>OY970802.1:0-10000000 GCA_963853775.1 Xanthia togata | reverse complement strand
AGGGCAGACAAGACTACGTAGAGTCGGTTTTGCAGCAATTCATTTGTCACTAACTTTTGTAGCACAAAATATTGACCTTTTAAGACAATATTTTAAGAATAAAAATGCTATTTTATAGAAATGGCATTATGCCTAATAAAATTATTCCAAATAAAATTCTGCCATCTTATAGGAATGCCATTGTAAATTTGCACATATAAACAATCGGCCAAGCAATAATTATATAAAATAATTTGTATGCCTTTAGAATATTCGATTAAAGAAGATTATGCAAAGGGTGTTATCATTATCACACTAATATTATAAAGGCGAAAGTTTGTGAGTGTGTATGTTTGTCTCTTCTTCACGCTAAAACTACTGAACGGATTTGGATAAAGTTTGGCAAACAGATAGTTTATAACCTGGATTAACACATAGGATACTTTTTATCCCGATATTCCCACGGGATCGAAATTTATCGGGGTGAAACCGCGGGGCGCAGCTAGTGCCAAATAAATTTCGGAGCATCAAGATTCTGCCAGATAGAGGGAACCTTAGAGCAACCTGGTAAATATTGCTGCTCATAAGCATGGAGTGAGTCCACTTCATGCGTGGATTCGTGTGCTAGAGTTCCTTTTGCACCTATATTATCAAGTATAACTCAAAAGGAACTCTAGCACCTTTGCCATTTTTTTCTTAGTTTTTACAAACAAACAAACAAATGTAGTAAGGAAATCTGAAGGGGACTTGTAACTTGATATTTTTGAAAGGCATCGGTAGGCTGCGAGTAAAATGGTGTACGTTCTTTTGTCATTGTGACTACGGAACCCTAAAAACTAGTATGAGCGTTAAACTTTAAATATTAATGATGTTGCAGTAATCAATATCGAATAAAAATTTGATCAACAAAATCCGGATAAAAATGTGACCACGCTAACAAAAACAGTTAAATTGGAACAACTTCTAAGTTCCATGGATTTGGGCGGTCATGTGTTGGATAAGTAAACAGAATTATTTCAGTATAAATAACTTTTCCCAATTTGGCAGAATTTTCGAGAAAAAAAAGAAGAGCTTAAAACCAAAAAACTCGTATCTATATGGATCTAACAAAATTACGAGATTCATTTGTGCTCTAAAATATTCAGCATAAGAAACGCCATCTATGTACCTAACAAAATGTTTCGTATCATGCTTAATTTAAGCATTTTTTTCCCTTAATATCCGGATGGAAATAGGAACTTTTTCAAAAAAATATTACCCGCAAAACTAGACATGTTAGCTAAATTGGGATACGAAATCTTGCGTTTAATTGATTATTTCTATCAAATGTGATGTCCGAAAAATGGGCTTCATAAAACACTGTGCATTGGAAAAGATACACAAAAGATAGTATTTTCTTAGATATTTTTATTTACAAATAATAAATGGCGACCCGACTCAACATTTTAAACTTATTTAATTCTTGATAAATTGATTAAAAAATTAAGAGTAGTTAACAGTGATCTTAGTCTAGAGGACTGTGTGCTAAAATGTTAACCAATCAACGTGTTAACTTACTTGCCTCACCAATAAGGCAAGTAAGTTACCAAATAGCGTTTTAAAGGTTAAACACAATATTTTACTGTTAAAATAGTGAGTTTGTGTAAGTTTTTCAGATATTTGATAAATTACTCGCCTTTTATACATTAACGAACCAATGCCATACTCACATATACACACACACACACACACTGAATTTTTACAAACAGTGGGTACAAACCTGTGGTAAGGGCGGGCGTCCACTCCTGCTCGCCCGTAGCGCCCCATAGCAACGCTAGTGTAGCATTGTTGGTTGTGGAAGGCGTTCCGGATACCACGCCCAACACTGCTAAAGTACCCGATGCGCTTATCATACGCTTGCGGCTTATTACGTTTCCTGTAAAACAAAGTTCAGTGTAAACGTAGAGGGCACCACTGTCGTTGGTCTCTTTTGTAATTTAAAACCAGCCATTATAACTGGTAAATTCATTTAGTAAATTAATGAATGTAAAGCCTTTAAGTTGCAACATACTTCGTAATTAAACCTTAAACATGCCTGTAACTTGCACAAAAGAAGATACTTCAGTCCAAGTTACTTTAAAATTTACGATCTAAATAGGAAAAGTGTGTTTCAATGTAAATGCTTTCCTTTTTATTATTTTCCTAAGAGGCTTACATGCTAATATGTGTCATTTACCAATCAGACGTTGTTACGGCACAATAGCATACAAGCTTTTTGCATACTTTTGTTCATGCCTGTAGCAGGTGTATTTGTGGCTTTACTGTCTCACTACTATGCCAAAGGATCCCCAATAGTAACTTCAAAAATATTTATGTGAAAATATCAGCTTTCATAATAAATTGAGAGATGATGTCTGATACATCATGTACTTACGAACTACAAAATGTTTTGTTGGTCTAGTAGTCGCAAGCGCTGCAGCTGAGCATAAGGTTTTGGGTTCGATTCTCAGGTCGGGTAGTATTATTGGGTTCTTCCATCAGGAATTTCTCAGAAGCAGCCCAGTCTGTATTTGTGCTTGGTTGATGGCAATAGGCCCCGTAGATGGGACTTAAACATAACTGGCGAAATGTAGATGTACTATAGGATCACCTCTACCTAACCCTACGGAGAAAGCAGGCGTGATGTTGTAATAAGCTAGCTACTTACCATCAACTTGATAGATAGAATGATTATTATTAATGATGGACGACGCTCCATTTTCCTTGGGTATGTTGTTTTCACAGCTGCGTGGTGCAGCAGCGTGGTCTTCAGTCCTCGACGCGGGCTCCCCTGCAGGCCGCGCTTGGTAGTGGTGCTGTTGTATCAGCACACCGGTTGGACCTGCATATACAGAATAATATATTTTAAGCAAAACTTAATGCATATGTGCAGCAAAGCACTTTATTTATTTTGTATAAAAGATAAGTAAAGGCAGATTGCGCCCGAACACAACGCAATGCATTGCAAAAATCTTCCTCCAATACTTTCGTACATTTTCTATGAAACAACGCACTTTTTTTCCATGAAAATGCGTTGACATTTTCCACAAAATTAACGATACCGGGTTGAGATTAGGTACAGTTTTTGTTCTATTATCAACATACAATAATGCGGCTCGTGGCGCATGTAATGTGCGCGTGGCTTTAAACTACAGTTTAAGTTCAGAAATCGAGCTCTTAACTCTTATGACGAATTTGTTCTACGACGTAGGTTTGGATTTTTTCTAAAAACATATCTGAAAAACTCATTCAGTCTGGTTGAGTTTTCGAGGTGTGGCTGTGTTATGGCAGTTATAGCTATATTTTATTACAGTGCAGAGGGAAGGTGAATTGTTGTTTCGCATCATTTGAGAATTCTCAAATGTTTTACCTCATTTGTTTTTGGACGTTACGCTTCGTCGCTTCCGCGGACGAGTTGCACAGGACAGCACCAAGATAAGCTAGTGCAAACTGAAGTGCTATTAACATAGTTGTAAGCCTTTTTATTTATAGTGTCACAGCATTATGCAGAGCGATGCCAGTTTTACGTGGATGTGACGCATATTTTCCCCCAACTTGTTCTTGTTTGTGTTTTTCTTTGTCAGTGTTGTTTCATGTTTGACCCCAAATAAACGTACTTTCTTTCTTTTCATTTTCTTTCTAATAAGTACAAGTTTTTTTTATACTTTATGCATGTTAGTTTGTAAGGTACATATCTATGGGTCATTGCAGCCTGAAATAAATGTTTATTATTATTTATTCTATTACCTTTAGGAAATATATGCGTCCAACGTCGTCTGTTACTGGTTAATTTAACTGTAACGTGTGACGGGTCGAACGGGTTGATGAGAGCTCGCCCCGTTCTGATGACCGGCTTGTGTGACGAGATTGAGCTGCGGGGTGAAAGTCTGTTGCCTGAGAGGGGCGAGTCCGTCACATCACTGTTTGTGTCGTAGGCTCCTTGTTTATCTGTGAATTTAGTAAATATAAGGATTTATTCAAATTATTTGAAGAGCCATTTAATTGTTTTTTTTTTAAATGGATAAATTGAAAACGAGTAAAAGGCTTTTGTACTGAAATTTTACGAAAAAAATATTTGCATTACATTTATATCATACTATTTAAATTAAGTTTAAACATTTGAACTAATTTAACCGTTTTAAGGCCGAATTTTTAACCTTCAGATAACTATTATTTAAAGAGTAAACATGGTTTAACCTAATTTTCTATAGCTGTCAATCTGTTACCTGAAAATTGAAAACATCAGTCCTTAAACAAGACACTTCTTCTGATGTCCTTGAAAAACCAAACAATACCGATAAATAAACACAAAATAGTGCTTGTAGATAAAAAAATATATTACTAGCTCCCTAGGTACAAAAAACAGCTTGAGGTCAAAATACAGTTTCGTCACCAAGAGAGCAACAAACACAACCATCAGTTGGCGGTTCTAGTACATCTCGTCCAACTGAATGGAAAAGAGTTCCCTCTAACAAAAGCAATAAGCGCAACCGCGCACAATTACCCTCACCAGAGGCGATCAAAACCTCTAATAAATATAGTAGCCTACAAATAGAACTCACCGAAGACGAAGGCGCAAAACAAAAACGACCTAATAAACCTCCTCCAATTATCTTATACGGTGTTGAAGATATCAATAAACTTACAGACATCCTACACACTGTTGCAAATAAGGGAGAATGCATCTTCAAAATCGTCAAAAGAAATCAATTAATAATTAATAGCCTAGACATTGAGGCTTATAAGAAAATTATGACCCTCCTTCGTGAAAAAGGCCTCATTGGGCAATTGGCCTCGTTCACCAGGAAGGATTAACAATGATACCGATTTGTAATCAAGAATCTGCACCACTTAACCCCACATAGTGCCATAGTAATGGAAATAGAAAAAACTGAAAACAAAGTGCTTGGAGAAATCATAAATGTAAAGTTTGGGCCTGAAAAGAAGCCAACTTCTAAATTTTTTGTAAACTTAGTCTCTAACCCCATTAATAGTGCAGTTAAAACTATAAAATCGATATAAGTTCCATCAAACGGTTTCATTAGAAGAGCCTAAAAGAAAAACCTCTATTCCACAGTGCCAACGATATCAGCAATATGGGCACTCGAAAAACTACTACATGATGCCCTATCGCTGTGTGAAATGCGCAGAAGCCCACCAAACTTCTGAGTGCCCAAAAAAAGATCGGAACACCCCAACAAAGTGCGTTTTATGTGAAGGCTCACATCCTGCGAATTACAAAGGATGCACGATGTACAGCGAGATCCTAATTAGAAGAACAGGCCGTAAACCTACAGCCCAAACCATACCATTTGAAGAAATAAAAGTTTCACCTGCGATCGAACAAAATAGACCACAAGTCAACAAAAACAGTCAAAACATCATGCTAATGAAAAAAAAATTAGTGACATATACAGATGCTACTAAAAATGAATCATAACTAGAAACACTGCTCACATAACAAGCTGAAAAGCTAGACAAACTTATTGATCAGATGTCGACGATGATGAACTTACTCACAACAATTATCAGTAAACTTGTCCGATAAAATGACTACACTCAGAGTTGGGACCTGGAACATGAATGGATTGGTCAAACATAAACAAGACATAGAGATAATCTTTGCACTACATGACACTGATGTACTTCTAGTTTCTGAAGCACACCTCACCTTATCCAATCATTTATGTACCTTCAAAAATTACAGTATATACGCCACATTTTATCCCGATGGAACTGCACATGCAGGGACCGCAGTCATAATAAAAAAAACACATCAAACATGACGTTCTGGAAGAGTATAAAACTGACTAAATACAGGCTAATACGGTAATGGTGAAGGATAAACAGAGGTCACTAACCCTTTCCGCTATATATTGCGCCCCTAAGCACATCAAAGAAGGCAACATCATCCCACAACACCAGTTCGGATTCAGAATAGGGCACTCAATCGTAGAGCAGGTGCATATAGTGGTGAATAAGATACGAGAGGCTAAAACGAAACGAGTACGGCTCAGCTGTATTCCTGGACATACAGCAAGCATTCGACAAGGTCGGGCACTAGCTTGTTATTTATGATAAAAAAACAACTGCCACATAACCTGTATGTACTATTTGAAGTCTTACTTAGAAAACAGATTTTTCCAGGTAAAAGTTAATGACTCGTACTCGAATTTCTTCAACATACAGGGTACGCCTGTATGTTGAAGAGCTCCGTATTAGGTCCAACCCTGTACCTTATTTACACAGCAGACTTACCAACGTTAGAAGAAGTTCTCTCTGCAACCTTCGCCGATGATACGGCTGCTTTGTGCAATAGCATAAACCGTCATATAGTGAGGCCATATAAAAATGCTACAAAATCACCTCGAAAAAGTCTAAGTGGATGAGAGAATGGAAAATAAAAGCAAAATAAAAACAAGTCAAGAAATGTGACATTTACTCTCAGAAAAGTTGACTGCCCACCTGTTAAACTCGGAGATGACAAACTTACACACAGTCAGCTAAGTACCTCGGCGTACATCTCGACAGGAAACAAACGTGGAGATACAACATAGGGAAAAAACGTGACGAGCGTAACATCCTGCTCCGAAAACTGAACTGGATCTTAGGAAGAACATCACATGTATCACTAGACAACAAAGTACTCATCTACAAAGCAGTATTAAAGCCTGTCTGGACATACGAAATCGAGCTGTGGGGCTCTGCAAGGATCTCAAATGTGGAAATTCTCCAGCGATTTCAAAATAAATTTCTCAGAATAATATCGAATGCTCCTTGGTTCATGAAGACCTCAGAATTACATGAGCTTCTACAAATCAGAACTGTAAAAGAGGAAATAGAACACAGGATACATTCTTACAAACATCGAATAACGTCACATATCAACACCTTAGTCATAGCCCTAAACCATGAAAAGGCTCAAACGACACCATATAAGGGACTTTACTGAATAAAGCCTCAACAATATTGAGAGGCAGATTCTTCGCTGGAAGAATGGACCTCAGGAGTCAAAATCCGCACAAAAAATCTGCTAAAGGTTTACAACCGATTGCAAGTTACACAAGAAAAAAAAGCAACTTACTGCTGCTAGCCAGTACGTCAGCAACAGTGTGATGTATATCTGGATCCGACATCTTCCTATGATGCAAACTGGACGTGGGTGGACTCCTTCGACTAATGCCTTCTAATCCAGCCACTGATGTCTTCTTCGTGCGTGTCACTCTTTGCACGCTACACAAGACACAAATAAGGGTTATTTTTGTATAGAATATGATGTAAATAATAATAACATTATATCCATATGTAGATGAAATAGGACTAGTGGCATATTTAAAAATGTGAGTTTTTCTTTTTTAAACTCTATTTACAGATGTGACTCGGTAATGTCGATGACACTTACTCTGACACTGACGCCCAAGAAGGGTAGTTTTAATGTAAATATTTTTTCACATTTAAGCTAGTCTAAATAAAGCTTTGTGAAATAAAATGAAATTGTTTATTGTGTAAATAGGATATCAGAATTACTTTTACACATCATCATGATGGCATTAGAAAAAATGCTGCATAACTCGTAGTGCATAACATAATTAAGTCTTATGAGTAATTAAGACAGAATAATCAGAGTCAACAGTTCAGTTAATCGAGTAAGTTGCCGGTACTCAGATCGACCTTATAGTAAATGGAAGTCTCACCGCGTGCTATGTGCCAAATGCGACTGGAAAACCTGAGCGTCATACGCGTCGTAATCAAATATAGAATTATGCATATATTCATCCTCCTTCAATAGCTTCCCTTTCCGCTCGTCTTCGTACATTTTCCGCAACGGCTCCTGACTTTTCCTCGGCGGCAATTTAATTCTTGGAATGAAATTCGAGTATGCAACTTTTTTGTTTGTGGAATAGAACGATAAGTTTATCCAATGTGGCATAGAGTAATCATCTATAGAGTTCAGATTGTTGTCTTTGTTATGGAATTTGAGCAGTGGTACTGCATGCAAGGGTTGCTCTCCTACGCAGACTAAATCGCTGCCAACGCCGTTGTCTATGATTCGCTGTTTTGTGACGTTGGTTAGTTCTCTGTCGACTTCAAAGACTCCGACGCCGGGCGTGATGACCACACTTAGTTGGCCGGTACGATCGAAACATCTATCCAGATAGTGTTTTTCAAATACTGGAATAAAGAAAATGTATGGAGCATAAGTCATACACAATACTGCAATACGCATCAGCATGTTTAACAATGTTTATACAAAATTATGAAACATGCCATTCTTTAGTAATCTTGATGCTAGTCTTTAGCAGACTAGAAACTCTCTCAACTCAATTTTATTCCTGACATAAAAGATATCTGACTAAGATGAAATTGGCCCTTATATGTAGAAACTTAAAATAACAATAAACTAAGATTTACCATTTAAACTCATGTTTAAAACCTCAAGAAAATTTCCTTGAGCTGCTGTCGAGTTGATTGCTGTTGGAATTTCCAAGTTAGGTCTTTCATGATATTGCAACACGATTTTTTGATAATCAGTGAATAATCGCCTCAATTGTAGGAGAACATTTGACCAGTCTTCATATCTCTCATTTTGAACTGCCACCCTGTACAGAAAATAAAGTATGAAGCTAAAATAAGTGATAACAATTTGATAGGATTTTAAGTTTAGAATCAGATGAATTAACTTGATTAAACTGACTTTCCAGGCGATGAAATTGACAGGGTCAGACAAAAAAATGGTATAGTTAAGAAACTTCCGCTTTCAACTTGATTAAAATTATGGCGGTGTATAGAGTGCCGCTAGCGGCACTTAATATACCTCTCAGATAAAGTGCCGTTAGCGACATAATAGTGGCATTACCTCGGCT
Organism: Xanthia togata; assembly: GCA_963853775.1. Taxonomy (NCBI): domain Eukaryota; kingdom Metazoa; phylum Arthropoda; class Insecta; order Lepidoptera; family Noctuidae; genus Xanthia; species Xanthia togata. The sequence continues at coordinate 9,991,139 of OY970802.1, read as the reverse complement.
TGGCTAAAGTGCCGTAAGAATTGCATTGTGATTGTCACTATCACTTGTTATTTTGTTTGATTGTTGAGGTTAGTGCGCTGTAAAAAAACACATTTCCAAAACATTACATTATCTTGTGCCTCTGACGGAGACGGAACGGACCCTGGTGGACGTTGTGTGGTCACAAGCCTAACCTACCTTTCAGCCATTTTCATTTGCTAAACCTGGTTATGGCTACACTTAAGTTTAGCCGGCTATAGATGAAAGAAATTAACATTAGCCTTTCCTCAAAAACAAAATAACAAGTGATAGTGACAATGCTTTGCTCAAAAATGAAACAAAATAACAAGTGACAGTGACAATGCAATGCTTACGGCACTTTAGCCGGGGCCGGGCCGAGGCAGCGCTACTAATATGCCGCAAATAGCGGCACTTTATCCGACAAGGATTAAGTGCACTCTATACACTTCCTAAAATTATTTCATTGCTCTCGTCGAGGCGCCCAGTTTCGCCTCTATAAAAGAATTATTTATTTTTCTATTACAGTCTTGACAGCACTCATTCTCAATTCAGCTAGTTCATGTTGCATGATAAGTGTCGGCCTCATATACTATTACAAAACAAAATACTTGATAATAACGATACCTGTAAAAATCTTCATAAAATCTGCCTCTGTAATCTTTTTGCAAACATTCCTTCATGTGTTGAGGAAACTCTTCCAAAGATTTAGCTTTATAAAATGTTCTTGAGAATAACACTATAGTTACCTCATGATTGCTGCCATTTTTCTAGAAAAACAAAACAGGCAATCATTATTATTTATAATATTCATCATAGTGGTGGTGGCTTAAAGGTGACTGGTCACAGTTGTATGGGAAGTACTTAGTCGTAGTAGCCCATTCGCCTTTTTAAAAATATTTTATATTTACCTTCCATTTCGCAAAAAGTTCCGCAAGAAAACCGTTAACCGCCTTTTCGAAATACAAGTCACCATGTATATCAAAGTCCCACATTTCAGAAGACATCTGTATGAACAAGTAGACCATGGACGTAGAGGATCTGAACACGATCTTGGTATCCTTTGTGATGACGCCGCAAGCTACTCTGTCGCCCTGGGACCACATCTCGTACACTTGACATCTTATGGCACCACCACAGTATTCAATCTTCTTGTTTAAGTACACGCAGGTGCTTACCTGAAAATAAATAAATAATTTTAGTTTATAACATGGGTTTGAAAATATCTTCTAATAATGGTCAGAATAATGCCCGTTTTCACCGACAACTAAGGGACACTTAATGAGTCCCTAAATAAAAGTGCACTGTTGGATTTTCAACTCTCAGCGCTGAGCCAAGCGTTGAAAATCCAACAGTGCACTTTTATTTAGGGATTCATTTGAGTGTCACTTAGTCAAGGTGAAAACGGGCATAAGTGTCCCCATTTCTTTAGATATTATAAAACAAAGACCCGCCGCGTCTGTCTGTCTGAACGCGATAAACTCAAAAACTACCGAACGGATTTTCAAACGGTTTTCACCAATGGACGGAGTGATTCATGCGAAAGGTTTTGGTGTATAATTAATTAAGTTTTTGTGTAAATTAGCTGAAATATGGCGATTATTGTTCAAGATGTCGGAAAAAATAATTCCGACTGGGAGCTTTACGGGGCGTGCGCCGCGTAAATCATAAAAAATATGTTCTACAGAATGGTTCATCTTAAAAAATTTAACAAAAAAAATCCGCGATGGCATAATTATGTCTCTAAGGACCCACAGTAACCATTATTATCTTTCAAAATTTGATAAAAATTCCATTGTTATTTCCGAAGCTATTTTACCGGTATGGTATTATATGAATCCTTATCCAATGAAATAAGTTATTTAAATTGGTCATTTAATTTAGATTAAAATATGCCTTTTTTTTTGGGAGGGAAATCATCAAATGACTTCTCCCGCTCTGGGCGGAGCGGCAGGGCGTGTCAGACTCTTACTGACTAAAACCCACTCGTGTTCCTTCAGTTGCCTGTGCATTGCCAGGGGCCACGGTATCCTTTTCGGACTTTCTCGCAACCCCGGCAGGCATCGGTCCCATCGGACCCCTTCAATTGCTGACATCTCTTTGAGGCGCGCGTGGAACACAACGCGCCGTCGACGCAGGCCTGGTCCTTATCGGACGGCGAGCTACCCATTGCTCACCGTCCGCAAGCCTATGCCTTGACATCATATCATTTAAATGAATAGTTTAAAATATATCACAGATTCAAAATTACGCGTAACAAAATAATTATGGTTGACGGCAGGCGGCGCACGGTGGATCGAAAATGGGCTGTAGAAGACATAGGATCTCGATTTCTTAAATGTTATTTTTTTTGCTGGAAATGACTTCTGCTGATCATTACTGTTCTATAAAATGTCATATGAAGTAAATGTGTGCACAAATGGAAGAGTTATAATTTTTATAAGAAAAAAATGTATGGAGCTAGTATGAAAAATCGAATTATCTCCTAAACGGCATGTTTAACCGTACCATCCTTGGAGGTGGTCATAGTGCTAATTATTTATAATTTTTTGGTTGCGGATTTGACGAAAAATTTCATGCCGTTTTTTTTTAAAAAATCGTCAAAATATTTTTATTTGTTTTTTCATATAAAACTATTCATTTTAGTGTTTATGTTGAAGAACACGGACTTTTAACTACACGTAACATAAAATAGCATCACTCCTATATTTCCGAAGGAGTTGGCAGAGGTTTATAGTACACCCACACGTAGACAACTATGTTTGAGCTAGATATTTATCAACACATCATGAGTTTTAAAACCTTTCATACAACCAAATTACCAATTGTTTACTCTTCTAATGAGTCCGAAAAGAAGTGATTAAGTAACTACACTGATTAGGTCTTCTAATGAGTCTTTATAGGTGATTTAATGATTTTCAATATCTCACGACAATGCCAACTATGGATTACATTCAACTTTTCTTGATAAGTAAGCTAATTTGTTAATTAGCAGTGCTATGAGTTCTAAGAATAGTTAGTGACAATTATAAATTTTCATTAGCTAATGAGAAGATAACGAATGAGGGTAGTTACCTAATTATTGGCGTTTTGCAATAAAAGGGCTAAAGTTTTGTTTTATAATTTAGTTTGTTCACAACTGTGTAACTGCTAACACTAAATCTGCGACTATAAAATCTTAGAATGGAAAGTTTAATCACGAATTTAGACTTGTTTGTTCTTCTACGAAGTGAGAGTACTTCATTTGATCATGAAGTATTGTTCAGTGCAGTTGTATCCCGCATAGGCGATTGCCTGTCTGACGAAGATCGTGTTGTTCTCAAAGAATTTTGTCGGAGATTTACGCGAGCCGCTTTACAAAGGTGGCAGAAATCCAACCGATTCCTTGATAATTTCAGGAGAAAGTACGAGAATTGGTTGGGAGCAAATATTGATTGGCCGAGTTTTGTGCAAACTTTAGTTAATCAAGAACCAAGTGTTGATGAGATACCAAGAGCGCCCTCAGTCTCTCCAGAACCGTTGACATCAACGTCCATTGGAACAATGACGAAAAGATCCCGTAAACCATTCGAAGATCTGGGAAGTAAACAAAAAAAGAGAAGATCTGATGAACACACAGGCGAAGATTCCAGTGAATTGGCATATGCAGCTGCAGCACGTTTAAAAGAAGAAGGGCATGGAGATATCGCCTCTGTCATCGAATACATGATGAAAAATCCTGAAGCAGCCGCTAAATTAAATGAAACGCTTAAGAAACCAGCGAAAACAATCATATTTACGTCAGAAAAGGCGCTTGGATTGCTTCTTTCGCTAAAACTCTCAAAGTGGCAATATATTACGTTGCGAGAGGCTGCCATTCGGGAAGGTGCTAAGGATATTTATCCATCTTACTATAAAGTGCAACAAACTAAGCTTGATTGCTACCCTCCGAAGCAATCAGTGACAGTTACTGATTCATCGGCTAGGATTACACTTCAAGCTTTACTTGATATCACAGTTACAAGAATCCTTCAAAGCCTTTCTAAGGAAGAGCATAACAAGCAGTTGAAGCTGATATCCAAGTGGGGATTTGATGGTGCTTCTAACCAAAGCCGATACAAGCAGAAAATGGAGGGTGAGGAAGATGACTCGAGCATTTTTATGACCTCCTTGGTGCCACTTAAACTGACAGATGGAGACAACATCTTATGGACGAACCCAAAACCATGCTCAGTTTTGTATTGTCGTCCAGTTCAGTTTACTTTTGTAAAGGAGAGTGAAGCAGTTGTCCTTGAGCTGAAAAAACAAATGGATGAAGAAATTGAGGCCCTTATCCCCACAGAGTGCAATAATAATAATAGGGTGACTCATGAACTAATGATGACGATGATCGACGCTAAAGTTTGCACTTACCTTTCTGAAGCTAGATCAAATGCATCGTGCTACCTGTGCTTAGCAAAGCCTACAGAAATGAACCGATAAAGATGCTGTAACATCAAAAATTGTGTGTTCTGACCTTTATGAATTAGGCTTGTCATCCCTACACGCCCGTATAAATTGTATGGAATGTCTGTTACACATTGCATACAGGCTCGACTTCAAACGGTGGGCAGCGAGAAGTGATGAGCACAAAGAAATGCTACAGACAAGGAAGAAAATAATTCAAAATAAATTCAAAGATGAACTCAATCTGTTGATTGATATAGTAAAACAAGGCTCGGGAACCACCAATGACGGGAATACTGCAAGAAAATTCTTTGAGTTTCCTAATAAAACCGCAGCTATAACCGGTTTGGATGAAGACCTCATCAAAAGATTTGCTGTAATTTTACAAGCAATTACATCTGGAGAGCAGGTCGATATAATAAAATTTAGAGATTATGCCCGCAAAACAGCAGAAAAGTACGTATTATTATACGACTGGTACTACATGTCGTCAACCGTTCATAAATTATTAATCCATGGGGCTGACATAATCGAGAAAAATAATATTGTGCCGATTGGGACTCTCTCGGAAGAAGCCTCAGAGTCTCGAAACAAAGATTTTAGGAGGTTTCGAGAACATCATTCGCGGAAAAGAAGCAGGCAGGATTCCAATCAAGACATTTTAAATATGCTTGTTGTTTCTTCGGATCCTTTGCTAAGTGCACAAAGGCCTAAGTTAGATGCCAAGAAAAAGCAGAGCTTTTTTGCTGAAACTCTCGACTTAATTCAATTTCAGGAAACTGAGTTCGAGTTTTTGGACATATCCAATCTGGATGCTGACTCAGAATTGGAGTCTGACAACGAGAGTGATAAGGAAAATTTGTAAAAAAATTATACATTTGTAAATTTGTATTTGAGTCTGTTTGGGTTTTTTTTTGTAATATTTAATGATATTTTGTCTTTTTTTTTATTTTTTTACTTTATTTTACAAATGCTTAGTATTAATTCCTTCAATTAAATTATTTTGTGTATAATATAACTTTATATGTTACTTAAATAAGAGTTTGGTAATCTTTTTTTATTTAAATTAATAAAAATGTGTCAAAAAACAGCAATTTTTTTATTTAATTTTTCTTGTTTTGTGTGTTCTTAATATTTGGGTTAATAACATATCGAACTTTTTAACTTGGACACTAAAAGGGATCGTTTTACATGTAAAAATAAATAAAAATATTTTGACGATTTTTTTTAAAAAAACGGCATTAAATTTTTCGTCAAATCCGCAACCAAAAAATTATAAATAATTAGCACTATGACCACCTCCAAGGATGGTACGGTTAAACATGCCGTTTAGGAGATAATTCGATTTTTCATACTAGCTCCATACATTTTTTTCTTATAAAAATTATAACTCTTCCATTTGTGCACACATTTACTTCATATGACATATAGAACAGTAATGATCAGCAGAAGTCATTTCCAGCAAAAAAAATAACATTTAAGAAATCGAGATCCTATGTCTTCTACAGCCCATTTTCGATCCACCGTGCGGCGGGCGCAGCGGTAGGAGTCAATGACCTTTTCCTCGGCTATTAGGTATGTAATCCCGGTAGCACGTTCCCGTGGGACATTTTGCAACATCCACACGGGGGAAGCTGCGGGCTAAAGCTAGTTAAATATCAAATATTGACTTAATCACGGTGCATAATCGGCCTGTAATGTTCCCACTGCTGGGAAACAGGCCTCTTCCGGAGCGGGTGTGGACCATAATCGAGCACGCGGACCCAGTGCGGGTTGGTAGTTGTCACATGTCTTATAATTTTTGGTTCTAGGATATGCCAGTTTCCTCATAATGTTTTCCTTCACCGTTTTGAGAATAGTGGTGATGAAATAATTTACACAAAGCAAAGCGCCTGTCTGGGTTTGAACCTACAACCTACATGATGAGTATAATAATTTTTTTTAAATAATTTTGCAAGGCTTCATAGCAGTCTGTATAATAAAGCTAGCTTCATGGAACTAAATAATTATATCATAGTACAATAAAATAAATTAGTTACCAAGCTGTTCTTCAACCTCCACATTTCTGACCTCCCCATATACTGATCTTTGAATGTGAGCTCCACAGAGTCCAGAGCCACATCTGCCACATTAACAATGTTCACGTAAACATCTGCAAATGTTCGCAATTGGAAAGTCGTGGCTATGCTCTGCTCCACACTGATGGTATCTGCGAAAAAACACGAATTATAATCACTTTTCTGTTGATCAATCCAGACGCAATGCCATATTACTCACTTTTAAACCTACTTTTATGCTTTTTGCAATTCAAAATCAAAATATTTCATTTCACATTTAAAACCTACATGGGCACTTATGAAACATGAGAAGCTAGTAGTATGGTTTCAATAGGGGATTACACCCATTTTTGAAAAATGCCTCAATTAGATTCTATAGTGCTAATGAACCACTAAAAAATTCACAAAATTTTTATTCAATCGTTGTGCCATAAAAATGAATTTAAATTTTGCATTTTCAAATATCGCGCGTAATTTGACGAAAACGCTGGACGCAGTGGACGCCATATTGCTCTGTGGTCATGACGTCAGTTGGCTGTGTAAACAAATGCAGTGATATTTTTTAAGTTATAAATTTGTGTTGTCTCCTTTTACAAAACCGTCCTCCATGGTATTATTTCAATAAAAATTACGTTGGTTACGAAAATAATAAAAAGCCTTTATAGATTAAAGGTACGCTAATAGTTGACAGTTAACACTTTCTAAATTTACATAGCCGTATGACCTAATAACAATAACATGGCGACTACTATATAATGGTGTTATGAAACAGATTTAAAAAGCTGAAACCTTTGAATTGAATTTTAAAATTTAGTTTGCTATTTTATGAACTAAAACTAACTTTTTCCGACTGCTTTTTGCCTAAGCTATCTCAATAATATATTTTTAGATTTTTTCTCATATAGAGTAAAATATCCTATTGTTTGTTTCTTATGGAGAAGAGCCTGCAAGAAACTCCAAGTTTACTCTTTTAAAAATAATTGGCTTTCACAAAGTTTTCAAATTAACATAACATAACATCACGCCTTGTTTCCCCGATGGGTAAGGCAGAGGTGTACCTACCTGTAGTAGGTAGGTACACCCACATTTCGCCAGTTATGTGTGTTATGTTGTTTTCAAATTACTTATAGCATTAATAGGTCCATACCTATCATGTCTGTATTACACTACCCTCAGTAATAATACAAACATTAATATGCATGCATGACTACCATAGTTCCTATAATAAAAATGTAAAGCAAAAATAGTGTTAAAATGAAATTGAGACAAGACTATGAAATAGTAAAACTGCTTTTGCAGTTATAATTCAATCTATCTATAGATTTGTTTAAAAGTTGGTAAAATCCAGATTTCATACAGCCAATTCATTTACCTCCATAAATTAATAAGTATATTCAAAGTAACCATACCCAGGTCACAGGTGTTTATTTAAACCTAGATTTGAGATAAGTTTCTGTTTTGAATTGAGAATAACGGTTTGACATTTATTCCCCAAAAGAATACATGAGAAATCCAAGTTAATCTTAATACTAAATACAAGAAGTTATGAAGAACTACCGTTCTTCAAGTACCTACCGGTACTCGTAAATATAATCATAGCAATCTGGTAATATTCAAGAATACTGGGCAATAGTGATTGTCAATGTTACTATAATGCAATAAGTTGATGTTTGACCTCGTTATCTATTATTGATTATTATAAATAAAGGAACATAATAATGGTAGGAACTTTAGGTGTTGTTGTCTCAACAAAAGTTCTCTTTTGCTTTGACCGGTGCCACGGTGGTCTTTTTTTTAAAGCCTACAGAGTTCATGTTGTGGAATGCAATAAATATTCACTGTTATATTTCTAGAAAGCCGGATAGATGTACATAAACACTAAATATTCACTATTATAATCAGTGGTGAATCTATACATTTCCCAAGTGCAGTTAAATTTTTGTCGCCTTTACCTCTGCAATTGTCAGTTCATAAATTATTTTTACAATCCAATAATTTGGTGGAAAGAGTTTTTGGGAATATTGATTCTATACAGTTGAATGTACAATGAAAGGGAAGAGGGAAAGTCATCAGAAATTCGTCACAATAAAAAAACGCCCCAAATTTGCATACTCAGCCTGCTGGTAAACCACCACTGATTATAATGCATATCCAGAATGATCTCATAAATATATACCTTACCACTTAAATGAATTTTGTGGAATGCAATGAATGAATATAGTATGAAAGGCCACATAGTTTTCAGAATAAGACAGCTACAGTAGGTCACATACCTCTTCCACGTCCTGGTGCATCCACCCTGGTTACTTGTAGTAGCAGGCGTGGGTAATCATTTTCCGGATGATATATCTCGACAATATCTTTTTCCTTCAGGCCTGGGTAGTCTTTTAAATTAATTATTAAGTCCAGAGCTAGAAAATATTCATGAAAGTTAGTACAACAATAGAATAAATAAAAAAAAACGTAATCTGTATGATTACGTTTTTTTTCTAAATAACAGAGAAAAAATAAAATAAATAAGTAAATGATTTAGTACCTAATCTTGAACTATAAAATTCTTCATCACATTATTTGTAAAAAAGTTGACCAATTATTACATTGGACTTGTTTACTTCATAGATATTGCAGTGGAAAGAAACAAAACAATATTTTTGTGAAATAATTATGATAAAATATACTAATAAAAATACTTACGACTGAAGCTAGACTGGTGGACAATAAGCTTGAAAGACTTCATTTTGAAGTCTTATTTCTGTACTGGTTACAATACACTAATGAGATATTTTATTCCATGACGAAAATAATCGGGACGGCGTGCGCATTTTGATTAATGAGTAATTTACATAAAATAATATTGAAGCCGCGTTATCAGCAAAACAGAACACAGCACAGAACAACAATTTTTGATATCCTATGACATGACAGAGAGAGACACTGAGACATTGACACTTGACAGTTATTACGAGTAGCATGCGAGTAGCTAGCTGGCTTTTAGCTGCTTGGTGATCTTTGGCTTGACTGGAGCTAAAAATATCGATTCAATTACAAATTCGATACATTTTCATAAACGAAACCAACCCGAAGGAAAAACGTACCCTAAGGTTGAACTAAATTCACTGGTGGACGTGGCCAAAAAGCATGCTGTCTCACCAGAGCAGTAACTGTGCGTTTGCACTGGCGAAACATTCACAACATAAAGATCCCCACAATCCACCAATTTCTTAAACGCAATTCCAAGCGTTTCTTTGAGTCCGCCACCAAACATCGCAACCCTCTGGTTGTCGAGGCCGCCAACTATGTACCTAGTAGAATCAGTCAGGCTTTTCCACAAGTACAGTGCACAAACACAGACACCGACCCACATTCTGACCTCGGTCGCCGAGGTCCTCCGCGATCGCGACCCGCCCGAGTAAATAATACTCCCCCCGACCCTTGCTCGTTGATGCACCAGCCCGCGTCGATGCTGAGCCAGTAGTTTTAAATTCCCCGATTAATAATAATGAATTATTCTTGATCCAGCCTGTCCCAACTTGCTGTCCTCCCGCCAGCGACGCCCTAAGCGAGGTCCGTACCCCACAGGGGGTGCCCTTAGCGAGCGCTCGCTTAGTTTTCATTAGAATAGTTTTTGCCCCTGGCTTTGAGTGTAGTATTTTTTATTAACCGGTCAAACCAAAAAATACGTCTATTTTTTTTTTGTATCTGACTGACGGACTAAATAGTTTTTTTTTCCCAGTCAACATCCCTATTTGAATCAAATTAATTAAATTGTAATTCAAAAATCATCCACTAAAAATAAGGCAGCCACAGGAAAGTCCGGATATGTAGTCATCACCTCAGAGGTAAGCTACGAGATGCCCTAGTAAAAAAAAAAAGATAAAAAAACTATTTTGTTATGGACTACAGATAGTGCAATCCACGACGACTCGCCCCACTCCGCGATTACTGTACTGTAAGCTGTATTTTAGTACGGAGTGGGGCGCGTCGTCGTGGATTGCACTATCTATAGATATATATGTAACGAATTATAACAAGCGCTGTCGTCAAAGGGTGCGTGTCATACGCGCCTCAACGCGCGTACGCAGGCCCACTGGGACTGCACAAGAGCGGCACTTTCAAGGGGGCGACCAAAATAGAAATCTCCTTATTGAACACATTGTCAAAATGTTCGCCTATTTGTTTTTATTATGTCATTAACAATGACATCTATTGATAAACGCAAACATTTGCAGGTTAGAATCACGGCTGGTTTTTCAATCCCCAGTTAACTTTTATTTATCCGACTAATAAGTTTGTCATTTTGACAGTTTTTGTTTGGACAATCTGAAGCGTTACATTTATTCTTCAGGTAAAGTTATCAATTTATTGCAAAACCCGCCCTTAGGAAAGGTAATCTAAGAGGGTGTATAAAAAATACACGCCTTGGGCGTGGTCCAACACACACATGTCTGGGTTTTTTTTATACACTTCAATAACAATAACTTCAACTTCCTCTAAAAGCCTACTCGTAATAAGGATAGTTAAAAATCCAACAGTGTGTATTTTTACAACGCGCTGCGTTAGATTGCGTCCCAGCGCGTTGGTTTCTCAACGCTTGGCTCAACACCGAGAGTTGAAAATCCAGTGCGTGATAAAAACCCGCTGTGATATTTTTACGTCCGTGCGTACCTGGGCTTACTGGTGGTATAGACTACCATGATTTATTTTTTTGTACTTTTGAAAGCACAACGCCTGTAGCATTTACTGCACCTGTTACGTGGCTAATTTGGCCCTTGATCAAAGCACAGTTTTCAGTCATTCAAAACAACGATTTGACATGCCTCAATTTCTGTCATCATTGTACTTACTAATTCCGTGCTGTCAACGTCATCATCAGCAGTCAAACCCGTTGACTGTCTGTCTTGTCGTCGTGTCACTGCCATACAGACAGGAGAGGAGATAGGCAGGCCAGCAGCTGATGTCACTGTCAGTGTGTGTTTACGTGTTGATGTGTTTACTTGTTTAGTGTGAGACTGAGATGAAGAACAATATAACGGTATTTTATAAAATATTCTCTGAATAACATGGTCCGATTAATAAACCTATCAATAAATAAACTTTAGAAAATTGTAGGGAAGCCGTACAATAGCAATCAATATGCATCTATCAGATTTTGAGAATGTTGTTAGCAGTCTAGCTGTAATCACAACAATTTTGCAATTTTTGTCTGGCGCGTAAGTATAAAACGACACCTATATAAATGTTTACGTTAATTTGATGTATTGTGATTTCTGTGTAGGTATAACTTTTATTTTACACCTGTTTTAGACTCGTTTGTAAACAATATGTCGTTAACCGAACGACTGCCGAGACCTCGTCGCTACCTTTTGTTTGTGGAATTCTATGGTAAATAAAATCAATTAAAATCCAATAAGTCGAGGTATATGACTGAAACAATTAACCTTTCATATTTGTACTTACAGCTGCTGCCTGTGGTTTCTCTACGGACTAGTTAAGCATGATAACATTATAGTTTTAGTGAATACTATAGGCGTATCGTTGATGATATCATACACTGCTGTATTTTACATTTATACATTTAAGAAGTCAACCGTTTTAAAACAGGTTGTTGGAGCGGTTGCTTTTGTGATATTTATACTATGTTATGCCGTTACAGAAGATGATAAAGCAGTACTTTTTAGTACATTAGGTGAGCATTTGAATTATCTATAGCTATTACAATGGCACTTAAATTGTTATCTTTAATGATCTTCATTGTAAATAATTGACTTATTGCTTTAAAATTACTATGTTTTCATATTATGCAATGATATCTTGTTGGAATAATGTTCTTTATTTCCTTTAATATATTTCACTAACTTAAATAATGTTTCCCATTTCAGGACTGATGGCTTGTTCCTTTTCCATACTAACTATTGCAGCCCCAATGAGCAAACTTTTGTATGTGTTAAGAGTGAAGAGCACCGAATGCCTGCCCTTCCCTATGATACTGATGTCCTTCTTTGTGTCTATGCTGTGGTTTCTCTATGGAACCATAAAGGATGACAACTTTTTATGGGTATGTGTCTCAAAATGTGATCATTACTCAAGGTAATAAACATTGAGTATCCACTGCTGAATAAAATCATTTATTTAAACAATTTTGTTAAGTGCCATGTAATGGGGGGTGAGACTTGCCATTAACTGTGCACGAATCCAGACTCCGGCTGGCTGCTGGTGAAATGTGGGTGTACTTTCGGTGCATCTCTGCTTAACCCTTGGAGGAATACAGGCGTGATGTTATGTTATTTAATTTTGTGTTAAACAATATCCTACTATCCTACTAATATTATAAATGTGCAAGTTTGTATGTTTGGATGTTTGTTACTCAATCACGCAAAAACGGCTGAACGGATTTGTATGAAATTTGGCACAAAGATAGTTTATAACCTGGATTATCACAAAGAATACTTTTATCCTAGTAGTACATTCCCTTGTGATAATTTCCGACGATTTTCACGGGTGAAGCCGCTGGAAAAAGCTGGTTTTGTTTTGTAAATTGTTTACCAATTTGTAAATACTACATATTCTTTTTTAGGCAAAACACACTACAGGTATAAGTTAGAACATATTGTTTTTTTAAATTAAAAAAATGCCATTTTTAAGTTTAATAGTTAATCAGTGGTAATCCTAACTAATATTATTAATGCCAATGTGAGTTTGTTTGTTTATTTGTATTTGTTCTGCTGCGGCCGATCGTGCTATCGTGACAAAGCATTGTCACGATAGACGCAGATGCGAGCGAGCAATACGAAGCTTCACTCATTGCTCTGCGTGCCGATGCTTCGTATGTTTTGCTCGCTAATATGTTATCGCGCTAATGCGGTGGTCACAGTAATGATAGTATGTACCGCCACTCGGACGTTAGGTGCTACGCAGCCCGGACTATCGCGACGACAACCGATAATGGTTGGTCACATTTGCGTGTATCGTATCACTGTGCGAAGCTTCGTCACGATAGACGCAGATGCGGCCGCAGCGTTACACTTTCATGTTAAAAGAAATTTGGGACATGGGTAGACTATGACCTGGAGAAGGACATAGGCTACCTTTCGTCCTTGATCATAGACGAATTCGCAACAACTAGTTATAGTATAAAAGTAAGTAAGTAATTATTTTATATCTTTGTTCACAGATGACGAATTTGTTTGGTGCTGCATTGGCGGTTATTCAACTCTCATTATTTGTTATATACCCAAACAAATCGCAATCACCAAGCTCAATTAAAAATCTTATAGCATAATGTAAAAAATATTGTGGGTAATGTGAAAACTGATGTATGTATGAAAGCAGACAGTGAGTTCTGATGACAAATACTTAGTTCAATTTAATTTAATATATTATGTATGAAGTTGACCTGACTGAATAATAATTCAGGTCTTTGAAGGGCTTAAGTTCTTTAGGGCTTGCCTGTTTAGGAATTAACAGTAACTAATAAACTACATAAATCAAAAAAATTTGCAAGTCAAATCAAGGACTTATTATAAAAATAATTTAAAAAAACAGCTCATAATATTTAACTTTTTTGTTCAAAATTTAATTATAAACACAGTCACCCCTTATAAGAACCGGGACTAATAATTATTATTATAAAACTTAAATAATAATTATTATAAAATAGATCTGATCTCAAGAATTGTATTCATATCTGTATGGCCATGACCTCTGTGCCAGTACCTTGAACTATCAGTATTATGCTTGTCATAAAAAGGTTTTAATGTAAACTTGAATTTAGAATCTCAGATATATGTCATGTTTTGGAATCTGTTTCTCAATGTCCTACATGACAAGGTTCAAATTTCATTGCAACAAAAATATATATTGTTTGTTATAAATGGTTACTCAAAAAGCATAACGCTAAAGTAGGTAGATGCTTGAGTAAAGCTACGGTTTTCTAAGAGAACGGTGGCCGCCACATACTTAGCGTGTATAGTTTACCGGTATCACTGAAATGTTATTTATATATAAGTAAGTTGGTGTGTGTTCCTAGAGAGAGTTTTTGAAACCATTAAGTCAAACCCCGCTGCCATCATTTTCATGACAGCCGTCACTGCGGCCATTGGGTGCGGTCACCGCTCTTCTAGAAAACCGTAGCATATGTGGTAATGAATAAATTAATGTAAATTATCTGAGGTTCTGATTTGAAGCATAGTTACAAGGTTCAAAATGTGGTATGGTTGTAATAATATAGTTGTCACGGCTAAGTTAAATGAGAAAATAAATTAAGATTAGCCGCCTAAACTTAAGCTTATTTTCGAGTAGAGGCTAATGTTAATTTCTTTCGGGTTACGGCTACACTGAAGTTTAGGCGTAACCCGTTGGATAAAAATGAAGTAGCAAATGAAAACGGCTGAAAGGTAGGCCCGTAGTGTAGGTAAGAACTGTGATCACACAGCGCCAGGGTCCGTTAACGCACAAGAGAATGTAATGTTTTGGGAATATGGTGTTTTGCGAATATGATGATTTGCGATTATAGTGTTTTGAGATTATGGCTTTTTGCGAACATAGTAGGTACTCTGCGACAAAAGGGTCGCGTGCTCATGCACTCTCCCCCCGCTCCTCGCGTAAAATCGAATATACATTAGCCGTAGCGTTTAGGCTAATTTGCAGTTTAGCCGACTAGATGAAATCATTTATCGAAAATTCTCATTATGTCGAACATTAGCCTCCTCTCCTCAAAAATAAACTCAGGTTTAGCCGGCTAATGTTAAGTTTATTTCCTCATTCGTCTTTAGCCCTAACATAGTATACCAATCCTGTAATTAAAGTTATTAGGACAAATTATTTTAATTTATATTTAACGAACAAAAAAAAAAAAAAAAAAATTTACAAAACAAAACAAGTGAAACATTTCAATGCTTAGAATATCTTTTTGTAAAATGATGTTAACATTAAATAAAGTTTATAAACTGGTAAACCGTTCATTAAATCACACGCCCATCAGAAAATAGTGATCCAACCATTCTATGCTACAGCGAAATATATCACTATTCAGCTACAAACTGGCAATACTGAATGAAAAAAAAAAATGTTGTTGAGGAACTTTCGAGTTTATAGAACCTCGTAACGTTAGCACGATTTAGATTTGAAGTATCTACAGATTTTGGTTTGATTTTTTATAAATGTTACACTTACTATCAAAAGCGCACACACAAAAAGGATGATCTTGGCTAAGCAGTGCACAGTTTCCCCTGTCATTGTAACGAGTCAAGCTACGTACCGACAGAACCTTGAAACTTTCACCATAGTGAACTACTATAGCTTCGAATTTTAATTCATTCGGCGACATATGGAAGACTATGATATGATATGTATTCTCTCTCTGGTGATACTCGTGTGCTTTGATAATAGTGGGGTCTCGTAAATAAAGGTTGCGTTATGTGCAACTACTAGTGACAAGAAGAATTACTCTACGACCAGCTTGCGTAGTGGCTGCGTAGCAAGCGACCGCGTTGCGTAGCGGCTGCGCTACGACCGCGTTGCGTAGCGGCTGCGCTACGACCGCCTTGCGTAGGGGCTGCGCTACGACCGCCTTGCGTAGCGGCTGCTCTACGACCGCGATGCGTAGCGGCTGTGCTACGGCTTGCTTGCGTAGCCGATGCGCTGCGACCGCGTTGCGTAGCGGCTGTGTAGTAAGCGACCGCGCTGCGTAGCGAATGCGCTACGGCCGCATTGTGTAGCGGGTGCGCTACGAGAACCTTTTGTAGCTCAGTACGGCGCTCCCCGATCCTCACGTCAGTGCTGCAGTGGTAACAAAACCAGTAAAGGTAAGCTGGCTTCATATTCTATTAAAACTCCGTACCTACTAGGCTCGGCTATCTCTAAGTCAAACTGTTACACCGACGGGCGGTCGAATGTACATATCAAACTATTTTGGCGCAGCCGTGAGACACATCATAATGTTTTTTTTTTATTTTGTGTTTCATTGATTGTTGCCAAATAAATGTTATCATTTATTTCTTAATATATATCATTTATTGTTCTTGAAATGATGTGCTATCTATGCTAAGAGTATCTCATCGTATCAATCATCCATTCTTACCTTTTGATATGCTTTGAAATCCAACCATTTATGTTTTTTTAAGTATTTAGTAGTATTCGGCATGGTATCAAATACTCTTGTCCTAGACATGCTATCTATACCTATCTTAAGAACGTTTTTTTTTAAAGTATAATATAAGTAAGCGTCTTTGTATATATACAATTTTTTTTTTTTGTACAAGTTACTGTAATAACTTCTTGCTGAAGCCACGCCATGGAATTGTTTGTGAAAACTTCGCATGCAGCCCATGCGAAGTTTTCACCTGAAAGTTAAAAATTGCTAGTTCAATTATTAGTTATGTTTACCCGTCTAACCTTAGAATAGGGACTTACTCAACCGACATTCACAAACATTAGCTACCCCCGATGGTCCACTTAGCATGTACTATCGAAGAACTTCATTTCTAAGCAGTTTGAAAACAAAATCCCGTGAACACGATGACCACATCTGTTACCGCCCCGATTCTATAGCGACCGAGCGCTGCAAGCAGAAATAGCCCTTACGATGTATAATATATGAAGTTCTTCGATGGTACATTGGTACGCAGTCGAAGAATGAAAAGGTAAATTACGTGCGCCTTGTTCGACCTTGTTATTTTTCAACTAGGTACGTAAAACAAACGAACTTGTGCAGTAAGGGTCCAGCGTTCTTTTTACGTGACGCCCACTCTACCTATCGCCAACATTTCATGACTGTTCTAAAAGGTGACATGCGGCCGCTATGTGGGAAAGGAATGTATTTGGAAATTGCTTAACATTGTTCATCCTTTACTGAACTGATAGTGATACTGAGATGACATGACAAGTGGGTAGGTACCTAATATCTGATTTAAAATATCATCTTACGATAGTTGATCGTGTTCATGTCCAGGAATTGTAGATTCACTAACAAATTGATAACAGCAAGTCACTCCCCCCACTAGTATATTTGTGCATTCGGAACTTAATTTTATCATCCCCTAAGGTGTCTATGAATATATACCGTACTCCGCACATATCATTTAAGTTTGAGGATTCTATAGCTGAACTCTTGTACTTGAAATATTTCGCATAATTTGGTATGTAACATCCTGGTGTGTTGATGAGGAAATCTTGAGTTTCTGAAAGAAAATTCGGTTTGGTGATAAGTCTCTTTACACCTGTCGACAAAAAAACTGCTGTAGATATAGAACTTACCTTTGATTCTGAAGTCTTGTATCTCTGGGAACAAATCAGGAGCAAATAGATTGCATTTTTTTTAGTAGATATGTTTAGGAACTTATGTCTAGCATTCTCATATACAATAAGTAGGTACAGACGCCAACAGGTCAACCTACCCGAAACTGTCAAATTTTTCCAATCAACTTTGAACCTTATGCTTTAGTAAGATGAAAATCTATTACAGAAATTTGACAGATTGTAGTAGGTTTATGTGCTGGCGTCTGTACTTTTATAGCAAATAAAAGATTTTCGATTCAACCTACTATAAGTATAGGAAATTAATAACTAAGTACCTTTATGTAATAATTTGCGTTTTGTTGCAAGGTTCTCGATTGTTTATGAATGTAGAACGCTCATGATTGGACGTCGAGGCTTTGTTATTAAAATATTAAAGTTTTTTTTTTTAAATCATGGTTTCGGCATACGGGTGGCGGGCGTTTGATTGTTTTTAGAATTTACGAAGCGAATCTAATAGCAAGAGACTTGATGAACTATAACCATAAATCTTTCACAGAACTTACTGGTATCAATTGGAGTTACAAATGCACTCACTTTGGAGCTTGTTTTCGGAAAGTAAAAAAAATGGTGACACAGAGATCCCCAATAAAACAATATATATGAATACAATCAGTATACTTATCTGATATTTTTTTATTCGAATAAAAAGTACAACTGTCCTGTAATTTATCAAATAACAGCATTGTCTGAAATAAAAATTACTCGTACATCTATCTTATTTCGGAGAGTAGAGCGCACTTGGGTGCGCGCGCGCCTCGGTGCTCCCAGAAATTACAATTATGTTTCGTATATGGTAAGTAGTTTAATAAGCGTTTAATTTCAAATAAAACGCCGATTTAATAAACCACTTGATCGTTATTCAAAACATGAAACAATTGAGATATGTCTGTTTTCGCCTGGTGACCCATAAGAGGGACGCCAATGTGTAGGGGAAGAAAAGCCGCTTTTCAACATCAAAATTATTAAGAAAATTTCTTGCTCTGAATCATCCAAAGCGAAGAGGAAAAGGGCATCACCAGCCACTGATATACTATTATTTACCTATAATATACTGATTACAGCGATGCTTGTGCTTTCGCCCCTCGTCTTTTGTGACGGCGGCGACGCGCATTCTTAGGGTGCGTCCAGATTATTTAACATTGAATAAGCTCTCTATAGAAACATGTTGTATAACCAATGATATTAGAAGTAAAAAGACGTAGATAGGTTACCTACCTAACATTCTATCTTCAAAAACGGCACTATGTCACACTATTATATGACACGTGGAAGTAGGATGGCATGTCGTAATCATCGGGAGCGAAAAAGAGACAAAACGAAGAAAATGTGGCTAATTAGCCAACTTTTGACGTGTCACTTGCGGAACGTTTATAACCTATCTACTTACCTCTTTTTACATAAAATATCATTGTGTATAACTATGTTTTATAACATGTTATGTTTTAAAGTGTGGAGTTGTGGACAAATCTTTATCTTTTGACTTATGGTCAGAAGAATTTGATGAACTGGAAACGCTAATATAGAGACCTCGTATAACATCTCTTGCACGGCGGTTAAGCTCAGCCGCTTATGCTATTAGAAAGATAAGACAGCAGACGTAGACACCGCGCGTTTGGTCTATTTTAGATACTTCCACAGCATTATGTCGTATGGCATTCTACTGTGGGGTCGGGCTGCTGACATTGAATCTATCTTTAGTTTGCAAAAGAGAGCTGTCAGAGCCATTTATAATCTATGTCGTCGCGAATCTCAGGGAAAAGATTAATATTATGACGGTATCTAGCCAATTCGTTTATGAAAATATTATGTAAGTATGTAAGAAAAAATCTACTTACCTACATCTTTTTAATAAAATAAGCGATAGACATTTAATATTAAAAATAAAGATAAAATAGATCAACAATTTTTCAGATTATCCTATGTTTTAAATGTTACAACAAAATTCCTTGTAAACATATATTTACTTGTTAAAATTTAAAACTGATAAAAAACAAACATTTAAAACTGACATAAAAAGTTCACTTTGTAAACAAGCATTACAAATTAGAGGATTAGGTATATCCAAGATCAGAATGCTTGGAAACATGCGGATCAAACTGGGTGCTAACATAATTGTATTTTATAAATGACATTGATTATACATTCTGTGATTACTTCATCATCATCATACACTGACATATTAACTGTAAAATTTTAGGAAAATCATCTATTTTTACAATGTTTGTCTGTGTGAGCACCATGTACCTATCTATCAAATAATTACCTAATTTATCTGTCATTGCTTCATTATTAATTCTTTTTACCTATGTATTAATTGTCGTATAGTAATTTTATTCTAGATGCATCGTGTTCACAAGTAATTATATAATTAATGTAAGTAGGTATACGAGTATATACAAAATATTGTAAAACATTTAAAAAAAGTAACGGTGGAGTTTCTTGCCCATTCTTGCCCTTATGAAAACTACCTTTTGGAAGGGGCGACTAGAACCGATTCTATTTTTTTGTAAATTTTGGCATCCAAAAGTGCCTTTTATTTACTCAATTGAAATTAATTATTTGACTTTGACTTAGAGCTACGGTACCTACTATGTGAACGCTTCCGTTTTGCACTAGATTCTCTATTATTAGCAATAAAGAATGGGCCTACGACCCGGTTCGTCGAGCAAAATCGACGTTATTTCTTTATCCATTATTTATTAAATTTAAAACAATTGAACACCAAAACACTGTGAAAAGAAAAAATAAACAACACGCGAACGGAAAACTGCTAATATTTATTTTATTTTTATTCACTAGAAACAGTTTTAGTAAATATCAAAAATTGGTTTCAGTTTTCGATCGAAAGGAAAAAATATTGACGGTTGTCAAAATATTTAAAATAACTCACATCACCACCCCAAATGCGTAACACACTTTCACCCCATGGTATCTTTCACCATCCAAATGCAGTGCGATTGTTAGTGTGGTAAATACGCTTTTTTGTCTTTTTTTTTTTTTTTGTCTAGGGCTTCTCGTAGCTCACCTCTGAGGTGTTGACTACTTAACCGGTCAATCCTGCGGCTGCCTTAAGCTACTAACTCAAAACCTCCAGCCAGGGGCAAAACTATTCTAAATTAAAACTAGGCGAACGCTCGCTAAGGGCACCCCCTGTGGGGTACGAACCTCGGCTTAGGGCGTCGCTGGGGGGAGGACAGCAAGTTGGGACAGGCTGGATCAAAGATGATTCATTATTATTAATCGGGGAATTTAAGTCTACATTTCTCAGCAAAACGCGGGCTGGCGCTTCTGCGAGCAAGGGTCGGTGGGGAGTATTATTTACTCGGGCGGGTCGCGATCGCGGAGGACCTCGGCGGCGAGGTCGGAATGCGGGTCGGTGTCTGTGTTTTTGTGCACTGTACTTGTGGCCCTATTGCTCTCCTGGAGGAGGGTTATGGGGTCGTCTGGGTCGGTAAGGATTTGCCTTGGGCGGCGGGTCTGACTGATTCTACTAGTGACATAATTGGCGGCCTCGACAACCAGAGGGTTGCGGTGTTTGGCGGCGGACTCAAAGAAACGCTTGGAATTGCGTTTGAGAAATTGGTGGATTGTGGGGATCTTTAGGTCGAGATGGAGGATCTCGTTCCTAACGTACCAGGGGGCACCGGTCATTTTCCGGAGAAATCTATTTTGGAGTGTTTGCATCCTATGAATATGGCGGGGTTTTGCGTGTGCAAATACGGCTCCCGCATAGGTCATGATGGGACGAACGCACGCCGTGTACGTACGCAATTTGCACTTAAGTGACATTTTGCTACGTGCATTCAGGACAGAGTGGAGTCTACCGAGAACGAAAGCGGCTCGCGAGCGGACCTGCTTTATGTGATCACTGAAGGTGAGATGCTGATCTAGGACGACACCTAGGTATTTGGCTCGCTTCTCCCAAGGGATAGGTTTGCCGAACATGGTGATGGGTCGGGGAGGTTTGAACCTTTTACGCGGTTTCCTAAAGAGAACCGCTTGGCTTTTATCCGGGTTGACTTCGATCCTCCACTTTCTAAACCAGGCGCCGAGCATGTCGACTGAGGTCTGGAGAGTGTGGGCTATCGAGTCAGTGCTGGTACCCTTGTAGTAAATGGCCGTATCGTCTGCGAACAGAGCCAACTGCGCCCTTTTACTCTTTGGGATATCGTTGGTGAAAAGCGTGAACATTAGGGGGGAGAGCACAGAGCCTTTAGGGACTCCTGCGCGGATAGGACGAGGGGAGGATATCGCTCCTTCGATACGGTAGCTGAAGGTGCGGTTTGACAAAAAGTCCCGTAAGATGAGCACGAGACGATCCGGCACACCGAGTTTGTAGAGCTTATATAATAAGCCGTTGTGCCAGACTTTGTCGAACCAGGGTAAGGGTGCCGCCCAAGTGACATCGCGTCCTGTCATTGCGAACTATGCGATAGTTGGCAATTGACGGGTCGCGGTTGCATGGCTTGAGAAAAGACTCTTGGATAAGGAGGTTCGGGGTTTGAACCTAGTATTGATGGTGTTATACATTATGGGTTCTAGTAGGGGTGCTGAGGGAGGTCAGGGCTTGCGTGATCTCGGGATACGCATTGTAGATGGCCTGCAACCTGAAGAGGTCGCCAGCGGCCTGAGCGGCCAGGATTTCCTGAGCCATTTGGATAGCGCGAGGGGAGAGGAAGGCTATAAATGTCGAACTAATGATGTTATAGGCCATGCCAGGGCCGACTGTGGGGGGGCTGAGGTTGGGGGACGCGATGCTACGGGAGCAGGTGCGGGTTTGACGAGGGGCGCGGTGATGGACGAGGGCTGCGGTGATGGACGAGGGGTGCGGTGATGGGTAGATACGCAATTACCCCGCTGCTTATGTACCTATGCGTCCTCCATCTTGTCGACACGCCGCCGCCGCCGATGTGTAAATCGCCTATTCACTTGGAGACTTCAGCCTCACATCAGTGTGGCCATTATTACAATGAGAAACGATGCGATCGTTCGCTAGAGAATCCCCTGAAACGCAGCGTATCACTAAAGGCAGCAGCTTGCATGCGCAAACAGCACGTGGTGGCGTTAGCTATAAGTTTGCACTGTGTGGGGCGGTTGGCCGCATGTTAACAGGGTGATTTTTTATCGCGCATTGGATTTTCAGCTCTCGGTGTTGAGCCGAGCATAGAGAATCCAATGGAGCAGTCATGCATCCCAGCGCGTTAAAAAATACACTGCTGGATTTTCAACCTTCGGCGCTAAGCAGTGCGCTGAAAATGCAGTGCGTTTGTGTGGCTTCGACCTTACACAGTGTATTTTATTACTTCTTCACTACTGCGTTTTATTCTTATTGTTTAATTAATTCACGTTTCCTCACGTGTTTATAAATTATAAAAATGTTTTGACCAACGGGGCAGCCGTTGGTCTCGGTTGGCCTCGTAGTCGCAAGCGCGACTGCTGAGCGTGGGGTCCTGGGTTCGATTCCCGGGTCGGACAAAGTGTGATTGAGTTCCATTAGGAATTTATTAGTAACATCCCTGAGTTTGGAAGTTGGCGGTGTGATACCTCCGTGCCGGAAATCACGTTAAGCCGTTGGCCTTACAACTGGTCTCTCTCCGGTCGTGTTGGATTGCCGTCCCAACGGACTAATGAGAGTACGGGAAGAGAGAGCGCACCTTTGTCTGCGCACACACTTGTGCACTACATATATCTCCCGCGCCGAAGGCTAGTCTTCGCTGAGATTGGTCGCCATAGCTGAAATTACCTACTACATGTGCAATGTGTATACATATAGTAGGTGGCAGGCGGCAGTATACATCCGTTGTTAGGTATATGAATATGACTTACCGTGAGTAGGTTAGGTTAGGTAAGTATGTAGGTGGGGGGGATGGCCCGCGCTGGGCAATCTCCCTTCCCGCGGTGGGCACTCACCCGCCTGGACCGGGAGGCAGCCAGGGAGGCGGCCTTTCTCCAGGACTGGCTGTCACCTCGACAGGGCGAGGTCCCGGACGTGGACGACGCAGCGGTCCAGCTCAGGAGGTCCCTGACCGAGGTGTGCAACTCCAGCATGCCTCGGTCTCGCCGTCCACCTCCCCGTCGTGCCGTCTATTGGTGGACGGAGGAGCTGACGGGGCTCCGGGCTGCCTGCGTGGCGGCCAGAAGGGCCTACGCGCGGAGCCGACGGCGTAGCGCCCAAAACCGAGACCGGGCAGAAGAGGACCGCCTATACGCTTCTTACCGAGAGGCGACGACGGTCCTCAAGTCTGCAATGGGCGCTGCAGAAGACTCGGCGAGGGCCGAGATGCTGGAGGGTCTCGACAGGGATCCCTATGGGAGACCATATAAGGCGGCGCGGAACAAGCTACGCCCCTATGGTCCCCCACTGACGGAGACCCTCGAGCCAGTGTTGCTGGATGGGGTGGTCCGGTCCCTGTTTCCGCGCAGGACCGACTTCACCCCACCAACGATGGATCCCCCGCAAGAGGCGGCGGCTTCACCGGAGGAGGAGGAGGTCCCCTCGGTGACGACGGCCGAGCTCTACGCGGGGGTTCTCGGCCTCCGCGCGAAGAAGACGGCGCCCGGTCCCGACGGCGTCCCCGCACGGGTGGTGGCGATCGCCGCCTCCGAAATGGAGGACAGGTTTCGGGACCTCTTCAGCGCGTGCTTCACGGCTGGGAGGTTCCCGAAACTGTGGAAGGAGGGGCAGCTATGCCTCCTCCGAAAGGAGGGACGCCCGGTGGACTCCCCCTCGGCATACCGGCCCGTCGTCCTACTCGACGAGGTCGGGAAACTGTTCGAGGGGATAGTCGCCTCCCGGCTTGATAGCCATCTGCGGGGGGTAGGGCCGGACCTGTCGGACGCCCAATTCGGCTTCCGTCGAGGGCGTTCGACGATCGACGCGCTGGCCCTACTCAAGGGCCAGGTGAAGGAGGCGGTGGAGGCGGGGGGCGGAGTGCTGGCGGTGTCATTCGACATTGCCAACGCCTTCAACTCCGTGCCCCACTCTACGATACTGGAGGCGCTCCGGTATCACGGAGTGCCCCAATACCTGCGGAACCTCCTGGCCAGCTACTTGGAGGACCGAGAGGTCCTCCTCGTGGACAAGACGGCCACGGTGAGGCGGTATAGCGCAGAGTCCGGTGTTCCGCAGGGGTCGGTGCTGGGCCCCCCCCTGTGGAACATCGGGTTCAACTGGCTCCTGCGGGGAGCCCTCCTCCAGGGCACGAGTGTCATCTGCTACGTGGATGACACTCTCCTCACTGCCCGGGGGAGGAACTTTGGGGACGCGGCCTGTCTGGCCTCGGCTGGCGGATCCTTGGTTGCAGAGAGGATCCGCCGCCTGGGATTGAAGGTGGCGCTGCACAAGACCGAGGCCGTGTTCTTCCACGGGCCTCGGCAGCGCTGCCCTCCCGACGCCCACATCATCCTAGAGGGCGTCCGGATACGGGTCCAGCCCCAGATGAAGTATCTGGGCCTGGTGCTGGACGAAAGGTGGCGCTTCACTCCGCACTTCAGCGGGCTGTCAACGCGCCTGTTGAAGACCGCGGACGCCCTCTCGTGGCTCCTCCTGAACCTGGGGGGGCCCAAGGCGAAATGCCGGCGCCTGTATGCCGGCATCCTGCGGAGCATGACCCTATACGGGGCCCCCATCTGGGCGGACTCCCTCCACAGGAGGGAGAATGCGACCGCCATCCGCAGGCCCCAAAGGGCCATTGCACAGCGGGTGGCGAGGGCCTACCGCTCGGTGGGCTTTTCGGCGGCGTGTGCTCTGGCCGGCACCCCTCCTTGGGAGTTGGAGGCTTGGGTGCTCGCCAGAGTGTACGAGTGGACGGCGCGCCGGAAGGCGCTCGGGGAGTGCCCCGTCGCCCAAGAGCGGGAGGCGGTGCGGCGGGAGGCGAAGGACGCCATCGTCCTCCACTGGAGGGAGGACCTCGCCGCCGCCGCCTTTGGCCGCCGGACGTTGGACGCGCTCGGGCCAGTCCTGAAGGATTGGCTTGAGCGGTCCCACGGTTTCCTCTCTTTCCGACTGGTGCAGGTGTTGTCCGGACATGGGTGCTTCGGATCGCACCTGCACCGGATCCAAAGGGAGGAGACACCGTCGTGCCACGACTGTGGCGCGGCGGAAGACACGGCTCAGCACACCCTCGAGGTGTGCCCGGCTTGGTCTGAGCTGCGCCGCGGTCTGACCGCGGTGGTTGGACGGGACCTCTCGCTTCCCGGCGTAATCAACGCCATGCTGGGTAGCGAGGAGGCCTGGGCAGCGGTCGCCTCCTTTTGCGAGGACGTAATCTCGCAAAAGGAGGAGGCGGAGCGCGTACGGGAGGACGACCCTCTCGCAGCGCCGCTTCGCAGACGAAGACGGGGCATGAGACGGCGGTTGTACGACCGTCGTCTTGTGCCTCCTGGTGGTGAACAGCGGGAGACAGGCGCGGGGGCGCCTTCTCCTGCATTGCACAATTCACCACCCACGTCAGGCGGGAATGGCCAAGCACTCGCGGTCATTCCCAGGCCCCTCCCCGACGAGAGGGGCGTGCCGGGCCCGCTGTAAAGGCGGGCGATCGTCGGCGGGGGACTGGATGGAAAGGCTCTGCCGGATTCCCAGTCCCCTCCCATAAAGACGATGCGGGAGTGCCGCTGGGTCGTTTAGTGGGTATACCGGATCTACCGGGGAGTCCCACATACCCCACCCATCCCC
The DNA here is from genome assembly GCA_963853775.1 of Xanthia togata. Taxonomy (NCBI): domain Eukaryota; kingdom Metazoa; phylum Arthropoda; class Insecta; order Lepidoptera; family Noctuidae; genus Xanthia; species Xanthia togata. The sequence goes on along the minus strand of OY970802.1, from coordinate 9,964,691 downwards.
CGATGGTAATGCATTTTTCCCAGCGTCAAAAAAAAAAAAAAAAAAAGGTAAGTATGTACCTAGGTCCGGGGATCGTGGAAGTCGCATTAGATCCCGTGAAACCCGGTGCAAGTGTGAGACGGAACACCGGGGTGGTTTTAGTCAGTAAGAGTCTGACATCCACGAGGATTTCCGCCCGAAAAAAAAAAAAAGGTTAGTCTGTAGGTAATAAGGCTACGTTGAGTGAGGTGTCGTGATCACAATCACCGTGCACGTAGATATGTGTGCTATGTATGATCATTCTTTATGACATTATTACTGTATGGAAATTTCAAATATCGCTTTCTAGTAAACTAGTATATTAATAATCAATGAATTTGATGTTGTAATTTTGGCTGTAAAAAGAGGATTTGAAAAGTTTGCAAATATTTTTTTTACATCTAAAACTGAATATTCGGTGTTACGATATTATATTGCATTTCATAATCAATATTTTGTGTTTCATATTTCCATACAGTTATATTGCCAAATTAATCAAAACAAATAAATAAAATAAATAAATAAAAACTTTATTGCAAAAGAGGTGTTGCAGTAAATACAATAAAAACAGTTGCACTTTACAAAAATGAACACTGGTATACAACATAAATGGTTGGGGTACCTACTGTCCTCTCTTAAATAGGCTACATAATAGCCTGTTGTAGTAAAGAGAAACAGTGCCGAATCCTTCATGAATGGAGAAATCAATTGCTTAGTGTTTAAAATGGAAAAAAATAATAGTTCTAATAACATAAAACAAATGTGGAATCTGCCTGAAAGTACTTATTAAAGTCTATACAGATATGAGTAAATGTGCAGTGAGGGTGTATATATTATATATGTGTGGGTGTATGTGTGTGTGCGTGTTTGTGTTTTGAGAGTATTAGTGAAGCGTGTATACTTATGACAATTTAAAAAAGATTCAGTGGGGAAGAAAAGATTCAGTATCGTCATACGTTTTGTCTATTATGAAGGAGCGGACTGCTGCTTTACATTCTTAAATCGATAAACAGTAGATATACTGAATCATTTGCATTAATCTTGTTGTACAAGAAAGGGCCAAGATAATAGAAAAAGTTTTTCGTAAAGGACTAGCAGGGCTGTGGAAGGGAACAAATTAAATCTTTACGTCGTTTAACAAAGGGAGTAACTGAGTAAGGTGATGTTGAAATAAAACAAAAAACAACTGTCGTACATTAAGAACATTCCATTCTTTATACCTATATCAGAGTGGTGGGAAATAAAATTAGACGAAAGATTGCAATTTTTAATATCGCTCTGTGCGCAATTTCTAATGGAAGTAATGTGGTTTTAGAAGCACCATCCCAGCAAGAAATGCAGTAAGATAATATTGAGTGACAGAGCGCATAGTAGAATTGCGGATAATAAATTGGTTAGCTACAATTCTAAGTGTTTTGAAAATAAACATCAGCTTACGCACTCAATACTTCCACATGGGCCTTGAAGTTTAAGGTATTATCTAAAATTACGCCCAGATAACTAAGACTATTTGAGCGCAGTTACAATTTAGTGTAGTTTGTGTGAGACATGTGTGAGCTGTGAGTGTTAGATTATTTTTTGGCTGGGATTTTGAACTAATAGAAAAAGTGATATATTTAGTTTTGCTTGTGTTGAGTGTCAGGGTGTGGTCCAAAAGCCAGTCAAGAGTGGATTGGAGACCCCTTTGAGTTTTAATTTGAAGTTCTGAGCAAGAGTCTGCAGAGAAAGTTATTGCGGTATCATCTGCATAAGTTATTTGGAATACTTAGATTGCGGAGGTTAAACCCAGAAACTGTGTAGGACCAAGAATACTCCCTTGTGGCACCCGATACTCAATAGGAAGCTCGTTACTAACGGAGTTTCCTATTTTAACCACTTGCGTTCGACCTGTGAGGTAGCTTTGGAAGAACTGGAGTTACACAACCTCTGACACCTACGTTTTCGAATTTTTGTAAAAGGGTTTTGATGGGAACGGCATCAAACGCTTTCGCGAGGTCTAAAAATACTGTAAGTACTTTTTTATTATTATTAAGGTTTAAAACAATAAAAGTAGTCAATTCGTGTACAGCGTCAGAAGTGGACTTTTTTACGCGAAAATCGAATTGGTGTGGTGAAAAAAGATTAAAGTGCTCAAAAAAAGCTCTCAACCACTTATTAATGAGGCGTTCCATTACTTTGTACAGAGCACTAAGCACTGCAATTGGTTGATAGTTTTTAACTAAGTTCTCATCGCCACCCTTGAGGATGGGGTGAATAACTACCCTTTTTAATGATGTGGGAAAGACGGAGGTCTGAAAAGAGAGATTAAAAATATGGTATATAAAAGGTGCACGAGTACCAGAGTACCTTTTCAAAATTGTAGGTGAGATCCCGTCCCAGCCAGTTGCTGCACTAATTATCTTAAAGAATTGATAGTTTTCAGGATCTCATCACTGTCGGTTTCTTCGAGAACAAAGGAAGACAAACTGGTAGGAGTCTGTGACGAGGTCGTTTGTGATGGTTGCACAGTATTTCCAGTGATTTTATCAGCGAGCTCCTTTCCGATGCTGACGAAAAAAATATTTACTTTGTTACATGAATCAATTGGGGAATGTGAATTAAGTAATAGTTGAGTAGATGAGTGCTTTGATTTGGTAGAGTAAGTTATGTTTTTTATTACAGTCCAGAGCGCCTTAGATTTTTTTCCTGCGTTTTTTAGTAGTTGTGTAGTTGTTTGCTGTCGTATTGCCTTTTGGCTTTTTTAGGAGTTTAGTTAACGTTGATATCACAAAAATAGACATTTTTGTAACGTTTATAGGTCATATGAAGGATTTCGTTGTTTGGTGATACTTTAAGCCTTTTGTGAAGTGTATCTTTGTTGCGAATACATCTCAACAAACCGGATTTATCCAAGGTTTGAGTACCCTTTTCCTCGCTGGCTGTATTGAGGTGGTTGAATTCTCCAATATAGCTTTTGACACTAGGTTTACTAATTTATCAATAGCAGCATTTGCATCCTTTATTGATAGACTAGGGGTGAAATCCATCTGTTGGAAAGATTTGTCTAGGCTTTCAAAATTAATTTTAGTAACAATGTAGCTGTCTGTTGTGCGTACTTTTTTAGTTTTGATACATGCTAGGGAGGAGTAGTGGTCAGTTATAGTGGACTCAAAAATTAGTGTTGTTGCAGGACAATTTTTCGCAAAAAAGTGTGGTCAAGGCAGTTTTTACCTCTTGTCGGAAGTGCATGAGCAGGTAGAAAGCCATGAAATGCGAGACAGTTTAAGTAGTTTTGGGAGCGAGTATCCAAGGGTGACCCAATGTCAATGTTAATGTCCCCAGAGAAAAAAACAGTTTTTAATTCGCGTAGGGTGGGAAGTATGTCATTTAGCGCAATTAAAAATCTGTGTAGTCTGGCAAACGAAAGTAGACACTCGAAATATTTGGAAACTTTTTAAATGGCAAGGCTATACTAATGTTAACCTCAATTTGATCCAGCATGTTGTGATCTTGATACAGCATTTACTTACTCAAAAATGACAAAACAGTTACTCTAATGAATCTTTTCATATGGAAGTTTTAGATTCAGATTTTGATTATGGCAGTGAATATTAACCAAAATTAGTATAGAATATGGTTTTTTTTTTTAAATTTCGAATTGCTGCATAATAAGTTATAATAACTAAAGTCGTATTTTTATTCAGACGAAGTAAATTGATTTTTCGAAATGTTACGAAACGTCTCTTTGATTTGGATCATTAAAATCATGCTACTTATGCATGATTTTAAACAAATAATTCTAAAGTATCAAATTAGGTTATTCCAAGTAGATATGTCAGACTAATTTTGGGGTTGCTATGCTGATATTTTTTTAATTTGTCGAGCTTTTCCAGTCTCTACTTTCGTTTGCCAGACTCTATATTATCAGTAGACGGTGAGCGATAAATGCATGATTACTGTATCGATGTTAGTCATGATTAAACTGAATGATTAAAGTCAGGTTCTTCTACCGTGGGGTTAACAAATGATTTTGTGTAGACTACCACCCCATCACTCTGGTTAATATGTTTCGTAGTTTTGTGAGTGGTGTACTGTCAATTTCAGGGATTTGATGATTTCTCAGGCAAAGTAACCAGCATTCTGTGTACTTCGCAGTCGAAAGAAAGGCGATTTAAAAATGCTTGCAAGCTTAAAAAGTTACAATTTATAGACTTAGCTATTAATTGACACCACTTTCATCTTTTTACACCCAGGCCCAAGATTGTATGTAGCCGTTTCAGTCTCCTTTGTTATTAATTTAATTTTGTTTGAAGCAAATAAAGACATTGTTATTTCAATACTTTACTCGTGCATAGCATAATATTTAACAGAGAGGGTTCCCTTTACCCGGTAATATTATATTTAAAAAAAAAACTCAACCTTTACCCAAAAATTAATACCATGTCCGATAGCGTTTTAACCACGGATATCAAGGGATATGCCTTGGAGGTGTGGCACGTGGCGCCTCGACATTGCTAAATTGGGCTTATGTTCGAACGGCGGCTGTACGCTTCATTCAGTCGCTTTGCAACGGCGTACAGTGTACTTACTATTGATGCGTAAAAAACCAAAATGCCGAGCTGTGCAGTAATAATTTGTAAAAATAGGTCTAGTACCATCAACCTGCAGTGGTATTCTGTAACCATCTCACCGTGAAATTTTAGGTGAAGTGAGTTGTCATTCCAACAGGGTGAGATGACACTGACAGCTCACTCCACGCTCACTTCACTTGTTTTCACGGTGAAGTGGTTACGGGAATCGACATGCTGAAGACAAATGGCGTGTCCTACCACTGGTAATTAAACATTTAAGTCACTGTTTAATATTTTAAATCAATTTTTAAATCATTTACTAACTTACGTCCGGAGCGATACAAACTAGCCCGAACTAGCCCGAATCTTTCCGAACGGAACGAACGTTTTGGATTTAGAGAGGTGCAATCGAGTGCGTGTGGGTGATTTTATCGACATGCGTATTATTGCAGTCGAATCTTTTTTTATAGAACTCAATGGATATTCTCGTATTACATGTATAGTTTATGAGTTAAAGGAGATGGAAAACGGCGGGCCCAAATGTAATATGTTAAGATATGATCTAAAAAATTAGTCATATTTTTTTATCTTAGAATATGAAAAATCACCTCAATTCTCAATCTGGAAGCGGAGAAATATGGAAAAGATAGTTTTCGTGAGATTATCGATTGAGTAATCGATTACACAGTTACAAAAATAAAACCTTTGCACTAAATAATGAACTCAAAGTAATTACTACCTTCTACTACCTTCTGCGAAGCAGTAATGCTTGCGAAGAAGGAGGCGGAACGCGTGAGAGAGAGGCAAATTTCGCGCCCTCGCGCCCCTAGCCGCCGCAGGAGGAGACGCCCTGGGCGTCGGGAATCGATAGCCGATTCCCGGCCACCGTAGGCGCGGCTTGCGGACGGTGCGCAATGGGTAGCTCGCCGTCCGGTAAGGACCAGGCCCGGGTCGACGGCGCGCGCGCCTCAAAGAGATGTCAGCAATTGAAGGGGTCCGACGGGCCCGATGTCTGCCGGGGTTGCGGGAAAGTCCGAAAGGGATACCGTGGCCCCCTGGCATTGCACAGGCAACAGAAGGAACATGGGTGGGTTTTAGTCAGTAAGAGTCTGACACGCCGTCCCGCTCCGCCCAGAGCGAGAGACGTCATTTGATGATTAGGTACACACAAAAAAAAAAAAAAAAAAAACAGTTTTTCTTCAATGGAAACCAGCCCCTTTGCCATCTCGTTACGGTTCAATTCAAGCTTAGCGATTTTCTTCTCCAAAAAAGTCAATTCAGATGATATCGATTTTTCGATATTATCTGAATTGACTGTATAATACACACATCAACACGGTCTAGGGATATTTTTAAAAAAGCGAATTACTATCAATGTGTTAATTATTTATATGACATGTATATATTTAAAAGATACGTTATTTAATATTCTACCATTTTTTAATAATGGTTAAGGTACTTAGATTAAAATTTCAGGATTTTATGGAAAAAAAATGAAGCATAGACGGAAACCGTATATGAATTAACTTTTAATTTGTGAGTAAAAACTGAAAAAAATAGAAAAATCATTTAATTTGTGTTTATAAACTTGAATTTAGTAGTCTGAGAAAGCGCCCATGATGTTCATAACACATCGGCAACGATTCGGCATGCTCAGAACAAGGTTGTCAATGTCTTGCTGCGGAATATTGTCCCATGTCCTTCTGAGGTGCGCAAAAAGTTGATCTTCTGTAGCCAGATTTTCAGGAACTTCCTTCAGAGCTCTTCTTTGCAGCATATCCCACGCATGCTCAATGGGATTTAGATCTGGCGATTGAGCAGGCCAGTCTAAGGCCCTAACATTATGTGTATGTAACCAAGCTGCTACCGTTCTCGCCGTGTGTGCCCGGGCATTGTCGTGCATGAGCAGGAAATCTTGCCCCATTTGTGTTCTGTGGGGCAAGATTACGGGCCCCAGCACCTGTTGGACGTATCGTTCTGCCGTCATATTGCCCCGCACCCAAACGAGATCCGCACGTCCTCCAAGACGAATTCCTGCCCAAACCATAATTGTTCCTCCTTGGTATGGGTGAACTTCCTGAGGGTTCTGGAGACGGCTCCATCGTCCAGGAACTCGCCAAACACGCGTCCTTCGTGAATCTGGATGGAAGCCGAACCTGGATTCATCCGTGAACAGCACATTGGACCATTGCTCACGGCCCCAGTCCACGTGGTTCCGAACCCATTCTAATCGTCGTCCACGATTGCCTCTCCGTAAAGGTGGGACCCGGAGTGGTCTACGAGAGCGTAGATTGCTTTCATGCAGTCGCCTTCTTACAGTTTGGTCACTCACAAGCACTTGGTGTTCCACTCGCAGCCTTTGGACCAATTGAGTCGCCGTTGCATTTGGTTGAGCTCGCGCAGTAATTTGCAAAAATCGGTCTTGTCTGGGGGTAGTGATGCGACTTGGCCCCCGGTGCCTCTCCGCTACTTCACCTGTGGCACGATAGCGTGTCCACAATCTTGAAATTACATTTTGATGGGTCCCTATGGCCTCAGCAACATTACGCTGAACAGATCCAGCTTCCAGCATTCCCAAAGCTCGTAACATCTCCGCCCTCGTCAAATGTCGGCGTTGCATGGCTACAATACCTCAATTTTAACTTTATCTTTCGTTTAAAAATGAAAAAAAACTGTAACTAAACGTAATTCGTATTGTTTTCGAAATTTCGCACAAATGAAAATTCCCTCTCCTATACATCAAGACATTTTTATGCCACCGAAACAAAAGAATTTTCAAAAATTTTAATTTGGAATTAGTCTGAGATAAATTACAAACAAATCGGTGTATAAAAGATTCCAATGCGGCCAGTACTTTTCGAGTTATTTAATTAAGTATGAAATATCCCTAGACCGTGTTGATGTGTGTATGTCATCGTGATATAGTTGTCATCGATTTTTCGATTTCCTTGGTTGTATCTTCTATTTTTGTATATTGAGATCTAATTTCCAAGATATGCTTTTTGAATGTGTTCATGCGAGAGTTTTGTGAACGTATTAAATCGTTTATCAATTCCTTGAGGTCGGATTTAAGTTCGTTCCTTAGATCCAAGAATTTGTCGGCAAAGTTGTCCAAGTGGCTACTATCATTATACGGTCGACGTCGCTTAGCTCTCTGAGTAATGTTAATAGGGCTGACATCCAGCAGTAAGCCTTCTTCCACTGCTGGATGTCAGCCTTATTAACATTACTCAGAGAAAAAACAGCCAAATATTTGACATCTACTTGCGACGTTGCCCACTTTCAGAATGCACGATCTTAAATGAGCATTCTCTATTTTACCCGAGCAGATGTGTGCGTTTTTTCTCATCTCATCTCATCAATGAGACTTCATGCCTTTTTATACCTACTGTGTAAATAAATATGATAAATTAATATAATATAGTCTCATCAAGTTATATATTTTTCAATAAATATAACTTTTTTTTTTGTATGGAAAATTATCAAATTAATTCTGACATTTACATTTATTGTGTCAGACTCTTACTGGCTAAAACTCACCCGTGTTCCTTCAGTTGCCTGTATGTTGCCAGAGGCAACGGTATCCCTTTCGGACTTTCTCGCGACCCCGGCAGGCATCGGCCCTAGCGGACCCCGTCAGTGTGTATCTCTTTGAGGCGCGCGTGGAATATAACGCCCCGTCCTTATCGGACGGCGAGCTACCCATTGCTCACACGGAGTCCGGAGGACCGCGTCTTCAATGGCCGGGAATCGGCCTGGGATTCCCGTGCGCGGGATTCCCGCCCGATACTCCTGCGGCGCTTAGGGGCGTGAGGGCGCGAAATTTGCCTCTACCTCACGCGTTCCGCTTCCTCCTTCGCGAGCATTATTGCTTCGCAGAAGGAGGTGACGGCTTCCCATGCCCTCTCGCTCCGTACCATGGCCTGGACCAGGGCCGGACGCGAGAGATCATCGCCGCCGATCGCCTCCACAAGGACACGGCGGTGCCCCACCCAAGACGGGCAGACCTCCACCGTCTGCTCCACCGTGTCCTCCGGGAGTTTCCTCCCGCCTTATCCGGAACAGGAACCTCCCGAAACAACTACATACTAACCCTAATTTTCGTATTCAAAACATTATTTTGTGTTTATTATATTGTAGGTATGCTGTTCAGCGGTTTTGCCAATGCATTGACACCTGCGCGCGCATCGCTAGCGGAAAAAAAACAAAATCAGCGCGCCATTTTCCATAAATTTGGTATCGTTGTGTGGTTAATTAATATCAAAAATACGAAATCTAAAGTATTCTCACCAACCGACGTACTTAGAAAAGTTACTCTAAGAAAATTCGTTTTCCTTGCACCACCCCAAGCAGTACGAGTACAATACCCAAGAACCGATTGTTTTACTTAAGCGTATCCATTCGCATTAGCTGACTTGCTGAGTGACTTGAAGATGTGTATGAGTCGTAGAGTTCTGGTGATGAGGGCACCAATCTGCTTGTCCCATTTTAGCCCATCATCTATTAGTACACCCAAATATTTCACACTATCGGTTCTGATAAGTGTGGGACAGGCACAGGGTCCGGTTGTTGAGTTCAGGCAAGAGTGAGCTGTTATAGAGTTAAGTCTTGAGCCGGTGTAGTGTTATGACGGATTGCAAATGGAATGCAATTGGTTTTATGCAAGTTGAGAGTGAGTAAATTTGAGTTAAGCCATTGCATTCTTTTAGACAGAGTTGCCCTTGCTTTTGTTTTGACAACATCCCATGTGGGCCCACTGACTAGAATCGCTGTGTCATCTGCATAGGCATAGATCTTGCAGTTTGGCAGTTGCAACTTACACAGTTTATTGACGTAAATCTGAAACAGCGTGGGGCACAAGATACTCCCTTGTGGAACGCCGTATGTGACAGTTGTCTCATTGCTAAATATAAACTATTCCTAGGTCATTAAACGTCGAATAATAAGAAAGTTGCAAAAGTAAACAGAAGTTTATAAAAAAAAAAACGTTTTAAGCACCTGCTATTTATTTTTTTATTGAGGAAATTTTTCAATAGATAAGTAATAATATTGTCACAATGAGCGAGTAAAATATTAAATACTTACTAATAATATTGAGCTAGCAAAATTTAGAATCCCATTGACAGACACAGAACAGGCGGTCTCTCCGATTAAGAGCACACTTACCTAAACCTTGGTAGTAAGAAATAGAGCTGACTGGCCCAACAACATGGTACCCACCTTTCCGCAATACCAATGCCTCATAAGTTGCGTTACCAGGTGACATAGTAATTGCTACAACATAAAATATTTTAGTTTTGTCTTCGTCGTAATAGAAATGTATTCTGGTAATGTTTTTTAGAGAAGGATTCAAACAATACCAGCATTTTTGTGTTTCTATGTTCATAGTCATTCCTTGAATGTACCTGACGGCCGCATTAACGCTTTTCAGTCCTATAGGGTCTTGAACAGTGAGAGGATACAGTTTGTGGCAAGTACACCACTTATCGTGAATGGACAATGCCTTACAGGTGCGATTTCCGCTTATCGGTTTGAGCATCGAGTGGCAATTCGGACACCCTTCAGGTACTGGGTCGGTTGCATTACTGCACAGAGATATTTTCTTGATATCCAAGAGGGTGCTATAAACATCATAAGGCGTTGTCAAGCTATGCTGGTTCATCACCAAAGCTTTGTATTTGTTCATTTGTTTTCCTTTAAAAAGTAACGGGGTCCACAAAAATTTCATTGGCAATCGATCGTCGTAGTAACTTTCCATTTTGAGTCGTTTTCTACCGAAACGTAAGCCGTGGGCGCTTAAAAGCATTATAAAAGTGTTCGTCAACACACCCGTGTAAATTAACTGGTTTATGAAGCTTTCTATCATTTTGTCCGCGTCCTCCGGTCGACTTTTCTCATCGCGGCTAAATGAGTTTAGCCAAAAAACGCCGAAAAATGACTCCATTTTGTAAGTATTAGCAAAGTCTACAGCGTAATCTAACAATTGTTTTCCCGCTGATACTTTTCCAGTACATAATGATTTGTTATTGCGATTATTTTCTTTATTAAGAAAAAATGGTTGCATGTAATGGTCCGTGGGAGCCTTGTGAAATGCGTAGTCTTTTGTAAACGTGTTCCCTAAGTTATCTTCACCATAGGCTGTAGCATAACCGGCGTCCTTGAACGCTTTCCAAATAAAGTGGTAGTTACAGTCATCCATTGTGGCAAAACATTCTTTTATTATTGAAGTCATGTTTTTTCCCGTAAATGCTGCCATTAAATTAGGTAATGTGTCATCTGCAATCTGTTAAGTCGTTATTGTTAAGTTTTATAATAAATTCAAAAGGAATCAATAAGAATTAATCTGATTAATTAAGTAGGCACCTTATTATATCCATGAAAACCAAGCCAGCTGTTTTCTCCGAGGTGACGGAGTGTTCTGCGCATCGTTATCACGAAGCGAGGTATAGACATCGATTCCATTCCCAGTATTATTACGTTGTATTTGACTTTACAATTTTTTGTTTCTGGTGTTGAAATTTGAATTTTCTTACTGAAGGCGTACATGTCATTATAGATAATATGTGATGTATTGGCCTCATCAAATTCGGAGCAAATTACATTTACAAAATCAGATTGTAGAATTATAATGGACTCGTCCTGGAAATCTGTACAGTTACTAAATCTGAAAAAGTCATGGTAATTAGTAAATTTGTTTCTAATAGATAAAAGTTATAGTTATAATCTTGGAGAAATCATTATTTTAGTTCACTCGTTTGCGATATTTCTTATTTCCGTACAGTAATATTGTCAAATTAATCAAACCAGCGCATGGGCGTACCCAGCTTTTGGCCTAGGGGAGGATCAGAAATTTCTTAAACCGGGTCCCCTACACATGTTTTACCCTACACACTACATGAAACATGAGGTAAGTAGGTGTAGGTAGTGTGAAGGGGAAAAACTTGCGGGAGATCCTGCTTTATAGGTATTAAAATAAATAAACTGTTTGCTTGCTTGCTGTGTTCGTATTTTACATTATACGTTATCCGGCTCAGCGCAGTTTTTTCTAAAAATAATGCATAATATTATATTGTAACTGTAAAGAAAGCCTTAACGTGACTCTATACTTTAATCGACAACAGTAGGTAATTCGGTACACAAAATCCAGGGGGGGCTGCTGCCCTCCTCTGCCTCCTCTGCCTCTGCTCTGGGTACGCCCATGAAACAGCGATATATTTGACATCTATTTGCGACGTGGCCCACTTACAGAATGCACGGTCTCTAATCAGGAATGGCTTCTCCTTTCATTGGTGCACCGTATTTCAGGTTCTTGGTTTGTCTACGATGGCAAAATTCTATAGATTCTAATTATAGGGCTTGTTTTTTTTTTCACTTTAAGTTTAATTACACAATACAGGACTTTTTTTGGGTTCCGTACCTCAAAAGGAAAAAACGGAACCCTTATAGGATCACTCGTGTGTCTGTCTCTCTGTCCGTCTGTCACAGCCAATTTGTTCCGAATCTAATGGACCGACTAAGTTGAAATTTGGTACACGTGTGGGTTATGTATTTCTGTGATCCAAACACGAATGTATAACGTAAATAAATGCATTTTGAATAAGGGGTCACTTTTGGGGGCAAATAAGAAAATTAAAAAAAAAGTTTTACAAAATGTACCGTGTGACATATCAAACGAAAGCGCTAATTGCTAGGATCTCAAATGGTTCTATGGTTACAAATTATAGGAAAACTTATAAGAACTATGGTATTAAAATATCATACTAAATCATTCAATATTGTGCGTACAAACTTACATTTGTAGTTGGAATGTATGGGAGAACATGTTTTTCAACTAGGTACGTTGTTAAGTTTTTATTGGGATTAATTCATTCCAAATACGGAACCCTTCATTGTGTGTAGTCCGACATGCACTTGGTCGGTTTTTTAATTTCAGCTTTTTAGTTTTTAATTATTTCTCATTTGATATAGGTAAATACATAATACGTTTATGTTTATAAATCAAATCATTTTTATATCTTTATGTGAAAAACATTTTTTAAAATTAATTATAATGTAGGTAACTTTTTTTTATCTTAAGGAGCTTACTTTGTATTTTAAATAAATAAATAAATAAAGGTTCATCATCATCATTTCAGCCATAGGACGTCCACTGCTGAACATAGGCCTCCCCCAATGATTTCCAAATCGGCTGGTTGGAAGCGACCTGCATCCAGCGGCTTCCTGCGACCTTTATTAGGTCGTCTGTCCACCTTGTGGGCTATGTCAGCGACTTTAGATCGTTTGCGGATCTCCTCATTTCTGATTCGATCTCGCAAAGAAACACCGAGCATAGCCCATTCCATAGCGCGCTGAGTGACGTTGAGCTTTCTTATGAGGCCCATGGTGAGAGGCCACGTTTCAGTTCCGTATGTTATCACTGGTAACACACACTGGTTGTAGACTTTCGTCTTTAGACACTGAGGTATGTTGGACGAGAAGATATTGTGTAGTTTCCCGAACGCTGCCCAGCCGAGTCGGATTCGACGATTGACCTCCATCTCGAAACTGGACCTACCCAACTGGATCACTTGTCCCAGGTAGACATATTTGTCAACAGTTTCGAGATTAGAGCACCCAACCGATATTGGGTAGGGCGCAACATGGACGTACGACATGACTTTCGTTTTGTCCATGTTCATCCGGAGCCCTACTTGTTGGGAGACTCTATTGAGGCCTTCGAGCATTGTGCCAAGGTGTTCCAGCGATTCTGCCATGACCACAATATCGTCGGCAAACCGAAGGTGAGTGATGTACTCGCCGTTAATGTTGATGCCAAATCCTTCCCATTCCAGGAGCTTGAAAGCGTCTTCCAATGCAGCGGTGAACAGTTTCGGAGAGATAACATCTCCCTGTCCTACGCCTCGCTGCAGAGGAATCGCTCGCGTGCTCTGCTCCTGTACTCGGACCGACATAGTGGCGTTTTTGTACAAACCCTTCAGCACCTCGATGTACCGATTGTCAATATGGCACCGCTGGAGAGACTGTAGCACTGCCCAGGTCTCGATCGATTCAAAGGCTTTCTCATAGTCCACAAACGCCAAGCATAGTGGCAAGTTATACTCCTCGGTCTTTTGTATAACTTGCCGCAGCGTATGGATGTGGTCAATGGTACTGAAGCCTTTTCGGAAACCGGCTTGTTCGGGAGGCTGGAAGTCATCGAACCTACGTGCGAGACGATTCGTGATGACCCTCGAGAACAGCTTGTAGACATGGCTCAGAAGCGAGATGGGTCTATAATTCTTTAAGAAGGTATTATCCCCTTTCTTAAAGAAGAGTACCACCGCACTTCTGTTCCATGCCTCTGGCGTTATTCCTTCGAGTAAGACGGAGTTGAAGAGCCTCTGAAGGACTTTCAGTACCGGTGTTCCACCCGCTTTCAGAAGCTCTGATGTGATTCCGTCTTCACCCGGCGCCTTGTTGTTCCTAAGCTGTTTGAGGGCAGTAAAGGTTACTTTTATTTATTTCGTATTTTATAGAAATAAAAGAAGCCTTTGTACTTATACGATCCAATTGTACGGCGTGGAATTTTCATTTTATTCCATAGACAAAAAAATTAGCTTATGTTCTCTGACAGTATCGTGCTTACTGCTCCGAGCAGACTTCCTGACTTGTTCGCTTGGTTTGACAAACGATGTTCAAGGCCTTAGCTACATATTTTAATAAATGCTAGTCTACTGGGGTGGAAATCTAGTCTGCTATAACAGTTAACAGGATACATTTGCCATAATATCTACTTACTTACCTGCCGGGGGAGGTCCGAGACAGTGGGAAACGATAGTAAAAGTACTCTGTGGTGGGAAATACACCGAGAGTTTTACAAAACCCTCAGTCGGCCAACCAGAGAACGTTCGTGAGGACAGGATGTCCATAGCTCAAAAAGTTCTTAAAAATATAATAGTATTAGGTACTCACAATAATTTATCACGTTCGTGTGGGTTATGTAATGTGTCGACTATAAATTTGTGACAACATTGAATGCGAATGTTTTTCTTAGTTATTTTTTTTCCCATATTTTGTGTTTTTATTCGAGCGATTACTTTATCATCATCATATTTTCGCAAAAATACGGCTCGTGTTCCACACGTATTAATCTTATTTCTAGTTCTATTTCGTGAATCTGTTCTGTAATCAATCACAGCTACGGGTATTTTGCATCCAGGAGTGTTTATCATTCCAACTAAAATTGTAAATTAATATTAAGTAAGTATACTCTTATTTGACTTAAATTATTCACAAAAATAATTATGAAAATAAAAGCTTATTGCCGGACTAGTTCCGCTCGAATACTTCATGTTTTAAGACGACAGAGATCTTGTCTTACAACAATGTGGATGAATACTTACATTCCGTCTTTTGTTCTTCACCTAAAATATTGTAATCATTTTCTTCATCCATTGGTTTCCAATCCTTGTATGCTACGTCTAATGGTACACGCATCATTGGAGTCCCAAACACTTCAGCTAATTCGTGGGGTTCAATATTTTCATGCTCAAAATTTAATAACCAACACAAGTAAGCCACTAGTGCATAAACAGCTACAGTTACACCAACACACATTGTAATTTTTATTTGTCGTATGCTCCATTTCCTTGTTAACTTTCGAAGCCTGGAAGTAAATGCCTAAGTTAGCAAGTTTTTTATGTATGAGTAAAACTAAATAATAGTATTTGCCTCTTTGTTTTAGTGGATTCAATCCCGAACATAAAAAAAAAAAAACACCGACCTTGCTATCGGAGTCAATAATATTTTTAGTATTTTTATGAAGAACACACGCACTTTATTATTGTTACGATCCATTTCAATTAAACTGGTGTTGACGAAGCAGTTGTAACTGTGTAGTCGCAAAAATGATTGTTGTTCAATCACGCCGAATGTTTGGTCGCGTCAAGCGTGTTTGCTTGCGGCGAATACTTGCATTCTATGACGATAAACATCCTTAACAATGTCTAGTATTCCATAATTATTGACGCCTTGTAAGCATGCGAGCCCCAAATAACGTCTGTTTGGTTCGCTCGTGTGTCAGGTAAGACGAGTCGCGAGTAGAGCTACCGTGCGGATTAATTGTGCCCGGCTTTTTGGCATTAATTTGTGTTGACTTTTCGACTGAAGGGGATATTTAAAACAAAATAAAAATAGTTTAATAAGAACTGAAAAACGAAGGATAAAAAAGTAATTCGACTACCTCGAGATTACCTCGTTGGTCTAGTGGTCGCAAGCGCTACTGCTGAGCATGAGGTCCTGGGTTCGATTCCCGGGTCGGGCCGAGTGTTATTGGGTTTTTCTATCTGGAATTTCTCAGTAGCAGCCCGGAGTCTGGATTTGTGCCCGGTTGATGGCAATAGGCTCGCTCCCTATTACATGGGACTTAAACATAACTGGCGTAAAGTGGGTGTACCTACTACAGGTACACCTCTGCCTAACCCTTCGGGGAGACAAGGCGTGATGTTATATTTATGTTATGTTAAAAAAGTAATTAGGTATGTCCCAATCACTTTTTTGCAATGTCCGACTTTTTAAAATTTAGAAATGGTAACCGTAGCGGCGAGAGACTGTAGTGAAGAAAACTGCGGTCCTGGCTCGCTGGTGTACCTAAGTAGGTTAGTAATAGAAGTCAGCGGCAGAGGGAGAAGTCGCGTCGATAGGACAGACTGTCTGTTCTACCAACGCCACGCCTAAAACCTATGTTCCTAGCGAAAAGCCAAAGCATATTGCTAAAGCAAAGCTGCACATTATAGTAACTATAGACACCACTGAAGACGCTAAAGTCATTGCTCGGGATGACTCAATTTAGATTACCATCGATATGCTAAGAAAATGAGTACCTACAGCCCGATTCAAACTTAAGGGGCCTGCGGAGCATGCGTTGTTCATACAAACGTAATACCAAAATAATTTGTAAATCAAACATATTCTTAAGGTAGTGTGTATTAATTCCGATTGGATTACAGAATATCTATGCTTCCAAATATATATTTTTAAAGGACACTGATTTAAATTCGAGTTATGAGAAAAATAAGTTTTCTATAGAAAACTTATTTTTCTCATAACTCGAATTTAAATCGAATTTAAGTTTTCTATAGAAAACTTATTTTTCTCATAACTCGAATTTAAATCAGTGTCCTTTAAAAATATATATTTGGAAGCATAGATATTCTGTAATCCAATCGGAATTAATACACACTACCTTAAGAATATGTTTGATTTACAAATTATTTTGGTATTACGTTTGTATGAACTACGCATGCTCCGCCGCGCGCCGGCCCGTTAATGGCGACTCGGAACATGAGCCGAGTCTCTGCGCAGTAACGAATTCATGGATCAGCGGGGGTGAGGTTTGCATTAATTCCCGAGCCGCTATTAAAATAATTTGAATTGAACTACTACTACACACAAGTGTAAGAAATTCTCGTGTTGAATAAAAATCTCAAAGACTTCGTAGCATGTGTTGCCTGACTCGTAATTATGTTAGTGACTACGAAGTCAACGAAAACAACGTGAAAGCGACATCTAGTGGTCTCTGCGGAACTAAAACTCTAACAACAAGTTTAGAAGGGAACTTCAAGCTAGAGTTAATTTAAAACTACATTCAGTTGTTTCCTATAGATGTCGTAACTGTGACTTAAGTTAACAAAACTATAATATTTTATGATCTACTATTTGTCAGTAGGACTGAAAAACAACCAGTATAATTAAGCAACACTTTTTCGTAAACGATTACGACAAATTTGTTTCATTTTGAAAGTCCAAAAACATTCATTACGTTATTGAGCAGATTTAATTTTCGAACTTATACTCGTAAATCAATGGATTAGCAATTTGTTTCAAAACGATTCAAATTACGATTGATCGTGTATAGGGTACAGGTTACCTGCAAGATAATCATATCATGGTACCTACTCAGTTAGGGTGATAACGAAATAGTAAAAGCACCAAAGCCAAGGCACCTACAAGACATTGTGTCTTTCGATTTCACATAAAAGAAAAGTTTGTATTAAGACAAAAGGTTTCCTAAGAAGATTCACACAGAATTTCATAATGTTCGTAAGTATCTCATGAAATTAGGAAATTTTGTGGGAAAGTAATTTCTATATGAGAGAATGGAGCTATTCACACATTCTGCCGCCATCAAGAGAAATTAAAGGTTGCTTAATTAAATACAAAATTTTATACTGAAATTAATTTAATAAATACATTATCACATTCACACACATAACCACACTATATTACAATAAGTTACACTTGACTGCGTTTAGCCAGGTAAGTTCACACAAAACACAAGAAACTTAAATAAAAATCTTAATTATACGTTTTTATAGTCTGTGGAATAGGAAAATAAGAAGCTTGTGCCAAACGAATGACTCTTGAAAAAAAGTAATATTTACAACCATTTTGAGCGGGGTCTGAGTAAGCTACAATCTACGCTTTTCCTGATCTAAGTTTAAGTCACAAGTTGATAATTTTCACGGGAAATCAATCTTCAGTCTTGTTTCATACGTGGCTTAAATATACTTAAATTAGAGTTTTTGTAAACCATATTCATCTGCATGAGAATATCAGAAGAAATTGTGACAGAATTTTTTGTTCACCGGTGTCGTGCTTATGAAATATTCTTATATTTACATTTAAACTTACATAAAAACTGAGCGAAAATATTTTTTTAAATTTAAAACCTTGGTCGAACAATAAAACATTTCACTGAATATTTGCAATAAAGTAGTTTCCTCATTCTTCCTTTTTTCCTACCATAAAAATGATTGAATTGACAATTTTACTTTAGCACTACTTTAGATTATTTTTTATTAATTGAGATAGAATTTTTAAAATGAAGAAGAGAATAAAAGTTTGTCCCAAAAACTTCATATCGTAATTTATCGAAGCACTAATAAGCAGGAATGTTTTACGGTCAACATAAAATATTGAGCATTGAGATCCAGCAATCGGATATTCAATCGTGTCTAGCGATGCATTGACGTTCAAGGCTGCGGGGGGGCGGGGCATCCTGCAAAAAAGACAAACGTCAGTTAATTAAGACATTGTTATGCCGTTCGCCGTCGGCCAGCACAACTGCGATGCCGTCCGATGCCGTTTGCCGGATCGTTTGAACACTATTGTCCGCGTAACGGCATCGCTTATCGTGTCGAATCGCTGATATGCAGAAAGCGACGGTCATTCATATTTCACATGTTTGGTCAAGTGGTCACCTAACAGTTCCTGTCAGAAATCATTATGTTTCGTACTGTGTTTTGGTATTTCAACTGGATTCCAACAATACTGTAACTACGTCACTATGATTGGTCAAGCTATAGAGCAATTTTTTGCATTATTTTCGATAGAAGAAATTGCATTGTTGTTTTTTGAGTTCATGATTAATAACGCGACCTACTGCTTAATTAATATCTATTATAATAAGTCCTATATGTCCATGATTATCTTGGCTATTATATGACGTGTCTTCTCCACACTAATGAACCTATTAAATAGGCATTCATTTTAGGCATCGAGATTGGATTCGAGTCCTTTATGCAACATGGAAACACCGAACTAATTAGTGGCAAAGTCAAACTTAGACGATGATGATCAAACGAGTTTTATCTATACTATAATATTATAAAGAGGAAAGATTTTATTGTTTGATTGTATTGAATAGGCTCCGAAACTACTGGACTTATTTGAAAAATTCTTTTACCATTAGAAAGCTTAGTTTTCAGGGAGTAACATAGGTTACTTTTTATCCAGGGAAAAATAACGGGTCAACGGGAAAGACCACGTAATTCTATGTTCTATGTTATGGGATTTGGTTTCCGCACTCAGTCCGTCAGGTGGACCATTGTGCGTGACATACCACGTAATTTATAAGTTACTTACTGCAGACACTGCAGGCTATTTCATCACTGTTGTCCCCGCAGCCATCGCGGCCGGAGCAAGCCACAGCAGTACTCCTGCACCGGCCGTTCCCGCAACGGAACGGACAAAAGTCAGCCGCACGCCACCTGAATACATATGGAAACGTGTCAACTACTACCATAAAGGTCAAATATTTGGACAAACACCGTTACAGGTCGCACGTGGTGTGATTACGAAATGCAAAGGCAAACACACTTAACAGCTTATAAGGTTTTCGTGGCAAACGCCTCAAGCTTAACACGGCGCCATGTGATAGGTACTGTTAGAGCATTTATCAAGAGTCGAAGCTTCGAAGTAAAATTACAAGTGTGTAGGTAATAAAACATAACCATTACGGTGTCTTTATTTAGTATTGTTGTAAACTATTATAGTTACCGTAAGACTATTATAATATAATAAAAAGATCCTTACCTTGACTGTTCGTTGCACAGGTGTGGCGGCTCGTCCGAGGCATCTTTGCAAGATATTATCGCATTGCAGAACTCATACTCGGGAAGGCACTCCCCTGAACCGCAACGGAATGTATGACGTGGACACCTGAACGAAACAAGTTTGTATCAAAATCAGCAAAGCGGTGATTAATTATTTAATCATCAAATTACGTTTGGTAATGGGTTATTCTAAAAGTTCAACGGCGCTAGACGATAATCCCACGGTTTTTTGAATAACACACGTGCACTTCCACAATCGTTTCAGAGACTAGTTAGATTGACGTATCCTAAATTTTGATAAAGAAATTTCTTTGCCATTGATTTAGCCTTCGGTTCCAAGACGCAGTTTGAGGAATCCAAGATATTTGAGCAGAACATGAAAGGCTTTAAAAAAATGACTCAAATTCTTTGCCTTTCTTTCAATAATTGAGGAATGTTCCCAGTTCCTCTAAAGTTTCACAAAATTTGTTACATTATATACCTCACTCATGGGAAAAAGGCATGAGTTTATGTATGTCTACAGTACGTATTATATATCTATGTATATTTGCTATAAAACTTACCCCTTGCGTCGTGTCGTCCGGCAGTTCTTCTCATCCTCTCCGCCCGGGCATTGAGGAGAACCGTCACACCTTGAGGCTCTGGACACACACGGTGACCCAGGACCCCCACATCTGAACGAGTTTGTTGGACAACGCTCCCCTGTTAGCTCTGTAAATCAAGTTCATGTCTTACAAGATTACAGAGGATACTAAAAATACGATGTACCTACCTATGAATGTTGCCAAAATGTCGTGAATATCTTGAATTATAACGTAGGTATGGTGGTGCAATGCAAATGACTATGTTCTATAAAATACTAGGTACAGTTAGCTGCAGAGAAATGTCATCCCCTAGCAATGTATTGATACATTGCTAGGGGATGACATTTATCTGCAGCTGTCCGTACCTACTTACTTAATAATTTTATGGAGTAAAAATATGGCCACAGAACTTAATGAATTGAATTGTCGTTTTGGCGTCACCACTAAGTAAAAGAAACTCCAGTTAGGTACATAAACCATATCTAAGTACCTTCGTAGGTATGATTGCTAAAAGCAATGAGACAATAATAAGGCTAAAATCAATTAAAAAGTAGCTACTACTTGTCAGTACTTGTCAACGAGCCAAAACGATAGTAAGATGTAAATTGTTATCTGCATCATCCTCAGACATAAGTCTGTACAATCGCTCGGTGGCAAATAAAAAATGGTAATATTTTACGAAGAACCTCTATAGAGTCATTAGTAAGTATTAGTAACCAAACATTACAGGTTACGGAAAATGAGTAAGATGAAATGGAAGATGAGTATGAAATGAAAATGAGACGAAACAATGAAGATGAAAGATGTGCGCCAAAGATAAAAGAGTGCGGAGTGTACGAACCTTTACCAGTACCTTGACATTTTTCATCGGAACCATCTGGGCAGTCCTTGCGTCCATCACACACGAAGTACCAACTTATACAAGTCCCTGTTGATCGGCACTGGAATAATAACAATGTTTATGATAAAGAGATTGAATTGAAAAGTACCTACCTAATATGAAAAACTCAACATAATTTTTTTATAATGATGCATAAGTGTTTCATTCCACTTTTTTTCACAAATCTTTAATTTATCAAAGAGCAAGAGCGAGAGAGCTTTGCCTATCAAAATGAACCGAAAAACCGGGGTTACTTTGAATCGCGGGGTAACTTTGATAGAAACTTCCATTTCATATAAAATCGTGAATTACGCAATTAGGTAGTTTTTTTTCTGAGTTATGAACACTGAACAACTGTTTAATCCTTTCCTGAGGACATGCTGGGAATCTACCAATCATTTTAATTGAAAAAGGTAAATATTTTGTCATTCAAACAATCAAATCAACTGTTAGATCAAAGTTACCCCATGCGACAATATTTATTTTTCTAGTTGATAGATTTTTATTTTTTAAATTGTACTGGCATTATAATTGGGTAATTATATTTAAATTGTATTGGCATTGTAATTGGGTTTATTTAATTGCGTAATCTCTTTGCAATTACGCAATAATTACTTTGTAATTACGCAATAAAATAAGGGGTATCAAAGTAACCCCATCCTACGTATAACTTTGATCAGGCAGTTTAATTTTTTTTTCTCAAAATCAAGCCAATTTTTTCACTAGATTTATTTAGTATTTTTTTACACCCACAAATTTAAAAGATATGAACCTTCAAATTTTAATATTGATCAAAGTAACCCCGGTCTACGGTACGTATTATATTTGATTCTTGCCATTTTAAAATCTACATAAAATCTTAATATGAATTCTGCCGTAGTCTCTACATTTTCAATGCTACTTGTTATAAATCCGCTTTTAAAGTTTATTTCGAAAGTATAAAGCACTACCTGAACTGTACGTAAATCCGAACAGTAATTTAGAAGAAATAAGTAACATTCAAACGCATATACCACGTCGTTTCCTCGTAAGCGTTAAGAAAACATAATAGGTACTAACTTGGAACGTGTTTGGCAAGCAGCCTCTATTACGAGCCGAGCAAGCTGAAGTTGAATTTGTTCGGTACGTGCAGTCACATTTCTTATTGAGGCATCGCGTGTAAGGATCCACTTGTTGGCATTGCGGATCCGTAAGACACGGCATTCCGAGAGATGCAGGGCCAAGGTCGTAAACTGGTGTATCCGCACGGATGCGGTGCTTGTCTGAAAATAATTGTGTCCTTATAATACTTGTTCAATTATTAAAGACAAATTATTGCAATAAAGACCTAAAAGTATAAAATACCTTTAAGAGAAGACTTCTTTTGATGTCCACCCTTATGAGGCTTGCCACCAGAATTAACTTGTTCCTTTGACGAACCGCCTTTCTTGTTGGTTTTCTTTTCCACGGTAGGCTGAGTTACAACCCTATAAATTGGTTGGTCATTTGCATGTAAATTAGCCGTCATTTCGTCTACCCTTATCGTTTCATTCGGCTCGCCGTCTTTCCTATTCGAAACGGGTAATCGCTTCGTTGGTTCTACACTCGGCACTTTCATGACAGCTTGCATCAAGGGGCTATCTTCGTCAGTACTAAAGACATCGTTTTTGTTTGAGTACAGAGGTAATTTGCTTGGTTGAATATCGTCAGAACTGATTACAGAGAGTGGGGATCCAAAAGAGTTGACTGAACTCGATGTTAGTTGAACTGTTGGACTTGGATCTTTGTAGATTGTTGTTCCGTTTAATGGAGCCACAACTGCATCCATTTCTGCTACCACGGCTTCGGTAGCATATGGCGGAATTTTCTGAGCGACACACTTGTCGCCTACTTGTTTGTAATAGCTGTTACATGAACACCTTCCGAAAAGGTTCAGTATGACGAACTCACAACGACTTTCCTTGTCCCATAAACGACAATGTTCGTTGCTGTAGCAGACATGACCAGGTGGTGCAGCTGAAATAAAGAGATAAAGCACGTAAGCGCACGTAAGCACACGTACCTAGCACATGCAGTTTTTAAGGTTTAATGCTAAATTGGCCTACGCCAATTGGTCGTTGAATAAAATACACCGAGGTATTTGTCTACTTCGTGACTGTTGCTGCACCGAGTGGTTGGTAGCAATTTTCCTGACGCTAGTCATACGGTCTACCATTACATGCTCTAATAGTCGGATAGATACAGTTTTAACTTGATTTTTATATGTCGAAGTGATCATGTCATTAAAAAGCTCGTTGTTGTCGATTACATTAATGTAAATGTTTTAAATTGCTATATTGTTTTCCCATGCCTGATAAACACATAATGACTTCAATTAAATGAAGTGTCGTGAATGTAAAATCACAAATGGTAATTTGATTGGCTATTATTATGTTAATCAGGAACAGTAAAACGCGGCACGCAATATCGCTAGTTATTTGTCGACCTACTCCTGTCCGTGAGTGTGTCGTCGTTTTTCATGAGCTGTTATTATATTATATTAGTCCATCCGTATTTTTATTAAATCAATTTTGTTTGAAATAACAAATGCATTACTACGTCAATCATTCCGTTTTGTATAACTGTTTCTAGTTCCGAGCGGAGTGCGCGAAATAATTTCATGATTTGTTGCGCGCAACTTTGATTTGAACTTCTAACCTTTTCGCGAATCGAGATACAGGTCGAGATATTAAATAGTGAAACATATTCCACCTTTCATCGTTCAGATTATATTGTTTGATTTGGATATTCATACGGTTAGAGGTAACAAGGTCAAGACTTAAAATGTCAGCCTTATTCGTGATCCAGATTCTTTATCTACATAAATATCTTTATTATGGTATCTTGGCATGTAAAGAATGTATAAAGCTATACTTAGGAGTTCTCACAGTAAGGTTACAATACCCACATTATGTGCGATAATAAGCGCGGTTCACATGAGCAGACGCTGGTGGATTTGACAGAACAATTACTTGCTACATTTTCTCACAGAGCTCTTACGATAAATCGCGGAAATAAGGTCTGTAACCATTGAGACCAGCGAAGAGGAGATTATCAAGCAAACGCTATCAGAGTTTATTGGGCTTTTACCAAATGTGACGTAGCAAGCCCTTATGTTGTAAATTACGGTAGGTATTTGTGTAAGTGTGCATTTGTGTAATAGCTGTTACAAAACATACCAATGGTATACCAAGTGGTACCGCTTAAATTTCTATCTATCTATTAAACAGTAGTTACAAACAATTGTGGTAAAAAACCTATTAACGAGAATTCGAGACACTTTTTCTATTCTGTTGAGGAATTCGCTACTACTCGTGAAATAGTATTGGAATGAAGGTCAAATTCATGGCATTTCAACCCGTACTTTCCTCGGGCCGCTTCATAGAATTACACGGCTTATTCGTTATGATTCAATAGATACAGTAACTTTAACCATGACTAGTAGGCAGGGATAATTTACTATGAGAAATTGTAATTTTGGATAAAATCGAAAGCTGTATCAACATATTATTAAGAGGGAACAGGGCCTGCGATTCTCCATACAAAATGTATTCCCCTTTTTTCTTCCTGAATAATGCATTTTTTTTTTCATAAATTCAAGGTCTACTGAAGACACGTCTCTTTTATTTCCTGTTTTTCAGCAACTTATTGGTGATGAAAATATGACCCTAATTTATACTTTTACCGCCATGATTAGAGATTACCAAACAAATTCGAAAAGTTTTTAACATAAAAGAAAATGATAGGAACCTAGACATTCTCTTTCTTAAAAGTATAATGTAAAAAATAATTGTATCGGCTCAGTTTTCGAGGAGAAAAAAGGGGAATACGAAACGTTGTCGATCTGGTCAATTTTTTTTTGTGATATAATCGATCTGAGCAGCAGCTGTCCCTATCGCACTCTACGGAGGCAGGTTTGAGGTAAGACGACGGCAATAGTTTCTTCAAATACCTATTTTACAATTTCCTCGCAGGCCCTGTTAATATTGTTAACTCTTTGGAAAGAATCGGGTCGTATCATGTCGTGGCAATTAATTTAAAAAATAAAGTTATTAATTTGATAAGTTCATATTTATTTTTATTTCAATAATTTACCTACTCGTACCTACAGTTTTTTACTAAAACTGTGACAAGTCATTAAGGTTTTAACCGTAACACATCGAGAAATCCATCTCAGCTTTTCTTAACTTAACTTTACTCTAAAATTGACGTTAGAGTGCGTTTAATTAATAGTAGATTTTACAACAAGTGCACAAAACGAACCTTTTTTTTTACCATTATGGTTTTGTGGACGAGTTATAAACTCTGCTTTTCACTTCGATTGCGAGGAAATGAAACAGTAGTATAACATAACATTTCTTTAAAATACAAAGTAAAATTAGTACAGTTTTGAATATTGAAGGAAATTGTTTTTCCCGGCATATTAACGGTATTTTTCTGAATTTTACGACATTGATATTAGGCTTGGGCTGCAGACCTATCTATACAGCCTACTATTAAATTAATTTTGTAATTAAATAACCTACCGTACTTGAATTTAAATTTTAATATCTTTTATGTCTTAAAAAACACATAAGGCAAATAAACTAAAGTAAATATTATATTATAACAAATTCTATCTATGAACTTCTTATTGTGTTTGGCTGTATGGCTCATTTTCTTTGCCTTAATATAGATACATATATGAGTAGATACGTTAATGAACTTGTGCGCAAAATTCGATTTTGTGCAGCCTATATCCTGCACAAATAAGCACTTTCAGAGCATGAGAAGTGAAAAACTAATTTCTCTTTTTCCAATAGTTTCGGATTTTTCCATAATATGATGAACCATCTCAGTATGAATCAACCTGTATACTTATGTATATTTTCTACTTATGTTTGTTAGCTGCTGAGCTAGAAGCTCGAGGCTAAGTAATAGCAGCCGCACGGGTCGATCCATCAGGTTAAGCTACGCTTAACGGGGTTGGTCTGTGGATGGGTTTTTGGGGCCTTTGGTCCCGCCTGTCAATCGGGGAACTTTGACAGTCGTTACGGGTCGTCAGAAGCCCGAAAGTCTGACAACCAGTCTTTTCAAGATCGCTCCATGGTGTTTAGCTGCATCTGGTTAGACTGGATGCCAACCTTAACATAGTTGGGAAAAGGCTAGACAGTTTGTTAGCTGCTGAAAATCGGACTTCCCCATAAACCATTAAGGCGATATAAAGGATGACGTACATTAATATTGTGTCACACACCTAATAAGTAGGTATCTACCTACGATTCTGTAGGGAAACCACTCAAGCCATTCGACTAAAGTAAAGATCGTAGGCATGTCTAGTCAAGACAAGATACAGAAAAATGTAGAATTTTCAAGTAGTCGTCTCTATCACTCTAAAACTTTTAGTTTAAAAACTTAATTTTAAAGCTCTAGGTATTAACTTCATTACCTTTTTATTTAGATTTTTAAAACATCTGTAAGTACTCGAGATCATTGGACAGCTTTTTAAAAGTTACAGTAGCTTTAGTTCAGTGTAGGACGACATGCTTCCTTCACGCCCCTAGTAAAAAGAATAATGTAAATTCATAAATTAAAATTCACACGTCAACGTCTAATTATTCGACCACGATATAAAAACCCAAATACCTAGCTAAAGCGAAAGCGAAATATTTTTCTATTAAATTATAGGAACTAAACAATGAAAATATTAGTAGATACTGCCGGGTTATGACGCCAATGACATCTTTCCTATGAAAAACTAATTGATAGCCGCGCCACGCTCGTTAAGCAGCCATTTAAAAGTGTTACGCTAAAAAAAAAACAATGTTACGCATATTTCCTTTTACCGATTCCAAGTCGTTAAAAAAAAATTGCATTAGGAAATTAAATCCAATTTATTTGTCGATCGTACCGCCTAGTTGTTTGATATTTAATCAGTGGCTCGTAATGGTAGATATTTCTCAGTACGAATTAATCCTTGTTCTGGTTGTTCAAAAATCTGCCGTCCGTAGGCGGTACTGTTACTTACTAAACACATGACCTATTGCAATAAAAGTGGTTGACGGTAATCAATGTACATGTAGACTGACATCGAGTCAACCATTCGCTTGCACATGTGGTACAGCTACCTACGTGGTAATACATATCGTCGAAAACAAGAGCTTTCTTTTCAGTTTTTTCAACTGGGTAAAGGAAATGGAAATGAAAATGGAAATTACAGACTAGTCGGATTCGAACAAGTCTCTTTTCCGACACAAGTTTGATTTACAGCGTCTCGAGCTAGTAAATGGACCACCTCCGTTCTGCTCCGAAACTGATTGTGCAGTCCCGACTACTTATCATGAACGTTATTCAGGGAAATAACATGTACCTAATTAGTAATTACATATAATATTTTGACTGTTACTATAATTCACAAAAGCTCAATTTTTTGTAGGTACTTTACTTACGTGAAAGACACGTGTGTTTCCTGAACTGCAAATGTCCGTCGGAGCATCGGCAGACCCCCTCGAGGCAGGCACTGTATGCCACCTTCAAGGTACACTGCTCTGAAACCGTGCATTCTGATCCCAATAGTGTAGCTGTAACAATAAAAAAAATAGCTCCATGAGATACCTAAACAGTTTAACAGTATATAAATTAATACATACATACAAAGACATACTGCATACACATACGTAGATAAATAATTCACCATAAGAGCGGAACAGTATAAAAGTCTATCACGTTTAGGTAGACCATGTTACAGCACTACCTATTGTGAAAAGTTATATACTTTCTACAAAAATGAACAAAAAACTTATAAATAAAATGAAGTTTTAAAAAGACACAATAAAAGTATTGTGAATATTACAATCACCAACGAGATCATGATTTACATATTATTTCAACAATCACAGCATCAATTCGAATTTTTTGCAAAAAACGTTACCGGATTCAAACTGAAATAACGGAATGTTATAACTAACTAGACTAAAGGAGCGTTAAACTTTTAACTAGAAATCTAAACGACAGTCGTAGAAGAAAAGGCTATCTATTATATAAAAACAAGTTCCGTGACTGACTGCTAGACATAATATGACAACTGAGCCTAAACTACTGAAGACACATGAATTTTTCGGGACTGCAACTAGAGTTTAGTAAGAAAGATTTTGCAAACAAAACTCAACCAATGAGCTTATCTTTGCCAAGCTAGCCTCTGGGTACAAACGGGGCAAATTGTTCATGTGTGTTTGAGAAAATCAACTATTTATATGTTTAAAAAACAACAACCAACAGCATAATATGCATTGTACATTAAATAATGTTCTTATATTTATACTAATTACAGCTTTATAATTACGCAACATATTTTCGTAAACGATAAAGACAAATCTGTTTCATTTTGACAGTTCAACAACATTCATTGCGTTATTTACGTTGCTCTGCAGTTTTTTTTTCGAACTTACGGAGCAATGGATTAGCAATCTTTTTCAAAACGATTCAGATTCGGATTAATTTTGAATTACGTAATTAGGGTACAGGTCTACACGACATTCACATAAAACAAAGCAGTCTTCGTAAATTATATAAAATTTAAAATATTAATTAAAATGAAAAACAAAATTATAAACAAGAACAAAAATCACTTAAGTACTCAAATATCCATAAAGGTATAAAATAAGCTAAACTTAATTTAAGTAAGTAGGTATGACACTGGGTAAGTAGATAGTTTTCATCCGAAATGCATAATTGGCAAAACGCAAAAGCTGGTCTATTTGTTGTATTTAAAGTAAAGGTAGGTAGATGAAGACTGAAAACTGAATTGAATATCCGTCCCGAGAAGAGGAGAATATGATTCGTTATTCAATTTTAAATCTGTCAATCAGCTCAAGCTATTGTTACTTGTACATTTGGTGGACGTTTCAATGTCCACCTCCTAGTTCTAGTTGTCTCTTCTACGTGTCCTAGTCTCTATGGTGACAGTGCACTGAGTGACGGGTTCACGACCCGAAGGCGTGTGCGACCCTATTTGATTTCAAGTTCACCGTTGTTGGTCCGTTTATACGGGTGTGGCCGGCAATTTGCATCCAATGTATGTACATACATTTACGTTACTACGTCATAAACAGTACTAGTATTAAGGCCATCCTGAATATTCGTTGGCACTTTTAAAATGATATGTTTATATTTAGATTCACAAAATGATAAAGCAGGATTTCGTTCGAGGAAGCAACATGTTTATGCATAACACGACTTTCGAACGTTTAAACGATAAATAATAGAGTCACATCGACAACGGTTGGTATGCGAGCGGCAGTTTACAAGAACATCAGAAGTAGCTGCGATTAACACTGTAGAATAAACATGAGAGATTTATTAACTACAGCCGCATTGACCAGTCGCAAGTCCCGATCAATATCTCCATTAATGATACCATTAGCTCCATTCATAGATTAATACGGGAAATCTGTTATATAAACATTTGCATTTTTTGGAAGCCGGATATTTTTTTCACGTCTAAACATCATTTCACTTTGTCCGTTATTAATTAGTTCCGACGTTTTGCTCAATTTAATAGAGGGTAAACACACGTATTTTAGCACTAAAATCAATTAATAAACAAGCGTGCCACCAATTTTATTAAAAGCCAGTTATAATGATGGTTGTGGTAGGTATATCATTAAACGTATTTACACGCGTTTGCTTTTATACGTGAAGCGACGTCTCTGAATGGCTCTTAGCCTGTTACAATTATAATTTCTTTTATATTTCTTGCGATAACCATCTACGACGTCTGACACATTAATCTCAAAACGAAGACCACAAAGAATACTTACATTTATTAGATTTGGCACGCTGCTGACAACCGTGAAAAGAGTGTACATGTGCGTGACTTTTCGATTTCCAATCCGAAGATTATAATCTTGTTATACAAAGTCAAGGTCGATTTGATACGTGTAATGAGTGAATGAAACGGTGTCATTAGTTATCTTTCATTCATTCGGTATTTCACATTTGAAATTCACACAGACGGATCTTTCCAGTTGAGTACCAGTGAGAAGGTTACAGGCGGATAGATTCGAGCCTTTTATAGCAGCTTTATAAGTCTATCTTTATAACGGTTGTCCACAATGTCCACTCCATAGGCGCCCTAAATCACCTTCTTTGTATATTGTACGGGAACAGATAGTCGTAATTACACATCATGTGGGTCTAGCATTAAGGGTACCTGCAGCAAATCATATGATTCTATGTAGGCAGGTTGTTATAGCTCATTCACAATCGGTCCATCCAAGTGACAGTGACCTACTGACAAAACAACAACTTATAGTAGTTACTCGTTCACTGTAATCTATATTTATACTTAATATTATAAAGAGGAAAGACTTGATTGTTTGTTTGTTTGTATTGAATAGGCTCCGAAACTACTGGACCGATTTGAAAAATTATTTTACCATTAGAAAGCTTAGTTTTCAGGGAGTAATATATAGGCTACTTTTTATCCCGGGAAAAATAACGGGTCCCGCGGGAAAGACCACGGGAGCGAAGCCGCGGGCAAAGTGCTAGTATGTTATAATTTGTAAGCAAAAGAAAGTAACTTTTCGGAAAATAACAATGATATTTTGCAGAACAATACAGAAAAAAAAATCAGAGCAACTAACAATGAAAAACACAAGACAATAAAATCACGGAGAACATAGTAGGTACATACACTCGAGAGCAATGAATCCGGGTCACTTAAAGAATGTTAAAAATCCCGGAAACTAAAAATGATAGGTTAATGCAATAAATTGTATTTAATAGACAATGTAATACTCCTTAAATGAAAGTAAAAAAAATATGAGTCACCATACATTTTATTAACACAAAATTACATAAAGAAAAAAACTGCTGATCTCTCCTTAAAACAAAAATAGGAAACATGAAATTTTTGAACTTTATTACGATTTTCTTGAATTTTAATACTTCGTATTGCCTCCTCGTGCTTCCATTACTGCGTTTACGCGGTTTGGCATGCTGTACACCAAGTTCCTTATACGATTTTGGGGAATATTCTCCCATTCCTCTGTGAGAGCAATTTTGAGCTCACGAAGCGTGATTGGGGGAGGGTTTCGTTGTTTTACGCATCTGCCTAGCTCGTCCCAAGCATGCTCGATCGGGTTGATATCCGGGCTGCGCGCTGGCCACTCCATACGAGTAATGTTCATCTCTTGAAGGTAGTCATTCACAATCCTACCTGTATGAGGTCGGGCATTGTCATGCATAAATATAGCATCCTCACCTAAATTGACCATAAATGGACCAACGTGATCATTGAGGATTTCTTCCACATATCTTTCGCTAGTTAAAGAGCCGTTTTCTATGATCACCAGCTCTGTGCGACTTTCAGAAGAAATTCCGGCCCACATAAGTACAGACCCACCACCGTAGGCTACTTTTTCTTCGATGCATGCTTGCTTGAATCTTTCCCCTGGTCTTCGATACACTCTGTGTCTTCCATCGTGCTTGTAGAGCATACATTTTGATTCGTCGGAGAACATAACTTTTGACCAATCTTCAATACTCCAATTTACGTGGCTCTGGGCATATCTTAGTCTTGAAATACGATGCCCACGCTCCAGTTTAGGGCCGTTTGCAGGTCTAAGGGGTTTTAAGTTAGATTCAGCAAGCCGACGTCTTACTGTCCATGCACTTGGGTTACTTCCTCCGAGGCGTCGAAACTGATTTGTGAGTTCAGTTCCTGTAAGAAAGCGATTTCGAAGCATGGTGTTCACCAAGTATCGGTCTTCTCGTGCTGTGGTACACCTGGTTCTGCCCGTTCCTGGTCTGCGTAGGTTAGAACCAGTTTCTTCGTAACGTCGGAGAACTCTTTGTACTGTTGACAGCGACACACCGACAGTCCTGGCTGTATCGCGCTGACTCCGGCCGGTTTCCAGCATTGTAAGTATTCTGGTGCATTCTTCAGGCGTAAGCGACATAATTTCAGCTTGAATAATGAATATAGAGCACTATCAACATGGTTTATGTACCCACATAAATGACAGATTACAAACAAAAGCAAAACCAAATGCTGTAATTTCGTAGTTCCATCTTCGAAAGTGGCCCTTTTTCAAATTTGATTTTTTTATGATATAACTTTACAATAACTAAGAAGTTTTAATACCTTCATTTAAGGAGTATTACATTGTCTATTAAATACAATTTATTGCATTAACCTAGCATTTTTAGTTTCCGAGATTTTTAGGATTCTTTAAGTGACCCGGATTCATTGCTCTCGAGTGTATTATGTTGATTTTTATTTAGTTATTGTTAAACTTGTGTTATATTTGCGTGAGATATAAAGTCTTAATATATGAACCTAGAGGCTTGAACTATATAGATATATATATATATATGCAATCTGGTTTTTGAAGCTAAGAAGTCCTGCAGGTTTTACAAAACCGAGTGAGATTACGAGAGTTAACAAATTGTGGCGTGAAAAAGTCTCATTTTCTACAATCGAACCCAAGTAGTCAATAACCAGAACTACAGTGATAAAACTACATACAGCCAAAAAAAACAATTTTAGAGATAATATAAGATATCTCGTTTGAATTACGATACTTACATCGTAAGAAACTGCATGCACGCTTGTTAACTATGCATAACTGGGTTAATGGATGCAAAATGGGCGTTTGTGCTGCACAGAAAAACTGTATGTCATGCTTACATGCTCTGACATGGTACCCAGGCACGTCTTAGTACGTGCCCCCATATTTTTTGTGTTAAAGTGGCATACCTATAAGGTGACAAACTTACTTAGAGAAATATGCAACTAGCCTTTGGGTTATGGACGGAAATCCGGTTGTTTTACTGACGTGTAGTTCAAAGATTTTCCAAAATAATTTAAAATTTTGTTTGGTAACTAAACAAATTGTTCTTAAGACTGATTTCTAAAAGTTCGTTTCCCATTTTTCAGTTCAAAAAAATTGATTTCCCTTGCTATCAAAATCGACGATTTTGAAAATAATAATTTGACAAAGTCACAGTGCATTAATCAATGTAGGTATTCAGTGAATACCTACATAGATTAATGCACTGTGACTTCTTCAAAAATCAAGGTGTCATATTTTCCACTATAATGCCGTAAACGCGTAACATGCGGAACTAAACGTTTGATAACGCTTTCTATAATGTGCCCTTAGAAAGTAAGCTTCCCAAACTTAAGTGTGTTATACAAACATTACTATAAATATAAATGTTTGTGTGTTTAACTTAAAAGCAATAAACACCAATTATTGTGCCTGCATACCGTTATTACAGAGAATCCACTAATCGTTGCCGTATCTGTTGCCTTCTGCATTTGTAATGCCATTTCTTTACCCATGTGATTTTGATTCGGTGCGTCCTAGATAGCTAGTGTTGGTAATTGGTACTTATTTACCTTCTAGATGTATTTCAGTAGCTACTCTTTTAGTCTTGGATACCTCAGGAATGTGAAGGAGATCACGTCATTCGCGATTGACGTTAAGTACCTAGTGTACCTACTTACTTCTACCAACACTGGTAGGCACCGCATGGGTGTAAATATTCTTAGGTTGAACTCGTCAAGAGGTCACGCGGAAGAAACAGCAATCATAGTTACAGAACTAACGGACTCGTATAGTAGTAAATAAATAAAATGGATAAGAGTCCCTACTTCATACCCTCGAAGGATAGCGGGACCAATTTACGGCTGGCAAACCGGACGATAAGTCAGTCGAAGCTTGCCGACGGGGCCGCTCTCGTAATCATCAACAAGTTTATTTAAATTGGTACCTACCGCAAATATACGAGATGGACATATTCACGGTGCGTCCATGCACTCAGCTTTAGACGACAGGGATTTATTGGCGTCATATTATCATTAAACTGCGAATGCTGATGAGAACGTTTCGCTAATATATTCCTTTTCGTCTGGAACTATTTGCTAATGGGTAATCAATGTGTTGTTTGGAATGATATTCTAATATTTATTTTTATATTTTATAATTTTGTAGTGCCAGGTTCAACGAAGCGTATCGCTCGTCGCCATGCGTGACGCAGACTAAAGACAATACGTCCCAATTAAGACGGTCTTCACGATGCACGCGCTCACAACATATCTGTTTATTAGAATAACATCGGTTTTATGGTATAATAAAGAAACAGCGTTCCCAGAAGTAATGGGTTAAACAATAAATAATGAATCCATTTA
Organism: Xanthia togata; assembly: GCA_963853775.1. Lineage (NCBI taxonomy): Eukaryota > Metazoa > Arthropoda > Insecta > Lepidoptera > Noctuidae > Xanthia > Xanthia togata. The sequence continues at coordinate 9,930,090 of OY970802.1, read as the reverse complement.
ATTTGTTTTTGTCTGGTGGTTTGAAATTGGAACCCAATATCTTCTAAACAGTTGCATATCTTTGCTTCCCACGGTAGAGGTTGGACGTTCCTATATCCTCTTTTGATTTACATTAAAAATTCTAAATTCATATAGTAAGGTCCCTAGCCTGCACTCAGATTCTGCGGAACTAAAGTTACTATAATATTCTGGCGCACAGCCGTAGTTCTATTTTTGGAGAGCGTTCGATACAAACGACACTGGCACAGGAGGTAGTATTGTCTTATATTATAGATTTTTATCACCGAGAGCTTCGTGATCTACCTAGAACAATTTTATTAATACTTAATTCTGTTACGCCTGACCTTTTTCTGGATAAAATGAGCATAATATCAACCAGATACGGATGAAAAAGGTGAACCCTGAGATGGAAGCTTATTGAGATTTATACAGGGTGTCCAGTAAATAGCACGACATACTGCAGGGGGTGATAGCTAGGGTCACTACCTATCAATACAGCATAATATATGTTCAGCAAAATCTTACGGATTTACAGTTTTACTAAATTTTCCGAAATACCGAAAAATCTCTACCTTGAAACAGATTTTTAAGCATCTAACATCAAATTATTCATGAATAGTTACTTTAATTTGATGTAAAAAAAGTTCTAGAAAAAGATTTTTACATTACGGTTGCTTAAAAATCTGTTGACCAACGAAAAGAAAAAGGTGACCAACAATTGAATTATTTAAATTTAATGACTATGTAAATACTGCAGTATTAATTAAGGCAGTGTGTACACACTATTATATAAATAATTAGTATTGCTTTTTGCAGTAGGTATCAGTAAGTATCAAAAGGAAAATTGGTAAGAGCTCAACACGAGCTCAATTATTTCCAGCTGACAGATGGACAGTCGGGCTACACATATCTCTTTATAAAACGGTTTATATTTCTGTGATGTGTTGATGATTGCTCACGCTTGGCACACTGACCACGAGGAAGTTTGAGATGACAAGCTGACGGCTTGCATCTAAACCGACACTCGGTTACCCCCTTTACAATGTTCAATGTCTTCCTATAATGACTTCCTTGTTTTGTAGGGTGCCCTGTTGATTTATACATTAATAATATGACTTCCCTACTTCTTTCTTTTATTTTTTTTATATTTACACTAGCATTTACCCGCGGCTTTTCCCGCGTGGAGGTCGGAAATTATCCCACAGGTATGTACTACCAGGATAAAAAGTATTCTTTGTCCTAACCCAGGTATATCTGTTTGCCAAATTTCATACAAATCCATTCAGCCGTTTTTGCGTGATTGAGTAACAAACATCTAAACACACAAACATACAAACTTTCACATTTATAATATTGTAGGACAATGTCAAGCCGCACTGGGCACGCGTGGTGGATTATAGCCCACTCCCTCTCATGAGAGGAGGCCGTGTCCCTGCAGTGGGAACGTTATAGGCTGATGATGATGATGATGATGAGGACTATGTAGGATTATAGTTAGGATTCTAAACTCCCAATTCAGCTGAAAAATCTGCTGTTCCATACATTTTGACCGCGAAGTTAATGCATTTTTCTATGACACAGCAGATTTTTTTTTAAATTTCCGTCGAAAAATTGCAACTCAGGGGAGTTCAGAATCACGTTCTGAATCCATGATAACAGTTTTCGGGTCGATAGCCCTGCCACCCTATAAATATACACCAGAACTAATTAGTTAAACAATTTACTAGTCCTGTACCGTATACTCGTAGTCAACATGCAAGTAAACGAATAAAACGGCGTCTTTTACGACATCGCTAAATAATTCTCTGACGCATTGTTGCTCGCGAGAGGCGGCCACTTTAAAGTCTACTTATAAGGCTAAACTCGGCTAAAGCAATAAAATTTAGTAAATAGTTCCATTTATTTCACATACGCATTACACACCAAGAAAGGAAAAGATGGGATATTATGATTATTGATTACGCTGTTAGTATGGCCGTCGAGCTAGCGGGCCCTGTGTACAATCCTAGTTTGAAATGCCGCCTGACTGGACCCGGTCCATAAAGTATGTCACTCAACGCATCCGTGAGTGGTTCCTCTTTATAACATTCATCCAACAAGCAAATTAAACAAAGCTAATAAAGAGTCCGTTATGTCAGTCGAGGTGTCACAGAACCCATAAAAGCGAATTCGGCTCAGTGGTCCTTATACGAAGCAATACGCAACATAATCGGCGACTGAACCGTTGGAAGTTGTAATCCACATGATCCAGTTGTCTGATTTGGTTGTCCGGTACCTTTGTGCCAAAGAAAGTGAGACGAGCGTGGGATTGTAGGACTATCGCAATAAAATATCTCCGATATTGTACGATCGCATAGCACTGAGTTCGGTTCGTTTCCAATAGGTCTGAATCCGTATCGTGGGACCCTGCTTTAGGCGAACCGAAATTGGATGATTCTATTTAAATAAATATAAAGTTTAGACAAAATGGAATGATATTATTTTTAATATCCAAGATAAACGTTTTTTGCCACAGTTAGTGCTATTAATATCTAAAGTCTGAAAATTATTATATTGGCTATGCGAAATGCAGTGAAAGCAAGGTGTGGATGGAAAGTGGTAGGTATATTGTTCGTCCGTTTTTCAGTCACTATTTTCACTATTATTATAATGACACAAGTAACTGAACCTAAATAGAGAACCAACTTAACCTTTACAGTGATTGTCGAAGTCAGTAAACAGAAAGACACAACAATTCACAAATTACGAATGGAAAGCGAAATTGATTTTCGGTAGTTAATACAAAAGATAATGTTGATGTTCTATAATGAAAACTGCCGCCATTACTTGCTGGCTATTGATCATCCAAGTGAAAGTAATTTGTTAGTCTCACAACGGAGTCAACCACACGAGAGTGATTAGGTAAGGTATTACCAATGAGAGGTGAAAACCGCGATCCAAAGTGCGTCAATTACCTACGCACTGTGCGTGCAAGGAAAAAAGGATAAAACGGAGTTTCAATGCAGGCACTATAGAATAAATTCTTGGTTGCATCAGCTCGTATTTTCCGATCAATATAGAAAATTACTGGTTGGATTTTGATAAAGCTTTCACTAGCTTAGAAAGTTTTCCAAGAAAATTATTTCTGTATCCAACTAAAGCCTCGTTCAGACCAGCGCGACGCGACGGCGCGACGCGTCTCGAACAATACAAATTCCAAGAAAACTTCATGGTATAACAATAGCCGGTGTCGCGTCGCGCTGTCGCGTCGCGCTAGTCTGCACGAAGCTTTAAGTGTGGGAAGCTACTGGCAGGCTAGCTACAGACATATTTATGAACCATGGTTGAAAAATAAAAGTGTTAGGTACTTACATTCGAGGCATGTAGAGTTGTCAACTCGCGCGTAGTACGGTTGACAAGTGCACACGCCTCTCTCGCATTGCGAGTTAGTGACACCACAGTCGCTTTTGGCCCGACAACGAGCTCCCAGGTAGGATGCTCTGTTATCTGCCTGCACTATCTGCAACAAAAATATATCTTTGAATAATTTATTCTTATACGTGGACGGTGGAAAGATGAAAAGGTCCATGGTCCTAGTCCTATAACAGAAAAAATTCAGATGCTGAACACCCGAAAAATTAAAGCGTTTAGTAAGAGAAATATACCCCCACTGATTACTAATATGTTTGGTTTGTGTTTTCCTATTACTTACCTGTGGTAGTCTAGTAGCTTCCGCCCAATATAACTAAAATAAAGAACTTATCAGGAGCTGAAGACATTACAACTTCAATATCCGCAACACAAAAGAAATTTACACCTATCTCTTCCACATACTTACCTAATGAAAAATTATACCCAGTCGTAAAAAGTTACGGCCTGTCGACGAACACGGCTTTTACAACTATTATATTTCCTCGCGAATTTGCTTTGCATTTGCATACCAAGGGAACGTACCCCTCGCTATGATTTACAATGATCGTAACAACGCAAGCGTATTAATCACGTCAGGCGTGGGTACCTACGCAACGATTCCAAGAATCTTCCTCACACACAGCCACGGCAAAGTATTTCGTGGCTTTATGCTATTCTTTTTCACACTGGTTATTTTTACTTGTTACAAGGGCAACGTTCTTGTATAAACTTACACGTCGACCTTGGCAGAGAGACATCCTTCATAGCAGCACGTATGCACTAATGCGTGAAAAAACGAATGCGTTTTAGGAGCGGATTACGATTCGTTCCACTTCGTTTGTTCGGGTTTGTGTATTATGTCATTGTTGCAAATTGCTATGACATTCCTAGTTGTAACATTGTCTTCGCTTATATGAGGATGTCCGCTCCGCCTACGACGGTCATACATCATCCAAGATATATTTCTGACAAGGAATAATTACGTATCCCATTTACTAACTTTAAAAGGAGCTATTTTTGTTCTAGCTCTAACTATTCTAGTTCTTACTAGGATCACCTAGTCGGTGGCCAAAATGACATCACTGCAGTTATGAATGAACAGTGCACTGTTAAAAAAAACTCAATATGTCAGTAAGTAAACGATACGATGTAATATCGACCGAAATTAAAATTTTATGAAACGTTTCGAAATCGTTGCATTACTTATTCAGGCTTCGGAACATGAAATTATACAGAGAGGAAGAAGGGTCCGTCCTACACTCCTATGTCAGTATTTAGGTACCTAACATACTACATAATTCATGAGAAAAACGTTTTGTGAAGCTATCTCACAGGGATACTCGTATGAAAAACGATTCACTTTGTACACAGATTACGAATGTTTGATAGCAAGAAATCACGTACGATTGCTTGCGGAGAAGTGCCTTCGTTTTCTGCTGATAATTGTATAGTCTCGTTAGAAATAAAGTAATTATTTTCTTTCTTTACTAACGGACACATTGTGTTCTCTATAGTGTAGTGATTTTGTGACCTAATTCCTATGCAGCCAAATTTGAGTTAACCAGTTTTTTGTTTAAGAAAGCATTGTTAGAATCTAAACGAGCACACGCAAAAACGCGTCCGTTACCGTACCTATCATGCGGATTGCGGTTGCTTCGATTGTATGTAATGTTAACAATTATCCGACGAAACTTATTTAGCCGTATGATTTGGTTTCACCGCGTCGCTGGCGCGTAAATGACCCGAGCACGAACCTGGCTCTCTCATCAATTTCCTGGTAAATCACTAACCACTACAGTCTACTTAGTTCAATATCCACAGTTCGTGCAAGTTGTGAGTTAATAATTTCGGTTTTGCCATCATGAAGTAAACGTCATTGTATTACGGAAGTCTAAAAACGGTAATGATCTAGAAACTTACCTTTCTAATGCAAAAAGTTATTGGTATAAAGCAAATAACTTGTTTATCTGCGAATATAGCGAAACTAACGAGTCGTCAAGTGTCACGATTAGAATCAGGTGAAAGATAACTTTCATTCCTTTGATGGCTGTAATGATGTTTGAATAGCATTTGATCACTCTTTAACACTCCATTAATAATAATGACATTATAATAAAATGAATTTCTCTGTTATCCACTTAATGCTATTCAACCCAGCAAAGTTTTCTCCTATTTTAAAACGCAAGGCTGTTGTGGCGATCTGTATCGGTGCATTACCGTCGTCGTTACCATGACGTGTAATTGCATTACGTGACATAACAGCGCATAATTAATTGTTTTAATTACCCACCCTTCTACTGAGATTTTTATCTGCAAACCAAATGAAATGTGAGTGTGTTTTTAATGGAGTAAATCGACGTAATCACGGTATCCATGAGAGCGTAACGCTATACTACGATTATTACTATGTGCTAGAAGATAGCACTTAAGTACTCGTGAGACCTCACGTTACCTAAACATGCTCAGTTTTTACGGCAATTAGCCGCATATGACAACTGTGATGACGACTTTGGACACATACTTTTTTTTTGTGTGTGGGAAATTATCAAATAGCTTCTCTCGCTCTGGGCGGAGCGGGAGCGTGTTCTGAGTTTCTGACACGCTCTTACTGACTAAAACCCACCCGTGTTTATTCAGTTGCCTGTATGTTGCCAGAGGCCACGGTATCCCTTTCGGACTTTACCCCGGCATTGGCCCTAGCGGACCCCGTCAGTTGTCCTGACATCTCTTTGAGGCGCGCGTGGAACATAACGCGCCGTCGCCGTCGACCCGGGCCTGGTCCTTACCGGACGGTGAGCTACCCATTGCTCACCGTCCGCAGGGCCTGCGCCTGTGGTGGCCGGGAATCGACCTGGGATTACCTCCGGCGGCGGCGGCGGCTAGGGGAGTGAGGGCGCGAAATTTTCCTCTTCCTCACGCGTTCCGCCTCCTCCTTCGCGAGCATTACTGCTTCGCAGAAGAGGTGACGGCTTCCCATGCCCTCTCGCTCCGTACCATGATCTGGACCAGGGCCGGAATCGAGAGATAACCGCCACCGATCGCCTCCAAAAGGACACGGAGGTGCCCCGCCCGAGCCGGGCAGACCTCCACCGTATGTTCCACCGTGCCCTCCGGGCGATCCACACAATGGTGACACCCGGGCGTTTCCCCCCGCCTTATCCGGAACAGGAACCTCCCGAAACAACCGTGTCCGGTGAGGACCTGCGTCAGGCGGATGGTGAGGACGCCGTGGCGCCTCTCTAGCCACTCCTCAAAGAGGGGACTTATCGCCGCAATTGTGGCGTGCCCAGCGCTGGGTTGCAACAATCGCACTCTCCATGACGCCATGAGATCCCACCGGAGCTCTGTCCGCTGTGCCGTGATTTCTCGCGGCAGCGGAGTTACGCCCTGGCGTTTAGCCTCCTCTTGCCACTCCCAAATGTGCGTCTTTGAACCCGCTAAGAGGGTAACTGTATTACCTTGAGAAAGCCTGTAGGAAACCAATTCACACATCGGGACATGACAAGAATATAGTGAGGAAGGTTGGTAATAAATATATAAGCTTTTACGGTCCCTCACCGCAAATGTATTATGCAGTAGTAGCCATATATGGGAATGGGTTACGTACGACGCATGAAAACGCTATTAGTCATTCCGATTTTATACATAGCTGTTACACTAACGTAACTGTACGTTTTAGGGACAAATAAGACAAATGCGGATTCAATCGCTACAGCTGCACAATATAAGGAAACTAAAACACCACAAACAATTTTCAGATAAAGTTTAAAAAAACGATATTCTTATTCATAGATTCTGCTATTTTTATAAATTCATCATTCCAACACGATCCCATTGTCTATATGCTCAAAGTTCGTAATCTGCTAAATTCATAATGTTCGATCATTGGTTGATCATTGTTTTCCACAAACACGATACTAGTAACGAATTAAAAGCAATGACTGCATAATGGTAGGTCACTGATCAAAGGAACTGTCAACATTTTTGCAGATTACTGCCTAAGTCAGTCATTCATTTGTCATTAAGTACAAGATTACCAAAAGATCCCATTTCTTTCAACGGGGTGTCAGTGACTGACCATTGGAAAGTCATAATGACGCACAGACTACATAGGGATACTACGTGATTGATATTAGTAGATTACCAAACTTGTCAAAATCAACAATTATGAAATCAATGATAGACCATTCTGACACTATTGTAATAGCAGACTTGAGGCCCTGTGTTGATTATGACATAAATAACTGCAGGAGTATTTATAGCAAACCAATTATAACTACTTTACATACATACATACATACATAAACTCACGCCTTCTTCCCATGGGGGTAGGCAGAAACTACAGAATGCCACCTGCTACGATCCTTACATACTCCTTTTGCCTCGTTAACGTTCATACATCTGGTCATACACGCACGCCGGTTGCGAGTACTACGCACCTGTCCTTTCTGAAGAACATCACCAATAAGGTCAGTATATGTCCTCCTAGGGCGTCCCCTCCCGGCGTTTCCATTCACATCTGCCTTGTAAATACATTTTGTTAGTCGCCTTTCATTCATCCTCTCAACATGACCAAACCATCTCAGCATACCCTTTTCAATTTTTGTCACTACATCTTCTTTTAACTCACACCGTTGTCTTATCACATCATTTCTCAGCCTATCATTCTAGTTAGACCACACATGCTTCGCAAGGAACGCATTTCCACAGCATTTATCCTACTTTCATGCTTCTTTTGCCACACCCAGCATTCACTTCCATACATAAGCGTGGGCACCAGCACACCACTGTGAACAGCCAGTCGAGCCTTTTTGGACATCAACTGGTTGGTCACAATCGCATGTATAGCACCATTCACTTTATTTCCCGCATTTACTCTCCTTTCCACATCTTCATCAATCTTCCCATCCCTTGTAAACAGACTCCCCAAGTATACAAACTCACTTACTTGCTCCACATTCTTATTATTTATTTTCATATCACACACCGATACATCCTACCTACTTTACGTCCATACAATATCAATAAATTATGCGACAGTTTTGGTATCGGCTCTACCAACGCTTAGGCCCGTTCCGCACTGGTCGGTACGTATGCGGTGCGGGATCGTTTCGGTACCGCGTGACGTTACGCGTTTTACTGCATCGGTTCCGAAAGCTTACCGAGCGCCTCATAAATATATAATATTATAAATGCGAAAGTGAGTTTGTATGTTTGTTACGCGTTCACGCTAAAACTACTGAACGGATTTGGATGAAATTTGGCACATGGGTTGACTATGACCTGGATACACACAGGATACAGGGAGGTGGGGATACAGGGTACATAGCATACTTTTTATCCCGGTAGTACGTTCCCGTATATCATTTTTGTTTACATCTGGAAACCTTTTTTCATTATGAGTACCTATGTCCAACAGTTTTCAGACAGAATGCTATGTTACCGATCGCAAAAAAATTTAAACCCGTTCAAAATGGTTTCAACGTATAAGATGACATTCACACTCACTCACATTTTCTTCTGAAAAATGATTTATTTGCATCAATTACCAATGTTCACATGAAAATAAGATTTTCAGACGGGTTTTATTTTGTACCTAATTTTTAATTTTCTCTAATGGTCTCCTGGGTACGTGTAACGATACTGGTTTCTTAAAATTATGTTTTCGGTAAGAATCTAAAATCTATCGTTCAACTACATTCTGACAGATTGCAATGAAACAATTCGGTATTTTTTATTTTATTTCATAATTAGGATTTTTTTCAGACTAAGGAAAGATTTTTGAATTTCAGAATAACTAAATCTATCGATTTTATACGATTTTGTTCGTATAACGATAAGGCAATATTTTGGTCATGGGCTCTCGTATGTACCAATACTAATTGTAGGTATTGGTTAATTACACTAATTGAATTTGGAATTCTAAATAAAAGCAGTGTACCGTTTCGGTGCAGAGTGCTTACCGACCAATGAAGAAACATAAGCAGTACCTAAACGATACCGAAAAGGTACCGCACTGTCCAATGAGGAAACGGCCTTAGGATAAAAGTGCAGTTTTCTGATCAACATTATAATTTAAGGTAAAGCGAAACTAGTACGAACTATGAAAAATATAAACTCATCTACTTCCTCAATTTGCACATTATTTCCTCTCTCTATGTAAAGGAGATTAAAAAATCCATAACATTTCCAATTTCCATGCGGATGGACATGTATATTATTGCCAGTAAATATTATATTTTGTTCTGAAGCTAATGTGTTGGGCAAGGATACAAGTCTTCCTTGATGACGACATAAAGTGGGGCCCTAATGAGAGGTCCATTGATGGGTTTCGTTTTTACTGCGACCAAGAATATTGTGTGGTCTACATCATTATGATGGGTAAATAAACATTCTCCAAGCATATATTCATGCATAGTCTATACATATTATAAATTAAAGTTGCTTTTCCTGTCTGTCTGTGTGACCGTGTTGTTCTTTTTAACGGATTTTGATGCGGTTTGCACCATTCCGGTTTACGTGTATAATAACTAATAATATTAGAATTATATATACTTAATATATTAATATTATATTAAAATCGTATCTATTTTTTAAATATATGTATTTCTAATTTTAATGTAGACGATATAAATATAATGAAATAATAATATTAAAATGACATAAACAAATAAAAAAAGAAATCTAGATGTTTTATAAAGTCGTAAAAAGTGCGAAGCAGAAAGTGCATGGCTAGTACGAGTAATTTCTAAGTTTTTAAGTCAACAACGAAAGTGATGGTAGTTCAGACATATTTGTGAACTGATTTTTGTAAACCGGTTTGGGTCTCTATAATATATGTAACTTTGTAAGAGAATTCAACAAAGTCCTATTTGAAAGTGACAGCAATAATGTAGGCAGATAATGTACCTATTGCTATTTGCATTTGTTAATTGGTAAGGCTGTTATTGATTATGCAAATAACATTCGTGTTGCCTTGCACTTGGATTTTATTTAGTTAAGTATGCGTTCACCTATAATGTAGGTAGTGCGTTTCTTTTTCTTCCCTCTTCTTTTCTTTGTTTTGTCTTCTTTAGGTACATTATCTGGATTGGATACTTCTTATTAATATTTATCGTTCTTGTGATAGTCGTCTTTCTTGGTCAATTTTTGCGCCAGCTCCAGCACATGCATCACATGATAATACTCTCTTAGCTTCAATTACTATTTACCACCTCTCTTACTTTATCAGCGACGTTGATTCAAGACTTATGCTTATCCTCACATGTTTAAATATTTGCTTTAACTTATACAGCATTACTACTTAGTTTTGCTGATGGAATTTCTGCTGCTTCTATGAGTTATTTAGGAGCCACTCTAAAGTCGAAATTGTCTACCATAGTGCAATCTGCTTTTAGTTATTATGGAATTGTTTGCGTCACAATCCAAGACTATTAATAGGCAGATAATTCAACAGTAAAATGATTGTCCTCTGTCAAATATTTATACTTATTTTCCAAAGCGATCGACTCATGGATAGGTATGATAAATAAACAAAAAAAAAACATTATGTGGAAACTGCTATTACAACATAATTATATAACTACCTACAATGCAGGCAGTGTCTATACCTAGTCGAGTCGAACTATTACATTATATATTGATACATCTCTGGCAATTCAAAGTGCGAATATTACTGAAAAGCAAAACAACGTGTGTTTTACGACGTGGTATAACAATGCAAAAGGCAGCATTCGTCCAGCCAGTGTGAACAATAGACAGGTAGAGCGCCAACCGCACGAGAATATTGCACGCTGCGGTCACCTCGGTTATCAAGTAACTTACGCACAAAAAATAATAAAAATATAACTACGTGAATTCCACAAAAAGTTGAAGGGAATGCTCACGCCGATTATTCCTTGCCACAGGAGAAACTAAAAGAATTTGTCTGGTTTGAAGACAGCCAGCGCCGCGAAACCACTGGAGACACATAACTTATTAAATTACAAACAGTTGTAAAAATATGTTGTTGTAATCAAAATTTGTAGCATAATAATTAATTTAGCCATTGAAATTATTTATAATTTGCTAGAGCAAACCTTTTGCATATTTGAGAGATTTAAAAGAAATATACGGTCTTAGTTATCTAACTATCGATAATAACTGTGCTACAGATCCTATCAAGTTGACTTAAACAGGATACTACAAAAGAGACATTAATATTCGCCACTAAGTAATATTTAGTATGCGAAACAGTTAAATAACTGTATTAGGACGACAAAATTGGATTATAAGAAAATAATGTTAATTCTAAAAACGAGTTTCAATGCGGAAATCTCCAAAGGAATTGATATTCTGTCACGCGAGGCATAAGATATGTGCAGTATGAGCGATGCACTGCTTGCCAATCACGGCTCATTCTGAGCTCACTTACGTATTCCAAGACAGTAGAGACGTATACCGATTACCGAGTAGTTCATAACAATCGTAACGACCTAAGAAATATGAAATGTATGACGATTGTTTAAACTTCAATTCCTCTTACTCAATCAATGTACCGGAAGGGAACGTGCGAGCAGTAAGCATTTAAAGAAAGAAACAAACTTATGCACACTATGATTTACTGAAGTTAAACACGCTCCACATGAATTTCTTAACAGGGGGGGTAAATCGAAATGACTATTTCTTCGTTCTAAAATTGTAATGTGCCCTCGTAAAACGTAAAGTTCCCTTTGTCACGATTTTTTTTGGGTGTTTCGTTTAATAGTCACCTAACCTATAAACGAAGTTCGGAAACAACATAATAATAGAGCTTAGGAAGTAGCCGAAACGCAACTTATGTCTAAGCTTCCTGGATAACACAAAATAGTAGGTATACAAAATGAACCCTTCTGAATTTTATGTGCTCGTAAATCAACAGCTAATAATTGCTGCAAGGAACTTTACAGCCAGACTGACTGTATAATTTACTGCAAATATTTCCTATATTACTAGTGGTTGAAAATTTGATCCCGGATGTGTAAAGGTGAGGTTGGTGCGAGCGGTCTCTTTTGAGCAGCATCGGTGACACCAGTTGAGCGCGCCGACATGCGCTTGCGCGCGCGCAACAGCTCCTACTTCCCATGCGCGAGTGAACTTGCGCGACGTGTAGTGGTCGATGACCGGGCACGCGCGCCCTCGCGCTACGATCCAAGTCAATGGGCACAGCATCTATGACGTCTCTCTTTATAATGCACTGATATCGAATCTATCTTTATAGATAAAGTAAGTACCTATATTATCTATTGTTCAATGTTCATGCCAAGTAAAATTGCCATCTGTATAATCCTGATCATAATACTAAACCCGTGGAACCTTATCATTGATAGGAAGCAAGTGTAGATTAGAGCCACGTACTTATTGCTTCATCATTTTGTAGTATTATAGGTCTTATTATTAACGGCCCACGTCATTCAGGCAATATGGTTTGTTTCATGATTTGGTCTTTCATAATCTAGGAATATGACATATTACGTGTGATATCTTAACACTTTCGACTCCACCCTCTTTTCATAGAACTCATACGACTTGCCGCCATACATAATGGAAGTGAACCCTCCGGGAGGGTCTGGCATTACGTTTGCGCTAAAGTTAATCATCGCGGACAGTCAACGGCATTAGGTTTACAACCGTGTTATAAAACACTGTAACACGAAGTAAAATTTTGTTTTCAGGGGGTCTTTAGTTTATTCTGTAGTTTCCAACCTTTAAAATTTTTAGGGAATATTTGTAACCATAAACAAAAAAATTAAAACAATAAAAATGCTTGGATTTTAAAACCAACGCATATACCTACTAAAAAAATCTTGTTAAATAATACATCAGATTAAATTTTCATGGTTTATAACGCTGTATTCGCTAATAAAAACCTACATTTAACATGAGCCCTCCGCGAAGGCACCCGGCATCCCATAAGCGACTAGGTGAACCCTCCAGGAGGGCTCCCGGCACTGAACGTGTTAAAGCTGTTGTTACTATAAGAGCACAACATTGTTTGTCTGATGATTTGACTCTTTCATATCTACCTACATAATTATTTTCAAGATAAGTCATAATGCGTGTGTTAATACGATTAGCTGCTTCTATCAAGTGTACATTTTTGGATGATCTTTTATCAGTGGGGTTGGGTAACTACTGGACATAAAATATTCTATGTCAAAGTTGAACCGTTAAGTAGTACGATTCACGCGCGGATGGCTTCACGATTTTGCCAAACTCAACAATGGAAATTGTATCACAGATATTATATACTCTATTAATACTTTCTTTCTACGAAACGAGATCCAACTTTTATAGCTAATGGATATTGCAATGCGTATATAAAAAGTCGTCGAATACAATTTTTTGTTGATTTATATTACAGCCATTATCTTCGCCAGATTGTTGTGTCTTTTATGCTTTGGTCGATCTTGTTAAACGGATTTTGAATTTATGAGATTTGTGATCTGTTTTACTTTCTCTAGTACACAAAACTTCAAACAAGCCGGAGAATCAGAACAATGATGGAAGAAAATATTTTGTTTGGTATTGACAGGTACGTTCGATGTCAAGTTTACCTAAAGTGATTTTATTTACAGTCGAGCCAGGCTAATCCAGTAATTGTTTATTTGTATTTATTGGAACGCTGCCAACATTTGCAGATTTCTCCCGACCTATCAATTCACCTCTGTTTCACTAGGATTTACTTCCAATAGCGAAGCTATTTCAACTTTCCCCTTATTGCTTGGTTGGAAACTATTACCAATCTTTGCATACAGTTGCATGTTAAGTTAATGGTTAGCATTATTATTTATTGTAAGTAATTAATATGTTAGTAAGAAGACTTTCTCCTTCAAATGGAAGCTAACATCTTCAAAAAATCCTTGTTCAGCAATAAAACGTTTATAAATATGAGATCACGAAGTTCAAATAGAATGAAGATGATTTTATTGGTTTGCAATATTGGCATTTTCCCGGGGGCGCACCCTCCCGGGCTCCGTCTAGACTACTGAGTGGGATCAACTTATTTTAAACATCTGCAAATAGAACGAGCTCTTGTAAACAAGTTTCTTTCAATAGCATGGAAATCTTGTTAGCTTTCACCGTCTTCCAGGGCGAAAACAATATCGAAAAGGGAAACTTGCGGAAAAATAAACCATAAAGTAATGCGAGATTAATGGGCTGTTAAACTACTGACGAAGTAAACAAAGTACGATCGGTTACGGTCAGGTATAGGGAATTCAATATGTGAGTATCTTTATCTGTATAATTAATCGTGTCAATACCGAGTAGAAGTCGATGGGGCGTGTAATGAGTAACAAGATGCTGGCCACTCGACCAGTTTTTCATACATACCTCGCGTGCTCTGCGCTGCAGCAGGTCATATTTTGCATTCGTAATTTTTGTGAACTTTAGATTTAGAACAGTAACATTACCAATGAGAAAAATATTCGTACAATTTGCTCGCCCGGAAGATTTAAATGAGAAATAAAAAAAACAACTTGTAAGAACTTGTAGGTACCTATGTATCACGCAAACTGTACAAAATGTAAAAATGGAATAATTAACATGTCAGCAACAATACTCAGTTAGAGAAATCACGATACATGGTCGTAACTTTTTTTAATTACTCGAGAACACATACAAATTATTATTTGACGAGAAAGTGCAATGTAATTGTACAATTTATTTAATTTTACGTGACGCCGTCCGTGAGTGAATGAGTAGAGATAGAAACATTTTAATAGCGTTTGCTCTCACCCCCTATAGATTGCGGTTGAAAACCTAATCTTCTTTCCCCGGTCCGTGCGCCGATCTGATGCGAGTCTATAATTGGGTATTAGCGTTAATACCTCTATATTACGAACCTCCCGTATTTTATACAATATTCTAGAGTATCTTGATAATAACATCGCTTAGTTTATTCATAGGACATAAACTTGGTAATTAATGTACATACAATATATTTGGGTTAATGCGTATACCAACTGTTTAGCTTCGCGTATGTGTGAGCCAGCTGGAGAATCAGGTTCGGAATGGTGTTCGTAGGTGATGAACTAGCAACCTGTTCTACCGCTACTTGAACTATTGTGAGAGACTGTACTTGATCGGGAGAAGAAAATGAAAATGATCGGGCTGACAAAAAAATACCTATTGATGCGAGTAAGAAAAGCTATTTACATTGTTTATTTTATTTTAAGTGTCTAATATCTTTAAATAAGTACATAAGCACGAGGATTTGAACTTGACATAATGAAAATATTAACGAGGACGAAACTAGTTTCAATTAATTTGTGAGTGGACCGCATAGGGTAGGGTGTATCAATTGTTGTATGCGGCCGCGTGCCCAGTACCGGATTACAAATATTATAGAAACGTCGTAATTCGGACAGTGATTTATAGAGCGGGGGTGTGCCACCCTCCGAGGGGCAGCGGCCACTGCGATCGCAAACAACATTGATTTCTGGAAACGAGACAAGTTTGAGTTGTGTCAGCGTAGTTCACGAACATTATGTAACATGAAACCACCGAATCTTTTCCTTGCCATCTCTGATTGCTGATTTCTCAGATGTACTGCACCAACTCCAAGCAAACATGTTCCAGTTTGGAAGTCATAAATGTGTGTTATTCATCCGATTTTCCACCTACATACGGTCTACAAACATGTTACACTTTCAAAGTGACCATATAAAGTATATACACGGAGAAGCCCATACATTACACGTCCACTTGTTTTATGGTGATCGCGATAAGAACTGGTCAAAAGTATATCTTTAATAGCAAGTCCGAATGTCAGTGGTATTTCTCTTTGAAGTCACGAGAGAGTGCGAGTTCTGTTCATCCATAACAATAACGGTTAAGAGCCGCAGTGCGCCTGAGCAAGCGCAAATTTTTTGCTTTGTTCTTTGTTAGAAGTAACTGTGTTAATTAATTACAATTATCCTGATTAGAGTTATTAGTGATGGATGTAAGTGGGTCGTGTATCATGTGTCAGTGGTTGTTGCTCGTGGTTGCGGACCGACAACCGCGACAACTTTTTGTGCGTCTGCGCTGACATCGCCTGTCATCGGTGTAATGGTTACTTAATTGAATTAAACACTCATGTCGCAAAAAAGTAATAGATGTATGAATAAACATTTTAGGCGCAGTTTTTTTACTATTTACAGTTAATTAATGAGCTAGTTTTTTGGAGGAACTTAATCGGTTTTTAGAGTTCCGTGCATGTTAGATATTAAATTACTCACAGTTTGTACGACTGGTTTATCAGAAGCCTATTCTACTTTTGGTATAAAAGGCGTAACGTAATTAAATTACATTCGCAATCAAAACAATTAAGTCGGTTTTTATTGGTTTGGCCGCTCAGAAATGACCTATAACGGAATTTTAACCCGGTTCTTATTTTCTGAACGAACATCAAGAGTGCGGAACCTTTCTACTCCTTCGTTAGATTTTTTCATAAATACATTGGATATAGGATATAGGTACAAATTTAATAAAAAATCTAAGAAAATATTGACGTCGTCGGTCGTTCTCAAATAAACACAATCTTTAAAACCTTTCATTAAACTTACAAACATTTTAATGTGCATTCCCAAACAATGTCTGATGTTGCCAAGACAATAGACAAATGGGAGGAGGTCTCCTAACAATTTGAATAGTTTTTTGAACAAACACAGTAATTGGACAAATATCCATATTTGCCTACGAAAAACTTTTTGCCTAGCCTAGCTTAACCGTAGAGGCCGTAGCAGATAAGTTCATATATTTTCCCAAATTATGTTTCGAACTTAAAATATAATAGGTAGGTAATGAAGTTTACTGTTGGTTTCATCGTAATACAAGTAATGTGTTTCTAAGTAACACACATACTAAAAGCCTGATGCACTTTCCAAAGCTAGTATAAGTGCACGCCTAGGGGCATTATGCTGTACTTATATGGATCGATAGGGCGCAGGTTATAGGCACTGCGACCTGCCTGCCCATTGATGGCAGTAAGCAACACGCAACGGTACCAATGACCAGAGGCCCTGTTCATGCATATCTACATTTATTGCGTAGTCTTCCATGTGTTGTATGGGCAAAATGTGTTTTACTGGGGTCTGGGATCTATGATTATTAAATATTTGAACTTTTAGAATATATAAAAGACTTAAATGAATGCATTGTTTGTCTCATTATGTATTATTGATGACTTTAATATTTGAGTCTTACTTTATATACATTATCTAACATCTTTGTCATACACAGCTTTGCACAGAAGAATTCGCGGTTATTTTCCGGCCATACTTAATAAAAGTCTTAGATTCTTACTCACTGACAGACAACTTACAGCCCAAACCGCTGGGTCTTGAAGTATGAAATTTTGTGCAAGAGTATTTTATGTAGCGAAAGGATTTTTGAAAATTGAAGGATTTTTAAAGGAATCCTTCTTGAAGTCTCGTTCTCGTCATGTTTGCTTGTGGGAAATCAAATCGTGCGCACGGGTTGTAGGTAGATCTATGTATAAATTCTTCTTCTATTGCAAGAATGTTGTAATTTTATTGTACCTGTGTCATCTCAGGAGTGCGGTTACAAGAATGAGAACCTAGTGATGTTCGATACGGTAAATAATTACTTAAACGAATAGAACTTATATTGACCGCAGAATAATTATAAAAAGTATCTGTATCTTACTTATACAGAAAAGGCTAGTCCTTCGACTTTACAGCATAACCGCACTCCTGCTGTTGAGTTCTGGACGTGATAATAACAATTCCATTAGCAAATATACCCTAGGGCTGGGTTTATGAAGAATTTGCGTACCTATTAAGCAAAATGCTGGGGGTCACAATTAGTGCTAATGGTTTTACCGTAGGAGTCTGTAACCTCTACACGTCATTTAGGTGATATGTTAGATGATGGTATATAACAGCACATAACGTTTATTAGGTATCTGTTAAAACTTAGTGATGCTGTTAGTTGATGGCTATACTTAAAAAAATATAATTAAAACCCAGGTACGTCTGAAAGGTTGTTTATACCTTTTAGGTGACTTTTTTAACGTAAGTACTAAGTAGTTGGGTTTTAGTTTTTTTATTTTTATTATGGGGTCTTCTTCTTTTCGTGTGGTTAGTAAACTAACCTGGTGTCAGAGTTTTAACAGGTTGACTGCCACTTGCAAAAATTGAAGGTCACCGGGAGGCCAAATATTTTTTTTTGTTTGATCGTTCAAGCGCAGTGCCGCTTCAAACACAACGTTCTTGGCCCAGTGCCGGCGCCAAACTGAGTGTATGAATCTACTAAGGCGCGAGACCGCACCGGTGCGTGGTCGGCCTCTCGCATGGACACCCCTCCCCGCACCGGTGCGGGGGTGGCAGCGAACTTGTTAAAGCCGCCCACGGGCCTCTGACTTGGCTTCACATGCCATCGAGAAATATCTCTTAGGCATGCCGGTTTCCTCACGATGTTTTCCTTCACCGTTTTTTGAGCAAGTGATAATTATATAATACGCACATGAATCCGAAAATTCAGAGGTGCGTGCCTTGGGTTCGAACTCGAGACCTACGACTTGTCAGTCTGACGGTCACACCACTAGGCTCATCACTGCTATTATATTTATGAAATTTACTAATTAAAAGTAGGTATTAAAATCGTTAAACTGTACCAAGGTATAACAAGGCATTCTGAAAGGCAAAAAGAAGATGTGTTTTTCTGCATAATTATACAGATAGCGTCAACTGAGATGGCTTAAATATGCGAGGGTTAGGTACTTGGCCGTCACCCGTTTAAGATGTTTTTATTTGTTCGTTATAGGCACGTAGGTAAATAGGTACCTACTATGTTTCATAGTACATACAAACGTTTGTGCAGTGGTACCCAGGTATCTATTTGCACTATGTAGGTAAATTAAAGTGAGTCTTACATGCATTTATTTTACTGTTTACTTTCTTGTATTGATCAAGCAATTATCGAATGGCGTTTTCTCTAGTAGAAAATTGAGAAACGAAATAGGTATTTGTGTTATCGAATTTCATGGGATAATATTTCGATGTTGACCATACACTTATTTTAGAGAATACTAATGCATTAATCAATTTAGTTCTTGTAAAATATTTGCTATGTCTCTATTAATACTCCTAAACAAATTAAAGATAGGTACGGTCAGCAGGAACTGGAAGACGAAGTGTCGGTCGTCCAGCGGCTAGATGGGCCGACGACATTGTTACCATCGAGGGTAGATCCTGCTATGCTTGCTGAATGGCTTAACTGTGCCACCTGTTATTCCGTTTAGCTCCGATGTTAAGGATCTTGGAATGCATGTTGACATAATATGTCTTGACTGGCGAAAGCAGGTCAGGTACTGTAGGTAAAAAAGGACCGCTGCGGTCGCTCTATCGGTTGCAAAACCTTCTCCCATCACACATAAAGGCAATGCTTGTACATTCCCTAATCCTTCCCATAATAGACTATGGTGATGTGTGTTACTATGACCTGAATGCAGATCTCCTCAATAAACTTGACCGCCTTCTAAATAACTGCATTCGATTCGTTTTCAATCTTCGTAAGTATGATCATGTATCTGCGCTTCGATTGCTTTTAAAATGGTTATATAGGTACGTCAGCGCAGAGAGTTGAGGGCTCTGTCAATGTTGTAGGTATTCTATACTCGATAAACCCACTTCTTCTTACCCGACTTCCCATGTTCAATACCTATGCTCTGCCCATAGCAAAAATCTCTTCGTTCTACCAACATTCGTCTTCTACGATGTCCTTCTCACCGCTCTGGTTTTATTCACTCTTCTTTCTTTGTCCAGGCGGTATTTCTATGGAATGCGCTTCCTCTGAACATCAGGATGGCAAACAGTCGGTTATCTTTCAGTGAAAAGTTGTCAGAATCTTTGCAGCGCTGATTTGCTGGATCTGTTTTCTCCTCTACCTATCGTTATTTCTCCTGACAAAGTTTATTCAGTTTATATGTATGTATCTATGTATTAATTTTTCAAGTTATCTATCACTTATGTTGCTCCTGCCATGTTTTTTCTCTGCACCACCCTAAGGTTGACTGGTAGAAAATGCCTCAGGCATTAAGTCCGCCTTTGTACAGTATTTTTTTACCTGTGCATAAAGTTTTAATAAATAAATAATTGCGTAACACATTTTCGAAAATGATTAAGACTAATCCGTTCATTTAGACAGTTCAACAACATTCATTGCGTTAATTACGTTGTTGAGCAGATTTTTTTTCTAACTTAGGAAGTACCTAATGGATTAGCAAACTCTTTCAAAATTATTCAGATTGTGATTGATCGTGTATTACGTAATTAGGGTGCTGGATGAGGTTGGCACAGGAGCGTGACGATCGGGTCAAGAAAACAGAAGATCTGAAGCCCGACGATAACAGAAAGTCGAAAGTGAAGTCAGGCTGCGGGTGATGTCAGTCAGCAAAAACAGTCGATTACCTCACACTGTTACTATGTCATATCATCTAAATTTCATATAGGTAGCCTATAGTCACGCAAATATGTAGTTTTCAGTTTAGAGTTATTTTTAATTTAAGACAAATCAGAATTTAAAGCTATCTACCTACAATAATTGCGTGACTATGCCAAAAATACCAAAACGTAATTTAAGTAACGTCTCTTTTACTAAGTAAGTAACTTGTATATCCCCAATTTTTTTATCACTAATGTGACAAACAATTTAATGGGCCGTAACAATTTAACTCTAATCTATATACTGCTGTAGTGTTTAGGCCATAGCTATTTACCGTTTTTATACTGTAGGTAGGTATCTTTAGGCCCAGACAAGCCTATCCCATTCTCAAAAGCTAACAATGTAACTAACAATGTCCGAGTTGATATTACTCTATTTACAGACAGTCTACGTAATTTTGCCGTTCTGCCTGGCTAGATAGGTAGATACATTCTTTCTTATATCTATGATAGGTACAGTCAACCTTATGCCAGATTCGTGAAACACAACATAAAATATAAACGCGTTGAAAAAAAATCGCCTTCATAATTTTAATATGTTACGGCGCGCAATGATTATTGACATAACGGTCCCGCATGACGAGAACCTCGTGAAAGCTGAAAAAGATAAGCAGATTAAGTATCTTGACTTGGCTCGCGAGGTTGTCGACATGTGGGATGTGGATACAGCAATCATTGTGCCGATAGTCGTGACAGCCAATGGCATAATAGCCAAGAGCCTCGACAAATATCTGAGGAGGCTCTCGTTGGGCAGCTGGATCAAGGGCTTGATCCAGAAAGCGGTACTCCTGGACACGGCGCGTATCGTTAGGAGATTCCTCTCTCAGGAGCCCTGACCGCCGGTAGCTTGGACCCTGTTCCCGATACCGGTGGGCTACTATTTTTTATATTTTTAAATGTTTTTGTAATTTTTTTTGTTTTTATAAAAATATTTAAAAGTGTAAATTATAAGTGTATATATTAAATAAAGGAATTAATAATGTAATAATAATTTTCTTTATTTTCACTTCATAGTCACAAACATCTTTGAAGCTCTGGCTCTTGTAGTAGGAGTTCTTGTATCACAAGAGCCAGTTGTTGTTACATTTCATGTTGCGTTACATAAATTAGGACAGCTGACTTGTCAAACATTTCATTTTACGTTTCACCAATCTATACCCGGTATAATATCGTCCTATCTGGCTATAGGAGTTCACGTTAGTCCAGGTAGCTTGTCTGCTTTGCTGGACAAAGTCAAACCAAGCCATTCCAAGCAAGCCTTTTTTTTTTTTTGGGTCGGAAATCATCAAATGACTTCTCCGGCTCTGTGCGGTGGAGCGGGAGGGCGTGTCAGACTCTTAATGACTTAAACCCACCCGTGTTCCTTCTGTTGCCTGTGCAATGCCAGGGGGCCAAGGTACCCATTTCGGACTTTCCCGCAGCCCCGGCAGGCAATGGTCTCATCGGACCCCTTCACTTGCTGACATCTCTTTGAGGCGCGCGTGGAACACGACGCGCCGTCGACCCGGGCCTGGTCCTTATCGGACGACGAGCTACCCATTGCTCACCGTCCGCAAGCCCGCGCCTACGGTGATTCCAAGCAAGCCTAGGGTATCTGTCTTGTCCTTTCGCTCGCTCTGACTCAAACTAACTGTGGGTAAAGTCAGGGAAATAAAACTTTAAGCAAATTGACTACCAATTTAAACTGTCCGTACGTATATCCAAGTCACAACTGTCATTCTTTGACAGTTGTATGAAATGTGTTATAGCCATTTAGCGGGAAATTACCGTGGGGTGTAAATTTGCTTAACAGTTAATTTCCCTAACTTTCATCAATCTGTCTGCCTGTTTCCAACTTGGTGAGGTCGGCTTCCAGTTTCGGTCTAGTCGGATGCAGCTGAATACCAGTATTTTACATGGAGCTACTGCCAGCTGACAACTCTGCTGAAAAGGCCGAGGTTTTAGGTGACCCAAATATCAGCAAAAAAAAAAAAAAAACCACAGGAAAATAAAAGTTCAAAATAGGAATAAACTTTAGCATATTTCTGTTGAACTTTGGTCATTGGACATTGAACGTTTCGGTAAGATAAGGAATTTCTAGATATCATTTCGAAATCATCGATGACCAAGTCAATTTTTATCAATTGGTTTAATATTAAAACGATAAGTAATTATCAAGTCAATTATTTTTTATTAGCTGTATTATAAAGTGATTTTTATAAAAGCATTGGTCATCAAAATCTTAATTGATCAAATTGGATTCGATTTGAAATCAGGTTCAATGTACGCGAGAAGGTAGTTGTAGAGATTAGTATCTAGTAAATCTATTAATAAGATTAACTTATAAGACGATTCAGAGAAATCTATTTAAACGCATAAAGGATTGAATGATTGAACAAAATACAATAATAGACTGCATTATTCATCGACGCTGGATTCAAATCGACTGCATTTAGAATTGAAATAAGGAATTGAATATTAAGGTGCATGCACACGTAGCTTGTCACTGCTGGCAGTTCCGTCATTATCTAATCAGTAGGTAGTGTTCCGTGTGTAAGTACCTACATGTAAATTAAGGAAGTCTCTATAGGTATATAATATTATAAAGAGGTAAAATTTGTTTGTAAGTTTGTATGTAGGGATTAATCTCCAGAAATCCCACCGGGTTTTAAAAATTCTTCGAAGTCCTAAGTTAGTAGGTATTGCATAAAGTAATTTGAATTATTAAGTAGGTACTTGAATGCCTTGGGTACTTTAAACTTCAGATGCAGTAGAGCCTTCACTAGGTAGAGAGGGGCATACGTTTAGCAACAAAAGTCGCGACTTTACGCTTTTTAATCAGCAAAATATTTATCTGAAAAAATCTGAACTCATAAAATTTTAAGAGCAGTACCTAACTCTTAGCTAATACTCTATCTAGCTTAGATAATCTAAATGTATTGAATAATTTTCTATCAATTCAGATGATATGTAGAATTAACAGTTTATTGACTTTTGTTGCCGACTGTAAGCAGTCAGATAATTATATTAGTTGATAAGCTACCCTACATCAATTTGCTGTTATAGTAATTTCATATAACTGTCAGAGAATGACAGTTGTGATTTGAATATACGGACAATTTAGGTTGGTAGTCAATGTATAGGAATAATCCACAAAGACAGCAACAATTGAACAAGAACCACATTGACTTTGCATAGGTATTTTTTTTTTATTTCCCTCCTTCGCACGTTTTCTCGTAACACATCTGAAATTGGTAGAATTGTCGACATCGGCACCATTGCCATAGAGAAAAATAGAATACAAGGTCAACATCGAAATATTATCCCATGAAAATCGATATCACAAATACCTATTTCGTTTCTCAATTTTCTACTAGTGAAACACGAAAACGCAAAGAAAGTAAACAGTAAAATAGATGCATGTAAGACTCACTTTTATTTACATACATAGTGCAAATAGAGACCTAGGTACCAATGTACAAACGTTTGTGTAGGTACTATGAAACCAGCCGGTCTATTCTGTGATAATCTCACGGTGAAAACTTAGGTGAAGTGAGCTGTCATTCCACCTGCAGCTAGGGACTGACAGCTCACTCCAAGCTCACTTCACCTAAGTTTTCACGGTTTGATGTTTACAGAATAGCACTGCTGGTACCCAACTGCCAACGTCGAATAAATAACAACATTTTCGGGGACGGCCAAGTATCCCTCGCATATCTAAAGCCATCTAACAAACTATGACGCTATCTGTATAGTTATCGAAAATTGGCTCAGGTTCGAAAAAACCAATTTAAATCATTCGAAAAAAACGTTCTATTATGCAACTATAATTGGTTTAGGTCGTTGACTCGAAGACGCGGCAATACACATATGACATGATACCTATGGACATTTTCCTTTAATTTTTTTCGCAATCACTTTCTTACTAGCTTTTTATGCGAGAGAGCACGAGGTGGTTTGAATTGCTTAACTAATGTGTTTTGTTACGCATGAGTAGTGAACAGGAGGTAAAAAAAGAATCTAATTAATTTAAAAAATGTGGAACATGAAGGCACGTTCCCATTCATTGAATTACAACAGGTGAGTAATTTAATCGCTTGATAAACATCATAAACAACAAGGAAAGGCTGTCTTTACAAATGATATGACAACTTTTTTCATGATTTATGAACTTAACTTTGTTGTTTTGGAATGTAATTAACTTGCGGATGCTAAGATTATGCAAATAAACATAGGTAACCAATCAACATTTTTATTGTTTCCTTTTACTAAAAACCAAACTAGTGTGAAACTAGGAATTCCAGTGCCAATGAAACAACTGGGGAGCCATAAAGTTTATGATCCTCCTTATGTTTATGTTTCGGCTGAGGTTTCATTGCATCGACAAGGAGAGTCGCAATAAAAACAGTACGCGGTAATTGACTACCCTCCGCTCCCGGCGTTCCATAATTGCATAGCCGGAGACAATTCCCACGCGCGCCAATGAAGATCAGACACCGAACGTGGATAGGTACGACCGTCGTTTATGTAACTTTAATCAAAATTCTGTGAAACGCAGCAGGGGGACCCGCTATTAATACTTAAGTAGGTACAACACGTAACAATAGCCTCTTAGTAAATTAATACCTTTGTTGACAACGAATCGCGGCGCTTGCATCAGGGGCATTCAGGGGTCGATTTTACTGAACTGACGCTAGAATCTCGTAAATCGTTTGAACGTTTAGCTGCCTAGCTCACACTATTACACGGGCATAGTAACGATATGTAATGTGTATGGAAACTTAAAAGTAAGTCTATCATCATCATCATTTCGACCTAATTCCGCTCACTGTTAGGCAGGCCCCTAATGCCACGCTCCATGGTCCTTCGTAATGCGTCTAACAGTACTCCTACATATGTTTATTTATAACTAAGTTTAAAATGACTAATCCCCACAGCAATGCCAAATGGAAAGGTGATTTTAGCAGTTAGTACCGTAGAAAGAAACTACAAATCTTTCAGTTATATAATGATGGTGAAATTGTATTAATGGTACGCATCGCAGAGACAATAAATAATTTAAAAAAAAACAACTTACGCAAAGTAAATAGATACACAACCATAACATAGATAATATAGCCAGCGACAGTAAAATTAAATAGCTCGCAAGTCGCAACTTCAGCAAGAAGCTATAAAATATCAGTCATAAAATCAGCCCGGATTATATATATAAAAAAAAAACATGGTGAGATTAGAGACCACAAGCACTCGTGTGGTCAATGGACAAGTGCATCAGCCTACCACCAGGACTAGACCATACCTATGTTAATAAAATCTATTTTGCTTTGACAAAATTCGAGCAGAAGTTCTGTATCCTAAGAATAATAAGAATATTTTATATTTTTCTATTTCTTATAAAAGCAATGCGTAGTAGGAGGATATAGGTATTATTGACATCTTTGAACAACTGGAGTACCTAGCTACTAGCCACAAATATAGTAACTTCATCTTCATGCAAAAAGTACTGCAGAGTACCTAACGTGAGATGGTAAGAAGGTATGAACATGTTTTGCGACGTCCGTCCTGTGGGTCCGTCGGAAATGGTTTGCTTGGGTTGAGACACCGCGGGAGGTCCAACTCGAACGAACGAACTAACTGTTAAAGATTCACGTAATGATGAAGGGAGAAGAGGACAGTACTATGGAAGTAGGAGCAAATGATTTCTCTCTCTTCTTGATGGTAGATGCACAACAGCAGCAGATGAAAACGGAAATTTTATAAATAGCCCAGAAAAATACGCTAGAATAGAGCAAAGATCTCATCGTTTAGGATTCTCTTTTATCTAAAGGACAACGAAAGAAGTAGTATAGAGTGGTATTAAATCAGAGAAAGACAAAAGTTTTTGTCTTATTTTAGGTAAGTACCTATACTTATAAGTTTCTGTGGAAAAAGAAAACGATTGCTTTCATTGAAGATTTACTGGTTCTCTCGGTGTGTACCTACCTAATGATGATTGTAAGACTTGAATAGTAATATGGGAATGCACAACCACCTCCGACTCACAGTCAATGGGACTTAAAAATGTAAACACGCACCATCGATGCAGCGGAACAAAAAGTTTATTCAAAGTGGCTGACCGCTGGGTGGTGAGAATGAGACTGTAGATATTAAATAACTTATGAGTTACGAACTCTTAGTATACCTACCTATTATTTATTTATAAATATCTTTGTTTCAATTTGTTAACAAATTATCGCATGGATTATTGGATTATTTGTTTAAGATACGGAACGTATGCGGATACCTAATTTTGGCATTTTGGTTAAATATTTAATATTAACAATAAATAAATGACTGTTTTAAAGATCTATAACATTAAATTAGTCTTCAAAGAATTTTCCTTTTCTACTCCTCAGTATTTTTTACAACCAAGTAGCAATTGGCAGGTTTAAATTCAGAAATAGCTTCTGAAACGTTTTGTCGCTGACTGTAATACATAATTTAAAGGTAATTTCTTATCCCAAGCACTAAGGAAATCCCACTCTCTTAATATAAACTTTCCACGTTCTAATTCAAGTGGGTAAGTTAGAAGGGTACCTAACTACCAATTGACAGGACGACTGACCCTTGCTAACGAAGTGATCGGGAAAACCGTTCGTGCAAATCTTACACCTGCACGTTGCACCACATAAATTACCTACGAACCAAGTGCGTTGCTCCGCGTGACTGTTGATACCTACTTCACGCCTGGAAACTCCTCGATAAAACTTAAAGAAATTAATTAAGAAAACGGTAGTCATATTTTATAAGTAGTTAATCTTTTGACTATCTTTACGCTCTACTTTTCTTTACGACAGTTTGTGCTATGATAAAATCATTATTAAAATTTCTTGTAGTTGTCTTTTTTCTTATTATTTTACCTCTTGTACTTTTTTTTTCAGTAACAAATATAAAACAGTAGGTAGGTACTTACCTATGTTAATCTGTAATTACTATGAGATGTGAGGTTTCAGTAAGTTGTGGGCACCTAGGTACCCAAGTCTGTTTATACAAGTAGCTGACCACGAATTAATTATGTAAATAACATTTTTACTAGATATATTAATTCGTATGTCTTTACCACTTTACAATAAGGGAAGTGCGATTTATTATTGTTAGCAAAATAGAAGTAAAGATTTTTTTTAACGGAAATTTTGGTGTACCGCTTTACTGTTAAAAAAATGCGTTCCACATACCGACCCGCGTCCCCATAAACATCGATACTCTTAAAAATCATGTTTCCTCATCGAACGTTCTTTTAATAGGTACTAAAGCAATCTAGAGGCTGATGAATAGGAATCATGTGAACGAGAGCTAGTAATTGGGTGCACCAGAGCGGCGCTAGTAAATTGATATGGCAAGCTAGCGGTTCTCGATCGGCGCATGCATCTACGCCCTTCGATATGTATGGCATTTCGATCCGCAAGTTCATCGTTGCGGCAATCAAACGTCGCTTCTGGGCGGAGATCGATTCGACTCCATGCACGATGTTGCAATGGTTACAGTTAGTGGACTCAAGTGATATTATCTTATGGTAATTGAACTAAATGTTCTCGCTTTGATGTTACTTTGCTTTGAGAGGAGTGAAAGAATTGGGCTAAATTGTGCGCGTTAATGACTGCGTCGAACTGTGGAAGTCTACCTATGTGCGTATTGCGTGTCGATTCCGCGAATGAAGTTCTTGAGTGCACATTAGCCGTCGGTACTTTGCTGTTTATTCTTCAGTAAAATATGTAGGTATTTGAAATGTAGTCAGGTTTTTTTTTTCTACTATAGTTACCTATGGTTTTTCAGTAAATCTGCATTCATGAAACTATTAGTTGTATGAGATATTGGGAGGCTTCTAAAAAATTACAATAATTGGGTTCAAAGTACCAAATGGCTATTGTACCTACCTTTTTAAGTATTTTTCCTTGAATGCCTTTAAATGAAGAACATTTTATGGTGGAATTAGGACCCTATAGTTTTATATCATCGTCACAAGAATAGATTATTTATTAGTAGTACCTATACCTAATACCATTCTATTAGTTTATCAAGAGAAACCCCGACAGACAATAAACGTCTATCTACAGTCATAATAAACAAAATTAGCTTACCATAATATTTATTACGATGAACCATCGTAAAAGCATCAAGGGACTCGATTTTATAGACATCATTCACGATATACACATAAACTTAAGATTTGTAATTCGCTGTATTTGCGATAAATTTTCCGCGAACGCGAGCTTTCGTTCCCGCCAAATGTTAGATAGAGTGACCACAACGCGCACGCCTGTTGGCTGACGCTTAGCCCGCCAAACTGAAGCAAGCCGTAAGCACCGTGAGAGCTTCGCGAACCGTCTCTGAATGGCCCACTCCACAAGAGGGAGAAATGGCGGGAGTCGCGGGAGGGACGATCTTGTAGGGGAAACCGCGTCAACCGCCTCCGGTAATTCACTAAGAAAAGTTATTTGACGACTTGCCGCATAGGGGATCGCTGTTGTAATAGAAAAATGAAAACGATTTGTAAAGTGAATAGGCGATTTGAAGAATTGCAGACGGCCAATTTTAGGTTATTATTGATCGGAAAAAAAAGTGTGCCTGATGGAATATAATATGTTTTGAAATTTGGTAAATAGATAACATCCTATCTAGTAAATATACCACGAAGAAATCTTACCTACCTAAGTACTAACTTCTACTAGAGAAGAAACTATTTGAACTTACTTTGTTATTGGAGCAGATTGTAGACATTACCTACCTTAGTCTACAGTCTCCAGTAGGTGCTACACTTACCTATCACGTACTGACAAAAGTCAGTAGGTATCTAAAAAGAAATTAGGTAGGTACTCCAAAATCTGTAGGTAGGTAATAAATTACATAGATGTTGTTGTTTATTGCGTGCCTACAACCGCAAATTGCAGAATCTGATTTCAGTTCACAGATAATTGAAGCCGAATGTGTGGGCTGTGGTATCTGGACAAGACCAAAATAACAATATCATATAAGTAGGTATGTAGGTACTTTTCAAATTATTTGTGAAAACCGCATTGTTTAGGGTTCCGTTTTTCTCTAAGCCAATGGCTCCAAACAATAAAGAAGTATTTATGTATTTTCGTTATAGGTAGGTACCTGCTTGGCTAAATACTGGTCCTGCTCCACAGCCACTTGGGCTCAATAGTTAAAAATGAAAAAATTGGTAGAGTTGCTTCCCCTTTTTTATTTTTTCTGACTACGAACTTATTGTTTATTTTGTTTTTTTTTATTAAACTAAGTTTTAATTATTGAATACTCCAATAGATAATATTGATTTTCTTTCTTTTGGTGGTAAAATTCTTGCAAACTATAATTTTGTATAGGTAACTTAGACGCATTTTTATTTTCAATTTTTGTTAGTCGTTTACTATGTTATTATGTTGATTTTGACTTGAAAGAGCAGGGTAGTTGAGAGTATGTCATGCTCACTTAATGTCTCGCTGATGGTGGCGAGTGTGTTGGATCATTCGGTTCCCTACAAAATGGTTGAGCTGGATGGTGCTGATCCACGCGTCATGTTCGTGAACGGGCGCCGTCAGTTGACAGTCTTAACTGACGGCGCCCGTTCGTCATCTCTTATCTGCCAGGGCTTATTTTTAATAGTTTTTGATTTATATATATATATATATATATATATATATTTTACATTGTTCTCACATATAGAATCAACAAGAGTACCAGGATTTTGTAATTTCTATATTTAAAAGAGTGTCCTTGGAGTTTCTTGCCCGTTCTTCTCCATAAAGATTTACGTTTTGGAATGGGCAACTAGCTTCAACTTTCTGACTAACTGACTCTTTGACAATTCAAAAGTGCCTGTAAAGGGTTTAATTGAAATAAATGCTTTGAGTTTGAGTTTGACCTACTTCCTAGATGAAAAGTCATATGGTCGAAATCAATTCAATCATCGAGAGGACTTGGAGGAGTCATCCTAATCCTAACTAATGTTATAAATGCGAGTGAGTTTATTTATTTGTTTCGCTTTCAAGCTAAAACGGCTGAACGGATTTGGATGAAATTTGGCACATGGGTACACCATGACCTGAGTAAGGGCATAAGATAGGTACTTTAAATCCTGATATTCCCACGGGTTCGAGACTTATGCGGGTGAAACCGCGGGGCGCAGCTAGTCCTAAATAAATACTGACTAGGTTAGGTTACTTTAAATAGATATCGTGGGTTTAAATTCCTAAATGGTTTTGTAAAACTGAGCACCAAGCACGAGCATCGATCAAAAATCAAATACTACCCGGCAGTCGATCTCTTCTAAAAGTTCTTTCTATCTTAAGGGTTGTCACAGCAGCCGATATTTCGGCTTGACGATTAGGTTAGGTACCTAATATTTGAACCGAAGGCTTATGCGAAAGCAAAATACAAGACTTATAAAACAGTTATGAATGTCTACCTACGGGAGAAATAGATACCTACCACCTACCGGACATGATACCGGTACATAGGTATTTATATTTCTGAAAATCTTGTAATGTAACTTTATTTAACTACCTACAATCCCATATTTTTATCTCAGGCACACACCATTTCACAAGTAATTGAAAATACATTTTACGGTCATGAAAAACAGATAAAAATACAATAGGTAAGTAGGTAGTAGGTATCTATATACTTGTAGATATCATGCATGCATATTTTATTTATTTGGGATCTCCAACAAAGGATACCCACACAATATAAATTACAATCATAGCAATGGTTATTTTACCTGTGCTCCTCCAATTACAGGAGACCACAGCATGCACACATAACTAGGTGTAAACAGGAGAAAAATAAAAATAGAGAAAATAAATGATGAAATTTAAAAAACAAAGAAAAATTTACATACCTAAATCAAGATGGAGCATTCTTATTACTTATATATATGTAATAATTATTATTTCACATTATTTTATTGACTAGGTAATGGAGGGGAGAAACATAGTTACTTACATAGTTAATTATTTAACGTTAGTTAATAGTTATTTGTTATACAAGAGTGCAAAGTTGCTTTTTAACCGCGTGTTCAATTTTGATGACCGAGCAAGCGAAGGATTCTAAAATTGAATCACGAGCGCAGCGAGTGATTCAAAATTAGAATCCTGAGCGTTAGCGAGGGAATCAAAAGAGCACGAGGTGAAAAATCTTTGCACTCGAGTGCAACACGTAACTTTTCATTCCACCTCAGCGAGGAAATGACTAAATGCAAAAAAAAAAACGTTTGCGCATTATTAACAGTTTCAGTCAATTCTGTTGGCGTCAAGCAAACTTCCTCGTCGCTAGAATCACTCATTTTAGTTTTTTCACTTGTTTTCAAGTTTCTTGTTTTTAATATACCTAAGGTTTAACAATGACGTGAAAAAATGCCGCGTAAAGAACCGCGTACAAAGCAAATTGAAAAAAGAACACCAAGAAGGTTCCGAGTCTGAGTTTTTAACAAATTAAAAAAAAGTTGTATGATATATTCGGCACCATAGAGGTAGCAGTAAATAGGTTTAATGTTTTTTTTAATTCACAAACTTAGTGCACACGATGTTCTAAATTCAATTTACTTTATCCTCTAGAGAATAAAAACGGCTTTTCCACTCAGATACTGAAGATTAAAAATACTCTTTCCGAGATGGTGGGATGAAAAATATTTTTGTATTTTGAAAGGGAGGGTTATGTCCAGGTTACAACGCTTTGACAATTCATTGTACTGCCTACAGTCTTGGGAGAACGGCGAAATGTCCCAAATTAGTTTTAGTTCCTGGGACGTAAAATTAATTGTAGATGCTTATCCGCGGCAGACGAGTTGGCGCGTTTAGGTATATGCCTAATAGTTTCGCTGCAGTCTATGACTCCATTGAATAGTTTGTGCAGACGGAAAACGGCAGACCTGATAATACAGGTCTGCTATTTTGCGTCTCTCTGCAAGTGAGACCATTTTGTAGTGCCTTAATCTGTCTTTGTAGCTGATATGGTTTTTAGCGAAACGATCTTTGTAACTTAAATGATATAGGAAACGTCTTTGGACACTTTCCAGGTTTTTGTCGTAGTGATTCCAAATTTGGTTAAGTACTATATTCAATTTCGCTGACATAGCCCAACGGATTAGCAAGCTGAAGTGGCAGTGGGCGGGGCACATAGCGCGCAGAACTGACGGCCGATGGGGCAGAAAGGTTCTGGAATGGAGGCCACGTACCGGCAAGAGCAGCGTAGGACGTCCACCCACAAGGTGGACAGACGACCTAATAAAGGTCGCAGGAAGCTGCTGGATGCAGGTCGCTTCCAATCGGCCAAATTGGAAATCATTGGGGGAGGCCTATGTTCAGCAGTGGACGTCCCATTGCTGAAATGATGATGATGATGATGACTATATTCAAGTATTGGCCGAACCAGCGTGTTATATAATTTTATTCTGATACACGCCTTTTTAAAATCTTTACTCATTGTTATCAAACACTGATACGTTTCGTAAACGATAAGAAAATTGCATAATAGTGCATCAAGCTATACATTTCCAGTATAAGCTGACCTCGCATTGTACGGAAATCCTATACAAACCGAGATCAGCATAAACTGGGAATATATAGCTTGATGTGTAGCCGTGTGTACGAAGGTTTTATCTTAAAATTAGTTTAATGAACGTTTTATGGCACGTAAATTATAGTCGTAGTATATAATTAATATGAAAATGACATAGCAAGTAGGTACAATAAAACACAAAACAGTTACGCCCAAGACACACGTTATAATAACATGCGTTAGGTCTAAGCCATCTGTGAGATATTCGAAGAACTAAAATAGACGTAGCTAGTTATAACATGTTCCATAGTTTCCGCATATGGAACGGGCGGCGCTAGTATAGGTACATAAGAGCTGTCAATAGTCTAGCAAGACCTTGGATGATGCTAATATTTTTCTATGCCTGTTGTTATCCTAACTAATATGTTACACCTATTAGAACAAACATATTAAATAAGCAACGATAGCAGTACGTCGAGATACGTCCTTTTAGCATGTTCACAAGTATAAGTAATTAAGATCAAGTTATTGGAACCTCATATAACAATGGAATCTAATCACCTCCTATTCAAATAAAACTCCAGTAAGTTATGACAAAGCTATCCCCAAGAAATAAAACACAAATTGCTCATAACAGCGAATATTATATTTAAATGAGTAAACCGAGAACATATAGGAAATAAGGTAATACTTAGCTTCTTAATCAGAATATCTTACACAAATTATATTTACTTAGATATATTTTTCAATGCACCCAGAAGAAGAAATAAAAATGAACTGCCTCAAAATCCTCCCGGCAAAACCCAAAACACTTCGTTATTCTTTATTCTTTCAAATCTTCAGTCCTGATTGGTTCGCGGTGATGGCGGGCTGATGGCGTCTCCCTATTGGTCGACGCCCGACGTTAGTACCGCAAACATCCACCGATAGCAGCACCTTTGCTTGGCGACAGCTGTTGCGTGATGACAACCGCTAAGTGTTACTATGCGGTCCGTCTCGCCATCTAGCGCCTAGTGTGCGGAATATTCACACTCGTCCATCCTGACGCCTTTGCGACTCTGCAAAGGAAGAGAACAAAAGACTATATGTAATTGTTCAAAAATAGCAAACCCAGTCCTAAAAAAAAGAAAAGAAAACTCAATTCTATGAACCGTAAAACAATATTTGGTCCATACATAATAAAAAGCACATCATAGCTATGTCCTTTAAATGAATCATTATCAATCATCAAGTCAAATCATTCCAAAAGTAAAAGATAAGTATCTACTTGTTTACCAAAACCAGTTTCCAAAAATACCCATAGATTTACATCAGTGAAAATACCATAATTTTCCAACCCATAACATTTCACAATCGCTTTCAAAACATTTCCGTCAGTAACTCCAATTTTAAACCATTCAATTAACATAATAGTTCCGATCACAATCCAAATTATTTGTACCATTACATTATTCCACTCATCAAAATTAGTATTAACCTGATTTTTCCTGGAATTCATTAAAGTTCATCCTTCAAGCAAGTCGATTAATTCCTCCGTGCTGTCCACTTCTGTATCATTTGAACTAGCGCCCGAATCATCCTCCCTCTGAAAAGGTTTTAACGAGTCCGACGACACAAGAGCTCTGAATCGCTTATACCCTTTCACACCTTTCAGCGAAGTAATCATGTACCTATCATTACCTGCTACCTTCGTTACCTTATAAGGCCCGCTGTACTTTTCCTTCAGTTTTCGTCGAACGTTCACATTTCGGTCAGCAGCTCCTTTCCATAATACTAAATCGTTTACCTTGTATTTTGTTGGAGGTTTACGCTTTGCATTAAAATATTTACGCATTTTCTCTGCCGTCCGGTTTAGGTTCGCTGTAGCTTCGGTCCTAGTGCGTGCAGCTGTCGCCTCGTTATCCACGATGTTATCTCCCATACCTTGATACCTGCTGCGAGTCGCTGAAAACATGAGCCTGTATGGTGTAAATCCAGTCGAACCGTTTAGTAAATTATTCATTCCCCAGGTGATGTTTGCGATCCGAGTATCCCAATCCTTTTCATCTTCCACGCTTGTATTGAGTGAATCTAGTAATGTACGATTATACCTCTCCACTTGTCCATTTGCGCGTGGACATGCTACAGCATTGATTATGTGTTTTATTTGATTATCCAAACAAAACTGTTTGAAATGTTTACTTTTGAAACTCGTACCGCTGTCGGATATAATTCTCTTTGGATAACCAAATAAACAAAAAATGTCATTTAAAGATTTTATTACCTCTCGAGTCTTTGTAGTTTTAACTGGTACCGCCCATGTAAATTTCGTGAAGGCATCGACCACCATTAGTACAAAACTGTTGCCTGCTCGACTTTTGCAGAAAGGACCGAGATGGTCAATGTGCAGAGTGTGCATTGGTTCCGGAACTTTTTCAATGGGGTGTAACTCACCTTCAAGTCTTCCGTACTGTCCCCTCTTGTAAAGACAGTCTAAACATGAGTTGACATATTTTCGTATGAAACGTGTCATTCCTGGAAACCAAAAGTTACCTTTGATAATTTCCTCACACCGCTTCAGGCCTGGATGTCCGATGCAGTCATGATACTTCCTCATGACATTCCACCTTCCATATTTAGGGACTACTAACCGCTGTTCTCCATCCTTAACGAGCTTGTATACTCGACCATCTTTCAGCTTGTAATTTTTCTGTATATCTGGATCGTTATCCCCAGATTCTAATTTTGTTCGAATTATGCGAATCCTCTCATCTTGATCTTGAAGACATACTAACCAATCGAATACGTCAATCACGTTGATATCTACTACTAAGGGAGGGTCTACCGGAAATCGGCTCAGCGCATCCACGTGCCCATGAGACTTACCTGGCCTATGAATGACTTCCATGTCGTACTCCTGAATAGATAACCACCACCTTGCTATTCGAGGTAGTAGATCCTTTTTCAAGAAAGTGTCTCGAACGGCTGCACAGTCTGTCACCACCTTAAAATAATTACCTGCTAAGTAAATTCTAAATCTCCTCAACGATTCCACTACAGCCAATGTTTCCAATTCGTAGGAATGATACATAGCTTCTTCTTTGCTTGTTTTTCGGCTGAAATACGCAATGGGTTTCATACCACCATCCTGATCCTGTAATAGAATGCCAGCTACACCTTTACTGCTTGCGTCAGTATGAACTTCTATGTCACCTTTCCTACAAAATAATGAGAGTATCGGTCGAGTCGTCAAAATCTTCTTCAGTTGATCAAAAGCTCTCTGCTGTGCTGGATCCCAAACCCATGTTGCATTCTTTTTTAGCAACCCGTACAGAGCATACGTGACAGACGCGTAATCTTTAACAAATTTCCTGAAATAACTAGTCAGACCTAGACACATCCTAAGTTCGTGTACATTCTTAGGTTCTTTATAGTTGACCACAGCATCGATTTTCTTACTACCAGGCCTAATACCTTTCTCGCTGATCTCGTAACCGAGGTAATCTATTTTTTTTTGCAAGAAAAAACACTTATCAAGGTTTAACGTCAATTTTGCGTCCCTTATTATTTCCAAAACTACCCGAAGCAGATGGAGGCCTTCCTGTTCAGTTTTGGTAGGTAGCAACAGATCATCTATAAATGGAAGCACCTTATCATGACGTAACGAAGAAAATATCTTGTCCATAAGACGCTGGAAAATTGCTGGGGAATTGGCCAAACCGAAGGGCATACGCAAAAATTCATAGTGGCCCTCAGGCGTGACAAAACCAGTTCTGTGAATTGAAGCCTCCGCTACTGGAATCTGGAAAAAACTTTGCGACAAATCAAGACTCGTAAAAAGTTTCTTCCCACCTAGTTTTTCGATTTGTTCTTCTATGATGGGCAGAGGATATTTATCTTTCGCTGTAATACTATTTAATTTTCTAAAATCCACACAAAACCGATAATCTCCGTTCTTTTTCCTAACTAATACAATGGGACTGGCATAATTAGACGACGATTCTCTAATAATACCGTTGGATACCATATCTTCAATCTTTTCTCGTACTATTGCCTTTTCTGAAAAAGAAAGCCTGTAAGGACGATAACAAACCGGCTTATCAGAGTTAAGTTCGATATTCAATTCTATTTTGTCAGTCCTGCCTAATTCTCCTGTATCTATAGAAAAACAATCTGAATATTCCTTTAAAATCTCTACTAACTCTTTAACTATCTGTGGATCTCCGGATCCACATTTGATTTTGGTTGTATCAATGCTCATGATCGAAACAAGATTATCTGCAGATTTACCAAGAGAACAACCAATTTCTCGAGTAACCAATCCACGAGCAATAACCTGGTCTTTCTGGAAACGCAGTGGCTTTTTACCGTGATTAACTATGAAAATGGTCTGTACTGGAAAACAATTCATAGAAGCAGGAATGCTATAGTTATAACCATTACAAACAATTGTACGACTATCCACAAACAGTAGAGTTGACTTGTCAAATTCAACATCATTGTACGTGTCAACAAACAAGGATGAATAAGCTGGAACGACAGTGTCTGTAGAGCACAAAATGTTAACCTTATCGACACATGTACCCACTTGCAAAGAATTTATTTCAACCGATTCAACTTTATTTTCATCTGTTACTGCATATCCTAAAAAGACGGTAGTACCACAAATTGTAAGCTTGAATTTTTCATTGTTCAAAATGGGCTGTCCAATAAAAACGTCAGCTCTGTTTACGGCAGCATCCACGACAACTGCGTCTGAACAAACCTTAACTTCATCTATTACGAACTCTAATGATACCTGTCCGTGAGCTTTAATTGGTGGTCCACCAAACCCGTTGACAAAAACGACACAAGGTTGCATTGCAACACCAAGCTTTAGAACACAATCATGAGTGATGAGATTGACTTGAGCCCCCGTGTCTAAATAAGCGGTACCTTTTAAACCATTAATTAAGACATGTTTAAAATAACATTCATTTACCTGTATTTGTACAATGCTGACAGCCTTTTGATAACACTGCTCCTTTTTGTGGTTGGTTTTCCCACAGATTTCGCATTTTATAGCGTTAGGATTGTTGGGGCACGACCGAACAACGTGCCCTGACTCGTTACAAAGAAAACAAGTAACACCTGGCTTTCGTTCTTTTGGATCTCTAATTGCTTCTTTTGAAGACGATGCGGAATCTCGACCTCGAAGAACGTTTCTCTGACTTTGATTAATTTTTTTGTCGTCATTCATGCACAGAAAGTGAGAATAAAGCTCGCTTGGGGTTTTATAATTACCAGCCCTTGCAGAAGTTCTCATGTGGAACGGCAACCCTTCTATGATGCAGGAAACCGCTTTTTCTCCAATGATTTCACACTTAGTTAACATGGTACATTTCGAATAATAATAATGAGTCATCGTTTCATTGAATAACTTTTTCCTACTTAACATTTCCCTCAATGCGTCTGCGTAATCTATGCTTTGAGGGAACGCTTCCAGAATTTTTTGTTTCCATTCCGGCCACGTAAACTCATAGCTTCGAAGTGCGCCATGCCACAACTTCGCTAATCCAACAAGTCGTGCCTGCATATAATAACTTTTAACATTGTCGTTCCATCCATGTATGGCACCTAGTTGCTCTACTTTGTTAAGCCACTGAGATGCAGGTAGCTCCGGTTTTTCAGGATCGAATTCCGGTATTATATCCGGCTTAACCATCACACCCGAATAATATGGAACCGACCTACCGGATTCATTTGAAAAGCCAGGTGGAAAGCGGCCTCGATAGTCCCGGACTGGCGAACGTCCCGGCCGCCACGTGTCGCGGGAGCAGCTACGGCGCTCCGGCTGCGGTCGCTCCATCCGCCGGTGACTCCATCTGACAGGGCTGCGGGACCGGCTGCGAGACCGGCTGTGACCATCGGAACTCATGGCTTGGCTGAGAACTGCTCCAGATCGCTATCCCACTTCTGAAAATTGTTACACCTATTAGAACAAACATATTAAATAAGCAACGATAGCAGTACGTCGAGATACGTCCTTTTAGCATGTTCACAAGTATAAGTAATTAAGATCAAGTTATTGGAACCTCATATAACAATGGAATCTAATCACCTCCTATTCAAATAAAACTCCAGTAAGTTATGACAAAGCTATCCCCAAGAAATAAAACACAAATTGCTCATAACAGCGAATATTATATTTAAATGAGTAAACCGAGAACATATAGGAAATAAGGTAATACTTAGCTTCTTAATCAGAATATCTTACACAAATTATATTTACTTAGATATATTTTTCAATGCACCCAGAAGAAGAAATAAAAATGAACTGCCTCAAAATCCTCCCGGCAAAACCCAAAACACTTCGTTATTCTTTATTCTTTCAAATCTTCAGTCCTGATTGGTTCGCGGTGATGGCGGGCTGATGGCGTCTCCCTATTGGTCGACGCCCGACGTTAGTACCGCAAACATCCACCGATAGCAGCACCTTTGCTTGGCGACAGCTGTTGCGTGATGACAACCGCTAAGTGTTACTATGCGGTCCGTCTCGCCATCTAGCGCCTAGTGTGCGGAATATTCACAAATATTAAAAATGCGAAAGTGAGTTTGTTTGTTACACTTTCACGCTAAAACGGATTTGGATGAAATTTGGTAGGTACCATCGAAGAAGTTCATATATATAAACCGTAAGGACTATTTCTGCTTGCAGCGCTCGGCCGCTATAGAACCGGGGCGGTAACAGATGTGGTCATCGGGATTTTATTTTCAAACTGCTTAGATATGAAGTTCTTCGATAGTACATGGGTAGACCATGACCTCGATAAGGACCTAGGATACTTTTTATCCCAATATTCCGTATATTCCCAGTCGCCACCCGGTGGAAACTGGGATTTTTTCTCCCAATTGCCACCTGTTGGCAATCCATGTGGGGGCGACTGGGACTATTCGCAATATTCCCATGGGAACTTATGTGGGTGAAACCGCGGAGCGCAGCTAGTTCTCTATTTAACCAAGATACTTATCTGATTTACAATTTCCCCTCATGCGATACTTAATCGGCTTTTATGATAAAATAAGTAAAAGATTAGATAGGTAGAGAACAAAAAAAAGGTAGGACAGGTGCAATAGAGTTCAGTTTAATAATAATGGTCAAAACGAAGGAATCAACACCAGATTGACCTAATTCTGGTTATTGCCGAAACGCAGGATCAAAATATTTTTTTTTAATTAGCAGGGTCATTGTGCCACGATGCCAATACCAATAAAAAGGGGAAGTAGCGTGGAATAGTCGAACAGCCTGGATGAGTTGCTTCGCTGATGAAAAGATAACTTTGGCAAGTTATTGTCCCCTGCCCGCCATAAGTCTGATTTGGATTGGCAGAACTGTTTAGTTTATTGAAATTAATTGGCAGGGGCATTCGTAGGTTAAGCCTGTGGTTCCTGTATTTTTATAACAAATGGTACGCAATGTTTTCTATGCAACTAGATCTAGGAAAGCAAGAGGTACTGTGGTTGGGTTAAAAATGTGAGATTGCTATTCAATGTATTGGCTATATAACCTAAGGCTCAATATAAAGAGTTTTTTGTCCTCTTTGTCTTTTAACTGCTTATAATGTTTATTAGGCGTACAATATAAACTATATTAGACATCGAACAATACAAATATGTTAATTGTTTTTGTTTCTCATTTACAATTACAATTGGGACCCTAAGAAAAGGTGAAACCCCAACCAAAAGTAAAAATGATTGTGTTATAATTTTAAAGTTACATTTATTACAGTAATAAGTTATAATAGTTGATATAAATAAGGTTTAAATAATATACCCTCATTCCCTTGTGACATGATAAAAATTCATAGGTAAACATTGATTTGTAAAAATTGTTCACAGGCTACACAACTTCCTTTGTGTGGGTAGTCATTTGCCCAAACTTTTCTTAAGATTTTCAGCAAGTTTATCCATAAACTCGAAAGTTTCGTAGTAGTCTGACCTCTTTATATTGTTCATACCCTTAATACAAATAGCAAGATCCTTAGTCATAATTCCAGATTCGATTGTGTCGATGCAAACCTTCTCCAGAGTTTCGGCAAAGTTCTTAAGTTCAGCGTTGTCATCCAAATGAGCGCGATGCAGGAGACCTCTGGTCCAGGCAAAGATTGACGCAATCGGATTGGTGGATGTCTCCTTTCCTTGTTGATAGAATCTGAAATGCCTAGTTACTGTACCGTGAGCAGCTTCCGCTTCTACAGTCTTTCCATCGGGGCATATCAGAACCGATGTCATCAGACCCAAAGAACCGTATCCTTGAGCTACAGAATCTGACTGCACATCACCGTCGTAGTTCTTGCAGGCCCATACGAATCCACCTTCGGATTTCATCGCGTAAGCAACCATATCGTCGATCAACCTGTGCTCATACCAAATACCAGCGGCTTCGAACTGTGCTTTGTAGTCCTTTTCATAAATTTCCTGGAAGATGTCTTTGAAACGACCATCGTATTTCTTAAGAATAGTGTTTTTGGTGCTCAGGTAAAGAGGATACTTCCTCCCAAGTGTAAATTTAAATGAAGCGTGAGCAAAGTCAATGATGGAGGCATCAGTGTTGAACATGCCCAGGGCGACACCAGCACCCTTGAAATCATTAATAACATGCCTGATAGGCTCTCCCTTGGGTGGTGTCCAAACGAGATCTAGACTTCCAGCACCAGGTACAACAAAGTCAACAGCTTTGTATTGATCAGCGTGTGCATGACGGCCGATAATAATAGGTTTTTCCCAGCCAGTGACGAGACGCGGAATATTTTTGCAAATAATAGCTTCCCTAAAGACTGTGCCGCCGAGAATGTTACGGATTGTTCCATTGGGGCTCTTCCACATTTTCTTCAGCTTGAATTCTTCTACTCTTTTCTCATCTGGGGTGATGGTCGCGCATTTGATACCGACATTATATTTCTTGATGGCTTCAGCACAGTCAATGGTTACTTGGTCATCAGTCTTATCACGGTTTTCCATACCCAAATCATAGACGTGCAGCTCGATGTCCAAGAAGGGCAATATGAGCTTTTCTTTAATCAGATCCCAAATAATCCTGGTCATCTCATCACCGAGGACATCAACAACGGGTCCAGCCTTGATTTTCGACATCGTGGGAATCTGAAATCAAAGAAACATGTTTGCTAAAATATGTTTATTGGACGAACATTTACGCAATAACTAAATCCTACCTACTTGGATCTAACTAACTTGCTGTTGAAACCAATTCAAACTGAGGGGGTGAGGTAGTCAGTCAGTTTGTTTAAATAGTAGGTTCATAAAATAAAATATTACAGAACAACCCGTAAATTAACTAGCAAGATATGCACCTTATCAATATAAATTATATAAACATTAACATTACCACGTATTGTTGTAATGACCTTGGTAAGCGCTAAGCGCAATTCGTGTTAAAATAAACAAAATTCGTAGACTATGTACTCTTAATTATTAAAGT
This sequence comes from Xanthia togata, assembly GCA_963853775.1. Taxonomy (NCBI): domain Eukaryota; kingdom Metazoa; phylum Arthropoda; class Insecta; order Lepidoptera; family Noctuidae; genus Xanthia; species Xanthia togata. The sequence goes on along the minus strand of OY970802.1, from coordinate 9,887,259 downwards.
TCAAAGAATACATTACGCAGGCCACTATTATACAACGAGCAGACGTTGTTTTTAAACTAGTAAGTTTGTGATAGTTTTTTAAAGTTGACTCGAAAATTTCAACTCAGTATCACTCGAACATCCAATTCCTCCTTTTCGATATTTTTTTTGTATGTTGAATTAATGATAGGAAGATGATTACTTTGTTTGAAAGTAGGTATATTCCATAAAAAAAAAAAAAAAAAATCGGATGTCCTGGGTATGAGGAATCAATTTTTTTTATGGCGCCTCTAGGTATTTGTACCACCTGTATTTTTTTATATTTTTTTTGTAGAAAATAACCATTTTTAGGGTTCCGTGGTAAACAAGGAACCCTTATAGTCTCGTCATGTCCGTCTATCCGCGGCTTAACTCACTCTTTGTACTAGAAAGCTGTAATTTAGTAGGTAGGTACATATTAATCACGCCGACAGTAAAATAAAATCGTTAATTTTTTTTTTGGTCCCCTACACGATAAGTGGGGATGTTTTTTTTTCTCATCTTTCCCATGGTGTGGTATTCAGGGATCGGTTAGCGAAATATTAAGCTTTAAAGTGCAATTTTTTGTTAGTGTCGGTTATAGTATCAACTCATCATTACCCACAAAAAGTCCGCGAAGCTATACCTATTTATGTCTAACTATTATAGTTAAGTCACAATAACCGTTTTGTGTTTAAAATTAGTCATCAAAACACGGGTAGAATCGAAAGATGATGATATTCGTGTCATGATATTAATCCTTATCCAACTAAATAGTTTCACGTTGATTATCATCTTACTATCAGCTGTTACTAAGGAGCCGATCAAAAGTAAAGTTAGAAATAACGCTAAGTGAAAACGAGGTAACAGCGCAGGCGGGCGATGCGAAGGAACAAGAAATTTCACGCGGATGAAGTCGCGGGCAGAAGCTAGTCATTCTATATTCATGTTGTGGAAAGTCAAAGTAATTTCTTTGCTTTAAATAATGCGGTTATAGATAGTGCAATCCACGACGACGCGCCCCACTTCGCTCCGCTCCGTACTAAAGTACAGCTTACAGTAAAGTAATCGCGAAGTGGGGCGCGTGCGTCGTCGTGGATTGCACTATCTGTACAAAGGTGTTAATAACACATTTTTGTTAATGACACATTTCGCCATATTTAGGCATGCAAATATTAATAGTAAAGCTTAAATAATAATAATAAAGAAAGACGCAAGGGAATGCCCGTTCTTCTCCATAGGAACCTACGCTTTGGAATAGGCAACTAGCTTCATTGACTAACCCCTTGACAATTCAAAAGTGCCTGTAAATGGTTTAATTGAAATAAATGTTTTGAGTTTGAGTTTGAATGCACCGAGTTGAATAATCTATAGATCATACATATTATTTAAAAAAAAACGCTTCCCGCGTTTGTCTGTATGCGTTGTTCTTCTAAAGCAGGAGCGGGTCGCTAGTAATATAAAAAACCGAGAAAAAAATCATGTCTGTTGTAATGGGAGCCCCACTTAAATATTTATTTTATTCTGTTTTCAGTATTTGTTGTTAGACCGGCAACAGAAGTACATCATCTGTGAAAACTTCAACTGTCTAACTATCACGGTTCATGAGATACAGCCTGGTGACAGACGGACAGCGGAGTCTTAGTAATAGGGTCCCGTTACACCCTTTGGTTACGGAACCCTAAAAACCAAACATAATTGCAATTGTTATACGTAAGATCATAAGTGAAATGCTGTTCATTGGTAAGCACATCACTTAGGAACCGCTGGTCCGATCTCGCTATATTTTGTTTTAAAATGTTCGTAATACGTCGAATCAGAGGGATGATGCCTGGGTCAAAAAAAAGAAATTCTATTTAGTCCGTCAGTCAGATAATAAAAAAATATTAGACACGTATTTTTTGCTATATCATATTAATAAAAGATGACTTAGATACAACGCATTAAAGTTGGGGAGTGGGGGTTGATACGTCACAAGTATGTATAAAATCTACATACAAGTGACGTCATGGCACATTATAACTCAATGTTGGTATCGCCGTAATCTTTTGATAACGTAAAAAAAGAAAAAACACGTGTACGTTATTTTTTCATAGTCTACATGACGGACAAAAAACATTTTTTTAGTCATCATCCCTATTGGAACTTGCCCGGAAAATATTCAAATTAATTCGGGATTAACTGAACATAGTACAAATTATTGAAATTTTGAAAGGACGTCGGTCGGGTCAGCTAGTTGATAATAAAATTACTATAAACAATAACATGTTTTTGATAGGATCTGTTTATTACATATCTTAAACAGATACACTATTATGTTAAGAATTTTATCTTCATAAATGTGTATGATGTAATATGATTTGACAATTGAGTCCTATTTACTATCTTGTGAATACTAATACTTACTAACAAAATGATTTATGAGTCCAGGTAATAGACAATTAATTGATGTTGTTATGACGTCATAAATTACATATCTATCACAAATGAGTAAGTGGTATGTATGGTCAGCAACAAAAGTCTATTAACACTGCTACTTTTACACATCATCTTTATTTATGGTACCTACTTTCTGAGTTTGTCTTGGACATTACTGACATCTGTGAAGGAAAAACATTGTAATGAAACCTGGACTTATACTTAATTAAGTCTTTAATCGCCAACCTGTCTTGACAAAGCATGGTGATAAATATGCTTGTGTTTTCTCTACAGTGTGACTGTAATATAATAAGTAATGGTCTGGTTTTATTAAATTGATAGAAAAATTATTCAATATTGCTTTTCACCATTTCATATAAACTAGCGTAGAGTTAGTACTGTTCTTTAAAATTTACTTCTGATCTAAAATTTAATTAGGTAAATACTTAGCTCAAGAAATAAGATTTAAAATTCTAAAGTGTTTAACAACCGTTGTTGCTAATTGAACTACTGATTAAGAACACACACATGCAGTTCACAGTTCACAGGACAGTTCTAGCTAAACAAATTAAGATAACAGAAAACAAATGTTTATCTGAGGTCTTAAACTAATTTCTAACTACAAGGCCATAGGCCATAAAATAAAAACAAGAAATACTGGTATGGTTGGCAAATCAATTATCATGTTAACAATCACAGATCCTGAATGGCTTTCTTTGTTCATGTTCTTCTCAAATAGTAGATATCTTCATTCAAAACACACCTCATCGGTAGTTTGATAAAAATATAATAATATTGGTCACAGGGTATCATTAATATCATATTATTATTATGGTTCTAAATGCTCTATCAGTTAAAAAATAATTTAAATACCTTATGATAATTTACTTCTCACAGAATGGGATTCCGGGAGTGCCATTTTCAAAGAGATGTCAGCGACTGAAGGGGTCCGATGGGACCATGGCCTGCCGGGGTTGAGGGAAAGTCCGAAAGGGATACTGTGGCCCCTGGCATTGCACAGTCAACAGAAGGAACACGGGTGGGTTTTAGTCAGTAAGAGTCTGACACGCCCTCCCGCTCCACCCAGAGCGGGAGAAGTCAATTGATGATATCCCACCCAAAAAAAAAAAAGGAGTGCCATTTCCAAAAACAAATTGATTAATGACTAGTCTGATAAAGATTGGGTGATAATATGCCTAAAGATAAGCCATGATTTGCAACTTTTAATAAATGAAATAGTAGGTAGGAAGTGACCAAATATATATACTTACTTTAGTGCTTACTGATTACCTATCTACTTAAAAAGTGTTGGAAAAAATCTGTGAAATATTTCAGTGAAAGTTGATTTTCCTGCTTGAACAGGCGACCATTAGAGAAGTAGGTAGGTATTTTTTTATACTACTGACAGGGTTTTCATTTTCCATTCAAAAGTATGGTATGAATTGATTTTTAAATATTCAGGTACATAAACCATATTCAAAAATCAATTCATAAATTCAAATGCAGAGCCGAATTTAAATGTTTATTAGGGTAGTAATAACTGATATTATTATTAGCTTGCAGGAAAATAAGGAATTCTTCTATAAATACATACCTAACCTGTACGCAATAATACATGGAAAACATGTAAGTAAATGGAATAATATTTTCACATAGAATATGTACTTAACGATTTTTGGTTTGTGTAAAAATATCAAGACTTCAAAACCACGAAAACAAGTTCGTGGCAAAGAAAGTACAAAGTCCGAAAGGCTTGAGTGGAAGGCTTTTAAAAACTACAGAATACAGAAAATACTTGAACAAGACCTAAAAATAGGTTTTTTACAAGCAAACGTTATTTGTTATACTAGTGGGTATTTTTTCTTACCAAATAATATTTCGTAAAATTATGTTTTGTTAACTGATTACGTCGTACTCCACCCACTTCACGAACCGGACTGCAAGCAGTGGCGGAGTCGTAAATGATATGATATCAATTACGAACTTGTCATACGTAGATGTTTTGTAATATTTGAATGAATAACATTCGACGAATGATGGACCGGATGGACGCGAAGTTTATAAAGTGAATTATTCACTTACCTTTTGTTTTGATAAAGCACTATTTAATCAGTTAACGACCGATCGACGTAACATACAACAGAAGGTAAAGGAAAGAGAAAGCGGATGAAGAATGATGGAATGGAAATGCCAAAGAGTATAGTAATTTAAAATAATTTATGTAAATGCACTGAATTGCGCTCTAAACCAGAATCTTCGTGGATTGTTTCTAAGTAGTCTGTGGTGGATTGTTAGTTAAGGATCTGGGTTGCCAGACAAGTGTGAGTGAATTATCCACTGTCGTCAGTCAATGGAATTATCGTACACGACGTACATTAATCGAATATTATCGCAACAGATGAAAAATTATCGTACAGACGCCAGCGCATCAACCTACTACAATCTGTCAAATTTCGTTAATAGATTTTCAACTTTATGACTGAAACGTAAGGTTCAAAGTTGATTGGGAAAATTTGACAGTTTCGGGTAGGTTAACCTGCTGGCGTCTGTACAACAAGAACAACTCAGAGGCGCGGAACGCGTAGCTAGTTCGCAAAACTAGAAATAGCATAGGAATTTTAGGAGGTGAATGAAATTAAAAAAGGAACATCATTTTAACCTTAACAGCATTATTTTGATTGAGTTTTTACGCATTGCGCTGAAAGTAAAGCATCTTTAACAGTTTATGTTGCAAGTTTGTTTCTTATTTTTGGTTTCGTCGCATAATTTTTGCATAATAGTCGTTTTATCCCATTTCGGAGGAGGGTTGCAAATTATCGAACTTTTGCGTACCTATGATAATACACACATATTGTATCGTACAGACGCCAGCACATCAACCTACCCGAAACTGTCAAATTTTCACAATCAACTCTAAGCATTGACTTATAAAATAAGTCAATGACTAATAGGCGGTAAGCTTTGTGTGTGATAAAGTTGAAAATCTGGTATGAAATTTGACAGATTGTAATAAGTTGACTTGCTGGCGTCTGTACATCGCATTGATTTATATGTTTTATAAGTCAATGGTACATCGTACCGGTGTCGAAATTGTCGTAGCTATGTACGATAATTAGCGTACGTCTGGTATCCCTATGGATTGATGCTGTCCACAGACTACTTAGTGTCTAAAAATAAAACTAGTTACGTGGGAATTTCAAAATGAATATTGTATTGTTCTTTTAGCGGCATGAGGAACAGCGCGCGAACACATAATTGCGCGATGCAGGATTTGTGTGACGTCTGGTCTTTGATGCGTAGTTCGTATGTGGCGGTGTAACCGCTACATTTTTGTTAAAGTTACATGACCCTAAGCATGGTTTAGTAGTAGTTTAAAGTAGGTTTGAGATAAAAATTATTATATTAAGCGAGCTGCATGAGATGTAACTTTCAAGATATCATTATCAGAAACTAAAGATTTCAACACGTTTTGTTGTGAATGTTTGCACATCACTACTTGATACATGGCACGTCACTAAAGTATAGACAATAATTATGTTATCTGTGGTTACTACTTGCTCCCCGATCTCCGTATGCTACAATATTATGTAAATGTAGGCTTCTGCTTTCTCTAATTAAACAGTGTTCAGATTAATTCAGTGTTCTTAATCAACCACCTACCCAAAAACTTAACATTATTTACGTAAAGAAAATAACAGAATAAAATTGAAGCTCAAGATTTGACTTCTCTAGTTTGTATTGAACTTGGCTCCCATTTTCACATTTGTATGTCTTTGATGGGATTTTGACAGTGCCATCGATAGTTTCTTTTCATTCATTCATTTTCAAATTTGGCAACACTAGTCCTCCGCCCCCCACCCACTTCTCTCTCTGACTTTGTTGAATAGCTTTTTGATAGCTTTTGAATAAAAAGCTTTTTGTGTTTGTTATTAAAAATTGAATATCAAGTATTCCCACAAAGTATAGAAATAAAATTGAGCATTATTGTTCTGTTATCTCGAGTGATTCTTTAACAGGATCCTGAATGATCCCTCGGGTATTCGGATATGAAAGTCAAACAAAACAGTCTATGACAGGAATTCGACATGGTGGTGCAAAAGAATTGGAATAACGTAGATACTTCGCATCAGAATCCAGTTACTGAGAGCTCCAGTGGTACATGGGGCTTCCAGGCGCCGACCAAATCATTGAATGCTCGTTCTAACACACCCAACAATATGCAAGCGGTAAGATAAAATCTCTATAGCTTTTTAGATTGACCATGAAAATGCTCTGGCCAGGAGCTTGGGCTATCGTCATTTTAATTTAATAAGGATGCTTAGATGTCCTGCATTCATTGTTTGAAAAAAAAAAACATAAGACGAAATACCTGCTCCATTTATTTTATTCAATTTGTTTATTTGATGGCCCTGATAATTACAGAAGCAGCCAGTTACTCGTCAGATTGCCATAAACACATTGGCGGCTATGCACAGAAGGTTCAGTTTACCTGGACCAGTGCAGCCACATTCCAGACCTATTGCGGAGTTTAGAGCAAGTGCCAACAAGTCTTTGGACATGTTACGGCAAACTATTCAGTCAGCAGTCACAAGAGAAATAGATCAAGTGATCAAGAAATATTTGGAAGTAAGTTCGTAAAAATAAGTGGACTGCAGAAGGTACTTTGTTGATTCATTCAGACAAAAAAATATGTAACTGTTTGCATGAGTAACTACTTCATATTCTTTATCCTATAATGTTACTTATACACTGTTTTTGAAGTGAAAACTTCTTTAGCGTCGTTGTGCACTTTTTTTGTGATGTGTAAAAAATGTTAAACTCGCGTCAGGACACGTGACTTGATCGAAAATTCAGACGGAGGGAGAGTAAACCGCCGGCGCGGCGCGGCATAGGAGAGGAAGTAACCCGCTCTCTTTCTACTGTGCGGCGAAAATGTATGCCTGCACTTGCTGGTTCGTTTAGGCGGCGCCCCTTGCTTGCGCGAATGTTTGTGTGTACTTTTACTGAAAATTAAAGCAATTCGTGCAAAATTATTCTCTAACCATTCCAAAATATCAAAAATGCACAACGCTAATATTCAAGTTTTCACTTCTGCACTCCCGGAGTGCAACCCATTGTTTTTTTTTTTTCACATTTCACATGAAATATATTTATAATATCAAGAACAAACCTACTTGAGGAAATTCATGAAAACTGCAAAAATATGTTATTCTTCCCTAAATCAATGTCTCATCACCACCAACTGCAGTAACAATATATTTATACATCCCAGTGAATATTTATGTATCTCTGAAATCAAAATTAAAGATAGTACTGAGTTTATTTACATACACATATTTACTCGATGATTTGATTTTAATTACTCTTTTATCAGATCATAAAAAAATCTATCCAAATGTATAAATAATATTATTATTGAAGTAAGTTGTCCATTTTGTTTCAGAAATTCTTTGTACCCGCCGTCAACAACATAAGACTGAATTTGGGAGATGAATCTGTTAGCGAAGATCAGGTATTTAACCAAAAACATTTTTTTTTTCTGTATATCTATTTGTGTAACTACAGAGCTACATAAAAACAACAGAATTCTAAAATTACACATTTTTTAAATTTGTTATGTTTTTCTTAGTACTTTATTGCAGAATGTAATGTATGATTTTAATTTTGGTTTGTTTCATAGGTGAGAGCAGTATGTCGAGCTATGTTGGATGCCACCCGTTTACTATACACAACACCACCTCGGCCAGCACAGTCACCGTATGAAACCAGTGATTCAGAATCCAGCAATAGTGTTGACTCTAAACTTGTCAAACCACCTACTGTAAGTAAACTAACGATGTTAAAAAAAGTATATGTAGGTATTTTACTGATCCTTTCCTTGAGAATACATTTAAAAAAATACTTGTATGCAAAATACTGGTATTTAGCTGCATCTGGTTAGACTGGAAGCTGACCCCAACATATTAGGGAACATGCTAGGCAGATGATGATATTGTATATACTTATCATGAATCTATGAGATAATTATTTAAGATTCACTTATACTCGGTTCCTATAAACAGAAACGAATTGTTTTGCTTACCAATGGTAACATTTTTTATTGCCAAACTGGACATAATAGATTCGTAACCACCAACTAATTACTAATTAATTAATAACTAACTTAATTTCGTAGCTAATTTTACCTTTGACAGCTACTTTCATATGGGAGGGTCTACTATGCAAAGCTATGAGGTCTTTGCTTCATTATTGGTAAAGATACAAGAGTCTTCATTCTAACCAATAATGGTCTGTAAATTTATAGGAATCGGGCATTAAGCTCTTTGTACACAAGAACCCTAGTAGCAGCTACTCAAGTGTCTTGTACTTGTGTAAGTAATCATACACAACTACCGTAATACTTTCTACTTCATGATTTGTCTAACCAATAAATGTTCAAAACATGTTCAATTACGATCCTTGGTCAATTATACATGCAATACTTGACAACAGTTGCAGAGCCCATGCCCAAAAAGAAAGGATTCCGAAAACGACATTGACATGACTATAAAACGGAAGAAGATCAAGCAGGAGGACAGCACGGACAGTGCATCGTCTTCGCCGTTACCTTCCCCTGCCATCAGAGACCCTGAAAAGTGGAACCCTGCAAGATTGACCCCAGAAACACTGTTTATTATGGGGTCTCATGCTCATAAAGTAAGAATCATAAAGTGTTTTTTGAACTTTGTATAATTTTCCATTCAGTCATCGGCTGCCTGTTGTCTCCTAAAATAAAATTGCTTATGTACATAAAATGTGTAAGTTTAATCAATCCCTATGGAAAATTAATATATTAAGATTGGTCTTTCAGACATTTATGTTACAACAGAGATAGAGGTTGTCCATCTTCTTACTGAATGAGCCAATTTATTTTTATCTGAGTAAACATAACAGTTAACAGTCTTATACATTGCATGTTCGTGGCTAAGTAATGACAGCCGCACGGGTCGATCCATCAGGTTAAGCTACACTTGCCGGGATTGGTCTGTGGATGTGGTCCGTCTTTACATAGCGAGACTCCTCTGTGCCTCGGTTGTCGGTGCCATCAATGTCGGTCCCTTGGTCCCGGCTGTCATTCGTGGATCTTTGACAGTCATTACGGGTGTCATAAGCCCGAAACTCTTGACAACCAGTCTTACCAAGGGGTATCGTATTACCCAGTTACTGGGTTGTGGAGGTCTGATAGACAGGTGCTCAATTCTTTCTGGAGTGCTTTACTAACACAGATAAAAATTTCTTCTTTCAGTTACTAGGCTTAGGTCACTCTCGCGGCCGCCTGTATACCAGACATGCTGGTCTACTCAGATATCCAGCTGACTCATCAGATAAGGAATGGATTGCCAGCCATAACTTGGTTAACGCTGTCGGCGGGAAAACGTATATCATGGTAATTATTATGTTTTATTTATTTTATTGATTGATGACATAATCATTCTTCTAGCTATAATTTTATGTAACATTGTCGCATTTTCAGGTTTTGGAAGACATTGAAGAACTTGCCAACAGTGATGCATACAAACACAACTCACTACCCATGTTGGGAGAACTGACAGGCTTCAAAGTTCCTTTGTTTATGCTGAGAAAAATAAAGGCGTATGTTCTTAAAAGAGCCCTAAGTGGCGACATAAGTAACGCCAACAGCCCCCAACCTTGCACAACCAACATACAAGAAGAGGACAAGTACAAAATAGAGGACATCAAAGTTGAACCGAATCACGACAATTTTGATAGCAACAGTTTTGATGCCAGCCAGTATATTGGCAATGGTGAAAATAGCAGAGACTTCTCAGATGTTCCAATGATGAAGGAAGATACAGATTTCGCTGATATCAAAGTCGAGGATATGGATGACATGAAAGATGGAGGAATAAAAGTCGAAGACTTGGACGAAATAAAAATGGAGGAGATGAAGGATGAAGATGATCTCATTAGTATTAAAGTTGAGAATATGGATGACCTTGATGTAGATGGGATGAAAGTAGAAGATATTAAGTTGGAGAATGACGATTTCTCACTTTGTAAAGACCCTGAGGATGGTCAAAATCATTTGGTGGACGGCTTGTTGGAGTCAGACATCGAGTTTTTGAGCAGTAACTTGGGGAATATTGAGAGTGATGCTGACGCGAGAAAGGCAATAGAGAAGCTGACTGGAGCTAATCCTGATACTATCACATTGGTTGGTGACGAATTTGATTTGGGAACTACCTTGAACACTAGCAATGTAAGTTACCTTATTTACCACTATGTATGTGTGATATCCTTATAAATTATAGCCTATGTTACTCAATGATTTTTTTTAAATCAGTCTTCGTTTTTTAATTTATTCATTACAACAAACAAATCTTTTCTCTTTACTGCGGCGTCTAGCTAAAAATAGTTATTATTCTTCTAAAAGATACTAAACTAACAACAAGTATTCAAACTTTCAATGCCCAATGAATCATTTTTATGGTTTGATGCGAAATGTATATTTTTTTCTTCTTTTTCTAGTTCTCAGTGAACCAAACAAAGTGCATCACAGTGGCGTCAACCACAAGCGGCATAGTGCACCGAGTGCCGGTTGCCCACATCGCCGCACCCCCGCGCATCACGGGCAGCACGGTGCACTACTACACCAGTTCGAACATCCCGCCGACTGGGCAGAGGACCGTACATCATCTGCCGCAAGCCACTGTCACCATACAGAACATTCCTGGGACTACTTCGCAGGTTATTCGTGGGTGAGTGTTTGATTGTGTTAAGTTTAAGTTAGGCGTTTATTCGGAAAACTGATGATGGTGTATGAGGTTTGCCGATGTAATGTTATCCTTCCTCCTTTAGTTAGGTAGATTAACTTGGAATCCTGTGTGCAAATCTGGTTACTGAAACTACGCCATAACCTTTACAGTTAAGATATGCATATGCACTTAGCATTCACTTGTCAATATGAAGCTTTAGTAATTGCTAGTTCTGAATTGTTGGCTATAAAGTTTTATTTTATTTTGTTTGCAGAATACCAATCAACACCAAAGGTACATTTAGCACAGTCATGTCTCAAGGTACGGGCAGTACGATTATCGGCTTCGGGACACGCACATCCAACGCGACCATCATCGGCACCCCGCAGTACGTCAATGTCAGTTCTAAGTCGTTCCCCACTGGGAACATTCTCCACAACGCCATCGTTTCACGGAACATCATCAATCGCAACAACCTGACTCCTGCTTCGAGCGCGACCTTCAACGTCACCGCGGTTCGCCCGATACTACACACGTCCACGCCAAAGATAAGTACAGTCGTCACAGCGAGTTCTACAGACTTCGACAGTATTTCTACTACCAAAGATATGATCGACAATGCATGTAATTCCTCTGTTATGTTAAAGAAAGTTCTTACTTTAGGCAGCGCGGGAGCTGCTAAGTCTTTTATGATGCATAATACGCAGAAGGTATTATCAACTGGATTTGCGAATGGTGCTACACCACCTCCGAACGTTACCATCGTTAGTTCAGGGACCAGCGGTGGTTTGCTGAATAATAATAACGTGGGACATTCATCCGCTAATATCGTAAGTCCTACGTCTGGTACATTGAGTGCTACCCACGCCACTCTGTCGGCTTTGCTAGCGTCAAACGCTGAAAACACCCAAAAGAATAAGAAATAAATTCCAGGTCCCATTCCATTGTAGTTCCACAAATTACTTGATCTCATATAATTACTAAAAAATTATCTCCTTAAACTTTATCAAGTGGTATAATCGATGAATTGATGTTTAAATTTACATAGTATCAATATATTGATGTAGCCGTAGACATAGTGCAAATATAAATGTGCAGCATGTTCTGTAATGTTTACTGACTGCAGCCAGGCTTAAAATACTTACTAACCGTGAGGCCTAAGGCCCTAAAAGAAAAGCAATCGAAGCATTATTGAAAAAAGTAAGTAAGTAATTAAAAAGTGTCCTTGGATAACTTAAAAAACTATGTGGGAAGTACTTGTACTTGCATAGTAATGTTTCTTCTACAACAAATTTCTGCATAATATTTCTCGAATCCATCTTGATAGATGTATACAGGCCTAAATGATCCCGATACCGGCTTGTGTCTCTTGGGCCTAGTGCCTATGTCACGAGCGGCACTCGCCAACGGCAGAGGCCGTCGACCTTCGTCGGTGGCAGCGGTAGACGCGTCGGCGGCTGTCGGTGGCAGCGGTAGACGCGTCGGCGGCAGTCGGTGGCAGCGGTAGACGCGTCGGCGGCTGTCGGCGGCTGTCGGTGGCAGCGGTAGACGCGTCGGCAGCTGCCGTTGGCGCGTGTTGCTCGTATATATGAGCACTATGTAAGGTACTAATACAATTCAAACTGACAAGCTTAGTGATGTTGTTCATGAGGCCTGAAATATACAACGTCAAATTAAATTAGATGGAAAACCCCCGCAGACGTGATTGATATCTAATCTTAATCCAGCGTTGTACCTAGGTAATACGGGCTGGTTTCCGCAACTCCACGTCAAAGCGCGTAATTTGCGTACGGGGCGTTGTACCTAATAAAGTATATAAATATGTCAAAACGTTATTAAAAATAGTAAACCTTAAAATATTATTCCTTAAATATTAACCATTATTATGCCTGATTCTTTTGTTAGCAAAGCAATGTTATGAATGTTTAATTTATCTACCTCTATGTTACCTGAAAGTTATTTTAGTAGGTAGGTATTGTGTTTATGTACTAAGAAGTACTAAAGGTTGTGTGATTACTTGTCGGAAGTACAAATTGGGATTGTGCGGAAAATCAATATTATTTGTATTGATATACTTACTTCACCTTATTGTTGTTAAGAACTATTATGCATCACTATATTTTTTTGAGAGAGAGGCTTGTTTACACTTCGATTAATCAATATCAATTTATCTACATACTTTCTTTTTTATCCGACTGCCAAGAAGGGATATGTTTTGTGTGGCTAATTGGTCATTTGATCGTATTCAGTAGCTTGGACAGTTTTGGTCAGTCAAAGCGTAAACAAAGTTTTATTTCATAATATTAAGTTAGGTCGCATAAAACACGTCTTTAATGGATTATAGGAATTGAATATGCTGGGAAAATGTTTCAAGTTACTTTATCAGGGTACGGTAAAAAAGTGATTGACTATTAAGTTACGTTAGGACTAGCAGATCTCTTAATCCCTTATTACTGTTACTATAAGTTACTTTTACCCTCTTATGTTTTACTTTTTTTTTTAAGATTTGATCTAATTCTTTAAACTTTTATGTAGGCGTTTTTATCCATGGGTTATTTTTATTTTCTTATTTATTTAAAGTATATTACGCTAAGAAGGGAAAACTCCCACAGTGATTCCTTTTTGAAACTGACTAGTTATGAAAATTGAATAAATATTTTTTTAATACCGTTTTCTAATAAATCAAGTGATTCTATTTTTGATGGGAATTCAATCACTTATTATTTATTTAGACGTTTTTATCTCGTAGCTGAGGGTTTTAACTAATATGTTTCCAGTATTTTTAACACGAACATAATTAAAACTTTAAAGTACTCATTAGATTCTTGTATATTAGTGTATACCTAAGTAAAAATGTAGGTTAATTCGTAGATCAAAAAGTTGTTCAAGATAGACTAAGAACTTTTTCAAATTACCTTCAAATTATTATTTGATGTTTTTTTTTTTTAATAATGCGGCTATTATTTATTTTACTAAAATATTGAACTAAAATTGTGCCAAATATTGTACTAAATGTGTACCTGTGATTATATTTATTACGCTTTCATATAGAAAATACACTTAAAATAGTGTTGCTTTCAAACATATAACGATGCTTTTGCTTATAAATGCAGACAGACTACACTCTGCCTAGAGTTCTTGTCAATAAGATCGCAATCATAAATAAAATTACGAAGGTTGTATTGTAATTTAATATAATATAATGTGACTTACTGCATGATGTACTTTGAGTTAAAAATATTTCTTGTCTAACTATGTGAACCTTATGTAGGCAAACACTGGTGATTTAGATAAGTTACCAACATTTTAATTATTTATTTTATGCAATTTATAAAATATAAATCCGCTTTATGTATAATAGCATATAAGGTGCATTATTCTAAATATTAAAAGCGTTATAAATAGTAAAATAAACCGGTCTACTTTTTGGGACTACTCAGAAAATGATCTTCATACGAATCGAAAAAACTTCTGTGACTTTTTAAAAGGGGGTGTCTTTTTAAAAGATAAAAAGCTTATTCGTCTGTAGTGTATGGTTTCTCCGTACAGGGAGTTAATTATAGTAATTCCACTGTTGTGAAAGAAAACTATAGTTAAAAAAAAAATACGCTTCGACCGTAATTTTTTCGAAGGACATCGGACCATAGATGTCAGGTGCCAGTCTGTTTATTTATTACAATTTATTGTTATTGAGTTGCAATAAATATAATTTCGCTAGGTTTTGGCGGCTATGATTTCAGCTTTAATAATTTATTTGCTTGCAATATGTATTTTCTTAAGCTTTCGTGCAATGTTACGTTTATTTATTTTTTATTATGTAAGTTAGTCTGTGCTTTTTCATTGCAATATTTTTTTGAGCAACGGCTTTTTTATTTGTTTAATGCCAGCCTCATATTTGCTTAGCTTGCAATAAGTATAATATTTATATATTTTTAAAACCAATTTGGCAAAGTTTAGTCTGTTTTAAATTATTTTTAGACAAGTTTTTGAACTTTGAAGTTACAACTTTTTGTTATTATTTATGACTAGGTTATTTTGGATTTTTTCCAATGGTCATTTCGGGATTTAAAAGGATCCTTGTGCTGTGTTGTTAAATGGCTGTGTTTCACTTAAGTGATTCATATTTTTTGCTGATAGTCTCTACAGACTTCCAACTGTATCATTTTGAAATCTAGTATTACCTAGTACATCTGGGACAAATCTGAAGCTCTTATAGGATAATTATGTATGTACCTACTGTGGTTGTCGTGGCTGTGTGTACTCTAGATGTAATCATTGATGTACTTATTGCCATTTTATGTCTGAATGTGGTTGTTCATCCGATATGTACTTTTAATCATAACTAGTGAAATATTTTGATCTCTAGTATAGTAGGTACTTTATCTAGCAGTGTATTGTTATAGTCATCTGTGCGTTAATGTCCCATTTCAAATGTTTAATTTATTTTATTTCGGTGTTGTCTTGTTTATTGCAAGTTTTATTTCAACGAATTAGCTATTTTTTTTCATTGTCAAGGCGCTTTTACGCGATTAGAATTCCTCGACCGTCGAGAGTTGATAATGTATTCACGTGTCATCTTGTAAACGATGCTTAAACACAGCTCATGAAAGCCTGTTGTGATTGCTTGTCTGGGTATCTTAGACAAGCAATCACAACAGGCTTTCATGCAACTTATCCGGTGATTAGCCTTTCGGGAGTCGGGGGTAACAAATAATAGTTTTCACGATTTGTATATTGAACCGCTATGTAAGCATGCTATTTAGCCGTCCGAAGATACAAGCATTGAGATTTTGAAATAGGACATTAGCGGCCCAGTTTTAAATATAATACCAACGAATCTCCATACTGTGATTACTATTAAATACGCTCATAACTATAAGCAGTTTCGAGCTACTTTCCATAGAACTTTTGAACGTTACTATGCTTGCCTAATAATTGTGGCTTATAAAACTAAGACACTATAGTGCCGATATCGCTCCGATTTTGATGTATTTTGACTCCGATATTCATTATCATGTAAATGAAATTATGTGGAGATTCATCATCCATATTACTTACCGAAAGTAGACTGCGTCTTGATATTATATGTGTAAACATAAGTTTTCTCATAATGATGGAATAGATAATCGGTGGTTCGGTGGAATGGTCGATAGACTGAGTAGAAGTGCACTGTAGGTACACGTACACGGTAACTGTACACGGTAGAGTTAAGCTCAACACCCACACAAGGCGGGTGCGTGACGGGTGCGGGACGGGCGCGTGTCGGGACGGCAGTACCTACGGCGGGCTTGTATATTTTGTAATTTCTTGTATTATATTGTCAGCAAACGAAACGCGTGTGCGGGTCGGGCGCGGAGCGAGAGGGAGCCGCGCACGCGTTTTGTATGCTGACATCCATGTAATGTAATACAAGGAATTACAATATATACAAGCCCGCCATACCGCCGTCCCGACCCGCTCCCAACACGCAAGATCAACTCCCTAAACGCATATCCCCCTAATCGGGTTTAACTAACGTTATATCAGTCACATA
This sequence comes from Xanthia togata, assembly GCA_963853775.1. Taxonomy (NCBI): domain Eukaryota; kingdom Metazoa; phylum Arthropoda; class Insecta; order Lepidoptera; family Noctuidae; genus Xanthia; species Xanthia togata. The sequence continues at coordinate 9,870,555 of OY970802.1, read as the reverse complement.
TATATTAGGATTATTTTATTGTCTTCTTGCTAATGTGTCCTCCACTGGATAAATATTGGTTCTCCTAGAATAACGAAGAAACGCAACCGCCGTGTGTGTGTGTTGAGCTTTAGATCGGCCCTAAACCCGTATCCCTCTAATCGGTTTTAACTAACGTTGTATCAGTTACATATATATTAGGATTATTTTATTGTCTTCTTGATAATGTGTCCTGCACTGGATAAATATTGGTTCTCCTAGAATAACGAAATGTTAAGTTGCGTTGGGAAAACGAATTTACAACTGGCCAAGTTTCCAATTTAATAACAGGCCTAGAAAATCTGTATACCTTACTGATTCGAATATACCAAATCGAGGAAAGAGCGTTATTGGCACTAGAGTAGAAATGTCAACAAGTTTGTCATGTAGCACAATGTCCAATCATGCCAAATATAACGTATTCATTTATGAACTAATGTAATAAACGATATGTTTATCAATTAATTTCTGTTGTATGATTTTATTTAACTTTCTATCTCTAACTAAACCTACTTAATCGATATTTGTGTAGTTATAATTAATCATATTATTTTTAGTACTTAAGGTCTCTGCTGATATTGCAATTAAGAATTAACTTATTTAAGGGATGAGTTATTAGGTACCTACTGCGTAATTGAGTGAGGCCGACGCACCGATATACATAGGAAGGTAAAATGAGTAATATCTTTATAGCAATAATACACGGTTAAACCAAATTGATATGGCCGACATTGAAGGATCCACTGTTTTTCGTCGCGATTCGATTTGCTTGCCTTATCCAAATTGAAAGGCATACGTGAACCGTGTATTGCAACTAGCCTCCCGATTTTAATGTAATGTTAAGTTACCTACTGACATAGGTAGGTAATTGAACACCTGATGAGTCAAGAGTAGTCCTCGACTCATCTTTCTAGCAACTTCACACGGAATGCCTTGAGGCTATCACAGGTATGCCAATAAAAGTAGATATAGTAACTTAAAAAACCGGCTAAGTGCGTGTCGGCCAACGCACAATGAAGGGTTCCATAATTGGGATGAATTTATCTCAAAAACAAAAACAAACTTAACTTTTTATTTGAAACTGCTTCGTGCCAAATTTCATGAATCAAAACCTAGTCAATGGGAAATACCCTGTAGGTTTTGATTTATTTGCGAGTATCAAAATTATATCGCTTAAATGGTCGTTTTTTTTTGTTATGGCGCTGACTTAGAAGGTTGTTTTTTTAGAGCTCTCAAGGGCCGACAGAATTACGTATTTGATATTAATTTCAACTTGATACCTACACGCGTTCCTGAGAAAAAAGATCTTGACAGACTGACGGACGGACAACGAAGTGATTCAATGAGGGTTCGGTTTTTATCCTTTTGAGGTACGGAACCCTATAACATCTAAAAGTAAAAATATCATCGCTAAAACGGACCTTCTGACAAAATCGGAAACGTTAAGTGTATTATTCAGTGTAGGCCTCAGAACATAAAAAAAGAACTTCCTTTTTATGATCTGAGGTGTAGGCTAACACTGAATCCGTCTAGTAAAATATTTTGTACGACAGTTTAAGCTTTCCCAAGTTTTACTGAGAGAACAAGTTATTCCATATTGTTGAGTTTATAGTGGGCGCTTTTATAATGAGGACGTTATAATATGAAACAAGAATATAAAAATGTTTCAAGTGGAGGAAATACCAGACATTTTTCATTTTAAAAGCAATGTCTAGATCTTATGGCACAAGCACGTTATGAGACGTTATGAGTGATATGTGCTTTTGAGAAGGTACTTAAACGCCTTGTTTTTTATAGATGGAATCGTGAAGGTCCATCTGTGTAATGGGAACAATTTTCGGCTCTGACTGCCTGTCCACACGTACATTTCAATATTGCCATTCGCCATCGCGGAGGCTATTTTAATGCTCGATATAATGCTCTAACTACCTCTTACGTCATCTGGAGGAAGAACTGGGTTATTCTATTCCCGGTTGCAGTTTAAATCGCAGTATTGATCCGAAACGGATGATGTGAGCAGTAGTGGCCCATTGGCCCACGACTTATCGAGTTGTGGGTTCGAACGCAGGCAGGCACTTTACTTTGTGTAAATAATTTTATCACCACTGTTCTCAAAACGGTGAAGGAAAACAAAGCGAGGAAACAGGCTTGTCCTAGAGCCAAAATTCGAAGACATTTGACATCTACCAACCGGCACTGGGCTCGCGCGGTAAATTACAGCCCACTCACTCTGGAAGAGACAGACCTGTCCTAGCAGACATGAATATTATAGGCTGATTATATGGATGAGATGTTTGTACTGCCGCGACCACCATTGCAACTTTATCTCCTTTAATTTATCATGACCATTTCATTTAATTCAACATCCGTGCTGCTATAGGTATTATTTGATTAAATCCCTTAATTACATCTATCATCATCTGGTCTGCTCTATTCTTAGATAAATAAATGAAAATCTTTATTCATACAAAAACCTTTGACATTGCTTAAGACTAGGATACATAACTTATTTAAGTAAAGGCCATACGGATAAGGTAAACCCTGACTCTTAAACTAGGTAATCCTGTGACTTAGGAGTCAGATGGGGTCAGCTCGGCAGATTTAGTTTCCGTATTGATCCGAAACGGAGAATATTTTCGTGTAGGTACGTGCATCTACCACCACTGTTCTAACCAATTTTTTATTGGTCCATTTCTGTACAGTACATATCCGGTTATAAGTTTCAACGGCATGCACGCAGCTCGTCATCGGAAAATTGCGGTAAGGTAACTTCATATCTATGCACCGTAAGGATTATTTCTGCTTGCAGCGATCGGCCGCTATAGAACCGGGGCGGTAACAGATGTGGTCATCGTGTTCACGGGATTTTGTTTTGAAGTTTCAAAACAAAATCCCGCTTACATATGAAGTTCTTCGATAGTACACTCACTTCACTTATGAAGGTCTTTCTTTATTGTGCAGCAGAAGACTGCTGCAGAAAAAGCAGATGGACCACAAAATCGCATCTGTTCCTTTACTTCTGGTACTTAACTTGGTCTGCCAAAAACTGAAAAAATGGGAGAACAATGGTTGAAAAAAGTATCATGTGTGGGAGACGGATTCGCGATAGCAGTTTCTCATCATTAAAAGAAGGAATGACAGAGCTTCCTAGTCTTGTGAGTTGCCTATCTGTTTTAAGCACTGCACCATTTTCTCTAACAAAATCCTCATTTGCAGAAACAACTGAGTTGTTCTATTCTTAGGCAGGCCGATTTGATATTTTTAGTTGCAGTATAATGTAGGTATTGATCTAAAATGAATGTTATTTTCAGCCCAGACGCGATTTAAAATGCAATGCAGAGGATCTATTTTAGATTTTACGCTCGTCAAAGCTTTAATTTTTGCCATAATGTTGTCCGGAATGTAGGTTGATAGACATCCTGCCATTCTCTTCGAAAACTTAATTAACTTAGAAAATATACTTTACGTGGGTTGACACGATACGAATTCCACAACCCTTAGGAATATGAACCAGTTTCTCGTTTCCACGTGACATAAGAAGTGCATAACTGCATGAGTCCTGTGCATTGGTAACATTTCCATAGCTACCATCAGTCATAGTGGTCGTTATTGGTATACATTATGAGTAATAACTATCCTGTACAACTCCCACTTAAATCTACAATTCTCACTTAAATACCAGTTTAGAATAGACAGGCAAGTCACTACGCGTTTTAGGCAGCCAGCCCCCCATCTTCATAATTTCTGACAAGGTAATCCCTCCACATGAGCAGTTTTCGTATAGCTCGAGTCGACACGAGAATGAAGACTTGCCTCTGTCCTGCATGTAGGAATCGGCTCAGTACCTACATCCAGACTGAATAACAAAATACGGGAGGAATTGGGTTGGTCTATTGTTAGACCAGGTCAGTACAGCATTTTGGCCCCAGTATTGATCTGAAGCGAATGATATTTTCAGCACAGCCGCAACCACTAACTGGAATGGTTAAATTATGTTGCCAGACATGTCTCTAGTTTGAAAATAGTCTAGAACCCTAAAAGCTCTTAGTGCGGATTTCACCAATGAAATTGTACGATATTCCATAACAATTTTGACACAGACAGCTCTTCGAAAGCGTTTTAGAAGCCCGTAGTTACAAAGGTCTGTAGCTCTTCTTAAAAATTGTTTTCGTAATTTGATCTTTTTATTTCTGGTATTCGTAAAAAATGCAGTTTTAATTGTTTTTACAACCACATCCCACTTTTTATCTTTTTTTCTAGGAAAAAAACGAACTATTCTCAAATCTTGTTCTGTTTGGCTATGTTGTTCATTATGTGACTTTTTAGATTCCGTCTACGAGTATAAGGATTAAGGATGTCTCAACACGCGACGCAAAGGCGAAACTGTGAGGGCGTCTACTTTGTATCAGTAATATCATTACAATATGATTTCCAAAACTTTTTCGAACATTTGTTTTAAATATTCAGTTTATTGTATACGATACTGCGGCTGAATAAAATAAGGTCTTAACTTTTATATTTTTCGATAAAGTAAATTCACAAAGTTACGAGTTTTTAATCCATTATGCTATCGTCGGAGAACTTTTTGCGCCAACTTTTACAGATTGAGAGATTACAAAATATGCTTGAAATATGTAGGTATAGTATCTTCCCAAAAGAGTTCACAATTAAATAAGAACCTATGTATTTACAGACTTTATATTCGTAAATGAATTCGGGATACGGATAATTTGGTTCAACTCTACAAATGCGAAAATAAGTTTTCGTTTGTTACATTTATGCCGTATGTATAATAAGCGGTCGTAGCAGCATTGACTTCGTAGCGCGGTGCTACGAGCGTCTGACAAGCCACTCAGTGACGTCAGCTATAGAGGCTTCGCGCCGCTACGACACGATCGGCGCGGCGCTTAGTGCGTCTGATGATATCGCACGGAATTATTATGATGCAACATTTATGTAGGTAGCAGTTATGAAGGGTGTAGAAACACGTAGGTAGATTATTTGTGTGTTTTTATGTAAATATTAAGTGTTATGATGACTGATACCAAATATCACGTAGAATATTTTGAAAAGTTTTTCTGAAACTTAATTATTAATATTAGTTTCGATAAAGTTTGGAAGATGGGTGTAGGGGGTGGTGGTGCGTGTAGGCGCGCGGTGGGCGTGCTCAGGGCGCGGGCGGGGCGACAGCGGGCGCGCGCGGGTGCAGAGGGGGGGCACGAGCACGTGCTGCGCGCTCACGTGGTGCTGCCGACGCGCTGCTCGCGTCCGTCGTGCTCACCGTATGAATAATTGTGTACGGAGTGAATGAATCGATGCGGCGGCGGCGCGGGCGATGCGGGGCGCGGGCGGGCGGGGGCGGCCGCTGCGTGGAGGGGTGCGCCGCGGCGCGCCAGTCTCGTGCCGGTAGTCGGTAGTGCAGCCGAGCGACTCCGGGAGCCGTCCCCGCCGCGCCGTCGCTCGCTCGTAGTCGTAGTGCGCCGCCCGGCCCGCCCCGCGCCGTTGGCGTCCGAGCCCATGGAAACCCAGAATCAGGATGTGGCCAGAAGCCCCGCGGAGGTGCCCAACGACCCGGGGTACGTCCCTAATCCCGAGAAGCCGGCTCGTCGCGCTCTTTTCAGTGACTGATTGGTATTGTTTATCTTGCAGGAAGATGTTCGTCGGAGGCCTCAGCTGGCAGACTAGTCCAGGTACGCTCGTCGGTCCCTGGCGCTCCGCCCGAGCCTCTAGCGGAAGTGCATCCGATGCACGGGCCGGCGACGGCTGACCGCCCGCTTAGCTCGCGGAAGACGCCTCCTATGACCGTGAAATGAGAAACGCGGATCGTTTCCAGTGACGAAGTACCGTGTCGGATACATAAACACCGGTAAAAGTTTGATAATCAGCTGATTACTTAACGTGTTCAGAACTTGTCGTTGTCGGTGTGCAAAAGTGGTGCACGTGATAATATCGGTGTGAGATGCATCCAGGGGGTATTTAAGGGGTCGTGAACGTGTGTAATATGCTGTATTTCAGTTATGTTATCGGGTTGTATTGGCAATCAGGTGTGCGGCGGCGGCCATGCCGGCTGCGCGCGCAGGCTCAATCGCCTCTCCGACCTCTCCACCCCACGGGCTTGCGAGCTATTTTAGTTCTTATCACTAGTAAGATTAAGTGGCAAATTCCAGTTACAGTTTCATAGCCGGCTTTTGCTCCAAACAGTTATCACAACATAACCTCAATCTCAAGTACGTAAAGCTCGGTACCGGCGCGTTTCCGTCAGGTCGACTCTAGCCTATAGTCTATTCATACTGAGTAGGGCAGCACAACAATTGGCTTTAAGTAATATTTTGTATTTGATAATAACTTGTGAACTATTTTAAATACATAAAGAAATAGTATTTATTGTTTTATTCCAATCCTTCAACGCAGTTAGGGCAGCATCAATCAAAATTTTGAATAAGGTTTAAGATTTTTTTCTGAAAGACTGATAGTTCTAATTACAATATTAATAGTAGTTATATTATTTTTATTTGCGTGTCCTATTTACTGGGAGTGCGATGAAGTACATCAATTCTGTAGCGCGTACAAACAAATTAATTGCGCGATGCACACGCAAAAGGACCGGTGCGCGTGCGCGAGTGATTTGCCGCCCGCGGTATTGGGTCGTGCGCCCACGCCGCACTTTGATCCTCAATATCTATGCCAACTTTGTTCTTCTCTGGAGATATCTAGGGCGCTGCATCAGCGATTACAAGCAAAACACTCGAGATATTATCGGATCTATCATCGATCGTGCGCTCTATACCGGGAACTGTCAGAAATGAGCTCACTGCAGTGCAAGACTCGCTTACATCGTTAAAACCGAACGGTTTGCAGTCATGTGCTACTACAATATCGTTTTGCAAAACTACTTTTAGACTTATTTTAAATTGTCTCGTGGTGTCTTCCACGTGATTATCATTTTCTGCCAATTTTCGTTTACTGTTCTCGTTATAATGAGCCTAGTTTTTCTTTCCGGTTCCGAGCCAACTTTATTCTTAACTAAACACGTTGTCGCCGGTTAACGTCCTGTGTAGAATTTTTAAAGTATTTAAAATTTGAACTGAACTGACGTTGTTTGTTTAAGATGTTTGCACCTTACCGGAGTTACTGTGATAAGATAATTTTTGATATATGTATCACGACACACGGACACACCAACTGTTATCGCATTTGATAGGGCATGAAGCGCCCTAGACTCTTAATCTCAGCGTTACAAATATCAAGTATTCAATTATCGAGCTGTCCAAATTTTTCACAATAAAATCAATCACAGTTTTTGATAAGACTGACAGGTACATAGTGCTGTGTTCGCGTTATTTCGCAGTCTGAGGCTTGTTCGCCGACTTATCAATTTCAAGACTCGCACGACAATAAAATTTCATTTTTAATAAAAATCTAGTTGGACAAACACTCAAGTCCATACTCTTATGAAATTCTGAAACAAAAAAACAACGCGGAAGTTGAGTGGTTTTTAGGTAGCATCTAAGAAGCTATTTAATAAATAAATTATAATGGCGAAAATAAATTGGCTGGCAACAACGACATACCACTGTATTTGTATTACTATCTCAGTAATGTACCTATTACATTCGCTAATGCGTTCTCTTGATGCTCTTATGTTCGTAGATAATATTTGGAATGGTATGAAGGAAGCGCAGGTTATAAATATTATTTCATTCATCGAACGATTTCATCTAAATGGAGCTCTATTAATATCGTTAGTAAGATCGACATTAATTTCTACTTAGATCCGGGTCTTGCAAGGAAAATCGGTCAACTGTTCCATGCATCAATATATTATTATCAACTAAAAACGAACGGTACAGAGATTTGAATGAAAATGTACAGTAAAAGCATGTCAGTTCCCACGCAAGTACCTATATAGCACATTGTATTGAAGAGACCCCTAAATGTTACAACTTGTTGCTATGTTACAAGCTGTTAATCAATTCCATAACATGAGACACTCGATAACTAAACTTTGTACATTATTAGGTACGATTTTTTTTATGTCTACAACTAATTATGAAGATATTAATGACAAAATTGTAATGGTCCACGTTAATTGTGATACTGACACTGATATGAGAAAACAATAAGAACGTAAATAGCATGAGAACGTACGTAAGTACTTACATCAATTATACGTAAAATATTTATTGGGAAGTTACATCAAAATGTAATGACATTTTAATGTCCCTAGATACTTTCTCTCGGTCGCTTTTGTCATCAATTTTTTACTACCCGTCTTGCCGTCAAATCTACTAATAGTTAGCCCACGTTCGCACGCACATAATAAAATCGCGGCGATTTTTTTTCGTGCACTGGTTTTTCAACGCTCTGCTTAGCGCCGAGAGTTGAAAATCCAACAGTGTGTTTTTTCAAAGCGCTGGGAAGAGAGTGCGTTCCTTCGCGTTGGATTCCCAACGCACAATCCAAAGAGTTAAAAATCCAGTGTACAAAAAAAATCGCCGCGATAAAAGCGTCCGTGCGAACCTGGGCTTTTAGGCACTCGTCGCTCGAGTAATAAAGATGTAGACTAGGAAATGGGACAAGGATAAGTAATTTTAGCTTATATGTATTACTAAACTAACTCATTATTGCTTGCAGTGTTAACTGTTAAGACGGCTACAGTCGCTAAAGTGGGTGTTTAGTTGTCGAACAAAAGATTATTCATTATCTTATTTGAAGCGTCTCTGTTGTGTCATTAACATGATACCTACTTCATTGCACAGACTTGACTAATTTTAACAGAAACAGAAACTCTGTAACTTTACTGCATGCTGCTACATAAATATTCATATTTATAATATCATAAAGTCCGTTATTTAAAGCATAGAATCTATAGTTATCATTTGCATAAGTCGAAGTTCAAATGTTAGTGGAGACGTAGTGTCGGCAAGGATTAGAAAGTCTTCGGGCTGTAGGGCAGCGAGCAATCAACGTGTCGTCGCATTTATTTTTAAGTCCTCTCAGTATCTACCTACTTTTGGAATTGCTATGTCACTGTGACTTCAGAACTACTTTATACCTTGCATTGCTATTGCTTATAAATCTTCAGTTTACATTTGTTTAAATCTATTCAGTCTAAGTATGCCTACTGATAGGGCTTCCTCAATTTACACCACCTTGTCTTGTCCAGAGCTAGTCTCGACCATCTTCGTGCAAAAAACGTCCAATCCTATATTTATGGGTAGGTAATTGGGTAGTTATAAAAAGTTCCTTTAATTCCATAAATAGTATGCTGAAATAAACGAACGAGTTCACTTGAAGTCCTGAAATTGATGAAACTTATAGCTTTACCCAGAACCAATAACCAAAAAAGTCTTTCATGTAGCCCTCAAACTATTTAACGGCTACATTACGAGGGTAATGATTTAAATATTGACAAATCTCCGTAACGTTGTTTCGGTAATCAATCGAGTTTGCTCGAAGTTCTGAAGTCTAGCATTGTTTAAAGTTTGAGCTGTATACAGTTGATGACTGAGGTTGCGTGCTCGTTGCCCCCAACACAATACAGATGCAAACGGGATCGACGCCGGACTCGTTACGGTTATTATCAACGACGATTGTTTGCCTCAATCGTGCTCGTGCGCACTGCGTCTTTACTTTTACTAAACCGTTTTGTTATACAGTTCCCTTTGACTCTTTTACGAACACGCTTCACGGATTCAATGCGCACTTGATGATTGGAAATGTTAATTTCGATAGCGATACCCGCAATTCAAAGATTAATGACATCTTACATGGTGACTTTAAGAGATTTATATTATTGTCACAGAATGATATATACCACTGAATGTTTGTACGTTTCAAGACAGATTTTTAAAGAGATAATGGGTCGTTGCTTTTATACTTGTTGGTATTTCCAAAATGCAACAAATGACAACGATATGTTCGTCCCATCTATCTATGTCGAAAGCAGTTCTATTTTCATTTCAAGCTGAGTATAATTTAGTCCGCAGCAGTATAGATGTATCTAATATTTTTAGCCTGCTTCTATACTTCAGCGAAAATAACATTTTCAGGCGATAACTTCAGCTTGGCTTGCTTTTATAACGAGTTAATTTTTGCATAGATAAACTCGAACAATTCCTTTTAAATGATGGAAATTATCATTCAATTTCCCGTGAAGACAAAAGCTCGCGAACCCGTTTCGCACTCTGAAAGGGTCACAGCTCAATTCCTGAGTCGATTGCGAGGAATTCACCTTCGTCGTCATCTATTATTAATCCAGAGATTTTGCATACGTTGAATAATGCAACAGAGAAGTCTCTGATGCAGAACGAACGGATTGTCCTTATTTAATTTCCACTTTGAGGGAGGTTCGCGACGACGTAGCCGACTCGCGAACTTAGGTACCAATCAGGTGCAAACTTAGTTCCCAATGAACGTTGCTTGGCTTGGAATCGGTTCCACTAATAAGCACTGATTCATCTGTGCACTGCAATGAACTATTTATCGGGAAACCGACTTGTTGCAACAGGAGTGAGCGGTGAACAAGTGTCCGCACTTCAATGATATTAAGTTCTTAAGACGGATTTACTAGTGCAAAACGAAACAAGGTAGATACGTCTGGTTGGCCTAAAAAATCTCAACAGGTGCTTTACCGTTTAAAGATTAAAAGATCCTCAGCCTTTGAAAAGCTTCGAACATTGTGTTTTAAAACGATTAGCAGATGAATCGGTAGCCATAGTAAAAATCCTTACCCAAAGTTAAATAGAATAGAATAGAATTAGAATAGAATTGCTTTATTTCGGACACAATTATCCATATGGTGTTAGTAACATACAAAAAATAACTTATTGCCTAGTGTTAGTAACAATCAACCTCCGCACAAACTGCTGTACAATCGGAGAGCCGAAGCTCTCGGCTACAGTTTTCAGGATGCTGTTTTGACTGCCTCTCACTCTTCTCAGAAGCGACGCTGTTTTTTTTGCGTACAATAGCATAGAAGCCGTCGGTGCGGGCTTGCGCAAACATATTAGACGCGCTACAGTATCGAGGCAGCCTCAACAACATCCTGAAAGCATTGTTATATTGGACGCGCAGGGCATCCAGCGATCTCTTAGTATAATTGACCCATAGATTGCCCGTGTACAAACTTTGGCAGTAAGCCTTAAAAAGTGTTACTTTAACTTGGTCTGTACACCGCGCAAATCTACGGGACAACATATTACTCCGGACCGCTACAGCCCTGCGCTCCCTCTCAATGTCGACATCGTCCCTGAGGTCAGCGGCAAGCCAATGCCCTAGGTATTTAAAAGTTGACACCCTATTAATTGGTGACCCGTTAATAAGCAACTCGGGTCCCTCTCCACGGCGTTTGCCGCTGACCTCAAAGACCATGTATTCACATTTTTTTTCATTATATTTTAATCCATGTGCGACAGCGTAGGTCTCACACGTTCTAAGCATCTCTCTGATTGCCCCCGTTGACGGACCCAGCAGCACCATGTCATCTGCATTGCTGACGTTGTTAATTCTAACCCCATCAACACTGCATGCGACACGCATGCTGCTGAGTGCGACTACCAGGTCATCCACGTAGAGGTTGAAGAGCCTGGGAGACATCAGACCACCCTGCCTCTCCCCGCACTCCAACCCATACGGCTCAGAGACTGTATCATCCCATTTCACCTGATTGACTTGGTTACCATACCAATACTGGAACAGCCCACATATTTCCGCGGGTATACCCCTGTCTCCCATCTTTCTCCAGAGCACATCGTAAGAAACGAGATCAAAGGCCTTGGAGAGATCAAGGAAACAGGCGTACACCGGCGTACTGCGATCTTTATAATATTGAGCGGTATGCTTGAGACTTAAAATAGCACTAATAAATAAAATATCTTGAAATGTAATTCAGTTTCTTAAATAAAGTTTCTGTCAGCATAACTACTTACATTTGAGGCATGGCTCTATAAATTATCCAAAGTAACCATCCGAGCGAGCGTGCATACGTCCATTATTTACAAACTTAAAATAGTAACTGCAGCGATTCTAAATCAATGCGGGTTATTGAAAGCCGCAGGTGCTCATCAAAGCTTCAAAGCGCATCGGGCTGCATTAGCCAGAGAACATTATTCCGTCGTATTCCATTCCCGAATGATCTGGCAGGGAGAAGATTTAGCAAGTGGTCAAAGAGGAAAGAAGAGTGCTCCTGGTGAAGAGCCTACCGCATTACCGCAAATCGTGGTTTAATCCCTCTTACAAAGCGCGCGGTGGTCGCATGTGAGCAAACAGCAGTTTGGGAGCCTGCTAGGGACCGGATACACGTTTCGTTTTGCCCAGTTATTTCGGCCTGGCCGCAAATAGACATGGGTGTGCCGTGTGCGCGTGCGGACATTTCTTTACAGAACATAAATCAGAAAAGAAAAAAAATATATGTCATTGACTAGCTTTTAGCTAGTGATGGATACTCTTATTATCTGTCGGAGAATAAAAATAATAATTGGATAGTCAAATATGGTAGAGCTATTTGTTTTCTTTTTTATGGCACGAAAGCTACCGCGGTGCGCAGGCGCAGCTTCCCGCTCGTAGTAATAAAGTTTTTGTTATAGTGTCGCGTTGAACGATTGGAAGCGTAAATAAAGAAAACGTGTTGAGAGTACTAGTGTGAGATGCGTCCGTGGTGATAGATAACTATTTTTATTGTAATGACATTTAGAACAGTTTTATCTTCTTCCGCGGCGTTCAAATAATTTAAATTTTATGATTTCGATTTCATGAAATTGAAATCATATAGTTTACACAAAACGTACCTCGTGAAGCCTCGCGCAGACTGGCGCGACGCGACGTCGGTAATTATTGTTCTACCGTGAAGTCTTGTTAGACTTGCGTCGCGCCGTCGCGTCGCGCTTGTCTGCACGAGACTTAATAGCCACTAATTATTTCTTGACATTTTTCATCGAATGTTGATTGACCTAACAACACATGTGGTTCATACAAGTTACTAATAATTCATAATGTCATATCTATTTTGCTCTATTACACTTTTTTGTCTGCAGAAACAACTTTCAGTAAATAATTATTGTTTAGGTGAATTTTATGAAAATTGCCTACTTAAATCTTGCCAACACGTACGTCGCTCGTTGAAAATTTAAATTTTATCTTATGTGATTTTAATAGTTCTTATAAATCTTATAATAATTGTTAAAAACTACCTAAAATTATGCTAGCGTTTGATATTCCACTATGTCGTTTGTATTTATGTAGAAGCCGTTCGAACGTTTGTAATTTCTCCGGCGAGGTCGACAATCCGGCTCGGTATTCTTGTTCATATTACCTACAAGGAGTATTTCTCCGGCTTGCATAACTCGTGCAATTCGTGCATCCAGACGCACATCTGGGAACGTTCGGAGACGACACACGCCGCTGCGTTGTTGTCATTACTCATCTGTCGCGCATACGACTTCATGCTACCGACCCGCTGTCACAGTTAACAAAATGTCACATTTCACAACTTCTACTCACAATAACGGACTTTAAAACTTTGGCAGCACGGCATAATTCTAATTCCCAAGTTTTTCTATGTTACGTCCACATGAAACTTGTTAAACGACGGAGCAGCGTGTCTTCAAAAGACATGCTAATTGACGGCGGCGTGAAGCGCGGGCTAAAAGCTACGACTATTTTTTTCGAATTTTAGTCACGGTGTGATATTTGTTCTCCGACCAACTAATAGAAAATGCTCTCGATTTTGACGTTACGATTCGTGGCGTCGCATTACAAGCGAAATATGGTCTTCAAAGTACTTACAGAGCAGTGACGTGTTTTTCAATAGAGAATGACATTGTATTATGATCTAAGAACTGATTTAGTATGACCCGTAATTGTTGCTTTTAAAAGTTTCTCGTGGTCTGTCGCTATGGAGAAAGAGAAACATAGATTAAAAACATTCGATATTGGTCCTAAATCAGTGTGTGCTATTAGGTTTCACAAGTGACGTCCTCAAGTGAGGCAATGCGTAAGAACGTAGTTTTTTCTGAGATAACGTGGAGATTTGATAACAGCGAATTATCTGATACTTCGTGATTTACACGCAATGCATGTTTGGGTACCTTTATTCAGTACATAGGTACGAGTAATGATCAGTATTTATGGTCTTGACGTCTTTTAACAGAAGTAAACTGCTATTCATTTCATAGGTGATCATTAAAATGACACATAGGCTCGGGTCTATTTCGTGATAGGTAGGTCAAGCCATTCATTAATTTGAGGACTTCAGAAGGCCAATTCTCGCACTTTAAAAATGTTCAAATTCAAGTCGCTTTCTTATCACTGTGACAAGTAATATCAAAAACTAGTTACACATTTTGGGAATTTATAGTTTCTTTTTGACAGATTGCAACTAAGACTAAAATACGACCGTTTTTAAAAATACGTGAATTTCCCCTCAGAGCAGGCGTTGAAAGGGAAGATATCCAATTTGTCGAAACCGCGATTTTCAAAAATGTTTTTAGGTAAGAAGGTACGTTTATTATTTCCACGTTTGCATTCGAATAACAGTATATAGGTAGATACCTGAAATCACCTCCGAATGAATCAAAAAAGTAAAGTAGACTCTCGTGCCTACACTTTTAATAACACAAATTTATTTTTAATCTAAAGATAATACTTCTATTCGATTTTATAACCTAGACCCTTGTAGCAGAGCTTAATTTTTCATAAACATTTTTCATAATGAAAACCTTTAATGAATGAGCTCAAAGATAAGATTACAGAAGTTCATAGCAAAATATTTATGTTTATCCACTTAATTCTTCCATCATTTTTGTTCAAACAAGATGTAGAAGTAGATAGTTTATATAAACTTGTACTAGATCCTGAAGCATTTTAACATAATTCTTGCGTTTTCTTTTATAAAAGAGAAACGAAATTAACTGTTGACTTTACGTAATAAATATTTGTCTCAGTGGTTGGAAAAGATTGTTTTAAGTCCTCCCTGAAGAACCTTTTGGTGTTTGAAGAAGTACGGTAAAGCGTCTTTATTAGTTTCGCGGTTCACTCTGTTCACTAAAACGAACTGATACATTATTTTTTTCGAATTTTGTATCTTAATTACATTATGAGGTTAAACTGAACCGTAATTACTGAAAAACGTCTAATTAAATATTCCATTTGTGAATCCTCTGACATTTCATTCCAAAATGTTTCATTTTATTATTTATATGATAAGCCCCCAGCTGCTAGTTTTTTGAACATTTTAAGATTAATCGGTATCTCAGCGAGAATTCAGGTGATATATATATATGTGGCGACTGCTGTGTGAAAACCTTAGCAATATCCATTTTCAATTTCTCTAAATAAGCTAAGATTTTCGTCACATTGACTGGTTATCTTTGTTCTCAGAAGAAATAAATCCAAGAAATAGTTTCAATCTTTTATAGCACTACAAAAACTAGATATGATCCCACCAAAAATATTTTTATGTAAAATGTTGCTAAGACGAGACCATATGACTCGCACTGCCAAAAAGTTATCAGATCTCATGTAGAGCCAAGTTTCCAATTCTAAACGCCCTAACTCTACAAGCCCTAACTTCACAGACTCTACACCCTAGTCAAAATATGTGGCCTTGGGCCTACACCATTGTGGTTTCCCATCCGCATCGAAGTTTTCTATTGTAAATACTTGTCACCACATTTTAATTTTTAACCAAGTACAGTTTGTTGTCAACATTATCTGACCCACCCTAAAAACAAACGAATTTGGACCCTCTGACATTAACATTAAGGTTTATTCAATTTATATGAGCTTATCAGGCGAGTGCTAGGACTTGATGAACAAATACAATAATAATACAGACACGCAAATTTGATCTTTAACTCGTTAGCATTAGGTTTATGTTATAACTACTTGTTATAATATAATTAGTGTTATAGCTTATTTTAATAAATGTATTCAAGTAAGTCTGGTCTCGTGGTCTGTGTATAAGACTGAGAAAGACGAGATGCGAGATCAATCCTGCGTTGAAGACATTGTTTTGCTTTCAATTTAGAATTTATTCCAAAACTATTTCTTGTATTATTGTAAAGAACTATAGACAGATAACCTTCCAATACAAACTTTCTAAAATGGTAATATTTTAGCTTAACTTGTAATTTAAGTGGGTAGTTGAAAAATAAATTTTCATTCATTATAAAATCTAAGGGTATGCAGTGACTACGCGCAAACATAATATTACTTGCCTTACTAAATTGCAAAAACAACGTTTTTTTACAATTTTTTATTTTCTATTTTATAGGTTTTTTTTATAATCCTGGCTCAATGGGGTGATTATTAAAATACAAAATAATCTATTTGCACGAGGAGAAGGTTGGCTGCTTGTGCTGTGCAAAAATAAACTTTATGAACGTATACTATATGGTTCAAATTCTTTAGAATATTGCGTGTAGCATTACCTACAACTACGATCAAATTTCAATACGATATAAAAGAGTTGAGTTGGTCTTGTGGTCACTAAGGTAGTGCGATCTTCATCGTTATCTACCTTCGAACCAAGTTAAACCTAATTATAGCTTTTTGCTTAGCTGTTTTTTTTTAATTATTTTATTACACTTTTTTTACATTTCTTTAGTGGACAACGTGGAGTCTTGTCTTTTTAAACGGGCAGTTTGTATATAAATAAAACTAAACAATTGCAGGTTTAAAATGTTTATTATTTCATTAAAACAAAGTTTGTAAGATAAAGTAAGTAAATGCTCATATATTTCCAAATTAATATTCTACATATTATATTAGCATGCCATAATCAAATCTAACAATTTATAAACATTAAAAAAGGCGTGCTTATGCTTAAAAGTTTGCTATAGAGAAAATGAATTCATCTGTGAAATGCTTTACAGATTTAGGTATAGCTGCCTATATGTAGTGAATAAACATGTTATTTAAATAGAAAAAATCTATTTATAACAATAACATCACCACATAATCTGCAACATTCTAATGGTTTAACAATCAATCCATTGAGCATTTACTTACATGGTGTGTTTAATAATAAAAATAATAATAAATATAATTAAAATTTAAATATTCCTGGACAAAACGGACCCTTTCTTCACGATGAGCAGGTGTCAATGCAATTTTCTGTTCCGGTTTATAATTCCTTATCCCAGCAGGAGCAGCGTGTGCCTTCTCACTGTTTCCACTGAAATATTGTGGTTTATTGCGCAAAAATGGATTTTCAAGATGGCTTGAAACAATATAATATGGCGTTCGAATTCAGAACTATACTTGATGGCTTTAGCTCCTTGACGAATCCGCTGAATATTTCCATTGTCTCCATAAGGTCTTAGCCTGACCGTATTTCTCTATAACAAAAAAAAAAAAACTTTTTTGGAACCGTGTATGTAACTTGTAAGGAGTGAATATAATGGTAAAACAGCCAACTACGCGTTCATTAATCACAATCAATAAAATAAAATAGGTATTAATAAAACACTTACTGCTATATTAAATCGACGACCAATCTCTCTAATTCCAACATTCTGCTCATGTAAAAATATGATTTTATGTTTGGTATAGTCATCAAGTTGCGATATGATGCTTTTTTACACCAAATTGCTTAAAAATACTTAACGAATTATGTGGAACGATTAACAAAATGTGTGTGCGCAGTCACTGCTATTAGGCGTAGTGTAACTATTGTCACATGAATTTATTATCTACCTCACGAAGCAAATGTATGTTTTACTTCGTATCCAACCATTCTTGGTGAATATAAATTCTGTGAACTTAAAGTTTTTTAATTTACCCACCTGTTTACAAGATAAGTTATTAGGCGTAAATCATATTGGTCGTTCTTTAATAACGCAAGCAATATTGCAGAAATGACAACAAAATTAAAAAGGAACTGATATAGGTGGACTGATTCCGAACCCACATGTTTTTCGTTGCCAATCCAGCATCAAACCGCTAAGCCACAAGAACTTGTTGAGAATAAGCGAAATTAAAGATTTGGTTGTAATTATGTAGTGTGACTAAAAGCTTTCAACTTTAATGTCAACGAGATAATGATTAAAATAGCTTAACAAAATGATATATAATGCCGGTGGCTCCAACAATGTTGGGTGGGTTTACCTTAACGTCACGTGTTAAAGATCAAATTTGCGTGTCTATATTATTATTGTATTTGTAAATCAGCACTGTCTGATAAGCTCATATAAATTGAATAAACCTTAATGTTACATGAACAGGAACTAAATTTGTTTGTTTTTAGGGTGGGTCAGATAATGTTGACAACAGACTGTACATAAGTATATTAATATTATTCGTATAATAATGTAGTAATATTCTGAAACCTGACGAAAGCCCCATATACACTTTTATCTCCGAATTTAAGGGGTTGATGGCTGATTTAAAAAAAAAAAAACTTGAAACACGTATTTTTCAATTTTTAATAAGAAGTCTGTGCATGTGGTGTACTTGCATAATTTTCAGATCTCTAGCATGAAATTTGCGGAAGTCTCATATAAACTTCCATCCCCTAGTTTAAGGGGTTGGGGGGTAAAAGTTCCAAGTTTCAGTTTTTTTTTGTTGTTTAAGTACTAATACTAGCTTACATACCAAATTTTAGCTTTTTAGGACTTCAGGAAGTACCCTAAGAATTTTGATGATCATCAGTGAGTGACTCAGTGACAAAATGTTTTTTTTTTTAGATATCAATAAAGTCTAAAGTATGCAATTGAAACGTTATATATTTAATAAGTCCACTATTGACATCATATCCCGAGAATTTAGTATTTTTTTTATCTTGTATAATCCAAACCCAGATAAGAGGTTCAAAAAACGACGAAGTGCTTCGAGAAAAGGTAGGTATTGCCCTTGCGCTTCGCTTGGCTCGTCTTGGCCGTCTTACCGTGCCCCCAGATCACCAATCAATTTCAATATTTTGATTCCAATAATATCAGTGTAACTATAGTGTCCATAAGGCTCTTATTAGGTACATACCTACCTACCGTAGTTTATGTAAATCTAATATAATTAAATTCTTGAATTATCTCAAAGTTCACACATTTAAGTAGATAATGTGGGTGAAACACATAAATAAGATATGTGTAAAATTAGACGTTAATGAGTAATGACGCATTTCGTCTGTGTGTGTGTTAGTAATGTATGTATTTATATTAGATGCGAATCTGTAATTGAATAGGTATGTAAAGTCAATAACGATAAGGAATCGAATAGATTTCAAATTTATATTTGCTAGCTGTTTTTATTTTTGGTATTGTACTTAGCTAATAATTGTACTTATTACTTAGATGAAAACTTGGACTAGGTACTTGACGTAGTTTGACTACAACTAATAGTCTAATCGCTTTTTCCGAAGGTAATCTAACAGTAGGTACCTATGGAAATAGATAAATACCAAGTGCGAACCGGACTCGCACACGAAGGATTCCGTACCATCCTACAATATTAGGCAACAAAACGCCGAATACAACACGTTTGTTGCATGGGGTCCCTTTAATTTTTAACTTTATTTTAATTATTTGCTGTTATAGCTGTGCATAGAAATATCAATCTGTGAAATTTCAACTGTCTACTTATTATATTTCATAAGATACAGCCAGCTTAAGACAGACGGACGGACGGACAGCGGAGGCTTAGTAATAGGGTTCCGGTTGGCACCCTTCTGGTACGGAACCCTAAAAATATGTCTAAATTGAAATATAAATAATAACTATAGGGACTGAAATAGTTTTTAAAGTACCTACCTAATGTTTGCTCGCTGTTTTTAAGTATAGATACCTAGTTACCTATTGAAGGCCCGGTAGTAATTATTATCCTTATCAAAACGAACTACCTGACGTGTTTGACCACAGTTAACAGAATCTAATCGTCGTTGTTTTTCCGTAGATGAGGAAAATTAGCGTAAATAAAAACGAAGGGTTCCGTACCATTATCTATAAAAACGGCAAAAAAATAATGTCTGTTGTATGGGAGCCCCACTTAAATATTTATTTTATTCTGTTTTCTTCACAGAAATACATCTTCTGTGAAAATTTTAACTGTCTAACTCTCACGGTTCATGAGATACGGCCTGTTGACAGACTGACCGACAGGCGGACAGTGGAGCCTTAGTAATAGGGTCCCGTTTCACCCTTTGGGTACGGAACCTTAAAAACATTCCCATTTATTTTTCTTCAGCTTACTATGTCGCAAGATTTTAAAGTCGCTTTTTTCGTTGCTATTACATGTTTAAATTATAAGAACTCCTGTAAAAAGCTTAAAACAAACAAATTAGTTCATTTTTCATACACACAAAAATCATCTTCACTAGACATTGATTTTATGACCAACTCATATTTACCCAAAATATTATTCATGGCATGAAAGAGCGTCTGAAGAACGTCGATATTAATATTCCGGACAGAGCCGGAGGAAATCACACACATCCCGCCTGATTTAGCCCTAGTTCTGTAAATAAATGCTAAGCGATGTTTTATTAAGTTCTTCAGCTTACCTACTTATTTTTGAGAGGAATAGAGATGAACGTGGTATGTTAGCCCTGATATATATAGAGAGACTGATTTTATTACAAGGACACAATTTTTTTATAATCCCTTTATAGCTGCATAGGGATTCCCGTAGTTAGAAATCCAAGTAATTCAATTTTGATCTGAAACATCTACATAAATTTTCATAAATTTTTGTGTGAATAAAGATGAAATGCCTTACCCTTCAGAAAATAGTATTTTTGAACTAATGAATTTTCAAACAAATTGTCTTTTAATAAAAACTCATTATTTTTGGGTGCATTCGACCATCATGGCCAGCCCACTAAAAGAGAAGGTCTGCAAGTACCCAGAAATGGACTGCAAAAATGTTCACCTGTATATAGCACTTGCTGCGCCCCGCGGTTTCACCCGCATGAGTTTTGATCCCGTAAGAATGTTGGGATAAAAAGTATCCTATGTCCTAACAAAGATCATGGTTTACCCATGTGCCAAATTTCATCCGAATCCGTTCAGCCGTTTTACCGTGAAAGCGTAATGCTGCGGCCGCATCTGCGTCTATCGTGACGAAGCTTCGCTCAGTGATACGATACACGCAGATGTGACCAACCATTATCGGTTGTCGTCGCGATAGTTCGGGCTGCGTAGCACTTATCGCGGGGGTGGCGGTACATAATAAACGTGGGGAAGCCGCTAATGTGACCATGTCATTAGCCTTTATAACTTTTTAGCGAACAAACCATACGAAGCTTCGGCACGCATTGTTTTATCACGATAGACGAAGATGCGGCCGCAGCATAACAAACAAACAAATCAATAAACAAACTCACTTTCGCATTTTTAATATTTAGTTAGGATTAGGAAAAATGGTAATATTATAAAGGTAATATTTTAAGGCTAGTGGTAAAGACTATCATACTGAACAACTTTTTTCATGGTAAAAAAACATCGTAATCTCAAAAAAATCATCAAGTATCCCATACAAAATTTCAATACCTACTCGACCTAATGTATGGGGGTAGTTCCACTGTGCTCCAGGAATGCATTCCACTGCGCTCCGACTTTTTATTACCTATATTATTTTTAAATTTATAAGTACCAAAATGGTTTCACAGAGCGCTCCAAAATAAAATAAGTAGAGTCAGCATAAAAGGCCAAAAATTGTTTGTACTGAATAAACATATTTGTTTATTTTTGAAGAAGTGTATTTAATATGTTTCATGCAAAATTATTTTTTTTGCTAACTACTCAAAGTTTCTTGGAGCGCGTTGGAACTATAATATTGAAATATTTTATAGCTAAAAATTCTTGGAGCAGAGTGGAATCAATGTATAAACATTATGAGAACAATGGGTTTTGGAGCGCAGTGGAACTATCCATGTATGGGACGACAGATATTTTTTTCTGAATAGGAAGCAATCAGCCAAAACAATTAAGACCACATTATCGGAAGATTATTGTCGAACCAGTAACTAACACTGTCTTAATAAGAAATGCCGTGTTTAGTAAGATGGGCATCTCAACTTGTCAGATAGTTCATATTTTATTTACGCTTCGCGAACGTTTGTAACGTCACGACATCTGATATGGCTTGTGTGACGTCTTTTGATTTCTTTTCTAGGAAGTTAAACGTTTAAGAAGATGTATCTTTTTGCATTGCATTTCTGCTGATTCTCCTTTGTGTCTGCAAAGACTGAATCGCCATCAAAACCTGAATAAAAGAAGTCAAGAAGTTTGATAACTCAAAGCTAAGTTGAATAACTTTTATTTTATCCTATCTATTGAATTTAGTAAAATCGAAGTAAACACTATTTTGTCATAAATATTTTACGAAGAAAACTGTCGATTGGTAAATTGGAATTAAGTAGCTATGAGTCCAATAAAAAAAAATCGAAAACTATAATAAGAAAATTAACCTTTGTTAAGAACACGCCAGACTAGCCAAAAAAGAAACAAATTCCAGTCTAGAACCACTCTTCCAGTAAACTGAATTTCGGAATCCCCCCACACTTAGGTACCTACCAACCAATGTAGATCAGACCCACGGTTACTTGAACGTCATCAGTTAATCATCGTGCTCGCTGTCATGCAATATTTAATTAAGCCTTCATTAAGTTCGATGCGGGCGAAACTAATTACCTCGGGCATTCCAACCAGCTCTTCTTACTAACACCCATAATACTATCTAGACTACGGATAAGAAGAAACATAATTTCTGAGAAGACTTAATAGGTAGCTTTAAATACGTTCTGTGTCTTGACCTTTACATGTGTTAAGGCTGTATCTATTCGTGGACGTCTTTTAGCGTTAATTAGTAATTAACTAGGAATTATTGGGAATTCACGAATGACGAATAAATAATTACATATTGGGTGGAAACCTAGTAGGTGCAACTCGGTATGTACTTGGCTTGGAATCTTAACCATAGCAATATAATATTGTCATTCAATGATTGTTTTAAGGGTTCCGTACCCAAAGGGTAAAAACGGGACCCGTCTGTCCACCCGTCCGTCCGTCCGTCCGTCCTTCCGTCCGTCCTTCCGTCCGTCCGCCCATCCGTCCGTCCGTCCGTCCGTCACCAGGCTGTATCTCATGAACCGTGATAGCTAGACAGTTGAAATGTTCACAGATGATGTATTTCTGTGGCCGCTATAACAACAAATACTAAAAACAGAATAAAATAAATATTTAAGGGCGGCCCATACAACAGACATGATTTGTTTGCCATTTTTATAAATGATACGGACCCCTTCGTGCGCGAGTCCGACTCGCACTTGGTCGATTTTTTACTTTGCCATCTGTCAAGTAATATCTACCAGCCGCCGTTAAGTAGAAGTGCGTTAATGATTCACTAACATAAGTGGACGTCTGTGAGTGAGGCTGGTTGCGCATGTTACAAAACTTTCATTCTTTCCTTATTGCCGAAGCTGCTCGTATCTATTATAATAATACCATACTATTAAACTTTATGTTCTAACTCATTCACTGGGAATAAATCTATAACAGATAGTAAACGGTATAGATTTCACCGTGTATTTACCCGCATGCGGCCACCGCATGTGTTACATACTTCA
Organism: Xanthia togata; assembly: GCA_963853775.1. Taxonomy (NCBI): domain Eukaryota; kingdom Metazoa; phylum Arthropoda; class Insecta; order Lepidoptera; family Noctuidae; genus Xanthia; species Xanthia togata. The sequence goes on along the minus strand of OY970802.1, from coordinate 9,846,977 downwards.
AATTATCATTTTAATAAGTGCATGATTGTTCACCGCTGAACATAAATCTGCATTGATAAAGACCGTCCCTACCTGTATTAAAAATAAATCTATTTCAACAAATAACAAAAAAAAGGAAAAAGCTGAATCCATATCTTAGAATTAGCTTAAAACACATCAGATCATTCACCAATCGGGACACCAAAAGCCTTGCAAAATAATTGGTAACCTACTCCAATTGTAGACACATGTACAGACTCGATACAGTCTCTCGCAGAGCAAAGCCTGATTTGTCATCTTATGTAGATGAGCCATTAGAATAGATCCCCACTGCTGTTGCAACTTACATGTGTGACTGCAAGCTCTCTCTATTTTCAGTAGATAAGTTTAAAGATACTTTAGTTCCTATTTATAAACCTGTGATCCGATCTTGAGAGATTTTAGTTCTTTTGTTAACGGTGCACTAGTCGACGGCTCGAACTCGTTGGTGGGCGTGACTAATATTCATGCTAATTAGTCTAATTATTTATTTATTTAGTTTTATTTATTTATATATTTAATTAGAAGATATTATATAGAAGATGATTTATTACGAAAACGAGCGCGTAAAATTTCATGAACAGACCTTTAGGCGTATAGATATTAAGGAAAAACTGTTGGATGTATTTACTCAAAATTAAATTATTTGAACTTTTGAGTAAATTCCTGTACGGTTTCTATTTTGCAATTTTTTTACTACGTTAGTTATTTATTTACGCCCAAAGACAAGTTAAAATTAGTGTTAAAATATGGAATTTTTGACGCTTATATCGTCCAAAACTATTTTTTTCCCATTCTGCTTCCATTTGGGGCTCGGGATAGTGACAAGACAAATTAATATATTTTTTAGTATTGTACGGACACCATCAAACTGACGAGTAATCACCATACTACGTTTGTATGGAAGAATGACTGACTAACATACCTACCCTTAAGTGAATGTGATTAATGTAACAAGTAAATGTAATGTAATGTGGTTCAGGATTTCTGGTCTTTTAGGATTTTGTTTTCATTTTCAAGTAATATGAAGGGCGATGAAGACCGAAACCTAACTTTTTTATAGTCAGGGCTATAAAGTTAAAACCAGCTATCTAATTACAAAACACATTTTCGTAAACGATTATGACAAATTTGTTTCATTTTGACAGTTCAACAACATTCATTGCGTTATTTACGTTGTTGCGCAGATTTTTTTTCGAACTTATGAAGCAATCGATTAGCAATTTGTTTCGAAATTATTCAAATTCCGATTGATTGTGTATTACGTAATTAGGGTACAGTTCCATGATGGACGTGTTGAAAGTGACATCGTGTCTACCATGTGTTCTTATAGTGAGACACTTCCATAAATTAAAGAAGTTAATTCTATGCTATCTTACAGATTTGGCCATGTGCACTGCGTGATGTAACTGAAACCCTTGTGGTAACATTGCAAAATGGTGAATTATTGAATCTCAATTCTTGCTTATCAAATGAGATTTACGTTTGACAAAATCTATAGTAGTGAGGTACAAAAAAAAATCACTCCGGGATTCTCAATATTCGAAGCCATTATCAACAAAGGTAACTACCACACGAACTCTATGTTATAATCAAAGCCTGTTAGAGTGCATTCAGTTAAACATGAGTATCTTGTAAGTTTGCAAGTTAGTTTACTGGAGGTAGTGTTTCAGGTGAAGCTCGAAGACGGTCGCCCACAATTAATGGTCCTTTCCGTGCACTTCGAGGGCGTCTAATGGATGTCCGCCACGCTCGTCCCCATCTCAGACTATTTTCTCTATTTCTATAAAAGTTAAAATTGCTTCACCATTTGGTTGTTTTACTTACAGAGAGTTTAGTTTAGAACACAGTTCAACAACATTCAAGAAATGTTTGAGAGAAGATTTTATTGTTTGTTGGTAGAAATTGTGATTCGCCAGTCATATAGAATACTGAAACAACTCTTGAAGCGACTGTTGAAACTTATTAAAACGACCCAAAAATAAAATTTCGATAAAACAGCCAATGATCCACTTTGTTGTGTCGCCGCAAGAATCTTGTGCGCGGAGTCGTATGATAGCGCTTCTTACGAAAATGTAGGCGTTTCAGTTTTGTGCAATGTCCACATGATTTGAGTGAAAGTGTTTGGATGAAGGCCAAGATTCATCTCTATGACACGATAACTTCACGAATGCAGCAAATAAACGAATTCACTCCATTCGACATGATTTAACATTATTCCCGTAAAGCCATTAGCGTCCGTTTGTTTGTTGTTAATTTACTACTTACATACACATTTTGAGTTGTGAACCTTTTAATTTGACTACCTACAGTTATTATAAATATTCATTGTTTAACAGAACGTCATTCGGGATTTTGTGTAACTTTTTTTGTTTGCCAACAATTAATTCCACGAAATTCGCTGACGAAATAAAATGTATTTCAGCCTTCAGCAGTGCCGTGTTTTACATCCGTAAAATAAAATTCAATATGTACTCTTGAAACGCAGAAAATAATATTACAATAGAACCAGATTTTGAAAGTGGAATGACATTAGGAATATTGCTATTTTCAATGTCGCTAAGCATAAACTATTAATGTGGGATTAGTGCGTGCCCACAACACCAATTATTTTGTTTTATCTGTCGAGCAAATTTTCTGATTTTCACAATATTGCCTTGGATCAATATTATTAATAAGAGACCATTGACTTCTGATTACATAGAAAATACCTTTCGACCTTACGTCGTTCACACAACACAGGGTAAGCATTATGTGTAGGCGTGAAAACAAAGTCACTTGCTATTTACAGGGAAATGCAAATATTAGTTTAGGCAAGGGTACTCCGTAGTCGAGTGCGATAACATACCGGGAAAGGGATTAAATGTCGTGACTTTGTTACTTTAAGTGTGTTTGTAAACTCATATCAGGGACTTCATATACCTGAAGGTCTAGTTGGTGACTTCGGACGGAATATCTTACCAGAATTTTGTCCCGATAACGTTAATAGTTCAACCGTAGGTGTTCTACCATTCGGGCGAGCTAAACTAGCCTATTACTACATGATTTTGACACACATATTAGCCAATTCAAGAAAGTGCTAAATTTACTCTTTGACACAAAAATGTTTAAGTGATTAATGTACAAAACTATGAATTTCAACGTTTGAATTTCCCCGTGATGTTTCTGCGGATGTTTTGTTAATAAATGATGACGTAGAAGAAGCATGGTAGAATTCTAAACAAAATTGTTTCGTTCTGTGGTATAAATCGGGCATCGACCGAATTTAACGTTACATTTATCTAGGGTTGCCAAAACTACTATATAACATAGTATCCTGTTATGTTAGAGGCCTAAATACTATATTTCTGAAGAAAAAATATAGTAGGCGAAAATACTATATTTTTATTTCAAAACAAAATGGCGAGATAATCGGAATAGGATCAGTATTAATCTCATAAAAGCTGAATTAATGCTATTTTGTAACCTTAATTTAGAGTGTAAAAGTACGAACGAGACATTGAAAAAAAAACCCGTTCATAAAGCTAAAAAGCCTGTTAATAGTAGCAAAAAATATGCACTCACATAATAAAAATGTTTTTGAAACTTACCAGTCTACCTACTATAAATATATTTTTTTACGCCATTTGTTTATGATAATACAGGTAATGGCTTCGAAAATACTATATTTGATATACAAAAACTTGGCAACCCTACATCTATCAGACGCTAAGGCTTTATGAAGCCTTAGTCATTCTTTTAAGTAGTGAGGCAGGTCAGCGATGGAATGAATTTAACGTTCCTGTCTAGGTATTTTTTCGGGCCGAGTTTGGTCCAGTTAGATGCGCACGGGTGGCTTGATATTTTCAGAGGTCAGGTCCAAATTTAGAGTTGCTCTTTTTAAAACTTGACTAGAATAGAGTGGCATGTTACAATGGGCGGAGACAACGGACAATCTAGTGTTCAATGTAAATTAATTCGTGTCGTCCGCATCGTGAGTGGTGAGTGACAGCTAGCTGGGCCTCAGCTGAGACTCGTTACGATAGTTTGTGAGCCGATTGCACACACGACCTTTGCGCTGCGCACACGCACTGCAGCGCTGGCCTATGATAGCCCGCACTAATCCACTTAGAAACCGATACTCGTCGTCGGTGTCACGTCATTGAACTTCTTTATATAACGAATGGTTAATTACCCACCCTCAATGGGTTCCACGAACTTCACAACACTACTCGCTAAATGCTTTAGTCGTAATGCAGGTCTACTGCGAAAATAAATAAAACTTACCAATCGAAATCGCTCGTTCGTCATACTCGGAACTTTGATGACGGCAAAAATACATTTAACTAGTTGTAAAACAAAATCGAATAGATTCAATATTAAAATGGAATGTTCGTATTTTAGTGTGGAGATGACAAGATAAATGTTTATGCGTTTTCAACATACATAGTACTGCTGCGTGGAACTTCATAAACTTGAATTCCCCACGTAGCTAGGTTAACATGTTAACTGCATAACGACGATCAGTTCGAAGATAAGAAAAATCTACGAGAAATGCAATTACCTACAATTTCGTAGAAGTTATTACCAACATTATTTGCTGGAAATAGCGACGACTAATGACTTCATTGTTTTGAGTCTTTTCTGATCTCGTTGCTTTGTTGGCACATGCATGCGGACGCATGCAGAAATAAATAAACAAAAACTTGAGTCCATTCACTCCTCGCTGACATTTCTACGACGCCGTTTCGTGCCAATCTAACCATTTTATAGGATTAATTTTTATTGAAGCTTCGTGATGAATGCTTTCTCAAAATAGTTTTTAATAGTTCGTGTAATTTCAGTAATGAGAAGGAAACGGTATATCAAAGAATTTATTTCTGATTTCCAGTTACAAAAAGTTTGACAGTTGCCAGATCGGAAAATAAAATCGGTCAGTGTTATTTTTTGTTCTGGCCATCATTGAAATCTATTTTTAGTGAAAAATTTATAGATGACTACTGTCGGGGACACTTTGTAAGTAGTTTGTATTTTATTTTAATTAATTGATAACGAACATGTAGGAACCTATTATTATGAGAAAACGTTATTCAATTAACAATCCCTTGCAATAGAGGTCGCGATCAGAATAGTAACAGAACATGGGCATTTCTGTTAAATGCACATGTAGGTAATCTAAAACATGTACAAAATAATATTGAAGTTTATCCTTGTTCTATTTTAACTATTCTTATCTAAATACAAACTCCTGCGCAGTTAGATATCTACTCTAAATAAAATTGTAACCATACATAAGTGGCCACTATTTTCTATGAAGAAACCTAATTAGTAGGTACTTACCTAATTATATTGGTGGGTACTACATGGGTAGTTCTCGATATGGTTTGTACAGTCAAATAGCATTAAACAACTCTGGATGTTGTGCATGCATTTAACTAGCTTAATTACACCGAAAAATATTATCTGTTCTCATTAGAAACAAAATGTTGGGTATATTCTCTGCATCTTTAACACTTTCGACTCCACCCCTTTTCATAGAACTCATACGCCATGCCGCCATACATATTGGAAGTGAACCCTCCGGGAGGGTTGCCGGCATTAGGTTTGCGCTAAAGTTAACCATCGTGGACGGTCAACGGCATTAGGTTTAAAACCGTGTAATAAAACAATGTAAAACGAAGTAAAATTGTGTTTTCAGGGGTCTTGTCGCTATACGTTTTTCAACCTTTTAAATTTTTAAAGAATATTTGTAACCGTAAATATAAAAAAAAATGCTTGGATTTTAAAACCAACGCATATATAAATGTTGTTAAAATATACATTAGATTTTATTTTCACGGTTTAAACTGCTGAATTCGCTAAGAAAAACCATGAGGGCTCCCGGCATGCTATATGCGACTAGTTGAACACTCCAGGAGGGCTCCCGGCACTGTTAAAGTACGCAATATATTTCATAACACCCAGAAATTTCTGAATATAATACGTATTGCAGTCATAATATTTCATTTAAACCGAAAGCCAAAAATCCTTGAGATAAAACAAATGTACAGATATGCGATTCTATATGGCCTTTTCTACACCATATATTTTATATACTTATGCGTTTGCTGGCCAATATTATAATAATTCAAGAAACATTGTGTCTTGTTTCTGCAAATAAACAGATTCTTAGCGACAAACTTTCAGGCGAACTGCAATAAAATCTGAAGTAAAGTTATGTTTTTAACATGGATGATTCTATTTTAAAAGTTAACATAACATCACGCCTGTATTTCCGAAGGGTTAGGCAGAGATGTACCTACCTATAGTACACCAACATTTCACCAGTTATGTTTAAGTCCCATGTAATAGGGGGCGAGCCTATTGCTATAAACCGGGCACAAATCCGGACTCCGGGCTGCTACTGAGAAATTCTAGATGGAAAAACCCAATGCCATTTTCCCCGACCCGGGAATCGAACCTATGACATCATGCGCAGTAGTAGAGCTTGCGACCACTAGAACATCGAGGAGAATATTAAAAGACAGACGAATATTTAAAATGATTTTCGTAACATTTTCATTTTAGTCACCATCTGACTTGCTAGATTATGTGAATCCAATATGGTGGTCGTAAAATAAATGTTAATGGTTGCAAAGTTTATTTTGGACACAAAAGCATGTCAAGTCGCGCACTAACAATTTATTTAGTTTTAGCGTAGTGTTTACGTGAGTGTCACCCTACTTTCTGACGCGTTTGTATTTCTTAGTGATTTTTATCGTCTCTATGACATAGAGTGAGTAGTTATGACATATGTAGGTTCGTCTGTTTGGATGGGGTCATAATCCCCCTTTTTGATTAATGCTAATAAAACTTTTCAGTCTGTCGATTATTTTCACAATAATCATTGCCTAATTTTTTTTAAGTTTTTCTGTATAGGTATCTTTACTGTGCAATCAATCGTATTACTTTAAAAGGAAATATACGACTCACACGCATTTATTTGATAGTCAATAGCAAGGCACTTCAAGCTATAAGGTTGGCAGTAACCCGTTCAAAATTTAATATGTGGCGGCCATAACGTTCTAGAACGAGTCATCACAATTCATCCTGCTTTGTTCAAAACAAGAACTTGGCACTATTTCCAAAATGGCGCTGGGAAGAAAGATTTCTACCACAGCCATGCCGCGGTAACTACCACGCGGCTTAAATAAAAATGTTTGAATATGTCTCTTTAACCACAGAAGCCGTGTATTTTTTGTTTATTTTCCACACTTATCGCACGATAAGTATCTCGTATCGCGATAATAGTTGTAAATAAGTCAGATAGTTGGGTGACAAAATGTTCCATAAGGTTTGTCAAATGTCGCCATTTAATCTACTTTTATGATCGCACTGATCGCTTGTCTACTTCAAATAAAAACATCCAAATAAATACTGACAATGTAAGTGCGAGTAGATTAGTCAATTTAAAAAATATATTTTTGTACAAATTGTCTCTGCTATATATTAGCTTAGCTTTTCACGTCGCTTTCCGTCAATCATTTTCTATTCCAACTCTTTTGAAATATGAACTTTGTGATAATTATTTCCTCACTTTTCGAACGTTCTAATACGTAACGTGCATTCCTCCACTCATAAACTGGAACAGTATTTATTTTCAAGGCAACCCACGAAGCTAAAATATTATTTTGTTATATTGTACGTCTATATTAAACTGTGAAGAGAGTCGAACTGTTTCAAAAATAGCTGTTTGTGTGACACCGTAAATCTCTATTACGACGAAAGTTACTGTGTAAATCATTGGGCCACGCGCTTAAATTTTATTGCACACTCGTACTACTAAAATTATGTCATACATAACCAGTAATTAATAACGGGACCTATTATAAATAAGATAAAACACGCGCTGTTGTTTATTGTTACTTAAAATAATACCATGTCAGGTGTTGGACAATATTTGTACAAACACGTTTTGGGTTGTTACTTAAAATTGAGTATAAACCCGTCCCTGGGACTAAACTGCCACATTTGACGTAACAACATAACGCATAACGATTCTCAATTAGTAATAACCGCTGGCGAACCGCAAGTCTGCAATGCATCGTGCAGCGTAAAATCAAATTATTAGTAACTTCACAATATACCGTTTCTATTTCCGCGTAACCTCTACTGTGTTACATGCTACAATTCAACTGCTATCCGTTAATCGCGTGCATTTACAATAATATATTAGTTTTGCAGGTAAACACACATTTCATCGCGGCGGCACGCGTGGTTAACGTTAACTTAATTTAATAGAAGTGCCCCTATCGTATCGTAATGATATAAATCGCGAACGCAGCGAGCTACTAACAGCTAGTTTCCAATGAATGGGTCAGTAATCATCTGCATTTGAGGCCATTATCTCAATTGGCGAGCGCTCAATGAGCGACGACCTCCAGCTCCGGACACCGCACCCGAGCCGTCGGTTGCTCCACAATGCTTGTTTGTTTGCTTCACAATATGCTTTTCTGCTCGTACCAATTATTTTCCCAACTAAGTACATACCGATCCACAATTCCAAGCGCTGATTCCACGCAAAATAATGTTATAACTTATAGATGCGCTTTGAAAACTAATGAGTGTTCTATCTCATTAATTATAATTTTGTTATCAATGTACCTACGTAATGTGAATCTAGCACACATTATCTAGCAGTGTGTAAATCATTTGATTATGACCGATTTGCCTATTTATTTATGGAAGACCTCTAAACAGTCGCGACAGTTAACTCGTATAAGACATTGCACTGCATTGCATTTAATTATCGCTTCATTGCGTTGATTATGTTACTATTTATTGGTTTTCTACTGCAGTTAATTTAACAATTTTATATGTTAGCTAATTAACTTTGCTCACATGAATTTCCGTCGTCAATTGTTTTTCATTTTAATTTATATCCTTTTCGCGACGTGTGATGTATGTCGCATGCAGATTGTATGACTCGTCATTTTACAAACGGCATCGTCCGTTTACAAACGCTGGCGGTTTTGCAAAATGCCTAATATAGGTAAGGCAAAATGTAAGTTGCCTAGTCACTTTATAATATGCCACAACATTTAATGGATAATTCAAACGCTGTTTACAAAATGCCGCGGCAGATTGAAGTTTTTAGTTATCCGGCACGTAAAAAACGAAACGTGTCCATGGAATCTCGTGCTCGGAGGACTCCTGCGGAATATTATTGATACAAAATTGTCGAAAATTTTGAACTGCAACAAACAATTTACAATTTAACGCATTATTTTTTGATAGTTTATATATATATCTAACGGAAATAATACCGACACATTGTGAACAGAGGTGCTATTCTGTAACCATCTCACCGTGAAAACTTCGGTGAAGTGAGCTGTCAATAGTGTCAATTTCAAGCAAAACCAAACTCACTTCACCTAAGTTTTCACGGTGAGATTTTACAGAATCGACCGGCTGGTATCAAACTTGCGTGCGACGTAACGCACCTTGCGCTTATACTAAATAGCTTGCCTAGCTGCGAGCAACTTGGAAGTAGCGCTCGCTCGGCTCGCGCAGAATTGTTCTAACCTAACCTATTTCACCCAGTTCACAATTTTTCGATTGTTTATAATCTAACGAAAGTAATACTTATACATTATAAACTAACCGTTTTCACAATTTTACGGTAATATATTAGGTTCATGATTGCTGGAATAAAGTATGATTTGTCCAACGTGTGTTGAATGATATAACAATTGAACGAGTTGCCAATTTGCCTTAGGAATTTTGCAAAACCGCCAGCTTTTGTAAACCGACAGTTCCGTTTGTAAAATGACGAATCATACAATTTGCCGGCGAAGTATATAACTTGTTTTATTTTACAAATACTAGCGTATGTAGTTAGATGATACTAATGGATTTATTAATAATATACCTGTGTGTCTTTTCCAGGTACTTAGTATTAACTCATAAATGGTAATTTTTATTGCGAAAAATTATAATAATTCACTTCTTGTACTGTAGAAGTAAAGTATTTCTTATTTACCTTCACTATTGTCTCAGTCTATTAACGTATATTACGAGCAACAGCAAGTATTAGTAACCAATTGCTGCAATTGTTAGAAACAAGTGTATCTACATTTTAGTCCTTGTGTTTTAGTTTTATAGATAGGTATCTGTATCTATAGCACCGAGTAGCGGCCCTAGCGTTTTTATTTCAAGTTTATATATTTAGTAGATCATGTCCAATTGAATTTTCTTTTGAGTACAAGCAAACACAAATATACAACCCACTCTACAATAGTTTTAAGAGAAGAAACCTAAATCTTCCTCACTGAGTACCAGTAACGTAAATCAGCATGTTTGTAGTAAGATGCCACACCCCAAAGTAATATCACGGAGTAATGATTGAGAGAATCCCCATCCTATATTATAAGAACAACCACTGAATATAAGACTTAATTACACGTTAGATTCACGGAGAAAAATATTTTTCCCAGGGTTACGCAAGCGGTAATTGTGGTGGAGCACCTTAGTTGCCATCTTCCGAAGTTTGGTAAGTGAGGCACTCCATTTATACACAGTCTGCCCGACGTGATTCCGGAGAGAAATATTTTGTCGATTGTACCGCTCATGCCCTGTTCACACAGCTTATTGACACCAACAGAAACAGTGCGGAACATAGCGCATAAATAGATCTTTCCCGGGAACCACCGGAAGCATATCTCACACCGTAGTGTAGCCGCTTGAGACCGTACTGAGCTTACTAGATAGTTGAGCGCTAACGGTCGATGTCACGCTATGCATGATTACGTTAAGAGCACGATTACTTTCCTATATCTTGTTGTTATATATTGTGGCGCATCTTAGTGTTTACTGCACATTTTTGATGTATTTTTTTACTTTTCACACTTTATTGTATTTTTTTACTCTCTTTGTTCGATGTCTTAATTTTAGCAATATTTCAACGGAAGGTATGGTTTAATAAAATATCATGAAATGTCTCAGGGTAATTTTGGAAGGCTGCAGGAAGGCATTTAGCTAGTGAACCTGAGCGCAAGTCAAGTGATCCGTGTAATGGAAGGCTGAGTTGGGCTACGTCGTCGTCGCCTAGCGCCGCCACTTTTTATGCATACCTATAGGAAAATCTATGCTCAGATGCCAAACGCTACAGTACGTACAATGTTTCATGTAGTGTGTTTCAGAGTATTTTTCTTTGGTGGTACGGTAAGCTCATTATTTCTGTATAAAGTCGGAGTTCGTATTTAAATCCTGAGTAAGGGTCGGGTCGTATTTATATGCGGGCGACGTGCAAGGCGCATACGAAGGCATACGCGCCGGCAGACGACACTCGCCCCTAATCCGATTATGTGTAACAAAATGCTACGCGGTGGCACGGGGCGTCGCCGCGGCCGCTCTCGCCGTCTAGTTTGCAGTGTATGTTACAACTACGAGTACTAGCTCCCAGTCGCACCGTGTACTTTGTGACTTGAATTTATGTGAGCTACACCCACTCCAGGCTGATTTATAATTACGTATTAAAAACTACGTGCGATTTATTTTGTACCTTTGTCGATACTTTAATGAGAGGAGTATTCGTTTTATTGGCAGCGTCATCATCATCGTTAAGTAGGTACATTCCGAAAAGGTTAATCGTCTCCAGTTTTGCTTTATTGCTCATCTTGACATAATTTAAAATGTCTTTTTGTTTTATACTTAATCACAGGTCCCTTAGATGTTCTATCTGCTATTACCTAATTAATTATGCAATTAAAATGTAGGGAGCTTTGCATAATTTGTCTGATTAAGTATCGAGTTAAAATAAATTAGCAATTTTAATGAAATTCTGTGAATATATTTATACCAGAATTAGTTGGATACAAATAAACTTGCAAATATTATTTGCACATGTTGATCCTCCAACAAATCCCTTGGTATGTTGCTGCCTTAGTCGAGACAGTGACAAGAAATACTAAAGTAAACTTTAAAACATTGATTTTTGGAATCAGTATTTTCCAAGGTTGTTTCAAAATATACAAACTGGAAGTACTTACTTGAATTTATTCAAATATTGTTCGAAAGCAAGACTCGTTTAAAAACTGTATATTTGCTTCCAGTAAACGATACAGCAGTATTATTTACACGAACAAATAAAAAATGTATGCCCGAAATTGTTCTTTTTCGTTTAAAAAATACAAAAGCGGCGTCTGTATGTGGGCCACTTGAAGTTGGGAGCTCCGTGTAATCCGATTACGTGACAAAATGTTAGCGTCACTCTCGCTCACATTCACGACCTTCTGAGCTCACAAATTGATGTCTAATTACACTTTATAAAACTGCTTAAACTCATCTATTGCTTGTAATAACGTTTAACATTAAGCGAAATTTAAAAAAAATTAGCTCGAAATAAATTGAGTTGTCTTTCCAACTGTAATAACTAGTAAAACCTAAATTTACGCATCAAACAAAACAATACGAGCTAAAACTAAACACCAGATAAAGGAAAAAGTACTTTATGATCGTTCCGAATAGCCGGAGGTACAATTCGATAAAAAAATCAAACATTTGGTAGCAAATGGATTCTCTATTGTCCAATTTTAGACTCCCTGTATTTACGCTAACATACTTTGAATCTCGTATGTATGGACGTTTTGGCAATCGAGTTTAAATTTAAATATTGATCCACGTACTCGTATCACGAACATCCTACCGTTTATTTTCCTATTCAAAATTCTATTATAATGTAGTGCAGTAGGTGTGGATTTATAGGATTAGGGTATGTAACGCGAAAAATAAAAAACAGGAAAAAAAAATGAGATCCCACGTGTTACTGATTAGTCTCCTAATTAAAACCACAGTCGTCAAAGGTCGTATTCCTGTTGAAATATAAATGAAAAACATAATTATATTGGTAGGTACCTCCCACGTTTAATTTCTATAAAAATGGTTTCCTCATTCTTTCATCTCCGGATTTGAAGCCGCACTCGACAAAAGTAAAGTTTTAATGGCGGAGTTATTTGAAATTCTTCTTAGATAGAAAATATACGTTACCATTTTTCCCAATTAAAATCTTCATAAAACAGTAAATTTGTAAAGGTTACATAGAACTGCTGGAAGAGCAGCGGTGGCCCAGTGGTGGCGGCCCCGACTTACGAACAGTAAGTCGTGGGTTCGAACCCAGACAGGCGCATTACTTTGTGTAAATTATTTCACCACCACTGCTCTCAAAACGGTGAAGGAAAACATCGTGAGGAAACTGGCATGTCCTAGAACCAAACATTCGAAGACATGTGACATCTACCAATCCGCACTGGGCCCGCGTGGTGGATTATAGCCCACTCTCTCTCATTGAGAGGAGGCCGTGTCCCTGCAGTGGGAACGTTATAGGCTGATGATGATGATGATGAGATAGAACTTACTTGATGACTTCAAGTGCTTCAAGTCATTCGTCTGTTCATAATCCAGCCAGCTTCTAACATAAATATCACTACATATAACATAACATAACATAAAACAAAGTCCCCCGCCGCGTCTGTCTGTCTGAACGCAATAAACTCAAAAACTACCGAATGGATTTTCAAACGGTACAGATAGTGCAATCCACTACGACGCGCCCCACTCCGCGATTACTGTACTGTAAGCTGTACTTTAGTACGGAGCGGAGCGGAGTGGGGCGCGTCGTCGTGGATTGCACTATCTATATTCATCAATGGACGGAGTGATTCATGACGAAGGTTAGGTGTATAATTCATTCATTCATCGATGATTGTTGAAGGTGTCGGAAAAAATCAAGCCGACTGGGAGCTTTCCTGGCGTGCGCCGCGTATAATAAACTAATAGAGTTACATGAAAACGACATATTACGTAATTAATACATTCCTACACATCAACACACAGGGTACTTTTAATCCCAGTAGTAGGTACGTTTCCGTGGAATGTTTTCTGAAATCCAAGCGGGCGAAGCCGCTGGCAAATTGCTAGTAGAAAAAAACGATACGATAAAATAACGCTTAATAAAACAAATATTATTAGGTAACAGAGCTCAAATTGACTGCTATTAAGCTGCCTTTTGTCGAAAGGTAATGTAGGCGGGTAAGGCAGGTGATACAGTACCTAACGCTTAGGTCAGCTTGAGCGGGCAACGGAGCGGGTAAATTCGGTAGAACTAAACCGGGCATCAAAACTCAGGTGAAACTATAGCAGTCAACAGTTGACATGCAATATCAACGGCGCACAATGTGGCTACTGCGTTGCTATCTAGAAAGTGCAATGTAGCTTTGTTAGTTACACCGCGTATTTGCGCATCATCTGTTTCAATTTAAACTGAAACAGTGGTAATAAAGTCGCCATCATCCATAGCATTCCACTGATAGATATTCTTTAACCATCTGCTAACAGCCAACAGATTGGTTTAACAAAATCATTTAGCGACAGATCTTTTAGATAGACGTCAATAAACGAAAGTTTTCCATTGGGTGGACAACTTTCGTCGACATGGGCCGCCCAAATAGATTTTTCATCGTCTCATCGCTCATTCGTAAAAAAAAAACAACGTTACTTGTAGTTTAAATCATTTTCCGCTCCCGCTAGCGTCTGCGTTGCTCACTACACACCCTTAGTACTGAAACAACATGTCGTTTACCTGAATCATTCATATTTGATATTACAACTGACGGTCGGCCTCTTTCAGTTCTAACGAAACTTATAAGTATTCTCAATTGGTATTGTTGAAGTTTCTTACTATTAAGTAGGTGTACCTGTTCTTATAAGTACTAGGTCATTATACTGCTGGCGAGTTAGTTGCGCCACTTCTTTCCAGCTTATCATTTGGAAGTGGTGAAGGGTGTTCTGGGGATGTCGTTTGTTATCACAAACCCTACAAAACGTTAATTCCCAATAATAGTGGCGAGACTATGCCCATTTAATGAGCACAATTCAAAATATCGAACTGCTTATGGTATTTTCTGAAAATTACTTGACCTTGAAAAACCACTTGAAGGATCTCTGAGCAAGGTAATAATTTTAGAACCCTTAAACAAATGAGTTGCAACCTCAAACAGTTAGCAGTCGATGGTTAGTTTTATTTTTAACTTCACTAAGCCGTGCGTTAAGAGGCCGTACACGAAACCGACTTATTTTGATCAATTTGGTTCATTCGTTGTGAGAAAGGGAAAAAGAATTTAAACATAACTATTTGTGATTTGAAAATTCAAATGACCAGGTACCTACCACCGTAATGACCAGGGGCCCTATTATGAACTCTTATTTCCAGGCAGTTTACGGCGTAAACAGAACTGCCTTGCAATTTCGTATTATGAACTCGTCAAACAAGCCAGTCAGTGGTCACGTGACACCCTGGCCGGCTTCTGCCCGACTATTGGCTGGAAATACCGTATTATGAACGTTCGTTTGACATTTCTTGACATATTAAAACTGATAATAAGTAACCTCACAATCCAGTCAATTTCCGCTACTTCATAGGAGCTTTTATTGAATGGTTTTGGATATTTTTGGCGAAATTATTCAGAGAAAATATCACGTGTGACGAATATGTACCATTCGAGTTTCTGGAAACTCCGGAAAGTGGCATTTCTGATCAAAATACCAAAATAACGGTAAAATTGAAAAACTCCTACAATGTTTCAAACTAAACATAGTTAGGCTCCGCCGAGGGCGATAACTCTCATCCATTGAACTATAATAATTTCAACAGCCTAATAAATGGTACACATCACACCACCATGATAATTACCAAATATTACCATGATAGAAAGAAAGAAAGAAAATACATTTATTTGGCACAGACTAAAAGGCACACAAGCAGAAAGAGAAAAAAAATAAAAATAAAAGGAAAGAATACAAAATAAAAAGTGTAAAACTGCGTTGCATGATACCAGCAGGAATGTGTGCCTCGCGGCTACGATTATAGGTAAATATAACATGTTGAAAACTGGATATTTAGTAAAAACACTCAAAAACACCACACCACCATATCCATTCATTATCCATATTTTTGTTTATACTCTGAAACTAGTAGGTACTTACTTGCGAAGGGACATAATACATTCTGTGTAAAAAGTACTGGGAATTGTTCAATAAAACCATTAAGTAATTTATTCGTCAAAATTTATTTTGTCGGCTCCAAAGTAGGCCCTGTCGCTTGCAATACAGCTACGCCAGCGCTTGACCCAAACCTCCATACATTTTTGGTAAGCTGATTGAGGTATGGTCTAAGACTCCTTCAGCGAATTTTCTTTTATAGCTTCAATCGACTCGAAACGTCTTCCTCGAAGAGGTAATTTTAGCCTCGGGAACAGGAAAAAGTCAGACGGAGCCATATCATGTGAATACGGCGCTTGGTCGATGACATTTGCTGAATTTTTGGCTAAGAACTCTTGCACAATGATGGCTTTGTGTGATGGTGCATCATCATGGTGCAAAATCTATGAATTGTCGTTCCACAAATCTGGGCCGTTTTCAGCGGATATTCTTTCGCAAACGCCTCGTAATGCCTAAATAATAGTCTATAATCACTGTTTATCCCTCTGGAAAAAAAACGTTATGCACTACACCGCGGTAATCTAAGAAAACTATCAGCATAACTTTTGTGGTTCTTTTTATAGAGAGTTTATACAAACAATAAGATAGTATTATTTTATTAATTGCAATATTAAACATTGTCCAAGAATAAAGTTGTCAAATTCCCCGTTGAACATCAAGTGGAATACGTTCGGAAAAGTTATTGTTAAGAGAATCTCGCGTTACAATTTACAAACACGGAAAAATAAATAAAAATTAATTGTATAGCACAATAAACATTGCATTCATATTTTCACCTACTTTTAGTAACTATATTAAGATATATTTATTATTTTTATCATAAAATACGTGAACTAAATAAAACCGTAACTTACCGATAAATATTTATTTGTGTTTCTGAACGTTACGGCAGAGAATTTCAAGCCAGCCACAGACAAACTAGCCAGCGTGAAGTCGGTCAGAATTACCGATGTCATAATACGAAATATATCCAGCCAGTGAAATGAATTGCCTGGAACTTGCCTGGTTTTTTAAAAGTTCGTAATAGGCCCCCAGGACCTACGTACCTGGTCATGTTGAATATTTTGTGTTCACATGCAAGTTATGCTGTGACGACTTGTCTGTATACAAGGTGGTATTGAAATAACTGATAATCTCTTAGGCGATTAACACACGGCACCGCGCACCGCCGCGGTAGGCGGTGAAGCGGATCTCATGTCGCATTGGCCTCTAATAAATCCGTAGATGCCTAAGGCGATTGTTAATCGGCGATTGTTAATCGCCGTGTGTTAAACGGCTAAGGCGATTAACACACGGCACCGCTCGACCGCGCGGTAGGAGTTTGCGGTAGACACGAGCACCGCTCGACCGCGCGGTCGGGCGGTGTACGTGTGTTAGGCATCTACGGATTTATTAGAGGCCAATGCAACATGAGATCCGCTTCACCGCCTACCTCGGCGGTGCGCGGTGCCGTGTGTTAATCGCCTTAAAGGCTCATTATGTGTCAATATCCTATAACATATGTATATATATCCTAAAAGTTCTATTATCCAGCATCCAGTAGACTGAGAGCAGTGGTGGGCCCAGTGGTAACGACCGCGAAGTACGAGTTGTAGGTGGATTTGAACCTAGACAGGCACTTTTTTCTGTATATATTTCATCACCACCGCTCTCAAAACGATGAAGGAAAACATCGTGACGAAATTGGCATGTCCTAGAACCAACAATTCGAAATGTGACATCTACCAGCCCTTACTGGGCCCGCGTGGTGGATTACGGCCCACTCCTTGTCACAGTGGTGAGCCCTGTGTGCCAGCAGAAGGAACATTATAGGTAGTAGACTGTTGTAGACTTGCATTAAAAGCTACAATTAATTCGCCTAGTTAATATTCATCAGGGATAAAAGTAAAGCGAGCCTGTTGAGTCACCTCGTTCTCGAATGATTCTGTTGATTACAATGAGGATAGTTTACATCGTGATGACAAGTCACGGCCTCATTTAACTAGTTCTCATCTCATGTTCGTGTCAGATCCTTGACAATACTTTAGGTCATGGGTTTGTTTGACAAATCTAAGGAAAACTTTCACGGCTGCGCCCGCGTAGATGTTGGAAATTGTCCCATGGAATCGTACTGCTGGGATAAAAGTATCCTATGTGCTAACCTAGGTTATGGTCTATCCGTGTGCCAAATTTAATCCAAATCCATATAGCTGTTAAGTCGTGAAAAGGTAACAGATAGAATTCCTTTCGCATTATTTTCATTAATTTATTTAGTCATTATTTATTTTAAAAAAGCACAGCCACACAGAAATAATCTTAATAACTAAAGGACTAATGTACATGACAATTACGGCGTATATAGCATTGATAACAATATCTTGCTGCCTTGCAATTTAATATACTAAACTAAACTAAAATAGACTAACGTAAATAAGAAGGGACACAAAGAAAGAAAGGAACAACAAAAATAAAAATGCCGTTCGTATATTAAATCTCTCCTTTCAATTCCTGTCTATCATGTGCAACATGGTCGTGTTCATTCTTATGTTTGTTCTCAACTAATAATAATCACATTTAACAGCTTTTCATCGTTTCGTAGGTGTAGAGCTATCTTCTCAAAACAAGGCAAAGCAACTCCTATCACGTTGCATCGGTTGTAAGTCCCAATATCTTCATGATTTCCTCAAATAGCCGTAAAATCCCATCTTCTAATAAGTTAGTCACCAAGCCCATTATCGTTGCTTCAATATTATCTATCAAACAAAATATCTATTTTAAAACGAGGCTATAAAATTGTGTCGACCTAACACTGGGCGATTAATCATTGACTTCTTATGTCTGGCATAACGCCGGCCTAACACGATGGCTCGGTTTCATGTAATCATTGAATATTTCATGTTTTTCAATCAATCAGCCTGTATTTAATACCATCGTGGCACCTACGACACGCTATTTTTCCGTCTAGTTTAAATTAGGTCTTTTGTTTAGGCTAATATTATTTGTATGTCTTTTGTTTAGGCTAATATTTTTTTTATGTCTTTTGTTTAGGCTAATATGATTTTTATTTTTTGTGTTTTTTATATTTTTTGTCTTTAATTTTGTTGGGATACTCTATCACAGTTTTGGCACACCTGCTGCTCCCATTCATTTCCCTAAATGCTGGAAATATTAAGTGATTAATTACCGTACCCGGCAAAAACGTAATTAAATAAAAAATTCTATGAAACTTTTGTTCTGTCAGACGCACTTAACTTTGTCATTATTTTCAGCCTAGCTTTCCTCCCGCCTCCGCCCACGTACTTACGTAAGAAGGGTCATATTATTTTTATTTTTGTATAACTTGACGTCATGTCTTGTCTATATAAAATAAATAATTCAGTACTTTATTTTCTAGATGTTGAACTATAAAATAGAGAAAATCTTGTTTAGTTCAGCAGTTTTTACATGAAATGCGTACAAATTAACAAGACATCAAAAAGGCGGTGAAACATTTTTTTAAATAGATTATAATTTATAAATTATTGAACTCATTTAAACGAAAAATATTGCACAAAAATACCTACGTCCGATATTTCGTTAGGGATACAGTCTTGAGTCAGAAACGGCTAAGAAACGAAAGTACCTCGTCATTAAAATACAGGATACCTATTGTACTGACAACTAGGCGGCCACCTATTTGTCTTTTAACATAATTAGCATGTGTGTTGTTTTAAGCAGTAAAAATCAGCTCGGACCAGCCGACTAATGTGTACCTACGAAGTCGGGACAAAAACCGGTAACAACTAAATTAACAAAATGCAAACGTTCACTTCCGTGGCAGGAAAGCAACACTTATCGTGTATACTGTACAGTCAAGAACGAAGTTCGTTCGCTTGACGTAAGACGATTCATGTTATAAGGGCCAACTTTTTTTGGCCAGATGTTTCTTTTAACCTGTCACGTCAAAATGGTTGTTTGTTTTTCTTTGCTAAGATGGCGGCGTCACTCAGCGGGTTAGGTTACTGTTTGTTAAAAGTTTGTATCATTTCTTTATTTTTAACGAGTGGAGGCTAAGATTTGGAATATGAGTCATCTTAAAATGATGCTATCAAGCTTTATAAATTGAATCTTGATGAAGTTAGTTAATAATTATAGTAAAATCGCAACCTCGTATGCAGTCCGGGATAAAAGTACTAAGTCCTTTTCCAGGTCATGGTTGACCCATGTGCCAAATTTCATCCAAATCCGTCCAACCGTTTTAGCGTGAAAGCGTACCAAACAAACGAACCAGCTTACTTTCGCATTTATAATATTAGTTAGAATATAAATAACCCAAAGAATGCCACTAATGTCGCAGTCAATGCGGCCACCACACTGCACACTGCCACACTGGACTCAATCACTATAAAAACATCGTAGAACAGCACTATTAGCACGAAAAGAAGAAGAAAAATAACAACGAGAAATGATAATCGAGTTACCTTAGCAGATGGCAGTATTTAAATAGCACAAGAAGATAAACAAAGGATTACCCAGTTACCCTTTGTTTATATTCTGGTCTGGTTCAGGTCATTTAAATGGAAAATCTAACATCCGAACTAAAAACAAGATATGAGAACAAAGAACAGTCATGTGTATCGAAGTAGTCAACAATTCAATTCAAAAGACCTACTGCTTACCCGTAATAATACAATTTTAGTTTGTCTATAATTTATACATATTATAAATTGAAGTCGGTTTTCGTTTCTATGTGTGTGACCACTGCGTTGTTCTTCTAAACCAAGCAACGCATTTTAATGCAGTTTTCAACTTCACTTAGATAATTTATTCCGGAAGGTTTATGTGTATAAACAACACTAATATTTAACATTAATATTCAACTTATTTATCCAAAAAAATCGATGCTTTTTATCAGGTCCAGGGGCCGTATTATGACGTATTAATGCCACCATTATTCCAGTGTGAGTGAGAGACGGAGCTATACAAGGCCGCTAGCACCATCGTTTTTTCGCAGTGGAATAATGATGGCATTAATACTTCATAATAAGGCCCCTGAAAACTGTACGATGCAGGGGCGGGTCGTTAGTCAAATAATAAGCTTACACATAAACAAAAACATTTAGTAGGCGATATAACCCTTCATTCTTTAATCTTAGTGAATCACATGAAACATCTAGGCGTTTTGTAAACTCTTGGTACATCTAGGTCTATGTTTTCTTTATGCCTGTACGTAATTCATCGTCTGTCATATTAGTAGTTTCAGTTAATTTCTAACACGGAAGGCGACGGATTAGTCACCATTTAGTAAGAGAAAATCAACTGATAGCGTGATGCTTTTGTTATTCTGATTTCAAACTGAACTAGATTATTATAAACCTGCTTTTTTCTGCGGTTTCACCCGTGTGAAAGTCGAAAAGTATCTCACTCGAACCTGCCTATTGTCTGGATAAAAAAGTATTCTATGATCTAATCAAGCCAATCTCTCCGCGAAAACTTAGCTGTCATTGATACTATTGACAGTTCATTTAAAGCTCACTTCAGCTAAGTTTTAGCAGTGAGATTTATACAGAATAGACCTGCAGGTCACGTTCTATCCGTTCGCCAAATTTCATCTAAATCGATTCAGTCGTTAAGGCGTGACTGATTAACAAGCATCCGTGCATCCGTTTTGCGTGGATGTGACACATATTTTCCCCCAAATTGTTATTTTCGTGTTTTGTTCTTTCCTTGCGTCATGTGTACCGCAAATAAACGTATTTTCTTTCTTTAAATCCACGAACATACAGACTTCCAAATTTATAACATTAGTGGTGCAAGATATTCATCGAAGATTTTTTATCTAGCGTTACAAGGGCAAAGACTTGTTCTCTCCAAACCTATTCCAGTCCTGAATTACAAATTCTTAGTTTTCATATAAAGGTTTACATTCACCCAGCCAAAACTTTTTGGACTCTTCAAGACCGCTACTTGGACACTCTCCAGCTATTATTACATACCAAGTAGGTAAGATATAAATTACCTTAACTATATCAAATGGAATTATACCATCGTGTAATGGGAAGCGGGCGACGTAAAATGCTATAATTTATCCCCTTGCCGCAAAGTCGTTGGTCATTTTATGCAATTCAGTAGTAGGTACTTAATAATGAGACTATGTTGTTAATTCGTCTAATAGACGATTGGTCGAAAAGCCATAAAAGTTTACGTGAGTAATGACATACAACATCCTAACTAGTCCTCACTATATATATTATATCCTATATCCTATCCTAACTATAATATTATAAATGCGAAAGTGAGTTTGTTTGTTTGTTACGGTTTCACGCTAAAACGGCTAAGCGGATTTGCATGCAATTTGGCACATGGATAGACCATGCCCTGGGTTAGGACACATGATACTTTTTATCTCGATATTCAGACGGAGTCGAGACTTAAGCGGGTGAAACCACGGGACGCAGCTAGTACGAATATAACTAAAATACTGAGTTGCAGATTACAGATTCACAATGGTTTCAGCTAGATAACAAATATATATTGTAGTCATTACTCAATACATTTATTGCTTCCACATGTGAACTTAGCTGGTAGGTTTTACAAAAATATGATCATTGTGGACCCTGTCGTTCACAGCAGAGTAGGAGAGAGGATCACGCCTGGGACCCAAGTCTGCTATTTTTATAAATTCGTCATTCCAACACGATCCCATTGTCATTTTGCTAAAAGTTCGTAATCTGCTAAATTCATAATGGTCGATCATTGGTTGATCATTGTATTCCACAAATACGATACTCTTAACGAATTAAAAGAAATGACTGCACAATGACGTTCTCATGGTAGGTCACTGATCAAAGGAACTGTCAAAATTTTAGCAGATTACCGCCTAAGTCAGTCATTCATTTTTCATTATGTACGAGATTACCAATAGATGCCATTTCTTTCAATGGAGTGTCAGTGGCTGACCATTGGAAAGTCATAATGACGCCAGTATGTTAGTAGATTACCAAACTTGTCAAAATAAACAAATAAGAAATCAATGATAGACCATTCTGACACTATTGTAATAGCAGACTTGAGGCCCTTTTTTTTTTTTTTTTTTTTGGGTGGGAAATCATCCAATGACTCCTCTCGCTCTGGGTGGAGCGGGAGGGCGTGTCAGACTCTTACTGACTAAAACCCACCCGTGTTCCTTCTGTTGCCTGTGCAATGCCAGGGGGCCACGGTATCCCTTTCGGACTTTCCCGCAACCCCGGCAGGCAATGGTCTCATTGGACCCCTTCATTCGCTGACATCTCTTTGAGGCGCGCGTGGAACACAACGCGCCGTCGACCCGGGCTTGGTCCTTACCGGACGGCGAGCTACCCATTGCTCACCGTCCGCAAGCCCGCGCCTACGGTGGCCGGGAATCGGCAACCGATTCCCGACGCCCAGGGCGTCTCCTCCTGCGGCAGCTAGGGGCGTGAGGGCGCGAAATTTGCCTCTCCCTCACGCGCTCCGCCTCCTCCTTCGCGAGCATTACTGCTTCGCAGAAGGAGGTGACGGCCTCCCATGCCCTCTCGCTCCGTACCATGGCCTGGACCAGGGCCGGACGCGAGAGATCCCCGCCACCGATCGCCTCCACGAGGACACGGCGGTGCTCTGCCTAAGCCGGGCATACCTCCACCGTATGCTCCACCGTGTCCTCCGGGCGATCCACGCAGTGATGACACCCGGGCGTTTCCTCCCGCCTTATCCGAAACAGGTACCTCCCGAAACAGCCGTGTCCGGTGAGGACCTGCGTCAGGCGGAAGGTGAGGACGCAGTGGCGCCTCTCCAGCCACTCCTCAAAGAGGGGACTTATGCCCTGGATTCTCAGAATGGTTGGGCAGAGGTGTACCTATATTAAACCCATATTTCACCAGTTATGTTTAAGTCCCACGTAATAGGGGGCGAGCCTAAAAGGAAAAATGTTTCATTGAAAGAGTCGTGGGTCTCAGGAAACGAGTGAACATACTCAAAGTCAAACAAAGTCTTTGGGTTATTTTCGATAAAATTAACATATTCAAGTCGCTGTAAAGGTAACTTGACTGAAACAAAAATATCTCAGTAACATTTTATAGGTCAAACTTCTGCCAAAGTTTTCTCCAGTTAACTCAGGACATTATTAGAGACATGTACTGTATTGGAAATCGTAGTTTTGTTCTTGTTGCTATTTTTGGCAACAGTATCGGCAGATTTATGCTAATGAGCGTTCTGCCGTTTCCTCGTTTAGTAGACATGAAAACAGAAAGAACAACTCGACGCAGATCTATATGTATCATTTACTATTGTAACTACCTACGCCTACATAGTATAGCTAGCCAAAAAAAAATCAGGAACGAGTCACGTTCAAAAGTTTATCGTAGGTCATGATGAAAAAGTATATTAATAAAATTTGAAACTTCATGCAAGTCGGTATTTTTGGTTTATCGATTATTTTTAGTTCAAAGGGATAATCATGTGGTCCGGTTAGTGTCAATTCCTACACTACAGTGTATATACATTATACCTGCCTGCCCTTAACTTTGGATTCTCTGATCCTTTTTAGGGTTCCGTACCTCAAAAGGATAAAACAGAACCCTTATAGGGTCAATTCGTTGTCCGTCTGTCTGATGTCTGTGCGTCTGTCTGTCAGTCTGTCAATAACCTTTATCTCAGGAACGCGTGGCGGTACCAAGTTGAAATTAATATCAAATACGTAGGTCTAAAGTCCCTCGGAGCTCTAAAAAAATCAAGCTTTTAACAACGCTTTTGTCAACGCAATAAAAAAATAAGGCATTTGTATGTGACATATTTTGATAACCCCAAATAAATCAAAACCTACAGGGTACTTCTCGTTGACCTAGAATCATGAAATTTTGCAGGAAGCTAGGTCTCACAGCACATGTAAACACATACAACAAACAAACACTTAATTTCAACTCAATCATGATTTCCAAAACTAATTTGACAGCTACTGAAGTACATACATTTATAACGTCTTCAAAAACGAACATGCCAGCTACTTTTAACTTCAACGCTTGCAGTGACAAAGTTTGTAATGTAAAAAGCGCCATGATAAGATAAGGACTTCATTTTCAGAGTTCCGTACCTCAAAGGGAAAAAACGGAACCCTTATAGGATCACTCGTGTGTCTGTCTGTCCGTCTGTCACAGCCAAATTCCTCCGAATCTAATGAACCGATTTAGTTGAAATTTGGTACACACATGTATTTCTGTGACCCATTTAATTTTGTGAAATTTATTATAAATGAATTGATATTTTAATTTATAATAAATTAATTTTAAATATGGGGGTCACTTTTAGGGGGCAAATAAGAAAATTAAATTAAAATGTTTTGCAATCTGCACCGTGTGGCATATCAAATGAAAAGGCTTGTTGCGATGGTCCCATTTTATTTTTATAATTTTGAAATAAATACTTTTAAAAATATTAAAGAAAATTTACCATTCCCCCTTATCTTCGAAACTAGTGAGCCTAAAATTTTGAAAAAATTTAGAGAATGAAAGAAAGAAAAGAAAGAAAGACGTTTATTATAACATAAATACGTTTATTTGCGGTACATATGACGCAAGCAAAGGATCAAACACTAAAAAACAAATTTGGGGGAAAATATGCGTCACATCCACGCAAAACGGCCATCTCTCAGCATAATGCTGAAACCTATAAAAAATCTACGGTTTTAAAATAACATGGTAAATCTCTCAATATTGTGCGTACAAACTTACATTTGCAGTTGAAATGTACGGGAGAACATGTTTTTCAACTACAATGTTATGTTTACGAGTATTCTTGAGATAATTCATCCCAACTACGGAACCTTTCATCGCACTTGGCCGGTTTTTCTAATGCAACTGTGAAATTCAACATTCATCTACACTAAGAGATTAAGAGAAAAGATTTATATTTTTGTTTCTAATGAATAAACTCCAACACTACTGGACCGACCTACCGACCCTACTGGTGAAATTCTATCACCAGTAATATATTTATCAATGAGTAACATAGACTATAATTTATAAAGATCTATAAATAACATTGTTAGTGCGGATCATTTTCTTTAGTTTATAAAAATGTCTTGAAAAATATTAAAAATAAATAAATGAAAATATAAATAATTAAATGTCTTTTTCGGTTAGAAAGGCTTGTCTTTAGACTTATAGGTACCAATGTCATGCTTTATTGCATTTAGAAATAACTTGAGCAAACACCCACTCCCTCAGAACAAATATTTACGGGCTAGGCCCAATATTAGTTGTCGCCAAGTGGAATGGTGAGTCTTGAAATAACATAACATCACGCCTGTATTCCCCAAGGGTTAGACAGAGGTGTACCGATTGTACACCCACATTAGACCAGTTATGTTTAAGTCCCGTGTAATAGGGGGCGAGCCTTTTGCCATCTGGGCACACGAATTTGTGCCCGGTTGATGGTAATAGGAGTCCAGAGTCTAGCACTCCGGGCTGCTCTTGAGAAATTCTTGATGGAAAAATGCAATAAAATTTTACCCGACACGGGAATCGAACCCAGGACCTCATTCTCAGCAGTAGCGCTTGCGACCACTAGACCGACGAGGCAGTCTATAACAAATATTTACAGGCTACGCCAACTCGTTGCCGCCAAGTGGAAACGTAGATCTTGAAATACTTATAAAAAATTACGACGTTTGTATATTTTTGACCTAGGACATGCCGATGCCGGTTTCCTCACGATGATTTCCTTCACCGTTTTGAGAGCAGTGGTGATGAAATTATTTTAAGAAAGTTTGATTTAGTACCTAGGTATATCGTAAATAAGCATTCAATGTAGGTATATGAAATTAGAATTCTTATGGTCAGTGAAACGAAATCTCCACACTGAAAAAAAACTGATAATTAAATCCCAACTACAAAAGTTACACCAGTTAATTTAACTCGGAAGTCCACCATTTTAACCACAAATGAAGAACGAAACGTCCCGTAGGATAAAGGCGGTTAATTTTAGACGTCTTTTTATTTCCCGTGCAAGGAGAACAAATGAATCACTATTGGGTAGCTCAGCGCGAACAGACTGATTGATACCTTCCTTTCATCTAGCACATCTAGTGTCTCAGACTAGACTTCGCTGCGACTTAGTACCCAGGTTAGGACGAATATATTGCTGGATTATGGTGCTTTGGTGCGAGGTTGTTAGGACTGTATTTGGGACTAGGATATTTTATTTTGTGACGGAAACTGTTTTTTTTTCCACATTGGTTAAGAACATAAGAAATATATTATTTTTATCTGACTACGGCAAAGCGAAAAAAGGAAGGTTATGTGCTTGACCTATATAGGTATGTATGTCCGTCTCTTTGTTCCCTCGTAACTACTAAACGGCTGAACCGATTTTGACGAATGATAAGTCGTTAGATTCGTCTTAATTGCGCGAGTGTCACTTGTACGGGTATATTAAAATTATAAAAAATCTAAATGGATTTTTGGCGCCAAAATATATATTTAAAAAAAAACTTCCATACTTACCGAGTGGGGTATCAAAATGAAGGGTTTAAAAAGGTAATTAGAAAAATGGAAACAAAATGTATTTTCAAATGTAATTTGGAATGAGAAATGATAAAAAAACTAAAAAGCTGAAAATAAAAATAATATATTTTTGATATCGCAGGCAGGGAAACGAAAGTTACAAGATATCTCAGGTGTGTTCTTACAGCTGGGTTTTTGAGTTTAAAAGTTTCAGTAATCCTAGTATAAACTTTTTTTTTGAGGGGTATGAAGAAAATGATTTACTTTGAGAAAAAAAAAGAAACGTGTTAAAGTAAAACATTAAAGTTCGAGGTTAGGTAGGTAGGTACTGTGAGGTATAAAAACCGCGAGAATCATTTGAGGTATTGTTAAGAAGATCAACTTTTTTGTAGATCATTCTTCCACTAACGTTTCAGACAGTAATGATACTTATGAAAACCATATTCACAACAAAAATATATCAGTTTTCATTCTTCTACAATTTTCTGAACTAGCGTCTAGCAAGTACTCGTCGAGAGTTGGCCTGTCCAGATTTCAATAATTCATACAAAAATGCCATAGAAAAAAGCACTTTCAGTTTATACCGAATTTACAATTTTTCGGTCAACTTTTCCAATTTTGCGTTCACTATAAACCTTTCAAAAAGTTTGACCGCTATGTGTGTGTGTGTCTGTGTGTCAGTGTGGCACCGCAGCTCTTAAACGGGTGAACCATTGAATGCGGTTTATTATTATTTGAAAGCAGGTTTTCTAGCGATGGTTCTTAAACATGTTTTATCAATATCGGTGCAGCCGTTTAAAATTATCAGCTCTTTTCTAGTTGATGAATGGATGTGAGCATCTTCTACAGATCTGATCGATTTGAATTTGGTATTTTGTTACTTCAATGATATTAGAAGAACATAGTAACCTTGAACTGATGCTGCAGCATCACCTGGAATGTGCAGGATACTCAACTCACTTACCAACTTACAGCACAGGTATCGTGTTTGGGCTCATTGGAATGGTCTCAATGAATAGGTTATAGATAGATGATGAACAGGGTTTGGTGATGGAGTAGGAAAGAGAGATGAGGAAACGTTTGTGTCGGGGGTTTTTTAAATTTCATTTGTCAGACTATTACGAACACAAAAACAAAAAATAGCCAAATCGGTTTAGCTGTTCTCAAGTGATGTGATCTTACCAACGAACAGCATTTTATTATTTATACAGGGTTAATATTAATTAGCTAGCGAAAAGAGTCAAATTTAATTAACGACATGTTTGGCGCAGTGGTTAAGCGATTGACTGCTGCGCTGCGTGTCGCGGCTTCGATTCCCGCACGGAATAAATATTTGTATGACCGACAATTAGTTGTTCCGGGTCTGGCTGTTTGTGAGTTTAAATGTTTGTAAACGCACCCACAATACAGGAGAAGTTCATAGTGTGGGGCAGTTAAAAAAATAAATAAAAATGCTTTCCGCAGACGTAACGGTTGTCGATACCTTAACATGATAAAACGAAAAAGAAATTAACTAAATGATGTTTTTTTTTGAGGTCATCAACCGCCGGTAATGTTAAAAATTTGTAATTTTTTTTGTGTAAACTTCACAGACGTAATGAGCTGCAATATCTCAAAGCCTCGTGCAGAATGGCGCGACGCGAAACCGGTAATTATTCGACCGTGAAGTTTTCTTGGAAATTGTTTAGTTACGGGGTGTCCTGCGTGAGCGACGAATACGACGCGACGAACGCGATCAACTCAACGGCATACCCTGCTTGCAGTTGCAGCCCATATGGCAGTCTGCGGTGAGACGCGACGTAACCCGTACTTGTTTTAAGGGCATCCTGCAGACGCGACACCACGAACTACTTTACTTTCAAGCAAAATTGTACTGTAGGTACTTCTCCATGATTCGAGAAGTAATGACCAAAATCACGTAGGACATTTGTCGCATTTAGCATCGCGTCGCATTGCATCGTGTCGTATCGCGTCACGTCGCGTCGTATTCGTCGCTCACGCAGGACACCCTGTTAGAGTCGCGTCGCGCTGTCGCGTCGTGTCAGTCTGCACGAGGATTCCTACGATAAAACAGATTTTATCAACCAACGCGAACGGTCATTGACCCCAAAAAATCATCAAGTCGTTTTATTCTGTAGTGTTTAGATACACCGATCACGCCTGTGGAGTTTTGCTAGCTGATTTGACCCTGTAGATTAGCTAATATTCCATCTAATATGCAAACAAGTCGGTTCACACCGCGATAACTTTGCTTCCAAGTTGCCTGGCGCCTCGATATTTCGGGAACAAGTAGGTGTTCTATCATTCTGATAAAGCTTAATGTTTTCTTTCCAGATAAGAATCTTGTGTTTACTCTACTCGACACAATCTTAGCGGGTAAAAAATCTGGATGTCAACGCGATAACTGACTTCCTTATCAACTCCAAATTAAATATTTTTACTCGGCTAAGAATGAAACTGTAGTAGAAAAGAATGGGCTGTGAGTAACTTTGTTGACAGTCAACGTTACTGTCTGATAAATAAACCTCAATCGTTAATACTAAAATATATGTGAACGTTGCCAAAAATTATGAATGGATGAATATCTCATATCGTGTGAGCTGGTGTAGATTTTAAATAGGTGATAAAATTAATGAGAACATTTTATTATTGTGTTATAACATGACTCAGTGTTCATAAAGAACCGTAATGAAGCTAAATAATACGACTTTTAAAGTGACGTCGTTATAATAATACCCTTTTTGCTTTGTGTATTCAAATACATCAAATGTTTGACAATGGGAAATAAACTCTTCATTTATTGACGCATACATGTAAATAAAGTCTCGTATATTCAGCCGATACAACAATAACATAAGTTAACGTTAGTTAATTTGGCACGCGTAGAATAGTTATTTGTTATACAAGAGTGCAAAGTTGCTTTTTAACCGCGTGTTCAATTTTGATGACCGAGCAAGCGAAGGATTCTAAAATTGAATCACGAGCGCAGCGAGTGATTCAAAATTAGAATCCTGAGCGTTAGCGAGGGAATCAAAAGAGCACGAGGTGAAAAATCTTTGCACTCGAGTGCAACACGTAACTTTTCATTCCACCTCAGCGAGGAAATGACTAAATGCAAAAAAAAAAACGTTTACAATCACAAGATAGGTACACTTTTATTTCAGTTTAGGTATTAATTACTACATTATGACAGGTAAGTATTACAGAATAATCTTTAAATTATAACAAAATAATACTAAGGTATAATTAAGAAAATTTTAAAGTAACGTTGCTACAGTTATTTAAATTGAGTGAAAAAATGTAGCGTAAAGAACCGCGTACAAAGCAAATTGAAAAAAGAACACCAAGAAGGTTCCGAGTCTGAGTTTTTAACAAATTAAAAAAAAGTTGTATGATATATTCGGCACCATAGAGGTAGCAGTAAATAGGTTTAATGTTTTTTTTAATTCACAAACTTAGTGCACACGATGTTCTAAATTCAATTTACTTTATCCTCTAGAGAATAAAAACGGCTTTTCCACTCAGATACTGAAGATTAAAAATACTCTTTCCGAGATGGTGGGATGAAAAAGTTATTCTTTTATGAAATTCGTCATGGCGAAATTAAGTTTCACCAATTACGTAACTTAACAATATAAATTATCTGCAGTATTATACACGAATACACGAATGAGCCTGATTGCCGCCCATAAAATTTATAGGACATTACTTAAATATATTATTCGATTTATAGTCCTACTTATTACAGCTTTGTCGGCATTCGAATGCTAAGCAGATAGCACGATTGAAGTAATCTTCATTTGTATGTCTACTACATATGCAAGTGCCATTCCGAATTTCTGGATATTCCGAAAGGACGCAAAGAAAATTGAGCTTAAACGAGTATAAGTCAAGTCTCAAAATTGCATCAGACGGAGACGTCAGCACGTATGGGACACACCAGCTCGTGGCGTGAAGAGTAGGTGCTCGACTGCGTAACGTCAAAATCGGGTTTCAGCAGGACATGCCCCTGAATTTGCATATCGCACATCTACTACCGCATTCCTCTATGAAATATTCAGACAATCTACTCCTTCGCAATTTAACTTCCATATAGACGAGACTAACCTTCAAATTGTACTACCAAAATAGACAGCTCATTTGAAATGCTTATACCTACTTGAGTTGCATTTTAAGCATTTCTTATATTTTTGAGATAAAGAATAATGGTGATAATGTTAAGAGACCGACTTCTGAGTAGCGAAAAGTAACAAATATGTACGTATCCAGGAGGTCAGTGCAGCTGGCAAGTATTTATTCAAATGTAGATGAGAGCATGAATAAATTATATGCAATATCAATGCCAGATAACGACAGTAATTGCCCTATAAAGACGAGGAACGATGTCACAACGCCTAGAAACGCAATTACGTCCGCAAGCATGCTCACACGAACATACGCAGCTATAAAACGTCCTTCGCCCGCATTTATTGCTTACATGTCTACAGATTTTTGGGAGCTTTTGAATCAATACAATAGCTTTAAGGAGCGAGGCGTGTGTGACTGGATTGAGAATGTCGTTTTAGTTGGGAGCCTGTCTTGCAAAGGAACACATTCATTGGCTGAACAGGACTCGTCATCGAGTAAAGGATGAATTGTTCATTGAATCAAAGCGCTTTATGTCTGGAAAGTTAACTTCAATTTAGTTCTGTATTAAGATCATTTCAGAGAATTTTCTTTCTCTAAAGTGAAAAAAAAATTGGTAATATGGAATCATCTCGCAATAAACATTTTAGTTCATTTCAATGTTGCTTAAGTTGTAACACAATAGATGACCTACTAATATAGTTGAATGTAGTAGGAGTACTACTATTTTATTTCCTATATTGATTCTTGTACCTTGCTTGGGTTTATGAGGACCATGAAGCTCTTCCTCTTTCCAATCTAATAGAAAATAAGTTTATTGCCAATGTATATGGCTCACGAGAATACATATTTGGAATTAAATTGATCAAATAAAATTTCCAACTTTACAAGATATTTGTTTAGCTAATATTTGTACGATTTTCTATATGAGTCACCATTCATTCAGTATTCAGATAATCTAAGAGCAAGTCTTGTAGCCAAATGTATGGCAATATGGAGCGTTTGCTGAAGCGTTTTCAGAAAATAGGATACGCCATCATAAACTGTCTTCACTTCATATGGGAATAATTCAAAAATTTGGCTGAGCAGTCCATAGCGAGCACAAATATAAGTGCACGAAGTAATATGGTCCACAATGTACGTCGGATTTAGGGTATTTCCGAGGCTCCAAGAATATATATGGCTGCAGTTCGCACTCACGAGATATTCGAACGCTCTGCCAATAGCGTACTTAGTTCAACTAGATATAATTCTTTGAAACCCTCCCATGTGCAGCCCGCCTGATAGAGGTGAGGGATTCCGGTAAGCATACCAGAATTGTATATTATAGTGATAGCCGTGAATCGGTAGCATACCGGTTACCTACTTCAGTTTTATGAATGCACTTCAAGTTTTGGAAGTAAATAGTTCTTGGATTTTGTTATCGTCTTGAAACATGTGTCTTTGGATCGTTAGGAATTCTATCGTTTTCGTGAAGTTATTTTGTTTTATAATACCATTTTGCGTAAATGTTCTGAAAATTCGTCTCAATTTTCTTTAAAATCTTAATAAATTCTCAAAATTAACCACCCTGCTCAAGCTTGTCATAACATGATTATTAAAATGGTTTTTTATGATATTTCTAAGTACCCACAAATATTCTGGGTGGAGTTTAAATTTATAGACTGTACTGACAGCTTATGTCTTCCTCCACGATTCCTAGAACTCGCATAAGTCTAATTTCAATTTCCCGTTTACTTAGTAGCGTGACGCTTCTCCAAATGATAATTTAGTGTCGTTTTGTTCGTCGTGTCAGCTTTAATCTTTAACGAAAGGGTGTCCGAGACTGACTGTCCAGTTTATTCTCTGTCCACGTGAAAGCCGAAGCTACAAATTCGAAATAGAGCACATTGAAATTTAGCAACTGTCTGTCGAGGCGCATTACCGACTCCGCTATGTATTTATAAATATTCGGCCGACGTTTTGAGCTATCCGTCCAGTTATAGGTCAGGATATTTAGAGCTTAGTTAAAAAAACAACAATCACAAATTCCATCATACGCCGCGTATCGGCAGACGACGTAGACGAAAGATAGATACGATAAAAATAGTCAACCGTTCGTAGAAAATGGTTGCACAAATATTTGTCACTGATATTTTACTGAAACCAACCTCAATTTGGCAACAATCTTTGTCAGTATTCATAGTACTCGTAGCTTATAAGTAAAAGCTATATACATTTGCTCAATTTTCTATTCTGTTCACTAAATAAGATACCTATACTAAAAAGAGAAAATACTAAGAGAGCGGACATATGCGTGTATAAACTGTCATTATAATCAAATTTTGGCAATGTTCCAAGCCTCAAAAATACTGTTAGTCGTCTTTGGAGGAAGGATAACTACTCCAAGTCTAAAGTCTGAAGATCTTGGGCGCTTATCTTGTTCTATTATACTTTTTACGGTGGTAGGGCCAGGAGATTGCCGCAGATAACTCCAAACTAATACAGTTTCTAAACATAAGCTTCGTCTAATGAATACGTCTACGTAATCCAAACTAGTGATCCGTATTGTAATAATTGTGAAAGAAAAAAAATCGTTAAAATGAAGTTGTTTCTTCTAAAATTAAGTATCGTTTGTTACGTTATTTAGTGTGGACGTGTGGTCTAACGAATTTTTAGCTAATGGAATAGTTTACTTCACATCTGTAGGCACCTCATTATTTCAACAAATAATTTGTCCATTGACATGATGGATGTTAATGTCACCACTTGTAACGGTATTTAGCGCGCCTTTGAGAGAGTGATAAATCTAGGATAGCTTCCTGAATGTAAGTGTTCCTTGTATAGATCACAGTAACGATTGCGTTTGTAATGGCTGCTCACTATGAAGCACTTACATCATAAGGGTTTAGCTCTAGAATACCTAATGATGATTCGTATGAAATATGACTGTTGTTTAATAGTTTAGTTCAAAGAGATGAAGAACGACTAAGCAAGTTGTCAATTTAAGTGTTGATTTGTGGTTTTTTAATATAGTATTGTTTAGCCAGATTGTTTCCCTTGGCAACAATCGTCTGTCATTGCAAGAGACAGACAGTATCGTCAAGGCTCGTGAGTGTCCCATTACTAAGCGTAGGGATTGAAATCTGACCTACACAACGTTCGCTGATAGAAATGGTCACGGACAGATGTTGTACACGATTATCAGTGCAGACATGAAGTTTACATTAAAGGCAGATGCTATTGTGTACCTAATGTATGCTTCAGTTATGCGCTTTATAGATAACGTTCATATTTTACTTAGGAATATAGTATTTAAAGGCTACAAAGCTAAGCGAAACCTTTACTTCGTAGGTTTAGGGAGTTAAATAAAGGTAAACAACAAAAAAAAAACACGTGACGAGACAGCTGTCCAGTAACCGAATAAACGTAACACCTGTAATTTCAGTTGTCATACTACGTCACAGTAGTACTCTTCAGTTTAGCAACGATATAATTCGTTGACATTAAGGCCCGTATTACAGAACCTCACTCAACACTCAAGCATTACTTAAAACTAGTTTCAACCAATCAAACGGCTTTAAACGAGTTTTAAGTAATGCTTGAGTTTTGAGTGACGTTCTGTAATACGGACCTTAGAGTTTGAGCTCTTTACAATAGACATATTACAAGATTATTTTTAATATTAAATCTAACTAAAAAAATGTGCTCCAGCAGTTACAACTGTGAAGAGTATTTTATGAATAAATGATAAAGTTTAACATAGGTAAATAAAAAAAAGAGGAAACTATTGTAAAAAATCTAAAATAAATTTAGTTTGGTTTATCATATTTTTAAACAAAAAAGTGTCATCTATAAAAACCCTTTATAAGTTTACCTAAATTTAACTACCTAAACCTATGGAGTATAAATGTAACAATAAAGCTTTAAATTTTTTCTTACTACAGGCGTGTCCTATTTTAGTGTCCTTTAATGAGGTCTTATTTAGTTTAGTTGCAAAATATTATAATGCAACTGAGGTAACTTTGATTTGGAAATATAGCCCTTATGCTGCAACTATAGTGTCAGTGCCGTATTTTTTTTTGGCTTCTACAGACATACTACTTAATTTTGTCGGAAGAAATCAAACCCCAGACGCGTAGAGCCAGTTATTCATAGGCCTTAGGGGAATTTTAGGGTCTTGCTCTGAAAGTTAAAATTGGTTCCACAGACATATAGGCATAAGAAATCTTTACACCAAAAGGAGCATATACTTGTAAAAGGTGGTCTCGTTTAGGAGATAGAGAGAAGAAAATAGATGAATATTTTATGAGTCATCAGTTAGAGGAGGATCACAATCGACTAGTTTATTAGTAGTCCTGCACAAACCTAAAAATAAGTCACAGTCGTCAGCAGAGCCCGAACAAAAATAAAAGCAGCCCACATTGATTGATGTCGAGTCTCACACACACGTTTTTGACGTCCCGCCGTCAAGACAAGCAGTGCCAACCGATGTGCCCTCGGCCCCTGCGAGGTTTTTTTCTGTTAGTTGGAACGCAACACGCAGAGATGCTCGGCGGTCACATGAGCTAATGAATTTTAGACGTTTTCTTTCAAACAGGAAGATCGTCACAAGAGACGATGACAGTTCGGCGAGACTGGGTTCAGACGGAGACCGTCGCGTCGCGTCGCGGACCGCTCGCGGCTCGAATACGAATATGATTTTTATTTCGTTTCTGTAAACGAAACTACGATAGCGAATTGGCGCATTCCCTCCCACGTGTACAGTTAAAAGTGTCGCCGCGAGCAAGTTTTATTCGATATTTTCACGCAGATGATTGAGTTAGACGGCTTGCGCAGGAGGCTGGGACGCAATCTCCGGTGGCGGTGCGGAAGCCACCCGGCCCAGCCCCCGTGCCCCCCTCGCACCCCCCCGACGCGCCCGTTGCACCGCCAGACAGACCCGGGAGACGTCCCCACTACATCTAATTAATAAATCTGATATAAGTAATTATTACTCTGAATGGCGTCAATGTTTGAATTATAACAAGTTTACAGCACAGATAGGAATGGATGTCGACAGATTGAAATCGTATTAGTTATCTTATGTCTCATTCAATAAAGCGAAGATTAAACAACATTGAACGAATGAGATCGTATATTTGTCGTGCGTTTGATCAGCTTAATTAATCGTAATGCTAGCTAACTCACAGTTATTAGCTGATGGCATTTGGAATAAAACTGTAATTGTTATGATAGAAACATCATTGTAAAGCAGTGAGAAATAATAATAAAATCGCATTAACCCTCTTGTGTCGTATTACTTAGTTGTAAAGCGAAGTTGTGTCGGTCGCGCAGGAAATTCGGGGGATATTTTCCGATCGGAGTTAGGGATCTAGTTTCCGCAGTCGCGCGATAAACAAGTTATTGGCGTTAGTGAGGGTTGAGAGGGACGAGGCAGGGGGTGGGGGGGCGACGCGGGATAACTCGTCCGTGTAATTAATAAACGAAGCGAATGGGAATTTGAATGGGTTTGATGATTTGTGAAAGTGTTTAACGCGTCACGTTAAGATTGTTATCATTGATGACT
Source organism: Xanthia togata (assembly GCA_963853775.1). Lineage (NCBI taxonomy): Eukaryota > Metazoa > Arthropoda > Insecta > Lepidoptera > Noctuidae > Xanthia > Xanthia togata. The sequence goes on along the minus strand of OY970802.1, from coordinate 9,809,798 downwards.
AACTCGGTATTTCGTATTTCCCGACTCTTGCACGACTCTCGTACGAAAATTTATTGACACCATTAATTTATAATTAAAATTCTTGGGAACACATCTTCAGTTAGCATACCTTTTCAATTCTAAATCAGATAAATAGCAACAATTATATTAATAGGCTGATAAATTTTGACATTTGTCTACATAATGTTTTTCTTTTTTCTCCGTCTGAAAGCGTACCAATGGAAAATGTTTTAATATTTGCAACAACGGGTTTAAGACGCAGATATATGCCAGTGACCTTGAGTGGTTAGTATAGAACAAGCATCTGTACTGAGCTCAAGCAACTCGTCGTACGTTCAGCCAGTAATAGGCCTCGTCCATCTAGGAGCGCTGTCCCAAATTTGTCGCATTATTAATTATTTATATATAAAACAAAAGGTATTTTAATAAAACACGTATACTAAAACATCAATAATTAAATTATCTTCATAATGGTGAAAGTTTCAGAAAAATACGCTTGATAGATTTTGCGTGATTCTCAGTTTTTTATCCGCGTTAGACATAAAGAACAATGACCAAAACGTATCCACCCTTGTAGCACTTTAAAACCTATGTTGATCTGAGGGCCTTAACCATCTTATCATTTTATTGCATGACAGCGACACTGAAATGTCCATCCGAAAAAGTTATATCGGTAAGAATAATAGTGAATTAGTCAAAATTATGTTGCTGTTAACCTAAAAATACATACCTACTTCTTCTTTGAAATGTCAAAGCAAAAATCGTTTTTAATTACATATCATTCAAGTGACATAATTTCAATTATACAGACGAACGGACTACGGACTAATAACGGATTTTGTTTTGAACTCCGAAGGAAGGTATTTAATCATCCCACAGTAATATGTTTCTCATTAAGAGAAGAAATGCATAGTGAGGAATTGTTCTTTTTGTGCAGCTGCATACAATAAAATGATAAGATCTTACGATCACCAAAGGTGCTTTGCGTAGCGTGCAGATATCTTGTAAATTAAAAAAAAAATATGTGAAGTCAACAATCTTGGTTGCGTCCGCGTGGTGAATAAGACTCAGTTGCTGATATGGGGGTGCTACTGCTCCGGCAGTGATAATGCGTATAGGCTGTGACATAGTTGAAACACAGATCTTCAATTATTTCTTGCCATATTTTTAATATCAAAGAACATTAAACGGCAATATAATTGTGATTGTTCCGCTTTCTTCTTGTTGATATAACTTTTTTCGGATGGACATTTCAGTTTCGCATTGATACGGTGGCTATAGCCCTTCGATCAACATAGGTTTTAAAGTGCTACAAGGGTGGGGACTGTGTCCATACATTTTTGAGCATTGTTCTTTACAAATTAATTTCACTATGTACTATAAACATAATCTAAAATATTTATATATTAAATTATTAAGAAAATGCTCTAATTTAACATATATTTTTTCCATATCATTAACACTACTCGTTTAGACGTGATCTTCAGTATAAAATCATTTAAAGTCGGTTATCGTCGCCTTAATGTATTGTAATACTTGCAACGATTTGTTCTATCTAATGAAAGAGGTGTGTAAAAGGGCGTGAACTGCTTGCATATATTTCGCTCCGGTTTACACACACATATTATTGTCAGCGAGGACGTGTCAAATGTCTCTCCGACCGACTCGTTGTGGCTGCAATAGAATGCAGTGCAGTGCGTTGAAAGCGACCAGACCTGTTTGCTTATCTCGAGTTTTCTTACTCAAAATGAGGCCTTACCTTGCCGTAATAAAGGCGAGAATCCTTTGCGCGATATTACAGTTCTAGATAGCCTTCAGCTAGCAACAGTTCATTTGTTTCCGTTAACACTTCTGGTCCACAGCTTCTTCGGGAAAGTATCAGATGTTAGGCGCTTTTTGATTAGAACCGCACGACTCCAAGATAGTAGATTGAAATCTCTGTTTTGACAGTTTGTAACCGCAAAGACAAATGGCGCGACCTACAAAAGTTTTTGGTCTTTGTCAATTCCCTCATGATACGTCTGACAAATATTTTAAATACCGTCGAAGTGTTAAATGTTTCTTCACGTGTTTAAATATACATAGTGGGAGCGTAGGCAGATATTGTAAAACACCATGATTTGTCATTTAGCGTTGTAGTATAAAAATATGAGAGATCAACGACCTATAATAGCATTTATAGGTTTGATGAAATCTGTGGTGGAAACTAATTAATTAAGTATGGTTATTCCGTAGGAAGAATATTTCAGTGACAATTAGGTTATTACGCAGTCGAGCTTGTCAAAGTATCATTATTCTGTCGCTGGAAATGTGTCGGATTTTACGAATTAATTCCGTATCTCACGATGTTTGAGAGTGAATCAAATGTAGCAACTCTATCACTATCAGACTGACACATCGCGTTTCACAATCACGAAGAAAACGAATGTCTGACTTTATATTTTCTAACTAATATTATGAATGCGAAAGTGAGTTTGTTTGCTTATTACGCTTTCACGCTAAAACAGCTGAACGGATAAAATGACATAGGCTACTTTTTATCCTGGATCACAGAAAAAGTCACAGGAAACAGGTAGAAATATCATAATGAGCACGCGTACAGTAAAACATTTTACGATTTCCGTAAGCGTGTCGTCCATTTTATTATAATTACAGTTACAACTAAAACTAAACTGTTCCTTTAATTAGGTATTAAAGTCTCATTATCATAATGTGTCGTGTAAAATTAATTATTATTTTATGGTCATATACTTGATTTTACGGCCATGGCTAGTGATCTCTAGTCTGCCCTCTCGGTGCTTAAAGCTGATAAGAAATAAAACGAATAACAAGTAATGAGCATTAATATCTATAGAATGTAGGTAGATGTTACTTATTATAAAGATAATGTTTTACATTAAGGGCCTATGGACACGCGACTTATTGCAGCAACACTGCACCGCGTCACAAGGTCATTTGGCAAAATGGCTTCGTGAATATCTACTAGGTGTTAACTGCCACAGAGCACCAAATCCCTGTCACCTAGCTACTTTGTTTTCAATTGATTCAGCGGTGAGACTGCATCGCGATCAAGTGTCAGGGTTAGGTTAGACATTTGAATTGTAGCTGTGTCGTAAAGACGCGTCTGTATCGCGAGCTGTTAATGCGATAAGTACTATGTACATTCGTGTATTGGCATCTTTATAAAAGCATTGTGACTAAGAGCAGTTACAATCCAATCCACGATGTGCATTATATTATGACGTTTGACTAGAGTAATCGTAGGTTAGTAATATATGTACCTACCTACTTTTATTACTTTCAAATAGTTATTAACACTTGTAAATATACCGCAAATTATTATTAAAAATAATTTACCTTGTTACATCACAAATAATAAATAAATAATGCATGTAAAAAAAACGAGCGAGGCTTACCTACTGTAGTCTTATATGATGTGTAACATCTCACCTTGGTAATAAGCAACATTAAAGGGACGGGGACTCGTCAAGGTCGTTTCTGACGGCCAACTCTAAAACCGCGCGCGCTCATTGGTCAAATCAAATAGCGCGCTTCCCCGGCTTCGTGTGACACACTACACAGTCTCTTTTCACGAAATCACACCCTCAGATTTGATTATTTAGATTATTTTAGATTTTGATTGCAGGAAAGCGGGAGGAAAGATGTTCACATCCAAAATGGGATAGGTACCATCGAAGAAGTTCATATCTATACACCGTAAGGACTATTTCTGCTTGCAGCGCTCGGCCGCTATAGAACCGGGGGGGTAACAGATGTGGTCATCGTGTTCACGGGTTTTTTTTTTCAAACTTCTTAGATATGAAGTACTTCGATAGTACCCAACACTTTTTACTCGCGGAAAATCGCAGAAAGCGAGAGAAAAGCCAAAAGAATCACTGCAGTTACCTACTTAGATAGGTATTTTTCCCAAAAAAAATCAAATTGGAAAAACAAAATGGACAGGCTAAAAATTAAACTAAATTTAATTCAAGCAACAAGACTCATAGCGTTAGAAACAATTTTTTTTTTTTACATATTATATTACTAAAACATTAACACAGAAACAATTTGTGACATCACTGCTGCAAAGTGACAGGCCCAGCCGAATCTTGCCTGCTTGCTGCCATAGACAGGATGCCGTTGGTGCTGCCCCGTACCCTACTAACCAGGGATGCGCACCGCTTCCACATTACAGTGTTGAAGCAGTCAACGCGAGCTTCAGCAAACATCCCTGTTGCGCTGCAGTACCGAGGCAACCCCATCAGCACCCTTTGGCACCCCATAGCACCCCTGAATGCGTTATTGTAGACTTTTAACAAATTAAATGTTAAGAAGAAATTGTACTAAACACTAACCATTAGGGTGATTGCATAAACACAATGCATTTTGACAATTAAACAACATTTATTGCGTTGACTTTTTCAAACTTTTGAAAATGGGTTAGGAATTCCCTTCAAAATCCTTCGGATTGTGACTGAAAGTGTGTCACGTAATCGGTGTGTCGCGTCTGCAGTACAGGTTAATCTACGAAAATTTGCACATGGACATGACATGGACAGCCCATCTGCACAGCTGTATAGGTCGCTTGTGCTTGTGCAACGAACAATGTGCTGTGAACTGGCACTGCAGACTGTCAGAAATGGCCATTGTTATTAGTTAGCACATAAACTATCTCCACAAACGTCATACATGTTCCGTTGTTGCTCCCGCAGATAGTGTGAAGTATAAACCGTTTTAACCACTCAATTGGTAGCAAAAATGCTTTATTATAGTAATTTTTCAGGCCATCACTTCCTTTTTATTTTACACCATCAGTTTTCAGTTTTTTTTCGGTCATTGGATGATCTCGAAAATTGAAATATGCAAGAATAATAAGCTAAATTCTTTTCGTGTGGGGTATATTGTGTCAGATTATTTTTCGTATTTTGTATATTTTAGTTTGGCCTCACTGCCCATTATCTCTTCAATACCTTCTAAGTACCTACATAACGTAAATGGGGAACGTAGTCTAGGTTTTTCTTATCATTATAATACAGTAAATAATAGTTTTCGTGAGTGTGACTCTTTCATAAACATTTCTATTGCTACTCAAAGGAATAAAAATAACCTTTGTAAAAATACTTTCTTGATCTTTTTCACATAATTTACAAACATTCCAAATATATTCTACTTCACCTAACCAAACATTTCAAACGCTAATCGGCACTGTCATTACGAGCTCTCGTAATTTTTTTGTTCTAACAATTTGGTACAAAAACATATTTTTTTTCGTACCTTAGCCCTGTAATTAGTCCCTGCCTAAATCAATCAACGTTTTACCCTTTGTCATTATGTCGTTAGTTTCTTTAACATGTGTTACTGTTACTGGGCACCGTATGTTTGGAAGTAGATTTTGGCCTAAATATTTTTTGTCTGTAGCCCTTTTTTCTCATATAATGAATTATTTTAAACAACTTTAGAAGAGTGTTGAGAGGTACCAATGGTTGTTAATATCGAAACAAATACGTATATATAGTCGTAATTTAAATTCAGTCCTTTTCATGCCTTACCAGTACCTATGTAGACGGTAAACAGACAAATGATAATTAGTAACGGGTACATCCATTATGTAAAATCAAAGAAATATTATGACGTATTCGTGTAAGAAAATATCTATATGTATGCAAATAATATTATTATTGTTCACAACTTTGTGGGAGTCATAAAATCAGTAATGTTTTCATGGTCAGCATAATCATAATTTTATCATTCTGTGGCTGGTGATTGACACTTTAAAATCGCCATTTTACAATGTAATTGTACCGACTTGCTAGCCAATAGAAATAGGTACCTACAATATAAATTAAAATAGTTCAATTAGAGCCAATATTCTTCTCTTTGGCACCTTGTAACAAACCAGTCACATTTCAGTTCTCACTTTTAGGCTTCGAATAGAACAGACAAAATATCAAAGTATTTCGAATTTAATATACAAATGTACTAATAACGTTACTGTCATCTTAAACTATTATAACGGCACTAAAGAGAGAGATAGCAATAATATAAAAGAGTAAATTAATACAGGCTTTAATTTCATAACATAACATCACGCCTATTTTTCCCCGAAAGGTTAGGCAGAGCTATACGTGTACCTATACACATACGAGTAGTACCCGCATTTCGATGGTTAAAACTTTTATCACAATAACGCCATATTGCACCAATATTGTGATTGTTACCAATATTGTAATAATGCCACATTTAAAACCCTTTTGCACTAATGTTGATCTTGTTCTTGAGACCATTTCCATTTTCAAATACATTATTATTTTTCTTTAGCAAAATTCAATTTTCAAACCTTTCATATTTTCTTGTGTGCCAGTAACATGTTCTCACGGTACTAAGTCGCTGATGCTGATAATTTCCATTGTAATCCGTCATAAGTTGACGCGAAGGAATATCGTCTCGAGAGATTTTTCTGTATACCCAGTGCGTATGTTTGCATAAGTTAAAAGTCTTCTTAACAATCGATCACTGTCATAAGATACCTACTGGTATTATCAGAGTACATTGAACTGTTCAGTGTGTTTCGTTGCGTACGCACACAAAACTTCATTGTGACTATGAAACGATCTGATAACACACACACGTAACCCCGAGTCAGACCTTATCTTGTTTGCTTTGTAAAATTTTAGATGTACGTAAATATCTTTCGTTTTTTGTGGACACGGACCGGGTCTTTCAGAGAACGTGGGATACGAAATTTGCAATGGAAAATATATTTTACCCACGACTTTGACATAGACAGCAATTTCATTGTTATCTAATACCCACAAATTGTATAAATAGCCATTGCCCAATATGTATCTACACTTCGTAAGATTATTTGAGTTCATATCCTAGAACTTAGAAGGCTCTACTTTGCTTTAAATATTTCACGACACTTGAGTTTGTAGTTGACCCACATTAGTTCAGTGGTAAGTTGAAATAGATTCTTTTCAGAGAGCATTTCGACTTGGTTCTTGGTACAGCTAAATCCCAATAAATACTGTGATGAGGCAATAATTGACGAAGGAATGTTCGTTGAGCATCGAGCTTTAGAATTCTTCCTTTTTTCTTTTATGGGCTAGGTATTCTAGAGACTGGCGTACATATGTATTTCTGTAGGTACTGCTTTACTTTTACATACACAAAGTTTTTCAGAAAATCATTCAGCTTTTTATTTTCGTCACAAAAGATCTCATGTGACTAACAGAATGGTGATAGAGAGTTTCCATTTTAAATTAAGACAGGCATGCTGTCACAACGTAAAGAGTTATATCACCCTGACGGACTACACCTACTTTCTAATAGTAGTCGCACCTTTACAGAAGTACTTCCATAAATTCTTTCAGGGAATACAAACAAGACAGCTAGCTCATGTCAATGTATTTCCAGTCGCAGCCACGAATTCTTGGCACTCAATCACGGCGTCGGTAATTCTGGAGTAACATTACCCAGGAAGGACTCCATTAAATGCTGACAACTAGTAAATTGTAACTACAAGTCTATTGTTTTACCATCAAATGTATACATATCAGAGTTGTTAAAATTTCGCAGTTGAGGCTTGACGTAAGCCCCGCAGACGGTGTTTATATTGTGCAGTGAGTTCTTAAGAAACGTGCCGTCTCGCTACAGATGAGATGGCCGCGTTGAGATACAAGTGCTGTTTATTTTTCTTAGCGCTCTTTTTGAATCTCAGACTCACGGAGGAAATTATACGCAGTTCGTTTCTTAGATAGTTTAAGTGTTAGTGGATGGGTGGCGTTTCAAGTAAATGCTGTGTTTACGTTGGTGAAATTATTATGTCAGTTTTGATGTGGTTGTACAATCTATGCTTCAACTAGGGTTTTGTTCCAACTGTCATGCCCACCTCTTTGGAGGGTCTTTCGGTAGGCTTTGTTTCCAGCGATTGACAGTATTAGGTCTCAGTGTGATACAGGTTGAACCTAAATCTATTTAAAGATATCTATTTGGTTCCAATTCTGAGCTGAGTGTTCATTTTCTAATGGCAGACCCAAATGGCAGATTGTTTGCTATCCATCTGACCAGAGATATAATAATTGTAACAGTTGTCAATCAAGCGATAAGTACAGTTACAGATAGATTCATTTTCTGATTCGATGGCTTTTAAAGAGCACATAGCAGCTTCTCTCCACATTTTCACTAAGGAGCAACTTTAAAGCGATTGTTTAGCTGCCATATTTTTTATGAGTTAGTGTCGAATAAGACGTCGTTCCCTATTCTCATACAACTCTCCTTACAACAGCTAGAACGTTATGCTTAATCTAATGTTGGATTTGAAAAGTCGCTAAAGGAGGTAAGTACATAATTCTGCAGTGTCAGTAATAAACCTCTCAAGTAACGACGAGACATTGTCACAGTATAAATAAGTAACAGTATTTGTCTTCATAGAAAACGGCCGAAACGACGAGCGTCGAAATCTCAGTGTATATCAGTACCCAACAGTCTCGAGTGCGCTGCAGTTACGCACGGGCGTGGAAGATTTATCTACCGAGTGGCCGTAGGTAATTATTTCAACGTTACTGAAAAGACATTATACTGTTACTTTATTATACTGTAAGATGGTCTTTAAATTTATAAACATTTATTAGGCAGTAATCTTACAAGGTTCACTCACAGTAAATAAAACTAGTTGGACCGGTTTATAAATGTTAGGTGCATTTACAAGTTTCTTTAATTTTTATGTTGCGTAGGTCACATGACCTGGGTAAAGATTAGGAAATATGGGTACCAACACTGTGGTGTAAATGGTAAATAATAACATATAATTTGTTTCATGTCGTTAGTCCCGAAAAAAACTCTGTAGCATATATGAAACTGTTCTCATAATCACATCACACAAGCTTCTCGTCTGATTGTTTTCCTGGCTCTCAAGTTTACCGTCTCAGATTATGAAACCAAACAGAGCAATTTTCGGGACATCGCTAAACGGTTGGTCGACTCTTCACGTGACCAGGGGCCCAAGTCTGCTATTTTTATAAATTTGTCATTCCAACACGATCCCATTGTCATTTTGCTAAAAGTTCGTAATCTGCTAAATTCATAATGGTCGATCATTGGTTGATCATTGTATTCCACAAATACGATACTCGTAACGAATTAAAAGAAATTACTGCACAATTGAGAAATTACGTTCTCATGGTAGGTCACTGATCAAAGGAAATTTTTGCAGATTACCGCCTAAGTCAGTCATTCATTTTTCATTATACAACGAGATTACCAATAGATGCCATTTCTTTCAATGGAGTGTCAGTGACTGACCATTGGAAAGTCATAATGACGCCAATTTGTTAGTAGATTACCAAACTTGTCAAAATCAACAATTATGAAATCAATGATAGACCATTGTGACACTATTGTAATAGCAGACTTGAGGCCCAGAGGGCTGGCCTATTTTTAGTCCAAGGAATCAACATTGCCATCCAACGTGGCAATGCTCCCAGCCTTTTGGGCACTTTTCCCATTGACAGCGATGTTCAATTAGTTCTTCCCTTTTTTATTTAATTATATTCTTGTACATACTATATATGTACTCGTATAATGTAGTGTTAACTTGTATGTTGTAATTAAGGTTTATAACTGAGTAATTAAAATAAACACAATCAGATTTAATTTGTTCCATGATTTCAGATAAACTAAACTAAAGTTAGACGAATAACACGCTGCTGGTGAAGCAAAAATAAACTTGCACCGAACAGTGTTTAGACGCAAGTCATTTATTGCTTTACTTTTACTGTATTTATAGGTAAGGAACTTGCATCGTGTGAATAGGGCCCAAGTCATCAACCCAACTATGTTATCTTGAAACCGAACGTTGGTTCGAACCTCAACGAAGTCTGCTCGTACCTAAACTCCGCTTTTCAGTTCTTGGTTGCCAATGCAGAACCTTTTAATCTGCTAGACGTTCATATCTAGATATTTTTAGTCATTTAACGTTTCTGTATTCATTGAACTAGCAAATACTATGAAGCTTTTCATCAACTGTACCAAGTTCCTCTTAGAAAAACATTTCATTGGCGACTAAGAATGATACCAAATTACTGATCGGCTCGTTAAGAACGCTTCACGGCTGTAACGAGTGTAGCCAGCCGTACCTAATAGTAAGTGCACTGTTAATGTGTAGACACATTCACACTTATATATTACTGCAATAGTCCCTGATGTATAGTGGTGGGGGCGCCACGGCCCAAAATCATTTAGACCTCCTTATTTGTAGTGAAAACTGTTTTCACCGGCATCTTGGTAGTTCATGTTTTAATAGCGCGTCTCAGGTGTCTCAGACGAATCCTAATTAGTTAACATATTCAGGCCATCTAAGGTTATTGGACGATAGGTGCCTCTCAAATGTTGTTCATGCGTGTCAAAGTACGTCATGATTCGTTTTTCCCCATCTGCGTTGATACAAGCTTTGCCAATAGAATTTATAACCTTAACTATGTCAAATTCACACAAAAGGTCATATCGCCGACAGTCTGCAAGCAAGTTAGTTAATGCGCGTGTGTTTGTCGTTAAATTGAAGTAAGCTGTCATGTATGTTATCACTCCTGCTTATGACAGCAAGCTCTCCACGTTACGTCACATACATCTAACATATCTTATATAACAGCATCACTATTTATATCCCCTCCATCGAAATATCACAATTCACTCCTGATACGAGTATTCCAATTTCCATTCCAGTCTATATTTGGCTAAAAATTCATAATTTATTCAATTAAACTACGATTTTCAGAGCTGAAATCTCACTAAAACAGAGTGTGGATAATTCTGGAAACGTCAAGCCTAGAGTGGGTCAACAGTGGCGGCTTTATATTTAAGAACAAATGACACGGTGCCTCCATTAATGTTGCAATGTTCGGGCAGGTAGACTTGCTAACGGGGTCGGCGCGGTTATACTTAGAGCGATCGAAGCATGCTATTATTGGGTTGGATTGTTTCGGATCAACGCTTCTGGATTTCAGCTGCCTTCCCGCACCGGCCAGCTTGACTACTCATTAAAACATCCACTAATTAACACTCATTCCCAATCCCACCATAGATCATCGTCTGTTTATTGATAAAAAACAGTTCGGATTATCTTAATGGCGGTCGCATTAATTGAAGTTACAGACCACTTGATTTATTTACAGCTAGAAATCGCAGGCCGCTTATCTTATTACTGTAATTTGTTTTCCAACGTTCTAGTTACACTGAATTATTATTTGGTTGCGGCCACTAAATTAGATGACAGCCCTCGCATTGCCATTTATAAGTTTGGAATTTAGTGTTTGGTAGAAATTTATTCATATGATGGTAGTTATGTAAATGATAATGGCAATTAGGAGTAATATGAACATTCCGGATCACTTGGTATTTATGAAGATTTATAGGTGCTCGCGTTAAACACAAAGAATTGCTCTCAGAACTTTGGCGAGCTATATAAAATAAAATAAATGCTATGTTTCGAATTAAGGCTAATGATAGTCATGTTCTAATGGAACTGCACTAACACATTTTCTTCTTGTTTCAGGTAGAATTATGCAATAAATTGCAAAAGAAGTTATTTGACTGTACAAACCGATGTAGATGCGGAGGAAACGTAAGTTATCATAACGAGATTAAATCTTAGCTTAAGATTTTATGAATTATTATTTTCATATCTCAGTCGGAGCTAAATATTGTCGCGTTTGTGGAAATTATAAAATTAATTTCTTGAAATGGCACTGTTTAAGAAACGCTAGAATCAGAACTTAGTTTTAAGTTCTTTTGAAATTAACTATTTGTTGGGTATTTTCAGAAAATCTACTACCTACGTTATCAAGTAACATTTTACATTTACCGTATATGAATAATTGAATACCACCCAACGAATAGTTAATTTATAGCCAGTCAATAAAATAATGAAACAAGTCTTTAGCCGTCATGGTTGTCAAGCAGTTCGATAAATCTCCGAGTGAGCCAGACAATCAGTGTCAGTCATTGACCAGCTGATATTGAACAAATTAATGAGAATCGATTGATATGCAACGATGCTCCCAATCGATTCGCCACAAAAAAACTAAACGTCTTATGGCTGAGAGAAACTTTTATCTTCGGTTAAATGTTTATCTATCATTTGTTTATGAATTAGATGACTTTATTTACATTGATCTAGCGAGTGCGTCAGTTCGATAACGTTTTATGTATACGCAAAAATAACATTCGATTTACATCTTCATAGATCTTGTATGGAACGAGTAGATCGCATCATTTTCTACGTCAGCATCAAAGATTCGACTGTCGTTAATCGACTTACTCTATCTCCTTCCAAGCACAGCGTGAGAGCCATAAAATATTTATATTGTGCGTAGTCCGGCATTTTTTCATTAAAACATTTTTACTCTCGAAATCACGGCTAAAATTAAACGCGCCAAGAAAATAAAAGTTAATCTTAATGAGCAATAAAATGGAATGATATCAGATTTATTTTTACATTTTCTCTAAAATTTAATGTTAACAATTTAAAGAGGAAAAAATTCCTCATTGTTAGCATTAAACGCTTGCGGAGGGTGGGTGGCGTAATAATAGGACATAATATATTCAGGGCGAGTCAAATAAAATTAGCACGGTGAAAAATTTAAACGGTCCTTTTACTGCCTGGAGAACGTGTAAGTATTAGCTTGTACCGAGTGCGCCTTTGTAGGGGAACGCCGCGCCCGCTCTGTACTGCCGCGCAATCCGACAGATGAAACAGAATCACTCCCTTTTCTCACTCGTAGCAATAAACATATAAAAAATCATTTAAAAGTTTATTTAATTCATACTTACTTTATTTCCGCCATCTTTTATTTTATTGCTGCTTAGTTTTATCACCTAACAAAACTTTAAAGAGTTTTGTATCTGTTACAAAAAGATACACTTCTAACGTTCTTTATTTGCGTAAAACTTCTACCATTTGTTTATCAGACTCTCCAACAGCAGAAACTTTTCTTTTCAGAGAACAAAGCTCAGTATAATAAATCGTTTTAAAGAATTTATAAAGATACTTATTTGGCTGGCAAAGTGTAAAAGTTCTTCAATAATGCGTTCGTTATTACACATTCACTATAAATATTAGGTACCTACAATTATTTGAAAAACATGTGAAAAGTTGTTTAACCACTGAAATATGAAGGAAATTAAAAAAACAAGTGATAAATTAAAATTCTAGAAAAGCACAGTGATAAATTGGATGGAAGCATAAAAATAGTGTTTGCAGGAATACGACTGATTTCTTTGATGTTGGTCACATGAGTTGTAATTATTTGAGTGAAAGCGACAAAATTGGATCGTATTGTTAGTGCTCATATCTCAGTTACCGCAATAACGTAATCACTGGCGCACTTCACTGACATCTGCCGGTATCGTACGCTTTTGATCTTGGCATCATGAATGCTACAAAGGTAATCAACTTAGAACCAAACCAGCCTGAAAATTGCTAAACACCTGTCGGTATACCCATGAATGTTTTTAATATTCGAAAAGGAATACTTAAAGGAATAATTACAATATGTCTCCAACACCCTAGAAGTAACTAATATGAATAGTACCTACTAGTTATAATCACTAATATAATGTCTCCAACACCCTAGAGGTAACTAACTAATGTACTACATAGTTATAATCACTAAGTATCTCATTGTAAGCGAACTGTTAAGTTCTTATGAGAAATAAAGTTCTTTAAACCTAATATGAATCAGCCATTGCGGCATGTGTTTTATCTAGAAAGACGCAACAATAATTATCAAGAAGACGCTTCTTGATAATTACTATTCTGAAATCACCTTTCAGACTACGGAATTACGCTCGAAAAGCGTACCGCACCTAATTCCTTTCCCAGAAACTTGTCAATTAGAGAACCTATCATTACCTAAACGCCTAAAATATGTGCTGCCACCACAATTTGCAGGAATTTTCCTAGAACACCAGTAAGGTAAAGGCACCCATTATAGCTTATTATAATTAGAAATTTACTGCGATGGTTGCCGTAATTAATTTAAATGCATTTCTATGGCTTCGCTAATGATACTTGCGATGGCACATTAGTGTAATTTGCAAAGATAATTTAACGATAGTTTAGTAGATTATACAGAAACGCTATGTGAGTATACTATACTCAAAGAGCGTACTTTTCGTAGAAGTTTCATAGAATTTGTGCATTTAGTAGCCAAGTAAGTTTGATTGTATTTTTTTTGGATTGTGTCATAATTTTACACAAGGCTAACTAAATTACTTCTATAATTTATCTCTTGTTCGTTGATTCATTGGATTGATATTTTATTTCAGCGTTATCCTAGTCTTATTGGACTTTTACAAACCACAAAAATAAACGAAACAAAATGCAGTCAAAGTTTGTAACAAGGCAGTCAAAACGTCAAACTCTTCCCGAAAAATCAGCTTGACTTTTAAAAACACTATTGGCAAAACAAAGCATCTGTGGAAACATCTGGAACGTCTTCGTAAAATGCTCTGCTACTTCTCTTTTTTCCTTTAGCTGCCCCACTTTGGGCGTACCAATAGGAAGTGAGTGTGTTTACGTTACGGTTACACAAGTTTTTCATAGCTTTTGTGTCTGATGCTGGCACTTTTCAATACGTGCTCCGAATTAAACTTGCATTTTGGAGCCGAAATTAAAATGTTCATTTTAAAATGCAGTTCTTTTTGTGTGCAGCTTATTGTTGGTAAGGACATTTTTGCTCGATTTCACCCATTATGTTGCTCGTGAATGATTTAATGTAACAAAGCAATATACCTATGGATTGATAATCAATTTAATCATAAAGGTTTATGTTGAGCTATGTTGAACGCTGCTTACTGCGCATCAATTAGTAAAAAGATATAAAATATGTAAAAGGATATCAGAGGAAATGAAAAAGAAACTTTATTATTTACAAAAAAAACTGCAATCTAATCAAAAACCGCACCACTTATTCTCAATATACAACAATCTTGTTCTATTGCAAATGGCGCTCGCAATTTCCGAAATCACCCGAACAAACGATCGTATTAGCCTGAAAAAGGCTCTTAGCGTGTGGGTTAGTGGCGTCGAACATATGAATGGAGTTAATTGGACAATCAGTTCATTGAGGCGTGCTGAGTCGGGCAGTTTGGCCGGCGCAGGCGACGCGTGTGCCAGTTGGCGGCATCTCCCTGCTCGCTAATCAGTTCAAAGGGGTATTCTTGTGGTAATAGTTAGCCTGTCGAGCGCAGAATTGTATTTGCATTACCTTAGAATGGAATTTGATTGGTGCATTTTAGAATTGGGTTGGTTAAAGTAATCGTAAATGAAATGGGTGAAGTTCTGTACGTAGTTGGATATCAGGCAGGAGACATCTAGTTATCACATGAAGGCGAAAAGTGGATGTTTGTTTACTAATCCATCAACTGGTAACAACAGAGTGAATCCTTAAAGGTTTTTCTCTGCTTAAAAACAGATTATTTTTCAAGTTAGTAGAACTGCACCCTTATGTAGTGAAGGTGAATATAAATAGGTAATTGAATATGCATTGTTCAAAGTATAATATTAGTCTACGTAAGAATGTAATTGTTGATTTATTTTATTGCACTGCTTTGTCTAGTGACGTGCCTCTATCAATATTTGAGTATGCGTACAATTATATGGTATTTGCTCACTGATACAGTTGAAGGAATTCACATATTCAACATCAGTTTCGTCATGGACGACGTAATACCTGTGATAAATTCCATTTTCACTCTCTGTTGTGGAAACAAACTTTTGCTTTTCGACATAAGGTTTGTTTTGAATGTAACCATAATCTCATGTAATTAAAAAGACAATAGTATTAGAGAGTGGTTTCAGAATAGTCGTCAATTCTTCCACAAACTCAACGGGGTACCGCTAAGTGCTGATTAAAGTTTCATATGTTGGCAATGGGAACGAGGCAAGATCCTCTAAAATGAACAATATCATCTGTAATTCCATTATTTTAACAGATTTTCATTGTAGATACGTGTCTTCTGCTCTTCTAGCTTTCGTTAATTGAAATGCTTTACATTTTTATTTGGATTCACGAATGTTGGAGAACCCAAATGGGTTTCTAAGGTCACTTTAAGTATAGTTGCTTCTGCTCCTATTGGCAGAAAGCGTAATGCTTGTGGGTATATAATTAGTTATCGACATAAAACGCTTTTTTACTGCTTAAAAAATCTTAAAACTCATTTTGGTCTGTCTGGTTTTTCGTCGTGTGATGGCATATCATCATTATAGGCAGCCTTGTTCCGGCCACTGCTGAGAAGAGACCTACTTCCTTTTGTCTCATGTCTCTCTCTTCCCTGGTTTGTATCACACGAACGGCGTTTTCGTCAGCATTCATCAATTCCTCCTGCAGGTTTTCAAGTAGGTGTTATCAAACTCAAACCATTTATTTCAATTAAACCATTTACAGGCACTTTTGAATTGTCAAGGGGTCGGTCAGTCAAAAAAAAAAAAATATGAAGCTAGTTGCCCATTCCAAAGCGTAGTAGGTACCTATGTAGAAGAACGGGCAAGAAACTCCACGGACACTCTTTTAAATAAAAAAATTGATACAAAATATTGGTTACATCATTCATTTTGAAATTATACATGTGAGAACAATGTAGAAAGACGTGCACGTTCGTAAAAGCGTCCGTAATAAAAAGAAAAAATAAAGAATCATTCAAAAACTTGAAATAAATTAAAATAAGCCATGCCAGCTATTAAACCGTTAGATAGTTGTTAAACCGTTAGATCGGATAAATATAAAACAATATATCCAAAAAGAAATAGTCGCCTCTTGTACGAGTATATAAGTATAAGTACAGCAATAACATTTATACCACGTGGGTTGATCAGCTGACACATTCATAATGTTATTCTTTTCAGTTTCTGATAGCAAGTCTAAATCACGATAATGTAATCGTAATCCTTTAAAGCTGGATAAGCCGATAAGACAGTTAAGAAGTTATACATTACGTTATGTTGTTATTATTAACCGTATCTTATGAATTTCTACTATGTTCTAAAATTACGCAGTTTATGGTACTATTTGTATGACGAATATGGGTGAGAATTTTCGGAAGAGGGTGTTTAAATCAATGAATCCTGCCTATTGTTTTTTTTCCAGACTTTTGCCACTCCTTTGTTGCATCACAACATTTTGTTTTCTGCTTTTCGTCTTTTGCATACAGTTAATCCCAGCTACCTCCTTCTCATATGATGATGATGATGTCATAACATCAGCCTAGGTATTACCCACCGCCAAGGTTCCTTCTCTGGGTTTTTTTACAACTATGTTACTTTCGGGGTCTTTATTTGAAAATATTTCACAGCGGCGTCAGTCTCCAACATCACTTTTCTGGTAAGACTAACGGTTTCTTCAGATTAAATCGAAAATCCCTTATACCTTCAAAAATAAGCTTTTAAAAATTCCATCCAAAATAAAAACAAAACTAGAAACAAATCAACGTTGTTAGCATAACAAAGTAAACTCCGAAGCACTTGTTAGGTGTTACCCGACCGTTTACAGAACCCTCCTGTGCCGTGTGACAGTTGGTGACGAAGCGGCTGCGTAATTTGGCTGGGTTATTCTGTATGCGCATTCGTTGAGGCGCACTCAAGTCGAAAAATCAGCACGCGTGAAGATGCGCCTGTAGTCTGTAGAACAAGGACGGCAAACATAGGAGGTGCGAGGAATAACTTGTACGTTACAAATTGTATAGACAGGTTGCGAGTTCCACAGAGTTAGGCCCGGACTCCGCCAAAGCGGAGATCTGCGGAGATGTCCGAAGCGGAGACGAGATGTTTTTTATCTAGGGTGTATCCACCAAAGCTGTGTGGAGATGCGTACTGGCTAGACTGGTGCGGAGATGTGTGCTGGCTAGAGCGGAGATGTTTGCTGGCTGGAGCGGAACAGAGCTGCGTGCGGCGAGTGTTGCATGTTAAGATGAACGCACATGTCTTCTCATCTCTGCTGTGCGCTGTCGTGTCACCTGCTTGCGAGGTACAGCTCACATCTCCGCTTTATACTGCCGCCCAGCCCAATCTTGGCGAGGCACAGCTCACATCTCCGCTTTGATCGCGCCATTAAAATATGATACATCTACACTCAGTGGTATGCCCTGAAACTGAGTAGAGACAAGATGTGTGAATAGTGAAATTCTATTGGTTGTTTAAAACACATCTCCTCTCCTCTCGTTTCGTCTCCGCTTTGGTGGAGTACGGGCCTTATGGCGATATTTTCTTGGGGTCTGGAATTGGAGGGGTTTTGGTTTTCTTTTGTTCTAAATGTATTGCCGTTTCTAATGTAGATACATCTTAGGGAAATCTTTGTGCGTTGAGTGGGCCACGATGTGGTCAACAATGCTGCTAACGGTAATGTTTATAGATGGCAGTTATGAGAAGGCAGGATCTAAGTCTACCCATTTTAGATTTTGACCTTATTAATATTTGTGAAAGTTGAAGTCTTTAATGGAAGCCAACATACGTTCTGCATTAAAAACTACTACGGTTTTGTAGGATTTACAAAACCGTAGTAGTTTTTAATGCAGAACGTATGTTGGATCTATTTATACATTACTAGCTTCGCCCCGTGGTTTCACCAGCATAAGTCTCGATCCCGTGGGAATATCGGGATAAAAAGTATCCTATCTCCTAAACCAGGTCATGGTCTACCCATGTATCTAATTTCATTCAAATTCGTTCAGCCGTTTTAGCGTGAAAGCGTAACAAACAAACATACATAAAATCTAATCTTTTCTCTATATAATATTAGTTTAGATAATATAATAGTAACGAAGAATTTTTGTCCGTTTGTCTGTTTGTCTGGATGTATGATCCGGATTAGCGCAACAACGGCTGTACGGTTTTGGATGAAATTTGGCACACAGATAGTTTATAACCTGGATGAACACATAGGGTACTTTTAATCCAGGTAATACGTTGCCATGGGATATTTTCCGACTGCCACGCAGACAAAGCCGCGGTCAAAATCTAGTCTTCAGTAAATGCAATAAAATAGTTTGGTCTTGCACTTGCAACTCCCAGCAAAACAAAGATTCAGATGCATCACCTTCTATATTAAGATCGTGTGTAAAATCGGTAGTAAATACTACACATAATTTAATTCATAAAAAAGTGCAAATTGTGTCAACTTCTGTTTATTTGTCGGTACCAATACTGAACCACAGTATAATAAAGTAACAGCATAACATCTCGGCAGTGACCGTGTAAATAATTACCTACGGCCGTTCGGTAAATATAAACCTTCGCGTCCGTGCGTAACTGTCGCGCAATCGAGATTGTTGCGTACTGGTCTACACTGAGATTTTAAAGCGTGTCGTTTTAGCCGTTTTCTATGAAGACGTACTACTGTTACTTTTTTATACTGTGACTGAACAGCCATGTTGTAACCTGTTGACACTTATGCATTAATGCGATATGTCATTCATATAGCTTTTATCATCAACCCAATGCCGTGCCAACATTTAGTATACAGATATTACATTATTTCATAAGTCTATTTTGTTATGTGATAAATATTCTATTAATACGTGAAGAATGATTTAATATTTTGGGACCAAGGACGGGTGCCGCCGCTGAGGCAGGTCATGGAAACTGGCATGGTGACTCAGGTTCACGTAATTTGCATCACAAATAGTAGCGTATTATGGTGATTTACATCATAAGCAGTGGGTTCACCTTTTCGATGCGTTATCCTCCTCAAAGCTGAAGGTCGTGATCCCTATGGAATACTTTTCTGTGGACTTTATTCCGCCGTTTAAATTTTTTTCTGCTGTCCTAATGGCATCGCTGTCAGTGATGCCAAAATAATTATAATATCGTAGTGTAAATTGACTGAAATATCTCATTGTTTAGGTGCGTAGTTACGAAAGCAAGGTCGAGGGTTCTATTCCCTACCATTTTGACAATTGGCGCGGAACCCAGTCCTGGCTGGCACAAGCTTGTTTCTTTAGATTAGCAAACAGATATAATGGTAACGTGCCACAAAAAATATTAGATACCATACATAACAGGGACCGACAACCTTTATAAATTACAGTGAAGAATCGAAGAATTTTGGTTACTTCTACGACTAAAGTTACCGCTATCTGGGTAACCAAGAAGAAGAAACATGTTACCTCATTTAGGTTACCGTTTTAATACCGAACACACACACATATAAAGGCGATACGCGCCCTTTGACTAATGCCATTACACGGCACGTGAAAAATAGAGGTAATTTTTATTTCGGTAACCGGTATTAATACTGGTTGTGTTCAATTTAAGGTAACCTGTAAAAAATATAAATGTTGTAACCGAAAAAATACCCGTATTGATCATACTGGTTTCTGTCCCCCTGATACAAAAAAAGTTTAATGAGATTCAAGAGACTAACTTTTTATCAGACTAAAATTTATACCAGATAATTGAATCACGCTTACATGTGATTCGTCCTACAATAATGGAAAATGAAGACGCAAATCCACGTAATTCCAATAATAATTAATTTAAAAGTCCCTACTTATTATTTTCTCTACCTAGTGATCAAAAGCAAGTCTTCAAGATTTAGTCTTCCTCGCAATCAGTAGACCAATGGGGCGGTAAATGTTATTATGTTGCCGTAAATTCAATTTCCTAGAAAATCCAATAACATTGCTACGCTCAAAAGGCACTTGAATTTTGCGTTTAATATCGCCAACCAGTATCAATTTGTATAATATATTTAAATTAAGCTATCGCTTTATGTTAAAACTTTGTATTAGCAAGCACAGTACTTCTACCTAGGAATATGCTCTGTCTCTTTCTGTGGGTGGATAAAAGGTGAGAGGGATATCAGTTTGATGAAGACCAGAAACTATTTTGTGGTATTGGAATTAAATCAATCCCTGAAGTTTTGGTTGTTCTAATGTTTCGGTTTGGAATTAGTTTTTGAGCATTGCCTAATCAGCCTATAATGTTATCACTGCTGGGAGATAGGCCTCTGTGTCTCTGTGAGAGGGAGTGGGCCGTAATCCCCCACGCGGGCCCAATGCGGGTTGGTAGATATCACATGTTTTCGATTTTTTGGTTCTAGGACATGTCGGTTTTTTCATTATGTTTTCCTTTACCGTTTTGAGAGCAGTAGTGATGAAATAATTTACATAAAGTAAAGTGCCTGCCAGGGTTTGAACCTACGACTCGTAGGTCGCGGCCGTTACCACCAATCCTACATGCCTCAGATACCTACTAACAAATTCATAATACCCACTCATATCCTTGAACATACATACGAACATACAACAAAACGACACTAAATCATCACGGTGCTCAAAACCGAAAAGCACCGACTCCCCCATACTCATTTAATTAATCAATAACAATAAATCTGACTAAAAAACACAAGAAATAAGAAGCGGCACTTAATAACGTCTAATTTGCTCAACTATAAGAATAACCTAATTATCATGATTTATCTTAATCATTACTTTATTTAATTACAAACTCTAGTAATTGTCTCAGTCTGCCGACAAATCGTTCTACATAGGAAATAGGTGAATATCTTTGAACCTATTTTGTCACCAGTAGCGTTAAATGAAGCAATTTCCGCCCTTAAATTGACTCCCTCTATGAAATTGCTTTGAGAAATGAGTTTTAACGCTGCTTAATTTGGTTTAGTGAAAAAAGAAACATAAATTCTATACATTGTCGAGTAACTTAAGGCTCAATTACACCGGCTTGGTTTAATTTGCTTTTGGAGTTTATTTTAATTATTCATTATTATGATTTTTATAGTAGCTCCATGTAAAATACTGGTATTCAGCTGCATCCGGTTAGACTGGAAGCCGACCCCAATATAGTTGGGAAAAGGCTAGGCAGATTATTTTATATGTCTCGAGACCGTGGGGTCCCGGTCCTTTGGAAGGCGTATGGGGGGCCGAAGCCAACTCGCAGAGCCCCTTGGACAATTTTAAATGGAATGAGTGACCAACCGACGACTATCCCTGTTTACCTTATGCAAGTACACCCAAGGACAACCCCCGGTTGGTGTAGGACTATTGCAAAACATGGCAACAAAACATATTGGGCTATGGGTTTGGGTGGCTATATTGGATTGGTTACCTAAAACTATGAAAGGAATATGTCCCTTGCCTGATCAATGTTACTGTATACATGGATGAAATGGTAGGGGGTGCCTTGCACACTCACTAATGGGCCCCCGAAAACGGTCGCTAGCACATAGTGACGTAGCGACAAGAGGGCAACACTTCCTGGGGTGCTTGAGGAGTGCAGAGGTATTCCACGGCTATCAGAACAATCCCAGAGCCGAATCCCAGGAAGATGGTCAAGATCAGATAGTCAGTACTTACTAGAATTCTTCCTTCCTCCGAGCACGTTTGCTCTTGCGAATCTCCGCTCCAGCCGGCCAATAAAGGCAAGAGTGAGTTGGGAGCTCTATTCCTCGTCAGTGTTCACTCCAGCCGGCCAATAAAGGCAAGCCAGAGATGAGGAACAATACTTTTCCCGGGAGATAGGGTCCGTGGGGTCGTAGGGTTAGTCGGTAGATAGAAGATAGAAAAACGTGTTATCGATGTAGCGTTGGCGGCACTACTGGTCTGCGGTCGGGCTACACGAGTCGTCTGTCGCTCGCCCGTAGCTGAAAACGACGTGTCGTTAGCTACGGAAGGTATTTCATAGAAATTCATAGAAACTAGTCGTGTCGAGGCGACACATCGCCTGCATTTGCCGCCGGCTCGGCGGTCGGGTACGGAATGGTACCTTTAGAATTAATTTCTAACTTAAACTTCATGACTAAGGTCAAATTAAATTAACTGGCTAAACTTAACAGACGTGATGTGTGTTGATAACATAACATCACGCCTGTAATTCCTAAAGGGTTAGGCAGAGGTGACCTGTATAGTAAACCCAAATTTCGCCAGTTATGCTTAACTCAGTCAGTTATAAAGATCCATGTAATAGGGGGCGAGCCTAGTACCATCGACCGGGCAAAAATCCAGACTCAATCGGGCTGCTACAGAAATTCCTGAAAGAAAAACCTAATAACACGTTGCTTGACCTTCGAGTCGAACCCAGGACCTCATAATCAGCAGTAGTTGATGCGACCACTACACCAACGATGTATTAGACGGGGATGTGCATTATGCAACAACAGATATAATATTTTAACATTACTGAAAGATTTATAATTAAATTATACTTGGTATTTCAATCTAGAATTGCAATGGCGAATGGCCTGTAGTAAGGGTGCGTTTCCACTGAAGCGGAGAGGAGCTGACCTGAGCGGAGACTTCAGGATTCGACCAATCACAGTAGTTGAAATCCTCATCGCCTCTCTCGTCTCGTCAGTGATTAGGCGATTCCTGCACGTCTCCGCTCGTCTCCGCTACAGTGGAAACGCACCCTTACGATATGTTTTAAAATATCAGAACTCAATGTTAAGCTCTGTTTAACATCAAACATTTAACTACACTTTAGTACTTCCACCACTTGTATTTAGCATTCCTAAAATTAATATGGCGTTTGCACTAGTATTCTCAAGGAATGTTTCACTTATTTTGCTACTCAAATAATATAATAGTCTTTGTTTAACATATGGGATTAGATAAATTATATTATGTCCCGTTTCAAGAAGATTATGATACATTTATCTCGTTCCAAACGACAACGCACTGGGCATTAAGCTGACTTAATGGTGATATTTATTTTCTTCTTTTTCGAATTAAATCTACTTAATAGATATTGGACAGTTATATCCTGTCCTATTTTCGGTTTATTTGTTGACTGGGAAGTCCCTTTTTATTTTATGTTTGATCTAAATAGTTGAGTAGATTACGTGCGGATCATCGGAAGATCGATAGTCTGACCACCGGTCTTACCAAGGGGTTTCATGTTACCTAGTAACTGGGTTGTATAGGTCAGATAGGATAGATGTTTATGATGATAACGAATTGCGTAGACTTCCTATGTTAAGTTTTACTACAAACTACATTGAACGCATTTCAACTATCTTGATTGAGACACATAGAATTGCAGTAGATAAATATGTTTAGTTGTTTAGGGGCATGAGGAACAGGGTGTAAAGTTCACTCATCCACCATAGAAAAGGGAGGATCCTCCGACTAGACGGGTATTGTGTCTGGCGGGCCGACTGCCCGACTGTTGATGTCGGATAGTCTTATATATGTCGTTCGCTCGGTAAACTCTAATTGCGCGATGCAGGATTTGTGTGACGTCATGTCTTTTGATGCGTAATTCGTATATGGCGGTGTAACCGCTACAGTTTAATTAAAAAAAAAAAAACAACTTTCTTTTAATGTTTTATTATCGTGTTCTCAAACCTTCTTGCCTACCTACAAAACCAACCAAGCATAAAACAGTACGAGTACGCACCAAAGTTATTATACCAGATGAAGACGAAATTCTCAGACTTACATTAGAATCATGTAACCGAACCTAGTATCATTATGCAGAGATAAGTGGTGGGACAGACGGCGGCTATAATTCAAAAAGCCCCCTCAGACGATAGCTTCCCAGAACTGTTGTCACGTATCCAAGCCCTGCCTTTAGTTAGAACCTCTCTATTTAACAAAATTGCTCCTCCTTAGGAAACTTTCGTCGTTATAATATTTGGAATTTCTAATTTGATATTTGAAGAGTTATGCAGCCAGAATGGAAGCCGTTAATAAAATATGCCTGTAATGTATCTACTGCTGAATATTGGGACCTATTAACGGGTAATAGATGATATCATATTGTGATAATCATCACGTTGACAGATTCATTACTGATCACCCACAGTAAGCCGTTATAATATCTACACGGAGTGACGCTACTGCTCATGAAATGAAATGAAATTGTTTATTCTGTAAATATAAATAAGATATTAGAATCATGAATCCTTGTGAAGATCTCCCATAGTCCATTAATGACAACTGCGTAACCTCCCCCTCCTCTGCGTGCCTCTCTGTGTGAGCGGGAGTGGGCCATAATCCACCACGCGGGCCCAGTGCGGGTACGTAGATGTCATGTCTTCGAATTTTTGGTTCTAGACATGCTGGTTTCCTCACGATATTTTCCGTCGCCGTTTTGAGATAATGTCGACTGGTAAAGGATTACCTTTACCACACGATGAACAGTATATACAAAAATACTAAGTTATGGGTAAAGTAGGTACAAAATTTAATCACTGTCGTCCGATGGGTAAATCCAGATTAAATTTGGCAACTAGCATCATATTTCTGACTGACCGAATTCTGACAATTCAAAAGTGCCTGTAAATGGTTTAATTGAAATAAATGCTTTGAGTTGAGTTTGAGATTTAATAGTTGCCAAGTTAGGTAAAACCACTTAGTTTTATAATATTTATTTATTTTCCTATAATGGCCAACCGACAATTCTTTACACTGTAAATAGTTGAAGTAATATCTAATATAATCTAAGGTTAGTGGAACAATTTCTTACAGGTTAGCACCGCATGCCCCATTAAAATATTAGGTGTGCCACAAGCACTAAACTATGAAACTAATATAATAACTAAAATTAGCAAGTTTAAATTAATATTACAAACCATGTGCCGATTTTCCATCGGCAAAATGACGAAATTCCATACAAAGTTTCATCTCCTATTTTTGCCCTTGAGAGGATTAATTTTCATAAACCCTTTCTTATTGCTCACCTTTCAATAGGCATTATAGCAGTATATAGCAGTGATCGCCGAGTGGTGTGACCGTCGGACTGCCAAGTCACAGGTCTCGAGTTCGAACCCAAGGCACGCACCACTGACTTTTCGGATTCATGTGCGTATTGTTTAATTATCACTAGCTTGAAAAACGGTGAAGAAAAACATCGTGAGGAAACCGGCATGCCTGAGAGATATTTCTCGACGGCATGTGAAGCCAAGTCAGAGGCCCATGGGCGGCTTTAAAACTCTGATACCAGGTTAGTTACTAACCACACGAAAATATGAGAAGAATAGGCATTATAAAGAACTCGTGTAAATCGGCTGTGCATTCTCTGTCATTGAATATATTTAAGGTGGATCCGCAGTTGGCAGTACGCGAAATTATTTTTTTTTTACGTTTTTTATTTCTATTGAATGACATTTTCATGAAATCATGACATTTTCATGAAATCATGACATTTGAGAACAAATCTAACTTAGAGATTCATGATTGTAATTCTATAAGTAATAATCAACATTTTTTAAGTTTTATAGTTGCGAATCATATTTTGTTCAAGATACAACCAATACAACTGACCTGCAAACTGCAAAAAAAACGTAATAAAACGCTAACACTGCGAATCACTGAAGGGTTTTATTAAGTAGATGGGTTAACATGATTGTCACCGCCATGTTAGTTTTGTTTTCAAACAGATTTTCTCAAAAGTATAAGGGTTTAAGTCATCAGCAACCTTTTCTCGTATCCTTGTACAGGATATCTGGGATTTGGGTACTGAAAGATACCCATAATTCGGTACAATTAGAAATCAAGCTTGAAAACATAATATTAAACTCCCCTTAGAATTACTGTACCTCTTGATAATTTTATAATAGTTCACACTTAATACAAAAATTCATTAGTTTTGTAATAATGGTTGAATGTGAAACCTTTGTATTGCACCAGTTATTAAATCATTATTACAAATCTTTCCTCTTCACTTTCTTTCGCCATGATGTGCCTCGTAAAAGATAACGAGGACCTGTTAGTTTACAATGTTTATGGGAGAGTGTAAGTAAACTCCAACTTATACCAATTATAATTATAAGTTTGCTAAAAAAGTTTTAAAAAGTTAGAAGGTTCGACACAAAAAAAATCCCTCTGGTGATACCCAATTTTTAAACCACATAACTTTATTAAATTGTCAAGGCACACAGAAACAAGATAATTCTAACATTTGTGATTCATATGTTAGGCCGTTTTAGTATCTGTGCGCCAGTGAACTTCCTAAGTGACATTAAAAAGGCGTGTGCGCTCGTAATTCTGAAATAAATAATTCTATAATCATGATTTGCATCATTCCGATTATGATTGATATCATTTTTATTGCACACGTGTAGGTACCTAACGTAATATACATAATATATGATTATAGAAGGTGTGTGCATACACGTCATTTTGAAGAGAATGAATAACATAATATTTTGTGTAATTAATGATTTTGTTTATCAAGATGATTATTAAGCTGATATAGATTTTATAGATAGATTAGTCGACATAATAAGAAGTAGTACAGTACAAAACATATACGTATTTTCCATAATCTATACTTACCTACTTCGGTAAGCTTGTACCTAATTTATCTATTGAATACCTACATTTTTTTTGTAATATCTTTATTAGACCATCTCGAATAGCTGGCATGATACTATACAAAACGTTATCAATGATAACGTGTTAGTGTTACCTTAGGAATATGGAAGTATTTGTTGAGATTTCGTGGAATTTCAAAGAGCTCTGATAAATCAATCATCTCATCGGCTTTGATATGGTTACAAAGATGAGTCGATTTCTATGAAAAGAGATTGGGTTATTTTAAAATAAATTGTTGTTTGGTCATGGGGTATTATTATGCATGTTATTTTCACAAATAGGTACAGCAAGGTCAAACAAAAAGGTCTCTTAAAATGAGTTGAAAGTTGAAATTAATATCAAAGTCAAATAGTCTACGGTCCCTTGGAGCTCTAAAAAAATGAAGCGTCAAAGTTAACGCATTTAAAAATATGGCCATTTATGCGAATAAATCAAAACCTATAGGAGGGTAAATAAAGAAAAAAGTCCGAAAATCGTTAATTTGTAGTTATATCACATAAAAAACGTATTTATTGTGATTACAAACTTACATTTGCCGTTGGAGAATCGACCGTGACGTATATCGATTTATGGGAGACTGTGTTTTTCAATTACAATGTTAAGTTTGTTTTTTGGGATAAATTCATCCCAACTACGGAACCCTTCATAGTGCGTGGTCCGACATGCAATAGGCCAGCTTTTTATTTCAAGTTAGTAGGTGTCTTTGGTTAGGCGTTGCCGTTTCAACGTATGCATAAAACGCAAACTACATAAATTTTGATAGGTTTTTTAAAAGAAGTAGTACTTACTCTATTAAAATAGACGAGTAAGCAAAGCTGGCTTTAATCATGAAAAAAGTAAGGCACTATTTTAAACGAAAAGGTGCGCTAGACCAAAATCAGTTCGTTCACAGCAGTATTTAAAAACTTCCCTTGTTCTCATTCAAGTGCTAACAATTCCCTGGAAAAAACTCAAAGATACAAGCCAACTGTTTTCCTTTGGACCTAAACAAATTAAAACTTTATCCTTTTGTTCTTAGTTCACAAGTATCTAGGTGTCTAGATGGGAAATTGTAAATTGATAATGTAGAAATCGGATACTCTCACCCCTTAATCTCGTTCGCCACAACCGGATCGGGGCCTGCAAGTACTTGCAACTTTGCCATCCAGCGCAAGTTTTTAATTTCATTACGACTCAGAATTAGGGATTTACTTTTTATTTTACGTACTCTCTATTTTAAGGACGGATTGAATGAATAACTTTGAGTAAACGGATTTGCATTTTGATTTTGTTGAGTTTTTTTTTTAGAAATCTTTTGTTTTCTTTGTTATGAAAGGTTGAACTTTCAGAAGTGGTTTTTATTGTTTTGGAGAAGCTTTAGTAAACCAATCCAGTAACTATACAATTAATGAGCAAATGCATTTTCTTTTAGGTTAATATACGTTAAAAATATTTTTTTAAACAGTTTCCTCGAGATATTAGTGTCGTTCCCACTCCAGCGAAAACCCCAAGAAAACGAGTTTTTTCAATTAATAATTTAAGTGCTCTTAGTTTGTATGAATTTTGCACTAAAATGTTTCACCTTTTATAGTCGACTCGCACCTGTCGGGCTAAGAATAAACACTTTGGAAAAACAAGACGCAACTGCGATTTAAGCCGTAAACAAAACTACTCCAAGTTCTCTTTGTAATCAAGAGCTAAGGCGACAACTTATTTCATTTACATAAACAGTTTAGCATAAGCTAGAATATTTTATCTGACTAACGAACGTCTCACCTCTTGTAGACGTTTTAATTTCCAATATTTAAACGTTTGACTCCACGTTTTGAAGTCACTGAAAAGTTAAAACTTTCTGATGGATTCCTTTGGATTGTTTTGAAGTTTTAAACTCCACTTTGATATTGGATACGATCGTGTTTTTATTAACCTCTGGCTTACCTTTAATGTTTTCTTTAAAAATAAACTTTCAATCATCTCTTTTAAGGAACATTATATTGTATCAATTATTTAACGTGTTATTTAAAATGACGTAGTAAAACTGCCTTTGCATAAAATTAAAACAAAATTCTATAAATCCTTTGAAAAGCGATATAGTGTGAAACCATTTGTGGAGTGGGCCCGATGCATAAATCTGTAGTAAGTTAAGCTGCGTAAGCGTGGCTAACGGGCGGTTAGCGCACTAACCCCGGTTGAATTAGTCGGCCGACGCCACTAGTCGTTTAATCGCCGCCGTGGCAAAGAAAACTCGCTATTAAATTAATGGGCATCTAGGCTGGGTTAATGGTCGTACACTGGCTTACATGTAGCCAGAGGCAGATTGCGGAGACATCATGTATAGTAATTAGTAGGTGCTTGGGAGGTAAATTATTCGGGCGGTGTCGAAACCCTTAACTCTAGTGTGCCTTGCCGCTGCTGTGATAGGAATGTAGTATCGGAGTATTGAGCTGCATTAACTGTAACTGTAATAACGTCATGGTATCAAGAGACTTGTCTTGACATGTCCATGCTCTTCACAGTCTATTTCCCGATTATGTATACTGTGAAGTATTTCTTTGCATGCTAGAGTTAACCTACAGATTGCAATATTAGTTGTATCTGGTTACAAGATCGGTCAGCATGTCAAATGAAATTAATATTCGAATATTTTTTATAGCCAATATTCCATCGAATTTATTGACATAGGGACGCATACAGTGTGATAGTATTCACAGTAATAAGGACCACAGACGCACAATTGCAATGTCACATAAAAATACTCAGTAAGACACTAATAATTACATCAATGCGTTGCGCACACGACACGTTGCTTCTCGAAGGTGGCCGTGAGGTATTACTTAACTGTCATAAGCGTCAATGTGTTAATACGTTCAGCACTCGTGTTTGCTGTATATGCTACGAGTATATGTATGTACGTCGCAGTAAGCTGCGCTTAAGGTGCTTACACGGGCAACTAAATTGCTCAATACTAAATAATTCTTGGCAATTGTGGTTAACTATGACGTCTCGGCAACACTGAGTAATTTAAGGAAATTCCGAGATTGTATAGAAATGTAGGTACACGCATTGAGCAATTTTACTTTGCACTTGTAAGGGCATTTTTTTGTAAATGATTGCTGGCACAAGTATCGAAAGTAGTGGAATTATTGTTCGATGGTAAGATTGTAGCAATGGGGATGATGCCTGGGTCAAAAAAAAAAACTATTAAGTCCGTCAGTTAGATAGTAAAAAAATATCAGATTCATATTTTTTGCTTTTTCATATTAATAAAAAAATACTGATACAACGCATTAAATTTAGGGAGTGGGGGTTGATACGTCACAAGTAAGTATAAAATCTACATACTCTACATAATTTTTTTTTTGTTCATCGTCCCTATTGTTGCCAGCGATACTATACCGCCACAACATATTGAGGACTATGTAGCAACTACCTCCGGCAACACTTGTCGTCAATCGCTGTACGATGCTTTACATCGCTGTAGGTCGCTGTAAATACACAGTCACTAATCGCTAACGTAATCCGGTTCAGTTGCAAGGCCCTCCTGTCATTTGGTTAGCATGGTGATCATTAATGATGTATTTGCTGTGTTTGTTAGCTGGATTTTGGCAATCTCACCAACTGTAGGTACATTGCATATGGCAGCTTAGTTGATTTTTTGAGTACAAAAAATCAACTAATTATTGCTGGGATGTTTGCACCGGACAGGGTTATGACTTGATTTTTGGTTGATAATATCTATATTTATGAGTCAGAATATAAAGCTCTTGTAGAATGCGCATCATATATTATAAATAACTTAAAAGCGCTTATCCTAAAAGTTGGCAACGTCGCAAATAGCTGTCAAATATTTCGCTGTTTTGATTAATTTGGTAATATTACTGTATGGAAATAGGGCTAACTAGTGAACTAAAATATTCATTATGATGCATTTCATAATGAATATTTTAGTATGTATTTAATATCGTAACACCGAATATTTCGTTATATAGGTAGATGCAAAAAAGTTTTTGGAAACTTTCCAAATGCCTCTTTTACAGCTAAAACGGTTACAACATCAAATTCTATGTTATAATTGCAATTCATTATTAATATTGTAGTTCACTAGTTAGCGAAATTTCATATTTCCATACAGTAATATTGCCAAATTAATCAAAACAGCGAAATATTTGACAGCTATTTGCGACGTTACCAACTTTTTGTATAACTAAACGCTCATAAGTTAGAAAATATTAGAACACCCACGTCATCTTATATATAAAATTCTCGTGTCACAATGTTCGTTCCCGTACTCCTCCGAAACGGCTTGACCGATTCTCATGAAATTTTGTGAGCATATTGAGTAGGTCTGAGAATCGGCTAACATCTGTTTTTCATAACCATTAGTGAAAAGGGCTGTCAAAAAAAAAAAAATTGCAAAACAACGCCGGGTCAGCTAGTTACATATAATATCAGATTCAGAGACAACTAACTACTTACTGGAAAATTAATGAATGTTCCTAAAACCAGTTGTAGCTTTAGCACTTTAATCATGTCTTTAAATTCTTATCTACTACCCTCTCAAACATAACAATACTACATGAACAGTAAACATCCTTAAAGCATCAATTAAGTAGTTTGAATATAAGTTAACCGAGTTTCCTCCGTTTCTCTCATTCCGCTGGACACTCGTGTGAACGGGCCATGGTCGGTGATTTTCCATAGAGCGTCTATTGTCGGGCGCATCTTTTTATGCCGGTCAGCATTGTCCACGTATAACGCAGGTACGTGCGTTTCCCACGACTCTGTGCAATCGTTTGTACGATATTGGTGACCAACGGACTTCTGGTTTTATAGGATGCGGTTTGTTTAGTGTTGAAGAGCTGTTTCTTTTGTTGATTTTCTTGTACGCAAGTCTCTACGTACAGGCAAACAAAATTATGTAATTTCTGAGTTTATCTATCATTAACTCAGAATTTGTAAGCTATCGTAGATTTTCTAACATCTCGAAATATGACTACAACGATTGCAAAGCATTTAGCAGCTGCACAGCTAATTAGCCATTTTTTTTTATAAGCATGATCTTCACAAACAAAAAAGTGTATTATAAGATTTTTTGAAATTATTTTTTAGATAGCATTTATTTTAAAAAATAAGACTCCTGCCGCTCGGGCGGAGCGGGAGGGCATGTCAGACTCTTACTGACTAAAAGTAGGGGCCACGGTATCCCTTTCGAACTTTCCCGCAACCCCGGCAAATCGAATGCAACCTCAAAACATGTTTTTGTAGAAATATTTTTTATATTCTCAGGACAATTTCTGTACAATAGATTAAATAGAAAACTTAGTATGTATAATATATATTATTTTAGTTGTAAAAAATATACTAAAATTTTTACTAACCGTAGACTATGCACAGACAGAAGATTTACTTCTTGTCTGCAAATAGAACAGATAACATGCTATTTTCTTTTTTTACCTATATTTTAATTTTGTTTTTACTTAATATCCATTGTAAATTTCTAGCCTGAAGTACAGATTCAACCTAGTTCAAGCAAATAAGCAACTGTGCTCTATTTTAAATTGTTAAGGTATTTATTGTAAACGTGTCCCTTTTATTTAAATAAACGATTATTGTTATCTCGGTAGTCACCCACTTTCTAGCCATATCATCTTTCACACAGCCCACCCTTCGTTTCGTTGGTCTTCCTATACTCTTATAGCCATCAACATTTATACTCAAAAGTCATTTGTTTTCTAGCTAGTATAATTGAGTATTTTGTGTCTACAACATTTCCTTCAGGTATTTCAAACTACCAGTACTGCCCTGTATAGCCGAAAGGCGCTATCTTTGAAATACGGTCGTTTAATTTTCAATAGCTATAACAATTTCGCATCTAATGGTATAACCCAAATAGCGCTATCTAAATAAAAAAAATAAAAAAACCACTCATAATTTTTTTATATCCTTATGTTTCCTTAGATTACAATTTACAAAAGTAAACTTACTCCGATTGAGATAGCGCCTTTCGACTTACGAGGGCAGAGTAGTGTCAGCTCGAAAATGCAACTGACACAGCAGTGTTCGTCTTCTAAATACAATGTCTTCGGGTTCCCATTGAGTCATCGGAGCTAACAATTGTTTGGTCGCTCACGTGTTTGACCAGAGTTCGGATGCTTGTGCACGTGCTTTGTCTGTAAGGCATTTCGTACATGACTACTAAAACATGTTGTTAAGTTTGTATAGGGCTTATAGTCAATACCAAAGAAGGTACATAGGAAAAGTTCGTCCATTCAACCCTTCAAGGAAAAAGGATCGTGCAAATAGTTTATAATTATTGTTCGGTGATTGACCCGAACAGTATTCCTTTTATTACAGTGCACTATGAAATTATAGTTTTTCATTAGTAACAAAAATCATGTCAAATTGTCGTATTTTTGCTTACTTTTTCCCTTGCTTTGCTATAAAATTTATTATATTTTTAAACACAAAACTGTCAGAAAAGCAATTTATAACAATCGCTTACTGTCTTTCATTGTTGTCGTCTGCATTTTATTTCGCGTTTTCTTTATTTTTCCTCTGAACTTTTTCGCAATATTCGTTACAACTATTAATACGTTTGGCGTGGGAACTATCAAGTTTATCCTCGTTGTTCCTGGCAGTAAAGCCAATAGGTACACGCCATGTTAAATTATGACAATCCAATAACGGGTTAGGTGGCTCGGCCGGGTCCCAAATTGTCCGTATCGACGTTGGTGCCAAGTCCTGGCACAAAGCTGCCTGGCCTGCCGACGCACACGCGCGCAGCTACACACGGCCTCCCCGATGCCAATTGGGTGCGTAGCCCACAGCTAGCTGAGCTATACTTGAGGAGAAACTGTTTCCACTATCGTAGAGCATGACGACAAAAATCTTGTGATAGAGTTTGTATCCTATAGGACGGGAATATAGGTTGAGTAGTTTGACATAGATTAGGTAGTAAATAACAAATTTGGAGCTATATGGAATCTTTTTTTAATTTTATTTTTAAAATTAATTTAGTAGTATAATACATACATCTTTATATATAATAAGTAGGTGCAAACATAAACTCATTAGAGTTTTACCGTGCACCAAAATCATCGACCACATAATTTAGACAATTAGAATAAGATGCTACTCCAATTGAACGAAATTTAAATCTTGCATAAAACGCACACTATGCTGCCAAGCATATTATAAGTTGGGGGATTACATCGCTGACAAAAATGCTTGGCTCAACGCTGGTCCAGCTCCACAAGGGCGCATAAACTAATTGATTAGCATTGGAAAATATTGTTGGAGCTGCTGAAGATTGAAAAACTATATTTACATTGTATAAATTCAATCTCTTAGTATTATATAATTGCATTGCACATATGTGAGCACTGTTTACCTACTTTAACATTTACTGAGTACGTCTTTCATTGACTTGAATGTACCCTGGCGGCTGAGAGTATGTCATGCTCACTCAAATGTCTCGCTGGTGGTGGCGTGTGTGTTGGATCATCGTTTGGCTCAACCATTTTGAAGGGAACTTACCCTTCAAAATGGTTGAGCTAAGTGATGCTGATCCATGCGTCATGTTCGTGAACGGGCGCCGTCAGTGGGGACTGGTCATCTCTTAGCTGCCATGGCTTATTTTAATTATTTTTGTTTTTATATTTTTATTATGGTCGCTTTTAACGTGCACGATTTACTACATTGTTCTCACATATATAATTTCAACATGAATGATGTAACCAATGTTTTGTAACAATATTCTAATTTAAAAGAGTGTCCATGGAGTTTCTTGCCCGTTCTTCTCCATAGGAACCTACTACGCTTTGGAATGGGCAACTAGCTTCATCTTTCTGACTGACCGACCCCTTGACAATTCAAAAGTACCTGTAATTGGTTTATTTGGAATAAATGATTTGAGTTTGAGTTGAGTTTGAGTTTGATGATTATTGCCTACATGCTTAATGAAAATGCGTTGTTCCAGTATGAGTGAATGTGAGAAATGTGACTGCACAGTGATTGTAATTATTAAAATAAAATACAGACATCTCACTTACCCTCGAATTCTTGACGCAACACTTAACTTTTTTCACTCAAAGGGGTCTTAAGTCTTTCTTTCACAACGATAACCTACCCTAAAAGTGTCAGTTTCAGGTTGATACTTAGTATCTCAACTATATCCACTTTTAATCAGCATAGTATTTACATTTCATGCTGTATCATGCACTGAAGACGAACTACTTAGATTACGAAAATACGATTTCCCAATGATAAAATACGTTTCGTCATTTTTATTGACTATGTTTACGACTATCATAACGAAGTTATAATGACATATAATTTAGCAGTCTTGCGAAAACGTAAGTACTATACTTTTTGCGATACGATATGATGCAACAATGACGTAAAATTGAGTAAAGGTGGGTTTAGACCAAACGAACATAGAACTAGAACAAGACCAAGAGCATTATTTTTAGAATGGATAGACCTACGAAAGAATGATCGGTCCTAGTTAAAACAAAAATAATTTAGTAGAATGGGGATAGAATGTGCATTAGCTCGTTTAGTCTAAACCGACCTTAAGGTGACGTAATACAGTGGCGCATCTGCATTTATTTTCTCATCTGCACTCGGTTGACAATACAAGGTAGCACACATCTATCGCAGCGCGGTATAGTAGGTGCCTAAGTGCAACTGCCTTCAACTGTACGTATGACGCAACGCTCATATGCATTGTTGGTACAGTCGCGATACATTGTTCGCGTAATGAACGACCTTATTATTTGAAGGTTTTCTCAAATTAGTTTTTGCTATAAGTACTTTTGTTGAACTGGGTTTTGCTGTTTAGATGAAATGAGAGCTGTCGTGTGGAATGAAGATAGATAGTGTTTTGTTTAATTTGATGTGTCCCTGGTTTCCATATTATTTCGCACACAGACATGTACTAAAGATTCAAGGTCCAATGTAGTCTTGAAAATGTCTACGTATATTATTTCTGTGAGGCAAATTATGTAAAGCCATTGTATAAAAAAACTGCCTGTAAGAACAATGGCACTTAATTTCTTTATACTGTTTTGTAATAGTACATTGACCACTCAAACTAGCATCATGTAGTAACAATAATGTTTAGAGATTTCAGTTTCATGTGAAGACAAGTCGCTGGCACCAGTCCAACATTTCAATCATTGCACTTACAATCCCGTAATTTCAAGAATAAAGGATTTTACTGCGATACAGACTAATCCAATCTCCACTTATGGACAAAATAAAAATAAAAAGGAGGTAAAACTATGGACAGACAATCAGAAAGATATCGGAGCGTGTAACTGCACGGACTTGTACGTATTTCTGGAAACAAATCGAATGGAAAATTGTCTGCTACATGAAAATGTTTGAATGGGCATTAGGAGTTAGGTATGTTTAGTATATTTTGTGTATATCCAAACTAATATTATAAATGCGAAAGTGAGTTTGTTTGTTTGTTACTCTTTCACGCTAGAACGGCTGAACGGATTCGGGTAAACCATGACCGGGAGAAGGGTATAGGCTATTTTTCATCCTGGATTGCAGACAAAATCGCGGGCAACAGCTAGTAATAAAATAAATAATAAAGCAATTATATGCATAACCTATATATATTAAGACAGTATAGTATAGTTTAAGACTTCGCATATTTATAATTTTTTCTCTTCTTGTTCTCACACACTATTGTCTACATTTCTTTCTCATTTCTCCTGTCGCAGGTCTGCTGGAAGAAATTTCTTAAGAAATAAGCAGTACCTTTGTACTCATAATTATGATTATGTCTTATCTGTATCTATTTTTATGTGTGTACATAAATAATAAAATAAATAAATAATTTTTTTTTTTTTTTTTTTGATGGGGCATCTCGTAGCTTACCTCTGAGGTCATGACTACTCAACCGGGCTTTCCTGTGGCTGACTTAAGCTACAAAGCCTCTAGCCAGGGGCAACATAGCCTGTACTTGTGGATTTACTTTTTTATACTGAAATTTGACCCTGCTTCGCACGATTTTTACCGCAAACTTCAAATATTATTGTATTATCCACAGGACGAATTTTTTCACCCCGTATGATATATTTCGCCTCCTGTTTTATATTTGTACATATTATTATTTTAAGTCTATAAGTTTTTAAATTATACACATAAAAGTTCCGGAATAAATTCTCTGATAGACTTTTCCTGTCTGTCGGTGTGACCGCGTTGTTCTTCTAAAATACGCAACGGATTTTGATGCGGTTTTTATCATCATGTAGAGAATTTAGAAATTAAATTAAATTAAATTTATGTGTACCTATAATACATTTATATTAAACTTACATAAATTATAGATATTTTGATGTTTTGTCATGTCGATAAACCGTACGAAAAATTCGCTAATAGTGTATTATAAAATACCATAGTAATTCAAAAGATCGCCAAAGAACTCTGTAGTGTGATAAAGAGGATTAACGATATCGCCAGAACACAGACAGGGACTCTCGTAAAAATACTTTTTTTTTGTTCTATAAAATTCACTTTTGTTCGAGGACTGAAGAGTAATGGGTTCGAACAAAAGATGCAATTATGAGCCACGTCTATTAGAATTTGTAATGGTTGGAGTTATACTTTGTAAATGGAATGTTCAGTTACTAAGACAGTTTTGCAATATTGTTGATTTTGTAGAAATTCAGGGATCCGTTTGCGAAATATTAAGCTTTAAAGTGATAATTATTTTTTGTTAGAGTCAAGTCCTCCGTTTGTGTTTGTATATGTGAAAAAATTCACGGCAGTCGTACATGTATATAACGAAGTTAAAAAGAAAACTATCACATCTAAGTTCTACAAGATAAATTTCGAAATTTCCGAAATTTAAGCTATTTTTCACTTTGTAGGTTTTTTTTTATTGTAAAAAAGTTTTTATTTCTCGCTTTTTATTGGGTCAGTTTGTAATTAATCTAAGTTACAATAGCCAATGTCAACTACTCATCAACTTTAACAAAATGTTGTTTTTCCTAATGCTGGGACGTTAATCGTTGAGGAGTTCACTTGGTACTTCACCATCAGCTCCATTTCTCCATATGCATTGTAATGAGCATAAATTGCTTGGCAGCCATATCAAAGTAATCGAATCGCAACCCGTGAAATACATAATATTGAGTAGTTCCGGTGGCTATGTGTGGTCTTCATCATCAGTTCCACTTCACCAAAATGGTGCTTCCCGAGAGCAATTGCACGAGTTACCCAAAAAAATACCCAAATCACTATTATATTTGAAGAGTTCCCTCGATTTCTCCAGGATTCCATCATCAGATCCTGACCTGGTGACAGCAAGATCATCTCCGAAGTATACTCTTTTAAACAAAAAACTAATTTAGCAAATCCGTTTATATATGACGGAGATATGCCCGAACATACAGAAAAAAAACATCAGAATTGACAACTTCCTTCTTTTGGAATTCGGTTAAAAAGAAGATTAATAAAAGTAGTTCTTTTTCTTTTTATTACATTTTATTAAAATAACATATAAATACCCTGAATAGAATAAGAAGCTACAAATGAAAGTTAAATACTTAATGCTTTTACAGAATTTACTAAAGAAAATTCTATCAGAAAAAAAACATAAAATAAAGCTAATAAAATCGAATTCCATTGCAAAAAACCTACATAAAACACAATACATAGGTACGTAGGTATATGTTTATCTCTTTTCTTCTCTACACCCATCTCTTTCTTTTTTATTCACTCACTTTATGACCGTAGCAGCTATTTAGCTGAAATGTCCACCATTAAATGTATGCAGCTTTAGTTTAAGAGCCTGTATGTTTGTCAACAATCTTAACTGAACAATGTACCTTCATGTACTTTACGACAAACTGATTGTATTTACTTAACTAAGAAACACTTGACATTACAATGTATGTAAGGTATGTTAGTTTATTTAAAGGCAAGGCTGTGTTTTTCGATGGCTATTACCTGGAAATATTAGGGCTCCGACGCGACGCGGCGACGGTGCGACGATATTCTGGTGGAACAATTTCCTTGAATTTTTTTATAGAAATTGTTCTACGAGTGTCGCGCCGCGCTGTTGCGTCGCGCATGTCTGCGGGAGCCGTTAAAGTTTCGAGTGAAACGCAAGTGACTAAAAGAGTGATGAATGTAAATGTTGATGGATAGAGAGGTAGAAGAAGACCAAAGAAAAGATCGATTGTGTGAAGAATGATATTCAGAAAGCCCTATCACAATACCAGCGCTGCGACATTTATTTTTAAATGGCGCTGCATCATGCTGAGATATAGCCTTTTGTCCTCGCACAGGTTTTTTTTTTCTTTCTTTCTTTCAAAGAGAAGGAAGTGAATGATAGCGTGACGGTTGACAGGGAAGAATGGAGGAAGAACACGTGTGCGCCAACCCCACGTAATGACGTAACAGGGGACGAGGGCAGTGATATAATGAAGTTCCTTTTTCAAAAGCATTTTTAACCGCCTCTGCGATCTAGTGGTAAGACCAACGGTCTCAGACCCAGGGGTCCCGGGCTCGATTCACAGCAGGGGAAAAATTTTCTGCGCGGTTTGGTTGTTGATAGGGCTTTTTCTTTATCCGCCTGGCTAGCTACCACCATCTTATCTAAGTTTTTCGCTATAACAACAATGTTAACAGCATTGTTGTGTTTCGGCAGTTAGAGGTAAGATAGCCAGGTCTTCTGTGGGTGAGGATTCCGGGTGAAGCTTGCTTCCAACTTCAGCCTGATCATCACGTACCATTAGGTGAGATGAAGGCCAAGAGCTTCCCCAATGTGGTTAAAAAAAAGGAGA
This sequence comes from Xanthia togata, assembly GCA_963853775.1. Taxonomy (NCBI): domain Eukaryota; kingdom Metazoa; phylum Arthropoda; class Insecta; order Lepidoptera; family Noctuidae; genus Xanthia; species Xanthia togata. The sequence goes on along the minus strand of OY970802.1, from coordinate 9,769,683 downwards.
GTGCACCATCGTCGACCGCATCATCGCTTATCATCAGATGAGAAGTGAGCAATCGCGAGTTTGTCAAGTATGAAAACGCATACATTCTCCATCACTGAAACTTTTTTAAGCTAGAGACCTAAAAGTACCTAACATGAAGCTCAGCTTGTCATAGAACATTAACTGATTTTTATCGTGCAGTGAAAAAAATTGAAAAGTATAAGAAGTATAGAAAAAATATTAAACTTTTCTCATATCGAGTGATATATTATGTACATAATGAAAGCTCGTGTTCTTATTGCCACTCTCTAGTATTGTGGTTTATTACCAAAAAGACAGACGGAAAAAGTTAAATTATCTAGAACGACTAGAATAAGTCCTAAATCAATTTCCATAACATGACCTCCTTTTGCATTGACATTCAATTTTTGGCAACACTGTAATTGAAATACCAGACACAATTGGCTGGTCGGTTCCATGTAGCTCCAGGTGATAACGTCGGATGTGGCGGTCCTCGTGACGTCATCCGGCGGACGGCGCTGGTCGGCCGCTCGCGTGACACCAATCTCCTCATTGTAGTGTCCGCTGTCAGCAGGACGCTCCAGTCAACCCGCTGCCACTGAAACAAACAATGTCATATTACGTCACATGTTGCCAATATTCACCAACAACGTGCTGCATGACACACAAAATGTCCAACCATTTTACATTTTAATAGCCACCCCCAAACAGTAACATTATTTTCAACATATTCCCAAACCTTTAAAAGGTTTCGTGGTTTATTGTAAGTGTGAAAAAACAACCTTTATCGCGTCGAAAAAACAGTTGATAGTCGGAACTTTCCGGGAATCCATTAGTATTGTTATTGCGAGAGAAATGTTCCGAAGCGCATCGGAAAAATGAACCAACTAAATACATTTCTCGGAAACTTAGTTAGTAAGAATGTCATAAAAACTCGCTTCTCTATGACCGAAATAAGCCAACAATGTTAGACTGTTTGAGATTTACATGTTAGCACAAACGTGCCAGCTATGTTACACTATAAAATGCAAGTAGGAAGTACCTACACGCTTACATTGTGCGTCTGACAGAAAATCAATAAGAGCTTCCGAAAAATTTGCATTTCAATTAGAATTTCCATAAGAATAAGCTGGTCTGGAGAAGAGTTTGAGCTTCTTTATCACCAATTGACTAACATTATGATTTTACGATGGCATTGATGACGCTATCGTCATCAATGCCACATGACACAATGGCCAATGTCACATGTCTTCGTAATTTAATTCAAATGAATGGACATTGATGTTTAAGTTTAACAGGACATCACGTGAGACCTTTAAATTAGAGTGTATTATGTCTGACTTAATATTCAAAGTATCCAATCTGTACCAAGCTACGTCAACGAGTGTGGTCCGGATATTTTTTTAAATTTTTAGCAATATAATCTTGCTTTTCCAATTCACTTAGACATTGGCATAATGGTCGACTTTTTTTTTCTGCTTCGCTTGCCATATAAAAAAAAAAATAGAATAGAGTGTGGTCCGTATCAATCCGAACGTAAAAAAAAAAAAAAAAAACGTAAAAAACTTTTTCCATAACGTAACGCACGTGCACAATAGGTATATAGCGGTATTAACAGGAATACTACGAACTGGCAGGGAATAGAGATTTATATTACCCTCTTGAAGTAAGCACGTGCTATGGTCACGTGTACTGACACCATTAGCCTCAACGTGGAAACCCTGCTGTGAGTCCAATACGTACAAGGGGTGCGTTGTTTCTGTTTGGAAGTAACATTTAACGAAGTTCTATATAACAAGAGAAGTACACGAATGAATGAAAAATACCCGTGTTTAATTGTAATTAGATCTGGCAGTCACGATAAAACTCGTTCATAAACGTTTTGACAACATCAAAATAATCAATTGTATCCATAACGTCGCAATTACTTCAGATAATACGATTAAATTACTACGACATTAATTTACAACGCCGATTAATGAGAACATGTGGCGTATTTAAATGTTCAGTTTTAGGATTAAGCCGAGTTAAGATTCCGCAGCACGGCAAACACGGCGCGCTGCACTGACATCGGGGGTAGGTTAATGACTCCGCAGAGGTCGGCCATTGTTTTGGTAAACAATGCAGCGACGGCGGTCGTGCCGTCAATCCTTCCAGTTATTCGCTTCACTAGGTAACGCGCCGCGACCCTTTTAGCTCTCACGTGAAAAATGTACGAGCTAAACGCGCCTTACAAAGGTTTAATTAAACCTCCCGCTCGTTACACGACGTGTTTACAACCATATTAAAACTACGGCACGTTCCCCAACCCAAGAAATGATTAATAACAGAATAACAGCACACTTCGATAACCAGTCAGACCGAATCACATCTCGAAAGAAATTAGAATTTTCTTTTCTCTTAAACAAGGCAGCGTCGGGAACTAAACTGGGGTGAAGCATAATTTGAGATCATCTTGTTATGCAGCTCTGAAAACTCACTGCTGGATTGTTTCAACTTGAGCCATTTACGTCGTCCCTCACTGAAATATCCCTTCAATTAACTTTGGACAAATTAACGGGAAAGAGAAAAATATAAAAGCGGAATGGAGTGCGGGCAGAGGAGGGCAGGAGGGAAGAATAACTGGGTTCGCGGATAATTAATGGTTTCATTTATGTTTCTGCACTTGAGAGTCTTGATTGTGCTGGGTTAGGCCGCCTTTTTACTTTTTCCCAGTTTCGAATTGCCATTGTTCAACTGAGACCTAATTGAAACTGGTTAAGGTTCGACAATCACGGGGCAACGGGAAACCAAAGATATACCTATAGCAGATTTAATAGAATTTATTCTTAGTGGCACTGATCACCGATTCATTGTTATTTTCGTGAATAGAGAAAAGGTAGGTACTTGATTTTCTTTAAAACTTTCTTGCACACAAATTCTATTAAACTGTGATAGTTCTTGACATTATTTCTTTAAATAAACCTCATCAAAAGTTCGTCTGCGTTGTAATTGCACTTTGCAATATATTGCAGAATTGATGGTTGTAAAGAATGTTACATTAGCACACCACAACGTTCGGAGTTTAAATTCTCATAGATCCATCGTGACGTGTTGCCAACCTCGGCTGTGTTGTGACTGACTATGCTCCAAATGTCATCTAATTCCATACGATGTTGCCATGCTATTAATATGACATATGTTCAAAGCATTCCGCCTTTGTTGTCGTTTTAAATTTCACAAACGAAAATTATTTTGTTTCTTTTATTTGACGCGTGTGCAGAGTAAATTGTAGTAAAGTCCGGAAAGCTTGGAATATTTTTATGTAATGAATTTTGTTAACTGTCATGCAATTAATTACACGAGAGAAGACTTTGATACCAGTCGTTAACTCTGCAATATTTTGTGTCTGATAGTTTTATAGATAACCTGAATGGTTGAGCACTAGAAACTTCTGACAGAACAGACGTCAATAGAGGTTATTGACTCGACTTTAATAAAACTGCTAAGAATTTCTATTCCAATTTCAATAAATGAGTCGCTATCATGTGATCCTAGTTTTTCATCCGATAAAAAATTGTCTTTATCTTTACAAATTCTATTTAGATGACATCGTTATGAACACTGTTTGTACCTTTGTACACACATATATTAAAAACATATTCAATCATAGATCAGAAATAAGATCAGACAAGACAGCAAAATCATAATCTATCACTGCCTAAATTATTTGAATTAGGAAGATCAACGAAATCAACCCATAAATTACGTTCATAGAAGTCGCGTTCAGTCTCACACCGGTTCACGAAATCGGATCGAACTGTGTGTGTACATATTGTTATGCAGATTCCAAGTCGGGATTCTAAACGTGTAGTATTGTTATTCAGGACACGAATGAGCCGCGTCACGATTACGGTACGTCCCAACCCTGACCCCATGAACTCAGGGAAATGTCACCGGGACGAGACAATTTTCGCCTCTCTCGTTCTAAGAGTTGAGTGTGCCATTTTTATTATGTTATCTGTGGCCGTGTTTATAACGCGTGCGGCACGTATCGACGGGATTCCATTCGATTTCCGATTTTTTGAACTTCATTTGTGTAAATGTTGTTGTATTATTTTTACCGCATTATGTTTTTGTTCGATAGATTTTATTGGAGAAGTTTTCTCATGAATTGCTCTAATATGATTTTAGTTCATGTTATATTATAGTAGTAAAACCACAAAGTGAAGCAATTTGCTTGAAAATAGAACAAAACATAGTCGTACAGTAAAAAGTTAAAAGAGTTTTCCCGGAATTTCCACGCGGATGCATTGGCCATTGACTCCATTGGATGGCATCCGGCATTGACGTATCCTTTGGGTAACTAACGAAGCTGATCCCTAGAAAACGAAGTACGATAGCCTTGCTTTTTTCTACTTTATTGGAAAATTGCCCCGTTCCAGTGATTTGATGAGTTTTCACCGCGTCATACCGACGTAAACATTATTTCCTACACGCAAGTTTGTTTGGTTAAGTTACTGAAAATAATTTTAACTAACTGCGTAATATATCTCAAAGTTTACTGTAATTTCACTCAACGTATAGCTTTACATGTTAGGAGATTAAAATGATATATCTGAACTCGTGACGCTCTACTTCGACATCCATAATTTTCGCGAAAATGTTTTTCCACTAGGCTCTACCTATTTTAAATAGTTGTTTAATGGGTACGTCCTTAATTAGAAACTGTACAGAGTGAAATTGATGCTCCTCTTCTGATTTAATGAGGAGGCGATCGCGTGATCCCTTTCGCACAGAATTGGCCCCGCCCATCGGGCGGTGAAAATCAATAACATACTCCAGAAGTGCGTTTAGTGTCGTACCTCGCAGACGTTGCCACCAGAGTACCAGACGAATGTAACAGTCAAAAAGCATAGACATGTACATTTTCTGCTCACAGTTGCTTCGTGCGTCGAACGCGTTTTATGCAGGGGACTGGTCGATCAGCTGTTTAGTGACGTCACTTCAATACGTATTGTAATGTCTGCCATAATGCTGTACTAGTTAGTTCGAAATAGATGTCCGATGAGACTGAAACGCACTTGTTCGATATGATGATGTTAAATGCACATGATAGTTGCCTTAGGTAGGTATATAGGTTTGAAGATTTAGGTAAACGAAGCTCTATTACTCGTTGTACTGGTATATGAGTCTATTTATTATCTGTAAACAGTTTATCTGTAAACAGTAGTCAATGAAAAATTAATTTCATTTAAGTAAAATGGGTTTTTATTTTCGTCCGTAATCTTGTTCTGATTGCATTAGGTACTGCTTTATCACCGCCACTCGTAATAACTCATTAAAGCGGAGTACATAGTTACCAATTAATAGTTCGCTGACCTCCTTAACGGCTACGAAAGGCCATAAACAATCCTGAGTGCCACTTACACCATAAAGTTATAAGCCGCTCTTCAATTGAACAATTACATTCTTGAACGACGTTTAAAACCCCCCGAAAAGCTTTTAGCAGAATTAATATAGCATAATAATTTCCCGCGTAACGTGTAACAGAAAGCGAGTTTCCGATAATTGCCGAAGATCCTCTCGGTAAGTTTGCTCAGACGCGAGCACCTGCATTAATTACAAGATTTAGCGTCATCCCCACCATTAATAAGGAATAAACCACTCCAGTTTCTTTGTCCGCCTCTAGATCTGTTTATTAAACCGAAAGATTAATTACGATACCGAATTTTAAGAATTCGCAACTTTGTCGAGTCGGTGGTATTCAGAATTTAATTTAAAAATTCCGAAGTTTAACGAGACAGGTGAGCCGAACTGCTAAGCGCGTTATGAATTTTACCTCCACACGGTACTAGTTTCGGAAATTTTTCCCGACTCCAACGAACTTTATAGCTTATCCCACACGCGTGCCTATTCATCCAGAATTCATATTATGAAGGTACATATTCTTTTCTACATACTCGTCCATATTTTGTTGCTGTGTGTTTTCCTTTAGAGAGCGTGTAAATCAAATGTCAAGCAGCAAGGATTCCCCCAGTTACCTTATAGGTCACCGAGAAATATGCCTAATGTGTCTACTGAAAATACACATTTTCAGACAGATATTTTTGCCTTATATGGTTTACTCCTATGAGAGAATTCGGTCTACGACAGAAATTCGTCTCAGCTCTCAACTTATTTAGGCAAACTTTCGTCGTTGTTATAATCCGTTAATAAAGTGCTTCCATGAAATACCAGTTACGCACATGGCTACGTGAATTTTACGACATAAAGAACGTATGAGTCAGTGCATAGAAACGCAAACAGTTGAAACTTAGGTGGTTTCATCACTTTAATTATTCATAAATCACCTACCAGTTAAAATTAAGATCCCGTTTGGCAAATTTTACGAGTGAAGTTTGGAAAACCTGCTTAAAACGAGACGTGTGCGCAATATTTACGTCACATTTTATGGCTTAACACTGTTGTAATTTGAGTTTCATGAAATTGTGTATATGTACAGGATCTATAAATTGGAATAGTGGACGTAGGCATGCGGTGCGATTTGGGTCACGTCAGAACGGGCTGCATTGTCAAATTGACGTGTGCGTCGTAGATCAACAGAGCCAAATGATACACTAAGTACTTGCTGTAGGTATCAAAGATTGACGTGAATGTTGGCAGATAGATCTACTGATCCAACTATTTGAGGATGAGGAGCCATGTGACACACGAAACGTTGTGAAATAAATCACCGTCGTGATTCACTCGTACGAAAATCAACAAAAGTACTCATACCTAGTTAATTTTCTGCGCTCGGTAAGTGTAAAATAAACAAGTGAAACATAACGGTTTACGCATACGCAACCAGTGCAAACTGTTGCGAGCCTTGCATAATGTAACACTTTAATTATTTTAAAAGAGATTGTACCCCCAGTCTATTAGTATAAAAATGGTACTTGAGTGTGGCCGACGGGGTCACCGGGATAGGGCTGACACAGCTCGGGGCGCACCTGCATTAATTAAGAGACTTATCCCTCCCATTAATGACGCAGCCGGGTCAGCCCTGGCCCCGAACTTCGCCTCAACTTGTACACTTTTGATTGATTTAGCCAAACAAAACAGCTTTCCATTTTCTTATAAATTATAATCGGTGTTTTGAAGTGTCTGAAAATTTGTGTTTCGATGTCGCCCATTATAACAAAAGATACAATATAGATAGGCAGAGGATTAAGGTCAAACTCATTTATAAGAAGATTCTCATTTATAAATGTTCTTAGTGTGTCCTGTGGACAGTTCAATAAAATGCTCAATGAATTCAAACTCACGATTTCTCAGTATAATTCGAGACGTATGAATACTTACTTCTGTAGTTGTTATTCAGGTTTGTGGCTAAGTTTAAGTTGTGTCGTTATTAGAGTTAATAAAGATGTTTAACAGCGTCCTCCGGATTTATATATATATCTTTAGTAATGTTTTAGTATTGAGTAGGTATTTAAAGGGGCCTTCAAAAGTATTGACCGCGGTGGACTAAAATTATTACCTAGTCAGTTTCTTCACAGTAAATTGCTACGTAGGTTTTCCTCAGACGATGCGATCGAAGTCTGGCTTAGGTATATTTTTACGTCATTAATTGGGGATATTATAATTATCTAATAGATAGGTTACAAACAGTTTTTCCTTAGAGCCTAATATTACTTTACTACAGGTTTCTAGAATTTACCTACTAATTATTTTGTTCGAATAATTATTAAGTTTTTTTTTTGTTTTAGCTCCTTCCACAATAGGGATGTTACCGTTTTTTTTGTACGTAACTTAAATATTACGACAATACATTGAGTTAAAATGTGGCATGACGTCACTCCCCGGTAGATTTTATACCGACTTGTGACGTAGCGAGCCCCCACTTCCCAACTTTAATGCGTTTTATCTAAACCATTTTTTATTAATATGATAAAGCAAAAAATACGTTTCTAATGTTTTTGTTTGTTTGTTTGCTAAATAGTTTTGTTTTTTTTCCCGGTCAACATCCCTATTGCTTATTTATCCAATATCGGTGCGTGTAAATATTTTGTACAAAGTTAAAGTGTAGTTTTTTCAGCGTTTTCTATCAAGTTAACGTAACATTATTATGTTTTTAATCAGTAATCATTATCAAGTTATGACGTTACCTATCAACAAGACTAGTCGATGGCTCAATGGCAAAGCACATTGGCGATTTTCGTCATCCAAGCTATTGTTCCTAGGTGTCCCAACTACGAAGCACGGTGTCCCTTGTCTACATTCCTGCTGCTGTTTCAAGATTAATAAAATTGTACTTGCTACTCTGCTGCCCCAGTATACCGAATCCTTCGCCTCATAGGGCATAGAATACCCTACCCTAATGGTGATTTTATGAATATTTTAGCGAGCCTTCAATAAAAATATACCTATGTTTGAGCTTGCGGTCCTTTTTTAATATCCGGTGTATCTTTTATGATAAAGGTGGGGGTTCATTGTGCGGTATTGAGTGCAGACAACAATGTGCTCGTGTACGCACGCCTTATGTGCAGGAAAGTGGCCCTCTTTCAAATTGAACAAAGATTGACAGTTGATGATAGGTCGGAAGAGTTAAAAAATGGTGGCTGGTCTGGTGGAATTAAATCTTTTATGCTTCTAAGCGGCGTCTTTTTGTGAAGAAAACGTGCTACACCAATATAGATATAGGTGGGTGTTATCGAAATTTTCAGCTTCTTTTTTCATATTATTTAATTATACTCGTAGTTTCAGTATTCTGAGGACGATTTGAAACTTTCTTCATATTTTGTTGTACGGAACCCTTATAAGATCACTCGTGTGTCTGTCTCTCTGGCTGGCTGGCTGTCCGTCTGTCACAGCCAGTTTGCTCCGAATCTACTGGACTAATTAAGTTGAATTTTTTGTATAATTTCTGTGCCCCAAACACGGACGTGTAACGTAAATAAATGAATTTTAAATATAGGAATCACTTTTTTTCAAACTGTACTGTATGACATATCAAATGAAAGGACTTGTTGTGAGGATCTCAAATATATTTTTAAATACTTTTATAATAAATAATTTTAAAGATATCTATGCAAATAGAGGAAAATTTTCCATTCGCCACCATCGAACACCCCATAACTCTGAGCCTAAAATTTGAAATACAGAGATTGGTTCTTCACTCATAGATAACAGGAAAACCTATAAGAAGTGAAGGAAAATATCGCGAGGAAACCGAGTACCAAAAATGCGAAGTCATGTCACATGTCTTCAAATTTTTGGTTATCTTCTTTCTGTTCTACCAACCCGAACTGGGCTCGCGTAGGAGATTACAGCTCACTCCCTCACGAAGAGATAAGGCCTCTTTGACCCAGTAGAGGGAACATTATAGGATTATGATGATGATTTATGAAGTAAATGGCACAATATTGTGCGTACAAACTTACATTTGCCGTTGGAATGTATGGCAGAACATGTTTTCTAAACTACATGTTAAGTTTGTTCTTGGTATAAATTCATCGCAACTATATGGAACCCTTCATTATGCGTGGTCCGACACGCAAATGGCCGGCTTTTTTAATTCAATTTCAAGGATTCGAAAATGGAAAATGTCTACGACGTTAAAAGTTTATAAATTAAAAAGAAAATTGAGTCTTTATGTTTATGGCAATCACGCTTCCCTTTTAATGATCAAAACATAAAGATAAGAAAAATTGCACGATCCGAAGAGATCCAAGAAAAAGGAAATTGGTTAGAAGAATACTGATAAACATAAGTAGTTAGTATGTGGCGGTGTAACCGCTACAATATTACAAAAAATTGAAGTTATAGAAGAAAAAGCAAACTTTTCTTATATATTTTCAAACTCAAAACTACAAATTCACACTGGATTGAAAGTGCTCTTTGAACAATAATCATGGTCATTTGTTTTTACAGATACGAGTAATAATTTCATCTAGTAGCCACAACTAAACTTTTTAAACAGGATGGAACAGAATGGGTCAATAAGGGAAGACTCTTTTTTCACGATTAGTTTTTTTTTTTACCGTGACAATGCTTTTTAATGCCCGTTCACACGCATCACGAATCGTGAAACTTTACGGACATATCTTAAATCACATATCGTCTTTTAAAATCACGTTCCTCAGAAAACGTGATTTTTTTGTAACGAATCCGCTGAAGCGCTCGTCCAAGACTGAACTCTGAATCACCAATCAAGTGATCAATCAATCAATTATCTGTTCGGATATTTTGACTCGAAAATACTCGTTTCCGTATGCAATGTGAACGAATCTTTTCAATTAATGTTTGTTTTGACGAATCGTCATTGACGGGTCCCGTGTGAATGAGCTGTACCTACTCGTAAAAGTATAAACAGTCTCCTAAGAATTAATTTCTGTAGGTGTTCACAGACAATTTTATTAATCTTACCATAAAAATTACAAATATAAATGTAGAAATTTTACATGAGACAGCGTCCACATGGTGGGCGGCCTTATAAAAGCGATCTTTTACAGACAACTTTTAGATGGATCAAAGGGAGAAGGAGAGACAGTACATATACCTACAGTAAATACATACATACATGAAGCATATACTTATCTATAATAATAAACATGAAACAAAAGCAAGGAGGTATAAGTAATGATAATGTTTAAGGAGAGATGAAGTGTTTTTTTATTACAGCTAACTTATCTGCTCTTGTAGTGTAAGCTTTCATTAAAATTAAGTGTCCATATCGACAAGGAACGATACAGTGCAAGTAATACCACTATTAATACCTTGTCTGGTATTGGCTACCGTAACTATGTTATTAGTGCATAAGTGGATATTTGGATACTGCTATCTTAGTGACCAGCCCTTGTGATATAATCTGTTGGTGTTACTATAACACTCTTGTATTAGCAAACCATCATACCTCTATTATAAGAGGGGGTGAAGAGGTGTACCTATAGCAATCACGCAATTCGCTAGTTATGTAGAAGAGGGTGCACTAACTACCATCCAAAGGTCCCAAAATATAGACTTCGGGCTGCTCCCGAGAAATTCATAAAGGAAAACTCCAATAATACTTCCCAATACAAAAGTCTTAGTAGATATGTCCTTGGATTTTCTAATATTAACTAAAGGTGTTACTGTAGGTATAGCTATCTACAGGTTGTATAATTACATGATATTGGGAACGAATTGGAAATCCAATAATATAATTAACGCAATATCAATAGGAACTATTTTATGAAACGTATTCGAGTTGTTTTATTATAAGTTTAATTTGTGATCTCCTGTGCGAGTCCCAGTAAATACTTTTTCTTGCTTTCTTACAACTGTCAACCTGACCTTGTTAAGATGTTATTGACATTCAATATGTCCCGCTCAGGAGGTTAGGTTAGGTCGTGATTGTTTCAATTGGTATTTTCTATCACCGGTACCTACCTATACTCCAATCTAGATATAAGAAGGTATAACCGAGCGTTTCAACTTATTTATTGACATTTTAGTTATAGTTTCAATATTCAGAAGGGATTAGAAGTGTTTAATTCAAAACCGGTTACATATGTCTAACGCTCGTTTCTGAATTGAGAATCTGAAGTTTTGGATTTCGCGTTCAATTCAATAGACTCGCGTCATGTTCCGCTACTCGAATCGGATGCGAGTGGCGGAAAATGACGCGAGTCTAATGAATTTAATTACTGTGGTTTCGCTGCCATAGTGTCGCGGCGGAGGTGTGACACCGGCGACAACCTGACACAGCCCTGCAAATTCTAAAAAAGGTAAGAAAATATGAATTTCGCGGGTTACCTTACTATTTTAGAGTTTGACAAGTTCCCAACTTCAAATTCTTTATTCAGAAACCGGGTGTTAGTGTCTTATAGGTAGGTAGGTACCATCGCAGTTAATAGGTATGTAGGCTATATTATCTATTTCATAACTGGTAAGTCTTGTTCAATTTCCTCTGTGGCAAATATCTATGAAAGTACCAGGTATTGATGTTTGAGTAGGTATGGTTAAAGTCGCCATAGGTAGTTGCCTAGTGGAAATTTGCCATGGTTTACAGAACCAAATAGATTATGTTGATTTGTTAAAATCTATACCTAATCAAATCATCAGCCTTTAATGTTCCCACTGTGCACTGCTGGGACACAAACCTCCTGACTGTGAGAGGGCGTGGGCCCAGTGCGGGTTGGTAGATGTCACACGTCTTCGAATTTTTAGTCCTAGGACTTGCCGGTTTCCTCACGATGTTTTCATTCACCGTTTTAAGAGCAGTGGTGATGAAATAATTTACACAAAGTAAAGCGTCTGTCAGGGTTCGAACCTACAACCAGCTCGTAAGTCGCAACCGTTATACCACTGGGCCACGACTGCTTCGCCATACCTATTTATGTACATACATATAAAACCGAAGATTCTTAGTGTTATTCACATAATCTAAAAGAATGAAATATTAACAAACAATAACAACTTGTTTTTATTATGTTTGTTATCAGTTGGTTATCACAACTTACTTATCAAACCTTGTTTCTAATAATAAATTATTTCTACATTACGTATCAATAATTTTTATTTGTAATTATTTTAATTGCGACATGGTATAAGATTGAGATGTCAAGAACACAAATAACATCACAACAATCAAATCAATCTGCCTAGACTTCTTCTAACTATGTTTGGGTCGGCTTCCAGTCTAACCGGATGTAGCAGTAGCTGAATACCAGTATTTTACATGAAGCAACAGTCTGACCTCGTCAACCCATTTACTGTGTGGCATGATACTCCTTGGCTAGACTGGTGGTCAGCAACATAAGATCGTTTTATGGTTTATGGTGTCGAATAACACCTACATAACTAGTAATAATATTTTGTTATCTAGTTATAACACAGATAAGGATGTTATTTACACATCACCATCTAACCTTTTTCCAACTTTATGTTGGGGTCGGCTTCCAGTCTAACCGGATTCAGCTGAATACTAGAATTTTACATGGAGCGACTGCCTATCTGACATCCACAACCCAGTGGCTGCTGGTAATGAGATACCCTGTGGTAAGACTGGTTGTCTGACTTTCGAGCTTCTGTCAAAGATCCACGACTGACAGCCCCGACCAACGGCTTAACTTGCTTACCGAGGCACGGCCGGGTCAGTAAAGATGGTCACCCATTCAAGGACCAACCGTGTACCGCAAGTAGGAAACTTTAATTTTCGGTAAAAGTAAATTGACCGCTAAATATGGCAGTCTCATTTCATTGTCTTTATAACCATAGCTCATAAAGTTTCAACAACGCATGACAGGATTACAATGAATTGATTTGTTCTTTACTAACACGTATTATAACTCCTTTTAGTATCGGAAGCCATCGCTTAGTTAACAGTGGTAATTAGAACTACAATAAATCTTGTCAACACTGCAAGTTCGTACTAACATGTAGGCTAACTGTTAGTTGGTATTATTAGTTGGTAGTATAAATACATGGTTAGCTTTTTAGTCGCATTAGGGACACAATAAGGCATAGAACATAGTAGTGTATATTGGGAAAATTAAGTTGATTTTTAACAAAGTATAGATTTATTTTGAGTGTGCCTATGCAGCTTTTGCTTTTCTTTTATGCAGATCGGGGGCACGGGAGTGCCCCCACCAAGTCGAGCAAAACTAACTTAAAGGCACAACCGTACCATCTTTTCTCGAAGCCATTCAGGACACTTTCGACCCCTGTAACTTCGTTATGGATAAATCTGGAAGCCTGAATTTTCAGTGACCAAGAAGGCTTAGCATAAGTAGGTATATTCCCAAATTATGTTCAATTTGAACTAGTAGTTTAAGAACTATTGCAGGTCAAAGTTCCTATGTCACTGACATACTCATGTCACGGATCATCACAATTCTAAGTTAAGTTTAATTAAACTTATTTAGGTTCAGTATAAGTATTGGGGTATCTACTTACAAAAAGAAATGAGATCCCATAAAAAAAAATAACATGTAAAAAATGCAAGTCACGCAACGCAGTTCTTCTACTCGTAACAAGATGTGAGATCTAAAGTAAAACCAAGTCTGGTAGTTCTTCTACTCGTAACAAGATGTGAGATCTAAAGTAAAACCAAGTCTGATAGTTCTTCTACTCCTAACAAGATGTGAGATCTAAAGTAAAACCAAGTCTGGTAGTTCTTCTACTCGTAACAAGATGTGAGATCTAAAGTAAAACCAAGTCTGATAGTTCTTCTACTCGTAACAAGATGTGAGATCTAAAGTAAAACCAAGTCTGGTAGTTCTTCTACTCGTAACAAGATGTGAGATCTAAAGTAAAACCAAGTCTGGTAATTTATTCAGTACCTATCTATTTGACATCTTTATTTCTTTAACTAGCACTTTGCCTGCGGCTTCGCTCCCGTGGTCTTTCCCGCGGGACCCGTCATTCCCTGAAAACTAAGCTTTCTAATGGTAAAAGAATTTTTCAAATCGGTCTAGTAGTTTCGGAGCCTATTCAATACAAACAAACAAACAAACAATCAAATCTTTCCTCTTTATAATATTATAGTAAAGAAGTATAGATAAATAGAATTAACTTTACTTAACAGTTGCACAAGGCAATAGAATCTACTTTCTACATACTACAAAATCTACACAATATTTGCACTGTGATTTATTTAATTAGGACTATTTAAAATAGTAGACTATTCTTAAGTGATTATGTTGCCGTGCGATGGCCAAGTCATTCTATTTATTAAAGAAATAAAGATGACAAATAGATAAGTACTGAATAAATTGACAGACTTGGTTTTACATTAGATATTACATATTTTTGTGGTAGAAGGACTGTGTTGCGATACTTGCATTTTTTTACATGTTATGTTTATGATGATAGATAATTTCATTTTTGCGTTTTTTTAACTTTCCAATTCGTATTGATAGCAAAAGCTATTTTACTGCAATGTTTTCAGACGTTTTTTTGTTTGCAGTAATTGAAAAACAACTTATTTCTGCAAAATATTTTTCTTCAATCGTTAATGTCTTAATTCAACTGGGGTTTCTGTTGAAACCACCCATCCTGTATGATGCGTGGATGAAATGCAATGCAAAGGTATTTAGTGCCGTAGGTACTCTAAATAGCGCAAAGTGGAGCATCTGCCTCCTATGCTCAGTTCCAGGTCGGATTCCTGCAACCGGATAAATATTTGTATGGCACACAGTTATTTGTTTGTGCTCACTCTGTTTGTATATGAGATTTGTGCGTGTAATGGCACCTAAGACAAAGGAGCGCCGCGTTTATTTATCTAATTTATCTATAAATATTCTGTGTGTTGAGTTCCTCGTATTTAATATTAACACAAGAAAAACAATAGTAAAATCTCCACGTACCTACTCCACTCACATTTAGGCCTGCCCTAAATTCGTAAAAGAAAATATAAACGACAAAGTAAATAATATTCCGGCGTAGTCTCCATTTTACCGCAGTCGGGTTAAACCACCTTTGTCTGACCCAAAATATGTAAGCAAATATAGTCCGGATTCGTGCCTGCAAAGATTTAAATAACTAAAATACCAACCTGTGCTTATTTCCACAAACCTGTAAGGGCGAGGTTGTACGTATTGAACGTATCTAGTATCGATCAAATCATAAATTCAACTAGGACGCCTTGGCTGTCACGCACACGAAATAAAATAATACAATTTGTAATGTTCGACATCCCTATTTTTATTCGAGTTTGAGCGCGGATTATAAATGAACCACAAGTCGAGGAGCACGCCATGCGGCTGTTACTATAAAGCCCACGCATTACGAGTGTACTACGATAAAACTGTGTTAAAATTTAAAGAACTTTAATTACCCAATCGTAAATGACAAAACATACACATTACACGCGATTATGGCCGGTTATGTTACGTTCAATTAGCAAGCTTTATCGGTGGCGACACGTGCGGTCACGTCATTGCCCACGTGTCCCGCTCCCGCCCGTTAACGCTAACATTCCTTTAATACAAATAGCTTTTTAATATTAAATTAGATGCTACCGATTCCTTTGGCAATCATAAAACGAAGCGCTTTTTTAAAAAGCTCATTGTACTTGCCAGTTATCTCCCCTTTTCGTTAATTTGACGAATGTATTATTCGTAGGTAGGTACTGTCACGCACAGCGAATGAATTACAGTTAAATGTCATTTTGAAAGGTTACACTTATATGTTTTGTGTTCGAATGTCGGAATGTACAGAAAGTCACATATTATCTGCTTAGTGGGGATTATAGTTTATTATAACGCCTCTGCATTTATCGTCGAGAATACTTACGTCTATGCGTAGCTAAGGATTACAGAAAAAAAACCTGAAAGACAGTTTGCATGCTTTTTGTATTGTTCACTCTTGACAATACTCTAAGCCGCTACTGAAAAACTAATATTTCACAATTTTGACTTTTACGATCCGTGTACGATAATAGCATGTTTTAATTCGGAAAATTACAGAGATGATATCCCTAATGATATAAATGTTGCTGTGATAAATCGTCGATGCGTTATTTTTGAATCCTCAACACTCATTTTCAATTTATCACAGTGTCATTTGTTAAATTTTTCACGAGCTTTGAAAGCTGTGCTTGAACAGCTGAAAGAAGAAAAAACAACGCGATACAACGGGGATATAGAATAGAGGGAAAGCCCATTCCGTAAATCAATCAGTAATAAGTATGTTGGTAGGCACATCAAATATGTATTTTCAGCGAAATATTAGCCGCCTTTGTTGGGGATTTCGCAGATATTCCGGTAGGATTAAAACCCAATCTCTTTTTGTTACTCTGCCAGAAGAGATTATATTCATAACGAATGTACGTTGTTGTATGAAGCTTTGAATATAATATTATTGTTATACAAAGTTGTAAAAATTATTATTACGACGTCGCACGACAATTTTTATTCGGAAACTATGATAAGAGAAAAGAAATTGAGTGGTTTTATACTTTGTTTATGTACCTACGTGTGATTGTATTGTGTTAGTTATGTCAGCTTGGATGTGTTATGTGTAGAAGAAACAGTATTATTAAATAGTGTAACATGCCACCAAAATAATTGTGTAGGTATATGAAATCAAGATTATTAATCCCTAACAATCAAAACGAAAGAGATTACCAACTGCCATATGAAAACCTAATATTTCAAATTTGGAAACCCTATTATCCAAAAAGCAAACATCGACAATTTCGTTCGTGGCGTTCGCATCTGACAAATTAAATATTCTCTCCATGATGTAACGAATTAAATAAATCAAAATCGTTACCACCTGTCAGAGGACGTTCGCTCAATAAGTGCTCTTTAATGGAAGCGGCGCGAACGAACCCAAATTGACGAAGCTATTTTTTAATATTCCAATAATGTACGAATTTCGCAAAAGTATCCCCTTTCTCCTCGTCGAAATGTTTATTTTCGATTAATGTGCAAATATTATTGCTATCGTTGGTTTAATTAAAACACTATGCACCGCAAAATTGCTCCACTGCTGCAGCCAAGACATCACAGCGATTTTTGCACAGTGATTCTGCACAGCATAATTTTATGAAACATTTTCTAATATATTTTCATAAAACCCCAGCTAACGCTTATGTTATTAAACATTCATGGTAATCAGATAAGCGGTTTATTGTTTGTTTAAATGATCCCCTTTCTTAAAAACTACACATTCAGCTGATGTCTTGATTGCTATTGTTACATCATTGAGGTGATATAGATGTTTTGGCACATCCTCAATGAAGATCACTTTGATCCAGTCTCTAACAAACTTCATACGAGTACACAATTTTCCGACGCCAGACTAAACAGAATTAGTTGCTTAAAGGGAGCATTTTAGTTTACGAGTAACATGTAAACAATATAGTGACAGAAAACAAATAGTCGCGTACGTAACTTGCTTGTCTGTTTGATCAACGGAGCGCCGTTGTGCGAAACTCAATAATTTAAGGGTTTTTATCTTTTTATTCGAGTGGGTATTAACGCAGATTCTCTGTACCAATATTTGTGCAAGTGTCGGCTGGCTGTTTGATTGCCAATGAATATTTTCGTTGTTTCATTAATCGAGCAATACTGCGCACAAATGCAGGTGAGGTGGCGAATTGCACTGCTTACAACCAAGTTGTGATCGCTGTGTTTTTTTTTATCCACTTGCACCTTATATTTCCTGTTGTACATTTTATTAATTGTAAATTTGTGAAAATTGTATTTCTGTTGTCAGCTCTATACCTACGTAGATTATCTTTTGTTGTTTTGGTACGTTTATTTTGAAAGCAAATTCAGAGCGTTATTTTCGTTTAATATCGCTGTTTGTTCCTGTGTTTGTATTCAGTTTATTAAAAATTGGATTGATTTTTCATTTGCTTACCTTTTTGGAATTTTCACACGATATATAACGATGGTTAAATTACAACATTTTAATGTTTCCCAAAGCCGAAGAGTGTGTTTTGTCCTGGAATTGAATTTTTGAAGATCTGTAAGAGATGACCGAATTAGAATGTTTACGCTGGGTGGATTGTTTTGAGATGTGGCGCGGATAAACGCGCATTATATTCTATGCGAGGTCGCGGGATGGCTGTCGTGAAATATTCCATGATTTACGATGAGGTTGCTAGAGACCGGCGTCACGCGCGTGACGCAGGCTGCACGCACAGCCGCGCCCGCCGCGACCCCGCACCGCGCGTCACTGCACCGCGTGACTGACACTCGCACCCATGCTGCCGTCATGATGCACAGCTCAACTATCACTAATTGCTATCAATAGCTCGTCACTCACAATAAAAACTCATTAAGCGGTACATTATTATGTAACTCAGCCATTATTCTCTATAAATGCTCGTTAGGTTACCCGTACGCATAAAAAGTTAAACTAGTGTAAAAGCTTCGTGAAACTTTGGCAAAAATGCCAACGAGCGCATCAGATCAGATCGCCCAGCTCCACCGTGCAGTATGCGAAATATTGGGCCCCCACCTATGAAATTGTCGTTTTGAGAAAAAATCTCACAACTACAGAACCTCGCCACTTTTATGATTTAAAATATTCAATAATAAATCTTGAATAATGACCATCATAGACAACTACCACTAGTAAAAAAAACCTTATTACTTATAGTTTTATAAACATAAAAAAATACCTTAAAAATGAATCCTCTTTTTGTTAGCAGAAATGACCTCTATTTCTTTTAAAACTTGGCCAAAACTAATTTTTGTCGCTTAATCTAAGTGGCATACGTTATCTTAGTTTTTAAATATTAGTGCATAAAAGTTTTAAAACATGGTTCACGGTTGTTAAATAAATTAAGAAAATGTTAGTATGAAAAAAGCAACTTCTTTAAAATTCTCCATACAAAACGCTGATTTCATAGGTGGGACCTAATAGTTGTAACGCAGATTTTAGCGGTCCATTGAAAAGAAAAATGTTATTCGTATTCCGAATGAGTTAGAAGTTTTCAAACTAAAGTCGCGAACATAATTGTTATAGTTTATTTAAATCTGTTTTCTGTGCGCTTGCGTCATCGGACGTGTGTGAAGCCATCATGTGACTTCCCCACTACTGTTATTTCCCAATGTCTAAAATTGATCGGTATCAACGACTCTAAAAATATGTGTTGTTAATGGTAAAATTATTATACAAATGTTGTGAAATGTGTGGCTTGCCAAAACATTTCAAAAAGTTTGTAAAGCTTTCAGATGTAGGTATACAGGAAGGAATGCACAGCCGTAATTCGATATATTCAGTCGTAATAAAAATTCGAGTAAGATGTGGCAAGAAAATCTACATGATTCACTACAGCAGCGTGTAAAATAAAATGTTTCGTTGAACTTTATTGACGTAACAACACAAGATTCTGATAGAATGACTTCGTTATTGTTTTTATTAGCTTGACAAAAGAGTGACAGTTCATTATTTGACGATATCGAGTCGAACTTCAATGGCAATTGCGATCGCTTTTATAATTGTTCAATAAAATCGGGAACAGCAATCAGTTTGCGTACATTGTGCTTCAGTTTTTTAGGTACTTGTTTAGATATGTATTTCAATTAGGTATCTAATGAAATAACAAGTTGATTATGTCTGAATGCGGTAAGACAAACAATATTTCTGTCTGAAGTAGAAGTTGATAAGTGGTTACAGCAATAATGATGTCTATTTTAGAATATATGTTTCAATTTATTGTTACTTCAAGTTTGAATTTGTACTGCCACTAGAACCTATGAAAAATTGTGACTGTCACGATATTCGTGATATTTCATTTATTTTATCCGTTGCCAAATTCTATTAAGAAAAATTAATGGAAATTTTAATAAAAATAAATTTAAAGTGTTTTGGGTGTGTGTCGAGTCGGGATGCGTCTCATTATGTCGGGGGGGCGTATGATAAATGAGCGTATTGGAAAACGCCTTGGCATGCCTCACGCGTCACGATGACGGGATATAAATGATTTTATATTGTCTGTTCTCACCTAAGCCCATCTCTCAGCTCGCCCTGATAACCGATCAGGAACACAACGCGCGTCTAAATGTCCACTTGTTTCATTCATTTTCTGACAAGACCAACTTAGACGGCTAGTTGAAATGTTTGGCTGATGTCCAAAGCTGTAAATTAACGCCTTTTTTCATTGTTTTCAGGTAAAACGCTGAAAGAGATCTCGGAGGAACTTCCGGAAGCTTCAGGAGTCGTCGTCCCCGTATCGCCTAATATAACAAATGTTTGTTATTGCTCTGTATGGGACAGAATTATACTGAATGTAACTAAATACGTTGTACGTGTAGGGACACTTGTCGGTAACATAATAAATAGTGGATTAAATAGCTTAGCATTTTTATTTAGACAACATTGTAAATTAAATTGACTATACATAATTATGCTCTGTAATAACATCAATATTGCAAAGCTCGAGAAAATCTAGAATATCAGATTTGGACTTTAAACGAACATAATAAAATTGTGGTAAGAATATTATCTGGTTTAACAACAAAGGGTCGTAACGGAGACAATATAGACGCAATTACATGAAACTTGAAAGTAAGAGGTACCAACGATAAAAGCAGACTAAGCAAACATCAGGCATCCACTTAGCGACTATTGCCAAACTTTAATATAACGTGTAGTACTGCGTCGTCAGAGTGTTGGTTCAAGTGGTTTTGGCAAGCAGACGGGCCAACGTCTGCTCGACTTAATCAGGCCGCACCTTACCGGGCTTAAGCTCAGGCAAGAGACGAGCAAAACTCGTAATGACTCGGAACCGATGAGCGCGGCTTTAGCGTCGTTCTGCCTGCTCAAGTATTGTTAATAGCGCCATTTTCCACTCGGTTTATGTGAGATTTTTAAAAACTCAGACACTGTTTGAATTTTTTTCTTCATTTCCAACTAATTGCAAACAAGGGTTTGGGCATAATTTCGAAATATTCCCGAACGTTAACAGTAACAGTGCTGTTGCAAATAAATATTTTTTCGACTAAACTTTTGTACAATACACTTCATTTGCGAACGTATAAATTGTACAGACAATGAAGCTGTGGTACAACAGTGAGTCAAATTACGAGAGATCCACAATCGGCACTGATTCCAATCTATATGCCATCGCGGTACACAAAGTAAGCGGTAATTTGCGACTGGTAGTCACGTAGTGTTGCGCTTTCCAAGCGGCGATCAACAGGCTTGGAAATTTGAAAATTACCACCCATTCGAGGCAATAAATTTGTTGAGCTGTCGTTGGCAAGTGGCGACCATTCGCGATTGTAGATTGATTCGTTGATTGAAGAGGCCCATTCGTTTTAGCCGTGTACCGACCGGCACAGTCTTAATTGCCAACGGAGATTGCTGTATCGGAGTCATTATTGTTTCAGTGTGAGCGTACCTTTACATTTTGTGACGTATTCACGATTTATTGGTACCTTTAATTTGTAGACTTTGATTTATATAAATTGTGTAGACTGACATTTACGAGTATTGTGGTAGATAATGTTAGTTGTGATCTTGTTGCTGTAAAATGTATTTAATCGAGTTTATGGAATAAAAATAATAAATTAGTAAAATGTTTTAGATATTATTTATTATAGTATATCACCTAGCCTCTGCCCATGGAGAAAAAAAGTATTTTGTAGAAGTTGCTAGAAACGTATCGCTTTAAAAACACTAAAGCGACACCACATCGAAAACTGTAAAAAGTTGTGAAAAACCAGATCCACACACTTTTATTCGACAAGAATATCTAATTAAGTAATTCTCTCTAACCGAGCACAGAGTAGGTGCGAAATCTGCTAAAACTGTACAGTGTAATGTTAGATAATCAGAAAGTCTCTAGGGGGGAATGTCAACATTTCTGTGTGACTACTTTAGTTCGTAGACACTTCTTTTATTCAAGTGACTACCCCTTTCTCGGATACGGTTCGTAAGTTAAGATCATCTTGAGAAAAATTCGGGAGGAATACCTAATGAAAAATTTATTTGGGTATTCAAAAAGCGACAATTTTCTGTCAGATGTCTAGAGTGATGTCCGTTGACATAAGTATTTTAGTATAATTCATATAATATTTTTCTCTTTTCAAATGCCATATGTTTTCTCTACATTTGAGCAAAGGTCCCAGTTATACAAATTAAAGTATGAAAAGTAAAATTACAAAAGCAATACGAAAACGAAACTGAACCAAATTACTGGGAATATAATTGCTTTTAGGAAATGCTAACTTTGATGTTGTTTGTATAACAGAACATTTGTTAAAATATCATCAAGTAATGCCAATTAACTATGAAAATGATTGTGTAGTTAGCCATTTCAGCCGAAAACGTATAATACATGGCGGATCATTAATAATAGTAAAAAAATATATTCAATCGAAATAACGAAAAGACATAATCGGACTGTCTGTTGAACACTCACAACAAACCATTGAATTGTCCTGTGTTGAGCTTGATAAGCATGTTATAGTATGTGTATACAGACCTCCAAGATACCAGAATCTTAGATAGATTCTGGTAACTGTTTGATTCTGTAATGAAAGATGTGCTAAAGAAACTAAAGGCTAGTAGTAAGTCAATAATCATCATCCCATCATCTGTGTCGGCCATTTTGGCAAAATGGAAAAGCAGGGAAAAACTTTTTGAACTTTATGGCCTAAAGCAACACATGAATAATACAAGCTTTCATCAGTATGTTGCAAAATATTCTAAAACTTTTAAAAGTGTGTGCAGAATGGCCTAGCTCTTCACATTAGCAATAAAATAAAATCAGCTGATGATAAAATAAAAACTACCTGGCAAATAATAAATAATGAAACCGGTAGGAAAAAACAGCGTAATACTGAATTTAATTTAGAAACTGCACATGATGGGGCCATCAACTCAGATGTAGAAATAGCTCCGGAATTTGAAAACTTTTTTGCTAATATTCCCCATAAAACCACTGAAGCTTTAAATTCCTCACGCGCGCTTTCTGCTGCCTTACTTAGAAATAATGTAAAGGCATGCCCTTTGGAGTTTAGGTTTCAGCATATAAACCCCCAGGCTGTTATAAAAGCTTTTAAAGATCTGAAAATTAAATCAACAGAAGATCTATGGTGAATGTCTGTAAAAGTCTGTAGATCTGTCATCGAAACCATTGCGCCTTATTTAGTTTTCATATTTAACACTAGAGACCAAGGTGTCTTTCCGGATATCATGAAACACAGTAAAGTAGTTCCTTTGTTCAATCCGGTGATAGTAAGGAACCCAACAATTATAGGCCTGTGTCAATTCTGCCAGTTCTCAGTAAGGTGTTTGAAAAGATCTCTTTCATGATCAACAGTACGGTTTCACCATAGGGCGTTGTACCACTGACGCCGGTGTCACCCTAATAAAGAACATTTTTAACGCCTGGGAAGAAGCACAAGATGCCATTGGAATCTTTTGCGACCTCTCGAAGGCGTTCGATTGCGTAGACCCTGAGACACTTCTGCTGAAACTAGAGCTGCTAAGATCATACCTGAAAGATAGAAAGGTTAAAGTTCAAGTCAACTTAAAGTACAAGTAATGGGCGTTCCTCAAGGTTCGATATTGGGTCCATTCCTCTTTTTAGCTTATATTAGTGATATACCCCAATAATTTCAAAATCAACGAAAAGTGGTGTTATTTGCAGATGACAGATCATTGATCTTTAAAATAAACCGATGGTCACAAAATCTTGACGACGTGAATAGCTGTATTGTTAATAAATAATAAAAAAGCTTTATTGACACAAAAATATTTTACAAAAATGATTTTGGTAAACAGTGGGTACAATTCTGCATTTGAACACAATTCGAATGACCACTAACACCTAAACTAGGCCGAGCCTGTACCTTAGGCGTTAGATCTTTCCCGGGTAACTATCTACAGACGTGTACACTAAGATCCAATTGTATATTGTAAACAACTTTTGCACATTAAACCAATAATGTGCAAAAGTTAATAAATGTTCAGGTCCAAAATTGGTTTACGGTAAATAATTTGGTACTAAATAATAAAAAAAACCAAATGCATTCGATTTAAATTACCAAATGTTAGAAGCAGCGAATGTGATATCATATTGAATGGAGAAAAACTGGAATTTATTAATCAAACAGTTTTCCTAGGAATCACGCGAAAAATTACAATGGGGACCCCATATAACATGTCTTGCGGGGCGGCTAAGCTCGGCCGCTTATGCTGTTAGAAAGATGAGACAGTTAACAGATGTAGAAACCGCGCGTTTGGTCTATTTTTGTTACTTCCACAGTATTATGTCGTATGTCATTTTACTGTGGGGTCGGGCTGCTGACATTGAATCCATCTTTATTTTACAAAAGAGAGCTGTCATAGCCATTTATAATCTAAGTCGTCGCGAATCTTTTAGGGAACTATTTAAAAAGATAATATTATGACGGTATCTTGCCAATTAATTTATGAAAATATTATGTATGTGAGAAAAAATCTACATCTTTTTAATAAAATTAGTGATAGACATAATTTTAATACTAGAAATAAAGATAAAATTGATCAACCATTTTTCAGACTATCTAAAGTAAATACATCTTTTATGGGGTACTGTGTTAAATCTTACAATAGAATACCTTGTGATATATTAGAATTAAATGAAAGAAAATTTAAAACTCATATAAAAAGTACACTTTGTAAACAAGCATATTACAAATTTGAGGATTATATCCAAGATAAAAATGCTTGGAAACATGCTGGTACTGCTCCATATGACAATTTAGAATCTAGACAAAATCTAACTGGTTGCCAATTTAATTCTATAATATTATTTTTTATTTATATTCTGTGATTACTTATAATCACACACTGACTTATTATTATTACTTTTTAAAATGTTAGGAATATCGTATAATTTTACAATGTTTGTAAATATGTGAGCACCATGCATCTAATCACATAATTAATTTATTTATCTATCATTCCTTCATTTGTCATTATTTTTACCTATTGTGGTATAGTAATCTTATTCTAGGTGCATCGTCTTCACATATAATTATATAATTAATGTATAAAAGACATTGTGAAAACATTGCCCGGGTCGACGGCGTGTTGTGCTTAAAAGAGTAACGGAGGAGTTTCTTGCCCATTCTTCTAAATGCGAAAACTACCTTTTGGAAGGGGCGACTAGAATCAATTAGTTTTTTTTTTTGTTGTAAATGTTCACGTTCAAAAGTGCCTTTTTGTGCCTAATTGAAATAAATTATTTGACTTTGAACCGTCCTTATTGTTACGACATAAAGACGCTGTCAATGTAAAATGGTTACCATTGATGTACCACATACCATTTGTTTTGTCTCTTTTTCCAGACTTTGCTAACTCACAGCAGTCAACCATCACGATCAATACTACCTTCCATACTATCCTCATATAAATGAGATAATAATTAAAATAATGCTCGACATAATAGCCCTCTGAAAGCATTGCTACGATGTCAAGTAGTCCACGATTACCGGCTGAGAGGGCAGATGTGCGCGCGAAGCATTGTCGCTCTCGACCTCAAGCGACCTACTTTATTCGCCCTAGGCGATTTACACGAATTGATTTATTTTTACGGATTAGTTTCATATTATGATAGAGTGACGAGTTAATCCAATTAAATTATTAAGTTGAAATGTTTCTGAATTAAAAAATAAATAAATTTTAAAGTTTCAATGTTTTTTCAAATTACAGCCTCCTACATCATACCAGTCACTGGTTTAAGGGGTTGTTTGACAGTGCAAATAATGTCCAATAA
This sequence comes from Xanthia togata, assembly GCA_963853775.1. Classification (NCBI taxonomy): domain Eukaryota; kingdom Metazoa; phylum Arthropoda; class Insecta; order Lepidoptera; family Noctuidae; genus Xanthia; species Xanthia togata. The sequence goes on along the minus strand of OY970802.1, from coordinate 9,743,504 downwards.
CATGGTTAATACCAAATGGGCAGTCCATTTTTTACCTAGATTATTGATTTAGTTTAGGTTTTATCAACCCAGCTTAAACTCTGATACAATTTAGTTAATGCCTACGTTGCATATAAGGCGTGTTTTGCATATAAAACAGATAAATTCAGACTAATCGCACATTATGGTTAAACAATCGTATATATTCTAGTCATGCGATTAATCTGTATGACTGTATAAATTATCCGATCGATGGACCTTTGGAACTTTTCCCGAAAATAATCTTGTGCTATTTTCGTAATTATGTATGTTATAATAATTCATTTATCCATTTAATTACATGAAGACATTATTTGTTCTTCCTTATACATATTTGTATAAAAAACAACTATAGTAAAAATAAATACATTTTGTTTTTAAAGACTTGAAGACGTATAATTTGTTTTAGACGTTTATGTTTCATCTACTAAAACTTATAGCCGACATAACCATTTAACTTAACTTAACCACCTGTAAATCAGAGTATCCAGTATGGTTTGCAAATCGTTTCGTGAACACGTGCAGACTACCAGTTCAATGCTTCAAGATAGTTTATTGTCTAGAAGCTTCACGGTCTAAAACCAATACATGTCGTTCATTATTTTCGCACCATTTGAATTATCATGTGTAGTCGTCTGTCACACTAAAATCAACTTAGAGACAACTGCAAATAGATTTGATTTAAAGCTGACATTTGTTTCAATAATTAGGTACTAGTGTGCAATTAGTTGTTGGACGATAGGGCTGCTTCTTTAATGGCTAAAATATAGCCTCATTTCAATATGCTTGTTTAGAAAATAGACATTGTATTTCACGGCTCTGATAAGTAGGTATTTGTTTTAAATTATCTTGCATCTAAAGTCGATAACTTCATCAGTTTACTAACAGAGTTTTCACGTGATCAGACGGCTGGCCAATTTTTAGATCAAAGAATCAGTCAGCATTGCCATCCAACGTGGCAACGCTGGAAGCCTTTTGGGAACTTTTCCCGCTGACATTTCCAATGTTCTTCCCTTTCTTTTTTTTACTTTTACCTACTTGTACATAATAATGATATATATTTAAGAGTTGATACTGGGTAGATTGTATTTAAGACTTGTCAAGTGTACGTAGATTTATCTATATAGAAATAATTCAAGTTTACATATCAATAGTTAACTAACAGAATAAAATTAACACAAGTAGGTATCTGAAAAAAAACAGTTCTAAATTCTAAACCAAAAAAAAAATATCTTGCTGGGTAGATATAATTTAAAAAAAGAATGACCTTTCATCATAAGTTGACAACTTCATCAGTTTATTATCAGAACCAAAATTCAAAAATGCACCCACGTATTCGAAAAAAAACGAAATTCAAAATTCAAAACCCCAAAGAGATATTCAGCAATATGAGCAGATTTCAAACATCGGCTGTTTTCTAGGCGAGGTGAGTAGCCGGTCGAGAACCGCTCCGTGTGTAAGTGGCCACGGCTGACGCAAACCCATTCACTGCTCGATGACACTTATAAATTCTTTGACAGATACAAGGCTCGGGGCCCCCGCCACTCGCCATCTTTCACATCCTGAAGTACAAAACCTTTTGATTTTTTATTTTGCAATTTTTTGGATTTTTGCCTTGAGTCTTTTGCTGAGTCGAAACTCTAAACACGCCTTCAATACGCAATATTTTGTATGCGTTTGTTGTCATTAATTATCACTTTTGAACTCTAAACTTTCTGTTATTCCCACTTCCGTTATTCAGACTTTTTACGGAATTATTTTTTGTGAAAAGTCTTATTGATAGCTTAGCCAAGACCGGAATCATACCGGATATTGGTATGACCTAATATTGTTATCGGGAACATGGTCTACAATAGAAGCCCATTGACCAACCTTCTGTAGATTAAAGAAAGAAAGAAAATATGTTTATTTTGCACAAACAAAACACACAAAAAACAATAATTGACAATAATTGGTTTATCTTTTACATTAATATCTATTATTTAATTGTTCACATGTGTCATATAAGATGTACTTATAGTACAGCTTGAACATGAAAACAAAGTCCAAGCAGAAATAATGTCTATTAAATACCTACCCATTAATTCTTATTTTACTCTTACGTGATGTTCTTTTTTCGAACATTGAAAGAACTGTAAGCGAATTAATGTCCTTTGTTTTTTTACAGTTTTTTGGTCAAGCCAATTAATATCCGAACATTTCTTTTATTCGATTAACACCGTTTTACCAACGTCTAACCCTTTCCCACTGCACCTTCCAACGAATTAATACCAAAACAATAATTCTACTAATCGCACTATCAAAACCGTAATTATTGGCAAAGCATTTTGTCACAGCAGTAGGATACACAATATTATTTGTCAACAACAGAGGCATAGTAATCACCAACAACACTCAACGTGATAATGAACTTGGCCCTTCCCTCTTGTTCTTAATAGTAATCATTAAGGGCAGGAATGTCGGTTGCAATGTTACTCTGAACTTGACCTCTGGCCCAATGGCTCTTAATAGTACTTTATTTACGTATTAGGTATACAAATATAGTAGAAATGTCTATTTAAATCTTTTGTGAGTTTTATACAGAATTTAGTTGTGCATTAATTAAAATGGACACGATTAATGTTTAATTTTGTTTATTGGGATATAACATTTTTGTTGTAATGGAAAAAGCTATGTAAGCTTAATTGTTAATGATTAGCATTGTAATTAGAGTGTGTTTTCGAGTCATTCCATTTAGAGTTATACAGCCATATTGTTTACATCATGTTGTAAAAAATTCGTTCTGTAAGCAACCATTTGAAAACGTAAGAAATCTAGTTCTTTTCCTAGAATTTCAGAGCTTTTTCATAAAGTCTAAACACCAGGGTTTCACATTAAATGCGTCAAATAAAAATTCATCAGCTTCTCTTGACCCGGTCACCGCGGACGGGTCTTTTGCGGTGAGATCGTCATCCTTTCAATTCGTGATGGCCCTCGAGAACGCTTCGTGGCTTGCCAGCAAGTATGCGGGCTAATTCACCCGTTTGTATCAGCTATTTGCGGGATCCGTTCGGCTCATTAACGGTTAACAACATGTTTTGGACGCGTTAAATTTCATAACGTGAGACCTTAAGTACCCCTCACTCACTTATTTTAGGGTTAGGTTCAGATTCAGTGGTATGCAGGTTTGTAACCGTGATTTTACGGATTTTAGAAATATTAACATTTCTAAATTTATTTTATCTTTATTTAGATTGCATATGGTTAAAAAATTAGTGCATTTATAAATATTAAATGATATAATATGTTGTTCACAAGATCGTTTGAGGGAGAAATAAAAGTTGGATTCAGACCAACCTTATGCTGTAATTTGTAATTAACAAAACACCACATTCGTGAACTGAAATTAATACGGCTCTTTAAAAATTTATCTGTTTGTTTGTAAAGTACTCTCGGTTATATTAAATCCCTACTAATGTATCTTTGACTGATTTATAGAGTAAACCATTGAGTACATTAGTAACAGCTATTTTTGAAGATGTACCGCAGAAATTCAACACAACAAACACTTTTATGAGGGAATAGTCGCCTTGTAACAATTAGTATGTCTCTTCGTACATCTGTTTGTAACACTTTTCTAAGAATTTCTTAATTTATCTTTTTAACTTGTAGGTAGGTATCTTGTAACGCTTTTTTAAGACATTTTAAGGTACTTCTATTTTTTGAGGTAAGCATATTGACAGGGAAATCTTTTCTTGTTATCTGAATCAGAGTTCATAGTTATTTGATATCGCAATTTTCAGTTTATTGTTTTACTAGCTTCTGTCCGCGTTTTTGTCCGCGAGCCTATATTTATTCAAATCCGACTGGTAGTTCCGGAGATTACCCCCTCCATACAAACTTACAAACAAACAAATTTTACCTCTTTATAATATTAATAAGTATAGATATAGATTATTGGCGACTAGCTTCTGCCCGCGACTTCGTCCGCGTGAAATTTCTTGCATCGCATCGCATCGCCCGGCTGCGCTATGACTTAGTTTTCGCTTAGCGTTCTTTCTGACTTTTTTTTTCTTTTTGTTGTAGCGTGATGTGAAATAGGAATAATGTAGGTAAACTTTTTCAAATCTGACTGGTAGCAGAGAACTTCTTTCTTTCGCAAATTTCTTTGGTCACCGCATTCCAAAAAATGATTAAAATTCCGTCACAACAAAAAGCAAATCATGGTCCAAAATAGTAGCCCCCCATGGGCAATCCATTTAATGTTATGGTAGGTAGGTTTATAGCGACGAAATTAATTTTCCAAAAGAAATTTTGAAAACCTCAGTAAGTAGGTAGGTACCTACTAATCTGAGGTTTTCAAAATATCTTTTACTAGAACATACACGAGAAATTAATTTACCCTATAAATAATATAGTGGAGATGGTTATGGTTTAGTTAACACCAGTCAAGTAAAAACCTGCCCATTTTCACCGGTACTAAATAAAGATATTGTTTCAATAGTAATAATTATAGATACCTACGCAATGCAACTGCCAACCTTAGGAAAATTGTCGTAAAGTTTTTAATCTCCAGTTTATAATCTTCAGATCTTTTGAGTCGTCGCAGATGTCTATGTAGAACTTCTCGACTTCTTAATGGGTCGTAAAACAAATGTCATTACATTATGTTTAAATTAATGTATCTTCAACCTCCGTATAATTAATCATAAAGGAATATGATTTGCACGGGTTAACATTAAAACATATACAATTATAAATCTACTAAATATGAAAACAAATATCAGTAGAAATAATACTTACTATTAACCTATCTTGGAAGGCGCTGGTGTCTGTGATACAATGATTTTCATTCATTAGTACAGGCACCAACGATACACTTTTTTCTGTAATGTTCATTATAGTTGGAAAATTGTTTTTTGTGAACCTTAAATGTGTTTTTTCTGAAAATAAATTTTATTATATTATATTTTTTTAATAATAATGTTTATTATGGATGTATCTATTTCGATAACTTTGAACTTTTTTGGAACTGAGTAAGTTGAATGAGGATTAATAAACTCAAAAAATTTCTTGTATTATCAACCGTTAGTTTCGTACAACAGTTTAGATATTTAATATTAGGAAGGGTACAAAAAAAACATTTTGATACCCTGGTGCCATCGTAAACGCAGTTCATTGCCACTATACAAATTGACGCCACATTATTCTCAATAGTCCCAATTCCCAATAACGAAAATGCTGGATAGTCTACTTCCACCAGAATATTTTAATAAATACAAGGAATAAGAATATTTTATTAATAAAAAAAAAACTATTCACTATCCAGTAAACCAAAAAAAACATAAACCACGAAGTAAATAGTCACCCTAAATCAAAAAGCAAAACCAGGAAAAATATATTTCCCAATCCCGCGATTCGGATTCGGATTATTAAAATAAAAATAACGAGACCATTAAAACACAGTGCAACCCTATTCGTAGATAGCAAGTGAGTACGAAACTTTTCGATGCATTCATTAGTGGTTCCAAAGTTTCTTAATTCCGAGCTAGGATTACCCCGCGGTGCTATAATATTCCTCATTATTGCACACAACATGCTTCCACTCACATTACACCAACCGAAGATGTTTAAAACAAACTTTATGGCTTAATGTTTTGAACCTTTGTTGCATCACAATTTGTGTGGAATAAGGCCGTGTAGTGGGATGTTTAGTATGGAGTTGTGGTTTGTACCTACATAAGGTAGAAAAGACAATTACATATTGTGAGGCTGAGTTTATGATTAAGTAGTATAGGTACTTGATTTGATTTCCTTGTGCCAGATGTTCAATGCTGATTGTGTTGTGACCATGAGTTACTGGAGTCTTAGGTTTAAAGCTCGTGTGTCAAGATTGGGCTATAATTATTTCCTCTTTTACACTTTTCCAGGACTAAAACGCTATAACACAATAATGATGTACATACACCTATTCTATTACAGTCTCATTGTTTTGCTTTAAAATAAATGATTAAAATTTTAGTCTAGTCCGGGCGTTAAATTGTGCCCTCATTTGAAATTAAATTTGTTAAATATTTAATTCAGAATGCTAAAATCAATTCAATGTTTTGTTTTCTATTACTCCGAACTTAATTTTACGCAGTTTAAATTAGTCGCGCCAACAAAATACGATGCGAAACTTTTAATTTGTAAATGTTAATTTCGTTCCATATTAATTTTTACTCAACTATACAGGGTTGCTTAATATTTTCATAAAACGACAAATTTAATAAAGTGGCCGTCAACGTTGAATAATTCAGAGTCGACGGGAACGTTATACATTATTTATGATGATGACATGTCGTAGGTAACATAAGTCTGTCTTGGCCTGCGGTTTTGCATCTCGGGCACGTCTCGGCAATATTGAGAGGAAACTCGCAGGTACTCCAGGCGGACTCACTTCACACGGGAACCGAACCAAGAGCAGCTCAACAAACGCGTTAAAGATTGAGTGACAGACGGGTCAATCACCCCGCGATCAGTTTGGCAAGCCTCTTTGAAGCTGTCAGATTAAGCTTTTATACAAGACAACCAAATACGGTATTAACTTTAATTCCATTTTAGTCTTCCGTGGTCTTTGTAGTTAAAATATTTTGCATCTGTCATCAATACTCATCAATGTTGTTTTAACTTGCCGCATTATACGTGGTCCCCGCTTTGCGTCTGCTAAGTAGTATTTGACACAGCATTTGATCAGGTGCATTCATATTTAAAATGAAAATAATCGTTTACTGTTACTGTATCGTAACAAAAAAACATATTAGTTACTTATCTTGTTCAACTTTCTTACCGATATTATTAAAGAAGCTTAGATAGGTACATTTGATTTATTGGAATAATAATTTATGCTTATAATCTCTTGTCAAAGCTTGTCCAAGATGTGGTAACTTTAACCACTTTCTTCATTAGCAACATGAGCTTAACAAATGATTAATTTAAAATGTCTACTATTTTTTATTTTTTATTTGGGGTGCATTGTACGATCGTCAGTACTTAAGCACGTTTGCCGCACACTAGGCAGTAAGCCTGATTCTTAATTTGCTTTTGCTGAATGAGTAATACATATTTTGTCCGTAAAATGAGCTTATTTTTATATCTTTCTCCTTCTACCAGCAGGAGCTGCTGATACTCGTAGAAGGAGAAAGAGAAAGAGGGAGACAGGGAAACAATAATTACGAAGCTTGACTTGACTGAGTCTTAAAAAAAAATGTTATCAATGCATAGACTAAAGGTTCTGCCTGTGGCATTTGAATCGTCTAAACACTGCTTGGACGGAAACACTGCTACAATGGTGTTATTAAATGTACATGTTTCAAGTGATTCTACCGTAAGGCATGCAAAATGTACACAATCATAATCAAAATCTAGAATTACATAGGCAAAAGGAGAAGAAAAAAAAATTACATTGTTTTTGTTAATCATGAATTCATTGCCACCGGCAATTTATTTGCGTCGTGCTAATCAGGCTTTTTCCTCAATAACACCTTATGACAAAAGTAGGATACATTATTTGAGATGGTAAAGGAAAAACAAATTAAACAGTCTTTTACCAACAAAACAGAATATCACTCAGAACCAGAACAAACGACCAAAGAAACCAAGTCCTAGGTTTGTGAATGCCGTTCCAAGACTCAAGTTGAAAGACAAGACAAGAAACGTAACGACCTGGAACCTGGAACTAAAGTTCTCGTGGACAAGTGTCTTGTTAGACTCGTTTCTACTAACTTGAAGAAACAGATAGATAGTTAACGTGACGTTGTATGAGGATTAGAAGGCTCAGCTGACTTTTATTGGGACTTATATTTTGTTGGGAGTTGCTGGCTTGCAATTTCGTAGTTTGTAACATAAATGTAAGATAGATATCTTTTAGTATGTTTTTTTCTGATGACTGTTCTTTGAATCAGAAAATTAGTCGTAGATTTAAACTACTTAGGTACTAGCTGCGCCCCGCAGTTTCATCCTCATAAATCTTGATCCCGTGGGAATTTCGGGATAAAAAGTCCTAATCCAGGTCATGGTCTATCCATGTACCAAATGTCATCCAAATTTGTTCATCCGTTTTAGCGTGAAAGCGTAACAAGGATAGTAAAGAAGATAATAAAGCTGAAGAGTTAGTAAATTCTTTTGTTTGTTTGAACTTACTCGTACCAGGCCGGATCTGAAGTTTCTTTCATTTGATAGCCCAATTCTTGAGAAAGGTTATAGACATTGAACATCACGCTATGACCCTTAGAAACAGAGCGAAAAGTCGCGGTCAGAAGCTAGTTCTTAACACTTTGACAGCCAAACACGAGATAACTCGTGATGCCGCTCATTCCACGGGACGCCAATCACGAAATAGCTCGTGATCAACTTTCATATGGTTTGTTTAAAAATCACGAATCCTACTCGTGATCGGCGCGTAACCAGGCAAAAGCAGGTTTCTTTACCTACACGCATTATGTATCGTTCATCGGTGTGCTGTGCGGGGTATGGCGTGAAGTATGGCATTGTCGCCGGCGGCCGTAAACGGGTATTACTATAGTTGTATTGTTTGTTTTTTTTTAATTTCTGGACCCTACTTACACTTTTTTTGTCTAATAAAACAATTATTAATAATAATTTTTTTTTAAATTATACCTGTAATATAGTTATTACATAAATGAAATTAAAAAAATATGCATAAAACACTTAGCGTTGTTTTTTTTTAAATCTTACAATATCTTGAAAAATGCGCGACGTACAGACGCCAGCAGGTCAACCTACCCGAAACTGACAAATTTTCCTAATCAATTTTGAACCTTATACTTCAGTGATAAAGTTGAAAATCAATTAAAGAAATTTGACAGATTGTAGTAGGTTGATGTGCTGGCGTCTGTTTGCCGGCCGGTTTTTAGCACGCATTCCCCTGGATGCGTGCTAAAAACCGGCCGGCTGTCAAAGTGTTAATATGTTGTGGGGTTTATTTTAGCAAAACACCACAGATGTCATGGGTATCGATAAGTAAACATGATTTAAAAAAAACGGGTTGCACCCCGGGAGTGCCGGCAGAAGTGAAAACTTGAATACGTTGTGCATTTTTTATATTTTGGAATGGTTAGGGAATAATTTTGCACCGGTCTACTCTCCCTCCATCTTACGAATTTTCGATCAGGTCACGTGTCCTGACGCGAGTTGAAAACCAGTGTCAGGCACTAGTTGTCTGGTATATATGCTGAACTGGGCCTATTTGGCGTAGCCGCGAGACACATTCCTGCTGGTATCATGCAACGCAGTTTTACACTTTTTGTTTTGTATTCTTTCCTTTTATCTTTTTTTTTTCTTTTTCTACTTCTGTGCCAAATAAATGTATTTTCTTTCTTTCTAGTTTAATATTTAATACCCATCACAAAAAAAGATCAGTGAAAAAAAAAAAGGTAGTGTAGTTACTTGAAAGAGCGTTTATACTGAAAGTGGGCAACGTCGCAAATAACTGTCAAATGTTTCGCTGTTTTGATTCATTTGGCAATATTACTGTATGAAAATAAAATATATGGCTAACTAGTGAACTAGAATATTAATAATTAATTGCAATTACACATACTGGTGACCAGAATGTAGATTTTCCTTTAAATTTATTCCATTTATTCCCATGATTGAATTAAAAAAACACAAATTGTTTGTTTTCGTGCTATTAACTACTTACAATCTGTGAATTTAAAGGATTTTGAGGTAAATGACGTAATTAATGTTTCATTATCTTTGCTTTTGATAAGGGTATCATTATTACTGCACCCAAAAGGTGCATGCGGGCGATTTACTGATTCATGACTGCAAGCATTAACGTTTGTAGTTGTGTTAAAAATGTTGTGTTTTCTTTTTATCTCTTAGTAAAACACTTATCTAATCAAATCATATTCGTTAATTGTGCGATTATATGAACGTGGATTGGCACAATTACACGTAATCATTCAAGTACCTGACTAAAAAAGTAAGTCACAATTTTCAGAAAAATCACTCAAATGTTTTGTGTAATGTTTAAATTAAAACAGTAGATTTTTGTAGAGGTTAAATGGAATTCACCTAGTAAATGTTGAATGTTACAAAAAATACAGCTCAATTAAATCATTTGAGCAACCGAAATCTATCTAAAACCGCAGACAAACAGTTATAAATCAAAATAGTACTAGGTACAACATTTTAATCTTCAACTACAGCCAACAAAAACATTCTTCAGTACAGCTTTCAAAGCAAAATCTTCAGTCATAAAACTCAATTCACACATATTCTACCTTAGAGCAACAGTATTATTGTTCTAAAACATTTTATTAGCAATTTCATATTAGCACGAGCTGTTCATTACACGCTGCGCCTGATCATAACAATCTACATTGCGCCTGATTCGAACCACATGCGAATTGCAAACAGTGACGTACAGAACATCCAAGATATTCAGTCTATTTAAAACGATCTTCATTTCTGTAAATGCAAATTGAAGGATGGTGTTTGTTTATGAAGTTAATAATAAGTACAGAGCTAGGAATCGCCGGAATTACTAGAGATGCCTTTCCTAATAATATTCGTGCCCGAATTTTGCGCAACTGAGGGCAATTCGCTGTCACAGGCATTGGCAGAATGGTCAAGGACCGTCGGTTTCTATGAGTCAACGGTGACGCTCACTTACACGTTTGGTTTGTATGGAAAGTGTTAACAATAACGTCTCTATTTAGCAGCGGTCTCCGGGCTCTGTAATGGGTGATACAGAATTCTATTGGTCGGTAAAACGTTGTTGATAAATTGGCGCCGGCGCCATCTTGATTTTGATAGGGTGTGAAACTAACCAGAAAAAAGTACTTACTGAAATCATTGGTTGTTTCAAAATACCTACTTACGTACTCCGTGATAAAACGAATAGGTATTTACAAAAGGTCAAAACGTTATTAACCTTTTTTAATCACCTTTAATTTCAAGAGCGTACGTGCCTTATACTATGAAACCTTTATATGCAATAAAAAAAACATCTCATTAAATATGATTGTATTGTTTACTCAATCAAAAAATCTTCAAATTCTATAAAATTTAAGAATTATAATCATTTTCTTCACAAGAAAAGCCGCAGGCACAGTAAGTTTGCAATAACATCTAAATCCCGCTTACAAATCGTGTAGTTACGAGTTTACTCCGTATCAACATAGTTCGGAGTATGTAATGTATCGTCTAGCACTTAGGCATCGTAAAACACTAATCTATCGTAACCTACCTCGAGTAAATAGTTTAACTACTATGATTTCATACGAAATAATAATTTTCAGGAACAATTCGGATGAAGCGGTTTATGAACATGCTGCGTGTTTGCAAAATTATTAGGGTAATATTTAAATACAAAATAGGATCAGTTTAAATAATTTGTAGTGATGTTAGTACAATCTAACCTAAAACATAAATTAAATTCAGGGTTTAGGAAGAGTATACAAGGTGTGAAATAATTGAAAACCTGAAAAGGGTTTGTACAAAAGTGGTTCATAATGATGACATTATGAACTACTTTTGCTATAAGGATAACCCTGAAAACCATACATTTATGTTCCCGTAACTCAACAAAATGAAGGAAACAGTTGTTTTTTCCGAGTTCAAAAAGGAGGAGGAAGACTTTTCTTTGTGTTTTATTCGCGATTCCTTCGCGAATGCATTGATTTTGATGATTCTTTTTTTGGTTGGTAGGTCATACTTCAGACGTGGCCACATATATACATTTTATTAACTTTGCTTGGGTAGTTTCCGAGTTAGCTTCAATAATACGTATATAGTCCATGTTGATAACTTCCTATCACTCTACATAGCAGGTAGGTACTACAACTACAAAGTGAAAAATAACTTCGGAAGTCGGTGGCAAAAAATGAAAAAATTCAACACTAAAGACTCCGAAATTAAAGTTATATTTCTCTTTATAGTTTTTTATTGTAAAATGTTTTTATTGAATAAGATTAGCAAGTTACAGCCCGGCCGTCGAGAGAATGCGTTCCTGATACCTGTCAGTTGAACAATTTCTAGTAGTAATAAGGATCAAATTAGCAAAACACATATTCGTTAGTATGAAACTTTGTAGTTCGTGGCTTGACTGACTGCACTGGGTTTGGTTTAAATGTGAACTAGTATCAACTGCAATCTTATGTTCTTTTTGTATTATCATTTTGGAGCACAAGGAGATGCTTGCTTCCCATACCTTTACAAGTTATATCTATTTATTGCCTACAATTCTGGAATTTTTCAGTAGCAGCCCGGATTCGGGATCGGCAATAGGCTCATCCCTTATTACATGGGACTTTTATATAACTGGCGAAATGTGGGTGTACTAAATTTAAAAAAAAAAATCACTGCCTAACCCTTCGGGGAATACAGGTGTGATGTGTTGTATGTATGTTCTGAAATTTTCACTTTCAAGGGCCCAACACGAGGGCCTCCTTTAAATAACGACTCCCTACTTTCTCAACGTCATGTCTATCTTCAAAACTAATACAAAATAACTTCTTTTGAAAAATAAAACAAATATTATGTATGCATGTTTACATAATATATAAGGTGTTAAAAAAATTACTTTGGAATCGCGAAAAAAATACAGCTGTCCCGTACAGTTTTGAACAGTAGATTTTTTTTTCGCGATTTCAAATTTGGTCCCGTAGTAAAAGTTATTCAGTTTGATGGTCTCATGCACCTTCTAAAGTTTGTAAAGTAATTTTTTTAACACCTTTATACATACACAATAAAAATACAAATAAGTAAATAAAATTGAAGTGTTGTCTATTTGTTCCGGCTAATCTTCGAAACGACTGGACCAATTCTGACGGGAGATAGCCTCCCGCGGGCAGGAACTAGTGGTTACTAAAATGACACATATTCTATGCCACTTGTATTGACAAACATAACACACACTTCCAACTGCACCTACTAATTTGCAAGTGTCTATTCCTTTATTATTTGAAGGGACAAAGTTTAATGACAGACCTACACTGACGTGGAATGACAAGGTCTCGGTTTGAACGCAAAGAAATACACTAAATTATTAAACAAACAGGGATAATTGCTAGTTGAAAGTGCTGGAACATGTTATTTAGTACAAAGTTAAGAAAGAATGTTTGATGTGCTTCGCCTTTTTCCTAGAATTTGTGAAGGTAGTATGTCGCTGAGGAACTTTATTTTCAATAATGCAGTGGTGAATCAGTTGGTTTAAAAAGGGCAGTTGATTTTAAAGTATTATGAAATGGTGATTGGGCTGTCTTATGTAATTTTGACGTTCCAAAAGTACTGATTGTCAGCCTAATTTAAATAAATGACTTAATCTTGATGACTTTTGAAGTAAAAGTTTAATTTTGATGTGAAACATCTATTGGCGCGTGTCGAGAATATCACGCCGCAACGGGCGACCGCGGGCGGGAGCTGCGGTCGCGGAGGGGGCGCAGTCCACTATTGTCAAATTACCGATGTTTTAGTCCTCGTACCAAAAAATACCCATTCCTGTTTATGCTTCAGGGGATTCCTGGTCCGGCTCGCAGGACCATAAACAGGAATGGGTATACGCGCCTTGTGGGTAAAAACGACTCGAATGACGTGATGGCGAACGGGATTACGCTCTCTTGCCGCCGTCATGCGGGTCTCCTCCGCCGCTCTCTTCACATCTGCAGGGCGCCCCATGACGGCTAGTTTTTTTTAGAGAATCTTTTTTCATAATGTAACAGTTTCCATAAAGTCATGCCAATTTTGGAATGATTTGAACCACTTTTCCTTTTACCTAGTCTTACAGTACCTACTTTAATAGTTGTTGGCCTCCAAATCTTCAGTTATCTAACAAGGTTTTATAACAAACACGGAAATGAAACAACTCTTACAAATTGTTTTGCTGTTATTTAACTTTTTACATTTTCAAACTTCTCAAGTAATTTCGGCGTATGCTTGCGGGAAAACAGAGGTATTCTATACCCGTTCTATTTTCTTTTATTTGGCAATATTTTGGTAAAGTAATTCTCTTCTATTTTAATAGAACTGAAATTAAGATTCTTTAAACTAAAAGCAATGATAAAATGTTGCCTAGTGAAATAGAGGAACTCGTGGCTAAGTAATAACTGCCGCACGGGTCGATCCGTCAGGTTATGCTTGCCGGGGCTGCTTGCCTGAGGAATGGGTGACCATCTTTACATACCGAGACTCTTCCGTGCCTCGGAAAGCACGTTAAGCCGTTGGTCCCGTTGGTTGGTCATTCGTGGATCTTTGACAGTCGTTATCGGTCGTCAGAAGCCAGAAAGTCTGACAACCAGTCTTACCAAAGGGTATCGTATTACCCGTCACTGGGTTGTGGAGGTCAGATAGGCAGTCGCTCCATGTAAAACACTTATATTCAGCTGCATCCGGTTAGACTGGAAGCCGACCCCAATATGATTGGAAAAAGGCTAGGCAGATTGATTTAAATAAAACGTATGAATTTAAATTATAACACCTTAGAGTTGCACTTTCCTGTACACAAGGTGTCTGTATATTTTTAACTTGCCTTCTCTTTTCCTCTTATTGTCTTTAAAGTAATTCCGAGAGATTAACGATCGTGTTGTTAATGCATTTCTGGCAATAAAACTATCATCGTCTGTCGTTTCGATGCCGTCATGATTTATCAGAAGACGTACCTCTGTCATAGTCAGTAAGACCGGAAACATCGTGGTATTAATTTCTACTGTCGACAGTAAGTCAGTCTAGACTGTTTTCTGACAGTTATTGGAGGTAAATTACTGGGATTTAATTTATTGGTGTTGCACCTTGCGGTTTATTATCAATTCACACTTGCCACAAAGATTTTCGGCCATAAATTTTAATTTAATTATGTAGGGATCCTGTTTTTTAAAACCGAATGAATTCCTCGTTTAGTTGCCTTGCCCTCGATACCTACCGCACGTTAAATTATTCTCTATTAAAGCGAATAGGTATGCTTATTTCTCCTGTGTAAATTGGTAAAACCTAAGGAAAGCGTTCGTAAAACGCACATTACTCAAATACGGAGAAGGAAAATTAGCATAGTAGAATAATTTCCATCGGCTACCGCTCCTGGAAATAAAGTACCGGATGTTGGCGTGAATTAGCTACCTATACTAAACGATCAAAGTAACAAAATGAGAAACAAATATGTCTGGTTTGTTTTGAAGCACGTGGGCGTAAGTGCGCTAGTTGTAAGGCGGCTTGCAAAACATCAGCAGTGCTATTCTGTAACCATCTCACCGTGAAAACTTAGGTGAAGTGAGCTCGGAGTGAGCTGTCAGTACCTAGCAGGCACTGTGGAATGACAGCTCACTTCACCTAAGTTTTCACCGTGAGATTATTACAGAATAGACCGGCAGGTATCTTTTTACTCTAATATTGAAGCCAATTACGTCGTACACTTGCGAGCATACATGCACAAAATACATCATACTTTGACGCAACGACGCGTCATAGTGACGCATTCATACCCGTACAACATGCAGACGTATGAACTAAATCCGGTTACTTTTCTCTAAAAATAATTGTAGGTACTGCTAAAATTCTATTCGCGTAACCGTGTACTAACGTGATTGTCTCAAGGAGATAAATAATGACCAGCTTTCACTTAAAACTAATTGTTCTAATAGTAATTTCTCAATCCACTGGCGACTGAGACGAATTTCTTTGGACACGCCGTGACGACATTATTTATAACTTTCAATTTGTTATTTGCTGATTATTTCACGCAACTCATTGAATTGTCTAGTTACTGTTGTAAGATTGGGCGTTCAATGATTTGGAGACGACATCGGCAGATGGCGCAATTAGTTTTAGTACGAGTCGACCTGTGAAAATGAGTAAAACTGTATTTTCATCCCACCATCTCGGAAAGAGTATTTTTAATCTTCAGTATCTGAGTGGAAAAGCCGTTTTTATTCTCTAGAGGATAAAGTAAATTGAATTTAGAACATCGTGTGCACTAAGTTTGTGAATTAAAAAAAACATTAAACCTATTTACTGCTACCTCTATGGTGCCGAATATATCATACAACTTTTTTTTAATTTGTTAAAAACTCAGACTCGGAACCTTCTTGGTGTTCTTTTTTCAATTTGCTTTGTACGCGGTTCTTTACGCGGCATTTTTTCACGTCATTGTTAAACCTTAGGTATATTAAAAACAAGAAACTGGAAAACAAGTGAAAAAACTAAAATGAGTGATTCTAGCGACGAGGAAGTTTGCTTGACGCCAACAGAATTGACTGAAACTGTTAATAATGCGCAAATGAGCTTTCTCCCTCAACAATCACGCGAGAAGTATTTAAAACAGTACGATATGTTCAACACGTGGCGACTAGCAAAAGGAGCCAAAACTTTCTCAGAAAACGTTTTGCTGGCATATTTTATAGAATTATCCGAGAACAAGAAAGCAAGCACTCTATGGAGTACGTATTCGATGCTAAAAGCAACAATAAAGATGAAAAAAGACAAACATATCGATACCTATCCTAAATTAGTGGCATTTTTAAAAAGAGCCTCATCTGGTCATCAACCAAAAAAATCGAAGGTTTTCACAGTATCTGATATTGAAAAGTTTCTTAACGAAGCACCCGATTCCGTATATTTGGCGGCAAAAGTAAGTCAGTTGCACATTCAGTATCTACTTAAGTATATTAATCTCAATTAAATAGTATACCTAGTAGATGTTGATAGGCATAATTATGCGTTCATATCAATTTTATTCATTTATCTACTACAATACTCTTTACGTTACAGGTTGTTCTTATTATTGGAATAAACGGAGCTTGTCGAACTAATGAACTAACACAACTTAATGTCAAAAACATTGAGAAACATTCAGATGACTTACTATTAATTAATTTACCTAATACAAAGACAAAAAGAGACCGCAACTTCGTCATTCGCAAGGAATACGTAACGATTGTTGAGAAATATCAAGCCTTACGCCCGCCTAACACTCCAATCAATCGATTTTTTCTACAGTATCGCAATGGAAAGTGTGTTAGACAGCCTATGGGTACTAATAAAATTGGCAGTATCCCACGAGAAATAGCAACATTTCTTGAACTTCCAGAACCCCTGTTGTACACGGGTCATTGTTTCCGACGAACTTCAGCCACACTTTTGGCTGATTCCGGAGCTGATCTGCTGTCCCTTAAGCGCCACGGAGGCTGGAAGTCCAATGCAGTTGTAGAGGGATACATAGAGGATTCCATCCAAAATAAGTCTAAAATATGTGAAGGCATCGTAGGAGCCATTACACTGAAAGAGCCTCAATCGGATCCTTGTACTGGCCCTTCTACATCAAAAATAAGCCGTTATGAAACACCTAACCATCTCCCTCTCTCTCCAACATTCACGCCAAGGGAATCCGATGAATCGGTACAACTATTAAGTATGACAGATAGTTTACCGAAAAACAGTACACAAGTGACTAACACCAATATTACAGTACCAAACAAAAATATTACACTCAATTTAAATAACTGTAGCAACGTTACTTTAAAATTTTCTTAATTATACCTTAGTATTATTTTGTTATAATTTAAAGATTATTCTGTAATACTTACCTGTCATAATGTAGTAATTAATACCTAAACTGAAATAAAAGTGTACCTATCTTGTGATTGTAAACGTTTTTTTTTTTGCATTTAGTCATTTCCTCGCTGAGGTGGAATGAAAAGTTACGTGTTGCACTCGAGTGCAAAGATTTTTCACCTCGTGCTCTTTTGATTCCCTCGCTAACGCTCAGGATTCTAATTTTGAATCACTCGCTGCGCTCGTGATTCAATTTTAGAATCCTTCGCTTGCTCGGTCATCAAAATTGAACACGCGGTTAAAAAGCAACTTTGCACTCTTGTATAACAAATAACTATTGTTAACCTAACTCATCAAGTAGGTACTTCTTTCTGTGATTAACACATTATTTCGAGTTTCAAATCATATGTTTTTACACCAAAACAAAGTAGATTTCTAGTACTGAAAATAATTTGTGATATTTTAATATCTTTATAAAACATTTATTCCACCGATAAAAATTAATAGTTATTTGTTATACAAGAGTGCAAAGTTGCTTTTTAACCGCGTGTTCAATTTTGATGACCGAGCAAGCGAAGGATTCTAAAATTGAATCACGAGCGCAGCGAGTGATTTAAAATTAGAATCCTGAGCGTTAGCGAGGGAATCAAAAGAGCACGAGGTGAAAAATCTTTGCACTCGAGTGCAACACGTAACTTTTCATTCCACCTCAGCGAGGAAATGACTAAATGCAAAAAAAAAAACGTTTGCGCATTATTAACAGTTTCAGTCAATTCTGTTGGCGTCAAGCAAACTTCCTCGTCGCTAGAATCACTCATTTTAGTTTTTTCACTTGTTTTCCAGTTTCTTGTTTTTAATATACCTAAGGTTTAACAATGACGTGAAAAAATGCCGCGTAAAGAACCGCGTACAAAGCAAATTGAAAAAAGAACACCAAGAAGGTTCCGAGTCTGAGTTTTTAACAAATTAAAAAAAAGTTGTATGATATATTCGGCACCATAGAGGTAGCAGTAAATAGGTTTAATGTTTTTTTTAATTCACAAACTTAGTGCACACGATGTTCTAAATTCAATTTACTTTATCCTCTAGAGAATAAAAACGGCTTTTCCACTCAGATACTGAAGATTAAAAATACTCTTTCCGAGATGGTGGGATGAAAAATGATTTTCTCATAAAAAAATTCACCGAAAATTCACAAACGCTGACCGACCCACCTCAAATCACAATGATCGGAATCAAAAGTTATTGTAATGGTTTTAATGCTAGCCGGTGACGTTGCGGTGAACTTTGAAACGTTACTTAATTAACAATAGACCAATTAAAATGGTCAGCGTACGCGTATGGGGCGAAACGAATGCCATTTCGCGGACTCGCGTCACCGCCCGCGCTACGCTCCGCCAGACAATGCATTTCCCTGATTTTGCTGACTCTGCTTTCGCAAAATAAATGAGAGCAGAAGGTTGGCTTTATACAATGAGCGAAAACGCACACACGCTTCACGTACAGTCGACCGCAGTAACACTTGCTCTACGAAAGTCAGCCTTACTGCTACGACATAAAAGCTCAGACAACATCGAATTGTCAACATTGATGAGCGAATTACTGCACAGTGAGTGCAATCGCACTCGCGACCGGCGTTCGTTTGACAGTTTGCGTTTTCCGTAGGCATCTACGGACAGACCGTTAACTATAACTTGTTGGCACCATTGATTGTAAAGCTTAGTTTCAATACTAATAGAGTTCAAAATGGCGACTGACAGAACAGTGCTACCAATTTTTTTTTTTTTTTTTTTTTTTGTCTAGGGCATCTCGTAGCTCACCTCTGAGGTGATGACTACTTAACCGGTCAATCCTGCGGCTGCCTTAAGCTACTAACTTAAAGCCTCCAGCCAGGGGCAAAACTATTCTAAATTAAAACTAGGCGAACGCTCGCTAAGGGCACCCCCTGTGGGGTACGGACCTCGGCTTAGGGCGTCGCTGGGGGGAGGACAGCAAGTTGGGACAGGCTGGATCAAAGATGATTCATTATTATTAATCGGGGAATTTAAGACTACATTTCTCAGCAAAACGCGGGCTGGCGCTTCTGCGAGCAAGGGTCGGTGGGGAGTATTATTTACTCGGGCGGGTCGCGATCGCGGAGGACCTCGGCGGCGAGGTCGGAATGCGGGTCGGTGTCTGTGTTTCTTGTGCACTGTACTTGTGGCCCTATTGCTCTCCTGGAGGAGGGTTATGGGGTCGTCTGGGTCGGTAAGGATTTGCCTTGGGCGGCGGGTCTGACTGATTCTACTCGTGACATAATTGGCGGCCTCGACAACCAGAGGGTTGCGATGTTTGGCGGCGGACTCAAAGAAACGCTTGGAATTGCGTTTGAGAAATTGGTGGATTGTGGGGATCTTTAGGTCGAGATGGAGGATCTCGTTCCTAACGTACCAGGGGGCACCGGTGATTTTCCGGAGAAATCTATTTTGGAGCGTTTGCATCCTATGAATATGACGGGGTTTTGCGTGTGCAAATACGGCTCCCGCATAGGTCATGATGGGACGAACGCACGCCGTGTACGTACGCAATTTGCACTTAAGTGACATTTTGCTACGTGCATTCAGGACAGAGTGGAGTCTACCGAGGACGAAAGCGGCTCGCGAGCGGACCTGCTTTATGTGCTCACTGAAGGTGAGATGCTGATCTAGGACGACACCTAGGTATTTGGCTCGCTTCTCCCAAGGGATAGGCTTGCCGAACATGGTGATGGGTCGGGGGGGTTTGAACCTTTTGCGCGGTTTCCTAAAGAGAATCGCTTGGCTTTTATCCGGGTTAACTTCGATCCTCCACTTTCTAAACCAGGTGCCGAGCATGTCGACTGAGGTCTGGAGAGTGTGGGCTATCGAGTCAGTGCTGGTTCCCTTGTAGTAAATGGCCGTATCGTCTGCGAACAGAGCCAACTGCGCCCTTTTACTCTTTGGGATATCGCTGGTGAAAAGCGTGAAGATTAGGGGGGAGAGCACAGAGCCTTGAGGGACTCCTGCGCGGATAGGACGAGGGGAGGATATCGCTCCTTCGATACGATAGCGGAAGGTGCGGTTTGACAAAAAGTCCCGTAAGATGAGCACGAGACGGTCCGGCACACCGAGTTTGTAGAGCTTATATAATAAGCCGTTGTGCCAGACTTTGTCGAACGCTTTCGCTATATCGAAGAATATTGCACCGGTTATCAAGCCGCGCTGGAAGCCAGCGCATATGCTTTCAATAATCCGGTGGGCCTGATGCACGCTAGAGTGCTGGGTTCGGAATCCAAACTGTTCATTGGGGATGAGGCCCTTGGTTTCGGCAAAATCTCTGAGGCGCTTATAAATAAGCCTCTCATAGACTTTGCCGAGTACCTTGAGCAAACTGATGGGGCGGTAACTCGACGGCTCGGTCTTGGGCTTGCCGGGCTTCGGTATGCCGATGACCGTGGCTTCTTTCCATGCTTGGGGAAAGATGTTATTGCTTAGGGCACCATTGAAGATGGTGGCCAATAGCATTATCAGGTGAGCAGGGAATAGCTGGATCACCCTATTGGTGATTCCATCTGAGCCGGGGGCTTTGCGGGTTTTCAGACCTTTGATGATGTCATGCACTTCGTCTGGAGTGACGGGAGGCAGAGGACTATCAGGGTCTTCAACGGGAGGGAGAGAGGATCTACGTTCGACCTCGGCGTCGACCTCTAGGAGGTGAGCTTGGTCTACCGGTTGGGAGCTAGGGGAGCATTGAGCTTCTAGACTGTCTGCTAGGCATTCAGCCTTTTCTAAGTCCTCGAACGCGATGGTCTTGTCGGGACGGGTCAGGGGGGGCATGGAGGCCACTTGCTGGGACTTGAGTTTCCTCTGAAGTTCCCAGAATGCCAGGTGGGTGGGCTCTAGTTCGCTGAGCATCTTGTCCCAGCCCGTGTCACGCAGCTCCTGTATGCGTGTCTTTACAGTTCTCTGTAAATAGCGCATATGGGCTTTGTTAGCGGAGCAGGGAAAATTGCTGTAGGCACGAACGGCCGCGTTCTTCTCAGTCAGCAGCGCGCGTACATCGTCCGGCAGGCTCCAGCGAGGGTCGCCCGACGCTGAAACCTCCCTAGAGCAGTCGCTCAGGACTGATTGTACGTGCTCCGTGAGTGAGTCGATCGCGGCCGTCGTGTCCGCGATAGAGTCGAATTTGTCGGGGATGGCGTCCAATTGGGGGGACGTGTTGGATTTCAGCTGGGTGCTTACTTTCTTCCAGTCCGTTACCCTTTTGGTGAGAGCGGGTTGAGAGGGGTCGGGGAGACCTATGCGGGGGGCCATTTTTATGACTACTGGGCGGTGGTCAGAGTTAAGCTCTTGCACCGTTTCTATGGATTCTAACCTTAGAGCGACGTTCTTAAGGAGCGCCACGTCTATGACGTCGGGGTTATGATGGGTAACGTGGGGAAAGTGAGTTGGGGTCATCGGGGCGATGACGTCAAAATTGAGAGAATTAGAGAGGTCGAACAGGTGTCGCCCTCTGGTACAGGTTCTGGAACTATTCCAGGCGGGATGCTTGGCATTGAAATCGCCCGCTAAGATAGCAGAGTCATTCATGCCGAGTAGGATAGAGAGGTCGTCTGAGAGGAGTTGGAAGTTCTCCGAAGTATTGAGGGGTGGGATGTAGACCGATACTAGTGAGATCGGCTGATGGCCGGTCATGCCTAAGCGGCAGATTGAGACTTCTAATCGTGAGAGGGGAGGAGGGTCTATTGGGATGCAATATAGATCCTTTTTATAGTAAATAAGGGTGCCGCCCAAGTGACATCGCGTCCTGTCATTGCGAACTATGCGATAGTTGGCAATTGACGGGTCGCGGTTGCATGGCTTGAGAAAAGACTCTTGGATAAGGAGGATGTCAATTTGATGGTCGCGAAGGAAAGTCGCGATCTCATCCCGTTGGCCTCTAATGCCATTGGCGTTGAAAAAACCTAACTTGAGGGATCGGGGTTTGAACCTAGTATTGATGGTGTTATACATTATGGGTTCTAGTAGGGGTGCTGAGGGAGGTCAGGGCTTGCGTGATCTCGGGATACGCATTGTAGATGGCCTGCAACCTGAAGAGGTCGCCAGCGGCCTGAGCGGCCAGGATTTCCTGGGCCATTTGGATAGCGCGAGGGGAGAGGAAGGCTATAAAAGTCGAACTTATAATGTTATAGGCCATGCTAGGGCCGACTGTGGGGGGGGCTGAGGTTGGGGGACGCGATGCTACTGGAGCAGGTGCGGGTTTGACGAGGGGCGCGGTGATGCGAATGCGGGGGTCCATGAGACGGGGGATGGTGGTGGTTTGGGGGGGGGTAGGGGCAATGGGTTGGGAGGGGGGTATGGGTTGAGAGGGGGGTATGGGTTGAGACGAGGGTACGGGTTGAGAGGGGCCTATGGGTTGAGAGGGGGCCAGGGCTGAGAAAGCTTGCTGGTGGTGGAGGTAATTCCACGGACTTGGCCTCTGAGGGCTTAGTCGCTGGGGCATCTGAGCTGAGGGTACTTTAAACCCTGAAGGAGCTTCCCTTTGCTGACGAGCGTCGAAACGTTTGGTCAGTTTGGGGGATGTGGATTTGGGGGCTTTTGGGCAGCCGCGGTAATTAGCCGGGTGGCCTACTTGCCCGCAGAGGACACAGCTGGGTGGGTCGGGACATAGGGAGTGGTCCTTTGGCCGGGTGCACTCGGGAGTGCCGTGCTCGCCCAGGCACTTGACGCACCTGGGTTTTGCGTGGCAGTTCCGTTGCGAGTGGCCGTAAAGCTGGCACTGGTGGCATTGGCCAATAGCACCGCTTTTCCAGGGCTTCTCAATAGAGAAACCCACGAGGGAACATAACGATTTCAATTGAAATATAGGGTGGTGACCCTCTACCGGGGAGCAAACAACGAGGATCATGTCGTATGCCTCACCGCGTTTGCCGCGGTGCATACGGTGGACCTCATCGACGGGGATCTTCTGCGACTGAAGGTCGGCTAGGATATCCGAAGGGGGGATTTCCTTCGGGATCCTTTTGATGACGACGCGGATCTGACGTTCTTCTGGGAGGGAGAACGAGTGGTATGACACTCGTCTCTCTCTCAGTAGCGTTGTAAAAGCCCTATAGTCACGGGACGTAGGGACTGTAACTTTAATACCCTGCTGGGTGTTCCTGGCGCTAGTGTATGCGATCTTTTGATCGCAACACCATTTGGAGATATCCGTCCATTTCCCCTTGTCCTGTACGAACACGGGTGGTGGCGGAGGGACCTTTTTTGGCCCAGAAGTAGGTGGGGTGGGGGCAACCTGCGCGGAGGTTGACGCTATCGGGCGGGGGGCGGGGGAGGGGGAAGCTACGGGGGCACAAGTAGCGGGTAGGGCTAGGGAAGGGAGGAGCGACTCAGAGTCCTCTACCGCAACGACCTTGTTGGCCTGGGTGGAGCTCTGCTTCTTGTTCTTCCTTTTCATCCCTTTTCCTTGGACGGGGATGAAACCGTCGTCGTCGGAATGGGAGGAAGAGGAAGAAGAGAATTTAGCCTCTTCATCTGACGGGTAAGGGGAAACGGGGCGCTTTGAAGCGGTGGGGATGGGCTCGTCTGTGTCCATGGACACTGACGGGCTGAGCGGGCTATCCCGCGCGACGGCAGGGATGTCTAAAGCGTCACTGAACGTAGTGACGTTTCGGTCAGAGGGACCAGGGAGGGTTCGCTGTAAAGCAGCGAAATGCCCACCCCATTTGGTTTTGAGCCGGGGCTCATCATCGAGGACTCTCTGAAAGAGTTTGATGAACGCTGTCAGAGCGTCCTCCATATCTAACAGGGGATTTTAAATTTGGGAATAAATAACTCCTATCTTTCCCTATACCTAACTCCCCGGGCGGACTACCGGGGATGTGTAAAACCCTCCCTGCCGGGTATAGGCAGGGAGGTTGTGTGCCTAAGGGTGAGCCCTAAGCTTGATTTTTGCCCGTTGCCTATCTTAATGTGCAACAGGGTCCTACAAGTCTAGTGCGAAGGGTGTAGACACACCCAACCGACACTAGGTGTGTAGCTGTTGAAGGAAAACTGTCACCAATGCCGACTAGGAGACCCCCCAAGGCCGAACACTGGGACCCGTCCAACTGACTGCCTAGCCCTGAAGGGGTTCGGCGGGTGTGATTGGGTCAACACCCCCTCGGCTTCGTTGGCACCGTATGGTATCCACCGAGGACCACGAAACTGTGGTTTTACCCAGAAGGGGCCAATGACGCGCTACGTTTTGACTTATCTCTGTTAACAGAAAAACTTTATTAATTGTGTCTTGAAAAAGACAGACAATTAATAGCGGTCGGTAGTCCTTGACTACGTAGTTCGTCGCTCTGCACGACGATATCAGGATTCCACAGCAGGAACCACAAACAGGAACTCAGGAACACACAGCAGCGCACGTCCGTCCGCGACCGGTGCCGAGCGTAGAATCATCAGTGCTACCAATCGTGTCATGGGACAAGTTATAATGAACGCGCTGTATGTGCTCGTGCGCCTATTTTCGCTCGTTGTATGGAGCCGACCTTCTGCACCTATTTATTTTGCTGACGCTGCTTTCGCTGATCCTTGCTTTTTATGCAGATGGGATTTAGTGTACTGTGACCTCAAGAGAGTAAAGTATGTTCAGTTGATGAGGCAGCGTTCTCGCGGATGAAAAGTGGCGCAGTTTTTGTGGCATGTTTTGTAAAATGAGTTGTATATTCATTTAGCAGACTGCAGAATGGATTAAAATATAGAGATGAGAGGACTCAAAAAGGGCTTTGTCACGTTATTAAAACATATTAATCATTACAGTTGCAGCTTATAATCTCTGTTTATTTCATAAAGTAACCTTAAGTACCTACTTTTCAATTAACTTGTTCGTTTTGGTTAGGCAGATTAAAAAATCGCTTTCCTTACTTCCCAAGTATCATTTATAAGAAGAAAAGCAAAGAAAAACAGTCCCGGAATCTAAAAGAACATCTGCTTAAAGATTTTTATTTATAACGACATAATCTTAGTTAGTAGGTCCCTGTACCACAATCTAACAATTTCCACTTAGGGATATTTGGACGTTTGCAAATAGATCTGATAATCCCGCCTCCGATATCAGCCGACACTTGTTTTAAAGTTTAATTAAATGTAATAATGTTTGGGCGATGATAAATGTCTCCAACAGATATCGGGAACTGTTTCAATTGGACGGTAAAATTATATCTGGCTTATTGGATCATTGCGGCTGTACTTTGTAGATATATTGTAGGAAGCATATTGTTTGTTCCTTGTTCTAATAGGTTCCTTGTCTGGTGTATGCTTGTAGAGTCGAGAAGAAGTTTCGTGCGTCTTTAGAAGATTTCACTCAAAAAAAAAAAGGTATAGGTGCTTATTAGTTTCATTATTTGGGAATGCAGCTTGTTTCCAAATATTATCTGCCTAGCTTTTTCTTAACTGAGTTGAGATGCAGCTGAATACCTCCATAACCCAGTTACTGGGTAACACGATACCCCTTGGTAAGACTGGTTGTCAGACTCGGGCTTCTGACGACCTTTAAGATCTGCAAATCGTCATTTTGAGATACACCTGGCTTTACGTGCTTTCCGAGGCACGGAGGTCTTGGTATGTAAAGTTGGTCACCCATCCACGGACCAACCGCGGCAAGAGTAGCTTAACCTAATCGATCGACCCGTACAGCTATTATTAATTAGCCACAAGCCCCTTAGCCAGCGTGTTTCCAAACATGTAAACAAATGTGTGTTTTTGAGAAAAACAACTTTTAAGCTACATAAAGTTTAGTTTGCGTGACTTCAAATTTTTTTTGTGACTCTTTCAAAAAATAGTCATTTTGAAAACATCTTAATTTACACTTCAATACAGTTGTTTTTAGTTTTGAAAATATCATCAATTGGGACCAGGATTTGATTGAATATACTACATAATAGTTAATTTTAGTTTAAGTATATTTTGTACCATTGAAACTATGTACCTATACTCCATTTGAAATAGGATTAGACATTTAACTAAATCTTTTTTACAGTGCGTTTAACCGATTTTCATTTCTATTGCGTTGGTGGCATGACAACACACATGCTTTTAATGTCATCCTTATGCCTACGGTATAGAAGTCATAATTGGCTGAACGGAATGTAAAAAAGTTTTAAATGTCTAATCTTATTTCAAATGGAGTATAAGTTGCATGAGTTCGCACCCTCTACGTCTTATGCTACAGATATCAAAACATTATCAGAATAAATCTAGTGTTTTTTCTGCAAATAAAATGTGTTTTCTTGAGCGGAGTGTTTGTTTATTCCTTACTATGGTTATACTTACCTAACTCTAGTTAATTTGGTTGAAATAACTTGATGACCATAGACCCGACAACATAAACATAACTGGTTAAATGTGAGTGTACATAAAACATGTAAAAAAACTCAGTCCGATCCGTGAGGGTATTGTTAGGTATAGTACTGAGAGTCTATTTATGTGGTAATTATCAGGAAAAAAGAAAAAATATCGCCACATTTGTTTTCAATGTGGAATTTTACCCGGGTATTACATGGGGCGCGGGTGGTCATCGTTTAACGAGTCATAACTATGACCCCTGTTCAAAATTTTCTGTATCAAAATTTTCTGAATTTTAAATAGCAATAACATTTTTATGTTTAACTAGCACTTTGCCCGCGGCTTCGCTCCCGTGGTTATTTCCGCGGGACCCGTTATTTTTCCGAGATAAAAAGCCTTATTTTGCTCCCTGAAAACTAAGCTTTATAATGGTGAAAGAATTTTTCAAATCGGTCCTATAGTTTCGGAGCCTATTCAATACAAACAAACAATCAATCAAATCTTTCCTCTTTATAATATTAGTATATTTTTCCCAGGATAAAAAGTAGCCTATGTTACTCCCTGAAAACTAAGCTTTCTAATGGTGAAAGAATTTTTCATATCGGTCCAGTAGTTTTGGAGCCTATTCAATACAAACAAACAAACAATAAAATCTTTCCTCTTTATAAAATTCGTGTCAATAAAAAAAGTTTGCTAATATTATTGCAGTACCTATGTGCTCCTTTCGGATCGGACAGGTTTTTTTACATATTGTATAGTTAGATACACCTCTGCGTAACCCTTCGGGAATTGCAGGCGTGATGTTATGTTACAAAAACGTAAACTAGAGCATGACATTAATATAGTGTGGTATTTTACAGGAAGATTATGAAAGAATAGAGGGTCACAGTCGGGATAGAAGCCATTCGGGCGTAGATCACGGATTTCCGTTACGATTTCTTGATGATCTGTTTTAATTTCTGTCTGACTAACTCATGTATGACTAAACTAATAAAATATACTAGTAAATATTTTTACGTTGGGTGATAAAATGTTTTTATTTTAAATAAATAGCGCTGTAAATTAAAACATTAATATTTGATTTCAGATGTGGAATATACCTAGTGTGCTCAAAATAAATAAAGTATTTCAAAAATAAATAAATAATGTAGCTGAACTGTAGGTATAAATTGTGAGTGGACGAAATGTTGGTGTAAGGTAAAAAAAATAGTTACACCTCTGCTTAAGTCTTCGGGGATTACAAGCGTGATGTTATTTTATGATATCCTTGCATAAGAGACGCTGTAAAAACACAAACTTACGGAGCTCTAATCTTTTCCTATTAAAAAAACATCATTATAAATCGAATACTTTGAATAGAAGTCATCACAAGCAAAAACACACAATTGAAAACATAACCTTGCGCGTAACTATAATAATGAAAACCATGAAATTCTAGTCTCACTTTTTCCAAATTTTCTAACCCAAACATGTAACCATATACTAAGATATTTCTAATTAAAATATACATGCAGTCTAAGTTTGTAACTCAATCAACACCCCTTTGTACGAAGCCTTATATCGCCTAACTGACTGTAGCGAGCTACACTGTAATAAATTCAGTTATTTAAGATCACAGTCTAGAAGGAAATTGCATTTACTTATCGTATGCACCTTTGACTCATTCGCACCTCTCATGATACCCTGCTACTAATGACTCAATTATATATACTGGTTATTCTGAAAAGATCTTTATACTTCAGTTTTCAGCAACGCAATTTCAACCTTAACTGCGAATATTACAGTTTAAATTCGCTCGTGTCAAAGTTTAGTCGTAATGCACGTCGCATGAAGACCCATAATGCTAAATCAAGTTTTTTTATGCGACTGTAATTACAAGTCGTAAACGTTCTATTAATTGTTGAATTGAAATAGTGTTTGTAAATGAATAAAAGCTAATTTAATGAGTCATGAGTTAAGTCTAATCGTAAAGTGTAATATTCCTAGTTTTTCATGAAAACATTATGGACTTTTCTATGAATCGAATGCAGTTAGATATAACTGCTACACTTAAATTCACATTATCACACCTAACAAAATCTCTGTAGGCGATAAAAAT
This sequence comes from Xanthia togata, assembly GCA_963853775.1. Classification (NCBI taxonomy): domain Eukaryota; kingdom Metazoa; phylum Arthropoda; class Insecta; order Lepidoptera; family Noctuidae; genus Xanthia; species Xanthia togata. The sequence goes on along the minus strand of OY970802.1, from coordinate 9,714,530 downwards.
CAAGCAACAACTGCTGACAGATCTGATAAAAAACTATCAATCTTTACAGATCTGATGAATTATGGAAACACTAACGTACTGAAGTCAACAGGAAAAGTATGGCATAAATAAAGTTTTAGATTCGCATCATTTAGTAGAACAAATATGTTTTACATGAGAAAGAACGAAGGTGACGATGACGAGCGATAATAAATTAAACTATACCCTTACTGCGATTATGTGCATACTAAGTTAAGTACCGAGGTAAGCTGAAAATGCGTTGACATGAACGCAACATTTGGTCCGAAGTCCCAAAGAGTTCCGTCAACGATGCGTAAAGCATAATCAGGCTAATAATGTACCCACTTCTGAGGCAAAGGCCTCCTTTTTGTGAAAGGGAGTGGGCTGTAATTCAATATACGGGCCCAGTGCGGATTTGAGGTCTTCAAATTTTTTGTCCTAGGCCATGCCGATTTTCTCACGATGTTTTCCATCACCGTTTTGAGAGCAGTGGTGATGAAATAATTTAAACAAAGTAGTGCCTGCCGGTTTGAAGATCTCGAAGTCGCGGCCATTTTTATCGGGCCACCACTGCTACCATCAACGATAGTTATGGCTATATGGTGTGAGTACTATGTACTAAAGAGCTACCATTTACCGGGTAATATGTATTTCATTGACTTGAATGTGCCCTGGCGGCTGTGAGTATGTCATGCTGCGTGCAAGCGCCACCATCAGCGAGACATCTGAGTGAGATGTCTCGCTGATGGTGGCGCGTGTGTTGGATCATTTAGCTCCCTTCAAAATGGTTGAGTTGAATGGTGCTGATCCATGCGTCATGTTCGTGAACAGGCGCCGTCAGTTGGGACTGGTCATCTCTTAGCTGCCATGGCTTATTTTTAATTTATTTTAAGTTTTTGACTGATTCTTTATTTTTTCTTTTTATTACGGACGCTTTTACGAACGTGCACGTCTTTCTACATTGTTCTCACATGCATAATTTCAAAATGAATGATGTAACCAATATTTTGTATCAAATTATTGATTTAAAAGAGTGTCCGTGGAGTTTCACGTCCGTTCTTCCCCATAGGTACCTACTACGCTTTGGAATGGGCAACTAGCTTCATATTTTTGACTGACTGACCCCTTGACAATTCAAAAGTGCCTGTAAATGGATTAATTGAAATAAATGCTTTGAGATATAATGTGCAACGGAGAGAAAGTAGCTAGCGCTGCTGTTAGTAATCATCACTACATTGTAAGTATTCATGTGGGTTGGTGTTGGAGACGACGTGTCAGCAAGTGTGGAACTTGATTCAGGAACAGTGGCGTAAGATGGTGATGGTGTGATCTAAATGGGCCATCGACCTGAAGAGATCAAAAGTGTAAAAGCTTGGTGTTCTTCTGTGACTACTAAATCTCAAAAATGTTGGTACTGACCGATTTCTACATCCAAATTTACATATAAAATGCTTTCTCCTGAATGACTGACTGACGGATCAACGCACAGCCTAAACCGCTGATTGTAGAGACCTAAAACTTGGAGGATGTGTTCTTTTGTATGACGTAGGCATCCGATAAGAAAGGATTTTCCGAAATTCTATCCCTAAGGGGGTGAAAAACGGGGGCAAAGTTTGTATGGGACAACGTGATTCCTTGGTCCAATCTACTTCAAATTTTGCATAAACATTCTTTAACAGAATTGATGGAAGATGTAATTCGGTAGTGTAGTAGTGGGGTAGAAAGGTATGTTGGGGGTTCTCTATAAAGCGGAAATTTTTACTTTTACTCGTTTGAAACACATTACTATCTTTTTAACTCCACGGTAGTCGGATAAAAACCCATATCAGTATCACAATGGCAAAAAAATCATATCACCATCGATCTAAACTCTTACGTCTCATACTTAACATCAGCCGCTCCATGCAAGTTTGTAATTGAAAAAGTTTACGTCGTTTTTATCGGGAAGCCATTTTATTTGCTTTTCAATTTGTTTCACGCAAGTACATGTACCGCTTATGGAATAGTTTCTAAGTGAGAAGTAAAGAATAAACTTTTTCCAGTTAGAACCGAACAGAATTGCAATACTAGCTGTTGCCATAACTAAAAGTATTGCTGTATTTCTCTGATATATAGAGGCAGAAAGAGATGGGAGAACATTAGATTTTTTAAACAGATGACTAGTTGGAATGCTCTATTGCTGTCGCTTTTTCATCTCTGCTCTTGCTTTTAAGTAACAGAGAGTAACAATGCCATCGGTCATTGGCGTGAGAGTCAATGGAAACTCATGCAATTAAATTTTATAGGATAGTAAAACACATTGATCTAAAAACTAAAATAACAAACAAAGGAAAATGGGATCTAATACGTTAGCATTGGCAAGTAGTTTACAATTGACGCATTCGTGACGTCATCCGCAAGGCATATGCTAGAGTTACTAATGCTAACACAACAATCTGTATAACTCAACGATTAAAACGTACTGACAGAATGTATGTGTGTGCGAGGGACAACAAGGGTGCGGGGCTAATGCCGATATCGACGCAGCTAGGGCACTCGCGAAAATTAAATCTCTATTAAAATTTCAGAAAAGGGACTAAACTTTTATCAGCTATGAACTTTCGTGACATTTTACGAAGAATTATTATCGCCTTATCTTCCGCACAGTTTTCCGAGGAGGGAATTCAACTTCGCCTGTATTTTCGTTCGGTGCAGTTTCTTTCAATTAGTTTGAGCTTCGTCCCCGCTCAGTGCAAAAGAGTCGACTTATAAGATTGACATTTCAACGCTCGATAGCGTTTAACTCCGCTGAAGACAGCCTTTCACAATTTTGATTCGTTAACAGAGAGGTTTTTCACCAGCGAAGGAGTTAAAGAGTTATAAAAATAATTAAAGCCGGTTCTAAAACAGTGAAAAATTAAAATGAAACCGCGCGTAAATTAGTCGGCATTGTGTTTGAGTTTCGCGTCCCGCGTCCCACGAGCGCAGCCAACAGCAAAAGTTAATTAAATAAAAATACCAACTGAATCCGCTCCCGCTGAGGTGTCAAACACCAATCAGCAAATAAAGGACCGCCAATAAGTTAGCGAGGCTATTCACAGAATGGAAAAGGTTCTGAATCATTGTCACGTCTCGTTTTGATTGGACGTGCTTTGATACCGATAGCCGGGATTGCGATCGTTCAAAATTTTAATATTTTTTTACTTCCCTCATATTCGATTCTATCCGTTGCGGTTTGGCTATATTTATAACGTTTTGTTTTGTTTTGCCAAATCCCGGCTCCAGTTCGATTGTAACTGTTGCCGTCCATTTATCGAATCTCTATCGATGTTTGGGATTTATGAAACACGTTATAGACCGTGGTATGTATAGGTACGGACTGAATTGGCATAATGCGTTGATATGTGCTATGATGCATATTCCTATCATGGCTGGTATTGTTTTGATGTTGACTTGAACGGATATTGCCGACATGATAACGTTATTATCCATGTATCGATATTACGCTTGATTTTGTATAGGTATGTTATCTCTGTTGATATCCGATCAGTTCCGTATTACTGTTTAGTGATATCGGATGGTCAAGCGATGTAGGTCAACTGTAGGATGTGCATTGTGCAGTGGGGTTATTTGCATTAAAATAGCTATAATCTGTGGTCGTAGTATATAGTTATCGCTCTAAACACATGCATATTCCACAATAACATTAAGTACCTACTTGATTATTCCACACCCGGACCCACTCAAAAATACAATAATAATCCAAAATAATGTCCACATACTCATTTGCCTAGCTATTTCTCAACTATGTTGAGGTCGACTTCCAGTCTAACCGGTTGTAGCTGAATACCTCTATCTTACCTCCACAACCCAGTAACTAGGTAACATGATACCCCTTGGGAAGACTGGTTGCCAGACTCGTGTTTCTGACGAGCCATAATAACTGACAAAGATCTGCAAATGATAGCCGGGACCAACGGTTTGATGTGCTTTCCGAGGCGCGGAGGGGTCTTGGTATATAAAGATGGTCACTTATCCACAAAGAATAACCACATGAGCATATAGCATAAGCATTACCAGCCTAAAATATTTCCACTGCTGGACACAGACCTCTTCTCTTCGAGTGGCAGTGGTAATCTACCAAACGGAGCCACTGCGGGTTGGTAGATGTCACATGTCTTCGAATTTTTGATCTATCACGATGTTTTGCTTCACCGTTTTTTGAGCAGTGATGATAAAATAATTTACACAAAAAAAAGTGCCTGCCTGGGTTCAAACCCACGACCTACCTACTCGTAAGTCGGGGCCGCTACCTTTGGGCCACCACATGTATGATTACAAAAAAAATAGTCATTATGGTGTTGAGTTACAATTTCTATCACACGTGCGTTTATTTATAATACAAAAAAAACAGTTTCTATGAACTTTGTTTTTCAGTCACTATTAGATCACACTTCGAGAGAAGAGCTTCTAAATTAATTAATCACTGGCACTATTTTTAACTAGAGCTGACAGGAAAGGTCAGTTGTCCCTTGAAGCAGAACGTCACGGTAACTCATTTATCGTTCGATTCGCTGCGGTACTTTACGATTTTATTTATTTTAAGTTAATAACAGTCGTCAACTTGTCGAAAATAAAGTCATAATGTTCAATATTTTACCCAGATTTTTAATTCAATCGGTTCCTTAGAGAAATCTATTTAATTAAGTTGCAGGGCAACTGAGAATTTTGAAGGAAATCTGTGTGTGTTACCGCTTAGATCTTCTAAACTCCAATGGATTTTGATACGGTTTTCATCAATATATAGAAAATTTATTCCGGAAGGTTTGTGTGTAATAATAATAAATAGATAATATATATTTTATTTATATATAGTCGTAAATACTGTGCGTACCAGGGGCGGGTCCCTAGTCATAACTAATATTATAAAGGCGAAAGTAAGTTTGTTTGTTTGTTAGGACTCTTTCACACTAAAACAGCTGAACGGACTTGAATTTGGCATATATGTAGATCATGACCTGGTTTAGGACATACAATACTTTTTATTCCGGTAGGGCGAAAGCTTGTAACTAATAAAGGTAGACTTTGATTGATAAAAGAAACTCATTACTAGCTGGTAAAAGTATTAGAAACTATTCGTTGCAAAAAATTACTTTGTACTCCCATGCTACTAAGGGCTTATGCACACGATAAGACTCTTATAGATGCCGCACATAGAGAAATGCAACAAATAAGTCGTGTGTAACGAGAAATAAAATAGGTGGAGGTATCTTGGATTTCATAGTAACCTGAATAAGAAAATACCGTGGACTTTAGTTACACAATTTCTCTTTCTGAACACTTATACCTTAGGAAAGTACCTACGGTTACTTAAAACTATACGGACACTTGACTTGTGTTCGGTTTGACCACTACTTAAATCTACCGTTGACATAAGTATACTTAGCGGGTCATGGGTCAGTGAATTAGGCATAAGTTTGTAGTGGTCACATCTCTTACCACAACTGTTACCACTCATTTCCTAATCTTAACATGGTAATCTAATACCTGCAGATACAAAGCAGTGCTGCCACGGCGTTGTTGCCGCTGCCGTTTACGTTGATTCCGAACACCTGCTGTTCGTGGTGTCTCCCTGTTTTTTTTACCAAGTGTCAACGTTTACGTTTACGCTGTGATGCTGCTGGTCTGACGTGGCAGCAGGGCGACACTGCAGTGCAGCAGTTCTATCACAGTATAATCTCATATAAACCTACAGAAAATGTAAGGGGACCAGTTGTGACGCAGCACTCAATACGCTCAGACGCAGCAATCAACCGACCTCAAAATGACTTCAGACTGTATTTTACTGTGCCAAAACTTTGCTTTCAATAGCATAGAGAACAGTTCTATTGTCAATCTAAATAATTGAAGAACGTTTGAATTTCAAAATCGGAACACATAAATGCAATGCATTTTTCACTTACGCCATACACGTGAATGGTTTCACGTCTTGATCCGAGTCATAACCCTATGACATCATCCTCCGACTGCCGTCCGCTGACGTAACAGTGACGTTTCATTCATTATGCAGTGAATGCGATCTGCTTGGTTTAAACCGTCTCTAATTATTTCCGTGCCTCCCATCAAAACGCGGTCGCTTTGGACGTTTCGATTCGAACATGTTGATTTTTAAAATCCATGGAATATTCCAGGTTTAAATTATCTGCGGCTGTGGTAGGTAGGCAGCAGTTTATTTTTAATTAAAAAATCTATTCGTTTCGCACGACGATACGTAGATCATTACCCTGAAAGCTGTGCCAATGAAACTGAAAGTTCAAGGTTCAATACATAAGTCGATTTGTCGATAAATTCGAACGCACTTAAACTCATCATACTATGGTTACAGTGCCAAGTATTGTCTTCCAGAACTACATATTTCGTGATCAAATAAACATTAAACTAAATAGTAGATATGTACTGAGCATCCATTGTGAAAAGTATTCAACTTTTTTCTCCTCGTACATTGGTGCTGCAAGTGACAAACAAACGTTGTTAGACGACGCGTATAGTGCTATTCATGCTCCAGGATATACATAAATAAGTCCAGAACAGGTGCGTTGCTTCTAAAAGCATGCACTACAATGATAGGCATCGCTACGTCAGCTTAGAGTAAGCGACGATATTTTAACATATTTTAGACTCATCTGACACGATAAAAATCTTGGGAGAGTAAAAATTTTACGACATGTGAAATCGGGACTTCAGTGCAGGAGATAGCGGAATAATTTTATACTTACGATATGCTTTCGTGTGTAAAATGAAAGATTTTTTTATCGGTAAGTACGAAGGTTAACGTTTTCAGTCAATATGTGAATGATGACGACGACGGTCGGAGCGACGGGAAACGTAAGAGTTGATAAAAATATTGGGAGACTGAAGTCGGGTTTATTGTGCGCCATTGGCAACGTGGCGAGTGAAAATTTATCGACAAGATGCAGCGCAGCGTTTTGTGAATTGGCTCGCAGTCGGCGGAGTCGGCTCTATTTGTCAACTATGTATAATTTCGCTTCAACCAAGCATCGCGCACGCTCGTTTTGTTTCGTCCCGTAATAAGAACGAGCATCGCTTATTGCCATTGGCGTAGCACAAGTATCTGTTGCACCGCGGCGCAAATTCGAAGCCGTACAGTTATTTGTCAACGTCTGAGGTTATTTCTATTGCTCACTGTACGGAATCAGAGCGTACCGACTTAGACAGTAACGTCGTGTTCTGACAACTGTGTTATTTTGTATATTTATGATTTACAGGTTTGTTAGTGACATGGGATGGATGATTTAGTGGGAGTTTTCCTCGTAGCCACAATGGCAATTCGAAATAGAAAGTGAGGCGTAAGTGTGAAAGTGATTAGGTATGTTAGTCGTAATGAGGGATTTGTTTCCTAGTTCATTTCTGCTTATGTAGTTCGTGGAACGAGTCTCATCTGGGTAATTAATTACTTATTTACTATTATTGTTACCTAATGGCAAGAACATAAAATATGAGGAAGTGCGTAGAGATCGTCTCTGTTGGCGTTTTGTGTCAATTATGAGATATAGCGATGTCAGATGGTTATCACTGAAGATAAATCTGTTTAGGTATGAAATGAAACATGTAGGTAGATGATCGTGTGTAATCGTCTGAGGACACACAACAAGACGATGGCCACTTGTTTCGTGATATGAGGCCAGTTTATGTTCATTTTTAGGGTTCCGTACCCTAAGGGTAAAAACGGGACTCTATTACTAAGACTTCGCTGTTCGTCCGTCCGTCTGTCACCAGGCTGTATCTAAACCGTGATAGTTAGACAGTTGAAATTTTCACAGATGATGAATTTCTGTTGCCGCTACGCGCTATAACAACAAATACTAAAAACTGAATAAAATAAATATTTAAGGATACAACAGACTCCCATACAACAGACATGATTTTTTTGCCGTTTTTATAGATAATGGTACGGAACCTTCGTGCGCGAGTCCGACTCGCACTTGAGCGGTTTTTATAGAGTAGGTAGTTTTCTAATGATAAAGGAATCTAAGTTTTTCAGAAATAAGAACGCACATTCACGACTGTATGACTCTGGAAATGACAGTAGTAGTGCTAGTGTCCCTTGTTAACTACAAGTAGAGTTATCTTGGGAAATACGAGTAAGTACTACATACCTTGATACATAATTATCTCTGCCACTAGGCAGTGTTACGATGTTCCGGTTTAAAGTGTATGTTTTTTTTCTGCTTCCCTGCTTGATGGGCAAGGACGCGTAAGACTCATTTTAGGTACCGGTAAACCGGGGTTACTTTGAATCGCGGGGTAACTTTGATAGAAACTTCCATTTCATATAAAATCGTGAATTACTTAAAACGAAACGCAATTAGGTAGTTTTTTTTCTGAGTTATGAACACTGATCAACTGTTTAATCCTTTCCTGAGGACACGCTGGGAATCCACCAATCATTTTAATTGAAAAAGGTAAATATATTGTCATTCAAACAATCAAATCAATTGTTAGATCAAAGTTACCCCATGCGACAATATTTATTTTTCTCGTTGATAGATTTTTATTTTTTAAATTGTATTGGCATTTTAATTGGGTAATTATATTTAAATTGTATTGGCATTGTAATTGGGTTTATTTAATTGCGTAATTACTTTGCAATTACGCAATAATTACTTTGTAATTACGCAATAAAATAAGGGGTATCAAAGTAACCCCATCCTACGTATAACTTTGATCAGGCAGTTTAATTTTTTTTTCTCAAAATCAAGCCATTTTTTTTCACTTATTATTACAGGAATCGAGAGTAATAAAAAAACCGATCACTAGATAGATTTATTTAGTATTTTTTTACACCCACAAATTTAAAAGATATGAACCTTCAAAGTTTCATATTGATCAAAGTAACCCCGGTTTACGGTATAGCAACGTAACTTCGGGTGTTACAACTGCTTTCTTCACATGAAGAAGAAAATATGTTTTTTCTTCCAGTTCCATTTTTTTAAAGTATTGACTTTCCGTCTTTTATAAAACATAACTTAAATACAAAAATACAAATAAGTACATAATCATGTACTATGTATAATATACAACGGATATTATTTATCAACAAGACACGTGTCTAACAGACTTTGACGTAAAACACGTGTATTTTCGTCCAGTTTCGTTTCAGGGTTTAATTACCTGTAGCTGTAACTTCTGACTAGGTGTAGTATTATTTCAAGAATCCTTTGGTTCCTCAATTCGACATTCTTTAAATAATGGAAAATAATTATGTAAACGTAGGTAGTAATTATATTTAGGTAATTGGAGTAACTTGAACAGGCAAAATGTTCCAAATATTTAATTATTATTTTCCTGTTGTAAATCTTTAGTAGGTATACCGAATAAATGACTTTAATTTAAAAAAATATATGCATATATGCTTTTTAAATTTGATGGTTCGCTTAATCAACCGGTCTCAGGCAGTCAGTGAAATAGCGAATACGTTTTTTTTCGGCAATCAATCAATCTGCCTAGCCTTTTCCCATCTATCTTGGGGTCGGCTTCCAGTCTCACCGGATGCAGCTGAATACCAGTATTATACATGGAGCAACTGCCTATCTGAACCAGTAACTGGGTAATACAATACCTTTTGGTAAGACTGGTTGTCAGACATTCGGGTTTCTGACGACCCGTAACGACTGTCAAAGATCCACGAATGACAGCCGGGACCAACGGCTTTCCGAGGCACAGAGGAGTCTCGGTATGTTAAGATGGTCATCCATCCACGGACCAACCCCGGCAAGTGTAGCTTCACCTGATGGATCGACCCGTGCGGAAGTTATTACTTAGCCACAAGCTCCTCATTTTTGTCATAAATATAAATTTTATTTTATTTGTGTAACATATGTAGTGAATAAAGTTCTTAAATTAAAGTTCATAGGCCGCTATGTAAAGCCAAGAGGCGTGCAAATATTTGCGAGCGGAAAAAGAACAATAAGGTCAATATGTTCAATATTATTACGCAAACTCATGGTCCTCACGAAACACAGACAAACATAATACACCCCATATCGATAGATTACCACAATAATATGCAAACAATATAAAGTTGAACAATAGAATGAATAAAATCGTTTCTCCGTGCACTACGTAGTGATCGCACCATTTATTGCTCCTAAGGACAGTGGAAGTTTCCTACGAGCGAATGTAAGACGCAAGACAGTTCTTTTACAAGTTTCAAAACGCCTTGCTATCTCCCCCTCCCTTACTGGATCGCAGTTAGACCAAGATAAATGTTTGAAGTGATATGTAAGGGATATGTTGCCTTTTATCGTTCAATTGGAGGTAGATAAGGAGTTTAGTTTGTCCTAAACAAAAGAAAATCGGTCTGTGTGCTATCTTTTCGTGGGCAATAATGTTCAACAGATTTTTATAACCTTAAGGCTGTGTACCTAAAGGCCTATTCTCGTACTAAAAAACGTTCAAAAACTTGCCAAAAATATAGGACTTCACAGACTAGAAAGCAAACGTTCTTATAATAAAGCAAAATTTCTTAAAATTACGAGAACTGCTACTCTGTGTAGAGACTGTCTTTAGACAGACTATTGCTCTGTGAAAACTATGATGACGAACACATTGACTACAAAACAGTGCCAAATTTGTCAAAAACTTACAAAAAAAAAGATAAGTTGACGTTTGTGCCTCTCGTGTTCAATAAGGTAAATTATAAAGGGTTAATACGTTTGGTTGGAGATGGTAACACGGGCACAGCTAGTAAATAGGTGGATACTACTGTGACTTTTAATAATATACTGAATGTTAAGATAAGGAGCTCGTAGCTAAGTAATAACTGCCGCACGGGTCGATCCATCAGGTTAAGCTACGCTTGCCGTGGTTGGTCTGTGGATGGGTGACCATCTTTACATACCAAGACTCCTGCGTACCTCGGAAAGCACGTTAAGCCGTTGGTCCCGGATGTCATTCGTGGATCTTTGCCAGTCGTTACGGGTCGTCAGAAACCCGAAAGTCTGACAACCAGTCTTACCAAGGGGTATCGTATTACCCAGTTACTTGGTTGTGGAGGTCAGATACGCAGTCGCTCCATGTATAATACTGGTATTCAGCTGCATCTGGTTAGACTGGAAGCCGACCCCAATACCTATAGTTGGGAAAAGGCTTGGCAGATTGAATTAATTTTTAGATATTTTAAAACATTTTAAAAGAGTAACGGTGGAGTTTCTTGCCCATTGTTCTCCATACGAAAACTACTTTTTGGAAGGAGCGGCTCAATCTCAAAATCAATTTAATTTTTTCTAAATTTTGACGTTCAAAAGTGCCTCTTAAGTGCCTAATTGGAATAAATAATTTCACTTTTGACTTTTTTTACAATTGGGTAGTGTTTACGAAATTCTTTAAAGATACCTAAAGATTTATTTATATCATAACTGTGTAGGTACATGATTTTTAGGATCAACAGACGACCCTTGTCGCATATGCAATAGATTTTGAAAGGAATTGCAAATAAATTACATACTCAATTACTCATACTACTACTTTGCCATTTGACTAATAATATTAATAGCAAGTTGTAGTTCATTTACCCATTCAATATTTCCTCACCTTATCTTATGGTTTCCGGAATATGAAACTTATCTATCCAATTAGAACAAAAGTGAAATCATTATAGCGACAAATAATATTGAAACTCTTCCTTCTAGCAAAAATATTTTTACCGTACCTACAACCGATAGGTTTTATTTGAGTAACACCGTAAACATGAATAAAAATATTTGAAAAAAAAAAACGTATTTATAAAACTTTTTAGAACTCCAATACCAGCTCATTTCGGGGATTAAGGCGCGTAATGTAAACATCACGTTAAAATAGCTGGCAAACAGTAACTGTTAGCCAGTGGGAACCTGCCACATGTATTTTTAATTAATCCTTAGAACGTCCTCGGGAGTACAAAAGCAATTATCGCGGGTCTATGTGAGTCATCATAAAGCAGAAAGGTTAATTTTCTTCTTTATCACCCAGGAGATAGAAAGCAAAAATAAGAGGAAGGATTAAGTGGAGTCTTCAACAATGGCAGAAGCAAAAGCTAAATTCATCAAACGAACTTTTATTTTTTTGACTGGGTTTTCCATTGGTCATGCCTTTTAAATAATAAAGGATTAAAACTAATGCTGGTTTATCAATAAGCAGTACAAGATTTGGGCTAATAGAACACGAATAATTTGGAACGTGAATTTAGGTGTATAAACTTCATGAATTACAATATCTCAATACGAAAGTAAAATATTTTAAAACTTTTCCGACATAAAAGTCAATTTACGAACTCCTGAAAGGAAATATTTAGGCATCCAGTGAATCTGAATTTGAATTAAAGCTCGTATGGAAAACGCCTTATAAATGGGTATAGTGTGTCGCGTCAGCATTATGAAGTCGATGTACTCGCATTCAGACATCTCGGCCTCCAGCCTCCACCACAGACTACCATTGTGTTCGTCCTTTTCTGACTTCAATTTAATTTCAGACGTTTTCCTACACCTCACCTTTGTATAAGATTGCACAAAGACTTCAAAATATTAGGCATTTTCATCCGTCTATACCTTTTGATATAAAAACAAGTATCTGATTCATAACCTTCTTTATATCTTCGGACAGGTAAACATAATTCAAACGTGTCTTTGTTAGAGGCTACCTCTTACAACAATAGAATCTCTCCATCTCATTATGAAGCAACATTTTTTTGCATAACAAACAGTTTCGAAACAATAAGTAAAATCTTCTAAATTAGCTTCCGTTCTTTCTTGGTTTGTAGTCGAGTCTGCGTTTTTCTTTACAATGTACGAGGGCTTTGGTAGCTACACGACTATTCTAGGCTTAACCATCGGAAACAAAGCGTAAAGCGAACAATACGATAACAAACAGACAGTAATCACTTTAAAAATAGATCAATAACGATTTCTCGGCAGAGAAACGTTCGCGACCGTGAAAGAACAAAGTGGCTACTGATTTGTGGTCGTCGGCGACGTCGCGTTCAGTGTCTCATTCCTAGAGAGAATGCGATACATAGTTATGTTGTGAGCAGAGCATGTGTGGAGCAAAAAGAGCAGCCTGGCGTGTGCCCAACCAAGTGTAGTCGCGGCTTGTTTCATGCGTCACATTAATTAAGCATCAGATAGAATCTCTGTGTGTGATGCTGCATGATATTTACGATAAGCTCTAAAACTAGTAAACACATATTTCGACCGCCAACAGGTGTTTAACGTTACGTTTATTGTGTCATATATTTTAGAACGCTTTCACGATTACCAACTATGTTTCTTGCAGTTGAAGAATAATTGAGTATCTACATGAATTTTGTTTCAGGCAGTTAGTTCGGAATTGTTCCTTTAGAAGTAGTAAATCAGAGTCGACAAGAAAGCTAGGGGCATGTGTCTCAATAATGCCTTATGTGATATGCGATAGTGTCACACCAGCACTAGCCGTAACCGGGAAGGCACCATCTTTTTAAACTTCATATTTTAAATCGTTTCTGTACCTGGTTGTTTTTACGAGTTAACTTTTTTTTTACTGTGTAATGAATATGTTGAGTTAATGGCAATATTTTAGCTTACGATAACTAATAACTGTAATTTATTAAAGTTAGAGCTTTCATGTAACCAGAATTATCCATTTATTATGGTACTATCTAGGTAAACATTTTGTTAATGGTGTCATCATTATACATAGTGTTTTTTGAATTTAAATGAGCAAAAACTGTGTCTATATTTTTTGTAAGATATTCCTAACATAATCAATTCCTTTGATAAAAATGAATTAGGTAGGTGATTTGAAATTTAAAGAATGTGAACTGTATTCGGGACAAATCGAGTTTTCGATAACAACAAAAAAACCAGATCTGTATTGGTACTATAAAAAAATACTTAAGTACCTATACCTACTAATATATTCAGAGCACAAAACTAGCCCAGAATTGATTTTGTTTAGATACATAAATTGTTTGTCTTATATTCTGAGAATGTATGTAGCTGACGTAACCTGACTGGATTATGTACCTACCTAGTATATAAAGTTAATGTTCTGTTTTAAATTTAATATGATACAAAATTGAATATCTTTGTTTTATAAAACAATACAACAGCAGTAATGATTGATAAAAGTAGTGACTTAGGTAAAACACTAAGAATCGTTAGCAAATTATTCGTAATTTTATATTTTAAGTTAAAGTTAATAGTTTTAAGGCTGAATGTCTCAATTATATTGTTGTCAAATAAATAAATATTTGAGCGTCGTCAGCTAACGCTTAATGTTTGGACCAAGTCCCTGAGACGGTGGGTGGAGGCGCCTCACCATTTACATGAGGGGTCAGCCCGGTCTGCTATCGCACTGATTTACAGCCATATTCAATTGTTACCACTGCTTGTATCAACAGCTGCCACCTACAAATATATATATATGATACACTAAATCTATCCAATATACCCAACACGCTGTATACGTGTCATGATCGTCGTTTGTCACAATAAATGCATTGAAAATATATCTTCGTTTCTTTTACAAAACCCTTTTATGAACTTGTGATACTTATAATAAAGTCTAGGGTAATACAAACAGATTTATTTAACTTTTAAAAATAGTTATTCAAATGCAAAACGTCAGTGTTAGCAATACTTAAATATAAATGAAAATTTATTTATGACTTTTAAAGTGGAGTGGAATGCTTAAAAGCGACCTCAGCACAATTCAAAAAACTAAATCTGTAATCGCGAATTTACGATTCAAAGCGTTTTTTTTAGTTTAGAGGTGTGAATGTTGTATAAAAACGTTCTAATACAGTTTTCCGAGAATTCTAAAAACGCCTTTAAAAACATATAAATGTATTAAGAGTTGAAAAGGGCTTCATTCATGGGTTGTACGTAGTTAAAGTAGGCTGGGTTTTTCTTTAGCAGCTGGGTAGGAAGGGCTATGGTAGGTAAACAGGGTGGCACGATTTATGCGCAGTTTGAGCGGCTTTCCTTCTTTGTTTCAGGTAATGACCCCGCTTTCATCCCGGACTCAATGGGCGAGAGCAAAGAGTTCGCAGATACCGGCTACGTCGCAAACCTGCCTCCACATTAAGTAACGGACATGTTTTTGAGTTACCGATTGTTCTGACGTTAGATATTTATGCATAGCTGTGGCATATGAAAGGGTAAGTGGCTAAATGAAACTTATGAAAATAATAAATGAAAATTAGGTAAGAAAGAAGTGTACCTATATAGGGAGCTGCTTCGATTTACGAAAAACAGAACTATTTTTCTTCCTAATAATATCACCTGATAGTTTGTTATTGGTACATTGCAATAAAAAAGCTTGTGCAAGCACAGTGTGAAAAAAAAAACTATATAATTCTTATTCAGTTTCTCATTTAAACATTTTTCACCACACTATCGAGGCTGTGGACGAATTACCTTTGCGTTTTATCGACAATACACGTCAAAACTAATTAACGTACTGAAATTCAGCTTTTAGGTAGTTTTTGTTCTCATAACTACGAATACAATACGTAGAGCTATTCAATTATACGAAACAGTGCCTAACTAAGCTTAGAGACAATAATAATTCAGACAATAGAAGCATTAATAGGCCTGTTACAAAGGTCATTTGAAAAAGAGGTTCCTAACTTTGAAACATAGGGCGCTACATACTGGCCGAAAACAATTTTGATTGGTGCTATCTATTGGCACGAAAAGAAGAAGACTGAAGCACGGGAACCTTTTTTTCTTCAACTCAGTCAGAATAAGCAATGACTTTAGTGTGATACGTGAATGGGCGTGGCCTCGTCATTCAGCCCGTTCCCACTGTAATGACCCTATAACGGTTCGCATTATTATTTATGGTGTGTAGCTGAGAACGGCATAATAGGACCATAAGAATGAAATAAATTCTCGCAAACTTTGAGTTCTTGGCTTGGCTTGAAAGCTGCGATAGCACTTATTGTTTCACATTTGCGAAAATGTTTTCATAGACGTGTTTTGCATGCGCTGATTATTTCTAATTTTTCCCGCCTGCAATTCTTTTTTGATAGAATAAATAACGTTATAAAAGAAAAGTATCAAGCGAACAGATCAGTATTTTCAAGTGCGGATTTCACCAATGAAATTGATCGCGTTCAGCACATAAACGAGTTCAAGAGCTGTCAGTGTACAATATTCCATAACAATTTTGACACTGACAGCTCTTGAACGCGTTTTAGAAATGCTGATCGCGTTCGGTTTCATTGGTAAAATCAACCCAAAGACTGTAACATCATCTTAATATGAAACAATTTTAGATATACTTTGCAATTATTTTAGCTCTTACTTTTAAAAACGAATAAATGTATATTACCTCAAAAAGCGCATTATAATATTCCCTATAAGAATTTAAAACTTAATTCGATTTTCTCAATTTTGCACCCCGCAATCTCACCCCTAGAAAATCTGATTCCACGCGCGCCGCATAGATGGCGCTGGCAGTAGCATTGTAGACAACGGCTTAAACCAAAATGTGTCCTTTTATTACGGCCAGTGTTCGGTTAAATGGACGGCCGGTAGATACCTAGGTGACGTTGGTAAAGCCTTTGGTAGTGGCCACAGACCGAAACGGTCCATCAATCTCCTGTTGCTTTACACAATACCGCAAATAGCTCTTTAGTTTACATTCTGGTTTTGTACGGATTACCTACTACCTGCCTACCTATAGCATGCCCATATAAATTGAATCTATAGATTTTAACATAACAGCCTTCGAAAATGACTTTATCTATTGTTTCAACAAAGCATTATTCAGTGACATTATTATGGTATTATAGGAACCAAATGTGTAGCAATAATTCATTAAAGATTTAGTGTAATTGAATCACATAATGATTGATTATTCCTGTACACAATAGAGACGAAAGTTATACCTATAATATTAAGAAGATATAAGTAGGTATATATAATATTAGCAATTTTTCAGGGCTTTCAATTCATATTTATTTTAACACTAATAAAAAATTACCTGCCTTTAACAAGTAACTGAAAAAGTAATTATATCAGCTTAAAATTAAGTCAATAAAATTCAACGCACATCATATAAATCAAAGCTCATAAAATATTGACTAACTCAGGCCCAAAACCTCTAGTTACCTAATAGTAGTCAATAAATTAACTTGGTACCTACATGAACCATTCGTAAATCGTATTATTGATAGGTGGAGAACGAAAGTCAAGCCCGCTGGTCCAAGGATGAGTGATGACGAAACGAAAAGTGCGGTCTGAACGTGAGGAGCAACTGTAAATCACTTGATGAATGTTCTAGAAACGGACGATGTGTTTATTGGCAGCACTCGGTTTTGGTGTAAAGTTATAGTTTAGAAACTATCTAGTGCGTGAAGTAGTGGTTTAGTAGGTACCTACCTGTTTAAAATTGATAGGTCATTTTTATGTGGAGGGTACCTATGTTTCCCGGAAAAGAAAATGCGCTGTCTCCCATTAAACTATGTATATCAATTAATGCAAATTATAAGTCATCTGGGGGGAAAGATAGCTAAATAAAAAGTGAAGTAATATAGTTGAATTTGTAGAAAATATGGAAAAGAGGCGCAGTAGACAGTGGTAACGTATTATCAGACTACTTTACGTAGGTAATATTACAGCAGTAGATAGATAGGTACTACCTATAAACGAACGAAGGCAACTTTTGTACTTTTTGATTCTTATCGGAGTATAATTATTAAGAGTAGGTACCTACAGAAACAGTTAATAGGTTTGAAATAATCGTTACTACTCTATAACTTATGACTTAGATTTTCTAAATTTTGTGTAAAATAAAGAACAAAAACCACCACACAAGTAAATTATTTGATGTAGGTTCATAATAGTTATTTTGAATGAGTAACACATACACTTAAAAACACTGTAAAAGAATGTATGTAAAATTTCTAAATTGATGTCTGTAATTTTTATGGTGTAAAATAAAGAGTATTCTATCTATCTATCTATAACTATTTGTGAAACACACATGTGTTTCAAACAAAAATATGTTGGCAACTTGGAAAAGTTACAGTCTTATCGGACTTAGAGAGAGTGCACTGAACGCTCCACCAGATAAATTAAGATGTTTTCCTCTTAATATGTCTCGTGGTCAGATATTTATTAACGGTTTGGTATTAATGTCCAGTAATGTAAGGGAAGATAAGTAAAAAGATATGGCTGGTAGGCAACAAGTAATACGACAAAATGATGGTAATGATTTCGTGAAAGAAATGATAAGAATAAAAAAGGGGAAGACAAAGAACAGACATTAATTGAAAGCGCATTGCTGCTACGATTATTATAATATTCTTCTTCTTTTCGTGTGGTTAGTAAACTAACCTGGTGTCAGAGTTTTAGTTCACATGCCGTCGAGAAATATCTCTCAGGCATACCGGTTTCCTCACGATGTTTTCCTTCACCGTTTTTGAGCAAGTGATAATTATATAATACGCACATGAATCCGAAAAGTCAGAGGTGCGTGCCTTGGGTTCGAACTCGAGACCTACGACTTGTCAGTCTGACTGTCACACCACTAGGCTATCACTGCTTGCTATATTATAAGCGATGGAGAAACTAGAGTAATTTTTATACGTGACCGCACGTACTTGGTACTTTGAACATTTTTGATAACGCAGGAATACTGTCTCATACAAAACTTCAATATCTACTCGCCCCAAATGGGACGGCTGATTATTTTTTCGTCCTATTTGATGATCTGTACCACACCCTTAAATATGATCACATCTTTATAATACATGCTGTATACATAAGTAAGAATGTAGATCTTAAAATAAGAGTAGATGCTAACGAGCTAGTATAGCTAGGTAATACGAGTAGCTTGTTGTAAGCAGCATAATAGTTTTCTCAGTTCCAAGAAAAATACTAACTATCAATAAACTACAAAGTACTGATTTCTATAACAAGGGAAAGTACTGTAACAATACCCCGCTTTGCCTTTCAAAGGTAAACTATCTTTTGTTACCTGTAAAAGAGGTCTTAATCGACAATATTCACTGAAACCTATATAATATCTATAACCTTCGATCCCCGATAAAGAAAATTAGCTGCCCATTACAATACCGAGTAAAAATGAAGTAAAAAAGGCACGCAAGCCATTAAAGAACCTTAACGACGCCGATCAGATGAATAAATGATTGAATTTTCAATTAAAATTAGAGAGAAGCCAAAGGGAACTTTGTTGACAATATCGGCGCTGGAGTGAGACAGAGTGACGATTTTAATACTATTTCATCATCTCGACTGCTTTAATATTTTTAATTGAAAGATTCAATTACACTCTTTCGGATTTAAATGGTTGAGCGCGGAGATGTACTAGAAATGATGGGTCCAATTTACATTTGCGATTTGAGAGCTGAATTGAGATTAACGGAATAGTATATTATTCTCCATTAGGACTGGAAGCCACATGAAGTATTAACAGGGTTTAAAGACCAGCAGCGATTAGTGGATGTAGTACCTACTATTGAATCAACCTACAATATATTGATTTATGTGTGAAGTTTACTTTGTTCATGGAAATTGAAGAGACGGAGATACGGAGAGTCTATGTTCTTTTCAAGAAACTGTATTTTATTTTCTGCTTTAATAGGTGATCTTGCTGCAGGTTATATTTTAATCTTAAAGTTATTGCAGTTACACCTAGGGTAAATAATCCTTATGTTGATGTGTAACGTTGATAAGTACCTAACGTTTATGGATCTCGGCCTAAGAATTTACATCTCTGATAACGAGTGTTCAGAGTTGGACCTACTTTGGCTAAGCTTTATACCTGTCCCTGTCGCACAACGGTCAAATATAAGTGCAGGACAGCAACGGGGACATGTTGAAGTCAAAACACGAGTTAAGTAACACTTATAGATATTGGCCTTAGAATTATTATGAGTTTTAAAATTCTCCTCAAAAATTATCCTCTTTATTTAAAGGTTTTGTGGTCATCTTATAAAACATCTTCCAACCAAAAACTATCCTAAGTAAAACAAGTGCAGGGAATGGTCTCTCGTAATTTTCTAAGAGTCACGTGCGTTGTCGCTAACAACTGTTCCTTGAATTACGAACTAGTTCTACATGAAAATAACTAATTAATGTGCGAACACTATTTGAAAGGACTCATTAATTTAACACCTGACTGGAAAACTTAAAGGAAGCGGTATTTAGTAATTCTATCATAGGAACGTTTGAACTACAAGCAAACGGATATTAAATAGTAAATAATAAACAAAATTAATACAGTTCTTTATTGCAGAATAAACAAAATTAAATAATAAAAAACAAAGTAAAATTAAAATCAATACAATTCAAAATTAAAATACACAACAATTAAAATCAAAATTAAAACACAAAAACAATTAAAGTTACTAGATATGAAATAGTGGCTAGTGGCTAAATAATAACAGCCTCTAGGGTCTATCGAAGGTTAAGCTACGCTTGCCGCGGTCGGTTCATGGATGGGACCATACATTACACATCGAGACCCCCCTCGCGCCTTGAAAAGCACGCTAAGCCGTTTGTCCCGGCAGTCATTCATAGATCTTTGACAGTCGTTACGGGTAGACAGAAGCCCAAAAGTCCGACAACCAGTCTTAATTCCACAGTAACTGGGTTGTAGAGATAAAGGCAGTCGCTCCATGTAAAATACTGGTATTCAACTGCATCCGGTTAGACTGGAAGCCGACCCCAACATAATTGAGATAAGGCTACGCAGATTTATTGGATATGAACGGAAAAGCATATCATTGAATAGAAAGGTCGATATTCAGCTTTTTTTAAGGTAAAGGGGACTCAAAAAGAAATCATTCATTTAATTTTATTTCAAAAGGAAACTTAAAAGGATTTCTCAAACTGTATTTTTAAAGAGCTTTGTAATAATTGCAAAAGCGGTCGAACCGTGTGAAACAAAAGGGTTCAGTGATGCTCATTTATTTAAGCGCTAAATATTCTTCGCGCCAAAGAAACTTTCTTATTTCTAACGATAATTAAATTATAGAATTAACTGTGGAAATTAGTTGAAAATTACGACAATACTTCGGCACACTGTAAAAGTTTATTTTTCCGCGAAAACAAAAAAATAAAAGAGGTTGAGTTAGAGTTGAAAATTGTTAATGGTATTGCATTTATTTTGTTTTGTCTTTTTTACTTTTTATTGGATTACTGTAGGGTTATTTCTATTTTTTATTTTAGTTACAAATAATTAACAAGCTTATGTTAGAGAAATAAAATGTTTAATTATTAAAAAATCGTTTTTATGAAATGGATGTTTGTGTCAAATTCTGCTAAATTTTGGTTTTGTAATTCGATATCCTCTAATACTACTATTAATAGGTAACATGTTTGTTTACTGATTAATAATCATTATCCCTATATAATTAAAGCGTATGTAACTACCGTGTAGCCGACGACAGAAATATGTAGAACATGTCCACCCGCTTGTCTAATTATAATCGATCCTCGGGAGATTGACACATGTCGTGAATGTAACGATAGCAACATCAACGCGTGTTTAGGAATTAATTTGGAAATAAATATAAAATGTCATTTTGTGGGATTCCGTAGCATAATATCTATACATATAATAAAATAGTAAAGAAGCCAAAACTGTAGAGTTACATTGAATATTTTTGAAAAAAGTAATTGCTACGAGGTGTGGGAACGAATCTGATGCCGAAAATATAGTTTTTAGATGTTTTCTGTTTTTCTGGTTGTATGTTGCGGATTGGCGCAAAACGGCTGAACGGATCTGGATGAAATTTGGCACTCATATAGTTTATAACTTGAATTTATACATAGGGTACTTTTAATCACGGGTTTACGTTCCCGTGGGATGTTTTCCGACATTCACGCGAGCGAAGCCGCGGCCAAAAGCTAGTTTCTATTAACTAATAATATAGGTCTTCTTCTTCGAGTCTATGTTGTTTCAAAAAACATTGTTCATATTTTTCCGTTTCAATTCTGCTTTGTTCGTTTAATTTGCCTTTACGCTTGATGGGTAGTAAAAAGAATCCCTGGAACCACAAATAGAATCAGATTGTTTATTTCTAAAAGGGAAATTCAACTAATTTTCCGTTTGAGTTAGATTAGGTACCTACTTAGGGCTGATTTTTCCAACTTCACATTTAATCAAATTGACGTTTGGCTGTTTTTGTATGGAAATAATATCCAACATTATAATTATTTCTCGGATAAATATTTCAAGCGTTGGAAAAATCAGACCTTACTACTCTAAATAATACTTAAACATTTTACCTAACGTCTAATTCGGTAGGTCATTTGATATCTTAGCATCTATTCCTTATTTGCCGACCGTACCCTGTACAATCATCGAGACAGAAGCGTCGTTGAGTATCTGTCCCAAGCTGATGAGTGACATACCTTTTTCCAGAAAGAAACAGAGTAACCAGCATCTATTTGTGTCTCAACTCTAATAAAAAATGATCTGCCTCTAACATATGGGATACACGTGTCATCCTAAATAATCTTGTTTAAATTATTAGTTTTTAATTTTCCTTTGTTGTTTTTAGATGAGCAACCTTATTTAAAGAGCTAGAATACGATCGCTATATTCTGGTTTTAATGAAACACAAAAAAAAAAAACCATCAAAGAACAAAAAAAAATCTTAAACTTTATAATATATTTTTAGCATTTTCTTAATCTATATCTGAAACTTAACTAAACATCATTCATTCACATTTTAGTTAAATATAATGATATATTGATTTTCTTCCGGTCATCCGAAAATGTGTGGAGATTTGAATTTTATAAGTCTTTTAACAAATTTACGTTCTTCCGCGATCTAAAAATATGCTTTATTATGTCTTCAAGGTGTGGTTTAATAATCATTATTTTTATAAATGAGGACACAATTTAAATTTTAGCCCTTTATTCACTTCTAATTTGTGCTCACACGTTCACAACGTCCATTTGCAATGATAGATAAAAGAGCAAGCACTGGAAAACATGTGGGTTTCATAATAATCAAGACTATTCATGTACATGATACCTACCATCATAAATGTTATTTTCTTAACCTACCGCTGACTTATGGGATGCTCAAGTCATCATTAACCTTTAGTTTGAGTTATTACTTCAAAATATTTATTAGGTTATTCATTCATTTACTTTTATTTGACGGGTATTGCAATCAAACACTATCTTATTTGTAAACTGTTCCAGACTTTAATTTATCTACTTTATTTTGTTAACATGCCCCTTGTGAATTTATTGAGAGAGCACGTGTCATTTTAGTAAAATTTTTACCTGTATCTTAATATTGTTTTAAATTAAATTAATTTTTTTATTTTTAAAGGGTTAGCCCACGATTAAAGCTTGCGCTTTCTAATTTCTCAACTTTCATGTAAAATATAAATTTACTTGTTTATTAGGGGTGGTTTTCAAAAAGGACGCTCTTTGGGACTAACCAAGCCGGAAGGGATTAAAGTGTGAGCAATAGAATTTTCAGAAGGCCCTGTATAACCTTTTCAAACATAATTATATTAGTGTAGGAGTGTGTTTTATTTACTCGCTTATGTGTTCAAGCTGACCAGTTGGAACTTCATTTTCATCAGTTTCTACAAATTTTCGTCGTTGTTTAAACACTGTCCATACATTTACCTAGGTATACTATAGGTACCTACTATAATCTTCTTAATTTCTATGTATTTCTTACATATAAGTAATAATGGCCCAAGCATCATAATAGTTATGAAATAGCAGTAATTTAGACTGAACAAATAAAGAAACGACCTCTATTGGCGCATCGCTTTAAACGCCGACTTCTGCCTCCCCCTGAAATGAAAGATTGTGTACAACGCCATCTAGGGATTGAAGTTGAACTCATTTAGTCACATTCTGCAGCAATGCCTCGAGCCACATTAAAGTGCATCTCTAGCCCGAGGTTCTGAAAACGACTTTTTTATGAGTTAGGTACTGAGATGTTCGCCGCATAAAATTGTTGCTTCTCTGGTGTTTCACGACTTATATCATTTTTAGATTAACTTTATTATATTATTAAAACAACATTCGCATACGAAATGGCCATAGGTTTAAACAGACATAATGAAACATTGAAGATGGATAGTTGCACCATCCATTCTCCCAATGGTTCATTAATAGACAATCGATTAGATTTACAGCTTTCAATGTAAGCGTAACTACTATAAGTAGACATAAGACTGGTATGCACCTAAGCGAACTAATAAAATTAGAAACGTCAACTACCCACAATATTTATCTTTTGCCTCCTGGTTGAATTTACAACAATGCAATTTGGACTTTATTGCTTTATACACAGGACTTCTTGTAAAAAACAAGGAAGCCCTTAAAGGCTTAGAGCGCGGTCGCAAAAGCGGCGTAGCATCGTCTATTTCGACGTCGTCGGTGCGTTGACCGGCCCATTTCGACGCTGCACAACAGTCGATAATTATGTTGTCAACTGACTAAAGCAAGCGGGCTATACAAAGCGGATCTGGGCCGGATCAGTCGCTTTTTGTGCACGACAAAGGCCATTACGCGATCCGTTTCCGAGCGTAAAGTCAACACTGTTATGAAGTTTTCATTGAGTTTTCGCTGGAAAATAGCCTAACGTGGGAAAGCTACGATTGCGATTTGAATGGATAATGAGCTCCGGTGTATTCGTTAATTGAGTCGATATGTAAATAAACAGGCCGCGAGCCTCACTCAATCATTGCGGAACTCAAAGGGTAGTGCTATTTTATTGTGTCAGTGCTCTGATTGTTAGCAAACTTTGTTCGGTAGTTTGTCTGCGTAGGTATTTGCGTACCTATTTATTGTTTTACAAAGGGACTCTAACTGGCTACTCTGTCCTACCCATGCGACTACAAAAAACGAATATATGGTCACCATAATTATCATTTCATGAAACCGCATGTGAATTCTATTGAAATACCATCCGGTCCCATTTAAAAATAACATGGCATAGGTATTAAAAATGCAAATGAATTAACATTGACGCACAATTTTATTTACTCACAACCGTTTACACAATAAATAGTTGATATTTTAATTTGCCAAAACAAATAAAGGTGATGCAGAATGTTCTATCAGTAATATCAATTTTATTCAGTACAAATGACATATCACTTAACTATTCATGGCGGTCATGTTTCAATTTGTGGTCTATACAGTGTAATAATTAATGTATTATCTATTTACTCATTTGGAACTGAATCAATTAGGGCTACATTGAAAATTCATGGTGGGATGATTTTTAGAAATATCCTCTTACCTTTTGTATTTACAACAGAAGTGTTTTTTGGGTGTGATGTTGCTTCAGATGTCATGAAATATAGAAAAAAATTACGTACTAGTCAGAACCTGTTTTACATCTCCAATCTGAAGCCAATTAAGTTCTTAAAAAAATAAATGAGTATATGTCTATTAGACATCTGCATTTAGCAGGTTTTTAGTTTCAGCCAGTATATTCATGGTTTTCAGTTAATAGTGAGCGGTATCAATTAAAACTGTCTCCTCTGATTTATTTTATTGGTTCAGCAATTGATTACATTACGCCAAATTGACCGCAATGAATGGGAGTCTCACGACACCGCACTGCGTTACATTCACTCTACAATTGCGTTTTTATTAAATTTTTACTTATAAAAAACTTACTGAAGAGAGATGCAACGAACGTTACTGAATACATACCTAGTAATTATTGCAATTAGGTACCTACAATAACCACATTTGACAAGTGGAATGGTGGTACATTATAATATTATTGGACAAGAGAAAGTATGATGTTACAACCACACAATTTTACACCAATGAGTGCGTTGAAAATTATAATTTCTATACACTTTATATTCAGTCTATTACACCGAGATACAAAAATATATCATAATACAGATCTATTTCAGTAAGCACCTATCACAAAACACATCAGCGGGATCCTAATGCTTTTAGAATGCCCATATAAAACCGCTAATATTCCTCCAACGTACAGTGAAATCACGATGACGATGTAAACACCCCACGGCAATATACCAAAAAGGGATCGCACCTATCTATAACAAAAAAGGTATTAGATAACTATCCCAAGTTTGGTTCCTGGTGGAACTATCAATCACCTTACTAATTGCGTTATTTATCTACCCCCATTCTGAAATCGCGCTGTCATCGGCCTATGTAATTTCACTTAGTGGCCTCTTTAGCCACGTATTATTTCTTAATAATTTTCCACCACTCATCGTGGCTTTGCTGCGAAAATGACACGGTTTCCACAACCGGTTTTAGGTTCTGAAGGTCAAGTAATTTGTTAGCGCTTGTTATGAGCACCATTTTCTAAACACAATATAACCTGGATAGGTTCGCCGTCATTTAACTTGAGTGGTGCAGAAATATATTGTTACAGAAGTATTAGTGGTGCTCTTGTTGTAAATTATAACAAGTATTTAAGCATATTTGAGTTTCTTGTCTTGTTAAACGTACATATTTCATGTCTAAAGACGACTTTAGAAGTAAAGCAATAACGCATTAGAGTTTCGAACTCGTATTCTAGAACCGTTATTTGCGGCTTTTCGTACACACCGTACTCGAAATATAATTGACAACCCTTTCGCCATTAACTAGAATTGGGTTGTCCAGTCAATTCCTGAATGAATGATGCCCGAAGTCACCGGGTTTCGGGTCGAACAAATCCCAAGTATGCGTGACGAAATACTTCTCAGAAATAATTTGTATAGTTTGTTGTATGCGCACGCAAATGAAATGGTCCAAGCATTTGGTAGAACTCGTTAACCAACTAGTGTTTCTGACGCCAAGATTCGGTGCCGAGTTAATTTAGGTTGTCGATGACGGCTTTTTGTACCGATTACACAAATGCGTCGGTTTACACCATGTGTTAATGATTTTGTTAGTAATTGTGGACTGTGCGTAATATTATGTTCATCGACGATTCAGGGCATGTTATTCATTACAAATAGTAATTAAGAACCTAATGATAGTTTGTAGCAGCAGCGTAGTAAATAGGAAAATGATAAAAAATGGAGTGCTTGCGTTAGTGATAACGATTAAAATCACTAATCTGATGCCTAGATACATCAATTTTATACCGGGCGTTCGTCATAAAAAATCCCTAATACCTTTATTAATGCCGTATTAAAATAGGGTATTATAACAAGAGGTTAGGCACCATAGCAACGCGATTTGCTTAGTTAAATATTTCGGGAGATCCTCCCGCGTGAGGAGGGTTGGCCGGCCATCCCCGGACCAACTCGAGAATTCTGGCGATCGTGATGATATATGAGGGCGCATTATTTTCTTATCTTTTCTTTTTCTAACTCCACCGCCCATACTTCATTCCTGCTCGTATTATAAACGTTTTACTTTTCATATCTCGTAATAGACGCCTTGGGCGCGAATGGTGTTAGTATTACGTAAATTTCGGTAATATGTCATAGCAGTTGAGCCTCTCAACGCTTTTAAGGCTCGTGATGATTTCATTTTGAGCGGGAACGATATAAATTATTTTTTGTTTGAGCATGACTCAAAGGAAATTGTTTCTTGAAAATGATACCGTATTGTAGATGAGGTTATCTCAGTAAACAAGGTGGCGCCGGTACTCGGCATGAAAATATTTTCATTCTATTGAGAGTCTGCGTAATCTTTTAATATACAGCGCTATGAGGTTTTACTGCTTGTAGTGTTCCGTTTATAAACAATTTAGATTCGTGCTCGGCCCGAGAAAATTTAATATTATAAAGATTTTCTCTTGTTCTAAAAACGTACTAATCCTAAGGGTCGATTCACACCGAGACGTGAGCCGATGCAGAGATGCTTGAAGAAGACAAAGGTTTTGCGCTGCGCGGCGCGGCGCCGCGAGACGCAGCGCGACGTCGCGAGGTGCATCGTGAAGTCGCTGCAGCCCTAAGCTACGCCTCGCTGCTTCGTGATGCGTCTCGCTACGCTGCGAGACATTTTAGAATTATCTCAATTAAATGTGTATCTTCTTGAGTACTAAATAAAGTTATATTTTGTATCACTATCTCAAAAAGTGAACAGACCCTAAGAGAGTTTTCAAAAAATTAAAAAGGTTTTACCTAAGCGTTTTATACCCCAACTTTATAGTATCAAACGGTTCCAATTCATCCAAATTTAACTCCAAACAACATTGAAATCCAAAAAAAACAAAAATCAAAAATTCAAAAGTCATTTATTCAAACTAGGCTGAGAATCAGCACTTTTCGAACGTCAAAGTTACAATTCCATATCTACCCAAACTTGACACAGCAGATGTTAAATCTCAAATAACAACGAGAGGCAAATCTCAGCAACAAGATCACAGAATAACTAGAATAAAATACATGAGAGATTATTTAAAGGGAGTAAAATCAACACTTGGTCCGTTTGATGGACGGCTTGGTGACATTACCATAGTTTTAAAAGTCAAAACCGAGGACAGTTAGATTGGAGACGAAGTAAACAAGTTCACCTTGACTTGATCTTACATCGGATCAGATGTAGGAACAGAGACCTAAATGGAAGTAGTCGAATACAAATGAGCTGGTCGATAGGACGGGGATTCGGGATTATTTAGCTATTTTAGTGTTTTAGATTTAGCTTATAAACTGAAATTTATACTAGAAATTTGAAGAAAGTAGGTACGGTTTATGACTGTTTGACTCGCATTCTGGGAGAACTTCATCATTTAGGTACCTGAATAAAAATGTCTGTATTATTAATCCTAGTCAGCCTACCTACATCCCAACGGCGTTTTCCGTACACTGTATTAATTGCTATCTCGATATTGCAACGCTGAGACGTAATCTCATATCAGTGCAAAACGATGAAGTACTTACGTTGTTTACAGGCATGGATAACAACACAAGCTGTAAGTATTGAGATTCCCTAGTTCTCTTACCTTTTAATATTGAACGCACTGGCTTAAAACAATTCATACATTATGTTTTCTTCTTTCTCACAGGTTGAACAAGACAGTGTTGTTTGTGATGCATGTCTAAGATTGGCAATTCAAACTATCACTGAGACACCAGGAACCAGTCGAATAGTGGTTTTGTTGGCATGTGGAACTTATCACAAAACAGGCTCGTTCTTACCATGGCGAGCATACAAGAGCTAATGGTATATATACGATTGAGATATGCAGGGAAATTGATAACGCATTGGTTGAGGATTTAGCTCTTCCGGGTAAATGTTTTTTACTGCGAGGAAAAATACATAGCAGACATATTTCTCAAAAAATATATTTTGTTTACATAATAGTTAACAATTCTTTATCTGGGATTGGGGCTTTACAGCATCGTTATTGTAACTGCCTAGTGGGACGGCGAACAGTTGGTACCTGTGCCCATACCATGTCAATAATATGGTACTTAGCATGGGCCCGATACCAACTTAATATTTATCCTCCTGCTGAGTTTCTTGATGACATATTAGTGGTTTTTAATGATGATTAAAACATTTAAATGCTGTTTTGTTGTTTAATTATTGCATATTAATCCTTAACCTTGAACTAACCTATATTTTAGAAAAAATGTTTGGAACTGGCTTCTACCAAGTTTTTTGATAATTATTGAAATTGTCATGGGTTCCCTACGATTTGTAGTGCAATTTGGCGTATATTTCATTGTTGTTCATTTCAGGCATTTTTTTGTGTGGCTGATGGGCATTCCCCTTTCATCCAAATCCGTTTGCGTTACTTTTGGACTTTGGGTTTAGTCTTAAACAATGAGCTTGATTTTTTTACTCCGACCTTAAAACCTCAATATTTTCTATTTATTATGGTTTGAAGAAAGTACAAATCATTTCACACTAGCAACTGCTTACGGTTTCACTCGTATGCTAGGAATTATTAATCCACTATCTGCTCTCTGCGGTTACACCCGCATAAGTCTCGATCCCTTAGGAATATCGGCATAAAAAGTATCATATGACCTTTTCCAGGTCACGATCTACACTTGTGCCAAATTTCATCCAAATCCGTTCAGCCGTTTTAGCATGAAAGCGTAACAAACAAATAAACAAACCAAGTCATTTTCGCATTTATAATATTATATAGTTAGGATTAAAATTAGTATGTTTCAGTATACTTGTAAGTAGGTATACCAAAATTTCATCGAAATTCGGTCAGCTGTTAAAACATGATTGAGTAACAGATGTCCTAAATTTCACATAAAATCATATTATTATACCTAATAGAGTAGGATGTAGAAGCTGTATTAGTGGCCGTTATGAATGGTTGGGTTAGTCATTCAATTTAAATAAATAATAGTGACTATGTTAGTATTTGCTGCATGCTTCCGTTGCACATAAATCTTTATAAAGAAACATCTAATACAGAATCTGGAATTTCTCAGTAGCAGCCCGGAATCTGGATTTGTGCCCGGTTGATGGCAATAGGCTCGTCCCCTATTACATGGGACTTAAAACATAACTGGCGAAATGTGGGTGTACCTACTACATGTACCTCTACCCAACCCTTCGGGGAAACAAGGCGTGATGTTATGTATGTTTATGTTATCTAATACAGAAACTAACAATTTATTAGTAGCCATTAGTAAATTGAACCCGCAGTCCAGAGAGCAAAAACGAAATATGCAGTAGTAAAATCCGCATTACTTTGGATTTTGTACTTTGGTCTCTAAAGTCTTTAATTTTAGCTTGATTTTTTAACTCCCACATCAAAATCTACAACAGATTTTGATGCGGTTTTCTCTAGCATTTAGAGAATTTATACCGGAAGTTTTTATGTATAAAAAATATTAATATTTGTCTACTAAGATACTCGTATAGCACAGCAATATCGATGTTTGGACATGTCGCCACATTAATAGAGTGCACCCGTGCGAAGCAGGAAGGAAAGGTTTTGGATTTTAAATAAAATAGTTTTATTTTTAATTTAATTAAATAACGAACATGTAAATGTTCTTGTTATAACTTAGATACCTACAAGTCATTCCGCAGACAAACGATCATGTCACACAGCAGTGGTAAAAGTAAAAGGCCATTTTTTAATACTTCAGTTTTTAAAAATCACGTTTCTTGTACGAGAACCATCTTTTTTTATAATTCGGTTGTAATGGCGGCCATAGCCGTACACACTGAAAATTTCAAGTGTCTACCTATTACGATTCAAAAGATACAGCCCTGTGACAGACGGACGGACGAACGGACGGACGGACAGCGGGGCCTTAG
Organism: Xanthia togata; assembly: GCA_963853775.1. Lineage (NCBI taxonomy): Eukaryota > Metazoa > Arthropoda > Insecta > Lepidoptera > Noctuidae > Xanthia > Xanthia togata. The sequence goes on along the minus strand of OY970802.1, from coordinate 9,683,324 downwards.
TAATAGGGTCCCGTTGGCACCCTTTGGGTACGGAATCCTAAAAGCTAAGAAGGAGGAGCTAAGTAGGATTTTTTTTTCAACACTAAAGTCAAAGTCAAAGTATTTATTTGTGTGTTTTTTGGTGATACAAAAGGTCTTATAATTAGGTTATGGTAACTCAAAAAACTACCCATACACAATTTAACAATATAAGAATTTCAAATCGATATAACATTCAAATTAACAAACATTTCAATATTTAGGTCACTAGATTAAGATGTCCTCGAATTGAACATACCTATCAAGATATTTGCCAGTCTAGGCTACCAAAACAAAACCTAGTAACTAGCTGTAAATGCTTTGTATCATTCCACGCCAGTTGTAAGAGTCGATTGAAGGCCATACGTTATAATTTAGCTGGCAGACCAATTAGAGGAATCTTTGAATCCTACATGTTAGTGCTTCACGAGATCCTTAGTACCTCTTAGTATTTTTAATAGACGACCTACGTTACTAGCTTTTGAAGTAGTTACTTGCTTAGTTGTTCTGGATGACTTCTAGGAACACCTTAAAGTTCTTAAGTTAAGATTTTTTATAAACTTTGTTCATAATATTTAAATAATAATAATCATAAGGTGCATCGTCTTCACATACTCGTATAAGTAATTTACATACACAAAATATTGTAAAACATTTTAAAAGAGAGATGGTGGAGTTTCTTGCCCATTCTTCTCCATGCGAAAACTACCTTTTGAAAGGGGCGACTAGAATGAATAATAACTAACTAGAATAAATGTTGACGTTCAAAAGTGCCTATTTGAATTGAAATAAATGATTTGTCTTTGACTTGTTATGCTAAGATCTTGTTCTTCAATTATTTCTCGGAAAATCTTTTGTTAGTAGATAGCTATAATGCTAATTAGTTAGTACAGTGCCTTTAGATTTGGTTGGTTTAATCCATTCTTCCATAGTAATTGATTGCCTCGTTGGTCTAGTGATCGTAACGCAACCGCTACTGCTGAGCATGAGGTCCTGGATTCGATTCCCGGGTCTGGCAAAGTGTTATTGGGTTTTTCTATCTGGAATTTCTCATTAGCAGCCCGGAGTCTGGATTCGTGCCCAGTTGATGGCAATAGGCTCGTCCCCTGTTACATGGGACTGAAACATAACTGGTGAAATGTGTACCTGATATAGGTACACCTCTGTCCCATCCTTCGGGGAAAAAAAGACGTGATGTTAAGTTATGTGCTATACTAATATTATAAATAGAAAGTGACTCTGTCCGTCTGTCTGTTAACTTTTTACGCCTAAACCACTGAACGGATCTATATGACATTTGATATAAGTATATCGGTATCCTGAGATATGGACAAGGACATATATGTTACTTTCATCCTTGATATTTGTATTAATAATGATGAAATACAAAATACGTATAGCCGATTTCGCGATCAACCCCTAGTGACAATACATTCACGGAGTGACGATGGCTCTCTCGAGTCTAAGGTGGAAAAAAATGCCACTAACTGCTGAAAAACTGAATGTAACTCTGTATTTCCTTATTACACTTATCTACATCAGAAGAAGATTCTCTCTTGTAGTCAGGGCAAAAAAATAAACGCATCTTGACATTAGGTTGGAAAAACACACACCTTTTCTCCATTCTAAAAATAAACCAACCGTTCTCCAAAAATAAAACTGTCTTGCATTGTCTTAAGAAATTTTTATAAAATATTACTTTGCAAAAGAAAGACGTCGTTGGTATTTCATAATTGTGGACGAACAACGTCCAGAAAATGTGTCGTTATGCGATCAAAGCTTAATTACATTGACCGCGCAGCCGGAAGTCCGGTGATCCACGGACAACGAAGAAAATGGATTAAAATAAAAATAAAAATACTCTATGGTCGGAGTTTTGGATTAGCTGGGTTCGGCCGCTTGTCTTCTATTTTTAAAATGTAATTTTGCTGTTTGATGTTATTGGTTGACATAGCTATGGAATTAGTATGTACTATTCGATATTAGTATGTATATATTTTGGTTATAAAGAGTTGGTCACTTTTTATATTTTATTGGAAGCCTTATGGACCACTTACTCACCTGATGATAATCAAAGATTTGGTCGACGATGGCACAGACACATTGCCTAGAAATTCTTGAATAGCGTGCTCAAGATTTGAAAGCTTCAAGGTTATAGGTAAGTAGCGAATTTCAATTTCAAAATAATATATTGCGAATATTTAATTATTACATTATTTTGTGGGAATCAATGTACGCTGCTATGATACAATGTTTTATTGAGAGCGTAAATATTATTATAATATTTTGTTTTGCAATGTAAACAATTATAATTAAAAGTTAACATTATATTAATTTCTATAGAGTTATTGTTGGTTTTACTCGAGGAGTAATATTATCATTTTGAATAACATATATTTTTATCTGCAAATATTTTACACTAGCTACAGACACTTAATTATGAAACAAGACTGCGTTATAGGTATATAATTAATTAATAATTCTTTTTACAATTTAACTTTATTTGTATAAGCATTAGAGTAAACTGTTAGAGTAATTTATCACCAGCTCAGTACCTACTGAGGTACCTACTAAAAAAACTCAACATCCTGCTATCAAAAACAAATATTTCCAAACAAAACAAGAAGGTGACACAGAACGTGTCCAGATAAGATTGTACGACATTCATTGGATTCGATATAAAAATAACGACTAACTTGTAAAACAAAATCCTTAACTTTGTATATTCGCTGTAAGGCCGGGGGTCACATTTGGAGTTGTCTCTGCACCGCTGTCCTTACGCGGTGGAAGCCACAACGGAAAATAAAATTGATATCGCTCGAGCCGCGGGCGTTCTGAGAAAAAGCATTTCGAAATAAATGACTTTTTAAATTTCATCGGTGCACACCGTTTCTCTATCAATTGTCGAGGCTCGCTCCCCGTAACCGGATTTCACGACGGGCATTTATTGTGTGCTACACACAAGACATTGCGACTTTTATACTGCGGACGTTGATAAGTAGGTACCCATGAAATAAAGGACGCGGGCGCAGTACCGCGGTCTATTGGCAATCAGTACAATTTCTGGACCGCCTTTGACTGGCTGAGTACTGCTAAGTTGTCGACAGTCCGTTTAGTGCAGCTTAGTCATGTAGTCTGCTTTTAAGAGAACAAAGGGTTTGTTAAATTGTTTTATTCGATATATCTCAGACAAAATTGTATTTTTATAGATATATATGAACTGTAAAAGGTCCATTTATATACGAATGCATCTTCTATTGACTCTATCAGTCCTGTTTGTCAATTTTATTTAAACTGTATTTTGTATTGACTTTTTTGTTTTTCCAACAAGGTTTTAAATGATTTAATTCTCTTTAAACAGCACGGTAAAGCCTTTTTAAAGTTCAATTACGAATTAACTACATTGTTGTATAAATAAATTGCTGTGCATCCGTTATTCATTTGCAATTATAGCACTCTACAATAACGATAATTGAATAAATCGCTTTGCAATAAATACAATATATTACTTAGCTAATAATACGATGCCACCACTTACTTTGTAACAAATCATGTAAATGAACAATTTTACGTAGCATGGGACAAGGGTAGAAAATGAAAATGATAATATTAATAAGATAATAATATGATAGGAAGATGATAATGAGGAACTCTTCCTTTGGTAGTCAATAATTGAACACTACCTACCAAGAAAAAATATTATTTTAACATTAAAATAAATACTAAACGACAGTTTCTACAACTCTGAATAAAGAACGTATGTAACCTATTGTTTATATTATTAATTTTGGAATCATAGTTTCGGTTTTGTACACCCGAACTTCACCGACTAGTCGGCCAGTCGGCTAGTCGGCCAAAATCATAGTTGGCCCATCTCTAGTACCTATAGGTATTAAACAGGAGCGTCCAGCTGCTATCTGTAATAGAACGTGATGAAACTCATCACACACAATCTTTGTGGGTTCATACTCATACTGTACCAACAATGCTACTTTCTTTGCAACATCCACACCAGTTTGACATCATAAACCCGCATCATGTAAGGCGCAAACTGGATTATTCATTAACGAATATGTCGCCGAGACCCCACGCCCTAAAAGGACCTAAAGTGACCTTATTGGTAATGTTCTTCAGTAAGGTCAGGTGCGTAGTACTTGCAACCGGCGTGTGTTTATGACCAGATTTATGAACGTATACGAAGCAAAAGGAGTATGTAAGGATCGTAGCAGCCGGGTGGCGTTAGTTTCTGCTTACCCCCATTGACGAAGTCGTGAGTTTATGTATGAATATGTGTAAGTTGTGAATATGTCACTCATCAAAGCCATAACATCAGCACTCTGTCCTCAAAACACCTAAGTATACAAGCAAGACCCACTTGTCAAGACATAACGTTCAATTTTACGGCGCAATATATACGACGATAAAGCTTAAAAACAACGTTTAATAGGATATTAAGTGTACATAGTTGCTAGCAGTTGCAATTACTGAGCACAGTCTAGGTACCAACTGTACGAGAACTTTGACACGAGTATAGTTGGCAAGTACTATAGCTACCATATTGTGTTACTCAAGGATGATAGAAATACTGGATATGACGAAGGTGTGTGGAAATTGTTGCCTTAATATTTTCTGAACTTACAAATCCACTGTCACTCATCATCTGCTTAGCTTTTTCCCAACTATGTTGGGGTTGGCTTCCAGTCTAACCAGATGTTTCTGATTACTTACCAGTATTTTACATGGAGCGTCTGTTCATCTGGCCTCCCGACCCAGTATCTGGGGATACCCGTTGGTGAGACTGATTGTATGACACAATCAAATCAACACTGATAGTAATTTAATTATGTACTACATATTTTGTGTAAAGTTTTCCATGGTGGTTCTTACAAAAAGTGACATACATTTATTAGTTAACATTAGAATTGATTAGTAGCATGTCTACTGCTACTAATGTCAATTTTTTTATTCGTTATCAAGCAGTTGATATGATTGCCAAGCATGGTGCTAAGGGCAACGTTTCTGCTTTTAATATTCGTGAAGAATACGTCTCCCAACTTCAAATAGCAACAAAGACGTTGGATAAAATAAAATAAAAATGGAAACATTAAAGCAGGTTTCCATTATCATTTCCATCAACACGTCATGTCCAGAATTTCTTGAATCCTAGACATTACTCAACTAGTAGGTACATAGGTATTTGCGGACTAGGGCAAATAATGATTGAAAATTGGAATAATAAATGGCTGCCGGGAACGATTATATTATTACTTAGTATAATATTTGTTGTAGGCTTGATCGGATCTCAGCCAGTAATGGGTAGGATTTTAATTAGTTATGCGGCTCATGAATAGGCAAGACCAAGTTATACCTTATCGCTAATATTAACTGTCTATGGAAAATTTGATATGAGCTAAAGAAGTATAATAATTTAGAAAAAAAAATGCAACAAATCAACATTTTATCTATGCTCTGTAGATGCAAATTATATTTGTCAATGTGATAAGTAAAAAGCAGCAGCGGCCGGCGAGTGCCAGGGTCCGTTTAGGCAAAAGGATATAATGTTTCGGGAATGTGGTGTTTTACAGCAAACTAACCTCAGCAATCAAACAAAATAACAAGTGACAGTGAGTCAGTGACAATGACACTGCAATGCTTACGGCACTTTAGCCGGGCCGAGGCACCGCTACTTTTATACCGATAATCTAAATTCTATAGCTCGCTAACGTTATCGTTATTCCACTATACCTACACACTCCTAGTCTGGACTCCTGGTAATCCCTCAGGGGTCGAGTGTGACGACAGTTACTCTATTTGTTTCTTAGTTGTACAGTCGATTGCGAAAACTGTGATAGCATGGTGGGTGTTGTCGTAAAACGTAGTTACAAACTTGTTATGAGCTTCGTTCGACGCGGAACGATGCCACAACAGTTACGCCTATAAAGTATGGGAATTTCAGAAATAAATATTTGTAAACCTGCATTTTATTGGGTTTTGGAAAGTGTGGGTTGCCGGTAAAGTTACAGACCTTTCTACTTTTTCAGGGGTTGGTCTAGCATCGTCAAAACTCTGGTACTGCGGGTTTGTATACGGCTGTCCTATCAAATAAGTCGTTAAGCTGATTGATAAACTAAAAAAAAATGAAAAAATAAAGAATATTTGAGAAGTCGACAAAGTATTAATATGGCGACATCAGCCATTTTGTTCCCAAAAAAATACCACTTTGCCTTTTTTCGTGGAAGGGATTTATATAATGTCACCATGACTGAAGACAGCAGTATTTTCTCAGAAAACAAATTGATCTAATATTTGATTCTCTGGAATCTTTTATCTAGATACTTTATCTACGGTAGGTGGATTCTAACAACAGTGTGATCTTTTATGGAGGCTTGTGATTAGGCATGCGTAGAAAGGCAAGATTCAAGCCAGCTCTTGTTAACCTTCCCCCTATTTAAAAGTTTAAGAAAATTCATAAGATAAAGTTCATCTCTTGTAAAGAACATAGTTATCACTGAAAGGCTCCTCATTGGTTCATTTAACAACAGGACAACAATACCTGCGAACAAAAGAACTTTTAACAGAAACAGAGAGTACTTTATCACAGGCTTAAGCAAATTCAAAATAAAAAGCTGATACAAACAAACTCATTGAACGCCTTACTTGGCTTTTTCTTACATGCAGAATCCTTTGCGTCAATGAAGTTTATTAGAGTAGTTTTAGTGGAGATGTTTTTATTGAAAACTGGTTTTCTGTAGATTTTGCTTTTTTTATGCGAATGAAGCGGCGGAAGCTTTGTACGTGAATAAGCTCTGATTTGAATAAGTCTTTGAAAACATATAGCATGAAGACTTCAATGATAGAATTTACACCGAATTAATTATTTGTTTCTCTTCAAAACCTCGTATGATTATGTGAACTTTCCACGAGCGTATCACTTTTATTCAAGAAACAACACTCACTCATGCATCAACGAAACCCAGCACTAGCATGCAGGTACCTTTCAAACTGTAACAACGGTCCGCTTTAAGTGACAGTTAGTGTAATCGAATATAATGTTACATAGTTATTTAATACGGGAGGCGAAAGCTTACACCTGGTGACAACCCGGACAAAAACACAGCAGACGATGCCGCGTTATGAGTGACATTAATGAGATGTGCGCGCCAATTTGTTTATGCGCCCGCTTGCATACGAAATAGGGAGACTATGAAAAGTTATGGCACATCCCTTGTCGTGAGAGTAAAAAGTAATGAAGTCAATTGTGGGATGCAGAGTAGGCGGATGACTAGATTTTTGATGAGGAAAATCTACAGTGAAAAGAAAAAAAATGACGATGCTAATAATTATTATAAGGGAAATGTAGATGGCATTATACAAGCAACTACGAGTATCGTAACAAAACCTATTATTACCAACAACTAAACCATGCTTACAAAAAAAATGAAGTCCCCACTGAAGACCTACATTTAACATGAGCCCACAATTTTACGGATGGTTCACACAATAAGGAGTGCATATCACAATTAGAGCTGTAAGTCAACTAGCTGTCACGAGCCGTTATTTCCATAAGTCATGTGGTACCGTAACGAGCAAGGAAGGGCATCGGACGGTACTATTCTGTGATTTACGAGCAGTACTGAAGTTAAACGGGTTGTCTGTTACTGTCTTGTGTGGGCCAATGAAAGTGGTGGTACTGGATTTGAAGATAACATTAGACGGAGGACTAAATGTTGATGGATTTGATTATGGGCTGACAAGTGTGTGTCCAGTAAAAAAATTGTGATCGTATAGGAATGGAGGCAACAGAGAATTTAAACTAAAACTCAAAGCATTTATTTCAATTAAACCATTTACAGGCACTTTTGAATTGTCAAGGGGTCACAGTCACTCAGAAATATGAAGCTAGTTGCCATTCCAAAGCGTAGGTTCCTATGGAGAAGAACGGGCGAGAAACTCCACGGACACTCTTTTAAATCATAATATTCTTACAAAATATTGGTTACATCATTCATGTTGAAATTATTAATGTGAAATCAAACGTATAAGACTCTAATAAAATTAATTCCAACGAGAGATCATTATATTTTATAGCCACCATCTTTCTTTTCATATGGTTCAGTAAAACATGATATTAGAAAATAAACCTTTGTCCATACTATATCTAACACGCTGTAAATTACAATTCAGATTTAAGTTGCAGAAGTAAAGTTTTTGCACGTTCGGTCAGCAAGGTAACCGAGTTAGTCGTGATGGACATGTATACGGCAGCGGTGGCCGTGTATTCGAATTCAATTTACGTTGCGTATCAGCATAGGATTCCTGAATAAGGCCGCAGCCAGCTGTCAGTCCCCGTTCAAGATCATGGACTCTCCGGCGGGATTATGTATGTGCCACGAATGACAATCAGTTGCACCGCATAAGTTTCCAACAAAATGGAACTTTTAACTGCATTTGAAATTGAAATTACGGATTGTTTACTCAGCGACTCAGTTTTGAATTTCAACGGTACTTATGTACGTAAATATTCGAAATATACGACCTTTTCTATCTGAACTGCGTCGCTTAATACAATAGGATAACTGTTGATAGGTTACTATGAGAGTTTTTGACGTAGTTAAGTCTAGCGAATGCCAAGTAATCTACTTATCACGCTTAGCTGCTTATCAAGTTACCGAGTAATTAACTTGCGAAAAAAATTGCAAAAAGCCACGCTCATCGCTCCCCGAGAACAGAGGCTCACATGAAATTTTATAATAAAATTATTTCTTACGATTTTCCTCATTCTGCACGAGCCTGTAAGTGCGTAATGAAGCGGACGGGTCCTGGGAGGGCAGTACAAGGAGTCAGTGATGCGATCAGCTCACCGCATCAGGAATCAATTAGGAACGGCTGGCGGGTACGACGTGCCTACCGCATGAATTATTGACGACGCTACTGCTCGTACACGCGAGTTAGTTATACTAGCGGTACTCGATTACAAGTCGCAATCTTGTTTACAATGCAATTTGGTATTAAGTAGATTAGGTTAAGTGTATTCTGGATTAGATATGCATATTGTGACTGAAATATAGTCACTAGGCTTCTGTTGTTGGTATATACTCAATTAATAATGTTAAATTTGTGAAAACATGTCAGTTTGTTTTTGAAAAGTGCAGAATTTTGGCGGTTGGTCGAGGTAAATAAAGTGATACATTTTCTAGTTCGATTCGACAAAATTTCGGTGGCGCAACGTCCAGTTTAACAATAGCCATCTAGTGGGCCGATTAGCGAGTAAACTAGATTTCCTTGTCAGATTATACTGTCCGTCATAGGTAGTACCGCACGTAGCGGGAATTTAGCTCAGGTGTGCACTGAGTTATAGAGAAATCTGCTTATTTTGTTCACGTGTTTTGGGTGAATTTTAAAGTACCTGACATGTTTCTCGTAATTTTTGGTAGATGAGATCGTTGGTAATGTTATATACCAACGATATATTAATCTAATTTTTGGTAGGTAATGAGTTCACTGGAAATTTTCGTTTCTATGAATGGACATGGAATGGACAAATATACGTCAGCGTTGTATTTTATACGCAAAGTACTAGTTACACAGTATTAGTTACACAGTACTAGTTACGTAGGTATAGCTTTTTATTACGTAATTTAATAGTTGAATTTCCCCAAATAGAAAATTCTCCTTTGATCAAATGGTTTATTGACATTTTTGGCGAAATGTGGTTGTGGGTACCTACTATTGGTACTTACACGTCTGCCTATCTCTTGTGGGACAACATGCGTGATGTTATGTTATATATGTGACAGTTTTAATTAGGTATCAAATTTAGCAATTACCAATACGAAAACTGTTGTACAAGTAATTTAAAAAAATAAAAAATAATAAGACTCCCAAAAAAAACACTACAAAGTGAAAAAAAATATTAATTGATAATTCTAAACTTATTTTTCACTTTGTAGTGTTTTTCTTGTGTGTCTGTTGTTTTTTATTTTTCGCATTTTAGTTGTGGTACCTACCACAGACAAATTTGAATACCAATACCTGATAAGTAAATAACAGTGACAGGAAGTTATTAAAACATCATCTACATTGACAAAATGCGAAAAGAAAACGTACTATTGAAGCTAACTCAAAATCTACCCAGGCATAGTTGATAATATTTTTAAGGGACTACCACGTAGGCTTCCTCTACCAAATGAAAGAATTTCCGAAATTGGTCTACAATTTATAAAAACATTCATGAAAATAAAAATAAACATACCGACGAACATAGAACCTCTTTCTTTTTGGAAGTCGGTTAAAAGACTGTGTTCATTCAACAAAACATAATGGGTTATAATATTCGTGCGTTCATTAAACCTAGAAGATGTTGTGAAATTATCGCTGTTTTGCATAGTTTAATATACAAGTCGGTAAGAGTGAAACATTATTGTGTTGGTAGATGTCGCGAAACTGCAATGAACATACCTAGTTAGATATCGTATCGTCTGCTCTCGAATAAAATTGCTGTTTCCATTATTATCCGCTCAAGTCTGGCTGTAGAAAAAGCAGTCAAGTGCGATTTAATCATGAGCGAATGTGTTCGTTATATTTTCATCCATTACATTAAACCTTTATTGCATTTTCTTTAAAAGTTTTTACTTAAGTGTTTTTCATTTTAAAAAGATTTCTTTAGTTAAAAATAATTGACAGATTGAAAATAAACGTTTTCAAAAGCCTTTATTTTCAATCAACGTATATATATGATACTTAGGTAGGTATCTGCATACTATTGTATAGAATATTTTTTTTTTCTAACTGAACAGACAGCTGTGCTGCTGGGGAGTTTGTTGCGCCATTTCTTCTTCCCAGCACAAGCACTAGGAACTGGTGAAGGGTGGGCGTTTTGGGGGACTGTCTTATGTTATTTTGACGTTCGAAAAGTGCTGATTCTCAGCCTAGTTTGAATAAATGACTTTTGAATTTCGAATTTTATCCTAAGCTTCGAATATACACGTACCAAAAGTGTAATTTTTTGTTCAAATGAATTAAGCATGTATCAGTAGGTAATCTTTTCATGGTGTTTTTATGTAAATATTCCAAATGTTAGACGGTTTCTTAAGACACAAGCGGAACCCCAAGTAACAAGAGTCGCAAAAGTTTAATTTTTATTGCGGGCATGCAACTACTTTCGCTCTATTCAGCAGACAAATAAATAAGTAGATTACTGACTCCAAGTAGATATACTTCGTTGAAATGTATATAGATGGAGTGGAGATAGTAATATCGAGATACGTTTTAGTCTCGGAGTCTCATTACAATACACCCACAATGTTTTTGAAAATGGCTGTATCTAAACTAATATTATAGAGAGGAAATTTTTTTTTTTTTGTATGTTTGTTTGTTTGTAATGGATAAACTCAAAAAATACTTAACCGATTTAAAACATTATTTCACCTATAGAAAGCTACCATAGGTGAAATAGGTAAGATAGGTGACTTTATAGAAATTATCAACGAGTGACATGGGCCTATTTCATTTTTCAAAAAAATTAAGATCGAAAATTGCAATAATGCAACTCAAGGTATCAAAGGCCCCTGGCAACGTACAGGCAACTGAAGAAACACGGGTGGGTTTTAGTCAGTAAGAGTCTGACACGCCCTCACGCTCCACTCAGAGCGGGAAAAGTCATTTGATGATTTCCCACCCAAAAAAAAAGGAATCAAAAGTTTGCCTATAAAAGTCATTATTTGGCGTGCGCTGCGAAAACTATTGATGATGCACAAACATGTTTATAGTACTCATTACTACCCACAAAAAAGTCCTTGAGATTATGTGTCTAACTATTATAGAGAAGTCACAACTGTAACCGTTTTTGGTCAAATTGTTCAACCAAAACACGGGTAGAATCGAAAGATGATAATATATTTTTATTATGATATTAATCTTTATCCAACTAAATAGTTTCATAGTCAAGGTTGATTATCATCTCGCTGATACTAAGGAGCCGATCAAAAGTAAAAATCTTAGAAAACGCTAACTGAAAACGAGGTTACAGCGCAGGCGGGCGATGTGAAGGAACAATAAATTTCACGCGGACGAAGTCGGGCAGAAGCTAGTTAGACATAAAAAGCGAGTGCTTCAAATTCTATTAATCAGACCTGGACCTGAGTCACCTGGACCAAAGCCCCTTAAACTTAAAAACCTTAAGGCATTAAAAAAAATCTTATACTTCAAAATTTTAATGATCATTCAGTGAGAAAACATCACGAAAAATAGTCCACTTTGATGAATGGTTCCAACATTTTTTTTTTTCGTCAAAAAACATCCAAAAACATCGAAACAGTAATACCGCTATTGAATATGGAGATCAAACTACATTATCTCTCTTAGTGCATAAAAAAAAAAAAAATCCCCTTTCAAAGCAATACTATCAAGCAAAGCTCGTTATGATGTCGCAACAAACATTGTAACGACGGGAATCGAGACACTCAAAACTGTCGCGAAGTGGAGATTACACCAGGATTCGATTGTTTGCTGGCCGTGACCTTGCACGGAGGAACACTCATTATTTTAATACCACAAGAGCTTATTACACAGCTATTATTGCCAGTAGTTTACATATTTTAACGTTTATAGAAAAATAGGTGCTGATTAAGTGTGATGTGGAAGGTGACTTTACGTGTTAAGTCTTTGTAATAACATAACATATTATCACGCCTGTATTTCCCGAAGGGTAGGGCAGAGGTGTACCTATATCAAGTACACCCATATTTCGCCAGTTATGTTTGAGTCACATGTAATAGGGGGCGAGCCTATTGGTATCAACCGGGCACAAATACAAACTCCGGGCTGCTACAAAAAAAAAAACCAGGTGGAAAAAACCCAATAACACATTGCCCGACCGAGTAGCTCTTGCGACTTATTAGACCAACGAGGGTCTCTTGTTTTTTTAGAGAAGAAAAAAATATCTCTAGGTTTTGCCCAAGACTTCGTTCGCCTGGAACTGTTAAGACACCACATTATACTAAAATACTAGAGCCACATTTTGATAAAAATGTGTACTACGTTTGTAGTTTTAGTCTCAGTAGCCAAAATATAAAGAGAGTCAAGTCTGGTGATGCTGATCAGTTGTCTGTGTGAGAAGCAGCTCGTCCGAGGTAGACAACGGCAGCTTTCAATTTAGCAATTTCCCATTGCTTGATCAGTGACAAAAAGATTTAACTGATTACCAGATAAGCAAAACAACAATTGAGTTAATATATATGACGATTATAAGTATTAATTTAAATATATATCTATATTAAGTGCACTAATAACAATACAAAATATTCAAGCTAATAATATAATTTAATACAAAATAAATAAATATATTGACCTACACATATTTTAATTGGAGAGTAAATAAATGTAATAACCAATACTGCTGCAAAAAATAAAAATAAAATAAATAGAAGGATAGGATATAATTTAAATATTTATAAATTAGCTTCCTCTCACCTACATAGGTACTTATTTAACATTTAGTTGTGCCCGACAGGGTCCATAATTGTTTCAATGTATTTATTCTTACCACCTGTGAGTGTACATTATGGATTACAATAAAGATAAATAAAAATTGAATTTAGTAGGTAGGAAAGGCAGGAAAGCAGTAGTTCAGAAATGAATGAGTTGAGAATACTTCAGTCAGTATAAAGGCACAACACTGATATTCTGACTGAGACATTATCATAGATTATTTCTGACGAACAGCTGTCACTAAAATGAATATAACAGTAGGTTATGTAAACACTCGGGATTTTTTTACCTACCCATACCATAGATAATTATTTTTACTATAACCATAGATGACAGAAGAGGCCTAAACTTCATGTTTTTTTCTGTTTAAGTTCCGAACTCCTAATTATCATATAACAGTATATCAATTTTAAAAAGAAGCAGAAAATAAAGGAATTGTTTTGAATCCAACTTTCAACCACGGGTTTGCAAAGTGGTAGTGAGACCCGCTAAGCTATCTGCTTTGAAAGAAAGAAAATTAGGTTTATTTGTCGCAAAAACACGTGCATACCTACAAACAATACAAACATAACATAAATATTCGGCAGCTGCACGTCATGACTGTGACATGAAGGCTTCCACTCAGCATAATGCTGTGCTATGGGGGACCCACAGCACAGCGCTGATTTTCAGTGGTCACCCGAAAAATACGTTCGGAAATCAAGCCAGTAAATAAATATTAATAAATCCAGTGTATAATTGTTAATAAATACGGTGTGTAAATATTACACACTGTTTATATTTATTTGTTGAAAGTTGACTAAAATAGCTGCACTTTTAAATGTCATGATTGACTGCTTAACTCCATAAAGGTATAGCGGGATGATAATTAATTAAAACGTTTAAATCCGTAACTATCTGCTATATTCGTTCCCTACTCAACCCAGTAAAGTAATGGAATAATTCGACTGTTTGTTATAATTGCCATACATATATATAAGTATACTGGTCTATTGTGTTCTCTCTCATCTCAGTCTCATTTCCTAAGAAATGTAGGGGAAAGTTTTTTGATTTCTGACTTTTCTAGTACTTAAACCTCAGTTGGTCCAATAGAGTTGTTTGGTCCTCATAAGAACTCCCCCTCGAGGCCTGTGTCCCAGTAGTAAGTGTGTGTTTGTAAAAGAAACAGGGTCGATTGGCATAAAAAAGTTGTTGTGATACATTTACTGCCTTTTTTTGACTACTTAGCTTCATTAAAGTAAAGCGTCATGATAACCATTTAAAATGTTAAATCTGTTATATTCTAACCTTTTGGGTCATCTTTTTACAATTTGCATTAATAGTTTAATGCAAATTGTAAAAAGACGACGATTAATTCTATAGGAGAATACGAACATGATGCGACATTGCTTATCTCCCATAGCAAATAGCGTGATAATTTATAGTCTTTAAACTGACCAGCTATCTAATTACGCAACACATTTTCGTAAACGATTACGAAAAATTTGTTTCATTTTGACAGTTCAACAACATTCATTGCATTATTCACGTTGTTGAGCAGATCTTTTTTCGAACGTGTGAAACAATGGATTAGCAATTTGATTCAAAACGATTCAAATTCCGATTGATCGTGTATTACGTAATTAGGGTACAGATTTATAGGGAATGTTTATACAAAATTTGAACAGAATCTATCCAGTAGTATTTGCGTGATGCTGGAACATACATTCAGACAAACACAAACATTCTGAAGTCAAAACAGTCTGATATTTTCGGCATTAGAATCGTTCCCAGATTTCGTCGCAATGTTTTTTTTTTAAATATTCAATGTACAGTTTTGACTTCGCTAGGATTTTATTGTGTGATTAAATAATAATATGAATGCCTAGTCTTAGCAAAGGCTACAAACACTGCTTTACACTTATTTTATAATTAGTAATCGCTCTCTTTTCCCTTTATGTACTGCTTCAATAAATGGTTAGTTAGATTCTTCCAATGACTTTCAAAAATTGTACTTAATTTTTATTAATTTCTGTATAACATTTTTATTTGAACTGCCTCATTGGTCTAGTGGTCGCAAGCGCTACTGCTGAGCATGAGGTCCTGGGTTTGATTCCCAGGCCGGGCAAAGTATTATTGGGTTTTTCCAGCAGGAATTTCTCAGTGGTAGCCCGGAGTTTGGAATTGTGCCCGGTTGATGGCAATAGGCTCGCCCCTTGTTATGCCAGTATATTTTCGCGAAATGTCGGTGTACTACAGGTACACCTCTGACCAACCCTACGGGGAAACAAGGCATGATGTTATGTGTGTGTATTTTTATATAAAATAATCAACAAATTGTAAAGGAAATGCAGATGTTTAATTTGAATCTCCGGTCCATAACACACTGTGTATTTTTGATCAACAGTGTACTGTTGATCAAAGATTGGAATGGTTAATTTAAGTTCAGCTGAATTTCATAAAATTATGCGTCGCTCAAACGAGCGATTTTATTATTTTTTTATTCGCAATGAATAACATAATTGATATGAATATTTTGGTCTGGCTTGTAAAAACAAATTTTTTATACTCGGATTTCGATTAATGGTTTTTTTAGGTAAGAAAAATATACAAATCATTTGTGTAGGATTGAAAAAACAGAAATGTACTCTCATGAAAAGCATTCAATTTCATGATTTTGCACAAAAATAACAAATCCAGCCTCTTTTAATAATCATTATGATCATCATTTCAGCCGAAAAACGAGCTGGACATAGGCCTCCCCCAAGCACCGCCTGTTTTAATACTATTCAAATAATATTACATTACCCATACGCAATTCGCACTACACATAAACCTACAATAGTCTGTGCCTATCTATTACGTATGTTAATATTTCATCATTCAATTATCGGACTGCACCGTACGACTGCAGACATCTATCAAATAATATTTTAGTTAGTACATTTCATTCGTCAATATTCAAATTCGACGTTTTCATTAGGCATTCATTTTGATAGATGAATAACGGACTAAATGCCCAATATTAGCTTCGAGCTTTTTATAACGCATGCCATTTATACGATCATTATGGACGGGAATTTGAATAATAGTTGTGATTTGCTGTAATGGTGTCTGGTTTATGTAATTAACTGTAGTTTAGTATTGTTATTTAACCTGTTGTTGATAAAAGATAATGCTATGTTTTGATTGTTATTTATTGGCCCTTTTGACAACTTGGTAACATATTTTCATATAGGTACAATTTGAATCTTGTTTTGATGAACGGAGTTTGAATTAAAATCTTCGAAAATATTATACTGATTCTTTTTTGTATAGGTACTGATAGAAAAAATACTATTTTTATCTATTAATAAAAAAGACCACACCTAAAACTAATTCATTTTCCCCACAATTTTTCCAGCGAACTAGAGACAAGCTATTTTAATTAACCCTGCTATAGCAACATGTGACATGTTGTACCAAGTCGGAAGTGCAAGTTGGTCGGGTGCTTTGATCCTTGGTTGTGAGGTGTGCCAGCGTCGTGCTTGCGCATAGTAATCCATCTCGCTAGACAAACTCGCGACTAATATCTACGAGAACTTATGGATGTGGTGTGCTCGTGAGATTTTAGACGCGTTTTCGGCTCTCATTTGAAAATGGATTTTGGGTTTTGTGAAAAGGCGGTGATGAAGGCGAAAGGTTATTGGATTTTGTTGATTATGTATAGACACAATCAACAAAATCCAATAACATTTCACCTTACAGCAAACAAGCTATAGAGCTTGTCCGTTAAAAGTAAGAGACAAATGATAATTACGAAGATTATGACATTGTCTGGAGTTTCTTCCCCGTTCTTCTCCATAGAAATCTACGTTTTGGAATGGGCATCTAGCTTCAACTTTCTGACTAACTGACCGACTCTTTCACAATTCAAAAGTCCCTGTAAATGGTTTAATTGAAATAAATGCTTTGAGTTTGGTTTTGCTGGAATCATGATGAATCAATCTATTTAGGTCATCGCTACGAACAGGTTTCTAGATAGATAGATAGACAGATTTATTTTTATTTATTTAGAGGTATAACAATTATGTATTAAGTATATTGAAACTGTTAGTACTCCCCGTCGCTTGTCCATACGGGTTCATTAGAAAACCAGCGTCAGACAGCATTTGTCTGGCATTAATGCTGAAATGAACCTTTTTGGCGCAGCCGTGAGGCACACACTATTATTGCTATAAGATGTGTTTCACGAACTGTGTCCAAATAAATATTATTCTTTCTTTCTTATTAATCTATTTAACTAGCGTATATTGTCCCACTGTAATAGAGTCAAGTGAAGTCCTCCCTCTCACTTATCCACTCAATCCTGTCTTTTGTTAGTCACTCCTTGCGGTAGGAATCAAGCTTCGTGTAGGTAAATAAAAAACTATTAAAGGAAGATTTTTGAAATAAATATAGTTAGCTACTGAAAAGGAGAAGAGCGCAATTTTTTTTTTTTATGTCTTGCGGCATCTATATCACTTCATGCGAACGCATCAAAGTAATCATCACACAAAATCCTGCATCACGCAATTAGTTTTTTTTTTTTTTTTTTTTTTACTATGGCTTCTCACAGTTATACCACTAAGGTATTTACTGCTCAACCGAACAATCCTGTGGCTGCCTTAAGAACTACACTCAAAGCCTCCAGCCAGGAGCAAAACTATTCTAAATTAAAATTAGGCGAACGCTCGCTAAGGGCACCCCCTGTGGGGTACGAACCTCGGCTTAGGGCGTCGCTGAAGGGAGGACAGCAAGATGGGACAGGCTGGATCAAGGATGTATCATTATTATTACACGGGGAATTTAAAGCTACGCGCTCAGCTGCGGCGCGGGCTGGCGCTTCATCGGACAAGGGTCGGGGGGAATATTATTTACTCGTGAGGGTCGCGATCGCGGAGGACCTCGGCGGCGAGGTCGGTACGACGGGTGTCGGGTGTATTTGTGCACTGTACTGGTGGCCCTATTGCTCTCCTGGAGGAGAGTGGTGGGATCATCTGGATCGGAGAGGGCAATTAGAGTTTACCGCGCGATCGACTTATATACAAGCTCCCGACTTCAACCATTGGGCAGCCCGCCAGACACGAAACCCGTCTGGTCCGAGGACCCTCCCTTTTCTATAGAGGATGAGTGAACCTTACACCCTGTTCCTCATACCTCTAAAAATTTAATTAAGTAATGGTTTTGGTTCGTAAAGAGTTAAAAGTCCTTGATTCATGCACAAGTTAGAAATTGAATTAAAATACCTATGATCACATTCCACAAGTGAAACATTCTTTAAAGAAAAAAAGCTGAAAGCTTACCTATTAACAATTTACAAGAACTGTAACAACCTATTACTTGACTACTCTATAATTTTGTTCGTCATTACTCATTAGGTATTGATCGACTTATGTGACCACGGGAAATTATAGAGTATCAGTCTTGTATTTTTTCCACTACGGTTCATACCTAATATTTTCAGTACTTCCAAGTTTGGATTCGTTTTTAATACGTAGCTACTGACGCAATGCTGTGATACACTAGCTTTCCCTTAGGAAGCCTTTGGTCCAATGTGCATCACTTTTGGTTTCCGAGAAATTTTGTGCCCTACATTTTATGTGAAGTTAGGGAAATTAACTGTTAAGGCGAAAGCGTCTGGGTAGTCCATAAATTCAATCAATTTTCTTACTTGTTTTCAATTAGCAGGTCAGTATCACGTTGTATGTTGATCTAAATATGATTCGCTGCCTTATCAAATATTTTTTTGTAGAATGATAATCATAAAAATCATCAATACAACTCTGTAAGTTCATATTGCTCTATTGAATGACTATTTCATGAAATCATGACATTTCAGGCCAATTTTAACTTAAGGAATTGTATTTTTGTATTGCTGATTTTAATGATTATTCTACCATATTTTTTACGATCATCAATCATATTTTAATCAACATACAACCTGACACTGATCTGGAAATTGAAACAACTAAACTAGCTTAGCGTATCCTCCTTTAGCAAATTGACTACCAACCTAAATTGTCCGTGTATTCAAATCACAACTGTCATTCTTTGACAGTTGTATGAAATAGACATAACACTGCCAACGTAAGGTGTCAATTTGCTTAACAACTAACTTCCTTATTAGACTTTGGCAGAATAATCAACATCGGCTTTGCTTGCCATTTAATAAAAATATAATAAATTCCTTGACAGTACAATAGATTACAAAGCTTTCGTAGTCTCTTGATAATTTACTTTTAAGGTCTATAAAAATCAATACATCTAACTTCTTAATCAGCCTGGAATCGAATAAAAGTAACCCTTTCCTTAATCGAAAGCATAATTAACATTCTGTGCTAAGTTTGAACGATCAAAAACAAAAGAGGTATAACCAAACATTACATCGAACGATTTAAATCTAATAAATACTAAATTGATAGCAACGCAGAGCTCAAGCGGTTCGTTTAGTTAGTTTGTTTATGGAATTAGCAAAGAAAACCAGCGGAATTACATTATCGTGATAATCACTTAGGTATATATGAACAGTTTTATTAGCAGTCGCGGTTTTTTGTATCGGCTATACTTACAATAAAGGAAAAATTGTTCAGTTTTCCTTTTGTTTTTCCGTTCATCGTACTTAGTCGGTTTTCATTAAGAGTTTACTGTGTAAGGTTTTAATTGTTATGAGAAGTGGTATTCTATGCACTCTTTTGTTTAGATTTTAATACCGATTAGGCTTTCTTTGTAATTAGGCAATAATTATTTTCTTTGGTCCGAGGCCTTGACATCAACCAATGAACAACATTTCAAAACTTTTTTTGTTGCTGGTTGAATACGAGGCTTTTGGCTACTTTTATATTTTTGTATAATTTTCATTTTTTTTCTTTTGTTATAATGTGCGTTTCGTTTGTGCAGAATAAACATATTTTCTTTCTTTTCTTTCTTTCTTTTTTAATATTCCTAAAAGTAATCTTTTCACAAGCAAAATCATTGTAGAATAAAAAATAAAGTAGGCCTTATAAGTATTTATAATGGCATAGCAAGCAGTTCCAGGCAGCCAACAACAGCGGTTTTTGCTACATTCAGTATTCCAAATTCGAATATTCAAAAACTGCAACAGTGCGCTAAGCTGTGTCAGTGGCGTGTTATTTACTACATTTTGTACTCCAGTGATGCGACAGCCCACGTGTTTGACATAACAGACATGTCTATAGCTGTATCGCTCACTCGCTCCACAAACCTCGTAGTTAGGAAAAAGAAAACGTTTCACGACAACTCTCTTTTCCAAAGTGCTTTGCGGGCGCAAGTTGCCTACTTAGATGGGCACAAACACATCGAGACTACCCGCAGTTTATGTAATCCAAAGCGACACCGCACCGACTCCGACACTATGAATATGCGGGACTCCGATAACTTATCTCCGATTCTTTGAATTATGTACCTACGTAGGAAATCGCCTCATAATATATTGGTGTTTGAGATTGAAGTCGACTGTGAAATATGGTTTATTGGTAAAGTTTTATTGTACTTGTCACAGGTGCGATGTCCCGATGTTTTAGTTTAGTTTTAACGTTACAATGTTTATAGATTGAGTTTGGAGTTACGCGACCGATATTTCAGAGGTTTACGTCTTCGTGTGTGCTTACATGTTATGCTGAAATAGAAATCGTAGGTAGACATTATGTTTGCATGGCGTGAGAATCCCCTATTGCGATAAAAGTTAGTATCAAATCGACCCAGAAAAGATAAAAAGTTATCCATCTATTAGATTATCGCATCAATCCTCTATACCTATGTTGTGTTTCGTTTTCCATATTACTTTTATACAAAGTTGAGCGAGTTCCCAAATTGCGTTCAAAAGTATGTTTTATAAGGTGTTACACAGAATACAAGCCGCGATATTTTCAATTTCACGAAACAATTATTCCGCCATGTCATCAATCGGATTCCCGCTTTGATTGCGCGGCAAATTCGTTTTGTTTGGACACAAAAATTGCAATATAAAGAGCTGCCACATCATTCCCTTTTGGGTTAACGTAGATTGCTTCCAAAATGTAATATTGTTTGCAATTCATTTTGAACAGGCGATTGCCCACTTTTATTCCATTTATTTTTTGATTCCGATACTAACTTAATATTTAACGCGGATCGCAAAATAGATCCATGAAAAACTGCGGAATTGAATTCATATAATTTAATTGAACAGAAAATCTCAAGGAGGAAATTGTAAAGAAACTTGCGGAAGGCGTGAGTGGGGAAGTGCCCGGGGCACAATATAATACTTGAGATAGAACAAATGCAAGAGCACCTTGTTGCGCCGACTTTGTACGAGCGTCAATAATAACACTTCCCCTTACTTTACAATAATAAAAAAAACTTTTTACACGTTTATATTGAGAATTTCAAAAGATCTTATTAAAGAGCAAGCGGGGGAACACGACTTATTAACACTTCTGATATATGACGGAGGCGGATTAAATTAGCATATTATTGACTTCTCGGGATTAGCGACTGTAATCCGAGAAAAGAAAGTTACTTTTTTCAGAAAAAGTGTATACAAATCTTCATCTCAGAATCGGAGGAGGCTGCGACGGGCTCTCGTCTTACATAGCGACGTAATCAGACTGCAGCCTCGAGCTAATCTTGATGTACTATTCCTAGGCTCGGCTATGTTCGTGTTATTGTACTCTTTTCACGTTCGTGTTATTACCAACCTCGGCTGCGTATGTACTTGTGAATATTTAGATAATACCGTCTGCAAGCATGGTTGATATTAATTTAATTATACGAAGAATTTCTGTTTTACATAATGGCGTTGTGACTTAAAAACACAGTTTTTTTACCTCGTCGGATATTGCGAAAACTTTACAAAGTTGTCTGTGTAGTTGTCAGCGTCTAAATCATAAATAAAACGCGGGCGTTTAAAGCGAATGAAGTTTAAAGGACTTAGCGGGATGAAAGTTAAAAAGCGCTGCAATTCATGCAGCGCAGGTGACCAGCGGTTTATCAGCGCGACGCAGCCGGCGAGTGGCGCAGGCGGCGCGGCGGCGGCGGGGCGGGTGCGGGGCAGCGGCGGGGCGGGTGCGGGGCGTCGACGTCGGGGCTGCGGCCGGACACCACACACCTATCGCGAGAGGGACCTGCGACGCCACGCCGCGGATAATCGCCTCATTTATAAAGTTTAGCGGGACAAAGCTGCGCGAGTTTTTGATTGAAAACAAACTTAGAAGGGACAGCCTCATTTGAATAAGTATTCTGCGAATAAAGTGTGGCTTTATGTTTTCCTTTAGGTGTTTTTTTTCCTTTGTTATGCAAAACATTGTTCCACCTTGTTTAGGTACTACAACACGCTTTATTTTTGAGTGAAAGACTCTTTTGAAGTTAAGCTTTCCTGTATAAATTATTTTATTTTCACTGTATTGTTCTAAAGAGAACCTTTTGAAACTTTAATGGTCGTTGGGACTCTTCATCTTGGAATCTCAGTTTATCATTGTTGGCTGGTGGAATAATTCTAACTCGTTGTGCAACAATGGAGCGGTGCAGGAAAACGTTATATTAAAAAGAAAGGACTATCTGTCAGTATAAATAAAAAGAATCGCTGAATACGCTTCCTCAGTGAGTATAATTAGGCAGGTACCTACTTACTATAATGCTTTTCGATCAGGGATGTATTCCTCAGAAAAAGAACCCCTAGCGATGGGTGTGAAACCCACCTATAGGATTGCTTTATTTTCATAAAGATGAGCTATTGCTTTGCTTAGATAGTTTTTTTTTTTTAATCTCTGTGACTGTAACAAACTAACTAAATATAGAGCAATAAAAAATAAAATTTAGTGATCAACTAAACAATTAAGTTGCCAATATACACCGCTACAAGGTTATTTTGGTGCGTGGGTAAAAATCTGAACTAAACTACATACTACTAAACATCTAACTGAATTAAATTTCAATTACCGTATTAGTTATTTGTGTTGTTCTATTTTGTATTTTTAATCGTGACTGACTTCTAAACTGTTTCATATTTATTTATACCTTCCTGTTGTTGGAGCTCCAAAGCTACTATTAATATAGTAGTTGGGACATCGGGTCACCCTTCAGCTTCCAGATTCCAAGGCTTTGTCGTTTTATTGGGTCCATCTCACCTTTCACATTCACTCACAAGCGCATAGTTGATAGGTTGAACACTGACATAACTTTTGCTGTTGCATATTATTACATCATTGGCCATTTTGTAATTCCTTACATAATTTTGCATAACTTCCTGTTGAGTGTAACCATAGATTATACAGAGTTTATTATTGGTAGTGACGCTTCGAAAAGTTGCCACTACATAATGCGCAAAACGTTTTGAGGATGATATTCTCGTAGCATGTATGTTTCCTTTTTCTTTTATTTTAATCACATTTAAATTGAATAATATTATTTTTCTGTAAGTACGCTGTACTGTGTACAGTACTGCTGTACAGTGCCGGTACAGCGTCCTAGTTATTGTTTTTTGCTGCACCGAACGACGTCAATACGTCGGGGCCGGTTGTCGCTGAAAACCAGCGCTGGGGCTCTGTCTTGCATAGGGTCGCAGCATAATGCTGAGCGATAGCCGTTTTGCGTGGATGTGACGCATGTTTCCCGCAACCTTTTCTATTTTTTTTGTGTAACCTCTTTTGCGTCATGTTTACCGCAAATAAACGTATTTTCTTTCTTTTTTCTAACTAACGACGTCATCTTGTTTCGTCAATAAAAAATCTGTGAGAATATCACAAGTTAGACCAATAACGCCCTGTCAATGTCATTCAGGCGCCTAATGTCAACAATCTTTGTAACACTCCACATCAAGCTCAAATCCAAAGCATTTTTTTTGATTAAACTATTTTCAGGCACTTTTGATTGTCAAGGTCGGTCAGAATTATGAAGCTAGTGCCCAATTCCAAAGCGTAGTAGGTACCTATGGAGAAGAACGGGCAAGAAACTCCACGGACACTCTTTTAAATCAAAAACTTGTTACAAAACATTGGTTACATCATTCATGTTGAAATTATACATGTGAGAACAATGGAGAAAGCCGTGCACGTTATAATCTTCCGTAATAAAAACATCATTCCAAAAATTAAAATAATCCATGGCAGCTAAGAGATGATCCCTTCTAATAAACGTAAACGATTAAACATCAATAGCCAATCGCTAGTCGTTTGCTCCTGACAAAATCTTGACAAAAACCTGCTCCGTCCGATTTGTGGGGAGCCGATAATTATCGTGTCTCCCTCGTACAGTGCTAATCGCGAACACTGCGACATGTTATCTAGAGACACTTGCTAATTCAGACGCGTTGGTGTGAGATCTACCTGATAAACGTCACTGTGATAATTCTGGAGAAGGAAGTTCCTGTTTTTCGCATATAGGCTGTAATGTATCACAAGAGAATTACAGAAAAACAGCACATATTTGAGAAAATAGGAGCAGAAATAGACTAAAACTTGAAGCTGAGTTTTCTAAGCAACTGAAATAGGGTTTTCAGCGATGGAGATTTTCATTGAACTTTTAATTCTGTAGATCCGTAAAAACTTATACCTAATTCTTGCTAATATCTGTTGTCAGAATGCATATCGTTTTCATTTCAAATAAGTATTTTGAAAGTCACTGTTACGTTATTGTCACTGTTTAATTATTTTATTTATTGATACATATTATTAATAGACTGCTGAGGATGAGGTCCTGGGTTCGATTCCCAGGTCGGGCAAAGTGTTATTGGGTTTTTCCATTAGGAATTTCTCAGTAGCAGCCCGGAGTCTGGATTTGTGCCCGGTTGATGGCAATAGGCTCGCCCCTATTACATGGGACTTAAACATAACTAGCGAAACGTGGGTGTACTATAGGTACACCTCTGCCTAACCCTTCGAGGATTACAGGCGTGATGTTTTGTTATGTTATATTATTAATAGTTTTTTTTTCGAACTTGTTTTGCTGAGGTTTTTATAACTTAGTCATGCTGTATTGTCAATAAAATCACTGGTTTTGTATAGGTGAAGAAACCCCACAATACTTTTTCCACGTGCGTTCAATTAAGACTAAATCTTTTAAGGCAATTTCAGTTCAAACGAACATATCAGATTGATTCAGATTTGATTTGATTTCAGTTCAAATTTTGGACAAGTTAGAAAGGGACGACCCTAGACCCTCGTCTATTCCCACTAACAAGTTACTTACGATCTTTTAAGAAATATTTAATGAACCACTGGCCGACATTCACGTAGGTAACACAATTAGAAAAATCAATAGGAACCGCCTTATTATTTTATCGAAAGGTTATACCTTAACTTTTCTATTATGTATAATAGGGACGTTCACAAAAAAAAAAAATTTTTGTCCGTCCTTAGATTATTAAAAAATATTAGACGGACGTATTTGTTTCTTTATTTACGTAATCAAAAGATTACGACAATAAATTGAGTTAAAATGAGGCATGACGTACTCTTCGGTAGATTTAATACTGAATTGTGACGCAGCGAGCCCCCACTCCGCAACTTTAATGCGTTTTATCTAAATATTTTTTTACTAGTATGATAAAGTAAAAAATACGAGTCTAGTATTTTTTTATTTTCTGACTGACGGACTTAATAGTTTGTCTCCCCAGTCAACATTGAAGGTCTTCAATTAGTTTTTTCACAAAGAAAATATAAAGTCACTAATACTGTTATCAATGTTGTAGGTCAACGTGTAGATAGGTATCAATTTAAAAACAGGTGGTAACTAGGTTTACCTTTAATTCCTCTAAGTTCTATTAATTAGCCAGACTTTTGTTTGTAGTAGGAACGCTGGCTATTGAGTTGAAGTCAAGAAAACACGAAGTCATCAGTCATAAAATCAGAAGTCAGTTTGTTTTATGAACAGTTCGGTTGCTGATATAATGCTGAAGGTGGTAATCTGGGCTGTCTCTTACCTACTTTTTCGAAAATACGAAAATAACCACCAACTCCAACCTAAATCAATGAAAGCATCCTTTAACAACACCCTTTAAAAATTAAATCCTAGCAAACTATTTTCCACAACTAGTTGACACACGACATTATAATTAGGCGTAAAAGCTAATCATAACAACCATTTAGGGTCACGCCACACCGTTTGAACACGTCAAAAAATCGCGCATATTTCATGACAACACGTTGTTTTACTAACTAGGACGTTTGATAAAAACTATCCAAAGCTTTTGTCACGTCACCCCTTGAATAATGTTTTATTTGCTCGTATTGCAGTGCATAACACTTTTCTTAATAGTCTTGACGATTTACGCATCAATAAAATTAAAAAGTGACGCGGTTTGTGATTGAAGTCCAGTGCGGAGAGTGCTGAAAATTATTGCTTCGGTTTTTACGTTAGACAAGCAATAATTAATTGAAATATGTTTACTATAGCTTTTGAGTAGTATTATTTGTTCATCATTCAATGTAGTTGATGTAAAGTGTCTCCGCCATCAAATGAAAAAAAAAACCTATCTTACAATAATATCTATCCTAATGTTTCATTTGTAATTATCAGAATCCGAAATCCAGTTTCTAAAAGGCCTTGGTCTCTAATGAGCATATTTATCTGATAAATGAGCATTTTGTTTGATAATTAGATAGGGTGGTATTCGAGCAAAGTTTTCAACGAGGAGTACTCTTTAAAGAGCTAGAACGCTTTAGTTTAGCTTGCAGTAAGCAACTACTTTAACACATGCGATGAAGCCACACACCGAGCTTAGTTTAACGATCACCATAAAACGATACAATTTTACTGCTGTCGCTAACCGCTGAGAAAAAGACACCGTTCCTGTCCGCCAACAATGTTAATTCCTACGCCATTTTGACACGATATTAATGTAACTGTCTTGCTGAAAACGGTACAGCTGTTTTTGAGATAAGTGCACCAAAATTTACCTTACGGCGAAAAGGGGTACGTTTGAAATTATTTTTTAGTGTTATTGGTGCTGTTTTTTTTATTATTTTCCTTGTTCCAAAAATGCTTTCGTTCAGTTTTGTGTGTAGATTTGTTTTATTTAATGAAAATGCTTTGTTATTTAGCAAATTCATGTTGAAATTGAGAAGCAGTTCTTTAATTTTGAAACAATTAGTATCTTAGCTTACACAATTGTTTAATTAACATAAACAACCGAAAATAAGGTCAAAATATACAAACCTACAAAGAAGCCTAAATCAAATGTCTTAATTTCTAGATCACAGCTGAAAATCTATCTATCTTTTAAACAATTTTCTATTTGGGGCAATAGTATAATAGATTCTATCATACATAATTAAATTACGACCCAAGACAGTGTAATAACTAATAACAGATCCTATAGACAGTTCCAAATAATGAGCTTATTGTTTCTAGACCGACATTTGAGTTCAAACCTATTAATTTCACGCTATACAAAATCCCAGATACGCACCTCCATATAAATTAAGCACCACGGTATTACACCATTGAATTTTACGACAAATCCGAGCCCAGAGGTAACTAAATCACAGATAGTCGAGAAAATCCAATTATCGCGTGCACAATGGGTCACGAAACAATCTAAACTAAGAAAATTAATCTTCTGAGTCCAGAGGAGCTCTGTCTGTGCAAACTTAGACAATGGATTTATAGTTCATCGATTTGAGGGCATCGGTGCTACGGGTATGGGTATCATAGACTTCCACAGAAGTCTCAGGGTCGGGTTGTGGAAATCGTAGCCTGATGGTGTCACTTGACACGTTGGGAGTAGGTGGCCTCGTGTCCGTGCCGATGAAGCTACCTAGTATTTACATAAAAGTGGGATGAATTTTTGGCTTCGAAAAATATTAAGGCTTTAGAGGTTTAGTACGATGTATGGGAGATAAAATAATGATACGAATTCATAGTAAAAATATAGTGTTTCAATTTAACTAAGCCGAAAAACGGTTCAGTAAAACTGCACAAAAGATGGTAATATTATATAAATTGAACGCAAAACTTCCTGGCAATCTGAATCTCGTTGAAAATGAAGCAAATAAAGCAAGAAGGCACGTCGGTCGAGGAGTGCGATTGCGTCGGCCTAGCATTCCGGAAAATTTGTAAATTTAAATGCGAAAAAGTCAAATTTATTTACAGTAAAAATGTGAAATAGTACTATTTCTGTATTACAAGAGACTTTGCTTTTCTTTTTGTATTTTGATTTATTTTCACAATTTCTCCGCGTTGCTTTAATTCCAAGAATAGGAATATTTATTTTTCTATGACACTTTTCTATTTGTTATCTCAGTTTCCAGACCTAGGATTATTTATTTTTGCGATCTTGAGATTTCTGTGAGCTTTTATAAAGGCAAAAATAAAGTGAGAATAGATAACAGTTAATATGAAAATAGAAATTCATCTAGCTTACTTGAATTTCTGCGGTTTAAATGCTTGAGACAAAACAACGATCTTCGTGGACAAAAAAATAATAAAGTGTATGAATAGTGTTCTGGCCCCGCAGTTGGACATTGACGCGTGGTTTTCGTCACTTTAAACATTTTTAAGAATTTTTCGGTCTTACCTGTAATTTTTTGATTAATTTTGGTCTAATTGACGAGAATATCCTTCAGACCATAGGTTTAAACAGCCCACAGACGATAATAGCCATTACTTAGCAGTAAAAATAGTGATTTTAAAATAGTTGACCAATATCTTGTTTATTTTTTTAGATTTTGGATCTCTGTAATTGCACACACTGTAGAAAAGAAACCCGACTGTGCACTTGTCAAAATATTTTTATGAATTATAATTTCAGTCACAAATCAAAACGAAAGATACCATCATAACACACACACTGTTTAAAATTTTAATGAAACTATGCACCCCATTTTAATTGGTTCGTTTTTCATTTGTTTGTTTGATAAATATTTCACGGCACCGTTGGAGTTTTGAATGAGATATTCACATATTGATGTTGCCATTTTCAAACCAAACAATGTACGCAATAACGATTGGTTGATTTCAATCTATGAAACCGATGATTTACTGTTTGAAACAATGGAAATACTGAATAAGCTATGAGAAGAAAAAAATACAATCTATGTTACCACACCGCAGGGTTATAGTTAGTATGTTTTTCTCAAACATACTTGGAAATTCAAGCATTATTTTGACAACCTTCTTCGAGATGAATAGAAATTGCTGTACTGGCCGAATACATGCGAGCGCCCGGCCAGCAATGTTTTTATATGAAAATCCATATCTGTCGTGTTATTTAAAAATTGAACCAACTTTTTATTTTAGTACATTGCAACCAAGGTGGTAACTTATCAAAGATTTTATTTAATTTTTTTCGCCTTAAAAATATAAAAAATAAATAAAAATAGAGCTGTTTAAAACAAATGAACATAATGGCGCGTGAAAAATAATCGTCATTGATTCTGGAATTTATAATTAATTTACTTAGTTTGAATTTCCGCGCATTATTTGAGAAAAGAACTTTAAAAGCCTTGGCCGCAACCAGGCATTGATCAATTCACGATAGTCCATCAATACCCTTGTTGCAGGCCGCGACAGTAATGCACTATTGTTGATAAAATAAGTGGTGGTAATTGTTAAACTAAACAGCAGTAATGATACGAGTAGATTTTCATTTTGAGAATCATCATTATTTCTTTGTTTTAGTTTTCTCTAGGCATAAGATGACGTTAAAAACAAAAAAAGTGGTTACAATACTAACTGTTTACTGCAGATGCCTTTTTGTCATGCCACCAACGCAATAGAAGTCAAAATCGGTTGAACGGACTGTAAAAACGGTTTAGTTAAATGTCTTAATCTTATTTCAAATGGAGTATAAGTAGGTATACTTGTAATTTGACTGATGGCTTGATGAACGCAGTGGAAGAGCAATCAAATTGGCATAGCACATTGTATTTATAAGTGTTGGGTTCAAAGCTGATATGTTTTTTAACCGACTTCTAAAAGGAAGATCTTATCAATTCGAATGATTATATATTTTTATTTTTTTTATGTATGTTCGGGCATACTTCCGTCATATATAGACGGAATGGCATTTTTTTTCAAGTCCTTTCTTCCAAAATTGTCCCATTGTCATCACGTCAGAATCTGATGATGGGATCCTGGAGAAATCGAGGGAACTCTTCTAAAATAATAGGCACACTTATAGCAATTAGGGTATTTTTCATAGTAACTCGTGCATTTGCTTACGTAAAACACCATTTGGTGAAGTGGAACTGAACCCGCTTTTTAGTGGGTCAGTTTGTAATTTATCTAAGTTTATTTTTTCAATGCCAACTGCATTGAAAAAAGAAACTTAGATAAAAAAAAACCGACTTCCAAAAAAACACAACACAGCGAAAATGAACTTATGTTTCGGAAGTTGGTGGCAAATAACGAAAATACAAAACCAAAGACCTACAGGATTTAAGTTATTTTTCGCTTTGTAGTGTTTTTTTGGAAGTCGGTTGCTTTTTTTTGGAATTCAAATTCAAAATATTTTATTTCACATAAACCTACATGGGCACTTATGAAACGTCAGAAGCTAGGTGCACGGTTCCAATAGGTCGTTTCCTATGGAGAAGAGCCGGCAAGAAACTCCACGGTTACTCTTTTAAAAATAATTGGTTTTTACAATATTTTGAAATAACAGTGTTATTAGGTATGGGAGGACAGTGTAGGTCTTTCAACAAGTACCAGGTACTTAACAAAATAATTATGGTCAGCAAATATACAGTCCACTAAGCCTACAGCGTTCTCACATTCACAAAATGGAGATACCAAATGGAGTAGAGGTGATATTCCGTATCACTTTTAGGGTTCCGTCCTCAAAAGGAAAAGTCCGTCTGTCACAGTCAATTTGCTCCGAATCTAATTCACCGATTAAGTAGAAAGTTGGTACACATATGAATTTCTGTGAACCAAAGACGGACGGGTAACGTTTGAATATAACGGACACTTTTGGGAAGCACATAAGAAAATAAAAATTAAAAAGAGATTTCCAAACTGTACCGTGTGACATATCAAATGAAAGGACTTACTTATTTGAGACGTCTCAAATATATTTTATTGTAATATTAATACAAATTGTTTTAAATATATTTAAGAAAATTGTCGAATATTGACCATTCCCGAAACTACTGAGCCTAACATTTTGAAAAATATGCAGGTACCTACTCGTAATAGTTTAGTTCTAAAAGTCAAAAATATAGAATACAGGAAAACCTTTAAGAAGTCAATGGTCTTAAATAACATGGTAAATATTTAAATATTGTGCGTACAAACTTACATTTGCAGTTGGAATAAATGGGAAACTTACATTTGCAGTTGAAATAATTGTCAGAAGAACAAACTTAATGTTGTAGTTAAAATACATGTTGTATTTTAACTACAATCTTAAGTTGTTTTCTTCGAACAATTATTTATCTTCTTTCTTCATCCCAACTCCGGAACCCTTTATTGTGCGTGGTCCGACACGCCCTTGGCCGGTTTTTTTTGTAGGTATACGAAGCTATGCAAAGAAGCTACCTATGCCAATTTCTCCGAAATTATACAGCTTATTCGAACATCCTCAATTTACTCAGTAAGTTACCGCATCCACTGCCAATATTTTAACGAAACGTCTTATGTAAATGCGCAATCGTTAAAAACTCAACGAATAATAATACGTAAGTAAACAAAGTATTAAAAAATTATATTTTCTTGAATTAAAATCAAAACGGGCGCCGCTGCTGCATTCGTGAGATACGCTCGGCTGGGCCCGTTTCCTTCTAGCTGTCACAATTTTATCTTTACCTATTTTTAGTTATTACTGCTTTACATTTTTCCCTTTTTAACGTTATGTTGACGTTAATTTGACTCTGTATTCTTTTATATTTTTCTTCATATTGTAATGAACGGACGTTAATTTATGCGAAAGCAGATCATTAAATAAATGAGAGTGCTTTAATGAAAACGCGATGACAGGTTACATTTCAATCTGCTGAAATAAAATGAAGTTTCAGAATAAAGTTGAGTGGTTTTTGATATCTTTACTGGCAAAACACTCAGTTTTCACATGATTTTGTACAATGAAAACATTGTTTTCAGGAAATAATGCTAAAACATTGTGTGATATCATACATTTGGGGTACGTCGGCGCTCATTTGATTTGACACAGATATCAAATTGGCGGGCGCTGTCCCGTTCGTCCCGTCATTCCGGCACGTTTAATATTTTAAGCATTCGGCTCACGCTCCGTCTTCAACGGCCGTCCTGATTGCCGCTAAATTGAACTAAAAACTTCTTCAATGCCCCTAAAACGTTTCAATTATATCTATATTTTCGTAAATGCAAATGTTGATCTTATACTTTATACATTATTCCGACGGCTATCTGCCGATACTAAAATTTTCGAGCAGATTGCACGAATGACGTTGTTTTAAACGTTCGTACGACAGTTTGTTTAAATCATGTCGTAATTTAAAATTTCTGCCTGCATTTTGAGATTAAATTTTAACTTTTCGATTGTAAGTAGTTTACTCGCTGGCAATTTATTACCATGGCGTGTAAAACTACGAATAGCGTTAAGATGATTTCAATAGAACGCCAACAACGGGGTGAAAAGTTTAGCAATAGTGCACTCTCCACTTATTGCCAACCGGAATCCTGATTGAATTCTTAGGTCAAGTTTCCGCTGAAAGTCTGCATAAAAGACCCCTTGCAAATGAACAGAGGATTCTTTATTTGTTTTAGATTTAATTCTGTAATCAAAGCAGAAGCTGAAACAGGCTCAGTTAGATGCGACCGGACGCAGATAGCTCCATTAGGATGTTATTTTAATATAGTCACGAAAATTCGACGTAGGTAACCTGTGTAAAATTTTCACGTTGAAATTGACCAAGCGCCAACATTTCGTTAACACGCATGTCATGTCTGGAAGTTCCGTTCGTGTTGTCGGTAGACTATTCGAATTTAAAATGGATTCGTTTATAAAGGCATTTACTAGGGTTCGCATTTTCGATGAGAGAGACTCGGCAGGTGAGTGACTTGTTTGCCGGTGGGCCGGGTCCGCTAACACGAGCAAAAGTCCATACAGTTTAGCCGGCGCCGTCGTAGGAGCCCGCCCTCTATAAATCAGCCGGCGATTGACGCTTTCCTACGGGGAGTGATCTATTCCTCCCCCACCATGATACAGCTTCACTTGCAAGGATTTTTCACGAACGGACAAGTTTGGACGTTAAAATTCACTACTATGCACTTACGTTGACGATTTTAAGCAGGTCTTTCAGTTTATTCTGGAGGTTTAAACCGTTTTGGATGAACAGTTTGTGATGCATCAGGTATATAGTTATTAATGTGGTCTTTTATTTATAACTTTACATTCCGTGTTCCAAAGTTTAGCAGGTCTGAAACATTATTTTTTCAAGCCTCTGTGACAAAAAGTTTTATTAAGAGCTTTTTGAAATTCCTAGATTTCTAGTCATCTAGTCACTTAAGATGTAAACATTAGAGGTGATTTAAGAACAGGTTTGCAAACCCGCAACCACCACGAAATTTCATAAACATCTCCTCAAAACACGATAAACCTATTGAAAATAAGAACAAATCTACATCTTAAGAGGCAAATAAACTGTACGGAATATATGAAAAGTAAGATTTTTCCGTGTCCCGAATAAATATTAGCTAGATGTTGATCTACAAGTGTGCTGGTAAAGACGCCAGGGTTTATCGTCGTAAAATATAATCCGCGGTATTTTATATAAGGGCCCGACCCTACGCAATGTTTCTTAAACATGTTCCAAATATTGAATGTTTTGTTGTTTGTTTCAGGTAAATGCTGGGATAGGATAGCAGATTTGCGAGCAGAGAGAAGTATAGCTCTATAATCAGAGAGTAAACTCCCACCTGGACACTTGACCACAACAATGCGCGTTCATTAGGGAATATTGCCAAAATGCCGCAATCACTACGATTATTGAATTGAATAGAACCTACGACCAAGGTGTTGGTAAAAGCGACACATGGTTTCATCATGACTAGGACAAAATCTGTGACGTTTTTACTAACACGCTGTTGGATTTTCAACAATCACCTCAGCACCGAAAGTATAAAATCCCACAGCGCGTTTTTATTTAAGCATTAATTTAGCTGTTGCATAGTGTTACCAACACTCAGAAAGTGATGATGTTCATTCATCTTATAACTCAAGGGTTGATATGATGTTTAAAATACCAAAGTAATAATAATTTTCCTGGTGCCTATGACCTATATGAGATGATCATGTCAATCCTGATGAGGCTGTTGTTGAATTCCCCTAGGGACAGAGTGAAATCGATATTATTTTATTATGCCATCAAATCTCAACAAAACTTGATACGGAAATAAGAAATATCTCAACACATCCAACATCTCACATTAGATACAACGCAATTCTGAATAGCAAAATTCAAAAATACACTGTGTAATACACATTTTTAGAGCACTACCCTGTACCTAACGTCCATTTGTCCAGTGACAATAGATATAATAAATATTTACAAGCCACTTGTTCGATGCACATCGCTGTGGCTTGCTCAAAAGCGCCACATTTAATATTTTATGAAGTCCCATCACGCCCCGTCTTCAACCAGCCCTGATTGCCATCCGATCGAAATTATATTTCACAGGCGCATTCAAAGCTGCCGGACAAGATTGCCGTTCGTACACCGTGTAATATAAGATATATTCTAGTAATACGGCGGACAACGGGTTTGTAACTAGGTCTTCGTATTTGGGGTGTCGGTATTTTGAGAGTAAGGATACAATTTGGAATGAGATACGAGTTTTTTCCTGTAAAAAGTGTGTGTATCTAATAATATGTCATTGATAAATAAATAGTTCAGTTGAAATTGTAATGTAATACAGTTGGATGATTTAGTCGTAATTAAATATAACCGGAGCAGATCAGATTTTTAACAAAACCTTTTATCTAAATTAATTGTAAAACCACAAACACTGATAATGAAACGGTCATCAACAAATTAGTTTCATTCTAATTTTCAGAACAACAAACCATTTTCCCCGACTGTCGTATCTACCATATAAATTAGTGGACACCCAAAATAAACTAGTATTAAATCGTCCGAATCCTAATATCTATTCTCAGTTTTTCTTTATTTTCTCAGTGTAAGCGGGTATCGCGTGACAAGCCGCCATACCTCAGCTCGACCAGAAAGAGTAGCCACTGTTTGTTAATCTTGCTTTCATTGTGTAGAATATTTGGGAATTTACCTCCGCAAAGCCTTTGTAGGCTCGACCTCGTGGTCTATCGTTTGCCAGCAAACAATGCACGTTTAAGTGTTAAAACTGAATTAGGTAATTGAATTTTATGCTGGATACTGCTAGGAAAGTGGTTTTCGGTAACATGAAAGACTGCCCAAAATTGGTGTTGGAACACGCGAAATTTTTGTGACAAAAATTGTACAGAACTTTTACTAAAAGCGTTCAAGTAAAAAATAGATTTATTTGTTCTCTTACCTAAGTTGTACTTTCACGAGAAAGTAAAACACAAGAAAAGGTAGCGTTGCTGTAATGTAATTGGTTAGAAATTCTATTTCATGCGTCATTTCTCAATCATATTTTTTTGTGAATGTAAACCATGTAGAGTTTAGTTAATAATATAGAAGGTTACGTGCTACATTCCTGGTGGGTCTTTATCGAATTGAGTTCGTGATTGGGTACATTGGAAGTTCGACTGCCAATTATTGAAGACATTAGTGGCGGGAGCATCCCCATAGAGACGCAGTGAACTTGAGTGTGGTGCATTCTGCAGTAACGTAGTCTGCACAGTTACGCCGCTGTGCTTTAGTAATGAGAGACTTGTATTATTGTGTAAGGGGTATATAAACGTTGCGAGAAAGCCACATTTAAACAAATATAATGCACAGTTTCAAAGGAAAAAGGCGACTGGACTTTAAAACACTTTCTATTAATTACAGGTTAGTCGTTACTCAAGGTTTCAAATATAATCTACAAATTCTTTTACTAAAAGGGTGTGCCTACTGGCGCAATAACTTTAGGGTTGAAGTCAGAACATTCAGAGTCAGAACCAGAAGTCCAACAAAAATATCAAAGAAGCTCATGTCAAATTCGTTTAAGATCCTACACAAACGCTATCAAATTAAACCAACTATATAGTGTAGAGCTAACCTTACAATGAAGCCCAAAGATATCCCAATAGTTTAGTTCAATAGTTAATAATGAAGCAACTAGAGCTATTTTGGTACCCATTTCAATTTAAGGACAGGGGCTTGCACAGAAACTTATCCAAGTTCCAACTAAAGTTTACAAGAAACTCTATCCTTAGTGGTATTGTCTATTAAATCTACAAGATACACTTCTAGACGCCGAGATGTTTTGAGAGCTCCATACAAAGTATTAATCGTTTGACTTGTGGTACTTAACTTTGTTGGGGGGTTCAAGTTTACAAAATTATGGCGTGGCTCTGTTTAGAAATGTTGAGGATGACTTTTGTTATTTGTTTCTAAAATATGTGTGTTAAGTATCATCGAAAGTTAGATGAAAATATTCATGTTAACAATCATAAATATTTACACCTCCACTGTTTTGGATAGGTAGATACAATGATAAAACTGTAAGAATTATCATTGAAAACAGTACCTACATACTTACTTAGGTACCTGAAATAATTTAAGTTTATATTTTTTGTAGCTGAAAATATATATTTTTACTACCTACGACAGCCACAAGCCAGTTTGTCTGCCAAACTTAAAGAATGGCAATTTTTTGCCATGGATATCATTGTATGATTAGCAAATATCTTTCATCTTTCAAGCAGGTAAAAAGTAAACCTATAGTGAAATTGTTCTGATTGATTTAATCTTATTGCGAATAAAATATTAAGCAAGAATTGCCGAAAAATTAAGGATTCAATATAAAATTAATGGAACATGAAATCTGTCTTGAAACTCTCTGATATATCTTTTACGAAACAAGCGAAAAATATCACCACTACAATATGTTTTACAACTGCTGTCGCCGCCGTTAATTATTAATATCGAAATGAGTTTTTAAGTTTATTACTCGTTATTTCCAATATGTGCTGCCTTGCATATTACTTCGACCTACTTTAGCGTGTAAAAAAATATTAAAATACGGTACGTACTTAGCTAGAATTAAAATACACTTTAATTTTACTAAAACGAGACAATAATTGAAGTATCTCTCTAATTTGCTTAGTTAACAAAATATTGTCAAGTCCTTAACATAAAGCGGAGCACTCACACGCGGAAAATCATTCTCTCGCCCGTGCCGTCTCAATTTTGATCCTCGAACTAACCTGCAAGTTCCGATCGAAGATCTGAACGTCTCGGACGGTCCTCGCCGTGACAGCCTCAAGTAATCCCAGATGGCGTGCTCGCCGATGAATTAAAGTCACTCAGACTAGTTGACTCGAGAACTGTACAGGAGATACCTATTGTGTAGACACAGCTTTAGAGTTCGGTTTTGTAATTAATTGTTTGCGTTGATATTACTTCAAGTGGTATTAGATGTAACTGATTCAGACGGATTTCGGATACGTAATTTATTTGTGGTTGCCAGTTTTGAATATTAATGTTAGTAAGATTTCGTGAAATTGAATTGACAATCTTGGTATCAGGGATTATGCTGTAACTTGTAATCCTATTTTGAGTTGTATTGCTGTGGGGAATTAATTAAATTATAGTTTGTCTCAAGGAAATGTCGAATTAAATAGTTTTTTTTAATTTTTATTCGTTCTTTATTTATTTTTACACTTCCAATTCCATAAACACTTTCAACTCCACCCGTTCCACATTCCGTAGAAGTCATACGCCAAGCCCCCATACATATTGGAAGTGAACCCTCCGGGAGGGTTGCCGGCATAACGTTTGCGCTAAAGTTAACCATCGCGGACGGTCACGGCATTAGGTTTAAAACACTATTTTACTTCGTTACATTGTTTTCAGGGGGTCTAGTCACTATACGTAGTTTCCAACCAATAAAAAATGGAGAAATATGGCATAAAAGGCTTGGCGCATGACTTGCTTAAAAGTTATTTGTCGAGTCGCCAGCAAAGGACAGTAGTATCAAAAATTGACAATAACACAAAAAAAAAAATGTTCAGAGTTAAAAACAAATAGTTGTGGTGTTCCTCAGGGAAGCGTATAAGGGCCACCAATAATTTATATAAATTACCTTTGCAAGAGCCTAAAACATAATTTTTGCTGATGATACTACTTTGACAATAAAATCTTCAAATAGGAATGCCCTAGAAACTAACACTAACAATGAAATACTAAATGCAATTAAAAAAACAAAATTAGCACAATTTTAAACATACAATTAGTTAGTAAAGCCACCTCAAATACAATACAATCATTCAATTTTGGAACCAGTATCGTATAGTATTCTTGGGAATAGTTATTGACGAAAAATTAAATTGGAAAGAAAATCTAATAAAAGTCTGCACTCGACTCGACAGATTTGTGTTTGCTCTTCGAAAACTGAGACGAATAGCCAGTAAAGAGACAGCTGTTTTTTGTTTTAGTTAAAAAAAGAAAAGAAAGAAAGAAAGTATGTTTATTCTGCACAAACAAAACGCACATTATAATAAAAAAAATACAAAAGTAGCCAAAAGCCTCGTAGCCTCGTAGCCCGCCCTGGGCGCTGCAGGAGGGCGTGTCAGATTTTTACTGACTAAACCCACCCGTGTTTCTTCAGTTGCCTGTACGTTGCCAGGGGCCACGGTATCCCTTTCGGACTTTCCCGCGATCCCCAGACTTTCCCCACCAGTTCTGCTGACATCTCTTAGAGGCGCGCGTGAAACACAACGCGCCGTCGACCTGGGACTGGTCCTTATCGGATGGCGAGCTACCCGTCCGCAAGAACGCGTCTACGGTGGCTGGGAATCGGCCTGCGATTCCCGACGCACATGGCGTCTCCTGCGGCGGCTAGGCGCTGGAGGGCGCGAAATTCGCCTCTCCCTCACGTGCTCCGCCTCTTCCTTCGCGAGCATTACTGCTTCGCAGAAGGAGGTGACGGCCTCCCATGTGCTCTCGCTCCGTACTATGGCCTGGACCAGCGCCGGACGCGAGAGATCACCGCCACTGATTGCCTCCACGAGGACACGGCAATGCTCTGCCCAAGCCGGGCAGACCTTCACCGTATGCTCCGCCGTGTCGTCCGGGCGATCCACGCAATGATGACACCCGGGCGTTTCCTTCCGCTTTATCCGGAACAGAAAACTCCTAACAACCGTGTCTGGTGAGGACCTGCGTCAGGCAGAAGGTGAGGATGCCGCGTCGCCTCTCTAGCCACTTCGCAAAGATGGAACTTATCGCTGCAATTGTGGCGTGCTCATTACTGAGTTGCGATAATCGCACTCTCCATGATGCCATGCGATCCCACCAGAGATCTGTCCGCTGTGCTATGTTTTCTCGCGGCAGCGGAGTTACGCCCCGGCGTTTCGCCTCCTCGCGCCAATCCCTAATGTGTGCCAGGACTAAAAGAAACAGCCGTTAATGCATATCATGGCTATGTTTCGTCAGTGCTGCGTTACGGCCTTGTTATACAGTACGTTAACAGAGCATTCATTGCATAAAAAAAATGCGTCAGAGCTGTGTATGTGGCAGAACAGAATACTAGAGCATCAAAATCTTTAACAATTAACCCCCCCGCATCAGTGTTGCCTACGAACAAATTCAGGAAAACAATATTTGTCTGGCTTTTAGACAACAGTTTTTTATATAATAAATGCTGACATTACAATTGATCAATATTTTGTGTTTATTGATTTTTTTTAAACATGGTGACATTATATAGTTGGTAAATTTTGACATTGAATTCATATATAATATAATATAAGAAAAACCTTGTAATTGACATTATATTAAAAATGACCTATTTTCATTTCAAACAAATTTATAATTATTAATGGGGGTATTAATTGTACTTTAATTTAAATATTAATATTTCTACACCGGCGGCATCAGTAGTATATGTGAAGATTTTTATTAATGTACAATGTACTGAGAAATAAATGATATCTTAACTTCACTTAAATTTTGTAGTGAATATTTGTAACCGTGAACGAAAAATGTAAGAAAAATATAAATGCTTGGATTTTAAAACCAACGCATATACTAATAACTCTTGATAAAATATACAACAGATTTTATTTTCACGGCTTATAATTCTGTATGCGCTAAGAAAAACCTTCATTTAAAATGACCCCTCCTCGAGGGCTCCCGGCATCGCATAAGCGACTAGGTAAACCCTGCAGGAGGGCTCCCGGCACTGAAAGTGTTAAGCAGGAGCGGGAATTAAAATAGTACTATGGTACAAAGGCAAAGTGTCGTGACAAATAATAAAAAAATAACACCCAACAGTTTACTTTTACAAGCTTTACATTCATTTTGGTTCAATTCAGTTTAATGTTTGCATTATTATTATTTGCTATTGTTGGTTTTCATCGGTATTGTTCAGATGAACAATCAAAAATAACCATTACTCGAATCATTTTATTCACAAAAAATAAAACAACTCCGCATTTATTTCATAGAATTCAATCGAACAAATACTTTATAACTGATTCAACAAACCACGCAGTAACAGAAATCTGCTTAACGTAGTGGTATTTAGATTAAACTGGATTATCCATATATGCGAAAACAATACAAAACAATAAGTTTGAATCGGTAACAATATCATACGCTCCTACGAGCGTATGTGTAGGTACAAACAAGAGATTCCAAGTTAAGGCAAACACGACGCGTCTACATAAGCAAGTGTTGCGGGAAGCAACATTATAAACAAGCCGAACTTAATATTAGACCACAACGGCACAGTTTATTCATGTCACCAGGTGTGAAAAGACGGCCTAACGCCACAAGTTACCGTCATATTATACGTAATACGATATTCAGACGCATTACACTCAAGTTTACGACTCCAACTGAGGTAGCTTACGTTTATGAATCTTTAAACATCTTTTAAAATCCATACCATAACGTATTTTATGTTCACAACCAGTATTAATATTTAGTATTCCACAGATACACACTTCAGGAATGCTTGCAAGTCTTGCAACCGCTAATTGTACGATTCAGTCAAATATTCGGTAACAAGTTTTGCAAAACCTTGAAGTAAATTATTATTTTACAATACGAGTAATAAAGTTGGCTAGATTCGATTCGAATTTGAAATTCAGTTGGTCGATTTTGAGTTTGAAACAATAAATACCAGGAACACATAATAGGAGCGTTATTTATTGTCGTGTATTTAATTGCCGGTTCTATTCCAATGTAATTTATACGTGCAATCATAAATTAGTGGCACGTACAGAAGCCAGTTAGTTTTACGGTGCCGATCAAAAATAAACTGAACAGTATCGTAATAGATAAACTGAAATAACTGCAAGTGCACCGGTGACGTAAGATAAATAACTGCGCGGGAGTTCGTATTATGTTTCCTGTTGTCTGATCCCATTCACATTCGGGATCGGTAAATGAATGGATGTCACGAAATTAGCAACGTATCGTGTGCCAGCTCATATCTCACAGGAGACAGCGACGGTTGTTCGCAGAGATCACGACAATTATACGGTATTACCTGATAATATATTGTAGGTGGGCTATGCAACTATCGCACACTCAATCATTGTGAGACGTCACGTCAAACGATATAAATCGTGCCACGTTTGCATAAATTACACAAATATACACAGAGCACTGAATACGAGAGGTTTTCGGTTCCATAGTAATGTATGTCAGGGTAAAAGCTTTGATGTAAGTAAGTAAAGTCGTATTTGCATAAACAAATATTAGGGAAATTAGCTAGTTTTATTCACTTAATTTAATATGAATATTTACCACATACTTTCTAATTAATTAATTTAACAAAATTTCGTAATTAATATTGTTTACCTACCTCTCAATTGTCTACTATCCATGAGTTTTGATAGTGGTGTAAGTAGTACATTAAAACATATGTCAAGCAAGCAAGATACAAATATCCAATGGAAATAAAATGGTTCACTGATTAAACACCTTTTTCTTCTTTTAAAGAGTTGATAGTAAGCATAAATCAACTATTTCATCACTCTTACTTCAAAACCCAGCCAATTTAAACAAAATAATAATCAAAATAATACAATTAATGTTTGCCTAAACTTAGTTCGTCATGACATTGTGAACTAATCTCACAGAGCCGGGATACACAGCAGCCACAATAACTCTACTGTGTCGCTCTAGCTACATATTTACCTATCCACCACCTAGGAATGCCTCGAACAGTATCTGTAGCAACTCAGATGTCCCAACAGTTTCAGCTTTTAGAAAGGGAAATTGTTTGCGAATTTCAATTGTAGGCATTAGATTTGAATTTGGAATTAATAGTTGTTGAATTTTTGTGGCTTTAATGTTATTAATTGAATTCAATTCAAGTTGGTAATTTTTATAACTAATGTTAGGTACCAATTATGATTAGATGAAAACCTACTTAATTTATTCAAAATATGTACATTACTGAATTTGATTACCAAGATTCAACCTTTTCCCAAAAGCAATGGATATTATTTCTATATCTTCCCAGCAACATTAAATGCCAACATTACCAACATTTATTGAAGGTAATAGGAACATTACTTTGACGTTTGTTTCCCGGCGGTCTCAAGATTAGTTGACAATGTCAGACGAAGCGACTTCCCCAAAGTAAGTTCATCTCTTGCAACTTCCCTTAAATTGAAACAGTACAGCATCTGCACTTGCCGTGATAGTTATTGGGAATAAATTACTGAACTACCGTCTTTGACCCACATGTTGGCTTCATATTACAGTTTATTGAGGAAAAGTAATAATGGCTAGGATATTGTTCGTATAAGTCGGAATTATGAAGACTTTAGAACTGCAAAATTACAGAAACTCCACCATACTATTATTGTTGCGAAAAAATTCAAGTGAAAAAGTAGTTCCGTAGCCATTTTTTTGGCAATTGAACAATATCCATTGCGCCGTGTTTTAACAATCCGTGTTGACCATGGCGAACTCGCGCGCGCTACCTTGCAAAATTTTCTTCAGATTTTTGCAATTTGCAGGACAGATTAAGGTTGTATCTTGATCAAAATAAGATTCGCTACAGTAACAAATACGCTTACAGAATCATAATCATTAGAATCATCAATAAAACTCTCACAGTTAAAATTGATTATGATTTCATGACAGTCATTCAATAACCCTATTGAATGACTATGTCATGAAATCAAAATCAATTTGAAGTTAGGGAGTTATATTGAAGATTATTATTTTTACGATTGCGAATCATATTTTGATCAACATACAACCTAATACTTATCTGTAAACTGCAAAAAACGTAAGGAATTTTAAATTCCCCGGGCTACCCTGGTGTTTTCACCAATGAAGACGATGTTAGTTTTTCACGTTATGAATAATGCAATATCTTCTTAAATTATGTAGGTAAAGAAATAAAGGCAGCTTATCGATCAAATAAAGTAAAAGTTAATTTATTCCATCTAATAAACCTACCAACAACCGTGTTAAAATTGGGTAGGGCTACTCGTAAATATTTAATTAAATTGATCAAAATTGATTTGTTTCTTTCAAGGTTAAAAGCAAAGAAGACAGAAACGAACCATTTCTGTGAGAATTAAAAAGTGTTTTGATAAATTTTTAATGTGGACTAAGTAAGTTAAACTGTGTCAAAAGAAAATAATTAAAATAATTATATTATTAGAAAATTTATGTTTTATAAGAAAAAAATATAAGTTGTAAGCTTAAGTTAATTCTTTATGGTAGCAAGTTACCTAATCTACTTGTAAATATTTAATGGATTCGATGAAATTGATTTGTTTCTTTCAAGGCTGATCCAAATTAGGTGGAAACGAATGACCCCTCTTTACGAGTTAGAAACAAAGTAGGTAAGTACCTACAGCGGGGTTTAACCCTGGGCAATTTCGACTAGACTGGTTAGGTTTGAACTTTCAACCTAATTGAGCTTTCACTCAATAGTGCATAAAGTGAAGGACACACAGTGACAACATAACAGTCCAGTGCACACTAGTGCTACCACTATTTACAATGGAGTAGGTACTATGAGAGAAGATAATTAAGGATGGTTGGTATGTGGAAGTAAGCTCAGTTAAGCTTCGTGCAGACTAGCGCGACGCGAAAGCGCGACGCGACACCGGTTATTGTTATACAGAGAAGTTTTCCTAGAAATTGTATTGTTCGAGTAGGGTCGCGTC
This sequence comes from Xanthia togata, assembly GCA_963853775.1. Lineage (NCBI taxonomy): Eukaryota > Metazoa > Arthropoda > Insecta > Lepidoptera > Noctuidae > Xanthia > Xanthia togata. The sequence goes on along the minus strand of OY970802.1, from coordinate 9,638,611 downwards.
GTCGCGTCGCGCTGGTCTGCACGAGCCTTTATAGGGACTACGGGACCTAAACGTGCCTAAACGAAAGCTTTATAATGCCTAAAAGTATATGATCCACTGCATTAAACAAGTTGAGGATATATGCTAGTAAGATTGTGTGTTGAAAACATAATACAACTAAATTGATACGATAGAAAAAAAACACGAAGATACCTCTGAAAAATTATTTTAATCATATAAATGTACATGCAATCATTTTGTATTTATTGTCAGATTATTCTACAAGCAATATATTAACGTAATAGTGTTTTATTTTTTTAGTCCAATCAATACATTTTTTGTAAATACATAATTGCTTCATATTTTGCAATAAATTACCTGCGTTGTGTCATCGCGCTTCTCTTTCTTTTCTATGCAGTCTGACAGTGACCGCGCTATAGCTGTTGTAAGCCTCTTAACAATTTTTTTAGGGTGGTTTATGGATAATTATATGGAAATTAATGTGCTTGGTCACAACCAAGCACATTAATTTCACTCAGCTACAAGTGACTGAATATTTCATAATAAAACGCACTTAAAACTCAGCTGAAAATACCAACAAAAAGTGCGTACCGAAAAAATGAAGTGCACCTGCCACAAAAACCGCCAACGAATCCCAAAAAACGAAAAAAAAAAACAATATATTACGATCGTGTATATTATGGGCGAATCTGAATGTGTCAGTGCGTAATTTATCGGGGTACGCGTTTTTTGTGGAGGTTCTCTTGACCTCATAAAACACAGAGCTGTGCAGGGACGAAATCAGAGGGCACTCGAATGAGCGCGGCCCGTGGCGTTCATCGAAAGTGGGAAAAACAAGCGATCGCCACTCCACTGAGACGCCCCGATAGCACTTCACACGTCGTAGTGATTTTTACAACGCTCGCACTTGACTGTGTGGCGTTTTTCGCTCGTAATCACTTTGATGTACGCGCGTCCCTTCCGCAGTGGTTGGACTCAAGTCGGAGGCGCACTTGAAATTGAAACGCGAATGTTTCCTTTTTATTGAGAATATTTTTATTAAAGTGGCATCAGAATTTTATCTTTTTTGTTGAATCAAATTCTGACATAATTCTATATAGAAGCTAAAAAAGTACCTACTGTTTTAGGTTTCCGTACCTCAAAAGGAAAAACCGGAACCCTTATAGGATCACTTTGTTATCCGTCCATCAGTCTGTCAAGACACATTTTCTCAGGAATGCGTGAAGGTACCAAGTTGAAATTAATATCAAATACCTACGTAAATCTATGTTCCCTTGGAGCTCTAAAAAAAATCAAGCTTCTAAGTCAACGTAATAAAAAAATACGGCCATTTATGATACTCGCAAATAAATCAAAATCTACAAGGTACTTCCCGTTGACCTAGTATCATGAAATTTGGTAGGAAGCAAGGTCTCACTGCACAAGTAAAGGAACAAGTCCAAAAATTTATAATTAGTAGTTTTATCATATAAAAAATATTGTTTGCAATTACAAACTTAGGTACATTTGCAATTGGAAAATTGACCGTGACGTATATCGATGTATGGTAGAACATGTTTCTCAACTACTAAGATTGTTCTTGGGATAAATTCATCCCAATTACGGAACCCTTCATTGTGCGTGGTCCGACACGCACTTGGCCGGTTTTTTTTTCTTTTCTCAATTTAGTGAACTAACTCGAGGCACATCACTAATAGGTATACGTCATTTAATTGAGAAAAAAGTCATACCGCCACAAAAAGAGCACCGATTTACCTTTATCGATATTCAAATCGCAACCGTTTGATAATTCAATATTTATCTGTCGATGGTCGCATCATTGCAGACGAATGCAACGGGTCGATTCTCAGGATCGGACGTGTTTCTGCGTGGTTGGCAGGTCTCCAACCACAATACACATTTAAGTGGGTGATTTTATACGCAGGACACAATTTTAAAGTAGTCTATAAACGTTAAAAAGTAACATTAAGTAACTGTAGTGCTTTGTTTTTCCTATTTAGCTTTTCAAATTATCGTCAATGTTTGGATGTTTGGTGGTATAAATGCAAATATCGGATGTTAGTCTAGCTTATTCGTGGCAGTTTCATACGTTTGGGCATTAGAAGAAAATACAATGAGGATTATTTTGATGTTGTTTGTGCATCAAACAGCATTTTCACGCACTTAATGTAAATAATAAAATTCATGAATAGATGAATGGCAAGAACGGTTTAGAACATAGGATTAATTTAGATAGATACCAGTCAGGATGAAAAAATATTATAATTTTTTAGTGGCATGAGGAACAGGGTGTAAAGTTCACTCATCCACCATAGAAAAGGGAGGATCCTCCGACCAGACGGGTGTTGTGTCTGGCGGGCAACTGCCCAACTGTTGATGTCGGATAGTCTTATCTATGTCGTTCGCGCGGTAAACTCTAATTGCGCGATACAGGATTTGTGTGACGTCATGTCTTTGATGCGTAGTTCGTATGTGGCGGTGTAACCGCTACAATTTTTATTTTACTGAAATCGAATTGCGAGTCTAACCTTCAAACTAATACTTCAAACGCAACCCCACTACATTTACAGACACAGAAAACAGACAATGGTTTAATTGAAAAATGTACGTTAAAAAAAATGTTGTCTACCTATAGTGTGTCAATTTAGTTTGGACCGTCGCAAAACTATTACTGCACCACTTTATTTGCTGACAGCACTGAAAATTTGCGTCAGGCTAAGTGCCAAATTTATAACATTGGAACTGTTACTATGGAAGGTTTTCACACTAATTGGTTTGGTGGGAAGGATTGTTAAAGATAAAATATGCGATGCGGACTGTTTTCATTTACATATTGATTGATTGCGTCATTACTATTGATGTCTGATGAGTTTGTCGTGTAGTCGATGATTTCAGTGACGTATGATAAAAGCTTGTCAGGGCGGTTGTATGCAGTACATCGATCCATCTTGATCAGTGGCTGGATCTACCTGTGCATGGTATTAAGGTCGGATGTGCGTTACTGCGTTGTTTTTGGAAAATTGGATTTTGTATTCGTGTTCGATGGAAATTGGACTTGAATAGGATTTGTGAAGCTAAAACCGAGAACTCTTTGATTTTTGTGCATCTATTCGAATCGTGAACGAATTTGTGAATTGTTAGTGCACTAATTAATAAAGAACTGCTTAAAAGCTCAATCAGAATGCATTTACTATTTCCTAACTACTATTATACTTAAATGCGAAAGTGACTTTATTTGTTTGTTACGCTTTCACGCTAAAACGGCTGAACGGATTTGGATGAAACTTGGCACATGTGTTGACCATGATCCGGAGAAGGACATAAGCTACTTTTCATCCAGGATCGCAGATGAAGTCGTGGGCAATAGCTAGTATGGAATAAACAGTTTTGTAAAAAGCTTTGAATTGTGGAACTCATCCCTTAATTGGTAATCGTGAGAAACACTACACTACTTTATAACAAAGTAAGAGTAAGAAAACTTTATTCGAAAAAAAAAAAACAACTTGTAACGAGTAATACAAAAGCTACAAAACTGTCTGTTATCCAAGATCCAAGTCCAATAATCCTGAAATATTGTGGTATCTTTATGTTGCCTCCGAACAGATCTTATTATTAGAAGTCATTTAACTTGAATTATTGTTCAGTAGTAAACAGCAATTTATTCTGTGCGCGTTATGTTTTCAACACGAAAGTTTGTAAAATAATAGATGTTAAATTACACTCGATAGCACTTACAGAGGCACAGGCAAGTAGCAGTCTCAGTTATAGAGGTCCACGAGAAACTTTAAATACGCTCGACTGTCGCAGGTACAGGCAAGTAGCAGTCTCAGTTATAGAGGTCCACGAGAAACTTTAAATACGCTCGACTGTCGCAGGTACAGGCAAGTAGCAGTCTCAGTTATAGAGGTCCACGAGAAACTTTAAATACGCTCGACTGTCGCAGGTACAGGCAAGTAGCAGTCTCAGTTATAGAGGTCCACGAGAAACTTTAAATACGCTCGACTGTCGCAGGTACAGGCAAGTAGCAGTCTCAGTTATAGAGGTCCACGAGAAACTTTAAATACGCTCGACTGTCGCAGGTACAGGCAAGTAGCAGTCTCAGTTATAGAGGTCCACGAGAAACTTTAAATACGCTCGACTGTCGCAGGTACAGGCAAGTAGCAGTCTCAGTTATAGAGGTCCACGAGAAACTTTAAATACGCTCGACTGTCGCAGGTACAGGCAAGTAGCAGTCTCAGTTATAGAGGTCCACGAGAAACTTTAAATACGCTCGACTGTCGCAGGTACAGGCAAGTAGCAGTCTCAGTTATAGAGGTCCACGAGAAACTTTAAATACGCTCGACTGTCGCAGGTACAGGCAAGTAGCAGTCTCAGTTATAGAGGTCCACGAGAAACTTTAAATACGCTCGACTGTCGCAGGTACAGGCAAGTAGCAGTCTCAGTTATAGAGGTCCACGAGAAACTTTAAATACGCTCGACTGTCGCAGGTACAGGCAAGTAGCAGTCTCAGTTATAGAGGTCCACGAGAAACTTTAAATACGCTCGACTGTCGCAGGTACAGGCAAGTAGCAGTCTCAGTTATAGAGGTCCACAAGAAATTTTAAATACGCTCGACTGTCGCTTATAGAGGTGCAGGCCAGTAGCCGTCTCATTTATAGAGGTCCACGAGTGAAAACAGAGTTTTTCTTATAGAGGTTTTAGAGGGTTACAATAACGGGACCTGGCAATTACTCTCATTTATAGAGTTTTCTTGCTTACCCAGTTCTCACTTACTCAGGTTTGACTGTAATAAAAATGAAATACTGTTGATAAGTGCATCACTTCAGAACTGACTGTTTTTTTAAATATTTTCCGTTTTAGTCCGAATCAGGTTCTTGCGGAAAGAAAATTTGAAAGTTGTCGGGAAGATTCGAAAATTCGGTTGAGTTCATTTATTGGGGCTGTATTTTTGGGTCTGCATTTTAGAGTTAAATGTTAATTTGACTGTATATGTATCAATGTCTAATGAACTGTGTCTTAAGAAATATACATGACAAAAAAAGCAGAGACGATAGGTAGATACCCCGTGTATATTCAACGAAAGAACGTAGGTACTGCTTGGGTGGAAAAATGACAACTTCAAAATCATAACATAATCATGCGTGCAGAAAAAACCCACGTGCAAGTAGGTACATTAGTACACGTGAAAAAAAGAGAAATTCGTGTGTGAAATCACGCTAAGTAGGAACGTGATACTTACATTTGGAAAAAAGAGGAAAATATCACGCATAAGGGGTAGCAAAGTCTCGTCTTCACATCCCATTCCCTGCTCAATGTAAATTTGGCTTTACACAGAACAATTACGATAAGATTATAGCTCAGCCGTAGATTTTGCAATCTGAATTAGCACGAGCTATTTAAAACAGTAGGTTTAATTAGGCAACTATACTCCGTTGGTTTAGGTAGTTGGTTTAAATAGAGGGAAACAAAAAAACCACGTAACGAGACAGCTGTCAAGTAACCGACTAAACGTAATATCTGTCACTTCAGTTTTAATGCTACGTCACAGTTGTCCTCTTCAATTTAGCAACGTTATAATTCGTTGACGTTTAGTGAACCTGTCTTTTTGGGTTCTTTAGAATAAACAGATTACAAAATAATAATAAATATTAATAATAAATGTTACACCTACGAAGTTAAATATACATTAATAAAAGAGGAAACTATCGTAAAATTCTAAAATAAATTTAATTAGCATAAAACATATTTTTAAACAAGAAAGTGCCATCTATAAAAACCCTTTGTACGATTTATTTACCTTTAGTTAATTACCTAAACCAATATAGTATAGGTAATCCTTTTGCTTGTAAACACAATCGTATAAGTCGCGATACGTGTAGTGGCATTTATGATACACGTTACAGTGCTTTGTGACTTGTACTGTATGCCATAGGTACAGATTATGTAATTATCCAGGCAATACACTATAACTACACTTCTACTGCGGTCGGTTAGAAAAATACTCGAGTAATGGTAGTCATGATAACTCAGTAAATACTTGGTGTTATTGGGTTTTTCTATCTAGAATTTCTCAGTAGCAGCCCGGAGTCTGGATTTGTGCCCGGTTGATGGCAATAGGCTCGCCCCCTATTACATGGGACTTAAACATAACTGGCGAAATGTGGGTGTACCTACTACAGGTACACCTCTGCCCAACCCTCCGGGGAAACAAGGCGTGATGTTATGTTATGTTACTTGGTGTTATTGTACTTTTTTAGGCACATTGGCATTTTTTTATCATAACTGTTAGCTGGTAAATTCGATATACGAACTTAATACCTAGCCACAGCCCTTTAATAATATTTAACAACTCGGAAAACACAATGATTAAATTCTAAGTTTCCGAACTAAAATTCTACACAACAATAAATCAAAAGCTCACCTGTATCGTTGTTTACGTTGAATTTAATAATGTTTTTACGTAATGTGTCCGTTCATTTCGGCTGGACTCGCCGGCTAGTTTCCAATTTTATGGTGGTTGCACAAGTGGCGTAGGCCCCGTGCATATAGGACGAATAATTTGGCAAACTTCCGTAAAAGGTAACAAAGTAAACTATGCGAGAAATAAGATCTAAATCTATTTTTACCCACATTCAAGTAGCTGTAGTTTTGATTTTTTCTATTGTCTGAAATGTCAAAATGATTTGAGACTTTTCAATCTTTATTTCAATCAAATATTAAAATAGAATACAAAAAGAGTTCATAATTAAATTCTATTTTATACTTTACATTGTTAAATAAGCAATAGAATCTCTAATAATCTCACCGAATAAATGAATGCTTTCATTTCTAAAACTAGCAATTTCAATGTCAACGATAACAGAGCCTGAAGTTTCCGTCCAACTTTAATAAGAAATATATAGCCTATTCTGAAACACCATAAAAGCGATCCGAATTTAAATCAAGCAAATTATCCTCTTCAGTCATTATAATTTGCCAAAATAAATTTATAAATTTCAGTTAGAAGGTTTTGATTCGTTTCGCCACGAACCACGACAACTTGTTCCCTACTTTCGCTGAATTCTGTATAAAAGTTAGTAGATTAAAACTGCCAATTAGGGAGCATTTGAATTCCAAGTTGTTTTAGAATTCGCGTAATTATTGTTGGATGAACAATTACAGACAGGACCAGGATGGATATTTGACATTATTTTATTTTGATAACTAGGCTGTCTGTCATTGTTTTCTTTTAGATGTATTTTCCACTAAGCTTATAATAACGAGACGATTACACAGGCACCTTTTTTATATTTCACTAGCCTCTGCCCGTGACTTGGTTCGCGTGGAAGGCTTAAGATACACAATTACGGCACGGTTGGCGCAGTGGTTAAGTAATTGACTGCTGCGCTGCATGTCGCGGGTTCGATCCCCGCACGAAACAAATATTTGTATGACCTACAATTAGTTGTTCCGGGTCTGGCTGTTTGTGTATGTGAGTTTAAATGTATGTAAACGCACCCACGATACAGGAGAAATTCCTAGTGCGGGGCAACGTTTTTAAAAAAAAAAAGAAAAGAAAAGAAAAGAATTTACTAAAATAACAGGCACATTTTAATAAAACTTCCTCGGCCCCGACCCACCGCGACACATCGCCCCCCGACCCACCGCGTCGCATCGCCTCCCGACCCATCGCGTCGCATCGCCCGCCCGCGTTGACTTTTTGTATTTCTTCAGCTCCTAAGGGTCGTAGTGTGATTTAAAATAGCCTATCATCTTCCTCATGAATCATTCCGTCCATTGGTGAAATCCGTATGAACATACGTTCTGTAGTTTTTGAGTTTATCCTGTTCAGACAGACATACAGATGGGGCGAGTGGACTTTGTTTTATAACATGTAGTCATTTAAAGAAGAAAAAAAATTAAGCAACTAACAGCAACAAAATTTAACATAGTAGAACGTTTCTCGAAGTATCAAGCTGTAGAGATATTCAATAAGTTGCCTTCTGAGCTAAAGACCTTGATTTATAACACCCACTTGTTTAAAGCAAAATAAAAAGCCTTTTTACTGGAGAACTGTCTATACAATATATCGGAATCAATGTCACACACTAATAAATTAATTATAATTGTTTTTTTTTGGTTTTTTAATAATAAATTACAATTATAAATTTTTTGAAATTATATAATTTAAAATCATTTGCCGACTTTTAATATATCTTTTATATTTAAAACTGTTCAACATTATACTTAAAACTGATTGACATTACATTTGAAACTGTTTGACACTTTATTAGAATTTTAACTAATAATAATTATTCATAGTTGTATTTTTTTTTGTATTTGTATGTAAATTGCATGTATATGCCTGAATTCAACACAATGTAAATTGTTTATGAATAAGTAAAAGTAAGACTAACTACAACTTTAAACGTTTATTTTCAGTAGGTAATTATTAGCATTAAAATTTACTTATACCATTTATGTGGCACATGGCTATTTTTAACCTTTAAATTTATACATTTTTAATTACGAATTTAAAGACACACTAGACAGTTTCGTGTAAAAAATAGTTACATAAAAATATGCTACATACTACACCTAAAATATTTCAGGCAAAGCTTTGACATAATATATTTATAGAATTATATAATATTTTCTGTTAAGTTATTTCTCTAAAACCACTTTAGACTTAGGCATATTAATATGTGACTAGACTCTAAAGTTCATCACTAATTTTAAACATATAAACGACAGAGTTCCGCTGTACTCATCAAAATTAAACTGTTAATATAATGACGGTGTAATCCAGTAGCAAGGTGGTAGTTCAGGAAGTGTGGCAGCTTCCAATTTAATGGTGGTTGAGCAAGTGCTGCGTCGCCTCCCCCCAGTTTCCCCCCACTGACAATATTAATAATTTTATTGCAAGCTAGACGTAATACGTCATTAAACTGTAAATGTTTTATAAAAAGGAAATAAAATGTTTTCGCGGCCATTTTCTCTGGTAATGGCGGTATTATAAATTAAATGTAGTGGTAGGATGTTATAGGTACAATAGTGCGCTTAGCATGACCACAATAGAAGAGGGTTTTGTCGACGGAAGACAAAACGACAGATAAACAATCACAATCTTATTCTTAATATTCTGTTAATGAATATTTTAATGACAAATTAAATTAATATTTGTATAATTTTATAACTATCTGAATAATTAAAAAGTTGCTCCCTTATGATAAGATATTCTATGTTGAAATTTTTATTTCATTTATTATTGTATACGAAAGTGTGACTAAATACTACCATTTCTTTATGTGCCGTCTTAATTTATTGACATATTATTGGAATATTAACTATTAGTGTTTGGCATGAAATTGTGACATCTACTTACTTATTGATTTTATTTTATATGTTTTGATTATATTTTGTTAATGTGACATTCAACTACCTAAGTTATTTTGTATGCCTTCTGGCGGGACATAGTATGGACCAACGTTTTTTTACATAACATCTGTATAATTTTTACCCTATGTGCACAAAATTAATAAATGAATTTGAATTTGAATCTGTCATTTTATCTATTCTTCCGTGAACAAAACCTGTAGAGAGCGCGTTTTTATGGTTGTCATACTACGCGAGCTGTTTTGTTTTACATCCAACTACGCACGCATTCGGATCATGTCTAAATATTTATAATACTATCCCATCAACGACTGTAGTGTATTTGTAACCAAATAAGTCAATAAGCTGTAAATATTTGAAAATATGTTCCGTTCACTATTTATTATTTATTTTTCATTAGTAGACACACAAGTCACACTACTAACAATAGTAGTGTGACTTGTGTGTCTAATAATGACATATTTTAATTCGGATAATGCCTAAAAAAATTTTTTTTAACCTTGCTAGATTGGTACTGAAAATCAATTTAAAAAAGTGGACGTTACTTTCTTGCTCATCACTTAATCGTTAAAAATATCTATGGTCAAGAACATTTTAATGTTGCCAATTTCATGGCATTTTCACACAGTCGACACAAAGTTCTCCTGTTGCGTTACTAAAAAATCTTAACATTAACAACATTTTTTGCCTGACCAACCGGCAGCAAGTTCGTCATGCTCCCTTAGATGTCACTGCTTGCGGTAGCGTCAGGGGTCGGGTTGCCTCCTTCCCTCAAATATGGCGAGGAGGGTAATGGCTGATCTTTGCGTTATGCTCATGAACGGGTGCTGCTTGTGGTGACTGGTCGTCTTGCTGATCATGGTTTTGTTATTGTTATTAGTAAATAACTGTTTATTTATTTTACATCGATGGTCCTAGTTTATCATTTATAACTTCCAGTTACAGCTATATATAGCTATAGTGGGCACGCCCTTTATGACTTTTATTTAGATAATGTTTACGTTTAGTTTTTTTTTTTCTGCTTGAGTACAGTTCTCGATATTTTTGGTTGGTATATTGGCGTGTGCTAACTGACATATGGCTATTAATTTATAATTTTAATTATTTTTAGTGTTGCGTAATTTAAATAATTTTTCATACTATTATATAGAATCATTTATTTTTTTCTAATTGACAGCTGTGCTGCTGGGGAGTTTGTTGCGCCAATTCTTATTCCCAGCTAAAGCACTAGGAAGTGGTCAAGGTTGGGCGTTTTGTGGGACTATCTTAAATATGTAACTTTGACGTTCGAATAGTGCTGATTCTCAGCCTAGTTTGAATAAATTACTTTTTAATTTTAAATTACAAATTCCAAAACTTAATTGTAGAGTCGAGTGTGTATTTTAAACAAAATTATATCTATTAAAAAAAATCGACTGCCAATAAATTCCACTAAAAATAATGCGTAGCCCTCTAATACCAACCTACCCACAAAAAAAGAACACATCAAACCCTTGAAGAAGAGCGGTCAAATAATTCAGGTGGCTCAGCCTGTTTAGATGAAAATGCTACTTGCCAGCAAATGCTAATTTTATGGTGGTTGAACAACTGTGCCGAATCCAGTCGCGCTGTCCTCCGCAGTATTGCCTGGTAGGCGTCATCTAAATAAAATATAAATCCGGAGGGTAGATAACAAGGGTTGCGATTAGTTTAGCGGGTTGTGTACTCATCATTGTGCGTTAATTAATTTATTTATTTTTCGTGTCGGGTTTTGATTTTGCATGCGCGGGTGGTTGGAAGTGAAATGTTTTGTAAACTACCTTAGAAGCAGAAACAGGCGCGTTTTTGTCGGTCGATGATTATACTCGTAACGCAAGCGATATTGCGATATCTGTATTCAATACATTTTGTGTTCGGACGGCTACGAAGTTATACACTGCTGCGATAATAATGACGCAATAGAAGTAGGAAGCTTGCGTTCCTCCGTCCTGCGATATTCCAATATGTGTTCTCAGAACATTTTGTATTAGGACGCAACCGATCTTACACACACCTGCGTTACTAACGTTAGTACGGTGTAGTGCGGGCGGGGGGCCTATAGAGTTACACGCAGACGTTAGAAATATCGGACGATAAAAACGCAGCTGTGTGCAAGGGATCGGCACGCAATAACGCTTGCGTTATTTTCGACCGATAGAAACGCGCCTGTGGGGTAGAGCCTTCATTGTGCAGGCGAAAAGGAGAAAATACTATTATAATCAGGACCAATCAATCATAATTAGGTCGTAAACGTGCATATTGATCAATAAGTGTACCGTGTGGTAGGTAATGTAGTTACTGTGTGTGGTAACCATTTGAGAATAATTTCGAAATGAAAATCTAAATGCTATCAACAACCTAGGTAATCTATTTTATTCTCACATTATTGCAAAGTGACCGCAGGGCAACACAAAAATAAAGTGGCAATTTAACCCTGCTACGTGAGAGCTATTCGCCCTAATTGAAGTTTTAGATCGTCGTAGTCAAAAAAACGTTCCCATTAAACAACGAGGTCATTCTTCACGGATCTAAAAACGTACCCTCACACAATGTTCCTGGTGATTAATGGTACAGTCAGCATGCAATCGTTACTTTTCATTACTGTTTGGAAGTGCAGAACCGAAGGCCGGGGTAGCGGTCAGATTAGAAAAGTTCTGCGCGAAACAAGTCCAAAATCGACTTTAAAAACATAGACCAACATTTGGTTTTAGAAGCGCCCCCTGTTATCGAATTGAAGGCAAGTTTAAATTGGAATGTATCCCGCAATAAGCCTCTCGTGATTGGCCTGTTTGTTCTTAATTAGTATTAATCGCGAACTTCACAGGTTTACAGCAAGTTAGTATCGAGCTTTTGTTTTCAACTGATTCCGATCGTTATTATAGGTGGTAAGTACACAGTACTACGCAGGATACCTAGATTATTGGAGCTTGTTTACTGTCCTCGGCTTGGTTATGATCACAATCTAGATCGAGTAAATATTGGTAGATGGGTACACGATAAAATGAGTTTCAATATCCTTTACATTATTTTAGCACGTTCATTATTTTGTAGATATTAGGTAGGGTGCATCTACGAACACCGAAAGTGATTAAACAGTGAACGTGTCGGTTGCTGACCGGAAATTATGTAAAACACACCTAAAAACACGGACGTGGAAATCAGCATATTCATTTTAGAGGGAGAGCCTACCCGCCCTATCCATTAGTGAGTCGTACAGCCAGTCGCAAACAAATCTCCACGCGGATGCTTCTCGCATGTATTTACGGCAGACGAGACGTTTTAACAAGTCAATATAAATAGAGAAACATGATACTAAATACTCCAGCGTCTTGTCGAACCAAATCTCCTGTGACACGATAAACACCACGAACATTTCTGTGGAGCGTGCGCTCTCAAACATTTGCCTGACGATTCCTTCAGTCATTTGAAGGGAATGACTCTTATCGTTTTACTTTTATGGACTGCGAATCGAAAAGGCTTCAACGTTACAAAACGAGACCCTTCTATTGTGTAGAAGTGTTGAGTGAATGTGCCATGAAAGTTCTTTGTCGTTGTACCAATACGTACCTCGGAAAAATACCCGAGAAGGTCTTCGGTCCAAAAATAAAACCGAATTTGGTAATAATACCTACCTGTGTTTTGTTTGGAGAGCAGTGTTTTAGAAGGCGGACTTCTTTTGTTATTGCAAGGATTTCACTCAAAAACCTTTCTTTAAGTGCACTTAACGCTAAGGCATTCGATGTACAATTTAGAGAACCGCATCGAAAAACAACTCTTTTCCTCTTTAGACGCTCCAATACCTACAAATGTAAATATATCCTAAACAAATCTTTTAATGCCCCACATGTTTGAGAATTCATGAAATATTCACCATGTTTAAACACAGTTTTCTTTCCTTTTCAGAAAGTCTCCGAGACTACTTTAGCAAATTCGGCGAAATCACAGAAGTTATGGTTATGAAAGATCCCACAACGAGGCGGTCGAGGTATGTTCTGATACATTCACTTTACTAACTTTCGTTATCAGCATTTCCCAGGAATACTAACTTCATCTTGTTTACATGTACTCCGCGTACTCTGAAGCCGAGACAAATTGACGGATGGCTATGAAAACCGCAGAAATATTCAGGAAAAGTTACTGCATACGTCTGAGGCTGAGCGAATAGAGTTTTCTATTAAAATAATCCAGGTTATCGGTAACGATAGCCTTAATTTTAACAGAACATTGAGCTAATTGGCAAATTTTGAAATATCGTTACAATATCAGGCATAGATAGGAATGCTTTGTTGCATAGTTGGGGAGCGGTGGTCGGCCGCCCACGATGGCGTGAACTGACCAACTCGACTCGTACTAAAAGTTATCGGTTTGCAAATAAGTTTCATTCTATAGAGAGGCATACTCGTTTCGAAATTTGCGGTTACCTTTGAATTGTAAGCAGTTAAATGTTGGACTTCAAATTTAGGAACTTAACAATAGAACTCGAATTATTTCAACTGAATTAAGCGTTTGGACGAGTTGAATGAGGATTTCTGTATACCTACACTTTACAGGTTGCTAAACTAAGTTCCGTTAATAGCCGTTCTGCATTGGGCATAGCTCGAATATTTCTCTGCGTATTCCGACAACCCTTATTTACCTTAAAGTTTTTAAGCGTTCATTACGTGTTATATTGATGCGGAGTTTGTAAATAAAGGCAATGTACCTACGTTATTGGTTCTGAAGCGAAATAGTTAACGTCCTTGAAAAGTCTGAACACAGGGTTTTACAATCACTATCTCGGCGAACAACAATCAAGCCGCTACGTACACAAACTGAGTGGCTTAGCAACTCTGGAGACAAGAAATAAGTTGTCAAAGTGTCGAGCTAAAGTTGCTCCGTTAGCAGCGTCTCCTGTTAGGTAAATCGTCGGTTTCACAACTCAATATTGCCCCGCGTCCCTCTGCCCTGAAATAATATACCAAGAGCCGATATTGGAGCGCCTCAGTTGGGAATCTGAATGCAGCCTGCCCGCCATTATGTGCTGCGCCTCTCAGCCAAATGTAAAGTAAACATCTTTTGTTTATGTTTATTGTTAGCGGGTACTACTTGGCCCAACGTCCTATCAATTAAACGATGCAGGTTTGGTAACATATAAACTTGTACTTAAAATTTTAATCAATTACCGGTACAAAGGTATACCTTCGAAAGTAAGAGACTAAACCAAAAAACCTTGTGTTATTATTCTGGTTTTAAATCTTACGCGATTGCGTTTCGCGTAGGGAAGCACAAAACTTTTTAGGTCGACACCTTATCGTAACCGTAAATCAAGCGGACATCGACAACGGCCGAGATGTACCGTCCTGGTGTCCTGAAAGTGATAACAGTTTGGAAGTTGTTGCCGTAAACAGCGATATTAGGAGGCCTTGCCTTGCATAGTTAGCCACAGAAATTTTCAGTCAGCAATAAAGTTGGTCAACTTAATGATAAAGAGATACAAGGGCCGTAAATCTGAAGTTTGTTGGACGAAATATGATACTGAAATAGGTTATCAGTCAAAAGGTAGGTCGTCCATCAGTGTTTTCGTGCGGTTTCAATCTGTCTCGTCTGTATCTCGTCAAAGTTGTGGCTCTCCCAGTGTCCGCACACTCCAACTTCGCGCTTAATTCTTCATATCAAACGCCGTATACTTTGCCTACCGCAGTCTTGGCCAACTACAGCTTATGCAAGCAAAGTAAATCAATATAGAAAGTCAATGAATCAAGAGTAATATATACGGGTACATAATAAATGTGCTCTACCTGAAGGCAATATCTGAAAAATTTGCCTGCTCGATATTGCTTACAAGGGAGTTTCGTTTCTCCCCAAAATTTAATGCGTCGTTCGCATTTTTATAAAAAGAAGTAGGTAAGTGAAATAATTTGCGGTCGGTGCTTTATTTCCTTTTATTTATTTTAATGGTAGGTCTCGTTTCATTGTTTTTTCTGTAAGGCTTAGGGAAATGAGGGTTTTCGTGAAGAAAAAAAAAATGTGTTAACTTTGTGTACCTATCGTTATAAATGTCGGAATTTATACCGAGGTGTGAAACAAATTGGTTTAGTTACGATTGTAAAAAAGAAAATTAATTACGGTATTAGAGTTCTCTCTGTGAAGAGGAAAAACGGATTTATATCGGATTTCGCTTAAGTGGATGAAGGTTATGAGTTGAAATGTGACATTCTAAGAGGTTTTAAAAGATACCAGAGGGTATTTAGATTGTTTTTTTGTATGTCTTCCCGGCAAAAAGGGCTTTTTTAACTAATACATCTTGTACTTTTCGAGGTAAGGCAAAACAGACAGGCATACAATCACTCAAGCTAATTTAAAAAAAAAAAAACACAAAATTGTCCGATTTTAAATAATTAAATAAAATCAAAACAAATTTAAAAGTATCGTGTTGATAACACCCGGAAAGTTTATTATTTGTAGGCATTAAGTATTTAACCACAAACCATGGTTTTATTCAAGTCATAAAAACGAAACCTTTTATCATAATTTTACGAGCCACAGCTCCTTAAAGCTTCTACTTCGTGTTAAGGGTTCCATTAGATTTGATATAGTAATTAACTAGCTTTTAACCACGACTTTGCTCTCATCTGTCACATGTTCATTTGCTCACATGCGTCGCATGTTCAAAGATTTTTCACGTCGACCTATTTAAAAAAAATCCTACGGAACCACAAGTATTTTCTCATTGATGAAAGCCATTTTTGGGGGAACGTTTTTTATTGTCAACGCTAAGAAAACGTTAATTGGCTTTAGCCTGTTTAAATAAATCATATTGCTATTTGTTAGATATTTGTGTATCACGTTTCTAACATTTACAAAACGATATTCTCCATGACACGTGGCCACGTTGCTTTAATGGCTTAAAGATACTTTGAAGCGCTGACCAAAAACAACAAAGTACCTACTAAATTATAATAAAAGGTAATCGACTCACAAAATTTAAAAGAGAGCCTAATTTTAATACGATTGCGTTGCACACATTCTAACGCCCTTGTTAATTGCAGAACACAAATCGCGCATACGTACATAGAATGAACTTCAGGGTTCTCTGATATGTTCCCCAGTGAATAGCAGTTTATATCATCTCTCGGCTTACATCGGCTTTACCGGGCGCGTCTCCATTCACGCCGGCTTCATTCGTTTCGCTTTCCACTAAAAATCTAAAATCAATAAAGGATCACGGCATAAATGCAAAGATTACTGTTCGCTCCATTCGTAACATGAAAAATGTACGCGCCTTTACACGAGCCGTCCGAAATAAAACCGCGAATCACTATGAGACTGTAAGTAGCACCATAAAAGGAGGATCCTTGCTTGAAATCGCTTCGGCAAACACCTACAGAGGAATAGAACGGTGTTAAATGAGAGGGATTGCGAGCCCTCCCCCCTTTCCTCTCCCCTCTACTTAAGACGACGTCGTGTTAGTAGCTGCCTTGCAAATGGTTCAAATACTTTTTCATATTTTAACGAATCATTAAGCAATAGTTGAAAGGATTTTCAACTGTTTTTATTAGTTTTCTTGCTTTGATAGCTAGGTAGTTTGAAAATTTCCTTTGCGTTATTGATATTTGAGAGTTGGAGGTACACTAGTCTGTTCGCGACTAGGTAAATATTGTTTCTTAAATGTTTTTGTACGTATTTTAGTGAACACGAATCCAATCCTTCGGTTTTTTACAGAACATAACAATAAATCTGCATCCTCATCGCCCAAAATCCATTTTTCCGATCAATCCAATATCGTATTAGCAATAGGTTGGATAGCATCAAATCTCTATGCTAGGATAGCGTATCTAATAACAATGTTGGGGCATCATCGGCGCATTATTCTGACCGATTGCGCAGCCCTATTGCACTATCGAGTTATCTGCAGCCTCACTATATTATTGTGCAGTAGGCGGTTGTAAATTCATCCTACTAATTAATATAATGAAAGGCAGTCTATTAAGATGCAATTATGCTGTTAGTCGTCACTGCATTATAAATTCGAGGAATGGCCTTGTGTAGACGGGGTGTTAATGTCGTTTACTTAGAACATGTCGATAGTGAGTTGCGATTAAGTTGTTAACTTTAACCGAGTCGGGTACAAACTATTAATTGGATTATTTTATAATTTTTGATCTCGAAGAATCTAGGTCAAAGATAAGAGTAAATAATCAGCCTATAATGTTGTACCAAGCTAGGGCATAGGCCTCCCGCTAGGACATAGGCCTCCTGCTAGGACATAGGCCTCCTGCTAGGACATAGGCCTCCTGCTAGGACATAGGCCTCCTGCTAGGACATAGGGCTCCTCCTAGGACATAGGCCTCCTGCTAGGACATAGGCCTCCTGCTAGGACATAGGGCTCCTCCTAGGACATAGGCCTCCTGCTAGGACATAGGCCTCCTGCTAGGACATAGGCCTCCTGCTAGGACATAGGGCTCCTCCTAGGACATAGGCCTCCTGCTAGGACATAGGCCTCCTGCTAGGACATAGGGCTCCTCTTAGGACATAGGCCTCCTGCTAGGACATAGGCCTCCTGCTAGGACATAGGGCTCCTCCTAGGACATAGGCCTCCTGCTAGGACATAGGCCTCCTGCTAGGACATAGGCCTCCTGCTAGGACAGGCCTCCTGCTAGGACATAGGGCTCCTGCTAGGACATAGGCCTCCTGCTAGGACATAGGGCTCCTGCTATGACATAGGCCTCCTGCTAGGACATAGGCCTCCTGCTAGGACATAGGCCTCCTCTCAGTGAGAGGCAGTGGGCCGTATTCCACCACGCGGGCCCAGTGCGGGATGGTAGATGTCACATGTCTTCGAATTTTTGGTTCTACGACATGATTTTACGATGAACTTTGACGTTTCTCCTACAAGACCTACAAGTCCCGGCCGTTATCACTGGGCCACTACTGCTGGTCACAGTAAAACGAGGAAATTCGCCCACGTTTTAGTTAGGTACTAGAACCACGCTAGCTACATAAATACAATGATAACTTAGTTAAAGAGAAAAATACCCTCATTCCAATCACTGACGGCCGTGTTCAACTTCCTCACAAAAACAACGGTTACTAAAATGTTCGTAGTAACGTTCATTAGTAGTTCGATAATCGGTCTGAAGTACCGCGGATGCATAATCAAGTAGTCGAGTCTGCCCGTAGGGGGTTAGGACGGGTCGGGGAGGAGGGTTAGTCGTAAAACTATTACGGCAACGTTCTGTGGTACGTTGGCTTCATTAATCGGCCATCGTATGAAGCTATCAACTCGCTATCATATGACGGAGGTCGACATATCGCACGGCTACCGTTGCGACGTGTAGGTAGGTATGCGAGGGTTAGGGATTGAGTCAGTTTTGCAAAGTGATTGGTTTGTTTTTAGTTTATGGATTAGGTTTTCAGGTGAAGTAATTATTACGACAATGTTTTTAAAGGTATCTAATCTTAGAGGGTTACGGTTTTCACCAACTACAAGTGGGGTTTTCTCTGCTTGAACCAACCAATTGTCTCGATGTGGTGATAGCCTCTAATGCCTTCTACGTAGGGACAACCTAGACAGGTAATTTGGCAATACAATAACAACGGATTAACTGATCAGAGACTTGATCAAGCTGTCAGAAAATAGTTGCGAGAATTGTATGTGGATGTGTGACCATCTTTACATACCAAGACCCCTCCGTGCCTCGAAAACCCAAGGGGTATCGTATTACCCAGTTACTGGGTTGTGGAGGTCAGATAGGCAGTCGCTCCATGTAAAATACTGGTATTTAGCTGCATCCGGTTAGACTGGAAGCCGATCCCAACATAGTTAGGAAAAGGCTAGGCCGATGATGAATTGCTGATTTGATTCATCAAATATTGTTTTAAATAAAAAAGCATGATCCCGAAAAAAATGTCGAAAACAATGCACCAGATTTCGCGTTCTAAACACTCAATTAACCCGCTCCGAATACTCTTACCTACCGATAAGTACAAATTGGAGGATCAGGTAACACAGTGTCGATGGGGGAACAATTCGCGCAATCTTCGGGAGTGGTACAGTCGGTGAACCGATCGCGGCCAGCGAACTAACAATTCTCTTCTGGTGCGTCACTGCGTTCGATCGAATTGCGAGTGGCGTATTATTCTGGGCGGTGCTGATTCTCTTGAGACATTTTCCTGAGTTATTTTTTAAATATGGCGATGTTATATACTTATATTTTGAGGTCCTCGTGTATTCTTACTGATATATGTACGTGGTGTTTTCTAAAAACACCCCCATTGTGTCAATGATCAGTTTTCTATATTTATCATTGTTGTGGTTTTTGGTCTGAGGTCTCATCTGATCTGTAAAATTCACCCTGAATTAATTTATTTCAGGAACTATGAGAAAAAAAAACGTGTGCGGTCCGACCCCCATCTCTCACGTATGATTTAAAAACAAAACAAAATTTTCGCAGCCGCCATATTGGATTTACGTTTACACCTTTTTTTCGACTTTAGCACCTTTAAGAACTATGAAAACGATGCCCATAACAGAAAATTTGAAAATTTTCGCAGCTGCCATCTTAGATTTACATTTTGACTTCACTATCGGCTTTAGCACCCTCGAAAACTATGAAAACGACACCAAATACCAAAAAAAAGAAAATCCATCTTGGATTTTCATTTTGACCAAATTCACACTTTCTCTCTCTCTTGCCAGCCTGTTACTTGTTCATACAATGTTCGTGATTGATCTCTTTGGTGATTGAAACTTTTACTAACAATATCCACGTTCCAAATTCAAATCACTTTTAGTCCCTAGGGATTAAAAGCGATTTTAGTCCCTGTTTGCGAAGAATAAACTAGCTCTTTTTGAATATATGTGATAAAAGATAAAAACTTACACAGTCAGACAAATCTAAACAAAACTCAACAGAAAATTAAATTGTAGCACGAAGAATGTGAATGTGTGCGCCGGCTAACAGTCGCGTCGGGCCGAACCAGATTGGGTCAGACTAACAAGACCGCCCGGGTACTGTTGCATTCGCTCGCTGCACCCCACCACTCACTCCTATTGCCTATTTGGTTAAATTTACCAGGATCCCAGTAACGTAAGTGGGTATAACGATTTTGCTTAACGACTTCTGTTAGTACCGGTCAGATGTTGCTACCGTAGCAGCGTAGGGTTAGAATTTTATTATTTCTTTGATTTATGAGATGATTCTTGGAATTCGGTGTGAGCTCACTCTTTCATGCCTCGCGTAGCATTCCCGCCCGTTTCCTGTTAACTTATTGGCAAAACTCGGAGCAAAACAAATGAGCATTTTCACAGACATATCTTAATTAAAATTATTAACGCTCGTGTTATTGTTGTTATGTTTATAACACTTCTACAAAACACTAGTAAAAGTTTAAATATGAATTTCGTTTATTAAATTCTGCTAAAGAAAATGCAAAATATTCTATTATTTTCTCTGGTTCCAAGAATTAAGGTATGAGAGCACTGTTTTGTTAGCCATTCATTTCTGATAGGACGACGAATTCTCTTTTATTAAATACTTCAATATTAATCAAACCTCTCTACAGATTTAAATATAACATTATGATAATAAAATGAGTATTTTGTTTTATTATCCTAAAAGGTATGCCGAAGAAGTTAACATTTAGAATATGAAATCATAAAATTAAATCAAACGTAATGAGTTTTAAGACGTTGAAATTGCTATTACACTTTGAAACAGGCACTCGCACCTCTACTTCGTTTAGTTTTAGAGTCTTTTATAAATAACTACTCCATTTAAAGTAATAATTTACTGAACAAAATATCAAAAAAATTAAAATTAATGGTTTCATAAAGAATAGACATACATTTTCTATTCCCCAGCATTATATCAACGAAATTTGATATTCCTCTCTAAAACTTAAAAAAAGAACGTCCCAATCGGATACAGTCGCCAACGCAATTAGTTATACAATCTGTCAATTCCCTTGCTTTTATGGGACAATGGTTTCTATTGCTGGTGGATAGCGTCTATAGTTGCATGATTGTGTTGAGTAGTGGAGGATTTCTATACCGATTGATATTTTTATGCGAACATGCCGTTAGCAGTGTGCCAAGGATTAAGCATTGCAATGTCGGACATGAACAAATAGGCATCATTACATATCAGTAGGGATTGATTCGCGCGTCAATATTGCTTCCTATGGTGACTCACTTATATATTGTGTCGTGGTAATAACTGTATTAAGTCAGTTTGTTGGTTGCAAAGGTAATAAGACATTTTAATTTAAATAGCCTCCTTCATTATGAACAATATGGCTTTACAAAGGGTCGTTCGACTACAGATGCGGGTGTTGCTCTGCTGAAACACATATTTACCGCATAGGAAAACTCTCAAAATGCTATTGGAGTTTTCTGTGATCTCACCAAAGCCTTTGATTGCGTGCACCGTGACACGCTTTTGCGTAAACTGCGTCATTACGGTGTGCTGAACGAAGCTCTCAACGTTTTAAATTCGTATTTAAATAATAAGTCGCAATGTGTGGATGTTGATGGTGTAAAATCTTCCGGGCTACCAGTTCAGTTAGGTGTACCTCAAGGCTCAATACTGGGTCCATTCTTGTTCTTAGTGTATATCAATGACTTACCATTCTATTTAAAGTATATCTGTGAAGTTGTACTGTTTGCAGATGATACTTCTCTTATTTTTAAAGTAGACAGGAATAGACAAGATTTTGACGATGTAAACAGTGCACTGTCAATGGTTACGGATTGGTTTACGACAAATTAATTAGTTCTCAATGCCAAGAAAACGAAATGTGTAAAGTTTGCCCTTTCAAATGTTAGAAATCTAGGACCCAACATCGTCTTAGATAAAGAGATGCTTGAAACTGTAAACTCGGCAGTTTTTCTGGGCATAACAGTAGATGCCAAACTTCAGTGGGGCCAACATATATCGAGCCTAGCGGGAAGGCTCAGTTCAGCTGCCTACGCCGTCAGGAAAGTAAGACAATACACTGACGTTGACACAGCTCAGTTAGTCTATTTTAGTTATTTGAATAGCGTTATGTCCTTTTTTTTTTTTTTTTTTTTGTGGGTGGGCTATCGTCAAATGACGTCTCCCGCTCTGGGTAGAGCGGGAGAGCGTGTCAGACTCTTACTGATTAAAACCCACCCGTGTTCCTTCTGTTGCCTGTGCAATGCCAGGGGGCCACGGTATCCCTTTCGGACTTTCCCGCAATTTCGACGGTATTCTGCTGTGGGGCAAAGCTGCAGATATTCAAAATATATTTTGTCCTCCAAAAACAAGCTATTCGAGCCATTTACCAGCTAGGTGCCAGAGTTTCTTGAGATACTTTTTCAAAGATATCGGTATCCTCACAGTGGCATCACAATTCATCTTCGCCAACATCTTATATGTATATTAGGCAAAATATACACTCATACACTAAAAACAGTGATATTCACAATGTTAACACTAGAAGTAAGGATAAACTACGTGCTCCCTTTCACCGGCTTCATAAGGTTCATAACTCATTCGTTGGGCTTGATATAACCTTTTATAACAAGTTACCCTCTTCTTTGCTAGATTTGCCTTTTAATGCGTTTAAAACTAAAGTAAAGTCCAACCTTTGTTCAAAGCCATACTATTCTATCAACGACTACTTAAATGATAAGAATAGTTGGTCGCTGTGATTAACTCAAGACAATATTTAAATGTTTTTTTCCAGAATTAGTTTACCTACTGACAGTTTATATGAGTTTATATACTTAATTGTTTATAATTTTACTTTATATGTCAATTTATTTTAATTTTATTTTAATTTATTGTGACATAACTACTCATTATAATGTTTTTTTTATGAGTTGTATTGCAATATGTGGTTAGCTAGCAACCTCGACAATTATTTATTTTACCTCGATGGTCTTATAACTTCTAGTTACAGCTATATGTAAGCGGGCACGCCCTTTATGCCTGGAGGCATTATTTTCTTTTTAGATATTGTTTACGTTTAGTTATTTTTATTTCTGCTTGAGTTTTAGTTCTCGATGTTTTTGGTTGGTATATTTGCGTGAGCTAGCTGTCTTATGGCTATTAATTTATAATTTAAATTGTTTTTGCGTAATGTAAATTAACTTGCATACTATTGTATAGAATCTTTTCTTTTTCTAACTGAACAGACAGCTGTGCTACTGGGGAGTTTGTTGCGCCACTTCTTCTTCACAGCAAAAGCACTAGGAAGTGGTGAAGGGTGGGCGTTTTGGGGGACTGTATTATGTAATTTTGACGTTCAAAAAGTGCTGATTCTCAGCCTAGTTTGAATAAATGACTTTTGAATTTTGAATAAAATTGATATCAATTCCGTTTGTTTGTTTAGATAATTTTTACAATTACCCTTCTTTTAGAATTCATATTTTGTTTATTTCTTCACTTCTATTTTGTTGTTTATTAGGCAATAACACCCAGTTCATTACCTTCCTGTTTTTTCAACTTTACAAGAACTAGCTATTTATATAAAATTCTTATTCATTAAATTCTTATTTCGATCTTTTTAATGTGTATAGTATAATGAATATTCTACCCTGCTGAATCTATTCCACTTTGGGTAGCTGAAATGTGATGACTTTCCCACAAAAGTAAAGCCAGATGGCAAAACATAGTCTCTTTCTTAAAAGCAATTCAAATGTTAACATTAGCTTCAGTTAATAGGATTAAAGACTATCTCACGAAACGAGTCCAGAATTTTCAGTTGTTTATCTTTTTCGAGGATAAGATGAAATGTTATTATATCTTTTGTAGTAAAGAATAGCCTATCTATAAATGATTGGGTTTGGATTTATCTTTGAATTCAAGAGATTTCTTTTTGAGATTGATTTTTCTAAAGACCGTTGTTTTTTAGGGTTCCGTACCCAAAGGGTAAAAACGGAACCCTATTATTAAGACTTCGCTGTCCGTTCGTCCATCTGTCACAAGGCTGTATCTCATGAACCGTGATAGTTAGGCAGTTGAAATGTTACCGATTATGTATTTTTGTTGCCGCTTTAACAACAAATAATAAAAACATAATAAAATAAATATTTAAGGGGGCTCCCATACAACAGACGAGATTTTTTTGCAGTTTTTATAGATAACGGCACGGAAACCTTCGTGCGCGAGTCCGACTCGCACTT
The DNA here is from genome assembly GCA_963853775.1 of Xanthia togata. Lineage (NCBI taxonomy): Eukaryota > Metazoa > Arthropoda > Insecta > Lepidoptera > Noctuidae > Xanthia > Xanthia togata. The sequence continues at coordinate 9,614,088 of OY970802.1, read as the reverse complement.
GGCCGGTTTTTTTTAACTCTTCAAAAAACAATAGTTGAACTTTCGTTATAATTTTGTAAAGTATGTAAGTCATAGTCACATTGTATTACTTTTGCATAGTTTCCATGATTGTCTGTTATTCAACAATTTATTTTTTATGTGTCGGGATCTGTTAACCCTATTAAGCCAAAGTACACCCATAAACTGTGAGAGCATGCATTAAATTCCAGTATGTAATAACTCCATAATATGATGTAAGTACACTCTACTTAAATGCTGATTTTGATTGACTCAATTCAACACAAACATTTATCATAAACATAACATTTCTGTAATTATATTCAAACCTAGATCAGCTAAAATAAACTCCACGGAATTAGTTGCTATAAATAATTATAACATTATTGATTGGATTCAGGGTTGGCTGACTAAAATCAAATAATTATTTTAACTAAAATGAACGATTTAAATCAAAATTATCAAAATCAAAGAATCAATTAAATCTGTATTTAAACATGTTTTTAGGGTTCCGTAGTGAACAAGGAACTCTTGTAGTTTCGCCATGTCCGTCTGTCTGTCTGTCTGTCCGCGGTTTAGCTCAAAAACGATTGGTAGAAAGTTGTAATTTGGCATAAGTATACAAGTTAATGACGCCGAAAAAGTTATAAAATAAAATTTTGAAAAAAAAAAAAACAATTATTTAGGGTACCTCCGCTACATGTAAAGTGGGGATGATAATTTTTTTTTCGTCCTTCCCATGGTGTGGTATATCGTTGGATAGGTCTTTCAAAAATATTACGGGTTTGTGAAGACTGTTATTTTGATAAAGTAAACCGTTCGTGACTTATCAAGCTTTAAAGTACCAATTTTCGTTAGAGTCAAGTGTCCCTCCCCTCTACCAACTAAACGGTTGTAGTTAGAAATTCAAATGTCACGGCATTAGTACTTATATATAACGAAGTTTAAAGGAAAACTATCACACTTAAGTGGACTTTACAAGTTTACGAGTAATAATCGACCAACTTAAATTTGTGGTTGCAAAAACATGTTCTCCCATATATTCCGTATCGGAGAACATATGTTTTGTAATTACAAAGTTAAGTTTGTTCTTACGATAAATTCATTCCAACTACGGAACCCCTTTATTGTGCGTGGTCCGACACGCACTTGGCCGGTTTTTTTTAATAATAATTAAAATTTACAATTGTCAGAATGCAAAACACGAGTGTGCATTACATAACAATATGTAATTCACTTTTTTTTTTTTAAATAGTTAATTTTTGTGCAAATATCACAGTTACGTGCATGTTTTCAAGACAAGTAGGTACAAGAAACGATGGTCAACATGGCAAGTAAATAAAAAATAAAAAATTAAGAAAAAACATTTTCACCTATGCACCTCAAACAACCAGGTTTTGCTGTCTAAAAACAGTGAGCAAAATTCGATTTTGCTGCGGGCGTGAGACAAAGTAACTTTTTTTTTTTTAATGCCGAGAGCAGTGTTGGGTCTACTCATAAAATTCTAAAGATTTGAACTTCAATTAGTTTTGTCACTTTCACTTCGATACGAAAAAAGCGAGATAGAAACAAGTCGATTCGAAGTTCGATTTCAAAATTTCTGGAATGGAATTCCATGGAATTTTGAAATCGAACTACCCAACCTACTGCTACTACTGCTACTACTTTGGCCTACTGGCCCAAAAATTAAACAAACAATAAAACGTTCGGATTCACATAAAACCTTAAAATTGCAAATCATCTGATAAGGTTTTATTTAAATTCTGTCTTTTTTTTTTTTTTTTGGAATGAAGTTCTAAGCGGCTTGCGGTAAGAGTGCACTGGCAGAAATCGTCTCGCGAAAAGGCGCTTGCGACTGTCTTCTTCTTATTCAAAGAGAAAGAAAGACGGAGTGAGATAGCAGTAATTTGGTCAGAATGCAAATCCAAGATGGCGGTTGCAAAAATTTTCACATTTTTAAAACCCTTTTTTTATTTTTTTTATAATGGGTTTCGTTTTCATAGTTTTCAAGGGCGCTAAAGCCGATAGTGAGGTGAAAATGTAAATCCAAGATGGTGGCTGCGAAAATTTACAAATTTTTCTTCATGGGTATCGTTTCTATGGTTTTCAAGGTTGCTAAAGCCAATAGTGAAGTCAAAATGTAAATCCAAGATGGCGGCTGCGAAAATTTTCAAATTTTTCTTCATTGGTATCGTTTCTATGGTTTTCAGGGTTTCTTAAGCCGATATTAAAATCAAAATAAAAATCCAAGATGGCGGCTGTGAAAGTTTTCACATTTTTCGTCATGGATGTCGTTTTCATAGTTTTCGAGGGTGCTAAAGCCGATAGTGAGGTCAAAATATACATCCAAGATGGTGGCTGCAAAAATTTTCAAATGTATTGTCAAGGTTGTCGTTTTTATAGTTTTCGAGTTTGCTAAAGCCGATAATGACATTACAATGTAAATCCAAGGTGGTGACTGTAAAAATTTTCAAGTTTTTATCACGGGTATCGTTTTCATAGTTTTTGACTGTGCTTAAGTCGATAGTGAGGTCAAAATGGAAATCAAAAATGTTGGCTGCAAAAATTTTGTTTCTATTTTAAATCATACGTGAGATTGAACTTCGTGCCTGACGGCAGTCCGCCTACCGCACGTTTTTTTTTCGAAATAAGACAATGTTGAAGTAAAAAATACGAAGTGAAAATATGAAGATTATGGAAAAAAAAACCTTATCCGATCCGAAAAGGGCGTAACTTTACCAAAGAGTAATTTTTTAACCATTATTTTTGATGATAAAAAAGTTATTGCTATTTAAAATTCACATTTTTGTTTCAAAATTACCCCAAATCCATTAAAAATTTGCAAATTTTTAACAGGGGTAACTAATAAGTTATGACTTTTAGACACCCGATATATGACTGCCGCCCACACCCAACGTAATAACCCGGTAAAATTCACCATTGAAAAAAAAAATGGGGATTATTTTTTCTTTTTTCCTGAAAATTTCCACTTAAATATGCTCATAGTACGATACCTAACAACACCCTCCCGGATCGGAAAGGTTTTTTTTACATGTTGTATGTTCTCGCTGCTGAGGTGAAAAGTTGTATGTGTTACACGAGAGCAAAGTTATTTGCATCTCGTGTCTTTAAATCCTTCGCTTACTCGGGATTCAAAATTAACACTCGCACCAAAAAACAACTTTGCTCTCTTGTTGCACAAATAACTATTTTACTAAATAAACATGATTTTGAAGAAAAATTAACAGCAAAGAAAAACCAAAAACGTCATGATTTCTTTATACAATAAAAAACTGATCTATGTAAAAATAAAAATAAACTGGTTTTGCCCATCCCTGATTGCATTACATTCAATGTTTGCAAAAGGCTCTTGTTCTTTTAGTTGTTAGAGACCATGGGAAGAATGCCAATAAAATCTTTTAATTTCTACCGGTTCGCACAAAATGGAAGTCCACGACTTTGGGTCTCATATTTTCTAACTCATGTATTATTAATACTAGGAGATAAGCAATCTTACCAGTGGAAGTCTTGACGTAGTGTGAATGAGATGAATTAATGAAAAATATATCGACTCCGTACGAAGTGTTCAGGTTTATTGGCGCTTCGGAGGTGAAGCTGGCTCCTAACTATTGTTTTACGATCTTAGAATTGGTATTGTATACATATAATATATACAAACATTATGTTCTATTATATTTTACTTCTTCTTCATCGTATCGATGATTCCAAATGATGTGAGATTTGACCAGAATTCAGCCATGCTGACAGCGTTAGCATTGACCTCGCAAAGGTACATCATAGTTTAGGAGTAGTTACATATTTTACTGACATAGATTTTGTCTTTCTTGGTTTAAGAAAAACTATTAATTTAAAACAATTCAAAACGTATGGAGGTTCAAATGAGAATCTACCCTGGTACCTATCATAGCTAGAACCTTAGCTTAGGTATTAATTCCCTGAATTATTTTTTTAGATGGAAGGAAAATCGTTTATTTTGATCTTGGTAAGAACCAACTAAAAGTAAATAAGTGTCTACGTATAGTTATTTATACTGAAACAGATTTACAGACGAACAAACGTCGAACAAACGCATCTTAAAATTCAAGCCTGTTATTAGGTAAAACTGTATGAGAACATTTTGATTCTTTAATAACAAGAAAGTAAAGGTGTTATTTCACTTGAATGTTGTAATTTCTCATATCACACCGTACATTTACCTCAATATTGAAGTTGTACATTTTATCTCGGATCGAGATGACGGTACGCACTTCTCGAACAGAGTAAACAATATATGAAACAAGATTAATTTTCTAGAAGATTCCCTTTCGCAGATATCTCGACTGGAATATACGATTACGTGTCATAAGTTTTATGCCCCGAAAGTTTCAAAGTAAATTCGAACATCCATCGATAAATCTTGGCGACGCTCGGAACGATTTCATTTTCGAATTTCAGGAGCGATTGCCTCCACTGTTAAAGTTTGCCTGAAAAATGTTCGCGGACGATTGACTCGCTATAAACGGAAATAAAAAGTTTTGTGTTAGAGCAATAGCGTTGTACAATGCGCATATAAACCAAAGAGAAAGCTCCAAGAGGATCACTATTTGAAACCCTCCTGGATTTTCCAGACTTAAATGTGACTAACTTTTTTACATCAGACAGCCATTGTAAAAGTTCTGACGGAGGTACTTATAATTCAAGATATTACAGTGCAATTTTACCTCTAATGCAATTTTAGTTTTAATATAAAATAATGGCTTAGACGAAAACAAACTCCCGTAGCAATAAGCATAAACACGAAATTCATATCGCACAAGTTTAATTCAGTTAGGCTAGTGTAGCGAGAGCTGCGTTCCGCATTATCATTACTAAACAGCTTTTATTATTCCACGATATTTGGCTAGAGGGGCCTCACTGCCTCACACGCGCGCTAATGGAATAAAAAGTAAGGTTACAAAGTAAAAAGATACAGAGCACCTCCCGCGGCGGCGGTTCGTGCGAATTTCGACTGAAAATTTTATACGTTCAATCTATTCTGAGCGCCTTTATGCTGTGTCTCGCGATCCCGCCCCTTCGCAAAACAGTTTCGTTTTCAATTATTGCCCACTTGTGGAACGGGATTCGATGGAAAAACAAAAGAGCTAGAAATTATATTTTATAGACAAGTCGCTTTATTCGATGTTTACTGCACCTCGATTTGTTCTCGAGTGAGATCTGTGATGTTTCAAGAAAATTATTGACTGAACGTGCCGGGATAGACCGGGCGCGACTAGTTGGAAGGATATCAGACGAAGCCCTTCGCCGGCGCTCCAAGACGAATCGATATTTTGTTTGATTCGACAATTTCTTTCTAGTTATAATGTAAATCTCCCTTTTTTAAGAGAATTCTTTTTAGTGGTCGTAAAATTATATTGTTCGTCGTAACTTTAATTCACGTAAAACGCTAAAAGAATTAAAATTCCAGCGAGAAAATGAGCTCTGACAAATAAACGTATTAGCTTTTATGTGCTCTAGAAACAGTTTGTCCAAAAAATAATTCCGTTAAATTAATTTAAATAATTACGTCTATCCACTAGGTCTTTTGGGATTCAATTAACATTAATAAGAACGTTTCATAACCGAAATATAAAAGTAACTTTAGTGGGAATGATACATTATTTAAATGTCGTGGTGAATAAAAATAGGTCTAAATATTTCAATAATATAATATTCTAGTTTTTTTTTCATAAATCCACGCGCTCGCTTCGTGTGTACATAAATTTGACTTTATCGTGTATAAAGTTTATGTTTGCCTACATAATTATGTAGATGCAAGCGATCTTTTAACGTAAATTATTTTCAACGTTTGTATGCTTACGAAATAATGCAAGAGAGCCTTTCATTAGCGGAATGCACGCGTCCGTTTACATGTATTTTGTGAGATTACAAATTTCGCACATACCGTCGCGGTGTTATCATGAACTGACTGATGCCAATCTACGTCCGGTAGCTTAATGAATTCTTTTTACTCGTTTTATCTCTAAATGTACTGCTTAAAAGGGAATTTTTGAGGTGGTTTTTTGTTTAAATCGTGTTTTTGTTTCAACGTTTTAATATAACTTTATTATAAGCATTAAACTCTAACGATCTAAATCGCAATGGATTATATCCACGTTGCAATAAAAAATAGTCGCACTCCGCAGAAATTTTCTAAACTCCAACTTCAGAGGCATGCAGTTCGACTTAACTACATCATTACGAGTGTTTGAAGACTTTTCAAGTGAAAACCACGTTTGGAATCTAGACTTTTTGAAAAGAAAAAGCAGCTTATTGAATAAAAGTGTTTATATGGATAGTCTATGAAGCGATTCAAACGTTAAGCGAACGTGTGCAACTGTTGTTATCCCATTTGGTCTATCGGAGGAATAAAGAGTGCAAGTAGAGCCCGCAGCCCACAAAGCTTTGAATGGAAGAAGTGCGGGGACCAAGCGGAGGACGCATGGCTCCTGCGCCCTGTAATTTGAAGTTGACATGGTTCGCTACTACTACTTCGCTACGCTACTTCAGTGCCACTATCTGGATTATCTTTCACTACGCTCTTGTTCAAACCACGGCTATTTTTAACTCGACCAACAAATAAACCAGATAGCTGCACGGAATTTCAAAGGTATCGAATATGTACTACAACATTTTCTAATTGAAACACATTCACATTTCAACTGTTTTGTGTAGATTGTACCAATAAAACGGTCTAAATTGATCCATCCAGAAATATGAAATTACATAATACACTTCCTGCACTCCTATTTATATGGCGCTAAAGTCTAATTTCGACAGAAAATTCAGACAGTTGTGCGTGGGCACTTTAAGCGATCACATCGGACCGTCACATTCATTGTTACGTTTATTACGTGAACATTGTTGGATGAACATTGCCAATATGTGATAAGGGAGGACATTTAAATGAGTATCGATATAACTCGGGAGTTGATGAATACGAGATATCGATTGTAGCAGCTCGTCGTAGCGAATCGAACCTGGGCCATCCGCGGCGCTGTCCGGCGACCGATCAATGCAATACGAGTACATTTTGCATAATTGATGCCCCATTCACGGTACGGAATACTTATTCATATTCATGAATTTTACAAATTTTTCAATTTGTGCCGCCAGCAAGTGTATTTACAGTATTGCCGGGTCGTATTTGCTCCAATACAATCTGTGTAAAAGCTGAAAGGGGAGTAGCCAGCGTCCGTGCCGCGGCACAAATCAGCGATAAAGCTAGCCTCTAATGCGATATTTTTGATTCTACTACCGCCATCAATAGCTGTGTCACCGTTATTGTACCTCTTGTTGTGGCGAGCGCTGTTTTAGATTTTATCTCAAGAATTGCAAGGAGTAATATTTCAAAATAGAAGAGGAAGAATTTAAAAAAATCCTTTCTCAAAAATCCTCTTAACTAATAGCGTGAAAGAGGATTACGATCGAGTAGAATAACATTGATCAGCGTCGAAACTTGATGGACACGAAAATCGTTCAAAAGGAAAAAACTGTAACAAAACTGATTCCCAGTAGCGCTGAAGGCTTGGAGGTAATGGGAGATTGTAAAAGGAGGCAATAAAAGCTTAGTATTGTGTGTGAGAACCGTAGGGGAGTCCCTGTATTGTGTTCGGGTCCGCGGAGGCCTCCAAGAATCGTCTGACCACGGACGCGGTCAAATTGTACAGAAATGAAATTATCAAGGTACGCTGCCGATTTTCCGAACCAATGAATCAAGATCCAATTCCCTTTTGTAATAGAACATCGTCGCGAAACGCGCCCATGGAGTTACACTACCCACTCAGTGGACGCTTAGGCGACGTACACACGAGTATTATACAGCTGTGGCATTATTTTTATTGTACGTCATGTAAAACATTCCGTCGGATTGTCGAACGGTCTCGTGACACGCAATCCAAATAACAAATCGTGTTTTTAAGCGTAACTTATTTGTTTTTCCCGTGTATTTTACGGCATTTAAGAAAATATTTTACATTAAAACTTTATCATAGATTCGCTTCATAAAGCTATTTTAAAGACGTTTGCATAATCAGGAAGCCTGTTTTACACGTGTGAATTATAAAAAGGAATTGCTAATTTTATGCAAAATTATGTCAGATGTCTTACTTATTCAAGTGCGTAATAAACAAGAGCTTTAAACATAGTCCTGGCGTGGGCGTAACTAACGGAAAAAAAGATTTTGAATTCAATTCTCGCGTTCTTTTTATTCAAAATTCATGTCAAGTGACCGTCTACAAACATGCACATTTTAGTAAGATTCATGGTCAGTCGCCGGCATCCGTAATCTGCGACAAATTGACTTTTCCGGCAGAGAGCTGACGAGTCCTGGACTGTAATATGCCATAAACGACCCAAACGTATTGGACCCGATGCTAGGAGGCTGATAAATTTCCTTGATATTTGAATGCGTTATATTCCTTTCGGGTTATAGCCGACCGGGATCGTCCCTTCAATAAATACTCGGCGCCGCGAAAAATTTGTTGACTCTCTGTAAGCTCTTATTAATGAAAACCCACTGAGGGATTCTATCGCAAATGAGCCATTTTGCGACGTGACATTAAAAAAAAAGATTTAATAACGTTTGTAGCAAAAAGTTGCCGCATCACCAAAAGCTAATATTATTCCGATTCGGAAAAAACAATTTTCTCCCGAAGTTATAAACCTACAGATTTCCATTTCTTCGCAGAGTTGGTAGAAAGTAATTCCTCCGGTTCGAAGATAAATTTTATGTCATTTCCTGTCTTCTTGGTGCTCGGCAAAAATTATCAGGCATCGGCTCGGCTGAGACCATTTAAAATTAATGAATAATGTTATCTGATAATGATTTCAGAAAGTTTAATTAAAGTTTTCTTTTTCGATGTTTCTTCACTTTCTGATCGCATGAATATCTTTATTATTTTTTATCTCTGAATAAGCGGCTTCTTTAAAAGTTTGACCGTGAATAAATTTGATGATAAGCACGGCTTAATAACACAAAGATTTACTAAACCTAAATTCTATTTTGCATTTTTAACGTTTGAGGGTGGCGTACTTGCAGCCGAGATTAAATTAAGATCCTTCTCGTCATCATACATATTCAAATATACTACATATACCTATGTTTCATATACTATGTCAAAAATAACTCTTAAAATTAGTCATATTTCTTTTTCCCACAATGCGTAGAAGGGTTTTATAAAACTCAACTCTAGTAAACGAGTACCTAGTGTTGTTATGGACTCCTTGCAACTTATAATAATAATGTACCTAAATGAAGAACCAAAACAATGAAAGCTCCATTTTGACGAGTTAATAAAATAGAAAAACCAAATAAAATTCGAACTATTCCGGGTGCAGTCCAGTTCGAATAAGCATTCGATTTTTTACAAAATCTTATCGCACCACAAAAGAATCGTAATGTGTGGTGGGAAAAGGCGAAACGCAAAGAATTTAGATCAAAAAGAGCGAAACATTTGGGAAATCGCGATAACATCATTCAAAGGATGAGGAATGGTGAGCTTTATACACCTTTGAGTGAGTAAATATAAATATCTGTGGATCTTGTAGTTCTTCGAACATTCGCTACTTCTTGTTACTTAGTATTCTAGTTGGAAGGGTTGTTTATGTATCGGATCGGAGAATTTGTTTCGATTTTTTATTAAAAACAATGTTTTGGTTTTTAAACTTATTTTCGTGGTAGGCTTTACTTTGTAGGTAAATAGCTAGAGGATAAAAGAAAAAGGTCACAGGTCAATTTAAAGAAAGAATATTTTGAAAATGATATTCATGAAACTTAATAATTTGCAATCAAGCTTTGCCCGACAATTTGTTATGGAGCGAAACAAAAAAAAAAACAAATTAATGCCTATTATAATTAAATTAAAATGGCGTTGCTCCTTAATTATTCATTAATGACGTACGTATGCCAACTATTATGGAGTATTTACCTACCGTATGAGCGCAAAAAAAACCGTCACGAACGCAAAAGGTGAGGGGAGGGTGGTGTCGCACAGTAATTGCTGGCAATTTGTAATGGCCGTGTGATTGCCGGGCGGAACGTCGACTCTAAACTGTGCTATTAATTTCGTACATTTGATTAACGAAACTACTTGTTATGCTAATGAACGCAAGCAAAGAATGCACGCTAACGTGCTAACGCGGCGCCTTGTCGACACGTTGTCGAGCTTGCAATATTTTCGCTTCGCTTCCTCTGTAATTACTGCCACGATGGTTTGAAATTAAAAACAAACTTATTTATAATTTTTCACTAATGAACATTGTTTATTCGTTCGTTGACAACGTCGTGAGCATCACACGTGAACCGGGCAGGTGTCATCGAAGTTAACTAGATAAATTGCCTCAAAAGGCAGGGCTCTTTTGAGGCAATTTATCTAGTTAACAAAACCACGGTTGAATCGTGTACCGTGGTACGTCATCGGACGCTTCCACGTTTGTAGCAATTCATGTTAAAGTTAAATTCGTGACTCGTCGATACCGCATCGATATCGATTCGATCTCAAGACACCCGGCCCGAATGAAAAGTTTACAACACGGAAAGTGATCGAACGCACGCAAACCGTTATCCGCATGGAAATTAAGAACCCTAAATATTGTTTGTAAAGCTAGACGTACATACATGTCATGACGGCACACGATAGTATAAATATGTTTATCAATAAATCTTGGGAATTATGACAATTTCCGTTTTACGTCATAAAGGGTTGTAGTCACGTTGCCGCATCATAAATCATTTATCCATCAATAGGTATTGCAAAAACGTATTGGGAAACCCACACGAGCGTTATGTCGTGTGAGCGAGTCTCCTTCTTCTGAGTTACAACATTGAGGTTTATTCAAACTGCATAAAAGACGTAGCTGGTTGTCACCAATTTTATTACGTGTAACAACCGAATTAAAAGAGCCCGGGTCGATTTTCCCTTTGTTTATTCCAGTTTTACGGAGGGGCGTCTCGTCAAAGGAATCGAAAGTGATTTTATGCATTAATTAAGACCACAGACCGAGATTTACAATTACACGGTCTCCTATAAACAAACTTGATTGCTTTACAAAAACTCAAATAACTAAGGCAGTGTCTCAAGTAGAGGTTCATTTGAATATCAAAGACGAAATTCAAATTACGGCGTTTACAATAAAGGCTCAGCCGGCACGGTATTACGAGCTGATGTAAATTTCCGATACTCATTTCGAGGATGAAGTTCAGATGTCTTAGTCGTGATGCTTCAAACTAAGTGCGCCATGAAAGTGTGAAGCGCCGATACTTTAACAAGACCTCTCTTGTATTTTAAACGCTCGTTCCGCCTATCTGAGTCGTAAATCAAATCACGGCTAATTTTCTTGCTATGATACTGCTTTTTTGTTGCTTAAGTTATATTAATGGATAGCATGAAGCTGTCTAAATATAAAACAGTGTAGGTACCTAAGTAGCTGGAGCCCTGAAGCCAGTACAGATGATTGCTGTGTAGACCCAAACCTAGATGTAGGTACAGATTTCTTAGTGCTCGTATACACAAGCGGCACGTTGCCAACAGCACAGGCAACTGCAGCCGTCGACTGCAACATGCCGCTCTAGTATTTGAGTACGTGCTCAAATACACAAGCGGCACGTTGCCAAAGGCAGAGGTAGCTTTCGAAGTGTCGGCGGCTGCCGTCGATACGTCTACGGCTGCTGCCAGTGAGTGTCGACGACTGTAGTTGCCTCTGCCGTTACAACATACCGCTCGTGATACGAGCAGTTAGTCGTGATACTTCAAAAACTAAGTGTGCCATGTAAGTGTGACTTGTGTTTTAAATACTCGCTCCACCTGTCTGAGTCGTAAATCAAATCCCGACTAATTTTCTTGCTGTGACAATCTTTTTTTGTTGATTAAGTTTTATTAGCGGATAGCCTAAAGCTGTCCAGGATGTTTGATGTTGTATAACAAATTATAAATCCTTAACTATATAGTAGATAAACAAATATCTATAAAAATTTCTTACTCCCAACTTATAGGTATCTGAAATCGCCAAATCATTCACGACAAATAAACTACAAAATCACAGAGCGAGCAGAAATGGAGAGAAATAAGTAAGCTAGTCAATATTCTACAAAATAAGTTAAAAAGAAAAAAGTAGAGGAAATACGTTTCTCGTTTTATCTGTCCCTTCTGACCTACAATTTATTCGATGCTTTTACGGTTGACTTAAATGCCAAAGCATGGAAGTTAAGTCGCAAATCAAGTTCTCTTTTTGGTCGTTTTTACGTGGGATTTGTAAAAAACTTATTTAAACAGAAGTTAGGTAATGTGATCGGTTATACTGTTTAGTTCTTACGAAAGAGTACTTACGTTATTACTACATTGTGTAACTTGTTTCTTGATAGTGGAAAATTGTTTTATAGAACATCTAAAAGTTTTTCTTTACATAAACTACTATTATAAATTATTATGTTGTGTTGTTGTTTTATCGGTAAGTTACACTGAGGTGCAATTTCGGAGAGTGTAGTTAGAAAATAAATACGATAGAAAATCAATAAACTTCTTAGAACATCAGAAGTAACACTACAGTATTTATTATTTTAAATAATTATAAATATTTTATCAAAACAATAGTGAAGCCCTTCTCAGACCACATAAAATAATCCAAAACATCTTCATACTAAATCCATATTCAAATTCGAAACGAACTCCAAGTGAACAGCAGAAATATAAATTAAATCAAGAGTAAAATTCAGCATCTTTAATTTAATATAAATTACGCGATCAATTTTGATTTTAACTAAATTATCTTTCTAAACTTGTTTACTCGCCTCCCAGATAACGTGACTCCATTAAGCAGCCATAACGGTCACGAGCCGCTTCCTTTTATTACTCTCAGCAATGCTTCCTGTAGCTTCTTTTTTTCTCTGAAATATTCTGCTAATTAAGGAAGGAGTGGAGGCTGAAGATTTCCTGCTGCTCTAGCAGATTACTGGCGGTATCTCCGAGAAAAATGTAACTCTCAGACGGAATTCATTTTTGTGGCTTAACTTTTTGTACGTCATTTAAAAGTTTAAAGCTGCGAAGATATCGTGTAACATCGTCTCAAATAAAACTAGTGCTGCGTCCAGTTATTGCTAACGTTTAAATCAATTAATGTCAGCTTCTCTTGGTTGAATTGCTTCTATGATAACATCTTCAGTGGCGGACAATAGGACTATTATGTGAGTAGCTTCATCTTGTTCCATACGAGGGGAACTAACTGGCATAATACGAACAGGCTATGAATCTGAGAGCCGAACTCGCATTGAAATGTTATACCAGGTTTGATTTTGATCGAGATCGAAGTCTACGTATTACCTATTGAAAACGCTTGCACTTTGTCAATTCGACAATGGATTGTTCGGAAACTTTCCTATCGAATACTGGTCAGTATTTGCCAATGTTATAAAATTCTAGTGGACGTTTACTCATAATGGACTTCGAATAATGTCCATGGTATATCTTCAGAAGCACTACGAATGATAATGTTTTCTTTCTAGAAGTTCTAACGACCTAACGATAAAATAACTGATGACTGGTGTTTTCTAGAAATGTAGGTATTTTACATACTAAAAAAATACAAAGTAAATTCACAGTTTGAAACCCAAATTCAGCACTCCAAAAAATCTTTGACCAGCATCGATGATGCCTAAAATTACCCTTTTTTACCCCCTATATATATAGACGTGCTTTGTAGGTACGCATCAAATTCGGACCATTGTTATGCAAATACTCGTGGTTCGGTTTGCTGGCGTCAGTGTACAAGACAAAGCGACGTTGACGACCGACATCGGCTGTAGCTATCAGCTCCACATCGTATGAATCCACTCGACTGGCCCTAGTCTTGTTATAGGGCTGCCGGGAGTCAGTGTAAGGATTTCGGGCTAGGTTGATTTTAACTTGCCTGTGCTATTAGGTAAACGAAGTTACGTATAACATCTCTTGATCGAATCTAGTCTTATTTACATATCCTTTTCAGTACATAGTCTTTGTTAGATAAGCATATAATAGACCAAGATAAAAATTATAGACGGCTAGCAACATTTTTTGAGACAAGGAGCTTCTAGTTTTAAGAACAATGTGCACTTCAAACATTGCCGTATCTTACCCTAAGAAATGAGGTCGAAAATAAAACCTAGAATTAAAACAAAAAAGTTTTAAGTCTGCCTAAAGAATTTCTGGGACAGTAGCATTAATGGCAGTACGCAACTAAATCCTAGGATGATCCTACAGTTTCTAGACACTGGTATCCTTGGTTGGCTGACAGTGTATCATCCCGCACCCTACATGCTGATAGCTAGGGGCAATATGACGAGGGATGCGATAGTCATTATAGATTATACTATACCCTGGTTACAAACTTACGACTCCGGATTTCTTTCATTGTCGAATTTAAAAATAGAATTTTTTCTATGCTTTGAACTTATTCAGATAGTTATTTTAGTGGGATTTGATTAAATGAAACATAGTGTGCACTGAATTCCATAAAAAAACTAAGTTTTTATTTACTATCAAACTAACAAATTTTGATAACCATGTTTATTTGGAAACTTATGTATTCATAGCAATATCCAATTGAAAGTTGATTATGCTATTTGTCCTTTAGTAATGAAAGTCTACATAAAACTATCAATATCTATTGAAATTGTATCATTTATCCAGTTATTTTTAACAAAATATTATATTCAGACGCCACGCTACTAGCGTAGACGCGCATAGTAAAGCGAATAGAATTTTTAGTCTAGCAAATTCTTATTTTCTCGAGCACTGTAACAGAGTTTACGCAGGTGCTTCTAAAACGCATAGAATTTCAAATTGCGTTTTCATTTTTTCTCTTGGGGCATCCCGGTATCAGTGGGATGCATAGCCTTGAGATGCAAAGTGTGAGGCGAACGAGAGCTTTTTTATATTTGCGGCATCCACGCCTGGATTTGCATAATATTGCTTCCTTAACATTCCTCTGTAGGACTATGAAACAAAACGGAACACATCTAGGGTTGGAGGGGATTTACAGATGCGGGAGAATTAGGGACCCTGGGGTAGCGAGTTCAGGGGTCATCGGACTGCCGAAAATAAAATAAAAGTTTCTACATTTCGACACTGGAGCTTGTGTGTGGTTGGGCACTTTTTTATATAAATTTTAATGTGCGTCATTAAATATAAAAGTCAGCGGCTCCGTCTATTTTTAAAACGGAACAATTAACAGGATTCTCTCACGCATTTTTGTTTGTTTTTATTAAACTCAACCCAGAATCAAAATTGCTAAGCTTAATGAGCTTTTAATTTGATACTCCAGATTGTTAAAAGTCATGGTTTTTCTTTATTCAATCTGCATAATATTGCTTCCTTAATATGCCAACCAGCGATAAAAGACTGGCGAAATTGCTTTTTTCAGTGTGAGAAGCCAATGAAGTCAGTGGTGGCCGATAGTGGGGACTGCGTCTGATATGTTTGGCTAGTCAAATGCGATGGAAATGCGCTGCTCGGATTCTTGGCTAGTCTTTTTTATGCGTTAGATATTTTATTAGAAGGGTTATCCCTTCTAAATACAACCTGTTATAAAGGCGTTGATGATGGTTTAAAAACCAAGATGGAACATTGTTTTTAATAAAGGTATGGTCTAATGCTGGTATAATAGCAATGTCTAGTTTATGTAATTTGGTAACCATGGGTTCGTTTCCAGTACTTATATTTAGATTTGAAGAAGTAGGAGACCTAGAGAGTTTTTTAGTTATTTCATGAATAACCTTTTCTTAATTACTGTATTAAGGGATACCTATATTATATTGTAATTCCATAATGTCAAGAAAAAGATAATGGCCGATGTACCTACTTAAAAGTATTTTGTTTGATTGATGACTCACCTCTAATATCGCATAGCTTTCAGTTCCAGATTGTCATGTCACCTACGTACATATACAAGCTGAAACCAGACAATATTGCGTAGGGTGACTGTTGTCTGAATAAAGAAAATATGAGGGATCACCTGTTTTGTTTCACCCAAATGGGGGACAGACAAATAGGTAATTTGATAGTACTTGGATGAGCCCCGTGACTTGTCATAGCTAGTTCATCATAGTAATATTATGAACATGATATGATACGAAGTCGATGGGGAAATAAAGAAGATACACAACAACGAAATATATTTCTTTCGGGTAAAAGTTCTGGATTGGAAAGGTCCGCGGTTTGCCAACTTGTCTATTTTCCCATTTATCTAAGAACAAAATGGCTTTGCTATTGTCATTTTGTTCAATATAAAAAGTGGAAAATGTTTATTCTTTTGCCTTTCACTGGTAAAGTATAAGGAAGTATTACAAACTGAGCTAATTTGTCATTAGGTTTTGAAAAGAAAAATCATAAAACCTCACTTTGTTCAAAGTCGGAATCGTAAACGGTGATAGTAGGAACACCTGTCACGCTGGATGTAAACGTTTAAAGTTTTGGCATTGGCATTCGTCGTGGCTGTAACCTAAAAATCTCGAAACTTAAGTATTACGCTTTTTATTGCAGCATTCGAAAGACATAAACCTTTCCAAGTCGAAGCAGAGATTATAAATCATAGCTTCGTTGCTTCCGTCATGCAATGTTATACTACAACCAATATGTCGAGTTGTTTGTTAGCATTCAAACATGTTAGGTATAATAATCCTTTTCAAAGAAAGTCCCTCTCATGGGCGAATACACTTGGAGCAAAATTAACAATAGCCCGACTTCGTTGTCACAAATGTGTCATATAAGAGCAGGTGCCCTCGCTTGACAGGCGCGCAGGCGGCGGCACACATGAAGGTGACGTCGTTATTTGCTCCCGGGTTTATTTATTCGAAAGTTGCGCCGTTTCGGATGACCACCGTCCACTCACAACCTGTCACTGTATTTTCCTGACCCTTTATTTTCACTTGACAAGAATATTCCGAGCCGCGTCCTCTCGATATTACATTCCGATACGACTTTTTATTCGTGATACATTTTTCCAATTGTCTCCGTTGCACGACTCCGCACTGCGAACTAACGGAATAGAATTTTCAAACAGTTTTGATTGATAAAGGTAGACAGGTTTTCGTTTTCTTTGTTTGTGGAATTAGATTCGGAAGGAAGCGTGAAACTTCAGAGTTCCACTTGATTAATGGTGATTCGGGGGGATCCGAGAAAAAGAAACGATTTTAGGCCGTTCGATTTTCTATAGAGAACGAATTACTGAATCGTTTTCACTCGGACGGTTTAGTTTTATCTGAAAATAAGCGTGTTTAGATTTAGATGCATGAACGCGATATTATCCCATTTATCGAAACAACGCTCGGGCTCTGTTAATATTTGATGTGTTCTCGACTTTTCTCGAATTTAACGCGCCGATTAAACAACGCCGGGCGAAGGATTTTATGTGAATATTTAAAATGCTATATTGGTTCTAGTTCAGCAGAAAAACAAGTCCATTGTTCATGTAACATCTTGTAACGTTAATTTATCGCTACTGCTTACCAACAATAAACTTTTATGAGGGAAGTAAGATCTCGAGGTCTGTGGAATTAGAGCAAATTTTTTGAGAGAGGACGATCAAATCGTACGTGTTAGGTAGATAAAGTTAGATATTGTTACTTGCAAATTGTACTCTCGTATAAAATTGGCGAAGGTGTCAGGAACGGATAACTGTGAAGCAAATTGGACACATTGTTGCATCCCGCAGGTTGGAGGACCATTAAAATAGAAGGATTACTTTTATGGCCCGGTTGGCTCGCTTGAGATAATATCGGTAAATTTTATGATCGTAATAAAGGGAATTCGATTTTAGCCAGTCATCTGTATGTGATTATGTAAGACCCAATTTGATACAGAGGGGTACCTTTATTAAATTTTGAATTTATCTCGAACAATATGGAACCACGTCTAGAATATTATTGATGTTACAGATAACATTTAGGCGGAGGAAAAAACTGGCATTTAATTTGGGGAGGATGATTTGATTTAGGGAACTCATAAAAGATTCCTCTCACTAAAGAATAAGAACTTCCCAAAGTTTACATTCACACAATCAGAAAGTGGGTTAATGAGATTCCCTCAAGAAAAACATCTCGTTAAAGCATACATTATTCAAGCTTTCGCGAAGTTATTCCGCGTTCACGCGTTCATTAGGCTGGCGAATACAAACTTGCGTTTCCCGTAAAGCTTCCAGACACACCCACTTATCACCCCGGACAAACTATTCATAAGTATTTCGGGTACCGTTCCGAACACACGCCGCTCTCCTTGTTATTTAAATTTATCACTCAACTTTTATCCTCTAAATTCATTGTAACAGGTAATATTTCACAGGTTATTAATTACGTTACGCCGGCATCCTCACGGTGTAACTCTTATTACATTATGTCAGTTGCAAATTGAAAAATTCCCGGGGCGTGTGTCCCGTCTCTCCGAAGTATTTTGGCAAAATTATTCTCATTCATTAAGTCGAGAAGTGGAGGGCGCGCTCGCGAGATTGGCGACCTACCATTCACTCGTGAGTAACGAGGTGACTTCCTGTTATTAGTTATGTTGGCAAATTGTTTTTCTTACGCTTTTATACTTACACCTTAGTTAAGTATCGAATTTATATAAAAACTTACGCAATGGTCTGTCATCGGGTGAAGAAGTATTACGGGTTTGTTTACCTTGTTTGTTGTAGTTAAGAGGTTCGTTTTTTTTAATAAAATGACGTGTGGGTTCTGTGGCTTTCCGCTGGGAATGGGGCAATTAATGTCACCATACTTTCGCAGTAACATGTATGAAAGGTCAGCAGTGTCCGGTTGACAGGCGTGTAACTGAACGCTGCCCCCGGCCGGCACGCGTGTCTCCAAGTGCCAATCCATTAATTAAAACTTATTTTGTAGCGGTAAATACGATCGCTGAACGACAAACAGCCGCTCCGTGAGCCTAGTTACTAACTTCTACTTACTGTTATGGAGCACATTTGGATAACAGATTAGTGGGATTAACTGGCATTGATTAAAACTTAGGCTGTCTGTGTAAATAACGGGAAAAGTTAGAAACAAACTAATTTATTTTTGAAGATTTATTCCCTAAACTAAGTACATAAATACCTATACACAACATTCGCAATAATCCTTGACACAAACGTATTTGTATGTAATATGAAACATAGGTTCAGAAATGCGCTGCAGCCTTCAATTTCGACATCCAATACAATCCACCCCAGAGCTTCCGCAAAGATGGAAAATCTCTCAAAAGAATAGCGTTTAGCACGAGACAAAGAGCGATTTAGATCTCCTCTGGCGAAGCCTTCTACCGGGCCACTATTTACTTTTCTCAAGGGACCGCACTTCGTCAGCTAGTGGCGTCCGAACCCAATTTTACAAAGCGAGAAAGCAGCGCTTTACATTGGTGCCACTCCCCCCAAATCGAATACGACGAACATTCCAGGTACGTTCTCGTACATATTAACTTTGAAGCCGTATAATGTGAACGACGCGACAATGAGCGGGGCAGGCGACGTGTCCTACGAGTGCCTTAGGCCATAATCCCGAAGTGTTAGCGTACGTGCCACCGCCGCCATTCGAAGATAATTCCTCCTTATAATTTCCCATGCTTAACTCGGCGTAATGAAGTTTATTCGTCGCTACTTCATTGTGAGTCGTTTGCAGCGGAGGCGGCGAGGAATGTAATCAGTTGCGAACTAATACCGTGTCGTTCGCAAAGCCCCCCTCGCGTATGGAAATGCCTCGTTGGAGCCGCCGTTAGTTCTTTTGATTGCTAGCTTCTCCTTGTCGAATTAAAACCGAGATCGAGCTTGGGTGATTTCGAGAAAATTAAAGGAGCGTTTCATTTTCAGCGATGGCTCTTTACGGTTAATATTAGTATGATTGTGGGTGCTCCTCTTACTGTGAACTTAAGTACCCACTTATTTTGTCTTCAACGTTTATTTTAATTAAGTGAATTTCTTATCAAGGTGAGACCGTGAATGTACGTTTAAGCCCCATTATACATGAGCCCTTTTTTGAAGAGAAACCCTTTCAGACGTACCGTGGCTAGAACCCTCAAAGAAAATGCAAAACATGCGGTAGGACCGAAAGCGAAGTAAGATATCGCATGCGATACGCCAAGTTCACGCAAGATTGAGTACATGCCATTATAAACTTTAAAATACGGGAATAGGATCGAAACTTTAATATCAAAGCGACTCGGAATACTATGATTAATGCATTTTAAGAAACGTTTTAGTTGCAACAGAAAACTTTGACTTGCGGAGCGTGACGGAGCAGTGCGATGCTGCGAGGATTATGACATACACTAGCTGTAATATACGTAAAATCAACCGCGGTTGTAACTTTAGAGGACGTATTTAACATGGTAAAAGGAACGACTGAATGTTCAAGTAGCAAACGCAGACGTGTTCCATACATTGTGATTTGTGACCAATATAGAAGCGCCTTTGATGTTTAATACCTCTATTAATTACTTAATACGAAGCTCTAAGATATGTCAGTGGAATATTTCACAATGACAATAATTCATTAGCAATTCTGTCGGTCGCTACTTGGTGTACTAACTACACAGATTTATGCAAGCCGCTGGAGTCATTATACTTGCACCGCCCTGTTGTCGCTGACGCCTTTATTTTGGCCTCGATGCAAATTAAATTACACTCGAGTTTCGCTGACTTCGCCACACTGTTGGAAGGATAACTCGTTTCTTGCCGTTCGCTAAGGAATACATATCGCGCATCTAATCTGTAATGAGCCAACCGTATGTACTTTCAAACTATTCTGGGTATGCCAGAAAACTTTCCTAATATAACAACACAAACATTCCCGCAAAGACACCGAAGGGGGTGCATACAAAACAACAATAAAGTTTTGCCGGATCTGCTGACCATTGCAAAAAGCGCATCGTTCGCGGCATCCTGAACACAATACCAACTTAAATTGTTCGTGAAAACGTTATGCACTCGACGGTTTCAATTTCCTCGCGAACTAGCCATTGCAGATGTTCGGACGACACTCATAAATATGATTTGAAAATCGTTTTATGTATAACTCATAAACTTTTATCTTCAGCTTGGATGAGGCTCCCCGTCTAAACGGTTCCAGTTAGTTTCCTGCACAAAAGCTGCAGACGTTTTAATATCGGACCGTCTGCTAGCATGGTACGTATCTGCCAGTGTAAATTTCGCAGAAGCAAAACGACCCGCCAGCACGCCATCTCTAGCTGGTCAAATAATACCGTCCTAATGGCTAACTATTGCCTAATGTATTTTGGCGAAATGGAAATAATGTTGGAGGAGCTCCGGCTGTCCTTACCGGAGGTTGCGATTTAGATAGTGCTTAGTGCAGTCGAGACAGGCGGGAGAATACTGCCGGCTATTCAATTTCAGTTTATTAAAATACGTTATTATGGTGTTATGAATAAGCCCCTGGACTTACCGGCGACTGAGCGCACTCTAGGATGCAGCCTCTACACTGTAAATTAGAATTCAGTTTACATTATCTTATTTTGTATACTGTGTTTGAGTTTATTCGATGTTTATGAAGAGATCCTTTAAAGGTTTTAGAAATATGATTTTGACAGATTTTGGTTACTCTGTATAGAATTTAAATAAATACATCCAAGCATGGAATAAACTAGATGAGATAAAATTCTAAGAAACAATATTCAATAGAAGTAGTTACCGTAATAAAACACTCGACACAGTAGTAGTTACTTTTATAAAACACTTGATCTAAATTGCAAAGAGTTCACAAGATATTGCTACTGAAATTCCAAGAATTCCTTCAGAACTTCAGACCGGGTAACAGGTACCCTTTTGTTTATACATATTGAAATGGATAATGGATTTAAATCTGCATATATCTACATGAAATAAAATAGAGGTGTCCATAATAAATTAACATGAATTTAAGTTAAGGGATGCAAGCCTATGTATAGTTAAGTAAGAAACACTGAACGAAATGAAAAAGATGATTTGCATGATGTTTTTGCATGGTGTAAAAAGGGTAGATTAAAAAGAAACAAACAACTAAAAAAAAAACTTGTCAATTGAAATTGTTCCTACAGGGTAGATTAAAAAGAAACAAACAACTAAAAAAAAAACTTGTCAATTGAAATTGTTCCTACAAATATGTAGGAACAATTTCAATTGACAAGTTTTTGATTAAAAAGAAACAAACAACTAAAAAAAAAACTTGTCAATTGAAATTGTTCCTACAAATATGTAGGAACAATTTCAATTGACAAGTTTTTTTTTTAGTTGTTTGTTTCTTTTTAATCTACCCTTTTTATATATATATTTTTATATGTATGAGTTTTTAAAATGTTTGTGTCACGTACTACCTACCTTTTGAGGGTACAGTGTTCAAACCAGACCCACTCTATTGCCAGATTTCTGACTCTAATAATACTTTTCACATGCCTTGGATTTGCATGCCTTGGTATTTAGCATGTAAAATAAAACCCAAGTATATTTATAACCACAAAAAATACTAAGTATATTTTAAACACTAAAACCTTACTATCTCATGTCAACACGTAATAAATTAAAACGAAACTAAACTAACGGTAAATAAAACCATATTTTAGCACTAAATTGTGGTCAGCAGAATTATTTTTATTACAATTAGTGATCTTAAACACGCAAGCACTTGTAGAGGCCTATGATTGGTCATTAAATATGCTGTGAGATGGTGTTTTGTTTTGGTCCATTTGTTGGGGTTGTTGTTGGAAATGCGTGTAGGATATGAGAAAATAGTAAGACGAAATCTTTACAAAATTATTTTTGTATAGTTTTCTTGAGATATCGTTGATTAATTAAAAAATCGGGCCCTATGCTAAATTGTTAGTGGTCTTTCTGGTTGTGTATTTTTGTTTCTATCTTTCTAAAATATTTTAACTTATAGGTACTTTTGAAAACGTAAACGTAACAAGTTAATTTTTCTATTGTTTTGGTGTTGAAAATCATTACTGGTTTTTCAAACTCACTCAAGGATAGTTACAGCCTTTGTATGTAGGTAAGTTCATAAGTTGTAATGTAAAGGTGTGTGTACCCAAACTATGCGCATACACCGAAGTAAATGAGAGTCAAAAAAAAAATACTGAGCTTCCTAAAATCAGCTCCAATACAATCAAAAACAGCATCACAGCAAACAACTAATATAACAATAAAGTACCCGTTTGCAATAATCACCATCCATTAATCTACAACGGGAGAGCTTTCCGTTACAGCCCACAAATTAATTACATTACAGTACATAGATTACCAACATCTGAATAATTATTACGAATGCATTATTTTGTTGTGACGGATGGTTTCCTGGTTAATAGCTACAATTCGTGTGGCCAGTAATGTTACCTGACTCATTATTTATTAATTTTTCGACAGATATAGGTTTATGTTATTAAAAATTTATCTGTATGGGATAAATAATTGTAGCACTTTTTATTTGGAGATTTTCAAATGTGGAATAATTTTATGTGGACTTAAATGAAAATATTGCAATTTTCGAACGGAGTCTTCTCGAGGCTTGTGCGCTCCGAACTCTAGGTCTGTGACGGTAGTTTACTTTGCCGGAACAGCTATCTAATTACGTAAGAAATTTTCATAAACGATTACCACAAATTTGTTTCATTTTGACAGTTCAACCATATTCATTGCGTTATTTTTTACGTTGTTGAGATTTTTTTACGAACTTATGAAGCAATGGATAAGCATTTTTTAACAGAGCTCACACCTCTTTCTTGTTTTCATTGGCCGGCTTGAGTGGAGATTCACCAGAGAAAACGTGCTGAGAGGAAGGAACTATTCCAGTAAGATGCTGTTAGGGATCTTGACCGGTATTATCCTGATAGCCGTGGAATACTTCTCCACTCCTCATAAGCACCTCAGGATGTGTTGCCCCCTTGTCGCTACGACACTTTGTACTAGTGTTTCGGGGGTCCATTATTGAGTAGGCAAGTCACCGCCTGCCATTATACCAGAGTTTTTTTTTATGTTGGTTTGGCTGGGGCCATGGTTTTTCCATAGTTCTAGACTTATTCATATATTCCGTGATTCTAGATAACC
This sequence comes from Xanthia togata, assembly GCA_963853775.1. Lineage (NCBI taxonomy): Eukaryota > Metazoa > Arthropoda > Insecta > Lepidoptera > Noctuidae > Xanthia > Xanthia togata. The sequence goes on along the minus strand of OY970802.1, from coordinate 9,590,010 downwards.
AGTTCACTTAGCCACCCAAACCCATAATCCATTATCTTTGTTTCCATATCCTGCAATGGTCCTGCACTAACCGCGGGTTGTCCTTGGGTGCACTAGCATAGCGCGAACAGGGATAATCGTAGGTTGGTGCCTTAGTCAATTAAAAACGTCTAACGAGCCTCTGCGAATTGGCTACGGCCCCTCGTACGCCTCAAAAAAGTAAAGGTCCCCTACCTGGACCTTTGGAAGGACAAGAAATGTCAAAGACGTAAAAAAAAAAAAAAAGTACAATTTGCTTGTTTGTTTGTATTTAGGGGAGTAATCTCCGGAACTTCCAGTTAGATTTGAAAAAATATTTGGCATTGGAGAGTCCAATTCTTGAGGAAGGTTATAAGCTGTGTAACATCACACTACGATTCTTAAGAGCCGAGCAAAAAGAAAAATGCTAGAAAGAACGCTAAGCGAAAACGAAGTATTAGCGCGGGCGGGCGATGCGACGCGACGCGGTGAGGCAGGTCAGGGGCTGACATTTCACGCGGACGAAATTGACATGCGTTCATTGGGTGAAAGAAGCATGAGAAACCATACATATTTCTTCATGTAAGTATAAGGATGTAGCATCTCCCAGGGTAAGTTCTTTCAAGGAGCTCTATCTCGGGCTTATCACATTAAGAGACTTTAATAATTTACCATATCATTAAAATAATGATAATAGTAAAATCAATTTTTTACCATCAAGGTAAGATGGTAAAATTCTTAGATACCAGAAATTGTCTGTTTTGTTCTGGTTTAGAGGTATTACTAAAATACTATGTAATTTTAAAATACATTCACTAACGAGTAGTCATCAAAGAAACATTAATTATAACAATAATTAGGCACTGTTAGTTTTAAAATATTGTTTTTAAAACTCCACTTTCACTAAAATTCTCATCAATCATTCTGTGAATAATTTACACATTAACAATTTCGTAATTACCAGCGTTTTATTGTCCACCATTTTAAAATAGCTGTCACATTTTCAGTTACAACTAATTCAAGTTACTTTTATATAAATATACTAGCTTCTGCCCGCGAGTTCATCTCCGTGAAATTGATTGTTCCCCTGACCCAACGTGTCGCATCGCATCGCCCGCATTCTTTTTGCTCGGTTCCTGTGTGTTGAGACCACTGGTAGCCCAGTGGTAATGGCCACGACTTACGAGTTGTAGGACGTAGGTGCGAACCCTGACACGCGCTTTACTTTGTGTAAATTAATTCATCACCACTGCTCTCAAAACGGTGAAGGAAAACATCGTGAGGAAATCGGCATGTCCTAGAAAAAAAAAATCGAAGACATGTGACATCTATCAACCCGCACTGGGCCTGCATGGTGGATTACGACCCATTCCCACACAGAAAGGAGGCCTGTGTGCAGTGGGAACATAGGCTATATGTTCCGTAGCAAAAAGTTTTTTCAAATCCGACCAAGTTCCAGAGATTAGCGCGTTCAAACCAACAAACTCTTATTTATTTATATATACTTTGTAAACCACAAAAATACACAAAAAAATAATTAACACTACAAAATATACAATGGGCGGCCTTATCGCTTTCCGCGATCTCTTCCAGGCAACCTTGGAATGGACAGTGATTTGCGTGGACATCAAATGGGGCTGTCGTTGGTGCAAATAAAAAATATACAATATACTAGAATAGAACAACTCAGCTCTCAGACGAAGAGAAAACTCTTCAGCTTTATTATATTTTATTTATTTAATCAGTATGTTTTGTTTGACAGCTCATTAAACAATTTATTTGTCACATTAAATATTAAAACGATTCGTGTATCGTGATGCTATTTCATTTAATTAAAATTTTCTCCTCATGTGTTAAGTATTTGCTTTTCATCACAAATGATAGTAATAATACATATTGTGTGTACTATAAAATAAATATTAATGATGTGAAAATAACATTGATAAAGTGGAAATTAAATTAGTATTCAGTTGCATCCGGTTAGACTGAAAGCCAACATAGTTGGGAAAAGGCTAGGTAGATTGTTTTTTTTTAAATGTGAAAAATAAATCATGATTTTGTTTTATTCATTCGTAGGTATTTATATTAACTAATACATGAAAGGTAAAAGGAGGGCGAAAGGAAAATATAACTACATAATTATTGTATAAGTAGTTAATTTCTACGACAAACAGTTTTTCAATCGAATCGTAGTTCAGTTATTTACATAGGTACTGTCAACACTATAGGATTGCTGAATCAGCAATCCTATAGAGCAATATTTTGAGGAGGGGCCTAAATAATAAATAAAATTTAATTTATTATGTTTATTTAAAAAAAAGAATTCATATTTACGCGCCTATATTATCACTTTTGTTTTTTTTCAAAACATAAACGTAATATTTTATTTTTAAAGCTAATTCGAAATTCGCTTGAGTTTTCGAATACAACCAGTAATTTTTCTACTGGCCTGAGCGACGTAAGGTCGCCTTTTGCAGACAACCTTTACAGTAGGTACCTATAGTCAATGTCAATCACTAACATTCAGTTTTTATTAATTTTATCTAAGCCACTCTAACTGTCGGTATTGACACAACATTCTCTCTAAAGCTTTGGTTTTATGAGAAAACAGTGAACGGTCACACAATCGGTTATCTCATCTAGGTACTCGAGGTCCGTATGTCACTGCAGGGATTCAGCAGAATATCAGCGTCGCATGTGCCAGGCAAATATACCTGATATTTGCCTGGCACATGCTGAGCTGGACTCCCATTTGGTGCAACGTTGAAACGCACATCGCATTTTTTTTTGTTCGTTGATCCATTATTTTAAAGTGTGTCATAGCCAATACTGTCATCACAATATCTTGTTTTCTTCCATTTTTATTTGTTTGTATATTGGCACCTTGCAGCTATTTCCTAATAGCTAATTAGTAATTATTTAATCGTGCTTTTGTATGCTGTGCTGTTTTTTGTGTGCACTAAATAAACGATTTATCTATCTATCTATCAATAACGGCTGTTTAAATACAGAGCGTTTTTGACACTTTAATGTCTAATTCTGATGAAAATGACAGATTGAAAATACCAACATCTCAATCACCAATGTTTGTATTAAATTACAATTATTTGGCCAACATGATGGTCATCGCCAAGGTATTTGCAAATACTCGACGCATAATCAATAAACTGGAATATGGACGTAGCTTATGTAATTATTAACTAAGTACACAGCCTCTATCGCGGTATCCTTGTACTCATTCGACAAACAATGTCAAATGCATGGTAAACAAATAATATGCCATGAATTATGGCCGTTAAGCTGGCTTTGACGCTTATGATAGCGACCTGTCATTCGTGATCGTGGTGTTAAGAAAATGTTGTATCAGCTGTTTATGACGTGTGCGCAATATGTGATGGTTGGGTTAGGTCTTTGTCTTCAATGGCAGATTCAATGTAACAGTTTCTGATTCAGTGTCAGTTAATAAACTGTATTTCAATTTTGTGCCTGAAAACCTAATCTCAAAAATAACTGCTTTATGAAGTCATTATGTTCTTTTTAGTGTTACGGATCCGAAGGGTGCCACACGGCACCCTATTACTATGCCTCCGCTGTCTGTCTATCAGCGGGGTGTATCTCATGAATGGTAATAGATAGACAGTTGAAATTTTCGTAGATAGTGTACCTATATAACAAAAATTTATAAAAATAAAATAATGTTAAATATTGAAGGGGATAAACAATAAAGATACACGAAACGTCTTTTTTTCGGCGTTTTTTTGCTAAATATTGTACGGTGGTAAGGAATCCTTCGTGTGCGAGTCCAACTCGGACTTGGCCGGAATTCATAAATTCATCGTTGTCGACAATGGTTACCGGCCGACCGTGAGGCTCGTTCTTCAACTCAAAATTTCCAGATTTAAAACGATTGAACCAACAATGATCCGTGTTTATGCAAGCAGTGTTAGGCCCGTACACGTCGTTAATGTTTCGTGTTGTTTGCGCACCGGTATTTCCACGTAGGAACTCATATTCGAAAATTGTAAGAATTTTCATTTTATCCATGGTGCCAAAAACTACCACAATGTCACAAAAACAAAACTATCTAAAAATAAATGACTGAATTTGAAATTAAATTAACACGTCTTTCGAATAAAATTCATTTGAATTTCGAATTCCACGCCAATCCACAGATAATTAAATCTGAAAATGCTGGTTATAGAATCTCCAATTACATAGGTAAAGACCTATTATTATCAAATAAATATGTACAATAAAGACGACTAATAGAGAAGTATGCATATTGCGACGACCCCAAATAAATTTGGATAAGGGCAGGGCATCGTGATGATGAAATAAAAAGGTACTGTACAGATAATTCAGTTTTCCAGTTTTCGGCTCAAACGCGAGCGCAACGCATCATAATAATAGTCAAAACAATAATTCTCATCCGATTTAATTCAGTTTGGGCAAATACAGGCAAAACAAAAGCGGGTAACTCCGACATTGTCAACTAACATGGCGTTCGAATCGTTCTAATCGGATTCGTGTATACCATAACATGCACGCACGTGGGAGTAAGGGGCATATAGACTGGCTCGATATTATTGTTTGATATTGTCGGCCGAGATCGACAGATTTAGAGTGCCTTCGGACTGTCTAGTGAAATCGGTGACGTCATGTAGACGCTGTGTAAATGCATACCTAAGCTTTATCGCGTAGCTGTGAATGTATAGTAATCTACGCCGCAATTTCGAAGCGTTTGGGTAGCGTCTACGGTGCGTTTAAGATCAATGAATGTCAAATATGTATAATGTGACATAATTTACATCGAATGGCCATTAGCAGCTCATCAACTTGCTGTTTGAAAATCGGTAAAGTAAAGTTTCCCTAGCAGTGAGGAGTCATCAGCTAACAGTTAGTGCTTTGATCGATCCTGCTTGACGTTTTATTCGGATCGATAGAAAAACCAACAGTCGTAAACGTTGACTTAAGTCTTCTATCGTTTCTATAATTTCTCTGATCTATTTTAACTTTTGCAAAAACTCTCACATTTTATATCTATGAGTATGGCTCTAATTTTATGGAAATCAAATGCATTGACGTCTAAAATTAGACTAATCGATATCATTTGTGTACGCACCTTAGGTACGAGGTTCATTACATTGCCATGTCGGCAAATACGGGGGTAGTGACGGTATGTATGGCTTTATTATGATGCAAAATGCGAGTACACGTGAAGGGAATTCAGAAGAAAATTTTATAAATTAGCACATTGGTTGAATTAGCTATTGAGTTAAATAATTTTCCTTTTGCATGTTTAGTTCCGGAAGTATTTTTACTTCCAAAGGACTGGAAAACAGTTTTTTTTTAAATAATGACTTTAAATTAAAAGTGCATTTTTGAACTATGAATCTAATATTTAAAAAAAACTTAACACGAAATTGTGGCATAAATAGAGTCAAATTGTAAACAAATCTCCACAGTTTCGGGAATTATACACGAGCTCGTATTTCACTACAGCACTAACATCAAACAGTATCTATTGTACAAGCCAGCACTATCGACGTACAACACAACATTTCACAACAGACGGCATATCACTACCGAACTTGTAGCAGTCGCGAAGCCACCAGGCTACTAGGTTAGTAATAAATAAACAGGGTGTGTGTTCAGCCCGATAAGACTGAGTCGCAGCGACGTGCACCCCCCGCACCCCTTCCGCACCCGATAGACACCTAGACGTCATTATACATTACACAACCCCTATTGTTTTATTTGTCAGGTCACAAAATGCAGTGAACCGGCGCCGCGATGAGATTAGGCCGTCTAAATTCGGGCTTAAATTTAAATCGCCGGTTAAACCTTACCCGTACCGAGTTTCTCCGCTCTTTATTGAAAATTCCGACGTCATTTTCTTGAATGTGTGCTTTTTAATCAGGCGGATAATTTTGAGACGTTAGCGTGACAGTGTTGTGTAGCCTTTATTCGTATTTATGGAATGGGACGAGAATATTTAGTTCTAAGATTAGAAAAAGAAGCAACGGAAAAGGAATTATTCTCCTAAGTGGTTTGTACAGTAATCGTGGAGCTAGGAGCGTTATTTTTCACCCGACTTTATTTTTACGCGGGGCTACATCGACGGCCGGTATCGAACAGGATTCTAATCAATTTAATTTATCAGGGATCCCCCCGGAGGCGGCCATTCACTTCATTTAATGCGCGTATTTTGCGGCAGAGCTGATTGTTTTGAACCATTCGGCTGTACGGTCCATTTAGATTAATTATTGGATTACTTAATTTCGCTGCGGTATATTTTATATCTTCGCTGTATAGAAAATATTTAGGTAAACGTACTGTTTTGTTTTTGAAGCTAATTAGGTAGTGTACTGGAAGATATTTGCTTTTGTAATAGAAATAAAACTGTGTGAGTACTTAAGTAGACCTTGGGGCTGATTTTCTTTTCTAAGTCCGTATTTAGTCCCGCGCCTTAATCTTAGTACTTAGTACTTAATGTTGATAGAGGTTGGTTAATTAGTTTTGGTGTTCTGACATTTTTCTAATTTTACTTTCTGTTTGTTGACTTTGAATGAAATATTATTCGCATTATTATTTCAAGGCTTTGAATTAAAGACAATGTTGCAAGAAATTAGTTACTCAGTGAGAATATAACTTTAACATTTTACGTTTCTCTTTTAATTTCACACTGTAGCGGTTACACCGCCACACACGAACTACGCATCAAAGACTCACACAAATCCTGCATCGCGCAATTAGAGTTTACCGCGCGAACAACATAATATAAGACTATCCGACATCAACAGTCGGGGCAGTTGCCCGCCAGACACAACAACCGTCTGGTCGGAGGATCCTCCCTTTTCTGTGGTGGACGAGTGAACTTTACACCCTGTTCCTCATGCCCCTAAAGTGGTGACCCCGAGTATGAACGTCAACGCAGCCTTCGTGCAACTACTTCAGCGTGACGTCATCATCATCATCACTCCCGCAAGCTTTCGTGAGGCGAGGCACACAGCCCGATAGCACCCACGGCTTCAACGGGTATCCTGACTACCAGCATGCAGCGAACGCGCATTCCTGGTCATCACCCTCAGTCTCATCAGCAACCTTGGCACAGCACCTGCACTTTCGGCCGGCCTCACAAGCAGAGCTCTTTCTACCCTCTCCTGGTCGACGCTAGCAGTCAGCCACAACCCCGTGCAATACCACATCTGACTCACTGCATCGTGACGCAGCGCCACCCCGACTCACTGGGGAATCACCGCAGACAATTCCGACTCACCGCGAACTATGCGGCACCCGGTTCCGACTCACTGAAACCTAGACTGGCACTGTGAAGCATCGCAAAATACAAGACTCAGCCCACTATCGACCTCCGGTCTCCGGAGGGGAGTGATGTAGCAGTTATGTACACCGCCACATACGAACTTCGCATCAAAGACATGACGTCACACAAATCCTGCATCGCGCAATTAGAGTTTACCGCGCGAACAACATATATAAGACTATCCGACATCAACAGTTGGGGCAGTTGCCCGCTAGACACAACACCCGTCTGGTCGGAGGATCCTGCCTTTTCTGTGCTGGATGAGTGAACTTTACACCCTGTTCCTCATGCCCCTAAAATAGAGGTATCCTACTAAAATAGAGTACGTAAACCACGGTATGGAAACGGTCAAACTTGACATACCTGTAAGAGTTAAATATCAACATTCTAAATGAACATAACATTGATCTAGGAGACACGAGAAATATTGCTATTAAACTCATGTGTAATTAATATCTATACATCGTATACACTTATATATACATAGTGATTTATGTACGGTAATAGAGAAGCCAAATTCGATATTGTTTGCCTTACAAATTGCATCATTGATTATATTCATGCCGACCAAATTGCGGCGAGCAGTAAATCTACTTAATTTATCAACGGTTCAATAGAAGTGGTGAGTACTGTCCACGTCGCTAGCAGGCCGATATAAGGAGCATTAATTACCTTCAAGATTAAATAGGAAAGACGCCAATTGGAGGGGAATAAGAGTAAAATTACGACACAGCCAGCATTTGTCCCGCCGACTAATAAAGGAGACAATATTGCACTCGATACGTATAAATGTGCGAGCAGTATTTGGGGCGTGATATTAATTTCGCCAGTAATTGCTATCGGCTTCCACCCGAGGCTGCAGCCATGAACCATGAATACGGGAGTTACCGCTATTTGTTCCTGACGTTGCGGTTTAGGGTTTTACCTCGACCCCGCTCTCGTATATTTATTTTCTTGGAGTTTTGTCCAAACAATTGCTAGTGGATTATCGCCGGGTTTCGATAGTTCTGTTCGAGCCTAACGCCGCGGAAAACAATGGGCTTATTTCAAATAATACTATTGTGTGTTACAATTAACAGACTACACGTAAATATTTGCAGAATCAAGTTTGTGTTAGTCCTTTTAAATATAAAGCAAGGAGTAGGTTATTTTTTGAAAAAGTAATTAAGTGTACCTCAGACCAAATAAAAACACAAGACAGAGCGCTGCGAACAACACAGTGAAGCATGCCTAAACTACTCCGCTGCTCTGTGCATACACGCTCACACGCACACCTTTACAACCTTTTACAATGAAACTGCAATCAAACTACACCACACAAAGTGCACACATGTCTACGAAACCGGATTCACTTCACTGTTGACAGCGCTCTGTCTTGGTTTTTTATTTGGTCTGAGATGTGTAGGTACCTATAAAAAAACCAATTTGGTAATTGAGATTTGTAAATTAACGTTTCTAGACCAGATCAATGATTACGGAACAAATTGTTTGAACATGAATGATAGCTTTTTTCCGTTTTTAAAGTAGATCAAGACATACACAACTACAATAAACTTAAGTCAACAGACGACAAGCTAATGAAAAATTATAAAAAAATCCTTTCCCAAAATATCTATCTTGAACCAACAGACAAAACACCACCATGTGTCAGTAGAGAATGTGGCAAATTAATCGGTCCATACATTTTTATTTATCCTGTCGTACCATTGGTCAGCTCTAGTGAACACTGACAAGCGATTCGTTTAAGTTGTAACCGGATAACCGTTACGGTAGTGGTAGTATCAAAATCTCTTCATACATAAATTAAAGGAGCGCGGTTTGGTCTGCTACCGGCTGAGCCGTTTAAGCGCTATTGTGCATAACCAAAGAGGGACACGAAACAACAGCTTCCTGTTCTAAACCAAAAGGTTAGAATAAATAAATGAATAGTCGGTACAGAAAAATTGGTGTAGGTACCTGTTTATGAAACTGAATACATAGCCCAGTCAATATCGACACAAAAAATGCAAACTTCGCAAACGCGCATGTAGCTACGTTTTTTTTTATGTTGTTAGATCCCCTGAAAACCTTGTGCTACTTCCATGGTGCTCGAAAAACTGCGAAAATCTGGCACTTGTTTAAGTTTTTTTGGAAAATATACGTTAGGAACGCATTTATATATATCTTTGTTAAGCAAGCTAAATTTTATGTAATCTGATCCAAACCCAAGCACTCTAGGTCTATTGGTTGCGAAGATACAGCTAGTCAAAGATTAGCATTTTTTTCCAAAAACTGAAAAATTATAGGCTCATTGGCCAAGACACGTACCGGCTGAACTAATGGTCGTAGAGAAATTGTTTGACAAAAGAGGTGATCCCCTTAGGTACCATACTCCAGTCTGCTTGACAACAAAACATCTAGCATCGTTTCCCTTGTCCATGTTCACTGAAGAAGGAATGCGCAAGGGCACGAAATCTTCCTTCTACTCAACAACAACACCACAAGAACTACAACACTTTTTCTAGGACAGTTAGTGCAGCCGGTACGTCTCTTGGCAAATGCCCCTAAATCTACAATTTTTCACTTTTTGAAAAAAAAAACCCATCTTTGACTAGCTATCTTCGCAGCCACTAGGATGCTTTGGCTGAGCTCAGACTGTATCAAATTTTGCTTGGTTCACAAAATTATTGAATAATAACCTAAGAACTCGTTCTTAGGATATATTTTTCAAAAAATCTGAAATAAGTGCACTAATTTCGAAGTTTTTCAAACACCATGGAAGTAGCACAAGGTTTTCGGGGTGCAAACTTGGGTATAAACTACTCTCAGGGGATCTAAAAACATAAAAAAAACAGTAGTTACATGCGTGACATGCAATTTTCGGCAATCAATGCTTAACGAAGCTCACATAAAATGTTTAACACCGATTGGTATAAGAAAAACCATTCATAAGCTTATTACCACCGTTTTGTGCGAGAGAATTGAGTTGTTCCTCTTTTGCAAGTGGAAGAAAATAAGGCACGTCCCCTTAAAGATAAGTACGACGTAACTCCATTCGGTAAAGGGCCTCTCCACTCGTAGCTCGCGTAGTGGCTCCAAGTTTACGAGAGCCCCCCCGCCCCCTGTATCGGTGTGAAGATCGGGCCAGATAGGGGTTATCGGAAGGTGCACTGGAGGTCGATTAGAAGTGGTCGGGTTGCACATAGTCGGCTTGATGCGCGGTGTGAACGGAGGCCCTCGTTATTTTCAATTTCCATACACGAACGCCCTTCCCTCTATACGTTTTCGTATACGAGCATGAGATGCGAGTGTATTAAGCCATGAATCTTATAAAGACCTGAGCTGATTTAATACGTTCCCGAGGATGTATACGATTGTTTTTGGATGTATGAAATACTAATAAAATGGAGTTTATCGATGACAAGCTTTTGTGTACTGTACGCTTGCGTGGAACTTCGGAAGGAATAAAATTTCAATAATTTATGAACATAATTTCGTTGGCACACGGATTGGCATTGCTTCATGGCGTTTTCAGTTTACGGGTAGCCCCATTCATTTTATATAATCCATAGGTTGAATTACATAAAAGATGACGAGAATACAAATTCATTCTATAGCAAACTAAGATTACTTTTAATAGGCAAATACTATTACACAGTAGACGAATTCATAAGTTTTTCTTTTTTTGTTAGATCCGGCCTGATCAAAGGCATACATATTGTTTATTCCAATAAATCGAATCTATTTTATTTTGTATTGTAAAATGACATACCATAATTTAATTTAATCAATAACTTGACATGACATGATTTTAATTATTACCTATTCCTTATTATTATATATATTATATTTTATACTACTTCTATATTCTTACTAAATATGACTTTATACGTGTGTAAATTAAATTGTAAATTGGACATCATAACGAGTCCTAGACATTTTTTTTTTCTGAAATTTATATATTATACGTATAATATAATAACTTTATTTCCAAATAGCATAGGTTATTATTATGATAATATTGTTTTTAAAATTGTATGAGTCACTGATTATCTCCACTGGCTCCCAAGCTAAGATTAAACTTGTGTTATGGGTGCCAGGGCTCTCTAACAATTTAAAAGCTGTATTAAAACCAAAATTTGTAAAAAAAGGGTACTATAAAATTTCAGATTATTTAGAAGATAAAATAGCATGGGATAAGCCTTGTTATAAAACCATAAAATTTTACATTTTTAATTATTATGTAAAATAATTAAAATATACCAGTTTTATATACATATTGACATTATTGAAAATTATAATACAAAATGACATGATTACTTTGTAAAGTAATAAATTGTTTTAATTATTGTGAATGTGAGGACTATGTGGTTTTTTTTTCCTCTCATTATTTTTTTCTTTCTCGATTAGTTTTAATGATGGTCTGGCAGTTTGAGTAGTTTATGCGGCCTACACAAATGTCCAATGTTTTTCTTTGGTATTGTTCGTCGAGTTGAGCTCCTTAAGTTCTGAGTTGAGCTCCACGATTACTGACAAATGCTTGCACTGACAGGACAGGTCCACTCAAATCTGTGTGGTTCTTTTCTCAAAAAACCATTTCAGACTAATCTACATGGTCCTCATATGGCCTTACCAAGATTATGTCTGGACTTTAAAAGAGACTGTGACCTCTGAGTTTGTTTCGGCCTTTCTTCTCAGAGTAGTCAGATAGGAAACGCCGAACTCATCTAGCAAATATATATATTTTTTTAATGTGACTAGTAAAAGTGATTCCAATATCCTATTTACAGAATAAACAATTTAATTTAATTTAATTTCTCTATGAATACATTTTTCGATGTATATCAACTAGTAAGGAGTTATTTTGCGTAAGTGGCTATCGCTGAGAAATGTATTGTATTGACTGTGTCTATACGAGTATGTTAAATTAATGTTCTTAAGCTTAACAGCAAACCAACATTGTGCTTTTCAGTGCTCTGACAGGGTTCAAGTACAAAAACCAACATTAATATAATGGAAAATGAGTGATGTGCATGAAAACAAATAAATAAATAAACAATAAGTCACCTCTCTTTCTTTTACTGAAATACGGAATGTAAAAATACCTGAAACAACATTATAACACGGCATGTCTTCGTAAAATACATTACCCGAGAAAAACCAATTAAACACGTGATAAGATTCATCTGTCGAAACGTGGTGAAATTCAAATTAATTTAAGGCATTTCACATTATCATAAGGTTTAAAAAAAGGTTTTTTCCGGCATACAGTATCACAGGAAAACTCCATTATGAAACCGCTTACGTGAATTTTTAGCAAAATGAAATGAGCGTTTGTGTATTACTGCACGATATAATAAAAAGAGATTGGTACTTATGCATTAGCTAATATGTTTGGGGCTGATTAAATTTTACATTTCTCGGATTTGATAATTGTACGGTGATATTATTTTACATTCAGTGTTGGAGTGTTTCAAAGATTATCTGTATGAATATTGAAAGTATCTGAAGGTTCTTGACTCTTACATAAAGGGCTTATTTAGATGGATTGAGTGCAATTTTGATACATATAGGTTTTTTTTATATTGTCTAATGGGCAGCCCGATCATGATTATTATAGTTGGAGCTCAACATAAAGTTGTTCAAAGGTCAAAAATTTAACTAAACCAGGAAACCGCTGTTCACATGTTTTACAAGTAATTAGTTGTTAGGTACATGATTCTTTTAGAAGAACCGAGTCTTGGCATTAAGCCGGGAATTACTCGGACTAAAATTCTGCTGCTAGCTTATTAAAATAAAATTGAATTTAAATTACTCCTAAAAGAGTCTGCTATTTATAGCTTGTATTTTTTTTAGATCTTATTATAAGATCCGTGATGTTTCTAAAGAAAAATACCGTTAATAGATTTACAAGGTTTTTTAGGTACCTACATAAATATATTTCAGGACCAACAATTTTTTCTCAGAAAACGATGACATTTATGTTGTATAAATAATATTAATTTACTTAGCCTTGATAGAATTTGTTTGTGTAACTTTATGTCGAACAAAAAATTTAAACTCTTTGTGATTCAATCGTTTATGTTGGCATTTCATCATCTTTATTTATTAAAACTTGAATAAAGACTGTAAAAAAAAATGGAGGCCCGAAAATGCCACAAAGTAAATACAAAGTCGGAACAACTAAACTTGAGGATACTACGAAATCGTATATTACACTAGCCCAATACAAAAATCCCGAAATCATTATTTTACCTTTATTTCCCGAGGTATCATTTTAGTTCCAAGAAAATGTAACCTAAACCTGTCCGAATCAAACTCGATAGCAATCGAGGAATTACGAAACTCGAAAGAAACCGAGCTGGCTTCGTCCGTGACAGTTTTCTCGGGAACAGACCCACTCAAAAATATTAAGGAAGCCTTGTTATTATTATAACACATTTCTGGCAACACCTGTAGGTAACAAGCCGTCGGTGTACAACGAGAAAATTGTATTTCCATTTTTACAATTTCAATTTAGTATTAATTCGAGGCCCGAGAACGGTCGGGCGCGCCGCCACATGTAAAATATGGATCGGCTAAGTGAAATTAAAATGCTCTATAAATTGTGATTTTTGCAAGTCCTAAAGTGGAGAAGGCTTTTTATTATTTATCGCCTCCCGGTCGCGGCCAGCGCCCCGCTTACTGAAAATCGCTGTGTTATTATTCAATTTACTTGTTTGAAATATTAACTTCGATGTGAATAATCTTTATATAATCATATCTTGTGGACTGGACACTCTCCTGGTTTTTATTTTATGGAGTTGTGTTTTTAGGACGAGTCGTTTGAATTCATTTGGATTATTACGCCAAAAAGAATTAGGGAAGTTTATTTTATTCATGTTTTAGAAAATGAGTTGGTTTTAAAAATCTTAACAATGTTACGTTAACATCTTTGGTCCTGAAATACCAAGGAAAAATCCGACCTAAGCCATCTAAGTTTTACGACAAAAATATTGAAGTTTGTATCATCTTTGTTCCTCTTTAGATTCCAACCTAAATCTCTGAGAATCTTCAATTCCATCACTAAAGCTAAATCCAGGATAAAATATACCAAGGCCGTATTCTACTTTTAAAAAGTAGCTGAATAAACTTGAAGGTTGTGCAAAACAAATATAAGCGTCATTAGGGTGCCCGTGCCGGGTCGTCGCGCAATCAGTGAGACAGTTCCTATCGGCTTGTCCATTTGTTCCTGTTTCTGTGGACACTACACGATTCTAATGTTTCACGGCGACTTTTTGAATAAAGAATTTTGTAGAGTGTGCTAGGGACTTTGTATACGTTTAAATGCAGTAGGTACCTATTTATGCAGCCAGTATTCCTACTGCACTGAATTGGAAGCAAATGAAACGATTAATATCATCTTATTACGAAAATTGCGTCTTCTTTAGACATATACTATTTTGCTATTTAAGATTAACACTATTATGTATTTTATAAGTTAAATAAATGTGTTTTGTTTTTGTTCCAGGGGCTTTGGTTTCATCACATTCGGCGACCCAGCTAGCGTAGACAAAGTATTAGCTCAAGCAACACACGAATTAGATGGCAAAAAGGTAAGTCTACACACAAAAGTCTGTCAAACTCCTCCGAGCATAATATATCAAAAGTAGAACTCAATAAAAGAAAGAAAAAGAAAAAATGCACCGCGATAGTTCAATAGGAGTGTTATAAAATACGAAAAACTTAAGTTAGTTTCAAGTTATTTTTACTTCATAAGATTCGCCCAAAGAACTTGCGAACTATGCAAAATAGGTTTGATGGTAATTTATAAAAAGTAGAAGGATAATAAAGTCATACTTTAAACTTAATTTTGTGCTGTTTTGTTGAGTTTCCATTCTGTAGAAAACTGAGTAGGCACGTTATATTAAGTGTGTCTCTTTAGCTGTCTCTTTCTTCATTTAGTTTCTTTAAATATGTCTCTAAATCAATGAGTCGGTAATTTTGGATAGTTTTTGTCTTACAGAATAGGCTGTGAAAAGTCTCGTCATGTGAATCCAAAAATTTCCAAGCAATCCAATTTTAAATCAATTATTTTTTTCCAATTTTAGTTTTTTGATAAGTAATAATAATGTGTCACAAAAATGGCACATTGTTTGATGAATAAAAGTTAAAACTAAAATAAATTTCTTATGACTCTTCAACCGAAAAGGTCCTTTTCTTCTTTAAATAATTTTGTAAGTTATTAAAATGAACTTTGCCATTTATTTTCTCTCCTCTTTATATCAGCAGTTTTTTGTCAGAAATGTTCCAGATTTATAACCCTTCAATAAACTGAGTTCGTCGTATTTTCAAGGGCTTATTTAGCCTTAGTCCTGAAACTGCTCGGAAAGCCATTTTTTCTTCGCCTTGATTCACAAAATATATGATTTTCTTAGCCTTCCTTCTCATACATAGATACGATATTTAATCAAAGGCTTTCACCGTTGCTGACTGGTTATAAAAGAAATAAGAAGAATCCTGCCTTATAGGAATATAGGAAAAGTTCAATTCGTGATAGATATTTGTAGTACCTAAAATAGGCAACAAAAATCTAAATATCATCTTAAATTTCTTCATCTAAAGTCTCGTAAAATAAGAAAAGACGTACCTATACATTAATGGAAAAAGAAAAGGTTAGTTTCAAGTAAATTTCGATTGAATGTTGTTTGCTTTCAATGAAGCGATTCTTAAAGAGATTAGATTGGCCAATCAAATCAAGAAATGAACAGTCTTATTCACTATTGGTTAACTTCAAGCTATTCTCTTGGTTCTTGATAATATTATTCTAGGAATTTTTATTTTTTTCCGATCAGCGTTTTAATGGTTTCCGTTTTTAAAAGATAGGTTTTTTTTTACAATTACCATTGCTACGTATCGAATTGTCTTTTCTTAACATTGACAACAACGTGTAGGTAGGTATCTGTACAATTCCATTTTATTTTTTTAGTCCAATGTAATCTTAGAAAATAGGATATAATTATAAAATGAAAAAAAAATAACTACACATTAAATTGCATACCAATCCAACAGCAAGTAACATAAACATCAAAAATAAACCATAGAAATTGAGGTAGGACGGACGAGTAACATCAACCGCTCATTATATCGCAGTGTGCTGTCATTACAATACTTGATAAGCTATCATTACACGTGCGAAACAGCACTTGCTGCCGTTTTCCACACAAACGGAAAAGTATCAACGATAAACGTAAAATTATACGCAGAATGGTAACAGACACGGTGACATTAATTACGGTGTTGTATTGTACCTCTCCTCCGGCCATATAAGCCCGCCGCCACCATATAGTGTTAAATCACAGCTGCTTTTAATATTTATACACGAAAATTTGTTTTCCTACAATTATATTACATGCAATTTTAATTCGCGTGGTTGACTTGTGGCCTGCGTCAAACTTACAGTTGCATTTTTTTTTTATGAATTCCAAGTATAACATTTTTTTTAAATAGTATGTACTATAATTTTCGTTCAGTCAACATTTTTATGTTTCATTAACTAAAAGTTGTATTGTTTCAAGTTTCGGCTTTACGTCAAAACACTAGGCGTATTTTCGTATGATGGAAACGGTTTTGTATTTACGCCAATTTATTACGTTTATTGTCCATTTATTCTGGCTTCGAATGTATTTTAGGAACAGACGAATGGGTCAACTGTTGCGAATGTTTTATTATACAAATATAACGAAATATTTCGATAAAGCGTACAGTTTCCGCCAAGTATAGTGGTAAAAACATAAGAGATACTGTTATTTATATAACGTCTTGCCATTTATGTAGATAATAATCATCTTGTATCTTGGGATTCGAGACACATTACGAGCTCCGTTCAGAGCGTTCGCTGTGTACAGATGGAGAAAAAAGTCGATTACTATCGCTCGCCACGAAATAATCCAGATAAATTACAGCTCCCGTCGTTGTTTACTTTGATTAAATTGTAGTCGACTGGCGGAAGATTAGCCGAAGCCTCGCAAATCGAGCGAGCAGAGAGAGCATTTCTCAATTTACATAGAGCGAATGCGGAAGATCGCAACTGTGTTTACACGACACGATTCTTTATCGATTATTGACACTATTATTATTCGCGACAATTACTATTAACGACTCCGCGCTGTTATTATTACACTGAATAAATGGCGGCTTTAGTGGTATAGGGAAACTGTTGATACGAATACAATACAGTTTATATAAATGACTTAGGTTGCAAAATGCTTTAAATCTATCGTTTAACATAAAACATTCGATACAAAAAAATAGGAAGTATTAATCGAAAATTCATTATTAGAAAATATCAGCGTTGGCTGAAGATTCGGAAGAAAATTAAAACCTTTAAGAGGATATTTCAAGCTCCGGATAATCCAGTTATTTTTTTAAATCATAAGGTTTGCTTAGAATTTTATTATCCTGATATTGAAAAGGGTATAGAATTTAAGGGCTTAGGTATAAATTTTTTTGCGAACGGGCGTAAATTAATAGACTGATAGTTAGTAAAAGATTTTATAGACAGATTGTTTTTCAGCTGTAAAGCAGGGTAAATAATCGTGTTCAATGTCTATCATAGTGCCTTTATAGGACGTGACAAATATTTATAAAACAATTTTGAAATTATGTAATAAAAAAATCTCTTCGCAATAAAAAATGATGAAATAGACATCTGTCATAAAAAATGAGTTGCAAAAAATAAAATATCGTCCATCCCTTGGCTAACAAGGGTGTTAAAGTCTAACCCCACCGATTACTATTCTTAGATATAATAACGTAGTGTTTCTAAGAACTTATTACTGAATCTATAATAAATAATACAGCATTTCTAACGCCTACTAATATATGGCGTAAATAAGACCTTTACCTATTTCGTTTAATATATTTCTAGGTAATTCCTAATTTAATTCCTACATGGATTTGCTTTCTATTGTATACCACTTTAGGTTCTTAAACTTAAGTAAGATTTATCAAAGTTAAAACATCTTATTGAATTTGTATTGAATGATAATTTGACGAATCTTAATCTGAAAACTTATTTATAATAATATCATAAAAACTAACATATTTTTAATCGACATACACTTATATATCAGTTTTAAACAATTTTAGAGCGTTGCTCATAAGCTAAGACGCATAGAGTATTACAGTCTTTTTATGTTTTCTAATTATCAAGTGTACTGTAGCGGTTATACCGCCACATACGAACTATGCATCAAAGACATGACGTCACACAAATCCTGCATCGCGCAATTAGAGTTTACCGCGCGAATGACCTATATAAGACTATCCGACATCAACAGTTGGGCAAATAGATTTCTCAGAATAGCCACGGGCGCTCCCTGGAATGTCAGGAATATTAACCTCCACCTCGATCTTAAAATCCCCACAATCCATCAGTTCCTAAAACGCATTTCCAAGCGTCACTTTGATTCCGCCGCCAATCACCGCAACCCTCTGGTTGTTGAAGCGGCCAATTATACCCCCTCCCGTATTAGTCGATTTCGCCGTCCTAGGCATGTCCTCTCCGATCCAGATGATTCCACCACTCTCCTCCAGGAGAGCAATAGGGCCACCAGTACAGTGCACAAACACACCCGACACCCGTCGTACCGACCTCGCCGCCGAGGTCCTCCGCGATCGCGACCCTCACGAGTAAATAATACTCCCCCCGACCCTTGTCCGATGAAGCGCCAGCCCGCGCCGCAGCTGACCGCGTAACTTTAAATTCCCCGTATAATAATAATATATCCTTGATCCAGCCTGTCCCATCTTGCTGTCCTCCCCTCAGCGACGCCCTAAGCCGAGGTTCGTACCCCACAGGGGGTGCCCTTAGCGAACGTTCGCCTAATTTTAATTTAGAATAGTTTGCTCCTAGCTGGAGGCTTTGAGTGTAGTGCTTAAGGCAGCCACAGGATTGTTCGGTTGAGCAGTAAATACCTTAGTGGTATACCTGCGAGATGCCATAGTTAAAAAAAAAACAGTTGGGCAGTCGGCCCGCCAGACACAACACCCGTCTGGTCGGAGGATCCTCCCTTTTCTATGGTGGATGAGTGAACTTTACACCCTGTTCCTCATGCCACTAAAGTACAAACACGCCGTGAATGTGTGAGACACACATGCGACATCGCCATTGTCTCGGACGGTACCGAGACCTCATGCGCTTACAAACATATTCACAGCGTATTTGTACACTTAGTAACGCAGACACACGCACACATGCACACACATGCGACATCGCCATTTTCTCGGACGGTACCGAGAGCTCCTGCGCTTACTCACATATTCACAGCATGTTTGTACACTTAGTAACCACGCTTTACTTGTGGTTACCAAACTCCGCTGCCCCAAAATTTTAATCGCTAGATTTTCCCTCTTCGAACTTAGCGAAAAAAAAATCATACTGAGTAGAGTGAACTCATACATTATTAAATAACGTTTCCATTACCTACAATCAAGTCAAGTCATTGCGTCATTGTGTGTCAGAGGTGTCAAAACGAAACAGAAACGCGGTAACTTTTGACGCGGTAGTGCGAATCTAACGATTTAAATCTTTGCCGCTGTTATCATTTTCATGCCAGTCGTCACTGCAGCCGTTAGCCGTTAAGTGCGGACACCGCTCGTCTAGGAAACCGTTGCTTTACAACTGTTCACATACAGAGTGTTTTTCGAAACCTTAATGTCAAATATTGGTGAAAATGACAGATGTTCATGACGGCTGTTATAATATGACGGAACCACTTTCCTAGAAAACCCAAGCTTAAGACATGACTTTCAATTGTTATTACTTACTGTTTCAATTTCGTACAACAGAGAAGTTAATCGCATGTCTTTACATCGTAAATTGTTGACATTTTTCGGGAGTAGGTATGCCTGAACATAATAGCTTTCAGCGTCATCAATATTTATAGAAAGGTTTACGATTGTACCACTAAACATTGTGCACATGGCGCCGCCCCCCTTTGTACGGAATCAAAGGTCATAATATGATATTCTACTGCTCTGTAATATATTTTCGGTTAGTTATATTTTATTTTGTTATTTATTTATTGTTGGCTGTATGTTTTGTTAAGGTTTTTAAGATGAAAATTTAAATGAACTGCTTTGTTGGTCTAGTGGTTGCAAGCGCTACTGCTGAGCATGAGGCCCTGGGTTCAAATCCCAGGTCGCAAAACAGTCGCGGATTGCAAAATATTGTTGGGTTTTTCCATTAGGAATTTCTCAGTAAAAGCCCGGAGTCTGGTTTTGTACCCGGTTGATGGCAATAGGCTCGCTCTTTACTACATGGGACCTAAACGTAGCTGGTGAAATGTCGGTGTACGTACATTGTATAGGAACACGTCTGCCTTCCCTTCGGGGTTTACTCCTTCGGGGTTTACAGGCGAGATAAATATTGTTATGCTATAAAAATTGTCTACATACGGCGAGGCTCTTGAAACTTATCTGTTATAAATGTTACTTTAAACTTGTACATTTTTGGATGCCATCTAAATAATCCATTTTT
Source organism: Xanthia togata (assembly GCA_963853775.1). NCBI lineage: Eukaryota > Metazoa > Arthropoda > Insecta > Lepidoptera > Noctuidae > Xanthia > Xanthia togata. Next base: position 9,569,188 of record OY970802.1, on the reverse strand, counting down.
GGTGTTTAACAGAACTACCTGACGTAAACCATTTATTGAAAACTAGCTGCGCCCCGCGGTTTTACCCGCAAAAGTCTCGATCCTGTGGGAATATCGAGATAAAAAGTATTCTATGTCCCAATCCAGGTCATGGTCTACCCATGTGCCAAAGGACAATGCTCGGGAAGTATGGAATCCCGTACCATGCTGCATCAAAATCAAACTTTGTTTTTTTATAGTCTAAACTTATCATAATAACTCCTACAAAAGTTCTTTTTGTAAACAAAACCCGTATTTCGGAGTAATTTTATAAAATCTAAAATAACCTCAAAACCAGGCCAGTAGGTATATTTTATCGACACATCAATACGAACAGTATTGCTCTAAAAACAGAGTAATCCCATTAGTAATCCGCTTAACTTAGTAAAAATTACGAGTTAACAATACAACAATTAATTAATACATAATACAATAATTAATTAATCTCAACTCTTCAAACACAGACGGACGTAGATATTCGCTAGCGCAAAGATAATACGGATTAACATGATCAAAATATGTCAGAAATGTGCCTGCCGGGATTTAGGCATGTGATCGTTAAATCAAAATCTTTAAGTAGTAAGAAAATCGATTTTGTGTCAGTTAGTAATACCAAATCGATTTGGTGTTTTGGTTTTACTTAATTGTTACTGATATTCAACAAAAAAAGCAAAAGTAATAGTAGATTTTACATCAAGTGTACAAAACGAACCATTTTTATCCGAGACTTTTAGCAGCCCGAGACGAAGTCGAGGGCTGATAGTAATGTCGAGGATAAAATGGTTTTGTGCACGAGTTATAAACTCTGCTTTTCACTTCGATTGCGAGTAAATAAAACAGTAGTATACCATAACATTTCGTTAATTAAAATTCAAAGTAAAATTAAACGACATTGATATTAGGCTTGGGCTGCAGACCTATACAGCCTACTATTAAATTAATTTTGTAATAATAATTTTCTTAAATTAATTAAATAACCTACCGTACTTGAATTTAAAATTTAATATCTTTTATGCCTTAAAAACACATACGGCAAATAAATTAAAGTAAATATTATAAAATAACGAATTCTATCTAAGAACTTCTTATTGTGTTTGGCTGTATGGCCCATTTTCTTTGCCTTAAAATAGAGATACGTTAATGCTCTAGTGTACAAAATTCGATTTTGTGCAGCCTATATCCTGCACAAATAAGCACTTTCAGAGCATGAGAAGTGAAAATACATTTAATTCGTATAATGTTTTTGAAGCAAACTTTATAGTTTTCTTTTATGCAAAAGAAACGATTGGAATGACTGGTTATTCGATTCATCAAAATACTCTCTTTTGCATCCTACATCTCTATGACCGGTCGTGTAAACGTCATGTAAAGGGAGTAAAACAATATTCGTAATATTTTAAATTAAATTCCCTATTCAAAAATCAAATCCATAACGCGTACGTCGTAAAAAATTATGATAATAATTAGGTACTATACAATTTTGATCTTGATGCATGAGTCTTTTTGGTACCACTTTTAATCATTGTCCTTTCATCCAAATCCGTTCAGCCGTTTTAGAGTGAAAACGTAACAAACAAACTAACTTTCGCATTTACAATATTAGTTAGGATATACTTTCATTCATCATCAACCTAGCCTTTTCCCAACTATATTGGGGTAGGCAGTAGTATTTTACATGGAGTGACTGCCTATCTGACTTTCACAACCCTGTTGTCAGACTTTTGGGGTTCAGACGACTCGTAACGACTGTTTTAATGACAGCCGGGACCAACACCTTACGAGCATTCCAATGCACGCTCACACGCAGCCTTGGCAACTAAAGATGGTCACCAATCTACGGAAAGACCGCGGCAAGCGTAGCTTAACTTGATCGATCGACTTGTGTGGCTGTTATTACTAAGCCATAAGCCCCCCTTATATTGATAATATACTATATACAATGTTAAAGTGTAATTAACTAAAATAGCAACAAACCAATCTTCAAATTACGAAACAGCTGTCTTACTTTGATTCTATTTGATAAATTAATATATAACACAATAAATTCAATTCGATATTGAACGTGTACAGCCGCGGTCGCTCCATCCCTCAAGTGTATAACTAAACTTTCCCCATTTATATTTTATTAAGAAGAAATATTGAAACTTATTTAGTTCCTCATCGAAGTTTGTTCCAAGGCTCATCGATTTGAAACGTTTCAAAATAACTAGTTGATGGTAGAGGAAAAGAAATATTCTTGTTTAACTTTACTACAATTTGTTTTTAATGTTTCTGTTCTTTGTTAATGAATAAAGAGTTTCTTATTTTGGTTTGTAGATCTTTTCTGATATGATGGTAGTACTGAAAGCAAACCATTGTATTCCCCATCTTTATGGTTTGCGAAAATCTGTTAAACTTCGTTGTTTTAATGAAAATTATTCCTTAAATATGTAACCGATGAAAGTCAAAATCTGTCCTGAATAAAGTGTGAAAATTAATATGAAAGCCTTCACTGATTCATGTAATAAATACAAGCTTTATAGAGTTTAGGTTTAACACCGCTCTTTGAAAGGCCCACAATTAAAATTGCTTCAGGGCCGAACACAAAAAATACACAGATTTTTAACAAATTTATTTTTTAAAAGCTATAAAATGGTTTGCATTTTTAGTAAATACACGAAAAAATATATGTTTTTATTTCAAGCTATTAACATGCGCGATTGAGATAAAAATACACGTAAATTTTATTATTAAAATTCGTTTTGGGATCAAAAAGTTGCATTTTATAAAATGTTAAATCGTAAATGTTCCATTTAGTAACCAGCCATTTCGATATGTTCTAAAATAAGGATTTAGCACTGTAACGAGTAGCTAATCCTTCTTTCTAAAACAGAATTCGAATGGATTAGTACTTAGTGCGGTTTTCACCAATGAAATTGATCGCGTTCAGCACATCTAAACACGTTCAAGAGCTGTCAGTGTACAATATTCCATAACAATTTTGACACTGACAGCTCTTAAACGCGTTTTAGAAATGATGATTGCGTTCAGTTTCCTTGGTGATATCAGCCCTTAGATTCTTATTATTCAGGACTCTTATTACTTAACATTCCTTAGTTACACCGCCTGTCCGAAAAAGTCACAACCTGAATAAAGCACTGCCAGCCATATATCGCCAATAGCCCAACAAACAATATCAGTACAAGATTGGCACAGTTTGAGGCATTGAACGTCAATAAAACACTTTGTCCCTATTCTAGTACTATACAGTGAATTACAACTGACAGCTCACAGGCCAGTAACTTGCAACTATTTGTAGTAACCAATTCCACTTAGTTGACTTAGAATTTATGTTAGAAGATGCTTGTACTGTGTTTTACTTTTACACTGATTTAGTAGGGATTTGGAGCTGATATTTCAGACTAATGTTTGCTTTAACGTTAACAAAACATCTGATGTAGGTGTGGCGTTTTGACCTAAGTTAAGGTCTTCACTGTAACATATTGAGAATTATCTAATCTTGCACAACAGTAACTAAGTATCCTCTCACCAATCCTTTGTTCATGACTTAATCTATATTCTGTTTAACAAGATAGGTAGGTACATTGGGTAGAACAGTCGAATATGATGTAACCCTTGACAGACATACATAGCAAGTTTTATAGACGAATAGGAACCGATGCAGAGTGGACAATCAGAACGTCATTGACGAGCCACGGGCGCGACACATGCCGACACATGCCGACACAAATGTCTGCTCTCATTCACCATAAACGGCATAAATGGCGTTTACGAACCCGCATTAATAAATCACGACTTTTAAAATATAGCAGCGGAATTTTTCGGAAAATTAAAATTTTCACTTCCACAGGAAATGTTCGATGTTTTATGCGGTTCCATATCGGTGGCTGTTTAAAAATATGATGCACTTTGTAACGCGGTAGTGACGGAAACGTTGTGACAATGTGTTTGACCAACATTTATTTGTGGAATGTATAATGATTATAATAATATTTCGCGTTAATTTGTTATGAATACCGCAGCAGGCCTTTGTGTTGACTTTGTCAATAAGAGCACACAAATACTGCTGAAAAATGTAATCAACTTTTGCTAAAACTATAGGTTCATTTAAATTTTCCAACTACAATAATATTCATGATCACGTTATCGGAAACTTTATAGTCGAAGTAGCACAGAATAGAAACAATTATAGAAGATATAGCTGAAAGTAAAAGGATCCATTTTAACATTTACAAAGCGTAGATAACCCTGGAATTAGGATTTATAAAGCTATACATACACGACGTTAACGTAATACAATGTTCTCCGTTTCATTAAAATAACAGACCGTCGTAAAGAGGTGGCGATTAAACTGTCCTAATTGTTTCAGACTTCCTCCAAAATATGAAAGTAAAATGTCTGTTACACTAACAAGAACTTTTGTATAATGAATAAAGTTTAAAATGGAACACACTTTTCATTTTAAGTGGCCGTTAGGGCCTATCAAGCCATTATGACTATGGAAGAGGACCGTATTTTTTTCCTTCTCCACCGTCTGTCTTTGACGCTTTATCCGAACAATCTTTCTTTGCGAAAATACGATACGGCAACAACAAGTCCGCGTGAGAGTCAATTAAAAAATGAGCGTTATTTTTTTGAAACATTTCGCTAAAATAGTTAAAACCGCGGCCCGTAACGAATTGCGCCGTGAAAAAAAGCCTTTTATGTTGTAAGTTATATGGGCTTTTATTTGGAGGCCAATTAAAAATTCCTTTTCCCGCTGTACTCGGTCCCTAGGGCTCCCTTTTGTCGCGGCCGGATCTGTGTGGAGCCTCCGCCAGCCTGAGATGACTCTTAAATTTCATCTAGTGAGCCCTAACGAGACAACGAGAAACTGGCAAAGAAATTTATCGAGACTTGGAGCAAAAATACCTTTGCCTGGCTTAAAGGTATGCGTGACTACTTAATAAAATTCTATAACTTATAAAATGAAATGATTTTTTTTTCTTTGAAACAGAACTATATAAAAATTCATACATCCAATTAATAACAGAAGTGGAGTTACAATTTTAATATAAAAGTATCCATAAATTCGAAAAGCAAGGACTGTTAAACTGTGTACAGTTTTTTGTCATCAGCAATAATAAAACAGTACACAAAAATGCAATAAATATCCTATATTGCGACTACAAAATACTAGAAGCACGAAAAGCAGCCAGTAGCCGGTCATCCAAGTGTAAAAAGTCCTTAATTAATTTACGTTTTCCGCTGAATCACGTTTCCCTTTAAATGCATTTAATTCGCCATGATCATAAATTCATATTGCCACCTAACACGTTCAGCGTTCTCTGGCTGAATTCGAAAATACGACGGCTATACTAGTCGCCGACGTCCATGGAAATAAAATGCTTTCCAATGCAGCCATTGAAGTATGTTACCGTGCACCAGCATAAATTTGCTGTACTACGCTATTTGAATTATTGCATAACTTGTAAACACGTTTAGACCAGGCGCGCTTGCAACTCGGGGACATTCGTTTTTTCTCTTATCGACACCTTTAAAATATGGAGCGCACGCGTTCCACGATAGTACATTTCGCGACTGAATGCTGCGCTACGTTGCATTATATCAACTTTTTTAATTTAAGAGCAAAAATTTCCTGACGGTTTTTATAAAATCTCTGTTACTTACAAGCATCTTAAATCTCTGACCATAATAGAGTGGTTCCTTGTAGTATATTTGCACTTATAGTTTACAACGTTTACTTCAAGGGATTTAGCATTTTCTTCCGTTTTAGAGAGGTTCTCTCAGACCGAGCGGTGCAGAATATGTCTGAAGTGAAAGTTAATTTTCAAATAAGTATAACAAGTCTCGTTCCACGTAAACGCTCTTGTTATGTTATACTCCCCGTAGTTAGTAGTTAGCGGTAACGTCTAGAGCGGCTACTCGGTTCACTAAGTGATTTTTATCGTCCGACGATTACGTTCCGACAACATTGAGAACACACATTTGTGTGGCACCGCTACATAATGTATTGTAGTCTCGGCTTGTTTTTGCACTGGATTACCCGTTTAAACAAACAGAGCAGCCGGAACACCAAATAAAGGGAAATACTAACCGACGCCCGCGTTATTCTTACAAAATTAACTCATAACGCCAAGAGCTCGTTGATTTTTTTTCGTCCGTAATCTGCTTTAATGGGCACGGGGCCAGTCGCTTTCGTAAATCGGTTGCACGCGACCACCGCGAAATGGGAATCTTTAAATAGTGTACATACATTTTTGATGTCGCTTTAATGTCACGCCCAGGCCCGATTGTGGGAACAATTAGCGTTATAACGAGTTCATTAATGATGGACGATATAAAGGCACTTTTAAAACTGCAGGCTTTTATTTAGCACAAGATAACAGCTGGCCGTAAACAACTGTGCCGTTCAGAGTACTAAGCTATTATAGGATTGGCTTTAAAAAAATTAAAATGCGAGATAAAAAAGAAATATTGGTAAGAAAAAAAAAAAAACTACCGAGGAATTTAATAAAGGGATTAACTTTATGATACATATGTAAATGTATATTAGAGGCATAGGTTGGAGAAAAACAAACGCTTCGCATGCGGCCCCGAAATAATAAGTTGAAGTAGAGTTCATGTCGCGCCCGCCCACCTGAAGAGATTGGGGGGACAGGAATGCTTAATATAGAGTCCTTTACTTGCACCGGCTCGCCAAATAACATTGCCGACTTCGCCAGCATTACCTACGAGCGCCCCGCTTTCTCCTTGTGACAGATTTTCTTCAGTTCTGTCTATATTATTTCAGAGGGGTTCCACTGTAAAAACATTTACATTTTACTAAGTAAACAATTTTATTTTAGCTTCAATGTTTTCCATTCTAAATGAAAAAAGCAGAGCAAATTCACACTTTTTTAGTTCAAGAAAAATTCACTTCTCCAAAATTAAAAGAACCTGGAAAGTTTTCGACGCAGAATTTTGGTTTGCGGTGACATTTGCAAACAATCCGACGCCCGTAGCAACGGCTATCCGCAATCCGCAAACTAAATAATATACCAAGTATTTTGCTTGCATGTTTACGTTCGGCTGACAGGCATTCATTCTATGCACGAAAAGTTTCTCGTTTCTCCCAGTCGTGTCAGTTCGGAACTTCCCGAGCTCGGACATCACGAACCGTAGATAGTTGCACAATGGAATAAAGTAACATCGGAAGCTCGTTGGAGTTAATAAATAATACAGAAGCAGAGTGACATGCGCAGAGTGCAGTTCGTACTGGCCCTAAGTCTGTTTTGACTGCAAATATCTGCTCCGGATGTCTGCCGGCCGACGTAGATTGTTTGGTAACTAGATAGGTCATTGATCAATCAAACAAACAGGATTAGAGAACTGCCTAGCGGTACGGCTCTGCGCTTGACGTGATCGAGTTCTTGGATTTATGAAGTTGGCCGAAGGATATTGGATGCGAGTATATGCAGGGTATTGTAATGGATATATTGGTTACAGCATCTACATAATATATTATGTGTGTTCCGAGATCAATGTAATATGTGATGGATTGAATACCACAGCTTTCAATGCTTGTGATACAGTGACTGATAGAATAAAATTTCAAAGTTCAAGTCAAGATATCAACCAAAACTCTCAATAGACTCTTCACTGCGGAAAACCTTAAAATGGGTCCATTTGTTTTCCTCAAAAACATTTAGCAATTGATGATAAAATTGATGATAAATTCCGTCCAAAACCCGCACTTCCCAAACTACTCTAGTATACTCCATTGGTTTAGGTAGTTAAATAAAGGTAAACAAAAAAACCACGTGACGAGACAACTGTCAAGTATCCGACTAAACATAATACCTGTCACTTCAGTTGTCATGATATGAAACAGTTGTACTCAATTTAGCAACGTTATAATTCGTTGACGTTTAGAGTTTGGGCTCTTTACAATAGAAAGATTACAAAATATTATAGGTATTATTATTATAAATCTAACTAAACAATTGTGCTCAAGCAGTCTACGAAGAGTAATTTAAGAAAAAATTATAAATTTTAACATACATTAATAAAAAAGGAAACTATTGTAAAATCTAAAATAAATTTAATTTGGTCTTATCTTACTTTTAAACAAGAAGTGTCATCTATAAACACCCTTTTCCCTTTTTAACGATTTGTTTACCTTTATTTAACTTCCTAAACATATGGAGTATAAACACATAGTTGTAAACATACATCGAGAGCGTACCAACAACTTCAACCCACCTTTAGTCCACCAAAATTGTAAGCAACTTACACAAAAGGTGCACCATCCAGTACCCAGCCAGCCGTTGTTATCTACGTCGGCGAGCGGACTGTGCGTAATCTTTGTCTCACGAGACCACCGACCACATTGTGCTAATGCCCACCCGGCTTTGGAACTGACCTGAAACGCTAGATAAGCTTAAACTTTGTACGAGTACCTTCGCTGTCAATTGTACTATTGAATTTTTTAGTGGAGTTCAGTGGAAGGATTGGATTTTATTGTGATTTTAAAAGGTATAATAATGTTCAATTGTAGTTTTTTACTTTAAGGTTTACGGGTCTCATGACGACTAAAAAGGTCAGTGATTATCGAATCAAGTTGTCTTTTTTATATTTACCTTCACTGTGACTTAAAATACATAAAGAAATTGAAAAGACCCATTGGTATGTAGGTACCAGGTTTTGAAACTAAAAGAAAAGCCAGTTAGTTCCACCTATTTAAAGATAAAGGTTCTGCCTACACCTCAAAGAAAAACATGTTTCACAAGAATAATGTTATTCCTTACAAGTACAAAGAAAGAACAAAAAATAATAATAGCTACTCCAACAATTCATCATTCACAAGTAAACGATTATAACATAAACTGGAAAAGCGTGACAGCTCCGTCTGGGGCGAAGTAAATAAACGACGCTAACACTTAAACAAATGTAAACGAAATTAACAAGGGCATTAAGAAAAGAGAACTATGTCATTAAGGTCCCTAGCAATTGTAGCCGACGTGTGTGTAACACACTGGAGGAAAAGGGCGATGAATAAAACACACGTTAATAGGCGTACGTCTAAACACAAAGCGGCCACATTAACGCCTAACGAATAAGGTGCCTCTGATGGATAAGATTACGTCTCGTCTCTTCCGCCGTTTACGCTTTCGACGCGATGCTAAGAGAAAGTAATATCTGACAAAGTGGATAAAATATATTTCGGCTGCACTTAGATCCGAAGCCTGGCCACGAAGGGCAGTGTGCCGGTTCCCACGCGGCCGCCTATCTCGTGTTACACCCAAAAGAATCCCATTTTTTTCTCACAGAATTAAACGAGCGATAAAATTCTTGCGACGTCGCATGAAAATGTGCGTTACCTGCCTTGCATATTTATGCGTGCCCCAGTAATGACGTTTGTCGAGCCGCCGTAGCCCGGTTTCATTACTGCTTGTCTCACCAAGCGTTGAAGCAAACCCTACTTTATAAACAGTCTGTGTCAAGTGTTTTCCGATCGCGTCGCAACTTGTTTGCATTTTTCTGTACGGAATGAGTTAAAGCTGTATCAATTAAAATAACGCCACGTAACATTGTTGGCGTGCTGTTATTTGTCTACGTTGAAGCGCGCCTCGTTAAGTCTTTCTTGTTGAGGTGTTTCTGTTCACCTCTCTCTTTCTACCGTATGGAGCATGTATGAGGGCGTCTCGTTCTCGCAATGGCATTTTCTCTAGCTTATGCTAAGAATGTGGGTACATAAGTCGTCACTAAACATTAACTCTGGCTTAAGTGTGCAATATCATTTATCTCGGCTCCGAGGGTAAATATTGTTCTTAATTTAATTGAAGTTAGTGGGAGCGCACGTGGATGGCGGCGCGCGCGGCGACGGCGCTGCGAGCCGCAAGTCGCGCGTTGCACATCGAATATTTCAAGGGGAAACGGCGCAGAATATACTCGCAATAGCTCGCCCCTAATCTTGAGCCAAGTCGAGTGTTGCACCTGCAGCCAAATTCGTTCCAATTAGGAGGAGTTAGAGTGCGCGTTGCTGACTGAACAGCAAATGATGCGGTCCCCACTTAACGCCGCCCGGGGCGACACTTACGTGTCGTCTGCACGTAAATAAATTCAGTTGCCGCTTGCAGTGAGTGCGCGTCATTAAACTTTCTTGTCCGTAACTCAAGCCCGACGTGTGACGTTTGTTAATTATCAGGATTTAACAACATGTTGATCGAATTGCGTTCCGAGAATGTTCGCTTATTAACTCCGGTTCAGTACACGATACGGAGAACGTTTGATTAATAACTTGGGTTTAGATACTAATAGTGTAGACACACCTGTCTACTTAACTCTACGTCTTGAAAACAGATTAAACTTGGTCACGAAATACTATCCAAAACTGACATTTTGACTTCAATAACAGCAGGTGTGTCGAGTGTCATAGGTTAAACAGTAAAGTGATACAATGAACTTTCATTGCACGTTACCGCAATGACTTGAAAATACACAACACATCGATAAAACTGTTTGCTTAATATAAAATTTAACGTAATCGACTTTACGTCGATGCGATCGTACCGAGTACATAAAGTGAACATGCTCTTTTGCTACCAGTAGTGATATCCCACTAATGTGCTTTCGCCTACAATCTTTTCTTGCGATGACACGCTAAAATTTTCGTGAGGTTTAAATGAATTTGTATTCTATGTTGTTTGGATTAGAGCTGGATTTAGTTTATTAGGGGGATTTGAGTTAGGATAATTCGAAAGTTAAGGTGGGTGATGTCAATCTTTATCGTAAGGGAAGTTGTAGGAAGGGGGAGGTCGAAGTCGGCTAGAGGGTGCGCCGCTGCGTCGATTGTAATCACGCAAATGGTTCCATATCAAAATGTCACATTTGTATCGATGTTTTCCTGTCATTTTGCGCAGGATTATTGAAATTTTTAACTTGAAAGTATTGTTCTTTGAAATTAGATTCTTATATGCGAACAACGTGCGTAGAGCGTAGCGCTGCTACACGTTAAAATGAACTGCTACGCCGACTGAGTGGCTGCTACGCCGTAGCATAACTTACACTTTGAATAAAACACATACAATATTATGTTTAATATCTCCGATGGTTAACTAAAATGGATTTTTGAACATTTTTGTATTGTTCAGTATTTTCGGGAATATACAATTTACGAAAGTAAAAATATATTCTTAAGACATTGGCCCACCTCCCTTCTTGCGTCGCATGTCCTGTGCACTTGATGAGTACGTCACTGAGTGGAGTTCGCGTAGCTGAATTTTGGGCCAAAGATATTATACAAACGTTTCGCTATGGTACGGTAAGAGGAAGATGGTAAGATAGACATTTTATGTCTTCAAGCCAAATCTTTATACGTAGATTGATCAAAGATCGACTCACGTCACAACCCTTCTTTATTCATTTTCCGTTTCATCTTTACACATTTATCCATTTTTGTTACAAAAGTAGCAATGGACTTGTAGATAAGGACGCTACCACATTTTATGTATTCAATTACAAATGGAATGACATTTTGGATGTACAAAAGGCGTCGTTTCAAAAAGCAATTATCGTTAAACGTTTACGAAACAATAAAAAAATCACGGGGTCACGTATTAAACAGTCTTTTTGGCGAGTTTGGTTTTATTTTTCTATCGACGCAGGCTGCCGGCTAGCCACTGACTGCGATCGCCTCCATTAAAATAACTCGTTAAAATTTATCATCGACCCGCTTAATCGCTTTAGCGCCACCATCTGGGATTTTATGATTTTTCTGCTTGCTCTGTATACTTTCGTGGTTATTTTACAACGCTTACAAAATTGCTTGCGTGAGGCGGTTAAAAGCTTTCCAACAACGTTTTACATCTCCTGTTTTGCGGGTAGTGATATTTTTTGTGCCATCCACACGTGGGCCGCGCTGTTCGTTATAATAATTACAATTTACATTTTCATCAAAAAAATACAAATTGTCTTGGTTGAAATCCAATTTAATCAAATTACACCGGATTTTGTGCTGCCGTGGTGTGCCGTGGCGCACTCAGAAGATAATTAAATAATTAAGAATGTATGAATGACGCTGTAAAGCGGTTTCCCTGATATTGTAATAATGCAGTCCTCTTGGGCGAAATCTTTTAAATTATTCTCTCACGCTTTTGCTTCATAATTACGCAGACGTGGATGCCTACCGGCATCGCGACTATTGTGCGCTCTACGACTTAAAAATGTACGTAATGTTTAAGCTTTGATGAATTTAGACTGTATTCTACTTAAACACATTTTTCAAAATAAAACAATAGAGGTTCTCATAAATGAACACTTTAATTGTAAGGCAGCATCCTACATTCATATTTAGAGCTTTAACTTACGTGCTTATACATCGCGTATTATATACATTCGTAATTTTTTTAAGTAAGACCTACCCAAAAAAGTCCTGGAGCATTTCTACTGACTGTAGAAAACGTTCGACAAAACTGTTAGCACGAGTGGAAATGAAACGTTTTACCTCTAAAATGTCAAAGGTAGCTTCTTTGGGTTTATATTTTGCGTTTATAGCGGTCAACGGCGCGTCGAGATACGAGCAAAAAGACCTGGAGCGACCGCTCGCTGCCGGGAGAAAATCTGAGGGCTTAAACAGTGCCACGTATGAAATAGTAGAGCTCGGTTACATGAAAAAGACGAGAGGCGAAATCGAGTGACAGGACCACGGCGCAGGATTTTCAGTCCGATGGTTTTTTGCAGCCGGGATTTTAGGACTGGACATTGCAGCCGCAGAGGCGATGCGAATTTATCGTGCCCGCTTCCCAGCCGGACGTGCGGTCCATGATTAGTTGGGCTCGACGCGTCTCGGTGAATTTTTTACATTTGCAATGTCACCGGACTAAACACGCTCCCCTCGCAAAATTAGAACAACCCCGCATTAAACATATCTCCTTTGATTCTAATTGTATTAAAATGTTGTGTTTTCAATTTCAGATTGACCCCAAAGTGGCCTTCCCCAGGAGAGCACACCCAAAGGTAAGCTTTTGATAACATTTCATCACGTTGTGGTTAGACGTAAATTGAAAATTAAACCTTTATAATAAACTCATTCCGACATTATATTGCCACAAAACGGCGAAGTAGCATTGCAAAGTTACGACATATTGTAACTGTAAAGTAGTCGGTCCAACGCGGCTGGTTTATTTTCGAACATTTACACAAAATATTATTTTAGGCTGGACATTACTCCCTCTCGCTATTAAGATGTTGGCTCACGGTGCATAAATAACTAAGGGCTAATAATTTAGTATGCGGCCTGTGATCTCGGGGCCGTCCGTAACCTAGATGGTCCTGTGATTGAATCGCATAACAGTCTATTTAGTCCATTTCCTTTTTCCCCCGTTTTCGTGAGTACGTTTATTTAATATTCTGAACAAATAGGGTTACAGATATATATGGATTAGGAAGAGAAATGTATTAAGTATTTTATTATATAAAAATGTATTTTATTTGGGATCCATGAAAAAAAGTTCATAATTATTTTTTAACATATATATTCTAAAAGAGCTAGTTTATTCTTCGTAGACAGGGAATACAATAGCTTTTTAATCTCTAGGAACTAAAAGTGATTTGAATTTGGAATGTCGATATTTTCAGTAAAAGTTGCAATCACCAAAGAGATCAATCACGAGCATCTTTGGATCCTGAGCGCAGCGAGGGATTCAAAGAAGCTCGTGCCTTTAAAAAAATGTTGTTTGCTCCCTAGGCAAACAATTTACTATTTCAGCACGATTCTTATTCATAAAAAACTGAAAGGCTTCAGGTTCTTATTGTATAGTTTTCATTTGGATTAATAAAAAACAATAAACTGACAAGCCCCTGAAAGAAATCCCTGGTCAAAACGAAATTAGAGCTACGAAACACAAAAATTTAAAAATTCCACTATCAGCCGGAATTTGGGACTGTGACTGATAAATGGCTATTAGGGTGGCTTCCTATCATTTAAGGACCAAACATCAGCAAACTATATGACTGCAGAACCGTACCCCTTTTGCCTACCCTTCCAAAACACAGACCAGAAAAATTATGTAGCAGTAACATCTAGATAGGTATTATTTTTATATTCTCATAGTTGTAAAAACTCAAAGGTTTCTTTTAAAACCCTGCATAATGCAGACATTTTTGAATTCAGCAACGATACTATAATGGCTTCGTCTGCAGAGGGGTTCGGCACATATTTACTAGGGTAATAAAAACAATAGAATTCAGAAGTAGCTCGCGTGAAAAAAACGTGGAGGAGGCAAAAGGACTTGTGCAAAGGTAGTGGAGAGGGTTGCTTATTGTAACGAGATGTTCATCAAAGACCCTAGGGTGTGGGATGTCTGTGTTATCATATAAAAATCTTACGACTGTCTGTCGGTTAATTTCGTGTTGGATTAGTAAAACATAAATTATGAAAGTATAAATCAATAAACCTCAATCAAGGGATGGTTTAAATTACTTGAAATACGAACAGGATAGATTTATATTGAAAATGTTTTCATTTGCAATCAAAATAACAAAATATTTTAAACTTGACAGCTATCTGACGGACCATGTGCAAGCAAAATACGGTGCAAGTGGTAAAATTAAGGACTTGTCACACTAGAGGCGGTCAACTCGAACGCCGCCCGCACCCTATGTGAACTTAATCATGATCAGGGCAACCGGTCAGCGAACCGGGCCGGTCAGCGATCCGGACCGGTCAACCAGTCAGCGATCCGGGCACAGCAACCGGTCAGCGATCCGGGCACGGCAACCAGTCAGCGATCTGAATTTTTCATCACACAAGAAGCCATTTTCAAAAGTAATTTTATAAATTATTTGTAATGACATTTCTTTAAAAAAAAACATAAAAATGAACTGCCCCACCGGCGTCCGTCGCCCGCTGCCCGTTGCCTGCTGCCCGCCGGCTCGCAACCGGGCAGCCCTTCCCGCGTCCTTCCCACCCCGACCGCTTGCCCGGTGCGTTCCCTACGTTCTTTGCTTGTGCTCGCATAGGCAGATCGTAATTACATAAAATGCAAATGATGTTCACATAGGCTGCGGGCAGCGTTCGACTTGATCGGACCGCAGGATGCGGAATGCCTCCAATGTGACAAGTCCTTTATTGATAGATTTGAATACAGCATTGTATGAAACGGATAGTTATATAGCATACAATGGATAATTAATATTTTCGCTTATTAAAGGAAATAAAGTTATTTTTTTATTGTTCCAAGAAATAGAATCAGAATCGTATTTTGCTAAATGAATCAGAAAATAAATAGTTACAGTGAAATTTTAATTATTGTAGTAGATATACCTACCTATTTTAAATTGTATTAAATGAAAAGTAAATTACTGGGAATTACAGACCAAACTATTCAACGTTATACTATAATTTGCATTTTAGCATTATTTCCATTGAAAAGCCATTTTTGGTCATTTAGTGTGTTAAAATTGTAATGAATCAATCAATTCCAGTTTAAGCTGGAAAACCTTTCACAAATTGAGCTGCAACACTTGTTCTTGATGAATTTGTCGCAATTTAATTGGTTCACAATGTCCATTGGCAGCTTAACTTCATTTGCTTGACTCCGTCAGTTTTTTTATTAGGTACCTATTCTTCCTTGACATATTATTATCTTCATATTCAATCTAACACTAAAATATACATACATAGATACATACAAATACAAATGAAAAAAATAAATAAGGGAAGATCTTATTGGGCATCAACAAAATCGATGATTAACTTCGTTTTGTGAATAAAATAGTTATTATCATGATGGCAGATGTATTTTTTGTTAAAACGATTTTCTGAAGCTATTACTTTGCTGGCAACTAAAGTTTATTTCTATAAAGCCTATTATTTTGGCTGTTGTTCTAAACATGAATGCAGTTTGCAAGTGTTTTGATTTTAAAAACCGCATTACTTATCTTCCATTTTATATCTTAGCTATTCTATGAATTTTCCCTGAAGCAGCGAGAAGCAAGATTTTTCGCTGAGCTATGAGTTTTTGTTCTGCGCATAATTTTACAAGTTTTTACTTCACACAAAATATTAAGCTCACAATAGTAAACACTAGTTTTGCGGCTCCAGCTAGTGTTAGTTATCATTGGTGGGTGCAAGCCGCATTTAATGTAAATTGGCGTCAGGAGCGCCGCCCGGCCGGCCGCATCCCAACGTTTTTACATTCAAGTAGCTGATACTTGAGGTTTTATTTGACCTCGCACAGAATAGACGGTAAGCTCTTGCTTTTGTGTTTGCACTGCTGAATACTAGAGTGTAGTCAATTGATAATTTCCACCCGCAATAAACGGACGCGAGAGAGTTTCGTGAGGTGAAAATGAGAAAGTCGACGGTGTTGTTTTGTATTAACATTTATAAAACTTGAGGTTGTCGGGGCGTCTTGCAACAAGTGAATTTCCTTTAGAGATGCTAAAGATAAGTGAGTGTGGCGCGTCAAGCTTGTTTTAGGCGAAAAACCGAATGAAAAAATCGGACGACCCGCAAATTCAAAAATCCGCGGATAGAGTCGGCACGCTACCTCCTTCTTTTTATATGGACATTAAACGTGATGGATGGTTTTAAAACATCACGTTATATTACTCTATCCGGGCAGCCAGTGCGGTGTTGCGTGGCCGGTCAAAGGGGATGCCGGCTATGCGAATTACATGAATACATTAAGGGAGCACTGCCTCGTACATGTTACACTGTAATGCTCACGAATAAATTTAGACCATGTTCCTTCATCATACCACCGAACGGCTACTATGTAGATATGTGAATTATGAATATAGATTCCGCTTATAACTCGCTATCGATTGCTTGTACCTTAGCCGCACGATGTAGCGGTTTGAGATAACAGAAAATAGAAAAGTTCGACCACAACAAACTGTTTGCTGACGTCAACAATTTTCGGAAAAACCAACATAATATTTTTTGTTCGCCTAATTAATTGCTATGACAAACGACGCACAAAATCGGATGATTTTGTCAGTGCTTGTGGGGGCGAAATTCAAATTTCTGATTATCGTTTGCCGCCACTTCTGCTTTCCCTTCTTACGCAAACAATGGAAAAAAGGGGACACCGCTTCCAAGGCGCAAGCTAAGAACAAAACAAACGAATTTTTAATATCGTCTTTATCGATAATTGAGACTCCCTGGAAAACCTCTTATTTTGAAAAGTTTTAGAGACTGCAAAAGAGGAATTGTGAAAGCAAAATGGGATTGGAAGAAAAAACTTTTTTCATCTTCTTTTCATGACATTGACAGTCACTAAACTTTATATTTTCACAGTGGATCTATTTAATTTAGAATTGATTCAGCGCTATTTAATTGTCCAGTCAGCATCTGGCAGATGACTGCGGCAGATATTAAAATTTTATACATTTTTTAATCTCTTTCTTTTATACCTGTCTGAATTATTATTGTTCTTCGAAATATATTTATTGAGTCTTCATATCTTTTTAATGTCAAAACAAAGAACAGTCTTCTTCTACCATAACTGTCACAACTTTTCAAATTCTTCTTGTTCCAAAATATTTCTAATGAAATGCAAGTAAGCAGTATTTAATCGCCGTATGTTCATAAATACGTCGCCATAATGTAAAGCATAACACAAAACGCAATAACATATTAACCTCGGATGCAGATGAATAGAATATAAACTGGAACGTAGAACCAAGTGCATAGGAAATCACGCACAGCCGCGGGCAACATTACCTATCTATTATCTGGTAGTATATACTGCAAGTTTCTTGCGCGTAAATACCGGTCGTAGTGGGAGAGGGGATGCAGGGGAACAAAGGCTAATATGTCATCGCGGGCAACTTAATTGACGCGGTTTCCGCAACGACGCGGCGGGACGCAGACGTCAGCGTTTCCTCCGCTTACATATTTATATGGAGCGAATGCACTGGCTCTCCGACGCTGTACCATGAAATAATACATATACGCTTTTAATTCTAACGGATGCGCAGTAATGCTTTATGCTCTCTCGGTTTATTGACATTTTCGCAAATATATATGATTCTAATTGCTACTCACTGGTCAGTCGAAAATAATCCCAGAAATAAATATGTCACTCAAAATCGTACACATCGACATTTCTATAAAATATTGTAGCAAAGACAAAAGGATAAATGGTGATCAAAGGTAACCTTTTACCGCTATCCAACACAAACTCCAAAAATAACTCAGTTACCTACCTAAATAAGTACATTTGAATTGCTCACGGTAAACCTATGATAGATAGGTAATTTGATTCGCAGAGCTGTGATTATATTTGGTTAACACGAGTTCCATTCGTTTGCTCAAAGTTTATCACAGGTGATTTCAATTAAAAAGCTTTAATCGACCCCGAAACGGTCGCCGAAATCGGCGGCATTTGTAATCACCGCGGCGTGAGTTTATACTCTTTAATGGACTTTGCAGAAGTAGTTTCAACTCTACTTACGGCTAAGATATTTGAGGAAAAACTACCCGCCACCTACCGCAGTAAGTGGTGAAGTTGCCGAACTATGGCAGACGTGGAGGGTATGGGCGCTTGGCGTGGCGCGCGCCGCCGGGCCCACTTGGCGCGATTTAACGTGTTTCATTAAAACGTTTTGTCGGTGTAATCGCAAGTAATTTAAGTGAAGAGAGCCGAGCTTCCGACTTTGTAAGTATTTTGTGTTTTCTTTTTTAATTACTTCGTTTTAACTTTGTTGTCGGGCTTTTAAAAGCTGACTGACAGCCAAATAACGAAGTTCTTTATAACTATTTAGGGAGGATTTAATGAAATTGTAAACTTTATATGCGATAACGCTTCATTAAATTGGTTATTTTGAATGTGATATTAACATGTCGAAATCATGTTAATTTCTTTTATTTTTTTAAAATTTTCGCTCATTTAAAAACTTGTTGGTCTAGTGGTCGCAAGCGCTACTGCAGGAGCATGAGGTCCTGGGTTCGATTCCCAAATCGGGCAAAATATTATTGGGTTTCTCCAACAGAAATTTCTCAGTAGTAGCTCGGAGTCTGGAAATTGTGCCCGGTTGATGGCAATAGGCTCGCCTCCTATTACATGGGGCTTAAAAAACATAACTGGCGAAATGTAGGTGTACTACAGGTACACCTCTGCCCAAACCTTCGGGGAAACAAGGCGTGATGTTATGTTAAGAACTTACCTTTATTTTGACCTTTCTCAGATTCAATGTTTTTCATAATTGTTGCACAAAAACAACAAAAAAAAAAATGTCCGCACCAGAAAATTCTACACACACGCCCAAAACTATCCTTCCCTCAGACATCCTGTATAACGCGTAATAATTTACAAATTCTATCAAGATATCCACGTTAAATACAACATCGCCGTGAATGATGTACACCGGGGTGCAGCTCCAGTGTGCGGTCGCGGGACTTATGCGCCGCTGGACGGTAGTTATGACCCCGGTCCCCTCCATAAGTCACTCGTTACATCTGTTCCATCACTCCCCGGCTCTCCCCTTCATTATTTAGCTTAATATACAGAATTAATTTTAAATTTTCACAACGAATTTTAAACATAATAGTAATGTGTGGTCCAGGGTTCCCCGGAGGGTGGATGGATAGTTTTGAGAAGATTGGAATCAAAATTAGGGTTAATAATTAAGATCGTGACACTTACCTACCGAGATAGAATTAAGTCAATTCTACATTGATAGATGTCATCTCTCATATTTTAGTTTTACTTGAGGTTATGATGTTTGTCAATGATCAATATGCATGAGATACAGAGAGAAATTGAAGGAAAAAAGACACCATACCTACTGAGAAATGTTCTGTAACCACAAATGACTAAGAGCGGCTTTTAATACTTGTAAGTGTAACTTTAATACCTTAGTACTAGTAGGTACTTAATATTTTTAAAAAGTACACTGAATCCCGGGAAACTGTGATGTTATGAGCTCGTATTCGTTCATAAGTCAGTTCTTACACGGTTCTATTGCTCCCCAGCCCACTCATTCACCCACAGGAAAACAATCCCGTTGAAAAATAATTTAAAAACGTGAATTTATGATAGAATATTTATTTCTGGGAATAAAAATGGAAAATATTAAATTGTATAAAAATAACGCACTTTTATAGTTTGCACAGCATTAACATTTTTTTTAGGGTTCCGTACCTCAAAAGGAAAAAAAACGGAACCGTGTGTCAGAGTGTCAAAACCTTTTTTCTCAGGAACGAACGCGTATAGGTATCAAGTTGAAATTAATATCAAATACATATGTCTATGGTCCCTTGAAACTATAAAAATCAAGCTTCTAAATCAACGCAATAAAAAAATACGGCCATTTATGCGACAAATTTTGATACTCGCAAATGAATCAAAATCTACAGGTTACTTCCCGCTGACCTAGAATCTTGACACTTGGCAGGAAGCAAGGTCCTACAGCATCTTTTTTCTTTTTTTAATTCTTTATTTCTTAACCAAGTCAAGACAAAAAGTGATTATGTATATGGGTAGGGTTTGTGTGTAGAGAGAAACAGGAAAGCTAAACTATGTATTGCAAGAGCGCCTCAGCATCTTCATAAGTAAATGGTTTTATCCAATATTAAGCTGAGCAGAACACTTGCTGTATTGTTATGTAAAGGGAAAAGTCCAAAAATCGTTAATTTGTGGTTTTATCACACAAAAAGATTTTTTTTGCGATTAAATACTTACATTTGCAGTTGCAGAATTTACCGTGACTCATATGAAAGAACTGATGTATGGGATAGAACATATTTTTCAACAACAATGTTAAGTTTGTTAACACATAAAGAAATATCACGCTAGTATTCCCCTAAGGGATATGCAGAGGCGCAACTATTATAGGGCACCCATATTTCGCCAGATAAGTTTAAGTCCCATGTAATAGGAGGCGTGTCTATTGCCATCAACCGGGCACAAATCCAGACTCCAGGCGGCTACTGAGAAATTCCAGATGAAAAAACTCAAAACTACTTTGCCCGACCCGGGAATCAAAAACGGGACATTATGCTCAGCAGTAGCGCTTGCGACCACTAGACCAACGAGGCAGTTTTTTTTTATTGCAGCCTAGTGTTCGTATTATGTTGAAATTTTACATTGTAACCATAATTTTAAAATCGCTGCTCGGTACAGGCTAGCCAAAGTTACGAGTAATTGTTGCGTCATCGTAGAATCATTTTTTAAACGTAACGTATTTTTATAATAATACCTTCGCGATTAACATTTTAGGTAGAGAAGGATTTTTGTTATTGACCTTGTTTTAGTTACCTAGTGCAATAAATCAATATCATGTACTTTTAAATGGGTAACTTCGCTAGCAGATAACATTTTGGTTAAAGCCAACTTAACCAGGTAAGCTTACCTAACTTCTCGTAACACAAAAATTCACTGAATAATTCAGTACAAAATCCTTTTTTAAAACCTCAAACTAAAGCGGTTTAGGCACTCAATTTATTTCCAACGTTTATAAATAAACTAACAAAATGCGCGACTGTTTACCACCCGTTATCCGTGGTATTCGTAAAGAAAACAAAACGTATTGCACGCCAACTTTGGGCATGGCGTGACGGGCAAACCTGCGGTCTGCTGTTGTAACTTTTACTACCATTTACACCTGACGTAGACACGAGAACATATGGAGCCGTGAACCAGATCGTTTGTCAAGATGTGTATGAACTATAACTTTTTAAACGTGAGTCTTGAAGGCTACAAAAGAAAGTGGCGGATTTAAAATCTGCGTCGAGTTGTAGTTCACACGATCAACCTTTACGGAATACGTCATAACTTCTAATTGTCAATTATTCCAAACAGACTTTGGTAAATTTGTTCCATTCCGTTTAATACGTCTTAACGGTATTGTATCATTATTTTTTTCAGTACCTATTAGCGAACAATTCAATTAGTCTCTATACCAAACCATTTCTTGTTTTTTTTTTTTAATTTTGTCTTTTTACTGCATTACCGTACCTATAAATATCATAAAATTCATAACGCATACGTCATGCAACTTTTTTCAATCTCGTTAAATTAATTAATAAAATGGAACTCGAACAAGCAAAGACTATGCGACTCTTTATAAAATATCACCAAAACCGTGAGACGCAAGAATTCGGTCATCTAAACGCAAACTTTCACCTACAACTGGGTAGCATAGTTCCTAAAGAAATTGCATTTGATCATGTTCCGACCTCATAACTTCCCTCCTACCTCGTATATTTTATGAATTTTCAAACATATTTCTCGTCAACAATTACTTTAATAATAAAAAAGTTCGTATTATAGGCTTTTACGACAAATACTTTTGTTAAATTAAAAAGTTCCCTTGAAAGTACTCGCTCTTGATCGGTTCATTCTTGCTAAATTGTTTCATGTGTGTGTGTGTGCGTATTGTGAGAGTAATTTTCATCACAACTTTCAGCTTAAGGTGATGTATTATGTACGTACACACTGCGAAATTACTCGACTGTGAAATGAAAGCTATTTAATTTACTGTGTTTCAAATTATCGATCATCCAAATTCGCAGACGCGTTATGATTAGAAGTACTTAGCTACGAAACTTATTTTTGTTTAGTTTATTTTAGTTATGTAGATAAAATAGCTATAAAGAAATTGACATTGACGAAAATATTATGTTAATAGTTCATTAAAATCTTATTTGTGAAATAATTTAATTTGTTGGGACAATATTTTATTATGCATCGAGGGACGAGTCCACCCCTTAAGTAAAACTTTGTCCAATTGTAGTAGGTACCCTTATTGCGATCCATGAGGCGTAGATTCTCTATAGTTTTTATGACCTAGGGCCGGTGGACAACGACAATTTCTTTGAACGAGTCCTCGTTGAAACTTTTAATTAACTGAGTAGGTACTGCAGATTTGCTACACAAATTATTTTTCATCAGTCATTCCCCCACATTTAATTTTAGCGTTCCGTGGACACTGTGGACAGCTTCAAATTGGTCGCCTACTTTTGTATATTCTACAAATATTGGAAATGAACGAATTTGAAGGAATTTTCAGGAAGGAATCATTTACTGAAGTAAGTACATATTGTCGATTTCTTCCGTAGCTGCCTAAATACATGGTAGTTTAGTTACCGATTCTAAGTAAACACTCCGTGTCTAATTTTCCTAATAAAACGTATTTTTGTTCAAAAAAAACGGCTCTACAAACTTTTGTACCAAACATATTTATTAACAAAATTCTGTTTCACATCATCCCAGTCTTACACAGTGGCGAAGTGACGGGAAATGTGTAATCACCACCGCCTAAATAATAGCAATATTAATTAATAACTTGAAAGTCAACACGCTTCACCCTGTCATTAGTTTGAACACAGACGCACGAGTATATCAATCATTAGTTGCGTTATCGCGGAGCCACACGTCGTGCCTTCACACAACTTCGCCATCTCATGTTTGTGTTATTTGTTGAATATTTCAGAGAAGACCTAATTTCATTAATTTAAACGTATGTACCATCTCCCCACCGCCGGTGCCCACGCGGCTACCAGCTACCTTCACAACCGGTGTTATTTCGAACCTGATAAAAAATTACACACCTTTGTTTTTAGTCCGAATTTAACGCTGTAAACTGGATTTTGAAAAGGCCGGGGATCAGTGCGGCTTTGCGCATGCCCACCACCGTTACTTTTCAACCCGAAATTCCTAACCGCGAATTTAATATTTAATCTCACCCTTGTCTAGAACATTTACCGGGCGAGTGTGTCCCGAAATACTTTCCCTATCTGCGGAGAGGCGTACATTGGTTAGGTACAGTTTTTTAATCGCTCGGCCTCCACTTGACGTGCGGCCGTGATGGATGGCAGCCTGTACCCGGGTCACGTTTTGTCATTTTATTAATACTTAAATTGGTCACCCGTGACGCGCGAAACGTGAAGAGGACAAAGCTTAATACAACACTTTAATATTTTTGTTGCAGCTCGTTCGACCCATGTATGAAATTGGAAACTTGGGTCCGCTGTAATAAAATTAATTCACACTATTAGTCAAACAAAGCTTGTTTTATTTTGCCGACACTTCGAGTAAAACGTGTATTTTTCAAGTTAAATTCTGCTACAATGTTGGGGGTGCGGCCACAAAGGGGAGAACAGGTTGAATGTAAACATATCATATATTTTGAGTGTAGGTAGGTGACGAATAACTCCATAATACAGGGTTGCTTCATTTACAAGCTCCCAGCATCATGTCCGGTCGACATAGCTACACGAGTAGGTACGTCTCAAAACATATTAGCGAAGTAAGTTAGCAAGCGCAGTCCGCCCTGGGTTAATGGGGTGTCATAGCACATGATGGGTCGTCCGCCTTACGAGTTACTAGCTCATCAGGAGCGCCGACGAACGAGACCGACACCCTTTTATTGACACTAGTTTTACACTGAAATATGGACTGGGGTAACAAGAAAATAGGGGCAGCTTTTAGTGTAGTAATATACCAACCGCTAGTTTCTTCTTAATGTAATCTTATCGCTTGAAACAGGTATATAAATGACCTCCCTAAAAGGTAGGTAGTAGCGGTTCAAATACTAGAATAATGTAGATGTAAGTGATACTGAAATATTCATTTATTCATTCTCATTTTCCGGCTGTTCTCTATGATGGAGGTAGAAAAATTATTCGCTACTTATTCCAAATGTTCCTTTTACATATCTAGGCGCAATGGAAGTAGCTAATGTATTACTCGCTTCCGATTAAACTAGAGATATTATCAACATTTTCATGTGTATTTTTTTTTACCATTAACTTCAGCAGCTTAAAGCGAGTCAAACCTTTCTTTCGGAATGCAAATATCTTTTCTTAAAACCTAAGTACCTACTTAATTTTCAAAAGTACTTCACAGGTTATTTAGGAGTCCTCATAAACAATGTTTTCAACACTCATAAAATAATATCTCACACATGTGATATCACAACAAACGTTCCAAAAATTCCTTTTTACAACCCACTCCAAAAAGTTTGAAGTAAGACGTATAAAACTCTTTTAATAACAAAACATTTTACAAAGACACCGTCCGATATAACGTGAGTGTAAAGGACTAATGACACGTCATCGCATCGCACGAGCCCGCCCACACGCTCCAACGATCACCGAACACTCCTCCAGTAATAAGTTTATCGACCATCGAGACTGGAGCTCATTTCATCTTTTTAACCGCTCGGGTAGGTAGCATTAATGTTTCAAACTACCTTAGTTTATTAGACTTGAACTTTATTTTTAAAGACTATTCTGTTTTCTCCTTTTTTGGGAATTATTAGAGGTTGTGTGCAGTTTTACGTGAAGTATTTTAAACGAAAGAAAATCTGCTAATTTGGTTTAAAATATTGTTTGATGAGAAATAACATGGTCTTTCTTACACAATCAATGTGTACCATTGCGATCGCTTTTTTTTTCTTCAAAGTTACCTAAAGTTCAAACTTTATTTATGGCGATAACTCTAGGTGCTCTGGTTTTAAGTTTTCAAAACTTGAAATTGGTCGGTACACACTTCAGGAAATCCTGATCAGTTGAAATAAAAGATACCCAACCCTCTTTCATCTTCGACGGGAGACCTTTAAAAAGTTTGTAATGATTGAGTAAGCAAGAAACTTTTTCATCTACTACATTATTTCTGATTATACCTGTTATTTCTTCTAATAAAGTGTCTGAATATCTACATTGCTTTTAGCAGTTGGTATGACCTGACAGGGGTCATGACTTTCCTTCGAAGAGGGCGTGAAACTCGTCTAACACATTTTGTCAAGCTTATCTATAACGTATCTCCCTAACAGACCTCGAAACAGTTATCTATAAATGGGCACCATTACCACAACTCCTTTGGTACGATCAGTCCTTCCACGCACCTCAATGAACCACATCAGCGTGTTTCAAAAATGCCACAAAGCTTTGCCTGTTCGTATCGAATCGAAATGAGAATTGCATCGGAAAGCTTGCCAACAAGATAATACAATCTGTACCTCATCTTCCGTACAATATAAAACTCTCAACCTGCAAAGTAAATGCACCTTCAAAAAGCGAAGAGTAGCAATCTAGCGGGGAATAATTTTTCCGTGCGATTGCGATGTTTTGGCGCATCGTTCGACAAATAGCCGCGCAGCGTCGCAGTCCGCAGGGCGGTCCGCTGACGCTACAAAATCTGCCGCTGGCGCTCGCTCGCGCAGCACTCGGGCTCACGGGCACACGAACACACGGGCACACAAGCACACGGGCACGCGGGCATACTCGCACTGGCAACTAGGAAAAAATGCCGAGATTGGAGAAGAGAGCTCCGCAGCCTTGGGGGTGTCGGCCGCCAATTCGCCACGTTGCAACACGGAGATTGTACCGTCTGTTTTGTTTGCCTCTTACTGTCTTATTTCCAGCACTGAAATTGTATGAAAGTGCATCTGACTTAAAATTGTTATTCTGTGACTCCCCAAATCTCACAAAAAACAAAGTTCCTCCCCTGAGAACTGCGATTACAAGCGAAATAAAAACGCGGAACAAGAAAAATAAAAACTTGGGGCCGACAATTCACGTCTCGGATTTTTCAGCCGCAAACGATAGTTAACGCTATCTAGTTAGTAGTTAAATAGCTCATTCTCATTCTTGGAAACGTTCCCTAACGTAATAAACGACAAGAGTAGGAAGCTTCGCGTGAAAGTTGAGAGCGTATGCTATCTCATGCAAATTACGGCAGATTTATCATAAGACGTCTCCGTAATTGCGACGTGAGGAGATATGGCGGGAGCGCTTAAAGCCACTCTCCAGAAAAAAGGCAATTAAAGGGATAAACTGGAGCAGTTAGGTCGGGCGTCACGCTTGCGATATCTCTGGAGAGGTGGCGGCGAGGCGGCGTGGCGGTGGCGTGGCGGTGGCGTGCCGCGTGCGTGCTCGCGCGCCTCCCGCCTTCAGACCCCACCGAACATGTAAAGGGCGTGGAGCAATATCATAGACTACAGACTGGAGACGGGGGTGGAACATCCGCCACTGACGCTATTGCACTTGAAGCTTTACAAAGCTAAAAGCAATACAGTTATTTGATTTAAGTCGGGTGTGTACCACCGCCTTGCGCTGGATTGTGTTTGTTCTGGTTTGGCAGATGTCAAAGTTGTATGTTTTGAAACAGAGCCTCACTGTTGTTTGCGATGTTTGTTTCCAGATAGATGGTATTAGTTACCTATATGTGTTGTTGGCATGTGTGCATTATCCTACAAACACACATACAGTGGCTAACCACAACATATCAGTTGTGCACATGCATCGAGTAGCACTAATGACATTCATAACGGATTAGCTAAAACAACTGATCTGTTTACTGTAACTTTACTCGACAATCGATGTTTCCCAGCTGTAGATATGACTTCGAAAGCAACTAATTACGTCGAGCTTGACTAAAAGCCATTGAGAGTCCATCGGCGATAACCAAAACGGAGTCCATCAAAATAATGACTTGGTGTATGAGGGCGATATGTGACATCGCTACGGTAATTAATGCAAATCAATGGTGGAACGTGCGATTGATTCGGCCCTAGCGGAAAGCTGATCAATTACGTTAATGAGCTGCTGAATCCATATCGCTGACGTTTCAATATTATGCTAATGCTTGTGGTTATTTGCTGAGTAATACCAGCGGGCATTCACTAGATATGCACCTTTAAGTTTCTGCGCAATTTGTCGATTATTTTGTATCCAATCGGCTGTGTTATTTTAAGGGGTTGTGGTAATGAGTGCCGAGTGTTTATGCAGTTTAGCTAGCTTTCTTTGTGTCATAGGTATGTTGGCTTAGGGTGAGGTTATGTTTATGTTTATTTTTATTTCGCTGTTCATACGTTAAAACAAGAGTGCATTATTACTAAAGGTAGTATGATTGAGTTGTAAGATAATAACATGGTTTTTTATTTATGTTTTTTTTTTTCAAACCAGCATTAAATTATTGTTCATAGACATAGGATATAATATAAGTAACTATCAAATTAAATTAAAATCTAGACATGAAAAACAACACCTGTATATTTTACACAAAATAATCCACACACGTGTTGCTGTTAAACAATATTCAACCTTTTGTTACTAACAAAACACAAAGCCAAAGCTATTATCGACACCACTAGCCAAAGCCGTATTCCATATCGTAAGCCGATCAATGGCTAATGATCCCTAGGTGTATCGGAACTGTTCCAATATTATGTAAATGCTATCAGCCAGTCGCCTGAAAGCCTCCGCCGGCCTTCTCCGCTAACGTTACTTAACGATAACGAAAGCCTTCGCTGTACAGAATAGGTATATTTTCATAATTTTAATAGAGCAACGTTTTAAATTGTGTGAGGGTATTTTGTTACATTAAGCTTTAATGGGCAGAGGATATATTATTTACGAATATAGGAAGATGGAATTTACTACGTGTAACAGAATAAACGAATTCCTGAAAACAGGCCATTCGAATCGATTGCTGTCAATTAAAAGGCCAGCTAATTGATAATTTGGATATCCAGATATCTGGATATCCAAATTACCCAGATATCTGTCGAATATATTATCCAGATATTATTTGTGTTACAGATAAAACGAATAATACGGATAGTTCCTTTTTATAATTAATTACGTCAAAACGGTAATAAAGAAATAAAATAACATTTTACATTGTGTTTTTAATAAAATAGGTTAGGTTTATTCGCAATCGTTTACCAGAGCAATTATGCAAAGAGATCGGAAGGTCCATGCCAAATACACCATGCAACTGAATGAAGTTGCAGTGAACGTAGTGCTGTTAAAGTAAATGATCAGCTCACAAAGAAGACTTAGAAAATCTTTGCTAAATACAGATGGTACACATCAAGAAACATTCATCTTAGTCAAGTAAACAAGCATCACAATTCCTACAACCAGCGTCGAAGCTGGTAAGATATTTTTCACCACTCCCGCACGAAAGAAGTGTCTTTCCTCTACGAAAACAGTGAGGAAAGTTGGTTTTTCCTCACTGTTTGAACAGTGAGGAAAGTAATGATCCCGTTCAGAAACTAAAAGATTTTTTTATGTTTAGTTTTAAAGATATTTTAAAAAATAAATATTTATAAGTTAGGATTAATGTTTTTTTATTTATTTACCTATGATGACTGAATACTTTCTTGCTGGGAGTGGTGAAAAGTTTTGTATGCAACATGTGAGCAAGTTCATTTGCTATTCGTTTTGTTGAGTCTTTCACTTACTTAGGATGGAAAAACGAACTTTCCTCACGTGTTGGATAAATAACTATTCCTCCACTGGTTGCTTAAGTAATAAATTGAAGACATCTCTTAACAAAACACTATTGGATTGCTTCATTTTCCTTAGGTCTCATGAAAAAATATGATATAAATGATTTCGTTGTTTTGATTTTATTTCAAAAATGATTTTTATTATACAAAGTATTCATATTGTAGTATAGAACAGACCATCGTAAGAGTTTTTTTTTAATTTAAATATTTTTTTATATTCTGTTAAAGAATTAAAATATTGATATTGATGAATTAAGATATAGATCTTACTCATAATTAAGGGTGCAGGCACGAAACCAGCGGCGAGGAGCTATTACGGAGCGGGGTGGTGGCGACTCGATGGTACAAAACTGTTCTTTCGCCACCACCGCCCCGCTCGGCCATCGCTCTTTGCCGCTGATTTCGTGCCTGCAACCTTGGACTGAAATTGGTGACGAAAAAGTTCCGAATGTACCTACATACTTATCTAATGAAAACAATTAAATAGAATATTAGATATTATTGGTACTCGTGACTGTACCAATACCTAGGTACAGTCACGTTAACATAATTAGAACTAATATGTTGTGAGCGTGCTTGCTTCCTCCTCCTTGTCACATAAACCTTTAAAGGTCTTTAAACAATATTTGTTCATTGACTTTGACTTTATAATATGTAACCAAAATTGTAGAGACAAAAAAAAAAAAAAGATTGACGTGTAAAAGTGTTTGCACAAACCTACATATACACCAGCTATCTAATTACACCATACATTTTCGTAAAGAATTACCTACGAATTTTTTTTTTCATAATGACAGTTCATCAACATTCATTGCGTTATTTACGTTGTTGAGCTGATTTTTTTTTCGAACTTATGAAGCAATGGATTAGTAATTTGTTTCAAAACCATTCAAATTCCGATTGATCGTGTATTACGTAATTAGGTTACAGGTTAGTCACTAACTACACGAAAAGAAGAAGATTTTATAACTTTTTAAAATAATATGTTATTAAGAACATCCTTTAAATTTCCATTCTAAGTTTCCATCATCTACCTTGCTTTTCCCAACTATGTTAGTTTTCAGACTTATTGTTTTAAAAATGTTTTTAAATTGTAAGATAAGTTAGTAACATAAGTATGACATGTTATAACACTATTGTTAGAGAATTTTGTAATAAAAAAGTCAATTGGAATCTTATATTAGCTTTATTTTCCAAAATATCCATATCATCCGGATATATCCAGTTAGTCTTCTGGAATTATTCGAAATATTCGAATAGTTAATTGGGACGGATAATCGCATGCCATACTTATTACACATCCATTCGAAAAAATGCTTTGACCACATTAATTACAAGTAGATATTGTATTGAACTTGCGCTTATTCGGTTACACATTTTATTTTGATAGGTATTAAGGCAAGTAGGTATTTGGTATGTATTCAAGAAAACCTTGAAGAGCACCGCGATATCGTGATACGAGTATCGTGTGTTGAACTCGTGCATGTATCAATGTCTTTCATATAACCTATGAATGCTTACAATTTATTAGGTACTGGCCACGAGTTTTTGAGGAAGTATGCATAAAGCTTATGGTTTAATAAATCTATGAAATGGCTTTTATATGATTCGAAGAGCCTTCAACTCAATGTTGGGATGAATTTAGTAGCGAATATTATTACACTCATAGATGCTTGGGTAAAGATAGTCCATTAGATCTCAATCTATTTAAATAAAAATCTATTGCTGTGCGTTAGTCTCGCAAAAACTCGAAAATTGGTCGACTGACTAGTTTTTTTTTTTATATTTTTGTTTTTTATAATAAAAAAGGTTGGTTTAGAATAAAATAAATTTATGAAAAACCTAAAGAAGCAGACGAAAATCTAAAAAAACAACATTTTTGTCGGTAGAATTTTCACCGGGTCATCTAGCTCTTTATAATCCTGGATGCATGCTGAAACTCTTAAGGTGGGTTTAGACCAAACGAACATAGAACCTGACCAAGAGCATTTTTTTATTTTGATATTATTGACATAAAAAGCCAACGAACGAATGATCTCATGACACGAAACTAACGAACGATGACACAAAAATAATTTGGCTGACTAGAGATTTAAACACAAATCGAGTAACCAAACAAAAGACAATCACACAAAAACTCAAAACAAAAACCCATCACAGATAAACGAAACTAAATCTTACGAGAAAACATCAAACCTCAACGTCTAAAAATGACGATTATGGCCACTTACAATATTCCACTTACGTGCCATAAACTGTATCAAACAAATAAAGGACTACCATAAGCGTTCTGTTGGACGTAATATCATGTTAGTAGTCATAAAAACTACGCGGATTGAGTGTAAACAAGGGCTTGGTTAAGATGTAGGAACCGCAATGCACCAAAGTGACGTGGCTTCTTGTAGGGCGACACTGACTGGCTCGTTTATCAAAGTCAATATCGTCTGTCGGCGTATGTACCTACACGTATAGGTTGCGTACGTATTATTGCACGCGTGTGTACTTGGGCTCATTGATTTTGATATGTTCGTGGTCTGATGACAGTTTTTTCTTGGTACTAGGGTCTGTATTTATATGTGTTTCTAAGTAATGGTTTGATAACGGCATGAAAAAGGCGTGAAGATTATCAGGTGGTTACTAAAAAAATCTTCATATTATACTCCAGTGTCGTCTTTTACAGTCAAGCCGTCGAGAAAATGCGTTCCTGTCAGTTGGACAGTTTCTAGTAGTAATAGGGATCAAATTCGTTAGTACGAAACTGACAGGTGTCAAGAAGTTAGTCATAGAAATTCTTCAATCTCGTGTTATAGTCTGTAGATTTCTGAACGATTGATACCTATTGATTGATTGGTACCTCACGTTTACCTCTATATGATCTGTTTCGATAAGTCACGATGGACTATGCCTCGTGTATCTCCGACAGAGCGTGCGATGTCCTTAGACCACCTAGCATCACGCTCACTCGGAGCAAAATTCACACACCACATTTTAACTTTGCTCTGCTAAGTGAAGCAAGGATTTCAAACGAATAAACCTTATTCTCATGCATTTACCTGATGTTCATATTCGTATATAGAGTGTCTTGCCCGTTCTTCTCCATAGGAACCTTTGCGCTTTGCGCTTTGGAATGGGCAACAAGCTTCATTTTCTTTACCGACCGAAACCAATATGGTATAGGTTCCACTGCATCCACTGCAGTAAACAAAATCAGAAATATATTATATTCTTCAGGATATACGCTAGTTAGATAGTGTTGAAAACATAATACAACAAATTTGACACGATAGAAAAAAAATACGATGACACCTAAAAAAAATACTTAATCGACTAAAAACCATATTACAGATACATGCAATCTGGCTTTTGTTGTCAGATTATTCTACAAGCAACATATTATCGTACGAGTAATAGTGTTTTAATTTTTAGTCCTATCGATATTTTTTTTGTAAATAGTTTTTATCATAGTTTGCAACAAATTACCGGCGTTGTGTCATCGCGCTTCTCTTTATTTTCTATGCAGTTCAACAGTGATCGCGTTTTAGCTGTTGACAGCCTCTAAATTGAAATAAATGCTTAGTTTGAGTTTGTATAAGCGAATGTGACCACGCGTTTCTCAGCGCTCCCATCAGTCTTTGAGTGGTGTGTCGCTGGCCGCAACTATTCGCTCACTATAAAAAAGACTAGAAAACTAAAACCTGTACACTTAACTGTTTAGTTAGGTAAGATTGAAATTATTGAGGCATGATTTATTTTAAATAAAATGTAATAAATTATTCATTAATGTTTAGTATAATGTAATGAATTGTAATAATTAGTATATCAAGGGTAAGGGCGACAGGGTGCATGTCTTAATACAATGTCATGAAATTTTAATTGCACTATTTTAACTTTGGTTAGCAAATAAATAAAGCTTTCCTAAGAAAGCGGTGAATGGTCATATTATTATACAATAACGGCTGTCATATGTCGATATAAAATACTGGTGAAAATGACAGATGTTCCGGACAGCTGTTATAATTTGACAGCCACCGCTCTTTAAGGAAATGGTAGCAAGTAACAATACATCACAAGTTTTTTGCTTAGTCTTCGCGCGGAGTAACCTGTCGATGGTGAGAGATAACTTAGACTGTCACAGTTCTTTTCACACACTTTATCATTCTACTTGAAATGGCTACATTTCTTTTTGCTTTAGTAAAGGTTTAGTCTCAGTAGGTATCGTTAAAGACTTTAAATAGAAGTTATGTCGAAAATTCTGTGTTTGAGTTACATTTTGAGATATCAGTTTGATCGATGTTCACTGCATGAAAACTAAGAAATTTTATTTTTGAGAATTTTAGTTATCGGTACCTACAATAATGGAGACACTTAGTAATTTATATATAACTCGGTTTGTTAAAACGATATTTATAAAATAAAAGTTTAAAATATAATTACCTTCTTTAATGCTGCTCATCTCAGCTTATTAAAAGTTTTAAAGTTGATTTTATTCTTCATTAAAACCATTAGATTTTATTATTATATTTTTTAGGTATCATTTTGATACTACCTCATTGGTCTAGGTCGCAAGCGCTACTGCTGAGCATGAGGTCCTGGGTTTGATTCTCAGGTCGGACAAAGTGTTAGGAATTGGGTTTTTCTATCTGCAATTTCTCAGTAGCAGCCCGGAGTCTGGATTTGTGCCTGGTTGATGGCAATAGGCTCACCCTCTGATTACATAGGACTTAAACATAACAAGCGAAATGTGAGTGTACTATAGGTACACTTCTGCCTAAGTTATTTAGATAAATTCTTAGATTTCATTTGAACTTCAAAAAACTATATTTCATAAAAGTTCTAAGAAAAATGTATTTGGGATAGTATTGTTGAAATAACACAAAACATATTTGATTTACGCATCTTCAACAAAAGAAAAACTTTTTCTGTAATACATTTAACTTTATTGTTATTCTTAGAAAATATTATTAATCAAAGTTAGACACATAGAAAGGTATTTCTTGAATTTCAATAAAAGAAAAATGCATAAGTGTAAAATTTTATTCTGAATAAAAATAACGAGCTATGGGAATATCGGAATCCGAATCGATTCGACGCTCATTTACCTCGAATTTCAAGGCAACACTTTTCAGAGTTAATTTTACAGCTGATTCGCATCGTAGGTGCCTACCGTGGCTATCGATAGTTATAATATAGCATCAAAATAGTGTTATATAACATTGACAAATTACTTGATAATTACGTTGCTAAAATTATGAAAATTTAAATTGAGTGCGATGAAATTACCTTTTGACAAGAATCTACCTATAGTCAAAGTGAGCAGGGGCCCAAGTCTGCTATTTTTATAAATTCGTCATTCCAACACGATCCCATTGTCATTTTGCTAAAAGTTCGTAATCTGCTAAATTCATAATGGTCGATCATTGGTTGATCATTGTATTCCACAAACACGATACTCGTAACGAATTAAAAGAAATGACTGCACAATGACCAGATGAATGATGAATGATGTGAGTGACCTACCATGAGAACGTTCTCATGGTAGGTCACTGATCAAAGGAACTGTCAAAATTTTTGCAGATTACCGTCTAAGTCAGTCATTAATTTTTCATTATGTACGAGATTTACAATAGATGCCATTTCATTCAATGGAGTGTCAGTGGCTGACCATTGGAAAGTCATAATGACGCCAATATGTTAGTAGATTACCAAACTTGTCAAAATTAACAATTATGAAATCAATGATAGACCATTCTGACACTATTGTAATAGCAGACTTGGGGCCCAGGTGAAACGTGGAATGGGCTTATATTAGAAAATAGAAAATCGCTCCAGGAATATTTAAGAATCGCTCGCTAAAAGACAGCTTAGTACCTAGCTTAAGGTATAAACTACTCTTTATCCCGGACGAAAGTTCCCCCGGGACATATAACTAATAAATATCCCAAATTTATAAGAGGTGTCGAGTGAAGCCTTAGATAAAAAATTGCTCCACACAATCGTATGATTTTTATCCAAATCATAAATCTATGTAGGCAACATTTTGAGCTGTGTATTTATAAAAGGAATCTTAAATATATTCGTACATAGAAAATAGCAGCCTCAGCTCAAAGGCAAGATGTTATGCTAATATTGTAAATATTATTTCTTAGCTCCAAACGTAATTGAAACCGCGACGACTTTGTTGGAAAGTACATCATAATTAAAATTTTGTAACACTGAATAGGTACATCTGGAATTGAATTTAAAACGGCTTTCCGTACTAAAGTTGTTCCCTTGCTATCACACGTCGGAAAACTTATTTGAATAACAACGCATACAATAAACGCTGCCGTGCATAACGTCACGAAGGCGTTTGACAGAAACAGAATAACCCGGCAAGGATCGCAAGAAACAATACAACTCGCAATAGTGACATAAATCAAATTTTTGTATTCGTACGGACTCGATATTTGTGATATTAAAACTCGAGTCACGGCGGGTCGCACGTCGCGCAAGATCGCCGCCGGTACAGACGGCAACTATTAAAAATAGAGAACACTCCTGAGCGTATTTCAGTTGTCATATTTCACGGTTTGGCCAATGCTGTATAAACACGTTCCCGTTCAATCATCCCGCGATAGGCGGCGCCGTTGCGAATAAATCAAGTCTCACACTTTTTCACCTGCCACACACAAAAGCTTTCGCACTGAAACTTGATTCGGGTTATTTCTGACGAAATATCAGCCTATTTGTTATACTATTGATACGGACGCACGTGCGCCACGTAAGTTTGTACTTGTTGACGAGAGGGGATTGAGTGAAAATTGCTTTCCGACAATGTGCATAGAATTTGATGGCACCGGTGCCGACTTACGGTAGATGTTACGCTTTTTTCGATGAAAATAAGTTCTGATTTGTCGCAAAGGGTATATAATATGATCGTATCAATACAAACCGAAATATTTGAGGCGGACACGTACAACACACGTTTTTCTTTAGCCTAAATAAACAGCCATATAGTCGGAGTAAACTAACATGACCCGATAAGAGAACTCCTTTATCATTCGATTTTATAGGCAGTTGCTTTAATTTTCAGCTACATTTTACGTGATAAGAATTATTAGTAGATGGAAACAATATTATAATAAAACACCTAGAATTACTAAGTTCTGTTCCATTTAATATTCAGCACATCCAGCCTATAATTCATTCGTCCCAAAAAATAAATATTATCTAAAAGTCAGTAGCTTCCCCACGTACCTACCGTAAAAAACTCTTTACTTTATCACAAACATAACAATAACTCACGCGCCTCGTTGATACGGGACTGTATCGCGTGATCGTAAATATCACACTCGAACACCTCACGGCCTGTCATAATTCAATTATGGTGAAAAAACGCGTCACGTATCGTTGGTGATAGCACAATCTTCGCACGATCCAGCTAAGGAAGCTGTGAGGCATCTCATTGCGGCGTCGTAAGTGCCTATTTAAGGCTACGTAGCCACTTACGTCGACGGGAGCCGATAGCGTAATCCGAATCGAGGTGTATTGTGCGTCCCCGTACGGAATACGGCCGCGGCGCCGAGCCGACTATTCCGAGAGCCTATAATCTTCGCCGTAAATGGATTTAATGCAAATTTCTCTACGGCCGTTTCAATGGGCTGATAAAAATACATACTTAACTCCTTTTGTGTAGGTCAAATTGTTTTTCGATGATGTTAATCGTTTTGATGTAATATTTATTTTTAATTAAAAGTAAAACCGAATTCTGTACGGGCCATAATTGCATGATGGATTTTGATTTATACAAATACAATTGATAATTTAACAAAACAAAGCTAGACACCTCATTGTTATACCTGCCTACTATCTAAATTAGTTATTGAAATTATTAATTAATTTTAACCAAAAGCGGAGCAGTCTTGCCTTGCAAAATAAAATTATGGAATAGAGCAGCTTATGCTATTTCAACCACAATTAACATCTTCCCTCA
The DNA here is from genome assembly GCA_963853775.1 of Xanthia togata. NCBI lineage: Eukaryota > Metazoa > Arthropoda > Insecta > Lepidoptera > Noctuidae > Xanthia > Xanthia togata. The sequence continues at coordinate 9,531,963 of OY970802.1, read as the reverse complement.
AAACACAAATTGAAATTGAAACAAGCTAAATTTCAATCAAAACTAAAATGAAGCGTTGTAAAGCATCGATGTGGTCAAACAACAGCTAATCGTCTGAAGGGAGCCTTATACATAACTGAGTCAAATTTACATAAACACAGCTTTATCTTGCGGCTGTTATCATTCAATTAAATAAGATTTTGCGATACGAAAACCACACCTGCTACTTGAACTAGAAATCTAATTCGACTTGACTTAATAACTAACCATTTTTGGGGGATTGAAACATGAACGTTTGAGTTGTTATGCTGTTAAATTGGATGTCTTCCGATTGTGTGGAGTCGTATCTATAATTTTCTTACCCCAGTGTAAAAAGAGGGGTGTAAGTTTAGAGCCTTTGTGTGTTTCATCGAAGATCTGGTTGTTAAAAGACAATTGAAAGACATTAACATTTTTGATTGAAAAAATATCGACAAAGGATGACATCAAAATTATTTACAATATATTTCATTAAATATTAAATCTGTTTTCTTTTTTGGGTTGTCATGAAGTCTGTCTGTAAAATTAATTAAGAATTTCCACACAGTATAAATTAAGAAGTAACGTTACCGCAAACGATGTGAAAGGCAAACTGAATATGATATTCATTTAAAACAATAACTGTGCAACAATCCACAAAGAGCTTGGTTTTCGATGAAAGTGATTAAATATCGGTGTATGCAGGAACGTAGGTATATATATTTACATCATGCGAAGCAAAATAAAATACACTTCAATTCAATATATTTCTTACTAAGCATTTAAAGTATAATTTTCTGGTCTGTTTCCTTTTACTGGAAATATGGAATCGTTTGTTTATAAATACAAACATTGTTTGTGTTTACCAACATCATTGCGATTTTCGTGAATAAAGCATACAGAAATAATTATCATATTTACCACACACCACGTAATAATAATTTAATTCTGTGAAATAAATTATTATATGTTTCAATTATCTTGCTACACAGTTAAATGTACACAAAATTAGACTTGATCATATTTATACAAAATATTAAAATTAAAATAATTAATATTTTTTCTCATAAGGTAAATATATATGTGGTATTGTTTTCAATGATTATTTAAGTAGTTTACCAAATCTTGACTATCTTTCTGATTTTTTTATTAGCTGTATGTGTTTTATTCCCCATAACATTCTTCCTCCATTCAACAAATAAGTTAGAGTAAGTACGGGTGAAATGCGACACAGCTTACTGCGCTTTGTCAACGTGTATTATGCTCGTAAGGCCGCACTTGAGATATCTACCAGATATACTGTGCCTTTGTCTTTCTTTATCGGTGCATCCATACGATATTGAAATCTTAAATTTTCGATTTGCATTTCGCAGTTTTGGTAAATAAGTAGTACCTACTTGAGATTTGTATTCTGATTGTGTACTAAGTTGTTTTAAATGTGAACACACATATTTATGTCCAACTTGAAAATTGATTGTCTTTATTATATACATCAAATACTACGAGTATTCAAATATTAAATACACCTACATACTTCCTGCATTCTAAGCTTAGTAACAAAACCACAACCCGAAAATGGCTAAATAACACCGCATCGCATACATTACCTGCTAAGCAAAGCGTCAGCGGTTTCAAATACATCGTGAGCACGCATCAGACGGCTAACATCCAGTAATCAATGACCTATCATCCGCATCAGCATTGCGGGATCGTCAATCCACCAGACGATTTTGCTTACATTAATCTTATCAATTCACAACGCCAGCTTACCCACGTTGCTTGGAATTTGAATACCGCATTCAGGGTAGCGCTATGTGCTTCGGCCTATGCACTCATACGTGTTTGCAATGCGTAAACGTGCATAGACTTGGGAGATTTGTGCGTGAAAGACAACAGACGTTGACTGGTTATGTTATTGTTTTGATGTCATAGACTATTTTAGTGGGTGTGCGAAGCTGGATTTGATACACTGCGGAGATTTTGGATGTGTCTAGTCTATGTTGTTTATGAGCTAGAGGCTAAAGTGAATATAATCTGTTGAGATAGCTATAGGTATAGGTATGATATTTTCAATTATGAATGTATTAACTTGCAACGAATGACTTAAAAGTAATTGAACAAATTGAAATGTTTCGCAAACACATTAAACATTGCAAATAAATTAACGTCACGAAAATCCATATCCATTTCGAAATTTAAAATGAAGCCACAGTATAAAATAAAATAATGACAAATAGTTGACCAACTCTGGCCCGTTTCACCCAATCAAGTGTTTTAAGCGAATATGTTGGGGAATATGGAAGGCAAAAGACAGGTATCAAAAAGCGGACGTACTGAGGAGAGCCAATCAGTTCTATTTGCATTTCAGTAGTCGCCATTATAGCGAATCTCTCGCCGCGTCGAATACAACCCAACACTGAATTTGTGAATGAAATTCTGTCGAAATGTATTTAAAGCGTTTATTAACTGCGTGCCAAGCCAGAAGCGTCCTGGATAATGAAGCTTTTGCTATCAACTCTAAATTGTTATTTAACTTAGTAGTTCTGATGCATTTACCATTGAAATGCACGGTTTGACTGATATTGTTAATATAAACGGGTGCAAATGTATTTCAGCAGCTTTAATTAAGAGCAGGAAGTGTTGAAATGGAAATGTTTTATTTGTGATTAGCTTTGGTCCACGGTTTCGCCCGCGTGGTTGTCGGAAAATATCCCACTGCAACGTACTACCAAGATTAGAAGTTCCCTTTGTATCCAGGTTATAAACTATCTGAGTAAGAAGTATTTCAAATAGGAGAATCTCCTATTAATACTGGGAGTTGCGCATAAATATCGCAAGTAATTACAATAAGAAGCGAGATCGTGGAAAATCACTGGGTAGCGACTCGCAATTAGCGGACGAACACCCAACGGAAATAAATAAGGATATTAGCTTTCCCACCGCAGATCCGACTCAGGATAAAAATTATATTATTGTGTTCACTTATACAGTTATACCTATACGCGTACATGTTTCTCGGTTAATCTGGAATGAAAGAGGAATTTAGATTGAATCGAGAAAGTAGATATCGGGATGAAATTGAATTGAAACGATTCATTTTCCGGATTGATTTATGAAATAAATATTTTATTTTGGTATCACGTTAAATGACTAATTTCCTTGAAAAACTGTAGGGTTGATACAAAGAATATAATATCTTGACCTGAATAAGGTATCCATTGGTATGTATGTAGGCCTACCAATGGATACACGCCTACGTAAATAAACATAAATAAAACTAAATTCTCTAGCCAGAAACCACACTTCAAATAAAAATAATGCTATGTTCTTTTAATTACATTATTAAGGGCTTATTTATCGATTAAGTTGGATTAAGCTGGACTACACTGTCTCTCAGTAAATACAATGAGGAAAAGAACTCGAAGGAGTCTCATATCTAATCCATGGCTTATACTGTTGACGTACGCGCCTAGCAAAATTGCTTATATATAGGTACTTGGATACTATAAATACTTTTTTTAACTGAATATAATAAATCTAGATTTTTTTACAGGTAGAGAGACTTGAAGGATTAGCTAAATTAAAAACGTAAAAAAGTAATCTAAAAGTGAAGAAAGTAATTTCAGAACTTTAGAAAAAAAACTCTAATTATTTACATAACAACAAAGAAAAAATCTTCAATGCAACGTGCATTAAAATTAAAACCATAAGAATTCCACACTGACTTGAATATTGGTGTTAATTGTGGTAAATTGCGTAGACATTATTATCATCATGTCAATTAAAACATGGCTTCATACGGATTACAAATTAAGCCACCATATTGGCTTACATTCTAACCATAAAGCGCTGCAAACGCTGCGTGATCAAAACGCAACTTTGCCAGACAATCTAATACAAAATAAATGGTAATAAAACGTGAGGTAATCATTATAGTGAGTGTATCGTTATAGTGAGCGATCGAAGGAGTGGGCAGGCAAATAGCACGCGGGACCACATCGTGATTAGGTCGGGGACTGCAGTGGGCAACGCCTATCCTCTTTTATATAGAGGAATATTGTGTAGAATTCTGGCTTTGTGATTTTTGCTTTACTTATGTTATTGTTATGGCGTATATTTGGGTTGGAAACAAATAAAAATAGGGTTATAGAAATATTGTTTGTTACATTCAATTCAAGGAAAATGGATTGAAATCTTATATAGTGAAGCTTATAGGGTGCTTTCGGGAAAGCTTAAGTAAATAATATTTTTCTAACAATCGGAAATTAAAGGGCCTTCATAATTAGCAGCTTGAAATGGATAGCAAGCGGTCATTTTTTTAAAAACTTTTCCACAGACACGATTTTCAAACGAGAAAACAGATATTGGTAGAAAAAAGGATTAAATTCAAATTCAAATTCATTTTTTTATTTCAGACCAATCAAGGGATCCATATAGTGTTAGTATGAACTTAGACTATGTTAGTAAACTCCAATAACATAAAAAATACAAAACTATACATTAATTGGCTACATGAACATGTGCACGCACATGTCTGCTAGCCCAGAGCCTGATAAATGGTCCATCAACCTTGTCCGCCAGTGAAGCTAAAATACTGTTAGGTTTAAAGTGATTAAAGAACACTTAAAATTGTAATTGTATGAGCTTTCCAACTCAATACTCAATCCGTTTTCATTTACCACAATTTTTCGCAAAGTCACAATTATCCACAAATCTCTAAGTAAATAAACACACTAAATAGTGACCATTTCAATAAACCCAGGACAGTGCAGCTTCAATTCCCAGCTCATACTTGAGAAAGGTAAGCGTTATATCGGAGCTCCTCGTTTTATTCAACAGCCCCGTCCCTACGCTTCTCTCCGCTAAAACCGAATCCTTGTACTTGATTTCTGCATTTCGAAAAAGCGTAAATATTTTCCTCCTGGGTGCTTTTGCAGCTATGAAGAATTCAATGGCCGTGCAACATTTCGAATTATTAAAATGTAATATTACGAATTTCATTTCCCCCGTATAAATAAACGTATTTTTTATTATTCATACTTTTTATACGGTTTCACGGTATCATTTTTGTTGGGGCCTAAAATAACATTGGAATCAATATAAGTACTAAAGGCTGATGTCTGGTGGATTATTGTGTTATCAATGAAATGGCGTGATGGATCGAAGTATGCTAGGCCAATAGTATTTTCCGGAAAAGTTACAGCAGGTAAGAGCAATTTAGTGTTGGTTACAAAATTGAATTTCGAATGCGTATCACACTTGGTTTCATACTGTTTTTTGGAGGTAAGGAAATTCGGATTCCGTTATCAAAATGTGAAGAAGTAACCCAATTATTTTATGGTTTCCAATAACCAAAGCCACAAAATGAAAAACCACTTTGTTTTTGTGTGTTCGTAAGTCACTGTTACGATATAGCAATAATGTATAAAAACTCGTAAATCTCAGCACTGTAAAAGTTAATACCATTCGGAAGTTAGTAGGTACACATTATATTTAGTGATAAATCAAATCCTAAAAGTTGTAATTACGTTAGGAAACAGGGCGGCAGAATTGATTTAATTTCGTTCATAACCAATGGCTGTTTTCGTAGAAGAGCCTATACATCAAGGGTTCTAGTAAAAGGCCCGGTAAGCACGCATTTCATTTGAGTAAGTGGCGAAGTGGGGTCGTGCTCCAGCCACAACTTTGTGTTCCACAACTTTGGCCTTTTCTAATTTAAACGCTGCTCAACCGTGCGGAATGCGAAAACAACATTCTTCAAAATTCAAACAAACAAAAACGCATTTCTGACATCAACCAAATAAAGGATTGGATTGAAAAGCTATCAATCCAATTTTGCTTTTTGCCCGTTTTATAATAAAAATTGAAACATATTTCGGTTTCTGGTAAAAGCTAAGTACATTCGGGGCTTTTCCTGTGTTTTTTTTTCTTTTGTAAGAGATTGCGCTAAGTGATCACATTTCGATATTAAACCATTTGCCGAAGGCCGGTGCTGGCTGCGTATTTCATTTTACTGAGTGTCTGACGTGAATTTTGGAGACTTGCTTTTTTGTCGAAATTATTTTCCAATCTTTTTATTACATCTAGTGTCAATTTTGCTGTCTCCTTTTTATCAATGCCTTTTTTTATTCAACGTGTCTTTTTTGCAAACAAGATTGATTATATTTCCGACAGTCTATGCGGCGTAAGTGGTTTTTGTCAAAATTTATTATCGCTGTGGAATGTAAATTGTGTGGAAACACAATAGGCACAATATTTTAATTTATTTCTGAATTAACTTTCAAATTATCATTTGTACTCGCGTAATTGTTCGGGTCGTTGGATTTGCCGCGTTTGACACAAATCTTCCCATTACAATAGACCCAAAACCTTAATCCTAGCAAAAACGAGCCCCACACATTTGCATAACTACGTACGAGTTACGTAGTAGGTACAGTAAAAACTTCATGATTATGCCTGCTGTAATCTGTTATTTTAGGAGCTCCCAGTTCGATGTTAAATTAGTGAACTTCGAACTAAACTTTGACGTTAAAATAAAAAAGTCTTTATTCGTGAGTATCTCGGCTTGAAATAGTGAAGTTTTGATACGATGAAAACATTTTCATTTTTTTCTTTTCTGTAGCTTTTAAATTAATTACATCAGCATATTTCTTTTCAAATTCATTTTATTTAGAGTAGGGTTGGATTGTGCAGCGTAGCAATTTATTCTGTGAGATTTTAGAATTACTGTCGAATTCAGGTACAGCATTCATGTAAAGAAATAGATGATCTCTTACCCGACGTGAAAGGGGAAAGTGTAGCTCGTTTCCTGCCTGAGCCAGCGTGTGCTGAACCCTGCTCCATGTTCTGTATGTTACATAGATATGTGTGTATAAAAGTAAATAAAGTAATGTCGGAAGATACTGCACTCTTAACGTTGTTATATAATAATGTCACTAAGTCGCCAGAGTGGTTAAGCGTTCAGACACAAATAAGGTATTTTATAATACACTACAAATCTATTTCCACCAATAAACAGAACAAAATAACAGAACGACCTACAAGGTAGGTAAAATAAAAATAAACTGTATGAACAGTCCGTGCACAACCGAAGATGTTGAAATATGAGACAGAAATTACGTTGCGTTTATTTTATGATGCATTTCATTTAGTTCCCTACTTGTTCAAGTCTCCCCACCACTGTTGTAACAGCATTCGGGATTGAAACTTGCAAGATGCTTTCGTGAACTTCCCTCGCTATACAACTCCCAGCTCCTTCACTCATTAAGTTCATTAACAAGATTCAGCGTCAGTATTTTTGATGCTCTCAGCTCGCTTTCAATATTTTCTATTCGTATAATTCACTTTGTGTTCTGCCCGACGTCTGTGTAAGCGAAAATATTCCAGAAACGCTTTGAATGTCGATGTTTTATGTTTGAGGTAAATAATTTAAGCACTTGTGAAAACTTCGTTCTCTTGATTAACGGGGCTCAATTAGGTACTTAAAGTTAAACATTTCCAACAACGCTGCTGTGTAATTGTTAAGCAATTTTCATCGACTACTGAAACAAAACTCTAAGTAAGACGCTTAAAATAATACTTAACTCTCCTTTATGTAAGTCTGGAACATTCCAAAAGGACCCACCATTTCAATCTGGCAAAGTGCATAATTTAAAGAAACCGCTACCGGAACACAGTAAAATGAATCTGGAAAAATCTTAGACACGTAATACAATGCCTGGATTTAGACTCAAATTTCAAGATTTTAAATATTACAATGTACTTCGTCGAACTGCAGTGCGGGCTCTGTAAATTCCATTTAGCTAAATAGCTTTTGAGAGAGATAAGAATCTACCATACAATGCTTGCCTGCTACGAGCGGGAAACTAAGAAAATTGAAAAGAGAGTCGCCAAGTAAGACTGCAACGCCGATGGTCCGATTTCAGGGAACCCGAGATTTCGAATTACTAACGTCGTAAAAATTGAGCGCCTGTAAACACTTGCGAAGTCAGGGTTGCCTCAAAGTTTTTGTCAGATGGGATCCTCGGTGTGGCAATCTTGGTTTTAATAAGTATATAACGTTCCTGAGATGTACCTGTGAGTGGAGGATTTACATAATCATTACCATATCTGGCGCAGTGGCGCGCGTATTATGCCCGAGAGGTTAATAATACTATTTTCTCGCCACGTTTTCACGTTGCTATTTCACGTTATCGACCCTCTTTATCTGCGTCGTCATTGTTACTAGCCAGTGGCGGAACTCTGCCTTGCCCTCCGATACTCCATGGGTTGGTCATTCGACGCTTTTACCGGCAACTGTACCTTGTTATGGTAATAATGGAATGGTTGAGACATAACAGTGTGTTTATCGTACAAACCTCTAATGTTAAATCCCATGCCGCGCGGGATTATTTTAAATCTGATTTGCGCTTTTAATTATTGTAACTAACCGTAATAGTGTGGATTTGTTCTGGTTGGTTGCTGTTTGTTATTGTTGCGATCTCATTAGTTGGTGCATAGTAATTTGCTTTGACAAAACAGACATGTTTGACACTGATAGTCATAGAGGTTTATTAGAGACGAAAACATAATATTGATGAATGATTTCGGATTAAAGAACCAAAATATGAAAATAAATTGTTTTGAGGCCAACATTTTGAAGTCTCCTTTGTAAGGCAGCAATAAGTTTCAGTGTTGAGAATTCTCGTAATGTTCTCGCACAAGGCGACAAGACGAGTGAGGCGGTGCGTGCCGGCGGCACACATGCGCGGAAGTCGGCTCTACTCACTTTAAGTCTATTTAACGGATCGAGGACTACGTTCCTTCAAAAATAGATAAGTAAGCGCTCATGCGTCACACTACTTCAAATTACTTTTTGCATGCCACGCTGAATGGGAGAATTGAACCGATAAAACGAACCGCACTGTTGCTAACGAATGTGTCATTTTCAGTCGAAATGTGAGCCCAATCTTTATTCGCATTGTGCCTATTCATCATATTGTCCTGACATATTTTTAACTCGACAATATTGAACTGATACTTACGCAAAGATCATTAATTACAAATTATATTATTAATCTTCGATATATCTGTCTCTCACCTTATTTCTAGCCGTCAGCAGTCTGTAATCATAGTATACAGATATGATTTAGTATTAAGAACAACTAAACGCTGTCGAGCGAACTTACGCAATGGCCAATAAATCTAAACTTTGTAAGAAAGTAATTCGGTTTCTATGCTTATACGATATTTCTGTCTCCAGAGATAGCACTTCGTAATCTGCTGAATGTGCGACATGATATAATCGTACCTATTTGTTTCGCTGCTCATTCCACTTCTTGCGACATAATGGAGAAACCATAGGCGTACGTAAAAATCAAGTAAACTTTATTTGCACGCAACAATAGGGATAGTATCTTGTCGAGTAAACACAAAATCTCTTAGAATTTTCACTTGGGTGGTTAAGAGAGTGCTTTGTCACTGAAATAGGAGTTTTTCAGTGGAACAGTTACCTTTATAAGGACTTAACGTCGCAGGAAACGGCCGTCTAAGTATACGAGCGCAGGGGCGCCCTCTCGCAGCTGATAACAGAATTATCCGAATGACGCCATCTATCTTATAAATGTGCACCTTACTTTCGGGTCTTGTACAGTTGTTGGTGTCACACACAGTACTAGCGAGGACTTTAAATATTCAAGTATTGTTTGTTCATCAATTATTAAAACTGGCCATACGTTACGTAACGTCTTCCATTCATTTAAATTCGTGTAAATTAGTATAAATGTCTGGTTATTGATAAGCGTTAATTGTCACGTCGTTATCGCAGTAATTTGATCTTAATCAATCATCTCATTATATAGCCGAGCTAATGACATATTATCAATCATTATCGTATCAATCATTGCTTGCGAATCCATCTTGCAACATAGCGCAGTGTTGCACTTAATCTAACAAGCTCAGTTTACGTACAAAATGTTCGGACTTAATTTCTTAAAATATTTGTTCATCTTCAGTTAAGTAGGTACACTCGCCAACATAAAAGGTGTCTCTGGTTAATTCGTACTAATATTTGTACGCTTCCATCTTGGTTGTAGTTAACCGCATAATGCATTAACTGATTACCAGCGCGATCCATCTTCCGATGCGTCGGACATGCTCCGCCCTACGTCTTGGGAGCTCCGTTCAATATGCACTAAACAGTTTAGTGGGTCAGTGTACTCAATTTATATCAAGGTAGATGACATCGTTCGTTATATTGAAAGTTTGATGTTCGATTTTATTTGAAATATTGGTTTAATTTTTTTTTTACCGTTTCTACTACAATTGCTACATTGAGTGCTATATTTCAGGGATGGTGGTAGTAATCAAGAAATGCCTATAGGAATAATTAACACTCAAATCAGTTTTCAATCACCTACTGTTATAAATAACTGAAGTTTACTGAACATGAACATACCTACATATTTAGATTTTGGGTACAAAGGTAGTACTAGTTCATTCAGTATTTAATTCTGTTAATGACATGTTGTTGGTAACGACTCAATTACAACGTTACTACAATAATAATCTTTGTAAACACAAAAAGCAATAAACGGCAAATAAAAACGCAAGCAATTTGACTGGAACTATGTAAACGCTCCTCAAACGTAGACGATAACGACCAAGATAGTTATTTTACAAGAAGATTGGTGTTGCCATAATAACCTTAACGTGAGTTTAATTTGAACCTGTGCATGTTCATTAAGAACTAGGTATGTTGATATACGGTATCACTTATGTTATCACCTTTATTATGTCTTCATAATAAACGCCAACCAAAAATATTAGCGTGTTGCTACTCTAGCAAAATTAGAGGCAACTGTTCCGATTCACAAGTCGAGGGCAAATTGATCTTACACCAAATTGATCAGAGCTCTTTTCATGTTTCTAACACTTCGTTTTCGAATAGGAAAACTTGGCCACTGTATGATTTAATTTTGATCAGCCACAATAACTCCGCCTCTTGCATTTTCTTAATGTATTTTTTCAACGTATTTTATGTCAAATTATCATATTCCCTCCACAGAAGCCTTGTTCTTCTACCCTCGTATGCCAAACACATTTGCAACTCCATTATTTATCCCCTTAAGACGATACATGAAAGCCAGTAAATATTGCGTTCTGTTTAAACGCACGCGGGTGGCTTTTGTTGTTGAAAGACGTATCTGGGACGATGATTTTGTTTCGCGCCAATGAACACATTTTTTTCATTTTCAAGGAAAATCAAGCATAAGAGCATTAAAATCTCTTGCCTTTTGTGTGTACCTTTATGGCTTGTGAAGGATATTTACGATAGAAAATATTCGTTGAAGTCTTCTGTTAAAATGTTTTTCTCATCTTTTACTCTGATGAGAAGAAGCAGAGGAGGCAATAAATTGAAATTTATTTTCTCCGTGGAACGCTCACACACACATTTATAAATATTTATTACATATTAAACTCAGTAACAATTCATTAAACTGGTTTACGAGTTATTCAAATGAGATTTATAGTACAGAGTCGTGTAATATTGTTAATGTTTCTCATAAGTTAAATGAAGACATAGTCAGGCAGTTACGATTGTCCGATCTAATCTGGTTTAACTGGATAACTAATAGAATAACAAGCGATCCCGGAGCGCACTACAAAAGTTCCGAAGAAGTTTTCTTATATTTAATAATATGACTGGTGTTTGTGGAACTTTTCCAGCGCACAAATTATAAGTAGGGAACACAAATAATAGTTGACGTAGGGCCCGGGGCGGCGGGCCGCGCGGGGCACCCGGGCACAGGGCGCGCGGGGGCCGACGCGGTAATCAGCCCGGACAGTAATTCGGGAGCCTTAAGGGTGTGATCGGTTAGCGCAGACAAGGGTACCACCACTAGCATCCTTAGAGAGAAGAAATACTTTAGTTCAACATTTCCGATGTGGTTTTGTTTTGTAGCTCTTCGAGATTAGGCAATTTCTCAATAAACATGCGACCGGGCAGGCAGCTGCTATTGCTTAGCTTGCGAGACGTCTCCGGAGAAATTAATGTAATGTGGAATATAAGTTAGGGAACCGTAATAAGATTGGGTTCGATGTTTCTGTCTGTTTCATCTCCTAGTTCGTTTAGGTGCGCGATATAATAGGTTAGTGCGCGTAAGTTGTAATAAGTTGACTTCGCTCCGTCTAGTCGATCTAACGTCGTTAAAGTAACTTTTATTTTGATGAATATGATACGCAGAGAGAGGTCGAAGTCTGAAATCCACGTTAGAAAGACCTCAAAGAGAAATATTAACGAGGCAATGGCAACAAAAACCCCAACTTTATCCCAATTAAATTCGGTTTGAATCTTTGAACGCACGGATACAGGAGTGACGTCAGACTACGTAACACTCATCGGTTTTGAGTACACAGCCGACCATTGAGGGCCCTTGAGCCCCTCTACGCGGTAGACTTCGGGTATCTTTGCACCTTAATTACACCCGGCTACGGTATAAGTACGACACGTATCTCCGACGCTCGACAAAAAGAAAAAGAAAGGGGAATGAAAAAAAAAAAAAACGAAAATCAACCTTTCTGCATGAAAAGGCCGAGAACCTTTCACAGAGGATTTTAAGACATTAGAATGTTGCTTTCAAATTGAGAGTCGAGTTCGATTAACTTTGATGTATTTTATTTTAGGCGGCGCGAGGCAAAGACAAACGCTTCAGAATGCTAAACGTTAACAAAAAAATTGTCGTACTTCAGATTCCAACTTTTGCTTTGTAACCAAATTTCGACAATTGTAACATTCAAATTATGATAATAACGATATATATTAAGTCTTTACCTATACAATTGGAGATTTGTATGATAATTTAAAAATATAAAAAAAATGTTTTATTTTTATTTTTATTTCAGCTAATCAAAGTACTGGCCCTAATTATCTATACAATTTTGCCATTTTGATGGCAGTTTGTTTATCCCTTTAGGTGATGAAGTCAGCGAAAGCGTTTTGTACTGCCTCTGGGGTGTAGAATTTTTTCCCACTTAAAAAAATGTCTACATTTTGAAAAAAGTAGAAATCTGTTGGGGCAAGGTCCGGTGACTACGGTAGGTGACGGAGAGCTTCCAGCTGTAACTCTTGTAGCTTTGCGATGGTCTGTCGTGAAGTGTGAGCTCGCGCTTTGTCGTGGAGAAGCAATGGGGAAGAGCGATTTACTAGTCTTGGTTGTTGAATTAGGGAGACCGGGGCAAGACAAAGCTCGGGGCAGGTCGGGAAATATGTTTGTGTGCGTGACTGGTGAACACAACAGAGCCGAACACGACGCCATTCGCGCGGTATTCAGTCGCGTCACACGAGTCCGAGCGCTGCGAACGTGTCGCTGCGTGTTTCGGCTTCGCAGCGAGAAAAAACTGGTTTTTGGAGGATTTTTACGAAGTTTTCTGTTTTAAATCGATGTGCACAAAGGTATGTATTTGTACTAATGTAACACTTTACTGTATATTTGTTGTAATAATGTAAAACTAACGAGTTTTGATAGATCTTTCGTTGTATAATTTCGTAGGTTAGAACTGTTATTACTTTTTCAAATTGTGTCTGTTGGGGCAAAAAGGTCGGGGTATAATGGGATAGTATCCCGTTTTGCCCCTTATGAGTAGATTTTTTAACGCCTATTTCTTTTTCTTTTTTGCAGATACAATGGTACGAAATTATAAACGTAAAACGGATCGTGGAACATGGGAAGAAGACGATATGAGAAGAGCTGTTAGGGCCGTGCTTTCTGAGACAATGGGATTTCTTCGAGCCTCAGCTACATATAACGTACCTAAATCGACCTTGGAACGACGAGTGAGAAAAGCCCGATGTGCTGAAGATGCCGATACAGATTCAGATAATGACTATGGAAAAAAGAAATTAGGACGCTTCAAAACAGTTTTTAATAAAGAACAAGAAGAAGAATTATCTCAGTACATTAAATCAATGGAAGCACGCCTTTTTGGAATAACTGGGAAAGAGCTTCGGATTTTAGCTTTCCAGTTAGCCGAGAGAAACCATATCGAGAACCCATTCAACAGAGAGACTGGAATGGCTGGAGAAGATTGGCTAAGTGGATTCCTAAAAAGGCATCCTGAACTTTCATTTAGACGACCAGAACCAACTTCTGCAGCAAGGGCTATGGCTTTTAACAAAGTGGCGGTAAATGAGTTTTTCACATTACTAGAAAAAGTTGTAGAAGAGCATGGCTTTACCGCTGACAGGATTTATAACGTCGATGAAACCGCTGTTAGTACTGTGCCAAAAAGTCAGTCAAAGATATTGTCACTCAAGGGTCAAAAGCAAGTTGGCTGCTTATCATCTGCTGAAAGAGGGCAATTAGTTACTGCTGAAATCTGTTTTAACGCTGCTGGAACATACATACCACCAATGCTAATCTACGCCCGAAAACGAATGAAGAATGAGTTGTTAGATGATGCACCACCAGGATTTTGGGGGACATGTAGTGACAATGGTTGGATAACTTCAGAAATATTCTACAATTGGTTCAAAAAATTTGTAGAAATCGTAAACCCCACTAAGGAAAAACCAGTCTTGTTGCTACTGGATGGTCACGCGTCACACACAAAAAATATTGATTTGATAGATTACGCAAGGGGGCATCATGTAATACTATTGTGTACACCACCCCATTGCACCCACAAGCTACAACCATTGGATGTAGCATTTATGAGACCACTGAGTACATATTATGGTGCCGAAGTGAAAAAATGGCTACGAGATCATCCCGGACGCATAGTTACACCCTATCAAGTAGCAAAGCTATTTGGGCAAGCATATTTACAAGCAGCGACGATGCTGACCGCAATGAATGGATTTCGGAAATGTGGAATATGGCCACTTGACAGAAATGTATTTACAGAGGCTGATTTTATAGCGGCAGAAACAACAAACACAGAGACTTTGCCGCCTGAAAATATAAACCTGGAGTCAACATCTCAAGTTTCAGCCACTTCGACGTCAACTCTTGTAGATGCAACACAACCAGAGATTACTACATCGGAAGTAGCTCAAGCTAATTCAGCACAAATAAATGTTTCTTCTGATGAACGATCAGCTGTGGAACCAATGAGGACTGAGGATTTACATCAGCCTTCAACTTCTGCACACTTGATTAAAGAAAAGACACCTGAGAGACAAATACAACCATCAAAATCTTATTTTTCTGTGACCCCAGAAAATATCATTGCTATACCCAAGGAAGTTAGAACCCAAGAGAGGAAAACCAGAAAACGTGGTAAAACTGCAATACTTACAGCTTCTCCGTACAAGAATGATCTCATCACAGATATAAATAAAAGACAAAAAGTAAATAAGACTACTGACAAGAAGAAACCAGACACTAAAAAGACTGAAAAGAAAAAACCTGAAAAGAAGAATTCGGAAAAACGGAACAAAAACAAAAGACGCAAAAAATGTGACACAAATTCTGATTCTTCTGAAGACAGCGAAAATGACTGTCCCTGCATATATTGTGGGTACTTATATTCACAATCCACTGAAGGATGGGTTATTTGTAGCGTGTGCCATGGCTGGGCCCATAATTCCTGCGCGGGTGTTAACGACGACGATGAAGAGGCACACGTATGTGAACATTGTCAACCGGTTTAATATGTGTACTCATTATGCCCCATAGTATTTCCCATTTTGCCCCGATCATGGGGCAAGTCGGGATATTTGACATGTGTCATTTAATTCATTATGTGCCAAAAAATTATGTGATTTAGAGCTATAAAAGACTATAATTATTTTAAATACTGCTGTAAGTGTTACTTAATTGTAAGAGATATTTAATAAACGTTTTGATTTTCATATTATGACGTTTTTTCTCTTAAGTATCCCACCTTACCCCGGTCTCCCACGAGCTTCTCCATCATTGTTTGCAATTCTTGGCAATAGACATCTGCCGTCACTGTTGTGCCATTCATTAAGAAGCTGTGATGTACAAGTCCGGCACTGGTCCACTAGACAGTCACCGTCATCTTCCTATGAGTAATCTTTTTTTAGCGCACTGATTAGGTGCTTACGGTTGTCATACAGGATCCACTTTTCATCGCAGGTAACAATTCGATTAAGAATTCCCTCGTTTCTATGCCGATTCAGTAGTGCTATGCATGCTTCGACACGTAAATCTCGCTGTTGGTCGCTTAGTTCGTGTGGCACCCACTTATCTAGCTTTTTTATCTTTCCGATTTGACGCAAGTGCTTTAATGTGTTTTGACACTTACTCCAAGGTCCGCAGCAAGCTCAGCCGTAGATTGAGTTGGATCCGCTTTCACTATCGCCTTCAATTCGTCGTTGTCGACAATGGTTACCGACCAACCGCGAGGCTCGTTCTTCAACTCAAAATTTCCAGATTTAAAACGATTGAACCAATAATGGACCTTGTTTATGCAAGCAGTGTTAGGCCCGTACACGTCGTTAATGTTTCGTGTTGTTTGCGCAGCGGTATTTCCACGTAGGAACTCATATTCGAAAATGGTACGAATTTTCAGATGTCACAAAAACAAAAAACTATCTAAAAATAAATGACTGAATTTGAAATTAAATTAACACGTCTTTCGAATAAAATTCATTTGAATTTCGAATTGCGCGCCAATCCACAGATAATTAAATCTGAAAATGCTGGTTACAGAATCTCCAATTACATAGGTAAAGACCTATTGTTATATTTTATGGGATCTATCCGATTGACATTATCAGATTTATAAAACAAAGATAAAGAAAAAGTTCTCTTCCTGATTATTATAGCATTTCATATTTCTCTGTCAATTTAATAGAATAGGATTTAGCTATAACTGACTTTAAAAACCTTAAACAGACTTAAAAAGGTGCTGAAATCGTATCTAAATATTTTTGTTTTAATTAATCTAAGTAAATCCAAAAAAGTTCTGATGATTTGCTAACAGTTTTTATAATATTGATGAAATCAATTAAACATGATAATCCAACGTAATGCAAATCATGATGGCGACCAGTACCTATTCTAAATTCATGTCCATTTTAGCGCTATCTCTTGAAATGGCGAATATCTTCTATACCTACTAATAACGAAACTGAAGAGTTTACTGTCTATTCGTTTATTTGTTTGTTTGAACGCTATTTCTGAAACTATCAGTCGGATTTGAAAAAATCTTAAATTTTTTAGGAAGGTTATAGGCTATTTAACATCACGCTAGGACCCTTAGGAGCCGGGCAAAATAGAAAGAACGCTAAGCGAAATCGAAGTAGCAGCGTGGGCAGGCAATGCGATGGGTCGGGGAACGAGAAATTTGACACGGACTAAGTCGGGGGCAGAACTTAGTAAACAGATAAACGTAGGAACATTATCATGAGGTATTTATAATTGGGTCTAAACACTTTACAAAGGTAGCTACAGAGATAAAGCTTATTTGACTTTTAAAGTTACCAAAAAAATAAGTTTAAAATACTGTAACCAAACTACAGAAAAATAAAAGTGATCTAAAAAGTACAAAAGAAGAAAATATTTCAGACAGAAATCAAGACGTAGGTACAAAAATTGTCAAAATAAAGCCGTCGTCGTTTGCCATTATATTTTTAAGGTATTCCTGGCAATCATAATATAGTATACTTATAGTCATGCGACAACAGCTTTACCTCGGATTACAGTTTTTTCAAATATTTATTTTTATTTTATGTTTTCTCAACGCCTGATAAACGTTGCGACAACGTAAATAAGAGTAATACAATAGGTCAGTACTGAATATTTGAATCATGCTTTTTATTGTTTAATAGGTATTAATTTTAGAGCCGCGTTTTTAACAATTTATACATATTTATTTACTTATTCAATATGATATATAAACATACTTGTGATGTGCTCGTCAAGACCTTTCTTTTGATACCAAATATGTCATGATTATCTCAATTAAATTTTTTTCAAGGTCAGAAATTTATGTATCCACCTTATTAAATTTAGGAATAGTTTATATAACCTATGTCACCAGACTCAAACTCAAAGCATTTATTTCATTTTAACCATTTACAGGCACTTTTGAATTGTCAAGGGGTCAGTCAGTCAGAAATATGAAGCTAGTTGCCCATTCGAAAGCGTAGGTTCCTATGGAGAAGAACGGGCAAGAAATTCCTGGACCGTTATTACAAATCTATTGATGTCTTATTCATCAAAATCGATGCAGTAGTTTAGGCGCTAAGGTGGAACTCACGTAAATTCAAACATACATACATAATAAAATTATAAACCTTCCTTTTGGCTTTGCCGTCATCGGGTAAAAACAAATAAGAACGTACTTCCAATTAAAAATATTTTCAAATAGCTTTATAATTTTTTACTTTGAAAGTGTTTATTATATATTTTTGGAATGTATAATTGAAAACACGTGAAAATCCTAGGTATTTAAATATAAAATTTAAATATAAAATTTAAATATATATATTTTATTTTTATTTTATATTTAGATACCTAGGAGTTTCACGTGTTTTCTTTTTCATAGGCAAAACATATCTAAATATAATTTTAGATATAAAAATACTCTGTCACTATTAACATTTTCCGTATTTCTATAAAAAAATACTAGGAACTCGATTGAATCAAACAACTTGTAAGAATTCCTAAATATACGAAATATGATATCGTTAAATCTGCCAATTGGCTGTCACTGTAGTAAATAGAACAAGACTCTTTTGAAGTGATGGCCAATTAAATGCGTATTACTTATAAGTCGAATACACGGAAAATATAATAATCGGAAAGTAAGAGGAGAAGTTGGAAACGATCACACACACATGTAAAGAAAGTGTTACTGTTCTAGGAAAACAGAATGCTCAATTTGTAGCACCACAAAACTGTCTAAGTGCTCGTGTGTATGTGCAACGTAAATATTGCTACAACATAACCTGTCCCAAGAACTCGGGCTCAGTCGGTAATATTCAGCTTTTCGGAGCGCGCGCCGAAGCCTAGTAAAGCCTGTCTTATCTGCCAACTTTTACATTATCTGCCGAACTCTTCCATAAATTTGAGCCCAAGTCTACTTACGCTTATCAAGTCAAAACTACCTAAGCGTGTATTTATTTGTTTCTATTTTCTGGCTGATTGACTCTGCAACTTGTACGGAAGCGGCGGTAGGCTGGGCTACCTTGGGAAACTTCCTCGCCCCTGATTCGAAATCAGTTAATGCAAAAGTTTATTTTTATAAGTAAGATTACACGGGAATCTGGATAGAAGTTTGTAGAAGCAGCTTTCTTTCGGAAATCCCACAAAGTATGGAAGAAACGATGCTCGGGACTGGGTCCGAGGATTAATACTGAATTTAAAATGATTCTGGGACTCTTCCCTGTTTTGTAGATGTCCGCTAACTTTGTTACGTTGTATATCATTGGCTAACTTTAACTTTGGGAGTTTAACAAGATTTACAATCCTTTTATTTGTAAAAATATATTCGGAAGTTTATGTCTTTTGCAAGTAACTAAAATTGGGGATCAGTGAACTGTGTAGAACGAAATTTTTAGTGGTGAGACCTGAGCACGTAATAAGGCTTTATGAACTGTGGGTCAAACTAACACTTTGTCCACGATCTTCTTTTCGTGTGGTTAGTGAGTAACCTGGAGTCATAGTTTTAAAGCCGCCCATGGGCCTCTGATTGGGCTTCACATGCCGTCGAGAAATATCTCTCAGGCATGCCCGTTTCCTCATTATGTTTTCCTTCACCGTTTTTGAAGCAAATGATAATTATAAAATACCCACATGAATTGGGTTCGAACACGAGACCAATGACTTGGCAGTCCGACGGTCTCACAACTAGGCTATAACTGCTCTATTTGCCCACGATAATGTCATTTTAGGTTATACTTAGCTACTTGTAAACAATTACGGGGCTTAATATGGTCAAACCATTGTATTGTTATCGTTTATACATGTCCAATCGTCAGAATTTATGTGCGCTTCCCGATGGAACTCATAAACATTGTAAAACTTCCGGCAGATGGCGGGCTGGAACGATTATGTTGCTACGCCGCGCGTTGCTGCCCAAAATGTTATAATATCATGACTCCGACCTAACAATTGTAGGCATACGTGTAAAATTTAAAACGCATGTTAGCGTTAAGCGGATTTAAAAAAAAACAAACAAAAAGTTTGTGAGCGCAATCGTTATGATCGCTTTAACTCGGTTTGGTTTGGTTTAATATTTAATATGGACGCAAAGGTATGATGGAACATCCATTTTGTATGTGGTTGTTATAGCTCTCCCTAACTTCGGCCTTGTGTGAGTCGCACTCGTGTTTTTGGCAAGGCTCTCATTGTGATTATGCGATTCAACAAACAATAATATTGTGTTAACTTTACCTAAAATGAACACTGTAGCTGGAAATTTATTAAATTTAAAGTAAAAGCTCCTTCTTTAAACACTCTATCATAAATTATTAATCTCCATCTTTCTAGCCATCAAAGCCGTGCTACGGTTAAAAATCTCGATATGGCCACGTAATTTTCGTGACATTCACTCAGTCACAATATGCCATTAAGGCTTGAGCGACGTAGCCTCTAATTCACGTTTAAAAGCCTGCACTCGACTCAAAGTCAGCTGTAATTTAGTCTTAGCCAGTAATACCCGCTAAAAATCTAATTTGTCAAGATGTTGCGGCCACTGGAATTATTACATGGAGCGATAACTGAGATATTTTCATGAGATATTAAGTCAATTTCACTCAGTGTTACACTAATGATACAGATTCACAAAAACGTAATTTTCAGCACTTCTGAAATGTGTTCTGTAATTAGAAAGACGTTAGGTAGACGTATTTCATGAGTGATTGTGGAATTTTGCTGATGTGATAGCAGAAAATTTGTTTCGCTTACACAATTTATTTATTTTTTGTATTTTGTGAATGTTATTTTGCTGAATTTTGTAAAAAAAAAGTATCATAAATCCAACGATTTAAATGTTCTAAAATATTATTTAATTGAGTACCTACCTAGTAAAGGATGATTTCCACCGAACGGCTCGCATCGCCTCGGATCGGAAAGAATACGAACGGATGCGGCGACAGCCGATCGCGTCCGGCAGTATGTACGACGCATAGGATCGGCTCCGTGCCGTCACTTGCAAACGTATCCGTTTGTGCGCCTAGTCAAATAGTTTCATTCATACGATGACAGGCGAATGGAGCCGATCGCGCGTCGCAGCATACTTTCAGCTACGATCGCGTGTCGCGGAAGACGGCCGCGGTCAAGCTACGGTGCGCGGCTTGGTAATATAGACTTTTAATACTGTGTACACGATTTAATTTCGTTTAAATATTGTAAAATCCGTTGCGATGCGAGCCGTTTGGTGGACATCATCCTTAATTCGTATATTTTTAGTTAAAAATAACTACAATATTATGTTATTCTGAATAATATTCGCTGCAAATCTCCCAGAACATAATTGAAACAAAGCGATACAGATAATTAACGATATAAGCGACAATTACAAAGTGGTGTGTAAGTGCGTAGGCAATGGATGGAAATTATTAATTACAAGATGACAAAGATGAAATAGACTTATACAAATGGGCAAAGATTTGTTTTGCTGACTTTGTGATTCAACAATTTTTGATTATGATGGACCTGATTGTAAGGTTTTGGCAAGGAGGTTTGTGGATGAGTTACAGGTTACAGGCGCGTGAGTCAATCGATCCACGAATCTAGGCTAACCAACAATACGAGTATAAGCGGAATTTCACGTGCGTTATGCCGCCACGTTTTTCCGCTTCGAGTGGTTTTTAATCCTAGACTGACTTAGGTACTTAATGCACGTGGCTTGCAAAAAGCTTACTCACAGTACACTACTGTGAGTAAGCTTTTTTTATGAAGGTTGCCATATCTATAACTATGACAATGATTTTACATATTTAAGAACTCACACACTGACTTATTAGTATTACTCGTTAAAATTTTAAGAATATCATATACGTACTTTTACAATGTTTCAAATATGTGAGCAGCATATATCTACCAAATAGTTAATTTATTTATCGATGCGTCATTTTTATTCTTCTTAACTATTGTGTATAGTAGTATTTTATGCTAGGTGCATCGTCTTCACTTATAATTATATAATTAACGTATACAAAATATTGTAAAAGCTTTTAAAAGAGTAACGAACGGTGGATTTTCTTGCACATTCTTCTCCATACGAAAACTACATTTTGGAAGGGGCGATTAAAATCAATTCTATTTTTTGTAAATATTGTCGTCGAAAAGTGCCTTTTATGTGCCTAATTGAAAAATATTTGAAAAGTCAAATATATTTTAAAGGTTAAGGGTTAAAGGTTTTTGACTATTATTTCAAACCAGAAACCATGAAAACAGGCTGATCTAATAAAGATACTAAGTTAATCTGATATATAGGATTTTCGGTCAAATTTAATGAGACTTGAAAACCAGATAGGTAAAGGTTGATGACGATGCTAGTTTTTGTGAGTAGTAGCAGTACTTGTTTTTGTTTTGTTTGTTTGTTTTTTTTTTTTTAAATATTGCCCCACACTAGGAATTTCTCCTGTATCGTGGGTGCGTTTACAAACTTTTAAACTCTCATAGACAAACAGCCAGACCCAGAACAACTACTTGTAGGTGATACAAATATTTGTTCCGTGCGGGAATCGAACCTGCGATACGCAGTGCAGCAGTCAATTGCTTAACCACTGCGCCAATCGTGCCGTCTGAATTTGATATTGTCATGGCGCGTGCGATCATAAAAAAAGTATTACATCGCATAAATTCTTTCTCAATCACAATACTAAGTTACCTTAACAATAATAACGATAAAAATCCTTTACTAATGCAGTAGTAAAGGATTTTTATCGGTATTATTGTAACAACAAAGCTAGTTAATTGACTCAGGCGTGACTTTGCGGAAATCCATTACAAAATACAATATTATCGTCTATTGTAATTCGCTTAACTGTTCTTAAAGTAAGAAATTGACACGTGTTTCACCTGTCAACGAGGCATCCTCAGTATGACGATTGACTTGTTGCGAACATGTACATGACGCGGATTAGGTTACAAAATATACGACGTCTATTGAATTTTAACAATAAAGCTGTAAACATACCCTCGCATCGAGTCCAATTATCAAGAACAGCCATTAAAGACAGTACAAGGTCCTACACCTAATGCTTTATTATGAACGATTTGTTTTCATGAGCTGCCGGAGACATGCGGCCGTGGGTTGTGGGGCCTCACGCACCGTTGCACTGGACCTTAGGTAGCGGGCTTATTAGGAATGGGAGCGATCAGCTATTTTGTTTTTGATAGGCAGGTTTAGATTTAATCTCAGGAAAATTTGAAAAGAAAATATAATGAGGTAGACGGTCACTTTGGTGTTTCGTTTAGAATGGAATACAAGAAGCAGAAAAACCGCATGCCTTTTTTTAAATTGCGTGTTTGGTTTTGAAAAAACTTGGCCAATGGCCATGACCGACTGATTACTTTTCTTCTTTTACAACTAATGATGCGACAGTAGGTATAACATGACACTTCAAAATCCCGAAGTGAGAGGCATTATAGCCACATGTCGCGAATTATTGTGTTAATATAATTTTACAAATAAAAATCTAACTATCTTTATCACTTCCCTTTATGTTCAATCATCATCATCTTCCTAGCCTTTTCCCAACTACGTTGGGGTCAGCTTCCAGTCTAACTGGGTACAGCTGAATACCAGTATTTTATATGGAGCCTAACCTATCTGAGCTCCACAATCCAGTTACTGGGTAATACGATACCCCTTGGTAAGACTTATACAGGGTATATCAGAAAGTTGTGGTCAAATTGAAGGGTGGGGTACAGACCACCAAACTGAATAACTTTCTCCATGGATCAACATAGTAATCGCGATAAAATAATTAGCCGTTCCATACATTCGGGTCGAGTAGGTATTGAAGTTAAGTATGAGACAATTGAATATTGTTGGTTGGTCCCATGGAGAAAGTTATTCAGTTTAATGATCTGTACCAAACCTCTAAATTTCACTACACCTTTCTGATACACCCTGTATGTTCACAATCAATGTCGTTCAAAAAAAAATCACAACACTTACAATCTTATCTCCCTCTATTTCTTGTTACACTAATGCAAGATAGAACAACTAAAGGAAATCTCTTAGTAAACAAGATAAACATCAGATAGCGAGCATTTAGTAAGCTGAAACCACTAAAAACATATCCTAAGCAAGAGTTAATGGGTTAAGTAGGTCGACTTGTAACTGTTTTGCCTTTGAAATATATTTAGAAGTTCCGTTCAAGTGATTCGAGGGTAAGATCCGGGTATGCTTCTTATTATAGAACATGTTTAATATGTTTATTTTATGTCTTGGTTATATTAGCAGGTCATATTATAGAAGTATTTAATAGAACCTCTTAAAACTTGGTCGCAGTAACTAAGCTAGGAAATGAAATGAAATTGTTTATTCTGTAATTAGGATAAATAAATAAGAAATAACTGCCTAACGATATTTACAAAAAAAAAAGTTGCTGGATGAGGTCGGCGTTTCCTATCTGACTACTCTGAGAAGAAAGGCCAAAACAAACTCAGAGGTCACAGTCTCTTTTAAAATCCAGACATAAATCTTGGTCAGATCATGTGAAGACCATGCAGATTAGTGTCTGAAATAGTCTTTTGAGAAATGAACCGCACAGATTTGAGTGGACCTGTCCAGTCAGTGCAAGTATTTGTCAGTAATCGTAGAGCTCCTCAACTCAGAACTTAAGGAGCTCAACAACTCGACGAACAATACCAAAGAAAGAACATTTGCCGCATAATGTACACAAACTTCCAGGCCATCATAAAAACTAACTGAAAAAGTGAAAAAATAAATAAAAGAAAAAAAACTTTTCAAAGTCAAAAGTCAAAGTCAAATCATTTATTTATGCCCATAAAGGGCACTTTTTAACGTCAATATTTACAAAAAAATCCACCGTTACTCTTAAAATGTTTTACAATATTTTGTATACATTAGTTATATAATTATATGTAAAGACAATGCACCTAGTTAATTATGTGATAGATACCCACATCAAACGTGTCCTTATCAAAAAAGCATATTATAAGATTAAAGACTACGTTGAAGACAAGGAAGTTTGGCAATAATGCCTTCTGCACATGTGGCTTCCCTGGTACCTCACTAACGGCATTACTATGTAATTATGTCTATTAACTGCTCCCAAAATAAGATGATTATTTGATTTTACCTATTTTTTTTTTTTTGATATAATCTTTTCATTATTTGACATTATATAACTTCACTATACTATATTTTTTATAGATTTGTTACAGCTTTAGTGGCAGTCATGCCATTTGGTTTAAATAGGTTTTTAATTGTTTTTTTTATATAGATTCTCTTTTATATTTTGTGAATGTGAGAACGTTGTAGGCATAACCGACTTTTAGATCTGTCGATCGTTTTCTATCTTGATAAGTACCTGGTACTTGTTGATAGGCCTACAGTGTCCTCTCATACCTATAAACACTGTAACTTGAAAAGATTGTAAATACCATTTACTTTTAAAAGAGTAACCGTGGAGTTTCTTGCCGGCTCTTCTACATAGGAAACGACCAATTGGAACCGTGCACCTAGCTTCTGACGTTTCATAAGTGCCCTTGTAGGTTTATGTGAAATAAAATAATTTGAATTGAATTGATAGATACATGGTGCTCACATATTTACAAATATTGTAAAAGTAGACGGTTTTCCTAAAAATTTTAAGTGAGGAAGTAATCACAGCATGTAAAATCAATCTCATATAATAAAAAAAAACTGTTAAATTAGCAACCAGTTTGATTTTGTTTAGATTCTAGATTATCCTATAGAGCAGGACCAGCGTGTTTCCAAGCATTCTTATCTTGGAAAAACTTTTAACTTTACAAAGTGTACTTTTAATAAGAGTTTTAAATTTTCTTTCATTTAATTGCAATATATCACAAGGTATTTTGTTGTAACATTTAACACAGTACCCCATAAAAGATGTATGTTCTTTAGATAATCCGAAAAATGGTTGATCTATTTTATCTTTATTTCTAGAATTAAAATGATTACTATCACTTATTTCATTATAAAGATGTAGATTTTTTCTTACATACATAATATAATCTATAGATGGATTGACAAGGTACCGTCATAATCGATTAATCCATTTAAATAGTTCCCCGAGAGATTGGCGATGACGTAGATTATAAATGGCTCTGACAGCTCTTTTGCAAAATAAAGATAAATTCAATGTCAGCCGCCCGACCCCACAGTAAAGCCATATGACATAATGATGTGGAAGTAGCTAAAATAGACCAAACGCGGTTTCTACGTCTGTTAACTGTCTTATCTTTCTAACAGCCTAGCTTAGCCGCCCCGCAAGAGATGTTATGTGAGGTAACCATTGTAATTTCTCGTCTAACGTGATTCCGAGGAAAACCGTTTGATTAATAAATTCCAGTTTTTCTCCATTCAATATGATGTCACATTCGCTACTTCTAACATTAGGTAATTTAAATCTAATGCATTGTTTTTTTATTATTTGGTACCAAATTATTTACCGTAAACCAATCTTGGACCTGAAGAATAGAGCCATTCACATCGTCAAGATTTTGTGACCGTTGGTTGATTTTAAAGATCAATGATGTTTCATCTGCAAATAACACCATCTTCGGTTGATTTTGAAGTAATTGGGGTAAATCATTCATGTAAACCAAAAGAGAAATTAACCGAATATCGAACCTTGAGGAATGCTCACTGCCATTTCAGATCCCAATGAGTTTACGTCGTTTACTTGAAATTGAACCTTTCTGTCTTTCAGGTATGATCTCAAATAAAAATAAATAAATCAAGAGCTGTATTCCTAAACCAATACTGCTCCAGTTTCTCTCCCATAATGTCTCATGGTCGCAATCGAACGCCTTCGTGAGGTAGCAAAAGATTCCAATGGGATCTTGTGCTTTTTCCCAGGCATTAAAAATGTTCTTTATTAGGGTGACACCAGCATCAGTGGTTCAACGCCCTTTGGTGAAACCGTACTGTTGTTCATGAAAGATGGAATTTTTATTAAAGTGACGTAACATTTAATTCGACGCGCTTCGATCTCAGTATATATCAACACGCAACAGTCTCGAGTGCGCGGCAGTTTATCTACCGAGCAGCCGTAGGTAATAATTTCAAGGTCACGTCCGAACCACAATACTGTAACTTTATTATATACTGTGGCTCCAGTGATTCGAGGATTAGATCAGGGTATGCTTCTTATTTATTTTAGGGAAATATGTCATTGGTCCTTTAAAAACTTTTTGGTCTTCATAGGATATTCGTTTTTAAAATGCCTCTGAATACTTTTTGATCTTGTAATAATAATTGTTTTTTTATAAATGAGCCTCTTTTAACTTTCTGGATTTTTCTCAAAGTTCGTCATTGTATCTAAGCTAGGAAACCCCGATCAAATGGGTTAGACTGGGTTTGAACTAAGACCAACCGCGTCACATCAAAATTGGTTGCAGTTACTTCAGTATTTTTAGTTAAGAGGAACACAAAAAGGAACACATTTATTATATTAGAGGTCCATTTATATTTTTAGGTAATCAAAAAGGTAATTAAGTACAATATGTGAAATGGGGCTTACAAAAACTATTCACATTATTTTCAACAAGGCAACAGCAGTTCATTACTTTATAGGGTTCCGTACCTTAAAAGGAAAAAACGGAACCCTTATAGAATCACTCGTGTGTCTTTCTGTCTGTCTGTCAGTCCTTCTGTCACAGCCAATTTACTCCGAATCTAATGGACCGATAATGTTGAAATTTAACACACATATGTGTGACCCAAACATGGACGCTTAACGTAAATAAATGAATTTTGATTATGGAGGTCACTTTGATGGCCAAAATTAAAAATGAAAAAAAAAAGTTTTTCAAACCTTACCATGTAACATATCAAATGAAAGAACTTGTTGCGAAGATACGGTATCAAATATATTTTTATTACTTTTAAATAAATAAATTTAAAGATATTTAAGAAAATAGATGAAAATTAACCATTCCCCCCATTATCTTCGAAACAACTCAGCCTATTTTTTTAAATACCGTGAATGGTTCTTTACTCATAGATTACAGGAAAACCTCAATCTCAACCATCAAACTCATAGATTATAAGAAGTCTATGGTTTTGAAATAACATGGTAAATCTCTCAATATTGTGTGTACAAACTTACATATGCAGTTGGAATGTATGGGATAACATGCTTTTAAACTACAATGTTAAGTTTGTATTTGGGATAAATGCATCCCAACTACGGAACCCTTCATTGATAAATTCATCACAACTTCGTTTTTTTTTTCTTATACAGAATAAAATTGTTAAAATGAAATATTCATGGTATACACTCTTGAAAATAATAACATTAGACTGATATAATAACTTGCAAATCTTTGAATTGATTGACTTGTTTCGTAAATAAATCGTACGTAATTTTGATCCAGTATTTTCCAAGCTCAGTACAAACATAGAGACAGCCACAATTTCGACCTTTGCTTTACCAGAATAGGCATAAATACTTGTGGTCGTTAAAGCCAATGCGTTATAACATCTGGTCTCAAGTCATGCCAACGGTCTTAGGTTCGAATCCGCTTGGAAATCTGCCCACCCTGTAACCGATAACTGTTGCAATAAATATGGTGTATTTAAATGTACCTGGCCTGTAGATTTAATGGCTTGTTTTATTTGTTTTTCAGGTAAGACAAATCAAGGAAGTTGGTGAATTAAAGGTAACATTTTCTTAATTAATACAATAGAGGATTTAAAAAAACTGAAGTGTTCATCGACTTAAGTCACTACATACCTACATTTAGTGGTTAAAGTCGATTAACACTTCAGTTTTTTAAGTCTTAATTATTGCCTGAATATTTAATTAAAATTGGAACAGAAGCAAAATTAAAGAAAGAATAGTCATTCTTATCTTTTACTTTTTCATATAATAGCTAAGAGATTTTAATATTCTTTTAATGCTGAAATATAATATCGAATATTTTTTTGCCTCTTTAGATGATGTGTAACAGTGACGTTAGACTTTTCTTTTGTTACCGACCGTCTAAGTATACACGAATATAATGGCCATATGAGAATAGTGTTGATCACATAGTGCGTAGTGGCTTTGTATAGGAGGGATATGAAAAGTGCCGGAAAATACCAGGATGAGGAAGCAGTGAATCTGGCAATGTTTCTGACAATTCGTGATGTGTTTTTGGATAGTTTTTCACTCCATCTGGTCGTTTGCGTTCGCGGAGTATAAAAATATTGAACGATCACAGCCAGCACATAAAAATATGCTGTAACAAATAAAGTATTTTCCAATACACTGTAGTTCTACGCAAAAATTGTGGAATGTTTCATCTTGATAGGACTATGTCATGAGGTGAAAAAATAAATTTATGCCTTCGTATTTACATAACTATTGCCAATATGTTAATACAATTTTTTCACGAGAATAAAAGCAGAAAGAACCTATCTAACTTACAAAATAATTTCTGTGATCAAAAATCTGCCACACACCCAAAACCATATTATATTGAGCCGTAACCTAGCAACACAAGAAGTAGAACAATTGTTTCGGGATCGAAATAGGAAAGTTTAATAATAATACCGTTATCATAATGACTAGTTTACAATATAGTTATAGCGAATGTAACAATGGGCCTGAAATGCCATATCCGCCTTACTTTACATCCCCAAACTATTCAATGTTGGTTAAATTGGCTTCACAGCAGTTTACGATAACTAAAATGCGATATGCCGTAGGTATTATAATAAGCAATTTATTTTAAAATATACGAGTAAGCGCGTTATTGCCATCCCTCCACATAAAATCCAATTTTCTAAAAATCCAATGAGCCCTTTGAATTTCAATTGAGCTTTTATCGACGCTTATACTCGTATTTTACCATCTGATAATCTGTTACAAACACAGTTAATTAAGATATTCCTGATTGAATCAAATTATCTGACGTTGCTATTTAATTTTTTTGGGGATTGACAATTTCAACAACATCATTCCGGGATGCTGCCACCATTGTTGAAAACGATTCTAATAAACACATCTAACTCGACAAAGACTTTACTCGTAAGAATTATATCATTCATCCTTAAAATGGATTCCAAAGGAGGGAAGCAATTTCATTTGTGAGAACCTGCTCCTGCTTATAATCCGTCCGAGGTAATAACATTTCATATTCGTAATAGAATCATTTTGCGTCGCCCGGAAACTTTATAGTCTCATTTTCAGTGAAAGCGTTTAGTACGAATAAACTTGTAGAATATTTGATGCACGGCCGTGGCAAACGGGGACAATCTCCGGAGTCCCCTAGACGACTCATCAACGCCGCCCTTGATAACAGTTTTTCATCATTGTTTTAAATATTACACACTGTCGAAATTAGAATACGTATTATTTTATTAGAAGTAGCTTAAGCATAGTAGGTAATTAGCCTTTAATGAAAAATGGATATTATTAAAATTACCTTATGTTCATTACTGAAGATTCATGATTTCCTGTTTTACTCCTTATAAATATGTCGTTGGTATATATATATCGCCGCGCTTAATAAATAAATATAAATACTTAAACAAGTGGCTCCACGTTTGTTTGGGGAATTTGTTGGTATAATAATGTACTTATGTCACAAGATGATTTGATAATTCGAATTTTCGCGAAAACCCTCGGAATACCCTAGGGATAATGTGAAAACACGGATAATTTGACAATGGTGAAAACATTTCTGACGAACCATACAATCTGCCGCAGAAATGTTTTCACCACTGTCTAATGTTCTAGTCGCAGGCAGATTGTATGATTCGTCATTTTGAACTGGGTGAAATAGGTTAGGTTAGAACTGTGACCAACAGCGCGCGAGCCGAGCTATCGCTACTTCCAAGTTGGTCACAGAAATGTTTTCAACATTGTCTAATTATCCGTATTTTCATAATATCCCTAGGGTTTTCACGAAAATTAGAATTAGCAAATCATCCTACGTCATATATAATAGTTTCAAGTTGCTTCTTAGATTTAATTAAACGAAATGAATTCCACAAAACTGTACGCTAGGCTATCTTTAGAACGGTGCCCTATTCAAACTACATTTAACGTGAACTTTACAACGATTATTATTTTCCGTGGGTAGTCTATGACAACAGGTTACGTAAAAAAACAGTATCGAATTGTAATAAATAAGCCAGCCATGGAAATACACGAAACATTTAAGTCTTCACAAAAAAAAAAAAAACTCCAAAGGTAAGCCACACACTTTAAAATACTCTGCCATACAAATAACATTTTTGCACCTATAGAAATTCACGCAAATTCCTTTCTACATACAGCAGTTTGTTTCAAAGCATCGCACAATTGTTTACCTACCCTGTTTTATACGGCAATGGCGCTTAATGATAATTAATTGATGATAATTAAACGCAATGTGTACACATCCATTTTGCGAGTAAGCCCGGACACCTTTAGTCTTGTGAACCAAGATCCATGTGTGCGTTATGTATCAAGATGATGTAGCACACGTGCGATATACACACGTGTACGGTAAATATATCTCCGTGAAGGATACATAGAGGAATTATTAGCGAAAGAGCTTACCCTTAAACCGGAGGTTCGTGGTTTGAGGAAACCGATTTTCTGTGTGCCGGAATGAATTTTAGAGATAAAAACCGTCTTCATTTAAAAAAAAAAACACTTTTTCAATGCAGACACAATAATAGTTTAATGTTCAGCCATGGAATATTCTATTGAAAACTCTGCTATTGATAAAAATGTATGAAGAGGACGTCCCAAATATTTTATAATACCTGTGATCAATATAATTTTACGACTAAGAATTCATTAGAATAGCTTTTACGGACATATGGTTAACTAGAAATTAGGTTAATTTGCTGCGTAGCAATTAAATTAGTTAGCTATGTTGTCATGGTTTCAGATTCTATTGAAATTCGATTAATTAATACATAAATATTATCTGACACTGATTTACGTAATTTTATTTTTCTATAAGTTTTTCAAGTTCCAAATCTAAAAATGAACCCTCACCCTGTCTAGTTGTAGAGCTGTTCATTTTGTTAAAAATAATTTAACATTTTTCCAACATAACCCTTTTGTCGCCTGGGGCGTCCAAAAATCTTGATTCGACTCTGAAAACGTCTCATAAATAATAATAGGCTATCAGTCTGTTGCTTATATAATCAGCTGCATTAAAACTTATGCGATATCTGTCTAATACTCTTTGGTACCGTATACGGTACCGTCTAACATAAATCGAAATTAATTAGCTGTACGCACATAAAAATATACTTACGTCTAAGTATATCACCCTCTTGTGGTTCACATGACAAAGACTTTCAGGAAATTGTTAATTAAATCCAAAAGCTTTAAGTAAAGGTGGTTTGGCATCATAAAAGTTCCCCTATGACGTTCACTGGTATATGTAAGATTACGTTGACAGTATTGTTAATCACAATGGATTATAAACTGTAGATGGTATATGTAAGGTGCTAATTTGAGTGGGGTTGTGTTTGTGTTTGTGAATCTATACGGCACCTATTGTGATTATTGACTTGGATTAGTTATCTCGCTTGTTGTGACATGCGCATGCTCTTTTTCTATTGAGTTGAGAACATTGTCTAATAATCTGAAGAAAAAATGGTCCATTATTAGTAAGTATTAGCATTCACTCTGCTAAGTATTTTTCAAGAGTAATGTAGTAGTTTGTTGTAAATGTATTTCTTGTGAGTTTTACGTAGTTTATCGAGCGATATCATCATTATTGTAGCTACGCTTAAACCTCATTTCACTACAAAAACGTGCGTATGTTTCTTCAAAGCAGTTTTATATTCTCATGAACAGTATGTAAACGTGTCGACAAAATAAAGAAGCCACTCAGGTGTAACTTTGTGAAGCGTACTTACGCGCTAAGGGCTGTAAATTCGAGTTTTTATCATTATTCAGGCGGGTGGGAAGAGAAATTCTAATTTGTTGTGTTATCGAATTCATCGGAGGGTGAGAGTGCGTAGTTACCTCTGTAGAGAGGTGAGCCGGCGCCGCGAGTTCCCGAGGACAAGATTTATGTAAGGACTTTTGTGTTTGTACGAGTAGTTAAGCAGAGGGGCGCGGGGCGACGGGCGACTCATCTACATTCGCTTCTACTCAGATACCTAACAAAGTATAGAGAGGCTCTTTTGTCTATCCACTCGCATCCGCTACAGTTTCTTTCGAGAAGGAGGAAAAATACGGCTCGTTTTAAAATTCCACGCATACATATAGAGATATGTAGAAGTTACTTTTTCTTTTTTTTGCAATTTCTCGCCATAGACACATCATCTGGCGTGGATGAGTTTTTGTTGGGACGTAGGAAGTTCCTTTGTCTTCGCTATGAAAGTCAGAACTGTTGTAAGGAATATCCAGCACGGAGGCGTATAGGCATTGTTTTGAGAAAAATCTAAGCTTAGACTTTTACGCTGCAGCGCTGCGTCTGTGAGCAACACGTGGCACTCGGCTCTAAGTAATGAAATCTACTCCAGTTTAATTAAAAACTCGTTACAACATAACCGTTAGCCAATCAACTATTATACCTCCTTGCGTTAAGGCTTCATTGTATTAACTCTGTAGTAATCTCGGCTGAAGTAGGGTCGAATGTTAAAAGTTATTAGGGACGGCTTGACAGTCGTGTCATTCAAAATACTTGTTTGAAACTTCGTAAGCATAAATTACGAGTATCTTAGAGTATGAAACACGTTTATTAACATACAATGCGTGGACTGAATGGTTTTCTTCGAGTTTCTTTCAATTGACGTTTATTTGTGACTCGTAAAAGTATATAAAAATAAACATCCCGCAGTGCATCTCAAACACATCATGTGCTTCACTGCTTTACCGACACTCGGAAAAATACTGACATTTCTTATACTGTAGATTTTCTATACAATAGGGATGATGACTAAAAAAATGTTTTTTGTCCGTAATGTAGATTATGAAAAAATAACGTACGCGTATTTTTGCTTTTTTTACGTTATCAAAAGATTACGGCGATACATTGAGTTATAATGTGCCATGACGTCACTTGTATGTAGATTTTATCCATACTTGTGACGTATCAACCCCCACTCTCCAACTTTAATGCGTTGTATCTAAGTCATTTTTTATTAATATGATAAAGCAAAAAATACGTGTCTAATATTTTTTTATTATCTGACTGACGGACTAAGTAGAATTTCCTTTTTTTGACCTAGGCATCATCCCTATTATAGGTACTTTAAAATGAATAGAATGGCACTCGGAGGCACATGGAGAGGAATAGAAGTACCATTACTTAGCCAAGTATTAAAATACCTATAATTTTAGGGTCAATTAAATTACTGCGCAAACGTGATGGGTTTCCATATCTTAACATAAAAAACCTTTTTTTAGGTCAACGACCGCAAGTTGTGTACTAACTTGAAGTATGAGTTTAGAATATCTATATCCCTCACGTCTGTGTAGTTTCGCTAGCTAATTTAATAAAACCCTCTATATTCATATTTTAGGCATACATACACCAAAATTAATTAAACAATTTTTTGATGAATGATTTCATCTTTAGAAACAATCGCTGAATTTAGTACAGTGTAGTGAATTCCTGAGGATTGGAGCGGTCTGGACAATGTAACAGTATTATTGTTATTGCTTCAATAAAAATATATTGAGTATTGAGGTACTAATAGTTTTAAAGCAATAAAAAGGCACTCTATGCGAGGGCACTTGAAGGGCCATCAGAACTTCTTAAATTCAATCACTCAGTGACAGATATATGTAACGCACAGCCCAACTAGAAGAAGTCTAGAATCATTAAATTTTGCATAACAGTTCCTTATGTAACGTAGTTGAGCACTAAGGAAGAATTTTTCAAAAGTCATCCCCTAAAGAGACCCATTTAACCCTCTAGGAGATGACTTTTGAAAGGACATTGTTCGGCGTCCATACATCGTTCGCCTAAGAACCAACAGACACGTGTATTTACTTTCTGTGTTCTAAATAACGCATATATTCGATTGAAATTAAATTAAAATCACGGACACTTCTGAGAATTGTAAAAAATCAAAAACACTTTCGGATTTTGGGGTTATAATTAGGTCAATAGAAACATATAAACTTAGCGATTATTTGTGAAAATATATTGGATTTACATTTACATTGGAACGAGTCCGAACCATTATTTTTCTTCACTAATTTATTTGTAGTTATGACTAATAGAAAAATGTACTCTGAGTGATGACACTGTCATTACTAGTAAATGTCAAAGTGTCATCTGTCAATTCATCGACTGTCAGTCGATGTTGCTCGTTTCACACAGCGCTTTCAGCCGCTTTATTTTGTTGGTAACTAAAAACCTTATTCATAGATCAAGCGCTGAGTGAGCCTATTCAAAATGTCAAATTGAAACAAAAAATAATGGCGCTGGGGAATAAAACCAAAGTGATTACTTTTTAAAAATGTTTTCGAAATTATGAAGTGTCCGTTTTATAGTAATAATTTTAATGTAAATTATAAAATAAACTAGTAATTATAGTAAAGGTTTCATACGTGTTGATTCATAGGCCATTTTTTACAATGTCCTTTCTGATTAAAGTCTGTTTAAAACTTGATAATTTTTCCCAATGTTAATGTCATCGGGTACTGGACTTGTATACACATATTTTTTAAATACACTAATTAATTAATCAAGATGAATGATATATGATCTTAAGAAAGGATCGCTGCACTGAGTACGGTGTAGTCAATCCCTAAGGATTGGAGCGGTCAGGACAATGTACCAGTCTTCGTGTTATTGCGCCAATTAATCATAAACTTTGTGTTAGTGAAATTTCTCCAGTGGGTAGACGGTAGGCCAATGGTGCATGAGCTCACGAAAGCATGAAATTGCCTCGCAAAACCTTAGCTCCGCCCGCCTAACTGGAGAGAAGCTGATTTCGAAATTTTAACAAAGCGTACTTATTATAATAATGTAATATTTTGACTAATTACCTCGACTTTGTTATGAGAATTAATGCTCAGGCGATTGTCTTAGAACAGTTATGATACTTTCGTATCATTTTTAATAGTTTTGGCCTTTATATAATTAATTTGAATTTTATTCGAAAAAGGATTAACATAGCTCAGTGCCTGATTTACTAGTGTAATAAAAATATAAAGTGTTGTCGAATGTCATTGAAATTCATCATAACATTTGAGCGCATATGACAAAATAATAAATCTGTAAGCCTGCTACAATAAAACCGCCGTTCACTTTACCTTAAAAGCCTTAGTATAATATTTACTTTATACACAGAAAATCATGCTAGGTAAAATCAAACGACAATAATAGTACCTAGAATTTCAAGTACCGAAACAATACATAGTCCAGTTCATAGTTTAAATTAATAGTTTTGTAGTGTAAAGGATGCAGGGAATTGCTGAAAACAGAGCTAAGACCAGTTCCATGACAGAATGCTAGCTCAGAATTATGATAATAGTTTTAAGGAGTTTAACAGTTTAGATGCTCCAAATTTTCAGTCTACGCCGTAGCAAGTGCTACGAGGCCAACGGAGCTTCGCCGCTACGGCGCTACGGTGCTACGAAGGCTCGCCTCTACACGTTTTATTTATGTCCTTGTAATAATTTTGCAAGTTTAGGCGACTTGGTATAGCAATAACAATTTTACCTGTTTGTGAAGCAAAAAGTTAACTTTAATGGCTTACTGCCTTATGTTTACGGGGATTTTATTGCGGAAATGTAGCCTTAACACTTTACATTTTTTATTTATTTCTTTATTTTAAAATTGTTTTTTTAAATTATTTTGTTGTTGGAATATCTTTGGACTACCTATTTGCTTCTCCGACCAAAATAGTTATTTTTTTTGTGTATTATCTGAATCAATTTTACATCAAAACATTTTTTCAAATCAAACAAATAGACAATCGGTCAGTATGAGATTCAAAATAGTTTATTAATTAATAATCTAATAAAATACAAAATACAGTGTGGAAATGAAACACGATATTTTATTTAGTTAGGTACCTACACTGTTGGCAGTTTATCGGAGTTTTTTTTATTCATGTGACGTATTTTATTTTATAATAAACACATACAGGTCTTTGTATGCCTGAAATTTATTACATCCGTTACAATTTTATTTATTGAATTTATAAATATTCAAGTTATGAGTTATTTCATTCGCATAAAAAGTTATTTCTGATTGAATTTTTTTAGTGACAATTTTATTATGATTTTTAAACTCGTGGTAATTTTAGACCAAAACTAAAAGCTTTGCAAATAAAACTGAAAAAATAGGGGTTTTTATTTTTAATTAAAGTCCAGTGAAACTTCCAATCGCATTGTGGTATGGCACAATTAATTGGGATTAGTGTGTGAGGTCGTGCGTTCCATTTGCCACTTATTTTTCACGTTACGAAAAGTCGAGTGTCGAGGGCAGGCGCTCGCGCCGCGGATTATTGAATTAAAGTTGATAAGTGTATTAGCCAGTGTTGTTGCTCCATTCTCTTGATTAATGGTCGACCGTTGCTTTTTCTCTCTCATTTATATGATAATGAGTCGGCAGCCGCGACCGAACACAATTATTATGTGTAAATGAATGTAGTTGGAGGTGAAATCGCTTTTTGAAAAACGACCACCTACACAGTGAATTCGAAATGATCAGTGTGCGTCCGTGAATACGAATACGCCGAATTTAAAACGTTAAATGTTCGATGCTTTAACTAAAATTAACTTTGCTTATTTTCGCAACGGGATTATGTTAATTAAGTAGCTGCCATTTCGACGGTGAAATTGTAATCGAAAACGCCTAATGTTTATTTACTTAATCAGTTTGTTTTGTAATACAATGATGAATTAATGAAATTTATTGGAATTGACATTTTGAGCAGCACAGTATACCTTTAGGAAGGTAGCCATATTGATTTTACTTCTAACACGTGGATAATAAATGTATGTGACAATATATAATGGCGTAGGAGGATAATAAAGAGCGGGACTGTCACGAAGATAATACCGCACGAATATTCGCTCCAGTGACACTAGATGGCAACAAGCGGTGCAACAAAAACCGTGCCTTAAAAATACGCAGCAATTTTTAAAAACACAAACAAAATTACTCGCACTCGCGTTGGCTTATTTCAAAAAAATAAAAATTGGAATGCGTGACGTAAGTACAACGGGCGCATTCAGTACAGAAGGTGGAATAAAGTGGTTCGTGCCCGCGTTGGTCGCGGCTCGGTACACCGCACTGTCTGCTATTTAATTCCCCTTTGTTTAATACAATCTACAGGGAACACCGGCAGGGTTACGTTATGATGACATTTGGATTTGCTATGTGTAATATAGTGCGCTCGGCAGGGAATGAAATCCGGAAATATGAGTGCATCGTCGCGAGCCGTGAAAGCACTCCTTTCACCCGGTGCCATTCGTGTTCCTTGGATATTAATGATGTCAAACGAAGAGCGTCTTTGTCTGGGAATTGACGAGTTTCCACGGAAACTACTTCATTTGTTTGAACTAGACGCACTTTGATAAAACCAAGGGATTTGTGCCTTGTGTTCTCTTGTTACTCGTGTTTTGTAAATGCGCTATTTGTAGGAATGGATCACCTTACACGTGCAATGCAATCATGTCGTTGTATTTTCTTGATTAAAGACGAATATACACTATCATTTTGTTTTGAATTAATATTAAAACTTGGTTCTGTAATACATATTGTATACTTTATATGCACCATTACTATGAAACCATCCAACATTTTTTATGATAACGTCTCTCGTAGAACAATACAATGAACGCATCTAACGGAACTTCAGTTTTTACCAAAGAGCGATATCTGACACTACAACAATACAACGCTGTAAAATTCTATTTAGCTCGGTCTGAAAAGCCCGTCAATCTGAGCGAGATGCGCCGACAGCTAACAACAGATAGCCGCGGGCACACATGACAGCCTCCACGGCACTACGGCTACGCGCAAACCAATCCGACAAAGGATCACCTAACAGAAAGGCTGCGAGCAATTTCACCTGTCCATTACTCACTCATACTATCGCCGTTTAGTTCATCACGTCTCAACTGAAAAATCCAATATTTGCTCTCACAGCGTGACCACAAACTCGTACAATCTCCAGAACCCATTTAACATCAAGTAACATTGTCATAGCAGAACTTCCAACCCGAATCCTTATTGAACATCGAAATTTATTAAGCGAAAACGGATGCCACCGGTGCTCCCGCGACCAACACTATCTAACTTTCCATAACAAAGCGCTAGCGAATGACGAAAACATTCCAAAAAGTCATTCCTCTACAATAGCAAAGTTTACTCCGTAGGTCGGTGGAACTGTTGCAAAAAATATGACGTTTGAAAAATTACACGCATTCACAAATCATGCGGGGCCCCCTTTTGTGGAAACTTTCGAATCGCACAAAGGTCTACAACTCGTTCTTAAGACGCTAAATTCTGTGCCAGTGTATGGCACCTTTTGTGTAGTAGGTATTTGCTAGTAAAATAATTGGCATTTCCAAATACTCGTATAGAACGGGCACTTCACAGAACTGAAAATAAAATGTGTCAAAAATCTCTCGTTTGGGCGTGAAGTAATAATA
This sequence comes from Xanthia togata, assembly GCA_963853775.1. Lineage (NCBI taxonomy): Eukaryota > Metazoa > Arthropoda > Insecta > Lepidoptera > Noctuidae > Xanthia > Xanthia togata. Next base: position 9,492,278 of record OY970802.1, on the reverse strand, counting down.
AATCACAGAGTCCATAACACACCTGAACAAGTGTACCGGGCGGACAAAAACGTCGAACGTTTTACGAATCGAAATACAAAATTCCATTTGGTGCCGTCGAGAGGAAATGAAGCAATTAATTCAGCAGATGGCGTCGCAGTGCGAGCATTAATCATCGACTAATCGTAACTGCAGTCTTCGATTTATCCGCGCCCATTTGCTGGGACAGACAGAGATGAGCGTCGATCTCGCGTATCTCACGTTTTATTATAACTGTGTTTGCGTTCCAAATGTTCTGTTTGAACATTTAAAAGCTATCGGATTGTCATCAAGCAGTATTCATGAGAATTCCATTTGAAATCTTCGATAACTTCTTAAACATTGTTACATTTCTTAAGCTTTGTTATGAATTCAAATTAGTTTATTAGTAGCTTATCCGTGAGACTGAAAATGTACATAATAATTAGGTTGGGATTATCTTCAGTGTATCCATCAATTATCAATTTTAAAAGCTTCTAAATAATTGATTTTATCTGCATTTAATAACAATTAAACATCAAACATAGATTTAAATCTCATCGTCAAACAATGTCAGATCATTTTGCTAATATAACATCTTAATCCAAGATTTACGTCAATCAATGACAACAGTGTTCTCTAAACTCGGCTTTCTTTACTAAATTAACACCGATACAATCTATTGTCGCATTGACGGCCTTCAAACTTATCTCCGTAATTAATTTCTCTTTGAAAATTTAATAATGGTACAGTGAGAAGGCAATTAAAAATGGATTATACGTAAAAATGAAGCAAGTGGCGCGTTTAAGAGTCGGAATCGAACCAAAAGCGGGTAGATTAAGGCACTTGTCCGCTTGGGATTACCGGACAAGCTAGTGGTAATGAAATTCGCTCCGAGGAAATGGCGGGATCCAGAGGCCTAGTTTTAAGCTCTGTCCAGGCAACCACTGATTGTATTTGATGAGAGTTTTATCTGTTTTGTTCGATCTGCGGCGCAATCGTCGCGCAATCATTCCGATTTAACTTTGTTCGCCTTTGTTTAATTGTTGTTATTTCGGATTTGAAGTCGCGTCGATCAACTGGCTTAAGATTTGTTTGCGATCTCAATTATTGTTGCTCGTACTTAGCTGTTTTTTAGTATAGTTTTATTCGATCAATTATTTCGGTCGCAGTAAATTTGCAATAATCGAAATGTCATGGCTCACTGGCTGTTTCGGCACATAATTATACCGACAATAATTATGAGATGTAATACTAATAGATCATTGTTTTTATAAATTTCAATAGACAACAGTATTTTATTATGTCAATTTTGATTTATAGTAAAAAAACCTGACAAGTGTGATTCGTACTCGCACACGAAGGGTTCCGTACCACCACAATATTTAGTAAATAAATGAAAATACTACACGACGAATATAAATTAAAAAAATCGCCAAGTTAAATTTGTATTTCATAATGATTGAATAAATGAATTACAAGGTTTTTTTTGCAGTTGTAGAAGATTACTCATATTTAAATAAAATACCATATAAATCGGAGCTTTTAGTTTTTGTTGATTATATACAGTATATGGTACATAATATACAGAAGTTTCAAACTCCTCAATTGTTTAGTTGTTGAAATAGAGTTCATACAACAATGGTCTAAAACTGACAACTATTACGGACCCATATATTTTCTTCTTGGGAAATTAAAAAAAAATTACCAAACATTTAAATTTTACTGTATGGAGACCCCCTTTCAATTTCTAACTTTGTTTATTTTTTTTTTATTTTTTGTTATAGCGGCAATAGAAATACATACTCTTTGAAAGTTTCAACTGTTTACCTATTATGGTTCATGAGATACAGCTCGCTGACAGACAGACAGACAGCGAAGGCTTACTAATAGGGTTCCGTTTGGCACCCTTCGGATACGGAACCCTAAAAAGACTGCTACCCTCCATCAACAATAGAAGTTCCAACAATTACGTCCCATACGTACTTCAGTACTACAACAAATCAGAACGTATTCACGCACGCTTACCGTTCGGTAAACTTTTCAGCACTGATTAGGGGTGCTCACTCAAAACTATCCAAGCATGACATGGAGGCCCGAAGGAGACCGTCGATTCTTACCGGTCCCTATAGACCGGCGGCGGAGCGTGCCTTACGTCAGTGCGATTGTGATCCAATTAGGGGTTGCGCATCCTCTTACGTATTTAACTGGACGGCACACAGACCGTTTTGCTGGTAGACTCACAAAGGTCAGTTACAACCCTAGGGATTGAGTATGGGAGTTTATTGTTTTATAAGGGTATATTATGATTTGTGTGAGCTTGAATTCCGGTGTATGTTAACAGTGGAGTTTAAATTTAGAAGTAGAAAATAAAACCACTTAAGTAAACCTTTCAGAAACAAAATAAGAAAAGGTTTATTTTTTATTTTTTTATTTGGAGTTTAATAAAACCTCAAGGAAAAAAAACTTTTCACAAAAAACAAAACCAACTTCCAAAAAAAAATACTACAAAGTGAACAATAACTTTGATTTCGGAAGTCAGTGTCTTGGGTTTTTTATTTTAGTTTTTTTGCCACCGACTTCCGAAATCAAAGTTATTTTTCACATTGTAGTGTTTTTTTTGGAAGTCGGTTTTATTTTTTGTGATCAGTTTTTATTTTTCACTTTTTAGTTGTGGTACCTACATAAAACCCCCACAAAAATTTGAATACCAAGTAAATTACAGTGACAGGAACTATTAGAATATCATCCACATATCCTACTAGGTGGGAAAAATATGTATTATTGAAGCTAACTCAAAAACCCCTCATCAGATCATGACCAAATTTATATGGGACCACTTCTGACGTAAGCCCTTCCAAAAAAAAAAAAAACTTCAAAATCGGTTCATAAAAGACGAAGTTATCCGCGAACACACATAACAAAATAATTATATACGGTCGAATTGAGAAACCTCCTCCTTTTTTGAATTTGATTAACAAATAGTGATCACGAAAATGAATTGCTGCAGACTTTTATGAATTTTTAAAGGAGATTGTTCAAAACCAGTTTCGAAAAGTTGCACGTATGAAAACCAAGTTAATATACAAATTATTTGCTTATTTTTTACAAGCTTTTCACTTCAGGAATTTTATTTTCGTATCCGGAATTATGATTTTAAGATAAACAGTAAATTAACGATTGCTATGTACATTTCCGCATAGTCATGATGGACGTTTCGTTCTCTTCATTTGTACGAGTTACGTAAGTCTTTACATAAAAACGTCACAAAAATTATATAAAAAAAAATCATAGATAGCTAAATAATTAATAATATCATAATCATAACGTAGGTACTGTATAATTATGTATTTCATAGTTCCGTTGTGAAAATATTTGTTTTTGTGTTTCGTCTCACGCAGATGCAACTGTCAAGGCAGATGACAGACGTACCGGTAGGGATGACGATTATTCCTAAACAAGATCGATTTTTAAATCTATCTGAATCACAGGAAAGAATCGATTCAGCAAAAAATTGAATTCTGATAGATCTGTTCCCGCCATTATTCTAGATCGACAGCTTTACTATAGATAATCACTTATTCGTTTTGGTGTTGCCAGCATAATTAGTCAAATGTAATGAATAATCGAATACAAAATAAATTAAATAATATTCTTGGTTACAAAAAAACAGAACAAAGAAAATGCGTATCAAAACTTAAAAGTTGCAATCCGCAGGAAAAACATCGGAACTCGTTTTCAAGTTTCGAACAATCGATTAAAAAAATCTATAATTCATTGTTTATGATCGATAAAAAAAAACAATTTACTTGACCTATAAAATCGATTCTAGATCGCCATTCCTAAGCCTAGGCCTGCGGAAGCCGCCATTACTGTTTATGCGTCGATTGAGAATCTCCGAATTTGTTTAATTACTTTAAAACTCGGATACTTGTGTGAAAATGAATACTTTTATTTAATAGTATATAAAGCGTAGTCTATAATAAATAAAGATTTATTGTATTTCAACTTAAGACGGATTTCCATACATCATCGGTCATGATCCTTTATGTACCTATCGTATTGTTTAAATTTTAATAATATATATTCATAATGAATGCAGTTAGTGATACGAATTAGTAACAAAAGAAAATCAAAACAAAAGCTTGCTAATATGACAATGAAATTCTTGAATATTATACCTACTTAGGGCTGATTTCACCAAAGAAACTGAACGCGATCAGCATTTCTAAAACGCGTTCAAGAGCTGTCAGTGTCGAAATTGTTACAGAATATTGTACACTGACAGCGCTTAAACGCGTTTAGATGTTCTGAACGCGATCAATTTCATTGATGAAATCCGCACTTAGTTTACTACTATTCTCCATAGTACAAACTAAACTTCTAGTAAACTTTAGCTGACGATGACTGCAGCAAATTGTGCATCTTTACGTTTCAAAACTAACTGTGGCCAACTGGTGCACTCGACGTTTAGGAAAGTCCCGCCGTTCGCCGTCTTAACTTAGTATCACTTCCAAACCAGACGTTTGATTTAACTGTTAACGAATGCTCTCATTTTGCCGTGCAAGTTTAACTCGGGCTGTGTGTGTGGGTTAAGTTTTGTTTTAGTGTTTAGTTATTTGGCTACTGATATTTGAGATATTTTAGGTGTAAGCAGTAGTTTTCATAATTCAAGCTAAAAAGCTTTATTTTTAAATTAGGTACTTAATTCCATCTCAGATTAGAATTTTCTGCAGTGGTTCTGTAGTTTTCGATGTTAATTTCTTTTGTCTACTTTCTTACCGACATTGTCAAAACACAGGTTATTATTTGCTGAAAAACTTCTGATATTGTTTTCTTATATTTATGTTCTATAAGTGGATAGGTACCTTTCATAAAAAATATTTAAAGTAATTACTCACAATATCAAAAATATATTACCAAACTTTCGGCACCTGCCATAAATTACAACTAAACAGAAAAGACTCACCTCCAATGTTTTTTAGAAAATATGTTTATTAAATTGTGAGATACCAAAAATATGTAGCAAAGTGTAGCGATATAAAGTTTGAAGATGTTTAACGGAGAAAGTATCTTGGGAATATATTAAGTTCGCAACAACTTCAAGATAGGTGCTCCAAGATAAGAAGCAAATAATATTGAAAAACGTGTAACTTTCCGTATCTGTATTACGAGATCAGTTTTCAAAATGAAATATTTGATATTTGCTGCTTTATTTTTGTTGGTGATGCGACGGTAAAATGTTGCAATGTTGCTTATGTTTTTTCACATCCATTAGGAAAATAAAACAAGGAAGGTGATATAGCTGATAGAAAACTACATTTGCTTTAAATAAAGTTTATCGACAAAACAATATTCATTGATAAATTTTCAATGATTACAATTCTACTTCTATAACAGGCTGTGAAATAAGTTGTGAACAAACGACGATTGCCAAATAAAATTCACACAAGAGGTATGTCACGCAATGCGTAGCTGTCACTGTGCGCACCATACAATTAATGGGCGCTCAACTAATGTAATACAACTTAGCGTGACTTATTGCTGTTTTTAAAGAGTATTTGAGGAAATTGACTACCAAGAGGTAGGAATGGAAAAGTATGCATAATAATTACGTCTTATTTGTGTGCATGATCATGATTTGCATCCATCAATTTATAAATAAAAAATACAGCCTCAAACAGAAATAATGCAATTATTACTACAGTTTCTATGTCTATCCTACAATAACCCAGCTAATCATTCAGTGTTTCTGAGCGACAGTGCTACTGTCACGCAATGCACAGCGTCGCTGTCACTGTGCACACCATACAATTAATCACGCCACCAGACAAAAGGAGCCTTTTACTGATGTTATACGACTTGACGCTGTTTTTTATACATTTTCTGTCGATATTTTGTGGTGCAATCTGGGGGTATTGATTGTGTACACTATGGTGTAAGTTTGACTGATGTTTTTAGTAATCAAAGCTTCCGTTTTAAATTTTCTAAGGTGTTTGTATAAATATGCCAAGATATTACTTGTAACGTCCATATAACGTCCATATTGGTTTACTAGACCCAAACAAACAAACAATCAGATACTCACTTTTGGTAAATTAATACAATGTGGAATAAATTAAAGCAACTTATTGCTGTTTTAAAACTTCCTTTTCCATAAGAAATTGATGGTTTTAACATCATTATAGAGAAAATATATCACTCCTGCAAACAGTGTCAAAAATAAAATGTTAAACCATATGACATACAACTATTAGCTATACTGTTATAAATTAGTGAACCCCATCTAAACCTTTTGACACACAAGCGTAAAGGTTCCGTATATTAAAAATTACTTTTAATATTCATTCAAACAGCACAGTAGGATTAAAGTGATATCTATAATTGGACCCTTCAGTCCCACCCCAATTTCAGGTAGAGAAAGCTATTATTTTTCATATTCCCATCACAATCGCCGTATATATAAATAAATAATACACCACCAAGGAATTATTTCAGCGATGGAACATTGGATATGCATCGATATGTTTATACCTTTTGGCTGAATAATTTGTTGTTTCTGAAGGTAAATTTTCAATCCATGCTTTGGCTTTTGCCTTGTTGGAATTTTATTTTAACCCATCGCGCGCGCTATTAGTGACACAATAAAATTTTATTGTTATTTGCACACATGGGGTGCAATCGACATTTTAAGAGTTAATCAGTATAATGTAGCCAATATTTGAAAACTTAAACGACTAATACCTACCTTTATTAACTTTTCCTGCATCTTCTTAATATAGAATGGCTTGCAGAATACCGTGGTTTTCGCATAACTAACATTAAAAAAATTGTTGTTGGTCAGATGTTATTATTCACACTTTTTTCCATTCTACCTTTTAAGCCAAATCCGAGGGGTTTACAAAATTCAAAATTCAAAAGTCATTTATTCAAACTATGCTGAGAATAAGCACTTTTCGAACGTCAAAATTACATAAGACAGTACCCCAAAACGCCCACTCTTCACCACTTCCTAGTGCTTTTGAACCACTGCCACTGCCTAGTACAAAAATATAACAAACATATTCAATAAATTAGAGAGGCTAACGGGAATATTAGTGATATGCATTATAGATTACGTTCCGGTCTACATTCTCGTTAATGCTGATAACCACTGATCTATTTACAAATCGTGGCTACTACATCACCTTGACTTTTTATTGTGATAGAAAGGAGGCAGAAATAAATAACAAGATCTACCTACTTTGGTTTCACACAATAATAAAATAAAAAATTAAGGCAGGTGGAAAGAAACATTTTTAAAACAACCCATAAGTTTTTAATACCGCGCCAAAAATAACAGTTTAAGTCATGAACAATACTAAAGCTGATGATAATTGTTACAAAACAGAAAATTCATCCCCAAAAAATACAAAAGTAGAGGCATTTAGATTTAAGCCATGTACCTTTAATCGGGCTCGCATATCCTGCCCAGGTAGACATGGCTATTATTTTTCATATCTCTGCTTCCGTGGCGCGCCAGCGATTACTTTTAATTTCAACCGTTGAAAAGCATGTTGTACATTGTAAAAACTGTTTGTGGAACATGTTTTTTAATGAACGCCATCGAGTTACGGGTTTGACGTGTGCTTTAGAACGTCGAGTGGACACGATAGTTAAATAGAAAATTGCTACCAATTTGTTGACACTCGTTTGTGGGAATTTAGAATGATGTCGTTAATTTTTATGGAAAGAAAAATGGCTGTGAAATGTAGTTTGAGTCATGTATTTTTATTGAATTATTTTATCTGTAAAGTGTGACAATCAATTTTGCAAAGGTGGTGAATTCGAATTACTTGAAAGCAAATAACTCTTTTTTTAGGAAAATTAGCAGTTTTGTTTAATAAAATGTGTGTGTTTGCTTGCAAAAGTGGAAAAAAATCACCTTAAATTCGTGTTATTTTCATGTAGACATCTGGAATTACAGAATAACAAGCATTATATATGAAAAGTTTACTTTAATGATTTGTCTTCGATATTGGTAATAAATAAATATCGAATATTTACTTTATCAAAATTACGATTCTTAAGATTATGAAAGCTTCAATAAATTATTATCTAAACCTAAGTGCTAAAATATTTTTTTTTTTAAATTATCCTTATCATGTCAGTACTAATTGCTTCTGAGAAATTATTCATTTAAAATGACAAAATTAGAACAAAATAATTATTGTAACACGTTTACCTAGAAACAAGAACACAGGATTATAACGTTTTATGAACTAGAAAATCGGTAACAAATTCCATTCTTTAGTAGGCGTCATAATAAATGATTTCAAACAAATACAACACATTGTACATGACATATTTGTACCAGATATTGCTTTATACCGAGTTCTGAATAGCTCAAGTGCTCCAAGTTATTGTAAAATAATACAATGTTTCAAAGACCAAGTTTTATGTTTCTCGACTCTCTACTCCATATTACATTCGTCAGTGTCTTACAACTTTTATTGCAACGCATATGATGTATGTACAGTCCCACAATCTCGTCCCACGAATCAGGATAGTATTTCTCATCTAAACTATAAAACAAAATCGCATACCGACCACCTAAACAATTTCAAAATGGAACAGGGGTGGCCCGTACGTTGTATAAAAATGCCGAGACGTCAACCGTTTACAAATAACTCCCTTCCTTCACAGGGGTAATTTTTGTTTTCCCCTTTACCGAAAGTTATGACACAAATATGAAAACATTACATTTGAATCGCGGCCAAATATGTTAAGTTCTTGAGGTTATGCAGGACACGAGTGGTCTGCGAATACTAATCGCTGGGCGCGTCGTAGAACCCTGCATCCGATTTGCTACGCCGTAGACACGTGCTACGCGCCAGGCTTGCTGGCTACGAGCGGACTTTGTTTCTTAACTGCCCTTGAATAATATTAGAGGTGGTGCGTATTATTGAAATATTTCATGTTATTTATTTTAAATGAATTTCTTTTTTAAATATTTTATTGTGTATTAATAAAAATGAAGATAAATCTTAAGGCGTGCAAAACAGTTGATTTAGATTTTAATGTGTTCTATAAGTAAAGTAAAATTAATTTTCTTAGGGATGAATATTTGATCCATATATCTTTGCTAATAAAATGTAAGGCTTCGATATTACTACGTAAAATAAGGTAAGAGTGCATTTTATCAGCGATCATTTATTGCGATCAATCGATGCTAATTAGTAGGTTCGACACCGAGTTCCATAAGAATATTTCAGAGCCGCCGCGGTGATAAATCAAACTCGAAACCGTAATGAAAGCGAACGGATCGCGTCGCGAAGAGAGAAGGGAGGAAAAAATATCACGGAAAAAATCAGGTGCGTCCCCCGGTCGGAGAGAAAAACAGTCGGTCGGGCGTCGGGGGTGGTGGGCGGGGGCGGGGGTGGGGGTGGTCGGTCGATGCGGGGGGCGGGCGCTGGGCGGGCGACGCGTGCGCGAACCTGCCCCCGGCACGGCCGCGCGCCGCCGGCACACTCCCAGCGGCTCCGTCGCTCGTCGCTCGTCGCCCGCGTCCGTCCGCTCCTCGTGCGCCCTCTCTCGCGCCGACGCCGGCCCGCGCCGCGCGACTACTCACGTGTTCCACCGCTCCCACGTTACATGTCCAAAGTGCTCAACTCAGTGCTTCCCATCCACAACGCGACAGTGCTCCCGCAGCCTTTTTTCGAGACGGAACCGACCTGCACAACGTTCAGGGTTAGTACCGACATCCGTGCTGAAGTGACCGGTTTCAGTGTTCCATTGTAAAAAGTTTATTTCGGGAACAAAGTTTAGTAAAGTTGAAGAGTGCGCGCCGCGTCGGATGCACATTGCCCCAGCCGCAAGTGGTTCCTATCGGCTGGGCGGCGCCGTCGTGTCGCTCCCTCCTCTCGACCCTCACTAAAAACAACAAACAGATCAATCGACCTGTTATATTCATCCTGACACTCATAATACAAATCTTCGTTGTGGCTGTTTTGTCGGTGCAAACGGATCTAAACGACTCACAACATCCACGATATTTTGTTTTTATGCCTAAATATTGCGATAAGATAAGAGCCGCTACACTAATAGCTAGAAATAAAATTGTGGAATCGCATGTAACGGTGATATTAGCTGTGAACGGTTCAAGTTTACCCACTTTTTTCTTAAATTAGTCGGTGGGCAATTTTGTAGAGAACTTAAATTCTATAGATCTATTTGTATTGTTTTTTTATGGCGCGCAGGAAAATAGCGTGCTTTCTGAATAAATATTAAAACTTATTAATGCTCGGAAAATAAAACAGAAATGGCCTAAAAATAAACGTGGCACGCATTTGGCTCACGAAACAAAATAAACGCGGTATTGCATCCATCTGTTCAAGTTTTAGAGTTCGCAAACTTCTCAGATTTATCTGGCGGGCTAAATTTTGGCCAAACTATTTTGGCCAAAATATTTTGTATGACTCACTTTTCTAGTTGAAAATAATCTGATAGAAAATACATTTTGTAGTTGTTAAAATAACCGTTCAGTTAAAATATCGATAAAATTTGAATAATAATATATTTAAAATATTATTTTCACCTTATTACGCGAAATATGTAATAAGAATATATTAATTTCCCAAAATAATAATTAAAATGTTTGGCAATCCCATTACAATTCTTTACAGTTAACTCTTTTATCTGTGAGAACCATTCTGCAGTATTCCAATAAAATTATAATCCTCATAAATTAAGTGTTTGTATGTAATACAATTTTAAAAGTAATTGAGACGCATATTTTCATGAATAAGTTTACGTAAAATTTGACAAGTGTCTTTCATTCAGCAGCTGCATTTGTGACACCTGTGGACTTTGAGTGCGTGGGTTCTAGGCAGCCTGGCTGACTGACTGTCGCTTATAAAATGTTAGCCGCGTCGTTTTTAACTCGTTTAGGTCCCATTCAACCGTTATCAACTCTGCAGACGCGCCACGCTCCCAAAAGTAAATTTCAACTCGATATTTTTGTACGTTCAAGAATATAAAATTTTTATTATGTATAATTTCAATCTTTAAAATGTTTTGAAAGATAAAAATGATTATAATATTTATTAAGTATAGATAAGTAAAAATGTTATTTTAGAGATTACCAATTAATTAATTTCAGTTCTATGTACTTCCTTTAGGAAACGCCTACACAGTACTGTTTGTAATAAAGGAAAATCCTATTAAATTTTTGGTATCCAAGTGAATAGGCTGAAAGTTGATTAGTTTCATAATGAAATTCCTACACTTCTAATTATTAATTTGGGCATAATTTGTCTTGAATACAAGTGGCATGTTAATTAATTTATAGCGTTAATATCGAAATTACAGATATAATGTATAATTATGGACATGGTGTTTTACAACCACATAAAAACAGAAAAGGTATCATATTTTTTGCACCAGTTTTATTTTGTACTTGACTACAATGTCTGGGTAGAAAAATTGAAGCGTAGTAAATCTTGATACGCGAGTAGATAAGAAGTTGAAAATGGAGAAAACCTTCCAGATTCAGCCTACTTGCCAAAGGGCGGAATTCAACATTTATAACGATATGCTATTCGTTTTTATAACAAATATAGTATAATGTTACAAAATTAATATGGATAGTATCGAATTTTCTGATTTCCTTTTTTTTTGTAGTACCCGAGCACTACCGCAAATGTTGAGTAATTAATATACATACTGATATGAAAGCTAAACAAAAAAATACTAGTAGGTAAAGCGCCCAAACAAAATAGTATTTTTCTGTAAATTTCTTGTAAAATATACATTATTCCTCACTTCCTCTTAATTGTTTCACATAAATTTATTTCCACAACACACCTTAAAAAAAATACAAACTTAAGTATCTTCTTAATTACACCACTCCATTACACAAAATAGATACAAATTACATTGTTTATCGCGATTCGGTCATTAATGATTTCCCAGTAATAGCACGTTATTACACGCCCTTAAAATTCGGTATAATAACTCTTTACCATCACTTTAGGATCTCAAGTTCACCCAAATTATTTCCGATTTAAACGAATACATTTTAGCTTTATCTCTCCATAAAGATAGATACACAGCAAGTTACATTGGAGCCGTTTGAAGCCACTTATAGTAGTTATGTATAGGTTAAAAGGATGTAATAGTGCACACATAATTACGGGTTTCTAGCCCATCGTTTGCAAGCATTACATTAACCCCTTTACCCTCAATTAACTCTTATAATGTTTGGGAAGATGAGCAGATTGTCCTTCGTAATGTTTTCTTAGAAAAAAAAACTGCAAAGATGTATAGCTATACATTTTTCCGTTGCTGCGAGGATGTGTAGCTATACATTCCCTCCGATGGCGCCCGGAGGGGTGTGCAGTCGCACAAACAACGCCGTAGACGGTATTTCGTCCCATGTGTTGGGGGCGAGCCTATTGTCGTCTGTCGAGCGCAAATTTCAACCCTAGATTTTGTTTGAGGGTTGTTTTGAAGGTTATAAAGTCTCGACGAAATATTTTAACGATTGCCAAGCATGTTTTTTTTGCATTTGTTATGAAAAGTCAACTTTTTACTTTACCTACATTGTTTCCTCCGAAACAAACTTTTTACATTACGAAATAAACTCTTAGTTATAAGTATCATCTACGCAGACTGTACCTATTATGAAGCTCAGCATAAATATTTTATGAGAAAAACAAAGCAATGATAATGCATACGGCCAAATGACGTCATAAATTTCTATAACCGTCTGTAATGAGTAATACGCGACCATCTGCATATTTGTATGTCCAATGCTGGCCTTGTAGAGTAGATGTAACTCCGTCATTCGAGTGGTACTATGAAAACAATTTATGTAGATGATACAATTACATTTCCTCGCATTATTATGACAGCTAATTTACGTTTTGCGTGATGCCTCATGAAAAAAATGTATTGTGATACGAACCTTATATTTCATTGTTGCGTTTCACTCTGAAAATCTGATGTTAGATTGTAACAGTGAAATGTGGGTACTTAGTAGGTAATTGTTTAGGCAAATTGATTTTTTTGTTTGAACTTACGGTTTTAGTTCGAGGCCGGAGCAAAGACCAAACAATGTTACACCCATTTTTAACCTACTTACGAAGATATTGAATAAAACGTTTAAAGTAAAACAAAAAAGAAAATAGAGAAAATACGAAACATTAAAATTCACGTTAAGGCGTATACACACGAACGAACAAAACATGGTGAACACGAACATCGAACACGGCACATTTGGTTCGTACGTGTGGACGTAAATTAACAAAGCGAACACGAACACAGTTCGACTTGTGTTTTTGCTCCACCAACTCTCTTTAATAGCCATGGATTCAAAAGTGTATCGCCACGAACATTTTTGACGAAACACATAGTGTTCGATGTTCGTTAGTGGTACGCACATTCGAACAAAGTGTTCAATGTTTGTGTTCACAATGTTCTTGTTCGTTCGTGCGTACACGCCTTTATAGTAGTTAATAAAGTTTACTAAGTTAGCTACTTATTATTCCTGATAAAACGTCAAAACTTGAAACACGAAGCCATCAACAGTTTTTCCTATGAAGGTTCAATCAAGTTTTCTGGGAAAACGTCTACCACGCACATGTGTCATAAATTGATAGGTTTAATTTTCAATGAAAACACACCCACATGGTAAAGTTCGTTTATAATCAAAGAACTGGATATAAATAAAACAGTTTATTATTATTTTTTTTTGTTACAAATATGTGTAGATATGTAATAAGTGCCTTCCGATTTTTTTTTACGACAACTTGGAAGCTCTTTGCCGTCATCTCACCTGATGGTAAGTGTTGATTCAGGCTGAAGGTGGAAGCGAGCTTCACCCGGTATCCTCAGTCAAAAATGAACTGGCTGTCTTAACTCTAAGTACCGAAACACAACACAATGCTGTTAACGTTGTTGTTATGGCGACAGACTTAGATAAAATACTGGTAGCTAGCCAGGCGGACTTAGAACAAGCTCTAGCAGGAACCGAACCAGCAACAAATGTTGCCCCCGCCGGCAATTAAACCCGAGACCTCTGGGTCTGAGACAGGTGCTCTTACCCTAGTGGTGAGGCCACCTGACCACAGAGGCGGTTTTTGGTAATGAAAAAAAAAATTAAACTCGTCGTGTGTTTTTGTCAAACCTTACTACTGAAATTCACTTAACGGACATTAGGATTAAGGTGGAATTTTTCCGTACAGTGACTATTACAATCCAGTTAGACGATACACCCAAATATGAAAAAAAAGTATAAGAAGAACGGAAGAAGAAAAAAAAACAAATAAAATATTAAATTCCTTCCACAATATTTCTGCTGCTACTACAATACTTAGTGAAAGTGCCAAGTAAAATATAAACAAACAAACTTTGCGTGCCAGTGTAATGGTTTCGAAACAGACGACTAAACACTTTTTATTGCAATGATAGATCAATTTTTAACCTGACCTTATTTTGTTTCACGATGAAATTGACGATGACTGATTACTGCTCTGACGTCACTAGGTACTCAAAATATAAATATAATAGGTATAGGAGTAACTGTGACGAAAATAAACAGCTTAATCGAGAGATGCTTTCCAATACCGGACGCCATTGATGCATTTGCTTTTTAGGTCTATAATTATCTGTGCCAATTTATGGGAGAAATAACGTAGTTAGAGCATGAACTGATTTCATTTTTACTCAGACTGTACGTGTCCATTGACAAAGTCAAAGTTCAAATAGGCTCTTATTAGGCACTTTTGAACGTCAAAAATTACCAAAAATTTGAATTGATTCAAGTCGATCAATCAATTCCAAAAGGTAGTTTTCGTATGGAGAAGAATGGCAAAGAAACTCCACCGTTACTCTTTTAAAATATTTTACAATATTACATTCGTTATATAGTTATATTATATGTAACGACGATACACCTAGAATAAAATAACTATACCACAATAGGTAAAAATAATTAAAAATAAAGTAAAAACAGATAAATTAATTATGTGATAGATACATGGTGCTCACATATTTACCTACTAACATTGTAAAAGTAAACGATTTTCCAAAAATATTACAATTAATAAGTCTAATTAGTAATGTAAAATCAATGTAATATATTAAAACTGACAAAGATTTAAAAATGTAGCAAGTACCAATCAGCTAGTTTGGCAATTGATCTGAAAAATAAACTTTGCATACATATTCACGGAAACTTTTAAATATAATTTATTACTACCAAGTTCATATAAAACTGCGTGCAGCAATGCATGTAGGCTCACATAACAACAAATTGCATACATTTCCTTAAAACGATAACAAAAATATCAACATTCTTGCGCGCCATTTTGGCGGGTCACTATAGGTATAAAGCCGTAGACACACATCAAGAAACTTCAATGAACGTTAACAGCAATATGGTGTACCTTGTCTTTGGCAGAAACAAACATGTCTAATGATCGAGGAGATCATGATAGATGAAACTTGGATGTCTACGCACAGCTAACCCACTAATATTTGTTTGTTTTGTATGATATATCATATGTTTTGGTATTGATTTCCTTCGTTCTAGTTGCTATGGGGAAGTAGTTTTGGATTCTATCATTTCTATGTATGGTGCTATTTGAGTACAATGTAGGAAAAGCTTTAACTGAAAGGAAAACTTGTGACAAACCGCAACTATGAAATTCTTGTTTTCATCAGAGAAAAAAAAGTAACAAATCTACAAAAAAAAAACAGCTAAGTGCGTGTTGGACCACGCACAACGAAGGGTTCCGTAGTTGGGATGAATTTATCCCAAGAACAAACTTAACATTGTAGTTGAAAAACATGTTCTCCCATAGACAACTGCAAAATATGTAAGTTTATACGCACAATATTGGGAGATTTGCCATGTTATTTTTAAGACCATAGACTTCTTATAGATTTTTCTGTAATCTATAAGTATAACACAATTTTATTTTATTTTTTCAAAATTTTAAACTTTTTAGTTTCGGAGATAAGTATTGGTAAATTTTCATAAATTTTCTTATATAACTTTAAAACTATTTATTTTAAAATTATAAAAAAAATATAGTTGAGACCCGACCCGAGTAAGTTCTTTCGTTTCATAAATATATGTCACACGGTAAAGAGTGCAAAAATTTAATTTTAAACTCAGTAGTTTCAAAATTCATGTATAAATTTACGTAATACGTCCGTTTTTGAGTCCCAGAAACTGATATGTACTATATCAATTTCAACTAGATCGAATCAAATTGGCTGTGACAGACCGACAGACAGACACACGAGTGATCCTATAAAAGTTCCGTTTTTTCATACGGACATACGGAACCATAAAAAGCTTCTACGACCCACTACACTTAAATAAAAAAATCACTACTTGTAACCAAAGTTCAACGTTCCCTGAAATTACCTTTCAATCCTGAAAAATAAGCCAAAAATATCGAAGTGAACAAAAAATAATCGATCACTTTATTATAAACTACCAGCTACCATACTTTTGATGTTAATAGTCATAGCAGTTAACACCTTTATGAATTAGAAACGTTAACCGTCTTATTACAAAAAGCGGTTTAACTAAAAACCCAGGTTTAAACTTCTATAAACTACGGTTTAAACAAAAATGATATTACAAAACGTGGTTTTTCGAAAAACCATAGACCATATCATGGTCTAACCCTAAACCTCGGCGGCCCCTAGTTTAAACGATCAAACAGTGGTCTAAGTCGTATCTGTCCAAGTTTCTTTTTAAGTTAAAGCATCTTTTACATTGTGTTGTGTTGTTTTTACCCAAAAATGGATATTAACATGGTGGATTTTATTGATATTGAGGATATAATGTGGCGTGATTGTGCAATCATCTCGTGTAGTATATCATAAAACATTTTTTGGGATATAAATCATTTAAAGACGGATTTCAAGTTCATCGAAGTACCTAATTTATGATTAGGTACTTACTTTTTCCTCGGAACTCCAATTCTCAGTTCGTTTTTATTTTGTTGGTACATCACAATATAATATTAAAATTACTAAAGAACACTACATACATACTATCAACAAAGAGAAAATTGTTCTATTAGAGACTTCGATAACTTAAAAATTCCAAAGCTAAATGAACTTTGTTCAACTTGCGATGGTTTTGTTTAATGTTATGGTTTCATATATCGCGCGAGAATCTTACGTTTCGTTACACGTACTAAGATGTATTTTTAGTAATTAATACGACATTAAGTAATGTACTTAAACCTAAACAAAACTGCAATCGACGAAATAACTAATGTTCCATACAAAATAATAATCTCAATATTTTTAACACTCCTAAACATTAGCTTATATTAACTAAAAGTTTTCTTTTCTGAGCATACGGAACGTTGCAATTGAATGATATCATGGTGAACGAGTAATATTTGTATTAATCTGTGGTTGATATAAAAACAAGGGTTCAAATGACGGTACTAAGAAGACCACGGTTTTTTTAAGTTTTGTAATACGGACAAATTTAGACCATGGTTCTGCAGATAAGCCTGGACTTGATAAGTCAGGTTTAAAGCCAGGTTTATTTAGTTTTTTGTAATAAGACGGTAATAGTTTTCATACTGTTTACGAAAACCGAAGATCAAAAAGAGTGGAAAAAATTGAGATATTAATATTTCTGTTGGTTATTAGAAATAGTAGTTCTTCATTTATTTTTGGATACATGAAAGAATGTATTAAGTGGATCGTAATTATCGTGTGCTGATCAAGATATCAACATTAGAAGAATCTTTTTGAAACAAAAGTCGTTGTAATTAGTCCAAAAATTAAAAATGTATTGCTATGGACGTCATTCAAGTGTCTTATAAATATGACTTGTTCCTTCTAAACAGGTGTAACTTCACAAAACTGAAAGTGAAGCCATTAAAAATTCTTAAAATGTACCTATTCCACCAAATTTTGCTTCAAACTTCACCTGCTAACTTTTTAGCGTAGGTAGTTGGCTTCCATTGTACACAAATCCTTCGAATCTTCTAGGTCGTTTCGTAGAAAACAACGGTGTATGCCATGTATTTTGATGGTTTGCAACGCTTTTACAAGTTTATTACGAGAAAATTGACGCAGGGAAAAGTTTGACGTGAACTGCGTAAAAGTAGCCTCACTAAGTTCTTTCCTGTTCGTCATAGCCAGTCCTTCTAAAAAGGGAACATCAATGAACATTTTATAACTTAAACCAGTAGGTATCTACGCGTTTATTTGAACACAAAAAAATACTATATTTTTTTTAAATCACATACTCCTAAAGATAATTTCTAAGTCGTTTATACTAATCCACATTATGAGTGTTCCACCTGTCTGTTTCAATTTAAAAGTACTTAAAAGATTGAGAAAACAGACTGAAAATTAACTTACTTCTTTCAAATATGTTTTATTAAGTTTACTGATTGAATCATAAATTTTCTACATGATTGTGTTCATATTAAAGCAAGGATATCTAAAATTCAACCCTCTATAAAATGACGTCAATTTACTATTTACCTACCTAATGTTGACCAAAAGACACGCTACCTTTTCCTGGAACTGAATAATGTAACGTAATACGATCAATCAATAAAATTGAACATTGAATATTCCTGTTTAAAGATCAGAAGCTAACATGCAAGACCAACAAGTCGTTTAACTAAATAGCTTATATTTACCTTGTAATCGACCACAGTTGAATATAAAATAACACTGCCTTCAGCTGTTTGACTGAATAATAGTGGTTGCTCTTGTTATAATTACTTAGTAGTTTGTTTTGAACCTTATTATTATAGCGCGGCCATCACTTCCCGTGGGAAGCGAGGCGAGGACTTAATAATTCATAACATCCTATGATCCTCCCTCGATAATCTTCAATTTTTTTGACTTAATTGCAATATTAATTTCTACAGACAATACGACTGAGTAACCATATTGAAATGAGCCAGTTTTAATATTTTCCGCTTGATTAATATTTCAACATAATTCTTGAAATTTCGGAAATTCATTTTCGCAATCATTTTCTGTGTAATGAACACTTTATTATTTAAGAATTATTAATGCTATCATTATAAATAAACGAAAAATAAAACAAAGAAGATTTTTGGGTTTTAATTAAAGTTTAAAACAGCAGACCAATAAGGGTCTTTACAGAGTTCTTTTATGAGCGACTTAATGAAAATATATCCACACAAACCAGAGAAATAATTAAATTACGAAGCTAACACAACTTATTTAAACACACATTTAAAATATACATACCTGCAAGTAATCGCTTTAACTTATTTTAACTCAAATTAAAGTGAAACACAAACACCTCTCTTGGCTCGATTCAAACTTCCATACTTATGTAGTTTCAATACCCGTAGTTGTAAAACTTTCTCTATGATGGTAGCACATTAATTACTAACCGTTGGCGGGGGTAAAGCCCAATAGGACGGTGTATTAAGTTTAACCATGTAGATTTACGATCAAACCCTTTCATTAAACAGGTATTAAGGCGACAGATAAGCCTGTACATTACGCACTTGTTCATACTATTTGGGAGTTTGCATGAAAGGTTTATAGTCACCAATGAAACTGGCCGACCCGACTCTCTCAATACAACTATCCACCCTAATACATAAACGTTGTGGTTTAATTTATGTACGTACGAACTTTCGTTGAATACCTATTGGGGTTTCAATTCTGAGGAATCAGAATTGTACATAGAAATTGGAATGCTACATTCGTAAAATCAAAATTGCAACTATCTCGTCTCATTGGATATAGTTTGGAATGTAATTCAACTTTATCGTTCGCTAACTCTGAACTTGAATGTTCATTATAGCTAATTGGTGTAGTTCGATTTAGTGAATAGGGGTAAGATTCGTTTTATTCCTTAGTGTAGCCAGTGGCAGCGCAATCGTAGAATGAATGCGCTGAAAATACTGGAAAATATTTAAAATCGTGGTAAAACCCAAAACATTATCCACGCAGCGGTTTTCGCAATTAACGCAAACATTGAGACACAGATAAACAGAATGGCCAATCAGAATCAAATAGATATTAATAGAGTGGTTCATACATAAAATAGGTAGTATGCAATCAATAATACCATTGCTTTTAGTTTGTCTCCAATATCTGCGACATAAATGATGGTCGACAATAAATGACGTTCATGATATAGTAATGAGACCTAAATTAATTCATTTTATCGCATTTAAACGGTGCATTATAAACTGAACAGAATTTAACGAGTTGTGCAGTTTAAGCGAAGCGTATATAAATATTGCCTAACAATTAGTGAGTTTTACTGTTTATTTTAAAAACTAACGCAGCTTTCAATTTAACTTTTACGGTGAAAATTGTTGGATTAAAGCGTTAATTTAGCGGAGGTGTACGTTAGTTGGCCGCCCCTTGTTTCGTTTTGCACTTACAAAGAGCAATCGATTTTAAAGCTCGCTGGATTGAAAATTATATGAGGAGCCTTCGAGAGCGGGCGGGTGCGGGTAGCTGTGTTCGTGAGCCGCCAATGCGCTTGTCTTTCGGTTCAGTGGGCTTTCTTTAAATTGGCGACGGCTTCGCCGCTGGCCGCTCCGCTTATTGCATCCCCCGCCCGCAGCGTCGCGACGTCCACGATATTGCCTCCATTCGACCTTTAAGCAAATAGAATTTCCCAGTCAGTAAATAGGATAGCGTTATAGGTAAATCTTCGGCGTGTCCTCGCGTCGTTTACGGGTAAAAGGTAGAAATTCAATTTTTATCGACGTACTCGATTACGATAACCCCGAGGAGCAAGTACTCTACGGAGCGCCGGCTGCGCTCATTCGTCTTCTCTTTAGCCCAAATTTGTGCGTGATGAAGGACAATCCTTCAACGCATGTCGGGATATTGTCTCATTTTGGCGGGTTCCAGGCGTTCTATTCATATTTGTGTTCAAGGTAGGCGAGGCCAACTAAATGCCACACAATATCGTTTTTATACTAACGAGTGAACGCCAAGAAAGTTGCGTGCCACGAGGATTTTCATCATGGGACCTATCAAATAATAACGAGGTCATCCTTCTCCAACGGTGCGCCCAATATCGTGGGTCGATCTATTCGGTAACAATCGTGGACGATCTTTTGTACTTTATGATAATACATGTCATTGTTATTTAGTCAATCGTTTTTGTATTCACTCATGTTACATAAAATGTTACGTGTTGTACGATGAAATAAATATATTGATCGATAATGTCGTGGGATATAATAGTTGGGTGGTGGTGGAGAGGGTTAATATCAGTGTATCGGCGAAATGGTTGTGTTAATAGTTGGTTGGACTCGCATCTGCAGTGGAGCCGGTTGGCGGCTTAAGCCTATTGTCGCGCGCACGAGGAGGCATCACGAATTCTGCCCACGATCTGCTCTAAGGTTTATTGTAATTTACAAAACTGACTGAGGTTTTGTTGCTATCATTTCGTTGAACGTTTGTTTTGTTACCCCAGCTTTCCGAGGCATGGCCAGGTTTAGGATTACGTTTCTTCAACACACTTAAATTTTATTACGACTACTTAAAAGCTAGCACAATTTTTTTTTGTCTGAACAGCACTTTTCATGGTCCAATTAAATGGAAGCCCCTTGTATAATTACAGGGGCAAAAGAACAACAAAAATAAAACAGAATTTGCAAAATTCTAATAAATTATATACGAAAACCTTTTGTAACCTGCGGTAAACAAATTCATCAGCTCCTACCCTTTGGTCTCAAATTATTTTCACGTACACATTATATATTTTACAGAGGGCGGAAGGCTACTAATGGCATAAATTGAAGACCGAGCGCTAGAAGCAACCACAGGATTTTGCGTATTTGAAATTCAGTTACTCGTTGTGCACAGCGTGGCTACGCTTCGAAGCGATCGCTGTAGACCCCACGTTATATTTTCTATAGAACGAAGGAGATGGATCGCTTTAAAACTCGCTAGTGGAAACCAGAATTTGAAATTTGCATCCCGACGTATCAGGAGTAGTGAAACGTTGTAAGTGGTGTGCTTCGGAACGTGCTTGCGAAATTTTCACAGTATGGTCGGAAATTCGAAGCGCAGTTTAGAGGTGTAATTACTCTATTTTTGGATGGATAGATTGGTTGTTTAGCTATAAGTGGTTTGGGCAGATTTATCGGTTTTTAAACAGACAATCGAAATAATCTTCATTAGTAATTTTGATGATTGATTTAGATGAAATAGATTTACTATATTTAATACTGATGATTTCACATACTTTCAGGATTACTACGTATTTGACCAAATACTAAAACTTTCACCTCATTATCATAATCGCTACATCGAACTAAATTCGTGACTCACAAATAACATCAAAGAGCGAACCCAGTCACCTGACAATATTGAGGCGACAAAACTACAGTAACATAGACTGCGATCCCATTACAAATGCATCGGGTTGTCTAGTCGGCTGACAGGACGCGGCGGGGCAAGACGGTGCTCAGTATAGCGTCATATCAATCACCATTGCTGAACACCAGCCCGATCCCTTGGCACTTGGCCTACATTCCAAATTACACAAATTTACGTAGTGGGCCTAACCGCCGCCGTTAGCCCGCCGCGCGGATTAAGTCTGGAAGGCAGCTTACATCGGGTACCGCTCCCAATACCACGCTCAACCGATGCCCAATCTTATCTATACACCACACTAACTTTATAGTTATACAGCCAAACAACTTCTACAAATAAGCCCTTAATACACAAGTTAATAAGTAGAAAAGTTTGAATAAACTCATCTTAACTCGTCAATGTTGAGAGCCATCAGCGACTGTCTACTTTCGTGAAAGTTAACGTTAAGTAGGATTTGCGTTAACTTACGTTTCCTCGAAAGGATTAAAGTAATAGCGACGACATATTTAATAGATTGTAAGTTCGATTTTATCTTCCATACATTGATAGATTAGATCGTGTTTCTGAATGAATATTTGAGCACCAATTTGAGATCTGTTTCGCTGGAGCGATTCGTAATTTATAGTGTTTCGGGATGTGGGCGTACAACCTATTTGTTATGAATCGTTTTTGCCGGTTCTCGTTGTATTGCTGGTTGTTATAGTAAACACGCGTAATACCCTTTCATTTATAACTCCCGCTGCGGTTCTTGATATAGGCTCGCCCTTAATTCCGACTTAATTAGTGTCACGCAAGTTCCATAATCCAAGGCTTGAGCACCGTACGACCGTTCTTAAAATGGAGATTAGTGCGGCAAATATCTCGAACTACGCTATCCTTTCATAAAGCCACTACTCCACTACACCACTTTCGGGATAAATATTCAGTTGAGGAGCAGTACCTAAGGGTGACTTATCTGAGAAAAATCTTTGTGTATATTCTTACATTCATTACTACTAATTTTAATATATATTCGGGATTGAAAAACAAGTCTTTATACAGCGACAGAAACAACAATATATATTTTAATCTACATGATAAACTAAAACTTAAGTAACTCCATACTTGGTAATTCTGTGAAGATTTTAAAGTATGTAAGTATATTTTGTGTTCAGTGTCGCAACATGTCGGCACGAAGAGTCAACTGCGACGAGGAATTCTAAAAGAACTGAACATAAACATAGTATTTTGTGTACGGAAGTCCTTCCGCGGTCGCGTACAACGGATGTGCAGGAAAACGCTTGCATACTGAGTAGGCGTGCCTAAAAGACACTGCGGACTTTAGTTTACCTACAGCGGATTACACGAAACTTAAACATGCCACCTAAATCTGCGACAAACCGTTAGAACCGAAGCATTTAGCTCACTGGCTTTACGGCCCCGAGCCTCGAACTACGTGAAATTAAAGCCCAATTCTAAACAGCACCACTCCACTTTAAACTACAGATTAATTAAATTTAGTCGCTCTATTTTTACGGGCTTAGAAAAAATATAGGTTGGTAACTAGGATTAACTTTTGACACTTCTTTACGAAAAGTTCACCTCGTTTTAGTTAATCTCATTAAAATTTTAATCATAACGGACGTCAGAGTATTATTTCTAGATTGTCCCGCGACATGTCCGTCGACAAATTAGTCACGGATTTGTTAGTGTCGATCGACGGGTGATTTTATTTTTAACGAGACATCAAACATTATCGAGGGCCCCGCGAGGAGTTACTCAAGCGCCTGTTTACAAATAAGAAACGGCGAGGAGACGAGTGCGTAATAAATTTTATAACACGGCATCGATTCGGATTCGAACGTAATAATAATATATCGGCTGGAAATATTGGAATGTGTCGGTGCGCTCGGCGCACATCTTAAAATAGACCCTCATCAAAGACAAGCAGGTTTGCAGCTGTAAATCCATTTCAGTGTGGCTTGTCCGCATTATAAATTGGGGCGTACATATGTATGCGCAACTTTGTTTGTGTGACGTTTACCTAAACAGAGCGGCGTGTCCTGTGACCTCGCGTTTCCATCTCATGTCGCACCACATTCGTTTGCGTTTTCTATTAACGTGTCCCGGGCACTATTAGGGCAACTAGATGGATGTTGTAATTTGATTTTGTATACATTCGCTGAATTAGAGGAAAACTACTGCTAGACACAAAGACGCGCGCGGCCATCTTTTAGCATTAGGATTTGCAATTCCAATTTAGTAGAAATAGTAAATGCAGAATGTAGGTACCTATTCCAAGTTAGCGAATTTTATAAAATGTAAACTGAATATTTTTAAGTAGAATGTCAAAAAATATCCTAATTATTATCAACAATGTGATTCCGTTGACAAACTATTTGTGTATGATAATTTGAGTCATATTGCATTTGATGAAACGCGGTTCGCTCGAGCCGGGGTTCGCTGAGCACTCTAGACGACCGCAGTGCATAGATTTGCATTTTACGGTTTTGATACGTTGAGCGAATATTCAGTGCGGTGTCGGCGTAGGTATCTTTTCAATTCGACGCGGCGGGCGCCGAGTGGCCGCTCGAGGGCGCTCGAGTAGTGGCGCGTGCTCGAGTACCGCGCTCGATGCGCCTGCGCAACGCTCGCCCTCGCACCCCCCTCGCCCGCCTCACACTCACCCGACGCCAAACTCCCCATCCTTCGAAGGTTATTACAATTAACTACAACGCTGAGTTAAGCCTCAATTTGGCACAAGTTACTGCTGTCGTTAGACACTGAGTAAATGTGTTTTTTAAACGAATTCTCTGATTAGATGTTCTATATGGTAAAAGTAATGAAACGTAGACCAAGACCTAGGAAAATATTCAAAGATCCCAAACATGAAGCCTTTAGGGACGTGCCGTTATTCGTGGTCGCGTGGCACGGAAGTCGGCCATATTGCGGCGTGTCAGCTGGTCGCAAGCGGAAGCGTCGTCAGCACCACGAGTACAAGACGAACATTTAGCTAGTTTTATGTCTTACTACTCATAAAACTTGGTACATTTGTCTAGTACGTTCTGTTCGCTGGTGTTCACTTAAGCTATAGAGAATTACAAAGTATTTTTTATCGTTAGGCATAAAAACTAAGAAATATAGGTACTTTAGGTTAAAAACTGTGCACTAGATTATCAAAACTATTTAACTTTACAATTCGCACACTTTACAAATTAACACTGTATCTAAATTGGATTCATCCTTTGCTGTCCGTTGTGAAATATTTTTATCTTTTATCTACCTAGAATTGTTTTCAAAAATCTTTACCACCGGCATGGAGAATAAATCATGCGTCAAACTCACCCATCGGTGGGGGAGAGGGCGAGAATCTGTCGTATGGGGAGCGGGGACACCGCTTCCGAACCATTCATTCATTCGTCCGAGATTCATCACTACACTGACTCATAGGCCGGCCAATTAGTGACGGCGATTCATTTTCTTTATTTCTTTCCTAGAAACGGATACCCACCGCCGATAGTTAATGTCGGATTACTTATTTCGTTTTCCCCTATGTAAAATCATAGAATATCTTTATAACAGTTAAATGTTCTGATAAGACCTATAGCTACCTATCTATAACTTCCACAAGCTATTAAGGTAATAAAATTTGCATCTCATATGATGTCGATTATTAAATTTCAAAGGAGATTACGATCTCGTAATCGTGAAATATAACGTTTTCTATTTCACCACGCTCGTTTGAAGAGGACGCTTAAAATTTATCGACTCTGGTCCTCCCTTGCTATAAAACTGCAAAAGTTTTCCACGAAACGCACAATTTACTACGTTTCTGGCGAGTACAAACTAGATTTAATTCAGCCACCGTACATATAAGCTATATATTACGTAGGTAATTATTTTGTGCAAAGTTTAATTCTGCATTGCGCCATTGCCGAATTCGTGTATGAATTAAAAAATATCGCACGATACCAATATAAATTGGGAATTCCTTTTGCCTGAATATTATAAATATGTCAAGTATTTGTATGTGTTTCTAAGGAATGAATAATTTACTGTCGTCCTTTGATACCACTTTCCAGACGTCTAATTTTATATTCTATTTGCCATTCAACTGTGTGAAAAGGATATAATTTAACTAATTTCCAACATGTGTGTGAGAGGCGTAGAACACTTTCGTGAGTAGCAGAGTACATACCTTTTGTATAATTAAACTGTGGGCAAACCCAGTTTAAGTTTAATCCTATAGCCTCTTGACACCGCACTCCCGCCTGGAGGGGAGCTTATTTTGTTCGTCAACACTATCGACCGATGTGTAGACGAAAGCGCTCAACCGCGCTACAAGTGTCACTCGAAATACAACTGTTATACTTATGTAACACGGTTTGTTTTCCAATGTACTGTTGTGGGGACGCCGTTTTCTTTTTGTAGAGATAGAGAAAAATATACGGTTTATATAGAGTTCAGTTAGTCGGCTATCATTCACAAGGATTGCATGTTTTGTAGGCAGCCTCCGTCATAGACGACAGTTGTTCCTGTAGTTTCTATTTATTTAGTCTTACGAATAGCTCCATACATTCGTTTGAGGGAGGGTTGGTGACGTCAAGTAGTTCGTCGTAAGGACATTTAAGTGATACTTACAATGTATTCGTATCACGACGTCGTCGAAGGAAAAGTGTTGTGTTACCAGAGACATTACTTAGTCTAACATCAATTAAATTTTATGTACGCATCAAATAGGTTAAGTGTTTAATCTTAACGTGGCGTGGTAAACAATACGAACATGTACCGCATTGTTTGTGTTTGTTTGTCCATTAATTTATTCAGATATTATTTATTCAATGGGTACGATAATCGCACACAAGTATCTTTAGAAAGTCTGAAACTTAATAAAAGAAAATGTACGAAAATCTTTAAAACTTTTAAGAGATACAAATAATTTACTAGGTTTTATAATGTTCAGTAGCTTCGTAATACAGTTAGATTTATACTAAAACAAATATGTACCAAATACTGTACAAGAAAACGCAGACAGATAACATAAATGCGGACACATGCTGCATGTTTCAAAACGTGTAAGTACCTACAAAGTTTTCCTGAAAGCAACTTCTTTTTACCGCGACATTTATTGTTTATATACAAACATCGTCACCATTGAGTAAAACTAATAATAAATACGAATGTAAAGTTCAAGTTTAAAGAATGTCCGATTGTCCAGTCCCCTGGTGTTTTAATGAATGCTCTTGGCAACCCCGTGACGGCTTACAACATTAAGGTCCTTATTACGCATTCTCGACATTTGCTTAATGTATGAAAATTTGAAAGAACGAACCATGTTGATGGTCCTCGAAACAAAATAATTGCTACGGTTGCGCGGTCCGGGATTCGGCCTCGACATTCATTATTCACTTTTTATTTCGCCCTCCCCTCGGCTTATAATTTGACTCGAAACATAAAATCAAGTTTTATTTGATTATGCGTAGCAAAAAAGAAAAATTCCAAGTATCTTGTATCCTTCACTTTTAATAGGCAGAGGAATCTTTACATTATGATTTACTTAGAAAAGTTCATTTGCGTTATCTTCAGCGATACAACTCATTTTGAAACGGCCTGTTTATTACGTGTTTTTCTCGAAACAATCCATAATACTCGAACTTTTATCTTTATCTTTTGGGTAAATTGTATTTCAGTCACGCAAAATTCAAATGTTATTGAACTGCTGAAGATATACAAATATTCGATTTTGAATAATCAAAATGGTAGGAGAATTTGAACAACACATCCATCTTGTACACTTACATCACGTCTTCGTACTTGAAACAAAGCAGCGTCAGTCAATCTTACAATAGCCTAGGGTTGGTATAGGCATAGTTTTTGCATTAAACAAGAAAAGGGGAGTTAGCGGCAAGGCGTAGGCGTCCCGACGACTCGCTTTCATCCACTCGCGGGTGCTACATAAAAGAAAGTACGCACACACTACACCAGCCAGCCTTACATATATGCCGTACTGATGTGTTCCGAATGGCTTTCGATGACAAGTGCACTGAGCCGGTTCACTTTTTAGGCTCCTAAATGCTGCTATTGTTTCCAGAACTCTCGCGCCAGCGTTTCTGAAGTATAACGGCGGAGTAGTCGATTTTGTGATGGCTATAACAGTTATTTGAATAGTACTGTTCAGTGTTTTATCGATAGAAACGGGAAAATGTCATAAACAATCAAACAGCATTAAAGTCTAGGGCCGCCCACTACGTAGATATATTTAACTGTATAGAATGAAGTGGTCCTTTGTTCGCGCGCCGAGGGCTGCGTACGAGTAATAGGACATAAAAAACTGAAAGAAGCAATATCCCAGGCCTCTTCATACCTACTCCATCCATTTCTTTCCACCATTGTGCGGATCCTCTTTAAATTTTTCATGGGCTTATCAACGCATCGATCAGACGTTATTTATTCAGCTCACGATGTAATTCTAAGAAGTTTGTTCATTTACATGTATTCGTATTTTACTTGTTTGTGTTTGCTTTATCGGATATTGAATGGAAACGTACCTACATGTACTTCGCAAAATTCCATTATTATGATTGATTAAATTCCAATTTTATATGAGTTGTTTCGCTTATTCTATTCCATTTCCAGTAAATAGTTAGATTTTTGTTTGCAATCCTAGCCGGTGCACGTGCAGGTGGTAATTGAATAGCAACACTGAATCATTTCAATTTCAATACAACGTGGGGTGGATGCGACGGCGACTTGTTATTGTCGGAATTAACTAGTCTGGAGAGCGACAGACAGCAAGCATCAGTACGAGATAGAGATTAATACTGTGCAAGTGTCGGTGAAGCCGAGAAGCAATAACGTTTCGTTAATGTGTCCCATTTAGAACGTACGCGGTTAGTGTCTTGCGTCGCTTGACGTCGCACGCCACAACCGAGTACGTACTTATTTCATGTCGTGTCGCCTCCCCACCGAACTAACGAGACTTGCACCCTAAGCCCTGGAATCACCATTTGCCATCCGTGTGGTCTCTGTATTGTTACAAATGGCATAGATCTATTTGAAGGCGCCCCGTGCGGGACCTAATGAGCTGTGAAGTAGATAAGGTGTACGACACCAGAAGACGGGATCATCCCCTATCTATACGAAATGCTCACTGCGCCGAGCAGCCGCCACCAATACATATTTAGATACAGTTATAATGTTGCCAACGAATAAGATAAACTTTGCATACGGTATTTACCAGGGGCTCATGCGCAGTTAAAATTTTGTAACTAGAATTCATACGATGGAACGCCAGCTTATACACGAAAATCAATTTTCGTTTCCACCAAAATACTTTCACTAGAGCTTTTGCTAAAAAAAACGTGCAAAGTGGAGTAAATAAAAATTTAATGAATGATAGGGAGTGGTCACATTCTATCCTGTGGGTGTAGTAATAATGAAAAATAGGTGCTTCAAAAATACGCATTTATTCAGGAAGACAAAGAACAGACAAGCGAGCCAGAGGCTGTGGGCAAACAAAAATGAAATGCAACGTCAGCGTCGGGTGGGCGGCCGACCTTTGTGCCCTCGCCTGCGCGACGATCCCCCCAAATTCTCTGTGTAAAAATTGATTAATATTGTCCCAACCGCCTCTGCCGCAATAAGTGGTATATTCACTCTTTCATGTTGCACATAACTCTTGAAAGAATTTTTTTTCAACTGGATTTCGCTGGCTGTAATACTTTTTTTAGAAAGAGCGAAAAGGTGTGCGACGCAGAGTGGATTTAGAGCAATAAAAAATAACTATTCGAAGGAATTGTACGAGTGCTGACGTTGGATGCATTTATGCGTTTAGTTTCATGGCACTGTCATGTTGCGCTACAAAACGGAATACGTTCAGAATAAAAACATTGTACACTGTTATATTTCACTTCCTTCGTTGTAAACGGTAGAAAAATGTATGTATGCACGTGTACGAACGTTTTAATTTTTCGACCGATAAAGTTTATGGCGTTTATTACTTACTGAAAATATCGGTGGCGACAATTTCGGTGTGGTGCGAGAGCGTTGTAGGTCGGGAACGTAAAAATTTGTGCGCAACGTGTTCCGCGGTAGTGGCACATTATGAATTGAGTTAGAGCAACTCGTAAGCCGGCAGTCCGGCACGTCGCTAAAGGGACGGTGCCGTGCTGCCGTCGGACGTAATTGGTGTGTGTAGCTTTTTGTCGTGCTACGGCCGTTCGGTGTTTGCCGCCCGCGGTCAAGTTAGTCTAAATTAAATTGTTGTATTTTTCACAACAAAATGACTGTGACGTAGCCGGTTACTGCCGCGTCCTAACGAGCACGACGCTAATGTTGTTTGGCGGACGATGCACGTACCTACATTTTTGAGTCGCGCTCTGTGGCTATAGTTGAATTCAACATAAACTAATTCTGTTTTTACAAACTTTTATCATATTTTCATTGCTCGCTGCGTTTATTTTCAGTTCATTAAATGGAACGATTTGTTTTCATGAGCCTGTAATAAAGATTATTGAAAAATGTTTGCATCTGTTTCATAAAAACATTAAATTATGGAGATGTATTTTTCTATGACAGCAGAATAATACTTATTTCAATCAAATGGAATGATGAAAATACCCAAAAGGCTAATGTTACGCATAATAAACTTTGGGTTGCACGCAATGGTCAGCCGTGACAATTAATACGAGCAATCAAAGGTACCGTGAACCAATTTAGAGGTTCGAGCTAAAAATTGGATATGTGGTGAATAATAATTTTCCCAATGGAGTGAACTGCGTTGTCCACATTTAAGGTAATTGCCAACAGTTTGGGCTGACATGTCGGCCGGCAAGCCTGACACTCACTCCCATAGGACCACCCTTTACAATCCCATTTATAAATACCGCTTAATCAAATTTTTATTTATCGCTCCCCGAGTATTTTGGTCGTATGAATCCGTGATTATAATATTCAAACTTCAAAACGTAATTATTGTTAATCAGTTTAATCAAAATTCCATAATGATAATTCCGTGCAGTACCGGTTGATATCAATTTTATTCGATCATTTTGGTTATTGGCTTACCCATATCCGTACTTTTAAGTAGGTACTAAAATAAGACGTAGGTATACAGGTAAAACCCCAAATCACGTGTCTTAGTATTGAATATAAATCTATCAAATTTCGTATTTTACGGTCAAAAGGGTTGGATGATCAGTATGGACATTACCCGGGCATTGCGGTTATCGATCAGTAAGACTGCCCGTCGTGTACATAAATAAAAAAAGTATGATCATGATCCGTTTGCACCTTCTTTTTATAGCCTCTTCGCAGTATATCATTTATATTGAACCCGGAAAAATATTCCCCTAAAATTTTATACGTTCATTGGGGTTACGGCAGTAACTATAGCAACATAATAATAATGATATAAAGGTAACTTACGGTGTTCAGGGTTAAATCAAAATATTTTTGTTGGAAACAATTTTCGAAGAATTTCCCTTAGAAATTAACATGTAACAATATGCATACGATCCGTATTTCAGTGCAAGTACAGTTGTAATTATGAATTACAAAAGTTGAACTAGAATGCAGTCGTTTCATTCAAACGCAACAATGTCCTTGATTGTTAAATAACACAGAATTTAATAAAGTATGTCAAGTAACACAGTGGTAGTAATATTTTAGTTATTTCTGTACGGATATGCTCGTAATCATAAAACTGGTGTTGGTTATTGCAATTTCAAAAGTTTATTTCTCTTATTCCGAGGGCATTGAACCATCCAATGAAGATGCTGTTTGTTTTGGCGGCTGCCGCCCAAATGTTTACCTAACGAATTCATTGTATTTTTATATACTCAAATTGAACCGATTTCCGAAGTATTGACTGTGATGGTTTTTATTTGAATGTGAATAGAAAAAAACTGTTTACAATTCTGTTAAGATACGATAGTAAGCTCACTGTTTTACGAATAAATAGGTCATGATAACGAATAAGGTTGGTTTTAAGCATGCTCAAAAAATCCCTTGTTGCTGAATATATTCCAACTTTAGCAGCGCAACTACAGGCTGTTCCCACGTAGCATGAAAAAAAAATTACAGTAGAAAAACGCGTTGATTCGGTGAGACAACATGACGGGGAGCGTTGTCACACTTGAGATTTACAGGGAAAAGGCAGAAGGAAGGGCGCGGGGTGCGGGGTGCGGGGAGTGCCACTTGGACACGTAGACCACCCCCGCCCCGCCGCTCCTCACCCCCTCCATGCCACTTATTCATCATTTACGTACATTTGAGTGTGATTTCGTTTGGGATCGTCCCAGAACTCTGGCCCTCTTACTCACTTACATTAGTTACATTAGACGTTACCGAATCTTGTTTTATTCAATTTCCACAGAGCTATTATCTTTCGCCACTCATAGTAATAGGGATTCCTTTCCGAGACGTAATAATATTTCTCGTTTCTACTGCCTCAAAGGTTTAAGGGATTGTATGTATTGTTATATGATAGCTTTTTTTTAACTTTCTGAGATAATATGAGATTGTATCCTTCAATTTCAAGCCCTAACAATTTATTTGGCCATGTAAAGTTCGTTTACTGTCGCACAACATTTTGCTTATGATATTACCTGTAGGCGTAGGCTATAAACATTTTAATTCTCAAGGCTCAACTTTACCACCCGACATAATTCTATCAGGTTATACGAGTAAAATGTAACAATACGTGAAAATTGAGTCCACATTTCTACGAGCGACCGCTGAGTTTGAAAAACGCCAGCACAACAGCTCACAGGGGGTTAATTGTTTGACTTTTGTCGTTAACTGTACCGGTCATATGATACGTAAATAGGTACCTACTGAGGCTCGGTCCCTTTCATGTTAACGCGACATCTGCTGACTTTGCTGTGACGTCATAATAGTATCGAGCACAGCTTCCAGCCTCGTTACCGATAGGAAACCCGTTAAAATCTCGACGACCATTGTTAGCTTGTCGCGGCTTGCATTTTTTCCTCCGTTATTACCGCGCATAAATATTCAAGAAAAAAACAGGTAGCCTGCCTTTGAGTTCAAGCCGTGCAACGATATTGACATTATAATGAAATCTCCATTTAAACGTCTATGCTTTGATTGTTGAAAAATATGCATTGAATAAATAAATTAGCATTAACAGCTATCATATTCATCACGCTTTATGCACTGAATCTGCGTTTAATAAGTCTACATGCGGTACTCATAAGCAAATCTGTGAGATTCTGCAAAGGAATTATTTCCAGACTAAGCTAAACAAACAAATTTTAGTGAACAAGTCTGAACACGGTCCAATATTGTCGGTCTGTGGTTGCTATTATCTCACAGAGCCATTATGTATTATGCGTTCTTCAGAAATATCCCTGAGTAACCTTCGCGGGAGGAATGCATAATATATTAACAGTAATTATTTGAACATTTCGCTCACCCGCCTTCACTTTGCTTCCAATTGTTTTTCCGTTATGAACTAACCGAACAAATTATGCAGAATCCTGACACATACCATTGCTCCCTTTTGCGCTTACTATTCATATAAGCCAATGTCCTATATAAAAATAAATAACTACAAAAAAGCGGAATTCATTGAAAATTTAAACCCATCGATAAAATATTTTCGCCATTTGCAAATAAGCGTAGTATGTTTGTTTACGTATTGATTCATTGATAACATTTTTATTTTATTTTTTTCATGTGTATTGACAGACTGTATTTGTTGCAGATGGTCACCAGGACAAAGAAGATTTTCGTAGGCGGGCTATCGGCACCCACAACGCTTGAAGACGTAAAGAATTACTTCGAACAATTCGGACCGGTGAGTACTCGCTTTCTCTTGTATCTACTCGTTAACTTCGGTTGGGGACTTTACTGGCAGAGCTCCGTAGTGCGGCAATTAGCAAAACGTATAGAAGCGTTTAGCCGACATATTCCACGCAACGTGGCCGCGACGCGCGCGCAAAGTTAAGACAACTTCGCTCACCAAATTTAATTTACACCGAACTTTTTGGAAAAGTGTACTGAATTTGCACTGTCATGTCTCATTTGTTATTAGGCAACGTTAATTTTACCCGCAGCTAAATCATTCTGTGCACATAATAATTAAACACGTTAC
Source organism: Xanthia togata (assembly GCA_963853775.1). NCBI lineage: Eukaryota > Metazoa > Arthropoda > Insecta > Lepidoptera > Noctuidae > Xanthia > Xanthia togata. Next base: position 9,457,816 of record OY970802.1, on the reverse strand, counting down.
CCTCAAATTTGGCGCGTCGGTCAAACTTGCAAACTGTGTTATTGTGATTATGTGCCCGCTTTACTTGTTTTGATGGAAATTCATAATATAGCGGCTTAGTTCCGAGCGATTAAATCGTAGATACACTGGTTTTTATTCCGAACGAACGCCATTATGTGAAATTGAAGCTTTCAACTAAATTAATGTTGTTTTAATGGATACTAAATAACAAAGCAGAGATTTAAAACAGGGAAACAATTTCTTTGTGCCGTTATTGTCTCAGGTCGATATTGAATAAGACTGTCGTCTTAGCACCAATCTATCGTCTCATTTCTCGGATGGTGTCACAGGAAAAGGGATCTTTGTGTGACTATTTAAAGTTAATATTCGCGTGGAGATGCGCGCCTGCCTGTAAGTCTGCGATAACTTAGTCTTTGTCTGGCGGTCGCGACTCAGCGCAGGTGTCTATCTACAAAAGTTTCGTCGTAATTAGCCCCGTATCTAGCATGGATGCGGACTAAGGAACTTTTCAGAATTCAACATTGGCTACAGCCGGGGAGTCATTGTGCCAGCTCTCAAAGTAATCGGAGCGAGCCAGCCGGCAGCGGCCGCGACGATCAAGACCTTCATTACCTATTATGAGAGTTTAGAATAAAGCCAACGAGTTTTTCGGAGTGAATGTGATTGATGCCGAGCAAAGGAAATATCCCGGGAGAGATAAAAGGAATTTAATGAAGAATGTCTTTAAGAATAATGATTAAGGGAATGGTTATTCCTTTTTGTAGGCGGCCTAATGATGGGGTCTTTTGAATTACTTTTTGTGACTATGAAATATTGTGTGACCGCAATTATTCTAATTAAATACAAGATGCGAAAAAAAACTGACGAGACAAATAAACTGCCGAGACAAATAAATCTAAAGACTCCCGAGCGATGGTCTATCTCACTTTGATGAGAACAAATTGGAACACGTGGGTAACAAAAATAACTTTGTTACAACATCTCATGTACAAGGTTCTTATAAAAAGATCTTACTTCTACATTATGAAAATTGAGTATTTTTCGAGATCGTAGAATATTTACATGTTTCAATTGATTAGTATTTGTGTTATTGGCCTTATTTTTGACCGTGAGAGTTTTTCCTTATACTTTTCCGCGCAGGCCTCGTTACAAATATAGCCTTGAATGCTAATCATTTAAAATGCCTAAATGTTAATACATACCTATACGGTATCTTTGGATACCTATCCAAGGATGTAAATTACGAAATACCATTATTACATTCAAGAACGCACACCGAGAATTCTGATTACAAATTAATTCAATAACATTGAAGCCGTGCACTGTGCTCCCGGCCCGCCGTCATTTCGTAAGGGTGTCACATTTTGAGCAAGTTTAATTAACAATCTAGTCGCTTTTGTAGGTGCCTTCATTAGTGTATTTGTGGATAAACATTGCGCAAACTCGGCGCGTGCGTGTGGCTCGTGCAAGCCGAGCGGAATCTTACGAAGTCGCCCGATCACGTGCGATCGTAGTCACGATGAAGTGTTGTGACTGCTGCCGGCGTACGGTACGCACTACAAACCAGTTCCGATGTGTGCGTACTCCGTGACTCCGATGTCCCGATACCGGCTCTCTACGTGCGAGCTTTTTGAATGCAAACTGTCTCAGAATATCAAATGAACCACTTAAATACCGAACACAATGACTACGCCCACCTGAAGTAAAGGCCGTGGGACGCATGCACGCAACGCCGTAAATGAAAGCCCGTCGGGCCGGGGGTGGGCGAGGTTCAACCCCGGTAACGATTTCCTTCAGATAATGGCGAATTTTCTGATGAAAGCTGCTCGACGGTTCCCTTTCAAGGATTTAGGAACCACTGGATTTATGGGCCGAACGGTCTTCGCAAATTTTGTCCGTCACGAACTTTGCCTATCGCATGCATAATGGCGATCTGTTCGCGAGATTTCTCCGTGAGAGCATTCTTTCATTGAAGAACATTTAAGTGGGACTGTCGGGACAGAAGTAAAGAGTTATGGAGATAACGTGCCTTCGGTAGTTTAATCTGCACAGATGTGTAGAGTAAAAAAAGAACAGATTGCAGCGGGTTAATTTTATGGCGCGAGAACGCTTAAGTTAAAACAAACACGTACGGAGAATTACTTCCGTGCATACATTTTCTGGAACAGTTTTAAGGTGAAGGTAATTTGCCAAATCCAGTTGTGTATGAAGAGCTCACGTTGCTCTTGAGTTATCTTGCTGAGTACGAATATTAAGTGATAAATTATATTTAAAAGTTTTAAGGAGAGCTACCTACTTCTCAGTGTTTTGTTGAAGATAATATGTTTTTTTTAGTTATACATTGACGTTAGGCACATTCTTTTTTATAGCCAAGAATTATGAAAAATTAAAAGAATACTCCAGAGTTTTACTCAACAGTGACTGAATTAAAGATTAGCTAAATCGGTCTTGAACTATCAGATCATGTTGATAGTTAACTAAAACTCTAACAGACGTGTCAAATAATAGTGTCAAGCAGTTTACAATCACAATCCGTCAATCTTGGTCACCGTTTGACAATAATTGACATGTATCTATGCGTAAGGATATTAGGATGGCGTAGACTTTTACATTCTGGATTAAGTCATGTAACTTGGTCAAAAAGACTTATTTTGTTGTAAGACTTTAAAATAGTTATTAACAATGCAATCTTACGCTTTGGTTACTTGAATAATTGATGAAAACGAATGACTATATATAATAGTATCCAAATATAAATAATTACTAAGTGAGCACAAACAATACAGAAACTTTTGTAACTAGTAAAACGATTACAAGACAAGACGGTTCCTGAAACCACATTTCTCAGTAGTAATTTGACATGTAGAGACGTATTGACAGGTCATTGCTTCGAAACTAAAAACAACCCTTCTCCTCAATATTTTTTACGAGTACCACGAAACGACAAGCCACTGACTCTTACAAGGTCTTTCCATTACTTCAAAAGCAGCGTGCAGGGTGACAAAACAGGAAGAAAATAGAACTCTTATAATATGTAAATCGTAGTCGAATTCACTTGAAAGTCGAAGCTGGCGTCCGTGATGCCGACTTAAAAATTAATTAGCCGAACGACCGGTGTAATCGCTGAAGCCAGCACCGATTAAGAGTTATCTGGTAGGGACTGCGCCCGCAATGTTGACTCCACCGTCCGGTGCGAGAGTGCCCTTTCCCTCGCCGGCCGGCTGTCGCTTAGGCTCTTCTGGCTCCCACCCCGCAACCCCTGTCTGCCAATCTCTGCCCCCAGTCGACAGAAAACGCACACTTGCCCCTCACAATTTCACCACGGATTGCTTATATTTTATTTTTTTCTCTTCTCATGAAAATGTATGCCGTCTTTATCTGTCTCTCTGCCTCGCTAAAGCGATCTTATATTTAATGTTAAGCGGACAACTTTATTCACAACAATTTTGGCCGGAATGTTTAAGTAAAAATGCTTTTTCTCGGTGAATATTATTTTTAGATTTGGTAACGCGAGAAAAATAACCGATTATGTTTTCATCCGCCCGCCGACGTAATTGTTTCGTTATATTTGGAGGAATTTACGTCAAATTATTCCCACGTTATAATATTAAGTAAGGCGATATGAAATTATTAAAATACTGTAAGTAATCATAATTTAGAGGAAGTGAGCATGATTTTTATGCGACTGAGTTAGAAATTTAATCAAAATGCAGTACTTTTTCCTAATTTAAGCCTTATGCTGGTGAATGAAGGGCTCGACTGCTCGAGGCAACGCTTAAGTTTCCCAACCAATATAAAGTTGTGAGCGCGTTCTCTAAGCGTCGCACGCACAAGAGGGTGTCTTTGAGGAAGTTCCGTTGCATGCTTGATTCGCTATTGTTTTAGCCGTCGAGCGAGACCAAACTCTGACCGTCGCTCCGTCGATAACTAGTACGCAAGTCTTGCGATCCAACTTGCATGATTACTTGTTGTTATCTCAACATACGCTCTTAACTTTGTATCGGCTATCGACATGTTCTCTTCGAAGCTTGACTGCGACTGGTGGCCGGAATTGCGAACAGACTTGCTCTGCATATGATCGGGCGAATGAATTTGTGCAACTGCTTACTAACTGTTCTGATCTGACTTAGTTTCTTCTGTGGTTAATTTTAGTTTAATATTATTATTGTATCCGGGAGAAATTCTCTTATGAAAATAAATATCTGAACGAGATAGATAGATAGATAGAATACTCTTCGAGAAAATATAAGTGAGTCAGCTACGGAAAAAAATTGTGAGTGGACTCTCTGCACACTTGAAAAGAGTTCTTATATAGCGGTTGTATGACTTATTTTTATTTACGGAAAGTGTTATCGTAGGACATAAACCCCGTGGTTATTGCAAAATTCAGGGATGTATCGAGTGTATTTGACCAAAGCAAACAGTCGAAAAGCGATAGGTAGTCAACTTTAACGCTCGCTCACTATCTAAACATCGTTTAATGTCAACAGTACTCGAACTGTAACTGAGGCGGGTCAGGAATTCGGTACACGATAGTTACCTACGATATCATCGGACGCCGTATATCAATCAGTTGTTACAACGCTCCACGGTTGTCGTTTATCTTCGGGGCCGCTCGGATCTGTCTGTCCAGATTCGAGCATTGTTCCGACATTAGCCGTGGCCGCCGAAACGGTGGATGTCTGAAATGCCAGTGCGGTAGTGGCGTTCCTGTTGCAAGCGCATCGAGCGCCCGATAGCATTTCCAATTTCCTGACTTAAATTGCTCTAATTTGGTTATGCGCTGACGGTTGATCGAAGGCTGCTAGCGCAGACCCCGGCGACACTCGCGTTGTGACGTGTAAATTTTGATATCAATTTTGAATTGCGTTTCAATCTTTCGCTCTCTTATTTCTTGTAATATTTTTTAGCACATACCTGTAAAATCCTCCCCGGTATCCCTACGTTTTTTTAACTTACGGTAAGTAAGTAAAAAAACGAAGTAAGTAAACAATATTGAATAAAGTAGAAGTTTTCATACATTTTGGGTAGGTACTTTGACTAAATACTTGTCAAATCAAGTCACGGATGTGACTTTTATAGTTCCTTTCACATCAAATAACAAAAAAAGAAAAGTTTTTTTTTAATACTTGTACAATGGCCGTGTATATTACGCTAATGGCTACCTAATTGAGGCCTTACTACGACAATTGCTATTAAAACTACTTCTAAGGGCACTAGTTAGTTTTAAACGCTAGACGGATTCAATTACGTCACAATAATTACACGATTTCAATTTATTGCTCACGCTATGTTTACAAAAATATTACGTTTCAAGAAATATTTTTTTAAACTACGGCGTTTTATAGAAATGTAACACATTTTATTGCTACGAGGTAGTTTAACTTTAGGCGCAGAAAGAACAACCCTTATTTAAATATTTTGTTATTGAGTGAATAGAAATTACTTACTATCAGCTTTAAGACAATTTGCCCATAAAATTAACTGAATTCTATGTAATTTAGGTTTTGACAATCAAAAAAAGAATATTTCACTAAAATAAAACTGCTTAACGATGATAAAATGTATCCAAACTCCTTAATTCTGACATCTCAATTGTTTACATCGTACAGAATTATCTAGCGATTGGAATTACACTGAAGATTGATCGGAGTCTGAGTGATAGAGAGTTACACTGACAGATTGCCAATCTATAGCCGGAGGATATCCTCCCTTGACTCAATATTAGAGGGAAAACGTGAACATTGTTAATATAATAATAACTTTCAATCGTGTGTCAGTATAAAATTATATTCAGTTAAATGAAATGACTTACAGACAACATAAAAGATAGATGGAAAAAAATGACTGCAAAACGCTGAAACATTCTAAAACTTATACGTTGAACACTTTCAATACAAAATGTGACATTTAAAAACGCTTTATAAATTCGTCTCGTTTGTGATTTGATGTCAAACAAATGAGTGATTGTATACGAAAATGGCGTTAGCAAAAATATGAGAGAAAATGTACAAGGTTTTTTAGTACAAAGCAAAAACAAACCTAGCCAACAAAAACGCAACGAAACTTGAAACTCCACAGCAAAGAAACCATTCAAAAAAACATGAGGTTTGTACAAAATTACGAACACTTTCCGACTCAGTATTGAGAGGTTTTTCTTTTTGTTTGCATCGGAACAAAACGCCCCTTCAGTACCAATATATTATTCTAATAGGGAACTAATTACCCCCACTCTCCTTTATAGAACCACGGAATTATTCCTCGAGGACTTTCTAAACGTTTATTTGTACAGTTTTTGTATCGTAAGGGTGAATAGCGACTTCAGATTTAGGTATATGAAGAAAAGAGGGTTGTTTTGTTTGGGCGAATCGATTTAGAAAGTTTTATTAATAAGTAATATTGTGTATCGATCATTAATACTATAATAGTATTGGTTCTAGTTTTGGCATGGGCAGAAAAGAAGCAGCGTTATAGGTAACTTATAACTGAAACTTAACGGGTAGATAATAAAAATGAGAAAGGCTCTTGAAATGTTTCCAGAAATCAGAATAAATGATACCAGATTACTTATACAAAACTTAGAAATATATTTTCAAGACCCTAACCCTTGAGTTTAGATTCTTTGATAGTCTAGAGTCTAGACGATCAAAGAAAACTACTAGCTACTTCGTAAAATAATACATCCATATGAATTTAAAAAAACAATATCATTCAACACCGTCCTGACGATACGACACATTTGTAAAGTAAATGGAAATGAAATTGTGTTCTGTTATGAAGACACTTGGGTTTATTTTTGTGTGATGAAATAGTTTTTTCCGCGTAAGCCATGGGGTGAGATTTGGATTAGGGTTACCATTTGTTAGGAAAATCTAGATTTATTCAAGTAGGTACTAAAATCTGGTTTGGGCATATGATTTGTAAGTGCTCAAAGAGCATTTTTTTCTTTCTTCGTTCCTTGTCTTTTCTTATTCGTTAACATCCAAACACAATTACACGCCCTTGCGCGGAAAAAGGGCCAGGCATTTAAAAACACATACACCACAATTTTCTTCCAAAAGCCCGGTTTTCCTAAGATGGTTACCCTATTCGGGATAAACGCACCCCCGGGCAAGCGATTTGTATTAGCTGTCTAGTGCTGTACTCGTAATTGTCGATGCCGCGGGCAACGTCGCACTCTCTACTCGTAAGAGGGCAAATCCGAAAAAAAATAATGAGAAACCTCCAATCGATAGTCCTTTTCGATGTCTCGTTGAGAACTTACGACTCATTATTTTATTAGATCTTCGAGGTTTTATTTTTATTGAGCTTAATTTCTTTTTGTGATGAAAGAAAATTGCGTTCACCAATTTGGTTGCTAAGTGTGGTGGTTTATAACCTATGATAATTTTGTCACTCATGTGAGGTGTAAAGCAAAACAACAGGCACAACACACTTCCAAAACATTAAAACTGAATTTTAATCAACCAATAAGCAGATTCGTATAAAACACCAATCAACGTTTGTACAAAAATCGCAACTCCACCATACTTTTTGACTGCATAAAATGTTTTTACATTGCTACACGGAATATAAATTTATAAACTGAATTGAAATGCTATAAATACAATTCACGCGTCAACTGCTTGATCCTGTTACAATGTCCGAGTTGATGGGCCGATATAAGCCGATCATTTGCAATATAAAAATAAACGCGAAGTTACTGGCCCGACGGGAAACAATTCTACCTAGGTACTGTACCTACTGATGTTATTAATTCTCGTTTAGTGTAGCTGTCCGATTTTAATTGAAAAGGTGTGCTTCTTTTTTTTTGGTGTTAGGTGTAAAGAATTTTGGTGGGTAGGTATCTCATTTGGTAGAGTTTTTTTTTTTTTTTCCTATTCTTTTCTGTGGCTAGTGACTAATTTGGTGTCAGAGTTTTTATGCCACCCATAGACCTCTGACTTGGCTTCACATGCCGTCGAGAAATATCTCTCAGAAATGCCGGTTTTTTCACCGTTTTTTGAAGTGAGTGATAATTATACAATACGCACATGAATCTGAAAAGTCAGAGGATCGAACTCGAGACCTATGACTTGGCAGTCCAACCGTCACGCCACTAGGCTGTACTATCACTGCTGCTACCTATTAAGGGAATAGCATAGCCGCGGGTGCTTATAAAACCCATAAAAAGTGGTCGCTAGTCTGATCATAGCCATCAGAAAGATGCTGTCACTGATAAATCCCACATTTGAATATTAAAATCAATCAATTTATATCGCTTTTAGATATTCCGTTTTATCAGTAATATCGTGCGTTTGCGGTTTAGTATAGAACGATACAAATTGATCTACTTAATGAGGTCTAAAATCGATTCTATAATGTGAGGTGACGTGATTTTACATTTAATTAGAACCTTATAATATATGGACGCATTTATAATTCACATTTAAATCCAGATAAATTTTGCAATAAGCTAGATCATTTCCGAAAGGTAAATAGGTTAAATTGGAATATTAAACGTTAGATTGATTATTCTATAACCAGCTATGCCAGAGACTCTGTCCGCCGAAATGAGAAAATAACACAATGTCGTCTTCACTTCTACACGAATACTATAAAGAGAAAAGATTTGTATTTTTGTATGTGTATGTAAGTTACAAAGGCAAAAATCTTAAATTAAGTGTGGATTTCACCTAAACGCGTTCAAGAGCTGTCAGTGTACAATATTCCATAACAATTTTGAAAGTGACAGCTCTTGAGCGAAATGCTGATCGCGTTCAGTTTCGTTGGTGAAATCAGCCCTTAGATAGTTAATGCCAACACATTAAAGAATTGAACACATGGGTTGATCATTTTCATCATATTTTCATAAAGTCTATTCTAGTCACCGAGCAACAGACCTCCAAATTAAATCAATGCCACAATCCCACACAGTAATAACGCTTGCCCTCAACTACAGTCGTATCTAATTTTGAGTTAATGTCATGCGTTCACGCGAAATTAATATTAATATCCTGAGCATACTAACAATAATTATTATGATTATGGGAGATACGCAATCTGTATAACTCAGTCGCCATTCGTAGGGAATTACTTGAGTTATGTAACAAACCAAGTCTAGTAGGAAATTTCCGTGTATGCCTTATGTAGCAATTTAACTTGTTCTATCGGTAGCGGAACTTGTGCTAATGCGCTATAGGACAAGTTAGAAATTCAGGTAGGTATAGCTCAAGACCTAGGCTAGTTCTATGGAACGTTTTGATCAACTACCTTCAGTGTTTATACGAGGCTCGCTTTAGAACCCTGGAAGTGAGCTCGGTTTTCCAAAGCATGTAGACTTAGTCTAAAGGCCAGAGGGGTTTCCTTTTGGTCCCAATGCTACGCCATTGTGCTACAGCCTACGAGATTCGCTGCTACGAGTTTTGTTGCTACGATTTTTTATTGCAGTTCCATAAACTCTAATTTAGATAGGTACAGTCATCATACACCAATGACTATTAATGTATTCAAATCTATATCTAACATACACTAACGTTTCATGCATTCATATGAAATTAATATTTAATATCCTGTGTGTACAATTACCATTACTCTGTACACAATACAAATACATGAATACGTTATGTAAGCGCTTCATCGATTATTCTATCGGACTTCGCACGTTTCACTTATCTCGACAAAATAATAAGATTGTGTTTAAATAAGAAAATCAGTGAAAGCATTCGAATGAACTCGCAACAGACAGATGTCGTCTCGTCTTATTCAAAGATTCTCGAGAATCGAAAAATCTCGCTTCTCGCGTATGTGAAAATTCACTCAGCGGACCAAACTTAACTCAAAGCTGATTCGGCTCAATTACGCCTCTTATATCTTCCCAACTGACGTTAATTAAAGTATTTTAATTTGGCAATCCCCTTGTCTTCGTGCCGTATATAATTCTTTGTTCTCACATCAACTTTTCCTATAAAAACCAGCTTTGCATGTGGATCAAGCTGTTAAATTATTCCTAAATTTTGATTGCCTCGTAGAAATCCGTCCGGATTCTGTGGAGGGGCTCTTCGTTTTTTCATTCCCGTTCCGAGGGACAATTAGGTATGCTAATTCATTTATTTTATGACGGGTTTGAGGAAAAATGTTACGAAAAGATCAGTTTTGCGATGGAGATCATATTGTGGCATTTATATTCGCAGACGAAAAAATAATCTAAATTAAATCAAATCTAATTCCAAACCTATGCCTAATTCAGCTGTGTTAATAAATCTGTATTTTGTTTATTTGTCTTCGTGTTCATAAATATTCCTCTCAAATAGGCACGCGTTATGTAAATGCCGTGGAATTGGCCTAAATGTTGTCACACTGTGCGTACTGCGACATAATCAGTTCCTATAAACATTTAGAGGGGATGGAATGAATCTACGTCGCGCACAGAGGCAGCGGGACACGGTAAACATAATTAGGCGAACGGCCATGTTGATTGGACTAGACGTGCCGACACTTCCCGGAAGAAATTGCACGTGAAAGGTAATATTTCACTCGGATGAGATCCTTTGATACGCATCTTGGTCACGGCACTTCTGTTTTATACATAAAATAAGATAAAATTCTACAAGACAGCACGTTTTTTCCTGGTCACTCGGCAAAATTTAATTTCTTATCGAAAAGCTTAGTCTCGCGGAAATAAGTTTAACACACGAAATAATCGTAACTTTGTAATAAAAAATCCAGGTTCGCCTGTTTCACTATCGAGTTACGGTTATTTTCAATAGTTAAATTCAAAACGGCCGGGGATCGACACGAACAATGTTTACTCAAGTATCTTCGCGCTGGGTTCATCCGGAACAAAGTTTGAATTATATTGTTAATGTTAACATTCCGTACGCAAACATAAGTAACTGGTGTATTGTTAACAAGTTTCTGTGTGTTTTATCACTTACGCATTATCCGGTGAGGTGGGGAGGAAACGACGAAAAATAACAACAGGAACGGGCTGTAGCTGACAATTCAAAGTGTCAAATAATTCAAGGTGCGGCACGGCGTTTCTCACAATCAGCGAGATCTACAGCCGTAGCGAGCGAGACCCCGTACGCTCCTTTTTTGCTATCCATTCGGTTTGTTTATTTCTCGTTTCACCTTATAAATATAAGAGTTCGGCATCTCTGCACGAATTCCCAAGATGAAAAGGTATTTTTCACGCGCTGTGTTCGGCGCGCCAAAGCGCCCCGCAGTGGCTAAACTGCAAAGCTTTTCACTATCAATGCATGAGTTATCATCATATTTATTTCAACGTTTTACGTACTTGCGTTTACGTAAGATAGTTTAGTTGGCTTACAATTATGCAAACTGCTACGAGTATAATGTAGATGAGATTCCTACTACAGATATTTTCTCAGTCAAGCTTTATTGAATTAAAATTTAATTTACTTTCTTACCGTATTAAATACGAGCATACCTAGGTACGTAGAAATTCAAGTAATTTACATTTTATATTGTCTTTGGCAGTGAGTATTAGCGAAATCAAAAAATCAAATAAAATTTATTCAAACTAGACTGAGAATCAGCACTTTATGAACGTCAAAATTACATTAGACAGTACCCCAAAACGCAAGCCCTTCACCAGTTCCTAGTGCTTTAGCTGGAATGAAGTGGCGCACAAACTCCTCATTAAACTCCTAATTAAGCAACTGTGCTCTATTTTAATTATTAAGTTACTTATTATAAATATGCCCCTTTTTAATAGAATATTAGAATATTTATTTATAATATGACAGCGTTGAATTTAAACTGGAAAAAATAACTGATCGTAATTCTTTGAGTAGATTGTATAATATAATATAATACTTAGATGTGTTTTATCATGGCAAAAGAATGTGTGTCCTTTAAATTTTATCGTCAAGTTGAGCCATCACAAGACATTCCTCACTTGCGGTAGGTATCATGCCGTTACGTCACATTTTAGATATCGTAAAAAAAAAAAAAGCAAGCGTGCGCGAAGTAATAAAGCTACTCGATTTGCGCTATTCTGAACTGAGAGAATTAAAGTTCTTTTAAGGAAAGTTGATTTTAGTATACGCGGAATGTATCCAAAGTAATAAGAATTCCCTAGTGGGGCGGTCCGCGGGGCAAGGGAAGGCACTTTGACGAAAAAACGATGATGAAGCACGATCATGTCGCCCAGACCCCCCTAGCTGGCTGACAAATTGTCGAACATTTTTTTCGCTAAAATTCCTTTCCTTCGAATCCAATTATTGAGCCTCACCGATAGAACACTTGGGTGTCTTTAGTTGGGCCTGCGAGAGGTTTATTTACTTGTTCCGCTCGACGTGTTCTCAAGTTTATTTTTAACCCGTGCGTCGCCGCTGCGCTCGCTTACGTAAATTTTATGCATTCGGCGTTTGTTTTAGTGTTGCAAATATGAAAAAGACGCGGAGAGGCCGATAGAATATTGTCTCCGTTATGGGCGGCCGGTTAGAGCTGATGGAGTAATATTTCCAATGCAAACATGTTTTCGGTGCGCTCTAATTTTATTCTGTTCAACGTTTGGTACAATAGAATGTGCAATTTCGTTCAGCTGAGGCTGCCTAAATTGGTCTGTTATGCAAGCATCAAATAAAAGCGAGTGAGTGTAAGCATTCAGTGATATAACATGAGCGATGTTGAAATAAGCTTACCATTTCCAGAACAATTCAACGAATACGTTAGAATTTGTTATTGCTTGATTTGAAAAGCGAATTTTAAATTGCTTTCAGGATAGTAACAGCATTTTACATTTATAAATCTGTTTTTAACTTTGTTTCAAATGTAGTACGTTGCATTGTTTTAGTAGATGAATTGTTATGAGAACACCGGGCTAGACGATTTTAAAGTCAAATGCTTTATCCTGTTTGCATTCTCTGGAATAAAATCACAAATACCTAAATCAGACGTATATTTTGGTAGGTAGGTACATCCTCAAAATCTTTCGGGCGGCTAACATTATAGAACAAAGTTATAATTTATTCCTGAGACGCTAAAGCAACGTCCATGAAAACACAATGGTGTGACACGCGGTGACAGAGCACGACCATCAGAATCCGACGTCAAACATGTACCGCCAAACTTTTCCCCAGATAGCAGGAATGTGTTCCATTGACAGCTGTAAAATATAAACACACAGATAACGCAACAGCACCCGGGCCGACCATCCCCCTAAACGCGGAGCCCACAACCTACACTCTAACTCGATACAAACCGTGATAAAGGTTCGATTGTATGCAGTAAATAAAATATGACTTGGCCATATTTCCACTTTCGTTTCTTCTCGTTTTATGTCCCTTTTTTCTGGCCTCCCTGGGAAACCGTTCATACAAAATACCTTCCCGATATTGCCCAACTTTATTAGCATCGGGCACGTGTTTTTATATCTGAAATATCTTTCACTTCTGCGGCACTTCTGTGGAATAAAGATTGCCACATGTGCTCCGACATTATATCATGATATATAAGAAAAGTTATTTGCTTTCATTCCTGTAATTTATTATAAGTGCTATTGGTGTTGAGACCTGGGAAGGAGACGCGATTTCATTTGCAACTAACTTGACTCGTTTGTCAATACTGAGAAGGTAGCATGCCTATAAAACTGTTTTATTGTAACAAATTTTACTTTCGGTTACTTTTTAACGAATCATTTCCAGGAATATTGTTTTAAATACGCGTAATTCAAAGTGCGTGGTTAGAAATCGGGCGTGGATTGAGCTTACGACGCAAATAAATAGCATCTTCGAAAGCTATCCTGAAAGCGAATTAGAATAATGCGCTGCGATTTGGCGTTTCAACAAACGAGAGAGCAGAACGGCCCTCGGTGGATTATTCGGGTGTTCGGGTGGGTACGCCTGAATTTGGGTATAAATGGAGGTGTCGTGACTATAAGGGAGATTCACGATCGGCTGAGGAAGCACACTGTATCGGATAGTGCAATAATCAATCGTGTGAATGTGGGACATTAGAATACATGAGGATTTCTGCAAGAAAACAAAATATCTACAAAACGTAGATACTAAATATAAAAGCTTAGCTCTTACAAAAATCAGACGATGCGGAAAAGGGGGAGGGGCAACTTTGTCTAACTGTGGGTATCAATTGTCTGTGTTTATTCGAACTAACATTTTACTGGAACTACCGTTCTTTGAGCAATAATAATAATCATTTCTACATGTAGTGCTGCTTTGCAAATAAATTCAGTACATCAAATTGTAATAATGTAGGAGATACAGACAAACTTAGCAATGACTATAAAATCTGAAGGACATAAAATCAGTAATTTCGACTCACATTCTACATTGTGGCAAAATTTATCAAACCGGAATGTAAATGTAAAGAATTAATGTTCTTCCACTTCCCTTACCAATAATATTATCTCATATAGGCATTTAAAAGGTCACCGCTTACTGTACTGTCCCTTTGAACCCTTCAGTCACATCTCTATAGTTGGTTATAGACATCAAATAACATTTGCTTTATAAGGGTAATAATATAAACCACAAAAGATCCTTATAATATTCCCCGTTATCCTCAGTGAAACCGCAGAGAAAATATATTTCATTAGAGGCATTAATATGAAGTATTCTAAGTATATAAGCTTGGTTTCGTGTCAGATCAAATGGCGACCTGCCCTCGATGCTAATGTTAGAGATTAATGGAATTACCCACGACGAGACCACTACGAGAGCAGACTCGCTAAATTCTTGTCATAATGGCTTTGAAGTTTCTAGAGGATTTTTGATAAGGTCTATGAAGATATTAATGTGGTTATTACGAAATCAAAAACTTTGGGAACGCTTTAGTTTATGATGACAACTTGTGATGTGATTATATTCTGACTTTTAATACAGCGTTTAGAGAAGAACGACAGAAGTGGGAAAATGACACTTGAAATCAAGATAGAAAGAATATACAAAGTCTGAGAACAGCCTAACAAAAGACATATTATGGCTCAAATCCAATCCTTGCAAAGATAAAGCATAACAAAAAAGTGTCTCGCAATACGTAGACGCGTAATCATCATTTCATACGTCTCGTCATAATACAAAAGATCGTAAATCAAGAAATTGCCAATAAATAAGTTGCAATAAACCATACCATGATGGTGGAGCTTAACTCATTTTTGAATTATTGGATGGTGAAGGGATCTCATACTGCGCGCAACATGTGTTTTATATCATCTCATCTCGGCTGTATTTTGTAACATCAAGCTACGTAACAGAACGTACCAGATTGAAAACGAAGAAACTAGACGGAGGATTCAATATAGCAAAGGAACGAGAAATAGGAAGCCGAGTTGCATTCATACATGTTGAAAAGTCATAATATGATTTCGAATCGAATGCGACGCGTATGTACGTTTTTATGGTCTTTGTAAGTTCTACGAATAAAATTTTATTCAAATGTAACCCCATCTTTATATATCCAGAGGCTTAGGGACGTACGTACGTTCATCTTTCGGGATATGCGATGATTTGAGTCCTCCTTACATCCCTCGTGTACTTTATCTCTTCCATTACCTACAGCTAAATCCTTATTATCGTTTACTTGATCCTCGTTGAAATTTTCAATAAGAACCCTCTAAGTATCAAAATATTCATTACAGGGAAATATCTGTTCGGTTATTTAATACTTTGGCGTTCTACGTACAAAATTTCCCCAGTCTCGCCTTTTAAAAATGACGTCTATTAACTACCGAACCTAAAACTTTTTATGACCCAACACGAAGCTTTAAATACTTTCAAATTCCGTCCTTAAAATCAATAAAGGCGCACTTTCATCAGCGTCTAAGTAATAAAACCTACTTAACTGTTATCCGCGGCGATGGAATTAGATAATGTATCTTTGTGAAAAGTTCGTTTTACTAAGTTAAAAGCTGTAAAAATCTAATTGCTGTAGGCTATAAATATTTGGCGAGGAAGCGGCATGACGCGCTGAATGTCGATAGGGCAGAGGTGCACCGTAATGCATGCCAATAAGGATCCTTACAATTTACTGAGGTGCCCGTGTAACCAGATTCTTGACGTCATACATTTTGAGGGTTTGATTTACTGTTGACGCAATACATCTTTGATTATTAAGGAAAATCCCAACAATAATCCGGATGTAATAATATTGTGATCGGAACGTGCGGTCTCGGTATGGAGGGACTAGCAATTCTTGCAAGTGTTGACAGGTGAATGAGAGAAGGTATCAGGACACTAGACAGGAAAGTGGAATGTGTTATTGTTTATTGCTTTTGGAACTGATGTATTCAGAAGGCCTGACCTGGCTAATGTGCTGAAAGAGATTTGAACTTTCAAAGAGACAAAGTACCTACATATCCAAATCCACAAATACAAGGTAAAGTATAAAAATAAAACCTCAATAATCTGTGAAATTTCCACGACGTTTACCTTTATTCTCTGTGTCATAAACTGTCTGATTTGTCATATCAACTCGTATATCAAGGCATCGGTGGGCAAGATTTAGATTCGGGTATAGCTGTCAATCCGAAAAAACGTCACCGCTTTTGCGTCCTCCACCAAATTGACACTATGACGTAGGTATGGCGGAAGCGAGAACCCTTTTAACGTCAGTTGTATGGATTTTGATGTCCCGGGGTTAGCAGAACTTGAAATCTTTTGATGCGGCATCAAAGAAAAAGTTGGTTTTGATTATAATATTGACTTGGTCTAATGAAAGTCACCCCTAAACAAAATCAGAGAAAAATAATCAAAAGCAAAAAACAAATAATCACATAACATAACATAACATAACATCACGCCTTGTTTCCCCGAAGGGTTGGACATAGGTGTACCTGTAGTAAGTACACCCATATCACAAATAATCACATGATCTAGAAACGACCTTACAGAAGTAGAAACAACCAATCATTAATCAAATAAAACCAACAAAGAAAGCGATTCAAAAGTTCTTAAGATCGACAAAGAAGATAATAAAGCTCATTGAAAATACAATATAAACGTTACAACTGCATTTGTCAATAACAAACAAGAGAAATACACTAACAACTTCATACATGAAGAGGACTAGAGTACTGAAATACATTTTGCTGTCTCAATTACACTAAGAGAGAGTTTGAATCTCTTTGTCTCATAATAAACAGATCTAACTTTTGTTCCGGTTGGCTGACTCTGGCATTCGTCAAAGCGTTCCTATGAAAACAAATCTAGAGGTCCTTGGGAGTTTGCACGTTATTTGTTACAATTGTATTGATGTATAAAATGTATTTGATTTTGTTCTTTGAATTGAGGGTCAACATTTTTGGGGACTTGCTTATGTATAGTTAGAGTTTTATTTTTGGTTTGTTTTTTTCAAATAGTTAGTTTAGTTTATTTAATTGTCTTGTCTCTTAACATGTGTATGGTGTAATGTATCCTTACTCAATTGATGGCAGTTATCTAGTGAATAAGTACCTACTACTTGAGCAACCATTTCCAAGTTTGCTTTCAAAAATATTCTGGTAAATCCCAATTTCAAATTCTCTCTACCATAATACCTATGTATTAATTCAGACCTCGTTTAACATAAATGTAAGCAAAACTCCAGTTTTTTATTACCCATAAGGAGTAGCAAAATTAAAAATTAAAAAAAAAATAGTTTAGCGGTTGTTCGCTTCTTCGCGAGGCAGAGGGCTGGCCAAAGAATCAACGTTTTTCCAGCCTTTTTGGGCACTTTTCCTGTTGACAGCAATGCGGACGAACTTTTAGATGCCCTATGATTCTTTCCCCTCCCTTTTTTGTATACTTGTATATATTATTATTACCTTTATTTCATTTATAAACAAATAATTTACATTTTTAAATATATTTATAAAAATATATATAAATATAAAAAATAATAACTCACCGGTATCGGGAACAGGGACCAAACTACCGGTGGTCAGAAAGGAACCTCCGAACGATACGCCCTGTGTCCAGAAGTGCCGCTTTCTCGATCAAGCCCTTGATCCAGCTGCCTGACGAAAGCCTCCTCAGGTGTTTCTTGGCTATTATGCCATTGGCCGTCATGACTATCGGCACAATGACTGCAGTATCCATATCCCACATGTCGACAACCTCGCGAGCTTGGTCAAGATACTGAATCTGCTTATCTTTTTCAGTTTTCATAAGGTTCTCGTTTTGCGGAACGCTTTATCAATAAACATTGTGCGATTTTTTTTTAATGTCTGATACCCTATTTTCTCAGTACCCTGATTTTATTGTACACGGAAAAAATGGCAGGGCGTGACTCGCACACTCAATTGGGCCCCCAGAAACTGTCGCTAGCTCTTAGTGATGTAGCGACAAGGGGGCAACATATCCTGAGATGCTTGAGTAGTGCTTGAGCGATGTTAGGTATTGTACACCATGAGTATCAGAACAATCCCAGAGCCCGGAAGATGGTCAAGATCCCTACCAACACATACTGGAATACCTACTTCCTTCTTTCGAGCACTTTTGCTCTTGCGAATCTCCACTCAAGCCGGCCATTAACGGCAAGAAAAAGTTGGGAGTTTTGTTCGTCGTCAATGTTCACTTCAGCTGACCAATAAAGGCAAACCAGAGGTGAAAAACCAGATATCTACCGGGAGTTAGTGTCCGTTGGATTACTATTGCCCAACAGCTTGCCACATGCTGCCCTGCAGATTTATGTACGAGTATGTTTCTTGGTCTGGTTCGTCACCTGTCTACCGGCACCGACCTAGAGTTCACGTCGTTCAACATAGATATACGGTAGTGGGGTTTTTATTATTATTATTTTAAGACTGTTAGCTTTTAAATTAGGTAAAAGTTATCTTGGAAATTATATATGTAGAACTGGAGTAGTAAAATTAAAACCCGCATATTTAGCACGACCTTTGCAACTCAACCGGACAATCCAAAAGAAATCAAGATCCTGACTCCTTACCCTTAAATGTCATTCGCTTTTAAAGAGACTATAAGACTGGGGAGGTAAAAAACAAAATGGAAGTAAATAAACATTAAACACGAGCACTTAGAACATTTTCATTAGGGAGCCACATTGCATGGGCTGCCGACAGACCACGATTATTACGAGGCAGTACTAATTACGGATGAAACTGGACACTTTAAGTGTTATTGTAGTTATTTTTTAATGCAGTTATTGATTAAGAAAGGAGGGTGTAATTTGCTAGCTTGTTTCTTGAGAACCCTCCAATTACGTTATCGCACATTGTGGTTTTTCCGCTGATAGTTTATAAACAGGTCTTATTTATCCAAAACTTTATGGTATAAATTCCGTTTTGCGATATTTTATGGCTATTAGTAACTTTGTGTAAAGGGCATTCCACATTCGATTCAGTACACAGTACACTTGTTTGACCACTGATCATTTCTTCTCATCTCTTTCGTTCTTGTTGCTGCTGTTCATTAAAATCCATACCAATTTATTTGGCGTTCATCATAAATGAGAAACTTTTTGACTTATTTCTACAAGAAACAAAGGGAGTTTTTTTTTCATATACCAAAACTACAACTACTAAATTCACTTACCATCCCTGCTTACCACGTGAAGCATAATCGAGATAATTCAGTAAACAAACTAAAACAATGTCACAGTCAGTACAATTGTACTTTGTTCTTGCTGTTCTCGTTTTATTAGTGCTTTCATAGTAAGTGTCGTTGTTTTTATGGCGAAACCAGCCAGCTCAGTACCTAATCATTTAATATTAAACTAGCAGAGGTGGCTTTGGCCGCGTCTGTATAGTCAGGTTCTAAAAGATGTACCTATAATACATAGACAATAATTCGTTTAATTGTCTACAATTTATATTCCGTAATATTGTATCAATGTGTAGTTACAATTAAGTACCCAATGTGTATAGTAGTGATGGATTAATTAGCATTCGCATTCATTGTTAGCATGCGATTGCTCATTTAGCATATAGCAAATGAAATGTAGTTGCGAAATTCTGTGAAATGCTAAATGAATTAATCGCTTCGTATTTTTTGATACTATCATACGTCAGAGCGTCGACGCACGCAGCGGTAGCGTGCGCTCTCCGTCGCACCCACGGGAAGTCGGGAATACTAAATCTATCGGTTTCACTTGACCGTTTCTCGTGAATTCGCAAGTGAAATTTATTAGCAGGTTCTGCGAATTTAAGAATGGGTTATGCAATTGTTATCTTAATAACTTTGATTTGCGCGTACTTAGGGTTGTATATTGAATGAATGCTTGTGATTGTATTATTATATTTAAATTATTAGCATTAGCAGATTTAGCAGGGCGGTGCGAAGATTGCTGTTTAGCAATTATTACCTTATTGTCTTTGATTTGTTCGTACTTAAGGTCGTGTATTGATTGAATTAATTCGTGATTATTTAATAATATTTGGTGTGACACGCGCTTGGCGCGCGTCGTTTTGTGCCAAAGTTCAGTACGTTTTGGCAAGTGATAGTGAGAGTTTAGTTTACGTATTCGTTAATTTAGTTATACAGTAATTAAATTCTTTCGTCTTGTGCTTATTATTGTACTTAAATAGATAATAGTGTGAACTTAATATCTACCTATAAATAATAGGAGGTAATAGTAGAAGTATTAACAAAATTCGCATACTTCATTAATATCAATTATCGTCATATTAGCAAATGGCATAGCAATAGCAACTAGCATGCTATGACTCAAGAATTCACATGCTAATGAAATTATTGCGAAATCGCAATAATTGACATTACTAGTGTATAGTACATTACTGTCAGGGCCTGCAACAGGGGAATTGATGAACGATCGTACACGTAAGTCTTTCAATGCCTGGTTGCGGCCAAAGCGTGTATAGTACTTTTCTCAAATAAATTCAAACTAAGTAAATTAATAAAAAAAACCAGAATCAATGACGAACAACGATCATTTTTCACGCGTCAATTATGTTCATTTGGTTCTTCTTTACTTTAAACAGCTCGATTTGTAAGCCAAATCGAAATTTAAATAAAATCTTGAATAAGTTACCTCCTTGGTTGCCATGTGTCGAAGTATAAAGTTCGTTCTATTTTTAAATTTTATGACAGTATGAGTTTTCATACAAACATTGCCGGTATTTGACCAGTACAGCATTTTCGATATATATCGAATATGGTTGTCAAAATAATGCTCGAATGTCCAAGAATGTTTGAGAAAAACATATTTTCTCCACCTCGGCCCACATTTTTACCTTCGTTCATCAATGCCCCTGTTGCAGGCCGCGACATTAATGTAGTATTGTGTCTACACATTGATACAAT
Source organism: Xanthia togata (assembly GCA_963853775.1). NCBI lineage: Eukaryota > Metazoa > Arthropoda > Insecta > Lepidoptera > Noctuidae > Xanthia > Xanthia togata. The sequence continues at coordinate 9,436,592 of OY970802.1, read as the reverse complement.
ATTATGGAACGCAAATAATTATAGACAGTCAAATGAATTCTTGTTTTCATCAGACAAGTCCAGAGCAGTGGTGGCCCAGTTTCGAACCCAGGCAGACAGGTTTTACTTTGTATAAATAACATGGTGAAGGAAAACATCGTGAGGAAACGGCATGTCCGTTTCCTAGAACCAAAAATGCGAAGACATGTGACATCTACCAGCCCGCACTGGACCCACGTGGTAGATTACAGGCCACTCGCTCTCGAAGAGAGGAGGTCTGTGTCCCAGAAGTTGGAACAATATAGGTTCACTACGCTTGTCTTCGTCTTTTTTTAAACTGACTGTACGCATTCAACGGCACGTCAGTGGTGAGAATTTGAAATTTACAGCGTCTTTAGGTCGTAGCCGTAAGGGCGGTTTCGTTTTCGTAGTTCAAGTAAAAATGAAATATTGTTGACTGTACGGCGATGTAGGAAGATGCAGGGATTTGCTGTCTTACTAAATTGATGTTAAGGTCAAATTTTGAAGTTGGACTATGGTCTACCTGGCTGTTGATCCAGGTAATGTATTGATATTCAGGTGCATCTAGTTTGACTGGGAGTCCTGAGTTGGTAGAAAAAAGGAAAGGTATTGAATATGGAGAGATAATAATTTCAAATTTATTTATTAAATAATTTGTTCATATACAAGACCAGTTTGGACTGTGACTGCCTGAATAGATTACCTATATATTTATTCCATAGCAGATTATTATAATGTCTGCTTTTTGAATAAGCAGAGTTTATCTGCAAATGTAGAAATCGAATTCCAGCGTTGTAAAAAATGGGGCAAAACTGTGGTAACTATATTTTTTACCGAATTTATTTTCACTCTTCTGGGAAATAAACCATCAATTAAAAAAGTAATCTTCAAAGGGGTAAAAATAAAAATGTTCAAATCCTGTTCTCGGTAATCCAAAAGGTTTATTTGAATTTGAAAAAAACCATAGTGCAACATGTTATACATTGAGCGTAAAACGTTTTAAAAATGTAACAACATCCATATGAAAGGTTCCAGAATAGCCGGTACAACACTTTTAGATTGTTTTGTTTTAGATTTTGTAAATGGAGATCGCCAGCCCATAGTTTCAGCCAAATAGACTTTTGTGTTAGTGTATTAACTACACCACGGCTTTTTGCGAGTTGATATGGCATAACAGAATGTATGCACTATTGGATGGAACACAAAAGGACAATGGAAACCTCAATTTACTTTTAGACTCTTTTCATTTGACATTTTCCTGATAGGAGGAAAAACTATTTCAGAAAATATTTGTTCTTAATGAATTGAAACAATACGGCTTTCTTAGTTAGCAAGTTCTATAAAACACGAAGAAGTAGTTAAATAAAATCTGTAAACATAGGAATAACGTTTAAGAAATAAAACTATTGTTGAAGTTTCAAAAAGTCGTATCCCCTCCGGGCGTATCTCGATCAATATCGGCCGGGTCGCACACCTGTACGCCGTGTAACACAAATAACCAAGGAGTCCTGATAAAGCCCCGCAGTCCACACATCGAGAGCGCCGCCCAAGATTTATACGACGTTTTTATAGTTGGCCGCGGACGTTCCTTGTTTTAATTTCGCTTCCCGGTCGCCGGCGGCTGCGGCGGCCCTACTCGTACCGTGTCTAGCGCCCCTCTTCTGCCGCGAGCCTAATGTCGCGAGGCGACGAAATTTATCGCGCCGCTTGTAATTCCGCCCCGCGAACGCCACCCCGCTACGTCACCCGCGTCACCCCGTCACCCGACAACACACTTATAACGTTTTCTAATGAAATTGTCCACAAACTCCCGCTCGCCGCAACCCCCGGCCCGTCGACGCCGCCGGATGAACCGAAAAAAGTACAGCTCGCGTTACTAATGGCTTCATTTATCACAGTCACTAACAGTGATACACCGCAACGACGTTTTATATTTAATTTGGCTTTCTGCGGAATAAATTACGGCAATATCGAGCCCAGAACGATAAAGGACGAGCAGCAGCGCTCTTGAGTTATCGGGACAGGTCATAGTACTAAGACGGTAATCTTCTTGGATTAATTTGTTCGTGGCTAAGTGATAAGTTAGCTGGCGGCGCACCCGCCGATGCAAACTTACGATGTGACACGACAAGAACACTGAATGGACGAGTTGTTCGAACAATTACCGTTTGTTTTCTACTAATATCAGTCAGTGGAGCGGTGAGAGTTGGAGAGTGAAAAGAAAAGTCTTGAAAAGTTATTCGACGATAAAGATAACGTTCATGTGTACGTTTAGTGTGACGTGTAGTAAATTAAAACAATAAGGCGTATTGCACGCGTCAGCTCTGAGTGAATGGTTGACGCTTACAAGCAAAAATGGTTATAAAGACGTCGGAATAAAGAAGAGTTTCTTGGCACTCGTACAAATTGTGGTTCTGTTTAACTGGTTGGTTTATGCGTCCCGTGATTCAAAGCCCATGGAGCCTGACATATCGTAGTGGTTTACTGCGAACGATAAACGTATCTGAGCCGATGGGTGCGCTCGCAGTTCCACGTATGTTTTCCAGAAACCAGTGATAGCCTTATCTTAAGAGGCGTTCCTGGCACTGAATTAATGAGTGCTCTTACGGCGACTTTGCATTTGGCGCACCAAATAAACACGTGCATTTGTGAGACATGTTAAAGATACGAGGCTATGTTTAATGTTGAACTATTTCATTAACACAACTTGACAAATATGTGTTCTAGTTTTGAATATCATATATATGTAATTTTCAATTGAAAGCAGCTCCAAAGATACATCAAATCAAAACTCTTTTTTCCCTTAACCGCTAATAAAATCCAAAACATATCAAGATACAAACCTCAAACTTTTAAAACGGTTGTCCTAAACCTCCCACTAAGTACCACAATTCGGTAAAGGCATCCACAAGCATTACGGTCTCCATCGCGAGATTAAAGTAAGCCGACATTTAAACAGTGAACCGCGTAATTTGGCAAGTGAACTGTGATTAGATAGTGCTTCAGTCTCGTTAGCGTAATGAGAACGGCTTTGTTAACCTTTGCTTTAAACATTAAACAGATATCGCGGTACAGGTATTGTGATTATTGTGTCATGTGTAATAGAGATCACGTCGTGTTTTGTTTATTGCGTAATTCGCTTGTTTTTGGATCGGATGCTCTATTTTGTTTAGAGGAAAGGTGAAATAGTGAATGTGACGCATATTTTCCTCCAAATTGTTATTTTCGTGTTTTTTTTTTCTTTGCTTGCGTCATATTTTCTTTCTTTCTTTTCTTTTTTTTTTTCTTTAAATAAAGATAGAAAAGTCACTTTTATGATTAAACCTGAAAGCTTTTAATTCCAACAGCAACGATAAAACAAACGCAGCTCAAGAAGCAACATAAATCAAAACGTCTAGTAGAACTACGCAGCCCATTCTATTCCTAAATCTTAAATTACTTCCCGAAAAGTTAGAAACTTGAACACAAAAGCGGAACAGCTTTCTAAAAAACTTCCACGACGCCGTTCAAACACACACTTGCAAAATTTCATACGCTATCAAGGTAAAAACACGGAAAAGCGTTACTCTTGGTTCTTTACATTCTTTCGTAAACACAAAATAGTTAAACGCATAGTCGGGTAGTGAGTTAGATGTGGAGCGAGACTTACATTTCGGAAGCAATGTAAATCGTCGCGAGCCACGACGAAGTTCGCAAGATATCCGGCCAAAGGACAAGACGCTAATGTATGCGCAATCGTGCACTTCGCGTATTGTAGCCTAATGCCGAGTTTGTCGAGCATTTCTATTTAGACTTTGCAAGTCGCAAGTTCGAGTAATGTGCGCTCGGTGTTAGATGCGGCTTGTTTTTGGATGTTTAGGAGCCATTAAGGCGTTTACGATGTGTGGAGAGTTTATAATAAATTGTTGGTTAAATTAGTACGCCACTGTGTTTTAGTGTAACTGCTGGAGAAATATGACTGTCGAAACGTAAATCCTAACTAATAATTGTTATGTAAGTTTGTTTGTTACGTTTTGAAGCTAAAACCGCTGAACGGATTTGGATGAAATTTGGCAAATGGGTAGACCATGACCTGAAAAAGGATAGGATACCTCTTATCCCGATATTCCCACGGGATAGCGACTTATGCGGCTAAAACCGCGGGGAGGTAATATATTCAAAAAGTTTAAGTTTTCCGAGTATTTAAACCTTTGTGAATTTGTTGTGTACATCTACAATTAAAATGCAATAAAGCATCCCCGTACTAACTCCCCAACTTATTTTTGTCTAGTTCTACGATTCATTGTCTTCAAGTCCGTGCTGTCACAAGAACAATACCACAGCTAATCCCTTTGTATCTACACCTTTGTCTCGACGCTACTAAAATATAAGCAAACTTCCGGATTCTAGCAACTGGGGCCATTTCTTAGGCCCTTTTCGCTTAGTTAATTTAAATTAATTTATTCCCTACTCATCCTGCCTCGGAGCAAACTTCATTGTCGTATTTTAACCGTGAATATGACCCACCTACGAACCACTTATTTTCACGTTTCGTGTAAATGTTAGAATTTTGTAAAATAATCCTTTGTTATCTTTATTGTTTTCGATGTGTGTTTATTCTGTTGATAGTTGCGTTTTTAAACACTAGGGATTGCGGAAGCCGAGTTCATAAACCGCGTACAGAGCCTGATACAATATTTACCGCTAACTGTATGTAAAGAAACTTTACAAAGCGTAACCTCAATAAGCCAAAACAAATGCGCTCAAGTATAAAATATCCATAAAGAAATGTAAATAGTTAAACTGTAACGGCTATGAAAAGAACCTTTACATTCGCCTCAAACAATCCACCCGCCCGCCGTGAGAATTTGACTGAAGAATAGTGTTTGTATTTCATTATCAACAAAAGCTTTGTTGAAAAGATGACGCTCAGCGCAAATTCGAGGTATAGCCGCCCACGAGCAAACTCGAGAAAAGCCGCACTCAGGCCCTGCCCGAGATATTTCGCAGTCGTATTTACTCAGGCGTGCTTAAATTGTTTGCTTACATGTTTGACGCGCCTCACGCAACGCTCATTATGGCCAACGGAGCTTTGTTCAGACTTAGACAACATATTGTTACACCCGATGGAGCTCAATGTTCTTTATATGTTTATTTTTATCATTACAGGTAAGTTCCTGGATCGTTTGCGGCTCTTTAATGGCGGTGCGGTGAGAGTATCTCTTTGTGTTTACATCATTTTATGATGTTAAAATTACATTCGCTCGTGTGTCGTATTATCGTTACATTTTCAATTGCATTGGGAATATTTTTATCTAAGATACGAGTGGAACTGTGCCGTAAAATGATCGCGTCGTGTGACGGGACACCTCTAGAGTTTAACGATACTGGCATTATACATACCACTTAGCAATAGTAAACATTCATTACGTTTCTTGCCGCTCGGAGGCAGGTTGGCACTCTTAATTGTTCATACAACAAGCCAGCCGGGAATTGGCTCTAAATGTTCCGTTGTCCGGGCTATGGTCGTACCACAAACGCGCTACGCGGTCGTAGTCCACGGCACTGAGCAGTGCGAGCCAAAAGCGACCGCGTTGTCTCATATCTTAGCTTGATTTTCGAGGGAAAGCCGACCGGAACCCGAAACGAGGAGGGCTGTGATGGAAAGCGCAATAGGCGGCCATTTACACCTGCGATTCTTCTTCATCTTACCCTAAACTGGCGCGCCGCTTTACCTAAAGTAATTATGCCACATAACGTATTAGTCTTTTGGGAGCGAACACGTGTTGGAAACGCTTAATCACTTACTTTACATTTGCGTACGCAAATAATCCGTTAATTTAATTTCGGTGGTGGTATTTATGACGCTTATTTAATTTATTATCATATCAAAGTGTAGGCTTTATTTAGCGGGTTTTGTGTGCGTGCGAATAAACGTTAATAATGAAATCATGTAACAGTAGTACACAGGGGATTTTTTTAACGATTTCATAATGTTGAGGGTTAGAGCTGTTTTTCTACGTTGTAATTAGTATTCCCGGTAACAACCATCGTTCAACGTTCATAGTTCAACAGGCTCGTAGATAGTGGTGTGAAGTTTTGCTCGGTAGATAATAATATAATATTGATCATTTCCGAATCTCGGTATCATTAGTCGTAAAACGCATTCGGTGGAGTGTTTGTCCCCATCGCGCACAGATCGCTTCGAGCCCTCCTTACCATTGATATTTATGCTTTTTTCAGGATTCTTTTCGAGGGTAAGTTGTTTTGAAACTTTCCTTTTCGGAAGAAATGGCCGGGTTCACTGGATTAATGTAACTAGAGTGTTGTAATTGGTTGAGAAGTTATTACTTTTCTGTTTCTTTTCGAGAAAAACATAAAGCAATTGTGCAAGTTCTTCGGGAGTGATTTATTTTTATTCTGTGGAACATCTTTTCTGAACTTAAAAACAACGTTGAGGAGAGCTTTGTGTATCTTACTGATTTATTATTTATTGCGTTTTGGTTTGATATAAAAAAACATTCAAAAAGTTTCGCTCCATAAATTATTTTTTCCTACATCTTTGCCTTTTTTTGCTACATCTCTGCCTTTTTTTGGCTACATCTCTGCCATGTTTGGATATGGGACGTGTTTATCCTTATATCGTATATTTTAAAACAGAGCCAGAGCCTTCGGTTTGTGAATAAATATATATATAACTTGTTCTTGTTCAACGTGTTTCGTAAAAATAAAAGCTGAATTTTATACGCCATATTTCTCAATATCAAGAAAAGTAAATCCAGCCAGAAGTATCGATGAAAAGCAAAGCACCCGAAAATCTTCATTGCCTCCGATTTATAACCGGACCAAACATTTGTATCGTCTCTCGTGAAGGCCTTAAAAATATCCGGTCCAGAAAATAAATAACAAAAGCCATTTTATCTGACAGGACCTTGTTTGAAATCATAACAAATAGCCTTTTAGAAAACCGCATCCCAACCCAAAGTGTCCTACAAAAAGGGGTTTCGTAAACACATTACAAATCTTTGCCGCGGCAACGCGCAGTTAAGAGGGCTGTCAATGAAATCCCCTTCTCGGACTATTCGTTATGTGTCTTAATGGATTACAGGGAATAAAGTAGGCATCGGCTAAACAAAAGGCGAACCTGCCCCGAAAATCTCCGACCACATAGTTTGCGGGCTAAAACTAAATTTATTACGTTTGACCTTAGTAATTCTTGCCAAAGGTTTTCTGTCCTAAATGTGTAATAGCCAGTTACGGCTTTCAAAGGTGGGGCTCGCGTTCGCCCGCTGCGGTTTTATACGCAACTAAATATTTTATGAGTTACAAAATAGTTGTGTAAAAGTTCCAGTTTTGGTTTGATCCTATCAATAAAATAGTTTACATAACAATAATGTTCACGAATTGATAGTTTATTTGGGCAAAGTTTTGTGATTTCTCTTAAAATATGAATATTATTTTAACCGCAAACTGTAAAACTGTTGCAACCCTAAAACGACAGTTGCCTCTATATATGTAAATAAAGCTCTTTTTTGGATGGACCTATTGTTAGTTCGCACATCATTATCAAAATCGAGTCTTGCACTTTCCCGTGCAGCAAATTACGAATAAAACACAAAAAAGATTACATCAAAAACATTAAAACTCTCCCTATCAATATAATTAATAGCTATTAATTCCCGTCATTTAAATCTAAACTTACTCAAAGCCGATCGCTCGCCCCCCGGGAGCCAGAAGCGCACAACATAAACACATATTTTAGTGCAGGCTGCATGCAATGGGATCGCACAGTTCGGTGCCCATCACATCAAACTTATTTCTGCACCGATCGCTACGATTACCTGTTCACGGGCCGTTTTGCAAGTTATACGGATGCGTTTCACTTTGAACGTGCTCATTTCGTGTCCTTTGAAGCTTCCACGTTTAGAAGCATTTGATTTCAACTCTTTCGCTGTGATTCGCGCCCGAGCGACGCGACGCAACGTTTCGCCTTTACATTCGGAAACAAATGAAGACCTGCACAAGGAAAAGTTTTTAATTCGCCTAATGCACACGGAGTACCTGTCTTTTCCTAACTAAAGTGCACTTTTACACCGCTTCACGTCGGCTCAGCGTTCTGTCACATCGACTGTTGCATTGTGAGCAGTTTATTTTAGCTCCGTCTTGAATGCATCCCATTTTTCTCAAGGCACACTTTCTACAAACATGGAGGAGTTGTTTTTGTAAACGTTTCTGGAGTTGTTTTTAATTCGTAGCTTCAATGTCATTCATTTGTTTAGACTTATGAGTATGGCTTTAGTGATATATAGCCTAATTAGTATATGCTTTAATGGACATACATTTGAATTAGGTTGGAGTATGAATAGTTATAAAGTAAAATATCTTAATCTTAACGATATCGAGCTCTAATTATCACTAATTAGTTAAAAAACAAAGAAGCCAAGCCAAGTGCGATTTGTTAGACGCTTAATCAGACTTAATGATTACTTTGATTTTCATCTCTCGCCCGGCGAAACGAGAAACTTAATGAAAAGTCAAGCAAACTCAGGCGAATACAAATTTTAGCATTAGTATGCAAGAGTAAAGTTTTTATTCAATATAACTTGCAATGTTTTATCTTTCATTTGTCTTGCTCGCGTCAGCAATGCACAAGTTATTTTTACTTACCTACTGATGGTAAATAAGTCTTCAAGATTTCTGTTTGTCTTTTAATTTTGCTGTATTGAAATGTTAATTACACAAGACAAAGCGAGCTTTGAAATATCTTTTCGAGGCTTTTGCTAATAGGGAGTTGCACCCTTGTATATTTATATTTAGCCTTTTCATATTTTACGTTAGCGTAGCGTTGGACGTTCAGAACTTGCTCCCGCGTCCCTCCAAAACAGCTTTACAACTAACCATTCTATATGTTTATAACCTACAGATTATTTTGTAGGATCCTTCTCCTGCGCGCACAAAACAACTTACCAAAATTTCATCACAATCAGTTGAACTGCCTATGGTGTCCGAATACGAAAATATTTCCTTATTTCTCTGATGTATACGACATCAGAGAAATAAGGAAATATTTTCGTTGCAGGTTTCGCTTTTCATGCAGACTTATCTGTCTTCTCTCATATGCAAATGCCCCTCGATAAAAACTCTTAGCGCAAAATTGCTGATTCAGTGTCTGGCTGTCAAGTCAGCAGACTTGGTTAGTTCCGTAGTGACGACCCCGCACGGCATCGAGTGCCGCCTCCTCCAGCCACCTAATTCTGATATGAATATGAAATTGTATGTAAATGTCGGCCAAATGTTGCCGCGCAACTTGACAACTCGACAGCGCTGTAAATATACGGGTAGCGTTGCAGCGACCCACCAACTAGGTACACCGAAACATGCGAGTTTGTAGTTTACGACCGACTGTGACTGTTTGAATAAATTGTTTAGATTGTCGTCTATGTACATACTTAGACACGGTGCAAAGGTGCCGAGCGCCACGATCCACGCAAACCGGGAATTCGTATAGGTGCACAGTTAATATAATACAGAGTGCCCTCGCACCACAACACTCTAACGAGAGCAATATCACCTAACTACGTTCAGCGAAAGCACCCCTTCTGTTTTAAACTAGAATCCATTTCACGACAACAAACTCCACAAATGTGCATTTTCTCGTGCCGAGCTCCGCCACAAAGTTAAGTTTTACCACTTGCCATAATTACCAATAAAACGTGTTCCTGCTGATGGCACGTCAACTAGGGCCGCATCACAGTTATGAAGTTGCCGTCTGCCTCCGTGACACCGCGTTATTGCTGACATTTTAGCCTGATTATCTTTAATTAAAAAGTTGTTTTAGGCCTCCACAAAATGCCAAGTTATTAAAAGAAATTGTCAAGAACCCGCAAAGTGGCAACTCTGCAAATTGTCATAATTAGATTAAAAAGGCCCTGCTTTACTACGATTTCGGACAGAGATATCTAAACGATTCTTTGGAGGTCGTTTCGATAGGTGTATTTTGGTCTTTGATTTTTACTTTACTGCCGTAATAGAACGGGCTTAAACGCATCGTATGCCCAAAGAATATTGACAGATATGATCACTTCTCGATTGGAGCTTCGCCAACAATGTCTAGATTTTCTGTACGATTTGTAACTTGATACCCTAGCTTCCGTTTAGAATAGATGTGCCATTTTAGAGTGTTGCGTCTCTCTCGGGTTCGACATGCGTTCCTGAGATATTTACGACGTTATGCACTTCGAGTATTTGCATGATACATACTCGTGTAGTCGATTACACATGATTACGATAACGTGTTGGTCTTAGCGTGTAATTCGGAAACCGTTTTTATTTGAATTATGGAACGAATATTGTATTCATACAGTTGAGTTTGTTTTAATATTGATGGGCTGTTACATTGATACGTTTGAATATTTGTGGGGGCGCTGGAAAGCGCGGTGGTGCGGCGGTGCGCGGTGCGGCGGGTGTGCGAGCCCCGCGTCATATGATTCCTTTTATTTATTTTAATCAAATGTGCCGCTTGTTGTTTTGATGCGGCGAGGTTTGCTGTCGCGGCAGTTTGCATGCTCCACATTCGCCCATGAATTCCGGTGTGCGGACCTGCGGATAGATGAATGCTTTAACATTTTACATATCCGACGAATGAATTCGTTCTCCCAACTGACGGTTTTTCATTTTATTCAGTTATTTGATACGTTTTTATTTACACCGGTCGGTGTGTTGTCTTTGTCGAGTTTACTCTGGAGTATTGTTACAAAAATAATAGATATAGTATTCATACCCATGTCGTGCGTTAGTAAAATCTTTTATGCCGATCGCGGATTTGTTCTATTTACAAACTGGTTTAGACCTACTTGCTCGTATTGCTATCCTACAATGCCAAACATTTGATTAACGAATATGCCTTCTTTTTTTTAAATAGTTTTTTGCCTATTTGAACATAAGCTATTTGGCTTGGAAACACTTTTAAATATTTCAGATGTAGGTACCTATCGGATTTGTAGCAATTTAAATGCATGCAATGTCTAGTATTTTAATCTGAATAATTCGAGACCACAGCTCATTATAAAGCGTCACAGAGTAAAAAAAAGCAGAAAAATAGCGGGGGATAATGAAAATCTCGGATGTCGTATTTCTTTTTGAAATTGGTTCACATTTCTTTGTGACTGTGCGTGTGGCAGGCTGTGGTCCGGCTGGTGGAGCCAATCAATGGTTATGAGTGTGGGGGTAGGCAGGGTTCGTGGGACCGTCGGTGGAGGACAGTAATCATTTAAAAAGTGTGCGCATTCAGAGTGAAACGCATCTCGACGATTGTTGCCGTTTACGTTCTACAATCGGATCGTGCTACCTATCTCATATCGACTTTTTCCACTTCGTTTGTTGCGCCCGGTTTGGGAATAGTTTCTGTTTCAACCGGACTAATCAACGCCCGTACATGGTCGGCCGACCGGGTTTTTCCATTTTGTTTCAGAATAAAATATCAGAATAGTTTTGGTAGATTCGGTCATAATAGTTATAAAACGAATATTTCCTATTCATTTGGTGTAAGTTATGACATTGAAAATAGTTTTTGCATTGTTCAATTATTTAAAATTCTAGAGAGAAAAGTTTACATTTTGCATAATCCCTGAAAGCGCTCAACTGTTTCAATGTTTAATGACCCAGGGATTATAGTTGGTTAGCTGTATGTTACGAAAATTGCTCAGAAAACATTGAATAAAATTTTCGCAAACTTAATTTAGAAACAAATAAAATTGTTCAAAGAATCACCTATTTCCAAAGCCCTTAAAACGAAGACAAAATTGACTTATGGCAGGATTTTAAAACCTTTTTCAAATTCCCATTATCAAAAAAAACACATTACTAACTACTACGTACCTACAATGTAATCGTCAACCCTCAAATGCCAACGTACAACCACTATCTCCCCAGAAACTCAGAACTAAATACACAACTCACTCAGCAGTCCAAAACCCTAGAAATTACACAATTTACATAGCATTATCAAATAATCGTATCTTCTAACATTCCCTTACAACGTTTCGGTTCTACAAGTAATTTCACAGGTACTGTATTTGCGGTTACGCGGTGCAAATATCGATTTACATGGCACTGTATAATTCACGGGTTGAATTATGTATTACCTTACATTAGCACATTGGCCAGTCCCAAGGTGTATTAGCACATAAATTCGCTTACCCACACCCTTAAGGAATCCTTACGTGTGAACGATTATCCATTCAAGTGAATTTACCATACAAATCTTTGTTTGTTTTTTTCCTATTTGTGTTTTATAGTGGTTGTTTAAGGGTTAGTTGTAACTATATAATATTCTTAGTAAGTAAACTTGAACTGAAAAGCTTGTTCATTTACAAATTCAAAACTGATCACAGATAATATTTATCGAAAACAAAACTTTGCCAAAATAAAAGCCTGAAAACTGCCGTCTCTGTGTTTCCACAAACACTTTTAACACTTACACAAATTAAAATATATTTCGAATATAAAATCGACTTTACCGCAACACTTTTTTCTCTATTCAAACGCAAAATATTATCGCAAACCTGAACAAAACATGCGGGTCACCGCACGTAATGTTTTGAGGGCTGGCAACATTCAAACGCGATGCTGCCAGGAAGTTAATTACATTATTTAATGATATTTTGACTCACCTGACTGATGAAACTAATGATTGACAATTATCGTATCGATTTATAGTTCATGCTGTAGATATATCAGATGGGAAGTAAATAGTACTGAACCATGAAATAGGATATTACTGCTTCCACTGATATAATTATACCACTTCGATTCAACTTACTATGTCTTTGATATTGAGACGTTCTGAAAACTATTCGTTAATAATGATCTATGTTGGTTAATTACGACAAAAAAGTACTAAATATTAGGTAAGTAATTCAGCAGTATTGTTACTGTGATTTTACGTTGTTAAAAGTTATATTATATCCAATCCATAGTGTTGACTAATATATTCAGATGAGTGTTACAAAATTCAGTAGTTATCAGAATAAATGTTTGAATTCGTCAGTTCTACGAAACATTTGGGACTCGATAAAATTTTCATACAAGCCGCCGCATTCATCATGATTATTTAACATTGATAAAAATAAAGATAGCAAAAAAGGTGTGAAGTTAAAGGCACTCCATTTATTTAATAACAATATTTAATATTTTTAATTGCACGTATTAAGGCGTTATAACGTAACGAGTTTCTTTAATATACGACTTTATTTCCACACAGAATAATAGCGAAATATTGCGGCGATACTTACGAACTCCAATAATTGCAGGCTTAACGCGGCACGCGTGCTATTACCTCAGAAACGGCTCACCTCAATCATAATAATGTCCGTTTAATTATTATTCATTGCGCGACCAAGCTCGTCTAGAGTCCGCACCGATACCCATCTCTATTCGCGATCATTACACCGCAAAAACCCGTCTTGGTACATTCTACATCACCCTCGAATACAAAGAGTATTAGTGTGATCGATGTATTTACAGTGTCGTTTTAGTTTTAATTAAGCTACAGTTGGACCGTTAAGCCGGACCGTGCAGTAAAACGGACCGCGCGGCGCGTGCGGTGCGTTAATAAGCCCGCGCGAATTTAACTCGGACCGTGGACCGTAAATGAGAATCGCCAATAAATCGGGCATTATAATAAACATTAACGTTATTGTTTCCCGTTAAACTGGTCCCCCCTAGCCCCGCGCCGCAGGTGCCGCCGCAACAATCCGCCCGGAATTTCAACGACTTCAATTATTGAGTGCCTCCGAACCGAACCCTTTGCCTCCTCAAGAGACCGGACTGTCCATTTCATCGGACGATAATGCCGCGTGGCACTCGGGATCTCCCTAACTTAAATAAACCAGTATACCTATTGCTTTTCGGATTTTTCCACGCAAAAGTTGGCTTAGAATTTAATTAGGTTCGAAACAAATAAATACATTCAGCGCTTTGTTAGATTGCTTCTTCAAGTAGAGATTAACTTTATTTCATACTTATTCTGATCCGATTTTTCTAAGAAAATACTAACTTTATTATGATAAATTGAATATCTGAATACTTCGTTTTTATTAGATAGAGCTTTGTTATTATAAGCAAATTATTCAAATATTTATACTTGTAAACCGTCATCCACCACATCATGAATATAAGATGTCCGGTGACAGGAAACCTTGATTCAATTGAAGATTTGCATAATTTGCATCGATTATAATCTCTTGGTGTTATTATACGCCGCCGTGTTGTAAGGGATGGAAACACGACCGGTGTTAGTAGAAGAAAATAGCACATCAAAATATCAAGAGGTTTTGTAATTGAAATCGTATTTTTGCTCACAGCTGGGCATAATAATCTTTGATTCAATACACCCAGTTTTCCCTTTTCTACTCTACCCCAACTGCTTTCTTCCGGTCGTCTGCCCATCTAGCTAGAGAGCCTTTGTTAGCTTTTCGCTAAAAAGAATGAACTAAAGATTTAAAATAAAAATAAATCCTGGAAACAATGTAACGTTCTACGTCGCTATAAAATACAAAACAAACTATCTAAAAGCAGTTCCCCCAACTAAGGTACGGTTAAAGCATTATCGAAACTAAATTAGGGTGGTTACACACACGCGTCACGTTGTCACTAATCTCGACTCTTAGCGCAATCTCGGGCCATTCCAACGTGAAAACAATGCAGCCACCTTTCACGGGGAACAAAGAGGAAATAACAAAAGAATGGACTCGACGAATCGCTGTACTGCGAATTATCGGACCGGCTCCAACACACGTGCGAATGCCGTTGATCGCCCTTTACAACGAGCGCTACAAAGAAAAAAATCACTACTCAATTTAAGTCGAAGGCACGTTTAACACAAGGAAAGTAAATATCAGTATGATGCAACGTGTGGTCGAAACTTTTATATTTTCGGTATTTACTATGTGACCGCTTTGTGTAACTTCAGTTGCAGCGGGGCTTTGTGTTAAAAGGTTCGCGCGCCCATCCGTCCGTCTATACTGAACATCCCGAGTTAGCCACTGGAATTTCACCGACTTTTTTCTGTTTTATGATTGACAGCACACGGGCCGTGTTCGGTCGCGCGATCCATGTCCAGCGGTCCGTGACCCGCTACTAAGAGACTACCGCCACGAGCCGCCCACGAGTTCCCACATCGTCACACATTGCATCATCATGCAAAAGCTCTCTGAATTCATTTGCTACATCCAGACTCGAACCATCGAACTGCACACAAGCCACCTTGCAAAAAACGTACAATGAGATATACGAGAACCCGATTCGCGTCTAATTACGAAACTTAAATCGCTGGTTTCAATGTGTGTCTAACCGTAGAAAAAAATAGGTTCGTCTCGTTAAAACTTTCATCTGCAAATATAAAATTCAATTTCTGAATGAGCACAAAAAATCTTCCACCTTGTTTTTCGCGTTCATTTTGCATCAACCGACGTAGAATCCTAATTATCTTTCCCAGTTAAGCTTAAGTGAATTATTCCAGCCGCCCACTGTGGCGCACAAACAAAACGGCACTGAGTTCGCAACCTCAGTCGAAAATACTAAAACATTAAAGAGCATTCCCAGCGTACGTATAATATCCGCTAAGTAGTAAATATATGCGGCGCATAAGCCCGCTATCTTGGCGGAGGTAACTGAGCTGCGCTTTAGCCGGCTCAACTTTTAATAACGCCCGCAAAATCATCTAATTAATCTGATTACGTACGGACCCGCACGCCGAAGCAACACGCGGCACTAATGCTTACTTCTGAGCATTAAACAAACTTATTTGTCCCATGTAGTGCCACACGGATTAGTCAGGCGAGCCCTGGCCTGTCTCCCTCGTAGATTAGCACGGGCTTTCTGAGGTCCCGCACAAATACTACCAACCATCACTCGCCTTTCAAATTACACGAACTTATTTATAAAATATGTAGCAAACCTCTTTGCAGTCCTCATTTTGCTGTAGTGCCAAAGCTGACTCAACTAGAAAACTCAATGTTACAAAATTAAATATTTCCCATAAGCATTATGATTAAATAAATAACATAGATCAATACGAACACGTGTTATTACCATAAAATTTTAAGCAAAGGAATCCAGTTAAAGCCCCTTCTTTGATATTGAAATTGTTTTTACCTAGGCATTCCAAATATTCTCCCAAAAGATACATCCTTTTGGATAAAGTTGGGATACAGTCTTGCCCATACCCATTTTCCGGTTCAGTGCTTACCTCTTTACGACTAGGGAAATCTCTATCAGCTACTGCTGATAGAGATTGCTATTTTATTGATACATGGAACTACAACGCATAAGAAGTTATACCGAGAAAATGGTAGATAGCTGAATTTAGTTATTTTGGACATATCCTTTCAAGCCAAGTAAATAAATAATTAGTGAAATGGATGGTAAAATTGGTACCACATTTCCGAAAGGTTAGATAAAGAAAGTACACAAGACTTCCGGCTCCATTCAAGCTTAAGATTAAATACAAAAATGCGGTAATTATCCGGAGCAGGATGTCACTAAAGATGTAAGAGGCGAATATCAGATTTCAGGCGGGCCTGTATGTTTGTGTGCGCCCCCTATAAGTGTAATTACGTGGGCTAGAGACCGCTCCTCCAGCCGGCTTCACGCACACGATGAATGAGATCTGCCACTAATGGAGATCTTATCTTTACTCCGAGATGGAGTAAGGTGGCCGTCCTTAACAGTATAAACTTTGTTATGTATAATACAGGGACTTATCTTAGCCAAATAGGACAACCGAGTCCAGGTCATAAATAAAGCCCGGCTTTGATTTCTGAAGGTGACCCTCGCTTTGTGCGTTCTTAAGGGTCGAGGTTCGTGAGATCCCTTTTAATAGTTTCCAAGGAAATCTTACTTAATTCGCATAATGATCACGTAATCCTAAATACTAATCGGGACCTCTATTAGTTATGTACCGAAGTTCACATCGTGGAGGCTGCTATCGGCGATTTCTTGGCGACTTTGCGTTTTGTACGTATATTCGTTTTAATTTCTCTGCAATTACCCGCTAATCCGGTTTCTTCACAAATTAAATATTTAAGTCGCAATTTGTGGCGCTTCCGCTTTACACAGAGCTGTACAAAGAAGAGAGGACTATTTGGTGAAAGTAATTTTCAAAATTATATTGTTACTTCTCCTTTAGATCTTGTAATAATTATCTCTGGTCTGCTTTAACAAGCGTTTAAATTGAGTAGGAAATTAAAACTCGCTTTACGTTTAATTGTTCTTAACAGGGAGTCAAACGATACGCGACAAATTATAATTTATTTTGTCATAGCGATCCCAGAACAGACACATTTGAATACCTTGTTTAATATTGCTCGTAATGGAGTAGAATCAAAATGTCATTATGAGAATGAGTCTCTATCTCAAATACGTTGTATTTTACCCTCTTGAACAATGCAATATGAAAATCAATTGGAACTCCATTCAACTTAGCCTTTCAAAAAAGAACTCCGTGATTTCGATAAAAGGCAAAGCCTATTGGCAGAACGAATCGAGGGACAGAATACAGAAGAAGGTTCAGTGCGAGCGTCGGGCGTCGGGCGTCGGGCGGCGCGAGCAGATAGGCAGCTCGAGCGACACGAATGCGACATTTCAATTTGAGTATATATTATTCATGGTAATGCGTTAGAAGCGCTAGCATACAAGTCGCTCAGTGTGGCGGAGGCTGGCGCGCGGCGAGTAATCGGCCCGCACGTGCGCTGCCAGATACATTATATGTATATTCAATGTTGTGCTTTAAAATTGTCGTTTCGCGCCATTTGCACTTGCCGCGCCGGTCCGATGTGCTTCGCTTATAAAGTAACTCCGCGAAATGTGGCACTCGTTTTCATTTATCGATGCTCTACGAAATCGCTTTTTACCTATCACTGAACAAAAGTTTTTGTTGTATAAAATCTGGTATAGTACCAGAAAGTACAAAAATGTATGGAAATGGTATTTTGGTACGTGATATGTTTCCGATTAATGAAATAGCCTGAGCAGATACAAACAAGATATATTGAATACCGTACATAAATCTCGTGCGGTGCTGTAGAGCGGAGTGAATCCGTTGCTACCGCAACATTACCGGCGTAAATGTTCAAATAATTCCTATGCACGCATTCCGAAGCGGATTCCAAAAGTCAAATCTATTTGGCCGCCTAGCTTAAAGCGTAATTCAATTATTGTCGAAAGCTTGCTCACTTAATTCATATGCTGAGCTTTTAATACTGAATTGTTGTGACATTCAAAATATTTATTTGATTAGATTCCAACTATTATTACAAAATGTTTGTCGTCATTTCGCTTCGTACAATAGAAGGGGTTAAAAACAAATAAAACAGTATTTCACGTTCAGATATTTATTACACCTATCCTTTCTCAGATATTATAAATGTGTTGAGGTATTTCGCAAAGAACATTTAAATTTATTTATGGCTTACCTCGGTAAGGCCTTCGAGATAGTTTCTACGGGAGCAATTTAAAAGGGGAGACCCGAAAATTAAATCAATGAACGGTGGATATTCCACAAATGCGGCGAGGGTATAAAGATAATATTGTATTGGTGGGATTAAGCTAGTGTGTTTAAGACGGAGTACTGTGAGGTAGTGTGCGTGAGTAGCAGAGAGGTCGAACTGTGGCCAACATCTATTATTCATCGTTGAAGACACGGGAACGAAATTTGTGTAAGTGTGTTGTGATCCAGCCAATCTCACAATCTTTATTTTATTCCCAATAAATGGATTAGGTTGTTCGCAAACCTTGTTGCGTGTTTTCGTTTATTTTGTTTATGCATGTCAACGGATCAGGCGTGATTATTTTAATGGATTTATTTATCTTGGCGTCATATTTTTCAATTCTCATTACTGCATCTAGTGACTTGTTGTCATTGACATTTAAAAGTTGAACTTAACTTATTAACGTTTATTTTGCGATATTCATACAGAATTGATTTCTCTGAAATTCACACCATCTGAAACTACAAAATCTGTGACATATCCATTTGTTGCCCGAAATTGTATTGTTTACGCTTTCTTCCTTGATTTCCAAAACTTTAATTATTAGATACCCCGTCAAAACACTCATCAATAAAACCGTTAGATTTAAACTTCGGCATAATACCGACGTTCAGAGCATGGCGGCGTTTGTTTGCGGTGTTGGCAGGCGCGTGCGTACGCATGCAGCCTGCTGCGGCGTGTCTGATAGATGGCCGCCGATATATCAGCCGCTACATACCCCCACCCAACCCCTCGCCTCATCTAACGAATATTAATCAAGTCTATACCCAGCCTTATATCGCACACAACGGACCTCTTCATTTTCTTCAAGTACACGAGCATCTATTACGTTATTATTTCCCTTCCTCAAGACGTGTGTAATTTTTCCACTCCTCTTTATGCCAGACGAAAACAATTCTTCCAAAGTAACAACCCTCTGATTTTATTTACGGCAGTTTCTCGACCTCGCTCGTGATAAAACTTGTACTTAACATGCCCATCGAACTTCATAATTTATATGAGAGCAGTTAAGCAGTTAAAAGCCTGGAAACCTTTCCTCAAAGTCGCCTTAAAAAATTGAGGAAATTCCGCGGAGACTCACCTGTGACCCTATTCGGTACCATCGTTTTATCCGTACCCTGAGACATAAATTACAAGTAAAAGTAATCGTTGAAACTTTCCTGTAGCAGGCCGGAGGGCCAGAAGCTTGGAATTTGTGCAGAATTACCTGCCACTGGTTTTAAGACTTGTAATTTATCAGTGAAGGCCGGGGTGCCTTGATCGGCCGTAGGTCGGCGACCACCCAGCCGTAAAATGGCCCGTATTCCAAGGACCCAGAAAATATTAGTTTCAACGTTACCATTACTACTTGTTACAAAAGCAATAAGCATTTAGATGCCTACTTAGCACATTACAAATCCGTGATAAAGAGAGAAAAAAACTCCCGAAATAAAGACATTAGTTAAAGTACGGTTGGTGGTTTCTGCGTACGGTATCTGGGAAAAAGGCGGGTTTTGATTGACGCTGGTAATCGGCTTAATGTAACCTCGAGGCAAGTTTTGCGCGGCGCACAAACGACTGGTTAAATTCGGAGGTCGACGCAAAGCGACGCAATCTCTCACACGTCACAACGAAGGAGCTTTTCATATAATTCATTTCCCTATTCATATTTGTCTTAGGAGCTGACTGGAGCACGTACAAAAAAAACCTAAAAAAGAGGTTACGGGGCAAATTGATACTGTTTTGCTTTCGAAGTAATTGAAAGTATTATGCGAAAATACGCCTTTTATGTATTCTATTCACATACAATTCCAGAAAATATTCGCAAAGTTGAATAATTATTCAAAGAATACAAGGTCTCTCATAAAACCGTTTGATTGGAAAAGAAAAAAAGAAGGTAGGCTCCGTGAGTGTCGCGTGCCTCGATCATTGACCCCTAGATATCCTCTCCCCAAATTCCGCATATCCAATAGGAAAACTTGTCTGCCTTATGGTTTATACTCGTCGTTCAAGTTTACGTGACTGGAAATAGTAAAATCGGATGATGATGTTGATAATGTAGGTCGTAATAGGCCATTGCCAATAAAACCTTATAGGTAAGCGATGGATTAAAAGGAACTGGGTCAGGGCAAGGCCCATGCTTTATAAAAATAACGCGCTTTGGAAGGTGCTCCCGTCTACTAAACGTCGGAAGTGCCAATCGTGTTATCTATCCGCGTTGCCTACCTGCTGTGCAAACAATACGCAAACTAAACTCGCTTAGTAACCGAATACGTTTAGTAAATAGACTACGTTCACCTTGAAACAAGTTCAAACAAAGTTTTCTTCTAGATTAGCAGTTCCACGTAAATATGTAAGTACATCAAAGACATCAAAGTTGATAGTTACAACGATGATAAAAGTATCTTTACAGGTAAAATAGTATCGGGCAAATGGAACGGCCAATCACACTAAGTTTCTTTTAGCTAGTACTTTAGTCTAAAAGGAAAGTTACATGCACTCAATAGGAGACCGCTTAAAAAAGTTTCCCTCGAAAACGTCAATGTAAAAAGCAGGGCCGCAACTTTGCAATATCGCCCACTTGTCCCGGCCAAATGAATAATTATTGAATTTAAATTCTTATTTTGAGTCATTACGAAGTTTGAAAAGGGTCATGCTTTCTGTATAATTAAAGAGCTTTCCATTTCGTGACGCTAAACTTGAGATCTGTTAGGAAATTAATTGAAATATTTTAAATCGATTTACCTATTGGTTCGTAGCACTAGTGCTACGCTCGCACTGGTTTGCTACGCCACGTAGCAACCCGGCGTAGCGGATTTAGGTTTGAAAAAAGAATATTCGTAGAGCGTAGGCTGCAGTGGTAGTAAATACGGCTATACGTAATAGGCAAGTAGGTGAAGCCGGCGGAGTGTGGGGGCGTCGTAGAGCGGACGCGGTCGTGTTTCGTGCGCGGGTCATTTGCGCCCATCGTTACCAGCAGCAGGCGTCCCCGCACGCACAACGATCTCTTCATTTTCACACGGAATTTTACACTCATAGTAAACGTTAAAACTCATTTTTTTGCTCCATTTTTTCCATGCTTCTACGATATACTGTATTACCCCGTTCATTGCTACGACCGAACAGATATTAAACATTAAATATTTACAACGGATTTTCCATTCCATCTATTGTTACTTACTAGTTTCGATCCTTAGACAGATACGACCCTAAGTCAATATCGTAAGTTCCGGCCGCAAACTTAGCGACCGCAGTGGCCAGCCAAAAGTTTCATGTGGCTGATAATTTACATAATAGAAGACTAGGTCTATCCACTATCGGGGTCATCCAAACTTCTGTGGATTAGAGCTTTCACGGGCAAGGCTTATCGGATTTTGAACGAATTTCGGGTAGCTTGCGATAGCGACGTCATTATCGATATCCGATTTATATGCAGATTGGGAGTGAAGTGGCTGTGGCGTGGCGTGGGCGTCGTCGTGACGTCACATGCGCGCCGCCGTACTACACATAAATAATCCGCCGCTCGCCGACCGCCGTCTTCAACTTTGTCTTATTTGAAGATTATACAATTAATCCCTTCCCTTTACATTCCCGTCGGAACTGAGATCCTTGTACAACTTTTGCGCACTCGACCCGACGAAGACAGAACCTCCATTGTGAGGATTTAACAATTTCAACCGCCTCGTTGCATTTCACAGAGTAATAATAAAACATCACAATGGATGTCAACTCTATTCAAGATGAGTATCCAAGACGGAGAGCGTCAGTGGCATAATTCAACAAATCAGATATGATGAAAGAATTATTTTCTTTGGGAAGGGCTGTTTCGGATCCGTAACAATATTATTATATCTTTATTCAATACGTAAAGACGGTAATAGGGTAAATTCTGTTGTTGTATTTATACCGCTGAAGCCAACAATGTAATATTAGAAATATAACTCGCGTGTCACTTAAAATCACATTGGATAAAAATTTATGAGTAGATATTTTTTCATAATACACATTTTTACTAGAGTATTGAAAGTTTGTAGTTGGCGCACATTACGTGGGTTGCCAAGCGCGGGTACAGATTGCGTTCATCCCCACTCTGACGAGTCTCGTAAACAATAAGTAATTTTGAAAATGGAAGCGAACGTATGAAAGCGTGGCTTTTCCCATAGGTAATGACTGGCAACAATCTACATAAGACTAACGAGTGAAACTTCAGTAGCGTCATTATGCTGGTAGCGATTGCTTGCGCGCCGTCGAACGCTCGCTCGATCGCCATTTTTCATTCGGTCGTATAATCTAGACCGAATTTATACTATCCGATACCAACCGACACAGTAAATCAATTAAGCGAACCTGCACAAGTTTCGGTCGCAATTAAGCTGTTTATATTAGGTATTAGCCACGGTTTATCAACGTAACAGTATATGTACGTGAATAATTAAAATAAAACACCATTTGCAACACAGTTTCAATCACGGAGCAAGAATATTTACGGTGTCTGCCGGGCAGCACGCTCGCCTCCATTCAAACCTGGTGGTTATGCCAATTAGACCTCTATTTATATTACGTTCATCGTTCAATAATAACTTTTTGCTTGTGTGCACTGAGTAATGATAGGCTATTAGATAAAACCACTTTGGCGCCTATCGCGATGGATGTGTCGAAACCGTTTGAAATTTTGAGTGCCCATTTGTTACTCGTCTGTCGTTTAGAAAATGTTTAACGTCAAATTCATGTTGTTGTTGTTCCACAATTCATGTTTCCGTAAATTTCCAGCAAAGTTTAGCAAAAAAAGGCAACTTGTAGCGAACACATCATTCATCTTTCAACCGAGCTGTCTATTATGAGTTGCAGTTTTAAAAAAGTTGGTAATTAACACCGGCCCGCAGTCCAGGCCAGGTCCCAACTTTTGAAGTGTTCACAAAGTTTGGAAAATACCCCAATAATTAAAAGCTGGGGGCTTGGATCATGACTTTTTGTTCATTTTGCGTGATTGGACGAGTCACGTAATTAAAAAAGGAGCGAGTACTTGTAATAAGTGACGTCTCACCATTACAATATTTTTCGACATGGAAATATTAGAGTGAAATGTTTTCCTTCTACTTACTTGTATTTATTCCAATAATAAAGAAAACCAATGTTATTATGGCGTGGAGCAGCTCTTTATACAAAGCTCAGTGTGCCTTTGATGTTGGAGGCATCTATTCATTCAAGTCTATAGATAACAATAGATCTGGCTTTTGAAGTGTTTCAACGGTTTCGGGCACACGGATTTCCAATCATCTATTGCGGTCCTCATAATTATTAAATAAGGAAAAATCTTGAAAATAAATCCGATAGATAGAATATTCTTTATTATGTACACCATAAAAATTACAAATATAAATGTAGAAATTTTACATAGGGTGACACAATATGCGGTGTTATCGCTAAAAGCTATCTTTTACAGAACATCTTTGGATGGATTAAAATAAAAAGGAGAGAACACTGCACGTACTCAGTGGTGTACCATTTACATTTACAATAATAATACGTAGCGTTGGAAGGCCTCCCACAAGATGGAGTCAGGCCTGTCAAAGATCCACGAATGACAGCCGGGACCAACGGCTTAACGTGCTTTCCGAGGCACGGACGAGTCTCGGTATGTAAAGATGGTCACCCATCCACAGACCAACCCCGGCAAGCGTAGCTTAACCTGATGGAGCGACCCGTGCGGCAGTTATTACTTAGCCAAGAGCTCCTCTCGCAAAGTGTTGGCTGAAATGCTGATGATGATACAATAATAAACATGAAACAAGAGCGACGAACTATATGTAATGATGATGTTTAAGGAGAGAGGAAGTGTCTTTCGATTTTCACAATCATAGATACTGAAAAATTGGAGAGATAAGCTTACAAAAGGAAATCATTTTCATTACATTTACAACATTTCTTTCAAAAACTCTCCTGAGAATAATATTTGCGTAAAAGTTAAATTCAATAAACATCAATGTAGTGGTTGTTTTCCACGGTATTTCCTGTTTGTCTCACACTCGAACAGGTTAATAAGTAATGAAGCAGATTCGGCCGACTTTTGTTTGTTAAAGTGATTATTCAAATACGAAAAACGATTTCGGGTTTTCCTAAACTTCCCTCATATTTTATTCACCGATTTTTTTACGGATCGTGGAATAGGTAATTTTTTTCTAAGTTTGACGTTCGGAGTTTTTATGAGCTAGATTGTAGTTTAGCAAATTGAAAGTAAGAGAGAGACCACAAGATGGAAATTGTTGAGAACGACGGTTTCGTGGTTGTTGTTGAAAATACGATTTTATTCCTTAAGTCAGACAGATGAATTTCAGTCGACTCTGCGGCTATCACGCGGACATTATTTATATTGAATGGGCTATCTGTACATAACAAAAATATAGTAAGTAAGTACTGCGAGTAACCTTCCTTGGCACGTAATAAAAATAAATAGGGTAGATTTGGTCTGTCACTGCGACATTTGTTTTTTCTTTGTAGGCTGTTTTTTCACGGCCGGATTTTGTTACATTTAAAATGGAAGTGTCATTATTTCAGATTCAAAAGTATATTGTGTGAAGAATTGTATTTTTTATTAATTAATTTTAAAAACGAGACAGTTTTCACTTTGCCGACGTCTAGAAATTATGAATTACTACTTGAATTTATCCTAGAATTAGAAAATTCACAGGCTACTTTCGATCGTAATCCCAAATGCTTGTAGTGAAATTACAAAACAATAAAACAAAGTTTGTTTCTTCAGCAGCGATACCCGTATTTGTTTCCAGCTCTGTCGAAAGACTTCTAATATTTAATTACTGCTGTCCGATAAAGTGTACTTAAGGGTTATGTTAATAAGGAAACGGCCAGTTCTCCGGGAAAACTTTCCTAAGAAAACTAATCCCATCCCGAGATTATTTCCAGTGGTTCCCAATCAATTCGCCTATAAAAGCACAAGGATAAAACGTCGGTATCCTTGGGGAGTTTCCTCCGCTGAGAATCATTACGAAAATACGACAAAATTGTAGACTGTCTGTAGTCGGGAAGGGGTGTTATTTATGGAGGGCAGAGGCCGGAGTGTATCTGAGTGGCTCTATTAGCTCTACTAATATTTTCTTCTTCAAGTTAATTGTTATGTCGCCTTTAAGAGCAGGTGGCTTGTCCCATTACGAGCCGCGGGCAACTTAATGCTGAGACACGAAACTTGAGCGCCACTGAACTCCGTACCCGCGGAAATATTTAAACAAATTAAAACTTTTTCTTTATGCCATTTCTCGAAGAGTATTTTTATTGTGATTCGTTTTTATTGAGTTTGCAGCCAGCTTTTTTTTGCAACTAAATTATTAGGAGTGTCCGGTAATTAAGGTTATTGTGTCTTCGAAAATAAATGTTTAGTAAATCGTTACGTATTACCACATGTAATCCAATTTTACCTTTCGTTATAGACTTGCTGAATATAACCTCAAAGAGAATCGAAAAGTTATCAAACATTCAAAGTTTAAGCCAAAACTATATACCAAAGAATAAGTCAAAACTCAAGCCCAACAATAAATACGTGTCAAAGTTTGCCAATATAACCAAACTCCTTGCAAGGCTGCCTACAAACGATCCAGCCAAACCGAGAGCATTGTTAGCTACACTCCCTTGATTGACGTGAGGTTGACCAACACTGGTTCATCCTCAAGTCCAGCCAAAGTAACAAGATGCATAGTTCCGGAATTCCTTGTAACAACTGACAGTTTGAATTCCAAATATTAGCTGAAGAATGAGTAATGGTATTTGTTCAGGATCTAATTTGCATGGCATCTAAAAACAGATAACTTGTCCATTGTTACGGTTGGAATATCGTTTGTGTATCCTGTATTTTAGGGTTTTGGAATTGGTAATTATGTCTATTATAGAGAACAAATAAAATTAAATTGTTTAGCAAAAAAAAAACTTGTCAGACTTTGTTCCCAGTATTAGTCAATGACAAAAAAAAAACATAAAAATCACAAACAACAATAAAATATTTTTTCAAATTCCAATTTCCGCCATATTGAAAGCCTCGGGGTAAACGTACTCTCGTATAAACACCGTGTGTTTAGAAATACGTCACTGTGACGTCACGAGACATGCTGACAAACAAACAAATCAGTCGCCATGCACGCGCGGGCAAACAGCGCGATTGTTCAGATATTAGTTCATCGCGTAATGTTGGCTGCGCTATCGCGATATCGCGCCGTTTGATGGATCGCGATACTAAATGTAATGCCAGTGCTGTTTCAGTGTTCATTGTGGGTAATGACGTCACTCGATATGTTTCTAATGATGCGTTCTGATTTATATGCCCTCCCGATATCGACATCAAAACGAGAATACTCATTTGTTGAGACTTGAGAGTTTGTTTACAGCCTTCACCCAGGCTTCTCTGTAAAAGTATTTGATTACCAACTCCGAAAAATAGACATAAAAATAATACTGTGAAAAACTGAAATTCGAGGCTAATTAATTCTCAAACTTACTTTAATTGGTCTCAGTCGAATTATAATTTAATTACCGAGATATTTTAAAATATTTGAAAGTTTTGAATGATGCAATTAATTTCGAGTTGTTTTAGTTTATTACGCAAACTTGAATCGTGAAACTTGATGTGGATTGAAGGTTAAGGAATTAAGAAAAGATTATTTAATAATAAAGACAGATTTCGACTGTTTATTTATGCTTTCGAATTGACCTCAAAGACAATAAAATGAAACTCTTTTGCAGGCTTACTATTGGCAAGTCATTTTTTGACAAAACAATTAAATATCGTTAAGAGTCTCCCAATTATATTAAAATTATAGTAGTATGTATCCTCCTCCAATGCCACATCACATAATTCCACCCTTAACATCCCCCTAAATCTTAACAACAAAAGTAAAAAATAGAGGTGTACACATTGCAAATTACCGCGACAGGTATCCGCAGGGACGGTACTCACGTCACTTCCTTAAATGAAATACTTAATAATAGAGGACGCTTAACACAAACGTACAGACATTACAGAAAATTGTCCACTTTGTTACAACTGCTACATTCATGCCATATTTAAGTAACAGTAACATATAGTTTCAAGATACAATCGGAGTAAATAATGATATTTGAACGTGTCATTTAATGATAATGTTGATTAAATAAAACTGTCATGTTTGCTTCTGTTAAAGTTGTTTTTATAATCGATCAACTTTTGCTTACAACATTAGTTTATTTTATGACATGACCTTTTTCTGTATCAGCAGTACATTAGAAGTCCGCGGTTTCGACTGGCGAGTGCTCTACTAAACTGTGGCATTTTCCTTGACCAAAAAGGGACTCGACTAAACCCGATACTCCATCCGAGCATTCAGTAAATCCTGTATATTATTCCCGCCATGTACGCTCAACTATAAAAATTCCGGCCGTCGGCGAACATTGTCTCCAATTTCGCTCACTTACCCTTGCTTGTGAAAAATATTCGGCCAAGAGTGGAATTAGTAAAGTTGGTGGGATACCCGTGTGGGCCACACATCGGCCGAATATTAAAAGGGGAATTAGAGTAGTCACGCCTTTATGCGTTCATAAATGTTCTTATTTGGCCTCAAGTTGTTAAAGCACTTGTTACGTGACGGTGGCTTGTCTGTAAAATTGGGTTCTTTATATGTTTATTTATATTTTGTGAAATGTTTGTTGGACTCATAAGACCAATTTAAAAAAATGACTTTGTACTATTGCTTCTACCTACTCATCTATGCGCACTGATCTAAACGCATCACACACGGTTCCCCTACGAACAAACAATCGAAACAAATTAAAACTTAAATCAGCCGAAATTAAATCGATCAGTAATCAGATACAAACATTAACTCAAAAGACACCTCCGAGGTTCGCATTGATCACGGCCAAAGTTCGGTTTCACCGTAACGTCGCCCAAGGGAACGACCCCGAACGGCGATACCCGTCCTTGTCGCACGCACTACATCACAAACGCGAAAAAAGGTAATGACGCGATGTAGCCCTCACAAATTGACCGTAACAATACCGCATTTGGTCACAATCTATGTCGCAGGAATACAGCATAATCTATTTTTTCCCAACAAATCTCTATTGATTCGGTCAAACCACGGACGATATCGTATTATGACGAAATGTGTTACGATTGGTCTATTTTTCTGTCTCCTGACTGAAGTAATAAATTCCATCATTTATGTAAGTTAATAGATATTTATTGCTTTGCTATTTCGGAATATTGTCAGGCTTTTTTACCTAATTCCTTTTCATTCGTGGTTTTATTTTCAGGCTGAGAATTTATTTAGTTCGAATACGGTAGCAAGCAATTGTATTTTCTTATTGCTTCACTGTAAAATCAATGTAAAGGAAATTAATGACCAAAGTAGGTTATTCTAAATATATTTCAGTACCTACCAGGAAAGCTTGTAGCAGCTGGTTATTTTCCCATGCTTGTTGTAATAGTCAACTGTAGTAAATGAGTATGTTAACGTACCGACAGGCGATGGTACACGCACCGTGATAGGTAGTAGTTACTTGTCAAAGTCAAATCATTTATTTCAAATAGGCCCTTGTAAGGCACTTTTGAACGTCAAAATTTACAAAAATATTGAATTGATTCTAGTCGCCCCTTCCAAAAGGTAGTTTTCGCATGGAGAAGAATGGGCAAGAAACTCCACCGTTACTCTTTTAAAATGTTTTACAATATTTTGTAGTACTTTATGTGAAGATGAAGACGATCCACATAGAATAAAATTACTATACCACAATAGGTAAAAAGAGTTAAAAATGAAGCAACAACAGATACATTTATTATGTGATAGATACATGGTGCTCACACTAAAATTGTAAAAGTAGACGATTTTCCTAAAATTTTACACTTAATAAGTCAGTGTGTGAGGAAGTAATCACAGAATGTAAAATCAATATAATATATTAAATAAAAAATATATAAATTATACAATTGAATTAACAACCAGTTTGATTTTGTCTAGATTCTAGATTATCTTATATCATGGAGCAGGACCAGCATGTTTCCAAGCATTCTTATCTCGGATATAGTCCTCTAATTTGTATATGCTTTGTAATAAGCTTGTTTAAAACATTAGTTTATTGTAGTGTTTGCTATTAGAAACTTAAAATTTTCCGGAAAAATATTACCAGTAATATTTTTCCGGAAAATTTTAAGTTTCTGGAAATAACTGAAAACGAACTGAAGCACTTCGTTCTAGGTACTCAATCTTAGTGAAGACTACATTCATGAAGTTCAGTAAGGCTCCATTCATGTCGATATCGACACGATATCAAAACAATTCCGCTCAGATAAAATGTTCGAAAGGTGTAAAAATGCACTCTTTGTTTCTTCTTAAGGAATAGTTTTGCACTTTTGATACTACCCTGATACCGATACAATTTAAAAGCCCTAAAAAATGTTATCGAGCGAGAACGTATTGAAGACAGCGCTATCGGCGATGTAGTTTGAATTAACACTTACCTTTGTTTTCAAAGGTTCTATATCCTTGAGTAAATTCCTCCCAAAGCCCTACCCTTCAGAATACCAACCTACGTCGGACCCAACTACGTTTAACACGTGAACAAATAGGATCACTCCTAACGAAAATGATAAAGTTTGAGAAAAAAATAAACGAGATCCTTTACCTTCTCTTCAGACGGTATTAATGTCAAAGATAAATCAGCGTCCGTGTATGTCCGAAAATTAGGTGTAATTTTTTTATTCACAGAAGAGGGTTGCTCAAGCCGCTCGGCCACCAAAAGCGTGGCAATTCCCGCTCAAACAAATCACCACTAAACAAACGTTTCTACAGGTAGGAATAATTCAGCGAAAGGTCACCTGTTACGGGTATTCGACATCGATCATCGGGAGTGCGTCGTGTCGACCAACCCGCGTAATGTTGCCCTGGGGACCGACGCCGGCGACGCCGCCACCGAGACAAAACCCACGGGCCTCGGCCTGTCAAACCGAACCTGCCCGCTTTTGTATACACGCACATTTTTCAACGTGGGTCCCTTCATACGGCCGCTGTGTACCCTTAGCTGTACCGCCAAACATGACATATCTGATACGTATCTGAAAAGTTAATAAGGAAGGAATTTATAATTAAGTCGTACGTACAATTACGTATGTGGAGGCGTCACGCGTCGACGTCAACATGAATATTTACGATGCAATTTCGTTCCATTTCAGATTTATCACTGTTTTGTTGGCGGACGGGGAATTTTAAAAATGCTCCTTCGTGGCCAAATTTAGGTGCGAGCGAGTCGCGTTAGGCGGTTGGTGACAGCGCATCTCCGCTAGCGTGTATTGTTCGTGTCCTAACCGCCGACTTTCCATTTATTTCTCTATGAATACGTTATTACCTGCTCGCCCCCGCTTATCAAAGTTTATTTGCAGCGTGTGGTTTACTCTGTACCGGTGCTTATTCGTTATTACAACGGCGGAGTGTTTTATTGCCGGGGCGGGGCTCAAGTCGCGCTCGACGCCCTTGTTTTTCGCTATTTTTCCTCACGATTTTTCAGAATTTGAAGTTAATATTATGTCTTTTTGTTGCAGATCGAGGACGCCATGCTAATGTTCGACAAACAAACCAATAGGCACAGAGGTAAGTCGTCATTACTTTAGTAACCGGATAATACAATGGAGTTTGGACCCTAATAAATCAGATCCCCAATACTGCCCAAGTACCTAATACTATATACAATTATTAATGTCTTGTACATTAATAAAACTATGCCAATAATGGCTTTGTATAGGTACCCTTCTGAGAAGCTTAGTGATTATGTACTTAGGAATAATAATAACCTAAATATCACTACCCGACTGGTAAGTCTAGTCAGTAATCCTCGTTTTTATGATTATTAGGTAGCTATTTTCGGCTGTCTGCGTTACCGAACCAAATAACAAAACTCAAGTCATTCCAAACCAAAATATAGTACAATAAAAACTGAACGGAATTCAAAACCGTAATACTATTATATTATTACTTCCCTAGACGTAAGTTATGCGAGGCAAGCCACGCACGAGCGCGAACGGCGTGTCACCGTATTTTTCTTGAAAAACAACGGAACTTCCAAAGGCTTGCATGTCACACACGGAAACATATCATTTTTGTTTGTCTCGCCTCATTTCTCTGGCCGTCTTCGCCACAAAGTCGTCACTGGTTAACTAGCAACGGATAAATATAGGCTTCGACCCTCAGTGGAAGCTGGCCAGCGTAAACAGACATATCGTAATCTAAAGAACCTTATTTCGAATGATAAGGAGCTCGGCTAACAGGAAAGCGAGGGAGTTCAGGTTATGGTGGCGGCGCCGCGGCTGAGGCGAGCGGAGCGAAACGGAGGTGGCATCGTCACTAAACAGGCGCACCGTTTTCGGTATTGTGCTCCCACCCCATGTTACGACTATTCCCGGCTAATAAATAACAAATCGACGCCCGGATAAAATATACGGCTTCCTCGGCTGGAGATTTTGTATTATTGTGAGGGTAAAAGCGAAGTTACGCTTGAAATCTGCCTATTTCAATTTCGATGGTCGCGATTTCACTTTTTTCTTAAATATTACACATCGTCATAAACAAGCCAATAAATTGTGTCCCAAAACACTAAAGTCCAGGCCCACGTAATCAGTTTCTTTCATTATCCCCACAACGCGTAAGATTTTAATTAAAATCCACGAAAATCGTATCAAGGCGAGCCATCTTTTGTTGCCAACGAAGGTTCCCTTGTAGCAGTTACAGCAAATACAATGTTAAATTTGCTTTTGTAATCCCCATTACACAAAAACAGGTTGACCCAAATATTCAGGCTTGGTGAAATATCGTTGCGCCGTCATTTATGCAAGTTCGCAAAAACGAATCCTGTTTCATTCCTCGCCGAGGGAAAAACGGCCCTTTCTTGTCGTTGTAAGACATAAAATAATTTATCCATGTTTTCTAAACTTCCAACTTTTGTGCCCTTTGCGTGTCATTTGGATGATATTTTGAGATCCCTCTGCTTGTAATTAGATAAACATTGAAATAAAACACGACGACGTGCCTAGAATACATTTGAATGTGGACGTTTAAACTTTCATTTGTGGGGCGTTTACCTGCTCACTCTGCCCAGACGATTCATTTATGTTATACGATTCGTGTAATGTTGCTGCGCGTACCTAACTATGAATAGCGCATATAATAATCTAATATAAATATTCCTTAGGCCTACCCTAATACTACAGTTGGGTTATTATCCCCGGAATGTAATCAGTTGGGTCGGGTTATCCTGGCAAGAAATGTAAAAATATCCGCTGTTTATTTGTATCAAACTCGGGCAAGAGGCAACCCAAACGCGTATTCAAACTGAATATGAATGCAAACTGCCCTGGTGAACGGGTGGAATGGCGAAAATCAAATTAGGTATGGCGTGAATACTTCACGGCGACGACGGGAAAAAAAATTGAAATCAAATATTCATTGACTTTCAACCGGATAAGCCGGCCCGCAGCCATTTCAATACATTTTATTATCTATTTTCGTTGTGAGGACCACGCCTCAGTGACGCTATTCCACACTCGCCAATATATCCCGACAAATCCTATATTTAATCATTTAAACGTATTACTTATTTCAATATCCCGCGTCCCGATTATGACCGTTACGCTTTTCATAACAACTAAATTGAAGCTGATTTCTAAATATTTGAAAGCTTTTTGCTACTTTCAAAGTCCAGGGGTTCTTTTAAGACCACAATAAAATGACATTCTATAAATTTGACCTGGAGGGGAATAAAAAAGGTCGAATTTTAGAGAATGAACTCTCTATAAATCTCTTTGATATTAAAGTCCCGACCAAAGGTTCATGTCTGAAGCTATTTACTTTGAATGATATCTGTCCCATTTTTAAACAAAAGGTCAAAAATATGTCGGGAACATAATTTTTGATAATATTTAATATTCTTTTTCACATTATTTAGTTAATAAATCACGTGTTGAATGGAGACTTAATTTAAAGGCTGATTTTTATGTTAAGCTGTTGAATCTGTGAAAAATAAAAACCTTTTAGCCTTTTCAGTACATTAAATATGCGCGAATAATGCGTTTAATAGCACCCTTTACTTTTATTTACGACCTGTGCCGGTTGAAAAAATAATTAACGATGTCCCTTTGCAAAATATTTTCCATTGTCTCTGTCTAATAATTTAATTTTTAGGATATAAAATACCAATGGGAATAAATCCTTTATTGCCTAATATGAGTTTGCATATTGTAGTATCGGTAACATGAAACTGGCAGACAAGATGTCTTGTATCGTAATCAGCAGAGCGTTACCGAATATGTTCACGTTCGTTTGGCATTCAAACTGTCAGCGGAGCTTGAAGTAAATGCCATTACACAAAGGTAAACGCGACATATGAGAGACAAAGTTCATAAATATTAAACAAAAAAAACTAGCTCAAGCAATCTCTGCGGAGCGGATTCCATTTGGTCGTGCGAACCACCTCACGCGCCTCTGGGACGCATTTCTACGAGTGCGTGCTAGCTACCGTGAAAATTTCACCTCTCACTTTGCATGAGAGTAGTGCCATCTATATTTCATCCCTCACAGTTCGTGATGTGTAAAGACGCCTATCGCGTGAATCATAAATGGCGATCGTTTTCTTCGAGTGCCATAAAATTTCGGAAGTCAAAAAAGGCACATCACTAGAGTATTTTTAAACTTTATGCCTTTCACGTACAAACGTTTCCACGCCCTTCTCTTTTGTTTTCACCGCTGTGTTTACGATTTTCTTTTATAAATTATTATTGTCGTAAATTTCCACCGTATGTGTAATAAAATCGTTAACTTACTTTACAATTCAAATGCAATAAATATTTACAGTTTACAGAAATAATCAAATAAATAAAATATTGATAAATTATCGGTTGATTTTTATACAATCCTATCTGTATTCAATTCACTCCACGGAACACTTCAATTTCGCTATTTTTGTACATGTCGAGGCAATTCTAATACCGGCAAAGCTTTTGAAGTAGAGCTCTCAGACTGTGTAAGGCTGCAATCTTACTTAGCACCTCGATACAAAGGAATTTGATCTTTATATGTATGGGTTGAGGGCTGTTTGTTGGTTTGTGTAAATGTGTTCGGTGTGTGCTAAGTGGGTGCACGTGGCCTCGTCCCCGGAGAGAGACGGGAATACACAGGATTTAGATGCATCTTGCGGCCAACCAACAGCTCCTGTTAATATAACGTGTATTACAATTAATTTAGTTTAAAACAATCTCGAGTTTGAGTGGTTTTTGTTCATTCTAACAACTTTGTGCTGTTCTTTATAACTAAGCTTTAACGATTTATAGCCAAAGTTGATGTTTTTAGACCTTAACATGACACTGTAGAATAGTTTAAACAAATATAAAGTTAGTTTGACAGTACAACACAAGTTTTAGACTCAATGCATTCCATAACTTATCACTCTTGTTAAACTAAGTTACAAGAGTTTGTACGTATTATAAAAGTTTAAGGCATAGCTAGTGAGCCAAAACAACAACGAACCTAACTCTAAATGAAAGGATGAAAACCAGATAGTTTTGAAATCGAATGAAAAGTGGAAGAGAAATATAATAATATCGTCACCAATCAATATATAGGGTTTGAATTGTGTATTAACATTTCAGTCATGTTGTTCAACAACAAACAAAAACTAGGAACGTCGAAAGTGCTTTAATCATATTATGGCAACATCGAGATTTTAACACATTCATTCGACAGCCTACATTCATTCAAGCTTGATAATTTTCAGTAGATACTACATTAGTGCCCGAGTCTGAAATAGGCTCTCCGATTTAAACACTGCAAACTGAAACCTGAAAATTTTATATTCACAACACATCTCTGTGACACCAGGACCTAATTCTGTCATATACGAACATTGAGTGTACGAAAATACGCTGTCTAGTACCTACCGCTGTAGGGATTACCACCGTTACGGTATCGATATTTGCAACTTTATCGAGTCCCAGTTCTGCACATCCCTAGAGGTGCGGTTCCGAATGCATCTCGTGTGATGCATCGATATGAGAAAGTGGGATAGCAAGCTCTTGGGACGCCCCTATAATCACCTGTTTACGGAACGGCACTTCTTTCTACTTTGCAAGTAAACAAATACAGTACTTCGCTTTTATTGAATGCTGAGCAGTGTGTGTAAGCAGATACGGATTTTACTGAGATTTTATTACGCGTTAGTGATTGTGTTTTGTTTGTTTATTAGTTTGAGTATGTCTGGCGTAGTAATAGCTGCAAATAGAAGCCTTTTATTCTAGAAAAAAACCTGTTTTAGTAACAAAATTTTGCAAGTCCTAACAGTACCTACCTACCTACCGACATTGTAGCATATGGTAGGTATGCTCAGAGGTAGACCCTAAGAGACTGAAAAAAAAATCAATCTGCCTAGCCTTTGCCAACTAGGTATATTGGGGTCGGCTTCCAGTCTAACCGGATGCAGCTGAATACCGTATTTTATATAGAACGACTGCCTATCAGACTTTCTCAACGCAGTAACTGGGTAATACGATACCCCTTGGTACTGGTTGTCAGACTTTCGGGCTTCTGAGGACCCGCAACGACTGTCAAAGATCCACGAATGACAGCTGGGACCAACGGCTTAACGTGCTTTCCGAGGCACGGAAGAGGAAATTTTTGGTATGGAAAGATGGTCACCCATCGATGGTCCAACCCCGGCAAGCGTAGCTTAACCTGATGGATCGACCCGTGCGGCTATTATTACTTAGCCACGACCTCCTCCGAGACTGAAAAAACAACTATACAAAAATAATTAATTTGCTGTACAACTTTTTAATATGATTACTGCTATATTAAAATATTATGGAAATCAGATTATACCAGCAATCAATACACTTAAAATAAAGCCTAAAATACATGCACGATAATTCATTATCATAGTTAAACCTTTTAATTTAATATTATGTAATAAGCTCCCGCTACAGTTTCTCATTATTAATTAACTCCGGTATAACTATGGCTTCCAAAAACTACCATTATTTCGTTAACCTCATCAACCAAAATATTGGAATTAAAGGCTGTTTGCCCTATAAAATTTGGTGGAGGAAACCTCAAAGGGATTCGTGAGTGTAAATCTAAACTGATAATATTATAAAGAGAAAAGATTTGATTTTTTGTATGTTTGTTTGTGATGAATACACACAAAAACTACTGAACCAATTAAATTATTTCACCAGTTGAATTCTATATTATCACTGAGTAACATAGTCTTGTATAAAGATAACTCGCGGGCAAAGCCGCTGGCGAAAGCATAAATATATTAAATAGTAAGTCATAAATTTATTAAAGAATAAAAGAAAGTTGTTTTGCTTCCTGCTGCTTATTTAATTATTTATTATTATTATGGTCAACCAACAATTGTTTACACCAGTACATTAGCAGCATATTATTTATAATAATTAATAACATAACATAACATCACGCCTTGTTTCCCCGAAGGGTTGGGCAGAAGTGTACCTTATAATTAATAGACTAAGTATAATAATACAATAAGTAGACTGTCTTCAAAACTATTGTGGATTTGTCACTACAAAAAGGTAGATCTTTAACATAGAGGAAACCATGACCCTAAGTTGCTAAATATAACTGAAAGTCTAAACAAATACAAACAATCTGCCTAGCCTTTTTCCAGCTATGTTGAGGTCGGATTCCAGTCTAACCGGGTGCAGCTCAATACCAGTGTTTTACATGGACCGACTACCTATCTGACCTCCACAACCCAATTACTGGCTAAAGTGAAAATCTAAACAATGTAAATATTATTTCATAAAGACGTCCGTACATGACACACTATATTCACAGCCTTATTTTCCCTGTCCACGTAATTCAAGCAAACTAAATCACATTCCGGCAAAAGCTGAATAGGGCCAATAATTCCATTGGAATCAACAACAATGGCCTCTTAAGAACCGATAGCAATAAATCGAAAACCTCGAGCATTGATCGTCAATAGAGCATTAAGGAGCTGACACTTTTACAATATACATTAAGAGTGTGTTTTAGCAAATCACTTCCTGCCCGGGCCGAGCCCCAAAAAAGATGGTTAAAAAAATAGTAAGTGCGGGAAATGACATAGTGGAAATCCATTGACGACATAGCTTCGCCTTAAGGTAAATAAAGTGCCCACAATTGAATAGTCATTCTAAGAACGTATAGAAATTGTCCGCACCATTTACATTGTCAGCTTTCCGAACAATAAGCGAAGCACTCGCTGAACAAATAAGTCAATGGTGTTGTAATTATTACTGGGTGTTAGCGTAGTGCCGTTTATCGGCGATTTTCATTGTTATTACTTACATGCTTCGGGCGTGCCCGCGATAATAACTTGCCAGTAGATTCACAGTAATTCTGATAGTAAAATGTACAATTAACAGAGGTTTAAAAAGCTGTTATTTCACGATATGCTGTTGTTTGTTTTCTGTATTAACTTTTTATGGGGAAATTTCGTT
The DNA here is from genome assembly GCA_963853775.1 of Xanthia togata. Classification (NCBI taxonomy): domain Eukaryota; kingdom Metazoa; phylum Arthropoda; class Insecta; order Lepidoptera; family Noctuidae; genus Xanthia; species Xanthia togata. The sequence goes on along the minus strand of OY970802.1, from coordinate 9,398,564 downwards.
TTTATGGGACAATTATTCAAATAATTACCTACTCTACGTTTTAGTGAAAAATGAAGGTCTTCTTCTTTTCGTTAGCTAGTGACTAACCTGGTGTCAAAGTTTTAAAGCCGCCATGGGCCTCTGACTTGGCTGCACATGCCGTCGAGAAATATGAAAAACCGGCCAAGTGCGAGTCGGATTCGCCCACGAAGGGTTCCGTACCATTATCTATAAAAACGGCAAAAAAAATCATGTCTGTTGTATGGGAGCCCCCCTTCAATATTTATTTTATTCTGTTTTTAGTATTTGTTGCTATAGCGGCAAAGAACTGTCTAACTGTCACGGTTCATGAGATACAGACGGACGGACTTACGGACAGCGAAGTCTTAGTAATAGGGTTCCGTTTTTACCCTTTGGGTACGGAACCCTAAAAATTAATGTGAAAAAAGAATGGAATTTCGCCAGGTATTGATCTCTTTATAATGAAAACTCAGGTCTTTTTCACCAGAACCATTTCCTAAGTTTTTCTCTAATAACATTTTCCATCGTTTTCCGAATCGAATTTTCCAATTGCCACAAAATCAACACTGACATCGGCAAATCTAATAAATTTTTCAACTACACTCCTGAAAATGTAATATAGCAAAATTCTTACCCAATTTAAATCCTCGTCACGTGGTTAAATGTGATCCTGATAATAGCCAATTTCAGCGTACACCTATCCGCGTCCATAGTTTCTGTCAGGACGCCATGCATTCACCCCTGGGACACCCTTCAGTAATTATTTTCTCTTACTCATACCACTAGTGAGGCACTTCGATTCAAAATTGGATTTTATACCCGACTGCGACATGAAATATGGACGGTGTAGTAAGTACCTATACCATTTTGCTTGGTGTAAATTGAACGAAAATTTGCATGATTTAGTTTAATTTCGATGATTTAGGAAGTTTTTTAGATTAGTACGTAATATGGGTGTCTCTACACCTATAAAAATAACTTGAACAACTAATATTACAAATGCGAAAGTGAGTTTGTCTGCTTGTTTGTTTGTTACGCTTTCACGTTAAAACGGCTGAACGGATTTAGATGAAATCTGGCACAGGACAAGACCATGATCTGGAATAGGATATACGATAATTTTTATCCCAGTAGTACGTTCCCGTGGGATAATTCCTAACATGCACGCGGGTGAATCCGCTGGCAAAATCTAGTTAAGTTATACATTGGTAATGGAAAATTCGTATTTATGATTTAGTGGCATGAGAAACAGGGTGTAAAAATCATCCACCATAGAAAAGGCAGGATCCTCCGCCCAGACGGGTGTCGTGTCTGCCGGGCAACTGCCCAATGGTTGATGTCGGATAGTCTTATATAAATCGTTCGCGCGGTAAACTCTTATTGCGCGATGCAGGATTTGTGTGTCGTCAGGATTTTGTGTGACATCAGTTCTTTGATGCGTAGTTCGCATGTGGTGATATAGATGCCACCACAATGCCAAAAATCCATATATTTCTATAGAAAACAAAAAACAATCACATAAATACTAACAAACCGAACCTAACAATGAACAAAACAATCCAATTAAAACACAGTTAAAGATTCTCATATGACCACTATCTAAACTAATTCTAAAACAAGATACGTCTCATTTAAGGAGTGATATCCCGGAACTGTATAAAGTAATTCCACCCAACAGCGAACTGCTTCCAAGTTACTCTCTAAAACATAACTAGAGTCCTACTGTCACATTAACACGAACGCTTAAGTGCAAGTTATTCGCCCTTGTTTGGTTATATTAAAGGATTCCTGGAATAATTATCACAAAGCGACTTACGCACCCATTTATTAACCATCTTAATTACTAAGGCCAAGTTAATTACACCGAGTAAAACTTAGCGCCTAAAGAGCGTTATCCCGTTAATTTACTACAAGGTAGCTTTTGCAGAAATCTCTTCATGTCATTCCCCTGTGCTATATCGGCCAACTTGTTTCGGAAGATATCAAATTGGTAGGTACGTTTAATGTCCTCAACTTTTGTGTAATAAAATTACGGAAAAATTCTTCGGCTGCTTTTAACATTTACTTTATTTATGGCCCTAATAATTTACTGTCACCTAAATTAAAGCAATGCTTGTGATATAGGACAAAGGCACCTTTATTCTTTGGTGGATTTTCGAGTCTTCGGCAACGTATTACTGGGCTGGGGATGACCGACGACACCTTCTAAGATATTACAACAAGATCTATGGCAAATTTATGAATAAGCAAAAGCGGAAATAATTTTTGAACGTTTTGGTGTATTTCAGTTATTTAAATTAACTGATACGCCAACTATTCACGTGCCAAATGATATTCATCTACGCTCGTTGCCAACGGACTGGTTGGCAAATCAATTTATGTCCTTTAAAAGTGGATATGAAAATATCTATCGGTACAGAATTGTATAGGTACCTACACCGCAATAGGCATAAGGCAGGTGGTTTAAAATTCATTTGAAGTAATTTCTTTAGTAATTTCCGTGATGAAATTTCATAGGCAACTGGTTTGCGTTGTGGATAGTACAGGTGTTCGGACAATGAGAACGCGGCTGAGCACAGAAGCCCATCTCATTACCCGACTGACCGCACTTGAGTAATGATGAGCCCAACACAGTCACGCTGCCAGCGCTCACCGCTCGGGCTTTTTGTGGCTTCCACATAAACAAAATGCGTATTCATAATACATTATCCCATTGTTTATTCGAACGCGAAAAATTATCCCTGATTTATTGTTTCATGTTTCTGCTAGTAATCATTCATCTACAAAGGATAATGCGCCATTCAGAAACGAATAAAAAAAATATACGATGAATTACAATAACATTCCCTCCGCGCCCCAATACGAGCAATTAACCTGATAAAATCCATTAGAAATTTTAACTTGGGGCTACTTACGCACGCATTCTGTAACGATTATGGAAAATCAATGCCACCTTTTAGAAATAATTAACACAAAATGCGACCCAAATCCTTTGAATGGTTACATAAAATAATAATACAATTGTGTCGTTCATGAAATTCCGTGAGCCGCGCGCGTACGCTATTTCAATCGGCTGGAATGTGGGGTGTGGTCGCGGTGTTTCGCCTGGCGATCGCACAATTGCAATCAGCCTAATATGTTGAACAGTAGGTCCATCTCATTACCATGGGCGACCACAGGTGAATGATGGCGCGTGCTGGTGCCCGAGGCCGTTTTGTTTGCGGTCGATTTAACGCCGACGACAAATTGCGTGTTTGCCATTTGGCCGAGAGATCATCCCCACTTCTGAACGAAATAAATCCACTGATTACTTTTGCGCAATTTGTAATATTAACGTGAATTGTTTTGCGCGCCGCTGGCCTGTTGTATTGTTTAATTCTGTACTGTGAGTGATAGCATCGAATTTACTTTTGTGTTGAGCCCGGTTCAAAGTTATCAGCCAATTGTATCACAATCTAATGCAACTGCGTTTATTAATGGTTTAGCATTAAACAACAAAGTTTGTCAAATGTTTTATCTACACTTTGTTGAAGCGGTTTTGTTTTGATGGAGGACAGGAAAAGTGACATTAGTGAACTGCCGTTGTTGCTTGGTTCAAAAATAATAAAACGTCGCACAAAAGTCTATTAGTCTGCTGGCTAGTGATGTAGCAGGGCCACGGTTATTTTTCTTAGGAACATAAAACTACAGAGAATAAAAAAATGGTAAATGGTTACGAACTACAAATGTGCTGGCTTATATATAACCCACAGTTGGGTAATGACTTTAACTGTATCCTTACTAAAATATTTACAGTAAAAGTTTACCAGCTAAGAAATTTTCCTCCATTTGGCCGTTTATTCTGAAATAGTGTAATAAAAGGCAGCTAAAATGTTCGTACCGTTATAAAAAGAAAGTACCCTAAAAAAGTTCATATTTATTTCCTTGTAGAAAACGAACTAACTCTTGTTTTCATCCTCTTAACAAGAAAGTAATCTGTCGACCTACGTCGCGATAACGGGATTTTTATGTAACAAACTCGAGTCGCGCCTACCCTCACCTAGCCCGGGGCTCTCTCGAAAAATCCCCGCATTGTCAGATTCTACTAAGGATTCGGAGTAATATACATTTTCCCGTGTTGGAATTACAGCTGTATTTTGCTCATGCTACATAAAATCGGTGTAAAGGCGACGCCCATGAAAAGACCCGGGTGAAAACCTATAGCCTTTATTTAGTTGGCTCGAATGTAACAATCCACTGAAAGTTTTAGTGTCGGCAGTTCGGGCGCTGGTCGTTTCATAAGCGTGGCTCAGTAAACTGTAGCTGGTATATAGCGCAATGCACCCCGGGCAAGACAAATTAGTCCGCCGCCGCGGCGCGTTACCGACGGATCTCGATATGTCGATGCGACTCGCTCGTTACCTTTCACTACGATTTTCAAGCCACACGATATATTTTCATAGAAATCGAGAAATGTCGCATAGGAATTTTGATATTTGTATCTGTATTTTTCCAATATCATTCAGTTTAATTTCCATGAGATGTAGGATATTTCATTTCGTTAAAATTATATATTTGGTTTAAAAGATTATACCATATCTGTTTTCAATTATTTGCATGAGTATTTTCTAGTAATTTTAATCATTCCCTCTATCCCTAACAGTTGTCTTGAACATAGATTTCTCTAAATACAGAACTTAAGTGGCAGATCCTGAAGGATATATCCGTAATCACTACGTCTGTAACGGCAGGATAATCTAATTAATGGATTGATGATTACCTTTGTAAATGCTAATACCAATCCTTCTAATAGATATAATCCCATCTCATGCCACATCATTCTAAGACACATGATTAATTATAGGACTAAAATATGGAATAAATCGTAGCCAGAACTATATTTACGCATTTTTTTTTAACAAAACGTAACTGAAATTCAACTCAACTTAACAAAACAAGTCGATACTAAAACATTAAAGTGATATCTTGCAACTAAACTCTACTAAAAACAACGTTAACTCTTCAGTACATGTACCCAACGCGTTATATTACTTAACCGCTCGAAAATTATATACAAGCGGCGCGTACGGCTTGTTACACGTATGCCACTAAATTTTAGTTAAAGTCGTTGGCGGCAACAGGTGTGCGGGATGAGCCAGTCGCCGACTCGTAATTATCATGACTCTGGTTTACGCTTCCGGTACATAACTTTACTATACTTGTCTTGTATATAGGCAGGCAATCGAAAACTCGATTGGATATCCAAAAAATTGGTCGCATTGTTAAAAAAGTTCACGATGCAATGGTGGCCGAATTCGATTTTTGAATTTTTGTACTGGGAATTTGTTTTGGGGTGTAATATCAAAAGCCGATATCCCGATAGACAACTACGAGCGGTGTTGAGGATTGAGTACCCATTTATTAAAGAAAATTAATCTTAGCCTTACTCTTATAATGTGTCAAAATTCTTATGATGAATAACAGATCGTAAGAACACAATATTAAGTGATTGACTTAATATGAAAGCTCTCTGCCACCGAACAAAAATAAAAGGCCATTATTTCGAGACATAATAAATTAGCTGCCAATAATATCTACCAATTATAATGATAAACGACAACAAACAAAACGAGTACGTTTGTTTAATATTTTGAGGTCGTAGTTAATACGCAGCAAAAACATTGATTCAATAACCGCAGAATATTAATCTCTTTTAAACATACAGTTTTAATTAACTAGATTCCGTCGAACGCGACCGCCGATGAACCGCCCTTTAAGTGACCAATTTATATTTGTTTTAAGTTTATTTTGCTGACAGATGTTCGTGGCACTCGTTGGGCACGGTGCAATGTTCCAACAACACCGCATCACATTTTATTCACTTGTCAATTAAATGTCACACACGATTCGGTGCGAATTTACTCACTGGCTTGCGAATATCAACCGCCCAAATGGAAATTTGCATAAAAAACTCATAGGTACACACAGTTTTACATCGAGTGCGTATCATTTAGTTTGCGGGACTGAGGTCCTTTGCTATCAAAATTGATTCCGAACTGTTGAAGGTTTAAAATAGCCAATAAACTATTTGAATAGGAATATTTTAATGGAACTACCGGCCGGTATTGATAATTTAAATATTTATCCGAACTCTCCGACGTATAAATTGGGTTTCCATTAAAATATTTTGATTGTGCTTTTGAAACAATAAAGTATGCTTCTCAGCAATTTTCGTCATGACGATAAAGAATTTCTGAATAATGCAATCCAAATACCGGAACAACGTACCTTTTTTGAAAAAAAAAAAAAAAAATATCGTTGAATGACGCATTTTAGGGAAGAGGCTCGTAATTCTCGTCATAATATTTATACGTTTTATTGCAAGACGGTGTATTTTGGAAGTTTTGATGGAGCCGTTAGGGGCGAGGCCCATAAATCCAAGGCAGAGTGAAGCACGCAACGAATGTGTGCGGCGAACAGATTTATACGTTTGTCTTGCTCCGCGGTGCACGTCCACAGGCAGACAAAAATATTACTGCCTACCAGAACTGTACCAACATACCTACACTGTCGTGCAAAAAAATAGACTTGCAATTGTTGTGTTGGGCTTGTTTGCGGAAATTACACAGGATTTAATATTGGTTTAAAATGGCATGAGAATTAGCTCTGTCGTTTGATTGAATTGTTGCCTTTACTTCAGACAATGTGTAGGAGAAGATTTATATTTGTTTTTATTAAAAAAATATTTATAAGTATTCTCTTTTTTGATACCAAAAATTGTGTGGAAATTTGGCGGAGGATCGTTCGAAGTAAAAGTATTAGGAATGTGAAATTGTGTTAATAATTAACCGACTAATACCTAACAGTTTCTTGAACAAGCGTGAAGAGCCTTTCTGGCTGTAAATGCTTAGTTTTTACTGAGCCTGATTTTCTCTTTGAAACCCCTAACCATTCCCGTTTAGGTCAGCTTTGTTCGTATGAGGTAAGTAAACCAAGCCTTAAACAATAAAAATGTAACCACCCCAATAATCACACATTCCACATCTAAATTCTAATTAACAGTAATTCCGAAAGCCCACACATTTAGATTTTATTTACTGTGAAAAGGGTTCTAAATGTATTTTAAAATCACAATATTGGATAGATTCTGATGTGTCAATTGAGAATTAATTTAAACTTTGCTGGCCAAAGCGAGCAGCGAGCTGCCCAAGGGACCAAACGGGCATCAAATCGAATAGAAGGTTATAATTGACTGCCGCTAAACGAACAACAACCGACACGATCCTTACAAATCAATCAAATTTAGACTCTAAAAGTGAAGTGTTAGAATTGAGAATCGCATGTAACACACGTCTGTTTGAGTTCTATTTTCGTTTGGACACGAGTAAGTCGATGTCGTGGCGAGTCCAACACTCACTTAGTAGGTGTTCCACAAAAGTAATTTGCAAGGCTCGTAGCCGATCATTTAGATCTTCCCGCATTTACATAGTTAATTAACGTTTTCCCATATTATTATCCCGTCTATTATTAGTATCACCGGCTTATATGCAAAACATTGGGATCGTAATTTGAGCCTACACATAGTTTGGTCCACGATTATAATGTTTGACGTGTTATTTGGGTGTTTGATGGACTATTTTGCATAAAGTTTAGCTTTAACAATGGTGATTTGAAACAGGCTTTACAAAGAGAGCGTGTTTTTTGTCGTGAAGCCGAAATCTCTCTTACAACACTATACCCTCAAATCTTTTAAATTTACATCCAAGATTAATTTTCTTCAAACAAGAGCAAATACATACTCGAATTAGTCATTAAAGGGACTATGCTAATCAAAATGGCGGCATGCATTGAAAATCAGATCAGCAGTAACATGTTAAATAAAGTTGTCACCATAACGAGAATCGCCTGGTGTGTCCGCGATAATTATTTCGTTAATTAGACCCGTTGTTTCGCTAAACGTTTGAATACTACAATTATTGCTGTAATATAGGTAATGCGGGTAATTCTAAACTTTCATTATTTTACGGTAAATAATGACATTCTCATTAAGCTCATTGCTCGAATTAAATGGTATTTGAAAGCGATATACGTTTTATTTACACTAGAAGGTAATTTGGAATTGGATTCACTATTGAGAATTCTCCCTATAAGCGATGATATAGCATAATAAATTACTTATTAATTTTCAAACATACGATTCGAAAGACCAAACATTAATATTTTAGGCAGAAACAAAATAAATGCCAACAAAATTCACACAAAATTAATTCCCAAGGTGAATCAAAAGCAAATAACTCCCAAACTTAACCTTCTAACGCAAACTACTAACCAGCAGACCACGAAACTATTAACTTAAACACAGAACGCCGTGCCCCGAGGACCTGGCCATCTCCTGTCTACGCGTGACAGCCTAGGCGCCTCGAAGACTTACAGCCCTTCACTTCTACACCCCTGGTGGCAAATTAAAAACGTCAATCAACACTAGACTATTACTAATAAATCACAAGCGCCATTATTCGTGCCTATTAATTGCATTCGGCTTAATAGAGTTCATTCATTTGTGTTCCATTGTAAGAAAATAAATGAAACGCTTTGATTGGGTGGTCGCGTTCGCAGGGTTAAGACGTAAATTTTGAATTAACACCTGGTTTTGTAGGAATTTGCATATCCAGTCTATCAGATTATAATGGGTTTATAGCGTTACGCAATGTCGTTTAAATTTTATTAACGTTGTACGTTAAATCTATTGGAAATGATTTATAATGTAAAGAAATTCCGATGAAAATCGAGAGATATTCTCGGGAAACCTGATTTTGCAAAGAGAATAGCAACTAACTTTCTACGATTTATACAATTTCTTTGCCATTCAATGTTAGTATTGCATGTTATTTCTTTTTTACCAAATAAGTTTAATTATAATAAATACAGTTTTTTTTTTTTCAATTTTTATTTTAGCCTGCATTATCCCACTGCTGAGCAAAGGGCTCCACCAAATTTTTCCATTTAATCACAGCTATAGCTCTCAATAAAGTTCTAAATTTTCATGAACAACTATGTTTTATGTTATGGGGTTTGGTTTCCGCACTCAGTCCGTCAAGTGGGACATTGTGCGTGGGCTATGGCGGCCGTTTTGTGGTTATTCCAACCAGCCTACCTCCCTCCAGAAGGTAATTAGGTCTCCTGGTTTGTTTAGAAAATCTATCATGAACATTCAAATAAAACTCTTTATAGACTTCCCTTCACTTAGCATAAAAGTAAAAAAAAAACAACAAAAAAATTAGTTTCCAATTTTATAACCAATCAGATTCTTTGTAAAAACATTGTGTAGGTTTTTTACTTACTCAATCTGCCTAGCCTTTTCCCAACTATATTGGGGTCGGCTTCTAGTCTAACCGGATGCAGCTGTATACCAGTATTTTACATGGAGCGACTACCTATCTGCCTCCACAACCCAGTTACTGGGTAACACGATACCCCTTGGTAATACTGGTTTTCAGACTTTCCGCTTTTTCTGACGACCCGTAATAACGAAGGGTCTCGGTATGCTAAGATGGTCACCCATCCACGGACTGACCGTGGCAAGCGTAGCTTAACCTGATCGATCGACCCGTGCAGCTGCTATTACTTAGCCACGAGCTAGAGTGTAGGTACTTACTAACAACAAAAAATACATTTTCCAAATTAATATCAATAAAGCGATGAATTTTACGGTAGCGGAGTTGAAAACCCTTCAATCTACCGTCGGTACGTTAAGGTGTGTTGTTCGTGTAATAAAAATTAACATTTACTTTGTAGAACCTCTTGTAATCATACCTAACAATGGCCCGGGGCTGTTTTGATGTCTGCAAAGCTTCTCGATTAATTTTGCCTTTTAATAAAAAAATATGGAACAAAATACCAAAAGCCCGTCCATGGAAAGGTTAGCTATTCAAAATACTGGGCAGATGTTGTAGATTTATGGACGTATTATAATTTCTCGGATATTAAAATATCTGCTTAGTGGCTTTTGACATGAACTGGGCGGAAAATGAGAGGGATGCTGAAAAATTGTGCGATTAGTAAAAAGTAAAGAAAACGTTAATAGCGATCTAATTACTTCGCCTTCATTTTGCTGTGTTGCTGCGAAGATTAGCATAGTTCCTGGGAATATTGTAGCGAGCAATTATGGGATTAAATCAAGTAGAAGTTCCACTTTTATGTATCCGATAAAGCCAGAGATTCTAGGATTTCCAGATTACACAGAAATACTTTTAGTAATATTAAATCCTTATAACCGTTACATACCAATTAATTTTAAAATCATTATTTCAGACCTATCAGTTTTTATTTATTTATAAATCTTTGGGCGATCGAGCTATGCTCGGGTGAAAATACGGAAAAAACGATTTTTCCCAGATGTGAGACATAGCTAGATCGATTTTTACCCCTTTATTGCAACTATCATCGTAATCGTTAGAGCTGTTTTCGAGAACGTGATTACATATATATATATATACAAATATTGCTCGTATAGGATAGAATAGTAACGATGGTTAACGAAACCATACGGCTTTGTTCTAAATACCTAACTACACACACTCGCATTAAACATTCAGATTTGGTACATTTAATACTATAAGTCTATAAACTCATTAATAAACCATGTTAAATGGCGATTTGATTTCATTATAAACCAAAAACCGTAACTCTACGCAAGCGAAATCCGACCAAATCAAATTTGCATTTAGTGGATATTTAAATGTAACCGCATAAGTTATTAAAACAATTATTAAACCTGTTTCATTGAACTTCGATTTTAAAACATGTTGCATCAGCATTTGGTGTGTAAGCGGCTTTTTTATCTATCAAATACATATTTATAGTTACTTAGAAATCTGAACCGATATTAAAACAGTCATTTTGCGAAGGAACGCTAAAGCAAGAGTCAGTCCGTAGATATGTGTTAATTCTTCGTGTCATCTTCATGTCATCCAATGCACGAAAAACTATGCTTCCCGTTTCCCATACAAACAACTGTTGTAACGGATGTTCAGGAACCTAAGGAAGTAATATTGGTACATGAGAATATTTTAGTTATAGAATTCAGATGATAAGCATTCTCACACATTTGGTTATACTGAAAACCGAATACGGATTCAGCTTTCAGTATAACCAGATAACACGTGTGCGCTTCTGCTAACTACAAGCGACATACGGATGTCACTTGTACTTAGCAAAAAGCTAGGACAAATTAAAATATATAGCCTTTAATTTTCCTACACTGGGACGACGTCCTCCTCCTCTTTTCGAGAGGGAGTGGTCTGTAATCCACCACGCGGGCCCCGTGCGTGTTGATGTCACATGTCTTCGAATTTTTGGTTCTAGGACATCCCGGTTTCCTAACGATGTTTTCCTAAAGATTAATAGGAACGGATCTAACTAAGAGGTATAGGGGCTTCCGATGTGTTCCAAAAGACTTCCAAGGAAATAAATCAGGTTGATGGATGTGGACGAGGATAAATTCCGACGACCAAAATTGAATTTCCTTTAGTTGCGGGAAAAACTCGTAGGTATGGTAAACTAGTAGAAATTCATCACAAAAAATAATTCAGGGTAAAAGTCACTGGAGATGTCCACTACAATTTGTCCTCTTACACTTTTACGATAGAGTTCATTTTCAAAAATTACGATTACAAGCCAGAAGTGTAAAACCTCAATAACTATAAGAACATCTACTAGAATCTACCGAAATCAACGTAGAAATTATAATACAACGTGAATTCCCCTAAATCCCCCGTGGGAGTTGTTCCATACCGTAATACTAGGTACCGGAACCCTTGTTTCAACAGTTATCAACATTTTGACCAGTGATTATAACATAATTACTAACCTTCCTTACTTTACACGGATTTAATTGTTACAACTTTCGTTACAAAACGGTCTAATAAAATCTTTCATGTTGTAGTTTGGTAAAGAGCTGGGTAATGTTTAAGGATGTAAAGCTGAATAGTTAATTTGTATGTTTTGTGTTTTATAATAGACTAATTACCTGCGGTTTCGCCCGGATACACCCTTATTGTTTTTTTTTTCTAAAATAAAAGCGTCAGTTACTCCATATAACATCAGCAATCTGCCAGTGAAAGTCGCGTCAAAATCGGTCCAGCCTTTTCGGAGATTACCTAGAACAAACAGACAAACAGAAAGAGATACAGAAAAAAGGTAAAAAAAAAAAAAGTTATAAGTACCGTTTTTGCTTTCATATGCATTTATTAAAAAGCTGTTATTTTGAAATTACAAACACACTTCAATTTTATTTATTTAAGTCAAGTGTGTATGAAAAAAAAACTCATAATAAACAAATAAAACGCTTTCCAAAGCCATTATTTTCATGTTGTTAGTCCTTATGAGTTACAAAACAAAAATATAGGCATAAGACCACTGATATATGAAGACAGTATTACTTCCTCCTCGTTGATTGCTTTGTCTTTGATCGTGATCATCTTGCGGAATCTTAGGTGATAACATAATGGGTCGACGGCGCGTTGTGTTCCACGCGCGCCTCAAAGAGATGTCAGCGAATGAAGGGGTCCGATGAGACCATTGCCTGCCGGGGTTGCGGGAAAGTCCGAAAGGGATACCGTGGCCCCCTGGTATTGCACAGGCAACAGAAGGAACACGGGTGGGTTTTAGTCAGTAAGAGTCTGACACGCCCTCCCGCTCCACCCAGAGCGGGAGACGTCATTTGATGATGTCCCACCCAAAAAAAAAAAAAAAGGTGATAACATAATTAGAACCACTTGCTTACACCTGAAAGCTTTTATGATCGTGACTTTCACGCCCTATTCCAATAGCTCATTCTATCTGCTGTCACAGCTGTGATAGCTTAGTGTTGGGACCGTCAGACTGCCAAGTCATAGGTCTCGAGTTTGAACCCAAGACTTACCCCTTAGACCTTTGACTTGCGGAAATCATCGTGAGGAAACCGGCATGTCCGAGAGTAATTTCTCGACGGTGTGTGAAGTCAAGTCAGAGACCCATGGGCGGGTATAAAACTCTGACACCAGGTTAGTCACTACGTAAAAGAAAAAAAGAATAGCTCAATGAATAAAACTTTTTGACCAACTACGCAATGAAGCTAAAAGGTAAAGCTACGGTGTCCTAGATGAGCGGTGGCTTTCCGGCAAATGTCGTCACTGAAACGTTATTTATGAACGTAAGTCAGTTGAGACTGGTCATCTCTTCCAGTGCTTATTTTTAATCTTATATTTTGAATTGTTTTTGATTATTATTGTACATTGTTCTCACTTGAAGAAGAACAAGAATAATTTACCCAGGATTTTGTAAAATCTATATTTAAAAGAGTTTCTTGCCCGTTCTTCTCCATAGAGATCTACGTTTTAGAATGCAACTAGCTTCATCTTTCTGACTTACTGACCGACTCTTTGATAGTTCAAAAGTGCCTGTAAATGGTTTACTTGAAATAAATGTTTTGAGTAAAAAAAAGAACTCAAAACATTTATTTCATGTTAAATGTGGTTTGTTTTCCTAGAGACGTTTTGACAACATACAGTCAAACCCCGCTGCCACCATGACAGCCGTTGTGTGACAACCAGCGCTCTTCTAGGAAACCTTTATGAGTTTTATTTTCAGGTTTGCATGTACTCAAATTATTCTCAAGAATGAAGAATATTTAAGTCACGTTAAACGCGGGGTATATTTACAGTGATATAACTCGAACTATACCGTATTGTGTTTTTAGAACCAATTCGTAATTCCTGAGATAGGTACCTACTAATTATTTCGTACTAATATAAACCAAAATCTTTTTTTTAGATAATTATGCATGCACTCCGGGATTTTCATTTGGTTATCGTGACCAAAGTGAAGACATACATTGTAATAATTTACCATGATATGTTACCATATTATGCCTTAAAAGTCCCACATCGTGTTTTAGCAGTTCAGGTTTACAGTTCTCATTATAGGTAATATTTCAATCCATGTCAATCCAGATAATGTTTTATGGTGTTGTTAACAAAATTAGACAAATTTTTTGGACATTTTTTATCTTGGAATAAATAAACTTATCAAGGTAAAATAAAACGTATAATAACGTTAGGTTTATGGACAAGTCACACATAAAAAAACTACATCGTGTAACATTATAATAGTGCTTAAAAGGTCACAGTAATGACTGATATCGACAAGAAATCATGGAATACCTAAAGCCATATTAACACACTTTCTACTACTCGAAACTACTCACGCATGTCTAAAAATAGTGCCTTAAGAGGCCAGCAGTTTAGTTGAGTAGCTATTACCGTAAAAGCAGTTAAAACTCATCAGTTTAAAATCGGATCGCAAGAAGCACACGGTCGCTCAGTGCACTTGCTATTAAACATTTATGCGTTTAAGATATCGTATGGCCACTGTAAGATTTTATAGCAGTTTTATTGACCAATGATCAGATCGGACCATCGGGGCCAATGTCTCAACTTGCCTACGTCTTCACTCAACAAACAATTCTTCATTACTACGCGCAATCGCGTTTGAATACACACTTAACCTTATTTTCATGTCGTCTACAATCCATTTAGATGTAAGTTACATATTCCTTCTTCACGCGTCAATCAAGTTGCATCACAAAGGAAGAGCTCATCTAAAGAGATAACCTTTTTAGATATCGTCCTAATAATTGCCAAAGGATCACGGTAAAGAGGTATCTCGCAGGCAAATATTGTATTATTTTATGAAACATTCGTCCCACTGCTTTGTCTTAAGCTGTAAGAGCGAAGCTAACACTGCCCCTCTTTGACTGGTCGAAACACAACAAAAAGCAAATGTTTGTTTTACCTGTCCAAATTCCAGATTAAGCCCTTTCAACTTCATGTAACAAAAATGCGGCCGTTTGTGTCAATAGGGAGGGAAGTCAGCATTGTAATACATATTTTCTACGTCGCCCATTCTTAGAATAAGAGTGGTCCCCGGATAACAAACAACACAAAAGGCGAAATAATGAATAGTCCAGAAAAACGCCGCTGCTATCGTTATGAGCTACATGCATAAATGATACGGCGAATCTGACAAATGGAGCGGCAGAGTATAACAATGCTAGTGGCTCCAAGTGGCCGTTCAATTATGCAAATAGGCTGTGCTATGTTCGTCCGGCAATAATAAAACTGTTTAACAGCTGACAAGCGCGCGTCCGCCCGCTCCAACATTTTTGTATTCAGTCACCCGTCTAAGCAATAAAACAAAGACAGGTACATCACCCATATGACGAGTTGTCCCCGCTCATATTAAATTAAGCCGCCGCTGGTCATCCACTTTATTTTTATTTGAATCCCATGAAAATATGAACGTGTAAGCTTGCCCACGTTAGGGAGTCGCAGCCGTTTTATTCGCAAGTCAATGTTTATGAATTAGTTAATAAACCCGGCCGACTCCATGCTGTTACCTTTGCAATTTAGGCGTCGAAAAAATTCGCAACAAAAGTTTTCATTCGCGTCGCTGCCGACCGTAACTGTTATCGCTAATTATCCGGAGTGGGTTATTCGACTGAAATAAAAAGTAATCCGATAGTAATTTGGATAAAAGAGTCTCTCTTTACGAGTTGTCGGGAGTAGATTGGCGTAGGTAGTCTTCTTTAAGGGGGTTTATCATGCAAGAAGCACATAAACGCGACTGCGAGTCGTGTGTCGCTCCACGAAATGTTATCGGAGCATTGCTTTGAGTCAATGTAGTCGGTGCTACTATGTAATGCATAATTTATAAACGCTTCAAAACTTTCAACTTTATCTAAATTGCTGTACGAGTAATTCGTTTAGTAGACTGGTATTAATTAATTATGATTAAATTATGAGTTTATAAATCATATAAGGATAATTTTCGTCTGTAACTCCTCATTAAACTGATCCTCTGGTGCTTCATCACTCAGTCAAATTGCGTTTCGCTTAATTTTCTTTCCCGGCAGGTGTGTTCGACAGCGCAATTATTTACACCGTCAGCCATGACGTCACTCCCCCGCACCCCGCTCCCCTCCCCTAGTGTTTCCTCCGAGAATAAAACTTCGTATCGTGGTCTAGATAGTTTGAAACTGTAAGTTATTCCCTTTTAAGTTTACTATTTTGTTTTCTTCACAAATGCCTATCGCAACTTGGAAAATTGTGCGTTCATCATCTACCTATAGTCCCATGAAAAGTCCTTCATCTCTTTTATTGTTAGGTAAAACAAAATAAGGGCAAAAATTCCAAGGAAGCTTCTGATTCCGATACCACCTCTAACCGAAACCAAATTTCACAGGACATTATCATTTCCAAAGCACTTAGTCACTGTTTTTATCTCAAATTACTAACATTGGTACATCTACGGCCTAACAATAGAAATTACAATCCGCAGTGTCACTCAATTCTGCTAAGAATCTTGTATCTGTAAGCATAATGTCGTAAGCGCCTATACCTGATTTGCCAACCCTTACATTAGGTATTGCGCATTAGATCCAAGGTCGCTTAAACCCTTGAAATGTCAAAACCATTTGTTCCCCCTTGTTTAGAAATGTCAGTGCGGCAGATCCGCCTATGGTGTAGTATCACTAATTTGACAGTGACACATACGATTAAATTAGAATGTCATGTTACGCAGAGAAAATGAATTCGCTCAGATTGAGTGGCTTTCATTGTTGTTTTTGGTGTAAATGATCCTTTAAATACGCGTCGCGTTCGTTTGAGTAATGAACAGGATAGACACTGATATAATGTGCCTAAGGTATTTGTTTGAATTTATGAGAAAAATATAAATCAAGCTCAAAATAATCGGAGTCTAAAAATTTTACCTGCAAAAAATTCCCCAAAGATTAAAAGCTTGCACTGTGCAGCATGTAATTTTTATTTCGGTCTGTTGTACATTTTATTTTTATTTTCAGTAAGTAGTAACATTTTTAAGGCAAATGAAATTAATATGAAAGTTACGCAAAAACTGTCCAAAATCCACTTTCATTAAATTTTCACGTATCAAAACCGCCCAAAAACTGAAAATGTTAGCTAAATCCCATGTAAAAAAATACGAAGCAAAACACACGATATCACGTAACAGTTAAATGTTGACTTACTATAACATAATTCGTAAACTTGACGGTTTGGTAAACCTTACCTCCTGACATTTGCGCACGTGAGCTCCTGACATTTACCTAAGCTCTTTACCGAGACACCAACAATCGATACGGCTAAATAACCTTTTGCTTATACCCATATCTAATATTCCGTATTTTCAAACACGCAACCCAAATACACCCTATTGTATTCTATGATATTTTCTACACGTAGGTAATATCTCTACCCTGATTTGTTTATGAGGCTAAAATTATTTATTTTTCGGTTAACTAACCCTTCCATGTTGTCCATTTCCGGAGATAAGGGCCTTCTGAGTTGCGCGAAATACAACGTCCGGTTTCCGGCACACAAGGCTACTAACATTAAAATTTTAATAATGTTCTGGTAGTCTGAAAAATACTTTAAAAATTAAAATGTATGCTTTATTAAAAAAAAAAAAAATATGTTCTAAAATATTGCATTTAGCAATAATAATAACACTAAATGAAGAAAAAAAACTGGACTGCTGCCTACTGCTTGCTTAAAAAGTAAAACTTTAGAATTTCACTTAAAAAATTAACACACCCAGAATATCCACGTAACTTATCCTAATGTTCTTTAAATAAACACTGGGCACCAAAAGGCCAGCGTTTACATTCAACTGGAATGTGAAATTAATTTAGTAATGGGATATAATTTAAGCAGCCTAAAATAACTTTACTTATTAAAAACAAAACAGTGGGAATTTGACTTTTGGACTTACCCTTAAAAGTGATGTGGTCATGAAGGGGGGTTAAATCATCAGTCCCCTTCAGTCAATTTAGTAAGTTATATTTACATTTGTACTTACATTCATACTTACGTGAAGGTTAGCGGTTTAAAAATAATGGGTGAAAATAAAATTCAATGCCCTGAGTACTGATGGTATTTTCACTAAATTGAGAACTGTAAACAGATTCCACAGATCTAAAGCATATAAATAATGAACACAAATCACCATCGAATTAATAAAAAAATTGCAACAAAGAGCGTGCGAGTCCCGCATCATAAATACGGAAGTCGCACGCCCTTTGTTGCCAATTACAATAAACAAAACTAGTATTTTAAATGTAATAGTCGACTAACCACACCAATAGTGCATTGAACAGCGCGGTTGCAGAGCGTTGCCTCGAACGCAACCGTTTTATAATAAATTCTCCAGTTCCGCACCCACTGGGATTAATCGTCTTACTTTTCTCTCTTGGCCGTAATCCTCACAGGGAATTGTGTGGCCGCGATCTACTGTAACCACTACCGCTTTATCACACGCGATGGAAACGATGCATCTGACAAAAGATTTAACATGTGAAACCTTACGAGTACCACCCAGATCCTCAACTACCGATAACAACGAAATCGACTTTGGACTGAAATGAAATTCTCGAATTCCAAAGTCATTTATTTAAAGCGCGGAATTCTACATCTTAGTTGAGTAATAGTTTGATTATTTCTACAGTGATAAATCGACTCACTTTTAGGTAATAAGAATTTTATACTTCAACGATTTTAAAATCGAATCTCGGCACCGAAATTATAACCAAGTTCAGACAGTTGTTCGTGGAATTCCTGTTATCGCTCGCCAAAATCTTCGCAGGAAACAATTTAAGTTCTGGCCTGTAGTAAGAGCTCAGGTTTCAGAGACGTAAGAAGGGATAGTTGCGAAGTGTACTCTTAGGATTTACTGCATCACTAGTTGCTCGTAGATAACTATCGTCCGTAACGCTTTAACTTATGAAATGGTCCCTTTGTACCGTACGTCTGCGTCTTTGTTGACTGAATGCGAATAATTGCTTTCGTTACTGTTGGAATATGGATGGTGTAGTTTTAACGTAATGGGACAGTTTGTGTTCTTAGTTAATGGCTTTGTAGACTGAAGGTCTCTTTGTTGTTATAAAAAAACCTTTGAACGTCATTTGGATCACGTGACCGCGTGAACCTATTGTGATATGTCAGCCAAACAATAACGGACACGAATATAGCGCGGACGAAAATGAATAACAAAATCACTAGATGAAAATGAAAACAAAGTTATTTGTTTTGTCAGTGAGTCGAAAATATTAGGTCATAGGCAGGGGTTCCCACCTGACGGGTTTACCGTTGGCAACAGGGTTTAGTTGGTGTCACAATCGGCCACCATTGCGCTGCAGAATTAACCACCGCGCTCGGCCCGCTCTAAATGTCACTCTTATTATCGTCTGACACTTCGGGATTACCTAGGATAAATTGTTTTAACGTTTTGAAAGCGGCCATTTCACTTGACGCTGACGTTTGTTATCTTTCCGAATTAAAACTCCACTCGCTGAATCTATTTTCATTCGAGTTCTAGCGGACCTTTTCCAACTTTGTTTATCGCGCTTAATTTAGACCCCTGTGCGAAGCGAGCGAAGTCAATTTAGCTCGTGTTTGATTGGTTGCAACAATCACTTACGAGCAACACTGTCAACTTTGACGTACGAATGAAGTTTCACGGGAGGCTGGGCTGCACAGTACGTCTGCTAATACCATTTTCCGTTTGGCTAATAAGTTTAGCATGCGCTATTACCAATCTACCGTCGAGCTTGGTGCCAGCCGAGCGCCTCTGCAGCAATCAATTTGTTTCATGTTCGGACGTTTTGATTCTCTGAATTTCACTGGAACACGGCAGGGAGTGTACGCTCGTTGCGGCGTGTCTTCATTTGCAAGTTTATGTTGTTTTGTTTGCGTAGTCATGTAACGTTACCTTTACGATTAAGTTGCACGTTTAAATTCTAGTAAATACGAATAGAACCCACTTAGATTGCCGTAACTCGCTCTCTAACTTTACGTGGAATAGTCTGATTGTTAAACATCTCACGGCGGATTTTCCATCTCCTAATTGTTATCGATACAAAATCGCAATATGTAAATGATGGGTCGGGCTCTTAGCAGCGGTACCCGGCCCCGAGGGTCTGGCGGTGCTGCCACTCGACTTCATTGACATTCGGATCACGAACGCCACGAACGATGTCTCCCATCTCGACTCGCTCGCGTCGATTGCATTAATTTTACCATTTTATAAACGATGTAATAGACAATCTTCAGATTTGACTATTTGTAAATCTGTAGCAGTAAAACTGTTGAGAGTTTTATGTCACAATTGCCAAGGAATATTCAATGATTCAAATGCCACGCAGATATGATTGGTCGTACCAATGAAATAAAATAGCGACCTGCGTTTTTTTTGTTTTAATGAATTGAACGTTCGCTCAATTTTGATGGTCCAAGCGCCGCATAATTTATTCATTAGGGTGCATTTTTCTCGCTAAATCTCGCTCACGGAATGAAAATCTCTGAAAAAGAATGCGGTTTGTCATTTTTCGCTGGCTGCCTTCGATATATCCTCGAGAGTATTCAAATCAATCTCTGAACATTTTCAATTTATTTCAGTGTCCTTATCTGTGACAGGCTCTGCGCTGAATTAATCTGAGCGGACTGGGTCGCCCCCCTCCCGCGCCTCTCCCTCTCACCGGAAATTAAACGAATTAACGCCATCCAAATGTACATTTTTCACTTTGGGACTCGCGCATCCTATCGATGAATCTCCAGTCTTTTTCATCGGGAAGCAATCGGTGGATCTGTGCGTTTATCTGTCTTCGCTTAGATTGAACAATTGATACGTCAGTGATGTACGTAGAATTGTAAATTGAATTCTCGTTATTGATTCGTCTACGCTCCATTTATTTGGAAAGCGATTTGATTAAGCGGAGCGACACTGTTATATCTTAACTAAGCGTGGCTGGAATATAATTATCTGTGTGTAGTGGTAATGAATACACGCTTAGCATACGAATACGTGCGATCCGATCGATTGTTTTCGCGTTTATCCTCTTTTAGAGCGGGGTGAGTTTCTATTTTCCTGTTGAGAAGTTTCTATTGTTTCATAAAGGGGTCGGTATTGTAACATAAAAGCTGGGAATGTGTGCGGTCAATCGCTCAAGCGGTTCAACCCCTATGTATTCCGTAACTTAATGGCGCTTTAAAGCCACATGCACACCTGGCGCGCTCCGTATAAAGCGATACCCGCTAATTAATTCTGTACTGGCCATTACTACGAATGCGATACCTATATTACGTTGTCGTACCTCGAAAACTGTTCATTATTGTCTTAAGCTATTTAGCTTCAAGTGTCTGACAAACACAAAATGAAATCTTAATTAATTGGTGATGATTGATGTACAAATAATGATCTAAATCAAAATAAATACACCCACTTTATATTCATCAATTTAAATCAAAATACGAAATAAAGACAGCTTTCCAATTAACAAAGTGACATCAAAAGTTTAACACTGCCAGTCAAAGCAATAAACAAATATTATCATGTAGATGAAAATTTCAAAGATTGAAATGATTGTTTACATTAAATGGGACGCTGGCACATAATTTAAACTGAGAGCTTTACCGCTCATCCTCTTAACGAGCTCCACTGTCCAATAAATTGCTTCAAACTATGTACATTCTGATTAATAAAACTGATTATGTTTATCGCACGCTTTAAATTTTAAATTTACCGGCTTATTACTCATTATATTCAAAATGCATTCGTTATCGCACGCAATATCCTGCGAATTGCAAAACGTTTTCCCGTTGTGTTGCGGTCCTGCTATATTATTTTATTTATGTAGGTTGTTGTGTTGAAAATGCTGAGAGTAAAACTTGTATTTCAATGTACCGGAGGAAGTACAGTAAAACACCTTAAGTGTTATCGTCGGCCGGGAGCAGCTGCCCCGCTAACTAACCGTGATTGCCCCCTCCCCCTCACCCCCGGCGTGTATCATTTTTTCAACCCTCTCGGAGGACCGGCTCAACGTCGTCTTGAGATTGCTTATACTTAGCATTAAATTGTGAGGCTCTTAAAGGGCATTTCGCGTGGATTACGCGGGGTGCGCCGTCTTTTTTTTCATTGCCCGTCTAGATTGCGCCCGCTTAGCTGCTTTGTAAATACCTTAAAGGTATCGGTTGGCATAAACTGGCCCCGGATCCGCGCTGACGTTAATGAGCCGTCCCTTTCGCTATCTCGGAGACGTACGGTTATAACGGTTGAAATTCGCGATACTTAGGAATTATCTCGGCCTGGGCCTTTTTTCGCTTACAATTTTTGCAAACTCCCATTTAGGGAAATCAGTTCTGTAATGGGGTAGCCGGTTTCATATTCGACAACATAATGCCCTCTCATCAAGTAAATTATGACTTTAATCTCATAGAAAGTTCCTCTGAGAATTTACCCGACTTTACTTTTAAACTTCTCCCTCTCTGGCATTCAGCGCTCGGTGATTTATGAAAACTAGAAAATTCTGAAGTGTATAAAGTATTTTTCATTGCTTCAACTAACTTTGTTGTCATGGTAAAAAGAGTTTCAATATTTAAAAGATATAATTTAAATTCAATTGTATATGCAAGCGGACTGGGGTGCCGAACTAATATTGCGAGTTTGTGCATTTCATTTCCACACATTCCAGCTACATTTCACGCGTGCATTTTTTTTTTTGAATAACAAAAATGCAGTGGTGCTAAAACTGGATTACTCTACGCAAACACCCATTTTACTAGGATTTTTATAGTTACAGCTCATGAAAATCAGTGTGCTTTCATTCAGCGTAGTGATGATTTTCACGAGCTGGTATCTCACACGTGATTGCCACGCGATCGTATATACCAGGCAGGGCTCGTCTACGATCGAACATTAACATCAGCCTATTTATTTCGTACGAAGCTCTTTAGACTTATTTACTCCTCTTATATCGTCTATTTGGGAAGATAAAAGAAGTTAATTTTATAAATGGGCCATTCCCGTATAGGTAGGTAATCTTGCGTCGGCAGCGTTATCGGGGTCCAATCAGCCAAAGACAGATAGCGCGGTCGACACGCGAACGGCGATTGATTAGCCGGGCCCGCACTACCCTGACGGGTTAATAAAGCCTCCTGCTGCCTGCTGATTGCCTTGTAAGCTACCCATTCTGCTTTCCACCCGAATTCCATGAATCGATTACTTTATGCAATCCATCATATTACAGAGAAATTGGGAGCATCGGAGAAACGGAATTAAAGTCCGGACACGAGTTTCGAAATTGAATATTCGCAGGAGTATGCGGTGCTATGTGTGACTTTGGTATCTGCTTAGATAGGTACAGAGTTATGAAACAGCTGGTGAAAATATCATCAGTTTAATCTCTGCAGCTGCAAATTAATGAGTGTGCGAGTGATGTGTCGTAATTAATGGCGCTCTGTGTGTCTATTTACAGCTAAAACATTGAGACGGGTGACATTGGCAACCAGTGCAGCTAAAGTATCGTACACTATTATTTACAGGCGATAATTTCGTCGAATAAATCTCCCACATGAAAATAAAAATATAGCTTGTTTCTAGTCTGGTGAGCAATTAACGTTAGAGTGTACATTATGGCAGAAAAGGTATATTCGTACCCCTCTAAACGCCCTCTGGATCATGAGTCCCACTAGTTCGTCACCCCGTATTTCTATACAACTGTTTGACTAACTAAGCTTCAATCACGTTCATGGACTTATTGGATTAGACTTAGAGTAAGTGAGCAAAACTTTAGTGAATAATGTTTATATAGACTACTGAGTGAGTAGTCATAACAAACAAGTATCCGTTTCAGATTAACAATCAACTTTCACGGGTGGCGTGGGATTAGGCAGTACCAAAACAACGGTTCTGTTTTAGCGTACAAAACTTTATTCCTGTTTGTGGTGTAAATTAATCAAAGTATATCGTATTGTATAGTAGGTGATTATAAAGCGGGCGGGTGACAGCGGGCGGGGTGGGGGGGTTGCCTCGTCCGGCACAAGTTCGGGCAACAATTCTGGTCCGCGGATCGGATTAGGCTGCGGGGCTGCTCGCGGTCACTAGCAGGTCTCATGAACACGGTATACGTTTCACAAAGTTCTTCCTGCCAGCGGAATTAGAAAGTCACTCACCAACAACAAATCTGGATTTACTTGGTGTTCTGGAAATGACATTTTTAAAGTCCCGTCTCAATGTCGGTCAGTCCGCACGAGCTGCGCGCATTAGCCGAAGGCGGGATGGGATTCGCGTGTTGCGTGGGATTATGCAACAAAAAACGTGCGTTAAGCCAACCCTTTTTTTGAGGGGGCGAGCCGATGTGACGTGGACTTTCTTCCGCCAAACTGCCGCGGCCTTGCAACCGACGCGGGCTCGCAGCGTAATTGTTTGACGAAAATAAATGATTCCCAAAATAAAAATAAACGAGAGTTTCGCGTTTCGAATTAATTTTTAACGTTACGTTGCCTTTCACTTTTACGTCGTAGGGTAGCTTAATAGAGAATACAATGACACAAATAAAACCATTACGTTCTTATCAACATCTGCTACGAAAAAAGTCTGGCATAATAACTTAATCTCATTGGGGTTACACGTGGAATAATTCATTTCTATACATTTTTGATAAACTCTGCGCCGAAGTGGGGAAAAACAAACTTTTATAATTTGTCCGCTGACAATAAAAAATATTAAACGTTTTGTTCCCTGGTTAAGTGTTTGAAATGACAAGGAAACATAGTGGTATTTAATAGAGCGATAACTTGTAGGAGTGGATAGATAGAAGAAACAAAAAAATATAATTACCCTGTATATGTGTAAACATTAAACTGGCCCTAACCGTGATTGTTCACACGCACGCCAACGCCCCCTGTCGAATATGGGTCAGAGCCTTTACCCTGAGTCTACGATTATTATTTACGTTAGTGAGTCGGCATAATTCTACCATGTTAGTCACTTAATCGCCTGAACTTCAGTGCTCCTTACTGAAAAAATATTAAAACCATTAATTATAATGTTCAGCGGCGAGGGCGTTCACTCAAACATTAACCAACGTAAAAATTGCTTTTATAGATATCACTACTCAGTTTTAAATTAGGGAAAATGATAAATAGATACGTGAAATAATATGCCTATCTACAATATGTTTGGCTTTATTTAAAATTAACTTGGTTCATGATTGGATTATTTTTCTTCTTTTAGGAAAATTAAATTAAAGACCTTAATTAAGTTCCTAAATTCAGCTCGTCACATCCCCCTTCGGGTACATAAATAGGTCTCTGCCAAATTGCACTATAACATCCGATTTTTTTACAACCACGTCCAGTAAAATTTAAAAAAGCTCTATGCTGCGTAAAGTTTTGATAAAAGGTTTCAAAGCATTAATGGATTAAATTTTGCTTTTTCACGTGGATTTTTAGATTTTACGAAGTCTGCATGACTTCCGAAATTGTTTTAGTGTACCCTCGCAAAAGCCGCATAGTTAAAATACAACAGCAATAGGTAACATTTTTGAACCTTCAAATTTCTGCAAAGAATGGCTTCCTCATCCTGATTTATTAATGTCATGATAAAAGCTAACTAGTTTCAACTTTCTGACTAACTGGCCGACTCTTTGATAATTCAAAAGTCCCTGTAAATTTTTTATTGCAAAAGCAAAATGAGTTTGAGTTTGAAAAGGAAATATTCTCTAGTTTCATAATAAATAAGAACAACTGAAATCACTAATCAGAATTGTAAAACATGCTAATGCCCTATGACAATCTTTGGCTTTTCAAAGATCGCTATCATTGGCATATGTCAGAAATTACGTCGACTGCTGCTACTTAAACCACAACAATAATTAAAATCGCGACCACTTCAGCCCTCAAAACTACCTTTCAAGCTTCGAAATTACAATAATACCTGTGATTATGACGCATAAAGATAAAATTTACACACTAAAACCTCAAGAACCACATTATTTCGTCGAACGATCTAGAGTTTGCAAACGCAATATTTATATAAGTAGGTCCCGGATAGTGCCGTGAGACTTGTACAGTCACGCGAGGTTAATCAGTCTTCATTTCCTATCTATCAGAATACCGGTCGAGTCCGCCGTTGGAACCTCCTAGTGTAAAGCATTACCTACTATCAGGCGACTTGCTTCTTGAAAAATGATATTCCACCACACCTTGGCGTTGTCTCCTCGCAATAATTCAATGTTCGGTTTTATTTATAAACGTTAGCAGTTCGCGTGCCTACTTTTCACCTTTCTTTTATTTTACTAATGTACCTTCTTTCTTTTTGATTCCAGGTACGTATCGCGATAGATGAGTGAGTAATGCCTTCATTAGACCGTGACGTCACAACCCCAGTAATGCAACGTTTTTACCCGTAATTTTACCCTGGATGTTTATGAACAGCAAAATGAAATTACGTTTGAATTTTTTTTACATGTTTGAATTAAAATTTTGCGGCCGTTTGATGTGTTTGTCAAACAATTTGGGAGCTTGACGTGTTGGGGGAAAGGATTGAAGGTTCTTTTTTTATTAAATGCTTTTATTAATACACGCTGTTTGCCTGAAACTGGTCGTAAGGTCGAGTTTTTGATAAACAAGCCATATAATCCTTTAAAATTATTTTCCGCCTATACCGAGTATATGAAGCAATAAAACAGTATGGGTCGGTACAAAACATCGTGTAATACTTTTAAGGATTTTCGATTTAAGTATATTTCATTTTGCATGGATATGTTCGTATTTGCGAATCAATATAATTCTCATCTTACAAGAAATCCCGGCACAATTCGAGTACCTATTGTTGAACAAAACGTAATTTACGTATCTCGTTATTTCTGAGAAGTGTTTTCCGAACGCGATACTAGATTTTTTTAAAGGAATCGCTCTGAGTGCTAAGAGCACCCATTAAATCACTTTATTGTTGTTTAATTCGAACAAAGCTAGTTTCAGAAAATTCTTTTAACCCTATTTCGTTGTACGCAATTTAAATGGGATGAAACTGTGAGGACATCGTCGTACATGGCAAAACAATAGAATAGTTATGCCGGTCTCTCCAACTTAGTTGGGGGTGGATGATGTGAATTTTAATTACATTTTTATGATAGGAGCGAGTAGTGGAGTACGTACTAGAGGCGAGACCCCCGTCATTCAAGCTGACTCTTCCGTTCACACATAAAACCGTAACCCCAACTTAAAAGCGTCATTGAGATGAACACAATCCAGCCACTAGTCTGTCGGATACGATCGATCCTACCTAGCTTTTGATATGAAAATTGAAAGTGCAGTTTAATAACACTTGGAGTTTTACGTTACATAGATTGAAGAATATTCACCTTAAAATATATATTGCTCCTTACTAGATAGAAGCTATACCTTAAGAAGATTTCATGCTTCAAGCTACTCACCATCCAAATTCTTCGATAAATCTGTTTGCTACAGTTTTCTTCGCGACATCTTCGGTTTAATCTATTCTTATACGTAGATACGCGGAGTTCTGCTCTGATTTATTGGTTGCATGCTGTAGAAAACTTCAAAATATTATTTAGAAGCCATAAATTGTGTTAAAATTTATAAAATTGCAAAGAATAAAAATTTCCTTTCGGTAAGTATCTACTTACTTATCTAAGTTTCGAGAATATAATGCTGGGACGATTGAATATGATATCAGACCATATTTCACTTAAAGATATACGAGACGGTTGTAAAATCCGAGATTCTATGCGCAAGCGGCCATTTATATCTTATTTCGTCCATTCGATTTTACGTCCGAATGTTTTACGTTCGCACGGACGGATGTGTTGGTGATGCAAATAAGCGATATTTTCCGGTAAATATTTTCAGTTTATGCGAGATTGACAATGGACCCTTATCCACACAACGCAAAACAAGAGAATTTCTTGGGAACGCATTAGTCTTCGGGCGTGAGCTATTCAGTGCCGAAAGTATGTACATACGTGGAGTGCCCCATCGCTGTTCGCATAAATCAAACATCACCGGAATTAAGTGCGTCGGAAGAGCAAACCGAAAAACAAATCATTTTGTAGGCACCGACGATCACAAAAATACAATAAATAGAAAAAAAAATTAAGCGTTAAAATGAAAACCGACAACAACAATGAAACGTGGCTTTCCATAAATAACGGTGCAGGCTTTCGTTACGGATGTGGGTAGATTTTGAGAGTTTATATAGCCGCCGAAGCGTGGCCGGTAAACAACGAGAGAAATTTGAATTATGAGATTTAACATTGAAATTGCTTGCTTCTGTTTTATTGTATAAAGATTTTGCCTTTAGAAATATTAGGAAGGGTCCTGCGGGCTTTCCGCCGATACCAATATATTGACCGAGGAGAATTAGTATGCCCACCGCGCTCTTGTTTTTGCTCGGTAAATTTTTGCAAAAAGGGAAATAATGATATCATAAGTCAAGGAGAGATAACCTAGGCGTGCCGTATTGTTTATCACGTCCCAATTGAGATTTTTCGCTTTACAATGAGGGTTGATGATATTATTAATTTCGCGTCTCTATAACGTTGCTATCCGATGCTTCGTTGAGCCGAGTTTTAGCGTTGGATTTTTATTAGAAGCATTTTTGTTTATTGCCATCACGCTGATATGCCACGAGTAATCGTCGAGCTCACTTACTAAATGTATAAGCTTTGTGCGAAGATGACAATGGCTTTATGAATTTTTAGCACGTAATCGGTTTACCTTGAGTTCGGGCAGACAATGAGGGTTCATAGCGTATGCGTGCGACCGGATGCGAGTCGCGTGGAGAGGCCGGTCCTTCATAAATAGTTGAGTGAGACACCCTCGCAGGCGAATTTAAAATTCACCCCGTAACGACGGGAAAATGAGGCGCGCTGTTTGGACGATCATCGTGATACAGAAAGCTACGCAACATCGAAAAGGTGTCGTATCTTATCTGTGTGCCGCGTAAATCCGCCATGTTTCTTGTGTTACTATATATGTGTCCCGGACGGGCTATAATAATCTGCATTGTCGTTTACATGGACGATATTTTTTCATTGGTCGCAAAAACATTGGTACCTAGAGCTCGCGGCGGTTCATATCGGGCGTTATTACAAATATTTTTTGTTGCTCACGTTATTTTTGTTGCTTCCATCGCGTTTACATTACTTTATTATCAGATTTACGTCTGTTAAAAATAGGTGTTGTATCTATGTTATGCAGGTAGCACTAACTGTCACGCTGACCATAAAATACAGGATATTTTCAGAGTTTAACGTTCACCACTGAAAACCCGTATTCACCGTCTCAGCTCACTCGAGGGAATAAAAATATAAACAAGATCCTTCCATTCTTCGACCCATTGTATTAAAAAGGTCGATGAAAATTTATAAGCAGAGAATGAGCTCACAATATGATATAAGTTGATAATCCGGTTGAAAATTGATCGCGCCGCAACAAAAGAAACGGCGAACAGAATGAAAAGATTTAAAAAAAAAGTTGGAAACTACACGAAACGATTACGGGCGATCGTTTCGATCGTCACGAGCCGCACACGGGGGCGATCCGGGAAGATAGCCGCAACATAATATTACCGCTAGACCCGCATCCGGCTCTTATCTTTTGTACGGTGAGCGCTGCATTTGATCCAATTTGCCAATACAATCGGATCTCGGGTATTGCAATGGCATTATCTCCGACAGTCGTGGGCCGCGCGGTCTCTAATGCGATCTCTACTAAGAACTTTCGTTTGCTTCCGCCGCCTACCACCATTTACCTACCACTGCCACCCTCCCCATTGAAAATTAGTTACATCTACTAAAATGTCGAGCTCTTTCCAGTACTTGTACACTTTAAAATGGAAGTTGTTTAACTAGTTTATAAATCTAAAGAGTTAGTCTTTATGCTTACGTGTGTTTATTTTGGCATTTAGGTTAAATGACAACGTAAACTACAAAGGCATCACAATAATGTAAAACATATTTGACATTCCTACGTTTACTTTAATAATTTACTTATTTAAGGCGAAGTTGCCTCATGTTATTCAAAACATACTTACATATGTAAATTATACCAAAACGCTCATAATCACAAAAGTAGACATGTACCGTAACGCGACCAACACAAATAAAATATTCAATTCCAAATCCCAGCGACAGACCCGCCATAACCCCTATAATTCCGTAAAAAAAAGTTCCAACGTTAAAAAATGTAAATCTTTTGCCGGTCAAATACACGCATAATAATTTGAAATCCAATCGGCTGGCCCGCCTCGGCGCCCTGGGAAATCCTCCAAGGTGAGAGGGCGCCGGACAGTGGAAAATCTTCCCCTCTTCCCACCCTGATAAGATTGTCCGGTGCAACTCCCAAAACGCAGAGGGATTGAAAACTTTTACCGAAACGAAACCGAACATAGTATCCTGAGGGATCAATACGTTCGGAAATATAATATCTGGATAGTTCACGCTCGACTTGAGATTTTTACTTTTGCAATATTTTTTCTACTTTATTAATTTACTAAGTACATGGCTTAACCCTCGGCGCTGCGCTGTCGTTTAAAATACAAGCTCGCAATATAGCTGAAACAATTTTGTTAAGAATTAAATTACAACAAACACTTATTATAATAAATATCAGGTAAAACTTGTTTTAATGTTCTCTTGAACGCTGAAAAATATGCAAAAATATTCTGAACTTTTAAACTATAATGGAATTTATTTGAAATCTTAGAACCGTTTATTTTCTTAAATGTTTAAGTTAGAGGGATAATATTTGTACACTAACCTAATTTGTTGGTATTGTGGAGTACTACGTTGAGTACATAGTACGACGATGTTATGTTGCCGCACTGTCATTGTATACCTCTGAGACGTAAATAAGTGGGTTTACGAATTTTTCCTGGCAAAGTTGAACGGTTGTTTACACTGAAAGCGGAGTCGTTTACTTTGGGGCTAGGGACGGGGGATCACTAACGTAATTAGCGCAGTTTGTCGCCGTCTGTACCGGCGCCATCTTCAGAAAAATGTATTGAAACAATCAGAACTTATTAGTGCTCGTACTGAAAAGGGAGAGAGAACGTTCAAATTGAAAGCAAATCGAATTTCAATTGTCTTTGTAGTCTCCCCATCTCCCGTCAATTGTTTCACAAAGTTCTTTACGGATATTCAGTCTGCGACGTTCACGCAGTTATCTTTAACGTGCTGAAGTAGTTTTTATTTTACTGCAGTAATTAATAGAAAGATTCGATATTATCTTAAAATTCTAAATCAATATCCATTTTTTTCTTAAATCATTACTTACATAAGATCAAAGCGCGAGCGTAAAATCAATTTATCCGTTAACGGAAACCAAAAAATCAAAGCACGTTGCATTACGCACAAATGGATACAGAACCACATCGATAACATACGGTTTATTTCTGCTAGAAAGAGACATTCGATTATACCCTTGAACGTTTCTAATTTCCTGGTACTCGAATGTGGTTAACGCAATTTCCGAGACTATGTATAAGGTACCTGGGGACGACCGGGGCTTGCTTCTGGGACCATTATCGTTAAATCAAATAAAGAGTCTTTTCAAATTATACGATTGAGACGAACTGTCAATAAACAGATATAGTTTTTTTTATTTAAGTGGGTTGTTTGTATTGCTCTTTAAATATTTATGGTAATATTTATACTAAATACGAGTAGCTATGCAGTTCCTCCATGTATAAATAATACTGGTACTTAGCTGCATCCGGTCTGATTGGAAGCCGACCCCAAATCTCGAATGTAGGTAAGATAAGTATATTATTATATTGAAGAAAAGTTTTCCATAACGCATCAAAGCTTTTCCACATTTTCGTATACTTCTAGAATATATATATTTGTATCTGGAAAGACTATCTACTAGGTACATCAAGATAGATACTACGCCGTAGCGAGACTACGGTAGTGTAGTGATTCCAATGTACATTCGGTAGACACAGCTGATTGACTAACGTAGCTCGGTTACGGCCGGCGAAATGGCTACGCGGCTACGCAATCTGCTACGAGAAATGTTACATCGAGAGTTTGTTTGCCTAAAAACGTACCTTATGTAGAATTTATGTGGAATATAGTAAGGTTTATGTAGCTGGGAATATTCTGTGATTATTGTATTATTATTTACGTTTAAATATAGATATTTGTCTCTTTATTATGATATAACCCTAAACTGATATTAGAATGTTAATGCTTAGGTAAAAAAAATATTTTTTATAGGGGTGCACTGAAAGTAAAGAGGGTTCCCAATTTTATTTTTTTGCTCTCGTCCTCGCTTCACAAGACAGTTTTTAATTTTCAAATTCACTCCACTCAATCGACGGTGGCACTTTTCGTATTCGTCGTCATTTATCATTAGCTTCATTTCATTTATTTTTGTGCCTCGAGGAGATATGATTTATCACACCAAGGCTACGAACGTAGGTCTGTTTTTGCTGCCGCGAAGATATTAATCGTTATCGTGCGCGTGCCACCAGTCGTTTGTTTTCGTTACACTGGCACAACCCATTAATTATCAATGAACGTCCGATGGCACTATGATGAAGGTACCGCTATGTCCCAAGCTTTTCCAGGTGACAGACGCCTCGCTATCAACCCTTTTTAAGCCTCAGCATTTAACGCCGAGTGTCTGATGTCATAAAAGTGTCCGAACCGGGAACGTGCCGCGGACGTTAAATTCGTGATTAAATTGTACCGAACGGCCCGCTTTCCGCCGTAATAAAAAAATAAAGATCATCTTCTGCCGCATTATAAAATGAGGCTTTATTTTCAATGAATATATTAGGCAAATTCTTTAGAAAACGTTATTCGTGATTATTTTTTATTACTTCTATTTTTTGGGTAATTTCGTACTTTTTTTTGCGATTTTTTCAAGGCTCTTAAATACTTCCTTAAAGTTTTCTTTTTCATATTTCGTAATAACACTGGTTTAATCAGATAATCTCCCTCAACAATTCTCCACCCAGCCCGGCAGCCATTATTTCAACTATGTACAACTTAATAAAATTGATGGTTTATTACCAAACCAAAAAAAGCAATTTCAAAACTAATAAATTAGCCCAAACTGCCTATAAACACTGCTAAATAAGTAGTATAGGTATCACTTGCCGAAAATTGTTTTCTAATTTCTCTTCGGGCAGTGCTGCCATCTGGCGTGGCACGCCATCCGCCATGACATATTGATAGATGGCGCTAGTCATACGCCTGATTGATCGTTGACGTCTCTGCGAGTCTGGCGTTCCTATCGTGGCTTCACTATACATACAGACTGAAAATTAATGCCAAAAAATATGTGCTCACATATTGGCAGAATGTAAGAGCACTGAATTTTTCGGCGCTTTAAATGAAGCTTCAAAAGTTGGACAGGATGAAAACTTTTTTGACAACTCCATAATGTAATACTTGTACTTACTGCTACATTATTGTATCTAACATAACATAACATAACATCACGCCTTGTTTCCCCGGAGGGTTGGGCAGAGGTTTACCTGTAGTAGGTACACCCACATTTCGCCAGTTATGTTTAAGTCCCATGTAATAGGGGGCGAGCCTATTGCCATCAACCGGGCACAAAATTATTATTGTATCTCTTTCTAAATTAAGGATAACGGGACACACAGGGACCATATACCTATCGTATACAAATGATTTAAACTGGTCCTTTTACCCAATAAGCTACTGTAACTCCAAACACACACAAACCAAAACACTCCCAAGTTGTTCCTCACAGCCCCACTTTAAATCAAACTCCGTTAACGCAGAGGTACCAATCGATGCGATTGTAATAGTAAAGTTTGTTTCTAATTGAAGATTCTCGGGTCGCGAGGGTCGAACGCAATTCCAACGATTAATGATGCGAGCTAATCCAACTAAGCAGAGATGGAAGGTATCATGGGATTCGTCAGGCCGGCTTACCATTTGATCTCGAATAGTTGGCCGTCCAAATTATGTTCATGTTTGGTAATTAATTGTAGGGTTTATTGGGGAAAATGTGGGATTTGTAGTGTTTGTGGAGCGGTTTATTTTTAACGCTTTATTAGGCGGGAGCAATTATAGATGTTGGTGATTGAGAAATGTATGTAGGTAACTTGAACTGTGCTTAGCAATCTATGTATTTAAATTAGTAATCATACAGAATAACAACCACCCTGAAAATAAAACATTAAAAAAAATATCACTTTCATAAATCTAATTCAGAGTGCAAAGTAAAAATTTGTGAACACAAACAAAAAACCAAGTCTAGGCTTCGAATAAAAACTTTGTTCAAAAAATTAGGCCAAATCAGACGACAATAAGACACAAAAGGCGACCGTACATTTGCTAATGAGACTTAACCAGTCCTTCCAAAGCGAGCCGAGCTCAAACGTTACTACCAAGATTAGGACTACTCGAACACACACGAATGTCACCGAGATGCCTTAGTACCAGAGGACACGCCGCCGCCGCTTCATTAGCCAAACCGTATTATCTCAAGCCTTAATGATTTCACGCTTCCCTTCAGCGTTTCAACAACTTTGATGACGGGAGTTACCCGTAATCATAACGTGAGTTACGATTGAACTTTCAGTTTTATCTTTCCCGCTTGTTGATTAACGGAGTTCAACTTCCTATGTCTAATCGATGCGATATTAAACTCTTTGGGCATTCTGTTATGATTTCGATTTGTTTGCAGTTGAAGATACGATGTTGCAATGATACGCGGCTTGGTTCTTTTGGTTTTATGACTTGAAAGTTTAGGTTTGGTCGTTGAAGTCTCTTAAAATACTTAACCCTAATCCTAACTAATATTATAAATGCGAAAGTGAGTTTGTTTGTTTGTTGGCTGAACGGATTTAGGTAAAACTTGGCAAATGGCTAGACCTTGACCTGGAAAAGAACATAGGTTACTTTTCATTCTGGATCGCAGACAAAGTCGCGGGCAACAGCTTATAACATAATAACTTATTAATTGATACAATTTATGAACTAAATAAAAAAGTAAAAAAAAACGCCTTTTGCACATATTGGTACAAGATTTGTTATGAAATTTGGCACATGAGTGAGTAGACCATGACCTGGAGAAGGACATAGAATACCTTTCATCCTGATATTCTTACGGAATCGAGACTTATGCGGGTGGAACCACGGGGCACAGCTAGTCTTTAAATAATAAACATATCATGTTTAGTTAAAATTAAATTAAAGAAACCGTTGACATTTACAAATTCAAAACCTAATCATAAATAACTGTAACTACATTTAAATTTTTAATTTTCTTGACGAGTTGTTTCTGCCAAACCCGTTTAAATTCCGACACATCACAAATTCATACACCCCAAGAATCTAATTTAAAACAAACTGTGAACACATCACTTGAAAGCTTCTGCGTAAACCGTGTACATTTGAAAATGAGAAATTACGTAATATTTGCGAAATTTTAACATCACATATTCACTTTGTTCATTTAAGTACACTAGCTAATCCACGTGTGTGCTCACTCGAGTGCGTACGAGAAACCGAAATAGCTAAAGTAAACGGGTAAATGTAAGGAACAAAAGCAAATTAGCGTTGTACCTACTTAGAGGAACACTTAAACGCGTGGGAAAGACATCTCGCGTGCAGGTGATACGCCGTATTACTTTATTTGTTTACTCGCGTTTTGATACTATAATCCCCGTACTACAACGTACGACGTATTCAGACGAATAAACCTTTATTTTATCCGCGTATCGTGAAATATTAAGTCTTTTTTCGATTACGAAGTACGTCGGCTGAGTTCTCGGAATGCCTTGTGTAATAATGTCTGTACAATGACGGTGGAATGAAAGCAATGAACTGACTTGTTGGAATTTTTGTATTCTCTTTTTTTCCTCTCTAATAAGTATCTAACGAAATATTTGACTATCCTCTCGAAAATTTGTGGTCCTTTCGAGTATTCAGCGTATGTTTTAATTTGTGTAAATTAAAATCCTCAAAATTTATACGAACATACTAATTAATATACAAACATTTCTATAACAAAATAAACAGGGAACCACATAATGTTATCATTAAAACCATTCCGACTACATTTTAAAGTCTTAAAACAGTAAAATAAAATTAAAACTTCTCAAACTAGTGTTCGTACAAAATGATATTCCAGCTAGAATCACTTAAAGCTTACACGTCTACGAAGTGCTACGTAGCTACGCGGCGTAGCGCTACGTGGAGTAGCGTGTAGCTACAAGCTACAACCGTAGCCGCACTGCGTTACCTACGCGGCTCGTATAAATCTCACTCGAGGATTACACGGAATCTCTTACAAGTTCTTGGTACCTCTCAAGATATTGCCAAGTACACTAAAAGTACCGATACGGGCGAATTTGGCATGATAAATTGTTTATCGCTACTTAGGAGTTTCTAAATACAGCTGAAGCCGAATGTCTCGCTATTTCCAGTTGGTATTGTTTAAAGTTTTATGTTCAGTAAAGACTTGAGTGTTTCTGATTTAATGTGTGAGATTCAAATAAATTAAATTGAGAGGTTTTTTGTGTTTGTTAGAATAATGTATTATTCAGTCTACTTTGCAAATTAAATTAAACTTTTTCACCTTGTTATCTTAATTGCAAAAAAACAACGATTTTTTTTTCGGGTTTGGTTTTGTTGTGTCTTAGATTAACTGTTTTCTTTTCTCTCAAATATTAAATAATAACATAGTTCTGTGAAAAATGACTAGAAATGTACACATCATTCTTACAAAAACCACCCTTGCATTCTAACTAAAAGGAAATAAAAACAAAAAATAATAATAACCACAGTGCAATATTAAAGGCCTGTTACAAGCAGCAATCTTGAGGCTCAGTTATTATTTAACCCACCGTACCTTCACGTTAATGGAGCCTTCTGTCAGATACATCTTTAACCGACTCAGTTAATGAGCCAGCTTGTTAGACCTTGTATTTTTTTTATTAGATTTTATGTAAATGGCTATAATTATAAGTCTTCTTCTTTTCATGTGGTTAGTGACTAACCTGGAGTCAAAGTTTTAAAACCGCCCATGGGCCACTGACTTGGCTTCACATGCTGGCATGTGTATTTCTTGTTAAAATGTTACGAATATCATATAATTTTACAATGTTTTTAAATATGTTAGCACCATGCATCTATCACATAATTAATTTATCTGTCATTACTTCATTTTTCATTCTTTTTACCTATCGTGGTATAGTAATCTTATTCTAAGGTCATCATCTTCACATATAATTATATCATTAATGTATACAAGATATTGTGTTTTTTTTTAAAGAGTATCGGTGGAGTTTCTTGCCCATTTTTCTCCATTCAAAAACTACCTTTTGGAAGGGGCGAGTAGAATATTTTTTTTTGTAAATTTTGACGTTCAAAAGTGTATTTTGTGTGCATAATTGAAATAAATTATTTGACTTTGACTTTGTCGAATAATATCTCTCAGGCATGCCGGTTTCCTTACGATGTTTTCCTTCACCGTTTTTGAAGCAAGTGATAACTATAGGTACTTCTATATCTTTTATAATTTCAATACTAAATTTTTTGGGTTAATTTGAAAGTGGGGGTTGATTTATTGAACACAATCTTACATAAATTAGAAAAAAAAACGGAATATTGAAATAAATAGATGATTACTGGTTATTTGAGTTATTTAAATAATTTCTTATATATATCAAATGAATTGACAGCTGTAAAAGTTGGGAACATTTTATATTGCACAGTCCTGTTTTCCATTTAAACGTTGTACTAGATTTACGTTCAGTAATTTTGTAAACAAAAGGGATAGGTATTTGAATCATTCCTCTTTGAAACTACCAGGGCCCCAGTAAGTGTGAAGAGGTCCTCTATTTGGATTATAACACTATAGTCCTGGGTAGGGTTAGAGCGGATAACTTCTCCTAATCCTGGGTTCTGAGGTTATAGCCGGTATAGAGACACCAATAAACCGACACTTTAGGAACGGCTAAACTAAAATATTCAAAGATATTGCTCTCAAAATATTCAGGTAAGCTGTAATTTCTTGCGTACAGGACAACATAATTACACATTAAATAAACTGATTTAAAAATTAAACATTGGAAGGATAATGGCTTGAAAATAAAACACATCAGTGCAGAGACTTAAATGTTTGTATACGTAACGTTTTAAAGGCTGTACTTTACATACTTCAATGCGATTTTCGTGTTATGAAAATAATGTTTTATTGTGAAGTAACTTTAGCTAAGACCTGTTTTATGGTAAAAGTAAATTGTTCTGCAAAGTTAACACATTTCAGATTCAATGATTTGTTACACAAGTCACTTTCTATCCTAGATTTTCAAAAAACTCAATTAAAAATACAATAACAACATTTTCTAGAATGTAGCGAAGATAAATAATAGGTTAATTATAAAAGGGTCACTACAGGCATTTAATAATAACAATATAGGTTACCTAATATATAATCTACATAATTAACATTCTGGTAAACCATTATTCCGAAAATTGATTTTCAGACCAAAACGTTTAGACCGAAGGTGTTATATAATATTAACAAGAATGTCTTTGATATTAGGTAAATGTTATATGTGAGTCGGGCTAATAAATTTCAGTTAATCAGCCTTAAACCGCGCCTAAACTAACGCGCACAAGTAACTGAAAGGGAGCTCGTTCTACTACACAGAGGCATTGTTCTCTACATTTTACATTCACATTAGACGGAAATTTCGTCTCGTCTTGATTTACGATCGGCCCTCGAGGAAGGAACATCTAACAGTGAGATTATTTATTCCCGCCGCTTGCCTAACACTCAGCCGAAGGCGCAGCCGGCTCGGAACCGGCGCGTACACCCACGCCGATTTGTTTATGCTAAACAACGTGCAACCGAACTCGAACGGCGCACACTCAAAAATAATTTGCATATTTAAATAAAGAAGCGCGACACGACAACTTGCGCTAATCCGCCGGCCGCCCATAAACTTGTTAATTCTGATTAGCCGCGGCCGCTGTCATTATTTTTGTAGATAAATCACTGCGACCGAGGCGTGTCCCTTATTAATAACTCGGCGCTGGGCGAAAGAGTTAACGGCGTTCCGACACGATTGTTACTAAACCGACGGAATTTTAATTCGTCTCAGAGTTTATTAAGTGCGTAAAGTTTTAGCGGGGCTTCAACACGAGCGGTAAATTAAGTGAATTTGCTCGTAGGCTCGGGGGGAGCCGCCCGTCTCTCTCAATCTGATCACCGCGATATTAACAATTTTAATTGCAGTCTGTCATTTGTTTATCATCTTCCCTTACTTATACACCCATTCTTTTGTTTCAGGTAAGAACTCCAATGACATTACTAATAACACAATTTACATCCTCCGTAAACGCTATTTTGTATTCCGAGATATAGAGGTCCTGCATAAAAAGGTAGGTAGTAAAATGGAGTGGAAATGAGTGAGACCCGTAAAACTCTTTTCATACAATATTCAATAGAAGATATTTTATTATACTGAGATTTCCACAATTTACCGATAAATTTGTGCTATATCTCCTGTTTTATATCCTTCTGCAGGGCAAATTTGTTTCTTTTTCACGTGATACAGTTATAAATCTAGCTGTATGCGTACGCTTCTTTGGTTACGAATCTATTTTATGACCGCACACGCCGAAGGTTAACCAATAAAACCTTTTAACAGCCGTAACTATTTCGTTATAAGTTCCGAGTACGCAATAAAAACGGAGAAACAGAAATAAATCTGGGGGCACAATGGGCTCAGGGCGGTGCGGGCGCTCCTCACCCGCGCAAGAAATCAATCACGATCCGGCACGCGCTTTAATCGCTCCAATTTAAGTTTTTCCTTTCTTGATAGAACAAATTGATGGAAATAGTTGAACGTTAAATATTGCGATTCGTCGAGCGCCAGTGTACAAACTTCCTGTTACGCGCGTTTACGGCGGGCCAATAAATCTCGGCCGCTTTGTGCCGTCTCTCGCTCAACATCTTCAGCCATAAACGGTACGTGCGCTGTTATCTGTATTTTTGTAACTGAAAAAATGTTGTTAACGTCGCCATGTTGTTGTCCCTCCATTGTTTCACCGCGACGCAGGTATTGTTTAGTATCGCACGACGATATTTCGGCTCGCCTCCACACAACTTTGTGAGTCATCATTTTTATTCAGTTATTGTCCGCAACGTTTCATCCCTACCGCTGAAACGCGTGTCTGAATTAGACATAAGCCGTCATCCACTGCTTGTGCTGGAGCTTAGTTCCCCAAACTAACCCAAAGATAAATTATTCCAGAACATTTCTCATCCCGATCCATTCTTTACTCCGTCGACAAAGCGTCAGTGAATCCCAGGGACATAATATGAGCGTCCTTATCCACAAAATAAAATGAAGTCTTGTGGCGCGCAGTTACTAAGTAGCGTCGCCACATGCTCTCGTAATGTTTGTACGTAGTGTACGTACACACAGAAGTATGTAGCGCCTACATTATCTTTGTGTATAAGTATGAATCACAGCTGATAGCATGGCGCGCAGATTTGCAGGATCGCGCGACCACGCGTTCGCTGCCAAGTTTCTTGTGCCACGCCTACACATTTGCATCATACGTACATAGAACTTCCTTATATTTCTACAAATGTACGTATCTGCTGCAATTCGTTCACTGTAACTACCAAAAGCAGAACTGTGGCGTATCTCTATAATAAAGTTCTTGTCGTGATTTGGGTGTCAAATCAACTCAAATTAATATTAAACGGTGGTATAATTATGATTTTATGTAGCTAAATGCGGGAGGCAGTGGTCGAACCGTGCCGGGTGATAAATCAGCGTTTGTTGTGAGCGTACACAACCACAAGCCGGTCGCGCTCAGCGTCCAATCATTACTCAAAGCATTCGAGTGCAGCA
Organism: Xanthia togata; assembly: GCA_963853775.1. NCBI lineage: Eukaryota > Metazoa > Arthropoda > Insecta > Lepidoptera > Noctuidae > Xanthia > Xanthia togata. The sequence goes on along the minus strand of OY970802.1, from coordinate 9,357,806 downwards.
AAAAGCGAACTAATTGCGCTCTTGAAGGACAAGGACCACTCCGCGCGCTCTGTCGCAAATGTACTTAGTCACGTTTAATAGTTTTTCTGTCTTCCAAAGATTTCTCCAGAGGCACGCTAACTTCGCTCTCCAGCACTTAATGTAATCCCAATTTACTAATATTGAAATCACAAATTGATTCGGTATCTCATTGATTCCTCGCCGCGACTGGATTCTACATATAAAATAAAATGTAAGTAGATAATAAGGAAAACGCGACACAAAGAACAAATAGGGGAGAGGCTGGTAAACATAGGAACGAAACGTCGCGCGACAGAAACTTCAATAAATAAATATAAGACTAACGAAAATTTTACTTTTTATTTAAAAAAAGTTGTTTTTAATATTCTTCGTGTAACCTGTGAAAAGATTTCGTGAGGGTAGACTCGTTTTTGTGTAGAGGAAACTTGTTTGCAAATATTTTTCCAAAAGTTGGTTAATTTCAAAAAGAAAATTCTTTGGTAGCGAGCGAGAAGAGGTTTAAGTTTTCGTTCACATCGGCCCGTAGTCGGCGGGCCGGAGTAAACACCTCGCAACTTGCCCTTTTGGCGAGTTCTAAGAAATTGATTTTTAAACTGTGCACAAGTTAGGACGGAAAAAGCGCGAAACATGATAAAAAAAACTATTCTAAGACGAAAGTTTGGAATGAAATTAGTTTTAAGCGACAAGTTCATTTCAGTTTTTTACCGGCGAGCCGGTTCTGCAATTGCTCGGAGATTCCCGTAGAAAGTTTCTCAGTGCAGATTTTGATTACACACGCTCCTTCAAGAAGTTTCCTGCCGGATAGGAATATTAAATCTTATTTAAGTTAGACATCCGCGGCGGTTCGCGTTGTTATTTCGAATAAGGTGCTTTATAAACTCTGAGTGCGCCGGTAAACTTGCTGACGAGAACATTTTAACCTTTCTGTAGGATTCGTCTTAACAGAACGCTGCTTTTTCATATTCTACTGCCTTGACAATAGTAAACTTAATTCACTCTATTTTGTAGCCGGCATCGGGTTTCATTCTCTAATGGCTTTATGTTTTACCTTGGTTTACTCGGAACTGATATTAACGCAAATATTTGCTCCTCTTTCCGTAATATTTATTCACGGTTGTAACATTTACTTCTGATTTTAGGAACAACCTTTTAGGGTGCTCGCCACGCTCCGTTGAGATGAAATAGAGTACCGTACAATCTTCCGTACAATTTTAGGAACGCTTAAATTTTAATTGTGTAGTAAAAGTACGGTTATATAATAATTACGGTGAACAATACGGCGGTGGAGCGTGGCGCGTCCTGCTGCCGATTTCGCGTTACATGGTGCATTTGCCTAATTACAGCTCAGTTCACTGGTGTGACAATTCGTGATTACCGAAACGGTTATTTCAGAAGACATCCACTCTATTCGGAATATGTTTTACAGAATGGCTGAGCCATCATCCGCCATTATAGCCCAACCTTTGTTATTAAATAAAATACCGAACATTTTGGGCAGTTCGCACCAGTAACACGATATGCAGCCAACAAAAAACCTAAGTGAAACCCCGACTCGTCATGTAGGTATGATCCGTCTGAAACATTTCTTTCGAATCTCTCCAAGGCTCGTACTTATCTCATATTTCTAAAAGTTGTGTTTAACAAGTTATGAAGTTAGTATAAGTCAGTCGTACGGCTGGCAGGGAAAAGGAAGTCGAAAAATAGAGTAACTGCAGAGGGTGGAATCGAAGAGCGGCGCCGCGGCGGCGGTGCCTCGTATTGCCGTGTATTTCGGGAAACAGCGGAAAGTTTTGCGCGTCCCGCCCGATGCACTACTCAACGTGGAGTGACGGGACGCCTACCCACGCTGCACACGAGGTGCTCCGCATTTCTCTAACTCCCCGAGACAGGCCCGCCTGATATTTACGTCCCAATCGAAACGACACAACAATCAAATAAACTCCGAGACACAACGTAAATAAATTCACTCTTACAACACAGTTTGCGAGCTTTAACGTTTAACTCACTCCGATGTTAGAACTTAAAGTGATTTTAGTGATCTCACGTCACAACTTCATGAAAAATCGTCTTCGCAATTTTTGGACTCACTTTATTTACTCGTATCCATCGAAATTCTCAGTTCTTCATTTAACATCTACTGACTGACTGACAGACACGATTAACGCGTTTTCCTTAGACGAGAAAGATTTGAATCGAAATACTGTTGCAGAGCCACCGTAAACATCGAAAAGGCCCAACTCTGACATTTTAATTTTATTAAACATCTCCCGTTGCCCGAGATAAAGTAGATTTCTTTCGCTGCCAAGTAAGAATTTCGACTCGTGTAATAATTTAGATTACGTAGCAAGCAGTGAGCGTTCATTATCGTTCTTTTGTACCTGATTTCGTGGAGATCTCATTCGGATAGAGCGGCAGTCCGCGGGCGCGGGCCTCCTCTCCAAATGGAAAGTGCGAAAATGAAATTATAAAGCCCCGCGATAAAAATAAATTAAATCGGATTTCGCATTTGCCAGTAGCCAGGGTGAGGAGCATTTTGTAGTCCGCGGATTCCTTTCTCTTTTTAAATATTTGTTTTAACAGTTGATTTGTGGGGTAATGAGAAAATTCTCACTTGGCAATTTTTTCTCTTCTCCCTTTGTAATCGTCGGATATCTTTTTTCATTTTTCCTCATAATATATATTAATGTGGAGCAAATTTAGTCGTTGTTTTTAAATGCAGATGGAACGTACATGAATCTTAAAGGCATTAGTAGCGCTTGAAGTTCACTGAGAGCGGTGGCGCGCTGCGGCAAATCACTGCATTCTCACCAACGATTATTCAAATAAGGTAACGGTACGACAAAGACGAATGGTACTAATATCGTTCGCTTCGTGATCGCCGAGCGCGATAATACGCGCGCTACGTTCCTTACACACGCGCGCAACAGATCGCGTCCGCCGATAAACACCGATTGATCCCCACGATACGCTTTTTGCGTAAATATTCAAGCAAGTTTTATGCAGGCCGCGAAGGCTTTGTGTTCACCATACCGGCCCACACACAACCCACATACGGTCCTTAATTAAAATATCAATATAAATTAGGGCCACGTGGAATTCTAATAGCTTTAATTATTTTCACGACCCACATACAATCGACAGAAATATGAAAACGATTTATATTCTAAACTTAATACATAACTACCTAACAAATGTGTACCTTAAAATAAATATATGTAGTAGGTTTGCCGAGTATCACAATAAATAACTAACTCACAATACCCAAAACTGTCGCTTCGGAGTGTTTTAAATAATACGCTATTTTGTTATAACGCTCCCAAAAGTGTAATTTAGTACCGATTTTCTATCCTAAATACGTAATTTACTCGCCTTTTTTCCTTACATTATTCGTTAATTCGGAGTAAAACAATGTAATTATATTTTTATTGCTCATTCTATGTCCAGTAAATCGGGGTTTCAAATCCCGGAGGTCGTTTTAAGTGAACCGACCCTACTTAATAGTCGTCCTCTAGGCGCGAGGTCACTGGTGCGACACTAGATACTTTTGTTTATACTTTGCGTCCCCAGTGTTATGTAATCATTAGTGTAATTGTTGGGATTAAGTTTTCTCTCGTGTAGAGCCTTTTGCGATTAGGCTCGGAGTCCATCGAGTGTGCCGGCTAAGTCTTCGGTTCAATTTGCGACGGTGGATAATAGTAGCGTAAGTGGAGCGTGCGGATGCCCTTAAAACAAATACATACAGTTTTGTTCATTGTCTCCTAAATACATAGAATCGACTAAACTAGGCTTATACTTTATCTACGATTTACGTGTAGTGATTCGTAAACTGCTGAATTTATATGAGGTTTATGTAGGCTAAAGCTTTGTAGAACGCTTCCGTTTTTGAAGAATTCTTATTTTCGACATACACGCAGTACGAGTAATGTCTAAGATAAAAAGTGCATTACCAAATTGCTTTCACACGCCGTTAGCGACGTCACAGGATGACGGCTCGCGTTTTCGTTCGCTCATTATTTTATGAAACAGGGCGACACCTGAATTTTATGAAATATGTATTTGACGAAATGTGTGACACGCACGCTTTTTATTCGATTCCAAATGTTTGCAGTTTTATTGGATCTCATATAAATATGTAGATTCCTGCGATTGCATTTGTTTGTTAGTTTTGATTTGAAAAACTTTCAAAGTTTTCAGAAAAACGTTGTATTTGCTCTCTGAACATTGTAAATATTGGAATAAATTTTGCAGCAACCGATCTGATCTAATATTAAAACTAACTTTATACATAAATACAATCCACCTAACATAAGAAAACAGCGCCTACATCCCATGATTCTGCTTAACCAAGACCTTAATATCAAAAATAGCTCGCGCGCCAAGAAAGCGAGTTCTCTTTAATCTAGTGACAAAAGCGTCACCTGATTCAGCGGCCAGAAGTACTCTCTACTCACAAACGTGGAGGAATGAGGTGGAAGAGTGGCAGGTACTTGGGATTACTTCCTAATGAAAAGAGCCTAGGAGTGGGACACAGGGGCTCGTCATGCGGCCGCTAACGAACGCGGTGGGCCACTCGACTCGGCTCGAGTGGTCGCAGACGTGCGCCAGCGCTCAGCTTATTAGTGTGAAACAGGAAGATCGAAATAGACGCAAATTGTGTTAGGTTTTAATGTTTGTTAAGGCTGTAATGTTTAGGAAAGAATGTTGCTGGATTTTGCGTGACCATTTTTTTTTTGATCGGTAAAAGTATTTGATTAACCGCAACTACTAAAACTGTATTTTTTTCGAGTAAAAAAATAAATAAAAATAAAAGAATAATTCAAATTAGACATGAAAAATATATTCATCAACTGTCCCGAAAAAGGAATGTCCTAAAAAATGGAATGAATGAGTAGCCCAAACAGTCATCTACTATTCCACTAAAAACACGTACCGTAGTCCGTACCTCATTTGGTACGAAATTTCCATCTACTCCATAAAAACGTAGGCACATTTTCTTGGTAGAACTTAAAAAATGAGATAGACAGAATAAATTCTCCTCATCTCCATTACTTACGGTACGTAGTTTATCTCAAAACGTTTACCTTAAAAAGGTTTTACTACTAGATATACTATTTTATTAGAAACACAGGTCACGACTAACTGAAATTTGTAGTTAACTTACAACGTATAGAGCTAAACTAGGTATTTTATTTGTGTACCTATTATTTAGTTTCTCGTGAACTGAAAAGAAACGTAAATTGTTACCTTGAATTTATTAATAGTGATACCATTTTTTTTTCTTTTAATAGTAAGCTACGTTAATAAATTACAGAGTAAATAATTTATCATTTAATTAATACCTAGTATCGTTGTCTTATTTTTAGATCGAATTGACTTTCGTTAAAAGAAAGTATTATTAAATGATATGCTAGACGCATAAAACTAGAATAAATATTAAATTTAAACCCTTTAAATTAAATTAAAAAAACTAGGATACCTACACAATAACAAAAAAACAAAACTGTAAATTATTAATTGACAGCACCATTGTCTTATCAATCCAATCACGTAATTCCACTTGTTCATGTAATCCCACTTAATAATCCCACCTGTACACAGGAGGAGCTGGACACAAACATTTTGAGCAAAAAAATTGGCCAGCAAAAATGTTGAGCTGTGTACTCGTACAATTTTACAGTATTCTTTATATTTTGGTCAAACTCTTTTAGATTGAAACGTGGTACATTTGCATTTCAGAAACACTCGGTGTCTTTTAACCAGCTAAATACCTGGATTTTTTGTTTGGAATAATAAGAGAGATAGAATCCAGGGTCCAACGACGAATGTGAATGAAGCTTGGAAGTGAATAAATATGGATTTGTATTATTTTGCTTAGTACAAATTTTAGCTCATTATTTGTGTTTTTAAAGTTAAGGAAATTATTAGTAAATCAATAATTAAATATTAAACTGACAGTTAAAATTAAATTGTATTAAGGCGGACTGGAACGAAAAACAAAACAAACAATTAATAATATTAATATTTAATTTGATTATATTTATTTATTTCAATCTTAAAATTATATAAATACCTAAAACATAATCAAGTATGTAAGTGGACATGATCATACGATAATCAACCGATTGTAATCCTTGTCTTCTATTAGTAGTCAATCAAATTTACCTACACAATAGAGTAGCCGAACGGTAAAAAGAGCTCAACTTTCATCACATTCAAAACCCACTCAAAGAAACTCAATCACAAACACACAACTCATAAAAGACAATAAAATTCTAAAGCTACAGTCGCAGAACCACAAGTATAACAGATGGCGTCCGGTCCGTTTGTAATGATTCGAATATCGTTCAACTGCATAACTGGCGAGATCAAACATTTTTATTTGTTTGCCCATTCAACCACACGACTGAAACTAATGAAGAGGAGTTTCGATTAAATTAATACGTTTTATTTCCCGTTTTACCCCCGCCGGTGCCGACGGGCGCGAGGTTTTTTTCGTCGGCGGTTCGCTCAACGTTTCATAACTATAATTGATAAAATACGCTTCATTAGGTCCGATTTGCTGTTGTGTTTCGATTGCACATTTTGTTCCTCTCGATTTTATATCGATATTGCTCGATTTGATTTTGTTTTCACGTGATTTTTATTCGGTTTAACAGGTAGCTGAAATAACTGTCTAGATCTTTAGATGGAATGGAGAGGTTGTTTCTGCAACTGCAGTCTCTTGTGGGAATGTATATAACCTGTTGCGAGGAGTTCGTCTACACAATTTTGTTTAGTTTAGCTTTAAAGATTTTGTATATTGTATTCTAAGTTATATTCGTAAGTAGGAAATATTCATACTTATAAATATAAGCCCGTGTCAGATTATGAACGAAGGAATTTGTCGTCCGCTTGCTAATGAGCGCGGAACTACTTCCTTTGATAAAGGCCAAGGAAACGTTAGAGGGAGAAACACATGACATACTATATTAAAGCTTGAATAATGGCTTTAACAATCCAGGTATAGTTTTCCGCACATTTAATAAAATATTTATTACAGCAATGTAACTAAACCTCACAATAAATCATATTGTCCACAAAAAGACAATAAATGCAATTAAACGTGATAATTAACACAAAATCAATGATACATTGTGCCCGCATAAAGCACTTTTTCCCATACAAATTAACAAATCAAACAAACAACATATTGGTGGCTGTAATTGCATCATTTACAAACCGTACGAGCGTGTGTCATGGATAATAAAGCTTTTGAATTTAAAATAATGCAACTAACGATTGCAATTCAAATTTTATGTGTTTTTACTAAATAATTATGTCGTTTTGTCAGTGAAATACAACAGTTCAGTGAATATTTATGTCGCTTGTTACCTCGCGGTGGCAGTTATTGGTACAATTATGTGAATAAATACTTTAATCAGAAATTGTTTACACCAATTTTGTAGAGTTGTTTTGAATAACGAAACAGTGCTCTTGGAAAAATATTTCCTACATTGTGTCTTAGCTTATGTAGACGTTATACTACAGTTTAGATATTGCATGATTTACTATCCACGTTTACATTTATTTAGTATTCATGTTTTAAAACGGTAGTAATCAGTCAAAAATTAAAGAATATTTATTTATGATACTAGTACAGTAAGTTGGTTTTTTTAATCGTCTCGGGCTTACCATAGTCACGAGTTTATAAATATCAATTTCCGTACGTGTGTCATACAAAGTTTTTCAACACATTTGTGAGAAAACAGTACAATATGTAATGAAACAAACATTTTCATTAGACTATTTTTGATTCCAAATAACAAATTATGAAACTTAGAACTAAGTACATCTTTCGTCTCATTTTCTCTTATTAACGTATCGAGATTCCAAGGAGGTTCGATTATTCAGCTTATTTATTCGTAATGTGACTCCTGGGTGGAATTTTTATATATTATTTTATGGAAATAAAATAAAAAACCGTGAAGTCACGGCGCTATAAAACGGAGTTGAAAGTAACTAAGTATATTACCGCACATTCCATTGTATGGTGCGTAATTTTGAACTTTCGAACAATATATATGCCTTCGTAAATGCATTATGTGAGCAAATGTGTGGAAAAAGCCTTTTTACTAAAACAAAACAACCGACTTCGAAGAAAACACTACAAAGTGAAAATAAACACTAAAAAATACATAAAGTCGAACATAGAACCTTCTCCTTTTATGAAGTCGGTTAAAAAGAAAATACACACAGTTTCGAAAACATATTGAAAGCAAGCACAGAATTTAAATCCGCTTACACTCAAAAACCATCCCACTCCACAGACTAACAACATACAGTATCTTCAAAATGATACAAGTTTTAATGAATACCTCGTTACAATCAGTTCGCTATCAAAATACCACAGTATGCAGAGGAACACAGTACCGCAAGATGCACAAACGCGGTATAATTTCAAGGTAAAACGAAGTTTAATAAGCTACAACCGCCGATATTCCACGCTCATGTTAAGTTTCTGACTACAGTTAACGAGGCTATGTGCAACACGGCATGTTTTCAACTGCTGTTAACACGATAGAGTTATCCGTAACACTGTTACCGTTTAAACTAACATTGTTAATATTAATATTGGTGTTATTCGTAGTGTTTAGTTCGAGGAGTTTAGAACATCCTGTATTTACGTTGATTATTATTTTCGTAGTTATGTTATGCAGAATTCTAAACTCCCGCCCTTCAGATGAATGTTTATTAAACTATTTAATTTCGCTAAAAGATCTTTCTTTAGATAAAATCAATTTCAGTAACTAGATTGGAAATTACATCGTTCACGAAAAACCAATAGGCTGCAAACCCCTAAAAAAAATCATCACCTTTTTTTAATTAAAACAGTAACTCGTAGTGATTCGTGGAGCCATTCTAAGGATATCTAAAGAGAATCAAATCTTACGACGTTAGTTAATCGTGGAATCAACCACGTTTATAAATCTCATTAAGGGGGAGTACCTACTGACTCAGTTGCTGGCTGCCAGTTGCCGTCCTCGATTTCATTTCGCACGTTTCAAAATGATTCAATCGAACGAATCGTACGAAGTGATGTACCTAAAATTAAAATTCTGAGAGGCTATTACGTAAATTGCTATTGTTGGACGACTGTTGAAAGACTTTTTGGGCCGAATGACGCGTTGGAAATAGGTGCTTTTGATTGATTAAAAAGTTGAAAGTTCGTGAGTTTTCTTGTAAGGCTGTGTTCAGATTGTAGTGTTAGATGTGATACAATTTTATGACAAAATGTAGGTATTAGAGTACATGATTGTTGTCAGGGCATGTTTTTGTGATTGTCAATTATCATAAAAGCACAGAGCCATGTAGACATTGGCAGAATAGTCGACATCGGCTTTGCTTGCCATTCATTAAAAATAGAATAGAACAATGTAGAAACAGGTTGTGGTATTTATTAGCCATCACTCAATCATAACAATACTAAAGTCTCTCTAACACATAGGTAAGAGTACAACGGAATCAATTAAACATGTTTTGCTTCTGATCCACATTTAACATAAAAAAACTAAAAATAAAACCCACAACTTTAATCTCAAAATCGCAATGTAATGCGAAAATCAAAACTACTTCGCAAAATATGCAAAAAACTTTTAGTTCACAATTTCAATACCGAGCAACGCAATCTCAGTTGGTCGGAAGTAAGACACGTAATAGCCCCGCGTATCTTTTGTCCGGGCAATCTGAAGGGGCGCGGAATACGACAGATCGATCGGATCTGCCGGAACAGTGCGAATCGAATACTCATTAATGAAACTTCGCCCGCGCAATTAGGTAACCGTCTTGGTTTTATTAAATTTAATCAAGAACTTGTGTAATATTACGCAGATTGGGCCAATCGAACCGTATACAAGTTTCGATAACACCGTAGTTGGAAACTAATTTGGGAAATAAGCGCAGTTATCTTAGTTTCTACTCGATTGCCTTATAAAAAGGGGATCAATGTTCTTTAACAAGATTTGTAGATATGGCTGTGGTAGTGCCAAAGGGGACTGTGTTCCTTCTGTGCAAATATAAACGAGTTTGTGCACGGTTCAATACCTCCGTTACTTTGGGATCGTCATAGCATGCTCATCAGATATTCGCGTTGATTTATGAAAATTCACACTCGCCTATTAAGTTTTGGCAACCATTTTAAAGGTACTGTAATCATACCTTTTGTATACAATTTTCATTCATGTGTATTTTTGTTGATATATGAAATAGTAAGAGCATGTAAAAATAAATTTAACAATTCATAACTTTATCCTCAGGAGTTAGCATTATTGAAATGAATTTACCATTCATTTCAAAATTAAATGAAAACCTTTTGATGTGTTAAATCCAAAATAAACGAAAATACATTCCAATTTTATGAAATATAATTTTCACTAAGCAACAGCTACCCTACCAACAAATTGAAATAAAAACAGCACTTGTAACACAAACAGTCTTACCTACATCCTCGTATTAACAAACACATAAGTGGGTTAAACCGTCCATACGCCGGTCGCCAGTCGTACGGCGCTGTGCGGCGTTATCGCCGTGATAAGCGCCGGAACCCGCTGGCGACGGCCGGTACCTATCTGCCGCTGCCCCATATTGCTTTCACACTTCTCCTTAACACTTGATTTTCGGTACAATTTAATGTTATTTTGATGAGTGTTTTAGCTACAAATTCTAAGAGAATGTAGGTTAACATTTTACATAAAATGTTTAAGATATTTCAGCATATCCAATTTTTTGCAAACATATTCGGATTCCACACAGGCATGTGGAAATTAGCGATTTGCAACAACTTAAAAAAAACTACTACTGACTGTTGTACTACTTCAAATTAAAACCTTAAAAACATATGTAATTAGTAATTAAAAAGAAAAAAAACTGCAATTTTACGAAGAAAATGAAACAAAGAAGCTACTAGCAAGCTATTACAAAAACTGCAACTTTAAAAACATTATCAGTTAACCAAACAAAGATTCAGAAACTTGGTATTGTGTTGCACCTGAAACCGCGGAGGTAATAACCAACAAGTACCGCGCAGTTTTAAACAAAGCTATGGAGCATTACCATAAACTGTCGGTTAAGAAAGGAAGGAATACCTTTTTTGAATCCACAATGTTAGTATTAGGCGGAAAAGTTGAGTCTAGTCTAAAGACGGTACGTAATCGTGGAACTTTGTTGAGTGCAACCAAGTCGTCCTGTTGACGGTAGCCACCAACTCGCGTGTGACTCGACTCGACTCGACTCCAAGATTAGAACTATTCACGTAACTTCGACCAAACTTTTTAGCAATTCTACTACTGGCACTTAAAAGCATAGTTATCGCTTGCGAAGTAAACACAACCCACTTTCTTATTCATTCATGAAAGTTCAAGTGGAATCTTGAGGATATAGTAGCAGTGCATCTTTGATGAGAGCTTCCCGCAATCATTTTTAACTTACTATTTGTAACTGTAAATGGAGCGTAAACTTAGAGAGGTGGTAATGGGATTCCGATATCTTAAATTTTTATACATTAGTAAGGACCTCGTATTCAATATGAAGGATTTCTTTTTTATGCTTGAGAAAGATATTACGCAAAGTGCTTGTAAGTGTCATGATGTTTTCAATGTTGACTCATGTCACATGACTAGTATAACCAAGACCATCTGAAAAAGGCATGTTGTAAAAAGTAACTTAAGAATTCTTTTATGAACCTGTTAAGCTTTTCTTTCTGTAACACCAGCCGTTCACAACAAGTAATCACTCATTTGCTCCTCAAGTTAATACCAATATGACCAACGGTCTTTAATACCGGGGTTATGAGGAAGCTCGTGTCCGAAATTTGACGTAAATAGACGTTCTAGTATTTAGTTTCTGTGATGAAAATACCCAACATCAAATAACACCCAAACTCAAGACAGCCCTTGCAACGATTACCTTCTATTTTACCGGCATAGAATAATTACTTCATGTGGAAAGACATCAACATTGGTTGAGTGATTTTCTATGAGTAAACAAGGGTACACATACCAACAAAGACAGAAGCGCTTACGTACATGTTCTTGAAAATTGTTCAACTAACAACTTGCGGGCTAATTAGATTACACATTTAAGTGAACAGGCGAACAGACCATACGAGAAGTTTGGCGAAATATCGAGGCAAAGTTTCGATATGCTTGCTTGACATTTGTCGACAAAAATATAGATTGCTATTAGGCACTTAGGTACCAGATTATATATCAGTCTATCAGAATAAAAGCCTCGATTAAACTACAAATGCAACTCAAAAGACTATACAATATTTTAAATTATGAAATTTAAAGTAGGTAGCCAGTTTAACTTCCTGAAAAAAAAATCCGCGCTGCCAGCAAACTGGGACACCATAAGAATAGGGTGCACATAAGCTATAGCAGCATACCCGACATATTTAAGGCCGTTTGCGCATAAACGCCCGGAACAGCGATGTTTGCGGTATCGTGTGCGTGAACATATTTTATCTAACATCCGCTTTCCACAGACCACCGGCAATTATCGGCGTGCTTTGCGCTCATAACAGACCCTACCCTTACAAATATCTAGATCAAAGATAAAAAATCCCGTGTAACATCATTAATCTACGAACGAACTGTAATTAAGGTTTCAACAAATCACTAACAGCGTATCGTAGATGGTATCATTGCGGCGTAGCGGAATGGGGGCGAGTAGGTCGCTCAGGGTCATGTATGAGACAGTAGCACGCAAACGCTGATTTTACTTTTATTGTTCGACTTATCTGTGGCCGGAATGGCCCTGCGAAGACAGCTTACATGCCATAGATTTTGCGTGCGGTTACTTAAATAAATGGGGAGAGAAAAATATGTTGAATTTTGTACCTAGATTGTAGGAACAGTCAGGGAAGTTAATTGTTAAACAAATTGACACCGTACTTAAATTTTCCGTGTAAAAGTGCCATTCCGTACCCAACCACAGACAGCAACTGCACGCGACGTGTCGCGGCGTCGTGCCACGGCGACACGTCGCGGCGTCAAGTCGCAGCGACATGACGCCGCAGTCATGATTCCAAACTCGACCGCAGGCGGCAGCAGCCCGTATTCCAGTCAATAGATAGAAGATAGAAAAACGTGTTATCGCACAAGCGTTGGCGGCACTACAGGTCTGCGGTCGGGCTGCACGTGTCGCCTGTCATTCGCCCGTAGCTGCAAACGACGTGTCGCTAGCTACGGAAGGTATTTCATAGAAATTCATAGAAACCAGTCGTGTCGCAGCAACACGTTGCCTGCAGTTGCCTCTTACGGTCGGGTGCGGAATGGTACCGTAGCCATTTCATTCGACTGTCAAAGAATTACAGTTGTGATTTGGACACACAGACAATTTAACCATTTAAACTTGTAGTCAATTTGCTTAACAATTATTGTCCCTAACTTTATTATGAAAGGTGAACTTGTACAGGCAAAATAGTTATCGAAACACATCAAGAGAAATCCAATCATAGTATAATATAGATGTTTTAAAAAAAAAGGCGGAAAATATCATGAGGCATACCTAAGCAAAGTTGGTAGTAGTTTAAAACCGACCAGGGATAAAGAAGTCCTTTAAAATATACTTGAATCACGGGAATTTCGGCCCTAGTTGCTCTCTTTGCGAACATCACACCAGCCTGTTGCTAGGTCCAACCTCCAACCAGGCTTTCCTTAGTCGTTAGTAACTACCCTCAGCGGCCATGATAAATACAAGGAAAACACAATTAGAACTGATTTGTTATTTATTGCGTTATTAACAATCGGATATTATATTTTCCAATAACACAAGCATTTTCCTCATTATTTTATTGGAACTAATAACAATCGTGCTGTCAAAATTATCTTTATATATATAAAAGGAGAACTGACTGACATATCAACGCACAGCCGAAACTACTAGGACTACGAACGTGAAATTTTGCACACTGCTTCCTTATATAATGTAGGGGAGCATTAAGAAGGGGTTTTTAGAAATTCCACTTTTATGGGGGTGAAAAGAGGGATTTTTTTTTGTATGAAAAATATTATTCCTTGAGTTAATAAACTTGAATCTTGGTACAACCCAACAAAAGTTACTAGGCTTGCATAAATTCACGATAGTATTCAATCATTACCTATGATATGCTCCTCATAGGATTTGGATGAGGTAGCCAGATAGTTTATAACCTGCATTAACACCTAAGATACTTTTTATCCTAGTAGTACGTTTTCGAGGGATAATTTCCGACTTCCACGCGAGCAAAGCCGCGGGAAAAATAATTAAGATGTTTACATAGCCTTCGTTTGAAACGTTAACGATTTCTGTATTATTAAGGGAGGTCAGAAAATATCTATTACGTTTTATGTTCATTAGTGGTGTAATGGGACCCGGTATCCAGGTCTAGCAATTAGGGAAAATAATTGTTTACTTATATACACGGATTCGCCAATGAACGTACATAAATATTGAGTGGAGACGCAGTTTGTGAGCCATTAACTTAATTGTTTCGACGATGGTAATCATTAAGATGGTATTTAAAGCCACGTGGCTTGCGACAATATAATTATCATTGTTTTAAGTGTTATTGAAAATGGTATTGTTCTATTTGAGTAACGTGTTGCGCACATATTTACAGAGTACTCACACCTAGTTAGGAATTTGAGTTTAGTGTAAATTAGAATTAAGTCAATAGCGTTGTATTTTTAATACGTTGTTACTGTTTGTTTTGTGAAAACTAGCATGTTCTATAGTCAGTTTGTTTAGTAGGTATTCCTTTTGATGAATAATAACGGTCGGCAACAATATTTTAATGCAAACTCTTATTAACGAGGTTCTAAGGCCTTTCACTCTTAAATATTTCAGTACTGATACCAAGATCTAGCTGTGTGCCTGTCAACGTCAAAATATTACAATGTATCCATATAATAATAACTTAACGAATAATATGACAGAACTGTGTAGATGACATGAGTTGTATAGACTGTACTAAGAGGCGTCGGCGGGCGCTGAGGAGGTAACCGGGCGGGTGAATTCAATACTAACAACCTATGACTTTGATAGCTCCAAGCGCACAGTTATAAAAATCGAATTATGTGCAATAATGCAATAAGAAAATCTTGTTCATCGAGTTAGTATCTACTCGATGAAAATAACAGGCAGTCAAATACTCATCTAAACACATGTTAAGATCACACAAACTTTCTCGGAAAAAAAATAAGAAAAAATGACACAAAAAAAAAACACGCAGACAAGCCTAACGAACTCGAAACTTACCAGAACAACATAAAACACAGCTGTATCTATAACACAGATGAAGATGTTTATACAGGGTGTAAGCGGTGTACAAATTGTTGGCTTCTCCTTACCTGGCCTGGAGTTTTCATAACAACGCATAGCCCGGGGCACGGCGACAATTTGTAAGACACGACTGAGGATTTGCTGACGAACTACTGTAAATATATACTTGCTTTATGAAGACCTCGGAAGTTTGTCGAGGATTGATTAATTGTGGTTATGTGTGTTTCTCAGAATGTCGGAAAATCTTGCTTGGTAGACGAGGAAACTTAAGAAACTTAAGCGCATTTCACCTAACACAAATTCTGGCCCTCATATAAAATCTCTATTTCTGTTACCAATTTTAAAGAAATACAAATTTTTTTGAAAAATTAACAAAATTGGAAGAAGTTTTTTTTCTAAATAAATAGCCCATTTTCTCCCAGTTTTCTAAATTTATTTTTCTTTGACTATCCTCATCTATTTCTAACCACGCCACGCCTAGTTCCTGCTTTTAAAAGTATTGGAGCCAAATAAATCCTTGTTACATATAATACAGGAGCACATGCACTTTCCCACATTTAAATATTGAAGTTTTAAGAAACAAACGTGTTATGGTGCACTATACCTATTAATGATAATTTAATATTAGTTTACATGCAACGTCGGTCGATCGCAGATGGTGTAGTTTCCACAATGTCAGTAAGGTGTTAGTGACGACTTAATAGGCATGTAGTCGTTAATAATTAAGCTATAATAGCATTTAATAGCGAAAAGCCATTATTTAAAAGTAAAGTCGGTTTTGATTTTAATATTTTTAATAACTGTGGAGGCTGTATACTTAACTAGCTGCACCCCGCGGTTTCACCTGCGTAAGTCTTAATCCCGTGGGAATATCGGGATAAAAAGTATGCTCTGTCCTTCTCCAGATCATGGTCTACTCATATGCCAAATTTCATCCAAAACCGTAGAGCCGTTGTAGCGTGAAGGCGTAACACAAACAAACTCACTTTCGCATTTGTAATATTATTATATATAGTTAGCATTATAATATTAGTTAGGATGTGGAGGTTGCGCTGTAAATGACATTAGCTTTCTAATTATATTTACAACAAATTAACTAATGTCAGTACTCAAATAACAACGATCCAATAATAAAAACTGTTTTAATACATATTTTGGCAGTTTTTTCTTACACTCTCCGACGTAGTAAGAAAAAAATAAATCTCTGACATTCATAACTTTCTGTCCAATCTTTTGAAACAAAACACTTACAAATTGCACCCCGCATTTGTACCCAATGCATTGTCAAATAAGTACTAACTTGGAAATCGTAAACACTTTCTGATACAGAATATTTTCCGTATAGATGAACATTTTAGCGTCTACTCCAAGGCTTTCGAATCAGTAACAAATACTAAACTTCTTGGCAAGAGACTTTATCGACAAAATGCCATCAAGTTGATATTGAAAAGAGGTTCAAGCTTTCATGTAAATACTTACTTCTTTATACACATTGTATTCTAATGATTCCTTATTAGTTTTCCCGAAGGGTTAAAAAGGTCTGAAGGGAGGCAGTAAACCCAAAAACTTGCCATTTCGAAGATAGACTGGTCGTCAGCTTGCTAATGAGCAGGCCATACCTCCGTAGGTTATAGCTAAACACCTAAGCAGGGGACGAAGAAACGTAGGCACTGAAATAATTAGTACCTGAATACTTAAAGTAATACTACGAGCAGCGAACTGTTAAGCCGTGTTTTACGTAATTTTGCAGCGATTTAAATGATTTCGTGATAAGAAAGGAGTTTAAGCAACCCCTCCCATCATTTTAACTAATCTTCAGGAAACGACGCCATAACCAATCCTTTAATCTTCCGTTTTTCAATAACCAAATACCACAAGATAACGAAGGTTTTGCAAAATATCTCAATAAAACTTTATGAAGCTATAATATGCAAAATATAATACTTGATCACGTCTTCAGCTATTATTTAGAGCTCTTGTAATTTGCTTGTGACTCGCTGTGCGTTTCATTTTTATTTCATTAGTTATTCACGCAGGAATCTTCAGGCAGACGGCCGATTTCGCGAACTACGCAGAAATGTTACAAACGAGAAAAATGCTCACTTACCTACAAGTTTTGCGAATTGTTGGCAATACTCACAAGTTTTTACGATGTTTGTTTCTCGCTCCCCCGGGCGGGATCAGTCGGACTCGTCGCATCTGCGTACCATTCGAGCGGTCATGTTCTATCTTTTGAAATATATTCGTGCTTAAAATAAAAATTTAAAATGTTCCGTTGCTACCAGAGATATAATTCAAAAAGAAAATACGGGTGAAAATGGATGTTTCGCTTGATATTGTTATTTTAACACTACAGCGTTTTCTTTGAGCGTTACTTTACTCGATAAAAAGTCGTTTTAAAGGTTTTTGATGTTAGAATAATATGGCAAGGTAAAATGTAGTTATAATAAATATTTTTTCATATTCCTCGCAAATAAGAATTTAAATTTTTATATAGTGGAGCGAAAATACTTTGCATTATCTATCTCTTATAAAATTGAAGCAGCGACCACGAGGTATAAAAAAGGCGGCTATATTCCCGGAAAACAATTTTTAATCGACGATTTATTTAAAAAGTTTTGCGTAGTGTCAGTTTTCTAACTCTCAATAGATGCCATAAAAATGCCGTCACATTGACGTCACACATTTTACAGAGTGCATTCTTAAGAGCGATAGGGGCAGTGACAGGGAGGGAGGAGGCTTTGTGGCCGCACGAGACTTCATTAGAAGCGACCATCGAGCACCGAGGGAATGCAACGTCACTCCTCCCCAGCAAGGAGGGAATCGGACCCGCCACTAGACCGCAAAAATTAATGATATGAACAATATGAATACATTGTTGTACCGTTAAGTAACTTGCAGAGATGTAGTTATTTTAATATCGTAGTTGGAGTTTAAAATGCAAATTTTTGGGGTATGCAAATATGTGAAGTGTTTTAGACACAGTATTAAAAGCTTGGCAAAAAGTTACATTCACAAAAATGTTTTGAACAACGTTATTATTAATAGGATTACTCTTCATTAACACGGATAGTGAAAAGGTTTAGTAAAAATCTATGCATTTAATAACTTATATTTTCTCTACAAGAAGGAAGGAAGGAGGAGCTCGTGGCAAAGTAATAACTGCAATATATATGACAAAGTAGACGTTATTTTACTTAAAATGTTTGACATCAATGTCTAAGCTTTTTACGTAAAGAAACAGCATAACAAATTCAGTAGTATGAGGTAACAGCAATGTTCAAATTTCAATCATTAAAGCCCCTTTCATCTAAACCCCACAAAAACATACCCTTTTTAATATCACTCTATGATTACCTCTTTTCAATAAGCTGCCTACGCGTGAAATGGCTACGAGGAAATATCAAACACGAGAACACAACGAATATTCCACAACAGAAAACACCCCAATCTCTTAGTACCTAAATATACCTTCTGTATTATCTTTCCATTTTTCTTGATCTAGGCGTCAATCTGCATCAAACTAAGAAACAAAACCTCTCGAAATATCTGGCTATATAAAATAGAGAGGTGAATTCTCTGTTATTTTTTACAAAACGTTTTTTGTACGCGCCCTCCCCTGAGACTTATAAATAAAAGGCTTGAAGAAAAAGCAAGAAATGTGTGCGTGACCAAGCGTAAAAAGGAAGATAAATATTGTGGCGTAGTTAAAATCTGTAAAGCCTTATGCTGTATCTCCCGAGATGCATCATTATGGGGGTGTGGCGTGCCGCAGAGAGTTGAGTGGTTAGGCTAGGGACAGGTTAGTACACAGGCGGAAGTGACAGCGGGAAATCTATATTATGTTCCTATTTTTTGTTAAAAAAAGACCTGTTTAATTAAGCGTTTTGAACTAAATGTTGTGACTAATTAATAGAAATACGAGTACCTAACCTCAAAATACAAATATGTTAACATTTTCACTTTCACTAAAATGTAGGTGAACTAAGCTTTATCTTGATTAGAAAACATAGTCTAGTTGCTATTTATCACACAATATTACATGAAATAAATTAAAGTCATTAGACGAAGACATTATGCGAGTTCGTTATTATTTTACTCTGGTTTGTTTTTAGTTTAATTAGCACTCATTAATTTTAGCTTAACGCAGTTTGTTATTTGGAAATCTAATTAAGATCGTATTATGCGGTGAAAAGAAATGAATTACTTGCCTCTAGCGGTTTTATGAAAACTGTCCGCGGTTGCTTGAATACAAGGGTGTTTTAAAAAGCTTTCCGCGGTACGCTGTGAGTATAACCACAGCCTAATATCTCATTTAAAGGTGTGTTTACATAGTGTACCTACTCATCGCGAGGCTTCGTCTTTGCCGAAGTGCATACACGCCACGTCTTGGCATAAAGGTTTTGAAAAAAGTTTTTGAATACAAAGATTATACTCTTCTTTAAAAAAAGACACCTCTTTACGAAATTCTATGCGTAGTTTTTAAAGACTTATGTATTTCACGTACTGTTAGCGCATTTTAGGCTTACTTACAAAAATTTGGCTGAATTATTTGTAGGACGTATTTCATTGTTTTCGTGAGCAACTGTTTCGGTACTTTTCCTACATTTTCACCTCTTCAAGGCTACGTCGGAATGACTTTATCGACCTTATTTACACCTGTTATGGCGTAAATACGTAGTGAAACATAGTTTTGCCAGCATTATGGTAATCCTGGTAATATTGCTGGAAACGTCAACATTCTGGCTATGTGTGAAACATAATATTGTCTTAGACAACAATGTATGTTTAGACATCTATTAGATCTAAGATTAACTTTCATCAAATTAATTACTAATCTAGAACTGTCGTCAAAATTGAAACTAAAACAAAACAGGATCCTAAAACAAATCTAAATGAACATTTCGATACCTCCAGCGCAAAAGCCAACCTGTTACATGCAAATCTTCGAAATGAAAACGGCGGAACCCTGTCTAAATTAAACTGAAACGCTCATCGCCAACTTATAATATGCTCGTCATATAGTATGTATGGCTGTATGCTCTTACAAGCAAGCTCGGCGTTATTAATATGCGCAAATCATGCAGATGGCTTCTTCGAGACGAGAGCATCCCCAAAGCCTTAATGACTCGCCCGTGACTCGAAACAGGCACATTATAATGCTAGCGTGACAGTGTGTGACTAAGTGGATTGAAGTAATAGTGTAAGCCATTGTGCCAAGTGGAGGAAGGGTTTGTTAAGTTTTTCAGGGTACCCTAAGGTGTTAGAGACCTGATTTTAAGAATATTTTCGTGATGGTCGAAGTTGGGTTAGGTTGTCATGCTAATACTTGACTTGAATTGCATCTTTTGTTACTGAGTAGTATCAAATTGTTGAAAAATAGTATGTTAC
Organism: Xanthia togata; assembly: GCA_963853775.1. Lineage (NCBI taxonomy): Eukaryota > Metazoa > Arthropoda > Insecta > Lepidoptera > Noctuidae > Xanthia > Xanthia togata. The sequence continues at coordinate 9,337,094 of OY970802.1, read as the reverse complement.
AACACTATGTATAATGAATTAGGCTATTCACTTCTTTACATCGATTGATTGTTCCATTAAAATAATAATATACGTATAAGTTACGCTGCTTGGTAAATAAGACCACATATTCAATTATTTCAATCTTAAAACATATTTGTTGTATCACGTCTTCAAAGATTATTGACGATTGAATCAGCTCAACAGCTCTTCAAACCGTTGAGAATCGAAACCGAATCTTCTCGAAGTTTCTGAAACAAAAACATCCAACAATTTCTACGTAAATCTTGACCTAAAATAATGAGACATGACATTATGTATCCTCCAATTTTGTTATACATCTGTCTGAAAATTTAATCCCATTATGCCCCCCCGTCTAAACATGTTTCCTGTGCTGGAAGTACTTTCGTGAACAAATGTACAATTGTAACGCGAATAATTTTCACATTTTGATACGTTACAACCATGTTTTAGATCATTTAAGTAGGTCGCTTCTTGTTTATTGGGGCGAATACATATTTGGAACATGTTCATGTCTTGAGTGCTGCATTTGTCGCAAAAAACATTACCGTATTAATTTTCCCAGAATCGTTTCAAGATTGATAACATGCATGATCTTAAAACATGCTTTAAAACTATGTTCATCACACTCACAGCCTCTACTACCAAACACGGCGTAAACTTAGACGAACAAAACTTAAGATCAATTATTAAACACGTGTAACCAAATAGCGAATTACCATCCATCTCGCAACTAGATCTCGCGGCGGTGGCGTAACGTGATCTAGTGAGGATAATACGACGTCTCCTCCATATCGGATGCTGCGATAACCAGCCACGTCAATCCTATCCTCGTCATTATCGTAAATGTTAATGACCACGACAATTACTGGCGGCCTCCAAGCTTCATCGAGAGGCCGCCCCCGAAATTGAACATTCCCAATCTATCGGCCGCCGACCGATTTGTCCCTCTATAAACTCCTTCCATTCGAGCGGCTTTAATTAAAATAGTTTCACGGGAAAAATAGTAAGGGGCTAACTTCATTTATTCGCAGCCGTCGAATTTTTCCAGACAGTATTTTTACCGATGCCTATTATGCTCATTTCACCCCCAGCGGTCTCTATATTGGCTCCCGTTTCCTAGATCCCCGGCCTAAGTTTATAAACATTACGACAACAGCGGAACGCATACGATCGGTGCTCGCATTTGATTGGAACTAGTTTCGAGCGAAACGACGCGAATGGAACGGATCTACACGGCCACAATCGCATATGCCGACTGTGCAATTTGGTTATGCTCCCACACATATGATTATTATCAGTGCTTACGCAGCCGTTTTCATTATTATGTATATTGCGCATAAAGCCTAAATTTAACCAAAATCTAACGCGCGTTATGGGCCGTGGCGTTTTGTGCAGATACCCTTTAATATTAACAAACATCTTTAGCGTTCATTAAATCCTTTATTATACTTTACATTCAGTAGGTACTTTCCGATGTAAGGAAGTGGCCCAAAATGACAAAATCGGGCCTCACAAAATGGGACGATGCAATATTTTTGCAAGTAAAACTTTTGTGTAAAGGAAATGAGTTGTTCGCTTCCGTACAGAAGTAGACGCATAATATACAAAGAGGCGGCCACTCCAGAGACAATGGACGGGCGAGTAACTTTCAATATTAATGATGCGCCGAGAATGCACACAGGCTGGCGAGTTTCAAAAGCCTCCCATTGATACTCATTAACTATTGATTCATAAGTAATACCCTTTTACCGAGCGGGTCGGACGCTCACCGACAACTTTTCAAATTTAAATGTGAAAGAGGATTCGATTTTTAAATGATACAGCGGCCATTTTAAATGTGATAGATGTTTGATTTTATTCGACGTGTAGTGAATGAGATTTCACCATTCGAATAAAATATTTACAATTTCTGTGCTATGAAAATAATTTATACTACTGAAACGGTTGAACCGAGAGCTTTTTAAAGGTAAAAATAGTACCATTTTTATTGTAAATTGTAAAAAGAAATTTTAAATTGACGCTGGCAATGGATGTCAAAATCACATATTTTTTTAATGTCTAATACAGCTCGTATTTGGAGATGTAACTCATAAATTCAGTCGTAACATTGTTGATGATTGCCATAAAATATACATAACAAAGTTTCTAGTCGCAAACTGAGCCACATCGAGAGCATTAAAAATCAAAGTGTAACCCTACCGGTGCGCAGTTGTTTCATAAAATTCTAGTTGAACACGTCTCTAAACCTTTAAAACATAGGTTTCGACGGAATAACAAGTAACAACTCGGCACAATACCCGGGCGTCTCTTTCGGGTTTATTGTTCGAACATCTGTCGGGATATGTAAAGTCGGACTCGTAAAACAACGTTTCGGCCCGCGATTACTTCGCGCAGTTAACTCTCTCTTACGTTCATCTTTATTGGCCGACCTACCTGTAAATTTGTAATCTGATGCCCCTTAACGGCTTTGATTAGATGAGCTTTACGAGCTTTTAGTAGACCGTGAATCGGACTGGAACTTTTTCGAGATTAGCATAACACTTAAATAGTAATAACGCCGTGATCCAATTGGTCTGAAATGGTCGCCAGCTTTAGAAGCAAACCTTTTTTGTGCAGTAGTTTTTTAAACAAAGAATTTTACATTTTTATTGTGTAATCGGAACAGTCGTTAAAATCATTACGTGCTTCAGCTCAACGCTCAATTTTAGCTTGGCTGGAGCGGCGCGTAATCGCGCTACGCAAATACGTTCAGCACTTATTGCTCGCCACTCGAAACAGGTGCTCTGTGTGTGTTCAAGTCCTTATCGTGAACAAAGCGCTGGATGAAGCGTTGATGTGTTGAGAATCGACTTAACCCTTTATATCGGTGAACGATTTTTCTTTAGTTTTTCTGATGGACGTATCAACGCGGAGCTGAAAACATTCACATGAAAGAAATGTTCGGCTTACTTTTTATAACTACGACCGACACCAATGTAATGCCTCAAAAAAATTTACGAATGCCTTGTTATTTAATGCGTCCCGCAATTTTCACAAAGTATTCGACCTACCTTACTGAAAAGCATTGTTTTCACCTTGAAAAGAGATTTTATGGCAACCATATAGATATGAGCCATAAATTGCTGATAAATATATCACACGTTAAAGTTAGGTCACCTTAAAGGTAAGTCGGTGTGCCGACCTAACGACTGCCGTCCAGACATAATTTAATAAACGACTGACATAAAAAGCAACAGAAAAAGAGACCTAAACGATACGCCGCGTACTTTATCGACGAATATATTCGCCATCGTTAGGTCTCGCTACAAAGAAAGCTCATCTTCGACGTCGCATCTGTTATATGTATTTATTACACAAAGGATAAACCTCAATAATCCAGCATTGAGATAACAAGAAAGTGCATCGTTTAGACTAAGTCCATGATGACATGGACCACTGCGATCCAGCGATAGACAAAGCTACGAAATACACTTTGTCTCTGGTTGGAAAGAGACAAATTAAGGCTTCCAACTCCGTCCTCGCCCGCCGCTACTTGAAGAAATGTCGTGAATTGCGACGTTGAGTGGACGCTTTTATTACTAGATTTACAGACTCCGTTGACAATACAATTCGTATTCTGGTTTTGGCTTTATTATTTTATAAATTTTCTTTCAAACTTAATACTTTCTAGCATACAGTAGTTGGAAACTAAATCTACCGTCAGGATAAACTATATTTGGGTTGCGTGTACTGAACTTTACAATTGTGCAGACATAAAAACTGAAAATGTTATATTTCATTACATTATAACAATAAAAAGTGCGCAACACTCGTATCACGGTTGCAGCGGCCTCGTGACGTGAAACAAGGAATATTGCCAAAATCACCACGGAACAGTTCTGTAGTGCTGTGCAAACAAGGTCGGTCCCGCAATAACCCGGACCGGTGCGAGACTGGTCACTCGAGAACTCAAGCGGGGACAGCTCGAAATACAACCCTCGTAACTTTACCCACCAACTTTAAGATGGCTCTTTTTCGAGTGCAAAGTTCTGTATTTCGGATGCAATTGTAAATATTTGGTTTTCTCGCTGCGGTCTTCTTAACAAGTGAACCGTGGCGTACGTGCGGCCTCTTCATTCTCAATCTGCGCAAGTCCCGGCTGCGCCGCTCGCATCATAATGTTGCCTCTCCCCCCTCCCGCTCGATTCACTCCTATTCGCAATTAAAACGATATTATCAGAGTCATGCACTCGCCCCCATCATAACTTTTACATTGGACTTTTTTCTTGGAGCAATCCAATATAGAATATTATAACTTAGCACGAGTGGAGATTCCCGTTGTTATTGTATCATATTTCATCTCCTATTGCGATATTTAAGTTTAAATTTTAACTGGAGTCGGAATAGTTTTTAGTAACACAAGTATCTCTGAAAATAAACTGAATCGTTCGTTGGACAATAGTGGAGAACATCGAATAGTATTGTAACCACAACAAGGGTATTCCCGTCTTGTGTCCGATGATCCCGCAAATCCCGTCCCTCGCGTCTCGGGCACGTCTCCCCCCGGGATTACGCGCTCACGGGACGATCTTGTCGCGATGCCGAATGACCGCAACAATCATACCGGCCTACTTCGAATACCTTCTATGTAATCTTTGCAAATTAAAAATAATCGATCGGGATAATCTATGGAATTGAAGATTGTTTGTGTTAGGCAGGCTGCAGAAAAGTTTCAACTATTTTTTTGTAAAAATATTGCATGAATACATGCATAACTGAATTACAACACATTGTAGTGCTAACTACATTTAACATTCAGGAAAATAATTTAAACAATTTAACTACACATCCATCAGAACAATAAAAAGTTTAAAACAGTCCGGAAAACAAAGTTCCGCTTTCAAATTCATGTTAATGTGATCAAGTGAAACTGTCGGTACATTTACGTAAAGTGACAATACATACAAATAAAATTCACCATTGTAATCTAATTACGCGTAGCTCGTTTGAGTTAAAAAGCAATTAAGCGCACTATAATGGTTAAACCTCTCTGTTCTCGAATCATTCTCACTTCTATACATTTATACTTTATTTCAATAAAATAACTATGCCGTTATCAATCTGCGGTATTTTGCGTACCTAATTATTGAGACCCATTTGACTGGGTAGTAAAACTTAATAATGGGGTTATTTGTGACAAACGAAAACCTGCTAACTCCTGATCAATTATCATCTAGTAGTCTTAAACTCACTTCTACCACTGCATTGTTCACCTAAAATCTCTTGCAAACTAAGCCATAAACATTGAAATATAATTATTTCGCTGATAGCCAAAATAGAAAAATGTGGTGCCCAACGCGGGACAGCAGTGGCGCCCAGCGTGGGACAATAAAGTTGCTTATTCTCAACTCAAATCAGCATGTTATATTAGTAGTCATCGACCATAATTTTATGCTATACCTGCTTTAATTTTTAACTACAAAATTACATATTTTTATTTCTGCCAGTCAGCACCAACCACAACATAATTATCAATGCCTTGTTTAAACTTATAAAATACTAAGAACGAGACAGGAATTCCGCATTGTGGTTGTAATAAATAGCTTACTTAGTAAATTGTTCTACCTAGACTTCCCCGACCCATCGTAAAACAATGTTTATGACGTTCATAGAAAAATTGGTCTCCCTTCAACAATGTTCCATTTACATTATTATGTGCTATAAATCGCAAATTCGGGTTATAGTTTAGTATTAAATTCATCAAATTCTTATTGCTTCATTCCGTGCGACGAACGATCAACTTTACAATTTTCCGTACAATATTTTTGTGACTCAAATAGGTGGTGTTTTTGTAGTTTTACATACTGAAACCTCATAACCTTGGCTGTTTCTTTATTTACGATCTGCACTAACTCCTGTTTAGATTGTAGAACGATGTTTCAACTCCGACTAATGCCAAGCTTTGAATTTATTTCTTTACCGCTGAGCTTGAAACATAGTGAATGCAATGAACAATTCTGTAGATAAATTGTCATTTTCACCACGTCTAGATGAGGTAGTAGTGATATAAACCCCAGATAGTTGCCCATTTTGTTCATGCAACGATCATCTACTTTGGATGTACTTAGAAAAATTATAAAGCAATCTTCTCTTGGCAAAAAAAGCTGGCATGTTGCCTACCCACTTCATTTCAAGCAGTTACTCTTTAGAAATGCTCCACCTAGGATTTGATGGGTTCATGTCACCTTCTTATAAGCTGTAGAAAATCATAAATGTTTACCTACTTCTAGGGGCGAACTACTTCACCAAAAATTATAACTCTTCTAGTACCTACTAAAGGCTATTAGAAGTTGACCACGTACTTAACAAGACAGTCCCACTATAAAGTGTAATCTCTTATTGCAACTATGCTTGTGTGCTGTAAAAAATTCGGTATCCAGCCAAACATAATACAGTCGATTGGCCAATTCCACAGCTTTACAATCTATTACGACAGGGTCAGGGATATTCACTTACTCCGCTACAAATTCCGACACTATAAAAAACAATGCGCTTACGCTGCTACCAGGTTGACATCACGGGCCAAACAGTGTCGTAAAACACACGCGAATAAAAAGGACGGAATCTTATTAAAGTAAATATTTATGGCATTGCTATCAACCGATTGGACGAGGGTACCGTCGGCCTTGATAAATTGTCCTGCCGCTTGTGGCCTAGCGGCCATTCGCTCAAATATTTCTCCTGTTACTGATCGCTCTAAAAAATTTTTCGATGTGTTTGATTTATGTCATAATTTCCTTTCACGCCCTTTTGATAAATTCTCACGTAAACACGCTAAGAGAAAAAAATCCTTTATATAAGTCATCCCACGCAGCAAATACGTCACAACACTACAGCGGACGCTTCTATAAGAAATCATGTTGCAAATTCTTCGCCAAACACTACGGGACGAGTCCGAAAATTCTTTTTGTGTCAAAAGCTTTAAAACGTTTCTGAAGCAATAAAACAACTTGGACAAACTTCGGGATTTTAAAAGTTGAACATCTTGACGGAAAAAGCGTCGTAAGAGCAGTGTTTCTGTTTTACTTACCTGAACGTAGACAATAAAGGTGTCTCCACACAATCAGCGCATCTAGCAAGTTGATAGTTCTTGTCCTATTCAACTTAACAATAGAGAAAATGAGGATGAGCCAATTCTTTCCAGCTTTTATTTCCCATTTTCTTAGCTTGCCGAAAGTTTACATTTAGACTTTGCACCTCGTAGCGAATGCATTAGAACCGAAGCGTATTTGTATTGGCACGGGATTCACGTATTATTTTGAAGCGGCTATTACGATCAACTATTTGAATCCTCGATAGATTACTTGATCATATAGCAGGGTAATGTACGACTGTTGTTCTTACCTACATACTGCGCAGTATTTGAAACAGAAATAAATATCTAATAAGAACTTGTATGAAAGTGTGATCAATCATCTATTAGTAGAAACTGGAGTGTAATACTCTCCTGTAATGTTGATAAGAAAATAACTTGAAAAGAATCGTTTCGTTCTGCAGTTTCAGCTTTAGTGTGATTTATAGACATAAAATTCGTATTAGGTGCTTGAAACTTTTTATAGGTACCTATGGTATATATTTTTTACCTCATCCGACCGCCACGTCGCGATATTTTCCTGTGATTAATTGAACGTAAAGCTGAAAAAAAACTGATTGGAACTGGTTCGATATCCAACAGGCGTGAGTCGAGGCCGTCACTATACTGCTTTCGTACTTTAATACAAACTAAGAATGATTTTTATATGAAGATGGGTAGGCAGGTAGGTACTTAGGTAAGCCGCCAAACATGGAAACAAATGTTCAGTTAATAGGTATCTAATAAACATTGATTGCGTAACAGCACTCGAGCTCGACGGAGCCAACCCCGTTTCTTATAATCTAGCCTTTTTCTTGATAATAACTATTGCGATTAACTTGTTATTATTAGCTGAGCTCAGAAGCAATCCGGCAATTATTTACGTAGCAAACATTCTGTCACGATGAGAGTCCGTTGATAAAGTTTGGCCCAACTATGACGTCAGAAGGGGCGATAGACGAGGATCTCTTAATTATTGTGCCGCGTATTTCGTATTACAATAATGAAGCGAAACAATAACAAAAGTTGTGACGTCGAGCGCCACCGGCCAACTCGCTGATCATTTGAGAGCTTGTTGAGCGCGCAGCTAATGAAAACTTGCTAGTTATCACCGACATACTACATTACTTTTATTCTGTACAAAAACAAGCAAAATTGCCGCTACAATGAGTCCTGTAGTGTTGACTCACTTTCTCTGTAACAAGATACTGTTTATTAACTTGTATTCATTTGTTGTTGTGGAAATGACAAGTAGTAAATGTACAAGTATAGCGACGAGTCCTAAATCCATGCTAAACTCGAGTACCTATTGATGGGATCGATAGAAAATTAATCTCGTACGTGAGCCACGTTCTATCCACGTTTTGCATCATTGAATTTTTCGCTGTACAGGTAAATATTTATTTTCAGTAAAGGAAAACATCTTGAGAAAATCTGCATGTCGGAGCGGAAACTCTGCATTAGTGTGCCAACAAAAATATAAATCGAAGGCAAACTACCAACTTCTTATTAAGTGTATGCCTTGGAATACGGTACCTTGTGCATAATGTATGGGCTAATGTAATATTCAATTAGACAAATGAATACTGCGGGAATTACATTAGTGGGAGATATCGCAATAAATTCCATTAAGTATAACCATTCGGGAGCGCGAAGGTAACATAGAAAAAATTTAGTGGAGCCGGGAGCGTCGGCGTGGCACAAAGTGGAGGCCTAAGGTTGTATAACGTCCGTTATCGACGCCTACAATAAGTCGCGTTTTATACGGTTATTATAGCGCCATAAACGCCACCGGCCGGTGTTTCATACAGTGGCGGGGCAGATTATACTGCCTATGGCCCCGATTCGGGGGCGGGGGAGCGTTCGGTAGGGCGGGCGGGGGAACGCGGGGCGGCGGCGGGCCGCCCACTGTCAGCTCCACGTGCCGCCCGACAGATGTGTCGAGATATCCGATATCGGGAGACACATTCATAATCTTTGCCTCAACCTCTCGCTTCTGATATTAAAATAACGAGTGCCGCTATCGCAGGTGCGAACTCGATGGGAATTAATAAAAATTGTCCGTCGTTTTCATAGCTGTAGTGGTAAGGTTCATGTACTGACAGGAGGGAAGGCAGGGGAGGGGTAGGGAAATAGGCCTATTGATATCGCAGACATATTGATACAAAAATGGAATACCTAAGCATTTTTTTAATAAATTGTATTCAGATATACCGTTAGGTTAAAAATATCAAGATTTACTTATTTCTGCGAAAAGGCACAATATGCTGAAAAAAGTATTTACTATTTTCATGTAGAGCTAAACGAAGTGATGTGGATTTAATTTAAGAAACGAAGTAATGGACCAATCAGTGCAGACGGACGCAGATCACCTATAAGCCGCCAGATTTAATTAAAGTATTCCGCTTAAAAAGTAAAGGTACCCCGTGTAATTGAAGTCGGAGAAAAATAAAGTTAATTCCTGAAGCGACCCAGGAGAACTTTCATTAGCGTTTCACAGCTACAATTGCGAGTTCAAATAATTATGTTTACGGAATCCTTTTCTTACGCAGAGATTATTTATCTTCGCCATTGTTACGAGAAGTGACGCGGACGAATTTCACGAAAATACCCCATTTATCTAGAGCGAGCACACAAAGGCAACACGAAACCCAAAACTTTTTACGTGGTCAGTGACAATGCTATTTCTCCCTTTTCTCTTAACGTTTCATCTACAAACTTTACGGGTATTGTATTTATTTGCTCAGTTTGTGTGTACAGCAGAAAAACATTGGTGATTTTAACGTAGCTAATCCATTAAGAAGAAGTTCATTTAGTTTGATCGTGTGGTCCGATTTCATATTTGCTCAGCCATCTCGCCCGCAGATAACTTTACTCAGCGGCCGTCGATGTTGCTTGCTCCCTACTTTATTCGGTTTGCAGACCCGCATAAATAAGGGGAGCCGGCAACACTCGGCACGCGACTACATAATATCTGTCCGCCAAGGCTTTCTGACTCGCTTATAATATCCAAACATCAAAACAATGCATTATCAAGTTCTCTACAGCTTTCCCGACACCATGTTTTATGTAAGTGGGGATTGTTTCCAATCGTTTTTATTGGGAAAGCTATAACGCAGAAACGATTCAATTGATATACCGCACCGACCTTATAATGCATAAAGAAAATACGGTCATCTAACGGAACTCGATTGAACCCCTATTTGCCTTTTCGGGGTGTTACTATCTTTGCCTCGATTCCTACGCAAAGCCACCCGGCCGCGCGTGAAATACCAAGTGCGCCCTAGTTCGGGGCCGGATCGTGCTGTTTGTTTAGGGCAGCCCAAGTCGTGAAAGGTGATGAACTAAATATGAACAAAGAGTCTGTCAGATTATAAGTATCGGCTCGGCCGTAACATTTACAAGGGTATCGATTAGCGCTTCGTCGCCGACGGCTATTGTCGGACAAGTTCAGTTTTGAACCGTTCTGTATAACTTTCGGGATTGACGACGTTGATCCCGACTCATGAAGATGTATGTCACTCTCACGTGCCCATATCAACACGTGGACACGGGACGAGAAAGTTGTAGCGATACGGCCGGTGTTCGTGTACGTGTCAGTATAATCGCGGCGCCACCGACTGTTTGCGGAGCGGCTCGCTAATGCTATTTGTCGTCGTGGGTGGATACGTCACGTGTGTGTGTCTTAATCGTTAGCAGGCAGAAACACGCCTGCTCATCGCCTTGTTTTGTTTGCCACTTTAAGCGGAAACTTGGTCTACGTCAGGTGATTGCGAGTCGGGAAACACGACGTGCCGAGCGACGTGTTTCGAACTGGAGGGATTTATTTGTGCGACAGATTGTAAGCTAGGTCGTAAGTTGTTGTATGGAATCGTGTAAATATCGGAAAGCGATTCGGTGCGAAACTCAAAATTGTAATTCATGAATCGTGCGGGGGCAAACTTGAACGATCTTTTGAGTTGAACGGGGAACATATAGGCGAAGTTGGTCGTCTGTGCGGCCACGTGAATGTCTAGGAGCGTTTAAAGGAGGGTCGGTATTGTTTGGTTTGTCGCCGGTGCGCGCAGGTGGCGGTGGTGGGGGCGCGAGTTTTATTAAATTGGCGAGCACAAAGCCACGGTGCCTACCCTTGCCGACCCACTACAATTCTCTGATAGGTGTTGTCGAAAACTGATTGACGCGCCTTTTGAAATTAACTTGACGCAAATTGCCTTTAATTAAAACGAAATCAAAGCTGACTTTTATGTTTCTGATTACTTGAAACGGAGGTAAAGTCGAAAACTCTTTAGACTGCAAATCTGAGATTTGAGTTGTAGTCCAAATTCCAATACATTTTGATCGTAATGAATGTATAAATGTTCAAAGTAAAATGAAAACTTCAGAGGTGTCATGAATCGTTAATTTCGTTCTTCATAAACTTTTACTAATATCATTGTTTATTTGTTTCAGGTTTCGGTTTCGTCACGTTTCAAAGTGAAGACATAGTAGATAAAGTGTGCGAAATACATTTTCACGAAATCAACAACAAAATGGTGAGTACAAATTATTTTGTTTTTTTTAATCCCTATTTACCACAATTCCGACGCTTAAGACTTAATAGACGCAGAAAGACAGTATTAAATTATATATAGTCCTTCAGACCGTATTTCGGCCATGGCGCCCAATCTCAACGGAGACTAGCCTTCGGCGCGGGAGGTATTAAAGTGCACAAGTGTGCGCGGTGAAACAGGTGCACTCTCTCTTCCCTCACTCCCATAGTCCGATGGGACGGCAATCCGACACGACCGGAGAGAGATCAGCCACAGGGCCAACGGCCTAACGTCTTTCCGAGGCACGGGGGTATCACACCGCCAACTTTCAAACTCCGGGCTGTTACTAAGAAATTCGTAATGTAAAAACCAATAACACTTTGCCCGAACCGGGAATCGAACCCAGGACCCCACACTCAGAAGTCGCGCTTGTGAATAGGAGACCAACTGGGTATAAAATTAAACTGTTGATTATTTGTTGTTGTTTTTTGTGAGGAGCTTGTGGCTAAGTAATAACAGCTGCACTGTCTGATCCATCAGGATAAGCTACGCCTTCCGGGATTGGTCTGTGGATGGGTGACCATCTTAACATACCGAGACTCCTCCGTGCCTCAGAAAGCACGTCAAGCCGTTGGTCCCGGCTGTCATTCATGGATCTTTGAGAGTCGTCGACTACCAGTCTTACCAAGGGGTATCGTATTACCCAGTGACTGGGTTGTGCAGTTTAGATAGGCAGTCGCTCCATATAAAATACGGTATTCAGCTGCATTCGGTTAGACTGGAAGCCGACCCCAACATACATGGGAAAAGGCTAGGCAGATTGTTTTTTTTTTTTAATAGTCATACGAAACTTCAAAGTTTAGAGAAACACAAAAAAAAACCCAGGATAAGTATACCACGTTACCTTCAAAGATTGTTCGCTCTTTGATCTGAAACTGACAATATTCTATTCAGAATTCCTTGGCAAAACACTGGAATCCAAAGGAAATAATAATAGCACTATGTATATTCTCCTACAAAAACCTTCCAATCCTACTTTACCGATTAGATGTTATCCTAAAACTTTATATGTTAGACAAATGAGCGAAAGTTTGCAACATAAGTAACTTGTTACATTGTGTACACGAAGTGAGTTATCATTCCTTATTTATTCATACTCACTTCCTTCAAGAGTTAGATATTCATTTGCACTTATAATGCATAAGGAGTAGGGCTGTAAAGTGAGATTTTAATTATTTATACACATTTCATGTGACAAGGTGTGAAGATCCTTAACTCCGGGTTTCTACACCAAAATTAGATTATTCAAAAAATGTTTTAGGTTCATCAGAATAAGCCTGTTTTCTCTGCTGAACATATTATAGTTTACCTCATAGATTGTCACATTAAACATTCTTAGAGAAACTTTGCCTCAACCACAAAGTTTGATGGATTGGTGAACGCAGTTTATAGTATTTCGTGTGTATATTTTTTTCAGTCACGTTTTATTAGTGAAATGAGATGTATTTTTTTTAAATTTTGAGTCAGCAAGCAGTAGGAATTTGAGTTGAATCCAAGTTGACAATTTCAGCAGGAATTTACAGTTACATTCCCTATTTAAATGGAAACAAGTTATTTAAAGGAAAAGAACTACCTGTAAGACCATAAAAAATGTTTTTGCTTTAATTTTCTACTAAAACCAGTCTCATTTCCACTAGCTAGCTGACAGATGAAACAATACACATTACACTTGTCTACAAGAAATCTACGTACGTAAAGCGAACGCTTTGGTCAGATATCAATTAGAGGCGAAGGAACAGAGCTGGCGGGGCTCCAAATGGAGCTAATAAAATGCCACTAAAGCTGGCTTTTACTGTGTTTAGATTTTTCCCCACCACGCGGCGGGGAGGGGCGGCACTGTATGGTGACATGTGTATTCCAGATGTAGCCATGAACTTTGCTAATACTAGATAGATTAACGGCTTAATTGCAGTAGTTAGCGCTTTAGTCCGAGCCGTTTCTCCATCTATTCGCTTTGAAATTACGTTAGGCTCATTCAAACTTTTAGCTATGTATTTCATTCGTTCGATTTCTAACATCATTAGATCTTTTAGTGATCACTTCTCGTATAAGTAAAATAAAAATGTTGGAGAAAAAGTTTTATTTTTATTTTTTTTATTTGGCTTGTGCAATAACTTGTAGCGCCGTCCATTTGTCGTAATACATTACCAGTCACCCTTTACAAGACTATTACAATCATGTGCGCCCATAAAACTTGCCCCCGATTAACTTGTAGCAGGTTACAACACGCACACAACACAGCTATTGTCTTTCTCTAATGCCACTTTATTATTTTAATGTAAACTTCGGGACATAATCAAATTAATGTGGTCATCCACGCGACGTTTGATAGCACTATAAGGAATAATTAAGCAAAAATAAGCTAGTCAACACTGAATATCTATGGTTTTAATTTCACGAAATATTTCCACTTAACATACACTTTAGTGCGCATTTCTTATCTCTGAGATGTGTTGATACAAATTGTGATAACAGGCCGCTTATTAATTGTTATAATTGCACGCTGTCACGTTAACAAGTCTATTGTCTATTGTCTGATATTAAACAATTCAATCACTCTTGCTTTCTCGCCGAAACAATGAGACCCTACATACTTACTTAACGTGGAACAGAGTACGCAGAAAAAGTACGAAAAATCGGCGCCACGATGCCTATACCTATCCGAGCCATTACCATTGTCTTTGTCGCTTGAAGTTTCCACCGCCATTATCTCTCGTCCCCGCTGAAAGGGCTGGGATACAGATACCACCCTTTCCCGTTGTCGATGCATATTCCTGATTATTAATGCTTGTTTTTTGTGTCTTGCCTCATTGTCTCGCACCTAATGGCTGTACGAAACTCACGGCATGTGTCGGGCGGAATCGCAAGGGTGATTCTCGCCCTAAGTGGAGCAAACAACGAACAAAGACATCAAACAAATGGGTAGTGTTTTAGAGTAATTACGGTTCGCTTCCGTGCGAAGTGAGAGGTGTGCATGAAGCAAGCTTTTCTCCCTGCGATCCGCGTAATGTATATAGGACGGAGCGGGAAACTAATCGCTTATTATTTCGTCCCTTTTTCGTTGCGTGTCGGAGAAAATGATCAATGTTTCGGGCTCAGTTTTTACACAGTTTTCGTAAACAAAGTGGGACGTGTGACGTTTGAGTCACAAAGTAAAGACAGCGTTTGTTTAACGCACACTTGACGGTGGAGTATTAAAGTAACGATCATCGGTTATACAGTGTGTACTGTGTACGTGACTCGTAAACGATTCCAGCCATTAAAAAAACGCCTTAGCATATCATAAACACATCTGATAGTTATATTTACGTACGCAATAAAGAAGACAGAGGCGTCACGTCAGCGTCAACGTTTACGCTACGGGAAGCTTGCCCTCGTAAATTTAATATGTCATCTCTTATATTAAAATGGTCGTTAAGCTAATAGCTGCTCCGCCTTCCCGCACGAAGTGATAGGGTGATACCGCGGCTCACTTTGAATAATAAAAAATATCTTTATTTCTTTGGCGGTTTTTGTGTTTAATGACCGAGGAGTAAATGACACAGATTTAAACGGCGACGCTAAAATTGTAATTTTGTTTTAAATTGTCAGCGGTTTTTTAATATCAATGTACAAATTAGACCGTTGCTCTTGGATTGTTAAGTACTATTAAACTATAGGAGTTCAACAAGTACCTAGACCGATACAGAAGTAAGTCGGCAGGCACTGATAATATTCAGGAACCATGTAATTTTCAGATTTTCTGTTTGTTTCGAAATAAGTGTAAACCATAATTATAAACTTTAACATTTACAACAATGGAGTAAAGTCGGCATCAGCTAAATACTTAATGATGTATTTAATAAGACTGTATTCATATAATTGCTTTATAAATGATTGTGATAATTATTAATGCGATGAGACAGGAACGCTCGCGGTGCAGCATTTTGAAACATAAATACGGACGTCCATTAAAACGCTGGCAACAAATTCCCGTCACTCCATTACGTCCTTACATATTACTGACTTAATTGCTTCCGCTTACCATGAATTTTAACAACAAAGCACCGACATGCCTCGAAATGGCTAAAATATAGTGTAGTTTAGATTTCACCTACTAACATCAATTTCTATTTGCTGGATTTAACCGTCCCTGGGACGCGTACACCTGCGCTTCTTTACGACCTCGCACCTGTTAAAGTCATATTGCTCCCCGATATATGAGGGTATACGCATCAAGTTCGGGGACCAGAAATATTCTACTAAATGTCCCGATATAGCAAGTTTCATCATAGCACTGCCTTCAGTCACGAATACCGTTAAATATTTAGTTTCTCTTCGTCCTAAAGTTTCGTACAAGTTGGGCCTTCACCTCCAGTGGAACAGAAAATAAAACCATAAGTTCCATGAGACATATCACTTACAACTTAGGACAGGATATTTATAAATAAGAGCTCCTGAATCTCATGTCATATTTGGGCGAGAATTTATTTTTGAGTTGCGGAAGGTTTCAGTAGCCATTACGGGCGAGTTACAAGTTGGTGTAGATTGGCCAAGTTCCACGTACGCGACCGTAGTACCGTAAACCACACTAGTGCACCACCCGGCTCGGTTTTATTTCACGAGCTCCACTACTCTTTATTGGACGTTTAACTAATGGTTTCCCAAAACAACGTGACAGCAGGACTCGATGATTCATACAAAACTTTTCTTTTTTGTGCGCACGCACTCCCAATTCCAACAATACATGTTTTAATATTTTCAAAGTATCTTTTCGTATTTTCAGATACATTTCACAAAACGATACAAACGAATATAATGGCGCAAATGCACTTCCCTCTGAGCAATCTCCTCGCATAAACACTTCTAAGAAATACTCGAGTATTGCGTAAATTTCTCCTCGATCGTGCATGAGGCAAACAAATGGTTTCCGTTTAGGAAATAACACTAAAAGTAGGCACATTTGAAACTGCCACTTAAATCTTGGGATCCTCAATCGCCATTTCTCTTAGCGTCTTAACAGGCCGTAGGGCTGGAAGTCGCACCCTTGTCGTTACTGCCGTATTAAAGAATGGCAGACACCCATGCGTAACGGACGCGCCGATAGATAGACAGTAAAGTTAAGGGTAAGCTTTTCTATTGCACATAGTCACGGGTGCCATTAATAAATAGTTTCGGCGGGCACGTTCGCAAAAAGGTTCGCTAACGAAAATTATAGTTGTACAACAAAACGGCGAGCACGTGTACTAGTGTGGTGTGGGTGTGCCCGGGCCACAGTAGGTCGCCTACAACAATCAATCACAGGCTCCTCCGCAGCCGTGATTACCATAAACTTCCCGTTTTAGCAGGACCCAGCGCGCTTCTTCTAAGCTTTATCGATTCGTCCGCGGCCATTTTTGCGCCTTCTATATATCAGTCGTTTCGTGCGACCGTCCTTTTTCATTGAAACTTGCAATTGGCAAGTTGTGGGCCCAAGATTTGGATGGATTTTGTCTAGTCCTTTTCTAACTTTTTTATTCAGAAAGAATGTAATGATTGAAGTATAAAAGGACCTCGTTTGAATGCCGAAACTTGAATATAAGGTACCGGATTGATATTTTGAAATGAGCTTTTTCACTTTGTCTTTTTTAGGGTAAGTAGAAAAGATTGAAATCCATTTTGTTCTTTACTTGCGTTACTATTGTCTGCGATTCTCGACTTTCTTTCTTTGATACAATTTTGATTGTTTTTGTTAAAGAAAAGCTTAAAGATATAAGGATTATGGTTACTCCTGTTGCCAGCTAGCTTTCTTCAATTTTTTTTGTGGCTTAAATGAGCAATTACATTGATTGGTAAACTTGATATATTTTTTTTTATTTGGTTTGTTTTCTGGTAAAGCCTCTACTTTCCCAGGGAGATTGGAAAAAGTTAAAGGTCCTATTTCAAAATTCAATTGAGATGATGAGCAAGAGATTCTTTCTAAATTTCTAATTACAAAAAAGTGCGATCACTAATCCGCTTACCGAGCGTGGTAATTATGAAACCTTTTTAAAACATGCATGCATGTGAACAGCTTTTATTATGCTCAGCAAGGCATTTTATGATATAATTTTCCCTTCTCTCAATCTAAAACAGAATTTAATTATTCCGTCCCAAAAATTTCCGAACAAACTTGAACCACCAAATGAGATACAATGCAGAGAGGCATCCGGGACATGTGTCGTGTCATTAATAATACACATGCCACACCATGTCCATGTCCTAGGTGCACTACTGTTGTTAACGACATTCTGTGCCCACGGTGCGCAACCCCTGAATTAATTTAACTTACTTGTTCGAATAAGGTTCGGGAAGTGAGTGTTATAACTCATAAACTATAGAGCGATATCATCGTTTTATTGTACTACGAAAGTTTTGATTGAATGCCAGAGATATTCAACTTTTGGTATCTGTTAAATTTTGTTAGGTACTTGACTACAGAAATTATAAAACCGCAATAAAAGCTTATTCAGAACTAATAATTCTTTGATACAAATGATCATTTATAAGCTTGAAGCATTATTGTAGGAAGAATTAACGTAAACACTGTTTTCGATCCCACACGGATAACAGATTAATTTTACATTAATAACACGAGTAAAATAAAAATAATAATAAAGCTTAATATTTTCTAAGGTAAAATTTTACAAGTTACGATCATAATCTGACGGCAATCACTATTTGAACAACTACCTAATTTCCTATGTACGTATATAAATTTAATGGTTATAAGGCACACAGCACGCAATTCTCAAATGACGCGAGTAGCTGAAGTCGAACGAAAAGACGTAAATTACGGCTCAACAGGCCTTTCCGGTCGTTAAAGATTTCTACTAGAAATTCGAAGCGTGAAAGAAATTTAATTAATCACACGTGGTACCGGCTAACGATCGACAGAATTTGTGTTTGAGTCGAGTACACACTACCTATATTGAGGGCCCGCACAATACACCCCCCGCACCCCGCACCCACTCTATACACACGAATAATCTTGACAATCATGTTATAATTACTAATCTAACCAAAATGTTTCAATAATGAAACACCCATAATTTCCGGTTTTGATTAGATTAACTTGATGATCATAAAATAATGATCTGTTCATAATTCGAATCAAAATATTAAAGTATGCACCTAATTTAACGGAGATGAAGTGACAAAATTAGTACATTAATCACTCATATTCAATATCAACCAGTTCGTAATCCATCTTATTCCGTGATTAATTACCCATTCACCAGACCTCTTTGGATAGTAATTAAACCCAACAAAGGGACTCGGGAGAGCCTAGGATTTCATCGGAGCATGTGCTCAGCTCCGGCCGCCGTAAAGTATCGTAAGAAGCGTGTCGTAATTGAAACTATGCCTGCGTAGAGTGACAATAAAGTAGTAAGTGTGTAGAGGGCGCGGGTGTCATCAATAAAGGCCATACGTTAAGGCAGGCCGGTTCATTACTGCGCTCCGCGTCGTCTCCACATTCCCATTACGTGGGAGTTAGGAGACGCGAGCTGCGATAAATAGCGGCCGAGAAGCCCTGCTTTATTTCTTGCACACAATTTCATTTACATTAGAGGTGCTGAACTGAGTCTCCTCCTGAGAGTCATATGAAAGTCGCGTACAGATTCATGCAAAACAAGTTACGAGCGCCGAGACCGCGTGCCGGAGACCTTAATCTAGTTGGTAGTGTGACAAGGCAAGCGGAGCCCCGACCTCCAACCTACTTAATTACAACTAATTGCTACAGCTTATACATGTACGTGCGTCATAAACTTTCTTGCGGGCTGTTATTAATTCTGAATATCACCTGAATTTGTCTTGTACGTTTTGGTTTATCTTTCCGTATTCTGATGAGTAAGTTTTTGATTTATGTTCATTTGTTATAACAATCTCTATAACCAAAGTGACATTAACTTTCTGTGAAATTATATCGTTACTTTAACGAGACTCAGAATAGAGATAAAACTCAAAAATAAATCTCCATTCATTTTCAATATGTATGTATAAAAGACATGTAGATTTTAATTAGGAAAGCAATGCTGTTTGATGAATAAAAATAGCCACTTCGCGTATAACAGCATCTAATTCTGCAAATTGAAGCTGCGTGAACACAGCGCGACCACAAACGGCCGACACTCAACAATTACTTTAATGCAAACTGCACTCATACGCCTGTAACGTGGCTCTCACAGAGCCAATACATCGTTTGCAATTTTATTTGAATTTCGCGGAGGAATTTTCCGGGCGTTTCAATTCGTACATGGAAACACTTATACAAGGTTTTCGTTTGCCCGTTCCTGAGCTAATATACAAATTTCATTATACGTTTCAATTGGGCAAACTGCGGTCGCCGTACATTCGAATCGTTATATTCTTTTCCCTTATGTTCGAGTGGGCTCTTAAGCGTGATACGAATTAGTTAAGCAGTGAGTGGTCGGTAATCGTGTGTTTGCTTACAATTGCAAACGCCGCTAATACCGCTGAGTATCTGCCAATATACACTTTGCTCGTTTTGCTTTCAATTTAATTGGTATTTTGTTTGTTCAACTATTAAATTGGATTATGTTAGAAGTTATCCAAGTTGTTTGTCGCTCTGCGCTGCAACTAGCGGAACTGTTTAAAAGTTCACATAGTTTAACTTTTTAATTTAGCGCTGTAGATTCTAAAATCGAGTAGTTTTTTTTAGTTTGGACGCTGTTGAGAAAATTTTCCATTAAATGTGAATTACAATGTTTTCTAAACTAAACTCGGTACACTTATATTTATGACATTGCTAGCAATAAAGCGTGGCATGTAAAACGTCTTGGTGGTTTCGCGTAACAAACTCGTCGTTGCCATCGAGTGCAATCGATTTCCCAGAAATAGCCGTGGGCGTTTGACAGGCTTCCGCACCGCAATGAATGTTGCACACCGCGCCGCCCGTGTATGCCACCCCTTAATATTTAATGTCTAACTAACATTTCTATAACGGTGAATGTGCGGCTGTAATTTAAAATTCAACGCGAATGTGACACAGAGTATTATTTCCATGTCTTTGCTTCCATAGTATAGTATATGCACTCGATATTTGTGCAGGTAAATTTCATTCGCTCCATTTAATGTCTACTTTGCAGTTGATATGCTAAAGTGAATATGTTAGTAGGTGTTCAGACGTAAAACGATTCCTATTTATGGTGTTTATGCTTATTACAGTGTGTGTCGTAAAGAATGTCTGTAACATGTCATAAACATTGATAAACAGAAACATATTTTCAGTCGTCGACACGTTTTATCGAATATTTTTGAGGGCATCGAGGTGAAAATTTAGCGTTACATTTGAGAATGTGGTATCGTTATAAGCTTGTGCAATATGGCGGGTGTCGGGTAAGGCTGCAGGTTCACTTATCGACGCGACGCGACGACTCGATCGCTTATATCTGATTTGAATTTCGCGCATTACAGCCCATCACGGCGCGTCCCGCTACTTCACCCTCTCAGTAAACACTCCAACACTTTAAGTAACCGTGCCGAAATTCAACGGAAAACGTCGACTCGCGCTTATCTTATTTCTTCGAACAACAGTTACGTAAATATGGAAAGAGCTCCCGGGGTGCGGCAGAGTATTTCATTATCCGTGACCTGTTGAGCGCAAGATTTGTGACTCATCTCCTTTACGTAACGCCGTACGATGCCTGTAGGATTTTTCTTTAGATATATCTAGTTATCTCGAATATTTGTATACTACGTATTTTCCCAAGTCTCTTAAATGCTAATGCACAATATTTATTATGTCAAATTTTCGCTTTGCTATTTTAAAAACTGGAGGACGTATTAAGGTTTTATTCAAAAGTGAATTCTAGTTTTATTGAGTCAGCTCCACATGAGCGTACTCTTAGAATTTTATCTCGGTAAATATGTAATTCTGGAGCTCTTACCTTGCCTCCGGTTCCCACGTTCCGGCTTCCGCTTAGCGGCAATCAGGGCCAGGCTTGCGACGCTCTGTCAATACGAAGGCGAGAGGTTTCCCTGATAAACTTATCTAGCGAGCACGCCGAGCCCCCCTCCTCCCCCCTGTACCCCCACCATCTAACCCTTCCCCCTGTCGTCTCCGTTTATCTCTCACGTATGTTCGTACGCTACGCCCGCACCGCATTACTCTCCAGCAAAGTTGCTTGCTTAGTACTTTCTTGACTTTTTATATCTACTGTGTTAGGCCGCTAATATGAAAATCGTCTCACATTTTTAGAAGAAAGTCTCTAGCCTCCTTTTATCAAGCTCGTTTCCGAATTCAAATCAAAATGTCACTCGTTCATAGCGCCAATTTATATTCGTTTAGGAAGAGCCGAGATATTTTATCCTTTTATAAAGTTGTCTATTTGGCCGGCTGCCCGAAGTCCTCCACAAGTATTTCAAAGTAAAAGAAATAAAGATGCAAAGAAACAAACGCGGAATCTTATAAAATGCATTTAACGTCAACACACATGCGAGTCGTTCCGAAGAGCGTGTAGTTTAGAACTGTCTTTATTTTGTAGTTTCTTGGGATAGGAAGGAAGCGTCTGGAATTCGGAATAATGTCTACGGTGGAATTTTGTTTGCGGAACGGGGAACTGGGCACGGGTTCGGCCTCGCGCTACAATCACGAATACCTATACTGTATCGTTTTACAACACCATCGCTTAATCTAAGCGTCTTTGTTACAAGGGTCCCGGCAGGACCCGCCCGGTAATAACTCATCGGCACGCGCAATATTATACACCACAATACCTATACAAATGAACAAAATGGTAATGCCACCTTTTATCTTCTAAAATGTAAATGTTTTACCTGAAGAGTTCTTACATTTATTTAACTCATTTATCTTCCGCTTTAATATTCAATTAAAGTAAGGTAAATGTGAAGCAAAAAGTTCAACATTGTTCTCGTGACAGTAACAAAAAATTACATTAACTGTTCAGAAACTTTAATGTATTAATGTACAAACACTCTGCCTTCCAATGAAATACAAAATCAATGTTCTTAAAAGGTAGGCACGATTCTTCTCCGTCGAATTTATTGACATTACTGTTTTACCTTAAAAGGTTTTCACTCAAAATCAATCGAGCGAAAATTTAATGACTGCTTTCAGATTCGTATTAATTCACGCTTACGTGCGAATGTTCAGCCGAGGTGGTGGAGCATTAAACGCTGTGTTTTCTCGCGAAACAATTAAATTGCTCATACATCGATGGGATTAGGAGCAGGTTTCCGCGAGGTGGTGCGCTCGGGCCGCATTAAGCTACGCCGCAATGAAGCACATCTTAAGTCCGCTCAGTTAAACCAAGATCTTCGCGTCGGTGTTGAATACTACTCGATCCAGCTGGATCGATATATCGACGGGAGGGCGCGCCTACCTAGCGGGGGCTAAATACAATTTACCTTTGTTATTTTTCGTGTCATTAAACTGCGTCGTGAACTCGAACGCTTGATCGGGATTGCGAACTCCGATGCGAATTGTTTGTGAGCTTTTGTTTCCCACTCCGCTCGCCAGCGACGCGACATCAATTAACGTCGGATCCCCTCGCTGAATTTTCTTCATGGCTGTTCGTATTATTGTAGAGGTAGATTTAAAACGGAATCATTTTCCATTGCTGATTACACAGAACAGATTGTATTTTCATGTTTCGTCTCGACATCTCCATTCAATTAGATAGACTGTGTTACACGGAGGCCCATGTGACAGTATAACAAACGATGTTTCCTATCTGAGTTTTAAGTTAGGTTGGCATTTATCTGGCATGTCCCCTTGGTTGCGTGTTGCCGAACAAATGGGGGGTGGCCACGGCGCTGGCGGCCGCTGCTGGCGTAGGCGCCTGTTCATTTGTAAAGCTTTATCGCTCCTGACAAATGGCGACACTCACTATTTTTATGTCGCGGACGATCGAAGAATACCGTCCATGCTACGGGACGATTTAGCACCGATATTCCTCCATGAACACAATTCTCGCTGTGTTTTTGGCGCAACAACACTGCTTTTAATATTGTGTTACTATTCGTTTTAGACTGATATCTCAACTTTTTTTACGTCCGTCGTATGCCTAAGAACGTGCTTTATTATGTGCCGTCGTAATCTCAGACCCCAACTTTAATATTACGTGTTGATTATTCAGCCTTATCTAGGCATAAAACTTGGTGGAAAGACACTCATCGCAGTAAAGCCTCGCTCACTCACTTCCCCACGTTAATGCAAAGGCACGTAGTTCCATGTCGACGCAGAAAGTTGTGCAAAGTGCACAAAGTGCGCGAACGGCGTGGCAAAGCCTTCATTTGTCGGCTTGTGACGGCCGCGTGACAAATGTGGACGCGAGTTTATGTACCCTCCCCACGCCGAACGAGGACACGTCACGATTATGCACCACTATGAAAAATGTAACTCTGGTGAGACTTTAAATATTCCGATCTGTTCTTACCACATCATTTTTTAAATCGTCTCTGAAATATGAACAACGCCCGAGTCATTCATTCGGCCGGCTCTAATTTAAGCCTATATACTTTTCTGTAATGTCGGCGCTCCGTAGCGAAAATTCTATTGCTAGAGGTTTAGGTTAGCGTAGATTGGGTAATTTATACTTGCCTCCAGCCCCCCATGCGGGGCGGGGAGGGGAAGATACAAGCTCTGAAGAGAGCCATGCTGTTCGTTAAAATTACTTAATGGATCGATTAAACGTAGGGTTTAATTATGAGGTACATTAATTTACTTTGGTTTTCGTAGTCCGTGGTAGAGCGGCGGGATTACGTTGATGCTTTATTTATTTATAGCCTTGCTTAAATTTTCCGATATTTTTCACAGCTTAATCCACTTATCGTTGAAAAATGTGAATATTTTTCTAATTTGACATCAACAGGTCTCGTCTCAGGTTGGTTAGCAAACAAGTTGTAAGATTCGACATAATGATAGCGAATAATTACATCGGAGCTCGTAAAATTTGTCGTGCTGGATAATAAGTATTCAATGATAAGCTCCTTGACTTGGTAAAGCAAATTAAAATTCAATTTGTTACTCGAACCGTGAAGCATAACGGATTGTCGACCGATTTCGTCGCGCCTTTTCTTCCATAATTTTGCAAGTCACCCGATCTTGAAGATATTTGCTTCATTCTGCTGACTCCAGTTATAGCTGAGAGTACAAACAATGAATGAAATATGACAAAAACGATAGGGAAAAAGGAAAAGATGATGAATTGAGAAAAAAGAAAATCACAGATTGTTTATTTTTTTGTGAATAAGGGTATCTTTTATGGGACTTTGGTTGTTCGGTTGATAATAATAATTGTGTAGCCCATCTAGCTATGGCTTAGGATGTTAATTACGATTTCGATCGTTATTACCTTATGGATAATGTGTTTACGTGGCACCGAATAAATTACAAGTTCTTTATTTTCATTAAAACAAAATTATTAAATCATTTTAATTTTGTTACAGGTGGAATGCAAAAAAGCACAACCGAAAGAAGTTATGCTCCCAGCAAACTTGGCCAAGACGAGAGCCGCCGGCCGCGGCGCGTACGGTGAGTTGCTAGGTAGCGGCGTGGCCGGCGCGGGCGGCGTGCGGTACGCGCCGTACCCGGTCCACGCGCCCGCGCATCTGCTGGTCGGCGCGGGCGCAGGCGCGGGCGCGCCCGGGGCAGCCGCGGCCGCCTACCGCCGCGCGCTAGCCGCGCTCCGCCCGACCCCGCGCCCCCCGCGCCCTGCGCTCGCGCCACTTGCACTCCCACCACTCACATACTCTGTCTCCGAACTCCTCAACGCCCACGCACTCGACATCCAGACCCTGTACTCCCCCCTCACTCATACGATCCCGACCCCTCTGCCCCTCTGATCCGCGATCCTCTTTCAGCAACATCCGCATCACCCCTTCTAGTCTTGCACCCGATAAGGCTTCTCTGATCAAAATCTTCAAATAATATGATTCTTCATTGCATTCCTCTATGCTGAAGCAGCTTCCTGTCCATTCCTAGCTCTTTCTTACATTCCTACTCTCTTCTCCTACCATGCCAAAGTGACAATTTTAATGTACTTTAAGGAAACTGATAATATCCAAAGTGTCTTATTTTTAGTAATTGCCATTAGAGAATCAGTTAGTTAGCAGATTTTCGAAATGTGTACCAAAATAATTTAGAAGAGCTATAGAATCAGTTCTTATACAATACTTTATATAAATATTCATACATTTTGATGAAAAGTAGAGTGAAAACTGGAACAATTTTTCGTAGGGTTGATAGAGAGCAATATTTTTCTACCAGGTAGTAGGTGCTTACTTCTGTATGATTTACAATACATACATTCTTACATAGTTAGAAGATTTATAGTATTGAGCCTGGTATTTTCTGATTTCTGAGTAGCTTTTTAATATGAACTATTTACGAGGACCTTTAGGTCTCGATGATTCTTGCCAGTTTTGCTACACATCCATCCATGTAACTAACCTTAGCACCAGAGCATAGAATGTCATGATTGCGGACGGGTGACACTGTTGTTTGACAATATTTTCATAAATGATATATTAAATTCTCTACCATGACTAGCTTTACAGCTTGATGTCGGCTTTTCAAAAATGTTATCAGTGGAAGGAAAGAGGTACCTATTATGTGGATGTTTCTTATCAGTTTTATGGAGATCATTAGACATATTATTTATTTATGTTGATTTATTTACAATATTGTTTTGTAAAGAAATATTTAAATTAGGTAAATCCAAATTTCCATTAAATTATTGTGTGTCCATAGTACTTGTGATAAAATTAGGTAATATATTTACTTTGAATCCTTACTCTTTACATATATATTTATATTATTGTGCAATGCAATTACGACTAAACATATGTTCACTATTAGTTTATATTTTGGTTGTATACCTTCCAACTCTTCACGATCAACTGTTACTGGTTTAACAGTTCGATCTATCTTGATACTCCCAACATTTGTATTATGATACATAGCTCTCGTAAACTAATAGTATTAATTGTACTTATTAACTTATTAAGTAGGTAATTTTGGTAGAATTTAGTATTAATAAAATTCATTTCTAAACTATTTAAAAATGTCTGTTTGTTTAACATGTTTAGTTCTAGACTAACAATGTGTAGAATAGATTAACAATGTCAAGTGAAGGGATGTCATCTCTATGATGCTCAAGTATACTAACATACCCCATATTTGGAGCCACTTTAGAAAATGTTTGTCAGTAGTCTGCCATATAGAAACTTAGAATGCTCTTTATATAAATATAAATTAGATATAGACTTAATATTTCACCTTATACTCAGTACACGTAAGCTCAAAATTTTTCGCCAAGCAAAATAGTGTCTCAAGGCACATTATCACTATACTATCAATTTATAATATTCATATCTATAATAAAAACACATATATAAATGTAAGGTGTAAGAATCGATCGATTTATGTAAATGTTTTTACATTTCTAGATTTCATGTGGTCATTGGGTGCTCTTCCTGACGGTAAGTTGGTTCACATTATATTTTCAACAGTCACTTCATATCTGCTATACCCTGCATCTGTCAGACCATTCCTCACTCTATTCACAGAGTACGTACTAGCTTGTATACGACATTAGTAAGCGGACTATTGAAGTGCTAATCGGGGGTACATGCCAAAACGGCTGATGGCAGTAATTAATTAACTCACTAATTCAGTTAAAGTGTTGGTTGGCGGAGTAGATTCAATCAATGTTAGAGTCGCGCTGTGTGCGGTGGTCGCCTTGTCGCGTCCTGCACGTGATGGATCGCGCCGCCTGACAGATACACTATTTTGATTGGCAATAATATGATAAACGATCCAGTGTAGTAATTGTAGCAGCCGTTGACCCTCCGGCCATCATTCATTTTACATTTTATATCCAACTTCATTTTGTTAACGAAACTCATAGTACGGGCCACGTTGACCGCCCGCCGTACTATTTGTTTCACATTAGACTTAATGACATGTTTTCACATAGAGTAGCATTTGTTTGTTGATAATTCAGTAAGTTTGTTAATGAAACACTCTAGCTATCTGTTACGGCAGTGTGGAGCCGTCGTTAGTCCACTTATGCTGTGCTACATTAAACGATGTTTACAAAATATCATCCGCTGGACATTGTCCAAAGCAATGTCGTACCGAGCGTGTACGATATACTTGCTTACCTTTTATGTGACGGCTCTATTTTAGAATGGGGCTACCGGGACACGTGTTACATACCGAATGTTTATATCGGCCAATGAATCACTATCGGCGAAGCAGCATTTTAAAAGCAACGTTTGAAACGACATAATGCCGAATGAAAGCATGCGATTCGGCAATTAACCTCCGCTTCTCACCTCCACTCGCGCGGCGACAGGGACAACGTAATAACTTGTGTTTGTTTGTTGCGCAGGGTTTCCAGCAGCGTACGCCGCCTACGCGGCAGGACGTAGCTATTCGGGCTATCCTAGCTTCGGGCTGCCATACCCTGCAGGTAATCCCCTGGCGAGCTTGCACCACCAACTGTCCGGCAATCACTACCACCACCTGGCGACTCTCCTGCCATACCACCCGCTCGAGCTCAGCGGGGTTTACAATGTACACGCCATGCATCTGTGAACTCGCGCCACGACAATGCATTCCACTAACCGCTAACGTCTATCTCGCAGTCGACACGACCCGCTTACAACTGACATGCTGCTCATTTACAAACTTAACTACGCATACGCTAATTTTCGTAATCTGCTGTGGTGACTATGTCCTAACTTCCCATTTCAACTAACTCGCCGAGGCAAAAGTTCGTGTGAACTCTCACTAACAACTTTACTAACAAATTAACACCCCTAACAATGACTGAACCATCTAGATAAATCTGCCACGCCGTCAATTACAAAACGTCCATGTATTAAGAAATGCTATTTATTGTTTATCTCCAGAATTTTGTCGAGACAATCCTGCCAATTGTGAGCGCGTCGCTCCATGTTTACAGACGATTCGCCCTAACGATTCTCGAATTCTACGCGTCGGGCAAACAAACACTAGCGCAAACACGAGCTCGCCCTGCTGAGCGGGCCGGGGGCGAGCGAGCGAGCCGCTCACCCGCCCCCGCCCCGTCCGCTACTAGTATCGCACCATCGCCCGCTCCTCATTAACAGCGAAAGCTTTTAAAAGAGATTTAAACAGATTCAAACAAAAGTACTGAAAAAGTGACGTCCTTTTTGTGGTGACTTCTATGTAAATCTCGGGACGGACGAAAAAGAATTCCCACTAATTAAAAGTAGTCCACTGGCTTCCAGTCGATCCCACTGAATGAGACTAGAATGTTAATTTTTATGCGGTTCTTATTGTTCTTTCGGGATTAGTTGGTCGCATGCTCGAGAAGAAATAGCAGTAGAGGAGTAGGCCTTGCGCGGGGAGCGGGCGCGGGTGCGGCGTGGTAAGTGCGGACCGCAGCTGCACAAACACTCTTCTCGTTATTTGTCCACACTCCGTGTTTGAGCTGCCTCCGCTCCGCCATAATTACACCACTAAGCTTTGGCTTTCCACTTTTTTCCCGGCGGCCGGGGCCGGGGCACGCCGCGAGAATTTTTCGGTTGGACGCAGATGGAATCTAGAAACGTGAACACTATTGGAAATTCTAATTGAGCGCAGGACGCGAGTGAGCTCGCACCACTCGGACCCTCGCCTCCGTCGGTGAACGATTGATGTTATCGCAGCGAGCCGGCACCGCAACCAGTCAACTTTTTCTTCAGCATTAGCCGTACAAATCGTTCCGCGTTAATTACTTTTCAACCGCTTTACGAAACGAGAGACAGTCCCATCTCCTTGTCGTTAAAAAAACAATTGCGGGTAGTCGTTGAATTGTAAATACATATATGTGGACAGCCAAAGAACCCAATAATTACTCTGTCCGAATGCACTGTTTAATGTAGGTAATGATGTTCTCGAATTTAAAACAACCGCAGCTAGCTAAACAATGTATGTGCCTGCCAAGTCTTGGGGTGGGCACTAATTGCAGGTATATTAGAAGAGGCTATTCACATACTGTGTTAGTTATATGGGAATATGGTACCTATACATAAAACAAAATCAGTATCTGTGTCTCGCAACGTGTAGCGTACGTGTGTGCGCCGCGCGGCCCCCACAATTAATGTACGCCATTTCGCCCATTAGCATTCCTCAGCCGGCGCCACACTGACTTATTGGTAACGTCATCTACATTACCAATATTTAGTCAAACATAAATTACGAAACCGCAGAAATCCGGTCAGAAGTCGGTTAATTAATTTTCAGGATTTGAATGTTAATATCTCTATAGCTTATAATTGTATTCTGAAATAAAACGCGGCTACGTCCTTTGATGCAGCGCAGATGCCATGACAAAGTGCCGCGCCGCTGCGATCCACAACTTCGTCGCGCGCCTTTAATATGAACAAGTCGTTTCCTCCAACTTGGAAACGACTGCACGTACGGCTCCGACGAAGACAGTTTTCGAACGTATAAACAACTTTGGTAGTCTCTAATGGGACGGAATTAATGTCAAATAATTTGTGGCACTGTAGTTGCGTGGCAGTGTACGAGAACACTTTTCTGTAATACATATGACTTACAAATTTCTGAAGACAACATCGTTAAATACGTCCCGAGAAAAGATGAAGCCGCTAGGGCATAGTTTACATAATATAGTTCCACTATGCGGTCAAATAACTCGCAGACATTTTCATCCGCTACTAGTTCATCGGACGAGAAACGTTCGAGAAAAAGTTGTATACCGCCATCTTCTGAAACTCAATTACAAGTACCGGGATGGCCAAGATAATCAAAGCATTTAAGCTTTACAAGCTGAAACAACTAAGATCATAATCTTATTTGCATATTTATTGAAAATCGTAGTCCGGACTAAATTATAGTAATCTCGGTGATAGATAGGCGTGTAATATTAGAGTCGTATAGATGTTTTTAACTTCTTCCTCTCTATTAACTTAGGTGTAACAATGATAGCGGCAAATAGATGTAGAACTTTATTAGCATCAGTAATCATTATATCGATATCCTCTACATAGCATGCTGTAGTTAGTAGCGTTTGGATTTCTATAGATAGGACATAGGTATGGACTGGATACAACGTTTACAACACACGTTCTCCCAAGTTTTTCAAAACATTTTCTTTACAAATAAAAAGCAAAGGAAGTTAACCATACAATTGGCAGCAATAAAAACTTTAATACAGCTGCTCTATCGCATTATGCGGATAATTTATCGTAAATTGTAAACAAAACTATAACACATAGTAGGGAGGGCCCGAATCCCCGTGCATGCATACGAAATGAGTCGGAACTCGGCTCGTATATAACAATAAAATTAATAACAAGTAATTTATCCTTGTCCCTCAACTATCCACATACTGGTCGACAATAAATTCAATAGTAGCAATAGCTCGTAATAACCACGTTTAAATAATTAATAAAACTTTTACGTGTGACAACGAGAGTGACGCATTTCAACGTATACGTAACAATGTTATTTATTCATGCTCGCTAGAGTGAATAATAACGTATTTATTCAATTTTTGTTTCTCAATAATTGAAAACGTATTCAAGTGACGGGTAGGGGCGCCTAGTGTTGTGTTCAGTCGTTACATCATAGTAACTTAATATTATCTAAGAGTAAACTAAATAAATATTAGACAGATAAGATTAGCGCAATTAGATTTGAAAATTACTGAGTTTAGAGGATGAAAACTAACCGACATTTAGATTTTTATTTGCATAGCTTATCACGGTTTAGCATTAGTTTAGATTTGTAATTATGATTTTACTCATTATAATGATAAAATAAACAATACATCGAGCTTGAAAAGTGTTATTTTAATAGTTTATTGAATATTCGCTATAATTATATTGTAATATATGTATGTATTTAATTTTAATTTTAAAGTTGTTTCTCTATTATATTTTAAATATTTACACTGCTTAAATGATAATGTTATTGATACTAATATTTATTGTTGTTGTTGTATAATATTTTTGGATGCATCTATTTTACGCTACCTTCTTCGTGTTATTGTTATTATAAAGCGGTTCAGTGTATTTGAATAAAGCTTAAAGGTGCGACCACACGGGACGCTCTTGTCTCCCTACGGTCGGTCTAAGTAATCATCGAACTCTATAGCAATAAATCATTGCTTTATAAATCACCACACCTCGCAATAATTATTTGTCAAAATTAAGGTATTTTATCGAAATTATTACGTAACTATAAGTTAACATTCGATCATTAAATCGCTACGTGTGCGACCGTCCTTATCGCCATCCTCTAAACTAGTCATACATAAAGTAAGCTTGAAATATTATGTATATCGCGTCGTGTAAGTGTACCTTTAACGTGTGACCACCACTTAAGTTACCATTACACCCAATTACTGAAACGAACCCGTTTCGTTTCTATATCTTCATTGAGCAAATGACCGTACGAGTACATACATGTACGGCTACTGTAATCGTTATTAGTGTTCGGGCATTCAAATTGACTTCCCCTTTACGTGATCCATTGCGTGTTTAAATATACTAATACGGAATGTATTATTCAGTGAATAACACCGTGTTTTTGATACAGTTTTGATGGTGGAATCAATACGTAGGTATAACTCGTAATGAGCCGGGGCCTGCACCGCCGGGCGTGGCGGTGGCGTGGCTGTGGCGCGGCGGTGGCGCCCGTGCGTGCAGACTACCCTCCTACTACATTTATAAAGCCAGTCCATCATTTCGTGCGTGCAAACAATTTTAAATAGCCCGAAAACAGTAAACAGGAAACTATCAATTCCAAGTTTCCCCATAAAGATTCGATGAGTGGAGCTCAGGGCGATGTTCTTCCTCTTTTACTCCTCGCTGTAATGATATTTTTTATATCTTTTGTTTTTCCCCTTCATGTTAATTTTGAATTAGACTATGAGTTCTTATCAGGGTTCCGCGTAACGTTTTTCCTTTCATGTGGAGTGTTTGTTTATTTAAGCGCGGTTCTGTTGGCGGAACCCTCGTAGCTCCGTAGCCGGCTTTGTAGCTTTTTTATTTTGTTGCCGCAGGTGTAGTGGGAGTAATACCACCGGAAAGTCGTCTGTTGGTCGGTGCGGAGTACTTAACCGCGGCCGTGCTCGGCCAGGGCTCTTGAGGCGCGCGCCGCCGCCGCTCCGCCAGCCCACACCTCTCGTACACGGAACACCCGCTAAACGGCTCCCGGAAATTCTTACGAATATAAATAAATCTTTTCCCAAGCGAACAGCTCTTTGGTATTAACGCCCCACGTTCCCCTCTCGAATCAAGGAATGCAATGTCGCAAAAACAAATGTTTTTGTACAGTAAGGCCCGATTTCGCAGATGCGTGTCACAATCGCCCGACTAGGTTTGCCCATATAGCACGATTAAATATACTCAGATGTAAACAATTTAATATTGAAACATTTCTATTCACTGAGTTGCGGTATCCCTCAGGAAGTAATTCCAATATTTTAAAATTAAATACGTAAATGAATTAATTAGGTGTCGTTCATAATGCACAAATATTTCATGATTGTAATAATTGTAACCCATGTGTCAAATTCTTTATAATAATTATTAAGTCTATTTTGTAATCATAAGTTTATAATAGTACTTACTGTTCTTATCGCTGTTCCGACATATCGTCTTATATCATTATTCGTAAGTTTATGATAATTGTGAAGCCGCTATATTTTAAAATAAAGGAAATTGCCGTTGTATAAGCAAAACGTTTTATCGTTTATTGTCCAATTGATCGTTTATAAATGGAGGTCGATCAGTGCCTCAGCTATATACCATCGCATATCGATTGCGACCGAAATAAACTGGAAGAGATAGTGTGTACCGTGGAGTTGGCTAGCGTGCGGTGAACTTTGATTATGATGCCTCACTCAGGCTGTCGCTGTCGGGTCTATGACGTATTTTAACGTTGGCGTTTCGTTTTTCTGACTCATCCAACGCGGCACATGCAGCGTGGTGCCCGCGCCGCGGCCCTGTCCAGCAAGCCGGTAAGCGAGCATGTGGACCGTGGAGCCGGAGGCACGCGCGACCGCGGCCGCCCGCGCCGCATCGCCAACATTCCTCACATTCAACACGCTCGCCCTCAGAATGCAGTCCGCGAACCAGACACACCCACACAACTATTTTGCATAGTTCGATCCTCACTTACACTCTTACCCGAACCGTGAACGTTTAAACCCGAACAAATCGTGCTCCGTATCATTACAACTCTCGTATCGAGTTAAATTACCAGCTCGTCCGACACGAAGTCCAAAACAAAAATAAGGAAGCGACGTTACGACAAATTAGCGCCTTGAAACGAAATTCCTTGAAGGGTCACACGGCCGTCGGTTCGAATCCAAATAATTAGCTGGCGAGGCGGCGAGTGGCCGCGCGTCGCGAACTGTGCCAACTCCATTTGTAATTTAAGATATTTGACCGTTAATTGTGTTAGTAACTGTTACGTTTAGTGCTTGCTGCTTAGGTCGGAGTTGAGTGCGAACCTCGTTCCGCACTAACCTCTACAGCACTTGTTTAGATACTCATGTAAATACTAGTTGATAGTGTACCTCATAGCGCTCAGCGGTCCCACGCTGATTTAGCATTACGAGTGCTGTGTTTGGATGGGTCAGAAATTTTTATTTCTTTATTTTATTTACTTTAGATAGATTTTGTTTTATGGATGCCAATAGATTTTGACTATAAATGCGCTAGTCTAGCGAGCTCCATCGTCCATAAATTTTTATTGTAGAATTCCACCGAATTGGAGTGTGTCCGTGAGTCCATAATGGGCACTATTAGCATACTAATCTCTTCTAGTTAGTGTCGTATTGAGCGCACAAATCCTGCGCAATGTGTGGAGTACGCACAGTAAGTCCCTTCTCCCCTGCATGGAGGACGCCGGTGCGTTAGCTGCCGACCGCTCTAATAGCCTATAGGCCGTGTTCGCACTCACCAACGAGCCGATACACTCTCTAAACTGCTCCGGACGGGGATAAGGGATTTACATACACACAAATTGTGTAAATACCTACCTAGAACCTAGAACCTACCTATACCTATCCACGCACGTTGTGTGCGAGCAAACAGTTTGTGATTACCAAGAGAACAGCAGTTCGCCAAAGGAGTGTGACGTCCTCTACATCTCTAGGGCGAGTAACTTTGATTTTGAACATTACAGTTTGATCACTATCGTTGAACATTAGAATAGTGTAATCATGTGTGTAACATTTGGAAGATTTGAACAAGTAAAGACTGAAGTGTGGTAGACATTTCATAGTGTTTCGGAGTTAAGAAGTAAATTAGATCAACAGTAGCCGAATTGTTAAATAGTCTCTAGATTAGAATAAGAATTAGACTAAAAATAAGCAATGCCGCGTAGGCTGTCTCCGTAGAACTTTCTGGCCGTGTAATAAACTTACAACTAGTCGAATTCCCGATAGTCTAGACTAGCTACTTTAAATTATTTCGGGCGATTTTTATATCTTATTATACATTAGAGGAGCTTCAAATTAGTGTCGACTTACAAGGTTTTTGTGAAAAAAATAATAACTTTAAAGCTGAAAAATAAAATTGCTTTTTCTTTGTACAAAACGTAGCTATGTAAGCGACTAGAATAGTAATTGGTGGTAAAACAAAATAATGTGATTGGTGGTGCAAACTTTCTATAGATGTATTTATTGTTGTTTAGCTTTAAGACGTTATTCTAGAATAGTATTATTGTAATTTTGAAATTTTTTGCCTTAGGCAGCGAGTATGTATAAAATAGTTTCAAATTGAAGTGTTTAATCCTTAAGATAAAAGCGCAGTTAGAATAGAAAAAATATATTTTTGAACATAGAATAGAAAAAAAAACATTGTAATTATTTAAGCAGTAGTTGATTTTGTAGTTGTAAGCGGAACTAATCCGCAAGTAGGTACATTATAATTTGACTACATGGGTAGTAATTTTAATTGAAAAGTTTGAGTAATTCGTAGAGAGATAATTTGAAATTTTTCCATTTTATAATCTGTGTGTTTTATGAATATTCATATTTCTCGAGTTTCTTTTCGCTTCTTTAATGTCGCTTTACGTGTTATCCGAATAATCCCATTCTATGGCTGAACCACGGAAGCGTGCAGGTACCTAACGGTTTCCGTGACCGAGTAAACACATTATTGAATGAGGCAGCGAACCACTATAAAAGGTAGACTCGAAGACTCCTGAGATTTTAGGAAAGGACACGCGGTTCCCTATTTGAATTACAAATGGGTTCGCGCGTGCGTGTTGCCCACAACAGCGAGTATAGAAATTCGATTAATTTGCAATTGAGATAAGACCCAGCGGCTAAACGATCGAAAACCCGCAAAAGCGTAGCATCTTCACGGTGAGTTATTGATGGCACCTATTAAATATACGTTTTGAGCGAGACGTGTGCGAAGATCCCCGGTAAACGCTCAAATAAAACATTTCAATCGCGCCAAGTGCGAAATGAAGTATTACGATC
This sequence comes from Xanthia togata, assembly GCA_963853775.1. Classification (NCBI taxonomy): domain Eukaryota; kingdom Metazoa; phylum Arthropoda; class Insecta; order Lepidoptera; family Noctuidae; genus Xanthia; species Xanthia togata. The sequence continues at coordinate 9,300,906 of OY970802.1, read as the reverse complement.
TTGTAGGTGACGAATGAGAACTTTCAATTTTTAGTTACCCCAGAATTTTTACACACTTTCTGCTATTTTTATCTGAGCATAACTTCTAAGCAATGCATGGCATATAGCTCTGTACTGAAACATATTTTTAACTTTGGAAAACTCAAGCAATTACAAAAACTACCAAACGTTAAACGACTATACCTTCAGAAATAAACATTAAACATATTGCTCCTGAAATCTGTGTACCTCCATAAATACTACACCCATTATAGAACAAAAACGAAATATGGAAAAGCTTTAATATCCACACAAAAGAATATTGATTCTAACTTTTCCATTTCTTTGTTATTACTTCCATGAGTAAAGCTAATAAAATACTTACCTACTCCTACCTTAAAATTCGGAGCTGATTTTCGAAGTCGGGGACATTGTAACACATAAAAAGTCCCGCGTAATATAGTGGATCCAAGGGCGGGTGTTAGGTTGGTTGTACGCTCCGTGAATATTTCGTACGGCCGTCATCCTACTTCTGAAGAAGAATTATTAAGTTTGCCCGAACTTCGCAATTATGAAAGTTCGAATAGCTCTCACCAGACGGCCTCTGAATTTATAGATGAATGTGTGCCCCCCGCGCCCCGCAGCTCGCAAGGTGAGACACTCTGCGACCAACTTATACGCCACATAACGATAATTTAGATGAGCCACTTTACCAAAAAGATATTAACTAGAAAAAGTAACTTACAATTAGGTAGTGAACAAAGAGTATGCCAGCAATTTGGAATACCAAGCTTGATAGCCAAAAGTTTTTCAACGAAGAAAACTCCGTAATTACACGTGCATCAACTTTTTGAACTTAAAACTTTGTTGTTCGCGTCTTCGCGTCTGCCTCCTTGGTTACGTTCAAAGCGTCAAGAAACTTTAACTATTACACGCACAAATTACACGGTGAACATGCGTTAACATGTCTGTACAAACTATCTATTAGCTGGGAGCTACGTCCGACACAGATATGACCGCTGTAGATAGCTCGTCTCGCGCCGTTCGCATGTAAACTGAATTGTTTAAGTCGTAAATTATTTGAGGTCAGGAACACGCTTCGCACCCAACTTAGTTGGGCCTGTTTGTGACTTTGTTTGCTGTGAACCGACCCGTGAAGTATGATTGAAACGATAAACAACGTTTAATAACAATAAAAAGCGCGACGCTTTTACAGGTTAACTGATGACACTTTTATTTTACAACTTACTGATGAATCAGGAATATTTTATTGACTGCAGTATTCTTTGTATTTCTCGAAGAAGAGCTATTAGGTATCATACTCCTTTAAATTAATGAGTATAAGGAGTCGATCGTCGGGCGCTTCGTGTAATGGGAAAAGACTGAACTAAGACCAATCGACATATTAACGATCCCGAGACGTGTCTGCGCCAACACTCGAATTCTTATTTATTACACTGGGCCCTCAAATAAATAGCCTCTCACATCGCAAAGTAATGTTATTAAAATGTGTCAGCATTTTAGTAGGGCGGGCACTCGCGGGCGCAGGCGCTCGCGAGCGCGGGAGTGGGCACCCGCGCGCCATCTATCATTCATCCTCCATTACTTATATTGTACTTTTTTCGCAAAGTCACTCGCAGGCCGGTAATCACCTGGTGCGACCGCGGGCCTCCATTTTTCACACTAAATCATAACTCGCGCATCTGACAAAAATAAAATTTGTCGTACAAGCCAATAGGGGTAAATGGTGACACTATGAGCAAGCAAAAAATGTGGGACGAATATTAATCTAGTTATTGTTGAGATGTCGGGTTGCGTTTATAATGAATCTACAGGCTAAGTTTAGCCTGATTTTGCTGAAATTTAATTCTAAGTCTGTAGAAATGGTTAGGTAATCAGTTTTACATGTAGGTACGCATGGAGATTGCGACTGGAGGCAGAAGTTTCTGTAACTCAGTTACGGTTCTCATCGTTATTTATTCTCTGGTTTACGTCGGTTAAATAGGCGCGTGAGGCTGCGTGCGGTGGCCGTCGGCAGCCGTCGGCGGCCGGGTGGCGGCCGGGCGGCGGCCGGGCCGGGCGGTGCGCGTCGCAAGTCACAAGACGCGGCGACGTGCGCCGTATGCTAATGCCCTTCCCTATTCAATAAGCAGACCGCCGCGTGCCACCGAGAACTCACGTCGGATAATTTACTGGATATTTTGTAAAAGTTTTTTCGCCCTCTGTGATTTATGCCCGCGAAACTTCGAGCTCTCTTTTTCATTTGAATGCACGTGACATACGTGATATTTTTTTGTTCCGACATAATCTGAGCCTAGGGAGTCTTCTCTGTCTCATTCGTCAGCTCCGCATCTGTCTCCAACGGTTAAATTATTCATGCATTTACGCGCTTCAACTTTATCCGCGCTAGAAAACTTTAATATTGAGTTGGGATTACATCGATAGTCACTTTACCGTTCAATATGCTAAATTGAGGAAAGATGAGGTGTAGCCGGGATGGCGGAGAGAGTTTTTGAATTTCAAAAATTTCGATGGTTCAGTCATGAATGTGTGTGTGTGCTATCACTAACGAGTGTGTGCGCCACTCGTGTACGTGGAGCGTATGCGAACCGTGTGTATGTTTGCAGTTGACCTGACCAACGGCCAACTGACACCGAACAACAACACACCGCTACTGGCGCAGGCGCTCTCAGGTGAGGACGCCGACATGCCTTCACTCTGCACATCACACACTGAGGGTGTAAACTAATCCGGGGCTTTACCATTAACTTTTACTCCATTCTGACTTTAACTCTGTGGTACTAGTTCATGGTAAGCCCCCTGGCCCATTAACATCATCCCTGACAGGACACACTTTTATCATTCCACAGAGCTCACACATCAGACCTCGGGAGACACCACTGTATATATTTCATACTGACAGCACTGACTTCATACTTGACACCAACATCATTCATCACTCGCCGGTGACAAGTCATCATAACATTATTTACGAAAATAAGCGCTTCTATTACTGCTTTAAGTGTATGTTGTTTGTTCCCGTCTTCCTAGTATAGTATCGGTAATCGGTGCTACGTTTTCAAATGCTATAGTTTTAAATTCAATTGAATGTAAGACCCAATACGTGTTGACTGCGTTTCACACAATTTCAGTAGATTTTCTCTTTTTTTTAATAGTAATAGTAAACAGCAATACAAGCCTAATTCTACCCAGAGCACTGGTAGGTATAACAGAGTTAAAATTACACCTTGGAATTGGAAAAGCGTCGCCCAGTGATACGAAAAAGGCCAGTACGAATGGCACAATGTTTCGCATTTTCGCTGGCTGAATAAACACGTGGCTCACTGTCTATCTCGCTTCCGTCACCGAGCCAGTGAGCTTTGCCCAGCCAGAGCAAGCCTGACTTAAACGATTTTTAGTCTTAAAATCGCATATTCGGTGAATCCAGATGGGAATTTTTCACTGAATCAAAGTCGGATGGTAGGTTTATGAAGAATTTTTGATGAAGATTTATAGAATGATATGGAACCGTTATTATTTTTGAACTTCAATGTAGTAGCAAAGTAGATTATTTTAAGGTATGCAGCATCAACAGGGACTTCGTCCCTAATATTTGAGAGGCCTATTTTTATAAGGCTATCCCAAACCTGAAACCAGGAAAAGCCTTCGACATGTCCAACCCAACCCAAGCAGACAGCTAGGCTGATGAAGACGACACAGCACACTCTTAATTTAGGCTATGTCATGTCCCCAGTGATGAACAATTACCAAGCAGCAGCTGCTGGATTCGGTCCGCCGGCGTCGCCGCACGGTGCCGGCGGTCGGGCAGGCTTCCCGGCCGCGAGCTCGCCGGGACCGGCGCTCGACGTGTACGGCTCTGCAGCTGACAGCGTCGGCTACGTGCAAGCCGCAAGCCCGCAACCCTCTGGATTCCCGGCGATCGCCGTCAGCCGCGCGCCTCTCAATTACACCCCAGTAAGTTATAGTAAACCATAAATATACGATTTCAGAACAACCGGACCAACCTCTGCTGAATATCGCGTTATCTCTAGTAAACCGATTCAGAGAGCTTTCCTAGCTTATGACGTCACGCATGTCGGGCAATTTGGTGATCACTGTACGATATAATTAACACGCAGGTGGGTGCAATGTTCCTCCTCTTCATATAATCCTGAGGCACCTGTTGCGAAACTCACGGCAAGTGAAATGGTATGTTCGTGACACAGAATACATGAAACTTCGTTGTTTCGTTTTCGTTTTATAGGAGCAGAATTAGAATCTGAGACGAGAACCGAGAAATGAAATTATATAGCAATCCTAGATACAAAAATTGTAGAAAGAATATAAGAAAAGTTTCTCATACTTATTTTATTTCATGATGAATGGGATAAAGTTAATAACTTTTGATTCTAACTTTTTTCATTTATTACGTCATGTTCAAAATGCCTTCAGTAACGCCCAAATGAAGGCAATTCCCAAAATTGTCCTTGTTCGAGAACTTTCAACTGTCACAGCATTCAAATTAATGTTTGTTCTGTTTTGTTTTTCTCAGGACGTTTGATTCGCGTCCTGTGATGTTAAAATTCATTTTTGCATTATTCATGGTAACAGAAAAGAAAAATAACTGGGTGTTTACACAATCTTATATCTCGGGAGCTGAAGTAAATTTGGTGTGTCTAGCCGGTGTAAGAATTTCATTAGCAGTTAGTCATCGCGGGATAAGGCACTAAGTGCGCGCGGTGTCGCCGCGACGCGGCGCGGTGCGATACCGAGCGGCGCCGAGGACGCACGGGGCGGGGGGAGGGAGCGCCGAGCCTCCAGACTCAGACGCAATTAGCAGCCGACGACACTCTAAAATTTTAGCGAGACGGTCCAATCTCATTATGGAACCGATCTTCCTTGTCGCTCTTAAAGCGTAATCACCATAAGTTAGCAAGCGAGTGAAGCGTGAGAGATGCGATTATAAAGTGTTCCGAAATATGAGCGCGGTGGGGGGCGGGAGCGGCGCAATCTACGCGGTGCACTGCCGCGGGTAATGGCTTTTTAAAACTGCGACCGCGCTCCATAACTGCTTCCCTGAGACGCCATCAGTCTTCATTGCTTGTCGACGCCCGCCAGCCACGGTGCACCCACCGCCGCTACCGAGATCTTAACTCCTCACGGCGTGCTATCTCGAGACATTTTTCAAACTGCACTCCAAAGCTGCTTTAATTTTTACACTATCACAACGCTGGCCTTTGCCAACTTATTATTCGGTCATATAAACTTTTAAACGAGCGTGCGACCTCACTTTTGTTTTAGAACAGTGACTAATTCAGAGTGGCCGTCCTCCGTTGATCAAATAATCGGGATACAGTCAATCTACAAGGGCCGCTGTGTAATTAAATGTAGAACAGGTATTGGACACGAGCGAGCTAACTAATTGTTACCCGAGGCTTAATTTGAGTCATTCGTTCGCGGCGCTACACTGAGCTACCCTTCCGTTACAGGCGCGTCATATATCAAACGGGATATTAACTCAATCGTCCGTAATCGCCGGGGCAAAACAAATACGTCGCTAATGAGAGAATGAACGGTCCGGCCGTCGGGCGGGCCGGACCGGCGGCGGCGGCGCATGTGGTTCCTGGGTGTAAAACGGTCTTATTAGGTAACGGGAATGCCCCCACGGGCAATAACCGTAAATCAAGGAGAACAAGCGGTGTAATTACCGTTGCCGAGCGGTCGCGCGCGTTGCTCTAACTCATCCACTCACTGTTTTTATTTTGTTGGCCACCGAGCTGGCTACCACTCTATCGACTGCAAACACCAAACTTACTGCCTTTAAATCTGCCTCCGGAGAGGTTAATGTTCGCCTGAACGGTTAATACTTCCATTCAATTATAGCCTCCACTACATGCCAATAATTTTGGGCTGAACACGTCTGCTATCTAATACTGACTCTTGTTTATTTTTCTCATTTCAGGGACCCCTGATTCCTGCGGCGTTTACCAACGGTTATCATTGAAAGTGTTATAGCACAAATATTTTACGTGAGTACACTGTTTTTAATGTGCTTTTGCGTTCCACTCTATTAAAATGTCGTTACGCTGAATAAAAACGTCGGCGTGTGTTCATAGCGCCGCAAAAATGAACACTTATGTAGCAATTACACAAAATGTTTTTTAAATGGTCTCGTAAGACTTATGGCCAAACATTTCACTGGTTTATGAAGTACTGCAGGTTGACTACAGAAATAGTTACATACTAAACAATTTTAGTGATGAATAAATTAGTAGTGTAGTTTCACTCTCTTGCGCAGATAAAAAAAAAACTGCTGCAGACTTCCTTCAAAACTTTTTTTATGTGGTGAAATACTCATGGATACCCTCCGTCTGCCGACTAAAACCACAAAGTTCCTTCCACTAACATGAGCCGGGAACCCTTGTACAATCGCGTGCATTCCCGACTGGAGCTCTTCGCATCCAGATCCACTTCAAAACCACAATCAGATAATTTTTCGTAAAATAACATATATTATACTGTGTTGGCTTAGGTGGCGAGTGGTGTGGCGGTGCCTAGCGTCACGAGCGCCGGGCGCCGCGTGCGCTGGCCCCGGTCTACCCCGCCCCCCGCGCCTTCGCCGCCCCGCTGCCCGCCCGTGCACCTCCAGCCCCGCGCCTCCGACGGAGCCCGGACACCACCGGACCTCCCCTCACCATCACTCCGTCAACCGCGGCGTCTTCACCTTCCCCCCCTCCAAATCCCAGTCCTCATCCTCATATCTCCTCATCCTCACTGTCACTCTTCCCTCCCCCCCTAACACACACACACTTTCCCCCACCGACCCGGTCTTGTGACCCCGTCTATTGTAAATAACGATAATCTACTTTTTGTCGTGTGAACGAGAGATAGCCTATCGATTGAACAGGTATTTTTTCAAATTTTCTCGCTTTCGACTGTACCGTAGATGTGTTGTCAGAGTAATAAACGATTTAAACTCCAAAAAAAAATACATTTCATAATTATATAAAGTGCATCTAGACGATTTGATTGCAGGGAGGTATATCTTAAAATATTTTATTACTCATAGTTGAATTACAGCGTAAGGTGTAAATGGTCCTCGACGCGCGGGACTCAGTAGTGGAAGGTGTTATTCTTTGTGCATTGTATCGTACGGTGGGTGGGCTGAGGCCGGGGCGCACGCGGCGCATGCGCGGCTGGCGGGGCCGCGCGCGCGCAAGCCGCCGACAATAACGCGACCGCCGCGCGCCTCCCCCGCTCGTCCACCTACACATATTTTATTCTATCTATTTTTAATATTAATGTCAAATATTAACATAATTATTATACTACTATAATTATATTACGCATATTTTACCTATGAATGTAATTATTTTCGCCTAATTCGAATTGTATAAAATCACCTCTTTGAACGGCTGTTCTGTTTCAGTAGCGATCAAGATTCTCGATTACTTCCGTATAAGACTACGTTAGTTACGCGTATACATACTTTCTAATATTATGTATTATGATATAAAATTTTATCCTAAGGATAATATGATCATATTTACGATTCATAAGGACGTTTGGAAAGCTAAGTCGGTACATTTCAGAATATCTCTCATCGCGTTAAGATAATTCGTTTCTATCTTGTACCTTTGAACGTAGGTATTGTAATTATAATAAATAACAATTTTGTGCATTACGTAATAAATATTTCATTGTTTCTTACATTGTATTTACCGTAATATAAGACCACTGTTGAGAAAAATACGAGGCTCCACTTGATTCGAGGAGTCACACAGTACTTAGTTGTATTTAAAATTTTAATCAAAATAATAATTAATAACAGTAATATTTCGTACAGACGGTATAGTTACACGACACAAACATTTCAATAAAATAAAGACAGGGATATTAAAAAATTACAGCCAAAGGCGCAGGTTTGAGGTAATAGATTAAAATATGAAGTCAATTCATTAATCATATTCGTTAGGTACTGGAGTCATTTTTATCGACCACTTCGTCTAGGTTCAGCAGTTAGGGAGCTACGCGGGCTGCGCGCGTAGCAGTTGCTGTAGCGCAACGCTACGACGTAGCGCGGCTGCTAGACGCCCAAACCGCGCATGCGTTCGGCGCTCGCTATTTACATGCACTCGGTTGCATTCATTCGTTATTTACTATTATTATTACTCATTACCTACATCAATTAAACATTAATATTATAAATCTAGGTATTAAATTTTAGGTAATAATAATAAACAATCTTTTAAAGCTATTATTATATAAATACGTTATAAATATAAATGTTTCCTGTTACAAAAAAAAATATTGAAAATGATACGAAATAAATCAATATTCTTTTTAAAGGTAATTTATTACTTATGAGTATGTAGTTAATTGAATAATGGAGTGTTAGATGGAGTGCGTTCGTCGCCGAGCGGCGCGCTCGCTTCGCGTTTTATGTTCGTTCGTGCCGAATTCGTTCGCTGAAATGACGTCACGTGCGGCAGGCGCCGTACCGAGGCCGTATCAAGGCCGCATCGAGGCCGCATCGAGGCTGCCCGGGCCGTACCGAGCCGCGCCACGCCGCACCGCACAGGAGACGCGACCGCGATTATGTTGTTAAAACGTTAGCTAGGAAATTGATAATGAAATCGAAAGGTGTGAGTCTTTAGGACGGTCGGAATATCGATATCATACCTAACAAATTAACGTAATTATTTGTTTTATATTTACGGTGTTATAGGTATTTAAGACATTTTTTCTTAGAATATTTAATTATTACGATGAGATGTTATAACTGTTAGGCCCGGGCCGGCGGCGGAGTGGCGCTTCGCACCTCGCCGCCGTCGGCCGTCTCATTCACTCTCACATCCTCACTATAATTATATTTTCTTACCGACCTTTTTAATGTAGGAGAAGCGCACACGGCCGCTTGTCCCCGTGCGAGTACGAGTACAAACATACAGACAAACATATAGTGAGAGACGTTCGTTTTGCCGCGTTCGTGAGAAGCCATCGGTTCGCCGCGATAGCATCGAGACGATACATAATGACAATTATTGTATATACATAGTTAGCCGCATGTGTAAAAAGACGTTTAGGTAGACGCCGAAGTGTGGCGTGTAATTGTATGCGACAGATGATGCATAAGCGCAGTGTACCACCGCGCTGACCATCGAGCCGACAAGTGTGTCGCCGCCCTTATATTATAACCTCTTTTTAACACTTTCAAAATAACACAGAAAAAAACTGCAAGTACAAATCATCTTTCAAAGCAACTGACACTGAAAAATATTGAATTCGATAACTGCATTTACCACATGCGAATGTCACACACTTTTCCCATAAAACGCGAATTTTCAAATAAATTTTCCCGTCGAGTGTTAAAAAATGAGTCATAATATAAGTCTAGCGACACACTGAGTTACCATCTGGTCGATATTAGATTCATTCAGCAATCAGGATTAGCTGACGATATTAGTTTCATTATTGTTGTTAAGTTATAATGTTTGTGAGTTTATTTAGTATCACCCTTAGGGCTTCTGTGTGCGGGCCATGTTGCGTACCGGCTCTGTCATATCAATTTATTATGTACGAAAAATATGTTTTTTTCGTTGATTTATATTATATTACGTTTACACTTTCATCATTTTAATTATTACTTAGAGTTCATTTTGTTACACAGATAATCATTTCAACCTTACATTTTAGTACTCAATATTTTGAATTATCTTTAGAATTATTTGGTAGCTAATATGGCCCGTACTTCGGAAGCCACTCCTTCTAAGTGCGGTCGTTTGCGGTGACCGCTCGGTCACCTCGTGATCGCCGAGCGGTCACCGCAAGCGCCGCGCGGCCCCTCTCGCTTGTTCGTATACGCGATAGTTGAGTTACTTCAGTCACCATTTAGACGTGTTCTATATCAGAATAAAGACTACGTAATAATAAGCGAGATCTCAAATTTATTTTAAAAATTCGTTATGTGATCCTAATATTGCGACTTATCGTATTTATAATATGTATGTAATAAAATTAAAAAGATAATTTATTATATTTTGTATAACATTCTACGTTTATTTACACTCGATCTACTTTATATTAAAGATAATAATTAATTTTAATCTAATAATGACAGACTGGTAAAGTTCGTAGAGTCGCCGCGGCGGCCATAGATCAAGTAGCTTTGCATATTCGGCGATGGCCAACTAAGAGTTTCTTGGACCAAAGGTATACTAATTCGCGTAGAACCGGAGGCGCACTGGCTCCGCACGAACCCTCCCGACCCGAGCCGAGCGGCGACGGTCGCCGACCGGGCCCGCGCCCGCGCACCCCGTCCCGCTCCCGGCCCCCCACCCCGCGCAATGCCGCCCGCTTGGTTTCGTTCTCGCGGTTACTTCTCGATTGCGTGCTTCGCGTGCTGACTGATTTTCTATAGCAATAAAAATCAATTACCTAAGATTTTACATTAAAATAAATTTGGATTTATATACGTTCGAATTTGGTGTCATGTACATTTAAAATATTAGAGAAAGGAGTAACGATAGGCGAACGATCCGCGACTGTCCCGTCGCGGCGTCGGCGCATTATTTTCGTCATTTCTTCGTGTATAATATGTTACATGAATCTGTATACAATATGGATATAAATCGTAATGATGAATAAAATTAGTTTTTACGGCATCTCTTTATTAAAATAATGATAATATCAAAACGTTTTGTAAAAAGCGGTGGGTATGTCCGCCGCCCCGATTTCGTGCACCAATGCACTTTCTTATTGGAATATTACATTATATAACGTACATAATACTATGAGATATATAATCATACAGCCTTTCGGGGCGCGCGTGTATGGCGATGTATGTATACACATTGTGCAATGTACATATACCTTATATAATACAATGATTTAAGACAAGGTTCACATCGTGCCGTGTGTATGTGGTAATAAATATAATATGGACATTGTTCAAACAATAACCAGTTGTTTTATTTACTCTGTTAATAATCTGAACCCAACCACTATGAATATTATAATTAATTAAATAAGCAATTATGAAATATTCAGCAAATGTTAGCATTTACTGAATATTTATATGATGCTACGTTACACAATACATTTTGGTTTAATGGTAGTTTATTTGTGTAGAAAGTTACATAGTTACAGCATCATTTGATTAACAGTGAATAGAAAAAAAACTTCAGTATCTGACTCTAAAAAAAGAAATAGGATGTAACGATGCAACAGTGAAGCAGCACTCTATATTGCAAATAATCTAAGAGATCAAAATAAAACACACACATTGAACTAAGTTCAACTGAACCCTGAACATCTTCGACGTTCTTCGACGATTCTTATGGTGCGGACGGACACTGGATCTTGCACTCTGGCTTTGTGAATTCGTAAGTATATGTTAACGAGTCGTAAGTATTATTTGAATTGTTAATAAACAGAAAATCAATTACCAAGAATCAAACAACTACTTGAATGGAGAGAGAAAGACCCGAAACTGTAGTTTTACATACAGATTCTCACATATTTGACATCATATCCTCCTAATACATATAAAACATATGCCACAACTTAGTAACAAGAATATTCAGTAATAAAGAGTGAGTGAGTAGGCATTATCAAAAGAACAGTTAACTCGAAAACAGACGCTCATTGACATACCTATACATTACTATATATACATACTCATTGACATAACACTAACCTTAATACCGTATAACCGTGTAAGGGCAGATCCAGTATTTCAATTAAGCTCTGAAATCCGTTGACACTGGATCGAAAATGGACTAAAGAAAACACTTTTCAGTCAAGCATCCCGTATCTAGCGCTGGATTGATCTGAACATCCAATATTTGGCCGATAGTCGATCCAGTACTACTCTGGATTCAAACGCTACATTGATATACTATGTAGATAAAAGTCAGCTTTAAGGTGTAGCGATTACACCGCCACTTACGAACTACACATCAAAGACATGACGTCACACAGATCCTGCATCTCGCCATATATAAGACTATCCGACATCAACAGTCAGGCAGTTGCCCGCCAAACACAACACCCGTCTGTTCGGAGGATCCTCCTTTTTCTATGGTGGATGAGTGCACTTTACACCCTGTTCCTCATGCCGCTAACTTGGTGACCCCGACGTACTTCAGCGTGACGTCATCATCATGATCACTCCCGCAAGCTTTCGTGAGGCGAGTCACACAGCCAGCCAGCACCCACGGCTTCAACGGGTATCCTGACCACCAGCATATAGTGAACGCGAATTCCTAGTCATCGCCCTCAGCCTCATCGGCCCGACTCACTGGGGAATCACCACCATCATCTCAATCACCTCAATCACCGCAATCGACACAATCACGACAATCGCCGTAATCACTGCAGACATTTCCGACTCACCGTGAACTGTGCGGCACCTGGTTCCGACTCACTGGAACCTTAGCTGGCACTATGAAGCATCGCAAAAATCAAGACTCATCCCACTATCGACCTCCGGTCTCCGGAGGGGAGTAATATAGCGGTTACACCGCCACATACGAACTACGCATCAAAGACATGACGTCACACAAATCCTGCATCGCGAAAATAAAGTTTACCGTGCGAACGACATATATAAGACTATCCACATCAACAGTCGGGCAGTTGCCCGCCAGACACAACACCCGTCTGGTCGGAGGATCCTCCCTTTTCTATGGTGGATGAGTGAACTTTACACCCTGTTCCTCATGCCACTAAAAAGTTTTTAAGTACAGCGTCAGAAAAAAACTAGTAGTTCGAAATGAAATGAAATGAAATTGTTTATTCTGTAAATAGGATAATGGAATCAACTTTACACGACACCTTAAAAAAAAAAAATTGCTAGATGAGTTTGGCATTTACTATCTGACTACTCTGAGAAGAAAGGCCGAAAGAAACTCAGAGGTCATAGTCTCTTTTAAAGTCCAGACATAATCTTGGTCAGGCCATATGAGGACCATGTCAGGCCATATGATATTAGTCTGAAATGGTATTTTGAGAAAAGAACCACACAGATTTGAGTGGACCTGTCCTGTCAGTGAAAGCATTTGTCAGTAATCGTGGAACTCAACTCGATAAACAATACCAAAGAAAGGACATTTGGGTAGGCCGCATAAACTACTAAAACTGCCAGACCATCATTAAAAATAACTGAGAAAGAAAAATAAATAAAAAATTATAATAATAAAATATCCACATAGTCCTCTCATTCACAAAAATTAAAATTATTTAATACTTTACAAAGAAATCATGTCATTTTGTATATTATATCCAACAATGTCAATGTTTATATAATACTGGTATATTTTGATGATTTTACTGAATAATTAGGTATAATGTAATTTTTTATAATTTTATCACATGGCTTAGCAGAGCGAGCAGCTCAGTCCCAAGCTTTTTTATCTTCTAAATAATCAGAAATTTTATAGTACCCTTTTTTACAAAGTTTGGTTTAAATACAGCTTTTAAATCTTTTAGTGGGTAAGTTTCGAATGTCGATGGGAAGTTTGTTGTAAAAGCGTATACATTGACCCATGAACTAGTTGCCTACTCTGTGGATACGAGTGCGATGTACAGCAAGGTTCTGTTTATTCCTGGTATTTAAACTATGAAATCTTCTTAAAATTTGATACATTTTTGTATACATACAACAGTTTTTCAAAAATATATTGTGAGGCTACAGTCAGAATATTCAAAGAGAAAGTACCACATTACTTAGAGACTTATACTCAGTAGCTCGTAGAAAAATCTAGATTAGTAATGCACATTTCCACTTACAAATCTAAATAAATACATAAATAAAAGCTTTCCGAGAATTGAAAATCCAACTGTGCATTAATATTAAGGTATTCACATTCACCTAGTGTTGTTTAAAACGGGCATTTGTATGTTAGCCTTGACATTTCCCTTTCAGTTTTCCAAAAATATTCCTCTCTGACCTACAACTCCTCCATATTCAATAATCACACAAACTAATAACAAGAACACCTGAATTCACATTACTTATCCAAAAAAAAAAACATTTGTCCAATATGCCTCCGAACGACCTTGTTCTACCGAACACTAGCTAACAGGTGTTACGAATCGCGGTAATACTGAATAAATATATAAAATAAATATGTAAGGCTAACGTTGTTGTTCTAGACGATAAGCGTCCTCTCGCTAATATGTGTTGGCTTTTCTTGTATATTGTTTCAATATTTAAAGCTGGTACAAGATTGTTTTGAAGTGCAGCTTGTGGTTGTAGATACAGAAGACCTTTTATTAGACGTGGAATTAGAAAAATATACTTTAGAGATTATGAATAAAGCCATGAGCAGTCAGATTATCACACACAATCTCGTTAGCCTTAACTATTTTCGGGTTGGCATCCAGTCTTACCAGATGCAGCTGAATACCAGTATGTTGTTACAAGGAGCGACTGATCTCTGCAACAGCGAAATGAACTAGATCAGATACCCTGTCATTTAAATTAAAAGCAGTAACTCATATAATAACCTAATCTGTATACTGAGTGCGGTGTATATTTGCTGAAGCAATGATTGGTAGGTTCATGATGAGCAATGATACGGTGATATGTGCGATATTGCCTATGTAGATATCAACACTCTTTAGGACAATAACATGCGTTAATTGATCCGTATCAAAGCTTACAAGAGATACGCACAATATCATAATTCCAGTGTCGATACCGGCCTACAGCAGTATTATTACAGTCTTCTAAGAACAATTAGAGAGAAATTAATAGTGTTACATAGTCTAGACCTCGACCTCATGTCGTATCATTGACTCAAAGCAATATCTCTCACTACACTCGTGGAAGTTACACAATGGTTATACACCTGCATACTTACAGTATTGCGTTGCATGTATACTAACTTGCTTCCTGTCCCGTGATCAAATATGGTTCAGGGTGATTGTGAACTTACAAACCTATAAACTTACCTACAGCTATCGTATAAGGCCTTCAAGTTGAATTTGAAAGAAAGAAAGAAAATAATAAAATTTATTTCCCCAGGTTAACACACAATTAAATTAAATTCATTTAATTCAGACTATATATTTGTCCATAATTTGTTAATTAGTCTTAAAACTATGTTAGTCATCATTTCACAATATTGACAAAAATAAAAAAAACAGAAAAAACTTACATATAATAATAAAAACAGCTAACGAAGTCAACTCTCTAAAATTAAAAAGTGACAAAAAACTACGCAACGCACTCGCATAAAACAAACGAAAAAAGAAAATCACATAAGTTGAAATTGAAATTCAGTTTCAAGACATGTGTTTCCGTTCGTAAAGGCAATTTCGTTCATTCGTTCAGCCTACTGGCCTTTTATTCGAGCCAGCCCACGCCTGTTAACAGAGTCACCTTTGCCTGTAATACAGAACCTTCTTATACGTTACGTGACTCTATTTAGAAAGCAACCGACCTCTTTCTACCAATTTACCTCCGCCCAACGAAAATGGACCAATCTGTTAAAGCATTGTGATGCCATATACAATTTGTGCAATGTTAACTAAAGTGGTTTATCGAAAATCCTGGATTGAGTACGAGCAATTACTTAAAGTATTATTCGAGTACGTAACGAGGGGAATTAAATTGGATACTGAGGTCAGAGGTCCAATTATTAAGAAATTCTATACAAAACTGGGATGAGGGTAGCCGACTATTAGATTCAATTTCAATAGGTTCCGTGTCGTCGCTGAAAATGTCGGAAGCTGTAGAAATATATCGCACGAGTTTTCTATAAGGTGAATAAGCAGAGCTGTGATAGAATATGACGTCAATGTATGGATGGGAGCCTATTGTAGGTAGTTTTCTTGCTATAATTGCAAAAGCAAGAATAGATTTGAATAACAAAATAAATATGAAGTATTTCCCATCTTGGCAAAGATGAGTAGCATAAAATCAGTGTTTGCAGGTTTACTAAATATGTTAGACTACATATTCAGCCTATATTGTATCCACTGCACCAGCAGTGGAGAGTGGGCTGCACCAGCAACCCACTCTCTCTCGAAGAGGAGGCCTGTGTACCAACACAGGCCTCCTCTTCGAGAGAGAGTGGGCTATAATCTACCGCGCGGGCCAAGAGCGGGTTGGTAGACGTCTTCGATTTTTTGGTTATAGGACATGCCGGTCGGTTTCCTCTTTTTCTTTACCGTTTAGAGAGCAGCAGTGGTACTAAAATTATTTAATAAATTAAAGTGCCTGCCGGGGTTCGAACCTATGACCAAAAACTTGTAAATCGGGGCCGATACTACTGGGGGCCACCAGTGCTCTTAGTTAGACTAATGTAGCAATATATTTCCCAACTATCACTATTATTAGTTATTACATCTATACGAGTCCATATCTCAACACCACATCAACTTAAACCCCACCAATAAACTAATATCAATGGACAATAATGGATACCACAACAAAATCATCCATCCATACAAACAACACAACAGAGCTATCTAAAATATCAATCTAACATTCCTCCATACGGAATATCGTTGAAAACTCATATAAATCGTACGATTCGCACCGCAGACGATTTTATCAATTTCATTCATGATCTGTTCCTGTTCAATAAAGTAATCTGATTTCGCGTATCGCATTGTCGGTCGGCAGTGCTGTATTAAAACGAATATATTCTGCATTTGGCAGCCGAAATAATCTTCACACTCGGGTGGGCCGGGCGGATAATGAAAGCGATTGGTTCGGCGACATAAGTTGGCAATTACCCTGCACTATGCTTGTCGGGATTAAGGTGAGTGCTGTAGCTACCTGTTAGTTTACGGAGTATTGGGTTTTAACTAAACCCAACACTCGTCAAGACTCGTCGTTCTCGTCACTCGTCATTTCAAGTCATCACTTGAAATTTGAGTATTAGGTAGTAATGAGAAACTGGTACAGTACTATCGAATAATTCGCTCTTGTAATCCCACTAATATCATAAACGTGAAAGTTTGTGAGGACAGATGGATGTTTGTTACCTTTTCACGCAAAAACTACTGAATGGATTTGGATGAAATTTGGCACACAGATAGCTTATAACCTTGATTAACACATAAGACACTTCTTATCCTGAAATTCCCACGGGATCGAGACTATCGAGTGAAACCGCGGGGCGCTGCTTGGTAGATTATATACTTGGTAACTGGATCTTTATAAAAACATATTGCAAACAAAAACAAGTTAATTGTGTGTTGTTGTCCATTAACATAATTATTATATCAATCAACCTTTATCGTTTCTAGGACACAAAAAGAAGGTAAGTAACCTTTGATTTATGAACTTAAAATAACAGTATAATTCCTTACTTTAGCACTACAAATAACAACACATAACTTAACCATCACTAAGCTATATTAATCTCTAAACTAAAAACAAAATACTAACAGAGATACACAAAATCTATTACAACAATAAATTCAGAACAAACCACATTAGCAATACAAACAATTCGTTAGATTAAAACCACTGAGACATAAAATATTTTAACTGCACGACCATATCTGGTATATTCAATTAAGCTTCCTAAGCAATAATATAAATCTAATCAAATACCGTGCATTACCATGCAACGGTAATTTAAACCTAAATCGAATAACAATAATGTGTTTTATATAATCCCATCAACCTATTAGGATTCCGCGGATTCCGGTTCATTATAGATAATAATTATATTGGGTAATTTATGTCTGTTAACATTAGGTAATTGATTTTGGGTTAATTTTATTATATTTGATGGGAAAAACATATACGAACGAAGCAAGTTAATAAATTGGCCAAGTGCGAGTTGGACTCACCCGCGAAGGGTTCCGTACCACTGTACAATATTTAATTAACAACGTTTTTTTACATTATTATAAAAAACACGTTTCTTGTATGTTCCATTTTTTTTTTTTTTGATAAACGGCCACAGAAATATACAATGTGGGAAAATTTCAACTTTCTTATTTATTACGGTCCGTGAGATACAGCCCGCTGACAGACAGATCGACGGACAGACAGCAGTGGCTTAGTAATAGGGTTCCTTTTGGCACCATTCGGGTACAGAACCCTAAAATCATATTCTAATAATAATAATATTTTTTTAAGAAATATTTAGAAATGTATTTTAAATATAATAAAAATGTAAAAATACGGAATAATATTGAAGCCTTTATTTGCTGGCCAAATACAGTACAATTTTAGCTTATATAAATGAAATTTTAAATCCAGTTTAATAAAGAAAAACTTAATTCGTTCTTAAGTATTCACATTCTTCAGCTACCAGTTTGTTGGTCAGGTCGTCCTTCGACGTAGGACAATTACGTTCTATGATGTAACTAATGTTCCTATTATATCTGATATGATAATTGATTACAATAGAAAATAAATATACATACAGTATATTATTTAATGTTGACATATATCCTGTACGTACCATCGAAGAAGTTCATATCTATGCACCGTAAGGACTATTTCTGCTTGCAGCGCTCGACCGCTATAGAACCGGGGCGGTAACAAATGTGGTCATGGTGTTCACGGGATTTTGTTTTCAAACTGCTTAGATATAGAAGTTCTTCGATAGTACATATCCTTAATATTATAAAACAAACACCCGCCGCGTCTGTCTGTCTGTCTGAACGCGATAAACTCAAAAACTACCGAACGGATTTTCAAACAGTTTTCACTAATGAACGGAGTGATTCGTGGAGAAGGTTTTGTGTAAATTGGTTGAAATATGATGATTATTGTTGAAGATGTCGGAAAAAATCATGCCGACTTAGCTTTACTGGCGTGCACCGCGTAAACCGTGTAAGATAAATAAAATGTATGTTATGATTATATATCTTAAAAAGTTAAACAAAAAAGTCTGCGATGGAGACTTTTTTGTTGAACTTTTTTAGATGTCTATCTTCTAAGGATGACCCACAATAACCATTCTTATCTTTCGAAATTTGATAAAAATTTCATTGCTATTGCCGAAGCTATTTTCACCGGTATTATATTTATCCTTATCCAATAAAATATGCTATTTAAATTGGGCATTTCATTTAAAATAAAATATGCCTGGACATCATATCATTACTTTAAAAGATATCACAGATTCATAATTACGCGTAGCAAATTAATTATGGTTGACGGCAACGCGGGTGCAGCGGTAGGAGTCAATGACCTTTTCCTCGGCTATTAGGTATGTAATCCCGGTAGTACGTATCCGTGGGATATTATTCGACACCCACGCGGGAGAAACGGCGGGCAAAATCTAGTTCTATAGATAAATGTGACTGTTTATAGCGACTAATATCGATAATTTTCAATATAAAACCTCCAGCAAAAAGCTTAACCACAAAATAAATTACCTTCATTTAATACCTCCAACATATGTACATAGTACAAGTGAATTTAATCGATTGTAGTCTTATCTATCGGTCGGGGGAATTGTTCCCGTAAAGCCAAGATAATCTTCTTGCAGCGAGTATCGCCGAGTGGCGGTTACCCGGTTATCCGGTTAAAACAAAATGTTATTGCAATAATAACTGAACTTGCATTACGTTATATTGAAGGGGGATAATCCTGTAATGGTTTGTTTGTTTGTTGGTGGCACGGATGTTTTTGTAGGATATGTTTAGATGCATGATACAATATTGGCATCATAGATCAGAAAGCTATTGCCACTTTCAGTTACACTAGATTTAGGCGATTGCTCGACGATAATGTCCGTAATATGTCCCTCGGCAAACTTCGTGTTTCGTCACTCGTCGGATTTCTATCAGTTCCATTTGCACTTGGTGCAGACCGGACGCTCTCAATCGACTTGGAAGCCGAGGGACATAAAGCAAATAGTTGTAATGTACTCTAATGATGAAAGACTGGATACAGATCGGGCGAACTATGCTTATTATTCTAGAAAAAAACTGAAACAAAGAATATACTAAAACAGGGACCACTAGTTAGTTTTATTGGGGGTCCAAAATAATATGATTGTCGCGGTTCGTTTGATAGACGATTACTAACTAAAAACTTTTTTTTTTTAAGGTTACTTAAGGTCTGCAAAAAATAGGTCGGTGTGTCGGTAGGACCGCAGTCCACCATTTGGTGACTCCTGTCCTAAAACCAACAAATTGTTGTCTGTTCAATGTCATGAATATTTTTCTTCAGTTTTTGATCAAACAATGCAACGTTTGCTCTAAACCCCTGACCATTTTTATCTCATAGGCAGTTTCCCACAATCCCCAACATATTTTTCGGGTATACCAACATTGTATCTACAAGTTACATGTGCCAACACATTAGCGTCAGATTGATGTGGGCCCGACTTCCTGTTTGAGTTTCAGCACAACTTTATGTGTGCGAACGTGCTGTAATACGAGTGTGTGGGTAACTCGAATTATCTTCTACTTAGACTTACTAAGTGGGTATGTTCTTATCTGGTAATCTATCCTTAATGACTTAAGAACTTTAGATGATGGGTCACCTTCGTTTAAGCGTTTCTCTGCTGAATTATTTACGCTTCAGTAGATTGCTATTTAATGTGGCCTTGACGTAGTGTAAAAGAAAATAAAACGATATTTTAGACAGTAAAGGATACTGCTTTCTATTTCCATAGTTTAAACAAATGTAAATAAAAATAAAAATAAATCAAGTGCATAGTAATTATTGTAAACTAAAATCTGCGTAGGTAAAAAAAGTATGCCGCTCCGTTCCGAATGAGGAAAGACCGCGCGAGTTACGACGTAGCACGCACTGTGTTACGTCTGCGTAGCACAGTGGCGTAGCGCGTAGCAAGAAGCGATCGCGCCGGCTACCGCGCGGCGTAGCTTTTGCAAACTATGGCGTGGAATGTTTTATTTATTTTATTATCTGGAATTTATACCAAAGGTTTATCCCGTGTCCAATATACAGACTACTGGGTTTATTGCAATCAATATTTCAATTAAAATATTAATTTTACGATTAAACTTTACTTTTGTGAACATATTTTTCAGTAAGCAAAACCTGTAAGCATACGCAAGAACATAAAGTAAACAATCCTTTTAAAATACATATAAATAAAAGTGGTTAAGTACTACACCTGCCTCTTCAATTCAATGCAAACCATATTATAAATGTTCTTATAACTGAAATATATTACAATAATGCCGAGACCCGAGACAAGAAATTATTCGAAATTAATTACAATTTATTATCTGAATCATATTAAATTCCAAGATGCCGTCGACCATTCAAATTATTAACACAATAAGTACCTGCCCGAATCTGTTGAAATATTTTAATTTCACTAGGACTCGTTGATTTACGAGGTCCATATGAAAGACCAGTTTAATAAGATCTTTGAATAAAGTCCTCTATAGTATATATCTTAGTTGAGTGAAAGGAGCAGGGCAGGTCATTGGTTACTGGTTCATGGCGTCAGTTTTGTTCCATAAGTTATATTAGTTTAGCTATTCATTACGACGCGTGAGAGTGTGTTATCTAAAGTTGAGAGTCTTAGCTAATTCTAACAAATATGTACTTATATGTAATGCGTGGATATATTGCTCTTTAGTACAGTTTGAATACGGAAGTGTTTGAAGTTAGTTTTCAATGTAATTAATGTTATCCATAGATCTTTGCTGGATATAACTATTCTTCGATAAAAAATTATTACTGCTGTAATTTTTTTAAATAAACAATTACAATATTTACAGAGCTTATTGCGAAAAAATGCAAGGGTACCTAATTACCGATATGTAAAACCTACAATTAAAAACAAAACAAAAATATTGTTGTTGTTTTACAATAATAAAAAAACTCTATCAATATATATTTATTCAATTTGAAATACGAACTGCTAATTTGAATAAAAATTCAGGAATCCAATATCCATTTAATTCAAAATCCGAATGTTTTGATTACAGATTTTAGGAACATCCGTTTCAGAGAACCAAGTTAAAACAGCACTAACTTTTGCCACAATTAGGGATTGGGTAAATACTTGAAGTTTGTAGACCCTTCCTCTAATCCGCTGCAAGGTTTACTAATAAAAGCCGTTCCCAAGTAATACACTTTATAATACACAAAACTATTGAAGTAGGTGCAAGCTGGTCCAGACAAGTTGGCTAACATTGCGCACTCCGGTGGATTAAGCAAGTTCCGTGCAATCTTCCCGGACGGCCAACTTAAAATTCTAACATCAGTTTCGGGAATTAAGGGATTCACTCCATAAATTTATAAAGCCCGCTTACTCCAACTTAATCTTGTTTGTTTATTCCTAGGTCTATTAGCGGATAAATCGAATAAGTTATTCTCTTTAGTAGCTTTCCTTTGATTAGGGCCGTCTCGCAAAATAGCCCCGTGAAATTCGCTAATTATTGTGCAGTAACAAATTACGTTAAGTTTTCATCACGCAGCTTTACTAAACAAGCGTAAAGGGTTGAGAATGCACCGTTAAATAAATAATTATAAAAAGCGGTAACGTTTCTGTCTGTTAAGTTGAAAAAGAGTTTTAAGACAAATGTTGGGGAGTTTGTTAAGTAAGAGGGTTCCCGAAAAATCTATTATGGCGTTGTCTAATTTCCCCTGGAGATGCTGCAGGGGCTGAGGGTAAGCCCGTAAGGAGCCTGTACATCATGCGGGCGCGCCGCGTGACACGAGGCTTTGCGATATGATAAAGCACCTGTTCACATATTTTATCGTGCGCACATTGAGCCAAAATGTATTATAAGATGCGTGTTAGGAAGATTCATTCTTGGAGCAATTTACGAACTGCGATGCTGGATTTTCGCTTATTTCGAGTGTTTTTGTAGAACTTTATTAAACACTAGCTAACTCGACAGACATTATCCTGTCGTAACTTCAATAGTTCATCCAAAAACGGATGTTAAATTTTTCCCGAATTCGAAAATTTTTCATAAGAACCTAATTTTAACTATTACGAAGCTTTTCATTTTTATTTTATAGTTTCCAGAAATATTAGACTAATATGTGCCTATTAAGAAGCCAAGAAAAAATACCAAGAATAATATAGAAAACTTTAAAGAAGTATCAGAAACTTAAGATTTCAATAAATAATATTGTTGCTCCCAAGGTATCAATCGTATATTTCACTATAATTAAGGTCCTTGAACAAACTAAAGGTTTTTAAGTGATATATCAAGCTTCAATATTAACAAAGTTACTATAGTGATCGTTTTAACCAATAACAGTCGGGAATACGTAGCAAACTAAACTTTAACACTACCTTACCCAGTAATAGTTTTTACTCTAATATTGCATAACATGCCCATAAAAATCCAAAAATCGGCTGTTTGAAAGTTGGAGGCAACTAACTTTTATTTATTTGTTCTCAAAGAACTAAGTGAAGCTAAGGGGTCTTAGAACTTCGCGACTCAGATTTATTTCAGATCGATAGTTCTGGACAAAGTATAGTTTAGTGTAATTTGAATTTACTTGGTCACATTTCTTACGCTGCTTGAAAACTAAATATAAAATGTGTTTACTTTTGGTTCATCGACTTCCCAAATAATTAACTGCCCCGTTAGTCTCGTGTTTGCAAGCGCGTCTGTTGAGCGTGGGGTCCTGGGTTCGATTCCCGGGTCGGGCAAAGTGTTATTGGGTTTTTCCATTAGGAATTTCTTAGTAACAGCCTGGAGTTTGGAAGTTAGCGGTGTGATACCCCCGTGCCTCGGAAAGCAAGTTAAGTCGTTGGTCCTATGCCTGATATCTCTCCGGTCGTGTCGGATTGCCGTCCCATCGGACTATAATAGTGAGGGAAGAGAGAGAGCACCTGTGTCTGCGCACACACTTGTGCACTATAATATCTACCGCGCCGAAGGTTGTTCTCCATTGAGATTGGCCGTCGTGGCCGAAATACGGTCTGGAGGATTATAAATAATTAACACCACACAAAACCAAGTAAAAACCATATACTATTACTTGTTATAAATATCTAATCAAATCTAACTAGCCTATATTGTACCATTTCAGCGAAAGGCCTCCCTCTCCCTTTTCTATTATAAATAGGTATATTTAAAAAAAACCTAAAAGAAAAACTATACTTTTATACTTACTAGGTACTACTTATACCTTTTCCTGACAGTTCACGCCGTAAAAGGTCAAATAACAATGAAGATATTCTAAACTGCATGCTGTGTAGCTCAGCGAACATATTAAATGAAGCCTGACCGTAAACTCTAAACGGCAAAGGTCATTCGAGCCTCTAATTTGTAACTTTCCAGCAGACGCGGTCCCATTTTAATATTTTACATAAAATACTGTAACACCTGCTGTTTAAATCTCCTGTTTCATACTGCTGACTCTGCTTAAAATGTATTCTATTTTACTTCCTGAACAAGGATAGAAATAATAATATAGTCCTTATTCTTTTGACTATAAGTTATGAGGGGAAGAACTGTTTGTTTGCTTGATTTGTTATCTAAATAGAAGATGGAAACAAAAGGCGACGCACTGGTAAATACATCTAGATTTTTATTTAGGGGAACAAAAATACTGCCGCACAAACTAGGATCATTAAATATTTGAGCAGCAGGTGGAGCAGGTGGTTTTAACACCCGCCGCCGCAGCTGAGGCTGGCCGGCAAAGCCGGCCAACAAGCCGAAGCAGCGGTGGTGAGCGTTTAGACCATCTGCGACGTTAAGCTCGCGTGGGACTGCCGGAGCCCTGCAGCGCCGGAGCCGTGACAGAAACCATGCTTGCTTGCATGTTGCATGATCGCTGTATGCTTGTTTGCTAGATGGTAATCAGTTACTTTACAGTTTTTTTTTTCGGTATTTTAACTAGTAGGTATTTTTAACGTTATGAACTTAGATGTATTAAATGTTGATATTTTTAACTTAGGCATAATGTCATTCGATATTTTGAATCATTCGAAATTTTAATCACTCGGCATTTCAATCTTCGAAGTTTTAAGCGTAGGTATAACAATTTTCGACATTTTGATATAATCGATATTTAAATTTTCGATGTTTTGAACATTGGTATTTTAAGCGTAGGTATTTTAATCTTCGATATTCAAATACGTACCCTTAAATACTTCTCTTATTCGATATTTTTACATTCATGCATTATTAATTTGTTTATGTGTGAATCTGGGGGCAAAGTAGTGCCACCGCAAAGTTGACCATACAAGACCGACCTTACAGTCGAATATAATATGAACATAAAATTCAACTACATATAAGGTCGGTCTTGCGTTTTATATAGTAGTAGTCTAGTATTGGGTAGTGTCGGGTAGTATACTATATATAAAAAATAAAAGTGCTTACATTTTTTTCTAGCCGTCGGCGGCCGCACGCTTATAAACGGTTTCCTACCTAACTCTTGAAAACAAGCGGACTAGCAAATAGGTCAACAAAGTCAGGAAAATAGAAAAAACCTATAATCGAATGATATTAAACCAAAGAAAAATGCTTAAAGGTTGGAACAGTTATACCTACATAGATTACCTACATCAAGCAGATTGCCAGTACCTCTCAGAATAAGATTGCATTAAAGGCGAGCGTTCAATATCGAAATATGCCGACTGCGCAGCGTATGCGCCAACCTGCACCTTTCCACATTGCACCTGCACTTTTTATATAGAAATCTTGTTTCTCTCCAATAAATATCTACTGTTTATATATGCAATTGCATTCAATTTCGTAAAATATCAAAGTTGAATAAAGAGATTGGATGAAATTGTGTCTAGAAATATGAAGAATGAAGTAAAAATACCTCGTTTGTGAGTTATTAGATTAAATTTATGTTTCAAATACTTAACTGACTACTTACTTACTGAGTAATCTCGTATGTTCTTAGTATAAATTGGAGGTAGGCCTCATATTTCTAACATATTTATAAATTCACTGAAACGATAAAATCCTATAACAATCATTTAAAAAAAAAACTGTAGGAACTTTCCATAAGCAAATGTAATAACCATTTGTTAAAAATTACGGCCCATTTTAAAACTACAAAATGGTTGGTAATATTATAAACAAATACTCCACGTTTGCACCCATTCGGAACTATTAACAACTTCAATAAGCAATCAACATCACACCGCGTTCCAACGCGTAATGAATAGCCACCAACTAATTCTACGTTACCGACATGAAAAGGCATAGTTATAGTTCCACTGACTTGTAAACTACCCTGCCCCCCGCAGGTTGACTGCAGCAAGGTGTTGGAGGGGACCGTCATATTAATTTGAAGCTCCAAATTGACAGGCTGCACG
The DNA here is from genome assembly GCA_963853775.1 of Xanthia togata. NCBI lineage: Eukaryota > Metazoa > Arthropoda > Insecta > Lepidoptera > Noctuidae > Xanthia > Xanthia togata. Next base: position 9,274,714 of record OY970802.1, on the reverse strand, counting down.
CACGGACCGCTCTTTCATATGGACATCGTAAATCAAAGGCGCCTACCGAAATTAAAACCAGGGTCGCAGCGTGTATTAATTTGCAGTGCAGCTCGAGCACGGACGGCGGCCGACGTCGACAGATTTCGTGGTATTGTAAGGCTAGAAATTGAGACGAGCCTTACACCTGGCAAGCCTTCCAATATTGTTAGCGCAAAATGTGCTGCCCCCTGTTTGATGTGAATCGTCGAAATTCCGCCAGTTATTCGGCGTACACGGTAAATGAATCAGGAATTTTGAGCAAACAATTCAGATACCCACGTTTTCGTTTGCAGAGAGGATGGGATAAAAATAAGTTTTATTTTGGCTTCATTGAATTTTATGGTAAATAGAAGTAGATTTGTTTGTGACTACGCAAATGTGAGCGTGTAATCAAATCAACTTCTATTACATGAAACGCCATAAATCCGTTTTTTGCTAAACAATTTTATTGAACCAGATCTTTTTTCATACAGCGTGTATTTTATCACGAATTATTTAGCATTTGTTTCATATTGTGTAAATTGTGTAAATAATTAGCTTTAATAAGATTCTGAAGGGATCAGTCATTTGATATATAGTCTGTCTTTATGTTAACGGATCTATTGTCGAGAAGCGTAAGTGCTCATTAGCAAATGCTGAGGTTACTTGATCCTTCTCATTACTTGCATTGTACAAGGTCGATGCTCTTTGTAGTGTTCTACAAACACTTTTCTAGGAATGGTTGGGAACCCCGCTTGGAAAAATAATCTAGATAATACTCATATCACAATGGCTTCTTCTGTTAGCCAAGATATTCGACTTATGGCTTTCGGGCTTCTGACGACCCGTAACTACTGTCAAAGATCCACAAATGACAGCCGGGACCAACGGCTTAACGTGCTTTCCGCGGTACGGGGGAGACTCGGTATGCAAAAATCATCACCCATCCATGGACCAACCCCGGCAAGCGTGGCTTAACCTGATGGATCGACCCATGCGGCTCTTATTATTTAGCCACGAGCTCCTCCCAACCCAAATTACGTCACATCACACAGAAACTCATACACGAAAACTGGGTGAAAACACCACAAAATTACCCGCACATGTATTTCAAAAATACTTAATAATTTGTACGGTTTATTTAGTCAACAGTAATGTTTGCCAATGTACTGATGGAGTGTTGTTGGCACAGAGCTCATTTGGACCAGAGTTATAATCGTTAGCCATGTAACATACCGTACGTGAACCGTCGGCTTATCGTTGTTGTATCAACTGAATTGTTTATCATTTGTTCTCTTTACATTGGCTGTAATTTTGAATGGGTGTACGAAATTATGGAGTAAAATTTTATGAAGTTTGAACTTTGCTATCACTCAGTTTTTGTAAAAATATGTACCTCTTAATGAAACCACACCACAGCAGCTTCGTTTCAGTTACTTACAGAATCTGTTTAATTTCCTCCTAGCTTAACCGACCACTGACACGATTAAGGCATATTATGGAATTAATTAAACCGCAGGAGCACACCTTTCTAAAGACACATTATTTTACAGATAGCACATCAAACCACATCTCACGTATCACGGTATACTTGGGCAGTGATAATGGTGTGACCGTCAGACTGCTAAGTCTATGACTAACCAAGGTGCGTGCCTTGGTTTCGAACTCGAGACCCATAGGTCTCTGACTTTTCAGATTCATATACGTATTGTATAATTATGACTTGCTTCAAAAACGGTGAAGGAAAACATCGTGAGGAAACGCCGCATGCCTGAGAGATATTTCTCGATGGCATATGAAGCCAAGTCAGAGGCCCATGGGCGGCTTTAAAAGTCTAACACTAGAGGGGCAATTCCCATAATTTTTAAGAATTTTCGCATTCGTATCTCATTCGCAATCTGAATACAATCAAAAATACAATCAATTTAGGTAATAATCAATTTTCTTTAGGTTAGTCACTAACCTGAAGAAAACTGTATACTTGTAACGTGATAACCTCAAACATCAAGCTAGCCTGCCACTGCCTACAATCGTAGGTTCCTACATGAACCACCCCCGAAGTAGGACAGGTTATAATTCATAAAACCTACCTTAAAAACCAACCTTATTCTCTACATAAAAACTAACCTTATTCTCTATTCAAAACGAAAAGTAATACAATTTTTCGCAAAACAAACACTATCAGACGTAACGTATACACCCATCGTATGTGGCACCTAGAAGATTCCCATTCGTCAAATGGACGGGTTTATTCAGAGTCCACAGGTGCCCGATAAGCGTAGCCGAGATCTCCCGACGTTCTGTACTTGATGGAATTGCTGTCTTGCTTGCATTGTGCATAATACTATCCGACGTACTCGCTTTTGACCTAGGTACATGTGTTTATTTAGTTTCTTGGTTTTATTTTTGTTTGTTTTCGCAGTTGATTTTTGTTTAAAGTAGGTAATTTTATAGTGCATACTGCGTGGGATACTTTTCTTAATATAATGATTACGCATAAACAAAACAGAATACAAAGTAAAACATACAAGACTTAACACCAAATCTCGTAGCACCTCGTAGCACTTTCGTAGCAAACTGCTACGAAAAATCGTAGCAAACTTCTTCACACACAATGCATCAAACTGAGCAGAAAACTCTAATCAACTAATGCATCAACAATGTCATTGGACGAACCAAACTCAATATAACAAACTCCGTATGTAATGGAATCACAAGTATTTACAAGAAGTCCATTCTCGTACATACACGAGTTCCCTTATACCAAGAAGTTTGAATGAGGGTACCTCGCATCGACGCACTGACAGCAACAATCACGCAAGTAAAACGTCATTACGAAGACTGATACGTTGCGCTTATTACGTGTACAGTTGCTATTGCTAACGAATATAACAAAAAGATAAGAATTTTCATGTATGTCATGTTTACACTAAACTTGTGCGAAGCCTGGAGTAGAGTATCAAAATTATGGCATTTGCAAATGTTTAGGTAATTCAACGCTTTGACAAGTGAATAATGGCTTTATGAAAGCCAGATTGGGGAAAACCCCTCGTTTAGCAACTCGATTTCGACTACCTCGACATAGTCTATCGTACCTAAAGGATCTATAACTATTTTTGGTTCACCCCATTCACGCACTGAACGTAGTTGAAGGCTAGATCATAAAGCCTTTCAATATTTTTAGTTAGTGGTTCCATTTCAACCAGATTTGCTAAAAGGTTACACTGCCTTGGTTTTATTTCGCAGTCTAGAAAAATGGGTTATTTTTCGGGAACATTCGATTCAAATCGCAGCAGTTTTTTTATAAATACACAAAACTTTAAAATACTCTACTATTTGTAGAACTACTACGTAAACGTAGTAAAAGCAATGTAATTTTGTAGGGTTCCGTAGTAAACAAGGAATCCTTATAGTTCCGCCATGTCCGTCTGTCTGTCTGTCTGTCCGCGGCTTAGCTCAGAGACTCTTTGTACTACAAAGCTGTAATTTGTCATGGACATTAAGCACGCCGACAAAGTGGTAAAAAAAAATTAAGAAAAAAAAATATGCTACCTCCCCTACACGTAAAGTGGGGATGTTTTTTTCTCATCTATCCCATGGTGTAGGGTGTCGTTCAAAAAAATTGCGAGTTTATGAAAACCATTTTTGGATTCAGTGATCCGTTTGCAAAATTTTGAGCTTTAAAGTGCTAATTTTTGTTAGAGGCAAATGTCGTCGACGTCGTCCTCCTCTGTCAGCTAAATGGTTAGTTTTTAATACTGTTGTGATCACACATGTTTTAAAACATTTATGCACGAATGTTTAAAAACTAAGATAACGTATGGCCACTTAGCTTAAGCGACAACAATAAGTTTTGTCTAAGTTTTAAAACAAATAGTGGTCATTTCTGCGAACAAAAAGAGTTTTTTTTATGTTTAGAAAACTATAAGTAATAAGGTTTTTTTTTACTTTTTCTAGTTGTCTATGATGGTCGTTATTCGATATAATATCAAGCAATTGATGAATATTTTAAATCATAGAAGTAACGAGGTTCTCTATTTGTGAGAAAAAAACGCCATTTTCATAGGTAATACCCAATATTATTACAGCAACACACTCACATAAAAATTCATCACAAATTACCATTAAAACCACTATATACTTTAACAATTATTAAGGAATCCTTACTAATACTAGAAAATTAGTTTGTTTGTTTGTTATGCTTTCAGGCTAAAACAGCTGAACGGATTTGGATGAAATTAGGCACACGGGTAGACCATGACTTGGAGAAGGACATAAAATTCCTTTTAACCCGAAATTGAGACTTATGCGGATGAAAACGTGTCAATCACCAACCACCTGAACCTTCAAGATACAGGATTTTCCTAGTTTGAAGAAAAACCGTCTTACTCATTTGGAAAAGCCATATTCTTTTTTTATCGTAACAACACTGAAATTACCTAGGCTGTATTTTGTAAATAAATGATAACTTTCTTACTTACTATATGTTTGAAACCACTCGCTGTATATTTGTATCTCTTCAAAATGAACGTTAATCATTATTATCTGCGAACCTGATGGATGTCGTTTATAATTAGGACTAATTACAAGAAATGATTACACAATAGAATCCGTCGACTATATGAACCTTTCACTGTTGTATCAAAGGGATTCCAAAAAGTACCACAAACTGTTTATAATTTTTCACTTTCAGGGTCCTAGGTAGGTAAAAATCATATCGAAATGAGGGATAATAGAAGTTTTATTAGAAAATAGAGAATTTATGAGCTTTCGATCATAGTACACCAAATATTAAATCAACAGTGTATGAAATTTTGCAATAATTAATAGAGATACTGCCATTACTCCACGCTTCAATAGATCATTCCTATTTGTCATTACTAGCGTACATGACGACACTACTGCCTTATTTGCGAAGTCATTCAGACCCTTCTAGGCCTCTCGCGATGAAAAGGAAAACCGAAGGAGCTCCTCCTCAGGCGTAATATTTTAAAGTATATCAAGAATAGGTATGTAGACAATTTTTTTTTGTTATCAGGTAGATTATTAAAAATATTTTACACGTAATTTTTTTTCTTTTTTTACGTAATCAAAATGTTACGGCAATACATGGAGTTAAAATGTGGCAAGTCGTCACTTTCTGCTAGATTTTATACTGACTTGTGACCCACTCCACAACGTTAATGCGTTTTATCTAAACCACATTTATTAATCTCATTAGTACCTCAACGAGTTGAGTGATTCACTATTAGTATAAATACCGAGTATTATTACGATCGGCTCATTATTTTCTGAACTATCATCATTCAAGCAATTTAATCGGGAAGACAGCATTTACAATGGATAAAATCGAGTACCGCGCCGTCATAAAGTTCCTTGCCAAGCAAGGAAAAATCGTCGAAACCATTACGGAAGAGTATGTCCTCCGTTTATGGAGACTCTTGCCCTTGTAAAACCATGGTTTATAAGTGGCATCGTCTATTCAAGCAAGGACGAGAATCACTTGAAGACGATCACTGGCCTGGGCGACCCATCGACGTGACCACACCAGAAATCATCGCTAAAGTCGAAATTTTAATATCGGAAGACGCTCGTCTTAAGAAGAAACAGCTTGCAGAAATGGTTGGAGTATCCGATACAACCATTTTTAAAGTTCTTCATGACCATCTCGGTATGACTAAGGTCAGTGCAAGATGGGTGCCAAGAATGCTCACACCGCCGCAAAAGCAACAGCGCGTAGAGAGTGCACGTGCGTTTTTGGACCTCTGTAACGAAGATCAAGAATATCTTGAGTCAAACTGTGACTGGAGATGAAACTTGGGTTCATCATTATGAACCTGAATCTAAACAAGCCAGTGGCATAAAAAAGGCACACCACCGCCTTAGAAGTTAAAGGTGTCGCAGTCGGCCGGAAAACTCATGGCGACTGTTGTGACTGACATGTGTTCTGGGATACTGAAGGAATCCTGCTGAGAGATTATAAGGACAAGGGTGTTAATATAACCGGAGAATATTATGCGTCAATTTTGGAGCGTTTGAGGGAAGCCATCAAAGAGAAAAGGCGAGGAAAATTGACAAAAAGCGTCTTGCACGACAATGCGCCTATTCACAAGAGCCGTGTTGCCCTGGCTACCCTACACAAGTCTGGCTTTGAAATAATTAACCACCCACCATTAGTCCAGACCTGGCCCCTGCGATTATTATCTATTCCCAAACATGAAAAAAGCATTTCAAAAAGCATTCGTGGCAAGAAATTTTCAAGTGATGAAGAAGTGAAGGACGCAGTTTTAAGGTATTTTAAGGACATTTTATTTATGGTTTACCTAAGCTTATTGAAAGATCTGAAAAATGTATTAGGTTTCCAGGAGAATATATCGAAAAAGAAAAATATTTGCGAATTTTTATTTACCGCCTTACCTGCCATTCCGCGAACTTAAAAACGCACCCTCGTAGATAAAAAGTTGTTATTTTAACATAATAAATAGTATCTATCTAACATGTTAAAATAACAACTTTTTTATTTAATTATTTGTATAGATAGAAAGAGTCACTCCATAGCAATAGGGTCCGTCTACACGCAATAACGACGTGCCTATGATTAATTCCGAGCGACCGGGTGACTCGTGCTCAATCGCCATCTGCCCTTATTAATTGCCTTGTCAGGCGTAATCGTGTGTCCTCGCTTAACCGTCCTGTTCTCGATCCACGGTTACGCAACCTGATAAAATTGTTTTCGACATACGAGTAGCTGTTACAATCCGGTAAATAGATTTTGTAGAGAGCTATTGCCTTTACGTTTTGTGACGGCCTGTGATTAAACATGTCAGACTCTGACTTTGACTAAGGCTGTTTTAGTACTTAGATTTGATTGCAATATGCATGGTGATATCGTTTCCGATGGTTAATACTAGACATTTGAACGAATAGGGAGGATTCTATCGTCAAAATTATAAAGTAATATAAATTACTGCTCAAATAAACTTGACAGTCATATTAATTTCAGTAATCACATTATTAGTTTCGTTAATAGGTTCCTATTTAACATTGTCATTAACTGCGACTTCACATTTCGTTCGAAGTCATGGTATTTTTTTTCAAATTATTTAAAAACAATTTCGTTATTTTTCGATAAATTTCTGGTCCAGTATTTTAATTTCATAGTACTGTATTAATAAAGAAATACCAACCCATCTTAAAATTTCATCAAAACTCATTCATCGCCGCCTTTAAATTATTTTAATATCTATATCTAACCCTTGAAGACCCATCAATCACGCATTATTCGCAGGCTATTAATCTCGAGATCACGCCTCACCTATTACTACCTAATTATATCCGTTAGACTTGTATTTAGGCGAACATATCGTACATAACGTTGGTTTTGACTAATGACATGTGCAAGGCAGATCAACAGATGACAAGCAATTACTTGAATTAATTGCAGTTGGCTCGAACGTCCGACAGGACAGTGGGACCCTCCAATGAATCCTTACCGTGTCCTGGTTGACAGAACTCAAATAAATTAATTGGGCTCTCCACCATTATGTAATCCTTAGTGTTATAATAATTGGGAAAGTGGCTTTATCTGTTTGGTAAGTCTTATTTTCCAGTTTCAAACCAATTTTGCTAAATTACAACAGAACGATAACTTAATTCCTGAAAAATATCAGTAGCAAGCGAGTTGAAAGCAAATATTTCAGTAAATTGTATTATTATTTTATAATTAAAGTAATTGTATTAGTATTGTTAGTACTTTATTCAGTCCAAATGTCACTGTGGAATTACTAGACTTGAAATAGATATATTGTTGTTTTGTAGGTACCTTTATCATTAACAACAACTGAGCTACAATAACATTGGACGTACATATTTTATTCCATAAGCTTTAAGCGATTGATGGAGTGGAGTGGAGTTTCTTGCCCATTCTTTTCCATACGAAAACTACCTTTTGTAATGGGCGACTAGAATCAGTTATTATTATTTTTTGTAAAGTTTGACGTTCAAAAGTGCCTTTTTGTGTCTAATTGAAATACATTATTTGACTTTGACTTTGACTTTGATGTACTCGTATGATATAAATAATCTCGGGCTTTAAAACGCACAATATTATTTAATTGATTTTCCTTCCCTCACTTAATATTTTTAATAGACAGACTCTATCCTAGAGGGATATAATATACATAATATTATTACCCGTGATTCCCTGCCCTTAGGTAAAGGCTCTGCAAAATTTTACCATCGTAAGGTCATTGTTTTTATGCGGAAATCGGATCTCTAGTAATTATGTATTGGAGATATGTATTCCCATACTCCCTTAGTAAGGTGAACATTGAGGTTCGATAGTTAGCGGGATGTAATGTTAATTTAGACAAAAAAAAAACGTTGATGAAAACTGAACTATACATATGTTTGTATTATTAATGATTCATTAAAGTAATGTAAAGATCTTTTTGAGAGAGAAAGAGAAATAAAGTCTTAACAATTAGGTATTCTAATTGTAATTTTTTTTTAAATTATAAGTTTGAACACAGGTGTGTTTTTTAAACAAGTACGAGTAATCAAGATATTTTGTTCTTTTATTCCCCGAAACTAGACATCGCAACACCGGAAAAAATGTTATCAGCCCTAGAACGTTCACAGCCTCGCACATAATTCATCCCAAGGTGTTAATTATCAATAAATCTTAAGTTGAACATTTACGACCCAATTTACGTCTATATAACTACATACACCCAAGTACATAATATACAAGTTAAGTCTATATTACATCCGCTCCCGCTCCGCCCATGCTTAAGGGCTTCGTTTGCGGAATTACAGTCAAAATCAATTATGTGGGCAGGTACTTATACATGCCATTAAAAGCACTTTATCTCTTTAGGTATTCCAAGCGATGCCGATGGTTCGGAAAAAAAAATCGAATATATTTTAGGGAAAAAATGTTTTAGTCCCTGTCTAAAGGCGAGGTGATAGTGAAGCTCAAGTCGATTTTCCTAAAAACATAGGCGAGAACAGAGTTCTGTTTTTTCTACGAACGTAATCTGTATTGAAATTTGGGAAATTTTGCGAGTAAGGTATATTATTAGGGGGTTTTACTAACCTACTTTGTATATTTTTATGGGTCTCTGGTTTCGGTAACTAGACTTTATTCTCTCATGGTTTTGGGAACTTTATGATTTGGAGCAGATGCCATCGTAACTCCATCCATCTGCTATCTGTATAGCCTTTTCCCAACTTTGTTGACGTCGGCTTCCAGTCTAACCGGATGCAGTTGAATACTAGTTTTTTTACATGGAGCGACTGCCTATCTGACTTCCACAACCCAGTTACTGGGTAATACGATACCCCTTGGTAAGACTGGTTGTCAGCCTTTCGGGATTCTGACGACCCGTAACGACTGTCAAACATCAACTAATGACAGCCGGGACCAACGGATATCATCCTAACTATAATAATAAAAATATTATTTAGAAATGCGAGAGTGTGTTTCATTTCATTTCATTTATTTTATTCATAAAAACAATTTACATTGTGTTGAATATACCTATACACATGCAATTCACATACAAATACAAGGACTATGAATGATTAATTAACATTCCAAGTGAAATTTAAAAGTTCCAAACAGTTTCAAACATAATGTCAAACAGTGTTAGATATAATGGCACACATATTTAAGAATAATGTGAAACAGGTTTAAATATGATGTCAAACAGTTTTTAATATAATGTCAAACAGTTTTAAATATAATTCTAGATTATAATATATATAGATTATTCATTTATTTTTATGGTTCTGTACCGTATGGTAGAAAGGGTGAAACGGGACCCTATTACTAAGAGTATGGTCATGGTGTACACGGACCTTTACTGGAGTGGTTCAGATCATATTTGTGTAAGCGAACACAAAGAGTGGTGGTAAATGGTTATCAATCCCGCGAATACGTTGCAACCTCTGGTGTGCCCCAGGGATCTCATACTGGGCCTATCCTTTTCATTATGTTCATTAATGACATATTGAATTGCATCAAACATAGCCAATGCTCGTTGTTCGCCGATGACCTTAAAATATATCGCAAAATAAAAACCCAAGAAGACATAACCCTGCTCCAGTCAGATCTGAACTCAATACAGAATTGGTGTGAGGTAAATGGGATGGCTCTAAATGCCAGCAAATGTTATCACATAACGTTTACGCGGAAAAAGCACCCCCTGCTATCAACTTACTCCCTCAACGGAACATCACTGCAACAAGTTAAAAACATACGGGATCTAGGTGTAGTGCTTAGCAGCGATTTGTCATTTGTCACACATATCAATAACGTTATAAAAAAAGCAATGAAAATGGTTGGGTTCATCAATAGAGTTGGCAAAGAGTTTCAAGGAATCTTGGCCTTGAAAGTGCTCTATAACTCCTTTGTGCGCAGTCACATAGAGTATGCATCTCCAGTCTGGAGTCCAACTTATAATGTCCATAAGGATCGTCTTGAGCGCGTTCAAAAGAAATTTACCAGGTGCTTGCGGTTTAAAGACCACAAATGCCCTTACAGAGCCGATTACGCAGAACGGCTAAATTATTTTGAATTAGACTCATTGAAGCGACGAAGGTTCCTAAATGATGTGACAACCCTATATAAAGTTGTTAACGGGATGACTTCAACACCAGACTTGCTTAACAAAATCAGTCTAGACGTACCTCGTCACTCTCACCTCCGGTCGAAGCGTACTATTAGAACGTTTGCAACTAAACAGTGTCGCACAAATCTGGGCCACCATGCTCCCCTAAACAGAATGTTGACCTCCTACAACAAAGCTTTTTCCATTGACAGTAGCATTGACATATTCGCTGACAGTCTGTCAAATTATAAAATTAAAATCATTAAAATTGACCTGTGATTCGGTCCACTTCTACTATTTTAATTCAATAATATTTTTGTTTTGAATATAATTATTTTTTATCAATTTAATTCAGAATAATCATAATATCCCTTAATAATGTAATTAATGTTCAATTGTCGACTTTAATAGTAATGTTTGATTTTTATTTTATTTTTAAATGTAATTTCTTTCTTAGTTATTAGTACTTAATTTAATTTTAATTTAAACAATATCAATATCAATGTAATTAAGTTATGTTTATATTTTTAATTTAACTTTTCCTTGTGTTCTTTATTTTCGATAATTATTTCAATTGTAATTCAGATTCGTCCTTTTCTTTTGTGAATGATGTGCATGCCTTTAAGTAACTTATTTACACAGAATCCCATCGCAAATGTCTGTAAATGTCTTATTTGTAAATAAGTTGTTGGTGTGCCTATATCAAATAAATAAATAAATAAATAAGAGTTCGCTGTCCGTCTGTCTGTCCGCCTGTCTGTCCGTCTGTCTGTCCATCTGCCTGTCTGTCTGTCCGTCTGTCACCAGGCTGTATCTGATGAACCATGATAGTTAGACAGTTGGAATGACAGATGTGTTTCTGTTGCCGCTATAACAAAAAATACTAAATCAGAATAAAATAAATACACTCGAGAGCAATGAATCCGGGTCACTTAAAGAATGTTAAAAATCTCGGAAACTAAAAATGATAGGTTAATGCAATAAATTGTATTTAATAGACAATGTAATACTCCTTAAATGAAAGTAAAAAAAATATGAGTCACCATACATTTTATTAACACAAAATTACATAAAGAAAAAAACTGCTGATCTCTCCTTAAAACAAAAATAGGAAACATGAAATTTTTGAACTTTATTACGATTTTCTTGAATTTTAATACTTCGTATTGCCTCCTCGTGCTTCCATTACTGCGTTTACGCGGTTTGGCATGCTGTACACCAAGTTCCTTATACGATTTTGGGGAATATTCTCCCATTCCTTTGTGAGAGCAATTTTGAGCTCACGAAGCGTGGTTTCGTTGTTTTACGCATCTGCCTAGCTCGTCCCAAGCATGCTCGATCGGGTTGATATCCGGGCTGCGCGCTGGCCACTCCATACGAGTAATGTTCATCTCTTGAAGATAGTCATTCACAATCCTACCTGTATGAGGTCGGGCATTGTCATGCATAAATATAGCATCCTCACCTAAATTGACCATAAATGGACCAACGTGATCATTGAGGATTTCTTCCACATATCTTTCGCTAGTTAAAGAGCCGTTTTCTATGATCACCAGCTCTGTGCGACTTTCAGAAGAAATTCCGGCCCACACAAGTACAGACCCACCACCGTAGGCTACTTTTTCTTCGATGCATGCTTGCTTGAATCTTTCCCCTGGTCTTCGATACACTCTGTGTCTTCCATCGTGCTTGTAGAGCATAAATTTTGATTCGTCGGAGAACATAACTTTTGACCAATCTTCAATACTCCAATTTACGTGGCTCTGGGCATATCTTAGTCTTGAAATACGATGCCCACGCTCCAGTTTAGGGCCGTTTGCAGGTCTAAGGGGTTTTAAGTTAGATTCAGCAAGCCGACGTCTTACTGTCCATGCACTTGGGTTACTTCCTCCGAGGCGTCGAAACTGATTTGTGAGTTCAGTTCCTGTAAGAAAGCGATTTCGAAGCATGGTGTTCACCAAGTATCGGTCTTCTCGTGCTGTGGTACACCTGGTTCTGCCCGTTTCTGGTCTGCGTAGGTTAGAACCAGTTTCTTCGTAACGTCGGAGAACTCTTTGTACTGTTGACAGCGACACACCGACAGTCCTGGCTGTATCGCGCTGACTCCGGCCGGTTTCCAGCATTGTAAGTATTCTGGTGCATTCTTCAGGCGTAAGCGACATAATTTCAGCTTGAATAATGAATATAGAGCACTATCAACATGGTTTATGTACCCACATAAATGACAGATTACAAACAAAAGCAAAACCAAATGCTGTAATTTCGTAGTTCCATCTTAGAAAGTGGCCCTTTTTCAAATTTGATTTTTTTATGATATAACTTTACAATAACTAAGAAGTTTTAATACCTTCATTTAAGGAGTATTACATTGTCTATTAAATAAAATTTATTGCATTAACCTAGCATTTTTAGTTTCCGAGATTTTTAGGATTCTTTAAGTGACCCGGATTCATTGCTCTCGAGTGTATTTAAGGGAGGCTCCCATACAACAGACATGATTCTTTTGCCGTTTTTATAGATAATGGTACGGAACCCTTCGTGCGCCAGTCCGACTCGCACTTGGCCAGTTTTGTACGTTTGTTTGTTACGCTTTCACGCGCTACGGTTACGGCTGAATGGATGTGGATAAAATTTGGCACATGGGTAGACCATGACCTGGTTAGATCATAGGATATCTTTAATTCCTGAAGCACGTTCTCGTGGGATAATTTTTGACATACACGCTGGCGAAGCCGAGGAAAACAGCTAGTTTTAACATAATAACACTGGTAAGAGTAATTAATGGTAATTATACAGCATAAACTTCGAAGCTAAATCATTGCGAAAAAAAAACTTGCTTTAACCATAGTGAATTATTTTTTCCGATTTCGAAGAAATGTAATGCCCAGTTTCTCATTTAAACCATGAACCATTGCCTTTGCAATACTCAAATAATTTTATTTCATCAAAACCAATAGCAATAACATCATCAAAGGCTCACTAACACCTAATTAACTTATTAATAAACGTAAAATGATACACAATAACACTGGTACAGCTAATAGGGCATTAATCGCAACGACATAGGATATACATTGTTTAGATTGTCACATTGAAATAATGTCGCTTGACAATACCGATATAAACTGGGTTGTCAGTGGCAATTACCTTTATTGTATCTAACGGGTAAACAATTATATGAGTGTACTGTGCCGCCTGGGGACGCTTCTCATTAACGGGCCGGCGGAGCATGCGTAGTTCATACAAACGTAATACCAAAATAATTTGTAAATCAAACATATTCTTAAGGTAGTGTGTATTTATTCCGATTGGATTACAGAATATCTATGCTTCCAAATATATTTTTTTAATGGACACTGTTTTAAATTCGAGTTATGAGAAAAATAAGTTTTCTATAGAAATTTTAAATTCCTCATATCTCGCCTTTATATCAGTGTCCATTCAAAATATATATTTGGAAGCCTAGATATTCTGTAATCCAATTGGAATAAATACACACTACCTTAAGAATATGTTTGATTTACAAATTATTTTGGTATTACGTTTGTATGAACAACGCATGCTCCGCAGGCCCCTTAAATAAGGGAGATAAATAGTTCTGGCACCGAGAAGAGGAGTTTTTGGGGACTAGTTTGAAAAATAAGTATGTGCGTTAGAAGTTATAATACATATCAAAAAGTTCTTATAGTTTAATATAAATTATTCAATCTTAGTGGACATTCATGTGAAAAGATTAGTATAGCAAAAGCCTCAATTAAAAAGTTTCCTATTTTCTTAACGTAAAACGTTTCTACCAATATTTTCAGAAAGGAGAAAATTAAACCGTCTAAAAATACAATTTTTCTGTTTTTTTTTATCTTTCGCGAATTCACACCTCCAATTTCAAAGAGATGTATTGCCTAGTCTCTCATTTAAACTGACGTTGAACCATTGCATTTTAGCCCTTGCCAGAATTAATGACATGAACCGTCGCTTGTCACCCACCAGCTGCTTTTAGTACCCAAATGGCTGGGCACGCGCCGATGGGAAGAGGCCAGACGGAATGACCATAATTCCTTGGAAGTTGGGTAGGCCTTTGGTGTGAGATGTGACTTGTGCGATCCCATCTTCCTAGCTCTGCGGGCTTTACTGGGGCGGGTACTGCTGGTGCAGAAAACGGCTCAAATATACCTTATACCTTATTGAGAGCTATATGTTTGAGCCATTTGGGGTTGAAGCACTAGGGCTGTGGCGTCCGAGTGCTCATCGAGAATTTAGAAACATCGCCAAGCGGTTGTTCAACTCTTCACGTGACCAGAGAGCTGGCCTATTTATAGGTCGAAGAATCAGCGTTGCCACCCATAGCCAATTTACTTGTAAAACAAATAAAACATTTTTCATTTTCATTTCATTTCATAGCCATTTGGGCACTTTTCCCA
This sequence comes from Xanthia togata, assembly GCA_963853775.1. NCBI lineage: Eukaryota > Metazoa > Arthropoda > Insecta > Lepidoptera > Noctuidae > Xanthia > Xanthia togata. Next base: position 9,259,683 of record OY970802.1, on the reverse strand, counting down.
TTAACAGCAATGCAGACGCCCAATGAGCTCTTCCCTTTTTATTCTGCCATCATTAGCATCATCAGCTTGCAGCAGTCCACTACTGAACATAGGCCTCTCCAAATGCACGCCATTCAGCTACCAGCCACCCTGCGAATATTGTCGCTCTAACTAGGCTGAGGGCCCTATCTTACGTTTGCCGATTCACGGTCTCCACTCAAGAACACGTCTACCCTACCGGTCATTGGTTCTTCGGCTAATATGGCCGACCCATTGCCACTTCAGCTTGCTTATCCTGTAACCTATGTCGACAACTTTGTTTCTCTGCTGCATTACATCATTCCGGATCGTTCTTCATCATCATTTTATCATGACACCATCCCTAAAACCATATTTATACATGAACATGGCTCTCTGCACTATTTTAACCAAGAAAAGACTTAAGAAATTTTATTTTTAATAAGTAGTGAAATTATACCGAGACAGCTATGTTTGGACCGCGACACAAATTGCGGCTCCAGTGTGGGACACCTGTGTCGCAATCTCTGTCGCGCTGCTCTCTACAAGAAAGATTTAAAAATAAGTACTTGGAAAAAGAGCGGTGTGGCTGGTACCTACATTTCTATAATATTCCTGTAGCCCCCTCCACCGTTAACATGCTTGTGGTATAGATACGTGCGCTTATATCATTAGAGTGATGTGCAGGATTGAGGTTGAGAAATCACATTCTGAGCTGTTGTAAACATGCATGTTGAAAACCGATTAATTCCCAAATAGGTATGTACCCCACGGACTAGTTAAAAAATCTAAAATATTGCTATTAAATATTTCATTCAAATTACCAACATTTCAAACAAAAAAAAAACATACAGATACGTATAAAACAATTTCATATGAATTGGTACTACATGTCTTCTTGTTATTTTTAGTATAAAAGTTGTGTAAGCCCTTCACCTAAACGGTCCGCCCACAGCAACGCCCACTTCTACTTTAAATAACTTCATCATGACCTGCAATAAACTTTTAAACAAAATAATGTTATAAGGAATTACTATGTATTATAAAAACCGTTTCCATGCGTGACTGTCTGTCCACGACCTAATCTCGAAAACTCTTTAGCATATTTCGGTGGGGCTGTAACAACAATTTAGAATATTTATAGAGGTCGGTTTTAGTGCTACTCGTAATTTTATGTAGGCGTGCTAACTGCAAATAATGTACAATGAAACGCAAAGTACAGGAACAAAGTGTCACACCGAAGTTATATTTAAAACACCTAGCGTACAATCTGCGATTCAAATCAACTTTATCATCCGAGAAGGCAACAAAGCGTGTGTAGAAGCGACCCAAGTTTTCCGGGCCTGTGTCGCACCTGCTACTTTCCCACAAATTGTAACCGGTTTCAACTCACAAGTCGCCCGTTCCCGCCCGCCAACTTGGCCTTATTCTCTTCATAATTAATTCTTCATTCGAAACAACTTGGACTTGGACAGAAGCGGGCCGCGTAAGCACTTAAATAGTCTAAATTGTGTCGGAGACGCGCCCATTTTTAATTAGTTCAAAAGAGCTCTTCAATTTTTAATGACCGTGTTTCCAAGTTTTGTTGTTAATTAAAGGTGTAATCAAGCCCGTTCTTGGTGAGGTGCCTGCCACGATTGCAACCTTTAATTTTAATAGAAACAAAACCAACCAACTTATAGCCAGCATCCTCAAGCTGCCGTGAAAAGTGATCTTGAATTGATTGAAGTTTACTCGCCGCGAGAAATGCTTATTGTTTGAGAGTTCGCGGTTGATTGAGATCTCTTGTTAATTCAAAGTAATAGAACAAGATTTCTTGTAGTTTTATTACCATCAAAGGTTTCAAAACTTAAATGGGTAAAGAAAATTTTCGAATTTTCTCTAAGTATTCGGTAGACAAAACTCGACAGCGCTTGATTGAGTGAGTCGAACATTTGAATAGTTCTTTTATTAACTATCCCGTCGACATAAAAACGTTGTCTGTGTCACTTCCTCTGATCTATAAGGTTCGCCATTCGCAGACGCTTTATAAAAACCTGTTTGTTTCCTTGACAAGTTTTAATTGAAAACTGTTCTTGTTTATTTAAAATACTTTCACAAAGAGAAAACTTAATAAAATATCACTCGGCAATATCGAAGTGCAATGACTTGACTTATATGCTGTTATAGGTAAGTACAGTCAAGTACATAGTTTTCTCAAAAAAACTGCCTTGATAGGTAGGTACCCTCGCCAACAAAACCCTTATCCGCAAACAAAACACGCAAATAAGCTAAACAATTAAAACTATCAATGTAACATACCGTTTAAACAATGGGGCTGACAAATCAATCCGCCTGCGAGGCCTGGGCCCGACAGGCGTTCGCAGCGTTGTACAGGCAGGCACAGTTTAAGTTCGTTATGTCCGGATGACAGATGGTTATCCCATTGTGCGCGACGTTCAAGCGTTTGTAATATTTGGATTAGTTTGACGTGTGGACTCCTTGTTTTTGGAGGGTTTTAAGTCGAGCTTGATGCGGGTTTCGAAATTAGAGGGATTTTTTTATGTTTTTATGTTGGCTTAAATGTTGTGGACATGGGCGTAATTATGTTTCTGCTTTTTAATATTCTTGTGTGACAAGACACTTTTTTCATAAGTACCTAATCCCTATAATTCGTCCGCTCCGTGTTTAACATGGTTTCTGACTGGAATCATTAATCGTTATAATTATTACATTATAATATACACACATAAACCTGAAATAAAGAAAGAAATCCTAAAACGTGACGTCGCAAGTATGCTGGAAGAGATTTCTTTAGAAAGAAGCATCACATTTGTACGTATTTTTCTGCTCCTTTTTTTCTTGCCCGTTTATAGGTGTGTACATAAACTGTTAAATAAATAAATAAACGTGCACCATCATTCAGAAACAAATGACAATTCCAACGCATTTTACATGAGTTTTAGCTTTTTGATGGTTGTTCCATCCATTTAATGGAATTACTTTCACTCTCACACATCACAAAATATTATTTTCAAATTCCGTGAATTGAAACTGTGACCTAATTATATAAAAGCTGTAATCAGAACTAATTTCATTTCACAATCCCGGTACTCAGTAATGTAATAAATTTGACTCCAATTCCAATTCATATCACACTGTTTCGTTACTGCAAATTAATTTTTCCTTTGGTATTTACTGTATTAGTTTTTGGAAACGCGTTTGCTTACCAAAGGTCAAGTAATTGGCCTAGTTGAGAGAGAGCTATAGAAAATAAGGGAAGACATCCTGTATTTCCCAAAAATCTCACTAACACAGAATTCCATGATATTGAACTGGATATAATAGTATTTGGACGACTTTAGTTTATGACTGAAATACTCTATCTGATAAAAGCCTATCCAACCCGTTAACTGCACTTGGCACTTGACACATGACACTAAACCTTTTCAACTAAATTCCTCGGCACATACTTAATAATTATGCGGCGACAATATGTAACGATAATATCGGTTATAATCACGTCATTTCACTTCATGTGCATAATTCACTCGGCCGCCTCCACAATAGAGCAACGCACATACACCACGTTGGCATTACGCATATTAATCAGCCAATTTCAATGGCTCTAATTAGGCCTGACACTGACAGAGTTACACTAAGCGGTGAACATTACACATATGCAAATATAATACTAACTCCCCTTAAATAAAAGCCGAACGATTATAATCTCTATTCCAGATATATAAATCATAATTTCCTATGAGTAACTGTATGAATAAGTTGGTGTGAGCGCCAGTGACGCCTACGAATAATATTGGTTTATCTTCATTATTATTTTATTCGGATGTTAGTTACATTACAGCGTATTGGAGTAAGCGGCGTAATCATTTTTGCGACGACTGTACCAAATGTCAATATTCAAAATTGGAATGCAGAAAGTAATTGGCATTTTGAATTGTGAAAAAAAATCGTTATCCATCGAGCGAAAAGCTGTAATCCTCGTAAACAAATCTGCAACTAAACAGTCAATAGTAACAAACAGTGTATTCCATACGACAAAGCGGCGGGCACAATGGCGGCGGGACAATGAGTGCGGCCTGCACTACGCAAACACTGTTCGTTCTGTCACTGTCAGACCTAATTAGCGTCGCCATTCAGATTGTCTGATTATTATGCGCATTGTTTCCTTCCATGGACGGTCCTCTCGCAAAATGATTGACTTTTTGTCGAAGTGTTAGGACTTAGTTGGTGACTAGGTCATCTATTGCCGACGTAATATAACAGCCGTGGTTATATTCTATCTCTAATCCTTATCTATCGGTCTGTAATTTACTAAGAATCTCTACCAAAAATCGGTTCATCTAAAATTCTCAATAATGGTGCCGCCTTTAATAAGTTTTGGGCTATAACTAAAACTATAAATTTCAAACATTTTTTTTTTCAATTTCAGTCGTTTATCGTACGTGAAATTAATTTCTATTATGTTAATTATTATAAAGCATAACACTTTTCATATATTGTATCAAATTGTTGTGCCCGACAAGGTTCATGTGAACTTTGTAACGATTAACTTTGTATATAATTATTTGTATTGATTTATTTCCATGTTTGGTTTTTTTCATTTTTTATTCGAAAATCATATCTTTTTCTAAAGATAATTTAAATAAAATGAAGATTACTCGGCTTTTATTTATTAAGTATTCACAGTAAGAAAATATAGTTTAATAACCAGCAACAAAATATTTTTTTTTCTCTAGACCAATTATTACTGTAGTTAATAAACGAAATAAGAATTGAGACTTACGACATTTAGTTCCGTGGTCGAACACGATCAAAGAACGCGCGCGATATTCAACTTTATTACTGATGTGTTAGTGTTTAGCACATAGTGGAGTGGCAAGGTGCATGGGGGCGGAGCTTCAGTGGAAATTGTCTTTAGAATGCCTGGTCTTATGATCTCGTACACACAAGAGATATGCAATAAAGATATGAATTTGATTTTGAATCTTGGTGTAGCACGTAAAATGTTATTTATTCGAGATAAAATTACTCTTTCCCGTGTAAAATCTTTTGTCAAATATATCAAAATAGATTCGGTAGATTAACCGACAATTAAACAGACATACTTTCACATCTTTATTGTGAAGTGTGTAAGAGCAGTGGTGGCTCAGTGGTATGTCACGACTTACGAGTTGTAGGTCGTAGGTTCATACCCAGGCAGGCGCTTCACTTTATGTAAATTATTTTATCATCACTACTCTCAAACCGGAAAAGAAAACAACGTGAGGAAACCCGTATGTCCTAGAACCAAAAATTCGAAAACATGGTGACGTCGTGGATTATGACCCACTCCCTCTCACTGGGAGGAGGCTTTTGTCCCAGCAGTGGGTACGTTATAGGTGATTGCTTTTTATGTTATGTGTAAAAAATATCGCTTGAAGTTATGTTAACTTTACAATAAAATAAACAGTGTTCTACGAGTACAACCTATAATCACACTGAATAAATAATCCCACAAAGCTGAGAACCTTTTCCAACAACACAAACCTAATGACAGAGAGGACTTATTCTTGACCTATCGATCAAAACAAGTCGGTAATTAAAGGCAGATTGTCACAAACTGTTATAACCTATTCTGGAAACTGTCTATCGTTGTGTGACTTGTGTGGTATCGATTGCCATCTATTTTCGTCTTCAAACATGGCTGCGACATGCAAGTCTACCAGCATTGTGACATTTGTAAATTGGTTTCAGTTTTCTATTGAAGCTGATATGAAATGCATGAAAGCTTTTTTATTTAGATTTTATTGATTTCATGGTCTCATGCTCGTTTCTTTAAAATTTAACTTTGTATTTTGAAATATAGTAATTCAGTAATTTAACTTAATCTGTAGTTAAATCTTAGGTAAATATATATTCGGCTGGCGTACCTAGTTTAAGTTAGCTAATCAAAATATTTATTGTGTTCTTCTTGCGCGAATCTCAATAGTCAATTGTTCTCTTACTGCACATTTATTTTAAGACTTGATAAGGCATTCAGCAAGCGGGTATTAATACTGAATATTGTCTATAATACCTTCGTAATTTTCAGAAACCTGAGGCTAAGGCATCTTATCTGAGCATAAGCTAATCATTACATCTTGAATAACAAGATTTATTTTAAAACATTAAACTTTTAAGTAGCACCAACGGTTTTGAAGACATGCTTATAGATAGTGCAATCCACGACGACGCGCCCCACTCCACTCAGCTCCGTACTAAATTACAGCTTACAGTACAATAATCGCGGAGTGGGGCGAGTCGTCGTGGATTGCACTATCTGTAGCTGGCTTTGGAGAAATACATGAGAATTTTGAAAGAAAGAAGTTTTTAATAACGCTAAAAAACTATTAATTGATAACATAGCATAATCGGCCTATAATGTTCTGGGACAGAGGCCTCCTCTTTTCAAGATGGAGTGGGCTGTAATCTACCATGCGAATCCAGTACGGGTTGGTATATGTCGCATGTCTTCGGATTTTTGGTTCTAGGACATGCCGGTTTCCTCACGATGTTTTCCTTCACCTTTTTGAGAGCAGTGGTGATGAAATTATTTACACAATTTAAAGCGCCTGCGAGGGTTCGAACCGACTACCTACAACTAGTAGGTCGGGGCCGTTACCACTGCTATATTGATAACATAAACAACCAATAATATAGCCAAAATAAAGAGACAGATATACCTACTTATAAACCTTGTAACACTACCGTACAACACATTCGTCGATTTCGACGGATCACGACTGTCACTACCAATGCATTATATCTGTCATTAATCCAACACACATTATTGCTATCCGCGGATCGCTTTCAATGCATCGCTTAATGACGTTAATAGTTGCTCTCATCTTGTACAGATTGGATATTCTTATGATATCATTATTTGTGTGGTTTATATTAATCGGTAGGAAGGTTCTCTCATGTTGTAGCTTCCGGAGAAATGAACCTGTCAATGGATATTGCAAAATAATAATAGTACTTAGTACGGCGGTGGTTGGTATATTGGCGTGTGCTACAGCTAGCACACGCCAATATACCAACACAATAAAAACACAATTTAAATTATAAATTAATAGCCATATGACAGCTCATATGGCTATTAATTTATAATTTAAATTGTGTTTTGCGTAATGTAATTATCTTATAAATTATTGTATAGAATCTTTTTTTTTCCTAACTGAACAGACAGCTGTGCTGCTGGGGAGTTTGTTGCGCCACTTCTTCTTCCCAGCAAAAACACTAGGAAGTGGTGAAGGGTGGGTGTTTTGGGGGACTGTCTTATGTAATTTTGACGTTCTAAAAGTGCTGAACGAAACGGTTTTAAGAGAAATTACTTTTCCTATTCCTACCGCCAAGCAGCATCGTTTTTTTCAGTTTCAGGTCATATCAATCCCCGTGTAATGGCTACTAACTGAAGGCCAATTCTCGTTCTTAAAAACCACATTCAAGTAGCAGTGCCGCAAAAGTTCCAAAATGTCACAAAAGGTATTCTACTAAACCAAAAAATTAAGTCAAACGTGACGTTTTGTGCGATAAGAATGCGACTAGAATGAAAATAAGAAATGTACTAAAACGGTATTCTGCTTAACTTTTGACTTGACAAATAAAAGAACGCCAAAAATGACGCTGGATGTAAATGTAAGTAATTGTATGTTTGGCGGAAATAACTTTCAACCAGGTGATGTTGTGTTCGGAGAATTCCCTTTATTCAGTTCAAAATTAAATATCCTCTATAGAACTTTTGTGTGACTTCGCATAACGAATTCTACGAATATGACATCCAAAAAATGTGACGGTAATTTCACTGTTCATTACCGAAAATATCACTTTACACTTTATCACGGCCACAAAAAAATGCATAAAGTCGCCAAATGGACATTATTTATGGAAATGAAATACGACCGCTTTACTGGCATATACATAAATAACGCTAATAAAAATAAAGTTAGCGGGAAAGAAAATCATTAAAACTATTAATGAATTATGCGCATTACTTTCTTCTGAAACTCTCAAATAGGTAGATCCTGTAACCTGTATTGATACTGAATTAATATTGTATTGAAATAGGTAGATTGTGTTAACCTACCAACCCAGCATGGATAGAATTTTGTACTAAGGAAGTTCAGTGAAGAAAATATCTACAGGATAGTTTTTATCCTATAAAATGGTAGTTTCGTATATAGTAATAGTAAGTAATAAGTTTATTAGTACATAAAAAACAACAACACAGTACATAGCGTATGAAAGCAGTGGGTTGTACTACCAAGTTCAAATTATTGACAGCTTTACGGGCTCCTAAACTAGGTACGCAGACCTGTATCTTAGGAGTCGGAGATTTTGATATATAAACGGCTTTTGAAGGAATGTTAAATGTAGGTAGCATATAATATAAGCATAATCAGCCTATAATGTTGCTACTGCTAGGTAGAGACCTTCTCTCTTCTCTTTCCCAGTGTGGGTTGGAAGTTGTCACATGTCTTCGGATTTTTGGTTCTAGGTGTCATGACAATGTTTTCTTTTCACCGTTTTGAGAGTAGTGGTGATGGAATTATTTACACAAAGTAAAGTGCCTGCCTGGGTTTGCTCACCACTGCTCTATAGGCTCTGCTCTAACTGTAGTTAATTTCACATTAATTACAGATCAAATTGATGAACGGACAAAGTGAAACTTCGAACAACTGCGTAACGGTCGTCATAACTGCGGCACTGGAAATACGTTCGACGAAAATTACCAGTTTTTGTTGATAAATGTCCCCTCCACCCTGCGACTGCTGTTTATGTGGCTATTAACTTGAAATACTTACTTATTAATGAGTAATCTGTTATAATTACAATTATTGTTATATCTAAAACGTTCCTGTTAAACGTTAGAAGTGTCGCCGGTCGCACATGTGGCGGAATAAATGTGAACAGTTTAGTAACGTTAATAACGCCAATATATTAGATATAACACCGATTGTAGGACATTGGAGGCGTTATTAATTTAACTCGTATTGTTTTATTTGATTTATACTTTTGTTGTTGTTGTTTTGTTGTATATATATTTCTAATCTATGACTACATAAAATAATATAATCAATCACCATTCTGAAGGACATGCGATGCTGATTATTACAACGTTCCCTATAACACTCAAATCTAGTTATCGTCAGACGCCCCATTTTCATGATCAAGCATTGTACTCATAAGTATTTCTACCAAAAAATACTAGTTTATTTTTTTGTCGTTTTTGATAGCCATTCTATTTAAGCAGTTAAGTAGTGATAACCTAGTGGTATGACCGTCAGACTGACAAGTCGTAGGTCTCGAGTTCGAACCCAAGGCACGCACCTCTGACTTTTCGGATTCATGTGCGTATTATATAATATTATCACTTGTTCAAAAAACGGTGAAGGAAAACATCGTGAGGAAACCGGCGTGCCTGAGAGATATTTCTCGACGGCATGTGAAGCCAAGTCAGAGGCCCGTGGGCGGCTTTAAAACTCTGACACCAAGTTAGTTACTAACCATACGAAAAGAAGAAGAAGCCATTCTAGTTTGGAATATAGACCTATTCGTTTTTAGCGAGCTTATGACCTAAAAACTGAACAACTAGTCCTAATACTAAGCATAAAAGAAGTAAAGGTACCTTCGCTTATTTTATGCTTGTTTAGTTGTTTTAGAAAATACCCTATGTCTTGTAAAACAAAAATAGAATGGCTAAGTTTATAAAAAGAAAAGCGAAAATCTAAGCGAGAATTAATGACATGCGTTTACCTTTACTTCTTTCAGCGGAACGTTATACTAAACAGTACGAGGTGTGTTAGTACTACTTAAAGCTCAAAACAGGTTTTAAATTTTTAATTGTGAACCAGTAACAGGTAGCTAGTCATCACATAAGCACGCCATAATAGTTTCACCTGACATAACCCTCGACTCGTGTTGATATAAAGTTTTAACGATAACGCTAGTTTTTTAGTCCCATATGTGTATAAGATAAGATATATTTTCTCACCACAATATAACAGTACATTTACAAATTATCATAGGACAATACATAATAGAATGTGTGAGAGTGGTGCCCAAGCTAGGCTTAAGGACTGGATTTCAGGACACCAGATCTCCCCTTTGGAAGCAGTTACATTTATTGAGGATTATGCACTCGTACACAATTGTGGTGGAAAAATCAGAAAAAGTTAGTTAGTAATATGGTACATGGCCCTCTACATAGTTAAATATTTGTTTTTTTTATTTAAAAGTAACAAATTCTACGTTACTGAACCCCTAGAGACATCCTGCATACCTACTCAAATGTTTGCATTTGATCTCGCAGTTATGATCTTAAGATTATTGAAATAAAAAGCAGCAGTCTTAAATTTTATTCATTTATCTATCTCACATCTAGCCTTACAGGATTTTTTTAAACCCCGAATAAACGCGCCTAATTCAATTGATCGATCAATGATATAATACACAACACACATATATATAACATTCGATGATCATAAATGATTTTATTTCTGTAAGTAAGTACACACACTTTTACACATTTTAAAAACTAGATGAGGTGGAGGATTCGTTTTTTGCACCCTATGGTACCTATCAGAAACACGGCTACATCCCGAGTAGTCAAAAACTAAACAGCCAGTATTAAACCATTCAAAGCACCCAGCGAACAGAACGTATCCAATTACCCTGGTGATTATAACCAGCGCTTTGTCGTCTCGCTATACCAAAAACCGCTCGCAGATCGTTAGGATCACCAAAATATTGAACGGCCGTCTGCTACCTTTTAGAATCACCCACTGAGCCTCAGTCCATCCCACAGCCAAGCTAATCGGATTACAATGGCAGTACTATGACATTTAAATGTCAACTGCAAAAGGTATATTGGTCAGTACTTCATGGTTTCATACAGATACATTACATATATATACGTACGTAACGTCGTTATTGCACGGATTTTTTTGGTATGTGCATTGTGCAGTTTGTTTTTTTCTGTTTGCTGTAAATATTGTTTTTCAGTGAAGTTTTTTCGTGTGACGCGTGACGAGGAGGTATATCTTCTTGGATACTGTTCTTACCAACTTTTGATACAAAACAAATGGCAAGAGTAATGAGAAATAGTTGTCATATTGTTAATATGAACTAAGTACAAACTTGACACCAACTTTGCTCAAACGCAGAGCGAATTCAAAAGGTGCTTTTAAAATATTCTACGTTTAAGTCAATTCGCAAAGAGTTACAAAAAGTGAAAGATGTTAATTTAATTAACACTAACTTTGTAGTTTCAAAACAAAATTGTTCAACTTTTTTGCAAACTTTTAAGTAATTAGATGAAATGCAAGATAGGATAAAATTACTGAAGACTTTTATAAAAATTTGCACTTTTAAAAAAATCGTGTTAAATTAAAAGTTGTAAAAAATTCTCTCAAACAGTTCAGTAAAAGGAGTATACACACCATTGTTTTAACCGACTGCCAAAAACCAGAGGAACTTCCTCCTTTTTAATTTAACACGAATATATTTTATAAAACGTTCTAACTGCACCCCAATTCTAGGATTTTGAAGGAAATTGTTTCATAAATGTTCGAAAAATTCGTCTGACCACGTTAATGACGCAATACATGTTGTTGAATTGTCAAAATGAAAGGCATTGCAATAGTAAGTGTGTTACGCAATTGTCCCGCTGGTTTTTTACATTTAAATAATGTCAACTAGTTATATTTAAATTGGGTAACATTTATATAGAAACACACTATTGACACTCATTAGATAGTTTTCTTTTACTCATCATCTATACAGCCTTTTCCCAACTATGTCAGGGTCGGCTTCTAGTCTAACCGGATGCAGCTGAATACCAGTATTTTACATGAAGCGACTGCCTATCTGACCTCCACGATCCAGTTACTGGGTAACAGGATACCCCTTGGTAAGACTAGTAGTCAGACTTTCGGGCTTCTGACGACCCGTAACTACTGCCAAACATCCACGAATGACAGCCGGGACCAACGGGGTTAACGTGCTTTCCGAGGCACGAAGGGGTCTTGCTATGTAAAGATGGTCACCCATCCAGGGACCAACCCCGGTTTTTTACATTTAAATAATGTCAACTAATTACCATATTGACGCTCAATATACTCAATATACTTGAAATAAGATTAGTCTTATTTCAAATGGATTTCGGTTGATCGAACTTTTTTACTGCCCGTTCAACCGATTTTGACTTCTATTGCGCTGGTGGCATGACAAATTGCACCTGCATTAAACAGTTGGTATTGTAACCAATTTTTTGCTTTTAATGTCATAAGCCTACGGTATAGAAGTCAAAATTGGTTGAACGGACAGTAAAAAAGGTTAATTTGAATGTCTAATCTTATTTCAATCGGAGTATAGATACTTTTATTTTACTATAGCTACGAATGATTATTTGCTTTTCCTGTATGGACAAGTCAGAGCATCGAATGACATCAATACAGACTGTTTTGGCACAGTTCGTACTCATGTCCGTACTTTTACACGCTATCGCTACCATTCAAGGATCTTTATAGTACATAGTAGAGCTGTTATTGGGTCATCGCATTCTATTCTATTAATTAACCTATTTCTATCAGTTTGTACCTACATAGCGGAATATAATCAACTTTACTTCTTATCAGCCTGTTAACTTTGCTATAGTAACAACCTGAATGATCTTTAGTATTAGTATAAAAAGAAACGCGTATGGACTTCTAATTTTATAATTATTTAGGATTTAATTAATTTTATATTATAATCTGTGATTATTATTATTAAATGCACCGTCTGTTAGTCAACGGGGCCGACTCTCGAATCTTTTTTTATTCTAAATATGAAAATATTCCAGGAACTTATCAAATATTCGTGAAGGTTGAATGAGATAACAATCTAGATTAAAACCTCTACAGTGTCTACCTACTAGTGTGCTGTTATTAGCCCACCATCTATCAGTGCTAGTAACATTTCAAGGAATCCGATAATCTGAGTGATCTGAAGACTTGATTAACAGACACTGAATGAAATTCCATTAAACATTTTGATTTAGGTAAATTTCAGCAAAGCTATTAACATCAGCACTGATCAAGAATATTGTAATAATGTAACAAATCAAGGGCCACAGGCAGATAGAACTTATATCGTGAAAGACAGACAGCAAACGCTACTTTAGACCTTATGTCTTTATTCCAAAGGATACATTGACATTTATCATATTTCTGATAGATGGAAATATCTAGGTAAGTATTACTTGTAACTACTGCATATACCGTAGACCATGGACCAACTACGGTACTAGAAATATTAAGTATGAGGGTGCCAAAATGTATAACGAATTAAAGAAATACAATCTTTTCCCCTATTTAAAAAGAAACTAAATTTCTATATAATGAAAAGTTTTAAATTATCTTAGTCTAAGTATTTCATAACTCGGAATATTTACATAAACTTTAATATTAATAATAAAACACGTTATAGAAATAATACATATTGTCTAAACATATTCAATCACAACAAATAAATAAAACGTATAGTAACCTTAGTTTTTTTTTTTATATTCATAAAGAATAATGAATCCTTTTAATAACAACTTTGATAGAAACTGTGTTTTGATACATAATACGGACTCATAGTCTCCATATTTTTTGGTTTACCTTATTATCTCGAAATATTTTAGCGTAGTTTATTTTACTAACTAATTTAATGATTAACAATATTGTACCTACTTTTAACTTCAAACATACCGTTCCGACACTCGTTCCAAGGAACGTTTGTATGTACGAGTATACAACCAGTGTTTCTCATTCTAAGTGAATAATTGTATTCGGTTTATGAGAAATAAATGTCTTAAACCGTACTAAAATCGTTCAGGTATTGTATCTTTGTAATTATCATAAATACATATTCTTACTTCTTAATTATCATAAGTAATAAAAAGAGGGGCTCAAGTTTACAGAAACTTGAGCCCCTCTTTTTATTACTTATCAATATCTAATGGGTTCCAAACTAATGTTAACATTTAGCTATGTTTTTCAATTCAGAGCTGTGACTGAAATACCGAAGGTTTAAAATCACATGTAGTGTGTTACCCCAGTCAGATAATGTCAAAAATCGTCATCTAATTGCAATAGATAATTAGATGACTTTGATTAGCTTCTGTAACTGGTAAGCAGATTTTTAAATTTGGCAAGCTGATAGTTTTTTAATTATTTGGTAAAAACACTTCCGGCTGGATTAACGTTACCCCAGCAAAATCTTTTGTTTTCTAATGGATATTTTGAAATAAATCTTATCTAAATAATTAGATATCAATTTGAAATAAATGGTACAACTTAATTTGTATTTGTATTTGCTATGGTTGCGAAGATATTTAAAATCCTGCTGGAGTAACGTTTGCACGATTGCTGTATCTCGGAATTGACTATACGGATGATTGTAATATTTGTACATGGGATCAGCTTTTTTTTTTGGGTGGGAAATCATCAAATGACTTCTTCCGCTCTGGGTGGAGCGGGAGGGCGGCTCTTACTGACTAAAACCAACCCGTGTTCCTTCTGTTGCCTGTGCAATGCCATGGGGGCACGGTATCCCTTTCGGACTTTCCCGCAACCCCGGCAGGCAATGGTCCCATCGGACCCCTTCAATGGGATATGCTTCAAGATGCAATTAAAAACCCACAACACCCTGTCCTCCACTTTCCTCATCCAGTCTGTCCCAGCCACCTTCTTAAGGTCGTCGATCCATCAAAACCTGCATGTAAAGTGTCAATATGTTTCTGACACTGCTTTACAAACATCTTACAATATTCCAGCTCCATTTTTAAAGCAAATGTACCTCATTACAATATCCAAAACGTTTTTAACATAATCTTCTTATTCTACAAAGCATAAATAGTTCACCTATAGCATACGTGATACAGGTATCTTCAAAATTTCGACAAACCGTCGAAACTTTTTAACCGTGCCACGTAAGTGTTCAACTATTAAACACGAAAGGCTCAGTGCAAAACCTACTTACAACGAAGAATATTAGCGTTAAAATTTATGCTTTCAACACCATCGATTATTCAGCGTATATGTACAACATATTCTGGGGAGACTTGGTACGTTCATTTGCATGCTAATGGTACGCGTACGGAGCTTGGAAGTGCGGTACCTTTAGTGCCAGATAGTGTACGCGAGCACTCTTTGTTCCAAGACCCAGCTGAGGGGTTAATCACTCTATTGTTGTGTTGGAGTATGTTTTCGTTGATGTAGGAATAAACTGAGGAGGACTTTTTGGGATTACCTACTATGTGGAGAAGCCGAAAATTGGGCCAAGCATCAATCTCTTCAGACGAAGCTGAAATTTGTATAAAATATAGCCCTTAGCAATCTGAAGAAAAGTTGATACACTGATAAGAAATACCAACAAATTGTACGATCTTGACCGAAACTATCGAATAAAAGTAATGTTGTTACGTCATGTTATTTATCATACTCACTGCTACGATTTTCATAAGGGGTTGCATATTCTACAAAATTACTGAAACAATCTTTAGCTAGTAAATTAAGACAAGATCTGCCCACGTTAGCAGCTAACCAAGGAGTTCATCTAGCCGAAGTCTGTACGTTCAACAGTCCATTTGAATTTAATTTATTTTCCTGTGACACACTTAGTTAACGCCACGGTGTCTCACGGAAATTAATTTCTCTAGCAATTTGCTCTATATGTAAATGTCCACTGGTGAACCAAGATGTACCCACTAGGTTGAAATATCGACGAATATAGAGTAATATCGCCATTATCATCAGGCCTGACAAGCAGATTGATTATCGCAATATGATGATACGTTTTATCCTGATATTGTCCCACATACGACAGCAAAATGATGGCGCGATTATCACTTTCGGTGGGGGTCGCAAGTTGCGTCTGTATGGTCCTCATCCTTATCCCATTATTTCGAATAATCCCATCTCACTGTGCCCGGGAAAAGTTCACCAATACACACAAGCGTGCAGTTAATAAATTAAACTGAAGCAATCATATTATCACAAAGCTTACAATCTACTAAAACATTTGAATACGCATTCCCCTTCATTCCGCATTAACCACATTATAAGAATATTTTTCTTATATCACTCGAGGAAAGAAAGCCTCTAAACATGGCAAGAGGAGCGCAAATCGCTTTAGTGGTCCTGAGAACGCCTAAAAAAACAACTTTGCCTTCTTATATCAAGTAAAGATAACAGAAGAAATACCATAAAAATAAATACGCTACGTACGAATACATTTTGTGATAATAATTCATTTTTATTGTATCTTGCACGCTGTTTGCCGTATTTATAGCTCATCTAAGTGTGGTACTTCACCTGTATAAAATATAATGTACAGGGTGTTGTTAATAGGTCGTATTTTTACACGCCGATTGTTGCTGACTGGTACAGTACTATTAAAGAGGATATTAATGTAACTATTATAGTTATAAGAGGCGATATTTCATTGCTGTAATGTTTGTGTTGGGTAATTCGGTCGGTACAGTGTGTTAATGAGAAAATCACACATGGGTTTTATTAATGAAATTATCACGAACTCGCGTGTAGAGTAGGTTTTGCTGAGTTTATAGCTCAGTAAAATAGATAGTAATCGTTTTCAAATGTAGTCGTAATAAATCTTTTCATAACTTTGAAAGTGTTTCTCGGAACCTTGTAATGGTGACCTAAAAGATATTCATCTATTATCTGTACATCAGGAAGCCTTTAAACATTTCACTCAGATACAACGTCAAAGTATAGAACTATTTACAACGAACTATATTGTTTACTCAAGTTATTGACAGCTCACATTACCCAAAACAAACATTCATACACTCTTATTACGTTGTCACAAGGTTCATTTTGAATTAACAGCAAAAGTTTCAGGATATGTGGCTGTCTGTGCGATCGTTCGGAAGGGGCAAGTGCTTCTGACAGTGGGTCGATTAGCGTACGGGACATGGGTTCAAAGACTGGCGATAACTTAGCAAGGTATCCTGAATTATGGTCATGTTAGGGCAGGACCACACAATGCCGGTTGATAAAGCGCTTACGACTCGCGTTTTAGAATGTCGAGTCGAATTTAAATTTTGCCTTTTTTTTCGGTTTTAATTTTACTACCGGCCAGTTGATTCTTTTATAGGTTGCTAAATGTTACATAGGTCGAAAAAGGTTAAGTAAATAATGTGCACCATTAGATTTCAACCAAAACGTATATACCTGACTGGTTTTTAAAGAGTATCTATCTATCTAGACTTGACTAGCAGCCGGTCGATTCTGTAAAAATCTCACCGTGAAAACTTAGGTGAAGTGAGTTTGGTTTTGCTTGGAATTGACACAATTGACAGCTCACTCCACGCTCACTTCACCGAAGTTTTCACGGTGAGATGGTTACATAATAGCACTGCAGTTGTCTGAGTCTTCGATCGCAAGTAAAAAACCCTTGCAGGTCGACTTTCGGAAAGTCAGTTCTTATTGCTGTAGTGTTCCTCCAAATACTTTAGGGCTTTTGTTGTGGTTTAGGCTATTATATCTCTCAGTCCGACAAGAAATAGTTTTCTAATTCCATACTTTAATATCGCGAAAATAACTCTGTTTGTCTGTTGCCTTTTCACGATTTAAAGGCTGAACGGATTTCTATGAAATTTGGCACACGGGTAGACCATGGATAGAACACGAGGATAGGATATAGATTTTATTCTGGTAGTACGTTCCTGTACACAATTAGCGCCCACCACGAGCCAATATAAAATTATGCAAAGCAGGTTCATCAAAGGTTATCATGTCTGCCACGCAGAGTGTAACAGCATAATCTTCCTTCACAATAGAAAGAGATAGGCCATAAATCTATTCTAAGCTAAATCCATTAATTCAGGATTGATGTAACCCTACCTTTGTAGGTATTACAGATGCCGTGCCTTCATTTATGTACCGTCTTCCTGGCACTAACTTTAGAAGGTAGGTATAGTAATTAAAGAGATAACATCTTGCCGTCAACTATCCCTCTGCCAAGTTTAGTGATTATGGCTATATCCCTGAGATATTCCGTTGTAGTCTTCTGAGGACATTTTCAGGGATGAAAATCGAGGGGTGTAATACAAATTTCGGGGAAATAATTTAGTACATATTTTCATTAATCGAAAAACATCCCTAATGAGACTGGAAATGTAACATACATAATACCTACTGTTTTCCGACTGGTGACGTATTTAGAATATACACACATCAACACGGTCTAGGGATATTTTTAAAAAAGCGAATTACTATCAATGTGTTAATTATTTATATGACATGTATATATTTAAAAGATACGTTATTTAATATTCTACCATTTTTTAATAATGGTTAAGGTACTTAGATTAAAATTTCAGGATTTTATGGAAAAAAATGAAGCATAGACGGAAACCGTATATGAATTAACTTTTAATTTGTGAGTAAAAACTGAAAAAAATAGAAAAATCATTTAATTTGTGTTTATAAACTTGAATTTAGTAGTCTGAGAAAGCGCCCATGATGTTCATAACACATCGGCAACGATTCGGCATGCTCAGAACAAGGTTGTCAATGTCTTGCTGCGGAATATTGTCCCATGTCCTTCTGAGGTGCGCAAAAAGTTGATCTTCTGTAGCCAAATTTTCAGGAACTTCCTTCAGAGCTCTTCTTTGCAGCATATCCCACGCATGCTCAATGGGATTTAGATATGGCGATTGAGCAGGCCAGTCTAAGGCCCTAACATTATGTGTATGTAACCAAGCTGCTACCGTTCTCGCCGTGTGTGCCCGGGCATTGTCGTGCATGAGCAGGAAATCTTGCCCCATTTGTGTTCTGTGGGGCAAGATTACGGGCCCCAGCACCTGTTGGACGTATCGTTCTGCCGTCATATTGCCCCGCACCCAAACGAGATCCGTCCGTCCTCCAAGACGAATTCCTGCCCAAACCATAATTGTTCCTCCTTGGTATGGGTGAACTTCCTGAGGGTTCTGGAGACGGCTCCATCGTCCCGGAGCTCGCCAAACACGCGTCCTTCGTGAATCTGGATGGAAGCCGAACCTGGATTCATCCGTGAACAGCACATTGGACCATTGCTCACGGCCCCAGTCCACGTGGTTCCGAACCCATTCTAATCGTCGTCCACGATTGCCTCTCCGTAAAGGTGGGACCCGGAGTGGTCTACGAGAGCGTAGATTGCTTTCATGCAGTCGCCTTCTTACAGTTTGGTCACTCACAAGCACTTGGTGTTCCACTCGCAGCCTTTGGACCAATTGAGTCGCCGTTGCATTTGGTTGAGCTCGCGCAGTAATTTGCAAAAATCGGTCTTGTCTGGGGGTAGTGATGCGACTTGGCCCCCGGTGCCTCTCCGCTACTTCACCTGTGGCACGATAGCGTGTCCACAATCTTGAAATTACATTTTGATGGGTCCCTATGGCCTCAGCAACATTACGCTGAACAGATCCAGCTTCCAGCATTCCCACAGCTCGTAACATCTCCGCCCTCGTCAAATGTCGGCGTTGCATGGCTACAATACCTCAATTTTAACTTTATCTTTCGTTTAAAAATGAAAAAAAACTGTAACTAAACGTAATTCGTATTGTTTTCTAAATTTCGCACAAATGAAAATTCCCTCTCCTATACATCAAGACATTTTTATGCCACCGAAACAAAAGAATTTTCAAAAATTTTAATTTGGAATTAGTCTGAGATAAATTACAAACAAATCGGTGTATAAAAGATTCCAATGCGGCCAGTACTTTTCGAGTTATTTAATTGAGTATGAAATATCCCTAGACCGTGTTGATGTGTGTATATTAAACGTAATACAAAAATGTATATTGTTAAAAAGATGATGGGGAATAGAATTCCATGCAAAAAGGAGGTGAGTCTATTACTTTTTAGTACTAACCGAAGTTTAACATTGCTGACTGTTACAGGAAATACTAGAGACAAACCTTCATTTATCCTATCCTCCTATCCACCATATTTTCTGCTCTTGACAACACAATGTGACACAAACAAATAAAATATTTTAATGAACGCATTACCTGCACGCTGCAATAACGTCATTTTATGTAATTGTAACACGTTGCCATCAAAACTATCTACTTGTTGAGCAAATAATAATAAAGCGCGCGTTTTACCGTCGTCGCGTCGCGTGTCGCAGCGTTTTGTCGTAACTACGACGCGCGACGTACGGAGAATGTAATTAAAGCCACTGTTCGACGCATAAACTGTTGCAAGTCTTCAATTTCGTCTTACTTTGTCAGTTAAGTGTTGCGATTATTTTTGTTGCACTTTTGTTGGTGGTAAAAGGTTGATGGGGTAGTGTATGGGATATTGTTTAGTCAACGTTGACAGTGTTTCTTTTAATAAAATTTCGATAAGAAGCCATTTTTCAGTAGGTTGAGAAGCCATAACCAGGTTTAATCGTTAGTTTAATTGCATCATTCAGCATTAACTCAACATAAATCTGTTGATTGTAGATCCCAAAAGAAGGTATCTGACTTAAGAAACATAAAAATTTAATTATCCGAAAACTAATATGGGAAATTAGCTGGGTTTGATTCCCGGGTCGGGCAATGTGCTATTGGTTTATTCCATCTCGAATTTCTCATTAGCAGCCCAGCTTTTTCAGTCTGCATTTGTGCCCAGTTGTTTGCAATAGGCGGGCCCCCTGTTACATGGGACTTAAGCGCAAAATTTGGGTGTACTATAGACACATCTCTGCCTGACCCCCCGGGGATTACAAGCGTGATATTATGTTATGTTAATATGGAAAATTAAAAAGAACCCAGTTCGTGGCGAATTCTTTTAAGATCACATTAGCCCGTAGCTAAGTAATAACAGCCGCATGGGTTGATCCATCAGGTTAAGCTACGCTTGTCGGGGTTGATCCATGGGTGGGTAACCGTCTTTACATATCGAGACTCCTCCGTGCCTCAGAAAGCACTTAACGTATCGTCAGAAGCTCAAAAGTCTGACAACCAGTCTTACCAAGGGGTATCGTATTACCCAGTTACTGGGTTGTGGAGGTCAGATGGGCAGTCGCTCCATTTAAAATACTGGTATTCAGCTGCATCTGGTTAGACTGGAAGCCGACCCCAATACAGTTGGTAAAAGGCTAGGCCGATTGGCTTGGATTAGCTCACTCCTAAACCACAATCGATATCTAAATAGAAATATAGTGTTAGATTTATTTTTCAAAACTTCCGGGTCCGATTCCCGAGCTGAGTACAAGTTTTTTTTTTTTTTAATGTATGAATACAGATTTTCTTGTTACTAAAATCGATGACATGGTTCCTAAGAAGAGATCTTCGTATGTCTTATAGTTTCAGACTTTCCCATACTAACCGATCTAAATGTGCCACCCTGTATACACGAAATTAACCATAAAAAGAAATCAAAAGTAGGTACGAAACAAATTAGGGGCCTACAATTTTTTTTTTTTGAGTTCGGTGCCAGTGAAGCCATCGAATTCAAAATAGAAACGACATAACCGATACAAAACGCAGTTACAAGACATTTTACATAACAACCGATTTTTTTAATGTATTAACTACATGTAGGAACGTACGTTATTGTTATTAGTTTAGAAAAATCTCTTCTTGGCTTCGTTTCATAAGGTACCCGCCGTCACCAAAATGATTACTATGAAGCAATGTTATCTTAACTCTGTGTTACTGCGTGGCTGCGTGTACTGGATTTTTTCTTTATCACAGTTTCACTTTTTGTTTTTGTTAATATTGCAGATTTTCTTTTTTTATATTTGATAGGTGCTTTTCTTAAGTGCTGGCACTGACCAAAAAAAAAAGCGGCCAAGTGCGAGTCGGACTCGCCCATGAAGGGTTCCGTAGCAGCAAATGACGTATTAAAAAAAACTACTTACTAGATCACGTTCAAACCAATTTTTGGTGGAAGTTTACATGGTGATGTACATAATTTATTTTTTTAGTTTTATCATTCTCTTATTTTAGAAGTTGCAGGTGGGACACACATTTTACCACTTTGGAAGTGTCTCTCGCGCGTACTATGCAGTTTAGAAAATAATTATATTAGAAACCTCAATATCATTTTTGAAGACCTATCCATAGATACTCCACACGTATGGGTTTGATGAAAAAAAAAAATGTATTTCAGTTATGTATTTTAAGTATGGGGAACCCCCAACATTTATTGTTTTTTTTCAATTTTTGTGTGAAAATCTAAATGCGGTTCACAGAATACATCTACTTACCCAGTTTCAACAGTACTAACTATAGTTCTTATAGTTTCGCAAAAAAAAGGCTGTGACATACGGACGGACAGACAGACATGACGAATCTATAAGGGTTCCGTTTTTTGCCGTTTGGCTACAGAACCCTAAAAATGTAGGCCCCTAACCTACTTTTGATTTCGTTTTGTTGGTTAATTTTGTGTATATATAAAATATTAATTCATAATTTTGCGTTACTTTCTTTTGAAGTCGTTTTAATTTTTTCTACTACTATTGCTTTAAATTACTTATTACTTCTACTACTACTACTTAATTATTTTTTTTTTTAAGTAAAAACTGTAAACTATATGTGATAAAAACTGGAAACTGGAAGGTATTTGTTTGTAATAAGTAGTTAATAGTTTCTTGTTGTAAATATTTAAAGATTTCGTTGTAAACATTTTTAGATTTTTAAGGTAAAAAAAACGATGCACCTCCTATCTAATAAATATTATAAACGCGAAAGTGAGTTTGGTGAACAGATTTGTATGAAATTTGGCACTTAAGGGTAGACAATGACCTGAATTAGGACATAGGGTACTTTTTATCCCAATATTCTTACGGGATTGAGACTTATGCGGGTGAAACCACGGGCCCAGCTAGTTTAAAATAACTGTGGAAGAACTATTGTAGGTAGATTGGGCCCTACTGCAGTCTATTCACAGTTATTTTACCAGTTTTTTTTTCTATCTTGAAGACATTGTCGACTGTGCGCGGTCGACTAAGCGATGCCAAAGAGAATAATATATATGATGGTAAACGTGTTGAGGGTACCTACTCGTTATAATGTCAGTGCCGCCTGTAACGACCACACTCGCGGCATTAAAATTAGCGACTGATTCCACCCACAGACCGAACTCCCGCTCAGTACAACACGTTTGACAAATCCCGCCTTCGTAGCGTGATGTTCCTGCAAGATCTTAGCGGGAGACCTGTCGATCTATTTGCCCAGCGTGTAGTGAAACGCATTAGGTACATACATACATACCTCATATGTACTTAATGCGCCAGGCCGTCTCATTTAAACGTATTGGTCCATATCTTGAAAACTATTGAACCGATTTTGATGAAACTTGCACTGTTCACTGTTCAAGTTGAAGTAAATTTAAGCCAATAAAAAAATGATCACAATCCGATTAATAGTTTCGGAGAAATGCGTGTACAAACATACAGACACCTTTGAAAATTTGTATATTGGTTTGAAAGCCCTAACAGATTATTATATGTGAATATATTGCAGTTCCAATAATATTACATACATATTATATGTGTCGAATTGATAACCTTCCTTTTTGTGGAGTCGGTAAAAAATAAACGCATTTTAACTTTTCTAGACTACCCTCAATCTGCATCCTCAACCTGCCAAAACTTGACACTAGAGAAATTCATTATCTCTGCCGGTGACATATCGGTGGTATTGCATGAACATTTGTCAAATACATGTGTCGCAAACCGTCATATATCTGGGACATTGTATTGTAATTAAACGTAGTCCATTGAGCATTATGTTAGGAGTAAACGCGTGACAATATTACAGTGATTCTGTTAGCCAGATATGCATGCTGTAATAAATCTTTGCTCTGTTACAGCTTCTGAATAGGCCGTGTTTGACATGTTTAAATGTCTGAACTCTGAAGTAAGTTATTGGTTTTATATAAGGCTTCTTTCTCGCTACTGAACTATAGTGGCAGTTGATGCCTACAGAAGATATAATAAATTAAATTATATTAATTTATATTTTTTTAATCTCATAAAAAATCATGCAAAACATTTTTTACCAAACATGAGATATTTTGACAACCTTCTTAGAGATAAATCGAAATTCCTTTACTGGCCGAATACATGCGAGCGCTATGTCGGCAATGTTTGTATGAAGATCCATATCTGTCGTGTTATTTAAAAATGGAACGAACTTTTTACTTCAACACAAATGGCATCCAAGGAGGTAACATATCAAAGATTTTATTTAAATTTCGATTTGGCTTGCAAATAGAGTAAAGAAGAAGCAAATGAACCTAATGGTGCGTGAAAAATTATCTTTTGTAGTCACACGACAAAAGATAATTTTGATGCTGCGACGCACGATCGGCTCCGTTCGCCTGTCGTCGTAGGAATGAAACTATTTGACTAGGCACAGAAACGAATACGTTCGCAAGCGACGGTACCTGGTTGGTGTTTTAGAAAATTTGATTACATCAAAAGGTTCACTAAAGCATTAAGTACCCAACGGGATAGCAATGAAGGCCATTCAATTTGAGAATTTAGAGAAAAGTGAATTTTGTGACGAATTCTAAGAAATTTAAAAAAAAACATAAAAATTTAGTTTTTCCGGATCCCATATATTTTCATCTAGGGTTTATGGGGTGCTTAATTGTTGCAAATGGGTCACACTAGACGAAGGAGTACTTCAAATTACAAGTCACCTTAAATAAGAAATTTACTTAGTTTTAATTTCCGCGAATTATTTGAGAAAAGTACTTTATAAGCCTTGGCCGCAACCAGGCATTGATAAATTCATGTATAGGATGATTTCCAACAAACGGCTCGCATCGGATCGGAAAGGATACGAACGGATGCGGCAACAGCCGATCGCGTCCGGCAGGATGTCGACGCATACGATCGGTTCCGTACCGTCGCGAACGTATCCGTTTCTGCGTCTAGTCAAATAGTTTCATTCCTGCGACGACAGGCGAACGGAGCCAATCGCGCGTCGCAGCATACTTTCGGCTACGATCGCGGGTCGCGAAAGACGCCCGCGGTCAAGCTGCCTACCATAGACTTTAAATACTGTGTACACGATGTAATATCGTTTAAAGATTGTAAAATTCGTTCCGATACGATGCGATGCGAGCCGTTTGGTGGAATAAGTGTGCCTCGGCTTCGCCTCACATTTTCAGGATCGTCCGTCAATGCCCCAGTTGCAGGCCGCGACAGTAATGTACTATTGTCTGTCGAATTATGTAAACGTTGTAATAATGCATTACTTCCCTCGTAGCTTTAGTAGGTTCGAATTAAATTCGTTAGCCAAACCCCGCAGACTTGATGGGTATTGATGTCTAAACATGAAAAAACGAAACCAAAAAATGATTCAATGATTTTTTTGGGGTCAACGACTACAGTACTGAAGTTACTAAACTTGAAGTATGAGCTTAGATTAAGTTTTTGTACTTATCTCAATCAGCCTATAATGATCCCACTGCTGGGCTCCTCTCGGTGACAGGGAGTGGGCCGAAATCCATCACGCAGGCGCAGTGCGTATTGGTTGATGTCACATGTCTTCGAATTTTTAGTTCTAGGACATGCCGGTTTCCTCACGATGTTTTCCTTCACCGTTTTGAGAGCAGTGGTGATGAAACAATTTACACAAAGATAAGCGCCTGCCTGGGTTCAAACCTGCGACCAACAACTCGTAAGTCACGGCGGCTACCACTATGCCACCAGTGCTCACCAACCTACCAACTTTGCTGTCTTTTTACCTATACTAATTACGTAAATGAAAAGCTAACATAATCAGTTGCCCGCCTGTCTCAACAGACCCGTTAGACCTACTCAGATGCTGAGCTTCGAAAACTTCTTCCAAAGGTGCACCTTTAAATGTTCTAAACCTATTTCTACCTTCAGTGGTTTAGACTGTACCCTGTCGAGCAGTCAATCAATCAGCCAGTCTTGGAACTGTTTAACAATGTATAGGTGTTCAGTTCTTAGAACTTTAACTGGACTGAACCTACAATTAACACTATTGTATTCTAAAGATAAATATTTAACTGACCTTCTAAAAACATTTTGCGATTCTAAAAATGCAAACTTTTTAAATTAATTGAGCCTCTTTCTCTGGCCTGTTCTCACAGTTTGTCGGAGTAACTAAACTCAATTAATGTTAAAAAAAATATTTAAAAATTATTGATTGTTGCTTAATTTGATTTTTTGTTTTTTTTGTTTTATGAAGTATTTTATGCTTTTGCTGTGCCCTACTGGATCGTAATTGTACCTTAGCTTTAAGCTATTGTAATACCTTTATACCTACATTATGGATAGAAATAAAGATATGAAAATTAATAATTAAGCTAGCTATAAAAAACCCCAACTCCAATTATTTATTTTAATCAAACCATTTACAGGCACTTTTGAACTGTCAATGAGTCGGTCAGTCAGAAATATGAAACTAGTTGCCCCTTTCCAAAGCGTAATAAGGACATAATTTTAAATTAAAAAAATTGGTCACATCTCCTGCTGAAATTATACGTGTGAGAACAATGTAGAAAGACGTGGACACTAAAAGTGTTCGTAATAAAAATATAAGAACAAAAACAATTCAAATAAGCCATGACGCCCGTACCCCCATACCTCGATCTAATGGGTAAGGTCAAGTTAGAACTGTGAACAACCGCGCGCGAACCGAGAGAGTGAAGCGAGCGGTGCCGCCATGCCGTGGCAGCGGTCGGCGAGCACCACATTTAAGTTGGTCGCAGTTACTTACCTATTTAGTATTTATAGGACCGCAAAATAGGAATCATTTGAGTTTCACAAAAAGAGATTACTTTTATGAGCGCAAAATGGGAATTATTAGAGGTTTGATTAAATACATGCCTATAGGTACTAAAACTAAGGTATCGTGATATAGTGTAGGTTAATAGTCAATGCTAACTACAATCAGAGATTTTATTAAGTAGATCTCACACCAACGCGTCTGAATTAGCAAGTGTCGCCAGTTAACATGTCGCAGTGTTCGCGATTAGCACTGTACGAGGGAGAGACGATAATTATCGGCGCCCCACAAATCGGACGGAGATGGTTTTTGTCAAGATTTTGTCAGGAGGAAACGACTAGCGATTGCCTATTGATGTCTAATCGTTTACGTTTATTAGAAGGGATCATCTCTTAGCTGCCATGGTTTATTTTAATTTTTGGAATTATATTTTTATTACGAACGATAATTTGAACACGCAGAGACGTCACCCAAAACCAATAAAACACCACCACCAACAAAAATGTTTTTAAATGGCCCAAAGCCATTTAAAAACATTGCATTTGCAGATCTATTTCTCGTTTTTGCTAATACTGATGATCACAACAGTAACGATACCGATTTGCCGGATACTCTTGCGGGTTGCAAAGAAACAAATAAAAAAAACTGATTTAACTTAACCTAACGTAACTTAAAAACTACAGATAATTGTCAAAAATAAAGATAATATCGAATCTTGCGAGCCTACTTGCGATACGAATGATGTAACAGGAGTAATTTGGCGTTGCTAAAGTTCGAGACGGGCATAATTCCTAGGAAATCTGCAGAAGATACAAGAACTAACTTTCTATTCACGGAAATCTAAACTAGAGAGGCTGTTCGAACGATATGTATCCCACGATGTTCCAAGTAATAATAACTTGTTATATAAAGTGCCTATACAGCGCTGATATCCTGTATTGAGAACACTCAATATCCATTATTGGAATACTTACTATAGAAACGGGTCATATTTCAGGAAGTGGACAAGTGGTACAGACCACCCAACTGGACAAGTTTCTCCATGCGACCAATATCGTAATCTAGACGGACAACATCATATGGGACAGTTGATAATTATTTCACATGTGGCGACATCTACTTCGCCACATGCGAACCACGCACCAAAGACCTGACGCCACACAAAATCCTGACGTCACACAAATCCTGCATCGCGCAATTAAAGTTTATCTATATAAGACTATCCGACATCAATCGTTGGGCTGTTGCCCGCCAGATAAGACACTCCGTCTGATCGGAGGATCCTCCCTTTTCTGTAGATAGAGGATGAGTGAACCTACCTTGTTCCTCATACCTCTAAAAACATGTCAGAAAAGAGTAGTCATATTTTTTTATATGACCACACTATTCTGATACATGCCATAGTTTTCTATAAAATGCATGATAGGTAGAATCTCTAGTACAAATCTTACGATAAACACACAATGACCACACTAGGTATTATGAAAGTGGGCAACGTCGCGAGTAGATGTCGAATATTTCGCTGAGGAACAGGGTGTTTTGATTAATTTGGCAATATTACTGTATGAAATCGCTAACTAGTGAATTAGAATATTATATATGGGATAATGAAATGCAATTATAACCCTGAATTTGATGCTGTCACCGTTTTGGGTGTGAAAAAGGCACTTGGAAAGTTTTAAAATAATTATTTCACATCTGCAACTAAATATTCGGTGTTACGATATTAATGATTTCATTTTATAATCAATATTTTAGATCACTAGTTAACCATATTTCATATTTCCAATCAGGAATATTGCCAAATTAATCAAAAAAGCAAAATATTTGACATCTATTCGCGATGTTGCCCACTTTCAGAATAAATGCTCATAAAGGCATTATACACGCCTAGTTTCTTCACGTGACTTCGTCCACGTGGAAGTCAACTATACCGTAAAATCCTATGGCACTTGACAATAGTGTAGCTTTCGATCAGAGAAAGTTAAAAAAAAATTGAAATCGAATCAGTACTTCCAAAGATTACCTCTTATAAACTAACAAACGATTTTGCCTCTTTATAACGTTAGTTTAGATTGTATAAAGTCCAATCAAAAATATAGATAGTGCAATCCACGACGACGCGTCCCACTCCGTACTAAAGCACGGCTTACGGTACAGTCATCGCGGAGTGGGGCGCGTCGTCGTGGATTGCACTATCTGTAGGTGCAAATGTGCAAACTATACAGGGTGTTTGGCGCATGGACCGACACAATTTTTTCAGGGATTTGGGAGGTCATTAGCTAGGTTCTACCCATACACCCTTTGTCCCAAATGTCACGGTTGGTTACATATGATTATTTTTTTTTAATGAAAAAAATTCCCAAAATGTGTCCTTTAATTTGAAATAACTTTTTTGTTTGTGGGTGTAGTGGCACAAAACAAATTTTGTTGCATTCTCCAAAGTCCTTTAAATCTAAAAACATCTTTGTTTTATACAACTGGTTTCAAGAAAATTCCTTACAAGCTTCCAAAGTTAATTTTTGTATTTAATGAATGAAATTTTACAACTTCTAAATTAATTATAAAAAAAACTAAAAGCTATTTTGAACTTAGCTAGAACCTAGCTAATGACCTCCCAAATCCCTGAAAAAATTGTGTCGGTCCATGCGCCAAACACCCTGTATTAGCAGCCTATTATTTTCTTACTGCAAATGCCTCTTCTTATACAGAGAAGGCACGAGCATTGATCACCATGCTTGCTTAAGATGAAATACATACGACGTCAGGAACATACTAACATGATTAACATAGTATTTCTAGTATATCTCATAGTATATCTCCAGATATAGCATATCCTTGTGACATTAAAGCTTGTCTTATCTACCACCATTGTGTGAAAAGCATAAAATGAATAAAAATATACATATCTTTTTCAGGAAGAAAAGCAAACAACTGCGTTTTAAAATAAAACCTTTGTCATGAGTTATCAATGACACGACACGCAATAACGATAATATTGTAGAGTGGATAGTTGTCTGTTTGCATATTTCTTTTTACTTGATCGGAAGTCGAGATGTTCTAGTGCTATGCTGTTGCTATGGAGACAATCTTGTTACTACTATCTAATATTGATTGCGCAACTCAATAAGTGCTCAGACAAGTTATTTTTTTTGTAGAAGGTTGATATTTATGAGAGATCTCTCATCTATTAACTTATTGGAAATAATAAGATGGTCTTTTTGATAAAGAAAATATGGCAAATCATTATGATACTATGACATACTTTGCTATTTATAGAACATTGTTAGATAGCTTAAACGTTTAAAAGTAATAATGTACTACAGAGAACACACCTGTTCAACCATAACATGAAAAATTCCACGCAAATGCATACATATACCATTATTCCATTCATTAAAATCCATTCCATTTATTAAACCTCACATAACAAAGCTTTGTTTTAGCCCCAAAAATGTGAAAAACACTTGAAATTACGTAATTAAAACAAAGCGTAGCGTATTACAATGGGAACAACAACAAAATTTAGTAAACACACCCAAATTGAAATAATAACAAGTATAGTGGCAAACGACTTGTCTACATTGTCGTGAATTAGGCGCATTAGGCGAGTGGCCCCGTAATACACTGTGACAATGCGTTTATCCGTGATTATGCACCACACCACCAACCTGGCACACTACAACAATAGACTCTACACTCCCAAAAATACAGTTGAATTTGTATAAATATTTAGTTCGTAGTTAGGGCTCCTTGCCAGTAATGAAGTCGTGACTATTTGTAGCAAGAGATAACAGCACACGAGTTGGTAGTGGGACCTGTTGATGATAAGCGCCGTCGTCGATAAGGCCGTCTACTGATGGACGGGCCCAGCCAGAATTTCGGCGAATGCATATTTCATGAGTTGATTAAATAGTTCACGCTTTGAATTTCCCCGCACATACATATGTAGTAGGTATACATATGTAAAGTCTACTGCAGTACGACGCAGACTGAGGCATAGTTAGCATGCGTTGTGTTTTTAGTTGACAAAATGTCACCAGGAATGGGGTCGGGATATTTTTCTTATCGACTCAGTATGAAACCATTTTATATGGTGATCAGAGCATGACAGTATCCTTACTGTGGGAAGAATCTAACGTAAGCTAACGTAACATTTTCTTGAAAACGAGACCTTATAGGTAATTCAATGTGTCGATCTTATTCTTGTCAGATCGATGGTAAATTATTAGGCGCCATCTGCACGGGCGAAAGGAGAGGAGCTCGTGGCTAAGTAATAACTGCCGCGCTGGTCGATCTATTAAGTTAAGCTACGCTTACCGAGGTTGGTCTGTGGATGGGTGACCATCTTTACCGAGACTCCTCCGTGCCTCGGAAAGCACGTTAAGCCGTTGGTCCCATCTGTCATTCATGGATCTTTGACAGTCGTTACGGGTCGTCAGAAGCCCGAAAATCTGACAACCAGTCTTACCAAGGGGTATCGTATTACCCAGTTACTGGGTTGTGGAGGTCAGATAGGCAGTTGCTCCATGTAAAATAATGGTATTCAGCTGCATCCGGTTAGACTGGAAGCCGACCCCAATATAGTTGGGAAAAGGCTAGGCAGATTGATTGATCTGCACGGGCGAGAAAGTCGGGGCGATAATTTAAAGACACAATTCAATTCAAAATATTTTATTTCACATAAACCTACATGGGCACTTATGAAACGTCAGAAGCTAGGTGCACGGTTCCAATTGGTCGTTTCCTATGGAGAAGAGCCGGCAAGAAACTCCACGGTTACTCTTTTCACAGCGTGACTATCGCCGCGATTCTCTCATATGTAGAGATGCCTCCTTTAAAAAGTTGGCCAGTAGATGGCTACGCCAATCGCGGCATTAGTGGCTTTTTTTAGGTCCCCAGAAGTGCAGGCGTATGGATACTTTGGACATGCCAACATATGGGGCATGGTTTCGTCAGGAGCACTGCATTCGCAGTAGGTGTCGGTTGGGTCAATAATCCCCCATTTCGCTAGATTGTGCTTGCAGTGGCCTACTTGGATTCCCAGTCAATTGATTGCCTTACATAGAGGCCACTGCAAGGCACGTTCAGGTGGCAGGTGTTCCTGGGGCTGAACGAAGTCGGGTGGTGGTGGGTCTGTTTTTCCCATAGTTCTGTTTTGACTTTTGGCGGTTGGTCATGGATAGCCTGTGTACAGCGGAGAAAGCTCTTACGGCTCTTAAAAGCGTTTATCCTAAAAGTTGGCAACGGTCGCAAATAGCTGTCAAATATTTACCTGTTTTGATTAATTTGGCAATATTAATGTATGGAAATAATAAATGTAGCTAACTAGCGAACTAGAATGTTGATTATGAAATGCAATATATATTTAATACAGGGTGTAAGGGACAGCCCTCCGCAAACTAAGAAGTTGCATTCAGCTTCTTATTTTGAATCATATTCTTCTTTTTTTTTATCGTGTTTTCAGTTACTATTCCTTTATTGTAATGTAAAATTACATTTTCTGTACGCAGTACTCTATTAATGTAAATAAACAAACAGCTAAAATAAAATAAAACAGCATGGATGTTGAAATTCTCTAACGAACTATGCGTGAAATCAGCTGTTCAACCACCGCGGGATGGCGGGGAGGGCGTCCGAAAGCTCGCTGCGATGCCGTTCGCTACGTGCGTTTTGCCACGGTAGCGATACATCAAACAAATCAGGTTTGTTGGATTCCCATAACGTTCCTGAAATAATTTCATGTACCGGTCATCTTAGTATGATATACTGGATTCACCCCATCAGTCTGCGGAAGGCTGTCCCTTACACCCTGTATATTGCATTTCATAATATTTTTTTATAATTCTTCCATCAAAATGAAAAACATTTACTATCAAGGCTTAAAACAATATTAAAAATATAATACCACATATTTAAGACTAGGAACACAAAGACACGTGCAACAACCACTTCAATTTAAGTTTTAATCATTCTCTTCGACGCCACGCTGCCTGCAATCGATTCCTCACTTACTAGAAATCATTACTTATTGGTACAGAGTCTATTTATACGAGGCAATACTGTAACCAATCAGTCGGCAATGCACACGCGATGTATGTTTGACGCTGATTAGTGTTATGTATGCGCATTTAATATGAAGCAGTTTTTAGGTAGTGGTGCTTTTTTGATATCTCGCCTAATTATTTTGTAAAATAGGCTCTCTAGAATATGGTAACCATCACAGTTTTTGTGAACAGATGTCTCGAATATAGGTCCACCAATTAATCTAAAACAAAGCGTACCGGATCGTTCCGTGGTGAGCTTTGACCGAAACTAAAACTTAGTCAACTGTGCATGTTGATATAATTATTTACCTAACTAATCAGGCCTAATCCATTAAAGGGATATTCCTAAGTCATTTCTCATAACGCCAATAACTCAAACAGTGTATTTCTTACACTAAAACAAAACCATCGAACGTAATTTCATCCGTTCAACTCTTTCGAACTACCAACGATATTTCAACCTGCGGTCTCGGTAAGAAATACGGTCTAATTTGTGAAAGCACAATATCTCAACAACCCTGATGTTAGTAGTTATCAATAAATCACTGCGGTACCTTTTTCAGAACGAATGTTAAACCGATAAACATTCATCTTCAATACATAGTTGACTAAACGGCGTTTTCTAAAAAAAGAAATACGGTCTCACTTGAACGTGCGATTGGTCCCCAGTTAGACCGTACTGTGAGTCTAAAAGTGGTTCTGAGGTGAGTTTACAATGAGTATTGTCACATATTGTTTGATAGATTTTTTCTGATTTTTGGTGGAATTTATCATTTTTGAAACGATAAGAGGCAAAAATCAGGACAGGGATCATATATAGAATCTGGGTTAGTTTAGTTGATTTAAAATTACACACACATCACGCATTCAAAAACTAATTATATCGTGCACCAAAATCTTGCTACGAAAAGTGGAAATGTCGTAGCCACTTTAGGTGCTGTAAATACAAATCAAATCATTTGCCGGGATAAAGAAAAGAAGAATAAATACTGCACTTTCAATACTTAAAACCTATTTTAAAAATCTAAATCCAAGCGCATAAAACCGCTAGTTTACAAAGAGAAAGAAACACTGTGCTACGTCGCCCGCGTAGCGGTTTGCTACGAAGTTGCAAGGAGTTACTAATACGGGTTTGTTCCAAGTTGGATTATACTAACTTGATATATATATTCTGGAAACTTAGTATAAGGTATAACGAGAAGTGCTTTAATTATTGGACTTCAGATTTAAGTCTTAATTATTCTCACTTAAGTCTCGTAGCACCTGCTACGAAAAGCGTAGCACACTTCTGCCTAACATATTAGTATTTTATGTGATTTTGTAAATTTATTTAATATAATTATAGGTATATTCAGGGGTTCTCTGATGTCTGGTAAATTGTGTAATTTATCATAAGACAGTCATTTAAAAAAGTGGTAATGCCAACGGCGCATCTCATTTTAAGGCAAAAGTTAAATTTTACCATTTTAGACTTTCGCCAATTTGTTTATTTTGCTCTTGATCATGATCTCGTCTGATGGAATTATCTTATTGATCTAGTTAGATTCGAGCCCAAAATTTTTTGGTCTAAGATTTTTAATTCAATAATTAACTTTTTCCAAAAACCACGGGAACAAATAGTAGCAGCAGTTGTCACTGAGCCTCGTATGCAATAGGTAAGCAATGAATAAACGGTCGGCCCGAGTGCGACCGATAAAAATGATATATGTACCAACGTGGACATAGCCCCGCTACTTTGTTACTTGAACTCCACCAAAAACAGGGCACGGTTTTAAAAACAATATTTATTCAGTTTATGATACAGTCAGGAACCCGAAATTTCGGAACCGAAATATAATAATGACTTATATAATGCAACTTAATTCAGGTACTGATGATCTGTTAAGTTCGTAATTCGGTCGTGAAATGTATTTATAGTTTCGAGTGCTATTGGTGTTTTTATGGTGAATTTTAAGTAATAAAGCTATACAATTTAACTAAAGAATAAATGTCGAAATTTTACCATGCTCGTTGATAATATATGTAAAATAAAATGAGGGTTTTATGTTAGTTGTTAGTGTAAGTGAACGGTTTGATAATGGAGTGCGAAATAAATGTACATCCTAACTTATATTATATCATTATAAATGCGAAAGTGAGTTTGTTTGTTTGTTTGTTACGCTTTCACGCTAAAACGTCTAAACGGTTTTGGATGAAATTTAACATATGGGGAGACCATGACCTGGAAAAACACATAGGATGCCTTTTATCTTGATATTCTTACGGGATCGAAACTTATGCGGGTGAAACCGCGGGCGCAGCTAAGTAATTAATATGTTCTTATAATTTTAGATAAATAAATAGTCCTCCAGACCGAATTTCGGTCATGGCGACCGATCTCAGCGGAGACCAGCCTTCGGCGCGGGAGATATTTTAGTGCACAGGTGTGTGCGCAGACACAGGTGCACTCTCTCTTCCCTCACTCCCATAGTCCGATGGGACGGCAATCCAACACGACCGGAGAGAGGTCAGGCGCAGGGCCAACGGCTTAACGTGCTTTCCAAGGCACCGGGGTATCACACCACCAAATTCCAAACTCTGAGCTGTTACCTCAGACCAAAGAGGCTGTTACTAAGGAATTAAAAATAATGAATAAAACATTTTATGTTATTGATCAGTTCTGCAAGCAAAATGTTTTTTTTTTCTCATTTCATACTGCGGAAATCGCGGACAAAGTATAATCTTAAAGTATAAATGGTTCGTCAGTTAAAAGAAACATTTACCAATACAATTTTTGAGTAGGGCTAAGTTATTAAACTTTATATCTTCGAAATACCTTGATCGAACGCCACACAGAAACCAAAAGTTACAAACATTCATATACCAAGATGTTTTATTTATATAAAACTCTTATCTATACAAATTTCACGCTCTTTCTTCAACCCAAATCTCTAACAACATATTTATACCATGTGAATTATATTCCGAGAAATTTACATAACGTCAAAAAGATTCTGCGTTATTACGAATCCAAAGCCGTCGCCGTCCTAACTTCCAAAGAAAATTAATTTGAATAATACATACTACATACAGGAAAATAACGCAAGAATATTGCATAAGGCAAAAAGCTGCACAATAATATTCGATCATGAATAACCTACACGATGCCAAAAACTAAAACAATAACAATTTAAACTTACCGTTTTCTTTACTGCGAGACGTCAAAAAACTATTTGGAAAGCATAAGAGACATAGAGTGGGAACTTAAGACGCAGGACATACACAAGAGGCGTGGCACGGGTGAGGCGACGGTGCGACGCGGGTGTTGTGTGTATGTTCCGCGCCACGTCGTTCCTATACATTTTGTATGAAATATTAAACGGGCAGCGCCACGCCCGCGCCACACCGTCACCACGCCCACGCCTCGCCCGCGCCACACCGCCGCTACGCCCGCGCCACGCCCCCGCCACACCGTCACCACGCCCGCGCCACACCGTCACCACGCCCGCGCCTCGCCCGCGCCACACCATCACCACGCCCGCACCTCGCCCGCGCCACATCGTCGCCACGCCCGCGGCCCTCACCGCTTGTGTATCTCCCGCGCCTAAGGGGTGCGTATTATTTCTTCTCCATACAAATTAATTATCCTTTACTTTACAACTAAAACATGTCTAAGTAAAACATTTTACTAGGTAGAAATTATTTATTTCGTTTATAGGAGAGTATTCAGAGCAAAAAAATCATAAGATCACCTTGATTTAATACCAAGATTATGTGCCTTAAGCACATAAGGTAAACTATGATTTTAAAGACCTGATTCAGATTTGTATTATTCACCACTGTTCACTCGGTAATAATCAAATAGTTTTATGTTTCACACAAACGTACACAACAAAAAAATTGTCCGTATGGAAAAGAAATGTACTGTACCTACTTCTATAAATACAAAATGAAATAAATACAAAATTAACTGTGTGTTTGCTGATAGGAACCGAGAAAAATGAGTGAGTAAGCTTTTTATCTTCGCCTTCTAATGGAAAAAATGGAGAATATGGATTGTTATAACAATGTTCCGTAGTTTGTTCTGAACAAGTCATGGAATATTTTTTGAATACATCTTACAATGTTGATTCTTTATATTTGATGTGGTGACCATAATATAATTGGAGATTTTGAAAGTCTTTTAGGCACCTATTTTATATGATCCTAGGATCTCTAGTGATCTACATAGATATCGGAATATTATATTTTTTTGATAATTTAGTGTTAATGGCTATTTGCTGTGATATATATAAAATATCTAAATAAATACATCAGATGAAAGCCAATATATCACATGAAAAAGTTGTAAATAATAAATTGTATCACACAAAAGCACATTTTAACATCAAATACTGCAACACATAAATGTATCCCAATTGTGTAATACTCGATCAATCAGAATCTGTATCATTTTGAAACAGATTGCTAATCCATTGCTAAAAAAAGATCTGCTCAACAACGTAATTAACGCAATGAATGTTGTTGAACTGTCAAAATGAAACATATGTCGTAATCGTTTACGAAAATGTGTTGCGTAATTAGATAGCCGAACTTCCAAAAATACGCTTAACCCGAAAAAAAGGAGTAAACTAAGCAAAATTTTTCACCATTACCCGAAGTGTGATCGTTTATTTTTTGGCTAATGACCCCGTGGCCGGAGGGACTTCCTGCCGATACCCCGTGCCCTCCGAAAGGTTGGCTATTCACGCATTATGTTGAATAGTTATAAAAGCTGTGAAATGAAATACGAGTACTATGCTCTAATGCGGACTTGATAACCGACTGCTGGAGGAGACATTGTGTTGGATTTGTGTTCTTAGATTTGGAGTTAGTTAGTGATGGTGTTTTGTGTTTTCGACCGCGTATGGCATATAAATAGGCTTTAATGTGCTCGAACTTAGATGCATGGCTTTCATAACCATGGACTAAAAAAAACCGGCCATGTGCGTGTCAAACCGCGCACAATGAAATGTTCGGTACTTAGTTTGGATGAATTTATCCCAAGAAAAAACTTAACATTGTAGTTGAAAATCATGTTCTCCCATACGGAATGTATGGGAGAACATGTTTTTGCAACTGCAAATGTAAGTTGGTCGATTATTACCCGTTAACTTGTAGAGTAGATTTCGGAATAGTATATACTACTGCCGTGAATTTTTTCACATATCCAAAACCAACCAGCAACCAGCTGGCAGGGGGCGGGGGGGGACACTTTACTCTAATAAAAAATTGCACTTTAAAGCTTAATATTTCGCAAACGGATCCCTGAATTCAAAAATGGTTTTCACACACTCTTCTTCACACTTTTTCAAAGATATTTCCAATGACACCCCACACCATGGGATAGACGAGAAAAAATATATATCCCTACTTTACGTGTAGTGGAGGTACCCGAAAAAAACAGTTTCATGATTTTATTTTACCACTTTGTGATTAATATGTATACCCATGCCAAATTACAGCTCTCTAGTACTAACAGTCTCTGAGCTAAGCCGCGGATAGGCAGATGGACAGACAGACAGACGGATATGGCGAAACTATAAGGATTCCTTGTTGACTGCGGAAACCTAAAAATAACCATCTTTATACATAAAGTTATTGTGTTAAAAGATATAGAGATTTTTATCTGGAGTTTTCAATTCTATGTTCAGGATTTCAGAACTGAAATGTTTGTGATTTATTTGCGAATGTTATATCTTACCAAAGCAATAAAATACAAGACATTTTCAACTTTGAATGGTTTATAGAATCTTTTGTGTTGTTTAAAACAGTAATTGTCCAAAGATTTCAAACAACGTGGCTTTTATTTCTAAATCAACATCGATTTACATACTTTCAAACACCTACCTATAAGTTTTTCATAGCGTGATTACTTATTACAACGAACAATAACTTGTGAATTCCTACTAACATTCAAACGAATATGTTATTGGTTTCCGTGACTAGTATATATACTTTCAGTGCCTCCATAGCTGCTTGCATCAAACGGGTAGGTACCTACGTTGTTGCGTGATCGCTACCTTACAATATTACATCATATTATTCAAATTACTATCGGAAGACCTCGTGGAATACCTACATGGAAAAATATGCTTCGTGTATATTGTTTGTATAGGTAGTTTATATTTAGCTGCATCTGGTTAGATTGGGAATTGAACTTTCCATACTAATGAAAAAATTATTAATAAACGATATTTATTGACAGATTTCATCAATAATTTAAATCTTCCAGCTACTTTTGCAAGCAATTCGAAAAAGTATATTGTTTCGAACACATGACAATTCAAAGTAATTTAATCAAAAAATGTAGTCAAAAGAATGAGCGTATCTTTGAACAATGTAGTACAAAAACATACCTACAAAAGGACATACATACAAGAATCTAAAATCCAAAGATCAAAATAAAGGTACAGTTGAATACAAAAG
Organism: Xanthia togata; assembly: GCA_963853775.1. Lineage (NCBI taxonomy): Eukaryota > Metazoa > Arthropoda > Insecta > Lepidoptera > Noctuidae > Xanthia > Xanthia togata. Next base: position 9,220,434 of record OY970802.1, on the reverse strand, counting down.
ACGTCGTAAGTTAAGCTTATCGCCTTTCGTGGCCCGTTAGCCACGAGGCGGCAATTGATTCAACCGCTCCACAAGCCGAGATCTCAGTAAACCCGCACTTTTGAATATTATCATATTTTATTCTGTCAATTACAGGTGTAAACCTGGAGTCTGGATTTGTGCTCGGTTGGTAGTAAGTAGCAATAGGCTTGCCTCCTATTATATGGGAGATAGACATCACGGCCAAAATGATAATAATTAAATTTTATTTTAATGATTTTAATAAAAATATTTAAAAATGTATTTCATTAGTATCCAAATAAATATTAATATAATATTCACAGATAAGTGGTTTTACAATATCACGTGAACTTTGATCGTCATAATAGGTACAGCTTTGTCTTGGGCGCCCCGTGTAAGTGATATATTTTTAACACTCAAAATAAAATAATTCTATTTAATAATTGGCACAAAAATGTGGCAGTAAAATACGATAAACTCTACTTACTCCTTCGTTATATACTGGCGTGATGTTATGACTAAGTCATTTTATTATCATATTTTACACTGTCTATTACAGGTGCTATAGTTTTTATTTGCTGCAACTCGTCTTGTAGTTATAAATTGTTGCAATTTTCTCTTGATTGTTCGTAAAGTAGTTGTGATGAAGAATAGAGATTGCTCAGTACTTGCTTTCTTGTTTTGAATAAGATTTAGTTTACACTCTGGGGTAGACGTGGAAGAAAAAGTATTAGTTGCTTGCAGCGTGAGTTACTGCGGGCGTAAGTATTTGTCATTTTTAAACCTCGAAGCAAAAATTGTTTTACACGTTACAAGTTCAGTGCAGTCTTATTACGAGTATACTCGTAAGTTGGGGGATTACATCACTGATAAAAATGCTTGGCTCATTTCTGGTCCTGCTCTACAACCACAACTAATCGGTTAACATTTTGAAAATTCTGTTGGAGCTGAAGATTGTAAGACTATCTTTGTATTGTGTAAACTCAATCTCTTTTGTATTATATAATTGCATAGCACAGGTGTGAGTATTATGTACTAAAGAGCTACCATTTACCGGGTAATATGTATTTCATTGATCAAGTCATGTGCCCTGGCGGCTGTGTCATGCTCACTCAAATGTCTCGCTGATGGTGGCGCGTGTGTTGGATCATTTAGCTCCCTTCAAAATGGTTGAGCTGAATGGTGCTGATCCATGCGTCATGTTCGTGAACGGGCGCCGTCAGTTGGGACTGGTCATCTCTTAGCTGCCATGGCTTATTTTAATTTATTTTAAGTTTTTGAATGGTTCTTTATTTTATTTTTATTACGGACGCTTTTACGAATGTGCACGTCTTTCTACATTGTTCTCACAAGCATAATTTCAAAATAAATGATGTAACCTTTTTTTGTATCAATTTTTTTATTTAAAAGAGTGTCCATGGAGTTACTTGCCCGTTCTTTTCCATAGGTACCTACTGCGCTTTGGAATGGGCAACTAGCTTCATATTTTTGACTGACCAAATGCTTGACAATTCAAAATTGCCTCTAAATGGTTTAATTGAATTAAATGCTTTGAGTTTAAGTTTGAGTTCTTCAGTGTAATTCTAGAGTACGCCATCAATAGCAAAACATATGATATGTATACATAGGTATTTTATTCACAACACCTATTTTGCAGCGTATGTAGTGAAGCTACTGCGTGGCGGGGCGCATAACCCAGGAGTGCTGCGCCACCTGGAACTTTGGGTGCCTGACTTTACTCTTATATATCTTCTGAAATCGTTAAGCCCAGTGAATTCGACAAGTCGTGCCCACCGCGTACCGATAGTTCAACTCGCGTTCACGCGTGGCGCCATGCGTGCGCCGTAATGTATACAGCTTTAATTTGTGTGGTAGTGACGCGGCTGTCGTCGTCCGAGCGCAACACAAATTAAAGCTGTATACTCGTACATTACGGCGCACACACATGGCGCCGCGCGCACAGATGAGTTGAACTATGTTTACCTGTTTTTATCTTCATATCTAAAATGCGGAGTGAAGCATCTGTATTCATATGTGATGCTACCGAACAACTAGGTCTTGTTCGAAAATATTTTATTACAGGTTATTAACATAACCTTCTCTGAGGTTAAAGCCACACATATCAGTTTCCGTGACTAGCTCAATATTTAAATTCTTAGTTTTTGTAAATACAATTGAACTTTAAAAGTCGTCACGAATATTGCGTAATCAGATTTAAGTTATTTTAAAAGGTCACCTCTGTGCCCCAAGTTTGACTGGAAAATCCGTAGAGGTTACTTTTTGTTACTTAAACTAAAAATAACAATGTCGAACTTACTGAAAAATACTTTTTAGAGAAAATCTTAATTCTGAACATTGATTGGTTTTTGTCGAACGATGGTTAAGTTTGATAAAAATACTCGCTGTGACCGCAGCTCCGTTTCAGTGAATAATACTTAGATGTAGCCTGAGAACTGATATAAAATAATCTACGTAAATTTATGTAAGTCCGTAGGTGTGTCCGTGGCATCACAGTGGGCCCTATCAGAATACCAGCGCGGTGGTATTTAATAATTATTTTTTAAATATCGCCGTATTATGCTGAGATAGGGGCCTTTTTGGCCTCACATTGGTCTTTTTTATTTTTTGTTAGTTTTGCTAAGCTCCTTTTTTATTTTATATAATTTTGTTCTTTTTAAAAAAATATTATTACTGTTTGTATTTCCTGGGCGTGTCCCAAATAAAATATTTTTCTTTCTTTCTTTCTTTCTTAAATCTATTTATAACCATGCGCACCAACGGACAGACAGACAGTGTTTTATAAGATCTAGTTTCTTTACTAATCCACATGAATATCTGAGGTTACAAGATTCTATTAAATAAAATAAAATGATATATTTTTCTGATGGCTCACGTAGATTTGATTATTCTTAATACCCCTGACTCCAGCGGGTGAGTAAATAATTTATGTGATTTATAAAATTCTGTGTTACTGATTACATACATTTATTTTACAGTGAATAAGTCGTAATGAAGCTACTGCAAAATTTAAGTTTGCACAAAGTACATCATTATTCTGGTTGCAGGAGCTCATTATATAATTATCTCATTATTGTAACCTCAATAAATGTACTTATATTTCTCTGACAGATAAAATAATTAAGTTATTTAGTGTTTAAATTGACTTCTTGATATATTAAATCCTTCACAATCTCTTAATTTTGATTTATTAGCACTTCAGAACTTTTGAAAGGCGTATCAATTTCGTACCTACTTTTGTACGACGTAAAATTGTTTCGGCACCTACCTAGTATTTCTAGCAACGCAAAGTATAAAAAACCGGCCAAGTGTGAGCCTGACTCGCACATGAAGGGTTCCGTACCGTATTAAGATCGAACAAAAAGCGCCGAAATATTTCTTGTATGAGGACCGCCTTTAATTATTAACTGTATATAATTTTTATTATTTGTAATTATAGCGGAAATTAAAATACACAATCTGTGAAAATTTCAACTGTCTACCTATTACGGTTCATGAGATATAACCCGCAGACAGACGGACGGACGGACAGCGGAGCCTTAGTATTAGGGTGACGTTTGGTACGTTTGGTACGGAACAGTAAAAATACATTTCTTACAAATTAAAAATGTAACCAACAGTAAAAAGTAGCAAGCTGTACGACAATCGAACCATTTTAAAGTAACATGAAGTACAAAATCGACTATAATGACTGGTAATATGGAGGTCAAACGGAATATCCATAATGCCAACCCAATTACCGACAGCCTTCCAAGAAGTGACCTCACACGAGGTCATCGAACAAATACTACGAACTCATATCTACTTTTCTTAAAATAAAAAACTTGACATCACAAGAAAAATAATGAGTTACCTACCTACAATTTCGCGAACACAGTCCACAAGTATACTTAAGAGGTTAAACTTATTGTATATAAAAATAAAAATAACAAGATTTTGGGCGAATAAAAACATAAAGGTGGAGTTAGACGAGCACAAGTTAGGGACGTAGCGAATCGATTCGCGGCGCCCACGACGCATTTACCTGAGGTACGCACCATAGCCCATAAGCACTTCGGAAATGGTCGAGCCCATGAAAAATATGACACGGGAAAAGGGAAGCGAGCCCTCTAAGCCTTTTATGAAATCGTTAATGACCTACTTGATGGGCTACAATGAGCCTTTCGTAACTGTTACACGATTTTTGTATGCGTTTCTACATGTTGTTGCTACATTTGGGATTCATGCTCGCTCGTTACGAAATGAATTGACTGTATATAGTCGAGTACTGAAATGCTTGTGTTATACGCACCAATCTTTTGGACGTGAAGTTAACGTGAATGCGAATTATACTGAGAACATAAAAACGTTATATACATGTTTGAAGGTTCTTTCCTACGTATTATTATGACTGTGTCAAGATTGTTGAGTTGATTTGTTGTTACTCTCCGACCGAAAATGGCCGAAAACGAAAACGAAAAAGAAGCTTCGGCTTTAGTCTTATTTTCGGCCGAAAAAAAAAATGATTTAGACATAAAAAAATATTAATATTTCCGGTGTACACTGTCTTAATCTTGTTTGTTTTTTTACACCTAGGGAGAGGAAGAGCAAATATAGGCTTTCAAAGAAATAAAACACGTTAATTCCATTAGAGGATACAAAATGTCGTGTATTTCTTGTTGTATTGATTCACCTGATATTGCCGAGCTTTACGAAGTAGGTCAAATGACGCGCGACAATTCACGACCTTCTGATTTTCGGCTTGGCCGAAGCTTCGGCTGGGTTATGACCGAAAACGAAAATACAGCCGAATCATGATTTTTTGGCCGAAAACGAAAACGAAGCCTTGGTCGGTCACTATTAGTTGTAGGCCGTTCACAAATTCAAACACAATTTCGGGAACGAAATGTTCAAATTGTTTGTGCGATTGAGATTAAAAGCTTGGCGGTGGTTACTGGGACTTATTAGCATAAACATAATTAAATAAAGTATCAGTGGTATTGCCTTTCACAAGAATTATTTATTTTACTGTAGCATTATTTTTATCAATAAAAAAACTTTTTCTGTGAAAAATGTTTTGCAACTTTACTATTTGGAACTGTAAGTCAGTTTGGTCACCTTTATTCGGAGTACATTTATTTTATTTTATTAGGATCTCCAACAAAGAATACACGTTACATGCTATATTATAAAGGACAAGAACAGAAATCTATGTGCTCCCTCAATTATAGGAGACCACATCATGCAATAGAAACAAACAAAAAATGATATAATAATATTTAAGTTATACTAATAGATTATTAATGTTGACCATTTGAATCAAAATTGAATAAAAATTAAAAAGCAAAGAACACATCAATAAAAAATAAAATAAAAATAGCAAAGCAGTTCAACACTTAAATATCATTTAATTGTGCACGGATTAGTGACTTATATTTACCCAGAGTATAATCGCATAGCTACATTTATTTACACAGTCAATTACAAATATTAACAATATAGATATATATATAATTAAAAACTAACAGACTTAAAATAATACTATTAATAATATGTACAAGTATATATTACATAAGAAGTGCGGGGGGGGGTAATTATAGGGCATCAAAAAATTCTTCCGCATCGCTGTCAACAGGAAAAGTGCCCAAAAGGCTGGCTGCATTGCCACGTTGAATGGCAATGCTGATTCTTTGGCCAAAGAAAAGGCCAGCCCTTTGGTCACGTGAAGAGTCGACCAACCGCTTGGCGATGTCTCGAAAAACTAAGTGGGCACTCGGACCCCATGGCCCTAGTGTTTCAACCCCAAACGGCTCAAACATATAAGTCCCAATAAGATTGGAGTATTTGCGCCGTTTGAGGTTTTCCGCACCTGCAGCAGCAGCCCCAGCACAGCCCGCCGTGCTAGGAAGATGGGATGGCGCAAGGGTGTCGACGCACGTTGCATCCCACACCAAAGGCCTACCTACCTTCCAAGGCATTATGGTCATTCCGTCTGGTCTCTTCCCATCGTCGCGTGCCAAACCATTGGGTTCTAAAACAGCTGGCACTCCGGCGGTGACAAGAGCACGACGGATGATGTCATTGATGCTGGCGTGCCGTGGTATCCGGCCTGCGCTCTTACTGCATGATAAGCCATGGTGTCCGAGACAGTCGACACCTTCACCGCATCGGCAGCGATGCGGAGCCACACAAGGAGCGCCCAGACGCAGACAGGTAGCGAGCCGGAAGGTGGTATCACCCAGCATAGTGCCTATGTTGGGTGATGGTAGCGCTTGAAGCCAGAGGCCCGACTCCCACTCACCCACAGCCAGCAGGCGGGCACGCTCAGCAGTATTGGTGGACGTATTAATAAGATTATTCCGTACCAACCTGCAGAGCGGCTCATCCCACTGTCTCTGGGAAGATGGGTTCACGGGCCGATCTGTATTATATTATATTATATTATATTCCCAGAGTATTAGAAAAGATGTCTATGTCCTCTGATGTACATGTTAAGGCATTATACAGCTGGGTCATCCTGGAAACAGGTGAATGTTCACCCAGATCCAAATTGCTTTCCAACACATCCATTAATAGTTTTGTATCTAATTCAGTTCCAAATACCTCTAAACACTGTTAAAACCACGATTCGTGATAGAAAAAAATACTAGGAATATCACTTAGCAAACAATATTCTACCATAATCTAAAACAAAAACTAACTAACAACCATTAAACTAAATCAACGCTCATCTAAACTAAGATACCTCACCCACCTTTATTTGTTGCCATAAAATAAAAAAATAATAAAGCCCGGTCTGGCAGCACCACACTTGACATTCGCAAGTTTTAATTGCCACACTTGGCGGCAGCGGAGCGGTTTGAGTGGTCGCCCGTCACGACTAAGCTCTCACAAAAACTACACCATGTACACGTTTTAGTTGTAAACACGTTGTAGAGTACCGCAAATGTGTTGGTTTAGATGTACTGAGATTTGGGTTATCACTTATTATGGTTTGCGTGTGCGTTATTAAATGGCTTTATATTGAAACCTACTGTTTTTGTAACGTTATTCAATTAAATCTTTTGTCAAATGTCATATGTCTACCGAGATTGACATCAAAGACAGCTGATTTGGTATAATGAACTTGATTAAACTTTGAAAAACAGGGTGTTAGACGTATATAAGATTGTATGTTTGGTGACGGTTCTTCGATAATCGATGACAATACTGAGCACCAATAGTCCCAATCAGATAATTTTCAGTAGGTATATTGTCTTATACCACAAATCATCTACAACACTTTTCTTTAATCCGGAATTTTGTAACATGACCTCATAACGCTACTTATACAAAGTTGTGCGTCTCACTATAAGGTCAAAGAAGGGTTTACCTCGCTAATAACCAGGGCCACGCACATTATAAGCACCACGTGCTCGCACACAAGCGTCGGGTCGTGAGGGGTGCGAATAATAAAATACATCCTGCTCTTTATATCACAGTAACAAAGTAGGTACTAGGATAACAGATGTCAAAAGAGTTAAGTTAAAAATGACTTCTCTTCGAATTCCGATGCTCGACATGATCACATAAAAATAATTTTACTCATAACAGAAACAGACTATTCAGATTTCTAGTGTGTTTGACTCCCACACTGAATAAAATCTTGTATTGAAAACATCATTTTTCTGTATCTGACTGTATTTAAATCGTAGTGAGGAGGGAGAAAGAACATATTAATAATACTAAGAAATAATTTCTAAACAACAAAACGTTCACAGCAAAAAAATCGCAAAATTTTATAGTCAAGCATCCCAATTGCCTTATCTATTATACTAGCTGTTGTATAAGTTAGGACCATAGGGATTAACGGTTACGATAGTGCATAAGGAAGATATCTGGTTTAACGACGGTTAGCAAAACAGGTGCTTTCAAGGGTTTTAGTGGCGCTTGAAACAGCTTATCTGGCTTGTAAGATGTACGAGGAAACATCACCTGATTGGATTGTTTAGCACTTTACGTGTGAGATTTTGAGAGGAGTTTATTGTCAACTTTGAGTTTTCGGAGTGTACACAATTTGAAGCACGTCATAGCCGAAAAAAAAGGAAAAGCTATTTGGTTAATACCTTCGCCATCAAGCTATAATATATTTATTATAGCTTGGTGGCGAAGTGTGGTACAGTTTGTACAATAAATATAACTTTACAATATACAGATAAATCAGAAAGAGAATAACAATTAACAGAATTGAACCTGGCGTCCTAGTTAGGTTACATAGTAACCTGTATTAAGGTTCGCCAGACGGTTCCCACAGAAGGAGCATTATTACGATATAAATTAAGAACAATTACCCAAATATTTAAAATTACCTGGGCCCCAAATATATCCCCATCCTCTCTCTATGCCAATAACTCACAACAATGTGCCATCAAGGAAATAAACTGATCGTTTGCACCTGACAGACTTTGAATAACTGCACCGTTCGCTATCACTGAACAAAACGAGCTACATGAAGAAAATAAAACTAAGTTCAAAACGTCGATATAACATAGAACTACCAGGTCCGAAGCACGCATTTTAAAAAATGGCACAGCTTATGTTCGGAGCGAGAGAGCGGAAGCGGGCGGAACAGCCACCGAGGATGCGGCAGGGGGGCGCGGGGCCCGGGGATGGTAGTTTATGGACTGAACTGATACCGGGACCCAGGGAAGTGCCCCAAGCTTACGCTTAGGATTTGTGCGCGCGACGAATTTACATGGAATTTTGCTTTGATAAAATGCGTGCCAAAATTATTGCGAGCCACACCGCGCACTGGTTTTTATTTGAAATACTGCAAAATGTTTGACTTATACCAAAGCCGATAATCCTCGCCTTTAGAATGTAATCTCGCGCAGATATAATAGAAAAACTACGCAATTTCGGACACACGCTCAATCAAAAAAGAATCAAAGCGAAATCACGCGTATGTTACTAACATGTCATTAAGCACAACACTAATTAATGACAACTGACTAAAAGTCTTGCTTCGTCACTGATTAATCTGACCAGTTTTAGCCACTTGCCCGTTAAATTGACTATTGATCATACTTAGTGCGCGATAATCTTCAGGGTAGGGCGAGAAATGGTGCGGGATCGTCCGGGGAAGGCGGGGGGTGCGGGGCGGGGGCGGCGGGGGTCCTGCGGCAGACATGACTTATTACTACCACCAGGATACAACCCTATTTCGGCCCTAATGACGGCGCTTCGTATAGGAGCCTTAATTTCGACTCCCCACGATTTTTATTGACGCATTCAAGTAGCGCGCAATTTAGGACGTCTCCATTTTATTGTTGCCGATGTCGGACGCCATTAACTGGCCTTTCTTACGATACTCCTGATTAATTTCTTTTGGACATGTCATGCGAATCTCTCACATAGGTACTCAGCCTAGTTTCTACATAGTAATTACAGAAAAGGTTCGTGAAATTGGTATGTAAGTAAGGCTGAGACTTTTAGATACAAATCTATTGTGATTGTGACCTCTCTTTAGTTCGTACAAACTTCAAGAGCGGCAGAAAGGAAGCCTTTATTTACCCTTTGCTCAACAAAAGATAGAAAAGTTACTTACATCACGAAACACATTTATTCTGTCCAGTAAATGTACACAGTGTACATGTAGTCTAAAACAATTTTGCCACTCACCAAGTTTTTATAGGTCACAGAAATGTTATTCGAATTACGGGCCATTTCGCTTGTATTCCTTTATACACTGGAACCCTTCATAAAGGGCAGACAATGAGGGAGCTATACTTCCATTCTTCGTAATTTGAGCTCCATAACCGGCACTAAACCGTTTATGATGCGGCTCTCGGAAAGGTTAAAAACGGCCGGAACGGACAGCACGTAAATCAGTTACAACAAGCTCAATAAAATGCTAAAATGAAAATGTTTTTGCGGCAACACTACAATATATGGTACACGGTTTATTAGGATGTTTGACCGTTATGAAGCCGTCCGCCATTTAACTTTAGTGTGTGTTCTTATTGATGAAAATATTTAGTATAATATTGTTGGTCTGTGAGTTTCACATTAATCGTGTGTTAGAAGGAATGCTCTTGGAGTTTACCTTGGTGAATTTGGGTGTAAATGGACAGCATTAGTAACCATGATGTTATGTATATTAAAGGGATACCCTTCGTTCACCCTAAAGCCAGAGGAAAAGACCGGAAAAAAAGAATTCGTCGCAGATTGGCAGAGAGTAGTAGGTACTTTCATTGTTATGGCCCTGCATTGTTAGACTCACATAATATCTTGTAGGTAAAATGCTTGGACTTTAAATGAGACCATGACTTCTGACTTTGTTTTGGGCATTTCTCAGGGATCAGTCAGCCAGGAAATGCCGCCGCCATCTAGTTTTAAAAATATTGACCGAAAAATTGACTTGTGAAAAAATCTACTTACAGAATCACATATTAAACTTCTTGAACGTCAACTTTCTTTTCAACTTTCTTTCCACTTCCACATAAAACTACCACATCAAACTCCAACAAAGAAAAACCCTTCACAAAAATTAGATGCAGCTCACACACAATACGAGATAGCAAAAATTGTGCGCCATTATGCTTTCAACTAAAACACACAGTAACTGAAGTACCTCATGACGCAATTGTCCACGTTATAACGTCACATATTATGTTTTTATACACATTTCTACAGCTTCCCAGTGAACCGTGGTACTTAGTCTGGCGTATGATGACAAACGCGGGCACAATTGAGAACTTTACTTTACATGCACAATTTAATTAGTTAGCTCTGTAACTCCACAAAGTCTGCCAATCCGTATCACAATATAATTTGTTTAAAGTAACTTAATTGCTGTAGATTGGTTAATATTTAATTGTGTACGATTTCAAAATGTATGAATAAATGAATGAATGAAATGCACCGATCCCAGCGTGGTTTAACAAGACTCGATACATCGAATGACCCCCAAGATTTGCACTAGCCCCTGGAGCCTCCTGTTGTATGGGGCTACAGAAGCCATTACATATCAGGGAGTAGACCGGGGGGCGCGGTAATGGTAAGGAAGAACGTGCCCTCAGGATATGGAAGGATTCGAGCCATACCGGATATGCATCCTTAAGTAGGCAATTGACTAGTGTAGAGACGGGTGATAGTTATCTATGGATAGGCATCTTTTAACGACGCCGCCACCCGATTGGTTTATGTCCAGCCTAACTCCAGCTTCACCGGTGCATCTTTTGCCGGGGTTAACTGATTTTTCGAAACTTTTCTATGTCACTGCTATGCTGCTGTGCTGGTTCCGTTGTCTTCGTCTATCTAATATCTGTAAATCTCGCTAGCAGCCTTCTTAATCTTATCTCACGCTACATATATGTATTTAATTGTTCTTTTTTGTATCCTTACGTCCCAATGAAAAAACGGAACCCTTATAGGATCAGTCTGTCTGTCCGTCTGTCACAGCCAATTTGCTCCGAATCTAATGGACCGATTCAGTTGAATGTTATGCATATGAATTTCTGTGACCAAAACACTGACGTGTAACGTAAATATGTAAATGAATTTTGAATAGGAGTTCACTTTTAGGGAACATAAAAAGATTTACATTCTGTACCGTGTGAAAAATTAAATGAATATTATAAAAAATATTTTTGAGACCCTCAAAGTACGCCATTTGAGGATCTCAAATATATTTTTTATATTTTCAAAATAAATAAGTAAATAATAATAATAAGTTATTTAAGAAAATAGATGAAAATCGTCACTAATTTGACTAATCAGGGCGCCAGCGCCGCCAAGCGGCATAACGCTCGACTAGGGTTACCTAAGCAGAGTTGGTCGATGGCAGTCAATTTAAGCAGAAACGCCAGTAGCACACGCCCGCCGCGAAACCGTAGCAGCGAAACCGCAGTAGCATACCTCCGCCGCGAAACTGCGAAACCGCAGTAGTTCAATTCAATAGACTCGCGTCATGTTCCGCTATTCAAAACGGATGCGAGTAGCGGAAAATGACGCGAGTCTTTTGAATTTAACTACAGCGGTTTCACTGCTACGGTTTCGCAGCGGAGGTGTGCTACTGGCGTGAACACGTTTAAAAACTGTCACGCGTTATGTATAATTGTCTCATGTACCTACAGTGTAATTTATTTAATTAGTGAGATTAATTTGATCTGAACTGCAAACGGTTTTTCTATTGCACATTGGTGCCGATTCTCTTGCCACAAATGCGTCTAAACTAGACTAAAAATCACCAAAATTTAGTTGACTCCTGTCAAACGATGATTTCCCATTCTGAAATAGACTAAAGTGGCACAACTTAACTATATTTTAGTTTGACAGCTCTAAGATTGTACTGAGATTTTAATTTAGTGAAAATGTAAATTTTGCTATTCTGAATTTGACGTTTTTCACCTAAAATTTTAATTTTCTAACTAATTCTGACCATTTTTAATCGCCACTGAAAATGGTGTGGAATATTATTAGTTGTCATGAACTAAAATTCACACGAACATGTTGACTTCGGGTGCAAAAACAGTACTGTACTGGATTTTTTTCTTTTCTTTTGCTTTTAACTCGAAAATGGTGTGTCCTATTGCAAAAATAATGAAATTTTCGACCCCCTTTATAAAACTCTTATACCCCTAATCCTCAACACATAGGTAATATATTTTTTTATTTTCCATACAAAAAGTGAAAAATTCCATATAAAACACGTCGAGGATGCCCCCACTGCGCGCCTCCGGCTCTAAAAAAATCACGGGATATGGCATACAAGTATGTACCACGTGGAGTCGCAATTGTCAAATTCGATTTAGTTGTGTCAAAATATTTTTTAAATTTAGAGACTTTTTACTACAGAATAGCGTTAAGATTCTCATAGCCAAAAGTAAGGAATTTTAGTGATAGTTTAATTAGTTTAGTCCGGTGTACAAGAGAATCGGCACCATTAACCAACACTACCCATAGTACGCCCACAGTAGTTAAAATATGGCTGACGATAACGAGAAAGACGTACTTTCTCCGTCATATACTTATAGATTACAGGAAAACCTAAAAGAACATTATAGTCTTAAATAACGTGCTAAATCTCTCAATATTGTGCGTACAAACTTACATTTGCAGTTGTAATGTCTGGGAGATTTTTTTTTTACAATGTAAAGTTTGTTCTATAAATTCATGAAACGACGGAATCTTTCATGTTTTTTTTTTACTTTTTCAAGTTTTTTGAGCCTATATGGCATAGTCGCTATCTCAAGTCACTATACCTAGCTGCTAAACAAACCTCATCCTCTTTTTAAGCAAGAAAGTTACCAAACATCTATGTGACATAATAATATCCTTTAGTTTTTTCTTCCAAGTTGTCGTAAAAATACCAAATTAATACTATGAACGGCCAAACAAAACTCAAATTAGAAAAACGAAAACACCACAATATGAAAACCAGCCACTTTATTAATCAGTACCAGTTAATCCTAGCGAATGATACATCGAATATTCGCGAGGATACCGCGGCCTGTTCACATAATTACCACAAGTGCTTCCATGATGAACCGTTAATCCGGTAACTAGAATAAATTTGCATTGTTAAACGCGTTTGCACGCATTCACCGTGCACAAGTGCGTTCAACTAATATAAATTCGCTAACAGCACGCGTTTGCATGCGTATATATACGAGTGTTAGTAAAATAAAGCGTGGAATGCGTGCAAATATTATGCGAGGGCTGTTTTCATCATAAAGACGTCGGTTCTTATTGTTGGATGATGGCAATTTGTTCTAAATTAGACGCTTGTAAGGAAGCGGCGTTTGGAGTATATGAAGCTGTTTAACATTTCATAGCTATAGGGCAGTGATACAACACATCGCCTCGGGCAATGTCTAGTGGGGTGAAACATCAGAAACAAGAGAATTGTGGGTGACTATGGACGATGTACGATACTTTAGGCGCGTGTAGTTGAAACCAGCTACACGCGCCTAAAGCATCGTACACAGATACTTCCTTGAATACTGCTTGTCCGATTTCACACATCTGAATATTGAATTGCACACTAACATAATCTTAGTTATTTAGACTCTACGGACACAACTAAAGGTCTTTGTAACAGGAATCGACTAACGATACAGCAATTGATATATATAGAGAACTGGGAAATCTAGCATAATACTCAAGTTTCTGCCTATGAAGCCTTGAGGAGATCTTATAGCTTTGTGTAATGTCATCGTAAGATTGTGAGCACCATTAGTTTCTAATCTATCTAGCGAGTTTATAAACGTTTTTTTTTTTAAATGTTACAAAATAACGCATATTATTATAAATATACTTGTACATATATTATTATTACTATTTTAAGTCTGTTAGTTTTTAAATCAAGTAAATATGTCCATTGTTAAAATATGCTGATAAGTCTTGGCGGAAGCCGAATTGGTCGCAGTGTCCAAGCCAGGGCACCCCGACCAAATGGATTAGGTTAGGTTAGAACTGTGACCAAACGCGCGCGAGCCGAGCGAGCGAAGCAAGCGGTGCCGGCGAGCGCTTCTTTCAAGTTCGTTGCAGTTAGGCTATTTAGTTTTAGCGCAAGGTGCGTTCGTCACATTCAAAAATACCAGTTCACAATTTGTTAGTTTGTCATGGATTAATGCGAAAATGAATGCGTTTAATTTTAAATAGTTTGTTGTAGTTCACTAGTTTTATTATTAGCTTTAGTTTTATTATATTGTATAGATTATAAACTAACGATATTCATAATCAGAAGGTGATATATACAAGGCAGATGTTACCAGAAACGCTCTCAACTGGAAAGCGCTTTAAATTATCATTTGCAGGGTATTGTTAATTAATTATTGGAAATAACAGTTCCATGTACCGGGTGGATAAATGTAACAAACATAATAAATAATAGCATGTATTCTATCATGCGTTCTAGGAACATATGATTTTTCTTTTCTTTGAATAACATAACATAACATCACGCCTTGTTTCCCCGAAGGGTTGGGCAGAGGTGTACCTGTAGTAGGTACACCCACATTTCGCCAGTTATGTTTAAGTCCCATGTAATAGGGGGCGAGCCTATTGCCATCTACCGGACACAAATCCAGACTCCGGGCTGCTACTGAGAAATTCCAGATAGAAAAACCCAATAACACTTTGCCCGACCCGGGAATCGAACCCAGGACCTCATGCTCAGCAGTAGCGCTTGAGACCACTAGACCAACGAGGCAGGCTTTTCTTTGAATCTGATAATAAAATTCAAGGTTTTTGTTTCTGCTTCATATTGTGTTCTACATTTAAAATAATTCATAGATGTAAAACGAATTCGACTTATATTATGTCACAGCGTAACTCTAAAACAAGCATTTATTCACATTCAAGTCTTTATTTGCACTGCATAATAATTTTACCTATAAACAAGAATTAATTTTATACTTTTTGCTGTGCCCTACAAGGTCCGTAGTTGTACCTGAATGTAATCATTTTAAAACCGTTTTCGAATTGGACCACAAGTACTAGCATATTATTGACAATAACACGCAAGTACTTGAGGTTCGATTACGGGCACAGCTAAAAGTATAAAATTAATTGTTAAACTAAAAATAAAATTAGGAAAATATTTTATGTTGTCATACCAATTATCATAAAACAAACAGAATTTAACTACCTCGAACATTTAATCACCAAACGCTCAACATACACACTCGTGTAAACTTTTCTATTTCAAGTATATGACGTTATAGAAGCAAACTAAGTGTACAACTGCAAACTGCCAGATTCCAGTTACCTTAACTTAAGTTTGCTGGGAAATTGTAAGCTACCAATAACTGAGCTTGCTTGGAGTTCCCCGGAATTATATAGAGTAACAGCCGCTTGCAAACAATTCTGAGGATATGGAAAACTGGTTCAATTTATATAATATAATGTACTAAGTTAGAGAATTATAATCATTGGAATCATTAATAGGTACATCTCTCTAAGTCTTATAACAAATAATTGATAAAAATAGCAAAATTATCATTATACTCTCTATAACTTAACTAAAACTATTAAAAAATTAAACTATATCGAAAAATTCATCGGCATCGCTGTCGACTGCTAATGTACCCAAGAGACTGACCGCATTGCCATATTGTATGACAATGCTTTGCTTAGGTGGTTAAAACCAGCCCTTGCGTCACGGGAAGTGTAAAATAGCCGTTTTGAGATTTTATTGAATATGTACTAAGTTAACTATACAGGGTGTTAAAGTAATTGCGTGCCATAGCTTAAGGGTAGGTCCAGTATAGATAAAGGAAGCCAGAAAAAAAAACAAGTTCAACCCAATTTAGTACCTACTAACTTAAAATAGCAATTGTGCGCCCCTAACGCTACGATGGTACGTAAATTACAATTCCAATTTTCCCTTCGTACTTTAACGGGCTTAGGACCGTCAAAATACAAAACCTATAAAAAAGATCTTGTTAAACTAGTATTCAACAGAAATACGAGTAGGTATTTATAGGTTGATCTCTTTTTTTTTCTTTTTTTTTTCTGGCTTTCTTTATCGATACTGAACCTACCCCTAAGCTATGGCACGCAATTACTTTAACACCCTGTATAATCTTGCGTTGAGGTATTAAAAGTAATCCAAGAGACATTGAGATTTGTGATATTTTAGTAAGATACATGCTTTAAAAAACCCTTATACACCTGTGTATATTGTCCATGGATGCAACAAATATATATCTCTATTAAATTTCAGCGTACATTTTAAAGAAGTCAAGATTCAGAATTACAGAAACTACGACGAATAAAAGATGTAGCGTATTTGCAACCTCCTCTATTGTAGTGGGTAGTGTTTACACTACCATAAATTTCAAGTACACATTCCAGACTAGTTATATACATACCTACACACGATGAGTCTGCGTAAAGTAGGTACCTTTAGGTTCATAGTATCCCCTATCACGTGTAACCTGACGTCAAAGACTAAGTAATGTTGATACAATCGATTTCATTTCATGTTTTCAATGCCAAATATAAGTATCCGAAGTTGGTACACCAACAATCTACAGGAATTTATGATTTTAAAAAAAAACTTTTTCACAAAAAATAAAACCGACTTCCAAAAAAAACACTACAAAGTGAAAAATAACTTTGATTTCGGAAGTCGGTGTCTTTGTTTTTTTTTTTTTCGTTTTTTTTGCCACCGACTTCCGAAATCAAAGTTATTTTTCACTTTGTAGTGTTTTTTTTGGAAATCGGTTTTATTTTTTGTGAAAAAGTTTTTATTATTCACTTTTTAGTTGTGGTACCTACACAAAACCCCAACAAAAAATTTAATAGCACTACCTGCTATGTAAATTACAGTGACAGGAACTATTAGAACATCGCCCACATATATATACTAGGTGGGAAAAAAACGTATTATTGAAGCTTACTCAAAAACCCCTCATCAGATTTTGACCAAATTTATATGGGACCACTTCTAAAGTATGCCCTACTAAACAAAAAAAGAATCATCAAATCAATTCATAATTGGCGGAGTCATCGCCTAACAAACATACAAAAAAAACATACAACCGAATTGAGAACCTCTTCCTTTTTGAAGTCGGTTGAAAATGTACGAAAAGGTTTTGAATTGACTTTCTGCATTTTAAAATTTAGTTAAGCATCGCCAAGATAATTACAATTTCAATATTGAAACAATTTTCATAGAAATATCATTAAGCCTCATATTCCCTCATTATTTTTGAAGTCAGCACTTGTAAATTCGTTTTTTTTAGACCTACCAATATCAATCCTAAATTAATTCAAACCGCATACATATGTACTTTAAAATGAGTTATTATAAACGAGTTTTTGTTATTTATTTATTTATTTAACCATTTATGTACACACATACATAAACAGACAAGAAGAAAAGAACAGAAAAACATGATTATTTTTATTATTATTTGTATGTTGGTGTGTTTGGATGTTTGTTACTAAACTACGCAAAAACGGCTGAACGGATTTGAATGAAAGGCTCACAGTCAAAGTCAAAGTCAAATAATTTATTTCAAATAAGCACAAAAAAGGCACTTTTGAACGTCAAAATTTTACAAAAAAAATATTCTAGTCGCCCACAGATAGTTTAAAACTTGGATTATATACATAGATTTTTTTTTCGCGGTAGTTCGTTTCCGTGGGATAATTTCGGCCCTCCACGCGAGCGCAGCCGCGGGCGAAAGCTAGGAATTAATATGTCTCTTGCTTTTTGGCCTTTATAACACAGCGATATATAACATTTACCTGTCGTGGAGGTACAAACTACAGGGTGCTCCGATGTATTGACTGTCGAACACTGAATATGATCGACACCCAATTAACTGCCATCGTTATTGCTTAGCAAGGGTGTGAAAACACGGACAGGATAATACCTAGTTAATTATAGAACTATTAGTCGTCTATCTGGTAAAATAGGTTCAAACTTCTGACGAATCAAGAAAGAAAAAGTAATATTAAAATATGTCGGTCTAATTTGGTGATGGTCAACTCAACCCGACTTTAATTTGTGTTTAATCCAGTCATGGGTGGAGTTTCTAAATTAATGTGATTTTTGGTGCAAAGCCAAAAATATCCCATAAAGGTTGCCTTTAAGGGATATTTTAAGACACTTTTTTCCGAGGACACTTTCTTCTTTATTTATTTCTTTCTTTCTTTATTTTTTCTAAACCTCAACCTCACGAAATTGCCTCATGGAAGGTAGAGCGACCTAACCAACTCAAACTAGTATGAAACGTAATACAAAAAACAGTAATCAACCAACTAATTACGCTACTATCTGCATTTTAACAGTGTGCGTGAGCTAAGTGGCAAAGTCTTTGTCATTGTTCGTCTGAGCGTGTTTTGTGCATAAAAGTTAAACGCACACAATAACAATGACTGCATGCGTACTGCAATGCTCGGTAATTGCCTGTCCACTTAACTCTTTTGCTGTGTGTACTGTTCTCTCGATCTAAAAGGGACTGGTACCTACTGATCGCTAGATTTCAGTCTTACAGAGCGTAATGCAAATGCGCTATGCAAAGTGAGTCACCGAAATTAGGTTTTTTTTGCAATTTTTTTTTTTTTTTTGGTCTGCTATCGAAATAGAATGACTGGAACTGTTTTGAAGAACGTAAATTCCTCGACTCATTTTGAGTGACTCAGATTACGCTGGCTCACGTTCATCTGTCCCCACCCTTAGTAAATAAAGGAAGTAAAAGGGAAGGTAAAGTAGACCAGAAGATAGAACAGAGAAATAAATTAAATCCCAAAGTATGTATTTCCTCCTCAGATCAGCATGCACAGAGCAACATAAATAAATTCCAACATTATCTCCGGAATCATTCCGTACTAACAAATTCTACATTTGTAGAAAATAGAACTTAACGCGCTCACAACAAATCTCTATTACCGACGGTGTAAAGAAAGGCGTGCGTCGCGTGGCAATGTTTTAATTGCTGCTGTTTATCGTCGGCATTACTCTTAGGGCGAGCTTAAATAGCACCCATACGTCACAGAAACCATGTAATTATTTTCCAGGTGAAACACTCGAAAAACGTTAGAGAAGCATCTTTGGAACGAGACTCGTTACTCTATGGGCTCTGTTTAATTTGTCTATGCGCCTTCATTAGGGCATACTTACAAAGGGCGTGCTCAAATATGGGCGAGGGTGATTTTGAACGCTGTGAATGAGCTGATTTGGCGATGTGTACTATAAATTGAATGGTGGACGGTGGAATCTGACTATTGATGGTTCTAAATTCGGGTCTGTAAAATTGGATTATTATCAATTGACGATTGAGGAATTTTCTTTAATGGCTGTTAAGTAAAAACTTTCAGAAATAATTGGATGTAATTTAGTAAAATTACCTATATATTAATTTGCGCCAATTCGCAAAGAAAAAATACATAGACAAAAGTGACGGAAAGCCTTCTGTCTTCTTCTGCCTTCAGAGCAAAATAATGTGCGCTAAAATACAAATTTCATTAACTTATTTCATTTTCTTTGCTCAAGGGAATAATATTAATACAGTATATGAATTCCTGCAACTATTTCGCTATATACTCGTATGTATGAAATTCTCGCCGCCGATCATTGTAATTTCGTTGATGCATCTACCAGTTCGAGTCTCGCTCGCTACCTAGTTCCTTCCATGTGTCCTATATTCCCAAAGTAAGCTAAAATTGGAAATAAGATCGAACTTTCTAGATGTTACTCCAGAAATGAACTTCCAGCCGTCCGCCATATGAAGTGCATATGGCGGACGGCTTAAGACGGCAAAGGTAAGTTCTTAATATTTTATTTTAAAAAATGATAACATGTTTTTCGTAATAAAATACTATCCATATTGCATCTTTTTTTAGTAAAAAATAGAGAGGGAAAATTAAGAAATCTTTCCATTCATTAAAAAATAAAAAACAAGATTAATTGCTGCGGATCACTGTATCAAAGTCTACCAAAATTATTAATAAAATAAGCCTATAATGAGTCTACCCCTTCCTTTTATAACTTAACATACCTACGAGTAAGTTTCCATAATAACTTAGCACATTTTTCTCAAAACAAAAGTAAGTTAATAATTCTCCAGAATACACATATTACACGTGAAATCCTTGGTCTGATAACACGCAACAGCGTACCCTCATGTAGCGTTATAGCAGAGAACTCTTTACTCCTTAACAGTCGATACTCGTTGGCTTTATTGCAAAACTTTTGCGAGCATTCCTCTTTTATTACTCCAATTTTGTACGACTAAGCCTATCCAGCTAGGGGGATGGTTCGCGATCTTTATTATTTAGATTTCGATCGTTTACCGACGCTCCGTACTATGGGTATCCCCTATGGCGCACTTCACAATAGCGATGAGATCGTCTCAAGTCAACAATCTGACTCAACATATTGTGAATATACTGCACATTTGAATATACCTCCACAATGGTTATCATACTTTATGCATACAAAATGCTTTCCCCACTTAATCCAGTCCATTACTACCATAAAAAGATCCAGTCATAAATGTATTATAATAACCCACTCTAACATTAGGACGTAAATTACATTTATAATGTTTAAAATTACCCTCACAACGTGTACGTACATATTAAACCTTGCCTCACAACTCCAATTAGAACGACGACGGAAGGGAATTTAATCTACTTGTTGACGATAACATGAAGAAGAATTCGCGGAAATAAAATCCAACCGATCGATTGTAACAGATTACATGGTGAAATTTTCTTCAATTATACTCGAAATAATTAATAGATATTGATTACGTAGCTGTAATGAACAAGGGAATTAAGTACTGCGGGGTTTAATTTAAATTCTACCAAAACAGTGACGTGATACATTTGAAACAGGTCGAAACTTTTATAGATAGTTAGTCTGTGTCAGCGAAGGTCCAAGTGTGGCGTTACGGAGGTAATAGAGAGGCGAACGTCGCAGTTTCTACCACAGTAGGTCGAAGATTGCAGTGCCGACCCGTCCGGCCCCGAATCGGGCATATTAGATTAGGGATGTCGGCTGCTACCAACTATTTAGCGATCTACTTGAATCCGGGGTACGTTTCTATGATTAAATGTTGTGGAGGAGGCTTTTTTGTTAGATAACAACTACTTTTGTTCTAGTACATAAACCAAAGGTATTGTATATAGCCTGAATGTAGGTAAATGGTAAACTATTCTCAGAGCCCAGTGAATTCAATTTAGCGAAACTTTAACAAAGCTTTTCGTCTTTTGTTTCTTCGTTTATTTATGTTAATTGATACGTATAGGCTTGAGGTATCTCCAAATAAATGTAGCCCAAGTTTTAGCCGTGAAAAAGAAACTGGCTTGGCTTTATATCACTGTCGCACGTAAGTAGGTAAAACAGATAATCTATTTCCACCGTAGGCTATAATGTCTCGACATAAATTCACCGCCCGACTCCGCCGGTGCCTATAATCACCCAAGCGAGTTGACTAATATCTCGGTCACACGTATTTCTGTGAGAAACCCGAACGATAAAGCATTTTCACCATACACTTAAAAAAATAACCAGCTAAATCATTTAAGCCAAATCCAAATGCCTTAAAACGAGTATGGCAAAGCCGTGTCCACAAAAGGTCCGCATTGTCCGAGCAGGTATGTGACATTTCCTTCAGACACTGACATGGGTCCGTCGCTGGTCGCTGGTGGTACCACCACCCCGCCGTGATTATGATAAACGACTTATGAAATTAAAACGGTCTCGTACAACAAGTTGCCATTCAAATGAATACGCCCTTTGTTGAAATTCATTCCCTTGACAAATCGCCGCTCTGCACTCAGTATACATTGTCTGTTAAATTAAATGGGTCGACGGCCATTGAAATCGTTTCTACGAAGGCTATTCCAAGACAAAACTATAATACGTCAATCGTGTTCGCGTGGCGTGTCCGTTCGGTTCTAACATTTCTAACCTGAAATAGGCTGGTGAATATACAATGCCTGCGATATATCGATCTGGGTTACGAGTGGAGGCAATCTTACAAATGTCTGTCCTATTATAGCTCTTTCTTTAACAGCCTTATACTGGACAAAGGCTTAGCGAACGAAGCTCTGGCGGTTTTCCTTGGCTGACCGTTGTAGCTTGATGGATTTTTATAAAAACTATTTTCAGTCTTTATGATTTTCTCTTCGTCGCAGCAGATGAAAAACGAGGGGAAAGCTTTTTAATCCTTGATTAAACTTTAATTAAATATCAACGTTATCAGTAAAGATAAATATTTAAACAACTGACAAGTACAACATACTTCAAAACCAGACCGAATAAAATCGTTGAGTTAGCGCTTTATTTAATGCGTCGTTCAACGAACATTTAATTAAAAAGCTTTCAAACTACTTATGAATTCCGACCGCGCTAATTGACTCGCAGGGAGACAGATTACGAATACTGATAATAAAAAACTCGAAATTAATTACAGCGATCTTTGTTTCCCCCCACGCCTCGAAATAAATGCAAAGGTAGATAGTGCGAGCGATCTCTGACACCGTTCCAATAAGTTTGACGCGACCCGCGACGCTATCGCTCCGAGTCCTCTCCCGCGCTCGCTCCCGTCTCTCCCCCCGCGCTCACAAATTTTCGGCCCAAGCGGACTGTAGTTTGTTTTCTTTGTGTCATTTCCTTATCGCTCTGCCAAAATACGTTTCATGACTGTTACGTCAGCCGAAACATACTTCAGGTGAAAAATATAGCGCGGGTACAGTCTTGATGGTTTACTGCACTGAATAAAATTATGGTTAAATAAATTGTAGTGATTTTGTGACAAGTGTGGTTTTTGTTTGTAGATATATTATTTTAATTAAATAATATTAATATTAAATATTTTAAATTAAAACTTTACAGACAGATATTTCATGAGGTATAAAATTTCCACGTATATGAAGCAAGCTATTGTACGTCGCTAGCGACAAATATTTTCACCGCAACTTCGTGTACATATAAAACCGGGAACAATTGTGGAAAGTTGGTATAAAAATAATGTTCACATTCGCTAACGCGTTGTTTTTGTTAAATATTCCGTGAAAACATAGTACAACGCACAAAAAGCTATTATTTATAAAAATCTCTTTGAACACCGCACAAGTGCTTGTCGTAGGTAACCACAATATTACCAGAAGTATTTTATGTTGTTACAAGCCCATCGCACTCACCCTCATATTTTACATTATTCCAGTTTATTTTTAGCGTTAAGGTTATGCTAGTCGGCCATTCTTTCATACAAACGTAGTACTTATGGTGATTAATTGTCTGTTCGACGGTGTACGTTCAAAACTAAAAATTATATCAATTTTTCTTATATTATCTAGTCTAGTAGTTAACTTAATTTTAAAAAAAATGGGTTTGGATTGGAAGTCATGAGCGTCAAAGATTCCATATTTCAACACTAATTTTAAATCATTTTTGGGCGTAAATATGAAAATTTATGTAGTATGAAAATGGCAAAATAGAAACGATACAGGAATAGATAATGTATTCATAAGTTCAACTCATTTTATTTTGAGGAGATATATCCAATAGTTTTTCCATACTTAATATATATACGCCCAAAGTAATATATATACGTTCACGAAAATTAAGAGCTTAAGAGCTCGTTTATCAAAAAATTTCATCGTCTGTTACACTACATTTTTTTTTTAAACTAGATAAATAAATAACTATACTAAATAGCATGCATAGCCACGTCCACCAACGAGTTCAAGCCGTTCGACTAGTGCAACCTTAAATGAGTTATTTTGCTTTACACATTTTTGTTGCAAAGCGTCCGTAAATTATTGTATTATATTTACTAAGACTTTTACGGTTCACATTTCGAAAACGTAGCTTTTATCACAACACTCATTTGTCTGTCTGTCAGACAAATAAATATCTCGAGATCACTGGAGACGAGACTATTTCACGTTACGGTATCTACATATTATTATATGAAATTTTTCTAGGTATATTTCTTCTCGTCGTCCACATTTGTTACATATTATTATGAACCACGCGTGGTTTGTTCATCAATCAAAACTAAAATAAACAGCACATAAATTTAAATTATATCTATTTATTAAACACTACACGAAGAGCTATTCGTACTTCTCTATATTTGTGCAACCTGACAAATTATCAAGCATTTCGGAACCCACTTTCCCAAATTGCAACGTCTTAGAAACTCAAGTGTACTACTACTCTACTAACCTAGTAAAGGAAAAGAGCGCCAAATATCCCAAAACATTGTTGGTAGCGTAACCATACAGTTGCAGCTAAGATATTATCCACTAGTGTAACAATATCTTACTGCAAGTGTCAAGACGTGGCGGCCACACGTCACCGCGTGCATATGGCCCTACGACAGAGCGCCATGCAGCGAAACAACATCTATTTGATTCTTATCTCTCCCCCCGCTTCGCCCCGCACACACTCCCGCCACTATACTCACCCCTCAACCCCCCTCCCCACAAACATCCAAAATATAAACAGGTAAAATGTTTTCTTTGTAAAGAAAAAGTCCATTTCAAAGACAAGATCGTCTATCTTTTTTCAGAAAATTTTGTGGCGTACTTTTACTTTACAGCAATTTTTTTATATAGAATCTGGAACTAAATAGAGTATTTCATACTCTCTCTATTTGCTGGGAATACTGATAGATTTAGTAACAAACTTGAATGTTATATTTTTAGTTTAAGTAGCCCTCGCCCTGCAATAAATCAAACAGCAAAAACCATTTACAAGTTCTGTAAATATTACTTGGCACATGTTGTCTTTTAACTACCAAAGTTAGTATCTACAGTATTACTACGGCACTATTTCTATTTCAATAAAAAAATCTTTCAATCCACGAATTTTTAGAGTATAAAGTAACAAATCCTGTTGTTGTAGAGCTTATTTCGTAAACGTCAATAAAGTGGAAGTAACGTCCAAACTGGCTTGAATAAATTACGAATTTTATAGAACTCATCTCGCAAAATGTTTCCAAAATCATAGCGTACAGTAAAAGTTTTATTGGCTCGCTATTGTCTCGCGGCAGCAGCGCGGCATAGGGGCATAGGTGAGAGGGCGCGGTACGGCGCGGCACGGAGCGTAGCGGGGACGGAAGCGACCGATCGCCGCCAACAACCACCAACTTCCAAGTCGCTCCTCACTGGACACAAGAAAGTTCGATAATTTTTGCGACACGACACGACCTTCTTCCAGAACAAAGTTGAACACACGCCAACTTCTCAAACATCGCCCTTCACCTGAACTACAATGACGCAATCGTAAAACTACAATTTACCTATCGCTGCAAATTCATTACTCGAAAAAAAAAACAAAACGTAAACGAGTTTCCATTAAGTGCCGTAGTTTTATTACTGTTACAGTAAAAGTGGAGATGCCGAGAAAATTGCAGCTATTTCTATATTTCTCGAACGCGAGGCGGGTGCGATCCGCGAACTAAAAGAAATCGAATCTAAATTCATCGAATACAAATAAAAGTGTGGAACTGTGAAAGTTCTACCATGCAATTAAACCGCACTTTACTGCTACAATCCCTTGAAATAAAGAACTTTAAAAGAATGTCCTTTTTGTTCGGACTCCTTTATTTCTTGCCTTGCACCCGTTGCACAGAAAATAGTGGGCACTGCAATAAAGGTGCTCGGTCCTGCACAATTGCACACGACCAACCCACGAACACGTGGTTTTCTGAAACTCCGAAAGTCTCATTCCTTTCATACAGCTTGTGACCAAGGAAATAATAATTAAGTGCAACATTTGTTAAAAACCTATAGGGTTCTAGTTTAATTACGTTCACACGTCACTTATAAGTAAGGTGGTTCGCGCGTGTGTGCGCAACGGTTAATTACGTAGATTACGCGGTTTTATTGTTAAGCACTTCGGAAGTGAACCTGGTAATAAATAATTCTTACTGTTTGCCGTTAATAATCCCGAAAATCCGCACCGTGTTTCACTAAGGCCGCTTTGTATTATCAAATGGGCAGGTATTCAATGGTTTGAACCTTGGAAAAATGGAAAAGACATTTCCTTTTCACTGTCGCAGTAACAAAGCGAGGAGGGCTCACGTCTTCCGGTATTTAGCTGGACTTTGTACTCCTACGCAGAGTCGTGTGGTGTGCTTACTGCCTACTTCTCAGCCAGTGCAGCCGGCGATATATTTTAACGTTTCATGTAAAAATGCACGGAACACATACGTGTGAGATTAATTAAATTTTATGAAAACTTTTTACACTAGCACGGAACTTGGAAATGGAATATTTTGTTTCTCTGTATTTTGCGAAGAATTTTACGATTCCACGCAGTGATTAATAAACTTTTTATAAAAATATTAAACTTTTTACAATTTCAACTGGAAGCCTTTACCCACTGGCTTTACGAACGCGGCTTTAGCATGACGTACTTTTATTAATAGAGACGCGAAAGACGAGGATTCTTTATTGCATTATTATAGGCTCTAGCTCACAAGCCTTATGATCGCTTTGATCGCATTTGAATTGAAGTTCTTTATAGTTGGTTGGTTAAGAGATTAATTTCCTAAGTTGACAAAAATTCGCTCGCAAAAAGAGAATTATGGCTCATAAGTTTCGACACTCATATCGCTTTTCTTCTTAGCAAGCTCTCAAGACAAGAGTGGGGGAGGGCAGCGCGCATAAATATCGTATAATTACTACTCTCCGCGAACAGGGACGGACTTAGAAACGCTGAGCGGTGTCCACAGAGTAACACCTAAAGAAGAAAATATCTGAACAGCTTTAGCATATTTCCGTGTAATAGGGAGTAAGATCTCATCTGTTCGTCAGTTGTAGCAAGAAATTATTTGCTGTCGATGTGTGGCTTGTTCAAAAATTGATAATCTCAAAAAGGTCTGATTCTAACAAACTTGTTAAACCAGAGAAACACGTCACATTCATGTAATATAATGTGCTACAGAGAATTGAGTGCATATGCTGCGTTGCAAATTAGGATTTCGTTATTAGATGAAGCCTTCAAAACGGTGGGCACATAATGGCCACATCCTCTCTACACACAAAAAAAAAAAACAACAATAAAAATAAATCCACCAAAATCCATCTGTACCTTATCCCCTCATCTCGAACCGTCAATTTTCCCTCTCAACGTTCAAGGGACCCTTTGAACCGTTTCTTTCGCATTAAAGACTCGTGGTTAAGTACAGTCCTGGCCGCAAGCCCTAATCCTCGCCAACGAAACATCGCTTGCATCCGATACAAGTATGCTCTTGTGGACTCTCAGTGAGGCATTGTTGCCAGAGGAACAAAGCGAAGGGCCCTCCGAAGCTGGCGTGACCTCGCTCTCCCTCGCTAG
The DNA here is from genome assembly GCA_963853775.1 of Xanthia togata. Classification (NCBI taxonomy): domain Eukaryota; kingdom Metazoa; phylum Arthropoda; class Insecta; order Lepidoptera; family Noctuidae; genus Xanthia; species Xanthia togata. The sequence continues at coordinate 9,192,635 of OY970802.1, read as the reverse complement.
AACGATACTCTTTGTGGTATCACGTTTTTAGGACGCGACTTTATGAATTGACTGTGTTGATAACAAGTGTCGCGATTGGTGGTAGATAGGGGGTCTGAAATGTCAATAATGGAATCATTTCTGGCGTGCAATGGTGTGAAAATAAGTTATTTTGATGGAAGAATGGGTTGGTCAAATTCGATCAGTCTCCTGAATACAAGTAAATGTAGGTATATAGCTGCATTCAAGGGCCTATTTACTCAAACCGACAGGTGACAGACAACAATCTGACAATACAACAATTTTTTTTTAAAATAATTTTAGTGCTTTATTAACAGCAGCTGTCGTACAAATGTGTAATTTTTTTGTCAAATATGTCGTATTGTTAGTTTTATTAAATAAGCCATATTTTGCGAGCCAAAAGTTGAAATAAAAAAGCGATCTTTTTTTTCCTTTTTCAAACTCTAACTCAAAGCATTTATTTCAATTAAACCATTTACAGGCACTTTTGAATTGTCAAGGGGTTGCTCAGTCAAAAATATGAAGCTAGTTGCCCATTCCAAAGCGTAGTAGGTACCTATGGAGAAGAACGGGCAAGAAACTCCACGGACACTCTTTTAAATAAAAAAATTGATACAAAATATTGGTTACATCATTCATTTTGAAATTATGCATGTGAGAACAATGTAGAAAGACGTGCACGTTCGTAAAAGCGTCCGTAATAAAAATAAAAAAAGAATCATTCCAAAACTTAAAATAAATTAAAATAAGCCATGACAGCTAAGAGATGACCAGTCCCAACTGACGGCGCCCGTTCACGAACATGACGCATGGATCAGCACCATTCAGCTCAACCATTTTGAAGGGAGCTAAATGGTCCAACACACGCAATTTTTCTGATGCAATCTGTCCATCTATTAACACCGACGAACTATTATATTTAGATTAATGTTGATGAGCCAGTGGGCGCATACCAAGAATGACTAAAGACTAACAACACGAAAGGAATCTTGACTAAAAATCTTTAATCTTCCTGCTTCTTAATAAATCAAAATATATTTAGGTAATAGAATATACAGCAGATAAAAAATATTTTAAAAAAACCGGTGTTTTGGACTACGCATAATGAAGGACTCCGTATTTGGGATGAATTTATCCCAAGAACAAACTTAACATTGTAGTTGAAAAACATTTTCTCCCATACATTCCAACTGTAAATTTGTACGTACAATATTGACAGATTTACTATGTTATTTAAAGACCATAGACTTCTTTTGAGTTTTCCTGTAATCTATGAGTAAAGAACTATTCTCTGTATTTTTTTTTTCATAATTTTAAGCTCAGTAGTTTTGTTATCGAAGAGCTCAGTAGGTGTGAAAATGGTAAATTCTAATCTATTTTCTTATCTTAAATATCTTTAAAAGTGTACCAAATTTCAATTTAATCGGTCCATAAGCTTCGAAGCAGACACACGAGTCATCCTATGAGGGTACCGTTTTTTTTTCCTTTTAAGTTATGGAACCCCAAAAAGTAGAAATCAAATAAAAAGTGTAAAGTGCGATATATGAAATTAGCAGGGGAGTGTGCCTCACGGAAGATGTGCAAGACGTGTTATTGTTAAATTCCTATAGGTGTCGTCAAATAAACACATCGTCGCCACAGAAAGCGTCTCAAAACAAAGACATAGTTCGCACGCCTCGCGCCGCGGCCACTTGAACCTGACACCTCTCAAACTTACCTTGTGTGAAATTCCAACTACTTTTTGGCACTACGACTTGTGAATTTGCGATGGAGGTTATAATATTAGGACAATTTGTGGCTTGGTATTGTTATCTGAGATTAGAAAATATATGGGATGCTTTAAAAAAGAAATGCTGTGCCTATATTTAGAACGAGGGCCGGAGAATGCTGTTGATACTTTGCATCTAAAGCTGGTCATCACATAGTTGAAATATTAACAGCAGAAATATAGACCCAACAGTATCACATTGTAGGTATAACATTACAAAACATTGAGACGAGAAAACGAAATTAAATAAGTCCGCGCAAAAAATATGACTACGAGCAAAACTAACAGCATAACGCTGTACCAGCTACCCTCACTTAGCAAAGTACTCCAACACCTGTCGAAAAAACTTTGTGCGCCAATAAAAAATAACAAGTCTGCTCATTTGATAAAATGCTGCGATTGTTACGGTAAAATTAAACGAAAACTTTCAGAGTTACAAACGATAAGAAACTTCTAGATTCGACTGTGTTGACTTGGACACTGCAGTGTTCGTACTGTCCTCTACTTGCAGTACTTCTCCAGTGCTGCCATCAAGCGGAACAAAGAATCTTAATTATTTTAAGCTGAGCAAGCTCTCTCGTAATTTGTAGTTTAGTCCCTGAGTACTACTTATTTTATTGTATCGTCAGCTAGGGACGGGCTTAACTAGTGCGGGGGTATTATTTTACAGATTTTCACACCGTCTGCACATCAGAAGAGCGGTAACAATTGCGTCTGTCTTTTAAGACCCATTCTTTTTTAAGTGCTCTCCATCGGAATTAAGTTATTCCTGTCTGTCAGCACGGTTTCGAGTTCCTACAGTGTTTCTTGGTAACTGGAGAATGCTTTACAATGATGTCTCGTCTCTGAATAGCACTTAATAAAACTTGGTGCGGTTGCGACTTTGAAACCTACAAGGAATTTGTAATTTATGTGTAATTAACGACGTTTGTCTCGCGTCTTGTTTGTACCGTCACGTGCACTGCACGGTAGAATTCAATTAGTATTTCGTTATTCAATCATGGCTTTGAAAGGATTAAATTAACCTTTCGTAAGAATGTATATTTGTTAGGGTTTCTTTATCAGGTTTAAGGAAACTATAATTTAAGATTACAATTTTATAAAACAATTTTAAAAGATTGGTGAAAGTAGTTCGGTTATGTATGTGAAGTTTTTGTGTTGACAGTAAAAGTAAAGCCAGAATAGCAACTTAAATTCGTTTCCGAGACCCGCAAGACAAAGTAATTCGCTCACAACTAAAGCAAAAGAGCAACAAGACAAAATAAAATCAAAATGGCCGAACAAGTAAGACATCGGCCCATAACTAAGGGACGGGACCGTGCTGTTCGTTCGAGTGAAAATCTAAAAACCTAACATGTCGATCGAGCGCACGTAAAAGATGTTTCGCGAAAGTTTCCCGACACTTACTGCAGTTAGGCGAAGCCGGGGCACGGGCCACTGCAACCCTTGGCAAACTCGCTGAATAACACAGTCCTTTATTAGTATGTTTACAAAAATTTTCAAAATATACCTGCGTATAAATTGAATAAGTTACTTTAATATAAGTTTGTTTGTAAATTATTAAATTACCGACTGTCTTCATCGTGTCTGCGCTGAATAACTTAGTTCTGTTATTTACTTAAGGTTTGTTCTGTTTGTTTTAATAGTGGTAAAAATAATCTGCCTACGAATATTCGGCTTTAAATTATGAGGCCTCTACATTTGACCTACTTTTTTTTGTACAAATCTTTTTCAATTAAAATACAATTGTCTTCGCTGAAGAAAGGAAAAAGTACCGTTTGTAAATGTCTCAAGTACAAAAGAAGTATGCAAACCCGGCAGGAGAGTAGATTAGATGCGTATCTTTAGGTGCAAATTGTAAGACTAAATAGGAGGAAATAAATGGGTTTAACGGTAATGACATTCACTGTGTTGTTTTAGCTGAGAAGAGGGATTGTTGCATATCCCACGAAGGGCATATACTATTCAGACTACTATTCAGACATTCCCTTAGCAATGTGTGAATATATTTCTCCAGTCGGTAGTACTCTTGTACTCTAAGAACAGCAGTGCTATTCTATAACCATCTCACCGTGAAAACTTTGGTGAAGTGAGCTCGGAGTGAGATGTCAGTCCCTAGCAGGTGGAATGACAGCTCACTTCACGTTCACTTCACCGTGAGATTATTACAGAATAGACCGGCCAGAATAGTCCTCATACATTAATTCGGAAGTGAATGCTTTCGGCCTCTTCGATGTTTTGGTAATCGAAGTTTTAAAAGGCCGAAAGCGTTAAAACGCGCACAAATTAAGCATAACTCCAATTCTTACGAAATCAACTGCACAGAGCAGCTAAATAGAGTCTTACGTAACTATAGTTACAAGTTCGCAACCCTCTCCCTTTCTACTAATAAAACAGTTACTCTTTGCTCGTGAATCGATAGACATTTATGACTAGCATAGCAGGGTGATAAGCAGCTAATACTGTTCTAAATTTTCTCGGAAAAACGCCTGTAAGAACTTTTGATTCAAAGCAAAAAATACTCAAAACAAAATATCACATAACCGTCACAATATAATAGTCAGATAGAATTAACTAAAAAATCTTGAAAAGTCCATGCAATTCCTATTGGACCGGTTTTTTTTTTGTGGCGATTCAAGTGTCAGAAAGTGATTCCAATAAAATTTATAGGTAAATAGAGGGAGCAAGGGTGCCAAAACAAATGGTAAAAACCAGTTTTTCACTTCTAGAGCAAATACTACAGCTCGGACAAAAAAAAGTTAAATGTAACAAATAGGCGCAATAAAAAAACAAAGAACCGAAATTATTATAATCTTTATTAAAAAATTAAAATATCTTCCCAGTCGATTTAAAAAAGGTCCCTTTTTGCATAAGTCGACGGTTTGCAAAATATCCTGCAATATTTTGATCTGAAAATTTTACTGTAATTAGAAGGCCACAAAACTGACATCATATCAAAATTTCAGCTCTCTATCACTTCTGGAACGCGAGTTATCAAATTTACAAGATATGCAAAAAAAAAAGTGGTTTTTTGCGAATTGCGGACGATCCTCTAAACCGATTTTGCTCTTATGGAGCTCATTCTCTTTGTTTTTTTATTGCGCACATTTGTTACATTTAACTTTTTGCCGTCTGAGCTGTATTTTTTTTTCTAGAAGCGAAAAACAGGTTTTAACGATTTTTACCATTTTTTTGGCACCCTGGCTCCCTCTATTTTGCTGCCTACCTATAAATTTTATTGGAATCAATTCCTGACCCTTAAATCTTAACAAAAAAAAAACTGGTCCAATAGGAATTGCATGGGCCAAAAAGCTAATTCTATCTGACTAGTGTGGCGTTACCGAGGAAAGATCTGACCGATATAGAGATGTCTCAAATTATAATAATGATGAAGATAAAAAGTATACAAGATTTTTACCTTAGACCTTTTCAAGCCTCTCTCAATGGGCTGCAGATGAGAATTTGGAACAGATGTTAAAAATACCTATCATTTATTAGAAGAAAAAATAACAGAGCATTTGCTCTGTTATTTTTTCTTCTAATAAATGATAGGTATTTTTGATTGATAGGTATTTAATAAATGATTATTTAATAAATGATGACTATTTAGTCATCCTACTACCTTCCGACCGGAAAATCGATGCCTTATAGGTATGTATAGACTACTAATATAGACATCATTTGGGAATTAGATAAAGCTGTGACAAGACTATTACATTATCAATAATATGCCATGTTCACCTTGAGACATGTAGATACAGAGATTTGTAATGTACCATTTGCAGCAGTAATCTATGAGAATTATAGATAAAGCAATTGTGCATAAGCCTTGATGGATGGATAGACTGTGGTTTGACGGCTTGAACATTGCACTAGTAGGTACTTACCTAAAACTACTAAAGTTTAAACTTTTCACGTAAAAAAAACATGACAAATGTCAAGTCTTGTTCTGAATGTTAGACAGTTTAGATTTTTTATAAAGCCACGCTGGTAAGCTAATAAATTGTGTAAAACGGCGAAAATATGAAGGTTTCAATAGATTTTACAAGATACCATCAACAATGTTAATGAAACCAAACAGACACTTCGCATAGAATTTCGGCGATTCAATAACACAATTTAACATTTCATCCAAAATATTCAGCGTAAATACCTACATTGTCCGTTGGAGCGTCTGAGCGAAGATTCCGAGGTTCGATTCCCGATGCAAAACGATAAAACGCGTGAAAGATTCATCACAGCCCCCGAGGGCCCGATTCCTCTTCAAACTTGTAGCCAACCCTGCCGCGCCCTCTTGCCCCGTTATATCATATTTTTCAAAAATTCGCCTCAACTTAGTTGTGAATTTCCCGGCCAGCACGCCGGCAACTTCTGACATTGAATTGAATTGTCGATTCGTTTGATGTCATCTATACGATAACTTACAAACTATATTCGGGCGGTTTTTGTGTGTTCCGTATTTAAATCTCGTTTTCGTCGCCGCTGCTGCTGCGAATATTTTGTTCGTGTGTGAGTGAGTATATGTTCATGTTCCATTAGACTTCTGGTTGCCTGGTATCTGTGGCGGACATTTTGATATGGTGTTTCGTTTTTATTCTGGTGTTTATTGCTGATATCGCGAGTTTTTACTAATACTTTATTATGCCTAACTGTGCGTTTGGCAAAACATTCACAACGAAACATGTTGAAATTTTTATTTTCTGTCAATGTTTCATACAATAATATTATATGTGTAAATATATTTTATGTGGAAGCTTGTAATTAGCAATTGTCAGTTGTTTACTACTTCGTTACCATTTACGTGTATTAATTAGTCAATAAGGTTTCTTAAAATTGTAAAAATAAAATAAATAATAATGTTTGATAGGAACTAGAGATTTCAACATGTTTTACTGTGTATGTTTTCCCGGTGCAAACGCACAGTTAGCTAGATTTTAGAATCCAGTTATACTTAAGGGGTGGGCGGAGCATGCGTAGTTTATACAAACGTAATACCAAAATGATTTGTAAATCAAAATTATTCTTAAGTTGTATTTATTCCGATTGTATTATAGACTATCTAGGCTCCCAAATAAATATTTTAAATGGACACTGATTTGTAGACGCGATATGAGCAATTTCAAAGTTCTATAGAAAACTTATTTTTCTCATAACTCGTTTTTAAATCAGTGTCCATTAAAAATATTTTGTCAGAACTAATTTTATCAGAATCTGTGTGTAATATTTATTATAAGTATTTTATATCTGCACTATGCTAAAAACTGCCCCGTTGATCTCTTGGTCGCAAGCGCGACTGCTGAGCGTGTGGTCCTGGGTTCGATTCACGACTCGGGAAAAGTGTTATTGGGTTTTACCATTAGGAATTTCGTAGTAACTAACAGCCCAGAGTTGGAAGTTGGCGGTGTGATACCCCCGTGCCTCGGAACGCACGTATTGCCGTTGGCCATGCACCTGATCTCTCTCCGGTCGTGTCGGATTGCCGTCCCATCGGACTGAGAGTGCACCTGTGTCTGCGCACACACTTGTGCACTAAAATATCTCCCGCGCGAAGGCTGGTCTCCGCTGAAATCGGTCGCCATGGCCGAAATTCGGTCTGAAGGAAAAAAAAGAAAAAAAAAACTACAAGCACACCATAGGTTCAACAAAAGAAGTAAACCGTTCTTTAATAAAAATGGAAACTCAGCCATAAGCAGCAGTCTAATAATAAAGCTCACCTACTCCTAAATACCCCGAAACTATTTTATAAATCAACTGTAATCCAGGAATGGTTCTCAACAAAAAATCCAATAACTCGCACTAGGCATCTATACTGCTCACTAAAGTGCATTTACGTGTTGCATACACTGCATTTAATTAATGCTCAGCCAATGTCCCGGCTTTCAACTGTCGGGCCGTGCCATATAATCCGTATTAACATACATACACACAGCTTGTCTTCGTGTCGCACTAACTAGTCGTCTTAGAGGGCGTGCGACAGGAATCGTACTGACAATGTATAACCCGTTATTGTCCCTCTGCAGGTTACCTAAAGGCTGCTTCGCATATACATTGATCACCACGTTTGCTTGTGCTGCATGATGGTGATCAGATCATTGCGGTCAGGGTGGCGCATTGATACGACGATATGTCACACCAAGAAACGATCCAAAAAGAAAATTAGTCAGTGAAAATTCGACACCGATGCTCACCTACCGAAGCAGCTAAAGAACACAAATATTTGACTAATTAAAATCGATCGACTTGAGACCTTTAAACGATAAATGGAACCATTAATTTCGTACAAACAAACGAATTCATTCCTGGTGTTATTGCACCAGGAATGAATGAAATATTTCTAATGACGTCACGAGTTGGTGACGCAGGCAAATGACGCAGGTAGCATGAACGAACGTTCTTTACACAATCTTTTATACTTATAGGTATTACAATAATTCATGTTTATAATAAGAGGTTTTCTGCTGTTAGCTGGTGTAATTAAAGGTAGGTAATATTTTTCTAGTCTGAAAATTATGAGTTATAGGCATATACAACGCCTTAGGTTCCGTAAATCAAAAGAAAATTGCTTAAGTGATTATTATAGTGTTTTATGCTTCGGTTTTATGAGTTAAGGTTTAGAGGAGGTTTTTCGTTAACATCCTATATTACCTACTATGTTATGTGATTGTCAAAGTTATCTTCATTCGAACTTCGTTTAGTTAAATGGAGTAGTTTTGATCACGTGACAACTTAATAGATGAAATTGTACTAAGAGACAGCATATGTAGTGATTAATCTCCTATCCGTATACCAAGTATGGTGATTATGATGATAACTTATATGTCTGTTATATTATATTACTAAATGGGTCAACAACGATAAAGTAACTAAAATTCGTAGGTCTATCTGTCGTGGCCAGATCTTAAAATTGAACATTTTATGAAATGAACATCGACCACTGGTCACGTCATGATGTGGCCTGGCCAGATCATTGAATACTCAACGTTTAACTATTTGAACAGTTAAACGCGCGACTACTTCATGATGTGGCCAAACATTAGTGATCATATCGTAAAATAGTTAGATTATCCACCGGTAGAGGCTTTCGATTTCGCTTTGTTCATGTTGTGTATCATGGCGGCGGCATACAACAAATCAAACAAAGTAGGATGACCACGCAAAAAAGTCGATGGAGTTTTATTGGGTTTCCAAATATGATATTATGGAAAGCGAACAACTTGGAAGTAGCGCTCATCGGCATGAACTGCAACATAGCACTTAAAATCAGTTTTAAAAAAATTACGCCATTTATGTGGCACTCCGACGAAATGGGTTAGGTTAGGTTAGAACTTTGACTAACTGCGCGCGAGCCGAGCGAGCGAAGCGAGCGGTGCTGCGGTAGCTGCCGGCGAGCGCTAGTTCCAAGTTGGTTGCATTTACTTGGCTATTTTTACTACACCTTACACCATGGATACCCTACATTAATGATATGGCCAAACGTTGACTGACATATCATCATTAAACGTTGACGTTTAAACGATATGGCCAATGTTAGCTGGCCATTTCATGAAATGATCAATTCTAAGATCTGGCCACGACATATCCACACATACCAAGGCCGTGCCCGGGACGTGACAGGGACGTGGCACACACAAGACAGGCACTGAAGCTGTATCGCCGGTCTGGACACAGACGTGTGTCAACGAGTTCATACAAAATGTACACACCAATATTTTTTGAGCCACTGATGGAGCACGGTCCGTCCACGTCCCAGGCACGGCCCTGATTTATGTGTGGATAGATCTTTAAACGTCATCTCCTAACGTTATCTTTATCCCTCTTCTTTGAATTTTTGAAGTCTTCTTGGTATGGCCCCTAAAATCTATAGTAAGCTTCCTATTGAAATCAAAGAAATAAATGAAATACTTGATTTCAAAAAAGCTTTATTAAAACTATTATATTACTCTGTTAATGAGCACCTAGATGACAGATTTTAATATATTGTAATCGTTATTAGTTCCAGTTTTTTTTTTTTTTTTTTTGTTTTTAAGTTGAATAGCTGTTAGTAATCACTATATTATTGACTCTTTTAAATTATTATTATTATTTCTTATTATTGACTAATAAATTGATTAATACTAAATTAGTGACTACTGCTTTAATGTTGCAAAGTTCTTTAAATATTGTATGCCTAAAGGCGGGTCATAGATGTACTTCACTTTATAAACTGTAACACCATAATTTTACCCGTGTACCACAAAACAATTTGAATTTGAATTTGATCAGAAGACAAAAGTAAGGAGCACGAAACTCCTTATCACACACATTTTAGATTCCAATTCCATTGAAATGTAATTGCAACTAAACGTATCCTACAATACAATTGTGTCAGTGACTCAGTGTAGACCTCCTAGATATAATTTGGATTATTCTGCTTAGATCCAGTAGCTAGTGTCGTGAGATAAATCCCTAGAGCTTTAACCATAGTCATAGGCGTCACACGAATCTATTATCAAATTGTGCCGCCACATTACTTGATTTGGTTTACCTAATACCTTGAGGATTTGAATGTAATCGTACCGAAGATTTAGTGGTTCTGAGTTTATTTGATGGTGAAATAATCATATTAAGAGTGCTTATCCTAAAAGTTGGCAACTTCGCAAATTGCTGTCGGTAAATATTTGACAGGCTGATAATATAGTTTGCACATTTGCACCTATTTTTGATTGGACCTTATACAACCTAAACTAACATTATAAAGAGGCAAAATCGTTTGTTTGTTTGTTAGAGGTAATCTTTGAAAGTATTGATCCGATTTCAAAAATTATTTCTCTGATCGAAATCTACACTATTGTCAAGTACCATAAGATTTTATGGTATTGTTGACTGCCACGTGGACGAAGTCACGGGAAGAAACTAGGCGTGTATATTAACTTAATGAGCGTTTATTCTGAAAGTGGGCAATATTAATAGTTTTGATTAATTTGGCAATATTACTGTATGGAAATATGAAAACTAGTGAACCAAAATATTGATTATGAAATGCAATAATTAATATCGTAACACCAAATAGAGATGTAAAAAACGTATTTGGAGAGTGCCTTTTTTACACCGAAAACGGTTACAACATCAAATACAGTGTTTTTTTTATTTTTTTATTTGGAATCTCAACAGCTTAAAATTACGAATGTTCACCCCACTATCAATAAACAGCTTAATGCAGTTGCGTCAAAGTTACAGCCTCTAATTGTAATTCATTATTAATATTCTAGTTCGCTAGTTAGCCACATTTCATATTTCTATACAGTAATATTGCCAAATTAATCAAAACAGCGAAATATTTGACATATATTTGGAACGTTGCCCACTTTTAGAAAAAACGCTCTTATGTTTTTTCAACGATAGGTAATAATTCCAGCCTATTACTGTCCCACTGCAGGGCAAAGGCCTCTTCTCATACACAGAAGGCACGAGCATTGATCACCACGCTTGCTCAGGACGGGCTGGTGATTTCAGACTTATATTAACTATAAGTCCTGCAGTGCTATTCTGTAACCATCTCACCGTGAAAACTTAGGTGAAGTGAGCTCGGAGTGAGCTGTCAGTCCCTAGCAGCAGGTGGGATGACAGCTCACTTCACGTTCACTTCACCTAAGTTTTCACGAGATTATTACAGAATAGACCGGCTGCTGCTAGGGACTGACAGCTCACTCCAAACTCACTTCACCTAATTTTTCACGGTGAGATGGTTACAGAATAGCACTGCAGGTTTCCCCACGATGTCAGTAATGTCCAAGATAAACTCAGAAACTATATATGAATTGAAAAAGTCACATTGGTACTTGCCCGGGTTTGAATCCACAACCTCGTGCATGAGAGGCGAATCACAATATAAGTAGCACACGAGGTAAAGTAAATAATAATAAACGTTACTACTTCTGACAGAAACATGCTTTCAATTAATCAAAACATGCTACTTGTCCATTGCTGGCTGCTGGGCATAAATTTTTCACTCGTTCTCTGCCAATTGCATTTAGTAACGCACCTCACTGAAAACACAAATTATTAATAGTCTCAGAGCAAAAAGTATGATCGTATATTCATCTTTAATCTTCTACAATGTTCACAGATTAACATAACATAACATCACGCCTTGTTTCCCCGAAGGGTTGGGCAGAGGTGTACCTGTAGTAAGTACACCCACATTTCGCCAGTTAGGTATGATTAAGTCCCATGTTCACACATTACTATAGGATACTTCAGTAGCAGCGTTAGGGTAGGGCGCGGTTGAGCGATCGCCCAGGGTGCCGGAAAAAAGCCCATCGCTCATAGTTCGAGGTCTATTTTCTCGTAAATTCCCTAAATTAAGCGGAAATAGACTAAAGTGACAGAACTTAACTATATTTTAGTTTGACAGCACTAAGATAGCACTGAGATTTTAATTTAGTGAAAATGACAATTTTGCTATTCTGAATTGAACGTTTTTCACCTAAAATTGTAACTGTCTAACTAATTCAGATTTTGTTTTAATCGCGACAAAAAATGGTGTGGAATATTATTAGTTGTCATGAAGTAAAATTCACACGTACACCTCGACTTAAGGTGAAAAAACAGTACTAACTGTTCTTATATATTTTTCTTTTATTTTGCTCATATCTCGAAAATGGTGTCTTAACGCAAAAATAATGAAAATTTCGACCCCCTTTATAAAACGCTTATTCCCCTAATACTCAACAGGTAGGTTTTTTTTTTTCTATACAAAAAGTGAAAAATCCATATAAAACACGTCGAGACTGCCCCCTGAAAAATTCACGGGGCAAACAAGTATGTACAGTCACGAGCTTTAATTTGGGACCCATTTCCGTTAAATGTTGTTAGAACAATCATAATGTAATAAGGTCGAAACTTTGAAACTTTGCTTTAAGGTTGAAATGTTGAATGTCAAGTTAAGACATAAAATGTCTTATCTAATCGACCTATGAAATGATAACCTCGTTGCAAAAAGCTATCATTACGATTTTCTAATTACGAACATGTGTCGTGTCAGTGTCATTTAAGAAAATAGTTTAATGTGATATTTTCACAAAATATAATTTACCAATTAATAAAATGCTTGCGGCTAATCGTGACCAAATAAGGCTCCAAATTATTGATTTGCACGAACAAGGAGTAGGCATTCACGAGATATCGCGACGAATAAATGTGACAAGAAACGCCGCTGGATTCGACGCCACGGGAACGAGGAAAATATTATTGACTTACGACGAAACAACCATCACCCGCAAGTTATAACACAAGAGCAGAGCCGCTTGATGCAAAGGCAATACCTGATGAATGGATTTACGCTAACGAGGCATTTTGCGGAAGCGTTTGAAGTCCACCTTTCAACAGTTAGAAGGCATCTTAAAGCTATGGGACTGCATCACAGGCGGCCTGCAAAAAAAATTGCGTTGACGGATGCCCATAAAGCTGCTCGACTTATTTTCGCACGTCAGTATCTAAATTTTGATTGGACGACGACGGCTTTCATCGATGAAAAGACTTTTCAATCTTCCCAAACGGGCAGACTACATTTGAGGCGAATTGACAGGACGCGATACACGGAAGACCACGTCATAGCTAACAACGCGTCTGGTCGCATTACAGTTAACATGTCTGGCTGGATTAGTTCAGCCGGCATTGGAGAACTAATAAATTTACCACCCAGGGCCACTGCTCAAGATTATGTCGATTTATTAGACGAGAGTGTCCTTCCAACATTGCAACTATATTATCCACAAGAAGATGTTGCTCCAATAAACTTTGTTCAAGATAACGCAACAATTCATACGGCAAGAATCGTTAGAACTTGGTTCGACAATAATAGAGCAAATTTAAATCGTATTCCGTGGCCTGCAAAGTGTGCCGATTTTAATCCTATAGAAAATTTATGGGGCTTAATGGTTCAAAAATGGTCAAATAGAAACGAAAGAACTAGAGAAGCACTTATGGATCACTGCCTCACAGTCTGGGAAAGTTTAAGGGGTACTGATATATGTGACAAATTGATTGGATCCATGCGTAACCGGCTCCAGGCTGTGATTGACAATGAAGGTGGATATACGCGGTTTTGAATATTTATGATAAAAAAAATACTGGAGAGATTTAAATTAATTTAGTCGTAGCCTTCGGTGATAAGTGTTTATTTTGTGCACCGCTAACCATGCTTTCTATATAATTGAGTTAAGATTGAGGTTTGTGTCATAAATGTCTTAATAAATATAAAGAATAAATAACTTTGTTTTTCTAAAGATTTTATTAATCAATATTTTAGCTGAAATCTTCTAAGCCCCCATAATCATAAACGGCCTTTAAACCTATTTTATTTTAAATATGTTGTTTTGGTCCGTCACTTTGATATTTATGTTTGAGAAAGAGACAAAACTTTTTAACTAATATAGGTTTGAAGAATAAGCGGGTTAGTTGACTAGCTATCATATATTGACAATATAATTTTGTTCTTTTTTATTTGTTTCTTTTTTCTTATGGGACCACAGGACCAAAAAGTAATTATTACTCGGAAATCGGTAATGATCGTTTGCCCTCGCTCCAGTTGACGTTAGCCCCTAGAAACGTAAAGTTGTCGATGGTAAACATTATGACGTTTATTGTTTGTGCAGTGACAGCGTTAACATAATAGCTCTAAATGGCGAAAGTTTGCTACACGATATTCAACCTTAGGTGGGTCCCAAATTAAAGCTCGTGACTGTACCACGTGTAGTCGCAATTGTCAAATTCGATTTTAGTTGTGTCAAAATATTTTTTAAATTTAGAGACTTATTACTGCAGAATAGCTTTAAGATTCTCATCGCAAAAAGTAAGCAATTTTAGTGATATTTTAGTTAGTTTAGTTCGGTATACAAGAGAATCGGCACCGTTGTAAAATGTTAAAAAGAGATAGAGAGAACCAACTCAGCTCATTCTCATTCATAAAATCGGTGCACGTACAAAACAATTATTCCAATTATTTTTAAAGAAACTCCGTAAATCAGACGAAAGACGCGACGTAAATCAGATGGTCCATGCTACATTGCGATGCTAATGTTCGTCACTTTTCGTTTCTACTACCGAGTGACATTAGTTTTATCTAAACAGTTGTATACTTAAATAGTGTAAAAGAAGACATTTGTTTTTGACGGATTATTTAATTAGGTAAGTACTTTTAACTATCTATAGTTATTATAATAAAGAGGTAACATTTGTTTATTTGTTTAAATGTTTGGGGCGGGGTGGCGGGGCAATCTCTGGAACGAATTATATGATAATGATGACATTTTGATATGAAGATACTATGGACCCCGAAGAAATACATAGATTACATACTTTTCAATGCGGGAAAATGTCTAATTCCCATTCCCGTCCATCCCATCCATACGTAGAAATTTCAACTGTATTTTGGACACTACATTAATTTCAGTCAATGAAAGGTTCGAACAGTTAAATGAGTATCTACTCGGAATCTTGGTCTTTTTTGTACAATATTAAACAGATTCCGGAAAAACCCGATCTTGTCAAACTCTGTGGTGATCTCCAATTAAAATTAACTGTAGACTCTAAATCAGACATAGATGGTTGTATGCTGTGTGATGAACTCGTAAGTCTGAAATACTTTTTGCCTTATCAGAATGTAGTTACTTACTCCTATTTTTGTTTTAAATTTTATCAAAGATCGCAACTTACAAGAACTGTTTTAAATGTATGGATAGCATTTCGAATATTATTGACAATACTTGTAAGGGTCACTAGTGGGGAGAGGAGTTTTTCAAAGCTGAAGCTGATAAAAACCTATCTTCGATCAACAATATCTCAATCTAGATTGACAAACTTAGCAACTTTGTCAATTGAAAACGAAATTGCTGAAAATATCGACTTTGATAACCTTTTATAAGAGTTCGCTGATAGAAAGGCCAGGAAAGTAAAATTTTATTAGTTTTACCTAATAAACGGTTATTTTTATAAAAAATAACTATTTATTTTAATAACGGACACACGAAAGCAAATTTTGCCAGACTTGCAGCAGAGATGCTTCGGTCGCTCGGTCAATTGTGCTTTAAGGACTAAAAAGCATTTAACATCCTACCTGTCCGTCTGATGATACCTTAGTTAGGTAGATATACCCTTATGTCTTTTTTCACTAACACTAGGTGACATTTAAACCGCGTGTTGGATTTTCAACGCTAGGCTTAGCACCAAAAGTTGAAATTCCAACAGCGCGTCTTTATTTATGGATCATATAGCCCTGGGCTCCTGATTCTAAATACAGGGTGTTGGGCATACGGTTGAACATACAAAAATGATGGATACGTGGGGCCATATTTGACGGCACGGTTGGCGCAGTGGTTAAGCGATTGACTGCTGCGCTGCGTGTCGCGGGTTCAATTCCCGCACGGAACAAATATTTGTATGACCTACAATTAGTTGTTCCGGGTCTGGCTGTTTGTGTCTGTGAGATTAAATGTATGTAAACGCACCCACGATACAGCAAAAAATCCTAGTGTGGGGCAACGTTTTAAAAAAAAAAAAATGCTACGTATTTGGACCCAATAACAAGACCTAGGCCACACGGATTTTTGTAATATATGGGCTCGTATTAAATTTTCTAGCAATCATCTGCGTTAAATACGATATAATAAAGTTTCGTTCGAAATTATTGACGTTCGAAGTTTGAGCAACGACGATTTTCGAATATAATATAAAAATACCATTTTAAAAATACGTGTGGCCTGGATCTTTTTAATAGGCCTAAACACGTAGCCGACGACCCCACGGATCCGCCATTTTCGTATGCTGAACCGTCTGGCCTAACATCCTGTATATTCAGGAAGGAGCCTCTATTGTAAAACTTGAATGATTGTTTTGCTTTAAGAAAGCCTCCATAAGGTACAATATTTAATTGTAGTTTACATCAAAGCAACTGACAGTCTGTTAGCTTCTGGTTAATACCTACATAATAATATATCTTCCACATCCACTGCATGAGCTCCAATAGGAGAGAAGAAAATGCCTTGGCAAACTTATTTAGGTGCAGACGAAACCAGATTGTATCTACATTCCCAGATACATTTCCCAGATACACAGCTCCAAAATCAGAATAAAAATAAACGTTTATAATATAAATTCCTATTTTATTTAGTGCTTGTTACTCTAGACAGATAAGCAATGGCTGCGTGCCATCCACGCAATTCCATGACAGCTTGGACACACTTAGACAAGTTCGTTCTATTAAACTCCGTCTTTTATTCTCGTATATATGAAGTTTTCTATCTTTTCGTGGAAATATTTGATAGCTTCTGTTAGAAGGTATTGAGTTTATTGTTGTTTTTACTGTAGGTTGGTAGGTATCTAAATAATAAATTGAGTAACTTGGTACTTGTTAAATAAAATCACGTCAATTTTGTTCTTTCTGTCGTCACTGAATCAATGATCACAACGCATTATTAATATTTATTAAGGATGAAAATAAAAAAGTTTATACCCGTTTTCACTGACAACTAAGTGACACTTAAATGAATCCCTAAATAAAAGTGTCGAAAAGTGAACAAATAGATCATTACTAATTATCTACAATACTTTTATTTTTATTATATTTCCTTCAAAGCTTTCTTGTAAGTACTAACATAAAAAATGGGGAGTTGGACGAAAGGTACCACCGTTCAATATATCGCAAAAAAAACACCGCAAAAACACGTTTATTTTGTGGGACTCCCTTTAATGTTTACCTTTATTTAATTTAATTTTTATTATTTGTTGTTATGTGAAAATTTCAACAGTCTACCTATTACGGTTCATGAAATACAGCCCGCTGACAGACGAACGAACAGCGGAGGCGAGGGCGGAACACGACTTCGGGTTCGGAACCCTAAAAATCCTTATTACACTAAATGGTTGACATAAGTAAACTATAGTCTGTAAACCTGTAGCATAGAATCTAACTGTAACTGTAACTGGTCTGTAATCGTTTCATCAAACGGAATCTATACAGGTGGTGTAATATCGCCTGAAGCCAAATTGTGCAATGGCGTTCATGTGCTGTACCTACATAGGTACCTACATAATATTGTAGGGACTAGGGCCATCGCGTAAACACACGCTTTGATGCATTCTGCGACTTGCAGAAGACAATAGTCTGCAGATGGTCTTTCATGTCGAGAGGATTCAGATGAAAATGATCAAACAAACGATTCTGAATGGATACAGCTAAGCTATCTATTTCAAACAAGAGATAACATGGTCTACTTCTTTCATCCGCTGTTGCTACATTGTCAATTTTAAACGACTATTACGAGTATGATTATATGTTACCTGTATAAGTCGATATTTATAAAGAATACCAATCTTTAATATGGATCTCTATTTTTAACTTAAACACCATATAAGTAAGTTATAATGGGTGTAGCGGTTACACTGCCACATACGAACTACGCATCAAAGACATGACGTCACACAAATCCTGCATCGCGCAATTAGATTTTACCGCGTGAATGACATATATAAGACTATCCGACATCAACAGTTGGGCAGTTGCCCACCAGACGCAACACCCGTCTGGTCGGAGGATCCTCCCTTTTCTATGGTGGATGAGTGAACTTTACACCCTGTTCCTTATGCCCCTAAATTGGTGACCCCGACGTGATACGTCAGCGCAGCCTTCGTGCAACTACTGCAGCGTAACGTCATCATCATCACTCCCGCAAGCTTTCGTGAGGCGAATCACACAGCCAGCCAACACCCACGGCTTCAACGGCTATCCTGACCACCAGCATGCAGCGAACGCGCATTCCTGGTCATCACCCTCAGCGTCATCAGCAACCTTGGCACAGCACCTGCACTTTCGGCCGGTCTCACAAGCAGAGCTCTTTCTACCCTCTCCTGGTCGACGCTAGCAGTCAGCCACAACCCGGCGCTATACCACATCCGACTCACTGGATCGTGACGCATCGCCACCCCGACTCACTGGGTAGTCACCGCAGACAGTTCCGACTCACCGCGAATTATGCGGCGCCCGGTTCCAACTCACTAGAACCTCTACTGGTACTGTGAAGCATCGCAAGATACAAGACTCAGCCCACTATCGACCTCCGGTCTCCGAAGGGGAGTGATGTAGCGGTTACAACGCCACATACTAACTACGCATCAAAGACATGACGTCACACAAATCCTGCATCGTGCAATTAGAGTTTACCGCGCGAACGACATATATAAGACTATCCGACATCAACAGTCGGGCAGTCGGCCCGCCAGACACAACACCCGTCTGGTTGGAGGATCTTCCCGTTTCTATGGTGGATGACTGAACTTTACACCCTGTTCCTCATGCCTCCAAATGGGGAAAATTACAGAGGTCTTATCGCTAATACTGAAATATTTTACAGACATCCTATGGATGGACTAAAGAGAGAAGAAGAACGAGCTCAATCTTTTCTTACAACCCAGCTATGCAATACCATGACCCGGACTTTCACGTCAGCTCGCTTAGTATGACCACAATAGAAACGGGTTTTGCCGACGGAAGAATAGACAAAATGACAGATACAAAAACACAATCTGTAATTTTGTCTATTCTTCCGTCGACAAAACCCGTAGAAAACACATTTCTATGGTTTTCATGCTACGCGTGCTATAGGTAACGCAATATAATCGATTACGAAGCTAATAAACTAATAGAAGCCAATCCTAGGCCCGTCGGAGCGACGCAGCAGTAACAAGACATTAGTACGGACGCCACTCAAATTGGCCTGCTCTCCTTGATTACAATTAACTGGCAAGTCGTAGCCGGCGGCCACAAACTGCCAACGAGGATCATCGTGTGAATTTAGGATACAAGTGTTCTGGTGCATGAAACTAATTGATGAGGCGTTTATTGGTGAAAAATTGGGATGTTAAGAACATACGTAGAATTAACTTTGAAGACCTTTATCATGGCAAAGAAAATTATATTTATATAAAGGTAGAATCATATGTGGGCGTCCAAGCATAAAGGGTCCATTTCTTGGCATTTAGTTTCCGATGTATAAGAAGTTTTGTAAAGTTGAAGAAAAAAATTGCAATTCGCGATTTTAGGTAATTGATTATTAATAAATGCTCAATTTTCAACAATTTCATATAGTAAATGAATAAATCAAGCTTTTCAGAATTTCAACTTCAAATGTCTGATAAAACAAATATGTACCAGTTTTTGAATATTTTTCAATCCTTGCTATCAATTAACTATTCTAGATACTGAATCTAGTCTTAACTCACTCCACTACTGGACCCTATTTACTTGGACGCCCACATATTCTCATATGTGAACTCATAGTAATAATAAATTTATTTTAATAGTTCCTGGCCTAGCAATTACTCGTGCCTTACCTCTAAACGAGATCGACGAAATATTTATTAGAAAACAAAAATCTTTGTTTTAAACGGTATATCCACACATTTACAAATAACATTCTATTTAGTTATACTAGGTGACCCGGCAGACGTTGCCCTGTCCATATTTCAATACCTATACAAAAGAGCACTTTCAGTTTTTCACGAATTTTCCAATATTCTGGGCAAGTTTTCCATTTTTCTTTCCCATAAAAACCTTATTCAAACTATTACGAACATTTTAAAACAAAAAAAAAATGGGTGCAGCCGTTCTCGCCGTTCAAGTGCTGCGCTTATCAAGGAACAACATTTAATTTGTACTTATATTGAACAGATAGATGTCAGTCAATGTGATAATTTAATCTTTTCCTCAAAGAGAGTATTGAAACTGAAATTCATAAAGCTTGACATCAACAGAATAGTTCAAAGTCAAGTTATGAATAGATTCTACACCCAACAGTTTAACTCCTTATTAACAGAACACACGTGAATAGATTCAGATTAGACTAACCGAAATTCTACTAGCCACCGGTACCTAGCCTTCTATTCAAATTGTCATCAATGACATCATTCATACAAACAGTCAAAGGCAGCAACCCTGCATACAAATATTGAAACGAGAAATCATAAGCCAGAACCACCCACTTTCAGCGACAGAATATTAGTCATCTGACATCCGTTGCAGACAGCTCTACTACTAAAGACTAATATTATTCCAAAACGCCCTGAACCAGTAACCTTGGTTCAAGTGAGACAGGGCAATCAAATCACACGTTCTACACATTTGTTTTGGCAAAAGCTCAATAAATGGTCCAACTGCGGACAGACAGGCCAGTTGATTCAGGACAATCTTGGAGATTTTTTATTGGTCCCAAAAAAGCTGGAGTAACAATGTAAGCACTTACTTTCGAGGTCACATGTGGTGCTGTATTAAAGACGGATGAATAATATTAGTACCATTTAGATACGTGAGGGAAACAGAAATAATCGTCATGATGGTGATTGGAAAATAAAATAGTTTATTATACATAGTGCAATCCACGACGACGCACCCCACTCCGCTCCGCTCCGTACCTACTAAAGTACAGCTTACAGTACAGAAATCGCGGAGCGGGGCGCGTCGTCGTGGATTGCACTATCTGTAAAAAGAAACTCAGCGAAATACCTACATAGTCACAAAAAATGTTAGAATTTTCATACAGAGGATCTGATACATAGTAAGAAAATTTGAACGAACTTTAACGTTCAAATATTTCTGTTTATTGCTAGTTTTCTTTCCAATCAATACAATTAAAATGTTGTATTACAAAGTTCTCTTGCAATTCTCAAACATTACATTCATTTTAATACCAACTTTTGAACCAAAAGTCCATTAATAAAAACTAAATCTTTTATACAATCTTAAGTATTAAATCCAAACTTTAATTAGAGCTGTAATTAATGTTCAAAGTTTATATGAAGCGATAGAGTTCTTTTTTTAAGGACTCTAAGGAGCTCGTGGATAAGTAATAACAGCCACAAGGGCCGATTCATCAGGTTAAGTTACGCTTTCCGAGGTTGTTTCGTGGATGGGTGACCATCTTTACATACCGAGACTCTTCCGTGCCTCGGAACGGTCCCGGCTGTAATTCGTGGATCTGACAACCAGTCTTACCCATTTACAGACAGTGCAATCCACAACGACACGCCCCACTTCGCGATTACTGTACTGTAAGCTGTACTTTAGTACGGAGCAGAGCAGAGTGGGGCGCGTCGTCGTGGATTGCACTATCTATACTGGGTTGTGGAGGTCAGATAGGCATTCACTCCATATAAAATACTGGTAATCAGCTGCATCCG
Organism: Xanthia togata; assembly: GCA_963853775.1. Classification (NCBI taxonomy): domain Eukaryota; kingdom Metazoa; phylum Arthropoda; class Insecta; order Lepidoptera; family Noctuidae; genus Xanthia; species Xanthia togata. Next base: position 9,170,659 of record OY970802.1, on the reverse strand, counting down.
GTTAAACTGGAAGCTGACCCCAACAATAATTAGGAAAAGACTAGACAGGCAGATTGATTGATTGAGCTCTTTTTTTAGTTGTTATTTTTTCAGCAAGATTGGAAAGCCAAGTAAAGACACTTGCAACGGGTTTTTTGGACCCGTTAAACTATTCAATGTTTTTTTTTTCATAGTTACATATAAAGTTGTCAAAGTGAGTTTGTATGTAAAATACTGATCCGATTCCGAAAATTCTTTCAGTAATGGGAAGCTACAGTGCTGCCGAGTGTCAGAGGATATATATTTATGTTAAAACAATACATTTTACGCGAATGAAGTCGCGGGCAGAACCTAGTCACTTACGCGTGCGATGATTACGGTCTTGTTGGAATATAAAGAGCTACCCAGTACCAAATCAGAATTCATTATTGAACAGATTGACGTCATCTAAACTAATGTTATAAAGAGAAAAGATTAAATTTTTTGCATGATTTTTTGTTTGTAATGTAATTAATTTTTAAATGTAATGTAATAAATCGGTCCAGTCAATTTTAAAAATTCTTTCACCAGTTGCTATATTATCACTGAGTAACAGATATCACACAGGCGAAGCCGTTGGCGGAATCTACGAGTTATAAATATTTGCAGCCTTTATTTGTTAATATTTCATACTCCGTTTGAATATCTCCAATAGTCTCCACTTATCGAGAATGAAATTATGTTTAACATAACACATATAGTGTTAGGCTATATGAGTGACATATATTAAGGGTGTAATAAAAAAAAACTACTGTTACCCACATTCGTCTTTTTTTTATTTTTGGTTCAATTCCATTGAAACATTGTAGGTGTGTCCTGTGTGTGGTGGCATCACAGTGGGCCCTATCAGAATACCAGCGCGGTGGTTTTTTTTTTTTTTTAATTTCGCCATATTATGCTGAGCTGCCTTTTCTTCGCACAGGTCGTTATTATTTAGATTTTTTTTTTCTTTATGCTCCTTTTTTATTTTATTTTTGTATAAGTAATTTTGTTTACTTTTTTTTTTTAATTATTATTACTGTTTGTATTTCCTGTGCGTGTCCCAAATAAAATATGTTTCTTTCTTTCTTTTCTTTCATTGTAAGAGTGGTTAATTTTCATGATAGTGACATTCCCGTAAAGCATGTCCTGGATGTATCTAGTAACAGCTGGATGAGAGTTGCCGAGAATCGAGCTGAATGGCGTGCAATTGGAGAGGCTTATTTCCAGCAGTAGACTGATGTAGCTGATGATGATGATGATAATGATAGTATGTCCTCGTTTAATCAAAACTTTTACATTTTTATTATTTCCTTCATATTTTATATTTTGTGATCAATGTGAGAACGTTGTGGACTTGCTTAATAGACGTGTAGTAGATAGACCATTTTCTATTTTGATAAGTACCTGGTACTTGTTGATAGGCCTTCACTGTCCTCCCATACCTATTAACACTGTAATTTAAAAACATTGTAACAGCCAATTATTAAAAAAAAGTAATTTCTTGCCAGCTCTTTTCCATAGGAACCGACCAATTGGAACCGCGCACCTAGCTCGTGATGTTTCATAAGTGCCCAAGTAGGTTTATGTAAAATAAAATATTTTGAATATAATAGGGAAAATTTAATTTTTCACGAGCGTCAAACCGTAGGCTCACTAGTCTCGTTATAATTACGTTCCTAAGCTAGTAAACGGTACATCAAAATTACTACTAATCCACAATACAGGTTCAAACAAGCACCACATGCTTTCTAAAAGTTAAACAACGTTCACTAAACAATGCATACACAATGATTAGACACCACAGACGAACACAATCAAATTGCTATTCCATTGCGCAGTTTAATAAGCATACCGGGCTTAAACTAATAAATCAAACTGATTTGATTATTTACTGCCGACTGTACCGAACTGTTTGATGTAGGATTACATTAGGTATCTTGTGGGGTGGGTTAGAAAAGGGGTTGTACCTACTGCAGCTTTGTACCTAATTTCCTCTAGACCTCTGATTACATAACGGTGTTTTTTGGAACGAAGTTCCTTAACGCGGCTTGCGGTAGGTTGATTGGTAGAAATCGTCACGTAAGGAAAAAGCGTTATGTTGCAGCTCCCACGCGAGTTTTTCTCTCTCTCTGACTCTTTCTATTAAATACGAGTCTGCCTGTATCCCGTGTACTTCGTTCCTGGGGGTCTACTCCCCAAGCGAAATCCGTTGTTTCGGGCGAAGTTACGGGTTCTGCGTTCTCCGTCTCACTTACACATACATCTCCGTATACTGTGTTTTTTTTATTTGTATTTATTTATTAGGTCTACCAACAATTGTTTACACTAATTACAAACAAAAATAAAACATGCGTTTAAACTCTACACAGTGCAACAATTACTTAAAGGTAAACACCACATGAACAAAAAAGAAAAAATATTATGAAGTTATTCTGTAAGCTACATCTATGCAATATTAATATGTATTTCAATATCTAGCACATATGTTACTGAAAATAACCAATAACATATATGTCAAACATCAAAAGTATTTCTTCTATATAGGTTAAGTACACAGTTCAAAAGAAAAGAGAAGAAGGAGTGGGAAGCCTGTGAGAGAGAAGGAGTGGGAAGCCCTGGTAACTTCGGCCGAAACGACGGATTTCTCTAAGGGGTAGACCCCTGACCCTGTCCCTCCACCGCACACGTTTTTGATGTGTAACATCTCTCCTCTCGCTTTTTTTTAATCTGTGGGAGTGATTTCGTAAAAAGGAACGGAAGTGTGTAACAGGAAGCCGGAGAAGCGCGCGCTATTTGATTTGACCAATGAGCGCGCGCGGTTCTAGTGGTAGCCGTCAGATGGTACCAACCCATTTTCCGAGTGTCAGCCAAGATGTCAGATGTTCATCATATGCGACTACTGTAAGGCTCGCTCGTTTTTTTTTCCTAAAGAAAGAAAGAAAATAAAATTTGACTCAGGTTAAGTCACACAAAAAAAAACAAAAAACAGAATAGTACTGTGTGCCTCACGACTGTGCCAAATAGTCTAGGGTTTGACTCAGGTTAAGTCACACAAAAACAAAAAAAAAACAAAAAACAGAATAGTACTGTGTCCCTCACGACTGTGCCAAATAGTCTAGGGTATCGTCATCGTCTACCGAGTTGAAAAGATTAGCTGATACTCTGTAAAGTTGACACGGGTCTAGCTGCTCAGTGTAAATACCAAGTTATCTTCGTTTTTAAGTCATTAAATGGCGAGCCGCAAATTCTACTTTGATTTATTGGTTTTCATGTAAAGTGATTGCGTCTTTGGCATTTATTATCAATTGGTGCTTCAGTCTATACTCATGAGCAATATCCTGTGCAATATAAGATATCTTAAGCAATTTTCGGCAAATCTCATTCATTTAATTTTGTTCGGTGACCCTGAACGCATCGTTGCGTCGGCAGAGGGGGCCGGTTTCCAGTTTCCCGAACAAATAAGTGGCAAATAATCGCAATGATCGCAAATTCACGCGACGATCGCTTTCTATTAGGACACGGCCTGAGTGCCCCTTAAAAATGCCCTTTTAAATGTCGCAGCATCGTGCTGAGATAGGAGCCTTTTGGCCTCGTACAGAACTTCCTGCTTTTATTTTAATTTTACTTTGTTTTTTTTTTATGTTTAGTGTGTTTTTAGATTAATTTGTGATTTCCTGTGAGAGTCTCAATAAATAACTTTTCATTCTTTTTTTCTAAATAATACATACCCAAATTAAAACTGCTGTTATCTTGGCAAATAATAACCATTTCCTATGACATTTGCGTTCAGCGTACAACGATGAAATCAACTGAAAGTCTGTAGCAAAGGTGACAGGAAGCGGGGTGCAACGGAGCGCGGCGAACACCGCTGACTCAGGATAGAGATACCACTATCAAGCGAACTCGAATCTAGACGTGTCGAATGAAAATTTACGTGATTTTTGTTCGATTATTTTTGATGTAGAAATCGCTGATGATTATAGACGTGTTGACTGGCTAGTAAAGGTAAAATAGAGAGAGAGAAGCAGGATGACTATGGGGCAAACCTTTCGTTTACTTCATAGGACTTCATCATCATCATCATCAGCCTATAACGTTCCCACTGCAGGGACACGGCCTCCTCTCAATGAGAGGGAGTGGGCTATAATCCACCACGCGGGCCCAGTGCGGATTGGTAGATGTCACATGTCTTCGAATTTTTGGTTCTAGGACATGTCGGTTTCCTCACGATGTTTTCCTTCACCGTTTTGAGAGCAGTGGTGATGAAATAAATTACGCAAAGTAATGCGCCTGTCTGGGTTCGAACCCACGACTTACTGTTCGTAACTCGGGGCCGCCACCACTGGGCCACCGCTGCTCTCAAAATGGCTGAAAAAAATCTCTTAAGATTTGCCTAGATTTTAACTAATATGGCCTACTCAAGTGTGTACAACAAGGTAACGTTTGCTTGCATATAAAGAAGGTATAAAAGAAAATTCAAAGACCCTAATTTATTACCTACTAGTAAGTAATACGAGTTTGAGTATCTACAATGTGATTTGACGTGATAGAGGGTATTCTACGTTTGACACAGCTTAAAACTGTTTACCATGTGAATATATTAAAAGAGATTCTGAACAAAGTAGCGCGCCGCGCGTCACTACATCCCGTTAAAATCTCATTTAATTTATTCACAATATTCAGACATAAAGTGTATGAAACAAATGTTAGTGGTGCGGAGCCGCGAGTAAGCGATTTGGCACATTGCGCCCGAGAGCGGGCGGGGGCGAGCCACGGCATAATTACGTACCTACGAAATGTGAGCTGTCGTTTAAATCTTGCACTGCTTAAATTTGAAGCGAACTTCACTGAGGCCGTGTTATTAATTTAATTTTGTTCGCCTCTCTACCGGAACACGGCCATTGTGCTCCTACTCACACGTGCCGCTCTGTGACCTCCTCTAAATAACCCCAAAAACAAAATCCCTTCGCAATTTAGATACAATTTTCTTGAAAAGAAAAGGATATTTATGCTTTAGGCCTTCACAGATAAAGTCGCCTCAGCACTTATCAGGAATCTCACAAAAAACACAATATTTTACCCGCAGCCAAAAGATGTCGACTTTTCGAAAGCAATAACGCCACCCACATTCAAGATGAAAGTGGACGAGAGTAGACTATTGCCCGATCGCATTAGACTACCATAGCTGAACAATTTAATGACGATTGACTATTCATACCACATTCAAGCGGTTGACCGCTTTGCTACTCTTGATTTAGAGTCTAATTATTCTGCGATCTCAGCCGTAGCGGACGCTTGCAGAGTACGTAATGAGAGGGGCGAGGCGGTGCGGCACGGGGGGCCGGCGGGATGCAAAATGTTGCAATTGCATTTCCCCGTCAGAAAAACAGCTTACACTAGCAAAAATAATTAAGAGTATTAGTGGAGTCGGCGAGCGGAGTGTCGCGCAGTAAATAGTCTCCTAAATACCCACCTACATTTATTGGCGCGGGGACTTTGGGAAGGCCAGTGTAATGGCGGAAACAATTTTGCCTTTTAAAACAGTGGGCGCCTTTGTTTATAAACGCTTCCGTTGAACGAGTACATAACTGCGTGTTTCACGTGATTTAAAGTGATGTCAAAGTGAAAATAATGAGACTCGATTTTGTAACGGGAGGGTAGGTACGTTAGCAGATCGTTATTTAGCTTTTGAGTGCTTATTATCAAAGAGGCTTTGTTAAAGCCTACATAAGATTTTGCAGACCTACCTATAAGAATAAAAATCTAATTAGGTACCAAGATAGTAGGATGTATAGCTTGTCCAATCCGAAATGACGCGCCCCACTACCGCATTACCCATAGAAATCCGCATTACTTATCGTTTGCGTAAATGCGGTAGTGGGGCGCGTCATTTCGGAGAGGACAAGATAATAAACCAGTGGTCGACAAACTCATTAGTCAATCAATCATCAAATCATCATCTGCCTAGCCTTTTCCCAACTACGTTGGGTTCAGCTTCCAGTCTAACCGGATGCAGCTGAATACCAGTATTTTATATGGAGCGACTGCCTATCTGACCTCCACAACCCAGTAATTGGGTGATACGATACCCCTTGGTAAGACTGGTTGTCAGACTTTCGGGCTTCTGACGACCCGTAACGACTGTCAAAGATCCACGAATGACAGCCGGGACCAACGGCTTAACGTGCTTTCCGAGGCACGGAGGAGTCTCGGTACGTAAAGATGGTCACCCATCCACAGACCAACCCCGGCAAGCGTAGCTTAACCTGACGGATCGACCCGTGCGGCAGTTATTACTTAGCCACGAACTCCTCCTAAATTAATCATCAAATATCATACTATAATGACCAAGCTTTCTTAAGAGATTCTTTCTGTGTGTCCAAACTGTCTCAATACTTACTCTTTTCTTAATCATTAAAACTTTCACTCCACAACGCTTCCTAAAATTAACTTGCTAAGAAGTAGGATTCAATTATTACATTTACGTTTAGTTTTTGGTGATAACTGAACAGCGTTCGTCAGCCGTTTAATTAATCTTAGCAGAAGACAGACTACTAGATTCACTACCTTTCCTTTAACGACAACCAGTGTTTGACATATTTATATACAGAATGGATTTTTGAGACAGGGCAGGTAACTAATTAACCGTTGTAGCAACAGAAAAACGTTCTTAGGAAACTATCCTAACTTTTTGAGTTACTCATTGCTAACTGCAATCAGAAATTTTGGAAAAACCTACCCACAGTCAGCTACTAAAACGTCAATTCTCACGTTTAATTTTTATGATTCCAATCGATCTAGTTTCGTATAGGATTAAAATAGTCTTCTGGACCAACTGAGGTAAGAGTACTAAAAAAGCCACAAATCGCAAAAATCTTTTACCTTTTATTTAGTATTGAAATGCACGTGTAGGTACCTATAATTTAAATGATACTCAAAAAAAAAAAAACGAATTGACATTTTAAATAAATAGTTATAAGCCCTACGCCTGCTTTAATTAGACCGCTAATGTTCTGAAGCTACATTTGTTCACACACATTCACACCAGAGCCAGAGAATCCATTTGACTCACAGATGATTTTGAATTTTGTAGATATTCTGTTCATGCAATATTGAGATTGTAGTACCTAGGTACACACGGCTAGACATCAAGCTATACATTTCCAGTATAAGCTGACCGCGCACTGTAGGTACGATAATCCTATACTATGCGAGACCAGCATAAACTGGAAATGTATAGCTAGTTTACCGTTTTTGCCGTGTGTACCTATCAAAAACGGTAACCATAGATAATACACTAATAACACCCGTATTTATAAACAATTAAAAGTAAGTATTTGAGTAAAAGTAATTACTTAAGTAACGATTTGTATTCTAATAAGGCGGTAACCTTCTTCCTAGGAATCATCATCATTCTGTTTCCCTTGTCCCAATTTATTTGGAGTCGCGCAACATGTCTTTTTATTCCATAGCTCTCTATAGTCGTCGTCTCGACAGTCACTTCTTTTCTAGCCATATCACCTTTCACACAGTCCATCCGTCGTTTCTTTGGTCTTCACCAACTCGTATAGCCATCCACATTCAACGTTCCTGGCGACATTTCCCTCATTCCTCCGCATCACATGTTCATACCATGGCAACCTATTACCACATAACTTTTCAGTTACCTAGCGGTGTCACTTTCAAACTTCCTCATAAATAGATACTCATTTCTTATTCTATCCATTCGCGTCCCTCCTCAGAATCATCATCAAACAATCAATCATCCTTCTTCCAACGAATAAAAGGAGCAAGTAATTATGATTGTAGAAAATAAAAGAGCATCGAAGAAAAACTAGCAAGACTTGGCTATACAACTTTCTCGGCAGATGTAAGTATAACCTAACCTAACCCTACTTCCTAGGAATAGAAAAAGTAGGTACCTAATCAAGATGGTGAAATATTGAAAAAGCAACGAAGAAAAACTACTATAATTAGACTATGCAACACAGCTTCCTTGGCGAGTGTACTTACTACAGAGTACACCCCTATTCCCTAGAGACTAAAGGCAATTATTCAGATATTTTAATACTTATCTATCACCTGCCCAGAAGTTAACTGGTAAACATTAAACAATCGGCGATGCATCATTTGTCCTCTGTCGCCGAAGCCCTTGACAACGGTCCGTCCCTACCAAAGCGGAAAAAAGATAATCCCCCAATTAAATTGAACCACTACCCATGAAATTGTTTACCTTTTGAGGTAAAGAATTTTTAGAATCAGACGTACATTTTGTATTACACAGTTAGGAAATATTAAATGTTAGGTAGGGAAATAATTATACTTAATGTAGTCTTTAGGAAAAGCAGGAAATAATGAGCAATCGTGTGATGGTATTTTTAGGGACAGTAGTTCAATTAAGTAGATTTAAGTCTAACCGTGTTAGAAAATCGCCTCGGTTTTCACAACCAGAATTCCATTAAAAAAACTTTTTTACCTAAGTTACGTCATCGTTACGTTCGTTACGTTTTCTTCTCAGAGGCCCTAGTGTGTTTCTTTTAAGCATCTCGACTTTACGTAGGTATCGACTGCGTTTGGCGCTCCGATTGGCCCTTCACTGGTGAAGGCCGGCCGGTTGCCAATCAGAGCGCCGAACGCGGTCGATGCGTAAAGACGAGTTGGTTAAAAGAAACTCATACTAGGGCCTCCGAACATCGCAAATCACAAGCAACCTTCAAGCAACAAACTATCTTGTCCAATTTTTTTAACGTAGGTATTCGTTCGAAATTATTTATATTTTTGTTAATTTTCGGGCAGCTGGTCGGAGGCCCTAGTGTGAGTTTTTTTTAACCATCTCGACTACATTTTGTGGGAAATTAAGCTCCAACATACTTTTTTACTCGACTTTACGCATCGACCGCGTTCGGTGCTCCGATTGGCCCTTCACTATTGAAGGCCGGCCGTCTGCCAATCGGAGCGCCGAACGCGGTCGATACGTAAAGTCGAGTAAAAAAGTACGTTGGAGTACAATTTCCCATATGTTGGAGTCCATTTTCCTACAAAATGTATTGGGAAAAGTTTTTGCGATGTCTGACTTTTCTAGTACTCAAACCTCTATTGGTCCGATAGAGTTTTTTGTATGAAACAGGATCGATTAGTATTAAACATTTTTTTGTGTGAAATCTGCCCATTTTCTTGGTAACTGTACCTACATATTTTTATATCTGTGAATATAGATGAAAAAGTTAAGGACAGTCTCCTAAGACCATTTTCTTGTAGCAACAACGGTTAAGATACCTGCGATTACTGCCCCATCTCCCTTCAACCCCACCCTGTATATAGCTACAGACGAATTAAGAATCTCAATCTTTTTTGAAGTCGGTTAAACAGATAAAATGGCAACGAACCAGAAATTACCTTTGTCCTTCAACAAAATTATATTATACAGAATCTTCTTTCGCTTGTAAATCAATATCTGTTATGTAGTCCTTGAGGTTTTTTATCTGCCATCAATTCATCAAGCAGCCGACATGTCCGGGTCTGTCCCGAACACACGACAATGGGTGACGGACCCGCAGACGCAACCCATCGTCAGCAAACGTGCTCAAATTGTGGCACTCCCTGTTATAAATTACGATTCGACGCTCATGTCTGTAATTGGAATGTATGGAGACAGTTGTGAAAAGTTTTTAGTGTTATTTGGGATTCAGGATTTTCTTGTATGATTATATAGATAGGTGAATAGATTCAAGAGTATACCTAGTTCTAGTTCTAGTATTTTAGGTTTAGCTTGTAGTGAACTTAGATATGGTAGGTAGTGCAAGCCAAATCAGTGATAGCATAATGAAACTGCGACTAATTTGCTGAATGTTAAAAAAGTCCATTCCATCAAATAACACTTATGTTCCCCACTTTAAAAAACCTCTCTCGCGACATCGAAAACCTAATTAGGTCAAACATTTTAAGCAGATTGGAGACGTGTCGAAGAATTTATTGTAGGTAATTAGTCCGGTCCGAATATGGGCACATTTACGGGAGAGAGTTGGCATCGGGGCCCCGCTGGCGGGCTCCCAACCCTTAGAGAGAAGTGGTCGCAACGTTTACCAGGCATTTGGCAGTCTTTCAGTGCATAGTAATATGCGTTCAATTCATGTTGCATCATTATTGGTTTTGAATAATTTCGTGTCACCTTTATCTTTTAGGCAGAAAGTTAAGCGATAGTTTGGGCTTCTGATAACTTTCAATTTTACACGAGCGGTTCTTTTAAAACCGGAACCGGTTTCGATTGCTTTTTTCTTTTGTAATTGCATTTAAAAACATCCAACAACTTATTTTTCGAGACCATTAATGGTCATAAGAATATTTCTCGTTCTTATAAGTGTTCGGTTTCATTTTCTTACTGAAAAGATTTATGCAGATTTTTTAGGTGGCAATGAAATAATTATGACACAAACAATAGGGGAACGATTCAATAAAAAATGTTTTATTAAAAAGGGTTTATTAATAATCAAATAAATACTTAGATACTTAATTACAATAAAATATAATCTGAATCGATGGAATGTATGTAACTATCATATAATATTATTGTGAAACTATGATATGTATTTGTTTAATTATTGCTACATATTGCTTTTAATTCCTTTTTAAATAATAATTTTTCGAGACATTGCGTCAAATATGATGATATACATATAATAATTATAACAATAATATGGCTCATGTGTGCAGCCCTTAAAAAAATATAAATCGTCTGAGGCACTCGGAATAGAAGCCTAGCCTAATATTTGCTAATGTACTTGACAATATAAATAAATTCATCAATGAATGATAATAAATTAACTTATGTTTTATAATAAGTATTTTGCTATAAATCAACATTTTCCTTCAGATCTAACTTGGAAGTGTATTTTTTTTCCAATCGAATCAGTTTACGAAACGCAAATTTAATACATTTCATAAAAATTACCGATTTCACCATCACCGCTATTAAGCGTGTGATCAGAAGCATTGCCAAATTCTTTAATTCGATTCTATACAGCCAACAAAATGACAAAAAAATCGACTTTAACACATTTTACTTCATTCCACGTCAAAAATTGATAAAATTAACTATTTAATTGTATATTTTTCTAATAAATTAGTAATTGATTAACTAATAAAGAAGGAAATCTAATATTTAGAATTTCAATTTAGGTACTTTTTTATATATCACAATTTCGTATTAACATCGCCAATAAAGAAATGACTTATGTCTTTGGCACTGTGCTAATTTTTACAATTCATTACTCTTTCAATTTATTACGCAGCCGTATTTTTTTATTAAAAAAATAATATTATCTCATTAGATGGCGCTACTACCGCTTGGACCTATTTAGAACAATTAAGCCAATGTAATATTTTGAATAAAATTCATTCGTTGGTCTCTAAATGGATGTTTTTTACCATAATAGCTCCAGTGACAGTAATAAATAAAGACGGTAATATTTAGCAAATTGAGTATAACACGCAAATAAAACGAAATCTCAAATGTCATGTATTGCGGTTGCATTTCAAGATGACGCGAACGCAAACAAAATTAAATCTTATTCCAACGTCATAAAACTCAAAATACAGCCGAAAAATAAATAACACATAAAGCTTCGGAACAAACGAATCACAGACAGCATAAGGACGTCCAACTCGTGACGTCATACAAGTCATCGATATCGATATTTCAAATAAAATTTAAAAGCATTGTTTGTGCAATCTACACATTAACAGATTTCTTGGGCGGAGGCACACGCGGTGAATGTGAGTACATCTTCTTGAATAACTCAGGTATATTGTTCTCGGGGAACAAATTCGTTAACATTGCTGAAATAAATAAAGGCAAATTAATCGACTGTCTCGTTCGTCTAGTGGTCGCAAGCGCTACTGCTGAGCATGAGGTCCTAGGGTTCGATTCCCAGACCGGGCAGTGTTATTGGGTTTTTTCATCAGGAATTTCTCAGTAGCAGCCCGGAGTCTGGATTTGTGCCCGGTTGATGGCACTTAACTCGCCCCCTATTACATGGGACTTAAACATAACTGGTGAAATATGGGTGTACTATAGGTACATCTCTGCCTAACCCTTTGGGGATTACCGGCGTGTTGTTATGTAATAATTGACCTAGTTCTTCATCTCTAAACTCTCGACCCTGAGCTCGACATTCGATGTGTCTGACAGGTATAGGAATAGAGAGATCATTCATTCAATCGCGTTTCGCATCATATGTTCAGTACACAAGAGTCGTGAATCGCGTATCATAACTTGTGTCAGGCGAGAAGTTGCCATAATATGACAAGCTTATACATAACCATTTATGATTACACTAACGTTATTCATGACATAACTTTCTTCAGGGATGATTAGTAAAATTCTGGTTCATAATAATTTTCCAATTGTTATAAACTTACTTTCAAGCAGCACAAATATCAGTCGTCTATTGATCTCCTGGTTTTGGAACAAATCGAAGACAGTAAGCAAGCCTCTTCGAGCCGTGTCCGACCCTACTATGTGTCGCAAATCATCTGAAAGTTAAATAATGTATTCAATTAAGGTTTTCTGAAACGGCGTTCACTAGGTGGCAGCACTGAAACGTCAGGTCCAATGATAATTTTGACAGATGCCTGTCAAAATTATCATTGGACCTGACGTTTAAATATCGAAGTACTTATTTTCTTTAGTCGTGACTGAATGATAAACGAACGAAAGATGAACGGCATCATACATTTTATATTCATTGTCGAAATGGAAGACCTCTTGCCAAACTGGCGCCAACTGATGGTGTGAATTTTCATGAAACCCTCAACAATCGTTACTGTAGTTATGGGTATACTGCAATAGTTGGCAATTCACGTATTGTCATACAAAGTAGGTAAGTAAACTATTTATGAAGTTATCCTTAACTTGCTTAGGATGGGTGGGCCAATTTATTTCTAAATACGATGAACAGACTCGATAACCCTTCAATAGCGCAAGCTATTCAAGATACATGGGCTACAGTAAAGCTGTACTAAAAACCGGCCAAGTGCGAGTAGGCCTCGCACACGAATATTTTAACACTACATATTTTCAACCGACTTCAAAAAGGAGGAGGTTATCAATTCGGTTGTATGTTTTTTTTTTTTTGTATGTTTGTTACGCGATTATTCCGCCAATTATGAATTGATTTTGATGATTCTTTTTTTGTTTGGTAGGGCATACTTCAGAAGTGGTCCCATATAAATTTGGTCAAGATCTGATGAGGGGTTTTTGAGTTAGCTTCAATAATACGTATTTTTCCCATCTAGTATATGTGGACGATATTCTAATAGTTCCTGTCACTGTAATTTACATAGCAGGTAATGGGTATTCAAATTTTTGTGGGGGTTTTGTGTAGGTACCACAACTAAAAAGTGAAAAATAAAAACTTTTTCACAAAAAATAAAACCGACTTCCAAAAAAAAACACTACAAAGTGAAAAATAACTTTTATTTTTTGTGAAAAAGTTTTTATATTAAATACTTTAGTAAAAAAAAAAAAAGTTTCATGTAACCCCTTTATTTTTATTGTCAATAGAAATACACAATCTGTGGAAATTTCAACTGTCTACCTATTACGGTTCATGAGATAGCCCGCTGACAGACAAACGGATGGACGGACAGTGGGCTTAGTAATTGTATTCCAAAACAAACCAACTGTATAACATCTAATGTACATCCTATATTCTAGCATATAAAGATATCATTAATTCATTCCGTTTGGCACTCTTCTGGTACGGTACCCTAAAAATTATAGTACAGTTCCCAAATCCAAATAGCCTTTAGTGTCAACAGAACTATTCACCAGTGCACCAATCATGCTGAACTGCCGTACTGTTTTTCTTTATAGAGTTCGTTAGAATATGAGTAAACGTAAGTCCCAAGAGAGTATATAGTAAAAGAGATACCTGGGAACAAGCTGGCAAAATGCTAACATGAAGTATAACTGCAATACAGTCGCATTTACCTGAACAAGCGGTTAGCAAGGCTACTTTAGCGGCCACTCTCGTCCTAGCTTTGGTTGCAGCATCTCTGTTACCGTAGCTTGAACCGTTTCGACTCGTCAACCACTGTCTAAAACATTCATTTTATTTAGTAAGCACACTCAAAAACAGTTTTAAAAAATCGTTATGGAAAAAGTCATATGCTTACTTGAACGTCTTCAAATACTGGACGACGTTTCGAGGAGAAGTTAGGGATGATACGAATTCGAGCACCTTTCTGCAAAATTTTATAGAAGAAGAATATCAATAACCTCAATCATCATCCACTCAGTCTCAACCCAACCAATGTGTAGAGGTATGAGGAACAGGGTGCAAAGTTCACTCATCCTCCATAGACAGGGGAGGATCCTCCAGCCAGGGGCCCAAGTCTGCTTTTTTTATAAATTCGTCATTCCAACACGATCCCATTGTAATTTTGCTAAAAGTTCGTAATCTGCTAAATTCATAATGGTCGATCATTGGTTGATCATTGTATTCCACAAACACGATACTCGTAACGAATTAAAAGAAATGACTGCACAATGACGTTCTCATGGTAGGTCACTGATCAAAGGAACTGTCAACATTTTAGCATATTACCGCTTATGTCAGTAATTTATTTTTTATTATTACGAGATTACCAATAGATGCCATTTCTTTCAATGGAGTGTCAGTGGCTGACCATTTGAAAGTCATAATGACGCCATGTTAGTAGATTACCAAACTTGTCAAAATTAACAATTATGAAATCCATGTTAGACCATTCTGACACTATTATAATAGCAGACTTGAGGCCCTGGTGGGTGTCGTGTCTGGTGGGCTACTGCCCGTTGATTCTTGTCGGGATGTTGTTTGTATGATTCCAGTCGCGCAGTAAACTCTGCTTGCGCGACGCAGGATTTTTCGTGACGTCAGTGTGATGCGTAATTCGTATGTGGCGATCCAGATGCAGTTAGATAGCTCCGTTACTCACATGCTTCTAGTCTATACTCAATTGCTCATTATTCATTACCCAATGTATCCTCCTCTTTCGCTTCCCGAAGATCGGAAATATTACATTTCTCTGAATGACTATCCGAAATGATTCTCAAGTGTATATAAGTAATAGATAACCGAAAGCAGATAAAACATGAATGTACAGACGCCAGCAGGTCAACCTACTCGAAACTGTCAAATTTTCCTAATCAACTTTAAACCTTATACTTTAGTGATAAAGTTGAAAATCTATTAAAGACATTTGACGGATTGTAGTAGGATGATGTGCTGGCGTCTGTACTTATTCTATATGCAAATGTTACACCACAGACTACCTGAAGTATTGTCTGCTTCTCCTTTTAAATCCTTCCAAAGATTGTCTTTAAAAGATCGCTTTTAGCGCCCATTGTGTTACCCTATGCAAAAGTTATTGTATGGTGTAAACAATAAAGAGTATTCTATTCTAAAACAATTTCGTATACGCACTTATTAACTCTATCTGCAATCAATGTCCTAATGGGAGCGAGCAGACGTCTTCTTAGCCACAAACCTCTTATTCCTAATACTTCTTCGAATAATTTCAAAGCCACACTTTCGTCGTTTTCCTGCCAAACAAAGCAAAATACGAATTAATTAAATTACATTAAATATAAGTGTTATTTAGTTAGTTAATTTTCTTACCTCTTGTCCGTCAGAGGAATTCCCACTTTTAAATCCATCGTAATAATTTTCATCGTTTTTACCTTGAAATACTTTCGAAATACCTGCAATTAGATCATTTAAAGTAAATATTATAAGACGATTTGATAAGTATTTCATGAGAATTGATCACCATCTTTCGTAGTTGGGATGAATTTATCCGAATGACAAACTTAACATTGTAGTTGAAAGACATGTTCTCCTATACATTCAAACTGCAAATGTAATATTGTACGCACAACATTGGGAGATGTTACGTTATTTGAAGACCTTAGACTTCTTATACGAGTAGGTTTTCCTTTAATCTATAAGTATAGAACAATTTTCTGTATTTTTAGACTCTAGATAAAGGGTATGGTTAATTTTCATCAATTTTCTTAAATATCTTTAAAGGTACTTATTTTAAAATTATAAAATAAATATATTTGAAAGCCTCGCAAAAAGACTTTTCATTTGACACACAGTACAAGTTTGCAAAACTTTTCTTGTTTTATTTTATTGTTACAAGTCCGTGTTTGGGTCACAGAAATTGATATGTGTACCAAATTTCAACTTAATCGGTCCATTACATTCGGAGCAAATTGGCTATGCCTTTTTTTTTTTTTTTTTTTTGGGTGGGAAATCATCAAATGACTCCTCCCACTCTGGGTGGAGCGGGAGGGCGTGTCAGACTCTTACTGACTAAAACCCACCCGTGTTCCTTCTCTTGCCTGTGCAATGCCAGGGGGCCACGGTATCCCTTTCGGACTTTCCCGCAACTCCGGCAGGCAATGGTCTCATCGGACCCCTTCACTCGCTGACATCTCTTTGAGGCGCGCGTGGAACACAACGCGCCGTCGACCCGGGCTTGGTCCTTACCGGACGGTGAGCTACCCATTGCTCACCGTCCGCAAGCCCGCGCCTACGGTGGCCGGGAATCCGCGATCGATTCCCGACGCCCGGGGCGTCTCCTCCTGCGGCGGCTAGGGGCGTGAGGGCGCGAAATTTGCCTCTCCCTCACGCGCTCCGCCTCCTCCTTCGCGAGCATTACTGCTTCGCAGAAGGAGGTGACGGCCTCCCATGCCCTCTCGCTCCGTACCATGGCCTGGACCAGGGCCGGACGCGAGAGATCCCCGCCACCGATCGCCTCCACGAGGACACGGCGGTGCTCTGCCCAAGCAGGGCATACCTCCACCGTATGCTCCACCGTGTCCTCCGGGCGATCCACGCAGTGATGACACCCGGGCGTTTCGTCCCGCCTTATCCGAAACAGGTACCTCCCGAAACAGCCGTGTCCGGTGAGGACCTGCGTCAGGCGGAAGGTGAGGACGCCGTGGCGCCTCTCCAGCCACTCCTCAAAGAGGGGACTTATCGCCGCAATAGTGGCGTGCCCAGCACTGGGTTGCGACAATCGCACTCTCCATGCTGCCATGAGATCCCGTCGGAGCTCTGTCCGCTGTGCGCTGTGCGTGTGTGTGTGCTGTGATTGGCTATGCCTGACGTTCCGTTTTTTTCATTTTGGGGTCCGGAACCCTAATAATTCCAGATATATTCGCGATGTGTTCCTTCACCGTGTGGTTAAAAATACCACAAATATTTCCTTATTAATGAGAAAAATGCCGTGTGTCACTGGCTTTTTGCTTACCATCCATGACCCCATCAACTGTGTTCGCAAACTGATCAGGCATATTCTTCAACGTTCTCATTCCGGCTCTTAGAGAGTTCACAAGTAGAGCATCGAGCTATAAAAGAGTAAAATGAATTTAAATATAAATTCAAAACAAAAGTTTATTAAGCCGATATCAGAAGCTTCCCTTTTTATTTTTGTCTTTCATTGGACATCTTTTACTGAACACAAAATTAATCAAAACTGAAAAATTAATTCATCAGTGATTCAACGATGTTGGATTTCGGTACTCTTTCATCCGCCTTGAGAAGAAATTAAAGGAGCAGATTTGTGTTCATTTCTCTTCAATTTTGTTGGCGTCTGATATAGGCTTTACGGCATTTTGGATCTACTACCATGCGCATAGGAAGTATAAGGGCGGGAAAGCCAAGATCATTTGCAGCCTTTGCCATTGTCAGCTACCTTTCGCATTCGGGAATAAAGCATTTGTTGAACATTCAAAACTCTATTTTATTTTATTCTAACCTTAATGGAACTAGTTTTTTGCAGAAAAATGGCCACAAAAGATGCAGCCAGATTTTGTAAAATCCAAAAAGTTAGTTTCATTTTTAATAGAAAACTGGAACAAAGAGCTTATGTCCTGATTGTCCTAATTTAAGAAATGTCATAGGAACGGCACTTACTTCACAGTTTATTTTAAAAAAAAACTACTTGTAGGTACAGACGCCAGCATAACAACCTGATTTTCAACTTTATCACTAAAGTATAAGGTTCAAAGTTGATTGGGAAAATTTGACAGTTTCTGTTAGGTTGACCTGCTGGTGTCTGTGCCCCTCTTGCAAAGAAGAAGAGGGGAAAAGGGGTCAGTAATGGAGGACACTGACTTTACAAGTTAGGCAAAATATATATTTTTCTGGACGTTAAACGATGCGGTATTAACACAGTGTACCTATAACCCAACAAGTACACATTAATACTATTCTCAATAACTTACCGTACTACTATGTTTCTCAGCATGATTCTCAGGACTAAGGAATCCTCCTAAGTAGGCCGGGGACAACAACGTCATATATTTTGCATCTCTTGCTAAACTGGCCAAGGTTTGAAGGTAGGTGTTCAACATCCGTTTCCGACTTTCTAAAACAGTTCGAGATGTGTTCTGGAATGTTTTCTTTCCTGGGAACGGAAGACTGTTCAGCTCGGGCCACTGTAGGGAAATTTGAGACTTGTTACTTGGTTTTTAGAGTTTAAAGTTGCTATTGCCGAGACGGGTACTACTGACCTTATCTTTAACAGACGCGTGTAGGTCATAAAAATCACTATATCTTCTGTATATATGCCAAACCTCGTTGTCTGATAATCTAGTTACTGCTATAGCATATATTCCAAAAGCACGCCCTTTGTCTTGTACTAAAGCTGGAAATACGAACATAAATATATACATTTTATTATAATAATTATATTAAACTGTTAATAAAATAATAGCAGCATCTGAGCATCATAATTATACAGGATGTTTTTTTTTAAGGTACTAAAAATCACCCGGTATACGGAATTTCTGTTACAGCCTAAGCAAATGAACGTAGTCTGATGATACTTATGATATACATACCAGTTTCAATAATACATGCTGATAAGGGCGACATCAAGTTTTTCGCGTTTCTACTAATTTCTGAGTGAGACAGAGATAGATTGCTACTGTTTACTGATGATAAGTTCGAAGGGCCTGAAACATAAATAAAAAACATCAGTTAATACAAACTACAAAATAAAAAAACACTGTAGCCATAAACATAGAATTAGAACTTAGCATCATGTTTAACCGTGTCAGCGCCAATGGTAAGTCTTAGTCCGAAATTAGGATTCGACAGATTTTCGTGACACACATTCATGTTTAGTACCGACGTACGGGGACTTTATGGATGATCAGACTAGTTTCGAACTAAATTTGACCGAAATAAAATACAAAAATTAATTATATTTTAAATTGTAACCTGAACTTTCATTAATCATCCTCTGCGCCAGATTGCCGACGATATCCGATCTAGATCTATTATGCCTTGCTCCGGGTACCGGTAACATATCACCTGAAAATATAAACTATTTTATAGTAAAACATCTACAATACTAAACTACTAATACTACGCACACAAAGACGTGCGTAAGAAATAATCTGTAGAACTACACAATCACATCAGTACCCTAATTACGTAATACACGATCAATCGGAATATGAATTGTTTTGAAAAAAAATTGCTAATCCATTGCTTTATAAGTTCGAAAAAAAATCTGCTCAACCACGTAAATAACGCAATGAATGTTGTTGAACTGTCAAAATGAAATAAATTTGTCGTAATCGTTTACGAAAATGTGTTGCGTAATTAGATAGCTGTCACTATCATAGTTTAGATAGAAACATAATAGATCCTGTTGCCAGCGAAGTAGGGAAGGATAAAGAGGCTTTCAAAGGTTCAGGACGTTTTTTATTGCATCGATACTCAAAGTAAAAACCGTGTTATGCAGCCCGAAAAAAAAAAATACACAAATAAAAATAAATGTTTATATAGTTACGAAGCACTTAAAAATGCATATTTTGCACTACAATATAAATATCTGCAACTCACACAATGCATGTCCAGATATCCGTTTTACGCGCACACACTCGCACGTAGCCTTTTGGGTGCGACTCTTATGCACGAAATACTAGGACCCAATACATTTCGTACACATGCACGCCGTCTTACGTGCATAATACGCGCACAAGACGCCTTATTTGAGCATGAACATATTACCTACTCGTCTAAATTAATCTTGTCATAGAAATGCCAGTGATGACATAATAAATATCGACTATTTGTCCAAGGAGTATTTCATAACTTTATTGAAAAAAAAATCAATTTAATAAATAAAAAAAATAAAAAATACGTTTATTTCAGACTAATAAAATGTCCATAAATTGTTAGTAACATTATCTTAAAACTATGTTAGTCAGAAAAATTGCTTAGACAACATGCAGCCTGATGAACCTCCCTACAACTGCAGATTCAGGTCTCTCTGCAATCATCCTCAGGATTCCGTTGCCACTACCTCGAATTTGGCGAATTAGTGAGGCTGACTTTTTGCGCATTATAGCGTAAAAGTCATCCACCCTCGCGTCGGCAAACATGCCCGAGGCGCTGCAAAACCGAGGCAGCCGCAACAGAATCCTAAAGGCGTTGTTGTACTGCACTCTAAGAGCATTGTAGGCCCGCTGCGTATAGTTGGTCCATAGGACGCTGGTGTAAAAGCTTTGACAATATGCTCTGAACAAAGTTACTTTAACCTGTGCTGTACACCTTGCGAACCTATGCACTAACATGTTAGCGCTCACCGACAATGCTCTTCTCTCTCTCTCAATATCTCTGTCGTCATTGAGGGTTTCAGTTACAATGTGCCCTAGATACTTAAACTCAGACACACGACTCAAGGATGCCCCGTTTAGATATACGGGTGGTATATGCTCAGGTTGTTTATTTTTACCTCTGATAATCATATACTCACTCTTTTTATTATGGTACCTTAAGCCGTGAATCTCGGCGTATGACTCACAGACATTCAACAGTTTCCTCAACCCACCGACAGATGGACTCAGCAACACCATGTCGTCGTTAATGTATTTATAATTATCATACCGATAACAATCGTGTTTTTCGGATAAGATTTTCAAGATTCTGTTGGAGCTAGTCCACGGTTTTACTCTTAAAATGTCGATTGCACCCCATGTGTGCAAATAACAATAAAATTCTATTGTGTCGCTAATTGCGCGCGCGACGGGTTAAGATGCTATCTTTTTCTAATGTCGTAGGTTTATAGGTAAATGTAGATTATATTTATTTCTTGTTCGTTTTCACTGAATTGAATTGATTTTGATTTGAAAGTTACTCAATAGGTAATAAGTAATACGGGCTGGTTTCCGCAACTCCACATCAAAGCGCGTATTTTGCGTACGGAAGTTACTCAATATAAAAAATACTGATGAAACACAACAAAAAAAAACGTAATATCGATAGCACCAAAACTTAAAGATCATACTACCACATCACTAAACCATAGACAATTTTGAGCGGCCATTGTTGTTTACATCTTTGGCAAATTTTGAAACGCCGGACCATAATGTAACATTTATTTATGAAATAATATTGAGTTTCGATGCATATTTACTGCCAGTACCAGAAACACTTCGCTCGCAACTGAACTAAAGTAACAGAGTGGTCAAAGAGAAGTAAGAAGAAGAAATACAGGAAAGGGTATCTAACTAGCAATATAATCAAGTTGCCGATGCAAGGATCTACAATACGCAAACAACTATGTGTCATGTTAGCACTTCACTTGGCGTATTTGTCAGAATATTCGCGGCACTTAGGTAATACAAAATCTACCTTATTCTTATTGATATAAAGTTAATTTTGTATTTAAGTTATGACGGGAATATTTGGGCAAATATGTAAGTGTAGTGCAAGCATTGGAGTCTAGAAATTCACTTTAAAATGTAATACCAAACGCATTGCATTTAGGTAGTGTGTGGCTCTTGTTACTTGGTACTCTTCGCGTGAGGGAGCGGGGAAACGTCGACGACTTGCTGGGGAGATCGTACTTGTATTTCGACTTCAAGAACAACTTTGGCAACTGACTGAGACATGACTTCATAATTTTCTTGCATTTGTCTGCACATTTTGGATGGGTTTGTATAGTAAGTTGGGCGCAATGGACAGTTAGAAAAAAATTAGTTGTTTCAAAATAGTTTGGGTGTGTAACTTACCGCTGTATTTTCGTGTGTCGGGTTTTTCGTCCTTTTTTATGTCAGTACTGGAACAAAATTAATATCTTGTAAAGTGTTTTTATTGCTGACTTGTTATTATTATTTATTTTGCATACAGTCTTAATACAAATCCATGTTTGTTTTGTACTGTAGCGGTTACACCACCACATACGAACTACGCATCAAAGACATGACGTCACACAAATCCTGCATCGCACAATTAGAGTTTACCGCTCGAACGACATAGATAAGACTATCCGAAAACAACAGTCGGGCAGTCGGCCCGCCAGACACAACACCCGTCTGGTCGGAGGATCCTCCCTTTCTATGGTGGATGAGTGAACTTTACACCCTGTTCCTCATGCCCCTAAAGTACCATTAAACCAGAAATGGTTAGTATTGGTACGCACATTCGCCAAAAGAACACTCCTAGGTACGTACATTATTTGCCTATATTATAAAAATAAGTAAACAATGTAGCAATGCAGTTGAGCCCCGCGGTTTTACCCGCATAAGTCTCGGTTCCGAGGGAATATCGGGATAAAAATGTATCCTATGTCCTAACCCGGGTCATGGTCTACCCATGTGCCAAATTTCATTTAAATCCGTTCAGCCGTTTTAGCGTGAAAGCTTAACAAACAAATATACAAACTTACAAACATACAAAAAATCTAAACTTTTCTCTTTATAATATTAATTTACAGTCTTTCTATTTTCTTGTCTCTGTGATGTGTCTCTATGTCCTTCAGCAAACTTCGTGTTTCGTCAGTCGTCGGACGCTCTCAATAGACTTTGAAGTATACAGAGTTGTTAATACTCTTTTAACTTAATGTAATTTATATAAAAAAAGGGAAATGGGAGGAAAGCTGCTAAAGTCGCAGGCACGACAGATAATTTTAAGCGTATACTTTTATTTTTTACAAGACGCCGATGGATTCAAGAAAGAAAGCAATGGTTATTTTCAAAAATTTCAAAAACGTGTTTCTGAAGCTTGTGGTGTTTCAGTCGGAACTGTAAAGAATATTGTAAAAGAAAATGATAAAAAAGATAAATTGGCTCCCTTCCCATCACCAAAAATAATAAAAAAGACCAAACAATTTCGTTCAAATTTGGACGATTTTGATTATTCTGTCACACGTAACATGATTTACGATTGACTGAGGACGTTAAAATCGAAGTTGGTTCAGGCTATCCAATTTGGAGTCGTACGTCGCACTCAAAGGGGAAATCTTTGACAGATAAAAATAAAAGAGGTGTAAAGAAGCCAATTTCGAAAGGAGATAATCGTAGTTCACGCTGGCAATGAAAAAGGTTTTGTTCCAGGTGCACTCAAGTTGCACAAATGTACTGATAGTGACGTCGATTACCATAAAGAAATCAATGCCGATCAATATCTGTTTGTGTATGTGAGTTTAAATGTTTGTAAACGCACCCACAATGCAGGAGAAATTCCTAGTGTGCGGCAACGTTTTTAAAAACAGAAAAGAAAAAAGATATAATATAACTGGTATTAATCAGTTAATACCAAATCTACCAGTTAATAGTATTTTAGTAATAGATAATACACCATACCATAATAAATTATTTGCTAAACCCCCGAACTCAAATAGCACTAAACCACAAATTATACGAGTAGCTTGGTTGCAGCAACATAACATTCCTCATAGCCCAAACTCATTGAATATCTATTTAAATACGATTGTTACCATATCATCAGGTTTTTAAACCAATTGAAAACATTTGGACTCAAATTAAAAAGGATATGTAGCTATTAAAAATGTTGCCATGAGTGTGACAATAATCAAAGAAATCATATTGGAAAAATTGAATATGATTGGCCCGGAAGTCGGTTAAAAATCAATAGTAGATTGTTTGCCTAGGGAGCAAACAACAATTTTTAAGGCAAGAGTGTTTTTAGAATCCAGAGCGGAGCGAAGGATTCTGGAGTAGAATCCCGAACGCAGCGAGGGATTCAAAGTAGGTCACTCGAGCTTAAAATAGTGTTGCTCCCGAGGTGAACACTTTACTTTTCATCACCCTCTATGAGAAAAGAAACGTGTTCGGTCCGACTCATCTCTCACGTATTATTTAAAACCAAAACAAATTTTCGCAGCTGCCATCTTGGATTTACATTTTGACTTTAGAACCCTCGAAAACTATAAAATAACACCCATGACAAAAATTTGAAAATTTTCACAGCCGCCATCTTGGATTTACATTTTGACCTCACTATCGGCTTTAGAACCCTCAAAAACTATGAAAACGACACCCATGACGAAACATTTGAAAATTTTCATAGCCGCCATCGTGGATTTTCATTTTGACCTCTTTATCGGGTTTGGCGCCCTCGAAATTTATGAAAACGACACCAATGACGAAACGTTTGAAAATTTACATCATGTGTCGTTGCCGCCATCTTGGATTTTCTTTTTGACCAAATAATTCACACTTTCTCTCTCTTTCTTGCCAGCCTGTTACTTGTTGATACAATGTTCGTGATTGATCTCTTTGGTTATTGGAATTTTTACTAACATTAAGCACATTCCAAATTCAAATCTATTTTGGTCCCTGTTTACGAAGAACAAACTAGCTCTTTTTGAATAGATGTGATGAAAAATAGTTTTATAGCTCTTTATAGTTCACACGGAAATCAAAACAAAACAACAACAAAGTATAGTACTTAGTTCTGAATTCAAATACACGATAAATCTTATAATTGATAGACATGGAAATTAGCATACATTTGTATTCGGAAAAGCGATGATTCCCGAAGGATATTGAGAAAATAGATAAAGACTGTAGATAGTTTAGAGATGAATACATCAAATATTATTTGTGAAGTAAAAGCGATAGTTACCTGCTTCTTTCAGAACTATCTTCGCTATCCATCATGAAGTCGTTTTGCCATGACGGGTCGTCCTGGAAATCAAACAATGTTGTGAATATAATTTAGTATGTGAGTAATAGGTTTTTAAATGTTTTTTTTTTTTTTACTGACTGGCGATTTTATCAATCTGTAACAATGAAATATCTACAGTTAAACCAGAAAAGGTATACGCTTCGGCCTTCGATGATCTTCGCTCTATATTAGATCTCATCAGCGCGCGTTCGTATTTCCCAAGAAATACACATCACTTGTTAAAAATAGCCTTCAAAGCGTATAAAATACAAAATTAAACTAAACAAAGGTAACCCACCTCTAACGCATCACAAACACACTTTTGTACATCATCGAAGCACATCACAGGGTTATTGGTAAACTCTTCGCCTTCCGTCGTGATCTTCCTCACTAGTTCCCCGTAGCAGTTCTCTGGTAGACCCATCACGGTGGGTCGAGTGGGGGCTAGGTAGAGATCGCAGAGTTCTAG
This sequence comes from Xanthia togata, assembly GCA_963853775.1. Taxonomy (NCBI): domain Eukaryota; kingdom Metazoa; phylum Arthropoda; class Insecta; order Lepidoptera; family Noctuidae; genus Xanthia; species Xanthia togata. The sequence continues at coordinate 9,145,207 of OY970802.1, read as the reverse complement.
TGCAGATGAGCGTAGGTTGTCTAGCACGGCTTTTGATGTGTGGGGTACGTCTAAAAGTGAGCAATAATAATTAGTGTTTTACCTTAAAAGGTACGATTTTTAAACATGATCTACAATAGAACGACTGGTGGCTTTGGAGGTGACCACCGCAAGTAGGAAAAGTTATGGCCATATTATTAAGTTGTCTTTTTTTTTCAATATTCTCCTTGGTTAGTTCAAAATCAACAACCAACAGCAAAATCATTTATTTTGTAAAAAAAAAAAAAAAAAACTATTAAGACATAAGACTTTCCCAGCTATAATTTGACCGAAACTTTCTCAGTTATCCAGCTATAGTTTGACCGAAACCTCTATACCGCGCTTTAGGTACGTGCGCGGCGAGACGGGGGAGCAGTGCAGGCCACTCATTCGTCAACGCTGCCTCATCCTCGCCGCGCATTCCTAAAGCGCAGTACAGCTGTCTCGGTCACACTATAGTTGGCACTATAGTACTCGCGTGAATTTGCGAAGGTAGCTAGAAAAATAACTTTTTAATTCCAGGGTAATTAAGGGCCTAAGCAATAATAATAACAAACGTCTATCTTTAAGTCTCTACAACTCACCAGCTTCATTCAATTCGATCTCCAACAAGTACTGTGCATTCGATCTCCAAGCCGTAGTTGCTCTCAAAAACTTTAATGACCTAGAAACTTCTTCCGACACTTTGTCCACATTAGCACTATGGGCCAGGCCTTCTTGAGGCCCTAAGGTGGCCCTTCTTGCTTGTATGATACGGGTCAAGTATTGTAAGGAGGACAGCTTTTGACGGTCTTGCAACTCCCATTCACCTGCGCTGTCTCTGGAATGCTGAAATAAGTAACTACAAATTATACCTGTGTTTTGGATTGGGAATTGTCATGGGTATGTTTTATCCAGGTCAATAATTTACAATTTACTTGTTTCTATATGTATCGCGAACTGAATCTTCAATTTCCGTAAATTCAAGGTGAATTTATGGTACAGGACATCCAGGCAATAACAGAAACGGAACTCATTCATATTCTACATACTCCTTGTACCATTTTGCCGGTACTGTTATAATAAGTACTTGCCAATTTCTGTATATCTTTTTGGACCAGTTCCACGGTGGCGTCCAACTCTTCAGCGTCGGTACAGCATCGTATGACTACAAGAAACAGCTCTGATGGTAGACATGAGTCCCGGCAACACTAAGAACACAGACAATAACAATTTTCAAAAGGTCAGTAATACAAAATTATACCAAGGTTATTTGAATACTCAAATAGTTTGCATTTTAATAATGTTACCTAAAAATGATCGCTACTTCACCATTTTCAAGGTAGCAATGTACTTTACTATCATTATAACTTGTCCCATGATGCGATTGGTAACACTGTTCTGTCAGTCGCAATTTTGAACTCTATTAGTATTGAAACTAAGTTTGACAAGCAATGGTGCCAACATGATGGCAAGGGACAAGATATAGTGAACAGTCTTTAGAATCCAACGATTGTCTGCGCAAACAAACATATGAGACTTGTTTACGTAAGGCGTCTCAATTTGGCGCGAGACAAAAAAACAACGAAAACGAGAAACTTACACTCTTTATAATAGTCCTGTTGATATTATCAGGGTCGCTCAACAAGTTGATCATCGGTCTCAATACAACGGCGGATAGCAACTCGATCAATATCACTTTCAAAGCGTGGCAGCGCCAAGCTTCTTCTGGGGCGATCAAGTACAGGACGGCCTCGGAAACTTCGCACAGCAACTCTAGGAAAAAAAGTAATATGCATAATCAGCGTATATTGCTGGGACAAAGGCCTCCTGTCAGTGAAGGAGTGGGCCGTAATCCACCAAGCGAATCTTAAGCGTAATTTAAACCTAAATCGAATAACAATAATGTGTTTTATATAATCCCATCAACCTATTAGGATTCCGCGGATTCCGGTTCATTATAGATAATAATTATATTGGGTAATTTATGTCTGTTAACATTAGGTAATTGATTTTGGGTTAATTTTATTATACTTGATGGGGAAAACATATACGAACGAAGCAAGTTAATAAATTGGCCAAGTGCGAGTTGGACTCACCCGCGAAGGGTTCCGTACCACTGTACAATATTTAATTAACAACGTTTTTTACATTATTATGAAAAACACGTTTCTTGTTCATTTTTTTTTTTTGTTGATATAGCGGCAATCATCATCATCATCATCATCAGCCTATAACGTTCCCACTGCAGGGACACGGCCTCCTCTCATGAGAGGGAGTGGGCTATAATCCACCACGCGTGCCCAGTGCGGGTAGGTAGATGTTACGAATGTCTTCGAATTTTTGGTTCTAGGACATGCCGGTTTCCTCACGATGTTTTCTTTCACCGTTTTGAGAGCAGTGGTGATGAAATAATTTACACAAAGTAAAGTGCCTGTTTGGGTTCGAACATATGACCTACAACTCGAAAGTTTGGGCCGTTACCACATGGCGACCGCTGCTCTAATCTAATAAATACAGGATAGTATATTTTTGCTAAAAAATATTCGGGCTTGTAGTTCATTCACTTCATAGCTCCAGTACAGTACAATATACCGCCCTGAAGTGCATGGGACCTCAATAATTAATGCTGTAACTTACCATACTCTTTATCAGCATCCATACAATAAATATCTCGACATAATTGCCTGTTCTCTATAGAGCATTCCAGGTCGAAAAATATATCCTTGAGAGTCTTCCCACAAATGTTCTCCGAACTGTCGTAAAACTTTGACTTGCCAAATGTTTGAGCTTCTGCAAAAATAAAGACATAATACCATAAATCAATCTGCCTAGCCTTTTCGCAACTATATTGGGGTCGGCTTCCAGTATAACCGGATGCAGCTGAATACCAGTATTTTACATGGAGCGACTGCCTGCCTGACCTCCACAACCCAGTAACTGGGTAATACGATACTCCTTGGTACAGATAGTGCAATCCACGACGACGCGTCCCACTCCGCGGTTACTGTACTGTAAGCTGTACTTTAGTACGGAGCGGAGCGGAGTGGGGCGGAGCGGAGTGGGGCGCATCGTCGTGGATTGCACTACCTATAAGTCTGGTCGTCAGACTTTCGGGATTCTGACGACCTGTAACGACTGTCAAAGATCCACGAATGACAGCCGGGACCAACGGCTTAACGTGCTTGCCGAGGCACGGAGGAGTCTCGGTATGCCATCAAGATGGTCACCCATCTATAGACCAACCCCAGCAAGCATAGCTTAACCTGAAATATCGACCCGTGCGGCAGTAATTACTTAGCCACGCTTGCTCCTCCATAAAAACATAATACCAATTAATTCAATAGTCTATTAGAAAAAGTTATTAATATGGTTTAAAACAACAAAATCTCAATAAAGAACTGAGAACATCACAATTTTTATGAATGATTATTCTGAAAGTAGGCATCGTTGCAAATAGATGTCAAATATTTCGCTGTTTTGATTAAATTGGTAATATTCACGGATATCGAGGGATATGCCTTAGAGGCGTGGCACGTGGCGCCTCGACATTGCTAAATTGGGCTTATGTTCGAACGGCGGCTGTACGCTTCATTCAGTCGCTTTGCAACTGCGTACAGTGTACTATTGATGCGTAAAAAACCAAAATGCCGAGCTGTGCAGTAATAATTTTTAAAAATAGGTCTAGTACCATCAACCTGAAGACAAATGGCGTGTCCTACCACCGGTAAGTAAACATTTAAGTCACTGTTTAATATTTTAAATCAATTTTTAAATCATTTACTAACTTACGTCCAGAGCGATGCGAACTAGCCCGAACTAGCCCGAATCTTTCCGAACGGAACGAACGTTTTGGATTTAGAGAGGTGCAATCGAGTGCGTGCGGCTGATTTTATCGACATGCGTATTATTGCAGTCGAATCTTTTTTTACAGAAATCAATTTATATTCTCGTATTACATGTATAGTATAAGAGTTAAATTTAATTTTGTTTGAAGCAAATAAAGACATTGTTATTTCAATACAGTTACTCGTGCATAGCATAATATTTAACAGAGAGGGTTCTCTTTACCCGGTAATACAATATAAAAAAAAAACTCATTTTATTTTAGTAAAAGTAATCCATATTTTTGGATAGGTATATAAAAACAAAATAAATTATGTAAAGAAAATTAAACGAAGTTTTAAAAATACAAGAATGTGCTAAAATAAATATCGATAAAAATTATCGACCATCGCTTTCGACTCCCTAATTGCATGCGTGTGCATTGAATGTTCGCAAATAGCAAGTGTTTACAAGTGAATGCCCCGCCCATTCTATGTACGTGTGCTATTAGAAATTGATTGTGTAGCTGCTTTCTTCTTAGTGTGCGAGTTCAAATTTTAGGTGTGTGTCGTAAGTACACTATTTGTTAATGTTGTAATTATTTTGGTGGGAGATAAGCGGTTGCACTAGGATTCCTTACTATTCCGCAATGAAGGCATATCTCTGGATATCTATGTTAATATTACTGTTTGGCAACAAGAAATGTAGCTTACAAGCGAACTAGAATAATAATAATTAATTGCAATTAAAACATTTAATTTGATGTTGTTTTTTTTTTTTTTTTTTAGGTGTAAAAAAGGCGGCCCTGGTCCAGGCCATGGTACGGAGCGAGAGGGCATGGGAGGCCGTCACCTCCTTCTGCGAAGCAGTAATGCTCGCAAAGGAGGAGGCGGAACGCGTGAGGGAGAGGCAAATTTCGCGCCCTCACGCCCCTAGCCGCCGCAGGAGGAGACGCCCTGGGCGTCGGGAATCGATTGCCGATTCCCGGCCACCGTAGGCGCGGGCTTGCGGACGGTGAGCAATGGGTAGCTCGCCGTCCGGTAAGGACCAGGCCCGGGTCGACGGCGCGTTGTGTTCCACGCGCGCCTCAAAGAGATGTCAGCAAGTGAAGGGGTCCGATGAGACCATTGCCTGCCGGGGTTGCGGGATTAGTCCGAAAGGGATACCGTGGCCCCCTGGCATTGCACAGGCAACAGAAGGAACACGGGTGGGTTTTAGTCAGTAAAAGTCTGACACGCCCTCCCGCTCCACCCAGAGCGGGAGAGGTCATTTGATGATTTCCCACCGAAAAAAAAAAAAAAAAAAAAAAAAAAGGTGTAAAAAAGGCAATTGGAAAGTTTCCAAATACTTTTTTTACATCTAAAACTAAATATTTGGTGTTACGATATTAATTATTGCATTTCATAATCAATATTTTAGATAACTAGTTACCCCCATTTCATATTTCCATACAGCAATATTGCCAAATCAATAAAAACGGGTAAATATTTGACAGATATTGGCGACATTGCCAACTTTTAGGATAGACGCTCATAACCAGCAGTACAAAAAAAAGCACTAAACTAAAGCCAATGAGACGAGATAAATTTCATGCTTTGGGATTAAAAACTTTAATTTAATTGCGTATGGTTCTATTTTCATTGCAACTAAAATTATTTCATACGTTTATCATTTTCTTGGTTTTTTTCATTAAGAAATCAACTTAGAAAACTTGAGTTTAAAGTTGATATTTGTGTCGCAGTTTTATGTATTTATGTTGTTGTCAACAGGTTTATAGAATAGACAACACTGAAATATTTATGAAATACATAAAATAATAACCTGGTGGCCAAGATAAATCAGTTTCACTTTTATTTCTCCTGTGTGTTTTCTTTTCATCCTGTTTCTTGGGACTTGGTTTAGAGGTCCCATTGGATACATCTTTGGCACTCATCAGATCTACATGTTTCAACCTCACTCTTGACTGTTTGAATAACTTCAAATGTGTAGTCAACTCTTCTGGAACACGGGTGGAGAGAAGGTGGATCCAATCCACACATTTAACTCTGAAACATAAGATAAAATTATTTAAATTTTAGATCAATATTTTTTTTATTAGCTTACTACCAATGTTGCGGGCCACATGGACTTCATTTTCACTTATTTATATTACATATTTATTTTAAAGTATACTGGAAAGGTGTGTCTTCAAACACCACTGCCTTGCCTATCCCATAGGGAAAGCAATCAAGAGCTACTGCTGAGGTCTTGGGTTCGATTCCCAGGTCGGACAGTGTTATTACGTTTTTCCATCTGGAATTTCTCAGTAGCAGCCCAGAGTGAGGATGCGTGCCCGCTTGATGGCAATAGACTCGCCCCCTTTTACATGGGACTTAAACATAACTGACGAAATATGGATGTACTATAGGTGAACCTCTTCCTAAAACCTTTAGGGAAACAAGGCATGATGTTATGTTATGATGACACATTATTTTATTTTATTGATAAAATATATTTACCTATTAGCTACATTAGCACCAGCAGCCAGCACCAATCGTTTTATAGAATGGTTTGTAAGTTCCTCGTCACTTGTCAGAATCTCGTACCATGGAGTCACATAATCATTAATGATGATCGTTATTATCTCATTAAGGAATGAGTCCACAGTCTCGCTACCCGTGATCCGATTGTCATATTTTGGCAAAGGAGTTTCTTTTTGAAATAGTTCCAAGACCTGAAATATTTTGTGAAGACTAAGAATTTTTTTAAACAGCAATAATGATTTTTGCATAATGCATTATTTAATCAGCCTGTATTGTTCCCACCTCTGGGACACAGACCTCCTCTCTTCGAGACGGAGTGGGCAATAATGTTTTTAATTGAGTAAAATTAAGTGACAAATTTTCTTACATTAAAAGAGGCAAACATACCTTAGGTACTTGTATAGAAAAGTTAGACTGTTGTAATGGATCATCCAAACAATCCAAATCAACAGAGAATATATTTTTGTTGTCATACGTGAAGTAAAGAATTGTTATAACTCTGAAAATAGAAGTACACTCATAATTGTTTTGTTGAGTCAGATATTATTATCAACTAAGATGCTTGACTAGTTACAAATGTTTTGATGCAACTAAGAACTCTCTGATCGAATTTCGCTTACTATAACTTGTCAGAGAGCTGTCCTACATAGACAGTCGATTAGACAGTATATTAACTTTCCACAGTTTATAAATGCTCTCCAATACGCGCGTAAAGAATATAATCATAACAGGCTAGTCCCTAACAATAATATTATTCTTTGAAGTACAAATTACGCCTTCATAGCAACTTACCCAGCCAAAAACGAGACGATGAACGCAAGAAATGTTAAATAGAACCCAAAACCAAACAATCCAGTGATGATAATGGTAACAAGACCGAACCAACCGAATATTCTATTCTTCATGTTTGTATTCTATAATGAAACAACTACAATTTACAATATAATAACAAAATAAAAGTGAAAACAAACTTCAACGCCTCAACTCTTGACGATTTATTTTTGTAAATCTGACATTATGCTATCTGTCAAAATGTTTTAGTGATGTGCATTGCAAGGTTGCAAATGAGTCACGTTTGGTCACGTTTATGTTAGAAAAACAATATAATAGGATATCTTTTCACTGTTGCAAAATAACAATGTGTTATGTGTGTTATTATGTTTTAGTGATGTGCATTGCAAGGTTGCAAATGAGTCACGTTTGGTCATGTTAGAAAAACAATATATAGGATATCTTTTCACTGTTGCAAAATAACAGTGTGTTATTCAATACACATTATGTATGTATGTACACACGGCTACATATCAAGCTATACATTTCCAGTTTAAGCTGACCTCGTATTGTTCGGAAATCCATACTAATCCAAACTTATAAATTCGAAAGTAACTGTCTGTCTGTATGTTACCTTTTCACGGGTAAACCACCGAATAGCTTTCGATAAAATTTGGCACGAAGATAATAGGCAAGAAGATAGATAACATCCTGGAGAAGGACATAGGGTACTTTTTGTCTCAAAAATAATACTAAAGGGGTGATAATTATAGGGATAAAAGTTTGTATGGGAAATCCAACATTTCTTAAGTTAGGGATATGGAAATTCAAATTTATGCTATATGCAAGAAATAAGGAGTTACGAGTTTCAGCATTTTTGTAAAATCATAGGGGTAAAATAGGGGATAATTTTAAAATTCACACATAATATTGATTTTTTTGTATCTTGTTTTCAAGAGATTTAAGGGATTGGAAAAATAGTCATAGTCCGTATCTTGAATTAACATTTAGTATGTATTTAATTAAAATCGGATCTTCAAAAAAAAACACGGTCAAAAGTTATTACAATTTAAAATCATAAACTAACCTTTTTAACATATAGGTATTATATGTTCAATGGTGATACTTGAATAGGTATTACAAATTAATGGTAATAATAATAATAAAAGGAATAATTAGTATTTTAACTATAAACCTGTTTTATTTAATTTAAAAAACCGGACAAGTATGAGTAGGACTTGCGCCCTGAGGGTTGCGTCTCCAACCTGTGCTTGCTCGGCTGCCCGAATTTCCGAATCCGGGTTGAAGGACAAATTTAACTTTTCAATTGAAAAATAACTTTTAATAGAGTAATGAAATACACACTAAATGTTACTTCAAGACACGGTCTATAAATTATTGATCCCAGATTTAAGAACAAACTTTGTGGATTTCCTCTTTACTTGACCTTGCTTCTCGCCAAACCTCATGCTGCTGAGCCAACGGGAAGTACCAAATAGGCTGTTTTATTTGCGAGTGTCAATAAATGCGGGACATAAAAGGCCGTATTTTTTTATTGTGCTGACTTGGAAGTTTGATTTTCGTTATACCTCCAAGAGACCGTAGATCTAAGTTTTTGATATGTATTTCAACTTGATATCTGCATGTTATCTTTTCATGCCATAACGGCTGAACGAATTTACATAAAAGGTATACGGATAGGCATATGACCTGAATTAGGACATAAGATAATCTGAATCCCGGTAGCACGTTCCTATGAGATATTTTCCGACATAAACGCGGGCGTAGCCGCGGGAAAAAGTTAGTCTTTTATAGTGCGAGATCAGCAAAAACTGGAAATGTACAATTCACCTACAACGCGAACGTAGCAGTGCATGTTTTTTATTACATAAAAGTAATTGGTTATCCTATTCTTCGGCACTATAATATAACTAACTAAACCAATAACAGTTCCTGGCAAGCAAGCCAGATTTTGGGATTTGTTGTACCTATAACAAAAGTCTTGCCTATTACGATTTTTCGTTAAAAAATATTAGTAATACTAGTAATGTAATTTTAAAAAAGCCCTTCCCTAGCTTCAACGTATCAGTGACGTAAAAGATTTATTTACGAAGACGGCTTTACACAATGATGTTAGCTATAAAAAAAAAGAAAAAAAAAGGTTGTGAATTAATATTTCAATCTCAAAACGTTTTGGTACTGCGATAACTTTGATTACGGTAAATAAATGATATTTATTTCTGTGAATTGGTTTGTAAAAAAAACACTCATACGTCAAATTTAAATTACGTTTTAAAACTAGTTTCGTCGGTGTTTCCTAACTGACTACTCTGAGAAGACCGAAAGAAACTCAGAGGTCATTACTATAATATTTTTACAGGTACCTAATGGCTTCGAGAATACTAAAATGAATCACATTTTAAAGCAAGAATGATTTTATTGAATGACATATCTGTCATTCAATAAAATCATTCTTGCTTTAAAATGTAATGTGACTTGCACTATCGTGCAAGTCACATTTGACAATGCGTCCATAGATATATCATTCCTCCCCATTTAAGATTGATTCACATCTCTTCAATCAAACGCCGTGGAGGTCGCACCTCACGCTGGCTGCGCCGAAGCGGTGCTGCAAATGACGCAGTCGGTGTTTCAAACGCTGGAGATGAGGATGATGATGTAGATGCAGATGGTTCTGGTGTGGATGGAATGTGAGAGGACGGTGTAGATGGAGAAGAAATTGACATAGGTGATGTGGATGGTGAGGACGTAGAGGTTGTCGCAACACATTCAGGTGACGCGGCTGCAGAAGCAAGTCGCGGCCTCATGTGATCTGCATGTTTCCTTTGCTCCACCCCATTAGATGTAGTGACCACGTAAGAGTATCGGTGTTTACGGGTGGCTACTGTAGCAGGCTGCCACTTTTTTTCCAGTTTAGTTTTTATGTAGACCAAATCGCCTGTCTGGTATGTAGGTGTAGATGACACGATGTCCGCCTTCACATGTTGATATTGCAAATTTCTTCTCTTGTTCGGTCGGATATTTGACAGAACACAGTTCAACTGCCTGCCGTACATCATTTGAGCTGGTGATTTGCCGGTAGTGGTATGTGGAGTGTTCCGGTAAGTGAATAAAAACTCCGATAATCGACGCTTAAGTGGGGTTCCGTCACTGCAGGTCAATCTGTTCTTAAAAGTTCTCACAAACCGTTCAGCTAACCCATTTGTTCGGGGATGATACGGAGATGAGGTGACATGTATAATGCCCTGATTTATACAGTAGTCCTTGAATTCCTGTGATGTTAGTTGGGGGCCGTTGTCAGATACAATTATTTGTGGAAGTCCAAAGGTGTTGAAAATCTCATCCAGAACAGTGCATAGACTTTTTGAAGTTATGTTTTTCATTGGTCTTAGTTCACACCATTTCGACAACGCATCACACAAAACCAGCCAGTAGCTGCCCTCGAATGGACCTGCAAAGTCTATGTGGACTCTTTCCCACACTTGCTCGGGTATAGACCAGGAGAATACCGGTAGTTCGGGATTAGACGGTCTGTTTTCTTGACACCTGGTGCATCTCTTGATAAAATTCTCGATGTCCTCGTCAAGTGATGGCCACCACACATAGAAACGTGAGAGTGCTTTCATGGCCGATATTCCTGGGTGCCCTCGGTGCAAATAGCCTAAGACCATCTTCCTTAGAACTTCAGGTATGACCATCCTGCCTTGCCACAGTAAAATTTTACTTTCTACAGACAGTTCGAAACGTTTCTTGTAGTATTGTTTCATGTCTTGCCCGTAACCCAGGTCTCTCCACCCGGTCTTTAGGTACTGACAAACGAGTGACAAATTTGGGTCTCTAGATGTTTCCAGACTCAATTTTTTTTCTGTTAATTGTATGTCAACAATTTTGTTTTCTTGGAGGCGTGATACTACTCTACGAACAACGTTTTCCACGTGTGAGGGTTTTGTCTTGGAATTTGGTAATCTGGATAGACAATCGGCCAGAATATTGTTTTCGCCCTTCTGGTAGCAAATTTCATACTGGTAGCTTCCAATCAAAAGAGCCCATCTTACAAGTCTATTATTTACAAGCTTCGGCAGGTTACGTTGAGGTCCCAAAATGTGCATCAGAGGCTTATGGTCAGTTACCAAGGTAAATTTCGTTCCTCTTAGATATTGGTCAAATTTCTGTATTCCAAATAATATGGCTAGTGCTTCACGGTCAATAACAGAATATTTGCTCTCAGCTGGACGAAGTTTTCTTGACGCAAATGCTATCGGTTGTTCGACATCTTTATGTTTGTGGTATAGAACTGCCCCAACTCCTTTTTCTGACGCATCACACGCTAGGAAAAGGGAACGCCTTTCATCGAACGCAATCAATGAATTTGAGTTAGCTATGTTACTTTTAGCATTCTCGAAAACTTGTTCTTCGTGTTCAGACCATCGCCATTTTTTTTTGCCGCTCGTTAGTTCGTACAGGTCTGCACATGATCCATGAAGATGTGGAATGAATCTTTCATAAAAAATTATAAGGCCCAGGAAAGAGCGTAATTCCTTTGCGTTTGTGGGTTGTGATGCATTGGTTATAGCGCTAATCTTCGCTTTTGTTGGCCGTATTCCGTTTTGATCAATTATGTGACCCAGATACTCAATCTCTTTACTCAGGAAACTACACTTTTTCAAATTAACTTTCAAGCCAGCCTGTTTTAGCCGGCTTAACACTGTGCAAAGTGTTCGTAAGTGTGCATTCACACTTTCTCCTGTCAATGCAATGTCATCAAAATACACTGCTACGTTTGGTATGTCTCCAAGTAGTTGATCAAGAAAATTTTGAAAAATTGATGGTGCTGTGGAAATACCGAAAGGCATCCTGTTGTACTGGTAGTATCCTCTGTGTGTGGATATTGTTAAATACTTTTTTGAGTCTGGAGCTATTTCAAATTGTAAATACGCGTCTTTGAGATCAATTTTAGAATAGACGATGCCGTTTGCTAGTTTCTGTCGTAATTGATCAAAAACAGGCACTGGATGTAAATGTTTTGTTAAAACAGGATTAAGTGTAGTGCTGTAGTCTCCGCAAATTCTGACGTCACCGTTTGGTTTCAAGACATTTACAGTAGGTGTGGCCCACTCCAAAGCAGTAAGGTTTGGATCTATTCTGTTAATGATACCTGTATCGACAAGACGATCCAACTCCCGTTCTACGTTTTTCTTCATGCTGAATTTGATTTGGCGTGCAGGTAGGTGTACTGGTTCTGCGCCGGGTTTGGTGTGTATGTTAACTTGGTAGTTATTGACTTTGCCTAGTTTGCCGTCGAAAAGTTCGCTGTATTGCATAAGTATATGTTTTAATGACGTTGGAGTAACAGGCTTCTCTTGGATTGAATAAACTGGTTTTGGAAATTCCATTTTAAACTTCTCGCTCCATCTCAATCCAAAAAGTAATGGGTTTGCGTTTTTCATTACTACGACAGGTAAGATTTCGTATCGTCCGTTCACTTCCACATTTACATTTGCGATTCCTTTGGTTTTCAGCTTGGTATTTCCATATGCTTTTAGTTTGGGCCCCTTTGTTAACGTTGGTGATCCAACCTTTTTCCAAACTTCGGAACTAATGATAGAGTGGGTTGAGCCAGGGTCCCAATCCATAGTGCAGTGAACTCCATTTATGAAAATGTCGATTTGTTTGCAATCCTTGACTCGAGTGCTTGTGACATTGTGGACAAACTCATCGTCATCTTCACTATTTTCCGTTGAAACGTTTGTGGAGCTTGATGTAGAAGCTTGATTATCGCTTATCCGTTGTATTCTTCGTTTGGAAGTGTTTTTATCCTTGGCTGACGATATGTAAGCACGACCAGTTTTAATGCAGCAGCTCTCAAAATGCCCCTTCAAATCGCACTCGTCGCATGTGTGGTTTTTTGCTGCGCATTTTGAGAGGTCATGCTTCTCGAATTTCCCACATCTCAGGCATTGATCAGTGGAGTGCAACTTGCGTTGTCTATTGTAATTAGACTTCGGTGTTGTTGTTTTTTGAGTACGGTTCCTCTTGACTCTGTTAACATTTGCAGTTGTGCTTGGTGTGTCATGTTCTGCCTGTTCTCGTGATTGTGCAATTGAAAAAAAATCTCTAAAAGTAACCTCCCTTCCTGACTCCTGCAAATCGGGCCACTTTTGCTTGAGGTCTGTCTCTAAATCTGTATGATTCAACCCTGTAGCAAAACGATCGCGTAGCTGTCGTTCCAACATGTCGTCTTTGTAGCCGCAATCCCTGCTTAGACTTTTGAGTCTGTTAGCGTACCGTTCCATAGATTCTGAAGACTCTCTGGTGCAGTTCCAGAACTCTGTCAATGCGCGGTACCTGGTTTTCTTTATTCTAAACAAGTCAAGAAGTTTGAGGCAAATGTCGTTATAGCTACTCGTGTCAAAATTCGGTGTAAGTGCTATTTTTAACTCACGGAAAATCTCTGGTGTTAAGGTATTTAACAGGATGTCCTTTCGTAGGTTTGGTTCCGTAACGTTCATGATTTGACATTTGTTTGAAAAGAAGTCTAAAAAATCTTCAATTCTGCAGCTGTCTGGGTTGTATTTGTCTATGTTAAAGTTTTTAATCACCATCATCTTGTCTGACGATGTGACCGACGATGATGAAACGCTCGTTGAGCCTTTTGGTTTTGTATTTTCTTTGTTGTGCATTGTTTGCACCAACAATGTAAGTATTTGTGTCATCTGTTCTTGCTGCGCCTGTTGAGCTCGCAAGAACAGCTCAAATTGTTCTTTGTCCATTGTTTAAAGTCTTTTAAATCCCATCCTCGTCGCCAATAAAATGAATCACATTTTAAAGCAAGAATGATTTTATTGAATGACAGATAGTGCAAGTCACATTTGACAATGCGTCCATAGATATAACAAATACTTTAGTTGATATAAAAAAGTTGGCAACCCTAGACAGAGGTGTACTATGGGTGACCAACCATCTTAGAAACATAGACGCTATACCCGACCGAGAACAATGGACTATTTCCAAAATTCAGCCACCAGCTACAGATAGTGCAATCCACGACGTCGCGCCCCACTCCGCAATTACTGTACTGTTAGCTGCACTTTAGTACGGAGCGGAGCGGAGTGGAGTGCGTCGTCGTGGATTCCACTATCTATACTCTTTATCAATTACTAGCTGCGACCCGCGGTTTCACCCACATAATTCTCGATCCCGTGGGAATATCGGGATAAAATGTATCCGATGTCCTAACCCGGGTCATGGTCTACCCATGTGCCAAATTTCATCCAAATCCGTTCAGCCGTTTTAACGCGAAACACAAACAAACGGACCTACTTATGCAAAAGGGAACCAACCCACACAATTACAGTTTCGAGAAAAAGCGATTTTTAATAAAATAGTGTATAGAAATTAAACTGTTCAGAATTATGATAGGATTACTTTGCAATATTGTGTAAGATACTGCGTCTTATGAAACTATGTGAAAAAAAAGTAGTTTTTTTATATTTAAAATGAGTTATTTTTTGTAATTCCTTTTGGTTCCTAGTTGAAAAACAGATGATTTGTGGGTTGGTTCCCTTTTGCATAATACGTCGAAATATAGTATTATGCCACTTTTTATATGTAAACAAGAACCAACCTGCATGGTTCTACATAACTAATAAAAAACATATTTAACAAGGGACCATGTGGTATGGGTATTTATGAAAAAAAAATATTTTCAGTGATTGTTTAGTTGTCGGGTTACCATGGGGCATGAGTCTCGTTAGTTTATTGAACAACTGTGGTTAAGTGGGTTGATATCCTTGTCATAGAAATGTTTTTTTCTGTCAAAATTGTCAGATCATTTTGATATTTACAGGGTCGATAGAAGGTGCATTTTGAAATCTTTCTATATACCTACTTAACTCGATTTTGGCATGTGTGTGGATTGATTCCTGTTTGCATAAGTAGGTCCAACATACAAAAAATATAATCGTTTCTCTATAAAATAATAGTTTAGAAGATATCAAGTTTTTTTTTTTTTTAATTAAAATGAAAACAAATTCTGCACAACAGCATTTTCATTTATTGAATTACAACACAATCACATGAGCTGTTCATACAGTAGGTATAGATAAAATAGTCTTGAGACTACCTAATAATACTAGTACAATAACTTTATTGTCAAACATGTCAAATGAATAATTTGGACATGATGGTTCTTTACACATTAGAGGCTATTTTCCTCAAAACAATAAACTGTGGAATATTTTGTTCAATTAAATTCATCTCAAGTATGAATTTAGGCAGACAAAGACCACATGAGCACAAGAGGTGCAGTCTCAATATAAAAATGAATTTATAGAAGACTAAAATAGTAGTGAATATTCAGAAAGTGCGTTAACAATTTTATTAATTATCAAAGTTATATCAATATGTGCATAAAAATACAATTTTAACATACATTGCCAATTCCTTTGCCAATAATTTTATAATTACACAGTTACATAAAAAAGCTTTTCATTATTTTAATGCTTCCCAATATTTATTGTATTTACCCACTCGAATTAGGTGACCATAAAAATTATGAGATTAAATACACTAAAGCTCTTAGTGTAGTTGACCATTCAAAAAAGACTTCTGATGACAAAGTAAGTTTTAAAAACAGTGTTAAGAGAAATAATAATGCACTAAGTACGGAAATACGTCTTTAGAAGACTGCAAATTTATTATGAAGCACTGGCAATAAATAAGGTGTGAGAATTTATTTATTTTCAATGTTCATTCTGTTAAAGTTTTCAAAATAGTCAAATTATCACATTATTTACATAATATTAGGTTTACTAATTTACAAAACATTGAATACACAACCTTTTATTATTAATGTGTACAGTTTCTTTAGAAGCAATGAATCAATTTATATAAGTCAATATAAAACATTGGAATAACTTGCAATTATTAAAAAAAGGTTGTTGTTTTTCTAATAATTAATAGACTACTTTAGGTTATCCTTTTTATCGAGTGAGTGAAAATGTAACACCTGGTATTTTCACACATTATGATTACACAGGCTTTGATAAGGAATTTTGATAGCACAATAATATTGTTTTTTTTTTTTTTTTTTTGATGTATCATTAATTCAGTCATTACAGTTTTGTAAATACAGTGAGTTTTTTTATAGGGCCTAAAGGCCAAAAACAAAACATGGGTTTCAAAACTCAAGCTGTATAAGTAGCAAAAAATATTGTTACATGTACTGAAAATTCGTTTTATTCAATGGTCTTTTTGGGAAGCAAGACAGGCCCTTATCTACCTCTTACTCGAAGATGTAATTATTATCACATTTTTTTTAAAATAAAAATTGGAATTCCTTTAAGTCAAATTACTTAAGGATACACTAGTCGACGGCTCGAACTCATTGGTGGGTACTAATATGCATGCTAATTAGTCTAATTTTTTATTTATAACGAAAACGAGCGCGTAAAATGTCATGAACAGACCTTTGGGTGTATAGATATTATGAAAAAAACTATTTACTGGATGTGTTTACTCAAAATAAAATTATTTGAACAAATTCTTACTGCATAACATTTTCTTACTACATAAGTTATTTATTTACGCCCAAAGACGAGTTAAAATTAGTGTTGAAATATGGGAGTTTCGACGCTCATAACTGCCAAACGATTTTTTTTTTTCGAATTCTGATTTTATACAGAACTAGATGATAACAAGAAAAATTTATATAATTTTTAGTTTTGAACGTACACCCTCAAACAGACGAGTAATTACCATACTACGTTGGTATGGAAGAATGACCGACTAGCGTAGCCTTAAGATACAGATACAAATTTTGAAACATCAAAAAGTTCATAATATTTTTGGTGCATTTACACCACTGTTTTAATTGACTATGAAATAGCTCAGAATATTTTATGGAAACATTGAAGGCAAAAGCATCCGTACTGTATTAACTTAATTTATTCCCATTGATATATACAATTTATTCCTTTTGAAGAATTCACAATTTCATTATGTATACTGATGCAATATGAAGATGAATTTGACATTATTTATAAAAATTTAAGAAATGAAGACTGGAAATTACAAAGAGACTTTGGCAACTATAATTATTTTTTAAATCTTTAATTTTATTTTGAAGTAAAGTATCAGACACTTTTCCCACAATTTAATATCTGAATATAGAAAAATAAATAGCAAACTTTTAGAAAGCAATCATTTGACGGATCTTTTCTTACCATTTGATTCAGTTATCAAATATATCTATACATGTATATTTTATTATAAATTAGTATCTTCGTTAACTATGGCAATACAGACAAAAGATGGAAGCTTATTGCTTCAAGGTATACATTTTATAATTCCTTTAACTATACATTCAGATCTATTTATTAACATAGAAATAAATAACTAATTAAATAATTTTGCTGTATAATGCATTTTGTTATAAACCCTTTGAACAACACTGACAAAATATTTTCAATAATATAATTTAACTTTGTTTAAAAAAAGATAGAGTAGGAAAAACACCACTTTTATAAACAGTAGGCTAATATTGTAAGAATACTAAAAAACCGACTATTACAAGATTATAAAATGTATAGATAAACACAATTTAGGTTACGCACCAGCGTCCAATCCGCCTACATTCAAAGGGTCAAACTTCTTAAAATAGCCTCTCATTACAGAAATAGAAACGTTAAATAATACCGCACGAATTAGAATTCGTAATTCAAAACTATGGGCCTTCATTCTGAAATGGATTTTATCACCACAACATAAATACCATTATCGTACACAAGGGCTATTCGACTATAACTTTGCACTTACACTTTATATGTTAATTTGTTAGCCTGTAGAAAATATTATTGCTTTGTCGTATTCTACAACGCGTTGTGTACATTATATAACTAGAGCCATCCGGTCGGCGGATAAACTGAATTTAAAATTGAACTAAACTTGCCGCGAATTCGAGTTAACTATTTACTTCCAATTGGGGACATTATGTGGTTGAACTTTGTTCAATTGTGTTCAAATATTGTTCAGTTATTACTGGCCAGAGGATGGCTTATACTGTGCTCTCTATTAAATAGCTAAGAATATGAACTCATCTACATAAATAAGTGGCCAAAAGCCACAAACGATTTACTTACAACATAACTCTTAAATCATAATTTAAGATAATCTTGTCCATAAATAAGGTAAGTAGTGGAAATAAATTAAAAAATACTTAATTTCCCTTTGCTATTATCAAAATATACACTCATGGCAGACCCAAGATTAGTTTTCCTATAGTTAGTTGTAACATTATTTTCTATACATTATATTACATCATACTCAACAAGAATATCAACAATGGACTCAATAACTATAACTAAATAAATACATGTACTTACACACAATTGGTTTGTATATTACGCATACCTAAGTATTATAATGCTTACATACACTTGAGAATTAGGTAACATCGCGGTAGGTAATTAATTAAACACCATGGAGGCAGATCTTGATCCCACTGTGAAGTCTTTGTATTGGGAGAAGACACACAGCTGAAAATACACAAAAAGTAAACACTATTACAAAAAGAAAACAGCCCGATTACTGGGTAAAACAAAAAATACTTGGAATCAATATAAAAAAATGCAAAGATTTAAACAAAAATATTTTATTTTTCTACATAATCTCCCTCCAATGCAATGCATTTAGAATAATGCGTTTCTAACTTCCATATTCCTTGTGAATAAAAATAGTTGAAGTTTATAATCTGTCGCGCGCGCAATTAGCAGACACAATAGAATTTTATTGTTATCTGTCTCCAATATGAGACACCAGTATTATAAAGGTTAATAGTATATAACTATTAAACTTCCACTAACAACTTTCAATCTAAGTGAAATCATGGACATCTGAGTTCAATTTTAAACAACATGACCTAAAACTATCCAGTTTATTTATTAAGTAATTATCACTTGCTTAAAAAATGGTGAAAGAAAACATCGTGAGGAAACGGAGTCAGAGGCCCATGAATGGCATAAAAACTCTGACACCAGGTTAGACAGTAAGCACACGAAAAAGAGAGAAGATATATTACATAAGAGTTAAATTACTGATAAAAAAAACAGATAAATCAGAGGCTGTTGACAATGAACAAGAAAAAATTATTGTGACGTAAGGCGACGACTCGTTATTTAGATACACTATCTTTAAAAACACCAATAAAATTAGTGATAATCCACAATTCGGGTAATTCGATTAATATTAAACTGAAATGCCGAACTGTTATCAGTAAAGCTGTACTCTTGTCACATCACGTCAAAAAGATAAAATACTGATTGTATAGTTTCACTTCCTAGAGATAAAATCAGTTCGGGTATTTGGGTGTAGACTCGAAAAACCTGAAGGTTCATGGAATGCAAATATTTACCAAACAATATTTTTGGTAACCGTGATAAGAATAATGTAGTGTGTATGAACAGCAATAACAACAATTCTAAATAATTATGTTGGGATTGTATAACTATTGCTCTATTCTTATCTTTATCAGATAAATATGCTCCATAATTTATATACAGTCAATTCGGTTGTTAGGTCAGAAAAAGTCAACAATACGGATTTTAATAAAATATTATGTAGTGTCATTGACATTAGAAGTTTCATTAATTAAATAGTAACCTATTTATTATAGTTAAGTTTAGAAAAGACTAAAAACTGATACATAATCGTATTGTGAAACATAGCCTGGTAGCCAGCTTTATATAGATTCTCAAGTACCATCTAAGAACTTCATATCTATACACCGTAAGGACTATTTCTGCTTGCAGCGCGCGGCGGCTATAGAACCGGGGCGGTAACAGATGTGGTCATCACATTCACGGGATTTTGTATTGAAACTGCTTAGATATGAAGTTCTTCGATAGTACACACAATCTTGTAGAAATCAAGGACTATTTACCTTATCCTTAAGTTGTTGACACATATGGAGTGCTGCCGTTAACATGAACAATACATCACTCAGCCACGGTACTGCACAGTCTGCCTGACACGAGTCGATCCTCATAGTTCCGTGCACCGAACTCAGTTGGTATGCAACAAATATAAGCTTGTGGGACTGTATGTAGAATGATATTGCTAAGTCTTCTGGTAGATTTGGAGATAGGGCCTTCTGAAAATAAATGGTTGATAAGTTTTGTATTCTTGAAGAGAAAAAAAAAGACATAGAATAATTGAGGAGCGTCGGAACAAAAACCGATAAATCACATTTTGTAATTATTTTTTTTTATGATGCCAATTGGTTGTTCTCGTACATATCTTGCTCCATGATCATTGTAACCCGGTCAAAAACTAATAAATCCGCTCTAAATCCGTCCGCGAAATACACAAATCTGAACATAAACCGATAAATACATCAATTATACTAATCAACGATGGCGATCAGAACAGATACCGATAAATCCCTAACATATATCCTACAGTGTTTTATCAAAAACCGATAAATCCAGTTGGTTTGTTCAATAACCGATATATCCATTTTCTTTTTTTTTATAACTCAGCAGGTACCACAGTCACGAATGCAGAATTTAGGTTTCCAAACAGTGATGCTAACACCAATAGATTGATAAATTTCGTTTAACTCTAAATTAGAAAACCATAGACTTGGCCATATTTTTACATTTTTCCACAAAAAACATAAATGCGATTTATCGGTTTTTGTTCTGACGCTCCTCAATTGAGATACTGAGTTATATTCGAAAAAGATATTATACAGTTTAGCAAGATTGCTTGAGGGCTTGGGTATCAAAAGAAACAATGTAATATACCATATTTCTACTCTTCATAAGCTCATCAATTGCTTTTTTCTTAGGCAACACTAAAGCAGTTCGGGCTCGTTGCAGAGAGCCAATCAGACACTGAATTATGTGGAGAACTTCTTCTGATGATCTGCAAACAAAAGGTTCCTTTAAACTTTCCTTTGAATAATGTTTAGTAAAATGATCATTACATTTCTTGTTTTTAAATAAATTGTAAATTTTATTATAAATTTATTATTGTGCACTATCAGATCATCTAATAACATGCCATCATAAACAATTCACAAAACCAATAAATGCAGTATAATTTATGATCAAATATTGATAATTTTTACAGTTCAAGATCATACACAAAGATATTTGAACAAAATTATATAATGAAAGATACCCACTTAAAGGAACATAACTTTAAATCATCTACAGTTATGGTAAACATCTGATTATTATTATTCAGGTGAACTAAATATGCATAACCTTGCTCCTCTGTCATGTATGTTGAGGTCATATCAGTGCTGTTCATGTGATGTTTTACTGTGAAGGATGTTGGTTATTTCCTTTCATAATAAAACACTCTTGTTTTATTATGAAAGGAAATAACCAACATCCTTTACATAAGTATTTTTAAATATTTTTGTGTACTATCTCTATACAGATGTGCTTATTACACATTTTTACTATGATAATTCTTGTCTAGAATGGCTATCTAGCCTGTGGTCGGCCTAGTCGCTGTGTGTATTGATATACTTGTTGCATTTTGCGAACGCTCGAAGTATGGCATCTGCTGTAGTTTATTTTTTTGATTTAAATGTAAGATTGTTTTTATGTAGCATGGAGATGTGGAGTACTTATAGCGGATTCATTAAATCTTAAATAAACCCAAGACAAATTAAGATTCTAGCTTTACCACATTTTTTTGTCCACATTACAAACACAAATCTTGAATGCTAATTATATTAGGATGACACATACTTGAATACATAATGTTTATCCACATTATCAATATAACCAATAGCCTGTTGCAAATGATTGGCAGCATCCTGTATCTGCTGCAGTTTCCATGGACCATCCTGGTTGATTGATGTACGGCATATTGTGTGCATTTGTCGCAACACCTTGAAACTTATGTCCTGACAAGAGAACAGCATCTATTATATTCAACATTATAAAAATTAGTTTTACAACAGTGTGGTCACATGCCTGGTTTTTTGACCTACTTTGACTAATGATACAGCTACAGCACTAATTACTTTAATGATTCATAAGGGGTACTTACAGCGTGGGTTATACTGTCCCCAGTAAGTGTCACAATACATTTCAGTTGTTCAGGCTGTGATGTCAGTATGAATTTATCTTGTTTCTGGCCTTCGTTTCCGTACAAGGGCACGGGAAATCTGTGAGCGCACTCCTAAAATGCAAACCTTGTCTCAAAAACACATCAAAAACTTATTGATATTTTCGTCTATATCTGTGACACTTACGACTAAAACGGTATGGAGTTGATGTAATATCGCATGTACCTCTTCACGAAGAACCCATTCGAATTCCTCTTTCTAAAACAATTTACACAAAAATAATGTGAATAATTAGTAAATGATCGAAACAAATTGTTCTACTTCTACCCAGATCTTGGTTCCACAAGAGATGCAAATTGATTGACAAACCAGATTAGCTGCTTCTTCTTTTTCGTTATCACACATTTCAATGGAATATTGCGAAGTCAAATATTAAATATTCTCGCTCAGGCAAGGAACGTTGCCTTTTCAATTCACGAGAATTTTACAAATCACAAATTGAAGGGGGTGCGGAAACCAGGGGCGAGAGGGGGACATTTCATGATGTGACTTTATTAAATTCGTCCAGAAATAACAACATTGGTTGTAAGTAGTGAAACGGTGTTGTTTTCGTACTATTTCCGCGAAGTGTCCAATAGGTAACCATTGACTTTTAAAATCATAATTTTATAAGACAATGCTACAAACGGCACTAACTAACATTCGCAATTTCTTGCAGAAGTCAATTCATCAATTTGACGACTGTTCCACTGACTGCGATTTTTCTATTTGCTTTATTTATGACAGTGATAAAACGGTACAAGGATTTTTGACGCGTAGTCGCATAAAGAAGTGTGTAGAAATGAACTTCCTGCAAGGTCTTGTAGAACCATTTCAACAGAAATTGCATACAAATTACAAACAAACAATTACTTACAATCGCGATGTTTGATCGCAATTGTAAGTTTGTTTATAATTTGATGATGCCTAGCTGCAATTTTTTTTATTGGGTTTTGGGTATCCTGCAAGTTCCAGGTGATGCTGCAGCATCAGTTCAATGTTACTATGTTCTTCTAATATCATTGAAGTAACAGAATACCAAATCAATCAGACCTGTGGAAGACACTCACATCCATTCATCAACTAGAAAAGAGCTGATAATCTTCAAACGGCTGAACCTATATTGATAAAACAGGTCTAAGAACCATGTAGTGCTATGGTGCCACTGTCATAGCGGTCAAACTTATATCACCCTTCTATATGCGTCGCGGGTTAAAAAAAAGGAAATCAATGTGGCCGGTTTGAATGGGTTTGGCTTGGTCTATTTTCATTGATTTTATTTTCTATTTTCTGTTTTTTTTTTGCGTTTTCTTGTCAGCTCTCAGTGTCTCACACAGAGTAGGTACTTTTTTATAAACGGATCTCTCAGAGAGTAGATAAAATCAAAGCTAAAAAACATCAAAGTGACATCCAGTGACATCAAACAATATCCTTGCTTGTCAGCACAGACTAAGTACTTTTTAGTTTATGCTTGTCAGTCAGACAATTTTGTTGTAGTTATCGTATTATTGAAATAACTTATTTTATTACAAAATGATCTTCCCTAAGGACTTGATACGGTATTACGAGTCCGCGGAAAACTTCTTGCGTAACCGAGAAATAATTCCAGGGTAATCAGAAACTAATAATTATATTAATATGGGGCGAATCAGAGTGCAGGCGGGTGCGTCTAGTTAGATCCCTATTTACAGCAATAAATGGTGCATGTTTTTGGAACTGAGCAATAATCGAATGCCATGAGCACGTTCAATTATTACCATTCATGAATTGCATTCAAAGTAGATATATAAACGCGGGCGATTTCCATAAAATGGCATATCTACTTACAATATGACACACAATTTATTGCATGCGACTGCTGTTTACAGGCAATTAATGCAAGGTGATTTTTGCATGCACGCGTTTTGCCTCGTCTAAACACAGAGTTTCACGTCCACAAATTGATCCAAGTAAAAATCTTATGAAGACGTTCAATAAAATTGAATGAAATAATTGGCAGCGCAAATTCACTTTTATTGAACATCTTAACAAGATTTTTTAAACTTTGCTTAATACAAAATGTTCCAAGTACATACCGCCTTAGTCTGTGCAATGTGCATACCACAGGTCTAGCGTATAGTATATTAATAGGGTAGGATCTCACGTCTGTTTTGCTAGATACACACACAGATTTTGATCCTTCGCCCCCTCGCCCACCCGTTCACTCTGATTGAGCACAGCTTTCAATTTAGAAATGTAATGGTACTGCTTTTTAACAGTTGAATTGTGTTTCAGAAAATCTGGTCGTCACATGAAATTCCCGTATACTTTTTCGGCGAAAATAGCTCAGTTTCCGTTATTTTTTTATTTGAAAAATAATTGGATTTGGATGTATTATCCATTTGGTGCATTAGGGGGCTTGTGGGTTTTCAATAAAATACATAAAGTAGTTAATTCTGATTCAAATAAGAGAAGTTGGGCGGAATCCCAAAGAAAAATTGCTGAAAAAGAACATCCTCATTAATTCCTAATGCATCTAGGTGGTGCACTTCTTGTTCCCGTTCCTAAATTTAACAGTGATTCGTTCCAGTAGTGAAATGTAAAGGAGGTTGATGAACAACAATAAGCTTTCAGATGCGACCTACTTTACGATTGTTTACTGAACACAATTAATTAATTATAACTACTACTACCTAATCTTGTTGCTTTTCATTTTCAACTGAAGACGATAAAGCAGATATCGGACGGTTCACTCAGGTGAATGGATACTGGAGTGAATGGTAATTTTTATATCCTGTCTGATATCAGCCTAGCAGTAGGTACCTTACGCTGCCTGTGTTTTGAAACTTTCAGTTATAAAGGAAGAAAGGAACTGTGCTGTATTTCCTATTCAAAATCACAGTGAAAAAAATCATCAATTTATAGCGTTCATTATTCTATTAAAGTGGTAATTCCCACTTTACGGTACGAGGTTAAATAAAATTTCAATGTCAAAAATGTTACAATAATATTGTATATCGATAAAATTTTGGAATCCCTATTCTTTTTGTATATATCTATCTGCGGTGAAATTGTGGCTTGGCGTGGAGGGCACGCGCGTGCGTTTATGCTCTGGCGTTCAATAGGTTAAGTAGTCATGAACTCAGAGGTCTGAGACCCTAGTGTGAGTTTATTTTAACAATCTCGTCTTTACGCATCGACTGCGTTAGGCGCTTCGATTGGCCCTTCACTAGTGAAGGCCGGCCGGCTGCCAATCTGATGCCGAACGCGGTCGATGCGTAAGGTCGAGATGGTTAAAAGAAACTCA
This sequence comes from Xanthia togata, assembly GCA_963853775.1. NCBI lineage: Eukaryota > Metazoa > Arthropoda > Insecta > Lepidoptera > Noctuidae > Xanthia > Xanthia togata. The sequence continues at coordinate 9,119,661 of OY970802.1, read as the reverse complement.
CACTAGGGCCTCAGGTATGAGATGACATAATAATAAAAATGCTGCGGGTCAGACCGGCGCGGCGCGGCGCGGTGCGGCGGCGCGGTGGTTGATTAAGTCGTATTTAAGCTTATTTCGCAGATGAATCCCTGAATTGAAAAATGGTTTTCACACACCCACAATATTTTTGAACGACGTTATAATAAGATAAACGAGAAAAAAAACCTCAAAAAACATTGTTTTCTTCATATTATTTTACCATTTTGTCTGCGTGATTAATATTATGTATACCCATGTCAAATTACAGCTTTCTAGTACGACCGTCTCTGAGCTAAGCCGTGGACAGACGGACAGACAGACAGACAGAGAGATGGACATGGTGAAACTATAAGGGTTCCTTGTTTACTACGGAACCTTAAAAAGGGCTAGTTTATTCATCGTAAACAGGGACTAAAATAACTTTTTAATCCCTAGGGACTGTAGCGGTTACACCGCCACATACTAACTACGCATCAAAGACATGACGTCACACAAATCCTGCATCGCGCAATTAGAGTTTACCGCGCGAACGACATAGATAAGACTATCCGAAATCAACAGTCGGGCAGTCGGCCCGCCAGACACAACACCCGTCTGGTCGGAGGATCCTCCCTTTTCTATGGTGGATGAGTGAACTTTACACCCTGTTCCTCATGCCTCTAAATTGGTGACCCCGAGTATGAACGTCAACGCAGCCTTCGTGCAACTACTTCAGCGTGACGTCATCATCATCATCTCTCCCGCAAGCTTTCGTGAGGCGAGTCACACAGACAGCCAGCACCCACGGCTTCAACGGGTATCGTGACCACCAGCATGCAGCGAACGCGCATTCCTGGTCATCACCCTCAGCCTCATCAGCAACCTTGGCACAGCACCTGCACCTTCGGCCGGTCTCACAAGCAGAGCCCATTCTACCCTCTCCTGGTCGACGCTAGCAGTCAGCCACAACCCGGTGCTATACCACATCCGACTCACTGGATCGTGACGCAGCACCACCCCGACTCACTGGGGAATCACCGCAGACAGTTCCGACTCACCGTGAACTATGCGGCACTCGGTTCCGACTCACTGGAACCTTAGCTGGCACTGTGAAGCATCGCAAGATACAAGACTCAGCCCACTATCGACCTCCGGTCTCCGGAGGGGAGTGATGTAGCGGTTACACCGCCACATACTAACTACGCATCAAAGACATGACGTCACACAAATCCTGCATCGCGCAATTAGAGTTTACCGCGCGAACGACATAGATAAGACTATCCGAAATCAACAGTCGGGCAGTCGGCCCGCCAGACACAACACCCGTCTGGTCGGAGGATCCTCCCTTTTCTATGGTGGATGAGTGAACTTTACACCCTGTTCCTCATGCCTCTAAAGGGACTAAAAGTGATTTGAATTTGGAATGTGGTTATTCTTAGTAAAAGTTTCAATTACTTACCAAAAATATCAATCACGAACATTGTATAACAAGTAACAGGCTGGCAAGAGAGAGAGAGAAAGTGTAACTGTGGTCAAAATGAAAATGCAAGATGGTAGCTGCGAAAATTTTTCATCATGGGTATCGTTTTTATAGTTTTCAAAGGTGCTTTAGTCACAGAGTACATGTATGGCTACAGTCGATAGTTTGGGAGTTGGTTGCTCCCGATTATTCGAAATAAAACCAATCACTGTGATCCATAGGTTATAAAGTTTAATTAGCTAGGAACGCCCACAAATTGTGATTACACTAGGTAGAGTGATACAATTGTAAAACAAGTGATAGTCGCACTATATAGACGGTGAGAGCCTGGATTATTATCTAACAAAATCCCCAGGAAAATTCTCGTCCTAGCTTCTGTCAAGAAACGTAGTGATATGACACTATCGTAGGGATGTTACATTACATGGTCATTTGAGTGAACGATGTGTTCATCGCCACACCACCCCCCTACGGAGAGAACAAAACCAGGCTTAAATAACTAACATGGTACAGTTATAAAACATCAATAAACAATAAAAATAAAAATTAATCAAAATTCTTAAATCTAACGCGCCTACCCGAGCGTGTGGTATAGGACTGCTTTACTGGTAAATGAACCTGTACTGACTGTTGCGGGATTAAGGGCTCGGGCGACTTATCCCTCACGGCTTGCCGTGAAGGATGATCAGCCGGGGTGGGCAATTGCATAGTGTGGGTCGTCTGCAGATCGGAATGGTCAATGAAGGCCGGTTTAAGTCTGTCGACGCTTACGACGGCCTTGTTGCCCTTTACCATTAGGGTGAATGTTTTCCCATCACACGAACGTTCCAGGACTTTATATGGACCTGTATAGGGTGGCTGCAACGCTTTTCGAATGGTATCGTCTCTAAGGTATACATGAGTCGCAGTCGACAAATTCTTGAATATAAATGGAGCTGGTTCACTATGTCGACTAGCTGGTAGTGGCCGTACCAATGACATTTTGTGTCGCAGCTGTACAACGAAATCAACTGGATTTTCTAATGTTCCTGATGTTAAAGGTGGGACCAAAAATTCTCCAGGGAGCCTGAGAGGCTCTCCGTAAAGTAATTCTGCTACCGTGGCTTCGAGATCTTCCTTATACGCCGAACGCATTCCAAGCAGAACCATCGGAAGGGACCTCGCCCACGAATCATTATGACACATTAACGCCGCTTTAAGTTGCCGATGGACACGCTCGATCATCCCGTTTGCGCAGGGGTGATATGAGGTGGTTCTAATGCGCTTGGTACCGAATTGCTGCAGTAATCGTTGAAACAAACCCGACTCAAATTGGGAACCCTGATCTGTAGTGATAACTGACGGAACGCCAAAGCGAGATACCCATTCTTTGGTAAAAGTCTCGGCTACCTCATCCGCGGTAATAGATCGCATGGGCCAAACCTCGGGCCATCTGGACACTCTGTCTATTGCGGTCAAGCAATAACGGTATTCGTTACTGACGGGCAATGGACCAACGATGTCAACGTGGACGTGCATGAAACGACCGGATGGTATGTCAAAATTACCGACGGGGGTAGAATTGTGTCTTGAAATCTTGCTACGTTGACATGCTTCACAAGATCGAGACCAGGCTCGGCAATCTTTTCTAACCGAAGGCCAGACAAAACGCTCTGCCACCAAACGAGTCGTAGCTTGAGCACCGGGATGGCTCAAATTGTGTAACTTATTGAAAGCAGCGCGGCGGAAGGAAGGGGTCAGATAGAGACGTGGCTTACCAGTAGAGATGTCACAGTAAACCGGAGTGTTGGTTCCTGATGTACTGATTTTGGTGAATGTTAAGCTGGAACCACCTTGCAATAATTTAGCAAGTTCTTGGTCTGATTCCTGCGACCTAGACAAAGCTTCATAATCTTGATCCAGAGTTATGGCGTCTATGTCGATGCGTGACATAGCGTCGGCCACGACATTGTCTTCACCCTTAATGTACTGGATGTCAGTTGTGAATTGACTAATGAATGATAGCTGGTTAAGTTGTGGAGGTGGAAGTTTCTCGCGTCGCTGTAAAAAGGCGTACAAGAGGGGCTTATGGTCTGTGAAAATTGTTGCGTGCTGGACTTCTAAAATGTACCGAAAATGTTGAACACTCTCATAGATCGCTAATAATTCACGGTAATAAGCTGGCCACTGTGCCTGCTGCGGAGTCAACTTTTTGCTGAAAAAGGAAAGTGGATACCACTGGCCGTTTAGATTTTGCTGAAGGCAGGACCCGATGTGAACGCTAGATGCGTCAGTGAATAAACCCAACCTGGCGTTGCTGACTGGATGTTGTAGAAGTGTTGCGTTGGAGAGGCTCTTTTTGCAAGCTTCAAATTTTTGCAAGAGTTCGGGTGACCATGGAAATGGCTTTGCACCTTTACTGTTAGTTGAAACCAATGCGTCAATCAATGGGGCCTGAAACTGCGCTGCACGAGGCACGAAACGACGATAGTAGTTAAGCATACCCAGAAACCGGCGCATACCTTGTACTGTCTCAGGTGGTGGGAAATCCAGTAACGTTTGAATTCGATCCTGTGGGGGGCGCGTTCCATCACTACAAACGTGGTAGCCTAAAAATGCGGCTTCGTTGACGCCTAAGACACACTTTGAAGGGTTTATTACCACTCCGTAGTCTTGCAGGCGTTTGAAGAGGACGCGCAGGTGTTGAAGGTGGGTAGACTCATCTTTGGAAAATATGAGGATATCGTCTATGTAAGGAAAACAGAATTCGAGACCCCGTGTGACCTCATCGATGAAACGCTGGAATGTTTGGCCAGCGTTTCTTAAGCCAAAGGTCATAAACGGGAATTCGAAGAGGCCAAACGGGGTCACGATGGCAGTTTTCGCAATATCCTCTTCAGAAATCGGAATTTGGTGGTAAGCTTTAACGAGATCCAGTGTGCTAAATACCTTGGCACCAGCGAGGTTATGGGCGAAATCATTAATGTGCCGAACCGGGTATCGATCTGGTACGGTCCTGGCGTTCAAGGTGCGGTAGTCGCCACAGGGACGCCAGGTGTTGTCTTTTTTAACGGTCATATGTAAAGGTGACGACCAAGCACTTTTTGACGGCCGGGCTGTACCGCATCGTACCATTTCCTCGAATTCTTTTTGGGCCGCAACAAGTTTCTGCGGCGCCAAACGTCGAGGTCGACAGGAGACAGGGGGTCCGTCTATGGTCTTGATGTAGTGCACTGTGTCATGCTTGATGACCCTGGGAAAGCCGGGAGGTCGAGTTATATCTGGAAACTCCGCCAGGAGTTGAGTAAATATTGACTTACCAGACGCTACTGCTCGTACGCTGGGCTGGTCAGTAGTAGCGGTAGAAGCAGCAGATGTTAGTCCAGTAGTACCGTCGACCAATTTCTTATTTCGGCAGTCGGGTAAAAGGTGATAAAATGCCAAAAAATCAGAACCAATAATGGCTGTGCTGACGTCGGCTATCACAAACTGCCAAATGAAATCGCGGCGCAAACCAAAATTTAATTTCAGGTTTACTGTTCCAAAGGTTTGTATACTACTTCCATTAGCGGCGCTTAGTTCATAATCAGTAGGCTGCCTGCGTGCCGGTAACCAGCGATGTGGAAAGCAACACAGGTCCGACCCAGTGTCAATTAGGAAACGGCGGCTGGTCACGTGGTCCGTGACAAAAAGGCGGCGGCCGATGTTTTCGCAATCAGTTGCCGCCGCTACTGACCGCTGGTTGGGTTTTCCGACTCCCAGTCACATGGCCTAGTACATCTAGTTGCCTTAACACCCCATCTCCTGTGGTACCAGCATCGTTTGGAATTGTTCGCTGACCTATTGGAAGATGCTGACCTGCCGGAAGATGCGGACCGGTCACGTATAGGACGATGTTGCTGCCTCGAGAGTGCAGCTACTTGGTTACTCACAGCTTCTAATTGTTGAGCTAATGTAGCTAAAGTTAAAGTTGACGTCGCTGACGTGCAACAAACAGCAGGTGATGGGGCTAACTCCACAATTTTGTCAGCTAACTCCGACACTTTATCCAAATTAAGGTCAGCCTGTGCTGCTAGTATTGCTTGAGCTTGTTGTGGCAGACGCCGCAACCAAAGTTGGCGTATGATACTATCGTCGGAAAGGACCGTCCCAGCAAGTGAGCGAAGGTGACGAAGAAACTGGGACGGTTTCCGGTCACCAAGCTCTTCGTCGCTTAGAAGCTGTCGAACCTGTTTTTCTTGGGAAGTTGAAAGACGCTGTATAAGGGCTTCTTTCAATTTCACATATTTATCTTCGACTGGTGGATTTGTTATTAGATCCTCGACCTCACCTGCCAGCCTCTGATCTAGATGGCCTACTACATAATTGTATTTGGTGGAATCACCAACAATTTTAGCAATTTGGAATTGGGCTTCCACCTGTGCAAACCAAATTGCGGGCTTGTCAGCCCAAAATGTAGGTAGTTTTACTGCTACCCTACATACGTTGGCCTCCACTTCATTCTGGCCTAGTCGCTTTTGTAATGCTGCATTTTCTGCCATCACTTGCTCGAGTTGTGCTTGAAGCTGTTCATTCGCCATGATGCAAAACCTATACACAGCAAGCAACAATAATACCACACGCCCGAGCACCGCAGAACAAACAAACAATATTTTTTTTTTTTTTCTTTTGGTAACTACAATACCAATCCCAAAAGTAAATTAATGTTAGCAGTAGGAAGGCATTCAAACATATACACAAAATTGTACAATATCATAAATTATTTCAATTAGCTGAGCAATATTAAATTTTAAGTTTTTTTATGATGCGGGTTAGTTACATGCACTTATTTCAATTATGTAGATATGTTAATAGGTATACAATTGCACTTTATAACTAACACAAAGAAAAGATTAGCATTAACATTATTACTACCTAGTTCCTATAGTAAATAACAACAAGAACTATAATCATTCACTCGGATCGTTGAGTAAGTGCAATGCAGCTCCACAACATAGCATTTGCGCAACCTTATGTTGTTATTAGCTGTCAGTCTTCGGAAAAATTAATAAAAAAAAAAAAAAAAACTTGCGTGAGACGGTTAGGAATGTCCAGTGCTGCAAATCATTAGTTCATATTTCACTGCATTTGAACCCAAAGCACACACAACATGCAATCATGCACTCCGGCGAGTTGTTCCGACGATCGCGGTCGTAAGTTACGTCTGCAGAAACGCGATGAAATTTTCGTAGCGTAGATGTACCGTAGACCGACCGGCGCAGCGTCGGGACTGTAGTTGGGTGTCGGCAACGTCGTCATCAATGTCAAAATATGGTATCTGCACTCGTTTGAAACACGACGACAAACGCAATGAGTAGGCACTTCGGCGCCGGCGTTGGCACTTTTTTTTATTTAGCAGTCTAGCTACTGATTACAGGTAGCGTGATTTTGCAGTCGCGGTCACCAATTTGGGAGTTGGTTGCTCCCGATTATTCGAAATAAAACCAATCACTGTGATCCATAGGTTATAAAGTTTAATTAGCTAGGAACGCCCACAAATTGTGATTACACTAGGTAGAGTGATACAATTGTAAAACAAGTGATAGTCGCACTATATAGACGGTGAGAGCCTGGATTATTATCTAACAAAATCCCCAGGAAAATTCTCGTCCTAGCTTCTGTCAAGAAACGTAGTGATATGACACTATCGTAGGGATGTTACATTACATGGTCATTTGAGTGAACGATGTGTTCATCGCCACAATAGTGAGGTCAAAATGTAAATCCACGATGGCGGTTGTGAATTATTTTAGTTTTAAATCATACATGAGAAGGAACTTCGTTCCTGACGGAGGTCGGACCCACAGACTACTTAGAGATACTGTCGGACCGAACACTTTTTTTTTTTTCTCATAGAGGGTGATAAAAAGTAGTGTTCACCTCGAGAGCAACAATATTTTAAGCTCGAGTGACGTACCTTGAATCCCTCGCTTCGCTCAGGATTCTACTTTAGAATACCAGAATCCTTCGCTCCGCTCTGGATTCAAAGAAACACTCTCCTTAAAATAGTTGTTTGCTCCCTAGGCCTAGATTGTACACACGGCTACACATCAAGCTATACATTTCCAGTTTATGCTAATCTCGCATTTTATAGGATTTCCGTATAATGCGAGGTGGTCCAAAAACGAGCTGTTTGAGCAATTTACCTGCTAGGTGCCAGAGTTTCTCTATCGGTATCCTCACAGTGGCATCACAATTCATCTTCGCCAACATCTAATATATTAGGCAAAGTTTATACTTACATATACACTAAAAACAGTGATATTCACAATGTTAACACTAGAAACAAGGTTAAACTACGAGCTCTCTTTCACCGGCTTCATAGGGCTCATAACTCATTTGTTGGACTCGGTATAACCTTTTACAACAAGCTACCCTCTTCTTTGCTAGATTTGCCTTTTAATGCGTTTAAAACTAAAGTAAAATCCAACCTTTGTTCAAAGGCATACTATTCTATCAACGACAACATGAATGATAAGAATAGCTAATCGCTGCGAATAACTCAAGACAATGTTTATGTTCTTTCTCCAGAATTAGCTTACCTACTGACAGGTTATATAAGTTTAAATAATTATTTATTTTATTTGACTTTCTATGTCTATTTATTTTCATTGTAAGTATTTTGTTTTTTGTTGACAGACTCATTAGAATGATTTTCATGAGTTGTATTGCAATATGTGGTTAGCTAGCGACCTCGACAATAATAGGTAGGATCAATTATTGACCATATTATTTTTTGCCTGAACAACCGTCAGCAAGTTTGTCATGCGCCCTTAGATGTCACTGCTTGCGGTAGCGTCGGGGGTCGGATTGCCTCCTTCCCTCAAATATGGCGAGGGGGGTAATGGCTGATATTTGCGTTATGCTCGTGAACGGGTGCCGTGGAGACTGGTCGTCTTGCTGATCATGGTTTTGTTATTGTTTCTTTATTTTACCTCGATGGTTCTAGTTTATCATTTATAACTTCCAGTTACTGCTTTATATGGCTTTATGTAATCGGGCACGCCCTATACGACTGGAGGCTTTTATTTAGATATTGTTTCCATTTTGTCCTTTTTTTTCTGCCTGGCTATTAATTTATAATTATTATGTTTTGTGTTGCGTAATGTAAATAATTTTGCATACTAATATATAGAATCTTTTTTTTTTCTAATTGAACAGGCAGCTGTGCTGCTGGGGAGTTTGTTGCGCCACTTCTTCTTCGCAGCTAAAGCACTAGGAAGTGGTGAAGGGTGGGCGTTTTGTGAGACTGTCTTATGTAACTTTGACATTCGAAAAGTGCTGATTCTTAGCCTAGTTTTAATAAATGACTGAAATTTAGAATTTAGATTATTGAACTATTTTAGATTGAGCTATTATGTTAGGTACCAAAGATCTTAACTTCGTTCGTAGTTTTAATTAAATTTTTGTTAGTCAAGTGTCCTCCCCGGCCCCCTGCTAGCTAAATGGTTAAACTTGGATTTCTGAAAAAAATACAGCAATAGTATAGATAACGAAGTTAATAGGAAAACTGTCACAGCTAGGCTTTACGGGTTTACGAGTAATTATCGACAAACTTAAAATTGCAGTTTGAAAAATATGTTCTCCGATACATTCCATAGGGGAGAGCACGTTTTTCAAGTACCTACAATGTTAAGTTTGTTATTGGGATAAATTCATCCCAACTACGGAACCCTTCAATGTGCGTGGTTCGACACGCACTTGGCCGATTTTTATTGAAAAGATGTGATAAAAATATTTGTTCTGTGATTCCGAGTTCCATATTTTTGTCACTATTATTTAGGAGTAATTTGATGCTGGTTAGATTTTTCTCAGAATAAAAACTAACGTCCCTACAAAAAGCGACAATCATTTGGTGGATTTACATATTCCTGCGTCTACAGAGATTTCTAATGTATGCGGTGGCAAATTTATTTATTATAACTATAAGCACAGGTAAAAAAAATACTGTACGTTTAATGCCTAATAAGATTAGCTGATGCATTAAGTCCGCATTGTAAATTAATATTAATACATACCTACTTATAGGGTGGAAGGGACATCGACGCGAAAACTGATACCATGGATTCAGTAAATTTCAACGAGGGGGGTTCAGAATCATGTACTGAATCCATGGTAGGTATCAGTTTTCGTGTCGATGTCCCTTCCACCCTTTTTTTTATTTTTATTAAGCGGTGAAAAATGCCTGACGCATACCGCACCGTCCAGGGAGGCGGTTTGGTTATGTGGGGCTTGCACCCACAAAAAATACCGCCGTGAGCCTACTGTCGCCTTTGCAGATGGGCCGCGAGAACTGCTAAGCATGACGTTCGCGACCCATCCAGTGCAGCCCGCCTCCGGGCACCAACTCCTTTGGCAATGTCCGAGCTCACCTGAGACATTGCCACCACTCGTGAGGGCCATGCAACGCGACGGCGGGCGATAGACTCCCCGATCTTTCGCCCGCTGGCACCTCCTAGGGTGGCATCAGGTCACCATGGCGCCTTCTCCGCCGCCCTGTCCTCCTGCGACGAATCGCGTCAGCGAGGGAATCTTCCTCCCTGACGCGTTCCGCCGCCTCCTTCTCCGAGATAACCTCCTCGCAGAAGGACGCTACCGCCTACCATGTCCCTCTGCTGTTGACCATGGCCTTGGCCACGGCCGGCAAGGAGAGGTCTGCCCCGATTGCTGCTGCGAGAGCACGGCGCTGCACCACCTAAGCAGGACAATGCTCGAGGATGTGAAGCGCCATCCTCCCCACAGCTGCACTGGTGACACACGGGAGTCGCCTCCCGTCTAACCACTTTGTACAGGTATTTGCCATAGCAGCCGTATCCTGACAACACCTGCACCAGACGGAAGGACCCTTCCACCCTGTATCTACCGAATAAACTGTCAGGAGAAATAACGATAAGTAGAGGATAAAACAAATCCAGCAAATCAGCGCGCAGCGCTGCAAAGATTCTGCCAACTTTTCACGAATATGTTCACGTCACGTGCCTTTTTCACACAGAACATTAATACTCATGAGAATTAATGCTTCTTCAACGTGAAAATCCCAAGCGTTTGGAGCTGGCTTAAAAGTGACTGTGGTTACTGTGGGACAAAATTGGTAAAAACCTTAGAGCTAAAGCATCATGCAGACCGACGCCGGCGCGACGCGACTCTAGCATAACAATTTCTAAGAAAACTTCACGCTAGAACAATTACCGGTGGTGGCGCGTCGCGCAACAAGTCGCGCTAGTCTGCACGAGCCATGAGATATGCCTATAAAATCAGTGAAAAGGCTCTTGTTCCGAACACCAAATATATTGTGACAGACAAATGACATTATGAAAATTAAAAAAAAGTAGTGTCAAAAGTAAGAGATATTTTGTTGTTTGTGTGCCCTCGTCGAAATTTTTGTTTTCAAAAAATATTTGATACATCATGTTTGCGATTAGCAAAAGTTAAATACTGGTTGACTGTGTTTAGTAAATTATCGAAATGTGGATTAAACCTCAAGAAATTTTCTTAAAAACTGCGCTTTGGTAATTATGTTTACGATGGCTGCATATCATAAGTATTAACTTGATTGCGACATTGCATTCATCTTTTCATACAACCCTTAGGGATACCGATGAAACGACTTTGTACTTCGTCCTGCAGAGAAGGAAAGGGCATGGAAAATCGAAAGGTTTCTCCTCGCTTCTTGTGGGTACTTTAGATAGCGTCCGAGATACAAAACCTGCGCCCTATAGAATATTACACCAGACACCTAACTCGGAAGTTTACTATGGTAATGCATTTATTTATTTTGTTTTTCGTTTTTCATTTTGAAGCACACACATTGTTATGAGTAGGTATAAATTAATCTGATTGTGTTGATTGTGTTCTAAGTGTTTTTATTTTTTCATTATGTGTTGTAAGTAGGTCCTTAGTCCAATACTTGAAACGAGCCTGGCATGACCTGGTATACAAAACTAACGAATAAAACTAATTATAGACCATTCAATGTTTCTAGTTGGGTATGTTTAAAACATTAAATATTTTTAAATAAATCTTAGGTACCTTGTGCTAAAAATGTAATATTGTTTTCCTCACCTTATTGAGAAAAAGAAATTATTTACAAGTAGGTGTTTTGAAAGGGATAGGCCCTTACAAAACACCTTATAATTTCTAGTTTTAGCATTAAACAGACACCTGTTATTTTAATTTAGCCCAGTTGATTGCATAAATTTCATTAAAGTAAGTCATCAAAGTACAACTTACTTTTGATGACACTCATTTAAGTCTGTTTTAATGTAATCAAATACCCATGTTAATTTTAATTTTTCATGTTTTTAAGCATATCCAATTAATATAAAATTATTATCCTTTTGGCATAAGTATTTGTTTTCCTTTATTATTCAGCCTTACATTAACTGCAAAAAAAATTACAGTGATAGCCACCGCATTGACTGAATCAGAAATACGCTTGGATTGGCAGTGGTTGTTTGACAATGTATGCGGAACATTACACTCTTTTGACACCGAGGAAGAGGTGACTGAGTTTGTCTGCTGTAAAATTAACTCCATCATTGCAACGGAGCAAGAGACTATTACTGAAGGTATGTCATTCATTTTGATACTTTTACATTTATTGCTGTTTCCATTTTCGTTGTTTTAAGTTTTGTAGGAGAGAGATGGTTAATCTGTGACCAGCCATGTGCCAAATGGGATTTCTTATCTGCTAAAATGACGAAATTCAATACAGACTTTTATCTTATAAAGGGTATTCATTTTTAAAAATCCTTCATTAGTGCTCGCCTTCGTCATGTATCAACTCTTGTACAAAATTTCATGCTTCTAAAAGAAGTCCATGCGGTTTAGGCTGTCAGTGAGGGCAAATGAATGAATGAATTTAAGATTTCTATTTAGAAGATAGTCTAACTTCTTCTAGTTAAGAGTGGTTGATATTACAATTTTTTGGGTTGAAAGACTTTTAGAATACAGAACTACAGTCACAACTGTTTATAACGACTTCGCTTAAAATGATGTACCGGTTATAACAACTAAATGAGGTCCCAGCATTTCTGTTTATTTAACATAGTGTTTGGTTATAACGACTATCGGCTATAGCAACCGTAAACCAATGGTTCTTTCGAAGTCGTTATAGACAGTTTTGACTGTAGTTCTGTATGGTTCTGACTTCTGACTTCTAGTAGTTCACAGAATTCTTGTTCATCAATCTTATAATATTTTTTAATATTCTCAAAAATTGTTATATATATCTTCTTAGCAGTACAAAGCAAAAATCTGGCTGGAAATAAATCAATAAATAGGTTTTTCACCACTCCCGCACGAAAGAAGTGTCTTTCCTCTACGAAAACAGTGAGGAAAGTAATGATCCCGTTCAGAACCTAACCTTGCCTGATTTTTTTATGTTAAGTTTTAAAGATATTTTAAAAAATAAAGAATTATTTTGATTTGCTTTGTGTCTATTAAATTTATTTACCTATGATGACTGAATACTTTCATGCTGGGAGTGGTGAAAACTATTGTATGCAACATGTGAGCAAGTTCATTTGCTATTCGTTTTGTTGAGTCTTTCGCTTACTCAGGATTGAAATTTATAATCACTCGCTGCGCTCGTGATTCTATTTTTCAATCCTTCGTTCGCTCAAGACTCAAAATCAAAACTCATAGGAAAAACGAACTTTCCTCAAATGTTGTATAAATAACTATTACGAATACCTGCTACAACAATGCCAAATAATGTTTTTTTTTATTATTCACCTGGCCAGATGAAGACACAATCACATATAAAAATGTGGACTACGAATTCCATGAAAGGTTCCGCATGCCCAAAGATGAGAAATTGGTCTGTTACTACTCCTGTAGGTAAGTAACAGTTATATTATCATTCGTTTGACCGTCTCCAATACTAATTGGAATTAACGACACAATGAATTGATTGCCTGTGTTTTTAGAGTGATTCATTCTAGACATAAAAACTGACCGAATTGAGAGTAGCCTGGACAAAGACTTGCACATAGCAATATATTTTATTTGAAGTTGCAAGCAAAGGTCATTTCTTGCAGCTCGAATTCTGAATCATACTTTATTTGTGAACTTAACTAATTTTGAAATCAAGGAGCATTTACCTAATATGATTGCTTATTAATTGCTTTATATGATTGATTTCAAATAGCAGTCTAGCAGTAATTTTATCACAAAAGGTATCACACATGGAGGCGCGTGGACGCCCGTTTTATGTTCATAGATTGTCGTCATTCACCTTGACCAAGGAAAACGTAATTTCGCCTAAAATATGTTTTTTTTATAAGTACAGGTACAGATTGGTGAAACGTTACATGAAATGAAACATATGCGCCTAGTTTTTGTGTTGCACTGCATGTTAAATTGCATATATTTGGACGGCTCATTTGTGTTCTCAATTTCATTTTACGTTTCACCAATTTAAAACCCCTCCACAGTATCAAACCAGTGCCTGGTATAAAGCTTGTCCACTCTGAAATGACGCGCCCTACGTACACGGTAATGCGCGTCATTTCAGATTGGACAAGCTATGCAAAAAAATATAATACCTACATAGTAATGTGTCGTAATATTACAGTTACTGGAAAGGTAAGATGCCCCGCCAAGGCTGGATGTACCTATCAGTCCACTACATGTGCTTCTATTCCTACATACTTGGACGTAAAACTTCCATCAAGATCCGTTGGGCCGACGTCACAGAACTGGCTAAGACCACCAGTCTTCTGTTTCCTGACTCAATCAAAGTTGTTACCAGGGATGGAGAACATTACTTCACATTGTTTCTGAGGAAGAATGAGACTTTTGCTTTGATGCAGCAGTTGGCTAATATTGCTATGAAACAGTAAGTTACTTTTTACATCATTTCTGATTCGTAAGTAGATATGTAGGTAACGCGTTTTATCTGTGCAAGTGACGTCACAACGACTGTTTTTCCGCATATCGAATTCGATTTATCTCAGATGGTTTCGCTTAACATAATAAGCGTCCTGTTAAATAATTTTATCAAATTCATACTTTACGAAAAACATCTACCCCACGGATATCGAGGGATATGCCTTGGAGGCGTGGCACGTGGCGCCTCGACATTGCTAAATTGGGCTTATGTTCGAACGGCGGCTGTACGCTTCATTCAGTCGCTTTGCAACTGCGTACAGTGTACTATTGATGCGTAAAAAACCAAAATGCCGAGCTGTGCGTTAATAATTTTGTAAAAATAGGTCTAGTACCATTAACCTGAAGACAAATGGCGTGTCCTACCACCGGTAAATAAACATTTAAGTCACTGTTTAATATTTTAAATCAATTTTTAAATCATTTACTAACATACGTCCGGAGCGATACGAACTAGCCCGAACTAGCCCGAATCTTTCCGAACGGAACGAACGTTTTGGATTTAGAGAGGTGCAATCGAGTGCGTGCGGCGGATTTTATCGACATGCTTATTATTGCAGTCGAATCTTTTTTTACAGAACTCAATGGATATTCTCGTATTACATGTATAGTTTAAGTTAAATTTGTTATTAATTTAATTTTGTTTGAAGCAAATAAAGACATTGTCATTTCAATACAGTTACTCGTGCATAGCATAATATTTAACAGACAGGGTTCCCTTTACCCGGCAATACAATATAAAAAAAAAAACTTATTTTATTTTAGTAAAAATGACCCATATTTTCGGATAGGTATATAAAAACAAAATAAATTATATAAAGAAAATTAAACGAAGTTTTAATAATACAAGAATCTGCTAAAATAAATATCGATAAAAATTATCGACCATCGCTTTTGACTCCCTAATTGCATGCGTGTGCATTGAATGTTCGCAAATAGCAAGTGTTTACAAGTGAATGCCCCGCCCATTCTGTGTATGTGTGCTATTAGAAATTGATTTAGTGTAGCTGCTTTCTTCTTAGTGTGCGTGTTCAAATATTAAGTACACTATTTGTTAATGTTGTAATTATTTTGGTGGGAGATAAGCGGTCGCACTAGGATTCCTTACTATTCCGCAATGAAGGCATATCTCTGGATATCTATGATCTACCCCTAATAACGGTGCTTAAAGTTAAGTAATGATTAGCGCCTATTTAACCATACATTTTTGACGTTTAAACATCACTTAACCTTTAAGCAACGTTTATTTATAAGAGTGGTAGCAGTATATTTGCGTTTTTATGTGACATGTTCAAGGTTGGGAGTTTCGTTGCGAACTTTTTCGAGACAATATACCTTTACCACCAAACCCTTCGGGGGTGATACCCGTCAGTTATTCGGCTGTTTTCACACTTTGAAGGGCAAAAAGTACAATACTTTTAACCTTAATAACCTTAAGTGTGTAGCATTAGGGTGATTATGCGAAAGTAATCTCGTGTTAAGTACACATTAAAGTAAGTTGTTCATGTTTTGTGTGAACTAGGCTAAGATAAGTAATTTGTTTGAGGAGCAGGACGTACATGCTTGCTGAAGTCATTTGCACTTTAGTTTGCTTGTTTGTAATAAGCGCATTATATTGCATTGCATGACTACTACTCTATAAAAGGCGACAAATGACTCGCAACTTGTCCGTGTTGGGCATCGAAATAATTATCTCGAATAACTTTTACGTCGTGGGGCTTTACCGACCATAGACACAATAACAATATGGAAAATTCGCTAGATATTTATCGACTAATAAATACGTATTCATATTTGCGAAACCAAATTGCCAGAATGAAGGAATAAGTGTAATGAAGTCAGAACAATCCAGGCGAAAATCTTTAGAAATAAAACCTTCTCGAATTACCGAATCGTTGGTACAGTGATCGCAAGCGCGATTGCTTATCTTTCCTGGGTTTGGTTCCTAGGTCGGGCCAAGTCTGATTGGATTTTCCATTACTTACGAATCGCTCAGAGCCAGCCGTAGTTAGTCTAGTTTTGGGTTCGGTTAGTTTGGAGTAGCCTGCCTATTACTCAGAAATTAAATATAAATGGCAAAGCTATATTGTGTACTAGGGACCCCTGCTTTGCACGGTTGTTGACTTGACATCATCGAGGTTTCTTTAGTAAATATAAGTTTATTATGTTGGTGAAAACTGCATCCAAATCAGTTGCGTAGTTTAGAAGAACAACGCGGTCACACACAGACAGGTAAAGTGACTTTAATTTATAATATGAATAGATACACGTCTGCCTACTCCTTTTGGGATAACAGGCGCATTGTGTTATTATTCAAACACCTTTCTCGTTTCTCGATCATACGACTCTAGCTACCACGACCTTGGGATTACAAAGTCTGTATAACAAAAAAGGTGTGAAAAGCGAATAATTGGAGTAAATTGAGAACACAAATGATCGTGAATTTCAAGATAAGCTGAATACAAAACCGGCTGTTCATGAATCAGCAATGTTAATATCAACAATGATAGCAGTGTGATTTAATTTTATTGATTCGTTGGGGTTTGTTGTATAAATTATCTAAAGGATGCATTGATATGAATACGTAATGTAGGAATGTGTTGATAAACGTTTATGATCGCTCCAATAATTTCTTGTTTTTTTTTTTTGGAATCCGCAATTGTTTTGGCAGAGTTGTGTAGGATCAGTCGACATAACTGACGCAATGTATCTGTCGCAGGCAATTTTTATGATTCCGCTTTTTAAAATCGGCGTCGTCCGTTTAAACACGCTCGTGAATAGGAAATATGCCAAAGGCAAAATGTAAATTGTCTTGTCACGTTGTCATTATACATATAATCCTACAACATTCGATGGACAATTATAACGCCGTTTACAAAATGCCGCGGCAAATTGAAGTAAAAAAATCGGCGGCGTTCGCCGTCTTTCTTCGCTCGCTCGGCTCGCGCGCGGTTTTTTACAGTTCTAACCAAACCTATTATTTAGGTCGGGGTGCGCTGGCTTAGTTACTGCGACCAATTTGGCTCGCGCGTGGTTGGTCACACACAGTTCCAACTGAATCTACAATAACAATCAATGTCAAAATTATAACAATTGAACGAGTTGTCAATTTTCCTTCGACTTATTATTTCATAACTGCGAGCGCGTAAACAATTGGCGCCGCATGTATAATGACGAATCATACAAATCTGCCTGCGACATATCCAAGTTTTACATTTTCGATTTCTCTTTGTCATGCTCTGTGTGCTTAGTACTTACGCCGTAAAATTATCTAATACATCACACCTGTATCACATCTGTATGAAGTTATCGATAGATATATATTGTACTAGAGTCTGGCTAACGAAAGTTGGCCCCAGGCCAACTATTGGCGGCAAATTTAAAAAATACATGCATGACAACACTAAAATTATACTATGAAAATTGGAATAACCTACTTTGATACTTGGTAATTCATTATTAAAAACTATATATAGTTTTTCAATAAGGACGCTCGAACTTTAGCAGCGCATAGCGGCCATTTCGGTAATGCGATTGCTACCAAATTTGGCATGAATATATATTTTGTCGTGACATTTCACCATGGAACGCTACACGCTTCAACAACGCGTAGAAATTGTGTAAAATTTATTATCAAAACCAGTTGTCTATTCGCCTACGTTCTGCGCGTTGTGTTCAATTTATGGCGTTCATCGTGTGAGTTAACACCGCTCGATTACTTTCTGTGGGGTTACATGAAATCTTTAGTGTACGCAGATAAACCACAGTCAATTGTTTCCCTAAAGGCCAACATAACTCGCGTTCTTCGTGAAATTGACCATTTATGCGAAGACGTCCTCCAAGATTAGTCCACCAGAATACGCCATCTACAGCGGAGTCGCAGTGGCCATTTGGCTGATATTATTTTCCACACATAATGTCATTGAATATTCTTTAAAATGTTATAAAAATTGTAGTAATGTCACTTAAACAGGTTGTTTTATTTCATTTCAAAGTTCGAGCGCTCTTAATGAAAAACCCTATATATAGACAGTATAAGAACATTATGTTAGGGAAATAAAGAAACAGAATTTATCTACACATGTATTAATTTTTGATATGTATCAGGTTTGTAACGGGATTTTAAGGATTTATTGATCTGGTATAGGTGTTAGTATATGAGGTAAATATGAGCGGAATCCGAAAATAAATAGACAAATAAAATACGATAATATTCCATACATAATAACTTAGTTTTATTCATCGTAATCAAAATCAGATTCTAACACTTCAATGCCAAAAGATTCATCACTGTCACTAGATAGTATCGCTGTCTCCAACATTTATAATAAAACTTTCTAAATTTTCTTCTGTTATTTTATCACGTTCTTTATATTTATTTTCAACATGTATTACATGATCAGTAATTTTCTTCCAATCCTGTGAACTTACGTTTTCAAATGAATCTTTAATTATTTCTTCTAATGCAGCTGTAGTAACTGCAATATTTTTGCTAGCCACTTTACGTTTTGCCAAACTCCACACAAGCTCGATCGCATTTAAATCACAATGGTAGGGTGGAAGTCTCAACACCTCATGACCACATTGATTTAAAATTTCATCAGCTTCATATATTGGATTAGGCGTATTTCGTTTTACAATACACAACAGCTCTGCTTTCGTGTGGTAGTCCTCATATTGAATTCCATTATCACGAAGCCACTCTCTTATATTACTTTTACGTGTTTGTGTGTTCGGAACCTTATTTATAATTACCGAATGGTAACTAGCATTATCCAATAAGATTACACTTGGTTCTTCCAAATTTGGTATAAGTTTTTCTTTAAGCCATTTATTAAAATTTTCAGCATTCATGTCATGGTGATAATCAGCATTTTTTGATTTAGTACTAAACACTAACAAAGAGTTTGGTACGGGGCCTTTCTCTGATCCAGCATGAACTATAATGTACCTTTTCCCGGTCGAAACATTTTCAATTGCACCACTAGTTGAAGGACCTTGCCATGACTTCTTAGGCTTGTAGTTTCTATGGACATAAGTCTCATCTAAATAAATGATTGGCTTGCCTTCTGCACGTTTTCCTGCTATAGTTCTTAAAAATCTATGTCTCCAAGCAGATATGTCATAGCGTTCTATTAATACAGAACGCTCATTTTTATTATTTTTAAATTCATAGCCATTGGCTAATAACAAGCGGCGCAGAGTTTCTCTGCATCCGTTAAAATCAATACTTTCTTTTAACTCCACCAACAGTGTCCTCAGTGTAGGAACTTGTTTTTTAACAATATAAAATTCGTTTATCTTGTTACGCATAGCATCTATGTCAAAGTTATCTAGGTTAGACACAGTAGGTTTCCGTGGGCGTTTCTTCCCCGGGGTACTCCAGACACCTTCATTTACTGCACCTTCCCTTTTTACTCTCTTTAGTGTTCTGACACTCACTTCTGCAAAGAAGATATACAAAATATGTAATTAATTCTTGGTTTACGTAAATGCAAAGGTTTTTTTCGGCATAATTTCAAAACACCAGTGTATAGTAAAAACTTACCAGTCATTGAAGTTATTTCTTCTAAGTACTGATTCTGGGTTATTATCCTATCTTTCTGCTCTAATTCAGTGAGATTTTCAATAGTTCTTACTATTTCATCAACTCCTTCGACATCTTGCAGATTCTCTGTTAAAGAAAGTTAATCGTTTTAAAATTACCATTGTATGTATTTTAATTGTTTTTTTTTTCCTCTGTTATATATCGTTTTGTATGTACAATAAAGCATATAATAAATAATAAATTACCAACAAAAATACAGCAAAAATTAATTATGAGTATATATGTAAAACATAGGTGATGTTATTAAAATGAATACGTTGACTGATGCGATGTACGAATGAATATAATTAGTTTTATTCAATACGAAAAAGCGAAAGTAACTTATTTGTAAGGATACGTAAATTATAAATCAAAATTTTATTAAGACGACTGGATAGGTAGGTGTTCAAAGTATCAAAATAATATTGTCTACTAACCTATGAAATTCAACACCACACGTAGACAATCTTGTTTTTGTTTAAACGCGGCATCACGCTGTTGTTGTTTTTCGTTGAACTTGCCAATCATGCAAAACAACATCTTTCGTACACCACTTTTGATAGATTTGTTCATTTTAAACCGTAATTAGAATCACAATTTACACAAACGCATACAATTTGACACCAGAGATACCGAACGACAACTTTGTCAAATTGACGTTGACGTTCATACAGAGTTGCTATATAAAAAGTTCGCAAATAATTCCAAGGCCTACTTTCGTTAGCCAGACTCTAACTAGCTTTAGTCCGCGGCTTCACCCTCGTGGATGTCGCAAAATGTCCCACGGGAATGTACTACCGAGATTTCATGCCTAATAGCCGAGGAAAAGGTCATTGACTC
Organism: Xanthia togata; assembly: GCA_963853775.1. Classification (NCBI taxonomy): domain Eukaryota; kingdom Metazoa; phylum Arthropoda; class Insecta; order Lepidoptera; family Noctuidae; genus Xanthia; species Xanthia togata. The sequence goes on along the minus strand of OY970802.1, from coordinate 9,098,848 downwards.
CTACCGCTGCGCCCGCGTTGCCGTCAACCATAAATATTTTACTACGCGTAATTTTGTATCTGTGATATCTTTTAAACTATTCATTTAAATGATATGATGTCAAGGCATATTTTAATCTAAATTAAATGCCCAATTTAAATAACATATTTTATTGGTTATGGATTAATATGTATAATAATGGTCAAAATAGCTTCGGAAATAATAATTTTTTTTTTTATCAAATTCTGAAATATAATAATGGTTACTGCGGGTCAGTCATCCTTAGAAGATAGATACAGTGGGTTGCCATATTATTAGGGACAGTCACGAATTTTTATTATTTGTTAAGTTTAAGCCATTAGAAAAACACATTTTTTGAATGATAAAAGCTTTAATTACACAACACAGTTATTAACGAAGTAAAATAAGAAAAAATAAAATATATTATTAAGTACATAAATATGCGAAAATAAATGTTACTTAGTTGTGATCAGTACTTAGTGACATTTCCTTTCGCCTCAATTAGTGCTTCTATACGCCTGGGCATGCTTTCTATGCACTTTTTAGGGTTGTGATGCCAAACATTATTGAGCTTTTCTATCAGCCTGACCTTGGTGGTTATCATTTCTTTGGATATTTCGGCCTTAACGTTAATGTTACCATGCCAAGGTAAAACTGGAATGTTGTGGTCTGCCAAGAACTTGGTAACGCTTCTGGCTTTATGGCATGGCGCTGAATCATGCATAAACATAAATTCCTCACCATCAGGGAACCATTCTTCAAGAGTCGGTAACAGGCGAGTTTGTAAAACTTGTCTGTACTGGTCTTGTTTCATGGTTCCCTGGACAATGTACAGGCGCCCAACCCCCTTGGCGCTTATGACAGACATGACGAATATAAATAATACATTCCTGGAACCCTTGTACCACTTAAAACTGCAGTCAAGTGCGCCCAAAGTAAGAAATTGATAAAAAATGTGACTGTCCCTAATAATTTGGCAACTTACTGTATATGCCATCTCAACTACGACAACTATTTAAGATGAACAATCCTGTAGAACATATTTTTTAATGTAACTTTTACGGTTTTCGCGGCGCACTCCAGTAAAGCTCCCAGTCGGCATGATTTTTTCCGACATCTTCAACAATAATCGTCATATTTCAGAAAATGTACATAAAACCTTAATGAATTATACACCAAAACCTTCCGCATGAATTACTCCTTTCCTTTTTTAGGGTTCCGTACCCAAAGGGTAAAAACGGGACCCTATTACTAAGACTTCGCTCCGTCCGTCTGTCACCAGGATGAACCGTGATAGTTAGACAGTTGAAATTTTCACAGATGATGTATTTCTGTTGCCGCTGTAACAACAAATACTAAAAACAGAATAAAATAAATATTTAAGGGGGGCTCCTATACAACAGACATGTTTTATTTTGCCGTTTTTATAGATAATGGTACCGGCGACTCAAAAACCGGCCAAGTGTGAGTCCGACTCACAGTTGGCCGGTTTTTGAGTTTATCGCGTTTAGACAGACAGATGCGGCGGGGGTCATTGTTTTATAATATGTATGGATTTATATTTTATGAAACTTCTTTTCACTAGAACCTTATTTTTCCAGACTAATCGACGACAAGACAGGATCATTTAACATTGACAAGGAACTCCTGACGAAACTCAGCAAAAACGTTCCTAAGAAGCCTTCTTTCCTAAAGAGAGACTTGGATGCCAGGAAGCAATCCAACCTCTTTACTCTAAGATTCCGGTTACCACAGAATGAAAAGTTGGATGGCACGGAAGAATGCACCTTATGGACTCCTTATAATAAAAGACATAATTGGGGAAGACTGTATCTTTCGCAGAACTTCATTTGTTTTGACAGTCGGGTGAGTTTTGCTTTTATTTGACTGCGCTAAATGTAGGTATAGATAGTGCAATCCACGACGACGCGCCCCACTCTGCTCCGCTCCGTACTAAAGTACAGCTTACAGTGCAGTAATCGCGGAGTGGGGCGCAGCTTACAGTGCAGTAATTTGTAAACAAGGCGCCTTTTTGAAGCGTTTCTGGTGCGATAAAGTAGCGACCACTTCATCATAGTTGCAGGAGCGCGTTTGCATCACTGTAAAAAGACTCCGTGTGTAACCGCTCAAGGAAAAAGTAGGCTCAAATTTAGCGACTAAAAATAGTCGAATAGTGCGAATTTAGGATTCAAATGAAATATATCATTTGGTTTCATCGAAGTATACTCCAAAAATCCCCTTGCTTGCTTAATGCATAAACTTCTACAATCTTATGAGCAGTGGCGTAACAATAGGGTGGCAGGGCTGGCAAAATGCCACGGGCCCCCGACCTAAGAGGGCCCCGGCCCAAGAGGCCGCGAGCTCAAAAATATATTTTTAGTACATTGTACCTATTTTATTTTATTTGAAAAGTATATTTTTATAAGTTCTGCTTAAAATCCAAAGTGAGACAACTAAAGACCATAATACCATTTCAAGTTAATCGTTAAGCATTTCAACCAACCTATAGTAGTCTTTGCAACCAACCTAAACAAAAAGATGTTGATTCATTTTTAGAGATGTACCTACACGTTACCCGTGACGAGTAATTTTACGTACTTATGACCGTCAGAAAACCTTCGATCAAAATACCGGTAATTGCACATCTCTATTCATTTTAGAATGTATCCATTGGTTTCTACATAATTATTTTGTCGCGGTACATTGGCAGCGCGGGTGAGCATTGACGATCGGGGAATTCCCCATTTTTTTTTCACTTTTTTCGTGGCGCTGCTGCTGGGGCGAGCTAGCAACACTATGTTAGAGGATTTGAATTTTTTTTATACACTTTTGCGGAACGGAAACCCGAAAAAAAGATTTTTCATAATAAATATCTTATTAAAATTAAATTGTGATTTTTACTGATAGTGCCCCCCCATCAAAAGAATTTGCCACGGGCCCCAGATGGTATAGTTACGCCACTGCTTATGAGCCATTACTAGGCCGCAATTTCGATAAATATTGATAAACAGCCTGTGTGTCATCATAGCGGAAGATAAAACGTTATCATAATACTGTGAGATCAATGCAGTTAAAATTGAATTCAACACACATTATTGCAAATAAAACTACGAACTTGAACCATTTTGATAGCAAATCCTAACTAATATTATTAATGTGAAAGTGCGTTTGTTTGTTTGTTACGCTTTCACGCTAAAACGGCTGAACGGATTTGGATGAAATTTGGCACATGGGTAGACCATGACCTGAAGAAGGACAAAGGATACCTTTTATCCCGATATTCCTATGGGATCGAGATTTATGCGGGTGAAACCGCAGGGCGCTGCTAGTGATTCATAAAGATATCACAAGATAAAATGCAAGACAATGCACCATTCTTACATAAAAAACAATAATAATAGGTTTTAAATTCAACCGCATAATTATTATTATGAAATGCACACGCACTACTTTCTCACGCAATTATCGACCTTATGCGAAAGCAATAAGGATTATGCTATGTTGACTTAATACGGGTTGTATGTGCAAATAGTTAAGAGCTATTTATTATATAGTTTGTTATCATTACTCTTGTGAGTCAGAAGTTATGTTTAAGTACCCTTTGTTGTTCTTATTTATCGTTCTTTAACATTGGTTAAGTTATTTGTATAATGTTTTAGGTCGTTAGAAGAGTTTGTGTAATGGTTAGTTAATTATGTTTTTACATAACAGCTTGTAGGAATAATTTTAATACTGTCGACCAGACATGATCAAACATTCCTGTTTAATAAAAAGTAAACCCTACTTCCGTTCGAATAAAGTTCATTTTCTACTAGCGAAATGACGCAAACATTTGAACAAATACGCCAACTGTAGTGCCAGCATCATAGTTGCGGCAGCAAACAAAAATACATACATTACTCATATTATTGCAAAGGAAAACAATAATAGTCAATGAAAGGTTTTATCAATATTCATGTTCATTGGTTAACGATAACCTTATTATCTTTACTTCTTCACTGTCGGCACGAGCTATACAAGAACAGCTTATGCCTTGATGTGAGTATAGTCCACAAGGTTGGTACAGACGCCAGCACGTCAACCTACCCGAAACTGTCAAATTTTCCCAATAAACTTTGAACCTTATTATATAGTGATAAAGTTGAAATATATTAAAGAAATTTGACAGTTTGTAGTAGGTTGACGTTCTGGCGTCTGTACATAATATGTTGATTGGTACATTTCACGAGCGTGCGTCAATCATTCCAAGTTAGAGTTAAACCAGATAAGGTACGCGCTTCGGTAATTTTCGAGATCATTGGACGTTCGTATTTTCGAAGATAGACGATATTAGGGATGTTGACTGAGGATCAACAGAAAAAACTATTTAGTCCATCAGAAATAACAAAAAAATATTAGACACGTATTTTTTAAATGATTTAGATAAAACGCATTAAAGTTGGGGAGTGGGGGCTCAATACGTCACAAGTCAATATAAGGGAGTATCGTCATGCCACATTTGAACGTATCCTACTCAATGTATTTCCGTAATCTTTTGATTACGTAAAAAATAAAAATACGTGTCCAAATTTTTTTTTACCAACATTCCTATTCCCGAAGCGCCTACTTTCTTGGGATATCTGAATGTTATTACTATGGCATAAGATTTAAATAACGCGCGGTCGTGCATTGCATTGTCTATACCGGGGTTCACAAATTAGGTAATATCTCTAGACGTTCTGATCTGATTTAAGGGCAGTGCGGTTTTCACTGTATTACGAGTGACGACTACGTGCACGATGTTGATATTATTATTTGGAAGTGACAACCTCACTGCGTTTTGCCAATACAGGCCTCTGTATTGGCCCTAAATCTTGCTTTTATTAAGACGAATATCAGACAGCAGCAAAATGCTGGAGCAGTTTTTCATTTGTAAATTGAAAAATAAACTTAAATGCACCTGAAATAGAGTTCAAAATAACGTGCAGGAGAATCATCCCTATGGCGTGTTCGAGCAGCTCGCGCATATTTTCAAACTTGCAAGCAAAGAACATGCTCGAGTATTTTACAAATATTTAAAACCACTATCTCCTCATAGGTCCGCAACCTAGTCCGTCTCGCGATACCTCTTCGCAACGTGCACCAAGTAGAACGAGCGGATTCGGGGGGAACCGCCAGTTCCTCGGGGGATTCCGGCAGTATCCTCATAACCACTGCACACCACACCAGCTTCCTCTTCGGAAATATATCCGATAGAGACTTCTTGGTCCATAAGATATCGGAACTGCTTGCTAAGCTACCGAAGTAAGTTACTGTTATGCTATTTGCATGTTGAGGTGACTAATATTGGTAAGTCATATTCTTCTACTATCAACATCATCTTCAATTAGTTCAAATACGGCCTCTTTCGGGCATTAGCCTGACATATTAATATTTAATTCGGAGTTTACTTTACTTACACATAACGCTTTTTAGTGTTCGTATTGTATTGCTTACCTGATTTGTTCTTATTTTATAATGACTGACACTAATCTTAAACGAAAAATGAATTTCGAATTTCATGACGTGTTCTTACATTTTCATCATGTTGACACAGCAAGGATATTCTTGTTTAAACAAATAATCGTTACTTACTCATACTGTCTGTGCTCTTCTTATCCAGTTGTTTTTGCATTGTTATCTGTCTAACAGGAAGCTTCGTCTAACCCAGCATGTTCCAGCCTGCATCTTTAACACCGGATTCCAATTTTCAACTTTGGGAGTTTATAGTATAAGGTTTAGTTTTCCGTGTACTAATTCAAATGCGTGAATATGCAGTGATGTGTACAGGGAGAAGGCGACTAAGGGCGTGGTCCAGACTGACGTCGAGGGTTGGACTCCGCAGCCGCCCCTTATGACTCTGTTCAGAACTCACCAGACTTCACCTATCAAACAGATTCAGCAGAAGAAGGTTGGTTGAAACCTTTATAAAGTTTGAAACGTTTTAGAGTGATAGTTCATTTTCAATACATAATGTTCATAGTCAAATAATTAGCAATGAAATGAACCCATTATACTGTTTGCGGTGTAGCATGGTGCGGGTGACAGGTGACAGAAAGGGTAAATTTATTTAATTTACGACAGTTATTATTGAGTCCGTATTATGTACACAATCTGTATGTAGGTACGGATCAGTCGTAAAATACAGAATCAGTAAAAACAAGTAAATCATAATATATTTTACCCTTTCTGTCACCTGTCACCAACACCATGCTACACCGCAAACAGTATAGTTAGCTCAACTTTAGAAAGAGATGAATAAATTCCTAGTTTTCATTTTGTCAGTGCGAAGTTGGCAGTACTTCGTGAGTATACTTCAATTGTAATCATAGAAAAAAATGTGTTTCCTCTCGTTTGTAAGATTAACAAGATTTATGAATAATTTTATTGCGTTTTAGACCTTCTCCTACGTCTTTCAAACAAGAATAGTTCAAAGTTCCAATCACTATAAATATGAGAAATTCGGCTTTTTTATTTCTACGACAATCATAAAAATCTCCGCATATTACAGGAGAAGCAATGGGAAGACCATATGGCCGAAGTAGGCCGAGGTGTTAGCATGTACCAAACAACTGAAGGCAGCGAACTTGTCGTCAATGGCATACCAGAGCTCTTACGCGGAGAACTATGGAGTGTCTTCTCAGGGTCCATACTCCAGAAAGCTCAGAACAAAGGCTTGTATGAACGACTGGTGAATAAAGCTCTTTCGTCCAAGAATCAGGCGAATGATGAGATCGAAAGGGATCTGCATCGGTCTCTGCCTGAACATATGGCTTTTCAGAATGATGTTGGTAAGTATTTGTTGTGATTTTTAGGGTTCCGTAGTCAACAAGGAACCCTTAATAGTTTCGCCATGTCCGTCTGTCTGTCTGTCTGTCTGTCCGCGGTTTAGCTCAAAAGCTATTGGTACTAGAAAGTTGTAATTTGGCATGAGTATACACGTTAATGTCGCCGAAAAAGTGGTAAAATATTTTTTTTTTAAACACAATTATTTAGGGTACCTCCCCTACATGTAAAGTGGGGATGATAATTTTTTTTTTCGTCCTACCCATAGTTTGGGATATCGTTGGATAGTTTTTTCAAAAATATTAGGGGTTTGGGAAGACCGTTTTTGATTAAGTAAACCGTTCGTGACTTATCAAGCTTTAAAGTACCAATTTTCGTTAGAGTCAAGTGTCCCCCCCTCTACCAACTAAACGGTTATAGTTACAAATTCAAATATCACGGCAGTAGTATCTATATATAATGAAATTTAAAGGATTTACAGCTAAGTAGGCTTTACAATTTAACGAGTAATAATCGACCAACTTACATTTGCGGTTGAAAAAACATGTTCTCCGATACGGAATGTATTGGAGAACATGTTTTTTCAACTACAAAGTTAAGTCTGTTCTTGCGATAAATTCATCCCAACTACGGATCCCTTCACTGTGCGTGGTCCGACACGCACTTGGCCGCTTTTTTAGAATTACATTATGTGTTTTAATAACTGCAAGGCTTATTGTCAACTGAGTTCTGAATTCTGTAAACACAGGTCTGTTTAGTGTTTAGTCCCTTTTGGTACGAAATCATACAAAATTACACACATTTTAAACTCATACTGAAAATATATAAAACATAAAAGCCGGCCAAGTGTGAGTCGGAATCGCACACGAAGGATATGATTATATATTTTTATTTCCATGTTTTTCCATTTAGTTATTAACTTTATTGATTTTTTATATATTTGTTGTTATATCGGCACACACAATCTGTGAAAATTTCAACAGTCTACCTGTTACGGTTCATGAGATACAGCCCGCAGACAGACAGATGGACGGATGGACGGCGGGTTTTAGGGTTTCGTTTGGCACCCTTCGGGTACGCAACCCTAAAAATGATTTTGTATTAAGAGCTTGCATATACTGAAAGCTGGCAACGTCGCAAATAGCTGTCAAATATTTCGCTATTTTGATTTATTTGGAAATATTACTGTATGGGTATTAAAACATATGGCTAACTAGTGAACTAGAATTTATAATAAAAAAAAAAATCTTCGTTTTTCAGGAATCTCAGCGCTCCGCCGCGTGTTATGCGCGTACGCACTAAAGAACCCTCAGATTGGTTATTGCCAAGCTATGAACATTGTAGCGTCAGTGTTGCTAATATACTGCCCTGAAGAACAAGCCTTCTGGTTGTTGGCAACCATATGCGAGACTTTGTTACCTGATTATTATAACACTAGGGTTGTTGGTGCTTTGGTAAGTCACATTTTATCATTTAAAAAATACTGTGCCTCGTTGGTCTACCGTGTCATATTTTGTAACAATATTATGATTCAAAAGAGAGTCCGTGGAGTTTCTTGACCGTTCTTCTCCATAGGAACCTACGCTTTGGAATGGGCAACTAGCTTCAACTTTCTGACTAACTGACAGACTCTTTGACAGTTCAAAAGTGCCTGTAAATGGTTTAATTGAAATAAATGCTTTGAGTTTGAGTTTGTGTAGTGGTTGCAATGCTACTGCTGAGCGTGAGGTCCTGGGTTCGAATCCCAGATCGGGAAAAAAGTTATTGGGTTTTTCATCTGGAATTCCTCGGCAGCAGCAGTTTCGGAGTCTGGATTTGTGCCCGGTTGATGGTTATAGGCTCCTCCCTTTTTACATGGGACTTAAACAAGCGAAATACCTCTGGCTATTCCTTCGGGGAACCAAGGCCTGATGGTATGTATGTATGTAAATACCAAAGATTCAACATACAAGTGACAGCGAGATGACACGAAGCTCTGACATGACACCGTCCTAGTTGTATGAGCTTGACTGCCGCAGGTCTTGGCGTATTACTAAACACCACAGTAGCCATGATATCCACATGTGTAATATCGTTAACTATCATGCACTTCATAACTTTATTGTTCTTTTGAGATTGACGCGAGTGCGAAAAAGATGGGACAATACGTTCTGTATAAGTTCATCTCTTTCACCCTGGAACAATAATGACTTTGATATTTCCCTAAACAGCTTCCAATGCATTTTTGGAGGACTGCCTTATGTAATTTTGACGTTCGAAAAGTGCTGATTTCTCAGCCTAGTTTGAATAAATGACTTTTGAATTGAATGGAATTAATATAAAACTTACTTTACAGGTGGATCAAGGCGTACTAGAAGAACTTACTGAAAGTCACCTACCGGAACTCCACGCCAAACTGGACGAGTTGGGCATGATGAAGATGATCTCGTTATCCTGGTTCCTAACGCTTTTCATCAGCGTCATGCCGTACGAATGCGCTGTCAATGTCATGGACTGCTTCTTTTATGATGGCGCGAAAGTTATATTTCAGGTTTGTTACTTTGGCATGTATTTTGAATTAAATTTACTTAAATGGGTCGTAAATTCATGTCACTTTTTGCTTTAGAACGATACTATCACTCAGGTATAAACACAGATTAATAAAGATGGTTCACTCCGCAAAAACATTTAAATAAAAAGCGACTTGCTACGAGACAATAAAAATTAACAAAAACAAAACTTATTACCTACAGATATATTCACCTAGAAGTTGCCTCTCTTTCTATCCCGTAACTCCTCTATCTTCTGACTCCGTTACGGTCACTGAATTGGCCCGAGAAGAAGAGCCCGCCGCGGCGCCCCGTACTTGTATAGATAGTGCAATCCACGACGACGCGCCCCACTCCGCGATTACTGTACTGCTATACTTTACGAGTAGTACGGAGCGGAGCGGAGTGGGGCGCGTCGTCGTGGATTGCACTATCTATAGCTTCATACCTAAAATGCGGAGAACGCCTTTTTTGAAAACTTGTTGTGCCATTATACTGTCGTATACTGAACCTACATAAGTATTCAGACTATTTGGAATTTATCCTTGTTGGAGCCAGTAAAAAGACATTTTTGTTTCTAGGACCAAGCATTAAAACTTTCTCATTAATCAAATATGTCTTGTGATATCATTTCTGTCAATCCGTCGATGTTGATAGACAGAATTATGTTTTAAATGTGTTACTGTCTAAATATATTCATGCCCGTTCCGTTTTAATTACACCAGGCGACACCAAATGAATGACTAAATGAAATCGCGTCGTTGGAATTTCAACGCTCGACCCAGTGCCGAAATTCGAAAATCCAACAGCGTGCTTTTATTTAGGCTTTCGTTTAGGTGTCATCTTGTCGATGCGAGCGATCCCCTCAATCATTTATTATGTCTGTTTTTCATCCACCAGGTGACTCTCACAATCCTAGACATAAACCGAGAGATACTACTCAAATGCACTGAAGATGGTCAGGCTATGCAAGTCCTGAATGACTACCTCCAAGGCATCTACAATGAGGAAGCTATGGCGCTGTCTACTGAACCACGGACCGCTGAGAAGGTTAGTGACGTCACAATATTATATTTACATAACATCAAGCGTTTAGGTATTCCTTGAAGGGATTGGTAGAGGTGCTTAGTACACCCATATTTCGCTAGTAACGTTATATGTTCCATGTATTTGGGGCGGGCCTTTTCCTGCTAACAAGACATCCAAATCCAGACTCTGTGCTGTGATGAAGGACCCAACGATAAGCATTCGCGTTTGCGATCAGAGGGTAGTCAAAATCTGTACATATTATAAATTATAGTCACTTGTCCTGTCTGTCTGTATGTCCGCGTTGTTCTTGAGGATGAGGTATTTACCATCATTTAGATCATTTATTCCGGATGGTTTATGTGTATAACACGTTACTATTAAAGTTACCTAAAACTAAGAAATCTTGATGTTTTGTCAAGTCGTAAAATATAAAATTAAAATCTTATTTGAAAATTGGCAATTGATGTCATAGACATGCATGTCTAGTCGAGTGAAGCTAGGCTCTTCTTCATCAAATAGTAATGAAATTAAAGGTGTTACCGACGTCGACGACCCAGCAAAATTCGCGCCCTCACGCCCCTAGCTGCCGCAGGAGGAGACACCCTGGGCGTCGGGAATCAATTGCTAATTCCCGGCCACCGTTGGCGCGGGCTTACGGACGGTGAGCAATGGGTAGCTCGCCGTCCGGTAAGGACCAAGCCCGGGTCGACGGCGCGTTGTGTTCCACGCGCGCCTCAAAGAGATGTCAGCGAGTGACGGGGTCCGATGAGACCATTGCCTGCCGGGGTTGCGGGAAAGTCCGAAAGGGATACCGAGGCCCCCTGGCATTGCACAGGCAACAGAAGGAACACGGGTGGGTTTTAGTCAGTAAGAGTCTGACACGCCCTCCCGCTCCACCCAGATCGGGAGACGTCATTTAAAGATATCCCACACAAAAAAAAAAAAGGGGTGCGTCGGACATTTTAATATCGCCACTTTTAGATGCTATTATAATATACAATCTTCTTACCATCTGACTACAAATAACATGCTAGAAACGACAGCATTTGACTTATAACATTTTTCCGCAGACAATAAAAATCCAAGAGCTAATATACCAGTCCTACCGTTCATACGGGGGCAGCGTTTCAAGCGAAAACATCGAGCACTTACGACTTAAGCACCGCTTGAGGGTCGTCAGACAACTTGAGGATAGTCTCGAGAAGAATACGCTTCGGGCGCTGCAGCAGGATAAGCTGCTCGAACTTAATGAGCTGCAGGTTGGTAGACAACTGGATATATTAATTTAATGGCTCGTTTAAACAGCCCAAGAAAATAAGACAAATTAAAGATGTCTAAATGGTCCCACACAAAATTTATGACAGATATCATAAATGATATTTATTTCTGTAAATTGGTTTAAAAAAAAACACTTACACGTCAAAAATAAATTATGTTTTAAAACTAAATGAGGTCAGTGTTTCCTATCCGACTACTCTGAGAAGAAAGACCGAAAAAATCTCTGAGGTCACAGTCTTTTATAAAGTCCAGACGTAATCTTGGTCAGGCCACATGAGAGGACCAAGTATAGTATTTATTCCAAATTACCACTCCAAAATCGAACAGTTGGACAGTGGAAGCATTTTTATGCGTAGCTAGTCACAACTTTCTGCTACGTGAATTGCGGACATAGCTTTACCAAAAATGATCTATACACTTAAAACAGTTACCTCGAATAACTAGTAGGTAAACTTTAAATAATAATTTTACTTTTTTTTTCCTAGGAGTTACTCAGCGCTATTCGTGAAGAACTCTTATGGGCTAAGCGGGTACCTTGCGAGCGATTAGAAGCGCCCTACGAATCGTACCGACTGGACTACACACAGTTCAAGACTTTGTACTTCGCGCTCTCGCCATGGGCCAAGGGAGACTTCGCTGAAGCCATCACTGCTAGGATGTTTAAGGTAAGAATCAATAGAAGCAAGCAAATAAATAGAAACAATTTTTGGAGTTTAGTATTTTGATATGAAATGGATGGATGGCTCACTTGAAATAACCGTGGTTTTGTCGGAAATTAATCTGCCCACCAGAGACTAAAGAGCAGTAACAGCCCTTTTGTGATTTTTCGTTTTATTAGTGATTCTGAAAGCGGGTTTCTTAAGCTTTCTATTGAATTAACTTACTTATTTCTAAGACTATTAGAATGGTTTTTATTTAACAGTTTTCACTTACTGCAAACGAAAAAAATTAACAATTTGGCGTGATTTCCCAACTAAAATACAGTATAAATTATACTGCAGATTAAATTTTAAGGTTTCATAACTAAAATGCAGTAAGCAATATAATTTTACAGTTCTTTAGATAGTTTTATATTTCTGGAAAAAAATTAAAAAAAAAATTAATACGCAGTAAAATTTACCGCCATACAAGCTATTTTTACTGCAAATTAAGAAAATACAATTTATTGTCACGAACTCCCAACTAAAATGCAGTAAAATCAAAGCTTGTCGCATTTTAGTTGTGAATACTTAACATTCTTTTATCATTATAAACTGACTAACACGCAGTAAAATACAGCATTACTGCAGATTAGTTTGGATAGCATAATGACACAGATATGATTATTCCTAGCTAAAGTGCAGTTAATGTTTTAAATACTATTTATTATTTTTGATATGTAAATTTTACATAAGTGAGTTGAATTAGAATAGAATCACTAATAAAACGAAAAATCACAAAAGGGCTGTTACTGCTCTTTAGTCTCTGGTGGGCATGTGATTAAATAATAAGAAATAAACGGTCTTTAAAATGTGAACTAGCTATTTTTCTTACTGCACTAGTAAATTGAACACTTTTTTCTTAAAAAACTAACTAAAATGCAGTATTTTTTTGACCTTACTGCATGTTAGTTGGGTTTCTTGACAAAATAACTGATCCAAACGCAGTAATAGGGCTTTTTGCTGCATTTTACTAAGTTTAAAATGGTATTTTTTACAAAAAAGGCTATGCAGTAATAGGCACCAAAAAGAATAAATGGCCATAATAAATTCAGTTATTAAGATATATTTTTTTTTATTGCTTTAACGTGTGAACCTATGCCTTTACAACCTTTCTGCATTCAAATTTTTTTGCTTATACATTCTGTTGATTTTTTTAAATCAATTCTTAACTTTAAATGCGTTTTACTCGAAATCGTGATTTTGCTGTTACTGCACTTTAGTGTATGGTGGGCAGTAATGGTGTTGTACACTTCTATTCCGCCGTGCACACAAACCACCGCAGCGGCAGCGCAGGAAACGCGGCGGAGGCCGCGTGGTTATGAATTAGAGGAATTTGAATGCTGTTGCCTAGCCAATAAAGTTCACAATCGCCATAAACGCATTCGGGGTTGCAGCCACCGTGCAACCGCACGAAGTTTTACATTTTTGGCACACGAATTTCTTTTTCACAGATATAATTACACAAAAATTCTATTGGATGCATTAAGAGTCCTATTACATTTTTTACGCAAATTCATGATTTTTGACGCTGTAATTTTCAGCATTAGTAAGCTATTTTAATTAATTGTTTAAGAATAACGATAGTACCATTCTCTTTTTTGTTAGTTGGAGTTACACATTTTCATTTTTCTTTTCGTGTAATTTACTATAAATATTTTACGAACACAGTTTGCAAGAAAAACCGTTGGCGATGGAACTTTGACGCTCAAATTCACATCGTTACATTCAATTCTTATAAATGCTAAAATTACTAAAGATACTTTGAATGTTTTACTTGTTTATTGGAGTTCTAGAATTTCTTTAAATTCCTTGAGTTTTCAGGGAAAATTCATAAAGAAAACCAATAAATGTCTTGATTTTCATGTCCATTATATTCCAAATAAACACAATTAAATCAAATAAACTAATATGATATAAAACTTCGATCTACAGTGAATACGTTTCATTAGTTTTTGTTTCTCAATATAATAAGACAAAATTACAATAAATTAAATTAAAGTACTATATAATCCGCGTCAATTCAGCGAATTACACGAAAATAATGTGTAACTCCAACTTACAAGAAAAAGAATGGCACTATAGTCATTATAATCAAATTATTAAAATATCTTACTGCTGCTGAAAATTACAACGTCAAAAATCATGAATTTCCGTAAAAAAATGTAATAGGAGTCTTAAGTAACATACTTGTAATTTATAAATCCAATGAAAATTGTTGTCTTTTAGTTTACGCGAGACTAAAATCATGTATTTGGGGTGCAGACCTGGTGGCCTGAAAAACAGGCTTCGGCACCAGTCTCCTACAATTTTTCTACTAACTGGAAAATATAGTTTTTAGGGTTCTGTACCCAAAGGGTAAAAACGGGACCCTATTACTAAGACTTCGCTGTCCGTCCGTCCGTCTGTCACCAGGTTGTATCTTATGAACCGTGATAGTTAGACAGTTGAAATTTTACACAGATGATGTATTTCTGTTGCCGTTATAACAACAAATACTAAAAACAGAATAAAATAAATATTTAAGGGGGGCTCCCATACAACAGACATGATTTTTTTGCCGTTTTTATAGATAATGGTACGGAACCCTTGACCGGTTTTTTTATTTCTGGATATTGCGATGAGAAAATGTTTAAACGATGACTCTGACCTCCAGCTAATGGACTACGACGACGACGGGCTGGTGAGCGCGCGCGGCCTGAGCGTGGCGCTGGGCCTGTGCTGCCGCGCGGACGCGGCGCGGCGCCTGCGCGCGCTGTACGCCGCGCACGCGCCGCCGCTGCTGCCGCGCCGCGACCTGCTGCCCACGCACTTCACGGACACGGGCGAGGAGCTGGCTGCTGACGCTATTTCGTTCTTTGATAGGTAACTACGTGATATGGGCAAGGCAATAAATTAAGGAAAGTTATTCACGAGCTCGGTTGCGGAGAAAATAAAACGATTTTTCTGTTTTTAGAAATAGCCCAGATTTAATCATACATTTTGAACTCGAAACGCCAGGGTAGGTTATTGATGTAAAGAATTTAAAAAAAACAACAAAAGAAACTACCCTATCTTGTATTTTTGTCATGGCTTAGTAATATTGCTGATAGCGTTAAATCAAATGTTATGTATCCAATCAAAGGCGACCATTTTACAGTAGTATAAATAATATTTCCTAGAACTGCCTCGTTGGTCTAGTGGTTGCAGGCGCTACTGCTGAACATGAGGTCCTGGGTTCAATTCCCTTATCGGGCAAAGTGTTATTGGGTTTTTCTATCTGGAATATCTCAGTAGCAGCCCGGAGTCTGGATTTATGCCCGGTTGATGGCAATAAACTCGCCCCCTATTACATGGAACTTAAGACATATCTAACTGGCGAAAATGGGTGTACCTACTACAGGTACACCTCTGCCCAACCCTTCGGGGAGACAAGGCGTGATGTTATGTTATGTTATAAATAATATTTCAAATACATGAATATCTTCTCTAATAAATATCAGTATATTCGCCACTCCAATGACCTACCTTTATTAAAATCTCGCCGAATGTTTCTTTTGCTCAGTTTATCATCGTAACATCTTCTTACAGTATAGAAGAAGAGCCTGCATCACCAGAACCGGGACCTCTGCAGCGTTCAATAAGTGAAATGTGCGGAGACGGCGCAACAATGGACAAGAGTGATTCTGAGAACAGCCAAATAGGTAGGGTAGTGAAACATTCATCATCATCATTTCAGCCGAAAGACGTCCACTGCTAGAGATAGGCCTCCCCCAAGCAATCAATCAATTTCTTTATTTATATAGAATGTAGGTGTTACAATAATGGTGTTAGTTTCAGATATATTCCAGTACATCCTGCCTGTTAGCATACAAAAATATAGAGGTTAACTTACAGATAATTTATAAACTAGGTACTTTAATTCAAAATGAGATCATGGATCAGCTAAGTCTAAAATTATTTACATAATATTGACGTAAATTGAAACAAATATTACAATTCATCATTTACAAAGTCGGTAACAGAATAATAACATTTTTCTGTCAGCAACGACGACAGGAGTTTCTTGAATTTTATTAAGGGCTGATCCTTAATACAATTTGGCAATTTATTAAATATAATAGGTGCCACACCAATAATGTTTTTTTAAGCAAAGCAGTGTTATATCTACCAGTACACAATAAACTCTGATATTTTGATCTCATGGCAGTAGTTCGCATCCTCGCATCTTTTAATGCAGGAAATAGATGCTCGTTAGTTTTAACGAATACAGCTACTCCGAGAATGTATATACTAGGAAATAAAATATTTTGTGTTTCTTGAAAAAACGCGTGCGGGAATCGAACCCGCGACAAAAATTCAAGTCATTTATTCAAACTAGGCTGAGAATCAGCACTTTTCGAACGTCAAAAATTACATAAGACTGAATTGTTTAACCACTGCGCCAACCGTGCCGTTGAAATCGTCGCATCGTGAGGAAACTTGAAAACTTGAAACAAAAATGTCCTAGAACCAAAAATTCGAAGTCATGTGACATGTGGGCCGCGTGGTGGATTACGGCCCACTCCCTTTTATCGAGAGGAGCCCTGGGTCCCAGTAGTGGGGGCATTTTAGCCTGATTATGCTGCATAGCATAGATGATTACAGCTTAGGGACTAGGAAAAACTTAAAAATAGATTGAATAATCTGCCTCCTTTTTTTAGTTAGAAATTAATGTTTGGCTATGAGGCTTTTTCCGAGCAGTGGAATATAAATAGTTGAGTTTAATTAACTTATTTACTTCTTGGTTTTATAGCCGTGCCTCCAGCGCACCGCTCATAAACCGACAAATAAAAAACAAAAAACCGAACATGGGCATATCTTATCAATACGACAGAGGCGGTACGGGCAGTCGGGCACGAAACTTTGTCGTATTAATCTGACTGGGGCGGTCAATGGGTTAAAGGCTAATTTTTAACAATTTTTACCTGTTCGTTTTACATTCTAGGCAGCAGCACTTACATAAGCGCAGAGAGCGTGCGCGCATGCGGCCTGGCCGGCCTCGCGAGCGCGGCGAGCACGCCGAGCGTGGTCCCCGTGGCGCCTCCCTTGCCTCGCGACCACTTCCTACAGCTACTGGCTGTGCTACACGACCTCACGCAGAGACAACACGCTGTTTATGAAGCTGTCGTGTTAGCTGGTGAGTCATTCATTCCTAATTACTGCAACACCTGAAAGGTAGAATCTACAGAGGCGATCACGAAAAAGCGCCGAGATAATGAAGCTCAAAGAATCTTGGAAACATAATTCAACTTTCTTGCAACACGCAACTAAATTAGTCAGAACAGAACCAGCAACAAAGTTAGTTAGTTTCGTCAGATATCATGTAAATCTTGCGCGAATTTTGCCGTGTTTTGCCATTCAGATATTTTCTTAACTTTGAGCGAGCGAGTGACAGTTAGTTTAGTTTAGCTTGCCAGTTTTTCATACATTTGGGTGGACGCACATGTATACAAAACTGGCGAGCTATACTAAACTAACTTAGTTTAGCTGGCGCTGGATGACTCGCATTATACAGCTGCTTTATACAACTAAACTGTAATGTTTTTACAAAATATATTAATACATTTTCAGGTACCCTCCTGTTACAATTGGGTGAACTGAACCACCGTCCGCTACTGGACCGCGAGATCTCACAAGATAGTCTGTTCCTAGCTGCGGCCGCTAAGCAGCCTGAAGCTCAGGTAAATATGTTGATTCTACCGTCTCATGTTTTTATATGAAAACAACCTTTATTTTTACATAGCCTTCATTCAGCGTCAAAAACATCAGGACATTCAAAATGAAAGACTGTTCATGAAAATTATCTGCACAACTGAGGCCACAGCATTATTAAATAAAAAATACAGCTATCCTATAGCATTTCGGTTAATTTTTTGCGACAAGTACAATTAGTACCCCTGTAAGTATGAATAGATAGATAATAGAATTTACGTTATTTTTCAAATGCATTTTTTTTTCTCCTCGCTTGCAATGACATTAATTATGCTTTCTCCGCGCGTTCGTGCTAGACACATAATTCAAAATTTACACAGTACACATAATAACTCACATTCATTTTATCAAGGCAAGCATTTTATAAAACTGAGAAACAGTTTGGTGTTCTGATGATTTTGGCCATTCTATTCTGGGCCCTGTATCCTATCCGTAACCCTAAAACAAAACATTCGTTGAAGTATCATCCGAAATAGCAATTTTAGGCTGCGTTTCCACCAGAGATGAGTGAGGATGCGCAGCGAGGGATGTGTGTGAAACTCACCAATGAAATCGCTTCACTGTCATAGCTTGAGCTAAGCTAGCTTTGTTATTCGTTAGTTTTACGGACATTCCTCGCTACGCATCCTCGCTCATCTCTGGTGGAAACGCAGCCTTAATACTCACGTCCCATTCTGCTTACCAGTTGGACCCCAACGGCAACGCAACTGAAACGGAACAAGAATGCCAAAAACCGTCTCCATCCAAAGAAACAGAACCCGACGGCGTTTGGTCCATCACGTTGGAGCAGTTCCTAGCCACCATGCTCTCCCAGCCTGCCCTTGAAGAGTTCTTCAATGAGAATGTGTCTATTTTACCAGAGTTAGAACTCCTGAGACAGAGGGATAGACTTCAGTCGATTTCATAGCTGATGGAGATAGCCGGGTTGCTTGGGATAAACTTGTAGACCCTGCTTTAAAGGTATGTTAATGAACCTGTTTTGATTTTAAGTATTTCCCTGGAGTCTCTTAAATGTATTTTGAAGAATGTGTGCTGTTCATTTTTAGAATTTATCATGAGCTGGTCACGCGGGAACTGTAATGAGTTCGAGCCGTAAATACTAAACCTACGCGCCAACTTCACGAGCACCTGGGTTTGCTTGGTTTCATTCTTACAGAAATGTGACGCTCCGATGATGCTGACGAAGCGGACGCGTATCTAAGGCTGCGTGCTATTTAAAATCGAACGTTGTGTGAATACGTCATCGGTCGCGTGCATAATATGTCTTTTTTGTTCGGAAAACCGGAAAGCGCCATCTGTCGACGCGACCACGCGTTCAGGTTCAAAGAACACAGTTCGCTTTTAAATAGAACGCGGGGTAACGCCTGTTGTATTGTTTTTTTTTTAAATATATTTTGTCCAATGATATTTCAGTTAAGCAGGCATTGTTCAAATATCTGTAGCACAGAGGCACGCACAGCCGCGATTTTAAATACAAATTATGGCCTTAGTATGTAGATTGTATGTATTCACTTAACCTGATATGTTTCACGAGTTTACTTTATCTTGCTTATTTCTGTGTAAACATTGTATATAGCGTAAGTAGTTATTTTAAGTCTAGGTACTGGAATGATTTGTTTCGTTTTTTTTTTAAATCCAAAATTGTTGTTAAAATCGGTTTATAAATGTCTAGGTTGCGTCAAATATACAGGGAAGGTACAATAAGCTCTTTTAAAGTTTAGTCCTAAAATTGATGTAGATATTTTTATGTATCTTCCAAAGACCAACGTAAGAGGCCCCTTTGTAAAGTTAAATTAAATCAAGATTATGCTTGTTATGTAGTAGCCCCGCGGAGAATGAAATTATACTTGTTATTGTTGATAATTATTTTAAATAACATACCAACTATGGTGGTAAGAATTTCTCAAGGCAAACATTTGATTGAACATTCCAAGATAAATAATGTAAGTACTTACCATAATATTTACGAAGATAACATTGTTACTGGTTTATTTATCGGTTTACTAAGGAATTGGTAACAAGTAATGAATGTGAAACTTGAATAAAATCTAAGCATAACTTCATAGGTTATGCTTGATTTTATAGTTACACTGAATGTCGCCTTTGTATCGATATTCACGAAGCAGAAGGAAGGAACAACACTAGAACAACAAATGCTTTGTCCTTTTTTTACATAAAAAAACATCAACTCAATCAGTTTTCTTTTAAAACAAATTCTTTTTTCTAATTCAGCAGAGCATAAGCTTATCTGATCTACCAGTACTAATAGTAGTTTACTATTAGTTAACATAGCCATATTATTTTGTAAGTTCGTCTGTAACATTAATAATCTATATAGGTAAAGTGTATTTAAACAGAGTTCTTTAAATATAAACACTAGGATTAGTACAAAATAGCATTTTCTGTGTAAAATATAACACTTATATTAAAAACTTTTTAGATCTTCGCTTCCAAATAAAAACTTTATTTTCATAAGCTTTTAAAGCAAAAATAAGAAAACAAAAAAATATACCTGATCTGTATAGAGGTTGAATATCATTTCCAGTAAAATAAATGAATTATGTACATAACTTTGCCTATTGTTCATAGGCTTGAGTTAACAGCTTCAGTAAATGGTGCTTCGCAGAATAATGTGCTTGACTATAATGGACGAAATAAGGCATTTTATAGGCTTTAAAATAGCAAAAAAAAAATGGTATAGAAGTGTTTTGGGTGAACATTATCGCACGTTGACTCCAAAGATTTCTGTTTTAAAGAATGCGCTAAGGCAGCCATTGAAGTTCAAATTTTCATCAACATTCCACCTGATATTTAATAAAAATGTAAGTAAATTTGAATTTTCGGGCTACCCTAGCGCTTTCGCCAGGAGAGATTTTGTTTAACCAAGTAATCTGTTTATAAAAATAATAAAATATAATTTAAAAAAAAAACCTTTAGAATTATTGTGAAAGCAAACATTGTACAGATAGTGCAATGCACGACGACGCGCCCCACTCCGCGATTACTATACTGTAAGCTGTACTTTACGGAGCAGAGCGGAGTGGGGCGCGTCGTCGCGTCGTGGATTGCACTATCTATAATACATAATTGCTTACGAAGTATCTAGCTTATACTTCCAACGAAATTGCAGTCAATGTAACATAAACAGAGAATTATAAACTACATAAATATTTTTACATTTAAACTGGACTTTGCCCAGTTGCTTTACTTACTAATTTGTAGAAGCACAGATTAGTCGGGCAAATTGAATGAATCTAAATAAATTGCTTAATTTTGAATGTTAGCAAATTATGAAATAAATAGATATAGGCTAAAAAAGCAATATCTTCATAAGCATGTGTATTTTTATCATATTTATTTTTGTAAGCCACAATATATGAATAATGTAACGAATTTTGGGTACAATCATATACATTAAAGCTTTTAGGCATTCTTTTGCAGAAGGGAGAATTGTTTTTAGTATACGAATACCTTAATTAATACTTCTCACTTCTGTTGGCGACTGTACAGCAAAACCTTTTGACAATACACATTATACCTATTTAAATCATTGTCCAGCAGAAAAACTTAGGCTATTTTTGAAAATTGTAATTGCCTATGTCATGTTAAAATTGCATTAGAGAAAATTCATCAAATGGGACAGCCGGAATATAAGGCAAAATCATTTAAATAAAAAGCGACTCTTACTACCATACAATAAAGTGCAATTTAGGTCGCACAGCGCTGATTGCCTACAGTTCACCTAGAAGTTGTTTATCTGTCAATCGCGTAACTTTTATACCTTCTGCCTACGTCACGCTCACTGAATTGGCTCGACAAGACGACCCCGCTGAGTCCTTGTAGCTTACTACCTAAAATGCGGAGTGCCCCTTCTGTACTATTCTGAAGTCTTAGCAAGTTTGCTCAGGTTTTAGACGTATCCGTTGTTGCTTTGCCAGAATAGGTCTGATCATAATTCTCTTTTAAGAATTTGTTAAGAGTGCTTATCCAAAAAGTTGGCAACGTCGCAAATAACTGTCAAATATTTACCTGTTTTGATTAATTTGGCAATATTACTGTATGGAAATATGAAATGTGGCTAACTAACTAACTATTGATTATGAAATGGAATAATTAATATCGTAACCCCGATTATTTAGTTTTAGATGTAAAAAAAAGTATTTGGAAACTTTCCAAATGGATTTTTTACACCTAAAACGGTTACAACATCAAATTCAGTGTTATAATATTGCAATTCATTATTAAAATTCTAGTTCACTAGTTAGCCACATTTCATATTTCCATTCAGTAATATTGCCAAATTAATCAAAACAGCGAAATTTTTGACTGCTATTTGCGACGTTGCCTACTTTTTGGATAAGCGCTCTTAAATGCAGAAAACGAAGTCTTGTTACGCAGTTGACCAATAAGTAGTATAACAATGTTTCATGAAATTGCTGTATTCAGCTGATTTATTTTCTCTATGTATTTAAACTTATGTACTATGTAAACCTATTTTTAATGAATGTCATCAGTTTTAAATAGTAAGTACTTTCAAGCACAAAATGTTGAACATATTTTATTTTAATTCTTAAGGTTAACCATGTCCATGTAAGTAGCGATAATATCTGATTATTATACAAGTTTAATTGAATACACTTGTTTGACGTTATACTTATGATTTCTTAATTTTAGTAACGAGTAGCGAGTAGACCTAGCAACTGCGAGTCCACGACGACAAGCAGCGATTACTCGCTGGTATGCGTATGTACCAAGCGCGAATCTCAGTGAGTGTTCTGCCCTCCAACCGAGCATCGCTGAGCGAGTACTCTCTTTGATAATTCGACGCTCAGCGACAAACTAGCGACTAACTGGACCGAGTCCTCGCCGGCGGTGTGAACAACTGCCTAAGGCTGAGAATTTTTATTATATAAACAAGAGGGTAAAGATTCCCAATATTCCCATCACTAAAAAAGTCGGGAGATGTGGTACCCGGTTGGAACGAAGTTCCTTTCGTTGTATATTATGTACTAGCTGCGCCCCGCGGTTTCTCACCCGCGTCTCGTTCCCGTGGTAAAATCAGGATAAAAAGTATCCCATGTCCTAGTCTACCCATATGCCAAATTACATCCAAATCTGTTCAGCCGTTCTAGCGTGAAAGCGTAACAAACAAACTCATTTTCGTAGTTAGGATTAATACAGAGCCTTTTAGAAGCTAAAAACGTATACTAGATGGCTCTGTATTAAAAAACGAAAACTGGTAAACGAAAACCGGTAGGAGTTGACTGGTAGAAATCGTCACGTAACGAAAAAACGTAAGGGTCAGTTCACACCGAGACGCGACGCAACGCGCACTTTTTTAAGATCTGATGCAATATGGAATTTATTTACTACACAATAAGGTACACGCGTTACTCAGCACCGCGTATGTCAGCGTACTTCGACACACGTTCACGCTCGCACTGAAATTATACCTTTTCGTGAAGAAAATAAGGTCGATATTTGTTTAGTGTGCGCAGAGTCGCGTCTCGGTTTAAACTGACCCTTACGTTTTTTCGTTACGTGACGATTTCTACCAGTCAACTCCTACCGGAAGCCGTGATAAAGAAATTCGTTCCAAAAACTAAAATAAAAAACAATAATACAGTGTTTATCTAATTTATTTCAAAGTAAACCTGAGTGTCCAAGCATGATTAGATTTCACGGCTGTTTTATCTGGCAGCTGTATTGCGACCTCCCCATTAGTTATCTTCCACTGAAATAAATAAAATGTGATAAGAGAAAGTATCAACATCTGAGCTAAGGTTAATGACCCAAATAGATTAACTAAGTGTTTACAGAATACACAAAACATACTTGTGTCACGAATACTTACATTCAAGTATTGTCCTTCATAGCCCAACATCTCGACTTGATAAGTGCCACTGTGCAAATAAGGTGTTATGTCTCTAAGTGTGAGGACACTTTTCTCTGGCCACTGGAGCACAATAGCATAGATTGCTGTTATTTCATCGTTCACTCTGGGTGGGAGGGTAGGATGAATAGCATTGTACGTCGCCTTGGTGCAAGTATACCAAACCTTGCCATTTGTAGTATCGTTTTGAGAATGCCAGGGAGAGCTATTGTATATTGCCTCGCCGTTGATTGACAACCATTTTCCGAGCGTTAACAAGCGTTCTTGAAATATCGGTATTATTGTACCCTCTTTTGTTGGGCCCACATTGATGAGAGCGTTACCTGAAAAAGTCAGTGTCAGTTTCACTAGTTAAATAATCTTACTATGGTTATGTACTAGTAAAAATATTTGAATATGAAACTATAGTTACCTCCACAACTGACTGTAGATACAACTTGGTAAAGCAGTTCATCAATAGACAATATTTCATTTATGTGCATATCCCTTCTGTACCCCCACGATTTTCGATCAACAGTGAAAGCATTTTCCCATTTATGATCTAGTAGTTTACCTGAAAATAAAAAGATTTTGAATATTTTCTTTTTTTTTTTTCAAAATAACTAATACATAATATGATATTTTACATCCAGAATAGGAAAGATATAACACTGAATGTAAGTGATATGAGACCACTCACTCATTTTTTTTTTCTTAGCTTTACTAATCAATGCAGCAATGTTATAAATAAAGTAATATAATGTTTTTCAGTAACACTAACCAGGATTGAATCTATCAGCATGATTATAGAAATCTCCATGATGCCCAGGGATATCAATACCCCATCTATCATTGACAACCACTTCATCTTTAACTGGGCTATCGTTGTACAACCACGCTAACAGGTCGGTAGACCTCCAATAGTCGTCATGAGCTTCCCAGTCGCCATCAGACCAAATCAATGATGGCTTGTAATCATTAACAAGCTGTTTAATATCAGGCCACAACTTAGTATCAGTATATGTTTGGGTATGAAACTTATTGCTTCTGTCCTGATCATAAATGGGGTTGTACCACTCGTACAAAGAATGGTAAACACCAAACTTTAAGCTCACGTTCCTGACTGCAGCGGCAAGTTCACCTACCAGGTCCCGTCTTGGGCCCAAATCAACTGAATTCCAACTGAATGAACGCTTGGATGGGAATAGAGTGAAGCCCTCGTGATGTTTACTTGTTAGGACAATGTATCTGAAACAAATTTTAATAGAATTGTAATTTTAGTTTTTGCAGCAGCAGCACATGAAATATCTATTTGAACTGATATACTTTGCTCCAGCATTTGCAAATAGTTGTGCCCAAGATGCTGGATCAAAAAACTCAGCTGTGAACATGGGGGCAAACTCCTGGTATGTGAAGCCTGGTGGGTAGTTCTTTTTCATGAAGTCTATGTAAGAAACAGTTTTAGATAATGTACTACAGGCAGAACACAGAAATTGTAATCCTTTCATTATTTTATTTTGTACGAATGAAAAGTACCTTTCCAGTTTGACCAAAACCATTCTGATCCGAAACTAGGCACGGCGTACACGCCCCAGTGCAGGAATATACCTATTTTAGCTCTATCATACCACTCAGGCAATGGCCGTGTGTCTAAGTCAGCCCATACCGGGCGAAATTTCTTATTTACACTGATATCCTCTTCAATATCATTATGGACTTCGATATTAACTTCTCTTATCTTCGCATTCACGAAACAGATGAATACTAAGATTAGTAATAATCTCATCATTCTGTAAAAAAAACAATTTTATTTTAAATAGTCATTTTCATTGCATCTCGTAAATGTCGTAAACAATTTTATAAAACGGCTGGCAATATTGGCAGTTGCAGTTGGCTGTCAAGTACCAGCATTGACATATATAACATAAATGTCAATGAGTACCAGTCACGGCAGTCACTAGTCAGTTAGTGATGGGCGTTGAATCAACGAACTAGTTAATTCGACCGTCGACGTACTGTGAACGAATCGACGCGACGCGGCGACGGTTCACTGAAAATCGATCGACTAGTCGAATCCGTAGACGCCTAAACTGAAACTCGCAACGCGACGACCGACGCGAGAATGTAGTACAAATTCATTCGTCCGTTGCAATAAAATAATCAAGGTAACAAATTTGAACTCTAAATCTAGTGAGGGAGTTGATATTTGTACGGGTCGAATGACCATGAAGAAAAGGAAGGTGAGGTAGTTTCGCTTGTGCGAAAGCGTAAGGCGATAGACTGGACGAACAATACGAGACAAACCGGTTTGTACTTGTTTCTGTTTGATAGTTGTTCATCTTGTTTTGATTTTTGAATTTCTGATGTTCAGTGTGCAATTCAGTATGCAGCCAATCTTAAGACTGGAAAAGTATGAAAGGAAATTCAAATTAATAGGTACATAATACACGTGGGCCTGCTACTAGGCACACGGGAGACTAGTCTACCCAGTGAATGAAAATAAGTCTACCATCTACATACTTCGCTGCAGTCGTCGCCGTTGACTTCGTCACAAAGTCTATCCAAGTTGACACGTAAACTAGTCGACGAATTCAACTAGTTAATCGACTAGTCGATGAACGAAATTGGACGGTATAGTCTCATTAACGCCAAATACGTCGTCGACCCATCTCTACAGTCAGGTCAGTACACGAACTGCACCGGCACCGTCACGCCCGTCGTAGTATCTGTAGGCACGCCGCACGGCCGCACAGTGTTGCCGTTAGGACAATCTAGTTTGTGGCTACATTTAAGAAAAAAGTTGCTAGCCTTGAAAATAAATCACTTTCGAAATTCCGCTAGAAGTGGCTAAAGTATTTTTGGGCTTAAATATTGATATTACAATTATTACAATTATATTATTTAGGGATAAGTGGGTTTAATAAAACAATATTTAATAGTGTTAAAAATGTATTAAAAACTGGTTACAGTAAAGTTTTCACTAGTAAAACATTAAAATTACTGATAATTAGTGGTAAAAAATTAAAAATCAATTTGAAAGTCTACAATATCATCTGGAAATTCTGAAACCTCTTCGCCAATAGATGATGATGTGGATGGTATTTCAGTTTGTTTTATTAGTTTAACCGTTTTTGTGACTTTGGTTAAAACTTCTGGTGGCAAAACATAATTGTGGCAAGCTTTTTTTAATATTTTTAGTTGGTTTCTAATCATAATTATGGAATTAAGTGTTAATGCACACAGTCTGTTTCTCAATTTATTTTTTACTGTGTTCATCACGCTAAAAAGCCTTTCAACTTCTGCATTAGAGTGAGGAAGGGACAATACAGCAATAGCCAAGTCGGCTATTTCTTGGAATGTATTAACTCCAGCTGCATTCTTGTATTTCAAAACTTGAGCCCAGAACTTAACACTGTCTCCTGAAGTATCCCATTCTGTGAAATGAATAGTTTTCCACTGTTGAACAATTTTGTCTATTCTGTGGTCATCAAATCCGAATTCTTTTGCCAATCCAACCAGTGCATGAGGATCTTTGATTTGTTTCAAAGTGTTTTCTGGACTTAAGAGTGTAACTTTCTTAAGGATCTCGTAATTAGCAGGTATTCTATGTTGTATTTCTTCTACCAACTTGACGTTGAAGTCGATGCACCGTTTCCTGATATTAGCTATTGATTGTGGAGATAACTGGCTTTTACTAGCATGAGATTCGAAAAGATGTCCCAAGTGTGCTACTGGATCTAGATGTTCTCCTACTTGGATTGTAAGGAAATCTTTGTCTGTTGTCGCAGCGCCTGGCATTATTATTCTAATGCAGACAGATCGTAACAAGGTCATCAGAGTTTCGAACAGTTTGACGGGATCCATATTTTCGCCTTCGAATACCTTTATTCCAATTTGGACGTCGTGAAGAATACTTTTCAAATAGCATAGATATAGCCGATTACCCTCGTCACTGTACATTTCCCAAAGCAGTCCCGCTGTATAACACTTCTCTCTAGCCAAAGCAAAATGTAGTTTTAGCTCTTCCCACTGTGCCAATATTCTGACTACATCAGGCTCTATGGACAACCAACGGGTGTCACAAACCTTTAATATTTTTAATGGATCATCCCCGCAGTTAATTGTTTGAAACAGTGCTTTATATTCATCCCGGCGTTTTGGAGAATTGGAGAACCAGTTGTACGTCTCTCTTATCAAAAATTCTATGTTACGCGGTAGATTGCTTTCAGAGGCATGGCTGACCGCCAGTTGCAAGGAGTGGCAGATGCATCTTACGAGGATCAAATTTGGTAAATTATACTCCCTCTTCAAAATTTCAATTACACTGTTATTTCGCCCCGTCATTACTGACGCATTGTCAGTGCCGATACCAATCATGTTTTGTATTGGAAGACTATGTGACTCCAAACATTTTATTAAAGACGTGACTATACCTCTCGCATCAGCTCTTTCAATAGGCTCCAGAGACAGAAATGAGGACACAATGTTATTCATATTCAGGCTAAAATATCGTACAACTATTCCCAGGTATTTGGATACACTGACATCCGTGGACTCATCTAAAATAATGCCATATTTCTGTGAACCAATATCTTGCAGAAGCGTCTCCCTAAAATGTGGTGCCAGTACTTGATTTATTACTTGTGTACATTTAGTTCTATGCATTTTTATGTCTTTGGCCCACTTTGAATCACAAAAAACTTCTTTACAAAGGTCTGAAAGGTGGTCAATGTTCGATATTGAAGTATGTTCAGCAATAAACAAGGCAAGCTGACCTTCGGCTTTTTGACTGTTCTTTGTCCCACCAGGTGTAGAAGTAAACTGAATTTGTTTATTTTTAGTTATTATTTCACATTTCGCTTTGTGTTTTTTGGATTCACTATGTTTACGCAAATCATAAATTTTAGCAGCAACTTCTACGTGACAATACGTACATAAGGCTTTCGTTGGACTGTCCGGGATTGGCTCGCGAGTCTTCGGCTAACTAACAATATTTCGTTTCGTTTGACATTTTGACATGAGTAGTATTGACTTTATACAAAACAAACTATGCTTATCTAACAATAGTAATAAAGTTCATTTTCATTCGATCAAATATGAATTACGTTAAAGATAAACATTTATTGGGGAATCCCCTGATGCACCGCGGACCTCGATGGTGTTGCCTGCAGTTAACTATTTTAGTTTGGTGGGAGTAATAATCGTCGCTAGTCAGTACACTTCTAACACTAATAAAAGTAGGTAGGTAGTAATAATGTAAAAAGTAGCCAGAAGTAGCTAGATTCATTATGGTGGCTAAACTAGATTATTTTTTGGCTAATATCGTTGAAAATCCGCTAGATCTAGCCACAAAGTGGCTAAAACGGCAACGCTGCGGCCGCACCAATTATATGCTCTGTGGGCCGCACGACACGAGTTGACACGACACTGATCAGTGTGACAATCTTAAAATTACCGATTCTGCCATAGTTTGGTAGTTCTTTAGTCTTTGGCAAGTTTGTTAGGTTTCAAAACCTAACAAATCTAAAACCTAAAGACGCCAAAATATTTACGCAAAAAATGCCAAAATATTTCCAAATTGGTTTAATAGTAGTATTGCCAACCTTATAAAGCATAGTAGTAGTAAAAAAATACACTTTTGTTTTACCTAATATATTTTTATTATTATTTACGGCGGACGGTGGGACCCGGGACATCAGAGGCTTAGTAATAGGTTGCCCTTGGCACCCTTTCGGTATGTATGGTTAATGGTAGCGGCATGCTCCTTTAAAACGGACAGTCGTGTTGTTAATTTGTAGTTTCAGTTGTAGTCAGGCTTCACAAAAGGCCACGTCCGGATCATCACTAACATTGGAAATCCACGACGAAAGTAATGGATCTTGCTCCTACTCTTCTCTATACTTACACTCTTTAATATCTGCGTTTTATCTTCTAGATACCATTAACAAATATCACCTCAATAACTACCGATCGCCGTGAAACAAAACCGAAGTTGAAATATCAACCATAAATTCACATACAGAGAATACTCGTTTTAGGATTATCAATTAATCTTCTTAGTTGAATGAGATACAAACATAACACGAGGAGTGCAGGGGAATCCCCAACGATCTGTGCAGGTTAAGGAAACTTGAATTTTCTATATTGCAATACTGCTATATTGCAGTATACAGGGTGTTTGGCGCATGGACCGACACAATTTTTTCAGGGATTTGGGAGGTCATTAGCTAGGTTCTAGCTAAGTTCAAAATAGCTTTTAGTTTTTTTTATAAATAATTTAGAAGTTGTAAAATTTCATTCATTAAATACAAAAATTAACTTTGGAAGCTTGTAAGGAATTTTCTTGAAACCAGTTGTATAAAACAAAGATGTTTTTAGATTTAAAGGACTTTGGAGAATGCAACAAAATTTGTTTTGTGCCACTACACCCACAAACAAAAAAGTTAAGTATTTAAAATTAAAGGACACATTTTGGGATTTTTTTTCATTTTAAAAAAATAATCATATGTAACCAACCGTGACATTTGGGACAAAGGGTGTATGGGTAGAACCTAGCTAATGACCTCCCAAATCCCTGAAAAAATTGTGTCGGTCCATGCGCCAAACACCCTGTATAAAATAAATTTTAAGTATGAAAATAAGATACGAGTCAAGGAAATAATTTTCAGCATTCTTACTTTCCTCAGAACTGCCATTTTATAAAACGTAAAACGTGAAATACACCATGCTCCCCTGCAGGCAGGTAGCATGCGTAGTTCAACAAATTAATACACAAGCAAAATAATTTGTAAATCAAACATTCATGGTAGTGTCTATTTATTCCGATTAGATTACAGAATATCTAAGCTCCCAAATACATATTTTGAATGGACACTGATTTAAAGACGAGTTATGAGAAAAATAAGTTTAATAAGTCCTCGAGAATTATTTATTTTACCTCGATGTGGTCCTAGTTTATCAATTATCAGCCATAGCTATAAGGAAGCGGGCACGCCCTTTATGCCTGGAGGTTTTTTTTTCTTCTTTTTTAGATAATTGTTTACGTTTAGTTGTTTTTATTTGGTTGGTATATTGGCGTGTGCTAGCTTAGGGCTATTAATTTATATTTTAAATTATGTTTTGTGTTGCGTAATGTAAATTATCTTGCATACTATTAGATAGAATCATTTTTTTTCTGACTGAACAGACAGCTGTGCTGCTGGGGAGTTTGTTGCGCCACTTCTTCTTTCCAGCTAAAGCACTAGGAAATGGTGATGGGTGGGCGTTTTGGGCGACTGTCTTAAGTTATTTTGACGTTCGAAAAGTGCTGATTCTCAGCACAGTTTGACTTGAATTATGAATTTTTGAATTTTTTCTATAGAAATTTGAAATTCCTCATATCTCGGCTATAACAGTGTCCATTCGAAAAATATATTTGGGGGCCTAGATATTCTGTAATTCAATCCGAATAAATACACACTACCTTAAGAATATGTTTGATTTACAAATTATTTTGGAATGATGTTTGTATGAACTAGGTACGCATGCTCCGCCGGCCTCTTAACCAAACATGCCAGACGCTAAAATAAGAGGCCAATTCTGCCAAAAAGGACATGAAACTGCCACATAATGGTCAAAAATACTTAATTAATCAATGATTATAAGTCATTGACAGTAATGGACACCACTGTCAATCTGCCCGACTGACAGACTAGTTAAGGACGTTATTTCACGTCACGTGCACGTCACTAGTTACAATAACTGGCTACGGGGCATGTAGCTGAATAGCTAGTTTCGAGTCAAACTGTAAACACGTTATTTTGTAATAGTTACATTTTCCATGCAGTCAGTCCTATCCTAAGTCTGAATAAAGTGTCAAGGGAAGTTTAACTGTGTTAGTACTTAGTAGTAACTGCATAAGTAGCTACAAAAACCTATTTATTCCAAAAACCTTAAACTTGTGATAGGTAACGTATTACATAGGTAGGTACCTAATCATTTATTATTTTCGTTTCGTAAATAACTGTAATACTTCGATAAAATCACCATGCTGAATCACCGAATAGAATTTGAAAAAATAACTACATACCTAGTTAATACCATCACGTATTTTTCGCCTTCGAAGTTACTTTACGTTTCGCGAAAATCATGTAACGACCCTCCTAATTACATGCTCTGTGACTCACACTATGACAGACCCAGACAGACACGGAGTCCACAATGATATTATAGCCACCTTGATAGATTATGTTCAATCTGTGGGTCCAATGAGTTCATAGTTACGTTAGTAGGTAGGAATTACACTCGAGAGCAATGAATCCGGGTCACTTAAAGAATCCTAAAAATCTCGGAAACTAAAAATTCTATGTTAATGCAATAAATTGTATTTAATAGACAATGTAATACTCCTTAAATGAAGGTATTAAAACTTCTTAGTTATTGTAAAGTTATATCATAAAAAAATCAAATTTGAAAAAGGGCCACTTTCGAAGATGGAACTACGAAATTACAGCATTTGGTTTTGCTTTTGTTTGTAATCTGTCATTTATGTGGGTACATAAACCATGTTGATAGTGCTCTATATTCATTATTCAAGCTGAAATTATGTCGCTTACGCCTGAAGAATGCACCAGAATACTTACAATGCTGGAAACCAGCCGGAGTCAGCGCGATACAGCCAGGACTGTCGGTGTGTCGCTGTCAACAGTACAAAGAGTTCTCCGACGTTACGAAAAAACTGGTTCTAACCTACGCAGACCAGGAACGGGCAGAACCAGGTGTACCACAGCACGAGAAGACCGATACTTGGTGAACACCATGCTTCGAAATCGCTTTCTTACAGGAACTGAACTCACAAATCAGTTTCGACGCCTCGGAGGAAGTAACCCAAGTGCATGGACAGTAAGACGTCGGCTTGCTGAATCTAACTTAAAACCCCTTAGACCTGCAAACGGCCCTAAACTGGAGCGTGGGCATCGTATTTCAAGACTAAGATATGCCCAGAGCCACGTAAATTGGAGTATTGAAGATTGGTCAAAAGTTATGTTCTCCGACGAATCAAAATTTATGCTCTACAAGCACGATGGAAGACACAGAGTGTATCGAAGACCAGGGGAAAGATTCAAGCAAGCATGCATCGAAGAAAAAGTAGCCTACGGTGGTGGGTCTGTACTTGTGTGGGCCGGAATTTCTTCTGAAAGTCGCACAGAGCTGGTGATCATAGAAAACGGCTCTTTAACTAGCGAAAGATATGTGGAAGAAATCCTCAATGATCACGTTGGTCCATTTATGGTCAATTTAGGTGAGGATGCTATATTTATGCATGACAATGCCCGACCTCATACAGGTAGGATTGTGAATGACTACCTTCAAGAGATGAACATTACTCGTATGGAGTGGCCAGCGCGCAGCCCGGATATCAACCCGATCGAGCATGCTTGGGACGAGCTAGGCAGATGCGTAAAACAACGAAACCCTCCCCCAATCACGCTTCGTGAGCTCAAAATTGCTCTCACAGAGGAATGGGAGAATATTCCCCAAAATCGTATAAGGAACTTGGTGTACAGCATGCCAAACCGCGTAAACGCAGTAATGGAAGCACGAGGAGGCAATACGAAGTATTAAAATTCAAGAAAATCGTAATAAAGTTCAAAAATTTCATGTTTCCTATTTTTGTTTTAAGGAGAGATCAGCAGTTTTTTTCTTTATGTAATTTTGTGTTAATAAAATGTATGGTGACTCATATTTTTTTTACTTTCATTTAAGGAGTATTACATTGTCTATTAAATACAATTTATTGCATTAACCTATCATTTTTAGTTTCCGAGATTTTTAACATTCTTTAAGTGACCCGGATTCATTGCTCTCGAGTGTATTTCTGTATCATAGTTCGAGTAGATCCGCGCTGTCGACATTGGCTCAAGACCACTCAAGACTAGGCTCGGTAATCCAATGAATGGCGCATCAAGAATAAAATTGGATAAATAAGATGAAAGGTCAAGGTCAGGCCAACCTGAGACTCCTGAGGGTTACCATATGGAAAATTGAATAGTCCCGACAAAAAGCCTGATTTCCATAGAAAAGTCCTGAAATATTGTAGCAAAAAATGAGTAATCATGTGACAAAAAAAATTGCCACCCGCCCCGGTCTTTTTTACATTTTGTTCAATTCATTTAATATTTTCGCCCATCTTCCTAGTACGCCCGGCTGCTGCATGTGCGGAAAACCTCAAACGGCAAATACTGTCAATCTTATTGGGATTTATAAATATTCGAGCCGTTTGGGGTTGAAACCACGTTTAGGGTCATGGGGTCCGAGTGTCCACATAGTTTATCGAGACATCGCCAAACGGTTGGTCGACTCTTCACGTGACCAGAGGGCTGGCCTATTTTTTTACGAAATTAGCCTAGTTTTATTTCAACTCAATTAATACATTTTTTTCTACTTCTTTTCAACTTTCATCAACCTTCTTATAAATATTAGAATAGGATTTAAAGATGTTGATGTTAATTAGATAAGTTGTGATAATATGCTTAAAGAAGAATAGGTATCTAATATAAGAAGATATATCTATCCAGTCGGTCTAACCAGATGCAGTTGAATACCAGTATTTTACATGAATCGACTCGAAGAGGCACGGAGGGGTCTTGATATGTAAAGATGGTCGCCCATCCATGGACCAACCGCGGCAAGCGTAGCTTAACCTCGACCATGACCCAACATTGATATAGGTAGATAATACTTATATTTATTCCAAAAGTGCATTGAATTTAGGAAAAGCATTATTTATGGCAATTGTTAAACTGCCATGTTTAATAATGCATAACTCTGAACCGACTCAGATTTGGAACTTGGTGCCATAGTAACTTTATCTTCAGCTCAAAAATACCTATCCTACGATGGATCGCACGTAGCTATTGGACGGTGGGACCAGAGTTCACACAAATCCTGGCATCGTCCTTTCTATCGTATTAATAAAATAATATAATATTTATGTGGGTGTACTACAGGTAGGTACACCTCTGCCCAACCCTTCGGGGAAACAAGGCGTGATGTTATATTAATTAAACTTAAAATAATATTATATTTTTATAATTATTATGTTGATTAGTAACGACAGCACGGTTGGCGCAGTAGTTAAGCGATTGACTGCTGAGCTGCGTGTCGCGGGTTCGATTCCCGCACGGAACAAAATATTTGTATGACCTGCAAGTCGTTTTTCAGGGTCTGGCTGTTTGTGTATGTGAGTTAAAATGTTTGTAAATGCACCCACAATACAGGAGAAATTCATAGTAGGGCAGCGTTTAAAAAAAAAAAAAAACTGGTTTTCCAATAAAAAAATCTAGGTACCTACTTCCTACTAAATAAATCCTGAGTTTTCCTAAATCCGGCCGCAATCCTGTCAGGAACCCAAAAATCATGAGATCTCAGGAAGAATCCTGAGAAATGGTAACCCTACCTGAGAGTAACTGAGTCAGGTAGACTGGCAGAGTCAAAGGCATTTAGTCCACAGAGATTTAGTCAGACTTTCGGCTTTGCCCTGCATGAAGGCCAGTTATAATAATTTAGTTACCTATTCTTTACTTCTTTGGGCAACAACACAACGTCATTATAGGTTATTATGAACTCTTACTATCAAACCAATTTAGTTAAGTACCTATTATTAGGCCAAAGAGATATAATAATTTTATGTCTTTGGTATTATCTAATTGATAGCGAACGAAATGAGGGGCGTATTAAGCCGTTACAAATGGCTTAGGTACCTACGCGGCGCTTAATACCTAGGTTACGCTAGGCTACGCTGCCAAGTTTCTGCACCGAATGGGATAAACTTTATAGGTACCTGATTAGAAACCTGATAAGAAACTTTATAGGTTATTTTTTGACGTTATTATTAAATAAGTATAATAACGTGAAAAAATAATATCAATAGGTACCTAGGTACTTAATTGAAAATTATGCCATCGGAGAAATAGGTAGGTACCTAGTCTCCCGAGCTTGTACATATTGCGTCTGCACGCAATGCCGGCGTACTTATCAATACATATTGTAAACAGTTATGTTACGTTGGTAGGTACCTATAGCCTCTACATATTTGACTTGGATCAAAATAAATAAAGTAAAAATAAGTCTGGGTAACTTACTCCAATCCTCGAATTTAGTTTTCAACTTATGCAACTATAATAAGTGTACAATCATTACATTTTCCTCCTAAAAATACTCTTGATAACGGTGATTATTGTGCCAATTAGTTTTATCTCGACACAAGCGCACCAGACCACAGTTTAAATGATACTGGTCAAATAATGGTTATTCAACTTATTCAGTCGCTGTGACTGTGACGGCGCGGCGGCGAAATAAATCATTTGACCGATTCCCACAAATAACGTGTAAGCACGTTTGCATACAAGTGCTCAAACACGCGTCATTTAATGGCTCATAATGTTATTTTATATCCTATTATTTCTACAACTACTTAAAATCGTAATTTAGCTGTCAAGCTTGCAATCATGTCATGGCGCCATCCCTCACCTTTATCGTATAAAAGAGCGTGCCGCCATCATTGCAAGCAACCTAAGATTAGAATTAATAGAAACGGTAGGTACATGAGCTTAACTCTGACCACCGTCCAATAGTCATACGACTGGCCTCCCGCATAGGTCCCTCTGACCCCAACCAACCCCCAGCCACCAAAAGGGTGACGGTCTGGAAGAGAGTAAGCGCTAAGCTGAAAACCAACACGTCCCCCCAATTGGACTCCATCCCTAACACTTTTGACTCAATCGCTGACACGACGGCCGCGATCGACTCGCTCACTGATCACGTGCAAACCGTCCTGAACGACTGTTCAAGGAAGGTTCCAGCAACTGGTAACCGTTGCTTGAAACTGTCGGACGATGCGCGTGCTCTGTTGACTGAGAAGAACGCGGCTAACCGTGCATACAGCAACTTCCCTGTGTCGCCAACAAAGCTCACATGCGCTACTTGCAGAGATCTGTAACGACACACATAGCGGAGCTGCGTGAAGCGGGCTGGGATAAGATGCTGAGCGATCTTAAGCCTACTCATCTGGCCTTCTGGGAACTTCAGAGGAAACTCAAGTCCCAGCAGGTAGCCGCCATGCCCCCCCCTAGTACGCCCCATAAAACCATAGCCTTCGACAACATCACGGATATCTATGGACAACATCGACAAAGCTGAATGCCTAGCCGACAGTCTCAAGGCTCTCCCAGCTCCCTATCAGTAGACCAAGCTCACCTCTCAGAGGTAGACACTGAAGTCGAACGTAAAGCTTCCCTGCCTCTCGTTGAAGACCCTGATAGTCCTCTGCCTCCCGTCACTCCAGACGAAGTGCACGACATCATCAAAGGTCTCTAAAGTCCCCGGCTCAGATAAAATCACCAATAGGGTGATCCAACTCTTTCCCGCTCATCTGATTATGCTACTGACCACCATCTTCAATGGTGCTCTATGCAACAACATCTTCCCCCAATCGTGGAAAGAAGCCATTGTAATAGGTATCCCAAAGCCTGGTAAGCCCAAAACCGAACCCTCTAGTTATCGCCCCATTAGTCTGCTCAAGATTGTAGGCAAAATCTATGAGAGGCTTATATTTGTAAGCGTCTCAGAGACTACGCCGAAACCAAGGGCCTCATACCTTACGAACAGTTCGGCTTTCGAACTCGGCACTCGAGCGTGCATCAGGTTCACCGAATCGTCGAATATATCAGCGGCGGCTTCTACCGCGGTATGTCGACAGGTGCGGTCTTCTTCGACATAGCGAAAGTATTTGACAAGGACTGGCACAACGGCTTAATTTTTAAGCTCTACAAACTCGGTGTGCCAGGTCATCTCGTGCTCATCTTACGGGACTACTTGTCAAATCGCACCTTCCACTATCGTATCGAGGGAGTACTTTCGTTCCCTCGCCCAATCCGCGCCGGAGTCCCTCAGGGCTCCTCTCTTGTTCTCGCTTTTCACAAGTGACATCCCCAAAAGCAATCAGGCGCAGTTGGCTCTGTTCGCAGACGATAGGGCCATATATTGCAGGGGCTATAGTCCAACCCAGACGACCCAGAATCTACAAGCTTGGCACCTGGTTTAGAAAGTGGAGAATCGAGGTAAATCCCCACAAGTCAGGCGGTTTTATTTAAAAAACCGCGATCTAGATCTATTCTATGAATTTTTGGAATAAATAAATAAAAAAAAGGAAGTAATATGAACAAGCCTATTATTTTATAAACGTATTAAGGCTCGTGCAGACCAGCGCAAAGCGACGGCGCGACGCGACTCGAACAATACAATTTCTAAGAAAACTTCACGGTATAGATAGCCGGTGTCGCGTCGCGCTGCCAAGTCGCGCTAGTCTGCACGAAGCTTTACACGGCAAATGACAGAATTCTGCTACCAAATACCTACAACTTTCTAGCCGCCATTGTTTGAATCGAACTATACCTACTAACACATCTATACTATAATATTATAAAGCTGAAGGGTTTGTTTGTTTGAACGCGCTAATCTCGGGAACTACTGGTTGCAATTGAAAAATTCTTTTTGTGTTAGATAGTCCATTTATCGAGGAAGGTTATAGGCTATATAACATCACGCTACGACCAATAGGAGCGGAGCATAAATGAAAAATGTAAAAAATATTCCTTTTTGAGAGCTTCCGTTGCGTGCGCTGCGTAAACGGTTTAAGTTACGCAAATATCATGTATGACGAAATTGTTCCTCTTTAAAAGTTCTAAAAAAAAGTCCGCGACGGTAGGTATATGTCTATCTTTTAAAATTGACTCACTATAACCTTTTTTATCGTAATCAAATTTGTTCGAAATTAATGCATTATTTGCGAAGGAGTTTTATCAACATAATATTAATCCATAGCCAAATAAATATGTTATTAATCACAAGTATTTAAATGTAAACAAAATTGTCCTTGACATCACTTGATTTCAATGAACATCATGAGATATAATAATTTTAAAAGAACTCCGCAACAAAATAAATAGATATGTGCGGGTTCACGTGCGCATGACGCGCAAGACGCGGCGGGTGAGGGGGAGGGACGCTGGCCGGCGGGTGAGGGGAAGGGGCGCTGGCCTGCCGCCGCCCGGTAGTTCTGCGAGTTGCATTAGTTTTGACTGGTCCAGCAGTTGGTCAAACAGTGCTAATACCTCGCATCCCAATGATTCCCAATGATTTACCTTTTAATTTTTAAAAGAATTCAATTTCCCGTTAAGGTATCTTTTGTCGTAACAATTAATAAAGCACAGGGGCAAACATTTAAACACGTAGGAATCGATTTACGTGACTGCTTTTCACATGGACAAACTATATGTCGCGTTATCAAGATCAGGTTGCGGAGAAAATCAGTATGTTCTTCTACCACAAGAAAATAAAACAAAAAATATCATTTACTCTGAAGTACTTTAAAATACCTTAAAAAAATACTACTAATTATATAATCGTTAATTTATTTACCCACATTTTTATAAGACCCCCAGTACTTTTTTTTACCCAACGTTCCTTTATTATTCCTGTTCCCGTGCCATTTTTTACTATAGTTCCATTTTTTTTAGGTTTTTCATCAAAACGCTGGTACAGCTATGTCATAACAGTTTTTGAAGTAACTCTGTCTGTCTGTCTCTCTGTAACGTTTTCACGGCTAAACTACTGAACCGATTTTGACGAAGATCGAAGGACATAGTAATATTATTTATCCAACCACGATAATGATATTTACGCGGACGAAGTTGTGGGCAACGCTATGACTATTATGATGATATAGGAGCGGCACATCAATGAAAAATGTTGCGAAAAAACTGGGAAAATTCATTACTTACTTAAACCACTCTGTGACGCAGACGAAGTTGCGCGGGTCAGCTAGTTATAAATAAAACGATGTACGTACACACGGCTACACATCAAGCTATACATTTCCAGTTTCAGCTGACCTCGCATTACACGGAAATCCTATACAATGCG
Source organism: Xanthia togata (assembly GCA_963853775.1). NCBI lineage: Eukaryota > Metazoa > Arthropoda > Insecta > Lepidoptera > Noctuidae > Xanthia > Xanthia togata. The sequence goes on along the minus strand of OY970802.1, from coordinate 9,058,943 downwards.
AAATAGGCATAAACTGGAAATGTATAGCTCCTTGATGTGTAGCTGTGTGTACACTTGGCAAAAATGAGGGCGCTACTATCGCACTTCGAATGGGAATAATGTGTAAAAGAATTTATAGGTACAAATTGTTACAACGCTTCTTGTGGGTGACTCAAAACATACTAGCACTTGTCGGCAAAGTAGTGTCATCATCATAGGTCTGCATTACATAAGTAAAATATTTAGCTCCATGTCACCACGCCCCAATGTCGACGTGGTGACATAGTTAAGTAGGTACAGGTGATAGAGCCATAAATGTATTTTTTAAAATTAAACAAAATATCAGTTCTACTACATAAGTTTTCTATTATTTACAATTATTTCGTTGAGATCTGAGTTTCAATACTGATAATTAAACAATAGAATAGTAAGCTCGCTCGATAATTCATGGCGAAATGTATTTTTGTAAGTTTTGCCTTACGCTTCGAGCAAGTGTTACGTAAAACAATAGAAATAACGTTATACATACAATGGTATGTAATCACAATCATAGGTATACAATAATAATAGCATAGTCCAAATTTGACACAAAAAAAGGCAAACCTCGCAAACTTTACGCGCATGTAACTACGTTTTTTTATATGTTGTTAGGACTGAGAGTACTTTATACCGAAGTTTCCAACACTGAAAACCTTGTGCTACTCCCAATACTCCCATGGTGCTAAAAAACTGCGAAATTCTGGCAAATCAGTTTTTTTGAAAAGTATAGGACGCGTTTTTAGATGGGTTTTTCTCCTAAAAAAGCTACATTTTCTACAATCTGAGCCCAACCCAAGCTCTCTAGGCCTATTAGTTGCGAAGATACAGCTATTCAAAGATACATTATGATTTAGTGCTCCTCATAGCTGCATCTTGTGGGTATCCATCGAAAATCGATGCAATATCGTTCGAATCGTTTGCGATGTTTGATTTTGTGATTTCACTAAGAAATAATAAAAATATTATTTGCATGAAAAAGTCAATCAAAAATAAGTTCGTTTTCTTTTATAAAAAGTTGATTGCATGTTTTTCCAAATAAAAAGGAAATATCAAAGCACGACTAGAAAAAGTCTGAAATCGCATTCAGTATAACAAGGATTTTTCACCTCACATTTAAATAAGGTGTAGTTGTTAATACATCATTATAAATTTATAATACATCAATTTAAATAAAATTACAAACGTTATGGTGGTTAAATGGTTATTAACTTATTGGCACACTTATAATAATATCAAAGAATAAATTAAAAGTAAATAATATTTTATTTGCTTTGTTTGTGACTTAACTATCAAAAAGTTTAATTTACTTAATCTTAGTAAACTTAGTTTTTCTAGTGATTTCTTAAAACTAGCTTACTCTATCAATTATACTTATAACCAACCTTTGCCAGTTATCATCAAAACCATTCATTTTACTGGATTTCTCAGCTGATGTAAGAAGTCCAGGAAGTCTGTTTCTTTTTATAGCTATTATGGTCCTGTTGGCCAAACTGACCATTGTTAGGCCTATTAACCATTAATTACTTATAGTATATCCTTCATTCTTATCCACTTCCTCACCTGGAAGTGGATGACACTGCTATTGGGTGTCAACTTTAAAGTTTGAGTAATGACATGCACTATTAATGATTATTTCACTGATGCCTGTAGTAGAAGGTGTGTGAGACGTTGACAATGGTTCTATATGTGCAGTCGTAGTCATTACTGGGGTTGAATACAACTTGCTACTGTGCAAAGTGGTGTTGTGCGGCTGCGTAGTGTTCGCAAACACAGCTGCTAATGACTGTTGGTCAGCCCTTGGTTCACTTATCATTCCCATCTTCACTTCAAATATGATATCTTGTATTTTCTTCTTTGCAACTAGAAGATTCTTCTCCCCTTTCAATGAACGCAGCTCATTGGCTATGTATTCCCCAAACACTGAGAATTCATCTCTAGGTCTAGGGATTGTAGGGTAATTGCTTTCAGCTTTGACGGCTGGAGGATGCGGCTCAGTTCTCGCGATTTTGGGAGGTGGTGACAGACTGGCTAGTTTGCAGTCACTCACTGCATTGTCTGAGTGAGAAGGCAGAACACCTATTTCTGAACTTTCCTCCTGAAATGTTACAAGTTTAATAATATGTTAATAACAGTTTTTTTATTGTACTGAAATTAAAAAAACTAAACAAAGTAAGTACCTATTGTTCTTCAATTAAGTTAGAAACGTTGTGGCACTTACCGATTGTAAAACCCTGTACGGCTTGCTGGAGTATTTCAAGAAGTGTAGATACTCGAACGCGTACCAGTTACTGACATATCGGTCATTGGGTTCTTCAGCATAAGCGCGTGCTTCCCGCGCTGATTCCCGGTTGTATTGTGTTCGAAGATGTTGTATCTTCTTGGTAGCGTCCGGCACCGATATCCCTAATAAATCTGAGATCAACCGCAACTCTTCGCGCCGCTTTTGTTTGTCTCGTCTAGTCTCACATAAAGACGGGTTCCATAGGTTTGCGTTCACTTGCAACAACTCAATCAACTTCAGTGTTCTATCTTTCGACCACTCCATCGCCCGATTTGTATAGCTGCGCTAGAATTAAAACATAAACAGTATAGAGTTAGCGACCAATCGTTAGATTATTCACTAAACTGTGTTCACTCTATGAAGAAGTCGGACGCGGAGTCGAAGCCAAACCAAACGTCAATAATTCAATTTATTGACTGTCAAAATTATGCGCGACAGCGTGACAGTTCGTACTTTCGTAGCGGTAACATTTTAGATTTTCACCATATAGCGCAACGTTAATGCTATATCTATCTCTATTACTCTAATGGAAAATAGCGTTGTAATGCTTTGTATCATAGATATCCAGAACGGAACGCTACCGATTTGGGGTTGCCAGCTTATTCTTTTTTTATAGGCAGTTTTACAAAGTGCACTTTTACAACAAAAAATAATAGTTTTTTTTTTTTTAATTGCTATCTTTCCTCAGACCCGTAGTAGTAGAAAGTAGGATAGAAAGTACAGAACGCCACCTTCTATTATTATTTATTTATCATGAACAGTTTATAAAAAATCTTAACAATTGACATTGAACTATGCCCCGCAAAACCGTTAGTATCACGGTTTGTCTACGATCCTTATTACTTCATTTTTGGCTCGTATACGTTCAATGTCAAACAATGGGGACAGAAGTGTTAAAATAAATACATAGCAGAATCCAGCTCCTCACAGCTGACTGCAGGATTTCGGTTTTCCACTTTGTGAAAAGGGGCGGACCGTAAATCCGCTCGGTCAACGGCTCGCCCAACGTGTACTGGGGGCTTAACATACCATTCGGGCCCAGTGCAGGTTGGTGGATGCCACATCATCACATCTCTTTGAATTCTGATTCAAGGGCGTGCAATTTTCTTCGCAATGTTTTCTGTATCTGTCACAGTTTTACCCGCGTCGTTTTAACGCGTGGTCGCGCCGACAGAGGGAGCTTGCCGGATTCATTTTGATCGACATCGACTACTTTGACTTTTTGTATGATGCTCGTGTACAGGATAGAAAGTAAAGCGGTACCCTAAATATTGACGCTAAGTTTCACTCAAAGGAAGAATTCGATAAGTTAGTAAAAGTACCTACATTTGAAACATTTTTGAATAGTCGCTTGGCTGATCCACGAATCAAACCAACTCAAATGCGAAAAAATAACACCAGTATTTTTATGGTACCAATTATTGACAGGGCCAATCATAAGGATATAATCTCTCTAAATAAACATTTAATCTTAATTGAAGAAAGATCGGTTGTTATCGAAGCGTTTACACAAAGATCACATCATACACTCAGAAAAATAAAAGACTGCCTCTAATTCATTCTCATTTATTTACAGACTATTATGTGAAAGGCTATCACATTATAAAACAGGTTCTCTAAAATAATATTTACAATATTTACAAACCACCATATCCACATACAAATGCATTAAGTAAAATATACAGTAAACTCAAATAATAGGAGACTCCATCCACATCCATTCAAAATAATAATTTATTATCATTTCATTTTAAAAGGAACAAAATAACAGTATGAGGAACACAAAAAGCGTTCGGAATCTTGCTTAAAATTATAAGTATTAAAAAGTTACATAATAGCACAGGACTACAGAAATACGTAGATACCTACAGAAAAACATTATAAAAAGCCTGGTGCCGACTAGCGTGATGCGACACCGGTAATTCTTTTACCGTGAAGTTTTCTTAGAAATTGTTTTGTAAAGTCACGTCGCGCCGTCGCGTCGCGCTAGTCTGCACGGGCCTTAAACCAATATATATAGTAACATCAATTAATACAAGTATAAAGGTTGTTTTTGTTACTTTACAGGAGATTTGTTACACTTGCAACACTGACTGTTATTAAAATACCCGGTAATAATGCAGTGTTGCAAGTGTTTAAAAGATAGATAGGTAGGTACTAAACATTGCTAGTATTTTTAAAAAAGAAATATAATTCCTAGACTGGGATAAAATTGTCAATGGAAAATTATTTAACATTAAATTAAGTTCACATAAATAACAACAACAATAAAAAGAAAAAACAAAACGGGAATAATTTACAAAGATAGGGTTAAATTAAATTAATGTTTGAGTATAGATAACTTTAGCAATACTTGACTTCACTTGACGTTTTCATCCGAGATTCGATTCAAAATTACAAACAACCTATTTTTCGTATAGGTAGGTACACTGGGTAAAACAATAGTTTCTTACATTTAGGTACACAGGTAGACCTCTTAATTAATAATGGAAGGTATACAGAAGGTATTAGTGGTTTTTAAATTAGTTTTTTTAAGTCATCATATTTTATTCATTATCTACTTGGAGGTACACACCCAGTCATTAATAAATTCAACATTATAAAATATAGAAGTCTCTATTTTTAACAATTGACAACAATTTGTCTATTAAATTGTTACATCTGGTGGTCATTATAATTTTATTTATTTGTAAAATCTTTCTCCAAAGTCACAGGGAAACTGTACAGCCTAGGGTACAGTCAGTGGGACGAGATAATGATAAACGTCTCGTTCTAAGTTCAAATCCTTTCCCTGTAGCTTTGTCAATAGACAATTTCCATCTAGGTACTTACACAACATTCACATCGCAACAATCCCAAAGCGAGTAGATAGTTCAGCACTACACTAGTGTCGTTTACATTAGGCCTACAAGGACTCCTCATTTCACTTCTTCATTCGGGTTTAACATTCGTAGTAACTAAATAAATAATAGCTACCTATAACTGTACAAGTCCGACAAAGTCCACAAACGCACATCCTACGTGACGTCGAGCGGCCGGTGCTCACGCGCCCTGAAGAAACCCTTCTCAGTGCGGCACTCGCGTATCGTGACCGTCTGTAGGTTGACCGTGACGTCAGTGATAAAAATCTGGTCGGCGACGGGCGAGCGCGCCATCCAGTAGGCGGCGCCTCGCCGAGGGGCCGGGGGCGGCGGCGGTGGCGCCGGCACCGACACCGGCGCCTCGCCCCACGAGTCCTCCTCGTCCGCGGGCTGCGGCGCGGGTGGTGGTGGTGGCTGCGCGCCCTTGGGCTCCGCAGGGGCCGTCGCTGTCGGTTGGGTCTCGGTGCGTCGCTCGCGTTCTAGAGGAGTATGAGCATCAGCCTCTTCCGGAGAATGTGGCGCTCGTCTGGGGCCCGTCCTAGGCGCGGCAGCTTCCGCAGCAGGTGAGGCAGGCGCGGCAGCCCCCCCGGGCGGAGCGGCCGGCGGCGGGGGCTGCGCTGCGTGCGTCGAGTGCGTGGAGTGCGTGGAGTGTGTGGAGTGCGTGGAGTGCGTGGAGTGTGCGGTGCGGCCGCCGTTGAGCTTGGAGGAGTCGTGCGAGTGGCGCTTGGCGGCGGGCGGGCTCATGGTGATGGTGACGCCGATCTTGCCTGACTCGCGGGACAGCACCTCGGCCTTGCGCTTGCCGGGCGGCGGTTGGCGCTCGTCGGAGGGGCTGCGTGCGCGCTCGGCGGGCGAGTGCTCGCGCTCGCGCTTCCTGCCCTGCCGCCGCACCTCATCGCCACGCTCGAAGCTCTGGATGAGTCGCGGGTCCAGGATGTTTTCCTCCGGCTCCCACGTGTTGTGCTTCGGCTTCCACCCTTTCCATTTCACGTAGTACTCCACTTTGTTCTGAAAACAGAGAATGGGAGACGGTTAAAAACTAATCCATTTATAATAACGTGTAGCGGCGGTGTGTGCCCGCTCGCTGACGTGGCGCGACTGCCGGTGGCGTGCACAACGACGGGAGGGTTGCACATAGCCTTGCAGATTTTATTCGATGATAATATTACGGCGAAAACGGATATTTAGTTGCACCATCGTGTGGTCTTCGTTGTTTGAAATTGAGGCGGGATTAAGATAGACACGAGTGAACGGCGAGCTCGTGGTAAAACATAATCCGGAGCGAGTGCAGGCATAGTGATGTTTGATGTTTTAATAACTAAAGAGTGGTGTACGAAAAAGCGTGCGAAGTGCGAGTGTACCGCAGTTCATTTGGGGCGCACCTGCCCGCCAGCTGTCGCGCTATCTGGCGGGCGCCCTTGCTGCCCGCTGCCCGCACACTTAGGCACCGTTAGCGTGCGGCGCGGCGCGAGCCCTGCGCTCACAATCACATGCACAGAGTTCTAAAGGCTACACAAATATTACCTTATCAGCAAGCGGGTTATTGTGCGGTTGTGCACAGGAAAAGAGATGGCAAGCGATATCATGCGATGATGAGGGGGTGGACTAAAAAAACTTTGACGTTCAAAAGTGCCTTAAATGGGCCTATTTGACTTTGACTAAACAAACACTCAAATATCTAGGTACCACGAATTTGGAACAGTAGCGAGGTAAGATAAAATCGGAAGAAACAAGTGCATGGTATACCTAAATGTGCTTGATAATACCTCATTATGTATCTATAAGTATAAGCAGTATAAGTAGGTAAGTACATAGTTAGAAAAAATATCGACAAAAAATTGGCACGTTTAGAAGTTGCAGTTTTAAAAGTTTTCTACAAAAATTAAGAAGTTGCGAAGAAAATTGGTATGAGTCACAAAGGAACAAAGAAGGTTAGATACTACATAAGGCTCTTGCCATACTGGCGAAGAGAAGGCGATGTGGAAAGCGCGGCGGAGCGGAATCGGCGGGGCAAGAACATAAAAAAATAAACGTTGCTTAATGGGTTACCATTTCGACATTTTTGACAAGTCCTGACAAAAAACCGGACATTTTACTATTTAATGTACTTACTTAATCTTTTTCAAAATGAATTTTACTTTTTTAGTTTCTTGAAGAAATTTCAGTAAAATTTGGCCGGGCAAAAAACCAAAAACCCGGATGTGTCTGGGCGATGGTATTGGTAACACTAGTAACGCAAATAATAACGCGCAAAATATACAAATCCCTTACTTTGCAAACTATAGTTTTGTTTATCTTAGACGCATTTTTTTTTTCAATTTTTGTACATGTGATGTGAGTACCATGGAGTCGTTTAGGTGCCTACTATGTAATTATGTTGTATGTTGACTTGAAAGAGCAGGGTAATTGAGAGTAGGTATGTCATGCTCACTTAAATGTCTCGCTGATGGTGGCGTGTGTGTTGGATCATTCGGTTCCCTACAAAATGGTTGAGCTGGTTGGTGGCGATCCACGCGTCATGTTCGTGAACGGGCGCCGTCAGTTGAGACTGGTCATCTCTTATCTGCCAGGGCTTACTTATTTTTAATCTTATATTTTTGATCGTATTTGATTAGGTATTTATTTTTTACATTGTTCTAACATATTGTACCCATAAGCAACAAGTGAAAAGAGTTTCTTGCCCGTTCTTCTCCATAGAGATCTACGTTTTGGAATGGGCAACTAGCTTCAACTTTCTGACTAACTGACCGACTCTTTGACAGTTCAAAAGTGCCTGTATATGGTTTAATTCAAATAAATGCTTTGAGTTTGAGTTTGAACAAAGAATAGAACCACAAGGATAAACACTTGACAGTAGTAGGTAGGTACCTACTACAGGCCAAGTAGTTATCATGTGAAGGCGGTATCGTGATTTATTTTTAAGGTCGTAGACTATATTCACTTGACACTTTTGTTTTATTAGGTACTTCAGCCAAGCACAAACTTACCTGGTCATTAATGAAAACAAATAAGTAATAACAATACCAACAATTTGCATACCTACCTAAAACGCGGTTATGTTTAACCTGTACTGTATGAACAGCTGTAGATACTGACAGATTCCGCTAATATATGGTGGCTACTGCGCATGACCAAAGGCCTTTTCAACACAGAGCGGTTGGAAGTTTATTTTGGAGGCTAGTTTTCGACGAACTTGCATTTATCCAGGGCATTATTTATAAATGGCATACCTACTGATCTCGGTGTTTTATAGAATTTGATATATTGGCTAGGAATATCAGACGTTTTAACACGTACTACGCGTGTTTACAAATGCTTTTTCAACACTAGTAGGTAGGGTTTGTGCCAAAGAAGCTTTCGGGCAGAATTTTTTTAAAACTTACGAAGATAGTTTCATCCACGAAATCGCTTACAATAGGTAGGTCCTACAGTGTTCGCGTTTAGGAAGAAGAGTGGGCCTCGTCTTCTATTTATACCTATCTACGCTTCTTTAACCTAACACGAGCTGTGTTGAGGCGAAGAAGGGAATGCGTTCTGTTTGTACAGACGAGACGCCAGCAAGTCAAACTACCCGAAACTATCAAATTTTCCCAATCAACTTTGAACCTTACCTACAACTTTAGTAGGTAATAAAGTTGAAAATCTATTAAAGAAATTTGACAGATTGTAGTAGGTTGATGTGCTGGCGTCGTACAAATAGGACTTCTTCATGCCAACATTTGCAGACAGTTTGGCGGACTCGTTTCTTGGTTGGAGGTCCTGTGGTCAAGATTGCGGCCAGAAGCGTGGCGGGCGAAGTCAATAAAGCCCTATACACGATGCAAGTTTCTTACATTGTTGCTTCAAGTTATGGTAGGCCACAGACAATTAAATCGTACTGTTATATCAGGCTTACCTAAGTTATAAAAGACGGTGAGGCTTAGGTATGTCCAGCCTTGGTCATGTTAACTCATGTTAGGTACGGAAGATACGAAGTCCTAATTGTACCTAGTGATGAGTTGCTAGTTCAGTAAAGCCCTGTGCAAACAGGCGCGACGCGACTCACAAAACAATTTGTAAGAAAACTTCACGGTAAAACAACGCGTCGCGCAACAAGTTTTACTTTTAATGTTCCTGAGTTTAAAACGTCGTATCGCTATCGGTTCACCAGTGTGGTCACAACCTTATGTAATATCTAATTGCAGTGTAGGGAACGACTAATTAAGTAGATGTTTAAAATTGTCCGATTAAAAGTGGAAGGTAGGTACCTACCTACCTACATAAGTTTTTAGAAATAGTTAGCACATTGGTAGCCTAAAAGAGAAAATATAAAAAAATCGCATAATAAATACTACGGTTTTACCCCTCCCCCAAAGTCACCAACAGTACCTATCTGTGAAGTTAATTATATTAATTTTATTAAATTTAATTATAATTCACCAAAAACCTGCATAATTATGATTAATTTAGATTTAGAAAAAACAATATTAATTGAATAGCAACAAGACTACCTACCTACAATAAAAAAACTTTTGACGACCGACAAAAACATCTGTGGCTAAGCCATAACACAACGCTTGAGGACATTCCCCAATATGAAATAGCATATTTTATTACCAGCCTTTCAACTTAGGCACTTAATTTGATTAAGCCCGGCACACCAAATAACACTTTAAGAACAAAGAAATATGGTTCTAAATCGTTTGTATCGTTTGGTGTATAGGGCGTTTCGCAATTGAAGCGGGGATTTCAGACCCTCGCATCTTATTGGTTTTGCAGACCGAGGGTGAGTGAAAACTGTACAGCAAGCGCTGACTTTGCAGCGACGTTCAGTGGGAATTTAAAATTATTAATATCGTTTGAATTTTTTGATGTATTTGAGATTTGTTGTATGAATCTTCGGAGTAAAAGTATAGTTTGGTCAAATTTGATATTTGTATACGACTAACAGCAGCTTTTGCATTATGTGTGAAGTCGTTAGTTGTACCTACCTATTGTATTAGGAGAAAAAACTTAAGTAATTATTCATTGTACGTTTAAGACAGGTAGGTATTTGAAGGCACAACCTACACAGGTACTTATTTACCCATAATTTACGAAAAATGATTGATGACAAAACTTATAAATATAATTAAACAAGTCAAAATCGACTTACCTATAAATATTTTATTTAAAAACATACCGATGCTATTTAAATACCGAAGTTACTTTCTCGAACCACGGTAAAAAATAAAAAAAAACATTCTCATACAAAAGCCACTATTGTATTCAACAATACTAATAAATACCTACCCAACTCAACAGTCAATTTAAACTACAAAGTCAGAAACCAAACAAAGACATAATCGTTAAAAAAATAAATAAAAAGGATCCGCTGGGACGTGTGGGCAAGGTGAGGTCGTTCGGTTGTCGCGCGGTGATTGGCCGATGCGCGGGGCGGGCGGGGCGAAGGGAGAGGAACCACACCCCCGCTTCGTCTCACTCCACCCCCGCGCGCCTGTGGCGACCCACAACTTTACCTATATCGGTAACATGGCCCTTAAGCAAACGTCTTAAGGTTGATTTTGGGCTGATTGAGAGTAGATGGTTGATGGGAAGTTTGATGGTTGTAATCGCGCCATGGGCGGACCGTGTCTCGGAAGCACAGACGCCAATTAGCGTTGATCGGAAGCCACGTTGCAATTAACGCGAATAATTAACGATAATCCCTATCAACGCAGGTGAGATGTGTTAATGGGATGAATCGTGTTGATAACCGGTGTTGATTGAGTTGATGGATTGGCTATGAAATTATGAGAATGGACGGGCACTAAACATATTTACGTGTTAGACTTTGATAGGTGATTGGTGTCTCTTTAAAGGAAACCTTTTCTGTGAATATATTCCATGAAAATGAAAACCACGGATTGAAAGAACAGTGAGAGGATTGCAAAGAATCACGAGGGTTAACAATACAGATAAAACCGCCCAATTACTAAGCGTATCGAGCAGCCGATCTATCATTTGTTTCTTAACGAGAACAACTAGGTAAGTTGGTAGGTACTTAATGGTTAAGGGAAAGGGTACAACGTACCATTGCTCGAGAAAAGGCTTCAGAGCCTTGAACATCGTCGGAACTCGCAGTTGCAACTTGCAAAGCTTTTTTTGTCGAATACATTTTGGAGAATGGGCGTAGAGATTGCACAACTTAATTGCTCCCCAAGCCCTTTCCACCTTTTCCTTTAATTAGAAGACCAGACGTCGATGTACCAGTACCACTGCTATATGGATGATATTCTACTCATACTTACACGAAAAGCGTTTTGGCAATACTTTTCATTGTAAATATCGCTTAGAATTCCCTACTGGAATCTGTGTTTCTTTAACTTCTAGGCAATCGTGCACTTCGACCGCAATATTGATGTGGCACTGTTATATAGGTAGATGATATTTTACTCATAGGTACCTACACGAAAAGCGTTTTGGTAACACTTCATTGTGCTTAGATCGCTTTCGCTAAGGAGTAGAATTCCCTGCCAGTACCTATCTGCGTTTCCTTCTTGATAACTGAAAACAGTAAGTCTTCAGTGTCGAGTAACTTCTAAGCAATCGTGCACCATCGTCGACCGCAATATCGATGTGCCACTGTTATATAGATGATATTCTACTCATACACGAAAAGGGTTTTGGCAATACTTTTCGTTGAGTATATCTCTAAGGAGTAGAATTCCCTGCCAGAATCTGTGTTTCCTTGCTTGATAACTGATAACAGTAGGTAAGTCTGATAACAGTAGGTAAGTCTTCAGTGTCGAGTAACTTTAACTTCTAAGCAATCGTCCACGATCGTCGACCGCAATCTCGGTTACCATCAGGTTTACAACAACAACTAAGTTAGTTTAGCTGGCGGTGGACGGCTCGCTTTAATACTGGTCAAACGTGAGACTAAAGCAGTAGGTTGCGTGGATGTGACGCATACTTTCCCCCAACTACTTATATTTCGGATTACCTAAAAGGTTCTTCTGCTTTTCATTTTATGGCTTCTAAACGAGAAAAACCTCGCGTTCTTCGTTTAGAAGCCATAAAATGAAAAGCAGATAATAACCTTTTAGGTACTCCGAAATATAGCTAGAAAATCAGTCTTGATACTGGAGTTAAATGATCCGACCGGATATTTGATTTGCCGACATTCAGACAAAGATATCTGCTAAACAAGCAGGACAGGAAAATCTGTGGTGGAAAGTACTACTACCACAAGAAATAGAGCCTCATCCTTACATAAAATAGGTAGACATAAAATGTTCACTATACTTAGTTCACTTAAGCTCAAAACACATACAAAGCAGGTGCATGTCGGCGGGCGCGGGTCGGGACCACATATTATTTGGGATACAAGGAATTACAATATATACAAGCCCGCCGTACTCCCGTCTCGACCCGCGCCCGACAATGGGTGCGTGTCGGGCGTTGTGTTTTGAGCTTTAGTTATAAATAAATATCAGTTAAGTGCATATGATTAGGTCCTGTGCACACAAATTAGATGCCCGCATATTCAAATTAAGCAGTGATTGTAACGAGGGTATAAATCATTTAAACATTGTACGAAGAGTTATGGAGGTTAAGTGGGACTCGTATGGGTTATTTGAAGCCGTTTTGGTGGAATCTAATAGGAATATTATCTATTGCTTACGGTTTTGATCAAACTTATATCTCCAGTGAAAACTGTTAAAAATTTCTAAAAATCTCAGAAGACAAACCAAGAAACGCATGTAGGAAAGTAACGAATTTCATGTCTTCACTTCAATTAAATTAGTTTGTCAATCATGGAACTGTACTAGATCTTTGAATTTACGTCTAAAACGATTGTACAAATCTTCATTGCATATACCTACAGACGTTGAAACCTAGGCTAGATTTGTCTTAGCTGGTAAGTTGCAGGAAAGACGGCTCCGACGATTTTCAAACTCAAACTCAAATCATTTATTCCAAATAAACCAATTACAGGTACTTTTGAATTGCCAAGGGGTCGGTCAGTCAGAAATATGAAGCTAGATGCCCATTCCAAAGCGTAGTAAGTTCTTATGGAGAAGAACGGGCAAGAAACTCCTTTCAACTCTGAATATCCAACTACGGGAATTAATCAGCAACTTTTAAGGGTTCCGAGCATGATTTCAATTTCATGCGCTAACATAAGACTTCTAATCTCAAAGCACGTTCTCCCAGAATTGGACGGAAATTGGACTCGGGGCCTAAATCAAGGAATTTTGTGTTTTCTGATGTTTCCACGAAATGTCGTGGGTAGTTAAAACATCATCTACTTTATGGAATTAACGTGAATGTACCTTTGGACTGGCTGAATGTTTTGAACCAAATTGCCATGTGATATTTATAAGGACAAACAATCCTAAAGGTAAAATATAGGTAAAACGTAAAAGGTTATGATGTTAGGCGATAGTTTTAAAGATATGTGATATTTTTACCGTTCAGAGGCGGCGAAGAACAACAAGATGTCCACAAACATCATCATCAAAATATGTATAAACCTCCGCGTAAAGAGTTGAGCACGCTTATGCACTCATACGCATGCGTGTGCTTGTTTGCTTGCTGCTAGTGTTGTTTCATGAACTGATGCCAAATAATAGTTATTTGGTAGGCAAGGCTGAAAAGTTGTTATTTTGCGCGAGCAATTGTATTGAATGGAATGCTGCCGAGCGAAACACAAAACTTTTCACCTCACTAAGCGAAGAAAATGTTAGGTGTAAGAAAAAAAGCCAAAGTAATATATTAAATAAGAAAATCCAATTCGGCATTATGTAGGTACCTACCACTTGCACTAACTCTGTAGGGTTTAAATTTATATATCTTTGTCGCTGCTAAATTTATATATCTTTGTCACTGCTCGTATCGACTCGCTCATATTTTACGATTTCTTACGATTTTATCAAAAAACAAATTAAAATGATGGAAAATGAATTAGAAAGTATATGCAGTATTCGTGCTGGTCAGTGCCATTATTAAAAAAAGTAGGTTGGTGCACTGACATGAAATAAATATTAATACATTTTTAGTGGGTGGTGTAGAAAATTATTGAATAGAAAGATTCGAATTTTAAAAACTCTTTCTTCGCCAGCGCATATGATGCACTTTTGCACTCAGATTTCGAATGATAAACAGAATCTTTCCGAGGTTGTGAGGTGAAAATGTTATTCTTTCTATCTATTTCTTTCATACATAATATTGGAGGCTGGAGGTCCTATTCAGACGCTAGGCAAAGCAAAGCGCCGGATAAAGCCGGGCTTTTGGTTTGGCCTTTGTGTTTTGACTCTAGTTCATCGTAAATCCATCCCCCCTGTTGTCTAGTTATTGGTTAACTACTTATCCAACTCTGTTCAATGCTTTAATTAATAATCCAACCGGGACACATTTATATCATTCAAGCGTTCCGATAAAAATATTGTTTGTTGATGAGTCTACATAGACGATATTATGTTCAAAAATACCTCGCATTCTGGACTTTGTTGGCTTGTCAAAGTGAATAAGGGTCTGGATGCAGTCAATGCAGATCTAAAAGGGGTTGTGTGAGTTTCACCGAAAATGATAATAATGAGACCACTTTAGAAATAGGATGCTTGGCAACGAGCGTGCGTCGCCTGGGGGTGATAACATTGACAATGCATCACGAAGCGGGATATCATCGGGCAAGACCAAATTGCTCGTTCAAGTAATGAAATAAAGAAGGGTGGTGATATTGTGCCAACGTATCTTGTATCGCCTGTACAGTTAATTGTAGATTACATTCGTTTACTATCGGTACATATAGTAATCGAATGTAATCTATAATGTACAATTAAGTGATGATAATTCGTTACTTGAACATTAGTGATGAATGGTTAGATAAGCAATAAAAATAGAAGCATATAACGTTTGCACGATAAGATAGTACTGTTTAGTTTTATTTCGGAACCAATTACACTAGTATTGGATAAGGTGCACATTCAGTTAATAGGTAGTACCTATTTGGTTAAAGATAGCTTTTACAAGTATTGCTCCGAACACCCGATGTATTTGTAAATAATATATGATTCTTATTGGGGAAAACATTTTGTTGTTGCCTGTCTCACTCTCAATACACTGACCACTCCTAAAATGGGGACGTAGAGGTCCATTTGATGTATGAATAACTAACGAAGAAGACTAACTACAAATGAACCACAAGACACTAATGAAAACTCGTTTTCCTATCCCTCACCCACAAACTCCTCCCGTTTCCCTCACCCTCACAATTATGACAGTGTAATAATAACAAGCAGATGTCGCACCGTTTTATTTCTTTCTCCTCAGTTCGACATTCTGGGTTCTGTTAATAAAAACGAAGTTTCCCCCCTTATTTCAACGTATAACAATAATCTTTTACAACGATCGCGTCAAAATGTCTTTTAATATTGTGCGAAGTGGAGACATTATCGAAAGGAAAGAGGGGATGGGAACAACGGAATACAATATTAGTAGTGCTGGCACGAAGCCAAAATCTGTCCGTGTGTTCGACGAGTCTACAGTAGGTGCTCTGCACTCAATAACGTTAACACAAGCGAGAGAGAAAATAGCAAAATGAAATATGAACGGGAATTTGCGTAGGAATCGATTATTTAACGAGTGTTTTTTTGATGGAGATGCTAATAGACAAGTAGTGAAAGTCGGCATAATCTATAGCCTAGGAGGTAAACGATAGGACGACACGCTACCCACAATGGGGATTGGACGTGGGATGTCGAGTTTATGGCATGCGACAAATTTTCTTTATAGTACTAGATAAGTAAATAAGAACCAAACGTGGCATCCAGTAAAGCTATCATCTAAATCTACTTAAAAAAAATATGAAATAGTTATTTGTTATACAAGAGTGCAAAGTTGCTTTTTAACCGCGTGTTCAATTTTGATGACCGAGCAAGCGAAGGATTCTAAAATTGAATCACGAGCGCAGCGAGTGATTCAAAATTAGAATCCTGAGCGTTAGCGAGGGAATCAAAAGAGCACGAGGTGAAAAATCTTTGCACTCGAGTGCAACACGTAACTTTTCATTCCACCTCAGCGAGGAAATGACTACCTAAATGCAAAAAAAAAAACGTTTACAATCACAAGATAGGTACACTTTTATTTCAGTTTAGGTATTAATTACTACATTATGACAGGTAAGAATTACAGAATAATCTTTAAATTATAACAAAATAATACTAAGGTATAATTAAGAAAATTTTAAAGTAACGTTGCTACAGTTATTTAAATTGAGTGTAATATTTTTGTTTGGTACTGTAATATTGGTGTTAGTCACTTGTGTACTGTTTTTCGGTAAACTATCTGTCATACTTAATAGTTGTACCGATTCATCGGATTCCCTTGGCGTGAATGTTGGAGAGAGAGGGAGATGGTTAGGTGTTTCATAACGGCTTATTTTTGATGTAGAAGGGCCAGTACAAGGATCCGATTGAGGCTCTTTCAGTGTAATGGCTCCTACGATGCCTTCACATATTTTAGACTTATTTTGGATGGAATCCTCTATGTATCCCTCTACAACTGCATTGGACTTCCAGCCTCCGTGGCGCTTAAGGGACAGCAGATCAGCTCCGGAATCAGCCAAAAGTGTGGCTGAAGTTCGTCGGAAACAATGACCCGTGTACAACAGGGGTTCTGGAAGTTCAAGAAATGTTGCTATTTCTCGTGGGATACTGCCAATTTTATTAGTACCCATAGGCTGTCTAACACACTTTCCATTGCGATACTGTAGAAAAAATCGATTGATTGGAGTGTTAGGCGGGCGTAAGGCTTGATATTTCTCAACAATCGTTACGTATTCCTTGCAAATGACGAAGTTGCGGTCTCTTTTTGTCTTTGTATTAGGTAAATTAATTAATAGTAAGTCATCTGAATGTTTCTCAATGTTTTTGACATTAAGTTGTGTTAGTTCATTAGTTCGACATGCTCCGTTTATTCCAATAATAAGAACAACCTGTAACGTAAAGAGTATTGTAGTAGATAAATGAATAAAATTGATATGAACGCATAATTATGCCTATCAACATCTACTAAGTATACTATTTAATTGAGATTAATATACTTAAGTAGATACTGAATGTGCAACTGACTTACTTTTGCCGCCAAATATACGGAATCGGGTGCTTCGTTAAGAAACTTTTCAATATCAGATACTGTGAAAACCTTCGATTTTTTTGGTTGATGACCAGATGAGGCTCTTTTTAAAAATGCCACTAATTTAGGATAGGTATCGATATGTTTGTCTTTTTTCATCTTTATTGTTGCTTTTAGCATCGAATACGTACTCCATAGAGTGCTTGCTTTCTTGTTCTCGGATAATTCTATAAAATATGCCAGCAAAACGTTTTCTGAGAAAGTTTTGGCTCCTTTTGCTAGTCGCCACGTGTTGAACATATCGTACTGTTTTAAATACTTCTCGCGTGATTGTTGAGGGAGAAAGCTCATTTGCGCATTATTAACAGTTTCAGTCAATTCTGTTGGCGTCAAGCAAACTTCCTCGTCGCTAGAATCACTCATTTTAGTTTTTTCACTTGTTTTCAAGTTTCTTGTTTTTAATATAAGTACCTAAGGTTTAACAATGACGTGAAAAAATGCCGCGTAAAGAACCGCGTACAAAGCAAATTGAAAAAAGAACACCAAGAAGGTTCCGAGTCTGAGTTTTTAACAAATTAAAAAAAAGTTGTATGATATATTCGGCACCATAGAGGTAGCAGTAAATAGGTTTAATGTTTTTTTTAATTCACAAACTTAGTGCACACGATGTTCTAAATTCAATTTACTTTATCCTCTAGAGAATAAAAACGGCTTTTCCACTCAGATACTGAAGATTAAAAATACTCTTTCCGAGATGGTGGGATGAAAACATAATTATATCATCAACGTACTACCTAAACGAAATCTGTTCCTACATCGAAAATATTATGATAAAAATCGGATACTTTAAATAAGCAATACTTCAAGAGTAAACATAAAATCTTTAATAATTTTATTAAAAAATAAGTTTGAACGAATAATTTCGTAGGAGCACATCCGCCGTCACAGATAGATAGTAAAATCAATGCAAAATCTTGCAGAGAAATTCTAATTGGTCCTGTTCGTGGAATATTGGGATAACTAGCTGTGACAAAACTCAATCACTGGATGAGGGCAATTCGTAGTACCTAACTGTGTTAACTGCGGCATAGATACTGCGAGAAATACTAGTGTATTACTGAGATATGAGTTGCAAAATCAATTTTGTATAAAATCAAAGATAAATTGAATGAAGCTGCTTTTTAGCTAAGTCACCGTTACTAATGCTACTAAACTTGATCTAACAACTTAAGGTACCTAGTAGGTTTTATAAATTTACCAACTAGATAGATAGCCAGTTTATCTATATCGAGATACTCTTTAAAACAATTCCACCAAACCAAAAGCAAACTGCAAACTTACTCAAAGTAACCAGTCCATAGAATATAAACGCTCGTTCATCAAGCTATTGCAAATTGTTCAGAGCTCTTGCACTGAAGAGGTCGCAAGGGAGCGCCGCGGAGGGTCGGAGAGGGTCGGGGAGGGTTAGATTAATGGTTCGAGCTCAGTTAGGTGCCCCACCCGGGACCGATCAGGCGTTTAAACATGAATCCTCTCAAATTGCCCGGATGACGCCTGCGGACCCATGAAAGGGTTTGTTTGACTAAATGGAGTGTGATGCTAAGATGTTTGTTCATTTGTATTTGTTAAGTTTTTAATTAAAATTCTTATTTACACACATATTTACATGATTTCTTTTCATTAATTATTGGACAGGATTTTAGGATTAAATGGAAAACTACAAAGTTAAAATTAAATAATTATTAAGTAGTTACGTAAATACCGTAAAGGACAAAGGAAACTAATTGACAGTGTTCTTAATTACTTGTTGACGACAAATATTTTAATAATTTACCTAAAATGACGCCAAAGAAAGGAATGCAAATAATTCATTTATTTACTTAGGTATTTGGCTTGTTATTTATAACATCCAATTTCCAATTCACTATTTTAATTAATTAGTATATCCATATTATCTATTTTCGTATGAACAGCAGATTGACAACGTAAAGGTAAATGAGAGATAAGTACATCACATGAAATCATTCGGAGTATCTAAAATTTCTCATTTACAATTATTATTATTCATTCATTTTCATCAGCTAACTTTTGATTAAACGGAGAACTATTTATTGAATGGCAATACTACAACGAAAGCGTGTGATTGACTCGGGGATAAATTAAACGAAGTAAGTATAAAGGATTTCTACGAATAATCAATTTCACTCAATGTGCAAAATCATAGTCCATTGGCTACAATATAAATGAGGATACACAACTAATCTAGAACACCCGATTTGTATCATTGGATTATTTTCAATTCATGTTCCTGTAACTATTTATTTTCACGCGGATTTCAGATCAACAAACAATTTCATAATATAAAATATAATAAATATGTGTCAATTTTGAAAACATCAAATCGTCTAAGTAAATAATTAACTATATTTCAATGTTACCTTCATCAATGGACTTTCAACCGC
This sequence comes from Xanthia togata, assembly GCA_963853775.1. Classification (NCBI taxonomy): domain Eukaryota; kingdom Metazoa; phylum Arthropoda; class Insecta; order Lepidoptera; family Noctuidae; genus Xanthia; species Xanthia togata. The sequence goes on along the minus strand of OY970802.1, from coordinate 9,039,222 downwards.
GTACATTTTTACTAGTCATAATAGGTACGCTATTATAAATCCCATTTCCACTACTACTGTCTGTAATAAAGATGAAAATAAATACCTACATAATAATGTGACTATACCCGGCACATTAATCCATTGATGTTTACCAATGTCTTGTTTTCATAGGCTATATTTTCATTTGCTATTTTCAGACCAATCTAAGCTCACTGGTAATATTAAACCACATAGCTCAGTTTACGGATAAGTTATAGAATGCGTGACAGCACGGGGACGCTTAGCTTACCCAGGAAAGCGTGACGCGTCTACGCACGACCTACGCTTTGACGCTAATTAGCGTCCTCCCTGTTACGGTACCTACGCTAACAGGACTGTAATTCTTGGAGGCGTCTAGTTCGAAGACAGTTCTAATTCTGACAGGGATATGTAACTAAGAGAAGTGAACATTTTGTTGCGAGCTTTAGAGCGTTTGGCTCTGTTTGTGTAAAGCAAAACCAATTAATACTGAGTGTGTTTACGTTGGGTAACCTTTGATAGATAAAGTTAAGTAAAGTTTAAGAAGTTTCTCGGTAAAGCTATATTTTATCAACTACAGTGAAATTTCGAAGGATTTATTAATACTGATAACCCCGATAATTGACACAATTTGTATATTGCATTGTCATTATGGCAATTCTCACTTTGAAATAATTAAAATTCAATATCAGAGCACTAGAAGTTTTTGCCGTGAAGGCAAGGAATAACAGGCTCAATATTAAAGCTCCCGACGGTGTAGATTCGAATATAATTCAATTGCTGCATTTAATTTCATAGAACGGGGGAGCCTTGGTCTCGAAGCGTTAAAAGGGATGGAGGGATCCGGAGCGAGTAGGAGGGTGAGGGAAGGTGGAAAAATGACAGGATGAATCTCGGGTCGCGAGCCGCGGGCGATTGACGCAATAACGATGTCGTGATTCATTTTTCAGAGGCGTTTGGAAATGATTTGTCGATTTATATTTGATGCTCGGTTGCTGGTTGTATACTTTGGAATGAAGATTTATGAAGTGCTGTCATCGTTTCAAAGTTACTCTATAAGAATGGATAGATTCAGTGAGTTAAGTGTTACTAAGATCCTAATCTTTAAAATGACCCAATATTGAAACCGCAAATCTTAAGAGGGTAAATGAACAAGGAGTCTACTTTTAGCCAGTTGATGCATAGAAAAGATAGATGGATACCAACCGACACTACTTATGTAAGTTCATTAATACATAGAGCGTAGTATCGTTAGATAACGGACTGACGCTTTATTGAGCAAACAATTAGCATCGATAGTTTGTCGTCGCGTCGGCCTCGCATCGAGCATTACAAACGGGTTAAATTGGACGAGGTTCACACCCCGAACAGCGCTCGTGTTTATTCAAACCACGTACGGACCTCCGCGGAGCCGGACGTGACGTACCTATCAGCGTTCATTTGCCATGCATCCCCGATATGCCAACCTTTCTGTATGCGTACGTCAGCACCACTAAACAAATTACTAGACTCACTTTGAATAGACGAATAAATCTACATTTTATGTAACTATGATTTCGAACAGAATGACATCATAAAACCATAAACTGCGACATTAACCATAAAGAAAACAAGTTTTTCCTTGGTCGCAAATATTAAAAATACAATCAATGTCTTAAGAATACAGTTTCAAAGGAAGAATTTTTTTTTCTCTCTCTTGATCCAGCTCGGCGCAATATCGCGCGTATTCTTTCGTAACTCAAATACCAGGAGCACAGAAATGCTGAATAGTATACGGTTGAAACCAGAGCTGTGTGTGCGAGAGAAAATTGATATGTCAGACAAGGTAAGCAAGTCTGCCAGCCGGCCGGCGAAACGGCGGCAAACACACGAGCCATGCCCGATGCCGGCCGGGCGTCAGTCGGCTCGCGACTGAGCTGCGATGTGGACGCATTTTTCTCATTTCTCAATTTTTATTTACTTCTTTCGTTCTTAATGGATGAAATACCTAATAGTCATTCTTTATATACGAAGGTGTGAATTGAATTAGTTATGGTAGTGATTACGGTCGCGCTTGATGAGAACGGCTGATAGATACCTACGAGTGTTTCAATTTATACTCATTTTTTTTGTTACATGTTTATAGTGTTATAAAAACAACATTAAAATTTTTGGAGGAATGGTTATTACTTATATTGATGCTGAAGGGAATGTGCTATTTTTATTTTAGGTACTCGTAGGACACCATTGTCATCAGATTCATAGCAAGTTAATTGTAGATTATGAATGGTGGAGCCACGTGCATGAGACAGTTTCATGAAGTATTTTCAAATTTCATTAAAAGTCATGACTTTTTTATATGAAAAAGAGAAATATGCCCGAAATAGACAGTAGTGTACAATTATATCGGTATTATAAAACGGTTGTTCAGAACGGGGACTGCGCTTAGCGGTCGCACGGTCATCGACTCAGGGACAATTAAATCGACGTACTTGACAAGTACCGATTGTCATCGGCTTCTTCACGCTTGATGCTACAGAGAAAACTTGACGAGAAAAAATATACACTTATGGTCCAATCAAAGTAGAATTCTTTCTTAGGTCCTGCGAATTGTATCAGAATGCTTATACAGCGTTTTCGTAATACACCTATGCGTATTGGGGGATATTTGTACAAATCACCGGTTCTGGCAAGGTAAGCAGGTCCCTCGTTTGACACAAAGGGGCTTCCGACCCTCGCCACTTGTGGCCAAGTCGGAGAGCAAACACTTGTGACTAGTTTAGACGAGGGGACGCGAGATTTGGCTAGTGGGTGCCCCGATTCGTTAAATTCCACATTGAGTGCAAAATAAGGTGAATTAATTATTTGATTAAATTGAAGAAAGAAAAGAAAAAACTATGTAAGCCATCAATGATTCGGACGAAGTCCTTTAAAAACAAAAAGTACAAAATAAAAGGGTCAAATGAATGATACATTCGTTATAATCCCGTAATAAATACGTCAGTAATAACTCAATTAAGTGAGATCACACCCCACGGTGGGACAGAGATAAGGGTTCAGCGCCAGATAAGAAAAAAAAACACAATGATGACGAGCGGGTGGTTTTGGCGTAGGGGTGCCGCAGGGAGACAACAAATATTTTGTGATACCCTGACCCTCGTCTACCCTTCATAACAGCGCCGTAACTGATTACATTCCATTGTTATTGAACGTATTAAACAACGTGCAAATATTGTTGTTATTCGAGATGAGTCGCGACTGCACGACAAATGACATGCAGCGAGTGCAATTTATTTGGTTTAGTCATAAATTAAAGTGCGAAATAATCATAGGCCTCGTAGCGTGCAACATTCGTTGATGTTTTAAAGAGCGCGGTTTCACTGCCGAACAATGGCTAGAAATGTGGCATCACGTGGGAACATCTCACCTGCGGCGCCGACCCGCTATATCCTTCACTAATTATCATCCTTATCTGAATCAGATAAAGGTGTACAAAAAATACCGTCCTTTCCTTTTCGTTTTACATTTACATAATAATGCGTGGGGCATAACGACCGGCGGCGAGCCAACAGGCGCATTATTATAATGACGCCGGTGGAGCACGCACTAAGCGCCAACTTGTCTCTACGTTTTTATGTGCCTCCTCACTCCTGTAACGGTGTCCATATTCAGCTCAGCCGCCGTTAACTGCTTTCAAAAATGGTACAGACGTTTTAAAAAGCCAAGATCGGTGTCGGCGATAAGAGTCGTGTTTCAAACAGACAATCGGAATAAAATCGATTAGAGTCGGTCTGTACGGCGACTCGATAGAAGCGATTTTCAATTGGCGGCTCTGTTTTATCATCACCTGATCGTTAGTTTTCAACGGAGGCATTCGGCTGTGTGGTGTAACGGAACGCGAGCGTGCATGAGACAATGCAGACTCAGCTTTAATTGTGTGGGGTCCCCATATGACGCTTCCCCATTCACTAGTTTAATATTCGGAGCGTACGTGCATGCGATTAAGTATGCTTTCTAAATATAGGGGACCTTTCACATAGGATTTTTTATATTTCGGGGGGTGGTTTGTACCTACGTAATAAGTATATAAGACCGAAGGTATGTTGAGCGATGCATGACAAAGATATCTATGGAGTTCTCGCGCTACTAAAAGTTTTGGACTATTATTACAGGTAAAGAAGAATCAGACTTATAATGTAAGAGTGGTTCCGGAAACCAAATATTTGCCGGCGATTGTTTGTTCGTGTCACGCTGCAATTTATTAATTTGTAAGGCGGAACTTTGCGTACCTATCCCTTCTGGTTCAGTTTTTGGCTGGTAATACAATACTTTACTACGAGTTTGTTAGTAGGGTTTCCTGTTCATTAAAACTACCTCAAAATGGTTTTTCTCTTCTATTCTTCTGTCAGCCGTCACGTTATCCTTACTTCCTATTCATCATTTTCTCTCTCCATCCATGAATATTAGTCATCACTTTCCTAGTTCATGAGTATCATCCCTTCTCATGACAAACCCATATCAAAACTAACAATTTCTATTCTTCTAATATTCCTAACTCCTTACTTTATCATTCCTCTCACTCATCATAACACATCCACATCCATACATCCATCTCAACATTCTCACGTGCGCTACTAGCTATCTTTAGTATACGAAAATTCTAGTTCATGAATACCATCCAAATAGTGAGAAAACGCCGCAATCAGAAGTACCGCAAGATTGTTAATTAGGCTAAAAACGAAGTTTATTTTCTTGTGTAACGTATAAGCCACACACAACACAATTTATAAAATCTCCTAATACACGTGTCAACTCCACAGATCACTCTGTTCCCTCGGCACTTTTTTATTTCATTCCAATACGGGGATGGATAAAATTACGGTGAAGCATTGTGAACCGATTATTTATAGAAAATTTGGCCGCTTTGTGTCGCTTCCGAGTGCATACTCCGGACGAGTTTCAAATTATTATCGGCACCACACTGCCGTGACCCTATAACGGCTTATTTTTTTGCGTCTTGTCAGCTTTTTTGTATATTTTGTGAAAAAGGCCGTTACATTATTCGATGGCATGGGTACCAAATTATTTTTCCCATGTTTTTATTTTAAAAACTTTTGAGCGTCAGAAATAGGGAATCACCATTTTCTGCTGTAGAAACAACAGGATTTAATTGATTCTGAAATCGTTTCTGAAGCTTCAAAGTTTTACAGGTTACAAAATCTACGTAAAAAATACCAACAACCCATTTTTTTTATAATTTCTTCAATTTCAATAAATGCAAATAGCGCCATCTATCTAATAGCCTTCGAACTATGTCGTACGACACTTGGCTAACAGAGTGCAGGGTAAGATCCAAAGTAAATGTAGCTTTTATACCAAACTGAAAACTTTTTACAATGAAATAAAATGAATATTGAAATGTTATGATTAAAAATTTAATTAAACTGTCAGAGAATACCGTTATTAAAAAAACTCAGTTAATTTGTATCGCTGCAACACACTACGATATTTTACCGGCCGGAATATTGCTCGACGCTGATTGGCTGAACGAAACGGCGGGGAGCATGCGCAACTCGATGGCTGTTCGGTCGAAGCCGAATACTGGCGCGTTTGCTCCGAGATACCAGGGCTACAGAGCTCTGTAGGAGTTTCTATGTTGACGCCTAGTAGTTAACCGAATTTACGCCTTATGCTTGAGCGATAAAACACATAATACCTTGTTTCAAGATGTTTCGTTTATATTAGACCACGCTGACAGATAACAAGGCGAGTAAGAGGTAAACGAAATTAGTCTCTATTCAGTTAGTACTAGAGTGAGTTTTCTTATTGCTTTATGTTTGTTTTGATATTAAGTAGTTTCCTAAAATTGACACAGGCGCTAGCAAGCGGGCGTTGGAAACTTTTGGCGGCATGAGTGAGACGTATCATTCATAATAATGGAATGGAGTGAAATTGTCGTGTCGTACTAATTGATTGTATCTTGTAATCTAATTAATCGTAATTTATGGTAACGTTCTGTACCTATAGAAAATAAACGGTAAATTATTGGAGGAACATTCGCTTATTATGCATTTTCATAATAAAGCTGAGTAGTGGTGGAACAAAGTATGAGCTATTTTAGTAGGAGCCAAAACAGCATTTGCTGGGAGCTTTGGAAGTTTCGATTTGTGAGAAATATTTTAATTGCCTATGAGATTGGGATCCTCATTGAGAGCTGTACATTTGTAATGCGTTAAAAACCCATCTGGGATTTATAGCTCAACGTGGGTGGGTCTATTCAATAGTCAGTATAAAGATAGTAGATTCAATATGTATGGTGAATCAGTTCAACAGATGCTTAGAAAAAGACTGAGAATATACCAAAATCAACGAAGATACCAAATATATTATCTTTTATCTAGACGACTGACTCATTTTACTTGTGGTAATATTGCAACTATCGCAAGATAGGGAACTCAACTAGGAGATCGTCTTTTAGTTGATAAACACAACATAACATCACGCCTGCATTCGCCGAAGGGTTAGGCAGAGATGTGCGTGTGTGTATTTTAGTTGATCTAGTTATATTACTGATTTGAAATACCTATACCCACAAATGCAGCAGAGTGAAAATACTAATGGCAATAATGGTATCTTGAGGATGATGGCTGAGAGGTTTGACTGTCACCACATTAACCATTGTTGTATGCTTAATGTAGTGACAATAAAATGAAATTGTGTGTTGTGTTTTGTCTTATTTATATTTATTTTTATAATAATCTTTATTTAATGTACCCAACTGATTATTTTTATTTGTATTTTATGATCTAATTGTTGATTGAAATAAATGAATTGATTGAATATTAAAACTGATTTAGGAATAAGAAGTCGTTATGACTAGTCATTGAACGTCCCCATGGGAGTCACGAGACTGCAGAACGCCACCTGCGTTAACGTTCAGATATCTGCATGTCGATTCCCGATACCACTTCACCGTGAAAACATGTGAAGAGAGCGTGGAGTGAGCTGTCAGTGTCATCTCGCCCTGTTGGAATGACAACTCACTTCACCTAAGTTTTCACGGTGAGATGGTTACAGAATAGCACTGCTGGTCTTACGCCGGTTGCGAGTAATATGCATCTGACCATTCTGCAGAACATTTATTATTTATTTATTTAACATCACCAATATGGTCACTATAAATGTTCTCCAACAATCTCTAAATAATCTAGAAACATCTGTATCATCTGTATTTATCTTAAACGTTTGACTTAAGAGATCATGAAGATTCACGAAGCTTAAGACGTTACTTTGAGTCCCGTTGGGCTCTCTTTGATAAAAATAAGACCTGCCGGTCTATTCTGTAACCAACTCACCGTGAAAACTTAGGTGAAGTGAGCTGTCATTCCCTAGCAGGGAATGACAGCTCACTCCGAGCTCACTTCACCTAAGTTTTCACGGTGAGATGGTTACAGAATAGCACTGCTGTACCCTAAATGCGTATCAATCAGAATCTGAATCGTTTTGAAACAGATTGCTATTCCATTGCTTCATAAGTTCGAAAAAAACTGCTCAACAACGTAAATAACTCAATAAATGTTGTTGAACTGTCAAAATGAAACAGATTAGTTTACAAACATGTGTTACGTAATTCACGTATGCCGGTTGCGAGTACTACGCACCTGATCTTTCAGCAGAACATCACCAATAAGGTATACTATGTCCTCCAATACATGCAGTCATTGAACAATCTTTAAATGTTTGACTTAAGAGATCATGAAGATTCACGAAGCCTTTAATGTTATTTTGAGCCCCCGTTTAAGACCAGCTTTCTAATTACGCAACATATTTTCGTAAACGATAAAGACAAATCTGTTTCATTTTGACAGTTCAACAACATTCATTGCGTTATTTACGTTGCTCTGCAGTTTTGTTTTCGAACTTACGAAGCAATGGATTAGCAATCTGTTTCAAAACGATTCAGATTCGGATTGATTTTGCATTACGTAATTAGGGTACTGGATTTTTGAACGATGCTCTAGCATGAATCTTTTAAAAAACAGTCAGACTATTACTGTACTGTATGTAGGTACTTAATCTATACCTATCTAATAATATTATAACGAGGTAAAATTTGAGAGTTTGTATGTAAGGGGCCGGAACTACTGAACCGATACCGAAAGTCTATGGAAGCTACAGTATTGGTAAGTGTCATACGACCTATTTTGTGTTAAAACAAAAAAAAAAACACGTGGACGAAGTTGCGGGCATAAGCTTGTACCTATATTTTAAAATAGAGATCCTTTCTTGAGCTTCGTTCTAGAATCTATGGGTACCTATTCTCTTTCAATTTTATGAACGAAGAAAATTAAAAGTAAAGAAGAAGAATTCTTGCGCTATTCAGATTTTCATTAGAAATATACACACATCAACACGGTCTAGGGATATTTTTAAAAAAGCGAATTACTATCAATGTGTTAATTATTTATATGACATGTATATATTTAAAAGATACGTTATTTAATATTCTACCATTTTTTAATAATGGTTAAGGTACTTAGATTAAAATTTCAGGATTTTATGGAAAAACAATGAAGCATAGACGGAAACCGTATATGAATTAACTTTTAATTTGTGAGTAAAAACTGAAAAAAATAGAAAAATCATTTAATTTGTGTTTATAAACTTGAATTTAGTAGTCTGAGAAAGCGCCCATGATGTTCATAACACATCGGCAACGATTCGGCATGCTCAGAACAAGGTTGTCAATGTCTTGCTGCGGAATATTGTCCCATGTCCTTCTGAGGTGCGCAAAAAGTTGATCTTCTGTAGCCAGATTTTCAGGAACTTCCTTCAGAGCTCTTCTTTGCAGCATATCCCACGCATGCTCAATGGGATTTAGATCTGGCGATTGAGCAGGCCAGTCTAAGGCCCTAACATTATGTGTATGTAACCAAGCTGCTACCGTTCTCGCCGTGTGTGCCCGGGCATTGTCGTGCATGAGCAGGAAATCTTGCCCCATTTGTCTTCTGTGGGGCAAGATTACGGGCCCCAGCACCTGTTGGACGTATCGTTCTGCCGTCATATTGCCCCGCACCCAAACGAGATCCGTCCGTCCTCCAAGACGAATTCCTGCCCAAACCATAATTGTTCCTCCTTGGTATGGGTGAACTTCCTGAGGGTTCTGGAGACGGCTCCATCGTCCAGGAACTCGCCAAACACGCGTCCTTCGTGAATCTGGATGGAAGCCGAACCTGGATTCATCCGTGAACAGCACATTGGACCATTGCTCACGGCCCCAGTCCACGTGGTTCCGAACCCATTCTAATCGTCGTCCACGATTGCCTCTCCGTAAAGGTGGGACCCGGAGTGGTCTACGAGAGCGTTGATTGCTTTCATGCAGTCGCCTTCTTACAGTTTGGTCACTCACAAGCACTTGGTATTCCACTCGCAGCCTTTGGACCAATTGAGTCGCCGTTGCATTTGGTTGAGCTCGCGCAGTAATTTGCAAAAATCGGTCTTGTCTGGGGGTAGTGATGCGACTTGGCCCCCGGTGCCTCTCCGCTACTTCACCTGTGGCACGATAGCGTGTCCACAATCTTGAAATTACATTTTGATGGGTCCCTATGGCCTCAGCAACATTACGCTGAACAGATCCAGCTTCCAGCATTCCCACAGCTCGTAACATCTCCGCCCTCGTCAAATGTCGGCGTTGCATGGCTACAATACCTCAATTTTAACTTTATCTTTCGTTTAAAAATGAAAAAAAACTGTAACTAAACGTAATTCGTATTGTTTTCTAAATTTCGCACAAATGAAAATTCCCTCTCCTATACATCAAGACATTTTTATGCCACCGAAACAAAAGAATTTTCAAAAATTTTAATTTGGAATTAGTCTGAGATAAATTACAAACAAATCGGTGTATAAAAGATTCCAATGCGGCCAGTACTTTTCGAGTTATTTAATTGAGTATGAAATATCCCTAGACCGTGTTGATGTGTGTATTTGTATAAGCATTTTTTTCCAAGAAAATTTAAACGTCAGAATTTTAAACGAACGAGAATTCTCAGTACCTATTTCAAGAATCTTTGATTAGTATTTCGCCCGATAAATTCCTGAGAGGCTTTTATATGAATAAATGAATATAGCTTTTATAGATAGACTTTTTGTATTTTTAAGGCGAGCTAGGTTCATCTTCGCATATATCACTTAAAATAAAATATTGTGGGTTAAAAGTGGGTGTTAGGTGGGTAAAATTCAAGTGGGTGTTTAGAAACACTAAACACCCACTTGAATTTCTAATGACGCAGGTTATTACTATTTCTTCAAAACCTTTTTGTTTTTTTTGAAGAGAGCATTTGACGATTGTGTAGTCTTGATTTATATATTAATGCTGGAATGAACTTAATGGAACTCTTCGATTAAATAAACAACATTTTGCATGTTTAATCGTTATAAAACTTAATGAATCAAAGTGTTAGTTTGAATTTAATTATTATTCGAAATTGGTAGACATATGTAATCTGCTTCTAGATTTGATCTACGGTAATTGAGTTAGCAAGAGATAATAAGGTAGGTAATGGAACTTGGGGAAATGATCCTTATAGCTCGCACACCTCCAAATTTTTCTTAAAGTAGACGAACCGCGGGAAAGTCAAACAAACACAAATCGAAATACACTAGAGCGTTCCACACGTGTAAATACGTAGGTACCTACCATTCAAATCAAATAAAACGGACACGATAAGGATGAAAATTAGAGGGTGTACGGCAGTTTAGAACACAATATGAATGCCTGTTCACAAAGACCAAACAATTTTTTATGTAATTTAGGAAATGAACCATACATTTTTTTTGTGACCCAAAATTGTATAAAAACAAAAAAAATAAGTGGCCATAATATGCTATAAGGGTGTAAGGGGGGGGGGGGGCACAGGGCAGGGGGACGGGGAGGACAGGGCACGTCCCCCGCAAGCGGACGGTCTGAATGGACTGTCCTGAATGCATATCTATCAAGGCATTGCTTTAATGATGAACACTGAAGAAGTAGGATACTATCGGCTAATATCTTCATTGAAAAAGAATGAATCCCAATTATACAAGATATAGGAGACACTTCTTATCTATCTGGCCCATGTGCCCCTACCAGAAATAAATCCTGAATCCACCCTTGATATCCTAGTTAACCATTGAAACGATTTGCCATAATATATATCATGTAGGACTTACTACGAAGCAAGAAGTTGAATTCCAATAATGTAACGTTAACAAAATCCTAAAGAAACTTATATTTTGGAAAGCAATTTTTTTTTTGTACTGTACGTACGAAATTTGTTTTCGAGACAATCATACTGCTTTGAAAAAGAGAAGTAGCTAGAAAACTGATGAAAAAAAAAGAAAATAAACTAAAGGTATCCCTCTTTTTTTTGCTATATTTATTTCCATTTTTAAGAAGAGAATACGGAGAGATGGTGCAACATGGTGGCAAAGAAATTAGTCTCAGTATACAGTTATGGAATCATACGTTATTATTTGCAAAAGATCGGTAACGGAGAAAATATTCTTAATCCATCAGAAGAAGTCGAATATTATCGATGCAAGGAAAAAGAAATTGAAGAGTGAAAATGTGCCAAGAGTGCCTTTTGACAATAATAGATGACAGAACTGAGGAATGTAGGAACCAACTCCAGTATCAACATTGTGTCGTAACATCCAATGTTTATTGTATCAGCGATCGGTCTAACCTATGATTTCGTAATGGCAAGTCTTTCCACATGGTTGACTGCACTTACCTTATTAACACCTCGTTGTCTCGGCAGCTCACTTACCTTCACTGGTCGCCTTGTTGTTGTTTTATATACAAACAATACTGGGATTCATTTCAGTCAGTCGATATTATTCTGACGAGGTGTATTAATACTACTTTAAGTCACAATACTTGATGAGCCAATTGTATTCCAAGACATGAATGGTAGATGATATGTCATAAAACTATTTCCTGTTTCAAGACCCGTTACAGATATAATCGGCGACTGACAATGAATCCCCTAGTGACCCCAACATGCAGTTAGGAAAAAGCAAATAAAAAACGAAACCCAAAAGCAGAATTATTTATTGTTATCAATATCGGGATCAGGTTAGTAACGGGAACGACTCCAAAAAAGATAATGAAAAAAGGCATATTACAATATGGCAAGGTTACCCCTCACACGGCTCGTCCAAACTTGTTTACTGTCAAAAACTTAATGTAATCTCTAGAAGGGCACCATTTATAAAGAAGTATTCAGTTTCTCACTGCGGCCCCCAGTCTTTATACAGACTTATGTAAGGGGACTCCTCATAATAATAAGAATCGAAAAACACACGTGAAAAGGAACACAAAACCCTTGCGATAATTTCTGAACAGCTGCCGTCACATCACAATACTGGGATTAATAAACAAAATGTAAACTACGATCATGCTCAGCGATGCATTTTATATAAAGAGTTATAAAAGCATGTTTTGAAATTCGGTGCAAGCAAAAACAATCAAGCGTTCGCGAGTTGCGAAACAAGCAGTTTACAAATAAAGCCACCAATCGAACCCGCCACTGATATGTGATCTCGCATGCAAGTTTCGCAAGGTTAGAATCTGTTACGGCAATGTTTTGTAAAGAAATAAAGCTCACCTTTCTAATTCTCTTCTTCATGATACGCTCAGCGGCGTACACGCTGTCACCGAGCTCCATCTTATGCATCCCCAGTTTGATTGTTGGAAAAAGTGAAAAATCCAAATCCAAAATCACTGCAATCCAAGTATTGTGATCCAAATCACTGCATCCGTTTGGTAGCGCACTGCAATCCGATACACATTCTCTGTCACAACACACTGTCACTGTTCAAAGTTGCCGCGCGAACGATCCTTTTTTGCGGCACGCAGCAGCGCGTCCTCTCTACACAACGTCACAGCCGAAACTGAAGTAGGGGGAGGAAGCCCCTGCCCCGCACGCCCCGCTTGTCACACTACGTTCCTTGCCGACAGAGTGCGCCACCAGTCCGCCAACACCCGCTCGATATTCTGTAAACAAGTTTTATTTTCATCAGTTTTGTGTTTTCAGCGCTTATACTTATTATCCACCGGTAAAATACTATTGTAATTAATATGATGGACTCAAATTGGTGTTATTAATAGTTTTACTGTTTAGCTATGTATAAAAACATATCTATATAGTACATAAAAAAGTAAATAACTTTGTATATACCTAAGTATATAAGCAGTAAACAATAGTTGAGTAGTATTACAAGTCTAGAATTAACCCTCGTTAGTATTTAATTGCAAATGCAAAGTAATCGTGATTGAGTACGTTGTCGTGTCGGTATTGTAGGTATATTGCGTTGGCAGAGCGTAGTGAATGCGTCTCGCTCGAGTCGGTGGCGGCCTGGCGGGCGATTCCCCGCGGTGTGTCGGTGTGCGGCACGGGAGCACGGCAAGCGGCCGCGCCGCGGTGGAGGCACAATAAAACCGGCGAGCGCGACGTTGCCGCTATGCGCCAGCTGCGAGAGAAAGACCGAGCGCCTACCCTATTATTTACGCGCGACGTTGCCGCTCCGAACGGCCTACGTTGATTACGAGGACACCGCTTTTACGTTCGATCATCCGGCACAAAAATACTCGTTTATCTCACGATTTTCAATAGATATCGAAATTCTAACTTCACCACCCTTATTATTACATGTTAGGGAATACCTGTATATAAAATAATAATTAATACCTGAGTCAATCAGCTTATGGATGTCAACCACTTGAAGCGATGCACATTTCGCGTAAAGACCGGCCGCAAGTATAGAGTCGGCGAGAACAGTTTGTTCGTATTTTCAATGGAAACGAGCGAAAGCGACCAGTCAACAGTGCGCGCGTGAAGTAACTAAGGCATTTTCGGTCGTATCGAATCGGGTTGGCATTCGTGAAAGGTCGGTATTTTGGGCCTCGCGGGGCGCGGGACGTGAGAAACAAGATGTATCATGATTGGCTGTGAAACTCGGGCGGCGGGCGCCGCGTGTAGCAAGCCAATGGGAGAGCGCGACGCAGTGCCCCGCCCGCTGCTGTTCGGGCGCCGAATGTTTCTGTCCCTTTCGCACGGGTGCTCGGTCGATTCAGGCGCGTTGTTTTTTACTGAGAGCGGCTCACATAGAAAAAGAAACGGACATTTTGGAATGGATTACGTGCGTAGAGAAGGGTCGCCGGATCCGGGCTCGAGCACATTTATTTATTTTGTCTGTATTGTGTTGTAGGGAGAGATATGGCGCGATAAATAGATACAGCTTGCGCCGCGGCGTCGACACGTCCGCTAGATAGCACGATTTATTTTTAAAACTGTCACGTTTGATGCATGGACCGCGGTTTGAATAGACTGTTTTTCGTAGAACTGATACAGTTAACAACTTTTCTAATTATATTTTTGAACTAAGTTTCTATAGAGCTACTGATGGGTTGTTGTCTGTCGTAATTTGTTTAATATTCTACGCATCAACAATATTAGGCTGAGAGAAATCCGCTTATTTAAAGGCGGCGATTAATCTTTGCCCTGTGAAGGAATGTAAAAATACCGACCACTCTACATAACAAGTACCTACTTATCTACCTACTATTAGAGGGAGAATTCCTTGAATGACTGAAAACAGCCGTGACTCTATCATCAATAGGTAAGTGCCTAATGGCAACAGCAATATCGTTAAAATAAAACTAAGAAATTTCAAATACGTTCTGATATCAATATCTACTTAAAGTAATATATACCTACCTACCCGCACTGGGCCCACGTGGTAGTAGCCCACTCCTTCTCGAAGAGAAAAGGCCTAGGTATGTCCTAGCAGTGGGAACATTAAAGACTGACTAAGTATGTTATGCATACCTATGCAAAAAAGTAGGCAACATATCAAGTCATTCTTGAAATTCCAACACCCTAGGTGATGTGATGATGCATCCATGATGTCATGTCACAACCGCATGCTGAATGCTATTATCATGAATCAGCAGACAATGGCTCAAAGCCAGAACACTACAAGTCCGGTAGATACATCTTGTTCAATCTAAGTATACGTTGAGGAGAAAGTATGGTGTAATATTATTGCTTATAAGTAGGTATGTAGTGCTGCAGGATTCAAAATTCAAAATATTTTATTTCACATAGGTACTTAAACCTACTCACAAGGGCACAGAAGAAACGTCAGAAGGTAGGTGCACGTTCGCCGAAGTATTACCTAAGTACCTATCTATGATTAAAGGCTAGCGCACAAGACGATTTCAGACGCTCTTTGAACCAAGCGTGAAACATGAATTTAATGATGAACCGATTCAACAATGTTGGATTCCGGCACTTGGCATCTTTGAGCGAATGATCGAAATATGAAAAGAACGGAGCGGATGAACGTTCCATTCCTATATACCTAATTTTGTCGGTGTCGTGTGAACTTGGAATGAAACAAAATTGAACCTACACTCGAGTGAAGCGTCCGATACATCGGCTTTATTAAGTACCTATAGCTGCATCGGATGTACCTATCGCTTTTCGACCAAAAAGCGTGATGAAGCCCGCCTCATGTAGTGTGCGATGATTCATATAAAAGAGTAGGTACGGAAGTGCACTGGAGATTCCTCTGTAAGTGTTAAAAACGGCTAGCTGCAGCCAGGGGAGGTTGGTCGGTAGCTTCAAGAAACCCTGGATCATATAAAAGCGACAGTGTGTGGGTTCTAGAGAGCTTCAAACGGCACCGTGGCAAACCTAGGTGAAGATACGACGACGAAGGGAAATACAGATGAGTTGGACAGCTAGATAAGTAGATCCAGGAATGGTCCGGTATTACCTTTTAGGGGCATGAGGAACAGGGTGTAAAGTTCACTCATCCACCACAGAAAAGGGAGGATCCTCCGACTAGACGGGTGTTGTGTCTGGCGGGCCGACTGCCCGACTGTTGATGTCGGATAGTCTTATACTTATAATTATGTCGTTCGCGCGATAAACTCTAATTGTGCGATGCAGGATTTGTGTGACGTCATGTCATTGATGCGTAGTTCGTAGGTATGTGGCGGTGTAACCGCTACAACCTCAAGATCAAGAGGTAAAGAGGAGAAGCAGTCCTTTTCCTACAAAACATCACAGGCTGAATTCCTATTTTTTGGCTCTGCATCACCCAAAGGCTGGTAGAAAATACCTGTAATAGGTATGTCCGCCTCATACTAATTGAGTGAAGAAAAAAGAAAGTTGAAGTATTTATATAATAAATGAATTATCAACTTTCCCCTTGAAAATAGTCTGATCAAGCGGCGGTTGTAAAATGACATTCTACTTAACTATGGCCGGTGTCAACCGCCGCACGTCAGTCAACAGCTCGTGCGTCGTCAGATTTTGAGCAGTTTATCGCTACCGCTAAAACTGGGGCATGAGAATCACGGGATCGTGATTGGGATTGAAAAATGCACATCCAAGGGCCGAAACCAAAAATACAACACCGAGATTTATCGCTGTTTATAGTGTGGACCACAGATAATGGGGGAGACATTATTTGCTTTGAGGTGTGGACTGTGTTCAATAGCACGATCGCCGTCGCGTCCATCGTTTCGAACTCGATCCGAAATCATATCGAGTCTCGGTAACGCCCGGCGGTGCCCTAACGTCCTATGCTAATACTTAAGGTGTTTGGAATCCCAAAATTCACGGGTAAGTCCCGCGAAACTCGGCGTGGTTCAAGAAATATCTACCAATCGCACGACGTTGTTGCGTGACTTGCGCCATTACTCGATGGAGACACGGTTTATTTGTATGGCAGCGCGGAACATTTGTCTTCTAGTGAATAGATGGCTTAATTTATTCAATCCATGATCCATTGCCCCATCCTTTACTGCGCGGCAGCCGCTTTCCAAGTCGTTTTAAATCAACCTATGGATATCTAAGGTTTTTTTTGAAGAGTCGGGCGCTTGAGTTTTTTTATTCTCCTACGGTTCGTAATTATCCAAATAGGCGCGCTTGCCACGTGGGGCACTTGGAAATCTATACATGGATATTTAGATACTTCTTTGTGAGTACCTACTGTATGCACAATAACTAACTCGATTTCCGCGCGGAATGGGCCGTAGGTACCTATACTTAATCCTCACACGCAGTTGTTTAGCGCATTCAGTGTCTCGCGCGCTATTTGTCCTATTCGCTTTAGTGTGCCCTGCTTTAGTGTAATCACAGTTTGTACCTCCATTATTGAGACTATAGCGCTATACTTAACCTTACTGAAACTTGAGCATTATGGACTTACGGATGTAGCGGTTACACCGCCACATACGAACTACGCATCATAGACATGACGTCACACAAATCCTGCATCGCGCTATTAGAGTTTACCGCGCGAACGACATATAAGTATAAGACTATCCGACATCAACAGTCGGGCAGTTGGCCCGCCAGACATAACACCCGTCTGGTTGGAGGATCCTCCCTTTTCTATGGTGGATGAGTGAACCTTACACCCTGTTCCTCATGCCTCTAAATTGGTGACCCCCGAGTATGAACGTCAACGTAGCCTTCGCGCAACTACTTCAGCGTGACGTCTTCATCATCATCACTCCCGCAAGCTTTCATGAGGCGAGTTACACAGACAGCCAGCACCCACGGCTTCAACGGGTATCCTGACCACCAGCATGCAGCGAACGCGCATTCTTGGTTATCACCCTCAGCCTCATCAGCAACCTTGGCACAGCACCTGCACTTTCGGCCGGTCTCACAAGCAGAGCTCTTTCTACCCTCTCCTGGTCGACGCTAGCAGTCAGCCACAACCCGGCGCTATACCACATCCAACTCACTGGATCGTGACGCAGCGCCACCCCGACTCACTGGGGAATCACCGCAGACAGTTCTGACTCACCGCGAACTATGCGGCACCCGGTTCCGACTCACTGGAACCTCCACTGGCACTGTGAAGCATCGCAAGATACAAGACTCAGCCCACTATCGACCTCCGGTCTCCGGAAGGGAGTGATGTAGCGGTTACACCGCCACATACGAACTACGCATCAATGACATGACGTCACACAAATCCTGCATCGCGCAATTAGAGTTTACCGCGTGAACGACATATATAAGACTATCCGACATCAACAGTCGGGCAGTCGGCCCGCCAGATACAACACCCGTCTGGTAGGAGGATCCTCCCTTTTCTATGGTGGATGAGTGAACTTTACACACTGTTCCTCATACCCCTAAACGGAAAACTTGCGCTCAGTTTTGTAAAATCTTAATGATAGACAATAGCAAGTTCAAATAAATGGTGTCAATACACTTGGTTTAAATGTATAAATGGGTGTAAGTACCACAACGCTCGTTATTGGGTCCTTTCCTCTTTTTAGTATTTAATGATCTACCCCATTTGTTAAAAACTCAACCACAAATGGTGTCATTTGCTGACGATAATCCTTCCTTAATTTTCTAAATTAATAGACGTGCATCAAATCTTGACAATGTAAATAACGCCCTACTGCAGGTCCAAAATTGGTTTACCTATAGGTAGTACACACATCAACACGGTCTAGGGATATTTCATACTCAATTAAATAACTCGAAAAGTACTGGCCGCATTGGAATCTTTTATACACCGATTTGTTTGTTATTTATCTCAGACTAATTCCAAATTAATTTTTTTGAAAATTCTTTTGTTTCGGTGGCATAAAAATGTATAGGAGAGGGAATTTTCATTTGTGCGAAATTTAGAAAACAATACGAATTACGTTTAGTTACAGTTTTTTTTCATTTTTAAACGAAAGATAAAGTTAAAATTGAGGTATTGTAGCCATGCAACGCCGACATTTGACGAGGGCGGAGATGTTACGAGCTGTGGGAATGCTGGAAGCTGGATCTGTTCAGCGTAATGTTGCTGAGGCCATAGGGACCCATCAAAATGTAATTTCAAGATTGTGGACACGCTATCGTGCCACAGGTGAAGTAGCGGAGAGGCACCGGGGGCCAAGTCGCATCACTACCCCCAGACAAGACCGATTTTTGCAAATTACTGCGCGAGCTCAACCAAATGCAACGGCGACTCAATTGGTCCAAAGGCTGCGAGTGGAACACCAAGTGCTTGTGAGTGACCAAACTGTAAGAAGGCGACTGCATGAAAGCAATCTACGCTCTAGTAGACCACTCCGGGTCCCACCTTTACGGAGAGGCAATCGTGGACGACGATTAGAATGGGTTCGGAACCACGTGGACTGGGGCCGTGAGCAATGGTCCAATGTGCTGTTCACGGATGAATCCAGGTTCGGCTTCCATCCAGATTCACGAAGGACGCGTGTTTGGCGAGTTCCTGGACGATGGAGCCGTCTCCAGAACCCTCAGGAAGTTCACCCATACCAAGGAGGAACAATTATGGTTTGGGCAGGAATTCGTCTTGGAGGACGGACGGATCTCGTTTGGGTGCGGGGCAATATGACGGCAGAACGATACGTCCAACAGGTGCTGGGGCCCGTAATCTTGCCCCACAGAACACAAATGGGGCAAGATTTCCTGCTCATGCACGACAATGCCCGGGCACATACGGCGAGAACGGTAGCAGCTTGGTTACATACACATAATGTTAGGGCCTTAGACTGGCCTGCTCAATCGCCAGATCTAAATCCCATTGAGCATGCGTGGGATATGCTGCAAAGAAGAGCTCTGAAGGAAGTTCCTGAAAATCTGGCTACAGAAGATCAACTTTTTGCGCACCTCAGAAGGACATGGGACAATATTCCGCAGCAAGACATTGACAACCTTGTTCTGAGCATGCCGAATCGTTGCCGATGTGTTATGAACATCATGGGCGCTTTCTCAGACTACTAAATTCAAGTTTATAAACACAAATTAAATGATTTTTCTATTTTTTTCAGTTTTTACTCACAAATTAAAAGTTAATTCATATACGGTTTCCGTCTATGCTTCATTTTTTTTCCATAAAATCCTGAAATTTTAATCTAAGTACCTTAACCATTATTAAAAAATGGTAGAATATTAAATAACGTATCTTTTAAATATATACATGTCATATAAATAATTAACACATTGATAGTAATTCGCTTTTTTAAAAATATCCCTAGACCGTGTTGATGTGTGTATTTTCTTTACCAAATGTCAAAAGTAGTTTTTCTTTTTTGTCTTGATATTAGTGACTAACTAAAAGTACCTACCTAGTAATTGTGAGTCGACAAAACTATTTTCCTGGGGATCACCCTCGACTCAAGGCTTCAATGGAGTCCTAATTTAACATCTCTTGCAGGACGGCTAAGTTCAGTAGCATACCTATAATATGCTATGAAATAGGTACCTAGGTACTTAAGGTATTATACAAGGTAAGTGGACGGGCTGCAGACATCGAGTCTATTTTATTATGCCTATTTCTTTTACTTTTACCGAAGAAAAACCTATTACACAACAATAAAATAAAAATAGTTTTCGACCTAAAATGCAAATCAGGTCTAATTTTGATTTCGGGCAAAAAAAAAAAACGGTTTCTAGTTACCCGTGTTTCCCAGTTACGGGGTTGTGGAGGTTAGATAGCAGTCGCGCCATGTAAAATACTGGAATTCAGCTGCATCCGGTTAGACTGGAAGCCAACCCCAACATAGGTAGGTACTTGAGAAAAGTCATAACAAGTTTCGCGTTTCATATGCGCATTTTTCCCGGGAAACGCGAAACTTGTTTCGAAGCTTGTCGAATGAGTCAACTTCACAAAACTGTGCGGTGACGCAGGCTATACCTACCTACCTACCCAAATGTAGTTAGCTCGCATTGGTTGGTCAACCTACCTATAACCAATAGCTTGGGTTATTCATCGGGGCAACTTTTGCATCTTTCTTTTGTACTGAGGATTGATGTTTTGAAGGCGCGTTGAGCACTTTTTGGGTGAACAAAAAGGGAGAAACTCGCGTCATCGTCACCACACGCTTCCCATGAGCTAGGTATATGTAGATATAGGTATACTGTGTATATAGTTTTCACTTCTATCGGCAGTTCAAAGACTGCCCCGCATGTTTTTGTTGTAGAGGTCATGGTGATTTTGATGCTAAAATGTGAATTAAAGATGAATCCGAACAACGCTGCACACGGCAGTGCTGCCGCTCAATACTTGTCCCCATAGGTATATTTTCTAGAGTAGTTTCAGCCGTGCTCGGAATTTAATCTAGGTACTATAAACCTTTAGAAAATGTATGGGGACCAGTACTGCTGCGGCAGCGTTGTTCGGAATCATACCTTTAACTTGAATTATTAAAGAAGTTCTCTGTGAAGTAAGATGGTCACTAGGCTTGCCGTGTGTGCCAAGTTGAAACCCGTAGGTATCATAGTAACGGCCTTATTAATGGGGCTTTCGAGAAAAATTTGAGAAGAGAGCATACAATGATCAAAAGATGCTGATGATTCAACATGGGTAGGTTCTTATGACTGTTTGTAGGAACCTAGCGGTGTAGGTACGAATATTCAGGAGAAAGCCTCAAAAACTCGACTCAACTCATATTTTTTTTACGAATAGTACGCTCCGATAAGCAATCAAATTCATTGATTATCCAAACGACAAAAACCTGCTTAATTTAAATCCTCGAACACATTTTAATATATATGTCTCTAATATTAGTTAAGAAGGGCATCAAATGTGCGCGTGGGCAGGTTGAGATCGTTATCGAAGCATCCCGATGTTGCCCGAACGCCGACGAATTAATCGCTTAGAAAATTCGTAACGACTGGTTTTGAACGAAGACGAAGTAATAAAAATAAAATTGAGGCAATCTTATAATGGAATTGATGTCCGATGATTGTGTTGTATGAAGTTTAAGTATGACTTGGTTGGAAGTCATAAAAATCTTCATACATTTTAATTAAATAGGTAGGTAGAGAAGGTGGAAGTTAGTATGAGGGAGATAAACTGATAAAGCGAAGCTTTGTGGTAAAGATGACGAAGACCATAATATTTCACCATGTTAAGTAGAGAAATCTTTCTTACTATAGGTACCTACCCAAATCGCTTTAGCGTAGCAATAGCGGTCATTGCCCTTCCCCCAATATCTCTCCGTATAGGAACCGAAACAATACCTAAGCTATGTATGGTTTTTCGTTATTGAAACATGTTGAAGATTACTATAGATATTCAGGACGTTAACAGACTATGTTACAGTTTTTAAAATAAAGATTGGTTGAAAATGTGGGTGGGTCAATGACCTTTATTGCCACGCTAAAGCGACTCGGGTATATCATATTATAGGTTCACGTAACGATGTATGGACTGTGTGAAAGATGATAGGTATGGCTAGGAAGGGGGGTGACTAGGACTACCGAAATTACGACTAAGTTATAGAGAAGTAGGTATGGAAGAACAACATGTTGCGCCGTCACCAAATAAATTGGGAGAGTGGCAGGAGAGTGACGATGATGCATGGGTTCATGTAGGCAAGTAGCAAAGTGAAAATTCAGTTAAAGACTATTAAAATAAACATTTGTAATGGTAACTACTGCCTCTAGGGACGTCAAAAAAAACATTTTTTTTTGTTCTTAAAGATTATTAAAAATATTGGACATTTATATTCTTTCTTTTTTTACGTAATCATAAGATTACGGCAGGAGCTCGTGGCTAAGTAATAACTGCCGCACGGGTCGATCCGTCAGGTTAAGCTACGCTTGCCGGGGTTGGTCTGTGGATGGGTGACCATCTTTACATACCGAGACTCCTCCGTGCCTCGGAAAGCACGTTAAGCCGTTGGTCCCGGTTGTCATTCGTGGATCTTTGACAGTCGTTACGGGTCGTCAGAAGCCCGAAAGTCTGACAATCAGTCTTACCAAGGGGTATCGTATTACCCAGTTACTGGGTTGTGGAGGTCAGATAGGCAGTCGCTCCATGTAAAATACTGGTATTCAGCTGCATCCGGTTAGACTGGAAGCCGACCCCAATATAGTTGGGAAAAGGCTAGGCAGATTGATTGATTGATAAAATTACGGCAATACATTGAGTTAAAATGTGGCATGACGTCACTCTTCTGTAGATTTTATACTGATTTATAACGTAGCGAGCCCCCACTCCCCAACTTTAATGCGTTTTATCTAAATATTCTTTTTATAATATGAAAAAGCAAAAAAATACGTGTCTAATATTTTTTTATTATCTGACTGACGGAATAAATAGTTATTTTTTCCTCAGTCAACATCCTAACTACCACAATAGTGCTCCAAAGCCCATTACAATAGGTAATGGCCTATTAAAATTTGAATAACAAGTAGGTACAACAAAACGAAAAAACAATACAAAAAGAAACAAAGACCAAAAAACATGATCACATCATCTGTAATTATCTACCGGGACCAACTAATCATAACATAATAGCACGCCTTTACCGTCATAAATAAATTCTTTATGATCCTTCACCAAACTGGTTTCCACAAAAAATATATGCTCCAACAAAAACTGGAAAAAAAAAACAAAACGTGCCATTGTAAATACCTAATAGTCGGGATTTCAATTTCGGGGCCAAACGAAAAGGTTCTGTGACAATGAAACTGAAAAATTCCGAACACCTTTCTATTGAAACTATCGAAAAGCGAAAAGCGCTGCAAAAATAGTGGCGTTCAGAATACAACGCACAATAGAAGCGATGCAGCGCTGTCGTTGTTGAAATTGGAGCTGCGACACCCGGAGCGAAATAACTGGGGTATCCCATTGATCCCTGCATTACAAAACGATACAGCCAAAACACAATCTTGTGGCACAGAGAATAGGGTTGAATTTTAATTATGATACCGTTGTTTTGTAATAACCCTGGCTTACATAAAGGGGATGTGAGATCTGACAAAATTGCGCGTTGTAATGACGTCCCGACAATAGGCGTTCTGGGAACCGACGATGTTTTTGCCACGTCTGTGCAAATTTGCGAAGTTTCGGCTTCGCATGTGGCTCATGGGCTCACAAAGGAACGAGTTGTTTAATAATTATAGCAAGAAACGTGGAATTTTTTAAACATTGGCTTTGGCTTTTGTTTCTATGGAATTATGCTCATTTCGAAAGATGTTTTTGGTTTAATTAGCATACTTTTGGGACATGTCATCAAAGCAGATTGTAGCAAACTGATAGAAATAAGAAATTTTTCATAAGTTGCTAAGCATTCATTCGCTTATAAGTTAAGGATAGACGAGTGTCCTAAAAACATCGGCAAATACCTAAATTAATAGCATCTCAATGCATTCAATACTCTGCTCGAAGAAGGCCTAAGAGTTTCTATCATTTAGGTAAACATGACGACGCGCGACGAAGGAAGCCTAACAAAAATGACGATATGTCAATTCTGATTCAAATTAAAGAGAAAACGCGAAACTTCTTAAAATACGGAAAGCTTTCAGGAGAGGCTTACAAAGAATTGGGAATGCTTGAGCTTATTTACATACTTTTATCCCTAAAAGTCGTGGATCTTGAAAGAATCGCAATTTCATTCAAGTTACTTGTAGCTTGGGTTTTCCTTGTTCGAATATGAGAAATAAATAGGATAAGGAACAGTTTTGTGATTCGTTTTCTGCGTTTCTGATGATCAGACAGTCATAATAATGATGTTTTGTTATAGACAGTAGGGAAACTTAACATACGTTTACTGTGTTTCTGTAGTGAGCTCTGTTATTTGGATGAATCGGATTGAATTATATATCTGGCGGATTGATATTGTGAACTCCGTTAGTATTTCCTTATGATCATTTGTAAACAATTCACTGCAGAATAGCAGGCTTTGCTAAAAGCTGGAAAGTATATTCTTGACATTATATCTAAATGGATCTGAAGCCAGATAAGTTTGATACAGCTCGGTAATGCGCTATAGGATTTTGTCTGTTCTATAGGTTTGATCACAGGTTTTCCACGCTTCAAACTATAAATACATATTTTAATTTATTTCCTCTTTTTAACCCCCGACGCAAAAAGAGGGGTGTTATCAGTTTGACCGCTATGTGTGTGTCTGTGGCACCGTAGCTCTTAAACGGATGAACAGATTTGAATGCGGTTTTTTTTTTACTTATCATATTAGCAAATGATTTTCTGAAGTCTAATCTGACTCATTCAGTTAAATAAGAAAGAGGCACAGTCAGGAATATATAAGACAGTGGATCTAGTAAATGCTGGGCGTCTGTGGCGTGAAAGGTACTTACCTAAATGTTTTTTTTTTTTGCCTAAATGGACTGATGGTGTATCTACGATATACTTGAGAGCTTTAGGAGTAATTACTAACTGTTTGAGAGTTTACAGAATGTAAAATGATTAACTTCTTACCGTATTAGTTCTCGTCTCGAAATAATTCCGCACTCAATTACAAGATTAACGAACAAGCGTCGCAACTTAAGTAGGTATAGGTGGCATAAGGTGGCCATTTTATTCACTGACAGTGACAGCTAAAGCTTCATAAATTAGAACCGAAATCAATAAATGCCAGTTATTTAGACAGTTGGAAATGTACCAAGGAGGAAGGAAGATTATCTGTTGATTAGGTATAATTTATTGCAGTATGACTTTGAATTTATTCGTAGATAGGTACTTATAACTTCCATGTTAGTAGCTTACCGTTTGACGTCATGTCGTGGATAATTTGACTCCTATAGTAACCTGGGCTAGTAATTAGTCAGATTGGAAGTTATTGTATGTTTGCATCTACATCTCTAAGACAAAGACAAGTTTGTCTTAGGGATTTAGATCTTGGATAAACAGTAGATGTTGATCGGGGATAGGGCTGGTGCCATTTCTAAGCATCGTGCATCGGGTCGATGCTTAGAAATGTTGTCATGCTCAGAATTGTAGGCCTCATGTGGCTTTTTGGGAATGTGTTTGTAAAAGGTCGAATTACTTACCTACACTTCTTGCAGGGTTAACCTTTCATGTTTGCAACTTTACACCAATTTGTAACACTAAACGAAATCACGACATTCCATTCTCGTCCTTTTATAAAAGTTGTAAAACAAACTGCAACCCTTTTAGCATCCCCCACACGTATCAGCATGCATGAAGAGATAAATATTCAGAGGCCGAAGCGGCGGGTTTTA
This sequence comes from Xanthia togata, assembly GCA_963853775.1. Classification (NCBI taxonomy): domain Eukaryota; kingdom Metazoa; phylum Arthropoda; class Insecta; order Lepidoptera; family Noctuidae; genus Xanthia; species Xanthia togata. Next base: position 9,013,210 of record OY970802.1, on the reverse strand, counting down.
ATAAAATTACCCCCAGGCAGGGGTGTGGGGCGGAAATTGAAAACATCGCCCGCCGCATCCACCCGCGGTTATCTGTAGTGCTCAGCAGGGTTCCGATGGATTGCCTCGCGAACTTATTTAAGTGAGTGGTTATAATTTTCGTGGATATTTTTGGGTGGGTTAGCACATCAACGCAATCGCGCAGGACTGGCAGCTTTAGTACCTATATGGAAATGGCCCGATTCAAAATTGGATATTTTTAGTCTTATTTCGTTATATTTGCAGCTGGAGATTTTTGCAGTCTTCTAGTTCATCCAAGTTCCTATGGAACACGGGGTGACGATGTTTTTTCTGTTATAAATATCATACATTGATTGATTGTGAACGCGAACGAAGTCGAGATCAACATCTAGTTAATTCTTTTTAATCTACTCGTATATTCAAAGAGAAGTCACAGCTCGAAAGCTGTTGTGATGATTCAGAGTGAGTTAAAAAAAAAGTTGATCCAGAAAACATTTCGATTTTCGGATCGAAATCGAACAGAGCCTTTAATATCGATCAGTACCCTAATTACGTACTACACGATCAATCGGAATTCGAATCGTTTTGAAACAAATTGCTAATCCATTGCTTCATAAGTTCGAAAAAAAAACTGCTCAACAACGTAAATATCGCAATGAATGTTGTTGAACTGTCAAAATGAAAAAAAAAACGGGTTGCACTCCGGGAGTGCCGGCAGAAGTGAAAACTTGAATATTAACGTTGTGCATTTTTGATATTTTGGAATGGTTAGGGAATAATTTTGCACCGGTCTACTCTCCCTCCCTCTTACGAATTTTCGATCAGGTCACGTGTCCTGACGCGAGTTTAACATTTTTTACCCATCACAAAAAAAGTGCACAACGCCGCTAAAGAAGTTTTCACTATTGTCAACGTACCTAAATGAGTTGCGTAATTAGATAGCTGGACATCAAAAACCCAATACGTAGACAAAATATTAAGAACAGGACAAAACGGCGGTAAAATACAGGGTATTGACAGATACATAGAGCGCACGGGCGAGCGAAATTCGCACCCCTCCCAAGCTTCATGCATACCTCAATTACACTCCCTCGGTTGGCACGCAATGTTTGTTCAACGTAAGTCGTGTAAGCCTGTCTTCTTGCCATCCCCATATTTTAATTGGCTACAACAATATTATTGTAATGAATTGATATATATTTTTCACATTTTAGTTGAGGTACCCACACAAATTCGAATAACACTACTTGCTATGTAAATAACATCATCCATATAGACTAAGTGGGAAAACACCTAGGTATTATTGAAGCTAACTCAATAAATACCCAAGCAAACTTAATTAAATTTAAATGGGACCAGTTCTGAAGTAGGTAATATGACCTACCAAACATAAAAAAAGGAATCATCAAAATAATTTCATAATTGGCGGAGTAGACATAGGTATACCGAAAAAAAAAAGTTGTCGAATTTAGACCCTCCTCCTTTTTGAAGTCGGTTAAAAATATGCAAGTCAGTTCTTTCTCTATTCATTTTATCTCCAGAACTATTTTCTGGTTGCTGTTCAGACGGAATGAGAGGTCCGAATACGGACGTATCTGCAAGGCAAGCTTAGGAAGTGTTGGCGCGACCGACAACTATCTTGCGTTCTCGACAGATTGCCTGGAGAAGGCAACGGAGAGATGTGGAAGTTTGTTAGGGAGGCTTTTGCCAAACTGTGGGACAGAAAAGGTTGATTCAATAAGAAAAGAGAGGTCATTTTAACCACCTCTGTGTTTTAGTAGTTAGAAAATCACACCCAGAGGTCCCAGGTTCGATGCCCAGATGGGTACAAAATTTTCTGCTCGTTTTGGTAGGGCTTGTTCTAAGTCTGCCTGGCTAGCTACCACCATCTTATCTAAGTTTGTCATCATAAAAACAATGTTAACAGCACTGGTTAGAGGTAAGACAGCCAGTTCCTTTGTGGTTGAGGACTCCGGGTGAAGCTCGCTTCTACCTTCGGCCTGATAATCACTTACTATCAGTTGAGATGCAAGCCAAGAGCTTCTACGTAGTGGCAAAAAAACATTGAAACGATGCAAAGGGCATAGTTTCGTCTTTCGAAGCAGGCAAACCAACCAACCGAGGAATCAATAAATCGGTAGGTAAGATAGAAGCAAATGAAGAAATCTAATCAAGCCTTATCTAATCTTGGGTGTTAATTGAATTCCGTTCATTAATTACTTAACTATGAAGATCAAGAGCATGGATCAACATGATAAGGATAAAAATCAAAATGGGTTTGCTGTAAAATGAAAGTTTTGTGACTTAGGATATATTGAATTCTTATTTCCTTGCAAATATCGTCTTCTTCCTAGCGTATCAATGGGAATGTAAATTGTATATCTAAGCCCAGAAATTAGGCATAGCGTCCATTCGTTCCGGTAACGTGCAGGAATATCGAGGCACGCAGGGCATTATGTCGTGTCCCATTATTTGTGGCAGCATTAGCACATCAGATATAATTATATTACCATCTATCTATACTTTAATATTATAAAGAAATATTTTTTTCTTTGTTTGTACCGAATAGGCTCCGAAACTACTGGACCGATTTGAAAAATTCTTTTACCATTAGAAAGCTCAGTTTTCAGGGAGTAATATAAGCAACGGGTCCCGCGGGAAAGACCACGGGAGCGAAGCCGCGGGCAAAGTGCTAGCCCCTTTATAAAGTTGCCTGCATATTCCGTTACAACAACACCTCAGCACCATTCAACTACAATAAACATTTCATATCTTATGAACCACCTCATTATTTCTCAAACTCGCCATATCTGTCAGACAAATCATTGATATCTCGAGACCAGAACGAAATAATGACTAACAGTGATCATCAGACGGTCTCGCATTGATGTAGCGCGTCGCTTTCACCGCGGGCGCACACACAATCGCGGCTAGTGCCATTGTACAAGAGTTATTACTGTAATAGCTGTGTGGCCTACGGTGAGAGAATGGCCGATTGTGGTTTATAGTGTTTAGAAAATTTATTGTTATAAGAAGAATTGGGAGTTGAATTGAAAATTAGGTTTAGGCCTGTTTCTAATTCTACTATAGGGAGTGAGAGAGGGAAGAACTATTGCATCTTTGACAGAAATGATTGTACGAGTATTCTTGTTAAAAGATGTGGAAATTCTAAATGATTCTGGAGTGGCGACCGCTTACCTCAAACTCAAAGCATTTATTTCAATTAAACCATTTACAGGCACTTTTGAACTGTCAAAGAGTCGGTCAGTTAGTCAGAAAGTTGAAGCTAGTTGCCCATTCCAAAACGTAGATCTCTATGGAGAAGAACGGGCAAGAAACTCCAAGGACACTCTTTTAAATATAGATATTACAAAATCCTGGGTACATTATTCTTGTTGCCTTTATAATGTTTACGGGAAAACGTAGCGTTGGAAGGCCTCCCACAAGATGGACCGATGACCTTGTGAACGCCATAGGAAACTGCTGGATGCAGGAAGCAAAGAATCAGTTGAAGTGGCGGTGCTTGGGAGAGGCCTATGTCGAGCAGTGAACGTCTTTCGGCTGAAATGATGATGATGATGAACAACCGCGAACAAAGGTTGATATAATAGAGATGAATTGAAGCGTGGTGTTAATGAAGATACTAACGATGAAAGTTAAAGTATTGTTAGTTTTTAAATACGGGATGTACCTGAATTCCACGTAGGTGTAAGCAAAGCAGTAGTCTTAAGCATATTAGTAAAAAATCTAATAACCATTAACGTTTAGCTTCTTCTGGCTGAGAGGTACTACTAAGGTTTCCGGCAAAAATTGCCCCTAGCACTGCTGCACTGTAAGTATAAGATTAATCCGATCGTAATTTTTTTACGGGCGTATTGGTATAGCATATTGAGAGAATACCAAAAACATTTTAAAATTGAATTACGTTACCTTCTGAAGACATTGGTAATTATGGTTAACGTAGACAAAACGATAATAAGGTAAAATCAAGCATACGACATAAAGATAGAGCAGCGGTGGCCCAGTAGTGGCGGCTCCGACTTACGAACAGTAAGTCGTGGGTTCGAACCCAGACAGGCGCATTGCTTTGTGTAAATTATTTCATCACCACTGCTCTCAAAACGGTGAAGGAAAATATCGTGAGGAAACCGGCATGTCGTAGAACCAAAAATTCGAAGACATGTGACATCTACCAATCCGCACTGGGCACACGTGGTGGATTATAGCCCACTCCCTCTCATTGAGAGGAGGCCGTGTCCCTGCAGTGGGAACGTTATAGGCTGATGATGATGATGAAGCATAAGACGCGACATCGAGGTTGGAACAGGCGATAATGGCGAGATGAACATACCTAACCGTTTTATGAAAGACACAAGAGTCCCGGGGAATGGTTAGGATTGTGAAATATCTTTGCTCAGCAGCGTGTAAGCATGGCCTGAACGGCCTGATAAGGTAGGCCTTAGATAGATAGATTAGATAATGGGTCATAATATGTTTGACAAAATAGTAAAAAAAAAAAACACTTTATTGGTAGTACTAGAAGTTTCATAAATCAAAAGTGATGTGTGTGGAGTCTGTTGAATCTACTAAGGGTCCTTTCAGACATGCTAGAATCATCAAAAATTAAGGAAAAATGACGCTGGCTACAAAATTGTTATACAACGCAATGTTTCAAAGAATACGGCATTTCAAATACCTAAGTTTATTTGTAGGATTTTGTTCAATTTTCTAAATAAATAATTTCGCCTCTGCCTTTACTGCTTCGTTGGTCTACTGGTCGTAAGCGCTACTGCTGAGCATGAGGTCTTGGGGTTCGATTCCTGGGTCGAGCAAAGTGTTATTGGATTTTTCCATATGGAATGTCTCAGTAGCAGCCCGGAGTATGGATTTCTGCCCGGTTGATGGCATTAGGGTCGCCCCCTATTACATGGGACTTAAATATAAATGGTGAAATGTGGGTGTACTACCTATAGGTATAGGTATACTTCTGCGAAACCCTTCGGGGAATACAGGCGTGATGTTATGTTTATGTCAAATAATTTCGTTTAAAAGCGAAATGAATATGACGCTTATCGCGTATGAAATGCGCCGCTCGTGATATGTACAAAACAATGGCGTGTCGGAGACAGGGGTCGCAATCCATCATGGTTGTCCATTGAAACGTCACGCACGCACTGCGCCTGCGCCGCTCTGTGCCCGTCTCTCATGGACTTAACTTAAGGTGAAAGCGCCAGGGTAGCCTGCAGAATTCCGATTTTCTAACATTTTTTGCAATTTGCTGCATTTTTTGTTGATCAAAATATGATTCACCACCGTTAAAAATATTTATTTACAGTATTATAGTCATTAAAATCGACAACACAACTCTCTAAGTTTACATTACCCCATTGAATGACTACACTGGTCAGTGCCTGCTTGAAGTAATGCTACAGCTTGAGCTGCTTCCTGAGGTGTTGTATCCATTATTAATCGAAAAAAGTAGCAAAAACACACGCGTCTGAGCAAACGATGGACAAAAACTAAAGAAATGATAAGAAATATCCGACTACCCTCATTGTAGAGAAAAGGAACGCTTATTTCAAACTCTGGTGAAAACAGAGCAAATCGTTAGCATTGTGTTTGTTGCTTGATTACAATGTGAGTTGACGGTACTTTCGAATTAATTTGTAGTCATTTTAATCACCATGAAACGCACTTTTTGTAGGTATAACTTTGATAGTTGTAAGTTTTATACTTTTTGAGAAAATCGAATCAGAGTTCCTAGGTAGCTGGTGGCTCGGTTTATTTGCTGTCCAGCACGAAATCAGAAGAAGAAAATTTGAATTTCGCAGGCTAATTTAGAGAATCCCCCTTAATAAAGCATTACTTTACGTCAGCAGGGTAATTACTCCGCACTGCGCATCATACGTCGTACATTATTATGGTCGTCTCTCATGGCCTCAATTTAATATAAAATTACCTACTGTCTCCTTCAGATCGGAATAGGAGGAGGAGATATACTTAATCGTTGTCCATCATTTACCTATTGTCCATTGTAAAGTCAAGTCATCTCTCATGGACTTAACATAGTATAGCATACTTTCTTCAGCAGGGTAGGCACGAGATCAGATCATAATAGGAAGAGGGGGTTGCTGTCCATAATTTTTGTCCATTGCGTAGTAAAGCGTTATTGCACAAAAATTATGGACATTGACAGTGATGCTGGTCTGTGACCGTCTCTCGTGGACTTAACATAGCATAACGCAGTACTTTACCTACTTACTTCAACAGGGTTGGTGAAGGTTCAGATCATTAGGTATAGGAAAACGAAAGATGGTCAAAAACTTCGAACATGCGGTCATCTCTCACGGGCTTTAGATAGATTCACATGACTCGAACTTAGTACCTAAAGTACGTCACAGTCAGAACCTTAGACACAGTATAGTATATAAAAGTAATGCAGAGTCGAAGATCCGAGGTTTTCATTAATTAAAGGAAAACATTGGCAATGTCTTTCATATTAATGTAAGAACGTGGAAGAAGCAAAAGGAGTCTGCCTACTTCCATGGATAAAAGGCGTGAGTGCTAACTAACTACTTATGTAAGTATTTATGTAGGTATACTACTTTATTAAAACGCTTTAAAAATAAATATAACATGAAATAAAAAGTGTCTGTAAAACCGACTCTTCAGTCACCTTTTCTTACAATTTTTTTTTTTCTTCTAAACAATGGTCTCTAGTCGTTTATTAAACTATTAGTACCGAAGACAATTGCCATTGTTACCACAAAAGCCCGTAATTTGCCAGTTACGCCGGAGTGGCACAGGACAACGTCTTTGCGCCATATGCCAGACATGTGGCTTGCCACAATGAAGCTCTATCATTCTCTATGCCTCACCGCACGCTTGAGGTTAAAGAGTTTCAAGCCTAATTACATGATTAATACGTGTCCTTTAAAGGTGATTTAGTTAAAATATAGGGATGTAAATGCTTGTTAGAAAATGTTGGAACACCGTCTTTTGAACACGTTTAGAGTAGTTTTTTTTTTTTTTTTTCTCTAGGTATATCATTTTTGTCACGAAATTATTCAATTCAATCATTTATTTCGGGAAACATCCATATTGTATTAATATTAGAACTAAGAAATTATGTTAGTAGCATTAAAATCAAAAATAATAATAACAATCAAAAACAAAAATTAATTTAAAATCAACATTAAATTAGAATTAAATTAAATATCAGTAAAAAAAATATTAAATGAAAATTAACTAACACATGACCATAACTTATCTTCTACGTCAAAATCAATTTAAATATATTTCTTCATGTCAACGGGACCAGTGCATCAGAAAAGGGCAGTCTAGCCTCTCCACAATATCCTTCAGAATGCCTCGAACTAATATATTATCTAATGAAGGGTCTAGTTCATGTACAGATTTTTGTCCAGTACCGGTATACGGTTAAAATTCAGATAGAATCACTAAAGGATACCAGAAAAAAAAACAATTGTATTTGCAGATAACTAACGAATGAGAAACGGCCGTTCTTGGCGACCAGTTTATTCATTTAGAAGTTCCATTAAGAATTCTATCTAAAAATCTGTAACCGGCTAATAACTCAATGAAACTATTGAAGCGTCCAGTCACATTATCTACAGTAATTCTAATTCGAGCCACAATCATTTAAGTCCCACCGTGAACATTCCTATCAAACGAGTCTTGAGTCGCGGCTGTTAACTGTCAACTATTTCTAATGGGCAGGACCATTCACACATCGACACTAACATACATGGATGACACACATGTGTCTTGATATATTGGGGGAATAAGTTGGTAAAATGATAGTCGAAAGATTGTGAGAATGTCTTCCAGTAGGTCGGTCGATTATAGACTATGTCTATGGGCTATTAATATTGTATTAAGAAATAAAGAAAAATAAATTAGATATGCAGCTGGATGAAAGAAGCCGGAGAGCCAAAAGGGGTTTGGCCCGCAGTGGACTGCTAATGACAAATTATGCGCTTTTATTGACATTTTGATGCCGTTGACGAAAACTCCTGACTATATTTTCATATCTGCTTCTTCAGCTTTACAAATCGAAGATAATTCCTTCCGAATCTCAAGGAACTAAGCAAACACTCACACATGAAACTTGTTTGTATAGGCATAGAGTGGCGCTAACGAGATGCGCATACGCCTCAACTGCGCCACCTAAGTGCGTAATACGGAGAACTGGCACTTGACATATTTGGGAGTAGTGTTCAGTTCTTGGAAGACAGCTAGAAAGGCAGTGAATACTGAGATGGCAGCTGATGTAATGATGTATGGAAGAAAAGAAAATGTTACGCCAATTCCAAATAAATTGGGTTAAGGGCAGTAGGATAATGATGCAAATATCTTACTTAAACTAGAACCCACCTTGTTTATTAAGTGTTTTGGGTCAACTTGGATTCTCCGAGTCTGGGAAAGGTCGGAGTAGGTAGTACTTACCTATTATCTATTTTGTGACAGAGAATAAATTTGGACTTCTGGCACTTAAGCCCTTCATGACTACTACTGCTTACTTCTCACCATGACGGGGATCCGGGTACATATAGCTTGCGACATTGGTCAGGTCAGATTTGCTTCTGTTCGGAGGGACTGTGCTTTAGATACCTACCTATATTCTGTGCGCGAGCGATACTTTACGTACCGTCGAGCGTCATCTCATAGGTACCTGATTGAGATCGGATGGCGAATTTTCTGAAAGTGTCTCCACCAATTTATGACTAATCATTCATACGAGTAGACCGATTCACAATCTTCTTGAAATATTGCATGTGGAGTCGGGCAGGAGTAGGTACAAGCAATCAATGTTTCCGCTCTCATCAAGATGAACTGGAGATCATAGGTTTTCCCTTAGGTAGTCCTATGTCCTCTATCTTAGGTAGATACTTTTACTATGCACTTGCTTGCTTGTCTGTACCTTCTTTTGACGCGATGGTGAAAGTATTTATAGGAAAAAACATTTTTGACACTACAGGTAATTTTTAACTACGCCAACCTTAAAAGGTTACCTATATCTTAGATATGCATAGTCTCAGAAGCAGCAATTTGTATGCTATCCGTTTCTTCAAGCGTTTCTTAGGCATCAGCTACAACTATAGACTAATGATTGACAATCTGTCCATTAATTGGATGTCTAACTGACATATCCTTGTCTAGCTTAGCCCTAGTTAAGGCTAGGTTGAACTTGATTGTTTTTGACAGTGTTGCCTCGTTATTGGCTTGATTTACATTAGTTTTTGGGAGAACGATGGAATCATTTGGTTTCTGTGTGCATCCGTGTTTTGTTCATCTATGCATTAAAATTTTTCCTTCTGCATCTCAAGTATGGAAAATATTAATAGTTAGGTTGGAAGGTAGATAGGTAGGTATACTACCTATCATTGCCGGAATTATTGTTTTTCTCTAAAATAATATTTTCTTGTTTCTCTTTTTTTATCCATGTAGACATATAAGATTATCAGTTAATTAGATGTATTTTCCTGGCTTCTACTAATCCTCTCTCTACCCACATTCAATTACCTACAAAGTGACAGACATGAAGCCTCAAACAGCCGTCACAAATCCAAAGACAAACAACATTTCATCCACATAATACGTATTCACGTCACCGAAGGAGGGATTAATTCTAAACGCATATATAATAAGCGGACAAGTTCCCACGTCATCTCGCCGACGACGTCTTTATAAACCATTCACGCACTTGACCCTTTCAGCATAATACCATCCGACGAGAATCAAATTATCAAAACGAATAAAACGTAAACCCTCGACGCAAACGCACACAAGCGAGCCGATAACCTCATTCGAACGTATCAAATGTTTGAAAACATACTCTCACAGACGCAAACCTCTCATGCTCTACGCACACAGACATAAAATACGAACCAAAAACACGAATTTCGTTCACACACACATGCTTACTTCGTGGGGCTTCGTATTTCAATCGCTCTATCGTTTCGGTGCCAGCGGCGGCCTTAACTTGGACTCGTTGCGCAGTGCGATTGCCGCGTATATTTTTAGCGCTGATGTGTTTTTGCTGAGCGATGTTTGTTACGCATTACCGTTCCTTTGATGTAAAAATGCGCGGCCCGGTATTCGTGCGCCTAATGAGTCGCACATACTTTAATTGCTCCATGTATGGTAATGTCAGTTTTTGCGGGAATAGGCCACCTTTACCGTAGTTACTTATATTAATTAAGGGCATCTCATTTTGTTTTAAAATAAGTATGTTATCTACATGCTTTGAATTTAAAATTCTCGGACTTTCAAGAATAAAACGGCAGAGGCATTTCGATAACGACCGAAATTATCTGGAATCAAAAACATGAAATAGAATAAGAAACAAACTAAGACCGATACACCAATAATATTATTCTTCGCATATCCTTTTCAAAGTTTTTGAAGTCAATTCCCAGAGCCAACACATTCTAAGCCCAAACTGCAATGGAAGAACCGCGAGCGGCGTCACTAATCTGGGCTGTCTCAGAAATCTTTCGGTGAGAATAAGTTTGGAGGAAACTTTGCTTATAACTCAGCTTCTACGAGTTGAAGAATCTTAAGTTATGCAGGGCACATTAATTCGACCCTCAAGCTATTTAAGCCCACCCATTTAACGCGAGTTTCGCCAAGTTCTAGGTACTCGTAATTGTCACGCGAATGCGAACACGCTTGATTAAAAGATGCTTGGGTACTCTTTTGGGATCCTACATAAGCGCCTTTTTACTTTTCAATTACTTTGGTTCTCTTTAAAGTTATTCGTAATTATGACTAATTCTCATCGTTTTGGTTTCTAAACGGCGGCGGCGGCGGTTAGTAAATCTATAGGTAATGTAAACCTAACCAGTAAAGGGCTAAGTTTTATTTTTGTTTTACCCGTATGTAGGTTTCAAATAGGTCTACTGTAATTTCTTGTTCCTTTACTTCATCTAATAGATTTTAAGCATTGTTTACAGTTTCATCTAACAAGATACGATTGAATATTGAACTCGTTCAAACGTCTCATCTTCATATTCCTTATTAATGGAACGAAGGACTTTAATTGACTGTAGTGTAGCATCAGCATCTTATTAACATAATAAACCCTGTCTGTAACTTTCCCACTGTCGGGCAAAGGCTCTTCTTCCTACAGAGGATTGACTAGGAATATCAACCACGCTTACTCACTGCGAGGTGGCAATTTAAGATACTTGGTCCAGGTTTCCCCGTTGTTTCTTTTCAACAAAAACTCCTTCTTCTATCGCGTAACTTGTGACAAGCAGAGAATATTCATGCAGTTTTAAAAATAATAGCCAGTCAAGCTGATAAAGGTTGGTAGTGCGGTTGACAACTCAGGGTGCACTCGACGTCTTCCTAGTAGGTACCTTCTCTCGCGACGGCTATTTTCATCCCGGGCGTTAAAACACAGGACATAATTGGGAACACCACCTGCGTTCCTAAACGGGTATAATGGACGTAGGCAAGAACTGCCAGGCTCAAATGAGATTGGGCGGGTGACATCGGCCGTATGCAGGATGAGCGCTGGGCAAAAGTTTCTACACAATGGGTGCCTGAAGATGGAGGGCGGCGCCGAAGCCGGCCCAGCACGCGTAGAATGATAAGCATAGAAACGTGAGAGGCAAAAGAGGTGGCTGCGTTTGAAGTGGCACGGGACGAGAGTTCCTGGAAGGACTTGGAGACATTTGCCCAGCAGTGGGACATTAGGGGCTAAGTAAAAGAAATGCAAAAAAACAAAACGTTTCAACAGTATCGTAAAAAAGCTTACCTACATCATCATCATTTCAGCCGAAAGACGTCCACTTCTGGACATAGGCCTCTTCCAAGCACCGCCACTTCTACCGATTCCGTGACACCCAAAGGGCAACGGATAGGGCTATGCTTGGAGTTTCACTACTTCATCGTATGACACCAAAATTTACCGTTTTTCAATTTAAATGTAAGTATTTGTTTAAAATAATTAATTAGGTCTCAAAAATCACAAATAATGTGCTCAATATGGATGGAGTTATGGAACTATGGATAAATGTCTTGACGCTGCGTGATACGTCGCCGCCCTTCGATGTCCACCGCGATCAGAATAGATGGGAAGCAGCACATAAAGTATTTTATTGCTCTATTGGTGTAATTGCTGTTGGCGTTCCAATGGGAGGTTAAATAAATAGCCCGAAGAATTGCCAAACTTAAGTGGCAATGGGCAGGGCACATTGCTCGCAGAGCAGATAACCGATGGGACCGAAAGGTTCTGGAGTGGTGACCGCGTACCGGGAGAGGTAGCTTTGGAAGGCCTCCCACAAGATGGACCGATGATCTTGTAAAGGCCGCAGGAATCCGCTGGATACCTACATAATCAACAATAATTTGGATTACCTATTCTTCAATTTAATTCGGAAAATGAGTTGTTTAAACGGCAACCGTTCACAATATCAGTATATACGGTGAGGTTTGATACCAATAGGTTTTTAGGTATAAAATGGAGTAGGTACTCATCGATGCGGTTTTAGGTTTTCAAGTCACGTGCAGCATCATGCGACTGCGCCACAGCGTCATGCTATGCGTCATCTAATGAGAATGATGATGGCATCATCGAAAAAAATAGATTATTTGTAATTCTTCTTATTTCTTGTCAATGGTTGAGCAAATTTTTTCCAACTGAACGGTTGGCCACATTGAGATTATCGACCTTTGAGAAGACATCCGAACAAAGCGGAGAAACCAAAGTGTGACATTATCATCGTTTTCTTCTTCTTCTTACAGTACTTTTTTGGTTGAAAGAACCGTCTCCTTTGGGATATTTTATTTTAACGTTCTATTACAAAGCGAAGGGGTTTCAATTCATAATTATTTCGCTACGTTGATTGCGGAAATTATTAATCGGTTGTACAGCCAACTAAACTATTTATTTGGATTACTTCGTTGGACGGAGTCGCAAACACTACTCCTGAGCATGAACTCCTAGTTCAATTCCTGGGTCAGGAAAAGTGTTATTGGGTTTATCCATCCGGAATTTCTCAGTAGCAACCCGGAGTCTGGATTTATACCCGGTTGATGGCAATAGGCTCGCCCCCTATTACAAGGGACTTAAACATAGGTAACTGGCGAAATGTGGGTGTAATAAAGGAACACCTCTGCCTAACCCATCCGGGAATACAGGCGTGCTGTTATGTTATCCCCAGCGCCAACTTTTCTTCAATCTGCTGGTTTTTTTCTGGTTTGTTTGGTCCCGCTGCGATCATTGAAACTTGAGTTGATGTTATGCACGCGGCTCGATAACATTTATCAGAAGTTTTTGAATAATATTCGAATGTTGTGTTTTGTTATCAGTCCGGAGCCCCTTAAGATTGAGAGAATCACCACCATTGTTATTGAATAGAAAATGACAGTAGCAGCAGCTTGTGGTCTATTTAATCATGAAGTGTAGGTGTCCAATAAATTTGTTTGTTTTATTGGGATCTCTTGGACGAAGGACATTAATAAAGTATAACAATTTACCATCACGAGGGTATTATTGAAGCTATCTGATAAAGCAGTTTACGTTGTACATGAGCTTCCATGAGCTTGCTGGTCCTGCTCCACAACCACAACTAATTGATTAATATTTTGAAAATACTGTTGAAGCTGCTGAAGATTGTAAGACCATCTTTGTATTGTATAAACTCAATCTCCTTTGTATTATATAATTGCATAGCACGGGTGTGAGTACTATGTACTAAAGAGCTACCATTTACCGGGTAATATGTATTTCATTGACTTGAATGTGCCCTGGCGGCTGTGAGTAGGTATGTCATGCTCACTCAGATGTCTCGCTGATGGTGGCGCGTTTGTTGGATCATTTAGCTCCCTTCAAAATGGTTGAGCTGAATGATGTTGATCCATGCGTCATGTTCGTGAACGGGCGCCGTCAGTTGGGACTGCTCATCTCTTAGCTGTTTTAATTTATTTTAAGTTTTTGAATGATTCTTTATTTTTTCTTTTTATTACGGACGCTTTTACGAACGTGCAAGTCTTTCTACATTGTTCTCACATGCATAATTTCAAAATGAATGATGTACCTAACCAATATTTTGTATCAAATTATTAATTTAAAAGTGTCCGTGGAGTTTCTTGCCCGTTCTTCTCCATAGGTACCTACTACGCTTTGGAATAGGCAACTAGCTTCATATTTTTGACTGACCGACCCATTGACAGTTCAAAAGTGCCTGTAAATGCTTTGAGTTTGAGTTTGAGTTTCCAGATCATTGTAGGTTTGTGCTATATATCTTTGTTGGTTTATCGGGGACGACGCGTTTCTATATCTCAAATTCTCATAAACACTTGCTTGTTTTTATATTTCTAATAAATGTTTAAGTATTTCTTCGCACGTCATTAATACGAACGTAAATACAATCAACAACTTTTATAAATGGCAACACGCCAGGAGAACGCTAGTAAACAGGTAGATATGTAAAAAGACAAAGAATATAATACTGGGGCTGCGGTATAAAATAAATATATATAATGAACTAAAGATCATCAAGTACATGTGCATGTAGTAGTTATACTTGGGACTGTAATGGTTGAGTTGATTAATGATGCTTAGAGACCGCGCAATGTTCAAGCAGTGGCTTATGATACGCCAATTTGATAGAACTGCGGTTGTTTTAACAATTCTTTGAATTCTTCATAATTGTTCATTGCAAAAGTTCCATTTTCATTTCCAACGAGTCATCCGCTGAAAACGACTCGTTTTCAGTAGTGGACGTTAAAATTATGCGTGATTTAGTAGAACTAAATATTGCCTATTTAGTTCTTGGGACAGATTTTCAATGAGCAAAGAGTCACAATGTTTCTACCCAAATCTCCATGAAGCCGCATCCTAGTAGTTACTGCGTCACTCGCTCGTAATCCCGATCCTTTTCAATTCTAGCATTCCACAATATTCATTGCGTTGCGCGGATGATTTTTTTCTAAAATATAAAGCAATGGTTTTTGTTGAACTTATAATGGTATTCCGATTGTGTTATACAATTAGGGTGCCGTTTTTAAGAAGGCACAAATCGCGAACATGGCCCAATCCATATACTGTATTTAGTCAAATAAAAAAGTTACCTACGTGTTTCCCGGGAAGTCGGCTTCCTCATGTATAATTTTATCGCCATCCGTTGTTCCGCCGTCACAGATACGTGATTGAGTAATAAACTGTCCGGAACCGTGTCAGTTTGTTACCCGTTTTGAAATATTTTTAGTGTAGGTATTTAGTATACCCACGCGGGAAGAGACAGCAGATTCGTGCGGACGTCTGGAAAATATTGTGTGGAGTTGGAAACCTGCTCACGTATTCTGCAAAGAAATGGCGAACACCGCGCAAGTTTGACGTAGGTACCTATTGTAGGTAAATGGTATGAAAAGATACTTTTATAATTTGCTGAATTGATCTGCATTGAGGTCGAAAATAATGCATACTTATTTGTTTTTCTGATGAGATAGGTAGTACCTATAAATTTCTACACAACTGTGTTGCTTGTTTGTAGATTCATGCTCTTCTATTCTTCTCTTTTAGGTTGCTTTGATGACATTGAAAGTATTAAATCGGTTGTAACACGGTTTTAATCATATCCAGGAATATTTTCATGGTTAACTTTAAGAATAATAACCATGTCTCTATCCTCACTGATGGCTGAGTTATTACATTTTTCTGAGCAGAAAAAGGTGTGTTATTTCGTGCCGAAGCGGGTCGAGTTGATGTTGAAAATGAAGCTAATGGCTTTTAAAAAAAATATCGCAGGTTTGTCAATTGTTGGAGTTTTCATACAAAACCCGCAAACCCCGATGACCTTTGCAAAATTAATAATATGGTTGCGCGCATAAAAGGCGAATGTTTGAGGAGATATGGGCAGTTTCCGCTTTAAGAAAAGATATCGAAGATTTGTTGAAATTTTCTTTTTGAGATCGGCATCTGCATCATGCTAATGATATGGATTTATTTTCTGTACCTATGTACAGGAAATATATCGATAGTTCATTATAATTCAGTTTAGCGTTCTGATGTTGGTATGGTTCGCTTTGCATGAAGAATTGGCCGTCCTCTTTAGCAAATTGCGTTGTAGATTCCTTGGGCACCTTTTAGGGCAGTTACCTACCTACCTGATTTCTCTTCTTATACGGGAAACATTCAGATTACTCTTCTACTTGGGTAATCCTTGAAGGTGTATATGTTTAACTTACTTTTTAATTGACTAGAAAATTATTTAATACTTATGTTTTTCCCATTATTATTGGTTTGTTGCCCATTATCCCATTCGTTTCGCAGACTTCTAGTTCTCGTATAAAGGCCATTTTTGACCTGAATGCTATTTAGAATTCGTATTGTAGATTCATTTCCAAATTTGAAATTTTTTACACTCATTTGAATCATGACGATGCACGCAAGAGATAACTGAAGTTAAGGTTGAAAAGCGACTTTTTATGCATCGGATTCGAAAGCTAGGTGTAATGTGCGATGCAAGCAAGGCACAAGAACGTTGTACAATGTATGTTAGGTATTGGAAAGCAAAAGCTGAAGCACAATGTGACGTGCAATAACTTGCTAAATTACCGTGTTGATATAAATGTCTTTACAGCAACACAAAAGAAAGTTGAAGAGCCGCAAAGCGCTGGTAAGGTTTTGAATGACAATAATGGTGAACTATCGTGTTCCTATGCGAGATCACGATGCCCCCATTCACAGCAAGAATCAACCGCCGCGCTCGCTTCATCTGCATCCGCCATTTGAATTTGTAATCAGATTTGCGGGACCCAGCTTCATCCATCATTCATTACCTCCTCGAGACGTTAACGACGAGCTTAAACGTCCCGACGATTCCCTTTAATCAATTAGATGAAGGTAAAATGATGAAATCGCCCGGTCGAGACTCTCGCCGCGCCAGTAACCGCTCATTATTTCTTCTTACACGTTTTTTATTGCGGCAACATTATACGTGGGTGTGGTTGTAATTTCCTTTCACCGACGTAAGGGCACACACGCAATCTTAAAATTACTCGCGCAATTTTAAACTCTATGGTTTAAACTTTAAGACTGAAATTGGTGTGTGATGCCATTTCCTGATGAGAAGATGCCTGATAAAATATTAAGGCGTCCGTCCCTTTCTGTCCTACAAGCTTGTTCTCTGTCTCTCGCGTTGAGAATTTCTGTGGATGTTTTTACGCGCGCCGGGGGGCAAAATGTACGTTGTTTTGGCGGCAAAACGCTTCGGGGACTTCGTAACTCAATAACGCGAATACTCAGAAGGGAGACAGCGCAACATGTTTTATTTACGGCATTTGAATTGAACTGCGTTGGTTTTCCGAGCTAGTGACGTGATGAGTCAGCGTGTTTGTCGCAATGTGTGCGTGACAGCGTGACGTCGGCGCAGCATATTGCTTCGGAAAATAGGTTGTTTATGAGATTAGCTTCGTTGACACGCAATCGTTTTTACGATCGCCGATATTGATCTGGCTGATGTACGGTTATAGCCGTTTGGTTAAAATACTGTCCCACTTTTCGTGTATGGAGTTGTCCATTACTTTAATTCCTACTTGTGCCCAATTTGGGGAATGCAAAGTCGCGGTTGTTTGAACCAACATTTAAAGTATCAACATCAATTAGATGCAATGTTAATATTATCGAAACTTATTTGGAGAGAATGAAATGGAGTTTCGTTTTTGTAAAAAAATAAAAATCAAGGACAATACAAAGAAAACTAACAAATTATCATCAATGAATCAGAATCCAATCTTAGACCCAACACGACTATCACACACGAGGAATTAAAACTAAAACAAGCCAAACAAAATACGACAAGAAAATCTCCGCTAACTAAAATAAATGTCTGCTTTGATCCTGCTCGTATTTTATTAAAATACGTAGATACGAGCGTGCATTACCCCAATTTAAGCGTGCAATTAGTGTACGCGATCCCTCGGGGGTGAACAGGGGAGGTGAGTCCCCCTCGCGAGGGGTCGTAGGGTGGTTGGGGGTAACGGACAGCCTTTGTGATCCCCCTTTGTCCCGTGCCATTTCCACCAGACGCCACGGACAACGGAAATGGAATTGGAAAATGATTTGGCTTTTAGTTGATTGCCTCGCACTTTGCTCTTGTTGAGGTTCATTCGGAACCTTGTTAGGGCTACAAGGCTTTTTTTTTGTTGGAAACTACTTAGCGTCATTTGTAATCATTATGCTCCTAAAAGTTTTGTGGGGATGATTTATTCGGGCCAAGATATTCTGAGAGTGCTCGAAAACTATTTTCTGGTAGAGCATATTTAGTGATATAACACTTATAACATAAATGTTCTGTCATCAAAAAAACAAGTTTTTTTTTTGTTTATAATAAATTAACATAATATTGAACCATGTTGATCCAAAATACATTAAAACGAGTCAACTAGCATAATTATGTGAAATTGTATTAACATAGTGTCTTTCTCTCATAGTAAGGCCGTTTGTCCACAGCACTGTGAACGGGACGTCAACGAGAATGAGAAGAAGATGAACGAAGCCGAAGTAGCGACAGTAAGTAAGTACCTACATTTACTATGGCCAGGTAATCTCGTTTCTCCTTGACGTCCCGTTCACGGTGCGGTGGACAAATAATGTAAGCCTAGTCCTTATGAAAATCCGTATAGGCTTAAGTACAAAACATCATTGAATAAGTATCAGCTTAATTTGTTACATAAAAATCCAAAGCGTAGAAAGAAACAAAATAGAAAAGATTTAAAAAAAAAAGGATGCGTGTTTAGAAGCCGTCTGCTTTCCCTACCCAAAGATAATGTAAATAGATGGGCTGGCAGGTCTTGAGGTCGTCACAGTTAGTGCTCAGAGTGAGAACACTGTTAGGTAAGTGACTGTCGCCCCCGAATCGCGTGAACGATCTACCTACAGCGTGCTTTGTTTCTGTTTCTCACAGGAAAACAGTCACTAGCGTGAACACTAGTATAGATCTAATCACAATTTTGATGAATATTGAGATACCTGCCTTTTGTTCGCTAACATTATAATATAGCTACCGAGAAAATAATGAAGCCAGAAAGTTTAATAATAGCTATAAACAGCAAAAAAAAAAACATTGTATCTAAAGTAAATATTTTCAAGTCTACGAAAAATCGATCACAATTTCACCTTTTATTTAATTGTAGACCCATCAATTTCGGGGTCCACCTGCTGTTAGCTAGTTAATTTAGTGCTGAAAGAACGAACGGATAAAAATTCGCGTTGTGTTCGCATAAATTTCGACGTCATTAAGCGTTGTGCGAAAAAACTTGCGCGTGCGCACGGGTGGCTGCGAGCTGTAATTTAGTGACATTAACTCACCGGTGAGGCGAGTAGCTGTCCAGACACGTAAGTATATCAATATCAGATACCTATGTATGAATACATTAATGTTATATGTCGCGTGTCATCATCAGTCGATAATGTCGACAGCAAATTATCGATAGAAATAACTGTATAAGTAGTTGAAATTGTTTATTCTGTAAATAGGATATTGGAATCACGTTGATTTGAGATTGAAGTTTCGATGAGGTTGAAATAACAATTTTACAGTATTCTTGATGAAAGATAAGTAAACTGTAAAGAAAAAATATCTATTGAAAAACAAGCCGTTTATGATCGTTCGTGATCTTCAATAGATAGATATGAAGCGTCTTTGTCGCTTGTGAAATTATCGTGCTAAATATACATTGACTAGGGGAAAATTAAACTATTTTGTCCGTGAGTTCAATAATAAAAAAATATTAGAAACGTATTTTTTGCTTTATCATATTAATAAATAAAAAAAATAGATCAAACGCATTAAAGTTGTGGACCGGAGGCTCGCTACGTCACAAGTCGGTATAAAATCTACCGGAGAGTGACGTCATGCTACATTTTAACTCAC
Organism: Xanthia togata; assembly: GCA_963853775.1. Classification (NCBI taxonomy): domain Eukaryota; kingdom Metazoa; phylum Arthropoda; class Insecta; order Lepidoptera; family Noctuidae; genus Xanthia; species Xanthia togata. Next base: position 8,993,297 of record OY970802.1, on the reverse strand, counting down.
AATGTATTGCCGTAATCTTTACGTAAAAAAAAGAAAAAATACGTGTCCAATATTTTTTAATAAACTATCTGTTCTGCCAATCTGACAGACATAAAATGATGAATAGAAATGAAATTGTTTATTCTGTAAATAAGATATTGGAATCACACTTGTACACGTCACATTATTTTTTTAAATTAAAAATTAGCTAGATGAGTGCGGAGTCCAGCATCCGTATTCTACTTTTTGGTTTTTTCCGTTTACCATCTAGGTACAGCTCTGCCTACAATCTTTTGTGTCTCTCGGATATCAATACGAAAACGTCACATGTCCCTCGATGCTACTAAAACCATTTACGGTCCCATCTCCGTAACGGGCTCTTTATCGTCAATCGTGCTTCTACCAAGAACACATCATTACCAAGCACATTCCCTTGCGGTAATAACGGTTGTTGCATCTGTCGTCTCGAGAAGCCATGATTGCTGTATCTTGACAACATGCAAGTATAAAGGTGCTACCATATTGCGGTTGATCGACGTCGACCTGTTGATATCAAATTGATTGGTCAGTCGATGGTCGAACGCTGATCGACCACTACACATTCGTTACTACTAAGTGAATTTCATGCCATCGATCGACATCGAATGTATATCTACCTGCACAATTAACGTCAAATGAAAGCACTTCAATGCACGAGATTTGATAGGCCTGAACGGTCGATGTCACCTTAAAACCCATAAATTTTGAATACAAATTGTCGCACCTATTTTTCCGAAGAGGATTCATCCGGTCCTGAATAGGGGAACGGACGAGCCAGTCTCGATTTTCGGACACAATTCCAATCCCGGGCCTGTCGGTGAAAGAAATATCGTTAGATTCATTCGTCCGCGAATTTCCGTCCGTCCGGAATTCGCGGACTGGTTTGAAAAGTTTCGATTTCAGATCAATATTCCTCTCATATAAGTAGTTGCATTTTCCACTGGAAGAATTGTTTCTAGCTAGAATACTTACCTTAGGCACGTTTGATAGGCATTAATAAGTAATCTGAACGACATCATTAGGTTTTCTAGAAGCATCCTGAAGTCTGCTAAATGCAATCCTAAAATCTGATAGGAGCGTAGTAAATAGTTGTGCCAATTTCCAAAGAAATTAATTAAATGGATGAAATTAGCTATACACATTTACAGACACACTGTACCAAAACTGCAAATTAAATCAAAGTTAATTTCTAATCTGTTTGTAATCTAACCTATATTAAAAACCTGATCAAAGACAAAAGATGTTAGTGTCAAAATAAGTTTGTTTAAAATTTCAGTTGAACTCCGGATATTGACTGTCAAAACTTTTGACCCTTCTCTGTTGTCAAATGATAACATCTTCAGGCATCACCACTGGCTCGTCTGGCTCTATCAAATTATAACTTTTTTATTTTAATTGATTGGATTGACTTTTTTAATCTTGCTGATCTTGGTTTTTGCTACACAAATTATTACGATGAGTAAAAATTAATAATCCGATATAATTTTCTTCTATATGAAAAGGCCCTCCTTTGCCCGGCTATATAGGAAGTGGGACTGTTACAGGATGCTTGGCAAGGTTCATTAACTGGCGCTTTAACACCTGATTGCTGTTTGTATCTTAAATTCTCGAAAATTGTTACCCCAGCTGCTAGGGTCTATCTAAACTATGTGTATACAACTAACTAAGTATTATACAAACTAAAATATAGCGTCGAAAAATTCATCCGCATCGCTGTCGACTGGTAGTGTACCCAAGAGACTGGCCGCATTTCCACGTTGTATGGCAAGGCTTAGCCTCTGGCCAAGGTAAAACCAGCCCTTGAATCACGGGAAGTGTCAACCAGTCGTTTGGAGATTTCATTGAATATACCATGAGCACTCGGACACACGGCACAGCACGCTGAGCCAGGAAGATGGGATGGCGCAAGAGTATCGACACACGTTGCGTCCCACACTAAAGGCCTACCCACCTTCCATGGAAATAAAGACATGCCGTCCGGTCTCTTGTCATCATCGCGTGCCAAGCCATTAGCTGCTAGGGTGAGTTCAGTTAAGGCCTGTCTCATTCATTTTATGTTAAAAAACCTCTTTTCTCTTTGCCTGTTTCCCTTCTTTGCATCCTGAATGGCATAATATACCCATCATTTCGTTTGCCATTATGACAATATTCTCTCACGTGGATTATCATCTTATTAGTAGAACATTCAGCATTGGATTTGATTTGGATACTGTCTCTAAATGGTCACGATAAAATTAGCATGTTTAATTGAACTGTGATTTGCATTAAACAGTTATTTAGGTACAAACATTCCTATTCTGAACATTTACATGCAAATTTGGTTTTCAACACCAGTCGTAGGTATAGCACAGGTTGTTTGTGATCATTGTAAATAACCTTTTATAGGTACTTTATCTAAAGTTAATCTGATTGACTTATAATGTTTGTCAATACTCAATAGTCACTTCATTAAAAATTGTGGCTTTATGCATGCTAACCTGTTTTTATCTTATTAACAGGGTCAAAAAGCTTAGCATCCAAAGTAATACATTTGGCTCATTATGGCTGTTGTGTTTTCGAGCGAAATCCAAAATCGTATTAATATCCAATTGTAATTGTTATGTTGTATTGTTGTATATATATCCTCTCACGGCATCGTTAGTCCCGTTTCTGAAGAAATTAATTTAATTGTGGGTAGTTATTTTCAGAAACCGTGCGTTCAGCAGGGTAACATAAAATGACAATTGATCGCAATGCATATCATTTTGACAGTTCACTCACATTCATTGCGTTATTTACGTTGTTGAGCACATTATTTTTTTAAACCTATGTACCAATGGGTTAGCAATATCCTTCAAAACTCTCGGATTGTGATTGGAAGTGTGTACGCTATTAGTTTGCAGGTCACTTCCTGCCTAAGCCCCACAAACGCCTTTGGCCATGCACGTGTTCTCGTCACTCCACTCTGGCAGATTTGGGAAGAAAAAACTTCTACTGCATAATTATTATAAATCAGTACTATTGATATGTTCAATAGTAGAAAGTGCGAAAAGAGATGGATGGTTGACTTCTCGACAGTATATCCTCGTGCGAATCAGAGCGGTTGATCGATATTTTGTCGAATTTTGCCGACGTAGAGAATTAATTTCGACGGGCTAGAGCGATATCTATAATGTTACGAATACATGATAACCTTCCAAACGAGGCCATGATTTTAATTTTTAAATCTGACATTTATTCCTATTAAGAATTTAGGTACATTTCGATACAATCGATTCCGAATCGAATACATTAGCTCGATTACGACGTGATTATTTATGTTTATGTGGCACAAACTGGTTGATAGGCACAAAAAGCGCATGTTGGCCAATAGTTTGACATTTGTGCTTTGCGCACTATGTTTTCTAGTCTGCGCTACGTTTTAACGACATAGCCGCTATTGAGTAACGTTTATGGCCCATAAAACTATTTTAATCTGTCCATTAGTATGCTAGCGGCGCTCGTCAATTAGGAGACCGGCGAATGTTGCCACATTTACTCCGAAGTTGCCATGTAGGGAACCTTTTTTCAGCCAATATTTATTTCAATTATGGCTAAATAATGCGCTGTGCTATTATGATGGATTACATAGTTGCATTTCGCTGGTTATTTTTATGCTCATTTATGTTGTTCAGGAATTTTTGTTCGTTAAAATTAAAATCATTTTTTGTTTTGTTGTAATTGTAATAAGTAGTAGGTATGTTTTCCACGTATTTGATGTAAATAAACTTAATTAAGTTTATTAAATTACAGAATAATTCCAGTTACGAGAATTCGTTTGGACAAATAGTTGTTACTTTGTCCAAACGAATTCTCGTATTCCCCGTTTTCAGATACATAGCTTTTATGTATTATATATAGGTACTAGCTGCGCTCCGCGGTTTCACCCGCATAAGTCTCGATCCCGTGAAAATTTCGGGATAAAAAGTATACTACTAGTATATGTCCTAATCCAGGTCATGATCTACCCATTTGCCAAATTTCATCCAAATCTGTGCAGCCGTTTTAGCGTGAAAGCGTAACAAACAAACAAACAAGCTTTCGCATTTATCATATTAGTTAGAATTAAATGGTTATTTTTGTACTTAGATACCATTTTCTTCAATTCGTCATATTTCGCTATTGTCAAACAGACTAGCTTGTTAAACTTATCGCTAATCCAATTTTTCCATCTCACTCAACACCCCAAATAAAAATTCCCACATAAAAAACTCAAGGGTTGTATTAGATCCAATCGCCCGTAACTTTAATCTGGCAACCCAGCGCATGCTCAGAGTTGCTCGCCGAAAAAAGTCGTGCGCAGGCCAGTCCGACCAGTTTCGCGTTCGCAGAATTGACGCGAGAGCGAGTGAAAAAAACAAACAAATTGCTGGTGACCGGTGGCCCGAGCGAATGTCGTCAAGGTTCACTACTTTTATATTTTAGTTTAAATATGTGGTAATTGACACCGAAATGTCGAATGTTTGACTACATTTGGAAGTAAATTAGAGCGACGGATGCTTCTGTTGGATCATTAGTATAGTATAGACCTATAGATATAGATAATGGTAGACTAAGTAAATATAAGTGGTCGAGTCGTGTCTGGTTAAAGCAGATTATCTTTTATTCAAATTCCTATCAATTTCTCGTTGTAACGAATAACTACATGACTATAACTTTTAATTAACCGGAATTGTCTATGTTATCTAGGTAGTATTAATGAGCTGTTATTATGATCTCGTCATGCAAGTTGTATTCTTTTCATCCAAAAAGTTGGCAACGCAACGTCGCAAATACCTGTCAAATATTTACCTGTTTTGATTAATTTGGCAATATTACTAAGTAAGTAAGTAATTATTTTGAGAAACTATTAGTACTGCAAATCAAAAATCTGAAAATTCGGAGCGATTGCTGAAAAAATATGACTAAGAGAGTAGGTATATAGGCACAGAAAGTGGGCAACGTCGCAAATAGCTGTCAAATATTTCGCTGTTTTGATTAATTTGGCAATATTACTGAATGGAAATATGAAATATGTCTAAATAATTAATTTGATGTTGTTACCATTTGATGTGTAAAAAAGCATTTGGAAAGTTTACGAATACTTTTTTTTACATATAAAACGAAATATTCGGTGTTACTATATTAATTATTGCATTTCATAATCAATATTTTAGTTTACTAGTTAGCTATATTTCTTATATATAGCTAACTAGTAAACTAAAATATTGATATCCATACAGATTACCAAATTAACCAGAAACAGCGAAATATTTGACAGCCATTTGCAACGTGGGCAATGTTGCAAATGACTGTCAAATATTTCGCTGTCTTACTTTCTGTACCTTTATACACTTTTAATCATGTTTTTTCAGCAATCGCTCCGAATTTTCAGGTTTGCCTTTAATCAGGACTGGTATTTTCTCAAAATAATTAATTACTTACTAGGCTTGATTTCCGTGTTCCTTTCATTGATCACAGCTTCGTCTTTCATTAATCAGACCCAATTAATAAGATTTGGGCCTATTTTCACCGCTATCGTCTATGCGTTGCGCCCCGAACGTTGGCGAAATCACACGAAGGCGAAGCGATTATATCTCTTACAAGAAGAACTACTATTTATAAGTCCCGGCTTTCGGCAAACAACTCGGCTCTTAACATTTCCATGTAAGGCAGCTCGACGAGCTCAAGTTAATATAATAAGGTTTTATATGAAAAAGACCTTTCGAGAAAGTTGACGGAGACGAAAGTGCTGCATGTGTGTAAAGCTAATTATGCGATATCACGAATTCTAATTTATGTATTTTATGATGATGTGCTATTTGCCTTTTCTGCTCATAAGCATTATACCTCATAATAGGTACCTCTTAAGGTATTGATTTGATAGTTTCACTATTATAATGAAAGTTTGGGCTTAGGGTCAGTTCACACCGAGACGTGACGCGAAGCGGCGCTGCTCACTTTTTATGATAGTGATACAAAGTAAGTATAACTTTATTTACTACTCAAAAAGATGCAGATTTAATTGAGATGATTCGAAAATACCTCGAGCGTCGCGCTGCGCTGCGCCGCGCCTCGAGATGCTTCGCGGCGTATCGCGACGCATCACGAAGCAGCGAGGCGTGGGGTTGTCAGCAACTTCACGATGCGCCTCCCGGCAGTCCCGGCGCCGCGCTGCGCAGCGCGAAGCCAGTTTGCTCTTCAAGCATCCTCGCGTCCCGTCACGTCTCGGAGTGAACTGGCCCCTATTGACTAGGGGGAAGGGTGGCCACGATGTGTATTATTATTTTTTTCAGAATTCGACGACTGTGCTAGTGTCAAAAAATTTCAGATCACTGCAAGATAGGATGAATTACCTACAGGAAAATTAACGCTACGCTTGCCGAGGTCGGTCCATTAAATACCGAGACCCCTCCATGCCTCGGAAAGCACGTTAAGCCGTTGGTCCCGGTCGTCATTTGTAGATTTTTGACAGTCGTTACGGATGACAACTGGTCGGTAACTGGGTTAGTGAGGTCAGATAGGCAGTCGCTCCGTGTAAAATACTATTCAGCTGCATCCGGTTAGACTGAAATCCGACGCCAATATAGTTGGAAAAAGGCTAGGAAGTTGATGACCAACAGGAAATTTTACGAACGCATTAACTGAATACCTAGGTAATATTATTATTCATGTACCTATCTGGATTTCTCTATTCTGTAAAAAAAGTGGTCGACAAACTCATTAGTCAATAGAGCCAAATATCAATACTATAACGACTAACATTTCTAATGAGAGTCAATCCTTTCTGTGTGTCCAAACTGTCTCAATAGGTACACTTTTCATAATCCTTAAAACTCCCATCCTCTTTCACTCCACAACGCTTCCTAAAATTAACTTGCTAAGAAGTAGGATGCCTTCATCATCATCATCATATCGGCTGGTAATACCTAATATAATGAAGGCATCTTACATAATAACAAGTTAACCTTGGAAAACTTTGAAAGGTAGGTACATGAAAAAATGATAAATGATTAATTTTCGATGTCCTGTTAATTTTTGGTGAAAATACTTCGGAAATAAATCTTTGAAATATAGTTTGAATTTTGAATGAAACTTTATATCTTGCTTGATGACCGAAACCCGACCCCCGCGAAGTTTTTATATAGATATCTACTTATATTTTATTTTTATATATATATATTTTATTATTATTAGATACTGTTTGTATTTCCTGTGCCTGTCCCAAATATTTTTTTTTTCTTTCTTTCACTACCTACCTATATACATAGGTCGAAGAGCCGCATGCGGCTCTCGAGCCGCGGTTTGCCTACCACTGACTTAGGCGAAGTGAGCTGTCAAATAAGATGGAATGACAGCTCACTTTACCTAAATATTCACGGTGAGATTTATACAGAATATACTTACCGGCTTAAATTATAAGTAGTCCTCTGTTTTGTTGACTTCCTCTCCGCCGATTCTGATCGACTCTTCTTTATTTTAGTTCACTAATATGCCACGTGTAATTCGTTCATTAAACTCACAAGTACCGACCTTCTTCTTATTTTTGTCCTGATGTACCTACATCCATGTTGCATATACTGTTTGGGCCCAGTAAGTGGCCACATTAATTGCGGCGTCAGAGGTGTTGTTCAGATCGTTATGGGTGCAGCTACATTTGGTTCTAACACTGTCCATAATAATTATCTATTGTACGGATTAGTTGAATTAAGATTGTGGATAACAGATTTAACGAAAATGCTTTGACATAGGTCTTTATTAAACTAGTTGTTGCATATCGATACAATAAAAGTGAATCACAAAAAACAAGTACCTACCTACGTGGAACCAAGATATCGAAAATACGAATTTATGATTAGCGGTAGGTACCAATTAAATATCGAATTCAGTAAGTATTCGATTCGCGCGATGTAGGTAGGTAGGTACTCAGAGTTCAAACTGGCACTCACACGTAGCAGTTTATCCCATGACAAGCCGATTCCATTCCCATCAGCAAAAATAACGGATTTCCATTAAAATTTTCATCCCAGCCCCGTTAAAAAAAATAAAAAAATACATTAAATAATCTCTCTCTACTCTTGAATTCTTTATATTTTTATTCCACTACGTCACAGTCGCACGCTCAAAGTAACTCAACTCTAATTACAGCACGGTACCGCGGAAACCAATTAGAACAAAATGTGTGTCGCGCGTAAACTAGTGCGTCGACTACAAACTACAACAGCTCTTTTGTTGTCTCTCTTAACGAGGTTGAGTGAGCGTTGAATCACTGTGAGGTTTGTTACTGTGGCGTTATCATTCTTGTGGTTAGGGTTGGCATGATTCATTTACGCAAATAATTAAAAATGTGAACATAATTTAAAATAATAATATTATATTATGTTCTCATTTTAATAAATAAGAATATAAATATAAATTATAGTTAGCAGAACATAACTAGTTTATAAATAAAACAATCCTAACGGCTTTGGCGTGGCTTTGGCTTTGCTCGACTTGATTGCGAATTGTTTGATAAACTTTTTTTTATTTTTTTTTATTAATTAATTTTCCTAATCTTCTTAATTTTCAGTACCTATTAAGCCAATTATTACTCAGTCTCAATCTATTTAGCCTTTTCACAACTATGTTGGGATCGGTTTCCAGTTTAACCGGATGCAGCTGAATACTGCAGTATTTTACATGGAGCTACTGCCTATCTGACCGCAGATAGCAGATAGATAGCAGGTCAGTTAGTAGTCAGATAGTAGTAGATAAGTCAGGTCACCCTTAGTAAGACTGGTTGTCAGGCTTTTGTGCTTCTGACTACCCGCAAAGACTGGCATAGATCTTTGAATGACAGCCAGGACCAACGGGTAAAACGTGCTTTGGTGGGTTGTGGGGTTGGTCACCTATCCACGAACCGACCACGATAAACGTAGCTACGAGCCCCTACAATTTATTAGGTCTATTATTAAAATCTTGTTTATTCGTTCATATGAAAGCGGCCCTAAGAGTGTACGAATACTTAAGTACTAAAAATAAACCCAGTGCGTGCCAGTATTATTTACAAAACATAATCACCAAAAAAAAAAGCTTATTATGGTCTAGAAGAAAAAGCAGTCACTTTAATGTTGAAAATCTATTTATGGAAAGGCAACATTAATTTCACCTGGTGCTGTGACCAAAAAGTTGCAAGGAAATTAAATGTGTCTCGTACGTGAGTGGCATCGCAACGAAGCCATTGTCGGTTTGTCGAAGGTGTTGTTGAATCACTGCACGCGGCGGTTGTGCTGTGGCAAGCGTTGCAAAACGGGTTCAGGGCTGTCATGAATTTGTATTTTTTTTTTTAAATTTATTTTGCCAAGAAATAAAAATATTTTGGTATTCTACCACACCATATTTTTAGTGGGTAGTGCAATGTTTTGGTATTTTGCTATAACTATATTTTCAAAGTCCCGTATATTGCACTAACTTTGCCATAAGTAATTACAATGTTAATGTAAATTCATGAAAACGTAGTAACTTACGTACTCAATAATATGCTAATATACGAACATTTCGCGCAACTTAGCCATAAAACAGTTCATAAAATTAACGAGGTACTTTCCACAACAATTTCATTTTCACGCTTACGTATCTTTAATGCCTCCAGGAAAAAGGTACAAACTACTAACATTAAAAAAACGCGTATGTAAAATACAATGTGTCACTGAATTAATGCACATTATGAAAGTATAAGTTTGTTCAGAATCGTTTACTGAATCGATTTCTGTCATTTTTAATGTAAGTAAATTTTTATTCCACAAATAATGAACACTACCTACATAAATTACAGTCACTCTACAGATAGTGCAATCCACGATGACGTGTCCCACTCCGCGATTACTGTACTGTAAGCTGTACTTTAGTACGGAGCGGAGCGGGGGGGCCGCGTCGTCGCGGATTGCAGTCAAAACAAAACAAAATTGACGAAGTACTTACTTACCTACTACGCTAGACCCAATTATAGCAACGTGTTTTTAACGTGTGCGACTGCGTGCGTGCGTAGATTTGAAATGTGTTTTTATGTGAAATTTTCACCAGAATTCTCTCAGTAGAACTAATTGAATAAATAAACAATGTTTTATACATAATAGTAATAAAAATTCGGTCTATGTATTATGATTAAAACATAATAATATTCTAATTGGGGTGTTCGGTGGTGTGAGTCAATTCCGGGATACGTTGACAGTGTTGTAAAAATGTAATAAAATATTTACACACTGTATGTCAACGTCTTTTGTTACAGGTCTGCTGGAAGAAGCTTCAGATGAAATAAGAAGTACCTACTTACGTTTTCGTTGCTGAGCCGCTCGCCTTCAATGAAGACCAGCAACCTTCAACAGGTCGTCTGTCGACCTAGTGGAGGGCTGTTCAACCCAGAACCAATATGTCCAAACGGTTGTCCTGCCCATCGCCACTTCAACATGCAAAATTTAAGAGAGAACATTGTGAAAATCAACTTTTTTACTGTGTGCAAACCTAATATTATTTTTTTTTAAATCTTTAATTATTTAGTTTTATTTTTAGGATGTGTCAGCCCTATTGTAGCTACCGAACGTTAGCTGTCGCGACAAACTGTCGACTAATGGCTGCTCGGTAGGTACTCTCGTAATTGTTTCCTTTCCATTGCCTACTCGGTGATTTCAGTAAAAGCAGCAAGTTGGAAAGTAAATAGGTGTGATTGTCGTTTGAAAATTACCTACACGTGCCCAATTGGTTGACAAATTTTGCTGTTCAAAAGAAAATAATTTTATGTTATTAATTCATATTTTTTAGAACTTACTTGCTTATTAAACATTAAAGATAGGAGTAACGTTTTAACGTTTTTTCCTTTAAATAATAATATGTATTTGATCATTTACGTTTAAAAAAGCTTGTTTTATTTACTTGGGAAAAATATACACGACATACCTACATCACATACATAGATCCAAGTTATTGCACAGTTCAATAAAAACAGATGCATTACAAGCTCAATCTGAACAGAATTGAACACTGATTTCCCCTAAAACTACCAACTGTTAAACATAGCGAATAATGCAAAACTTGCAAAGAAAAGAAAAAAGTAATTATGTACCTACTCATAGATCTTAGACACCTTAATCATCAGCAAAAAAAAACAAGTCTCAATAAATTAATCAGGAATAATAATAGAACGTTACACACAATAATTAACCACTAATTAAATACAAAAAACGGTATTAAGTGAAGAAATGGATGACCAGTGAAAGCTGAAGTGTCTTCAGCACGCGAGTAAACAAATGACTCTATTCGCCATTTTTTTTTTAACACTGTCTGTGCGTGAGTTTTACTACTAATGTTGGACTCAACCCCTCGATGATTCGGGCCATTAAACGGACTAAGGTCGATTAAAAATGACTTAATGGTTAAACAATTAATGCAGTGTAACACGTTGGTTTATCATTTTGTTTAATTAAAAGAAAGTATGTTACATATACGGACGCTTGTAACGGCGAGCTCATTAAGAAGTTTTTCACAAAAAAAAGGAAAAAACAAAAAAAAAAATAACTACAATATTATCTTCTAACTCGCTTAACTTATTATTCAGTTACCTTTATTTTGAAAGAAATGCAATTCTTTATTTTCATGCAATATAATGTCATGTATCAGCATCTAGGTGTTTTGCAGGCTAAATAAAACACTTGCGGAAAAAAAGAAAGAGATAAACGATCGTGCCGTCCCGTGTTTCCAGTTGCACGTTACGCGTGACATATTGCACAGCGGTCGTTAGTTTGTCTGGATTTTTTATTTTTCTTCCGTTTCCTTCGTTTTGTTTTGTACCCTATTCATTGGGATTTATTGGCCATAACAATAATAAATTATCTAGTTTCCGCTATTTATTGTTATCAACTATCGAGATAATTACGACTTGTGGTGGCGACAGCTAAATAAAAGTTTGTTATTGAATATTTGAACTATTTACCTTTACCTAAATGGAATTAATGTAAAAGCACAAAAAGATAGAAGGTTGAATAATAAACTATATTGTAGATACTTATATAGGTACTCGTAGGAATGCGTGGGTAATCTTAATCAATCATCATCTACCGAACCTTTTCCCAAATAAGTTGAGGTCAGCTTCCAGTCTAACCAGATGCAGCTGAATACCAGTATTCTACATTGAGCGACTGCCTGTCGGACCTCCACAGCCCAGTTACTGGGTAACACGATACCCTTTGGTAAGACTGGTTGTCAGACTTCCGGGCTTCCGACTACACGTATCGACTGTCAAAGATCTACAGATACCCACATAAATTGGAAATCCCATATACAGAAAATAAGAGCAAAATTATCAACATTCTCATATGCACTACGTGAAATTAAAAAAACTACTAACCTACAGACTGCACTTGTTACTTACTATGCATATGCCCAGGCATGGCTCAGCTATGGGGTCATGCTGTGGGGTAACAGTACAGATTCACTAACTATATTTATTTTGCAAAAGAAGTTAATTCGAATAAGAACCGTGGAGTTTCTTGCCGGCTCTTCTCCATAGGAAACGACCAATTGGAACCGTGCACCTAGCTTCTGACGTTTCATAAGTGCCCTTGTAGGTTTATGTGAAATAAAATATTTTGAATTGAATTGAATTTGAACCAACATAGAACAAACAGATAGCTGCAAGCCACACTTCCGAAAACACAAAATAATGACACTCCCTGTCTATATATCTTAGAATTATGTAAATTTGTCAGAAACCACCCAGATTTTTACAGCACTTGCGAAGAAACACAATAAAAAAAAAAAAAAAAAAAAGATACACCTTTCGACACAATTAAAACAAAATAAACATACCTCAATCCCGACTCAAAATGCACTCAACCAGCCCTTTAGTTATGTCCATAAAAATATATAATAAATTGCCAAATGAAATTAGAGAAGTAAGTAAAACAAATACATTTATTCATAAATTGAAACAATATCTGGAATCCAAGTCATACTACTCAGTAAAGGAGTTTTTAGAAGACAAAACGATTGCAAAATAAAATTATTCTCTCTCTTATACAGAAAACATTATGAAATAAATATAATCTAATATGGAATATAGAAAATCAAATATAAATATGAAAATATGAATACATAATTAATAATATAATATAATAATAATCAAAATACTTCTGAAAAATTCACTACATTATCCATATAAATACATAATATCAAAATTACACCTATTTACACAAACGTAGTAATATATAATAATAATGTATAATTATATATGTATATATAAATAATTATACACTCAATTAAACACATCTAATAATTAATTTATAAAAATATTAATTGCTTTAATTGTAACTTAGCCCTCTTCCTCTCTCCTAATTGTGCTGTGCCCGACAGGGTCCATATTGATCTTTTACTTTTTATACCATTTATGTAATACATATGGAATGCAATAAAGAATTGAGTATTGAGTATTGAGTACAAATGACAGCCGGGACCAACGGCTTAACGTGCTTTCTGAGGCCCGGAGGGGTTTTGGTATGTAATGAATGGTCACCCATCCACGGACCGACTTCGACCCGTGCGGCTGTTATTACTTAGCCACGAGCCCTCATGTTTTATGAGGTATTTTGAGTTGCTCGGTCTTTGGAGTAGTTTAAGAAATTATAAGTTATGGTACCTACTAAACACCATTTTTGAAATTGTACAGGTGTTAAAAATATACTCCCAAAATGAGGTAAAAGAAAAACGGAGACAAGTTTCTTTTGAAAGCGTGTTGCTAGTCACGCGTGACATTGTGCGACACGGTTCAAGTATCTAATGATAGATTTGTAGGCGAATGTTTCTGCTTATCTACTAATAAAATAATGGCTAACTAACTTTGTTTATCTTCTTTTTTTTGCAAATAAAAGTCCAACTAATTGACATGTTCGTATGCAGCGTGTGAATTGAAAGCGTGCCATGTTCTGTCACGCGAGGCATAAACAAGTTTATAAGCATTCGTTCTTCTTTAATTATCTACTTATTCCTGGAAAAAAGAAAATTGTACAAGTAACCTATAAGTAATCTTTATTTGTAAAAAAAATAACATGAATAATTAACAAGTTTCGTATTCAAATTGTGAGTTAAAGCGTGCCGTGTCCGTCATGCGTGACAATATGGCGCGGCAGAATTTTTTAATGACATTGTGAATTTAAATGCGATCGCTTTGCCATGCAAAAATATTAAATATTACTAGTGTTTTTCTTAAGAAAATCATAATATTATGTTACAGGTTAATTGACAAGTTTCGTATGCAGTGTGAGTTGAAAGCGTGCCATGTCCCGTCAAGCGTGTCACGCTTGCAGGCGGAAATAATGATAGAGTGCATGTCGAGGTGATAGATCTAGTAATTTATTTACACTGTTTGGGTGTGTAAATATTTTAAGTCATAGATTTTTTTTCATTATCCAATTGGTCACGACATAATAATGTTTTCTTAACTGTGTTTAGCTTATCGTCTCGGAAACAACTTAATGAGATACATCTCAAAAGAGTCATACTTAATATTTTCCAGTATTTTTTACTGCGATCATTGATCGACTGACTGTTCCAGAACGCCGTGAAAATCCGAGGAAAATCTCAAATTGCTGTTTGATTCGTTCGTTCGAGCACGCCGCACCTCGTGTCACGGCAGCTAAATTCTCTAACTCCATTGGTATTCGCATAGTACGCTCCCTGACCTCTCTGAATCTGGAACGCTTCACGCTGCAACTGAATGTGGTTTTCACCTGAGTCGAAAATATGGCTTATACATATATATATTTTTTTTTATACAAAGGCATTTTTTTACTGAGGGATATTATCAAATTATAATTATAACTCTGGTTTAGTTTTTAATAATATATAGGTATTATAAGTAAAATATATTTATAAGATTTTAATCATTTATTTATTAAGGAATAAAAAATACACTAGGATCATTACTTTGCTTGCAAAAATGGAAAAGCTTGCATTTAACAGCTCCTAAAATAGGTATATTTAGTTTTAAATGGCTAGAGTTCCTATTCCCTAATTAGGTTGAAGATTGGCGTTCCTCACGAAACAAACAAAAAATATCTCAAATATCTAGAACTTTCTAGGAATAGATTATATAATTGTGAAAGGGCACTAAGTACTTTAATAATAGGGTTAAGTGCCATTACCGCGTCAACTGAGCGAGGCAATTTAAAAGTAGTTAGTAATGTATGCACAGCCATCTATGGCGGACCATGGCCATACATATGCATAGAAACCACAGAAGTAATTGACGGTAAGTATGTATTTAGTAGTGATTTTTAATTTTATACGGAATTAATTAATTTATGTATACTTTATTGTACCTACACCTGATTATACATTACAAAAAGAAAAAGTAATACACTACAAAATATTCAATGGGCGAGATCGCAGTACCTAAACCATAAGGCCTTATGGCTTACTGCGATCTCTTCAAGGCAACCTTGGAATAGACAGTGATTTTCTGGATAGAAACTGGGGCTATCTTTGATGCACATAAAAAGTATATAAGTAGATACAATGATGTACTATAATAAATACACAGATAAATGCTATATAATAGATACATAGATACTTATATGAGCCATCCCGCTTTACTAACAACAATGACGACAAAACCAATATTCTTTGTTCTTTTAAAGGGAATCATTATTTCATTACATAAGCGGATAAATAAAGTATAATTTGCAAACGAAATAATGCTTTAAGAACTTCCCAGTATCACGTTATAACTGTGACTATAGTGGCCTTCTTATTTAACTACCTGTAGTTCGTACGTCATTCGTCACCGATTACCGCGTCACGGTTGCCCGATGGGTAAAAAGAAATGGCTGATCTACCATAATAACGTTACCATGAAAATAAAAATAACTTGTTTTGGTAGGTACTTTTGAAAGCAAATAAAACAGTAGTGACTAAAGTGGAATGTCCACCTTGGTCAAGGTGGACATTCCACTATATTTATGTCTGCAAATATTTGAATATCATTATTTTAAGAATTTTATTGTATTACAATATATTTGTTTATAAAATTAAAGTTTTGTTTTTTGTTTTTAAACAATATTCTTTAAAACCTCACTAAAAACGCTGAGGTGTTACGCATGGTTTTTTAAGATACACTTAAAAAATCATGAAAATCTGTTAGTTAAAGTAAGCCACAGGAGGAGGAAAATTGCCTGTTTTGCTTCTTATTTTGTAATTTTTAATCAGATATATTATTAGCAACAATAATTGACTCCGCTATACATTTTTAAAGCATAAGAACTAAACAGTACGTTAAAAAAAACTGCATTCAATAGAGAATAAGAATGTCTTGTAAATGTTAGTATTTTTTCCTCATGGTAAATTTTCTCGGAAGGTCGCAGGAACCCGCTGGATGCAGGTCGCTTCCGATCGGCTAATTTGGAAATCATTGGGGGAGGCCTATGTTCAACAGTGGGCGTCCTATGGCTGAATGATGATGATGATGAAATTTTCTCGGAATGGCTCACTATATGCTCACATACCTATAAGTATAAGCAACAAAAATAAATGACGATTATTATAAACAAAACCTGTGTTTTCTGAATACAGATTTTACCTCGGAGTATGGTTTGACATAAACGAGTATGTAGTAATATTTAACGGCTTGTTTGTGTCATAAATTGTATGGAACGATTTTCTCTTGGGAAGGTATTGATTTTTTCTTAATTATAACAATAATGTACCTAACAATAATGGTCATGCAAACTATCTATCTGACAAAATTTATCCGTTCAGCCGTTTTTGAGTGATTGAGCAACAAAAATCCAAACTTTCACACATTTATAATGTTATAGTAGGATAATAATATTGGTTAAGAATTTTTATTTATTTTTTCTTCACTAGTGTGTTGAAAAACGTCGTTTGATACGCGTGAGCAGTTGACAAAATTTACCCACTTGTATCAAACTGACTTTGATTCAGAAGTTCAAGTGGAAGTTGCAGTACCGTATTATCTTATATTCTCCTTTTACAACCAAATTGCAGCATCTATTACAGAATTACGCTATTAATCACTTTACGACACCTAGCAGAACAATAGCTTCGTAGGAATATTTTACGAAACTCGAAAGGCTCTAGAACAATAACGATAGTTATTGAACGGAAACAGGACAGACGGATAGACAAACAATGACGGTCGGTCGGTAGCTACTACGGCCGCCACTACGACAGCTACCGTGCCCGCGGCGTCTGACTCAGCAATTATCGAGAATGGCGCCGACACACAGACACCTACTGTGAATGATTTGAATTTAGTTGAGAATTCTTTGTGATTTTTAATGAGGGCTTTCTTTTGTAGTGTGTAGGTGCTTCCATTGTTGGAAGTTTAGGTATGAGCAATTAGTGAGAGACGGGAGTTGAGCCAAAGACGTAAAAATAAAACTTAACGAAGCCTAGATTTTTAAAGCGACAGTTTGACGGTATAAAGATGTAAATAATCTTTAGATTGGAATTCATAATTTCCTTAATGAGGCAAAGAGAAAAAGAGGAAGACCGAGAAAAGTACTTACATATATTTAGACCAAATGAAGGAAAAAGCAAATGTAGAGTATTTTATGCAGCTATAAGAATTAACTGTAACCATACTTAGATATAAATATTTGTATGGGCTACCGAAATGTTGCAGCAGTTTAAGAAAGTATTTCCTAATTGTCTGTCACAGAACGAATGCTAGCTCTTGTAATTTTCTAGGTGTAACCTAATCTAATTATTTCTATAAAATGTCCCATATTCTGAAAACCCAAAGTTATAGGTGTAGTAGGATCTTTTACTTGAATTGTTTGATGTATAGAGAACTCTACTTAGATAAAGCGTGGTCCAGTCCGAATATTTCACTCTGCTTTTAGGGTTCGATCTCCGAAGGGTGACAAACGGAACCCTATTATGTACTAATTATAATTATTATTTCCGCTATAACAACAAATAATAAAAATTAAATATTAAACACCTTCGCGGAAACAAGGCGTGATGTTATGTTATGTTAAAAATTAAAGTAAACAAAGTTAAGAATAAACGGGGTCCCCTTAAAAGAAACGTGTTTTTGCGGCGTTTTTAGCTCAATATTGTACCTACGGTGGTACGGAACCCTTCGTGTGCGAGTCCGACTTGCACTTGGCCGGTTTTTCTCTATAGAAGGCAGGTTTTTGTAAGATTGGACGATAATAGGCTCAATTACCCAAAGCGAATCAGATTCATTCGTCACACGAATATTACAAACATCTCGGTAGCTCCCAGCGGGCGTGCATCAAGGCTAAATATCTGCGTCGGCAGCTGCAGCGGAAGCCGATAAGGACTGATAGCGTTATCAGCGCGATAGCGGCGCTTTGTCGCTGCCGACACCTGGGCACCTAGTTCAATGTTCGCGAATGAGGATTGGGGACTCGTTGCGTGCTGCTTTTCTTGAAGAGGTCTTTGAATCGCCGGAAATCTCGTTGTTTTTATTATTTTCAAAATAGGTATCACATTAGTCGTATTTCTCGTGACTATACCTACTTACCACGGATGCCTGAAAAACCATGAGCACCCAAGAAGTTATTATGCTATAAGTATTTATATGCTTGTCTTTTTTGTAGTATGTGGGGTTCAATAAAGTGTTGAATAAATAAATAATAAAAAGTGTTCACTTTTATATTTAAATAAATTGATTACGCTATAAATAAATTCCCTAGTATAATCAGTGTACAACGTTCCAACTGGCCTCTGTGAGAGGAACTGGGCCGTAACACACCAACTGGGCCCAGTGTGGGTTGGTGGATATCACATGTCCTCGAACTTTTCGGTTCTAGGACATATCAGTTTTTCATGAGGTTTTCCTTCATCGTTTAGATAATGGCGGTGATGAAATGTTACACTAAGTAGATTGCCCGTCTGACCCATGACCGTGTCTTACACGTTAGTCGGGGCGTTACCTCTAGGCCAACAATTTCCCAAATACTCACATTTTATTAAGTTTCTCAACGCCTATCAACCATCGCAGCAGCTAACCATACATTTTATATTTTTGTCAAGGCA
Organism: Xanthia togata; assembly: GCA_963853775.1. Lineage (NCBI taxonomy): Eukaryota > Metazoa > Arthropoda > Insecta > Lepidoptera > Noctuidae > Xanthia > Xanthia togata. The sequence goes on along the minus strand of OY970802.1, from coordinate 8,974,226 downwards.
TCCTCTTGTAATGCAATAAATAAAAGATGCTTCTTAAAAAACTAAGAAAATAAAAGGTGTTCCTCAAGGAACAGTCCTACCACCAAGCTTACAATTCATTGATATGATACTGCTTCAGAGGGTCTTTTTTTTTGTGTGGGAAATCATCAAATGACTTCTCCCGCTCTGGGTGGAGCGGGAGGGCGTGTCAGACTCTTACTGACTAAAACCCACCCGTGTTCCTTCTCTTGCCTGTGCAATGCCAGGGGGCCACGGTATCCCTTTCGGACTTTCCCGCAACCCCGGCAGGCAATGGTCTCATCGGACCCCTTCACTCGCTGACACTCTTTGAGGCGCGCGTGGAACACAACGCGCCGTCGACCCGGGCTCGGTCCTTGCCGGACGGCGAGCTACCCATTGCTCACCGTCCGCAAGCCCGCGCCTACGGTGGCCGGGAATCGGCTATGGATTCCCGACGCCCAGGGCGTCTTCTCCTGCGGCGGCTAGGGGTGTGAGGGCGCGAAATTTGCCTCTCCCTCACGCGCTCCGCCTCCTCCTTTGCAAGCATTACTGCTTCGCAGAAGGAGGTGACGGCCTCCCATGCCCTCTCGCTCCGTACCATGGCCTGGACCAGGGCCGGATGCGAGAGATCCCCGCCACCGATCGCCTCCACGAGGACACGGCGGTGCTCTGGCCAAGCCGGGCATACCTACACCGTATGCTCCACCGTGTCCTCCGGGCGATCCACGCAGTGATGACACCCGGGCGTTTCCTCCCGCCTTATCCGAAACAGGTACCTCCCGAAACAGCCGTGTCCGGTGAGGACCTGCGTCAGGCGGAAGGTGAGGACGCCGTGGCACCTCTCCAGCCACTCCTCAAAGAGGGGACTTATCGCCGCAATAGTGGCGTGCCCAGCACTGGGTTGCTACAATCGTACTCTCCATGCCGCCATGAGATCCCGTCGGAGCTATGTCCGCTGTGCCGCGATTTCTCGCGGCATCGGAGTCAAGCCCCGGCGTTTCGCCTCCCCGCGCCACTCCCAAATATCCGCGAGGACTTTTGCCTCCAGATCCCATGGCGGCAATCCGGCAAGGAGGCTCGCCGCCTCACCGGAGACCGTGCGGTATCCCCGGACCAGCCGGGTGGCCATGACCCTCTGGGACGCGTTCAACCGGCGGGCAGGCCGCCGCCTCAACGAACGCGCCCACACCGGTGCCCCGTACAGCTTCAGAGGGTCTGAGGTTTGAATCACGAAGAATCGGCATAAATAATAATTGACAGGTAAATAATAGGGTGTTTTACTATATATGAGAAAAAATCTAAAAATATTTTATTGAGATAGCTTAGGCAAAAAGCGGTCGGAAGACGTTAGTTTTAGTTCATAAAAGAGCAAACTAAATTTTAAAATTAATTTCAAAGGTTTCAGCTATTTTAATTTGTTTCTTAACACCATTACCTAGATAGTAGTCGCCAATCGCCATGTTATTATGTCATACGGCTATGTAAACTTAGAACTGTCAACTATCAGCGTATCTGTTCTCTATAACCTTTTTATTATTTTCGTAACCAACGTAATTTTTATTGAAATAATACCATGGAGGACGGTTTTGTAAAAGGAGATAAAACAAATTTATAACTTAAAAAATATCACTGCATTTGTTTACACAGCCAACTGAAGTCATGACCACATAGCAATATGGCGTGCACTACGTCCAGCGTTTTCGTCAAATTACGCGCGACATTTGAAAATGCAAAATTTAAATGCATTTTTATGGCACTTAACGAAAGAATAAAATTTTTGTGAATTTTTTAGTGTTTCATTAGCACTATAGAATCGAATTGATACACTTTAAAATGAGTGTAATACCCTATTAACAATGTCGCTGTGCGATATGTTTGGTCAAACACTTTTTTGCATTACCTATTTAGGCGATTTTGTAAAACCCACGATCACATTGTCAACTAAGGCTTAGGCATCATTAGTAAGTATCTACGTAGGTACCAACTTTTTCATCAATTGACGCAAATCGATATGTGTCGTCAACATTGTGGTTTCCTTTACCAGGAAATCTATTTGTGCCAGTTGACCAAATACCACAATCCAGTCATGATCTGTACGTCAAATAATGACTAACTATGAAAGGTATTCCTATTATTGTAAAATTATTTGAAGTTCTGGTTTCTTACGTTACTCGTATAGAGTATGTACAAACTTTAACCGTTTCTTGGAAAATATGAGTTGGTACAGAAATATGACGTTAAAATAAAGACTCCTCGCGCAGCCAGGCGCGACGCGACAGTGCGACGCGATTCTGGTAGAACAATTTCCATGAAGTTTTTTATTGATATTGTTCTACTAGACTCACGTCCCGCTGTCGCGTCGCGCCTGTCTGCGCAACCTTAACGACGCCTGATTTCGGAAGAGGTTTTTTCAAGAGGCTTGTCTTTCTGTCCACAAATAACAACATTCTAGGATAATACTTACCAAAACAATACCTTACCCGAGAAGCATGCTCCGGTTTTGGCTGCTGGCTTGATTATTCGTATCCATTATGTAATATTTTATGGTACAAGTATGTCTCCTGTTAGCTAATTTTTCAGCAACAGTGCAGGTAGTACCTACTTACCTAAATGTCTACCGCTGTTCGTGAACATTTGAGACAGGTGATGCTCCTATCAACTGTCTTTTTCGTACGCTCCGGCTACCGAATAGCCTCCTCCATTAATACATTTTAATATCTAAGCATTATAAAAAAAAACGCGAGTCCGAAAAAAGACACTGTAAAGAACTGTACGAATGTGGGTGGTATGGAGCTAATGGTATGCAATAAATGTCATCTTTACATATTATAAATTATAGTAGCTTTTCGTATTTGTCTGCATGACCGCGTTAAGTCTCGTGCAGACTGGCGCGATGTGACAGCGCGACGCGACTCTAATAAAACTATTTCTAAGAAAATTCAGAGTAGAACAATTACCGGAGGATTCGAGCCATACCGGATATGCATCCTTGAATAGGCAATGGACTAGTGGAGAGACGGGTGATAGTTATCTATGGATTGGCATCTTTTAACGACGTCGCCGCCAGATTGGTTTATGTCCAGCTTCACCGGTGCATATTTTGTCGGGGTTAACTGCTTTTTCGACTCTTTTCTATGTCACTGCTATGCTGTGTTACATATTGCTGTTTCCATTGTCTTCTTCTGGTACCTGAAACAGATAGTTTCAGGTTTCTTGTGCACCCGAATAGGGATGTTGACTGGGGAAAAAAAAACTATTTAGTCCGTCAGTCAGATAATAAAAAAATATAAGACACGTATTTTTTGCTTTATCATTTTAATCAAAAATGATTTAGGTAAAACGCATTAAAGATGGGGAGTGGGGGCTCGCTACGTCACAAGTCGGTATAAAATCTACCAGAGTGACGTCATGCTACATTGTAACTCAATGTATTGCTGTAATCTTTTGATTACGTAAAACAAAGAAAAATACATGTCCAATACTTTTTAATAATCAATCTGAAGGACAAAAAAATATAGTCAACATCACTATTGCGTAACACACTTTCTTTCACAATCCGAAGGATTTTGAAATAAATTTCTAATCCATTGCTTCATACGTTTGAAAAATTCGTCTGCTCGACTTCGTAAACATCGCAATGAATGTTGTCGACTTGTCAAAATGAAAGGCGAAGAGCATTATTGTTAGTGCGATACGTAATTACCCCGTGGGTTAGCGTAAGTTATTTTGGATAGTGTTAAATAGGTAGAGATGAAGGGTTTTGTAATGTACAACCCCGGGCTCGAGTAAGCGTTCATCAGGGGTTACCTACCTACCTACAGTGTCAAAGTCAAATAATTTATTTCAATTAGGCACAAAAATGCACTTTTTAATGTCAACATTTATAAAAAATAATAATAATTGATTCTAGTCGCCCCTTCCAAAAGGTAGTTTTCGTATGGAGTCTTCTCCATGGGCATGAAACTCCACCGTTACTCTTTTAAAATGTTTTCACAATATCTTATATTCACTATTTATATAATTAAATGTGAAGACGATGCACCTACAATAAGATTACTACCACGATAGGTAAAAATAATGAAAAATGAAGGAATGACAGATAAATTAATTATGTGATAGATGCATGGTGCTCACATATTTACAAACATTGTAAAATTATACGATATTCCTAACATTTTACCAAGTATAATACTAATAATAAGTCAGTGTGTGAGTTCAAGTAATCACAGAATATAAAACAGTGTTATAAAAAATAATATGTGACACGGATGAATGAATAAAGTGACATGGATGTACGTTTTTCGAAATGGAGTGTCTGGAGCGCTAAACGCCAGGAAACTCGGAATCCTAGAACTCTACACTAAATATAACTCAAAATGAAATGTGTAAAATCGTTCTTTAACGCGGTCCCTCATCGGAAGCATTCGCCTATAATGAATGTATCATTTCAGCAAAGATATAAATATTATGTCTAGTTAGAGAGTCAAAGCTGTGAACTCGTCGAAAAAAAAAGCGTCCAACTAAATGCACTCACACTAGAAAAGCAAAATGACGTGGCGCGAATGATACAGGGATTTTTGAAGTGAAAACTTTTTTAGGCGGGTTGACCAATTTTTGGGTGAACAACAATCATGGAACTCGCGTCATCGTCACCGAACGCTAGTTTTCACTTCTATCGGCAGTCCCCAAAGACGCCCCGCATGTATTTTTATAAAAATGTGGCTGTTATTTTAGTAGGTTTTTTTTTATAAAAATGCGCGAATGAAGTCGCGGGCAGCAGTAAGTCGGTATTATAATATGATTACTAAAGTAAGGCCATTTTAATAGGTAACATTTGACAATTCATCAAAATTCAACAACGTAACATTGTAACGCCGGGCATAAAATAATATATTTTTTCGTTTTGTTAGAACTGCACAATTGTTTAACTTTTTTTAATTACGATTACCTACATATTTATTGTAATAATGACCGATACGAGTAATTTTACGATTTGCTTTCACTAAACTGACAGACGTCAAATTTTACCTATTAAAATGGCCTTACTTTAGATAGTGATTTATTTTAAAGAACTTGCTTTATATTGCCAGGAGTTGGGTTAGTTCCTAATAATAGAGGACTCACATTTTGGTTGTTGCGTTGCAATTAGGGCATGCAATTATCCGCCCCATTTTACTATTCGGATATTTTGGATACTTCCAAAAAACTACCCAGATTTATCCGGATAATACGGATATTTGGATATCACTGTAAAAAAAGGTAAATCCAACTAGTATAGGTAAGTCTCCAAACAACATTAGAAAATCTTTTACACTACAACAATGTTCAAAGTTCAATGTTCTTCTGTATAAATTTTAAGTAATATAGAAAATATCCAAATGAAACTTGTACACTTATACTTACGTATTTATTACGTGCACTTATCTAAGGAAAACAATGAAATAGAATATTACTAATTTAATCATTAATTTCAGTCTAAATTATGAGTATACATACATAATGATATAAAATAAATTGTTTTCTATAATGAAGAAAATATGAAACAAAACTTCTGAAGAAATAAAAACTTACAATGGTTTGTTATAAAATCGCTTCAATATACTATAATGGATGTCGTTAATGTATTTGACATGGTAATTTCGATCTCTTTGCTTATTTGCTTTGTTGAATTTAATGATTTTTCAGTCTCTCTCTGGTGCTGGTAATCACTGAGAACTACATGACAAAAGTAGGTTTTAATTAATATAGGTAATTGTGTCACGATGGTTTACCATAATTTATGTACCTACTTATACTACTTTACAATTCCACAATATATTACGCGGAAAGTTCATGCGATATCTTCAAATATCCGTCTTATTCGTTTTATTCAGATAGAATAGTAAAAGTAATGATACCTATCCGGATATTATATTCGACGGATATCCGGATAATTTGTATATCCGGATAGAATTTTATTGCAATACTTTCTAGATTATTTCATTCGACTTTTGACTTTCTTTTGCGGTTCTATGGTATCGCCATTAATCGTACGTTGATTTTACTAGCGCAAACAAAATAATTTGAGAACTATCAAATATGACGTAACTCAAGCACTGCACAGACAGAATAATGAAAATAGTATCAAGTGTAATCTGGTGCGGCTATCGGATCATCAGTAGATATCGGATTTCTGAGACCCGATAAACGCATTAGAAGTAAAACATTCCCTTGTAGTATGATATTTTTGAATGAATAAGTAGTAATAAATGTTAAACCGGCCGAGTGCGTGACCACTTATCCCAAGAGCAACTTAAAATTTATTATGGTTGAAAAACATGTTCTCCCTTATGTTCCAACTGCAAATGTAAGTTTGTACGCACAATATTGAGAGATTTACAATGTTATTTTAAAACCATAGACTTCTTATAGGTTATCTATGAGTATAGAACCATTCTCTGTATTATTTTTTTCAGAATTTTAGGCTCAGTAGTTTCGGAGATAAGGGGGAAAGGTGGTCAATTTTCATATTTTAAAAGTACTTATTCAAAAATTAAATAAATATGCCCAAATTTCATTCGATATTTCACACGGTACAATTAGCAAAACTTTTTTTAAAATATCTTATTTGCCCGAAAGTCACCTCCATATTCAAAATTTATTCATTTACGTTACACGTGCATATTTGGGTCACAAAAATGCATTATGTGTACTAAAGGAGCTAGTTTTTTTGGGCCCACTGTACCTATTGTAAAGTCTATTAATCGCAATATGGCTAAAAAAGTTACCGATTTATCATTTATGGTACGTTTTTTAAAATAAAGTCTACCCGGATACCCGGAATCACGACATCGTAAAAACATAGTGTTTTGATACACTCAATTGATTCAATTCCAGTTATGGTGGTCAATGTTATAAATGCATGTATTGAAGCATTTTTAACGATTTTATGAAAAAAAAAAAAACATAATTTCGTTCGAGTTGGTAACGAAATCTGTTTTTATTAAATGAAAAACTGTAGGTACTATTGACACTGCAACAGGTCCTCGAGTGTTTAATCCCATTTTTAGGTTTGATTACTCTCGTGTAAAGTAGTTTACAAATCAACGATTCAAAGACTATTTAGCTTGCAATGTTCATTGATTAAGTAACTAAATAGATATAAGTAAATAGAATAATTATTGTAGTTTTAAGTTAAATTTTGCATGCCATGAGGCAGAATGTATAAGGATCCAAAATATTGTAACACCTAATTGTATTAATTACCTACATTCTATGCAAATAAACAAATCTATCTATCTAAGTATCTATCAACGTAAAACGGATTGTAGTTTTTGGTTGCTTGTCAGTTTGACTCTAGTGGTGTTACTCAGTCATTAACGGTCAGGCACTCCATTAACCCGATTATGTTATATAATTTTGTTGAACCTAAGGTAATTGAAGGTTCCCAGCAGCTTCATACGTTTGAAACGCACACAGCAAAAACTTAAAGAAAATCATCATAACAGGACCTACGATGACGATTTTAATGACAAATTACATGTCACTGTCAGAAAGACAAGTGTCAAGTGACAACGCCACTATATATTCATTTTATTTTTTCCGTTTCTTTTGAATTGCTTGAAATTGATATTTCTATTTTCTTTGTGTACCTAATTGAAGGATTTTATTGGATATGGCATCCTTAAGATCGTACAGCATTTAGTCCAGTATGTTGTGTTAATTGTTCAGTAAGATTTCAACGAAGACTGTCCGAAACTGCTGCAATTGTGCGGTAAATTGTGAACGCATGGAATTTTGCTTGTTTCAGTCAAACCAGTGAAACTATTTAGATGCAGTCTGAAGAAAGTGCGTATTGATGATGCTAGAAAGTATTGAAACTGTTTCATTCATTATGGAGATTTGGATACAGAAATATTTACATTCCATGTCAATCGGCACAACAAACACATACTGTGCCTGTTGACTCTGGGGAAAAGAACATTATTTTGCATTGGTTTCCAGCACACCAAAGAGTACAATAGTAATATAAGTTAGAATAGGCTTATTTTTTAACACTAATCTTCTATTTTTTTCAGGTGCAATATTTAGGTATCTAGAACATCAATTTGTAATACAAACTGCTCTTGCTAGGTATTATTTTGGATACGGTATCAAGATGAGAGGTGGAGCGACCTGCATCTTTTTTAGATAAAATAATAACTACTCCTATGTTATGTCGTAATAATTAAAATACTTCTTTATATTATAGTGAGATTTTTGATTTCATGAACCGTACAAAACACCTACAAACAATATTCCTACTGCATATTTATTACTGAACAGTGCACTATTTTACTAAATTACAATACCGGAGAGGCCAACCTACTCACTAAACTCTTAAGCTCTTTTAGTGATTTTTTAGGTTATGATCGTATTTCTCAGTATTTCCGTTAAACGAAGTATAATTATTGCTACCACTGTAATCTAGAGATCATAAGGATCAAATCAACATGCATTTCATTAATAGACGCCACAACTTTTGGTGGGCCTAATCACCGAACAAACATAACTATCTCCTTAATAGGTCCATTAGATTCTGAGCAAATTGGCTGTGACAGACGGAAAGACAGACAGACACACGAGTAATTCTATAGGTAAGTATGGGTCCGTATCCGTTTTTACCTTTTCAAGTACGGAACCCTAAAAATTGTAAAACTGTAACTATCCCCTTCTATCTCTACCTATAGAATATCCGATATATGCATTGCGCGACAAGGAAAAGTCAACGATTTTTACACCCGCATAATTGAAAAGTTACGTATCAGGGGCCGTATTATGACGTATTAATGCCACCATTATTCCAGTGTGAGTGAGAGACGGAGCTATACAAGGCCGCTAGCACCATCCTTTTTGCACAGTGGAATAATGATGGCATTAATACTTCATAATAAGGCCCCAGGTCTTACAGACCTGCAGTGCTATTCTGTAACCATCTCACCGTGACAACTTAGGTGAAGTGAGCTCGGAGTGAGCTGTCAGTCCCTAGCAGCAGGTGGAATGACAGCTCACTTCACCTAAGTTTTCACGGTGACATGGTTACAGAATAGACCCGCAGATAATGTCGTGAACGTGTTTGCCATATAAATTGACATAGATTTATTTGTTTCTGAAGGTTGTTGTTTTCTAGCTAGGTATTACTGACATAAATAATCGTAGTGCTATAATTCACTACTCGTTTTGTTGTTTTTAACTTCGTCTTTGGAGCCTTAACATTGCATTGTATGAGATATATTTTGTCTTCCTTAGTCATTATAGTGTTATCAAGATCGTCAATTATGCCCGTTCTTGGTTGCATGTTCTGTTATTTGTATTGATTTCTTCGAAAAATTACCAGTAACTTCTGCATACCTACATCTCCAAAGCCTTTAAACCAATTTACCACCATTTTCGAAAATCCTCAAAATAGTTCCTAAAGCCGAGTGCATGTATATTTCGATGTGCGAGTGTGAGACTGTGAGTGTCGCGTCAAGTCGCGTGCCGGAGTCATTGACTGCCGCAGTCCAGATTAGAAACGTGCCGCGAGCGCCGCTTTCTACCAGAGGCGGCACTAAGCTGGACTGCGAGGTTGCCGCTTTGCTCCCGGCCAGATATTTGGCATAAGGATAGGATGTGTTTGATATAGATTTTGGTGGTTTTGTAGTTGTTTGTGATGGTATGGAAGTATAAAAATCTGTAGATGCATTATAGTGCATTCTGTGTTATGCATTTTGAGGTGCTGTACCAGATTTTCTATTTAGGAACATGGAATATGACTTCGGAAGAGCAGGAGCAAAGGAAATAAGGTTTAGGATCTGAAGATGTGGTGGTACTTTAGGTAAGGACTTAATGGCTAGAGAAGATTTCGCTGTTTGATAACTGCAATGTTTCGCCAACGTCATCGCTTTGGCAATTTGTTGATATCAGAGATACGGTACGGATTATGATTTCATGTTTAGAGCAACTGATTCGCATAGAAATCCTAGAGGAAGACAGTATCGTAACATATAAGCTCTTAACACATGAATAACTTCGTATTATAGCTTCACGCAGTCACTGGTTATTGGCGATCATCCTTTATTTCATTTCGTTTACCTAATCATATGCCTGTCTGTAAAGTCAATAACAGACTAAATACTTAAGTACTTAATTAATAGGAATTCTTCTCTTTGAAAGAACATAAGTTGGTCAGAATAGGGACGATCGTAAATATTCAAGGCAGGGGATATATCCACGGGAGAAACAAGCTAAGCTTTGCTTATCTTTTTGGGTCGATTTGGCTTCGTTTTAGCAGAATCCTGTAAAAAAAAACACTTAGAATTCCCTGTAGATAATAGTGAAAAGCATTCATAGTTTATGAAACATCCCAAGAGTGTTAAATAATTTTCCGCCTGTCGCCTGCTTTGTTTTTATAGTGAAATCCTGCATCATTTGATAAGACGAGCGCTATTCACCAGAAAGAGTAAGATATATTCCCAGGAAAATAACTACCAAGATGTCATTGAAAAGGGAAATTAAGAATGAGACAAAACTATAAGTAATGGATTTACTTACAGCTGTTGTGATCCACCGATACACATAGAAATAAGCACCATCCGTGTAAGCTGAAAAAATAAATGATGTGTCAGTTATGGAAACGATAGAAAAAGCTGTTGTTAGAGATAGGTCTGAAAATCCTCTCAAATCTCTTTGGAGTTTTTTTTTAAGAAACAGATGTACGCGTCCCAATTAAATTGATATATGGAGGAGGATGACGCCTAATAGACGATAAGATGATCGCAATAACAGTAGACTGTGACTGAATGGTGGCCAAAGAAACCAGGGCCGTCCAAAAGCGCGTTGGGTTGAAGATATGGGCAAAGTCGCGGGAAATTCCTGGATGAGGTACGCACAGAACCGGGAAATAAGTATGGGAGAAAAAAGGGGAGGAAGGAAGAGGAGGCAGCAAGGGGTGATTCCGGGCTGAAATGATGATGATGATGAATAATAATATAAGATATTATTCAGGTCTTTTCGTATTACCTATGTAGGTAGGTATCAGAAAATCATGATCTTTTTGCACTCCGGGTACAATATCCACACTTAAAATAGGTATCGGAGACTATAATCTGATTACCGCTATCATTTACGCACACTATCCGATTAGATTGTACCTACAATATATGTTTATCCAATGTATTATCGCGATGTGTTAAGGGTATTACCTTGCCCGTTGACCTTAAAGATTTGACCTCTGTACTAGTATTTGTTTATTTGGCGCCACCTACCGACCAACGACCATACTAAAATAAAACGGACTGAAGATTAAAGAAGAACACAGATGTGTCGCAGAGTTGTCATTGTTTTTGCCTATTTTATTCGCTCTCTAAGAGATTCTAATACATATTTTGGTTCCTCTAGTTTTTATAGTCTGGTACGAGTATCTACCACATCATAATTTTATAATTTATTTTGTACTACACGATGCACTATGCCTGCTGACATAGCTTTCATTCAACTAAATGATACATTCTGAAGGTCTGATGATGACCTGGTAAGTACTTATCGGTTCTCGGTAACGGGAATAGTTAGAATGATCTAGTTTTCAACATTTATCTAATTGAGCACGGGTGCTACTACATGATACATTCTGAAGGTATGATGATGACCAGGTAAGTACTTATCGGTTCTCAGTAACGGGAATAGTTAGAATGAACTAGTTTTCAACATTTATCTAATTGAGCACGGGTGCTACTACATGATACATTCTGAAGGTATGATGATGACCAGGTAAGTACTTATCGGTTCTCAGTAACGGAAATAGTTAGAATGATCTAGTTTTCAACATTTATCTAATTGTGCACGGGTACTACTACATGATACATTCTGAAGGTATGATGATGACCAGGTAAGTACTTATCGGTTCTCAGTAACGGAAATAGTTAGAATGATCTAGTTTTCAACATTTATCTAATTGTGCACGGGTGCTACTACATGATACATTCTGAAGGTATGATGATGACCAGGTAAGTACTTATCGGTTCTCAGTAACGGAAATAGTTAGAATGATCTAGTTTTCAACATTTATCTAATTGTGCACGGGTGCTACTACATGATACATTCTGAAGGTATGATGATGACCAGGTAAGTACTTATCGGTTCTCAGTAACGGAAATAGTTAGAATGATCTAGTTTTCAACATTTATCTAATTGTGCACGGGTGCTACTACATGATACATTCTGAAGGTCTGATGATGACCAGGTAAGTACTTATCGGTTCTCAGTAATGGAAATAGTTAGAATGATCTAGTTTTCAACATTTATCTAATTGTGCACGGGTGCTACTACATGATACATTCTGAAGGTTTGATGATGATCAGGTAAGTACTTATCGGTTCTCAGTAACGGAAATAGTTCGGATGACCTAGTCTTCAACATGTACCTAATTGAGCACGGGTGCTACTACATGGTACATTCTGATGGTATGATGATGACCAGGTAAGTACTGATCGGTTCTCAGTAACGGGAATAGTTAGAATGATCTAGTTTTCAACATTCATCTAATTGTGCACGGGTGCTACTACATGATACATTCTGCAAGTCTGATGATGACCAGGTAAGTACTTATCGGTTCTCAGTAATGGAAATAGTTAGAATGATCTAGTTTTCAACATTTATCTAATTGTGCACGGGTGCTACTACATGATACATTCTGAAGGTTTGATGATGATCAGGTAAGTACTTATCGGTTCTCAGTAACGGAAATAGTTCGGATGACCTAGTCTTCAACATGTACCTAATTGAGCACGGGTGCTACTACATGGTACATTCTGATGGTATGATGATGACCAGGTAAGTACTGATCGGTTCTCAGTAACGGGAATAGTTAGAATGATCTAGTTTTCAACATTCATCTAATTGTGCACGGGTGCTACTACATGATACATTCTGCAAGTCTGATGATGACCAGGTAAGTACTTATCGGTTCTCAGTATCGGGAATAGTTAGGTGTTTATACCCCCCTATTCTTTATTTGTAATATCATATGTATTAGGATATAGGTATGTATTGGTATATTTGTATGTGAGCCATAAACAATATTATCTCTGTGAAAACAAAATATTAAAAAAAAATAGCAGTTCTGTACAAAAGTGAAATAGGTACATGATCATAATAATTATATGGGACAGCTGTTTTTTTTAATATTTCTGACTTGGTCCCATCCATGGTAAAAGTTACTCCTATTCATGAGTACTATGTTTTATAAAAGTTTGTCCGGGTATTTTGTTTACACCTTATTCACAAGATCAAATTAAATTAGCTGGCCAAACTTCACAGACGTGATGGGTATCGCCAGCTAATTAATTTGACCATTTTTTTACATCATTCCCACCAGTAATAAAGTTGGATGTCTGATATCGACTGGTATAAATAAAAAAATAATTTAAGTTTTGATTTTGTTTTAATGTTGCCACTGTGACTGTTCCTAAATTGTTTAATTAATTGTACGAAAAATCAAAAGTCATTTATTCAAACTAGGCTGAGAATCAGCACTTTTCGAACGTCAAAATTACATAAGACAGTCCCCCAAAACGCCCACCCTTCACCACTTCCTAGTGCTTTTGCTGGGAAGAAGAAGTGGCGCAACAAACTCCCCAGCAGCACAGCTGTCTGTTCAGTTAGAAAAAGAAAAGCAAGTATGCAAGATAATTTACATTACGCAAAAATCTATTTAAATTATAAATTAATAGCCTTAAGACAGCTAGCACACGCCAATATACCAACCAAAAACATCGAGAACTATACTCAAGCAGAAATAAAAATAACTTAACTTAAACAATATCTAAAAAAAGAAAATAATGCCACCAGGCATAAAGGGCGTGCCCGCTTAAATATAGCTGTAACTAGAAGTTATAATTTATAAACTAGGACCATCGAGGTAAAATAAATAATTGTCGAGGTCGCTAGCTAACCACATATTGCAATACAACTAATAAAATAAAAAAAATGAGTAGATGTCATGTTGTGTTGATGTGTCAACAATAAATTAAAATAAGTAAAATTATAAACAATTATATAAACTCACCTATCCTGTCAGTAGGTAAACTAATTCTGAAGCAAGAACCAAGTCCAGGTTATACCAAGCCCAACAAATGAGTTATGAACCTTATGAAGCCGGTGAAAGGGAGCACGTAGTTTGTCCTTACTTCTAGTGTTAACATTGTGTTTTTAGTGTATAAGTGTCTATTTTGCCTAATATATAAGATGTTGGCGAAGATGAATTGTGATGCCGCTGTGAGGATACCGATGTCTTTGAAAAAATCTCTCAGAGAAACTAAATACAATAATAACACAGTCTCAAACTCTTAATTCTCGTTAAAAGTCACTGAAATTCAAATACCGTGAACAGGTCGGTTGGTCATTTATCGGGATTGGTGTTGGTGATGATGGAGCATGTAGGTTTTCTTGAAGTACGCACATATTTTCGTCTTCTGGTTTTTGTTGGTTATGCACCTTTTTGCGGTTTTCCTTGTTCTTTATTGCCTGTAAAATATATGGCGGATTTCTAATTGCCATATTTCGACTATGCCGCGGATCCAAAAGTTCCGGCAAAATACAATTTAAATAAAATGTACATAATTTTAATTTCATTTTATTTTCAAAAAAATCATCGTCCCTAATAATTGTTTCAGTTTTCAGAGGCTTTGACTCACTGAACCATACTCCAAATAAACATTTTGTTTTGCGAGTCACATGCAATTGCCCTTGAACTTGGTAATACCAATTGTGGGTTTTATTAACCTGCAAAGTGCCCGAATTATTTTTAACCCAAAAATTTACTTTTTTCTGAGCAATGGCTTCGTCTAGTCCTATCTTGTGCGCTGAGATTGGACATTTCACCTCTACTATCGCTTCTTCTCCAATAAGCCCATCTGGTGTAGCTCCTAAATATGGAATCTCGGGATCTATAAAAAGTCCGCATGGTCTAATTTCAACATCTTCTTGTATAGATAGCTGATCTAGTGCTTTTTTTTCGTGTTCTCTTCCATGCTGTAGAGGGGCAGCATCTATATTTATTTTGTAGAGCAGTTGCTTAACTATGCTGGCACAACTAGTATCAGGCCTCATTTTAACAACTCTTCCAAAGTTTGAGGCTGTCAACAAGGAGCGCCGGAGTTCGAGCCATTCGCTCGACTCGCTCTGCAAAATTGTTTGCCTTTCAATTTGACTTCTTTCTTCCTCACTTTTATCTAAGTTGGATAGAAAGTTCTCCTTCATTTGTTCTAGCATCGCATCGCTCACATCGGGCTTTAAGGTTTGTTCTCCATAATCTTTATTTACGGCGCCATGTGTCTGTCGTTTTTTGTAATTGATATGTTTCAACAAATTTCTTTTTCTGCGATACTTGTTATCTAAGATGCTCATTTTGCCCTTAGGACTTTGCCCGACAATTGTTTTATACAACATGGAAACAGGTTTTCTTTTAGTATTAAAATTGACTGCAGACGCTGAACATCGAGTTTGGTATCCACGCCGGCACGAGTAATTTACTCTTTTACCACCCACAAATTTGGCCACCACGCTATGAAAACTTTCCACGATGTTACTGTCAACATCATGAACGAGACTTCTGGAATGCCCTGCAATAGTGTTAATGAAAAAACATATTTTCTGCCATAAGGAACTTGTAAAAAAAGCTTGCGGTAAGATTTCAATATTTTGTGGACTGCTACAGAAATGGCTTTTACATTTAGTATGGTTCCCAAAGGCATGTAAATGTACAGTCTGAATGTCCTCAAAAAGTCTCTGAGTACTAAAATCTAAATTGTCTAACGAGTCGTGGTATTTTTTGCTGCATTTTCGTATTGCTGACCTAATGCTCATGATGCGTTTTTTGTGATTAATTTTCTAAAACATATAAGATATTTCGTATCAGTGGTCAGGTTTTCTAATTTGTTGCACAAGTTTCTTAGAAGGTGGTTCCTACATTCTACCTTTTCAACAGTAATCAATTTACTTTCTCTTTACTTTCTTTTTATTTACTGGATAAGGTCTTGCTTCCAATATTTTCGCATACGTGCTAGAGTCCCCGTCAGAAATGAGACGACCATAAATCAGACCATACATTTCGATAGATGCTTTAAACCCTTCCACAATTATTGTTGACTCCATGGCAGTCGATGATCCCGTAAAATTCTTAAAGCACTGGTGAGTTCTCGGATTTTGATTTTTATTAAAGTCCTGCGTACATATGCTACAGTATTTATTTTTAATGCCAAGAAACAAAATCTTTTTTGTGTGTCTTCCAATTATTGCAGCAGCTCCTGACAGTGCTGAGTAGTTCTTTTTGTAAGACCTCTTACTCCAGCATCCGTCTACAACCACATCTATAATAGGTATCCCCTCTTTGCTGACACGACCTTTTTCTAAAGCAATTCTTTTTTCTTCTTCAGCAGCTTCATTCATAGATTTACTGAGTGCTTTATCCCAGGCGTTGGAAACAATGTCGTGCCGTTTCTGGTATACAGGCTCAGTCATCACGGGCAAGTCAAATGCTGATAACAGTTCCTCTAATTGCGAATACCCTATACCAACTGAAACTGCACCCGCGACCGCTGCTGTATTAATCTGTCGCGCGCGCAATTAGCAGACACAATAGAATTTTATTGTTATCTGTCTCCAATATGAGACACCAGTATTATAAAGGTTAATATCTAAGTCACCAGTGACATTACAAAGAGAAAACTTCTCTTTACACATCAAACATTCGACTGTAAACTTAGAAGTGTAGCGGTTACACCGCCACATTCGAACTACGCATCAAAGACATGACGTCACACAAATCCTGCATCGCGCAATTAGAGTTTACCTCGTGAACGACATAGATAAGACTATCCGAAATCAACAAAAGGGCAGTCGGCCCGCCAGACACAACACCCGTCTGGTTGGAGGATCCTCCCTTTTCTATGGTGGATGAGTGAACTTTACACCCTGTTCCTCATGCCTCTAAAGAAGCAAGTCCAACACGTTTCTTTCCTATAACTTTCAAACTTTGTATACCACAGTTAAAAGTACCATGGCCGCCTATTTCTTGTATTTTGGAAAAAAAATAAGCTATATCTACAACTCGTCTTCCAGATATATTTTTTGTTTCTGCTTGTGATTCTTCTTCTTCAATAATCAAATCTGGTAAATCTTCATCTTCTTCAACCTAAAACAAACGTTTTAACAATACGGGGTCAAATCAAATTAGCTAGGGAAACTATCTAATAAATACCGCAGTGTAAGCAAACAGAATAAGTTACCGGCATAATTTGCTCTACCCCCTCATCGACTGCCATACTAGACAGACCGTAAGTTTCTGTTAACGGCTGAAGTTCCTGATTTTGCAATTCGGAGTTTTGCTGGTTTCTTAATTGCCTGAAAAATAATAACGAAGCAATGAGCAAAGCGTGAGTGAGCTAAGGTAATGTTTTTGCTATAAGTCTCGTAAAAGCATATACACCACAAAAAAAAAACTAAAACGTATTTTATCTAGGTATGACATCATGAGTGAACAAGGTCTCCAAGAGACCTTTCAAATGAGTCCAAACACGATGGTTCTACGAAGTGCCGTCAATGAGATCCTATACCTACCTTCGGAATCCATCATCAGGTAGGTGACATCATCAGTCACCAAGGTCTCCAAGAGACCTTTCAAATGAGTTCAAACACGATGGTTCTACGAAGTGCCGTCAATGAGATCCTATACCTACCTTCGGAATCCATCATCAGGTAGGTGACATCATCAGTCACCAAGGTCTCCAAGAGACCTTTCAAATGAGTCCAAACACAATAGTTCTACGAAATGCCGTCAATGAGATCCTATACCTACCTTCGGAATCCATCATCAGGTAGGTGACATCATCAGTCACCAAGGTCTCCAAGAGACCTTTCAAATGAGTCCAAACACAATAGTTCTACGAAATGCCGTCAATGAGATCCTATACCCACCTTCGGAGTCCATCATCAGGTAGGTGACATCATCAGTCACCAAGGTCTCCAAGAGTCTTTTCAAATGAGTCCAAACACGATGGTTCTACGAAGTACCGTCAATGAGATCCTATACCCACCTTCGGAGTCCATCATCAGGTAGGTGACATCATCAGTCACCAAGGTCTCTAAGAGACCTTTCAAATGAGTCCAAACACGATGGTTCTACGAAGTGCCGTCAATGAGATCCTATACCTACCTTCGGAATCCATCATCAGGTAGGTGACATCATGAGTGAACAAGGTCTCCAAGAGACCTTTGAAATGAGTCCAAACACGATGGTTCTACGTAGTGCCGTCAATGAGATCCTATACCCACCTTCGGAGTCCATCATCAGGTAGGTGACATCATCAGTCACCAAGGTCTCCAAGAGTCTTTTCAAATGAGTCCAAACACGATGGTTCTACGAAGTACCGTCAATGAGATCCTATACCCACCTTCGGAGTCCATCATCAGGTAGGTGACATCATCAGTCACCAAGGTCTCTAAGAGACCTTTCAAATGAGTCCAAACACGATGGTTCTACGAAGTGCCGTCAATGAGATCCTATACCTACCTTCGGAATCCATCATCAGGTAGGTGACATCATGAGTGAACAAGGTCTCCAAGAGACCTTTGAAATGAGTCCAAACACGATGGTTCTACGTAGTGCCGTCAATGAGATCCTATACCCACCTTCGGAGTCCATCATCAGGTAGGTGACATCATCAGTCACCAAGGTCTCCAAGAGACCTTTCAAATGAGTCCAAACACGATGGTTCTACGAAGTGACGTCAATGAGATCCTATACCTACCTTCGGAATCCATTATCAGGTAGGTGACATTATCAGTCACCAAGGTCTCCAAGAGACCTTTCAAATGAGTCCAAACACGATGGTTCTACGAAGTGCCGTCAATGAGATCCTATACCTACCTTCGGAATCCATCATCAGGTAGGTGACATCATCAGTCACCAAGGTCTCCAAAAGACCTTTGAAATGAGTCCAAACACGATGGTTCTTCGTAGTGCCGTCAATGAGATCCTATACCCACCTTCGGAGTCCATCATCAGGTAGGTGACATCATCAGTCACCAAGGTCTCCAAGAGACCTTTCAAATGAGTCCAAACACGATGGTTCTACGAAGTACCGTCAATGAGATCATATACCCACCTTCGGAGTCCATCATCAGGTAGGTGACATCATCAGTCACTAAGGTCTCTAAGAGACCTTTCAAATGAGTCCAAACACGATGGTTCTACGAAGTGCCGTCAATGAGATCCTATACCCACCTTCGGAGTCCATCAGCCCACCATCAGGTAAGTGACATCATTAATCATCTAGACACGGTCGGTCTCCATCCTCCGCCAAACGAAATTCTCAAGATAACTAAAAACGATAAAAAATAAACACACTAGAAATAATGTACTCAATAGGTTAGGTACTTACCAATAGTTTTGGAGAGCTCGGCCACGCTTCACCTTACATTTATTCTTATATTTAGGCATAGTCAGGCTTACTCTATGACAGGTTCAAAAAACAAAACGAAATTACAAACTGCTTTACATATATTTACAAACTTAATTTGTATGGTTGATTTACGAAATATTTATATTTGTACTATTTAAAATATGATTTCATTCAAAAATCATTCAAAACGTAAACTTTTAGATTTTATTTGGAAAAAATAACGCGCGTATAGTCCTTCCGTCACAAGAGTCATCAGGACACTGACGTGTCGCGTCCCGAGTACGCGTCACAGGCCTTAGCGGGGGTGCTCCAGTGGGGTACTGGTGAAGTTTCGGGTTTTTGTTCAATAGTTAAAAATATTAAAAGAAATAACAAAAAAAAAACAATACAAATTGTCCAATACGTCATTATATATTTTTGGTAGAAAATTCATGCCGAACTATTCAGCCGTTACAGAGAAAATTTACAATTTAGGTTGAAGAAGGACCTATTTAATAAGATTTTTTCCCAAAATTTAGGAAAGTTTATTAAAATTTTAAACAATACAATGTATTTGTGATGACCTTAAGTATACCATATATTTTTTACATGGAAAACGCACAAAAGGATTCATCTACAATCTTCTTTAAACCTACAGTATATTTAGGTTTTGAGCGAGGTAATCCCCTTAAGTAGTTTCTACCTAGCACTTAGCAGTTTTACATGGTTACCTACTTAGATATTAAACATTTTGTCGTGACAAGTCTAAATTCAAAATCTGGATAATTCTCTCCGATAGCTTGATTGTGATACGGTTTGAGGTAGGTTATATACTACTTTTATATGTTTTTTGATTCCTATACTTACATTGGCCGTTTTTGTTAGAACTTTCTTCACCATAATCAAAACGTTGTCTTCTTCCCTTGGCTTATGAGTTCCTTTCATCATAAAGTAACGTTTACGCTGTGTTCTGAGATACTCAGCCAAAGTAGAATATGCTATGCTCTTTGAGCATATGAAAGAGGAGCACATTTAAGATCTCAACCATCATGACTGGAAGTCATAGAATACAGTCACTGTGGCGGCCAAAATCGCCTAACATCATCATCATCAGTAGCTTATGTTTACTTTAAGGTTATAAGTACAGACGAAGATGCGTTTAGTGTATTTTCGAAGAGTTTCAAAAAGCTAGGTTTGGTAAAAATATTAAAATTTATGCGGAGTAGGAACGATGAAACTTATGTGAATATTACGGATTATATATTACGGGTTGGATATTCTTAATCAACGATTTACAACGTCTATCTGTAGTGCTGTGTATTGTTCTTTAAGACATAAGTAACGTTGTAGAGTTTCTTCAATCGATAAGTACTTACATCTTATTGAGTTCTTACTTCTTACGTACGGGCTGGCTAGTTGCGCTGCACTGAATTGTTTGCTCTATCTTCCGTATACTCCCCATTGCCATGAACTTATCATTATTTTTCGACATAAATGTATGAAACAAATAACTTGAGTTTAGATTCTTCTTTATTTCGTCGTAGTTGTCCCGAATTATTGCTTGCTGTGCTGTTTTCTTCATAACATTGTTATCTTTAGGTGACTGTTGTGTGCCTGTAGAAAAGACAAACAGTCTATAAAAAGAATGTTATCCAAAAATATCTGTAGTGGTTTGAAATTTACGTAGACGACAAGAATATGAACTATTTTTTAAATATTTTTCTTGTAATTCATCTGTGATTTAAAACTTTTGTGTATTTTGTCCTCTGATTAAAACTTGTTTTTAAAATCCATATGTTTTGTGTTGACTACCTAGTTTCGAAGATATCCTTGATCTTCTGTTTAATATTTAAATTGTGATGTATTTTGCTGTTATTTTCAACAGTTGATTTTAACAAATCATCTTGAATTTCTCAGCAGAAACCGACCTTGCTTTCAAGTAAGTATAAATTAAGAACCTGTTGTTTATTTATGTTGACAAAGTAATTAATACACTCAGTACGAAACAGTACTTATAACCAGATAGGATCAAATATCTCTAAATCACACTCCCACGCAGGTCCGTGAGAACACAACGAGATATAATTGGTAGGCAGTTAACATATTCATGAAGTCTATATTTACCTTCGTAAAACCTTCACTGCTAAATTAATTATTGGTTGCGAAACCATCATCCAACTTAAGTCCGCCGTGCTGCGTATCGAACGAGCCAAACAACCTATACATAGCCACCTGGACGGTCACATAGAAAAACTGTTTAGTTAAACACCGTCCTAAATCTAAACAATATTCTAATCCCAACCCTAACGCGGACAAAATAAAGTACAGAATAAAGTATGCACGGCTAATAGAACCCTATCGCCCTAAGCGTCCGTCAGTATTCTGTTAGTATACAATAAATATTCGGCGCCAGTTGTGCCAGAACACACATATACATAGAGGAGCAAGCGTTGTAGCTTGCCAAGAACGGCAACGTCGCATCGCTTGCCGGCGGATTCCAAGCTTGTTTCAATTTATTCTTACTAGTTAGACAAAGTTCTAAATTCGTACTACGACTACAGAATCGTAAAACAGGAACCTTATTTACTACTAGCATAAGGTTGAATTTTGAAAAGATTTTATGAAAGGACTTTGTCATATTCACGGGTTTGTCGGCTGTGTCCGAGGGTAGCGGGACGCGTGGCGTTCTCGACGCATTGTGTTCGTTTTTTACGAGACGCGATAGAATCGATGTCAGTTGGCAGATTTTTATTTTACCGTTTTTTGGCCTTGTTTGCCTCGAATAGAGACATAGACAATTAACACAGTGCAAAACATGATTCGCTTTGACATTGTGCTATTGGGGAAAATGTAGTTTTATCCTCAAAATGTTTTGATCAAAATATCGTTTTCAATAAAATGAGGAATGCCCAATACTGCACGGCATCTACTTTTTATGAAAAAAAGAGGCAGCAAAGCAAAATAATGCCCATGACTATTTTTTGGAAACATCGAACAAATGCTCCACGTTTTGCAATCATATTGTTAAAGAAATAACCTTGTTTATAAATACCGCCATGTGTTCCTTATAAAATGGTACCAGCTGAATCTAAATCTAATTACAGATTTACTCTATCACATCTGGTTTTTAAGATATAGTCGTTTCTTCATCAAGATGTCGCAGCGGATGATTCCTTTGCGTGCCCAATTTTGTCCTATAACCAAGAGTTGTAACATAATTTAAATCGTGGCTTTCTTTTGTTCTTCTTACATACATATTAATATTCTTTCTTTATTGAGAAAATGATTGTACAGTGCTCATCTATGCTTTAAATGAGTCATATTGATGTCACTTTATACAAATTTTCTTAAGCGGCTTGCGGAACTGTTGCTTGAAACACGCAGAAATCATTAAATTCGTAACAAAATCCTCTTTCATTTTGACAATCAAATGTAAAAATACGTTAATTATTACCTGTCATAGTCTCTTTCTGTGAATAAAGTCTCTCTTCCATGTAAAGTCGATGGTTTAACCTCTTGAAAACCTCATATCATCCAAGTTTTAAGAGCCGACACACTTTGTGAACCCGATTTCCGATATATCCTCGTGATTAATTGCCAATTTAGTATTGGTTCCCAAATCCCTATATCCCAAGGTTGAAAGTTACAAAGGCCTTATTTCAGTAATTTCATGAAATATTATTTTAGAAGCAAAATAAGCATGATACATGAAGAGCGTTGCTTATATCCATGGATCACAAAAAACGTCGATATTTAAATGTAACAGTAGATAATTATTTACAAAATAAAACGATCAACTATGCAGATTGTTCTGTGAGTGTCATTTTGGCTATTAAAGATCCTCCTATTTTAGTAACAGAAGTTACAGAAGAAGGCATAGAAACACAAACGAAATATATTTTGAAATCGACTATCTGATAAAATGGATATGCAATTTTGTGTTTGAAGTAGTACGAGTATCTAAGCGAAAACATTCTTTGAAATGTGATCAATAAGGATTAGGTGCCTTTGAAAGGCGTCACGACGGAGAGACATCGTGAGTTGTTCCAGAAATCTTATCAGACAGTAAGTACATTGGTCTGACACTGAACTGAATAATATTCGAAACCGTTAAAATTTTACGGAAATTCTCGTATTAATCTTTTCATTTAGGTATCATGTCATGATCAGTGTGATGAATTCATTAGGAATACGTAAAAGAAAGAAGAAATAATTATGTTGAGTGAAGATAAATGTAAGAAGACCAAAAACACAAGAACTGAATCATAAAGTCGTAAGCCACCCGTAATATTTTATCCCAATAATCCCAAGTTTTCTATTTAAAAAGTTTAATAAACAAAGGTAGATAAACTACCAAACATAGACGGGTATGTATTGACAATATTCAATGAATGGGCTATTCAATTTCAATGCTTTGTATCGGCAGTTCATTCAACATTTTAGTTTTGTTGAATTCCGTCGATTGAAATCGCTGATCAAAGAATGGGAGTGATTGCATCATAATTCATAACGTATACGAATTAAATAAATAGATTACACTTAGTAAAATAAAAGATTTTGAAAAAGTATGCCACGTTGAATATTAGTTTTCAAGATATATCCCACAGTGGATCACGAATCCTGCTCTCACCTACCGGGATGCAGAGCATGGGACTAATGATAAACCGAATAGCAATGACATGGTCACAAATTTTTGGATCCGATTGAATTCATCATATGAGTTTGGGAAACAGATTGCTGATGCAGTGGTCTTTGATCATAAAAAAGACGCAATTCCTTGTTCTCATCCATCCCTATATATCATACTCATCTATTTACGAAAACCTTGGTTGAAAGGGAAGTCATCTTAGCATAGCTATTTCTCTCAAGTCGCAAATACCTACATATCTATGCAAGTAGCATATACATGCCATTGTAATGTTCACCATTCAGAAGTTGTTATGCCGTAGATATGTAGTATGTGTATTACGCTTAAGTTTGTACACCAAGAAAGACAACGTTATAAAATTACAAGTCCGTAACCGACTGCAGGCAACAGCAGCAGGCGAGGTGTCGTCGTGGTTTCTAGTATTTCTATGAAATCCGTGTCGCTAGCTACGGAAGGTATTTCATAGTAATACATTATAATCCAGTAGTGTTGCGGCGACACGTCGGCATCGCCTGCTGCTGCCTATAGTCGGGTACGAACATGTAGGTACCTTTAATCAAATAATTAGAGTTATGTTTAACATTAGGGATACGTTCGTTGTTAGGATGGAAACCAGTTAGCTAATAATCGTTTAATTAAGTAGCTACATGGAAAGTGATAAACAAGTTACTCGTTGCAAATATGTTTTTTCCTTGTTTGGTGTTTTGCGGTTTATTATACATTGTAGTTAGTAGTTTACTTACCTAAGTTACTTTGTAGGTACTGAAATTATTCACGTTAACGAGTACCTACCTCACTTTACTAGGTTTAATATATTTTGACCGTTTATCGCCTGATAATGTTATCCCTGTAACCGCTGTTCTGTAGCGATTACTCAACATTTAAAATTTAACAAAATGGCATGGCTCGCTTTTAGGTAGATACTAATTTAGATTAGAAAACACGATGATACTCCAGTAAAAGGATTCATTTTTACAAAGTCACTGTAGGTAAGTATGTAGGTACAGCATCGACGAGTACTTCCAGATGAACTCATTTTTCTGGTTTAAAAAAATACAAGAGAGCAGACGCTGATCGTGGCTGCTTCCTAAGCTTTATGATGAGTAGCCTCCACGATTGATGGAACTACGCTACGTCCGCGGCGCACCTTCGGCAGGGACACCGGAGAAGAAAAAGAAGGAGCAGAAAGAAGGATTTGGTAAGATATATAGGTAATAGTATGTGCGATTGACGAGGTCTATGCCCAGCAATGGACTACTATCAACTGATGATGATGAGCCCTCGTGAGTATAATTCTCTCGCGGAATATAAGTATAAGTATATATATTTGGCTAACTGATATTCTATTGTAGTTGAATATCGATAAATGATAAACTGTAGGTCAGTACCTATTATTTTGTTATTGTACGAAACGGCTTCACCGGAAAAACCAGCTAATATACACTATGGAATTCCCAACTAGAAAAAATACTATCGTGCAAATAAATAAATTAAAATCCTCAGTTCATGTCAAGCGTGTGGTTTAAGTTCCACCATCGACCACCGAGGTACTATACCCGCATGTAAAGCTAGCATATAGTAACATATTGATGAAAACCAAGAAATAATGTTGAAGAGCGACATAGAAAACACAGTTTATGGTCAGAAGTCAATCGTGCCCGGTCCAGTCGTAAACTGCTCACAATGGATCGTAAAAATGCTTTATTACTGGTGTTTGCTGCGGATTCCGTACCAAAGATTTAAGATTTAAAGTCGCTTAGGTGATGTGATATATTTTCGTGAAATATTTGCGCACTCGATGCAAAAAGCAAAAGTATAAAGCATTTTATCAAACATTTTACACGTGCAGCCGCTGGACAAGCTGTACGAAGAAGGCCATCACTGTTCTTCGAGTCCAATACAACAATGCTTTCAGCATTCTGCTGGGGCTGCCATGCTTCTACAGTGCGTCGGAAATGTTTGATGATGCGAGTCCGGTGCAGTTCGACAGGCTCCTGCGGTGCAGTCATAGCAGGGAAATATGATTACCCGATCGTTAATGTTGTCAGTTAATGTTGCTGCTATCCAACTTATATAGGTATACGAGTATATTTACAAACATAATAATCATTATAAAAAGATTCAATGTACCTCCTACTTATCTAATGAAAACAATGAAATAGAATTTTACAAGTTAGGTATTTCTGTCTTCATTACCTATGAGTGAGACTCAAACTTTAATGAAATTAAAAGTTAATGATTGTTCAGTTTCTCTCTTCTTATTTACGTGTCAGGAGAGAGACGGGTTGGTCGTCGAACAGTAAGGTCGTTTCGGGAGCGAGCTCCGACCCATTATTTTTTTTTTTGCGAAAAAAAAACTGTTTGTACATATGGCAAGATCGCGTCGCTTGCCGGCGAATTCGAACAGTGCGTTGATACTGGTGTTTTTATATTGTTTTTGATAATGTTGTGACCTTATTAATCGCCAAATAAATACATTAAAATAGTGCTAAAGTGTGGTGTCAGTGCGTTCCGGACATCAGGCGAGCGTTCCAGAGCATTGAAGGATCTCAAAATTATCTGGTGAAATCTTTCTTTATCTTTCAGGGCGGTGCTTGCAATGCAAATCTGTATTTTATTGGATAGATTAAAGGACAACATTTGCAGCGGTGAAGTGCCAAGCGCACATTAAACTCTTATTTTCTAAGATAATGTTATAAATACTATTAATATTATTCTATTATTTATTATGCGCATATTAAATACCTATATAATGGCATTATCGCTTTAGATTTCGTACAAAACTATTTTCTCGTATAAGACCATCAATTTAAGTCACTTGTTCATTCTGCCCCTACACAGGTTTAATTGTTTCGGGTATCCCAATAAATGCTCTGTATAATCTGACATTGAAAGCGTAACGGTAGATGGTGTTAAATGTGACATACCTACTTTGTTTTATTTATTATTTTTAAGTATTACATAAGTTGAGTTGCTGCACTCTACAAAATACACACCTCGACTTGATAAGGACTGCGCCAACAGACGCAAAAAGTACAGTATTTTACAAAATACCAAACTAATATAATCACTCAGTCAATTAATCGGGTTCCCATATTTCAAACTCATGGTTAACGTTAACTCCAACGATAGATCCAGATACAGAAATGATTTCCATTTTGAATTGGCTCTAGTATCTAAGTGTGGCGAACAGGGGTACTGAGCTAAGCTCCCGGCACTACTTCGATTAAGTGGCTAAAATTCAATGGCAAAGCTCGGTATATTATTGGATAAATTAAGGGTCAGCATAGTGAGCGCGAATTTGCAGTTGCGTAGCGTCTGGTGAAATTGGAAGGTTTGATGCTACGCGCAGAGTCAACTTTTATCTGTAAGCTGCATGTATAAGATTATAATTGTGCATAATAAAAGGATAATGGCAAGATAAAATAACATACTGTATGATTCTAACGAAAATAACAGCTAACTATGGCGCTGTTGATGTCGTGACATCTTGCATGCAGATAACTATAACATCAAGCGACCCTAAACATTTTGGCAATTTCGTTAGCCTTACAAAGGCAACCCTTTTTTGTGTTTTGTAGAACAATTTACAGGAGTTTTTGTGAAGAAAGGCACGTGAGCGGTTACGCTAAGTCCATCTAGCAAAAACAAAAAACTTCAAAATGAGATACATTTCTATAGAAAAACGAAGAGGAACTCATAAATTTCAAGTCAACGCACGACCCTGTCAAAGTTTTGTATCTCTGTCTCGAAACTTAATCTGCTCGCCCGGCCATTGGCGCCATGGGGTTCCGACTCCCAAACAATATTTTTACAATGGTAATAATAGCAGCCATTCAAGGGGACGGCCATCGCTATGATAGCTGGGTCATGAGCGCCAAATCCAAGTTCAAATTCAAATATTTTATTTCACATAAACCTGCCTAAACTTACCGCCGACGAACAGTACAACAATAATCCTCAAAGATTAACGCAAGAAACAGCCCACAAAAGTACACCACAGCATGCCTAAACGGTAGGTAATAATTAAATACAACAAAAAGAGACGAACAAAGGTAGTCTACGGGACCCCGCTTCCTGATCAGCCCCCAATAAGTTAGCTCATTAACACCGTATCAACAATTAACATCAACATTGGGTACACCGTTATTGGTTGAAGTCGCGGATGACAATGGATACACAATACTTGGAAATCAGCCTTCTACCGCAACTAAGTACACTTGCTCAGAGCTGTACCTGCGTTTGCAACGTGGAACGTCCGTGGGGCCTTGAAACCGCCATAAAACCCGACACGTGGCTAGAAACAATGCAAGTACCAATTCCGAAGAAAAACAACCCTAAAGATCCAAATCCAAAGACTATCCACGAATATCGGTTTGCAATACGGGCTACAGAATCTAAGATTCCTACGTTTATAAAAAAAAAAAAATAGAAACTTATCATAACATCACGCCTGTAATCCCCGAAGGGTTGGGCAGAGGTGTACCTAGTACACCCACATTTTTCCAGTTATGTTTGAATCCCATGTAATTGGAGGCGAGCCTACTGCCGTCGACCGGGCACATATCCAGACTCCGGGCTGCTACTGAGGAATTTCTGATGAAAGAACCCAATAACACTGCCCGACCCGGAAATCGAGCCCGGGACCTCATGCTCTGCAGTGGCGCTTGCGACCACCAAACCAACGAGGCAGTTAGTAAAAAAAAAGAAAACGAAGCAATAAAACAATTAGACAGCTACCAAGCGGCCTTTTTAAACAACAGATCTACAGACGATCACATATTTACGCTAAAAAGGGTTTTGGACGAAGAATGGCGCGCAGGTAAAAGAATTTATGTACTCGCTCTGGACATAGAAAAAGCTTTAGACAACGTCGACCTCCAAGCACTGCAAGACATTTCAACACATAGAACAAAGAATTCACTAACCAACAGGATAATCAAGGTTTGCATGAATGAACGCACACACATCAAATGGTGTGGTCAGCAAAATAGTTGGATTATTAAAGGAAAGGGAGCCAAGCAAAGTTGCCCGTTATCCCCTCGCCTTTTTACACTGGTCATGGATGAGGTCCTTACTCAATTGATCAAACTAGACCAAGATCGCGAAATCTCACTCCCCCTGGTGCTAGACTGACGACCTCATCTTCATTACAGATGATCTAAAAGGGTTAGACGGAAACGTATAACATATTAAACCCATACTATACCTAGTAGGGGTTTAATATGGTATACGACACTACCGTGTCGGCCTACAAATAAACGAAACAAAACAAATATACTAATTGGAGACCGAATAGCTAAGCAGAAAGCGACCTACGTGCCAATTAACGGATTAAATCTTCATACTGTCGATGAAATTAAATACCTAGGCACATACATAGGAAAAGCACACTATTACCATTCATAAGAAACTCAAAGGTGGACTGGAAACTAGCCAGACTCATGTATGGAATGGTGCTCGTACCTTGTATGATACATACTGAAAGTGTCGGCAATCACTAAAGCTAACAGGTCAAGACCGAGAAGATATGAGAGAATCACCATGAGAGACTTGATTAACTACGCCAGAAATAAACCAAGACAAAAGCAAATGCATGAAATCTTAGACGGAAAGACAGTAACCAAACGCATCAAGAATCGCAGGATGTGCTATCTCGCACACGTTCACACGGCACGGCAAACCGCACCAGTTACACGCAGCAATGCAGAACAAGGCCAAATCCAAGAAAGTAGGCCGTCCTATTAACACATGGAACGACAACCTTAAACAGGACTCGACCAACTCCGACAAGGAATTCAACTTTTGGATGGACACAGCTACAGACCGATACAGACCGAGATAAGCTTAAGAAGACTGCTAACGAGATTTACAAGAAACCTGAAACGGATAGCAGCGAAATCCTCAGAGGAAGACTTTGGAAACAACAAAAACTGGAACTTAAAAAGATGCCCCTTCCACAGATAAAAATCACCCGTCTCTCCACTAGTCCATTGCTTACTCAAGGATGCATATCCGGTATGGCTCGTAAATCCTTTCCTATCCTGAGGGCACGTCTTCCTTACCATTACCGCGCCCCCCGGTCTACTCCTTGATATGCAATGGCCTTTGTAGCCCCATGAAATATGAGACTTCATGGGCTAGTGCAAATCTTGGGGTTCATTCGATTTATCGAGTCTGGTTAAACCACGCTGGGATCGGTGCCTTTCATTCATTCATTCATTCATTCATTCTTATTTACGTGTCAGAGTTTTAAAGCCGCCCAAGGGCGTCTGACTTGGCTTCACATGGATCCGGTTGGTTGTCCGTCTCTGCTGCTGGTTATCAATGAGTACCTACTACGTCATCATCATCGCTGTCATCAACCGAAGTCGAGCTCTGAGCTTTTGCCCAAAAATTCTGTCTCGGCTTCATTTTCCTGCCCACCATGTATATAAAAACTTGCACTTTCTAGAGTCTGAACGAAGCAAATGACTATCCAGGTAGCTACATACTGGACGGATATTTCAGTAGTCAGTCAATCGACAAGAAAAGAAGAGGAATGAGGTTCATATAGAAAAAAAAAACGTTTTATAAGGAGCCAAACCTTACATTATCGTGGATACCCTCGTTGTCTGAAAGGCGGTCAGTCAGACTCAGCGCATATGAAGATGCTCCGGGATCATTATTAATCCTCAGAAGATCTTATTTCATGCCACTTGAGACTGTCATTCTGAAAAACGTTCTGCAACTGTTATCTCTAGATATACCTATACAATATGTATCCAGTAATTTAGTAATTAAAATCAGTAATTGCTTGAACCGTTATATGAGGTAGGTATACAACATGCATTAGACGTAGCTACATAATCACCTATGTCGCTATTTCTGAGACCCTTTTTAACCGACTACGGCACACAATAAGCTTTATTAATTAAGTAGTAATGCAGAAACAACGTAATGAAACATGTTTAATTAAGTTTTTATTTTGCAGGTACAACAAAATAGGTCGTAAAATGGGTTCATAATCGTTAATGAGCCGCAAACGTCTGCTAAATATGGATATAGCCTCCCTTGCGTATTAACAGCGATGTTAACGGTCAATGGAATTAATGTTATAACAATTAAAATTCATATCAATAGTATGTAATTTGGTGCTAATTCTCCATCATTATCATTGATCAGCCGAATGGCGTCCACTGCTTGAAACTCTTCAAGCATCGCCAAAAAGACTGGTCCTGCGTTTTCTAGATCCAGTGAGCTCCAGCAGCCTTCACCAGTTTGTCGGTCTATTTTTTTGGCATACATAGGAATACGCGCATTACTTGTTCTAGCTAAATCTTATTGAATTTGGTCCTGACTTGTCGTGGTTTGAATGTGGCTAAGTTATATTTTACGCTTTCAAATCGATTACCTAATTGAATATTAATTGTGTACGTTGTACTAGTCCTTTGATTATTCCCAGACTTAATGACTACAATCTAGGTAGTTTTACCTAGATTGTAGTGATTAAGACTACGCTTCATTATTGAAAGACTGAATATTATAGCAATCCGGAATAAGTGCACTATAATGGGTTGGCGTCACCCTCTAAATAGGGTGTTCCTTTTCGTCGTATTCGATACGGTTTCGTATAAAAACACCATTAACACCATAGGGTGTGACTCAAATCCGGAACCGACAAAGCGAGTCAAGTTTTTCATCGGAGCTGTGATCTCATGAGGACGTGAAGTAACAAAGGTTATGAACGCAGCTACTAAAAAAAAATACGGTTTTTTTATAAACAGAATATTGAGTGTCCGTGAAGGTTAACATGCAAATAAGAAAGCTTTATTTTTATCAACGCGTTGTTGGTGTCTCTTGTGTCCACTGTAGGTAAACCAAACAAACCAACCGTGTTCAATGGATATACTAATCTAATAGTTTGCTTAATACGTAAATATATTGTATGAATGTTCATTGTAGCGCTAATAGGAGTAATTAAAGGTAACATAAAATACCTTGTAAGTAATACCTAGCTACACGCGTGTTGAAAGTACCGATAAATCCAATCAAGATTTTAATCGTTGAATAAACATTCTTCAATATATAATTCAAATTATGTGCATTAAAGAGAGGATAAGTGAGTATATCAATATGAAATCTATAAAATTTATATATAGGTACATTGGTAGATAACACAACAAATATTTAAAAAAAAAATGTCTGATGGATATAAAGAAAACCGAAAGCTGAAGACCGAGATACTAGAGGAGCATATAGAAACCCGGAGTTTATAATTGAGCTTGTCAGGAAGACCTGGAGAGGATAGCACAGGTCAGGCAAGAATGGCGTAAAAGTGAGAATCCCCGGCTAAGTCGCAGTAGGACAATAAAGTCTAAGGACGATTAGTTATGATTATAAAATCCTAATTACTAATGATCATTATCATTATTTTAGCGCACTGGTGGTGGCCAGCTTGCTGGTATTAGGCCTCCTTTATTTTCTACCACTCTCCATGGTTCCGTGGTGTGTTCTTCGTCAGGTGGTTCGTCCCGCTATCTTGTCGATGTCCCAAAGAAAGCCCAACGTCATAAGCCCATAATTTCTGAAACAGTGACTTGCTTTAGTCTTTCAAATTTGAAAAATGTAATCCCGTAGTAAGGCCAAAATGACCACCGGACGACTTGACTACATTACCAATAACAATGAAGACTTAAAATAATAGGAAATGTGGGTCCGCTCGTAAAAATATACTTTTTATGCTATTTTAATTAACTTTGACAGCGCCCTGATTGGTTTTCCTTTGCGTTCATTGGTTAAGAAATGATGGTTTAATTTAAGATATAATTGCTTATTAATTTAATTCATGTTTAAGATACCTACATTGGATAACATATATATTGCAAAATATAGTCATTGTTAGAATCGATTTCTCCAACTTAAAGGCATTACTACTGCTAGGTACTATGCGGTCCGATAAAAGACTAAAGATAAAGCAATACTGAGTTGTGAAGAGATATAATATGATGAGGCAAGTGCGGTAAACGTTGCTACAACTAAACATATGAATATACCATGTAAATACAATGAATATTGCAAATGAATACCATGACATTCGTGGGGAGCAAGCCAATCCAAGCTTGTTCTTACATGCTTGCATGTCTGCTATAATCGTTAGCATAATAAGTCTACTATCATCATTATCATCAGCTTAAGTCAGTCCGATGCTGGACTATATTCATCTCAACAATTCCAACTGTGCAGAATAATCTTGCTATACCTACATTTATTCCACTAAAGCGCGAAAGGAAACAAATATATAACATCGAACGATTTCAAACATGTTTACAACCAACACTATGTAAGTTAATGACTCAGTGGCTATATCTCATCATGAACTATAAATATATCCTCCTATAATAATATATTATCGGAAGGTACCAAGTAGGTAGTTTATCAAGGCGGCACATTCGAGACAGACGTTGATAGCCTTTGACCAGAGATATGTACGCTAGTCTTCTCATCATGTGATGTCGGGTGCTATTCGTGAAGTCAATAAAAGTAGATAGTGTTATGTTTTATGTTAAATATGACTTTGATAGTGTCACTAGTTTAATGGTTTGTTGTCCGGGGTCCGGAAACAGATTTCTAATCATACATATTCAGTCTAACTGCTGTTTTATTAGTACGTATAATGCTTTCACTTGCAATTTCAAGAGTTAATTGTAACAATGGAAGAACCTAAAATTGTCTTGGCTTAGGCAAGCGAATTTTAAGTACCATGGCAAAACTACTTTTCATGTTTTATGCACGATCACAGATTCTTAGTAAAAATAAACAAGAAATAGATAATAGAGGTTTCTAAATTGCAATCTTGAGATCTAAGCAAGCCATTTTTATCATTAATATTCAAGTATGTATCTATGTATTTTAATTACCTACGTCCGTGTGTCACTGCGGGGTGCCAACTGAAAACCAGCGCTGGGTGTCTGACGCCCAGCAAATGCTGAGATGGTAACCCTTTCGGTATGGGCACGCTCAACAAAATTTTTCTGCAATTTTATTGTTATGTTTTTTGTTCTCTTTTTTTTTAAATGTGTTTGTGGCTGTTGTGTTGTGTCTGTGTCGAATAAATGTTTTCTATTCTTTTTTATTAACATTTCTTACAAGTTATATTACAGGAGATGCGTGAAGGGCTGATGATGGAAAAGGAAGATAACATTTGTCTCGCTTACCTTTGTAGTGCCTCTATTCCCAGTTTTTTAACGATAGTCACACGGAGTGCTGCTGTATCAATGTTTAATGCATGAGAGAATGTTATACCAATTAAAGGTTAAAAAAAAGCCCTACGAAACATCATTATCTTCTTGCCTATGTCCGATGTTACTTTGGGCCAGCGCAACACATTTTTTTCCATTCTCTCCCGTTAGTCTATCATTCACTCCTTTTTCATTCATGTCATTCCTCATACAATCCTAATTTGGTCTTCCTTTGAAAATTAGAAGCCCTACAAAACCGCTTTCTCAAATACTTTATTAAAGCAGCTGTATAGTTATTAATAACGTACCCTTAAATAAACCAACTGCATGCAAAGTAAGGATCCACACGGACCTCCCATAAGGTGGACCGATGACCTGGTGAAGGCCGCAGGAATCCGCTGGATGCGGGAAGCACAGAATCGGTCAAAGTAGTGGTGCTTGGGGAGGCCTATATCCAGCAGTGGACGTCTTTCGGCTGAAATGATAATGATGATGAAAGTAAGGATCACTTAACAAATTCTTTTACCGTAAAAGTCCTTGCTTCGAGAAGGCGGGTGACGCCGATACATGGTCATTATCATTAGAGGCGATAAGAATGTCATTAACAGAGATAATAAGTTGAGATTAATAAATTATGCGCGGCGATGCGATAAAAATTTTCTATACCTACTTGGTTACGCGAAGTTTCTTGATGAAATGTTTTTAAATGCGATGGTAAAATATGAAGTGAAGTAAAGTAAAGACACAAGCGGCTTTTGCGAGACTGGCGCCCACACATAGCCGCAAATAAGCTTAGTTGCGATTTCAGGAGCCTAGACGATGTTGACATTGGAGTTAGCCTCTGGGTTCAAATTCTGGTAAGTACCAATTTGTAACTCGGTGAAGGAAAAACAAACTGTGAGAGGGAGTGGGTCGTAATCTACCACGCGGGTTAGCAGATGTCAAATGTCTTCGGAGTTTTTTGTTCGATTTCTCATTGTTCTAGGACATGCCGATTTCCTCACGTTGTTTTTCTTCACCGTTTTGAGAGCAGTGGTGATGAAATTATTCACACAAAGTAAAGCGCCTGTCTTTGTTCGAACCTACGACCTACAATTCATAAGCCGGAGCCGTTACCACTGAGACAACGAGTAAATTAATGGCTTTAGGGTAATTCCAGGATAGGTGCCCCAATGGGATAGGTGCCGCGACTTTGAATACTCAATGTTAGAAATATCGTAGGCTAAAATCGTACTATACAATAGGAAGCACCCCCCCGCAGACCCCAGTGCCACGACAACCGTAGGGGAGATGCGCACGCGTTTCGTCCGTGTGTGTAAAAATCTTCCGCGGCGAGACCTCAGTAAGCGTTGAAATTATAATCGTAAGTACTTACTATTGAATATCTTTTTACACAGTTATAAATTCTATTTTTTTTAAATTTATCTGATGATATTACAGTTTAAAGTACACGGAATAATGCTTTAAATTATAGATTTATTTTTATCTTATTTTTAATTTAAAAAGGCATCTATCCTGTGCCAAAAGTCTAGTTGCCCCATCTGCTGTAGCCATAGATGCCCTTAGGGGCATCTATCCCCAACTATTTCTATTGATGTTTTCATATCGCAGGTGGAAGAAATGCCTCGGAAATATAAAAGAAAACCAGGCGGCTTTTCAAGAAATTACCAAAAATTAGAAATGTGTAAATTAAATAGCCAGAACTTACAGAATACCCTCTCGGACATTAAGAAGACGATTTGCAAAAAATAACAAGGAACAGTTAACCTTAGGTAGGTTTTGACTAAATCCGCCGCTCTTAGATACCTACATCACAGATGGAACTTAAGTTATAACTTAATACTATGTGTTAGGCATAAAATGATTAAGAAATAATAAGAAGAAGAATAATTAAGAAGATTAATAAGAAGAAGAATAATAATAAAAATAAGAACTAAGAAGAAAAAGAAGAAGAAGAATAAGACTGATACAATTATCTATGTTAGTTCTGAAAAGTATATTGATTGCGTTAAGTAGATGTACCTATAAGATGATTATTATTTCACAATAATTTTATAAAAAATATTTTGTTGTATAATTCTATATAGATTATATAATTATAAAAGATGTCTTAAATTAATGTTAAAACATTGAATACAAACTGATTACATTGAAACTAGTCTGTTTTATTTCATTTAGCATCTAATATTGAAGCATTCATACAGCGAGTCTTCTATCCCTCACGGTAGGCTTCTATCCCTTGACGCATTTTTACTACGAGTCTTCTATCCCTCACGGTAGGCATCTATCCTACTTTTGAGAGGGTCAAAAAGACATAATTTTCTCAAAATCTATGATAAGTACTTATGTACAAACAAAAGGGGTACCATCATAGATTAAAGATCAAAGTTACCATATGCAAAAGACGTATTGCCAATAGATTATTAACTAATAAGTTATGGCTTCCTATCAAAAAGTGGGGCAGCTATCCTGGACTTACCCTATTAAGTATATATCGTTACGGGTCGTCAGAAGCCCGAAAGTCTGACATCCAGACTTACTAAACGGTATCGTATTACCCAGTTACTGGGTTGTGGAGGTCAGATAGGTAGTCGCTCAATGTAAAATACTGGTATTCAGCCGCATCCGGTTAGACTGGAAGCCAACCCCAACATAGTTGGAAAAAGGCTAGGCAGATTGATTTTGATTAAGAAAAAATCGCCCCGGATCCTGGGAGTCACGGGCCTACCTATGTGGATACCTAAATCTAATTTTAACATCGAAAATTCAAAAAGTCATTTATTAAAACTAGGCTGAGAATCGGCACTTTTCGAACGTCAAAGTTACATACGATACGACAGTCCCCCAAAACGCCCACCCTGCACCACTTTCTAGTGCTTTAGCTGGGAAGAAGAAGTGGCGCAACAAACTCCCCAACAGCAAAGCTGTCTGTTCAGTTAGAAAAAAAATAATAGAAATATCTATCTAAAAATATGTAATATCGACGGATGTAGTCGCAAGCCATAATGTGCCGTAACTTTATTTTGAATGATCTTTCCCTACGGACAAACCGTGAAAACGGGGCATAGTTTTAACATTCAATAGGTACTCAATTCTTTATTGCATTCCATAATGTAGGCTTAGGTGGTAAATATTTGCTAAAAAACTTTTTCACAAAAAATAAAACCGACTTCCAAAAAAAACACTACAAAGTGAAAAATAACTTTGATTTCGGAAGTCGGTGTCTTTCGGGTTTTATTTTCGTTTTTTTGCCACCGACTTCCGAAATCAAAGTTATTTTTCACTTTGTAGTGTTTTTTTTGGAAGTCGGTTTTATTTTTTGTGAAAAAGTTTTTATTTTTCACTTTTTAGTTGTGGTACCTACACAAAACCCCCACAAAAATTTTAATACCCATTCTGCTATGTACATTACAGTGACAGGAACTATTAGAATATCGTCCACATATACTAGATGGGAAAAATACGTATTATTGAAGCTAACTCAAAAACCCCTCATCAGATCTTGACCAAATTAATATGGGACCACCTCAGGAGTATACCCTTACGAATAAAAAAAGAATTTTCAAAATCGGTTGATAATTGGCGGAGAAATCGGTGAACATACATAAAAAAAAAAAAAAAAAAAAAATACATACAGTCGAACATATAACCTCCTCCTTTTTTTGAAGTCGGTTAAAAAGAAACAACCATGGACCCTGGCGGGCACAGCAATAGAAAGATATGTGGAGAAGAGGACTTATCATTTACATAACTTATAATCTAACTTATTATCAACAAACTTTTACAATATAATTAACTTTTATAATAATTATTTTTTATGTATAATACTGCTATAAACTTGTATAAATAACTAGCGACCAGTCCGTGCTTCGAATGGTTTTGAAGACTTGACATAACATCAAGATTTCTTTACTATATGTTTTATTTTATTATGAATGCATTAAGTGAAAGGTAGGATAAACATACCTAAGCCTTTCGGAATACATTCTCTAAATGGAGGTGAAAATTGCATCAAAATTCGTTGCGTAGTTTAAAACAACAAGGCGGTGACACAAACAGACAGACACGAAGAACGTAATACTTAGGTAAATATAGATATAGAAGAAACATAACAATGATACTGAAGTTCCGTGTTGAGTCAGCAGTACCAATCTTCATCAGAATCTAGCCATATGAAATTATTCCTCATATGGATTAAACAGTAGGTAAATTTACCTTTAGCTAGACAAATGAGCTAATCTGCATTGAATTACAGGATGATGAGCCCGTACTGTATTGTATTGTAATTTTATTTCAAAATAGATTCATACATAGGACATCTACCTACCTAGTGTTAATAACAATGGCGTGTTAGTCGTCATTTATGATCATAACCATCTTGTTCACCAACAATTTTTGACCCTGGCACGAACGCACGACGTAAACATAATGTTAATTTGAAATATTTGTACCTAAAACGAAAAAATTCAACTATCTTATACCATTTTGCTTAAAATTTTTGTGACAAGCACATTAAATGTCATCCATAGATATATGTATGAAAATAATTTCATCACCACTGCTTTCAAAACGGTGAAGGAAAACATCGTGAGGAAAAAGCTAGAACTAAAAATTCGAAGACATGTGACATCTACCAACCCACATTGGGCCCGCGTGGTAGATTACAGCCCAGTCCCTCTCGAAGAGAGAAGGCCTGTGTAACCAGCCAGCAGTGGTAATATTATAGACTGATTATGCTATGCATAGATATGAATAAAGTTTTAAAACTAAGTAAATATTATGAGCGAAGGGATATTATTTTCCATTTAAAATCGCCGATTTTGCGTTACGTTGAAGAGAGAAAAAGGGCGCGTTCGTGCTACGCCGCTCTATTTATCAGCTTCGATTCCTTGGTTGTTCTTTACATATATGCTAGACACACGTGTTACAAATTCTGCGCTGCATGCGGTGCTCTCATGAGCACATAAAAGAGCAGCACATTGAGTGCTTCCAACCACAATGATCTGCAGGGCAATTGCGTGAGTTCTCACTAACAGTAGCTATGGCTTTCATTTTGACAGTTCAATAAGATTCACTGAGTTATTTACGTTGATGAGAAAACAATTTTTTCACCACTCCCGCACGATAGAAGTGTCTTTCCTCTACGAAAACAGTGAGGAAAGTTGGTTTTTCCTCAATGTTTGAAAAGTGAGGAAAGTAATGATCCCGTTCAAAAACTAACCTTGCCTGATTAGTATTGCCCTCCCTGAAGCAGATAAGTTTGCCAATGAGCGTACTGGCCCCACCAATACGGCGCTCAATTCTACACTGCCAAGCTGGTACGGCTGGTTTCGGTCGTGTAGCTCTAAAGTCATTTGCAAATTTGACGTGAGCTACACGACATGCCGCTACAGCCGCGCAGTACAGAATCGAATGAGTATCGGTGAGGTCTTCGTAGTTATCAAAATAGTTTGATAGCTGCGAATCCAGAGCCTCCACCAGCGCCCTATTTTTGTTTTTTATGTTAAGTTTTAAAGATATTTAAAAAAAAAAAATATGCTTAGAATAGAAATATTTATAAGTTATGATTAGGTACTTATGATTAATGTTTTTTATTTATTTACCTATGATGACTGAATACTTTCTTGCTGGGCGTGGTGAAAAGTTTTGTATGCAACATGTGAGCAAGTTCATTTGCTATTCGTTTTGTTGAGTCTTTCGCTTACTCAGGATTGAAATTTATAATCACTCGCTGCGCTCGTGATTCTATTTTTCAATCCTTCGTTCGCTCAAGACTCATTATCTAAACTCATAGGAAAAACGAACTTTCCTCACATGTTGGATAAATAACTATTTTCGAATATATGGAGCAATGGTTTAACAATATCCTTCAAAATCATTCAGATTGTGATTGTTACGCAGTTTGGGTGTGGGAGCCACAGAATGCAGTCGAGATGACTGAAATCAGTTACATGATGGCGTCATTGTCACTATTCTTGCACTTGGTCACATCTATTGCACTAATAAGATCCACTCTTAGAATTTTGATTTATCTTCAACGTCCCCCACATGCTCATTGGCTTTTCCATCATCTTTCTAAGCTGACTCGAATTCATTTACTTGTAATTTCTACCACTTCTTTATCATAAATTATTTCGGAATTTTCTTCTGGAAGAGTAACTTTGTCAATATGTAATTGATTTAGATAGGTTTATTTGAAAGGTTGATCAATGTAAGTATTACGTTGATTAGTTTTAAAAGTTTTGACGTAGATATTAGTTGATGCCTGTCGAGCAGTGGTGGTAAATGCAGTGGTAACGACCCCGACCTATGAGTTTTTTCGAACTTAGACAAGAGCTTTTCTTTGTGTAAATAATTTCATCACCACTGCTCTCAAAACGGTGGGGGAAAACATCGTGAGGAAACCGGCATGTCCTAGAACCCAAAATTCAAAGACATGTGACATCGACCAACCCGCACTTGGCCCGCGTGTAAGATTATAGCCAATCTTGAAGAGAGGCGGCTTGTGTCCCAGAGCAGAGGCAACATTATAGCTTGATTATAATAGATATTAATTGGTGCCTATTTCTACTAACGTCAAATTCTCAAGAAAGAATAAATTATTTTTATCTATCGTGGAAATCTTTTGTCCAAATTAGGAATATTTGTATAATTTATGTAAATAATTATTTTTCATGGGCGTTATTATAATTATTACGTGTGGGTTTTATATTATTATATTATAAATTATACTTAATATATTTTGAACTTGCAGGTTCCAGGATACTTCTATTTTCGTAATTAGGAGCTATAAAAATAAAAACGAAACATAATTGCTAATTTGGTATAGGTACAGTGTCTAAATGCTGTTTGAAAATGACGTTTTGTATGTTTTTCATTTTCATATAATAATTGACGTATGAATTCAAACACAAACAAATTAAAAACGCTCATACATTTTCTAGCATTACGTGCCATGATTTTCAGATAAGCGCATTACATGCGACTGCCATAACTAATGTATGTTTCACACACGTGTGGGCAAACATGTCCGCCATGTAAATGCCATATTCAAATTATCCTCCATTGCGAAATTAAATAAAGACAGAAACAAAAAAACTGCTCATAGCATGCTTCACGGCGCCCCTCCCGCCCCGGGGTGTGCAGAATGAATAGACTTGCACAGAAGGGCGCAACACCCTCCGCAATCAATTTGAACCCTCTTCTATTACTATTCGTTATCCCACTCTTACTCAAACCCACCTATATTCTCCCTCTCTTTTTATTTCGCGATTAGATTGCGAAATACTGCGAGTGATGCCTCGGGCATCGTCACGAGTTTTGAAAACAGAATTCTTGCGGTCGTTCACAAATTTAAAATTTACGTTTGGAAAAGTGATGGTTTAACTTTATTGTGAACGGAATAAGGACTAGAAGTTGTTCATTTTAGTGTTTTGAATTGTGTTTTACAATTTGGGAATATACTAGATTGATGTAGGCTTCACTATTGATGATGACAGACAGATTAAATCGCGTTGACGCTTTGGGCGGGAAAATGGAAATTAGGAGGGAAAAAGTTATTGCTTGCAGTCTGTCATCGTGCCACAAACGAGTTCGAGTTGTTGTTTACTTCTCTGAGAAATGTTAATTATCAATGAATGCGGAAAACTAAGGTAGGTAGGTAGGTTCCTAATAAATAAGGTTTGAGGGTGATAGCTGTAGATTATTTTTTCTTAAAAAAATGTTATAACTGTTTTACATACATAATATAAATTCACGCCTTTTTCCAATGGATGTAGGCAGAAACTATAACGCAGTTGCGTTCTTCTTTTAGCAAAAGAAGTATGGAAGGAGCGTAGCAAACTTCCATACTTCTTTTGCTTCATTTACGTGTTTAACTGTTTTTATACGACGCAATTCAAATAATATAATGACTACTTTACTCGCATCCGGTTTCAGGAACGAATACCTATCGACACAATTGTCAGCTAACGAATTGTCAAACGCACGTCTCCTGCTATGAATGATTGACTGAACTATCATCAGCCGATCAGAGGGACCAGTTAACGTATTTTTAAGAACGTTCACATTCAAATCTAAGTACGGATTTCACCAATGAAACTGAATGCGATCAGCGCTTGTAAATTACGATTCACGAGCTGTCAGTGTCAATATTCCTTTAAAAAAATTGATACTGGCTCTTGAACGCGGTTTAGATGTTCTGAACGCGTTCAGTTTCAATGGTGAAATCATCCCTAAGTCTCAATCTGTCAAAAATACCTCTAATTCTCATACACTTTTGACAAGTTTTTGACATTTATTGTCTCTGATATGTGATTGTGACTAGATAGTATATGTTTTTAATTACAGGCTAAATTTAACATGTCGTTTATTTTCGTTCCAGAAAACGGGTGTAAATAAATTATGTATTCTGAATTTTAACTAATCTACTGAGACGCCATAGGTTCAGAGCAGGCTTCCGCCGTACCTATGGCGTCTAAGCTTCAGCTTTTGACAAACTCGTAGGTAACATAACTGTTAAAGTAAATAACAACCACAGCACTTCGCTTCGCTTCGCATCCTAGATTCTTTGGGATATGGCTTGATGTACTAAACTAATACGCAAGAGAACTGATGTTAAGATCGATTATCTTTATGTGACAAGTATAGGAAAAGGCATAGAATTGGACCCTGTGGCACGCCCATTTTTGTTTTAGGACTTAAACTCGTAAATGCGTTATTTAGTACCAATATTAAGCTATATTACCTGACAAACTATGCTATCTATAATATGTAATGAAGTTATAATAATAAGTATACTTCCAAAGTTTTATATTGTGATCCAACATACCATCGGAAGCCTTAAAAAGGTCAAAACGGAAGCCAATATAATGTTTTGATAGTTCTTTTTCGGCTCATAATAGGAATCTGTCCATTTTTTGTAGGTGTTTGTTGCAAATTGATCTTTCGCGGGGTCAAGCTGACAATAGAGAAGAATTATCCTTTTCACAGATAGTGTTATTTTTAAACAGAAAGGAAGGGTTAATGCAATTGGTTTTCGACAGATAAGTATGGTACGGCCAGATCAATGCAACTTATGTTTATTATACCTATTTCTCAAATTTTAGTTACTAAAATAAAATAAACCAAGCTTCAACACGAAACGTAGCCCCATAAAATCGTAAAAGTGTACAATAAAACTAGATTAATGTCCCTTATTGATATTTTATCGAGCAAAATATAATTAGAAATGTTTGTGCGTCATTCCATTGGCGAGTAAGGTATTAAACAGCCATATGTTAGACTATATAAGGTAACCTACGTCGATTAATTATTTATTCTACGTCATTACAAATATTACTGTTATCTTTATCTACAAAAGGTACGAGTATGTCATAAATTAAAAATATACAAGTGAACGTTACATTGGTCTGCGGAGATCTTAGTTTCTTCTTCTGTATAGTAGAATTGTTTACTAGTACATCGTTTGAATACCTATCAATGTTATATTAAAAAGCTATTGATTTGAAAACATCTTATTTAACAGAAACAGTAATAAGAAGCATACGCTTTTCTTAGAATGATCTTTAAAAAATACGGGATAACTATAATAAGCGCAGGCATTGCATTTTTATTCATCACCACATCCGGTACTAATGTCAGTATTGATTTGGAAAGAATATTTTTTATATGTAATTAGAATATTTTTTATTCCATAAAAACATCTCTATTACTTGTCATCTCAGAATTTACTCTATATCTATCCGAATAACTTTCTTCATACAAATCGTCCGCCGTTTCTCTGGTCTTCCTTTAATCTATAACCATTCACATTCGAATTCTTTGTGATATATGTATGTCTTCTTTTTTCATTTCTCCGTATGAAGAAAGAAGTTTTTTTTTTTTTTTTCTTTTTTACAAACGATTTCCAAACAATTTCTAAGGACCTGTATTTTTTTCTTCGGCCACATTTAGTTTAATTGGAATTTATTTTCATTTCTATCATCTACAAATAATTCTGCAATAGCAAAAATTACTCCATGCTGAATGTATTGTATTTATCTGTATTATCAAGTATCACCTGTGCTAATTGAAATTCATTTGCATAGTGGTAGGTACGACTTTTGACTTCAATACAAGTTTATCTACGTCACATGCCAACACTGGATTATGTTCAATTTAGATTTCTAATATTTAAATACTTATAAGGGATTTTATAATGTATTTTAGTATAAAACAAATATTTCATATACAGTGAAGGTAGTACATATGAACGAATGCTATTTATATTCTGCTGTTATGAATTATTTCAAGAACGTTGCAATATAATCAAAAGAGTCAAACAACTTTTCCTGCATAGAACAATGGAAAGCATGCGATTGTGCCTCCTCTAGCGGATATTTCAAATTACTGTGGGCTGTCGAGCACCGCGCCACCTCGACCGACACGCAAACGATCTCAGTTACCAGGCTCTCAGAATATCGTAAGAGCTACCCGTATTATTCCATTATTGCCGTCCCGCTTGCGCTATCGACGACCTCAACCCGATGGAACGAGGCAAATGGCCTTCTCAATTCCTGCTGCATGCCAAACGCAATCGTCGGCTATTGAGATAAGACCCGTTCTACACTGTTATTCCACGCATCGCTCAGCTTTAATGATCCCCATCGAAACCTCCATTGTGTGTGCTACGA
The DNA here is from genome assembly GCA_963853775.1 of Xanthia togata. Classification (NCBI taxonomy): domain Eukaryota; kingdom Metazoa; phylum Arthropoda; class Insecta; order Lepidoptera; family Noctuidae; genus Xanthia; species Xanthia togata. The sequence continues at coordinate 8,929,249 of OY970802.1, read as the reverse complement.
AAATGGAAACAATTTCTGAAACACTTGAAGAATTTCTGTTATATTTCATCAGCTTATGGTGCCCTAATAACTTCGATGCTTACGGATCATTTTGGCGTGGTTGACATTCCTTTTTTGTACCGGAGTGGAGAATGCTTTGAAACAACCCGAGATCGGCACGGTCGTGTCGTGTCTGTCTGATAAAAAATAAAGTGGAGGAAATTATTAAGCGGAATGTTTGTCTCGGCGCGGGCGATGGCGGCCGCGGCACTGCGTGTGTTTTTATCAACATAAATGTCGGTCGTTCTCTACCATCAGCGGAGCCCTCGTAGCTGCCTCGTATCTTTGTGGGCCGCTATTCAACTGTAGGTTTTATTTACTCTTTTTGGATCTTCATTCAGAATAAATAATGAATGATGTAATATAGATACAGATAGACTTCGAATTGTTTTCTGCTGCCGTGTATGTAATTTTTATCGTATCCAGCCACTATAAAAACTTCATTAATTTTAACAATTTTTATCTTATAAACAAGTAGATGATCATCATCATCGTTCCATATTGAAGATGGCTCATTGCTCGCTTTAGAAAGAAAAAACGATCAATCAAACGCGACGCATATCAAGAGTCAGCAAATAAGCAAAGGAATTTTCTTACACAGCAAAATATTTTTTGTTGTTGTTGAAGTGTCTGTAGCAGCATTAGCAGCGGCATTTGGAACTAGATTGTAGCCTGCTAGTTTAGCCCGATCACTGATGCGGTAGAGAAGATGGCGCGTGCCGCGACATAGCGGGCAATTCTACTAGGGCAGCATAATCAAAAAGAGGCGAACTCGCCGCGCAGTCTCGCGCCGTGCACTAGCACCGTGTTTAAATTTTCTTTACGACTCTACACTTGTTGGACTCTGCGCTTTAGGAATAAGGAGCAATTTAGCGTGATGCATTTTACGAGCATGTGGGTAAGTCAAGGGAAATGTGTCGGATAGCCGCTTGTGCAGTATGCTCGCCGGGTGATCAGCGCGCACTGCGCAACTCCCCAGACACACGACGTCACGCACGCTTGTCGCACACAGAAGGCAGGCTGGCTGACGGGTGAGATATTATGCAAACAATACGTATCGGACCGGCTCGTCGCGCCATCGCTAATAAAAGGCAAATATGCCATGTTTATGTGGAACTGTTGGCATTTGTTGTTTAGATAAGCGAGCTAAATTCGTGTGTTCATTTGTTTCCAGCAAATAAATAAAGTCATTTGATCATTGAGGCCGTCATTCGTGTTTATATAACATCGAAAATCATTATTCGTAAAGCTACTTCATTTTTAATTCATGAGTAAGGTCATGAATTAAAAATGAAGTAGGTAGTTATGAACTCATTATATTTATTGAGATTATGTAAAGTATTGGTCCATTAGTAATTTTACGTGAAATAATAATATCCAAATACTTAATCCTGGCAAACATCGTAAAAATTCATACATTATGCATGTAACACGTAACTACACCTACATAATTCTAAAGAAAACACAAACAAAATGAACAAACAGCACAAACTCAGGTCGCGCGAGTGTTGGGTTACATTCAGAAAATGAATAGACCGAGTATCTATTTAACCATCACAATACAAGTTCAGTTATGCACACAGTTACAGTTGAATCGCTTATGTACTAATGCCCATTTAATCACGACCTCTAGGTGTGCGATCAACGTCCGCTTTCATCATTCAATTGTAATGTAAATGTGGGGGCAGGGAAGGTCAAAGTGACTGGGGGAGACACGGTACGAGAGATTTCTTCGTTTGTTCTGGGCTCCTAGTAAGCTGCGTACAGTGCGGCAGGTTGCGACCGTATCTGCGACCGTGGCGGCAGCGGCTGTTGCCGTCGAGCGGGGCCACGCGGCACGCGCCGTGGGAGGGTCCCCTGACAACAGGGCCCCTCGGCCGTCGTCCCTAGTCGCTGTACAAACATCACTAAGTACCTACACATACCTACTGCCCACGGCCACTGAATGTTTACTACTGTTAATAACGCCACTAACAAAACACGATGGATAGGACGCGCCAGAGCGTCCGCGATTGTTGGGATTCATTTGTTCGATCTACATGCTGATACGAGTACTCTGCTGATAATTATCAAGGATTTCTACTTTCAGTTGTATTTTTATTAATTCATTAGTTCAAGTCTTTGCTTCAAAGTGAAAAAATAAATTTGCTTGGTCACAGCTAAATGATTGCAATTCTATTATAATGGATTCATGCTAGATTGCGTTTCCAATTTTTCTCAATTTAATTTGAAATCGATTCGTTTAGCTTGAAGAGTAACGGGTTGTAAGCATTTTTGTTTAGTTTTGCATCAGTATGTTTGTAGTAAATTATAATTGCTTTATGTTTCTTAATTTTGAAACAAATTTTGAAATTATAAATGGATATTTTTAAATGAGACGAGAAGTAGGTACAGAGAACCTATTTTAGGACTCACATCATTAATCATAATCACCAAGTTCAAGTAGATAGGTAATCCGATAAATATGTAAGTATATTGAATCAATGAAAAGACAAATTAATAAACGAGTAAAGAGCCTACCTGTAAATGCACGGTAATGATTATATAGCAACCGATTTATCAATCACTAAACAATATAACGTATCTAATTCTTATTAAAGAGATTTGGTCTTGTGACAGCTTTTCATCAAATGGAAAACTTACTGCATTGACAGAAACAACATATTTACGTAAACAGTTTCCTAATCCCTCTATTATAATCTCTGTATGATAGGTTATGGGGTTTGGTTTCAGCACTCAGTCCGTCAGGTGGACCATTGTGCGTATTATGATCTCTCTCCATCGATACAGTCGTGGGCAGATCCTATAAATTATTATTTTGATTTCCAAAACCAAACGTACGTGGCTGATTGTCTTAAAAATTAAAATCAAACAATAACAATGGCACCTCGCAGGTCAGCCTAGGAGGTTGTCGGCTGCTTAACTGGACTTTCCTGTGGGTGCCTCAATAAATTAAGACCTCCAGCTATGGCATCAAACTAATAAACTAAGTGACTTCACGCTAAGGGCACCCCCTGTGGGCTACGGACCTCGGCTTAGGGCGTCGCTGGGGGAGGACAGCAAGGGACAGGCAGGATTGGATTAAACTTACTGGCCCAAAACATACGATCAACTTGAAAAGAAGAAACGATCTAAATCTATATAAAATGATTTATGATGTTATTATTATTGAATATAAACATACCAATTTTATTGTTTACTTGGTCGTCGTCATCATCCTCTTGCCTCTTCTTCTAACTTATTTGAGATCAGCGCAGCAAGTCTTCTTCATCCATAAACAATGATCTATCAACCATTATCTCAGTACGTACTCCCTTTGTTGCCATATATTCCTTCACTTCACATAATCGATCCATAGTTTCTTTTGTCTTTCCTATTTCTAAGTTTGTAACTTTTTTAGTAGTCATATTATGTTTGTTATTGAGATTACGAATAGGTAACCTAATGTTTTATAGTGTCTTAAACTTGTTTTAATATCATTGATAATTGAGTTGTTCGAAAATGAATTTGCATTTTAATCGTCAAGTTTATGTTTTGGATTTGATGTTTTAAAAGGTTGTCTTGTGACGCGAAACTTGTTTGATGTTCTGTTAAATTATGGTATTAGGTTATTATTTTATTACTACATTGCTGCTCAAAATGTGTTATATCTATACATATTATAAATTAAAGTCGCTTTTCGTGTTTGTCTCTATGTCCGCGTTTGTTAATCTACACCACGCAACAGATTTTGATGAGGTTTTCACCATCGTTTAGAGAATTAATTCCGGAAGGTTTTATGTGAATAATATCTATGATAAAACTAAGACATCTCGATGTTTTGGAAAGTCGTAAAAACCGTGCAAAGCAGGAGCGGGTCGCTAGTTTTTTATATTGCTTAGAGTACATTCCTATCCAAGACGTATCTTTTTTGACAAGACAAATGGCTGATCTTACGTTTAAAAATATTTATATTTGGCCTATTAGGTATCTTATTACGCAACACATTTTCGTAAACGATTACGACAAAGTTTCATTTTGACAGTTCAACCACATTCATTGCGGTATTTACGTTGTTGAGCAATTTTTTTCGAACTTATGAAGCAATGGATTAGCAATTTGTTTCAAAATGATTCAAATTCCGATCAATTAGGGTACCTACTGGTGTAAAGCATCACGTCTAGTATAAAATGTTTTTACTTTAACTGAAGAATATCCCACCCGACCCTTGCTCGCAGAAGCGCCAGCCCGCGTTACGCTGAGAAAAGTAGATTTAAATTCCCCGATCAATAATAATGAAAATTTGATCCAGCCTGTCCCACCTTGCTGTCCCCCCGCCAGCGACGCCCTAAGCCGAGGTTCGTACCCCACAGGGGGTGCCCTTAGCGAGCGTTCGCTTAGTATAATATAGAATAGTTTATGCCCCTGGCTGGAGGCTTTAAGTTAGTAGCTTAAGGCATCCACAGGATAGTCCGGTTAAGCAGCTGCGACCTCAATCTGAGAGTCAACTGCGAGATGCCATATCAAAAAAAAAAAAAAAAAAAAAAAAAACTGAAGAATATATCTCTGTTAAAACAAATGCTATTAATGTAACACCTACAAATAAGCTCTTCGTTCATGGCACTAACATTTTCCATTATTTTTATTTATTTTTCTACCGTCGTCGTCGTATTAATACCAACTTATTATGCGGGTACATCGTAAACTTATCTCTAAAAACAGAATTTAAAATAAGAAGTACTAAAACAGACGAACTTGTTTCCCGCGGTCTCTTCGGGTTTCTTCGACTCCCAGCCGGAAACCAGCGAATGGCAGCATCTCTTTCTAAAACCATGTGTTAGACAAGGAACGATATTGAAATTCGACAGCTGCGTATCGTATTACTGTTTATCTGCAGTTTTGATGGACGATTTTTATTTTTATTTGGATAAGTATTTGAGAAAAATAAATTAATGTCAGAGTAACGAGAAAATTATTCACAAGAGTACTTATAAAGTCCCGGTTTAAAGGCCAGTCTAATTGATAATTACGTATCTAGATATTTTGATCTTTCTTTTGGATACATTATTATTTGTCTTGCAACTCATTGTGCATTCTGAATAAAAGGACTCAGCAGGAGGTCCCTGCTAAATCTATTTACATACACTGTGCTACCTGTCTACTTGACAACGCTATATCTTTGAAATTGTCACAGCTTTGATCCTGAAAATGTTTTCTAGTCGGCCATTATTTACGGTTTTAATATATCAATAGGGGAAAACTTTAAGAAACCTTTTGGGTTTATGACGTAGCTAAATAATCTCCAGTCCGGGAGGGAAAAGAGGATATACGTTAATGAGGAATAGGTAAATCGCTGTTTGAAAACCTGAAAAGCCGCATTTAGGACGTCCTTTTTGGGGGTTTATGGAGGTTGGTTTAAAAAAGGGCTCCACCAATATAACGGGAACTTGGTAATCCTAAGCTTAGCCCTCAATTGTTAGGTATCCAGAGAAAAACTTCAAAATTCGTCGCGTGTCAAAAATAAATTCAGCCGCGCAATAAAGTTTTCAGATGGACTCATTAACATTATATAATAATAGCCGTAAATAATTTATATTCATATGGCTCGAAATACAATTAATTTCGGGTCATTCCTTTCATTAAATAAATCGGGACAAAATGGTACGGAGACCACGGTTGTTGTAAGTACTAAGGGGCTCCGCGCCTTTATAATTATTACCTACAGGGATTATAAAATGAAAGGTATTGGTGCCGATTCTCTTGTACACCGGACTAAACTAACTAAACTATCACTAAAATTCCTTACTTTTGGCTATGAGAATCTTAACGCTATTCTGTAGTAAAAAGTCTCTAAATTTAAAAAATAATTTGACACAACTAAATCGAATTTGACAATTGCGACTCCACGTGGTACATACTTGTTTGCCCTACCCCGTGAATTTTTTTAGAGTCGCAGGCGTGCAGTGGGGGCAGCCTCGACGTGTTTTATATGGAATTTTTCACTTTTTGTATGGAAAACAAAAAAAAATATTACCTACGTGTTGAGGATTAGGGGTTTAAGGGTTTCATAGAGGGGCTCGAAATTTTCATTATTTTTGCGATAGGACACACCATTTTCGAGATATAAGCAAAAGAAACGAAAAAAATCCAGTACAGTACTGTTTTTGCACCCGAAGTCGAGATGTTCGTGTGAATTTTAGTTCATGACAACTAATAATATTCCACACCATTTTCAGTGGCGATTAAAAATGGTCAGAATTAGTTAGAAAATTAAAATTTTAGGTGAAAAACGTCAAATTCAGAATAGCAAAATTGTCATTTTCACTAAATTAAAATCTCAGTACAATCTTAGTGCTGTCAAACTAAAATATAGTTTAAGTTGAGCCACTTTAGTCTATTTCAGAATGGGAAATCATCGTTTGACAGGAGTAAACTAAATTTTGGTGAATTTTAGTCTAGTTTAGACGCATTTGTGACAAGAGAATCGGCACCATTACCTACAATTTGCATAATTATTTCTAGAACCATTGCCACAGTATACTCGTAATAAAGTATCCGTAGGTATTATGTCTCGGCAGTGTCCTTGACATAATTAGAATAAACTTAAATAAAATTGTCATTGCAGTCAGGGGCCCTCTTAAATGAAAAACTGTTGCACAGGACGGTCGGACAGCAACGACAATTCCTATCTACATAATATTTAGTCAGCGAGTAAATAAGTTATCTTTCTTTTTGTATATACAGACTAAAAACTTGTTTTTTTTTGGCAGGGCGCAACCGTGTTTATTTTTATTTTTTTATATTCAAATTCGCGAAGGTCGGTCGTCAAAGCTAACAGGAAAAAACCTCTACAGGGGCCTTATTATGAAGTATTAATGCCATCATTATTCCATTGCGAAAAAAGGATGGTGCTAGCGGCCTTGTATAGCTCCGTCCCTCACTCACACTGGAATAATGGTGGCATTAATACGTCATAATACGGCCCCAGTACCTTCTAACGTCAAAGACTAACTGGAAGTAACGCGTTTGTTCTAAAGAGAACAAACGCGTTACTCCCATCCCAATATTAATAGAAAGAAGTTTACAAAACCCGTTAATCTAATTCGAGACTCGTGCGCGAAAAAACGTTCGACGTTATTGAGTTTGACCACTGATCCACTGTTGTTGAATTCGGAGAATTGCCTTTTATTAAGAATTTGATGGAATTGAAATTATCTAGTTACTACTCCTTTTATTTTCAGTTTTTCTGAAATAACGAGCGTATTTTTCTTTGAAAAATAATCCCTCTTGTCTATATTTAATTTACTAATAGGTAAATAAAATGGAAATGTCTGTTTGTAATGTAAAAATAATAGCTTTTCATTAAATGCAAATGAAAGTGTATACAGTACCTACTTATAGCAAAAAAACAAGTTTAAAATTTATTTTTTGTCTGTCTGTTTGTTTGTTCTGACTAATCTCTGAAACCACTGATGCCATTTTGATAGGACTTTCACTGACAGATAGCTGATGTTATTGGAATTAAATTAAAATAGGATTGATATCTCACTTAAATAAGTTCTATTCTTTTTCTTTTATGTGGTTAGTGACTAACCTAGTGTCAGAGTTTTAAAACCGCCCATGGGCCTCTGACTTGGCTTCACATGCCGTCGAGAAATATCTCTTAGGCAGGCCGGTTTCCTCACGATGTTTTCCTTCACCTTTTCAGAAGCAAAGGATAATAGGGATGTTGAGCAGGCAATACTTACGTTAAAATGTGGCATGACGTCATTCCTCGGTAGATTTTATACTGACTTATGACGCAGCGAGCCCCGGTTCCCCAACTTTAATGCGTTTTATTTAAACTATTTTTTATTATTTTATGAAGCAAAAAATACGTGTCTAATATTTTTTTTATTATCTGCCGAACGGACTAAATGGTTTTATTTTCCCCAGTCAACACCCCTATTATACAGTACGCACATGAATCCGAAAAGTCAGAGGTGCGAGCCTTGGGTTCGAACTCGAGACCTGTGACTTGGCAGTCCGACCGCGACGGTCACACCGTGTATGATATGTTGTCACCATGATATAGTTTTCCGCGGAATCCGTCTCTTAATTAGGGATAAAAAATCTTCTATATTTAGGTTTATTTTTAAAAATCCATTCCTCTTCTTAATCTTCTTCTGCGTTGTTCCGTCACCTGGTGATCGCGAGAACGCGTCTGCAAGTTATTCGGTCTTCTGCAGTGTGGACCACTCGGTACTTATAGGTATGCTGCTTCCAACAGCCTTTTATATTGCGTCTGACCATCTTACCCGTGTTCTGCCTTGAGTTTTCTACCAAACCGACCTCGTATCATGAGCCATTACAGTTCCGAAAATGAAAATGCCTAGTGTTTTTCTGCTCTTAATAAATTCAGCGTCATATTCTCGTCGATTTAATGAATTAAAAACAAATTTTCTCTATAGTTTTGCAGACAGTCGCAATTGCCGCTTAGGGTGTACCAATAAGGGCTGTTGGTGAATTCTTATCTCAGCAAATCTATACTAATATTATAAAGAAGAAAGATTTGATTGTTTGTTTGTTTGTATTGAATAGGCTCCGAAACTACTGGACCGATTTGAGAAATTCTTTTACCATTAGAAAGCTTAGTTTTCAGGGAGTGACATTGGCTACTTTTTATCCCGGGAAAAATAACGGGTCCCGCGGGAAAGACCACGGGAGCGAAGCCGCGGGCAAAGTGCTAGTCCGGAACAAAAAAAAATAATTGCGGGCCTTACATTAGTCGCGTAAGATGTGTAACATCTGACATCTCACCTTGGTAATAAGCAACATTAAAGGGGCGGGGCCTCGTCTAGGTCGTTTCTGACTGCCAACTCTAGCACCATGCGCGCACATTGGTCAAATGAACCGACTCTCCGATTTTCTTTGACACACATTTGTCCCTTTTCACAAAATCACTCCCACAGGTTTGATTATTTTGATTTTTTTAGATTTTAATTGCAGGAAAGCAAGAGGAATAATGTTACGTACATCGTACACGTTACACGTACATGTTACGTATTTGAAAGATTTTATAATGCTGTCTACAAGTGCCGTGTTTTTTCCGTTGTCTCATTTGAAACTTGTTATTCGCTAATCACACGCGCTATGCGCGGAGAAACCACTTACCACACATGCCAGAAGTTAATTTTCCTACAGCCTTTCGACAGGATAACAGTGTTAATAAAATTCGTGTGGATTAAGACGTACATCATTGATTTAAGCCACGTGCCGACTGCGACGCGATGACGCGACGCGACTTTAACAGAACAATTTCTAAGAAAACATCAGGGTAGAACAACGGTGTGGCTACGCGCTGTCGTTTCGCGCCAGTCTGCACGAGGAATTATGCATGGAAGTGTGCTTATTTGAATTAGGAATAAAATTATAATGACAAAGAAGAAGGACGGTTTTAAGATTTGCCGTCGCTCATTTAGAGGAAACTTCAGCGGAACAGGCGCATTCAGTTAACATAAAGTAAAGTAAATAAGAACGACTTAAGTACCTATTTAATGTTTTCTTAATTTTATAGTTATTTCGCAGTTTATGTTATATATTACTTATTAGCTAATACTTAGGCTAGATTGTAATGTGAATAAAGTAAGATCGACTGTGATACCTAGGAACTTACTTTTTAAAGGTAAAAACAAGATAATAATTAGCTCTAAAAGCCTTTATCGACCGATCGTGACCGCACAATAACGTCTCCTGTGTAACAATTTATTTTTGAAGTGCAGCAACACCAAGTGCTAATGGGGCCGTTTTAAATTTTTGCATGTTTCAGGTAATAGTGGGTCTGCTTATTTATTTAAGAGATTATTGTTGAGATCACGTAGGTTTGAAATGAAGGCTCGTGCAGGCACCGCTAATTGTTCTACCGTGAAGTTTTCTTAGAAATTGTTTTGTTAGAATCGCGACGCGCTGTCGCGTCGCGCCGGTCTGCACGAGGCTTTAAAGGAAAACTGCGTAAAACGCAGTCTATAAAAATGCAGAAATGAAAATAAAATAATCTACTTATCAGCAGCCGGAGAAAGCTACAGATATTTAAAACCAAACTAATATTTTCTCTGATTTCTGGTTGTCGATTTATTTAATAAGCTCGTGTGTTTACTCTGGCTAAACGCATTTAGTCGTAGGTAGGTAATAAAGATGACTTTACGCATTTTTTTTTTTTTTAAACTTAATAGGTATTTGATGATAAATCATCAAACAGCATGCAGTTTCAGTTAGCAGAGCCCTTCGATCCTAAACTTTCTAAATAAAACAACAGACAACAGTCTAGTTTAGCCCGCCTTTCACGGAAAATACTTTTCCGCAAAGTACATCGTAGCTTTTAACTTTTTATTTGAAGAAAATATAAGAAACTTATCTAAAAGAAAACTTTTCATCAAATCAAAAAGAAAATTTTCATAATATTGTGTGTAAAAAATATTTGAATTTTCCTCCAAAAATAATCGAGCACTCCAACTTAAGGCCGCCTTTCGTCCCAGAGTACAAAGACCCAGCTTTGAGGGGACAAGGTAGGCAGTACGGCAACATCGCACGACCGCTATATCGATCCACCATAAAGCCCTGCCAGCACATCAAGCGCTTTTAAATTCTTGTATCAATAAACGCCTCTTTTATTGCAGCGCTGTAACTGCTTTGAATTTGTTTTGATACTGTTTACGCACACTCATGTCATTTGAATTTCAAGCAGTGTAGTGCTGTAGGAATTTTCCCAAGCTTGACGGTGCGTTGGAATCAAGCGATGAAGCAGATTTGGCAAAAAATGGCTTGTAATTTGTGTATGTGTGTGACGGTTAGGGTTGCCAACCATACTGTAAAAAATGGTATTAAACTTTGTTTTCCTTTTTAATAATATAATAAAAATAATTTATTGGTCCATTTTTACAAAATAAAATTAAATAATGATATTGTATGCCTACTGTAATTTCATGTCAGGATGTTTGAAAATGGACAGAATAGTTAATTAAATAAGGGTAGCGAACTATCCAAATAAAATAAAATTGAAGAAAATAAAATAGTTTTAAATAATATTGTAGTGTGTGTATGAGTGTGTGTCTGTGTGTTTTCTTCTGGAGAATAACAATAAGGTACCAACGTAGAAAGAACTTTTTCAAAATTTCCGAAAATAATTTTTGACACATATCCCTAAAACCTTTTATTAATTTATTCAAACAATGAACCGAGCTTCAGTTTTACTTTCGTAATATGTTTAATTTGGCGAGGACTATGAAGTACCCATTGAAAAGTGAAGCGAAGCTGATAAGACCCGCTTGTTATCTTAAACAAATTTGGTTATTCAAAGCATTATAAAACAATGCTTCGCGTTCTCCAATAAATACTATTCATTTTCATTCACAACTTACAACAAATTTGTAAAAAAAAAAGTTGGCAACCCTAGGAGGGTTAAAATGGGGTACTTACTTTATAGAGGGTGGTTTATTTCTCAAAGATTGAAAGTGTCTTGTTAAGACGAAAAGTAGGTACCTACGCAAACGCCTTAAAGAGTTAACTGTGGTTTCTTTATATGGCAACGAAGTCTGTGGTTTGTTAACCAGCCATATTTGGATTGTGATTGTTACGCGACAAGTATAGAACATTAATCATGTCTAGGCTGTAAAACTAAATATGGATGTTGAGGATACTAACTTGAGGAAACCTTCATTTTTATTGAATAGGACCTACTTTAACATTGGAACCGGTTGGTAGATATATCTTGGCATAGGCTTCGCCACACCTGAAATGTCTGAAGACACAACGATATAAGTAGGATTTGCCGTATTAGGTATAAAATAATATTAAAATACCTATACTGCTTGCGTGACCAGCAATTATCAACTAAAATAATATATTATTAAAACAAAAAAACAATTGAGATCCGACATCCGCGATAGTCGGGCATCAGTAGATATCTTTATTGCTTCACTTCTTTTTCCTAAATTTCGTGTTTGTTTACATATTTGTCAAATAAATAGTGAACGCAGATTAGGTTTACGAATTCATTTAAATAATTATGTAAGTACGAGTATGACAATGGCCAAGACCAAACAAATAAAATATCTCAAGGTGCTTTTCGCATCTGAATAGGTAGTAGAGGTAACTACAGATATGAAAACACATCCAACCTAAAGTAAGGCCATTTTAATAGGTAACATTTGACCATTCATCAAAATTCAACAACGTAACCTTGTAACGGCGGGCATAAAATAATATATTTTTTCGTTTTGTTAGAACTGCACAATTGCTTAACTTTGTTTAATTACGATTACATATTTATTGTAATAATGGCCGATACGAGTAATTTTACGATTTGCTTTCACTAAACTGACAGACGTCAAATGTTACCTATTTAAAATGGCCTTACTTTAGGGAAACCTAACTCAGACTAACTGAATTGAATCACTAAGAAGATACATATTTATTAAATAATCTACTTAAAACGTTTAATAAAAAGCAAGGACATTAAACTTTTCGCAGGAAAACGAATAGGCTGCCGCTTTCATACACTTCGTCGACTTCGTCTGCGATCCAGGATGAAAAGTAGCCTATTTCCTTCTCCAGGTCATGGTTTACCCATGTGCCAACTTTCATCTAAATCCGTTAAGCCGTCTTAGCGTGAAAGCGTAATAAATAAACTAAGAAACAAACTCTCTTTCGCGGCTGAAGACCGATACAAGATCAAGAAGACGGCCGGACAACGAGTCTTCTGATGAAGACATAGAAAATAGTAAAGTGTAACACATTACAACAGTATAGAAAAGAGCCTAGAAAGCAGCGTAACTCCACCAAAGGCTTCACAGGCGAAGATTGACTGAGCCAACTGGCGGCGACGTCGTAAAAAGATGCCCTATCCATTGATAAATATCACCCGTCTCTCCACTAGTCCATTGCTTACTCAAGGATGCATATCCGGTACGGCTCGTAAATCCCTTCCTATCATGACAGCACGTCTTCCCTGCCATTACTGCGCCACCCGGTCTACTCCTTGATATGCAATAGCCTCTGTATCACCATGAAACATGAGGCTCCAGGGGCTAGTGCAAATCTTGGCGTTCATTCGATTTATCGAGTCTGGTTAAACCACGATGGGATCGGTGCATTTCATTCATTCATTCATTCATAACAAACAAACTCTCTTTCGCATTTATAACATTAGCTTGGATTAAATAGGAATCTTCGAATGACGACAAACATTAGGCTGTCGCTATGAAACTCAAAGTTCTCATTAAATGGATAAGTACTTAGTTAATCTTCTAATGACGTCGAATTAGCAAAGACATGATTTTTTCCAGACTTGCGAAGGCTGCCGCATACGTATCTGAAATCGAAAAAGAGTAAATTGCTTAGTTAACATCGAAACTTAATAAGCTAGGAACAAAAAGCAGATCATGAAAATCATAGTAAAAGCATTGGCTACTGAAAACGATGATCCCGTAGAAAGCAAATCATGAAGGATCAAGACGTCCGTGATTTGAACCCCGTCGTGAAAGCAGTTCGATTATATTTATTCATGGAACTTTAGTACTTACTAAATTGTCAGTAAATTATAAATCGGAATCCTTGTCGTCTTGTGATCAATCGTAACAGAAATAACTGACCGAAACTTCTACGGTAATGAACGTGTATAAAATCTTGCGACAATAGCGCATCCATTGCCGCACGATTTTGGGACTGATTAAAGATTGAATTGACTGGCATAAAGCAGATAAGGTGAGAATTGAATAGTGGGCGAGGGCTGCTAAATGGATGGGTAAATAAACACTAAAGCCACCTTCATCGCCAGCAAGAAGGCGGTTCCCTTCAAACAAGAGACGTATCGGCACGAACAAATAAACACAGCTCCTGTCGTGTCTTTAAGGCAGCAGATCTAACTGTCCAAGGTGCATGGGCATATATTTGAGATTCTATATTCACTCTAATGTTAATAAGCCAGGATTATTCCAGGGTTGCGGAGGTGACAGTCAATTTGGCTAACACGGGTCAAGCCAAACGCACTTACAGAATGATGAAACGGAAACGACTCAACACGAATTATTGATGAATGGAAACATCCTAACTATAATAATGATATATTCTATAATTTATCTTTTATAATAATATTCTATAATACCTATATCACTATCCTAACTATAATACCTATATCTTCTAATATTATAAATGCAAAAGTGAGTTTGTTTATTACGCTTTCACGCTAAAACGGCTGAACAGATTTAGATACAATTTAGCACATGGGTAGACCATGACCTGGATTAGGATTAGATTGTATCCCCATATTCCCACGGGATCGAGTCTTATGCGGGTGAAACCACGGGGCGCAGCAGCTATTATTAGAATTTTCAATCAGAATGCGGTCAAAATCAATCTGCCTAGCCTTTTCCTAACTATATTGGGGTAGGCTTCCAGTCTAACCGAATGCAGCTGAATACCAGTATTTTACATGGAGCGACTGCCTATCTGATCTCCAAAACCCAGTAACTGGGTAATACGCGATACCCCTTGGTAAGACTGGTTGACAGATTTTCGGGCTTCTGACGACCCGTAACGACTGTCAAAGATCCACGAATGACAGCCGGGACCAACGGCTTAACGTGCTTTCCGAGGCCCGGAGGAGTCTCGGTATGCGAAAATGGTCACCCATCCATAGTCCAACCCCGGCAAGCATAGCTTAACCTGATGGATCAACCCGTGCGGCAGTTATTACTTAGCCACGAGCTCAATAAGAATGCGGTGATATTCTTTAATACGAAGAAATCTACTGCATTTATCCGATTTTGATTTTGAAGTGCGTAGACTGTGCTTAGGTACTAGCAAAGCATTTTATTAATAACCAGTCTACTGCTGGAGAAGGCTCATTCGAAGTTATGTTTTAAAAGCCTCTCCGATGACGTCCGCATCCAGTCTATCTTTGCTGCACTACTTACATATTTTTAATGTAGGTAAATATCGTTGAGATGACGATTGTAGAAGACATTGGCTGCATCAACGGAAATCGATTCAGAAAAAACCTCTCTATCTACTGCTATTTCTCATTGCTGCATGCTGACAATAGACACTGGCGTCGGTACTGGCGCTAAATCTATTGCTCTTTTACAGACGCTCTCAAAATTCAAAAGTCATTTATTCAAACTAGGCTGAGAATCAGCACTTTTAGAACGTCAAAATTACATAAGACAGTCCCCCAAAACGCCCACCCTTCACCACTTCCTAGTGGCGCAACAAACTCCCCAGCAGCACAGCTGTCTGTTCAGTTAGAAAAAAAATGATTCTATACAATGTCTCTTTGGATATAAATTAATAAAAATATAAATAACATAACATCACGCCTTGTTTCCCCGAAGGGCTTCGGGCAAAGGTGTACCTACCTTTAGTAGGTGCACCCACATTTCGCCAGTTATGTTTAAGTCCCATGTAATAGGGGGCGAGCCTATTGCCATCAACCGGGCACAAATCCAGACTCCGGGATGCTACTGAGAAATTCCATATAGAAAAACCCAATAACACTTTGCCTGACCCGGGAATAGAACCCAAGACCTCATGCTTAGCAGTAGCGCTTGCGACCACTAGACCAACTAGCACTTTCTTACTGTCGACGTGGGGCGATGGATGGGAGTGGTTGGCGGTCACCAGCTCTTCTATCTCTGAATCAGTATCTTTGGCTGTCAGCAACCTTTTGGTTTTATGCTTTACAATATAAAGCTATTGCTCTTGCTGGGTCGTTGCATTGAACAGCAAACAAAAGTTTGTGACACATTTTGTTTCTTATTTCGATACAAATACAAGTATTCTTTTTGATACGAGAGGTTTTTTTATACCTTTAGAGACAGTGATAGTTATTTTAATAACACCTTCGATTTTGCACTTAAAACAGCTAATCGGTTTCCAGTTTTGGTATTCTCAAACTATGTGTAAAGGTGTGAATGTTCACAATCATGTTCCATGTCTAATTCAACTCCCAAAAAAGCCTTAATACCTTAAAAATACCAAACATACCACAACCAGCCTTAGAATCCCTTTATCACATCAATACATTGCACTTATCTCTCTTAAAATACAGCTTCCTTAGGTACGGGCAGGCTACACTGTAAATTACCGTGTTTATTGCCCGCGCGCAGTCTATACCCGTAAGCCGTAACACGTGAAATGCATGACCAATCAAAATACCAATGTCGGGTCACGCGCACAAGCACACTGTGAGCAACGTGTGTGCCGATAAGGGGAGTTTGAGTGTGTGAGTGTGAAATGCATTAATTTGTGAATGTGTGAGGGGTCGGCGCACGCACACATGGACGGTGATCAGTGAGACGGAACACGCGTTCGAGGGATAACGGAGGGCTCACATTAAATCAAGCCGGATTAGTATGGATACGCTTCTAATATTTACTCATTACATTATTTTGAAGTGACCTATTTTGTCCCTTTTTTATTTTTGTGCATGATCTCAATAGTTTGTAATCAAAGCTTTGTTCGATACGATATCGATACTGTAACTGAGTCACAATCAAGTTATTTCGCATTTACAACTGCGTAACGCAACGTGATAGCGAATGCGGTTGTAACTGCTTGCGTAACAGCATTGAATTATTAAATTACAAGCGACTCAATTGAACGTAGGTATTATATAAAGCAGTAAAGTAAACTGAGGAAGTATTGTGAGCTAGGTCAGCATTCTAGGTTATTTAGTATCATAATGCAATGTCGATTGTGAATCATAATAATTGATTTAATTGTAATGTTAATTTTGTTTCGTAAGTTCTTTGTTGTTTGTTTGAATGACATTTACATGTGTGAAGTAATTGTAGTAGGTAGGTATTGTATAAGTGCTGACAACATGTAATAAGAGACACCTTGACGAATAAATGGATACCTTGTTGATATTCAAGAGCACGTGAGTTCTCTTATTTCTGTGCAACCAACTCATTAATATTATGTGAAAGTAGGTAGCTGTTGAAATTTCACATATGTATCTACAATTTACACGGTAAAACTTGTTTTTTTTTAACGGTAGGAGAGATTTTTCAATACAAAAATTACTACTCTATTTCAAACAAAAATCTTAATGTTTAAATTGAGGATAGTAACGCTATTTCTATATTGCCTTTCAGAATTACAATCACCTCAAGAAGTCAGTGCAGCATTCTACCAAAACCAAAACTCTAATATATATCCCTTCAAAAACTCATAATCCAGAATAATTCCGGTCGTATCCACACTACGAAAGCCAGGCGTCTGCTCGAGCCCCCGCCCACATAAAAAATGACATCTAAATAAATCCATTAAGAGCCGCTCTTCCTGCGCGAGCCCCTTTTGTTGATGGCGCCCTGTTTTGACAGACGACTTATGATTTGTGATGAGCAGCATGCTATATTAACTCTGAAGATATAAATATGTTGCTTCGGAATGGATTTGATATGTAAAACAGATGGATGAATGTTTTTTTTAATGGGATTAGTTTGGAGTTCTTAGGACGGTGTTTTTGGTCTTTTTAAAATTTTCCTTCTATACAAACGCTTTAAGATATACTTACAGCACGAAATAATTTGTATAAGAAGTCAATAGATTCCTTTGGCTCACTTTACTGACTCCTAATATGTAGTATACCTATCAATCCATGATAGGTAGATTAAAAGAAAAAATTAAACTAAAATAAAAAAACGACGTCTTTTTTTCGGAACAGGAACCATCTCATAGATTGTTATGTAAGTTATAATCGTTTCAGCTACGCTATCAGTACCTTAATCTTAATCCTAAATGTTGTAGTTCGAAAAATCCATTATATTTCAAGAGAATTTAAGCGATAAGTCACGAAAAGGGAAACCTTTTAAATCTAATCGACCTTACAGCAGATTTATTTATAGATTCTCCAGTTCAGCAGCGCCTTTATAGGTCAGTCTTTCTGAAATTTAAACCAATTATGGCACAGTCTTAAAATACCTGGCCAATAACTGATGCCACCCAATCAAGCCTTCTAGAAATGCCACATTTGATAGAAGAACTTGGAACGGCCTATCTGGAGATGTAACTAACATCTAAAGAGATGTTAACTAAAGTCATTTGTGAAAAACTACAGGATGTATGATTAAGCTAGATCATGAGTAAGAGTAACCTTTAGTAGAGGAGCTCGTGGCTAAGTAATAATTGCCGCACGGGTCGATCCGTCAGGTTAAGCTACGCTTGCCGGGGTTGGTCTGTGGATGGGTGACCATCTTTACGTACCGAGACTCCTCCGTGCCTCGGAAAGCACGTTAAGCCGTTGGTCCCGGCTGTCATTCGTGGATCTTTGACAGTCGTTACGGGTCGTCAGAAGCCCGAAAGTCTGACAACCAGTCTTACCAAGGGGTATCGTATCACCCAATTACTGGGTTGTGTAGGTCAGTTATGCAGTCGCTCCATATAAAATACTGGTATTCAGCTGCATCCGGTTAGACTAGAAGCTGACCCCAACGTATTTGGGAAAAGGCTAGGCAGATGATGATGAGTAAGAGTAACCTTTGCTTCAGATTTGTCTTTGTTACTAGGTTTAGTTTGAAATAATAACCGAAAGATTCTGCCTCTCTCCGTGTACCTACGGCTGTCATCTGCTTCAAATAAGGTTTTCTTTTTTCTAGTCTCAGAGGGCCTACGTTTGCCAATTCATTCACATGCATTCACCAATAAAAGCTACGCCGGTAGCGTTTTATCTACCCTGGATGCCGTTAATCTGCATATTTAGACGACTCAGTTAGTTCCCAACTAGCAAAGTAATCCAATAAAGAAAGATTATAAGTCTGTCACTACTAATAACGATCTTATAAAGGCATGCGGTAGACAATTTAACTTATACAGAATTTGCCAAGCCTTAACATACTCAAGCGCATTAGTTTTTATATCTCGGTCTTATAGTTTGCTACAAGACTGACCTATAAAACATGTATAGGACACTTTTACTAGTAATAGCATTTCACAAGCGTAGATATTCTCAAGAGCATTTGCTTTTATATCTCTGTCTTATAGTTAGCTACAAGATTATCTTTTAAGACACTTTTAAGAATAAGTCTCTTATAATTGTTTACAGTAAAACTAAATAATCCTGAATAACATTTTGATCCTATAGTAGCATTTTGTGAGAGAATAAGATATTATAACATACTTGGCTGAGATCACTATAAGTTTACGCCGTTCTAGTTTTGCTCGAGACTCTTTTAAATCTACTAGTACTTGATAAGAGCGCTATATAATCAAAAAAGCTTATAAGCTACTAGATCAATAACTTTATTAGTAAACCTCAGCCATTTTGTTGAGATTTAGTTGTTCCCCTTCATCTTGAGGAAATTGAACATGAATTTAACCGATTGGAAACGATTGAAAAGGAGTGGTGGTTACAGGAGAAATGTGACAAATAGGTATAAAGAATTAATGAAGTCAAGTTCTTCAGAAATAAAATCAACAGGATCAGGAAATAAATCAAACGCGTCAAGTGCAAACGCAGGTGAAGTCAATAAGGGTTCTGTAACCGAAAATATTTTTTCACCCCTAGCCCACCACTCAGAAAGTGAAGAAGTTGAAAATTGGGAAGAAGA
Source organism: Xanthia togata (assembly GCA_963853775.1). NCBI lineage: Eukaryota > Metazoa > Arthropoda > Insecta > Lepidoptera > Noctuidae > Xanthia > Xanthia togata. The sequence continues at coordinate 8,909,645 of OY970802.1, read as the reverse complement.
ATACGATTTACATATCGAACAAACCACTGACTATGAAAAAAATCATGAATTGCTTAAAGATATGCAAAGCTGGGCTATAAAATTTAATATACCTCATCTAGCCCTGAATGAACTATCTACTATTTTGAACAACAGATTAAGTAATGTTTTACCTAAAGATTCACGGACTTTATTACATACCAACAAAGAAAAGTTGCATATTACAATCTCGGATCCAGGACAGTATTGGCACAACGGATTGATTAAATGTCTAAAAAATACGCTACAGGGGCTGGATTTGAATAGTTTAACAAATACGATTTCATTAAATATAAACATAGATGGGTTGCCAGTACACAAAAGTTCAAGATATCAACTCTTGCCTATTTTGTGTAAATCTTTGAAATATCTCACATCCCTCTTTTGTGATTGGTAATTATACACTATTTCAATATCGTAGGTGCTTAGTTAAGTTGTATACATATATTACTAAACAAAAACTTTTTTTATGGGATTTATGCGGGTGAAGGAAAGCCATCTGATCTGAATGCATATTTGGGGTCTTTTGTGAAAGAAATGAGGGAACTTGAAGAAGATGGATTAGTTATAACGTTGGCGTCAAATGAATATAAAATCAAAGTCAAAATAAGAGCTTTCATTTGTGATTCGCCAGCAAGGGCCTTGATTAAAGGCAAGTTTAGTTTTTTTTTTTATAACTAGGAGATAAATGGGCAGACGGTCCACCAGATGATAAGTGATCACCGCCGCCCATAGACACCTGCAACACCGGGGGAATTGCTAGTGCGTTGCCTACCTTATTGAAGAACTCTTTTTACGCTCTTTATGATAATGTAAAAATATGGATGTTTGTTCCGCTTTGACGCCTCAACGGCTGATCAGATTTTGATAAAATTTGGAAAGTAGATAGATGAGGCGCTGGATAACTTTTGAACGCAGTGCTGGGCACAGACCTCGCGATATAAAACGTAGTCCACGCGGGCGCAGCCGCGAGCGGAAGGCTAGTTATTTAATATTGCTAAAGTATAATCTTTATGATCATTTATTATAGTTTTCTAAACAGTGCTAGGACTGCGTTGATGAAAATGTAGGTATGGTTTGTCTATTACTACTGTTATTAAAAAATACAGGGTTATTGGAAAAACACCAACAACGTCTTAAGAGGTCATTGTACTCATGTCTTTATAAAAACTTTTACATGGGACCAAACCTGAAATCGCGAAAAAATAAATCGTTGTTCATAATGATGAGTACAGTGACCTTTTAAAAGGTTGTGGTGTTTTTCCAATAACCCTGTATAATTATGTACATTTTAATTTTTTACAGGTGTCATAAATTTTAATGGAAAGCATGGCTGTCTAAAATGTACCGTGATTGGCGAATATTCACATAAATCAAACACTGTAACATTTCCTAAGTTCGATTGTCCTAAAAGAAACGATAAAGACTTTCGTGCTAAAAAATATGAAGAACACCACAAACATGACTCTCCATTATTGAACCTAAGCATAGATATGATAGAGGATTTTCCTGTGGCAGACTCATTACACCTAATAGACCTTGGCTTGATGAAGCGATTGTTGATTGGATGGCGTGATGGAAAGTTGGGAAAATACCTAACCAAATGGAGTGCTCGAGATATTGATATTGTCAACAGTTTTTTACTGAATTGTCAAATGCCCAAAGAAATACACAGAAAAATGAGATCTGTAGATGTTTTGGCCCACTGGAAAGGTTCTGAGTAACGATCTTTTTTTTATTATCTAAGTGTTATAATTTTGAAACATGTGCTCAAACCAGAACCATTTTATCATTTTTTAAACTTGTTTTGTGCCATAACGATTTGTTCAAACGAAAAGCATTTGCCACTCTTGCGGATTGCTGAAAAAATGTTAGAAGATTTTACAGAAAGTTTTAAGACCTTCTACGGGCGTGACTACGTTACTAGTAACATACATAATTTAATACATATAGTTGAGGAAGTAAGAAAATTTGGAATTCTGCATAAGTTTAATGCTTATCCTTTTGAAAATAAACTATACGCTATAAAACAAACTATCAGACAAGGAAACAATCCATTACAGCAAGTCGCGAAAAGAATAATTGAAAAACAGTTAATCGAAACAGAACATCTTAACGAAGAAATTGTACACTATCCATTCATAAAAAGGAACCAGCGAAGCGGTTTATTGGTTTTGCATCTAGAAACTTATATTTTATCATCAAAGGATGAAGACAAGTGGTTTCTTACTAACGAAAATCATGTAATAGAATTAAAATCCGTCATGATGAAAGACAACATTAAGCAAGAAATAGAAATCATGGGATATCGTTTTGATAATATCCACGACGCTTTCGAAAAACCATTCAAATCTTCTTTTTTGAATATTTATAAATGTGATTGTGCTGCTATTGAAAAATCGGAGGTAATTTGCAAAGTTCAAAATGTAAAATGTAAACTTGTTAGTATTACATATAACTCGGAGATATTTTTCTTACCATTGTTACATACGCTGTGAATTTGAAGTTTAAAGTGCATAAAATAAAACAACACTATATTACAATTATGTTTTATTCAAAATTAGGTAAAGTCTTGGCAATCAGTCTCATTCATGAGTTATCAGCTACATTATGTTTCATAAGCAGTGTGAGTAGGTCTATACATATTGTTTAAAGAAACTGGAAATCCACACCCATTGCAGCTTTCGGATAACACAAAATGTGTATTGGTACAAGGCCATCTCATATTTGTCAGTAAAATCAGTGAATATTTGGTCAAAAAACAGTCGACATCAAGAAATACAACCATCTTGTTAATTAAATCCTAAAAAAAGTAAATTCAAAAATTAGCAGGCATATTTCAAGGGATCCCTAATTTGTTTTAAAATGGAGGCGAGTTATCTGGACTGAAGCTGCTACAAGTACTTATTTACCTACAATGGTTCTACAAAGTACTTAATGAAGAGCAATTTCAAAACATGGCGAATATTCATCAGAATTGATGAAATATTTTATTTACAACAATATACTAATGTGCTATTTTTCGGAGGGGATTGTGAAACTAACTAAATTGCGGTACACATTTACAGTAAAAATGACTTCCCCACGAGTTCATACACTATATTTACAATATATATTTACTAATTAATGTTCTACAATAATACAAAATAATAGTAATAGAAACTTACGTTTTTATTAAGTATTTACCACAAAACAACCGGAACCACCAGCCGCGCAACAACAATGAAAACCTCTATTAAAATATACTTATAACTAATAACTAAGTATGTTACTAGTGCATTATAAACAAGATTGCTTTAGTAAGATACTTATGTCAGATACTAACAAGAGCGTTTGTGCTTGTAATTGTGTAGTCTCATATCATTATAGAAGCTATTGCGCTTCGTCAAGTATATTATAGGGCTTAGTAACATTTAATAAGTTGATTATAAGATACTTATAGAAATAAACTCTCCAATAACTGCGCTCAAATCCAGCTTTGTAGCATAATACAAGTTTTTTATAAGTGAAAATAAAAGTAGTCTTGAGATCGTTTTAAGTGCTGATTTTGCTTTATTTAGTCCTAAATTGTAAAATCTCCAGGTATGATTATAAAATCATCTTAGTTAGAAAATAATCATGAATGTCGTCTTTTAAGTCATTCTTTTTCACCACGCGTTTTTCATAGCGTTTCTTAGCTTCTTCCTATCCACTACTCACGACTCACGACGATGCGTGGGCAAACATTATGTCTTTAAGAGAAGTTCTTTTTAACTCAGTATTTGCAAAACGCAAAGCCTCGAGATATCGGACCATAGGCATCGAAAAGATAAACTTTGGTCCAGAATACCGCAGATACACGGCATTGTATTTAGCAATACCTATATATATGATATCACGAGAGAGAGCAAACTCAAAAATTCAAATAGATTTATCAGAAATTAATCCACCATCGTTGTTTCCAAAGCGATTTAAAATCCCAAAGCTACCAAATTGGAAGACAATAGATCGTTAGTTGTTTGGCGAATTATCGGCAAATGCCAGAGGGATCGCAATCCTATTACCTAAGTCCGGGGACAGTCTGGGGCGGTCTATATTGAGAACAGCAGTAAGCCGATTAAGGTGTTAGCAGGATTTAAATGTCACTTCAGTAAGTAAGTCTTCGCGTTTATTGAATATCTTCTTTCAATTTTCTTCGAGTGGTTCATGGTTTGAGTCATTTGTGGTGGTTTGTGATTCACACAGTTCAGCTTCATTGTTTCCAATAATGTGAATTTAATGCAATTATTTTGTTTTGGCTTGGTCTTTGTTTACAAGGCAGAGTTGGTATTTTATAAAAGTATGACTGTACTTTACCCAATAAAAACGAGAATCTTCTTCAATCATTCAATCTCTCCTAAACCAATGGCCTGCAGAACTATGGTCATAGAGCTCTCTCACAATCGTCCTACCCTTATCCCAATCTGTTAGGGGTCGGGGCATGTCTCCTCATCCATAAATTTCTAATAGCCGTCATCTTAGAAGTCACCCTCATCCATAGTTTCTTTAATGGTCTTCTCTTATATTATAACCATTTACCCACATTCAAACATTTCCTCGCGACATGTTCCTCAATCCAAAGTGTCCTAAATTCAAAGAGTTCTTTCAAGATAAATAAAGTCCGAAATCAGCACCATGCAACACTTCATATCTTGCATTGACTAAATCACCAGCTCTTTAATTGCAGTCATTTCTCAAAGTATCATTCACATAATCCATTTACATAAATTTCACCCGAAATGGATATGAAAAAGAACAACTACTACGCAACAAAGGGCATGTACGAACGAAACCTCAGCAAATAGCAGTGTTCGCGCAATACTTGCCAATGCAGCACTCAAAGGACCAGACAACGCTGACCCACCCCGCCATTCCTTAACCTACCGTTCTAGATCCACCAGGGGTAAGAAAGGTAATGTTGAGAGGTCTAGATAGTTTGGTCGCTGTAGTAGGCAGTAATCTAAGCGCATTAGAGCGCTCGGCGTCGCGTGACACGAAGTACGTTGACCGCACCGCTCACTGTAAAGCAATTGCTCCATTAGCAGGGCTATCACTGTTCTTTATACCCTTCTAAGATACTTTAGATAAAGATTTCTGTTATTTTATTACATGTGTAGTAGATTAAGACATACTACTGAGTAAAAATCTAAAACTAAAATTTGTACTGGACGAACACGTCAAAAAATTCAATACTCTTAAAATTAAAGAAGCTTAAATCCATGCATATGTAGTTAGTTTAAAAAATCATTTCATATATGTGGTAACCCTGGCCATTAGTTGTACGAAATCTGTGAAGTGATTTGTAGTTAGTGCGCGAATACGGGCCAACGACCGTGGATGCAAACCACGATAACGGTTCGCGGCGTGCAGTCCACAGTGTTTTGACGGCCCAATTGCCATTAGCGTAATGAGAAGAGAGAGAGCGTGACACACATTGTGAGTTTGTGAGTGAGGATGGACAATCAACTATTGTAGTAGGTGCTTTGTAAGAAGTACATATTAAAATAAGTCTAGGAGAAATCTTACTCATACATTTTGGATGTAGATGATGTATACCTAATTATTAATAAAATGTATGTCATATAAAGTAACAAAGAAATAACAAAGGGAAAAATATGGATTGATGGATGAAGAACGTGACGAATTGATGACTTATAATGAAGAATGATAGGTTTAGCGATTAAATAAATGTAGGAATAAGTGGCAAAATGCATACATTACATGCCTAAGATTCATTAGAAGATGATTCGACAACATAAGGGCTTATGAAAGAGATGTAAGCGAGGCGCATTGTCTGTAAGGGAGAATAAACAAGAGTTTAATTATTTTCGACTACAATGATTAGGAAACGAAGGCTTTAATTCTGGGTAAAAGACTTGAAAATTAAATTAATATCTGTGATCTTGATACTACATCCTTTAAAGCATAATTCTGAGAAAGAGATATATGGAGAGAAAATCAGAAATGCTGGGGAGAGGGCACAAAGAATATATATTATAGGCGAACGGTATTTTACCAGAAAAGACAAAAATAGCTTTAACCATGCTAAATGTTAGCTAAAGAAAAGGTTAGGAGTACAAGAATCTTAGAGGTGATCAATAAAGGCAAATGAAGACAGTAAAAATATCGATTTTAATAACAATCAGCATGAAGATTTGTAGATACAAGCTAGCATGACTCAGTTGCAAAGCTATTTTAATAATTTGCAAGAGTCTATTACTTCATTTATGTTAAGATAATATTCGTCTCGATTAGCTACAAGCTACAATCAATATTGATAAAGTTTCCAATATCTTTATCGAAACCAAGTCATGTCGATATCGGCACTTTATATCGAGATCAAAGGTATTTGGAATTAGGAGAAACCGCTTTGAAGGTCTAATTGACATGAGTGCCACGCTTGAAACTCATTGCATATTGAATACCTTTCGTGTCGAAGAAGACAGAGATAATAAATAGACTTTCATTTAGGTGAACATTAGCGTTGACTTGTGGGTCGATCAATCAGGTTACACTACGCTTTCCGCGTTTGGTCCGTGGATGGGTGACCATCTTTACATACCCCTGCGTGCCTTGGAAAGCACGTCGGTCCCGGCTGTTCTTCGTGGATCTTTGACAGTCGTTACGGGTAGTCAAAAGCCAGAAAGTCTGACATCCAGTCTTACCAAGGGGTATCGTGTTTCGCAGTAACTAGGTTGTGGAGGCCTATTATTGTATGTTATTATTTTTTATTTTATTTTTTACCCAAATTTACCCAAATAAAGCGATGAGAGATGCAATGTTCAAACCTCCTGAAAGTCACCATTAACCTTTTCCCAACTACTTATGTTGGGGTAAGCTTTGGAACCAGCAGAACATCAGTATTTATCGAGTACATCGGCCGTTTTTTGGTGGATCTAAGATTTTAAAGGAACTTTCAAGTCACTATAATTACGGCTCAAAATCAAAATACTTTCCTAAGGTTTAGCAGTAGAAAGGCATTATTTGCTCCATGTAAAATACTGGTATTCAGTTGCATCGGTTAGACTGGAACTCAGCCTCAACATATTTGGGAAAAGCCCAGGCATATGATGAGTAAGATAAGTACCTAACCTGAAATATCCTTAGCAATGAAAAGTTACACAGAATAAATCTACGGGCGAAATTAAAGGCATTAACGACGCATGGTGAAAGACCTCCTAAAATATAATTTGTGGTAGATGAACTCTTCGCCAAAGGAAGAAGGAGGAAAATAGATAATAAGTACACCTTATGCTCATTGGGAGCATGTTTAAGGCTAGGCAGATTAAAATTTACAGGCACTCGAAACATTAATAAACAGGAACAGGCATTGTCTAGAGTGCTCCTGCCTCGGTATTGCAGATATTCTATGGAAGCGGTGATCACTTAGCCGATGCACGGAACAGCTTCAATATACGCTAACCCACTGTATTACAAACACTAGATAGATATTAACATCACATTCACACGACCTTCTTCCACAGTAGCTTTAGTTTATCGCCATTAACAAATAGTTAGATAGTTATAACATTCGATACATTCTCCACAATTTGAACCGACCATTCAATAAATTGTTGCAATCGCGTAAACGGTGTACTAACACAATAAACTATCCTAGTTCACAGATCACGCCATATGTTGAGATTTATGTACGTTAACTGCCATTATATACGATGGCCAGTTAGTCGTTGAACTTAGCTGGTAATAAATAATGACATTAAACATGTTTATGTGTGTATGCTTGCCAACAGGGAATAAAACAATGTTTCAACTTGTCTGTCTGCAGTCTACAATGTTACCAATTTGATTGTCATGATAGATGTATTAATATATCTGTGGTCATGTTGAATACTGGCAAAACAAGAGCTTGAAAATAATTTATTGAGGAAGATGAAATTCAAAATGGCATGAATGGATTTGGAAGTAACTGATCTCAAAATTCTGATCCATATGGAGAAGAACAAAAGAGGGAATGTATTTATGTATATGGCAACAGATATAAAGTAACTAGATTATGAATGAAAAACAGGGGAACAGGACAGCCAAACTGTTGCATCGCTTGCTGATCTCTGAGTCACTTATCTACTGTTTTATTTGGCTAGAGGAATGAAGTAAGCTTCGAAGGAACTTGGTAACCCGCAATTCGTTCACGAATGAAATGGTATTCTTATTTGATTGCTTTAGCTGCTAGAATCTTATACCTTAGTAATATTAATCATGTATTGGAGAATGCTGTGATTTATGTCCCAGAAATAGCCACATAATCTCCAGTCCAAACTAAGATATGGGGTGTTCTAAACTTAGCTTAAGACCACACATTGCAGGTAATAAAATTCTATGATTTATTTACCTCCATAATGTATGAAGACAGCTAGTAACTTAACTACTAATTAATAAAGTCGTATTTCTAGGCTTATTAATAATGCAAACTTATGGATTGCGTGATACAAAGTCACGGGTCTTAGTGGATATACGTCATGTTTATACCCTATCATAGCCATTATTCATAATTAATTTATTGCTAAAATTTTATCAGGGATATTTATAGCTTTATCATTCTTATCATCATTAATCAGTGTGCCAGTAGGTATTATAAATTTTCAACTATCATTATCGATAGATATGTATGCCTATCTACTTGTATTATTAAAGAGTCTGTCGTTTTAATACTACACGTACCCGTGGGTCTACCGACATCTTTATAAACTATACAATTTTCTGTTATGAGACAAAAGTCACTTACATCTATTTTTTTAAAGATGTTTCTTGCAAATGTAGTCTCTCAGTAGTTTTACTATGTAAAATTCATAAAGACACATATATATTTTCATATTTGTAGATGTCCGTACGTGAAATCTCACCCGGTGCTAGTTTTGCTACGGGCATCTATCACACGCTTATGGGCCGTTTCTCAACTGTCAGCATCCTGCACAATCTGTGATCAATGACGGTCGTTTTTATTTCAGCAAACCTTGATTTTTTGCTTTTTCCATTTTTTTCTGTGTTAGAGTTATCAATGCAATTAAAAGAAACTTCTGGAACTTTTGAGAACTCTTAAGATAAAGATGACAAATTATTGCTCCCTTGCTGATTCATAATTACAAAGACTTTTTAGCAAAGAACTTTTTAATTTATCGCGGTTGGTTAGGTATAATTATAATGGACTTGATGGTATTTCCTCTTTTTTTCGCCTTAGATCTGGTTTGTCATAGATTACCTAAAAAATCTTTTATTTCAATCCCGCGTACTTACATCTCAGTCTATATCATTATCATAGGTTTAGTTGTTTTCTTTATTTACTTCCAAAATATATACCTATAGGATTAATCACATTTACTCTCATCTTTTCTTCAATTATCAAAGAAACAAGAAACTATGGGTTCCTACTTACCAACCAAGTAAACTCGACTGTGTTACAAAAGACCACCCAGAGTTATCACTTAAACTCACTTAAAGACATAATTGTCTATCCAGTGATTAAGATCTCTTCATTGCGTGAGGTGATATAGTGATGAGAAACACGCATCCGATGATTGATGATCACGCAACAACGGGGAAGAAATATTGCTTCATCATTTTTTGTAAGAGTTTTCTTTTAAGGGGTGTTTCTTTTAAAATTGGTTTTTATTTTTATTAATTAATTTATCTTTTATATAGATTATTTTGTATTTTATGAATATGAGAACGCTGTAGGCTTAGTGGACTGTAGATTTGTTGACCATTTTCTATTTTGTTAAGTAAGTACAGGTACTTACTTAACAAAATAGAAAATGGTCACCAGATGGTCAGGTACCAGGGTACCTACTTGTTGAAAGACCTACACTGTCCTCCCATATCTAATAACACTGATTTTGAAAATATTGTAAAACTCTATTATTTTAAAAAGAATAGGTAACCGAGGAGTTTCTTGTCGGCTCTTCCCCATAGGAAACGACCAATTGTAACCGTGCACCTAGTTTCTGATGTTTCATAAATGTCCATGTAGGTTTATTGAAATGAAAGTGTGAAGTAAAAGAAAATTAAAAGAACTGGATAAGTTTGACAAACAGACCGAGTGATGTTTTATGTAACATTTTGACTACATTTTAGCACCCTATGTGATAATTAGGGCTGTAGGGCTACAAAAAGGATACATTCTGTCCTCAAGCAATCGTTGGCACTGGTCGTTTTTGACGTCAGTGTAAAAAGCAGGCGAGAAATAATGAGAGTAAATTCTGTTCGAGACAAACACCAGACGTGACTAATTAGCAGTCAATACACTCACTGTCATCATCTTCTGGGTTTGGCTTGAATCCAATCTTCCATTCTTCTTTGTCTCGAACAGAATTTACTCATGGCCTCACTTTATTTCTTGCCTCGTTTTTTCACTGATGTCATGAAAGGGGACCAGTGCCAACAATTTATGCATGAATGTTCTAATGGTATACTACCTACTACGGTCACTATTTTATTAATCAGTTATGGTAATTATGGAAATTAGCATTCTATCACCTTCTTATTAAACCAGTCCGGGTTTTGCTCGGCGTAGGATATTTACGATTAAGAATTGAAGAATTCCTAATGAATGTCTAAAGCCAAACTTCTTTTTATTATTCGCTTTAATATTCATGTACTTTTGTTATTGGTTCATATGTGGATTTACGGCCTGAGATCCAATCAACTATTTTGTATGTAGGTAGATACCTACAACATTACCGGCCTCTCCATTTCGTCTTATAAGGTGCTTGACGCAAACAAACTAATTTACAAGTCTTTATTTGGAAAATTATACGGAGAACTACCTACTTGCGTTCAGACCAGACCTTGAAACTAGAGAAAATGCACGAGAGGCCACAGCAAACTGGTTGACCAAAGGTACACTTGATACAAACTTGCATGATCATCAGCACAAGGAGTTATAGACCTTATTACTGAAATTACAAAGGTTATAGAAGCTGTAGAAAAAAGTTTGCAGAACTGTATCCCAGACGCCAAGAGCGAACCGTGTCACCGTCCTCAAATGTTGCCGCTTCGTAACGAGCGAGAGGGCGCTATCACAGCAATTAATAAGAAAGAAAGAGATGCACAAAACGGGGACAAACCGAGTAAATTGCTTCATGATTGGATAATTATTTTATTGATACAGTTAAATGCCATTGTAGACGGACCTTAGGGTATGAATGGAGGGAAGTGCTCTTGTAATTTATGATGACAAAAACTATTAATGCTTTGTATTAGACGTTTGCAATATTCATGTAGTAAATATATGAAACATAGTGAGTAATTATGTGAGGCTATTTAAACTGGAGGGTTTACGATTTCTAGTAAAGGGAATTGAGGTTTATTTCGTATTCAAATAAGACCTAAATTTTACTTTAGTATAATGTGAAAGTTTTTAGAATAGGTACTTTCTGTACCAACCTACGTGTTTAGGAATAATACGGAACTCTTTGTATTCTTCCAAGTAATTCTATACGGTCCAGTTCGTGCTGGTTAAAGGAACCAGCCATGCGCAGAAGCCTCAAATTAGTAAATACACCGCCATATGCTCCAACGGTGTCATGGGGTAACCACTGCCTAACAACAAGAATTTACCAGAAGCAGTTTCTACCACGTCTTACAAGATTGATGGCAATAGGATCGCCCTCTATCACATGGAACTTAAACAAAGTGGCGAATTGTGGGTAAACCTCTGCGTAACCCTTTGGGAACTACGAGCGTAACGTTATCAGATCATTCATATATTCTTGATGCATATAGCCATAGATAGATTCTATGTCTTTGAATCCCCGATTAACCCAAACAATGAAAAATAAGGGGCAATTAGTCGTGGTTTAATACTCACCTTATTTTAAGATTGAAACTAAGCGAGTTGCTGAGCGGTAACAGCATCGCCTTTTTTTACCGAGAAGCGTCACTGCTGGACTGGCAGGCTTTTCTGCCGTGAGTTCAAATGCGTATAGTCTTGAAAAGAGGAAATATTCATTTCAAATCATCATCTGCCGAGCCTTTTCCCAACTACGTTGGGGTCAGCTTCCAGTCTAACCGGATGCAGCTGAATACCAGTATTTTATATGGAGCGACTGCCTATCTGACCTCCACAACCAGTAATTGGGTGATACGATACCCCTTGGTAAGACTGGTTGTCAGACTTTCGGGCTTCTGACGACCCGTAACGACTGTCAAAGATCCACGAATGACAGCCGGGACCAACGGCTTAACGTGCTTTCCGAGGCACGGCGGAGTCTCGGTACGTAAAGATGGTCACCCATCCACAGACCAACCCCGGCAAGCGTAGCTTAACCTGACGGATCGACCCGTGCGGCAGTTATTACTTAGCCACGAGCTCCTCAAATATTCATTTCAAATATCATATAATATCTTTACAGTTGGTAGCATTACAAACAAATAAAATAGAATACTTTTGGTTAAACTAGGTACATTCTGCAGGTCACAAGAAAAAGGCCTCTTCATATTTCTACTAAAATCGGATCAGAGCCATTTCCGTTGATCAGTGAGGATATTGGTAGTTCAACGTAAGTAAAGTAAAATAGATTCTTCATCTTCCTAAAGAAGATGTCTTAAAGCCATTAAGAATGTCTGTTTCACATGGTTTTCTAGCGGATGTTATTTTGGGATTGTTAAGTTCAACCCCCTAGGTAAACACAATTTTATCGCAAACAAGAGTTGAACTTAACGCATTATTGTAGTTGTCTGCACATGTTTGGAATTCCCTTTTTGTTAAATAAATTAACTGGGAACAATACGATTTTCCGTTTCTTTTATATTATGGTTCTATACTTTCTTTATTGTTTTTATAAGAATAGAGAATGGGGGTCGCTCACAATGGGCCTTGTTAGAAGGCTCAAAGTCACCCAAAAGGCAATGGAGAGGGCTATGTTTGGAGTTTCCCTATGTGATCGAATCAGAAATGAAGAGATCCGCAGGAGAACCAAGGTAACCGACATAGCCCGAAGAATTGCCAAACTTAAGTGGCAATGGGCAGGGCACATTGCTTGCAGAACAGATGGCTGATGGGGCCGAAAGGTGCTGGAGTGGCGACCGCGTACTGGGAGACATTGCGTTGGAACGCCTCCCACAAGGTGGACCGATGATCTTGGGAAGGCTGCAGGAATCCGCTGGATGAGGGAAGCACAGAACCGGTCGAAGTGGTGGTGCTTGACGGAGGCCTATGTCCAGCTCTGGACGTCTTTTGGCTGAAAAAATGACGAGAGAATGGTTGGCGTTTTCTCCATTTCACACTACGAGTATCATGACGACTCTGCTCTGCTTTTGATACTTGCCAGGCCCGGTTCATTTAGTTTTTGTAACTTTTAACATAAATTTTATTCTTAAAACGTAAGCATCAGACAAAAGCTAATTTATTGAAGAAAGTCAGCAAATCGGAGTTGAAACGGGTAGACGGGAAGACTAAAGATACGACTGTTGCGTATAAGTACCTACTCCATTTATTATAACATTAGTAAAGTAACGGCAACAGCGGAGTAATTGCGTAGTAACACACCTACTAGGTACCTACAGTAGCAGCGGCATTTATTTTGACAGTCAACAACATTCATTGCGTTACTAACATTGTTGAGTAGATAAGTTTTTTCGAGTTATGCAATGGTTTAATTATTCCTTCAAAATAATTCAGATTGTATTTGAAAATGTGCTGTGCAATAACGGTGCTGTTCATTTAGTTTTTTTTTATAGCTTTTAACACATTACATTTTGTTTCGAAAACATAACCATTAGGGCCCTCGCCCACGGGCGACTTTTTGTAGCGATGCAGTCGCGATGCTCTCGCGCGTAGCATCGATACAGACGCGAAGCAGTCGCTAGCTGTGTGCCCGCGCCCACGGGACCAGATTCAGTCGCGATGCAAACGCGATTCTGTCGCGATACAAACGCGATTCGGTCGCGATGCAAACGCGATTCGGTCGCGATGCAAACGCGATTCGGTCGCGATGCAGTTACGACACAAAAATACCTTGGATCAGTACAATCGCGATGCAGTAGCGCGTTAGTAGCACGACGCGGTCGCGCGTTTGTATCGATACAATCGCGATGCAGTAGCACGTTAGTAGCGCGTTGGCATCGCTATTGTAGCGCGTTGCAAATGCGACTAACACGCGTTAGAAGAGATGCGGTCGCGCGTTTGCTAAACGCGCGACTGCATCGCTACAAAAAGTCGCCGTGGCCGAGGGGCCTTAGACAAAAGGCTATTTATTTAAGAAAAACGGTAGACCCAAAAAAAATATCTAAATGAAATTGTTTCTTTGTAAATAGGACATTAGAATAAATTTTTCACAATTTAAAAAAAAAAAAAAATGCTAGCTCATCTGGCAATTTTTTTTTCTGTGTTTGCTATTTGCATATTCTGAGAAGAAAGGCCGAAACAAACTCAGAGGTCAAAGTCTCTTTTAAAGTCCAGACATTATCTTGGTCAGGCCATATGAGGACCATAGATTAGTGTCTGAAATGAACCAAAGATACGGCTGTTGCTTATGTACTCCATTATTTATTATTAACATTAGTAAAGTAACGGCCAAATAACTGCGGGGTAATTTTACAGCAGCAATGGCATTCATTTGTTGTTTCAATGTTTAATGGCATTCATTTGTTTTTTCAATGTTTAATTTCAATGTTGTTGAACTGTCAGTTCAACAAAATTCATTGCGTTATTTACATTGTTGAGCATACAATTTTTTCGAAAATAAATATGAAGCAATGGATTAGCAAGATCCTTCAAAATCATTCAGATTGTTATTGAAAGTGTGTTACGTAATTAGGGTGCTGTTATTTTATAACATTGTTGAAATGACTGCATTTTAGAGTTATTTTTTAAATGTAAATGGTGAATAGATGACATTGCTTTGTATTTATCGTGAAATAACAGAGCTTATTAGTCGCTTATATCGAAAGGGTTATACTCAGAGGAACTCGTGGCTAAGTAATAACTGCCGCACGAGTCGATTCATCAGGTTAACTACGCTTGCGCACGCAAGTGATGTTGGAACGTCGGGCGTGATTAGATTAAAGATTATTTAATTATTGTTACATATTTTCGGTTTTTATTTATATTTTCTTATTTTAATTATTATTTTTATTTATTTATTTTATTTTTTGTAATGTCCTGGTGGGGTTTATCTAAGTCCGTAGGTGTGTCCGTGGTATCACAGTGAGCCCTATCAGAATACCAGCGCGGTGGTATTTAATTTTTAAATATCGCCGTATATGCTGAGATGCCTTTTTGGCCTCGCACAGGTTGTTATTATTTTTGTTAGTTTTTTTGTTGTATGCTCCTTTTTTATTTTACTTTTACCTATATAATTTTATTTTCTTTTAAAAAATATATTATTACTGTTTGTATTTCCTGTGCGTGTCCCAAATAAAATATTTTCTTTATTTCTTTCTTTCTGGCCGGGGTTAGTCTGTGGATGGGTGACCATCTTTCTCGTACCGAGACTCCTCCGTGCCCCGGAAAGCACGTTAAGCCGTTGGTCCCGGCTGTCATTCGTGGATCTTTGACAGTCGTTACGGGTCGTCAGAAGCCCGAAAGTCTGACAACCAGTCTTACCAAGGGGTATCGTATTATCTAGCTACTGGGTTGTGGAGGTCAGATAGGCAGTCGCGCATGTAAAATACTGGTGTTCAGCTGCATCCAGTAAGACTGGAAGCCGACCCCAATACAGTTGGGAAAAGTCTAGGCAGATTAATAAATGTGAAAGTGAGTTTGTTGTTTGTTTGTTACACTTTCACGCTAAAACGGCTGCACAGATTTGGATGAAATTAGGCAAATAAGTAGACCATGACCTGGATTAGGACATAGGATACTTTTCATCCCGATATTCCCACGGAATCAACACTTACGCGGGTGAAACCACGGGGCGCAACTAGGGTTATAATAAACGGAGTGTAAGTACCTGTATATGTGTAGATTTTTTGCTATATAGTGTTACTTCTTTCCAACTAATCGAAAAAATATAGTCTCAGTAACTTCAGTCTCAGTCCTAGTTAGAAACTGTTGTGGATCATCAATTCACGATTTAAGAGAAGCAACAGGAGATGGCCGCTTGCCAAGTACGAGAAAACAACGCTTTCGATTGAATCGTGAACTATTGTGTCTTTCTCTTTTAAAATATTCTTTAAGCGTATTTTCACTAAATTCTCTGAAAGTATTCCGATCCGTATACGTGTTCGTTTTGATGAACTCTAAGGTTATATGCTTTATGTAAAACTACTTAAGTTAAAAAGTCCTACAACAATGTTAAAAAAATACATAGTTTCGAAGATAACGTACCTACCACTATTCTCGATGTCTAATTATGTATACCTGAGTTTCATTGATAAGTACCTACGGGATAAATTTTTTCATTTTATATAAAGATAAGAAAATGCGACGTTTTCATATTTTTTTTTATGCACAAAAATAGTCAGAATTAAAAGTTATTTTTATATTTCACGTAAGGGTGTTTTACATAAATAATCGTGACTATCCACAGGATTGTTAGAATTGTAACCACAGGATTGTTATAATGATGAAGATAGTTATAATTGCTATTAGGTCATAGAATACAGACTGGTAATATCATTGTCTTTGTAGGTATCTCAGAAAACGAGATACATACCTATACTATGATGATGCGGGCGTCTCGACTTATGTCGTTTTATAGAAACGGAGACTGTAAACTGTTAAATATAATATAATAGGTATCTGTAAATTAATTAAATATCACCAGACATCGAAAGCTGAAAGAACCTTGACAAAAATGGCGTGCATTGCAATGAAGAAACTAGAGAAACCTACAGATTATCGGTTTTCAAGAACATCCTTACAAATCGAGTCAATCGGTCTCGTGCCTTGGATAGTCAATTAAAACTTCGGTTCCGGTTAATGGTTACGGGCTGTCTGGCCCGAATGTCCGACCATAAGTTAAATGGCAGTAATGTACTTCTGCGGATAAGTACCTACTGGTTTAGCGGTCCTGATGGGATCGATTCCCAGGTCGGGCAGTGTTATTTGGTTTATCCAGCTGAAATTTCTTAGTAGCAGCCCGGAGCCTGGATTTGTGCCCGGTTGATGGCAATAAACTCGCCCCTATTACATGGGACTTAAACCTATCTGGCGAAATGTGGGTGTCCTATTGGTATGTACACCTCTGCCATACCCTTCGGGGATTACAGGTGTGATGTTATGTTTATAGGGTGACTGGTGACCGATAATACACGTGACTTTAGGTACCTACTCATCATTATGAACAGTTTTGCGAACATCAGTTTTTTTTCGCAATTTCGGGTTTTGTCCCATAGTAAAATTAGATCATGAATAAAGTCACGTATTTAGGTATACCTAGGTCACTAATTACCAGTCACCTTAGATACGAGTATCGAGTATATGATCTACGGTTACATTAGATGGCTATATACCAACGTTCTCGGAAAAAAAGGCTTGGCTTACGACGCATTAGACAAACAACCACCACAGTCATATTTCCAAACACACTTGGATGCTGATAAGATCAAAAAGAGATTATTATTATTTAGAGCAACGTATCATCGACGTCCTTTTTTACTGACTAAAACCCACCCGTGTTCCTTCAGTTGGCTGTACATTGCCAGGGGCCACGGTATCCCTTTCGGACTTTCCCGTAACCCATCGCATCAGTCCTATCGGACCCCTTCAGATCATCAACGCCCTTACGTTTTGTTTCTGTTAAAAGCGACTCTTTAAGCTTCGTGCAGACTAGCGCGACGCGACAGCGCGACGCGACACAGGTTATTGTTATACCGTGAAGTTTTCATAGAAATTGTGTTGTTCGAGTCGAATCGCGCCATCGCGTCGCGCTGGTCTGCACGAGCCTTTGTAAGGGATCGTAGTAACATTTTTACATGCAAAAACAACACACGACCACGTCAACTACCAATCGCTTTTTCAAGTGTGATGACAAACCTATTCCTTTACCACTCTTCTTTTATGGCCGTTCACTTTGAATGGTCTATTTGGAGAACTATCATCTGGAGTAGACTTTTACGGCCCGTTCATCATTTATTTTTTACGACCATAACTACGAGAGCACTATGCCCGGGGTACTCGAGGCTAATTCTTAAAGCTAGGCCAGCAAACAAATAATATACTGGCCTACTATCCTGGCTAGGGCGATAGAGCTGTCTACACGATGTTAATTAATTTTAAGCCATTAGCATTACGGAGACTTACTCTGTGGAGTAAGATTATTCGATTGCGCACTACTATCGTCGGCCACACGAGGCTAATAGTACACAAGCCAGGGTTTAATACCGTAAAACTTGGTTGAGTGGGACCTGGATAAGTGAGAAACCTCCATATCTGGAATTCATGCTGAGGTCCCGACACTTTAGCACAGAATTACCTTTGTTATATTCGTGTGGTGTCGGACGTAAAGAATATAATTAGGAGCATGAGGAACAGGGTGTAAAGTTAACTCATCCACCATAATAACGGTAATAGTAATAGAAGAGGGAGGATCCTCCGACCAGACGGGTGTTGTGTCTGGCGGGCCGACTGCCCGACTGTTGATGTCGGATAGTCTTATATATGTCGTTCGCGCGGTAAACTCTAATTGCGCGATGCAGGATTTGTGTGACGTCATGTCTTTGATGCTTAGTTCGTATAATATGTGGCGGTGTAACCTGCTACAGTATCATCCCATTTCTTTCCGTGGGTGTCGTAAAAGGCGACTAATGGACTCACTAGAGAATGGGCAGCAGCGTACTCTATCCATGTTAATAACACCATACTGCGATCGCCAACACGTCTGCCAAGCGTGGCGATTATGGCAAACCATTTGGGGAAGGCCTATGTCCAGCAGTGGACGTCTTTCGGCTGAAATTATGTTGACCTCTGTTAGTGGAACAATAACAACCTCTATATCTGGGATTAGTTGTTTCGATTATATCGTAATAATTACCTCTATAATTGAGACAGCGAGTGTATTTTATCTCTTTTACTGAGATTATATTTTAAAGAATAGGTACTTTTGCTAAATTGTTTTCTTTGAATTTTATAGGAATTTTCCTCTATCAATCTATTCCAATCCAATTTTCCTCTATCCTCTATCAATTTATAACGTACTCTCTAACTCGGACTTTATTGCAAATAATTACTTGCCCGCAAAATACGTTATTTAATTTAATAGTCGCACCTCTTTAACTGAAGTAACCTCTTTTCTCACCTCTATTAATGGAACCGTCTGTAAATGAGACAGATATTTATTTATACCTGGCTATCTGAGACACTGGGTAAGTGGAATATTGGAAAAGTGAGACAAATGTGCAGGTCGCTTGATAACCCAGTTACCGCCAGCCGCTACTAGCTCAAAAATCCCCACCGTATTAAACTATCAAACTAGCTTAATATCTTTCTCACTAGATTAATAGCCTGAAAATGAAACGAAAAATCATGAGCCCAGTGACCAGCTAGCTAGCTTACTAGCACTTTCTTGCTATCTTAGCCTGAAAATCTAGCCTCGTGTATTCCGGGCAAGTAGACCATAAAACCTTTTATTCTAATGTCCTACCAAAAATATAAAATACCAAACTGGTTAACAATAAAAGTAACTGGTTACCTAAACCGCGTCATGCGAATGGTTCGTGGCTGTAATTGGTTTGGCCATATCTTATCAGCGCTATGTGGTGTATTCTTATCACTGTGTTTACTTCAACTCTGGCAAGTAACCACCAGTTATCTTGACCTCCCACCCCCCTCTCCATCCCATACAAAAAAGTGTCAACTAGGTGCATGTACAAGGTGCGAAAGAAGTCTTATTATAATGGTCGCTATAATATTATTAGCTGATGTTTGCACAACTGAGGAAGAAATATTTTCATTTAGTCACGGCCGTTTCCTGCATGTTTTGAAACGTGGAATGTATTGCGCTTGCGCAAATTAATAACACCGCTCATGCTACCTACAAACAATGGTACTGGTTTATAAATACATACAGACAGATAGTTGATAATAACGAATGAATAATCTCGCATGCTGCCTGCCTTTATAATGACTCTGTCCTTGTTTTCAGTAGGTATACTATGCAGGATAGTTTTGCTAGACTGAACTGAAATATTATGTGACATTACGCAAGAATATGTTAATATTACATCATCAGTTATAGAACAATAAAGATATCTACAAGTGTATTGAGCTAATGCTTTTGAAGAAGCTGTCAATGTTGCTTTTAATGTACACGAAGATACAACTACTGCAAATACTAAACCAGTTAAAGCTTAAACAAACCAAACTATAGAAATCAATTCAATAGAGGTAAAGGAAAAAGCCAGTGAAATAGAGGCAAAGGTAGACAGAGTAATTGATTCAGTAAAATTAGATGAAATAAGTAGAGCTGTTCTGCAGTTATTTAATCTAATTTTACTGAATCAATTTATGAACCCTGAAGAACTATTTTAGAATCATCATCGTACACTTCTTCAGCCACTCATAAAGAAATCTTGATTAACCAAACCGGAGGGAGAAATAACAATGGTGCACAGAAATGAAAGGGCTGATTGAATATAATGCAAAATCAGTAGCTCTTTAACTACTGTATTTGGAACTTTGGCAATAAATCTCCTCAACTCTCGCTTCCTGCTAGAACAGCTTTTCCCAGGATACTTCTATCAACAGAAGACTAGATGGATGCTGCAGTTCTTTTAGCTGATTTAACCTATACATAAATACATAGGGGCTTAACTTTGTAGCTCAAACGCATCCAAAATTTGTTTGAAAAACTTCCAAACATCATAAAACACTCAAATAGGAAAAATATCATCGACAAAACGTTGAATTCACTTAAATACCGCGAGCCTAACCTAACAGTACATTTGAAATGTCTAAAAATCTTATATTTATCGGCAAACGGCCAATTTCATGGACCATTAGCGTTACGCGCAGTCATTTTACAGTCTTAACTCCGCCAAAGTCTTACACCTTATATTGTTAGAATAAGGTTCATTTTTGTATGATAGGGGTGTCAATTTATCTTGGAAAATGGCTGAGCTAAAGTTGAGAATTCGATACGGCTCGAGATTGAACTGTGAATACTGTCTGACTATGAGTTGCGCCATGATATTTGTGGTAATTTGGTTATTTTTATGGTGGTATATTAAGAGGTGCAGTAATTTGAGGGGTATTATAAGAACTTGAATGTTATCCTGGGCATAATGGCGGAATCGTGCCGCTACTTAATTCTCACTGTGCTGCTGTATGGCTTCAATCAATATTTGCTAAGTGGTATGTAGCGAGATAGATCCGAACACGTACAAAGGTCTTTGTCGTGGGAAAACGAGTGATGGAACTTAAATGGAGTTGGACAGGACAGGCGTGGTAATAAACGGTGGTGTAAAATATGTAAAGAAGTGTCTGAGAGTGAGAATGTAGGTCGTTTGGTGGCGAGAAGGGAAGACGCAATAATTGTTGACATAGCGAGTGGAAGTGATGAAGATTGCGAAATCTTCTATACCATCTGCCTAGTTCTTCCCAACTATGTTGGGTTCCGTTTCCAGTATAACTGGATGCAGCTGAATACCAGTATTTCACATGGAGCTACTACCTCCCTGACCTCCACAATTCAGTAACTGGGTAATACGATTGCCCTTGGTAAGACTGGCTGTGAGACTTTCTGGATTCTGACGACCCGTAATGACTGCCAAAGATCCACGAATGACAGCCGGGACCAACGGCTTAAAGATGGTTATCCATCCACGAACCAACCCCAGCAAGCGTAGCTTAACCTGATGGATCAACCTGTGCGGCTGTTATTACTTAACCACGAGCTCCTGCCAAATCTTTTATAATATTACACTTAAACGCAACAGTGAGTTTGTTTGTTATGCTTTCACGCTGTAACGGCTGAACGGATTTGAATGAATTTTGGGACATGGGTAGACCATGACCTGGGTAAGGACATATGATACTTATTATCCCTATATTCCCAAGGGATCGAGACATATGCGGGTGAAACCGCGGGGTGCAGCTAGATGGACATAAACCGAAGAACCGTTTTTTTATCGGCCCCATCTTTTTCTTCTATTGATTTATTCTATTATTAGTTATTTCTTCAAATAACTACCAAAACGTGTACGCAAGCACAAATAACTGGAAAATACACCAACATTTGATATCAAAAGATTCCCTTTCTACCAAACCAACCTTACACCCAGTTTCCTTACACCCACCCAAAAACCTCTCACCACACCTTTTTACCACCAGTTAAACAAAAGTGTAACCCAATAAAAGGCGAGTTATTCTCGTAAACAAGTTAAACCAGCGTTCAGAGCACTTTACCTGGCGCTAAGTGGCTCTAAATCAGATTACTGCCCACCCCCCTAGGGTAAGCTATTGTTACACTTTCGTGCCGACTCGCTAAGCCGAAACGAATTTGCACTGTGATTTTGACATTGGATATACGTTTGTGAATTTGTAGTTCGGGGTTTAACGGGATTGATGTTGCCTCTTGGATTTTCATGGTGAGAAACGTTTGCTTTGGCTTTAGTGATGTTATTGGGGGTTAGTATCCTATACCTGTTACAAAAGAAAAGAAAGAAAATATGTTTATTTTGCACAAACAAAACACACAAAAATACAAAAGTAACCAACAAAAACGTTTGGAAATGCTGTTCATTGGTTGATGTCAAGGCCTCGGACCATAGAAAATATTGCGTAATTTACTGTTGTTACACTTTCCGGAAGGCGCAGTGTGGGCTAGGTGCTCCAAAAGTTGGACCGATGACCTGGTGAAGATCGCGAGAATCCGCTTCGAGAAGGCAGAATCAGACAATGTGGTAATGATTCAGACCAGACCAGCAGTGGTCGTCTTTCGGTTGAATTATGATAATGATGAGTAACCTATTTAATTTGCTGGCGACGCACAGTGTCCATCTTCAGCCAGAATTTTGATCAAAGTACCTATTCATTTTTCCCGGATTTGACTAGGATTCCGCAATACCTGTAGTCTTATCTCTAATCCACGCGTATTTCAAACTCAAACTCAAGCATTTATTCCAATTAAACCATTTAGGTACAGGCACTTTTGAATTGTCAAAGAGTCGGTCAGTTAGTCAGAAAGTTGAATCTAGTTGCCCATTCCAAAACGTAGATCTCTATGGAGAGGAACGGGCAAGAAACTCCAAGGACACTCTTTTAAATATAGAAATTACAAAATCCTGGGTACATTACTCTTGTTGTTTCTATATATATTAAGTGACAACAATGTAAAAAAAGTGAATCAAAAACGATTAAAAATATAAGATTAAAAATAAGCCCTGGCAGATAAGAGATGACCAGTCTCAACTGACGGCGCTCGTTCACGAACATGACACGTGGATCAGCACCATCCGGTTCAACCATTTTGTAAAGAACCGAATGATCCAACACAGTCTCCTCCATCAGCGAGACATTTGATAGAAGAATCCCGAGAAAGGCTTAGATGGATATTATTTTAAACAATTCCTTTTGTCCAAGACATAATATTCTTACCTACTTGTGCAAACAATAACGTATAAAAATCATGTTAACCTCCAATATCTCTATAATAAATCATATTAAAACGGAATCCAACCCTCAGTCGTCGCTTACAGCCGGCACGTGCTACCGCAACTACCCCTCTCGTTTTCCCCCATCTACCCCTATTCCCCCAACGTCCCCCGACCTCACCCACTACCTACTGCATATAATGAAGCTAATTATGGAAGTATCACCCTTGCTAACGATATAAAAGTTGGTGAGCGTGATGATTTAAATTGGAAATTGATTATGATAAACGATTTTAGGAGTAATAAAGCGGTTTCTGGTGTCGAAGTGCAAATAAAAGTAAATTAGCGTTTGGTCGCTAAGAGATGCCAAATTAAAATAACTAAGAACAAATTATGTGACATCTCTATAAGTAATGCTCAAACCTGACGATCAATCAATCAAATTGATCAGTCCCACCTGCTGCTTAATAGGCAGAAGTTGTAGCAATACTAAAAAAAAAACTGAGCGTCCAATGAAACAAGTTACAAGATGGTGATCAATGGACTAGTAAATAGAAGGAGATATACCATATTTTTCTACACTAAAGTTATATAGAGAAAACATTTCTATTTTTGTTTGTAATGATGAAACTAAAAACTATTGGACCGATTTAAAAATGTATAATCACTGAAACTGAAATTATAGCCTATGTTACAGGCTATAATTAATAAAGATATCACAGAAGCTGCTGGCGGAGGCTAAACATTTATAAACCTATTATATCCATCGAAAAGGAACTGCGAGACCTGCGACTGAAATAATTTTTATCAAAAGTAGTCTGTTATTTGCAGCAAGCACGTAATTCTCATTGATTTTACACATAAGTAACTCTAACTTAAATAGCTTGTCCAATAAATCAGTTTCCATATCGAACGGTCTAGCATTTTTGACATAAATCACTCACAAAATAAACAGCAAATCGCCGTGAGAACGATAGCAACTAGCGCCACCTGTTACCCCATGTGTAAACAAACGACGAGATGGACGGGACACACTACCTTAGTTAGTGGGTTGAATGTATGCACCTACACGTTTTCATTATTCACACACGGACTTTGAATAAAAATAGACGTGGGTCTTTTGATATTAGAAAAAGGTAGATATTAATTTTATGTATTAACTAGCGAATAATTATTAATTATATCGCCAAAGCAACACAGGAATTCAAAGTAAGTAATGAAGAAAGAAAAATCTAAATTAAATATAAAATAAAATCAACCACCAGAAGAAGGAAAAGTAAAATAAAATTACAAATAAAGGATGTAAAATGTTTAGTTGAAGAAAAAACTTGGATTTCTAGAGGATTTCAAATTATATTGGGTCCCGACCTATGAAATCAGCGTTTAATATTCGATATAATATCAAGCAATTGATGAATATTTTAAATCATAGAAGTAACGAGGTTCTCTATTTGTGAGAAAAAAACGCCAATTACATAGGGCATTTCATTTCGTGGGAACCCAATATTTTAATACTTATAATTAAAAAAAAAAAAAAGTTTATTTCAGGCAAGTTTTTACACAAGTACCTACTAGAAAATAATATTGAAATCGATATTAAATTAAATTATTATTATTATTCATTCAGATAGTTATCTTATAATGTCAGGTAAGTTTAATTTAGTTTTAAATTCAAACAGTCATACTACAATGAAATACATAGGGGTCATGTAAATGGTTCGAAATAAAAGTAGTCACAATGTTGTTTTTACACTTAATCAGTCTGATTTTTATGCTGTACTACACAGCATAAAAATCATCGACCCTGCTTTCCGCAAACATACCAGACGCGCAACACCGCCAGGGCAAATTAAGCAAGGCCCGGAACTCAGAGTATTGTAAAAATTCAAAATTCAAAAGTCATTTATTCAAATTAGGCTGAGAATCAGCACTTTTCGAACGTCAAAGTTACATAAGACAGTCCCACAAAACGCCCACCCTTCACCACTTCCTAGTGCTTTAGCTGTGAAGAAGAAGTGGCGCAACAAACTCCCCAGCAGCACAGCTGTCTGTTCAATTAGGAAAAATAAAATGATTCTATACAATAGTACTTATGCAAAATAATTTACATAACACAACACAAAACATTAAATTATAAATTATCAGCCATATTATGACAGCTAGCACACGCCAATATACCAACCAAAAACATCGAGATCTATACTCAAGATGTAGGTACTTTTCTTACGCAGAGTATTGTATACTCTTCTACACGAAGAGTATTGTAGGTACTCTTCTTCCTATGATACAGTGGATGTCATTAAAGGGGCCATTAGGTAAGATTAGATAAGTATGTCCTACGTCAGCAAAACTACAGACAAAATAAATTAAATACCAAGCAACAATAAACCGCAAGTTATCATCACCAAAAAAGCATTTGATCAAACCGCTTTTAATTACAACTTAACAAATAACTTTTGCACAAAACAAAAACGTGTCACAATCGTTGTCACAATAAATTGAACCTGTTAATAGCCGTGAAAATAATTTGTAAGTAATAAAGTATCGTTTTAATTAGGGTGTCCACTAATTGGCGTGAAGCGGGACAGCCAATTACAGCGAATCCCGGCTTCACGCCGAGTCGCTGTCACGGCGCTAAATTTACGGACCAAAACAATGCCGTGATCGGGATTATCCTCCCGGGATTTTGTGTGACACTAGCGTGATCGGATTTCTACGTGCTGTTCGAATAGTCGTGAATAAAATTATGAGGTGTGTAAGTATGGGGCGATGCGGTAGGTTACCTAATTGGTATTCTGCTTGAAGAGGAACGTGACTGCCGAGTGCTTTGAATATTCCTAATAAAATTACGTGTGATGGCCAGAATCACCTATAGGTAGTACTTTGGACTTCAACCTTGCAATAAAT
The DNA here is from genome assembly GCA_963853775.1 of Xanthia togata. Classification (NCBI taxonomy): domain Eukaryota; kingdom Metazoa; phylum Arthropoda; class Insecta; order Lepidoptera; family Noctuidae; genus Xanthia; species Xanthia togata. The sequence goes on along the minus strand of OY970802.1, from coordinate 8,883,212 downwards.
TTCGAATTCACTGATTTTCTTAACATACAACTACTTTATGTTTGTCAGTGATACACACCAGGTTTCTGAATTGAGAAATTAAAAATTAATTTGAACTTGTCTAACTCTATTTTAGCATTACTTAAGGTGAAGGCGAAACAAATTTTGACCTTGAAGGAATCACATGAAGTAATGCTACAGTAGAGTTAAACAAGTCCTCAACTTCAAATTCTTCATTCAGAAACCGAGTGTCAGCCAATTTTCATTTTACTATATGTACCTAGGTACTTACATCCAGCACCCTAGCGTGCTTTACCTTTGAAGGAGACGCAACCAAACCCTGCAAGGAACTACTCCAGGAAAATTCTTTCGTAAAATTATTATATTTTCAGCCCAGCTTCCTTTAAATCAGATTAAACAAAATAAATTACTTTTCCCGGCGAGTTGCGGTAATTGTTGGACACCGTGCCTGATGTGCGGCGATCTCGGGGGATTACGATGGCGCCAATCGGGGGAACTTTTTCATCCCCCTCCTATATAATCCTCCGGTGTTACAATTTTCATTTTGCAGGGTTCAGTAAGTACTTACCAACCGCACTTAAAATGCAGGTTACATCTTTTTAATATAAATTTTACCTATGCATTTTAACCGACTCCAGAAAAATAAAGTAGGTATGTATTTTCGTGACTATCTCGAGAACCGTTCGTTGGGGTTTTAATAGCATCAATCATCATCTGCCTAGCCTTTTCCCAACTATATTGGGGTCGGCTTCCAGTCTAACCGGATGCAGCTGAATACCAGTATTTTACATGGAGCGACTGCCTATCTGACCTCCACAACCCAGTAACTGGGTAATACGATACGACTGGTTGTCAGATTTTCGGGCTTGTGACGACCCGTAACGACTGTCAAAGATCCACGAATGACAGCCGGGACCAACGGCTTAACGTGCTTTCCGAGGCACGGAGGAGTCTCGGTATGTAAAGATGGTCACCCATCCATAGACCAACCCCGGCAAGCGTAGCTTAACCTGATGGATCGACCGGTGCGGCAGTTATTACTTAGCCACGAACTCCTCGTTTTAATAGCATCAATGCGGTTTTCAATTACATAACAAATATTTTTTTATCTATATTTGAAATTAAATGAAATTGTTTATTCTGAAAATAGGATATCTATAGGAATCACTTTTCACGTCATACAAAATAAGATGGAATCGACATTGCCTGTCTGATATTATATTGTCTGCACATACTTACAATTCAAAAGAACTTTTAACAGAAAACAGTAGATATTATTACCAAGTCCCCCTAATTTGCCGCCACAGAATCCGACGTGTAATTATTGGAGACCGAGTCCAATGTGTGACAACCCCCCGGGGGTTAGGTTAGCGCCAAACGGGGAAACTTTTTAATGGCTTAAAGAGGATTCCCGTGCTGTTACGATCTGGTATAAGTAGATTGTTTTATAGAGTTTACCTATTATTAGAAAAACTTATTTTATGAAAGTAATCAGTCGTATACAAAATAAATAAAGCTGAAGAGTTGGTGTTTTATTGTTTTTGTTTGTTTGATCGCGCTAATCTCAGGAAGTAGATACTTAAATACTAGACTGCGGAGGTACTTTAAGGGGTCCAGAGGACCGCTGTATTTGAAACTCTAAAGAAATTACAACTTATAGAACAACGCTTGCTTCACACGGAGCCCTAAACCGAACTATCTCCTAGAAAAAATGCTAGACCGGTTTCTATTCAAAAGTAGTTCTATATTTGAATGTTAGAATGTCTGCCAGTCTTAATATTAGCATTCAGCCGATAAACCTCTAAAATACCTACGAGTCGGATTTGAAAACATCTTTTTGCATTTGATAGCCCAATCCTTGAGGAAGGATTTAAAATCATGCTACGACTCCTAGGGGCCGAGCAAAATGAAAAAATTCAGAAAAAACGCTAAGCGAAAACGAAGTATAATAGCGCAGACGGGCGATGCGATGCGACGCGGTGAATTGGGGGCTCACGCGGAAAAAGTCGCGGGCATAAGCTAGTAATACCTAAGTAATGGTTGTTTGTAGAATAGGAATTGATCAATCTTTGATGCATGCCTATAGGTAAATAGAAAATTAATTAATCGATTTAATTATAATCGATAAGTACATAAAATGTTGTTTGTAGGTACTTTACACTCGAGTGATGACGGGTTAGTGGCTAAATGATAACAGCCGCACGGGCCGACCTTCAAGGTTAAGCAACGCTTGCCGATGTCGGTCCGTGGATAGGTGACCATTCATTACATATCGAGAACTCTCCGTGCCTCGCAAAGCACGTCAAGCCGTTGGTCCCGGCTGTTATTTGTATATCTTGACAGTCGTTACGGGTAGTCAGAAGCCAAAAAATCTGACCCATCTACTGGGTTGTGGAGGTCAGACAGGCAGTCGCTCCATATAAAATACTGGTATTCAGGTGTATCCAGTTAGACTGGAAGCCGACCCCAATACAGTAGGGAAAAGGCAAAGCCGATTGATATTGACAAAAAAATACTGAAACAAAACATGAAAAATACGAAAGATCAACCAATAGGCCTACATCAAACAGAAGCCACCTTCACCGTTAAACTTTCCCCATTTTCCCGCAACTTCGGAAACTATACTAAATTCCGAAACATTGAACAGGAGCACAAAACAAACGAATTCTAAACATGACAAGTTTCAGCACTTCGATATGTCAAAACTTTGTTCTGAAGTTAGCGAGGAAAGTGCAGTACAGTTCGATATTGGCAGAAAGTTATGCCAGTTAGGGGAAAGGGAGAGAAGTAATAATGAGTATGATTTTCTGTACCCATCGGAATCTGAATCGTTTTGAAACAATTGCTTCATAAGTTCGAAAAAAAATCTGATCTAAATAACGCAATGAATGTTGTTGAACTGTCAAAATTAAACGAATTTGTTGTAATCGTTTAAGACAATGTATTTCGTAATTGGATAGCAGATTTTTTGGCATTATACAGGTTTCTTTTGCTGGTGCTCGCAACCAGAATGCGTGGATGACCTTTATAGGGTAACTGGTAATTAGTGATCGATACTGAAATACGTGACTTTACTCATAATTATGAACAACTTTTACTAGGGGCCGAAGCACGAACCTGAAATCGGGAGGAAAAATTCTGCTGTTCCCTACATTATGACGGTAGGGAACAACTGATTTTCTTTTCGCGATTTCAGGTTTGTTCCCATAGTAAAAGTTGTTCATAATGATGAATAAAGACACGTGTTTAAGTATCGGTCACTAATTACCAGTCACCCTGTATTATATGAACGTATGTTGAGTTAGCTTGCGTGTTCTGTACTGAGGTCACGCAAGGCGTCGTACGTCAAGCCAGTAATAGGACTCGCCCATCAAGGAGCGCTATCCCAAACCAGATTAGACGCATTATTAATTTACTATAGATAAATAAAAAGGTATTTTAATAAAACACGTATACTAAAAGATCAACAATTAAATTATCTTTATAATCGTCGAGGTTTCAGAAAAATACGCTTAATAGATTTTGCTTGATTCTCAGTTTTTTATCCGCGTTAGACATAACTTTACAAATTAATTTCATTTTGTAACATAAACATAATCTAAAGTATTCATGTAATAAGTTATTAAAAAAATCATTAGCACTACTCGTTTGGACGTGATCTTCAGTATAAAATCATTAAAAGATGGTTATCGTCGCCTTATAGATTTTTGTCCCTTTATACTCGTACCTACATAGTTCAATTAGATGACGTTCGGTTTTACAATTATAGGTACTTTTAAGGGGATAAAACTAAGACTTCGTAAATTAAAATGATGTCTGTCTGGAAAACCTTAAACCTAATTATCTTACTGGCTAACTATAATCACTACACAACTCCTTAATATATTAAATTGAAAATACATGTCCACTAACAAGCTGGCCCAAGTAAACATTACTAGTTGAAGAATCGATATATATCTAATGAACCTACCTCCAGGGTGGTCGGCACTTACAGCTGTGACGTCATACCGGTTTCTCTAATGGTACTCGATGGATAGGTGTCAATTTGTACAGAAGTCAAGCGCGGCTCGGTGTGGAAGGTTCTGGAGGCGTTTGTTAATCACGGTTTTATGTTTGATTTTGATTTATAAATAGACTGTACTCGTGTCTATTTCAGAATTTTCAAGAACATTAGAAACGAGGAAGAATGTGGAAACATAATCAATAAAAGGGTCGAATATGGGGTATAAATTATTCAAATATCTGTTTATACGTAATCCTGTTAATTATAACTTCTTATTTCACCATATTTGAACACTCTGAATCACCCCATTGCCCTATTGCCCCATTGTATTGCATTGCTAATTAATTGAATGAATTTGTAATCTATTGTGAATTGTATATGAGTGTATATATTCTTGAATAAAAAAAAAAAGCATTTTCCCATTTGGCTGTTGTATACGACGCTTTTATTTATTATGTTTCCACATTCTTCCTCTTTTTTAATGTTCTTGTAAATGTTTTCAGAAATAGACACGATTACAGTCTATGTATAAATCTAAACCGAACATAAAAAACCGTAATTAAAAACGCCTTCATAACCAATCACACACGAGCCGCGTTTGACTTATAAAAATTAACACTTTCAAAATGCCTAACCATCTGTTGCTGGATGATAATCCTGATGACAGATCCATTCATTCAGTCACCACTGACGCCAAACAAAGGGATTTGCGTATTCAAAGGATTCGCCAAAAACAAAACTGATTTCACTCCATCGACGGGTGAACTGTCCACGAAGTGGTTTTCAACAATCGGCATGTAGACTATACGGTTTATGAGACCGGTAAAATTCTAATAGTACCTAAGGAAGTAGTAGTGGTCCAATGGTAACGACCGGACTTACGAGTTTGAACCCAGGCGGGCGATTTAGTTTGTGTAAATTATTTCATCACCACTACTCTCAAAACGGTGAAGGAAAACATCGTGAGGAAGCTGGCATGTCCAGAAACAAAAATTCAAAGACATGTGACATCTACCAACCCACACCGCTGGGCCCGCGTGGTAGGTTACGGCTAAGTCCCCCTCAAAAAGAGGAGGAGGCCTCTATCCTAGCCGTGGGAACATTAAAAGCTGATTATGCACGTGTTCCTTTCTCCCCCCGACCCTTGCTCGACGATGCGCCAGCCCGCGTCGATGCTGAGCCTGTAGCTTTAAATTCTCCGACTAATAATAATAATATATCTTTGATCCAGCCTATCCCATCTTGCTGTGCTCCCCCCAGCGACGTCCCAAGCCGTGGTTCGTACCCCACAGGGGGTGCCCTTAGCGAGCGCTCGCCTAGTTTATAATTAGAATAGTTTTTGCCCCTGGCTGGAGGCTTTGAGTGTAGAAGCTTAAGGCAGCCACAGGAAAGTCCGGATAAGCAGCTACGACCCTCATCTGAGGTCAACTGCGAGATGCCTTAGTTGAAAAAAAAAGGTTTCCTTTCTCCCGTGATCACCAATTCATCTGATAAACGCGTTGTTAATTCATGACACGTAGATGGAAAATAAAAAGTCGATGCACGGAAACCATACAAAACAAGGATAATATAATTTCCAATCAATCCCATTGAACCCTAAAACACCTCAGTTTATGGCTATAAACTATACAATCGACCATACCATTAAAAGTGCCGCTTAAGTGTCAATTACATCTCAAAGCAGCGAGGTCCGTGTACCAATGAATTAAACCCATAAAATGATGGTGTCCATGGAATATATACCAATTAGCTCATATGAGAAGTCGTAAACTTTTGTTCTTGTTATGTAAATTGGATGTTTTGTATTTTATTTGTGTGGTTTTAATGTGTCTACGTCAGCATTTTTGTACATGTTCGAGGTGACTTTCATATCAATAATTTTGGGTGTTGTTTGTAGAAACATCAGACCGCTAAGCAGAGGAATGAGGAACATGTCTTGAGAAAGGTTTTACTTAAGTATGAATGTGGATAAGAGTTGGAGAAGATCAAAGAAACGATGAATAGATTGTGTAAAAGATGGCAAGAAAGGGGGAACACTGACATGATTACTGATAGATGGAACAAGACACGGACATACTGCGTCGAACCAAATGAATCGGGATATAAGTGCTGGCGCCTTAATATGAACTATTAATGCCATCATTACTCCACTGCGAAAAAAGGATGGTGCTAGCGGCCTCATATAGCTCGGTCTCTCACTCACACAGGAATAATAGTGGCATTAATACGTCGTATTAGGATGCAGGATGACGATCGGACTTTTGGTTCGCGACAGTCCTTTTTAAGCATTCATTTTAATTAAGTAATGGTTCCTGAGGCAAAATGTTTCTTGCGGCGATATTTGGCGCATAACAAATTTTGTTCTTCATGAGTCTTCTTCATCAATATAATCGATCATGAAGAGATATTTTTATAATAAACACCAGACTGATTTATGATCGCAGTGTAACATAACAACATAACATAACATCACGCCTTGTTCCTTCCTAGGGTTGTACAGAGGTGTACCTATTAGTACACCCACATTTCGCAAGTTATGTTTAAGTCCCATGTAATAGGGGGCGAGCCTATTGCCATCAACCGGGCACAAATCCAGACTCCGGGCTGCTACTGAGAAATTCTCGAAAAAGAAAAACCCAATGACTCTTTTGGGGGCACGAGGAACAGGGAGTAAGGTTCACTCATCCATCATAGAAAAGGGAGGATCCTCCTACCAGACGGGTGTTGTGTCTGGCGGGCAACTGCCCAACTGTTGATGTCGGATAGTCTTATATACGAGTATGTCGTTCGCGCGGTAAACTCTAATTGCGCGATGCAGGATTTGTGTGACGACATGTCTTTGATGCATAAATCGTATGTGGCGGTGTAACCGCTACATCACTCCCCTCCGGAGACCGGATGTCGATAGTGGGCTGAGTCTTGTATCTTGCGATGCTTCACAGTACCAGTGGAGGTTCCAGTGAGTCGGAACCGGGTGCCGCATAGTTCACGGTGAGTCGGAACTGTTTGCGGTGATTCCCCAGTGAGTCGGGGTGGCGCTGCGTCACGATCCAGTGAGTCAGATGTGGTATAGCGCCGAGTTGTGGCTGACTGCTGGCGTTGACCAGGAAAGAGTAGAAAGAGCTCTGCTTGTGAGACCGGCCGAAAGTGCAGGTGCTGTGCCAAGGTTGCTGTTGAGGCTGAGGGTCATGACCAGGAATGCGCGATCACTGCATGCTGGTGGTCAGGATACCCGTTGAAGCCGTGGGTACTGGCTGGCTATCGTAGTGTACTGTTGATAAAATAAAGGAGGTAGGTACCTTCTCATGCTCTTAAAAATGGGGTTATTATCATGATCATCATCAGCCTAGCCTTTTCCCAACTATGTTAGGGTCAGCTCCCAGTCTAACCGGCTCCCTAATTGCGTAATACATTTGTCATCACAATCTGAATGATTTTGAAGGATACTGCTAAGTCATTGCTTCATATTTTCCAATAATTTGTCTGCTCAACAACAACGTAAATAACGCAATGAATGTTGTTGAACTGTTAAAATGAAACCCATTGCTACTGTAAGTGTGTTATACAATTACCCCTAGAATAATACTAGTTTTTTTTTTTTTGTAATTTTTGACATTCAAAAGTGTCTTTTTTGTGCCTAATTGAAATTAATTATTTGACTTTGCCTACCTCTTGATAAGACTGGGACTATGACTGGAAATGGGGTCATTTTGTATTATGAAACCTTTATCCCGTGGTTTCTTCTCTCGGGTTAAATCGCAATAATCTGTAAAAAAATGTAGGTATGTCCTTGCTCTCTAGAAATAGTCGAGGACCTAGGCTGTATTTCTGACGGTTTTTGTTGTAGTTGCTAAGTTTGTTAGACTGATGATACAGGGATGTTTAATAGTTACTAGGCAGTTCAATAAGTAATAATCGGTTCATATTTTCTATACTAATAATAAAGCTGAAGAGTTTTTGGTATGTTTGAACGTGCTTATCTCTGGAACTACCTGTCGGATTTGAAAAAATCTTTTTGAATTTGATAGCCGAATTTATGAGGAAGGCTACATGATATTTAACATCACGGTAGCGGCCATAGGCGCCTAGTAAAAAGAAAAACAACCGATTATCATTACTTTTTGAACAGCCTAGTAACGATTAAACATCCCTGTATCATCAGTCTAACAAACTTAGCAACTACAACAAAAACCGTCAGAAATACAGCATATGTAGGTACCTACTCGCCTACTCAACTATTGCTAGAGAACAAGGACATACATTTTTTTACAGATTATAGCTAATTTAGTAGCAACTTTTTATTTAGGTTATTTTAGTTGAGTATAATAAAATTGCTGTTTAAGTAGTAGCTTCATATATTTATGATGTACTTACATAATTATTTATTTTCAAATATAGGCCCTCTTAACGGGTCGGCGGAGCATGCGTTGTTCATACAAACGTAATACCAAAATAATTTGTAAATCAAACATATTCTTAAGGTAGTGTGTATTTATTCCGATTGGATTACAGAATATCTATGCTTCCAAATATTTATTTTTAATGGACACTGATTTAAATTCGAGATAATAGAAAAATAAGTTTTCTATAGAAATTTTAAATTCCTCATATCTCGTCTTTATATCAGTGTCCATTCAAAATATATATTTGGGAGCCTAGATATTCTGTAATCCAATCGGAATAAATACACACTACCTTAAGAATATGTTTGATTTACAAATTATTTTGGTATTACGTTTGTATGAACAACGCATGCTTCGCAGGCCCCTTAAACATAGGTTCTTCGACCTTAGGAACTTCTATAATAATAGGTAGTTGGAGATTCTATAACCAGCATTTTCAGATTTAATTATCTGTGGATTGGCGCGCAATTCGAAATTCAAATGAATTTTATTCGAAAGACGTGTTAATTTAATTTCAAATTCAGTCATTTATTTTTAGATAGTTTTTTGTTTTTGTGACATTGTGGTAGTTTTTGGCGCCATGGATAAACTGAAAATTCGTACATTTTCGAATATGAGTTCCTACGTGGAAATACCGCTGTGCAAACAACACGAAACATTAACGACGTGTACGGCCCTAACACTGCTTGCATAAACACGGTCCATATTGGTTCAATCGTTTTAAATCTGGAAATGTTGAGTTGAAGAACGAGCCTCCCGGTCGGCCGGTAACCATTGTCGACAACGACGAATTGAAGGCGATAGCACTTGCGTCAAATCGGAAAGATAAAAAAGCTAGATAAGTGGGTGCCACACGAACTAAGCGACCAACAGCGAGATTTACGCGTCGAAGCATGCATAGGTAGCACTACTGAATCGGCATAGAACGAGGGAATTCTTAATCGAATGCGATGAAAAGTGGATCCTGTACGACAACCGTAGGCGTTCGTCTCAGTGAGTGGACCCAGGTTCAGCACCTAATCAGTGCGCTAAAAAAAAGATTACTCATAGGAAGATGATGGTGACTGTCTGGTGGACCAGTCCCAGCAGACTTGTACATCACAGCTTCTTACCGAATGGCACAACAGTGACGGCAGAAGTCTATTGCCAAGAATTGCAAACAATGATGGAGAAGCTCGTAATTCAACAACCAAGACTAGTCAATCGCTCTTCCCCATTGCTTCTCCACGACAACTCACGAGCTCACACTTCACGACAGACCATCGCAAAGCTACAAGGATTACAGCTGGAAGCTCTCCGTCACCCATCGTACTCACCGGACCTTGCCCCAACAGATTAATACTTTTTTTCAAAATTTAGACAATTTTTTAAGTGGGAAAAAATTCAACACCCGAGAGACAGTACAAAACGCTTTCGCTGACTTCATTGCCTCCCGTCCGGCAAACTTCTACAGTAAAGGGATAAACAAAGTCAACAAACTGCCATCAAAATGATAACATTGTATAGATAATTTGTTTAACTGAAATAAAAAAAAATACCAACAATTTTATATTTTAAAATTCTAAATCATAATAATCTCCAATTTCATAGGTAAAGACCTAATATTAATAATAGATTTATAGCCACACTATTGAATTAGATCTGTGAAGATAATCAAATGTACCCTTTAATCTTGGAATCTTCGTGAGAAGTTTGCTTCAGCTTGTCAATATTTTGTAACACTATTTTGAATAAAAAGAGTGTCCGTGGAGTTTCTTGCCCGTTCTTCTCCATAGGAACCTACTACGCTTTGGAATGGGCAACTAGCTTCATCTTTCTGACTGACCGACCCCTTGACAAATCAAAAGTGCCTGTAATTGGTTTATTTGAAATAAATCCTTTGAGTTTTGAGTTTAATTTGGGCTTTACCTTTTATGAGAGTTGTAGTCCAAGACTGGATTTTCCTAAAAAAGGGACTAAATTAGTGAAGGTTCAATAAAACTACAAAAAATATTTACAGTTTCATAGATCAGATAACGGCTATCATGCATTAGGTATACATACCTCTGATATATTAATTGTGTAGCACATAAAAACAGAATAAAATTAATTAGAGCCTTGAAATAAACGGGAGATTAGCCACGGTGGTCTGTCGCCTGTGGGAAATTGGTTCAATACGGTGGGTGTTAAGATATTTAAAGTGTGTCATGGTTCTGTACATGGTTTTGTTTATTTTGGCGTAGATACTTACCTTTTTTCCAAAGCAAGAACAGACTTTGTTTAACTAGTAGTTTTTTCAGATTTCCTGCCTTATAAAAAAAAAAACCTTTTTACCTAAGTAAGTGCATTCGTTTTAAGTGACACTTAGAAGACAACAATTTTTTTAAGTCGAGTATATTTTTTAAAACGTCGATTCATTATAGAACAATGATAATTACTTTGGTGTAGAAAAGAAAAATGTTTGGTTCCCACCATACTCTTCCCAAATCATTGGATTCAAACTCCATAAAAAAATCGGCCGCACTTGTTGTGCACTTGAATATGATTTTAATGAGTTTCCTTCGTCTGTATATCACGCGTGCGGATCTCTAAAAGTTAAATAAATTGCCGCTCTTGTGAGAAGTACAAAGCGCCGGCCTGCTTGTATTTCATTCAGCCCATCGATAGGAATGTTGAGCGGATCGGGCAACGTTGTGGCTCATGGAAATTCTTTTTTTTAAATTTATTTAATGAGTATAGAAAAAATAATGTTTCAGTGCTTTTTGTTTGTTTCAGGAATTTCATGGGTAATTTCAAAGTGTACCTACTCTGTATGTGAAACTGATCAATGACTGAATCAGCCATTGTTTTACATAACTAAATCTTAAATGCTGAAGTGAACTACAGCATTGATTTAGTTATGTAATTGATTAAGATCACTTATCTACGATCTGTCTTCAAACAAGATTATCAAAACCCCTTCATTAGGATTAAAATATTCCCTAGATCTTAATCCGGTAATTGAATGGATGATGAATTAAATAATTAAACATGCAATCTCTAGAAATTAGACAAGTCTTTTTTAAGTAAAAAAAATATCGTGAGCAGCAACGATTCACCAATCCATTAACTCCACGCGGCGTTCACAACTGGTTGTCGTGGGTGTCTAGGGGTATCGATTGATGTTAGAGAAGGACGGCATCATCAACCCATAACCAAGCCAGAAAGAGACAAAAGACCAACCTTCCGAGAACAAGATAGCATCAGGAGTTACGCCAGGAAGACAGAGACGTCTCAGGCGCAGTCAATAAAAGCCCGTTTTTTATATTTATTTTATGTGGGTTATTTTTCATTTTTTACGATTGTTAAGTGGTTATTTATTCATAACACCTTTGTCGGTTTTATGTCGCGCTCATTAACTCGAATTAGTTTGAACAGTCGTGCGGCGTTCCCCATAATGACTTGGCAATTATGACTTTTAATATTTCGGCTATTCAATTTTAATTTTCGACGTCAATTATTTTTTGGATGTGAGATATGGTATTGAAAGAGAGAGTGATGATGATGATGATTACGGGGATCTTGCGGAGATGACTAGCAAATGCCCGTTCATCAGCATTAAGGTCATAGCACACTTATCAACTCGGAAAGGGATCGTAACCGTATCACCTTTCGCCTCGCCGTCAAACAGGCGTCAACCTAACGTAAGCAGAAGGGAAAGCATACTACAGTATTCTAGTATTTCTCAATGACAACATCTAATGCCGTGTAGTAAACCAATATTATCAATACATATTTGACATAATCTACATAAAGCAACATATTATTGGTATGATGATAATTTTAATTGACATTTAATAATTGTTACGTAAATATGACCTTAAATCTAATTTATTTGTTTTCAAAATTGATATTTAATATTTTGTTCATATCTAATCTAATACTTTATCCAATAACTTTTATTACTGAAATATAAATATTTGTACGCCACTATGGTCAAACATGACTGATCTCAAAATATAATGTAATTTAATAACTTGCATGCTCTGTACGAGAATGTGTACTCATGTTTCCACAAATAAATAATCTTGAATCTTGTACGTAAACAAAGCGGATGCCGCAGCTCCGATACGTCGACTCGGCTACGGCTAGGCGACGCCACGACGCGCGCGTGGCAGTAGCGAAAAGAAAAATAATGAAAACACGTTTATTTGTGGTAAACATGACGCTGTGTGCTGCAGGCAGGCCGCAGGAGGTGTGAGAGGGGCAAGGGTGGACGAAGAGATGTGCTCCGGTACGGATACACGTAAGCGCGGGGACCACGAGCCGTAAGCGCGGGATCTGCGATTCATGAGCTTGAGTCCGAGGCGATGCGATTACGATTCCGATTAGTGTGCGTTGCAGTAGGGAGTTTTATACAAAGAATATTGAATGGCTCGAGTTGATACGGTGACGATCCCTTTAAGAGTTGATATGTGTGCTGTGTCCTTTAAGCGGACCAGACACTATCAGTAATAATGACATTTCATTCAAGTTATGTTATTACTACTGACAGTGTGGTTGTTGGAATGTTGATGCGCTCTAAATATTTTAATAGTTTTACGTCAATATTGGAAGGAATGACAGTCATATTGATGTGACAGTGTCTGGTCCGCATTAGTTTTTTTTTTAAAGTGATAAGTTCGTTAGCGGCGTTGTGCACTTTTTTTGTGATGGTTAAAAAATGTTAAACTGGCGTCAGGACACGTGACCTGATCGAAAATTCGTAAGACGGAGGGAGAGTAGACTGTTATAATACGTTAATATTCAAGTTTTCACTTCTGCCGGCACTCCTGGAGTGCAACCCGTTTTTTTTTCAAGCAGTTACTATATTTTTCGCAATGGTGGTCCAGCAGTGGTGGCCCAGAGATAATGTCCCAACTACTTTGTGTAAATAATTTCATCATCCTGCTCTCGAAACGGTGAAGGAAAACATCGCGAGGAAGCAGGCTTGTCCAAAAATTCGAAGACATCTGACTGGCCCCGTTTGGTAAATTACAGCCCACTGTCTCTCGAAGAGAAGAAGTCTGTGTCCCAGTAGTGGGAATATTTTAGGCTGATTATGCTAAGGTATTTTTCAAGGTAGGTTTTACGTGTCGATCTATCAACCGAATTGTCATAAGACACTTTCAGACTATCTTATACTATTTCTGTCGCTACAGTACCCCTAACGGTGACAGTGACAGCATGAAACTTCAAACCGGGTTAAAAATTAATTGCGTGTACCAAATATTTTGTCTGTATGTCATCAAGCGAGATCAATTTACACTGATAACAGGGTATTTCCGTGCCTCGGAAATCACGTTAAGCCGTTGGTTCCGGCTGTCATTCGTGGATCTTTGACAGTCGTTACGGGTCGTCAGAAGCCCGAAAGTCTTGACAACCAGTCGTACCTACCAAGGGGTATCGTATTACCCAGTTACTGGGTTGTGGAGGTCAGATAGGCAGTCGCTCCATGTAAAATACCGGTATTCAGGTACATCTGGTTAGACTGGAAGCCGACCCCAACATAGACAGGAAAAAGCTAGGCAAATTGATTGACAGAGCTTTGCCGTGTAACAGGGAGAAGGGGGAGGGGGTACCCATCCCCCCTGGTACCACTTCCATGAAAGGTGGAAAAAAAAAACAAAAAATAACAAAGTTGCTTCTGCACTTCTCCGGCGCTGTGGGAAGTGCAGCCCCTTCGCCCTTACGTAACAAAGGATAGGCACCCATGCTCACCTTCGCAGCTTCGGCTTGCTAGCCTCAGCCGCTGCGGCTCGCACGTGTTTCGTTACAGCGGGCGGGGGCTGCCCACCCTTCGCGCCTTCGGATTTTTAAATACACTCTAGGGTGCAGCCAAAAGGACTAGGTGGAGTCGGGGTGCCCCGATTCGATTTTGGGACAGATTCGACCTTTAACCATAATACTGAAGTCTGCCACTGGATATTAAAGTCCGCCCCAATTAGGTACTGGCTGATATCTATTTTATAAGTAAGTAATTATTAATTGTTTTAAACCTGCTTTCGTCACGTAGGTACGCCGCTCGCTCAAATTGCTTTAATATAAATTAAAAGAACAAGTTACAAAAGTAACCTTTAGGAACCAAGTTCACATTACTCACGTCGGCACCTGCATATCCGTGTAAATTCCGCAGTAATTAGAGACGGAAAAAAAAACTACAGCTGTCATTAAAAGATCCTTGATCAGCAATGATATTGTAGCGGTTACACCGCCACATACGAACTACGCATCAAAGACATGACGTCACATAAATCCTGCATCGCGCAATTAGAGTTTACCGCGTGAACGACATATATAAGACTATCCGACATCAACAGTCGGCAGTCGGCCCGCCAGACAACACCCGTCTGGTCGGAGGATCCTCCCTTTTCTATGGTGGATGAGTGAACTTTATACCCTGTTCCTCATGCCCCTAAATTAGATCACGTAGTAGCATGAGGAAAAGGGTGTAAAGTTCACTCATCCACCATAGAAAAGGGAGGATCTTCCGACCAGACGGGTACAATATCATTCTGACTATGTAGCATTGTTTTACAGACACTAAAAATAGCAACTAGCTTTTTCCCACGGCTTCGCTTACGTGGAGGTCGGGAATTATCCTACGGGATCCTAGGTAGCATAATCAGCGTATAATATTCCCACTGCTGGGACATAGGCCTCCTCTATTCGAAAGGTAGTGGGCTGTAATCCACCACACGGGCTCAGTGCGAGTTGGTAGATGCCACATGACTTCGATTTTTGGACATGCCGGTTTCCTCACGGTGGTTTCCTTCACCGTTTTAAGAGCAGTGGTAATGAAATTATTTAAACAAAATAGTCGGGACCACTGGGTTACCACTGCCCAAACTAGTTCCTGACCCAGGTGATAATCTAAATATTTTTTACATCGAAATCCAGATAGACAGACAGTTGCGTTCGCAATTATAATATTAGTAGGATGGATAAAAGCACCACCCTGTATCGAACTACCTATCTTGTTTGCTCGATAAAGAAGGCTTTCGGTTTCCGATAAACCCTCCCTTTGTTTTCAGCAGAAATGGTAGATCATTAATGCGACTAATTGAGTACCTTTAATTCATGATTGACACTTTGTGATGTTATAAAAACATAACCCTTCCGTGGCAGTCGAGTAAAAAAGAATATAAGGAGGTAGCGAACATTCATAGAACACATTCATACTGGCCGTCCGTATAGGCTCTCGGATCGGAGACACACGTGAGGCGCTAGAACATTGTTTCACAGTGACGCGGATTGGTCCGAACGTGACCTGCGGGCGCTACCCGTACAGGTCTCCCGGACAGCTGTGAAACCAGCCTTACACTGTTTGTCCACCGCACCGTGAACGGGACGTCATCGTCAACGAGAAACGAGATTACGCAGCCATACTAAAGGTACGCTAAAAGGTCGCTACTTCGGCGTCGTCATCTAGTTCTTGTTGATCACGGTGCGGTGGACAAACGTCCTTAAAGCGTTATCACAATGACGATTTGTATATTTCCAGCGAAGCGATTTGTGAACGTGCCCTCCGCGGGTGCGACGCGAGCTAGCCGCGACCACGCGACGTGTTCGCCGCGTTTTCACAATATTGTACACTCGCTTGTCTCGCTGTCTCTTGTGCACTCAGGTCAACCGCTTTCGTTCCACATACGCGGCGAACTCGTTGCGCACACTCAGCGAGCACGTTAAACAATCGTCTCGCTGAAAACACGGTCACAAATCGCCAGTGTGATATGGCCCTAAGAAGCCCGTTTGCGCAAAAGCCTGTAGCGTGTCAGGTGATGTGTGTATGGTCTGTTCCAAAAGTATCGTTTACCTATTATAAAACGAAACTTTCACAGTCGTTACGGGTCGTCAGAACCCCGAAAGTCTGACAACCAGTCTTAATAAGGGATATCGTACTACCCAGTGACTGTTGTGGTCAGATAGGCTGTCGCTTCATGTAAAATACTGAAACCTATTCAGCTGCATCTGGTTAGAACGGAGCCGACCCCAACATTTTTGGTAAAAGGCTAGGCAGATTGATTTGATGCTAATTTTTATTGCCACTGACAAATTAAGTACTTTGATTCGATTATTTGAATACCGAATTCTAATTTTAACGCCCGCTTGCACCATAAGTCCATAACCCACTAAATGCGTTAAAAGCTAAACATGTTTAAAACATCTTCAAACGTTTAGCGATAAACGTATTTGCAAAGTGGTGCAAGCGGTTAATTTTATAACATCAGTTTTCGTTGATGTAATTTCTATTACTATTCATAATAATATTTAAACAATAATTGTTGATATAAGTGGTGTGGTATAACTGAAGTATAAACTTTCTTCGATCAATCACAATCCGAGAGTTTTGAAGGGTAGGTATCGCTAATCCATTGCTTCAAAGGTTTGGAAAATTCGTCTCCTCAACCACATAGATAACGCAATGAACGTGGGTGAACTTTGAAACCCATTGCGATCAATTGTCATTTGTGAATGAATGAATGAATGAAATGCATCAACCCCAGCGTGGTTTAACTTAGGTACTCTTTATATGTCTGTGGTTTAACCAGACTCGATAAATCGAATGAACCCCAACATATGCACTAGCCCCTGGAGTCTTCCCTTTCATGGGGCTACAGAGACCATTGCATATCAAGGAGTAGACCGGTTGGCGCGGTAATGGTTGGGAAGACGTGTCCTTAGGATATGGAAGGATTTGCGAGCCATACTGGATATGCATCCTTGAGTATGGACTAATGGAGAGACGGGCTCATAAATAAAGTATTGTATTTAAAATGTATCTTATACTCAATAACAAAGCTATTGTAGCCACTATCTAGTCTCTCAGGTCATTCGCGTTGCTTCCTACACTTGTAACGCATACTAATATTCTTCCTGATACGTTTATATCGAATAAATTGCATTATTTTACTTGATATGGACATTTCCTCATCTCATGCATTTATTAATTATTATAACTGACTAACAATCGAAATCAATTATTTTATGTGAAAAGACTGTCAGGCACCTAAAAAGGAATGATTATACAGGTACTATCGGAAAACTTCTTAACTAAACAGTTTGAAAACAAAATCCTGTGAACTCGATGACCACATCTGTTACCGCTCCGGTTCTATAGCGGCCGAGCACCGCAAGCAGAAATAGTCCTTACGATGAATAGATCTTCCTACTATTTAGTTGTAAGATAAATTAGAACCATGCAGCGTGCAACTGTTGAAATATTGAGTTTAAACAACTGCCGGTCTATTCTATAAGTAATAATCTCACGGTGAAAATTTAGGTGAAGTGTGCTCGGAGTGAGCTGTCAGTCCCTAGCAGCAGCAGTGCTGCGCCCGTGACTGACAGCTCACTTCGTAACCATCTCACGGTGAAAAACAGCTCAGTTCACGTTCACTTCACCTAAGTTTTCACCGTGAGATGGTTACAGAATAGCACTGTTGCTGCTGCTAGGGACTGACAGCTCACTCCGAGCTTACTTCACCCAAGTTTTCACGATGAGATTATTACAGAATAGACCGGCTAGTCTATTCTGTAATCTCTTCGTGTAAACGTAGGTGAAGTGAGCTGTCATTTCACCCATATTGACACCTTTTTTATGACTTCTCCGAGATGAGGGCATGTCAGACTCTTACTGACTAAAACCCACCCGTGTTCCTTCAGTTGCCTGTGCAATGCCAGGGGCCACGGTATCCCTTTCGGACTTTCCCGCAACCCCGGCAGGCATCAGTCCCATCGGACCTCTTCAGTCGCTTACATCTCTTTGAAGCGCGCGTGGAACACAACGCGCCGTCGACCCGGGCCTGGTCCTTATCGGACGGCGAGCTACCTATTGCTTACCGTCCGCAAGTCCGCACTTTCGGTGGCCGGGAATCGGCCTGCGATTCCCGACGCCCAGGGCGTCTCCTCCTGCGGCGGCTAGGAGCGTGAGGGCGCGAAATTTGCCTCTCCCTCACGCGTTCCACCTCCTCCTTCGCGAGCATTACTGATTCACAGAAGGAGGTGACGGCCTCCCATGCCCTCTCGCTCCGTACCATAGCCTGGACCAGATCCGGACGCGAGAGATCCCCGTCTCCGATCGCCGTATGCTCCACCGTGTCCTCCGGGTGATCCACGCAGTGATGACAACCGGGCGTTTCCTCCCGCCTGATACCGAACAGGAACCTCCCAAAACAGGCGTGTCCGGTGAGGACCTGCGTCAGGCGGAAGGTGAGGACGCCGTGGCGCCTCTCCAGCCACTCCTCAAACAGGGAGCCATATTGACACCTACAGTGCGTTCATTATAACTTGTCCCGTAACGCGATTGGTAGCACAGTTCTGTCAGTCGCCATTTTGAACTGCATTAGTATTGGAACTAAGCTTGACAAGCAAAGGTGCCAATATGGTGTCAAGGGACAAGTTATAGTGGTCTGTACTACTCACACTGTATAGGAATTGACACTATTGACAAATAATTGATTAATTAATATTGATTTATTTGGAATTGACATTATTATTTTGTTGCTTAAGCTCACTTCTCTCAAATTTTCATGGTGAGATTTTTACAGAATGAGATCGATATCTTTAAATTATTTATTTCTTTATCTTTTACTTTTGGGCGATTATCCAAAAGTTATTGCCGAAGTTGCAACCATTGCCAGAGTGAGCACTCTACAGCACTAACAGCAATCGGTAGTCCGAATGTGTTAATATTAGCATAGTCACATTACTTAATAAAAACAAGAAAAGATTTAAATGTTAGTTACAAGACAATAAATGCGTACATATCGTTGATCACAATATCTTGCGGCCTTGAAATTTAATACTTAGCATAGCATAATCAGCCTATAATGTTCCTACTGCCGTGCCGGGGCACATGCTTTTTTTCTTCGAAAGGGGGCTGTAAGCTAACACGCGGGCCCAGTGCGAGTTTGCTAGATATCACATGTCTTTGGATTTTTGGTTCATGAAAATGCCTGTTTCCGCACGATCTTCTCTCTCTCTCTCAAAGTAAAGCGCTAGCCTGAGTTTTGAACCCACCACTGCTCAAATTTAATGGCTTACTGGAAATAAATAAAGACAGAAGCAAGAAATAGTTATTTGAGCAACAACGAGAGCAAAGTCGTTTTTTGCTGCGAGTGTTGATTTTGAATCCCGAGTAAGCGAAGGATTCTATAATTGAATCACGAGCGTAGCGAGTGATTCTAGGTTAGAATCCTGAGCGCTGCGAGGGATTCAAAGACACGAGATGCAAATAACTTTGCTCTCGTGTAACAGATACAAATTTTCACCTCAGCAGCGAGAACATACAACATGTAAAAAAAAACCCTGTCCGATCCGTGAGGGTGTTGTTAGGTATCGTACTGTTAGCATATTTATGTGGAAATTTTTAGGAAAAAAGAAAAAATAATCCTAACATTTTTTTTCAATGGTGAATTTGACCGAATTTTACATTTGGTGCGGGCGGCGGCCAATTATGAAAAATGTGAAAATTTTCGCAACCGCCATCTTGGATTTTCATTTCGACCAAATTCACACTTACTATCTCTCTCTTTCTCTTTGAATTAGAAGAAGACGGTCGCAAGCGCCTTTTCGCGTGACGATATCTGCCACTGCACTCTTACCGCAAGCCGCTTAAGAACTTCGTTCCAAAAATTTAATAAAACAGAATTTAAATAAAACCTTAACAGATGATTTGCAATTTTAATGTTTTAAGCATATCCGAACGTTTTATTGTTTGTTTCTTTTTTGGGACTAGTAGGTATTTTAATTCGAATCGATTTGTTTCTATCTCTCGCTTTTTTCGTATCGAAGTGAAAGTGACAAAACTAATTGTAGTTCAAATCTTTAGAATTTTGTGAGTAGACCCAACACTGCTCAAGGCATTTTAAAAAAATTATTAAAAAGTTACTTTGTCTCACGCTCGCAGCAAAATCGAATTTTACTCACTGTTTTTTGACAGCAAAACCTGCTTGATTGAGGTGCTGAGGTGAAAATAAATTTATTTGACCAGGTTAAGGCACACCATATTCACACAAGAACAAAAAAAACAGAGAAAGCATAAAACAGTATTGTGTGCGTCACGGCTACGACAAATAGGCCCAGTTCAGAATACCTAATTGCCAGACAACTAGTGTGTAACGCTGGTTTTCAACTGAACCTAATGTTACGAGTAGATAGGTCTTACGTATGTAAATCAGCTGTATAGTGTGTTATTTAAATAAAAAAATATATACATTTATGTAGCAAATAATAATAAAATCGATTTGATATAATTAAGTTCAAAATAATTAAAGATTTAAATAAATAAATAAAAAATTATAAACCAAATAATAGTTAACAAAATAATTAAAATGGTATGGTTGCACAGTAAAAAAAGGACTGTCGTCAATAAAATATAATAGATAACTTTATCATAATAAAATTCATATCAATGAGACATTCAGATTGATCATGTCTAGTTTCCGTTGCGCATTCATGAGATACTGCCGTAGGCGTCTTCCAAATATGTCGATCGTTTTAATTACTTTTTATTGATTTGACTTTGATCCTCTCTCTTCCTTCCTGGCTATGTATCCCATATGGTGGTGAGGTCAGCCTTCCTGTACCATATTAGGGTGTTTTACTCTATAAGTGAAAGAATCTAAAAATATGTAATTGAGATAGCTTAGGCAAAAAACAGTCGGAAAACGTTAGTTTTAGTTCATAAAATAGCAAACTAAATTTTAAAATTAAATTCAAAGGGTTCAGCTTTTTTAAATCTGTATCATAACAACATTAGAAAGTCAAGTTATGAGTCGCCATGTTATACGGAATACGGCTTTGTAAACTTAGAAAGTGTTAACTTTCAACTTTCAGCTAATGATATAATAATAATATTATTTTCGTAACCAACGTAATTTTTATTGAAATAATACCATGGAGGATGGTTTTGTAAAAGGAGACAACACAAATCTATAACTTAAAAAAAATAAACTGTATTTGTTTACACAGCCAACTGACGTCATGAACACAGAGCAATATGGTGTCCACTGCGTCTAGCGTTTTCATAAAATTACGCGCGAAATTCGAAAACGCATATTTAAATGCTTTTTTATGGCACTTAGCGATTGACTAAAAAAATTGTGAATTTTTTAGTGGTTTATTAGCACTATAGAATGTAATTGAGACACTTTTCAAAAATGGGTCAGTCAGAATCTGAAACGTTTTGAAACAGATTGCTAATCCATTGCTCCACATGTTCGAAAAAAAAATCCGCTCAACAGCGTAAGTAACGCAATGAATGTTGTTGAACTGTCAACATGAAAAAAAAATGTCGTAATCGTATACGAAAATGTGTTCTATTAGTAAATTAAGGGTACTGGTCTTTCTCTTCCACTTCGCTCTATCCCCGAAATTGTCTTCGGATATCTGTCAGTCTTTTTATGTCCATTAGCAGCTTACGGCTTTCCACCTTGTTTTGGGTCTTCCTCTGGGTCTTGGACTGGGATGGAAAGTTGTAGCGCCAAGTTCCCTATACGTATTCAGGCGTCATATCCATTACAACAACATGACTTTGACTTTGACTGCGGAAGCATATTAATATATCTGATATAACCGTAAGAAGCAGATCACAATAAATCTAAGCTAGCTAATGAGCAAACGTCCGTACCCATAGGCACATTTCTATTATTCTGGTATGCCAAGATGATAAGTACATACACGCCTTTCCTTTTAAATTAATCACAGGATGCAGTATCTTCCTGTGTAGATAATAACAACTTCCTTTGGCAAGTACGAGCGTGCTGATTATAGCAATAATTCTATAGAAACGTGCACGCTATTGCTGAACATGAGGTCCTGGGTTCGATTCCCAGGTCGGGCAAAGTGTCATTGGGTTTTTCTTTCCGAAATATCTCAGTAGCAGCCCGGAGTTTGGATTAGTGCCCGGTTGATGGCAATAGGCTCGCCCGCTATTACATGGGACTTAAGCATAACGTGCGAAATGTAGGTTTACTGTAGGTACTATCGGAGAACTTCATATCTAAGCAGTTTGAAAACAAAATCCCGTAAACACGTTGACCACATCTGTTACCGCCCCAGTTCTATAGCGGCCGAGCGCTGCAAGCAGCCGAGCGCTGCAAGCAGAAATAGTCCTTACGGTGTATAGATATGAACTTCTCCGATGGTACATCTCTGCCCAACCCTTCGGGGAAACAAGGCGTGCTGTTATGTTATATGTTCTATAGAATAAGAACTTCATTAGCAGGCATTTTAATCTAAAACAAATATAGATAACTAGCCTTTTGCCAGCGGTGTCGCCCGTGTGGTGGTCGGAAATTATCCCACGGGTATGTAACCCGAATAAAATATATCCTATACCCAGGTCAAGACCTACCTACCTATATTTCATCCAAATCCGCTTAGCCGTTATGGTGTAAAAAGTTAACAGACAAACAGACAGTCACTTTCACATTTATAATATTTAAAAAAAAATGGATACGTGTATAACAATAACATTGAAATAATTATTGAAAAATACTTGGCTAAATTAAAAACGTGTCTTAATAATAAACGGGACACACGTTTAGAATAAAGACCGTAACCGAATCCAATCGTGCGCAGTGATGAAATGGATTCTAGACGCGATAAGACGTCTTGATTTCATGCTGCTCCACACTATTCACGACAAATCGTAAACTGTGATTAATATAATATAAACAGAAAACGATTATTCTTACGTAAAGATTACCTAATAGGTTCTATGTAAAAACTTACTAATGTAGGAACAGAAATGTAGAAATGCATCTTTGTGTAATGTAGGATTTACAGAAAGATGCGTTATTTATGTTGCTAGTGGACAAGTGGCTGTTGAGCCATATTTACTTACACAGTGCAATTTCATTGACTATGGAATACCATAAAATTAAAGCAATGATTGGGTTTAGTCTCATCTCGGCACCCATGAATTTATTTATCATGCCCACGAAAAATTCCCATCTCGTCACCCTATCATAAATCATTGTTAGGTACTTACAGTCATCAAAAAAATGGATACACAGTATCTAGTGAGTAAATCAACCTGATTATTTATTAAATCAAAATCTTACAAAATACTAATTGAGGAGGAAATACACAAGCTTTAATATTCCAGGTCCCATACACCGTAAGGACTATTTCTGCTTGCAGCGTTCGGCCGCTATTGAACCGGGGCGATAACAGATGTGGTCATCGTGTTCACGGAATTTTGTTTTCAAACTGCTTAGATATGAAGTTCTTCGATAGTACAGGTACCTAACCTGAAATATCCTTAGGGTCAGTTCACACCAAGACGCGACGCGAGGCGACGCTGCACACACTTTAAAAAAATATCAACTTTATATTCTTCACGAAAAGGTGAGCTGCGCAGCGCGTGTACCTTATCGTGTAGTAAATAAATTCTATATTGTATCGGATCTTAAAAAAGTTCGCGTCGCGTCTTGGTGTGAACTGACCCTTATGCTCAATTTACATTCACATAAATAATTATTTAATTAGTGTATACAAGATATAATGATTTTTTTTAAAGAGTAATGGTGGAGTTTCTTGCCCATTCTTCTCCATACGAGAACTACCTTTTGGATTGGGCGACTAGAATCAGTTATTATTATTTTTTGTAAATTTTGACGTTCAAAAGTGTCTTTATTGTGCCTAATTGAAATAAATGATTTGACTTTCACTTTGATTTTGACATTGCCACAGAACGGTTTTTCTCACGAAAATGGGTCAAAGCATAATGAACTTTATGTCAATTATGTAACGTACAAACTAGATATTATGAGCAGAAAATCAGATCTCGGGTCTTCTGGAGAATTCTCGCGAATTCTCGCGAATGCCTGCAGCTAGAAGCTCAAATCTAGTTTGTACGTGATTGTTTCTAGTTGTGTTTGTTTGTGTTTGTTTATTTATTTATAGTTTGTCTAATTGTGTTTGTTTCCAGTTAGGAAAAAAAAAACTTTTTTTTTTTACAATTACTCTATTTCGTTACAAAAAATCGCTTCCATGCCGTTCCGTCGCACTCGCAAGGTAAATTAAGCCTCAGCAATGTAAAGGTAGGTAGATTATATCCACGGGCTTAAAAAATAAATGCATTAAAGGTGGCAAGGTGAAAGACCTTGCAAAATAGAGCTCCAGGTAGATGGACTATTCGACAAATGAAGGTGAACAATAGATAATAAATCATATGCTCATAATTGAGAATGTGTTTCTAATCATTAGGACAATCTTTAGCCCCGGAAAACAAGGACATGTCACAGATCGTTTCGATCTTTTAGTGTTTTGGTCAGTAAATAAGTATTTTTAACACGAGGTAAGAATTTTTATAAGACACAAGTCACGGTGTCTTATTCTTGTTCTCTATGGTTTTGTACAATACCTACCCGCCACGAAAGATGAGACTTGACATGCGCTCTACCGCGCCTCCCGCGCTCTTTCCGTCGCCCCGATGACGCCCGGTCCCGTCCCTTCCTCAGACCTCATACCGCTTAAGAGACCTATAAATCGTCTACTGCGCAAGTCAAACCACGTGATGTGTCAAGTCTCATCTTTAGTGGCACGTTAAGCAGGTACTTCAAACGCGTCCTAAGTGCGGATTTTACCAATGAAATTGTACGCGTTCAGCTTAACTAAACGCGTTCAATAGCTGTCAGTGTAAAATATTCCATAACAATTTTGACACTGACTATTGAACGCGTTCAATTTCATTGTTGAAATCAGCTCTTAAGCGTGAGCGACTCCTTTTTGTCGGCACAAAAATGTTAATTAATCAAGTATAATGAGGTTTAAGTTACGCGAGTGCTAAACTGCTGTCAATCACCGCTCTATAAATTAACGATAGGTAGCTCAAAAGTAAATTTAAAACTTTCAAACTCAAACTCAAACTCAAAGCATTTATTTCAATTAAACCATTTACAGGCACTTTTGAATTGTCAAGGAGTCAGTCAGTCAGAAATATGAAGCTAGTTGCCCATTCCAAAGCGTAGGTTCCTATGGAGAAGAACGGGCAAGAAACTCCACGGACACTCTTTTAAAAAAAAAAAATAATCTTACAAAATATTGTTTCATCATTCATGTTGAAATTATACATGTGAGAACAATGTAGAAAGACGTGTACGTAAAAAGCGTCCGTAATAAAAAAACAAAAATAAAACAATTCAAAAATTAAAATAAGCCGTGGCAGATAAGAGATGACCAGTCCCTACTGATGGCTTTCTTCCAATAAAAACACACACACGCCAGCAATTTTACGAAAAAACTGTGTAGATAATATTAACAGTTAAAAAATTGCAGAAAAAAACAAAAATGTAAAAAGCAACAATGTGGGAGCCGTTTACCTCGCTTGACTAACGTGCTATAGTTAATTTTTCACTTTACGCCGTGACCAAAATATTCCCAACATGGTTATTACTTTTACGACTTTCTTTTATAGACAAAACACGTACCTACATTTCTCACGTTCACGCAATAATTGACAATTATGATTGTTATCTTGCTATGTGGTCTTCAGTTGAAGTCGTCATGGGTTTAGTATCTACCAGGTGGATTCTATTAGGTATGGATTTTTTAAATCGGATTGCTTGGAGCGCTTTCACCATCAGGTGAGATCTTGATCTTGTCTTGTGTAAGCTTTAGTTATACAATAAGGAAGCGTAACGGCTGTCCTAATACAGACTGGTTTTTGAAAACTTGATGTGAACCTCGACACCTTGTCGACTGCCTCGTTGGTCTAGTGGTTGGAAGCGTTACTGCTAAACATGGTCCTGGGTTCGATTCCCAGGTCGGGCTGTGTCATTGGGTTTTTCTTTCTGGAATTTTTCAATTGCCGCTCGGAGTCTGGATTTGTGCCCGGTTGATGGCAATAGGCTCGCCCCCTATTACATGGGACTTAAACATAACTGGTGAAATGTGGGTGTACGAGTAATATAGGTACACCTCTGCCCAACCCTTCGTGGAAACAAGGCGTGATGTTAAGTAAGTAATGTCAAATACTGGTGAAAATTACAAAAGTTCATGACGGCCGTTATAATATGACGGAACCGCTATTCTAGGAAACCGTAGTTTGAGCATCAGCTATTGAACATCTTCTGGGTACGCTTGTTCCATCGTAGACCTTGTCCATTGTTTTCCATAAGGCGAGATCGCCACAGGTCTTAGGATCAAAGCCACGCAAGCACTACTTTGTGTAAATTGTGTCATCACCACTGCTCTCAAAACGGTGAAAGAAAACATCGTGAGGAAACCGGCATGTCCTAGAACCAAAAATTGGACGACATGTGACATCCAACCCGCACTGGGTCTGCGTGGTGGACGAGCTACGGTCCGTTCCCTCTGACAGAGGTAATGCATGCTTATGCTATGAAATGAAGTGGTTCACGATGTTACACGATTGACTAGAAGCAAATGTCAATTCCTTGAGTTATTTTTGTTTTGTCTGGAGTCTACTTGTGTTTTTTTTAATGCCGCTATATAGCTTGTTGACATCAAGGTAAGTTATTGATTCTTCTTATGGGTTGTAATGTGATGTGTGTACTTTCGATTATCGTCAAACCTCGTTACCAAAAAATCTTCAATGATAGCAATCATATTAAATGAATCTAGATCTATAACCAGACCTTAGTAATGATGGTGTTAATACTATACTAAGCTACACGAAAATACAAATCTCCAGTCTACATTTGCATTTGATGAATCCCATAAAAGAATACCCAAATTAAAACTGAAGTGTGACCTCAAGGAAAAAAACAGTAATTATTCTCTTTTATTTAAAAATGGTAAGCAGAGCCTCAGGGTAAATTACACGGTCCTTTGAAAGAGTCGTGTCCTCGGAGCGCGTTACACTGTATGAGAACAAAATGAAGATAACTTTGAGGACTTGCTTAAAACCCCACTTTAAATTGAAATGAACTCAAAGGGTGCCTCTTTTTAATTATTTGTGTAGGTACAAACAATCAGCTATATACTCGTATACTTTGGTGAGGTTAATATCTGGACTGCAGGGTGAAAGGCAAAACTATGAGAAACTGCGAAGAGTGATATAAGGAGGCTTTAAATTTTATCTTCTACTTTTAACAAAAATCTTAAATTCATGAATTCACAGACTGCTGTGTCTAACACAGGAGTTCCGTGTACAGATGTCAGCACATCAACCTACTAAAATCTGTCAAATTTCTTTAATAGATTTTCAACTTTATTACTGAAGCATAAGATTCAAAGTTGATTGGGAAAATTTGTTGGTTTTTTTGTTTTTGAAAAAAAAAAACAAAAAACTAAAAAAATCATTCTTCAGTGATCACTTTCGAAAGTGATCACTGAGGAATGATTTTTGAAAATTCATCCCCTAAACGATACAGGGGTTTAAAAAGAGAATGAAAGTTTTTTATGGAAGATTGTCATTTTTGCCGATGGGAAATCCGACCGGGTGCACGGCTTGCTTAAGAACAATAGTACATTACTCATTACTAGTTTTCATAGTAAAGGTACCAACAGCATGCGACGTCGTGCGTCATGTCGTCGCGACACGTCGTGGCGTCATGTCGCTGCAGTCATGATTCCGAACCCGGCCGCAGGCGGCAGCAGCCCGTAATCCAGTCGGTAGATAGAAGATAGAAAACCGTGTTATCGCTGACGACATGTGTCGCTAGTTACGGAAGGTATTTCATAGAAACCAGTCGTGTCGCGGCGACCCGTCGCCTGTAGTTGCCTCTTGCGGTCGGATACGGAATGGTACCTTTGTAGGTAGCCGCTAAACACGACATAAATGGATTTTCATACAAACATTACCGGCCGGGCGCTCGCATGTATTCGGCCAGTACAGCAATTTCAATTTATCTCTTAGAAGGTTGTCACAATTGAATTTCCAAGCATGTATGAGAAAAACTGTTTACCCAACATAAAAACTATTACGTATGTAACTTCTTTACTTTACCTAGTAGGTCGTGCTTCTAAATTGTCAATTTAAAATACAATGTCAATGAATCAATTAACCCTGTTGCAGCTCATCATTTTCATTGCATGGTCTCTATTAACTTTCGCCACAACGCCCTATTTATTATATACAGGGTGTCCAGTAAATAGAACGACATACTGCAGGGGGTGATAGCTAGGGTCACTACCTATCAATACAACACAATATATGTTCAGCAAAATCTTACGGATTTACAGTTTTACAAAATTGAAAGAAAGAAAATTGTTCTGTGAAAATTTTAACAAAAAAAACTATTTCTTCAAAACATTCTTGTTTTTGAAGTTTTTTTTAAACTTATAATGAGTAGAGTAACTATTCACAAATAATTTGATGTAAAAAAAGTTCTAGAAAAAGATTTTTTCATTACGAGATGCTTAAAAATCTATTTCAAGGTAGAGATTTTTCGATATTTCGGACAATTTTGTAAAACTGTAAATCCGTAAGATTTTGCTGAACATATATTGTGTTGTATTGATAGGTAGTGACCCAAGCTATCACCCCCTGCAGTACGTCGTGCTATTTATTTATTTATTAAAACTTTATGCACAGGTAAAAAAAATACTGTACAAAGGCGGACTTAATGCCTGAGGCATTTTCTACCAGTCAACCTTAGGGTGGTGCAGAAACATGGCAGGTGCAAAATAAGTGCTAGCAAATTTGAAAATTAATGCCTATCATTACATAGATACATACATATAAACCGAATAAACTTTGTCAGGAGAAATAACGATTGGTAGAGGAGAAAACAAATCCAGCAAATCAGCGCTGCAAAGATTCTGCCAACTTTTCACGAATATGTTCACGTGCCTTCAACTTGAAGGATAACCGACTGGTTGCCATCCTGATGTTCAGAGGAAGCGCATTCCAAAGAAATACCGCCTGGACAAAGAAAGAAGAGTGAATAAAACCAGAGCGGTGAGAAGGACATCGTAGAAGACGATTGTTTGTAGAACGAAGATTTTTGCTATGGGCAGAGCATAGGTATTGAACATGGGAAGTCAAGTAAGAAGGAGAAGTGGGTTTGTCGAGTATAGAATACAACATTGACAGAGCCCTCAACTCTCTGCGCTGACGTATGGGTAACCATTTTAAAAGCAATCGATGCGCAGACACATGGTCATACTTACGAAGATTGAAAACAAATCGAATGCAGTTATTTAGAAGGCGGTCAAGTTTATTGAGGAGATCTGCATTCAGGTCATAATAACACACATCACCATAGTCTATTATGGGAAAGATTAGGGACTGTACAAGCATTGCCTTTATGTGTGATGGAAGAAGGTTTTTCAACCGATAGAGTGACCGCAGCGTTCCGGTGACTTTTTTACTTACAGTCGTGACCTGCTTTCGCCAGTCAAGACATGTGTCAACATGCAGACCAAGATCTTTAACATCGGAGCTAAACGGGATGACTGAGTTGTCAAAAATTACAGGTGGCACAGTTAAGCCATTCAGCTTCCTTATACTGTGGGTGCTCCCTACAATGATCGCCTGACACTTGGTAGGATTAACTGCCAACCCAAAACGATCAGACCAGTTTTTAACCACACCTAAGTCCCGGTTTAGCTCCTCTATCGCATCGGATATGTTGTCCACACTTGCCTGGCAATAAAGCTGCAAATCGTCAGCATAAAGATGATACGCAGTCTGAAGTTCAGAGGTAATGAGATTAATAAAAATGGAGAACAAAAGAGGAGATAATATACCGCCCTGAGGGACGCCAGCTGCAAGATCACACCAACCCGACGAAGAGTCACCAGCACGAACAGACTGCTGACGCCCCTGAAGATAAGAGGAAAACCATTCCAATGCCTCCCGAGAGACCATAAGATAGGAAAGGATGGATAAAAGGATTTCGTGACTGACGGTATTAAAAGCATTGGAGAAGTCAATTAACACTAAGACTGTAACTTTAGTGTCTTCCATTCCCCGCCTTATATCATCAGTCACTTTAAGGAGAGCTGAGACGGTACTGTGCCCAGGCCTGAAACCAGATTGAAATGGACTGATGAGGGAGTTGCGGTGAATAAAGTGGGAGAATTGTCTATGAACACTGGCCTCGAGCACTTTAGATAGAAAGGGAAGGATGGAAATTGGGCGAAAATGACTAGGAAGAGACGGATTGGGTATCTTAGGCAGAGGCCGAACAAGGGCTTTACGCCAGAGGGAAGGGAAAACACCGGTGTAAAGGGAAAAGTTTATGATGTGGGAGATTGCAGGAAGGAGTTGATCAAGAGCCGCTACGATCATATGGCGGCTGATATTATCGCAGCCCACCGCTTTGGATTTAATGGAAAGGATTATCTTTTTGATCTCTCCCGGGTCGACAGGGGTGAAGACAAAGGTGTTAATATTGGGACGCGTCAGACCAGCAAGGTAGTCAAGGGTTTGACATTTGGTTGGACTATCTAGAGTGGGAACAGTGGAGAAATGGCGATTTAGATCGTCCAAACCAATTGTGTTAGGAAGGTCCGAATGTCGCGATTTACCAATGCCCAAAGTTCCAAGGAACTTCCAAATATCGGCAGGAGAAGAAGAAGTGATATTATTTAGGATGTGGCGGCGTTTAGCGTTGCGTATCATCTGATTACACCGATTCCTAGCAGCCTTAAACTTGGCCCAATTGTCACCCGAGCGATCCTTTTTAAACTTCCGAAACGCGCGGTCCCTCCGTCGCATTGCCATCCGAACTCCCCTGTTCATCCAAGGCGCAGGCGGACGCTTCAACTTGATTTTCTTGATAGGGGCATGGGCGTCAAATAGCTTGACCACAACATCGTTGAATAATTTGACTTTTTCCTCAACTGAAGCAGCTGCTTCCAGAGATGACCAGTCAATATTGGACGCATCTTGTTGAAGCCTCTCGCCATTCATACGCGCAAAGGCACGCCTGTACTGGAACGTTGGTTTAGGTTTAGGGGGTTTAAGGACGTAGGATAAGAAAATAATGTCGTGATGGGAAAAGCCAGGAGCATCGTGCTGACCATGTGAGGAAACTAGGGAAGGATTAGAGGTCAGGATCAGGTCAAGCCAAGTATCATCACCGACTATATTGTGATGAGTGGGTTGAAGAGGCAAAACATGCAGACTTGCTGACTCGACTAAGTGCAGGAGTTTACGGGACCGAGGGGAGTTGAGGGCAAGGAGGTTGGTATTAAAATCCCCCATAACAATGTGATGTGCATATTTCGAACCCAAAGATTCAAGTACCGATTCGAATTCAGTGAAGTAATCACTGCAAGGAGGGAATAGACTACGCCAAGGACGGCTTTAACTCCCTTGACACAAACCTCGAGGAAGAGAAACTCTGCGGATTCATTGGAAGAAGAAGAAGCTAGAATTTTAAATGGAAAATCATCACGAAGATAGATGGCTACACCACCCCCCCTCCTACCGATCCGGTCATTCCGAAGAAGAACAAAACCGGGGAGCGGGTAAGTGGTTGAAAGCAGTTCTAGTTTTAGCCAAGTCTCGGAAATCAGGACGGCGTGAACGTTGATGTCGGAAAACGTGTCGTATAGTTCGTTGTAGTGACTGGGAATACTCTGGGCATTGAGGTGGCATACGTTAAATAGCCGGCAAGAATTTTGGCTGAAATTTTGGCGTAAAGGAACACCTAAGGTGTCTGTAAAAGAAGTAAAAGTTTCATCACTGGAAGAGGCACTAGATTCGTTGGCAGAATAAAATGATTCGTTATTAGATGTCATAAATATGTAAAATAAAATTAATATCTATAAATAAATAATTATATACAATACTAGAAACACCACACGAATAACTGGTACGATGTTCGCAAGACTGCACCACCCGCCAGCTCACAACATCATCTAACTCTAAACATACTAAAACCTATACGTTAAGATAAAAGCACACAGTGAAACATAATAATAAAAGAGTGTAACTGTCATGCGGGATAAAATAGTAATAACATCAAGATAAAAACAAAGTAAAACTAACAAAATAATTATTATGGTAACAAGATAAAATAAAATATATAGATTTAAACGTATCTAAATAATATGTCAATCTTACTTTCATTCATAATCTGTGGACTTTTCAACTTTTGCATTTGACATTTTGACATATTTGACGTTTACGTACAAGAAAAATAAAATTTGAGAAAGGCTAAACATAAAATAAAATTATAACTTGTTGAGGGTAAATTATTCTATATAGTGTGCCAATTTACATTCAGAAGTTACGCAATTTCCTCACAATCTCTACGAGGAAATTGCGCAACTAATATTAGAGGGACCATTATGAACATAAACAAAGAAATAACAGCGGTAAGTAATTCCATTAGTCGCAAGTGCATGCAAATCATTAACTGGAAACAATTTATGAAACATGGTTATTGTTACACCCTTATTGTTACGCTCTGTTTTGCAGGCGATCTCCTGTTCCTTGGACCTTTGGAAACTTCGCAAGCAGAGGATTCAACTCATCCATTGAAGAAACTTTATGCCTACTTCCGTCAAAAGCCTTCAGAACAATAACACCATCCTGAGTCCAACACGACCGCATTCCGAAGTGTAGACGCGCCTGTCCAAAGATGGTTTGCCGGACCCTTGTCAAGAACTCCTTGACTGCGATTGAAGTTCCCTTCAATCGCGTCTTAGCTCTCCAGACTACTGATTTGTCATCGTAGCTGGAAAACCTAATCAGTATCGGCCTGTGATGATCTTTACTGGCAGCACCTAGTCTATGACAAACCTTTATGGAAGATGCAGAGAAGTTCTTCAGAGCCAGCTTATTGGTGATGACATCCAGGATGACTGCGGTGCTGTCTTCACTGTCAACTTCGGCAACACCTTGAAAGATCAGTGCTTTCCGCCTATGTCTGGTCTCCATTCCGTCAACCTGCTTAGCACACTCACTGATCTGAGTCCGGAGCAAGCCAAGCATGCTGAAAACAAGCTCCCTGAAGGTCCGGAACTCCTCAGCCACCCTTGCCACTGTATCCTTGGCAGGTCCAGCACACTGAATCTGAGCTTCCAGTGCTTCCATCTTCCGTGTGAAGGTCTCTTCAAGACTTCTTTGTACTGACAGTATCTCAGCAAGTTGGGACATAGCGATCCACTAGTGTCAAAGTGAAAAGTGTAGTGACTATACAGATGATGAGCTGGCAGGTGGTGTAATTTTATTACTTGGGTCACATAAATGTGCCACTAACGTGAGTACCCGTGTAATGGAGGTTAAACACTAATAATCTATAGAAATTAAGACAAAAAACTAAGTATTTCTATTTTAAATATAAATTAGAAAACAGAGATACGTCTTTCTATTATTTACACCTACCCGCGAATTTTTCTATTTACTGGACACCCTGTATACAAGACTTTCCTACCGCATTTATTTTACTCTGATTATTTCCTTATTTCAGAGCAACTTCACATCAAATAGTATTTCGATATAGGTACTTGATTTATCTTCATCTAAAAGGGCTAATTATTTTAATGGCCGTCTTGAAATTGAAATATAATGTCAGTCGTGATATCTCAACATTCTCAACTTCCGAGCCGTACGACAAGTTCTCGTTTTACTATCACTTCTCAATCTCGAACGAACAAAATTGATTCTGCAGCGGTTACACCGCCACATACGAACTACGCATCAAAGACATGACGTCACACAAATCCTGCATCGCGCAATTCGAGTTTACCGTGCGACCGACATATATAAGACTATCCGACATCAACAGTTGGGTCTCCTGGCTGGAGGCTTTGAGTGTAGTGCTTAAGGCAGCCACAGGATTGTTCGGTTGAGCAGTAAATACCTTAGTGGTATACCTGCGAGATGCCATAGTTAAAAAAAAAAAAAAAAAAAAAAAGAGTTGGGCAGTCGGCCCGCCAGACACAACACCCTTCTGGTCGGAGGTTCCTCCCTTTTCTATGGTGGATGAGTGAACTTTACACCCTGTTCCTCATGCCCCTAATATTCTAATAAACTACAGCTAGTTCTAGTTCATTGGTTCTTTCAAATCAATTGCTTATATTAAGTAGTCTTTTAAAACTCGTGAAATCAGACGAGTTTTAAAAGACTACTTACTAAAAGTCTAGTAGACCAAGAGCCAGATCTTCGAATATAAAAGATGGAAAAAAGATCTTACTGCTTGAAAATGTACCATTTCTTCTTCAGCAGTAGACAATAAGTGGGCTGTATTGAAGATAACATTACCAAAAAGTCAACACCGCATAACGGCTCCCACAAACAGGCGCGAAGCGACGTAACACAGGATTTTTTTCTACCCTGAAGTTTTCTTAGAAATTGTTTTATTAGAGTCGCGTCCTGCTGTCGCGTCACGCCTGTTTGCAGGAGCCTTTAAACGGTCATATTAGACAATGCTGTTCCTTAAGGGTACGCTAGTCGGTCATTTTTCCATACAAACGTAGTATGATGATTACTCGTCTGTTTGCTGGTGTACGTTCAAAACTGAAAATTATATCAATTTGTCTTGTCATTATCTAGCCCTGTATGGACGAGTTGGAAAAAATGTATTAGTTTGAAAGTTATGAGCGTTTTATGAAAATTTCATATTTCAACACTATTTTATCTCGTGTTTGGGCGTATAAAATAGCTTGTTGTAAGAAAATGACAAAATAGAAACTGTACAGGGCTAGATCATTTATTCATAGTTCAAATAATTTTATTATTAGTAAATACATTCAGTAGTTTTTTCATAATATCTATACGCCCAAAGGTCTGTTCATGTAATTTTATGCGCTCGTTTTTGTTATAAATCATTGTCTATTTCACAAAATAAACGAATAAATAAATCAATAAAAATAGATTAATAAATACAAAACGAAAAAATTAAAAATTATAAGACTAATTAGCATGCATATTAGTTACGCTCACCAACAAGTTCGAGCCGTCGACTAGTGAACCCTTAACAACTTAAAACAACATGATGATGACATGCCACTTTTTTATCAAGTGTTAATGTTGCCTGGTGATGTCATCACGGACAAACAGCACATTAAAAACAAATATACTTTAAAGTGTCTTGTACACATCGGCATTGGTTAAGACCGTTTATTTTAGAGCTATTGACTAACTGGAATGGCAAAACGAAACACAGCTGATATATCACTAATTTGGCTAAACTTTACTTACTAGGTACTACTACTACATGATACTTGACTCTAACAAAAATTAGCACTTTCGCAAACGGATACCTCAGACGAAAAATAGTTTTCACTAACCCACAATGTGTTTGAACGGCCTATCCAAAGATACCCCACACCATGGGACAGATGAAAAAAAATATCATCCCAACTTTACGTGCAAGGGAGGTACCTACTAAGAGCCTCTGTAGGAATACTTGTAGATTGAACTCTTTGGACGATATTGACGTAATTTGCAACACTGTTTCTGATTGGCAGTATGTGCCTACACAAGAATATTAGAATATTCTGCATACCTATCCCGCTAGGTTCTAGCTGGTAGGAATCATACAACTTTTCGTCTTCTCTAAAGTAGATGCATAAAATAAGGTGAGGTGTACAAAATTATGCTTACCTTAGCCAATATTTTCCAGTTTTCCGACGTCACAAGAGTGGGTGATATCGTGGGTAGATTAAAATACTACTAAAACCGATATATATACTTGCGTCACAGCAGCGTCAACAATAATATTATTATCTTGCCCACGACTATTTGTTAAGCCAAGAGCCATGACGTCAACATATTGATTACGTCAGAGCCACCCACCCCCACAAACAACGCGAGGGTAGGACGATAAAATGTTAATTGAAAATCGGAGCTTCATAATTGATTGGCTTTTGTTTTCAATTTTATTTTTTATTGTTCCACAGGTTGGGAGAGAATTATATTTTCTTGTGATGTTCATTCTCCCGTGCGTGTGATGTTTGTCGTGTGCTGTGGCGATCGTTCCAATTTTCTTTATTGACCCCTGAATTGCGTTGGTTTTACGGGTAGTGTAGTGAGTACCTACCAAATGTATCTAAGTCGAAATATTATGAAAAGATGATATTTATTTGGTTATTGGTTTATCTTCAAACTTTTAACTGACGAAAGATCAAAAGGCATTGCAGCAGCTTGGATGAACCATGTCATCAGTGTTGTGGAGAACGTTTTGAGACCCCCAGTAGGGTTGAGGAGGCCTATGTCCAGCCATGCACGTCTCTCAGCTGGCAATACTCACACATTTTACCATCTCAATGATACATCCAACAGCCTTAATTAAAAACATATTCGACTAACTATTAAAGCCAAGTGCTCCATAGTAGCGGCATCCGAAGTGAAACCGCACCGCTTTCTACTGCGCCGGCGCGGTGCGCACGATTTGCGCGCCGCATTTCTATTAATCATGACGTCAACGTCACGACAGACGCTGCGCGCACGCCACCGCAAGTCACGTGTGTGTGGCAATAGCAATTTTAAAGGCATTTACATCACACGTTTCACTGAAAGAATTGAAAGGAAGGTTGATACTTTATAGGCTCAAACTGTTAATTCGTTCAAGGTGGATGTTGTACCAATACCTATTATACTCTGTATATCCGAAAGTCTTAAACTTTAAGGAACAGGGTGTAAAGTTCACTCGTCCTCTATTGAAAAGGGAGGGTCTTCGACCAGACGGGTGTTGTGTCTGGCGGGCAACGATTGATGTCGGAAGTCTTAATACCTATATTATGTCGTTCGCGCGGTAAACTCTAGTTGCGCGATGCAGGATTTGTGTGGTCTTTGATGCGTAGTTCGCATGTGGCGGTGTAGAGACAAGACCTTGTTTTAGGTGGCACGTTGGTTTAGTCTATTTTTTTAATTGTACCATGATTATAAACTTCATAAAGTATTTGAGTTTATCTTAGACATTACTGTCATCGGTAAAGGGAAAAAATTGTGAGGAAACCTGGACTTAGGTATAGTTAATATAAGACTGAAATCACCAACCCGTCTTGAGCAAGCGTGATGATCAATCCTCGTGCCTTCTCTGTTTGAGTAGAGGCCTTTGCCCTACAGTGGGACAGAAACAATTTTTTTTTCAAGGTTTCATCAGCCTTTCTCACCGATTGAACATTAGTGCTTCATTCACTACGTCACTTACACCAAGTCTTGGCACCTCCACTACGTCAACATAGTTAGGCTTTTTCAGTAGGATTTTTCAAAGATTTTAACCATTCTGAGGAACCCTAATCGCGTAATATACTTTCAATCACAATTTGTAAGATTTTGAAGGATATTGCTAATCCATTGCTTCATATGTTCGAATAATTTGTCTGCTCAGCGATGTAAATAACGCAATGAATGATGTTAAACTGTCGAAATAAAAGCCATTGCTACTGTAAGTGTTTTATGCAATAACCGCGCAGGGACTCTCAACCTCTCAATTATTGAGATATTGTTAAAAACCCTGAAAAATATAAGTAGGTTAAACTAGGTAGTAATAAAAGCAGAGCCTTGACCGAGTGGCAAGCAATAATAATCAATACAACGTAATAGAAGCGTGATGTAAAAATACTTTCAGGAATCTAGCTTGTCTGCGGCTACGTTCGGAAGAAACGTTTTTCATAAACACCTTTTCCAATTCCGGATTATAGGTCACATTAAAGGTTACATATATAAGTATTTCAGGAAATAATCCAGGTGCTTACCCAATTAAATATCTTTTCGTCTTCTGCTTATGGAGGGAAGTGGAAACCATTTTTATTATACTCCTCCGCTGTTCCACGCGGTTTCCAAACAAAAGTAAGGTCATTTTAATAGGTAACATTTGACAATTCATCAAAATTCAACAACGTAACCTTGTAACGCCGGGAATAAATTTTTTTTTTTTCGTTTTGTTGTAACTACACAATTGCTTAACTTTATTCAATTACGATTACATATTTATTGTAATAATGACCGATAACACGAGTAATTTTACGATTTGCTTTCAATATACTGACAGACGTCAAATGTTACCTATTAAAATGACCTTACTTTAGTTGAATATTTCTCTGGGAATCGTCGAGTTTCATTGCTTCGGCGGTTTTCTGGTGATCGCCACTGCTGATTCTGGCTTCCAAGAGTTGCAGTGATTATGAGAAGAAATATAAGTAGGTAACTCGTTTTCTGGGAACTAAGCTATTTGTTTTAATTTATGTATTTTACTTTCTCTCTACTCTTACACACGGTGTCTACATCTCTTTTTACCCTCTGTCCTATCGCAGGTATGCTGGAAGAGATTTCTTTAGAAATAAGCATCACCTTTGTACGTATTTTTCTTTTCTTTTCATCTTGTCTGTTTATATATATGTGTGTACATAAATGGTTAAATAATAAATAAGCTATGCTCATCAAAAAGTTCGTGTTTGAGAGAAAGAAAAATATTGTATTTGGGACATGCACAGGAAATACAAACAGTAAACAAGAAAGGAGCATTTAAAACTAACAAAATTTACATACATATTTATTCGAATTTTATACACGAAACTATAAATAGTAATTCCCAAAAGGCTTCATCAATCCGTCAGATATTTATATATTCACTGGCCATGTTTACACTATTGCATAAAATAACTTTTATTCGCCCTGAATACCCTTTAAAAAATTGTCCAAATCTGAGTTTGCAAAGTCGTCAGATTTATTGAAAGCCCACATTTATTGTCAGGCCGCACACGCTCATACGAAAATCAAAGATTCTGAAGATCACGTAATTTTTTGTTCATTTTTGGTTTTCTTTATGAACGCACCTACTCAGCTATCAACTTTTCTCTCTCGTTCAAAAACCGTATAAAAACATTGTTTTCTATGCAAAACTGTGTTTGCTAAAAGTGTGAAACCGATTGCAACTGAGTTTAATTTGGAATAGCAGACAACTGTTACGATACTTTATTAACACGCCAAATACTTAATTCCTATTCGATTTGCGCATTAAAAAGTAAGGTATCTATCTATTTCTATAGCCGATTATTTACACTACGAAAAATCCAACTGCCGATTGATTTTAAAGTTAAACATTATCGTTTCTTCAATAATATTTTGGTTTATGTATTTTTTATGTATGAATTACACAATACAAGGTCTGGTTTCTAGCTATAAGCTATAAATAAATGGAATAGACGAAGAATGCGGATGAACGCCAGTTAGGATCGCGATACGTAATCGGTCTATCAATATTGGATTTACGAAACGACCTGAGAAAAATAGGAAATAGAAACTATTGTTTTCTTGGAGTTCATTTATTTGACGAGCTCTGGTGTTTGTCGGTTTAGAATTTACATAATATTGACTTGGACGGACAGTAACAATATCAATAATATTTTTATAGAGCCGTTTGTTTTTGAACCCGGTGCCAGCAGCAGGGACAACTTTTTTTTTAAAATACGTGTTTTATTATGTACCATACCAATCTAATATATTACATTAATAAAATCTCAATCAATCTCTGGTATTGATTCAATAACAATATTAACAGTATGTACAAAGTTTTCTCAAACCTATCGTAAAAATGATATAAGTGTGATTTTTTTATGAAACTCAGTCCGATAACATTCTCTCATAATCCTAACAAAAACATACTACCCATCACCCAAGTTATGAGAGAGAAGATTTGATATTTTCCCAAGCTCTAAATGTGAAACAGACCACACAAACCGCGACATGATTGATCGGCCGTGTTGCAAGTATGACACGTCACTACAAGCCGCGGTTGTCGCGACTCGCGGCGAGGCGCGGTAAATCAATATGTTTACCAATGCAAATCACGACGTAATTTATTAATTAACGTATTACGAGTCAGAGAAGTCGATGTATAAAATAGCCTTACTGCACTTACTATGATTATAAACGTGATAGTCTGTTTGTTAGGATATTTTTATTTTATATATAAAAGAGATTTTATTAGTTCGGTGCCAAACAAAAGATAAAGTTCTTGCGAAAGTCAAAAGCTTTCATGAAAGTGAAGCTGGCAGAGCTAGTACTTCGTCTCTGTATAGAGTAGCTAATCAGCTTAACAGAGTGATGCACAGCATCAACACATAAATTGAATAAGGAAAATAGTCTTTCTTTTACAAGTTTTATGTATTGTAACGATCACATAATAGTAGAATTTACAACATGTGCACAAAATGAAAAAAAAATATCCGAGACTTTTAGCAGCCCGAGACGAAGGCGAGGGCTGATAGTAATGTCGAGGGTAAAATGGTTTTGTGGACGAGTTATAAACTCTGCTTTTCACTTCGATTGCGAGGAAATAAAACAGTGGTATAACATAACATTTCTTTAATTAAAATTCAAAGTAAAATTAGTACAATTTTGAATAGTGAAGGAAATTGTTTTTCACGGCATATTAACGGTATTTTTCTGAATTTTACGATATTGATATTTGGGCTGCAGACCTCTAAAGCTTACAATTCAATGAATTTTGTAATAATAATTTTCTTAAATTAATTAAACCTACCGTACTTGAATTTAAATTTTAATATATTTTATGTCTTAAAAAACACATGGCAAATAAGTTAAAGTAAATATTATAAAATAACAAATTCTATCTATGAACTTCTTATTGTGTTTGACTGTATGGTTCATTTTCTTTACCTTAAACATATTTTGACAAGAGTGTTTTTACAAATCGAAAATGTAGACCATAGAGACTAATTTTGCATACTCAGCTCATTTTAGACCATAGATACTGTTGGTTGGATCCTTCAGGATATAGGCTGCACAAAATTCAATTTTGTGCAGCCTATATCCTGCACAAATAAGCACTTTCAGAGCATGAGAAGTGAAGAGTAATATTACGTGAAAAGCTAAAACCGACATAAACTAAGTACCTACCTATTATGATAGAACGACTCGGTGGTCGCGAGTCGCGGCAAGGCGCGATAAATAACACTGTTTATCAATATGCAATCGACCACATTACCATTGCAAATAACGACAGTAATTCATTAAATAACATGAGTGTGTAATGCAGGTAGTCTAGACAGAATAGATGTTTTCTATGCAAAATTAAATTGTATTTCATTGTGTCTTTCACATAAGATAAAACCAACACCTTGTAGATTTTCATAAGTAAAAAGACATTAGTTGTAAGTATGTAAGTTATTCCCAATGTACATGTTAATTAAATAAATTGACGTAAGTACACACTATAGGTACACAAAAGTGTATAGTAAAATAAATAAGAAGCTATTCATTGATATAGTTGACAGCAATATGTAATAATGCTAACAAATATGTACTATCGAAGAACTTCATATCTAAGCAGTTTGAAAACAAAATCCCGTGAACACGATGACCACATCTGTTACCGCCCGGTTCTATAGCGGCCGAGGCGCTGCAAGCAGAAATAGTCCTTACGGTGTATAGATATGAACTTCTTCGATGGTACTTGTACAAAATGTAAGGTCTGCAGCCTTTTTCCTGTTCACCAAAACGTACCTACAATCTACCCGAGTACCTAATATCACTACATGAAAAGCTTCAGACCACACAAACGTGATTGATCGTCGAGTGTTATGACAAAGAGCGCGGCGGCGCGGTGGTCGCGAGTCGCGGCAAGGCGCGGTAAATCACTCTGTTTACCAATACGCAAGCGGTCACATTACCAATGCAAATGACGCCCTATTGAGCCCGCTTGGGGAGGACCGACAGCATACAAGTCTTGAATAAAAATATGATGTGGTTGGATTTCTTAAACATAATTGCGTTTTTTTTAATTTATTTATTATTTCATTTTAAAATTGTTGTATACTTTAATACTATATACTTATAGATACCTAGTTGGGCATCATCAGGTTATTTGGTGGCTGTTGGACGAGAAATGCGGAGAGTCGATGTCACAGATTTGTATAGAGTTAGTCCTATGACCAGCAGTAGTCGGCTCATGACGATGATGATGTTTCCCCGAAAGTATGTTTGGGGATTCGCTAACAGTCGAAGAAGATAAGATGTGGTGGACATGCTCAGCAGTCGGTGCTTTGTTTCTGGTGGAAGGTGACCCTAAAATAACCAAGAGAAGACGAATTCGTCAGTGGAAAGGTGTGTCCAATTGAGCGGCAATCGTGTGCGGCTGCCGCGCGAACATTTGTCGGTTTAGTCCTAAATAGAGCGCGGTAGAAATGTGTCCTGCAAACGCCGCATGTTGCTGCCGCACTCTTGCCGCTTACGACACACCTTAACAGTAACAAAAACTTCCTTTTGAAAGGATTCCTTACAAGGTCGTTTAGGTCCGGACTTCACCAAAGCGGAGATGTGCGGAGATGTCCGAAGCGGAGACGAGAAGAGATGTTTTTCAGCTAGGGTGTATCCACTGAAGCTGTACCGAGATGCGTATAGGCTAGACTGGAGCGGACATGTGTGCTGGCTAGAGCAGTGATGTGTGCTGGCTAGAGCGGAACTGAACTGCGTGCGGCGAGCGTTGGATGTTGACCACTCACTGCACGCCGCTCACATCTCTTCTTGTCTCCGCTGTGCGCCGTCGCTAGCTTGCGAGACACAGCTCACATTTAAAGAAAAGAAAGAAAGAAAAATAGGTTTATTTGTCACAGAAACACGTGCATACAAAAAAACAACAATATAAACATAATAGAAATGTTCGGCAGCTGCACGTCATGACTGACATCTCCGCTTTGATCGCGCCATACAAATATGATACCCCTACATCTCCGCTCAGTGGTATCCATTGAAGCTGTGTGGAGACGGGATGTGTAAATAACCAAATTCTATTGGTTCAACACATCTCCTCTCCTCTCGTCTCGTCTGCGCTTTGGTGGAGTGCTTATATGAGTAAACATGGGTTTCAATGTATAGTTAACTATTTAAGCCTAAAATAATACTTTATCTAGAACTTGTTTATTTTGGTTCAGGTGCAGATTCAGACTGGTTAGTATTTTCAAGATACCTTTTTTTGCTTTTCTATTATTTAGAGCTACTGAACTGCAACAACAGTTTTACAATATTTCTCTCATCCAACCAATTTAAACTCACCGGAGGTAAAACGATTAAGTAAATGAAACGTGTTTTAAAGAAAATCAAATAAACAACATTGTTTGCTGACCATACATACAATTTTCGACAGCATGTTTTGCTTTTGCGTGCCGAGGTTATGTCTGTGTGTGTGACGATACAATGTACATACACAGACGGGCCTATACGTAAATACCACACACATAGACTGGGCAGCCAGTGTAAGACGACCTATCGTCCCCCCCGCAAGTGTACGCAAAGAGGGACTAATAAGGGGATGGTGGGAGAGCTTCAGGGGTCTAGAACCCTGGTTGTTATAAATATATGCATCAGTCAATGTGTGCGTATGTCGTGATCGTGGTGTTAGCACTCGGCTCACCTTCGTGCGACCTCGTGTTTCGACACCGGCGGCCGAACAGCTAGTTATTGTTCCCCCGAAGGTTCGCGTCGGCGCGCGCGCAGACTACTGATGAGCTCTCAACGTTCTATTTTTAAACTTCGATACGAGTTTGAGATGTATGAATGTTGAAGGATTGTAACACTTGTTTGTTTCTGCTTACTCTATTGGAGGATGGGTGACCTCAATGTTACCTACGCGTTTGATGTAAGATTAATGGACGTGATTTTGTAATGGTATTAGTAAATTTAGATTATGCGCGTAGGCAATTTATGTACCGTTGATTTAATGTATCCTATCTTATCTCCTTAGCCAATAAATTAATGAGCAATTTAGTTTAACTCGTATTAAATGGTTATGGGGAGATAGAGAAGTTTAATTTATTGGTTTCCGTTTGGTACCTTTGGTTCTACCACAGTCTTTGAATTAATTTACTCCGCCAACGCGAGGGTTTTCACAGAGCATATTTGGTATAGTCTAATAGGTATCTGAGCAAGCTAACAGTCCCCCCTCGTTATAAAGGAGCAGATAAACGAATAGTATTTAGTAACAGGGAAGAAGGCGTGAGCTATGTATCCTTATAAACAGTTAAGACATAAACAGACCGTCAGAAATTGTGATTATGTTACTTAATTTAACATAACCTAAGATGACGCCTGTAATCCTCAAAGGGTTAGGCAGAGGTGTACCGATCGCAACATCCAAATTTCGCCAGTTATGTTTAAGTCCCATGTAATAGGGGGCGAGCCTATTGCCATCAACCGGGCACAAATCCAGACTCAGGGATGCTACTGAGAAATTCCTGACGGAAAAACCGAGGAGTTGCCCGAGGGAATCGAAACCAAGACCTCATGCTCAGTAGTAGCGCTTGCGAGCACTCGACCAACGAGGCAGTCAGTTACAATTTTTGACAGTGAAACTAAAATGATGCCATAATAATAGTCCTATTGCAGTTTGCTTTTAGTTTGGTTTCGAAATAGTATTACTTAGTGAGTATCGAAAAAGAAAATCCACCAATTTCTAAAATATGGCCG
The DNA here is from genome assembly GCA_963853775.1 of Xanthia togata. Lineage (NCBI taxonomy): Eukaryota > Metazoa > Arthropoda > Insecta > Lepidoptera > Noctuidae > Xanthia > Xanthia togata. Next base: position 8,838,502 of record OY970802.1, on the reverse strand, counting down.
ATTCAAAGATATAAATACGTCTAGATAGACAGTCAAAGCTGTGAACTCGCCGAAAAAAATCGCGCGACCAACTAACTGTTGGCCGCTAAATACACGCACACTTGAAAAGAACAATGACAGCACAATATCGATGGCGCCAGTGTAACACGTAGTTGTCACGCACACCACCATAACAAAGTTGGCCTGTTTGTTTTAGTTCTTTTGCAGCGTGACACTCTATCTAGACAAACAAATAATCAAAGGGCCCAACCTACATCTTGTCCTGCATTCCCTAACACCAGGTATTAAAAGGTGTGCATTTTCTCAAAGGTATTGAAACATTTAGAAACTGTGACTCGATAAAATGTTTTTCTTGGTAATAAGTTTTATATTAACTAAACAATATGAGGATAAAGAATATTTGATTTGTTATTCTATGATATGAATATCGAAACACTAAATTATGGTACTCCCTTTCTTCTCCAAAAAATTGTTATTACAGTGTTGTTTAAAATCGCGTAGGCGCGGAGGGGCGTGGGGCGGCCCGCGAGTTGAGGAGCACGTGGTTTCAACACTCGCCGCCGCGGCTGAGGCTGAGCAGCCGAGTGAGCAGGCCGAAGCTGCGGTGGTGAGCGTTAAACCCATCTGCGACGATAAACTCGCGTGGGACCGCCGGAGCCCCGCAGCGCCGGAGCCGTGACAGAAATCATACCTGCTGCATGTTGCATGCTTGCATGTTTGGTTGCATGCTGCGTGCTTGCTTGCTTACAAGAACCACATGTTCACAATCAAATGCTTTATTATTTATTTATGTATAATAAAAAATTATAATGCAAAATCAGATAATAATAATAGAAGGCAGTGATACTAAACACATGCAGACTCGTGAGAAAGTTTCTGCAATGTGAATCATAAAACCCTCATCAAAACATAAACACTCTACCATCTTCTGTGCAATCCTCTGCACGTGACCGCTATTAATCCAACTGATAATCACTTGGCTTAGGCCCGTGTTATCAGCTCTTACCGGCTAGCCGAAAATATAAAATAAATATAAAAGTAATAATAATAATAAAACTTTTATTTCATAGAAAATACAGATTTAACAGGTAACAATAAAGACAGTTTTAAGACAGCTTTGGTAGTAACACAATGCAATACAAATCTAAGAGCTTCTGTACACAATATGGAAAACCCTGCCTCTCAAACTAGGCAACCTGTATCTTGAGAGACAGTGATTCAGCTTAAAATGTGGTGCTTATTATAATCGTAGACTGTGCCGATCTACCCGAGCGATTGAGGATAATAACAATTACTTACTACTAATATTAAAACTAATTTAAGTGTATATTTTATACTATTTGTGTGTGTGTGAGTGAGTGGGTGATCGTGTGTGTGTGTGTGGGTGTGTTGTGTGTGATTTGGGATATCTAGGTAGCTAGGCGACGTACTTAAGTAAGGATTCTGTTTGTAGATAGTCCAGTTGTAATAGCCATTCAGTTAATTTTGATTTTATTTCATAGTTATTTAGATCGACAATGTTTAATTTTTTGTTAATTTGTGTGTAGATATAGATATGTACTTAATGTGTAGTATTGGTGTTGAGCGAAGGAGGTTTTGTGAAGGGTACTTAAGTGTAGTTTCTTCCTTTTTTTAGGATCAGATAGGGGAACGCTAGCGTGTTTTCTAACAGTTGACTGCAGTAGAAAAAGCTGGCGCACTGAAAGTACCTTGCAATCAGCGTAGAGTTGCGTAGTGGGATAGCGATAAGGTTTGCGCGACCATCACCTTCAGCACAGCTCTCTGCGCTCTTTCAATCCTCAGAAGACTGGTTTTATTTGCACCACCCCATACTGTGATGCAATATCCAATGACGGATTGACATAATGCATAGTACACCATCTTCAGAGTTTCAGGCGCAGCTGAGTCTCTAAGGGATTTGAAAATATGTAAAACTTTCATAGCTCTAGTGGTAATGGCATCAACCTGTTTGTCCCATCGTAGATATTTGTTAATTATAACAAAATGATATTTAGTCTTAATTAATGACTAATTTTAATTCGTAGACAGATTCTAGGCTAATTTACGGACTTGTAACTTTTATTAAAAACGGTTTTATGTCTTTTGTATATTATTGATTGTAATATTTATGACAAACGGATTTAGGACATATTATATTTAGGGATTAAAATTTTATAGCATGTGATATTATGTATTTATTAAGTTCGGGTAAGTTATCATTCGGACAAATGATGATTTAGGACAAAAAAAGTTATGGCACTTCAAATTATGGATAAAAAGTTAGGTGACACAATAGAGAACCCTAAATTATATTTGTAACAAAAATCAATGATTTTTTTTTTTTAAGTAAGTATTCTGCGTAATGAATAATTCCATGAAACTATAAAAAAAAATGAAACAAAATTCTATAAAACACAGTACAACCCTCAATTAGTCATAGTTGTCGAAGTCTTTCAGTTTCTCAGATTATGAACGCCGAAGTTGCCCATTTAACGCAAAAATCAATGTCGAAATCAGTCGAAATAATCAAAGAAGCAATAAATGCAAATGCACGCCCAATCTTCAGCATTAACATGAATCAACAAGATTGCAGGCTGTCGTTGAAGTCGTATTATTCATGCAAATGTAGCCGGATCCAAACCTCTATTTGCTCAAATTCTCAGGCTATTTCATCTTGTTAGCTCACTTTATCCGCAGTGATTTGCGTTGCGGCAGTCTTGTGTAGAAAGTCGTCTGCATCATTTCATCAATTCATGAAATGAACTTGATTGGTCTGATCCATGCATCATGTTCGTGATCGGGCGCCGTCAGTTGGGACTGGTCATCTCTTAGCTGCCATGGCTTATTTTAAGTTTTTGAATGATTCTTTACTTTTTTCTTTTTCTTACGGACGCTTTTACGAACGTGCACGTCTTTCTACATTGTTCTCACATGCATAATATCAAAATGAATGATGTAACCAATATTTTGTATCAATTTTTTTATTTAAAAGAGTGTCCGTGGAGTTTCTTGCCCGTTCTTCTCCATAGGTAGAGGTACCTACTACGCTTTGGAATGGGCAACTAGCTTCATATTTTTGACTGACCGACCCCTTGACAATTCAAAAGTGCCTGTAAATGGTATAATTGAAATAAATGCTTTGAGTTTGAGTTTGAGTTTCTGACATGCAATAAGTTGTCTCACTAACTCAACAGTCGGAACCAGGGCTTGCAACAGCGGTATTTTTGGGAACCGGTACCATTGGCCTTAAGGTGAAACCAGTACCTATCTACCAGAGTAATACCTACCTGGTACTAATGGTGCCAGGTACTAGACGTAGTACATGTACTATTGGTATTTCTAATCAGACTACTACTACCGACTACTGCTACTTCAGACCGGTACAAAACCGGTTCCGAACAAATATTTCCGTAAGTTAGACAGAGAAAACAGTTATAGTAAGCAAAAAGGGTAATTAATAGGCATTTGAAAAATAACTTTTAGGTTGCCAACCGTACGAGGTTCCTCGTACAAATATGAGATTTGTGGTACGTGCCGGGTACCTGAATTAAGTACCGGTTCCCGTGTGGTACCGTACCTAGGTATCGAAATGGCAAGAACCGCTAAGTACTGATACAGAACCCCGTAAAAACCTCGTGGCCCCGGATTTGTGGCTAAAGAATCTTTATTGCCTACTCAAAAGAAATTTACAAAAACATTCATTTACCTAGTGGAAAATATAATCTTCTCTCGGAACCGGCGCGCGGCGTGCGTGTGTCACTAGACATATGAACGTAAACGAAGCAAAACGTAAGTTAAAATAAAAACTAAAACCCGACTAGGTACGAGTACTGTCAGTACGGGTCGGGTTTTAGGGTTTGACCTCGACAATTTATTTTACCTCGATGGTCCTAGTTTATCAATTATAACTTCCAGTTACAGCTATATGTAAGCGGGCACGCCCTTTATGCCTGGAGGCTTTATTTTCTTTTTTAGATATTGTTTACGTTTAATTATTTTTATTTCTGCTTGAGTATAGTTCTCGATGTTTTTGGTTGGTATATTGGCGTGTGCTAGCTGTCGTATGGCTATTAATTTATAATTTAAATTATGTTTTGCGTAGTGTAAATTATCTTGCATACTATTGTATAGAATCATTTTTTTTTCTAACTAAACAGACAGCTGTGCTGCTGGGAAGTTTGTTGCGCCACTTCTTCTTCCCAGCACAAGCACTAGGAAGTGGTGAAGGGTGGGCGTTTTGGGGGACTGTCTTATGTAATTTTGACGTTCGAAAAGTGCTGATTCTCAGCCTAGTTTGTATAAATGACTTGAATTTTGAATTTTGAACTTACCTACTTTTTATTAATATTATTTTGGGGTTTAATTTCGTGATACAGTATTTCAACTTCGTGATAATTGTTTAGGATATATTGTAATAGGTATTAATTTTACAGCCGTGCCGAACTTACGTAGCACAGTCTCACTTTTGCTTGTTTTTAACAGTTTTAACATATTTATGTAGGTACTTAGACAATATGATATTTATACATATTTGTAATCTGGTCGTCAAGACTTAAGCCCTGTCATTTGAAACCCAACATGGCTTACATATATTTTTTAATTTTACTTTGTTGTATTATAGCCATATTGAATTGAATGTGACGTCACATAGCCTTTAAACAGCGGACACTCAAAACGCTTTCAATGCTACCTCTTATGACAAATTATGATCAGTAGTTTAGAAGGTATGAGGTAACAGATGAACATACATACATACGTACTACATATCTACCGGCCAATATCCTTACCCTGCTTTTTGCTTCACTGTAGTCGGGTAAAAGGAGTATTTATTTAAACTTTTCACACTTATAAAAGTACAAAGGCGGACTTAATGCCTTAGGCATTCTCTACCAGTCAACCAAGGGTGGTGAAGAGATTAGATGGCAGGTGCTCTGTTTGAGAGGAACAAAGAAAAATCATTTTTTATTAAAATATATCATTATAAATAATTATATTACACACACATACATACATATTTAATAAAATATATACCTATATTATATATATACATTATACAAATTCAAGGGAGAGGTGTTGAGATGACTCTACTCTATTTATTTTGATAAAAAACTCTGTAGTTTCCGCTTAAATGCATACCGACTGGTCGCCGTCCTGATATCAAGAGGAAGCGCATTCCATAGAAGAATGGACTGAACATGAAAGGAAGAATGAACAAAGTCAGAAGTATGAGAAGGACAAAGTAAGAGAAGATTGTTAGAAGAACGCAGATTCTTAGTGTGTGACGAACATAGATATTGGAAGTGAGACATGAGATAAGAAGGAGGAGTGGGAGAGTTAAGAAGGGAGAAAAGCGTGGTCAAAGCGCGCAAACTCCTTCTTTGGCGAATGGACATCCATTTGAGCTCAGACCTATAGCTCGACACATGATCATATTTCCTGAGGTTGAATATGAACCGGATACAATTGTTGAGCAGTCTGTCGAGCTTATCCAGCAAAACTGAATTCAGGTCAAAGTAGCATACGTCACCATAGTCGATTATAGGGAAAATCAAAGTCTGCACAAGCATAGTTTTCGTCTTAGCAGGTAAAAAGTTTCTCAGACGATACAGAGATCGCAGAGTACCGTTGACCCTTTGACTAACACTAGAGACCTGGCGTTGCCAGCCAAGCGTCAAGTCAAGATGCAAACCGAGATCTTTCACAGTAGAGGTAAAGGGTATGACGTTACCATTGAAAATAAGAGGAGGAAGAGAGCTAAGCGTCACCCTACCAATCATGCGTGAGCTCCCAATTACAATGGCCTGACACTTTGAGGGGTTTACTGACACCCCAAAACTATCAGACCACGTTTTGATGGCATCTAAATCTCTGTTTACATCAGCTATAGCTTCCGACAAATCTTCAACCCGCCCAGCTGTATATAATTGAAGATCATCGGCATAAAGATGATACGAACACCGAAGACAATGAGTTATAAAATTAATGAAGATGGAAAATAACAATGGAGAGAGAATACCGCCTTGCGGAACACCAGCATCCAGGTCACGCCAACTCGACGAGCGCTCATCAACGCGAACCGACTGCTGACGTCCCCGAAGATAAGAAGAGAACCACTCGAGAGCCTCGGGCGAAACCATAAGATGAGAGAGGATAGAAAGGAGAATATCGTGACTGACAGCGTTAAAGGCATTGGAGAAATCAATTAATACCAAAACGGTAACCTTAATATCCTCCATCGCTTCTCTAACGTCACCAGTCACTTTAAGGAGAGCGGAGGCTGTACTGTGCCCGGGCCTGAAGCCAGACTGAAAAGAGCTAACAAGGTTGTTCCGGTGAACAAACCTTGTAAACTGCTTGTGTACGCAGGCTTCGAGCACTTTAGACAGGAATGGGAGAATGGAAATGGGTCGAAAGTGACTGGGTAGAGAGGGATTTGAAATTTTTGGGAGTGGACGTACATAGGCCATACGCCACAGGGATGGGAATTGTCCGGAATCAAGAGAAAAGTTGATGATATGGGTAATCGGAGGTAGAAGGATATCAAGGATCCAAACGATCATACTACGACTGATGCCGTCATGGCCCATAGCCTTGGATTTGATGGACAAGATGATCGTTTTAATTTCGGCCGAGGTGACCGGAGAGAAGTGAAATGGTTCTATGATGGGACTGGGTAGGCCAGTAATGTAATCAACCGTCTGAGATAACATCTGGGAATCCAAATGACAAGTGGTTGTGAAGTGACGGTTGATATCATTAAGGCCAATTGTTTTAGGAAAATCCACATGACGTGGTCTGCCAATACCGAGAGTGCCAAGGAACTTCCAGATATCAGCAGGTGAAGAAGAAGATATACATGTGTGTGAAGTATGTAAAGATCGAAGCAGGTGGCGTTCTGTTGTTGCTGCCTACCTCAATGTGAAGGTGTTATAGTTTATGGATGTACAATCTTCTTCTTTTTTTTCGTTGTTCCTTCATTGCTTCAAACACATACGACGCGTCTTCGAGTTATATTCTATGATTACAGTAAAAAAATGATAACATAACATGACATCACGCCTTGTTTCCCCGAAGGGTTGGGCAGAGGTATACCTATAGTACACCCACATTTCGCCAGTTATGTTTAAGTCTCATGTAATAGGGGGCGAGCCTATTGCCATCAACCGGGCTCAAACCCAGACTCCGGGCTGCTACTGAGAAATTCCAGATGGAAAAACCCAATGACACTTTGCCCGACCCGGGAATCCAACCCAGGACCTCATGCTCAGCAGTAGCGCTTGCGACCACTAGACCAACGAGGCAGTTAGTAAAACAATGATATTGCAGATGTAAAACATCTGCTATACTTAATATCGTTGTTGTACAGTATTTATGTTAGAGCAAACACACAAGGTACAAAAAAAGAAGTAATATGACACATAACATTCTAAACAAAGGACGATAATAAAGTAAATAACAATACATTGAAGGTAGCGGTATCTTGCGAAAAATCTCTATTACCTGACTTTAAAAAAAAAAAATGCTTACTCAATCTGAAAGGCATCTTCTCTTTAATACATCCACACGATCTGTAACCACGATGCGGTTATTATTTAAAAAAAAAATACTTACAAATCCAAACCTGCCTATTTCTGGTTCACGACTTTAAAAATATCTTATTTATAATCGTATCGTATCGCATGAACCATAATAACACATAAAATAGATCATCATAAACACGGCATCGTCTACTTTATATTCCTTCCATTCAGCTCTGAAATCAGTTTTATTTCCAAGTATAAATAAAATTTCCAAATGTTTGCATATGGGACTACGTTGTCTGGCTTGGACAAAAAGATAATACTCTGGGGAAAGACCTTTCTGTAGAGAATCTTGCGGTAGACAACAGCGAAATTGTGTTGCTCGACAATATGACATCGCATTTTCGTGAAAAGAATACCTATTGTCAGTTTTGCTATTCCTATTGTTTTGAAATGGGATGTTATGAAAAGAGGCTGCGGATGATACTGAAGTAAGTACAGCTTCTAGCGCCAGTCATGGTATCTTGACTACCAAGACCAATCGAACTGTATGGATTAACTACGGCGTAAGCTCATTTACCTATGTAGTTTGATAAGCGTGTCACTAGAGTTTCATTACAGTCATCATTCTCGCAGAGTAGTGGTGGCGCGGTGGCACAGTCCCGACTTACGAATTACAGGTCGTGGGTTCGAATGCAGGCAGGCACTTTACTTTGTGTAAATAATTTCATCACCACTATAATAATAATAATAAAAACATTTATTTGTACACAGTAATGACATACATAAGTACACAAGGACTATAGAATGTTGTACAATAGAGTCACATTATAGGGCGAACTGATGCCTCCTAAACTCCACTCCACTGCTCTCAAAACGGCGAAGGAAAACATCGTGAGGAAACCGGCATGTCCTAGAACCAAAAACTCGAAAACATGTGTTATCTATCTGCCAACCCGCACAGGACGCGCGATTTCGATTAGGTACAGCCCACTCCCTCTCTAAGGCCCATATCACAGAACCTTACTGAAGACTCAAGCATTACTTAAAACTAGTTTCATGCTTGAAATATCAGATTCTAGACCTAAAGAAACTATGACAGCCTGTTGTACGTTAGGTGACCAAAAGGACTGCATTTATGAATAAGAAAACCTACATTTTGACGGATCTAGTGCACAAACTCACCATGTACGTGATGTAAGTATCTACTGGTTTCCACTTCCCAACTTTCCGAGGCCCTGGCGCACGATTAATGGATCGTTTAATCAAGTCAGAGAAAATATTACAGGTCTAGACGATGCCAGGACCGTAGCGGTCCTGCAACGGACCCTGCAGGGGAAACCTGCTTGCTTTGCCATTGAACTGGTTTTTTTTCTGAAAAACCATAAACGTAATTAGGTGTGTTCAACTCAGCCTATCGCAGTTCACTGCTGGACATAGCCCTCTACCAGGCTGGTACACAACACCCTATCTTCTACCTTCTGCATCCAGTCTGTCCCAGCACCTTTTAGGTATTTTAACTCAGAACAAATTATTTTGCACCATAAAATAATAGAGTATACTTTTGTGATGTATGAAATTATGCAACATTCCTAAGATTTTATACCCAACAAAAATCTGCACCCTCAATTTCGAATAATTAGGTGTTAAAAACATCTCAGCTCTCATGAATAAAGCGACCGCTGCACTTGTCAATGAAGACACGAAGAGTTCATTTAAAATAGCTCACCTGGCAACGAGCCAGGAAAACGTAAAACAGCAGGTGAAAGATTTTTTAATCCCACGAGTTAAAAGTTAACTCGATTGCTTGTTTTCCTTTAAATTCGCTGTTATTTCGAGATCTTCTTCACTCCCTTTCATTTCTTCTTCTCCCTTATCATTTCCCAGTACTTTGTTTTTTAGACGCGGCTTGCTTTCAATTTCACGGCTTCCGCCCCCGATTTCTCTTTGTAGTGAATAAATAATGTTGGCACCTCGTGTGTTTTGGTTTATTTTGTGGTTTCTGCCTTTGAGGGGATTTAGAGACGTGAAAAATGCGACGGGATAGATTCGCGTGATGTGTTTACGGTTTAGTTTATTTACGGGTTACGGTTGTTTGACTTGTTTGGAGCAGAAAAGGTCGGATAATCCGATAATGCTATTGGATTTTGTTTGTAGTTTCTTTTTTTCAATAAAAAATTGTTTTTATAAGAGAGTATCCATTTTTTATCTGCGGATAGTGTTTGATCTGGTTACTACTTACCTTACAACTCACTTTGCCATGTCTTTTTAATAGAAGAATAATTAAATGAAGAAAAACGAAGTAATGGATGTCAAAAATGAACGTCTAATCATTCACCTGATGACTCACCTTAAGACACTGATGCTGCATCAACGGTAGCTCACAGAGCTGTCAGCTATAAAGCTGTCCTTTCTTCGAGATGATTACAAAAAGACCCTTCACTGGAGGCGCCAATATTTATCCAGCCAGACAATTTAACCGCGACGGGGAAGCTCTTGGCCTGCATCTCACCTGATGGTAAATGATGATCAGGCCAAAGGAGGAAACGAGTTTCACCCGGAATCCTCAACCACAGAAGAACTGGCTATGTTACCTCTAACTGCCGAAATACAACAACATACAGCTGTTAACATTGTTGTTATGGCGACAGACTTAGATAATCTCAATGTAGCATTATTCTAATAGGCAGGGACTAAGGCAGGAAGCTTGATCTGGATAGGCCTAATACTTATAGGCATTCAAGCAATGTATATAGCTTGACTATTCAAGAAGACCAACCCCCGGTTTTCGAGGTTTCTTAAACAGAGTTTATCCATTCTATAGTGCTATAAGCAGCACTATATAATATCTATATCTTCTTTCTAAACAATAAGTTTAGTAAAGAAGAAATTTTGCCAAAATTGATAAATAATTATTGAGAAATTATTTTGTACTAGCTGCGCCCCGCGGTTTCACATAAGTCTCAATCCCGTGGGAATATTGGGATAAGGAGTATCCTCTGTCCTAACCCAGGTTATGGTTTACCCATGTGATAAATTTCATCCAAATCCGTTCAGCCGTTTTAGCGTGAAACCGTAACAAACAAACTCACTTTCGCATTTATAATATTATTGATAAGATAAGTTAGTTAGGATTGGAATTCTATTGAAAGTATTTGAAACCTGTAAGTACGTATACTTACATTGCTAACTGGTCTATTGACTTTTTGATGTGGGAATGTAAGGTGAATCTCTGACAAGGACTGAAAGGACAGGAAGAGAGATAGAGGCAGATTAATGACAAACAAGACACAATACTACGACTGGTCTAATTTTGAATTGTGTGAAAGTAAGTACATGCATCACTAAACTGAGCACTGGCTCTAAACATTTTGTATAATAGAGACCATACCTATAGTTATTATTTTAATAGTCTCATAATGAACACCTTTCAGATTAAACAGCAAGATATCTTCTAACGTCACCTTTGGCATGTTTAATTCCCAACAAATAAGTGATCAATCATGTTAATGAGACAGAAAACAAATTAAACTTCTCAATCTCTAATTGCGGCACGAATTATAATTCTTGTCTGAGTCTTGAAATACACCTGTACATGAAAACGGTGCGAATCGACCGAACTTGTTCGTCGCCGATGCCGCCGATTCATTATCAGACTTCCAGACGAAACACGAATATTATTCCGGTGCAAAACATAACCTCAAATTGAACTTAGCCTCAGAAAGCTTAAGGTTGCTAATCGTTTGGAGAAACAAAACCGATAAGACAAACTGGAATCGGACATCGAATGATTACTAGTCTCGCGTGTTTGAATTTGAACGTCGTATTCGTTTCGAATGCTAATTAAAATATAACTGTAACGCGTGGTGATAAGGTTAGTTTTCCAAAATTTGGCGGGCATGTAGGTTGTTTTTGAAGCGTGCTTCGGCGAAGCAATGAGAGAGGGCGTGCGATAAATAACCGCCTTTGTGCCGTCACCGGTCGGCTAAATAACGGCTATTAAAATGTGTTTCGAGATTGCTCGTGTTTTTTGCGACTTCGGGCAAGGATCGACAGGTATGCGGTTCGGACTTGGCATTTTAGGGGAAGAATTTCGTTGAGGGCGCTCATAAATAATGATATTATCTGCGATTATGTGATGATCTGATTATGGGTTGTTGATAGTTTCGAATAGCTCAGATCTGATACCTACCTTCTAACAATGGTTCTTGAACTTTCTAGTAAAAAAATTAATCAAACCTCAAAATTGCAGATTAAATTATTCACATAAATGTTCTGAGAATACTAATAGCACTTACTGTTAAGTGGAAAAATAAAAAAAAACAAGGGACAACAAGGACCTTTGGTCACCTTGAAGTTTTCCTTAAGCATTTCGACGGTGTAACTAGCGCCATCTATGTTTGAAACGTTTTTGTTTCACTTCGTTTGAATATTAGACGAAGTCGCTGCTTGCTGTACTTTAAATGAAACACGAGGGCCAGAATGAATTAAGAAATCTATAAAAAAAAGGAAGGAAGAGTCATTAGTTCTACTTGACTGTTAGAAAGCTAAGAAATTGTTATCAAAAGTGGAAAACAATTACGAGGTCGACAATACCTAATTTGAATAGCTTTGAAATACATTAACGATGTCTTACTTACTGCTTCTCCACGATAAGTTTATTACTTAACTATTTCCAGCCATCCAGCAGATCTAGAATGAAGTTTCAGAATCATTATTACTTAACGTCAGACCGGTCGGTACCGGCTGTCATTCGATCTTTGACAGTCGTTACGGGTAGTCAGAAGTCCAAAAGTCTGACAACCAGGGCCTCAAGTCTGCTTTTACAATAGTGTCAGAATGGTCTAACACTGATGTCATAATTGTTGATTTTGGCAAGTTTGGTAATCTACTAACATATTGGCGTCATTATGAATTTCCAATGGTCAGCCACTGACACTCCATTGAAAAAAATGGCAGCTATTGTAATCTCGTACATAATGAAAAATGAATGACTGACTTAGGCGGTAATCTGCAAAAAAATTACAGTTCCTTTGATCAGTGACCTACCATGAGAACGTCATTGTGCAGTTATTGATTTCAATTCGTTACGAGTATCGTGTTTGTGGAATACAATGATCAACCAATGATCGACCATCATGAATTTAGCAGATTACGAACTTTTAGCAAAATGACAATAGGATCGTGTTGGAATGACGAATTTATAAAAATAGCAGATTTGGGCCCCTGTCTCGTGTTATGTAGGCAGAGGTCAGATAAGTAGTCGCTCTATATATAAAATGCTGGTATTCAGTTGCATCCGGTTAGACTGGGAGCCGATCCCAGTATAGTTGGAAAACGGCTAGGCAAGTTGATTGAGATTATTGAGACTGATGAAAATGAAGTACCTATCCAATTCTAAAGAACAACGCTAGTAGATAGTATATCTATATATCGCGTATATCTATTCAAAGCAGATATATATATCGATAATAAAAACGAAAGTAGGTTCATCAGCTGGAGAAAGCTGGCTTTGCATTGCAAATTGCAATTTACAGCAGTAAACTAATGCCTCTAGGGCCTTTTTCTAAAAGAAGCCTTTCATCACTTTACTTAATAGACTGATGCCTGGTTTCTGAGGTCCTCGATAGACTATCAATAGTTTCATGAATTCAACAAAATTATACAAAATTTTGGCAAACATCCTTTTTTACTAAACTGGGTATTCAGAAACAAGTTTTGGAACTAAGGAATAGGCAAGCTACGGTTGCGGAAGCTCAGAAACCGAGGGATAGAACATTTAAAGACTTTACTATTTACCCTATTTTATATACCTAATCAGTAATGTAATCATTCAACTTCTGTTCAACTGAAGATAACCGAATCCGCAATAGCAAGCACAAAGAATAAGTAAGCAAGCAACAAGTCAATGCAATGTGCTGATCATTTATATCAATATGACAAGACTTGGATATCATCATCATCACAATCAGTCTATAATGTTGCCACCACTGGGATACAGACCTCCTCTCTGTAATCTACCACGCGGGCCCAGAGCGTCGCGTTTTTGCAATTTACTGGTCACTGTCAGGTTGTATGTTGATTAAAACATGATTCGCGACCGTAACATATGCGGCTTTACAGAATTATAATCATTAGAATCAGCAATACAACTCCTTAAGTTAGAATTGGCCTCAAATGTCATGATTTTATGAAATAGTCAGTCAACATATTGAAGATTTTTATCATTAAAATTTTTGACAAGTATTTTACAACACTTTGAAAACAAGTGTCACAACTTGATTGGGTGTAGATAAACACGGGGTAGGTTATTACTTCTTGAGTCCTAAGTAGTCCTGACCTGTTTCTGAGGTCCTCGGATAAACTCTTATATATATGTTGAAGCTCTTCCATAAGGAGGAATTCAAATTTGGTTGGTTGTATGTTGATCCTACCTACATAAATATGATTCACGGCCGTATCAAAAAAATATTTATAGAATTTAAATGATAAAAATCTTCAATATGTTGACTGACTATCAACATATTGAAGATTTTTATCATTAAAATTCTATAAATATTTTTTTGACATATAAGAGTTTATCCGAGGACCTCAGAAACAGGTCAGGACTACTTAGGACTCAAGAAGTAATAACTTACCCCGTGTTTATCTACACCCAATCAAGTTGTGACACTTGTTTTCAAAGTGTTGTAAAATACTTGTCAAGAATTTTAATGATAAAAATCTTCAATATGTTGACTGACTGTCAACATATTGAAGATTTTTATCATTAAAATTCTATAAATATTTTTTTGATACGGCCGTGAATCATATTTATGTAGGTAGGATCAACATACAACCAACAAAATTTGAATTTCTCCTTATGGAAAAGCTTCAACATATAAGAGTTTATCCGAGGACCTCAGAAACATGTCAGGACTACTTAGGACTCAAGAAGTAATAACCTACCCCGTGTTATCTACACCCATAATCAAGTTGTGACACTTATTTTCAAAGTGTTGTAAAATACTTGTCAAACATTGACGTGCTTTCAGGCATTATGTAGGTAAAAAAACACTGATCAAACTCCAGCGTTTGATGGTCTATCATATTAATTACGTAATATTGGCAAAATTGTGGTTTCTCTTTCACAAAAGTGTATAATGAAGATTGAGATTTTGAGGTTGATATTTCTGACAAGTTTTGAATAGTCTTAAATTAAATATGACTTGTTTTAGGTGTAAACGAAAACAGTAATCACGTCACAACATGTAGAATACCTGTATTTATACCTTGGTGTTAAAATATATATTTTTATAGGAAGGAATTCACCAACAAACTGCTCGTATAGTAATAATTAAGATCTTTTCCCAGGCCGCATATCTGCGTAGTTACTGGATAAAGTGGTACAAACGATAACGTATTATATCAGGTTTAGTGATAAGCTGGGCTAACGCTATTGCCTAAGGCCGATAAAACTCGCCCAGCAAGCAGAGAGGTATAAAAATAACTGATTGTTAATTAACTTGTATCTTCTTCAGTGATTTGAAGTCCTGCTTCTGATGTTAGATGAGTAGTATCTTCTTGAATCCTTGATTTTGTAACTTTTCTTCGAGAGTTATACATTTAAAATTACTTGACAAGCGCGTGATTTTTTCGTGCTTGTCAAGCAATTTTGACCGTCTAGGGACATTAGGACTTTGCCACCGAATTCGGTAGTAAAGCGATCGATAGTCGAGACTACTTGTCCTGGATATAGAAAGAATAAATTTGTCAAGCGTTTGATCTATTACACGCCAACCAAAGCCTTGTGGAAAACGGGCTCTAAGCAGTTTGTCAAAGAAAAATCTTGAAATTGTAGGTAATACTTATACAGTACTAAAATATATGATTCATGGTGTAAACCGTTACCTTTTCAAGAACATGTTTCGTAGCGAGTTAGAACCACACCTGGCACTCGTCAAGCACCAATGGATAAACTTATTTGATGATGATGATGACAAAGATTAGCGGTAGAGCTCGTGGCTAAATAATATCAGCCGCACGGGTCGCTCGTAGGTTAAGCTACACGTGCCGAGGTCGCTCCGTGGATGGGTGACCGTTCATAATTCATAACATATTGAGACTCACCCGTGCCTCGAGTTGCATGTTAAGCCGTTGGTCCCGACTGTCGTTCGCAGATCTTTAACAGTAGTTACGAGTGGTCCGAAGCCCGAAAGTCTGACAACCAGTCTTACCAAGAGGCATCGTGATAGCCAGTACACTGGGATGGGAGGTCAGATAGCCACTCGCTTCATGTGAAATACTGGTATTGAGCTGCATCCGGTTACACTGGAAGCCGACCCAACGCAGTTGGGAAAGGATTATTGGCAGAATAATTGTGACAATGACAGCGATCATCTATATTATTATTTTTATGAACTTCCCCAAGAATAACGAGAACGGTATTAAAGACATATTTAACAGCCCTAAAATCGTAAAAAACAAGCCAAAAAAGACAAATATCGAACCTCGCATAAATCTACAGATAAACCGGTCCTCTATCAACACCAATTCGCTACCATCAATAAAGAAGGAGCTAACAGCTAACCCTATCCAATATCGAGGCTCATCAATCGAAGCGTGAACATTATCCTCCGGATAGTGGTGCTGGGTAGCAGTGTGACAGGTGGTAAATCACTGGGAACGACATTTTTTCCGCCGTCGCTTCGCTTCGAGTTCGCCCCCGATGTCGAGAGCTGTCTCGAGAGATATGGTTGGGTATGGTCTGCAAAAAGGGGTGGAATATTTTAGTTTTTTTTTATTATTTTTATGAAATTAACCTAAATAAAAAAATATCGTTGTCACTTCTAAAGGTCATAAACTTTTTAATTATGGGATTCAACAACACTCACACTCATGCTTAAGGCAATTTAATTTTTTTTTATCCCTCGGTGACATGTATGGGGAATGCCACCCCTAACAATTTTTTTCGTAGATTCTCTACTTACACCATTGTTTAGCTGTGGACGGAATACAACTTCTATCATTTTTTTATCGATATAGTGCTAATAATAGGCTTCAAGTCATGTGTCACATCCGGACAGACGGACCGACGGACATGACAAATTTATAGGTGTTCCGTTTTTGCCATTTGATTTTTTAGGGT
Organism: Xanthia togata; assembly: GCA_963853775.1. Taxonomy (NCBI): domain Eukaryota; kingdom Metazoa; phylum Arthropoda; class Insecta; order Lepidoptera; family Noctuidae; genus Xanthia; species Xanthia togata. The sequence continues at coordinate 8,821,855 of OY970802.1, read as the reverse complement.
TCCGTCCCTAAAAAATCTGGGCATCGGTTAGGACACCGTGTTTATATTCAGCTTTATAAGTTTAACATTAATTCTATTGCAAGATCTGCTGAAGTGCTGACCATGAATAACTGATTTGTATAGAATTCCTAAAGAAATCCTAAAGTATTCTAATCTATTTCGTTTCTGATACCACATATTATTACAGATGGACACTCCGCAAAATCATTTAACTAAAAAGCGACTCTTGCTACGATACATTGAATTGTAATTCAGGTCAGACAACGCTAATTACCTACAGTTATATTCCCCTAGAAGTTGCCTCTCTTTCTATCGCGTAACTCTTAGATCTTCTGACTACGTTACACTCACTGAATTGGCCCGACAAGTCGACCCCACCAAGTACTTGTGACAGACAGTCTTGTGACAGTGAGACTTGTGTGTGTAATTCATCTGTGGTTATACCTACCTAAGTGGTGTATTGCTATCGCTTTTCATAGTTACTAAAACAGGATTCACTATAATTATATAATTATTGCCATAGCATAAAATATGAATGACATTGGTGCTGAGTATCCATTTCACATAATCTATTAATCATCTATAAAGAATTAAAGATACGCACAAGAAAAGAAAGTGTGTCCTTTTATTTGCTGGTAATTGAGAGCTCTAGATAATCTAGTGTTTATAAAAGCGTAGATAAGTTGATTTCAATTTTAAATATTTTTTTAAATGTTTTTTTGCTATCGCTGCATAGTGAGGGCGTGGCATCATCCTCATTATTTAGATATTAATCCGGCACTCTCCCTCGCTATCCTTCGTGCACACGAGGGTAGCGGGGGTGCAGGGTATCCCTGAACCGGTGGGAGGAGGGTAGGCGACGCGTCGTCTCGTTTTAATTAATATACGACACTTGTGGGACTTTGAATAGTCCCGCAGCAAAAGTTTTTGACTTTACATTTATTCGAGTTTTGTGAAAGTTATGCTTTTCCGAGTATTTGAATGTGAAAGTTTTTCTTTGTAAAATGTTTCGGGCAGAAGTAATATTTCATATTTCAGTAGAGGGGTTGTTGTTTTTATGCTCATCATAAATGGCAATTTCCAACGAATTGGGAATAACTTTTTATTTCAAACTTTAATCATGTCCGTTAGGTTACAAAAATATCAGTATGTAGAGTTTTGAATTAGCATCTCATAATGTTTCAACTCACAAATCAACCTGATAGGTTTTCTTTTTTACAAGTAACTAGCAGTGCTACGCGGTTTCACCCGCATAAGTCTTGATCTCGTAAGAATATCGGGATAAAAAGTATCCTATGTGTTAATCCAAGTTATAAGCTATCTGTGTGCCAAATTTAATCCAAATCTGTTCAGTAGTTTTTGCGTGAAAGACTAACAAACATCCATCCCCACAAACTTTCGCGTTTACAGTATTCGTAGTATATCAAACAAATCTCATGAACATTTAATTTAGTTCTTTTGACAAGAGAGAAAAATGATGGTGACATGACATGCAACAAGTGGGTGTTCTATTATACTAACACCTTATTACAAAAATAGGTGCTTGGGTGGAATATTATGTTTTTGTCAAAATACGGCACCATACATTTTGACCTGACTACGGCGAAGACAAAAGGAAGGGTGGTTATGTTTTAGCAGGCTATCAGCTAGGCTATAGGCGAAAAAAAACGTAACTACTCGTATTCATCACAACAATTAAATTAAGGTAAAGTGCTGTCTACTGATTTACTGTATTTATACATTTCCACCCAGAGTTAACCACTGACACTGAATTTATTATGGAACTGAGGGCTCACAATGGGCGTTATTAGAAGGCTAAAAGTCACCCAAAGGGCAATAGAGACGGCTATGCTTGTAGTTTCCCTACGTGATCGAATCAGAAATGAAGAGATCCGCAGGAGAACCAAGGTAACCGACATAGCCCGAAGAATTGCCAAACTTAAGTGGCAATGCGCAGGGCACATTGCTCGCAGAACAGATGGCCGATGGAGTGGTGACCGCGTATCGGAAGTTGAAGACAAACAAGATGGACCGATGACCTTGTGAAGACCGCGGGAAACCGCTGGATGCGGGAAACACAGAATCGGTCGAAGTGGCGGTGCTTGGGGCCTTGGGGGAGGCCTAAGTCCAGCAGTGGACGTCTTTCGGCTGAAATGATGATAGTGATGATGATGACCTAGAGTTAACGGTTAAGTAGAAGATATTAACGATTACGATATCAGGGCGTCATAAGCGAACAGTACCTAGCTTCGATTAATAATGCATTATTGATCGAAGCTACCTAGTTGTTAATTAATAGCTAGGTTTGTTTATAGACTGGAAGCTGACAGAGCACATTAGCATACTATAATGTTATAGGTACCGCTACATGCCCCAGGGGGACAGAATATTAGGTAAACAAGGGGAAATATTTAATAGCACTGTACAGGTAAATTGCAGTGGCCGCGCATTGCAGTGCTACGTCCATCTTGCTTACCAACGCAGCACAAAATGAAAGATCCCAACGTGTGAACACCGTCATTAAAATTTGTCGAGTGCCCTCTGCAAACGTGCTCACCCAATGTGTACTGTGAGCTTAACCCCCCCCCCCCCCCAGCGTTGGGCGAGCCCGCAAAATACACGAACATCAAAACGGCAAATCGCGCAAAAGTCCCAGATACGTTGGCCAAGCGGCGGAGTCGCCCATCGTAGGTATAATTGCTTTAGATTCAGCATACAAATGAGTCACCTTTCTTAAGAAGACTATTATACCTACTCTCTGCCTCCTGCCTTCTGTTTTATCTCAACCACAGATCACAACGCGACACTGAGGACGCGACACCAGGGCGTCTGTCACCCGGCAACGGTTGCCAAGGCTGCGTCGAAATGCATCGTCGCGTCGGTGTGGCTCCCTATGCTGCTACCGCGACTGCGCCGCTCCGGTCATCGTTGTCATCAGTGTCAAATAGACTTTTCAAAGTTATTTTTAATCATTTTGTTATATTAGGTATAGTTATTATTTTTATTACGGTTAATATACGTATAAATAGATTTAAATAAATGCTCAGTGGCAGCAGCGATGTGGTGGATGATAGTGGTAGTGCTTGTCAACCTTCAACATCGAATTGAGCTATACAGCGGACATCTCTCCTGGATGCTCAGTTCCTGGAGAGATGTCCGCTGTGTACCCAGGCACGGTTTTTAAATGGTAATCGGGGTCTGAATGTGCATATTAGAAAGATATTTTTAGACCCAGCCGTTTCAACATCTAGTTACTCCTAGAACACAAATACATCCACTTTTGACCCGTTTTAAAAAACCTTACAAAAACTCTGTTCTCCGCGGAGACCTCTAGTGGCACACCACTTAGCAGATTGCGTTCAGGCTTTCTTGCCGCCTGGGAGAACTCGCAAAGTGCTTAATATGTACATAATAATTTGGCAACCAAAAATATGTTAACTGCACAAACTATAATATTTTAGCTCATCATTTCGATTCAAAATTACAGACACAGAGATATACTTCTTCAAGAGGTATATAATCCAAATTAGAGGAATGTGACATTATCGGAGCAGCTAGGATTCTTAGTAGTGATGTGGTGGCACCGTATTCTCCAGACAAACACGCAAACAACTCCGGGCAAACACGCTGCCCCAGCGGATGGCCTTTCTTTTCCAGACCCGGATAATCACTCCCTCACCATTACAGGTCGAGAGTTGGTCGCAGCCGTTTGCTCCTTCCGGTGCGGCCTCGACGGCCTGAGTCTTCAGCACTTTAAGGACCTTATTTGCTCAGATGCTGGAGCAGCTGGTGCGTGGCTCTTGAAGGAGCTTACGGCTGTGAGTAACCTTATGCTCTCCGGCAAGGTGAACGAGGCCGTCATCGATGTTCTGTACGGGGCCAATCTATACGCCCTGCGTAAGAGAGATGGCGGCATTTGTCCTACTGTCGTGGGAACTACTTACCGTTATAAGGTAGCCCAGATCTACTGTAAATTTTATGGTGAAGTTGTTTCGAAAAAAATTCAGCCCCTGCAGCTACATAGGTTACGGCTCCAAAGGGGGCTGTAAGACTGCCGTACACGCCTTGTCGGCCTACCCAAATTCTGGCATAGGAAAGGTCATCATGAAGGTTGACATAAGAATAGGGACACGTTGCTGACAGAAACTTAAAAAATAAATACCCCAAATTGTTTCCTTTGGCAATTTTACAGATACCCTTCTAAATTACCTGGCTGTCAACAAGGTACTTCGGGCTAGATATTTTTAGTTTAGCCATTCACACATTATCAATATCTATTATACATTCAAGTCGCGATTCGTGTATGTTTGTTTGTGTGAATACCTTGTTCAACTTAACTGCGCACGGATTTTGATGCAGTTTTCAAGATTTTATTCCGAAAGGTTTATGTGTAACGATTACCCGAAAATTATAATGAAATCCTCAATGGCTAATTTGGTTTTGGTCACGCTGTTCATCTGTTCGTCTGTTAAATATGGTGAGTCTAACAGTACTGATATTATTAATAAACTATCCGATAAATTAAAGTTGACAACGTCGGAAATAGCAGTCAAATATTTCGCTATTTTGATTAATTTTATTTGATGAGATATAGCTCTTTAAGGCATTAAAATATTAATAAGGAATTGTTAAAATAACACTGTTTATGATGTTGTAACAGTTTTAGGTGAGAAACAAAACAAACAATTGGAAAGATTCCAAAAGCATTTGTTACATAGCAATTTTTCATAATAAAGTAGGTACATTCAGAAATATTTCCAAATCAGGTAAACAAAACTATTTGCACTCCCTTTATCTTCTGCTTAGCCATAAATTTTTAAACGTTTAAACTTGTATTAACTTTAAGCAACGATTACAAGTAAGGGGGATAGTGTTTATCAAGGGTTGTACGTTGTTTTATAGCTAATAGTTTTATAGAATTTCGTTTCAAGTGAAATTTTTCTCATATTTTCGTTTCATAGAATAATCAATACGCAGAATACTTACTTCGAAGATTTTTGTTTCACATAAAGTTTAATGTTAGAATGTATGTATCATAGAATAACAAATAAAATATTCTTTATCCATATATTGTTTATTTAATATAAAACTTATTACCAAGAGTAACATTTCAGTAGGCATAGTTTCTGTCACGGCTCCGGCGCTGCGGGGCTCTGGCGGTCCCACGGAGAGCTTATCGTCGCAGATGGTATTCACGCTCACCGCCACGGCTGAAAATGGCCGGCGAAGCCGGCCAGTAAGTCGACGCTGCCGCGCCTAGGCGGGTTTAAATTACACTCTAGGGGTAGGGCAGACCCAGTGGCGTCAGCGTCGTCTGTTACGCTGACGACACTTTGGTCCTGGCGCAGGGGAGGTCGCATCAGGTGGCGGCCGAACTAGCGACACACGGGGTTGCGACAATCGTGGCCAGAATCCGGCAGTTGTGACTCGAGGTGGCCTTGCACAAGTCCGAGGCCATGTGTTTTCATGGTCCTTGGAACGCGCCACCGTCGGGTTCCCAAATAACGGTAGGAGGGGTTCACATCGGCGTCGAGTCGACGATGAAGTACCTGGGACTCGTCCTCGACAGTCGGTGGAACTTCGTGGAGCATTTCCGACGTTTGGCTCCCAGACTGGAGCGGGCCGGGGCTGCCTTGAAGCGGCTCCTGCCCAATCTAGGGGGCCAAACGCCTCCTGCCGGAGGCTATACGCGGGGATCGTGCGGTCCATGGCCCTGTACGGGGTACCAGTGTGGGCGCGTTCGTTGAGGCGGCGGCCTGCCCGCCGGTTGAACGCGTCCCAGAGGGTCATGGCCACCCGGCTGGTCCGGGAATACCGCACGGTCTCCGGTGAGGCGGCGAGCCTCCTTGCCGGATTGCCGCCATGGGGTCTGGAGGCAAAAGTCCTCGCGCATATTTGGGAGTGGCGCGAGGAGGCGAAACGCCAGGGCTTGACTCCGATGCCGCGAGAAATCGCGGCACAGCGGACAGAGCTCCGACGGGATCTCATGGCATCATGGAGAGTGCAATTTTCGAAACCCAGTACTGGGCACGCCACTATTGCGGCGATAAGTCCCCTCTTTGAGGAGTGGCTGGAGAGGCGCCACAGCGTCCTCACCTTCCGCCTGACGCAGGTCCTCACCGGACACGGCTGTTTCGGGAGGTACCTGTTTCGGATAAGGCGGGAGGAAACGCCCGGGTGTCATCACTGCGTGGATCGCCCGGAGGACAGCGTGGAGGTATTCCCGGCTTGGGCAGAGTACCACCGTGTCCTCGTGGAGGCGATCGGTGGCGGGGATCTCTCGCGTCCGGCCCTGGTCGAGGCCATGATACGGAGCGAGAGGGCATGGGAGGCCGTCACCTCCTTCTGCGAAGCAGTAATGCTCGCAAAGGAGGCGGAACGCGTGAGGGAGAGGCAAATTTCGCGTCCTCATGCCCCTAGCCGCCGCAAGAGGAGACGCCCTGGGCGTCGGGTATCAATTGCTGATTCCCGGCCACCGTAGGCGCGGGCTTGCGGACGGAGAGCAATGAGTAGCTCGCCGTCCGGTAAGGACCAAGCCCGGGTCGACGGCGCGTTGTGTTCCACGCACGCCTCAAAGAGTGTCAGCGAGTGAAGGGGTCCGATGAGACCATTGCCTGCCGGGGTTGCGGGAAAGTCTGAAAGGGATACCGTGGCCACCTGGCATTGCACAGGCAACAGAAGGAACACGGGTGGGTTTTAGTCAGTAAGAGTCTGACACAACCTCCCGTTCCACTTAGAGCGGGAGACGTCATTTGATGAATTCCCAACCAAAAAAAAAAAAAAAAAAAGCGGTAGGGCAGACAAGACTACGTGGAGTCGGATTTGCAGCGTGATTCGTTTCTGTCACTAACTTTTGTAGCACAACATAATGACTTTAGCAGACAGTATTTAATTATACATTTATTAAACGCTTAATAATCTTAGTAAATATTTATAAGATTTTTTTTTTTTTTAATTATGCATGGCATAACGTCTATTTTTATAAATTTTTGTTGAAATAAAATACCATGGAAAAATACACCAAACAAACAATATTCGTCAAAAAATAATTCTACTGTGTGTTACGTTTGTTAAACAAAAAATGTAATTAAAAATTCATTGAATTATGATTCTATGAAATAAATACGTTTCTTTCAAGAGAAGTAATAAATAGTCTTTTAAATAAAAATACAAGGACCAATATTATATTAGGTTGGGGAAAAAGTCTTTTCACATTATAGTATGTATGAACTTGTAATAAAATCTCTTTGGCTAGACTATTTGTATCTGGCTGGTTTTCGTATCATTGAAAGTTTAAATTTTAAAGAACATCATTCCAAATTCAAATTAGGAAAATGTGTGATTTTCATTTGTTCTTCGTACCGTCAAGATGAGTGAATCTAATGAAGAAATTCGATACATTTTAAAATTTTACTACAAAAAAGGTAAAAATGCAACGCAAGCCGCGAAAAAAATTTGCGATGTTTATGGACCTAGTGCAGTGTCTGTGAGAGTAGCACAAATTTGGTTTAAGCGTTTTCAATCCGGAAATTTGGATGTCAAAGATGCACGTCGCTCTGGTCGCCCTATTACGGATAAAATGGATGCCATTTTTGAAAAAGTGGAGCAAGATCGGTAATATCAGTAGTTACGACGTAAGTTATTTATTAACTTAACAATTAATAGTGAAAGTCTTAATCAGCCAATAATTGTGGAAACTGGATCAACCATTCTGAAGTCAGATTTATTGAGAATGGGCAGAGCTTACTACATAAAACACAAGGCTAGATTGAGCTGTAAACTGTTAGGATTTCAAACACAAGAAGACACCCATATTTTTATCAAAGCATCTAACTGCCAAAGGTTCTCGCCTTCATTTTCTGGCCCGGGACTTGATTAAATCAGGAGCATACAAATTCTGCTGGACTGCATATGGGAAAGTCTACGTGAAAAAGGATGAACTCTCACCTACTATTCTTATTAGAAATGAAGAGCAGGTACATAAGCTTATCCAGAGCGATTGACTAATGGTGTGTAGTAATCAACATTATTTAGTTCTTATTATTCATGATGCGTCACTCTATTATTTTAATTTAGTCATCACAACAACTTTGCCCACTTTTTACTGTATTTAATGTTTTTTGATTAATGTATTCAAATATGTGGATAATTTTAGAATTTTCGTTCTGTTATCAAACATTCTTTCATATGTTCATTTTCATTCAGTCACACACTATTCACACACTCACACTAACTTACGTCTTAAATCTAAGCACATAATTAGCCGCACGCCGTCTACAATAATCATAATAATCTCCTACTTGTTACCAATCTTTTTATTTTGTAATGATAACACAAACACTTATCACTTTGACAAACACAAAAACATGCTGTCAATAACTACAGTCCTTAATTTTTGCACGCCCCCTAAGAATATAATACAAAACGACTTTAACGGTAACTTTTTAGCAGGTCCTGAATCTAGCAGAATCCCTAGCGTTTGCCTCATAGAATTAATTGTAACAAGTATAGCTAATTACCTAATTTATTGCACATTCTATGCAAACTACTTATTAATTTACTACTATTTACCTTATTCTTTATTTTGTCCTGTTCTCAACACAGGTGTTCTAGGTTCTCTCATACAGGATAAGATACCAGTCATACATATTCTTCTGATTAATTGCTGCGCACCTTCTACAGCAATAAGAATAATACGATATTTTTCACTGCTTGACAATCACCCTCCAGTGTATTGCATTGGTGTCAACCAACTCATAAATAACTTATTTATCACGTATTCTGCAGAGACTACTATTCAATATTTAAATGCATCTAATGGATAACACCCTACAAACTCTCACTGAGATAGATAATATTGAAGTTGCGCGTTCATACCAATGTACTAGCTATGAGTTACATAATCATATAAATGTGACAAGAAATGATTTGACCATTATTTCACAAAATATACGAAGCATATACTGCAATTTTAATGACTTCGAACTCTTGCTGTCAACTCTCAAATTTGAAACGGACATAATTATTCTAACTGAGTGCAGGTTACAATCCCATAAACCTATTCCCCAAATCAGCAACTACTTGTCATTCCAAACAACACGCCAACTAAATCAGAATGACGGAGTGGTTGTTTATGTAAAAAAAACACTAAAACCTAAAGTATAAGAAATAAGCCTGGTTCAAGCATCCTGCCTTCAGTTGGACATTCTCAATAACATTATTCTTGGTGTGTACCGCTCCCCATCCAACACAAACGCAGACTGTTTTTTGGACTCTCTTAGTACACATCTCAATACTTTAAAATGTTCTCAACAAAACATTGTTATAGCGGGGGACATTAACATTAACCTCAAATCTAAAGACAATGAACTGACTCAAGAATATAAAAACAGAGTAAATTATCTGAATATATTATCACTTTACGGCATACTTTCTGGTCATTCTCTGCCAACACGTGAATTGAGCTGTTTAGACCACTTTATGATAAAAATTAATAAAAAAAAAGTTTCAGCATTTATTGCTATCCTCCATACAACTATAACTGACCACTTCACTACGTTTATGTCATTATCGAAATTAAAATCTAAACAAATTGCTAACAAAACTACCTCTACAGTTGATTTTGAACAAGCCCTAGAAAACCTTAAAGAAAATAAATTAGCAGAGCTGCTGTTCTGTGATGACCCAGACCAATTAGCTGATTTGTTAATACATAAACTTACCGAGTCTTTAAATAATAATACGGTTATCAAAACAATCCCTAACAGCAAGCGTACCATTAAACCGTGGATAACCGCTGGCATATTGAGATGCATTAAAAATCGCAACAAATTGCAAAAGAAAACCCGTAGTGATCCTTTTAATGATGTTCTTAAAATAACTTACCGACGATACCGCAACTACTGCAACAAATTAATTAAAAAATTAAAAAGAAAATTTGAAAGGGAACTACTTGCTAAATCAGTCTCAAACAATAAGTTGTTGAAAAATATTAAATCTGTGACTTACACCAATAATAATAAAAGTCAAGATACAGAACTACTGTCCCTTAAATCGAGTCCAACTGAGTCGGTGAATTACATCAACAATTATTTTGTGAACATTGGCAAAGATTTGGCCCAAAATATTCAACCCTCAATACCTAAACCTAGCACTCTTAAAGCAGACAAACCATAGCCGCCGTCTCAAGCAAACTCATTTGTTCTTTTGGGTACGGATCCCCACGAAGTGGGTAAGATTCTGATGAACCTTAAATCTGACAGCGCACCAGGTTGGGATAAGGTATCCACCAGATTTTTGAAACACGTAGGCCGCGAAATTGTTCCTATTTTGACTCACTTGATCAATCTTTGTTTTGCGAAGGGAGTCTTTCCTGCGCCGCTCAAACAATCTATCATCATTCCAGTTCACAAGGGTGGGGATAGAGATGATGTCAATAATTACAGGCCTATATCTATTTTACCAGCTATTTCCAAGATAATAGAAAAAATATTTAATGACAGACTTATTAGATACTTTAAACAATTTAATATTCTAAGCAGCACACAATTTGGGTTTAGGCAGGGAATTTCAACAGAGGATGCAGTGACTGCTCTTTTCACTCTAGTAGCTGATAATCTGTATAGTGGTACCAAGTGTCTGACTGTATTTCTGGACCTAAAAAAGGCTTTTGACACCGTCTCTATTCCCATCCTGATAAACAAATTGGAAGCAGCGGGAATAAGAGGAACACCGCTTAAATTCGCAAGAGACTACTTGTCGAACCGAAAGCAACGAGTCAAGGTAGGAACATTCGTTAGGCGCGATGCTGATATCACGGTTGGTGTCCCCCAGGGAAGCGTGTTGGGTCCTACATTGTTTCTCCTGTATATTAATGACCTCTGCAGCCTCAGGATCAGCAATGCTACAGTATTTTCCTACGCTGATGACACCGCTGTCGTTTTCACTGGGAAGACCTGGCATGATGTTACTTTGAGTGCTGAGGCTGGTATGACCCAAGTGGCTAGATGGCTCAAAGATAACTTGCTGACTTTTAACACAGCTAAAACCAATTATATCTGCTTTAGTATATCTAATAGTTCCCAGCCTAGCGCAGAACTTAATTTGAGAGTTCACACCTGTGATGACTCAAGTAATTGTTCATGTCCAACATTAGATAAGGTAACACAAACAAAATATCTAGCTGTTATGATCGACCAAAACCTGTCTTGGTATCCTCACCTTGAACGGGTCAATAACAGGATAAGAAAATTAAGCTGGATTTTTAAGACCCTAAGGCATATTGTTCCAAAAGTTGTACCTACTAGTACGAATAACCCGAGACACCTCCTTAATGAAATCTACATAGCTTTGGTGCAATCTGTTTTGACGTACTGCATCCCCATTTGGGGTGGTGCAGCAAAAACTAAATTTATTGATCTTGAGCGGAGTCACCGTGCTCTAATTAAGATGATGTATTTTAAAAACATGAGATTTTCCACCCAACACCTCTACCAAATTAGCAACTTATTATCGGTGAGAAAGCTATACATTATTAGAACTATAATTAAAAAACACAAATCCCTTCCTTATGACCCTAACTTAAATTTAAAAAGAAGAAAAGACTTAGTAGCAGATGTTCCCCAAACCAAAACTAAATTTGCTAGCATCCAATTTAAAAAAAGGTCTGCTCAGCTTTATAACAAATGTAATGGGGAAACTTACATATACAATAAAAAACTAAATGAATGTAAAATAAAAATAGTTCACTGGATAAAACCGCTTAATTATGAGGAAACAGAGGCATTATTGTTATAAACATAATATGCTAACAGTATCCTAAGGCTCAACCTCATTCGCTCATGAACTAACCCACGTACACACATAATGACATAACACACACATACCACACATTCAAACACAACACTGATTACAACAACCCAATCATAATTACACACAATCACACACAACTACACTATCACTAACAATTTGAATTCTGAAAGCACTTATTAGCCTAACTTATATCCATAGTTTTCATAGATTAGATTCCTTTATTATATTTTTTATTTTTTTATTATTATTGTTTTAAATAAACAAGTTTATAGTTAATACCAACAATGTATGGAAGAGCGGAGTCTCCTAATACAGGCTTTATTAGCTTAAAAGGAGGCTCCAATCACTACCTAGTAATGTAAGTAAACATGTTAATACTAATAAACATTTTTCATTTTTCATTTTCATTTCATTACAATTATGAAAATAATGATTGTTTTGATACGGGTGAAACCACTAAACCACTGGGAGTTATTAAACCTCTGTTCAAATATAAAGACAAATGTATGCAGTTGAACTTGTACGTGATAAAAAATGGTAAAACAATGTTACTCGGGAGGCAATGGATGGCATCGTCAGCAATACAAGTGCCTGTATTGGGTTATTTTATTTATTTTGGTTTACCAACAATTGTTTACACTGGTTATGGGCATAAAAAACAAGCAAAAACAGATAAACAATAGTGCACAATCACTTATAGGTAAACTCAGCATGCAAAACGAAAGTTGTACGTACAAAAGAGAAAATAAAACTACCTTAACTTATATCAACTACTAGTCTCTAAAATGTTACATTTTATATATACCTATAGATCCTGATCGGATTATGATACATATGAAAATAACAATATTATTTGTAATGGTTCACATTTTGATATAAACATATTTAGTTCCAGATACTCTAATGTGTTCGCGGACGGTTTGGGGCGATTCACTGGTGGTAAGGTTGGCATTCACTTCCGGCTAGGCGCACCCTGTGTTTATGCGCCCGCGTCCGCTTGCGTATGCACTGGGCGAGCCGGTGGAGCGCACGCTGGACCAGCTGGTGTGGGACGGCATTCTCACTCCGGTCGAGCAGTCCGACTGGGCGACGCGACGCCCATAGTGCCCGTCGTGAAGAAGGACGGTACCTTAAGGAAATGCGCCAATTAAAGCTCACGTTGAATAAGGTAATAGAGGTCGATCGCTATCCACTACCTAGGGTTGAAGACCTACTAGTTCGGTTAAACGGCGGTGAAAGTTACAGTAAGATAGACCTTTCCCAAGCTTATGCTCAATTTGAGCTAAATGATTCACGGAAGTACCTACACGGTTATTAACACGCTCAAGGGATTGTTCCGATATAATAGATTAGTTTATGGTCTTGCGTCTAGCCCAGCCATATTCCAGAGACGTTTGGAACAAATGTTTGCAGATTTCCCGCAGGTAGGCGTATTCCTTGATGACGTCATAATAACAGGGCGCACAGTGTCCGAACACATGACTAATTTATGCAAAGTTTTTGGCCGATTAGAATAGTATGGTTTGCGAGTGAGGAGGGACAAATGTTCATTCTTTGGTAAATCTGTTGTTTATTTGGGGCATGTTATCAGTAAAGCTGGTGTAGGTACATACTTGTTCGGATAAAGTCAAGGCGATTATAAACACGCCTGCACCGTCGAACATATCGGAGCTGAGGGCGTTTACAGGCATAGTTATGTATTAAGCTAAGTTTAGTTTTAGTGTCAGTACAATTTTAGCCCCAATATATAATTTGTTGAGATTAGGAGTAAAGTATGATTGGAGTGAACTCAAACTCAAACTCAAAGCATTTATTTCAATTAAACCATTTACAGGCACTTTTGAATTGTCAAGGAGTCAGTCAGTCAGAAATATGAAGCTAGTTGCCCATTCCAAAGCGTAGGTTCCTATGGAGAAGAACGGGCAAGAAACTCCACGGTCACTCTTTTAAAAAAAAAAATATTCTTACAAAATATTGTTTACATCATTCATGTTGAAATTATACATGTGAGAACAATGTAGAAAGACGTGTACGTAAAAAGCGTCCGTAAAAAAAAAACAAAAATAAAACAATTCAAAAATTAAAATAAGCCGTGGCAGATAAGAGATGACCAGTCCCTACTGCGCCCGTACTAATGGCGCCCGTTTACGAACATGACGCATGGATCAGCACCGTTTAGCTCAACCATTTTGAAGGGAACTCAACGATCCAACACACACGCCACCACCAGCGAGACATTTGAGTGAGTATGACATACTCTTAGCCGCCAGGGCATATCAAGTCAATGAAAGACGTACCCAGTAAATGGTAGCTTTATAGAGGGTGTGGTGAATGTGCTATGCAATTATACAATAAAAAAAAAGAGATTGAAGTTATACAATTCAAAGATAGTTTTTGCAATCTTCAGCAATTCCAACAATATTTTTGAATGCTAATCAATTAGTTTATGCGCCCTTGTGGAGCTGGACCAGCGTTAAGCCAAGCATTTTTGTCAGCGATATAATCCCCAAGCTTATATGCCTGGCAGTCTGCCTGCTAGTGAAGAATGTAAGAATGCGTTTGGTGAGGTTAAAGCATTGTTAGCTAGTAGTGGGATACTTACACACTACTCGGTTGAGTTGCCACTCGTGCTGATTATAGCATAGAATTTATATCGTATCTAAAAAAAAATGCGCAGACGCATTTGTCACGACTGCCTGATAAGACAAACTTACATTGAGATAGGAAAGAAAGTACGTATGGACATTTTGTAGAGAGTTTTTACCCATTACGGTACGTATGTAAATTTTGTAGAAGAGTTTTTACCCATTACGCATAATGATGTTAAAGAGACAACGCAAAAAGATATTGAGTTATGCAGGATAATGACATAGTATTTGGAACGAATTTTATTTGGAATTTGGGTGCCTTATGTGGTGGTATAGAATGGTAATACCTTTGAAATTAAGGAATCTTATTTTAAGACAGCTGGTCAGTGAGTCAGTGGTCATATGGATATCATGAAGATGAAAGCGCTAGCCCGAAGTTATGGCTGTAGCATGTGGCCCAATGTAACTCCGGTTATAGAAGTAATGTGTAACAGTGTAAGACGTGCGCCGCGGAGGCCGACGCAATGCCGCGGGCGGCGCCGCAGCCGTGGCCTTATACCGCACAGCCGTGGACTAGGTTGCTGTAGATTTCCTAGGGCCATATCAGGGTACATTTTTTTTGTGTTGGTTGATTCTACATAGTTCAAAGTGGATATAATTTTTTTTAGTGGATCAAAACGGTTTGGGCGAGACAGTACGGTGTGTCAGACAAGTGGGTGAAAGGAACTGTGAGAGAGGTAGAAGGTACCCATAGGTATGTGGTGGATAGCGGTGGTGGTAGACTTATCAAAAGACACATTGATCAAATTATGCGCCCTTCTCGGCTGTTCCTTCTCAAGGAAATGAGGATAACAAAGAACTAGGTGACTGAAGTGAGACTGTTTTGCCGTCACAAGCTGATGGATTGGTAGAGGCATCGGAGTCGAGATATTTGATTAAAGATTAGCTGGGTATTATAAAAGAGGATGGTACGTTAGACAAAGGTAGTAGTGATCCTAAAGTTAGTATTGTGCCTCCGGTACCTCCACCCATTGATCCACCTAGTTGTGATGCTGAGCCGGCGCGGGCGCCATCAGTGACGCGCTCCAAACGAATACGCAGACCGGTCATCCGATTTGAAATAGATTAGTTTATTTATTGAATAAAACACAATAAAAGCTTACAATTACGACCAAAATGCTTACATGCTAGCAATTTCTACAATCCATTTAAAACAAATAGGTAATCAAGAATTAACGAAATTGAGAAAAAAAAATTATAGAAAAATGATACATGTCAATAGAAAGATGTCAAAGAAATTCAACATTTTAAGCAACAAAATAATAATAATAAGAAAAATGAAACAATAATGTCAAAGATGTAAAAAAAAAAAAAAAATGTCCAAATTCAATATCTCGGTCAAATTCAAATAATTACAATTGAACATTTAAAAATAACAATACCACATAGTTCACATAATCAACTAAACTACAGTACAATTATATTATTAACTACAGTCTATTTAAAAACGACAATACATCTTTCCTTATGCTGTTGATACTATCCACAAATATGTCGGCATCTGGACTACTATCAAGGTAACTATTCATGAGAGAAATTGCTCTTGCGGTTGGGCTGTTATTGACCTGATGGGTGCGCCATGCCGGTGGGCACGCGAAAAGCTGATGCCGCCGCCGCCTTATGCCCCGCATGTATTGCTGCGGAACATACAAATGGATATGCTCTATAACCGATGGATTATCAATCTTATTGCTTATTATAAGACAATAATGTAAAATATGCATTAAGTTGCGTCTCAGCTGTAAAGTATCCAATCCGATCATACCCGACACGAATAAAGAAGGATATAAGAATGGGTAATACCCATAAGTCAGCTTATACACATAACATTACGGCAAAATAGTTGTTTATATAGACCGTAGCTGTTCCGTCAGAGTTTTCGTAACGCGTTACAGTAGTCAGTGCAGCGAGGCGGATTCGAGCGCCGGATCCTCAACTCGACTGTCAGCTGTTTCGTGAATTCCTTTGAAATAGAAATATGAGAAACGAAATTTTATGTCCTCGAAGCGAGCGTTCGCTGCGTCTTGTGTATCACCGTATTGTAACCAAGCTCACCTCGAATGGTACAGACGCCAGCAGGTCAACCTATCCGAAACTGTCATTTTTTTTTTTTTTAGCTTCAGTGATAAAGTTGAAAATCTATTAAAGAAATTTGACAGATTGTAGTAAGTTGACGTGCTGGCGTCTGTACATTAATGATGGAGCGCTTTGTTTAAATTAATTAAAAGTACGCTCAACGCCTTTTGATTTAATCATTGGATACAATATCAATATATTATATATCAATGATTGCATTTCATAATCAATATTTTAGTTCACTGGTTAGCCAAATTTCATATTTCCATACAGTAATATTACCAAATGAATCAAAACAGGTAAATATTTGACAGCTATTTGCGACGTTGCCAACGCTTACTATTAAATTAATGCTTGCCAAGCCAACTTTAGGATAAACGCTCTTAAGGGAATAACTCGCAAAATATGAAAATCAACTGTCCCCCCTATTTTTCCGAGTTATATGCGATCATAAATGAATGGAGCAGCAGATTTTCTCGCGATTTCAGGGGTTGAGCTTTCAGGGTAAACAATCGCAGTTTAAAAGAAAACCATAGTGTGTGTGTGTGAAAACGGCCTTAATTCGGTTAAACTAATCCGAGGAACCCATTAATTAATTTATTTATATAGGGTAGGAATATATATTTATAAACGTTGCTTAAAATTAAGCGATGATTAGCGACTCTTTAATAACCATACATTTTTGACATTTGACTTAACGGGCCGGCGGAGCATGCGTAGTTCATACAAACGTAATACCAAAATAATTTGTAAATCAAACATATTCTTAAGGTAGTGTGTATTTATTCCGATTGGATTACAGAATATCTATGCTTCCAAATATATATTTTTAATGGACACTGATTTAAATTCGAGTTATGAGAAAAATAAGTTTTCTATAGAAATTTTAAATTCCTCATATCTCGTCTTTATATCAGTGTCCATTCAAAATATATATTTGGAAGCCTAGATATTCTGTAATCCAATCGGAATAAATACACACTACCTTAAGAATATGTTTGATTTACAAATTATTTTGGTATTACGTTTGTATGAACAACGCATCCTCCGCAGGCCCCTTAAGGGTCAGTTCACACCGAGACGTGACGCGACGCGACGGTGCTTGAAGAGGCCAGTAGTTTTTCTCTGCACAACGCGCTGCGCGCGAGACGCATCGCGAGATTGCGAGGCGCGTCGTGAAGTCGTTGTCGAAGCGAGCGACGCGGCGACGCGACGCCTCGTTGCGAAACGACACACCGCGCGGCACAGCGGAACGGGTCTACGTGCACGAACTTTTTTTATTTTTATATATTGCATTTCGTAGTTGACCTCTGAGGATCATAACTTCTTAACCGGCCTGTCCTGTGGTTGCCAGCTTCTAAATTAAAGCTTCCAGCCAGGGTGTAAAATATAACTTATCCTAAACTAGACGAACGCTCCAGTGACAAAAAGTCGCGAGAGCTTATATAATAAGCCGTTGTGCTAGACTGTCGAATGATTTCGCTATGTCGAAGAATATAGCACCCGTCATAGAGCCACGTTGGAAACCAGCGCTTATATCATCGGTGAAACGGTAGACCTTATGCACGCTTGAGTGCTAAGCTTAAAAGCCAAACTGCTCGTTGGGAATGAGGCCCTTGGTCTCGGCATAGTCTTTGAGAAGCTTATAAACAAGCGTCATAGATTTTACCGAGGACCTTGAGAAGATTTATGTTGATAGCCATTAGCCAATAGCATTATCAGGTGGGCAGAGGCTACTCTGTGTTGGGCACGCCACTATTGCGGCGATAAATCCCCTCTTTGAGGAGTAGTTAGAGAGGGGCCACGGCGTCCTCACCTTCTACCTGACGCAGGTCCTCACCGGACACGGTTGTTTCGGGAGGTTCCTGTTCCGTATCAGGCGGGAGGAAACGCCCGGGTGTCACGGGGCGCGATGAAACGATGGCTCGGGAACCACTGCAGGAACCACTGAGCCGGAAAACAGGAACCTCGAACAAAAGCAGCGCACGTCCGTCCGTGACCGGTGCTGAGCGTAGAAATGAATCGCCGCGAGCTCCCACCCCGCTAGCTAAATAGTAGATACAAGTCGCCACGCCACATGGTAGGGTGATATGAAACCGTAGAGGACTAAGGAATTTAAAATAAAAACATTTATTTAAAAAAAACCGGTCTAGTGCGCGTCGGACCACGCACAATGAAGGGTTGCGTAGTTGGGATGAATTTATCCCAAGAACACAATTAACCGTATAGTTGAAAAACATGTTCCCTGCAAATGTAAGTTTGTACGCACAATATAGTGATTTAGGTACCATATTATTTTAAGACCATTGACTTCTTATAGGTTTTCTTGTAAACTAAGTAGGTATAAGCAGAGCACTCTAAAATCTATATTTTTTTCAAAATTTTAGGCTCAGTAGTTTCCAGTGATCGAAGCTGATGCAGTAGTCGTGGATGTAGTATGGAATATCGTTGCACGTAAATTGACAATATTTTGCAATACAATTCTAATACATCAAAATATTTTCTTTTCTTTTTTCAGACAATATTGAAACTACCCATAGCTTTGAAAGTAATATAACAAAAGTATTGTTTAGTATGTAGATTTCAAAAATGTACATACGAATCCTTAAGTCCGTAAGTACTTCACGATTTTAGTCCACTGTGCGACGACGGCTTGAAGCTGCGCCTCGCGCTGCGTCACGCGGCTTCGCTAGGTGCAGTGCCGCTCTTGCACGCCGTGCCGCTCTTGCACGCCGTGCCTACCGGCGAAGCACCGCTGCGTCGTGATACGTCGTGTTACGCCACGAAGCATCTCGGGGCGCAGCGCGGCGTAACGCGACGCGCCGCGGGTATTGTCAAATTATTTCAATTATTTTTATGTAGTAAATAAAGTTATATTTTGTGTCGCATCGCGTCAGGTCTCGGTGTGAACTGATCCTTACTTTAAGCAACGTTTATAAATAAACACGTATATTTGTACATTCCAGCCTCATCAATTCAGTGCTATAGTTGTACATCATTCGAAGGAAATAAAAAATGCTGGGATGATTACTCCAACTTTACATTGAAATGCGATGAAGCCGAGACCGTGTGTAGCATTCAGAGGGGTGATTATATATTTTTATACCCATGTGGTTGTGTTGCCATCATTGATTAAAGACCGAGCTGGCCTTTGATCGTTTTTAGGGTTCCGTACCCGAATACTGAAAACCGAACTTTATTACCTACCAAGTCTACACTGCCTGTCCGTTAGTCTGTCAGCCACGGGGTTCTCCTTTTAACCGGTATCCCTGGACTTAAGTTGAAATTTTCAAAAATAAATTTAATTTAAATTTCACAGAACACCGGTTACCATAACCTCTGTCATTGCAAATAATAAAAACAAAGTAATCAATATTAATTGGTGATACGAACCCTTATTGCGCGAGTCTGACTCGCACTTGACCGGGGTTTCTTTTGGGCCTGTGATGCAAGATTCAAGCTCAAACTCAAAGCATTTATTTCAAATAAACCAATTAGAAGCATTTTTGAATTGTCACGGGGTCGGTCAGTCAGAAAGATGAACCTATTGCCCAATCCAAAGCGTAGTAGGTACCTACTTAGGAAGAAGAACGGGTATGAAACTCCACGGACACTCTTTTAAATCAAAATATGGTTACAAAAATAAATATGGGTTACATCATTCATGTTACATGTGAGAACGATGCAGTACGTTAAAAGCCTAAAATCGTAATCCTAAGTAATATCCTACTAATACTATAAACGCCAAAGTTTGTGAGGATGGACGGATGAATGTTTGTTACTCTTTCACGCAATAACTACTGAACGGATTTGGATGAAATTTGACACACAGACAGTTTATAACCTGGATTAACACAAAGAATACTTTTTATCCCGATATTCTCACGGGATCGGGACTTATGCGGGTAAAACTTCGGGGCGCCGCTAGTCATAAATACAAAAGTGAGTTTGCTTATATGTTACTCTTTCACGTCTTAACTACTAAACCGATCATCATGAAATTTTGCAAACACGTTGTCAGGGGTACAGAAAATGACAGAGAGTACTTTTCATTCAGAGAAAAAATATTTTTCCTGAGGGATAACACTGAACGCGAGCGAAGCCACAGGCAAAAGCTAAAAGCTAACGATTAAAAAAAAAAAACCGGCGAAGTGCGTGTCGGACCAAGTACAATGAAGGATTTTTTTATTTTTTTTTAATTTAAATAAATTTGAATTTTATTAATGTAGTGAATTTTTGATACAATATTGTTATGTTAGATTATTTTGAACTTTTGTGAGTGTAAATAATATAACTTAGGTAGGCAATGACATTGTATGGAACTAATTTAATTCTATTTAATTTGTTATTATTTTAATTATTTGTGAAATAGTATTCTTGTAAAACATTCAGACACAATGTAAATTGTTATTGAATAAATGAAAATGAAAAAAAAAAATTAAAGGGTTCTGTAGTTGGGATGAATTTATCCCAAAAACAAACTAGTTACGTAGTGTGATGTAGACGTACGTAGTTGTGTAACGTTTTTGAAAAACATGTTCTCCCATATATCGATATACGTCACGGTCAATTCTCCAACTGCAAATGTAAGTTTGTAATAAAAAAAAAATGTGAAAACTACAAATTAAAGATTTTCTGACTTTTTCGTTTTCATGCACTGCTTGCTGCCAAATTTCATGATTACTATTTCAACGGGAATCACCCTGTAGGTTTTGATTTATTTGCGAGTAGCAAAATATGACATGAATGGCCGTATATTTTTTTTGTTGCGTTGACTTAGAAGCGTGATTTTTTGGGGGTCATAAACCTACGTATTTGATATTAATTTAAACTTGATACCTCCAGGCGTTATTGAGAAAAAGAGTGGAAACTAACAGTAATAATGACATTAAATTCAACTAATGTCATTACTTCTGACTGCAGTGTTGTGGTTGAAATGATGTTGTGATCTAAATATTTTAATATTTTTACGTCAATATTGGAAGGAATTACATTAATACTGATGTCATTATTACTGATAGTGTCAGGTCCGTTATAAGGGTTCGTTTTTTTCATTTGAGGTACGGAACCCTAAAAACAATTCAAAAATTAAATTAAATTAAATGAGCCGTGGCAGCTAAGAGATGACCAGTCCCTAATGAGGGCGCCCGTTCACGAACCTGACGCATAGATTAGCACCATTCACAACTATTTTCAAGGGAGCTAAATGATCCGACACACGCGCCACCATCGTCGAGCCATTAGAGTGAGCATGACATACTCTCAGCCGCCAGGGCACATTCGAGTCAATGAAAGACGTACCCAGTACCTAAATGGTAGCTTTATAGTAGGTACATAGTACTCGCACATGTGCTATGCAATTAAAATATACTAAGAGATTGAATTTATACAATGCAAAAATTGATTTAAAAATCTTCAGCAGCTCCAACAGTATTTTCAAATGCTAATCAATAAGTTTCTGCGCCCTTATGGAGCAGTACACTTATAATATGCTGAGTTGCATAGTGTGCGTTTTATGCAATATGTAAAAAAACCCTGTCCGATCCGAAATGAGCAAATAGATAGGTACTGCAATAACATTACCAAAAAGAATTGAAAAATCTTATTATTATTGAAAATAAACAAGTTACTTATTGCTATTTAATTCACATTTGTAGTAGGTGGGTCATACTCAGAAAAAGTGTACATTTTAAATTTGTAACTAAACTGATAGGTAACGATACTGAGAATCTCCGTCACGAAACTGATGTCATAAGGTATGGTACACATGAATTGACCGAATAAAACATGTGATTATATTTGATTTATAAGTCTTATTTAGATTAATTTTAATAAAAACTTCTACTCTATTACTGATAAACACAGAATAAAGTTATACCAGGAATAACAAAGGAATAACCATACATTTTCATAGGTTTAAACTTAATAACTTTATTTTGTTTATTAGTAAGAAGGCAATAGTATAAACATCGTTAATTAAATTAGCAAATTAAAAATTATTTATTTAAAATTAAGTAGAAATTAAATATATCAAAACGAGTTTTCAATTTTATTATAACGAGAACATAATGTTTCTTATTATCTATTAACTCTAAATAATAGATTTATTTTTCTTCTTTTTATAGTAGCGATCAGAGTATTCTCTCCACTTCTGTCTTGTTTATTATTTTTGGCTTTGGTTCTTAATTTATTTTAACTCTCTCTAAATGTTTTTGTTTTTTGCATTTCCAGCCATGGTGTTTTACTGAAACGAATATAAGTGGTTTATAACTTGTCTTACAAATTATGCTCTTGTTGTAGGTACTTATTTATAAATTAAAGTGTTTTACACCCACTACAAAACCTTTGGCCAACTAACGTCCCGGTAACTATAGTTACATACTTTTTGTTTTTGTAAACTAAGCTTAACAATTTCTCAGTTTCGTAGCGTAACGCAATATAACGAAAATGAGAATAAAATCTGAGAAATTATAACATTTAAAAATATTTTTACGTAAACCACGTGTTTACCACGCAAGCACTGAGCATATTCGTTAAGATAATACACAAAATAAGAAAAGTACATAGTAAGTAAACAAAAACTATAATAAACTTAGCATACCTAATAATAGTCGTTTAACACCCTGAGGTTTTTTTTGTAAATATTCACTTAGACGTCTTTTGACTTCACGACTACGGAAAAAACATAATGGCTGCCGCGACAGTGATTTTGACGTAGCTAATACTGTTTCCAGAATTAGAAAAAATATTTATATCACTTCAAATAATTACGTTTCAAATTTTATTGCGTGTTACTAACCCTGAGTAACGAAACTTTATAATTTTGGGACAAAATTAGTTTATTTAAAATAAATTATTCTATAAATGATTTACGAATAAATGTGGTCCTATTTAGTTACTTGATTCATCAAGAATAATATAGCCACAGTCAGTGTTAAGTAAAGCGATGAATATTCGTAACAATTCATCTCTGAAAAAGTGTAATGATCATTGGGACACCTAAAAAATGTATGATGATATTTATGACGATGTTTTGAAAGTCAAAAAAAATACTCTTTTAATGAAAATTTAACTTAAAATACCAGAATAACCTTCATTTTAATAGACTAATATAACAACGTGGGGGTAAAAAAGAAAAAAATATCATAATATTAGATATTTACTTTAATATGAAGTAGCGGGACAAGAAAAGATACCAAATGTACACTTTTTCTGAGTATGACCCAGGTATCGAAATTACCCCAAACCCATTAAAAATGAGCAAATGTTCAGCAGGGGTCTTAAGTTATGCCTTGTAGACACCCGATAAACGATGGCCGCCCGCACTCTATCCGGGTAAAATTCCCCGCTGAAAAAAATATGTGGTGATTTTTTTTATTTATTTTTTCTGAACATTACCACATTCATAGACACTCAGTACAATACTTTATAATACCCTCACGGATCGGACAGGGTTTTTTTTATACATGTTGTGTAACGTTTAAATTTTGTTTCATTCAGTTGAAGTATTTTGTTGTAACATTTTAAGCAGTACCCCTGAAAGATGAGTCCACTTTAGCCAGCCTGAAAATTGGTTAATTGGTTGAACTAATCGGTCCCTCTTTCTAGGGATATAATTGTCTTTCACCTCTTTTACTAAAAAGATGTCGATTTTTCTATAAGTGTAAATTATGTTTTCATTGATATATTGACAACGTACCGTCATAATGTTAATATCTTTAAACAGTTTCCATAGAGAGTCGTGCCTGCGTAGGCCATAAAAGGCTCTGATGGCTCTTTTCTGCAGAATAAAAATGGCATCGATGTCTGCAGCCGCAGCGTTCCCATAGTTCTTTTGAGTCTGAGCTGCTGACGCTGGATGTGATGGACGAGATATCCGCTGTCCAGATCTGCGCAACGAACTTCAGCGAGGACGACATAGCTGCTGTCAAGCTGTTGTTGTACAGTTTGCTGAACAAGCACGACCAGATGGTGTCCCGCCGGCGTGACGGGACTAAGAGGGTGCCTGTAGGATATAATCACGCTATTCAAGGAGACCAAGCCTGACGACGTGCCGACGTTTGTGGCGAAGGAGCTACACAAGCTTCCTCCCGTCACCTTCGATCACGTCGATGTTACGAGCCTTCTGAAGGACATTGTCTTTCGGAAGGCCCGCCTCGCGTATGTGCTAACGAAATTTGATGCATCTCAAAACACCCGTCGCTGATTTGCGTAAAGAAGTTAGTGATTTGCGCAACAGCGTGGCGGTAATTAGGTCACTGTCGATTGCTGAGCGCCAAACGTCAACACATGTCGCGGAGGCTGCCTCGATATATCGTCGTCGAATTCCGCGTCAGCAGTTTCAACACCAGCGCATCATCACCGCTGAGCTTGCAGAGCGCCCCACCACCGCTCCCGTGCGCCCTGCAGCCCCATGGTCGTCATCGCGGCTGCTCCACGCAGCGCCTCCCGCGCCCTTTGCCCCATCCCGATGCCAGTGTCTGCAGCCCTGGCGAAACCCCTTACTAAGGAATTTCACTAGCCTCACTGCAAGTGCCCCTGGCGTTCCTAGTATCGAGCCCGTGTCAGAAAAAGCGCAGACTAGGGCTGATAATGATGCCAGTTTCGTTACGGTGCAAAGAAGGAAGCTATGATCGCGAACCTTCGATCAATAATAGCACGTCGCGAACGAATAAGAACCGCTGCGGCAAAGCTCCTCCTACGGACCCCGAAGTGAGCCTGCGTGCCGCAAAGCCAAACACACCGGTGTACATCTCCCGCCTGCACTATACCACTAAGGCGGAGGACATCGTGGAGTACGTGCGCTAAAAGACGAGGTACATGCCAAGGGTGTAGTTACTAGAATCGCACCGGAACTTCAACTTCAAGGCGTTCGTGGTGCGTGTACCGAACTGTTATCTGCCCCTAGTCATGGAAGAAGACTTTTGGCCGCAGGATGTGGTGTTCCGTCGCTTCCGCGCACAAGTTCCACAGGACAGCACAAAGTCAAGCTAGTGTAAAGTGAAGTGCTACTATCATAGCCTAAGCCATTAAAATATATATGAATAGGTTAAGGTATTTTTTATTGGAACAGTGTCGCCCGAAATAAATGGTATTATTAATGGTTTTATAGTGAAATACCGTTCGACATAATACTATGAAAGTAACTAATATAAGCCTCATTGTATGTGCATCAGTAAATTGACGGATTTTTCTCACAACATATGCTGCTTAGTCGTCCTGCAAGGGATGTTAAATGAGGACCCCATTGAAGCCTTGAGTCGAGCGCGATCCCCAGGAAAACTGTTTTATGGACGAATTCTAGTTTCTCTTGATTTAATACTGTCTCATAATTACTACTTTTGACATTTGGTAAAGAAAATCTTATGCACTTAGTTTTTCTTCTCATTTCATACTAAAAACCCTTCCCATGTTGAGCCGTCGCGAGGAGACATGTCATTAGTTTGATGCACGTCTATAAATGTTAAAACTATACTAACTAACCTACTAACAATACCAACTGAGGTTGGTTTTTTAAAAAGTGGTCCAGATCATTAATATATAGATACTAAAAAGAGGAAAGGACCCAATATTGAGCCGTGGGCGGAGTGGTGGCCCAGTGACAGTGAGATAAAAAGCACCACAATAGAAGAAAGACAACCTATGGAACAAGAGGGATTTAGAAAAGGATTCTCTTCCATTGACCACATTCATACGCTAGAGCTTCTTATAGATAAATAGAATAAAATGCAGCAGATACCACTCAATCTTGCATTACCCCTAATGAGTAAGTAACAATACAATTTTACAATCTGATGTCCTAACTAGGTTACTTAGTAGCCTGTATTTAATCAGACCTTATTTCCCGAAAATAGGACAAGAGTATTTCTTAGACTATTACATAATTAAAACTGAACAAATAAAAGTCCAGTTCAAGAATATGTGAGTGCGAGTGCGTGAGGTTATACACACACGCACACAGACATTTGGCTGTGTGCGTGTGTGTGTGGGTGGTAAAGTGAGAGTGTGTGTATCTGTGTTATGAGTTACTTACTGTTGTAAGAAGGGATTCGGTATCATCATAATTTTTGGTAGAAAGAAATTCAGGTAATCCGCTGCTAACATGCAAATATTAGCTTACAACAAGTTTGCAGTGGAATTATTGCGTTTAATCTATTATATAGAAATGGTCCTTCATAGAAAATAATCTTTTTGTTAAAGTAAAGTATGGATGAGCTACAGTCCTATATCCTATTTCTTCTTTTCTTCTTCTGGTTATTGTCGGCCGACGTGCAATTGGAATGTTAGTGTGTTGTTGTAAAATCGTGCTGAGTATAAACATTTGGCGGACGCTATGGACCTTGCATTTCTGTTAGAGGCCAAAGGCAGGATAAAGTAGTGGTCGAAAATCAACACAATACACTGGATATGGCATACAGATTAAAAACGACTACCTAAGACACCTACGATTCGCAGACGACGTAGTGTTAATTTTGGAAACTAGCTCTCAACTCAAGTACGAACTATGACAGAATTGTAGCGGTTACACCGCGACATACGAACTACGCATCAAAGACATGACGTCACACAAATCCTGCATCGCGCAATTAGAGTTTACCGTGCGAACAACATATATAAGACTATCCGACATCAACAACACCCGTCTGGTTGGGGGATCCTCCCTTTTCTATGGTGGATGAGTGAACTTTACACCCTGTTCCTCATGCTCCCAAATTGGTGACCCCGAGTATGAACGTCAACGCAGCCTTCGTGCAACTACTTCAGCGTGACGTCATCATCATCATCACTCCCGCAAGCTTTCGTGAGGCGAGTCACACAGACAGCCAGCACCCACGGCTTCAACGGGTATCCTGACCACCAGCATGCAGCGAACGCGCATTCCTGGTCATCACCCTCAGCCTCATCAGCAACCTTGGCACAGCACCTACATCTTCGGCAGGTCTCACAAGCAGAGCCCATTCTACCCTCTCCTGGTCGACGCTAGCAGTCAGCCACAAACCGGCGCTATACCACATCCAAATCACTGGATCGTGACGCAGCGCCACCCCGACTCACTGGGCAGCGCAGACAGTTCCGACTCACCGCGAACTATGCGGCACCCGGTTCCGACTCACTGGAACCTCCACTGGTACTGTGAAGCATCGCAAGATACACGACTCTGCCCACTATCGACCTCCGGTCTCCGGAGGGGAGTGATGTAGCGGTTACACCGCCCAATACGAACTACGCATCAAAGACATGACGTCACACAAATCCTGCATCGCGCAATCAGAGTTTACCGCGCGAACAACATATATAAGACTATCCGACATCAACAGTTGGGCAGTCGGCCCGCCAGACACAACACTCGTCTGGTTGGAGGATCCTCCCTTTTCTATGGTGGATGAGTAGAACTTTACACCCTGTTCCTCATGCCCCCAAAGAATCATTAAACGAAGCTAGCAAGATAGTAGGCTTAGAAATTAACCTCTCAAAAACTAACCTAATGTCTAACACTTACAGAACCCCTGAAATACACATAATTAAACAGGGTTACAGGGAAAGTTGTACTGAATATTAAAGGACGTTATTACTCAGGTCATCTCTGATGGATTTGATTGTGTAATAAGGTATCCGAAACTTAACCGTTATGGAGTTATTGACCTTAAAGATTTAAAAAAAAAAAACTATGTTTTGGCTCTTAGTAATTATTTTTTTTGGGATTAGTGCTCCTAGGGTCGGTTTACCTTGGAAAACAAATAGGGTTCAACCGAAATTGAATTACATTTAAACCGTAGAATACAACACGGAATAAATATTGGCGTATAAAAGAAATATTCAAGAGCAATCCTAAGTAGATTGCTCTTGAATATTCCATCTCAAAACTAAAGTCTTCAATTCTTGCCTTATGCCTTCCCTAACATATTATGGTTGTCAAACATGGAAATTCAGCAACAATATAAAAAAAAACAGGATAGTCACATGCCAAAGAGCTATGGAGCGTAGTAATTCGACTCTCAAAAATTTGACAGACTACCAAAGCTACTGATGTAGGGGAGACCGAGGGGTTTTGACACAGAGGTGATTTAAAACAGCACTGATTTCGCGGGATTTAAAACTGTTAGCTAGCTGGCACCGACAAAAATCAGCCGCTCCCCACCACCCGCCGGGCCCCGCAGGTCGCGTCCGTGCCTCTGACCCGCGGTTGTGTCGTTGTAGCTGCCATGTCGCAAAAATCGTGAAAAGTAAGTTTTAAACGTTTTTTTATGATACCTGTATTTTGATAATTCGTTTGTATTTTAGCTTGGGTTTTATATGTTTCGAAAGCTCATTAACTAACGATTGAAACCATGGCGCTGGTAAAACTAATTTCGTTGTGTTTAGCTTCTGGATTTTGGTTTGTATAAAGATTGGGAGAATTTTTCTCACTGAGGGGATTTGAAACAGACTGTTTCAACTCACCTCGCTTAAGTTTTGTATGGGTGATTGCTAATACGGTGTGGTTTATGTTTTTTTTTTTTTTGCAAATTTTGTTTCAGTGTGCCTACTGATTAAAAAAAAGGAAGACTGATAGAGGTATGGGGGGTCGCGAAATTTACGATCTCGCCATATAGAAGTTACTTTGCGTCAGAAAAGACTGCATGATACGGTTTCGAGCTACAACCTCAACCACACTACACTCTACAGGTATATTTAAAAAAAGACGGCTTATGAAGCTAATGAAACTCCGCGACACTGCGAAACAGCGACTCCTCCGTCAGTTGGATATCCCGAAAAGACTGTCTTTTCATCTTCAGAGGAGAACATACTTCGTGACTATCTCTTAAGCTGCGCTGCTGCTAACAAATTCAGTACAAACTATTGTAAAATATGTTAGAATGTTTTATTTGAATAAATACCTTCAAATTATATCGTCGTTTTTACTTTACAACCCTTAATTCTACTCAAATATCAATTGTTTCAACTCACCTCGACCCCTGTTTCAACATACCTCGGTATGAGGGGAGTTGAAACAAAATGACTTGTTACATTCGAATTCATTTTTCACCACAAAATTCATACTTACACGTTCTTTGTGACAGGTATTTGAAAGTGTAAGAAATAAACTATCGATCGGCACTAAACTCATACGATTAGTGTTTGTAGAATTTTGTGTATGAATTAAAATGTCAAAATTGTTTCAACTCCCCTCGGTCTCCCCTACTAGTACAACCCTTAACTTCAAAATAGAAGTAGGCTGGACACGTAGCACGCCTTCAGGAACAGAGATGGACAAATAGAGTGACAACATGGAAGGACCCACAAGAAAAACGAAACAAGGGAAGACCTATTACTAGATGGGTTCGTCCCATCTAGTAATAGGTCTGAAAAACCAACCGTGATGTTATGTGTTATGTTAGGTACGTTGTCAATCAGCCACTTTAGACTTTGTTAAAATAACGAACAAATAATGCAACTTAATATGTTTTCTTTTTTTATCTCGATGATTCTGGAATTATTTATTTATTTTATTTTTATTCTGAAGGATTTCAAAGAATTGGTAAATACAGAACGGTCAAATTTGTTTCTTTACTGCGAAAATGTGGCGCGTATAAAGATTGGTTGGAATCCGGAGAGCTTCACGGGAAAAGGGAAAACAGTTTTTTTGGATCGGAGGATAATTGGTATTGGAGCATTTGTAAGACAGATCTTTGTAACTGTGGGGTTTTGAAAAAAATCCAAATGATGACTTTATTTGTAAGTGCCGTGTTGTCTCTGTATTTTTATTATAAATCTTAATATATTTTTTTAAACAATACGACTTACTTTGTTTAAATTGTAATTGCCTAGATTTTACCTAGTGTGGCAACATAATGATAGCTAAAGTTTTCATGCAAATGGTTGGCAACGGTTAGACTGGAAGCTGTGGGTGGGCGGGGCACATAGCGCGCAGAGCTGACGGCCGATGGGGCAGAAAGGTTCTGGAATGGAGGACACGTACCGGCAAGCGCAGCGTAGGACGTCCACCCACAAGGTGGACAGACGACCTAATAAAGGTCGCAGGAAGCCGCTGGATGCAGGTCCCTCCCAACCGTCCTATGGCTGAAATGATGTGACGAAGGGTTTCGTACCGTTATCTTTAAAAACGGCAAAAAAATCATGTCTGTTTTATGGGACCCCCCTTAAATATCTATTTTATTCTGTTTTTTGTATTAGTTGTTATAGCGGCAACAGAAATACACCATCTGTGAAAATTTCAACTGTCTAACTAGCACGGTTCATGAGATACAGCCTGGTGACAGACGGACACACAGACGGACACACAGACGGACAGACAGACAGACGGACAGCGGAGTCTTAGTAATAGAGTCCCGTTTCACCCTTTGGGTACGGAACCCTAAAAACAGTTGTTCTTATAAGATAGCACTAGGACTTATACATATTTGAAACAAAAAAAAGTAATGCAGTTGTTCTCGTCAATAAGTTTTATTTAAGTCAGTTTTAAAAAAATGTGTTTCCATTTTATTTCGTTTAGTGCTGATTGGAAATTTGTCAAACTAATATTGTTAAAGATTCTTCGTAGGGTGTCCTTTTAAGGCTTTGCGTTTCCTTGTTGCTAGGCCGTATATTAAGCTATTGTGATCCGAGATACCAATAATTTCAAATTCTTTACTACTATTTATTTGTAAATAAAAGATCTTTAAAACCCGATGTTAATTTTGTTTTTGTACTTTAGTGTAATGAGCTTCAGAAGTTGATTTAAAAAGTTAAAGAACAACCGGTCGATTCTGTAAAAATCTCACCGTGAAAACTTAGGTGAAGTGAGTTTGTTTTTGCTTGGAATAGACACTATTGACAGCTCACTCCACGCTCACTTCACCGAAGTTTTCACGGTGAGATTTTTACAGAATAGCACCGCTATTCTATATTTCGATCGGGCCTCTATACAAGAATAATAATTAATTTTGGTGACTTAATTCCTATGGCACAACATTCCACAACATATTCGACTGATAGATTGTTAATGTCGGATAGTTCTTTGCAGTTCAATCTCGTTCGTGTCAGAATGGTGGCTCCACCACCTCAGTGGTTTTGTCGACAGAAGGTCGAACTCACAGATATCATCAGATATCATCAGATATCTGTAGTCGAACTGAACTCGTATCCACTGACTGTAATTAATAATTTTTGATGATTTCCAAGCAACGTCTTGGTAAGGCAGACTACATTATAAGATTCATATTATATAGTAGACTCAAGAGTTTTGTTTTTGAGACTTCACGTTTTTAATGAATATTTTAAAGTCGAAAATTATGGTCATCATCGTCGTGGTACCACGTGGCTGATTCTACATTGTGGACTTGTGGAGTAGCAGATGTGGTTGTAACGGATGTGGTTTGTGCTGCAGTGAGGGTGTGACTCATGAATGTGTTTTCAGATGGATTTTCATTGTTTCTTCGGGACAGGTTTCGTTCTTCTCTGTATTTTCTTTTTTTCTTTTAGTGCGTCCGAATCGAGATATTCTGAAATATGAAGTCTGCCCTTTCAAAAATATTTCCTTTTGCTCTATTTGTATTGGGCGTTTTATTTCATTTCTACGTAAGCGGTGTAATTCTTCAATATAACAACCAGTTAAGTCAATGTTCAGCGTGTTTTGGAATGCGTATATTATTTTGTCCTCAAGATCTCTTTCAATTTCCCGATAGTACTCATTTAGGCAATAGATAACAAATCATTTTGTGTCGTCTTTTCGTCTACCTTGGCTGTGTAACTCTTCTATTTCGTTCTTGCGTTTTCAATTTCCAGTTTCCGTATCTTTTCGGTTGCTTTTACTATTTTAGTATTTATTGAAGCCTGTTCTAAGAGTAAGGCTTATGTTATTTGGGTAATTTTTGACTGTAGTTTATGTATTATGTATTTATCACACTATATACTGTGCCTTTTATTTCGTTTAATATTGCTGTTTTATCCGTTCAGGTTTTTCTTCTAATAGTTGGCTTACTTGTAATAAAGTAATAGAATTTGTTGTTTGCGAGCTCAAATGTGCGTTTGCTGGGCTCGCAGGAGAGATATTTATTTATTTAATACTTCAAGCACAGAAATGTACAGAGGCGGACTTAATGCCACAGGCATTTTCTACCAGTCAACCTTTGGGTGATGCAGAGACAAAACAGTGGTAGGTGCAATTACAAGAAATTGAGGAATATTTTTAAAGTAATAAATATACACATTATACCTATGACAAACTATAATTATAATATACATACCTAATTATTTATAAATAGAAGCATAAATAAATATACATAAATACACGAATATACTAAAACAAATAAAACAAACAATGGGAAAATATTAACATTGTGATGATACTGCCGGCTTCTTACGAATGTGCTCGCGAACTTTAATTTTAAAGGATAATCGATTGGTTGCCATCCTGATTTCCTGGGGGAGCGCATTCCACAGAAAGATAGAATGAACGAAGAAGAAAGAATGAATGAAGTCTGTGCGGTGAGCGGGACATTGAAGAACGCGATTATTTGATGACCGTAGATTTTTACTGTGGTTGTTACAAATGTACTGAAAGTGGGGGGTTAGATAACTAGGGGAAGTGGGAGAAGTCAAGAAATGAAAACAAGGTGGTTAGCGCCCTTTGCTCTCTGCGCTGGCGTATGGGCAACCACTTTAGAAGCGACCGATGCGCAGAAACATGATCATATTTACGCAGATTGAAAACGAATCGAATGCAGTTATTGAGA
Organism: Xanthia togata; assembly: GCA_963853775.1. Classification (NCBI taxonomy): domain Eukaryota; kingdom Metazoa; phylum Arthropoda; class Insecta; order Lepidoptera; family Noctuidae; genus Xanthia; species Xanthia togata. The sequence continues at coordinate 8,788,605 of OY970802.1, read as the reverse complement.
AGACGGTCAAGTTTGTCGAGGAGATCTGCATTCAGGTCATAGTAGCACATATCACCATAATCGATGATAGGGAAAATTAAGGACTGCACAAGCATTGTCTTCGTACTTGTTGGTAGCAAATTTTTCAGTCGGTACAGAACCCGCAGCGTTCCAGTTACCTTCTGGCTAACCCTCGCGACTTGAGTACGCCAGTTTAGAGTACTATCAATGTTCAAGCCAAGGTCCTTCACATCACTACTAAATGGGACGACCGTATCATTGAAGAGAACTGGTGGCAAGGTTGTACCATCCACCTTACTCATACTCCGAGAACTTCCGATGATGATCGCCTGACACTTATTTGGGTTTACTGCTACGCCAAATCTGTCAGACCAGGTTTTTATGGCTATAAAACCTCTGTTTAATTTGTCGATAATCTCAGAAATATCCTCAACCCTCCCTTGACAGTACAACTGCAAGTCACCTGCATACATATGATACGCACACTGAAGCTCGGAAGTTATAAGATTGATAAATATAGAAAACAGAAGAGGAGAAATAATACCGCCTTGTGGAACGCCAGTTTCCAAATCACACCAGCATGATGTAGAATCTCCAACATGAACAGACTGCTCACGTTCCTGAAGGTAAGAGGAGAACCATTCCAGTGCCTCGGGAGAGACCATAACATAGGACAGAATGGCTAACAGGATATCGTGACTGATGGTATTAAAGGCATTCGAGAAATCGACCAGTACTAGTGAAGTAACTTTGGTATCTTCCAGTCCTGCCCTAATATCGCCAGTCACTTTAAGGAGGGCGAAAACAGTGCTGTGTCGGGCCTGAACCCAGATTGAAGAGGGCTAATGAGAGAGTTGCGATGAACAAAATTTGAGAATTGTTTGTGGACGTAGGCTTCGAGCACTTTAGATAGGAAGGGAAGGATAGAAATGGGGCGGAAATCGGTAAGAAGAGAGGGATTAGAAATCTTAGGTAGCGGACGAACGTAGGCTTTGCGCCACAGGGAAGGGAATACGCCGGTGTATAGAGAAAAAATTACAATGTGGGTAATCGCGGGAAGGAGATGATCCAGAATAGTAATAATCATACCACGGATGATATTGTCACATCCCACCGCTTTCGATTTAATTGATGTGATGATTTTTTTTATCTCTCCCGGTTCAACTGGAATGAAACTGAAAGGATTAACATTGGGACGCGTTAGACCAGAAATTAGGGACAGAGTTAGTTGTTTGGTTAGACGATCCATGGTAGAAACAGTGGAGAAATGACGGTTGAGATCGTCCAAGTCAATTGAATTAGGAAGGTCTAAATATCGCGGTTTGCCGATACCAAGAGTTCCAAGAAATTTCCAAATATCGGCAGAAGACGAAGAATTGATAGTATCTAGAATGTGGCGGCGTTTAGCATTGCGTATCATCTGATTACATCTATTCCTTGCAGCTTTGAATAGTGTCCAGTTCTCATCAGTACGATCCTTTTTAAATTTACGGAACGCACGGTCCCTACGTCGCATTGCCATCTGTATTCCTTTTGTCATCCATGGTGCAGGTGGGCGTTTTAATTTTACTTTTTTGACGGGAGCACGGATGTCATAAAGTTTAACCAGAACATCATTGAAGATCTTAACCTTGTCGTCAACTGAAATGGCTTCCGTCATAGGATCCCAATCGACCACAGACGCATCTTCCCTGAGTTTCTCAACATCCATCCGCGCAAAACAACGCCTGTACAGAACCTTGGGTTTGGGTTTGGGAGGTTTCAGGATATATGAAAGGAAAATCATGTCGTGATGAGAAAAACCAGGAGCGTCATGTTGACCATGGGAGGAAACGAGGGAAGGATTCGAGGTGAGCATCAGGTCGAGCCAGGTGTTATCGCCGACAGTGTTATGATGAGTAGGTTGGAGCGGCAACACGTGCAGACTGGCAGACTCAATAAGTTGGAGGAGCTTTCGGAATCGAGGAGAGTTGTGGGCAAGGAGGTTTGTGTTGAAATCACTCATGATTATGTGATGTGCATACTCCAAACCCAAAGATTCAAGTACTGATTCGAATTCAGTGAAGTAATCAACAGTGGGAGGACAGTAGACCACACCAATAATGGTTTTGGCTCCTTTGACACAGACTTCAAGGAAAATAAACTCAGCAGAAGCAGAATAGTGTGAAGAAGAAGTGGCAAGTATTTTATAAGGAAAGTCACTGCGAAGGTATATGGCCACACCACCCCCTCCTTTACCAATCCGGTCATAGAGATACTCCTCTTGGTATGGCCTAATATACTGTGATCGTCTTCAATATGATCGTCAATGGACATTGTAGTGTCGTTTAGTGGTTGGCTTTGGACAGGAGTATCATCATCAGTATTAGTTTTTCTAATTGCGTTTGGACATGCTGAGAAGCTGCAGGACATTATTAATTTGTGTTTTTTTTCCTTATAAAATATGTCGTTATGTTCACATCACACAAACATGTTTACAAGTGAAGCAACTAGTAATTCACCACGTGCTATTTGATGTTTACATGCTTCGCAATTCATTTTATATAAAATATTATAATCGTCTATTTTTAACCCAGAATTGGCTACAGACGAGAAAACTCCTCAAGGGTCAACAGTACAAACACGAAAATTGTATATACGGTTTAATTATGATGGCCCATTCTAAATTCCATCATAATCTGGCTGCTGCAACCAGGATTGGCTTCAGACGAAGGAACTCCTCGACGGTACACAGTCCTACAGACACAAACTTTTATATACGCATTTAATTATAATAATCCGTTCTAAAGCCCACCAAGATCTGGCTACTGCACCAAACATTGGCGTCAGATGAGGGAACTCCTCAACGGTCAACAGTATTAACTTGAAATGTTATGTAAGGATATGTATTGATAACTGCTTTTATACTAGATGGTGTTCAAGGTCTAATGATGGAGCCAGCAGATCGCCATAGGAACTTCTCAAAAGAACGAGAGAGTCCCATCGAGTTAAGACTCGTTGGCTTCCTCTTGACAAGTACTATAACCCAAAGTAGTATTCAGGGTTTGATGATAGAGCTGAAAGGTGAACATAGGAACTCCTCAACCAAACAATATGTAGTATCATTGTGTTTGCGGTCGTTGTGAGGTCGTTGGTTTAGTCTTTCAAAGCGTTTATTTCAATTAAACCATTTCCAGGCACTTTTGAATTGTCAAATAGTCGGTTAGTTAGTCAGAAAGTTGAAGCTAGTAACTCATTCCAAAACGTAGATCTCTATGGAGAAGAACGGGCAAGAAAGTCCAAGGACACTCTTTGAAATAAAGATATTACAAAATCCTGGGTACATTATTCTTGTTGATTCTATACATAATTATGTGAGAACAATTAACAAAAATAATCAAAACAATTCAAAATATAAGATAAAAGATAAGCCCTTGCAGATGAACAGTGTCAACTGACGGCGCCCGTGCACGAAGATAACGCGTGGATCAGCACCATCCAGCTCAACCATTTTATATTATAAGCACTTTGCCCGCGGCTTCGCTCCCGTGGTCTTTCCCGCGGGACCCGTTATTTTTCCCGGGATAAAAAGTAGCCTATGTTACTTCCTGAAAACTAAGCTTTCTAATGGTAAAATAATTTTTCAAATCGGTCCAGTAGTTTCGGAGCCTATTCAATACAAACAAACAAACAAACAATCAAATCTTTCCTCTTTATAATATTATAAGTATAAGTATAGATTTCACCAGTTTTGAATTGTCAAGGAGTCGGTCAGTCAGAAATATGAAGCCTAACCGTTTATTTGAACTTGATGCAGTCTATCATTCGAATACGAGTATGATTTTACTAAGCTAAGCGCAAGTTCCAAGTGGGGTCTTTTAATTGGATGGTGATTTCACACAAAGGAGTCGAGGTTCGCCCCTCCGTAGCTAGCATCGACACAACAAAAATTTAAATCACAATCGCAAACCTAAACGTAAATAAAATATACCTATGTAAAAATCTTTTTTAAAACAATTAAAAACGACTAAATAAAACTTATAACTTTCAATATTTTCTTAAAAGCTCGAGTTTGAGGCGTGTATGTTATTCTTAAACTTAAAGATAAGCCTGCAGGTTGCAGGATTTGTGTGACGTCAGGTCTTTGATGCGTAGTTCGCATGTTGCGATGTCATGTCGCCACAAATGAAAAACTGTTAATAGGTATCTCTAGTTCAATAATACAATGAATTGTATAACCATGAAAATCCTCATCATCACGACGACAATATCGTGTACCTGGTATTTGGGAGCACGCCGTTTCTTTTTTCTCCTATTCTCCTCTTCATCAAAAAGTATTTGAAATAAAAAGACTTCTTCATCCGAGCTGTCCATCACGCACAGATGACCTACTTTGATAAAAAGTTGCGATGAATGGACGTTTCGATTCGATTCTGCTGAGGTGGACGCACACGGAATAAATGTGAGTCGACTCGACTCTCTTCGATTCGACGGGTTTCATCTGTAGTCGACGACAGGCTTGTGTTTAACAACTCACACAAGAGTCCACATGTCATAGGTAATCATTGCACGGGACACAACACAACCTCACGGATGTTGGACGTGGGATATTTCTCATAAGTTGCCAAGATTTGAACTAGAATTTGTGAGATATCTCCCTAATAACTATTCATTTAATACAATGTTGTTGTTTTAAAATAATCAATTATTCAAACATTGTAACTTGACCAAAAAAAGGTTTCTCTTTGATGTAGTAACTAGTACGTAAAACTACGGAACCCTGTTTTTTTTAAAGGACGCAAAAAAACAAGTTTAATACTTAGATTTAATTCACTCTACTGTAAACCTAGCAAAAATAGATACTTACTCGTACAATGTTGTTTTTATCTTAGAAACTTCGTTCGACAACGTAAATAACGCAATAAACGTTGTCGAATGCACGCAGTGTTATTGGGTTTTTTCCATTATGAATTTCTCAGTAGCAGCCCGGAGTCTGGATTTGTGCTCGATCGATCGCAATAGGCTTGCCCCCTATTAGGTACTTACATGGGACTTCTTACTTTTATGATTTTATTGTCCCGAATTCACGTTGTTATTTGAAATGTGGTAGATTTATTAAAATGATAGCGTTTGAGTTATTTATATTTAAATATGAATAAAATCAGCCTCGTTGGTCTAGTAGTTGCAAGCGCTACTGCTGAGCATCCTCTCCTGGTCCTGGGTTCGATTCCCGGGTAGGGCAAAGTGTTATTGGGTTTTTCTATCTGGAAAGTCTCAGTAGCAGCCCGGAGTCTGGATTTGTGCCCGGTTGATGGCAATAGGCTCGCCCCCTATTACATGGGACTTAGGTAAACATAACTGGCGAAATATGGGTGTACCTGCTACAGGTACCTACACCTCTGCCTAACCCTTCGGGGAAACAAGGCGTGATGTTATGTTATGTTTTTGTTATGAATAAAATATTTTTTTTATAATAGTTAGTAGTCTAAGGCTTTTAATAATAAGGTAACCTCTTATTGAAATCAGATTTAAACAAACGTAAAACTGGCCAAGTGCGTGTCGGACCACACACAATGAAAGGTCCCGTAAATGGCATGAATTTATCCCATGAACAAACTTAACATTGTAGTTGAAAAACATGTTCTCCCAACATCCTTCAACATGTCCTGAACATGTTTTAGTACTAACAGTCTCTGAGCTAAGCCGCGGACAGACAGACAGACGGACATGGCGAAACTATAAGGGTTTCTTTTTTACTTCGAAACCCTAAAATGATGTCTTTATCATAACTGTAACACATAAAGTTATACATTTTTGTTTTGTTAGAGAAATACAAGAGATTTAACCAACCAAGCTTTCAAATTTATAGAAAATAAACAGCCATCGACATAATTTTAAGATATCTTAGTATTACAGCACATCGATATTTGAGAATGTAAGTTAGCCGACTAAAAGGTATAGGACAGTTAAGTTTATACTGAAAAATTTGTTTGCTTGTAGGTACTCGTAATGTATTATTTATTACCTTACCTTTTCTATCATAATTGCAATAATCAGTTTCTTATATCAGTTAATTTTTCTGACACACAACACCCTTCGCACGACAACTTTTTGTGCCACAATGGCTGAAAAGTCGAAACAGTTTTATAAAGTGACTCACAGGCGAAATATAAAAAAAAGACTAAAGCTGTGGCGAGACCGTGTTTCCTCTCCTCACCCAAACCGAAGATGAAGATGTCCCTCCTGGACAAAAGTTGCCTTGGGTAGCCTGGAAGTTTTTATACAGACTCCGAACCCAGGTTGGCCGAAGCAAGGAAAATGTGTTCAGGTGGAGATTTATAGACGACTCCGCTTTGGAGTGTATATATTGTAAGGAGAATCCTCTCTTACGTCAGTAACTACCCCCCCACTTCGCCTATAAAAGCAAGGTGCTGGGGATAGTTCGCCCTCTTGTCCGATGAAGCGCCAGCCCGCGCCGCAGCTGAGCGCGTAGCTTTAAATTCCCCGTCTAATAATAATATATCCGTGATCCAGCCTGTCCCATCTTGCTGTCCCCCCCTCAGCGACGCCCTAAGCCGAGGTTCGTACCCCACAGGGGGTGCCCTTAGCGAGCGTTCGCCTAATTTTAATGTAGAATAGTTGCTCCTGGCTGGAGGCTTTGAGTGTAGTGCTTAAGGCAGCCACAGGATTGTTCGGTTGAGCAGTAAATACCTTAGTGGTATACCTGCGAGATGCCATAGTAAAAAAAAACAAAAAAAAAAAAAAAACGATAGTTCGCCCCTTTTGCCGCTCTGCGCTCGGACTGGACGGACGTGTGAATCATCAGCTAATCGCAAAGTTACGTAAGCCATTTGAGTTTAGTTTAGTGTAAAGGTGATAAAGTGACATTTCGTTTAGTGGATTTTAAGTGTTAGTGAACTGTAAGTAATTTGTAGATTGTGATTTGAGTAAATTGTAATTATGAAGTAAAAATGGTTTTTCTTTTGTTATAATTTGTTTTTTTTAATGAATTTCTACTTCTGAAGCTTATATCAGAAGTGGGATAGAGAACTTTTAAAGCCCACTTAGAGGACGTTTCGTAGCTATAAATTGTTGTGAACAGAAAAACCATTTTCTTGATCCTTTCTATTTTTTGCATCTACCCACTTTATCACTTTTATTTTTATTCGATCATTTTGTTTGTTTGTTTTTTGTGATAATGGGGCGTGAAGGCTCGTGTACTCGTGACAGACGGTCACATACTCGGAATAAGTCACGCGACCGCAAACGACGTCGATCTCGTGGGTCAAATGATCGCAGTAGTGGTAGATCGTACCGTGATTCAAGTAGGAGTCGTCGTACTTCGCGAGATGGCTTACGTAATCGAGATAGGCATGATTCTCGCAGTCCCGAAAGGCACCGATCGCGTACTAGGGATAGGCGCGATTCGCGTAGTAAGGATCGTTCGCGTAGCAACATTGGCAATAGAAATCGCACTCGTACTCCTTCGCCCCCGGTTCAAACGAGTCCTACCCACAATAATAGCGAGGTTTTGCCAAAAGATAAGGAGTCGATAATCCTTAAAACGTCGGAACGACATCGGTCTATGGAGCCTAGTGTCCCCGGCTCCGAGGTATCCACTCTCGCTCATGCCTTGATGCAAGCAATAAAAACGATGCAACCAGTAAGATCACAACACTATTACGTGTCGAACTTTGACCCATCGATTAACAGCATCGAGGCATGGTGCGACGAAGTGGATCGTGCTAGAGAAGCTAACGGTTGGAGTGACCACGAATGTCTGTTGCGTGTGGCTACTTGCCTTAAGGGTGACGCTAAGGTCTGGTTAGGGGAATGGGTGACTAACGATAGGACGTGGTCGAATTTCGTACGCGAGTTCAAACCCCTTTGCCCGAGTAAATTAGACTATGCGAATCTTTTGTTCGAAGCTATGAATACTACTTCGGACAAGTATTCAACTTACTCAGAATACGCCCGTCGTACCCTATTGCGTTTGAGAATAGTTCAGGGGCTAAGTGATGAATTACGAACGCTAATAGTTATACGCGGTATAGACAATCCACAGGTCCGTGCAGCTGCTGCTAACGCAAACTTAACCCCTGACACTATTGTCTCGTTTCTGTCAATTTACGCGAAACCGTCGCGATGCGACAAGGTCGTTGATTCTAAAAGGCAAGGTCAAATAAAATCAAACCACCGTTCTGGCCCAAAATGTTTCAATTGCAATCAAACTGGTCATATCAGTCGCAATTGTAAGAGGCCTGAAGCAAATGCAACCAATAGTAAGCCTGCTAACGTGCCTTCGGAATCATCTTCTAATACACAACCCTCTTCGAGCAAATCTTGTACGTTCTGTAAGAAGTCGGGGCATACGGAGGACAAGTGCTTTACCAAAGCTAAATCTGAGCAACGAAATCCGCGTAATGTCAACCTTTGCTCTTATCGATCAAGTATCGCACAAAGTAACGACCTGACTACCGCGATAGTAGATGGAGTACCCGTAGACGTGCTCATTGATAGTGGAGCCCTCGATGTATCCCTTATTTCTTCAGATATTTTGAAGCATTTTACGTGTCAGCCAAAACCGAGACGTTGTGTGTTGAAAGGTTTGAGTGAGAAAGAAGTGGTCGCAACATCTTACGTCACGCTCACGGTGGAATTCAGTGACATTGCTATTGAAGTCAACTTAGTAGTAGTTCCATCGACTTTTATGAACGCTCCTATCATAATTGGCACTTATGTATTGAACCGCGAAGGCATTACTTACATTCGTACTAAAGATGAGCAATACCTCACGCGTTGCGATAACATTAGCGCAAAAGTCAATGCTATTTGTGTGGGTGACCAGGTCAAAGTAAATACACCCCTTCAGGGTACGGAGTTGGATAGTCTTATGTCCATCATAAACGAGTTTTCCGACTATCTAATATCAGGGACTCCTATGACAACAGTCCAAACAGGTAACGTGGAGATAAAGCTTACCAGTTCCACCCCTGTTGTGTATCGTCCGTATAGATTATCCTATTCCGAAAAACTCAAAGTTAGGGAAATCACACAAGTCCTTTTAGATAAAGGAGTGATTAGGCGTTCGAAATCTGAATATGCGAGCCCAATTATACTTCAAATTCAAATTCAAATTCAAAATATTTTATTTCACATAAACCTACATGGGCACTTATGAAACGTCAGAAGCTAGGTGCACGGTTCCAATTGGTCGTTTCCTATGGAGAAGAGCCGGCAAGAAACTCCACGGTTACTCTTTTAAAAATAATTGGTTTTTACAATATTTTCAAATAACAGTGTTATTAGGTATGGGAGGACAGTGTAGGTCTTTCAACAGGTACCAGGTACTTAACAAAATAATTATGGTCAGCAAATCCACTAAGCCTACAGCGTTCTCACATTCACAAAATAGAAAATAATCTATATAAAAATAAATAAATTATTAAAAATAAAAAAGTATTAAAAACGAAATGACGTGATTGATATTACAATTCTGAATAATTATCATGATCACAAAAGCCACTAATAAAGATTTAAAGTTAAATTGTAGGTATATTATAATGTCAAATAATAGCGTGATTTAAATGTCAAGGAAGAAACGTGTAAGAAAACGTGACGGCTAGATAGATTGGCTAAATGTTCGTTCCTTGTCACAGAAGTAGAATATCTAGGGAGGTTAGTTGGTCAGGGTCAGGTTAGGCCGAGTCCATGAAAAGTGGAAGCCTTGGTTAACACCTTGCCACCTGAAAACGTAAAGCAAGTACGCCAACTCTTAGGTTTGGCGGGCTATTGTCGGCGATACATTAAAGATTACTCCACTAGAACTGCTCCCATCGCTCATCTAACCCGTAAAAATTCAATTGGACTCCCGAATGTGAGGTCATTCGCCTAGATCTCATTAAAGAACTGACCAATGAACCAGTCTTTTCCAATTTTTATCCTAGCTTTACCACCGAAGTCCATACAGATGCCAGCAGTGCTGGATACGGTGCGGTACTTCTACAAGTACATCCAGACTCAAAAAAGCACGTTGTAGCTTATTTCAGTAGGTCCACTCAGGGTGCCGAAGGGAAATACCACTCCTACGAGCTGGAGACCCTTGCCGTCGTTAAAGCCCTCCAAAACTTTCGTCACTATCTGGTTGGTCTGAAATTTAACAGTAACAACAAGTAACAGTAACGGTAACAGACTGTAACACCCTTAAGGCAACCGAATGAAAGAAAGACCTTTTGCCTCGAGTAGGTAGGTGGTGGATCTACCTTCAGGACTTCGATTTCTTAATCGAGTATCGAAAAGGAGTGATGATACCCCATGCTGACTACTTAAGTCGCAACGCTGTTAGCGTCAATCAAATTTCTAGACCCAGAAATTGGGCTCAGATTGCACAAGCAGCCGACAACGAGACGCAAAATCTCATTCAAAGACTTCACGATGGCAATCTCGATACTGATCTTATTCCGTCCGAAATGGAGTCCTGTATTATAAGTACACCCCAGTAGGCCAAGGCCCTCGCCTACTCTGCTATATACCCAAAGGGCACAGACTTAGTCTTTTGAGATTATTTCACGACGAGCGCGAACACATTAATGTAGAGAAGACCCTTGACCTTATCCTAAGACATTTTTGGTTCCCTGGACTCAGACCATTCGTTAGCAAATATATAGCCCACTGTTGTGTGAGTTCCTCGGGCTCCTTTGCAAACAATTACTTCCTGGAAAAAACCCGATACACCGTTCCACACTGTGCACGTTGACGCTTTAGGCCCTCTGCCTGTGTCTGAAGGGTACAAATTTGTTCTACTCATCGTCGACGCTTTTACCAAATATACCCTCCTCTATCCGATTCGTAGACAAGATGCCAGTGAGTTAAAACGTGTTGTTTCTCAAGCTATTTCCTTATTTGGAGCGCTTAAGCTTATGGTCACTGACAAGGGACGAATGTTTGAGTCTAGTGAGTTCGTGACTTGGATAGATGAACTCGGTTGTAACCTGCATTACATAACGCCGGAAATGCACCAGGCGAGCGGCCAAGCTGAGCGTTACATGCGTACTGTTCTCAACATGCTACGTATCCAGACGAACTACTAGAACGTACCCTGGTCAGAGACGTTGTGGAAACTTCAATTGGTGTTAAACATCACAAGACAGAAGACTACGCAAGTATCACCGTTGAATCTTCTGATTGACACCGAATCCACAACTCCTGTGATTCGAGCTCTGGTGCGCGATATCACAGTCGAAGGATCGACACCGAACAGAGAGGCCCTACGTGAAGTAACCAGAAGCAGGGCCCGCGAACTTCTAAGGACCAATCAAGCTAGGCAAGACGAACAGGTTAACCAACGGCGACATCCACCTCGCCAATTTAACGTGGGTGACTGCGTGTTTGTTATAAAATTTTCTCAGTCAACAGGAAAACTTGATTCTGGAATGCGTGGTCCGTATAAGGTGGTAGAAGTACTGCCTAGTGGACGCTATACGTTGCGTTTGCTCAGCGGTAGCTATGGAAAGATTACACAGGCTGCTGCCCAGTACATGGTGCCGTGGCGCGGCGAGTGGTGCCCAGAAACGTGTGCCGCATTCTTTGAGAGTAAGTAAATCACTGCTGTTTGATTTACAAAAGTAGCATCGTGTTTGTTTGAATTTACAGACAGGAGTGATGTTTTGACTGCCGCGTGGTGCTGCTGTACCGCCGGTAGCAGGTGCATTTGTGTCGCCGATCGTGTTGGCACCTGTTGCCGAGTCACTGGTAGCCGTATTAATTTGGCCATGTACGGTCAAGTTGTGGCGTCACACGTATGTATAGCATCTGCGTGTTGAGAGAGCTCGTGCGTATGAATACGGTCTGCGTATCGAGTGGGCTCTTACGTATGATTGCGATCAGCGTATGGGTCGGCTTACACGTATGAATACGGTCTGCGTGTTAAGCAGCTTACACGTATGAATACGGTCTGCGTGTTAAGCGGCTTGCACGTATGAATACGGTCTGCGTGTCAAGCGGGTCTACGGGTTGGTAGACCATGTTGCAGGTGGCGAAAGCTGGAAGCTGGTCGCGGTTGCTGACAGCAATACGGCAGTACAGAACCGGTACATGCGCGCTGGACACATACAGGACAATGCTTTTGCTTTGCTTTTGGTTTAGAAAGATGAATGTGTGTGTCTATTTACAAACTTATGAACTATATGAGAGAACGATGAATGAATTAATTGGCTGAAGACGAATGGAACTTTATGAGAGGCTGAACGCTTTTATAGGAATTGCTTGAGTAGCTTCTAATAAAATTTTGTTTGCAGATGAAGGTACTGATGACGACTCTGAACAAATGGAGTCTTCTACTGTGGTCGACCCGTCGTCGCCTCGACCAGTTGGCGAAGTGGAGGTCGAGCCACTGACCTCTCCCATCGCGGGTCCTAGCGGGCCACCCCAGGAGTTTGTGTCGAGGACGACACCTCATCAGCAGTGCTATTCTCTAAAAGACAATTTCATGGCTGTAAGCTGCGACGAGTTCGTCGTCGAGACAGCCTTGAGATCGACCGAGCGTGTAGCGCTGATTCAAACTGTATTCACTAACGTAGTTGTGGTCGTCGACGAACCCTAGGCTGTTCCCTCCCGTCGCTGTTTCGTAGACGAACTAAGGGCTTGAATCAAATTCTTTAAATTATAATCGATAAATCTCGACTGAGAGTTTTATGGGTTTAAAATATATATTAGAGGTCTATCTTTAAGTATTTTAAGGAATAGAGTAAAACTATTTAACAAATATCATAATTTAATTGAGTTTGCATACTTATTATTACATTTTGAGGCTGAATGACGATTCCTTTGCGTATTTCGAGCAACGCGCGACGATTTATAAAAAAAAACAACACACAACAATCCTCAACGACGCGACGCGCGACGCTATCAAAACCACTTGAAGTTGAATTTGTTTTTAGTTTGAAAACTTTTAGGTGTTACGTTATTTTGTATAATAATTATTTGTAGCAGCGAGTGCTTTGAACATAGGTTGTTCTGTGACTAAGAGAATAAATACTTACCTATCTACTGTTATGTGAGTATTATAATGTTTTTACATGGATTTAATGTGTCACAATAATATTGAATGATCCACGAGAAATAAATAAAATTATCTAAATAAAATTACCTAATTATTGTTTTATAATAGGTAGTATGTACCTATAACTTTAATGTTGTAACGTAACATTGTGTATTTTAAGCATGCCAAGAAGTGCGATCCCATCCCGTGCGCAAGTAGAGACGCTACTAGAGAATTTGGAAGAGCGACGTTGGCTTGCCACAGGGCACCCTCGGACATCACATGCCCGAGACCGCACACAAGCAGCATGGCAAGAAGTAGCTGCCAAGCTAAACAGTGATGGAAGTGGCTGCATTAAAAGTTGGAAGCAATGGTCAAAGGTATGTTAACAGCATGTACATAATATGTATTACATTACTGGTGTGCTTTGTCAGCTTGCATAGGTAATGTATGCATGCGTACTTTGACTGTTTCTTAAGAAGAAAGTTAAATATCCAGTACCTACTACATTGGCTATCCTAATTATAACTTAACATAATTCTCATGTTATGATTATGCAAAATCTAGATATTTAGACATTGGATATTTTTTTTTTAGTATTGGAAGGATAAGAAGTCAGCGGTAAGAAAAAAAGCTAGTCAAATACGGATGGCTAGGCAACGAACAGGTGGTGGTGAACTGGAGGAAGGGTTTCTCTCTGCAATCGATGAGAGAATAGTAGCAATCATGGGTGGCGAAAGCTTTGTTACCGGTGATAGGGAGCTAGAAATTGACCTCCATGTATTTATGTTTTTTTTTTCTGTTCTGCTTGTTTTAATTTTATTTATGAAAAACTGCATGCATACAATATATAGTAAGATATATCCTGAAATATATTAACAATCTAATTTTAAATAATTTTATTTTTAGCCAGCTAATGAACCTGGGCCGAGTTTTAATTTGACTCCTGACATCCCAAATGATGATGTATTAGATGATGTGGTCTTGGTATGTTTATTGAAATATTATTCAATACATAAGTACCTATTTTACTTCCCAATACATTGATAAGTCAAAATTTGTTTGCAGAATATACAAGAGTTTACAGAGGAAAATAGAACACCAGTATCAGAGAGCATACTTCAGGTATTACTAGATTTAAATTACAAATGTTACTCAATATGAAAACTGTATACTGGAAAGTTATAATTTAAAAAATTAATTTTGTAGAGTCAGGTGCAATTACTCCCTGTAGAACATGCTACTGCAGGCATGCTCCAGACTGAACAGTCCACAGCTTCAATACCAGTAAGTTAATTCTAATAAAATATAACATTGTGATGTTTAATTCTAAATTAGGCTGATGATGCTGATTACAATATAAAATATATTTGCAGGATGTACAACCAGGCCCATCACGGCATAGGGACAATATACCTATGGAAAACCAGCCTAATATAGAACAAATGGTGAGGTTTTAAATGAAAGTCCTACAAAATACGTTTTAATGGACATTTAGATAACTTTTTTTTTGTATTACAGTTTGAGGCTAGATCACCACCTGCAGTGCCTCATAGGAGTAATGCCCCAATCGCCTCTTCATGTGAGGATAACTTAATTATAATTTGGTTATGTAGTGGTCTCACTTTTGATTCCCAGGTTCGGCCAATTTGTTGGGATTTTCTGTAGGTTTTTTCTACAGCAGCCCTTATTCTATCAACATGATTGTATACTACATTGTAACATCTATTCCTTCAGAGAGAGTGATTATACTTATATGTATAATGAATGGCCTTTATAGTAAGTTGCCAAGTTAGTAAGTTGTTGCATTTTTTCTGTTCATAGCACCTCGTAGGCGTCGAATGGTACGACGCCGTTTGATCCAGCGCTCACCACCTTCTCAAAGGCAGTCTCAAATGGCGAGCCTGACTGAACGTTTCGTCGCCATTGAAGAGAGGCGTTTGGAAAATGAAAGACTCATTATTGACAACCAGCAGAGGATGTTAGAGACTTTTAAAGAAATAAGTGAGTCATGGTCAAGGCAGACAAAAGCACTGCAGGATTTATGTGCATCCATGAGACGAGAGTTGAATCCTCGAAACATGGATCTAGTATAGAATTTTAATCTGAGTTTAGATATTAAGTTTATGATAGATGTTAAGAACTTAATTTTTTTTTGTAAATGTTAACCAGTATTATCTTCTTTAGATAAACAATTACAATTATGTATAAGGTTTGTGTTTAATGTGTATATGATAGGTAAGTATATTATATTATGAAAAATGATTAGACAAGTACGACATGAGAAATTAAATAGATGCCTACTTATTAACATGTTTTCTTTTTTGTTTACCATTAAAAACAAACAATCCATCAATCAAATCAAAAGTCATTTATTCAAATTAGGGTGACAATCAGCACTTTTCGAACGAATTACATAAGACAGTCCCCCAAAACGCCCACCCTCACCACTTCCTAGTGCTTTTGCTGGGAAGAAGAAGTGGCGCAACAAACTGTCCAGCAGCACAGCTGTCCGTTCAGTTAGAAAAACTTGATTCTATACATTAGTAGGTATGCAAAGTAATTAACATTATGAGACAGAACATTAAATTAAATTATTTGCCATAGTATGTCAGCTAGCACTCACCAATTAACCAACAAATACAATAAAAACAACTAGAGCAAAAAAAAAACAATAAGTACCTAAATAAAAGCTTCCAGGCATAAAGGGCATGCCTACTTACAAACATTAATCTATGCACTTATATCTACATTAACATTCACAAATTATAGTTTTATTAAGTAGGTACTTAAAAATTTAAGTACCTATTTAGTGTAAGTACAACGATTACCTAATCAATTATAGTGAGTATATCCTATCTAAACATATTTTCTACATCTGGAAAGAAAGGAAAGCATATGCTTTCTTTTGTGCGCACGTCTTATCTAAAATTATAAATATTAATAACAAAATTATTTCGAATTTTAGATATGACGTGCACGCCATAATTGATTAACTAAATGTCGCCTACTTATCTGCCCACTCACTAAATCGTCATGTGTTGGAGCCTGATGTGTCAGGATTCCAAGTAACCTAGATTCTTCATCTAAGTCACATTGGTCTAACTTAGGAGCTGGTAGCCCGGCTCGATTACACATGTTGTGTAAAACACAGCAAGCTATCACTATTTTTCCCACCGTTATAGGATCATAGTGCAATACCCTGTGAACTAATAAGCACCTGAACCGCCCTTTCAGTATTCCAATAGTCCTCTCCACACTGTTCCGTGCACTGCTGTGCAAATTGTTGTAATGGCTCTCTGGAGTTCCAGTTTCTGGATTACTGAAGGGAGTCATTAAATATGGCCTTTGAGGATATCCTGAGTCACCTGAAATCAATGAATGATGCTGGAATTAAATGCACTCTTGACTTGTATTTAAGTTATCATTGTATTGTAAAAACTTACCAAGTAAGTACACCTTTTCTTCATTATTATTTAAATTTTCCAAATGCTCCTTTACTCTAGTGTTTGAAAAAACAAAACTATCATGTGTTGCACCCCCAAAAGTCACATTCACATGCAAGATGTTCAGATCAGCATCATTAATCTGAAATAAGTATAATAATTACAATGATTCTTTATAATTCTACATTATTTAAATTAAGAAAAACCAACAGTTTACTTACAATTAAAACATTCCTGGCATGATAGCCTTTTCGGCAATAATATCTCTCCTCATGTTCCTTCGGACGTATCATGGAAATCAGGGTGCCATCAACGCAACCTAGCACCCCTGGAATTTTGAATTTTTCATAAAACCTGTAAGTAATCAGCATTCAAATTTCAAACAATGGCTCTTGTTTCAAGACTTGAGAGACTTACAAGAAAATGTTGGTACTTTTGATACTTGCCTTGACTTGAGCACTAGTCGATCATTGTGGTTTTGCGGAAATCTAATATATTTACTTATGATGTTCTTATTATTCAGAGCATCAACAACTTCGTGGATTGCCCTAGAGGCAGAAGATTGGGATATATATGTGTCTACATTCTTACCAATGATTTTTTGGTAACTTCCATTAGCCAAAAATGATAGAGTGCATAATATCTGAAACATTAGGAATTCAATAAGCTTTTGTTAATGTGTGGTTAGGCACTTTAACTCAGGAAACCAAACTGTAAACAAAAAACAAACCTTTAACCTCTTGGTTAAACCACTGGAACGAACTCGCGGACGCATATAAGGAGTTAAATCATTTTCCAATATATTAATTAAATCCTCAGAAAGCCTGTAAATATGGATAAACTCTGTATCACGGGATATTGTTTTAAACTTTCTTATTTGTTTCGCCTGTCGAGCTTTCTTCAAATTATCACTTTTTTTCGCTTCTTCTAATAAATGTATCTTTGTAATTAACCAAGCTGCCATTTTAACAAATAAATTTAAATTTTAAAAGTACAGTTTATTATTTTTGTCAAGACTCCTCGCGAATATTGTAGCTTTTGGATTTGACAGTTAGAAGCGAGGCTGCGGGCGAGGCTGTGAGCGACTTCGTGGCTGTTTTTTCTAAAGGAATACCAAAATGTATGAAGAACTGTCAATAATGCCCTCCGTAACCTCCGTTGGGTAGTTTCACTCACGGCCGTCACAGCCTTGAGCGCTAGTGTAGCTTTACGGAGCTTAGTGAATACTAAACTGAGTTTCACCGCTGCGGCAGCGCTGCACCACAAGGCTGTATCCTTAGAGAATAGCATTGCAGGAGAGGCCGTGTAAGGAGAATCCTCTCTTACGTCAGTAACTACCCCCCCACTTCGCCTATAAAAGCAAGGTGCTGGGGATAGTTCGCCCCTTTTGCCGCTCTGCGCTCGGACTGGACGGACGTGTGAATCATCAGCTAATCGCAAAGTTACGTAAGCCATTTGAGTTTAGTTTAGTGTAAAGGTGATAAAGTGACATTTCGTTTAGTGGATTTTAAGTGTTAGTGAACTGTAAGTAATTTGTAGATTGTGATTTGAGTAAATTGTAATTATGAAGTAAAAATGGTTTTTCTTTTGTTATAATTTGTTTTTTTTAATGAATTTCTACTTCTGAAGCTTATAATATAATAATAATAACTCTTTATTTCAGATTACAGGATCCATAATGTGTTAGTATTGCCTTAACCTATTGTTAGTGAAAAATAAAAATAAAATACAAAAGTGACATCACAATTAAAAACAAAACAACAATTAATTTTGCACATGTACGTCTGTACGCACATGTCTCCCAGCCCAGTGCCTAATAAACGGCCCATCTATTTTGTCCGCCAGAGTACCCAAAATATTGTTCGGACTACCTCGGAATCGCCGCAGCATAGATGCACTTCTCTTGCGCATGATGGCATAAAAGTCGTCCAGTCTCGCTTCAGCAAACATGCCTGATGCGCTGCAAAACCGAGGCAGTCCCAACAACATCCTGAGCCCGTTATTATATTGGACACGCAGGGCGCTGTAAGCCTTCTGCGTATACCTAACCCACAGGCTGCACGAGTAAAACGTTTGGCAATATATGGGCCAGCATATATGGTGCTGTTCCACAAACGATGGGAAAGTCGTCATGTTACAGGAACTGATGGAGGCTAGTGATGGCGCTAAACACGTGGCCGAATTCTGGGCCGAGTCTGTTTAAATTTCTATCGACACGATGAAGAAGAGTATTGATCGAAGATTTTTAACACAATACTCACTGATTTGCGAGAGATCGCGACAGTGATTTTTCTTTTCCTTTTGTTTCTAGCAATCTGAAAATAACACGAATAAAATAACACGGGTAAGTATAGAAACACGCAAAGTTGGTCAGGTATAGCTTTTAAAATAAGTATTTAGATAAATATCATCATCATCATAAAAATATAAATATTATAAGTAGGTACCTGTAAGTTATCATTCATAATTTAAATAGGTATCACTTATTTATTGGTTCTGGCATACACACTTCGTATAGAAAACAGAAAGACTCCGTAGGTTATTTTAAAACCTAGAAATACAACGAAATATCAGTCATTATCATCAATAAACAATATTTCAGGGAAACACTGGACAAAAAAAAAGAAATTCTATTTAGTCTGTCAGTCAGGTAATAAAAAAATTTTAGAATCGTATTTTTTGCTATAAAAAATGACTTCGATAAAACGCATTTTAAAGTTGGGGAGAGCGGGTCGCTACGTCACAAGTAGGCATGTATAAAATCTACATACTCGTGACGTCATGGCACATTTTATTTATTTATTTAATAAACATGGAGGACTAACAGTAGTAAACAGTGAGCCAGTAAACAGTCAGTCAGTTTTAAACGTTAAAAAAGAAAAAAATACGTTTACCTACGTTATTTTTTCATAATCTAGGTAGGTACGTGACGGACAAAAAACATTTTTTAGTCATCATCCATATTTAAGATGTTTTAACATAGTAATGTAATTATTATTTTAACCGACTTCAAAAAGTCAGATCAAGAACAAGAGGTTCTCAATGCGACTGTTTTTATTTTTTTTTCTTTTGCTTTTTTGTTTGTCGATTAGGTAGGTACCTACTCCGCCAATTACGAAATGATTTTGATGATTCTTTATTTTGTTAACTTTCCTTGGGTAGTTTTTGAGTTAGCTTCAATAATACGTATTTTTCCAACTTAGTCTATAATACATACCTATTAATGATATGATAAGGTCCTGTCACTGTTATTTACATAGCAGGTAGTGGTATTCGAATTTGTGTGGGGTAGGTAGGTACCACAACTAAAAAGTGAAAAATAAAAACTTTTTCCAAAAAAAATGAACAAAAAATACACTAAAAAGTGCAAAATAACTTGAAAATATAGAACCAAGGACACCGACTTCCGAAATTAAAGTTGTTTTGCACATTTTAGTGTTTTTTTTTGTTGTCGTTTCTATTTTTTTGTAAAAAGTTTTCACATTACGACATTTCAAGAAGTCTCTGCGTAGAAATAAAAGAAAAGTAAAAATCTTCCTGACTAGATATCATAAGATGTCAGAATCTTGAAGCAGTGTTCGATTAAAACATGCATAAATGTCTTAGTGAGATATTGAAATTTAGGCACTGAGGTTGCGTTGTATTAAATCCGATTATGACTTTAAGAAAGATATCAGAATATTGAATTAGGGCAGCGATATTATGAGCATCGTACCCCCTCCCCCGCGCTCACGTAGCTGTAGTCCAGTCACGCTCCGCGCTCGACGCGGAGCAACAGTCGCGCTACCTCGCTGCGTGTTCCCGCCAAAAAGGTAAGTAATTCATTTCGGTGAACGAGGACAAATGAGATATCGTTGGCTTAACTTAACTTGTTTACCAAGTGTTTATTACTTTTTTATTTTGTGTGTCGGAGGAGTACATGTCCCTTAATGTATGTATTCTTGAGTAGTGCTCATTGTGTCCTAAACATTTTCATTATTTTGTCATTTCTGTTTATTGTCTTTTTCCTCTTGTTCTCATAACGGTGGATTCGGTGAAGCACCGGTATGAGAAAATTCACCGAAATGACAACAAATACTATTTCGGTGTCTTAAGATTGCACGCCCGGCGGCGCCGGCGGCGCGGCGGGGCGAGTCGTGCGACACACATGAATGCAAGCACTCGCGAGTCTCAATAATGTCCCTTTTGATTTGTGAGGATGAGGCCGATGAGGGGAAGAAACGTAACGTAAATGAACTGAGATAATAATATCATGGTTTTAAATTTGCTTAAATAGGTAAGATCAGTTTTAAATCTGCTACTATGACCATTTGCAAAAAAAGGACCCTTTTGTGATGAAACCATCTGCTACAAAGCTTCTTCTACTTTTTGTGTGGTTGGTGATTAACCTGGTGTTTTAAAGCCGCCCATGGGTTGGAGTGTAGCCTTACGGGCGTTACGGCGCGAGGACTTAGTTTTTTTTTTTCGTAAATTTCTCAATTTTATTGCAGTATCGGGTTGAGTCGCTGACATAGCCCAGCGGATTAGCAAGCTGAAGTGGCAGTGGGCGGATCATTGGGGGAGGCCTATGTTCAGCAGTGGACGTCCTATGGCTGAAATGATGATGATGATGATGATGACGATGACCGGGTTGACCTTGACCATAAAAACCATTTAGGGCCTATGCACACCACGTTTTTTAAACGCGTCGTCGGCGCGTTTTTGCGTGCGTATCGCGTCTGTATCACCACAAACGCGCGTCGACGGCGCGTTTAAAAAACGTGGTGTGCATAGGCCCTTAGGTTCTGAGAAGCATGGCCCTATGACGCACTGTTTCCAAGTTAGGAGTTTCAAATTTTTTGTTTTTTTTTTACAAAACGCTCTATGTTTCCAAAATGGTAGCTCGGATGAAAATCTATTCTGGAAAGAAATTGTTCCATCTCCTAACTCGGAAACGGTGCGTCATACTTCTCAGAACTTAAATGGTTTTTATGGTCAGGTCAACCCGTTACTGCAATAAAATTGAGAAATTATCCGAAAAAAAAAATGAAAAAAAATCTAAGATCTTTGCCCCTAAGGGCGCGTTCCCGATATGAAAAATGAAAAAATGAAAAATGTTTATTAGTATTAACAAGTTTACTTACATTACTAGGTAGTGATTGGAGCCTCCTTTTAAGCTAATAAAGCCTGTATTAGGAGACTCCGCTCTTCCATACATTGTTGGTATTAACTATAAACTTGCTTATTTAAAACAATAATAATAAAAAATAAAAAATATAATAAAGGAATCTAATCTATGAAAACTATGGATATAAGTTAGGCTAATAAGTGCTTTCAGAATTCAAATTGTTAGTGATAGTGTAGTTGTGTGTGATAGTGTGATTGTGTGTAATTGTGATTGGGTTATTGTAATCAGTGTTGTGTTTGAATGTGTGGTATGTGTGTGTTATGTCATTATGTGTGTGGGTGGGTTAGTACCTATATCATGAGCGAATGAGGTTGAGCCTTAGGATACTGTTAGCATATTATGTTTATAACAATAATGCCTCTGTTTCCTCATAATTAAGCGGTTTTATCCATTGAACTATATTTTTTTTACATTCATTTAGTTTTTTATTGTATATGTAAGTTTCCCCATTACATTTGTTATAAAGCTGAGCAGACCTTTTTTTAAATTGGATGCTAGCAAATTTAGTTTTGGTTTGGGGAACATCTGCTACTAAGTCTTTTCTTCTTTTTAAATTTAAGTTAGGGTCATAAGGAAGGGATTTGTGTTTTTTAATTATAGTTCTAATAATGTATAGCTTTCTCACCGATAATAAGTTGCTAATTTGGTAGAGGTGTTGGGTGGAAAATCTCATGTTTTTAAAATACATCATCTTAATTAGAGCACGTTGACCCCGCTCAAGATCAATAAATTTAGTTTTTGCTGCACCACCCCAAATGGGGATGCAGTACGTCAAAACAGATTGCACCAAAGCTATGTAGATTTCATTAAGGAGGTGTCTCGGGTTATTCGTACTAGTAGGTACAACTTTTGGAACAATATGCCTTAGGGTCTTAAAAATCCAGCTTAATTTTCTTATCATATCGATATGTCGTGACGATTAATTTATCGTTGGAAAATTGTAGACGAAAGTCGTGGACGACAGTTAATCGTGTCGTCCTGTTGTGAACAAGTCCGTTTAAATACACAAGCCACGTCTCTTTAAACGACACGATAATCTGACGTCACGACATAGTTGGAACGCGCCCTAAGGATACTCAAGCTGAAAGATTTTTTTTTAATATTTTTTTTTCTCAATATTTCGCGGTATTTTTACATCATCACATGGTTTTCGACTAGAGCAACAATTTCTTTCCAGAAAAGATTTTCATCCGAGCTACCATTTTGGAAATATAGAGCGTTTTGTAAAAAAATTAGAAAGCTTCTAACTCGGAAACCGTGCGTCATAGGGCCATGTTTCTGAGAACTTAAATAGTTTTTATGGTCAAGGTCAACCGGATACTGAAAACAAATTAGAAATTTCCGAAAAAAAAAATCTGTTTCAAAAATTATTTTCTACTAGATTTTTTTTTTTGGTTTTCTTTGCTGCTCATAGTGCCCCTAAGCGTATATTCCAACTCCTAAAACTTCGCCCCTAAGACGACCCACCGACCCGCCCATGGGCCTTGACTTGGCTTCGCATGCCGTCGAGAAATATCTCTCAGGCATGCCGTTCACATGCAGTCGAGAAATATCTCTCAGGCATGCCGGTTTCCTCACGATGTTTTCCTTCACCGTTTTTGAAGCAAGTGATAATTATACAATACCTACGCACATGAATCCGAAAACTCAGAGGGCGTGCCTTGGGTTTGAACTTGAGACTTATGACTTGGCAGTTCGATGGTCACACCACTAGGCTATCACTCCTCTTGCTACAAAGCTGCCACTTCACTATTGCTTTCGAACAACAGTTTAAGTTCAACGCATTGTAGGTAGTCATGGGAAAGATATTATTTATACTTATGCATACTTATTTATCTGGTGCCGTTGCATTTTCTGATGTTCTGCTACACCGCAAATAACCTCTGTACTGCCATCGGTTTTTTTAAAATAATAGTTTTAATTATACATCTATGCAACTTACTTATTATAAGTGATAATTAAATTTTGTTTTAGCATGACAAGGCCAAGGATGACTGAAGATGAGAGAAAGGAAAAAAATAGATTATGTGAAAGTAGGAGAAAAGAAAGAATCAAAAGTGATCCTGTCTTACGAGAAGAGCTGCTCAGGAAGGACAGAGAGAGATATGCAAGCAGAAAGGCAGCGGGGCTAATTATTTCAAGAAGTGAAATGACTCCTCGCAGGCGCCGGATTTTACAAAAGAAAAACCGAATTAGTGCTTGCGCTTATTATAAGAGAAAAAAAGCCAAGCTATCTGTTACACCAAACGAAGAAAACCAAAGTAATTTTGTGACACAGTCAAATTCTAATGACGATGTGGAGTCCGTAGAACCACCTCCAGATACTCATGTAGAATGGATTCTAACTCAACCAAATGAAAGTTCAAGTTCAAGGACTCCTTCCAACGATAACAGTCCTTTTGATTTTAACCCATGTTCAGAACGAGCTGCTCGACGTAGCTTCTTCGGCTGCCCACAGTCAAATAGGCGCACTCTTCGATCTAATAGTCAAATTCTACGTGTTGGTGCCATAGTGACAGATAGTTCTCATTACTTAGCAACTAGTAGTCCTGAGGAAACACCACCAGGATCACCGCAACCTACGCCAAGTGTGAGTACCTAGTATACATTCAGTAGAGTCAACATTGCACATTTGCACTACGCGTGCAGATGTGCAATGTTGACTCTGCAACTGTGCAAGGATGACCACAATAGAAACAGGTTTTGTCGACGGAAGAATAGACAAAATGACAGATTGTGATTGTTTATCTGTTATTTTGTCTATTCTTCTGTCAACAAAACCCGTTTCTATTGCAGTGTTCATGCTATGCGTGTAGGTGGGATGCATGCATTGAATTGTTTTTTTAGTTGTATACAAAAATATGAAAGTGTGGCTGTTAGCAAATGCCATTTTGCTCTTATAATATTAAGATGTTTGAGAAAAGTACATTTTGCGAAAGGGACTTTATGCGTAAGAGTCGTTCAAAAAGGACCTTGTGCCTTGTGACGTTGTACTACGAAGCAGTTTCTCTATGTTTTATGTTTACATTTTCATTTCGGTGACCTAAATCAAATTTCGGTAGCAAAATATATATAATTTCAGTGGATCGATTAATCATTTCCGTGGCATTTAATAATAATACAATATTCACAAATTAACAAAAATCTTACAATTTTAATCCCCGGGTGTTTGGCACCGAAATCGTTTTATTATTTGCGGCTGTGCGCGAGTAATGACGGGATTACCCTCGCTGTAACCCTTTGTCCCGGTTATTTATTTGTCATTTAACTGGTCACTTGTAACGTATCCCATTTAATTTCGCCTTTGTCTCGGGATAATGCTCCCGTTTGCATGTTGTGGACGAATTTTAAATGTGGCGATGTAAAAAAACATTTTAATTAAAACCATTGGAAAACCAACCATAAAGAGCATATTTTTGGGTCCAATTAATATTAGACCCAAAAATAAGCTCTTTAAGGTTTGTATTATGTTAATTGTACCTAGTAATTATCTGAAATAACTTAAGAACACAAACTCAAGCCTTAATTAACTGCTCATTTTGTAAATCAAATAGCTCAGCTCTACGATGTTTAGAAATATAGGCAGGCATGCCTAGCTGTAGAAGTATATGTGAGCAAATTTGAAATCACACAATATTCAGTCCTATTAAATTTGCGCAAAATGATTTTTGACGTTGTAATTTTCAGCAACAGTAAGATATTTTAATTATTAGATTATGAATAACGATAGTGCCATTCTCTTTCTTGTAAGTTGGAGTTACACATTTAGTTTTTTCTGGTAAAACCTCGTTAATAAAGGTTAAAAGTTGCATATGGAAGACCATTCCGGTACCCCACTAACACACTCTACACCGAAGTGGGAGTTCTTAGAGTCCGACAGCTTTACATCCTATCACACTCTAAGATTTCACAAAATCTCCATGTGCACTTATATCGTGACAAGTCGAAGGGTACAATGGGAAAGGGTTCGATGATGTAAAACAATCGGTAGAAGGTCGTACGGTTTTATGGGACCACACATTTACACGAAACTCAATAACCGACTCAAAATTCTACAACTTACTCAATTTAAATGCAAAATTTCGGTTACAAAATGGCTTCTTACTCTGTACTATGAAATGACTGAAAACGTCTTAATCTAAAAAAAAAAGAGTGCTGATACATAATATATTATCTCTATTTATTTATTTATTATTCTATTACACAAACATGCACATAATTATATACATACTCCGGTATAACTTCCAGACACACTATCAACACTAACACAAGTAGGTATCTTAATTCATACACACCATATCACACATACACATACCATTACAATTACACACAACATACATACACACTTTGGTATATCTACTCTTTTCTTTCTGAATTGGTTTTTTTATGTTAGTGTGTATTCCTTGTGTAGTATGAAATTAAGAAATTTATTGTAACGTATATAATAATATACTTAATACATGCATACCAATAAAAAAATAATCGGAACGAAGGAGCCTGGATCTCACGACACAGGGAATCCTAGTGTGAGTTCCAGGAATCAACGCACTTGAATGTAATGTTTTAAACAACGAATTATTCTTATTCTTATTCTTTTCGTGTAATTTACTATAAATATTTTACGAACTCAGTTTACAAGAAAAACCGTCGGTGATGGAACTTTGGCGCTCAAATTCACACTGTTTCATTCAATTCTTATAAAAGCTGAAATTACTAGATAAGTTTAATGTTTGACTTAAAGAAAAGCGTAAAGAAAAGCAATAAATGTTTGATTCAGAGTCCATTATATTCCTAATCAACACGATTTTATTAAATAAACTAAAATTATATAAAACCTATAAAAAATGAAATTAAAAAAAACTATATATTCCGCGACATAGTTATGTAAATATATATAACTATATATTTACATAACTATATATTGTAATTCAGCAAATTACACGAAAATAATGTGTAACTCCAACATACAAGAAAGAGAATGGCACTATCGTTATTATAATCAAATAATTAAAATATCTTACTGCTGCTGAAAATTAGATTTCCATAAAAAAGAAATAGGACTCTTAACAAGATAAAGCAGTTCCTCATCCGCGCCGTTATCATCAAAATTCAAAAATTCAAAATTCAAAAGTCATTTATTCAAACTAGGCTGAGAATCAGCACTTTTCGAACGTCAAAATTACATAAGACAGTCCCCCAAAACGCCCACCCTTCACCACTTCCTAGTGCTTTTGCTGGGAAGAAGAAGTGGCGCAACAAACTCCCCAGCAGCACAGCTGTCTGTTCAGTTAGAAAAAAATAAAAAATGATTCTATACAACAGTATGTAAGACAATTTACAATATGCAAAAAATAATTAAAATTATAAATTAAATAGCTATAATTAATAGCCATATGACAGCTAGCACACGCCAATAACCCAACCAAAAGCATCGAGAACTATACTCAAGCAGAAATAAAAATAACTAAAAGTAAACAATATCTAAAAATAAAATAAAAAGCCTCCAGGCATAAAGGGCGTGCCCGCTTACATATAGCTGTAACTAGAAGTTACAATTGATAAACTAGGACCATCGAGGTAAAATAAATAATTGTCGAGGTCGCTAGCTAACCACATATTGCAATAAAACTCATTAAAAAAAATTAGTAATGAGTAGATTATGTCAACACTAAATTAAAATAAAATTAAAATAAATTGACTTATAAAGTAAAATTATAAACAATTATATAAACTCATATAACCTGTCAGTAGGTAAACTAATTCTGGAGAAAGAACATTTAAACATTGTCTTGAGTTAATCACAGCGACCATATATTCTTATCATTTAAGTAGTCGTTGATAGAATAGTATGGCTTTGAACAAAGGTTGGACTTTAATTTAGTTTTAAACGCATTAAAAGGCAAATCTAGCAAAGAAGAGGGTAGCTTGTTATAAAAGGTTATACCAAGCCCAACAAATGAGTTATGAACCTTATGAAGCCGGTGAAAGGGAGCACGTAGTTTATCCTTACTTCTTGTGTTAACATTGTGAATATCACTGTTTTTAGTGTA
This sequence comes from Xanthia togata, assembly GCA_963853775.1. Classification (NCBI taxonomy): domain Eukaryota; kingdom Metazoa; phylum Arthropoda; class Insecta; order Lepidoptera; family Noctuidae; genus Xanthia; species Xanthia togata. The sequence continues at coordinate 8,760,924 of OY970802.1, read as the reverse complement.
TAAGTGTATATTTTGCCTAATATATAAGATGTTGGCGAAGATGAATTGTGATGCCACTGTGAGAATACCGATATCTTTGAAAAAATCTCTCAGAGAAACATCACCCGCACGAACTCTGCACAGACCGACCAGCCAATTTCTGCCGAAAGACGTCCACTGCTGGGCATAGGCCTTCCCCAAGCACCGCCGCCGAACAGTTTACCTAACAAACTTAATTAAAACTTACAATTACAAGTGCCAATAAAATACACTTAAATCATCAACATCAAAATAGTTCAAAATACTAAGCAACGATCACAATAAATTACATGCAAAATGAATATTGACAGCCCTAGCCGTATCCTATCCCGTTCCCGGTCCCGTCCCGATATTTGTTATTAAATTGGTCAATGCAGCTATCCATTGAGCTGCCCGCTTTCCCGGGAATATCCGAGAATGTTCTCGGTTACATCCTGTGTAGGAATTTTACACGGATATCAATGTGAAATGAAAAGGTAAGAGGGAACGAGCTCAAAGGGAAATGGCTGTCTTTTCCAGTGGAAGTACGTGGTTTTCCTATTGAAATTGAATTTTGCCATTCCAATGTTTTCACTTTGTTCGTTGTTTTGTTGAAATCGGAGTTATTTTAATGTGGGTAGTTGTTTTGTTGACCTTGCATTATTCTTTTGAGATGATAGCAGTACAGTTTGGTATATAATAAAAAAACTTAGTATTAATATTTGTGGCCGTGTGGTTCCCGTTTCGATGTTTGTGTTAATTTTTGTGAAACTTACCTACTTGTATTTTTTTTAATAATTTGCATAGTTGGCTGTTCAATTACCTTCTGCTTTGAGGCACCCTCGTTACCTACTATTGTCAGTTATACGGTCTATTTTGTATCTTAAAAACATTGTGTGTAGGTAAGTACTTACCATCGTTTCTAACTCCATAGTCAAATGTGACGACTAACAATGAATACCAACAGACGCGACGCTGCTTATACTATAAACAGGACACAATTTTACGATCAGCTTTGATGACTTTCATACAGCACGTGTACCTCGTTAAATCATTATTTCTCGCCCGATATTCACTTCGAGTCCTCCGGTTCATCTAAGACTAGCTTATAAATATCTACGTAGGTAATACTACGTAGGTATTCATGTACTTTAGTACCTAAGTCATGTACTTTATTGATTATAGTGTTCGTATTCATGCGTGTATTACTCGATAAATATCACATTTCCGAAAGCACATCTCCGTTTCGTACCATCGCCCGGCTTTCACTTTTTGATCGCAGTTTGTATCTACTTAGCCCACTTTCAAGACTGCCGGCTAAACCCCTAACAAAACTTCCTTTGTTAATAATACAACTGACGCTAATAGCCACTAATATGGTTATATGGTTCAGCTCTTTAGCCTCTTTAGCGCCTTGAAGTCAATGCTATGCAACGCAAATGCACGCGCTATCGTTCCGGCTCGCAACGTCGCGCGGCTATTATTACGTAAGCGACGTTGCCGTTCCGCCAGACACCGGTCTCGCCGCTCTCACCCGCCGTGCCCCTCAGTCTCGCTAGAGCGCTTTCGATATTACAACGTCAATTGCGACATTCATGATGGATTCAAATTCAAATTCGTTCGATATGTATTCTCCAAAACTAGAAATGGACTCTGAGAGTGAGAGGGAGTATTCGAGGCGAGATATGAAGTTCGATAGTGCGAAATTTAAGGTTCACTGGAACTCTGAGAACACCATGAAGTTGATCGAGACTATGGAGAAGGAGTGTAAGGAGTTGTGGGACACAAAGAATCCGATGATTAGGGATCGGAACGCGCGGCAGTCGAGGTTGGAGTTTTTGGCGGATATGTTTGGGACGACATCGGAGGAGATGAGCAGGAAGATTCACAATTTGCGCACACAGTTCAACAATGAGTTGCGCAAAATAAAGCGACGCCAAGTGGTGCGTAGTGGTTGGGAGTACTTCGACGCACTCTCGTTTCTGATGCGAGCGCCCTCTACCGACCCTCTGGAGACAGTTGACGCAGTTAATTTGGAGGTAAGTAGGTGCCTCACTAACACCCACACACGTTTAAGTATTGCGCGCTCGTTTTTTATCTATGTTTACAATGTTTACAAATTTTTCATTGTTGTTTTTGATGACAGCGGAATGTCACCGTGCTAGGATTTTATCGCTTGACTCGGCTGTTATCAAAAGCGATGTGCCGCGGTTTGTTATTATTTGATTAACGGATGTTCGAATAAATATTGCAAAGTTTCACGTAGGTACCTACTTATTTATCATTCACTTGAAATTATTGTAACTTATCAATAAAATTTTGTTTCGCATGTTTATTTGGAAGTGTACCTATGTGACAGAAAATGACGTTTCTGGGACAGATTATGCATGAATTTAAACGTTTTTTTTTTTTTCGTGTAGCTAGAATATGAAGTCCAATGAAGTCGTAAGACTGCCATAAACAGGCCAAGAGCGAGTCGGGCCGCTAGTCTTTCGTGATTCATTATTAATGTATTTCCTACCTAGGTAGGTAGGTACCTACTTATTTAAGTTTTTAAATTGTTTGTTTACAAATAAAGACTACCGTGTTTATGTGTATGTGTATAATATCTATATTTTTTTAAATAAAGGTAGTAAAAAAATGATTTAATTAATGCTACGTACCCAGCTATTATTGTTTTCTTTATGAAAATAAAACTTCATGGAGCTACATTGTTTCGTTTAAAACTAAACTTTAGTGTCATTGCCACAAGGTCTCTATTACCTTGCCTCTGAAAACGTAATCACGCGGCTGTCTTCTAACGAAAACCAGCTGCGAGGCTACAATAGACGTACAAGGTCAAACAAATAAAGCGTCGTGCAGACCGGCGTGACGCGACAGCGTGACGCGACTCCAACAAACAATTTCTACGAAAACTTCACGGAAGAACGATAGGGATGATGCCTGGGTCAAAAAAAAGAAATTCTATTTAGTCTGTCAGTCAGATAATAAAAAAGTATTAAACTCGTATTTTTTGCTTTATTATAGTAGTTATTAATAAAAAATTACCTACTTAGATAAAACGCATTAAAGTTGAGGAGTGGGGTTCGCTACGTCACAAGTAGGTATGTATAAAATATACATACTCGTGACGTCATGGCACATTTTAAGTCAATGTATCGCTGTAATCTTTTGATAACGTAAAAAAAGAAAAAAATACGTGTACATTATTTTTTCATAATCTACCTACGTGACGGACAATAACCTTTTTTTTATTCATCATCGTCGCGCTTGTCTGCACGAGCCTTAAACACCGTATGTGAGTCGCATAAGGTTTGTTTATATGACGCGTCGGAATTACTTCTCTAGGTATGGTTCCGTATAAAATTATTGTAAGTGGACAGGTATTTAGGTAGGTAGTTAATTTCTATTTTTCTCAAAACACGACCACAATTATTAAGATTTTTAGGTAAGAATTCGTGAATGGTATGGACAATTAAAACTTATTTCAGTATCTACTGAAGGAAAAAATTGTTCAATAACAAACAAAAAAAAAAACGCGAGGAGACCCTAAGGGTCGTCACAGACGTAGCTATACTATGAATATACTTTGCTATTGTTTTTTTGTGTAGTTTTTGTTGCGTACTAGAAACATACTATAGATATTAAAGCTCCGTCTGAGGTCGCTCGAAGATTACCTACTATGGAAAATATATCGTAATATGTCTTGTTATAATATATATTATAGCTACGTCTGTGGTGGGTTTAAAGCCTTGGTTTCCTAGGAAAGCGGTTCCGTCATAATAATTTAATAGCTGCGCCTCGCGATTTCACCCACATAAGTCTCGATCCCGTGGAAATGTCGGGATAAGTAGTATTGTATATCCTAATCCAGGTCATGGTCTACCCATGTGCCAAATTTCATCCAAATCTGTTCAGCCGTTTTAACAAACAAACAAACTCACTTTCGCGTTTATATTGTATAGGTAGTTAGAGTAACGGCCGGCAGTCAAAATATTCTGTCATTTCCACCAGTATTTGACATTAAGGTGTCAAAAATGCTCAATACAGAGGGTTTTTTGACAGCCATTAGTGAACGCGAACGGTCACTCAATTTGAGACCGTTCACCGTCACCGCTTTCTTAGGAAAACAAAGCTTAAGCCTGTAGCGGTTACACCGCCATAAACGAACTACGCATCAAAGAAATGACGTCACACAAATCCTGCATCGCGCAATTATAGTTTACCGCGCGAACGACTATAAGACTATACGACATCAACAGTTGGGCAGTCGGCCCGCCAGCCATACACCCGTCTGGTTGGAGGATCCCCCCTTTTCTATGGTGGATGAGTGAACTTTACACCCTGTTCCTCATGCCCCTAAAAGCCTAAAAAACCCTATCCAAATCTTAGTAACTTAGCACACGTTCGTATCCAAACCACAGAAGTAAAATAAAACTAGGTTTTTAATTTCTAGCAAGTTGTTCTAGATAAGAAACGCGACGAGCCTGTTCCGCAGAGGTTGGATAATATAATAATTCTATCCCTTTCCCGCACGATGTCGTCGACCGTGCACGATGACGCCGCGCACTGCCACGCTACGCTGTCTAACTAAGCACAGCCCGCCATTTTGTCATGGGCTCGCATCTGGTTCGCTCGTCTAACCGAGTCCTCACGTGGTTTTGTCACTCTATAACGTTTTTATAAGCGAAATTTAACAAAATGGATATTTATTTGACTGAGCAACTAATTGAAGCGGTCAAAAAAGGCCTTTTCTCTATTTGACAACACATTCTTACTTTCGTGACCCTCTAATCTAAAATAACGTTATGCTTGCCGGGAAATTCAACAGGAGTTACACAAACCTGGTAAGTACCTAAGCCTTATGCTTTGGTTTCCTGTGAAAGCGGTTTCATCATATTATAACGGCTGTCTAAAAAATCTGTCATTAATAAATAATTGTCAAAAGTGACATTAAGGTGAAATAATTGTCAAAAGGGAAATTAAGGTGTCAAAAATGCTCTATACGGACGAACAGCCGTTATTGTGTGACCGTTCACCACTTTCTTGGGAAACCATAGCTTTAGTTGCTTTTTATACATAACAATGTTGTATCAAACAGTTTACATAAGATTTTACTTGCGTCAAAGGTTTGAAAAATTAAGATAACCTCAAGCTAACTGTTGATCTGAGCCTTCATTTTAGCTAACCTAACGGTTTCTGATTTGTCTATTTTGTGCTAAAAAAAATACTTGCATGACTACTGAATACTTGACTTAATTTAATAAAAATATGTAACGTTGAATTTTCCACAAAAATGATATGGAAAAGATCTGAGAATATCTCTTACTTTTTTTCCTTAATCATCCATTCGTGCAAAATGAGAATTGTTCACAATTTTATATATTTTATAACTGATGCGTCATTTTTTCAGCCGCGTTTTTGAAGAATAAGTGCAATGCAATTGTTTAAGAAGCACGTATGGAAAATATAAACGGTCACAGCGAGGCATTGCTATCAATCCCTCTAATATCAACAAAGTTAAACTTTGGAACTGGGCTTGGGAACCTTATTTGTTTTTTCTAGACGAAAAGACTGTGGATGAGACTAAAAGATCCTTTGGATGTGACTCAGAGCAGCAGCTAACAGTTTTCGGCTAATGAAGAAGACAGTGATAATTCTACATCTAATGATACGCCTACAAGTACACAAAATAGGGAAGAAGCGAGGAAAATTAAACCCACTTCTACATTAGCAGAAACTCTAAATACTTAAGAAAGATATAGAATGAAAAGAAGAATTTATTCGGATCCAAAGGTGGACGACAGAAGAGAGAATAAAGAAACAGGAATTATACAAAATGTTCAAAAATCAACAAGTAGCGTTTGTATTAACGAGAAAGTAGAAGTTAAGTGTGACGCTGTGGACTTATTTTTTTTGGGATATGCCGATACATTTAAAAGACTTTCTCGTAGAAAACAAGTGACTGTAAAATTCGAAATCGCTAAAGCTTTTATGGAGGCAGAACTAGGTGATATTTCAGACTGAAAAACCTGTTATCGAACTTATTCATTTGCGTAACAGACTTTGTACGATTTTCATTCTAAATGAAAGTATTCGAATTTATCGACAGAATTTACAGCCTGACATGTATTGGGCATATTGATTTGTGTTCGATTGTTGTTCCAAAAATTTTTAAAAATGCCGTAGTGCGACTGTTATAACCAGTAGACTGTAGGTGTATCGTTAACCTTTACCCCAATTGCGTTACACACATACAATTAATTACAACTGATCATTGCGATCAATGACAGTTCACCCACGTTTATTGCGTTACTAAAGCAGACGAATTTTAAATCTATGAAGCAATCGATTCATCAAAATGCTTTGATTTTGATTGAAAATGTGGGTGCTGATCCGGTACCACATCGATTTTAATGAGCAACATGTGTAAATCGACAAATTTATATAGTCGAATTATTGAATCGCTGAGGATAACAACACTTTGATGGTAATAGTGATGGCTTAGTTAATGTAATCAATTTATATAAATGTATATAGTTGGCTATCAATGCGGATCCACTTTAGCTTTAATTTCGGAAGATTTTATACTTAATATACTTACTTTAAAAAAAAACCACCGATTTCGGTAACTATGTAATGTCATTTTTAGGGTTCCGTACCTCAAAAGGAAAAAACGGAACCCGTATAGGATCGCTCGTGTGTCTGTCTTTCTGGTCAGGTCTATCTGTCACAGCCAATTAGCTCCGAATATAATGGACTGATTAAGTTGAAATTTGGTATGCACGTGTATTTCTTTGACCCAAACACGGACGTGTAACGTTAATAATGGAGTTTTGAATATCCCCCATATTCCCACTTCTAAGGGGCAAAAAAGTTTTAAAAAAAGACTGTGGGTACTGTGTGACATATCAAATTCGCTGGTAGCGAGTGTTTTTTTTTTGTAGTAAAATAAATTTATACTTACTTTTAAAGATATTTAAGGAAAAAGATGAAAATTTTCCATTAAATCCTCTTATCTCCGAAACTACAAAAAAAATGTATGGGAGAACATGTTTTTCACCTACAATGTTAAGTTTGTTCTTGGGATAAATTCATCCCAACTACGGAACCCTTCATTGTGCGTGGTCCGATACGCACTTGGCTGGTTTTTACTTTAGGATCGGGTAACCTCGCTTTTGCTAGCAGAAAAACCACGTCTAAGAAATATATCCAATTTATTTAGTAATAAAAAATAAAAAACAACTCAGGCAATTGAAATAAGTTATTATAAAAGGTTTTTTTTGACACATCGAATAAAAATAACGTAAAAAATGGACCTGTCAATGTCACATTTTTACATAAATCAGTGTAAAATTATAAATGTGTGTTGCCATTCAAACTTACACGGGTAAGGTCGCCAAAAAATGCACTTTTTAAAATTTGAGGTGAGCCCATGTTTGATTGTGGATACCATGCGGCTAACAAATAATAAGTAGATATTATTATATTATAACATATTGATAATCATGCTTAGAATAATGTAGGAATAAACAGAATAAGCGAGAGACATACAATTAAAAAATTATAAATATTTTTGGATCAACAAAATAAAGCTGCATACATAAATAAAATTATTTGTCTTCTATCAACCCAGAGGACGAAAAAATTGCATGAAAAAATAATATTTGCTTTTAAATTTGTAGTTTACTTTTAAAGTAATAAAGATGCCGTGTATATTATGTATAAATTATTTAAATAATACAATGCTAGTAAAAAAAAACCTATTCTAATTTGTGTCTCCAAAAAGTTATCCAGTGTGTTATTCCGATTCCATAAGGGATAGATTTTTTGTTTTCAACAGTATGCAACATTATTTAGCTAGTTTTGATGTGACAACACCTAAATGTTACTGTCAAATGTTAATTTTGACTTTTTTTTTCCTTTGTGGTCGCGTCAGTAAACAATTGTAAATTCTATATTTTAGTGTGCATATTTCGGGCAGTGTTTCTGTGAATTCGACACGGTAATTACAAAAATATCGTTTACTAGGTTCCTAATTAAAAATTTATAGTTAATGACCAGAGTATGTCAAGTTTTATTAAAGAAATCGCGCTTGATTTGTGACCGGTATTCATTGTTGAAGTTAGAAATTTCGTTGTGTTTGTTCCAGTGTGTTATAGTGTTTGTTATGTCACACACTGGAATGATTCGTTTTTTTTTATAATTGAATTTTAATTTTATGAAAATAAATAATTCATAATATTTTAAAATGGATTTTATTTGACCTATTTCCAAGTGAGCATTGACCTTACATGATTCCAGTGCGTTATTGTATTATTGTGTGTGATAATCTTCCAGTGCGTTATATTACAGTTTTTGACGACCTAACCACATAAGTAGTAGGTACAATAATTTAATTAAATTGTTATTGTAGCATTAGGCATGATTAATTATTACTTTTTGTTATTTTAGTTGAAGTCTTAGTAAGTAACCTAACCTATTTCCATTTATAACGAAAGCGTATAGCCTCTGCCAGGTCTGGTACGCGAATGAATAAGTTCGATAACAGGTTTATTGATTTGAAATATCATCTAGTTCTGCCTCCATAAAAGCTTTAGCGATTTCGAATTTAACAAGCACTCGTTTTTTACGAGAAAGTCTTTTGAATGTAGCAGCATATCCCAAAAAAAATAAGTCCACAGCGTCACAATTTACTTCTACTTTCTCGCTATTGTAACTGTTGTCAAAGATACTTGTTGATTTTTGAATATTCCGCATTGTTCTACCTTCATCATTCTGTTCTTTTTCCACTTTTGGATCCAAATCAATTCTTCTTTTCTCGCTATTTTTTTTTTTTGTATTTTCTGCTAATGCTGAACTGGGTTCAGGGCTAGATTCAATTTTCACCGTTTCTTCTTCATGTGGTGAACTTATGGGCGCATTATCTTCTTCCTCCCTCACTTTTGGATTCAAATCAATTCTTCTTCCCCTGCTATATCTTTTTTTTGTATTTTTTACCATAGCAGAAATAGGCTCAGGGCTAGTTTCAATTTTCACCGTTTCTTCTCCATATGGTGAACTTATAGGCGTATCATCTTCACTCTCTTCTTCTTCCCCCACTTTGGGATTCGAATCAATTCTTCTACCCCTGCTATATATTTTATTTTTATTTTTTACCAATGCAGAACTTGGCTCAGGGCTAGTTTCAATTTTCACCGTTTCTTCTCCACATGGTGAACTTATAGGCGTATCATCTTCACTCTCTTCTTCTTCCCCCACTTTGGGATTCGAATCAATTCTTCTACCCCTGCTATATCTTTTATTTTTATTTTTTACCAATGGAGAACTTGGCTCAGGGCTAGATTCAATTTTCACCGTTTCTTCTCTATGTGGTGAACTTATAGGCGTATCATTAAAAGTAGAATTATCACTGTCTTCTTCATTAGCCGAAAACTGTTGCTCGCTGGTCTGAGTCTCATTCAAAGGACCGTGAGGCTTATACACAAAGTCTTCATCTAGAAAACTCATATATTTTCCCCACGCCCAGTGCGAAAGTTTTACTCTTTTGGGAGTAGGGCTATTGTTGGCAATTCGTTGAAATCGTTTAAATTGTGTGTACGTGCTTTTTAAGTAGTTCCACTTTTTCTTCAAAAAAGAAACTGAAAAATATTATATTGCATCAGTAGATACCCAACTAACAGAAATGTATTATATACTTATTTATGTGCATTACAATTTTAATAAGTTAGCAAAGATCATATGGGAGCTCTCATTTAAATATTTTAAAATTAAGTTACGTAGATGGTTGACAGAAAAGTGTTTTTTTATAATTTACAAGAATTTCTGCAACATAAAGAGAAAATATATGTTTAAGTTTTCTTTTGTTTTGTGATGTGCTTTATTGAGTTTAAAGAAATGTTATTACATAAAATGTTATTTTTAGGTTACGTTTTCTTATATTTCCTTCTTAATTTAAAAAAAAAACTTCTGTAAGCACCTATCCTAACCTAACAAGATATTGTTATATGAGTAGGTACCTAATTATTGTAAAATTAATTTGCATGCCTTAAACAGGCAAAATATGGACTGTACATTAATTAAACCACCAACTTTTACAACTGGTAACACCTGTATTTTCTGCAAATAAATGATTCTTATTCTTATATTTATATTCTTACAATTTAGATTAAGTAGCATTTTTTTTTGTTGGAAATACTATTTTATCAAAAAAATAAAATCGTACTAACCATCATTGTTTAGCTCCAGCTCAATTTCCCGCCAAGCTTCTTGCTGCCATAATTTGTTACGAATAAAAGGATGACTGTTTGAATAGAGCACAGGCCTTTTTTTGACTGCTTCAATTAATTTTTCAGTCAATTGAATATCCATTCTGTCGCGTTTCGCCAACAAATACTTTAGATAGATAGATGTACACGAGACGTGCGGACCAAACACGAGCCCGTTACAAAATGGCGGACCTGCGCGCGCGGAGTTTGACGGCGTGGTGGTGCGCGGCGTCATCGTGCACAGCCAACGATGTTATCGCGCGGGAAAAGGATAGACTTATTATCGACTCTCTGCGTTAGAACAGGCAGGTCACTTTGTATCGTTATTGGTATCTAGAACGGTTTTTAAACCCAGTTGCACTTCTGAGGTTCCGCAGCCGTTTTTTTTGCATCCCTAAATAAAATAACAAGGGCGTGTCGGACCACGCACAATGAAGGGTTCCGTAGATGGGATGAATTTATCCCAAGAACAAACTTAACATTGTAAGTAGTTGAAAAACATGTCCTCCCGTATGGAATGTATGGGCATGGGAACATGTGTTTTCAACTGCAAATGTAAGTTGGTCGATTATTACTCATTTGCTTATAGAGCCTACTTAGCTGTGGTAATTTTCCTTTTAATTTCGTTAAATATACTAGGTACCTCCTACAGGGAATTTTTCTACTTATCCAGAACCAACCATTTAGCTGGCAGCCCCCCCTGCCACTTAATAATTTATCAAAAATTTGCACTTTAAAGGTTAATATTTCGCAAATGGATCCCTGAATCCAAAAATGGTTTTCACAAATATTTAACGACCTTTCCAACGACACCCCAGACCATGGGATAGACTAAAAAAAGTGTAAAAAACCATAAAGCTATATTATAATATTGTATTATATTATATTATATCCCCACTTTACGGGTAGGGGAAGTAGGTAGGTAGGTACCCCAAAAAAATAGTTCATAATCATGATTTTATTTTACCACTGCGTGATTAATATGTATATCTATGCCAAATTACAGCTTTCTAGTCGGTACTAACAGTCTCTCAGCTAAGCCGCGGACAGACAGACTTATGTTATTTATCTTAACCCAGGGATAATCTAGCTGGTAAGGATCTTAAACCCTGCTGAGAATTTTAAGTGTTCAATGTTGAAAGAGTTGTAAAAACAGTTCTGTGAAATGTATTGCAAAATTCAAATTGGAGAGGTTAGTTCCGATTTCGGCCACGTGCCAAATGAACCTTGTAGGTACTTACAACTTACAACTATTGTGTTTCCCTTGCTCGGGGATCGCTAAAGACGTGACATAACAGGAAGGCGCGCGGCACTACTCCGTTCATTCATTCATTCAATTTAATTCCGATGCAAACTGGGACTCTTTTCTGTAGATATTTTTAATACTTACTAGTAGGGATGTGACATTGTACATAAAAAATCGATTATTAATTAATCGATTGTTTTGCCTAGTAAAAAAATCGATTAAAAAATAATTAATTTTTGTATTGATAATAAGCGATTTTTCTAAAATAATCGATATTTTCAGTTATTTTTTGTTGACAGATTAAATTAAACACCTGTGTTATCGATAATCACACTATCAAAGCATTGAAGCTCTGTTTTATTAATTTAATAATCAACAAGTCATAAATTCATATTGGCAAGTGGCTAAAAGTATTTTTTTTCATTTCGCCCGTCTAAAATAAATAAATTAAGTGTTTGGGCAATGAAAGTTAAAAACAAATAAAAGTTTTGGTAAACGTTTTGATAGTATTCGGCTCCAGATCTTTGTTAGTATGGCGTCAGCTTTCGAAAATAATCTTTCCGCTGGAGCCGAAGAAGCCGGAACCAGAAGGTGCCTACAAGCTAATTGGGATAATTTAGGTTTTCAACGTACAGAATTGATGACATAGCGTTAAACGCACAGATGGCGTTAGCGTCAATCATTGACGAACTTCGTAGTTAGTGGTTCGCGACACTTTGCGGCTTCGCGCTCCCGACTAAAAAACTAACTGTTGCGGCCGTTACGGGTGAAAAAAATCGACAGTGAAAAAGAAATCGATTTTTTATTAATCGATTTTTTAAATCTGTAAATCGATTATAAAAATTGATTATTATTTTTGAAAAATCGATTTTTAATCGATTATTTCTATAATCGATAATTCTTTCACATCCCTACTTACTAGTAGGTACAGCGGACTGTACGTTAGTGGTAACAAAACCAGAGAAGCTGGCCTCTTAGGGCAAAATTCACAAACCGCACCTTGACTTTGCTAAGCTTCGCATACGAATGTGAACATCGTTTTGTATTCATTTTCAAAGGAAACGCTTGGTCACATTCACTTAGACGAATATGAGCATAATGTACATTGATGATAAGGTTTATATTCGTATGAAACACTGTGAATGATAATCTCATTCTATTGAAACTTCGGACTACGCTAGGTCAGCTCAAGGTCAAAGAGTTACCAATGAATGATGTGCGGTCGACTGCAAAACGTATTCTTGTTGTTGTTATTGCTTCGTAACAATTGACAAATAAATCTAATGGAATGCTTACTAATTTACAACACATTTATGGTTAGAAGTTTTAGAACACACCGATCTCATCCTGTTTAAAAAAAATTGTGGCGCGTTATATAAAACCTACTTTACAAAATAAAATATGATGTATCATTAAGAATAATAAGAATAAGAATAATATTTAGGTATTTGCTTTATCATTAACACCATAAGTCCATAACATAACATTGCCATGCCAAATTACCTACCTACCTATTTACTTGTATTCGGTGAATAGTTTGGTTAAGCAAAATACATTTTAAGTGATAATTCTTATTACTACGTAACGTACACAGATGAACTCTAACAAAAACTATACCTACTACATAAAAGATAGCTTCATCTCTGCGACATAATTATGTCAAACTGACATTCCTAGGGTAGGAATTCATTCATTAGGTTGGCATGCCCATAAAGTACCTATGACATTGACAGTTATTGTCTGTACTATTATGAAATTCAGGACTTCATAGGCGTGATTTTACTGACAGCTGTCGCAGAGATCAAGCTATTTTTTATTTATGAAATACCTATAAGTTCTTACACATTCCAAACTCAACCGCACAACAAACTTTCACTATGCAGGTAGGTACTTAGGTAGGTACCTAAGGAATCGAAGGAAACATTCCCGGAAGTAACCAATCGAATTATTCGCAGAAGTCGGCGCGCCGACTAAACTAATATAGATAGTTAGCGTCAGTAACGCCATCTAATAGAGAAGTAGGTAAACAACTAAATTAGAAATCTATACGTTTCCCGCGCGGTATCGTAGTCCCTGCAAGATGACAGAGCGCGCGGCGTCGTTAACCAAGTTCAGGTCCGCCATTTTGTAATGGGATCGCGTCTGGTACGCACGTTTCAGTCTCGCGTTATTTTTCTCAATATCTAAAGAATGTATCAGCGAAATTCAACATAATAGATATTAAGTTGACTGAAAAACTAATTGGGCGGTCAAAAACAGACCTGGCTGAAAAGCATAGACTGGAAATGTATAACTTGATGTGTAGTCGTGTGTACAATTTTATCGATCACTAACAGTACCACCTTTCCAGTTTATTACATTCTACCATGCAGTGATACCCCAGTCCGTCCGAGGCATGTTCTCACCAACCCAGATGACCCTATAACCCTCCTCCAGGAAAGCAATAGGGACACCAGCACGTTACAACACAATAAAAAAAGACCCGCATTCCGACCTCGCCGACGCCGGTCCATTGCGATCGCGACACTCCCGAGTAAATAATACGTACTCCCCCCCGACCCTTGCTCGCAGAAGCGCCAGCCCGCGTTATGCTGAGAAATGTAGCACTAAATTCCCCAATTAATAATAATATTAATACCTGTTTGATCCAGCCTGTCCCATAAGCCCTAAGCCGAGGTTCGTACCCCACAGGGGGTGCCCTTAGCGAGCGTTCGCTTAGTATAACATAGAATAGTTTATGCCCCTGGCTGGAGGCTTTAAGTTAGTAGCTTAAGGCATCCACAGGATAGTCCGGTTAAGCAGCTGCGACCTGAATCTGAGGGTCAAATGCGAGACGCAATATCAAAAAAAAAAAAAAAAAAAAAAAAAGTGAGGAAACGGGCATGTCTCACTACCAAAAATTCGTAGAAATGTGACATCTAGCAACCCGCACTGGGCCCGCGTGGTGGATTACTGATTACGGCCCACTCCCTATCACCGAGAAGACGCCTGTACTAATTGCGAACATTATAATGCAACCATGTAAATAGAGTTTAATGGCAGTAAGATAATGTGTGGTATGCCTGATAAACCTACCCTGTAGCCATTACAATCGATAGCACATTTTGGTAATGTTGTTATTATGTAGAAGTACTAAGGGATGTTGACTGGGGAAAAAAAAGAAATTCTAGTCCGTCAGTCAGATAATAAAAAAATATTAAACAGGTATTTTTTGCGTCACCATATTTAAAAAAAAAATGGTTAAGATAAAACCCATTAAAGTTGGGAGTGGGGGGCTCGCTACGTCACAAGTCAGTATAAAATCTACCGGGGAGTGACGTCATGCAGCATTTTATCGTAGGTATCGCCGTAATCTTTTGATTACTTACGTAAAAAAAGAAAAAATACGTGTTCAATATTCTATAATAACCTACCTGACAAAAAAAAAAAAAAGAAAAACTTTGTTAATTAATGATGGCTAGGCAAAAATAAGATTTTTGACAGCTTATTATTTAAAACATAACATATAAAGACAGTTTGGAAAATTATTAACAATGAAACGAACAAGAACAAAAGTCATAATACTGATTATACATTGGACACATCCCGCGGTCTCATTAGCGATAAGATCGAAGTTGCTCAGGAATTCGCAACTTTCTTTACCAATATTCCTATTAAAACTACAGAAACTTTAAATTCCTCCCCCTTACTTGTTATTGATTTATTAAGAGCGAATGTTTCAGCCTGTCCTTTAGAATTTAAATTTAATCATATAAACCCTGTGGTCGTTGTTAAGGCTTTTAAGCAACTTAAGATCAAAATTACCGAAGATCTGTGGGGCATGTCTACTAAAGTTTGTCAATCTACTATTGAGACAATTGCACCCTATTTAGCTTTAATATTTCATTTGTGTGTAAAGTTATTCCACTTTTCAAATCCGGGGACAGCAAGGATACTAATAATTATAGACCCGTATCGGTTTTGCCGGTTTTCAGCAAGGTGTTTGAAAAAGTAATGTTAAATCAAATGCTCAATCATTTTAATCGTAATAACATCTTACACGATCAACAGTATGGTTTTACCAAGGGACGTTGCACAACTGACGCCGGTGTCACTTTATTAAAACACATATTTAACGCGTGGGAAGAGGCACAGGATGCAATAGGTATCTTCTGTGACCTACCCAAAGCATTTGATTGCGTTAATCACGAAACACTGCTCTTGAAACTTCAGCATTACGGACTGGCAAAACTTGCGCTTAACTTAGTAAAATCATATTTGAATGATAGACTGCAGCAAGTTCAAATAAACGGTGTAAATTCATTGGGTTTAAAAGTCAAAATGGGTGTACCACAGGGCTCGATATTGGGCCCATTCCTCTTTTTAGTATACATAAATGATTTACCTCATTTACTGAAAAACCGACCACAAATGGTGTTATTTGCTGATGACACATCACTTATTTTTAAGGTAAACAGACACGCACAGGAGCTTGACGACGTAAATAACGCTATGCTAAAGGTCCATAATTGGTTTACTGTAAATAATCTAGTATTAAATGAGAAGAAAACTAAATGCATAAGATTCGCGTTACCGAATGTTAGAAGTAGTGAATGTCACGTTGTACTGAATAAGGAGACACTAGAATTCGTCGAAAAAACGGTTTTCCTGGGAATCACGCTTGACTCAAAACTACAGTGGGGTCCTCACTTAACATCACTTGCAGGGCGGCTAAGTTCAGCCGCTTACGCTGTTTGGAAAATCCGCCAACTAACAGACGTGGATACCGCGAGACTGGTCTATTTTAGTTACTTTCATAGCATCATGTCTTACGGTATTTTGCTGTGGAGGCGGGCCGCAGATATTGACTCTATATTTATTCTGCAAAAGAGGGCTGTTCGAGCCTGGGCTCTACAACCTCCGCAGACGCGAATCTCTTAGGGAACTGTTTAAGAAAATTAATATCATGACGGTACCTTGTCGGTATATATATGAAAACATTATGTAGGTATGTTCGAAAAAATCTACATCTCTATAGTAAGATAAGTGACAGGCATAATTTTAACACAAGAAATAGGAACAAATTAGATCAACCACGTTTCAGATTGTCTAAAGTACACACTTCTTTTATGGGGTACTGTGTAAAATGTTATAATAAAATACCACTCGATATTCTTCAACTAAATGAGAAGAAATTTAAAACTTGCATTAAACGCACACTATGTAGACAAGCATACTATAAGTTGGATGATTACCTATATCGTAGATAAAAATGCTTGGCTAAATGCTGGTCCTGCTCCACAGCCACTTGAGCTCACTAGTTAAAAATGAAAAAATTGGTAGAGTTGCTTCCCCTTGTTTATTTTTTCTGACTACGAACTTATTGTATATTTTGTTTTTTTTATTAAACTAAGTTTTAATTATTGAATACTCCAATAGATAATATTGATTTTCTTTCTTTTGGTGGAAAAATTCTTGCAAACTATAGTTTTGTATAACTTAGACGCATTTTTATTTTCAATTTTTGTAAATATGAGTACCATGGAGTCGTTTACTATGTTATTATGTTGATTTTGACTTGAAAGAGCAGGGTAGTTGAGAGTATGTCATGCTCACTTAAATGTCTCGCTGATGGTGGCGAGTGTGTTGGATCATTGGTTGAGCTGGATGGTGCTGATCCACGCGTCATGTCATCTCTTATCTGCCAGGGCTTATTTTTAATCGGTTTTGTGTTTTTTTTTTTTTTTTTACGTTGTTCTCACATATAGAATCAATAAGAGTAATGTACCCAGGATTTTGTAATTTCTATATTTAAAAGAGTGTCCTTGGAGTTTCTTGCCCGTTCTTCTCCATAGAGATCTACGTTTTGGAATGGGCAACTAGCTTCAACTTTCTGACTAACTGACTCTTTGACAATTCAAAAATGCCTGTAAAGGGTTTAATTGAAATAAATGCTTTGAGTTTGAGTTTGAGTTATATGTTTAAAAATATATTGTATATTTTTAAACATTGTTTTTCTGATACACGTAGCAATGATCCCCAAAAGCACAACCGGGTGAGCAATGGACAAAAAATAAAATTATCTTTCCTCAGTTGTATTGGCCATGTGGGTCAAGTGTGCGCAGCGTCTAAGTGTGCGCATTCTAAATATCTCGAAAAATATGAAGGGCTAAGGAACGGCAACCCCCCCCCCCCCCCCCCCTTAGTACCCTGCGGGACGTCCTGCGAAGCGCTCGTATTATAGCGGCTGCTCGCGCGCCATTTTGGATTGACAGGTACCTAAATGAAGATTTTTGCTAAAATATTTACGATATTTTGTCACATTTGACGCGTAATCTTTTGTAGTCATGTAATTTTTTTTGAAAATAGGCTTTTTGCTATTGAGTGCAACATTTATCAAGTTTGTTATTTGCCAGTGTTTAAGTCGTTAAGAGTCCTATTACATTTTAGACGCAAATTCATGATTTTTGACGTTGTAATTTTCAGCAGCAGTAAGATGTTTGAATTATTTGATTTTGAATAACGATAGTGCCATTCTCTTTGTTGTAAGTTGAAGTTACACATTTTAACTTTTCTTGTCGTGTAATTTACTATGAATATTTTACGAACTCGGTTTACAAGGAAAAATGTCGGCAATGGAACTTTGACGCTCAAATTCACATTGTTTCATTCAGTTCTATTATAAGCGAAAGTTACTAAACGATAATTTAAATGTTTTACTTGTTTATTGGAGTTCTAGAATTTCTTTAAATTTCTTGAGTTTTCAGGGAAAAGTAGTAAAGAAAACCAATAAATGTCCATTATATTCGAAATGAACACAATTAAATCAAATAAACTAATATGATATAAAATTTCAATCTACAGTGAATACGTTCCATTAGTTTTTGTTTCTCAATATAATAAGACAAAATTATAATAAATTAAATTCAAGTACTATATATTCCGCGTCAATTCAGAAAATTACACGATAATAATGTGTAACTCCAACTTACAAGAAAGAGAATGGCACTATAGTTATTATAATCAAATAATTAAAATATCTTATTGCTGCTGAAAATTACATGGTCAAAAGTCATGAATTTCCGTAAAAAAATGTAATAGGACTCTTATGATGACGCAATAATCAACGATATTCATGCAATCCTGTTTCTATGGTTTGGGTTAAGTGTGCGCAGAAGCCTGTCGTGTAAGTGCACTGTAACTTTGTACATTATTTTGTTGCTATGTTTTTTTTCAGCGTACAAATATAAATCAAAATGCCTCGAGATTATCTGAGGAAAGCTCCGGATAGATGCATCGTCACAGATGAACAGCTGGAAGCCGCCAAATCATTAATTTCAAAGGGTGCCAGTAAAAGAAAAGCTGCATTGCATCTCAAGTCGGACTTAAGGAAAGTAATCTGCGAAAACGTCTAAAAGGAAGATTTTCTTTGACATTCACCAAGGAGCAAGAGACTGATATATACAATTATATTAAACAAAGTGATGGTCTTTATTATGGTCTCACTATGCAGAACCTCCAGAAGTTGATTTATGAGTATGCTGAAGTAAATAAAATTACGCATAGATTCAACACATCCTTAAAACTAACTGGCCGAGACTGGGTTTATGGATTTCTCAAAAGGTTCGATGAATTGAAATTGCGGCAGCCAGTCCCAACTAGTATTGCCAGAGCCATGGGATTCAGTAAAACTCAAGTTACAAGATTTTATGATAACTTGCAGAGCCTCTACAACACACAAATTTATACCCAGCCGAATATATAATATGGATGAAAGTGGAGTGAATACTGTACCAAAGAAAATTCCAAAAGTAATATCGGTGAAAGGAAAAAAGCTGGTGGGCAAAATCGTTTCTGCTGAAAGAGGCCAAACGATTACACTAGTTTGCGCAATGAGTGCTACTGGAAACTATGTTCCTCCAGCATTTATTTTTCCCCGGAAGAAAATGCAAGGTTATTTGCTTAACAATGCACCCGAAGGTGGTATTGGAATGGCTTCTGATACCGGATTCATAAATACGGGCCTTTTTCTGGAATACCTACGCCATTTCAAGGACAATGTTCAGCCAACCAAAGATAATCCCGTCCTGTTAATTTTGGACAACCATAGCAGCCACATCTCTCTGAATGCTATACTGTTTTGTCGTGATAATGGTATTCACATGCTTACTCTCCCACCTCACAGTAGATGCAGCCCTTAGATCGTGGGTTTTTTGGGCCTCTAAAAACAAAATTCGCTTACGCATGTGATAAATGGCTAAACCACCATCCGGGCCGCGTGATTGGACAAACAGAAATAGCTCAATTGGTGAATGAGGCCTTCCAAAAAGCAGCTTCGCTTAGCAATGCGGTTTCAGGTTTCAAAGTTTCTGGAATCTGGCCAATCTATGGAGTAAGCCACCTCTAGTATTTTACGTAGGTACACCTGCCCAATATAACGGCTAGTGTAGGTGTAATTGGATTACGTATCCAATTAATATCTACTTAACAATTACTGTAATTGGGTACTGTTAGGACGTCCGACCCAGCTATGTTCCCAATTTTCGGAATATTTCCAAGTTCATTGTGAATTTTTTCGAGTTCAAATCCAACTAGTATATTGGAAGTCAATTCCTCTGTACTATAATTATATATATTTTATTCAAAAAATTACAAGGCATAAAAATTTGTACAGTTATTATTTTTAATAGCAGTCACACTTGCGAGCACTCAACCAATGAAGATTCTTCACTCAACTTTAAAACTGAAATGCTATAATTTATTTCGGTCAAAATAATTCTAAAACCTTGAACAGACTAAGGCTAAGATCTATAAAGCGAACTTAAACTTTACTCAAGCTAAGCACAGTAAGCGTTTCATACGAATATTAACCTTATTCACGTGAAATTAATGTACATACTATTTTATGCGACTGATCAAGTGTTTTCAAAATATTAACACATGGTTTCATCAGTACATAAACAAATATATACGTACACGAGGGGCTCGTCGCTAAATGATAACAGCCGCACGGGTCGATGGAAGGTTAAGCTACTCTCGCCGCGGTCGGTTCGTAGATGAGTGACCATTCATTACATTACATACTCGTATCAAGACCCTCCGTGCCTCGAAAAGCCGTTGGTCCCAGCTGTCATTCGTGGATCTTTGACAATCGTTACGGGAAGTCAGAAGCCCAAAAGTCTGACAACCAGTCTTACCAAGGGATAACTGTCATCATCTCGCTATCACTGAGCAGTGTATGCAGACTGTAAGATGCTGTAACTTTGATGCAACTGCATTGAGCTGTTCATTAATAGTGGGGTGAACATTCATAACTCATGTAATTTTAATTATAAGCTGTTGAGTTTCCAAATAAATAAATAAATGTCGTGTAACTTAGATGTAGCAGCATTTGTAAATTTGCATTAATTCATTAAAAAAAATCCGAATGTATTTGGTTATATGACTTTACAAGTTATTGCGTTTGCGTGAAGATAATTTTCACTAAAGATTGGTGATTTTGAAGGTGCACTCAGTTTGGATGGTGATCGGTTTTACGAATTTTGCCGATGCTACATCTAAATTTTGTCGTACTGGTACCCAGTGAGAACTGGGTTTTGGAGGTCAGATATGAGATA
The DNA here is from genome assembly GCA_963853775.1 of Xanthia togata. NCBI lineage: Eukaryota > Metazoa > Arthropoda > Insecta > Lepidoptera > Noctuidae > Xanthia > Xanthia togata. Next base: position 8,739,817 of record OY970802.1, on the reverse strand, counting down.
GGCAGTCGCTCCATGTAAAATACTGGTTTTCAGCTACATACGGTTACCGGTAAACCGACCTCAACAAAATTGATAAAAGTCTAGGCAGATTAGCACGTATAAAACGCTTAAGTAGGTACTGTATTTACTTAGCACGGGCAATGTATAAGTTGAGTCTATAGATCTAAGCCAAAGTAAGAGTCCTACTTACACAATACCTACTTTTCTCACCCAGCTTGCGGAATTCCAAGCTGATGAAGAAGAGGAGTTCGGAGCAGCTGCTCGGGCGCATACAGCCCTGGCCCTGAACAACGGCAACAGCAGTAGCAGCAGCCCCAGCAGGCGACTGCACAAGCCCCTCAGGGTTGCAGCATCCGCCCCCCTGCCGATGCCAGCTAGTGCTAATCCTCTTTTGTGGCCTGAAGAACCTACGCCAAGGATTAGGCCTGGACTTAATGCTGATGAATGTCAGGTAAGATCATACATCTTACCTAATAATGATGTTTAAAATAAAATAACATCCCATTCCATGCATTAGGTAATATATCTCCAATGGGTGCGTTACAAACCCAGAACAACGAGAATGATAATACGGGAATATTCGCGCGAGCTGTTGCTCAGAAGCCAATGCATGAATTCTTCATGACTAACTTATAGATTAGATGCTGGTGTTCTTTCAATCAAGGTCCTGCATAATCAGCCTATAATATTCACATCCCACTGCTGGGATACAGGCCTCGTCGAGAGGTAGTGGGCTGTAATCTACCACGCGGGCCTAGTGTGGGTTGGTAGATGTTACATGTCTTCGATTTTTTGGATCTAGGACATGCCGGTTTCCTTGTAGCGCGCGGTTTACCGCGCGAACGACATATATAAGACTATCCGAGATCAACAGTTGGGCAGTCGGCCCGCCAGACACAACACCCGTCTGGTCGGAGGATCCTCCCTTTTCTATGGTGGATGAGTGAACTTTACACCCTGTTCCTCATGCCCCTAAATCCTCACGATGTTTTCCTTCACCGTTTTGAGAGCAGTGGTGATGAAATTATTTACAAAAAGTAAAGCGCCTGCGTAGGTTCGAACCAACGACCTACAACTCGGTAAGTCAGGGTGGTTACTAGTGGGCCACCACTGCTCACTGGGCCACTACTGCTCTTTTGTCCTGTCGTGAATAGTGTTAATGCTCATTTTGTTAGAAAACAATATTGAATTATCAATCAAGCTTGTTTATTATCGAGCGGGGGCGTGGAATGTTTAACCCTTCAAATAAATATTTGATCAAATTCCATCCCGTCGAATGAATTCCATCCGTTCTGAGTTCTGAATTATTGGTTTGAATGATTTCAATAGTGCGAATATTTTCATTGTTTCTGAACAATGAAGTTCATGACGAGATTCTGGGAACTACACAGTTATATTAGTTATAGTTTCCGGAACTTATTGGTAGGTAAGTGTTAAATACCGAACACCGAGAGTGGTACTCAGTACTTAAATTTTGACCTTTATGTGTATACTAGTAGGGTTGAGGGTTTAAATAAAACAACCGAACTGTATACTGATCTATAGAAGGTTATATATTTATAAAAACACAAGACCCTGACCAATTCATTGTAACGAAACCATTGCGACTTCTAATTTGACGCCAACGCCATCTAGTTACGTCGTGTACAACTTTGAAATAATTAAAATTAATTTGTTGAACTGATGAGCGGCTATTGATCATGCATGATCATTAACATACCGCCCACCAAGGACATTACTGACGGAATGTCCTTCTTGAACTACACTATAGGTCCGAATTTGTAGCAAACAAGTTGATCTTATAAGTTTGATCTAAAATCTTAACATTTTTAACAAGATAAAAACTTACATACTATCGTAAACTTAAACTATTAACATTACGTTAGATTTGTCGAAAAATACATGACAAAGTGTAAAGGTTCAACAGTTGTAAAAATAATGTTAAAAAAAACCTGTTGGGGAAAATATACAATTTCATGCATCTAAAAATATCTTAACAATAACATAGTGTAAAATATAAACAATTTAAAATAAAGTTTAACAGGTGTAAATAAAGAGTTTGTAAAAGTTGATCTAAAATAAAATTAATATAATAAATTCATTGTTCTGTAACTGGTAAAATACAAAGTTTGGATGTTGGCCTCTTAATAGTAGAGGTCTTAGTACGCAATGTGACTACACGGGTGATATTATCATCACCGGGATGCTTATCTATTATGCGACCTAACAACCAACGACTTGGCGGCAAATCGTCTTCTTTAATTAAAACAATGTCCCCAATTTTTGGCTCGGGGACCTTTGAAGACCATTTGTACCGGTTCATTAGGTTGGACAAATATTCTTGGGACCAGCGCTTCCAAAATGACTGTAGCATCCTTTGAATAAATTGCCACCGCGACAAATAACTGACATTTGTGCTCTCGTAATTAACATCTGGTACATTTACTATCGGCTCTCCGATCAGGAAATGTCCTGGAGTTAAAGGTAACAGTTCACCAGGATCAGTAACGTTAATGACACTCATTGGACGCGAATTCAAACAAGCTTCCACTTGATTGAGGAGTGTGCTCATTTCCTCGTACGTCAAGGTAGCATCACCAATGACCCGTTTAAGGTGAAATTTTGTAGACTTCACCCCTGCTTCCCAAAGTCCGCCGAAATTAGGACTATGTGGGGGAATAAAATGCCACTCAGTACCGTTGGCCTCAACTTGTTCTGCTATTGATGCCTGAATAGATGCCAGTTGTTGCAATTCTCTAGAGGCACCTACAAACGTTGTACCGTTGTCGCTCCAAATCTTGGCACAATGACCTCGCCTAGACACGAAACGTTTGAAGGCAGCTAAAAAGGCTTGTGTGCTCATGTCACTGACGACTTCTAAATGAAGAGCACGGGTGGACATACACACAAATAAACATATGTAACCCTTGTACGAACGGTGCCCGCGACCCTTCGTTGTCCTAATATTTATAGGGCCAGCATAGTCAACACCGCTATGTAAAAACGGTCGCGCTGGAGAACACCTTACAGATGGAAGAGAACCCATAATTTGGTTTTTGATACTAGCGCGCTGTTTAGCGCATGTTACACATTTGCGCACATGATGCTTGACCAAGTTCCTGACTCCTATGACCCAGTAGGCTGTCCTCAAATAATTTGCCATCAGCTGAGGACCCCCATGCAGAGTTTTTAAGTGAGCATCTGCCACTATAAGTTTTGTCAGATGACAAGAGTTTGGTAGTACTATTGGGTGCTTTATTTGTTCACTTAATGGAGCCTTCTCAAGTCTACCTCGAACTCTGATTATACCCTTGACATCAAGATAAGGACAGAGTGAGTTTAGTTTACTGGATTTTAATTGTAAATAGCCTTTGTTCTGTAATTGTACATATTCTATTGTAAATATTTCTCTTTGTGTGTGTCTTATACAACATTCTAAGGCTGCTTCTAATTCTAATTTCTGTAAATACTTTTGTTTAAATGTGTTGTTTTTTAAAAATCGTCTACAATAAGCAATAATTCTAACTAATTTTTGTAATGAGGAATATCGTTCGAACATGGAACATTCTGGAACTATCGCAATGTGAGCCTTTGTTGATTCTTCCAAGTCAGTATTCAACTCATTTGGCCTTTTGTGTCCTATGGATTTTTCAGTGAGAAACGGTGGTCCGGAAAACCATAAATTATTGTTTAGAAGTGCACTTGGTAATATGCCTCTAGAGGCGCAGTCTGCTGGGTTGTCCTGTGTTCTTACATGAAACCATTGTGATGCCTTCATGTTGGTCAATATTTCAGAGGTACGATTGGCTACAAACGTCTTCCACCTGCTTGGATGGCTGTTCAGCCAAGCTAACACCACAGTGGAATCTGTCCAAGCCTTGATTCTGTCCTTCGAAATATTTAAGACATCTGCTGTTTCTGTTAGAAGATTTGACAGCAAAACTGCCCCACATAGCTCCAAACGAGGAATGCTAATTTGTTTGACGGGAGCTACTCTGGTTTTTGCAACCAACAACGAAATATGGATTTTGCCGACAACATCCACTATCCGCAAGTAAATAACGGCTGAGTATGCTGTTTTGGAGGCGTCACTGAAGCCATGCAGCTCAAGATCATCGTCTGGCTTAGTGCCAAGCCAACGAGGTATCCGTACTTTACTAAGTTGTGACAACTCTTCACGGTAAGTCTCCCATTCTTTCACTAATTGAGTGCTTAGTTCTTCATCCCAACTAACACCTGCAAGCCATAATTTTTGGATGAATGTTTTTGCTAAAACCACACTAGGTGCTAACCAGCCTAGTGGGTCAAATAATCGAGCTATATCCGAAATAATTGTTCTTTTAGTTACAGGTGCGGTCGTCAGCGGAGGAAGATTCACCGAGTATTGGAAGGTATCTTCGTTGCGGTTCCAGGTAAGTCCCAAAATTTTTATTGTGCTATCTAATTTGATTTCTAACCCTTTCTCTTCTTTATACTCTTGTTTCTCTGATTCATTATTTTGTATAATATCGCTTTGTCCTATTGTGTTGACCTTATTTTGAATTGTTCTAGTTTGATCTATTTGGTCTTTAAATATATTTCTTTCATGTTTGTCTATTCTCCTAAGTATTTCCTGACTATTGCTGTTCCATTTTTGTAACATAAATCCACCTTTGCCTAATAATGCTATCATTTGCTTATATATTTCTATGCCTTCTTCTACACTATTGCATCCTGTCATTAGATCATCCATGTAGAAGCTATTTAAAACTTTCTCTGCAGCAAGTGGATACTTTGTGCCTTCATCAATTGCAATTTGACTCAAGGTTTTGACTGCTTGATACGGCGCGGAAGCTGTTCCAAAGGTCACGGTCAAAAGTTCGTAATCTTGGATCTGTTTGTCTGGACTGTCACGCCAGAGTATCCTTTGGAACATGACATCTTCTTCTGCTACTCTAACCTGGCGGTACATTTTTATAATATCCGCTACAAGTCCTATAGGATGAAGTCTCCATCTTAACACTGTGTGTCTTAAATCAGACTGCAATGTGGGTCCCACCATCAACGTGTCATTGAGTGAGACTCCATTGTTGTTCTTCTCGGACGCGTTGAATACAACACGTACCTTCGACGTAGTTTTGTCTTCCCGGATTACAGCATGGTGAGGTAAGTATACTGCTTCTTCCTTCTTACTATCATCTTCTTTCACGTGCCTCATATGTCCTAACTCTAAATATTCATTTATCACTCCTGCGTACTTTTCCTTTAAATCTTTGTTCTTTACTAATCTTCTTTCTAATGCTTTAAACCTTAATTTAGCTATGCCACGTGAATTTCCCGACTTGCAAGGAGGATCTTCGTCTCGGAAAGGTAACCTAACTATGTATCTGCCATTGCTATCTCTCCTAGTGGTCTCACTGTAAAATTCTTCGCATTTATTTTCCTCTGGTGTAAATATTTTTTTATTAGTGTTGATTTCTTCAATTTCCCAGAATTTTCTTAAAATATCTTCTACCTTACAATGCATTACATTTATGTTTTTAAATTTATTATTTGCACTAGTGACTTCAGGACCAACAGCACCCGACAGCACCCACCCTAATGTAGTGCTCTGTGCGATCAGTGTACCAGAAGGACTCTTCACTAAACCTTCCTTAATTATGCAGCTATAAACATCAGCACCCAACAGAATATCGATTTTGTTGGGTGTGTTGAACTCCGGATCTGCTAAACATAAGTTATTAATACCTAACCAGTCGAAGGTGTCTGAGTTAAGGCTTCGCTCAGGTAGGTAAGAGGTGATCTTATTTAGAACATAAGCATTTAATAGAAACTTAAAGGTTGGATCGACACGAGATTTAATAGTTAATTGTACCATGTACTTTGTCATGGTTGACCTATTATCTCCTAATCCAGACACAAATCCTTGAATTGGTATCTTTTTCAGGCAAAGATACTGCACTGTGGCCTCTGTTATAAAACATGCCTGCGAACCTTGATCGAGCAAGGCTCGGATAGTCTGATATTCACCCATCTTTGACGAGGCCTTTATTAGCGCAGTGGCTAATAAAACCTGTCTGGGCTTTGCAACCCTTCCTGTAGACAAACAAGAGACTATCTGAGTAGCACTAGTTGAAGGACTAGCACTATCAGTAGTAGGCTTTGCTTCAGGGTCTTGGCCGTTATTATCCAAATGTAACAAAGAATGGTGGCGCTTCTGGCAAACTCTGCAACTGGTGTTTTTCTTGCAGTTATAAACAGTATGGTTACTGCCTAAACAGTTGAAACAAATTTTGTTCTTACGAACGAAATCCCGTCGAGCTTCGAGAGATTGTTTGGCAAACTGTTTACAGAAACAGAGCTTGTGACCCTCTGAGCAGAATTCGCATTTCATTGGCGATGATGTCTCTGTGGCTAACAATGTTTTAGGTGTATGATTGTTATTGACCTGGTGACCTGAACCCTTTTTTGGTTCTATGCACTCAAACGCGCGGAAACGTTGCTCTAAAAATACTTTAATTTGATCAAAGGTAGGAAAATCATTACTGGAGTCGCTACTACTGACACTTAATTCCCATTGCTTACGCGTTTCAGGATCTAATTTAAATGTCACTATATGTATGATAATAACATCCCAAGTACTCACATTTATCCCTAAGTTAGTTAACGCATTTAAACAGTCACTGGTGGTGTCTGAAAGCTCCTTTAATGATATCGCCGATTCAACCTGCATACGTTTTATACCAAACAACCGTTTCAAAATACAGTTGGCGAGATATCTTTTATTACTGTACCTTTTGTCTAACAAATCCCAGCACTGACTGTAATTTGCATCAGTTATTGGAGTATTCCGTATCAATTGCTCAGCTTCACCAGTTAGATGACTTTTTAAATAATGCAGCTTTTGCACGTTATCTAATGAACAATTTTTATGAACTAACGATACAAAAAGATCATGAAAGGTCGTCCATTCTTCATATTTGCCCGAAAACATTGGAATAGCAATCTTGGGCAATTTTACCAGTGAATGGGCAGACTTAAATACACTACCAGAAGAACCATCCTTATGTGGAACCGGTTCACTTACAACTCTAATTTTATTGAGCGTTGTTTTCATTAAACTTTTATAAGTAATGTAAGTGTCCTCGGTTGTATCATAAATATCAACAACCTTTTGATCGATATCATCTAATTTAAAGTTCTGATAAACTTTAGTATTGGTATTTTTAAAAGATTCCCAATCCTTTTCTAATAATTCTTGTCTAGTTTCAATATATTCTATAGTTAATCTTTCTTTAGGACTCTTTTTAAAATTTGCTAAACCTTTAATAATAACACTTTGAGAGCCCCTTAATACGTTGATTAATCCCTCCATATTTGAAACAATTAAATTAAAACTAAGTTAAAAGTGTAATGTGTAAATTTCTAAGGTAATTTCAAATAAATAACTGTAAAGTTCATAAACAACTCAACAAGTGTATAAAAACAATATTTGTTCTAAAAAAAGCTAATTAAATCGAAATAAAATACAAGTCCAATTAATTGCTCAAAATTTTACAAGTGTTTAGAAACAGCTTATAGTGTGGCGGAAATCGAGCGTAGGTTCCCCGTTCCGTCGTTTTTTAAGAAACTATTCTAAGTTCTAAACTAACATGCACAAATAAATACAAGTTTCTAAGAACTACACTTAAAACTTTCTAAGTTTAAAAATCTACTTAGAAATAATTCTAGAAGTCCAAAATTCTTCAAAAAGCTTATAAGTTAAAATCTCTGAATAAATAAGGTCCAAAATTGCTTGTCACCAACTGCCTTTCTTTAGACTGATAGTAAAATGTACTCACAATTATTTTCACTCACTCACTCAACACGATGATTTGGTGTATGAGGCGCACCCTGGTGGCGACACGTTGAACTATATGGATGTGACGTCAGTATTCTGATGTCACGTTGAACTGGGTGTGACGTCCTTATGACGACACGTTGAACTCTACGAGGGTGACGTACACAGTCACCTCTCGTTGGATGGAAGTGGCGCCCTCTATAACGTCACTTCTCCGCCGCGCGCTACTGCTGACTCCGTCCACTACGCTGGACGAAGCTGTCGCTGCGCGGAACCGTATACTTTAGCCACAGCGATCCACTGCGAGTACCACGGATGAACTCAAAAAACCGAAACTTTATCCGGGTCGTAGGACCAATGTTAAATACCGAACACCGAGAGTGGTACTCAGTACTTAAATTTTGACCTTTATGTGTATACTAGTAGGGTTGAGGGTTTAAATAAAACAACCGAACTGTATACTGATCTATAGAAGGTTATATATTTATAAAAACACAAGACCCTGACCAATTCATTGTAACGAAACCATTGCGACTTCTAATTTGACGCCAACGCCATCTAGTTACGTCGTGTACAACTTTGAAATAATTAAAATTAATTTGTTGAACTGATGAGCGGCTATTGATCATGCATGATCATTAACAGTAAGCTATTGACGAATACTTAGGGTCTAAACTATAAGGTACACGCTTCGCAGCACCGCGCATCTCAGCGTACGTTGACATGCGTTCACGCTCACACTGAAATTATACCTTTACTAATTTCTGTTGTGATTCTGCATACAATCCCATATCTGCCAAAACATTTTTCCTGCGACTGAGTGCATACTATCCCATAAATGGGTACTAACTTCAGCAACAGAAATATTTGCAATCATTCATGCGAATATAATTCTTAAAATGTCGATTGCACCCCATGTATGCAAATGACAATAAAATTATATTGTGTCTGCTAATTGCGCGTGCGACGGGTTAATAGATGCCTATTGAATACAAAATAATTATCATAGCTATTTAACGTGAAAATCCATGCAAAAATACCCCGAAAGCAGAGTTCACATAAGAAAATAAGTTCGATATTTGATTAATGTGAGCGTAGTGTTGCGTCACGTCGCGTCTCGGTGTGAACTGACCCTTAGGCGTCAAAGAATAAAATATACCTAGGTTATGCGTTATTATCTCAAATAATTGAATAGCACACGTTTTGTTAGATTCCCGTACTTACGTCACAGGCCACAGCCTACATTAGTTATTACGAGTAAATACTTACACAAATTATTTTCTACTTTTACCTTGCTCATTAATGTTGATACCAGGCGAACATAGACAGAGATAGACCATGACATAAAATCCTTTGTCCCCAGATATTCGGGGACTTCGTGGCCTCAGAGCTCCGTACGCTTCGCTCGCACGAATCTCGCAAGCGGCTGAAGAGGATGATACAGAAAGCCATCCTCCAAATTGGAGAGGAAGAGGATGTCAATGTCATCAGTGGATGACAACGACGCCTGTCACTTGATTCCACTGATTAAACTGTTGGGAAGCCAACAGCTGGTTTCTTCTGTAAATACTCACCATGAAAACTGAGATGAGGTAAGCTTGAAGTGAGCTGCCATTCCACTTGATGCTAGGGACTGAGCCGTCGTCCTAATTGGATAAGATCGTACGAGCAAACGACGCGTGTTCGTTTTGTTCTAGTATTTCGCAAACACACATTTCTTTAGAGTGTCCTAATTGAAGCTTGCAAGTCATCGCGGGAGCACAGGAAATGCTTAATAACGATCGTACGATGAGTTTGAACGTGCGATCGTTCATCAAATCTCTTTTGAGTATCCTAATTGGGCACGTGTCATCGCGCGAGCACAGCAACACGGTGGCATCGCGTCTTGCCCATCGCGCGAGCGATCTGGGCCTCAAGTCTGCTATTACTTACAATAGTGTCAGAATGGTCTATCAATGATTTCATAATTGTTGATTTTGACAAGTTTGGTAATCTACTAACATATTGGCGTCATTATGACTTTCCAATGGTCAGCCACTGACACTCCATTGAAAGAAATGGCGTCTATTGGTAATCTTGTAATGAAAAATGAATGACTGACTGAGGCGGTAATCTGGTAAAATGTTGACAGTTCCTTTGATCCACTGATCAAAGGAACTGTCAACATTTTAGCACCTACCATGAGAACGTCATTGTGCAGTCATTCCTTTTAATTCGTTACGAGTATCGTGTTTGTGGAATACAATGATCAACCAATGATCGACCATTATGAATTTAGCAGATTACGAAATTTTAGCAAAATGACAATGGGATCGTGTTGGAATGACGAATTTATAAAAATAGCAGACTTGGGCCCCAGGTCACCTGTTCGACCATCGCACGATCCTTTTTATCGTGCGACAAAATCGAATTGTTAACTCGTACGACCGTTAGCCAATTAGGACGATGACCAGCTCACTCCACCCAAATTTTCACGGTGAGCGGTTTACATAATAGAACAGCAGGTCTCCTGTGAATCTTGTGATACCCATTTGAAAAACTCTTTTTCGATTCGAGTCATTCTTCTTTTAAGTGAGCCTGCACACTCCACAGTGTAGGTATAGTTGATTTAGTTTTAAAAGTGTCTAGAAAAAAATATTGGTAAAATTCTATGCTTTAAATTGTTATTTTAAAATTGTATTGTACCTATGTTTAATATGTCTGCTGTTTTCTTATATGCATGGTTATATAATCAGCTGACATATGTGCCTAATTTAAGATCTGTGTTTAACATCGTTCGTATCTTATTATTACTTAGGTACCTACTTATCTAAAGGTAAGAAAGATATCCTTCGTAAATAAAATACTCACAGTCACAATTTAACGGAATGTTTTCAACAGAAAACAAAGTTCTAGGGAGCAGAAAGTTTGCAAATGAACTAATTAAACACATCGCTGGCTCCCGGTTAACTTGACTGAGCAACTGGAATGAGGCGAAACTGCATAGAAAGAAAAGAAAAAAAGAAAAATAGGTTTATTTGTCACAGTAATACGTGCATACAAAAAGACAAGAGTAGGTAAGCAGAAAACAAAATAGATCAATAATATAAATATTAATGTAAACTTATCAGAAATAGTCGGCAGCTGCACGTCATGTCTGTGATAGTGGTTACATACGTCTTTGGCATGATGTAGAAAATATTTGTGGCATTTCTTTTGATATTTTGTGTACTGTTGCAGTGTTTAATTATCTTGATTAGTGCTTATTGGATGTGCTTGATTATTAATAGATAAGTTTATCGTATTTAAGCCAAAAGATTTTGTGTAGAAAATACTAAAATGTTTTAAAATTGACATTGACCACATAATTCCTAGATACACAAATGTTAGCGTATTAATTAATTATTATTATAAATGTACAGTATTTAATTAGGCGGCATAATTATTATGTAATTATTATTTAGAGTTATGATTAAATCTGTGAAAAAAATAGTGTAATAAAAAAAAAAGGAAGTATTTCGGTACCTACAGATAGTGCAATCCACGACGACGCGCCCCACTCCGCAATGACTGTACTGTAAGCTGTACTTTAGTACGGAACGGAGCGGACTGAGGTGCGTCGTTGTGGATTGCACTATCTATACCTATTTTAGTGGATGCAAAATAAATATAAATATATTAGATAAATACTTAAATAAGTCAACATGTTTTGCCGTAACTGTAAGCTGAAATTTACATATAAACTTATTACAGATAACTAATAATTTGTATGAAACGTGTAATTAGGAATATTTAAATTCCTATTGTTAAATTAACCGTTATAATAAGTCAAAATCTTGTATTATGTGTATACATACCTACTATTAATACCTATACCTACGTTACTTTAATAAACATACGATTTTATATTCTATCCCCTGCATTTTATTTATATTAAATGACTTAATATTTAGCTTGACCGAATTGCGTTGTAAAACTTTGACCGAATGGTGGCCAAGGTTAGGCGAAAGAAACCAGGACAGTCCAAAACCGCGTTGGGTTGACGATATCGTCAAATTCGCGGGTAACACCTGCACCTAAGATATAAATATGTCTAGATAGATAAGACGTTCAACTCAAGCTGTGAACTCGTCGAAAAAAAAATCTCGTCCAACCGTTGGCCGCTAAATGCACGCACATAAGAAAAGCACAATGACGCATGGACTTATTATACAAACAGGACTGAGCTCTCCGAAAATCGTATCATACAAAAATGAACCATAAGCGATGGACCTTGTTTTATTATGCTATTTTAGCCAAATCGGGCAAATCAAAGCGAGGCAAAAAGGCAAATCGGGTCGAGAGAGATAGCCGAGGCGTTTGTCCCTTTTTCTCAATTGCCAAAAGATAAAAATGTTAAAGATGGTAGAAACATGGGTAGAAAATAACCAACTACAAGTAAAATTAAGTAACATATAGATGTTTTTAGCTTTGAGATTAGTTTGAAATAATGCTATTTATAGCTTTACAATATGTACATAAAGTAAATAATTTTATTTAAGTAAAATAATCAAAATAATATGATTGTTTGGTAGGTATCATAAAATTAGTCTGATAACACTGAAATCTGACATCAACGGTGTCATGGCGTTCTGTTGTTTGGCGGAGACGCTTAACGCATTTTAAGTTCACTATTTCACAAGTTCAATAATATGTGTAACTTAATTTCAATATGTTTGTAATGTAACAATAATTTCAAATCACTCTTTTATTCAAAACGAATTTTCCTGTTTGTTTTAGGAATGTATGGTCACCCTATTTAGAAAGAGATAAACAGCCTCGGTATCCTACATTATCTCTCTCTGCTCGTGTTTTTGGTACGAGAGCTCAGTCCTGTTTGTATAATAAGTCCATGCAATGTAGTAGTGCGAGACTTACTTACCTGTCACGCACACCAGCCAAAAAAAGTTCACTTGTTTGTTTTAGTTCTTTTGCAGCGCGACACCTCTATACATATAAATAATCAAAGACCTGCTGACCCTAATTGCGCAATACCTACACAATCACCTCATCAATCACAATCTGAATGATTTTGAAGGAAATTGCTAATCCATTGCTTCATAGGTTCGAAAAATTCGTCTGCTCAAAAACGTATCTAAATAAAGCAATGAACGTGGGTGAACTGTTAAAAATGAAACCCATTGCGATCAATTGTAATTTTATGTGTGTAGAATATACAGGATGAATGGAAGATGGGTGCTAAGCTTTAAGGCGAAGATAGTACAGACCATTTGGAACCATTTAAGCCATGGTTGTCTTAGACGAAGTCTTACCAATTTTTTTAAACTTAATTTCTAAGTTTTTTTTCGGTTCTAAATTGTCTGTACTATCTTCGCCTTAAAGCTTTGCACCCATCTTCTAATCACCCTGTTTAACAGTAGTCATTTTATTTTACATATGTGTGTTAAGCAATTACCTCGCACCGCCATCGCCAGGGCCGTCCCAAACGCGCTGGGTTGACGATATCGTCAAAGTCGCGGGTAAGACCTGGATGAGGGACGCATGGAACCGGGAAGTATGGCAGAAGAAAGGGAAGGCCTATACCCTGCAGTGGGTGATTCCGGGCTGAAAATATGATGACGATGAACTCAAACTCAAAGCATTTATTTAAAATAAACCTTTGAATTGTCAAGGGGTCGGTCAGTCAGAAATATGAAGGTAGTTGCTCATTCCAAAGCGTAGTAGGTACCAATGGAGAAGTACAGACAAGAAACTCCACGGACACTCTTTTAAATCAAAATATGGTTACAAAATATTGGTAAGATAATTCAATACTGAAGTTAACACATGTGAGAACGATGCAAAACATTAGAAGCGTCCGTAATAGAAATAAAAAAAAAACAATTGAAAAATAAAATAAAAATTGCCGTGCAAGCTAAGAGATGACCAGTCCCAACTGACGGCGCCCGTTCTCGAACATGACGTATGGATTAGCACCATTCAGCTCAACCATTTTGAAGGGAGCTAAATGATCCAACACATGCGCCACCGTTAGCGAGACATTAGAGTGAGCATGACATACTCTCAGCCGCCAGGGCACATTCAAGTCAATGAAAGACATACCCAGTACCTAAATGGTAGCTTTACAGTCGGTACATAGATCGGATATAGTCGGTACTTACTCACACATGTGCTATGCAATTATACAATGCTAAGAGATTGAATTTATACAGTTTAAAGTAAATTTTTTAAATTTTCAGCAGCTCCAATGGTAATTTCAAATGTTAATCAATTAGTTTATGCGCCCTTGTGGAGCAAGACCAGCGTTGAGCAAAGCATTTTTATCAGCGATGTAATCCCCCAACTTATAATATGCTTGGCTGCATAGTGTGCGTTTAATATAAGATTTAAATTTCGTTTTATTCAGTTTATTGTTTAAATAGGACTAGATTACATGACAAGGTAATATATAAAGCACAAGCCTAAAGTTTCATATATCTAGTTAGTGGGTGACGTACTGTTCTCCCAGATATGTTACAGAATAACCTGTGTTTAGGAGAAACAGTTCCGATCCCCGTCGTAAGGGTTGATTTATAATAAATAGCACGTGTTAATTAATATTATATTATATATAAGTTGTAATCATTACAGCAAGCTACATAATGACACTGAGAAATTAAGATAATGTAAAAAAAAAACTTAAGTCTAAAATAAAATAAGAATTCTGGAAAAGACATACCGAAATAAAAAAAATGTTCAGTAGGTATGTTGGTGTGGTGGTGGAGGAGCTCGTGGCTAAGTAATAACTGCCACACCGGTCGATCCATCAGGTTAAGCTACGCTTGCCGGGGTTGGTCTGTGGATGGGTGACCATCTTTACATACCGAGACTCCTCCGTGCCTCGGAAAGCACGTTAAGCCGTTGGTCCCGGCTGTCATTCGTGGATCTTTGACAGTCGTTACGGGTCGTCAGAAGCCCGATAGTCTGACAACCAGGTATTCAGCTGCATCCGGTTAGACTGGAAGCCGACCCCAATATAGTTGGGAAAAGGCTAGGCAGATTGATTGATGTTGGTGTGGTGAGTGTTTCGTTTTATGTATCGTGTGATGCATGTAAGTATGTGTTTGAGTGATCACTTCTTTAGGAATTCTTCAGTTTCGTCGTACTTTAGGTTTAGAAAGAAGGAGCGAACAGCCTTTTTGCATTTAAAGGGTGTCAAACCGTAAACCGAAATGTTTGCGTTAATTTTATTGTAGAATGTTGCGCCAAGGTAGGGGGTAAACTTTTATGTAAAAGCTGTACGTGTAGGTGGTATTGTACAAATTAGGTATTTGCGGCATTTGGAGATTTTTTTAAAAGGTGTTCGTCGGTGTTGCAGAAGGACTATTTGTAAAATATATTGTTGCCTTACATTAAGCACGCTACATGATCTGTAGAGTTCGATAGTTGGAGATAGTATCGGTCTGAACGTAGCCACTTTAAGAATAGCTCTGTGTGCGACCTCCAGAGGCTTACATGTGCATGCACATGTGCAGCACCACCCCAGCATGAGATACAATACATTAGGATGGACTGACAAAGAGCTAAGTACAAGGTACGGATGAGTAACGGGTATGTGGGGAGGTTTTTTATTGTAACCATTTAAACAGTACCCCATGAAAGATAAGTCCACTTTAGCCAGCCTGAAACCCGGTAAAACTAATTGGTCCCTATTCCTAATGATATCCTCCCGTCCGTTACAAAGACTCCAGGGGCCTTATTATGAAGTATTAATGCCATCATTATTACACTGCGAAAAAAGGATGGTGCTAGCGGCCTTGTATAGCTCCGTCTCTCCGTCACACTGGAATAATGGTGGCATTAATATGTCATAATAAGGCCCCAGGAGACCGATAACAATTAAAATTCTATTTTGTCTCATTAGTAGCAGTTGAACTCATTTTTGCACCTCTTTCCTTATGTACCTACCATAGATAAATTGACAAGGTACCGTCATCATGTTAATATATTATCTTTAAACAGTTCCCTTAGAGAGTCGCGCCTGCGGAGGCCATATATGGCTCTGATGGCTCTTTTCTGCAGAATAAAAATAGAATCGATGTCTGCAGCCCGTCCCCATAGTAGAATACCGTACGACATAATACTATGAAAGTAACTAAAATCGACTAGCCTCGCGGTATCTACATCAGTAAATTGACAGATTTTTTCACAGCATATGCTGCTGAACTTTGCCGTCCTGAAAGGGATGTTAAATGAGGATTGATGCCTTGAGTCGAGCGTGATCCCCAGGAAAACAGTTTTATCAACGAATTCTAGTTTCTCTTGATTCAATACTATCTCACAATTACTACTTTTGCCAAAAAAAAATCTTATGCACTTAGTTTTTTCGCCACGCCACCTGATACGATCCTGACATACCTACTGCTTTTGCCTCGTTGACGTTCATACATCTGGTCATACAAGCACGACATTTTGTTAGTCGCCTTTCATTCATCCTCTCAACATGAGCAAACCTTATTACAAAATTATTTGCAGGGAACTCATTTTAGACCTGCTGTAGGGCGTTAATTTACGTCGTCAAGATTTGATGCCCGTCTATTAATTTTAATGACTATAGGTATATTTCTATACCTATCTATGTAGCATAATCAACCTATAATGATCCCACTGCTGGGGTGTCCCAGGCCTCCTCTCTTCGCACGACAGTGGGCTGTAATCTACCACGCGGGCCCAGTGCGGGTTGGTCGATATCACATGTCTTCGAAATTGTTGGTCATGCCGGTTTTCTTATGATGTTTTCCTTCACCGTTTTAAGAGCAAGTGGTGATGAAATTATTTACACAAAGCGCCTTCAACTCGTAAATCAGGGCCGTTACCGCTGGGCCTCCACTGATCATCATACCTATAAACTTACCTACTAGATAATAAAAAAATTGTGTCCGTAGTTTCCGTTTGAATTAAAAACATTTATGTATTGATATTTCGTTTTTCAATCGGTATTAGGTATAATTACGAATATATTAGTTTGCATAAAATGAATATTTTATATACGACGCCGCGGTATTAAAACTTATAATTTATTCTAATTAAGAACTTATACAAGAAATACAGGCTGGAAATCGAGTAGGTATTTATTTATAATATTTATTCAGGTATCTTACCACTTGTACCTAATGAGCAATTAATTATTTTAAATTATATAGGTAGGTAGGTATGCAAGACTGCGCTCCAAAACGAATATAAGTAGCTAACGTGACTCGAAAGGCTGCCCAACTTAAGGCTCGTGCAGACCAGCGCGACTCGAGCAATACAATTTCTAAGAAAACTCCACGGTATAACAATAACCGGTGTCGCGTCGCGCTAGTCTGCACGAAGCTTTAAATGGAACTGGGCAGAACATGTCAGTCGCATGCCAAACCAACTGTGGGCACAAATAGCACAGAACTAATAGGTAGTCCCTTATCAGCCAGGATCGCGAAAGACCACGAAGGAGATGCCGGGTCTAGCCGAATAGGTTCCGTCAAAACTGGAAAAGAAATGTAGGTATTCTTTATTCTTTTAGTATTGGTGGTATAAACTTGTTAAAAATTCTCGGTAAAAAAATTGTCCGGCTTCTTTGAAAAAGGGAACACTTTAGGGGGAGGCAAAATTTGCGCCCTCACGTCCCTAGCCACCGCAGGAGCACTGCGGGGCCGCCCTGGGCGTCGGGAATCACAAGCCGATTCCCAACCACCGTAGGCGCGGGTTTGCGGACTGTGAGCAATGGGTAGCTCGCCGTCCGATAAGGACCAGGCCCGGGTCGACGGCGCGTTGTGTTCCACGAGCACCTCAAAGAGATGTCAGCAAGTGAAGGGGTCCGATGGGACCGATGCCTGCCGAGGTCGCGGGAAATTCCGAAAGGGATACCGTGGCCCCTGGCAACGTACAGGCAACTGAAGGAACACGGGTGGGTTTTAGTCAGTAAGAGTCCGACACGTCCTCCCGCTCCGCCCAGAGCGGGAAAAGTCATTTGAGGATTTCCCAGCCAAAAACAAAAAAAAAAAAACAGGCTATTATACCTTTATCATGTACGGTTTAGGATACCTCTGTAGAATAGTAATAGTTATCATAAATCAATGTTAATTAATTTGATATTTGGGGTTCGACATATCGTAGCAATTTTTTTTTCTTTGGCCTTTGAGCCGGTGTCGACTGTCGATTATTCTGCCAGCGAGCAGCGTCATTCCTAACAAAAATGTCAAGTAATGTCGTTGTCCTGAGGATATCAATTAATTTCTTATACATGCTTATACCTATTTAATTATGGAAATCGCCTCGAGTCCTATGGAGAAAAGATTATTGTAAAAGAGTTGGGTAAGTAAAAAATAGTGTTTCTGTATAAAAACGGTAAACGCTTCACGAATAAACGACGTTTATTAAAATCATTTAAGACAATGAATGTCTGTTTTCTGTCTTCTTTATACCAAGTAATTGAATTAATTAAAGGTACTTACTAGATGTAATCGCTTACATAAAACTGCAATTACTGTGTTAGTGTGATCGCTATTAGCAAACCGGATTAGATTTCATTGATATAACTCGATAGACGTGTCCTTATCAAATTAGTATCTATTTAATCAAATAAAGAAAAAAGATGAAGCAACCAAACGGTGCACAGCAGAAACCACTCGGCATTTTATTTTCAGTAGCGCTCGACCTTTCACCCGGACTGCAAATAATAATAAAATTAACGTTTACATACACGCAGTCATTATGGATAGTCAGAAGCCCAAAAAGTTTGATAACCATTCTTATTATCGAGTATCCTGTTAACCAGTATCTGTGTTGTGAAGGTCAGATCGGCAGGCGCTCTCTGTAAAATACTGGTACTTATTCAGCTGCATCCAGTTAGACTGGTTGCTGAACCCAACGTAGTTGGGGAATGGCTAGGCAGATTGATTATTATTGGAGTAATATAAGACATAACATCACGCCTTGTTTCCCCGAAGGGTTGGGCAGAGGTGTACCTACAGTACACCCACATTTCGCCAGTTATGTTTAAGTCCCATGTAATAGGGGGCGAGCCTATTGCCATCAACCGGGCACAAATCCAGACTCCGGGCTGCTACTGAGAAATTCCTGAAAGAAAAACCCAATGACACTGCCCGACCTGGGAATCGAACCCAGGACCTCATGTTCAGCAGAGAACTATAAGAATTTAATAGGTACCTCTGCCCAACCCTTCGAGGAAACAAGGCGTGATGAGACGTTTATAAATAAGTTATATGTCGAAATAAGTTGGTACCTACTTACTTAGGTAATTACGTAAATAATTAAAACTGTGTTCAATTTCTTTTATAATTTATGAAAAATACGAGTAACGGATACTTAGATAATCACCTACTCTTTTAAATTTCGAATCTGACATAAAAAGGTATGAAGGTCGCACATAGCCGGGCCTCGGGTTGAGCGTCGCGTCGTTGGACTGTTATCTCAAGTTTACACACGGATAAACACGCATGCGATCATTAGGGTTATGTACCTACGTTGTAGTCAAATAAGAGGCTCTTATCAATTTATTCAATCACACCTGTATTTAGTGGTACACCTCTCGGGTTAGGATCCCTAACCCGAGAGGTGTACGTTTAGGTACTTACACCCACACTTCGCCAGTTATGTTTAGTCTATGTACTGGGGGGCGAGCCTATTGCTGTCAACTAGGCACAAATCCAGACTCCAGGCTGCTACTGATGGAAAAACCCAATAACCCTGTGCCCAACCCGGTAATCGAACCCAGGACTTCATGCTCAGCAGAAGCACTTATTATAGATTTCTAGGACAAAAAACTTTTCAACACACTAGGTCGTAAAGTTGCGCTTATTGAACCGCTTTTAGGTTCATAATGCAGTGTACACGCGTGGTTTTTACTTTATATTATCGCCTAAGAATTGAACGCGATATCTACGTGTCACTGATTACACTAAATAGGATACACGTATTATCACATCCACTTTTAAATCCTATGCGAATTCGAACCAATCAAGCACACTTGTATCATAATGTACTATTACAGTATATTTATTTATATTCTTACCTAAATGTAGTTATTTTAATTAATTAATAATTTTATTTATTTATGAGATATCTAACCAAGTCATAAAAAGGTAAGGTGCGACCCTTCCGGCTTTCCAAGTTCGATCGACGAGCTTGGCATAATAATTTTATATTAATTTTGTGGGGTCTTTATGAGTGAAATTAATAGTGAGGCGACGATGACGACTGAGTGATTTATTAACCTTACACTTTTTTTGTTCGTCCATGCTTTACATTAAGTACTTACTTAATCGTTTTTTTTTTGTTTGATATTTTATGGAAGCGTGAAATTGGCTCAATTATCATTAAACTAAAATGTCATCGCAGACTTTTCTTCATAAATTATTTATTAGAAAATACATCTCATTCACAACAATGTAAGTACTGTAGGTATCTAAGTATCTACCCCCATATTCACACTCCGAAATCAATGCAATAAAAGCCCCGAAAACGGACACAGATTGCACGGACAAAGCATCGAAATAAACCCCATAGTGTGAATTAACAACAGCTTTGCAGACACTGCGACCGTCCCGTCGTTCGTCGGCACAGCGACGGCCACTCAAAATAAATCGCGTCGCACGGACGACACACCCTCTAGAAATGACACGCGCCGCTTCCTATCACCCTTTCAAGCCATTGCACACAAATATTGTGCTTTTATCCTAAAAGGGGATTGTGGCTAAATGTTTATTGTGATGATTGTGTAAAAGGCTGCTAAAATAATGTGACTGAACAATAATAATGGCACAAAAAAGTAGGAAAAAGTCTAAAAAGCTATATCTGAGTTCGTACTAATGTTGTGATATTGACTCCTTTGGTAGATTAGACCCAGAACTCGTCCGGAGAGCTTGACCAAATAGATGGACCAACAACCTAGTCAAGTTATAGCAGAACTAGCCGAAAAGATTTGGATGCGAGGCCCATAACCGGCACATGATTTCAAAGGATATTACTAATCCATTGCTTCATATGTTTCATTTTTTTAAATGTTGTTGAACTGTCAAAATGAAAGCCGTTGCTAATGTAGGTAAGTGTGTTACGCAATTACTCCGCGGGAGTAATGGTCATGGTAGACTCAGACCAAATAAAAAACTAAGGCCCGTATTACAGAACCCCACTCAAAACTCAAGCGTTACTTAAAACTATGTAGTTTCAACCAATCAAAAGGCTTTAAACGAGTTCTAAGTAATGCTTGAGTTTTGATTGAGGTTCTGTAATACGGGCCTAAGACAGAGCGCTGCGAACAATACAGTAATGCATGCCAAAACTACACCGCCCGCTCTGTGCATACACGCTCACACTTACATGACACTACAATCAAACTACACCACACAATGTGCACACATGTTTACGAAACCGGCTTCACTTCACTGTTGAGAGCGGTCTGTCTTGGTTTTTTATTTTGTCTGAGATGGTAGTGAATTGGAGGAGACCTACATTAAGTATTGAGTAGATACGAGTTAAAGTGAGAGAAAGAGAGGGAAAAAGATAGAAGAGATCACAGGTAGGTAGCATCGCGGACACTGGCGGTGAACCACTTTTCAACCTTATTGTTAGAGCATAAGGGTGAAAAGTGGGGTTTTCCGCAAATATCCGCTTTTGAACCTAAGTATATAAATTCTTCATAATGTATTGTTACACTGATGTTGATGTAGGTAGGTGTATAATAATAATCGCGACGTCATTAATTGCACGCAGATACGGGATAGCATACCTAATATTAAATGCATTGCATAGTCGCTACCACACGACATTAACATTCCCTGAATTCCCTCTATATGCAATACAGCTATATCACAGTAAAAATAAGCCCGAACGAATTGTCCCAAATTATTTCCGCCACTTGACTACGAATAACGAATGGTAGTTTCAATTGTTCGTCAATCACAGTTTTTTCGGTACGAAGTTCAATCGGTGTCAACTCGGTGTCCCTTCTATTGAGTCTACCCCTATATTTCGTTAATGTAGGGTTGAATGTCAATTACTGTGTATTTTTGATAGCATACAAGCGACTAATGGATATTACAGTAAATTTTATAATTGTTGTAAGTATTTTTGATGTGTAACATCAAGCCACTCGCAATCCTGCAATCAAAATTAAAAAAAAAAAACTAAATAATCAAATCCGCGGGGGATTTCGTGAAAAGGGACGGAAGAGTGTCACTAGGAAGCGGGGGAAGCGCGCACTATTTGTTTTGACCAATGAACACGCGCGGTGCTGGCTGGCTGTCAGAAACGACCTTGACGAGACCTCGTCCCTTTAATGTTGCTTATTACCAAGGTGAGATGTTACAGATGTTTATCTAATTGCTCCACAAAACATCTTAGAAAACATCAGGAAAATCTTACATGCTTTCTGAAGAGATGTAATCAGACTCTAATTAGACCATTGCAATAAAAGCTAGGCCTCATGACCACACCAATTAAGTAGATACTGAACCCTGAATGTAGCTGTAGTAGATAGATCTCGGTATCGACAAAACAATGGGAAGTGAACCGTGAACTGCCTGAGGGACTGAGGGTTTATAGATCGGTCATTTTTACTGATGTTGGAATGAACGATTGTCGATCTCCTCTGGTATTCCATAGCTCCATGTTTCTTTAAATCTTAAAGGTCTAAGGTCTATGGTTAATTCCACCTATTTAGTTTCAGGTCCCTGTGGTAACTTAGCACATACTTTTGCTCAGTGGAATTCTTGTCACTGTCGCACAACTGTCAAACTACAAGAGCAAGATAGAGATGGAAACATGTCTTATTCAAAGCACGTGGTAAAATAACGTTTATAGATCTCGGCCTTTAGTACCCTGGCTTACGATAGGTAATTTTCCCCAATTTTCACACAGTCAAAATAAAACATTCACTATACTTTTTCTAATTTGATAACTTATTAAACTAGCAATTTAAATCCATATCTCAGTTATAATGACTTCCAAACAAATGTCAGGCATCGAAAAGTTCCCAAATTAATCATTCCGTACATGTCACGCGCAGGTGAGAAGGGTTCGTACCTACGCTTGGTGACCCCTAATTGCCTTGTTTTATTTGACGTCCGTGTGCAAATAATAGCGTACGCTTAGTTTAAAATTTATTTACTTACATACTGATGTCGTATATGATGGATATTCCACATTAAGGTGTAGCCGGGATCGATCAGCGTGTGGTTTAAATTGGTTGGATAAGTTTTAGTCACTAACCAGACGAAAGAGAAAAGCAGTTGGTTGGAGAGATCCGACATAGAATATAATACTATAATTTTATTTTTTCTTTTGATTTCTGTAATTCGAAAAAAAATAAGAGAGGTTGACATGGCTCGCAGAATTAGCAAGCTGAACCGGCAATGAGCCGGCCACTAAGCCGAAGAACCGATGAATGTTGGGGTAGACGTTTTCTTGAGTGGAGACTGAATCGGCAAGCATAGCGATACCTTGCAATCAGGCTAGACTCAATGGAGCGACGATCTTCGCAGGGAGACCGGACACTGGCCGAGGATCGAGGTAAATGACACGCAAAGCAGAGTGCCATGATGATGATAATAGGAATACCCCATGCAGACTTTCAAAAACTTTTATAGGTAAAGTGTGTGTGTCCTCTTCCGAGTTACGCAGTCAGAATTAAAGAGGGTTAAGTGATGTTTGGTGGTTTTTTTTTTTGGCGTAGAGATTTAATAACATTGAGAATACTAGACGTCCTCCACATAAACCTTTTGTCGGTCAATAATGTTCACAGGTCTGTTCGAAGATCTGTTTCATTACAAATTCATTTCAATATTCAAAGAAGAAAATAATAAATACCAAATAAGCTTATCTAATTCTAGAGAGGAAAATTCAATGAATAAATAATTCGACTGCGAATTCTGTCTGAAAGTAGCGTTTGCAGAGTTTAGATAATTAATTATTTATGTATTTTGTTTGGAATACAAAATTTATTGAATCATACTTTCATTTTATTAATTTTCCGACCTCTGCGTGGTTGGGAAGACTTACCTTTTGTTAGCTGATTTTCATGAAATCAAAATGAAATGTTATATTTTCTGGCTGGTTTATCATGAAAGTACAAAGGATTTTTCTCACAAAAAACTACAAGTAAGTAGTTCCTAAGGTCTTACGGACTTACTTACCTACCTTATTTTATAAATTTTTACTCGACTACGGCGAAAACAAAAGGAAGGGTTATGTTTTTAGCAGACACCGATATCGTATTTTTTTCGATTTTCGTACAGCCGGTACACACGTAGGTAATCCGTACGATTTATGCCTCAGTAATGTCGTGTGGAGGCCACGTACCGGCAAGCGCAGCGTAGGACGTCCACCCACAAGGTGGACAGACGACCTAATAAAGGTCGCAGGAAGCCGCTGGATGCAGGTCGCTTCCAACCGGCCGATTTGGAAATCATTGGGGGAGGCCTATGTTCAAATGATGATGATGATGATGAATGTCGTGTGACTCCGGCGAAATACGAAAACCGAAAAAAATCGATATTGATGTCTTTTTTATACCTTTTAGTTGGCATTTTTGTCGTAAGTAGTCGGGTTTGCCAAAGTTTTTAACTTTCTTTTTTTTTCGCAATCACTTTCCTGAAAACCTTCCGACTTCTTTCGTTGTAATACAATATTCATTGGAATTGATGCCGTCTCACCTTTACGGGGTAGCGGGAAAACACCGCCTCATCAACCTCGTCCGCGGTGGGTATACGGTAGGCATCGTTCCGCCCAACCCATTGTTTACTTATTAAAGCCATTAGGGTAGGTCGGGCAGAACATTTAATTGCCCTTTTATGGTTAGAGTAGTCTAACTTAGTAAAGGTTTTTGGAGAAAATTAAAAGTAGTAGGTATGGGAAAATGTTTTGAGGGATGTGTGGACGTGTTTCGTCTGTTAAGGGACCTGTAGGTAATTTACATAGTAAGTACGGTTTTTTTACTGGATGTATTTGGAAATGTAGCGTAGTTATTCCCGCAGTTAGACGAAACTGATGACCTAAAAAGGCTAGGGACAGTCTGGATACGAATGGCAGAGAACCGGGTGCTGTGGGAAAAGTATAATTATTATTATTATCATGTTCAACAGTTGACGACGCGATATGTTTTTTATTGAGGTTAATAGTTGCCTGTTTTTCGTTTACTTAGTAAAAAAGAAAATCCCAGGACCTAGATAAAACTAGCTTCGTCTTTCTGGCTGACCGACTCCTGTGACAATTCAAAAGTGTCTGTAAATGGTTTGATTGAAATAAATGCTTGAGTGTTAGCAGTGATAGCCTAATGGTGTGACCCATGTCGGTCTTGAGTTCAGACCCAAGACACTCACCTCTGACTTTTCGGATTCATGTGCGCTTTGGAAATTATCTCTTGCTTCAAAAATGGTGAAGGAAAACATCGTGAGAAAACCGGCTTTAGAGATATTTTCTGGACGGCATGTGATGCCAAGTCAGAGGCCCATGGGCAGCATAATAACTCTGACACCAGGGCCTCAAGTCTGCTATGACAATAGTGTCAGAATGGTCTACCATTGATTTCATAATTGTTGATTTTGACAAGTTTGGTAATCTACTAATATATTGGCGTCACTATGACTTTCCTATGGTCAGCCACTGAAACTCCATTGAAAGAAATGGCATCTATTGGTAATCTCGTACATAATGACAAATGAATGACTGACTTAGGCGGTAATCTGATAAAATTTCGACAGTTCCTTTGATCAGTGACCTACCATTAGAACATCATAGTGCAGTCATTGCGTTTAATTCGTTACGAGTATCGTGTTTGTGGAATACAATGATCAACCAATGATCGTTATGAATTTGGTAGATTACGAACTTTTATCAAAATGACAATGGGATCGTATTGGAATGACAAATTTATAAAAAAATAGCAGACTTGGGCCCCAGGTTAGTCAACCAGACGAAAATGAAGGAAGAAGAATGATTTGAGTTTGAGGGCCGACTGCGTGAATTGGGATCGTTAACAGTTTTCATAGCCAATATCAATAGGATGCTTATGTTTAGCAATAAACGGTAATAGACTGATTATGATAACGATCATCGTCTATTGAATTACCTACCATAGCATTATTACCTATACTTTTGCCATAGATAACTACCAATATCGAAAGGGGCTTGTAGCCAAGTAATAACAGCCGCACGGGTCGATCGATCCGGTTAAGCTACGCTTGCCGCGGTTGGTCCGTGGATGGGTGACCAACTTTATATACCAAGAACCCTCCGTGCCTCGCAAAGCCCGTTAAGCCGTTGGTCCCAGCTGTTATTTGTAGATCTTTGACAGTCGTTACGGGTAGTTAGAAACCCAAAAGTCTGACAACCAGTCTTACCAAGGGGTATCGTGATACCTAGTAACTGGGTTGTGGAGGTCAGATAGGCAATCGCTCCATGTAAAATACTGGTATTCAGCTGCATCTGATTAGATTGGAAACTGACCCCAACATAGTTGGAAAAAGGCAAGGCAGATCGCTTATCTACTTAGATCCAATTAAATCCACGGATCATTTAAAAATATTCATGGTTACTATAGTATTTACACAGACAATTATAATGTCTGAGATATACCTACATTATAATGTTCCAATTAACATATTTCTTGTACCAGCAACGAGATATCTTCACACGCCATCCGATAGATTCTCTCATTAACGCGAGAAACACGCGATTTTACTGTTTTTATATCCCGTAACCAACTATTCTGTTTATTAGAAACTTGGTGTATTATTGCTAAAGTCGATTAGTTTATATGCTATGGACTTAATTAATAAGAAAGAGTGAAATACATTTAGGCCAGTATTGCAGAAAGATTCTCTACGACGGTATAAACCTGAGTGTCATTTTGATAAAGTCCACTGGACGTTACAAAATTCTTAGTCTTATCAGTGGTCCTTCGAGCCGGATTAAGGACCAAACAATCCACTTCTACTCTGGGAATAGGCTGAGCTGTTTTGATGAAGAGGATCTTTCGTGTGTTCTTGGACTGGTTTTATTTTGTTTTATTTTATGTATTTTGGTTTACCAACAATTGTTTATACTGGTTATGGGCATAAAAAACAAGCAAAAACAGATAAACAATAGTGCACAATCACTTATAGGTAAACTCAGCATGCAAAACGAAAGTTGTACGTACGTTGGTTATGTAAACAATGTAGGTGCCTACTAGGTACTTACATGTTTATATAATTTCATGTAAGGAATGTTTTGCTTTGAGTGATATTTGAGAAGAATTTTGTTCTTTTTCCTTGTTGACTCAGTATCGTCTATCATATCTCCATAAATGAACCTACATCTTTGAATTCAGTAAATTCTCAATTACATTCTAAGAAGTTCATGATTCTAATAGATACAAAATTTTCCCACCAACATACAATGAGCAATTTATTGATGTCCTCCCCGGGCAGGACGCTGAGACATAAAGAATAAAGACCCACTTTTTTTCTTTTTATCCAACTTTTCGTTCGCCTACTTTCGTTAATCGATAACGCTACCAACACTAATTTGTACAGAAATTGTTCCCACCAATTTTCGGCCTACACTCGTGCTCCAAGCAACTTCTAAGCTAAATCGAACAAAAAGCACAAACCGTGTTTTACTTTACGACCGTATTTGCCAGCACTTCTCGTCTTGCTCTCTCGCTCTGACGCATTGAATTTAATATATTGGTCCTTATCGCACGGCCGTCGACCCGACACGGCACCATTAGTCCGCACGGTAAAAGTAAGTACATACAATCATACAGAGATTGGATTTTATTATTGGACACGTTTCATTGGACATGATGCAGTTTTGGTCGCTTTAGTGTCATGCGTTTCTATCTCGTTACGTATCCTCTTAACAATGTTAAGTCTTTCAGAAACCACTCGCAATGATAAAATTACTGCTTCAATTAAATTCACAGAATCATATTGCTACTTGGTAAACCACTTAGCAGAAGTTAAAATTAGAAGTACAGTTAGAAACAGAACTGTTTACGCGAATAATTCACTAGCAGAAACAAAATTAGCGTTGCACGATCAGGAAATCATAAACCAAGAAGACTTATTACTCTCCTCGACTACAAAATTCTGAGAACTAAACGAGCGCTCATTCAATTTAATTTACAAAGAATGCGCCGTGAATTATGTTCTGAATCCGTCATTCATTTCAACAGGCACTCGAGTTAAACACCAGGAGCGCATAAGTGGCGCGGCGGTGGAGTCAAGCTCTTCCTGCGAGGATCTTCGATGACAGATAGACATGCTAATTGCGCCCGGCTGTCGCAAACGCCATAAATATTTAGCAGACACTTAAAATGTGACGCAAGCCATGTTTGGTGTGCTCCGACAAAGTGCTGATAGATATGAGTCTAAGAACAGGAGCTGTTTTGAAATAGACTCCTCACACGAGTAGGTAATATTAAATTCCCGTCTCCAAGGACTAGGTACTAAAAATATTGAGTATAAAATATTTAATATTAAATCGAAGCCGGTGGTATTATAAAGCGCTCACGTTTCAATTCTTCAGCGTAATATCTTTATAATGAATGTCGGGAACTCGGGAGCACATGTGAGTGCGGTATGTAAACACATGTTTCGGATATTATTTATTACACACGATAAAAGACGGAAAGGATCTATAAAAACGAAATCTTTTATGTCTTAATAGGCTCTTTCTCAGCTCTTTTGAATTATGTTTGTCAAGAGTTTAAGATTTGTATCGTTCTTTATTCTTCTAAATTATACAATACCTATTGGGTGTGGGGAATTCCCAGTTAGTCTTGGATTGGCATAGTGCCCAACTGCCTAAGTAATGGTTATTGGATGGTCCCCGTTACACATAGTAGCACAATAGCAGAAAGTAATAAACAGAAATACAGAACTGTCTTTGTGCAGAACCGCTAACATGTTATATGACTTGTATCATGATATATTATTATATTAACATGCTATCATTCCATAACACGTTCCATATTTTTTTTAAATCTATAAAAAAATATGGATAGGAATATTACAATAATCAATAAACCCAAGTGATATCTAATAATTATATCGACATTCCTCAAAACAGAGATCTAATATTAAATATCCGTTCATTGTGAGTGATGTATCCATTAGATATTCCTGTTATTCATACACACGTAAATATATACATAATATGATAGGTATTTAATTACTTCATTTGCTACGTGAGGACGTGTTTCCGGTTGTCATTTTTTTCGTAACGATCTTTGATTTGATCATTCATTTGCAAAAGTATCGTCTCGTCAGTCTTTTGACTCGCAATTGGTGATATTCCACCGAATGTAAGATTATTCAAGCTTCAATATCACCTAATGATAGCAAGTTGAAATCTGTATACAAACTTCCCACATATCGTGGACGATGTTTTTTGTGTCATGCTTCACAGCATGACATAAAAAACATCGGCGTCGTCGTGAAGGAGGACCTTGTCCCACCTTTTCTTGGTATTGCAATTACCTTTCTTCATGGGAAAGAATCATTACATTATTCGCTTGGAAAATAATAAACAAGAACGTACCTACTGTAAATAAATCTGTCATAAACAAAAAACACTTTTATAAAAGTCCCCATATCCATCTTATCATCTGATGAGAATATTGATGTGGATTTTCTAATCAAGTTCTACTTAGTGAACTCAACAGTCACCATAAATCTAAAGCTACTTTATGTAGGTAGATCTATGAAATATTTGCGACATTTTTTTCAAACAAATTTTGGCCTCGCGTAATACACCTTGTTATGGTAGGTATTGCGTAGGATTACATTGCTATGTAGCAGGAAGTTGATACTTATCTGCTTCCGGCACTATATTTCCATAGAGCCTATCTGTCTAGCCGTTCAAACAGTAGTAAGGAAGTATAGGTAGTCAATCATAATCTCAGTGCTTTGTTGCTTTTCCTAGCTGCTGAGTATTGTCATATTCTAGAACAATTAATCGGTGTCGAAGTTGGGAAACAACATTAGTCGCACTAAAAACATTCTTAGTATAAACCACTGATTAGAGTTAACGTGATCTATTCAATTAGCAAACGTACAGTAAATTTGACGTTGTTTTTAGAAAACCTTATAATCATACTGATGATGATGGAGATGTCCTTTCTGACGTTTTCATCGACGGCGATATGCAACTAGTGCCTGCAGTTTATGCGAATGGCTCTCGAACTCATTGGATTATTGATTCTAAAGGTACAAGTCCGTAGCCAACTGTAGGTAGCAGCAGGCGACGTGTTGACTTCACACTGGTTTCTATCTAGTTTCTATGCAGCAGGCGAAATTCGATTCGGTTTCATAGAAATACCTATGAAATCGAATCGAATTTCTATAAAATCACCTACTACTGCTGCCTGCAGTTACGGAATTGTACCTTTACACGCAAAACACTGTTTTCTTTGTCCAATAACTGACAAGTGCCAAATAGGAACCCAATATTTGCGCTTCGTCTGGAAATATCGCCTCACTGCTTACAAATTTCCGCAAATTTCTGGCAGGAAGCTGATACTCGATACATTCCAATTAGGATTGAAATGTATAGAGTATCGGTCTTGTCATGTCACTAATGGCGGGTTCAAAATTATATTCTCGGTTTTAGTCCCGGTATTTGGTATTCGGAAGGTACTGGAATTTCGCACGATAAATAAAGATGGCTTAAATGATGATTGATGGCTTTGGTGGCTTGTTGGCTTTTGATATATATTCGGATCGAATATTACTTTCTATTTATCGAAGTTATTTTAATAACTTGACTGTACTTTAACCGTATCATTTTAATATGTGTTTGGCCCTCCTAATTCAGTAGGTATGTATATATTTTGGGTTCTCCTGCTTTCCATGACTTGCCATGATTGATTTTGATTCTCGTGATTCTAATGTAATAAACAGTAAAGTAATAGATATTGAAATTTTTTGGACCATTGCTCTGGACTTTTGCGAGTTTGAATGACAACAAAGATTTTTTTTTATACTTAGTCCTTATTTGATGTCCTTATTTGATATTTATTTTCTAGCTTAGTTTTTAATGCATGACAAATGTACTTACACTAAGTATGTATACTTATTATTTTATGGCGCATAATATTAATAGCTATTTTCTCATTAAAGGCATTTTATTTTGCAATCTGGAGAAAATAAAGACTCATTTGGAAGACTTTTTATACAATTAAGTACACATGATTGATGTCTTTTTTAAGTTTCTGTGTAAAAAGGAAGGTGCTAATGATGACACGGTAATTGTGACACTGTTTATATCACAATTAGCGCGTTAATAACACTTAACAGAACAATGACCGACATTTTGCAAGGTTCCCAAACACAAGCTGCATCCATGTTGACCGTATCATCATTCAACTTCCCACTAGCCTCATGTTACGCAATTACAGCTTTTTTATTATTTTCATTCATTCTAATGTTACGGCGCATTTTAATCCGCTGCCGCAGCCATTCATTTTGTTCGGGACCCGTCAACCGAGACGCGTTTGTGTAATGTTCCGGTCCTCTACCGCTCTCTTTCACTCTCACTCTAATTTCTATATATTGGTCCCTTTCTCTGCACCGCATGGTTCCTTTGTACCTTCAAAGGCGATCAGGGGGACTTGGCACGCTCCTGAGAAAACGGCAGATGTTGAAAGTTTGTTTGTTTCGGCGACAGAAACTTTTGATAATGTGGGATTAGAAGAGTTTTGAAGGCTTAATAAAGTTTTTACGCAGGATGTTGAAATAATAATATGGTGTATAGAAAGGGTCTATATCACCTTCCTTTATATCGGAAGATTGCGTGAATTCTAATCTTTTATTGAAGACTTGTTCGTACATAATAGAAGACATTTTTCTGTGATACCGAGTGAATAAAACATAATATGAAAAGATTGGCTTGAAATTAAACTGGTCTGCTAAGTATTTGGAAATCTAACAGAGGTAGGTAGTTGTATGTTCAAGGCGTTCAGAATGAACTAAAAAAAAACAGAATACCTATTAGATATCGCTGACCTAACACCTAATGAAATACATAGGAACCCTTACATTATATCGTTAGGTATAACAAGTGCAAATCAGTAATCAAAATGATTCATTATAAATAAAACTAAATGCCATGATAATAAATTAACGCCTCCAATTCACAATAATGGTACACCGCCCACATGCTGCCGA
Source organism: Xanthia togata (assembly GCA_963853775.1). Taxonomy (NCBI): domain Eukaryota; kingdom Metazoa; phylum Arthropoda; class Insecta; order Lepidoptera; family Noctuidae; genus Xanthia; species Xanthia togata. Next base: position 8,707,828 of record OY970802.1, on the reverse strand, counting down.
TCCCCCCTCTGCAATTTCACTGGATTCCAAGAACTTCAAAACTTTTATGACTAATGAGTTGGTAGGTAAAAATATAAATTGCGTGGGCCATCTACCTAAAACATAAGAGTTCATTGTACATACATTAAACAATAGCAGTTTAATATCTACAGCTATAAGTAAAAAGCCTTATAACAGAAAAAAAACCATGAATTAAAAAAAAAACAATGTGCAAATCTCCAGAGATACATAATTGAAAACTCATAAAACTTTGATATTGGTAAAAGGTTTCCAACAAAAAGTGAATTCGAAAAATAAAATCCATTTTGTTCAACACTCATTTATTTGGTAGCAACAGATAACTTTGTGGAATAAACTCGACTATCTACTGTTTTATCGTGTGTGCGCTTGGCAGCAATATTGGAGAGACATTTCCCGGCTTTCGTCTGCCTCACGTCGAACTTCCTTGTGCGTTATGTCGCTCTGGTACTTGTCACCAGTTCCGATTGAGCATTTAACGCGCCGATCTCATTAACTTCTGCGGTAATTATAAAAGCTGAACAATTTTAACGAAATTTTGTTTTATCGTCGTCATCATCATTTAAGTTATTGTGGGTTGCATTTGTATTTTGAACTGTATCATTGATTTTGTCGCACAGATCGGGGCCAACTTTTTATGTACATCTTTTACTTATGTTTCTGTTTTAGACATTTTACTTCGAAGCGTTTGGCTTCCGAAGGCTTATTGACTTACAATAAGGGACACACCTACGCTTTGTTCGTTATTTTTGTTTTTGGGTTTTATAGCTGATGTTTTTTTTGCTTTGCTTTTGTTGTTGACTGTGTTTTAAATATTTATGAAATCCCCCAAATTCACTTATTCAAACGGTATTTCAGATACAAATCGTCCTCCAAAACCTCTTACTCAACTAAAACAATCACTTTATAACCGTTTAGGACATTTTAAAATTCAACGACGACAATTTAATGAAAATTTCATTCGTGCAATGAAAATGCAAAATACTTTCAAGCCTCTTTATTAACTGCTTCAACTTTGGCACGGACAAACTTGGCATAGCCAACACATAAATTGTTCGCTCGAAACTTTGCAGACTTCCCATAGCCGCCATTAAGTATGGAGTTTTGTTGGTGACTGCTATTTCACAGTTCCTGGTTCACATTAATATTGCTGACTGTGTACTTATTTTTATTTCAGTATTCCTTTGTAAGTTTATAGGAATGCGAAGTTTTTATGATTTGTTTTCCATGCCTGCTATTTTTGTTTGTAGTTTTATGCTATTGTCTCATTGTCTGTTTCTGCTGGGTAGAGTCGTGAACATCCAATGTATGTCACATGAGTCGTGTTTTCTTCTAAACAGCAATCTTGTTTGGTCTTGGTTTGACTGCAGTGTTGCTTCTTCTTCTTGTTCTGCAAAATTCATGATTATTTCACTTCCAGCAGATTTCATTGCATTGCCTATGCCTACCTGTTCGTTTGCATTCCGAAATATAACTCAAAAGGCATATTGTTCATTATGAATATAGGGAAAAAATGAACCTGCCGTCTTTCTATGCTATATCCTTATTTTACTATACATAAACAGGACAAACAAAATAGTCCCATTGAATTATCGTTTTACTGCAGCAATTTATCTCAAAGACTATTTCGGAGGCCAATAAAATTGGTTCCTATAAAATAACAATAAAACTTAATCCACGGCCTACCAATATTTAATCTCAGAATTCAATAAAAAAATAATAATACGAAAAGTGTCTACTAATACGGCACGATATTAACTTTTTATAGACCAATTTAGATAGATACAAGATTGTTTATTACTGAAAATCGGACTATCAAAGCAACATAGAGCTAGGACATAAAAATCTCCTCGTTCCAACCAATTCCATTTAAACTCATGTTAAACCACTAAAATCTTGAAACCAGGAATGTGGAACTACTCTAGCTCCGTTGAATCCACAAGCGGTATGCTGTCCCGTAAACGGCAACCAAATAAAGACGGTAATTGACGTCCACGGTTGCTCGCTGTGAGACATTTAGCTCACTCGTCCACTTCGGTTACTCCAAGAAACATACCTCAATCAAAATTGGACTTAAAACCCATCATTATAAGCTTGGGAATTGAGGACTAGGTTTTACTTGCGTCATTACGCGCCGCAGAGGTAATTTGAAGCCGTATGGTTAGGAGCGAACAACATATGATTTATGTCAGAGTGTTCCAGTGTGTAAGGACGGACGGCGTATATGTGTGCGTGCGTTCAATATTATGAGGCATGCGCACTGGTAGCTACCGCCATCTGTTGACAGCCACGTGGTATGGCGCGTTCAACGCAGGCGCGACCTCATCGATCGTCACCTTGACTGTTTAATAAATTCATGTACACGATAACACGAGCACGTTTTGTGAGTAAGAAACGCATTTTATGACTGACGTGACGTTTGTTTTGGTCGAGTGGTGCTCGCGGCATTGGCGAATTGATCGTGTCTGCCAACTGCCAACCTTAGATTTAGAGGCACCGTATTTGCTCTCCTGGTGTGATATCCGCATTGCGATAAACACACCAACGTAGCGTCTATTATTTTCATATCCTTGTAATAAACTAGTTATGTTTTATTCAGCTTCACGTTGAATTAATTTGCGGAATAAATATCCTCTTAGTACTGCTGTTTCATAGCTCATTTTGTTTGAGGAAAACCAAGCTCTGTTTGTTTTAACTCGTATATTTTCTGATTCTGTTTTCAAGTTACTGAAACAATAAATTACAGTTCTATCCAGAACACTAGCATAGCAAGGAGACAAATATTTGCTAGGCTACTAACTATCTATAGGTAGTTATAATTTAAGCAGAAAAACTCAAAAAAGTAATACTTAGGTACTAATGAATATCACTTAAGTACTGCTGTAAGTAATGTTCTAGTTTTTGCTCATTGATAAATGAATTTAGACGAAAAAACAGCACCTTCCTACCTACTTATTTGACCGTAACCGTTATGTCAGAACATTTCATACACGCAGCAGAATTGAAGACACCCGAAACAAAACATGATGTAATAATAAGAATAGCCACCAAATAAACCTGTACCTACCAACCAATAATATGTTCCGTAACGTCTCTGATCAGACCGCCGCCGCCGCCGCCGTCCACACAGTTATACAAAATATCAACAAGAGACTCCAAGTAAACCAACTTGATTATCGGATGTAAGGACCAGTTTTTGAAACCGGTCACCATTGTCGCTATCTAGCTTGTTTTCACCCGGTTCAACTAACTATGCTATTAGGTAGTAGAAGAATAAGTAATCACTCTTTTAAAAGTCCACCACCATCATTATAAGTTTTTTCGACGGCATATCAATCAATCAATCAACTCAGCCTAACGCAGTTTCAGGACACTACACCCTGTACTCTGCCTAGTTTCGCATCCAGCCTGTCCCAGTCACATTTTTACTGCCAATACTGAAGCTTAATTTAATCTTACCCATACGGCAAACACACAAACATTGTAGAAACATTGTACAAAAATGTCTTATATACAAGATATTGTAGGTAGGTCTTACCATTTTCTGGGGTAGGCATACCTAACTATAAATTGCTTAGATACTAATAGCGCTGTCAGCAATTCTATTAAGCCTGTTATTATTTATTGTTATCCTTTCAGCAGTACTAATAGAGATAGTATCGAAATAAATTGTGTCTTTACATATAACGTGTTGAGGACAAATTAGAATATATTCAGCTCCATATAATACCTATATGAAATATATTCATTGCTTTCGTGATCGTTTTAAAGAAATAATTACGCGGACGACCCATAAAAATACGTTTATCATGATTATGACTATAGTACCTACCTACATTGCATTGCATCAAACCTGAATTCAACATCAAATTTTGACGATCTTTTGAAGAGTTTGTAAGTCTCTTCTTCATCTATAATAAAGTCTCATTCTATTTAATTACATTTAAAAAAACATCCATCTGAGTGTTATTTTAACGAAATAATCTAAAACATCATTCCAGACAAACACTAGAACATTAGACTAGATGTGTTATTTTTGTCTGGAATTATATTTTCGATTATTTTTTCTAATTTTACACAAAGAGAAGTTTCTTACAATATTCATCTTATCATAAAATCGGCTTTGATTTTTTTATGTGATAATTCATTCATTACTATTCACATTAGGTACTTTTAACATTTTTTACCAACATTTACACAATTTATTCATTTTTATGTTCAATATTTCATAGAACTAATCTCTAATTCAAAACGGCAACGCCACCCGTCGGCCCGGCGCGTTTCTCCCGCAGGTAAGACTGACGTCATGGTACCAGGATCGCATAAACTCGAAGAGATGTATTGTTGTCTCACCACTTGTGGATGGACACGCCCACGCCCCTTCTCCCTGTCTCGCTCTCGCATTAGGGCCGGGGATATTGTGAATGTGTGTGTGTAGGTTTGAAATTTTGAATAGGGAATGGAAGATTTTAATGTTTTTGTTGTCTGTGCTATCTTTTGTATTACTATCGATCTTACTATAGATATACGTGAGATATTGATCTTTCCTTTGTGTGGTTACGATTTTAATTGATGACTAAAGATGATTTTAAATTAAACAAGGCTGCTATTTTTATCTGCTAAGTACTGGTAACTTATCATAACTTATTTATTAGCACTTACCAACTTACTTCTGAAAAATAGTGTACGTAAATCCTGAAGTGCTTTTATGTTTACGTCAAGAACAACCAATAAAAACTAAAGGTAAGACAAAGTCAGGACACTGGCATCCTCCATGCTAACTTAATAGTTCCACTTCTAAGAATAAGCTGCAACACGGCATTAATCTAACATGAAGAAAAAGTAAAAAAGGTCCAAACCATACAAACAACGCGGAACCAATAAACAAAAACCCTAAAAGGAAAAAGTCAAAATAAACTAATAAACCTCATACCGCCTGAAAAACCTATAAAATAAACAAAGACACACAATATTCTAAATGCGGAATGCTACGAACAGCGCCACCTATGATTGCGAGAATGTAAAGTATCCAGCCATTGCCAAAAAACGAAACACATGAAAAATTTGACAAAACGAGAACTCCAATGGATCTTGAATCTATCATTGAATAAAAAAAATAAGTATATTATATTAATATTAAAGGCAATGAACGCAATCGGCACTGAAACGTAGTCACTCACAATGACCCGATAAGAAGGCACAAAAATAACAATAGAAAGTTAGAATGTGAACGTGATGCGCAAGAAAAACCCAGTTAAAGGACACGCACAGCCCGTAGAATTGCTATGCTTAAGTGGCAGTAGACGGGGCACATGGCTTAGAAAAACAAATGGCCGATGGGGCCATAAAATTTGGGAGTGGTGACCGCGAAGCGCAGCGTGGTCAATCCAAAAGGTAAACTTACGACCTGGCCTGTTAATCACTGGAATCAAATGGATATGGGTGGCATAGGACCTGTAGATATAGCAGTAGGTAGACTTTTTTTAGCCGATGATGATAAATGAACCAAACTTTTTGTTGCAATATCTTCGGACCCGAAATAAGAAGTTCGCTATTAAAATATCTCGATTGCTATTCTTGTATTGGCTATCGTGGTAGATAGGTCCAATAATGGAGGATTCATCGAAATCAATTTTAGCCATCAATCATGTCCCTTTCCAGTAGGAATCGTCTCAACATTCCAACTTATATTATTTATCTAGTTCTCTCTAAAACAAAAATTGTTCTGCAAAGAGAAAACATATCTCTTAGACCACAGAACTTCTCCACTTAGGTATAGGTAGTTTAACTTTCGATAACAGCGACGTCTCTTTTTAAGAATGTTTTTTAATATTCCACAAAACGAAACAACGAAACACCACAAATGGGAACTTGGGTCCGGAGCCATACCTACTATAAAACAAAAAGAGTCCTCCTACATATATGGATAAATACAACAAAGAAAAACTACACTGAATAAAAGCCATCAAATTACCCAAACACCTCTGATAAGGACTAAGTATAAGGACCAATCCTAAGACTATAAGGACCAATCCTAAAACAAAAACACTGCCGTGGAAGCTGTGAGCATAAATGCAAACCTTCACAAACTAACCGAAGAAGATGAAAAACAAACGAGCAACTTTTACAAAAACTTAAACGTGTTAATTAACAAAATAATAATCTGTACCTACTAATTAACTAGAACAGAATATTATTATTTGGTTGTCTAGCTACAGAAGTCATGTTACTTCCTTCACAGAATAGGCCACGCCTCTATTCCCATGGAGGTAGGCAGTCGGCTAATGTGAGCAAAGGGCAGATGCATCCTCCCATGAGCGAAAAGTTACACCAACATAGGTACCTACTGCATTTAGCCGCATCTATAGTTGGTAAGACTGTAAACGAATCCCATAATAAATAACCGAGAATAGCGTTTTTCCAAAACGTCGGTAGTATGATGTTGATGAGTCTACTAATTGCCAAACTTCTAATGATATTTGAATCTCTCGTTACCTATGGTCTGCCTACAGACTCTTTGGGCCTACAGGTGTTGACATTTTTTAATAGCCATTTGACTTTAATTTTCCTATCAGTGTTCCCCACATAATCTAGCATCCAGGTACCTATGTGATGCTATTTGTCCAGCTCTTGCTGTGAAGGATGATGCCATATATTGTTGCATAGGTAAGTAATTACCTACCTACAAAGTAATAAAGAAAAATTAACTTACATTGTGTAGGTATAAACCTCATCAACAATTTACTGGCAACGCGATTTCATATATCTATGTAACGAAAATTGAAGCTCTAGAAGTCTAGAGGTCAAAAGAAAATACTTAGGTAATGGATGAAGTTTCCGATAATCGAAATTGCTGGAAAGCTAAAAAAACCTGCTGAAGATTTCGTACGTTCTACACCGTAGCAGATGAACTTTTATAACTTAGTCTATGAAACAAAACAAACATGTTACATTCATCTAAGCTGCAACCAAAGTTGAGTGCTAAGTTTTTAGAAAAACCCTTTGGACTTTCTAATTCCACACGAAAAACTGCCTGAGAGTATTACCACCATATCCATTCACATCCCACAGAATCACTTAAAACCTAACTTCTACTAAGAACTTCAAAATCACGTGAAACTTATAAAACCCATTCACTCAGCAGTACCTTGCCGAAGGGCCGGCGGGGCGGGGCGCGGGGCGGGCCGCACGGCGTGACCCGCCCCAGGGAGTGGCCCTGCGCCAGCGCGGGCGTGCGCGCCTCGCTTTAGACCCCACCGCTACACTGTAGCACCAAGAATCTACCATACATTGTGAGACTATAGGGAAAAAGTGCCTTTATTAATATGATAAGAATAGGAGGTAAATGGTTTGAAATTGCGCAAGTGACTGACCATGGCCAAGCGGTTCCAGTACTGTTTTTGATTTCGAGTTCTTGCGTGTTTGAATGCCTGCTTTAGGACTAATGTGATACACCCACTTTTACGTACGGTACGGACATAATGAACGTTGGAAGGGTTAATTGGAACACCCTATTTTGAAAGGCGTTGTTGCTCGAACTATTTAAGACCGAAAAGAGTTTAATTTACGTACCTAACTATTGACAGTCGTTACTGTACACTTGATAAGGTTTTGGAACTTAATCGTAGATAATAAAAATTTATTGTTCTTTTTATGACCTGTACCTACGACCTGCACGCATAACTTAACCTACGTAGTACAAACAAAATAAATTAAAGACGAAATGACAGATCGAGCAGTTATGACCTTTTTTGTCTATGGATGTATTCGAGCGAAGGATTCGAGTCTACTTATAAAGACAGATTTTAGAGGATTGTACCTAGGCATGAAAGAATGCATGGAGGCATGGATAGGTAAGTTTACGAGATTGTGCGACAGTGTTTTCCTTGGTAAAGATATACATATATATATATAAATGGTCGATGGAGCCGAATAATTCTGGAATGGATACCGGACAGCGATGCCTCGTTATGGGCCGATGACGGTGGAGGCCAATCCGCTGGAATCAGGTCCTACAGAACCGATAGTTGTGGCAATGCTTGCGGAAGGTGATGTTCATTCCATAATCAGATGTTCAATATATATTGGATGTCTTTCGGCCAAATGAGACGTGATATCGTTTACAATAAAATCACTAGGGTAAGTCCAGGATAGCTGCCCCACTTTTTGATAGGAAGCCATAACTTATTAATTAATAATCTATTGACAATACGTCTTTTGCATATGGTAACTTTGATCTTTAATCTATGATGGTACCTCTTTTGTTTGTACATAAGTGTCATAGATTTTGAGGAAATTATGTCTTTTTGACCCTCTCAAAAGTAGGATAGATGCCTACCGTGAGGGATAGAAGACTCGTAGTAAAAATGCGTCAAGGGATAGAAGCCTACCGTGAGGGATAGAAGACTCGCTGTATGAATGCTTCAATATTAGATGCTAATTGAAATAAAACAGACTAGTTTCAATTAAATCAGTTTGTATTCAATGTTTTTACATTAATTTGTGACATCTTTTATAATTATAATATCTATATAATTCCCCACTAATTATTTTTTTAAAATTCTTTTAAAATAATACTTAATCATCTTAACATCTACTTAACGCAATCAATACACTTTTTTTCTTCTTATTAATCTTCTTAATTATACTTCTTCTTGTTATTTCTTAATCATACATACTTAGTATTAAGTTATAACTTAAGTTCAATCTGTGATGTATCTAAGAGCGGCGGATTTAGTCAAAAACTAACTAAGGTTAACTGTTCGTTGTTATTTTTTGCAAATCGAGAGGGATATTCTGTAAGTTCTGGCTATTTAATTTACACATTTCTCATTTTTGGTAATTTCTTGAAAAGCCACGCTTGGGTTTCTTTTATATTTCCGAGGCATTTTTTCCACCTGCGTTAAGAAAACATTAATAGAAATAGTTAGGGATAGATGCCCCTAAGGGCATCTATGGTTACAGCAGATGGAGCAACTATACTTTTGGCACAGGATAGATGCCTTTTTAAATTAAAAATAAGATAAAAATAAATCTATAATTTAAAGCATTATTCCGTGTAGGTACTTTAAACTGTAATATCATCAGATAAATAAAAAAAAAAAAAAAAAAATTATAAGTGTAAAAAGATATTCAATAGTAAGTACTTACGATTATAATTTCAACGCTTGCTGAGGTCTCGCCGCGGAAGATTTTTACACACATGGACGAAACGCGTGCTTGGTACTTCAGTAGGTACCAACTGGCCCCTTAATTGATACCTATTCGTTATTTTAGTTAAAATCGAGGAAAACAGTTATAGGCAAGCGGTTAACCAACAATAAGGAAAAAAACAGGTAATTAGGTACGGTTCTGGTTATAACAGCGACTTGCAGTGTGGTATTACCTAAGCGTTTTGGTATAATTATAATAATACAAGGTTATTGTAAAAGTATTGGAGAGCTGGCTAACTTCCTACCAGGAGACGTAGCGTAGACAGTCACCCCACAAAGTGAACCGACGACCTGGTATAGGTGGACAAGGAAGAAGAGGAAGATGCAGCAATGGTTCAGGCAGTCTTAGCAGTGAACGTCTTTCAGCTGAATAGGTAGGTACCTACCTAATAGGTACTTAATGATGAAATGACTTTTTTTGCTGTATTTCTATTGACCTGGATATCGCCTGATGGGAAGCAATGGATGAGGTCTACGATGGAACGAGCGAGCCCAAAAGATTCCTATTCACTTTTGCTTTAAAGACGGGTTTAATATAGAAAGGACCACGACGCTGGCAGAGAGTTCTACACAGTGACCGTGTGCATAATAAATGTGGAGGAGGATTTTGGACAAGAAGCGATTATACCTTTTTTATCCTTTCTTTAGTTTGTCAAAGTGGTATTTTGCTAGGCCCGTTACGTTTAAGTCAGATCAAACAGGTTTTTGAAGTGAAAACTTCTTTAGGCGCGTTGAGCACTTTTTGGGTGAATAATAAGCGTGAAACTCGGGTCATCGTCACCGCACGCTGTTTTCATTTCTATCGACTGCCCTGCATGTTTTTTTTTAACACGCACAGGGTTATTTTAAGCTTTTAGATTCTTTGTTTTCCTTTTAGGAAAACAAAGTAGGTATTTAAACATCATCACATCATGAGCAGGATTGACTCATCACAATTGTTTATCATTGATATCGTTATCAGTATGAAGAGATCCATGGCCAGTAGGTAGTGGACGTTCGTACGACTCCATTCCGATTGTTTTTTTTTAACTTTGCCCCACACTAGGAATTTCTCCTGTATCGTGGGTGCGTTTACAAACATTTAAACTCACATAGACAAACAGCCAGACCCGGCACAACTACTTGTAGGTCATACAAATATTTGTTCCGTGCCGAATCGAACCCGCAACACGCAGTGCAGCAGTCAATTGCTTTAACTACTGCGCCCACCGTGCCGTCAATCCAATCCGTTCAATCCATTTCCAATAAATTGATATTAGTTTCTATTCCAGCTGTGCTGCTGGGGAGTTTTTTGCGCAACTTCTTCTTCCCAGCTAAAGCACTATGAAGTGGTGAAGGGTGGGCGTTTTGGGGAACTGTCTTATGTAATTTTGACGTTCGAGAAGTGCGATTCTCAGCTTAGTTTGAATAAATGACTTTTTGAATTTCATTTATAATGATTTTCAAAGTGAATAATTAAGCCGTTTAGGTCGGATGTTCGGTACCCGGTAGGTACAAGTTGTAACCTAAACCCACACCTTTTTGTGGCTTCTTTACCTGGCTCGTACAAAAAACAACCTTTGAACGGTTGGTTGCTAACCAAATGAGCTTATTGTTGTAAACTGCATACATTATTCTTATTTTTTGTTAAACAGTGGAAGGGGAGTAAGGTTGAGTCACAAGGTTAGGTAAAGGAAGTTCTAACGAAATCAATAAAATATTAATTTGGTCGAGAAAATCAGAATGAGGATAAATGTGGTAAGTAAATGCTGAAATAGTAATAGATCATGAATGTTACTGAGCAAGGAATAAAACCGGCCAAGTGCGAGTCGGACTCGCGCACAAAGGGTTCCTTACCATTATCTATAAAAAACGGCAAAACTGTTGTATGGGAGCCCCCTTAAATAGTTATTTCATTCCGTTTTTAGTATTTGTTCATATAGCGGCAACAGAATTATCCTTGGCAAATGGATCGGTGATCCTGATCACCGATCCATTTGCCAAGTGGTTGAGGGATTTCGATCAAGAGTTGCAGTGATGGTAGGTTAGGCACGGTTCGGGCTGCGCTTAGATTTGACCGCACAAAGGCCTAATTCTACAATGTAGATACGGGCCCATCCAAAAGTAGATCCAAACTTCGGTGTTAAATCTTTTTAACCGTTAATAAACCTTTTCGGACGGGAAAAGCACAACAGGAGTAGGGACAACTACTAAATCGTGGTGTCTTTCAATCTTGGTCGGGTTCTAAACTAATCTTTGGGCCGTACGTGATACGGAACGATTTGCACGTAATTTCGGCTGAAACAACGGCTGGGTGGGTTAGCCTCCGGCTTCAGGGTAAAATGGAAGGGATTGTGAACCTACGGATATGTGTGGAAATGTACATAATAACGATGACGAATAATGTATACCTACCTATCTAACCTATGATAAAGCCACGTTTTCTGTTGGAAGCAAAGAAAACGGCAAAGCTTTAAAAAAAAATCAAATATGTTAAGTCCTTCAATAAAATACAGAGACTAAAAAAAATTTAATCTCACAACCTCAATTTACTCCAAAAGAAAAAATAATTTCCTGGCAAAAAATACGCTGAATAAAAATAACAAGATGTTATGATATTTCTCAAAATTCGCTTCATTACGGCGTGTAATGATTGTAATTCAAAGAAACACCCACAGGGGGGGACAGAGCTAATCGACCACGTAGGTAGGTACCTACCTAGTAATGTTGGGTGAAGGGCGTCTGCAGAGGGTGGCGTATCGACCCAGCGGATTACCTCCCACTGGGAGAGTGGAGGGCTTTTATACGACACGACTTGGGAAGTTTTATTTGGGTTGATGTTGTCGTGACGATGTCGTAACGATTTTACTAAGATAGCTCTGGTGGCGTGAGCGAGACCATCGCTCACGCCACCAGAGCATCTCATTGGCAATATTTTACATTAAAGAAAATACTTTATCCAAGAAAAAAACGCGACGTTTTACGATGCCGGTTTTGATCAGCAGATTTCATACGCTTCAATTTTTGTCTTTTGAATTAAAAAAAAACATTAATTAGTGAACCAATCCAATGATTTTAGATTTCGGCACTCGGCTAACGATATTGATCGAAAAATAAAATTAAAGGAGCAGATTTAAATAATTTAAAATTTCGTCGGTGTCTTCTCAAGGTGGAATTAAACAAAAATAAACATACACTCAGGTGAAGCGTCTGATATCAGCTTATAACTTTATACCTAGTTAAGCCATTGTCTTAGGTATAAACATTGTGAAATGCAAATAAATCAAATATTATGAGTATCTATGAGTATGCGTGGTTGAGCGTGTATGGTTGGTTACCAACCAATCAGTTGTGTAAATAGAAGGGACTACGAAAAGCCACCCTTCATAGTATCGACCGCAAGGTTTACCTCCAACCCGGCCGGATGAGTCAGAAATATTTTATATGTCACGACTTCAATATAATTTTATCCTTCCTAGTCGTTGTCGTTACGGTATCGGGAGGAAAGTTTTAGGAAGAGTAGATGATTTATAAATACTGGAATTAAATTGAAATGAAATCTCGGCATAATTAGTCGACATTATTAATGGAATCTTATTAGTTAGGTAGGTAAGTAAGTACATTCGACCGCACATCAGTGCTAATAAAACCGGTCCAGTACGACTCCTACTCGCACACCGGTTCCGTATCTACCACTGTACTTACAATATTTAGCAAATAAATGAAATTTGCAAAGATTAATTTGTATTTCAAAATGATACTTTGAATTACATTTGTTGATTTAAATACAGTACTTAAATGGTACCTACATGATATACAAAAGTTTCAAATTCTTAACTTGTTTAGTTGTTGCGATAGAGCTCGTACAAAAATGGTCTAAAACTGACAACTTTTACGCCACCTTATTTCTTCATTATTGAATTATACAAAATAAAAAATATCTATATACCTACCTATACCTAGGTATAAAAGAAAGTCGTGTTAGTTACACTATTTATAACTCAACTAACTACTGAGCCGATTTCGCTAATTCTTTTTTTGTTGTGTTTGTTATTGTCTAGAGAAGGTTTTAGGTAGGGTAGGTAAGGTAGTTAGGGTAGGTAGGTGTGCCGTAGACAAATACTTAGTGCGTGTGAAGCCGGAGGGGCAGCTAGTATATAAAAAATTGTATGACTTATTGGTAACATCGTAAGGACGATAATCAGGAATAGACAAGTAGCGCCATCTATAATGCTACACACGCACTACCGGTGCAACAATAGGGAATATTACGGTTGCCAATGTATAATCAATTTACTTTCCTTGAATTTGGTTCTAAATAAGGAAATATTCGGATGAAAAAATTGAATAGTTTCTTACTCGTGTACCTATACATAGCACGGTACCTACCTACTTATAATAGTATTGTTTTAATTCCATTGTGTGCAATGCACCATAACGAATGGTGATGTCACCAAAAGAGATGAATTTGTTGTTGTTATTTTATGTGGCCTTTGCTCATGCCGTATGGTATGCATGCCGTATGGTAAGTTCTACCTACCATAGTACCTACCTACCTACACTAAAAAGTTCGGCAAAATACGGTTTCCAAAAAATACCATATTGCGTTTATAATTTTGACCACAAAAAAGAGCAAAGAATAATAAACAGACATGTGACTTTGGTCTTTATTTTCATTTAACAATTAAAGTGAAAATCGTGTCACGATCGTGGAGACTAAAAATGACGTTCATTTAAAAATGTTCTTTGTTACATTTTATATAAGTACCTAATCCAATTTCATGATTATTTTTTGGTTACTACGAGTATAAAGAATTTTAATATCATTACTTTTTATCAGTAAATGAATAAGTTTGTTGATTTGAAGATGTAGGTACCTAGCCATGTGCAAAACCTTCAATCACCAATGTTATTAAAACTTCGATAATTACTTTACAATTTTTAAAGAGAAATAAGTCAATAATATTAATTAGGCTTTATTTGAACAAAGGCTATGTCACACGTTCTTATTTCAAAAATAAACAAACCACAGAGAAAAAATCACACTCTTTTATCATTTCAACACGGAACCCTAAAACCATAATAGTTGCACAAGGGATAAGGCCGTGTTCAACAAAGTTTAACTACGTGTCGATCATCCCTTATCCCTCATCCCCTCATCCCTCTGCAACCCTCCGAGAGCGAAGAGGGAAGCCCGGTGTTATGGAAGCCACGGTTTAGTAATTAATATTTTGCAATATCAGATATTTTGTTTACTTTTGTGGAAGATTAAATTACTTTAATAGTTTGGTGATTATTAGTTCGGAAACCCGTGTCAGGGACAATTTTATTCCACTAAACTTGTACTTGGCTACACATCAAGATACCGAGATGACGACATAGAGAAGAAGTAGGTATAGAAGCAAAAGACATGTTGTACCGACCACAAATAATATCCTATAATGATGAGCTGTGAAAGAATAATAATTAAAAAAAAAACACTTTTATTATATTTTATCGTAAAGTACCTATGTGATGTAATAGGAAGGCTTACACGAACCATGCCGTAGTGAAACGATCAGCCTATGTGTCACTATTTCAGCAAATTTTTATCTTAACTGTTTAAAGCTCTTAATCAAAATCAAATCAAATCTTTCTTTATTCAGACAACAAAGATCCATAGTGTTTGTAATACCGTAGCTAGGGTTAGTAAGTCGTAGGTAGGTATTTGAGTTCAAGTGTGTACCTACCAAGTAAGGTACAAAAGTTTAATTTCCATACAAAAAAAAAAGTAGGTACTTACCTACAAAAGTTTCTCACTGGGCCATCATATCTACATATAGCCTCAAAATAGGAGAATAGAATTTCTCTGACACTGTTTTCAGAATGCTGTTGGTACTGGCCCGTGTTCTAGTTATACTAATGATGCCATTTTATTCGAATGATCGCATGAAATCCATCAGTTCTTTCTGTGCAATAATTTCCGACGCATTACAGAAATGGGGCAGTCTCAAGAGCATAAACATAATACTCAAGTACCTACCTAATTCACAAAGCTTCATTGTTATAGATAAGATATAATATTGATCATTCATCTACCTAATCATGTATATACCTAGATAATTGAAGCAGCTTCAAAATTTTCCGTGACATCGAGTTTCACGAATAAGATAACTTCTTCGAATACTGCCTTCAGTGTCTTCATTTCACTTTGATCAAAGAATCAGCAGGCAACCGGTAAAATAAATTTTAACATGACAGATTTTATATCACGGATGTTAAGAGGAAGCCATGTATTTTCCGGTGAAATTGGAAAAGTGGGACAATTTCAATAGTTGACTTTATTTTAATTATACACATAAATCTTAATATACTTACAATATACAATCTAACACAAAATTAAAAACGATTTAACTATAGGTACAAATAAAATAGTAAAATTAAGAGAAGAACTCATTGGGCATCAAAAAATTCGTCCGCATCGCTGTCAGGCTGGCAGAATTGCCACGTTGGATGGCAAAACTGATTCTTTGTCCTAAGAATCGGCCAGCCTTCTGGTCACGTGAAGAGTCGACCAACCGCTTGGCGATGCCCCGAAATATTCGATGAGCACTCGGACCCCACGGCTTTAGTGTATCAACCCTTTTTTGTTAAGTATATTTGCGCCGTCGTCTGAGGGTTTCTGCAACTGCAGCAGCCGCCCCGGCACAGCCCAACGTGCTAGGAAGATGGGATGGCGCAGGGGTGTCCCACACAAAAGGCCTACCCAACTTCCAAGGCATTATAGTCATTCCGTCTGGTCTCTTCCCATCGTCGCGTGCCAAGCCATCGGGTTCTAAAACAGCTGGCACCCCGGCGGTGACAAGAGCACGACGGATGATGTCATTAATGCTTGCGTGCCGTGCCAACTGACCAGCGATCTTGCTGCAGGAAAGGCCATGGTGTGCGAGGCGGTCGACTGCTTCACCGCTTTGACAGCAATGTGGAGCTCCGCAAGGAACGCCCAGACGCAGTCTTGTACATTTTCAATTGAATGGCAACATTAAGTAGGTAGTACCTTTATGATATTGAACTGTCATCTTCTTAGTGTGGCGATCAATGGCAATCTAAATGTTCTTGGACCAAAAATTGGCTATATTATACCTGGAGTCCATTGTTCTTGTTACGTGCAGACGAACCTACTTGTAAACAAACTGTGGGAACATTTTTCTTCTTAAATTCATTATTATCGGACAGTATTTAATCACTTTTATAAATCCCCTCATCCCTCCTTCACAGCAAACCTTCACTATCCTATCTGCTCTTGTTGTATGCGCAGCAAGTACCAACCTAAATAGTCCTCTTACATAATTATATGAGTAACTCTGTCTGTTGTTTGCCGTGATCTCGTGTATCTACTATTAAACCACTTTTTTGATTTTTCATATTTGACACAATGCATCCTTACATTTCCTGGGTTTCCTTCTATGATTAATAGAAACAAATATTTTTTTAACAAAATTGTCTTTTCAAAATCTTTGCTCCTCTCAAAATATTCTGAATCTCCCAGTATTAGGAATTGAATCCAAAACTAAACCAATATTATTCACAATTAACAATAAAAATCAATGTCTAATCTCTCCAGCGTATTAAAAATTATGCAGAATAAAATGTTGTAATGCTATTAAAGAGTAAAATGGCTCCCCTTCGGAGCGCGCGCCCTACGCTTACTCGAATATTTAGGCCTAAACGAACGGACTGATGAATTCTGCGCTCCGCTGTTAGCCTGGTACTTATTGTTATAATTATTGCTTCATTATTATCCGTAATAGTGTTATAACCAAGTGCTATTATTAATGTTGCTTGAAGTAATAAATCTAGCAATAATAAGGTTATTATTGCCAGATAAAATTATGAATAATCGCAGTCAAGAAACTTTGCAGTATTTTGTTTTACTGTAAAAAAACAACCGACTTCCAAATAAAACACTACAAAGTAAAAAATAACTTTAAATTCGGAAGTCGGTGTCTTTTTTTTTGGATCTATTTCAGTTTTTTGCCACCGACTTCCGAATTTAAAGTTATTTTTTACTTTGTAGTGTTTTATTTGGAAGTCGGTTGTTTTTTTTTTTGTAAAAAAGTTTTTATTTTTCACTTTTTAGTGGGACGGTTATTATTTAATCTAAGTTACGTTGCCACCGTATAGTCAACAGTCAACCAATAGTCAACTGTTCACCACGTTTTACATTATGCGGGAACAAACATAAAAAAACAAAAACTGCTTGTCCGATTTCGATAAAAATTTTATGGGACCATTTGGGAAGTATACCCTTTCCAACAAAAAAATAATTTTTCAAATCGGTTGGCAAGCGACGGAGTTATGGGCGAACAAACACAAAAAAAAAAAAAAAAACATACAAACATCCGAATTGAGAACCTCCTCCTTTTTTAGAAGTCGGTTAAAAATCACCACAAACAGCGTACAATCAAAGCTAAAATTACAATATCACACAACCTAAGAAATAAAAATATAATAATTGGCCAGGCCAAAATGATTAAGGCTGCTTTTTTTTTATTAAGCAGACAGTAGAGTGGGTAAGAGCCCACTCTAGTGTCTGCTGAGGAATCAATTCTCGATGTCAACGAGTATGTCTATCTAGGACAAGATATCTTCTAACTCCTGATCGATAAGGAGTTGTACCTTCCATCATCAGCTCAACGGAATATAAGAATACAAGTAACGGTCTAAACGTGCCTATAATATTCAAAGAATTATCCCCTAACCTTCTAACCTTTCACTGTAAGTTCCTACAGGTACTGTTCACCGATGAGGAGTTCCATGCGGTATCTTCGAAGACTATAATTAAGTAGTTCACCACGGATGGATAGATAGAACCAGCAATTATTTTTGATCTTTAGTACAATATCCAAATCACATTACGTGTACTGTTTGTTTTTGAGGAGTTCCTTCGTTTATCTCCCAAAGTATACATCAAATCTTCACAAAATTAATATGGGACCACCTCAGGAGTATACCCTTACGAATAAAAAAAGAATTTTCAAAATCGGTTGACAATTGGCGGAGAAATCGGTGAACATACATAAAAAAAAAAAAAAAAAAAAATACATACAGTCGAACATATAACCTCCTCCTTTTTTTGAAGTCGGTTAAAAAATGGAACTCGATAGTTTATTCCGTGATTCATAGCAATAAATCTATTTGATTGAGTAATTTTAAGATTATGTAGTCTAATTAAAACAATATTTATAGCAAAAAAGATGGATTATTTCATTTTGTTCTTGCTACAAAGTAGTTTAGCTAATTAAAACGCATCGGAAAATATTACCTACTTACCAATTTATTTTTATTTTTGCTTAGGTACTTATCTAACGTATCTTAAAACAACTTACTGACAAAATTTCACTGAAAATTCTTGAATTTATTGGCAATAAGTACAAAATCAATCAATAAGATTTTTGCTCCTAATATCCGCCACATCATTTAGGCCTAAAATTATTTACGCACGAAACTATAATCGAACTTGATAGCCTTCATTTCAAATTACAGTACTTGAAGTGAAGTAAAAAACCAACTTTATTCCTTTCTAATTTATTCTAAAAAATTCAGTTTGTATCGGCCGCTTTCTCGCGGGTCACGATCCACAACATCCGTTCTCTTCTGAATGCACAATAGGAATATTGACATCTCTTTCTAACATACCAGTTTAAACTATCTTTATCTCTTTTCCCCCGTCACGCGACGTTGTCAATCCTCAGTGCTGTACGCGGTGACCTTGTCGCGGTGTTCACGATACAAACACTAGGTATAATTACTGAAGATTTATAGTTTTAATTTACGACCGCACATTCTTTCTACTCGAGAATAAAATCCTGTTGATTACGTGTTACGCAATTGGGTAATTTGTTATGATTTTTATCTCGTTTTGGAAGTTGTATGACTTGTGGCTTGTGTAGCTAGATAATGTTGCAATCGTGAATTCGTGACATGGTGTACCTATATGTTTTAATGAATGCTAAGTGAAATACGTGTTTCGATATCGGAACGGGTACATTATGATTAATAGAACTGGTTGGGGGGACTGTTTTGTAACATTGCCTATGGATGCAATTCAAAAGGATTGAAACTTGTGTAATTGCTATGAGTTTTGTCCCCAGGTCACTTACTCATAAAGAGTAGAAGTAGTTTGACGTTTAATTACTTAAAAAACCATTGAGGAAATTAGTTTAAAGAAATTTTAGTTTTCCTAAAAATAGGGTTCGTTACCATATCTGAAAGAATAACAAAAGGCAAGAAGTGTCATTTCATAATTACTCTAAATACATCTCCAATGTTTCGTTCCAAAGAGCAGATTTTACAGTTAAGGCACAGGGTTCCGAAAACGGGGTTTTTTAAAGCAGTGTATCTCTTAAACCGTAAATAATTTTGACCAAAACAAAAAGAATGATATTTTTATTAAGTCTTATTTTAATACAGTGATGGAACTGAAATCATAATTAAACATACATTAATGCTTCAAAAAAATCTTCAAACACACCTCTTAATTGTCTTCAAAAGCAGTTTATACCTTCACTAACAATTATAATTAAAAATATACCATAAAATGTCTAATGTCAACCTGCATTGAGTGATGGATTATGAAGAGTAATATGAGCAATATGATGAAAAAAAACAACGAAAAACATTGACAAAGTACAAAAGTGTGGTTATTTTCTTTACTCTTTACACGTAAAGAAAAAGACAGAGACAATGGCAAATCGGAACCCTGCGCCTTAAGGCACGTGCAGACTAGCGCAACTTGTCACGCGACGCGAAACCGATAATTGTTGTACCGTAAATTTTCTTAGAAATTGTTTTGTTAGAGTCGCGTCGCGCCGGTCTGCACGACGCTTTAAGCAGGAACTCACTCACACAAATCAGAGTCCGCAACTGATTTCACCGATGACCGTTTTGCGTGGATGTGACGCATATTTTCCGTCAAGTTGATCATTTTTGTTTTTTTTGCGGGTTGTTCTACCGCAAATTTTATTTCTATTTCGTATTAGGGAAGTGAAAAATGAAAATCACATGTGAACCAAGGTACATTATATAATAAGTACTACTCATGCCCATCTCTGAACTCAGGCCTCAGTTTAAATTGATTTTCCATGCACAAAGGCCAACTGATCAAAGATGCAACATTGTAGCTCCCTACTAACTTTGTCATGAAATATTTATGACCTTTGCTGTAGTTATTAATTTAATCAATTGAGTCGTTACTTGTCAAGTTATGGATAAAAATAATTACATTATTTATTACATCGATGTAGGTACCACAGGTGAATAAACATTGAACAATTTCTATGGCCAATTTACTTCAAGAGTTCCTAGGTATTTGTGTTAGAAAGTATTTAACTATTTTTGCCATAGGGATGATGCCTAGGTAAAAAAAAAGAAATTCTATTTAGTCCGTCAGTCAGATAATAAAAAAATATTAGACACGTATTTTTTGCTTTATCATATTAATAAAAAATGACTTAGATACAACGCATTAAAGTTGGGGAGTGGGGGTTGATACGTCACAAGTATGGATACAATCTACATACAAGTGACGTCATGGCACATTATAACTCAATGTATCGCCGTAATCTTTTGATAACGTAAAAAAAAAAATACGTATTTTTTTATAATCTACATTACGGACAAAAAACATTTTTTTAGCCATCATCCCTATTGCCATTAACTTTCTTGCCCAATGTATTAAATGGTGTTTAGATTTTCAATAGATTCAATTAATTACTTTTAATTTTTACATGACTTGCCGACTTGTATACCTATGGATCAGAATATCGTCCAAGTGAGCGATTTTTTTTGACGATTACAAATGCATCTTCTATACTAAATAAAATTCATTGCCATGGTTAATTGTTACGTAAGATACATACTAGGATCCTAGGAACTGAAAGTGGTGAACTGGAGATAGTTTGTCTGAAGGATGATCCTGGTAGACGGGTCCGCAGAGACGACGCGATGCTTTACGGCAAAGACTTTTTTCTTGGAGTTTCTGTGTGCAGTCACACAGAAACTCCAAGAAAAAAGTCTGTGAAAAGGCAATGCTTCTAGTATTTAAAGATAGATCTGTCAGAGTTTTTATCTTACTGATAGTAGCTATTGCCCTCAAGGGATATACTTACTCAAATCACTTCATAGCTAAGTAGGTAATGCTCCTAATATGCAAATCTCAGTCGTGAGGATGATAAATGATCTCTCGTCTCTGCCCATTACAAAAGAGCAGTGGAGGCCTAGTGGTAACGGTCGTATTTTCGAACCCAGACAGGCTTGGCTACTTTGTGTAAATAATTTCATCACTAGGTAGGTACCGCTCTCACAACGTTGGAGGAAAACATCGTGAGGAAACCGACATTCCCTAGAACCAAGAAATCGAAGACATGTGATATCGATCAGCCCGCACTGGGCCCGCGTGGTGGCTCTCACAGACATGGGGCCTGTGTTCCATCATTGCAAACATTATCGGCTGATAATGGTCTCTGCGTATCCAGTGCTACCTATATGAAGCGAAAATAGAGTCTTCATAAATTATCCCTATAATTTGTAAAGCCTATTTTGTGTAAAAACAGACCTGAAAAAACTAAAGCATACACTATTATAAATGATAAATTGATGAACAGTGTTATTAGGAAAAATTTGAAATCCAATAAAAAAAAATTACATATCATTCAAATTCGAATGGTGTGAAACCCAAATAATCCGGCGCCGTATTATTATCAGTGGCCCAAAACAGATCGCGTGTGTTGCGTTATTTAAAACCTACAGTTGAACACGTCCTGGGAATAATTTCTTCTGCCGACATGTAAACACGGATGCTTGGCTTATACGCACCAAAACAAATTTAGTCTCGTCCTAAAATAACGTGAAAGAAACTCTACCGCACTATGAATAAAGTCGAAGGCCCATTGTAGGTTGTCTGGATACATTCTTTAAATTGTAAGGGGGTTTGTATTTATTCGTAGTCTATTTTTGGCTGCGGTAGGCGGTCGCTCCAATACATCTTGATTTTTTATATCTTTTAAGGGCCTTTTTGTGGCCCGCGGCTATGTCTGGATTTAGTACGTGTTTCCGGCTATTGTGCTCGAGTAATTTTTCAATTAAAAGTCCTTGGTACGGTATTTGATTTTAGGGTTACTGCGTCACGGGTGTGAGTTTTGGTAACTCTTAACGTTGGATAACGGTTGTTGTTGTATTGGAAAGAAAAGTAGTGGAAAAAAATATTATTGAGCAAAACGTTTGATCACTAGGAAAGTTTAAAAAAACCAAAATGGTCGATTGTTTCATTAATTTTATCGGGACTCGAGCCCAAACTATCATCAAAGAAACTTCCACTTAACAACACTACCAAACTTACAAGATTTTTCTTCGCTGTTTGGTAAAGGTATACTTACGAGTATTAATAGGTAAGTAATGGGTATAGGAATACTATTTTGGGAAGGGTTGATTGCCCGGTTGTGAGGCACTGGAATACCGTTCACGAACCAGAAGGTGCTCTTTATAATATTATATACCGCAATTATAAATAGGTACTTTTTTATTATTATTTTTATACTTAATTCTTATATTTAAAAACGTAATTAATAAGTATTTAAATGAAATAAATGAAAAAATAATAAACAAATAGATAATAATTTACTAACATAGTTATAAGTAGGTACTATTTAACTATTTGTTGTACTAACAATGTATGGAATGTTATTTTATTCTGAATTAGATGATTAATTTTGAAAGGTTGCCCGATATTTTTCCACTCCACTCTTAATACAATTTTACCATCCATTCCTTCTCTATAGTGCCAGTCTTTACCTACTTTCATATTTTCTCGATCTGCGTGGTGAAGACTTCATTTCTCAAGCACTCACAGCAGTGCAATCATAGCAGTAACAACTCTAAAAGCAAAATCTGTTCCGGCACCATCTTCTGTTACTGCACATTACCATTAAGAAACCATATTAAGTAACCATACCTTCCTACATTATCCCAACGAACAGTATTTTACCTCAGACCAAATAAATATCAAGATATAGCCCTGCGAACAATACAGTGAAGCATGCCAAAACTACACCTCCGCTCTGTGCTTACACGCTCACATGCACACATTTACAACCATTTCCAATCAAACTACCTACACCTCATTAAGTGCACACATGTTTACGAAACCGGCCTCACGCGTCACTGTTGACAGCGCTGTCTTTATTTGTGCCTTATACGAATTTTATTGGATCCTCCGCTCATCCATTGTATCCGTCATCCGTTGGACTTCTAATACTTACTCATAGTCGTAAAAAAGATTACCCCGGTTCTGAACTTCTACGAGTATCTATTTCAATTGCTAAGACAGTTACCGGAAAAAGTATGAACGAAGCAAGTTATTAAAAACCTGGTAAAAAATAAAAGCTGCAAATCACAAAAATGAATACTTAAATTTAAAAACACAACAGCCCTGATAAAAAAACGAACTTTTTCAATAAAAATTATATAGCCTATGTCACTCGGGATGATAGGATTCTAACAATATCCCATACATCCAAAACTGTTCATGCATTTAAAAGTTGTGGTAGAACAAAGAAACTCACATCTATACATACATATGTAGGTTACATGAACCCTGAAAACGTTACACTCCTTTTTGGGCAGTCGTGTCAAAAACAAGCAAATTCTGAACATTAAAAGGAAGGTAGGTACCAAATACGCCAGATCCAGCCTCAGAAAACCAACAAAGCAAAATAGTTATTTTAGAGGTACCTATTTCCTTTTATACTTGCTATAATATTTTATCGATAGCTATAAAAATACACTATACGCGATTCCATCTCCTGTTTTATTGGTTTCGGTCCCATTTGGATACGTTAGAGAATTTGTATATATTCCTGTTTATTTTCCATTCCACGGTTCAAGTTTATTTGATTATGTCGTCAAGTTGGTTATGTAATTAACTTTACTATGCATCTTTGGGAAAAAGAGCAGCATTTCTGAAACAAAAACGAGAAGTAGGTAAGTAACTAGTATCTAAAGGCTTGTCAAGAAAGTAAATTAAATTGATATCCTTCGATCAATATAGAAGTTGATATCATACAAAATCGATCATTAGCAGGATTAGGATAGAGAACAACAGCAACAGCGCAAGTAAAGCAGCAAATCCTACTAATATATACCTATATAAACGCGAAAGTTTGTGAAGATAGATGGATGGATGTTTGTTACTCTTTCAAGCAAAAACTACTGACGGATTTGGATGAAATTTGACACACAGATAGTTTATAACCTGGATTAACACATATAAAACTTTTTATCCCGATATTCCCACGGGATCGAGACTTATGCGGGTGAAACCGCATTCGAATTCCGAATAGTTTTTCTTACTAGCCTCCTGATGTTGCTTGCTGCTGTTCTAAACAGCGTAATCATCCTATAGGTAATGTTCCCACTGCTGGTAGGTACACAGGCCTCCTTGCTTCGAGAGGGAGTGGGCTTGTACGTAATCTACCACGCGGTCCTAGTGCGGGTTGGTATACCTACGTTGTTACATGCCTTAGAATTTTTGTTTATTTTCAAACACTACTAATGTTACTTGCTGCTAATACTGTTCTAAACTAATAGGTATGACTTCTTATTTATCCTCATTCACCAGATGTGAATGATGTTCCTAATGGTGAAGGAAAACATCGTGAGGTAACTGGCATGTCCTAGAACCAAAAATTCGAAGACGTGTGACATATGCCAACCCGCACTCGGACCGCGTGGTAGATTAGGTACAGCCTATCACTGCTTCTCGAAGAGAGGAAGGCTGGGTCCCAGTAGTGGGAATACTAGAGGTTGATTATGCTATGCACAAGATGTAAGTATCTGACGGTTACCCACTCCTTATAAATCCTAAAGATAAGACTTTCTCAACAGTTTCAAGAGATAATTGAGGTTACGCGAGTGAAGATGTTCTCACGACTTCGCAATATTACGTGACTTATCAGATAAGAAAATGAAGATACATAGTAACGGAGAAGGTAGATAGGAGTGTTCTGCGTGACAACAACGATGTTCTCATTAATTTCTTTAAAGTTTTTGGGAGAGGTAAATATAATTGATATGTGAGACAATTTCTAAAGACTGATTATATTACTGCTTGACTTACTTAGTGCAAATCGAAGCTTAAAATTGGGCAGATAATCAATATCCAGTCATTTTATAAATAACTTTAAGTAATCGAATAGGCGCGAAGATCAGATGGTTGGCGAGGTAAAATAAAAAAAGAATACACACATACATACACGTACATAAACCCACGCCTTCTTCCCATGGGGGTAGGCAGAAACTACAGAACGCCACCTGCTACGATCCTTACATGCTCCTTTTGCTCGTTTACGTTCATACTTACATCTGGTCATACACGCACGCCGGTAATTGCGAGTACTACACACCTGTCCTTTTTCAAGAACATCACCAATAAGGTCAGTATAAATGTCCAGTGTGTAAAAAAAGAACATAATATGTATGAGAAGGTATACAAGAGAAGATGGCAAGAACTTCAGTTGAAGCATTGATCCTTCAGAAATGAGGAAAGCAACAGCAATAGCCGTGGTTGACACCTCCTCTAAAGCTAAATCCATTGATTTGGATGTCGTTCGATGCAGAAACGGGAAAGCCAAGAATCAAATACTGTTTTAAATAATCAAGCTTTCTCATTTCAACTTTTAGAATAAGTAACTAAGTAAGTATATTATATACAGAATAATATTTTTTTTGAATCATCAACTCTTCGTAAGAAACAGTCGTTCGTTACGACAATAAATGGCAATGGGAGGTAAAATATACAATAACACTGAAGTAGGTAATTACTATTCTAGTGCATGCTACATCGCGTATCAACTCGTAATTAAATCGCTCTATTACAAAAGCCAATACAATGAAAAGGTCAGAAATCAAATGATCTTGCCAAGCATACATTCCGACACGACCACGTCTAAACAACAACTAGTAGCGCCATCTCTTAGAACAAATGCGAACTACCAAGCCAGCGCGTGTCGCTTTCCATTGGACGAAAATGACGTTATCGTCACCTTGACAGATGAGACAGATGTATAGGACGATGAGAATGTTAGTCAGAGACAAAACAATAACAAAGAGGCATCGATTCGGAGGTCAGCCGCGCATGTCAAGTGCATTTCGATAAAAATAAATAGAGTTGCGACTGACTGTTAGAACTAGTTAGAACGTATAATATATATTATGGCAGATGAGAAGTCACGGTATGAAACGTGCGTGCTGATACTAATACATGAGAGGATCAGAGGGATTAGATCCAAAATAGATGCGTATTTTGAGATTAACTTAAAGAATTTTAATACTAATCAAATTAAATACTTGATGAGGATTTTGCTGCCTCTTTGGTCTTGTGGTCGTTAGCGCTACTGCTGAGCATGAGGTCCTGGGTTCGATTCCTGGGTCGGACAAAGTGTTAAGTGGGTTTTTCCATCTGGCATTTCTCAGTAGCAACCCGGAGTCTGGAAATTGTCCTCGGTTGATGGCAATATTCTCGCCCCCTCGCCCCCTATTACATGGGACTAAAACATAACTGGCGAAATGTTTGTTTACTATGGGTACCTTCATCTCTGCCAAACCTTATGGGGAATACAGGCGTGATATTAAGTATAAAATCCTTGATGATAATCTTAGTAAAGAAAATTCAAGATAGCAACTAAAACGGTAGAACGCAAAAAAAAACAAACAGCGACTAACAAGACTTTTTCTAGGTAGAGAAACATCTTTGGCAATAAATTAGTAGAGAAGAAGGTGCACTTAAAAAAGAAAACCATTCGGTAGACAAACCCTAATCAGACCCAACACATTCGCGAGTACAATAAGATTCATCTCAACAAACTAATAGTTACTTAACGTCGGACGTGGTGGATTGTACAAATAAAGATAAGTCACGCACCCATTAGTGCCACACAACACATACAAAAAATACTATCAGCGTATCAGCGTTCTTTTCTATCTAACGCTCATATTCCATTCCCATCTCTCTCCCACATTTTTCATTTATCCGCAATTAACAATTACTTAGGTCACTTGTCACTGAATTTTCAGTCCTATTCGTTGGCAAAAGAGTTACTTTTTTACTTGCGAATCTTTTTAGGACAAATAAAACATTGTTGCGCTAATTTCAATGTGTGTGTATGTTTAATTCACTCGTACAAATGAAAAGAGGGAAGTTCCTACTACTGGAAACAATGTCGGTGATACTGAGAATTGTCGCTTTGGAATATTTTGTGTCTCCTTCTATTGTATCAAATTAGATAAGGAACAAGATATGATGATTCAGGGAGAACCGGGTGAGTTTGTTCAGTAGGGTTTACCCCTTAGAGCTTGGATCGATCTTTTTCAGCTGCAAGGTATACACGGTATAAAATTTCCACGGATTCGGATAAACGAGACAGGAAGAAATTCTTCATGACGCAGGGTTCAAGACGTTATGCGACATTTTAAGTATAATGTAGATAAAGATAGAGTGATGAATATATGTAAACTTAGATGTTATTATGAAGAGTATTGAAGAGGGAAAGACAAACCAAAGAAAATATGGATAGATTGTGCGAATGATGATATGAATGAAAAGAAAGTGACGGCTGGCATGGAGTTAAATATGCACTGACCCAAGTAACTTGGGATAAAGGCAGGGAAAATAAACTATGATTAACAATACTAAGAAGACATAACAGACTTCGTGACCTACTTACGTAAAGCTAAAGCTTAGTATAATCCGAAATTCTAAATTCTACTAGATAGAACGATGAATTCGTCGTCGTAACCTAACGTCTGGAACATAGAATTAAAATACGTACACGTAACAAATACTAGACGTATTTTATATCTTCGTCAATTTTCAATTAATTTCCTTTACCAAGTCAGGAAACGCTACTTATTGCATAGATAACTGTATTTTATGACTTGTTAACAATATCAAAATAGCATAGGCACTTTTGACTAATGTCCCTGTTGCCTGGGTAATTTTATGAAATATCATTCCATTTTTTAAATTTAATTCTGAGAGTCTGTCAGTTATATTTTTTATTTGGCCTGATAAAAAAGATGGCTGAAAGTCATTCTGTGGTTAGACATTGCGGTGCAATATATAATGTCGGTTTTAAATCAGATTCTATTGTGCAATAAGCAGACAAAAATAGCCCATAAAGTTACGAACATATTTGATTTTATGTGACCGTACCTACCTACATTAAAATTATCTGATGAAGCAAGTAGAGATTCATCCTGAAAAGTTTCACCCCGTGTGCACAGGATTTAAGTCACTCACACATACAAATTCCGCCCTACACACACCCTTCCTCACACGCCAACAGTTCACACAAGCGCACTTCGGTGACGTTGAACTTCGCACACACCTACAAAATGGCATGCAATTCTCGATCTTATAGCTATGGGGTTGCTCTCAATGTGTCCTACATATACCGATCCCTTAGATAACCTCAAAATTTGAGTTTTTGACCCGAACAGATCATGTTATCGACTATGCACAGTTTCCTTTGGACTTGAGCCTTTAGAGCTTAGAAAGATGACGTAGTTTTTCGTTTATATTGTGTGTGTTATTTCTGTGACGTGGGTGGCTTAGATTTGGGACATTTTCGCCCAATATTCGGTTGTGTCTGGATGTAGACAGTTGTAGGATGTGTTGTGCAGTGCGACCGTCATTTGTCTTCGTCTCATGATAGTGTTGGGACTTAGATAAGTAAATGATCGGCAACGGTCGTTGTGGCAGAGAATGAACGTAAGTACTAACCTATATGTTCATTATTTATAGAAAGTGTTAAACTTTTATCAAGTTATTTTCCGTATTAAATACAATTATTTTTAACACCGGTGGGAAATATATTTTTACCATTTCGCTATCATTAGATTTATACTCATTACAGCCGCAAAAAAAAACGAAATGAATTAATTTTTCGTCCCCAAAAATATGCCGAGTCTTGCTCCACTGGCACCTCCCCTTCTCACATTTCCCGATTTAAATAATTATTACGTGCTTCCTAATATTCATATTGATGCAAAACCGGTTCCTATTATCTAATAGTTCAAGGTCATGTTATCATTTGATCGTAAATATTAAATGCATGGGTGACCATGGTTACCATATGGATTCAATACAAATACACGGATAGGGTAATCAGTTCTGATAATAAACGTTTAATAGACGTATTAAGATATTGCTTTTTGAAAGTGCCTTTAGGTCATTATTGGTTTTATATTATTATCAGTGGGGTTACCGGGGTCTGTGGTGGTGGATGTTTATATTATGAGAATTATTATTGTAAGTACTAGGGTGAGTGATATACTATGGGTTTATTTATGGTTTTATAAACGTTGTTTGAAGGTAAGAGTGGCTTATTCTGAAAGTGAAGTGGCAACGTCGCAAATAGCTGTCAAATATGGAAGTATGGAAATAAGAAATGTAGCTAACTAGCGAACTAGAATATTAATAATGAATTGCAATTATAACACTAAATTTGATGTTGTAACCGTTTTAGATGTTAAAAAGGCATTTGGAAAGTTTCCAAATACCTAATTTTTTACATCTTGAAATACATTTTTGCTGTTACGATATTAAATATTAAATTTCATAATCAATTTTTTAGTTCACTAGTTAGCCGCATTTAACTCTCTCAAACCATAATGTAATTTAATAACTTGCATGCTATGTATGTGTACTCATGTTTCCACAAATAAATGAATCTTGAATCTTGAATCTTAAAATTTCCATTTCAATATTGCCAAATTAATCGAAACATGTAAATATGTGACAGCTATTTGCGACGTTGCCAACTTTTAGGATAAGGCTCTTTAACAACTGTTTATTTATAAACGTCACTTAACTTTAAGAAACTTTTATAAAAAAAACCCCGTTATTATTGTGTAAACAGAATATTTTGTTAGTAGCTATTAAAATAATACTATCAATATCGCACTAAACATGTGGACGGAAGTAATTTATAGACATGTACTTAACAAAAAATTACACATATTTACCTATCGAGCAAAACTAAGTAAATAAGTAGGTACGTAAGTAGGTACAAAGCATAACATTGTTGTATACGAATATACGGTGCCGATGGGCAGATGTACAAGAAAGCGCTAATAGTTATGCCGTAAATAAGTGATATATATATATATATAAGTATTGTAAGTCCACGTTCGTACAGACATAATAAAATCGCGGCATTTTTTTTTTTTCGTGTACTGTATTTTCAACTCTCTGCTTAGTGCCGAGAGTTGAAGATACAACCGTGTGATTTTTCAACGCGCTGGGACGAGAGTGCGTCCCAACGCGTTAGATTCTCAACGCTCGGCTCAACACCGAAAGGTGAAAAACCAGTGCTTGAAAAAAAATCGCCGCGATTTTATTACGTTCTTGCAAACGCGGGCTGTCATACGATACTGGTTGCAATTGCACTTTATTGTATACCATGCACCTACCTTCCTAAAAATATTCGTTCAAAGCATCAGAAGTAATGAGGGATTTTAAAGTGCTAAGGAATGCCTCGGCTTAACAAAGTGCAGGGTTTTCTCTAATTTAGTCTACAAAGCCAATTTTCCTATACCTATAGTTTAAACTTAGTCGTTATCTCTGAACTTTTCTAATTTTTACGCTAGTTTTTCACTATTTTTCTGTTATTATCCGACTGCCAAGACGGGTTATATTTTTAACATATAAAGGTAACAATAAAAAATACTTATCTAAATGCTTATCTAATGTTTTTGGATAATTCGTTGGGACAACAATGAGAGACAGTCCAGACATCTTGCAATTACGGGATTGTCACTTATTTTTCATCTACTAATGTCAGATGGAAACCATGATAAACACATTATTTGCTTGTATTACTAGATAGTATTATAGTAGGGGCACGTGCCAACCTTCAAGGTTAAGCAACGCTTGCCGAGGTCGGTCCGTGGATGGGTGACCATCCATTACATATCGAGAACCCTCCGAGCCTCGGAAAGGACGTAAGCCGTTCTTACCGGCTGTAAATCTTTGTAAACCAACCTTGCCTATCCCAGTAACTGGGTTGTTGAGGTTAGACAGGCAGTCTATTTACTGCATCCAGTTAGACTGGAAGCCGACCCCAACATAGTTGGGACAAGGCTAGGCAGACGAAGATTTCTAGATCGTAGTATGGCTGATTTAGGTACTATTGCATTCGTTGAGTAGCGAGTTTAGTTCAAGTAGCAAGTTATTGTTATTTTTCCCACGTCAGTACAAAATGACAGCTTTTCTTTGTGAAGTGTCACGTTTACCCCGGTGGCACACCTTCGCTGCGAAATCATAGCAGTGAAACCGCTGTACTTAGTTAAATTCAATAGACTCGCGTCATTTTCCGCTACTCTCATCCGATTCGAGTAGCGGAACATGACGCGAGACTATTGAACTTTACTACAGCGGTTCTTCCAATATCCTATTTACAGAATAAACAATTTCATTTCATTTCAGAAACCACGATAATTAACCCAAGTAGCACACCTCCGCCGCGAAACCATAGCAGCGAAACCGCAGTAGTTCAATTCAATAGACTCGCGTCATGTTCCGCTACTCGAATCGGATGAGAGTAGCGGAACATGACGCGAGACTATTGAACTTTACTACAGCGGTTCTTCCAATATCCTATTTACAGAATAAACAATTTCATTTCATTTCAGAAACCACGATAATTAACCCAAGTAGCACACCTCCGCCGCGAAACCGTAGCAGTGAAACCGCTGTAGTTAAATTCAATAGACTCGCGTCATTTTCCGCTACTCTCATCCGATTCGAGTAGCGGAACATGACGCGAGTCTATTGAATTGAACTACTGCGGTTTCGCTGCTATGGTTTCGCGGCGGAGGTATGCTACCGGCGTTCGACGTCAAGGGACTTAACTTGATAATTAGCTAACATAACATCACGCCTGTATTCCCCCAAGGGTTAAGCAGAGGTGTATCTACCTATAGTACACCCACATCTCGCCAGTTGTTTAAGTTCCATGTAATAGGGGGCGAGCCTATTGCCATCAATCGGGCACAAATTCAGACACTGCGCTGCTACTGAGATATATATTCTAAATGAAAAAACCCAATAACACTGTTGCCTATCCGGGAATTGAACCCAGGACCTCACGCTCAGCAGTAGCGCTTGTGACCACTGTAGCAAGTACAGCCAGTAATTAATATTTATTTGTGCAAGTTATACTTAGTTTTGTAAATTATCATTATTTTTTTAAATTAAGTAGGTAGATACCTACTTATGCATCTACTTAAAAACTGGCACAAAAAAGAAATTGTGTAGTTATTAGATACTATTACCTACACTCTATCTACAGTGGAACATACAAAAATTTAATTTTTTTGGTTTACAAAAAAAAAAAACATTAGATTAATTCGAAATAATCAAAAAAAATGTTTATGTGATAATTTTTGTATCTCTTTTTTTTCTTTATTTTAATTGTAGAAAATTATGATACTTTATCCATCTACAGCATGAAAAATTTACCAACTTAGCACAATTATTTTATACCAAAACATCTACATTTTATGAACAAAAACCTTGGTTAAATGAGTTAGTCATTAAAATAACACAATATGTAGGTACCACAAGTTTTATGTTCACTATCATATAATAAAACAATAATTACGACGGATGTTAGCCAATTGATATCACGAATTACAATTGTATCATTATCATAATAATTGCAATATTTATTATACTCATTTCAACCATATAAGTCACTGAGTCAGTATTCATCATTCATGTCAATGTCAACATGTCCTACAGAAATCTACAAAAGGAAATACAATGGCGTTTACTTAAATCTTTTCGCCAAAATTTGCGTCACCGCAATTTGACGGAAATACAAATGGCGTTTACTTAAATATTTTTATCAAAATTAACGACACCGTAATTCTTGCTTACTTCTTCCCATAAACCAAACCCATTGCTAGGCTGTATAGGCACAGATTAGTAAAATTCAAAATTAAAAAGTCATTTATTCAAACTAGGCTGAGAATCAGCACTTTTCGAACGTCAAAATTACATAAGACAGTCCCCCAAAACGCCCACCCTTCACCACTTCCTAGTGCTTTTGCTGGGAAGAAGAAGTGGCGCAACAAACTCCCCAGCAGCACAGCTGTCTGTTCAGTTAGAAAAAAATAAAAAATGATTCTTTATAACAGTATGCAAGACAATTTACAATATGCAAAAAATAATTTAAATTAAATAGCTATAATTAATAGCCATATGACAGCTAGCACACGCCAATATACCAACCAAAAGCATCGAGAACTATACTCAAGCAGAAATAAAAATAATTAAAAGTAAACATTATCTAAAAAAAAAAGAAAAAGCCTCCAGGCATAAAGGGCGTGCCCGCTTACATATAGCTGTAACTAGAAGTTACAATTGATAAACTAGGACCATCGAGGTAAAATAAATAGGTGTCGAGGTTGCTAGCTAACCACATATTGCAATACAACTCATAAAAAAAACATTGTAATGAGTAGATTATGTCAGCACTAAATTAAAATAAAATTAAAATAAATTGACTTATAAAGTAAAATTATAAACAATTATATAAACTCATATAACCTGTCAGTAGGTAAACTAATTCTGGAGAAAGAACATTTAAACATTGTCTTGAGTTAATCACAGCGACCATCTATTCTTATCATTTAAGTAGTCGTTGATAGAATAGTATGCCTTTGAACAAAGGTTGGACTTTAATTTAGTTTTAAACGCATTAAAAGGCCAATCTTGCAAAGAAGAGGGTAGCTTGTTATAAAAGGTTATACCAAGCCCAACAAATGAGTTATGAACCATATGAAGCCGGTGAAAGGGAGCACGTAGTTTATCCTTACTTCTTGTGTTAACATTGTGAATATCACTGTTTTTAGTGTATAAGTGTATATTTTGCCTAATATATAAGATGTTGGCGAAGATGAATTGTGATGCCACTGTGAGAATACCGATATCTTTGAAAAAATCTCTCAGAGAAACTCTGGCACCTAGCTGGTAAATTGCTCGAATAGCTCGTTTTTGGAGGACAAATATATTTTGAATATCTGCAGCTTTGCCCCACAGCAGAATACCATAGGACATAACGCTATGAAAATAACTAAAATAGACTAACCGAGCTGTATCAACGTCAGTGTATTGTCTTAATTTTCTGACGGCGTAGGCAGCCGAACTGAGCCTTCCCGCTAGGCTCGATATATGTTGGCCCCACTGAAGTTTGGCATCTACTGTTATGCCCAGAAAAACTGCCGAGTTTACAGTTTCAAGCACCTCTTTATCTAAGACGATGTTGGGTCCTAGATTTCTAACTTAGATTACAAACTTTACACATTTCGTTTTTTTAGTAGTATAGGACTCCCCCATACCTCAGTATTAGTCCTCATAATTCAGTTGAGAATACATTAATCTTAATTCAGTCGTGGTCTATTCTTGAGTAACTTTTTCATCCTCAATTTGGCGACAACTGTAAAGGTACTTGCCCTTACTGGGCCATCTCAGAAATCCACCCTGTAAAATGTGTAATAGTTGATTTTTTCCCTCTCTCATACCTACTGTGCCATGCTTCCCAGTTTTGTACGATCTCTATGTTTCTGCTTCCCAGTTCCCATATCAATAAAATATTGTGAATTGTATATTTATAAGTGTCTTCTGTTCCACACAAATCTGTCTTTGCCAGCCGTTCAGTTCTTTCGATAGAAGTTACCGTTCGTCCAGCCATCTTTGCCGTGAGCTGCCACCTCAGGCCTTTGCCCTGCAGTCGGACAATACAAGGCTAGTAAGATGAGATTAAATTTTGAGCTGTTCAACATCTTTAATTCATCGCCACCAAATTTTTAGCTGTTCACCACCTTTAATTATCGCCACTCAATTGTCAGCTGCTCAGCATCTTAAATTCGTCGCTACAAAATTCCGAGTGACGGTATTCTTGCATAATGCCTTGGCCAGGCAAAACAACATCACACCTGTATTTCCTCGATGGGTTAGGCAGAGGTGTATAGTACATCCACATTTCGCCAGTTATGTTTAAGTCCCATGTAATAGGGGGCGAGCCTATTGCCATCAATCGGGTACAAATCCAGACTCCGGGTTGCTACTGAGAAATTCCAGATCAGCAGTAGCACTACCAAGTACTTGCGACCACTAGGTACACCAAAAAGGCAGTCAGTCTCAATCCAGGTAACACAAAGTAGGTATGACAACAAATGTAGCAACACTCTCATGTGCATTGCTCTAGAATCACCATCACCAATGTGGGTCGGTGATCGATCTGCCAGTATGTATTGCGACATTCCGAGCTGCATATTTACCTTTCATTGCAGTGTTCATAATGATCCATTTTTGGCAGAGGGCTGGAGTGATATTATGAAACTCAGAATAGTACATTTCCTGAGGAACCTTCCTCCATATAACCGATATATTATCATGTATGTAACCGATATTATTCACACAGTGACATCTGAGAAGGTGGAAGCGTCGCATGCTTTTACGTGAAAGTGCTCGCTTTATTTTCTTATTTAGATTCCTGTGGCTCGTACAATTCGACCTCGGTTAACGACAGTGCCAATCGTAAAACATCCGATTACAAAGGTTAGGTTAGATTACAAAGCGTGTTTATTGCCATGAAGCACTTTGAACCGTTCTTTTAGACAAGCAATGTAAACGTTTTTATTATAAACGGTTACGACTTTATGGAAAAACTTTTATATTATGATTCTATTTTATATTTTTGCATTTGTGTATAATTTTTCTGTCAAAAAGACCTACACTGTCCTCCCATACCTAATAGGTAACACTGTTATTTGAAAATATTGTAAAAGCCAATTATTTTTAAAAGAGTAACCGTGGAGTTTCTTGCCGGCTCTTCTCCATGGGAAACGACCAATTAGAACCGTGCTTCTGACATTTCATAAGTGCCCATGTATATGTGAAATAAAATATTTTGAATTTGAATTTGAAATAAATATAATAAAAGTAGGTAGGTATTGAGGACTTAGACTTTATTAGATTAAGAAATGCTTTGGGTATACCGACATATATTCAATAAACACTTTTTTACACAAAAAAAGCTGTCAGTTGTTTTTTTTTGTAAAAAAGTTTTTATTTCTCGCTTTTTAGTGAACACAGTTCAATGGTGCCGATTCTCTTGTCACAAATGCGTCTAAACTAGACTAAAAATCACCAAAATTTAGTTTACTCCTGTCAAACGATGATTTCCGATTCTGAAATAGACTAAAGTGGCACAACTTAACTATATTTTAGTTTGACAGCACTAAGATTGTACTGAGATTTTAATTGAGTGAAAATGACAATTTTGCTATTCTGAA
The DNA here is from genome assembly GCA_963853775.1 of Xanthia togata. NCBI lineage: Eukaryota > Metazoa > Arthropoda > Insecta > Lepidoptera > Noctuidae > Xanthia > Xanthia togata. The sequence continues at coordinate 8,671,220 of OY970802.1, read as the reverse complement.
TTTGACGTTTTTCACCTAAAATTTTAATTTTCTAACTAATTCTGACCATTTTTAATCGCCACTGAAAATGGTGTGGAATATTATTAGTTGTCATGAACTAAAATTCACATGAACATCTCGACTTCGGGTGCAAAAACTGTACAGGATTTTTTTCTTTTCTTTTGCTTATATCTCGAAAATGGTGTGTCCTATCGCAAAAATAATGAAAATTTCGACCCCCTGTATGAAACCCTTATACCCTAATCCTCAACACGTAGGTAATTTTTTTTTTATTATTCATTCTAAAAGTGAAAAATTCCATATAAAACACGTCGAGGCTGCCCCCACTGCACACCTCCGGATCTAAAAAAAATCACGGGATAGGGCAAACAAGTATGTACCACGTGGAGTCGCAATTGTCAAATTCGATTTAGTTGTGTCAAAATATTTTTTAAATTTAGAGACTTTTTACTACAGAATAGCGTTAAGATTCTCATAGCCAAAAGTAAGGAATTTAGTGATAGTTTAGTTAGTTTAGTTCGGTGTACAAGAGAATCGGCACCAGTTTCAGTTTTTAGTGTTCGCAGTTTGTAATGTATCTAAGTTACAATAATCTAATGTCAACTACTCATCACCTTTTACAAAATATTACTTTTCCGGATGCAGGGACATTAATCGTTGAGGAGTTCTCCTGGTACTTCACCATCAGCTCCACTTCTCCATATGCATTGCGACGAGCATAAATTGCTTGGCAACCATATTAAAGTAATCGAATCGCAACCCGTGAAATACTTATTACTGAGTAGTTCCGGTGGCCATCTGTGGTCTTCATAATCGGTTTCCACTTCACCAAATGGAGTTTCCCAAGTGCAACTGCACGAGTTACTATAAAAATACCCGAATCACTATAGGTGTGCCTATAATATTTGAAGAGTTCCCTTGATTTCTCCAGGATCCCGACCATCCCTTTCAAAAAAAATAATAATTTTGTGATGGCACGGATGTCGACGCGAAATTTGCTACCATAGAATCAGTACATGGCTCACAAATGAGATTAAAACGCTTATGCAGAAAAAAGTTACGGCAAAGTCTAAATTTAAGCGTAGGGCTAATGACGCTGGGGATGCGGTGGCTCGGGGTGGGGTCGTCTTGGCGGTGTCTCTAGACATCGCCAACGCCTTCAATACCCTGCCCTGGAGTTGCATCAGGGAGGCACTCCGGTATCACCGGATGCCGACCTACCTCTGTCGTGTGGTCGAGGCCTATCTGGCTGACAGGGCCATCATCTACCCCGGTCACCAGGGAGAGTGGAACCGGCGAGAGATGTCGTGCGGTGTCCCACAGGGATCGGTCCTGGGGCCGCATCTGTGGGACATCGGATACGACTGGGTGCTGCGCGCCGACCTCCCCAATGGCGTCAGCGTCGTTTGTTACGCTGACGATACGTTGGTCCTGGCGCAGGGGAGGTCGCACCAGGCGGCGGTCGAACTAGCGACACACGGGGTTGCGACAATCGTGGCCAGAATCCGGCAGTTGGGACTCGAGGTGGCCTTGCACAAGTCCGAGGCCATGTGTTTTCATGGTCCTCGGAATGCGCCACCGTCGGGTTCCCAAATAACGGTAGGAGGGGTTCACATCGGCGTCGAGTCGACGATGAAGTACTTGGGACTCGTCCTCGACAGTCGGTGGAACTTCGTGGAGCATTTCCGACGTTTGGCTCCCAGACTGGACCGGGCCGGGGCTGCCTTGAAGCGGCTCCTGCCCAATCTAGGGGGTCCAAACGCCTCCTGCCGGAGGCTATACGCGGGGATCGTGCGGTCCATGGCCCTGTACGGGGCACCGGTGTGGGCGCATTCGTTGAGGCGGCGGCCTGCCCGCCGGTTGAACGCGTCCCAGAGGGTCATGGCCACCCGGCTGGTCCGGGGATACCGCACGGTCTCCGGTGAGGCGGCGAGCCTCCTTGCCGGATTGCCGCCATGGGATCTGGAGGCAAAAGTCCTCGCGCATATTTGGGAGTGGCGCGAGGAGGCGAAACGCCGGGGCTTGACTCCGATGCCGCGAGAAATCGCGGCACAGCGGACAGAGCTCCGACGGGATCTCATGGCAGCATGGAGAGTGCGATTGTCGCAACCCAGTGCTGGGCACGCCACTATTGCGGCGATAAGTCCCCTCTTTGAGGAGTGGCTGGAGAGGCGCCACGGCGTCCTCACCTTCCGCCTGACGCAGGTCCTCACCGGACACGGCTGTTTCGGGAGGTACCTGTTTCGGATAAGGCGGGAGGAAACGCCCGGGTGTCATCACTGCGTGGATCGCCCGGAGGACACGGTGGAGCATACGGTGGAGGTATGCCCGGCTTGGGCAGAGCACCGCCGTGTCCTGGTGGAGGCGATCGGTGGCGGGGATCTCTCGCGTCCGGCCCTGGTCCAGGCCATGGTACGGAGCGAGAGGGCATGGGAGGCCGTCACCTCCTTCTGCGAAGCAGTAATGCTCGCGAAGGAGGAGGCGGAGCGCGTGAGGGAAAGGCAAATTTCGCGCCCTCACGCCCCTAGCCGCCGCAGGAGGAGACGCCCCGGGCGTCGGGAATCGATCGCGGATTCCCGGCCACCGTAGGCGCGGGCTTGCGGACGGTGAGCAATGGGTAGCTCGCCGTCCGGTAAGGACCAAGCCCGGGTCGACGGCGCGTTGTGTTCCACGCGCGCCTCAAAGAGATGTCAGCGAGTGAAGGGGTCCGATGAGACCATTGCCTGCCGGGGTTGCGGGAAAGTCCGAAAGGGATACCGTGGCCCCCTGGCATTGCACAGGCAAGGGAAGGAACACGGGTGGGTTTTAGTCAGTAAGAGTCTGACACGCCCTCCCGCTCCACCCAGAGCGGGAGGAGTCATTTGATGATTTCCCACCCAAAAAAAAAAAAAAAAAAAAAAAAAAAAAAAGGACTAATGACGCTAACAGGGAAAGATACTTCTCTATACGTAATCACTGTAATAAGGTGTGTAGGAATGCTAATCGTCACCACATTCATACTTCTGTCCAAAATGGGGACGCATCCAAAGTTTGGAAATTTCTTAGATCATTGGGGGTCGGTAAAACACGTCAAGACACAATTCCAAAAGACATAGACATTGATGCAATGAATACTCATTTTACTGCCTCGTCCAATTTTAATAGGACAATAAAATTAAATACATTGAATTATCTTTCTTCACTTCCGACTCCCAGTTATTCTCCATTTGTTTTTAGTCAGTTCTCCGCATGTGATGTTAAGAAGAGCATACTATCGATTACTTCCAATGCAGTAGGAAGTGACTGTATCAGCCGTAATATGTTAGTACCTGTGCTGGATTTTATCCTTCCCGTCATTTGTCATATCCTCAATTTTTCTGCATCTAGTGGTGTCTTTCCATCCTCATGGAAAGATGCTCAAATAATTCCTTTACCTAAAAAGTCTAATCCCTCATCCTTTTCTGAATACCGTCCAATATCCGTCCTACCATTCCTATCCAAAGTCCTTGAACGGTTAATTCACAACCAAATAAGTACTTTCCTTTCTAAAAATAATCTCCTCAACCCCTTCCAGTCTGGCTTCCGTCCTGGTCATAGCACCACCACAGCACTTCTGAACATTACGGATGATATAAGGTCAGCCATGGAAAACGGAAATCTAACGGTCTTAGCTTTGCTAGATTTCAGTAATGCTTTTAATACCGTTGATTTTGATATTTTGCTCGGCATTTTATGCTCTCTTAACATATCTCCATCGGTAATTGACTGGTTTCGTACTTACCTGTTCGGCCGCCGGCAACGTATTTGCATTGGAGAGACCTTGTCTTCCTGGAGTAATACTTCTGCCGGTGTACCTCAGGGTGGCGTTCTATCTCCATTACTTTTCGCAGTTTTTATTAACTCAATCTCCGACGAACTAACTTCTTTCTACCATCTATATGCAGATGATTTACAAATTTACTCGCGAGCTCCTCTTGGAAGTCTATCCGAGGCTATCACAACGATTAATCGTGATCTGGCCCGTATATGCGATTGGAGTAAGCGATATGGACTTATGGTCAACCCCATAAAGACGCAGGTTTTGGTAGTAGGCAGTTCTAGGACGGTCTCAAGGATCGACTGGACGACTCTTCCGCAAGTTTCTTTTGACGATTCAGTTGTTCCCTTTAGTGAGAAAGTTAAAAACTTGGGGATCTTCATCGATAAAAACTTTTCTTGGACTACCCAGCTACAGGAAGTTGGCCGCAAACTATTTGCATCCGCACAACTTTCCTCGACAAGTCTTTTACTGTCCAGGCCGCTCGTTTGTGGAATGCATTGCCAGTTCAAATTAAACGCGCGCAATCGCTACCAATATTTAAGAGACTCGTGAAGGAACATTACTTGTCGTTGTGATCTTGTTCTCGTAACTGTAATTATCTATAGTCTTCATTTATTTTCGTTGTTTATATATTTAGTAAGTATGTATGTATTTATGTATCTATTATTTAGGATATGTATTTATCTGTGTATCTATTCTAGTATATTGTATACTTTTTATTTGCACCAACGACAGCCCCATTTTATGTCCAGGCAAATCACTGTCCATTCCAAGGTTGCCTGGAAGAGATCGCGGAAAGCGATAAGGCCGCCCATTGTATATTTTGTAGTGTTAATTTTTTTCTTTTTGTTATGTGTTTTTGTGGTGTACAATAAAGTATAATAATATAATATAATATAATATACATGAATCTGAACTCCACTGAGATGAAATTTTTTCGTAGGTTATTAAAAAAAAAAAAATGGCTGTTCCATACATTTTGACCGCTTATATTGCACTTTTATAATTGTAATAACCGACGAAAAAATTTGAACGCAGGGCTTAGAATCATTTACTGAATCCATGTAACAGTTTTTGCGTCGATGTCCCCTTCCACCCTGTATAAGACGGAGTTATGCCCAAACTACATGAAAAAATATGTAGGATAATAATTATATAAACATCGGAATTAATAACCTCCTCCTTTTGAAAGTCAGTTAAAATAATTACTTAACATCCAATGCCTACTGGATATCCGATACGATATTGTAAAGCTATGAACATCTGCAAATAAACGAATTACAGAATTTACAATTCAAAATCAAATTATGGGAAGGAATAATTGAATAGAACATTCCCTTCGCCGCCGCGAAGCTTTCCGTTTGAAACTCTTCAGTCCACAGAGCATGGAGTCTACACTTTCTGTACAAACCAAGCGTGTCAGTGAACGTCACCGTTTACCCATACAAACTGACTGCCTAGCAATGCCGCAGAATAGTACAGAAAGTGCACTTCGCATTTTTGGTATGAAGCTACTATAAGGCCCGTCTTGTCGGGCCAATTCAGTGAGCGTAACGTAATCAGAAGATATTATTATTATAGACTTACTCGATAGAAAGCGAAGCAATTTCTAGGTGATACTGTAGATAGTTAGCGCTACGCGAACTGAATTGCACTTTGTTGTGTTATAGCAAGAGACGCTTTTTAGTGTTTCCTACCCAAAGGGTATAACGGGACCCTATTACTAAGACTCCGCTGTCCGTCTGTCACCGGGCTGTATCTCATGAACCGTGATAGTTAGACAGTTGAAATTTTCACAGATGACGTAGGTATTTCTGTTGCCGCTATACTTAACAACTAAAAACAGTTGTTTTTTTATTTTATTAAATTGGGGCTCTCGTAAAACAGACATTATTTTATGTCGTTTTTATAAATAATGGTACGGAATCCTTCGTGCGTGAGTCCGACTCGCACTTAGCCGGTTTTTTATTATTTAAATGATTTGCGGAGTGAACCATCTGTACCTATTAGTCTGTGGCAATGCCCTGTGACAGTTAGTTTGCGATAAGTTGCGCCAAATTCGTACACGAATATTATTTGTACAGGCGTCTGTTGTTGCTGCCGGCTTGGCGATTTCGTGGTCTGTGCTTCAGTGTTATCGAAATAAGGCTCAAGAAATTATAAGTGAGTAGCTAAATATATTTGGTGTAGGCGGATTAGGCTTAAAAGTGAAGCGTCTTTCAAATTCTCGGAAGATAAGTCGGATTTTCGGGAAAAATCCATCACAATGTCACATTAATAATATCTCAAGGCCTAATAAAATCCACAGCGTATGGGAGGGCTTGTAAATTTCATTACCTGCCTGTGTTTGAACATACGAGCAACGTGTCTTTTCTGTACAAAGGATAAAAGATGCTTTAATACAGTAGCGGATCGGGGGGGAGAGGGAGGCTTAGGGGCTCAAGCCCCCTCAAAACCATCTGAGTTCTTCCATGACAATTAATCTTAAAGTGAATTTGTTTTTTTTTTCTTTAAAATATTTTGTTTACGTGGTGAATTTTTCACTCACGCTGCCCGGCTTGGCCGCCATGTCATTCACCGAGATATCTTTAGTACTTAGTCTATAACAACCCAATGAAGTAACTAAGGAATTTGCGAAAAGTAATCCAAGGAGGCTTGTTTATGTGTTCAGCAAATTAAAATATTGTGAGCTTTTTTAGTGTTTACTTTGCTAAAACCTACCCTCAGCGGGGTCACGCCCACCAAACGGCAATCGTAGGATCCTGAAGTTTTTTCTAGTTTATAACAATGTTGTTTTGTGGTGAATGCTGTGTATACCTAGATATAGATAATAGACATACCTACATGCCAGTACTTTTAATATGTTATTGTTCTGTTATTTTTTTTAATTGTATTGCTGTTAGTTGTGGGCCCTATCAGAATACCAGCGCGGTGGTATTTAATTTTTATAAATATCGCCGTATTATGCTGAGATAGGGGCCTTTTTGGCCTCGCACAGGTCGTTATTGTTCGTTAGTTTTTTTTTTTTTTGCCTTTGTTATTTTACTTTTATATAATTTTGTTTTCTTAAAAAAAAAATTGTTACTGTTTGTATTTTTAAATAAAATATTTTCTTTCTTTCTTTCTTTCTGTTGGTGTACCAAAAAAATAAATAAATACTGGCTTGAAACTCTTGAAAGCGACACAATGCAGTTGGGAAAACGCAATTATTTTCTCATACAAATTTATTCAGCTCTGAACAAAGTAGGTACCTACCTATCTTATTATTCAAATAGGTACATATTCACACTACTCTAAGAATAACAAGATAAAAGTTAACCCTCCTAAACATACATGCCTATGTAAGAACAGGTCAACAGCCAAACTCCTAAGTCCTTACTAACACAAGACACCGTAATAAATATTCTAGGGAGCTACTGCCCCTAATACACGATCAAACAAGGGTTGTGTCTTCCAAAAAAAATAATTCTCAAGGTCAAAAGAGTCCGTAGAAATGTCTTACGTAAGCCCAATGGTGGACAAAGAATGATAGATGAATCAGACATGACATGTGTTGGAAAATATAATAGATTTTTGGTTGAATGTAATGTTATTTTTATACTAATGTCGTAGCACAGGTTCACATGGACATGTTTTTTCGTACACTAGATTTTCAACTCTCGGTATTGAGGCGAGCATTGAGAATCCAACAGAGCGCATCCAGCGCGTCAAGAAAACACACTATTGGATATTCAACTCTCGGCGCTAAGCAGAGAATCGAAAATCGCGGAACGCAGTGTACGGTGTTTCGAACTCGGCTATCTAATAAGAATTACGCAACACATTTTCGTAAACGATTACGACAAATTTGTTTAATTTTGACATTTCAACCACATTCATTTCGTTATTTACGTTGCTGAGCAGATTTTTTTTCGAACTGTAGAAGATAAGGATTAGCAATTTGTTTCAAAACGATTCAAATTCTGATTGATCGTGTATTACGCAATTAGGGTACAGCAGTGCTATTCTGTAACCATCTCACCGTGAAAACTTAGGTGAAGTGAGTTGTCATTCCAACAGGGTGAGATGACACTGACAGCTCACTCCACGCTCACTTCACATGTTTTCACGGTGAAGTGATTACGGGAATCGACATGCTGGTCTGTTCATTTCAATTACATGAGTGAAACCGCAAGCAACCACTTGTTATTATTACGTTATTATCATATAAATTCACACCATTTTCCCTATAGGGTCGGAGAAATTACTGAATGACACGCGCGTCGTACGATGACCCTATGAATGAGGGTCGCCCTAATTCATGTAACTTTTTATTTATTCATAAAAAATATAGGGCGGGTCACAACTTCACGAGTGTAGAGTATTTTTGTTTTTCATCCTCGTATATGTAAACATTTTTTTGTCTTTTGACGTTTATTTTTTACTATCTTCGAAATGTTTTCAGTATCCGTCTTGAGAGATATAAATTCTCGACGGCATTTGAAGCAGAGTCAGAGGCCCATGGGCTGCCTTAAAACTCTGACTCCAGGTTGGTCACTAACCACACGAAAAGACGAAAGTCCGTGTGATTTTACCTGCTTTCTAATTACGCAACATATTTTCGTAAACGATAAAGACAAATCTGTTTCATTTTGACAGTTCAACAACATTCATTGCGTCATTTACGTTGCTCTGCAGTTTTTTTTTCGAACTTACGGAGCAATGGATTAGCAATCTGTTTCAAAACGATTCAGATTCGGATTGATTTTGCATTACGTAATTAGTGTACTGGTAGGTAATTGTATTCATTTTAATTAAAACAAAAGGTAATTATGAATGTGGATTTCTAAGAGTAGGGGAAGACTAAATAAACTGAAAGATGATAATATGAATGTTGCGTTGACCCCAAATAAATTGGGGTAAGGGCTCGAGGACGATGATAGTCTGGTAAGATTCCTAGTGACGGTAAGTACCTACATACATTTTAATAATTTTTCCAATAGGAATTTCTTAGTAACAGCCCGGAGTTTGGAAGTTGGCGGTGTGATACCCCCGTGCCTCGGAAAGCACGTTAAGCCGTTGGTTCTGCGCCTGATCTCTCTCCGGTCGTGTCGGATTGCCGTCCCATCGGACTATGAGAGTGAGGGAAGAGAGAGTGCACCTGTGTCTGCGCACACACTTGTGCACTATAATATCTCCCGCGCTGAAGGCTAGTCTCCGTTGAGATTGGCCGCCGTGGCCGAAATACGCTTTGGAGGACTGTATATAAATGCGTGACGCTCGCGGCCTAAAATTCAGGCAGCTTACATAATACCTCATATTAATTTATCTTATCGGTATATTATGAACTCAATATATCATTGGAATATCTACCTTGGGTAAGTACCTACTGCCGACGATAATATCAAAACATTTTCATTAATTTCGGTTTGAGTTCTCATTATGATTAAATAAATAAAATAATAATACCTACCATAGGTAGTCAAAAATCCTGAAATCCAGTTTGCTCCAAACTTAGTATATAATAGTCATAAAAACAGTTTGATTATGTACCTACTTAAAACAGAAAATGAAAATATTAGCTAGGTAATTAAGTATTCAAGGAAAAACAAGTTTCTTAATTTTCCTAAAGAATAATTCAAAGAAGACTTTCAAGACATAATTACTACACAAAATGTGATTACCTTTCGTTGAATTATTTACACACACTAGAGCATTTTGAAGAGCATTTCCATTTTATGTAACGTTCTTACGAATGGTAGGTACAATACGAGCAAAAGCTCAATTTAAAAAAGAATTGTCAACATTCGCAGTAGCGTCGAGCATTCGCAGGAACGTTACTGCGAATGCTCGACGCTGCGTTCGACGTACTTACTTAATGCTCACGGTGAGTGAGCATTTACCTGTAACATTTATTTCTACCTTGCGTTCAATGTAACGTCCTGCCCTCGGCCCGCGCACCTCACTCCGCGTCGCCCGCGCTCGTGTCTTTGCTCGTTAAAATGTTACACCAATACGCTCGTGCCTTTGCTCGTTAAAATGTTACACCAATACGCTCGTGCCTTTGCTCGTTAAAATGTTACACCATTACTCTCGTTAGTTTTTAAAATCAGTCTGTAACAAAACATCGAGCGTCGTGTTCGAAGTTCGGTTCGATAAAATTTAAAAACGGCAAATGCTCGATGTTCTGTTACGGGTATATACTCCCCTTTTGTACAAAGCATAAAGTACCTACGATACTTAATAATTAGATAGATAGATAAGTACTTACATATGTCATTCTGCCAATAATGTTCGACATTAATGTCGAAGCTATTTCTCGAACAAATTGAGGGTGAAATGACGCTCGTTCGACGCGTGGGATTCGATTCCGAGCTATTAAACATCAATTGCCAACCAATAAATAGGTATGTGGAGTAGTTCAGATTTACGTATATTATGATAGGCAGAAAGATAGATACAGTTTTACTAAGTATGTATCAAAGTTATGTAAATTATTATTGTTATGGGGAACATTCCCACCGTAATTCCCAAACTAAAAAACGTAAATAGAACTTTTTATTCGAACAAAAAGCCTTCAGACACAAAGGGCACGCCCTTTGTGTCTGCAGGCAGGGTTTTCACTATTTATGCAACCTTTGTTTCCCAAAGTTTAATGTTCCTATGTGTACATTGTATGAGCTTTGTGTATTAAGGTTTTTTGTGTTAATAAACTTATATTTTATTTGTAACTTCCAGTTGCAGCTATATATGGCTGTATAGCTGTATGTAGGCGGACACGCCCTTTGTGCCTGAAGACTTTTTGTTCGGGTAAAAAGTTCTATTTACGTTTTTTAGTTTTTATTTTCGCTTGATTATTGATTCCGAGGTTTTGCTTGTGCTAGCTGACATTATGGCAAATAATTTTACTCAAAAATGCATGTAATGTGGTCATTATTTTGACAATCTTATTTGAGCAAAGTCGACCTTGCCGTTCTGTTTCAAGGAGCGGCCGGCAATTTTTTGCTGGTCGCTCTAACAGGCCGGCAAAACATTGCCGGCCGCTATTTTGACGTTTCAACGTTTAAAAAAATGAAATGCAAAAAGATTTTATTTAAAACACAGCTGTTTGTATTTATAGAGATAGGTACAAAAAGATTTTATTCCATATTTAGCTGTATAGTTCAAACTACCATTGTTAAAAAAAAAAACAAAGAAGTACAAAAAAAATAAAAAATTTACAAGAAAGTCGGTGTTGAATTTTAGTAACTGTACTTTTCATAATTGTCATTTTAATTAAATTTCTAGTTAATTAATACAGTATATTTTATTGAAATTACTTGCTGGTTTTATTTAGATTAGGTACTTGCATTTTTGAGTAAAGCACTATACAAGCCTTGGCCCACTATGACTGCTTGGCTGGCCACGCTATGATTGCCTCGAGCTAGCCTAGCTACGCTCTAGGCCTTCCAGCTTGGCCATCATTGCAGCCCTTGCTGTCCTCGCTGTAAAGGCCTCGACCTACGGCCTCGGCCTTTATCTCAGCTCGTCCATCAAGTGCTGCACGCTGACCGCGCTGTGTCGGCCTGGAGCTGCGCTACGCTGCGCTGTCGGCCATCATCAGCGCGACCAGCAAAGTAGTCATTATAGACCGCGACAGTAATGTACTATAATTTAATATTTTGTATAAAGAATTCTTTTCGTTAGTCCAAACCGAGTTCGATAATTCTTTTAAGAAAAACCATTTACCGGGTAATATGTATTTCACTGACTTGAATGTGCCCTGGCGGCTGTGAGTATGTCATGCTCACTCAAATGTCTCGCTGATGGTGGCGCGTGTGTTGGATCATTTAGCTCCCTTTAAAATGGTTGAGCTGAATGGTGCTGATCCATGCGTCATGTTCGTGAACGGGCGCCGTCAGTTGGGACTGGTCATCTCTTAGCTGCCATGGCTTATTTTAATTTAATTTAAGTTTTGAATGATTCTTTATTTTTTTCTTTTTATTACGGACGCTTTAACGAATGTGCACGTCTTTCTACATTGTTCTCACATGCATAATTTCAAAATGAATGATGTAACCAATATTTTGTATCAATTTTTTTATTTAAAAGAGTGTCCGTGGAGTTTCTTGGCCGTTCTTCTCCATAGGTACCTACTACGCTTTGGAATGGCAAAAGCTTCATATTTTTGACTGACCAACCCCTTGACAATTCAAAAGTGCCTGTAAATGGTTTAATTGAAATAAATGCTTTGGGTTTGAGTTTATAATTCTGTAAATCCATATTTGTTACGGTTGCGAATCATTTTTAACTAACACAACCTGACACTGACCTGCATATTGCAAAAAACGAAAGAAATTTTGAATTTCGCTGGCTACCTTAGCGCATCCTCTTAATTACTAATAACAATAATAAAACCATGATTAGCAAGACAACCAGTCACCACAAGCAGCACCCGTTCACGAGCATACGCAAAGATCATTGAGGGAGGGAGGCAACCCGACCCCCGACGCTACCGCAAGCAGTGACATCTGAGGGAGCATGGCGAACCGTAGCCTTACCTGCTTGGCAATAATACCTGTTTTTTTACCACTATGGGGAAGCTCTGATGTTAAATGATGATCAGACCGAAGGTGGAAGCGAGCTTCACCCGGAATCCTCAACCACAGAGGAACTGACCATCTTACCTCTAATTGCAGAAACACAACAATGCTATTAACATTGTTGTTATGGCGACAGACTTAGATAAGATGGTGGTAGCTAGCCAGGTGAACTTAGAACGAGCCCTACCTCCAACCAAACAGATTAGAAAATTAAGCTCGGGAATCGAACCCGAGACCTCTGGGTCGGAGACAAGTGGTCTAACCACAAGACCAGAGAGGCGGTTAGATTTGATTTTAGATTGCTTGATACATCCATTAATATATGACGGCAAATACATGATATTTCAATATCACATTTATTTCAATATGTGATATTGAAATAAATGCTTTGAGTTTGAGTTTGATCATTTGTGAAAGGCATTTAAAAGTGGTAAGAAAACCAAAATTATCTGGCGAGACAAGTGACGCCAAAATATAGGATGCTGCATCGGCTTCAGAAAGATGTCTCAATGATGCAATATTGAAAGGCATGTCTTGCGTCATAAATATCCGACTGCCTACTCAGTTAAATTCAGAACAATGTGATACCTACCTCATTGTGAGCGGTTTCCTATGTCTGCGATGGCCGCTACAGAGCGACCGCAATTTACCGTCGAATGACGTCACTGAAGCGTTATTCATGAAAGTAAGTTGGTGTCTCCCTAGAGAGCATTTTTTGAACGAAAAATAAAGAAAGAAATGTTTATTCTGCACAAACAAAACGCACATTTACAGAAAAAACACAAAATACAGAAATACAAAAGTAGCCAAAAGCCTGGTATTTAACCAACAATTATACGCTTGAAAATTTGGTTCATCGGTTGATGTCAAGGCCACGGACCAAAGACAATATTTTTAATTATTAATTTGACAAAGTAAAGTAAAATCCCGCTGCCAGTTCCATTTCCAATTTCATGGAAGCCGGCATTGCGGCCGTTATGTGGCGGCGACAGTAGTTGTAAACTCAAATGCGGTGATTATGGAGTCATTCTTCTTGTCCAAATTAAAACCGGCTAAGTGCGTGTCGGACCACGCACAATGAAGGGTTCCGTAGTTGGAATGAATTTATCGTAAGAACAAACTTAACTTTGTAATTGAAAAACATGTTCTCCCATACGGAATATATGGGAGAACATGTTTTTGCAACCGCAAATTTAAATTGGTCGATTATTACTCATAAACTTGTAAAGCCCACTTAAGTGTGATAGTTTTCCTTTAAACTTCGTTATATTTGTATAAGTACCTACTAATGCCGTGACATTTGAATTTCTAACTACAACCGTTTAGTTGGTAGAGGGGGGGACAGTTGACTCTAACGAAAAATAGTACTTTAAAGCTTGATAAGTCACGAACAGTTTACTTAATCAAAACACGGTCCGGTCTTTGCAAACCCCTAATATTTTTAAAAGACCTATCCAACGATATCCCACACAACGGGAAGGACGCAAAAATAAATTATCATCCCCACTTTACATGTAGGGGAGGTACCCTAAAAAATTGTTTTTTCTAAATTTTATTTTACTACTTTTTCGGCGTCATTAACTTGTATACTCATGCCAAATTACAACTTTCTAGTATTAATAGTTTTTGAGCTAAGCCGCGTACAGACAGACAGACAGACATACGGACGGACATGGCGAAACTATAAGGGTTCCTTGTTGACTACGGAACCCTAAAAAGGTAATTACAGGCCTACTAATTGACCCCGCAAAATGTTTGAAAACTCATTTAAATTGTCCTCACTTACCGTAAAATTTGGTAGGTAATTAAGGTTTGATGTCCTTAAAATCTCGTCAAAATATTTTCCCGAGATCCGTTTTGCTTGAAGCTTGACAAACATAAGTAATAAGATTCAGCAATAATTAAACGATGTAATTACGACGATACTATTCCATCAACTATCCTATTTAAAACCAACTATATTATCACCCCCAATATTACATGCGACTATAACTGGCGAAAGTAATGTGGGTGTACTATAGGTATACCGAACCCTTTCTTGGATTAAAGGCGTGATGTTATGTTATTATCAATATGTAAGACAGTTATCCTGAAATAAAGGAAGAAGAAGACGTCATATTCTCTCGAAATTCCGGCTGAAAATGGAACTACGGGAAAACATTAGATAACTTTTACGATTGGGTTAGCAATGTCAAAGAAATGGGTGTACGGTTACACATACAAATGTGCCTGCTTTTATATGAAAGATGGCATGAACGACACATTCATGTATCTATCTATATACGTATACTCACGTTCATAATACCATAGGAGTAGGCAGAGACAAAATAAAAAGTTATAAAAACTAAATCGCAACTACGAAAAAACGGTCAACTGAAAAGGTAGACATCACAGACAGACAAACTAAAAATCTGTAGTCACACGTGTTAGGTCATAAATCGACCAGATTACGTGTGACTCCGTTTTTGTAATTTGTCTGTCTGTGATGTCTACCTTTTCAGTTGACCGTTTTTTCGTAGTTGCGATTTAGTTTTTATAACTTTTTATTTTGTCTCTGCCTACTCCTATGGTATTATGAACGTGAGTATACTATGACAAAAAAGTCAACTAAAACGGTTTTTAGTTGACTTTTTTGTCATAGTTGGGTTTTAGTCTATAAGTATATTATATTTTTATTATTTTGGAGTAACAATATATATATTTTTGAAATGTGCTAGTTATGCCCTTCCATTTGATACCCGACATGGCATCATTATATATATTTTTTTTTGGTTCGTGACTGTAATGTCCTTTAGAGAGCGCCATATTCAATTTGCCACCATATTTAATGTGACGACGACATAGCCAACGATTAAAACGCTTCCAACGATACCTCATTTGTCAAATTATGATGAGCAGTTTAGAAGTTAGGAGGTAACAGATGAACATACATACATGTGTTATTTATTTATAAATCACGTGGACGATGTTGCGTGGAAGAAGCTAGTAGGTACTTATAATAATTATAATAAAGCTGAAGAGTTTGCTTGATTTTTTGGTTTGAATGCGCTTATATCTCTGGGCCTACCAGTCGTATTTGAAAAATTATTTTTGTATTTAATAGCTCAATTTTTCAGAAAGGTTACGATATTCATCACGCTACGACGCTCAGGGGGCGAGCAAAAAGAAACAAAAAGTGAGATAGAACGCTAAGCGAAAACGAAATAAAGAATAGCGCGAGCGAGCGATGCGATGCGATGCGGTGGGTGGGGGGAATAAGAAATTTCATGCGAAGTCACGGGCAGAAGCTGCTTATTCTATATATATAGCTACAGAAAACCACGGTTTACGACGAATAAAGCCTTTGCTTCTTCCTCATTCATGCTTATCTATGTATTTTATATGCACGCGCGCCGATGGTATATACCTATATATATGTAAAACTAATGTATTTCTTTAGTTATTAATACTTTTTCATAGTTACACTAAAGAGTCTATACTACGGTGACAGTTGGTACGGATGACAATGTCAACCAGAAAAAGTTAGCTCAGACGTCAAGTTAATATGAAAAATATAATACAGTTTTAGTTGTTAAATATTTTATTAGAATAATATAAGAATCGACATAGGTGTAACAAATTACTTTAAATGTCGTTTCTTTAATTTCAGGTATGTATTATTAGGTATAATAATAACTAGTACACAATTTTAGTTTAGGTACCTACTTATATTTTATTTAGTAAAACTTAGATAATAAATAAATTTCTTTAATTTCAGCAACACATTTGGTTTTTATTGTTACGCCTAGTAAGATAAGAATTATCTTATATATATACATAGGAACGAAATAGACAAACATTTATCGCAAAACTAGCTGCGCCTCTTTTTTTATGGGTGGGAAATCATGAACTGACTTCCCCCGCTCTCATGTCACACTCTTACTGACTAAAACCCACCCGTGTTCCTTCAGTTGCCTGTGCATTGCCAGGGGCCACGGTATCCCTTTCGGACTTTCCCCCCGGCTTACTAACCAGCTGCGCCCCGCGATTTCACCCGCGTAAGTCTCGATCCCGTAGTAATATCGGGATAAAAAGTATTCTATGTACTAATCCAGGTCATGGTCTACCCATGTGCCAAATTTCATCCAAATCCGTTCAGCCATTTTAGCGTGAAAGCGTAACAAACAAACAAAACTCACTTTCGCATTTACAATATTAGTAAGGATAATAACAGCCGTTGTTCAACACAAAATATGAAATAGTAAAAAATAGGAGAAATAAGTAGTTTTTAAGCTATTGTAATAACAACACTAGAATTAGTATTTTTTTTATGTTGACCACTCCGGTGGCCATATTTTTTCTCACTTACTTTTTCAACTTGTCTATGAGCAGTCACATTGTTTTATATAGAAAACTAAAATAAATTACTTAAAATTCATTAGCCTTTTTTTAAACAGTACAATACATAACGAGGCCCCTCCGTGCCTCGGTAAGCACGTTTTAAGCCGTTGGTCCCGGCTGTCATTCGTAGATTTTTGACAGTCGGTACGGGTAGTCGGAAGCCCAAAGGTCTGAAAACCAATCTCCAAAGGGTATCGTGTTACCCAGTAACTGGGTTGTTGAGGTCAAAGGCAGTCACTCCATGTACAATACTGGTTTCCAGCTGCATCCGGGTAGACTGTAAGCCAATCCCAACTTATTTGGGATTATGGCTAGGTAGATTGATTTATCGTTACATAGCACTTAAAATTCTGTAATAACATTTCTCAGGCATAATTGAATCATCTGGGGGCCAACCACCACCTTTTTAAGCAGTATTATTTTGATGTTACTTCAGTGCGAGAAAGAAGTGGAGCTATACGGGACGTCTAGCGCCATCTCTTTCCCACGCTCAAGTAAATACAGTTTTTGTAAGTTTCTTTTGCAGTTAAAAATAACTGCAAAGTAACCTCACAAAAGCCATATTTCTAGGGACAAGATTATCTATCAATAGACTACGTTCAAGGTGGCTCAGGAAAAATGTATACGTGGAAGAATTTGAGGGAGGCCATTGCCCTGCAGTGGGACAGTGTTGGATAAATAAAAATAAAAAACCAAAAAAAGACTACGTTTCTCCAACAAAATATAATTAAAATTCTACAAAAAATCACAAATCATTTAAAATGACAGAAAAAACAGAAAAGGAATCAATACAGTCAATCTAAATTACACAATTACTTTGCCAGCGGTCCCCTCTTCACCCTCACCAGTTGAATGCGACATTGACCCAATTCTACGAGGGGAGACAGGGGAGCACTCGACCCGTGCCAGAAATGAAATTTTATGGAAATTTCGTTTCCTTTTTACTTTACATGTAGGTATATTGGGTGGATAATGAAATCTCGCCTATCAGAGTTTAGTGATGGGGCGTAAACTATTTGAATATGGAATGAGAGAATGAATTTTCTGAATTTGAATTTTATTAGCATTGTTATTTTTACTATCCGATTTTGTAGGAATAATTTAAAGTATTTTTAGTGCTATCCTGAATGCGAAACAGAGTTTGTGTTTATTTTATAAGGGTAAAACTAAAAAACTTACGTACCTACACTTATTGACCATACCTATTGTATCAATCAATTAATCATAATATTTGATATACATAATTATGTAGTATATCAAATATTATGATTAATTGTTTTAATTTCTAATACCTACTGGTATTCAGCTGCATCCAGTTAGACTGGAAGCCGACCCCAACATAGTTGGAAAAAGGCTAGGCAAATGATAATGAAGCTGATGTTGAAATTTCAACAAAGAGTTTTGACAACTACCTATAGGTATCGTTAAAAGAAACTAGAAAAGGCTTTCAAGTACCTATATGTTCCCCAATAAATAAGAAAACCGGCCAAGTGCGAGTCGGACTCGCGCACGAAGGGTCCCGTACCATTATCTATAAAAACGGCAAAAAACATCATGTCTATTGTATGGGAGACCCCTTAAATATTTATTTTATAGCGCCAACAGAAATACATCATCTTTGAAAATTTTAACTAACTATCACGGTTCATGAGATACAGCCTGGTGACAGACGACAGACAGTCAGACAGTGGAGTCTTAGCAATAGGGTCCAGTTTCACCCTTTGGGTACCGAATCTTAAAAGCCAATAAAACAAAACAAAGAATATTTTCTGAGAACAAACGCTTCATTTCCTATAATGACGTTGACCAAATTATCGAAAAACGGATGAAGCCAAAAATTTGAATTGTTTATTGACAAAACAAATAACAAGTTACAAAATGATTGATTAGAACAATGGAATGACGTAAACAATAGTTATTTGTGCAACAAGAGAGCAAAGTTGTTTTTTGCTGCGAGTGTTGATTTTGAATCCCGAGTAAGCGAAGGATTCTATAATTGAATCACGAGCGTAGCGAGTGATTCTAGGTTAGAATCCTGAGCGCAGCGAGGGATTCAAAGACACGAGATGCAAATAACTTTGCTCTCGTGTAACACATACAACTTTTCACCTCAGCAGCGAGAACATACAACATGTAAAAAAAACATTTCCGATCCGTGAGAGTGTTGTTAGGTATCGTACTGTGAGCATATTTATGTGGAAATTTTCAGGAAAAAAGAAATCCGAATCCCCAGTTTTTTTTCAATGGTAAACACCAATTTTTTTTTAGAAAAAGAAAGTGTTATCGGGGGAACCCTGTCAGGCACGAAGTTCCTACTCACGTATGATTTAATTTAAAACATAAACAAAATTGTTACAGCCTCCATCTTGGATTTACATTTTGACCTCACTATCGACTTAAGCACCCTCAAAAACTATGAAAACGATAACCATGACGAAAAGTTTGAATATTTTCGCAGCCACCATCTTGAATTTATATTTTGATCTGACTATCGGCTTTAGCACCCTCGAAAACTATGAAAACGAACCCATGACGAAAAATGTAATAAATTTCGCAGCCGCCATCTTGGATTTTTATTTTGACTTCACTATCGGCTTTAGTAACCTTGAAAACCATAGAAACGACACCCATGAAGAAAAAATTTAAATTTTTTGCAGCCGCCATCTTGGATTTTTATTTTGACTTCACCATCGGCTTTAGCAACCTTTAAAACCATAGAAACGATACCCATGACGAAAAATTTAATTTTTTTGCAGCCGCCATCTTGGATTTCTATTTTGACTTCACCATCGGCTTTAGCAACCTTTAAAACCATAGAAACGATACCCATGACGAAAAATGTGAAAATTTTCGCAGCCGCCATCTTGAATTTTTATTTTGACTTCACCATCGGCTTTAGCAACCTTGAAAACCATAGAAACGATACCCATGACGAAAAATGTGAAAATTTTCGCAACCGCCATCTTGGATTTTCATTTTGACCAAATTCACACTTTCTATCTCACTCCGTCTCTTTCTCTTTGAATTAGAAGAAGACAGTCGCAGCACCTTTTCGCGTGACGATTTCTGCCAGTGCACTCTTACCGCAAGCCGCTTTAAGAAGTTCGTTCCAAAAAAAATAATAAAACAGATTTTAAATAAAACCTTATCAGATGATTTGCAATTTAAAGGTTTTATATGTATCCGAACGTTTTATTGTTTGTTTCTTTTTTGGGCCTACTAGTTATGGAATATTGAAATAGAACTTCGAATCGATTGATTCTATCTCTCGCTTTTTTCGTATCGAAGTAAAAGTGACAAAACTAAGTGAAATTCAAATCTTTAGAATTTTGTGAGTAGACCCACCACCTGATATCGACATTTAAAAAAAATATTTAAAAAGTTACTTTGTCTCACGCTCGCAGCAAAATTGAATTTTGCACACTGTTTTTAGACAGCAAAACCTGCTTGTTTGAGGTGCTGAGGTGAAATAGTTATTTGTTATACAAGAGTGCAAAGTTGCTTTTTAACCGCGTGTTCAATTTTGATGACCGAGCAAGCGAAGGATTCTAAAATTGAATCACGAGCGCAGCGAGTGATTCAAAATTAGAATCCTGAGCGTTAGCGAGGGAATCAAAAGAGCACGAGGTGAAAAATCTTTGCACTCGAGTGCAACACGTAACTTTTCATTCCACCTCAGCGAGGAAATGACTAAATGCAAAAAAAAAAAACGTTTACAATCACAAGATAGGTACACTTTTATTTCAGTTTAGGTATTAATTACTACATTATGACAGGTAAGTATTACAGAATAATCTTTAAATTATAACAAAATAATACTAAGGTATAATTAAGAAAATTTTAAAGTAACGTTGCTACAGTTATTTAAATTGAGTGTAATATTTTTGTTTGGTACTGTAATATTGGTGTTAGTCACTTGTGTACTGTTTTTCGGTAAACTATCTGTCATACTTAATAGTTGTACCGATTCATCGGATTCCCTTGGCGTGAATGTTGGAGAGAGAGGGAGATGGTTAGGTGTTTCATAACGGCTTATTTTTGATGTAGAAGGGCCAGTACAAGGATCCGATTGAGGCTCTTTCAGTGTAATGGCTCCTACGATGCCTTCACATATTTTAGACTTATTTTGGATGGAATCCTCTATGTATCCCTCTACAACTGCATTGGACTTCCAGCCTCCGTGGCGCTTAAGGGACAGCAGATCAGCTCCGGAATCAGCCAAAAGTGTGGCTGAAGTTCGTCGGAAACAATGACCCGTGTACAACAGGGGTTCTGGAAGTTCAAGAAATGTTGCTATTTCTCGTGGGATACTGCCAATTTTATTAGTACCCATAGGCTGTCTAACACACTTTCCATTGCGATACTGTAGAAAAAATCGATTGATTGGAGTGTTAGGCGGGCGTAAGGCTTGATATTTCTCAACAATCGTTACGTATTCCTTGCGAATGACGAAGTTGCGGTCTCTTTTTGTCTTTGTATTAGGTAAATTAATTAATAGTAAGTCATCTGAATGTTTCTCAATGTTTTTGACATTAAGTTGTGTTAGTTCATTAGTTCGACATGCTCCGTTTATTCCAATAATAAGAACAACCTGTAACGTAAAGAGTATTGTAGTAGATAAATGAATAAAATTGATATGAACGCATAATTATGCCTATCAACATCTACTAAGTATACTATTTAATTGAGATTAATATACTTAAGTAGATACTGAATGTGCAACTGACTTACTTTTGCCGCCAAATATACGGAATCGGGTGCTTCGTTAAGAAACTTTTCAATATCAGATACTGTGAAAACCTTCGATTTTTTTGGTTGATGACCAGATGAGGCTCTTTTTAAAAATGCCACTAATTTAGGATAGGTATCGATATGTTTGTCTTTTTTCATCTTTATTGTTGCTTTTAGCATCGAATACGTACTCCATAGAGTGCTTGCTTTCTTGTTCTCGGATAATTCTATAAAATATGCCAGCAAAACGTTTTCTGAGAAAGTTTTGGCTCCTTTTGCTAGTCGCCACGTGTTGAACATATTCGTACTGTTTTAAATACTTCTCGCGTGATTGTTGAGGGAGAAAGCTCATTTGCGCATTATTAACAGTTTCAGTCAATTCTGTTGGCGTCAAGCAAACTTTCTCGTCGCTAGAATCACTCATTTTAGTTTTTTCACTTGTTTTCAAGTTTCTTGTTTTTAATATACCTAAGGTTTAACAATGACGTGAAAAAATGCCGCGTAAAGAACCGCGTACAAAGCAAATTGAAAAAAGAACACCAAGAAGGTTCCGAGTCTGAGTTTTTAACAAATTAAAAAAAAGTTGTATGATATATTCGGCACCATAGAGGTAGCAGTAAATAGGTTTAATGTTTTTTTTAATTCACAAACTTAGTGCACACGATGTTCTAAATTCAATTTACTTTATCCTCTAGAGAATAAAAACGGCTTTTCCACTCAGATACTGAAGATTAAAAATACTCTTTCCGAGATGGTGGGATGAAAATTAAATTATTTTGTATGTGTCACCTAGCACACGCCAATATACCACCAAAAAAGTAAAAAGAAACTAATACCCGAATGAAAGCCTCCAGGCATAAAGGGCGTGCCCTTTTACATATAGCTATTAAAGCACAAATGATAAACTAGGACCATCGAAGTAAAAATAAATAAACAGTTAATTACTAATAACAATAACAAAACCATGATCAGCAAGACGACCAGTCACCACAAGTAGCACCCGTTCACGAGCTTAACGCAAAGATCAGCCAGTACCCCCCTCGCCATATTTGAGGCTCAAAAGCTCATAAGTGACGTTTAAGTAGGTTGGTTGGGTCGGGTACCGAACCTGCCTACTTAAACGTCACTTCATCATCATCATCATCATTTCAGCCATAGGACGTCCACTGCTGAACATAGGCCTCCCCCAATGATTTCCAAATCGGCCGGTTGGAAGCGACCTGCATCCAGCGGCTTCCTGCGACCTTTATTAGGTCGTCTGTCCACCTTGTGGGCGGACATAACGTCACTTATGTTCTAATAAATTTCTTAGTAAAAACTAAATTCCGTCATTTTAATTTTTAATTTGTTGTTTATTTGAGTGCGGTCGTAAATTTTTATGACGCGCCGCGATAGCGGTCTACAGCGGCACACGCGCGCGCGGTGGGCTCGGTTTCCTAGCGGTTAACTATGCTAATGTGTACACTTCAGCGTAACTCTTCGAGGAATACAATCGTGACGTTTTCTATACTCCCACATATGTTTAGGTAAACAAGTCGTAAAAAGGGTTTTTATAGATGATACTTTCTTGTTTAAAAATACGATCTAACTAAATTAAATTGATTTCAGATTTTTATAATAGTTTCCTCTTTAATGTATGTTAACCTTGATCATTTATTCTTAAACTAGGTACTCTTCATAGATGTAACTTTTTGAGCACAATTTTTTTAGTACGATTTAAAATTGTAAGGAGCCCAAACTCTAAACGTCAACGAATTATAACTGTGACGTAGCATGACAGCTGAAGTGACAGGTATTACGTTTAGTCGGTTACATGACAGCTGTCTCGTCACGTGACTTTTTTATTTACCTTTATTTAAATGCCTAAACCTATGGAGTATAAATAATGTTATGTAATTATAAACACAAAAAGTACCGAACATAGTATTTGTTGTGGGTTACCTACTGAACTGAAAATGTGACTACCATAAAGTACCAAGTTATGCTTTCAATGTTATCCTGACATCTTGAAGAAATATATTGAACTAAATGTTGCGAAGCTCGTGAAACGTAGAGACACGGGCGACGTACTGAAATTCAGCGAACATTTTCACTGGAACTTTGAGACGACTTTCCGACATCGTATGATAGATGGCGTTAGTGTAGACTGCCTGTAGAATTACTGTGTCTCTTTTAAAGAAAAAAAAAAACAAATACAATTGGAAGGAAATGTATAGAAATAAACAACGTGTGTGGCTCCAGTAAATAAGGATACAACACAGTAATAAATGAATAAAATAAAATAAAAAATCTTTTTATTAGGTACCTACCTACACAAAAAACACATCCTGAAACTGTGAAACAGTATGTTAAATTAAATTAAATATGCTTTAATAATCCTAAAAGGGTCACTCAAGATGAAAGAGGAGCTCGTGAAGTAATAACAGCCGTACGGGTAGATCCATCTGGTTAAGCTACGCTTGCCGGGGTTGGTCCGTGGATGGGTCATCTTTACATACCGAGACTCCTCCGTGCTTCGGAAACCACGTAAAACCGTTGGTCCCGGTTGTCATTCCTGGATCTTTGACAGTCGTTACGGGTCGTCGGAAGCCCGAAAGTCTGACAACCAGTCTTACCAAGGGGTATCGTATTACCCAGCTACTGGGTTGTGGAGATCAGATAGGCAGTCGCTCCATGTAAAATACTGGTATTCGGCTGCATCCGGTTAGACTGGAAGCCGACCCCAATATAGTTGGGAAAAGGCTAGGCAGATTGATTGATGTTGGTGTGGTGAGTGTTTCGTTGTATGTATCGTGTGATGCATGTAAGTATGTGTTGAGTGATCACTTCTTTAGGAATTCTTCAGTTTCGTCGTAGTTTAGGTTTAGAAAGAAGGAGCGAACAGTCTTTTTTTATTTAAAGGGTGTCAAACCGTAAATCGAAATGTTTGCGTTAATTTTATTGTAGAGCGATGGGCCAAGGTAATGGGTAAACTTTTTTGTAAAAGCTATACGTGTAGGTGGTATTGTACAAATTAGGTCTTTGCGGCGTTTGGAGATGTTTTTTAAAGGTGTTTGTCGGTGTTGCAGAAGGACTATTTGTAAAATATATTGTTGACTTACATTAAGCACGCTACATGATCTGTAGAGTTCGATAGTTGGAGAGAGTATCGGTCTGAACGTAGCCACTTTAAGAATACCTCTGTGTGCGACCTCCAGAGGCTTACATGTGGTCTTGGCAGCACCACCCCAGCATGAGATACAATACATTAGGATGGACTGACAAAGAGGAGAGGTTTTTTATTGTAAAATTTTAAACAGTAGGTACCCCATGATGAAATGAGTCTACTTTGGCCAGTTATGCCCGTGAACGGGTGCTGCTTGTGGTGACTGGTCGTCTTGCTGACCAAGGTTTTTGTTGCTGTTATTAGTAATTTACTGGTGGAGGCTTTTATTTAGATATTGTTTACGTTTAGTCTTTTTTTTTTCTGCTTGAGTACAGTTCTCAATATTTTTGGTTGGTATATTGGCGTGTGCTAGCTGACATATGGCTATTAATTTATAATTTAAATTATGTTTAGTTTTGCGTAATGTAAATAATTATGCGTACTATTTTAAAGAATCTTTTTTTTAATAATTGAACAGACAGCTGTGCTGCTGGGCAATTTGTTGCGCCACTTCTTGTTCCCAGCTAAAGCACTAGGAAGTGGTGAAGGGTGGCCGTTTTGTGGGACTGTCTTATGTAACTTTGACGTTCGAAAAGTGCTGATCCTCAGCCTAGTTTGAATAAATGACTTTTGAATTTTGAATCAAGATAGCTGAAAATTTACTTGAAGAATTCGTTGAGAAGATATTCGTTACTTGTCGAGCCACCTGTGTATATTGACAAAATGAAGAGAAACATCAGGAAAATATAAAAAAAATATTCCATTTAGAAGCCTCCCAAGCTAGTAGGTAAGACAAGAAATTGAATGGACCGATAAAAATTATCAGTTGGTTCTTAGCACAGAGTACTTTTTTATATACGTTCTTAGTGACAGAAATGTCGAATTAATATTAAATTAATTTGTCAATTTCGATATCTCAAAATAAGCCATGAATGTTTATGGTTCCGACATAAAAGGTCAGCCCTATTAAATTAAAATAATTTTAATGGCTATGTTTAAAACCAATACTGGATAAAGTAGGACCTGGGTTATCGCAAAAAGGTCAATTTTAAAAGGGTTCATTAAAATCCGTTGATGAAATTATCACAAAGAAGGTCAATGATACACACATCAACACGGTCTAGGGATATTTCATACTCAATTAAATAACTCGAAAAGTACTGGCCGCATTGGAATCTTTTATACACCAATTTGTTTGTAATTTATCTCAGACTAATTCCAAATTAAAATTTTTGAAAATTCTTTTGTTTCGGTGGCAATGTCTTGATGTATAGGAGAGGGAATTTTCATTTGTGCGAAATTTAGAAAACAATACGAATTACGTTTAGTTACAGTTTTTTTTCATTTTTAAACGAAAGATAAAGTTAAAATTGAGGTATTGTAGCCATGCAACGCCGACATTTGACGAGGGCGGAGATGTTACGAGCTGTGGGAATGCTGGAAGCTGGATCTGTTCAGCGTAATGTTGCTGAGGCCATAGGGACCCATCAAAATGTAATTTCAAGATTGTGGACACGCTATCGTGCCACAGGTGAAGTAGCGGAGAGGCACCGGGGGCCAAGTCGCATCACTACCCCCAGACAAGACCGATTTTTGCAAATTACTGCGCGAGCTCAACCAAATGCAACGGCGACTCAATTGGTCCAAAGGCTGCGAGTGGAACACCAAGTGCTTGTGAGTGACCAAACTGTAAGAAGGCGACTGCATGAAAGCAATCTACGCTCTCGTAGACCACTCCGGGTCCCACCTTTACGGAGAGGCAATCGTGGACGACGATTAGAATGGGTTCGGAACCACGTGGACTGGGGCCGTGAGCAATGGTCCAATGTGCTGTTCACGGATGAATCCAGGTTCGGCTTCCATCCAGATTCACGAAGGACGCGTGTTTGGCGAGTTCCTGGACGATGGAGCCGTCTCCAGAACCCTCAGGAAGTTCACCCATACCAAGGAGGAACAATTATGGTTTGGGCAGGAATTCGTCTTGGAGGACGGACGGATCTCGTTTGGGTGCGGGGCAATATGACGGCAGAACGATACGTCCAACAGGTGCTGGGGCCCGTAATCTTGCCCCACAGAACACAAATGGGGCAAGATTTCCTGCTCATGCACGACAATGCCCGGGCACACACGGCGAGAACGGTAGCAGCTTGGTTACATACACATAATGTTAGGGCCTTAGACTGACCTGCTCAATCGCCAGATCTAAATCCCATTGAGCATGCGTGGGATATGCTGCAAAGAAGAGCTCTGAAGGAAGTTCCTGAAAATCTGGCTACAGAAGATCAACTTTTTGCGCACCTCAGAAGGACATGGGACAATATTCCGCAGCAAGACATTGACAACCTTGTTCTGAGCATGCCGAATCGTTGCCGATGTGTTATGAACATCATAGGCGCTTTCTCAGACTACTAAATTCAAGTTTATAAACACAAATTAAATGATTTTTCTATTTTTTTCAGTTTTTACTCACAAATTAAAAGTTAATTCATATACGGTTTCCGTCTATGCTTCATTTTTTTTCCATAAAATCCTGAAATTTTAATCTAAGTACCTTAACCATTATTAAAAAATGGTAGAATATTAAATAACGTATCTTTTAAATATATACATGTCATATAAATAATTAACACATTGATAGTAATTCACTTTTTTTAAAATATCCCTAGACCGTGTTGATGTGTGTATATTTATAAAGAGTGGCTCACTATTAATTTAAAATAAAAAAGGCTACAAATGCCTTTGAAAATTGATCAATATAGTTCGCGAGCTCATTCGCAAGAAGCTGGCAGTATCATCACAGCGGTAATGTTTTCCCATTGTTTGTCATACTTGTGCTTATATTTATATATAATTAGGTGTATTTATTATATTTATAGTTCTTAATAGGTATATATGTATATCTTTATATTTAAATAAATGTTTTTTCCTCAACTCTCGCTATTGCACCTACCACTGTTTGTCTCTGCATCACCCAAAGGTTGACTGGTAGAAAATGCCTGTGGCATTAAGTCCGCCTCTGTACATTTTTGTGCTTGAAGTATAAATAAATAATAATATAAGATAAGGATCTTTTTGGGATTTAGAAATATCTCGCTATCGTTACTAAAATATAGTTTTACTGGAAATTAGGCAAATTAAAGTTAGCATGTTAAAATTTCTAATACTGTTTAGTAAGTGACTTAGAGATGGCTTCGACGTATAAATTTACATATCCCTTTATTCATAAACATTGCTTAAAGTTAAGTAGAAAGAATATACGTTTATTTGCGATACCTACACATGAAGCAAAGAAAAAAAAACACGAACATAACAATTAGGGGGAAAATATGCGTTAAATCCACGCAAAACGGCCATCGCTCAGCATAATGCTGGGACTCTATGCGAGACAGAGCCCCAGCGCTGGTTTTCAGCGACAGTCGGCGTTGACGTGATGACGTCGACCGGTGCCGGTGTCCGGTAATGATTATAGATAGTGCAATCCACGACGACGCGCCCCACTCCTCTCCGCTCCGTACTAAAGTACAGCTTACAGTACAGTAATCGCGGAGTGGGGCGCGTCGTCGTGGATTGCACTACCTATAGCGACTGTTTAACCATACATTTTTGACGTTTATATGTCTCTTAACTTTAATCATCGTTTATGAATAAAGCCCTTAGTCTTACAAAAAGGTTTCATGCAGAAGCAATGATCCCACTTATAATAAAAACCGCATACATGGAATTTCAAGATCCTATAGCCTTCCCTGTTTCTCCTAAAAACAAGTACAATTGGAAGGAAATGTAAAGAAATAAAACACTCAAACAACACACAGAAAAAGACTAAACTGTTAAGTGTTTAACAACAAACAAAACTGTTAAACACTTAACAGATTTCAATTCATTAATATAAAAGTGACCAAGTGTGAGTCGGATCAGTCGGAAACACACGAAGGGTTCCATACCACCATACAATATTATTTTCCATTATTAAGATAGAGGAAAAAACGCAGAAAAAAAACACGTTTCATATCAATACCTCCTTTAATTTTCACTTTATTTTATTTTGTATTATTTGTTGTTATAGCAGCCATAGTAGGTCACAGTCTGTGAATGAAACTTTCAAGTGTCTACCTATTACGGTCTAAAAGATACGACCTGTGAAAAGACGGACGGATGGACAGCGGAGGCTTTGTAATCTTGTACCTACAGAGGTACAAGAATATGTGTGTGTCTATTTACGTTAAATGAAAATTTCGCTAATTAAATAATTTTCAGGAAACTACACATTCACTTTGAAAAAAAAACCAAACCTGGCTGAAAGATTGGCCTTGATACTGTTATTTAGGCATCTTTCAGCCAGATTTGAACTCGCTACGTCGAAAATTATGTACACAGGGTTGAAAAATCCAAGTGAAGGTGTAAAGTTCTTGAAAATGATGCGAAATTTTCGGAATTGTTGAGAATATCCAAACTTTTAATTTTTCAAATGATTGGTCGCCACTCGCGGTTTACCCCATTTGCCTTTGGACCACTACGTTTGAGACACCCTGTACATAATCCCGAAGGGTTGGGTAGAGGTGGAGGCACATTTCGCATTTTGCCAATTAGTTTAAGGATCGAGTTAAATATAATTGATAAAAGATAACATCTACGTAAACGAATTCAAACTGTCATTAATTAACAATCTACCTCTGAACTCTCAGAGACGGATAATCTTGCCTCAACGTAAATTGAATATTAAAGATACAAAATCCTGAAAAATAAAGGATCGTTTTCATTTAAAAGACCAGTCACTTTACTCCACTAGAGGATCCGCCTCTGGCTGTTTGCACCGCCATCAAAGTGTCGTTTTCCAAAGAACATCTATTTATGTAAATCTTGCGATAAAACGCTCTCCGTTAATGCTTATTTTATTTGCAAGGTAATAGAGAACCTACGAAAACTTAGGTGATTTTTTTTATGCAGTACACTAGCTTCGGCCAGCGGCTCCGCCCGTGTGATATCTATACCTATAAAGTATAGCCTATGTTATTCAGTGATAATATAGGATTCTACTGGTGTAAGAATTTTTAAAATCCGTCCAGTGGTTTTTGAATTTATTCATTACAAACAAACAAACAATAAAATCAAATAGTTCTTCTTTAAAATAATAGTTTAGATAATAGAAACATAACATCACGCCTGTATTCCCTAAAGGGTTGGGCAGAGGTGTACCTATAGTACTATCGAAGAACTTGGGCGAGCCAAATGCTATCAACCGGGCACAAATCCAGACACCGGGCTGCTATTGAGAAATTTCAGATGAAAAAACCCAATAACACTATGCCTGACTCGGGAATCGAATCCAGAAACTCATGCTCAGCAGTAGCACTTGCGACCACTAGACTGTTGGTCTAGTTTTTTTTATATTCATGATATTCATTGATTTTTGACGATTATAAATTAGCCAATTTTAGGGTTAATTAGTCAAATGGCAAACACGGAACCTTTACAATTTTGTCATGTCCGCCTGTCTGTCGGTCTGTCCGGATGTAATACAGCCAGATTTACTTGGACACTATTAGCATTACATCGATAAAAAATCTGGAAAGGTGTATTCTATGCACCGCTAAACAATGATGTATTGAAACTACGAAAAAATAATTAGGGTTGGCACCCCACACATAGGTAGGTATGTAACCGTATGTATGAAAAATAAATTCATTGCACATAATTCACCCCACCACCCCACATGCACGCGTGTGGGGGGATATTGTTAGATCCCATACTTAAAAATATTATAACGTTAGGAACGTTACTTTGCTGATCAAGTTCGAAGATTCTTTCTTTTTCTTTTTTTCGAGCATTAGGTTGTTAGATACCTACTATAAAATTCAAACTTGGAAAATGTCGTGAGAAAAGTTTTGAGTATAAAAATTGATGGCAATAAGAGTTCAAAGTTCAAAAGTCATTTATTCAAACTAGGCTGAGAATCAACACTTTACGAACGTCAAAATTACATAAGACAGTCCCCCAAAACGCCCACCCTTCACCACTTCCTAGTGCTTGTGTTGGGAAGAAGAAGTGGCGCAACAAACTCCCCAGCAGCACAGCTGTCTGTTCAGTTAGAAAAAAAAAAAGATTCTATACAATAATTTATAAGATAATTTACATTACGCAAAATACAATTTAAATTATAAATTAATTAATAGCCATATATGACAGCTAGCACACGCCAATATACCAACCAAAAACATCGAGAACTATACTCAAGCAGAAATAAAAATAACTAAACGTAAACAATAATATCTAAAAAAAGAAAATAAAGCCACCAGGCATAAAGGGCGTGCCCGCTTACATAGAGCTGTAACTAGAAGTTATAATTGATAAACTAGGACCATCGAGGTAAAATAAATAATTGTCGAGGTCGCTAGCTAACCACATATTGCAATACAACTCATAAAAAAACATTGTAATGAGTAGATTATGTCAACAATAAATAAAAATAAAATAAATTTACATAAAAAGTAAAATTATAAACTTTTATATAAACTCATAAAACCTAGTAGGGGAAGACCAAAGAAACGATGGATGGACTGTGTGAAAGATGATATGGCTAGAAAGGGGGTGACTTCCGAGATGACGACTGATAGAGAAGTAGGTATGGAAGAAGTTTGGGGACGGAGCATATGTTACGTCGATCCCAAATAAATTGCGATAAGGGTAGGAAAATGATGACTATAAAATTCAAACTTATTATTACGGCCGGTAAAATCAATACTGTGCATGCGTAAATATTCATGCCGAATACGGAACCCTTCACTGAGCGTGGTCTAACACGCACTTGGCCGGTTTTTGGACGTACTTAGTTATATTAGACAGCATTCAATTAAGTAGCAGCCTGTGGGGTTTGGATTTGCACCGGCGTCGCCATACCTATGAGGTTTAAGTACAGGGTCAAAGGGTATACATAAACAAGATTCTTTTTTTCTGGTTTTATTTTGTTGTAAACGAGCGAGAGGTAGTGTTGTTACTCAAATATAGTAAAGAGTATGAATCCTTGCGTCACGTGTACCGCAAATAAACGTATTTTATTTCCTTAATTTTATCTTTCAGACCCCTTATCACCTCTCTTGCCCTGTGGATTTTTTTTAATGGACTTTTTATTGTTTTATAAAAAAAAGACCCAAATTTTACAATCAAATACAAATTAAAAAAAAAAAATAAGGCTTAGACTTTGAATTTTAATTTTATTTAGATGTGTATTGTTTTAGATTACTTTTAAATACAAAATTAGTGACATTACTCATCGAGTAGACTCGCAAAGTTTCGGAATATGGTATACTTAAATTAAAGCTGTACATGTTACATCTGTTTACATGGCTACAAAAAAAAAAAAAAAAAAAACGACCGGGATCTTCCAACTCCCTCAAAAATTCTCTAGGCTGTCCTCTTGCTAATGATGTGCCACATGCCATAAAAATCTTTTAACAACTTTGTGAATTCGCTAGAATTTTGATTCAAAATTATGATTAAAAAAAAAATGCTGAAGTGATACCTGACAAACCTATTAAATCGGTTATCTCACTCTTATAAGGTAAAATCTGTCTCGTCGTGGGTTTTACTTGAAATAAAAATAATAAAATTGCATTTTTAATATTTATTTCATACTTTTTGCAAATCCTGCTCAAATTGTTGGCCTCTGTTGCGAATGCAGGCTTAACTCCGTTAGACTTTTATGTCTGGGGACGTACCAAAGAGCTGGTATACTCCACGGTTCCAACAAGGGAGGTACTAGTCCAACGCATAGGAACGACTTGCAATACAATTAGGGGAGAAATTCGACTTCGTACAACAACTGACGAAATACGAAGCAGATTACGGTCGGGCCTGCATTCTCAACAGAGGCCAACAATTTGAGCGAAATTAAAACTATACAAATAAGAAAATAAAATTAAAAGAAGACCTCATTGGGCATCAAAAAATTCGTCCGCATCGCTGTCAGCGGGAAAAGTGCCCAAAAGGCTGGCAGCATTGTCACGTTGGATGGCAATACTGATTATTTGTCCTAAAAATTGGTAAGCCCTCTGGTCATATAAAGAGTCGACCAACCGCCCCTCCTTAATATTTCAGTAAACGCAGAAAATACTCTGTTTGCTATACAGCGGGTCTAAGAACGAGCTTCTCACAAAGATTTTATACATTCCTAGGTTTCTTTATAATAAAATTAATAGCATTACCACTATCAAAAAAGGCGTGTAAGAGAATGGCTCCATAACTTGGATTACAAGCAACTGAGGAATTACTTACTCATCTAAAATAGTCCGTCCCGCCAATTACCCCACACTTCATATTTCCCGCCTTTTTCCATTTCTCTATTGTTTTGTTTAATGTTTTTTTACGAAAAAAACGGAACCCTATTACTAAGACTTCGCTGTCCGTCCGTCCGTCTGTCACCAGGTTGTATCTCATGAACCGTGATAGTTAGACAGTTGAAATTTTCACACGTGATGTATTTCTGTTGATGCTATAATAACAAATACTAAAAACAGAATAAAATAAATATTTAAGGGGGTCTCCCATACAACAGACATTATTTTTTTCGCCGTTTTTATAGATCCCTTCGCGCGCGAGTCCGACTCGCATTTGGCCGGTTTTTCACTTTAATTTGGTTTTTATCATTGATTTAATTTAATCATATTGTTATGCTCAGCTCCTTCGCATAAAATTTACTGTGTAACTAAATATGTTTACATTCCGTGTGGTGGGACCCTGATGGTGATCTACTAACAGGTATTCCTAGTGCAGACACCAGTCTCTCACAACCTTTGTCACGTAATTTTTAAGCTTGTTTTACATAATTTATCATGTCATTGTTTGTGAAAAGAACATAAATTATTTGAATTTGAATACCTGTAGGAATACTAGAGACCAATTCGCTGTCTCTATTCGGTGGGTTTCACTGCATAACTGAATACGTAGCGCTCAGTCAATTCTCTATGTCTTATGATAGATAGGCACTGTCTTTGTTTCCAATTTTAAACATACCTCCTAGAATCTATGCTCTATGCGTCTTCTCTACGTTTATAGAACCACAAAACAATAATTGCCTCACCCTTAATACACCTTTCGACTGCAAAACAATTTGATAAGCCCCGTGCGAACCCCTCACGTGTCCCATTAAAGGGTACTGATCCGTATCAGATTGTCCCGGATCTTGTTCCTACTGTGGTACCGTGGGACATCTAATAACAGTGTTATCATGTCTAAGCACGGTCAGAGTGAAAGGTATCTTTATTTGTGGCCTTTTACTGCCGATTTGATAAGCAATAAATGGACATTATTACTTGTTTGGGGTAGATTCAAAGCAGAAAGTTTGACAACACAAAAAATGTGTACCGCTAAAGGCAACGCCGGAAAAAAAAACGTTTCTTGTAATTGTTTCTTGTTACCAAACTTTTTTTTTTGGTTGATCACGAGGCTTTTGGCTACTTTTGTATTTTTTTTTTCTTTTCATAATGCTTTTTGTTTGTGCATAATAAACATATTTTCTTTCTTTCTTTATGGGGATAGCCCTTAATTTTAGCCTAATTTAATCGTAGCTTTGGAATGGGCAACTAGCTTCATATTTCTGACTGACTGACCCCTTGACAATTCAAAAGTGCCTGTAAATGGTTTAATTGAAATAAATAGTTTGAGTTTGAGTTGGATGGCAAAGGCTAATCTTTGCACCAAAAGTTAACATGCATTAGCTAGAACTCTATTGGCTAGGCTTCAAAGAAAAATGCCCATCATTCTTTGAACACGCATTCAAATGACAGTGATTGCATTTCTTCTTCTACTAATTTACTAAATCTAAATTAATTTAATTACCTTTAACACTTGCATGAAACATCATTCCACTCTGTATCTGGAGAAAGACGTTGTTAGCTGCGCTACAGTTTATACTTTTGCAGCAATCATCGTTTTATTTGTACTTACTCTTGTGTTATTGTTCCGAAAAAAACTTTTTAAAATTATTTAGAAAATAAAACAAATGTTATTTATGCTTTTTGTAAAATGTGAAAAGAAAATTCCTACAATCCCATGATTTGCATCGCATTTCATATTTGCGAATGCTTTTATCCGATCTAAGCCTCTTTTATTTACATTTCAATAAAACAAACAATTTATTGTTCGTCTAAAGTAGAATTAATAACGGTGCTGCGCATCTGTATTCCGGTAAACATCGGCTTCAATAATTGATTCAATATTGGACTAGGTTCCTAGGTAGTTCTATTGGCACTAGCTCGGGTCTGTGTTCTATTGAAACTAGTTGAATGTTGTTCTGAATAAGAATATGAGAGCTGTGAACGGTCGTTCGAATAGTAAATAGACAGACATCTTAGAGATTCGAAGAACTCAACTTGGTCGCTACTGTAATCAGGGGCCTTATTATGAAGTGTTAATGCCATCATTACTCATGCGAAAAAAAGATGGTGCTATCGGCCTTGTATAGCTCCGTCTCTCACTCACACTGGAATAATGGTGGCATTAATACGTCATGATACGGCCACAGAAGCCTGTAAAAATGTCCCGCGAAATTCAAATTTTCTTTCGTATTTTGTAATTTGCAGGTCAGTATCAGGTTCTATGTTGATTTAAATATGATTCGCGGCCGTATCAAATATGGCTTTACAGAATTATAATCATTAGAATCAGCAATCCTCAAATGTCGTGATTTCATGAAATAATCATTCAATTGGAATATATGAACTTAAGAGTTGTATTGATGATTATAATTCTATAAATAAACATTTGATACGGCCGCATATATAATCAGATTTGATTTAAATATGATTCGCGGTCGTATCAAATATATATTTTTAGAATTAGCAGCCTAAGGCTAAGCGCTAAGGTAGCCCAAAGAGGTGGCACGCAGTGTTCCATATTATGCGCTTTTATGGGAGGACGTGCGGTCGTGGGATCGGCCGCACTTGGCGATGGGGACCGCAAGGCATGGCGGGCTGATAACAGTCGGGGGTACGGCGAATGTACAAGTATCTCCCGGGCCCCCAACTGAAGGTAATAGTAGGAACCGAGGGGTTTTAGTCGGTAGGAGTCCGACATGACCCTCCGTTCTCCCCAGACGGCGAGTATCCATGAGAAAAAACAAAGATAGGTAGAATTACGTTGACAATAGAAAGCGGAAAAAGTAGGCTAAAATGATGAATGTTATGATCACACTACGACAATGCCACAGTATAAATAAGTAACATTCAAAGAAAACCGCCGAAAAGATGCATTTCGGGTGTACCTACCTATAATAATATACAATGCCTATCAGTAGGTACGCAACAGTATTGAGTGCGCGGCAGTTACGCAGGAATGCGGAAGGTTTATCTACCGAGTGAATGTAGGTAATTATTTCAAGGTCACTGCCGAGATATAATACTGTTACTTTTTATACTGTGCCGATGCTATTCTTCTCGCAATATTCTGGGTAGGTATATAACCGTTTCTGGGAACCTGGGATAATACCCAATTCTTCGTCCTTAGAACGTGGCAACACTGTAATCATGCCTCCTACGTGTGCATAGATAGTCATATGCATAGACAATATTGCTTTGATGTTGTCACATAATATGAAGTAGGTACCTACCTAGACAAATCTATCTATTATTAGGTATATTACATTACTAGGAGAAAGCTTGGCAATATAGGTCAGTTGAATAATAAGCAGAATCAACCTTTAAGTTCCTGTTGCTGCCCCCAGGCAGCCAGGCAGCCAGTGCTGTATCCCAATACAGCACTGACTGGCTCTTCTCGTCGAGAGGGAGTGGGCTGTCATCTACGAAGCGGGCCCAGAGCGGGTTGGTAGATGTCACACGTCTTCGAATACGCCGGTTTCATCACGATGTTTTCCTTCACCGTTTTGAGAACAGTGGTGATGAAATTAATTACACAAAGTAAAGTGCCTGCCCGGGTTTTGACCCACAACCTACAACTCGGTAAAGGGTAAAACAATACAATTTCTAAGAAAACTTCACGATATAACAATAGTCGGTGTCGCGTCGCGCTAGTCTGCACGAAGCTTATGTCGGGACCGTTACCACTGCTCTCTCAATTGACTAAATAATTATCTCGAGAGATTTGATTATTTAATATGTATGTGTAGGTATGTAAGTAGAGATAGATAGATATCTAGATATAATACTCTTTATTACGTAAAAAACGTATTCGAATTAAATCATGTTGTTGTGATAAAACTGATGCTTGTACGAGTATGGATTACGCAAGATTCAAATGTGATTTTCTCCTAAAGTACTGATAGATATTTTTTGGTGTCACGAACATAGATAAGTAGTATTGTCAAAAACATACTATTATGAAACGGGTCTTCGCGAGAAAAACACTTTTGTATTTTGCTTAAGTAACTGTAAGGTATAAGGTAGGTATAGGGTGACCAGACACAATAGAATTTTATTGTTATTTGCACACATGAGGTGCTATCGATATTTTAAGAGTTAAATACGTGACCTTACTCATAATAATTATGAACAACTTTTACAGAAAAAAAAAAAAAAAACTGTTGTTCCCTACATTTATGTTTGCATAAAAAAAAATGTTTGCACATGTAAAAATATTATAGGGAATGGCTTATATTTTTCGCGATTTCAGCTTTGGTCCAATGGTAAAAGTTGTTCATAATGATGAGTAAAGTCACGTGTTTAAGTATCGATAATTAATTTAAAAAAAAAAAAAAAAACTTTATTGAAATAATTAAAGTTACAAAACCTATGACGCCTCTGAAACCCAAACTAGGTAAAAACCTGTATGTCAGATTTCAGCTCCTTCTCCAAATCAATTACCTACATTATATTTTTTATACAAATTAAGATTTTTAAATGATAATTTTGAGCATGCAGAAATTACAATAGTACTTTAGGGTATTGAAAATGAAGTGTGAAAGTAGTGTGTGGATGTGTAGTGTGGGTGGATGTGTAGTGTTTACTTTACCGAATAAAATATTTTTCTGTTTCTTCGTAGTTAAGAGTAAGAAGCTAGTTCTTAACCTTAGACTTGCATTCATGAAAAGAGAGCGGGTAAATTTTTAAGAATTTATAAATTTTATTGTAAATATGTACAGAAAGAAAACGCCTTTGACGTCTGGCTAATGCAGTACGAGTTCTTACGGAGTCAAATACATTAGTAATAGTACGTTTGTTGCTTAATTTATTGGGATCGTAATAAGTAGACACATGCAGTTTGATAATAACCACCACCAGTCTAATTACCCTATATAAACTGCGTAACTGTAAGATATGTAAGTTCGTAACTTCGTTCTTCGTTCGTTCTTCGTAACGTTCGTATTGAAATACCGATCATTTCGAATTTAACTTTACAAAAGTTTTTGTCCAGAAACTACTTTGAGTTCTAACAGCTTTTAAATTTCATACAAGAGTATTATTTTATATGTACGCTCTGAAGGGCGAGACGTAGTTTACACATTTCTTTTTATTCTGCCTGGTTTAAACTAGGTCAAAAAAAAATGCACCGTACCTATCATATTCTGCTCCGCCGTTAACTTTTCATGGAAAATACCTATCCAAAATAGGTACCTAACGGCACCCAATTTGAGAAACTTCCGGTGTCCCTCTTTTTAAAGAGATTTTCATCAATGATATCTGTCAGTCTATTATCAACACTTTGATGTTTTGACATTCAACAGGAAACATGAAAATAACTTTGATATGAGGAAATTAGGAAATCATTGATATAAAATTCGCTCATAAAATGATTGAAGTTTTGTCAGATTTTCAAAAAATTTAGTCAGTTAAACAGAATTAAAAAAAATATTCTGCAATGCGTTCACAGAAATAATTTAATTATAAAATAATTTTGGTTAGATTTGTTGTGATGTGTTATGCGTATTGGATTTTCGACGCTCTGCTAAGCGCCGACAGTTGAATATCCAACAGTGTGTTTCTTGACGCGCTGGTCTACTTGCTGGATGCGCTCTGTTGGATTCTCAATGCTCGGCTCAATAGCGAGAGTTGAAAATCCAGTGTACGAAAAAAATATCGTCGCAGTAAAAATACGCCTCCGAACGTGGGCTAAGTCTTATGGTAACGTTTATGTAAATCAATTTATCACTTATTTCTGAGAATGCTGGTTAACACTTTGCGGCTTTTTATTCACGACGTGGAAACTCTTGACCTGAATCTTACCTGATGGTAAGTGATGAACAGGCCGAAGGCGAGCTTCACACGGAATTCTCAACCACATACAATAATACTGTTAACATTGTTATTATGTCGACAGACTTAGATAAGATGGTGGTAGCTAGCCAGGCAGACTTAGAACAGCCCTACCATCAACCAAACCGTGCAGAAAATTTTGCCCCCACTGGGAATCGAACCCGGGATCTCTGGGTCTGATACAGGTGGTCTAACCATAGACCACAGAGGTGGATAATTATATGTGATTTATTACATATGGAAGCTGTTGGTAAACATTTATAAATAACTAGCGACCCGCCCCTGCTTCGCACGGGTGCAATGTACTGATGCACACGTCAACATCCCAATGTTCATACGGTTAAAAACAAAATACAGTATGAAACTGCCGGATAATTCGAAATTATACAGTAACAAAATATCGTTCTGAACATCGTCGTGCGAACGGGCCTTACAATTAAAAAAACAATTCTCCATAAAATCATTTCAATAATCGCAGTTCTTAATATCCGAGGAAAGGTCATGAACCCCTGTCAGTCATAGCACCACGCCACGCGCCGTCAGCCATAATTATTTTGCTGCGCGTAATTTTAAATGTATAATATCCTATATAGTTTTCACTTATACGATGTAATGTCCAGGCATATTTTAATCTTAATTAAATGGTCAAATTTCATAACATATTTTATCAGATAAGGGTTAATAATAGTTACTCAAAACAAAATAGGGCCCACCCTAAGTTAATTTAGAATTTTGTCTTAGAATCAATAATTAGGTAAGTATTTGTGAAATAAAGCACTAAACTTTATCCTTGACATGTTTATGGGTCCTTAACAATGTTTCGATCGTCCATTTTAGCATGTGACTTGTGTTCTAAGAATCGGACTGAGAACACAAGTCACAGAATTCGTGCAACAAGTGTTTTTTTCAACACTTTTTTGTATTCAAAACAAAGCTAGTAGTTCTGGATGGGGGTACTGTAACCGCCACCAGTTACGTTGAGCGGGTAATCCTACTTCATGTCACCCCATTTTCACATAAAGTGAGAGTGTGAGTGTGTTGGATCGTTAAGTTCCCTTCAAAATGGTTGAGCTAAACGGTGCTGATCCATGCGTCATGTTCGTGAACGGGCGCCGTCAGTAGGGACTGGTCATCTCGTATCTGCCTCGGCTTATTTTAATTTTTGAATTGTTTTTATCTTTTTTTATTACGGACGCTTTTTACGTGCACGTCTTTCTACATTGTTCTCACATGTATAATTTCAACATGAATGATGTAAACAATATTTTGTAACAATATTATGATTTAAAAGAGTTTCTGTGGAGTTTCTTGCCCGTTCTTCTCCATAGAAACCTACGCTTTGGAACGGGCGACTAGATAAATTATTCTGACTGACCGACCCCTTGACAGTTCAAAAGTGCCTGTAAATGGTTTAATTGAAATAAATGCTTCGAGTTTGAGTTTGAGTGGTCGCTGACTTTGATTTTTATGCATGTAAATGCTCGCGCACATATGGCCCGTGCCACACAGCACTTTCTGAGACCAATATACCTACCTATTGGTCTCAAAAAGTTGGTTGGTTGGTTTATCATGGCAGCTATGAGTCCCGATCTCAACATCGAACAATTATGGGATTAATTGAAAAGAAGCCATAAAGAAAACTAGAGCCATGTTAACAGTCAACAGGAGCTCATTAGCGCGCTAAAACTCGGTTCGGAACGAATTCCGGAACAAAATGTTACCCATCTTATTGAAAATATACCAGATTCGCTCAGAGAGGGCCATACAGAGCAGAGGAAGCCACCTCGCTACTAACCATAACATTATTCATCAAATGGTTGAAGGAAATAGGCGACAGACTAAGTTTATTTTTCAAGTTAATTTGAGTCTATATTTTCCAAAAAAAAAAAAAAAAATTGTGTAAATCGATCAATATAAACAAATTTTACCATTGACTAAGTTTAAACAATTTTCAAATCCCTAATTCAAACTAATTAATCCATAAAAAAAAACTACTTAATCATTAATCTAACAAAATGTATATAGAAGGCAGATGTGAAAGGAAACGCCGGGAGGGGACGCCCTAGGAGGACATATACTGACCTTATTGGTGATGTTCTTCAGAAAGGACAGGTGCGTAGTACTCGCAACCGGCGTGCGTGTATGACATGACCAGATGTATGAACGTAAACGAGGCAAAAGGAGTATGTAAGGATCGTAGCAGGTGGCATTCTGTAGTTTCTGCCTACCCCCATGGGAAGAAGGCGTGAGTTTATGTATGTGTATATTGTGTATAAAAGAATTATATAAGTATATACACCTTCCGGAATACAATCTCTAAATTATGTTGAAAACCTCACCAAAATCCGTTGCGTATTTTGGAAGAACAACGCGGGATACAGACAAACGCGAAAAGCGACTTACCTCCTTACTAATAAACGTTGTATAGCGTCTGTGTAGTTACACAACGCTTTGTCTTCTTCTGTCGAAAGTCAAATTACTGACGACTGAAAGAGAGAAAACGGTGTGAATTTTATTTATAATAGGTACTCGTATTTAGAGATTAATTAATTATACATACTTAAATCTAATTCTAATGCATCAAATCAGTATATTATGTTTATGGTCTGTACAGCTCCGGCACCCACCTCCATCTGTTTCTTTAAGTTATTGTTTTTTTTTTTTT
Source organism: Xanthia togata (assembly GCA_963853775.1). Taxonomy (NCBI): domain Eukaryota; kingdom Metazoa; phylum Arthropoda; class Insecta; order Lepidoptera; family Noctuidae; genus Xanthia; species Xanthia togata. The sequence goes on along the minus strand of OY970802.1, from coordinate 8,629,741 downwards.
TTACTGTAATTTTTGTTCATTTATAAAAGTATTAAAAAAATTATCTCCAAAGTATAAAATAAAGTACTTAAGTACCTATTCAAGAATACACGCACAATAGGTTTTTTTTCATACTGAAAGAATAAACTTTTTCTTCAACCTTGTTATTTTCTCTAATGAGGGGACCTGTCTGTTATTATAAACATGTTACCGTTTCAAGCAGAGACTTTATAATAAATAATAATGTGTAGATGATTTTAAGATTGTGTTTTGAGAAAAGGGGCTTAGTAAAAGACATCGACGTCACAATAAGAGCATAAAAATCTCAGTATTGCAATTATAACATATCATGACGCGTGGGCAGAGACGTTTTTTTTACTAGCCTACGTTGTCCCACGCGTGGCCAAAGGCCTGCCTCAACTCCTTCCATCTTTTGCGAGCCCACGCGTCCTCCTTCCAGTTTTGACGCAACCTATCCAGCTCGTCCCGTCATCTCCTACGTGGTCTGCCGCGACCCCCCGCCTCGCTGTCTCAGGGCACCAGTTCTGTCCTATTTGGGCACAGTTTTTCCGGCACGCGGCAGACATGTCCTGCCCAGTCCTATTTAAGTTGGGCAGCCTATTAATCCACGTCAGGTATCTTTGTTTTGGAGCGCAGTATTGTGTTCCTTTATCTTAATTTATTTTTCATTTCCTACATAGAATTACAAATATTGTAATTATATCAGGAAAAAATTACAGTGTTTGCAAAACAGACTGGCTTCAGCCACGGTTTCCTAGAAACGGTGGCTGAAACATATCGGCCGCAGAGACGGCCGTCATGAAAATGTTTGACTTTACGTTGTAAAAAAAACTCTGTAGGGAAACACACGAACTTACTTTGATAAATAATGTTTGAGTGACGTCATTCGACGGTAAGTTGCGGACGCTATGTAGTAGCCACCGCTATCATATATGAAACAATGAACCTCTTCGAGTTATTAGGTGCGTCCGGCACACCCTGGCCACCATTTTGCAAAAAAAAAAATACCTACTAATATAGCAAAATAACTTGAATACTAACTACTGGTAAAAATGAGCGTCTCCTTATCATGGATTTCCTAAAGACTAATCCTAACCTTATCGTACGCAGCGGTACTTGTTGATTCTTTTCACTTGAATATGTACTCACTGTAAAACATTTTACTGCAAAAATATTTAGTTTTTGCTAAAATTTTAGGTGCTGCGTTCTGCATCCAATTTTTTTTTTTTTTGCGTTGCAAATTATCAAATGACTTCTCCCACTCTGGGTGGAGCGGGAGGGCGTGTCAGACTCTTACTGACTAAAACCCACCCGTGTTCCTTCTGTTGCCTGTGCAATGCCAGGGGGCCACGGTATCCCTTTCGGACTTTCCCGCAACCCCGGCAGGCAATGGTCTTCGGACCCCTTCACTTGCTGACATCTCTTTGAGGCGCGCGTGGAACACAACGCGCCGTCGACCCGGGCTTGGTCCTTACCGGACGGCGAGCTACCCATTGCTCACCGTCCGCAAGCCTGCGCCTACGGTGGCCGGGAATCGGCAATCAATTCCTGACGCCCAGGGCGTCTCCTCCTGCAGCGCGCGGCGGCTAGGGGCGTGCTCACGCGTTCCACCTCCTCCTTCGCGAGCATTACTGCTTCGCAGAAGGAGGTGACGGCTTCCCATGCCCTCTCGCTTCGTACCATGGCCTGGACCAGGGCCGGACGTGAGAGATCCTCGCCACCAATCGCCTCCACGAGGACACGGCGGTGCTCTGCCCAAGCCGGGCAGACCTCCACCGTATGCTCCACCGTGTCCTCCGGGCGATCCACACAGTGATGACACCCGGGCGTTTCCTCCCGCCCGATACCGAACAGGAACCTCCCGAAACAGCCGTGTCCGGTGAGGACCTGCGTCAGGCGGAAGGTGAGAACGCCGTGGCGCCTCTCTAGCCACTCCTCAAAGAGGGGACTTATCGCCGCAATAGTGGCGTGCCCAGCACTGGGTTGCGACAATCGCACTCTCCATGATGCCATGAGATCCCGTCGGAGCTCTGTCCGCTGTGCCGCGATTTTTCACGGCATCGGAGTCAAGCCCCGGCGTTTCGCCTCCTCGCAAATATGCATTCAAGCCTAAATCTAGTTTCTGCACAATAAAAATTAAATATTCTTGCATAACATTTCACTTTAATGGATTTTGGCAATATAACGCCTGACTCCATAACTTATTATAAGTACTCACCATTTTTTACTTTTTTTCTATTACAGCAGATGGGGACAGACGACAGCATGAGTGACGATGTGTTTGAAGACGACACGTTGCGTGCGCCCGCGCATACCGCACACCGAAGCACACCCTCTCCTACCGGTTACAGGGATTACTATCCCCCGGCCATCACACCATCTCGCTTACAAGAGGATGACGATGTTATTATACACAAGGTGAGATTATTGCCAGGCGCGACGCGACGCCTCAGTTCATGCACACCCCGACCTTTGCTCGAGCCAGTCCGCGCCGCTAAACCTATAGCTTTAAATTCATCCCAAATTAATCTAAACCCTCTTGTCCGATGAAGCGCCAGCCCGCGCCGCAGCTGAGCGCGTAGCTTTAAATTCCCCGTCTAATAATAATATATCCGTGATCCAGCCTGTCCCATCTTGCTGTCCCCCCCTCAGCGACGCCCTAAGCCGAGGTTCGTACCCCACAGGGGGTGCCCTTAGCGAGCGTTCGCCTAATTTTAATGTAGAATAGTTGCTCCTGGCTGGAGGCTTTGAGTGTAGTGCTTAAGGCAGCCACAGGATTGTTCGGTTGAGCAGTAAATACCTTAGTGGTATACCTGCGAGATGCCATAGTTAAAAAAAAAAAAAAAAAAAAAAAAATCTAAACCCAATCCAGCCTGTCCCTTGCTGCCCTTTCTTAGCGACGCCCTAAGCTGGGGTCCATACCCAACAGGGGTGCCCCGGCGAGCAGTCACTTAGTTTATAAGTTTATGCCCTGGCTGGAGGCCTTCATTTATTGAGGCACCCACAGGCAAACCCGATTAGGCAGCCGACAAACTTGTTAATGGTTGACCTGCGAGATGTAATTTAAAAAAAAAACTAGATAATGTTTCTAAATCAGGTAGGAATCAGGAAATCAGGTAGGTTGTGCCCGTTGAGCCAGTGTAATGAGGGTAATCGCGCTTGAATTCACCGCTAGAGACGCTACTGTTGAGGTCACTGAATGTTGACTGTTTGTGGGACTTTTATCATGGGTTTTTACAAATTATTCATCATGGTTGTAAAGATTGTGCCAGTCCTGATTAATTATGGCTTAAGATTTGAATTACCAACCTAGAATCTAATTTAGTAGCATTTTATTTAATAAACCACATTGGAAATATGACTGCCAACCCCGTCATCGCGGCCGTAAGACAGACAGCGATGAGGGGGTTTGGCGATCCACGCAGCAATGTAAAGCGAGTTGAAGTGGCAATAAGTTTCCAGTCGCCACCCGGTGGCAACTGGGATTTTTTTTCCCAATTGCCACCTGGCGGCAGTCCATGTGGGGGTGACTGGGACTATTCGCAATTTTCGAGCTCGCTTCGTTTGCTCTTCCATTCGAAATTCTTTGAAAATTTTCAAATTTTTCATCATGGGTGTCCTTGTTTCGTTTCATAGTTTTCGAGGGTGCTAAAGTCGATAGTGAGGTCAAAATGTAAATCCAAAATGGCGCCAGCGAAAATTTTCAAGTTGTTCGTCATGGGTGTCGTTTTCATAGTTTTCAAGGGTGCTAAAGCCGATAATAAAGTCAAAATGTAAATCCAAGATGGCAGCTGCGAAAACTTTCAAATTTTTCATCATTCAGGTATCGTTTTTATAGTTTTTAAAGGTGCTAAAGTCGATAAAGAGGTCAAAACGTAAATCCAAACAGCGGGTGAAAAAAAATTGTTTTGGTTTTAAATCATACGTGAGAGATGAGGTCAAACCGCACAGTTTTTTTTTCTCATAGAGGGTGATGAAAAGTAGAGTGTTCACTTCGAGAGCAACACTATTTTAAGCTCGAGTGACGTACTTTGAATCCCTCGCTGCGTTCAGGATTCTACTCTAGAATCCTTCGCTCCGCTCTGGATTCAAAGAAACACTTTCGCCTTAAAAATCTACTATTGTCGACTTATGCAGAAAAGCTGAATCTTGTTTTACAGCCTTGAGTGCAGTAAAATGAAGCGTTTGGGTTTTGGAAACTAGTCTTAACCTTTTCTAATACCAAGAAAATAAAATGTAAAATCTATAGTCTATTTATTAGAGCCACCGCGCCCCCACATTTTTCGATCTATGGCGCGCCCCCCTCGGGCGGATCCCACCGGTTGGGAATCCCTGCTCTAGATCTTTATTTATCACTAGCTTCAGCTCGCGATTTCGTGCGCGTGAAATTAGTAATAATAATATTTTTTTATTTAAAAGAAACTTATACATAGATTACAAAATATTTTAATATTTTATTTTAATCATCTCCCGCCCGCCGCCCTACTGTTACTTCGCTTTCGCTTAGCGGTCTTTCTGCGTTTTTTCTTTTTGCTCGGTTCCTTAGGGTTGTAGCGTGATGTAAAATTACCTTCCTCAAGAATTTTGCTTATCATCATCGTCATCATTTCAGCCGAAAGACGACCACTGCTGGAAATAGGCCTCCCCCAAGCACTATCACTTCGACCGATACTGTGTTTCATCCGTCCATCTTTTCTCAAGAATTTGACTATACAATACAATAGTAGATTTTACAACAAGTGCACAAAACGAACCTTTTTTGTCCGAGACTTTTAGCAGCCCGAGACGAAGGCGAGGGCTGATAGTAATGTCGAGGATAAAATGGTTTTGTGCACGAGTTATAAACTCTGCTTTTCACTTCTATTGCGAGGAAATAAAACAGTAGTATAACATAACATTTCTTTAATTAAAATTTAAAGTAAAATTAGTACAGTTTTGTTGAACGTTGTACCAGAGATTAGCGTGTTCAAGCAAACACTTCAGCTTTATTATTACTACTTTATAGATTCTAATTATTATCACAAAAACTAGATTTGTTCTCCGACATCAAGTACTTATTCCTAATAAATCATTAGCACTCTCAAGAACCATGTTTCTATTAGATGCATAGTTGAACGACCTGGCAGCGGTCGTCAGCGTCATTAGGATGACATCATGCTGTTTGTTCAGGTCGTTTACCTGTTGGTATCATACACGGTACCCGTACATCTATCTAAACTAATATTATAAAGAGATTAAAGATTAGATTTTTTTATGTTTTTAGTTTGAGTCGAATATAAAAAAGAAGATTTCATTGTATAGCCCAATTACCGAAAAAGTAAAAAACAAAAAAAAAATTGTACTACCTTTTTTAGCTTTTTTTTATCTATGGAACTATAAGCTGCTGGGTCTAGCTTTCCGAAGGAGTTTTTCTCGTTCCAATTCTTATATTACCTAGTTGTTTTTAGTTCTTCTTTAGCTACAAGGTTATATCTTCCGATATAAATGTACTTTGTATTGTCCCATGGCAGGGCATAATCACTAAAAGACATTTCCTGATTAAAAAGTTTAATAAGTCCAAATTCACCCATTTTTTCCCGTATCAGTAGTTTAGAAGAAGTGAGTGGTCACACAGACAGACATGAAAAGCGACTTTGTTTTATTTAATTTATTGATAACGCATATTTGTTGTCTTATGACGAGAAAATAAGCTTTACACGAAGTTTATTTAGCGAAAAATCTGAAATAATTACCTACTTTCCTGATTTTTTCTTCTCTTAACAATTTCGACTCCACCCACTTTTCATTGAACTCATACGCCATGCCGCCATACATATTGGAAGTGAACCCTCCAGGAGGGTTGCCGGCATTATGTTTGCGCTAAAGTTAACCATCGCGGACGGTCAACGGCATTAGGTTTAAAACCATGTTATAAAACACTGTAAAACGAAGTAAAATTGTGTTTTCAGGAGGTTTTGTCACTATACGTAGTTTCCAACCTTTTAATTTTTTTGTGAATATTTCTATCAATGAACAAAAAAATTAAATAAAAAATTGCTTGGATTTTAAATCCAACGCCAATACTAATAAAATAAATCTTGTTAAAATATACTTACACCAGATTTTATTTTCACGGTTTACAATGCTGTATTCGCTAAGAAAAAACTACATTTAAAATGAGCCCTCCGCGAGGGCTCCCGGCATCCCATATGCGACTAGGTGAACCCACCAGGAGGGCTCCCGGGACTGAACGTGTAAATTGACTTTGCTTTATTCCTGCATGTTCACTATACAATCAATATAATGTAACTACGCGCTACCTCCGGCTCATAACACACCCTTTGTTTCGCATCAGCTTCGTCAGACCGTAACTCATTGTCTCCTAATCTTGTTGGCTCAGCATTCAAATTAATTGAAGTAGTTACTCCATACAGCTCTATATGGAGTTATAAATAGGTCTATTGTTTAAGTTGGAGCATTTTTTTATTGATTGTTTGTTTTCTACAACAATGCGAATACGTATTGTACACACGGTTACACATCAAGCTATACATTTCCAGTTTATGCTGATCTCGCATTGTCCGTGTGTACCACAAACCATGGAATCACAGGGCCAACTACCTAGTTGTGGTGCCAAATGTGCATTGAGCGCACAATTTCTGTCACGGACAAGGCCGTTTGTCCACCGCCTCGTCAGCGGGACGTCATCGAAAACGAGATGACGGCAACGAAGTAGCGATACATGTACATTTACTATGGACGCGTTTCCACCGCACGCCATCACCACGACGTCACGCTCGGTTCGAATTGTGGCGGCATCTCTATGGTCACATGCGAACTACGTATCGAAGACCTGTGATGGTCTGAGTAGTTTTTTCTGTGTTTCCTTAATCCTGTGCAACGAATGTTGGACCGTGATGATTGTGTTCCCAGAGATTTGCGTTTTGGAATATAGCAAAAACAAATCGATCTTACTTCAACACTATTGTCTTTCTAACTCATAAATATTATTTTTTCTATCCGAGCTCGTTCCTTAATCACTTGATGAAATATTAACTTTCTCATAGTGACGATACTATAATTTAAAAAAACAAATATATAACTTTCTGACATCAATCGTTGGGCAGTTGCCCGCCAGGCACGACACCCATCTGTTCGGAGGATCCTCCCTTTTATGTAGAGGATGAGGGACCTTTACACCCTGTTCCTCATCTGTCTAAAGAATAATCTCGTTTCTCCCGACGGCGACGTCCCGTTGACGTTGTGCGGTGGACAATCTTAAGTTTCTGTACGTCAGTTGTATCGTAGTCCGAGTAAACGGTAACATGCTTGGTTTGTATTGAAAGTGTTGACAATGCCGTCTCTTTATATACAGGGTGATTGGAAGCTGGGTGCAAAGCTTTAAGACGAAGATAGTACAGACAATTTAGAACCATTTAAGCCATGGTTATCTTAGACGAAGTCTTACTATTTTTTTAAAGGTTATAAGGTTTACAAAAAGTATTAATGTTTTTTTTTTTTTTTGTGAACTTAAAATGTCTGTAAACAAAATGTTTAACGACAAAGAAGCCTAAAGCTTGTTTTGCTAGATTGCTTACTCATTACTTTAATTAAATAAAACAAAAATTAATTCATTTATCATTTAATTTGGCCAATAACAAGCAGTTTAGTTAACATTTTGGGAATATTCGAAAAAAAAACATAAAAATTAGGTTAAAAAAAATGGTAAGACTTCGTCTAAGACAACCATGGCTTAAATGGTTCTAAATTGTCTTTACTATCTTCGCCTTAAAGCTTTGCACCCAGCTTCCAACCACCCTGTATATATATTACAGCAGCGGCCACCGGGGTGTCTCCGTGATCTGTGAATTCTACGAATTTATGTAGGTAATATGGCAGTACACCGTAAAACCGGGTGAATAGATAGGTTTTCGATCTTTGGTAACGATTTTCGTAATGTTGCAGAATTGATACCCAATTTTCTAAGCCATTTATTGAGTCTTAGGCCAAACTACTGAAATATAGTCATTTCTATTCGGATATGTTTATAGTTAGTTTAAAAAACCCAGAAAATATACGTGATTTCACAATAGACACACCTGATGGGTGATTAGATTCGACATGACTTTAGTAAGAACCATACAATTCCAAAAGTAAATTAAAAACACAATAATTACTTATGTAGATTCTGTTGACAAATTTCGAGCACCAAATGTAGATAAGTAAGCAAGATACCTGAAGGAATGTACACATATCATTATAAGAAATCGTACAAATAGGTATGTTCTGACGTAAAGGTTGCCTTTAAAGCCCAATTCGTATGGGACTGATGAGATTACTGATGCATAGACTACTATTATATCTGGCTGATGCTTACGCATATAAAAACTCCATAAATCATATCCATTACATTTGTAATGACGTAAGTAATCGTTTGGAAACTCTTATATCCGTCATCTGATTCTTGGTATAAGTACCTACTAAATGTTTCCATGGTTTTTCATTAGTCGCTGTCTGGTCGTCAACACAAGGAGCAGATTCAAGATTTAAAAAAAAAATTGTAACTCTTTGCACGATTGCAATAAAGAAAAATTATAATGATGCCGTAAGTTTTATACAACTGCAATCATTCTAATTTATACTTTATAACAATGGCATACGAGTTACATTTCAAAGATTTACTGATGTTTTAAATGGGTTTAGCATTAAACACATTTAGTCATTTGTGGTTCAAGTGGGCCTAAAGGAGCATATTCACGATATTTTTGGAACGAAGTTCTATAACGCGTCTTGCGGTAGGAGTAAACTGGTAGAAATCTTCACGTAATGAAAAAGCGTTATGCTCGAAAAAGGCAGATTCAGTGGCAAAATTCAAAAGTCATTTATTCAAACTAGGCTGAGAATCAGCACTTTTCGAACGTCAAAGTTACATAAGACAGTCCCACAAAACGCCCACCCTTCACCACTTCCTAGTGCTTTCGCTGGGAAGAAGAAGTGGCGCAACAAACTCCCCAGCAGCACAGCTGTCTGTTCAGTTAGAAAAACTTGATTCTATACAATAAGTACTTATGAAAAATAATTTACATAACGCAACACAAAATATTAAATTATAAATTAATAGCCATATGACAGCTAGCACACGCCAATATACCAACCAAAAACATCGAGATCTATACTCAAACAGAAATAAAAATAACTAAACAATATCTAAAAAAGGAAATAAAGCCTCCAGGCATAAAGGGCGTGCCCGCTTGCATATAGCTGTAACTAGAAGTTATAATTGATAAACTAGGACCATCGAGGTAAAATAAATAAACAGTTAATTACTAATAACAATAACAAAACCATGATCAGCAAGACGACCAGTCACCACAAGCAGCACCCGTTCACGAGCTTAACGCAAAGATCAGCCATTACCCCCCTCGCCATATTTGAGGCCTTTTAGTATTTGTGTCTCTGTTTTAAAAAACAAACAGTTTTGACATTTGAAACTTGAGACCATAGGTACTAGATGGCTCTGTATTAATATTTATATTATATACAGCCAAAGGAACTTCGTTCGAGCTGGGTGCCCCCGACATCTCCCGACTTTTTTTACGCAAATGATCTAGAATTTTTGGATAGAACGCGGGTACTTTGCTACTCTGTTGTCAAGTCCTTGTGAAAATAGTACCATTTCCCTTAATCATGCAGTTCAATCAAAATTTATCTCTTGTTATAATATATATAACAGCATCGATCGAGTAAAAAATCCGATACAAAAATATTTAAATTACATAATATTTGAACTTTCAAAGCGTGGGTTGTCAATATCACAAGAGGTAACAGAACCGCAATTTGTTGACGGCAAAGTTAAATAAGTAGATTTTGACATTTGATACTTCTTTTACAAGTTAATAAACAAAATAATTACGTTCAGGGACGTATTAATGCCACCATTTTTCCAGTATGAGTGAGAGACGGAGCTATACAAGGCCGCTAGCACCATCTTTTTTTCGCAGTGGAATAATGATGGCATTAATACTTAGTAATACGTTCCCTGGTAAGATTTTTTTACGTATGTGGGTAAACATTTTTGATGTCGGTTTTGGTTATATGTTATGCTGAAATGCGGGAATGTTCTGATGCCTGTAATTGGTTGCTGAAAATAAATAAATTAATTAATGGCTACGACCGGGAACGTGTAGCCTCGACGTGTAAAACAATATCATAAGTAGGCCTACGCAGTACTTCAATACTAAAAGCAAAGATATACATGTCTAGATAGACAGTCACAGAAATGAACTCGTCGAAAAAAATAGCGCCCAACTGTTGGCCGCCAAATGCACGCACGCTTGCAAAGCACAATGACGAGGTGCAAGTGTAAAACATAACTGTCATGCACAGGTAACAAGTTTGTCCGTAGGTATGTTGGCCTGTGTGTTGGCCTGTGTCTTGGCCTATTGTTTTAGTTCTTTTGCAGCGCGACACTCTATCTAGACCAATCTAGACGTATAAATAAAAAGGTTATTTAATTAATAGCTCCGGCTGGGAACGTGCGGCCTCCACATGTAAACCACCATCATAGGAAGGCCTACATCGGTACTTCAACACTAAAATCATAATCCACATTATTTTTATTTTAACATTAGTGTTGGTTGGTGGTAAGGCTTGTTCTAAGTCTATCGCCATAACAACAATGTTAACAGTATTGTTGTGTTTCGGAAGTTAAAGGTAAAATAGCCAGTTCCTCTGTGGTTGAGGATTCCGGGTGAAGCTCGCTTCCACCTTCAGCCTGATCACCACAAAGAAATCTCGGTGTTTTGTTAAGTCATAGAAACCGAGCGAAGCAGGGTTGGGTCGCTAGTGATCAAAAAACATTAAATGTTATTGGTTGTTGACAAACAGACTTTGTATACAATACTTTTTTTTTTTTTTTTTTTTTTTTGTGGCTTCGCACGGTTTGTGCATTTAGCCAATGTCAAGTTAAATTTCGGAGCAACAAAGGTAGGGAAACGAAAATAATATTAAATTAATATACAATACTTAAAAAGTTATGAACTTTCAACATTTCATAAAACCTCTTTCATTAAGAAACCTATTTATCTGACTGTTTTAGATCGATAAAAACACGCGAATGCCATTAAATTTTTTATTTTATTTTCTTCTATTTTGGCAAATGGTCGGCCATTATTTTTTCCTCGAAATCAGCCAATTATAATATTAATGATAGTAATTTTATCAAAACCTTTTTTTATTAAACTGCCAAGTCTAATACTAATATCCAATCTTACAATATTACAAAACTTCATGCTCCAACCATTGCCATAAAAAAAAATTGAATAGAATTCATACTCCAATATTTATTTATTTGTTTTTCAATTTTCCGACCATCAACTACCTATTCAAAAACCGTTTATATTTCAATACCGAGAATATTTTTCAGTTTGTTCACCCAATTCTTTTACTGCTGTGAACGATACAATGCAGTTATCCTAATCCTAACTAATATTATAAATGCGAAAGTGAGTTTTTTGTTTGTAACGCTGTCACGCTAAAACGGCTGAACGGAATTCGATTCAATTTGGCACATGGGTAGACCATGACCTAGAGATGGACAAAGAATACCTTTTATCCCGATATTCTCACGGGATCGAGACTTTTTTGGGTGAAACCGCGGGGTGCGGTTATAATAAAAGTGGTTTTTAATAAAAAGCTAAATAAATAGATAGATAGCTTTTTATTAAACTATAAATCCTATACCTACGGATGAATAACCATTTGTCCCAACAAGCCCTTTACAAATACGGAGCGCTGTTCACGATATTCCGTTATTGAGTTACTGCAGCGGATGGATGGCCTGCAAAGAGCTTTGATAACCTGGTTTAATCCTTCGAGGGACCTTCAAAATACTGTATAGAAGTATATTAGTTGGAGCAAATACTGTGTGACCTAAATTGTTAGGCAATAAAAGTAAATCTTGGTCTTAAGCAGCAGACTAATACGTAGTATCTCTAAGTAGTCTGTGAGACTTATGCAAGTAATTATTCATCGCTCTAGAACCCTTCTACCTATTTTGTCTATGACAGAGAGGCATGGAATTAGTATGTACTAATAGTATAACGAGAGGTTTGTTACCTTAACGAAATACATGGCCAAAATAAAAAACTATTGTTGTTTATCTTCGCTACGTTGGCCAGTAGCTACTCTGTTTAATTCAGCAAAAACAAGAAAATACTTTAATATACTTTTTAAACATCTGAACAATTTTATTTGCGCCAAGAAATATTTCTTTGAAACTCGAGTTTTTAACAAGGGTTCGGTTAATTAAAATATTGCGATTAATTAACTTTTTTCTAAAGAAAAAGTAATGAATCAAGTCTCAAGAAATAAAAAATAGCAGAATAAATACTTCGTTTGAACAACTGCGATTTTATTGAGAAGAAAAATTTCAAACCAGCTTTTGGTCGTTTACTGATATTTTGTTTGACGAAAATTAGAAATTCCGGGAATTGGTAATTTCGTTTACCTTTTACAAGTTTAAATAGCTATCAAAAAACATGGCAACATATTTTTAAAACCTTATATTTAACAAATTCTCGGGAGAAAAATATTTGAGGGGAAGAAACGTGTAACTTTTTCCCCTTTTACAGCTTTTTGTTTCTATATCGAAATGCAAATAAAAGAAAAACATGACTGCTACGCTTTTGATGTTATGTGGGAGTCAATTGAGGATTTTACCTATTGTGGTATTTCAATGGAAAATAAAGAAAAAATATTTCTTTGGTCAAAAATTGCTTTTGGTTTTTATTTAAGCAGTAGTACCTATATAAGTATTTTTTATAAAATATGTAAATGGGTGAAATATATATGTATGAACTTAAATTATTTAGAGGTTAATATGATACACTCTCTCACAGTTAATTTAAAAGTATCAGAAATTAAAAAAGGTCCTTCTGAATGGATTAGAAATAAATATAGTTCCATTATGATTTATGATGCAGACGCGAAACCGTACCGTCAATTTCCAATAATAGCCTTTCAGCTAAGTACCTCTTCCCGATGAACCAATAACCCGAACTCAACTCCTAAACAATTATCTTTCGATTCTCTATTCACAGACGATCCTGCTCGGTGACAGCGGGGTGGGTAAAACCTCTTTATTAGTGCAGTTCGAAACAGGAAAATTTCAAGCTGGCAATTTCTCTGCAACCGTCGGTATCGGATTTACGGTGAGTGAACGCATCAATTGGTGGTAAATTCGCCATAACACGAACGCGACGCTTTCAAATTGGGGGCGAGTATTCGGATTTCGGAATTTGAATTACTTAAATCAAACGCGGGTGAGCGCGTCGCCCGCCGCCGCGCTGCCGTTTTATGGCTAATTATCAGTCTATTGATGGATGTTATTTAAGCTTTGTTGTATATGACGTAGGTATAAATCATTGAGTATGAGCGTGTCCTAATATACGCGATCGTCGCGTTAATTTTCTTCAGATTTCTATCAGACGTCCGAACGGTCAAGGACGGCCCAAGGTCACGTCCGTGACTTACGACCGATAGTTTACGCAGTGAAGTGCTAAATGTACTATCCAGGTACAAATAAGCCGCGGGTGACTATTTGTTCCACCGTGAGCTAAACTAAGTTAGTTTGCAGTTAGTTTGGTTTAGAGCAACTCGCTTTATCTATAGACTGTTCATTATAATATAAATATCTTCCCTCACATAAACATGTCCTGTTACACATACGAGTATGAATCCAACAATCGCTTATATTAGGACACGTATAGTTTGCCATTGTATTCAATGCTACAATTTACGCGTACTTGACACAGATTGGACACAGGTTGGACACTAATAAGGACTACACAGTAAAATGATGACGCCTGTAATTGGTATCGATCTGGCGTTGTGTGTGATGTATTTTAGAGGCACTACAGACTTTCAAATGTTACTCTTGAACACTTTATGAAGCCTGCTCTTCTGTAATATCTTGTGTACCTACCTGTGTTCTCGTGTCCAACGCACATAAAACAGAAAATATGCCACATTAAGACCATTCAAACAATTTGAATTATAAAGTGCCTAAGGATTACCCTTGGGTACCTACCCAACTAATTGGTAGCCACGCTTTGTCCAAATCCCAAACAGTTTAACAAATTTAATTTTAATAGGATTTATCTTATTTACTTTAGGTACATTACATGTTTACGGTCCTGTGTTTACTTTTTATAGATACGTAACGAAATATGTTTTAGTTTTCGTGTTTCGAGGAAATACAATTTTTTTTAGACGTATGTATTTTGACATAAAACTTTCAAGGCAAGATTGAAGAAAAGGTAAGTACGTACATCTTATATTTTAACAGTTTATGTGGAAAATAAATAAATAAATATGAAAAAGCTGGTATAATATAATATGCTGGTATAAGAAAATCACAAACGTCCATTAAGGGTACGCTATTTGGTCGTTCTTCCATACAAACGTAGTATGGTTATTATGTTTGACGGTGTACATTCAAAGCTAAAAATTATATCAATTTTACTTGTCATTATCTAGGCCTGTATGGAAGCAGAATTGGAAAAAAAATAATGGTTAATTATATAGGTATATAATTTTATTATGAGTATATAATTTTATTATGAGTATAATTTTATTATGTGTTGGATCATTCGGTTCCCTACAAAATGGTTGAGCTGGATGGTGCTGATCCACGCGTCATGTTCGTGAACGGGCGCCGTCAGTTGAGACTGGTCATCTCTTATCTGCCAGGGCTTGTTTTTAATCGTTTTTGATTTATATATATATTTTTTTTTTTTTACATTGTTCTCACATATAGAATCAACAAGAGTAATGTACCCAGGATTTTGTAATTTCTATATTTAAAAGAGTGTCCTTGGAGTTTCTTGCCCGTTCTTCTCCATAGAGATCTACGTTTTGGAATGGGCAACTAGCTTCAACTTTTTGACTAACTGACTCTTTGACAATTCAAAAGTGCCTGTAAAGGGTTTAATTGAAATAAATGGTTTGAGATTGAGTTTGAGTAAATACATCCACTAGTTTTTCCATAATATCTATACGCCCAAAGGTCTGTTCATAAAATTTTACGCGCTCGTTTTCGATATAAATCATCGTTTATTTCACTAAATAAATAAATTAATAAATAAATAGATAAAAACTAAATAATTAGACTAATTAGCATGCATTTTAGTCATCATCTTTATGAAGATTATCACTAAAATAAGTAATATATAATTATGTTGTCCTAAATAAAAGAAGAAAAAGCAAAGATGGACAGACAAACACAAAAACCGGCCAAGTGCGAGTCAGACTCGCGCACGTAGGGTTCCGTACCATTATTTATAAAAATGGCAAAAAAATAATCTCTGTTGTATGGGAGCCGCCTTAAATATTTATTTTATTCTCTTTTTAGTATTTGTTGTTATAGCGGCAACAGAAATACATCATCACGGTTCATGAGATACAGCCTGGTGACAGACGGACGGACGGACGGACAGCGAAGTCTTAGCCCTAAAAACTAGCCAAGTGCGTGTCGAACCACGTAAGGGTTCAGTTTGGAATGAATTTATCCCATGAACGAATTTATCAACAAATATACACAACACAAGGTGGTGGGCGTGGTTAATGTACATTCCAACTGAAAATGCAACTTTGTACGCACAATATTGAGAGATTTACCATGTTATTTTAGACCATAGACTTCTTATAGGTTTTCCTGCAATTAATGAGCAAAGAACCATTCTCTGATTTTTTTCAAAATTTTAGACTTAGTAGTTTCGTAGATAAACGTGGGGAATGGTCAAAATTCATATATTTTATTATACATATTTTAAGTATTTATTTTAAAATTATAAAAAAAACTTGTGCCCGGTTGATGGCAAGGGTCTCCCCCCTATTACATGGGACTTAAACATAACTGGCGAAATGTGGGTGTACTATAGGTACGCCTCAAACCCTTCGGGGAAACAAGGCGTGATGTTATGTTATAAAAAAAATGATTCTCACAACAAGCCCTTTCATTTGATAGGTACGTCACACGAAGGTCACACGGTACAGTTTAAAATCTTTTTTTTTTAATTTTCCAATTTGCCCTCGAAACGTGACTCACAGTCAAAAAAATTCTGTACGCTTTATGTCCGTGTTTGGGTCACAAAAATTCATATTATGTGTACGGCACTGAACGTGTTAAACAAAAAACTGTTTTTTGTTGCAAACTTCACAGACTGGTATCGAAATAAAATGAAATGAAATTGTTTATTCTGTAAATAGGATATTGGAATCAATTTTACACGACATATAAAAAAAAAAAAAAAATTGTTTGATAAGTTCGGCGTTTCCTATCTGACTACTCTGAGAAGAAAGGCCGAAACAAACTCAGAGGTCACAGTCTCTTTAAAATTCCAGACATAATCTTGGTCAGGCCATATTATGAGGACCATGTAGTCTGAAATGGTCTTTTGAGAAAAGAACCACACAGATTTAAGTGGGGACGTGTCCTGTCAGTGCAAGCATTTTTCAGTAATCGTGGAGCTCAACTCAGAGCGTAAGGAGCTGAACTCGACGAACAATACCAAAGAAAGGACATTTGGGTAGTATCGTTTAGGGGCATGAGGAACAGAGTGTAAAGTTCACTCATCCACCATAGAAAAGGGAGGATCCTCCGACCAGACGGGTGTTCTGTCTGGCGGGCCGACTGCCCGACTGTTGATGTCGGATAGTCCTATACGGTAAATAGGTACTAATTGCGCGATGCAGGATTTGTGTGACGTCATGTCTTTGATGCGTAGTTCGTATGCGGCGGTGTAACCGCTACAATCGATATATAAACATGATAAAACAAAAGAAAAGAAAAATCTCAACTCATACTTCAAGTAACACTACCTACCAGAAATCTTTTTATTTTTTTATTTTATCGTGTTTTTATATCGGATATCTACTCATCCCGTCTGCAGAGTTGGGCTACTTTTGATCCCCTAGGTATATAGGTACGTTTAATTAAATCTCAACATTAAATTAGATTTGACTCTATTGTCCTCTAAATGACCAGACAACAAAGACAGATCATTTTCAACAAACCCTTTCTAAATATACAGAGTTAAGTACTTACAAATAACTGATACTATTGCTGTGGACAGCATATCCGATGCGATTGAGGAGCTAAACCGGGATTTAGGTGTGGTTAAAAGCTGGTCTGATCGTTTTGGGTTGGCGGTTAATCCTACCAAGTGTCAGGCTATCATTGTAGGGAGCACCTACAGTACGAGGAAGCTGAATGGCTTAATTGTGCCACCTGTAATGTTTGACAACTCAGTCATCCCGTTTGGCTCCGATGTTAAGGATCTTGGTCTGCATGTTGACACATGTCTTGACTGGCGAAAGCAGGTCACGATTGTAAGTAAAAAAGTCACCGGAACGCTGCGGTCGCTCTATCGGTTGAAAAACCTTCTCCCATCACACATAAAGGCAATGCTTGTACAGTCCCTAATCTTTCCCATAATAGACTATGGTGATGTGTGTTACTATGACCTGAATGCAGATCTCCTCAATAAACTTGACCGCCTTCTAAATAACTGCATTCGATTCGTGTACAATCTCCGTAAGTATGATCATGTGTCTGCGCATCGATTGCTTTTAAAATGGTTACCCATTCGTCAGCGCAGAGAGTTGAGGGCTCTGTTAATGTTGTATTCTATACTCGACAAACCCACTTCTCCGCCTTACCTGACTTCCCATGTTCAATACCTTTGCTCTGCCCATAGCAAAAATCTTCGTTCTACCAACAATCGTCTTCTACGATGTCCTTCTCACCGCTCTGGTTTTATTCACTCTTCTTTCTTTGTCCAGGCGGTATTTCTTTGGAATGCGCTTCCTCTGAATATCAGGATGGCAACCAGTCGATTATCTTTCAAGTTGATGGCACGTAAACATATTCGTGAAAAGTTGGCAGAATCTTTGCAGCGCTGATTTGCTGGATTTGTTTTCTCCTCTACCTATCGTTATTTCTCCTGACAAAGTTGATTCGGTTTATATGTATGTATCTATGTATGTTTTATGTAGTAGGTATTCATTATCAAGTTATCTATCACTTATGTTGCACCTGCCATGTTTTGTCTCTGCACCACCCTAAGGTTGACTGGTAGAAAATGCCTCAGGCATTAAGTCCGCCTTTGTACAGTATTTTTTTTTACTTGTGCATAAAGTTTTAATAAATAAATAAATAAATAACCTTACTAAAATAACAAATTCAACCAAACGCCGTTACAAAGTCACTAGACCGAGGGTAAATCGCCATCTAACAAAGTATCCGTTCACCTATAAACTATCCAAGTAGGTACAAGTGTACCTACGTAAGGGTAGCTCCGTTGTGCCTTCAGTGTGAGCGACCAAGCGTGTCGTACACACCCCCTGTTGACGGGACATGTTGCCTGCGTCCGGTATAACCTACATAGCTACTTAAATTGGTATACTCGACATAACAGATAAGTAGGCAGGCTGGTAACAACGAATGCGATCCTATAAGATATACGCTTCACTCTTGTCTTTCATTCGGCATCCTTCACTCGAAGTTAAACGTCTCACCCCAAAATTAATCAAAAGAGAAGTTAATTGATTAGTGAACCGATGCAACGATGTTGAAAATGAAATGAAAGGAACACATGAACTATCATTTCTATGTAATTTTGCTGGTGTTAACATGGAATGAAACAAACATGAACGTTCACTCGAGTGAAGCGTCTAAATATCAGCTTACCTAAGTGTCGTTTACCTGACATGTTCCGTGTTCTGTGTTCAGAAGGACTCTTATGAGTGGAGAGGGCCTATCCCGCTCAATAGGGAGAACGTCCCTTTGGCAACCGCAACTGGTACAAGTAAAAGTCGTTTATTGCAAATTAAAAAAATCAATAAGATAGCATTGGTCCCAAACTAGGTACAGATCCTTAATATAGCTCATCTAATGCAACATAAACACTAGGCGACACCGGAATTAATGCCTAAATGAAAGCACGATGTTGGATTTTTTACTCTCTGCGCTGAGCCGAGCGTTGATAATCCCATAAGTTATTCATTTAGTCATTATTGTGTCTTCTTTTTGAAAACTAACTGTAGTAACTAACTCAATAACAACGAACATAGTAATGCTAGCCACACACGTACCTAACGATTTACTTGCGCAAATTTTGGCTTGCACAAGTAAATCGTTATATGTGTTGGAAGAAATTTGCGCCCAAACTATTTTGTCGACTGTACCTCCAGAGTAGATATCTACGTAGCCTCTGTACGAGAGGGTACGGTAAATGCATTTAGAGTAATGGAAAACGTTCTTGTTACAATGATTTGATTGTTGGTGGATACGTTGTTTAGATTTAAGTTTTTACATTTAGCATTTATCTCGTCGGCAATCTATACTGATATTGGGGAAAGGTTTCGATTTCAATCCTTTGCCACAGTTAATACCTAATGATAATTGAACTATATGTAAATTAGGTCTTAATTGAGTCTTTCTACCCTCAATTTTTTTAGTATTATTGAAGTTGAAAGTAAATAGAAATGATTTGATGTCGATTCACCGACAAATAAATTAACTTCGTGCGAATCAAAATAAAAATAAATTAATTAAGTGTCGATTCGCCCGTTTCGGGAGAGTAAATGCGTAAGCATCACCAATAAGCCGCTTGAGGCGATTCGCACGAAGTTGATTTAATTGAAGGCGAATCGATTTCTGGAGTCGTCGATACGCCTACAAATAAATAACCTTCGTGCGAATCGCCTGAAGAAAAAATAATATTATTATTTAACAGCCTCGATCCGCCCGTTTTGTGCAAGTAAATTAGTGCGAATCACCAATAAGCAATATTTTTTTGAGTCAACGACCGCTGACAGACTAGTAGTTATTTGAAGTATGAGTTAAGTTTTTTTTAATGATGTTTAGACATCGATGATACCTAACCATCACATCTGTGGAGTTTCGTAAAATTTGACCTTGTAAGTATTTTGTACGTAAATTAGGTTTCCGAAATTTCGAATCATCTTGAAGATCTCTCACACCAAGAGCTATAGTTTGTTTGAGCTTACTACAGCTTCTCACTGCACTAACTATATAAATTAGGCAGTTCACTTGAAGCAGTCGAAGTGTCGCTGTGGCCATTGAGCTATAAAATCGGTCACTCAGTCAAAACGTTTATTGCGAACGAAGTGTACAATGTTACTTATGACTCGGCAGCCTTTAACAAGCATTGCAATTATCATTCGCCTGCCTTCATTTGCCTGTTTATAGTAACGTCTCTCCTTTATTTTATCAAAGCTCATACTATTAGTGATCATAATACCAATCATTATACAAGTAACCATTAAAAAAAAAACATTTATTTGGATTTGTCGGCCTTCAAACGACAAAAGTCGTTTAACACTTCAGTTTCTGAAAACTTAATCATTAAGCAAAATATTGCATTAAATAAAACCGGCCAAGTGCGTCTCGGACCATACACAATGAAGGGTTCCGTAGTTAATGAATTTATCCTAAGAATAAACTTAACATTGTACTTGAAAAACATGTTCTCCCACACGGAATGTATGGGAGAACATGTTTTTGCAAATGCAAATGTATGTTGGTCGATTATTACTCGTTAACTTGTAGAGCCTGCTTAGCTGTGATAGTTTTCCTTTTAATTTCGTTATATATACTACTGCCTCACGGCAGTATTTTTTGACACAAGTATTCAAACCCAACCATTTAGCTTTAGGGTTTTAATACTTGTGTATATATATTTCGCAAACGGATCCCTGAATCAAAAAATTGTTTTGACACACAATATTTTTGAACGACTTTTAGATATATATATATATAGACGAGATATATAGGATAGACGAGAAAAAAGAAAACCATCCCCACTTCACGAGTAGGGAGGAGGAGGTAACAAAAAAAAAAAACTACTTTGTCGGCGTGATTAATATGTGCTAATCGTGCCATCTCATGCCAAATTATAACTTTCTAGTACAAAGAGTCTCTGAGCTAAGCCGCGGACAGGCGGACAGACAGACAGACGGACATGGTGAAACTATAAGGGTCCCTTGTTTACTACGGAACTCCAAAAAGTTAAATTTAAAAAATATCACTTAGCTATTAAACGAATTGGTGAAATACAGAGTTTCGAATAATTTTGGGTCAATTTACTAATACACATGATGTGTGTAAAAGTTGCAGTATTAATCTATTTTTGTCGCTGACCGTACAACCTCATAGGAGATTACAATAATGAAGAAAATCTCTAAAGAGTAGGTATCTATTCATTTCTCTACAAAGAAATTTAAGATAGATACTAATAATTTAATGTGTTTGATTCTCTATTAACTTTAAAATAATATTATTTTTACAAAATTAGTATTTTTTAGTCACTAAGTGCGTAGAATTTTTGTTATTTTTGGCAAATGGACATCCAATCTAAAAATAAGTCTTCCGTTTCATGTCTTTTTGGTTCTTCTGGAATGTTTTGACATTGTAAATAAGCCACTTCATTCTTTTTTCCTTAAATATTAACTAATTACAAGGAATCCTCATACTCGTAAATGAATAAGCATGTTCCAAATGACAAATATTATATCCGGGATAACAGACGGCTTTGCCGAGACTTGTAAAATTAATTAATTATATAAATGTTTCAGTCTCTTCCTGTTGACTCTGTGCTTTAGAGAATTATTTAAAAATCCTTGGTATATTATAATGTTTACCTTGTTCTAATGGATAACTTAATTTTGATTTAGGTATGTACTTATCTATAGATAGTGCCAACCACAAAGACACGCCACTCTGCTTCCTTATCGCTTACAGTACAGTAATCGCGTTTAGGAAGAATAGTGGGGCGCATCTTTATTGATGGAAATTTTTTTATTTTTATTTTTTATTGTGTAAACAGGATATTGGAATCACTTTTACACGTCATCATAATAAATAATTAAAAATTAGCTAGATGAGTTCGGCGTTTCCTATCTGACTACTCTGAGAAGAAAGGCCGAAACAAACTCAGAGGTCACAGTCTCTTTTAAAGTCCAGACATTATCTTGGTTAGGCCATATGAGGACCATGTAGATTAGTCTGAAATAGTCTTTTGAGAAAAGAACCACACAGATTTGAGTGGACCTGTCCTGTCAGTGCAAGCATTTGTCAGTCATCGTGGAGCTCAACTCAGAACTTAAGGGGCTCAAGTTGACGAACAATACCAAAAGTTAGGCCGCAACAAACAACTCAAACTGCCAGACCATCATTAAAATTAACTGAGAAAGAAAAAAAAAATATCCACATAGTCCTCACATTCACAAAAATTAAAATAATGTAATACTTTACAAAGTAATCATGTCATTTTGTATACATATTCAACAATGTCAATGTTAATATAATACTGGTATATTTTGATGATTTTTCTGAATACCTAATTAGGTATAATGTTAATTTTCTCTGAGAAGAAAGGCTGAAACAAACTCAGAGATCACAGTCTCTTATAAGTCCAGACATAATCTTGGTCAGATGTTAGTGTTAAGTTACCTCAAAATAGATAGCCACTAAATGCTTTTCGGCATTGAATAGTCGCGCGAGAAGAAAAAAAAGACGCCAATTTCACGCATTGGCTTTTGGCACACAGATTGTTTATAACCTGGATTAACACATACGGTACTTTTAATCACGGTATTACGTTCCCGTGGGATATTTTCCGACAACCACGCAGGCGATGCCCGGGGTAAAAGCTAGTAAGTACTTAAATCATATTTACTTGAATCGATAACCGGTTGTATGTTTTCCGAATTTCGTCCAATTTTCCTGAATAAATACTGTTTTATATTAGATTGTACTTTTTGGGTAACATTGATAGATAATGTATGTAAATATTGCTTCTGAATTAGATTTAATTTTGGGCTTCCAGAACATTTCATATTTCCTGGACAAACACAAGTTATGTTTGAAAGACAAGTATCATACTCGATACGTAGTATCTCTAAGTAGTCTGTGCATACTCGTAATAAGAAAAACTAGATCGTACAATGTTGGTAACAAAAAACAAAAGAATTTGCATTTAAAATGTCCTTTGAAAAACAGTTTATCAATTTGAGCAAGGAGTTTATGAAATAGTGTGACTGTGTGAGGTTTATTACTTACCTGTTAAGGATGATTTTCACCAAACGGCTCGCATCGGATTGGAACGGATTTTACAATATTTAAACGATATTAAATCGTGTACACAGTATTTAAAGTATATTACCAAGGGCGTCTTCCGCGACACATCCCGCGATCGGATTATTCCGATCTGTCACCCCGCTTTGTCACCTTAGGGACAACAGGGGGACAGATCAAACTTTTTTTTCCGATCAGTCCCCCTAAGGTGACAAAGCGGGGTGACAGATCGGAATAATCCAAACTAGCGCAGAAACGGATACGTTCGCAAGCGACTGTATGGAGCCGATCGTATGCGTCGACATCCTGCCGGACGCGGTCGGCTGTCTCTGCATCCGCTCGTATCCTTTCCGATCCGATACGATGCGAGCCGTTTGGTGGAAATCATCCTTTATTCGCACTAGTTCCATTCCTACAAATCAATTTATGTAATGGAGCTAGGGTGGTATGTGGATCTCTATAGTGGTATGGTTCATTCAGGCCAGGGGTATGTTGGGTCAGGAGTGCTCTGTTGTTTATGCCTAGCCCGATAGGAAGAAGGCGTCTGTTTAAGTATGTGTGTGTATGTAGGTATGTAAAAGTATTCATAATTAAGTAGGTACGCAGTATGTTTTTTTTTTTTGGCATGTACGTATGGACTGTGTGCTATTGCGGGTTGACGAGAACGCCTTTTGTTAATATTAACATCTTTTTTTTTTTTGGGTGGGAAATCATCAAACGACTCCTCCCGCTCTGGGTGGAGCGGGAGGGCGTGTCAGACTCTTACTGACTAAAACCCACCCGTGTTCCTTCTGTTGCCTGTGCAATGCCAGGGGGCCACGGTATCCCTTTCGGACTTTCCCGCAACCCCGGCAGGCAATGGTCTCATCGGACCCCTTCAATTGCTGACATCTCTAATATTAACATGCCTACTGTATAATTAATGTATACAAAATACTGTCAAACATTTTAAAAGAGTAGGTCACGGTAGCGTTTCTCCATACGAAACTTCCTTTTGGAAGGGGGGACTAGAATCAGTTCTATTTTATTGTAAATTTTGATTTTTTTCTTGGAATAAATTACTTGACTTTGACAGGAATTTAATTTACCTTTCTGTGCCTACTAAGGTGTTTCGGAGTCCTCAACTAGGTACATAGGAACTGGCTATCTTACCTCTAACTGCCGAAACACAACATTGTTGTTATGGCGACAGACTTTGATAAGATGGCTTCAAAGTAAATCAGACCAAATAATTCTTGAAATCAGTCATTAATTCTGTATTCAATTTAGTCGGATACCTACCTACTAAGTATTTATTACTACTAAATTTAAAGCATCATCCAATTGCTTTCATTTTATATATATAACTAATCTGCGTTCGCAATTTATTTGCCAAACATGTAAACAAACATGAGTTTTAGGAAAAACAACCATAATGCCTACACATAAGGATCACTTTGCGCTACAACTTCATATTTTTTATGGCTTTTTCAACAGTACTAGTCAGTCTAAAATCAACTTTATTTACACTTTCATAAAGTTGATGCTTGTTTAAAATAAAATAAAATAAATTGGAAACAAGGTTATAAATAGACCATAGGTGCGCCCCGCGGTTTCTCACACATAGTCTCTATCCTGTAGGAATATCGGGATTAAAAGTACGTCTTAAACTAGGTCATGGTCTACCCATGTGCCAAATTTCATCCAATTCCGTTCAGCTGTTTTAGCGTGAAGCAAATAAACAAACAAACACTTTCGCATTTATATTTAATACTATTGCATTATACACATAAATAAACCTTCCAGAATATTTTCTCTAAATGATGGTAAAAATTGCATCAAAAACCGTTGCGTTGTTTAGAATAACAACGCGGTCACACAAACAGACTCAAAAAGCGACTTAATTTATGATATTTACCTATATTTACGTAGATAGATATAGAAGAAAACAGGACATTTATCCAGCCCTTAGAAGCCTAAGTAAATTATCTTCGAGAATATTCGATTTACTGAAGAGTTTACCGGAGACTCCCCGAAATTGAGAT
This sequence comes from Xanthia togata, assembly GCA_963853775.1. Classification (NCBI taxonomy): domain Eukaryota; kingdom Metazoa; phylum Arthropoda; class Insecta; order Lepidoptera; family Noctuidae; genus Xanthia; species Xanthia togata. The sequence goes on along the minus strand of OY970802.1, from coordinate 8,604,577 downwards.
TTTTGGAGGCCCTATTAACTTCACCTGGAGGAACTTCGATATTAAGTTATCAAGTTATTATAAAGTTTGTGATTTTTGATAAGATTTCTTTCTTTGGTGTTTTACGCGTGAAAATATAGAACTTGCTTTATGTGTTCTAGTAGTTTTGTAGATACAGACAGCATCAAAAAGATATGTACAACGTGTTCCTTTTCATGGCCCATAACTCTAAGTTTATATGCTATAAGTAAAAATAATACAACAAGTCCTAAAACAAGTGTTCCAAAATACATAGTTTCGAAGATAACATCACACTTTATTATAAAAGCGAAAGTTTGTGAGTATGTATGTTTGTCTCTTCTTCACGCTAAAACTACTGAACAGATTTGGATGAAATTAGGCACACAGATATTTTATAACCTGGATTAATACATAGGATACTTTTTATCCCGATATTCCCACGGGATCGAAACTTATGCGGGTGAAACCGCGGGGCGCAGCTAGTTAATCGTATAATTTAGTAAGTTTCATTGATAAGTACGAGTAAATAATTTTCATTCAAAACAATCATTCATATTTAAAGCTAAGAAAATGCGACGCTGTCATTATTTCGCGTGTTTGTTTTTAAGAAATGGATTATTTTGGACAACAAAATGAAAACGGAAATCATTTTTTTTTTTTTTTAATTTATCATGTGCCAGTTGATTCTTTGACATGGTCTCATTAATATCTACTCTAGAGTTATCGGATATCAGAAAGAAAACTGTAAGCATTATTGTCATGAATTCATTTGATTGTCTGCAATTTATTTTTTTATACCGTAATATCGACTGTATGAATGTGTAGCTACAACAGAATCCATGTCGTTGTACCTATACATGTTTTTGAGATGGTTTTCATTTGAAAGTACCTACTAATGTTTTGAAAGATCCATCATTGAAAATATGTGAAGTGAAACTATAAAAACACGTTACTCTCCTTCTGGGGTAGTCGGGTAAAAAGAAGCCTTTTTTTTGGGTGGAAAATCATCAAATGACTTCTCCCGCTCTGGGTGTAGCGGGAGGGCGTGTCAGACTCTTACTGAATAAAACACACCCGTGTTCCTTCTGTTGCCTGTGCAATGCCAGGGGGGCACGGTATCCCTTTCGGACTTTCCCGCAGCCCCGGCAGGCAATGGTCTCATCGGACCCCTTCACTCGCTGACATCTCTTTGAGGCGCGCGTGGAACACAACGCGCCGTCGACCCGGGTTTGGTTCTTACCGGACGGCGAGCTACCCATTGCTCACCGTCCGCAAGCCCGCGCCTACGGTGGCCGGGAATCGGGTATCGATTCTCGATGCCCAGGGCGTCTCCTTAAAGAAGCCTTCTGTTGCTTCCTCTATTTAGGTTTTACTTTTATAACACTTGGAATGTATCAAAAACCTTTGAGTTTTCACAAAACACTCACAAGACGGTCTATATGTAGAAAAACACATCCTGAAAACTTAGGTGTCATACCACCCGATCAATCCCTAGCAGATTGAGTGAGATTGAGTTCAAGAACACTTCACCTAAGTTTCCACTGTAAGATTTTTACAGAAGAGATCGGTTGTTCTTTGCATTAATTAGTTAAGATAAGATAAGATTAATAATTTGTATAAACATGGTACACACGAGCATGCAAGATAAATTACATTATAGTATGTAGCATTATAATATATTGGAGTACAAATATTTTAGTTACATTACTACTTTTAATCAATAGAACTTCAATAAACATTAAGGATGATAAAATTAATGTCAGACAAGTTTTTCGACTTAAAATTGAGACACAATAAGCTTTTTGCGATAAAAACACTACCTATAAACTAACGAACAACGTGATGAAACAAACAAGCAATTACCTACTACACAAACTAAAAGTTATTTGTCAATTCACTTGCATAAAGCACAATTTGTTACCATTTTATCAATCACAATCCGACAGATTTTGACATAAATTGCTAATCCATCGCTTCATATGTTAGAAAAAATCGTTTGCTCGACAATTTATCTAACGCAATGAATGGTGTTAAATTGTCAAAATGAAAAGCAGTGTCACTGTAAGTGAGTTAAGCAATTACCGCGCTGATCAATCCCTAGCGGATTGATGTTATTTACAGGTGACTTCAGTATCACTTTCACCTACGTTGCCACGGTAAGATTTTTACAGAATAAATCGGCTGTTCTTTGCATTAAATAGTTAAATGAAACAATCAAACTTACTACACAAAATAAAAGTACAGACGCCAGCACATCAACCTACTACAATCTGTCAAATTTCTTTAATAGATTTTCAACTTTATTAATAAATCATAAGGTTCAAAGTTGATTGGGAAAATTTGACAGTTTCGGGTAGGTTGACGTGCTGGCGTCTGTACACTAAAATTATTTGTTAATTTACTTCCACAAATCGTATTGTTTTGCCATTTTGCCAGTCCTTGAGGTAATCCTAATCCTAAATAATATTATAGATAGTGAAATCCACGACGACGCGCCCCACTCCGCTCCGCTCCGTACTAAAGAACAGCTTACAGTACAGTAATCGCGGAGTGGGGCGCGTCGTCGTGGATTGCACTATCTGTATAAATGCGAAAGTAAGTTTGTTTGTTTGTTACGCTTTCACTTTGAGGAGTCGTTCCAGATCTCATAAAACACAGTAAAGTAGTTCCTTTGCTCAAATCCGGTGATAGTAAGGAACCCAACAATTATAGGCATTTGTCAATTCTGCAGTTCTCAGTAAGGTTTTTGAAAAGTTGATACTCAATTAAATGTTACGTCACTTTAATAAAAATTCCATCTTTCATGATCAACAGTACGGTTTCACCAAAGGGCGTTGTACCACTGACGCCGGTGTCACCCTAATAAAGAACATTTTTAACGCCTGGGAAGAAGCACAAGATGCCATTGGAATCTTTTGCGACCTCTATGTTCTATGTTATGGGGTTTGGTTTCGCACTCAGTCCGTCAGGTGGACCATTGTGCGTGGGCCATAGCGGCCGTTTGGGGGGTTATTCCAACCAGCCCACGTCCCTCCAGAAGTTGATTAGGTCTCCTGGTTTGCTTAGAACATCTGTGTATGATCTGGGTGACCCGAGGGTGTTTATTCTGATCTGGGTGACGCCCGTGCATTCAAAGAGCACGTGCGCAACGGTCTCCTCAGCCTCCATGCACGCCCTGCACAGAGGACTGTCCGTTATGCCTATTGTGTGGAAGTGTTTGTTTAGCGAGCAGTGTCCCGTGATGGTCCCTGTCACCAGGCGCAGGCAGTTCCTGTCCAGGCGTAAAAGACGCCTGGTCAGCTTGCTATCCAAGGATGGCATAGCTTCCTTTGACTGCCGGCAGCCCAGTGTCGAGGACCACCATTGTACTGCTTGTGTGTGGGTGATTTCCTGTAACCACCTACGTATTTGGTTGAAGGGGATGGGTATGACAGGCTCGGGTCCACAGAATGCCGTGCTGGATCCTCGTCTAGCAAGTTCGTCAGCTGCGTCATTACCTAGAGACCCGCTGTGTCCTTTTATCCATTGCAGTGTCACAGTGTTGCGGTTAAGGACCGTTATTTGTTCTAATGCCTTGTGACATTCTAGTGTTAGTTTTGAGGTAATGATTTTTTTCTGTAATGATTGGAGGACTGAGGCGCTGTCGGAGAGTATACGTATGTGTGTATCCGTAACCCTCCTGGTTTCTAGGGCGTGGACCGCATGTATGATGCCCACACACTCCGCCTGATAGACGGTGTTGAACCTTCCCAGCGGTCTGGATATATTTATGTTGAGTTCGTGTGAGAAGACTCCAACTCCGGTACCGGAGTCGGTCTTCGAGCCGTCGGTGTATACCCTCATTTCATTGGGGCCTGAGTAGTCACACTGTTCTTCTGTGAGTATTATTTTGTAGTGCCTTTGAAAATGGGTTGTTTTCGGGGCTTTGTCGCAGGGTGATGCCATCATTGGCTGTCGTTTGATCACATCCTCCTTTATGCGTGTGTGCTTAATTCTGGAGTCATTACTTAGGGTTCCCGATAAATGGAGCCTAAAGGCGGCCAGGGCCGCTTCCTCCCGCACGATTAGGTGTAGAGGCGGCAGCCCCAGCAGTGCCTGTAGGGCAGCGGTCGGTGTAATTCTCATACAGCTAGTGATTGCGACACACGCAAACCGCTGCAGTTTCTCGAGATCTCTCTGGGCTGTGCTCAGGTCTGTTCTGGGCCACCAGACCAGTGAGCCGTATGTGATTGTTGGTCGTATGACTGTAGTGTACAGCCAGTAGGTGACTTTGGGGCTAATCCCCCAATTCCTGCCAAGCAGTCGCTTGCATTGCCACAGGGATATGCTGGCTTTTGTGATAGTGTAGTTCGTGTGTTTTGCCCAATTCAGTTGTTTGTCCAAATAGATGCCCAGGTATTTGGTTTCAGTTGAGAGGCTTAGGGTTGTTCCAAAGAATCGTGGTAATTGTAGTGTCATCAGTTTCCTCTTTTTTGTGAAGAGAATCAGTTCGGTTTTCGTTGGGTTCACTGAGAGTTGGTGCTTGTTGCACCATTCCTCTACTATTTTCAGGGCTTGACGCATAAGGTTGCATAGGGTGTTTTCGTGGGTCCCGTTGATTATTATGGTTATGTCATCGGCGTAGCCTACGGTGAAATAACCTTTGCCATTGAGTGTTTTGATGAGGCTGTCTACCACTAAGTTCCACAGAAGCGGCGAGAGGACGCCCCCTTGCGGGCAGCCTTTCGCAACAATGGCTCTCGTGGTGTCATTTACTGTGACTTGTACAGCCCTTAGTTTGAGCATATTGGTGATCCAGCCACTCAGGGTCGGGTCTACGTTGTGTCTGTCGAGGGCCATATTTATGCTGTTGAACGTTGTTTTGTCAAAGGCACCCTCGATGTCGATGAAGGCAGCCAGTGCTGAGCCTTTGTGGTTCACTGCACATTCGATCTTAGAGACCACGCTGTGCAGCGCTGATTCTGTTGACTTGCCTGTGGAGTACGCATGTTGTTGTTTATGAAGTGGTTTTACCCGGAGAGGTCCGTCTCGGATGTGCCTGTCACAGAGTCTCTCTAGGGTTTTTAGTAGGAAGGATGTGAGGCTTATGGGTCTGTAAGCTTTGGGTTGTGTATAGTCAGTCTTGCCAGGTTTGGGTATGAATATGACTTTCACCTCGCGCCATGCAAGAGGTATGTGTCTGAGTGCTATACAGGTTCGGTAAATCTCCACCAGCCATGGTGTCAGACAATCTACCGCCCACTGCAGTAAGGCGGGGAAGATGCCATCCAGCCCTGCTGACTTGTAAGGCTGAAAGGTGTTAATAGCCCACCTTACTCGATCTTCTGTTACTATGTTGCGGGCGCTTGACCAGTCCTGATCCGTTGGGGCCCATTCTGGTTCCGCTTCCCACGTCCTGTCCTCTAGGACTCTACAACCTGGGAAGTGAGTTTCGAGAAGGACCTTACTAGTTTCATAGTCAGATGCTGTGTATGAGTTGTCGGGTTTCCTAAGCGCGCCTAGAGTTCGGTCCTGATCCGTTGATAGGATCTTCCTTACCCTTGCGGCTTCATTATTAGTCTCGATGGATTCGCAGAATTTACGCCATGCTGTCCTCCTGGCGTTTCTGATCTGCTTTTTGTATGTGTATTGCGTCTTTTTGTATATCTCCCAGTCGTCCGGAAGTCTGGTGTTTTTGGCTCTGTTGAATTGCTTACGCAGCGCATCTCTGAGTTTACTAAGTTCAGCATTCCACCAGGGGTTCCTCTCGTTCCTGTTTCGTGGTGCTCTCAGTTTGCAGCATGCGTGGTATGCTTCGGTTAGGTATTCTGAAAGTTTTGTCACGGTGTATTCTAGTTGTGCCTGGTCTTTTATGGTTACTTGTGTTAGGTGTCTAGTTAGTAGGGAGGCCACGAGGCGTCTGTATCCGGGAACATTAGTGCGCCTCGGGTTTCGCTTCGGCTCGGGTTCCCTACATTTGGTCATCAGTGTAAAGCGGATCCTTCTGTGATCTGAGCAAGAAGGCTCGTCTGACACGTGCCAGTTTGTAATCAGGTTTGTCGCGTTTTCTGTAGCAAGTGTTAGGTCTATAATCGTCTGTCCTCGGACCGTGACCCAAGTGGGTTCCGAGCCACGGTTAATGATGTTAAGGTTAGTAGAGAATAAATAGGTGGATAGTACCTCTCCCCTGGAGTTCGGTGCGTCGCTGCCCCAGAGCGGGTGGTGGGCGTTCGAGTCAGTGCAGATGATCAGGTCCAGATTGGTGCACTCGCAGTGTTGCACTAGGTCGGCCATCTGTTTTGGTGGACAGTCTGCGTCCTCGCCAGGCATGTACACCGAGGCCAGTACAACATCTGGGGCGCTACCTTCGGTCTGGAGCCTGACAGCTGTCAGGTCTCTGGAACAGAATTGGGTGAGTGGTGTGGTAGGGATTTCTTTGGGTATATAGACGCAGGTTCTTGGTTTGTCTAATGTGTGAGTGTTGAGGATTATCTTACCTCCGATGTTACCGAGGCCACATATTTTGTTATTTCTGATCCACGGCTCTTGGATCAGTGCGATGGTTCGGGGCTTTACCTCCAGTGCCCTGCGTAAACTAGCCGTGGCAGTCTGGCTGTGTTGGAGGTTGGTTTGGATTATATTTAAGGCTGGTGGTGGCGGTGGAGTGGAGTTAGTCGGAGATTGATCCATTGGACAGTCTCTCCGTCTCCTCCACTCTGATTTGGGCGTCGTTTCCATCGCCCGGCGACGAGGTAAGTAATAGCTCGTTCCAGCCAGGTGATGCAGGGGGCAACGTGTCGGTATCATCGGCCATTGCCGCTCGGGCCATGACCTCCTCAAGTTGTGCCATGTCCGTGTCGGTCGTCTGTGTCGTCGTCGGTACTGTCGTCTTCCCGTCTGTGCTGTCGGTCTGGGTGTCAGAGGGTCGGGTCGTGGGCCAGAAGCGTACGTATATCGACCCAAGCATGTACGATATCCGTCGCTCCCGTCCCAGGACCTTTTCAGCTTCCTCCGGTGGCAGCCCTAGGGTCAGATAAGTCCCACAGTGGTCGCCACCGACAGTAGTTGCCCTGTATAACGACCACCGCGATATGTCGTACCAAGTGTTCTGACGGATCAGAACACTCTGGAGCTTGGCCACGTCACCTCTGTAACGAGGGACGAAAAGCGAGGCTCGGACACGGGTGGGCACGTCGGTCTGTTTCATTACGGTAAGTCTCTGGTTAGTGTCTGGGAGTTTGATTTTGGGCACATTCTGGGTCAGCCAGGTCAGGGCATAGTCGTCTTCACACCACATCTGCACTGTACCTTCCGCCACCCGTGGGTAACCGCGGAAGGCCGGGAGTGGTGCTGACAAGTCTGTGTCCATCACTAGGTTCTCAAGGTCCGTCTTTATGTAGTCTGCCTCTACCTTGGTCAGCTCCCTGCCGGGGTGGGGAAAGCAGATTGCTACGGCCAGCCGCGCCGGAATATCCTGGGTGGCCCGCGCGTAGGTTCTCTGCCCCCCCTGAGCGGAGTGGACCCTCACACGTTTGGCGTCCCCCTGAAACGTACTTGGCGAAGCCGTGTCATCAGGTCGATCCCTCTTCGCCGGCCCTGTACCGCTCGGTCCAGGCTGCGGCTCAGAGGTGCCTGGCAGGGTGGTCGTTGCTGGCAACGCCTTGTGTGAGGCTCCAGACCGCTTACCCCTAGCACGTCTAGGTCGAGGTTGTCGGTCGTGGGTTGTCTTAGTGTCTTGGGGTCGGTTTGCTGGCCCGGCAGACTCCACAGCGTGCGGAGGCGCTTCGCGCTGGGTTGCCCCTTCGCGTACCTGCCCCCGCCCGCTTGGTTCCACGTCCGGCCGCTTTCCGCGCTGGGTTTCCCCTTCGCGTACTTGCGGCTGGGCGCGTGGCTCCGCGTCCGGTAACTTTGCGCGCTGGGTTGCCCCTGCGCGTACTCGTGACCGGTCGCGTACCATCTCTTCGGCGTCCGATCGCGCTTCGCGCTGGCCAGTGCCTTCGCGGGTAGTACGCTTTCGGTCGCCTACTTCCTTCTTCTCCCGGGCTGAGGCTTTTCCGCGCTTTATCAGCGGGCGTACTTCACCAACAACGACCGGGAGAGTGGTAGAGCTGCCCGGTTCAGTGTCCTTCCCCGTATCGGTCTGTCTGTGTTCATCTTGGTCGCTGTCTGGGTAAGTGGTGCTGCTCCGCACAATGCTCTGTTGCCAGAGGTTTGTGGGAGGCACATACTCTGTCGTGGGTATTGGCGCGTGTATCGCAGCCGGGGTTAGGTGCAGTGGCGCGTTAGTCGCAGCCTGTGATGTGGGCGCGTTTGTCGCAGCCTGTGATGTGGGCGCTAAAGCAGCAGCCGGCCGCGCTGAGAAATGCGGCATTAATGTGTCCATTATTGAGCAGTTTGACGCCCCCCCCATAATACGATGGGGGCTAACCGCCGGAGCGGTGTGGGATTCCCCGGCTTGGCCGGGACCCACCTGGGTAGTTTCATTTGTTAGAGGTTTCAAACCTATAAGTTTAATATAAACTACATCTTGTCTACTGCTTTGATGTGTCCTAGCAACCGAAGTAACATTGTTCTAAAAATTATATATTTTTCTGTTGCACTACAAATAAGTATTTTCTTCCTGCAACCTTATCCCATTCTCTAATATGGTAGCAGAGCGTGAGGAAACAGAACGCGTATGATAATTATAATTAATTACATTATCAAGTAAGAAATCGCGAAAATGAGTAACCAATCCATCGCAATTGAAAAACTCTCCGGAGTAAATAATTACACCAACTGGAAATTTCAAATGAAGATGTTGCTTATTCATGAAGACTTGTTTGAATGTGTCAACGAGGTCGATAAGAAAAATAAACCAGAATGCGAAGACAAGAAGAAACAGGAAAAAGCGCTAGCACGAATCTGCCTCAGTGTTCAGCCATCTGTTTACTCCGTTGTCAGGAATTGCAATACTGCGTTTCAGGCCTGGAAGAATATACAAAATTCGTTCGAGGACAAAGGTCTGTGTAGAAGATTAGGTCTCCTCAGAATGCTATTTAGCTTAAAATTAGAGCAGTTTGACAGTATGGAGGCGTATATTACAAAAATTCTAGATACAGCCCAACAACTGCAAGACATAAATGCTTCTCTGGAAGACGAGTTCGTTGCTATAATAATGCTCTGTGGGCTCCCCAAGCAGTTTGACCCACTCATTATGACGTTAGAGCATAGTAGCCTTTCTCTCAAGTGAACTGGTGAAAACTAAACTACTCCAGGAGGCACAGAGACGAGGTGATGCAGAAGGTACGGAACAGAATGCCCTAACTTGCCACATGACCAATAATAGAAACATTTTGCATGATTTTGTGTGTGATACGCCAAAAGAAATAAGCGTTGCGAACGGTGAAAAACTTTTTACGTCGGGTCGTGGTAATGTGAAACTCTTTTTACAAAACCAATGGATAACTGTCAGTAATGTAGTTTTTATACCGAACTTGTCATGTAATCTGTTATCTGTCAGTATTTTGACACAAAAATGTTTTGAAGTAAAATTTATATCGATTTTTTGTAAAATTTACCAAAACGGAAAGGTAGTAGCTGTAGCAAAACGGGATGCATGCGGTCTTTATAAATTAGAAACCGGGGATGCGTCTATAAATTCCGTTTCGCGCGAACACAGTATGCCAGTAAGCGTCTCCTTGAGTACCCAGGCAGATGTTCAATCTCAGGGTTTATGGCATCGTCGGCTTGGACATCTGAATAGTCGCAGCATGAACCTACTCAAGAGTGGTATGGCGGCTGGTATCGACTATGATGTATCTACATACGAGCAATGTATCGCTTGTATTGAAGGTAAGGTTACTAATTTACCTTTCCCTAAGAAATCTTTTTCACGTGCAAGTGAGGTGTTAGGACTGGTTCACACGGACGTGTGCGGCCCTATGCCAGTGAAATCTATAAGCGGTGTGATATATTTGCTAATATTTATTGACGATTTTTCTAGGAAGACATTTTGTTATTCAATAGAATCGAAAGACAAAGTTTTTGAGTATTTTTTGATTTTTAAAGCTCTTGTAGAGAACGAGACTAATAAAAAGATTAAAATCCTGAGAAGCGATAATGGTGGCGAGTACATCAATACGAGATTTAAGCAGTATTTGAGTAAGTGTGGAATCTGGCATCATACTACTGTTCCTCACTGTCCACAGCAAAATGCAGTTGCCGAACGCGCGAACCGAACGATTATGGAGGCGGTGCGCTGTATGCTTCTGGAAGCAGGTTTGGATCAACGTTTTTGGGCTGAGGCTGCGAACACTGCGGTGTACATTAAAAATCGCTAACCTACAAAGGCAGTTAGAGGTGCAACTCCAGAAGAAATTTACACTGGACACAAGGTAAATTTAGATAACTTACGTGTGTTTGGTTGTTTAGCATATGCTGTACAAAATAATCGTAATAAACTGGATCGCAAATCTAAACCTTACATATTCGCGGGATATTGTGAGAACACAAAAGGATACAGGCTCTTGGATGTTGAGAGCTATAAGCTAACAATAGCGAGAAATGTTAAGTTCATTGAGAATCAATTCCTCAAGCATCTGAACTTCACTAAAGTAGAATCAGATGTGGTAATAGAACTTAAGACTCCTTGTGTAACCGAGAATAGAACAGAGTCAGAACAAACTTCTGTGACTACTGATGATGCTAATGATAGCGAGGCTTCGACCAGTAGCTTGGTCACAGATCATCACTCAGATGCTACTTATGTTCCAGATGTTTCATTTGAGACAGATGACTTGAGAGCAGCATACGTGAAAGCTGATGAGAACTCCTTCCTGTGTGGTTTTTTGACGGGGGAAGCGTGTAGCAGTGATGATCCAAGAACAGTTGAAGAAGCGTTGAATAGTCCTGAAGCCAAGCAGTGGCGAGCTGCTATGAAAGACGAGTATCAGTCCTTTTTGGACAATAAGTGCTTTACCTTAACCGATTTGCCGAAAGGTGCAAAGCCAATAAAGACCAAATGGATATTTAAGAAGAAAAGAGGGCTTAATGGTGAACTATTACAATACAAAGCACGTCTAGTGGCAAAAGGATTTACACAAAAGTATGGAGTGGATTATTTTGAAACTTTTTCACCTGTAGTGAGATACGAAACCATAAGAATGTTATTAGCTTTGGCTATGGAGTATGACATGGAGATTGACCACATGGACGTAAAAACAGCCTTTCTAAACGGTGATTTAAAAGAAATCATTTTCATGGAAATACCAGAAGGTTTTGAAAAAGGTAGAGGCAATAATAAAGTGTATCGACTACGCAAAGCTGTTTATGGTCTAAAACAAGCGCCTAAATCGTGGAATGAAAAGATCAATCATGTTCTTGTCAACAAACTCAAGTTTAAGAGATTGCTCTCTGAACCATGTGTATACATAAAGCGAAATGGCGACAAGTTTGTGATTATCGCATTGTATGTTGATGATTTAGTATTTTTTAGCAATTGTAATGCGGAAAAAAACTAAAACTAAATCATTGCTGATGAAAGAATTCGCGATGAAAGATCTTGGTCCTGTAGAAAGAGTTCTAGGATTAAGAATCAGGAAAGAGAATGGCAAGATCACTCTAGATCAAAGTGCCTATATTAAAAAGATATTAGAGAAATACAAAATGCAAGACTGCAAATCTGTTGAAACTCCAATGCAGTGTCAAAAATTGAACAAAGCTGAAAAAAAAGATGACAGTTTGGAGTATCGGGAATTGATCGGTTGTCTTATGTATGTAGCAGTCTGTTCGCGCCCTGATATATGTCACGCTGTAAGCGTATTAAGCCAATTCAATAACTGTTATTCCGATGTCCACTGGAAAGCAGCTAAACGTGTTTTGCGTTATCTTAAAGGTACAATAGATCTGCATTACCTATAAGAAAACTGGCTTATCTGTGACAGGTTTTGCTGATGCAGACTGGGCTTCTAATGAAATTGATAGACGTTCTTATACGGGATATGTTTTCAAAATTGGGAATTCTATTACTTGTTGGGAAAGTAGGAAACAGCGTACCGTTGCGTTATCGAGTACTGAGGCGGAGTACATGTCGCTCTCCGATGCTTGTAAAGAAGCACTGTTTATAAAATCTTTCTTGCACGAATGTATTGGTAGTAACATTGAAATAACTATTTTCAATGATAATCAGTCGGCCTTGAAATTGACTGAAAGTAGTATGTTTCATGGTAGGTCAAAACATATAGATATACGTCATCATTTCGTCCGGGAGGTGGTTAGCAATGGTGCAGTAAAAATAAATTACATGCCAACGTCCAAAATGACGGCGGATGTCTTAACTAAACCTTTGTCGGTAGAGAAACATAAGTATTTTGTAAACGAGTTAGGTCTAGCTACGGATGTATGTCTACAAGATAAGTTTAAAGGGCGGTGTTAGAGGTTGCGAACCTATAAGTTTAATATAAACTACATCTTGTCTACTGCTTTGATGTGTCCTAGCAACCGAAGTAACATTGTTCTAAAAAATATATATTTTTCTGTTGCACTACAAATAAGTATTTTCTTCCTGCAACCTTATCCCATTCTCTAATATCATTATCTTGCTGCTTCATGTTCATGGTAGTGGGGGTGGGCTTTTTTGGAATCGAGGTTACCCGTCCTCTGGGACCGACAGGGGTAAAGGAATGGGAGGGAAGGCATTTTGTGGATTGAGGGTGTGGTTTCCTGGGGGGGTCACCCTAGGCCTGGGAGTTGGCCTAGGGATTTTAGGATCGATGGGATCTGTATGGATAGGGAGGGATGGCTTAGTCAGGTGGTGGGTTCACGGGAAGGGGTGTATGGGTTACCCTAAGCTTGGGATTTGGCTTTCGGGAACTTCTCTTGTCCGGGATCCCCTAGGGGAGATGCTCCGAGTGCGGGACCGCTCACTAACGGCCCAAGGTTGCCGTCAGTGGTCGGTCCCGCAGCCGGAGTTGGGCTATCCGCAACCTGCCCACCCGCTCGGTTGCAGAAGAAGAAGTGCCTGGCAGTTCAGGTCGCCCCACCACGGATGTACGTATACATTCGCGTTGGAGCGACCCAGACCCCCCCGAGAACTTTTGCGACCTCTCGAAGGCGTTCGATTGCGTAGACCATGAGACACTTCTGCTGAAACTGGAGCACTATGAGATTAGGAATACAGCTCTTGATTTGCTAAGATCATACCTGAAAGATAGAAAGGTTAAAGTTCAAGTCAACGGCACAAACTCATTAGGGTCTGAAATAAAAGAAAGAAAGAAAATAAATTTATTTGACACAGGCCAAAAAAAATTATGGTAATTGGTGTTCCTCATGGTTCGATATTGGGTCCATTTCTCTTTTTAGCTTATAGTATTAATGATTTACCCCAATTATTTCAAAATCAACCAAAGATGGTGTTATTTGCAGATAAAATAAATCGACGGTCACAAAATCTTGACGACGTGAATAGCTCTATTGTTAGGTCCAAGATTGGTTTACGGTAAATAATTTGGTACTAAATAATAAAAAAAAACCATATGCATTAGATTTAAATTACCAAATGTTAGAAGTAGCAAATGGGACATCCTATTCAATGGAGAAAAACTGGAATTTATTAATTAAACAGTTTTCCTAGGAATCACGCTAGACGAGAAATTACTATAGGGACCCCTTATAACATCTCTCGCGGGGCGGCTAAGCTCGGCCGCTTATGCTGTTAAAAAGATAAGACAGTTAACAGATGTAGAAATCACGCGTTTGGTCTATTTTAGCTACTTCCACAGCAATACGTCGTATGGCATTTTACTGTGGGGTCGGGCTGCTGACATTGAATCCATCTTTATTTTACAAAAGATAGCTGTCAGAGCCATTTATAATCTACGTCGTCGCGAATCTCTCAGGGAACTATTTAAAAATATTAATATTATGACGGGTACCTTGCCAATTCATTTATGAAAATATTATGTGTGTGAGAAAAAATAACGAAGTTATTATAAATCAATAATAATCTTTTTAATAAAATAAGTGATAGACATAATTTCAATATTAGAAATAAAGATAAAATAGATCAACAATTTTTCAGACTATCTAAAGTAAATACATCTTTTATGGGGTACTATGTTAAATGTTACAACAGAATGCCTTGTGATAATATTAGAATTAAATAAATGAAAATTTAAAACTCATTTTAAAGTACACTTTGTAAACAAGCATATTACAAATTAGAGGATTATATCCAAGATAAAAGTGCTTGGAAACATGCTGGTCCTGACAATTTAGAATCTAGACAAAATCTAACTGGTTGCCAATTTAATTGTATAATATTATTTTTATGACATTGATTTTATATTCTGTGATTACTTTTTAAAACATTATAAAAGAGAAACGGTGGAGGTTCTTGCCCATTCTTCTCCATACGAAAACTATATAACTAAACTTTTGGGAGGGGCGCCTAGAATCTTTTTTTTTTTTTTTTTTTATAAATTTGGACGTTCAAAAGTGCCTTTTTGTGCCTAATTGAAATACATTATTTGACTTTGACACGTTAAAGCGGCTAAACAGATTTGGATGAAATCTGGCACATGGGTAGACCATGACCTGCGTTAGGACATTGAATACTTTTATCCCGATATTCCTACCGAATTGGGGCGCAGTTAGTAATGGCATAAAATCTAAAATATACTTTATGAGAACGCCACAAGCACGTCGCCGCATTTATGCAAAGGGTCGAAATTCTTAACTGTATTAAATATTGTACATTTTCTAATAATGTTCTGGGAAGAACTCGACAGTGCTTTAAAGAGCTCGCTCAAAGGGTTGTCTGTCGACGAAAAGTCTATCTACGTAGAAGTAATGAGAGTCTTTGATGAACGAGATATTGGAGAAGTTATAAAATAAATGCGACTAAATTACATTTTGGAGTAAGTAAACAGTGAGCTTTTTCGGTGAACACAAACGTCATCGATGATATAATACACGAGTCTGATGGTCCTCTGGAGTATTTGTACTTTAGGTAGGTACGTAGGTACGCAAGTCTCTAACTACCACTAGATCTAAAGCGTAAAAATAACAAGAATCATTGTCACTCTTAATAACATTAAACAATAGGGATGTTGACTGGGAAAAAAAATCTATTTAGTCTGTAAGTCAGATAATAAAAAAAATATTAGACACGTATTTTTTGCTTTATCATATTAATAAAAAATGGTTTAGATAAAACGCATTAAAGTTGGGGAGTGGGGGCTGGCTACGTCCTAAGTCAGTATAAAATCCACCGGGGAGTGACGTCATTCCTCCTTGTCCGATGAAGCGCCAGCCCGCGCCGCAGCTGAGCGCGTAGCTTTAAATTCCCCGCATAATAATCATGAAATATCTTTGATCCAGCCTGTCCCATCTTGCTGTCCTCCCCTCAGCGACGCCCTAAGCCGAGGTTCGTACCCCACAGGGGGTGCCCTTAGCGAGCGTTCGCCTAATTTTAATGTAGAATAGTTGCTCCTGGCTGGAGGCTTTGAGTGTAGTGCTTAAGGCAGCCACAGGATTGTTCGGTTGAGCAGTAAATACCTTAGTGGTATACCTGCGAGATGCCATAGTTAAAAAAAAAAAAAAAAAAACGTCATTCCTCATTTGAACGTATTGCCTACTCAATGTATTGCCGTAATCTTTTGATTATGTAGAAAATAAAAAATACGTGTCCAATATTTTTTAATAACCTACCGGAGGGACTCTACCAACAACATCCATATGAACTAATTAATGCATCGCTGAACATGAAACACCATTTAATTTTAAATAATTTATTTTTAGAATCCTTAGTACTCAGTTAGCCTTTTGACTCTGCGAACGTTAAGCTAACGCCCACACATTTTCAACTTACTAAATTAAATATGCTGTTTATACCATAAGTATCTACTGATTAAATACCTATAAAATAAAGAAATAATTATTTTTTGTATAGTACCTATGCTAAAATTTATTTCAAAATTTGAAAATACCAACGGTAATGTAGAATTTATTACAAATACCGGTTTTGCCTGCGGCTTCGCCCGATGTCGGAAAATATCCTTCGGGAACGTACTACGGGGATTAAAAGTACAGACCCTATGTGTTAATCCAGGTTATAAACTATCTGTGAGCCAAATTTCATCCAAATTAACCGTTCAGCCTTTTTGCGCCAACTCGGAACATAAATTATATATCCAGATGAAACGGACAAAAAATCTAAAAACTATATTTTCGGCATCAGACTCGCAATATTTTTTTTTTCAAAAATTTCAATGTACATTTTGACTTCGTTACTATTTTATTACATATACTCGTAGGTATAGAACAAAGCTAGCCAATTACCTAGGTACTTTCTCTTTAAATGTATTTAATTTTATTGCCTTGTAAACTGCTGTGCCCTTACAGGGTTCATGTCAGGTGCTGGACCCCTTAAGTGTAACATCTACTTACCACATGAGTGCCATAAAATATTTCATTTTGAGTTTGAATTCAATTCAAAGAGGTACCGTAATCAAAGTATTTTCATTCCGTCACGCGGTGGTACTAACAGCATCCAATGTGAGTCGGGCACAAAGGCTAGTGGAGTAGTGGCTCAATTCCGTATGCAAAGTGACAGGATGTGACCAGTAAGTTAAGAAGAACAACTCATAACAACGCAGATCAATAACTCTTTGAATGTCATAGCGTACGGAAAATTCAAATTTCGAGTAACCGGAAAATATCCTTCCGTTGCCGGTTGGAAAAATATCCATGGGATTTTGAATGCTGTCATGAAGTCTTCTGGTTTCCACTAAACTCTGTAAATTCGTAAAACACGTATTCTTTTGTACAGACGCCAGCACGTCAACCTACCTGAAACTGTCAAATTTTCCCAATCAACTTTGAACCTTATATTTTAGTGATAAAGTTGAAAATCTATTAAAGAAATTTAACAGATTGTACGAGTAGTAGGTTGATATGCTGGCGTCTGTACTCAACTGACACGTGTCAGGTTCTATCGGCGGCCCATCATCTACCCCGGTCACCAGGGAGAGTGGAACCGGCGAGAGATGTCGTGCGCTGTCCCACAGGGATCGGTCCTGGGGCCGCATCTGTGGGACATCGGATACGACTGAGTGCTGCACGCCGACCTCCCCAGTGGCGTCAGCGTCGTCTGTTACGCTGACGATACGTTGGTCCTGGCGCAGGGGAGGTCGCACCAGGCGGCGGTCGAACTAGCGACACACGGGGTTGCGACAATCGTGGCCAGAATCCGGCAGTTGGGACTCGAGGTGGCCTTGCACAAGTCCGAGGCCATGTGTTTTCATGGTCCTTGGAACGCGCCACCGTCGGGTTCCCAAATAACGGTAGGAGGGGTTCACATCGGCGTCGAGTCGACGATGAAGTACCTGGGACTCGTCCTCGACAGTCGGTGGAACTTCGTGGAGCATTTCCGACGTTTGGCTCCCAGACTGGACCGGGCCGGGGCTGCCTTGGCCACCCGGCTGGTTCGGGGATACCGCACGGTCTCCGGTGAGGCGGCGAGCCTCCTTGCCGGATTGCCGGCATGGGATCTGGAGGCAAAAGTCCTCGCGCATATTTGGGAGTGGCGCGGGGAGGCGAAACGCCGGGGCTTGACTCCGATGCCGCGAGAAATCGCGGCACAGCGGACAGAGCTCCGACGGGATCTCATGGCGTCATGGAGAGTGCGATTGTCGCAACCCAGTGCTGGGCACGCCACTATTGCGGCGATAAGTCCCCTCTTTGAGGAGTGGCTGGAGAGGCGCCACGGCGTCCTCACCTTCCGCCTGACGCAGGTCCTCACCGGACACGGCTGTTTCGGGAGGTACCTGTTTCGGATAAGGCGGGAGGAAACGCCCGGGTGTCATCACTGCGTGGATCGCCCGGAGGACACGGTGGAGCATACGGTGGAGGTATGCCCGGCTTGGGCAGAGCACCGCTGTGTCCTCGTGGAGGCGATCGGTGGCGGGGATCTCTCGCGTCCGGCCCTGGTCCAGGCCATGGTACGGAGTGAGAGGGCATGGGAGGCCGTCACCTCCTTCTGCGAAGCAGTAATGCTCGCGAAGGAGGAGGCGGAGCGCGTGAGGGAGAGGCAAATTTCGCGCCCTCACGCCCCTAGCCGCCGCAGGAGGAGACGCCCTGGGCGTCGGGAATCTATTGCCGATTCCCGGCCACCGTAGGCGCGGGCTTGCGGACGGTGAGCAATGGGTAGCTCGCCGTCCGGTAAGGACCAAGCCCGAGTCGGCGGCGCGTTGTGTTCCACGCGCGCCTCAAAGAGTGTCAGCGAGTGAAGGGGTCCGATGAGACCATTGCCTGCCGGGGTCGCGGGAAAGTCCGAAAGGGATACCGTGGCCCCCTGGCATTGCACAGGCAATAGAAGGAACACGGGTGGGTTTTAGTCAGTAAGAGTCTGACACGCCCTCCCGCTCCACCCAGAGCGGGAGACGTCATTTAATGATTTCCCACCCAAAAAAAAAAAAAGGTTCTATCGGCGGCAACGCGACGGCGGCGACGGTTGAAATATAGTTGTCATAAAATGGATAAAATAATGTTTTATTTACAAGGAGAGGGGTTATAAGGTGTAGCATCATTGTACAGCCTCAACACTGTTTCCCAAGAATACCAAATACAGCAATAATGTTTTTTATCCATTATCACAGAATTGAGAAATCAATTCAGTGGTAATTCAACCACGTAGAGATAATGAAACAGGACTTCTGCTTGTTCCTACTTTGTGGCAACAGGCAGCGGGAGGGGACGTGCCGGGGTCCCAGCATCCCTTTCAACGGATCCCGAACAGTCGAGACGAGACACCGGCCGTGTGTACTCCCGTCAGTTTTGAGCGGGAAAATCGCGACAACTTTTCGCTCCTAAACTGACTGACGGTTACAGTTTGAAATTCGAATTTAACGAGTGCTTCATTTATTGAGTGCCAGGATTTGTGATCGTTTGACAGTGTGTATTCTTTTGTTTTACACGGTCGTTATTTTTTAATGATATACAACGGAATAATTTAAAAAAAAAAACTATTTATGAATCAAATTAATGACGATAATAAAAGTACCATAATAATTTTCATTGATGAAGAGATTATGAAATGAGAGGATTTCGATTCCTGGAACGCAAAACATCTCAATTACAGGCTTAGCTCAATTAGTGGAAAAAGGGAAAACGTGCTTCAATTCTAATTATTCATTATTACATAAAGGATCCACATAATTATCGTTGAATAAATTATTCAGACTGATAAAAACCCCGGACTACGGAATGTGATTCGTGGAAGCATTATTTTATCTTCTAATAAATTCATGTGTCATTCATAATTTTTATGTTTTTTACAAATTAATCATATTTTTTGTAGGATGATATTCCATTTGATTATGAACTCATTAGTATTTTTTTTAGGGAAACTTTATAGGGCTCATATTAACATGAAATATTTTTTTTTTTCCTATTCTTACGATGGCTACTAAAATTGGAAGTGTCTTTGTAACATAACATAATATTAAGCTTGTTTTCTCCGAAGGGTTCTGCAGAGGTGTAGGTACCTATAGGACACCAGTTTCACCAGTTGTTCCTTGAGCAGTGGTGGCCCAATAATATCGGCCACGACACGAGTCGTGAGTTCGATACCAGGTAGGCACTTTACTTTGTGTAGTTAATTTCATCACCACTGTTCTCAAAACGGTGAAGGAAAATATCGTGAGGAAACCGGCATGTCCTAGAACCAAAAAATCGAAGACATGTGACATCCACCAACCCGCACTAGGCCCGCGTCGTGGATTATGGCCCACTCCCTCTCACTCAGAAGTGGCGAGCGTCCCAGCAGTGGAAAGGTTATAGGCTATCGTTGCCTTGTAACTTGAGATTATTAAGTTTTAGCGATATTGGTGCCGATTCACTTGTACGCCGAACTAAACTAACTAAACTATCACTAAAATTCCTTACTTTTGGCTATGAGAATCTTAAAGCTATTCTGTAGTAAAAAGTGTCTAAATTTAAAAAATAGTTTGACACAACTAAATCGAATTTGACAATTGCGATTCCACGTGGTAAGTACATACTTGTTTGCCCTACCCCGTGAATTTTTTTAGAGCCGGAGGCTCGCTGTGGCGGCAGCCTCGACGTGTTTTATATGGAATTTTTCCCTTTTTGTATGGAAAAAAAAAAAAAACCTATGTGTTGAGTATTAGGGGTATAAGGTTTTCATAAAGGGGGTCGAAATTTTCATTATTTTTGCGATAGGACACACCATTTTCAAGATATAAGCAAAAGAAAAGAAAAAATCCAGTACAGTACTGTTTTTGCACCCGAAGTCAAGATGTTCGTGTGAATTTTAGTTCATGACAACTAATAATATTCGACACCATTTTCAGTGGCGATAAAAAATGGTCAGAATTAGTTAGACAATTAAAATTTTAGGTGAAAAATGTCAAATTCAGAATAGCAAAATTGTCATTTTCACTAAATTAAAATCTCAGTACAATCTTAGTGCTGTCAAACTAAAATATAGTTAAATTGTGCCACTTTAGTCTATTTCAGAATGGGAAATCATCGTTTAATAGGAGTAAACTAAATTTTGGTGATTTTTAGTCTAGTTTAGACGCATTTGTGACAAGAGAATCGGCACCAGTGTATATCATATCCAAAACATACATAGAGATCTGTGCTAGTCTCATAATAGATTGGTCTTGAGTAAGCTCTGGCACTGACACAATGCATTTAAGCCGCTTATCAGTCGCTGTAAACCATGTGTTTTGTACCTTAATCACGTAAGTAATACACGATCAGTCGGAATTTGAACCGTATTGAAACAAATTGCTAATCCATTTCTTCGTAAGTAAAAAAAATCTGATCAACAACGTAAATTAACGCAATTAATGTTGTTGAACTGTCAAAATTAAACTAATTTGTCGTAATCGTTTACGAAAATGTGTTGAAACCCTTTTTAATTTCATCGAAGCGAACATTTTATTCCCCGTATAGCGGTATAGCGTGGCCTGTTCCATAGCACGTAGGTATATTGACCGTGGACCTCAATCGGCTAACTTTGGACCAGTTTGATTAAACCAGATTGCAACTATTTCCAATTTAAAGCTATGCCCGAAAACTACAAACCTTGTAAACTTGTTCACTGAAATTCAGGAAGGAAGTTACTCCTTTTAACTTAATTTGTATTCGTTTGGTTAAAATTAGCTCGTTAATCGGGTTCTGAGGTGTTCAAACTAGTTATATCTTGTTACTGCTAACGGTTCGATATCTTGACACATTCCAAATTTTAACACTCCGAAATAAAACCCGCTTGAAAAAAAAAACATTTATTTCGGGTACCTAACTGGGCCCATAGAGTCAATTCACAAAACATATCACACTAATAATATAATAGAATAGAATAAAATAATAAAATTCACAAAAAATTCTAAAATTCAAAATAAGAAAGTGTCTAACGAGGACCAGAAAACGGGTATTATTAATGGCTAGATAATGACGGAACCTTATACACTTGCAAGCTCTACAAAAAGTAGGAAGATTACGTCTAATCTTATCCTACAAAAGGTACAGTGACGGTAATGTGTGATGAAAGAAAACCCGGCAATCTCCTCACCCTCGTCGGCAACAGATTAATGTACTTAATTGGAGAAGAAAGGTAAGAGTCTTTAAAAACCCTCTTCAAATGCCCTCATCACATGTAACAAAAAAAAACAGCTTCTGCCAAAGTCTCTGCTTATATCCTTCTAATCTTTATTCTTAAATTGATGTCGAAAGTACAGTTGTATATTTTGCGACGTCCATTTCTTTTAGTCCCGTCTGTAACTGTAACGTTTGTAACTCATGTTGTGAACAAGAGATTAACTAAGTTAGCTAGGACGGGTAGCAGGGCTGACTGCCCCGGCTCAGCCCGTCGTAATTTCTCTATAGTTTGAGTACATGAATAAACTAGCACCGAATTGTAAGGCAAATTAAGTCTAGAGGGAGTTATTAAATAAAGTGTGGTGTATACATACATAAATGATTCTCCAGTGGACATCGGACAGAGAAAGCCTTTGCTAGTTATGTTATGAGACTATAGTTTGACCGTAACCGTTGTACCGCGCCTTAGGAATGCGCAGCGTTGCAGCGTCGACGAATGAGCGGCGGGACGCCATGAGCGTTGACAAATGAGCGGCCTGCAGTGCTCCCCCGTCTCACCGCGCAAATACCTAAGGCGCGGAACAGCGGTCACGGTCAAACTATAGGGTGGGCCATCTAGTGTTTTAAATTTTAAACGGCTATAAAACAAAAGAAATTTCTACCGTTTTTTTTTTTTAATTTCTTTTTTTATTGGAAAGGTTGAACTTTGTTATTTAAGAATGGAACACAATATCATTCATATGACTACCACGACTGGCTCGGCAGTACCCCATCCGATCAACAAACAGAGACAATTGAAGCGTTGAAACATGAAATCGAAGTTGCCATTGAATTCAAGATTCAAGCCGAAACAATCGAAAATGTACCGAAAAATTGTGTTGTTCGGATGTACTGCCGAGCCAGTCGTAGTAGTAATATGAATGATATTGTGTTCCATTCTTAAATGACAAAGTTCAACCTTTCCAATAAAACCAGAAATTTGAATAAATAATTAGTAGTTTTTGTTATAGCCCATTCAAATTTAAAACACTAGATGGCCCACCCTGTATATTAGGTATCATAAAAAATATGAATGTTATTGTGTTCCATTCTTAAATGACAAAGTTCAACCTTTCCAATAAACCAGAATTTTGAAAAAATAATCAGTAGTTTTTTTATTTATAGCCGATTCAAATTTAAATCACTAGATGGCCCACCCTGTTATTAGGTATCATAACATAACTCGCAAAGGCTTTCTCTGCCCGATGTCCACTGGAGAATCATTTACGCTCAGTATATTTTATATATACACCACGCTTTATTTATTTGCCTTGCAATTCGGTGCTAGTTTATTCATGAACGCGTTTAGCAGCGTGCGCGCCGATGCATACCTACACCCATTCTTTGAGGGTAACAGTGCGCGAAAATCGAGCAGTGTCACGTATAATTATTAGTTTTATTTACTTCGCTTATCCGCGCCGAACATTCGCGTGGCTCGTTGGATAAATGGGACACAAAATGGCGATAGTCTCTCAATGGGCCCAGTCACCCTCGATGCCCTTCGATGTAGGTTAGTGTGGCTAGCGATTAGTTTAAATGTATGCGTCTGTCTCTTTTAGGGGTTAGGTCATGTAAAGGCTCTTGTAAACTTAAATATCTCGTATACGAGGCAAACCTTAATCTAGTAGGTCACAATTCTGAATTTAAGTTCTTTCTCACTCACGGACAGAGGCTCCTCCTTTCCATCTTTCGCAATTTCAAGCTTTTTAGCTTTTTAAAATAATTGATGACGTAAATCTCTTTTAGGAGAACTGAAGAAGGCTCAGAAGGCTGTAGTGATCAGTAATATATTTTATTGGTTCCTTTTTGTTGCTCTCCGTACGTTTTTATGAGGCTGCAATATCGTTAAGTGTAATAATACCGTTAAAACTATTAAGGATCGGACCAGGACGCGCTATGACGTCCTTTAGAAGGTACCTCGACACAATAAATATAGTAGAAATAGCACGTTGTTGAAATAAAAGCGTAATTCTAAGGAAAATCATTTGAAAATATTTGTCTATTTTTATATCACTTTTGTTATTATTAATTTGTAATTGTAGTTTCTTATGTACGAGTTTCCGCCAGCGGCTTCGCCCGCGTGATATCTTTATAAATTATAACTTATTTTACTCAGTGATAATATCACATTCTATTGGTGAAAGAAGTTTTGAAATCGGTCCAGTGGTTTTTGAATTTATTCATTACAAACAAACAAACATACAAAAAATCTAATAGTTTCTATTTATAATATTATAGTTTAGACAAATTATTATTTATAATATTATTCATAGAATATTTTTTTTTATAATATTATATTATTCTTTATAATATTAAATAAGTTTAAAATACAGTCATAAACTTATAAGTGAGTGGTCTGATGGAGGGTAGGTATATAAGCCTGATAGATTTTACCTACAACAGACATACCAGTCTCTTTTAAGTGTTACCTTGACTTAGTACTGTGTTGACGATTATGAAAGAATAATAAACATAACATCATCACGCCTTGTTCCCCCGAAGGGTTAGGCAGAAGTGTAACGTACCTATAGTACACCCACAAAGTCCCATGTAATAGGGGACGAGCCTGTTGCCATCAACCGCGCACTAATCCAGATACCGGGCTGCTGCTGAGAAATTCCAGATGGAAAAACCCAATAACACTTTGCCCGACCTGGGAGTCGAACCCAGGACTTCATGCTCAGCAGTAGCGTTTGCTAACACTAGACAAACGAGGCAGTCGAATAAAATAAAGAATATTATTATTGAATGTAATCAAGATTATATGTCCTACTCCATTTACATAATTATCAGCTATCCTTAAATCCTATTACCGACACGTACCTTAATAACCGACGGTGCGAACTATTAACGGCTTCTTGGTTGATTCGCACGAATTTACTCGTTCAAAACCGGCGAATCGAAACTTTTAAATAATATTAGGCAATTGGCACATTATGAATTTTATGCATTACCTACTGCATAAAATTCCAAATGTGCCAATTAATTAATACGTATTTCTGGAGTTGTTGATACGCCCACAAATAAATGAATTTCGTGCTTAAGTATCGCCTACAGAAAAAATATGATAATTAAACGTTTTGAGTCACCCGTTGCGGGCGAAATAATTCGTGCGAATCGACTTATACTTAAGCCCTTCTAACTCAGTGTGTGCTTTTGCTCAACTTTTTAATAAGTTTGCGATCTTACGCCCGATAAACCCTTATAATTATGATAATTAGTGGCTTATAAAGAGCCGTTTTGTCAAAACCGCTAATTGATAAAAACCGACTTCAACCTGATTTTTGGCTGTCTTTTTATCTTCAAAGTTACTAAAACCCCTACCTACTTGGTTTTTGTTGGGAAATATTTAAGTGATCCTCAAAAAATTCAATAATTTAAAAAGTCTCCATCATTAGATGGATACTTTTTAAATGATTGAACCTCTAAAAACTTTTTGCGCATCTAATGACGCACATGTTTTTTTTTATATAATTGAGCCACTTTCTAACCTTTTCTCACAGTTGTTCGTAGCTACTTGGCTATTTAGTATTACTACGAACCCAAAATAGGAATTATTTGAAGGTTACAAAAAGAGGCGCAATCATTATTATATGTTCAATAATATTATTAGTAAAGTAAAATGAGAATTATTAGATGTTCAATTAAATACATGCCCTTTTTATTTTATAGAATATGTTGTGAGCAATTTAGTCTCTATATGTATTTTCTGTCTTTCTCTACTACATTGTATGGCCTTTTTCGCTACTGCCAAAATGGAATGCGCTAGCTTAGCTCAAGCTATGACCGTGAAGCGATTTTATCGGTTAGTTTCACACACATCCCTCGCTACCCACCCTCGTTCATCTCTGGTGGAAACGCAGCCTAAGTCCAGCGGAATAATTGCGTAAAATACTAAGAATTGCAATGACTTTCATTTTGACAGTTCGACAACATTCATTGAGTTATTTACGTTGACAAGCAGACGTACTTTTAAGAAGTAATGGAGAAGTGGTGGCCGGGCATTGTTAACAGCCGCGACTTACGAGGTGCTCTCAATACGGTGAAGGAACACATTTCGTAGACATGTGACATCATCTACCAACCCGCACTGGGCCCGCGTGGTAGATTACGGCCCACTTCTTCTCACAGGGAGGAGGCCTGTTTCCCACTGCTGGGAAGATTAAAGGCTGATTATGCTATTGAGTTGTTTACGTTGTCAATCTGACGAAATGTATTACGAAATTCCTTCCGATCGTGAAGGAATGTATATTACGCAATAGGGTTGCCATGCGATGTTTTTCTTCACCGTCAGTCAGTAAATGTACAAGTTTATTGGGACCGGGATTTGTAAAGATTAGAGAGATCTTGTTTCTTAGTTCGCATTGTATTGCTTGTTAACGTAAAGAACTTGAATTTCTTCGTCTTAGCGTTTTGCGGAGCATTTTCATTTTTCTTACCTACAGGAAAGAGGCACGCATTCATTGATTTGCTAAGTCAAGGACATTTTAATATGTCTATTTGACAATATTTTTATTTCCTCTGACAAGTTTAATTCCTTTTCAATATGTTCGTTACTCAATCACGCAAAAATGGAGGAATGGATTTCGATGAAATTTGGCACACGGATAGTTTATAACCTGTATTAACACAGGATATACGAGATTTCATACCACGCAGACGAATTCACGGGCAGACAGAAGCTAGTAGGATTTCCGATAATTTCGCAAGGGCCAAGATAATAGAGATGTCAGCAACTGAAGGGGTCTGATAGGACCAATGCCTGCTGGGGTTGCGGGAAAGTCCGAAAGGGATACCGTGGCCCCTGGCAACGTAAAGGCAACCGAAGGAACACGGGTGGGTTTTAGGCAGTAAGAATCTGACACGCCCTCCCGCTCCGCCCAGAGCGGGAGAAGGTATTTGATAATTTCCCAACCAGAAAAAAGAGCCAAGATAATTTCATAATTTCAATGATCAAGTGGTGTCGTTACAACTAGTAACAACATACACCAAAGGCGAATATCACCGATGAAACTGAATACAATCACCACATTATTCTGCCACTGCCATCGTTGTCGATATTTAGATTGAGAGTGTCACAAGTGCTCACGCGACTTGGTGTTCACATTCAGTTTCATTGGCGAAATACCCCTTTTTTTTTGGTGGGTGGGAAATCATCAATAAGTTTTGCAGTCTAATAAATCCGATATTCTGTGCTCTTATCTCAAGATCGTCATCTGCCTAGCCATTGCCCATGGTCGGCTTCTAGTCTTACTGGATGCAACTGAAAACCAGTATTTACATGGAGCGACTGCCTATCTAACCTGGTTTACTAATAACTAATAAGCATAAAATATATTGTCATAATTTACATTAGCATAACGAAATTCAGCATAATAATCATTACATTACGCTTAATATTATTAGGCAATAAATGTTTTGCCATAAATACTGTTGGTATAAGAATAATGAAGCATAATTTTACAAAGCAGTGTTAAACGCATAATGATATTTATAATGTTCTTTAAAATAAAAATAATAAACCCTAATATAACTCATAAAAATACAAATGTTCGCGGCCCAGGGTTGGCCCAAGGGCCACTCCCGCCGCAACTTAACTTAATCAAATAGAGTTATTCCCAAAAGACGAATCAATATTATGCCTTAAAAATGTATGCATCTCCAAATTATGCCAAAACAAATTAGACTTAATGACAGTTAAACTGTCAGGTTAGCATAGACTAACCTTTGCATTATGCCAAAGTATTATTATGCTAATAAAAGATATGGGACAACGTTATGCTAAACAATATTACGCCTTAAATTTTTATGCCAAGAGGATTCCCATCTGACCTCCATAAACCAGTTACTGGGCAATACGATACCCCTACCCCTTGGTAAGACTGGTTGTCAGACTTTTGGGATTCGGACGACCCGTAACGACTGTTAAAGATCCACGAATGACAGCCGAGACCAACGGCTTAACGTGCGTTCCAAGGCACGGGGAGGTCTTGGTATGTAAAGATGGTCACCCATCCACGGACCAACCGTGGCAAGTGTAGCTTAACCTGATTAATCGACACGTGCGGCTGTTATTACAAGCCCCTCTTATCTCAAGATATCTGAGACTTTTATTATAAATTCTGGATCAACCTTTTACCTGGAAATTTACCGTCCGTTAAGACTCAGGGTATATAAATCTATAATGGTGTCTAGCTCGATAATGGATAGTAAGAAATCCACGTCAACAAATTGGATACCGTAAAAATTGAAAAGGGTATCCTGAGATGGTTTGGTCATGTTGAGAGTATGAATGAAAGGCGCCTAACAAAATGTATTTACAAGGCAGATGTAACTGGAAACGCCGGGAGGGGACGCCCTAGGAGGACATATACTGACGTTATTGGTGATGTTCTTCAGAAAGGTTAGGTGCGTAGTACTTGCAACCGGCGTGCGTGTATGACCAGATGTATGAACGTAAACGAGGCAAAAGGAGTATGTAAGGATCGTAGCAGGTGGTGTTCTGCCTACCCCCATGGAAGTAGGCGTGGGTTTATGTATGTGTATGTTTATTTATTTCCTTTTTTTTAAGTCTTCATTCACAAACATTTTCCTACAATTTTATAATTTTGGTTTTAGTACAAGATGTAGCTTATTATTTTAATAAATGTACAACCACAGTTTAAAGAAGAATAAAGTGAAATAAAAAATATATCTTCATACAAAACGGCCGAAACGACGCGCTTCGAAATCTCAGTGTTCATCATTACGCAACAGTGCACGGCAGTTAAGCACAGACGCCGAAGGTACCGAGTGGCCGTAGGTAATTGTTTCAATGTCACTGCCGAGACATAATACTGTTACTTTATTATACTGTGGTAAGACTTAGTACATTAGTATGATATGAGCGAAAATATTTTTCACTTCTCATGCTCTTAAAGTGCTTATTTGTGCAGGATATAGGCTGCACAAAATCGAATTTTGTGCACTAGTGCATTAACGTAGCTACTTATAAATGTATCTATATTAAGGCAAAGAAAATGAGCTATACAGCCAAACACAATAAGAAGTTCATAGATAGAATTTGTTATTTTATAATATTTACTTTATTTTATAAAATAAATCTTCTAGAAGTGTAAATAAATGTTATGGCTGCTAAAAGTCTCGCATAAAATGGTTCGTTTTGTGCACTTGTTGTAAAATCTACTATAACACACGGGGGTAAGCTCGTTTTACTCGCAGTATGTTCGTCATTAAGTTTTCTAAATTGCCTGTTTCGATACCCTATACTCACAGATGTATGATTAAGTGGCCACTTTTATTTAATCCTAACTGAATAATAATATTATAAATGCGAAATTGAATTTGTTTGTTTTTTACGCTTTCACTTCGCTTTCACGCTAAAACAGCTGAACAGATTTGGATGAAATTTGGCACATGGGTAGACCATGACCTGGATAAGGACATAGGATACTTTCTGAACTACACGCGGGTGAAGCCGTGAGAAAAAGTTAGTGTTACTTTTTTTTTTTTTTTTTTTTTGGGTGGGAAATCATCAAATGACGTCTCCCGCTCTGGGTGGAGCGGGAGGGCGTGTCAGACTCTTACTCTACTCCTTCTCTTGCCTGTGCAATGCCAGGGGGCCACGGTATCCCTTTCGGACTTTCCCGCAACCCCGGCAGGCAATGGTCTCATCGGACCCCTTCACTCGCTGACACTCTTTGAGGCGCGCGTGGAACACAACGCGCCGTCGACCCGGGCTTGGTCCTTACCGGACGGCGAGCTACCCATTGCTCACCGTCCGCAAGCCCGCGCCTACGGTGGCCGGGAATCCGCAATCGATTCCCGACGCCCGGGGCGTCTCCTCCTGCGGCGGCTAGGGGCGTGAGGGCGCGAAATTTGCCTCTCCCTCACGCGCTCCGCCTCCTCCTTCGCGAGCATTACTGCTTCGCAGAAGGAGGTGACGGCCTCCCATGCCCTCTCGCTCCGTACCATGGCCTGGACCAGGGCCGGACGCGAGAGATCCCCGCTACCGATCGCCTCCACGAGGACACGGCGGTGCTCTGCCCAAGCCGGGCATACCTCCACCGTATGCTCCACCGTGTCCTCCAGGCGATCCACGCAGTGATGACACCCGGGCGTTTCCTCCCGCCTTATCCGAAACAGGTACCTCCCGAAACAGCCGTGTCCGGTGAGGACCTGCGTCAGGCGGAAGGTGAGGACGCCGTGGCGCCTCTCCAGCCACTCCTCAAAGAGGGGACTTATCGCCGCAATAGTGGCGTGCCCAGCACTGGGTTGCGACAATCGCACTCTCCATGCCGCCATGAGATCCCGTCGGAGCTCTGTCCGCTGTGCCGCGATTTCTCGCGGCATCGGAGTCAAGCCCCGGCGTTTCGCCTCCTCGCGCCACTCCCAAATATGCGCGAGGACTTTTGCCTCCAGATCCCATGGCGGTAATCCGGCAAGAAGGCTCGCCGCCTCACCGGAGACCGTGCGGTATCCCCGGACCAGCCGGGTGGCCATGACCCTCTGGGACGCGTTCAACCTGCGGGCAGGCCGCCGCCTCAACGAACGCGCCCACACCGGTGCCCCGTACAGGGCCATGGACCGCACGATCCCCGCGTATAGCCTCCGGCAGGAGGCGTTTGGACCCCCTAGATTGGGCAGGAGCCGCTTCAAGGCAGCCCCGGCCCGGTCCAGTCTGGGAGCCAAACGTCGAAAGTGCTCCTCGAAGTTCCACCGACTGTCGAGGACGAGTCCCAAGTACTTCATCGTCGACTCGACGCCAATGTGAACCCCTCCTACCGTTATTTGGGAACCCGACGGTGGCGCGTTCCGAGGACCATGAAAACACATGGCCTCGGACTTGTGCAACGCCACCTCGAGTCCCAACTGCCGGATTCTGGCCACGATTGTCGCAACCCCGTGTGTCGCTAGTTCGACCGCCGCCTGGTGCGACCTCCTCTGCGCCAGGACCAACGTGTCGTCAGCGTAACAAACGACGCTGACGCCATTGGGGAGGTCGGCGCGCAGCACCCAGTCGTATTCGATGTCCCACAGATGCGGCCCCAGGACCGATCCCTGTGGGACACCGCACGACATCTCTCGCCGGTTCCACTCTCCCTGGTGACCGGGGTAGATGATGGCCCTGTCCGTCAAATAGGCCTCGACCACACGACAGAGGTAGGTCGGCATCCGGTGATACCGGAGTGCCTCCCTGATGCAACTCCAGGGCAGGGTATTGAAGGCGTTGGCGATGTCTAGAGACACCGCCAAGACGACCCCACCCCGAGCCACCACATCCCCCGTCGTGAGGGCTCGCACGCGCATGATGGCGTCCACCGTGGAGCGCCCCCTGCGGAAACCAAACTGGCTCTCCGACAAATCCGGCCCCACCCGCACCAGCCGCCCGACGAGGCGGTCTGCAATTACTCTTTCAAAGAGCTTGCCCACCTCGTCAAGCAGCACGATGGGCCGGTAAGCGGACGGAGAGTCCGCAGGGCGCCCCGGCTTCTTGATGAGGACCAGTTTCCCCGTCTTCCAACGAAGCGGGAACTGGCCCCTCTCCAAGCATGCGCTTAGGAGCCCCCTTAGTCGAGGCCCGAGAGCCTCTGAGGCCAGGACCCAGGCTTTCCCAGGTAAGCCGTCGGGTCCTGGGGCGGTATTTCTGGCATTCAGCCTACGTACCGCCACCCTCATCTCTACCTCGGTCACCTCCGGAGCATCGTCGTCGTCGTCGGCGGTGTGGTCCGCATCGGGCACCGCAGTAGGCGGAGCCATGGGTGGGGAGGCATGTTCCCCTCTCGAAGGGAACAGAGCGCTCACCACGTCCCCCACAAGCTGTGGCCGGAGACTCTGCGTCAGCGGGGGAGCCCATGGGCGGAGTTTCTCCCGCACCATCTTGTATGGGCGTCCCCACGGGTCTCTGTTCAGAGTCTCCAGCGACTCCTCGCGGGCCAGTGCCCTGGCCCGCAGGATCTCCGCTTGGAGGGCGGTCTTCGCCGCTCTGTACCCCTCGTACAGCTCCGCCTGAATGGCTTCCGTATCCGGAGGTTGAATACGGAGCCTGCGGTGCCTGGTGTACCGGCGTCGCGCAGCAACGCACGCATTGCGCAGTGTCGTCAGCTGTCGCGACCACCAGTACACCTGGCGCGAAGCACGTCCGGGCTGGACCCGGGGCATTGCCACGTCACATATTTCGGACATGGCCTCCCGGAACCACTCCGCCTCGTCGTTGATGTCGGCAGGCCTGTCCGGTGATGACACCCAGGCCTGCACGATCGAGGCTTCCAGGAGGAGCTCCCGGTCCAGCTGCTTCAGCGCCCACCGCGGACCACTCGGGGCCTGTCGGACCGGCGCGCTCGAGGTCTGGGCGGAGACGTCAAACCGGATGTACCGGTGATCGGAATACGTCTCCACCCCCTCCATGACGCGCCAGTCAATGACACGTGGCGACAGAGCGGGGCTGGCGAACGAGATGTCCACCACTGATTCACCCCGCATCCGCACACACGTGGGGACAGAACCCCGGTTTAGGACGACCAGGCCTGTTTCCAGCGCCCAGTCCTCCACCATCCTGCCCCGTGTGTCCGTATACCGGGAACCCCAAGCCACATTCTTGGCATTGAAGTCCCCGAGGACGAGCACGGGGAGGGAACAGAACCCGACGACGACGACTCTCAACTCAGCAAGGGAGTTGTGGAACTCGGCGAGAGTTCGGTTCGGGGAGAAGTATGCCCCTACCACGACAATCTCCCCGAACCGTGCTGCAACGCAACCCCGTCCTCTCTTAACAGCCTCGAGGGACGGGGTACCGGCGGCGGCCGACGAAATTAGGGCCACTGAGCCGCTCAGGTCCTCCACCCAGTCATCCCTGGGTGGGACAAAGTACGGCTCAGCGACCACGGCGATGTTAATCGACCACCGCGCCATGCTCTGGAGCAACAGATGCTGAGCTGCGGCGCAGTGGTTGATGTTCGCCTGGAGGAGGCGAAATGGGGCCATTATTGGCACTCCATTGCAGCACCCTCCTTAGCCCCCTGTGAGGGCCCTGCCGCGGCGGCTGCGGCGGCGACGACGGCTGTTGAGGCGGCAATGGCGGCGGTGGCGGCGGTTGCTTGTGACCGGGCTGACCACAGCGGTAACAATGACTGCTGCGGTCCACCTCCGAGGTGCATTTAGCTCCCACGTGGTTACCCACATGGCAGCGGAAACACCTCAGAGGTCTGGGTTCCAGCAGTTTTACCTGCGCCGAAACCCAGCCCACCAATAGCCTTTGGCCTTCCCCGGCAATTTTTTTGGCCACCGACACGGGGCAGCTCACCGTAACGGCTCGCATCCCCGTGAAGTCAGGACGGATGGCGCCTGCCCTAACCTGCTCGGCAGAGCACCCCCCAGTCCTAACGACAGCGGCCACCACCTGTCCCTCCGTCACTGAGTCGTCCAAGCCCAAAATACGCATGTCAGCGCATTTGGTAGGCCTGGACACTCGTGCCTCGTCCGCATTTAGGGACGCCCTAAGCCGTTCGGCCAGAGCGTCAGCGGCCGGGCC
The DNA here is from genome assembly GCA_963853775.1 of Xanthia togata. Lineage (NCBI taxonomy): Eukaryota > Metazoa > Arthropoda > Insecta > Lepidoptera > Noctuidae > Xanthia > Xanthia togata. The sequence goes on along the minus strand of OY970802.1, from coordinate 8,571,420 downwards.
GCTTGCCGCACCGGGGACCTCCAGCATCCGGGCCCCAGTCGCAGTGACCCTCACCCGGATGCCCTCAGTGGCACCGATCTCGTTGAGGTCCACCGCCGCCCCCACCTTGGCGAGCACGTCACGGTAGGACACGCCCCTCTTCTCCGCCTCTGGCTGTAGTGTAATCACTACAGCTGCGGACTTCGGGGCGCGGAGCCTAGCCGCGACGCTTTGCTCCTTGCGTCGCTGCCGCCTCGCCTTTCTTTGGGCCGTCCTGTTCTTCTTCCCCGCCTTCCTCTTCTCCCCGGCTACTTGCCATTCGGCGTCAGCCGGTGTAGCTTTATGAGGAGGCGGGGGCGGCTCTTTCGCCGCTAGGGCCGCGGCCTTTGCCGCTAGGGCTGGGGCCTTCGCCGCTAGGGCCGAGGCCCCCGCCGCTAGGGCTGGGGCCTTCGCCGTCAGGGCTGGGGCCCTCGCCGCCTGAGTAGCCGCCCCGCTCTTGGTCTGCCCCAAGGAACCTGGGTTGGCTGAGGCAGCCGCTGTGACAGCATATGATGCCGCCTTCCGCTGGCCAGAGACCGGTGGCGTGCTCGCCGCCAGAGGAGGGCGCAGGACGATGGCTTCTAGTGCAGAGAAACGAGACCGCAAAGAAGCCATCTCCTGCCTCACCAGGGTCAAAACCCGGTCCTCCGCAGGCACGGGCCGTCCCTGCCCATGCTGCTCCCTCCCCTGTGGCACCTCGCGGGGGCCGGCTCCACGGATTCCGGCCAGGTCCGCTCGGAGCTCCTCATTCTCCTTTCGGAGAAGCTCCATTGCGGCTGTCAAGCGGGCGACCTCCGCCCGCATCTCGGACATGCCGTCCGACGGAGGCCTGAGGTGATAGGCCTCCGCTGCCGCCAAAATAGAGGCCATGGCCGCGGGCATGGCTTTGTCTTTAGAGGACTGAGTCCTCTTCAAAACCAATGCCTTGATTGCGGCAGCCACGGCCTCAGCAAACCTGGCCGCTCGCTCCGAATTGGAGCCGCCAGCGGCGTCCGGCTCACCACCTGCCGACTCTGTATGGGCCGCCACAGTGTTCGTCCCTACAGGCTGGTGTTCCTCCTCTGTAGAGGGCCTCTCCACCTCAGCTGGGCTGGCCGGACTCGGCTCGCCTGCCTCCCTGGTGGTGAGCCCTCTACCCACACCTTTTCCCCGGGCCGCACCCCGCCGACTGGAGTGTATCTTCCTCCTGCCTGAGACCACCTCGTCGGACGACCCCTGACCATCCCCCGGTTTGGAGCGCTTCCGGAGGAACTTTCGGTTCCTCACGGTCGCTCCCACCACCACTTCGCGCTCTGAGCTCTGACCCGAGCTCCTCGCGCCAGACGCAGCGTCGGACTCCGACCCCGCATCACTCCCCTCTCCTTGGTTTTTGTTTTTTTTATTTATTTCCATAGTAGTTCCCACGAGTAAAAACATGTTTTATTGACTCAAAATAGTGGTTCGCACTAGCGACTAATTATCTAATAGCTACCCATTAGTCAAGCTTACAACCTCCCTTACGGTGCGCCGCCGCTTGGAGGTTTGGGGTAATTTTTTATAGAGGATTTCTTCCTCGCGGTCCGGGCGGTTAAGCCAAGACCCTCGACCCCCGTCAAGTGCCAGAGACATGACCTTGACACTCTTCGGGGCTACGAGACCAACGGTGGCAGAAGAAAAGGCTTCCTCCTGCCTGCCCGACGGCAGTGTTAGTGCACGCCGAGCCCGTGCTCCAACGCTGCTCAACGTGTGCTCTCTCCGAGTACACGTTAGAGCGTTCCTCCGACAGGATATTGGCATGCAGACAATGGGACCCCTTAGGCACAGAGTACCTAATGGGGAGACATTGCCCGCATCCCAGGGTGCACCGTCCTGAAGACTGGCCTTCCCCCCGGACGCATCCGAAGGGAATTCCAGCCCACAGGCTCACGGGGAGGTTTCCTGTCCAAGCACCCCATGAGGTAGGTACCTACGTACCTTATTTTCCGTCTCTATGAACATAATTCGTTCATATATCAAAACAGATTTAGGTCACAATAATTACAATGAAAGGCAACATGCGTATGAATGATAATTACTGTTTTATTAAACGATAATTATCATCATATAAGACTGCTAATTAGTTGATATGATTAGAAATTCTCTTATTAACATTATTCCTATTAAATGAATATATTTTGTGCTCTGCAGCTGAAATGCGGCATTAATTTCTCATTGGTTTTGAATAGCTTTGATCATACTATTGACGCAATTGTGAATGTGGTGTAATTTTCGTAATACAATTTTGTGGGTCAATGCAGTGTAGATATATTAAGCTAGAAGAGTTTCATAGAACTAGTTATTTGTTGTGGTAATGAGTGTTTATTACTAAGCCTCCGCTATCTATCCGTCCGTCTGTATGTCAGCGGACTGTACCTCATGAACTATAATAATTCGATAGTTGAAATTCACAGATTGTGTATTTCTATTGCCGCTATAACAATAAATGAAAAAAAAGGGGTCCCCTTAAAAGTGGTGTGTTTTTGCTAAATATTGTACGGAACCTTTGTTTCTGCGTATAAACTACCCTTTGATACCAAAGGCAAATGTGAAATCTTCCCAGAAAACGATTTATCAAGTAAAATAAGGAATCGAACCCAGGACCTCATGCTCAGCTATACTGCTGACCACTTGCGACCACTCGACCAATGAGGCAATTATTCCCAGTGTAATGTTTTCATTTCCCTGCTAGAGGCATAGTTATTGAATCATCTACCGAATACTTGCAGAACTGTTCCCGGAAGAAAATACAAACATTTTTTTTAATGAAGTTTGAAAACCTTCCCAGAAAACGATTTATCAAGTAAAATAAGTTTTCCCCATTTTCTTTTCATTTGAAAAAATAACAAAATTACGAGAAATTAAATAAAAATCGTTCAGTCTATATGACTTAAGTCTTTAAAGGTAGATTCCATCAAAACAGTTTTAGATTGTTGTAACTGACGCAGTTTGGCTTTTTTTTTTTATCTTTTTAGTTCATCCGTCAAACCGGTTGCGTTATCCATCCAAAGTTGGTATCGCAGTAACAGTAACATCCGGCCCGGAACTAAAAATATTAAAAAAAAAACACAAGCTGTTAATAGGTACTTCTTTTTATTAGGTATTGAAAACATTACACTTTGTCTGTCATTCGTGGATCTTTGACAGTCTATACCTACGGGTAGTCAGTAGCCCAAAAGTCTGACAACCAGTCTTACCTAGGGGTATCGGATGTTCAGAATCGGTTTACGGTTTTTAGTAGCTTGACCTGCTGATGTGTGTACCTAAGGTGGTTCATTGTTATACCGTGCCCCCCTGGCATTGCACAGGCAACAGAAGGAACACGGGTGGGTTTTAGTCAGTAAGAGTCTGACATGCACTCCCGCTCCACCCAGAGCGAGAGAAGTCATTTGATGATTTACCACAAAAAAAAAAAAAAAAAGAGCGCCTCTTGCCATCAAGTTTGGCGAGTTTAGATTTAAATAACACCTCTGTACTTTAATTTCTTTTTTTTTATATTTTTACCCAGTAACTGGTTTTTGGAGGTCAGATAAACCGTCACTCCATGTAAAATACTGGTATTTAGCTGGATCCGGTTAGACTGGAAACTGACCCCAACATATTTGAGAAAAGACGCAGATTGTCTGGTATTTAAAAGGGTTTATCCTTCATTTCAAAATCACCGTTGTGTTAGAGGTCTTATTAATTTAAACTATGCGTCATATAATGTTCCTATAATGTACCTGTAAGCAGTGATAGCCTGGTGTGACAGGTCTCGAGTTCGAACCCAAGGCACGCACCTCTAACTTTTCGGATTCATGTGCGTATTGTATAATTATCACTAGCTTGAAAAACGGTGAAGGAAAACATCGTGAGGAAACCGGCATGACTGAGAGATATTTCTCGACGGCATGTGAAGCCAAGTCAGAGGCCCATGAGCGGCTTTAAAACTCTGACACCAGGTGAGTCACTAACCACACGAAAATAAGAAGATAATGTTCCTGACAAATCCCACGCACTAGAGGGTGAGCATATTCCCATTACAAGCTATGAAGCACAATTCCAACTAAAGGCAGAGACAATAAGATTTCTTCCCCTTTGAAGGACGCAGCTGCTTTAATTCTCATTACCTATAGTAAAATGAAAACCCTTTATAAACTAATCAGTTTTTCAAAACATAGGGCTATGATTTAAATATTGCCAGGGAAATGAATTACTAAGCAGATTGACTACCAACTTAAATTGTCATTGAAAATGTTTTTTTTTTCAAAAATTAACGTTTTTTTGCATATATTTTATTCAATTTTTTTTTTTCATTTGTGTTTATGACTATGATGTTATGGACCTAATCTTGTATTTTTAAATAAATAAAGTTTTTTTTTTGTTTTTTTTTTTTTTTTAAAACGTTGCCCCACACTAGGATTTCTCCTGTATCGTGGGTGCGTTTACAAACATTTATGCTCACATACACAAACAGCCAGACCCGAAACAACTACTTGTAGGTCATACAAATATTTGTTCCGTGCGGGAATCGAACCCGCGACACGCAGCGCAGCAGTCAATCGCTTAACCACTGCGCTAACCGTGCCGTCAAAAAATATGCTTTTTCTTTTTTTTTCAGTCGAATGCTTTAATAAAAAATGATAGTTAATCCGATAAAATAACTCATAAGCTTTCAGAAATAAAAAAATAACAGAATCCAAATCGAGCCAATAACATACAACATATAAAGGAGTTGAATGAAAACCCTTTTATATATCTACTACTCAGTTTTTCAAAACACAACGCTATGATTTAAATACAGCCAGGGAAATTAATTACTAAGCAGATTGACTACTATACAGTGCCGCCCATGGGCCGCTAATGTGACCGCTCGTTCATAATTTTTTTGACTTTGATTTTATGAACTTGATCTTATATTTTTTAAATAAATCCTTTTTTTTTAATGTTTTTTCCTTTTTTTTTTGTCGATTTTTTTTAATAAAAAATTATAGTTAATCCGATAAAATAACTCATAACTTCATAAGCTTTCAGAAAGAAAAAAATAACAGAATCCAAATTGAGCCAATAACATACAGCATACAAAGGAGTTATGGGAAACGCTACTCAAAAAATAAATAACATGAAAAATAATAAAGATACACCCCCTTTTCAATGTTAATTTTCTATAATTTTTCATGAATATTCATAAAAATACGGTCGGTAACATGCCCATGGGCGACATTATATAATCAAATCACAACTTTCATTCTTTGACAGTTAGGTATATATAATGACTTTACCACGCCATTATTCACGTAGTGTGTCAATTTACTTAAATAATATTCGCCTACTTAGTTTCTTAAAACGTACACAAACACTCGCTACAAAATATTTACATAATATGGGAAGAAACTACAGAACGCCATCTGCTACGATCCTTACATACCTACGAGTACTCCTTTTGCTTCGTTTACGTTCATATATCTGCACCCTATTTGAACAACACACATAAAATTACACACGCACGGCCGGTTGCGAGTACTATGCACTTTATATTTCTTAAGAACATCACTAATAAGGTCACTATATGTCATCGACTACTGCGTCCCCTCCCTCCTACAAAATCGAAATAACGCACTGAGTTAAAACAAATATAAACAGGCAGGGACTGCCAACCCTGGGTATCGCCATAAGCCCGGAAAAATACAAACGCAACGGACTGGGAGAAAACTCAATTTATATTTTAAATATATTTGAATGTATTATGACGAAATATCCACTACGTAACATGGCGAAAATGTTAATTTTCAAGTTGATGTCGAGAGGAAAATGGAGTCCGTTATATTTCATTTTCATTTCATTTTTCTGTGCTAGTGTTTCTTCTTAACTCTGCTTGTTATATTTCAATTTTCCATCTACACGCTTTATTTCTTCGGAAACAATGCAACCGAGACAAGGGAATGTCTAAAAATAGAAGAATTTATTCCCAGTGTAATGTTATCAATTCTCTGATAAGTGATAGGTACGCCATATTGAATCATCTACCGGATATTTGCATAATTGCTCCCAGAAGACAATACTTCAAAGGAAAAATGAAGCATGAAATATAAAAAACATCTTTTACCAAAACTAAAACCTAAACCTAATAACACTTTGCCCGACCTGGGAATCGAACTCAAGACCCCATGCTCAGCTATATTGCTGAGCACTTGCGACCACTAGACCAATGAGGCAATTATTCCAAGTGTAATGTTTTCATTTCCCTGCTAGAGGCATTGACTTATTGAATCATCTACCGAATATTCGCAGAAATGTTCCCGGAAGAAAAAAAAAATGAAGCATGAAAAAATCTACCTATTAAAGCTTACCTGTGAAACTCCATTGTAACACAAAATTGAGTCGGTATTGCTAAAGGCAGTTTTGACAAGTTGTAGCGAACAAACAGTTGAATATTTTCTTTTTTTGCTAAACCAATTAATTACTTTCAAACGGCAAGTGTCGTTGGGGGACTGGTTCTGGCCATTGATTAATCTGGGGTTAACGGCAAAACAAAAAAAATAATAACCGAGAGGTTTTGATAGGGTAACCCGAAGGTTATGTTCTGCTTGGATTTACATTTTGATTTCTGGTTCGTAAACATTACAACAAACTGTAGATAGGTATATTGTTGACCGAAGTTGTAAGGAAGATCTCATGTTTATTATGACAAATACCTATAAAATATGTAAATAAAACCCTGTCCATGTCAACAATAACATTACCAAAAAAGTTTATTTTATTCTTGAAAATAATAAAGTTATTGCTATTTAAAATTCGCATTTTTAGTACCATATTTACCCCAAAACCATTAAAAATTTTCAAGTTTTCAAAAAGGGTCATAAGTTATGACTTTTAGACACCCGCTAAACGACACACGGTAAAATTACACATTGAAAAAAGATGCGTCGAATTTTTTTTTTCTTTCCCCTGAAAATTAGGTACCTCATAAATAGACTCTCAGTTTCGTACTCAAAGTCTATTTATGAGGTACCTAATTTACTTAATTTTTTTCTAACCTAACCTAACCTAACAACACCCTCACGACTCGGACAAGGTTTTTTTTACATGTTATATGGATACACTCAACAATCAACAATGTTGACTTAAATAATGAATAAAGTAGGTTTATCTCAACTTAGGATCAGCTAATTAAGGCAAAACCGGGCTTTTATCCTATCCTCGACTAAATTGTCCAGTTCCCTTACTTGAAACGTCTCTAATAATCAATACTTTGACGTCCTTATCCCAACTGTTTAGATTCAACACGATGTCGATCAAAGTACATAACCCTCATTGACTTTGGGTCTCGTTTACTGTTATTTAGAAGGTAGGGATTCTCTGATAGACCCTTCTAATATCACGTTTAAACAAGATTTAAATTTAATTGCTTTGCTGTCGTTGTCATCCACAAAGGCTTTTAGTTTCGATGCTACTATTATTCTATCTTCTAGCTGAGCCCCGTGTAAGGCTCGATCGAGTAGTATAATAAGTACGGATAAATAGTGTAAAGGGTTTAATAAAGACCCTACGTTCCTTCTTTTCAAAAGTACCTACTTCGTACTTAAAATCTACAATTTTAGCCAACGGCCAGACAGAAAAGACGCAAGACGAGGGCGGGGCGCGGACCCGTCGCAGACAGGGCGCCGTCACGACTTTTTAACATATATAGAAAAGACACGGACCCGTCGCAGACAGGGCGCCGTCACGACTTTTTATGGCGCGCACTAGAAGCTTTTCCCGGCATTCAACCGTCCGATTTTGATACGACAACATGTCTTCTTCTGAAGATGAAGATGTATTGGCACTTGGCGGGCGAGCGCTGTGAGAACCTGCCCTCCGCGCCCTTTCCGCTCCCCCGCTTGCGCCCGTGCAGGCCCGCGCCCTGCCCGCGCCCTGTCCTTTCTATATGTTTTCCAATAGGGCGCCGACGAGTTAACGTCGTGACGGCGTCCCGTCTTTTCTGTATGTTTTACGTCGCGACGGCTGTATACATTTTATATGCAAGTAGATTAAACGGGCGCCGCGACTGCGACGGGTCCGTGCCTTGCGTCTGTTCTGTGTGGCCGGTGCCTTAGTTCATTTGGTACGCTCACTAATAATACGAAGTTTTCTTCTTCTAATCAATTTGTGTGACCTAATTTTAAGCAGTTGATAGCCGTGATAGCCTAGTGGTGTGACCGTCAGACTGCCATGTCATCATAGGGCTCGAATTTAAATCCTAACTTTTCGGATTCATGTGCGTATTGTATAATTAACACTTGCTTCTAAAACGGTGAAGGAAAACATCGTGAGGAAACCGGCACGCCTAAGAGATATTTCTCGACGGCATTTGAAGCCAGGTCAGAGGCCCATGGGTGGCTTTAAAACTCTGACACTAGCACGCGTAGCATGACAACCGTAGAACCGGGTTTTGTCGAGATTCTGATTGTTTATCTGTCATTTTGTATATTCTTCGACAAAACCCGTACCTATTGTGGTTAGTCACTAACCACACGATAAGAAGAAGCAAACGTAATTGATTTTCACAAATACCAATAAAACTTACCTTTATGTGGAAAGTATTTATATTTCTAAGAGAGTATAAACAAGTTCCTATGAGTTTCTCATCTCTATTCCTGTCTAGAGCAGTGGAACGAGTGACTGAAGTTTTGAGTGAACGAGAAGTATTGTTCTTGTTCTACAGTGAACTTTGAACTAACTTTGCGCTAACAACTCTCTACAATTAATGAAAAATCTAATGAGTTTCTTACGAGTACCTATATGGAAGGTAGTTTTATGTTTGAAGTTTCTGACGTCAGATAGGTACTCGTATATAGATTAGTGCAATCCACGACGCCGCACCCCACTCCACTCCGCTCCGTACTAAAGTACAGCTTACAGTACAGTAATCGCGGAGTGGGGCGCGTTGTCGTGGATTGCACTGTCTGTATGTACAGCGTCTTGTTTTTTTGCTGTCGCTTTTTTAGGATCGGAGAATCCTTTTCTGTAGAATTTGTTTCATGACAATGATTTTTGGAAGCACTAAAATTATCAGGTTTCCTGGTGAAGCAATTTACCTTTTCCGAACAATTTCTTTATTTTTAACTGAACATGTCGAAAGAAAAAAGTCGGTGGACATCGCGGGACACCCAGTGTGAACGAAGTTCCTTTCGCTGTATATTATTTATTAATACAGAGCCATTTACTCCATAGATAATTTTTTTCGTTTTTGTACCTACCTATTAATAAATAAAAACTTTTCAAACTTGAAACTGACTTTTTCGGGCATATCACTTTTTCGTTACGTGACTATCTACCTGTTTACAACTACCACAAGCTGCGTTAAAGGACTTCCAAAATTCCATTTTATATAGTACACAAATTATTCACTTGGTAATTCCATCAATAAACTGTAGATAAACATAAAAGCGAATACGATGCAATACCTACCTGTCTGCTATGTACTTCACCATGTCCATCAATGCGAACAATTCCATTACGAGGCGAGTACCACGTGTCAATTTACCAATAAGCTTCGAAAACATAAGTACCGTAAATCAATACAGAGCTACATCAATTCGCCAAAACTGCATGTTTCCGTGAAAATGGTGGAAATTAACTGAAACAGAGCTAGCAGTAGCTTTGATGAAGTTGACTTATTATACGGTTTGTTCATTGTTATTTAGCAACACAGGTACGGATGTTAGCCGACCTCAAAATCCCCAAATTTAGTTGTTTATACAACTGAGTTGGGGAGTTTGAATTAATTACTCGAGTCACAGACTGCGCTCGAGTAGTTTAGATATTATTTGTTCAGAAGACTGGAGTCTATACTCAAGTGAAACTTCAAATTAATGTTTGGTTAGGTAGGTGATATGTTATTAGGAATAGATCTTGGAGTAGTTCGTCGGAGTCTGTTGCCATAACAACAAAGTTAACAGCACTGTTGTGTTTCGCCAGTTACAGGTAATATAGTCAGTTCCTCTGTGGTTGAGGGTTTCGGGTGAAACTCGCTTCCACCTTCGGCCTGATCATCACTTACCATCAAGTGAGATGAACGCCATCATCATCATCATTTCAGCCATAGGACGTCCACTGCTGAATATAGGCCTCCCCCAATGATTTCCAAATCGGCCGGTTGGAAGCGACCTGCATCCAGCGGCTTCCTGCGACCTTTATTAGGTCGTCTGTCCACCTTGTGGGCGGACGTCCTACGCTGCGCTTGCCGGTACGTGTCCTCCATTCCAGAACCTTTCTGCCCCATCGGCCGTCAGTTCTGCGCGCTATGTACCCCGCCCACTGCCACTTCAGCTTGCTAATCCGTTGGGCTATGTCAGCGACGGAACGCCACGAACGCCAAGATCTACAAAAAATTATGTACCATATTATCACTTATGAAGGCGTCTTTTAAATTCGGAGTTCTACTAGATTATTCCAAACCAAAATAATGCTATGTCTAGGAAGTTTGGTTTTCTTATCTAGGTATCGCTGGAAGTGATAAAAAATATTTTAATTATTAAATAATGTTACATGATACAACTCCGCTATACTGAAGTCAAAGTAATCCTAAACACCTATACAACCTACAGTTGAGTTACAAGACCGACTGTGAGATGGATGTACGCCGTACAGTATGTGTACCTTTAATTAGACATCTTCCCTTCCCTTTTTTTGTGGTAAATTATCAAATAACTTCTCCTGCTCCGGGCGGGGGCTTTTTTTTTTTTTTTTTTTAGGCTGGCAACACTGGTAGCCGGTCGTCAAAAAAACGGTCTCTAGGTTAATTATTTTAATAAATTATTAAAAGTGTTTTAATTTAGTTAAATTAGTGTAATATAGTCGAACCTAGATATTAAGTACTCTATCCAGTAGTTATACAGTGTTTTTTGTCGCAAAAACTTCGTACCAAGGATTTTAAAACCGGCTGTCAACTCAACGCCTCAACGGTGACGGATTTCAAACTATCATCGATCCCGGGGAGTATTTTGTTTTATTTATGTGATTGTAGTTAGTATTTACAGACCACAGAACACCACAAAATACTGCTCAGGTCTCTGAGCTACGTCCATCACACACTGGCACAGTTTATGACTCCTTTTGCTTGACAACTAGTGGAAGCAAAATCGACGACGAAAACATTCGCCCAGACAATAAACACTACATAATTTACTATACAAAATAAGCTCATTACGAGCTCTTTCGAAGTATATCATTTAATCCTGTAATGTGTCACAAACTTCTCATAAAATCAATTACTTATAATTGTACCAAATTTATCTAGTTTTATGATAATAACAAGAAAAGCAGTGTTTTCTATAGTATTTCTCTTCTGTTTAACTTTCCCGTCTCACTCTAATTAACTTAATCTAAATTGTAACAGCTATTTCTCAACAAATTACTATTTTTACTTTTTCCCCCAACTACCCCCTACCTATCCACATATCAGAACAACTTTTCTTGTACTGTTATTTAGTTGCATAACTTCACACATTCCAGGTCACTGACAAATTATTCAAAATGATGACCCGCAGAGCTACAATTAAAGAGATGGAAGCAAAGCTGAGAGCTACTTTGAAGGATCTTGAAGCGTCTCAAGCTGATTGTAAACAACTGCTCCAGGAAAGGGAAGACAGTGAAGTAGAAGTCGAAAACATTATTGCCAAGAACACCTTCCTCAAAAATGAGCTGGCTGAGCTACACACAGATCACATAAACTTAGCCGACCAGTACAGACATTTACAAAATCAAGTGTCAACATTTCAAGAGTGCAGTGACACCCATGAACTGGCTTTGAACCATATTTCAGAACTTAAACAGAAGTTATGTGAAGCCCATAAGGCCTTATCTATCTCAGAGTCTGTCAAAGTCAGTGAACAGGTTGCTACCACCAATAACCTATTTTATGATTTGGTAGGCAGTAAATCAAAATCAGTGTGTGAGCCAGCTATAACAATAGATTTGACTGGTGACGATACCATACCATTGTGTCCTATTGTTGTGAGTCATAATAAATTAAAGAAATACATTAAATTTAGGAAAATAATTAAACGGTCACAGAGGGCTATTAAAAAACAAAATCTCTTAAAATTAAATCTTTCCCTTAGAAAGGAACGTGTTATCCTTTCAAAAAGTTTAAATAGTTGTACTGTTGAGTTAGATGAATGTAGGGAAAAGTATGATATTGATACTAAGCTCCTTTATAATGATATAATACACAAGGAGCGCTTGCTGAAGGATATTTTTGAGAAATATGAAAATTCACAGCTGCAACTAAGTGAGCGCTTGTTTGAGGCTGGGGAACTACTGGATTTGGTGAAGTGCAATGCTGAGAGGTATGAGTCTTTGACTAATAATATCTCATACAGCTGTGCCTATGAACCACCACCTCCTCAGCCTCAGCCTGACTTGCCTCCTCCAGTGTTGGCTCTTCCAGCAGAGACCTGTGTTAATACACAGATTAAAAATAAATCTATATTTTTCTGTGACGAATTAGGTTCGGGCTTTGGGAAAATGTTACTCAATTACCTTAGCCATAGTTTTACCAATCATAGTTATCATAACATAACTTTCAAACAAATCATTAAAAGAATTGCAAACACAAACCTAGATAATTATTCTACAATGGTTTTGCTATTAGGTAATAGTACTGGTATTACCAGAAAGGACATAGTGGATGGTGTGGACACCTTATTAAAGTTAAATATAGGAAAGCTAATGTTGTGTGCTTTACCTTACTCTGATACTTTATCAGTTTATGAAAATAATTATATTTATAAGTTGAATAGTACTATTCACAGGCTGACATGTTGTCATAGTGACAAATTATTGTTTTTTGACACTAACAAGTTTGTTAGTGGTTTTAAGTTAACTCAGAGAACTTTATCTCTGTCTTGGGAATGTAGACATATGATTGCTATGTTAATAGCATATAATATTAACGAGGTTATAGCTAATATAACAAATTGTAGTATTAGTGACGAGTCTGTGTTGTCTAGCTATACTAACAACATAGTGATTAATTATGAGTCATCATGTACGAAGGAGGATCCACCTATAATACCAACATCTTTGGAGGCCACTACCAGTCAGATAGGGTATTCTCTTCCTGCTGGAATTCATACAGACATTCTAGACTCTTCCATTGTAGTTGTGGAGGTCACTCCGGATAACTTTTTAAACTAGTTAGTAAGACAACAGAAGTTACCCCTTCAAATAACCAATTATTATTAGAGAATAATAAAAAGGTATCTTCTGGCAATATTACACATAAGAAAAAACCAAAAGGGGGGCAACATACTTTAAAATTATTCAATCAAAATATCCAAGGTTGCTCTTCCAAATTACTGGAAATAGAATTGTTTTTAGAAAATACTAAGTTTGATGTTGTTTGTTTAACAGAACATTGGTTAAAAGATCATCAAGTAATGTCAATTAACTATAATAATTATTATGTAGTTAGCCATTTCAGCCGAAAACGTATGATACATGGCGGATCATTAATATTAGTAAAAAATTATATTCAATCGAAAGAACGAAAAGACATAATCGGGCTGTCTGTTGAACACACCATTGAATTGTCCTGTGTTGAGCTAGATAAGCATGTTATAGTATGTGTATACAGACCTCCAAGTTACCAGAATCTATCTATGTTTGATTCTGTAATGGAAGATGTGTTAAATAAACTAAATGGTAGTAGTAAGTCAATAATCATATGTGGTGATTTTAATATTAATATATTAGAAAATAACGTTAATACTGTCAAACTATTAAGTCTTTTCAGGTCATTTGACTTGTCAAATGTTTTTAATGAACCAACCCGAGTGACAGCTTCTTCTGCCACTTGTATAGATAATATTTTCTGTAATTGTGATTACTTACATAAACAAATTGTAAATAAGTTGCCATCTGATCACAGTGGACAAACAATAACATTTTGCTCCTACATGCCTTTACAAAAAATTCAAATAAGGTTTAGGCCAATTACATGTAGAAATCTAGAGAAATTAAATAATGTTTTGGCAAGTAAATTATGTATTCAGAGTTTTGATAATATAGGTGACCCAAATGAGTTCTACACAGAGTTCTTTTCACTATTAAACAAACAATTCATTGACACTTTTCCACTAAAGACTAAAACTATTTACACAAAATTCTTATTTAGTGATTGGGCGACTCCAGGTATTCGTAAAAGCAGGGAAAAACTTTTTGAACTTTATGGCCTAAAGCAACATATGAATAATACAAGCTTTCATCAGTATGTTGCAAAATATTCTAAAACTTTTAAAAGTGTGTGCAAAATGGCTAAAGCTCTTCACATTAGCAATAAAATAAAATCAGCTGAAGATAAAATAAAAACTACCTGGCAAATAATTAATAATGAAACCGGTAGGAAAAAACAGCGTAATACTGAATTTAATTTAGAGACTGCACATGGTCCCATCAACTCAGATGTAGAAATAGCTCAGGAATTTGAAAACTTTTTTGCTAATATTCCCCATAAAACCACTGAAGCTTTAAATTCCTCACCCGCGCTTTCTGCTGCCTTACTTAGAAAGAATGTAAAGGCATGCCCTTTGGAGTTTAGGTTTCAGCATACAGACCCCCAGGCTGTTATAAAAGCTTTTAAAGATCTTAAAATTAAATCAACAGAAGATCTGTGGGGAATGTCTGTAAAAGTATGTAGATCAGTAATCGAAACCATTGCGCCTTATCTAGCTTTCATATTTAACACTAGTGTAGACCAAGGCGTCTTTCCGGATCTCATGAAACACAGTAAAGTAGTTCCTTTGTTCAAATCCGGTGATAGTAAGGAACCCAACAATTATAGGCCTGTGTCAATTCTGCCAGTTCTCAGTAAGGTGTTTGAAAAGTTGATACTCAATCAAATGTTACGTCACTTTAATAAAAATTCCATCTTTCATGACCAACAGTACGGTTTCACCAAAGGGCGCTGTACCACTGACGCCGGTGTCACCCTAATAAAGAACATTTTTAACGCTTGGGAAGAAGCACAAGATGCCATTGGAATCTTCTGCGACCTCTCGAAGGCGTTCGATTGCGTACACCATGAGACACTTCTGCTGAAACTGGACCACTATGGGATTAGGAACACAGCTCATGATTTGTTAAGATCATACCTGAAAGATAGAAAGGTTAAAGTTCAAGTCAACGGCACAAACTCATTAGGGTCTGAAATGGTAATGGGCGTTCCTCAAGGTTCGATATTGGGTCCATTCCTCTTTTTAGTTTATATTAATGATTTACCCCAAATATTTCTAAATCAGCCAAAGATGGTGTTATTTGCAGATGACACATCATTGATCTTTAAAATAAACCGACGGTCACCAAATCTAGACGACGTGAATAGCTCTATTGTTCAGGTCCAAGATTGGTTTACGGTAAATAATTTGGTACTAAATAATAAAAAAACCAAATGCATTAGATTTAAATTACCAAATGTTAGAAGTAGTGAATGTGACATCGTATTGAATGGAGAAAAACTGGAATTTATTAATCAAACAGTTTTCCTTGGAATCACGCTAGACGAGAAATTACAATGGGGACCCCATATAACATCTCTCGCGGGGCGGCTAAGCTCGGCCGCTTATGCTGTTAGAAAGATAAGACAGTTAACAGATGTAGAAACCGCGCGTTTGGTCTATTTTAGCTACTTCCACAGTATTATGTCGTATGGCATTTTACTGTGGGGTCGGGCTGCTGACATTGAATCCATCTTTGTTTTACAAAAAAGAGCTGTCAGAGCCATTTATAATCTACGTCGTCGCGAATCTCTCAGGGAACTATTTAAAAAGATTAATATTATGACGGTACCTTGCCAATTCATTTATTCAAATATTATGTATGTGAGAAAAAATCTACATCTTTTTAATAAAATAAGTGATAGACATAATTTTAATACTAGAAATAAAGATAAAATAGATCAACCATTTTTCAGACTATCTAAAGTAAATACATCTTTTATGGGGTACTGTGTTAAATGTTACAACAGAATACCTTGTGATATATTAGAATTAAATGAAAGAAAATTTAAAAATCATATAAAAAGTACACTTTGTAAACAAGCATATTACAAATTAGAGGATTATATCCAAGACAAAAATGCTTGGAAACATGCTGGTCCTGCTCCATAGGACAATTCAGAATCTAGACAAAATCGAACTGGTTGCTAATTTAATTGTATAATTATTATTTTTTATTTTTTTAAACATTTATTTTATTTTATTTTTTGTGATTATTTGAACTCACACACTGACTTATTATTATTAGTATTACTTATTATAATGTTAGAAATATAATATAATTTTACAATGTTTGTAAGTATGTGAGCACCATGCATCTATCACATAATTATGTCATTCCTTCATTTTTCATTCTTTTTACCTATCGTGGTATAGTAATCTTATTCTAGGTGCATTGTCTTCACATATAATTATATAATAAGTGTATACAAGATAATGATTAATGATAATGATTTTTTTTTAAAAGAGTAACGGTGGAGTTTCTTGCCCATTCTTCTCCATACGAAAACTACCTTTTGGAATGGGCGACTAGAATCAGTTTTATTATTTTTTGTAAAGTTTGACGTTCAAAAGTGCCTTTTTTGTGCCTAATTGAAATAAATTATTTGACTTTGACTTTGACTTTGCGAAGCGGGAGCGCGTGTCAGGCTCTTACTGACTAAAACCCACCCGTGTTCCTTCAGTTGCCTGTACGTTGCCATGGTATCCATTAGACATCTTCCTATCCCTTTGCGTACCTTTTGACGATTTCGTAGAAATGGAAATATAGGTGTAGGGTATGTAGTTGTAGGTACATATAAACATAGGAGATAGACATAATTATATTCTTATAATTATGTATTCGTCCTCGATAGATCTTGTCGTGTTCCAGTTTGGGGGCTAAATACCCGTGTTTTAATTAAAAGTATATTTTTTTACCTTTTGTTTTCCACGCCGTAGACAAAAGAAAGCGTTACACGGAGTACACGTAATCTGTACGATTTATGCCTTAATTACACTCCTAGACTTAGACGTATGACTACGGCTATAGAAAACCGAAAAAAACGGTTATCGATAGAGCTACATAAATTCGCCAAAACTGCATGTTTCCGTGAAAATGGTGGAAATTACCTGAAACAGTAGCATTGATGAAGTTTACTTATTATAATGTATGTAATTTTATTATGTAAACAAGACTGTTTACCCACCTTTTTACCCGACTGCCAAGGAATGGTTATGTTTTTCGCGCGTATCTTGTATGTATATTTGATTTTTTTTTTATTACCTCGTATCTTCCAAACGGCTTTATGGCTTTCGATAGATAAGGTATCGTTATATTCTTTAAACCCAAGTGTACTTAACAGGTGTTTGAAAAAAAATCCAACTAATAAAATAAATAGTTGGCGTTTTCGTCGTAGTTTATGGTATAAGTTCTTAACGTTATATTTATGCAATTGCTTTGTCTCTTGAGGCCTCGGATATGCCAGTCTATTAGGGCGATAACCAATTATCATCAGATGAGCTGTAGACTTGTTTGTCGTCTAACAATAACATTTTTAAAAAAACTTCGAAATTCAGAGATAAATCTATCCCGACTGTTCTTGCCGCTGTATACACAGTCTTCTTGTACAGCTTACTTTAAGAGAATATATAATTAGTCTCAAGAGAATGGAAGAAAAGACGCTAGAGAATCTGCCATCCATAAGCCTACACGTGGGAGCTGCGATTAAGCGGTCTAATTGCAGCGTCTTTTTGTTAATATATCAAGCTTTTCCAAATGTCATCCAAATGCGTTCAGTCGTTTTTGCAAGGTTGAGTAACGAACATCAACAAACATACAAACTTTCACAATTATAATATTTAGTAGGATAACAATTTGCGATGACCAATTAATAGTGAATATTAGGCTCCATGTAAAATAGGTACCTACTGAAATTTAGCTGCATCCGGTTAGACTGTAAGCTGATCGCAACATAGATATAGTATAGAGGGATAAGTCAAGGAAGATGATGATGATATTCGGCCCAACGTGATGATAGCATTTCTTTCCAAAGGCCTTTAATTTTGGACAGTCATATAGGAACTGTCCAAAATTAAAGGCCTTTGGAAAGAAATGACATAACATGCTTCTAGTGACGTCATTACGACTTTGCGATCGAATTCGGTCGTATAGCAATCGCTATCTATTTTGATGCTGCCAGGCCAGGCATGGATGCTTGCCGTCCGGTAAGGACCAGGCCCGGGTCTACGGCGCGTTGTGTTCCACGCGCGCCTCAAAGAGATGTCAGCGACTGAAGGGGTCCGATGGGACCATTGCCTGCCGAGGTTGCGGGAAAGTCCGAAAGGGATACCGTGGCCCCCTGGCATTGCACAGGCAACGGAAGGAACACGGGTGGGTTTTAGTCAGTAAGAGTCTGACACGGCCTCCTGCTCCACCCAGAGCGGGAGAAGACATTTGATGATTTCCCACCCACAAAAAAAAAAAAAAAAGGCCAGGCCTGGATCGTGAGAATTCTGTGAAATTCGTGAAACTGCTCAATTAAATCTGCCTGTTATTTCCTTTTAACAAGCAATATTTTATTACGTATTCAGTCAGTCTGAACAGACGTGCGTCATGTACGATGTATATAATACATAATGAATGTATATATTTACCATGTTCAACGGAGCACATTTTACTCGGAATTAATCCCTGTTCGGATGCATCTACCTACCTAACTACCTGTGAGCTGCGATCAAAGCAACAACCGTATACCCGGTTTACCTTGCTAGCACAATTTATATAAACGGGAAAGTTATATACGTCGGTTATTTATTATATAAATGACTCTATTACATAGTTATTGGTTTACAACTATTTTTAGATAAATCAATAGTTGTATGCGTAATTAATATCCTGTTGACGCCAGTAGCATACCTCAATCGCGAAACCATAGCAGCAAAACCGCAGTAGTTAAATTCAATAGACTCGCGTCATTTTCTGCTATTCGCAACCGATTTGAGCAGTGGAAAATGACGCGAGTCTATTGAATTTAACTACTGCGGTTTCGCTGCTATGGTTTCGCAGCGGAGGTGTGCTACTGGGGTGAAAGTGGGTCAATTGACGCCAGTAGCATACCTCCGCCGCGAAACCGTAGCAGCGAAACCGCAGTAGTTCAATTCAACTGGCTCGTGTCATGTTCCGGTAGTTGAAATTCGAATAGCAGAACATGACGTGAGTCAGTTAAATTGAACTACTGCGGTTTCGCTGCTACGGTTTCGCAACGGACATGTGCTACCGGCGTGATGCATTGGTTTGTTGTACTGCTTTGATGGAATAGCGATAGTGTTTTGTTTCTAAGTCATTATTGTATAAGGTTGGGGAAAAAGTTGCTTCGCATTTATGAAGAAAATTCAAAACATTTTTTAATATAGTTTATTTACATTTAACTAAAGTATGTAGGTACCATTTTGTTCGATGACTTTTTGAAATTTTGGGACTTTTGATCAAAATACCGCGACAAGTGGTTTTGGCAGTCCTCTCGTGATGTTAACCTGACACTGCCTAAGGAATTCTGAAGAGACCGAAACAGGTGGAAATCTGAAGGTGCAAGGTCAGGACTATACGGCGGATGCATTAACATCTCCCAGCCAAACTCTCTTAATTTTTGCTGAGTGGCTAAATATGTGTGAGGTCTAGCGTTATCACGATGAAAAACCACACCCCTTCTGTTGATTAATTCCGGCCGCTTTCTCTCAACTTCTTGATTTAATCTCATCAGTTGTTTGCAATAGAGTTCAGAATCGATGGTCCTGCCTGGTGGTAACAGCTCATAATGAATAATGCCCTTCCAATCCCACCACACACACAGCATCACCTTGTTGCGAGGTAACCTGGGTTTCGCCACAGTCTGTGAAGCCTGACCGGCCTTTGACCACGACCTTTTTCGCACGTTCTTATCGTACGTGATTAACTTTTCATTACCAGTTATCATCTTCTTCAAAAATGGTTCGGTTTCATTACGTCGTAATAAAGAATCACAAATGAGTACACGGTTCATTAGGTTTCTTTCAGTGAGCTCGTGAGGTACCCAAATATCGAGCTTTTTTGTGTACCCAGTTTTATTCAAATGCGACAAAACTATTTTGTGGTCAATTCCCAGTTCTTCAGCTACGTCGTAACTACTGATATCCGGTCTTGCTCCAATTTTTCAAAAAAAGGCATCCATTTTATCCGTAATAGGGCGACCAGAGTGACGTGCATCTTTGACATCAAAATTTCCGGATTGAAAACGCCTAAACCAAATTTGTGCTACTCTCACTTTTTTCGCGGCTTGCGTTGCATTTTTACCTTTTTTGTTGTAAAATTTTCAATTGTATCGAATTTCTTCATTAGATTCAGCGGATCGCATTTGACGGTACGAAAAACAAATGAAAATCACACATTTTCCTAATTTGAATTTGGAATTATGTTCTTTAAAATTTAAACTTTCAATGATACCAAAACCAGCCAGATACAAATAGTATAGCCAAAGAGATTTTATTACAAGTTCATATATAATATAATGCGAAAAGACTTTTTCCCCAACCTAATATTCTTTGTCTCATGTTAGTATGAGCTTTGCGACATTGTGATTTAGCAGTAAGGAGATTAACGAACTGCGACGTTAATGGAGAGCTCAAGATCAGTGATAAATTTTGAATGATTTTAGCCGATTGGTTTTACATCAAAACTGCGGGGTAATTGTTTAACACACTTACAGTTGCAATGGCGTTTATTTTGACAGTTCAACAACATACGTTTCGTTATTTACTTTGATGAGCAGACAAATTCTTCGAACATATGAAGCAATGAATTACAGATATCGTTCAAAATCATTCAGATTGTGATTGAAAATGTGTTACACAATCAGGGTGCTGATCATATCAATTTGGTCGTGATGTGCTACTTTACTGCACACGATGCGCTGAACATGTTGTCACCTGCAGAGGCTCATTCAATTTATTTTATCACGACAGTAATCTTCTATTGTAGGGGTAGTCAAATCTTTAATTTGAGGACCAATATGTTTGAAATCAGCGGCATAGCTGTTATGGAAGATTGTTGGTTGGATTTGGTTGAATATGACAGAAGTTATACTATACCTCCTCCCACAATAAAAAGGAGTAAGCACTTCATTTCAACCTTTTATGCAAGATAGTTTGTACCTATTTCTCGGTTACTATTGCTGTAACATCTGGCTCCATTCCTACCACCGTTTTCTTATAATTATTACCGTCTGCTCCATTATCTTTTACAACCGAATTTGGTTACTATTATTACGTATATGGAACAGCTGCTACATATACATAAATGTACCTACATATAGGTACAAGGTGTTCCGCTTGATATCATATAACTCTATGGTATTAATGAGACTTTATCAAAGAATCAACTGGCTTAAGACTTTTTTTTTTATCTTTCATACAAAATAATTCGACAGAATCACGATTATTTATGTAAAACACCCTTACGAGAAATATATTTAAAAAAAAAACATACAATTACTGTCCATTACTACAAATACAACGTCACATTTGCTTAGCTTTAAATATGAATTATTGGTTTGAATAAAAATGATTTACCTACTCGTACGTAAGTATCAATGAAACTTAAATAGACACATCGAGAGTATAGTGTTATGTTATCTTCGAAACAATGTATTTTTGGAACACTTGTTCCAGGACTTGTTGTATTATTTTTACTTATCTATACTAATATTATAAAGCTGAAGAGTTTGTTTGTTTGTTTGAACGCGCTAATCTCGGGAACTACTGGTTGCAATTGAAAAATTCTTTTTGTGTTGGATAGTCCATTTATCGAGGAAGGTTATAGGCTATATAACATCACGCTACGTCCAATAGGAGCGGAGCATAAATGAAAAATGTTACAAAAACGGGAAAAAATATTCCTTTTTGAGAGCTTCCGTTGCGTGCGCTGCGTAAACGGTTTAAGTTACGCAAATATCATGTATGACGGAATTGTTTCTCTTTAAAAGTTCTAAAAAAAAGTCCGCGACGGTATATGTCTATCTTTTAAGATTGACTCACTATAACCTTTTTTATCGTAATCAAATTTGTTCGAAATTAATGCATTATTTGCGAAGGAGTTTTATCAACATAATATTAATCCATAGCCAAATAAATATGTTATTAATCACAAGTATTTAAATGTAAACAATATTGTCCTTGACATCACTTGATTTCCATGAACATCTTAGGAGATATAATAATTTTAAAAGAACTCCGCAACAAAATAAATAGATATGTGCGGGTTCACGTGCGCATGACGCGCAAGACGCGGCGGGTGAGGGGGAGGGACGCTGGCCGGCGGGTGAGGGGAAGGGGCGCTGGCCTGCCGCCGCCCGGTAGTTCTGCGAGTTGCATTAGTTTTGACTGGTCCAGCAGTTGGTCAAACAGTGCTAATACCTCGCATCCCAATGATTCCCAATGATTTACCTTTTAATTTTTAAAAGAATTCAATTTCCCGTTAAGGTATCTTTTGTCGTAACAATTAATAAAGCACAGGGGCAAACATTTAAACACGTAGGAATCGATTTACGTTAAGACTGCTTTTCACATGGACAAACTATATGTCGCGTTATCAAGATCAGGTTGCGGAGAAAATCAGTATGTTCTTCTACCACAAGAAAATAAAACTAAAAAATATCATTTACTCTGAAGTACTTTAAAATACCTTAAAAAATACTACTAATTATATAATCGTTAATTTATTTACCCACATTTTTATAACCCCAGTACTTTTTTTTACCCAACGTTCCTTTATTATTCCTGTTCCCGTGCCATTTTTTACTATAGTTCCATTTTTTTTAGGTTTTTCATCAAAACGCTGGTACAGCTATGTCATAACAGTTTTTGAAGTAACTCTGTCTGTCTGTCTCTCTGTAACGTTTTCACGGCTAAACTACTGAACCGATTTTAACGAAGATCGAAGGACATAGTAATATTATTTATCCAACCCCGATAATGATATTTACGCGGACGAAGTCGTGGGCAACGCTATGACTATTATGATGATATAGGAGCGGCACATCAATGAAAAATGTTGCGAAAAATCTGGGAAAATTCATTACTTAAACCACTCTGTGACGCAGACGAAGTTGCGCGGGTCAGCTAGTAGCATATAAACTTAGATCTATGGGACATCAAAAGGAATACGTTGCAGATCATATCTCCAACACCAGTACCTAATCATTGCAGCAGTAGGTAAGTACCTACTTACCTTAAGTTATAAAACCAACGCAAATTTTCTGCTGTCCATCGATGTGTTAATAATCCTCTATTCCGATCTCTCAACACCTTCACGTCTCACTTTCGTTGATACCTAAACCGAGATTATAGGAAAACCAATATAAGATAAATAGTCTAAGTATACTTACATAGAAAATACCTCGACTCCTGACTGCCTCGTTAGTCTAGTGGTCGCAAGCGCTACTGCTGAACATGAGGTCCTGGGTTCGATTCCCAGGTTGGGCAGTGTCATTGGGTTTTTCATTCTTCAATTTCTCAGTAGCAGCCCGGAGTCTGGATTTGTGCCCGGTTGATGGCAATAGGCTCGCCCCCTATTACATGGGACTTAAACATAACTGGCGAAATGTGGGTGTACTATAGGTACACCTCTGCCCAACCCTTCGGGAAACAAGGCGTGATTTTATGTATTGAAACATGGAATAAATAAAAGATTTACTTTGGTTAAATATCTGCATATAATACTGTGGCGGGGTCTACAACGCCACATGCGAACTACGCATCAAAGACCTGACGTCACACAAATCCTGCATAGCGCAAGCAGAGTTTACCGCGCGATCAACATATATATGTATATAACTTCCCAACATCAATCGTTGGGCAGTTGCCCACCAGACACGACATCCGTCTGGTCGGAGGATCTTCCCTTTTCTATACAGGATGAGTGAACTTTACACCCTGTTCCTCATATCTCTATAGTACCTTTTTCAACCTTTCTTAATCGGGATTAACGGAATACCGATGAGAAAATAGGAAATGATAATATGTAAATACAAGAATATATAAAATATTTGCTTTGACGTGGCAAATAATACCTAAATATTTGGAAAGACCCAGAGTTTATTTAATTTTTCAGAATAAATGTGACTGTACGGTTTACAAGTCAATAACAAAACTCATTTGATGTTACTTACTTTGATGTTTCCGAAAGAAACTTGTGTAAAAGCTTTGACTTGTTTTTTTAGGGAGTCGATTGGAAAATGTTTAGCAATCCGTATGTACGTACAACAATTTAAATTACTTGCACGTGTAAGTAACAAAAATAATTTGGCTCAATCTTAACTGAGATCTAATCGTCTTATTCATAAACGTTGCTTAACTTTAAAGCAGCACTTTAACCACCCTGCGCACACGCAGGTACACGCTGTTTAAATCTCTATTATAAAATAAGGGCTAATATAGTCGACTAAATCATTCGAACAAAAATATGTCGGGGAAAACCGGCCTCGGAAAATAGGCCTCTATCGGTTAGGAGTATGAGGTTCAGAATATGGTATCTGAAGGTTGCGTGTTCAAATCACTTCGGGGTCACCAATTTAGCAACAGGGTGTAAAGTTCCCTCATCCACCATAGAAAAGGGAGGATCCTCCGACCAGACGGGTGTTGTGTCTGGCGGGCCGACTGCCCGAATGTTGATGTCGGATAGTCTTATAGTATATGACGTTCACGCGGTAAACTCTAATGCGCGATGCAGGATTTGTGTGACATCATGTCTTTGATGCATAGTTCGTACGTGGTGGTGTAACCGCTACAAACTGTTTAAAAAGTACTTTTACTAGTAGGTACTCGGCTAGGTCGGTAGTACTCGGTTTACCTTAATGGTATGCCATTAGAGAGGGCATATACATTTAAATATCTTGGCCACATACTTACCCTTGATCTTAGGGACGATGACGATATTGAGCGGGCGTGGAGGGCCTGGTTGGTTAAAAGTAAGTGTTAAAATTACTCTTTTCAGAGCTTACTGAGCTACGTTTTACTCGAGCAGTCTGTGGGGTAGATTTGTTAAAAAAACGTACAGTGCCCTCCGCGTGCAATACAACAACGCGTTCAGGATGCTGTTGAGGCTGCCCATGTGGATTGTTTCTTTGCCACAATGCGTAAGCGCTGTGCGTCCCTGGTCGCCGCGCACCAACAGTATCCTGTCTCTAATTTCGAGCAGGCTGGACTGTCCGTATGTGAAACACTGCTGCGCCATTTCCCATAGAATGGTGCAGCCGCGGTGAAGCGTCGGACAGTACTGCCGATGGGTATATTATACAGGAATTTGTTTGGGATGTAGATAAAATTATCTTAATTACTAACATAGGATAAGTTTACAAACAAATGAGTCATGGTTACTTGAATAAATAAATTGAATTGAATTGAATTAATCTCATGAAAGATGACATTACAGTAGATACAAGAGGCAGCGGCATACCTGTAGGTACATATTCAAGTAACATAACATAACATCACGCCTTGTCTCCCCGAAGGGTTGGGCAGAGATGTACCCTAGTAGGTACACCCTTATTTTGCCAGTTATGTTTAAAGTCCCATGTAATAGGGGGCGAGCCTATTGCCATCAACCGGGCACAAATCCAAATTCAAGTAATGGCTGTGATTACGATAAGGCACTGGGTGACATGAGGTAGGTGCACTTACTTACGTACGTCTAAGCAGTGATGGCGATAGAATTAGGTAGGCAGTCCTATAAATTGTCGGAGTTTAACTTTATTTAAAACAGATTCAAGACAATAGCGGTGAGTTGCACGGCAAATGTCCACCTACCATGTCTCGCATATTACCTCTTATTCATAAACGTTGATTAAAGTTAACAGACGTTTAAACGTCTAAAATTTATGGTTAAACAGACGCTAATCATTACTTAACTTTAAGCAGCGTTTATAAATAAGGGAGATTATGTAAAAGAGTCGGTCGTGCACTAGCCAGGAGGTGTACAGAATAGGGATATTGACAAAAAAAAATTGTGTTCAAGTTGATGATTAAAAAATATTGGACACGTTTTTTTTTCTTTTTTTACGTAATCAAAAGATTACGGCAATTCATTGAGTAGGCAATACGTTAAAATGTGGCATGATCTCATTCCCCGGTAGATTCTATAATGACGTGTGACGTAACCAGCCCACACACCCCAACTTTATTGCATTTAAAAAAATACGTGTCTAATTTTTTTTTTTTTATCTGACTGAAAGACTAAACAATTTTTTTTTCTCAGTCAAAATCCCTATTCATAAAAATGCCCAGTACGTTACGCTGAACACACTCAAGGGGAGTTCGTTACTGTATGTGGGTTTCGACCATTAATTGGAGCTATCGACTGCACCCATAAAAAATCTGATAAATAGGAAACTAGACATTATTTAATTAATAGAAAAGGATATTTGCTTAATAATTCATATTTTTTATCCTCAAAAGCACAATCACAAAAATTACCACGCGTGAATATTACGCGCGTTATCTGACAAGGACTGACTGTCAGTAGGTAGTTTTTTGCACCATAGATCGATTTTACGGTTTTCTGCCGAAAAGCCACATCTGTTAACTGTCAAAAAAAAAGTAGTGGTTAGTTAAGCAATGCTTAAATATAGTTTATGAATAAGAAATATTTAATTAGTAGGTATTTAAGGTTTAATCAGTTATTTAGCTAAGCAATGTTTAAAACGTTGATTAACATTTTTTTATGAATAAGACTGTTAATTTTTATTCAGAATTAAAATGCATTAATAACCACTAATAACTAATTAATTAACACATTAAAAATATAATTGCGCTGCGCTCTCTCAACACGGTGGCGGATTCCATAGACCTATTCACCTGTATCCACGTAGGTACTGTGTAGCATGTAAGGTATAGTTAAGGATATTTTAAGTTACTTTGTCGCATTAGATTTATGATCTGTAGTAGCAAAGGAAACATGTGATAAATAAATAATACTAAAACTATCAACAAACTAAAATAAGGCGTCGAATAATTCCTCCGTATCGCGGTTAACTAGCAGTTTGATTTTTTATTTTGTTTTTGTTATTCCTCTATATGCTGCACCGGTCGACGTCATCACGTCAACGCCGGCTGTCGCTGAAAACCAGCGCTGGGGCTCTATCTCGCACAGGGTCGCAGCATTATGCTGAGCGATGGCCGTTTTGCGTGGATAAGTAACGCATATTTTCCCCCAAATTGTTCTTTTCGTGTATTTGTTCTTTTTTTGCGTCATGTTTACCGCAAATAAACGAGCCTATTTTCATTTTCTCTTTCTTTAGTAATGTATTTAAAGAGACTGGCGGCATTGCCACGTTGTATGGCAATGCTTAGCCTCTGTCCAAAGTTTTTTACCTTAAAACAAATCGACTGACTGAATTTACCTAATTTATATCGATGCACACGTGCCAAAGGAGACACGTATACTTAAGTCTTATGTCCATAGGTATATGTTACAGAAAGCAACAAGCCGACCAGTACCCTAATTACGTAATACACGATCAATCGGAATTTGAATAATTTTGAAACAAATTACTAATCCATTACGAAAAAAAAACAGCTTTACAACGTAAATAACTCAATGAGTGTTGTTGAACTGTCAAAATGAAACAAATTTGTCGTAATCGTTTACGAAAATGTGTTGCGTAATTAGATAGCGGGTCAAATTACACATAAACCTATATCAATCTGAAAAACAAACATCTCCCCAATTAGCAGAAATCAATACAAATTAGGCAACCTTTAAGTTAAATCCCGATTCTCAATTAACATACACCCACTTAACACTTAACAATGTTATCGAAGCGTTCTGTTAACATTTAACATTTGTAATCTGTTCCCCGAGCAATTAGTAGCTGAGAGTAATTCTCCCCTCATATTCATTTACGCAAAACCGGCGGCCATTGATTTCCAATACCGTCACTGAGGTATGCTTAATTAACTTGTTTGTTTATAGTGCATTACCTTTTGTTGTGATTGTTTTAAGCTTTATAATTATAATAATGATGCAGGTAATGTAATTATTATTGGAAAGTTTGAACGGAAGACCAAGTGTCTGATTCCCATATTAAGGCGAATTATTATAATCGTAAAGGAAAGGTTGGAAGTGAAGTAAATATAGTGTAATGAATATCAGAAGACCAATAGGGATGATGCCTGGGTAAAAAAAAGAAATCGTTTTTAATCAAAAACTATTGAATTTTCGATTCTCTGCTTGTGACATTGTGTTTTCTTAACGCGCTGGGAATGCTGGGATATTGGATACTCAATACTCGGCTCAATACCGAGAGTTGAAATTCCAGTAGGTATACAAAAAAAAAAAAAACACTGCGATAAAAACACGTTCGTGCGAACCTGGGCTTAGACACGTATGTTTTGCTTTATCATATTAATAAAAAAATACTTAGATAAAACGCATTACAGTTGGAGAGTGGGGTTCGCTACGTCACGTCAACTGAGTATAAAATCGACATAGGCATGACGTCATGCCACATTTTAACTCAATGTATATTTATTTGGTTCACCAACAATTGTATACACTGGTATAAGCCAATGAAATAGAAGCAACAAATCAGAATAAAGTGTAACAATCACTTAAAGGTAAACTGCATGCACACAAAGCGTTGTCGTAACATCAAAAAAAATAAATAATAATATATATATATAAGTTTTGCTTGTTGACGACTCTTGCGTGTGGCGATGACCCTCCGCCTGGGCTGCAAGGTGTGTGAACCCCACAGATGTTCTATGGTGGAGGCCGATGGCCATCACGATTTGAGTTGTTGTCGTTGCTTGGGGAGGTTCCCGCGTCACCATGCGCTCAATGATACTGTGAGGAGGGCATTCGTGTCGGCAGATGTCCCCTGCGTCCTGCACAGAGCCCCGGATGGGCTGACTCTGGTGCCTTGGAGGAACGGCAAGTGCCTAATATGGGACGCAACTTACGTCAGCACTGATGCCGCCAGCCACCTCGGTCGCACGGTCCTCTCGCCGTCGGCAGCAGTTGAAGACGCTGCTGTAAGGAAGAGGGTGAAGTACGCTCCGTTGGCGGACCGTTACCTTTTTGTGCTCATTACCGTTGAGTCCATGAGGTGTTGGGGCACTGAGGCCAAGGAGTTCATTAATGATATAGGGCACAGGCTCCGTGACAAAACGGGTGACTCCCGCTCCGGCTCGTTCTTGGTGCAAAGGTTAGCCATTGCCAACGTGGTAATGCAGGAAGCGTTATGGGCACCTTTGCGCCGGGAACAGTTAGGGGCGGGTTGTTTGACTAGTTTTTTGACGTGTTATTGTGACTATGATTCTTTTTAAGATACTTGAATAAATACATTTTCTTTTGTCAAAGTAAAAAAAAAATATATATATTAAATAATAATAATAAATAAAAAAAATATTCAAGTATAAAGTAAGATAATGAGTTACATTAATTGCAATTGAGGAAAAATTTATTCTAGATGTAAAGTAGACTTGCCTGATCTAGGTTTATGAAAACCTGTGTTTCAGGCCAGCATTTCACAAAGTAACATTTAAAAAGAAGATACAATATTTTCAATGATTGTAAGAGTAATTAATTTGGTAATTATATTATTTTAAAACTAAATTATATTATATCAAGCTTAAATAAATTAACGAATAATATTAAAGTAAATAAGGTAGAGAATAATATTAAGTTAATTTTAATATTTCTAGTAGTTTTTCCGTGTCCGTATAATTGAGTTTTGCCAAATATTCTTGTACTAGTAAATTACACATATTATAACATAAGCTATAAAACTTTAGCAGTCTATTGAACAGGTTATACAAGATAATCCTAAGAATATATAAAATCGTCTAGTGAAAGCATGTTCAGTCTGAGAGTTAGCACAAACCAAATCTTTTCTTCTCTTATCTGTAGGTACTGGGTTTAAAAGTACAGTGTGTTGAAATAAAACTACATTCAAAACAAATAATTGACGTACTGTTAGCACTTTGCATGCCATGTAAAGCTGGTTTGTAGGAAATCACAACATCATCATCATTTCTTTGGGAATCATGTTTGGACAAAAAGTAGCGACCTTTAATACTGCTCTTTGGGCGCGATCTAGGTGCAGTAAAATTGATTTAGCGGCACCTCCCCAGGAATATAAAGTTACACTGAATAGACCTTAGTTAATTAATTAAACTAAATTAAAACAAACCAAAACAAACTAAAGTAAAGAAAACTAAGTAATAAAAAAAATAAGTAAGTTCGGGGAGAAACTTATATAAGCTGGCTTTCAATTTACCTAAACTGTTAAAATGGAGGTCGATATGGCGATACATTAAGTTTATATCTTTTAGTGTAGTCACATCACTAAGGCTATCATTGCTGTGTATCATTAAAATTTTCAAAAGGCTAAAATAATTTTAGACTCAGAATAATAACTCATTATAATTCAACCTTTTTAAAATTAGCTCAGATTCCATTTCATTTATTTTCGAGTTAAGCTTAATGATTACATAGGTTTTCAATGAAATAATAGTTCAATATTATGAATTAATTAGAAGAGGTCTTAATAAAGGCTTATTAGATTACATAAATAATAATATTAATTATTTTAATTAAAATGTTATTACTTATAATAAATTAGGAGTTGAAAGATTAATTCGATGTTAGGCTTGCGGTATTAGAATTTTAGTCTAATGATTAATTTAATAAAAAGTACATTATAGTCAGGAAAAGTATAACTGTTGATCCACTTAGATGGTCCCAATATTCAAATTTTAGGAGCATGAGGAACAGGGTGTAAAGTTCACTCATCCACCATAGAAAAGGGAGGATCCTTCGACCAGACGGGTGTTGTGTCTGGCGGGCCGACTGCCCGACTGTTGATGTCGGATAGTCTTATAAATGTCGTTCACGCGGTAAACTCTAATTGCGCGATGCAGGATTTGTGTGACGTCATGTCTTTGATGCGTAGTTCGTATGTGGCGGTGTAACCGCTACAAAATCATCTTTCTTTGACAATTACATAAAACTAGCTACGCCCCGCGGTTTCACCCTCATAACTCTCGATCCCGTGGGAATATCGGGATAAAAAGTATACTATGTCCTTCTCCAGGTCATAGTCAAATTCCATCCAAAAGTATTCAACTGTTTTAGCGTGAATACCTATGCGTTACAAACAAACAAACTCACTTTCGCATTTATAATAATAGTTAGGATTATGATGGCTCTATCACGGCAAATTCATCCCCCGCCTTGTCACATGATGCCACACTATGTTGACGGTCTCCTCCCCTTAATGTGTGACGTAATTTATAGATGGCCCCTTATTAGGGGTGAAGCTTCAAAATAATTCTGAGATGCATTTGAGATGAGTGTCTAGGTACTGACTATATTAATCTCACATCCCACACACAGTTTAGTATTTTACGTCACACAACTCCTACGCTGACATTGAAGCTTCATCAAAGTTCAACCAACATAGCTATCGATAAAAAACCGGTGTTTGGGTACCTTACCGTAGGCGCGGGCTTGCGGACGGTGAGCAATGGGTAGCTCGCCGTCCGGTAAGGACCAAGCCCGGGTCGACGGCGCGTTGTGTTCCACGCGCGCCTCAATGAGTGTCAGCGAGTGAAGGGGTCCGATGAGACCATTGCCTCCGGGGTTGCGGGAAAGTCCAAAAGGGATACCGTGGCCCCCTGGCATTGCACAGGCAAGAGAAGGAACACGGGTGGGTTTTAGTCAGTAAGAGTCTGACACGCCCTCCCGCTCCACCCAGAGCGGGAGACGTCATTTGAAGATTTCCCACCCAAAAAAAAAAAAAACAAAAAAAAAGGGTACCTTATGCAAAGATTGCTAACTGGACGGGCCCCTACCTACTGTTCCCGGCTGTAAACATGACACACGCACATTTAGAAAAAGTTATGTACTTTGTACATGCCTATACGTACCAGTGCACTTATATGTATGAGTCGAAACATCAAGCTCCATATATCGACACTACGAGTATTGATAGATCAAGCTGTATCTTTTGCTAAATAACATCACTATATATAGTATATAACGAAGTCCCCCGCCGCGTCTGTCTGAACGCGAAAAACTCAAAAACTACCGAACGGATTTTCATGAGGTTTTCACCAATGGACGGAGTGATTCATGTGGGAGGTTAATATGAATAATTCATTAAAGATTTTGTGTTTTTAATGGGCTAAAATATTACGATGATTGTTGAAGTTAACGGAAGATATCGATGATTGTTGGAGGAGCTCGTGGCTAAGTAATAAGTGCCGCACGAGTCGATCCATCAGGTTAAGCTGCGCTTGCCGGGGTTGGCCTGAGGATGGGTGACCATCTTTACATACCGAGACTCCTCCGTGCCTCGGAAAGCACGGTATGCCGTTGGTCGCGGCTGTCATTCGTGGATCTTTGACAGTCGTTACGGGTCGTCAGAAGCCCGAAAGTCTGGCAACCAGTCTTACCAAGGGGTATCGTATTACCCAGTTACTGGGTTGTGGAGGTCAGATAGGCAGTCGCTTCATGTAAAATACTGGTATTCAGTTGCATCCGGTTAGACTGGAAGCCGACCCCAATATGGTTGGGAAAAGGCTAGGCAGATTGATTTTTTTGTTGAAGATATCGCAAAAAATAATGCCCTAGGGACTGTGAGCTTTATTGGCGTGCGCCGCGTAAAATATTTACATAATAATATACGCTAACAGACTTCAAATAATAGATAATATGTACAATAATAAAAACTTTTTTAAGAAATAAAACCGACTCCCAAAAAAAAACACTACAAAATAAAAAATAACTTTGATTTCGGAAGTCGGTGGCAAAAAATAGAAAATACAAAACCAAAGACACCGACTTCCGAAATCGAAGTTATTTTTTATTTTGTAGTGCTTTTTTTTGGAAGTCGGTTTTATTTTTTGTAAAAAAGTTTTTATTTTTCTCTTTTTAGTTGTGGTACCTACACAAACCCCCCACATAAATTTGAATACCACTACCTGCTATGTAAATTACAGTGACAGGAACTATTAGAATATCGTCCTACTAGGTGGAAAAAATACGTATTATTGAAGCTAACTCAAAAACCCCTCATCAGATCTTGACCAAACTTATATGGGACCACTTCTGAACTATGCCTTACCAAAAACAAAAAGAATTATCAAAATCAATTCATAATTGCCCGAGTAATCGCGTAACAAACATACAAAAAAAAAAAAAAAAAAACATACAACCGAATTGAGAACCTCCTCCTTTTTGAAGTCGGTTGAAAAACTGAGGGAAAGGAATCATAGGGCATCAAAAAATTCGTCCGCATCGCTGTCAACAGGAAATAGGTATGTAAGTAAATAAATAAGTAGGTACCTAGATATTGCATTGCTAGCCTTATATAAGGTAAAATAATAACATTTCATATTCCTTTGATGGAATATGTAAGTAGGTATTTCAAGTTTCTTACTTAGCTCGTCTCTTCTCTTGAAAGTTTACATTAGTGATCTTTGAGAAAATAAGAATTTACATTAAGCAAATGTATTATTTACTATAATTTTCTTTATTTTTTGTTTGTTAAGTACGACATGAAAGAGATAAGTTTTTATTCATTTTATTAGATTTTAAAAATGTATTACTAGTCCAGCGTTTCATCTTATTATTTTTGCTTTGAGAGAGAAATGCTTTTTAATTCGACCAAAAAATACATAGGAAACATTTTGGAATGACATGTTTTTATGCGAATATACTACCTTCGTTAAAACTGATATTCGTTATTATTCCAAGTTCCAAGCGTCAGTAATGCTCAAAGCTGAGCTCGGAATATTTAATAACAATGCCGAAACGGCTGTATTAACGCAATGCACAGAAGACGATAATGTGAATCTGAAGGAATACATAAATATTCAAACTAAATTTTAATATGAAAAAAAAAACATAAGTACAAGGTGTGATTGAAATAGCTGAAAACCTCTTAAGGCGTGTACAGACTGTGAAATGTCTAATGTAATGTATCGTGTAATGTAGCGCAAACAGAGTGGACGGCATACAAACAAGCACTGTGCTCGCGCTAGAAACCGACAGCCGCCGATCAGCGCGAGCGCCAGCTCGAGCGTTATGGAAGTTATGAGCGTCGAAACTTCCATATTTCAACACTAATTTTAACTCGTCTTTGGGCGTAAATAAATAACTTATGTAGTAAGAAAATGGCAAAATAGAAACCGTACAAGGATACATAATTTATTCAATAGTTCAAATAATTTTATTTTGTGTAAATACATCCAGTAGTTTTTCCATAATATCTTTAGGTACTTACGTCCAAAGGTCTGTTCATGAAAGGAGAAACCCAAACTTCATAGAAACTTGGGCCTGGCATTACAGGGCTGGAATTTGGCCATAAATTAGAACATATAGGAAGGTTTCATGAGCCCAATTTTCACGTCTTCCAGCAATGGCCAAATTGGTAAAATCAGACAATAATGTATACCTACATTTTAGGTTATTTTTAGTAGGAGTTATTTAAATAAATAATGATATTTTTGAGGATTTGTTTCCTACGTAAATCTGGAACACATGCGCTGTGCTGCAGCCTATCACGATGAGGATTTAGGTACTTATATAAAAAGCGTTTAGGGGTGACTTCTGATTTATCTGATTTTACTGAAAACCTCGGCAGAAAACTATGTTTATCATACAAGGCCCACTTACATCACTACTGGCTTGCATTTGTTACGTATAGAGGGATTTGATAGAAAAGATTTGATATAAAAGCAATTGTAATAAATAGATCAGGTTTTCCATTTAAGGTCAGCACGAGTGGCAGGGTACGGTGTCTAATGTTCAAGCGAGGGTCAGTCAGAAGGCAATCAATTTCAGAGTCCAGTATTCGAGCAGAGGTCCTAAGAAATAATAAATCTCGAGAAATACAGAAAAACACATTCACTTGCGCAAAAATACGAAAAGCGAATGACATTATTGACATGACATTACAACCATGACAATTGACAGACGTTATCATTGACATTTGCCGTTTACTAGTGTAATCCATGGTGCAATCGGTTTTTTTTTTCTTTTTTCTTTTAATGATTTTTTAAGGCGCTTACGTTAAAAATCAGTTAGATTCCAGATTCTATTATTTAATATTGATTTTAATACCTAAAAAATAATTTGTACTAAAACAATGGAGTATTATTTAATTATTTGTAACAGTATCGATTTCCAGTAAATCGATCATATTCTTAGGGTACGCTCTATTGATATAATACCAGCGTTTGTAAAGTTGGTGACGTATAATGAAATAAGTGTTGTAACGGTTTACAAAGGTTGTTTAAAAAAAAAAAAAAAACCTTCTTATTTTCTACACTTGGCCATTGGTATGGAGGCTAAGATTTAAATGGCTTACATAAGAAAAATAGAAGATTTTTTTGGTACATATCTGATTCGTGTAACGGTTAGGCCCAAAAACGGGTTTGTCCTTTTACACGCACTTGTTTTCGTTATAAATCTTCGCCTAAATAAATAAATAAAAACTAGATAAATAACTAGTTACCATGCATACTAGTCACGCCCACCAACAAGTTCGAGCTGTCAACAAGTGTATCCTTTTTTTTTTGGGGTGGGAAATCATCAAATGACTTCTCCCACTCTGTGTAGAGCGGGAAGGCATGTCAGACTCTTACTGACTAAAACCCACCCGTGTTCCTTGAGTTGCCTTTACGTTGCCAGGGGCCACGATATCCCTTTCTGACATTCCCGCAACCCCGGCAGGCATCGGTCCCATCGGACCCCTTCACTTGCTGACATCTCTTTGAGGCGCGCATGGAACACAATGCACCGTCGACCCGGGCCTGGTCCTTATCGGACGGTGAGCTACCCATTGCTCAGCGTCCGCAAGCCCGCGCCTACGGTGGCTGGGAATCGGCTTGTGATTCCTGACGCCCAGGGCGGCACCGCAGGGCTCCTGCAGCGGCTAGGTACGTGAGGGCGTGAATTTTGCCTCTCCCTCACGCGTTCCGCCTCCTCCTTCGCGAGCATTACTGCTTCGCAGAAGGAGGTGACAGCCTCCAGGACCTGCGTCAGGCGAAAGGTGAGGACGACGTGGAGCCTCTCTAGCCACTCCTCAAAGAGGGGACCCATCGCTGCAATAGTGGCGTGCCCAGCACTGGGTTGAGCTTTGTCCGCTGTACCGCAATTTCTCGCGGCAGCGGAGCTACGCATTGGCGTTTCACCTCCTCGCGCCACTCCCAAATGTGCGCGAGGACTTTTGCCTCCAGATGCCATGATACCATGGCGGCAATCCGGCAAGGAGGCTCGCCGCCTCACCAGAGACCGTGCGGTATCCCCGGACCAGCCGGGTGGAACTAGTGTATCCTTAAGTGGTCATGTTGACATTCATATTCATAGCTAACTGTGCCCCGCGATTGTACCTGCATAAGTCTCGATCTCGTGGGAATGCCGGGATATAAACTATCCTATGCCCTAATCCAGGTCATGGTTTAACCATGTGCCAAATATCATCCAAATCCGTTCAGTGTAACAAACAAACTCACTTTCGCATTTATAATATTATTTAAGATTAGGATTATGAGTACAACGAGGTTTTCAGTTATATCAATGACACATTGAATTTAAAAAAAAATAAGTTTCGAAAAAATGCTTTGAAATATAGTCTCTGTTTGTTGTAAATAGAAAAAGATATGTAAAAATACGTTCTTACCTAAAGCCGTAATAGATAGGACCCACTACTACTTACTTCGTGGTATAGTAGGCATACAATTTCGGTGACATCTTAAATACAGACTGTATTTTGAATACGAGTAGACTGTTTATTAACTTTAAAGCTTCCTTGAAAAAAAACTAATTTCGGTACAATCCGCTACAAATTGGTTGGCCCACGCACGGTTCGCTTCGCTCAATTAGTTCAAAACAAAAAAATACTCGTAGGAAAATATTAATTTACAATTCGGATTCAGATGTTATAAAAAATAAATAATAAATGAAATGCTAAAAAAAATGTATTTTGTTTGCTTTTCACTTTTGTAAGAGGCGTAAAACGAAGTTCTTTTTTGTTACCAAGGTAAATAAATTTACTTTTCATCAAATTAACCTTTTTCTGTTTTATTTCTTTCATAGAACACTTGACGGACAGGCCGGCCTGGGTAGCTCTCTCGTTATCATCAGCCTTATTTTAACTACTGTGGGCGTACTATGGGTAATATTGGTTATTGCGCTATAGAAAGACCGTTTGCAGTTCAGATCAAATCATAATTTACGATCAAATGAATCACACTAATTTAGCAATTCTCACACTGTAGGTAGATGACACAACTATACGGAACGCGCGGCAGTTTCTAAGGCCTCTGCCTCGAAATTTGCGGGCAGCGGGGCGGCGGCGGCGGCGGCGCGGGAGCGGCAGGATCTTATGCGTAAAATCAAATGGACCGGTTCTCGAAAACAGCGGCGCGGGGGCGGGCAATGAGCGGTGCACTCCAGTCAAGCGGTGACCACCCGCGCCGCCGCCGCTGCCACCCCGCTGCCCGCAAAATTCTTGGCAGAGGCCTAAGCGTGTTCACTGCTTGATCGCCACCGACAAAGTCAACTTAACTCCGGTCGAGCGTTATGTTGGTTGTAGAACTTGTAGACCCCTGTCGAGTGCCGTCAGGCAGAGCTCGCTGGTGCCCCGATTAGTCAATTCAGTGACGTATTTCCGACAAACATAACACTAGGCTTTGTGTTCCCAAAGGATTAGGCAAAGGTGTACCTATAGACCTATACATATCAGAAGTACTGTGAGAGGAATTTATGACAGTGTTGTTAACCTTCTTTTATTTTATTTATGTTTTCATGTTTTTTTGTATATTTTAATGTAGGTTATAATTGTCTCTTTTGTTTTTAATTTTTTTGTTATTATAATTGGTTGTAACCGTTGTAGCTAAATAAATAACCTACCTACACCTATATTTCGTCAGTTATGTTTAAGAAAAAAACGCCCCCGGGTCCCTTGTCCCTTTAGCCTATTGTCATGCACAAACCAAGATCCCGGGCTGCTACTGACAAATTCAACAAATAGAAAAACACTTTGCCTGACCAGGGAATCGAACCCAGAACCCTGTGTTCAGTAGTAGGGCTTGCGACCACGAGACCAACGA
Source organism: Xanthia togata (assembly GCA_963853775.1). Lineage (NCBI taxonomy): Eukaryota > Metazoa > Arthropoda > Insecta > Lepidoptera > Noctuidae > Xanthia > Xanthia togata. The sequence goes on along the minus strand of OY970802.1, from coordinate 8,533,237 downwards.
GGCAGTGAAGTAGATATACTTTAAAAATGCCACAATTTTCATAATTCAAAAATAACAAAACCAATAAGACTATGTTAGTAAATATAAATAAGGGGTTTATGTGGTTATCCTTATTTATAAACAACTTGCCCAAACATTTCCTTATTATTTCATGACTATTAAAAAGCTTACATTTATAAGCTTTTAATAGTCAAATATTACATATTATTTCCTTTATTAAATCTTCATAGATATAAAAATTTTTTTTTTCATATTTTTACGAAAATTAATAAAAAAACATTTAAAATATAAAAAATAGTGGCCCATTGGCATCAGGAACAGGGTCCAAGCTGCCGTTAGTCAGGGCTCTAAAGAGAGGAACCTCCTCACGATGCGTGCCATGTCTAGGAGTACGGCTTTCTGAATCAAGCCCTTGACCCAGCCGCGTATTGAGAGCCTCTTGAGTTGTTAATCGAGGCTCTCCGCTATTAAGGTTATGCATATTGGTTATGGATTAATAATACAGGTCAAAATATTTATAGTTATTAAAAAAAATAGTAATAGTTTATGCGGCGCACGCCAGTAAAGCTCCTAGTCGGCAAGAGTTTTTCCGACATCTTCAACAATAATATCGTCATATTTCAGCCAATTTACACAAAACCTTAACGAATTATAAAACCTTCGTCCATTGGTGAAAACCGTTTGAAAATCTTTTCGGTCGTTTTTGAGTTTTATCGCGTTCAGACAGACAGACGTGGCGGGGGACTTTGTTGTTTTATAATTTGTAATGACCCATAGCCTATATTTACTATGATTGATAATGTGTCCAGTAGTGTCGTTAACAACACATGCTAACGGTGAAAGAATTTTTAAAATCTTTCCAGTAGTTTTTGAGTTTATTCATTACAATCAAAAATACACATTTTTCTCTATAAAATAGGTATTAGTGTAAGAAACCTTTTTGCTTTTCGTGTTGATGTCTGTCTGTCATCAAATAATAATTAAACTTTTTATAAAAAAATATAATCGAAAATTAATGAAATCGTTTGTTAATACATTTTCAAATCAATGAAATAGGTATCGGTTCAATGGCATATTGATATACTTCACGTTAAATAAAGCTTTTTTTTTTTTTTTTAACTATGGCATCTCGCAGGTATACCACTAAGGTATTTACTGCTCAACCGAACAATCCTGTGGCTGCCTTAAGCACTACACTCAAAGCCTCCAGCCAGGAGCAAAACTATTCTAAATGAATATTAGGCGAACGCTCGCTAAGGGCCCCCCCTGTGGGGTACGAACCTCGGCTTAGGGCGTTGCTGAGGGGAGGACAGCAAGATGGGACAGGCTGGATCAAGGATGTATCATTATTATTATACGGGGAATTTAAAGCTACGCGCTCAGCTGAAGCGCGGGCTGGCGCTTCATCGGACAAGTTTTAAATAAAGCCTGCGGTCATGGCTTTATATACAATCTGGATATAAAGTCATGGCCCATTCATTTAGTTAATTACAAATAAATTTGCGTAATCAGCCTATAAATTTCGCACTGCTGGATCACAGGCGCCTCTAGGTGAGAGTGGGCCGTAATCCACCACGCGGTTCCATTGCGGGTTGGTAGATGTCACATGTCTTCGAATTTTCGGTTCTAGGGCATGCCGGTTTCCTCACGATGTTTTCCTTCACCGTTTTGAGAGCAGTGGTGATGAATTAATTTACACAAAGTGCCGCTTGTCTGGGTTCGAACCTACGACCTACAACAACTCGTAAGTCGCGGCCGTGCGTGACCACAAGGCCACCACTGCTCTAAAATTCAATTAGGCAAACCGTTAAGCTTCGTGCAGACTAGCGCGACGTGACAGCGCGACGCCGTACGCGACACCGGCTATTGTTATACCGTGGAGTTTTCTTAGAAATTGTATTGTTCGATTCACGTCGCGCTGGTCTGCACGAGCCTTTACACAATGACATCCAAGACATTATCTTTACAATTTAATTATCTTCTTATTATCTTGCTTGCTACCATAGACTTTAAAAAAAGATGGACTCCGCGCCACGCATATCGAAAGTGAAGCACAGTAAACTGACCGTTTGTACAAACACGCCTCACGCACACATTTACATCATAGTATGCCGACCGGCCGCCATTACGTGACACGACAGCGTCTGTGCAGGTACTAATTGCAAATCACGCACACATAGATCGGTACGGTGCTTCACTTTCGATATGCGTGGTGCGGAGTCCATCTTTTTTATAAGTCTATGCTTGATAAATAAATACAAGTAGGTAATAAAGTAAGGTAAGTATAATATTCATGAAAAATATTTCGAATAGGTAAATTGACAATGTACGAGCAACTTGGAGATTTCCAACAAGTTCTTAGAACGCTCGGGGCTATCACACAGACTTTGAAACCGCCTTTGCAAAATGATAAAACTTTTAATTATGTGTTGAAATATGAAGATACATAAGTGATTCAGCTTTTGATAGGTATTATGGAAGCCGACGTTATTCAGAGATGTTTTTGAAAGTTTATGAATCGTTAACCGATCGCTAAAAGGACACAATATACAATTTAACTTGGACTTAAAACCAAATACGCTATCTATTTTAACAGAGATGTTTTATAATTATTTAATACTACCTGCGCGGTATTACCCGCTTAAGTCTCGTTTTCGTGGGAATGTCGGGATAAAAAGTATTATATGTCCTAACCCAGGTCATGGTCTACCCATGTGCCAAATTTTATCCAAATCCCTTCAGCCGTTTTAGCGTGAAAGCGTCACAAATAAAAGAAACTCACTTTCGCATTTTGTATTATACTAGCGTTCGCACGGTTTTTACGACTTGATAAAACATCGAGATTCCTTAGGTAAATGTAACTTTAATATTAACGTATTACTTATACACATAAACCATGCGGAATAAATTCTCTAAACGATGGTGAAAACCTCATCAAAATCTGTTGCGTGGTTTAGAAGAACAACGCGGATAAACACATAAACGCGAAAAGCGACTTTGTTTTATAATGTGTAGATATAGATATTATAGTTAGGACTACTTGATAATCTTAATATCGATCTGTGATGTCTGTGAAGTTTCGTCAACTAATTTAATGTAACCCTGTATATTTACTGACTTACCGATAGAAAATGGTTCATGTCTATCTGAATCGTTACAATGACAAACAGTAGAGAGAACTGGACTTTTATTTCAAAAGGCTTTGCTATAAACCTAGCCTGGGTTCTGGAGAGTCTGAGGCTCAGAGCATATTGCGTGGAAAACTAACCTGAATATTGGCTCTATTGCAAGAGTAATCCTTTAGGAAATTGGCTGCAAACATGTTGCAAAGCTAGTGCTAGTTAATTATTCTAAATAACATACATTGTTGAGGTTTCACCAGCGTTATTGCCCGACTGCAGGACACAGGCCGCTTCTCATACACAGAAGGCACGAGCATTGATCATCGCGCTTGTTCACGACGGGTTGGTGATTTCAGTCTTATATTAACTATACCTAAGTCCAGGTTTCCTCACGATGTTTTCCGATGTCAGTAATGTTTAAGATAATATAATATAATAATATAACTTAAACGTTTATTTATAAAAGGGACACTAGCATAGCTGCTTATTTGCCTGAACTAAGTTGAACCTGTGTTACAGGCTAGACCAAATCTGGCTAAGCCCTAACCTGTGTTACAGGATATGAATTTAAACAGCCACATTGGTACTTGCCCGGAGCTTAAGCATCAACTCTAATCATCTGGAAAAAGAACTACGATGGCCTCATTTCGGTTATAAATATGTGATACGGATGTCCATATTGTGGCACGATCCACACATAAGAAAAAAAAAGTTTTATTTAGTGATAGCAGACAAATTCTTCTGTCCTGACGTCCAAATTAATTGAATAACGCTGTATAATAAAGAAATCTATATACAAATGCCGGGCGTCTCGTCTCGCCGGACCAATAACACTCAGCGGGGCGCCTGATATGATCGAAGTGAATTATCACGTCGTTCTACTGACATGGCACTCACGAAACACTAGAGAATTATTATGGGTACCGTTATTGAATATTTTTTTGGGTAAAATAATGGGAAACTTGGGGTTTTGTGGCTAAATTCAATTATCAATTGATATACAGGGTGAAAGGGTCATCGACGCGAAAACTGATACCATGGATTCAGTACATGATTCTGAACCCCCCACCGTTGAAATTTTTCGTCAGTTATTAAAAAAAAACAGCTGTTTCATAGAAAATTTCAATTCAATTCCTCTATTGCATCAAATATGGTAGGTAGGTACATGAAGTTCTTACATAAAATATGTAGTAATACACATTTGGCCAATAAAATCGATTTTTGACTTAAAAGATATTAATTACTAGGTAACCACATTTTATAAATGTATGTAGGTATCTACCTACATACTAGTTAAAATTAAATATGTCTGTACTTTAATGTATAAAATTTACAGGGACACTTTTGAAAGAACTCATCTATCGAATAAAAACATTCTTGTAACAATCACTTCCGCAACGCAACAAAAAACTTATTGAAGGATAGTTGAGTAATTGATCTAGGCAAAGCATTGTAAATTAGGGGAGCCATGACCAGATCTACGCGGTCAAAATGTATGGAACAGCTGATTTAAAAAAAAATAACTGACGAAAAATTTCAACGCAGTGGGTTTCAGAATCATCTACTGAATCCATGGTATCAGTTTTCGCGTCGATGTCCCTTCCACCCTGTATTGTGGCTGTGAATTCAAAACAAGGAAATTAAATCATTTGATAACTCTTAAACGAAGACAAAGTTTGTCTCGTTTTGGGTTTCTCTCTTTGCCTAGCTCATCATCTACCAAGACTTTTCCCAACTATGTTGGAGTCAGCTTCCAGTCTAACCGGATGCAGCTGAATACCAGTATTTTACATGGAGCGACTGCCTATCTGACCTCCACAACCCAGTTACTGGGTAATACGATAAATCCTAGGTAAGACTGATTTCCGAGGCACGGAGGAGTCTCGGTATGTAAAGATGGTCCACCCATCCACGGACCAACCAGGGCAAGCGTAGCTTAACCTGATCGATTGACCCGTGTGGCTGTTATTACTTAGCCACAAGCCATTATTCACCGGAAGCTGTTGTATGTAAATAAAGGGTTTGTGAATTTAGCACGTTGCATTCTGCTTCTTTCTGATAATTATTTTCTATGAAATTCTCATACTTATTATTTTTAGGAATCAAAATACTCAGAGATGTGGTGTTGAATATATTTATGGAGCAATTTGTCCACATGAAGTTGAAAAGCTTTCAAAGTAATTCTATGCAAAGTTTAGCTCAACGTAAAGTTAAATAGGTACTAATTATAAGCTAGAAACTTACCATCTCATCTCATCGCTACGTCCCATCGCAGATGTGAGGCCTGTAGAATATAAGACAACACATTACAATAACAATAATTTTATCACCAACATATGCATTTCTAAACCGCGTTGCTTTTCAACTTACCCAATGTGCCTGGCCTTATTTGCACGCGACTGAGACGTACGTTGTCGAGATGGCGCCTTTCTCATCCGTTCCTTCACCAAGACTCGGCAGTGGGCAGGCCTCTGTGTGGTTTGTAATTTGTCAGATCCTTAAAGAAGCAGAAGGCTGTAGAAGGGAAACGAAAGATTAAGAATAGGTAGGTACTCTCACATTATTAAAAAATATCCCGAACTTCTTTTATTTTTTATGTAGGTAACACTTATTGACTATCGCTTACCTTTTCATCCTTGTCTTCCTCGTTTGTCTACGCATTTTTTTATATTTTTTTATTACTTCCACTTCCGCAAAAAAAATGTTTGGATATTATTAAATACCATCGTATTGTGTCAATGTCAATGCAACCCAGTCATTATGTTAAATATATATTAAACCCTGTTGCAAAACGGTCCGTAGATAGTCCATTGCGATCGGCTGCTTGCAGCGTATTGTGCGATGAAGTGCACGGATTAATAAATTATGTGTTGGAGCGTGGAAGTCTGGCATCGCTCAAAACAGGTTTTGTTCGTTTCGAATGATGTCTAGATTTATCGCGCGTCTGTCTCAGTTATTTGTCGATTTGAATTTGTTTTGTTGTCTTGCAAATTGCAATTATATTTAATAACTAGGATCTAACTATTTTAAATTACTAATTATTATTACTATATTACACAAATTTATTTTATTTAAGTATACATACACACATTGCGGTATAAAACTGATTTACATCCGTCACCTCACACTTCGGGTTCAGTTGAAAACCAGCGTCAGGCACTAGTTGTCTGGCATATATGCTGAACTGGGCCTATTTGGCGTAGCCGCGAGGCACACATTCCTGCTGGTATCATGTAACGCAGTTTTTACACTTTTTATTTTGTATTCTTTCCTTTTATATTATTTTTTTTTTCTCTTTCTACTTGTGTGCCTTTGCTTGTTGTGCCAAATAAATGTATTTTCTTTCTTTCTTTCTTTCATCTAAATAATTCTAGTTGAATGTTGCGACTTGTTCCAAATACTTGTGTTAATTATGGTTAATGTATACAGAATAACTTAAATAACAACCTACACAATATTATTAAGATATCTACATAATTACGGAAACTTTAAAGTTTCGACCCCAAGGGCTTATGATTCAAAACTTTGAAGTTATTAACTTAATATTAAGTTAGGATCATCATTGAACCTGCCAGTCTAAAGGGTTTATTGGTCGATTCGCACAAATTGACTCACATGAAAGGCGTGGATTGGCCCTTTTAAATAATATTATTTTTTCTATAGGCGATTTGTACGAAGTTATTTTATTTGTTAAATTTATGCAATAAAATTAAGAAAAATAATTGGTAAATATAGTTTCTAGTGTACCTACTATAAATGTGGGTGTCCAAGCAAAAAGGGTCCAGTTCTCGGTATTTAGTTTCCGAGATAAAAGATTGTTTTTAACGTTGGGTGAAAAAATTGCAATTCGCGATTTTAAATGATTATTAATAACTTCTCAATTATCTAAAATTTCATTTAAGTTGAAGTAATGACTAGGTATATCAAGCTTTTTCAGAATTTCAAGTTCAAATGTCTGATAAAAAATATATGTGCCAGCTTTTTAATATTTTTTCAATCAAATTGATTTAATATCAATTGACTATTCTAGATACCGAATCTAGTCTTAACTCAAAGCCCCACTACTGGACCCTTTTTGCTTGGACGCCCACATATTTTTTCTTAACTTTATTGCATACAATTTAAAATGTGCCAATTGCCTTGCTTGCTTGCTTTACTTCTGGAGTGGTCGATTAGCCTGCAAATAAATTAACTTCTTGAGATTCACCTAAAGCAATAAAAACAAAAACTGTCGATTCATCCGTATCGGGCGAGTAAATTCGTGCGAATCAACCAATAGGACATCTAAAGTCTAAACTGAAACGTCTGATTTACTTTCTTCAATAGAGCGACTCAACTCTGACATTAATTTGTAACCTAATTACTGGAGCATAATACTAATTCCTACCAATTGTCACTATTTAACTCGATTCTGTAAAGTTCTACTGTAGTGAGCATTATGCCAATAGTGCTGGCCGTGTGACATTAATCGTTACGGTACAGTGATATTAGATGCCATAAATTCTATGATGCAGAGAGAGCTGCTTACCCACGTATACCTATGGATGCAATTCTTGCCCGCCAAATAAGTATTAACATTGCTGAATTAATTTCCAAAAAGTATTTAATGAAATGCTATTTAACATTTAAGTCAGATGGTTCTAAAATTGGTAACATTAAATTAATGAAGAAATTCAATTAGTTTTAAAATAGCTTAAACAAAATAAATCAAAGACTGTGATTTTCTAAAGCATGCAAATTAACTTAAATTAATCAACAACCATTTTCGAATTAAACTATCAAAATGGACTGTTATTTTAATACCTATTCAATATTTATTAAGTAGTCGGTAAATGAGATGTTTTAAAATATCAGACGCTTTGAGCGAGGACGCCCACTTAATAAAAAAAGAAATCTATTTATTATGAAGGTTTTATAGCCGATTTTTAATCAATTGATCATACTAAAAGATTGATGACATAAAACCCGGTATAATATGGCTTTTTTTTCACCAATTCTTTTTCTATGCTGCATTGAATCGATTCAGTATTTTTCTTATTTTAAAATTATATGCATATACATTTATGTATGTATGCTTTATTACGTAATCTGTAGGAAGAGGTTAGATTAAGAGTTACTGATTAGACTGGCAGCTTCTAAAGATAAAGTAAATAACTCCTCACTTTATTATTATAAGCCTTTGGGCTGAAAACTTTAAATTTGCTGTAAAATTATGTAGATGGTTGTAACGTCAGTGGCTTTCTGCAAGTCTACTTCAGCATAATTTGCACAAAAAATATTTGGAACAGGTCCCAACATTCAACTAGAATTATTACCAATTAAACTAACGTTGAACTAAACTTTACATAGAATAACGTTGAAAGCTTTTCAAACTTGCGTGGGTTCGAACCCAAGCAAGCACTTTAGTTTGTGTAAATAATTTCATCACCACTGCTCTCAAAAGCATCAAAAAAAAAATGAGGAAACGTGTCTTAGTACCAACAATTTGAAGACGTGACATCTACCAACCCGCACTAGGCCCGCGTGGTGGATAGCAGCAAATTCCCTCTCGAAGATAGGAGGTCTGTCTCAACAGTGGCAGTGGGAACATTATATTCCGATTATGATGACCAGTAGCATAAACATTCAACATTGGTTTACAAAAGTATTTAGGAAAGATGAAACATACTTAAAAATGTTTAAAAAATACCATTCGATCCGAAAAGGGCATACAGGTTACCAAAAAATACACATTACCCAAAAAATAATAAAAAATCATAATACCTATTATTGAAAATAAAAAAGGTATTGCTATTTATATTTCACATTTTTAGTACCGAAATTACCCTAAATCCACGACAATAGCAGTAACTTTTTTACCCGCCCGCTAAACGACGGTCGATGTCAGCCGGTGTCCCATGTATCTACTAAATTGGTAGAATTCTCCATTGAAAAAAAATGTGGCGAATTTTATTTTTTCCTGAATATTACCACATAATAGACTCTCAATACGATACCTAACAACACCCTCACGGATCGGACATGGTTTTTTTTTACATGTTGTATATAAACCAGACATAAATAATAGTATAAGTAGGTACCTACCTAACACTTCGTCGAAAAAGAATGAGACATATCATATGTATCTGTAATATAATATAACAGTGATTGCATTGAATATTCGCACATTTCATTGACAAATCTCAAGGTAAGTAAACGCCTTCCATTTTTCCCTTCTTGAATTTTACTGACGAAAATCCAGTTAATCTCAGACGGCAGTGAACTCGTGTTGCCAAATGAAAGTGTAAATGTTTTGACCTTTGACAAATCATATGATTCCTTATTTTATTGACGCTTTTGACTGAACTTGATTGCTTGTTCACCTTTACCATAAATAATGGAATTATATTTAGGAATAGCATTTCAGGGCGTGTGATAAAATTATGCAAACGAATAAAATAAAAGAATAAAACTTGGAACATAATTCTGTTTCATAAATAAATGGGTATGTTTAGGCTTGCCATTTCAAGACCTTGGTTTACCGTGTACGATATACTTAGGTAAGTGAAATTATAAAATTAAAGATTTGTTAGAAACTAATTTCATTAACATTATTGGTAGGCATCTCCTCTACCTTTAAGTTACCTATAGAACTTACCACTTCTAATGCAAAAACGGTAGCTATTACCTCATTATTTCCTATTTAACATCAATAAAGAAAGTAAAAAAATACTCTACATTGAAAGTCCATAAATGGACAAAGTTTTTATTTATAGACGTCTAAACATTTTATCTCGTCCCATATCAGCGTAGGTGTTCAGTAGATAACTTAAGCATGGTCGGCAAAAAATCGCATTACTTAATGAATATACAAATAAATCGTGAAGCTGAAAGAATAAAAGCTTATGAACTAAAAGCTATTACTGTTTGTTATTAATTCCATTCGCGTCCACGTGGGGACAGCACTGAGCTAAAACGGTAAGGGATCTTCCCTTCAGAAGGGTGACTATAATTATGTGTAGTGTGAGACATGTTCATTAAATTATGACAATGTAAATAGTGATTATTTTGCCTGATTATTCTGAAAAATATTTAGATTTATTCTAATAATATTTTTAGCCATAAGATTAGATATGCAATTAACTGTCATAATAAATGCACGACCGAAATTAATGTTCTGAATATAAATGACTTAACTACATAGAACAGGTTTCGTAGTATGTGTTAAGGGAAGGCTTATTAATAAAACAATACAAATATAATTCAGTTTCTTTCATCAGTCTCTTTAATTAGTCTCTATAATCAGTCTCTTTAATCGGTCAAATATTAACTATGATAACTTAATCATAATAAACAGTAATACCACAGATATAGATGTGAATAATAGGTACCTACTTAGGGAGGTGATAATTTAACATGCGGTAATTCAATAAACTTAATTTAAATTAAATCCAGTGACTTTAAAAGTGGCAAATTGTACTTTCGACCTTCGATATTAACTCCGATTCAAAATGATCGGATACGATGTCGGAGTGGGAGGTGTAAAATTAATCGGAAGTTCCGACCTTTCGGAGTCGGAACCGAAACTCCGTAATATCCCTGAAAGAAACCTTTTAAGATGTAAGTACTTACACGACACCATACGCAAAATACGCGCTTTGAAGTGGAGTTGCAGAAACCAGCCCGTATTACCGATATAGGTACACGACAAAAATCATCTACTCCAAAAACAAAACCAGGACTGTTAATAAAACTCAAAATTATCTACATGTTTGTTGTTGGCTTTAGACTCTTTTCACTCAATCCAGTTGAGAAGAAATCGATCTCGGTGTTTGTCTTAAAACAACTTTGACTATCAACAACGCGCAATGTTTAACAATTTCGTCCGATCCCTTAAAATCCGTAAAATGATTAAACTGTGAACTTGAAACCATTAAAGATGACAGTAAAGGTTGTATGTTAAGTAAGGCTACTTGATTTTTGCCGACAATATCGCTTGAATTTAAATGGTCTGGTTTTCGACCTATTAATTTAATGATCTTGCAATTTTAAAGATTTTATATGGTTATCTCAGTGGACTTACCTGCTATCCAACTGCGTAACACATTTTCGTAAATGATTAGGACTAATCTGTTTCATTTTGACAGTTCAACAACTTTCATTGCGTTATTTACGTTGTTAAGAAGATTTTTTTTTTAACTTATGAAGCAATGGATTGATCGCGTATTATTCCATTAGGGTGTCTACGGTCCCAAGCAGTAGCAAAGTAGATCAATCAATAGCATTTCAAGTTTAAACTATGGTCACCTGTGACCTGTGTGGTGTGGTCTACCTGTTGCGATCTTACATAAATATCCAGTGTAACTTTTGTCTAAGTTTGTGGGTGAAAAATAATTTTCATGATTATATGACACAATTTGTTTTATCTCTTATTTTCTTTTCTCTTTTCCGAGCTTCTATACAGCTAAACCCACGCCCTACAATATTAGATAAACCAGCTATTGACATGACACTAATACACAAACATCGGAAAATCGGAAAGTCTATCCAATCTGTGGGTGTAAACACAACCCTAAACAAACAGATTCAACGACAAAATTCAGTAATTGTCTCACTTTGTTCGCAAAACGATGGTAACCGCACTTAACCCTCTCCAGCTAAAAATAGTCGTGTATTCATTGAGCCAATTCATGTGGAGTTAATTCTTGTTGCTCATGGAGGCTTTCATCATAGCTCGGTGTTATGGAAATGTTTTATTTTTAGCCATTACGCATAGGTACATGTGCTATTAATGTTGACCTACTTTTATGTTGTCGCCCATGTGTCTCATTTACCAATAATTGAATGAAACAGGTTTATGAATATGTAATTTGGTTGCTTTATAGGTATGTATATTTACAGTGTGGTTTAATATTTACTTAGGTTTACATTTTAAATGACATGTACTTATAAGTAAGACTTTGTTTATGTTTAAGTTTGAGTTTATATTCAAATTCTTATATACAATTACAGGATTAATAACGCAATCATTGATCATTAATTAAAATTAAAATAAAAAAAAATAAAAGTCAAATGACTTCAAACTCGGCTGAGAATCAGCTCTTTTCGAACGTCAAAAAGTACGTAATACTACGTAATAGTACGTAATTACTTCCATATAAAAAAATATATCTTATTATTAGTAAATGTATAAAGTCTAGCTGCTAATACTTAAGTACAACGAATGTACGCAAAGCCAGGAAAATATTAATATCAGACTAAATCCTAGCATATCTTGATTTCCCCAGGGCTCCTAGGCAAGAAGGTCAGACAGCTTACTCTGTGTCAAATAAAATTAGACAAGTAATTCCTAAAGATGATCTTTTAAATATGAGATTAAAAGATGAAAAAAAGTAAAACTTACAACTTACAAGAGCTAGAATTACGTATGAAGTAAAATATACCAATCGGTTTTTTAAAGGCTCTGTCAAACTCATAGTAACTGCAGTGTTGGGTCATTGGCTGATTATGTGGCGGCATCTATATCGACACATGCGAACTACGTATCTCACTGACGTTACGGAAAAATCCTGAATCACGCAAACAGAGTTTACCGCGCGACTATCATATCTATTTATATTATTATAGGCACTTATAACGTCCCGACTTCAATCGCCCACCAGACACAACACCCGTCTGGTTGGAAGATCCTCCCATTTCTATGGAGGATGAGTGAACTTAACACCCTGTTCCTCATGCCCCTATAACCAAAATAACTACAGCCAATTAAATTACATGACTTGGGTATGAGAGTGAGTAAGCAATTAATTGTATTCGTAAGCCTTTCATAAAACACACTATGGTCCTACTCCGTACTTTCCTCAAAAGGTCAGTCCGGATATATAACGTATCAAAAATATCGTGTAACTAAATGTTAAGCGATATTTTTGATATGTAAATGTCTGGGCTTTAAAAGAGACTGACCCGTCTGACTTTGTTTCGTCATATCTTCTCAGGGGTATGCAGACAGGAAATGTTGTCGCCTATTAGTTTTTTGTTTTTTTATATGACGTGTAAAAGTGATTTCGATATCCAATTTAAAGAATAAACAAAATTGTTTTCAAAGTTGTTGTAAAAGTGATTTCGATATCCAATTTACAGAATAAACAAAATTGTTTATTCTGTAAATTGGATATCGAAATCACTTTTGTTTGACAAATGAAATGAAATCATTTAATTTCATCAAACAAATCATGCAATGCTGATTAGTTGAACAAGGCAATCAATCATATTTTGAGATGATATTTAACAATAACAAGACATTCAAATTCTCGTAGCGACAGTAGATTTCGCCCCAAAACGCTATTTTGGAGGATCGAGCGTTTTCAACAACGTGGCAAATTTTTCCGGCTTTCCAGAAGCTCCCAAAATAAATCCTGCCATTCCCAATACATGTCTCATAACAGGATCATACCCAACTCATCTCTTTGCTATACAGCGTGTTTCAAAAATGTGTGATCAGCTGTCTTATACATTCGGGTCGAGAAGGTTTTGAAGTATTGTATAGGCCAGCTGATAATTTTTTCGCGATTACGATGTAGGTCCCATGGAGAAAGTTCAGTTTAATGGTCTGTATCACACCCATACGGCCACACACTTATGACACACGCTGAACCTATAGCTAGATAACTTGTCACAGTGAGTACAGTGTCACTAGTTTAGAAGCGCTCCCTGTGGACGGCTTTTATCCCCAAATTGGATTAATTATCGCTTACGGACGAACAACAGAGGGGATCGAACCATTGTAGTCTGTTTATAGAATTTTGTTATTGCGTTTTGTGAAATCGGCTTGGCGTTTCTCGTTTTGTGATGAAAGCCATTATGTTTTGGACTAAGGCGATAATTGGCGAATGGTTAAGGGTGTTTATAGGTAAAGGTGCCCCGACCTGACGTCTCAGTGCTGCCACCTAGTGAACGTCATTTCAGAAAACCCCCATTACAGGGTCTTTTGAATTGTCAAGGGGTCGGTCAGTCACAAAGATGTAGCTAGTTGCCGATTCTAAAGCCTTTAGTAGTTTCCTGTGGAGAAGAACGGGCAAGTAGCTTTAAAACATCTCAGTAAGTATAAAGGCGATTTAAGAAGATTCTATTTGTAATAATAAAGTAAGTATTAGGTTTCGCACTCAAGAGTCCAGCAAACTTACTTTGTAACTGGACGTCGGAATCAAGTTGGACGATTTCATTTTGTTCGACAAAGCAATCTTGAAATGTAAGCCGACTTTTATTCTGCTAACGTTTTTAAAGTAGGTAATTTTAAATTGTGATTTTCCTCAATTAGTTGATTGCTTTAAAAAGGTTGTGTTGATGTTAAAAAAGCAATGGGGAGAATGAATTTTATAGCGGCTTTGTTACTCGTAAAAGTTTCATCACTTATGTACCTAAGTACTAACCTACTCTGTCTGTTTTTAAAACAGACACTAGCCAAACGTTTTATACCTAAGTAGGTTGGTCTAATCAAACAGAATAATTAAATTGCAATAAATACTGGAGTAATCGAAACCTGATGTTATCGGTACTTGAATATCGGAAGAAACCACCATCATTATTTTTTTGGGTTCTGTACCCAAAATGTGCCAACGACGGGACCCTATACGGCTCCGCTATCCGACCGTCCGTCTGTCACAAGGCTGTATCTGTTGAACAGTAATAGATAGACACCTGACATTTTCACAGCGTGTGTACTACTATAACCGCTTTAACAACAAAGAATAAAAATAAAACAAAAGTAAATTAAAGGGGTTCCCCAATTCCCCATACACGAAACCTGTCTTTTTCGCCGTTTTTTGCTCGATCTTAATAACGGAAGATATTGTACGGTGTCCCTTCGTGTGCGACTCGCACTTGGCCAGTTTTCCGACTTCAAAAAGGAGGAGGTTCTCAATTCGACAGACTTTTTTTTTTGTATATTTGTTACAAGATTTCTCCGCCAAGTATGAAATGATTTTGATGATTCTTTTTTGTTTGGTAGGTGTTAGTAGGTAGGGTAGTTTTTGAGTTAGCTTCAATAATACGGATTTTTTACCATCTTTTGTTTAAAAAAATCATATAGATAGATAGATAGATAAATCATTTATTTAGTGCACACAAAAAACAGCACAGCATACAAAAGCACGATTAAATAATTACTAAACTGCAAGGTGCCAATATACAAACAAATATAAAAGGAAGAAAAAACAAGACATTGTGATGACACTATGGCTATGACACACTTTAACGAACATAAAAAAGGTGCGGTGTGCGCTTCAAGGTTGCACCAAATGGGAGTCCAGCTCAGCTCATATCATTCAACGTTCAGTCACTTATGTATAGAATTTACTCTGGTGCAGTCGTCCGTGTAGTGTGGAAAATAAAAAATAATGTTTTGTTTTGACTTTTTTCTATTTCTAGTCTGCTTCCAATGCTATTGTATTTTTCGCTCACACCTGAAAACAAAACGGGGTTTGATTATATTCCTGTAGGTAAACAATCTGCCTAGGTAGCATGGCTTTCTTTAGGAGTTGATTTGTTTACGTATTTCATGAAACGTCATAATCATTGCAAAAATTTAAATACGACCGGAAGAATTTATTTGTTCAATGTTTTTTTTTCTAAAACACGTAATCTATCACTTTGGTTTTAGCCACACAATGAAATCCTCTCAAAGGGTTTATTTGTGTGCTGGCCAGTCGTTCATTTATATTTTACAAAAAATGTTAATTACATACTACAACATATAAGAATTTTCAAATAGTGATAATATTTGGTAGGTACATAATACTTACGTTAGGATAAATTATGTGTAAGGAAACGTTTTGATTTGTACTTAAGTATAACTTTTCGAATTTGCTTTGTATAACGTTTGTAGGTTTCCTTATGTATTTATACTGTTGTAGGAACTTGTATGTAATCTAAGAATTTGCTGTAAGAATATTCATATTCTTCGCGTACAAAGCCGTAGGCTGTAGAAACAAACAAATCCAAAATAATATTCGTATACCTATGTACCTACCAAGCAATCCCAATAACAGGAAAAACATGCAATAATACAGTCACATTCCGCCATCACAGTACAATAAAGTAACAGTATTATGTCTCGGCAGAGACCTTGAAATAATTACAGCTCGGTAGATAAACCTTCCGCGTCCGTGCGATGCCAGTGCGAGCTAGCGTGCGAGCTGGCGAGGCGAGTTAACTGTAGTGCAGCAACTTGGACCGTGCCACCGCATCATGCGAGTTACTGTCATGTGCGAATCGGTCAGTAGCTCGCATCCGAGTTACAACAACATTTTTTATTTTTACTTGCCACGCGCCTTTCCCCACCTCGCCGACGTCAACTCGCACGTTTTTAAAGAAAAGACAGTAGCTCGTACGCTCAGGTGCACTCGGTTGCATTCTCTGCTATGACATGCGAGTATAGAGGTGCAGTAGCTGTCTACTGTCTACGCCAGTATCTCGCACCGTGTAACCAAGCCGCGCACTCGAGACTGTTGCGTACTGTTATAAACCGAGGCTTCGAAGCGCGTCTTTTTGGCCGTTTTCTATGAAGACATAATACTGCTAGTTATTTATACTGTGCCGCCATCTTGAAAGCTTCATAAACATGAAAGAAAACACCCAGTTTTTAATAAAGCTTCCAGAACCATTGATATTTCGACTTTTTTAAGAACTTCCTCAAAGCGGAGCAGTCACCAATATTTCCATTGCGTGTTTTGTAAGAAAACTTGTTTGCCTTTGTCGGATGGCTGGAGCAAGCATTGATTATGCTTTGTAACTTGCGACAAACGATATTATTGGAAAAGCGAAATGAAATAGCGATTTCGCTTGCAATATACAATAACGTTTGACTATTATAATGAATTGATATAAAGGGAAGCTTTATTGGGTTGACTTTGTTAAGACATATTAGTTTGTGTTGTGAACTATCAAAAATAACAGGTATAGGTACAATACTTATGTATGAAACACAACCCTACATCCTACATCCTTTTATGACGTGTAAAAGTGATTATGATATCCTATTTATAGAATAAAAGAAAATAAGAAAGAAATATAAGTTTATTAATAAACAATATTTTCATTTCATCGTTTTAAAGAACACAGGTCAATTTAGTCGAAATTCAGATCACTAGGAGAGAAAAACAAAACAACTCAAAAATTCAAATTAATACTTGGAAACAGAACACGGCTACACGTCAAGCTATACGGAAACCCTATTCAATGCGAGATCAGCATAAATTGGAAATGTATAGCTTGATGTGTAGCCGAGTGTGCAACCTCAAAAATATGTGTGCATCTACAAGAATTCATTGGATTGTATACAAGTTCTGTTCCATAATAAGTAGGGTTTTTTTAATTTTTTGTTGGGAAATTATCAAATAATTTCTCCCGCTCCGGTGTGATTTACTGACTAAGACCCACCCGTGATCCTTCAGTTGCCTGTACGTTGCCAGGGGCCTCGGCATCGCTTTCGGACTTTCCCGCGACCCCGGCAGGCATCGGTCCTAGCGGACCTTGTCAGTTGTGCTGACATCTCTTTGAGGCGCGCGCGGAACACAACGCGCCGTCCGTCGACCGCCTGGTCCATATAGGACGGCGAGCTACCCATTGCTCACTGTCCGCAAGCCCGCGCCTACGGTGGCCGGGAATCGGCCTGCGATTCCCGACGAAAATAGGTAGGATACTGTTGCCGACCCCAACGTGGTTGGGAAAAGGCGAGGCAGATTAATACTGTTTCAATATGTACCTACCTACAATTAAGTACTTACCTAATGTGTGATGTGTTTTGTAGCTACACATTGACCGTACAATATTAAGGCTCTTGCGAACAGGCGTGACGCGACTCTGGTGGAATAATTTCTATGAAAACTTATCAGAAATTGTTCTATCGGTGTCGCGTCGCGTCGTCGCGTCGGCGTCGTTTCTGTTCGCGAATTTTTACGGAATACAAGAACAAAGATTGTAGACAATTCAATGAATTCTTGTTTCTTGTTGTTGTTGTATTGTGTTGTCATTGTTTTGAGGCTCACTGTACCTATATACCGCTTTTACAGAGTGTAGCAAAAAAAGAATGGTTGGTTACAGGGTTATTCTTCAAAGTCATATTATATGAACAAACAATATAACAATACTCGTATGATCAAAATAATGGATTTAAGCTGCGTCGAGTGTTCTCTTATTAGGTTTCCAAGGGCTTTGTGTAAATTCTGATACCTGTAAATAACAATAATGGCATAGAAATTAAATTTGCGCTCTTAAGGAGCACACCAAATGCGGAATAACGAAAAAGTATATAAGTAAGTCATTATTAAGTGTCTTAAATGTACTTACCTTGAGTCCGGACGCCAATTTTGTAGCAAAAAAGGATGGTTTGCCACATTCGTGTCAAATGACACCTGACTAGAGTCACACATTTTATCACAGTTTATTCATATAAAACGTAATGTGTGACTCGAGCCATGTCACAGTAGGCGGTGCTCGCTAAGAGTCAGGGTACCTATCAAACCCCGGACGTCGTCGTAGGAATGAAACGAAATATTGCGGTAAATTCACGTAAATATATTGTATCAATTAAATAGGCGTAAATGGTAAAAAAAACAGTAATAAATAAGAAAAAATATCGTAAGTTAATAGAAATATTCAGCCGTCGTCGTCTGATTTTTTTTGCTTTAAATAAATCAGGCGTCGAATATTTTTTTATCGATAAATAACTTAGTACAATGTGGTTTTCCTTTTTTTTTTGGAAAACGCTAGGCTCATATATACTACACGTAATTTAACTTGTTATTTAGAGTGACTCGAACGAACGTCTCGATAGCTATCGCTTCGTAAAGCCCCGTCTATATTACTACTAGCGCGACGCGACTTGAACAATACTTCACGGTAAACAATAACCGGTATCGCGTCGCGCTGTCGCATCGCGCTAGTCTGCACGACGCTTTAAGCTTTGTGCAGACTAGCGCGATGCGACAAAGACATTTCTAAGAAAACTTCACGGTAGAACAATATTACCGGTGTCGCGTCGCGCAACAATTCAAGCTAGTCTGTACGAGCCTTAAAACCGTATTTAGGTAATTTATGTCGCCGGGACGCGGCACTCGGTTCAGCACCGGGCCCAGTAGGTAGATCGGCTGTAGCTCAAAGGGTACGACCGAAATCGGCCTTTTCTGTGTTAATACGATGAATAAGGGCAAATATCTCGGGTCGCTTCTTGAAAAAGGGACCTCACTTATGTCGTGAAAGGTTCTCCTCGACATCAACGTAAAATATCTTTCAGATTTTTTAAATACTTTATTTGCGAATATAATCTAGGGAGACGACAGAAGACTTACGTGATCGAAAACGAAATTTTTGTCATCTTCATAAATTAAAATTTAAAATTCCGTCCATAAGTATCTGTTTCAAGAAAAAAAAACATGCTGGACCTTTTTTACATGTAAAGAGGTTTAATTGGCAGAGGGATCACTCCAATATGTAGATAGAGACACAATATAAAATATTTATACTGTGGTAGATATGATTAAATTAGTGTAGGTACCAAATAATATATCTCGCGCAGAACAAAACGGAAGTGCATAATGTAGGTGCCAACTTGTCATAAGTATAAAAGATGTTCAGTGAATTTCCAATAGAATATAATGATTACTGTAATGAGGAGCTCGTGGCTAAGTAGTAACTGCCGCACGGGTCGATCCGTCAGGTTAAGCTACGCTTGCCGGGGTTGGTCTGTGGATGGGTGACCATCTTTACATACCGAGACTCCTCCGTGCCTCGGAAAGCACGTTAAGCCGTTGGTCCCGGTTGTCATTCGTGGATCTTTGACAGTCGTTACGGGTCGTCAGAAGCCCGAAAGTCTGACAACCAGTCTTACCAACGGGTATCGTATTACGACGTTCATGAGAGCAGGTCGTCCCAAGTGACTGGGTCAGTGGAAAGTTAAGTTGGTGATAATTATTGTTGGAGGTCTTCTAGAAAATAAGGTAACTTATTAGTTTATATTGTAAATCTTTATATAGAATTAAAAGTATTAAGGAATGGAGAACATAATATGTGATAATATAATTTGTGGATTATTGAATCTAGTGTTTATTCTTGAAATATAAACCTTTGATAAAATATGATAGTGTTTACCTACTCTTATTTATTCTCATCCCTGAAGTGTTGCAAATGGTTAGCTTCTACTCTAGATATAATCAATAATCACCTATTAGTTTTGAGAATGGATGGTAGGTTAGGTCAGATAGGCAGTCGCTCCATGTAAAATACTGGTATTCAGCTGCATCCGGTTAGATTGGAAGCCGACCCCAATATAGTTGGGAAAAGGCTAGGCAGATTGATTGATTACTGTAATGAGGCTATAGAAGATATTTCCATAGTCTCCAATCACATTATTTTATGATAAGCACCCGTTTTATCTCCAAAACTTATTTTATTGCGATTGGTAAGTATCCATAATCGTTAGAAATAAAATAATAAGTACATTTATTACTGTTCTACGGTTTCAATGGCACGATTGACAAAAAGGCCTGTCATAATAAAATTATGTATCTACTCCGATTAAGGAAAATACAATTGAAAAATTTATCGTGAACAAGAATTCTTGTTCTTGCCCAATGGAAACAAGCGGAATTAATTATCGAAATGTAAGGATAGGTATATGTTACGTACTATCGTGGTTGATAAAGGAACTTTTAAATGCAATATTCATAGTTAGGGCTTTACACAATTAGAATAAAAGAAACAACTTCTTCATAAAAATCTTCTTTTTTTTTCTTTACTGACACTACCACTAAGAACTATTTTTGAAAATGTATTAAAGGGGTTAAAACGGGTATGAAATTTTGTATGGAAGTTTATCTTTCTTGCCTTGTATGTAAACAAAAACCTAACTAGAGCATAGTAAACGTGTTAAAAATAGGTAACTGCTAACTGCTACAATTGGCTATAAACGTTTACTGTAGGCTACCAATTATATTATCTAGGGCCCAGGCTATCTAAATAATAATATAGTAGGTAAAGGTAGTTACAGAAATAATCTTGCTCAAGAGCTTGATAATGAAGCTGAGAAAATGAAAAAAATAAATGGAACAACTTTGAAAAGTTGATTTTTATAAGCAGCCAATGTTTTTCGTACTACGAATGTGCAGTTTTCAGATGAAAGAAAAAACTATTATGTAAGCTTTTTATCTGTGGCGTGTCAAATAGTCATTTAACTTTTATACTTAAGTATTTCTTTCAGGTTTTCTTCACTTTGTTTTCATTAATTTCATCTTTCGACTTCTTTTTTTAATCTTTTTTTTCCAAAAAAACACTACAAAGTGAAAAATAAGTTTTTATTCATCACTTTTTAGTGGGTTAGTTTATAATTTATCTAAGTTACAATAGCCTAATGTCAACTGCTCATCACATTTTACAAAATATTGCTTTTTGAGATGCAGGGACGTTAATCGTTGAGGAGTTATCCTGGTACTTCACCATCAGCTCCACTTCTCCCAATGCATTGTGGCGAGCATAAATTGCTTGGCAACCCGTGAAATATCTATTATTGAGTAGTTCCGGAGGCCATTTGTGATCTTCATCATCAGTTTCACTTCACCAAATGGTGCTTTCCGAGGGCAACTGCACGAATTACTATAAAAAATACCCAAATCCCTATAGTTGCGCCTATAATATTTGAAGAGTTCCCTTGATTCCTCCAGGATTCCATAATCAGATCCTGACCTGATGACAATGGGACCACCTCGGAAGTATACCATTTCAAACAAAAAAATAATTTTGCAAATCCAAACATACCTACATAAAATATATATATATACCTATATTAGCATCCGAATTGATAACCTCCTCCTTTTAGAAGTCGGTTAAAAATCAGAAGAACGTCACTAAAATGCTTATATAAAAAAAAACAATTGAACCACGTACCAAACCAATAAGAAACACAATAAAACCGAGTTTACAACAGCGGAATTAAGTGCTGGCATTGTACCTACTAACAATATTAGCCGTCATCTTGACGTGGAGGCTGACGTCGACGTCAATTTGACTTCATTACAGAGCCTAGACGTTTTCGCTCCGTTCCTTTCGATTCCAACCCATTATTACCCTTTTTTGCTCCTTTTTGTCTTCGCAAAGTCTTTCTAAAGTGATGAGGGAAAGGGATTGGAAAGCAACAAGCTGTAAGATCCATTAATCAACGGGGTTTGTTATCTCACGTTCACGTAGCAGTCTTGATGTGTTTTGGGAAGGCATGTTTGTGTTACAGGTGGCATTTTATTAAGAGTTATTTATGTTGAATACAGCACTTTTCTGTTATATTGGAGAAGATATGCTGCTATCAATGCTTCCTCTTTAGTTGAAAGCCTTATTAAATCGTCTTTTTTGAAGAACAAAAGACGATTTAATAACGCTTTCACCCGACCCCATTGCCATCCGTATTTCCTTTTGCCCTAGCGCTTTTCAAACGGTCGAAAATGCCAAACAATTATATTCCGGCCACAGAGAGAATGCGTTTGTGACATCTGTCAGTCGAGTACAAAAGAGCACGCGTTTTACGAATTTATATTTTATTTGTTGCTAATCGTGTCCAACAGAGAGGTAACGCATTCTCTCGGGGCCGGAGTTTAAACCATACTTATAACTTGAAAGCGAGTTTGCCTTTTTCTTTCTCCCTTGTGACGAAACTCGAAACCTCCAAAGGGCAAAGGAAGAACCCTTATCTTTTCTGAATTTTAAGATTTCGGCAGTTTTATTCCGGAAAATACTAAAAAAAAAAACGCAGACTATGACACGCATGAACATTCCGCTTTATTTACATTTTAATATCTTCAAATGATTGCATCGACATAAACCCGAAGTGTGTCAGCCTTAGGACTTTTTGCTATTATAAACAAATCAAAAGCGTTTTAACTTTATTTCAATTACTGACTGACACTACCTCGTTAGTCAAGTGGTAGTAAGTACTACTGCTGAGCATTAGGTCTTCCCAGCTAGCAAAAAATAATCTTACAAATATCCCAAGACCATTTTTTTTTCAATCTTGTATCACTCTTTTAGACAGTTATAAGTGTGGATTTGGGCGCACTTTATAAGTATATTCACCCTTGCAATTGCCTTGTAATGGTCTCGTGTGAAGTATATTTTCAAACTAACAAAACTCTTGCTGATACTATTATATTGTAAAAAAAAAATAAGTGGCTTACAATGCTAGTAATCCTATTTGGGATCTCCTAATAAGAGTGTAATCACAAACCGCCGTGAGGTTGCGAAGTGCTTTGAAACTTTTGCGAAAATAATAAAAAGTCGCATAAAAACGTAAGTATTCAATTTTATTTCACTTTCCTACGAAACGATAGTGTGTTTATTTCCTAATTCCTTACTCATGTATTTGTCACGCACCATACGCGATTATTAGGTTGCGAAGTAGTTTTTCTCGATTATTTTGTAATTTGAATAACAATATTTTCACGGGCCTTTTCAAAAATGTGTCTTTTATTATAAATGATTTTAATTATTTGTGAAATAATATAAAAGTGTCGCCAAATTACGACCAACCACGACTCATAAGTGCTAGATTAGATTAACAGAACAATATTAAGTCCAGTACTCTTGTGTAAGGTTTAAATCGCACTCGTAAAAGTCAAATCAAACCTAAAACCATTTTCTACACGGCCATGTACCTACTGCTCATAATTTTAGGGTTCCTTAATAAGTAAAAGCAAGCCAAACGACGAAGTCATTTTACGTATAAATAATTAATCCATAACGTTAATTCAACGTAAACACGCTTAAATTATGTTTTAATACAAATATACCTGATGTTATAACAATTTCTGGACACAACAAAGAAAATAAAAAACCCTTAACAGAGAATTATCTCAGACACTTGTAGGACTTAAATTTCTACTACTCTTTAATATGTCACACTTTTAAAATACTAGTTTTACAGAAGTCACTTAGTATAGTCACTTCAAAGATTAAATGTATTTATAAGTATTATTTAAAAGAATCAAAAGCAATTAGACTTGTAAAAGGAGATTATAATGCCACTGCTCTTATTAATATTATATAATGTTTTCTTATATACATCTAGGTATATCAGATCATATCAATCATATCATAACATATCAATCATATCACTAGCACTATTAGAGTTTCTGGCTTAATCAGAACACATATAAACCTTATAAGAATCAATAGCTCTTACAAGCTTTTGTTTGTAAGGATATTTTGCTAGCTGGGTTAGGTTCGAGATCCGGGTCAGGCAATGTTATTGGGTTTCTCCATTTTAAATTTTTAAGTTGCAGCCCGGAGTCTGGATTTTTTCTTGGTTGATGGCCAAAAGCTCGCCCCCCTATTTTATGGGACTTAAACATTGTCGGTGTACTATGGAGGTGCACCTCTGCTAACCCTCCGGGGAATAGATAAGTACAGGAGTGATGTATATATTATTATTTTGTTTCAATTCAAAAGTTAAAGGTTAAAACAAAAACTTATCTTTGAATAAACTGTTTAATAAATTGATATTTACTTGTCTGGGAAACTTGTATCGTTAAAAACGTTTATTAGTTCGTAGAAAACTTTTGATTGGCTTTCACGATGTTGATGAGATATTAATGACTTTCTAACTAAAGATTACTTTACTAACTGCATAGTAAGGATTATCTACTCATTTATGTGAAAATGGAGGAGATTATTCTGATTTTTGATTATTTATGTACTATCGATGAACTTCATATCTGAGTAGTTTGAAAACAAAATCCCATGAACAAGATGACTACATCTGTTACCGCCCCGGTTCTACTTATAGCGGCTAGCGCTGCAAGCAGAAATAGTTTTTACGTTGTATAGATATGAACTTCTTCGATGTACACACATAATTATATTATATCTGTCTAATAAAATGTATGTGTGTAAATGTTTATCTGTCTTTAAAAAAAAAAACAGTAAAATCCGTACAAAGGTGATGCTTATTTCTAAAGAAATCTCTTCCAGCATACCTGCGACTGGAGAGTAGGTAAAAAGAAATACACTGACACTTAAAAGAGACACTTTTTGTGTAAGAACAGTAGAAAAAAGAAAAAGTATTTCCTTTTTTTTGCTAACTAGTCGGTTTTCATGTTGTCTGTCGACAACGATGTTAACCCAAAAACATTTCGTATTGTTGTTAAGTTTCTTATTTCTTTGTTCGAAACTTCTTTCAGTGTCTCTTTTATTCAAGTTTTTAACTTTTTTATAAACCTACTTAGAAATTATTTTGTAGAAGGCACCAATGACAAGATCGTTATAAAAAATACAAAAAGAAAAGAAAATGATTTTGAGAATAACCTACTAACTACTTAACGAAAAAAGCAAAAAACAGAAAGTACAAAGTGACAAAAATTTCAGTTTTCTCAGTCAAGGGGAAATAAAAATTTAGACGTTTAAGTTAACATGTACTAAGTACAGACTAGCACATCAACCTAGTCCAATCTGTCAAATTTGTTTAATAGATTTTTAACTATATTACTAAAGCATACGGTTCAAAGTTGATTGGGAAAATTTGACAGTTTCGGGAAAGTTAACCTGGTCGCGTCTGTACAAAACATTAAACATAAAAATATTTGTAATAAACCGCATTTTTATTTCTCAGAAGCAGCTCGGAGTCTAGTTTTTTCTGCCCGGTTGAAGGCCATACGCTCGCCCCCATAACTGGTGGAATGAATGTACTATAGGCACACCTCTGCATTAACCCTTCGAAAAATACAGGCGTCATATTATATTAGGTACCTATGTGTTAAATCTCAATAATTTCCGTGAATCCCGTAACTTCAATAATAAAACGTGATAACGAACTGAAAATAGGAGCAAAACGCAACTCTCGCGTGACGTCATATTCAGCACATGTTCATGACAATGTAAAAGAACATTATTTATTTTTATTCGGAATACATTTCCCCGTCAAAGAACACCTGTTGTTTTGTTCAAGTATGAAATATTCAAATTTCGTGAATAGTTTTGTGCAATAAAAAAACATTTTTCGTTTATAGATTAAAAGCTCCCTCAGACAGCGACGCGAGGTAGAACAATTTCCGTGATGTTTTATAGAAGTTGTTCCACCACAGCCGCGTCGCGCCTGTTTGCAAGAGCATTTCCAAGTCAGTTCGTCAGTCTGCTTGTTCGAGTATCGATATTATCAAAGACCAACTCGTACCCATTTTATCTTCAGCTTGATCTTGTTTGTCACCTACATTGGCTAAGAAAGAACGAAAAATAAGTTTTTTTTGTCACAGAAATATACGTGCACACAAAAAGATTACAATAACTCGAATAACAAAGTAGAGAAAAATTGAATAGTCAGCAGCTGCACGTCGTGACTGTGACAAGAAGAACGCTTCCACCACGGAACACATTTAAGGCTCGTGCAGACCAGCGCGAAACGACGGGCGCGACGCGACTCGAACAATACAATTTCTAAGAAAACTTCACGATAGCCGGTGTCACGTCGCGCTAGTCTGCACGAAGCTTTATGCTGATTGGAAACCTAAATGTATATAATGTGGGTAGATCCTATTATACCCCAGTTTATTGATACGTATTGTACTGTCGCTACTTCGGCGTCGTCATCTCGTTCTCATTGACGTCCCGTTCACGTTGCTGTGGAGAAACAGTGTTTGCCACACTTCCATGAGGCGTGTTATTCCTATCACTGTCGCACAACTCTCAAACTACGACTGTAAGATAGAGACGGGAACATGTCTAAGCCAAAGCACGTGCTAAGTGACGTTTATAGATCCCGGATAGTTTGCTTGGAGTTTAGGGTGTCTACACACCAAAGCCGCTGGGCAGGTCTCGGATAAGAAGAACAAAATTTAAAGATTTAAATTTTGTTATTTTTGAAGAAGAACAAAATTTAAATCGTTCTCGGTTTTTAACCATGTTTGTGTTGATGGATAGGAAACTCACAACGCAATCCTAATCAATAGGTACCTACGTAAGCTGCAAGTGCGTAAATGAACCCGCGCGAGGGGCTAAGCCCGGGTGGGTGGGGGCCGGCCAGCTTTAATGTGTAGACACCCTTAGATTAGGTCTTCAAATACAGAACTATGAATTAATTATTGTTGTTTGCTCAATAGCTTGTTAAAATAACAATTAATTCAAGGGAATGATAAATGAGATTGAGTATTATCTGCCTCACATAAATCGCTCTTCTGAATCTCTTAAATTTCTGCCATTAATTAAAACAATACACATAACACTGATGGATTTGATTAAATGTCCCAACTCTACAAATAGTTACTACTCTAGTTAATTCTCTACTGCTGACAAAGCTTATAAACATGCATATAAATTGCTGTTGTTCCCCGCGGCTTCACTGGCGCAGAAATTGAGTTTATTTATACTTGAGTAGTGACCCTCGGTCCTTTCGCATGGAAATAAAATACTCCATGGACATCATTATCGATCCCGCAGTTTGACTTTCAAAGGTAATGGATAAGCAGTTTTTTATTACCTACCTACTGCATCATCATCCAGCAAACACTCCAGCAGTCACTAAATGGCGGACCACGGTTCGGATCCGGACCGCGGCATCTTGAAATTAATAACAAAAACTTAATTTTGAAAAGAAATAAATAAAAATGCGTTTATTGGCATTACAGCAAAAAATACCTACACCATATAACTAAAAAAAACAGGAAACAATGATTATAATGCCAAAAGGGCATAATGTCAGATGGCAACACAAAGTGTACCACCTGACGCTGATTTTCAGCTGCAATCCACGAGTGCCATACGTAGAATAAAGGCTCGTGCAGACCAGC
Organism: Xanthia togata; assembly: GCA_963853775.1. NCBI lineage: Eukaryota > Metazoa > Arthropoda > Insecta > Lepidoptera > Noctuidae > Xanthia > Xanthia togata. The sequence goes on along the minus strand of OY970802.1, from coordinate 8,505,324 downwards.
GCGACGCAACGGCGCAACGCGACTCAAACAATACAATTTCTAAGAAAACTTCACGGTATAACAATAGCCGGTGTCGCGTCGCGCTAGTCTGCACGAAGCTTTATACTCGTAGAATAGAAAACTTTAGTATAAAGACAAGGAAGTGTGTGTCCGTTTTAATAAACAGAATAAATTAAAAGTAGTAAGAGATAGGATAATAAGAAAAGCTCACAAAATCAAATGAGAGTTTTAGCAACTTTACTCCAGACATATAGTTCAAAGTAAAAAAAAAACATTTCTCACATTAATATTATTACTTACTTTTTTTGTTCTTCTTTATTACTTAGTAAAAAAATATTTATTTTAGTTTTATTTCATAATTGATATTTTTAATCGTCTAACAAACGGACGGCGACAATCATAGGTATAATTAAAAAACACGGACCCCCATAAAACTAATTGATGATCCCTGATCAGCCTTTATGTCAATTTATTTAGGCGCAATCTTCGTTCATTTGCCAGGTACATCTCTGTTATCTGTAATTTCAGTATTCACTTCTCTCCTAGCCATTTCGTTTTCACACAATCCATCTATTATTTTCTTTAATAGGTTAGGTACGTCTCTCTTAAAGCGTTTAAAAACATTTATACTTAAAACTGCATGAAAAAAGAATCTCTTGACTTTTTGAAGGATAGATAATACGCGTTTTTAATGATGTTATGAAGAGCGCTTCTTCTTTGTATTGTCAAAGTTTATGTTTTATTTTTATTTTTTTTGTGAATTAAAATGTATTTATTTAGATATTATTATTTAAGAGCGCTTATCCTAAAGGTTGGCAACGCCGCAAATACCTAGCTGTCAAATATTAACCTGTTTTGATTATTTTGGCAATATTACTGTATGCAAATATGAAATGTGGCTAACTAGTGAACTAAAATATTGATTATGAAATACAATAATTAATATCGTAAGACCGAATATTTCGTTCTAGATATAGAAAAGTATTTAGAAACTTTCCAAATGCCTTTTTTACACCTAAAACGGTTACATCATCAAATTCAGTGTTATAATTGCAATTCATTACCTATTAATATTCTAATTCGCTTGCACATTTCAGTAATATTGCCAAATTAATCAAAACAGCGAAATATTTGACAGCTATTTGCGACGTTGCCCACTTTCAGAAGCACACATTGCACAAACACCATCATCACACACACACGCACACAATCATTGCACATATGCTCATTAAAAAAAAAAAAAATGCAAATTTGCAAATTTTACTAAAGTAAGTTACTCGTACAGGACGAGTAACTTACTTTAGTAAAATTTATGTGATGTAAGAATAAATTACGATAAGCTACTTACAAGGGAGTACACTTGCAAAATTTATCGTAAGTTAATTACTACGTGAGGAAAACTTGCATGGCGGTCTTAGGACGGTGTGATCCTCGTTATGATTAAAACTGCATGTTTTTTTTTTTTTTTAATTTTTGAAGGCTAGATAATACCTACGCGTTTTAATGATGAAAATAACCTAAGGACGAAGTGATCCTCGTTATAACAAATATATCTTTGCCATGACAACTTTTCATGCCAGGAAAAAGTTGCAATTCCCTGGAGAGAGTTACAGCAATCGGATGAGAGATGATTTTTTTCTTATTTGCAAAAGTCGTGGAATAAAAGTTGTTTATTTTAATGAGTTCCGGTGCTTAGTGAAATAAAAAAGCGGTCAAGTGCGAGTCGGACTCACATACGAAGGGCTCCGTAGCCGTACCACAATAATAACCACTTAAATACCCATGTAGTTTTTTTTTTAAATTGGTTATTAAGTAAAAAACGCTGGAAAATACATGTTTCTTATATGGGGACCTCCTTTAATTGTTAACTTTATTGGCATCCTTTTGCACCCTATTGGTACGGAATCCAAAAAACGCAGTGAATTGATATAGTAACTAATATTATACCTATTAAACAATAAATGAATACCTTGATACATCGTCGGTTCATCAAGAACTATATTCTTGATGAACCGACGATGTATCAAGATTTCCAATATTCTCAATACTTAATATAGACAGTTAATCTCATAAACTTCCATTAATAACTCCCTAAGAGAGATTACTTAATTTTGAACTTTATTCAAACGATCCTTTGATCATATTGGAACGATTCTAACTACGGGAAAATATAGCAGTAGTAGTAAACAGATACCTATATTAATTATAATGTAAAGAGAGGCGAGATGATGATTTTTCTATAAACCGGCACACAAAGAAAGAAAATAAAGAAAGAAAATACATTTATTTAGCACAGACTAAAAGGCACAACACAACATATCGTACTACAAGGGAAAAAAAAGTAAAGGATTAAGATGGAGCAATAAACGCCGAATAAACAGGTTTCTATAGTTAATTTTTACTAGCGGCAATAGAAATACACAATATGTGAAAATTTAAATTGTCTACCTATTACGGTTCATGAGATACAGCTCGCTGACAGACAGGCGGACGGACGGACTGCGGAGTTTTGTAATAGGGAGTCTTTTTGGCACCCTTTAGGTACGGAACCCTAAAAATGAACGTTAGATACGTATTTACATCAACATTAATGAATAACTTCCATTTTCCTGGCAACCAAAATTACTCAAAGAAAAAGCTGTAGGTACAGACGCTAGCAGGGCAACCTACCCGAAACTGTCAAATTTTCCCAATCAACTTTGAACCTTACGCTTTGGTAATAAAGTTGAAAATCTATTAAAGACATTTGACAGATTGTAGTAGGTTGATGTGCTGGCGTCTGTACAAGCACCAGAAGCTCTCAACGGCCAGAAGTTTTTATTTTAGGGGAAAATAGGTACGGAATAGTATGCTCATGCGATGTCATTTTCTTACTTAACTAAACACAACCTCACGCCTGTATTCGTCAAAAGGATAGGTAGAGGTTTATAGTTGGGTTAGGTATACCTACCTATAGATACACATCTCATCCACATTTCGCCAGTTATGTTTAAATCCTACGCCCATGATTTGTATATAGGGCGAACTTATATTGGCATTGCCATCAAACGGACCATCCAGACTCTTCTCTGCAACTAAGAAATTCCTAATGGAAAATTTAAAAAAAGCGTCTTACAGACCGGCGCGACGCGACAGCGCATCCCGACTCTAAAAAAACAAATTCTAAGAAAACTACACGGTAGACAAGTACCAGCGGCGCGCGAAAAGTCGCACTAGTCTGCAGAAGCCTTAACAGTGTTCGATTTGTGTTAGTTATTACCCGACCACGGTGAAGCAAAAAGGAGGGTTATGATTTTGACCGGTAGATATGTAATTATGTGTGTATGTCCATCTGTTACTTCATAACTTCTAAACTGCTGATCATAATTTGACCTAATGAGATATCGTTGGAAGCGTCTTAATCGTCCGCTGGCAAGGAAAGCCTGTTCAGGTAGAGATTCATAGACGACTCCGCCTTGGAGTGTAAATGTGGTGCTGTTTCACAAACGACGGGACACTTAATGTCGTGTTCGGCGTGTTCTGTCAGCTGCACGTTACAGGAACTAATGGACGTTGGTGATGACACACTAAGAAGAAACTGGTAATAAGCTAGTGACGTCACATTTAATTGCATGCCATTCTAATTTTGTAGATATACATGCGACGACCGCTTAAAGCCTCGTTCAGACCAGCACGACGCGACGGCGCGACGCGACTCGAACAATACAAATTCCAAGAAAACTTCACGGTATAACAATAGCCGGTGTCGCGTCGCGCTGTCGCGTAGCGCTAGTCTGCACGAAGCTTTACATTGACCATTTTTATACCTGTCTTGATTCCTGTCTGAAATATTTTCTTGTTTCATACTTTGTAGAGCGTGGATTTTCAGTAGTCGGGTATTTGTAGAATCCAACCAGCTTATGTAAAATGCAAGGTTTCACTAATTTAGGTCTGGCTGAATAGATGAATGTGTAGAAAGTCTTGAAGAATCATTTCATCCAATCAACTCAGCCTATTGCACTTCGATGCTCTGCACTTCATAGGCCAATCCCAGGCCACGCCACAACACCCTGTTCTCCAGTCTCCACCTTCTGCATCCAGTCTGTCCCAGTCGGTCCATTTAGCTGGGGGGCGGCCTACACTATTGCATACGGTAATTAATTCGCACAAAACTAGTAACCACAGTCATGCAAGCACAGTAATTAAGAATTGTTAGAGCGAGAACACAAGAGGAACATTCAATGAAAATGTAAACCGAAAAACATGTCGTTGTCGCGGCATTAAACGCTTTCACAGACAAGCACGACGCGACTCTATACTCTAGCAGAGCATTTTATTTATTTATTGGATCTTCAACAGAAGCTACACAATTTCATGCAAGCTTACATTCTAAGAACAGGGACAAATACAGTGTGCGCTTCCAATTATGGGAGACCACATCATTCTCTTATAATCTAGGTAGATACATTAAGTTTGTCAAACCGAAAATAAAAATAAAAACAAGAATAAGTACAACACGAAATCATAGAATTAAACAAAATGAAATACAAAACAAATTATTAATAAAAACATTAAAAAATATAAAATAATAATAACCATATAATAAGACCACAGACAAAAAATTCTATGAAAACTTCATGGAAATTGTTTTACCAAAATCGCGTCCAACCGTCGAAGCCGCTGGGTGCTGTTGCCGTTCCGTGCGACAGAGAGATGCTAAGTATGAAACGCAACAACTACACATGAGGGTCATGTCAGTCATAAATCAAGATATTGACTATCGATAAAATCTATCAATGTATTTTTATAATTTATGTTGTTCCTATGAATAGGGTATTACACCCATTTTTTAAAAGTGTCTCAATTAGATTCTATAGTGCTAATGAACCAATTAAAATTCTCAATTCCATCGTTAAGTGCCATAAAAATGCATTAAAATTTTGCATTTTCAAATTTCGCGCGTAATTTGACGAAAACGCTGGACGCAGTGGACGCCATATTGCTCTGTGGTCATGACGTCAGTTCACTATGTAAACAAATTTATAGATTAAAGGTACGCTGCGCGCTGATAGTTAGTTGACAGTTAACACTCCTAAGTTTACATAGCCGTACGACGTAATAACATGGCGACTACTATCTAATGGTGTTATGAAACAGATTAAAAAAGCTGAAACCTTTGAATTGAATTTTAAAATTTAGTTTGCTATTTTATGAACTAAAGCTAACGTTTTCCGTCTGCTTTTTGCCTAAGCTATCTTAATAATATATTTTTAGATTTTTTCTCATATAGAGTAAAACACCCTATTGTTGTGATTTTAATAAATGTAAATTAATAATTTGTCTAAATATTATAGCGTTATTAGAAATTGTAAATACTTGTTAATTAATTACGAATTATATTAATATGATTAATATTATGAGAGGAGGATCTTATAATCAACTGCTTGTCTACTCAAAGGTTTAAAATACCTTCAAGCCGTATTTCATTCAAACCAAAATTACTCGTTTACCAATACGGTTCGCAGCCCCACACCACCCACAGCTCAGACTAATTAATAAAATTAAACAATTTAATTCTGTACGAGAATTTAATTTCGCAATGATAACAAACAGAGCCGCGACATGCGACACTCCGAATTGTTTCGTATTACCTTAGGTTTGACACTCCAGTCCATAAAGGTTTAATTAAAATTAATAAATGGCTACCTTAATTTTTGAACAATCATGTTCGATGTAACTTAAAATTACTGAGGTTTATTTAGTTGATCCTAGTTCAAATTCAAAATCATTTATTAAACTTACACATAGTTCACAAATATACCTACAAATGTAAGCTTAACAATTTAATGTACCTACTTTTAAATAAATTCATGCCAACTAGTTATTATTCAACTGGATTAATTTAATATTTATTTTACAATATGAGTAGGTACAAGAAAATAAGTAAAATAACAATCAATGAGATAATGACAGTGAATGAGGTATCCAAAATCCGAAAGCCCAAGAGGCCGACCTGTTTTTTTTTTTTTTAATGGTGCATCTCGTAGCTGGCCTCTGAGGTCATGACTACTTAACCGAGCTTTCCTGTAGCTGCCTTAAGCTACTACACTCAAAGCCTCTAGCCAGGGGCAAAAACTATTCTAACTAAAACTAGGCGAGCGCTCGCTAAGGCCACCCCCTGTGGGGTACGGACCTCGGCTTAGGGCGTCGCTGGGGGGAGGACAGCAAGTTGGGACAGGCTGGATCAAGGCGGGCTGGCGCATCAACGAGCAAGGGTCGGGGTGCAGTATTATTTACTCGGGCGAGACGCGATCGCGGAGGACCTCGGCGGCGAGGTCGGAATGCGGGTCGGTGTCTGTGTTTGTGCACTGTACTTGAGGCCCTATTGCTCTCCTGGAGGAGGGTTATGGGGTCATCTGGGTCGGTAAGGAATGAGGCCACTCCGCTTGTGCTTCGCCGTTTTATAACCTCTGGTTCCCCCACTCCTGGAACCTCAGCAATATGAAACTGCCTTCGTTACTGTCAGTTTCTTCGCTGCCGTCTGCAGATGGCGCTCCAAGTACAATGTTGCCAACACAAGTAACATGACATGTAATTCTAACCAACAGAAAACTTGATTGAACAGCGAGTCCCAAACTAGGCACAGACTGTATCTTGGTGACCCAAACACTACACAAAGTTTACAGTTTAAAGGGTTCTGCTAGCGCAATCACACCGAACGATTTGCTATGAAAAATTATGATTTGATTTGAATGTTTGAAATTAGGTAAATTAAACTAAATGATGTAGGTATATTCCTGACACTTATTAACACCAACAATTATTGGTCAATATTTTAAAACTAGATGGCTGTGGTGCTAGCATACATACTAATATTTTAAATGCGAAAGTTACTCTGTCTGCCCGTCTATCTGTCTTTTAAATTTTCATGTCTTACCGGCTGAACAGATTTCGATGGCATAGGTTACTTTTACACGTTCCCGTGGGATAAACCGACCGACCGATAACCGATAACCGTTCGACAACCGTGCGGGCGCAGCCGCGGGCAACAGGTAGTCTAGTATTCGTATATAATAAATATAGCAAGCGATTATAGAGACATTGCTAGCTCATGCTCAGCAGATATAAATTTATTATCACGTTTCCCTTTGACTTTCCGGGAACATGCGAAATTGAACAAAAATCAATTTTTGCCGCCAGCGGAAAATGTAAGCGACATGAAATGTAATTATAAACAAACCGACAAGTGTAAGTCGGACTCGCACACCAAGTGTTCCGTACTACCGTATAATATTTAGAAAAAAGACAGGTTTCTTGTTTGTATCCCCTTTAATCTTTAACTTTTTTTATTTTTATTATTTATTTCAATTGCGTCAATAGTAGAAATGCAAAATCTGTGAAAATTTTAACTGTCTAACCTATTACCAATGATATTATATGTAAAAAGAGGTAGTTAGGTTATATACGTTCCGCAAGTGGCACGTCAAAAGTTGGCTATCATGCCACATTTTCTTCGTTTTGTCTCTTTTTCGCTCCCGATAATTACCACATGCCCTCCTACTTCCACGTGTCATATAATAGTGTGACATAGTGCCATTTTTGAAGATAGAATGTTAGGTAGGTAACCTATATACGTCTTTTTACGTCTAATATCATTGCCTATTACGATGAGATACAGACGGACGGACGGATAGCGGAGGCTAAGTAATAGGGTTCCGTTTGGCACCCTTCAGCCACGGAACCCTAAAAACACCAAGCTACGGTAGGTATAGGCACAATATTCGATAAACTGAGATTCATTAAATAATGCACACATAGCACATTCGAAATTTACTTGCAAAAGCTTTTAAGTTACACTCAAAATGTGCGATAAAAATGAGAACACACAGGGACACTTAAAAATATAAATATGGCTCCATCGCTATACGACCGAATTCGGTTGCAAAGTCGTAATCTAATAGCGACCTAGTCGCACGACACGCTTGACAAGCACGAAAAAATCCCGTACTTGTGACGCACGTCGCGCACGTCTAGTGACGCCATTAAGACTTTGCGATCGAATAGCGGTCGTATAGCGATCGCTAACGTATATAGGTACTGTTGCCCCTCACCCTATGTCGGGTGTAACGTTGTAATCAGCTGATCCTGAAATTGCGATAACAAGCGTAAAATTAAATATGCAGATTCGCTCGAGAATTCAATAACGTAGTCTGTAATTTTGCAGATTGCGTACTTTTGTCCTATATTGGACAAGTAAAACGTGTTTAAAAGGTGAATATTGTAATTGTTATTGGTAAAATAACCTTTAGGGCGAGTTCAACTGTGGTGAACGGATTTGTCAGATCCTACGTTTGAATTCGTGCGACCAAAGAAAATGGCTACATAATTAATCCATATTTTAGTAAAGTTTTAGTTAGATTCTAATAGTTTGTTAGTTAATTTAATATAAGAAGTTTGAATTAATAACAAGGATATATATAAAATATTTTTTTAGGAAAAAACTGAAAAATAAAATCTTTTGAAAGAATTTAGGTAGGTACCTACTTTGCGTTAGTTCAAAAAACATTTTTGCTGCCCAGCAGCATAACCGTGTTCCTATTTAAAGGTAGGTAATTTATTTTTTAATTCCAACTTTTTCTAGCGAGGCAATTGAAATCCCCTGCCTCTGAGTCTTCAGGGGGCGCCGGCGGTAAACCATTTCCAATGGGGATGCGCCAGTAGGTAGCTTACAATCTAATAAGTCACAAGTATATTACTTGTTACTCAAGCCACTGGGCAGGTTCCACTAGGCAAATCAAATCAAATCATTTATTTTTTGCCAACATGCGTAGATGTAATACATGTTTTGATAATTTTCTCCATGCTCTACCGTCACTTAGGTACAATTTTTATTTAAATAAACAATCTAGGTACTATTAAAATACCATGCTGAATAACAATCAATTTATCAAAAATATTAAATTAGAAAACTGTTTTAACCATTTTATTTTGCAATGTCAAGGAGTATTTAGTACTTAATCAATAATTAAATAAATGTGTAAATAGTGAATAAATAAATAAAAAACCTAGATAAATAATAATTGTGAGTTACACATGTCATTTCTAATAATGAATATCTGATTAAACTCAAACTCAAAGCATTTATTTAAATTAAACTATTTACAGGCACTTTTGAATTGTCAAGGGGTCAGTCAGTTAGAAATATGAAGCTAGTTGCCCATTCCAAAGCGTAGTAGGTACCTATGGAGAAGAACGGGCAAGAAACTCCACGGACACTCTTTTAAATTAAAAAAATTATATAAAATATTGGTAACATCATTCATTTTGAAAGTATGCATGTGAGAACAATGTAGAAAGACGTGCATGTTCGTAAAAGCGTCCGTAATAAAAAGAAAAACAATAAAGAACCATTCAAAAACTTAAAATAAATTAAAATAAGCCATGGCAGCTAAGAGATGACCAGTCCCAACTGACGGCGCCCGTTCACGAACGTGACGCATGGATCAGCACCGTTTAGCTCAACCATTTTGAAGGGAGCTAAATGATCCAACACACGCGCCACCATCAGCGAGACATCTGAGTGAGCATGACTATACAGCCGCAAAATATTATTGGCCTTATGGATTCCCTTTTAGATGTGGAATGACGGTGGTGGTAACGGCCGCGACTAACGAGTTGCAGGTCGTAGGTTCGAAGCCTGACAGGAGCTTTACTTTGTGTAAATAATTTCATCACCACTGCTCTCAAAACGGTGAAGGAAAACATCGTGAAGAAACCGGCATGTCCTAGAACCAAAAATTCGAAGACATGTGACATCTACCGACCCGCACTGGTCCCGCGTCGTGGATTCCGGCCCAATCCCCCTCTCACTGAGATTAGGCCTGTATCCTAGCAGTGGGGAACATTATAGACTGATTATTCATACGCTTAGATAAAAAAAAACAAATACTTACGACTTGTTCGAACCGTCAATCATCCTTGTGGAGGATCAGGGCCTCAAGTCTGCCATTACAATAGTGTCAGAATGGTCTATCATTGATTGCATAATTGTTTATTTTGACAAGTTTGGTAATCTACTAACATATTGGCGTCATTATGACTTTCCAATGGTCAGCCACTGACACTCTATTGAAAGAAATGGCATCTATTGGTAATCTCGTACATAATGACAAATGTAACCTGACTTATAAAATCTGCTAAAATTTTGACAGTTCACGTTTTGACGTCATTGTGCAGTCATTCCTTTTAATTCGTCACAAGTATCGTGTTTGTGGTATACAATGATCAACCAATGATCGACCATTATGAATTTGTTGTATGTTTGTTGGAATGACGAATTTATAAATATAGCAGTCTTGGGCCCCTGATTCTAAACTTAAATTAATTAAAATATTATGAGCACCTTGACAAGCGAAGTCCCAACTTTGTCCGTCTTTGTATTTGTTTGGAGTTTCACAGGCAGGGGTGACAAAAGCGAGGGAGCTTTGATAAGTGATACGCACTGAGTTAACAATAAAGGGTCTGCTTTAGAAATAACCTCTATGAACAAAGCCCTTGGTAGGTAGTTACATGAGTTAAAATAGGTACATTATCTTTTTTTTATTTTATGATGTCCATAACACCCAGAAAAAAGTCGAAAAGTCTTATGTCTGTAATAGGGATGATGTCTAAAAAAATGTTTTTTGTACGTAATGTAGATTATGAAAAAATAACGCACACGTATTTTTTCTTTTTTTACGTTATCAAAACATTACGGCGATACATTGAGTTATAATGTGCCATGACGTCACTTGTATGTGGATTTATACATTCTTGTGACGTATTAAACCCCACTCCCCAACTTTAATGCGTTATATCTGAGTCATTTTTTATTAATATGATAAAGCAAAAAATACGTGTCTAATATTTTTTTATTATCTGACTGACGGACTAAATAGAATTTCTTTTTTTTGACCCAGGCATCATCCCTATTACACCACTACTTATAAAATACTAGCTTCGCCCCGCGGACCAATATGCTGCACAAACGTAGTAGGGGTACCTAACCCTTATACCTATAAGAAGAATTTTACTGTGAAAGTATTATGGACTAAACGAAGATTTAATAATTATCATTTACTAACTGCGTCCGGTGGTTTCACCCGCATAAGTCTCGATCCCGAGGGAATATCGGGACAAAAAGTATCCTATGTTCTAATCCAGATCATATTCTACCCATGTGCCACATTTCATCTAAATCTGTTCAGCCGTTTTAGCGTGAAAGCGTAACAAACAAGCAAACTCACCGTCGCATTTCTTATAATATTAGGATTGTTGCTAAAATGTATGGTAAGTACTCGTACAAGAAGCTCCATTACTTACAAATAAAAGTCTCCATTAACTATTGAGCTACCTAATTACGCAACACATTTTCGTAAACGATTACGACAAATTTGTTTCATTTTGACTTGCTAAGTACCTGGTACTTGTTAATAGGCCTACAGTGTCCTCTCATGCCTATTAACACTGAAAGATTGTAAATACCATTTTACTTTTAAAAGAGTAACCGAGGAGTTTCTTGCCGGCTCTTCTCCATAGGAAACAACCAATTGGAACCGTGCACCTAGCTTCTGACGTTTTATATGTGCCCTTGTAGGTTTATGTGAAATAAAATATTTTGAATTTGACAGTTCAACAACATTCATTGCGTTATCTACGTTGTCGAGCCGTTTTTTTTTTCTAGCTTATGAAGCAATGGATCGATAGTGTATTACGCAATTAGGGTACTGTTTCTTAGAAAAATAAATAAAGTAGTCTCAATCATTTTGTGCAAGCTTACACGAGTTCCGAAACAACAGTAATACAAAGCTTTGCTCCTCTTTTTGATTCAAAGCCTTTACGAAGGAATATATTTTATAGGAGAGCGAGGCTGCAATCTATGTGCTTACGAGTAGTACATACCTATATATGAGCCCTTTCAATATCCGGACAAATTGGCGGAAGGCTTGGTGAAGGCTTACTACAGTCTTTGTCTCCAATATTGTGTAGTATTTGCATTTCTGTTTTATCAGAAAGCTGACTTGGAATTTATGATGTGGTAAACAAGTAGTTCTGTGACCCTGGGACTTAAACACAACTGGTGAAATGTTAGTGTACTGTAGGTACACCGCCTAACCCTTTTTTTCGGACTTTCCCGCAACCCTAGCAGGCATCGGCAGTGAACGAAATATCTTTGTTCACTGGGCATCAGCCCTAGCGGACCCCGTCAGTTGTGCTGACATCTCTTTGAGGCGCGCGTGGAACACAACGCGCCGTCGACCCGGGCCTGGTCCTTAACGGACGGCGAGCTACCCATTGCTCACCGTCCGCAGACCCTCTGCCTAACCCTTCGGGCAATACAAGCGTATGTTATTTTTATATTATGTTATGTTAGTTCTGTGAATGAGGAAATCATAAATCCTGTATTTTATAATATGTCAAGTTTTTTTTTTATATCAGTTGACTACGCTAGGTTGATTGATTGATATTATAAAGTAGGTACATTTCTCTTAAATAAGTTTACTTAGGTTATGTAGGGTACGGTCAGCCAGTACTCTGCATTACCTGACCCCTCTTACAAAGAAGAAGAGTGGAAGAGGAGTCGGGTTATGCAGGTCACTGACTGACCTATATTACCCCTAGTACCTGGGCAACCGAGCTCTGCTCTGGTGAAAATAGAGAATGCTCATTTAATAGTATAGGATAGTTCATACTAATTCCACGCTGCCATGATAGTACATACTAATTCCATGCTGCCATGATAGTAGATACTTACTAATTCCACGATGCCATGATAGTACATACTAATTCCGTGCTGCCATGATAGTAGATACTTACTAATTCCACGCTGCCATGATAGTACATACTAATTCCATGCTGCCATGATAGTAGATACTTACTAATTCCACGCTGCCATGATAGTACATACTAATTCCATGCTGCCATGATAGTAGATACTTACTAATTCCACGATGCCATGATAGTACATACTAATTCCATGCTGCCATGATAGTAGATACTTACTAATTCCACGCTGCCATGATAATACATACTAATTCCATGCTGCCATGATAGTAGATACTTACTAATTCCACGCTGCCATGATAGTACATACTAATTCCATGCTGCCATGATAGTAGATACTTACTAATTCCACGCTGCTATGATAGTACATACTAATTCCATGCTGCCATGATAGTAGATACTTACTAATTCCATGCAGCCATGATAGTAGGTACTTACTAATTCTATACTGCCATATAATTATTCTAAGGAGCCATCTTGTTCTAAACTTTGGGCGACGACAGGTCTCATATCGGGTGAAAATACGGAGAAAACGAATTTTCCCAGATATGAGAATAGGTCTCAACTTTCAACAATTGCAACTTTCATCGAAATCGTTACGGCCGTTTTCTAGGACGTGATTTAAACATATATATGTACAAATATTGCTCATTTAATATAGGATAGAATCACAGAATAATTATGTCTACGGTGTCTATGCATCCCATCTTAGAATGATTTCTTTACAGCAATTTATTTGGAACTGGAATAGAAGCGTGCCTATTTTCATTATTATGTGAACTCAACAGACAAAACTCTACAATTAGTTTGAATTTTTTTCTGAATAAGCTTCTGTCCGCAACCTTGTCCGCGTGAAATTTCTTGTTTTTAAGAAAAAATATTCTTTAACATCAAAGTCAAATAATTTATTTCAATTAGGCACAAAAAATGCACTTTAGAACGTCAAAATTTACAAAAAATATAGGTAATAATAATTGATTCTAGTCACCCATTCCAAAAGGTAGTTTTCGTATGTATGGAGAAGAATGGGCAAGTAACTCCACCGTTACTCTTTTAAAAGTGTTCACAATATCTTGTATACATTAGATATATAATTATATGTGAAGACGATGCACCTAGAATAAGATTACTATATACCACGATAGGTAAAACAATGAAAAATGAAGAAATGACAGATAATTATGTGATAGATGCATGGTGCTCACACATTTACAAACATTGTAAAATTATACGATATTCCTAAATCCTAACATTTTAACAAGTAATACTAATAATAAGTCAGTGTGTCAGTTCAAGTAATCACAGAATATAAAATCAATGTTATAAAAAATAATATTATACAATTAAATTGGCAACCAGTTAGATTTTGTCTAGGTTCTAAATTGTCCTATGGAGCAGGACCAGCATGTTTCCAATCATTTTTATCTTGGATACAATTGCATCGCATCGCATCGCCCGCCCGCGCGATGACTTCGTTTTCGCTCAGCGTTCTTTCTGACTTTTTTTATTTTTGCTCGGCTCCTAAGGGTTGTAGCGTGATGTTAAATACCTTAATCAAGAAATGGGCTATCCAATGCAAAATATAAGATTTTATCAAATCCAACTGGTAGTTCCACAGATTAGCGCGTTCAAACATACAAAAAACTTCAGCTTTATGATTAAAATGATAACATAACATAACGTCTTTACGTTACGTCATCACGCCTTGTTTCCCCTTTCCCCGAAGGGTTGCAGAGGTACAGCACACCTATAGTACAGCGACATTTCACCAGTTATGTTTAAGTCCCATGTAATAGGGGGCGAGCCTATTGCCATCAACCGGGCACTAATCACTCCGGGCTGCTACTGTGAAATTCCAGAAAGAAAAACCCAGTGACACTTTGCCTGACCTGGGAACCGAACCCAGGACCTCATGTTCAGCAGTAGCGCTTGCGACCACTAGACTAACGAGGCAGTCAAATAAAAGTAAAAGTCCATAAGTAATATAGTCGATTAAAATTATATGTACATAAATAAACAACTTACGAGTATACCTAATATAGGTACCTAAATAATAAAAATCAAATTTTGTTTGTTGGTAAGCGCATCCCATCCAAAACGGGTGGACCAATTTGGCGATTCTTTTTGTTATAAAATTTTTGTAATCAGGTTTCTACGGAAAGAAAAAATTGTAAAGTTGCCGGCAAAATTGGAAAATTCAGAAAAACTTTTTGTATGGGAATTTGGTATGAATTATTGAAAAGGACATCAATGTCTGTCGGGTCAGCTAGTTAATGAATAAATATTTCCTAGTAGATAGATACATTATACTTTCAAAGCTACAAATTCTCAAATAAACTACCTAAATGTAAATGTTACATGTTTAGCTCGCTACTTAAATTCTATCGTCTTTGTAATATTTCTAGCCCCCGGCGGGCGATATCAGGCAGACAAATAAAATATAAACTAAATCCACATTTCGCTAAAATATCGCTTATTCTGTATTTTTGTTATCTTTAGATATTGGACAAATGGCTGTGTCCATATTTACCTTTTAAGAGATTTTGCTATTAGTTATACCTACTTATAACAGATAAGAGATTTCTAATACCACGAATAAATAAAGGTAGGTAAGTTTAATTGTTTATCTAGATTCATTAGATAAACGGTACCTAGAGGAGACTGGTTTGTTCAAATTTAAAAAAAACATAATTATAGTTAGCATCTTATACTGTTCTTTCTAGCGTATAAGCAGAACTTCAGGACCCCAAAATTGATTTTGTAGAACCAAAATATGATTGCAGTGTAAACTTCTTATAAAGGCCACGCCTATATAGTGTGTTGTATATTGTCCTATATGTACCATCGGAGCACTTCATATCTATTTCACCGTAAGGACTATTTCTGCTTGCAGCGCTTGGCGGCTATAGAACCGGGGCGGTAACAAATTTGGTCATCGTGTTCACGGGATTTTGTTTTCAAACTGCTTGGATATGAAGTTCTTCGATAGCACGTGTTCTATCTTAATATTTTTTTATAATATTCCCACTGCTGGGACATAGGCCTTCTCCTCAATGAGAGAGAGTGGGTCGTAGTCCACCACGCGAGCCCAGTGCGGGTTGGTAGATGTCACATGTCTTCGATTTTTTGGTTTTAGGACATGCCGGTTTCGTCACGATGTTTTCCTTCACCGTTTTGAAGGTGATAACATAAATTACACAATCTAAAATACCTGCCTGGGTTCGAACCCACGACCTACAATTCGTAAGTCCGTTACCATACTCACTGCTCACTGCTAATATTACTAAATCAGCTAACGATCAGATCTATATAGGTTGGTACTTATAAACGTTCCCCAGAGAAACACACCGTCAAACAGATCTGTACACGCAGCATCCCATCAATTATCTACATTCAATAGATGAGAGTACATACTTGGAGATCGGGCTGTCCCGGGTTTATCGAAGCGTAAAGATATTGCGAACCATCGGCTCGGGAATTATGATCGAGAGTAATCGGGATGTGCCGTGGAGCCGTCGAAATATTATCTTTTGATAAGATTATGTCGGAGGAATATATAACTGAATATATTAATGTTACAGTTAACTTTACAGTTAATTCAATTCAATTATTACATCGGAAAACATACATATTATCCATATTAGAACATAGAAACTATGTTACGTGTACTTTAGTAGCATTAAAATCACAAACAATATACGACCAAAAACAAAAATTAAATTAAATCAAAATTAAACTAAAACATGCCCATAACTTATCTTCTACATCAAAATCAATTTAAATATCTTTCCTCAGCACCGGGCCCGCAGGTATGTCTACGGGACCAGTGCACCAGAAAAGGGCAGCCTGGCCTCTCCACAATAACCTTGCTAACTATAAAATGACCAATTTTCGAATTTTTCTCTTTACTTGACCTTGCTTCTTGCCAAATTTCATGCTGCTGGGCTAGTGGGAAGTAGGTACCATTAAGACTGTTTTATTTGCGAGGGTCAAAATATGCGGCATAAAAGGTCATATTTTTTTGTTGCGTTGACTTGGAAGTTTGATTTTCGTTACATCTCCAAGAGACCGTAGATTTAAGTTTTTGATATCTATTTCAACTTGATGCCTTCACGCGTTCCTGAGTGAAAGGGTATTACCAGACAACGAAGTTGTAGCGGTTACACCGCCACATACGAACTACGCATCAAAGACATGACGTCACACAAATCCTGCATCACGCAATTAGAGTTTACCGCGCGAACGACATATATCCGACATCAACAGTCGGGCAGTCGGCCCGCCAGACACAACACCCGTCTGGTCGGGGGATCCTCCCTTTTCTATCGTGGATGAGTGAACTTTACACCCTGTGCCTCATACCCCTAAAAAGTCATCCTATAGGGTTTAAATTTTTCGTGTTGAGGTACGGAACTGTAAAACAGATTTATTATCTGTCCGTTACCTTTTCATGCTGTAACGGCTGAACGGTTTTAGAAGAAAGGCATACGGACAGGTCATGACCTGGGTTAGGACAGAGGATACTATGAATCCCGGTAGCATGTTCCTGTGGGATATTTTCCGACAGCCGACAGGAAAAGCTAGTATTATTACTGTGAAAGTGAGTTTCTTTGTTACGCTTTCACTCTAAAACGGCTGCCCGGATTAAGATGAAATTTAGAACACAAATAGACCATGACCTAGGTAAGGATATAGGCTACTTTTCATCCTGGATTGCAGACGAAGTCGCGGGCAACAGCTAGTTAATATTATACATGCGAAAGTGAGTTTGTTTGTGTGTTAACGCTTTTACGCTAAAACGGTTAAACGGATTTGAATGATATTTGGCACGTGGGTAGACCATAACTTGAGTTAGGACATAGAATACTTTTTAACCCGATATTCCCACGGAATCGAGACTTATGCGGGTGAAAACGCGGGGCGCAGCTAGTTTACGAATAAAACGCAAAGTTAACGCTTGCATAAATTTCACTCCTCATAAAATTTCCATTCCAAATATGAAAATGGAGTAAACTTCAACAATTATAATCGTTTTTGCCTGTCTGTCTGCTTGTTCCGGCTAATCTCCGAAACGGCTGGACCGATTTTGACGATACTTTCACTGACAGATAGCTGATATTATAAGGATTAACTCATAATATTTTATGTTAGACTAGATTCCGCTTCCGCTTTGTCCGCGTGATTTATCTTTATAAATTATAGCCTATGCTACTCAGTGATAATGATAGCAATCTAATGATGTTTTTTTTTTTTTAAATCGGTCCAATAATTTGTTTTCATTAGGTACATACAAACATACATACAAAAAATCAAATTTTTTCTCTTTATAATATTAATTTTAAAAAAAAACTATTCCACGCGGCCGTAACCGCGGGTTGCAACTAGTTATTAATAAGGGCTAGTCAACAGAGCACTAAAGCTTATTTCAACAAAAGCTTTATCCAGATTCTGGCATTATCGTGTCCCATCACTACGCTTAGTAACATACCTAATGCGATTTTAGCTAATCGGCTTACCGACTCGATTCCCGTAATTCGTAATACTCCATTACTTATCTAGTGTAAATAACGAAACGATATTGTAATTATCTTAAATCTCTATTAAGTGCTTGTTGAGTTGTAGTTTACCTAACTGAGAGTTGAGAGAAACTGTTCAAAACCTAAAAAAAAATGGTAAGAAGGTACAGTACGACTAGTCACTAGAGAATACATACCCGAGATCCCGGCCGTTTGCTGACTCCGGAAATCCAGGGAGTGTACTGTACTTGGCTATTCTCGGGATTTTCGGGATTGCCACAAACAGGTCTAGTTTGCATTCCGTAGTTCGTTTTGCCTTGATAATGACCTTGCCTAGAATATATTAATAGACCAGTCACTTGAACGCTGAACGCTTGAACGCTGTAAGTGTAGATTTGTGGACCATCATTATTTTGTTAAGTACCTGGTACTTGTTGAAAGACCTAAACTGTCCTCCCATACCTAATAACACTGTTATTTGAAAATATTGTAAAAGCCAATTATTTATAAAAGAGTAACCGTGGCGTTTCTTACCGGCTCTTCTCCATAGGAAACGACCAATTGGAACCGTGCACCTAGCTTCTGACGTTTCATAAGTGCCCTTGTAGGTTTATGTGAAATAAAATATTTTGAATTTGAATTTGAAAAAAGTATCTTTACTCTAGCTAGAGCAACCTAAAACTGGAAGCAAATGGAAAAAATGGTCTTGAATAGCATTTATTACATAATGACAAAAAAACAACCCTTAGATACGCCGTACGATAAGTACGTACTACCGCCACGTGCATACAGAATTCGTGGTACAGCCCTAATAATGATGTTTGTCGTAGACAAGTTGAGATTCACGATTATTAGCTATGATAAAACAGTTTATTCGTTCACATCACTGATAAATTTACAGTCGACACTGATTCGATTAACGCAGTGCTTATAATCTATGAATATGCAACATAGGCAATTCATTCCATATATCTAATAAGCGTGCACATGATATTGATTCCTCTGTGGTTTGTATTTTTTTGGTTGTTTATTTGTTAATATATCATGTGTAAATTGGAATATAAACATGTAGTTTGGTTTATATTTGCAGCGAAATTGTGTACTAGGTATAGTTACTAAACAACTTCAAGTACAACAACTATGAGGTTATTGACATCTCCTTTTCATGAGGCACACAAGAACCTTTTTCCAGTTCCTCAATGTTTATGTTATATGACAATATTTTTACAAGATCTGAAAACAGTAGAACAGTCAAGTTTGTTATTATTAAGGAAAAAAGAAATATGCACAGAGTTTTTGAGGGTAACTTGATTCAAATAAGGAATTCAAAAAGGCCTAAGAATACCACCCTGCGGCATTCCTAACATATTAGATCTAATAAAGTCATTTATTGTCAATTTTATTTCTAATATCTTTGTCTATATTACAATATATCAATACTATTGTATAGAATCAAGTTTTTCTAATCACATCAGTGCTGATGGGGAGTTTGTTGCGCCACTTCTTCTTCCCAGCTAAAGCAAGGGCGGGCGTTCTGGGGGTCTGTCTTATGTGATGTTGACGTTCGAAAAGTGCTGATTCTTAGCCTAATTTGAATAAATGTCTTTTGATAAGCAAAGTTCTCAAACCCAAGACATAAAATCAAACATAGCTTATAGAAACTCCCGACTATATTTTCCTTGTTAAATTCTGGTTTTCCTTTAAAACGAAATTTTAATAACCGGGATCGGGTAGGTACTTAAGACGTCAAGTAAAAAGGCTTTGCATGAATATAAACAGCTTAGGGTAGTTGCTTAGGGGTTACCGGGAAATCACTATGCTTTATAAATTCATAGCTTACCCTTTTAGACGATAGGGTAAAAAAATGATAAATTCTATGTTGAAGAGGGTTTTATGAAACTCAACCATTAGTGTTTCGTTGAAATTGACGAAGAAATATTTATTTAAGTGCCTCTGTGATTGATATCACTTGAAAGATAGAACTGAAGTACCTACCTAAGAGGAGAATTCGTAGAAACTTATTAAGGGTACGCTGGTCGGTCATTCTTCCATACAAACGTAGTATGGTGATTACTCGTCTGTTTGACGGTGTACGTTAAAAACTAAAAATTATATTAATTTGTCTTGTCATTATCGAGCCCTGTATGGAAGCAGAATTGAAAAAAAAAAGATTCTGAAGTTATAGTTAGTTAGTTAAGTGAGCGTAGAAACTTCCATAATTCAATACTAATTTTAACTCGTCTATGGGCGTAAATAAATAACTTATTTTGTAAGAAAATGGCAAAATAGAAACCGTACAAGAATTTATTCAGTACCTAGTTCAAATAATTTTTATACGCCCAAAGGTCTGTTCGTGACATTTTATGCGCTCGTTTTCGTTATAAATTATCGTCTATTTCACTTAATAAATGAATAAATAAATAAGTACAAAATAAATAAAACCTATTAAATTAATAATTAGACTAATTAGCAAGCATATTAGTCACGCCCACCAACGAGTTCGAGCCGTCGACTAGTGTACCCTTAAGAGGTTCTTCTAAAAACTTATTAGGAAATTATGGTGATTGGGTGCCATACATAAAAAAAAATTAAAAAATGGTTGATTGAGACTTGTTGGTCTAGTGGTCGCAAGCGCTACTGCAGAACATGAAGGACCTCATGATTCGATTCCCAGATTGGGCAAAGTCTTACTATTCCTCTAAACCTACCTACATCATCATAGCCTTTTCACAACTATGTTGGGGTTGGCTTTCAGTCTAACCGAAAGCAGCTGAATACCAGTATTTTACGTAAAGCCGACCTATCTGACCTCCACCACCCACTGGGTAACACGATACCCCTTGATAAGACTGGTTGTCAGATTTTCGGGCTTCTGACGACCCGTAACAACTGTCAAAGATATAGGTACAAATGACAGCTGAGACAAACGGCATATCGTGCTTTCAGAGGCACGGACTGTCTTGGTAAGTAAAGATGGTCACCCATCCACGGACCAACCGTGGCAAGCGTAGCTGAATATGATCGATCGACCCAAGACCTCTATACCTCCCTACACCACTTATTAAAGAAAATCCCAATATATGTTTTCTAATTCGTAATTTTAAACACTAAAAACCAATATCATTGACACCAGGATTTCAAGATTAATCTATCAAATCTTATGAACTCGAAGCGCGAAACACAAATACGAGTACCTGACACAGATATTACAGATCCCGTTAAAGTTGACTACTAAACAAATAGGAGTTAAAGCAAATATTTGACGAAACCCGAGAGGGATATATCAGATTACAAAATAAACAGAACTAGATTAATGTTAAGGGAAAGACAGATTAATGAGTTAATAAATGATATAAAACTGTTAGGTTATTTTGGCATTGGTGACCCAATTATATGTATAGGATAAGATCTCTTGAACATGTAAGAGGTAGCAATTATAGACACAGTTGTAATGATAGTAATAGAAACGCTTATATAGGTTTAAGATCTTTTGGAAGAGAAACTTTCTAGGTATATTATGTCAACTGACGATAAGTAAAATGACACCTACAAAGTAATTAACGATGAAAGGTTTATCGAAAGCGTATCTATGGTATGTACTTAGGTAGGTAGGTATACAATATCACAACATGGAAACTTCTCCATTCGTTCTGAGTTCTCAACTAATTGAGAACATCCGACACTTACAGCACTTAGTTTATTCTCTCTATAACAAGTTCCACAACACTATAGTCTTTCTAAGTTCCTACAACAATCCCTTGTTCCACTAAGAAAATTCAATCTGCTGCTTTAAAACTATGATTGTTACTAACTTTGTTATAATACATAACTTATACATTGTTATTCTGTCTGTATTAGTTTTGTTCTTGAAACTCAATTACTTTGATTCATACTTTATACTTAGATAGTTTTAATTTAATTAAAATACTCAATCGCCGTAAAGCAAATAACTCAATGAGATTTAGTCTTTCTTTAACTAACTTTTGGTTTATCTTTAGAACTTGTGATCAAAAACCAATAGCTGTTATCTAGGCAGTTCTGTAACTGAAGAAGAAACGACGATTGCCGAAAATAGAAATATCATTGTTGTAAAACCTCATTGTTTGGTATTCTTGAGACAGAAATAACATAAATATAACAGTGGCGAAATAGTGATATCAAAAATGGACTATACAAAAATAAACTTTCCGAAATACTAATAAAAAAAGAGTAAACAAGTAAGAAACAAAAGAAGACTTTCTTAGTGACGCCCTAAAATCCAAGCCTAAACATGTGGAATCCAAACGCCACAGAAAATAGGCAGATGGAAAAACGAGTAGTGGTGGGCAGAGTGAGGCCAACATGGGCCAGAAATCTGCCAGAAGCAAGAGAAGATGACGAGAAGAGTGAGACAGAAGCTGGGGTAATGCCTCATAGTGAACCACCTTCGCCTACAGACACCTGGGAACAACACTCTAAACAAGAAGACAAATATGATGTGTTTGGAAAAGTGAGTAGTACTTTTTATAATTTTCATTTACAGTACCTGCCCAAGTTTTATATAATATCTATCTACATCTATGAGAGTACCTTTTATAGGGTCAGGAGAAAAGGGACAAAAAAGGCCAAAGTATTTCCAATATAAGGAGACTTTTATGAGCGATAAATAATGGATACACTAGGATCGTAGGCTATTATAGGTATTTGTATACTTAAAAAAAGAGTAGAATATTTTTAAATCTAGTGTATTTCGTAATTTCTTGATGTCAATATTTTACACTTAGATATGACGAACTTGACGAACTGCCTCGTTGGTCTAGTGGTCGCCAGCGCTAATGCTGAACATGAGGTCCTGGGTTTGATTTCCAGGTCGGGCAAAATGATATTGGGTTTTTCAATGTGGAATTTCTCAATAGTAGCCCGGAGTCTGGATTTGTGCCCAGTTGTTTGCAATGAAGTTTCTAAGACGGAATGAAAAGAAAAAAAAACCCATTTCGCTAAAGAAAACCCTCAAGCTAAGTACCTAAGGGATGGGGGATGCGCTAAGGTAGCCCGCGAAATTCAAATTTTCTTTAGTTTTTTGCAATTTGCAGGTCAATATCAGGTTGTATGTTGATAAACCGGTTGAACGCATTGGCTCCGAATGAGATCAGATGCGCCAAAACCGTCAAAAACCGGGAGCCCGAATAGGGACCAGTATCGCATTAAACTCTATTATTACCATGAAATAAGGGCTAATCTGGTCTGTGAATAATTTTACTTTATGGCCTGATGGTTAGAATTTTCGACGAAATTTCGACTAAATCATTCGAACACAACAATATCTATGGGCGACACTGTTAAAAGTTGAAACTGACAGTTTCGTACGTCCTAGTGATGGGTAACTCATCATTTTTATTTTTTATATGAGGTTGAGGGAGTACCTTATTTTACGTCGTGAGGACCACGAGTTAAAATATGATTCGCGGCCGTAACAAATATAGCTTTACAGAATTATAATCATAGACTGTTTGCGGTGTAGCATGGTGCGTGTGACAGGTGACAGAAAGGATTTTATTTAATTTACTACAGTTATCACTGAGTCCGTATTATGTACACAATCTGTATGTAGGTACGGATCATAGTCGTAAAATACAGAATCAGTAAAAACAAGTAAATTATAATATATTTTAACCTTTCTGTCACCTGTCACCCGCACCATGCTGCATCGCAAACAGTATAGAAACAGCAATACAACTCCTTAAACATAATCCTCAAATGTCATGATTTCATGAAATAGTCATTCAATTACCTACATGAACTTACAGAGTCGTATTGATGATTTTTATGATTACAAGTCTATAAATATATAGGTATTTGATACGGCCGCGAATCGTATTTAGATCAACATACAACCTGATACTGACCTGCAAATTGCGAAAAAAATTAAAAAAAATAATTTCGCTGGCTACCCTGACGCTTTCGCCTTAATAAAATTGCTTTAAATTAGGATTTAGTATGTCAAAATTAGGTACTTACCAATACCGACTACTTACATCAAAGAAACTTCAGAATGGTATTAGGTACCTATACCTACATTACTTTCTTTGAAAGTTAATCGTAGTTTAGTAGGTACAGTCAGCCTCAATAAGATGTAGACAAGAATCAGTATTTATTCCATAATATTGTATCAATGTGTAGGTATAGCCAAAAAACATAACACATAATTATGTCAGTCATTTGTGACCCCATTGGGTTTTCATACTAATTGTAGGCTCAGACCAAAAACAGTAAGGGCTCGAACACACGCTCGAGGACAATTTGTGCTTTTTGACGAATAGTCTTTTTTCACGGTTCGTTTTTTTTTTGGTCGGTGGCTAGGCTATGCTTTTCAAATGCCCGTTTTCACACAAATTACGAAAAGTGAAAAATTACGGACGTCTTAATTCTCGTGTTGTCCTTTAAAAATCACGTTCTCAAAAAACATGAATCGTGATTTTTTTGTGACGGATCCGCGGAAGCGCTTGTCCAAGACTGAACTCTGAATCACGAATCAAGTGACCAACATCTATTCGGATATTTTGACGAATCGCGAAAAAACTCGTTTCCGTATGCAATGTGAACGTGCATCCGTCATGACGTATCGTCAATGACGGGTCCCGTGTGAATGAGCTGTAAAGGACTCGCATGTATGTCCGTCTTGTAAATTAATACCTATAACACATTGGGTACTTAAATTACAGCTACACATTGATACATATAGTATTAGGTATGGAACACAAACTGTAAGCAACCAAACGAATACTAGTCCGGACTAAATGAAACGCGTACCTATTTATAGTAGTTACAAATTTCATCCATAATTATTTCTATAGTTCCATTTACCTACCTATTTTACATGATTTTACTCTCCCAGCTAGATCTCTATTATTTCTTTATTTTTTTATTTTGATCTCTAAGTTTCTTTTTTAGGGTTCCGTAGCCAAATGGCAAAAAACGGAACCCTTATGACGTCATGTTTGTCTGTCCGTCTGTCCGTCCGTATGTCACAGCCACTTTTTTCCGAAACTATAAGAACTATACTGTTGAAGAATCGCATTAAGATTTTCACACAAAAATAGAAAAAAAAAAACAATACATTTTGGGGGTTCCCGATACTAAAACTCAAAAAAAAAAAAAATATCAAACCCATACGTATGGGGTATCTATGGATAGGTCTTCAAAAATGATATTGAGGTTTCTAATATCATTTTTTTCTAAACTGAATAGTTTGCGCGACAGACACTTCCAAAGTGGTAAAATGTGTGTAACTTCTAAAATAAGAAAATTATAAAACTAAAAAAAAAATATGATGTACATTGTTAGGTAAACCTCAATCGAAAATTGGGTTGAACGAGATCTAGTAGTTTTTTTTTAATACGTCATAAATCGTAAACTATTATTATAACATCGATCAAAGTTACAACAAACTACAAGAACTTTTTATTATGTTACTTGCTGCTACGGAACCCTTCATGGGCGAGTCCGACTCGCACTAGGCCGGTTTTTTTAAAATCTATTATTTTCTTATTTTCTATTATTTTAAATTCGAAATCTCTTAAGTAGCATGCTATCAACTTATAAAATACTCGCGGCGGTTACGTGGACATGCCATGCAGGTTAAATCCTATCTACCATCACACCCTCTATACATCTTTTTGAGATTGACTGTACCATATCTACATAAAGCCCGTTGTTTTTCTTGCTGTGATAAACTACGGTTTTGCCGTAAAAACTAAGTAGGTACGGTTTATTCGCCGTTAGTGTATGCCCCTGGCTGGAGGCTTAGAGTGTAGAAGCTTAAGGCACCCACAGGAAAGTCCGGTTAAGCAGAAACGACGTTAGTGGTCCCCTTAAAAAAAAAAAAACGCCGTGTTGTTTGTATATATATATTCGTAATCACGTTCTCGAAAACGGCTATAACGATTTCGATGAAAGTTGCAATAAAGGGGTTTATGAGGGAGAAAAATTGATCTAGCTAGGTCTCATATCTGGGAAAATTCGTTTTCTCTATTTTCACAGCCTCGAGAATAACGTTGGTATCCCTGGATGATATGTTTATCTATTTGCACCCGAGCAGAGCTCGTTGACCATGTTCTGGATCATTAAAGAAGCTTGTTGATAGACATGGCAGAACTAAGTACGGCACGGCGCCGTCGCCGATTACCAGCTCACTCGATTTTTCTGCCGTACCTACCGTAAAGAAACCGTGTCGTATACAACGGGCCTTAGTACATATAAAGTACGTGAAACGTTTAGAGGATTAATTAAACGTGCATGTGCGTACTATCTGCCAGTGAGCTTTAGAAGCCCCGAAACTGACTGAACTAATTAAAGAGCCTCTGCCCCAACCTTCCCAACTTTGCTCGTGACATTTCTATCATATTTACCTACTACGTTTGATGTTTGTACATGTCGGTCTATTAATTAGTTACCGTGGAATTCTCTATTTAGTAATGATATTATCTACCTTGTATAGGTACCTATACTTTCTTTGTTGACTAAGACGTAGGGTAGGTAGGGACCTATAGGTATAAGACCTAAGTTTAAAGAAAAGGTTTTTGAATTTCGGTACCGCTTATAGCCCAAATACTTTTAAAAGTCTATTTCTATGTAGGTTTGCGCGTTGGACATTGGTAGTTACGGGAGTCGCGTATCAAAAGATTCTACCCCTACTTATCTGTTTGTCTCAGTCAAGGCTAGTTATGTTGAAAATTAAATTAGGTAGGTAAGCAGCTTTTATTTAGTAAGTAAGCTGCGCATCATGCTATACAAAATATCGACAGAACATAATAAAGTATTGTTTTTTCATGTGATTGCTACGATTTCTAAAGATAATACAATACGTTATAATCTTCGCAGGTAATGCTACTCGGCGACAGTGGCGTCGGCAAGACTTGCATGCTAGTCCGCTTCCGGGACGGCACATTCCTGGCAGGAAACTACATATCCACCGTCGGCATCGACTTCCGGGTACAATTATTCACGTTGCACGTGCCGACAGTAATCTCTATATGCTCGCATACCAACCTAACATTTAAAAAAAAAACCATGACGGCGTTTATTAAATGCCAGAAATAAATTGTTCGATTTTTGTTCACAAAAAAGTTAGGTAATTGAATGTGCTGACAAAATTGTATTTACGAAATTAAATTACTTATTCCACCTACTCATCAACGTTACAAACAAGCAAAGTCAGAAAAAGTCAACTTTAATGAATAAGCAAAAAGGTTCATCAAGTTTTATTCACCGAAACGAAGCGAAAAAAAGTTCCGATAACAATAAGCAAAAAGTTGATAGTGCCATTATTATTTTTAATTCTCGGAAAAAAAAGTAATTAATGACCGTCAAGGGTTCCAAGTTCAAATGGGCCAGTGAGTGGCTGCACGCGACCGGCTCGCCGCAACGCTATTGGTGTTCGAAGTTTGGCGCGCTTTTTCCGTTCCCGCCCCTTGCCCATGACAGCTGTGATTGAATCGACTGCTCGCCTGAGTGATTTATTGTTGCAAAGGTCTTTTTTTTGCTTGTTTGGTTTTTACAGTTTGATTTATTGCAACTGTCTGTGGGCTAGAAACAGTGCCTGAGTAGCCAATAACAAGTTTATGTCCAAGTTTTTATGATACGAGAAAAAAGTGACTCACAATGATTTAATTTAGCTTTATGATCAAGCACAGTCTATTAATGTTTTTTTTTTTAATAACGTTATTTACTTACTTACCTATACAAACTGTTGTGAAATAGGTACCTACTAGATACCTATATGATTAACTAGTGCTATTATATTATATTATATTACAATTTACATGGTCTTGTTAGGTTTGTGGCATATTTTCTTAATGTTTTATCACAACAAACTAATTGCGTTAACAACTTGCTCATCTTCTACTTGTAATTTGTAGAACATCCTAATTATTCATAATTTTCACGCAATTTAGTACATCTAACGCCATCTGTTCGCAGAATAAGGTAGTGACTGTGGACGGCATCAAGGTGAAACTTCAGATTTGGGACACCGCTGGGCAAGAGCGCTTCCGTAGCGTCACACATGCATACTACAGGGACGCACATGGTAATTTATTTTAAATAATTCAGTAGTTAGAAACAGTTATTAAAAAAAAAACGAATGTTACAACCTTTTTTCGTAATTATTTCCTGTCGATTCGAAACAAGTAACGCCATCTATCGATAAAACTTTGCAATCCAAATCCTATTCATCTCATGACCTCTGATAACTTCCACATGGCGCGACGGCACAGACTTCTGAGAATTCTACGTACTACGCACTATGTGAAATGTGACGAGGATTTCTTTTCTACGTTTTGTTTGCTGTTATTGCAGCAACTCAATTCCGAATTTCCCTCCATAAACCTACTAAGTATATTATAGTATCGTAACATTTTCATCCTACGTTAGTGCTAAGTATGTAGGTATAGAACTACCTAGCCACCAGGCAGGAGCATAGATATTGCCAAGGCTTGGCCTCGACCCGTTTCTGAGACAGCAAACCGGATCACACATTCGCACACGTGTGAAACTAGATTGGGCCACACTCAACCAGTCATAGCCACATCATGTCATTAACTGAGTCTGGTGTCCTTATCGGGCCTGTTATTAATTGATTCATGGTAGACCTCTTTATTTGTGTAGCATAGACGACTGTGCGAGTCTGTTGAATTTTGTTTGCCTTTGGTTATATTCAAGGTAGGATAGTGATGAAGAGAACGCCGCAAGAACGCGAGCCTGACAAAACTCAAACTCATTTCAATTAAACCCTTTACAGGCACTTTTGAATTGTCAAAGAGTCAGTTAGTCAGAAAGTTGAAGCTAGTTGCCCATTCCAAAACGTAGATCTCTATGGAGAAGAACGGGCAAGAAACTCCAAGGACAATCTTTTAAATATAGAAATTACAAAATCCTGGGTAGGTACATTACTCTTGTTGATTCTATATGTGAGAACAATGTAAAAAAAAATATAAAAATCAAAAACGATTAAAAATAAGCCCTGGAAGATAAGAAATTACCAGTCTCAACTGACGGCGGCGGCGCCCGTTCACGAACATGACGCGTGGATCAGCACCATCCAGCTCAACCATTTTGTAGGGAACCGAATGATCCAACACACTCGCCACCATCAGCGAGACATTAAGTGAAAATTATATTATGAAAGGTACTACCTATAATAGTGCAATCCTTGACGACGCGCCCCACTCCGCTCCGCTCCGTACTAAATAAAGTAGCCTAAAGCTTACAATACAGTAATCGCGGAGTGGGGCGCGTCGTAGTGGATTGCAGTAGAATTTGTTATCGTGCTGTGCGATAATGTGCAAACCTCAGATTTAATTTAGTCTGACCAAACTCAGTGCAAACAAAAATTCTTACGTCTGATGTGTTATAAGACTTGAATATCTTACATGATCACGGCCCAAGTATAGCTACTGATAGGTTCTTGTAGCCTAGTAGAGTACCTACCTCGGTAGATCCTACTGTACCATTCTTGTGCGGTAGGTATTCCTACCAATCGGAGTACCTACTTACCTACCAATTCTTTTGAATATTTCCGTAGGTATACCTACTTATTATTCCGAAAACTACCGAAGTTTTGCAATGCTAGTCCCTACACTCCCTACCACGAATAGGTAGGTACTAAGATAAAAGAGGTCCACTGTCTACTTTTCTTTTTCATTGTTAGTCCATAGGAACCTAGTTAAGTAGGTAATAGGTACTTCTTACGTTCTATGGTCAGTCAACGATATAAATTCAATTTAACGAGATCATTTCAATAGGTTTCTAACGACATTATTAAACAGATGTTTTAACTAACTAAGATAGAAACAAAACAAACTCACTCATGAGCTATTTCATTGAACTCACTCAAGTTTTTTTTTCTAGCAGAATTGATCACAGATGTTGGTGCCATCACATATTTTTATACAAAATAAGAATAAAAATCATTGATCCTCCTTCCATTGGTATGTCTCGAGGTGTACCAACCTAATAATTCTATTCAAATTCAAAAATCAAGTCATTTATTCAAACTAGGCTGAGAATCAGCACTTTTCGAACGTCAAAATTACATAAGACAGTCCCCCAAAAGGCCTAAGAATATGCTACTGAGTTGGAGCACCAGCTCTTCATTGCGCATGCTGGCCATACACTGCATCTGCAATATGTAATTGCATAGTGCCATGGTCTAACTAAACAAACAAGGTCTGGTATTCCGGGAGTGACACATGCTTACGCCACTATCCAGTTGCCACTTTATTGCAACAAAACACGAACTATGGAAAGATTTTCAGTCGCCATTCTGTTAAAAAATAGATAGATAGAATAGATAGATAGATAGATAGAATACTCTTTATTGTAGGTACACCATAAAAGTCACAGACATAAATTTAGAAATTTTACATAGGGTGACACAATGGGCGGTCTTATCGCTTAAAGCGATCTTTTACAGACAACCTTTGGATGGATTAAAGGTAATAGGAGAGACAATACTGCAGGTAGTCAGCGGTGTACCATCTACATATACAATAAATATGTACATACATACGTAGAGCATAAACTTATTCATATAAAAATATATACATAGATATACATAAAATATATATCTATAAACATGAAACAAGAGCAAGGAACTAAATGTAATGATGATTTAAGGAGAGAGGAAGTGTTTTTTTACCAGAGTTTTAAAAGTGGACAAGGATTGAGCTCGCCTTATCGACACGGGCAAGGCATTCCATAACCGTACTGCTTGAACTGTAAAAGATTTGTCATAAAAGCTGGTTGAATGCATCGGCATCTCTAGTCTCAAGTTTTCCGATGATCTCAGATATCTATTATGTGTGTCATGTAGGAACTTGAATCGTTCTTTAAGATAGGAGGGAGTTATAGGATTGAACAGAATACTGTAGAGCTGAAATAAGATATAGTTAGAAAGCATTTAAATTAGCTTTTAGTTTTTCTAATCAAACGAAACAATTAAATTTAAACATACCAACGTAATTGTTAATTGAAACCTCATTATTTTTTCGGATTCGCACAGGTAATAATAAAGATGGTTGGGGAGTTATTATTACACACTACTAGTAACACAGATGTGATGACGTAGACTTGTGTCTCCCACGTGACCACTGTGTCTCGGAATTGTATATTATTGTGAATTAATTAAAAAACTTTTTATTAGTTAGGATTTATGGCAACGACAGAGCTAGGAACAGTTTCTATGGGAAAATAAAATTGTTGTTTTTACTATTTTCCTCGGAAATTTTCCATATTTTCTCACCATTTAAACTTAGGTACTCTGGACTTCCACAAATACCTATTTCATACCCAAAATTAGGCAAATCGGTCCAGCCGTTCTCGAGTTTTAGCGAGACTAACCAACAG
This sequence comes from Xanthia togata, assembly GCA_963853775.1. Classification (NCBI taxonomy): domain Eukaryota; kingdom Metazoa; phylum Arthropoda; class Insecta; order Lepidoptera; family Noctuidae; genus Xanthia; species Xanthia togata. The sequence goes on along the minus strand of OY970802.1, from coordinate 8,473,624 downwards.
CAATGCATTTTTATGTTTATAGACTAATCATAGATAATGCTTGTGTCCATCCAGCCCTACTGCTCCTGTACGACGTGACCAACAAGATCAGCTTCGACAACATTCGGGCGTGGCTGGGCGAGATCCGCGAGTATGCGCAGGACGACGTTGTCATCATGTTATTAGGTGATTTTATTATTATTATATCAATATTCTATGCTCTTAGCGGATAGGAATCTTGAAAAGCCCTAGTAGGTATCAAATTATTCTTGCCTTTTCACGGCTTACCTTAAGGTTTCTACTACCTATTATACGCTGTCGCTGACTGTGCAGCAAATTCTTATAAAGGTAGATACTATCGAAGTACTTTAGGTATATCTAAGCAGTATGAAAACAAAATCTCGTGAACACGATGACCACATCTGTTAACGCCCCGGTTCTATAGCGGCCGAGCGCTGCAAGCAGAAATAGTCCTTACGGTGTATATACAACATCTTCGATGGTACCATTCCGTAGATGACCGCAGGCGGCTACTGTAGTCGAAGCGTGACGCCGCGATATGACTGATTTCTATGAAATACCTTCTATGTTATAATGTAGGCTATGGAATTTTACCTACGTTATGACAACAGTTCTAACATTAATCTGTTTGATCTAATTTAAAATTATTATTCAGGCAGATTAATAGGACCTATAACAACGTACAAACTTAAATGCTATTCCTATGGTAATGCAAAGAAACTGACATAACCGTCACCAATAACACGGTAGTCCCCTCAATTTTAAACAAGGTCACATGAATGGAGGTTGAGTAACATTGTGCTTGCAGGTAACAAATCTGACAGCGGCCTAGAGAGGGCGGTGAGGCGGGAGGAGGGACAACGCTTAGCGAGAGAATACCAAGTGTCGTTTATGGAGACATCAGCCAAAACCGGACTGAATGTCGAAGCTGCTTTTGCCCATGTAGCACGCTCTCTAGTAGCGAAAGCGAACCCCGTCGACCCCTCGAGGCTGGCGGTGCGCGCGCAGCCAACACAGGAACAACGGTCTTCGTGCCCGCCATGTTCGTAATTTCGCGGCAAATTCAAATTCAGAACGTGGACCTAAAGTTCGTGAACTTTTAACTTGTCAGTGTGAGTAAAGTGAGTGCGCTAGAAGATGCTTTTTTAAAGCTGAAAATATCCGTTGGATAGTTCTATGATGTGACAAAAATAAATTGATCTTATTATAGTATAAAGTACCGACTTCTATTGTAATTGTGATAAGGTACTTATTATTTATAGATAAATGTATAATAGTAATGTATAATGAAAAGGTGTTAGGTACACAAACACCAAACTGTATAATTGCTGTTTTTCCGAAACTTTAAAAAAAGTGGTTTGTTTTGGCCTGTACTAAGAGTATGTTATTGAACCAGAAATAATGCCCATTTTGCTTACTTACTTAAAAATATTATGGAACACTAATAATATTATGAAAGCGCCTTTTTGTGAACCTCAAATAATTCTAATTTAAGGGTCCTAAAAATACTCTAGCTATAATATAGCCAAAAGTAAGTGCGACCAACCTGGATGGATGTACACCACGGCTACATATCAAGCTAAATATTTCCAATTTAAGATGATCTCGCATTGTATAGGATTTCCGTACAATGAGAGGTCAGCTTATACTGGTGCCGATTCTGTTGTTCACAAACTAAACTAAATTTAAGTTCAGTGCATCTTTTTCTTTCTATTTCATTAAGAAAAGGACAGAAGATACATTTTAGTTTAGTCCTGTCAAATTAATCAGCCCCTGACACTAATCCATACAAGTTTTGACGTGATTAAAAACTTGCCCACTAAAATTACGTCAATTTACGTCAGGCGCTGATTAATTTGACAGGATTAAACTAAAATGTATCTTCTGTCTTTTTCTTAATGAAATAGAAAGAAAAAGATGCACTGAACTTAAATTTAGTTTAGTTTGTGAACAACAGAATCGGCACCATTGCCTACCTAATTAGCGCTCGCTCGGTTCACGCGTAGTGGGAGCCTAGCCTACCTAACCCATCTACTCAGGGTGCCCTAGCTTCGCAACTAAGTAGGTAAAGACGCCAGCACGCCAACCTACCCGAAACTGTCAAATTTTCCCAATCAACTTTGAACCTTATGCTTTAATAATAAAGTTGAAAATCTATTAAATAAATTTGATAGATTGTAGTAGCTTGATGTGCTTGGCGTCTGTACGATCATTTTGGCTAGCGCATGTTTGGTCACAGTTCTTACCTAACATTACTCGTTTGGTCGGGGTACCCTAGCTCAGTTACTGCGACCAACAGTAAAAAGGTCCAGAAAGTTGAAGAGGCTAATTTGTTTTAAAAAGCGCACATCATTAGGGCGTCAATAAGTTATTAGAGGATCAGTTAAATCTTTTCCTTAGTTTCCAAATTCATAAAAAAGAAATTAAATATTTAGTTTATTTTAAATTACCCATAATGAAAAGGAAAATGTACTTTGATATAATATATTTATTGGAAAATATTTACAATGATAGAACTTGTCTAATCGATTAATAAGATATCGTATTGTAGGTACCTACTTATATTTGAAACAGTTGGAGCACGTATTGTTTCCGAGAACAGAAAAACAAGCTAGTGTGGCCAACTAGCAACTACATTTTTTCTCACGGAAAATTAGGTAAGATCACGCGGTTTCATAAGTCACCGGTGTGCTCTTAACAAGTTAAGTTTTGTAGGAAAAAATCTATTAGATAATGAATGACCGTCAGGATTTAGTCACAGTATTGAGGGAAGAAGATGTTACCAACATCTACAAAATAATGTCTATGGCAAGAGATATTTTTTTATAGACTACGTGGACTATGCTCATTCTATGCTCAAAAAAGTGCCGTTTTGGGCAACTTGAAACACTTAATTGGAGCCTAAAAGAACCTGTGAGATGCCCACATAATAATATTGTGGTCTTTCAAACTTATTTGTTTTTAATGAACACCCTCTTACCAAGACGGTAACATGATTGCCGATTACAGGGGCCGTATTACGAAGTAGGTATTAATTCCATCATTATTCCACTGCGAAAAAAGGACGGTGCTATCGGCCTTGTATAGCTCCGTCTCTCACACACTGGAAAAATGGTGGCATTAATACTTCATAATAGGACCCCAAGTACGGCCGTCAAGACAATGCGTAGGTACCTGATACCTGTCAGTTGCACAATTTCTTAGGATAAGGATCACATTCGCAAAACGCATTTATTCGTTAGTATGAAACTGACAGGTGTGAAGAAGGTGTCGAGACCCGTATCCTAATTACGTAATAAACGATCAATCGGAATTTGAATCCTTTTGAAACAAATTGCTAATTCATTGCTTCATAAGTTCGAAAAAAAAAACTGCTCAACAACGTAAATAACGCAATGAATGTTGTTGAACTGTCAAAATGAAACCAATTTGTCGTAATCGTTTACGGAAATGTGTTGTGTAATTAGATAGCCGGACTACAGTAATCAAAACACCCCACAATTTACCAACATATTCTATTATGAAGTAGAAACTAAGTGACAAACCCTTATCCCTGTGATAACTGATATCTATGTACTTATTCAAATACCTATACTTATATACTAATGTGTGTTAATTATATATTAGAGGTCATTAAAAAATAACATATCGAAGAAAATTACTCAAAGAGAACCAATCTCGTTCCGAATAGCTTTTTTTATACCAATACAATACGAACGAAAATCTTATAAGTAAGTACCTAACTCCCTTTGACATATAAAACATTGCTTACAGATAATACATTAAAATAGGACAATATAGTAATCTTTCTTATTATTATGTCATAGGAGGATAATCTTGTAGGTACTTACTTAAAAGAGAATATTGTGCGAGGAAGCGAAAAGCCCGGCTTGTGAAGCCAAAAAGCGTTTAGCTTTTGTAAGATGTACAGTCGAACAAGCTATTTTGTATACAGGCAGCTGACTTGCAACTACAGTAACACTCCGGTTTACGCGTCCCCGTTAGGCGCGGTTTCGGTTTTAGGCAATTTTAGAATTTCGCGCTAAAATACCTCGCATTACACGGATGTATTGATTGGTCTATTATCAGACAGTGATATTAATCATATTATAATTGTTCGGCAAGCAATACAACCCAATGTTGTTTGCTACGTAAGACTTTTGCAAGAACTCAAACAGGCCTGTAATTTTTATGGTGAATAATAATAGTAGATTATGCACCGAGGGGCTAAAGTTGTGTCTTATGTCACGGGCGTCATATTGAATCTCGAGCGCAATGAAGGATTCGGGATTTAACTCCCGAGCGCAGCGAGGGAGTTAAGAGTTTAACTCACGAGCGAAGCGAGGGAGTTCAAACAAGAATCCTGAATGCAGTGAGGGATTCAATTAAGCTAGCCCAAGGCAAAGACACCTTTAGGCCAAAGGAGGATACTCTACTTTTTACACCTACTGTGAGAAAATAATAGCCATAGTAGGAAAAATAAAGTATTTATTAAATAAACAAACAGTAAAACTAGTTAGTTATATGCACTTACAAATTAATTGGTAGGTAACATTTAAAGTAACATTTACACATTTGAATCGAGAAAATCATCCACGCGTAGTAAGGGTATCGAGAATAGCTTTCCTATTTCTTGCACCAAAGGCTTTCTTTGCAATTTGCAGGTCAGTATCAGGTTGTATGTTGATACAAGTATAATTTGCGACCATAACAAATATGTATTCATGTATGATAGGTATACTTACCGTAAGGCGTAAAAAGTAAAAAAATTGGCAGTGTTCCTCGTGTTTTTTTTTTTTTTGCCTGTATACCAAATAGGTTAATTCGACTGTACCTAAGTAAGTAGATAGAAAGTTACATTTGGACCTTCTATTGAAACAAAAAAGTCTTCTTTTTTCATGTTCCGCACTGTGTTCTCTTCAGCCCCCGGATACGTTAGCAAAGTTTTTATATTTTAGTGTGTTCTATGCTTATATAGGTTTTTTTAAATTCAATAGCGTAAACGACAGTAATTAATTCTACGTCTACATCGTTTATTTTTATTTTTTACTGCAACAAAACTATAGTGATAACAGTTTTTGTAAAATAATTTGTACTTCTTCTCACTGCTACTATGATGTAAGTACCTAAGATAAGTAGGTACATAAATAAAGGATGATGAAGAAAACAGTGAATTAAAAACTAATAATATATTTACTTGTAAAGTATAAGTATATTCTATTGTCGTTGCAAACTATGTTTAAATGTTGTGTGGCGTTGAATGTTGCTTGTGCTGAAAATAATAAATGAATCCAATTTATTCATGCGTGCTTTATTTACCTTTTTACCGATCTACTAAGGCTGCTTTTCCACCAGAGATCTGCTATGCAACGTTGCTATGGATGCGTTTGATATCCAATCAAATACATTGGCTATGTGGACCAATAAATATGATTGGTGGATATCAAACGCCTAGCACATCTCTGATGGAAAGATATAGGCGCAGCGCGACTGGCGGAACAATTTCTATGAAAACTTCACGGAAATTATTCTACCCGCGTCGCGCCTGTCTGCAGGTGCCTTTATGCCAACAATGTAAGAAGCACTAGTAAAGCAAGCATTTCATACTAATATGAACCGTATTCTTATGAATGTAGTGTATAGGTAAGCATGTTCCTACATAAGTAAGTATACAAATAGTGTATAGGCGAATGTAAGCAATGTCGCTTATGAATATGATCGTTAAGAGGGAACAGGGCCTGTAATTCTCCATACAAATGTATTCCCTTTTTTCTTCCTGAATCATTATGTAGGAAGAATCCTCTAGTCTAGAGCAATCTTTTTTTTTTCATAAAATCGAGGTCTTCTGTCGACATGTCCCTATTATTTCCTTTTTTTCAGCAACGTATAGGTAAAAAAAATATGAGCCTCCAAAAATTACAAAACTGACCCATTTTTACCGCCGTAATTAGAGGACTACCTACCAGAGAATTTCGAAAAGTTTTTAACATAAAAGAAACTATATGACATACCTACTCTTTCTTAAAACTTTAATGTAATAATTAATTGAATCGGCTCAGTTTTCGAGGAGAAAGAAGGGGAATACGAAACGTGGATCTCGTCTTTTTTTTGTGATAGGTACTATCGGTTTGAGCTGCATCTGTCCCTATTGCACTCTACGGGGCAGTCTTGAGATAAATGACGGCAAATAGTTTCTTCAAATATTTTTCATTTTTCAAATTCCTCGCAGGCCCTGTTCTCTCTTAACGCTGTAGGAATAATGTTCATATTCCTATGCGACGGTTACTTTACTTACTAAAGTAAAGTCAAAGTGCGATCTGTGAATCTTGCCCTTAGAGCTTCTCTAGTAGGTACCTATTACTTTTGCTATAGATAATTAATAATGGATAAAGGCACTTAATGCCTTTACCCATTATTAATTATCTATGTATATACTTATTACTTAATAAGAAAGAAAAAAAAAATTTTTGATTGGCAATCTATGATTAGATACCCCTACTACGGTAGACCACTACTACAGGTGGGTTACTAGATTGCAGGAAAGTCTGAAAGGAATACCGTGGCCCCTGGCAACTTAGGTACAGGCAACAGCAACAGCAAACAAACTGAAGGAACATGGGTGGGTTTTAGTCAGTAAGCACTAAACTTCTCCCGCTCTTCGTGTCAGACTGACACGAAGAGCGGGAGAAGTTATTTGATAATTTCCCACTTTTCCAATTGACAACTGACTGTCAGGAATGTATTCTCTCTATGGTCGGACTGTAGGTACAGACGCCAGCACAACAACCTACCCGAAACTGTCAAATTTTCTTAATCAACTTTGAACCTTATGCTTTAGTGATAAAGTTGAAAATGTATTGCAGAAATTTGACAGATTGTAGTAGGTTGATGTGCTGGCGTCTGTACAAAAACCCCCCTTAGAGTCCGCACCGCCCGCCACTGAAATCCTTTTAACGCGGCGCTAATGTCTAGATAAGTCGTTGCATCAAATTATTCACATTACATAGGTAACTAACAAACTTAAAAAAAAACTGACTTCCAAAAAAATCACTACAAAGTGAATAATAACTTTATTTCTGAAGTCGGTGTCATTGGTTTTTAATTTTCGTTTTTTGCTATCGACTTCCGAAATAATTAGAGTTATTATGGAAGAGGATTGTTTTTTTTTTGTAAAAAGTTTTATTTTTCACTTTTTTGTTGTGGTACTTACCCCACATAAATTCTAATAAGTACCTACCACTACCTGCTATGTAAATAACAGTGGCGGGAACTAAAACATCATCCATATAGAATAAGTGGGAAAAATACGTAGGTATTATTGAAGCTAACTCAAAAAGTAGATCCTACCCACGCAAAGTTCCTACACCTCGAGAGCATACACAGACACAACATATCAAAAACTATTTGTGATCACTAGCAAAAGCTGACATATTTTTAAAAATGAACTTTATCAATTATAAGTTAATAAGTGTTTACGTTATATCTTTTTTTTTAATATAATTATTTTCCTTCTTCCCTCAAAGTTAGAATTCTTGCTCGTAAAACTTCTAATAATCCTCTTGGCAGTTTATCAATACCTAACAACTTTCCGCAAAAAAATATTAAAATACCTATCCGTTAAAATTGACAAAGTCAGATTTCTGAATGAGCGTAGGTACCTTTATGCTTGGATTGGATTTCTTTTTTTATGGAAAAACTATTGAGTTTATTTTATATTCTAATTCTATATTTTTAAGCAAAGATTCTAAAATGAAGAAGAAATTATAACAAAAAAGATTTCGATTTGTCAAACGGATCGCAAATTTTCACACCCTTTCAAACAAACAAAGAATTTTGCAAATCCGTTTGTTTATGCCAAAGTCAAGTCAAAGTCAAATAACTTATTTCAATTAGACACAAAAAGGCACTTTTGAACGTCAAAATTTACAAAATAAAGAAATAATAATTGATTCTAGTCGCCCCTTCCAAAAGGTAGTTTTCGTATGGAGAAGATGCAAGAGTATGACGGAGTTATGTCCGACCATACATACAAAAAACATAAACATCTGAATTGAGAACCTCCTCCTTTTTTAGAAGTCGGTTAAATAAGAAAGGGTGTCTGTGACGAGCTTAAAAGCGTTACCTACCCGGAACAACGTGAGTATGAAAATAAAGTACAGTACAACTATTTTCTTAATGTCCCTCGGCAAACTTCGTGTTTCGTCAACAAAGTAAGTATCTACCTATAAGTACTACTAATACTAAGATTCAAAGAGGATATACCTATCTTCCTATAGAACAGGGTATCAGGATAAGCTGGGGCCGTATTATGACGTATCAATGCCACCATTATTCCAGTATGAGTGAGAGACGGAGCTATACAAGGCCGCTAGCACCATCCTTTTTTCGCAGTGGAATAATGATGGCATTAATACTTCATAATGAGGCCACTGGTTCTCTCTGGTGGAAGTGACCTAGGTAGATAGGTACCAGCCGTACCTCTACCTACGTGTAGGTCAATAATTAGGATTGAGTTATAATGAACAGTTAATCGCTTATAATATTATCAGAAAGCTTCTTAAATTTATAAAATACGAGCAAGCCTTAGTAGTCGCATAATTATGATGTGTAACATATGACATCTCAACTTGGTGATAAGCAACATTAAAGAGGCGGGCCTCGTCAAGGTCGTTTCTACTGGCCAACTCTAGCACCGCGCGCGCTCATTGGTCAAAACAAATAGCGCGCGCTTGCCCGGCTTCCTGTTCCTTCCGTCCCTTTTCATGAAATCACTCCCACAGATTTATAGGGTCTAGTATGTTCTGTGCATAGATTGCAGGAAAGCGGGAAGAAAGATGTTACACCTCAAAAGAATTTTACGAAACGACGAATGGACGCCACGGGAGCTAAGCTAACAATTTAATAATAAAATACCTATCATTACATTAGTTTCGCTACAAAGGACGCTAAAAGAGGAATAATAGACCCCAAGACGCGCGCCTACAGAACCCCAGTGAACGCAACGGCACCCTATTTATCAAAACCGGACCAGTAATTTAGACGCAGCGACTTGTGACTTGAGTGAAGGGAACGTCCATCCTAATTCCTTGTTTACATAATAATGAACTTAATTATTATATGTAGTATAATTGCCAGTGGTGTAAACCGAACCAAACTACCACTGAAATTTCTTACTTTTTGGCTATGAGAAAGATATTCTGCAAAAATAAATCACTAAATTAAAAAATAATTTTGTTAACTAAAATCGAATTCGACAGTCGCGACTCCACGTGGTATAGGTACTTGTTAGCCCTTTTTTTTTTTTTTTTTTGTGGGTATTTTAATTTCGAGGTAAGTATACCTACTTAAGCAAAAGAAAAAAAATATATACAGTAAGTACTGTTTTGGACTTGAAGTCAAGGTGATGGTGTGAATTTAAGTTCATGACAACTTATTTTATAGGTACCTACTTATCACACCTTTTTATCCCAAGATTAAAAATAGTCAGATTTAGTTAGACAATAAAAATTTTAGGTGAAAAACCTCAAATCCAGAATAGAAAAATTGTTAATTTAGTGACAATTCACTAAATTAACTAAGTGCCATCTTAGAGTTGTCAAACTAAAATCTAGTTAAGTTGTCAAACTAAAATCTAGTTAAGTTGTCAAACTAAAATCTAGTTAAGTTGTCAAACTAAAATCTAGTTAACTTTAGTCTATTTCAGAATGGGAAATCGTCCTTTGACAGAAATACCTCATCATTTGCCTAGCCTTTTCCCAACTACGTTGGGGTCAGCTTCCAGTCTAACCGGATGCAGCTGAATACCAGTATTTTATATGGAGCGACTGCCTATCTGACCTCCACAACCCAGTAATTGGGTGATACGATACCCCTTGGTAAGACTGGTTGTCAGACTTTCGGGCTTCTGACGACCCGTACAGAAATACCTACTTAAACTAAATTTTGGTGATTTTTCTTTTCTCTCACTCACTCCCTCAAACACAACTTCACTCTCACACTACCACCTAAACCACTACACAAATACCTACTCTTGCATAATCTCTCGCAGTCAAGCACCCTTGCCAAACATTAATTATTACCTACCTGCATCATACACTAACTTCAAACATAGTTTATTGTTTTACGATTTTGTTTTATTTAAAGCCTTTGTTATTGATTTTGTTTTTACATTCAATTTTTAAAATTCCAAACCCTGAAATTCCAAATTGTTAAAAACTCAAGTCATGCTCGACCTAGTATGGAGTCCACAAGTTAATAATTGGGTCCAAATTATAAAAATTATGTTTCTTGTATGACAATAATTTTAGGAATAGTTTATTTGTCTTAAGGAAATCTAAAATAAAAGTATTTATTTGTCCAATACACGATTTTATTATAATAGGGATGATGCCTAGGTCAAAAAAAAGAAATTCTATATAGTCCGTCAGTCAGATAATAAAAAAATATTAGACACGTATTTTTTGCTTTATCATATTAATAAAAAATGACTTAGATACAACGCATTAAAGTTGGGGAGTGGGGGTTGATACGTCACAAGTATGGATAAAATCTACATACAAGTGACGTCATGGCACATTATAACTCAATGTATCGCCGTAATCTTTTGATAACGTAAAAAAAGAAAAAATATGTGTACGTTATTTTTTCATAATCTACATGACGGACAAAAACATTTTTTTAGTCATCATCCCAATTATTAGCTGTCCGCCCCAGCTTCGCATGGGTAGCACTAAGTACTTATCTACTGCGCACCTACCTACCGTACCTGCCTACCCTACCTGCCTACCCTACCTACCTACCCTACCTGCCTACCCTACCAACCTATCTACCTACCTACCCTACCTACCCTACCTACCCTACCTACCCTACCTACCCTACCTACCCTGCCTACCCTACCTACCCTGCCTACCCTACCTACCCTACCTACCCTACCTACCCTACCTACCCTACCTATCCTACCTACCCTACCTACCCTACCCTAACTACCTACCTACCTACCCTACCTACCCTACCTACCCTACCTACCCTACCTACCCTACCTACCCTGCCTACCCTACCTACCCTACCTACCCTACCTACCCTACCCTAACTACCTACCTACCTACCCTACCTACCCTACCTACCCTACCTACCCTACCTACCCTACCTACCCTACCTATCCTACCTACCCTACCTACCCTACCTACCCTACCTACCCTACCTACCCTACCTACCCTACCTACCTCCCTACCTATCCTGCCTATAGGTAGGTAACCTACCCTACCTACCTAGGTAGGTAGGGTAGGTAACCTACCGGGATAAAAAGTCCCCTCCCCACCAATTTTCAGCCAAATCGGTTCAGCCGTTCTTGAGTTATAAATAGTGTAACTAACACGACTTGCTTTTATGTATAAGTAATACCTACGAGTACCTTTACATTTATATTTGTGTTAAGAGAATCGGCACCATTGTCTATGGTTAGGCACTCGAAGACGCAGTTTGAAAATAGGTAGGTAGGTACCTATAATATGTAGGGTAATTGTAAGTAGATCATCCCGCTCGCTGCTCTTTATTCATTTGGTAGGTAGGTACCTACCTATCACGCATGACTATGCAGCTCGGGTTGCCAGGTGTCTGGCTATTTACAATCGTGTCCAGCAAAATACATAGGTACAAGTCCGTTCTGCCGGCTTTTGGTCAACTCCGCTACTCTTTATTTGGGTTACTTACCCCTACTACTACTACCTATTAAAAATGGTCACTAGTCCCCCGGCTCGGCCATATTATCACGGCTCGGCCACATTATCACGGCTCGGCCACATTATCACGGCTCGGCCACATTATCACGGCTCGGCCACATCTTCACGGCTCGGCCACATCTTCACGGCTCGGCCATATATCTTCACGGCCCGGCCATACATCTTCACGCGGCCCTCAAACAAAGGTTTTGAGATTCAGTTCCGCAGCGCACGGAGCCTAAATTCCATAATCCTTCAGAAGACGAACGGTAAATAGGTAGGTACCTTTAATACATGCGCGTGTACACCATAGACTAAAAATATAAATGAGGTAGGCATAGGTACTAACAGTACACTGCGTACAGCACGCGCTGCAGAACTGAATCTCAAACCCGTAAGGTATGTACACACATTTCTACTTAAACATGTCACGTGGGTAAGCATACATACCTGCTATGTAATCCTATAAGTACTTCCGAGGTAGTTAATCATACATAAGGTTAGGCTCAGACAAAAGAATAAAGAAGGGTTTCTTTTTGTGTACCAGAAAAATACTATTCGAATAAACTCGTTCTAAAGAATTTTGCTCACTTTTTAGTATATCATCGTAACAAAAAATCCACGACTTTTAGGGTCAATGACACAATTTTGAACTCTTTTCCTTTAGTATTTGACGCATAGCAAACAAACATTTACGTTTTCATTCATAATTTTGTCCTCCCCACCTTTCCATGAATGAACCAAACTAATTTCTTTCTATTCTGTTTTATTAGATACCCATAAAGTTGGCACTACCTTGTTTTTACGACAACTTTTAATCATCATCAGCGTCATTTCATCTTGTAATTTTAAATGCTTATAAATTGTATAGTTTCAAGTTTGCACTAACAACAAAATATTTTGAAGAAACAAAGCTATCAAATTATAAACAAACAAAAAACAGAAACAAAATTAGTTTTGTAATCTCCCGCCATTACAAATATAGAGCGAAGTTATCCGAAGTTTGAATCTGCCGCCTTGACTCACTGGTTTAGAAAGAGATAGAACTACTTTCGTTTCACATTCCAGCGATCACAAACAATTTTGCACGAGTAGTTGAACATCTGCTGTTCTAACAATAATACTTAAATTGTTATCTATTCTTATGAAAATAATGATCTGAGGTTTATAAAATGCTTGATACAATATATACATTTCTAACGAGGAAATTTGCTAAGCCATTTCGTGAAAATAAACTTAAAAATAAAATAAAAAATGTTTCTAAGTGTTCTGACAACTGGCATAGACATAAACAGAGTACCTATTATTAGTTAGATTATACATTTATACACCAAATTTTTTAAATATTTATGAAAGTTATGATAGATATCATTTCAGTTTATAACTTTGTATTCTTTAAAGAAGTGTTAAACTAATATTAGGATTATATAGTCATAAAAACGTATTGAACAACGACATAAGCCTAAAACTACACTAAATTATCATTTTATATACATGATACTCATTCAAATACACTATTAAATTCAGTGACTTACATAAACACGAAAATATGAATTCAGCTAAAAGGTTTGTGAAGTCTGAGTTAAACTAGATTTTGTGTTTGTTATGTTGGCCACCCTGACGCAATTTTACGCGCACATGCGCAGAACGACAGGTGGTCGCCGACTCGAACCAGCCGTCCCAACCGAACCTATCGACTTCTCATCCTCATCATCAGCCGCTTTCGTGCTCTAGCAAGAACGATGTGTAGTGCTTTGTGTTGAAGTGCTCGTGGTGACATGGCGTCCCTTTTTTAAAGATTGTGGAAGGTGTTAATACCTTCAAAATATCGTTTATTTACAATGAATGTGAACTATGATCGTGTTTGTAGACTGTGCTTGTCATCTCGAAGCGAATTACTGCCGATTTTTCCTACCACCAGTTCGGATGACTCGGAACCTCCCGTCCTCGCTTTGAAAATCAAGGATTGTGTGTCTGTTCAGGTACGTAATGTGTAAAATAAGTGATACAGTGAAGTTTCGAGTGAAAGTAGACCCTCGGCATACGTGAGAACTCGTCATCCGCCTCGGTTCGAGCAATGACAGGCAGCGCGTTTAGGTGGAGATGTCGTAAGATCGTCCACCATTTTGTAATGTTCCACGGCTATCGCTCGGCTCGTGGCCGCGTCGCGTCGCATTCCGTGCAGCCGGCGAGGAATGGCGCATATCATGAGGGTCGGCTTGGCATTATTCCCGGGGGTCATATCGGGAGGGGGCTGCGTATGGCTAGGTTTGGGACGCGTTGGCTTGGCCGTCGGGCGTATTGATTTATCGGACGAGACCAGCCTGCAGCTCGTCCCTCGGACGGGTCGAGCGTCGCTGTCGGCGTGAGTGCGCTATACTTGTGTGCGTATATCGAGCGCTAACCCTCGAGGGGCTCGCTGGCTGCCACTCGACTCGCTTCTACTTATTCGGTCGAGGAGTAGCCGCTCCGCTCGTCGGCGCTCGGCTATACCTACGCCTACCTACTTAGTTTCTCCTCGCCGTACCTATCTATACACGAGGCGCGGTTTCGCCTCGTTCGTTCTGATGAAATGAGCGCGTCGTGGAGAGCGCCTATTTGCCCACCGTACGATGATTACGTATGATTGTTTTTTCAGATAAACGAAAATGACGACCTGCCCACTAATGTCTGCAGGAAATGCATGGACAATGTCAATAACTGGCATGTTTTTAAAAATGTATGTGAAAGGACACAAAACAAACTACAGTCTCTAAAAGATGGCAGCCAACTAGAAGAGGTGGGTTTATCTTTCTGGATATTTGAGCTTGGAACTGTCAGTTAGCATTATGTGACTCTGTTGTTTATATGGTGGAAATATGTATTTTCAGGTGAAAATAAAAAGTGAGCCACTTTCTGATGGAGCTTATGATGATGGAGTGGTCATTGATGGGTCATATCCTGTCATTGAGGTATGTATGAGTCAGCAAAGTAGTTTGTATGGTACCTATGCTGTTATCTAGTAGAGTTATTCTGTACAAGTTTATGAGCACTTCTGGTCAGGTCAACATGTAGGTACTAAGACATTGCTACACATTGGTGTCAAGGACATGTGAACTGTAGTCAAGTAAATTACACACAGGGAACTTGTGTGAAGTGATAATAAGTCAGCTATGAATGCTGTGCGTTTATGATAAGTCCAGAATGAAATTTTTACCGTTATTGTGTATGTTTTCCTTGTATGGCTCAGTTTATGGGACTGATTACTTGTTGCTCATTACTCAGTGAGGTTTTACTAGAGTTGTCCTCATGTTCCACACTTCCATTCAATAAATAACCTTCACTCATCATTATGACTTTCAGGTTTTTATGTAGGTAATAATTGCGGTGTGTTAAGTCCATACCTTGCACACAAGTCCCTGACTTTTCTTACATTCACTTACTATAGCTGATGTAATCAATACTATGTACTTAATTTGGTCTTATTCCTTTGTTTTACCTAACATACCTACTAGAATTCACTAATTCAAACTTAGTAACTTTAAGCAATTATTTATTATTTACATAATGTAATAATTTGTATAATATTTCAGAATGCTGGCTTTTCAAACAAACTGCAACCTGAAGGTCCCCCAATCTTGGCTTCATTGGGGCTCACACCAAGAAGTGATAAGGTAGAGATTACATGACAAATATAGTTAGTTTATCATTGTATGTAACAAGCGCTTGTTTTGTATCACTTACTCCCATTTAATATGACACTTCAACATTCCAAACTTTAGTTTTGTTATAGATTTCAATACTTTATTGTTTTATGTTTTTAAATCTTAGTGATTTTATATGCAATGTTGTGGCCAATTTAATGTGTGAAGAATCCGGTGCGAGAATAGTTCAATTGAATTAATTTCATCCACAGAAATGTGTGGACCCGCGAATGGATTGGCATCGGGTCCATGCAATTTTGGACATGGTACAAGACAGTGAGGTGATTGACTCTCTGCAGACAAAGGAAGAGTGTGATGTTTTGCAACATTCTGATCATGACTCAGACACAGAAGCCGAACTCCAACCAGAAATTGATGATCGTTATGTTGATTGCAAAAGCGGTTACATATGCAAAACTAAAAAAGTTATATCAAAAGTTCCAAAACTATCAACTTCTCTAAATAATGTCAGAGTTAAAGAAGCTTTCAAACTCAGAAAACGTAAATTAGAAGTTCGAAAACATTGTTCACGACCTAAAAATGCTTGGCAGTTGTTATTTAGCAATGACCTACTAGAATTGATTGTTGCTTCTACTAATGAAAATATTGTGACAAATAGGAAGAGGTTCACGGAGTCAACCAGTGTCAGCGAAATTAAAACGCTTATTGGAATTCTGTATCTGCACGGTATAATGCGGCCAACGCATCAGAAATTCAGTGACCTTTGGAACAGTGAATGTGGTGTTCCTTGCATCAAAAATGTCATGAAATTCGAAAGGTTCAAATTCCTGCTTCAAAACATGAGCTTCGATAAAGAGGACGACGATAGCATTATACAGTTCGACATAATGAAGCGTATGCGTAAAGTATTCGAAATCTTCGCCATGAATTGCAGAACATCTCACGAGATCGAGAATGCCGCGGTTATTGATGAGATCATCGTGCCAGTTTACGGACCTTGCCCATTTCGGTATGATATTGATAAGAAGCCTCTGAAGCGGGGCATAAAAATGGTATTGCTCGTTGATTCATCCACATTCTATATTAGCAATTTAGATGTCATTACTGATCCTTATTTTAGCGCTGAAGAGATAACGAAAAAGTTGGTTCAGCATTTAGCTGGAACTGGCAGATCTATTGTTATGGACAGTTGGTTTACATCTTCCTCGTTGATGGATAGCCTTAGAAATGAGTACCAGTTGTATTCTATTGCAGCCTTGAACCCAAAGAGTGATATGATTCCGCCACTATTTCTATCTCAACACAGGAAATGCCGAACATTCATGTCTGGATTTATTGATCATGAAGTATCACTGACATCTTATGTCAATACTGAGGGGAAATCAGTAAATATATTGACTAATGAGCCTAGATATTACAGGAAAGGTCATATAAATCACACTACAGTTGTATCAGTGTATAAGAAGAATCAGTCTGCCGTAGAAGTTGTGGATGTTCTCATGAATTACTACACTACAATTCAACACACAAATGATTGGACACTGTCCTTATTCTTTGCATTGCTGAATATTGCCTCTGTAAATGCTCAAGTGTTGTGGTGCTCTCAAAACTCGAATGTTACGCAGCGTCGCTTATTTATTAAAGATGTAGCTTTAAGTTTACTAGAACCATATGAAGAAAGAATGTTAATCTCTCCGATAAACGATTTAGTAGAAAGAAAAGACAAATTTTCTCTTGTACGCAGTAATGAACAACCATATTATAGGAATAGGAGAAGATGTAAGATATGTTTAAAAACAACAAAACGCGATAGGAGAACAAGACAGTTCTGTGTAAAGTGTGGCACGTCTATTTGTAAAGAGCATGCTGTTAGTATTTGCACTTTATGTGCACATTAAAATATATTTAAAATCTCAAAATAGATTTAAGTACATAATTATTCATATTTAAATGTTAACTTTTATTTTTCCATGTGTAAAATATATATATTTTTTTTAAAATTTATATATATATTTTAATAATATCATAAATTTATATCAGAATAAAAAATGCAATGGTCTGTAGTGCCATGACATGAGGCTCCAGGGGCTAGTGTGAATCTTTAGCTTCATTTGTGTAATTGAGTCTGGTCAAACTACGCTAGGGTTGGTGAGTTTCATTAATTCATTCATTACTTTATAAATAATATAAACTAGAATAAATAGATTTAAGTATATAATTATTCATAAAGGCTTATTTTTCTTTCAAGTCTATGTAAAACATTGTTTAATAATATTATAACTATACCAGAAGAAATCAATACATTTTATGATTCCTTTTTATGATGTCTTGTTAATGTTTTGTGCTATTGTAAACAGATAAATATTTTTCTTAGAATAAAATGCTTTAACAATATTTACAATGGTTCTGCACAACACATTAAAAGCTTTATTAATTTTGTTGAAAACTTGTGAGTTTTACTCAGTGTTTAGAATAATTCAAAGTTGGAAGTGTCACATTAAATGTTACGAATTACGTTGAATTCATAGTTTTAAAATATACTTATCATATTATTGTTGATTTTAGTATGGAATAATCGTTGATATTTTAGAACTATTTAGAATTTTATCATCAATTACAGGGTGCGGAGAGTGAAAACAATGAAGAAGACGAGGAAGAAATGAACGAGCCCTCCCAAAACTTCCCGAAAATGCCCCACATGCCCGAGGTGTCTATCACGGTCATGAGACCTACTGGTGAAACCCTGCACGCTCGCCAAGGTATTCACCAACTGGCCTCCAAACTGTGCCTCGTCTGCGGCCGCTCGTACAGGTACTCCCACAACGCACGCAGACATGAACTTACCTCTCACAGCTTCGACAGATATACAAACAAAATTACTCCTAAAAAAACCCTCAATCATCTACAACCCAAACTCAGACCGAACCCATTCAACCCCAAAGCACGGATGATGCCGAATCCTATTAGCCATAAGATGCAGTTCTTGAACAAGAACAAGCCTACAAAAATAATGCCCATACACAAAGTTATAACTCCACAGAAACCCATTCCAATAAAGACGTCAAAGACACAAAATAATTTGCCTTATCCTCTCCGCATTAAAGCACTCAAAGATTTACAAATTAAGAAAAAGGAGCCTCAGATTCTAAAGACTTTGTTAACCTCTAAACCTGAAGTTCTAGTTTCTGAACCAGAAATTCTAAATTCTGGGCCTGAAAGTCCAGAAACATTGATATCTGAACCTGAAATTGCGTCTTTTCAAGTCGAAGCTATTCTTACGGAACCCGATGCCGACGCATACGATGATCCACAGCAAGGCGACGAAGAAGTTGATGAAGAAATACAGAACAATCAAAGTATAAACTATGACACAGTCGATATGGACTCTGAGAATGAAATAGAGATTGCTCGTCAGCACGGCATTGAACACGAAGGTGATGAAAATGGAGAAGAGAATGTCGACCATGATGACGATAATAACATGGAAGGCGCTCAGAGCGATAACGAGAAAGACGGGAATGACGATACAGCTGAAAGTCAAGAGAACATGGAAGAAGAAGATAGTGTTGATATTAAACCTGAAGACCAAATGAAGGACGACGAAGGTCAAGAGGAGAGAGAACACGAAGAATTAGAAATTAATCATAACGAAAACGAGGAAGAAGACGATGATGACCTTCCAATATCAATAGCACCTGTCGTCGAAATAAGTGAGGGATTGCAAGCCGACTCGTTTAACAGCGAAGTCAATGAAGAAGACGAGGAACTCGATGAAACAGTCGATACCAATGAAACCATTGAAGATGAGGAGCAGGTCAAAGAACTGGACCCTGACAAAACATATGTTACGAAAACCCAAAGAGACTTCATCCATAAATACCGCGACATCATTCAGCAAATCAACACGAAGCGTTGTTTATGTTGCGATCGAGAACATCCGCGCAGAAAAGCAGTTATACAACACTTGCAGAAAAACGGACATAAGGTACCAAAACACACTTGTTACAATTGTGTCATCACGTTCGGACATATTGGCGCTCTGCTCAGTCATATGAGGTCGAATTCTTGCACAAATTTGTGGAAGATTATTTACAATGAAAATGGCATTACTGACGATTTAGTTCTCGAAGATGAGCCAAAAGAGGTCAAGGTTGCATACAAAGATATTTTCAATGCCAGGTCATACGCTTGCAAGCTCTGCCCAGCTAAATTCCAATTGAAACAGTTTATTATGAAGCATGTTTTGGATACTCACGAGGATGGACAGTCTAGGGTCCCGCTCTGTTGTGTCCACTGCCGTTCTCGGTTCAAAGATAAGAGCTTACTAAAGAAACACATTCGTAAAGGTGATTGTACAGTTTATATTGCTTGCGATTTGTGCTCAGAAAAGTTCGGGAACATGCAGGACTTCAACGACCATGCGCTAGCTATCCACGCTGGCAGTTTCGATCAGTCGGATACCCAGAGCAAATGTGTTGACGGTCGACCAACAGACTGTCCTTTGTGCGGAAAGAAAAACAGTAGCTATCCGAATTTAGTGAAACATTTGAAAATTATACATGCGGAGGAGAAACCTCACTACTGCCAGCATTGCGATGCTAAATACGAACAAGCTACTGATCTGAACAAACACATTTACATGGAGCATTCTGACAGAACATTAGGCATGACGCCCGCTGAACCGGATATGTCCATAGTTAAGGAAGAAGCAGAGGAGTACCATTACTCTTGTACGGAATGTAATGCCATATTCGAAACTGTTGATGCATGGACTGATCACCAAGTCGCCGAACATAACCAAGTGGCCCACCACTGCGACCAATGTGAAAAGAAATTCCTTCGTCCTTCAGAGCTGGCAGAGCATAAGAACACTCACTTGAGGGTTAAATTCTATCCTTGCAGTGTGTGTCCCAACTCTTACAGCACTCCACAAAAACTGTCTGAGCATGTGCAGCAGTCACATCCAGGAATTGGCGCAGTCGCGGCAACTGAGTCGGAATTCTTCTGCGACATCTGTATCAGAGCATTCAAAAGTCGCCAAGCTTACTCAAATCATATGCGTATTCACGCTAAAGTACCTACTACTAACAGAAAACCAGCTCCAGGTAAAGAGGGATTCGCACCTCAAATTATCGGGAAACCTATCAAACAATATCCTATGGTTCAACCTGGTTTTGTGTCATTTAAACCTAATTACAACATCCCTAACGCTCCATATTCATGTGACATTTGTGGTAAAGGATTCATGCACAAGAAGAATATATGGAAACATAAGAAGGTGTTGCATGCCGATATTTTAGTTGATAGACATGACAGTGAAGAGAACACCATGCAAGCTTCCACAGAAGAGGAGGAATTCAACCCTGATGAGAATGGTGCCGTTCTCTCAACGCCACAATTTAATAGTTTTAACTTTATGAACCTCCCGAACAATGCTCAACAAACGCCCCCAGATTCAATGCCTTATGCGTGTGATTTATGCAGCAAACGATTCCCGCTTAGGACCAGTTTATGGAAACACAAGCGGGCCAAACATGGAATCGTAAACCCTAGCGCAAGTAGCACCAACGATACATCCACGCCGACCGCTAGTGGGGAAGGCAGTAGTAGATCTAGCTGCACTATATGTAGAATCACATTTTCAGATAAAAAATCTTATTATCGTCATCGAAAGAATGTTCACAAATCTACCGTTCAAATGTGTAAAATTTGTGGCAAACCGCTGAGTTCAACTTTGGAACTATACGAGCACTTGAAAGCCGCTCATGCAAGGGAATTACTGGGTTATAACGCTAACCAAGGCTCCAGTAAATCACAAGATGTGTCACAAGAGATGGAACCCGATTATGAAAATGATCAGGAGTCCGTCGACCCCAGCGTCGATTACCAAGCGCGCTACCCGTGCGATACTTGTGGCAAACAATTTGTGGGTTTGCTAGCGTTGCAGAACCACCAGTGCATCAATCAGATACCATCACAACCACAGACGTTTGACTGTGAGATTTGTCACAAGAGCTACACTTCAATATCTGCACTAAAAAGCCATCGTGGGTGGCATTTACGTTCACCCGATGGAAAAGCAGCCGCTAACAATTCTGGCCTATGGATGCCTCAGCACAAAGTTACTAGCAAGATAAGCAAACACGAGGTCATCGACCCCTCACAACTTGCTAAGGTCACACATACCCCCACTCCCCCTCCTGTCACTGCTACTGTAGCGAAAAGAAGACTCCCTCCAGAGGTCGAAGTGACAGTCGTAAATCCGAACAAGAAACTGCGCTCAGATGACTCGGTCGACTTGGATATGCAAAGTACAGGTGCAATCGAGGATAGGTACTGTACGATTTGCGACAAGGAATTTACAAAACGCGCAGCGTATCAGCGCCACATGGACGAGGTGCATCAACCGAACTCTGTATTTTGTCCGGTCTGTGATAAGAGTTTTACAAGGAAATCCACGTTGCTCATTCACATGAAGAAACACTACGAGAGCGGTGAGGGCAGTTCCTCTGCTACAGGTCAAGGGGACGATGATTACTCCTGTGATTTGTGTGGCGCCCAGTATGACAATGATCAGGCGTTGAGGGCGCACCGAGCGCGGCACCATGGAGAAGATGAAGAGTCGGCAGAAGAGAGTGATGACGGAAATGTTCCTATTGCTCCTCCCGGTGAGTTTACATGTGCGCAATGCGGCGATGGAGTGGCTACACCAAGAGACCTCATCGCCCATCGCACAATGCACGCTACTCCCACCAAATTCTTCTGTAACATATGCAAAGTGTACTTCGCTCGGGCGCTCGACCTCTCCTCGCACACTCGGGCGCGACACGCTGACAACGAAAAGGTATTCTTCCCATGTGCCATGTGCGACAGGTTTTATATGAACAAGAAAAGTTTACAGCGGCACATCGAGATGGCTCACTGATCTTCGGCTGATCCGAGCGGTGACTCCTGACTAATATAATAATTGAAAGTGAAGGAAAGCGATACGCGTTTCTACTACTCGTAATTTTAATTACTTATTTCTTTTGTGGTGTCAAAATGACTTGATGCCGATGGCTTTACATTGTACATACATTTTTGTTCTATACAAACTCACGAATGCTACAGCTCGGCTGTACTGAAATGATATTGTTTTCTTATCATTATGATGATGTCATTCCTTGACTTTTGATTTTAAATGAGAATCAAGTTTTTATTTTTCATTGTTTGTTCTCGTAAAGCCTTTGCTCACGAATTGTGTTATTTATTATTACTATTCTGTCCATAGTGATATGAAGACTGTTACAGATTCAATTTGATGTAATGGTTTATGTGGACTCACTTGGACACAATGTCTATAGAAATGTAAGTACTTATCATGATTTACTAAATAAATTATGATAATTAAGTAAGTAAATAATGATAGCAAACTATTCTATTTTTGAATATTGGAATCACGGGCCAAAATTGTGAAACATAGTCAAAATCAGTCAACCAGTTTCCTTGTGTGTAAGAATTTGTTTCTTATATTGTATGATTATTTTTAAAATCGACAAATATTGTATGGTCTTAGGCGTTTTTCTTTAAATTACGTTTAGTTTCTTATCTTGTAAATATTAAGTACATAGTTATTTTAATTGTAATTTTGGGATTCAATGAGTTATTGATTTGGTATAAAAATGGTAAGGTCATTTGTGTTTCACTAAAATGTACTGATTATTTTTAGTAATTTTTAATATATATTCTATGTGAACCACTAAGGGCATATCTCCTCATCTATGGTAACAAAAATAATTTTGTAAAACAAGTTGGTGATAAAGGCCTATAAATCTGGAAATATAATTAATAATACTTATGTAAAATATACAATTAAGATTTATCTAAGATTTTGGATACTTACTGTAATATTATCTTTATACTTTTACAACAAATTGTTCTGTTTTCGCTGTCAATCAGTGCCAAAAAAAGTATCTTCCGTTCTCTGTAACACAAC
The DNA here is from genome assembly GCA_963853775.1 of Xanthia togata. Taxonomy (NCBI): domain Eukaryota; kingdom Metazoa; phylum Arthropoda; class Insecta; order Lepidoptera; family Noctuidae; genus Xanthia; species Xanthia togata. The sequence goes on along the minus strand of OY970802.1, from coordinate 8,450,288 downwards.
TGAATATATCAAGAATACTAAATATATATAAAATGTTCCTGTAAATTAAAAGTGTATATTCTTGAAATTGTACACTGTAAATATATATACTTCTTGATAATAAACTATGGAATTAACTAAGTTTCTTATTAGTAGTACTATAGTATTGACAGGCTTACCATAGCATTGAAGTCGTTACCTTTTTACCGCCCGCTGTAAATTGTTGTAATAGAGATGTTTCAGAAAATGTTTGTTTTGTCATTTGCCAAAAGTCTCCAGAAACAATAATTGTAATAAGGTATTATGTAAATTGGAGCAATACAAATTGATGACTTCTAGGTCTTTTCTGTATAAAAAGGTATTTTGGTAAATAAAAACACGCTTCAACACATTTATTGAGTAATGTACAAATTTAGTGATATGAACTGTAGAGGTAAAGTCCTTCCTGGATTGTGTGCGATTTTATATCAAAGTTAAAATTTGTTGATTAAATAGTCAATTTTCGATCACTGATTTAGACGCCGTGAAATATAAAGATCGTTACTGCAGTAGAATGTAGAAAAGTATTTATTTTTCAAAAAGCGACACTATACCTGGCGTATTTAAAACAAAGATTTGCATAATTTTGCTATTAGAAAATAAACTTTATTTCAATGGTAATTGGCCATTAATTTAGGTGGCTGGTACCTATTGTTTCGTCTGAAAAATCTATTATAACACCCAGTTGCACAAAGACAAGCATTAATGCCCCATTAAGTAATGGATCATTACCGCTAACGATTTCATTAATTTCATCAAAGAATTATTAAAATCGAGTCTAATGTTGCTTTCGGCAACAATTTAAATGGAATTTGTATTTTAATGACAGCTTTAAAAGTTAAAGTTCGTTTTTTTGCGACTGGCTGTAAGGGTGCCTGTTTTATGTGTATTTAGGACATTTAGTAGGTTCTGTAAATCTTAAACAAGAAGAGATTTTAAAATCAATTAATCTTTAAATTATGTATCTTGACTAGTGGTGAGAATTCATTGGTTAATCTAATTAACCAATTTTAAATGTTGAGTCATAGACCTAAGCCACAAGCTCCTAGCCTACACCGACTACTTTATTTATAAATTATCTACATTACATTGTATTTAAATCAATAGTTTTTTTTAAATTATTATTTTAAGTCTAAATTCTTTTTATCACTAAAAAAGAAAATACGCACAAAACATTTAATGCTCACTTTTTATTTTAAATCAAATTCTCAAGTTTATCATAAATAGCCAATATATTTAATTATTGTGCTGTTAGGATTATGTTAATATCTGCCAGAAACTAATTTTATATACTGCATATATATTTCTGTACTTGACGGCGTCTGGATACTCTGAATATGTTAAAATGGTCCATAGATGAGGTTCACTTTTGTCATCTTTGTGGTTTGATAATAAAGTGACTTAATGATTATTATTTTTGACTTTAATTTTATATTTACCCTGATTTCTTTATAATATTTTGTGAAACCATCTGGTTTGAAGAGGTTGTATGGGGTTGTTCTCGAAATAACACACAGTATAGATTGCACAAAACATTTTAATATAAACTTAAAAAGTCGTACAACAATATGAAAAATTATTATTGACTAATTATATTAGCGGACATGGAGAGCCGCATTTACTATATTATGCAAATTTTATATTATCTTTAACACTTCCATCGAATATATCTTACAAAAGAAAGAAAAATAAAAAGTATCTTTATAATAAAAAATCTCATTACACTAAATTGTATTATTATTAAACTTACATTATAGATTTTATCTACAAAATACTGTAGCATTTCGGTCAGTTTCTCAATCGACAATCATACCGATATTATTACATATTACGTAATAATTTAATCATAGGGTGTTATAAAGTACATGTTAAGGTCGAAATCATACAACTAGGCTTAATTCTAAATCAAAATATAAAAATAGTAAAAAATAGTTGTACATATCAGTTTAGGTACAAGATTGTGAGTGTTGTGCATGGAACCCGGGCGAGCAGTGCAGCACTGTCACAACACTAGCAAGCCTACTGTGCACCTACACCACTACTGACCTCCATTGAAAAACTGAACGGAGCGCCAAGTGAAATATAAAAAAGATAAATAACACATAGTATTTATTTTTATGAATTTGCATGCACCCGTTATCTTAATGAAATTGAGAAATATTTTTTCTATCATTTATCCATATTCATGTCTTTTATAACAATATAAGTATACCATACACGCTAAGGCCGGGCGCCGCGACGCGGTCGACCGGCAAATGTACACAAGGACTAATATCTTCTTAAAAAAATACTGTTAGATTGAAACGTAGCTAAACCTATAATATATTATGTATAGTATTATAATAATTATTATTATAAGGGTACAATCGTACGAGTGATGATTACACTATGTGAGATCTCCGACGCCTTCGGGCGGCCCGCCGCCGTCCGACCACGTCCCACCGGATATGCAAACATTTATTACAACATACGAGTACAATACATAGGTACTAGTACACTATAATAGTAAGTATGAATTATCAATTTCAATATTAAAAATACGTAATTTCTCTATTGGCCTCGTTTCCACGTGAAAAATTAGACGATTATCGCGTACGAATATATATTATTATGTATACATATTTAAATATCAGTATTTCTCTTAGATCGGAGGACGTATGTATACAGGCTCGCTCTAGAAGGTACGTCGTCGTAAGCGCACGCGGCCGTTCGGCCTCTCGCTCCCTTACACCCTACGAATATATCGATATCGAACGAAGACATCAAAAACTTGACTCAGCATTAAATATTACGAAAATAAATCGCCGGCGAGTCGCGCGGCAGATTATTGCTCCTATCGATAAATTTACACATCGACGTAACGAACGAGAATACAAAAAGTTATGGAAAATCGTACGGATATCACAAGCGGCGGGCGGCGCGGGACGCCCCCGCGGAAAATAAAAAAATAAATCGCGGCGCGCGTCTCTCTCGTAAAAAAGTAAAGACTCTATGAGCGGGTCGCGCGGTGCGGCTAGCGCGCATGCGCGGCTCAGTTGGCGAGCAGCAGGTGCGCCGGCGCCGGCGGGTAGGGGGGCGCGGACGACGGGGCGGGCTCGCGCCGCGCCACGAAGTACGCCGCCGGGTCCGAGGCGGGCGACAGCGCGCGCGCCGCCATCTGCTGCTGCATCGCGCGCTGCTTGATGTAGTTGCTGAACTCGGTGGGCGACATGCGGTTCGCACGTTTGCTGCTCGTCTTCAGCTTCGTGCTTCCGAACTTTGTCTGCGCGAATGTCGCAGTGGTGAAGGTGAGAGGCTGCGCTCGGAAAGGCGGCGCTGGAGAGAACGCGGCAGGCGCGGGTGGCGAAGGCGCCGCGGCAGGCTCCACAGGCCGGAAGCACTGCGCCTCAGGGTTGAACGCGCGGGTCACCTGGAACAATACCATCAGAGATATTATAATCAACATCATTAGCCATCTATTGTAGCCGGCTGCTGCCGCTGCTGGCTAATAAATGAACTGAGACGTAGCATAAATTAGGTAATAGCGTAACTCAGGTGGAGGTATTGTCGACATATCAAAGGGCTTTAGCACGTTAAATAACGTAGGTATCTAACCACTTTGTCTACATTAGCGCTGTTATAGAAACAGCGCCGCACACGCCGAATAAGGAGAACAAAGTACCGTAGCGGCTTCTACCCTCATTTTGAACATAAAAAGTTTTGGAGCTGAACCACATTAAAATAGCTAAGTACTATTTTCAACGCTAAAATTAAGGCGCAGTTTGGCACAGTCGTTAAAATTAACGCAGGTGTTACAGCAGAAGCATAAAATAAAGCCCTCTTCCTACCCTCAAACTGGGGGATATATCTACAGCTAACTTATTTAAACTGGTGTCGCTTCTAATGCGTCTCCGACCAGTCATTTGCCTTGGCCAGTTGGACGGATTTCTTTTCATCTGCCGGTCGCTAGTTAGCAACTAGGATAGCTGCTTCAAGTGAAGGTAGCATAGGTACTAGGATTGTAGCAAGGCCAAAATATGCATGCTGTCGCATCGATAGACGTAATGAATTATTTATCATTGATAACTGGGTTGCGCCATTTACCACCTGACGTGCTTTATTGCCAAAACACAGAGGTAGCCAGACAGCATTAATTTATTCGACTATTGTCTTCAGAGGTAGGTAATAAATGTTATAAATTGATGCTTTCACTCTGATTTCACACGCACACCGGTTGCTATTAGGTAAGCACCTGACCTTTTTGTAGTACATCACCATTATGGTCAGATGGATGAAGCAAATTAAGTACCTAGGTATCAATAAGGCATCAGGTGTCTGTTCTTATATACGTCTGTATTAATTTGCTAGTTTAGCCTATTATCGGGTTTGAATGTGGTCCTTACCTCTCTATCGGTCCTCTCATCGGCAGCTCGCTCGTCGCTACTGAAGAGAACCTTCACTGCGCCCTTTTCTCCGATGCGGTATGATACTTCGCCTGAAACACGAGAGAAAATCTCGTCTTTATTTCGTTCACCATCCAATCTCGGCACTCAACCTCGTGAAATTGTGTCAGAAATTACATTACTTTGGATCTCGATCTTTTTTCAAGATTCATTTCGAGATATCGGTTTCCCATTGAGCACACGAGCGCTTACATGTTTTTACAAAGCTATGCCAAAGCGTTTTCGAGTGTAAAAGTTATTCAGTTACACGGGACTTGTTCTGTTTGATTTGTTTCTAGAACAAAGCTATGGTAACAAGAGTGGACGGCCTGTATCTAGTTCAGTCTGCAGATTACGTTCTAGTTCCAAGTGACGTACCTACTACAATCATTATTTATCGTTCTCTGAGCATTTGTCTGTTTGTCGACCTCATTTATTTTGCGCATTATGCAACGCACCATCACCTATGAACATTGTTAAGCGCTATGACTGCGTTATTTCAACGCTTATCTAATTGCATTGTTTGTTTATGAAGAGTCCACGCTTTTACGTTATCATTAAACACAAATGCGTGCGTGTATGACCAGCTATCTAATTACGCAACAAATTTTTGTAAACGATTATGACTAATCTGTTTCATTTTGACAGTTCTACAATATTCATTGCGTTAATTACATTGTAGTGCAGATTTTTTTTTCGAACTTATGAAGCAATGGATTAGCAGTTTGTTTCAAAATGATTCAAGTTCCGATTGATCGTGTATTACGTAGTTAGGGTCCAGATGTATGAACGTAAACGAGGCAAAAGGAGTAGGTATGTAAAGACCGTATCAAGTGGCGTTCTACAATTTCTACCTACCCCGATGGGAATCAGGCGTGAGTTTGTCTTATATGTTAACACAAATGAAAGCCAAATTGAATTCCAGGTCGACTGTTGGTAATTATTGGCTATTTACTGCTATATATAAGTACACCGTTTGTCTAGCTTTTATCTACTTAGTGACATGCGTAAATAGATCAGTAATCGCCACGGCGACGTAATTAAAACTGTAATGGGAAATGAAGGTAATTTTATCCCGACAACGGATAAAGGTAGTATGATGATAATACTAGGTCTACATAGATTGTGTGTGACGTCACATATTTGGCAAACGACCGGAGCCAAGCGGAACAACGCTGGGATAGTGTCAGAACTTCAGTGGTAGTGACGTTTGTCAAAATTTTCCCACAACAAAACTAGGAACAATTTACTGGGGAACAGTTCTAACTTTTCACTGCTGAATTGTATTTGGGTCGGGGTGTTTTTGATTTGTATTGTAGCAGAAACCAAGTTTCTTAGACTTGAATTGAATAAACTGCTACGACTGTAAGAGTGCCGATCCCTGCCTACATTTAAACCTTTTTGCATTTGCCTATTCCATTAGGTTTTAAGTTGGTATAAAATATAGGCAGGTACAAGTGTTAATCCTCACCTGGATCCACCCAGACGGCGAGGTCCCGCGGTAGATGTTCAAGAACATCCCGGACTGGCACTCCGGATTCTCTCGCCGCTCGCTCCAGCACAGGGTCCAATGGGCCCCCAGTTTTCAGACACCGGAAGGCAGACCCTCTGCATGGCCGGTCGGGGTACCAGTGACCCCTGAACTTGTCTTTCAACGCCTTCTCCAACTCCTCGCCGAAGATGTTAACGCGCCGTCTTGGAAGCTTGTTGTACAGGTAGGATATGACGAAATTTAGGGCGACTTGCACTTCAATATGCATTTTTGGTCTCACTGTGGGCAAAAGAAAATATATGATTAGCTTTGAATGATCATTTCACTGCGAGAAAATAAAAATAACCGTTTTAAAATCAACGATCGTGTCGCTGTATTTTGGTTGCGTTTTTTGGAGGTTAAACTAACATGTAACTTCGGACGTTCAAGATGACCTCTGCTTATGACCGTGACAATGAGACCAAACGGTCCGTAGCAACACAAATAAATACATTTCCTTACTCAACAGTTTTATTGCAACTACGAGTAAACTCACAAATCGATTTTGTTATACGACGAAACAAATCAATGCAATAGAATCGATTCGCTAGTCAGAATAGTCGTTCCTCGGTGATTTGCAAATCTAATATTTAAATGGCGATTAGTTTGAAGACGATTCTGCGTATCAATCGATTTTTATTGGATGGTAGAGGACCTAGTTATAACGAGTCAATTGCGGTTTTGTTTGCAGTTAAATTAGGGTAAGCAAATATGGCCTAGATTTCAGAAATACCTACGTTTGTTGATTTAGGTAGGTAATTATTTAAGTCGAGATAAGACAAAAATACGTAGTTGTCGTCGTGAAACGAGTATAGTTACGGTGGTTTGTTGTGATATCCGGTCGTCGATCCCCGGTCTGGATGTTGGCTAACGTTTCCGCCCTGAATTAACTTTGGCCTTCCAACGTGTCGCGACTCGTGAGCGAATAGTGTTGTAACTACACATTAACACATAAGACATTATACTAATCTACAGCGACGATTTCCTTTTAAGATACCTACGCATGTTCAGATTTTTGGTCAGATTATCCCGAAAGTAAGAGCGATCGGAACGAATCTAAGATAAACAATCGTTATTGAAAAAGATTATCATTTCAAAGTAGGTAGTTCTTTCTGCCATGACGCGAAATATCGCTGACAGTATTTGTTAAGACACATTTTCTAGTTTTTTTTTTGTTAAGCCCGAGATTGAGTTGTTAATATTTGTGGTAAGTTAACCTACTTAAATCTAGTTTATCTACTCCAAAATAAGTAAATGTTAATACATGAGGTATAAGAATTCGTAAAATATTGTCATGACTAACAATATTTTACGAATTCTAATATCTCACGTGACTGCAGATTTTTCATGTCTTAGGCCGCGTCCTAACGAAAGGCGATCGTCGCGCTTGTACGCGATCGACGCGCGCTTTTACCCTCTTGACACACTTTTTATTCGGAAAACCGGAACGTAACCACGCGTGCAGGTTTCCCAAAAAGTGACATGAAAGCTACGATCACGTATTCGCGCAAATATGAAATAGTCGCGCGATCAATCAATTCGCATTTGTACACACGGCTACACATCAAGTTATACCTACATTTCCAGTATAAACAGATCTCGAATTATACGGAAATCCTTTACAATGCGAGATCAGCATAAATTGGAAACGTATAGCTTGATGTGTAGTCGTGTGAATGTCAAAATTCATACAAACCATCGCTTCGACGCGTACTCGCGTGACGATCGTATTTGGTTAGGACACGGGGATTCGAAAAAGTCAGTTGCATTCTTGACTTGGCGTAACTTGTAATTGAAGATAATGATAGACTAGGTACAACTACTACAGCTGATAATTTTATTATTAGACATTAAAAAAAAAACTGTAAAAGTAAATACCTAGCATAGTTTACGTATGAGGGTAGAATAGTAAGGGACATCCCGTGCTCATTATTGCGTGGCAAGTCACGTGCCGGGACGGCCGTGACTGTCGCCTTGGTTTTTTCCTACAACCGAATATATTTTAGAGAACTATCACCAGAAATATATGTTTCTATTTTCGTTAGTTAGGTATGCTTTTTCCTTGTGATTTATTTTCGTACAATACAGGTTAAATGGGCTGTTTTGTAGCTTACGTAGCGCTCGCACGATAAGAAATATAAACGAAAACAAATGCATAGTAGGTAGGTACCTAGGTACATAAATCGGAAAAAACCATGGTAAGTTTGTGAAAGATTAATACCGAAACGTGGTTACAGTTAGATTCGATTACTAAAATAAAACCGACTTGCTATTACAAAGACAATTTTCTTCAAAAAGAAAAACCCAAAGTCATAATCAGACATATCAGCAGATTCATCATGATGAACTACGCAATCTTTAACTGACACGCCAATAAATGGATATAGAATCTAGTACCGACCGAACCGATAGTTAACCTTGAAACATCAATTTTAGATTGATAGATAAGTTCGACAGGTCTGTATGTGCTATCAACAGTTTTATGGCACAAGGCAGACGCGCATGATGCCATCACAGAATATATACTTATTAATAGATGAGGTGTGGTCTGGTCACCCTATTCTAATGGGCATGGTCATGGCCATAGATATCCAATGGCTGATGAATAACCTCCTTAGCGTCAGTTTTAATTATAAACAGTAAGGAAGGGTTGTCATTATTATCAATGATAGTAAACGAATTGACGATGGCATGGTATGATTTTTGATGAAGCTCATGTTGCCTTGTTATCCTATAGGCTATAATGTAACTTCAGGGAAGATAATGGTCGTATGGACTTTTTACCGAAATGTAAACCATTCGTGGTTTACACAAAAACAAAAAACAAACGGTTTTTCCCAAACACCTGAAACATTTTTCCACAAACAAAATTCTCTTTATTCGTCTTGTAAACTCACTTCCGAATTTATAACAACAGCAAACCAGCTTCGCAATATACAATGCTATTGCAACTATCTCCACCATGTTTATTACATCCTACGTTTATCTAGTGGATAGGTACTATTTCGTAGTTTAGCCGACAGCTGGAAAGTTCTAGACGTTTCTAGTATATATTTCAGACTGGAAATGTCGCTAGATATTTCATTCGTACGTGATTGTGGTACATGAGACGGTGTGAATGATCATTGTACGATGCAGTCTGTATATTTATTATTTAGTTGTGAACTTTATTGTAATGTATTTACGGAATTTAATTTAGGGAATGACATTTGAATCACAGTTTTGCTAGAACAACCGTTATTCAGACCATGGTCTACTACCACTCTATAGCATCAAATATGTTATTAAAACAAACTAAACTAGGCGTTCTCAAATAAGTCTTATGTTGCTCAAACGTGTTCAAACATTAACCGTAACATAACAACAAAGTTGGCATGGTATTCAAAAGAGTTATGAGGAGTCTACGTGGACTACAAGGCTGAAATGCAAATAAATCATTAGTCAATGACATGCAACAGTTGGAACGATATAGGCTTTTTATGCCTATGTTTAATATACTTATTGTTGGGCTTTCTTATCAGACAGTCTCAATTTCGGTATAAAGGACCGTAAAAGTTTCATTACCAAAGCTAGCATAGATATACCAATTTAATTGTGATCGTCGTATTTAAAATCACTCGTGCTAAAATTGCGTTATACCTACACAGAGATAATTTGTTGTAATCAAATTGAGGAGGTCTATTTTATTAATAATAACCCGATTGTATTGATGAACGTAGTTTATGAATATGAAATTCTTCATATATATATATATATATATGACTCAAAATGTTCTTAATGGTGTCAACGGTCACCCCCTTAAGCCTTTTTACCTTGCTTCCAAACAACCTGGATAATATATATAAGATATACGTCAAGACAGTCTTGTTTGAATATGAATAAGAACAATCTTAGGTTTGATACAAAATCAACGAAAAGTAACTACCTCTTCCAATCAATCTGCCTAGCCTTTTCCGAACTATATTGGGGTCGGCTTCCAGTCTAACTGGATGCTGCTGAATACCAGTAAATTACATGGTAAGACTGGTTGTCAGACTTTCGGGCTTCTGACGACCCATAACGACTGTCAAAGATCCACGAATGACAGCCGGGACCAACGGCTTAACGTGCTTCCGAGGCACGGAGGAGTCTTGGTATGTAAAGATAGTCACCCATCCATAGACCAACCAAGGCAAGCGTAGCTTAACCTGATGGATCGGCCCGTGCGGCAGTTATTACTGGATAACACGATACCCATTTATAAGACTGGTTGTCAGACTTTCGGGCTTCTGACCACCCGTAAATATCAACTGTCAAAGATATACAAATGACAGCTGGGACAAACGGCGTAACGTACTTTCCGTGGCACGGAGGGGTCTTGGTATGTAAAGATAGTCACCCATCCATAGACCAACCCCGGCAAGCGTAGCTTAATCTGATAGATCGACCCGTGCGGCAGTTATTACTTAGCCACGAGCTCCTCTACCAATACCAATCTACTATTATGTTTTGTTCTATATGTACCTACACACGCATATTTACTGCATACGCTTCGCTCGATGAAGATACATAGCCCGAGGACATAATAAAAATATCGTGCAGATAGATTGGGAAAACATGGTCGCTGCTAAAATAATATTTTTCTCCTTTGAGATCAATCGGCGATAGGTAGGTACGCTTCGGAGAAAAACACAAATATTTATCTATCCGATGAAGTTTCTTGAAGACGATGAAATAATATTTAAGTTACTTTCAAGGCTTTTTAAGGCTTTCATCATCTATAACATTTTACTATTTTCTAATCACGTGAAGTTTGCTTACAAGTTTAAAATCTCTCTTTTGCGAAGTTAGTTTATTTTTAACTGAACTAAAAAAGTCGTGACCCGATCGTGAAGGCAGCAACACAGTTCGATTATCTTAATCAAGTAGTTTACGAAAATTTTACGAGTTGTGTTTGCAAGAGGCTTTCTCAAAAACATCGAAATGCTTAAGCAGTTTCTACTAGGTATATTTCCTAGGTTTTTCTCAATTTCCCTCTATATTAGGCGGAAGTAGGGTTGCCAACCAATCTCTCTCAACCTCTAAAATACTGTTTAGGTACTGTTCATCAAAAATATAAATATTAAAATTTAACTAATATCCAGAGTTATACCTAAATAGAAAGGAAATCGGTGGCATAAAACAAAAATACAAAACCAAAAACACCGACTTCGGAAATGAGAGTTACATTTTCACTTTGATACTGTTATTTTTTTCCGAAATATCTACTGTTTATTTTTCACTTTGATACTGTTATTTTTTCCGAAATACCTACTGTTTATTATTCACTTTGACACTGTTATTTTTTTCCGAAATACCTACTGTTTATTTTCCCACTCTGACCATAGTACCTATACTTTATTTTTGGACAAAAAGTTGGCAACCCTGGGCGGAAGTGACATCCTATTGAACTACTCTCACGACTTAATCAGTAGCAAGGAACTTTAGATAAGGCACAAACAGATGGTCTCTGAGGAATAAACGAAATGGACCCGAAACCTTTTGAAGGATTCTTCAGTTTCGAGTACGAATGATATTTGTCGAGTAAACTTTCGGAAAGAAACGATTTAAAATTAACTTCTGAAAGGAGTTGAGATGTTCTAAGTTTGCTCAGGCGGGTCTACGGTCTTCTCAATATACATAATGCCTTCAATGCCTTCAAGCGACTTTTGAAAAGATATAAAAAGATCGTAAAACGTCTATCTACGACACGTAAACTTGCCGAGACCGATTTCTGTTTTGAATGCCAATCAATATTTTTTTGTGAATCGGTGTTTTTTCGAACTTGACTGGCTTATTCAGATATATTTTGTTTTTAAATCATTGTATTCAAAATTAACTTCCGAAGATGTTACTTTAAATTATTTACGGGGATTGTATGTAAAAACAACCAACATAACATAACACAGTGTTTTATGAAGACCATTTTTCGGACATTGCTTTTTATATTAAAAAAAACTGAAGGTTTAAGTTATTTAAATGCAATATTTCGTATCCCCATTTCACTAGCATGTTTAGTTTTTGTGATTAAATTTTTTGAAAACCTTTTTTTTTTCAACCGTTTATTTAGAAAAAAAATAATTTCTCTGAAACTAATTATGATACGCAATCGTGACCTTAGAAACATCGACGGCGTTTTTTATGTTGCATATTTTAGAGTACAAATAAACCTCGGAACTTCGTTAGATTCAGACTTATACGAGGTTTTTAGTTTTTATTTTTTTTCTCGGTAATTCCGTCGTATTTGGAAAAGTTATTTATACTGAAATTATGCCCTATATCTTCCCTATATACCACAAAAATAACATCCTAATTGCGTGGAATCTCGAAACCACAACTAATTTTGTGCACTAAAACTTAAATTAAAAAAAAATGAGGAAGCTCGCTTTAGCCGGCCGCTCTTTGTAAATTCAATACCTATAGAAAAAAAAAACCGGTATATCCATGTTTTTTTAAAATAAACTTACTATAAATAAACCACTTTCTCATAACCACAATCCCCAATATGTGACATAAAAAACTTAACAAACCACCAAACTGCAAAAAAACGAATTAGGTACGTCCCAACTTTGACGGCATTTATAACTACAAACTACCAACATCACGGATGCGACAGAGACAATAATTCAGCACAATTATCTAGGTTACGTACTACCAACATAATACAGAGGAATGAGGCTTCCAGGCACATTTTCCAGCTAAATGGTTCCCACCATTATATCTCAAACAAAGCCACCCTTGTCATAAGGAAGGTCATGATGAGAAATGGCGGCCTACGACTGTGGTACAAGTGTGAGTGAACAGCGATTTATGTAATTATTTAGTTTTTTTGCAATTTGGACTCGTTTATGTGAATTTTGTGGTAGGCTGTGTTCGTTTCTGTAATATTTTAAGTAATCTGTAAGCTACTCCCGTGCCATTGTCTTAACTGTGGCCCTTTTAGCATTATAATCATTGTTTTCTGTTTTCATAGTTTTAAGGTGTATTTTTTTCCTACCTAATGCCAATAAACGAACTTTCTTTTAGTGTTTCTACTAAGTGCCAAACTGTACTTAACTATAAAATGTAATGTACTTAATTATAAAAAAAACAATAGAGTTTTGCTAGTCGAGTTCAACGTAAATACATAATTATGTAGATACAGTCACGACGAACATAAATACTCGACTCACGCAAAATTCAAAAGCGATTTTATCGTAAAAAAATAGGCAGCGATTGTAACTGCAAAAATGCCTATTACATAAAAGTTTATTGCTTTCAAAAATGCTATGTTAGTAACACAAACAAATTTCTATCAATATTTTTGAAGGAAATCGCTTTTAAATCTTGCGTAGGTAAATGTAACGTATTTGAAATGGTACTGACTGTACCTAGGTAGGTAATTTGAATATACCTAAGCATAATTATTTATTTTCTAAAATTGTATCCACAATACTCGTACCTATATAGAAAAATACTCCATGTTGTATGGCTTTTAAATATTATCAGTGTTGAAATATTATCACTTTAAAGATAGGTACTACGTTATGTTGACACAAAAAAACTAAACTCAAAATTGTAAACTCAAACCGCTACAGCTTATACTTCAGAACAGTAATATAGCGGGTTCCCAAGCCACGGCAGTTTGCCTAAACATGTGAGCCGTGAAGTATGAAGGTCGGGGTAATTAATTTACCGAAGATTAATCACATAGGTGTTGCTGATTTGCGATTAAAACCTCCTTTATGGCTTTAGGAAGCGTCAGTGCCTTGGATCAAAGGGCCATATTGGTGGGGTCGGGATCAACCTTTAGAGAGTTGAGGTATGGTTCTGTATTGTTAGGATAGGGGAGTTGTATTATGTAATATATACTAATTTAATAAAACTGGAGAGTTTGTTTGTTTGAACGCTCTAATCTCTGGAACTATCAAAACAGACGATTTGAAAAAATATTAGTTAAATTATTGAGGAAGTTAATAGGTTATTTAACGTCACGATACGACAGCGATGCGGGCGAAACCCCGAGGCACAGGTATCGTACTATGTTTTTACAGAATAAAATGTGTGGGTGTATTACTTTATTGCAGAAACAGTTTTAATAAGGGAATATCTCTCTCTATAGTACATAAGTCCAGTATGAGTGAGTTAAAGCTACTACGAACAAAATTAAACCTGTCTATCCTTTTGTAAGATATCGGCGCGATGTAACTTACGGCTAAAACTTTTAAGAATATTCTTAGAAATAATTATTAAAAATCTGGTGAAATTAGGGTGTACACTGTACAGTCAACAGTCACACGATACTACAGAAAATACGGCGCTCGGCGTGGCAACACGTCGTGTTCCCGACAAGTCAATCGTCATCCCGAGGATGCCACGTTTAGAGGTGAAACACGTGTCGAATTCTTACAGGTTTTTTTATAACTCTTTAGTAATAGTTAAGCGGAATAGGTTACTAAATATATCTACGTCTATTGTATTTTATGCTGGATTTCCGCAAGGTCACGCCTGAATCAATTAACTACGAGTGCCATACTACGGGTACACCTCTGCCTAACCCTTTGGGGATTACAGGCGTTATGTTATGTCGTAAATCAAGCTATATCTAATCACTAGAACTGTCATATATTTCCCTTTTAAAAATATCGGGCAATTAAAATACCCCCGTATCAACCTACTACAATCCGTCAAATTTCTTTAATAGATTTTCAACTTTATTACTAAAGCATAAGGTTCAAAGTTGATTAGGTAATTTTGACAGTTTCGAGTAGGTTGACGTCTGTACGGTAGCCACTTTTCACCTACTTACCTACATACGCCGTTAACCAAAACTTTAACCTTTAACTGGTTGCTAACCCTTTATATTGTAGGTAGCTGGATATAACTAGGATTTGTGACTAGGTCTACCCTTATTTATAAACGTTGTTTAAAGTTACAAAACGTATAAAAGCCTAATTAATAATTACTTAACTTTAAGCTACTTTTATAAATAAACCCCATTAAGTTTAATAACATGAACGTTCGTCCTTTTGTAAATTGCTTCGCAACTAAACTGCTGAACAAATTTTCATAGAAGTCGGTAGAGACGAGGTAACTTGAATCCCGGAAAAGATATCTTGGGTTGTTTTCATAATGCTAAATGAAAATGTTTCATACAAGGTTACACGAGCAATTCAAGTCCTACATAACTTAGCCACTTATAAAAATAATTATATAGAAGCTTCCGTGCCTCAAAATACAATACTCAACACCGTAATAAACTTGTTACATCAGAATGGAGTACTTAAAATCAAATTGTTTTAAGTAGGTCAAGATTCCGGAAGTAGATTATATAGCTGCAAGTTACATACTGTTTCGAATGGCCGACTTTTAAAGGCAATTGAACCTCTGCCAAAGGTTCAATTGCACCCCCCACCCCTTTAGACGGTATTGCGGTGGTGTTTATCTGTCCATGTTATGGATGGAAAGCGATTAAAATGCCTTCGTAATCACGTCAGCCAGAATACAATATTATATACACAATATACAATATATATTTTTTTCTCTTTTTATTTGTGTGCCTTTGTTTGTTGTGCCAAATAAATGTATTTTCTTTCTTTTTTTCTTTCTTTCAATACCTTTATTGCTGAACATACTGGATGGACTTTCCCCTATGCATCGCCTTAGAGATGTAGAGGAGACTCTTCTCACAAAGACAGCAAAAACAAAAACTTAAATGTTTGTGGATACCTAATGTTACAAAAACTTGTCAAGATGGCAACAAAGCTATCTATTTACTATTTATATAAACGCCAACACACTAGATTCAAACATTAATAGTCCCAGACATCCATTAATAAAACTAACGAAGACCAAATTCAGAATAAACTTCCAACTACCCACTCGGAAAACTCAAAAATAGATGACTTCTCTATTCAGAAGCTCACAAATATAACTCGAATGTAGCAGTTAAATTAAACCGTTACGTAAATAAACGGTTAAAATCAGGATGCAAAACGAACCGTTTCGCATACGTAGTGCCGTTAAAAGGTAATGTATTTGACGTGATAGAGGAGTGTCACGCTATACGGCATTAGATAGTTTGAACACAATAACACACGATGTTCAGCTGTTTTTGTTAATTTACGAGGTGTGACTTTATGTTTTATGTAATGTTGATGTTTCTGACATTTTATTCAAGTTATGGGTGGTTTTCGGATGGTGTATTATATAAGGTATATATAATACACCATCCGAAAACCACCCATAACTTGAATAAAATGTCAGAAACAATTTCAATTGCACCCCCCACCCCTTTAGACGGTATTGCGGTGGTGTTTATCTGTCCATGTTATGGATGGAAAGCGATTAAAATGCCTTCGTAATCACGTCAGCCAGAATACAATATTATATACACAATATACAATATATATTTTTTTCTCTTTTTATTTGTGTGCCTTTGTTTGTTGTGCCAAATAAATGTATTTTCTTTCTTTTTTTCTTTCTTTCAATACCTTTATTGCTGAACATACTGGATGGACTTTCCCCTATGCATCGCCTTAGAGATGTAGAGGAGACTCTTCTCACAAAGACAGCAAAAACAAAAACTTAAATGTTTGTGGATACCTAATGTTACAAAAACTTGTCAAGATGGCAACAAAGCTATCTATTTACTATTTATATAAACGCCAACACACTAGATTCAAACATTAATAGTCCCAGACATCCATTAATAAAACTAACGAAGACCAAATTCAGAATAAACTTCCAACTACCCACTCGGAAAACTCAAAAATAGATGACTTCTCTATTCAGAAGCTCACAAATATAACTCGAATGTAGCAGTTAAATTAAACCGTTACGTAAATAAACGGTTAAAATCAGGATGCAAAACGAACCGTTTCGCATACGTAGTGCCGTTAAAAGGTAATGTATTTGACGTGATAGAGGAGTGTCACGCTATACGGCATTAGATAGTTTGAACACAATAACACACGATGTTCAGCTGTTTTTGTTAATTTACGAGGTGTGACTTTATGTTTTATGTAATGTTGATGTTTCTGACATTTTATTCAAGTTATGGGTGGTTTTCGGATGGTGTATTATATATACCTTAAGATCAGCTCTCCAAACTACTGAGTCTTTCATTGAAGAAAACTATTCTTTGTAGGTAATTGTAATTTTTATTTGTCCCAACCAAAAGTATAAGAGGAATCCCAAATAATAAGTACCTACAATATAGTTACTCTATTTAGTTCATCAAGATGTGCATATGAATATTCAACTTGTAAAGTGCGCCCCTATCTCCATGTAAAGGAAGTAATACCAAAATAAGATTATAATATTATCGCCCTAAAAGTTTGTTACGAACCCATCCCTCCCCTAATTCTAAACTTGCCAGTTTTGCATAATCCCCGCGATAATGGAATCAAAATTTCCACTTCACATCTCGCTTTACAATCCAATATGCGGGGTATTATAAGTAGGCCAGTATCGAGTCTGCTCTCGATACTATTAGGCACTACAATCGATTCCTACCAACGAAACCGAGCGTTTGAGGACATACGGCCTTAAGTTCGCCCGTCCTATTTATATCGGTAACCCGGTATCGATCTGTCGCCCCACTAGCCGACAACCCTCTATTCTCACACACACGATTTTATCACTTAATCCCCAAGTTACAAAGTTGAAATTCCTATGTAAGCTAACTTACATGGGTTTTAAATAGCCAGGGCGAACTTCTGTTGATTCGAGTATTATTCTTGGTGTGGTTTGGTTTTGTTTTTCTTGTTTTCGCTCGGGAAATTGTGAACGCGAGAATTATGTGATGACGTAAATAGAATACGTCACCGTGGTAATACGCTTTTATTTTGTCGAGTTTCACTACATGCGATTTACAATGGTTTGTAGTTGGTTTTGTAATACTTAATCGTGTTGCCTTGCCAAACATAGATCGAATATTGAGACTTATAGAGATAGTTTTCCATAAGAATAAAGTATTTTTAGAATTATTTTCCTAACTCTTGAGAAAATCCTTCTATTCATCATAAATATTCAATAAAAACTCCTTATATTTTATAATTCAGGCCAATATAAATAATATTAAACCGAACTCCATCGAAGTGGAAGCCATTACGTGGGCGCTTAATAATTTCCATTCTATTGAAAATTTAGGAAAAATCTCGCAAAAAAAATGTTCGTAGAAGCCTGGCCTTCTCAACGAATTCTTCGATTCATCCAACCGTTTCTTTATCGGAAAGAGATTTAGGTTAGCCCAAGTATGGATACGAAGCTCTACAAATTCACATTTAAAGATATTATTTTCTGCTTTATTAGTCCGCGTTCGGCAGCTCGGGTCATTAAACAAAGGACAAAAAGATGTAACATTGAACGTGGTAGTACCTACAGGGTTAGTTATAGTTAGGTTATCGGTAATTTCTTACGGTCTGATGCACTTTATTAAATGTTACAAAGGTTTGTGGAAGGTTCGACATAAATCTTCAATTATAATAAAATGGTTAGGCTCTGCTTTTCGACGATTACGCCACCCCTATATAAAATGTTAGTCTTTTAGCCTAACTTTTTGTAGCCTATGAATAACCTTAACTCAATTCTATTGAGTTAAACTGTAGGTACCTAGTACTAGAAGAAAATCAGTTCGAATAAACAAAGAGAAAAATAATTCCTAGTCTTTCATTACAATGAAATAAAGGCAGACAATACAGCCAGTTACTACCAGTCCTGGCCATAAAATTCAGTTATCCTCAGCTAGATACAAAATACACTATTTACACGAGACGCTGCGCCGGAGCACCTATTATTGTTATCTGCAGAAAGTGTTGCGATCATTTACAGAACGTACTGAATAATGCTGTGGACAAAGTGTAAGCGGTAGCGGGAGCGAATTTTGAATAGCTGACAAAACTGCGTTTCAAAAGGTAGTGATAAATTTAGGAAACCAATGTAATACTTATTTTAATAATTGAATACTGTGCTATTCTGTAACCATCTCACCGTGAAAACTTAGGTGAAGTGAGCTCGGAGTGAGCTGTTAAACCCTAGCAGCAGGTGGAATGACAGCTCTCTTCACGCTCACTTCACCTAAGTTTTAACGGTGAGATTTTTACAGAATAGATGGGCTGTACTGTGCGTGAGGCAGTATCACAAACTATTTTTTTAGTTATAATCCCCAAACGGTGTTAGCGAAACAAACCTCTGCTATTGAAATAAATAGAACATGTAACCACGGTCATGAGAAGGTATCAACATGGTTCCTCAAATGGTGACAAAGTTCGCCCCTATTTATTACCAGAAAAAGGTTTTACCAAAGCAAACGACCTTAACCTTGAAACTACACTAAACATATCGATTTCATTATTCTCAACTACCCGCTACCGTTTATCATTTGTACCATTCCAAAACAAATGGCTTGCATTCATCTACGCTACACTGCTTTCACTCGTAATAGCCTGATGTATTGTAACAGCTTAATAATCTTCGCCACCTTCCTACGCGGACATCTATCGGCATTGCCCAGCATTGTTCTTCAATATCTCCAGTACAAGACAAAGTAAGTTTAATGGTCGTCCGATCGGTGATTTTTCTCTGAAAAGCTTTTAAAGCTGAGAAGTAAATTGATTGTAAAAATGTTGGCTCTTATTGTGGATAAATGGAGCTAAGTTATGACCGGTTTGATCAACCGTGAAGGAGTGTCTTTCTTAGAATGTTGGCGTGTTATGGATGGGATACGAAGCGATGTAGTCACGTATAGGGGTTAAGAGGTGGAGGAGTTAGTACTTTTTGGACTTTTCGTGACATAAACTATTGGTAAAGTATAAATATGTACTAAAGAAATATGAACGCAACCTTCTTCCGTCATATTGACGAAGTGTCAAAATTATTTTTGTATTTTGTCTATCTCCTGTCTGCTTTGCAACTATCCGCCTCTGTGGTCTTGTTATTGTTGTTAGATCACCTGTCTCAGGCCCAGAGGCACAGAAAATTTTGCCCCCACTGGTAATCCTGCTCAGTTTGGTTGGTGATAGGACTTGTTCGCCTGGCTAGGTTTACGTCTGTCACCATGTTAAAAATGTTAAAGCATTGTTATTTATTTGATAACAAACTTTTATGTACTTATAATTATTTACAATTTACAACTGTAGTGTATCTATTTAATAGATATGTAAACACTATCTCATGCACGTCAGCAGTGAGGTCGCTGTCACTAGTGTCAACTGTCAGTTCACCACGAATGGCGGGAAATGGTTGAAAGTGGAGCGTGCTAACACAAGAGGCTTGGTGTGGTGATGAGCCAGTGTATTGATGTATTCAACTTACGGAATCAATACGATTCTACAACAACTAATACTCCATTTAAAATAAGATTAGAAATTTAACTAAATCCTTTTTATAGTCCGTCGAACCGATTTTGACTTCTATTGCGTTAGTGGCATGACAAATGAAAGCTGCAGTAAACAGTTGGTAATGTAACAATTTTTTTGCTTTTTGCTATCCTTATGGTCTACGGTATAGAAGTCAGAATAGGTTGAACGGGCTGTAAAAAAGTTTTGTTTAAATATCTAATCTTATTTCAATTGGAATATAGGAAGGTGGCATTTATCAATGTACTTCATCACATTTAACCAACAGTACCTACCTACCTAAGTAACACGAAGCCGAATTGACGATGTTATTGAACTTTCAAGCTATATCTTTGCTATCTTTTGCTTCCAAGATTTAGCGGCCACATAAACGGCTATAGCCATCAATATCCATCGTTTGCGGAGGAAAATAGCCCATAATATACAGTAAGATTGTAAATACGTCTATAGAATTTATTTCACGATACGGGTTCCTCGTGTATCCTTCGATTATCGACGTAATATAAAACGTAATGATATCTCAATGCGAAAAGTAGGGAAGAAAAAACAATTTAGATTTTTTTTATAGCCGATATAAATACTTTTATAGCTAATAAATGAATATAGAAAACTGTTTCTTGTCTGATCTTGAATGAACTGGATAATATTAATCTGTGATTAGGCGGCATTTTATACCTATGTTTTTTCAGGAAATCAGCTAGGATTGGTTTTTATATTTTACATAATCTTCAGCCTCGTTGGTCTAGTGTTCGCAAGCGCTACTGCTAAGCATGAAGTCCTGGGTTCAATTTCCAAGTTGGGAAAAGTGTTATTGGGCTTTTTCCATCACTAATTTCGCAGTAGCAGCCCGGAGTTTGGATCTATCACCGGTTGATGGTAATAAGCTCGCCCGCTGTTACATGGGACTTAAACATAACTGGCGAAATTTGGATGTACTATAGATACAGCTCTGCTCAATCCTTCGGGGAATACAGGCGTGATGTTATTGAAATCTTATTTTTATCGTGCTACATTTTTTATAATACAGTTGAATAAATTTTATGTGAACCTGCCAAAGTATAATTCGACAGAAACATTTTATACATAATCGATCTTCAGCAAACATTCCTAGCATAAAACTTTTAAATGGAAATCATGTTTATAAGGGTCCCTTGGCACGAATTCGTGTTACGTTTAACATATAAAAGGACCTAACTCATGTAAAGTGTTTGCGCTGTTTATTGTGTAGTTAGTCCCTTAGTCACCGTTATTATTTACATATGTATTGTCTAGGAGTGTCGTATGTACAATAGGACTTAATGTTTGGACTTATATATCTAAGTAGGGTAAACTCCATTTTGTTGGCGAGACGTCAGATAATTGATTTTAGTTTGCTAGTAGAATTTGAAATGAAACTGAACCTGACCATCGACGATAGGAGTGTCAATATTCTCCAACAATGATGACACTGACAGCTCTTGAACGTGGTTTAGCTGTGCTGATCGCGTTTAGTTTCATTGGCAAAATTCGCCTTGAGTGTGGATAAATAGTAAAATATCTTGGCTATACGTAGCACTGCTAAAACAAGATTGTATTGGATTATAGGATTAGATTGGTTCTTTTTTTCGCAGTATATTAAAGGCTATAAATATTCCGCAGTTGAAAAGGCTTCAATTGAAGGTTATGTCAAAATAAACTCATATGGAAAAAACTGAAATCAAAACTGTATCATATAGAAAACATACATATATATAGACTGCTAAATACAAAACCCTTCTTTTTGGCTACGCCGTAATTGGGTAAAATAGTCATTCCAATAATAAAGTGATACCTTACTAATTGGTAAATTATCACTATCGTACTATTTTAATTGATATAGCAATTTTGAATAAATATTAAATCCTTAGAGACGAGTAATAAAAATGAAAAAAATGCATGAAAG
This sequence comes from Xanthia togata, assembly GCA_963853775.1. NCBI lineage: Eukaryota > Metazoa > Arthropoda > Insecta > Lepidoptera > Noctuidae > Xanthia > Xanthia togata. The sequence goes on along the minus strand of OY970802.1, from coordinate 8,428,040 downwards.
TAATTACTTACTTATCCGATAGTTTATCAAGTATTCATTAAATAACACCTTTATTCCACACTGCTCGCACGTGCATTTATAAAACATTAATTAATTTATCGCCTTTCAAATATACGATAACTCACACGCTTTCAAACATCATACAATTAATATAGTGTCTTTTATCGCAAATGCAGAGAATGTATTTTAAACCTTCGTCATACAAAAGCTTCCACTCTGAAATTCGCTACATAAGACCTAAACAGCTTTACCTACCCTACATGAAATCTACATGTTATATCTAAGTGCTGAATAAATCCTGAATGCCTAGAACATGAATATTCAACCACGCTGATTATTATTCTGCTTGAAAACGTAGTTGACATGAGTTTCAGTTGATAAACACTTTACGAAAGGATTAGTCCTTCGATTCGTGATCACGTTTATACCACCATTGTTTAATGTTTTAATTTCAAGGAGAAATCAAAGTTTTGGGAGGTTTTAATATTAATTTGAAGGACGGCTTGAAACCTTCGCGTAAATGTTAGCCCTGAAATGTTGAAGGTGAGACAAAAATACTTATATTTTGTAAAGCTGTTGAGTGTGGTAATATCTTTGTATTAATAGACAAGATTTTTTTGGGTGGGTGGTCTATAGGTAAACCTCTGCCCAACCATTCGGGGAAATAAGGCCTTATGTTATGTGTGTGTATTTTTTTTACAGATGGCAGATGCCGAGGCAGCGGCCGGCGATCGCTACTTCCAAGTTGCTTGCAGAAATGTTTATCCGAGTTCTAATTATCCGTGTTTTCGCAATATCCCTAGGGTTTAAAATTTTTTTTTTTTATGAAAACCCTGTTTTTTAAAATTCGAATGATCAAATCATCCTACGACATAATAAATTCCTCGGCCATTAGAAATACTTCTACCTGTACATGTTCAAATAATCGAAGGCTGTGTTGAAAATTTTATAGGAAAACTTCAAACCAAAAGTGTAATCGTAAGATGTAACTCAATTACAAAAGATGTTATCTCAAAAACGCATCCTGAATTACAATAATAGACTTTACCTCAATTAAATCAAGGTTAGTAATGGTTTGTTGCAATCATGGCCGATGTTTATCTGTGACAATCATCGTTGATTTATAGTCACAGCTGATTGCGGGACACCTATGTATTATTTATGAGGGAGCGTTGCGAGTTCGTTTTGACTTTATGATTCAATCAGGTTAGTGACTCAAATAGGACCTTGTATTGTCAATAGAAGTTTTTGGATGACTAAACATTATGTTTGAAAGAAAAATTTGCTTTCTACGAGTAGTAGGTACCTAACTACTGCTAGCTAAACAGAGTAATTTTGTAGACGTTGATACTGGATTTTCTGTCCCATTTTCAGACAAAATCTTATCTCCTAGATAAAAATAGATTTAAGGTACTCGAAAAGGGATACTTATTATCTTTTTCACCTTCATAAGCATCCTTACCAATTTTTTCGCTAAGTCACCCATAAGCCATCTTCATATTGGCTATGACAAGAGTTTTCAGAACATAAAAATGCTTAAGTACGACCCATATTTCCTTCTGTCTATCTGTCAGACCCACTTTTGATTTTATCTTCGAAAAGGCTTTAGCTGCGTAATAGTGATTCATAAAACTAACTCCAATCTAAATTTTCTGGTTTTATTCGGCCTTTTGGTCCTTCAAGGCTTTTTAGTGTGACTGACGTCTGTTTTTTTCGACCTTCAGCAAATAGCTTTTGGAGAAAAACTTTTGTTCAACTTAAATCAAGGAGGTTGACACTTCAATTGTTTGTGGGTTGTGATAAATGGCTATAGCTGTTAAATTGTTTGTTTTAATTCTAATTCTATTTCAGTTTTGCGTATTAAAATGAAGGTTTGTTTACTGTTTGCTTTAAATTAGACGTGAGATTCTGATTTATGTTTTAAATAATTTTACAAAAGATCTTGATACGATTTATGATTTCAATTATTTTACCAAAACCTAATATTATAATATAAAATAATTAATATTTTATAGAGGTAAAATTTGTTTGTTTGTTTGTTTGTATGTAGGGGGTAATCTCCGTAACTACCTGTCGGATTTGAATACATATTTTTGCATTGGATGGCCCATTTCTTGAGGAAGGTTATAGGCCGTGTAACATCACGCTACGACCCTTAGGAACCGAGCAAATTGAAAAAAAAGTCAGAAAGAACGCAAAGAGAAAACAAAGTTACAGCACGGGCGTGAGATGGGATGCTAAGCGGTGGGTCGGCGGACGAAGTCTCGGGCAGAAACTAGTCTTATATATATATATATATATTTGAAATTCATTCGTTTCTTATATGTAATGTGTTGAAAATTGTCGAATGTTAAAGATCGCGCCCCACTCTGCGATTACTGTACTGTAAGCTGTACTTTATTACGGAGCGAAGCGGAGTGGGGCGCGTCGTCGTGCATGCACGCATTGCACTATCTTAATTTGTTTTTTAATTAAATTAAATTATTATATAATTTTATACTTTTTGCTGTGCCCTACAGGGTCTGTAATTGTACCTTAGCTTTATGCCATTGTAACAACTTTATAACTAGATAAGTACATTATGGAATGCAAATAAAGATAATTATGAAAGAAGATGAATGGTGTTAATTTTAACTAAACAGACGTACAGTTGCAGAGATTGCTAGGTTAATAAGTTTCATTACTTATAAACCTAGCAATCTCTGCAATGATATTCCGCATGCTTGTTTTTATCCGTTTTTCTAAAATTTTGAAACAAAGGATGATACATTCTGGTCCTTTCTCGATCCTAACGGAGTTCATATTTCGATCCTTCATGATTACCTTCCGGCGTTTATCACGTCTCTATTTATACCTTTATACAGGGTAACTTTGAAAACAATCTATAATATTTAAGGGGGTTTTCTATCCATCAAATACAAACAACTTTAAAAAAAAGAACTTCCCATAAGAGGGTACATACCCGCAGGACCATTTTGTAAAAAGGTCGAATTGTTTCGTGTATTCCCGTTCGTCCCCTAGACATCGTCCCCCGAGGGGGACGAACGGGAATTCGTTATTTATTTTCCCGATGGTCCCTCTTAATTTTTTGGGGGGACGAATGGGAATAATTTATTAATTGAAACAATGATAAACTTAGGATACGTTTTATAATTCATAAAAAAATAGAGAAGAATTTTGTAAAATAATGATTAAATCTAACGAAGAAACTAATTTAAAAGTAAACTACGAAACATCGAATAAACATATTTTCTGCACAAATCTTTTTAGTGGGACGAATGGCACTAATCGAAGAACATATTCCCATTCGTCCTCTCTTGAATTAGGATTGGGACGATCGGGAACAAATTAAATATTATTATTGTAAATTCCCGTTCGTCCCCCTCGGGGGACGAAGTCGAGGGGACGAACGGGAATACACGAATTGTTTTTGTGAATTCAATTGTTCCATAGTAAAAGTTGTTTATATTTGATGGGTAGAACACCCCCTTAAATTTAGTCGATTGTTTCAAAGTCACCCTGTATAAATATTTATAGGTATATACAGAGTTTAAGTTTACTGACTGCACTGCAGTGGTGAATATTAATATGTACAGACGCCAGCAGGTCAACCTACCCGAAACTGTCAAATTTTCCCAATCAACATTGAACCTTATGCTGTAGTGATAAAGTTGAAAATCTATTAAAGAAATTTGATAGATTGTAGTTGGTTGATGTGCTCGCGTCTGTACCTACATCTATTTTATACAGTTCTAGTTCGATTAATGTATTAGCCATGCAAATTTCCTAGGCTCTAATGGTTTAAATCTTCTTATTAAGTGTTTTTAATTGGTAGACTGTTGATCTAATCGCTCATTTTAATACTTTTACGGAGATAAAGTTTCAGAAACGATTTGTCATTATTTTATAATTAGGTGAACCATTACTTTTTTGCGTTTAATTTATGATATCGAAAACATATTTACGATAGCTCATCTAGATTATTCCCCCTCATTTTGTTATCTGCCCATAAAAAATAAAAACCATCAAATACATTTACAATAATCTTTACAACGTAGGTATGCAATTACCGAATATTATCATAACCTGCAGCGTGGGTACAGGAAACAAGCCGTTATCAGTAACATGACGCTCACTTACTATCAGTCACTAGTAACCATGCAAATTTTTAGGTTATGTGCAGACTATCACAAATTTCGGGATAAATGGTGATAGTCAAGTAGGTTATCTTGTTAACAATGCGTTTGGTACCGATACTGAGCCCGTATCACCTGTTTAACGAGTCAGGGTGATTTCGTGTCGTGTTTGCTAAGTAAATACCTTTACGTAAAGGCTGATGTAAAAAAAAAGTTTTTCTAAAGGTTTAATTTAAAGTAGGGTTTTGGGATATGTGTCACTGTCAATATCATAGGTATCTAAGATCCTATGTTCTTTCTAGCTATGACATCGTGTCGTATACAGTATCAGAAAGGTGTGGTGGTCAAATTTAAGGGTGACACACAATAACTTTCTCTATGGGAAAAAAAATTCAGCCGCCCCATACATATTGGTCGAGTAGGTATTGAAGTTCCAGACAAGGAGGAAACATGACATATTCTAAATGGTATCACGTTTATTAATAAGGCAGCGTATAGTGTACAAATAAATCAAATACTGCAATTAAAAAGACCTTAGCGACATCAATAACAGCAGTTAATTATATAAATGTGGTCCAGTAAATGTAGATTTAACGCATGTTGAGATTAAAATACGATTTTTATTCTTTTGTTTCATTAAGCTTGTTCAGAAAATACAATGAAGCTGTATATCAAAAAGAAACTACCCGTAGGTAATTTCTTTCTGTTTTATTATTTCATTATGGAAATTACCGGTTGGTGTATGTTCATAACGGTTGATCTATTCACGGACCTTTTTAACTCCCGGGATCCGGAATGTTTAAAAGATCCCGATATTTTCACAAAACATCCCGGTAATATCTCGATAAATCAACGTTTTAATAAAAATATATAAATAATTTCCACTTTTAAGAGATACCTAAATCAAGAATGGTTAAGAAAAAATTTCTTAGAAATTGCTCGACAGTAATTTTAACATGGGCAATTTAATCAATAATTTCCCACGTGGAGGCCTTGAAAGTTTATGTTTAGCCGTTTATGTATTCTCATTTCTCACATTCGTGCTCAAACACGTGTATGTAAAATTATAATTAATTATTAGTATGTCTATGAAATTAATGTTTGGATAGGTTTAATATTTCCTTTGAAATTTTCAGAAGGAAAATATGGTTTCAGATGTTTTAATTACGTAATGGAATTGAAATTGAGGTGATATGGGTCTTTCCACAAAAATATGTTTCATAATTGAATCGTGCTTAGTAGTAAAAACGTCAACATTCCAATAGACATTAGTAACCGAATATATGTATTTTTAAAAAGTGACATTCAAAACCTAGCTAAGAATGTAGGTAGGTACTTATATCAACTTGCTATAGCTCTGAAACTGTATGACTACCCACACCCATACATTATTCATGACTTGATTTCATTTATTTATTTCCAACGTTTTATTGCCAAGCATAAACAAGCGATACTGCAATTAAGGCGATCCCTCTCCAATAACCAAACTCAATTATAAGCAGTCTGAGTAACAAGACCTATGAAGCAAAAAAAGGGAAATTCGATGTTTCATACAAAAAAATAAAGCTCAGAAGTATTTTCGGGACTCTTAAAGTAAGACTCTTGAGTTAACCTACGTCACTAGAGTGCTTGTTTATTCTCAGACAAAGGTCCTTCCCCAAGGGAGCTACAAAACCTAATCTCTGACCTAAAACAAGTTGATACAAATCTGTTCTGGGAACTATATGGAAAGCTTTTGAATCCTTGAACCTTGTTATCGCCTATGGGCGGCATAAAAACTTTGACACCAGGTTTGTCACTAACCACACGAAAAACAAAGAAGAAAGATCGCCTAAAACAAGATATTCCTGCACCCTAATTGTGTAACACACGAGCAATCACAATCTGTTTCATTTTGACAGTTCAACAACATTCATTGCGTTATTTACGTTGCTGAGCAGACAAATTTTTCAAACGTATGAAGCAATGGATTAGCAATATCCTTCAAAATGATTCAGATTATGATTGATCGTGTGTTACACAATAAGGTTACTGGTATGTGTCTACAGTTTGAAGCAAATTGCCAATTTGACAAAGAAAACTATGTATGAAACCTAATTTGAAAATTGAATCGCCAAAAAAAACACTTTTCTCACGGTTGAGTAAGAAGGTGATCACAGTATGTTGGTAGGTACTTATAATAAACGGCTGTGTTAATAAACAAATAATAAAATTGCCTATCTTCTTACTATCTTCCTAATACGCTAATAACGGTTACAGAGAAGACGGTCCATATATCTTTTAAAATAAATTGCTAACTCTTATATAATCCAACATCACATATTATCGTATATGACGCAGTTCACGCTTATGACTGGCATAAAATTATCACTAGGTAAGAAAGCGGCAGCTCATGACGTCAAATATATACAAAGTATGTACATAAAAATATATAAAATACATACATAGTTACCCAAACATTGTGACGCCAGCGGTCTACAGTCTACGTCATGAAGGAATTTGCATATCAAGGCCTAGCCTAAATAATGTCCTCTATTATAGGTAATATTCTGTCCAAAATTCATTCAACGTTATTTTAGAATTAAATAAATTCAGATGTTTGTGTTTTGAATTTGTTATTTTAATTGAGTTTTGTGATTAAAATAGACTGAATAATTTGACTGAAAGTTTTCAAGTACCTAATCCTTTTTGAGATGTAATGATTGCTTGCTTCCAATATTATTATTATTTATTTTGTTCCAAAATAATTTTGAAATAAATCAACAATTCTGATTGCTTGCATATTCAAATGTGGCAAAGAGGATTATCAAAATGGGTTATCAGCAATTTTGCGATTCCAATTAGGTGAAACAAATCCAACTTTTTAGCTTTTCATCCCTACAACAGATAGGTATTGAAAAACTGAAATAAAAACTCATTTCTGCAGTGGTAAATAAACCATTGAGAAAATTTTATTAAAAAAGATATGTTAGCTCTTGGTCTGAATCTCTTCTCTTCCTAATGTTTTCAACAGCCTCTTGAGAACAATATTGGAAATAATATCAAATTGTTTAATATTCCTATCTTCTTTTCTATCCCTAACTGGCTATAATTTATCAACATCACGTATGCCATTATAGGCGTTATTATATTCACGTAAATACGATAATGGCATGTGTCATTACGGCAGATGGATCACGTGAGAGTTGTTCTGTTATGTTTCAGCTGTTTTTATGTGACGTATTCATGTACGCCAATATTATGTAATGTAATGCTGTTCATGGTCATCTTATTGACTATATAAACACACTAAATGTTTTGTAATTTCTCGAGCTACTAAGTAGTTAAGTACGTCACTTATCTAGTGGCTCGAAAATTTACAAACCTATGAAATTCAAAACATTTTATTCACATAAACCTACATGGGCACTTATGAATCGTCAGAAGCTAAAGTAAGGCCATTTTAATAGGTAACATTTGACGTCTGTCAGTAGAATGGTATAATAGTGAAATCAAATTGTAAAATTACTCGTATCGGTCATTAGTACGATAAATATGTAATCGTAATTGAATTACATATTACATATTTATCCATTCTACTGACAGACGTCAAATGTTACCTATTAAAATGGTTCCAATATTGGTGCACGTTTACCCTTTTAAAAATAATTGTATTTTACAATATTTTCAAATAACAGTGATAATAGGTATGGGAGAACAGTGTAGGTCCGGGTACCTACTTAACAAAAGAGAAGATAGTCAACAATTCTACAGTCCACTAAGCCGACAGCGTTCTCACATCCACAAATTATAAAATAATCTATTTATAAGATAAATAAATTTATAAAAATAAAAACCTTTTATAAACGAAATGACATGATTGCTATTACAACTGTAACAAATTTGAATAATTATCAGGTCCACCAAGGAAGAATGTAAAAAAACATGGTAGGATTTGGGAGCAGTTAATAGACTTACATAATTTTCTGTTAATAAGGTAGGTACCAGGGAAGCCACATGTGCAGAAGGAATTATTGCCAAACTTCCTTTTCATCAACGTAGTCTTTAATTTTATAATATGCTTTCTTGATAAGGACACGTTTGATGTGGGTTTTGAACTTCCCATCGCTAAGAATACAGCTATAAAAATCTAAAACATCACATGTGTCTAACTTTAGGAGGGTAGAGGTGTACCTACATTAGAGGACCCACCATTAGCCAGTTATGAGTATATATGATAAGAAATGTTGGTAATTAGTAAATAATCAAGCACTAGTAAATAAAGTGTTCGTTTTGATATCCCGTAACTCTAGGGTATTAATGAGACCATGTCAAAAATCAACTGGCATATGAATATATACATATTTTTCTTTTTTTATTCGTACAAAATAATTCGACAACGTCACGATTATAATGTAATGTGTATTAAGACAATGTCGCATTTTCTTAGCTTTAGATATGAAAGATTGGTTTGAATGAAAATGATTTACTCGTACCTACATATCTATTAAACTTACATAGATACACACATCGAGAGTCTAGTGTTATGTTATCTTCAAAACTATGTATTTTTTTAACACTTTTTCTAGGACACTTTTATATTATTTTTAATTAGCGTTATGGGACATCAATAGGAACACGTTTTTTAAGTAAACTAATGTTTGCTAAGTACTGAGAATTATTACTTTCTACTGTATACAACCCTTTTTCCCGATCCAGATATCGAAACTCTACATTCAAGTACATTCAGGAATCCCGCTTGCTACCACAAAACCAACGAAGCAGTTTCGGACTCAACCCCAGATAATGACTGTGATTAGATAGAAGTAGCTGCTTTCATCCTTTTTTATTAGTCCTTTTTAATAGCCTCCCAGATACCGTTTATTTAAAATTTTAGTGCTTTGCGCTCAAAGATACTGTTTAAACTTAGTCATTCTGTTAAATATTTATCAGTAGTACCGACGTACAACCAAGGACACGACAAACGATGTGTCCTTGGTTCAGTTAGGTACTAGACGTTTAATAATTAACATTATTTTTGGTCGGATATAGACTAAATAAAACCATTTTGAGAATACCATTTTAGTAAATGATTGAATTTGTTTTTAGTACTTACTCGTAAATTATAGCTTTTGGCTTTTGTTATTTTAGTTCCCTCTCGATGAGAAGAGGCCCAGCAGTGGTAATATTATAGACTGAATAGGCTTATGCTTAAATAGCTTTTGGTATCTAAAGGAATATTTACTACTAATCTGTTAAGGGTGGCGCCACTGACGCGTGCGCTCCGACTCTCAACCTCATAACTAATGATCGGATCGGATCTGTTCTGCTGTTCTCTGAGTGAGTTCACAAAGAATGCATTATTTATAATAAGTCACAAAATTTAATTATAATTATAAGTTAATAATAAGTTAGGATAAGAGTTAAATAAGTACGCTATCGCAATAGGTTACCCTGTAATGATAGATGTAAGTTGGAAATAAATAAATAAAATAAAATAAATTTTAGTTGATTGTTTTTCCCAAAAAGCAACGATGACGTATGCTGCCTTTAACAACATGTACATTATCTAGGTACTGTAATGTTATCGTATTGCACTCTCGGAATATTAGGATATGCACTTACACAAAACTATGTAACTTAGGAATAGGTAAGAATTACAATCTTATTTGGTATCTGTTTATTATTGGCACAAATATGAGATAACACTTTCAGCGGACAGCATTCCCAGCCCCAAAGACGGCAAATTATCAATATGTATGCCTTCCGAAACTAAAATTATTTTTCATTTCGTTATTATTATTTTTTTTAGTTATTTTTTTCTGAAAACATTTTTTTTCACAACGAGAGACGAAACCAACAAATTTCCCAGCACATTTGATCACCAATTAGGGTTCTAACTTCAGTAACATACAAAAAAGTCAGTCAAATTGCCAGTCAACGCATACAACTAAACGAAACACACGTTTGTCGTCTGTAACCGGAAACAGACTGTTAGCGATCACGTGAGAACCGTAGTACTAGCAATAGAGACGATGTCCATTCAAGGTCACTATAATATACGCATTGTCTCATACATGCAGGTTACAATGCAGCTATGTCATTATTTGTGACGTTTCCTGGTCTCTGGAACCTTCTGGAATGTTCTGTCAAGGTCCATTCCTGGGAATGTTTCGACAAAGTCTATTGCCGTCCTTATACTGTGGCTATACACAAATGAGGCGGTGTTTGAAACGAAGTTTATATTGACAAATGCTTGCACTGACTGGACAGGTCCACTATAATTTCTGTGGTACTATCTTCAAAATATCTGGATCAAGATTGTGTCTGGACTTTAAAAGAGACTGTGACCTCTAAGTTTGATTTGGCCTTTCTTCTTGGAGTAGTCGGATAGGAAACGCCGACCTCAACTAGTTTTTAGAATATGATTGACTTGTTAGAAATTATCATGTTTATATACATAGAAAGTTAAATATACAGGGTTCCCTGTGGAATGTAGATGACCGGTATCTAGGTGATAGAGGGTCTGAATACCCACTGATTTAAACCCTAGTAATGTCCCCTATATTTGCTGATTCAAAAGTTATTTGAACACATGGATCGTGAGAATCATAATAGTGACGATTCCATTCAAGGTCATCATAATATACGCATGTAATGCATTGTCTCTTATATGCAAGTTACAATGCGGTTAGCCATGTGTTTATTTCTAGGGAAATAAAACAGTACCTACTATCGCTTCCTTGTCTCTGGAACCTTCTGGAATATTCTGGGATTATTGTCAAGGTACAATTTAAGTGGGAATTATTGGGTCATGGGTGTATCATGTGGAGGGAGGGCACTAACTGTGTTTTGTGTTCAGAATCTAATAAGGCTAAACACGTTTGCACTTTTTAAAAATTTAGGATTGGTGCAATTGTGTCTGATGCTGGATGTTTTTTGGACATCCAAGTAAATATATATAAAGCCCAATATCTATTTCAAAATTATAATTAAATCTCATATCAATACACGTGGCGAATTATATTTAGCCACATTATATAACAGTAAAATTTCACATAAACCTCATGAATGATTGATTACACCTTATCACAAACTTTTATACAAAGATTAAGTACATATGTATGTAGGTAGGTAGATAGTCAGTAGGTAGGTATCTACGTATTTGAAATAGACACAGAGCTATAATATTTATTACAGCCGACGACATTGATTGATTGATGTGAAATCAATGATAGGATGTAGGGCACAATATTTTACCTATCTGACCGATTTATCGAGGCTTTAACATGGAATAATCGATTCGAATAGCTGCTATAGGTCTGATGGATCTTTGTCAAATAATTGGGTAGAAGATGAGTATTGAGAGAAGTGCGAAACTCATAACATACTTTATCAATTGACTAGTTCCTGGCCGCGACTTCCACCGCGTGAAATTTCTTGTTATAATATAAAATATAATATCCTATATTACTCGTCAATCCTGTAGCTTCACACTAGTGAAATAATTATCGGTAACGGATCAGAAGTTCCGACGATATACAAACTCACAAATTTAACCTGTTTTTTAATATTATTAGTATAAATTTGATTGAGCTTTCTAACTATATACTATTCTTAGAATTTGTATCTACATCTAGTATATAAACTTTATACGCAAGCTTCTTACAGCAATACAATTAATCAGCATTCCTTTAATTTTCTTTAGAGCAAAAGCTAGCCTATACCTAACCCGAAAAATCCGTTACAGCCATTAATTAAAGAACAAAAGAAAACTGTAATGGTACGAAAAAAGGCCATTTGATTGGACAAAAGAAAAAAAATCAAAGAATCGAACATTTGATCTATTCATAAAAAAAACTTTCAGATTTTACGTCAAATTCTATTAGAAGACGCAAGGAGGAGGAAAAAAATGCTTTATTGGTTTGAATTCTCATTAATTCAGTTAGATTTAAATATTTAATCTGATTCTTCATTTGTAAGTGTATAAATATGTGGAGCCGACATAAAAAATAGAGCAAATAAAGGGTGCATATTTTATTTCTGGAGGGATGTTTTCTACTTTATTTATGAAAATATGATTTTATTAAAGCAACGTATCAGTACCTACTATCATATCACACACTACACATAACATAATATAACGCCATTTTACGCCGAAGGGTTAGGTACAGCTCTGCCCAACTTACTATCATTGATATATGTCTGAACTCGCATTACGGAGTCTGCATTTGTGCCCGGTTGATGGCACTTAAATAACTGGCGAGATGTGGGAGAACTTAGGGACACCTCTGCCTAACCCTTCGAGGAATACAGGCGTGATGTTATATTATGTGTTATATCTGCAATTTACATAATGTTATTTATATGAAGAAAGTATAGTAAATAAGTATTGTAGTATTGTAGTAAGTACACAACGACACGTACGTAACATACTTCTATTCATAACTTTTGCCTGAAAAGGTATTTTACTGAAATAATTATTTAAGCGCTCCTCTATCTATTTTAAGTGCCCCTTAAAAAAGCATTTGAATTATCTTCTCACACACTGATCCATTCTCTGTCTGACAGCGGACACAGCGACGTAAACAATGCCAGCACAATACATTGCCGGTTCAAAGTGACAATGGTAACAGAAACTATGGACCGAAGCAACCATGTCAAGGTGTTTCCCTATTAAAATTTTGACACGGAGTAGACATGAATAGCTGATAAATTGACCTAAATAAAAGAGGGTGTCATATTTAAATGTGTCATATCAGAATGATTATTATGATTACTTTCTATTGTCCGCTTTTATAATTTCTTACGTGGCGATATTATCGTGGAAATACACGTCTACGTCACGGCATGGCGATAACACAGCAGGGAAGTAATATGTATGAAAATAATATGAAGACGCTTTTAAATGTTTGTCCACGATAATATCATCGCGATAGAAATGATAAAAGCGCGCATTGTGTTTGAAAGTCGGTTACGTATAATGATTAAGATTAAAACTAAATGAACAATTCTTAAAGGACAAGCTTTTATTGAAATTATGTTGTGCTGTCAAAATTCAGTTTGCATAGATGAGACTAGAAGATGCCAGAAGCCGTTAAAGAGTTATCTCGTGTGTAGACGGTGATCTGACTGAATGTTGTATTAAGTCAGATCAATAAATCTAAAATCATAAGAATGGGATGTGTTCACAAAGTTTCATCATGATCGGATTAATCGAATAGGTAAACAATTCGATTAAAAGATTTGATCGTCAGAAAGCAGTGAAGCTAAATCATAACTTGTTCTGTAAAATTCCCGTCGAGATATCACGAATTTTTGAATAATCTGACTCGCTAAAATAGACAACTTTGAGATAAGCCTGTCAACATCGATCAATTTATCACTGACGCATTATTTTTGGATGTAAAAAACCACTCCATGATGGTTATTGATGGCGTTAGATAAAACAGTGCTATTGCATTGACGAGATTCATATTGTTTATGTGCAGATAACCTCATAAACGTTTAAAAATATATGTATATAACTTTAGCTTCGATAAATAATTTACAGCAAGTAGTATTTAGATAAATAGATAGATAAATCGTTTATTTAGTGCACACAAAAAACAGCACAGCATGCAAAAGCACGATTAAATAATTACTAATTAGCTATTAGGAAATAGCTGCAAGGTGCCAATATACAAACAAATATAAAAGGAAGAAAACAAGACATTGTGATGACACTATTGGCTATGACACAATCAACGAACATAAACAAGTGCGGTGTGCGCTTCAAGGTTAAGTTAGGTTATGTATTTTCAAAAACCCTTCCTTGGTGCTTTAAGGAACTCTTGTGCAAAATTTCATGGTTTTTCACCCAGTGGTTTAGGCTGTACGTAGTCTGTCAGTGAGTGAATAAATTTATGATTTTTCTTAAAGCAAAATTACATTTGCGAGTTTGCACAAATTTAATTTAATTTAATTGACACTGCAACTCCTTCCCAAATTAGGCCTCAAATCAATGTCGTGCCGTGCAAAATAACGTGAGGCAGGTTATTTGAAACGTCATTTATTTCGATATCCACACTATAGTGTAATTAAAACATGACAGCAAGACTGTACGCGTTATATTTTCAGTTAGCTCTCGTACCCACGTTCAATTTTTATTCGCGCACTGGATTTTCAACGCACTGCATTGTACCGAGAATTGAAAATAGAACAATGCGTTTTTTGACGCGCTGGGATGTACCTACTCTGTTTGATTCTCAACGCTCGGTTCAACACAGAGAGTTGAAAATTCAGTACGCCATGAAACCGTCGCGTTAAAAATTTGTCCGTGCGTACCTTACAAGCAGCATTTGTAACCCATCACGTGGTCACACTATAAATATAATTGCGTATTTCACGACTATCTTATTATGATAATTTGCATGTACACACTACTTGTAACCTGTCCTTTATTACAGATCCTGATAGAAACTAGAGTTACTATACATATTGTAAGATTGTGGCCATGTTGTAGTACTCGTATTCCTACTGTACAATATGGCCCGACCAAGATTATGTCTGAACTAAAAGAGACTGTGACCTCTGAGTTTGTTTCAGTCTTTCTTCTCAGAGTATTCAGTAACGAAACACGGAACTCAACTATACTCCACAGGTTTAGGTAGTTAAATAAAGGTAATCAAATCGTATAAAGGGTTTTTATTGATGACACTCTTGTTTAAAAATACGATAATCCAAAATAAATTTAGTGTCCTCTTTTATTAATGTATGTTAAACTTTGTCTTTTATGAACAACTCTTCGTTGATGCAACTGCTTGAGGACAATTTTTTTGTTACATTTATAATTATTTATAATTTATTTTGTAATTTGTCTATTGTAAGTCAAACTAAACGTCAACGAATTATAATGTTGCTAAATTGAAGAGTTCAACTGTGACGTAGCATGACAGCTGAAGTGACAGGTATTGCGTTTAGTCGGTTACTTGACAGCTGTCTCGTCACGTGGTTTTTCTTGTTTACCTTTATTTAACCACCTAAACGAACTTTAGTTTTAAAACAATTTAATTTTGACGTGTAAAAGTGTTTGTTTGAACCAATTTACAGAAATAAATTATCCTTTATTTATCATTTATATCTTTCTAACTTACAAAAAAGAGAATGGCACTATCGTTATTCATAATCAAATAATTAAAATATTATCTTATTGCTGCTGAAAACGACAACGTCACAAATTATAAATTTTCATAAAAAATGTAATAGAAGAACACGCGGTCACACAGACAGACGAAAAGCGACTCTAACTTATAATATGTATAGATTATGTGACTTCAACAGTCGTAGCTCAGATTTCAGGACTATAATTTCATAAGCCTCACTTTATCAGGGTTATTTATTAGTTACTATTTCATGGTGTGACGACAACCTTATGTTTACTCATCGTGAACTATCATTTTGCGACTGTTAGCACACTAGAGTTTGAAAAAAAAAATGAAATCGTAGTTTTAAGGATAAGCACTATCTTAACTGATATTTTCTTGAATCATACGATCATATCAATAAAAACATATGTAATACGTAAGGAAAGTTTTTTCAAAGAAACTCTACCAAGGAAGGCTCATTCGCAGACAACCAATAAATGTGCGTGATTCGACCTCATTTTTAAACAAAAACTACTAAAAACAAACTACACTCCTATACTGATATGGTGAACCGAAGCACGGTAGTCAAAGTAGTAATGTGGGACACTGACGTCAAACTTTTCGCATTAGGAACTTCAGTAGGTCTCGGTCGACTCTACGATGTTGAAGCGGAAATGACACTTAAGTTGAAAAGCGAAAGGATCAATTTCCCATGAAAACACCATGGGAATGACGTAAGAGCTATTGAAATTAACCCTGTCTACACCGCATGCATTGTATCAGACGTGACGCAAACTGTTCAGTCAACATACTACACGTTTAAGTTAAACTGCAGTTCTTTTTCTATTTGGGTCGATGAAAATAATCGTAGTTTTTTTAGTAGGTACTTTGTGGGTACAGCAAAAAACAGGAATTTGTCAGGTTCGACGAACTTTTCTAAGATAAACGAGATTATAGGCCCTACATTGTTACTATCTTATCTGAATGTCTACCTTTACATTTGGGCCAAGTTTCGAAACAACAAACATATGTTGTGGAAGCACCTTACATAAACAAAAATTCTCCACAACTTCGACGCGCCTCCAGCATTATACAATGTACCTACACGACGTTTTTAAATGAAACATTCCTGCGTAATATTCCTTGGGTTATGTAGGTAGTTTATTCCAAAACTCCAGAACATGTTTGGGGAAATTTTTCAGCCACCCAGTTTGTGGGGGTGGCTGGATTATGGTGATTACCGTTAATGACTATACGTAGGTTATTGATTAACCAGTTAAGCGTCATCGTGGTATTAAGGGATTGATTGTAACTTTTCTGTTTTGCTTCAGTTTTAAGGCGGACTAAAATAGCTCGGTGAGTAATCAGTCTTTATTAGCTACACGCGATTTTTTGTTCTATAACTACAAGCTATAATTTTAGTTTGAAATAAGGGCATGACGTCATTAATTAATGTACTCAAAGTAACCCACTATATTGATTTGAGTAACCCCCTGCATATCTCAGACTTGATGTTTTCAATCAATTATTCGAATATCAAACTATAAATTGAGCTTCAGTTATTTATACCTGTCTAGAAGTTACCGCAGACTAAAATATAATTTTAGTTAAATAACTATCTGGGCTAACTATTAATAATTGTTGTCCTTTTCTGACAATTTAGATTTGACCAATCCAATAAATTAAGCCATCGATGACATTTAAACATTTATTGACTTTGATATTAATTTGAAATAGTTTAATTAACTGCCAGTGTGGATTCTAACGGATTAATAACTTAGTTTATTTCTCAAGGAATAATTTACCGACAGCGGTTACGAATTGCTACCATTTAGATTTGATGTTATTAACACTAAAAACAAACAACGGTACCAATTTGCTTTATCACGGCGGAAAAATAATTTTAATGACTAACTATTCATACCAAAATATTTCCATACTGGAAATTAGGTTAAGTTAATAAGATACGACTTTCCACAAGGTTATGCACCGAGATCATCTCACCGTTGTTATACTTGTGCCGTTCTAGAATTTATGAGCCTTTAATATGCAAGAAGCGTATATTGATTTTAAGAAAGAAGCGTTTATTAATTTTAAACATCCTGCATTTACGATAGTTTGAGCAGATTTTATAATACCTTTACAGCCAAAGGGTGAAACGGGACCCTATTACTAAGACTCCGCTGTCCGTCTGTCACCGGGCTGTATCTCATGAACCGTGATAGTTAGACAGTTGAAATTTTCACAGATGATGTATTTTTGTTGCTGCTATAACAATAAATACTAAAAACATTATTTAAGTGGCGCTCCCATACAACAGACGTGATTTTTTGCCGTTTTTATAGATAATGGTATATGGAACCCTTCGTGCGCGGGTCCGACTCGCACATGGCCGGTTTATTAAGTAATTCTACAGTTACCTACAATGTATGACGTATTTTTGCGATCATGAATGTTTGAGCCACTCGCACCGCCATGTAAAATAAACACAACAAAATTCGTTGATATCTGTATAGAATAATCTAAATAATCCGACCAAAACCCTAGACTTCCAAAAAAACAGCTCTACTAAATCGCGACCCAAAATCGTGTATCTAATGTTATATTCATTAGGCAGCCGAAATCCACGAAAGTGGAATATTCCGGTTTTGACATACTGTCGTAAAACATGGAAACATGTGGCGTACGATATCTTTTGGGATAAAAGCATCGTCCTTGGATCGTCCATCTATAATGATTAATGCTACCCATCCATCCCACCTAGACCCGGGGAGGGAAAGAAAAACTTGATTGATGAAGAAGCGAGGGTTAGTGGGTTTTCAACTATTTCCTCGTTCCAAATGTGGGTATTTTAGTATGTGGGTTATTGGGCTTATTTATTTGTTGAGAGGGTGACGCGATTTACGCGATCAATAGCATGATGTAGCGATTTCTGAGATGACCTGTTAAGGGATGGGGGGAAATGTGTTGTAATAGACATCGTATGTATTTTTTTAGAAGGTACGTCGGGTGGTTTGCCATTTTGGAATCGAATCGCAATTTGTCTTCTATGACTGACTGTAGCAAGGAATTGTAGCTGGAACTGTTACTGCAGTTATCGACTGGAAAACTGGCTGTGACAAACACATGTCTTGTGTTATATCGTGTATAGGTACTCGTACCTACTGACCCACACACATCCTACACCTACCTGCCTACCTGATTCTCAGCTTAGTTTGAATAAATGACTTTTGAATTATTGACCTACTAAAATAAATTCGTGAACCTCACTAAACAGAGGACGGCAAGATAAATACAGCCGGCGACGTATTTACACGAAAGTTTAGGGTTATTTAAAATTATCCGATACATCGGCCTTTCCAGTCTGTGTCCACATACTTGTAGGCTAACCCTCCCGTGACCACAAGCTGAAAGGCCTCGAAATGTGGGAGAAATTTAAATTATAAACACAAAGTAGGAACTCATACTATTTAGGTATGTGAGTTGCTCGGTTATACTTCAGTGAATTTATGTTAATGTTAAATGTGAGTTACGGTAGGATTGCTTAATTTAGATCATTCAAAAGTTTGTCTGTTTGTTGTACGTTAATATGTAGCTTACTAGTAATATCACACTGTATAGCGGGGTTAATGGAAGCCCTATTTTAGTAAGTATCCCATCACAACCGTTTGCCCTAACAGTAAAGACGGAGGCCTATGTCCAGTGTGTTATTAATGATGATGCATGTAAGCCTGCCCATATCATGTTTAAATACTTAGCAGGCTATACGTTTATGCAGTATTTTCCGCAGCAGAGAACCTTGAAGATGATGTTTATCTCGAAACGTTTTTTGAACCTAATGAAAGCAAAAATATTTTTTACATAGAAATAAATGTAAATGATGCGCTGAGAGCACAATAAGGATTGATCTTCAAAATAGTGTTGCTCATATTTGTGTTGTTGTTGACAACAAAAGACCTATTGTTATGAAACATTCTTCAGTAAACGACAACTTTGAAGTCTTTTCGTGAAATGACAAGTTACTGATGGCTGGAAGATCAATGGTTTGATCGTATGATATGGTTGTCCCAGCGACGGGTCTAAAAAAACATCAAGGTTAAATATAGAATAAGTATATGATATTTTCGGTCCAAAATAGGCCAAATATTGGTGATGATATATTTAATGTCTCGTTGTCAACACAAAAATTCGCCCACGGTATAAAAGTGGGTGGTCCATTCTTTAGAAATAGGGTTACAAAGGGTAACATCATTAAATCCGATTATAACCTTTCACCCCTCTAAACCCCGCATTTTGGGGATAGCTGATTAATTAAAGTTGATACGGCTAGACCCCTGCTTATCCCAAAAGGGTACAAGAAAGATACATGGTTCTATTTTCATGGCTTTTAATATGCTTGCTGGAGCATGAAGAGGATTAGGCATCAACAACACACATCCAACTGATGGCCGGATTAGGTGTAGCTTAACTACTTCAATCGTGATCTGTATCTTGCTTGTCATTAGGTTAATATAACTACAAAGCAAATACATAATAATGCACGTAAGGCACGTACCTACATACATATTTTTTTTAATAAGCATCTCATTATTATTTTGATCCCGCCTGCTTATTAATTCAACACTACCTACAAATAGCATGATAATTATTTTCCCAAAAATAATTTCCGTAATTACTTCCTAATTAAGTAAAACCATTAAAATCTAACCAGAACAAACTCATAAGTTCTCCAAGGTTGCCACGAAAATAGAATACAATATTCCGATTGCAAAGTGAGCCGAAAAACGTCGGTAACCTAAAAGCAATTAACTAAATAAAGACTAATAACGACCTACTTACTTATACGAACTGTTAGAAGCCTCACGAAAGTATTATCCCTTGTAATGAGTCGGCGAAAATAGGGCCGTGATTAACTAGATTAGTGAGGTAACACGCTTTTGGATGAATACCCTATTCATTTGTTTGAGACACCGCTATTCAAACACTTTGAATGTGTTTTAAAAGCGTTGCAGCCTGATAACTGAAGTTTAGAAGCTCATTTTAATGATAAACACAAATCTTTGCATTTATTCAAGTCCCATTTAAACAGAGTGTTTCTATTTGAATTTACATAACACTGAAAAACGAAAGCTTTGTTCACGAATAGGTAGATACTATTCAACCTTCAAAATATGATTAGGTAGGTACATTACATTATGTTAATGTTTTATCCATAATTACTGATCACACACTATAAACAAGAGCATCAATGACGAAACAACAATAATGACAAGCTCCACTTCGCTTGACCACACAATAGGTAGTGGCCCTGACATTGACGAGGTCAACACAGCATTGTATACCGAAGAAGACAATTCAGCCGTACTGCCTATAAAAATTCTAACACTGCACCTGCAACGACACGACATTACGTCACAAGGGCATGGAAATTATACAATTGTAGTAATTAATTATGGACCGTATGTGATCACAATAAAACATGTAATGTATGAAACATAAGACCTTCATTACTTAGAGGTCAGAATAAGGTCGGCTCTGATTAGTACAGAGGCTTTAAGTATGCAAAGTGCGTTATGAAAAAGTATTTTTTGTCTTTGTTGGGGAGGGGATTATAGTCTTGAAGCTAGTTTCGAGGGAAGTCGGTTTGTGGAGGAGTAGGCCCTCTCAACCTTGAGCGGACTATTTAACTACTTGGCAGGGAATTGTTTCCGATAGCTCTGAGGTCTGCTGTTTATTTATAGAGGCAAGCTGCAGTGTTTGTGGTTAAATAACAGCTGTAGTCTATGTGCTAGGTACCTACAGAGGTATTATGTAGGTGTTATAAACCACATTTATGGTAAACATTTTAGATACAATTTTTAGGTATAAAAACATTCATACAGTCCATGAAACTTTTTACATTGTAGTTACTTTGAATCGAACTAACGCCATATTTTTTTGCAACACATTCTACTATTTGCTATTGTTGCGATCGAATCGTGCAACTGTTAAAGAAAATCATTGATGACGTCACACGCACGTGAACCGCACAATGTCACGGTGTCCATTCATCGTCACGGCAGGGTTGCCAACTAAACAAAATTTAACTGACAATGACAGTAATGTGATATTGATATTTGACGCATTATATTAGATGGTGCTTCGTTATTTACCGAGATATGCAAACAAGTGGAGTAGATTACTACTCCACAAAAACAACACAAATTATGGAAGTGATAGATTTTAGCTAGTTGGGATGTTTGCCAAATTAATGCGATAAACAGATGCAAACTACCAGTAGTGTTTTTGACATAGGAGTATGAGTTGATACAGGGCACGATATAATCTGTGATGAAGCCATTTAGACTCAATCAAATTATTTTCAACACCGTGTTTCTAAGAAATTACACTTTAGTAAAAAGGAAAGATATCTTTCAACAATTTGAATCTTCATTACCAGCGCGTCTAATGGCAGCCCTGCATTTGGCACGCACTCATCGGCAGTGGTGCGTGGCATAATTTTATTAGGTAGGTACTATTTATTTTTTCCCACGAGCCACGGCTGCGGACGGAGATTAGTGCACCGGAAAGCCAAGGTGTACACTGTCGAGAAAAACTTTGGCCATTCACCGCCCATGTAATCATGGCCGAATCTAAGTTCGTAAAAAGTTGTTTTTGTTGGTCGAGAATCTTCTGAATTGATTTTAAATGGATTCTGAATTATGTGTGTAGGTAATTATAATCGCGATAACTATTTGATTCACTTTTTTTTGATCCGTTCATGTTACATTAAATCATATTTGTCATGTAGATCTGTTTTTGACGTTTAAAATGGATTTCTCTATAGCTTTAATATACCATTTTGGTTATAGAATAAGAAGAAAATTTGTCAAATATCAATAATTATTGAAGGAAAATGAAGCAAAAGGCGCATGTAAAGAGCAGGTGGCGTTCTGTTCTGTTCTGTGAGTTTGAGTGAGAAAATTTATAACTTAAGATTTCTCTACTCTATCGAACGATACTGAAACTTACCGAAATATCATTTATAGGTCTCAGACCAAATAAAAAACGAAGACATAGCGCTGTCAACAGTGACGTGAAGCCGCTTTCGTAAACATGTGTCCACTAAGTGAGGTGTAGTTTGATTGTAAATGGTTGTAAATGTGTGCATGTGAGCGTGTATGCACAGAGCGGAAGTACAGTTTTGGCATTCTTCACTGTATTGTTCGCAGCGCTATTTCTTGGTTTTTTAATTGGTCTGAGACCTATAAATGATATTTAAAACTACTACCTAGCCTAACTTAACATTTACTGATACCTAAGTAACTAGGATACCTACGTACTTAGGTATAGTTCGATTCAAGCTTAATGGCGGCTCGGAAGTTAGCCACTTGCTGCGCAGTACCCCGCCCCTCACCCCCGCTGACACATGAATTCGTTACTGCGCAGCGACTCGCCTCATGTTCGGAGCCGCCATTATGTTTAAATCGGGCTGTACTTACGTAGGTATCGGTAACTTAGTGTGACCTTTCAAAGTTGATATAAACTTCAGATTAATTTATGAAAATTGAATTTTGCTAGACGAAGGCAATAAATATTGAAAGTTACTGGAACCTTTTATTAAACACAATCAATTATTCTGAAACTTGACAAACAATTCAGAACATCTAATAATCATGACTTGTTGCTGCAATTGTAGCCAGAATTGATATAGATGATTGATTATAGCCGATAATATTTTATAGTTTGTTCTTGATACCTATTTCTTACGACTAAAATTCTGAGAAGGTTTTTCTCGATAAGAAAGCTGTGGCAATCCCGTAGATATGTTTAAAAATCTTGGTTTAATAAATCAATTAAAGACATTATGATCAGCCTATAGCGTTTTCCCAGCTGGAGTTCCCGGTCTAACCGGATGCAGCTGAATACCAGTATTTTACATGAAGCGACTACATAACTGACCTCCACAACCCAGAAAGAATGAAAAAAGAGATTATAAAAATAAATATTATACTAGCTTTATAATATACTAGCTTTTTCCCGCGGCTTTGCTCGCATGGAAGTCCGAAATGATCCCATGGAAACGTACTACCGGGATATCTATACAATGTGTTAATCCAGGTTATAAACTATCTGTCTGTCTCAACCAAATTATATTAGTAGCATAACGTAATTAATGAAATACTATCGTACATTCATGGGAGCCTACTTTTTTTTTGGATTTATGGTATTTATACCGGGATATCATAAGTGCAAAATTTATAAAAACATGATTTTTATTCATATATTATTTATTTTCTCGTGACTCTTTCCAATTTTTTAATAGTTATTCTGCTATTCGGGGCGGAGAAAAAACCAACAAATTAAAAATCAGAAAAATCGGTCCAGCCGTTCTTGACTTATAAATGGTGTAACTAACACGACTTTCTTTTAAAAATATAGATTATATCAAGAGAAGCAGTTTGTAAGTTTGGATTTATGAAGAATTCTCCGAAACTACTGATTCACTGATAGAAAGCTATTTCCGAGTAATTATATAAATAATTATTGTATAATTATCACTTGTTGAAAGAATGGTGAAGGTGAAACCTTGCCTGAGCGATATTTCTCGACGGCATGCGGCATGTGAAGCCAAGTCAGAGGCCCACGGGTGGCATAAAAACTCTGACACCAGTACCCTAATTGCGTAATACACGATCAATCAGAATCTGAATCGTTTTGAAACAGATTGCTAAGCCATTGCTTCATAAGTTCGAATAAAAAATCTGCTCAACAACGTAAATAGCGCAATGAATGTTGTTGAACTGTCAAAATGAAACAGATTAGTCGTAATCGTTTACGAAAATATGTTGCGTAATTAGATAGCTGGTTAGTCACTAATCACACGAAAAAGAAGAAGCAATCGATTAATATAGAATAGATTGTACGGTATAGTTGGTTTCCACGCGGACGGAGTCGAGGGCAGTAGCTAGTTGAAAATAAATTGGGAATCAAATCTCGCAATACGTGTTATAGAGATTTTTGATTTATGAATACTGACATATTGTCTGATACCATATATGCTCGTGCTACTAAACTAATTACTTATATGAATCTAGTCATCCAATGTGATGTCGGAGGACTAGTAAAGCGGATGGAGAGCGGCTGTCGCTCATCATTCAATATCCTTGTTAGCCGGTGACATCTGACTACAGCTGACAATGTTTGGACGCTACATTTTACGAGTTCTTTGCTCTGTGGCGTGATGGCCGTAATTGAACATTACCACAGTATAAATAAGTAACAGTATTATGTCTTCATAGAAAACGGCCGAAACGACGTGCTTCGAAATTTCAGTAGTATATCAGTACGCAACAGTACCGAGTGGCCGTAGGTAATTATTTCAAGGTCACTTCCGAGACATAATACTGCTACTTATTATACTGTGACATTACTACACTATCTACACTTACGGGAGGTATCTTTCGTATATTTTATACGACAAAAAAGGAGGTTTTGTTTTTACCCCGTATGTTTGTATGTCTGCGATTTTCTCACAAACTTCCAAACCAATTTTGTTGTCTTTTTCAGTGACGATACTTTCAGGAAAGTAGTAATTACACAAGATATCACTGAAGTGAAAATGTGAGTATAGTTGATAATCAAGATCGCTTAAAACTGCGTGTATGACCAGCTAACTAATTGCGTAAGCGTAACACATTTTCGTAAATGATAGACTAATCTGTTGCATTTTGACAGTTCAACAACATTCATTGCATTATTTACGTTATTGAGCAGATTTTTTGTCGAACTTTTGAAGCAATGTATTCGATATATTCGTTGTGATTGATCGTGTATGACGTAATTTGGGGACCCCAGCACGTGGGGTTTTGTAGTCTATTCATTCCCCCATTGGAAGAAAGTGTGAGTTTATGTATGTATGTATATAAAACCGTGTTTAATAGAACAATAGTTGAAGACCTTGGCAATGAATGTTGTTGTTGAAATAATATTCACATGTGAGCCGTATTATAGTAGGGCTAATAGATAAAAGAGGACGATAATGTATGTGTAATGTGGATATTAAGATATTAATACACTTGATACTTTAAGTGTAATACGTGCTTATTAGTTGGTATATATTTACTTTATATGCTTAATAACAATAATATATTATAAAATCTATTTGAAAAGGGCAGTAGCATTACTAATGGTTTTTCCTGTTTGTTTTTATAAAAAAGATTTAAAATGTTTTTAAGTAGTTTATCACTATTTATAATCTACGAGTATCTCTAGTGGATAGGGAGAGAGCACTTTGCAAAAACTTTGGAAGAAAAATAACTTTACCAAATTTTCCAAAAAGAACAAAACATTTTTCGAAACACAATTATTATTTTGTTGTATTCAACAACAGACTCTATTGTTTTGATTTAATTAACAATTTCGAAACTTAAATACATGTATTGAATAATGAGCTGGATTGTTTTATGAACAAAACATTGAAAGACGATGTTTAAAAAAAGCATGGCTATAAAATTCATTTTTAACTAGTTCTTTCAAAAGAAGTTTTAAGAATTTTCTTTTACACAGGAGATAGAGGAAACATTTACCAACTATTGAACAGATTCTTCCCTAACAAGTACCGAATTACTTATTGAGTTTCAGAAATAATTAAAGGAGTTAGTAGGTAGTTACCTACATAACCGCCATCATAATTGCTGGCTTAGCAAAAGATGAAGTCATTTTGTAGGTACATATCAACCAAAAATATACCTACTGATCTACACGGTCGGTCAATTAGCAGAAATGCAAAAATTATGCGTTTATTGCAAAATAACGCTTTTCAATTGTTTTTGCAATCAATTTTCGATTCAATTAAATCTGCCTTGCTGAAACAATAAGCTTAGTTTTTTGGGAAGGCCTGTCAACATAAACCGGTGCTTACATTATGAAACTAAGTTAAACTAACACCCGATTTTTGAACAATTATCTGAGCAGAGGGGCCTGCGGAGCATGCGTTGTTCATACAAACGTAATAAAAAATAATTTGTAAATAAAAATTATTTTTCTATTCTTAAGGTAGTGTGTATTTATTCCGATTGGATTACAGAATATCTAGGCTTCCAAATATATATTTTGAATGGACACTGATATATAGACGACATATGAGGAATTAAAAATTTCTATAGAAAACTTATTTTTTTCATAACTCGAATTTAAATCAGTGTCCGTTTAAAATATATATTTGGGAGCCTAGATATTCTGTAATCCAATCGGTATAAATACACACTACCTTAAGAATATGTTTGATTTACAAATTATTTTGATATTACGTTTGTATGAACTACGCATGCTCCGCCGGCCCGTTAACATGAGATAGGACAGCGTGTGAGTTGAATTTATCAGCTTTTCAAAAACCAGGTGTTAGTTAGCTATAGCCCGAAACAGAACAGTCATGCTACAGTGTGTTCATTATAACTTAACGTGTGGCGCGATTGGTAGCACTGAATTTAGCAGACATGTGATTAGTAGTACTGTTCTGTCAGTCGCCATTTTGAACCCTATTAGTATTGAAACTAAGACTGCAAAATTCAGTGCTAACCATCGTGTCAGGCGTCAGGAACGACACTAGTTTCATAATCTCTAGTCACACTACAATTATTCTCTTTTCAAAACTTGCAACACGCGATTGCTTCTAACTTGCACAGTGTCACAAGCACAACTCAAACGTCACAGTCCATCAGTGTTTGCGTTCGAACCATCTGTCTCAATAACAGTTAGCAATCGGCTTTACACAGCAAATGAGCTGGAAAACAAACTCCTGGATTGTGTACTGACGTCACAATTGTTTGTACGCGTAAACAACACCTGGCCGGTGTATTTATAAAAGCCCTTTAGTGTTCGGGAAAATAGACTACATTGTTTTTAAATTTGATTTTAACCAGTCTAGACTGCTTATTAGTTGATTTTGTAACTAGGTTAATTTTCTTTGGGGTTATAATATTCTATTAGTTAGTTCTTTCTTTTTCGATTGGCTAGCGACTAACCTGCTATCTAATTACGCAACCGGGTAATATGTTTTTCATTGACTTGAATGTGCCCTGGGGGCTGTGAGTATGTCATGCTTACTCAGATGTCTCGCTGATGGTGGCGCGTGTGTTGGATATTTTAGCTCCCTTCAAAATGGTGCTGATCCATGAGTCATGTTCGTAAACGGGCGCCGTCAGTTGGGACTGGTCATCTCTTAGCTGCCATGGATTATTTTAATTTTCGAATGGTTCTTTGTTTATATCTTTTTATTACGGACGCTTTTAACGTGCACGTCTTTCTACATTGTTCTCACATGTATAATTTCAACATGAATGATGTAACCAATATATTGTAACAAACTTTTGATTTAAAAGAGTGTCCGTGGAGTTTCTTGCCCGTTCTTCTCCATAGGTACCTACTACGCTTTGGAATAGGCAACTAGCTTCATATTTCTGACTGACCGACCCCTTGACAGTTCAAAAATGCCTGTAAATGGTTTAATTGAAATAAATGCTTTGAATTTTGAGTTTGAGCAGTTTTTTTTCGAACTAATAAAGCAATGGATTACCAGTCTGTTTCAAACTGATTCAGATTCCGATTGATATGTATTACACAATTAGGGTACTGGTGTCAGAGTTTGAAGAAACCCGTGAGTCTCTCTGACTTGGCTTCACATGTCAATATTTCGTCAAGTAGTTAAACATGATTAAAATTCTAGGCTTATCCAAATATGTAGAAAAACCTGAAAATTGTTTTACATAACAATTTTCTAAACATCGAAATTATAATGTTGTTATTTATCTATTAGTATGCTATAATAATTACTGAAACATTGTACCTACACTGAATAAAAATAGGTACTAATGTGCTTTTAATGTGTCCAAAATTACATAGATTCTAGTTCGAAATTTAACCCTTCCGGGCTCATGTGGCTTTAATTTGACCTAATAATTATACGACCTAAAAATATAAAGCTAATAAAAACTATAGGTTTATCGTTAGGGTCATTAATATTTATTTTGTTGGTCTATAAAACTTCGATATAAATTTTATACGAGGAAAACTATACAAGCTAAAATAGAAATCGGAAGAGCTTACTCTGACGAAATAGTATTTAACGTTTGTATGGAATTTTGAACGTCTGCCAGTATCAAATGGGAATACAAGCGAATGTGTTATAGTTTTGGCATAAAAATTTCGTTGTGACCTAAATAGAAATAGGTGAACACTTTCTTGCTATAATGATTATAAAGTATAATAAAATATACCTACCTACGTAAGTTGAAATTATTCGATTCATATAATGTTGACCTTTTTTTTTTTTTTTGGGTGGGAAGTCTTCAAATAACTTTACCCGAGATGATTTGATGATAGTAATAATGTTGACCTGACAACCTATATTAACGTAGCCAAGAGATTGCTGTTACATCTAGACTTTCGTGAGATTACCGTTTATTTAACTTAGGTAATAGGTAATACGGGCTGGTTTCCGCAACTCCACGTCAAAGCGCGTATTTTGCGTACGGGGAAACGTTTATTTACCTTAATTTAAGAATAGGTAAGCGAATTATCTTCCAGCTTTATTTTAGAATGGAAATCATGAGAACTAGCGCAGCGTTAAGAGACCAGAAAAGTACCTCTCTGTACCTTCACTTTCAAGTTATAACAAAAATAAATTTAACAAATGTGTATGTAGCTGTATGTCGCTCAAAATTATAACATACTCGTACATTAATAAAACCTCACTATACCTTCTAGAAGGCACCTCACATGTTTGACCCTAATTTGTTCCTCCAATAGTGGCTCCGCAAGATAACCTGAATATCACTAATTACACCAAAGTAAATATAAATCTATTAATACCCACGCTTCGCTCTAACCGTGAGATGGAGATAAAATATTTGCAGACACAACTTGTTTGTATGGAAAATAGACTTATTAATAGGTTTTAAGGACAAATTGCGCTATTAACAGAAAACTGATTGCTATGGTGTTTTTTTCCTATTACCTTGTCTTTTCATTGCAGTTTTAACTAGTCATTAAGAAAAATACTACTTACGGCACGTGTTTTTTTACTAGATTTTACGCTCGTGTAATTTTTGAAGCTAGAAGAGAACTAGGTATTAATTTGATTTGCATTCGATATGGTAGCAAAACAGATTTCCTATCAGCTGTTTTAATATTGATATTTGGGAAATATGGCTATCGATGATCGACGAAGAGTTGAGTTTTCTATTTTGTCAATATAATATTTGGGCTTAGTATGCTGACTATCCTTTACGAAATGAAGCGTAAAGTTTTATTAAGAGCACTTTATACCTTTTATGTGAATATCTATTCTCACAAATATATTAACGAAAGCTTCCTAAAGCTCCCAACTATTTAAGGGTTAGGTACCTTCTTTAATACTCATGACTATAGAGGTGAAATAAAATGGGGAAAGTAATATAGTTAAGTAAATGGCTTTGTTAAACAACTTTTATTAGCGGCTGCGACTTTTAATATCACGCGCAGTGCCTACATAATATGGATTAATGATCAACCCTTCAGGCGGAGTTGAATTATAGCCGTATGTGAGTTCGTGAAAGTGATTTCGTTGAAATTGGAATATATATTTTTTAATTTAATGTTTGAATATTTATTATTTGCTAGATAGGAGTTATGTTATTTGAAATGAGTCGTTTTTTTCACATTTGTTTTTCGAAAACATCGTCGTCGTCGTTAATAAATATAAAAAATAAATAATAAAATAAAAAATAAAATAATATAAAAAATAAAACCTAATTTATGTTAGGTGTAGGTATTTTGAACTAGGTATTTATTTTTTCGTTTTTATTTTTAGTGTTTAAGAGTGGAAACTTGTGTGAAATGGTCTTCAATTTCATATTGTTTAAAACACTGGTTATGTTAGCTGTAAGTTTACTAAATAAAATAAAATTAAAAAAAAACACACATTCACGATTTCCCATTCACCCATCGATTCTGTTTTGACCGTTTGAGCCTGCCATTTTTTTAACTATACCAATTTTGTAACATCTATCTGTCGCTATTATGCGATGGTAATAATTAGGCATGTACCGTGTATTGGTTCGACATTTTAACACAGATTGTTATGTAAATCGGCAAATTTCAAGCTTAACTCGCCATCAATCTTTCATTAGTCGCCATTTGTTCTCGTGACGGCAAACAACGAGGCAATTAGTTCTCGTAAGATGACAGTTTAAAATGCCAGCTTGTTAATTTCAAGCCATTATCATTGATATTTGAAACTATGGATCTTTTTGAAAATAATCCTACTGAGTAGTGAGTTGTCATGTTTATTTACGTTTTCCGATGACGATGATACTCATTCTCTCTTGGTTTAAAATTTAATATCTTGTTTCATTTTTCGTAGAATACCTATAATATAAATTAATATTTCTACGAATAACATGTCTCGTAGGTATGTTTTATCATTTACCCACAAGATCAAATACGAGATAATTATTACAAAACAAATATTTGAAGTAACTAAATTGGATATTTAACGTGTTAATATTCACAATTCAATTCTAGATTACAATGAAATCGTTTGATAGTATACATAGAAGACGAAGCTCGAAAGAGTTTTACCATTTTAGTCAAATATCGAACACATTTCGGCGCAAAACATTTTTTATTGAAGTCTACGCTCCGCTGTTCGAAATTTAAAGCGAATTAAGGTGAGTAAATATTTCGAAAGAAATATATAGGAGCATAAATCTAAATAAAAACTGCAAATATTATGCTGAATTTGTACGCACATCACTATCTTCTAAACTTAAAATAATATTCTCGTAAATCAAAAAGAAAATACACTAACGCAAAACTTTTAAACTCTTACGTCATTGAAAGTTGGTCTCGTGATGCTTTATGTCTTGATTTTGGCAATGTCATATCTTTCGTATTATGTCAGACTTGGCTCATTCTCACTCTCCAAGTATTAATTATTTAGTTCTTAGTGCTTTCAACTACTCGAAACGAAATTAATTTCATAAAGCGTAAATTTATGTAGAAGTTCAGTAGATAATACTGTCGTTTCAAATTAATTACTTTTTCATTTTGAAAGGGTCCCGAGTAATGGCTCGGTTTCGTGATATTTATGCCTAATTTGAAGCACCTACCTGAGTTAATGAATATTTATGTGGCTGAGGAAAATTTGATAATTTCGGAATGGTAGATACCTACTACTCATTTATAGAGAACTCTCGATAACGATACAAAAAAAAACCTAATCGTAACTTCATTGAGCAAATAGTCATATTGCGTGTTAATCTCTCCATCTAGAACGTGTATATTAGAGGCACTTCCACCAACGACATTTTGGTCACGTAATATTTCGTAACGATCTAGAAACAATTTTTTATAACCGTCACAGGAAAATACAAGCACAACTACCTCTATCTGCCTAAAAGGTTACTTTTCAAACAGGCTGGCTGAAACATATTTTTGTTCAATTACAGAACAGTTTCGTTACGTACCTATTACTTTCGCTACGGCATGGAGGTAAATAAATTGTGTGCCAAAGAAAAGGAACGTTGGAAGGAAAACAAAAACCTGTGTAAGGAAAAGGCCTCCAATAACGTGATTGCGTGACCTACGAAGGTAAACCGAAGGTGGTATAAATTAGGCCAGCGCGTACCGAACTGTCATAGAAACAGCATGCATCGGGAGGGTTAACCTAACCTTGTCCCTTCAAGGTCTGCGTACGAACGGAAAAACAAAAATCTCAATTAAAAATACACAAAAAAGTTGGTTCAACAAAACTAATTAATATCTTCGTTCTTAGTGATAAAAGTTTTTCAATTATTTTCAACCAACATTTATTAGAAGTTTCGCGTTGCCGTAACCCTATTAATAAGTTGGGGTTACATCAGAAATTGAAATTAGGTGCGTCTACTGAATTTATCTATCATGAATTCGGATCGTCATTGTAGTGGCAAAATGTGCCCGAATCTCGGCCGTGTCCCAAATATTTTTAGATATATTTTTTCTCCCGCATCGCTGTCGGTCTAACGACATCATTATGTAGATTTTGGTCTATATATCTACCGTTATCATGCCCATCAAATGCAAAGGTCGCTTATTCATTGAATTTGAAAACGAAACCCCGTCTGGGGACTGCGGCCGGTCTTTATTCCTCGAATCCTGTTCGTGACAACTCTAGCAGATAATTTTCAGCTGAATACGGATAGATGTATTTTCAGTTGAGATGAAAGCGGTTATAACAACGAACTATCATTATCTCTTTTCTTAAGGTTGCGAGAGATAGCTGGAACCTAAAATATAAAACATAGTTTTAGTTTGACATTGTTCCGATGTCAATAGATTTATGAGAGTAATAAATATATGCGATAATTAAAGTGAATTTAGCACTAACTTTATAAATAAGGATAGTCAGTCAATTTGACAAAACATGAGCTTAAATTGCTTCTAAGTCTGGTTACAATCATCATCTGCCTAGCCTTTTCCCAACTACTTTGGGGTCAGCTTCCAGTCTAACCGGATGCAGCTGAATACCAGTATTTTATATGGAGCGACTGCTTATCTGACCTCCACAACCCAGTAATTGGGTGATACGATACCCCTTGGTAAGACTGGTTGTCAGACTTTCGGGTTTCTGACGACCCGTAACGACTGTCAAAGATCCACGAATGACAGCCGGGACCAACGGCTTAACGTGCTTTCCGAGGCACGGAGGAGTCTCAGAACGTAAAGATAGTCACCCATCCACAGACCAACCCCGGCAAGCGTAGCTTAACCTGACGGATCGACCCGTGCGGCAGTTATTACTTAGCCACGAGCTCCTCCTCCGAGCTAAGTCTGGTTACAATGAAAACAGGGAAATTAAATCAACACTTCCTTTAAAACTACTGATAAAGGAGGAAAAACCGAATTATATGACGTGATGTCCGTATCGAATGTGCCTTTCACGGTAAATCGGTTACGTGTAAGAGGTTCACGTTAAACTCTTATAGCGAATTAATTTACTTACACGTGTTTTGGTAATTAACTATTAGTACTAATACGAATTACCTACTGACGGCTGAAGAGCGATAATGAATAAGAGTTTTGGTGAAAACATACGAAAACGTTTTGTTTTGTTTAACAAAGAAATTGTGAAAATTTCCGGAATAAAAAGCCAGCTATTCTACGAAATACATTGCTTTATTTATCGTTATAAAAGCGTATACATAGATTCCCATTACTGTTTAATATAACTCGCGAAATAGGTACTATACATACATCTCTACTCAACCCTTCGGGGATCACAAGCACGGACACAGCAAGTCGTAAGATATTAAATCCAAAGCCTGAAGTTCTTCAATTAAATTCATTTCAATTATATTATCCCTTAAATAATTCTCAGCTACACTTATATACCTAAGACACAGTTTGATTTAACACATAACTCATCAGCAACTATTTAGCAGATCTTAACGAGCGATTAAATTAATCACATTCCCAAATTTGGCTGCTACCAAGTGGCCAATCGATCTGGCAGCCCCTATATAGATGCTATCTGGCGTTTTTACTGGCATTTTGGCGATGCCATCGGTCCGATGATGCCAGATGATTCGTGACGACACCTTGACATTAATACTAGCGTTGCTAGTTCATTGAAGTGATGTATCTGTATGATATGTAGTGGAACAGAGTTTGAACTCGTGTCAGGTTCTTTTGAAGCGATAACAAAGATTCTATAAATAAACGAAAAATTATTTTTATCAGGGCCTTTTTGTATACCTAGATACTTAGATATAATAGGCTACAATCATAGTCCTATGTCTCATAAATCAACTTTAAACGACAAAATTTCCGAGAAATTGTTCGCCATAGTTGTTTTGAGATATTATCAATCGTTGATTCATTTCTATTTTCATTATTTATAGAAAAAGTTTGAGGCGTTTCAGGTAATACTAAAATCTTACTAATTTTCCACTCAACAGTTTTGATTTCGTGCAGCTTCAGTAAATCAGATAAATGAACAGCTGTTTATTGTGTTAAAGTACCACGCAAAGGTTAACATTATATTTTTATTTTGTATTTATTTATATCAAGGTTATGTTTAACATAAAAATAATTAATTCAGTTATGTTTCGGAATTATGCTTGGTTGCCTGTATGATATAAGGAATCGTATGTTTCCGCTCTGTCTTAAATAGTTGAAAACAATTCTCATATAATTTATAATTTATAATTAAAACGTTCAAACAAAATCAACATATCATTGAAAGAACGGAAGAATTGTAAATTACAAAGTAAGATTAAATTATGATCAAAGAGAAAAAAAATAACAATTTCTTAATTAGTTACGCGATTAAAACTATTAAAACGACTTGTTTAGTTTCGTTTAATAGCCAAACAATTAACATTTTATTCTCAAAGAACCTTGCCAAACCATTACGTCAAAAATCACCTATTGTAATGATGCCTAAGGGCTTGTTGCTATGTTTTCTGTTACCAACTGTTGACAGTTTTTGACCAATCACGTGCCTCCGTTTTCAGAATGTTATTAAACACTGCCATTTGATTGGTCGCTTGTTACATAACGTAATGACGTATTTAATGTTGTTCCGTTACAACAGCTTTATTTACTTTTCAGTTACGAGTTTAATTTTCTTTCTTTTTGAGTTGTTTCTTTCTTTACATAGGAGCAATATAATTGGCCTTATCTCTTCGAACGAAAAAATTTAATGCGTATAATACCTACGTTTTCGTGTATTTTTTGCTTCTTTTACGTAAAAGAATTTTCCAATATGAGGGTTTTTAGAACTTTTTTTATTACTTTCGTGGATTTATTACAAAAGACGTGCCTACTTATATTTTGTAATATATCATGAGATATAGGTACCTACTGAACGTATATAATAATGACAGTGAATGTTCAAATGACTTATAGCTACACGTTTCTTAAATAATTGGGTTTTTCTATCTGGAATTTTGCAGTAGCAGCCCGGAGTCTGGATTTGTGCCTGGTTAATGGCAATTGGCTCGCCCCCTATTACATGGGACTTAAAACATAACTGGCGAAATGTGGGTGTACTATAGGTAAACCTCCGCCCAACCCTTTGGGGAAACAAGGCGTGATGTTATGTTATCTTAAATAAAACTGAAAGTTGCAAACGTGACTGAAAATAGACTTCAAAATATCCATTTATAATTGAGTGCCTGAATCTGTATCATAAACCTTCATTTTCATACACAACTCTCGGGAACGGAGCAAAATATTTACATAAAATGAATATGTATATTTTCGGTATTATTTTTGCGCACGCGTTGACGGAAAGCGATAAGAATTCAATAGCAAACGTTATGAGATTGGGTAAAAGCAATTTGTTTAACGTAAACTATACAGTCCATAAAATTTGCGAACCAATAATGAAGTAGATAGTACGTAGACATACACGTTTACTTGGGTCTGATGACGTCAGTGAGTTGGTAGTATTTTTTCCAGTTGGTGTTTTGCGTATAAGGCACAAAAATGTAGTATGCATTTAATGTTCCAGTTTAGTTTTCTACATAGCCTAGCCTATAAAAAACCTAGTTACGTATTTTAGTTTCACTGAGTTCATAATTTCACAATATTATGTTTGTTCGTTTATTATTAATTTTCGCTTTTGCAAGCAGAGGTATTGAGAATTAAAACTTATGTGGATTTTTTTAAAGTGGTAATGTAGATTACGTTCAGTAAATAAGAAAAATATGGAATTTAATTAAAAAATAAAATAAATATTGTTCAGTTTTCAGTATGTTATCGTTTCTTTGACTCTAATGTAGCGTTTGCAAATAAATAAAATGTTAGAAAAAGGGCTTTACATTTTCTGATTTCCACTAGTTTTTAACTGTTATACTTATAATTAATAAAAAAAATCTTTTAATAGTCAGAACTGTTATGATGTAATGAACACAAACATTCGCACATCGCTTGAATGAATCCCTGTCTGAACGTTTGCCAGATCGCGTATCAAGCGGTCAGAATTAGTGCCCACTGTGTAGGTCATGATCAGTCTCAAAACCACATCACTAACACCTGGCCCTACTTGTAACTCAAACTCCGATTTAACACCACTTTATATGTAAAATAATCCACCTTCAATAGGTTTAAGCACACTACACTGCTCTTATAAGCATTCTACTTACACCTGCACGCCTGTTGTCACACAACAACAAGTAAAAACGCAATTCTCGTCAACAACCGCACCACAACCTTGGTAGTAACAACGTTATCGCATTATTTATTCTAAGCACGCGCCCACCACCATATAGCCGTGAAAATGATTCGTTTTCCTCCCAAACTCACCGCGTGATAACAGATAACATTGCATACGATCTAAACAATCGATCAAAACATGAACGTAAACTGTATTTCGAGCGTATACGCGGACGCAAACAAATGCGGCCTTGAACGCTAAGCAGATCGCCTGAAATACTCAGCGCGTGGAAATAGCCGCCGTGAAAATACGACCACGTGACGCTTACGTACCTCGCGAACTGTCGTATGGAGAAAATCGATGGTGCTTGCCACTCGGCGACCGGCGGCGGACTGAGCCACTGTGTCAGCGGAACGCGCCCCACCCGAGCCTTCGCCCGCCTGACTTGCTATCACAGTTTACTATAAAAAAAATACTTTCACCCTTTTCGCACTTTACAAAAATATGGATGCAACACTTAAAATATTTTAATCAGGCGGCGTCTGTGAGCTTGTGTTTGTTCGCGATCATCCGCGGCGTCGGGTCGCGGCCGGCGCGTGCTTACAGCTCGGAGTGGGGCGGTGGACTGATCGAGGCAGCCAGCGAGCCGTCGAGGTGCCTCCCTGCCCCCGCCGTGACGTCGGCTACAGCCCGCGATGGTGGAAATTAGCAGCTTCCCGAGCGAGGGTCGTCGGATGTAGGTCACGGGGACTAGGCCTGCACTTGCCCATTCTACCGCGCTGATACACTTGACAAGTTTAAGGACATAACTAGTCGTGATTAGGTGCCCGATGCATACTTACAATTACCTACTTGTACGAGTATCACTGGCTACGTTTACTACGGTTTCTCGTAGCACGGTTGTCGTAGGCGCGATCGGGCGTACTTTTGTGGCGATAAGAAGTTCTTAAAGAAAATATAACTATTGTACTCTTCCTTAGATAAGGAAGGGACACAATTCCTTATTGAGAGATGAAAATTGGAAAAGTTTTGGGTCCCATTTTTTTCCTATTAACTTTTGTTATTATAATTGACGTTTATCGAATAACAGCGTTAAGTTTTTCCATAATATGTTCTACGATATTTTACGAGATTTTTTGTTTATTTTTTGTGATCACTAACACAGTTCTACGAACCTACGAATTAAGACAGACACGTTTCAATTTCTCAGACGTTCCTCTGTAAGTGGTATATTTTAAACTACTGAGATAGGTAAATAATTGATTTACACAAGTAGCACGAACTTCCTTACAGTGGCGCCGAAGCGTTAATCAAATTGTGTGGGTGTCTGCCGATCAGCGTCCATCGTGATTGTTCGTTAACTGAATAACAACTAATGGCCAAGGGAGTCACGAACACGAGATTGCTCCGCCATAGAAAAGGGAAATTTACATATTCTTACTGTTTCATAGCGAGTGCGGTTCGTTTGTGAAAACGCTTTGATTCATGAGTCTGTTTTCCCTTAACGATGAATTTGTTTTCTTGTTTCGGTAGGATTGTTGATATGCTATTTTGCAGTGTCACGTAATTTTGTATTTGCCCACGATTTCACAAACAAATCAAGTGAAAAACTGAACTCAAAAACTGTTCCTAGCGGTCTGTCTATTTTATGCAGAATTACATATACATAAACTCACACCTTCTTCCCATGGGGGTAGGCGGAAACTACAGAACGCCACCTGCTACGATCTTTACATACTCCTTTGGTCTCGTTTACGTTCATATATCTGGTCATACACGCACGCCGATTGCGAGTACTACGCACCTGTCCTTTCTGAAGAACAACTAGAATACTTTTTACAATAGGAACCCTCCAACTCAGATTAATAATGCTTGTAACAAGTGACGGTTCCGGTCAATATTGCAATGAATGAGATTGTGCAATAAAAGCTTTTGTTCAAACAATACTTACCTGTTAGTACTTTGTGGAGTCTGCTTTATTGAAAGTGGGATAAAGAAACTGCAGTTATAGCTTAGGTGTGACCGTCGGACTGCCAAGTCATAGGTCTCGAGTTCGAACCCAATGCACGCACCTCTGACTTTTTGGATTCATGTGCGTATTGTATACCTAATAATCACATGCTTAAAAAACAGTGAAGGAAAATATCGTGGGGAAAATGCCTGAAACATATTTATCATAATTATGTGAAGCCAAGTCAGACGCCCATGGACGGTTTAAAACTCTGACATCGTCGAAAAAAGAAAGAAGCGTTTTTAAATTTACTCGATGTGCACACATATGGTTTCTAAAGGTTCAAAATCTCTGAATCTAAGTTTCCCTAAATTCAACTGTAACAATTTTACATGACGTAAATAGTATAATTATAGGTACGTACTCAACTTTCAGCGTCATAAGCAATACTCTTAATTATCACAGAAATGTGAATTTAAGTTAAAATAATATGAAATTCCAACTTTTTCAGTAAAATCTAGCTCAACCTAACGCTAACTAGGAAAAGTTAGGTTAATTACGAACATCACAGCACCTAGAAAAGTTTAATGATAACGTTAGCTTTACGGTACTTTTTAACGGTCTTTATATGTTTTATTTTTGAAACATTAAATGTGGGCAAACTCAAAACTTATATTTAAAGTAATTAAAAAAAAAACAATCAATCTGCCTAGCCTTTTCCCAACTATATTGGTGTCGGCTTCCAGTCTAACCGGATGCAGCTGAATACCAGTATTTTACATGGAGCGACTGCCTATCTGACCTCCACAACCCAGTAACTGGGTAATACAATACCCCTTGGTAAGACTGGTTGTCAGACTTTCGGGCTTCTGACGACCCGTAACGTCTGTCAAAGATCCACGAATGACAACCGGGACCAACGGCTTAACGTGCTTTCCGAGGCACGGAGGAGTCTCGGAATGTAAAGATGGTCACCCATCCACAGACCAACCCCGGCAAGCGTAGCTTAACCTGACGGATCGACCCGTGCGGCAGTTACTACTTAGCCACGAGCTCCTCAAAAAAATAAAATATGATGAAGAATTTAAAGATAGACCCTTTTAAAGTAAATTTTCGGTCATTTTTCATAAATAATCAGAAAAATACAGGCGGTCACATGCCCATGGGTGGAATTGTATACCTTTCAAAAATATGTAATTAATCATCATTATCAATATCCTTATTATACAAACATAATTATTATAAAATAAAGTCGCTTTTCGTGTCTGTCTGTGACCGCGTTGTTCTTCTAAAATTCGCAACGGATTTTGATGCGGATTTCACCATCAGAATTCGTTCCAGAAGGTTTATATATAAGTTTTACATATAATAAAGAACAAGAGACTGCCTCGTTCTGACTTCGACTGCCTTGACAGTTCGCATTACTTCATCCACTAATAACATTGTTTTTGTTGGAGAATCTTGGGGACAGTACGTAATTAAAATGAGTGAATAATTTCGGTACACGTATTTTGTTAGACGTGTTTTTTTTATCACGGCGTTGTTCTCGTGGTCGCAAGCGTGACAGCTGAGCATAAGGACCTGGGTTCTATTCCCAAGTCGGGTAGTGTTATTGGGTTTTTCTCATTAGCAGCCCGGAGTCTGGATTTGTGCCAGGTTGATGGCAATAGGCTCGCCCCTATTACATTTATTTATTTATTTTAGCTTACACAAAGTTCTTAAATATACAACCTAGCATGGTATGAAATTCTCACTAACAGAAGACTTAGAATATTAGACAGCGGGTCCCAAACTAGGCACGACTGTAACTTGGTGACCCAAACAGTACTCATAGTTAACAATTTAAGGTGTTCTGCTAGCGCAATATTTTTATTCAAAGTTAATTTAAAAATTTACAATAAATAAGCACAAAGAAAATAAATAACATAGATTATATAAAAACAGTTGAGTAAGTGTGTGGTGTAAGTGAAGTTATGTATTATTTCAGAGTGTATTAATATGTGCTGCAAAGTAAACTTTCAGTTTCCTCATAAGTCAGCAACCATTTTTAGGGTTCCGTAGTCAACAAGGAACCCTTATAGTTTCGCCATGTCTGTCTGTCTGTCTGTCCGCGGTTTAGCTCAAAAACTATTGGTACTAGAAAGTTGTAATTTAGTATGACTATACATGTTAATGACGCCAAAAAAGTAGTAAAATAAAATTTTGAAAAAACAATTATTTAGGATACCTCCCCTACATGTAAAGTGGGGATGATATTTTTTTTTTCGTCCTTCCCATAATGTGGGTTATCGTTGGATAGGTCTTTCAAAAATATGGGGGGTTTACGAAGAACGTTTTTTGATTAAGTAAACCGTTCGTGACTTATCAAGCTTTAAAGTACCAATTTTCGTTAGAGTCAAGTGTCCCCCCCCCCCCTCTACCAACTAAACGGTTGTAGTTAGAAATTAAAATGTCACGGGAGTAGTATTTATATATAACAAAGTTTAAAGGAAAACTATCACACTTAAGTGGGCTTTACAAGTTTACGAGTAATAATCGACAAACTTAAATTTGCGGTTACAAAAACATGTTCTCACATATATTCCGTATGTTTTTCAATTACAAAGTTAAGTTTGTTCTTACGATTCATTCATTCCAACTACGGAACCCTTCATTGTGCGTGGTCCGACACGCACTTGGCCAGATTTTTTTTTTGGTTTAGTTTTGGCCTTAGAGTAATTGTTCGGTACAGTGAACGTTTTGCTTATAGCATTAAACGCCCGTATGGGTGAATACGACGTAAACCGGGTCGCAGAGGGTATTTGTTTTTGGAAGGAGGATTCTTTAAGCTATTTTCGTACCCCTTTTACTACAGCTAGAGCGTTTTGTGTTGACTTTTATGAGGTTTAGAAGTGACCCTAGGATGAACAGCTGACTTACGCGTAAAACTCCAGATTCCGTATAGTTCGTTCGTAGGGAAACGCCACGGCTTACACAGACCTTGAGGATAGCCCGCTGGGCCCGTTCCAGTTCCAGCATGCTT
Source organism: Xanthia togata (assembly GCA_963853775.1). Taxonomy (NCBI): domain Eukaryota; kingdom Metazoa; phylum Arthropoda; class Insecta; order Lepidoptera; family Noctuidae; genus Xanthia; species Xanthia togata. Next base: position 8,386,666 of record OY970802.1, on the reverse strand, counting down.
GTCTTGGTGGCACTGCCCCAGACACTTACACAGTATTGACTGAAATACTGGCGAAATGTGGGTGTACTATAGGTACCCCTCTGCCTAACACTTTGAGGATTACAGACATCGTGATGCTATGTTATATATAATAAATAAATTTCGATGTTTTGTCAATTTATTCGTAAAAACATTGTGAGGCAGGGACGGGGTTACTAGCCTACGAAATAAATTAAGCTTTTAATGACCTGCTGAATTAATATGCCGTTATCAACCCGCTTGGCAGATGCATTGATGGTTGCAATACCTGTACTTCCTATGTTATTATATTAATAGGTACAGACGCCAGCCCATCAACCTACTACAATCTATCAAATTTCTTTAATAGATTTTCAACTTTGCTACTAAGGCATAAGGTACAAAGTTGATTGGGAAAATTTGACAGTTTCGGGTAGGTTGACCTGCTGGCGTCTCTACATAGGAGAACGCTGCTACTCAATCTATTATTGTGGGTGGCAATTTTGGTCCCTGGGTTGGTCACGGCGTGCCATGTGTTCTGGTGCGCCGGTGATGAAGGAGGAGGGGCCCGCTGCGGCGGGCTGGCACCAGTCGGGGGTTGCGGAAGATTCTTTCGTTCCCGCGACCCCCGGCGTAGGTGTGAGTCGGAACACCGGGGTGGTTTTTAGTCAGTAAGAGTCTGACAGACCCCTCCGCTCGCCCCAGGCGGAGGACATCCATGAGGATTTTCCACCCCGGAACAAAAAAAAAAAAAAGGGTGGCAATTGAAGACGACCACTGTACTGTTTAATTTTTCGGTCTATCCTTGAACTAGCGTAGTATATTAGTTTGAGTATATTAGTATAAGTATATTAGTAGATATTGGTATATAGAGGTATACATTAAACAGCAAAAATAATACATCCAGTTTTTATTGTACCTATATTTGCTGAATCATTGCGAAATTTCCACCACAATTTTATGCCTAAACAATGATAATTCATTTTACCTTGCAGACAACAGTTTTATGTCTATTGTGTTAAAAATTTCAGTTGACACAAATGATTAGTATTATTATATCTGTGTCGTAACCTGTGACATGTCAAAGTTATATGGAATTATGCCATATTTATGTGAATTACGTGAGACTTATTATGCCTGTGTTTGTTTAAAATTCAATCTCTTGTCCGGTTTGGAGAATAGAAAAGATAAATGTTGCCTTAGTAGGAACGTCGGTTGTGTTATCAAGACATTTTAAGTACAAGAATGTTACAAGTGGTGCCTATTTGGTGGCGTGTGACTAATCGAGTTGAAACATAGGATAGCCTTTACCAGAAGTGGTCATCGTGTTAGTGGTTCAACAGCTTTATATCATCAGGATTGTTCCGGAATCTCAGACCAAATAAAAAATCAAGACATAGCACTGTGAACAATACAGTGAAGCATGCTAAAACAACACCTCGTCGTTCGTCGTGGACCCGGTACGACAGCGGCTTTCCTAACATCGTCTCGGTCATCAGAAGACAGCCGTAACGCAACCATCGATGCGACGTTCTGCTAGAGTGACAGTCACCAGCCTGCTCTTATCCGACCTTTTCGGTGAATCCACTAACTTCGTAACAAAACTCAACGGCGCCACTTGCCATGCTGCGCCGTCATAGCCATACACTTAAAAGTAACTTTTGGTCCTTTTTTAGGGTTCCGTAGTCAACAAGGAACCCTTATAGTTTCGCCATGTATGTCTGTCTGTCTGTCCGCGGTTTAGCTCAAAAACTATTGGTACTAGAAAGATGTAATTTGGCATGAGTATACACGTTAATGACGCCAAAAAAGTGGTAAAATAGATGAAAAAATACCTCCTCTACATGTAAAGTGGGGATGATAATTTATTTTTAGTCCTTCCCATAGTGTGGGATATCGTTGGATAGGTCTGTTAATAATATTAGGGGTTTGTGAAGACTGTTTTTTGATTAAGGAAACCGTTCGTGGCTTATCAAGCTTTAAAGTACCAATTTTCGTTAGAGTCAAGTGTCCCCCCCCCTCTACCAACTAAACTGTTGTAGTTAGAAATTCAAATGTCACAGCAGTAGTACCTACATAATTATAACGAAATTTAAAGGAAAACTATCACACTTAAGTGGGCTTTACAACTTTACGAGTAATAATCGACCAACTTAAATTTGCGGTTGCAAAAACATATTCTCCCATATATTCCGTATGGGAGAACATGTTTTTCAATTACAAAGTTAAGTTTGTTTTTACGATAAATTCATTCTAACTACGGAACCCTTCATTGTGCGTGGTCCGACACGCACTTGGCCGGGTTTTTTTTACTAGCCTACGCTGCAGCACTCCTGGTCAAAGGCCTCCCTCCACTCCTTCCATCGTTCGCGAGCCCACGCGCGGACCTTCCAATTTTGACGGAACCTATCCAGCTAGTCCTGCCATCTCATACGTGGTCTATCTTTTAGTCCTTTATCATAGTCAAATAATTTCTATCGTAGATAGAAGAGAGAGGTCGACATAAGTTATTCTTTGAAAATGATTCAGAATTTGGTTTTCTAACAGTAAACCTTCGAGCGATAGAAAGTCAAGTTATCATAGAGTTTGACATTTCAAAATTGCAAGATCTATCAATGTAGTATATAAAATTTTCTCCAATTCTTTAGAACGGAAAGGTAGTGATGATGAATACTGAAGAAAAGTCAACAGAACAGCCTTAAATTGATGCCAATATTAATTTATATCTCGGTTTTTAATAATGCTTTGCAACGAAGGGTTTTATACCTAAGGAAATTTCTGTAGAAATTTCTCGGCATGAACTCACCATGGGAAAATACGTTTTCTATAACTTTTAATTCATAAAAGCAATAATTAAATTATCACGCAATTACAACTCATTTCAATATTCAGTGCCTCATTTAAAATAGAAATCGGATGTCTCAATGAAATCAGGAAAATAAAATATCAGGTAAAAATTATAAGAAAAACATACAGACGAGCATTTTAAGCTCATTTTAATAAGTAAATATTTTGTCAGCTATTTTTCAAGGATACTCAATTGTTGTTATTCAAATAAATAAAATACTGATGTTTCCGGAAACTGAAAATATTATTTTGAGCATTTGCTAACGTTATGTTCAAATAAATTCCTCCCTACCTAATGTTTTGTCAATTCGTTAGTGGAATAAAATTCGCAGACGTTAAAGTCCACTATTTTTATAAGATACCTATTGGTCGATGTTTTGTTGTCTTGTCTGTGTAAAACATTAGACATCTGTTGTTATTATAAAATATACAATCTAATACTATCGAAACAGGACGACAATGTTTTGTTGGCTATGATTCTTTCTAAGTATAATCTAAGGTAACATTTTAATATTTATTAGTTTAATCTAAAATCTATCTAAACTATTTTACTTATTATAATATAATATGTACATAAGTATGGAAAGGAAAAAACGGAAGGGCATCAAAAAATTCGTCCGCATCGCTGTCAGCCGGAAAAGTGCCCAAAAGGCTGGCAGCGTTGCCACGTTGGATGGCAATGCTGATTCTTTGGCCTAAGAATTGGCCACGTGAAGAGTCGACCAACCGCTTGGCGATGTCCCGAAATACTCGGTGAGCACTCGGACCCCACGGCCCTAGTGTTTCATTTATACATCAGAAAGTAAACATATGAAGTCATGGGGACAGCCGACAGAAGAGAAAACTTTCTTCTGGCCAAGCACAACATGTCATACTCATAGCTACAGATAACAACATAACAACAACATCCAACAACAACATAACATTAGCTTTAACTTTAGCATTAGCTTTTTTAGCTTTAGCATTAGCAACATTGTTTTGAATATATTATTTTAATTTATATTTAATTTAATTCAATTGTTTGATTATGTAATTCTAATGTGTATGTGTAATTGTGATTTTATTTTTTATTGATTTTAATTGACATGTGTTTTTAATTTTTTATATTCTGTATGGACCATGTCTGAAATAAATGGATGAATTAAATTAATTAGCATGTCGGTGATGCGAACGCATAGATTTTCTCTTATTAAAAATCGCTTAGCGCGCCTAAAGAATATTTTATTTCAAAAATTAAGAATAGTTTGAAAATATTCATAAGAGCAATAATCGCATGTTTCGCAATCGTACGTTTCGATTTCCATAAAATGGCATACAATAATTGAATGCAAGTTTTGCTATTCAATAATTGCATGCGAATTCTGTTTACACCAAGCCAATTATTGCAAGGCGATTACTGCATGCAAATTTTGCCTCGTCTAAAAACAGAGTTGCACGTGTTTGTACAATTGATTCAAGTAAAAATCTTGACAAGACGATTTGGCAGCAAATTCGGGCTCTTCATTTCAAGATCAGTCTTCATCGTCTTCTGAAGATTTTTTTTACTTTGAATGATAGAAAATTTTCATGCCAGAATTAAATACGATTTTTTTTGTACGTGCTGTTTACACCTATACCAGTTTTGAACGGCAAATAACTTACCCGTATCGTGCAAATATTGTACGTGTTGTTTAGACGGTGCCAGTCAATTGTTGGTTAAGTTTTATGGTGTACCACAGGGAATAAACCTGCACCTTGTAAATGAGGCTTAATTCACCATATCACTAGAAAAAGAAAAATATAACGTTTTCGAAAAAAAAACACTGTGACCTACACCCAATCCTCTTACTACACTCCTAAAACTCTTTGCTAATGAATTTTCTGGAAAACATCAGCTTTCAGACATTTTTCATTTAGAAAATTTGTCACACAGTGCAAAACTTTCAGTGCATTAGTGTTTATATGAACTTGCAATACGGTCATGTGGAGTCTTCTCTTGAAGTTTAATTTTAAAGTTTTGATACGTACCTATCCACATAGGGGTTCACTGACCGGTAAACTGTAATTTTTGTTGCTGTTATATAGACGGCTGCCTTTTTTGTAGTTCATTCCTTTGCTTTTGTACATATCACAGTCTTAAAATGTTCCATAGATGTGGATAAACAGAATAGATACTTATATTATAAAATATGTCAAACACAAGAAGAAGACTCAACTTAAAACAGCTTAAGTATCTCTATAATTATAGGATGCAATTAAAACATCATCCTGTATATTATAGGACAATTTGACCCTCACTCATAGTATTTGAATTGCAGTAATTATTTTTTGTGTAATTTCATCCCATGCCCTCTACACGGTGACATTTGAATCACTGTTTTGCTAGAACAAACGTTGTTCAATAAATAAATAAAACCAATGACGTTTCTTTATTTATTGGATGCTATAGAATGGTAGTAGACCATGGTCTGAACAAAGTTTGTTCTAGCAAAACTGTGATTTAAATGTCACTGTGTATAAATCTAGTAGATATAGTTTGACCGAGACCGGTGTGCCACACCATAGGAATGTGCGATGAGGCAGCGTTGACGTATGAGCGGCGGGACGTCGTGAGCGTTGATGAATGAGCGGCTGGACGTCGTGAGCGTTGACGAATGAGCGGCCTTGCACTGCCCCGTTTCTCGCCGCGTACATGCCTAAGGCGTGGTATAGCGGTGCCGGTCAAAATATAGTAGTCTGTAGTTTCTCTTTACGTCATGGGAAAAAGGCGTGAGTTTATGCATGTATGTATTATCTAGTCTGGCTGTTGGTTGATAAAATCATTTCAAGTTTCTATGGTAGTTTATTTAATTCAATCAAGAATCATGAATCATTTCTCACAGTAACACTACCATTTGTTCCACCTGCTGAAGATCTCCCACCTGGAAATGAGTTGCCTTGGGTAACCTGGAAATACTTAAGCAGACTACAGACCCAGGTTGGCGGAAGCAAGGAAAATCTGTTCAGATGGAGATTCATAGACGACTCCGCCTTGGAGTGGAAATGTGGTGCTGTTCCACAAACGATGGGACACTTAATGTCGTGTTCGACGTGTTCTGTCAGCTGCACGGTACAGGGACGCTAATGATGGCGCCAAACACTTGGCTTAATTCTGGGCCGAGTCTACATATTTAGATTACCATCGACACGCTCCACGACTTCATTAAGATATTGCTTTTATACGTCGTGCCAGTCACTTTTGAAATTGAACAAACATGAAAAATAAGATACTGCTAAGTCCTCCACATTCATCAATAACATCTACAGATCTCTCAATATCTAACCCAACTCTCCCGATAAAGATATTTTTTCTTCACAAAACTGGTATCAGATAAAAACAGCTGTAGGTATTTGTCTCCAAAGATACAGAGATTTTTGTAGAGAAGTCTATACTAAGATTATCATAAACGCGTAAATAACTCTGTCTGTCTGTCTGTTACCTTTTCACGTGTTAAGACGTGTCGAACAAATTTAGATGAAAATTTGCACACAGGTAGACCATGACATAAGTTGAGACATAGGATACCTATTTATCTCAGTAGTACGTTCCCATGAGTTAATTGCCGACCTCCACGCGGGTAAAACCACGGGCAAAAGTTAGTACAGAAATATAAGAGTAATTTTAAGTTCAGATATTTTTTCGAAGAGACATGAAAGTAATTTGAGAACAAAGGAGTTTGGTGACAAAGGTCAGTCTTCTTTTGTTTTAAAACTGTGAAGCACAAAAAAGGAACGTTGAATTATTTTGAAATTATACGCCCGTTCACACGTACCACACCACACCACATCGCAGCGCCAAAATGTGGGCTAGCAGTGGTTACGTGTGAATAGTGTCGCTGTTACTTCTTGCAGTTGCGTTGTGCCTGCGTTCACGCTAGTACAATACGGCCGATATAATTTGGCAGTTCCGAACTTCGCGCAGAAGGCTGCGCAGTATCATTTTTTAATAACCAAATGGTCCGAGTGTCAGTGAGAGAACATGCGCGAAATTTTTTAGTGCCTATGTTCAGAGTTGCCAAGTTATATCGGTCGTATTGTAGTTGCAATGTGGTTAAGTTGTGGCGAATGTTTGCAGACAGTCATACTCGTTTCGTTGTGGCTGCGACATGGCCTTGATGTGGTCGGTATCGCCCGCACGGTTGTGGTCCGTGGGAATAAACTATTCCTTTATTTATACAAATAAGCGCCCGTCCGCGTGTTGTCGTTGTGGTGTGACACCAACGGACAGTTGTGATGGAGGTTTCAGTTTCCCAACTTATGAAGAAATTTTATTTGATAGGTAGGTAGATATTTGACGTAGAACTATTTGACATTTTTTTATTCATATCAACCCTTAACACGTTGAGCGCGAAGCCCAAAAACAGTGTTTTTCATTTTTGGAGTTTGCATTTTCCGACTCTGTCAGTCTTTCAGAACATAACTTTTGATCAAAAAGTCGTACAAAAAACCCACATAGACCGAACCAACCGAATAAAGAGCCACGTGTTCTCTTTTGTTTCCCAAAGGAAACACGTTGCCTCTGAAGGCTTTGTATTTCCGGAAGAATACACATGGCGCTCAACGTGACACTCAGAATTTGATTGGTGTCCTAGATAGAGCTACCGTTCTTTTGCACAAAAAAATACATTTTGGAATGGGTGATTCAATTAAATTCCTTTATCTTTCTTTTACGAGTATCTACTTTCAAAAGTACATAAATGATCTAATTGTTATAAATAACTTTCTGTAATCACCACGCATATCAGCAGTTAGTGGTTATTCGCACAGGAGGATGCTGCAACTTATCCTAATGACAAATAGCTGGCACGGTTATGGTAATTTTTGCTAGGAACTTTTTATTACACAATGTAAAATATGCTATGTTGAATTTTCAGCGAGAAAGCTTAACAGCATCTATATCTTCATAAAACCCTAAAAGATACCAGCATATCGACACACGACTATTCCAATATTCAATACATTATTTCAGTGCGGTCCAGAATCGATTCTCAATACATTTCGTCTGAGGACCGTCTCGAGAATTCTGGGCCACGAAGATCCTTGAAATGCTCTTACCATAGTGCCGTTTTCACTGTCACACAACTGTGAACATCTAAACAATATCCAATAACCATTGTCTATGCTTAGTTTAACGTGTACTTAGATGCTTGTTCTTCGTATCTGGAGCATAGAGAATTGTGGCCTATTGATATTTACTTAGCCTCTTGTTGATAGGTCTTAGAAAGGTATTATTATTCAAGCGTTTCTGAGTATTGCATTAAATGGCTTTGCTAAGTAAATAGTCTCTCTACTTAGCAGTTGCGCTGCAATTTCGAAGTCAGCTGAGAGAGTTTCCTATGTACGCAAATATTACATCCAATAATGTTACTACCACTTACGCAAACCACTTATAACTTCATAAGTACCTAATTCTTGCAAGTTTCCAGGAGGAACAATAGAAGATATGCAGTTTACAATATCTATCTATATAAATATGAATATCAATAAAATTGAATTGCTGTTCGTTGAAATTTGAATTGCTTTTTTCCTCGCAAATTTTCAAATTTTTAGGTAGGGTAGGTAGGGTAGCTAGGGTAGGTAGGGCAGGTAACGACATTTTTTTTAGATTGTTTCTTAAAACTTTAAAAGGCAAGCAAACGGCAAAAAGGTTATTAATTTTGAATGCATTCCATTGCCATTTCAAATGTCCTCTGAAACCAATACCTAATATCTCGAATTGCAAAGCTCTAATATAACGCGGCAGCATTACCAGCTATATGTCAAAGTGGATCAGAGCCGAGGCTATTTGCAACTTCAAATTACCAAAGCTTAAAAGCACATTCAATGTTTGTATTTTCATCCATCCATCTATCGAATCGGTCATCTGAAGGCCCACTAGTTGTCACAAATACCAAACTAATTGAAAGATCACCATTGCACAGTCCATTCAAAAGGCTTTGCGTATTGGATGATCTGTAATTAATAAGCTCATACGTCAACGTCGTAATCATAATTAATGAAAATTAATGGATTCAACTACATTATGTTAATTAATTATAATTTCACAGTGCGTTGATGGTCTGCAGTAAATGAGATCTGTGAGATCAAGCAGCATTGCGTTGTTCAGGTTTGAAGAAAATTGGTGCCTGTGAAAGTATAGGCACATAGAATATTTCAACTTTGTCTCTAACATTGCCAATAAGTCGTCAAATCATTGAAAATTACTCTAGACGATTTTATCTTAAGTTTTTCTATCAGGGGCCCAAGTCTGCTATTTTTATAAATTCGTCATTCCAACACGATCCCATTGTCATTTTGCTAAAAGTTCGTAATCTGCTAAATTCATAATGGTCGTTCATTGGTTGATCATTGCATTCCACAAACGCGATACTCGTAACGAATTAAAAGAAATGACTGCACAGTGACGTTCTCATGGTAGGTCACTGATTAAAGGAACTGTCAAAATTTTAGCAGATTACCGCGTAAGTCAGTCATTCATTTTTCACTATGTACGAGATTACCAATAGATGCCATTTCTTTCTCTGGAGTGTCAGTGGCTGACCATTGGAAAGTCATAATGACGCCAATATGTTAGTAGATTACCAAACTTGTCAAAATCAACAATTATGAAATCAATGATAGACCATTCTGACACTATTGTAATAGCAGACTTGAGGCCCAGGTAGTTGCCAATGATTGCCAATCATTTATGATAAAAAAATAAGAATCCTCAATACTAGGAAATATGTAGGTACATGTATCCGAAAGGTGTGGTGATATTTATGGGTCTGCTACATACAAACCATCGAACTGAGCAACTTTCTCCAAGGGATCAATATCTAAATCGCGAAAAAAATTTAGGCATCCCATACATTTGGGTCGAGTAGGCAATGAAGTTTTGTATTTTTTTTTGCATTACTTCTACACATTATTATTATAAAAAAGTCGCTTTTCGCGTTTATGTGTATAACCGCGTTATTCTTCTAAGCCACGCAACAGATTTTGATGAGGTTTTCACCATCGTACAGAGAATTTATTCCGGAAAGTTACGGTAACCTAAAAAATCTTGTTGGTTTTTTCGTAAAAACCGTGCGAAGCAGCAAGCTAGTACATAGTTGATAAAGAAGAAGTTCCATTATAGGTATTCTTCTTTTTCGTGTGGTTAGTGAGAGTAACCTGGTGTCAGAATTTTTATGCAACCCATAAGGGCCTCTGACTTGGCTTCATATGCCGTCGAGAAATATCTCTCTAGCATGCCGGTTTCCTTCACCGATTTTGGAGCAAGTGATAATCATACAATGCTACTACTACAGGTATTATTAGTACCTACAATAGTTTTCTTATTTGAGTGATTTCAAGTATAACAGGAAATAAGTTTCTTGTTTCAGAGTAGTCTTTGACGGAGTTTGATGCGTGTCTTCTCGAGTGTTTCTCTTTTTCGAAACTTTCGTGATCATTAAGGAAATCTTAGAGTTGTGTAGTAATTGGATTTATTCTGGAACCAAGATAATGTACTTATCTCTGTGTTATTTAAGTGTAGCCTTCGTATTTACAAACGTTAATTAATACAACTCTCTAATTTCAAATGAATTCATTGAATGATTATTTCGTGAAGTAATAACATTTGAGGTCAATAATAATTTAGGAAGTTTTATTGTCCGTGGTATTTCTTGCCCGTTCTTCTCCATAGGTACCTACTGCGCTTTGGAATGGGCAACTAGCTTCATATTTCTGACTGACCGACTCCTTGACAATTCAAAAGTGCCTGTAAATGGTTTAATTGAAATAAATGCTTTGAGCTTGAGTTTGAATTCATAATGTTAACAATGTAAATACATATTTTGACCAACATACAACCTGCCACAGACTTGAAAGTCGCAAAAAACTTACAAAAAAAAAAAAATTCGTGGGCTACCTTAGCGCTTCCCCCTTAGTGAGATTTCTTAAGACAGTCCAGTATTTTTTGGTTCTTAGGTACTAGTGACCATTTACTAAGCTTTAGTGTCCTAGGAGAGCATCACCGTCACGAAAATCTGTAATTTTAGGAAAGAAGGCCGGAAGGCCGTTTTGTGTGGTTGTGACGCATATTTTCCCCCAAATTATTATTTTCGTGTTTTTTTTTCTTTGCTTGCGTCATGTGTAGGTACCGCAATTAATAGTAGATTTTACAACAAGTGCACAAAACGAACCATTTTTATCCGAGACTTTTAGCAGCCCGAGACGAAGACGAGATAAAATGGTTTTGTGGACGAGTTATAAACTGCTTTTCACTTCGATTGCGTAATAAATAACATACATATTTTCTTTGATTAAAATTCAAAGTAAAATTAGTACAGTTTTGAAGACTGAAGGAAATTGTTTTATGTCTTAAATAACACACCAGGCAAATAAATTGAAGTAAATATTATAAAATAACAAATTCTAATGAATCTATGAACTTCTTATTGTGTTTGGATGTATGGCTCATTTTCTTTTCCTACATTTATGAGTAGATACGTTAATGCACTTCGATTTTGTGCAGCCTATATCCTGCACAAATAAGCACTTTCAGAGCATGAGAAGTGAAATAGTAGATTTTACAACAAGTGCACAAAATGATTTTGTGCACGAGTTATAAACTCTGCTTTTCACTTCGATTGCGAGAAAATAAGACAGTAGTATACCATAACATTTCTTTAATTAAAATTCAAAGTAAAATTAAACTACACTCGAGAGCAATGAATCCGGGTCACTTAAAGAATGTTAAAAATCTCGGAAACTAAAAATGATAGGTTAATGCAATAAATTGTATTTAATAGACAATGTAATACTTCTTAAATGAAAGTAAAAAAAATATGAGTCACCATACATTTTATTAACACAAAATTACATAAAGAAAAAAACTGCTGATCTCTCCTTAAAACAAAAATAGGAAACATGAAATTTTTGAACTTTATTACGATTTTCTTGAATTTTAATACTTCGTATTGCCTCCTCGTGCTTCCATTACTGCGTTTACGCGGTTTGGCATGCTGTACACCAAGTTCTTTATACGATTTTGGGGAATATTCTCCCATTCCTCTGTGAGAGCAATTATGAGCTCACGAAGCGTGATTGGGGGAGGGTTTCGTTGTTTTACGCATCTGCCTAGCTCGTCCCAAGCATGCTCGATCGGGTTGATATCCGGGCTGCGCGCTGGCCACTCCATACGAGTAATGTTCATCTCTTGAAGGTAGTCATTCACAATCCTACCTGTATGAGGTCGGGCATTGTCATGCATAAATATAGCATCCTCACCTAAATTGACCATAAATGGACCAACGTGATCATTGAGGATTTCTTCCACATATCTTTCGCTAGTTAAAGAGCCGTTTTCTATGATCACCAGCTCTGTGCGACTTTCAGAAGAAATTCCGGCCCACACAAGTACAGACCCACCACCGTAGGCTACTTTTTCTTCGATGCATGCTTGCTTGAATCTTTCCCCTGGTCTTCGATACACTCTGTGTCTTCCATCGTGCTTGTAGAGCATAAATTTTGATTCGTCGGAGAACATAACTTTTGACCAATCTTCAACACTCCAATTTACGTGGCTCTGGGCATATCTTAGTCTTGAAATACAATGCCCACGCTCCAGTTTAGGGCCGTTTGCAGGTCTAAGGGGTTTTAAGTTAGATTCAGCAAGCCGACGTCTTACTGTCCATGCACTTGGGTTACTTCCTCCGAGGCGTCGAAACTGATTTGTGAGTTCAGTTCCTGTAAGAAAGCGATTTCGAAGCATGGTGTTCACCAAGTATCGGTCTTCTCGTGCTGTGGTACACCTGGTTCTGCCCGTTCCTGGTCTGCGTAGGTTAGAACCAGTTTCTTCGTAACGTCGGAGAACTCTTTGTACTTTTGACAGCGACACACCGACAGTCCTGGCTGTATCGCGCTGACTCCGGCCGGTTTCCAGCATTGTAAGTATTCTGGTGCATTCTTCAGGCGTAAGCGACATAATTTCAGCTTGAATAATGAATATAGAGCACTATCAACATGGTTTATGTACCCACATAAATGACAGATTACAAACAAAAGCAAAACCAAATGCTGTAATTTCGTAGTTCCATCTTCGAAAGTGGCCCTTTTTCAAATTTGATTTTTTTATGATATAACTTTACAATAACTAAGAAGTTTTAATACCTTCATTTAAGGAGTATTACATTGTCTATTAAATACAATTTATTGCATTAACCTAGCATTTTTAGTTTCCGAGATTTTTAGGATTCTTTAAGTGACCCGGATTCATTGCTCTCGAGTGTACATTTGGCCTGGGCTGCAGACCTATACAGCCTACTATTAAATAAATTTTGTAATAATAATTTTCTTAAATTAATTAAATAACCTACCGTACTTGAATTTAAATTTTAATATCTTTTATGCCTTAAAAATACACCTATGGCAAATAAATTAAAGTAAATATTTTAGAATAACGAATTCTATCTATGAACTTCTTATTGTGTTTGGCTGTATGGCTCATTTTCTTTGCCTTAATATAGATACATTTATAAGTAGATACTTTAATGCTCTAGTGCACAAAATTCGATTTTGTGCAGCCAATATCCTGCACAAATAAGCGCTTTCAGAGCATGAGAAGTGAAAACGTATTTTCTTTTTTTTCTTTTAGTATTTGACATTATGGAGTCAAAAAACGTTCTGTATTTAGACAGTCGTTATTATGTGACCGTTCACCACTTTCTTAGAAAACCGTGAAAGTGTGCTTTTCAGAATTTTTGGAAAAAGCTGCAGTTTTCATCCTCAGATTTTTTGTTATTTCTACTTTTTACCTTTATATCAGAACTTCAAAAGCCGTCTTCAATTCTTCACATTGCATCTTATCATTTCAAATCTTTTGAGACAGGTGCGCTTAAGTTTAAGTCGAGCCATTCTCATACAATAGGCGGATTATTTCGCGAGCAGATTAGTATTCTATTCAAACAAGTAAACTGAGGGCAGTTAATTGTTAAGCAAATTGACTACCAACTTTAATTGTCAGTATATTCAAATCACAACTGTCATTCTTTGACAGTTGAATGAAATGGCAAATTGACATAGAGTGTCAATTTGCTTAACTATTTATTTTCTGAAAATACCCATTTATACAATAAACATTTTCCATAAATACCCTCATTGTGCTAAGTTTCTAAGATGAACGACATTAACACGTGAAATATATTAATGTTTTCATATAAATGTAAATAAAGAAAACCTAAGGGATTACCTTTATTAATGACTGGTCCCGAATCAATCTTGTTTTTGGAACAATCCAAGAGGACATTTTTAAGGAAAATTGTTTTAAGTTATGAAGATGAATTGATGCCTTTTATGGAAGCGTTTTAATCATTATTATACTAACTCCGCCCCACGGTTTCACCCGCATAAGTCTCGATCCCTTGAGAATATCGGGATGAAAGTATCCTATGTCCTTCTCCAGATCATGATCTACCCATATGCCAAAATTTCATCCGAATCTGTTCTGCCATTTTAGCGTGAAAGCGTAACAAACAAAGTCGCATTTATAATTATTAATAATTAATTAGGATTCTGGAAATATTGCAATAAACATTGCGTCTTGATCAGATTTGGAGGTCAAAATATTTTGTAATTGCTAGCCCATCTTTTTACCCGACTGCCCCAGAAGGAGGGTAATGTTTTTCGAGAGTATGTATGTGTGTCTATTTCTTTGCCACGCTCTGTAGCCTAAACGGCTAGATGGATTTTAACAAAGACGAATCTAACGACACCTCGTTAGATTCGTCTTAATTGTGGGAGTGACATAGATCAATGCTGGTCCGTTTATCTATTTACAAAATGTAATATACAATCTAACTCTAAAATATGTATATAATGTACAAGTACGTAAAGGAAAAAAAAAAAGACATGGGAAAGAGCTCATTGGGCATCAAAAATTTCATCCGCATCGCTGTCAGTGGGATGCCCAAAAGGCAGCGTTGCCAGATTGGATGGCAATGCTGATTCTTTGACCAAAAAATGGCCAGCCCTCTGGTCACGTGAAGAGTCGACCAACCGCTTGGCGAAGTCCCGAAATACTCGATGAGTCCTCGGACCCCACGACCCTAATGTTTCAACCCCAAACGGCTCAAAAATAGTTACCAATATTTTAATAACTACCGTATTTGCACTGTTAGAGGTTTTTTGCACCTGCAAGTTGATGCTTGTTTTTCTCTTTTCAGTTATGAGTTTTTGCATTCGAGTTTTTTTATTGTAAGGATCTACCTATTAACGACAATACTAGTAGTACGACTAGTGCATGTTGCGGATTGGCTTGGCTGATACAAGAGGAGAAAATAAGAATTATGATATACCTAGATAGTGCAATCCACGACGAAGCGCCCCACTCCGCTCCGCTCCGTACTAAAGTACAGCTTACAGTACAGTAATCGCAGATTGAAATGAAATGAAATTGTTTAATCTGTAAATAGAATATTGGAATCACTTTACAAAATATCTTAAAAAAATAATTAAAAAAATAGCTAGATGAGTTCGGCGTTTCCTATCTGACTACTCTGATATGAAAGGCCGAAACAAACTCAGAGGTCACAGTCTCTTTTAAAGTCCAGACATAATCTTGGTCAGGCCATATGAGGACCATGTAGATTAGTCGGAAATGGTCTTTTCAGAAAAGAACCACACAGATTTGAGTGGGCCTGTCCTGTCAGTGCAAGCATTTATCAGTAATCGTGGAGCTCAAGTCGACGAACGAAGACAAAGAAAAGACATTTGGGTAGGCCGCATAAACTACTCAAACTGCCAGACCATCATTAAAACCAACTGAGACAGAAAAAAAAATATCCACCTAGTCCTCACATTCACAAAAAATATAATAATTTACAAAGTAATCATGTATTCAATAATGTCAATGTTTATATAATACTGGTATATTTTGATGATTTTACTGAATAATTAGGTATAATGTTACTTTTTATGATTTTATCACAAGGCTTAGCAGAGCGAGCAGCTCAGTCCCAAGCTTTTTTATCTTCTAAATAATCTGAAATGTTATAGTACCCTTTTTTACAACAAAGTGTCTAGTCGTCAGCTAAACGGATGAATAAAATAACTTAGTCGTACGACTATCGGACAAATAGACAACCTTTTAAGACTACAGCTAGTCGTCCGGAAATTATAAATGGTTTATTATTTGACAGCTGTCATAACTTTAAAGTCAATTTCATTTTACTTCATAGAAAATATTTTATGTGAAATAATATTCATGTAATTATGATGGCGGGCAATTATATACTACTATTATTATTTAATAATACAAATGATTAAATACTAATAAATTGTTCAAATAATTAATGGATTTTCAGATCCTGACGTGATTGAAGATTTTGAAGAAATTGAAGCAGAGAATGTAATGAATAACTATTAAATACTCAAGAAGAATTAAGTATACAAAATTTACGAGTCGGTGAAGAATTTGGATCGTACAGCAGTTAAGGAAAAACTTTTTCACAAAAAATAAAACCGACTTCCAAAAAAAAAACACGTCAAAGTGAAAAATAACTTTTATTTTTTGTGAAAAAGTTTTCGCCGTCGACCCGGGCCTGGTCCTTACCGGACGGCAAGCTACCCATTGCTCACCGTCCGCAAGCCCGCGCCTACGGTGGCCGGGAATCGGCTATGGATTCCCGACGCCCAGGGTGTCTCCTCCTGTGGCGGCTAGGGGCGTGAGGGCGCGAATTTTGCCTCTCCCTCACGCGCTCCGCCTCCTCCTTCCAGCATTACTGCTTCGCAGAAGGAGGTGACGGCCTCCCATGCCATCTCGCTCCGTACCATGGCCTGGACCAGGGCCGGACGTGAGAGATCCCCGCTACCGATCACCTCCACGAGGACACGGCGGTGCTCTGCCCAAGCCGGGCAGACCTCCACTGTATGCTCCACCGTCACGTGTCCTCCGGGCGATCCACGCAGTGATGACCGACCTCCCGCCTGATGCCGAACTGGAACCTCCCGAAACAGCCGTGTCCGGTGAGGACCTGCGTCAGGCGGAAGGTGAGGACGCCGTGGCGCCTCTCTAGCCACTCCTCAAAGACTTATCGCGAATACCACTACCTGCTATGTAAATTACAGTGACAGGAACTATTAGAATATCATCCATATATCTAGGTGGGAAAACAACTGATTATCTGACAACCAGTCTTACCAAGGGGTATCGTATTACCCAGTTACTGGGTTGTGGAGGTCAGATAGGCAGTCGCTCCATGTAAAATACTGGTATTCAGCTGCATCCGGTTAGACTGGAAGCCGACCCCAATATAGTTGGGAAAAGGCTAGGCAGATGATGATATCTAGGTGGGAAAAATACATATTATAGAAGCTAACTAAAAACCCCTCATCAGATCTTGACCAAATTTATAAGGGACCATTTCTGAAGTATGCGCTACCAAAAAAAAAAAAGAATCATCAATATCAACTCATAAATTGGCGGAGAAATCGCGTAAAAAAAAATACGAAAGAAGAAAACAAAAAACATACAACCGTATTGAGACCTACTCCTTTTTGAAGTCGGTTGAAAAGAATTGAATAGCTATTTTTACAAAAGAGATTGTGTGATCATAGAGAAATGTAGAAAACAAGGAGTAAAAAGGTCTATTAATCCAGAGCTAAAATATTACAAAATTAAATATTGTTGTATCAAAGGAGGAAAAAAATTAAAGTCAAAAGGAACAGGAGGAAGAGAATCGAGTACGTTTAAAAAAAAATGACCGGCTTCATTCTTCAATAGTTATTGGACCATCTTTCGCAGGCGAGAAGAATGACTTCGGAAACTAAAGTAAAAGAATTATTGACTTTAAAAGCGGATAAAAATAAAAATACAAGTTTGATTGAAAAGGAAACAAATAAAGTTGTGATAATGAAAGATAATTTAAACTATAGTGGAAAAGAGAAAAACAAGTTAGAAAAAGTCGAGAAGATTTTCTCGAATGAGTACAAAGCTGATAGTTATTTTTTGGTAGAAGACAATATTTTTTAAAGGTTTATTTTTTGCAACTTCATGGATGAAATCTGCGATAAAGGAATTGATATTTTTGTGTTAGTTTGTTTGTTTGTTACGCTTTCACGCTACAACGGCTGAACGTATTTGGATGCAATTTGGCACACGGGTAGACCTTGACCTAGAATAGGACATAGGATTTATATCCTGGTAATACATTCCCGTGGCATAATTTAGAAAATTCACGATGGCGAAGCCGCTGGCAATAGCTACTTAATCAAAAAATATAACTGATTTTATTATAGAAGTAATTTAATTGTAATTAATAAATAATGATGAACCAAAGAGTTTTCTTTACTAAAGACTTTTTAATGTAAAAAAAAAAAACTACTGCACATTTGGTTAGAGTAATACCCTAAGTAAATCCATACCATTACTGGAAGAATGCTGAAATGGTAACCCTTTCGGTATGGGCACGCTCTGCAAATTTTTATGGCAACTTTATTGTTATGTTTATTGTTCTCTTTTTTATAATGTGTTTGTTGCTGTTGTGTTGTGTCTGTGTCGAATAAATGTTTTATATTCTATTCTATTTTTTAAGAAATAATAATTATATTTGTCGGACGATTAATTTATTGTATTCATCCGATAATCGGACGATTAAGTTATTTTATTCGTCCGTTTACCGGACGACTAGCAACAGCCTTTTTACAAAGTTTGGTTTGAATACAGCTTTTAACTCGTTTAATGGGTGAGTTTCAAATGTCGATGGGAAGTTTGTTGTAGAGGCGTATACATTGACCCATGAACGAGTTTCCTACTCTATGGAGACAAGTGCGATGTACAGCAAGGTTGTGTTTATTCCTGGTATTTAAACTATAAATATCGGAAATCTGCTTAAATTTTGATATATTTTTGTGTAAGTACATACAATAGGTTTTCAAAAATATATTGTGAGACTACAGTCAGAATATTTATTTCTTTGAATTTTTCTCGAAGTCCTTGGGAATCCCTGGGACCTATGTTGTAAATGGCTCCAACAGCCCTTTTCTGTAGAACAAAGATAGTTTTAATGTCCGAACAGGTTCCCCAGAGAAAAATTCCATATGGCATAAGATTATGAAAATAATTAAAATAAACAATTCTGTCTGTATCTACGTCAGTTATCTGTCTAATTTTTTTAACAGTATAGGCGGCCGAACTTAGCCTTCCTGACAATTTTTCTATGTGTGGGCCCCATTGTAATTTACCGTCAATAGTGATTCCAAGAAAAACTGTCTAGTCAACAGGCTCCAGCTCTATTCCATTTACTTTAACATTGGTAGTTAGCTGCCTGACATTTGGCGTTGAAAATTTAATAAGTTTTTTTTTTTGACTGACACACTGACGTTTGATTTAAAAAATAAGGGAAGTGTCATCTGCGAATAATGCGATCTTGTGATTATCCCTTATGTGGTGAGGTGTCTTTTATATAAATTAAAAACAAGAAAGGACTTAGAATTGAACCTTGCGGAAAGCCCATAGTGACCGCAGATCCTGCAGATCTCTTGCCATTAACATCGACCCTCTGAATTCTGTTGTTCAGATAAGAAGTCAGAAGGTCGAGAGCCCTGTCCCTCATACCATAGTGGTACAGTGTCCTGATGAGTGTGTCATGATGTACGCATTCGAAGGACCTGAACAAGTCGCAGAAAATGCCAAGAGCATCTTGCGACTCCTCGCCGGCCTCGAATATGCTCTTCAGAAATTCCACGCCTGCGTCTGTAGTTAAACGACCCTTTGTAAAACCAAATTGTTTCAGATGTAGTAAATGATGTGCATTGAAATGCCCTAACATTTGTTTCAAAATTAATTTCTCAAAGATTTTGCTCAATGTAGGTAATATTGAAATAGGCCGAAAATTCGTAGGATCAGTTGTGCGGTCAGACTTGAACAGTGGAATCACTTTGCTAAGTTTCATCAGATCAGTAAATACACCTACATCTGGTGTATTTACTGATCTATACAAGAGTTAAAAAAAAATGCTAAAAAGGGTGAAATAACATCAATTATTGAAGACATGGTATGCACTGACAATCCCTAAAAGTCAGCAGTTTTTTTTTACATCAAGATCTTTAAAAGATTCTATAATGTCTTTAGCAGTAGCAATTGTAAATTCAAAAAGTTTGTCACATTCTGGTACACATTATTTTAGTATTGAATAAGTAGAAGTGGAGGATGACGATGACAGAGTTTTGGTTGCTAAAATGGAAATATTAGTGAAGAAATTTTCAAACTCAGTTGCCACCTCCACGTCTGCGTTAATATCTACATCATTGATTTTTTTATGGAAGTCACGATTCCTTACTGTCGTTCTTCCCGTGTCTGAATTAATAATATTCCAAGTTGTTTTAATTTTATTTCCAGAAAATATTATTTTATTTTTAATGTGTATGGCTTTTGCTGAGGAACAGGCTCTTTTAAATTGGGGCGCGTCGTCGTGGATTGCACTACATATCTGTATAGTAATAATATTTTATTATTCGCATTCAATTTTTGAGTAACACCCGCGCCACGATCGCTTTTTAAACGCAAAAAAGGAGGAGGTTCTATGTTCGCTTGTATGTTTTATTAAAATGTATGTTCATCGATATTTTCATCAATTATGAACCGATTTTGAAAATTTTCATTTTCATTTGGTAGAGGTAGCTTGCGCGGTGGTCCTGTGTGATTTTTATTAAGTTTGCTTTGGTCATTTTTGACTTAGCTTCAATAATACGTATTTAATCCAGTTTGTCAATGCTGATATAATATTATGTATATGTCGCAGTCATCTGGTCAAATTAGCCAGCTAATTGGACGCCTAGGCCGCTCATTAAAAGCGCATCCAATTGGATGCCTAGGCCGATAGTTAATTGAATTAGTATCATTCAACGTGTAACAACTTGGCGTATTGAAAGTAAGCCCTTTGAAGATGACTGACCAAGACTCAGCCAAGTGATTCAAATGGTGAAAAAAGTTCTGCGGGCAACTTGGAAATAGCGCTCGCCGGCCGCTGCCGCGGCACCGCTCGCTACGCTCGCTCGGCTCGCGCGCGGTTGGTCATAGTTCTAACCTAACCTAACAATGACTACACGACATTCAGCCATCTGGTTAAACGTTGTGCTCAATGACTTGGCTAGTTGTCTTTCAGCTATTTAATTGGATGCCGGTATTTAATGAACGCGCTAGTCATTCAATCACATAGCAGATTCAACCAGATGCCTGCGATATATACATTTTCCTGTCACTGTTGTTTCCATGGCAACTAGTGGTATATGAATTTGCGTGGAGCAGGTAATAACGCTAAAAAGCGAGCGAAAAATAAAAAAACTTTATCACAAAATAAGAAAAAAAAAATGACTTTCTTCTAAACAAATACGTACACTACTTAGTGAATAATAACTTTGATTTCAGAAGTCGTTTGTAATTTTTTTGTGTTTACATTACTATGGTGGAGCCACCTGCAACGTTCTGTAGAACCAGAATGTAAAACAGCCGCTCAGTCAAATCCATTATTTCTTTGAAGCGTCAAACTAAGCTCCCAACTCGTTCAAATTTGCATTCACTATTCCTCGCTCTCAAGACATAGAAGTGAAGTTTCTCTGCTTTAACTTTCAGTGAGAAATAAACTTTCGAATAATCGAAACCGCCAACAGACTGGCTTAGTAATTATGAAGAAAAGTGTGGAAAGATGGTTGTTTGAACACTCGCTCTTTAAACTGAATTAATTATAATAGACAGTATGTTGTGTGGGTGGGTCTTTATTCAGAACTAGCTGCGCCCCGCGCTTTCACCCACATAAGTCTCGATCCCATGGGAATATTGGGATAAAAATTATTCTATGTCCTAACCCAAGTCATGTTCTATCTATGTGCCAAATTTCATCCAAATCCGTTCAGCCGTTTTAGCTTGAAAGCGAAACAACCAAAAAAAAATTTTTTTGCAACATAATGTTAGTTAGGATGAAATGATAAAGACATAAATAACAACTTACACCGAATAAATAAATAAAAATAACAATTAGGTGTCCTAACTTAATAAAAAAACCAGCCAAGTGCAAGTCGGACTCGCGTACCGAGGATTCCGTACAAACCAGTAAGTTTAAAATTATTAAATATATTTTTATTTTATGACATAACTAAAAATTTACGGTTTTCGTAATTTTTCCTTTATCTGTGCTATAAGACGTTGCTTTGTACCACATTTCAAGATTCTGAGTTCACGGGAAGTACCCTGTAGGTTTTGATTCCCTTGCGAGTGTCAAAAATTTGCGGAAATTTGCGGCATAAACGGCTTTCTCTTTTGATTGCGTTGGCTTAGAAGTTTGATTTTTTCACAACTCCAAGGGACAGTAGACCTGAGTATTTGGTATAAATAAATTCCAGCTTTATACCTCAACGCGTTCTTGAGAAAAAGGGTCTTGACAGAAAGACAGACGGACGGACAACAAAGTGATTCTATAAGGGTTCCGTTTTTTCCTTTCGAGGTACGGAACCCTAAAAATATTAACAAACTATGGTGTTGATAAATTCTTCCGCATCACTGTCGACTGGTAATGTACCCGAGAGACTGGCGGTATTTTAACGTAGACTGGGAATGCTCAGCCTCTGGCCAAGGTAAAAGCCGGCCCTTGGGTCACAGGAGGTGACCACCAGTCGTTTGGAGATTTCCTGAAAGAGACCATGAGTACAAACCGAGTACATGAGTACCCCACGAACCGAGGTTTTCAACCCCAGACGGCTCGAAAATTTAATTACCAATAAAGATATTACCTACACTTACGCTTGAGGTTTCTGCAGTTCCGTAAAACATTGGTGGTTCAGTATTTGTAACCCAGAATTAGGCGACTTCCTCTTTTTTGGAGGTTGAGAGAAGTGGTAGCGGCATTCATGTCCTTATTTCAACATGCTAGGATCAACAAACTGCTAACCCTGAAGAACGGCATGATTACTGCCATACTTTAAATTGGACTACTTAGTCGATATTTAGTAAACATAATTACCCTACTCGTCTACTTACCCTATCGCAGTTTACTGGTGGACATAAACCTTTTTCAACAACACCCAGTTTCGCGTCTGTAGCATCCAAACTGCTCCCGCCGTTTCCTTGATCAGGCTGCGCGCACTTTGTATGCGTTTTCGTACGAATTTCACTCGTGCGACATGTACGACCATGTTCGTACGAATTGAGTGCACACTCAATATATATAAATATACGCAGTGTGCACACACTGCGTATATTTTTCTCCGTCAAATATAACAAATCCCAACAAGTTCGGATTGTTTTCGGACGTCGGAACTATACGCTCGTATACGTATGGTTAAGTCGTTCCCAGTCTACGCGCTCCCTTTGCACCTACTTGGAAGGTCGGGATCGTTCGTGCGTGTTCGTACGAGTACGCACGAGTGAAATTAGTACGAAAACGCATCCAAAGTGCGCGAGGCCTCATATTTCAAGCTGCTACAATAAAAACACACACGTTTTGCCACAAATACACTGATCAGTCATACAAACCCCTCTCTTGCAACAAGTCACAGTAATAATAACAGTTTCATATAAAAATATCCGATTAATATTCTTACTTATACACAGCCATTACCGTAATTGCTTTACCAACCACTTTTTTTTTTTTTTTTTTTTTTTTTTTTGGGTGTGAAATCATCAAATGACGTCTCCCGCTCTGGGTGGAGCGGGAGGGCGTGTCAGACTCTTACTGACTAAAACCCACCCGTGTTCCTTCTGTTGCCTGTGCAATGCCAGGGGGCCACGGTATCCCTTTCGGACTTTCCCGCAACCCCGGCAGGCAATGGTCTCATCGGACCCCTTCACTTGCTGACATCTCTTTGAGGCGCGCGTGGAACACTACGCGCCGTCGACCCGGGCCTGGTCCTTACCGGACGGCGAGCTACCCATTGCTCACCATCCGCAAGCCCGCGCCTACGGTGGCCGGGAATCGGCAATCGATTCCCGACGCCCAGGGCGTCTCCTCCTGCGGCGGCTAGGGGCGTGAGGGCGCGAAATTTGCCTCTCCCTCACGCGCTCCGCCTCCTCCTTCGCGAGCATTACTGCTTCGCAGAAGGAGGTGACGGCCTCCCATGCCCTCTCGCTCCGTACCATGGCCTGGACCAGGGCCGGACGCGAGAGATCCCCGCCACCGATCGCCTCCACGAGGACACGGCGGTGCTCTGCCCAAGCCGGGCATACCTCCACCGTATGCTCCACCGTGTCCTCCGGGCGATCCACGCAGTGATGACACCCGGGCGTTTCCTCCCGCCTTATCCGAAACAGGTACCTCCCGAAACAGCCGTGTCCGGTGAGGACCTGCGTCAGGCGGAAGGTGAGGACGCCGTGGCGCCTCTCCAGCCACTCCTCAAAGAGGGGACTTATCGCCGCAATAGTGGCGTGCCCAGCACTGGGTTGCGACAATCGCACTCTCCATGCCGCCATGAGATCCCGTCGGAGCTCTGTCCGCTGTGCCGCGATTTCTCGCGGCATCGGAGTCAAGCCCCGGCGTTTCGCCTCCTCGCGCCACTCCCAAATATGCGCTTTACCAACCACTGAAGTGTATGTCTGGGAAACCGTTAAAATTAAACCAAAACACACATTAAATACACCCACAAAGATTCCCCGAGGATATTTAAGGGTTAAATTGCCAAACACCATGGCAAATGTATACAGGGGAAGCCGCAAGCCTCAGCCGCTTAACTTTGGCAAATAAGACTTTTTTTGGCAGTTTCGTTTCGGTAAATATTTGTGAAGCTGCGTACTTTGTTTATTTTATCGGATTTTTTTGGCTTGGTAATTTGTTTGAGAGGTATTTGTTTATCTGATGATGTGGATTTATTTGGCTCAATTGATTTAAATCGTGTGGGACAGTTGGTGGAGCGTTACTTCGACTCTTTTTCTTCGTTGTGTTTTTAAGTCATAAAATTTAGACAAGGAACACAAAATTATTTAATGATAATATAATCCTAATCCAAACTTTATACTAATATAATTTAAATAGTATTTATTTTATTTTTATTGTGTATAATATTATACATAAATACGGAAATCAGATGAAATTTGGCACAGGGGTGGACCATGACCTGGATTAGGACAGGGCAGGACAGACGCGGGTGAAAACTTGGGGCGCAGCTAGTTATATAATAATTCGCCCATATTGTCTCACTGCAGGGAAAAGGCCACCAATCCCTCCTATAAGCGTCAAGTTCATCCACCTGAGCTTTCCACGATGCCATTTAGGACACCAAAAAAGATTAAAATTATCAGTCTCATAATAGAGGCCTCGCAAAATGTGCTGATCCTTTTTCACAAAAGGATCAACACATTTTGTTTTCCGAAATGATTACCTACACAATATTTTGCAATCACTTTAATAACCATTTTATGTAACTAAGGGTTTGGGTTGGTCGTTGTAACTTATATACTAACTAAACTCAGGGTCGGATGGAGGAGGAAACGACATCAAAGTTAGTTTGGAGGCTTTGCACCATAATTGACAAGGCTATTTTTATAGCCGTCACTTAGGGGTGGAAAATCTAAACCTCTATTAGCAATAATTACCTTCAGGACTGAAAGGAAAATTATACGGTAATGCTTGGTAATATCCTGTTGGAGTTTTACATATAATTGGATGATTTGATTTCTATTTAAATAATCGTTATTATGTTGTGTCCGTTTACTTACTGTACTTGTGAGCATTTGCTAGATAGAACTTCATGACGTATTTGTCGTCTTTCTAACGCTAAAATTGCGTTTGAGAATTCAACTGTTTAATTTATACCTATTCCAATTCAATGGACATGCCACAACTAAAGCCTCGGTCACACACAGCGCAATAATACTTGCAGCAACTATTTGCTGCCTGCCTGTCAGCGAGTTCTACTCACGGCGAGTTCTACACGAGAATTTCGAAAGTCTGTTGGTGCTCCAAATACAAATATATCATCTATTTGTCGCACACGTCTAAAACAGACAGAGACAGTGCAGAGTTAGCAAACCAAATGCTGATTGAGCTCACAACTCACAAGAAGCGAAAATGTGTTCGTAATGGATTGAACGCAGAGAACAGTTTGGGGCTTTTAATATCATAAAAGAATTGGTTGCAGAGAAACCAGGAGATTACAGAAACATTCTACGTATAACGGAAGCTTAAGTATTTAGCGGCGCACTGAGTGAAATGGCTACTAACAGTGAGTTCCCTGTCACACACAGCGAATGGCGCATTTGCAGCGAGTAAAATTAAACATGCTCAATTCAAATCGTGGCGAATGAATCTATTTGCAGCGAATAAATAGCCTGTCACACACAGCGAGTTCTCGCTGCGAGTATTCGCTGAGTGTGACCGAGGCTTAAGGCCCTAGTTATAACAGGCGCATGAGGCGTGCTTCATGTACGCTGCGTTTTGGGCACTCAATAAAATTGAATGAATTACTATCTAACGAATCACATGACGCGCGATTCATAAAATTTTTTCACAACGCATATAGTGGTTGGGGCAGATGCATAGAAGATCAAGCATGTTTTACAATCTATCATTACTTAGATGAAAACTCTTGTTCATTTCTGGCACGGCTAATCGCACCCTACAACCAGCCTAGACATTGTACTCAGTAAAACGAAAGAAAAAGACTCAATGCTGGAAATTTCTAGTATGTACTAATGTTTTCGTCAAGGAATTCCTTATTTTAATTGAATGCAGTTTTTCTTTAAGTTCCGCAAAAACAACTTACCTGCTAATCAAAACAAACCTTGCAACTTGTCCCTTCTAAAAAACCACGAAAAAACATTTTTTACTTAATATTAGGTTTTTCAAATATCATCTAAAATACCGCTAACCGAGTTGTGGGCTGCAAAATATTGATTTTCCATTGTTAGGGTACGGGGTAGGTATCACCCTTCAGGAGTTGATAAATTGGTGCTCCATGACCATGCAAATCAGTGTCGGCCGCTGTTCCCAACGGGCGTGACTAATTATAGTATTACATATACCTATAGTATGATATACAGGGTGTAAGGTGTAAGAATATTTTCAGGACCGTTTATTTCGATGAACAAAAACATATGAGTGTGTATGTAATTATGAATATCGTCATACCTACTGCGAAACACTTACCTTTCATTGATTTGGAATTTTCATTGCTAGGGTACATACCTACATACCTACATATTATGTAAACTCACGCTTTCCTCCGATGGGGGTAGGCAGAAGCTACAGAACGCCACCTGTTACGATCCTTACTTAGTCCTTTTGCTTCGTTTACGTTCATAAAGGGTCCGGTTTACTAGGATACTACTACTAAAAGTTATTACTCTAAATCAGCCCATAGTGTTACACCTTTTATATAATTCTAGCTGCGCTCCGTGGTTTCACCCGCATAAGTCTCGATCCCGTGGGAATATCGAGATAAAAAGTATCCTATGTCCTAACCCAGTTCATGGTCTATCCATGTCCCAAAATGCATCAAAATCTGTTCAGCCGTTTTAGCATGAAAGCGTAACAAACAAACAAATAAACAAACAAACTCACTTTCGCATTTATAATATTAATTAGGATTGGATACGAGTAATTAACTATCACACTAATATTATAAAGGCAAAAGTTTGTGAGTGTGTATGTTTGTCGCTTCTTTACGCTAAAACTACTGAACGGACTTGGATAAAATTTGGCACACAGATAGTTTATAACCTGGATTAACACATACTTTCCATCCCGATATTTCTACGGGATCGAAACTTATGCGGGTGAAACCGCAGAGCGCAGCTAGAAAATATATAAAGTTAGGATGCAACGCCCTGTTTTGTGTATCGGTAGCACATTTTACAATGGCCTGCAAACATTGTTTACACGTCTTTTGTGCAAATATGATGATTCATGGGATTCTAAAGGTGTGGGTACTGGATTTTGTTGCAAGTAAAGGTATTGTGGTGCTTCAAACTCAAACGCAAAGCCTTATTTTTGATTAAAACATTTACAGGCACTTTTGAATTCGGTCAGTTAGAAACATGAAGCTTGCACATTTGCCCATTCCAAAGCGTGTAGTAGGTTCCTATGGAGAAGAACGGGTAATAATTTCCATGGAGACGCTTTTAAATCAAAATAATATGTTTGTATTGGCCATATAATAAGTATCTGCTTGTGATTTTCCTAATATTAGGGTACCGAAATATTTTTTTCTTTCTTGCAAAGAAGTAACACAGTAAAAATGTAAATATAATAATAGAAATAGACGTCTGTTCATTGTGAGTACTTGACTTTCAAAATAGAGTATTATTGTTGTATAAACAAAATTTTCACAAAAGAAAATAATTTTCACTAGAAAGGTTTCAGCAAAATATTTATTACCTTGATTGAAAAGGGTTATTAATATAAAATAACCTTTTATTCTGACACGTGTTATATTAAAAACTTCCAATAGGCTTTGTGACCTTTTAGTAACTACCTTTGATACTCGAGAGTATACCTGTAGCAACCACCCCGTCCCTACACCCCTTCATATATTATTCAATACACAATACCTTTGTTTTCTCCGCCATTTTTCTCGGAAAACAATTTTACGGATAGTTGATCTGTGTGTGTGATGATGTGATGTAACAGAATAGGGATGATGACTACAAATATTTTTTTTGTCCGTCAGTTGTATTATTAAAAAATATTGGACACATTTTTTTCTTTTTTTACTTTATCCAAAGTACTTTGCGTTAAAATGTGCCATGACGTCAGGAGTGTGTAGATTTTATACTTGCTTGTGACGTAGCAACCCCCACTCTCCAACTTTAAAGCGTTTTATGTAAGTATTTTTTTATTAATATGATAAAGCAAAAAATACGTGTCTAACAGTTTTTTTATTATCTGACTGACGGACCACATAGCAAAATAAGAAATAAAATAAAATAATAATAATAGAATGCCTTTTTTTTGACCCAATCATACCATCCCTATTGATTGGGATATCATCCCTATTGTACCAGAGTTTGACGATTTTGGAAATTTTACTTCGAAACCTTTTTTTTCACGGTAAAGTAAGCGAAGTTTATTTACATTGTTTTCGTTTTTGCAGTAAAGGATCGACGAAAAATATCCTATCACAGTTTATACGCATTTAGCCTTTGGTAAGTAAATATCACGACTATTATCCAGGCCATCTAAACGCAAATAAAAAATCTACCCAATACCTGGATTCTGTAACAAAAAATACCATTTGTCCACATTTATTCACAACACCGTTCCGCGCAGTATTTTTGCTACTCGGTTTGCGGTGTATTGTAAAAAATGATATAAATCAGTTGTTCCTAGGTATTTAACAGCACAAAGGGTATGGATGGAGGTATGGGATTGAATTCGAACTCCCCTCCATATTAATTCTTTTGTTTTGATGTACGGATCCTACCCGTTGTTTGCCTATAGTGATTAATTACTTCGTTTGGTACCTATTTTTAACCCCCGATGGAAAATAAACTGGCTCGCGTTATGTTCCGCTACAAAAATCGGATGCCAGTAGCGGAACATGACCCGAACCAGTTGAATTAAACTACTGCGGTTTTGCTGCTATGGTTTCGCGGCGGAGGTGTGCTAGCAGCGTCAATAGCAGTCCGTGACAGAAGTTGCGCGCTCCACGCACATTTGCTGCCATACATTTTATCTTTGAGATGACGCTCTGTACTTCACCAACGCGTTGAGAGAGAATCACTGATTATTATTTCTGTCTATCATCTTCCTACGCTTTTCCTTAACCATAGCCATGCTGTTGGGACACTATCACCCTCTCTTCGATAGGCAGTGAGCCGTAATCCACAACGCGGGCCCAGTGCGGGTTGGTAGATGTCACATGTTTTCGAATTTTTGGTTAGCTAGAACATGGTTTCCTCACGATTTAGTTCACCGTTTTGAGAGCAGTGGTGATGAAATAATTTACACAAAGTAAGGCACCTGTTTGGGTTCGACCCTACGACCTACATTTCGTATGTCGTGGCCGTTATCGCTTCGTCACCACTGCTCTTCCAAATTCAAATTCAAATCTTTATTGCATTATCACATGTGTCTACAAGGTCTTAATAATCTTATATCTTGTCTGCCTCGTTGGTTTCGTGGTTGCAAGCGCTACTGCTGAGCATGAGGTCCTGGGTTCGATTCCCAAGTCGGGCAAAGTATTATTGGGATTTTCTAACAGGAATTTCTCAGTAGTAGCCCGGAGTCTGGAATTGTGCCCGGTTGATGGCAATAGGCTCGCTCCCTAGGGCTCCATGGGGCGAAATGTGGGTTTACTACAGGTACACCTCTGCCCAACCCTTCGGGGAAACAAGGCGTGATGTTATGTTATGTTAATAATAATATAGTTCACATGGACCCTGTCCCACGCTTTACCTTACTGTGTTAAGATCAGCTATTCTCCGAAAATAATTTCTTGACCGTACAGGACCTACATCTTCCAATGAATTGCGTAATTTAATTATAGTCACGGCAATCATTTGGTGTATAATTACCAGTACCATAATTAAGGTAGAGGGAATAACGGTTTTCTCGTTTTATTACCGCCGATAAACATGGTTTTCTTGCGTAAACTATTACCGGTAACAATCGACTGAAATTACATAAGCAGTTCAGTGTAACAACT
Source organism: Xanthia togata (assembly GCA_963853775.1). Lineage (NCBI taxonomy): Eukaryota > Metazoa > Arthropoda > Insecta > Lepidoptera > Noctuidae > Xanthia > Xanthia togata. The sequence goes on along the minus strand of OY970802.1, from coordinate 8,356,210 downwards.
GAAAAAAAGAAATGATTACGACGTTTTTCAGTTTCGTAAGGCGTTCAAGATGTGTAATAAATCAGCGCTGTGTTTTCTATGCTCAGTTAATCTGTATCGATCTGTACATAATAAAAAAACCGGCCAAGTGCGTGTCGGACCACGCACAATGAAGGGTTCCGTAGTTGGAATGAATTTATCGTAAGAACAAACTTAACTTTGTAATTGAAAAAAATGTTCTCCCATACGGAATATATGGGAGAACATGTTTTTGCAACCGCAAATTTAAGTTGGTCGATTATTACTCGTAAACTTGTAAAGTCCACTTAAGTTTGATAGCTTTCCTTTAAACTTCGTTATATATAAGTACTAATACCGTGACATTTGAATTTCTAACTACAACTGTTTAGTTGGTAAAGGGGGGAGACACTTGACTCTAACGAAAATTGGTACTTTAAATCTTGATAAGTCACGAATGGTTTACTAAATCAAAAAATAGTCTTCGCAAACCCCTAATATTTTTGAAAGACCTATCCAACGATATCCCACACTATGGGAAGGACGAAAAAAAAAATATCATCCCCACTTTACATGTAAGGGAGGTAGCCTAAATAATTGCTTTTTTCAAAATTTTATTTTACCACTTTTTTGGCGTCATTAATTTAAATACTCATGCCAAATTACAACTTTCTAGTACCAATAGTTTTTGAGCTAAACCGCGGACAGACAGACAGACAGACAGACAGACGGACATGGCGAAACTATAAGGGTTCCTTGTTGACTACGGAACCTTAAAAATGAAGTTGCTTTTCGTGTCTATGACCGCGTTGTTCTTTTAAACTGCGCAAACGATTTTGATGCAATATCATTTAGGCGCGATAAGGCGCCCATAAATGAAACTCGATCCAGTTGTAATAAATGTGTATTTGCACCACACAACACAGTATTCCAATGGCCGCGAAAGATTACGAGTATACATACGCGAACACAGTATAATAATATATGGTGATTGCACGTTACACAGTCTGGTAATAATATTCCGATGATCTATCTTTCTATTCAGATTCAAAAGGCCTCTCGTCTTCTATCAACCATAGACTAACTGCCTTAGACCAACTAGTGTTGTCAGGTTAAACCTAACAGTGACCAATAACAAATGGCAAATTAAATAGATTCAATAGTATCCTAAATAAAGAGTTAAATGTTCTAGGCCATAATATGGATGATGCAAATAAATTGTATGAGGATTTCTTTTCAGTAGTGCACACTGAATTCAATAAAACTTTTGAAAAGAAAACAAAAAATATTAGCCCTATTTTTATATTTAGTGACTGGGCAACTAGAGGTATTAGGATAAGTAGGGAAAGGCTTTTCGAGCTGTATGGCCTTAAGCCTTACATTAACACTGAAACTTTCAACAAGTATGTTGCTACATATTCCAAAAATTTTAGAAATACCTGCAAGATAGCTAAAGCCCTGTACATTAGCAATAAGATCAAATCAGCAGAAAATAAAATAAAAACAGTTTGGAAAGTTATAAATAATGAAACTAGTAGGGAAAAAAAACGAAACACTGATTACACATTGGAGACTTCACGTGGTGCAATAAGCTCTAACTTAGAAGTAGCTCAAGAATTTGTACATTTCTTTACTAATATACCATCTAAAACGACGGAAGCTTTAAATTCTTCACCCGATGTCTCAATTGATTTATTAAGAGCGAATGTCCCAGGCTGTCCGGTTGAATTTCAATTTAAACATATAAACCCTATGATAGTTATTAAAGCCTTTCGGCAAATTAAAATCAAACTGACCGAGGATCTATGGGGACTATCTATCAAAGTTTGTACATCCATAATCGAGACTATAGCACCATACTTAGCTTTAATATTTAATTTGTGTGTGGATCAAGGAGTCTTCCCGGATTTAATGAAATACAGTAAGATTATACCACTTTTTAAATCTGGGGACAGTAAAGACACCAACAATTATAGACCAGTATCCGTGCTGCCGGTATTCAGCAAAGTGTTCGAAAAGGTAATGCTAAACCAAATGCTTAATCATTTTAACACCAACCAAATCTTACACGATCAGCAATATGGTTTCACCAAAGGTCGTTGTACAACTGACGCCGGTGTCACCTTATTAAAACACATATTTACAGCGTGGGAGGAGGCTCAAGATACCATAGGAATCTTTTGTGACCTCTCCAAGGCATTTGACTGCGTAAATCATGAAACCTTACTCTTGAAACTTGAGCATTACGGACTAGGTAAACTTGCGCTCTGTTTAGTAAAATCTTATTTAAATGATAGACAACAGCAAGTTCAAATTAATGGTGTAAATTCACTCGGTCTAAAAGTAAAAATGGGTGTTCCTCAAGGTTCGATATTGGGTCCTTTCCTCTTTTTAGTATATATTAATGATCTACCCCATTTATTAAAAAACCAACCACAAATGGTGTTATTTGCTGACGATACTTCCCTAATTTTTAAGATAAATAGACGTGCATCAAATCTTGACGATGTAAATAACGCCCTACTGCAGGTCCAAAATTGGTTTACTGCTAATAATTTAGTATTAAATGGGAAAAAAACTAAATGCATAAGATTTGCTTTACCGAATGTTAAAAGTAGTGATTGTGATATAGTATTGAATAAGGAGAAGCTAGAATTTGTAGATAAAACTGTTTTCCTGGGGATCACGCTCGATTCAAGGCTGTAATGGGGTCCTCATTTAACATCTCTTGCAGGACGGCTAAGTTCAGCAGCATATGCTGTCAGAAAAATCCGTCAATTTACTGATGTAGATACCGCGAGGCTAGTCTATTTCAGTTATTTTCATAGTATCATGTCTTACGGTATTTTACTTTGGGGACGGGCTGCAGATATCGACTCTATTTTTATTCTGCAGAAAAGAGCCATTAGTGCAATATATTGCCTCCGTAGGCGCGATTCTCTAAGGGAACTGTTTAAAAATATTAACATCATGACGGTACCTTGTCAATATATTTATGAAAACATCATGTACGTCAGGAAAAATCTTAATCTTTTCAGTAAAAGAGGTGAAAGACACAATTATTGTACTAGAAATAGGGACCAATTAGTTCAACCGGGTTTCAGACTGGCTAAAGTAGACTCATCTTTCATGGGGTACTGTTTAAAATGTTACAATAAAATACCTTCCCATATACTACAACTAAATGAAACGAAATTTAAATCTTGTATAAAACGCACACTATGCTGCCAAGCATATTATAAGCTTGGGGATTATATCGCTGACAAAAATGCTTGGCTTAACGCTGGTCCAGCTCCACAAGGGCGCATAAAGTAATTAATTAGCATTCAAAAATATTGTTGGAATTGCTGAAGATTGCAAAAACTATCTTTGAATTGTATAACTTCAATCTCTTTTTTTTTTATTGTATAATTGCATAGCACGTGTGTGAGCACTGTGACCATGTACCTTCTATAAAGCTACCATTTACTGGGTACGTCTTTCATTGACTCGATATGCCCTGGCGGCTAAGAGTATGTCATGCTCACTCAAATGTCTCGCTGGTGGTGGCGTGTGTGTTGGATCGTCGAGTTCCCTTCAAAATGGTTGAGCTAAACGGTGCTGATCCATGCGTCATGTTCGTGAACGGGCGCCATCAGTAGGGACTGGTCATCTCTTATCTGCCACGGCTTATTTTAATTTTTGAATTGTTTTTTTATTTTTATTTTTTATTACGGACGCTTTTTACGTACACGTCTTTCTACATTGTTCTCACATGTATAATTTCAACATGAATGATGTAAACAATATTTTGTAAGAATATAATTTTTTTAAAAGAGTGTCCGTGGAGTTTCTTGCCCGTTCTTCTCCATAGGAACCTACGCTTTGGAATGGGCAACTAGCTTCATATTTCTGACTGACTGACTCCTTGACAATTCAAAAGTGCCTGTAAATGGTTTAATTGAAATAAATGCTTTGAGTTTGAGTTTGAGTGGGAACCATAGATAATTAGTTGGTTCGCCACACCACCCCCCTACGGAGAAATACAAGGTATACACAGAAAAAAATTATAAAACAATACAAGTAAAGAAAACTATAAATCTAGGACGTCCCTAAATTTAACCCGTCTGCCGGCTCTGGTGGTGACAGTGCCTGAAGGGGATGGAGTAGTTGTTGGTGAGGAGGGGCGAGTTAGGTCTGTGGAAGGAGGAACTGGGACGGGAACTGAAACAGGTCGTGAGGAAACCAGTTCAGAGTCCAGGTATGCTGGTTTAACACGGTCTATGCTGACCGTAGCCTCTCTTCCCTTCATCTCCAAGGTAAGGGTTTTGTCCCTTCTCCTCAGGATGCGGTATGGGCCAGTGTAAGGAAGTTGCAGAGGTCGTCGAACAGTGTCGTCGCGGAGTAAAACGTGGGTCGACGTCGCCAAATCTTTGAACACGAAAGTTGACGGTCGAGCGTGTCGTGAGGCTGGTATTGGACGTAAAATTTCCATCCGGCTCCTCAACTCTGTGACAAAATCTGTGATGTCGTGTGGGCTCCTGGGTTCTTCCGCTGGCATGATTAGTTCTCCAGGAAGTCGGAGAGGTTCTCCATAGACCAGCTCGGCGGACGAGGTATTCAGGTCCTCTTTGAGGGCGGTTCTCATGCCAAGGAGTACCAGTGGAAGTGCCTTGCTCCACGATTGGGGATGGCACATTAAAGAAGCTTTTAGTTGGCGGTGCATGCGTTCTACCATGCCATTTGCGCACGGGTGGTAACTGGTTGTGCGAATCCGCTTTGTTGCGCACACGTTCATAAGGCGCCGAAACAAGGCGGATTCAAACTGACGACCCTGGTCGGTCGTCACGGTGCTTGGTACTCCGTAACGGGATATCCAACCGGTCACCAGCGTGTCTGCCACTTCTTCCGCCGTGATAGATGTCATAGGCCACGCTTCGGGCCAACGCGTAAACCTGTCAACCGCGGTCAGACAATATGTGAAACTGTCTGAAGGTGGCAGTGGTCCTATGATATCAATGTGGACATGACAGAATCTGTTTGATGAGATCGGAAAGGACATCAGCGGTGCAGATGTGTGCCTAGTTACCTTACTGCGTTGGCACTTTAGGCATGACTTCGCCCAGTTTCGGCAGTCGGTGTTGATATGTGGCCATACGTAGCGCTCAGCCACCAATCGTAAGGTTGCTCTCACGCCTGGGTGACTGAGACCATGTAGTCGATCGAAAGCTGCTCGACGGAATGGTAAGGTGAGGTATGGGCGAGGTCTACCTGTCGACGTGTCGCAGAGTATTGAAATGTTAGTTCCGGGAACAACGATTTTTGACAATTTCAAAGAAGTAAATGAGCCCGCGTCTTTTAGTTCCTCGTCTCTCTCTTGTGACTCTGCGAGGGCTTGGTAGTCCTCTTCTAGTGAAATGGATTCAACCCGCGACATAGCATCTGCGACTACGTTGTCAGTGCCCTTAATATATCGTATGTCGGTGGTAAATTGGCTGATAAAAGTTAGTTGGTTGAGTTGTGTTGGTGGAAGCTTGTCGCGACGCTGCATGAAGGCATACACCAAAGGCTTATGGTCAGTAAAAAGCGTTTTGGACTTCTAGTATGTGCCGAAAGTGTTGAACGCTCTCATACACAGCTAGAAGTTCTCTATAATAAGCAGGCCACTGAGATTGTTTCTCGTTTAGCTTTTTGCTGAAATATGCTAGAGGTTGCCAGTTATCATGGACTTTTTGCTGTAAACATGCACCAATGTGCTTGCTGGACGCATCGGTAAAAAGACCTAAAGGGGCCTCACAATTTGGGTGCGATAGTGTGGTAACATTAGCTAGGCTCTTCTTGCAGTCATAAAAGCATTGTTCGAGCTCGGGCGTCCAAGGAAATGGTTTTGCGCCTTTGCTGTTAGTTGCAGCGACTGCGTCGATTAAGGGAGCCTGATACTTGGCGGCGTCGGGCAAAAATCTGCGGTAGTAGTTAACCATACCCAAGAACCTACGCACGCCTTGCACGGTCTTTGAGGGAGGGAAATCCACTAAAGCACGGATACGGTCCTCGGGAGGGAAAGTGCCTGCAGCATTAATACGGTAACCCAAAAATGTTACCTCGGCTGCCCCAAGTACACACTTCGCCGGATTGATGACCACTCCATATTGGCGCAGGCGGTTAAACAAGAGCCGTAGGTGTTCAGCATGTTGCTGGGGGTCTCTCGAGTACACGAGGATGTCATCGACATATGCGAAACAGAAATTAAATCCCCGCACAACTTCGTCTATGAACCTTTGAAATGTCTGTCCGGCATTTCTAAGGCCAAAGGTCATATAGGGGAATTCAAAGAGTCCAAAAGGTGTGATTATGGCTGTTTTACAAATATCATCAGAATTTACTGGAATTTGCTGATATGCTTTAACTAAATCTAGGGTACTGAAAACTGAGCATCCGGACAAGTTGTGGCTGAAATCCCCTATATGACGGACAGGGTAGCAGTCCGGGATTGTGCGGGCGTTCAGAGCGCGGTAGTCGCCGCATGGACGATAAGTCTCGTCTTTTTTAAGCGCGAGATGTAGCGGGGAGGACCATGAGCTGCTGGAAGGTCGGGCTGTGCCTACGCGAATCATCTCCTCGAATTCTTTCTGAGCGGCTCGAAGCTTTAGTGGGGCAAGGCGACGTGGTCGCGCTGTCACTGGTGGGCCATCGGTAGTTTTTATAAAGTGTACTGTAGTGTGTTTCACCTCTTTAGGTGCGCCAGGGGGACGTGATATGCTCGGGAACTCGGTCAAAATGTGCGAGTATGGCGAGTCAGGTCATTGAATGAGTTTAACGCTGGGTTGGTCGATTGAGGAGAATTCAGTTTCAGCTGATAACCCTGTTTTACCATCTCGCAACCTTCCATGAGCACAGTCTGGCAAAAGGTGGTAATGAGCCAGGAAGTCTGAACCAATTATTGGAGTTGCTACTTCTGCGACTATGAATTTCCATACAAAGTCACGTCTTAAACCTAAGTTTAACTTGAGTTCGACCAGGCCAAAGGTATTTATTTTAGTGCCATTGGCTGCTAAAAGTTCGTACGGAAGTGGCTGCTTTTTACCCTGGCAGAAACGTCTAGGTAGGCACGAAAGATCGGATCCGGTGTCGATTAAAAATCGTCGGCCCGAATACCGATCGGTAACGAATAGACGGCGACTTGCTAGGGAGCAGTCAGTGGTCGCCACTACTGACTGCTGTTTAAGTTTCCCTGTGGTACGGGGGCAGACCACGTGCACGGTTGTATACACCTGGAGGCTTTTGCAGCGAATCGCCTGTGGTACCAGCATTGGCCGTTAGAAATGCGTGAGCGCGAGCCTGAACGACTGCGGTTATTCCTGTTATTGCTTGTAGTGAGGCCAGTCACAAGCCGTGTCAGGTCCGCCACTTGTTGTTGGAGCAACTTAAGTTGCTCCTGAGTGTCATCACTACATGATGATGATGATGTCCTACTTGTTGCGTGGACATTCATTGGTTGCGGACTGATTTCTTGCAGCTTATCAGCCAGCTCGCCCAAGTCCTCGAGGGATGAATGCTTTTGGGCAACTAAAATGCCTTGCATGTAATGAGGCAACCTATTCATCCAAATGGTTTGGATGAGCTGCTCTGGGAAAGATGAACCAGCAAGAGTCCTGAAGTGACGCAAGAATGACGAGGGCTTCCTATCCCCTATCTCCTCTTTCTCAAGGAGCCTCCTAATTTTTTCCTCATAGGACTCAGAAAAACGTGAGATAAGAGCCTTCTTTAGACAAGTGTAAGGTTGATTCTTAGGTGGCTCAATAATTATGTCTTCAACTTCAGTAGCGGATTTCGTGTCGAGCTGACTTACAGCATAGTAATATTTAGTCAACTCCTGTGTGATGCCACTGATATGAAATTGTGCTTCTAGACTTGCGAACCAGAGGCCTGGCTGGTCAGGCCAGAAAGGAGGGACACGGATGGATACTCTATTGATTAATATAGGTTGAGATCTAGATGTGGGATCAATAGACTGTTCACCACCAGTTCCAGGTTCCGGATCAAGAAAAACCTCCTGTCCCTCGGTAGGCATTGCGTTACTATGCAAATTATATTTCACAAACAAAAATGCACAACCCTAAGAAGAGGGCTACAGCATGTATTATACAGTAGTAGTACGGCAGCAAAATCAAAGAGTTAAATACTCATCATGAGGAACCACATTCATAATAAAGAGAACATAATAAAAAAATATACATGCAACACACGGGTAAATAAAATGTGCAGACAGTAAAAATAACAGAAGAAAAGTATTTGTGCCCCCAATGGAATATAAATTATTATAACGAAATATTTACTAAAATCAAAACATGTATAATGCAGAAAACTTATAGAAGAGAATTATAAGTATATTGTAATTGTTAAATCATCCAGTTAAGCACTTATTGTTCATAAGGAAACACCATACTAATATGTGAGATGACTTGTAGGAATGTCCATCCATGCACAGTTTATAATAAAATAAAATAAAAAACTTACAAGCTTTTGGCTGTCACACTTTTGAATACGGAACACACTTTTACGTTTCGAATAACTCTGGAACGCAGCCGGTTTACGTTTGACGTTTGCAGACTGTGATGACAGGCGACATGTGTCAGTTTCCGTCAAGTGTCAAGCTTCGCGCGATAACTTTGAAGATTCAATAGAAAAACCGCACAAGAAAAAAAGGCGCTGCTATCGCGGAATTCGATGATTTTTCTTGTTTCAGGTCGATAAAGTTCAAATACGGTGCAATTTGGCGCAAAAGGTATGCAAAGCAGAACACTGTCGTTAGTTTGAGAATGTACTACGAATGTTCGAAGAAATATGATTTTCGTAACTAAACTCGCGTAATGGCGGCGAGTAGGTACCGGCTAGGAATTGTTTACGGAGAAAACCACTGCTCGGGATGAATGTGAGCTCGTTGCGCTTTGCAATACTGGATTCCAGTTCTTCTGTTTGCGTTAATATGTTCTTCTATCGTCGGGGTCACCAATTTAGGCGCGATAAGGCGCCCATAAATGAAACTCGATCCAGTTGTAATAAATGTGTATTTGCACCACACAACACAGTATTCCAATGGCCGCGAAAGATTACGAGTATACATACGCGAACACAGTATAATAATATAATGGTGACTGCACGTTACACAGTCTGGTAATAATATTCCGATGATCTATCTTTCTATTCAGATTCAAAAGGCCTCTCGTCTTCTATCAACCATAGACTAACTGCCTTAGACCAACTAGTGTTGTCAGGTTAAACCTAACAGTAGGAACCATAGATAATTAGTTGGTTCGCCACAATCATTTAGGGACCTTTTTATTTTATTTTTGACTTTGCCACACTAGGAATTTCTTCTGTATCGTGGGTGCGTTTAGAAACATTTAAACTCACATACACAAACAGCCAGACCCGGAACAACTACTTGTAGGTCGTACAAATATTTGTTCCGTGACGGAATCGAACTCGCGACACGCAATGCAGCAGTCAATCGCTTAACCACTGCGCCAACCGTGCCGACTGTTACTGTTACTGCTCGTGCTGACCGTATTCTGAAAGGTTTATATGTAGATATATATTAATAGTATGTATAAATTAGTAGAGATAATTAAAAAAATCTTCACGTTCTGTCAAGTGAAACAGGGCAGCTTGTGATGAATAAGTGAAGGTTTCGATATTATTTCATTTTGTGGAATTATCATAATTATCACCTAATTAAACGCTTTTTTGGGGAGACAATATTAATTATATACATTTAAAAAAAACGGACGAGCCTTACTTTGTTCGTGTATGATGTCAAATGATGTGTGACATCTGACATCTCACCTTGGTAATAAGCAACATTAATATAATAACTGTAATAAGCAACTTTAAAGGGGCGGGGCGTCGTCAAGGTCGTTTTTGCCACCAACTCTAGCACCACGCGCGCTCATTGGTCAAATCAAACAGCGCGCGCTTCCCCGGCTTTATGTGACACACTTCTGTCCCTTTTCAAGAAATCACTCCCACATATGTGATTATTTATCTTTGTTAAAGATATAAATTGTGATTGCAGGAAAGCGGAAAAAATGGAACGGAATTTAACAGGAATGTAATATATCTGGAGGTGGTAAAACTGGGGAGCTCGTGGCTAAATAATAACTGCCGCACGGGTCGATCCATCTGGTTAAGCTATGCTTGCCGAGGTTGGTCTGTGGATGGGTGACCATCTTTACATAACGAGACTCCTCCGTGCCTCGGAAAGCACGTTAAGCCGTTGGTCCCGGCTGTCATTCGTAGATCTTTGACAGTCGTTACGGGTCGTCAGAAGCCCGAAAATCTGACAACCAGTCTTACCAAGGGGTAACGTATTACCCAGTTACTGGGTTGTGGAGGTCAGATAGGCAGTCGCTCCATGTAAAATACTGGTATTCAGTTGCATCCGGAACAGACTAGAAGTCAACTGTAGAAGAAGAAACTGACTAGAAGTAGACTGGAAGCCAACTCCAATATAGTTGGGAAAAGGCTAGGCAGATTGAGGTGGTAAAACAGTTTTTTATTTTTTTTTACCGGTACCTTAATATTATTATGTCACCATACATAATATAGAGACAGATTCCCAAGATTCGTAAGTGGCAAGCTCGAAGCCATATTCTGGGCTGACTATATGATTGTCATCGACACGGTAAGAAGAACGTAGCGTAGTACCTCTACGGTAGAGCCGATTGTCTAATTGTTGTTTACAAAGCACTAGGGCGTAACAAAATCAATGCATTGCAAGGACAGAGATGCATTTCCTACTTCCCAATACGGATTCCGTATGAAAAAGTATTAAAAAAAAACTAAGGGCCTCGAATTCATTGATGCGAATAATAGGTAGGTAGTGTCAGAGTCAATCGTTTCCCGAATCAAAATGGAAAAAGACTGCATCTTTTTGTTGCTGTTGTTCTATATTTTGGAGCCCTTGTGTTTGTGACCTTTGTTGCCGGAAAATGTGTTTTGTTTTTAGAGGCGTCTTTTAGTTTTTGTCGGCTATTAGTTCGGTATAGCTCGTTTTTCTTAGAGATTTGTAAGTCTACAACCAATTTTCATGTACTCCTACAGGAAACTACTGTCTTTGAGATAAAGCTTTTTAACGATCTGAAAAGGTATTCAGCGTTGTCTGTTGATTCTGATTACTGAGTGTCAAATAAACAATTTTTTCCGCATTCTTTCAACCTAATTAACAATAGTAGATTTTACAACAAGTGCACAAAACGAACCATTTTTTTCCGAGACTTTTAGCAGCCCGAGACGAAGGCGAGGGCTGATAGTAATGTCGAGGATAAAATGGTTTTGTGGACGAGTTATAAACTCTGCTTTTCACTTCGATTGCGAGGAAATAAAACCGTAGTATAACATAATATTTCTTTAATTAAAATTCAAAGTAAAATTAGTACAGTTTTGAATACTGAAGGAAATTGTTTTTCCCGGCATTGATATAGGCTTGGGCTGCAGACCTATACAGCCTACTTACTATTAAATTAATTTTGTAATAATAATTTACTTATATTAAACAAATTGAATTTAAATTTAAATATTTTCATGTCTTAAAAAACACATAAGGCAAATAAATTAAAGTAAATATAAAAAAATATCTATGAACTTCTTATTGTGTTTGGCTGTATGACTCATTTTCTTTGCTCTAATATAGATACATTTATGATTACATACGTTAATGCTCTAGTGCACAAAATTCGATTTTGTGCAGCCTATATCCTGCACAAATAAGCACTTTCAGACCATGAGAAGTGAAAAACTTATTATTTCAAGTTACGCAGACCATTAGAACTTGTGTAGGGGGATGCCTACACTTAATGATATGATAACGGGGCGATTCTATTGGGATGATGAAATAAAACCGACTGCTTTGAATGTTCGTTAATCACAGATTTATTGAAATATATTTTACATATTATTTGCAATAATAGGTAAAAATGTTGGGTGTGCAGAATGCAAGGAGCGTAAGTCGGTAGAATGATGTACGGAACCGTACATTATTTTATTTTATTTATTGATTAATTCTGTTTTGATTACTTGGGCAGTCATTCAAAGTATTGCGCACACAATATTTATAGGCTAAGTAATAAAACCTACATAATTTTACGTCGCACATAGTTCAGATAATGTAGCAACCTCGGTTATTTTTATCGCTGCTATTCTTGCTGCTGATAAAATAATCTCCGGTATTGATACCGCGAGATCCCGATAAGGATATGAGGAAACAGTCTTCAGAATTGATAATATGATGAAATATTATAATAATAATAATGTGATGAAGTGAGAAATTACGCAATTATATTACTCGAACCTATCATATTACTCTCTAATTTATCGAATGGTTATTGAAACGCTCAGAAAATTTAATTGAATTACCTCTATTTTAAGTTACAGACATATTCATTATATTTTTAAATATTAGAAAAAAAAAAAAAAAAAAAAAAAAAAATGCCCATTGGCATCAGGAACAGGGTCCAAGCTGCCGGTGGTAGGAACCTCCTCACTATGCGTGCCGTGTCCAGAAGTACTGCTTTCTGAATCAAGCCCTTGACCCTGCCGCGCAAAGAGAGCCTCCTGAGTTGTTGATTGAGGCTCTCCGCTATTAGGCCTTGAACCGAAACGATTATCGGTGCAATGATTGCAGAGTCCACATCCCATATGTCGACAACCTGGTGTGCTAAGTTAATATACTTGTTCTTTTTTATCTTTCTCTGCTTTCACGAGATTCTCGTCAGATAATTGAATTTTTATATAATTTTTGAAACTTTAAATATTTATTAATAAAATTATAATTGTCTTTGAACAGTTCTTCCAAACCAATACTGTAGTATAATTTCAGTGTGTATAGATGGCGAACATGGCTCGTTCCCAGGAAGAGCAATTAGTTTATTCAACCACGTTCTATTCAAATAAATCTCGTTTCTCTCGACCTTTCCCTTTTATTTTAATTATTTTGTTTAGTGGATCTAATTAAAATCTCATTACGTAAAGCTTCCCCCATTACTGTCAATTAATGCAATTCTGTAGGTATCAGAGTAATTACTCTTGAAGTATGGCCGATAAGATCTCGCTTTGTAAAAGATATAAACTTTTATAAGACAATTTTGCATGTTGATGTTTAATCAAACTTTGAGGGTACTTTCGAAGGGTGAAGGTTGAAACGACCTTGTTGATCTATAGATAGATTACTTTTTATATAGGTACCGTCCTTGAGATTGACGTTTTGATACCTACACCTATACAAAGTCATTATACTTTATGACAGTAATTTATCAGAATACGTAAGTAGTCTTTTGTTTTTCCTATTCATTTCCCGTATTCATGTAAGTCGGAGCTTCTAAAACATTAAAGCTATTATTGTCGTTGCCTAGGTCAGGCAAGTAAATAACAAAGGAACAAAATGATCAGAGAACGTAAAGGCTTTCGGTCATATATTATTAATGTTATCTAACATAGGGAGCTGAAGACAAGACCAGGCAATTATCCTTGTAATTAATAATTCTGCTGAATTACGCTAAAGCCCCCTATCTGGCTTTAATTAAGTTGAATAAAATAAGGATTTCCTTGCGTAGTAACTACAGAGCGAATGTGTAAGTGATGGAGGTGGGATAATGGTGATGGGTTTCTAAATGTGAATTTCGTAGATTGTTGTACCGATGAGTAATTAAGCGTACCTTGAAAGAGGATGGATTTTACCTCTTGTTTCGTTTGATTTTACTTTATTTATGCTTTGTTTTATGTGGTTTTGTATATTATAATGTGTTTTTAGTAAGTACATAATGTATTTTTAATTCAGTAGATACCTTTTGTTTTGTTCGATATTGTGATAGGAGGGAAGACCGTTCCACTTCCGTACCTGCTAATAAGGGATTTCGTTAAGAAGATACATAAATTCGTCTGCATTAATAACAACAAATCAGCATCCTAATTGCGTAACACACGATCAATCACAATCGGTTTCATTTTGACAGTTCGACAAGATTCATTGCGTTATTTATTTATTTATTTGCTCTCATGCACATCGCACATTTTATAATATAATGTCGGTTTTTGTAATATGAATCCTGTCACGGCACTGCAAAGCACAATGTTGGTTTGCTGTTGAGTTTATGAACATTAAATTAACATATTGAAACAAAACTTGATAATATTGTTACAATACTAATATAAATACAATAAAAATAATTATCAGTAATAAACAAAATACAATAACACAAATAAAGTCATATTTAGTAAGATTATATTAGTAGGTAGGTAGTAAGTAAAAGTAAAATAAATTAATAATAAGGTTAGGTACCTAATAATTATTTGTTGAGCGGACAAATTTTGCGAACATAATATATACCTAAAGCAATGATTTAGCAATATTCTTTAAAATGATTCAGCTCAGGTTCAGGTTTACTAAACCATTTGACAATCGCGGTGATTATGAATATCTATTGTTTGGCCATTTTTAGTTGGGACAACCATTTGAAAAACACAATAAAAAAAAAATGAAAATCTCATTTAGCAATTTATCTACAAAAATTAGAATTTATAAAGATACCAAAATTAAAATTCAGTTTAACGTCAACGATAAAAGGTTCAAGCTTTTCTATCGCAGTAATTACAACGAACCATTTCTCTAAATTAAACCAAATCTGTTAAACAGATTTAACGGCCCCTCGGCCCTTTTTGTGGCCATGTTAGGTAGATGAGATTCTGTGGTTGGCTATGTATATACTAACGTTTTTTGGAGCCAAAATTAACCTTTGCCGTCTACTTATAATGTTTCATATACAGGGTGACTTTGTAAACAATCGACAAAAAAGCGGTGTCCTACCTATCAAGTATAAATAGCTTTTACTAAGGGACCAAACGAATTCGCAAAAAAAAAATCTACCTTCTTATACAAAATGGTCCAATCCTGTTTACTTGTAGGGGGGGGGGGGGGGCATACCAACCCATAGCAAAAGTTGATCATATTTTGATGGGTAGAATACCCCCTTAAATGTTTTTATGAAACCAGGCCGATTTCCGGCCACCGTAGGCGCGGGCTTGCGGACGGTGAGCAATGCGTAGCTCGCCGTCAGGTAAGGACCAGTCCCGGATCGTGGGCGCGTTGTGTTCCACGCGCGCCTCAAAGAAATGTCAGCGAGTAAAGGGGTCCGATGGGACCTATGCCTGCCGGGGTTGCGGGAAAGTCCGAAAGGGGTACCGTAGCCCCTGGCAACGTAAAGGGGATGCCTTTACGTTAAAGGAACACGGGTGGGTTTTAGTCAGTAACAGTCTGCCACGCCCTCCCGCTCCGCCCAGAGCGGGAGAAGTCATTTGATGATTTCCCACAGACTGACTACACACATTTTGTCCCTGTAAATAATGCTAGCTTCTGTCCGCGACTTCATCCGAGACAAATTTCTTGTTTTAAAAAGAAAGAAAGCAAGAAATAATAATATTTATTTGGACACAGTTCGATCAATCATAAAGCAATAATAGTGTGTGCTTCACGGCTGCGCCAAAAAGGTTTATTTCAGCATTAATGCCCGACAAATGCTGTCTGTCGCTGGTTTTCTAATGAACTCCTATGGACAAGTGACGGGGAGTACCAACAGTTTCAACATACCTAATACATAATTTTTATACATGTAAATAAATAAGTAAACTACATAAGGTATATTTAAATAATTGTTTCCAATTTATATTATTTCCACTAAAACAAAGATCAACTTCATGCAAGTGTAAATAAAATAGATTTTAGACAGAACATACATTTGTATCCCACTCGGCAATACTATAGCTTCTCATTATTGAATTTTCTGAATCAGATCAGTAGTTCCGAAGATGACCACTACATCCTACATACAAACTAAAAAAATGTAACCTCTTTATAATTAACTAGCTGTTCGTGCCCGGCGTCGTCCGGGTGTATTTTCGAATTTTCCGGTGGACTCTCCAAAATTTTCTTTCATGCAAACCTTGTCTAGACAATTATGAAAACAAACAAAAAAAAACAAATAACTGCCAAATCAGTCGAGCTATTCTCTAGTGATGATCTGACAATAGATTCTTATTTATAGATAGCATTTTTTTATGTAAACTAAACGTGAACTCATGCAAGCCTAGTACTTTTTGATAGTTATAAAGTATTTGTGCGCCAAATTTCACCAAATCCTATTAGTGGGATAATACTAATTAATGATTGTAATACTATCTTGAATTCATGCAAGCCTTGTTACATTTTGTTAGGTTACTCTCAAAAATTGTGCACAACGGGTCATGAAAAGAAAGAATACCGTCTTGTATGACGATAACATTTAGTCATCAGTAGTTCCGGAGATTTACGCGAATAAACAAACAGACAGACAGATAGACACCAGATTCTACTGTTTAATTATATTTATAATTAATATTAAAATAATTTAAACACATTTAATTTAGGTACCTGCTAGAGCAGTGGTGGCCGAGCGGTAACAACCTACCTCTTACGAGTGGTAGGTCGTGGCCTCGAACCCAGACAGGCGCATTACTTTTTTTGTAAATAATTTCATCACTACTGCTCTCAAAACGGTGAAGGAAAACATCGTGAGGAAACCGGCATGTCCTAGAACCAGAAATTCGAAGACATGTGACATCTACCAACCCGCACTGGGCCCGCGTGGTGGATTACGGCCCACTAGGTAGGCCCACTCATTGAGGAGAAGGCCTATGTCCCAGCGGTGGGAATATTATAGGCTGATTATGCTAGGTACCCACTTGCACATTATTTGTGGTGAAACCATTAACTTTAACTTAATAATACGTTGTATGTAATTAAACTTTTCACAAAAAAGCAGCTTAAAAATTAAACCAACAGAAAGGTTTTAATGAATATACCTAATTACCCGGCCAGACAAAGAGGTCAGTTAATCCTAGACACGTGCCTCATACCGAATTTTTTACATTTTTAATTGTGTAATAAAGGCATTATGTAGGTAATATAGTTTATTTCAATTGTATTTCGTTTCCATTGTGTAATGTTGCGTAGTTTTACACGATATAACACAAAACAGTTCAATCGTCACGACTTTTCCTTTGGCATTTTAAGGTTACTGGGTTTAAGGTATTAAATTCTTACGTCTATCGTTTATCTTACGTTTATGACAAAGCTCATCATCATCTACTTAGCCATTCCCAACTATGTTTGGGTCGGCTTCCAGTCGCCAGGATGTAGCTGAATGCTAGTATTTTTTTATGGAGCGATTGCCTGTCTGACCCAGTCACTGAGTAACATGATACCTCTTGGTAAGACGTTGTCAGACTTTCAGGATTCTGACTACCCGTAATGATTGTGAAGGATCTACAGATGACAGCACACATACATGATATACACGCACACTTACACACGGACGCATACATATTGATGGCACAGAGGGTTCTCGGTATGTAATGGATCGTTGCACCCATGCACGGACTGACCTCGGTGAGCGTTGCGTAACCTTGAAGATCGACCCGTGCGGCTGTCATTATGTAGCCACGACTCACGCATAGCTGTCTCAGGAATAATATATCTCTCTAACTGCCTTCGGTATAATACCTAAGCAACTACATAATACAATTACAATTTTAGCATAAATTAAATTAACTTAATGGTTGGAATATTGTCAAAGCTAGCAAGATCGCGATAAGCATAATGGGAATGGTATAACTCAAACTCAAACTCAAAGCATTTATTTCAATTAAACCATTTACAGGCACTTTTGAATAATGTCAAAGAGTCGGTCAGTTAGTCAGAAAGTTGAAGCTAGTTGCCCATTCCAAAGCGTGGATCTCTATGGAGAAGAACGGGCAAGAAACTCAAAGGACACTCTTTAAAATATAGAAATTACAAAATAATGGGCACATTACTCTTGTTGCTTTTATATGTGAGAACAATGTAAACAAATAATCAAAAACTATTAAAAATATAAAATTTAAAATAAGCCCTGGAGATGACCAGTCTCAACTGACTGCGACCAGACATA
Organism: Xanthia togata; assembly: GCA_963853775.1. Taxonomy (NCBI): domain Eukaryota; kingdom Metazoa; phylum Arthropoda; class Insecta; order Lepidoptera; family Noctuidae; genus Xanthia; species Xanthia togata. The sequence goes on along the minus strand of OY970802.1, from coordinate 8,338,217 downwards.
TATATCGCAGTCATCTGGTTGAATCTGCTATTTGATTGAATGACTAGCGCGTTGATTAAATTAAATAGCTGAAAGACAACTAGCCAAGTCATTGAGCGCAACGTTTAACCAGATTGCTGAATGTCGTGTAGTCATTTAGTTAAACTGGGTGAAATTGTTTAGGTTAGAACTGTGACCAACCGCGCGCAAGCCAAGCGAGCGGAGCGAGCGGTGCTGCGGCAGCGGCTGGCGCGCGGGGCCTGCTTGGTGGGAGGCCTATGCCCAGCAGTGGAGGTCTTTCGGCTGGAATGATGATGATGATGAGGATTTTTGTGATAATTATAGACTATAGTGTGTGAAAAAACCGAGAGGAGCTCATGGCTCAGTAATAACTACCGCACAGGTCGATCCATCAGGTTAAACTACGCTTGCCGGGGTTAGTCTGTCGATGGGCGACCATCTTTACATACCGAGACTCCTCCGTGCCTCGGAAAGCACGTTCAGCCGTTGGTTCCGGCTGTAATTCGTGGATCTTTGACAGTCGTTACGTGTCGTCAGAAGCCCGAAAGTCTGACAACCAGTCTTACCAAGGGGTATCGTATTACCCAGTTACTGGGTTGTGTAAGTCAGATAGGCAGTCGCTCCATGTAAAATACTGGTATTCAGGCTGCATACTGTTAGACTGGAAGCCGACCCCGATATAGTTGGGAAAAGGCTAGGCAGATTGATCGAGTGTGTAAAAACAAACCTACCTATCTACTTCATTTCATCGATTATTCCAAAATGGTAGTCTACACGTGTCGACGGATCTTCTCTAAAATGAACTTTAAGACGTAGTTTCTCAAAGAAACTTTGAACTATAAATATTTTCATCTCGCTACGTTACTAAGGCTGTAAATGTTTCAAATATTGCCTTAGCTTGTTGTTCACTAAATGGTTCTGTTTGCTGCGAGTTCGGCTATTTCTTATCAACGCGTTGTTCTTGTGCAATAGTGTTGACGTTATCGCTACCTTTATGTAACGGTACCTACCGCGGTTGTTACTAAATTTGTTATGGGGGCCTGGTTGACCAACAAAGATACATAGAAAAAAACCTCAGTAGGTATTTTCCAGTTAAGTCCCGGTATTTTAAATGTTATCATTGTTCGTTGACGCACGGCACGACGCTGTTGCATGATTAATCAACTTTTTAATCAATAATGTTTACCTATCACTCTTGACAAAATTAAGACTTTATATTTTCAAATGGTACTTGACATTTATTAGTAACTCATTAGTTTCTGTTTTACTATACTTGTTTTTTTAAATATGTTTAACATTAACATGCATTTATTATGCACTAACATTAGTATCATACAGTTATTAACCTTTGAGACCGTCAACTTCTAATATAGGTATTAAAACGTATACCACAGACGCCAGGCATAACTTTCATAGAGCAATAAGTCGCAATGTTAAACAAAAACTTTTAAACCTAGGGACTAATAGGTGGGGCTTTAAACTTGGCTACTTTGCGTCGAACACTAACGAGGGCTATCGATGGGACACATTTTGGACAGTAAAATACCGTCTAAAACAATACAACTTCACTAAACAGGGCCCAATAGGTTCTGAAGACCGAAAAACTAAATTTTCAACGTTGCCAGCTTAACAATGAATATTTTACATCTGTCTCTCTCAAAGGAACATTATTTCTCAGTTGAAATGAGTTTAGAAATTAATACCTCGAGTCATTTGTTTTAATTAATTCATGAATATGAATGGGAATTACGCAGATGACATAGCTAAGGTGGGGTAATTTAGTTTGCTAGTGTAAATTTTGTTTGTACGTTCATATTTGTGAATGATTTGGTATAATAAATTATAGCGTGACGTTGGATTCGCATTTGGTATTCCAATATTATCGTGTTTAGATTGTCCCTGGCTGTTATTGCAGGCGGAAATTCGAGGATTATATTCTCATGTATGCTGAATTGAATCATCACTTCCATATAAAAATACTCCAGTTTGATTTAAACTGGAGTATTTTTAATCAAAGAAACACCAAGGCCGACTTAAAATTTAAGTTCGACTTAGTTTTTGAATTCTCTAAGAAACGATGTTAAGTTTATCCCAGTCTGATAACAGATTAGTTCGCATCAAAAACTTTAATCCAGCCAAGTCAAATAATCTTTTAGCCCTTCAAAGATTTATATAAACTGAATCTTGGTTACAAAATGGACGTGCAAAGTGAATTTTTGGCATTAAGACATAAGCTGCCTTCCATTTAAAATGCAACGAAAAATATAATCTGAAAACCTTACTACCAAGTAAGAAGGCTTTTCTTGTTGCTGAAATCGAAATACCTACTTAGTACTCTGGAACAAGGTAGAGTATGTTGGGGTAAGTTTGGCGCAGGGAAAAAACCGTCCGTGTCAAGTTCCCGGCTAATTTGCAATATTTTTGAATTCTGACAACTATTGTATTCTGCGTCAGTTTATTTTGGCCCGACTTCCAGTTACAGCTTTAAAACATATTGCCAAATTAGCCGGGAATTTTATACCCCGACACAGTATAGGTAGGTAATTATTATAATAATTATTTTTTGTTTACAAAACTGTAAAAACAAGAGTCAAAAGATATGACAAATGGGTTATAAGAACCACCGATTGGGTCCCACTAAACGTCATCGCGGCAGGCCGAGCCGAAGATAGCCGACACTAGGAATAGGCAGAATTGTGTGGAAAAGAGAGAAATGTCTCCCGCCTTTGCTCTTTAGTGGGACAATACAGGCTAGTTATGTAGTTCAAATTATATAGGAAACTGTAAATACAACGACTAAACCTTAATATACCTAATAGGTACCTTATCTTTTCTTTTAGATTTTGTGAATATGATAACATAGGCTTAACAGACTGTAGATCTGTGGACCATTTTCTATTTTGCTAAGTACCTGGTACTTGTTGATAGGCCTACATTGTCCTCTAATACCTATTAACACTGTAATTTGAAAACATTGTAAAAACCGTTATTTTTAAAAGAGTAACCGTGGAGTTTCTTACCAGCTCGTCTTCATAGGAAACGACCAATTGGAACCGTGCACCTAGCTTCTGACGTTTCATAAGAGCCCTTGCAGGTTTCATCATCATCATCATCATTTCAGCCATGGGACGTCCACTGCTGAACATAGGCCTCCCCCAATGATTTCCAAATTGGCCAGTTGGAAGCGACTTGCATCCAGCGGCTTCCTGCGACGTATATTAGGTCGTCTGTCCACCTTGTGGGTCTCCATTCCAGAACCTTTCTGCCCCATCAGCCGTCAGTTAAAAAAAAGGATAGGAAAGGGTTATTCTCGGTGTTTCTTTGCGAGATCGAATCAGGAATGAGGAGATCCGCAAACGAACTAAAATCCGTTGGGCTATGTCAGCGAACATAGCCCAACGGATTAGCAAGCTGAAGTGGCAGTAAGCGGGGCACATAGCGCGCAGAACTTATAGGTTTATGTGAAACACAATATTTTGAATTATCCAATATTATATTATGGGAATGATATATTGCGATTGTACCCGTTCAAGTACTTCGGGCATTATGTAACCGACGACCTTCATGATAAAAAGAAGAAAGAAAGAAAATATGTTTATTCTGCACAAACAAAACGCACATTAAAAGAAAAAAAGAACAATACAAAAAAACTTTTTCACAAAAAATAAAACCGACTTCCAAAAAAAACACTACAAAGTGAAAAATAACTTTGATTTCGGAAGTCGGTGTCTTTGGGGTTTTATTTTCGTTTTTTTGCCACCGACTTCCGAAATAAAAGTTATTTTTCACTTTGTAGTGTTTTTTTTGGAAGTCGGTTTTATTTTTTGTGAAAAAGTTTTTATTTTTCACTTTTTAGTTGTGGTACCTACACAAAACCCCCACAAAAATTTGAATACCCATTACCTGCTATGTAAATTACAGTGACAGGAACTATTAGAATATCGTCCACATATACTAGATGGGAAAAATACGTATTATTGAAGCTAACTCAAAAACCCCTCATCAGATCTTGACCAAATTTATATGGGACCACTTCTGAAGTATGCCCTACCAAACAAAAAAAGAATCATCAAAATCAATTCATAATTGGCGGAGTAATCGCGTAACAAACATACAAAAAAAAAAAAACATACAACCGAATTGATAACCTCCTCCTTTTTGAAGTCGGTTGAAAATACAAAATTTAAGTAGCCAAAAGCCTCGTATTCTACCAACAAAAAACGTTTTGAAAAGTCAAGAATGTCATGATCAAGTGGATATTAAGAGGGAACTTAGGACGCTAGCAGTCCGAGGTAACATCATAGACTACTATGGGTAACATATTGGCTCGCAGGTTTGCACGCTGTAGCAGGGCATTCATGATAACGCTTTTTAAAGCTTATTGCCTAGTGTTTTACTCGTGCAGCCCGTGGACCAACTTTACTCAGAGGGCTATAAGCGCTAGACGGGTCCAATATAATAACATGTTCAGGATTTTGATGGGGCTGCCCCGTTTCTGCAGTTCATCAGGTATGTTTGCACAAGCACACGTCGATGGCTTCCACGCCATCATCAGACAGAAATTTGCCTCTTTGCTCTGCAGAATGTGAGAAGGCTCCAACTACATTCTGAAGACCATAGCGGGGAGCTATGATACTCCTTTGTTCGAAGAAGCCTTGTTTCCAAATAGATAATAAGTTTACATTTAAGCTATCATCTTGTTTATTAACTCATATGGATGTTGCTTATCCGAAGTAAAGATTATTTTATTTCATTATCGGTGAAAGTCGATTGTCAAGAAGAGTCACATACTTACCCAGCTAAGATATAGGAAAATAGGAGGGCTTAATGGACGTTAAACACAAAGCACAATACATACAAATTAACTGTGAACTATTGTTTATCTAAAATCTTCAAAGCCGTTTAGTAACAGAAAGTGGACCAAACGTGTGAAAGTTAGTTTAATTAATATTCCTAATGAGCGTAACTAGAAAGGACCACAAAAACCCTAAAAAGACATTAAACCCAAAGACGTTAAACCAAATAAAGAACTTAACTTTCAGTAATATGGACGAAAATTCCTTGCAAATAATTGGTTCTTGTTGAAACAGTTGTGTTCGAGTTTGTTCCAAGTTTGCTTTCGGACCAATGATTACCAAATCTAGTTTGTGTGTTTAGGACTTAAGATCTTCGTCTAGTTTCCTCAAGTTTTACTTGTACTGCGACATAGTTTGGTATGTCTTGTTTACTGGCGATACGAAAATCAATCTTTGCTGGGCAGTGTCCCTAAGGGTCATAGTGTAAATTAAGGCTTCTATAATGTTGTTTCAAGTGCTTTGAGAGCTATATCTTGAAGCTCAGTTTAAAAGTCCTACAGTTTGAGAATCGGAGGAAAATATACCGAAACTACGTTTTTTGTTATTGAACGTTGTAACCGTGTTTTCGTGTTAAACATAACATAATATGAGGTTTTTGCAACATAATCCTTTCATATCTGTGAATACAGGACGATTTCGTCTAAGACAACACTACTACACACTACACGCTGTAAGCTCTTTGTCTAATAAGAGTATATATTAATCATAAGCAACACGCAGAGAGAGAGAGAGAGAGAGATAAGTTGTTTCAGCATCATCAATATATTCAGGTAGCACCAGACACTTGTTTTACAGGCGATACGCAATAACACACAGCTGTTACTACATCCAATTGTTGAGATATTCTACCCATTTTATCGTATTGTATTAATTTAGGTTAAGACGCTGACAAGAGCTAAAGCTCGGCCACTGTAGGTCTGCATTGAAAAGAAAGAGAAGCGCGATGACATTGTCTTGTAATTTATTACAAAATATGAAGCAATTATCTATTTGCTCAAAAATGAGTGGAGTAATCGAAAATAAAAAAAACAATCAAAAGTTCTGCATTCAAATTACAATTCTTGTTATTAATTATATACCAACGTAAGTTGATAAATAATACAGTTTTTTTTTTTGGAACTCCAGGTAATAATTGTTTACCGTTAATTTGTATCGAGATTTTACTTCCAAAACGTTTTTTGGAACGACCAAGTTCAAGAACCAAGTTCAAGATTAACATATTATATTTTTTCGCTACCACAAACTATAGGCAATTTTATTTTTAAGACAAGCTACTTACATTTGCCTCTTGTCAGTGTCTTAACACTACCTAAACCTGCAGACCTAGATTGGTGACGTAGGCTTAGATAAAACATAGGCATCAGGTATTCAAGCCATTCCTTTTGTTCAAGACTAAAGTACATAAATATGAAGTCTAGCCAAGGGCAAAGTTGATGAAATATTTTGTAGCAAAAGCAGGTTATGCGTATGTTTTACGAAAACAGGTAGGTATTAATAAATATTTACACGAGACGAGAGTTAAATATTTTGCGTACGCTTGTTTAGCATAAAATGTTGGATTCTGTTATACCTACCTACCGAAAATCGCACCTGTATCTAACCTTGACGTTGTAAAATAGTTATGATATTTGGGGTAATAAAAGTGGTTTTGGTTCGAGAAACACGGGATATTATTGATCTAATGAAATTCGAGTTTATTTTAACAATGGATGTAAACGACCAGCTTATGTCGTTTGAAGGGGGCGGTTTGTTGTAAGGTTTGGCACAGTAGAAAAACCACAAGCAGCTAATGTAATAGATCCACGTATATTGCACATAAAACACACACACAATATATTTAAAATACACAACAGTAATACAGACAAAGGTTAGAGCTAGATGTAATCCGAATTTAATTGAATTTATTTAGCACGAATTTATACCTCAAGTAGCGAGATGTTTGTAGGAACGAAGTTAAAGCTCAACTGACTAAGAATCTGAGACTTTCTAAGAGAGTACTAGGCAACTAGTACTAGGCAACTACAATTGTAAAATTAGACCCGATACCTTAAGTAGATTTTTACTATAGGGCAAGTAGCGGGTACCATTTGTGCAAACACAATAATTTGCTCCTATACATCAGGGCAGTTCGCTATTCAGGGACGCGACAGAGGGTCGGGGTATAGCTGGGTATTTCCCATTTTGCTATGTTTACACGAATGAGGGAGGCAGGGTTGCGCAGGTGCAAGTTATGACATGATAATTACTTCTAGAACAATGGATTACGTAATTATAAACACAGATAGGTATTCTCATTGTTTTAAATAGGTATTCAGGTGGGAAATGGTCTAGTCAGTGTTGTAGTCATAATCAAAACATTGTAATATGACTGACAACGGAGTTATATACCTTTTATTACATAAGGACAGGTTAACAAGAGAAAATAAGGTATTTTTAGTTACCTGTAGACACGGACGAATGTCTAACACATCTTTTAGTTAAGTCGGTGTCTATAGGTACATTGGTTATTGCTAGAGACCTGATTTTGTGTCAGGAATCTTTGATTTTACTAGACTTTCTTGTTCTAACTTGTTGGATTATTTATTCGAAACATTCTATATTAGTTCACATGTTAGAACTGGACCAAAACTTTCCAGATTTGATGCTACCTACTGGACTTCATGTCCCGACTTGATTAATATCCACACATGATTCGACTTGATACTATTTTGACATGTGCAGATGTACTTACTAACAATAATCAGTTTATTAGGTAGGTATTTAGTGTGCTTCCTTAACATTCCACCCCCTGTAAAAGGGTTCCGCCGCATTACACATGGACGGTGGGAAGCACAATTAATTTAACAATGGGCCGACGCAGGACCCCATTCATTGTTCTTACGTCAGCTACACGGATTATCCCGTCACTTCCGTGATATACATTTTTGACTATTGGTGTTATCTACGATAACCACTACGTCGTTGACACTCACATTTGGTACGTTATTTGTCCACTTTTCTCGACGTTGTAGAGTAGGTAGGTACTCCCGTAGCCACCGACGCCAGAACATGTCGGCGAGCGCGTTCACACGCCGCCACTGACAGCAGGAGTCGACGTCCTCGATGTCTGCCGGCGCGAACGGAGTGCTCCCGGACGCAGTGCCAAGGAGTAGGTGGTTCGGCGTCAGGACCACGGGCTGGTTGTGGTCATCGTAGACGTAGCTGAGAGGCCGGCTATTTATGATGAGCTCGGCCTCTGTGAGGAGGGTGTAAAGGACCTCCTCACGTGGGGCACGCTCCCTGAGCGTGCTTTGTAGTGCGTTCTTCACTGAAGCTATTATCCTGGCACAACCTTGTGAGATGGTTGTGAGCTTCCTCTTGATCGCGCTGCTGTAGTTCTTGTGTTGACCGACGCTTACGACATCGGCCGACAACGATGAGCCGTGACGCGTTTCCTACGCGCCCACGACGTGTAGCGCTCGTAGCTGAGAAGTGGCGCCGCACGGTAGGCGTGCGCCGGCGTCGCTTCTGTAGAGTGGACCCGCTGAATGCGCTCCAAGTCCACTTCTGCTGACTCAGCCTCTCGATACACCGGCCTCCGCTCCTGTGGAACACATAAAAACGGGGGGCCGCACAGCCACGCCGTATGGTTCTCGGGCCAAGACGACCTGGTTGCTTTGCCCGCGGGGTCGTCCGCGGAAGGAACCCAGTGCTAGTTGCCTCGGTCCGATAGTCTAGCTAATAAGGCTGGTTGTAAGTCATGCCTTGTAATTGAGACTATCTTTTGTGGGGCTACGCGAGCCCTACCTAACATCGTCACTGATGCTAGGTTACTATCCCAGTAGCCCACTGGGTACGCGACCGCTGCGCATGTTTGTTTGCTTGCGTCGCTAAACATTTGCAAATCTAGATCTAGATCTAGATCCTTGTCTAGATCTAGCCCATACAACCCTGGTATTTTTGTCTGTTCCAGGCGATGCAGGTTATTAAGCCGAGCGAAACAAGTCTCGGCTTCCTTTTCTTGAAAAGGTAATAATAATAATGGGTCGGGTCCGGTCAAAAGATTACCGTTATAATTGGTAGGTATTAAGTTGTTATGTTTCCGTAACAAACCTACTGCCCACTGTGATTCATCTGGTACACGGTGGTTAGTTTTATCCGGTATTTCTAAGGCCCTTTCATCTGATTGGATTTTACGTACGTTCTCAGAAATACCTATCGCTTCTAGCTCGAATTCAGATTTAACTGGGTCATGCAGGTCAGGCAGGGAAACTGCCGTACAGTTAATTTGTTCGCCTTTTAAATTGTTATGGTCGAACGGACCATGTATGACCCAACCTAACTCGGTAAGGGAGGCAACTGGTTTACCGGGTTTTCCTTGACGGACGTCCCGGCCTACAACTAGCTGCCAATTGTCCTGCCCGATCAACACTAGCGGTTTGGCGCCCCTCATTTCCACGCATCCCAGGTCGCGGAGGTGGGCATTGTCGTTAAGCATTGCGGTGGTCACGGTTTGAGAAGGCAAATTTAAATCACGTATAGTGCGACATTTAATGTTGTGGCACTGTCCGTTTGGCCCTTTGACCTTTACTTCAACCGCTCGCGACGTTGGGTCAGTGATCTCGTGACCGCCCGCTGTCTTCAATGAAAGGGGTATACTTGGGCCCTTCAAACCAGTAGCAATGGTCTTATCTATCAAGGAGACGGTTGCACCGCCATCCAGTAATGCGTAACAATGACTATTGTTGTCTTTGTCATGACACAATTCTATTGGGATTATTTTTAACAATGCAGAAGCTTGCCATTCACCGATGTTCGTTATGGTTTCGGGCTTATCTACCTGCTTATCGCTCGCATTGTTTTGCTTATCGGCGTGCAATAATAGGTGGTGGGAATAACCGCATTTTTTGCATTTATCGGCGCGGCAAAACCTTTTGTTGTGTTTGTTTACTATACATTTGAAACACGTGTTTAATTCTTTTACGATGTTCCATCGCTGTTGAACTGTCATTTTGTTAAAGGTGTCGCATTTTTCTATAGTATGTTCGCTTTGACATACGATACATTTCTTAGGTACGGAGCTAGACTCATCACTCTGTGTATTTATCTTATGAGTCAGCTGTGGCCTACTGAATAGTTGACGCGCGGTATTCATGGGTCGTTGACCGAAGACTTGTTCCTGTTGCCTAATTGGGGGCGTAGAAGCACTAGGTTCTATTATAGATGGCTGTAAATAATACGACGTTGTACGCGCTAGTTGTATCAAAAAGTGAGATAAGTATTCTAGGTTAGGTGAGACTCTTAGGTCCACCCCCTGCACGTTATCTAACCCCATGGCAAAGTCCCCGTACCGCGCGCGTTGTATAGGAGTTAGCTTGTTTAATAGCTCGCTAACTAGTTGTGGATTGTTAAGATAGCCGTCAGCTTTAATATTTTTAAGTAGGGCTACTACATTTCGCACGGTTGACGAGAACTTTCTAAGCTCGCGGCAGCTCTCCGATATTCTAGGTAGGTCCCTAATCTTTTGTAACGCGCTTTGTAATATTAAAGTCGGGTGACCATATTCTTGATCGAGCGCGTGCATTATGTCGTTGGGATCCGTACCTGAACTTAATAAATCCTCCACTGAGGTTCTAGCTTCGCCGTGTAAAGACGTTCTAAGCCGGGCTAAGTTCTCGTGAACTTTATAACTATACTCTTGAGTGGTATCCCAGTACATATTTTTGTAACATATCCACTCGGATGGATCACCACTAAAATGTGGTAATTCGTACGCCTGTCGCGGTACCGGTCGCGGTCTCCCCATACTGGTTATTGCCTCTGCCAGCCTATCTAACACAGAGTCCCTTTCAACCGAAGACGCCCGCCGTCTTTCTTTAACATCATCTCCGTACTTCAACTGCCGCTGTGAATCCGACTCGGGTATCGAAACGCGAGGTCCACTTGCGGCCGGAGTGGTAAAGACGGGGTTATTGGTCGGTAATCGGGACGTAACTCTCTCGGTAGGCATCGGTGTATACGTCCGTGCTTTAGGTATCGTACTCGAATACGGTACCGGCACGGGTGTACCTAGTATGTGCGACACATTATTACGGTATGTAGTCGGATCAAGCGTACTTACGGTTTGTGAATAACTCACGGTAGGGATCCGGGGCGCGGCCACTTCCATGGGCCTGCGCTCCGCAGACGGGGTACACAACACTGCATCCGGTTGACACAACACTGTACTCGATTGCCGTAAAACACTAACTGGATTACGCAACACTGTTTCCTGTTGGCCAACTTGCGGCGTCGTATCTATCCACTGGTCGACCCGCTGTGCTGTACTCGCGTCTGAATTGGAGGCGTCGTCTTCGCTCTCGGTAGCTGCCTCTATCTCGGCAATGTCGGCCTCCACTCTTTTCCTGAGGAGGTTTTCCCTATCCTTAAGGAGGTCTTCATTGATCTTCGATTTTAACTGGACTAGTTCCTTTTCGGCCTGCATTCTTTCCTTCATTAGGCTTTCATTTAGGACGATTCTTTCCTTCATTAGGCTTTCATTTAGGACGATTCTTTCCTTTTCGGCTTCGTATTCGATTCTCTTTTTTAAGAAATCGACACTCTTGCGGCTACTTCTGGATGACGCTCTGCTTCGTGGCGATTTCCGGCGATCCCTTGGTGTCTGTGCTCCTAGGTGTCCCTCTGACGTGCTTAAATCGCTGTAGTCGATTACTCGGCCACCCGTCAGAGGAATGTTGAGTGCAGACGTTGATGCCATGGTCGGCGCCACAGACGGCGAACCTGGTCCCCTATCGGACTGCAACCCGGTGTCCGTTGTGATGTCATCCTTACGTGCGTTTTGCTCTTCGGCTAGCTTCCTTAGCTTGCTGCGTGTTGTGATGGAGCCCTGCTGACTCATGGTTACTTGGAACCTTATCCGGCTGTCGAAGGACCAAAATGTAAACGACCAGCTTATGTCGTTTGAAGGGGGCGGTTTGTTGTAAGGTTTGGCACAGTAGAAAAACCACAAGCAGCTAATGTAATAGATCCACGTATATTGCACATAAAACACACACACACAATATATTTAAAATACACAACAGTAATACAGACAAAGGTTAGAGCTAGATGTAATCCGAATTTAATTGAATTTATTTAGCACGAATTTATACCTCAAGTAGCGAGATGTTTGTAGGAACGAAGTTAAAGCTCAACTGACTAAGAATCTGAGACTTTCTAAGAGAGTACTAGGCAACTAGTACTAGGCAACTACAATTGTAAAATTAGACCCGATACCTTAAGTAGATTTTTACTATAGGGCAAGTAGCGGGTACCATTTGTGCAAACACAATAATTTGCTCCTATACATCAGGGCAGTTCGCTATTCAGGGACGCGACAGAGGGTCGGGGTATAGCTGGGTATTTCCCATTTTGCTATGTTTACACGAATGAGGGAGGCAGGGTTGCGCAGGTGCAAGTTATGACATGATAATTACTTCTAGAACAATGGATTACGTAATTATAAACACAGATAGGTATTCTCATTGTTTTAAATAGGTATTCAGGTGGGAAATGGTCTAGTCAGTGTTGTAGTCATAATCAAAACATTGTAATATGACTGACAACGGAGTTATATACCTTTTATTACATAAGGACAGGTTAACAAGAGAAAATAAGGTATTTTTAGTTACCTGTAGACACGGACGAATGTCTAACACATCTTTTAGTTAAGTCGGTGTCTATAGGTACATTGGTTATTGCTAGAGACCTGATTTTGTGTCAGGAATCTTTGATTTTACTAGACTTTCTTGTTCTAACTTGTTGGATTATTTATTCGAAACATTCTATATTAGTTCACATGTTAGAACTGGACCAAAACTTTCCAGATTTGATGCTACCTACTGGACTTCATGTCCCGACTTGATTAATATCCACACATGATTCGACTTGATACTATTTTGACATGTGCAGATGTACTTACTAACAATAATCAGTTTATTAGGTAGGTATTTAGTGTGCTTCCTTAACAATGGACGTATTTACATGATTTAAAAACTAACAGACTTAAAATAATAATAATAATATGTACAAGTATATAAAAATAGGGGAGGGGGGGGGGCATAATTAAAGGACATCAAACAATTCATCCGCATCGCTGTCAACAGGAAAAGTGCCCAAAAGGCTGGCAGCATTGCCACATTGAATGGCGATGCTGATTCTTTGGCCAAAGAATAGTCACGTGAAGAGTCGACCAGCCGCTTGGCGATGTCTTGAAAAACTGTGATATTATTGAATACAATACGTCTGGAGTATGTAAGGATCGAAGCATGTAAGGTGGCGTTCTGTAGGTTCTGCCTTCCCCCATTGGAAGAACGCGTGAGTTTATGTATGTATATAGAATAAGCTGACCTCGCATTGTACGGAAATCTCATACAATGCGAGATCAGCATAAACTGAAAATGTATAGCTTGATGTGTAGCCGTGTGTCCCGCTTATAGTCCTACCATTTGCAGGTACAGGTATTTGTAGGTACTTAATTTTCTTGTGATTTTAATAACGGAAATCAACAAGGATGCTTTATACTTATACGAATCCTTTTGCAGCCAAATTCGTTATTATATCTAAAAATGATATATGTACGAAACTAGTTTTCATAACAAAATACGTTTTATATTTTCGTTCTTTCATTTGATTTTATCCTGAATCAAATAATCATATGGAAACCGATGAAATATTGAGGTGAGCTTCATGAATTATAAATTTTCTGGGTCTAAACGAGCTGTATTGATTCCTTCAGTGGTAAAACGTTCATGGATAAGGTAGAAATGGAGTGCAAAAGTGCGTAAGCCTTGTTGCATTCGTGACAATGGCATAGCTACCCACTGGTGGCTTGGCACGGCAGGCGGGGCGGGGGGGGGGGGATCCTTCGGCATCACTACATGCAAGCGCAAACTGATGGCAAAGATGCTGCGGTTACCTTAGGCATGCCACGACGTTCTTAGGCATTATCATTGAAATTTAAATTTTATTGTCATACTATTATGTTATATTTTAGTTCGACGCATAAAAGTCCCTTGTCGTGCCGTGCTGCCAGGCCCTAAGAGCTGATTCAATATTTGTGCCGATTAGCCGTATCAAATCAATCACGGAAAAAATATTTACAAGATTGCAAACTTATACGTATGTAATAATTATTTCACGAGACTGGTGAGCAGTTTATTGTAATAACCTGTATTATCAAGTAATCATGGTATGCCTTACCTAATGCGTGATGTCAAATGCGTGAGCACTCCATTTATTCATACTCTATACTTACATATACTACCTGCCTGTATGAGTATTATTGTGGGCTTAAATATTTGATAAAATATTGGTCAATGGCCATAATATTCAAAGTCAAGAATTGACTGTGAATATGAATTGATTCGAAATAAAAAAAAAAAACTATTTCTGATTTGGACTTATGTATCATGGTGTTTTTATGTTTTTCGTAAGCTTAGGTACAATGTTTGGTAATAAATTTGTTTCTAATGGTACCTTAGGTACCTATGTGTACTTTAGTTACCTTTTTTCAGTTATTAGTCTGTCCAGTGATTCATTGTTTCAGAGGCTACAAGAAACTTTTGCTGTTCGGCACTTAATTACATTATACCTACATACATAAACTTACGCCTTCTTACAATGAGGGTAGGCAGAAACTACACAACACCACCTTACATACTCCTTTTGCTTCGTTTACGTTCATCATCTGGTTATACAAGCGCGGGTTGCGAGTACTACACACCTGACCTTTCTAAAGAACATCACCAATAAGGTCCACTTTCGTTATAATCGGAAATTAATCTACCTTTCATTACTCCATAAACTGTTAAAATTATTCCTAAGGAATAACGTAAGTATGTTTTCCTACGGCCCTAAATTAATTGGAATATATTTTCATCTTTGATATTGTATAATAACTAGCATATCGCATAAGTCTCAATCCCGTGAGAATATCGGGATAAAAAGTATTCCTTGTCCTTACCTAGGTCATGGTCTACCCATGTGTCAAATTACATACAGATCCTTTTAGCCGTTTTAGCGTGATATCGTTATGCTGGGGCCGCATCTGCGTCTATCGTGACGAAGCTTTGCATAGTGATACGATACACGCAGATGTGACCGACCATTATCGGTTATCGTCGTGATAGTTCGGGCAGCACTTATCGCCCAGGTGTACCGCCGCAATGTGACCACCGCATTAGCGCGATAACTTATAAGCGAGCATAACATGCGAAGCTTCGGCACGCATTGCTTTGTCACGATAGACGGAGATGCGGCCGCAGCATAACAAACAAACAAACCAACAAACAAACTCACTTTTGCATTTAATTATAATATTAGTTATGATTATTCTCGTTGTGGATCACCGACAAAGTAATCGTGTTCCTTCAAATAAAATTGATATCTTGACCTTTCCGAGATTAAGTTCCACCTAAAAGAAAGTGTCCAAAAGACGACGTTGATATCAGTTCAATATTGGTCTTGGTTGAGATTTGTGAAATGTTATTTCAAGTAGATCAGTGAAGTGGAGCTCTTGGTCACAATATAAATATGGATGGTATGGGAACTAGGCCTATTCGTTGAAATAATTACCTACGCTCCATTTTCATTGTCTCGACACAGCACCCGCAACTGACAGCACCGCGACAATCGCTTGGAGTTTCGTCAATGAGTTCATCTGCGTGAGTGTATCGTTTCGAACGTTTACTATGTAGTTTCTGTACTGTGCATATTTATACTATGTCTTGGTTCAGTGATTTCCAGGGTTGCCTTATTATACTTCATTTTTCTGGTCCATGTCTTGAAAAGTACGTTAAGACATTGGCACACGTAGTCAGAAGCCCGTTAGTATCTACCGAACTGGGTTGTGGAGGTCAGATAGGCGGTCGCTCCTTGTCAAATACTGGTATTCAGCTGCATATGGTTAGATCTGATCCTAACAGAGTTGGGAAAAGGCTAGGCAGTTAATGACCTAGCTGGTTTAAGCCAAACAGAAATATTTGTAAGTTTGTAACAACTCCACGGACCAAAACGAACTGAAAAGAAGAAAGAAAATACATTTATTTACCGCTTCGTTGGTCGGACTGAATGGGTTTTGGGATCAATCCGAGATATCCCTTATTAGCTAAAACGTCCTCAGTTGTTCTCCTCAGCACATGGAAAGAGCTAAATGATCCCTAATGGAACCCCAGTTTCTTCTGAACTAGACCTTGCCTAGATATCACAATTATCAACTAAATAAATTCCGAGACGTTATCTTGGAACATCTACTTCTTCCTATGTATCGAGTTTCTCTATTTCGGTCTTTAACCATGCTTAATAATTAATTTTAATTAATGTTTATTGTTAAACATTCGTGTATGTTAAACAGATGATTAATTATGATTGAATTTGCTGATACCACCCTAAAACCCGACTCAATATCAATGAATAAATACAGTATTATTATGATATTATATTGGTTTCATCGCCTCGTTGGTCTGGTGTTCGCAAGCGCTACAGCTGAGCATGAGGATTAGATTCCCAGGTCGGAAAAAGTGTTTCTCTTTCTTCATTTCTCAGTAGCAGCCTTTTATTTTTTTATGACGTCTCCCGCTCTGGGTGGAGCGGGAGGGCGTGTCAGACTCTTACTGACTAAAACCCACCCGTGTTCCTTCTCTTGCCTGTGCAATGCCAGGGGGCCACGGTATCCCTTTCGGACTTTCCCGCAACCCCGGCAGGCAATGGTCTCATCGGACCCCTTCATTCGCTGACATCTCTTTGAGGCGCGCGTAGAACACAACGCGCCGTCGACCCGGGCTTGGTCCTTACCGGACGGCGAGCTACCCATTGCTCACCGTCCGCAAGCCCGCGCCTACGGTGGCCGGGAATCCGCGATCGATTCCCGACGCCCGGGGCGTCTCCTCCTGCGGCGGCTAGGGGCGTGAGGGCGCGAAATTTGCCTCTCCCTCACGCGCTCCGCCTCCTCCTTCGCGAGCATTACTGCTTCGCAGAAGGAGGTGACGGCCTCCCATGCCCTTTCACTCCGGCCTGGACCAGGGCCGGACGCGAGAGATCCCCGCCATCGATCGCCTCCACGAGGACACGGCGGTGCTCTGCCCAAGCCGGGCATACCTCCACCGTATGCTCCACCGTGTCCTCCGGGCGATCCAGGCAGTTATGACACCCGGGCGCTTCCTCCCGCCTTATCCGAAACAGGTACCTCCCGAAACAGCCGTGTCCGGTGAGGACCTGCGTCAGGCGGAAGGTGAGGACGCCGTGGCGCCTCTCTAGCCACTCCTCAAAGAGGGGACTTATTGCCGCAATAGTGGCGTGCCCAGCACTGGGTTGCGACAATCGCACTCTCCATGACGCCATGAGATCCCGTCGGAGCTCTGTCCGCTGTGCCGCGATTTCTCGCGGCATCGGAGTCAAGCCCCGGCGTTTCGCCTCCTCGCGCCACTCCCAAATATGCGCGAGGACTTTTGCCTCCAGATCCCATGGCGGCAATCCGGCAAGGAGGCTCGCCGCCTCACCGGAGACCGTGCGGTATCCCCGGACCAGCCGGTTGGCCATGACCCTCTGGGACGCGTTCAACCGGCGGGCAGGCCGCCGCCTCAAGGAACGCGCCCACACCGGTGTCCCGTACAGGGCCATGGACCGCACGATCCCCGCGTATAGCCTCCGGCAGGAGGCGTTTGGACCCCCTAGATTGGGCAGGAGCCGCTTCAAGGCAGCCCCGGCCCGCTCAGTAGCAGCCTAGACTCTGGATTTGTGCCTGGCTGATGGTAATAGGTTCGCCGCCTATTACATGGGACTTAAACATAGCTGGCGTAATGTGGGTGTACTATAGGTACACCTCTGCCTATATAAGCAGCAGTGATAGCCTAGTGGTATGACCATCGGACTGCCAAGTCATAGGTCTCGAGTCAAGCAACTCGAACCCAAGGCACGCACCTCTGACTTTTCGGATTCATGTGCGTATTGTATAATTATCACTTGCTTCAAAAACGGTGAAGGAAAACATCGTGAGGAAACCGGCATGCCTGAGAGGTATTTCTTGACGGCACGTGAAGCCAAGTCAGAGGCCCATGGGCGGCTTTAAAACTCTGACCCCAGGTTAGTCACCAACCACACGAAAAGAAGAAGACCTCTGTCTAACCTTTCAGGCAATAATAGGTGTGATGTTTATGTTATGTATTGGTAAGACAATCTTAATCTTATATCTATCTGCGCCCTGCGGTTTCACCCGTGTAAGTTTCGATCCCGTGGAATATCGGGATAACAAGTATTCGATGTCCTAATCCAGGTCATGGTCTACCCATGCGCTAAATTTCATCAAAATCTGTTAAGCCGTTTTAGCGTGAAAGCGTAACAAACAAACAAACTCACTTTTGCATTTATAATATTACTATGGTATAGTTAGGATACGCTCAAGGATGTCAACACTAGAACTAGGTTTATTCGTTTCGTAACCAAAAAAGTGTTTAACAATTAATCCAAAGATATTTATAACAACGTAAATATTAATATTATCTATACAAAAGCGAGCGAGAGTTGTTTTATGAAGGAGCCAATTTTTTTTTCATTCTTCTTTTATTTAAGCGTTTTTAGAGAGAAAAAAAACAATTGTTTATAGCTTTTTTAATTAATTATTTAGTTCCTTTACTAAAATAAAAAAATACTGGTATTCAGCTGCACCCGGTTAGACTGGAAGCCGACCGCAATATAGTTGGGAAAAGGCTAGGCAGATTGATTGAGTTTCTTTAACAATAAAGTACTTCATTTACCTAATCCCCGAATAGCTCATTGATTTTTGAATAAATTAAGCTTTTGATAAAGGAATCGAGAACAGAATCGGGACTTATTTATACTACCTTACACAATTTTAAGGTGTTGTCAGAAGGAGCTTATTAATTCCAAGATTACGAAACCAATCCGCACCCAGAAATTACTTCCCAAAATTTATGAAACAAACTCCTGCCATCGGAAACGTGCAGGAAAAGTAATTAATAATCAAGGAGTCAGATTACAACACGGAGATACCACCGTACCTACTTAAAATCCGGAGATTTCGATCTTGATAATTAAACCGACCAAATTGAAGATGCTGCCGAGGTCAACCAAACTGAGATAAGTTCTGTACATCTAACTTCGGTAAGATAAACTTCTGTCAGATCATTCGGGGTGTCTTGTTAAGGAACTTTCGTTGATTTTATCAGTGTAATTAACGAACAAGGACTGAGATATATAGTTCAGGTAATACTTGAGACACGTTAAGATAAATTGCTAGGTACTGTTTGAAAATAATTATCACGTTGGATATCTAAAATGGCTGGATTATCCAATAAATGTAGGTACATATAAAGTACTGGGACACGGTTGGGTAGTTCTACCTGTGGTTGGTTTTAGCTTGAATGGAACCCTAATTTATTGACACTAATTTGATACCAACCGCATATCAATTTGGTTTAGGAAATTAGGAACAATTTAGTTTCAAGCAGAACCCATTTTCAGAAAATTGTGGTTACGTTATACCTGAAAATGTGGGTCATTCCATTTGTGGTATAGTAGGAGAATGGTGATGATTTCGGTATAACAATCAGTTAGATAGACAGCTCTTGATTAAAGAAGTGACTTAAAGGAAAACAACTATATTTTTTACACATCATGTAGGTAATAAAAAACCTTTCCGATCTGTGAGGGTTGTTTTTAGGTATCGTACTGAGAGTCTATTTATGTGGTAATTTTCAGGAAAAAAAAAAAAATTCGCCACCTTTTTTACAATGGGGAAATTTACCGGGTTACTTGGGGCGCGGGCGGCCGTAGTTTAGCGGGTGTCTTAAAGTCATAACTCATGACCACTGTCGAAAATTTTCAATTTTTTTATGGATTTGGGGTAATTTTGGTACAAAAAATGTGAATTTTAAATAGCAATAACATTTTTGTATTTTATTTAATAATTTAAAAATAAAAACTTTTTGGTAATTTTATTGCAGTACCTATGTGCCCCTTTCGGATCGATCAGGTTTTTTTTACATTGTTTATGGTGTCCGTAATTTTCATTTAGAAGGAGAATAACTTTAAATCGCAAAATTTAACTACGTAAACACCGAAAACCTTTGGTTAAATAATATTAATGTCCAATTCGTGCCGACCTATATCGGCTAACCCCTGTTCGCATTATTCCGAAACCCTAAATCAATAGTATTCAGCATCGACTAATAAATTACCAAAGGATTACGAGGGTTCCCCAGACCCTGGTATTGGCACACAGTGTTATTAATACCACAAACCAATTTATCCCACGTTCACTTATACGAATCAAAGTCATACGGAACATCGAAATTGGAAAGTCTCTCAAAGGGCAAAGGTCAAAGTACTGAGGAAATCTTACAATTAGGGCGAGACCCAAAAAGGCAGGAATCGTTGAACGTACGTATATCGAACGCGTGTTGTAGGATAACACGCGTTTTTAGGGACCCCTACCCAAAAGATAACAAAAGGACCCAATTACTAAGCCTTTGGCGATATCTGTCTGTACGTCTGCCAGTCAGTCTGTCACAGGACTGTTACTTTTGAACCATAATTGGTATCCCGTTAATTTTCCCAGATTACTTGTTACTATGGCCTCAATCATGGTACATAAATCGATCTTTTTGACGTTCGAAAAGTACTGCTTTTCAGCCTAGTTTGAATAAATGACTTTTGATTTTAAATAGTAAAAAAGTACAAAAAAATATTATCTCGTGGCTGAAATGAATTATGATTAACGGTTAATAAGGACCCTCGGTAAGTGTGTCTAGAATATTCTAATATCTTTTATAAAGTAAAATACGAACTAGAGTCTCAATATGAAACTTTATAAAAGATATTAGAAAATTCTAGACACACTTACCAAGTGCTTATTAGCCATTATTGATAACTCCTTCTGTCACGAGATAATATTTTTTAAGTGGTGGCGTTAGTGTACCGTTGTACTCTTAAAGCGTGTGTACACGTCTAACAAATTCCAGTAACTCGAAACGCACGTAAGAAATCACTCGATCAATCGTGCGCTGATAAACGTCTCGTATGTGTGTTGCTATAACGAGATGAATAAGAAACAAGGTTGAACTCCAATTCACAGAAGAAACATTAATTTGCCGTATCATAAACGAAAAAGGAAAATCTCGCACGCCTAATGAATGTGGTAACATCAAGGGAAGATCGGAAAATAGTGGTACATTTATTTTATTCGCTAACGATCTTGTTAGGAATAATATTGCGTGGATAAAACATGTAATTGACGGGAATAAGTAGATTAAGAATCTTTGAAAATATCCACATTTTTTCATAGAAAAAACATCGTGGAAACACACAATTTTCCTTATATTTTCGTTGTTCAAATTTTTTTTCCTAGTTAAATATAAAAAGTCGATTTCTATATTACTTAGTATTCTCAGAACGTGTTGCTAAGTCGTTAATATTCTCATTTTCTTTGTGCTTCGTTTACGACGAAATCTGTTTCTTATCTTTTCAGCATGTCGTAACTAAAAGATGAAAGACAACATTTTGGATACAGTTTTGCTAACACATGTTTGATTAGAGCGGGTTGTAACTATGATTTGTTTCAAATTGAGATGACTAACTGTAGAGCTTTCTATTCTTCCTTATTATCATAACATAACGCCTGTAATCCCCAAAGGGTTAAGTAGAGGTGTACCTACAACCACATTTCACCAGTTATGTTTAAGTCCCAGATAATATTAGGGGTTAAAGTATAAAATTGCCGATTTGTACTGAAAAAATGTTAATAATTAAGTTAAAATGCTAATTGCAGTTCCTGTAGAGTTAAAATGGTTTCTCGTGGTGTATGAGGTCTCGCATTATCATGGAGCAATAATGGTGAAGATCGATTCATGAGTCGGGGCTGTTTCACTGCTAGATTTGCTATCATTGTTTGGAGTTCAGCACAGTAGATATCTGCCATTATTGCTTGACCAGATCGGAGAAAGCTATAGTGAATAACACCATGCTGAGACCACCAAACAGTTACCATTACCTTTTTATTGGTAGCTTTGCTTTTAGGACACTGTTGCGGCGTTTGACCTGGGGTCAGCCATTGCATTTTTCACTTACGGTTATCGTAAAGAATCCACTTTTCATCACATGTCACAATTTGATCCAATATTCCTTCGTTTCTGTATCGATTCAACAAGACAACACAAGTTTCAAAACGCGTTTCTTTCTGCAGATCAGTCAAATCATGAGGCACCCATTTCTCATATTTTATTATTTTATTGATTTGACGCAAATGAGTCAATATTATTAGTAAGGTAACGTTAAACCATGCCGCTAATTCCTGGGTAGTTTGGCTCGGATCGGCTTCCACCATCTCCTTAAATTCATTGTTATTCACCTGTGTGGGCAGTATTCCACGTGGTTCGTTCTTTAAATCAAAGTTTCCATCACGAAAGCGTTTAAACCAAAATCACACGGTGCGTTCATTAGCAGTCCCCTCTCCATAAGCAACATTGCGAGCTGTTTCTGCCGCGTCAGTTCCGCGTCGGAACTCGTATTAAAAAAAAACTCGAATTTTCGAAGTATCCATCTTTCTTGTCTAAGCTGAATAAAATTTAAAAGAAGAACTTCATAGGTACCATGTGAAAAAAGTTTCACTCAAAAATCTCAAACCATGAAGGTTTTATGTCAATTCGAAGTACCTAAACGGCAATTTCATACTTTAACCCCTATTACATACATGGCAACCCTATTGAAATACCCTATTGAAACCCTATTGACTAATTTATGATAGAAAAACTCAATAATAGTTTGCCCGACTTGGGAATCGAACCCAGGTCCTTATGCTCAGCAGTAGCGCTTGCGACCACAAGACCAATGAGGCAGTCTTCCTGAATTATTTACTTTAATATTTTGTCGCCAGGAACTCACCTGGAAGCCGCGAAGGAAAGCGCTTAATATCTAAATATAGTACCGACCCTTAGCGGTCGGTGACTTTTCGACTTACCTACCAAAAAACTCTCTGGATTTTGTATCTAAGGGTGGTCCTAAAAGTGGTCATCACGCTAACAAAAGCCTAGGTAAAAACTACAATCAAACTGCAATCTGCCTAGCCTTTTCCCAGCTATGTTGAGGTCGGCTTCCAGTCTAACCGGATGCAGCTGAATACCAGTATTTTACATGGATCGCTCCATCTGACCTCCACTACCCAGTAACTGGGTAATACGATACCCTTTGGTAAAAATGGTTGTCAGAATTTCGGGATTCCGACGATCTGTAACGACTGTCAAAAATAATAACAGCCGGGACCAACGGCATAACGTGCTTTCCAAGGTACGGAGAAGTCTCGGAATATAAAGATGGTCTGTTGGATTGACCCGTGCGGCTGTTATTATTTAGCCACGAGCTAGGTAAAAAGAACCCTAACTAATAAACTTCTGGTGAATTAATTTCACCAGAAGTTTAACAACATAATAATAAACCAGTAATTACGTGCTTCCACAAAATCCAAACAATAATACATTATAATTCCCGAATTTAAGCAGCAAACTTATGATTCGCGCCCAGTTTCTCTTCGTGAAAATTATAAATCAGTTCTGTTTTCCATACCTAGGTAGAACATAAAGCACATTGTATTAACTTGTGGTTTGAACAGGAGTTCCCGACCATGTTCGTGAATTTAAGTGGATTAAATTCTAAGTTGGTGGAGGAGTCCAAGTGTTTATAGTTTGAGAAATCTTTGGAAATTATTCCGACTTTGTAGGTACTTAAGGTACTGGGGTTGTTGAGTTGTAAGTCAAATTGTCCTTGGTCCACCGCAGGACAGTTTTGTTTTGTGAAGTTTAAGGTACAATTCCGTACCCGACCACAGGCGGCAGAAGCAACCAACACGTCGCTACGACACGACTGGTTTCTATGGAATACCTTCCGTAGCTAACGACACATCGGTTTCATAGAAATACATAGAAACTAGTCGTGTTGCGGTGACACGTCGCCTGCTGCTGCCGCCTGCGGTCGGCTACGGAATTGTACCTTTAGGTACAAATTGGGCACATTAAAAATAGTGGGTATAACATGAGCAACAATTGGTAGAAAGGACGAACGTCACTCGTCGAACTCTGAACTGTTGCAGCGTTCGTTTTATTCTGACAGTGATAACGTGAGTTAGTCTTTGTCATCATAACATGGAATTAACATTTTGGCAGATCTGAGTAGATAAAACTGGAAGTAGTTTAGGATAGTAGCTTCCAAATGTTACAAATAAATAGCATTTGGTTTCAAAAATATACTTTGGGAGTCACAGCAAACAGAGTGCAGTCCTTCCACAGTTATTTTACCTCTAGTTTTGCATCAATGTCCAAACAACAGTGATCATTATTCTCGTTTATTTAAGGTTGTTGTTCGGTTACTGCTGCTGACAAGTCTGTCACGATCACAGTGATCTTTATACTCGTTACAATAAGGTTGCTGTTGGGTTGCTGCTACTGAAAAGTTTGCTGTCCCAATCACAGTGATCTTTATTCTCGTTACATTAAGGTTGCTGTTCGTTTATTGACACGTTTACAGACAAGTCTATCACAATCACTGTGATCTTTATTCTCGTTATAATAAGGTTGCTGTTGGGTTTCTGCTACTGAAAAGTCTGCTGTCACAATCACAGTGATCTTTATTTTCGTTACATTAAGGTTGCTGTTCGGTTACTGCCACAGACAAGTCTGTCACAATCACTGTGATCTTTAATCTCGTTAAAATAAGGTTGCTGTTGGGTTGCTGCTACTGAAAAGTCTGTCACAATCACAGTGATCTTTATCCTCGTTACAATAAGGTTGCTGTTCGCTTGGTGCTGTCAGAGGTAAAGTAACTGTGAAAGAATAATTGTAGGACTAGTATTACAAGAAGAAATCAAGCTTCTGATCTAAAGTGAAATAACTAAATACACCATTTAAAAAAAGGATCTCATAGAGATGAAGACTTTTCGTTTCATGTGACATAACATACACTTTCGATCATTTAATCTCGGAACCGATTCGGTTTGTTCGTTATCAGGAGATTCACAAGGCCATTGCAGACCGCCACGACAATGATAGATGGTCCACACTTGATGTATTGCAGGCGACGTATTCGGGGAACGAGATGAATCCGATAACGAAACGATAAAAGAGTTTGAACGTGCGGAGTATGTTTGAGCTATGCAGAGTAAAGGTGACAAAAACGTGTCGGTTTTTAATTTTGGGTACGATAATCAACAACCCACAGAGTATTAAAGCGTATTTGGACTTTCAAATGATCTGCAGTCAGAATCATCTGGTACAGTTTAGATTGCTTGATTCGTTGCTGTCAATATTTTGCCAATAAATAAAGGAAATTGTACTCAGATAAACTACTGTACCTACGTTACTCAAAACAGATTCCTGGAATGAATCTAATATCATTTTTTCATCCATACCATCCACTTTTTGCTTGGTACTTTGAGCAAGGTTAATTTCACGATACTCGTCGAATTATCGTTTCCCAGAATGAATCTACTGTCGGAGACTGTCCGACAAAAAACAAATTGATCGGAGATGAGCTCCAACTTTTTATCGTTTATCTTGAAAAGTGTGTCGAGATTGTCTCGGGATTGATGCGTTCATTCTACCATTCATTCTTTTAATAGATTTTAAGTGATCATTTGATTAATAGTTATTTTGGAATGGCCTTCCTTGTATGGTGTTTTTCTTTATTTGCTGGTTTTGGGAATAATTTAACTGTACGAAAAGGTATAATTACAAACTTAATTGATATAGTTTTGCATACAAAACTGAACACCATTGCATATGTTGAGCATATAAAAACCCTACTGCTCATGTATTAGCGGATACAAATGACACTGCGCACTGTTATAATATACTAGCTTCTATCCGCGGCTTCGATCGCGAGCCTATAACCTACCTCAAGAATTAGGCTATCCAATGCAAAAAGAATTTATTCAAATCAGACTGGCAGTTCCGGAGTTACAAACTAACAAACAGATTTTACCTCTTTATAGTATTATTAGTATAGAAAACATTGGAAAATGATGATGTGGGTGTACTAAAGGTACACCTCTGCCTAATCCCTCAGGGAATACAGGCGTAATGTTATGTTGATGATTTGGAAAAACCTAGTAGGTTGAATTCTCCTGGCTAAAGTAATTTATCAGTTCAACAAGCAAAATTCTAAATAACACTTTTATTTTATTTCTAATCACCAAAACGGTAATATTTTACTTGTACCTAATGAACCTAAAGATATTCTAATTCTCCGTAGTTATGAAGTAAATCATTTGTGAATTCAAACGTAAATCATATTCTAGAGATAGCATGGAGGCTGTAAATATCCCAACTTTAGACATTTTGAAGATTTTGTATCTCATTTTTGAACAAAAAATTAAAGCGCTCTGGCATTGAGTTTATTGTGTTGTAATATTTCTTGTATATCCATTATTGAAGACAACACAGTCTTGGTGTTTAAAGTAGAGTAGGTACCTATACTTATTTTTACTTTTTATATATATGTATTGTTAGCATCACACACACACATTATATATACATTGCTACTTTTGTTTATTAACCCGAGGCATTATTAGGTGCCCTGTCCTAAATACAATTATCTACTGTTTTATTGGATGATTTCAAGTATTGACCTCACGATCGGCTTTAGCACCCTCGAAAACTATGAAAATGACAACCATGACGAAAAATGTTAAAAAATTCACAGCGGCTATCTTGGATTTTCATTTTGATCAAATTCACACTTTCTCTCTCTATCGAATTAGAAGAAGACTGTCGCAAGTATGTATGTACGCTTTTTCTCGTGACGATTTCTGTCAGTTTACTCCTACCACAAAGAACTTTGTTACAAAACTTCGTTCCAAAAAATCCGAACATCACGAATTCATCCAATTTTAACATAATTTATTAACACGTTAGCACAAATCACACAGTTCTACGTGAGGCAGCAGAATTTTATTTTGCCAATCACTTCCACTCCCTTGGATCCACATCTCATCATTTTCTTCACGATTGAAAGGAAGGCTACACACAACACACCATCTTATATAGGGACTGCACTAGTTAAGCCTGCGGCTTCGCTTGCTTTTATGTTGAGTGGAAAAGTAGGACCTATTTTAGCCCTGCGTCTATTTTCATTCGTGTGTGCCTAAATAATGTTCTTTGCCTGTAAATTTTCAGAAGTTTATATTGTAAATCTTGTACCAAATTTGAGTTGAAATTCTAAAAGGATTGTATCTGGAAGGTGTGCTCAAATTTAAGGTAGCATAAAACTGAATAACTTCCATGGGACCATCATTGAAATCTAGATAAAGACCTCCAACAGACAGACTCCAGGTTCAAAAGTATACAGAGAAAAGTATACCACTGATTGGTATGTTTTCTAAGAAATATTCGCTCCATTTCCTCAAAGGATATTAAGAAAAAAATATTTTCTATTTCAGCTCACCTTATATACCGAGGAAAGTGCTAACAATCTACATAAATTAGAAAACTCTTCACCTTCTAAACTGAAATTCAGATAGCGTCAGAAGTTAAATTTATTACATTTTCTTAGAAATACTGCGTTGATTTTGGGTTATTTAGTGGCGTCGAGAGCGGAGTGAGCGAAACATAATTTAATTTTGATATAAATTATTAAGTTAGTTAATACCCGAGACGTGTAATGTGTCATTTGCGTATTTTAGTGTCGAAGTATAGGAAACGTAGTGTCACGTTTTGCGTGGGGGACTTGTTAATTTACGAGTCTTATTTAGTCCAATAACGTTTCACGACTTTTCAATTTGGGTATTCGAATGGTCTAACATTCATTATTTTTTATCAAACATGCCTGAACTTAAAAAAAGTCCCGTATCATGTAGGTAGGGTTTAAACAGGCGACAATCTGACAATCTGATAATTTTGTAAGATTGTTTTCATCGTTTTCTGCTTCATTAAACAGTGGCTGTTGTGAAAATGTGACAATTAGGTCTTTTGGCGCGTGGCCTAAAGATAACGTGGGCAACTATCTATCTGTCAATATAATAGACAATTTCACATTTTTTTTACCAATAACCCCTTTGTTTTGTCTTTGTCATTCAGGCGCAAACTTTGTAACACTCTAATAGTGTATCATTTTTTGACAAATTTGTCGCATTGTAAGTTATATAGGGTTGCAATATTACCTACAGGTGTCTTATGAAAGAGGTAACCACCTTCTATCAAGAGGGCCGTCGGCCAGTTTGCCACCTATCGTTTTGGGTTCGCGTTTAGTGTTCTCAGACTCAAGCAGTTTCCTTTACGGAAAAAATATGGCGGAACGCTGTGGCGTTTTAAGTGCTAAGACGTTAAGCACTTTTTCAAGTTTATTCTTCAACCTAAATTAGAACTTATGTACTAGGTCTTACAGAAGTTTATAACTATTTACGGAGGTACATATATTTACGAGTATTATAGTACCTTACAGTACATATACATAGCAATGCCTGAAACACATACATATTTAATTCTCGCACTTACTCAACTTCTGCCCAATTGTGAAACTTATTCCTCAGAGGTTTTGGAACATTTTCCCTTGATATGAATATAATAGTGAATATATGAGCAGGCGACTATATTTTATATGATTGGGTTTCAATATCAGTCAATATCTTGAGATTGACAGTCATATTAGATCAGATGTCATAAAACGCTCTCAACGCTTGTAAATATTTATGTGGTTATGTTTATTTTAATGGTAATGCCGTATCTCCCAAAATATAAATAGGTTAAGAATAACAATAGAATGGCAATTTTTCTTGAATATAAAATAACTGTGTCGGGAGTTATGACGATTTATTTATGTTTAAATACAGGGTGTTTGGTGCTCCGTGTGCCAAATTGAAATGGTCGACTGGGGTGGTCATCTGCTATCCTTTAAGAACCATAAACACTCCTCATGCCCGGTGGATTTTTTTTTCATCAACTATTTTTTTTTAATTAAAAAAATTCCCAAATTTTACTTTAAAATACAATTTTAAAAAAAACCGGCCAAGAGCGTGTCGGGCCACGCTCAGTGTAGAGTTCCGTAGTTTCCCGTCCGTCACAATAAGTGTTTCTGCTTGCATATACGATTATACTACAAACTAAGTCCAGAAATTATTTTGTACAACTTTTTGTCATTTTTGTACAAAAACTGTTGTTTCCATCAAGTTCAAAATGATTTTCCTAGAAAGTCCTTATAAAGTTCTACTTTTCAGATTTTTTTCATATTTTCTAAACTTATGGTTCAAAAGTTAGAGGGATTAGACACACATTGTTTTTTACTTTTGGAGCGATTATTTCCGAAATTATTGACATTATCAAAAAATGATTTTAGTACCCCCTATTAATTTTTAAATACCTTTCCAACAATATATCACACGTTAGGGTCGAAATTAAAAAAAATCACTTCCCACTTTACGTATAGGGGGGCTACCCTAATAAAACATTTTTTTCCAATTTTTATTTTACCACTTTGTCGGCGTGATTGATATACATATTGGTACTAAATTTCAGCTTTCTAGTGCTAACGGTCACAGAGATTAAGCGAGAACGGACGGACGGACGGACGGACAGACAGACATGGCGAAACTATAAGGGTTCCTAGTTGACTACGGAACCCTAAAAAATGTAAGTCTTAGACTGTGAATTTTTATTTTATTTAGATGTGTATTGTATTAAAGTACTTTTAAATCAAAATCAAAGAATTTTTGAGGGAGTTGGAAGATCCCGATCGCTTTTGTTTTTTTTTTTTAGCCATGTAAATAGCTGTAACATGGACAGCTTTAATTGAAATTCGAAACTTTACGAGTAAATTATAAAAAAAACTAGATGGTTAATGTCACTACTTACACTTACGACTTATACTTTTTTTTAAAATTTGTATTTGAATGTCAAATTTCGGTGTTCTTTTGATAAATCAATAAAAAGTCGAAGAAAAAAAAATCCACAGGGCATGAGGACTGTTTAGGGGTCTGAAAGGATAGCACATGAACCCCCCAGTCGACCATTTCAATTTGGCACACGATGCACCAAACGACTGTAGATCGACTTAAGTAGGTTCGGATTAAAATAATTTATTTAATTGAAAAATAATACACATTGCTTACACTTATTCACCTCATAGAAATGAGGAAAACAAAATAATATTTGGTCTTTACCTATGAAATTGGAGACTTGTATGACAATTTTAAAATATAAAAATTTTGGTATTTTTTTTATTTCAGCTAATCAAAGTATTGGCCCAAATTATCTATACAATATTGCCATTTTGATGTCAGTTTGTTTATCCCTTTACTGTAGAAGTCTGCCGGACGGGAGGCGATGAAGTCAGCGAAAGCGTTTTAATTAATTTTTTCCCACTTAAAAAATTGTCTAAATTTTGAAAAAAGTAGAAATCTGTTGGGGTTAGCTCCGGTGAGTACGGTGGGTGACGGAGAGCTTCCAGCTGTAACTCTTGTAGCTTTGCGATGGTCTGTCGTGAAGTGTGAGCTCGCGCGTTGTCATGGAGAAGCAATGGGGAAGAAGCGATTGACTAGTCTTGGTTGTTGAATTACGAGCTTCTCCATCATTGTCTGCAATTTTTGGCAATAGATATCTGCCGTTACTGTTGTGCCATTCGGTAAGAAGCTGTGATGTACAAGTCCGGCACTGGTCCACCCGACAGTCACCATCATCTTCCTATGATTAATCATTTTTTTAACGCCCTGATTAGGTGCTGCACCCGGGTCCACCCACTGAGACGAACGCTTACGGCTGTCGTACAGGATCCACTTTTCATAGCAGGTAACAATTCGATTAAG
The DNA here is from genome assembly GCA_963853775.1 of Xanthia togata. Taxonomy (NCBI): domain Eukaryota; kingdom Metazoa; phylum Arthropoda; class Insecta; order Lepidoptera; family Noctuidae; genus Xanthia; species Xanthia togata. Next base: position 8,307,548 of record OY970802.1, on the reverse strand, counting down.
AATTCCCTCGTTTCTATGCCGATTCAGTAGTGCTATACATGCTTTGACGCTTAAATCTCGCTGTTGGTCGCTTAGTTCGTGTGGCACCCACTTATCTAGTTTTTTGTCTTTCCGATTTGACGCAAGTGCTTTAATGTTGTTTTGACACTAACTCCAAGGCCCGCAGCAAGCTCAGCCGTAGATTGAGTTGGATCCGCTTCCACTATCGCCTTCAATTCGTCGTTGTCGACGATGGTTACCGGCCGACCGCGAGGCTTGTTCTACAACTCAAAATTTCCAGATTTGAAACGATTGAACCAATAATGGACCGTGTTTATGCAAGCAGTGTTAAGCCCGTAACCGTCGTTAATGTTTCGTGTTGTTTGCACAGCGGTATTTCCACTTAGGAACTCATATTCGAAAATTGTACGAATTTTCAGTTTTACATGGCGCCAAAAACTACCACAATGTCACAAAAACAAAAAAAAACTACCTAAAATAAATGACTGAATTTGAAATTAAATTAACACGTCTTTCGAATAAAATTCGTTTGAAATTCGAATTGCGCGCCAATTCACAGATAATTAAATCTGAAAATGCTGGTTATAGAATCTCCAATTACATAGGTAAAGATCTATTAATAAGCTAAGCGATGGTTTCGCTGGAAGATAAAACTATAGTGAAAAGTTACAAAAACTATTGGTAAAAGCTTAAGATTTAAACATTTTCAAGACATCTTAAAGCGGTAAGAATGTTCGATTCCTTAGGTTTAAGACGCCAATATATATGCCAGTGCCCTTGAGTGGTTTACGTGTTCTGTGATGAGGACAGGACTCGCCCATCTTGATGGGCGAGTCCCGTCCCGAGTATGAATTTGAGACAGTGGTCCAAGGAACACTGTCTCAAATTAGACGCATTATTAATTTATTATAAAAAAATGTATACTAAAAGATGAATACTTAAATTATCAAAATGGTTTTAGAAAAATACGCTTGACAGTATTTGCGTGATTCTCAGTTTTTTTATTAAAAAAATGCTCAAATTTAACATATATTTTTTCAAATCATGATCACTACATGGTCATTAAAAGTCTGTTATCGTCGCCTTAAGTCCTGCTGTCAAAATTCAAATTATTTTATTTCACGTAAACCTACATGGGCACTTGTGAAACGTCAGAAGCTAGGTGCACTGTTCCAATTGGTCGTTTCGTTCGTAGAAAAGCCGGCAAGGGTTCCACGGTTAAAATAATTGGCTTTTACAATATTTTAAAATACACTAACCCTACAGCGTCCTCACATTCTCAAAATAGAATAGTAACAAAAAAACAAAACAAAAAACCTATTCCGAACGAATTGACATGATTGCTATTACAACTGTAACAAATTCTAATAATTATCATGTCCACAAAAGCCGCTAATAAAGAGTTGAAATTAAATTGTAGGTATATAATGTTAAATAATATGTTGATTATGTCGTATATGTTGTATATGTGTATATGTTGAGTATGTGTAGCAAAGTAAAAAAAAAAACATTGTAATTGGGAACAAATAATAGACTCTTACATAATTTGCCGATAATGAGGTACCAGGGAAGCCACATGTGCAAAAGGAATTATTGCCAAACTTCCTAGTCTTCAACGTAGTCCTACATTTTATAATATTCTTTCTTGATAAGGACAATTAAACATTAATGTGGGTTTTGAACTTCCCATCGCTAAGTTCTGTAACCGACTTCGGCAACTTGTTATAAAAGCAGATACTGTTTATAAGAAATGACTTGCTTGTTTTAGATAATCTACATTTTGGTATCACAATTTCATATCTACTACTTGTATTTATATTATTGAAATCGTTTCTTATTTTGAAGTCCTAAGTTTTATATTAACTAATTTTAAATTTAGTAAGTAGTAAACTAATTTTATATTAAGTCCATATGATATAATAACTGCGAAAGTGAGTTTGTTTGTTTGTTTGTTACGCTTTCACGGTGAAACGACTGGATGGATTTGAATGAAATTTTGGCACATGAGTAGACCACAATCTGAGAAAAGACAAGATAATTTATCCCAATATTCCTACGGGATCAATACTTATGCGGGTGAAACCACCCCGGGCGGCTAGTACAAAATACTTTCTAAGATATAAAGAGAAGGCAGAGTTAGTATATCAATTTCTTTGATTTTTTTTCTAAGAGAATCGTGAGGTCTCATTTTATAGATAGCACGTATTGCCCACTTTTGTAAAATGAAAATTAAATCTACGTCAGCTGCCGATCCACACAGCAGAATGCCATAAGACAAAATAGTGTGAAAATAAGCAAAGTATACTCACCTAGCTGTGGCTATATCAGTCAACTGCCTTATTTTACTTACTGCATATGCAGATGAAAAAAAAAAAAAAAAGTGCCGATTCTATTAACCTATTTATATTTTGGGAGATAGGGCATCACTGTTAAAATAGCTTTTTGAAAAAGAATACCAAATAATCTGCTCTTTAAAAAAATATTTTGAGAGTTTTTTTTATGAATGTACGTGAAGTCTAAGTGTGACACCCAGATTACATGGAATGCTGCCATTCTTCAAAGTGTTGTTACAAGCATAATATTTTGCTTAACGTGATCCGCTCTCTAAGAAAATTCATAAATAACGTTTTAGTGACGTCATTCGCCGGACAGTGTATGGCGGCTGCCACTCTTCTAGAAAACCGTTGCTTTGAACAAATTAAAATATACTTATAACATATAAAAGAAAAAAAAATATCAAGCTTGTATTTTTTCACTATTTAAACAAATATCCAACGGATCCCGAATGCCATCTTCAACCCTCTACAGTTGCATTACGCTGAAACAATCATTTCTCCACCGAATCCATCAGAGTAAGCCAGTGATCTTGAATTAGAACTCTTTGGTATTAACGGATTCTGAAGTGGGTGGAAAAGGGGAGGAAGGGGAGGGGTGATGGTTCAAGAAATGAGGGGATGTGAAATTGAGTACTTGAAGAACTGGTGTAGGTATTGGTGGGTTTGTGGTAATTTATTTTTATGTGAGTTAGGGTGGAATGGTGGCGGTGGATTTAAGTCAATGGTAAAAGTGCTTGATACAGATTGATTATTTATTAGGTTCATAGAAGACTTACTTTAACAGTGTACCGATCATTTGCCTTTATCTCTGTCTTTTTCTTTACGTGTAAAGAGTAAAGAAAATAACCACACTTTTGTACTTTTTCAATGCTTTTCGTTGTTTTTTTCATCATATTGCTCATATTACTCATCATAATCCATCACTCAATGCAGCTTGGCATTAGACATTTTATGGTGTATTTTTAACTATAATTATAATAGGGATGATGCCTGGGTCAAAAAAATAAATTCTATTTAGTCCGTCCGTCAGATAATAAAAAAATATTAGACTCGTATTTTGTGCTTTATCATATCATAATTTATATTAATAAGAAATGAATTAGATACAACGCATTAAAGTTGGGGAGTGGGGGTTGATACGTCACAAGTATGTATAAAATCTACATACAAGTGACGTCATGGCACATTATAACTCAATGTATCGCCGTAATCTTTTGATAACGTAAAAAAAGAAAAACTACGTGTACGTTATTTTTTCATAGTCTTCATGACGGACAAAAAACATTTTTTTTGTCATCATCCCTATTGTTAGTGAATGTATAAACTGCTTTTAAAGACCATTAAGAGGTGTGTTTGAAGATTTTTTTGAAGCATTAATGTAGGTATGTTTAATTATGATTTGAGTTCCATCACTGTATTAAAATAAGACTTGAAAATATCATTAGTTTTTTTTTGGTCAACATTATTTACGGTAAATGAGATATACACACTGCTTTAAAAAAAACAACTTTTTGACCCTTTTCAAGAAATCTTCCCCTAATCGTCGTCGTCAATATACAAGTAGTTTTAGTTTTTATCAATATTGTTAGGTGTCTAGCTAGCCACCTACTAACTGACAGTATTATTTTAGGGTGGGTGTTGTTTTGATACTTACGAAACGATATTTTTCCCTGAATTTCTTTTGAAAAAATCGTCGCAAAGAGTTAGACAATAAGAAAGTATCAATTTCACATGAGTAAAGGTCAAACAATGGGATATTTTTCACATCAAAGTTGTTATGACGCTAGCCTTAACGTAACTTTATAGTCTTCTCAAAAAACATGAATTACGACTCCAATCTTAAGTATTTACGAGAGATTTATGGCTATCTATGACGCATCCTTGTCGGTGAAACAAACAGATACAATCACGAGCACATATTGTCTGTATGTTACACTTTGATACTTTCGAAGTAATTTCCAGTAAATATCGATTGTAATTTTGTGTTTTTACGAACATAGTATTTTGGAAGCCTTTTGATTATGAAACTAGCTGACCCGACAGAAGTTGTCCTGTCCACAATAATTCATATATAATTCCTACTTTCCCGGCAACTTTTTTTTTTCTTTCCGCAAAAACCTGATACGGACGTATGTTTTTTTCGTACTGTTTCTGATGTATGTTTTAAAATGTTCGTTATTACGAATTTGGTTCAGTCGTTCTGAAGTGCGCTTACCAACGAATAGCATGTAATTTTTATTTTTATAGAAGATAAGATCTTTTCTCTAAGTTGCAATCGTTTTTTCACGACAACATCTATCGCTTTTGAATTTTGCTAAGCGTATACTTGTTCTCGTGACTGTACTAAGACAAGTTCAAGGTACCTACCTACCTGCCTACCCTGTTTTGTAACGTAAACACGCCCGAATTAAATAATCATCATGTCTGACGGAAGCTACTGTCTGGCCAGGTCAAATCTGAGATGTACGAAGGCTGTTTTTATTAAGTTTTGTTCTAAAAAAGCTTAATTTATATTTTTATACATTAGATAGGACGAGCTCGTGGCTAAGTAATAACTGCCGCACGGGTCGATCCATCAGGTAAAGCTACGCTTGCCGGGGTTGGTCTGTGGATGGGTGACCATCTTTACATACCGAGACTCCTCCACGCCTCGGAAAGCACGTTAAGCCGTTGGTCCCGGCTGTCATTCGTGGATCTTTGACAGTCGTTACGGGTCGTCAGAAGCCCGAAAGTCTGACAACCAGTCTTACCAAGGGGTATCGTATTACCCAGTTACTGGGTTGTGGAGGTCTGATAGGCAGTCGCTTCATGTAAAATACTGGTATTCAGCTGCATCCGGTTAGACTGGAAGCTGACCCCAATATAGTTGGGAAAAGGCTAGGCAGGCAGGTCACATGGTATTATAAAACACTGAATCCTAGACAGAAAATATGATAATAGAAGAACGGTAACCCAAAAACGGTGGGCTACTATTTTTTATACGTTTAAATGTTTTTATATTTTTTATTCTAATATTTAAAAATATAATTTATATGTAAATAATGAAATTAAGAAAGAACACGTAAATCGGATGAGTGGTTCTCCAGTTCTAAGCTTACAAACGGACAGACACGTTGAAATTTCTTTTCTATGTATCACGAAACATATTTCACTGCATTTATACCTTGCGTACCTAATTATCATCATCATCATCAGCCTATAACGTTCCCACTGCAGGGACACGGCCTCCTCTCGATGAGAGGGAGTGGGCTATAATCCACCACACGTGCCCAGTGCGGATTGGTAGATGTCACATGTCTTCGAACTTTTGGTTCTAGGACATGCCGATTTCCTCACGATATACCTAATTAAGAGGGGCCTAATGTACCGGTGTATTTAAAATCCGTAGGGCTCTACTACTTGCTGTTGACTAAGTTAGACTATGGAAGAAATGATACCAGTGTCACAAATAAATAAATTTGAATTTGGCATATTTTCATGTAGTTAAGTAGACGATTCGAGAGCAGTGGTGGCCCAGTGGTGGTGACCTCGACTTACGAACAGTAAGTCGTGGGTTCGAACCCAGATAGGCGCATTACTTTGTGTAATTTATTTCATCATCGCTTCTCTCAAAACGGTGAAGGAAAACATTGTGAGGAAACCGGCATGTCCTAGAACCAAAAATTCGAAGACATGTGACATCTATCAACCCGTACTGGGCACGCGTGGTGGATTATAGCCCACTTCCTCTCATTGAGAGGAGGCCGTTTCCCTGCAGTGGGAACGTTATAGGCTGATGATGAAGTAGACGATATTAATTTCATAAGACAGTAATGGGATTGGGTTCGCTATTGGGAAACAGAAAAAAAAATACGTCTGACATTGGATCAGCTAAATACGATGGTTATTCGGGGATTTGTTTGAGGTGTTGGTTTAACTTTGAAATCTTAATTTGAAACTCTACCCTCGACTATCCACTTAAAAACGTAACGTCCAGTACGTAAGTTCTCTAAATATTTTGCCTACCTTTTTTTTCTATGATCCCGGACGAAAATTAATATTTTAAACTCGTAGGTTCCTTGATTTGGAACGGTGGCGCCTACAAAGGGAGGAAAAGCTCACAAATATTAAGCGTCTATAAATCCGAAAGATTTTACATAGTTGTAACAGGAAAAATGTTTTACTGAGGACTCCAAAGATAGCGGATTATAATTTAAAAGCATTGTTTGTCTTTAGGCGGATATTGGAGCTGTTAAAACTAAACTAGGGGAAGGAACTACAGGCAAGTTCTTGGTGTTAAAATAAGTAGTCTTAGTAATTTATGACATGAACGCCAATAAATTGGTCTTTGACCATGTTTACTTTAAGTAACACAGCCTGAAAAATGTATTATATACAGGGTGTCCAGTAAATAGCACGACATACTGCAGGGGGTGATAGCTTGGGTCACTACCTATCAATACAACACATTATATGTTCAGCAAAATCTTACATTTTTTTTTCACCACTTTAGGTTAAACTTAAGTGATAAGAAAATAGTTCTGTGAAAATTTAAACAAAAAATAGTATTTCTTGAAAACATTCTTGTCTTTGATAGAAAAAAGACTTATCAATGAGTAAAGTAACTATTCACAAATAATTTGATGTAAAAAAAAGTACTAGAAAAGGATTTTTTCATTACGAGATGCTTAAAAATCTGTTTCAAGGTAGAGATTTTTCGGTATTTCGGAAAATTTTGTAAAACTGTAAATCCGTAAGATTTTGCTGAACATATATTATGTTATATTGATAGGTAGTGACCCTAGCTATCACCCCCTGCAGTATGTCGTGCTATTTACTGGAAACCCTGTATAAGTCATTTATTTTGGACCAAACACTTGTATATATTTTTTTAAACACACTAAACTGCGTAGCAGTTTATCAGCGGGATTAGTGCTCGGCTTAGGCGTAGGTACATTTGGTACAAACACGTAGATAGTATAAATGGACAGTCAGAATATGAAGAGAAGCCCCGACAAAAAACTAGAGCTGTTATAAAGTTTTGCTACCAATAAAGGCGTTTCTTGATTCTACGTTTGATTAATGGGAGCATTAATCAAAAGTAGAATCAAGAAACGCCTTAGCACTTAGCAGTCATTAAATAACTTAAGATGAACATGATCCAGGAATCGCCAGAGGTAAAACCACGTCTGATAAACCAAAATATGGTGATGGGAATAATTAAAGAAAACACTTCTGAATGTCTTTTTGACATTATCCTATAGGTACTTAACTGTCTTCTTATCTTACCTGACAATATTAACAGACAGTAACAAAAATAAAATCTTTACATAGAAGAATAAACGAAATATCCATTCAAATAAGAACACATAAATAATATACCATGTAATAATGTACCTACTGGGAATAATAAACATTAACAGTGACGTAGCATGTAGGTAATGAAATGGCTAGCACACACGTCACAGTTATCAATCATCAGATTTTAATTTGTTCGTTTAGTGCGAGCCGACTGATTGAAAGCCCGAAGTACATACATACGAGTAAATATGGCCAGCTCAGAGAGAAATGAATGTACATACATTTCCCAATTTTGTAAAGTAATGCCGTCATTTTGTCTGTCTGGTTGTGAAGTTAGTTACAGTTATTTTATGAATTATTTTGTATTAATGTTTACCTAACCAGAGGTTTAATTGCGTAGCATACATAAAAAGAGACAACTGATCGCAATGGGTTTCATTTTGACAGTTCATCCACGTTCACTGCGTTATTTAACTTGTTGAGCAGATGAATTTATCAAACCTGTGAAGCAATGGATTAGCAATATCCTTCAAAACTCCCGGATTGTGTTTGAAACTGTAATTAGGGACAGAATGTATTTGCAGATAATTTTCATACAAATTATCTTACTCTTTTTAATTTACATTCTGATGAGATTGGTCTGATACCAACCACTGATTTCAAATATGGCATACTACCTGTGAAACTCACCACTAGGTGCGTAGCTCCCTTTAGGAACTGGATATAAAACCGTGTGATATGTATGTCAACCCCTGAAATATGTACATACCTACAATCGTACATGCCACAAACAGTCCCCAGCGTTATTGCCGTTACGTCCGCGAGTACATTTGTCTTCAGGCGACACGGAAAATGAAATTCCCTTACCTTTTACCTTGCTGTATGAGTAGGTAAATACTTGTATGTAGGTGATATGTGATATTAAACTGAAAATGTCCTAGTGTGTTTATGACTTCTTTGGCTTTTATTTTAAAGGCTAAGAGACAGAGTGGTTAATTTCGAGCTTTAACCATACATGCCACTTAGATGTTTATGCTTACAGGAGAAAAAACTAAACGGCTATTTACTAGCCGGTCCTCCTAGTGCTGCTTAACTTGTTAGAGCGTTTGAGCGAATTTACTAAGTTTTAACTTTAATAATAATAAATAAGGTATTGGCCAGGCAGGGGCCATAGTCTTTCCATAGTTCTAGATAACCAGTTCACTTAGCAACCCAAACCCATAATCCAATATCATTGTTTCCATATCTTGCAATAGTCCTGCACTAAACGAGGGTTGTCCTTGGGTGCACTAGATTAGTGCGTACAGGGATAATCGCCGGTTAGTGCCTCGTTTCATAAGACACGTCTAACGGGCCTCTGCGAGTTGGCTTCGGCCCCTCGTACGCCTTCCAAAGGTCCTTAAACCTAGGGTCCCGAGAAATGTCAAAGAAAAAAAAAAGAAAAGTTTGTTGGGAACAAAAAAACAATACATTCAAAGATAACAGTGTTAAACGATGATAGCTGCAATAGTTAAAAACTGTGGCGCAGCTAGCAACGCAACGCCCGACTCCTTTAACAAATATTTAAAGAAATACCATATTACACTAATACATTTTGAGATATGTGCCGTGTGTGTGAGTACCTACCTAATGTTAAGTAAGAGAATGTGAGAATGTGTGTTGTGTGTCGTGTGTGTGTGTGTGTGTGTGTGTTTTCCGAGATGTAGAAAGCTAAAGTTTTCTTGTACTCTTGTACACTCGTTTATATAACGGATCCTGGCTATTTACTAGAAAAAAATTAGGTTGTAAAGTACCTACATAGTTTAGATCGTTTCGTTATTAACGATACATATTTCTAAAACGTGCTACATATTGTTTAAAGCTGGTTGAAATTTGAGGTAGTGCGTCTCCAAGTTGCACAAAATAAAAATAAAAATAATTTTTAACTACCCATATTTAACATCAATATACGAGCGATCTAGGAGCTCGTGGCTAAGTAATAACTACCACATGGCGATCCATCAGGTTAAGCTACCTAGGTAGCCGGGGTTGGTCTGTGGATGGGTGACTACGAGTATCTTTACATACCGAGGCTCCTCCGTGCCTCAGAAAGCACGCCAAGCCGTTGGTCCCGGCTATCATTCGTGAATCTTTGACCGTCGTTACGGGTCGTCAGAAGCCCGAAAGTCGGACAACCAGTCTTACCAAGGGGTACCGTATTATCCAGTTACTGGGTTGTGGAGGTCAGATAGGCAGTCGCTCCATGTAAAATACTGGTATTCAGCTGCATCCAGTTAGACTGGAAGCTGGCCCATAAATAATGAACATTAGATAGTTATATATTCACAATACATGTATTTTCATTCGTAAGGTACTCAACAAAATGTACTCAATGTATGTACACAAGGTATTCAAAAGAAAACCTAAATGATGATGAAGCTCAGAACTCGAATGAACACACTGAAGCTGAATTTCAGTTCACTGGATCAAATGTTTGGCACTCAACGCATCCCCAAAACTAATTGCCTCCAAAGACAAGTGGTCCTATCTATCAACGCTTCCAGAACATTAAATTCGTTTGGTTTTATGACGTGAATGTAAGCGTTTCTTTACGACATTTCCTTCATCATTGAAACCAGTGATAAATTGTATTTTACGCCCTCCGTTCCTTTTTGTTCATTGCCTTTCAAAGTAACCACATGAAATGTAAGGGAAGCTTCAGAAACCTTTTCACTATGCTATCAAAAACATCGTACTTGCTAAGAGGACACTGTTGAACAAGAAAAAAGATAACATGCATGTATGTCTGGCCAATTAATTCTAGGCCTGACTGAGTTGTTGCGGATGAAGAAACCTTTAATTTGGTATTGAGTGTCTCAATATCAGGAATTCTTTCAAATTCAAATTTCAAATTCAAAATATTTTATTTCACATAAACCTACAAGGGCACTTATGAAACGTCAGAAGCTAGGTGCACGGTTCCAATTGGTCGTTTCCTATGAGAAGAGCCGGCAAGAAACTCCACGGTTACTCTTTTAAAAGTAAATGGTATTTACAATCTTTTCAAGTTACAGTGTTTATAGGTATGACAGGACACTGTAGGCCTATCAACAAGTACCAGGTACTTAGCAAGATAGAAAACGATCGACAGATCTAAAAGTCGGTTATGCCTACAACGTTCTCACATTCACAAAATATCAAAGAGAATCTATATAAAAAAAAAACAATTAAAAACCTATTTAAACCAAATGGCATGACTGCCACTAAAGCTGTAACAAATCTATAAAAAATATAGTCTAATGAAGTTATATAATGTCAAATAACGAAAAGATTATGTCAAAAAAGTACGTAAAAGAAAAAAAAAGATAAATAGATAAAATCAAATAATCATCTTAATTTGGGAGCAGTTAATAGACATAATTACATAGTAATGCCGTTATTGAGGAACCAGGGAAGCCATTTCCGAATTAAGACATGGAAACGGATACTATATTGTAATGACTACATTTCTACATTCATCATCATCATTTCAGCCCAAAAACGTCCACTGCTGTACATAGGCCTCCCCCAAGCACCGCCACTTCGACCGATTCTGTGCCTTCCGCATCCAGCGGACTCCTGCGCCCTTTGCAAGGTCATTGGTCTATCTTGCGGGAGGCCTTCCAGCGCTACGTCTTCCGTTACGCGGTCGCCATTCCAGAACCTTTCGGCCCCATCGGTCATCTATTCTGCGAGCAATATGCCCTGCCCATTGCCACTTAAGTTTGGTACTTCTTCGGGCTATGTCGGTTACCTTGGTTCTCCTGCGGATCTCTTCATTTCTGATTCGATCACGTAGGGAAACTCCAAGCATAGTCCTCTCCATTGCCCTTTGGGTGACTTTTAGCCTTCTGATAAGGCCCATTGTGACCAACCACGTTTCAGTGCCATTCTACATTCATCTCCAAATTATCTCTCGTTTGCTACAAAGCCAGTAAGCCTTTATCAGATTAAACTACCTGCAAAAAAACTGAAGCGATATTGATACCGCACTATTAGCGGGGCATTCACATTGAATGCGCGGTAATCTAAACCCACAGTTCCGGAAACAACCCTAATACGCGCACTAAATCAGCCGGATCGCGCGGATGTGACAAAAGTTATGGTGCCACCATAAATTCTGTGTATTGACTATGGTTTGACCCACATCTGCGATCGTGTGTGTTTTAGTTGTGGTCAGTATTTGTTTGTGTTGTGTAGGGATTTTTGTACCTATAGTGGAACGCCAAATGTGAAATTGTTACCCATTAACTTTTTTTTCCCTCTAATCGTTACCATCTCATTGCTGAGTAAAGTTCTGCCCATATTGTTCCGCATACCTCTTTTTTAGGTTTCCGTACCTAAAAAGGAAAATACGGAGCCCCTATAGGATTACTTCGTTGTCCATCCGTCTGTCTGTCAATACCCTTTTTCCTATCCCTGGTACTTCCCCCGTTGACTTAGAATCGGGAATTTTGGCAAGAAGCAAGGTCTCACCATACAAGTAGGTACCTAAAGGAAAAAGTCTGAAAATTGTTATTTTGTAGTTATATCACATAAGAAAATATTTTTTTGCGATTACAAACTTCTATTTGCAGTTGGAGAATTTACGGCGACGTATAAAGATAGTGCAATCCACGACGACGCGCCTCACTTCCGTCACGCTCCGTACTAAAGTACAGCTTACAGTACAGTAATCGCGGAGTGGGGCGCGTCGTCGTGGATTGCACTATCTGTATCAATGTATGGGAGAAAAAAAACGGTAAAGTTAATTTTGTTCTTGAGATAAATTCATCCCAACTACGGAACCCTTCATTGGGCGTGGTCCGACACGAACTTGGCCGGTATTTTTTATTACCTTCTGACGCTTTTGCGGCCTGCCTTAGAGGCAGTGTCAGTGTCATTCCGATCAAGTCAAAATTCCTACCAGTGTCCTAATCTGCGTTCGAAATTTATTTGCCAAACATATAAACAAAAGCAATTGTAATGCCTAGACATTAGGTTCAGTTTGCGCTACAACTTCATATTTTTTATGACCCTTTCAACAGTACTAGTCAGTCTTAAATCAGCTTTATTTACACTACCATAAACTTTACGTTTGTATAAGTGGAAATAACATCAATAGGAGACAAGGATTTAAATAGACCTTACATAGTTCATCACACTGCGTAAGTCGTAAATACAAAGAAAAGGAAACCATAGTCTACGAGATAGACATTGTGCTAGCATCCTGCCACACTATTTATGGCAAACGTGTTTTCTTGGCCCCATTAACATTGCTTAGATTGCTCGCTCCGTTTAAATTGCCTTGCGAATTTAGGAGTGTTCTCTTGTGAAATTTTGTAGGTCTAAAACAAAATTAATACATGACTAAATTGAGCCTGGTGGCTGGTAGCCTAATTGCGAAACAGACTCCTAATGACAGCACCTTCCATTTTGCAATTAAACTCTATCCATTGTGCCTTAAGTTTCAAAATCCGTGTTCACGATGGAATTCAACGCAATGGATATAGTCAAACTGTCAAAATTAAAGCGATTGTCATCAGGAGTTTACCGTGTTACGTAGTTAGACTCGGGCTTCAAAACTAATTTAATTGCTATCTCTAGTTTGTAACATTTATTCATTGTATCGCAAAATTAACAAAGAAAATTAAATAATAACACAATCTTCTCTATTGTTTGTTCACGTAAAAGATTATTGAATATCTCGCCCCGACGAGGAAAATTCTGTATTCATTGCCTATGTTATATTATTTAAGGGAAATAGGGTCAGAGGCGAAGAAAAATAAAAGATATTTTTATGTTCGGATAACGCCCAGCGGATACTAAAGTGGCATATCTTCGGAAAATTCGTTTACTTTATCACGACGTAAAAATTACATTGATTGTAGTTGGATCTTGGACGCTCGAGTTGTAAGAATGAGTGGTGAGTTTGATTTCTCCCAATCATTACTGGGACCCTGGTAATATACTAAGGTTGAATGTCACCAATGAAATTAAACGCGATCAGCACATCTAAACCGCGTTAAAGAGCTGCAGTATCATTATTTTCTTTGGAATATTGACATTCACAGTTCTTGAACTAGGTTTAGATATTCAGATCGCGTTCAGTGCCATTGGTCAAATTCGCACTTAGTTTGAGTTTCACCGATGAAACTGAACGCGATCAGCACCTCTATTCCACAACAATAATAAATAAATAAATAATAAATAAAATCATTTTAATTCGGGCAACTAAGAGATCCATAAATTGTTAGTAACAGGTTTGCACATAAAACACTATTATTAGTAACTTAAACTAAAGACGAATTCATGAGAAGACCTCCCATCAACTCGACACCGAGAAGTGGAAACTATGGTATAAGTCATCTCACAAATTGCCTTATTATGGGCGAGGAAGTATCTGCCGCCACAGCCTTCAGGATGCTATTGCGACTGCCCCTTATTCTGCTCAGAAGTGAGGCCGTTTTATTGCAGATTATGGCATGAAATCCATCAGTATGGTATAGATGGTATAATGACACTGACTACGCGATTTAGACGTGCTGATCGCATTCAGTTACTATTTTTGATATTTGTCCTAAGGTATACAGACTTTGTCCTACATTAGGACGTTACATAAGCTAGTGGTGATGACGACGATGAGTAACTAGGTCGAAACCTAAAAAAAATATTTATTTATTAATTAACTCATCATCACTATCATTACAGGAATTTGTTGGCCATGATTACAGTTTTATTATTTATCATAACCTATTCTGTACATCGTAGTTTTTGTGAACTCACTCACAAGTAAAAATCTGCTGCGTCATTAAGTACACGCAAAGTACGCGTTATCCAGTGGGCTTGACCCAGTAGATTGGTCCTACTACTGGGCACTGCCAATAGCCGTGGCCGTCGCCTTCGCAATACAACATTTTCGGGCACACACAGGTTTATTTATTTTATTATACGACGGCCACGGCTAATGGCTTTAGCCAGTAGATTGGTCCTACTACTAGGCACACTGCCAATAGCCGTGGCCGTCGCCTTCGCAATACAACATTTTCGGGCACACACAGGTTTATTTATTTTATTATACGACGGCCACGGCTAATGGCTTTAGCCAGTAGATTGGTCCTACTACTAGGCACACTGCCAATAGCCGTGGCCGTCGCCTTCGCAATACAACATTTTCGGGCACACACAGGTTTATTTATTTTAATATACCTGGGTTTGAAGTCGCTACGCAATCATTTTAAAATATAGGTAGCAAGAGCTTTGTTCCTCCTTGTTTCCATTTAATTGTATCGCACCATGCCTATAACAAACAAAGTTGGATACATCAATGGATAAAATGGATATACACCATACCACCTGCACCTTAGGTACAGAAACCTCGTAAATTTATTTTGTACAACAAATTCTTATAGTTTTTGCATAATTAGTACAACACAGTTTGGAAATCAAGGCCAAGTTGTGGCATGTTAGAGTAATCTGACAGTAACTAAGTTTATAAAGATTATCGAGAACGTATTGATTTCCGATTCTGAACTATAATTTATAGTCAAGAAACGCGATGCTTAGACATGTGCCATTTTCAATTTGGCAAGCGGTATCAGGGTTGTTGAACCTTTTTGCATGAGCTTCAGCAATTTGCGTCTAACATTGAAGTCACGAAAGTTTTGATGACAACCTTATAGTTTCGGTTATTAATAAAGCCTATAACGTTTTAAAATACATTGTTTGTTTTAAATGATAATGTGAATTCATACTCGTAATTACGTTCGCATCTGTTTGTATGTTCGTGTGAGCAAACACGCAATTTAGGTTTTAGTTTCTATGCATACTCGTAGATGAGGAAAGACGATGTTTTAGTTAAATTTTGACGTGTATCTTTTTCGTTTGGGAAATGTAAATTTGTTCAGTGTACATTTAACTATAATATTATAAATGCGAAAGTGTGTTTGATTGTTGGTCTGTTACGCTTTTACGCTAAAACGGCTGAATGGATTTGGCACATGGGTAGACCATGACCTGAAGAAGGACATAGCCTCCTTTTTTCCCGATATTCCCACGGGATCAAGACTTGTGCGGGTGAAATCGCGAAGTCAAAACTTGTTTTTTATAAATCATAATGACACTGCTAAAAATGTTTGGGATCCCTACAGTAAAGGGTTATCCACAATTCACACCGTGGAAAAGCTTCCAAAGTTCCATCTATGACATTTATGACTTTCAATGGTTACAAGGGAGGAAGAACAAGTTATGTCTACAATTTCTAAATATGTAGATATATCTTTCTGTCGGAAATATTCCACTGCTGGGCAAAAGGCTCCCAATATAAATTTGTCCAGCTCTCTATACATACATAGATTATTGAATGACAATGTACAAAATGCGCGTGCGTGTATGACCATGTATGAACGTAAATGAAGCAAAAGACGTATGTAATAATAGTTACAGGTGGCATTCTGTAATTTCTGCTTATCCCCATGAGAAGTAGGCGAGGGGTTATATTATGTATGTTCAAAATTACACTCTGTCAAGTCTTCAATTATATTGTCTCTGTTTACACATAAATAAATAAATTGGTATATACGTATGTTTATTTATATATATGGAACGTATATTTGGAAATGAAATACCAACAGACAGTGAAATTGAAATTGTTGCGCGATATGATAAATATAACTGGCTTTGTTTGCTAATTGTAATGACTTGCCTGCGGTTACGAGGTAGCTGTAACATATGGTACTATCGGAGAACTTCATATTTAAGCAGTTTGAAAACAATATCCCGTGAACGCGATGATGACCACATCTGTTACCGCCCCGGTTCTATAGCGGCCGAGCGCTACAAGCAGAAATAGTCCGTACGGGGTATAGATATGAACTTCTTCGATGGTAGGTACGCCTACGCGTGTTTATATGTTAATTTGGTATATACGGAAGCTGTAGTGAGAGCGAATCACAAAACTAACTTAATGTCTTCATCACACAATCAACATACATATATACAAACATCGCGTTCCGTCACCGCCTTTCCAATCTATAGTTGAAGAAATTAACACTCAATTTATTCAACTAGCTTTTTTAGAGAATTTTTGCTTCTCGATAATTTTTACTTTTGATTTCCAAGACTTAAAAAAATGTCATTAGGTAGGTATAAGTGCACAGCAATATAGTCCTCCAGACCGTATTTCGGCCTCGGTGGCCAATCTCAACGGAGACTAGCCTTCGACGCGGGAGATATTATAGTGCACAAGTGTGTGCGCAGACACAGGTGCACTCTCTCTTCCCTCACTCTCATAGTCCGATGGGACGGCAATCCGACACGACCGGAGAGAGGTCAGGCGTACGACCAACGGCTTAACATGCTTTTCGAGGCACGGGGGTATCACAATGCCAACTTCCAAACTCCGGGCTGTTACTAAGAAATTCCTAATGGAAAAAACCCAATAACACTTAGCCCGACCCGGGAATAGAACCCAAGACCCCACGCTCAGCAGTTGCGCTTGCAACCAAGAATATTTAAAAAATAAATCCTCTAACGTAATGTAGGTAGTCGTGAGTGACCCCTTGGCCACGTCATCACCGCTCGTGCGATCTGCGTCTTGCGTCTGCGACCGCGCGAGAACAAATGTTAGAAGTTATTTAGAGCGTGCCATGAATCGCTACGGTGTGACTTGCGGAGAGGAGAGCGGTGCGGGAACATTCGAGCGCCGCCCCGCGCCGCAATATGCACCACCCTGCCGTGGCCCTGGCTTGAGTTAGAAACATGACCAATTGCAAAGAACCTGCGTAAAGTTAATAGTTTAAGAGGGAACACGGCCAGCGAGGAATTAGAAAAATAGATATTTGAGGAAACTATTGCCATCGTCTTACCTCAAGTCTGCCTCCGTAGAGTGCGATAGGGACAGCTGCAGCTCGACCGATTATATTTAAAAAAATTGACGAGATCGACGTTTCGTATTCCCTTTTTTTCTCCTCGAAAACTGAGCCGATTCAATTATATTTTTAAATCAAATTTTAAGAAAAAGTATGTCTAGGTTCGATAGGAACCTAGACATAGGTACTTTTTCTTAAAATTTTCTTTTATGTTAAAAACTTTTCGAATTTGTCTGGTGGTCATATTTTCTTTATCTATGTATAAGTTACTAAAGGGCTGTATCTATAGCAGACCTTGATTTTATGAAAAAAAAAATGCTCTAGGTGCATTATTCAGGAAGAAAAAAGGGGAATACATTTGTATGGACAATTGCAGGCCCTGTTCCCTCTTAATACACACGTTCTTTGTCCTATGTAATACTAAAATCTATAGGTACATATCCTAAAAGGCTTAGATAAGTAACATTTTGATGACAATCTGTTTAAAGTAAATTCGTGTCTACACCGTAAAAATAAATGTACACAGCTAGGCTTTTAAAGTAATCCTTTAAGGCTTTTAGTTTTCGATGAGAGCCACATAAGCGTGTTAACGAATAATCTTGCTGTCTTGAGACATAAGTATTTGCTTTTGTTGTATAAAAGAGATCAACAATTTTTACAGTTTGAAACAGTTATTTTGAATTCACTCAAAGTACAGGTCAAGTGTTTACAACGTTTTTGTAGCTTATAACACATACCATTACGCCTGTATTCCCCCAAGGGTGTGGCAGAGGTGTTATACTTTACCCACATTTCGCCAATTATGTTTAAGTACCATGCAACGGGGAGCGGGCCTATCGCCACCAACGGGGCACAAAACCTTTTTAAATATTAGAATAAAAGAAAACATAAAACATTTAAAAAATAGTAGCCTACCGGTATCGGGAGCAGGGTCTAAGCTACTGGCGGTCAGGGCTCCAGAAAGAGGAAGACAGACAATGATTGGCGCTACACACACAGGGTGATCACGTTGGAGAAAATCCAATGGGCCATCCGGAGCTTCCATCCTTTTAAGGCAGCTGGTCCAGACGGTGTGTTCCCCGCCTTATTACAGTGGGGGGGAGCTGCTGTTGCAACAAGATTGGTGCCCTTAATGAGAGCGTGCCTGGCCTTTAGATATGTTCCCAAAGGATGGAGGGAAGTGAAAGTCATATTCATCCCAAAGCCAGGTAAGGGTGACTATACAGACGCCAAATCCCACCGACCAATAAGCCTGACTTCCTTTTTACTAAAGACTCTGGAAAGGCTTTGTGATAAGGAACTGAGGGACGGCGCTCTGATAACAATACCGCTACATAGTAATCAGCACGCATACAGCTCAGGTAAGTCGACTGAATCTGCTCTTCATCTGGTGGTCAGCCAGATGAAGAGCAGATTCAGTCGACTCATCACTCATCATTCATGAGAGAGGAAGCGATTCATCAAAAAGGCACCTGCCTGGGCACTTTTATAGACATCGAAGGTGCCTTCGACAAAACCAACTTCTCCAGTATCAACAGTGCCCTCTCCAGACATGGAGTGGAACAGGTAGTAACGGACTGGATTACGAATATGCTAAGCAAGCGAGTGGTTCGCCTTGAGGACGAGCAGCAGCTGGCCATGATAGCCAGAGGCTGCCCCCAGGGAGGGGTGCTGTCCCCTCTTCTATGGAATCTGGTGATTAATGACCTCATCACCAAACTCAACGACGCTCGGTATTACACAATAGGATATGCAGACGACCTCGCAATCCTGGTCTCGGGGAAGGTGACGGGAACGATCTGCAACCTCACTCAGCAAGCACTACGTATTGTAGAAAATTGGTGCAAGGAATTCGATCTATCTGTGAACCCCACTAAAACCGAACTAGTCATGTTTACCCACAAACGAGCTATGGGCCCTTTCCGCCTGCCCAAACTGTTCGAAACAGAGCTTCAGCTAGCCAGCGAAGTCAAGTATTTTGGGGTCATATTAGACAGTAAGCTGAACTGGAGCAGTCATTTAGACAATAAGCTAAACAGGGCCTGCATCACCTTCTGGCAGTGCAGGAGAATGATAGGTAAGAAGTGGGGCCTATCCCCCAAAATAATCCTATGGCTGTACACAGCTGTGATACGCCCCATGATAGCCTATGTGGCCGTAGTCTGGTGGCCCCGCACCCAGCTGGTTACAGCCTCCAACAAACTACAACGCATGCAAAGACTGGCCTGCATGGCGACCACAGGCTGCATGAGGACTACTCCGACTGCTGCAATGGAAGCCTTGCTGGGACTACCACCGCTGCACCTGTTTATACAGCAAGAAGCGTAGATGGCGGCAGTACGCCTAAATGCAGCAAATCTCTGGGGTAAGAGAGATACACAACACACCGCACTGCTTGAGGGACTCTGCAAGGAGTTACCCATTACAAAAGCCATAAATGACCGGGTACCGAAACAATTTATCTTTGATAAAAAATACAGAATCCAACTTCACGAGGATCGCCGATGTGAGGGCTTGCGCCCAACAGAGCTGCGCATCCTCACGGATGGATCCAAAACAGGTAGTGGTACAGGTGCTGGAGTCTTCTCGGAGGACCTCAACATCCACATAGCTATACCATTGGGAGTCCTTAACACAGTGTTCTAGGCCGAATGCATGGGTATTTCTCTTGCCGCTTCGGCTATTCTGGCTAGGGAAGTTAAGGACCACTCGATACGCATACTCTCAGACAGCATGGCTGTTCTGCAAGCGCTGAACAGTCACACTGTGGACTCTGGACTTATATACGAGTGCCACCAGCGCCTTAACCAGGTGTGTGACCTCAATAAAATAACCATTCAATGGATCAAAGGACACAGCGGTTCGCTGGGGAACGATGCTGCAGATGAACTTGCCAGAAGGGGATCGAGCCTGGCACCAGTGGGGCCCGAACCCATCGTGCCACTCCCCTTCGGTTACCTACGCACTCTGGTAAGGAAACGAACTAGGGATTAGCATCAGAAACTATGGTCGGACCAAGGCGTGTGCAGACAGGCTAAGGAGGCACTACCTTCAATCGATGGCCGCCTCACGAAAAAGGTTCTTCGACTAACTAAACAACAGCTGCGTGTGTTTACAGCAGCTATAACTGGCCATGGGCCATTTAATAAACACCTCTTTGTCATAAGAGTCACAGACAGTCCGCTCTGCAGAGCCTGCATGGAGGACGACGAGACAGCAGCTCATGTGCTGTTAAACTGCCCGGTGGTCGCCACTTACAGGGCAAAGTACTTCGGTAATCCAGGTACCCTACGCGAGATTGCCAATAATACCAAGGCGTTGCTGGCATTCTTTGAGGAGCTGGGGTGGATTGAATGACCGATTTTTCCCACCCATACGCAAAATACGCGCTTTGACGTGGAGTTGCGGAAACCAGCCCTTATTACCTATTACCTAAGAGGAACCTCCTAACAATGCGAGCCGTGTCCAGGAGTACCGCTTTCTGGATCAAGCCCTTAATCCAGCTTATTATTATGTTAAAATTATTATTATTATGTAACAAATATTATTATTATGTTAAAATTATTATTATTATAATGTTGCCGTGCCCTAACCGGGTTTCATGTTGGAACTTACTAAAATTGTAACAACTAAATGTACACATGAATGCAATAAAAAATAGAATTTTGAAAAAAAAAAAAAACAAAGTCGCCCTGACTTCTTACTCGCTTCGCTACTAAGAAATTCTTGATGGAAAAACCAGATAACAATAACCAAACCAATATTAATCATAACTAATATTATAAATGCGAAAGTGAGTTTGTTTGTTTATTTGTTTGTTTGTTACGCTTTCACGCTAAAACGTCTGAACGGATTTGTATGAAATTTGGCACATGGGTAGACCATGACCTGGAGAAAGACATAGAATACCTTTTATCCCGATATTCCATGGGATCGAGACTTATGCGGGTGAATCCGCGGGGCGCAACTTTTAAGAGGCCGTGCACGAAATCGACTGATTTTGATCAATTTTGTTCATTGTTTAATTTGTGATTTAAAAAGTCGAGTTCTTAAGTATTCATGGAAAGTCACTAATATTCGCAACATGTTTTCCGAAAAATTACACGAGACTGACGTTTGATCATTTTGTTACAAGAAACTACTTTTGATTTTGAACATTAAAAAATATCATCATATCATTTAATTTATATGGTCTACTTGCATGTGGCTGATCCACTTTTTTCAACTTCGATACAAAATTTAGCAATAATATAAATAATGTTGAAAAAACCTAATAATTTTAAAAACCCAACCAGTTTATATAGCAAAACATAAAAATAATTAAAAATCACATATTAGTCTTCAGCTATCCTTGAGATACGAGTAAAAACAATATATTATTTTATGATTATACAATATCTTCATAATCAACGGCGAAATATACCATAATTATCGCCAAGAGTGCAAAAGTAATGCAATTATTAACAGGTGTTGTGACTGACATGAATGGTTTAGCACCACTAAAACTGTATTTTTATAGTCACACAGATTTAATTTTTCAATTATTTCAATCTATCTCACAAAAAAAAAAACTCTTTTTTGTCAAATCAATTAGATAAGTAATTGACAAAAAAGGGATTTTTTGGTGCACGGAGCCTTAAAGCGTATAAATGGTTGTCGGAAAGTGCTTACCCTAAGTAAGCTCTTTTGCTGCCCTAGATATAAAAGTAAATTTTAATGCTCTCTAGCTCGTATTGGAAAATAAAAGAAAATTGTGATTTGCGTCTCCTAGTGACTCGCCCTTACTGCGCACGATTTCTTTATTGTATGATAATGTGTAAATAATATGTTAATGTCAATTAAATATTAATGTGTAATGTATACGCAATACCTTCCGAGAGGAATTATTCCCGCTCTAAAAAACGCTCAAAATCTGTTGCGCAGTTTAGAGGAACAAGCGACTAATTTACAATATTTATATATAGATTTTATGTATAATATTTATATATGACCGCGCGAAATTTCAGCCCTTGGCCCACCTATAACTTAACACCTGTGGGATTGTATGGCAAAATAAACGATTATGAATACTTTTTAATATTTTATTTAAGCACAAAAAAAGGTCTGCGTTACACCGTGGTTCGTTCGTCGTCCCGTCATTCGCCATTACCCTCTTTTTCACTCACACACATACTTCCCTTTCTTTCATCCGCTGCGTTCCGTTTTTACAATTATAGCTGCATTCATACTTTAAGAGAATTACAATATTTTTATCCCACAGTCGGCCATCCTGATCCATGTCTGTCCTCAGACATCCACACAAACATTCATCACTAGCTTTCAACAACTTAAATTTAACTTAACTACTAGTACAGCATTACAACTTACAAGTAACAACATAACATCATCAATATTCCTCTATAGACATGTTTACACACGACGTTTAACATTGCAGTAGGTATAGTGCAGATACAGGTCTCTTAATTACATTAAACTAAACTAAAAAATATGATAACAATACATGGTGTTAACAAACATTGCACACAACCTTTCACACACAAACCTGAAACAAGACAAAGTTAAGTAAACAAACAACTCTCACCTCTCAGGTTTTAGAGTTTACACCTGGCCACACCTTCATGTAATCTGCTGAACTGGAGGTCACCCCAGGACCTTCAGTATTAGGGTCGAGCTTTTTTACATCATATCTGTTGTTCCTCTTTACTTTTACAATTAGATAGGGCCCCAGATATTTGGCTTTCAGCTTCATTCCCGTGCCAAACTGCGTGCGCTTTATTGCCACTAAGTCCCCCTCATTGTACTTCATACTTTCTTTTCTCTTCTTATTGAAATTCCTTATGTTTTCTTCTTGAACTTGTAGAATTTGTTCTTTAGCTTTCTCTCTGAGTTTTTCTCTCTCTTCTGAATAGCTTTCTCTTTCTTCTTCTAAAAGCAAGTCATAAATCTCGATGTCTTCCTTCATTCTCATCTTAGTCCCAATCAATAGTTGATAGGGTGTAGTATTTATGCTCCTCTGAAAAGTACTATTCAGAGAACGTTGTAATCTACTCACATGCTTGTACCACAGCGCAGGATTTTCTATACACATCTTTGTAAGTACGGAGATTATAGTACGATGAACCCTTTCCACTTGCCCATTTCCTCTAGGTACTCCCGTCGTAGTTTTGATGTGTTGTATGTTTTCATTTTTACAATACTCCTGAAACTCATTACTTGTATAAGCCGTTCCTCGATCAGTAATAAACCTGGTTGGATTGCCAAAATGTTGTTGGTGAATCTGCAACTTTTCAATTGTTTCTTTACTTGTGGTACTTTTAGTGGGGAATATCCAAGTAAACTTCGTAAATGCGTCTACAATCGTGAGAATATGGTTATACTGCTTCTTCGTCTCAGTCATTGGACCGATGTGATCCAAATGAAGTGTATGCAGCGGTGACTCTTCCTTTTCAATCGGAGTTAGAAATCCTTCTTGTTTTCCCTCTTTACGCGTAGCTAATAAACATGGAATGCAACTTGTAATAAACTCTTCAACTTTCTTATCAAGGTTCTTGATGAAATAGTCTTTACTTATTAATTCAATCATCTTTCTTTTTGAAAAATGTCCATTTGCATGAGCCCGTTTAATTACTTCATTTTCCATAGACTTTGGGATCACTAAATGCTTTTCCATTCCTTTGTACAGCAATCCATTATCCATATAATAATCACCATAAGTTTTCTCCTGTAAAATCTCTACTATAGCTTTTAGACCATCATCCAACTGTTGCGCTCGTTTGATCTCATCATGCAGAGTTACTACAGCTACATATGGGTTTCGGCTCAATGCATCAGTATGCTTCATCCTTGTTCCTGGCCGATGTTCAACCACAAAGTCAAACTCCTGTAGAAGCAATGCCCATCTTGCAACCCTCGTACTCAAATCTTTCTTCTTAAGTGTCATCTGGAATGCTTGGCAATCAGTTACAATTTTGAATCTTATACCATACAAGTAGTGTCTAAATTTTTTTACCCCTTCTATAATAGCCAGACTTTCCAGTTCATAACTAGTGTACTTTTTTTCTGCATCATTTGTTTTACGGCTCATGAAGTATACCGGATGTAGTCCACCATCATCATCAGATCGCTGCATGAGTATAGCAGCATAAGCCAGACGTGATGCGTCTGTATGCATTTCTGTCTCCAATCTTGGATTAAATATTCGTAAAACTGGTTTAGTAGTCAAACGTTCCTTCAGACAATTGAATGCACACCGTAGCTCATTGTTGAATTCAAAATTGACATCTTTCTTAAGTAAATCTGTAAGTGGCCGCGCTATGGATGCAAAATTCTGGATATACTTCCTAAAATATGATGCCAGCCCAATAAAACTTTGCAACTGCTTAACTGTTTTGGGTTCTGGAAACTTTGTAACAGCATCAATCTTTTCACTGGCAGGCCTTACTTGTCCATTCTCAATCGTATGACCTAAATAAGTTATGCTTCGACATATCAACTGTGCTTTCTTCCAATTTATTTGCAAACCATATTCAGATGCCACTCTTAAAACTTCTCTTAATCTATTAACAGCTTCCTGTTCATCTTTTGCTGGAATAAGAATATCATCGACAAATATTAGAACAATCCCTTTAGATATTAATTCTCTTAAAATTATGGTCACAAATCTCATGAAGTAGTTTGGGCAAACAGACAAGCCAAATGGAGCTTTCAAAAACTCAAACTGACCATGGTGTGTAACAAATGCAGTATACTTTACGGACTCACTGCTAACACTCAAATGAAAGAATCCATTTTTTAAGTCCAGTACACTAAATACTTTTGCCTCAGCCAACTTGTCAATGTAATCCTCAATAATCGGTAATGGAAACTCATCTTTTATAATTTTACTATTTAACTGTCTGTAGTCTACACACACCCTTATAGCACCGTCTTTTTTGCGAACAAGAACTAACGGACTAGCATATTCAGAATAACTTACGCGTACAATTCCTTGCTCAAGCCACTCGGCAACTTGTTCTTCAACTACCACCTGCTCTTTTAGTGATATGCGTCGTGGACGTTGCGCCACCGGGACATCATCTTTCACAATGATTTTCAGCTGGATAGGAGCTTCTTTGATTTGGCATGGTTGATAGCTGTCAACCATCTGAACAACCTCTTCTTTAAGGTAAGCATTACTTACATGACCAACCTCGACACTGCAAGTAAAACAATTTATTTATTTCACCCATTCCACAGGTTTCATCCACACAGCACTACCATTCATAACCGTTATAACATTCTTAAGAAATTCGTGACCTATGATTACATCAAAAGGCATACAGTCTTTAGGTACCACGTAGAATAACACATCGTCGTATTTCGTACTGTCGATCACAACATTTGTTGTTATACAACCTAATGACTCCACTTTAGCGAAACCGAGTCCAGCTAGTGTTATGTTATTGTTCATCACTTTACTGACATTAGCACAAAACTCATAAGATACCAAGTTCACGTCACTGCCCGAATCAATAAGCGCACTTGTCGTTTTTCCACATAATTCTACGATCTTCATAGGTTTTTCCAGTTGCGATTGTTTATTTACATCGTAAATGTCATACACAATTTGACGTTTGCTATCATCGTCATCTGTCATCTTGTCACTGTCATTCTGTAAGTTTGACATATCATCCGCGTTGTTGAACGATGATTGACCGAACATCGCTTGCTTGCTCACACGTTCGCCGCTCCCGTTCCCACTTGTCGATGCGCCGTTGTGACCTTTTCTATCGCCGGAAATGCCGGTACTACGCCATCTTGATGAACTCGAGTCTTCCTTACGACCGTCTACCGCCATGTTTTTTTTATGCGGGCACTTCGGTGAAATATGGCCATATTCATTGCAGTTAAAGCACTTTGGACCTTGTGCCTTCTGCGGACAGTCTTCCGACACATGATCGCCGTCACCACAGTTATAGCACCTTTTCAACGTTTTTCCGTGACGTACGGTGCCGCGTTTTTCGTTCCTGTAGGTACTTTTAGAATATTCCAGTTTCATCTTTTCCTTAACAGTCTCGTAGATTTTAAACTTATCTTTGAGATCAGGATACGTAGTTACACCGTATAGCATGATTTTATTGGTCTCGCGGTCGACTATGCCATCAACAATGTATTTAATGGCCACGTAATCGGGAATCTTTCCTCTTTTCCCTAATTCCTTCATGATCATCATATAGTCGATGCAACTCTCGTCACGTCCTTTCTTTCGTTGGCTCATAAGCTCGTGTATTGCTTTGATGTCGACGGTGTCAGAGAACTCTTTACTCAGGGCCACCTTAAGTTCTTCCCATGTTCTGTGAGGGCGTTCAGCTTGCATCCAAAGCTGTGCGGTGCCTGATAGGGATTTCCGTGCCATCAACAGCTGTTGTAACGGTGTCCAACCACATATTTCTCCATTTTCTTCCACATCTTGAATCCATCGCGTCACTGGATACGTTTTATCTTGACCGGTGAACTTAGGTATTAGATCCGAAGTTAGGTACAACATTGAGCTTAGGCCCGTACGTGATTCGTCTTTCGTCATTTTCGTAGTCATCTATCTTCGTCAGCGTTGATCAGTTCACCGTATGCCGATACCGTCGTATATGTTCGGCCGCCGTTGATTTTTTTTTGAATAGCGTTCGCCGCCGGTCCCCACGCCACGTGCCGGTCGCGCGGTCTCCGTTGTTAGTCCACTTTTAAAACTCGAACCCGTATCGCTATTTTGCCAATCCCGGACGAGCCCCCAATTTTGTGGGATTGTATGGCAAAATAAACGATTATGAATACTTTTTAATATTTTATTTAAGCACAAAAAAAGGTCTGCGTTACACCGTGGTTCGTTCGTCGTCCCGTCATTCGCCATTACCCTCTTTTTCACTCACACACATACTTCCCTTTCTTTCATCCGCTGCGTTCCGTTTTTACAATTATAGCTGCATTCATACTTTAAGAGAATTACAATATTTTTATCCCACACACCTATAACTTCGTTTTCGCTTGGCGTTCTTTCTGGCTTTTTTTTCATTTTGCTTGGCTCTTAAGGGATGTACGTTTCATATGTTTCATAGCCTATACCTTTCTCCCCAAGAATTGGGCTATCCAATGCAAAAATATTTATTCAAATCTGACAGGGAGTTTCGGAGAGGAGAAAAAAAATACAAACAACCAACCAAACAAATATTACCTCTTTGTAATATTAGTATAGATAGAATACCAAAAACACAATGTATTCTTCTATTTTCAAAATATTTCCAAGGAGACAAAGAGAACAGACAAGATGTTTCCGGAGACCGACGCTAAAGCACACTTGGTTCATCAACCGCAAAACCACAATTACTGACAGAGGAAGGTACTCTTATATAGTAGCTGAACAATATGTATTTGATCCTTGTAGAGATGTGTCCCTCACTCATGAGGTGCCTCGTTTGAGGTACTCGTGATCGCAAATTGAAAGAGTTACTCGAATTTCAACATTGAACCACCTCACTCGTTCACGCGTCCTCAAAAATTGACATTGACAATATTGACGCATCGCGAGTGAGTTTTGAGTGATTGAGTGAGCTTAGTGAGCGAATGAACCGACTTATTACATAATTAGAGGATGAGTGAGGTGAGTTCGCGAAATTTGGAAAACACAGTAAACATTATGAACTCTAAAAACATTAGCATTAGATTGGTAATAAAGTGTTATTGATTCGTTTATGAGCGAAAGAAAAAAATCTGTGTGAGGGAGACGTATAAATTGGAATCATGAGTACTCGTGAGTCGTCGCGGTCGCGCCCGTCCGCCTCGCTGCCTCGCCTCGGATGAGTTCGGCTCGGGCTCGGCTCGTGAGGTGAATACAGCCGAGGTGCGATTACTCGCCTCAAATGAGGGGTACCTCGTGAGGACCTCACGAGGTAAAATGAGGTACTCCCTCAACCTCATATAAAAATGATGAGTTACCCATCTCTAGATCCTTGTAATTACGGTCCCAGAAATCGATATCAATATAGCAAAGCCATAACTCGGTAGTAATTAAGGAGAGGTCGATATTTACCGCCCACGCCCGTACGTGAACCGATAGAGTCATATTCTTTCATCAAATATAAGGGTTGGAGTCCAATAGGGACGTAGCTTTTATTACAGTCTTTTATTTTTATTTAGAAGTCACTTTTACTTTCTTCTAAGTAGGTCTTAACTTTGGGGTCACGAATGTTTCGATTACTTAACAAGAATTTTTCTATTTTAGCCGATGTCAACAATTCTGCCAATGCCAATGTATTTATTTATATAAGATTTCATGCACAAAATTACAGAATAGAATACCAAGGCGTTGTACAGAACAATGTCATAGTGCCTGTATTTGC
Organism: Xanthia togata; assembly: GCA_963853775.1. Classification (NCBI taxonomy): domain Eukaryota; kingdom Metazoa; phylum Arthropoda; class Insecta; order Lepidoptera; family Noctuidae; genus Xanthia; species Xanthia togata. The sequence continues at coordinate 8,278,697 of OY970802.1, read as the reverse complement.
AAATTAATCAACTGTCAAACTGAGCAAGAACTGTTGGCCGTTGTAATTAATTAAACTAAATAACCCAGTATACCTAATCATTTGCTCCTGAAACTTCTTGGCATGTGCTGGAGACGGCCGTCGTAAATTCTTTGAATATTATCTTAGAAAAATACAATTTTTAATAAAACTGTCACGACAACCGACCGGTAATAGGTGATAGGCGGCAATCCGAAGGACACGGTGGAGCATACGGTGGAGGCCCGGCTTGGGCAGAGCACCGCTGTCTCCTTGTGGATGCGATCGGTGGCGGGGATCTCTCGCGTCCGGCCCTGGCCCAGGCCATAGTACGGAGCGAGAAGGCATGGGAGGCCATCACCTCCTTCTGCGAAGCAGTAATGCTCGCGAAGGACGATTCAAACCGCGTGAGGGAGAGGCAAAATTCGCGCCTTAACGACCCTAGCCACCGCAGAAGGAGACGCCCTGAGCGTCGGGAATCACAGGCCGTTTCCCGGCCACCGTAGGCACGGGCTTGCAGACGGTGAGCAATGGGTAGCTCGCCGTCCGATAAGGACCAGGCCCGGGTCGACGGCGCGTTGTGTTCCACGCGTGCCTCAAAGAGATATCAGTGAATGAAGGTCCGATAGGACCGATGCCTGCCGGGGTTGCGGGAAAGTCCGAAAGGGATACCGTGGCCCCTGGTAACATAAAGGAAACCGAAGGAACACGTGTGGGTTTTAGTCAGTAAGAGTCTGACATACCCTCCCGCTCCGCCCAGAGCGGGAGAAGTCATTTGATGATGTCACACCCAAAAAAAAAGGCGGCAATCCGACAATTCACCAATTCTACATACATTTTCTGCTTTACTAAACAGCAGCTGTCCTAAAAATGTGTTAATTTTATATTTTTTTTGACAAAAATGTGGTATTGTTAAGGCCCTGTTTGTCAGCAGAGTAGTAGGTACAGGTGATGCAAATATTTCATGACATGAAAGAATATCCATTCACCAATATACTTCACACATAAACTGCACGTGTAACTGTAAACTAATGTATTCAATACCTAACTCCGTCACTATTATCAGAGGAAGCCGCAAGCTGTAATTAATGAACAGCAGAGCTTAGCCACTAATTAAATTGCAAGCAAATAGCCGAGCATTATACGAACTGCCGGACGAAGTAATTATAATTATAGCTCTTGTGTGTTTGCGACGTTGTATGTATCAACAAGGGTGTTATTAGGAGACTATATAGGTAGGCAGGGGTAAATTGAATTTAGTTTGGTTTAGCTACATAACAGCTTCCACAAATAAAATTCATCGCGGTGAGGTTTGGTCTCCTCAACTTGTGACCTTCTGTGACTGCGTGACCACTCATGATTAAATGCTCATATATACGTAAACGTGTCGACGGCTGCATTTGCTTCAGCCGTCGACGCGTGCCGGCTGCAGTTGCCTTTGACGTTGGCAACGTGCCGCTCGTGTATTTGAGCACGTACTATCGAAGAACATCATATCTAAGCAGTTTAAAAACAAAATCCCGTGATCACGATGACCACATCTGTTACCGCCCCCGTTCTACAGCGGCCGAGCGCTGCAAGCAGAAATAGTCGTTACGGTGTATAGATATAAACTTCTTCGATGGTAGTGCTCATACACGAGCGGCATATTTCAGTCGACGTGTCGACGACTGCCGCTGACGAGTGTCGAAGGCTGCAGTTGCCTCTGCCATTGGCAACGTGCCGCTCGTGTAATACGCACTAAGGGCCGGAGCCAAACTCAAGCAGAATTTAGTTCTCGTTTTGGGTTTCGATTCAGTTGGAATTTCGTGAACTTTATAGATTCATTGCAAAGTTACACTAGTCCTTCATCCATAAAATTGTGAGTTCCTGGTTGTTTGTATAAAAAAGACCTTTGCCTCTCCAGCAAACACAAAACCTATGACTGTGAGTGAACACATCTGACTACTAAGTGCGGATCACCAATGATATTGAACGCGTTCAGCACATCAAAACCGCGTTCATAAGCTGTCAGTGTCAAAATTGTTATGGAATATACACTGACATCTCCTGAACGCGTTTTAGAAATGCTGAAAGCGTTCAGTTTCTTTGGTGAAATCCGCCCTTAGTAGACTACATCTTCATATCATCACTTAACTCTATTTTACCTATTCACGCACAGGTCTTTTTTATTTTATTTTTTGTTAGTTTTGCTGCTCCTTTTTTATTTTATATAATTTTGTTCTTTTAAAAAAAAAAAAATATTATTACTGTTTGTATTTCCTGTGCGTGTCCCAAATAAAATATTTTTCTTTTCTTTTTCTTTCTTTTTTTCTTTCTATTCTTAGGAATGACCAATTCATGTTATTGAAACACCATTAATACTTTCAGGATGTTATACTTTTGCTTGACTATCACAGCAACAAAATAATCAAAGCAAATGAACATTGAACATCCCAAAAATTATTATAAGATTAAACACACTCCACACAGACAAAAGAAACCGAAACTACCCGACACACCGCCCGAATAAGCCCCAATTACCGTATTTTCCCGATCTCGTAATACCCTGTTAGCTACCTCAGCACGTTAATAGTGGTCATATGTTACCAATATGGGTGATTTGGGTGAATTTGGTGCGCAAACGGCGTGATAAACTGTGACCCGAATATGGGAGATCTTGATGATGAATGGGGACCGTTCTTTTTGGTAATTACAGGGTTATTGTTTTGTGTTTACAGGCTATTATGTTTTAGATATGTACAAGATGATATTATAAAGGGATGTTATATATATGTGCTGTATTCTGGGTTAGTAAGTTGATCTAATTCTTGATTACCCAATGACAACTTGATACAAATTTGTCCTCTCTATTATGCCAGAAAATCAGTCAGCCTTTCCAAAGCGGGGTTAGATTAGATAACTATTGTGAGCTAAAACTAACCTTAATTTCGTGTAGTTATCGTTGTTTGTTGTCAGATAAGTATAGCTTTAAATATAGTGTGCGTTGTTGAGTGATTTTTTCAGACTAACACAGATTTAGGCGTGCCGCACCGCATTGCAAAAATCCTATCTTCATCACTTTCGTAAGTCTTGTATGAACTATTTCACACACATTTTTTGTATTAACATGCGTTACGCTGCGGCTCGATGCGGCTGTAATGTACGCTTAGCTTTAATAGGTAACTTATTTAGTTTGATTTACATACCCATTTACAGTCTTTACGTTTTGTACCTTCATAAAAATCTGTCTTATCTCTTAACTCCAGCTTCCATCTTCTTCATCAGACTTACGAAAAATATAAACAAGATCTGAATGATCATAAAGACACGTAGCAGTGCTAACTAATTACGTAGCGAGTGGTCACAGGGCTGCCATCCAATCTAAAAACTAACGGATCTTGAGCTGTCTGCACGAGTTCTCGAGTCTTCTAGTCGCGATGATTTGTTGCATTTTGCACTTGGTTATACTGCCCTTGATATTTTGCAAAAAAAAAACTATTTTTATGACTGTTTTAGAGGAGCTTGTGGCTAACCTATCAAGTTAAGCCACGCTTGCCGACCGCGGTGATTTGTTATTAAAAAGTAAAAAATAAAACTTTTATTATTATTTACATAACAAACATTGAGTAATTCAATCTTAATGTAATTGCTACATAAATTTGATGCAAAGAAATAGATCGTTTATCCAACTATTTATGAATAGAAGGTTTTTATTTAATACAATATAACTCCTCCCCTGGCCCGCACACATGTGGAGATCCTCCTGGGCATGCTGAAGATCAAGTTATCTAGCATTTCTTGCGGAAACCTGTCCCATCCTTGAATAGCGGCTTCCCTGATCTCTTTCATTGTCTGGGTTCCAAACAGCTCACTTATGAGTATCCCACGCGTGCTCTATTGCGTTTAAGTCAGGCGAGCTGGCAGGTCGGTCTAACCTTACGATGTTGTATTCTCGGAGAGCAGCATTGACTCGTTGAGCTCGATGTGCGGGCGCATTATCATCGACCAGCAAGAATTGGTGCCCATGGTTTAATCGGAATGGTCTGACAATTCTATCAATAGCGACTGTTTTGTACCTATCTGCCGTCATGGAGCCTCAATACGGGATCAAAGGCGTTCTAGCTCCGGTAATAATTCCACCCCAAGTGGCAGTTATTTGCCTGTCAGAGTTTCCAGGTCTTCTCCAGACACGGACACGTCGGTTATCTGGATGAGTACTGATTCGCGATTCGTCAACGAAGAGACAGTTTTTCCAAATGCTATCCTCCTCATCTTCTTCATTTTGCCGAAGGCTAGCCCATTGCAATCTCCGTCGCTGACGTTGCCGTAAATTCAGAGGTGCTTGCCAAGACTTCCGTGATCGTTGTCCAGCCTGGTGTAAGCAGTTCCCAATGGTCTGAGTGCTAACTTCAAGTCCAGAGGCGGCCCGCATTTCTTGTAGCTTGTTGCTTTTATTGTAGTGGCGTGGATTGTTGGGTCACGGGCTGCCAGCAATATGATATAGCGCTTCTGAGCAGCAGTCACAACAGTTGGGCGACCACTACGGGGTTGGTCAGCAAAATTATCCAACCCGTGGTACCTCTGCAACGTCGCCTCGACACAGGATTGGGATACAGTAACTCTGCCTGCTATTTCTCTCGTGGAATATCCTTCTTCCCTCAAAGTTACAACTCTTGGCATTTTATCAAATGAAATGAAATCACATGAAATTGTTTATTCTGTAAATAGGATATTATAGGATAAAGGTCATCTTAAAATAATAATTTAAAAAATTAGCTAGATGAGTTCGGCGTTTCCTATCTGAATACTCTGAGAAGAAAGGCCGAAACAAACTCAGAGGTCACAGTCTCTTTTAAAGTCCAGACATAATCTTGGTCAGGCCATATGAGGACCATGTAGATTAGTCTGAAATGGTCTTATGAGAAAAGAACCACACAGATTTGAGTGGACCTGTCCTGTCAGTGCATGCATTTGTCAGAAATCGTGGAGCTCAACTTAGAACTTCAGGAGCTCAATTCGACGAACAATACCAAAGAAAGGACATTTGGGTAGGCCGCATAAACTACTCAAACTGCCAGACCATCATTAAAACTAACCGAGAAAGAAAAAAACTAATGAGGAAAGAAAAAAAAAAACCACATAGTCCACATTCACAATCATTAAAACAATATAATACTTTACAAAGTAATCATGTCATTTTGTATTATAATTTTCAACAATGTCAATATGTTTATAAAACTGGTAGGTATATTTAATGATTTCACATAATAATAAAAATAAAAAAAATATGGTTTTATCACAAGGCTTAGCAGAGCAAGTACCTCAATAACAATTATCCTAGACAAAATATTATAAATCCGTTAAAATTTACTAAGTCAGATTTCTGAATGAGCGTAAGCTTGGATTGAATTGAGTTTGTTTTTTAATTTTATATTATAATTTTATGTTTATAAGTAAATAATCTAAAAAGAAGAAGAAATTATACGAGTAATATAGTCTACCGTTACAAAAAGATTTCAATTTTTCAAACAGATCGCAAACTTTTTTTGATGAGTGTATGCACGACTTACTTACTTCACACTATATTGATACCGATTCCTATGTAAATTATTATGTTTATGACGTGAATGGCGTCAGACGTGCGACTGCGCAGCTAAAATAATCACTTCATTAGCAAACAGTTGATTTTTGTTCCAATTCAAACTGTTTCGCACAATTCATGTGATTCAAACAATATGTTGAATTACAAATACTTGTTTGTTTTGTAAAACCTTGTTATTTGAATGAGTGTCGATGACGTAACCTCGTTTCGCTTCCTACTTATGTATTTATTTATGTGATAGTTGAGAACTTGTGAAAAACAGACAATATTTACATTTACCGGAACGAGAAGAAAGTGTATTTCAGCTTCAAGCCTGCATTAACCTGTCATTTACTAAGGACGCAGCGACACCTCATACGGTCTACGGTTCTAAAGATAGCTGAAGTATGACTGCAGAGTAAATCCCAACACTACATGTCTACTGGTAAACGTGGATGTGATTTCACCAATGAAACTGAACGCCATCAGCACATCTAAACGGAGTTCAAGAGCTGTCAGTGTCATTATTGCTGTGGAATATTGACACTGACAGATTTTGAACACAGTTTAGATGATTGTGCTGATCGCTTCATTGGTAAAATTGGCATTTAGTGATCTTACTCCATTCTCTTGCTATTAACCCATTTGCTTATACATATCTTACTAGGACACCATGGTGGAGAAACCATGGTCGCGCTGTCAAAAATGTATGGTTGGTTGAGCAACCAAGCGAACACCAGGTGAGGTACCCTCCATACATTTTGTTTGGCAGAGCGACTGGTTGTGGCGCCAGTGGTGTCCTAGTGAAATAGGGCCCTTACTCACCTCTTACAATATACACACAGATGGAAATCTTAAGGTACCATTCTTCTATTAAATATAAGGTAAAACCAAGTCAGCATAAAGTAACCACACACAAACACACGCACGCTTAAATTTATACACACATACTTGTACCAACAGACTAATGATAATATCTAAGAATAATTAATTCATGAACCTTTGTTTCGTTACATGTTTACACTAATTGCAAGATATAAAAGAGCGGCGCCTCCTGCCACAGGCATTTTTATGCTTAAAAGGAGACGCCACCAACTGTATAACGTACCTACAACGTGTAAAATAATTAAATAAAACCATTTTTTTTTAAATTCCGAACCCAGCCGCAGGTAGCAGCCCGTATTCCAGTCGGTAGATAGAAGATAGAAAACGTGTTATCGGTATCGCTCAAGCGTTGGCGGCACTACTGGTCTGCGGTCGGGCTGCTCGTGTCACCTGTCACCCGCCCGTAAGCTGCCAACGACGTGTCCTAGCGACACGTCATACTACCACTACGGAAGATATTTCATAGAAATTCATAGAAACCAGTCGTGTCGCGGCAACACGTCGCCTGCAGTTGCCTCCTGCGGTCGAGTACGGAATGGTACCTTTACCTAACCTGTACCTACGTGATATACTCAACAAATGCAAGTCGTTGAAACAGGGTTTATATTCGGACCCAAGCGGAACGTACTACAAACCGTATCTTCTCAAAGCTAGCTATATAGTATCATAGGGTTGGTGCACTGTTAACTCGTCTATAAAGCGCTCAGCAGCACTGAGATACTTTACCAGTACTAGTCTTTACCTGAGATGTATTGCCTGATTGTTATGAATTGTGGAAGAAGCAGTGAGTGCATTGTGCAGCACCATAAGTGTCTTGAACAAATGTATGATGACATGATCGGACATGCAAAATGTTCTGTCAGACATTCATCGGTTCTTGTTCAATCAAAAGTAAGTAAGTATAAATAAAATGAATTTAATTCGTCAATATACGAAATTAATTTATTGGCAAGTCGGCTGCAATGAGGAACAGTAATAGTTCAAGCAATTTTTATCGTCAACAGAAAACAATCCCGACGCGCAAAAATTTGAATACAAATATTGCATGAAATGTTCATTTCCTACCAAAAAGACAATATCTACCTCATACGTACAGTCATGAGAGGCAATTTTTGGCTGCTCGTTGTACGATAGAATCTGCATTACGTATTGCGTCGTTATGTCAATACGGCAGACATACGAGTACAATTGTCTTCTTTTCATGTCAGATAGAATTAAACTCTGATAATTAAATTTGAAAAAAAAAGAGCACATAATATGGACGGCCATTAAAAAGGTTTTAGGTTCAAGTCAACTCGACATTGGTCAAATGTGTATGCTATTTTGATCTTGATTAACAAGTTATTAAATACAGTTTTCGAATTAATAGTCTACCCAGAGCCTCAGGTATTATGTGTCCTGAATTGATAAAAGGAAAGAATTTGAAATGATGAATGCTCTCTGCTGAACAAACGCTAAATCAACAACACGGCAGTACGAAGAACCTCCAACTGCACTAACACAACACGATTTTACGATGAACTGTGAAAATAAAAATAAATAATAATGACAAACGTCCACAAAACGAGCTACGAATCTAATACCGATATATTATTCGTGAGATTTCGTCCGAATACTGACGTTACGTACGTTGAGCACTGAGTTACAACCCCAGAGGGGGTAAAATCTACTCCGTAACTTATATATTATTCAACCTTTCCTCAGGTATGAATGTTCATTAGTGCTAAAATAAATTCGTTGTAATCTTTTCATGTTCAGTGACCTTTTTGTCTAATATAAGAATGATTGTTTGAGAAATTATTAATTTTAAAAAAAGTTTTGATGACCAACGGATTGTGTGGGCTTTGGCGGGAGGATAACCCTTTTTAGAGTAGCACTGACTTTTTTAAATTTTGTTTCATCTTCATGTGATTCAGATTTTATAGAGTCCACGTCAATAATTTGACCTGTAATAAAAGTGATAACTTAAAATAAAATCATGAACTTACAGATTCAAGAGTTTCCGATGTAATTAGTAGATTATTTATACCATTCCCCCTCTAAAAAGCTTATTTTATTCTCTAAAAACAGTGAATTAAAAGCATTTTCAATCACTATTTTGGTGTTTGAATTTAGAACACCAATATAATAGGTAAGGGAAAAAGGTGCTTCGCATTTTTTAAGAAAATTCAAAACATTTTTTAATATAGTTTATTTACATTTATCTAAAGTATGTAGGTACCATTTTGTTCGATAACTTTTTGCCATCTTGTAGGTAGGGACATGATCCCATTGCTATAGAAATGTTGGGACTTTTGATCAAAATACCGCGACAAGTGGTTTTGGCAGTCCTCTCATGATGTTAACCTGACACTGTCTAAGGAATTCGGAAGAGACCGAAACAGGTGGAAATCTGAAGGTGCAAGGTCAGGACTATACGGCGGATGCATTAACACCTCCCAGCTAAACTCTCTTAATTTTTGCTGAGTGGCTAAAGATGTGTGAGGTCTGTTTTGTATTCAATTCCCAGTTCTTCAGCTACGTCGTAACTACCTACTGACATGCCGATCTTGCTCCACTTTTTCAAAAATGGCATCCATTTTATCCGTAATAGGGCGACCAGAGCGACGTGCATCTTTGACATCAAAAGGAGATGGAAAACGGTGGGCCTAAATGTAATAAGTTAAGATATGATCTAAAAAATGAGTCATATTTTTCTATCTTAGAATATGAAAAATCACCTCAATTCTCAATCTGGAAGCGGAGAAATATGGAAAAGATAGTTTTCGTGAGATTACCGATTGAGTAATCGATTACACAGTTACGAAAATAAAACCTTTGCACTAAATAATTAACTCAAAGTAATTAAATGCACTTTATACACTTATGTGCAATATAGTGCATATAATTACAGTCATATTAATAAATAAAATATCAATTAATTACTGAAAAAACAATATTAATGATTGTCGATTTCATATCGATTAAAATTAGTTTTCTATTTTTAGTCTATGTCACTGGCATGACAGCTGACTGACACGGACACTAGACAGTTGCCAACGTAGTATCACGTAGTATCTCTAAGTAGTCTGTGGTAGTATCCCTATGTAGTCTGTGGTTGCCAACTGCTCTAATAATCTCGTTTGCTTACTCGTTTCGTGTTTTCCGATGCGTTTTGAGTGCTTTCCCAATTGTTCTTCATTTTTCACGACCTTTGCTTTGTATTTTACGGATTCCGACCCTGTCTACCTCGTACGACCCTTGCTTTCACACTGGACACCGAAGATGGCTCACACGTTTGACTTGGAATTGTTATTTTGGATTTTACCACCGGATTATTGGGTATTGTTGAAACCACGGAATAGAAAAAACAGTGAAACTATGGATCGCTGTGTGAATTGTGGGACAACAACTGATCACTGCAATACACTGGGTCGACGACCCTTACCCGATGAAACAATTCTGTCAGTGATTCGGCAATGGCTCTCGTACAGGAAGGGAGGCTATAGTAATGCATTACTGTAAATTGTATTGTAGGGAGACGAACTGGTAGGCTACTGCGCTCATATAATCTGCATTATATGGTATCTTAGCTGGGCTAGGTAGCACGATCATATAGCACCACCTGCACAATTCCTAGACGACATTTCAATTATAATTTAAGACGAGTATAACACTATAATACTTAAATGATTTTTTATTTTATTTTAGACATCCTTTCCGTAACTCCATACCTGTTACCTACATAGGTAGGTAGGACTGAAGTCATTGACGTTCATTCATATGATTTATCAAATATGTCCTACTAAATATAATAACTATTAGTGCAAAAGCACATATTTTGCACTTCAGGAATCAGCTGTTAGTTAAAGATTGTAACATAACCTCACTTTTACATAATCTCTTTTATCTCTGTTCTCAGATTGACAAAATCCGCAGAATTTTCAGTGAAAGGCTGATAATATATAAGCTATTAATTGACACCATTTTCATCTTTTTACAACCAGGCCCAAGATTGTATGTAATCGTTTCAGTCTCCTTTCCGTATTGAAAACGCTTAAACCAAATTTGTGCTACGAGTACTCTCACAGACGCTGCACTAGGTCCATAAACATCGCAAATTATTTCGCGGTTTGCGTTTTACCTTTTTTGTAGTAAAATTTTAAAATGTATCGAATTTCTTCATTAGATTCACTCATCTTGACGGTACGAAAAACAAATGAAAATCACACATTTTACTAATTTTAATTTGGAATTATTCTTTAAAATTTAAACTTTCAATGATACCAAAACCTGCCAGATACAAATAGTATAGCCAAAGAGATTTTATTACAAGTTCATACATACTATAATGCGAAAAGACTTTTTCCCCAACCTAATATTCGACCTTTATCTCAATGCGAAAAAATACTCGATACAAACTCCTCGTGCAAAGAATACTCGACATACAAACTCCTTGTGCAAATAACTCCTCGAGATTAGATTGGTCGACATTTTCGACAAGGAGTTTAGCATTAGAATAAAAACTGTTGTATGTTCTATGCTGTCATTACTAAATTGCCGCTATTTTGAATTGTGTAAGTTGTACGAACACAAATTGTTCCAGTTTTAATGTGCATTTTAATGAATAAAATCTTACTTTTTTCTTCATTAAATGTCTATTTTCGCTTAAATCTTTCGTTTTCTCGTAGTCATGGTATAAATTATAGTATGCAACTCTTCAATAAAACGGATATACATCGAGGGTCATGAATCACTCGCGTCGCTCAGGATTTTAAAACTTGAATCACTCGCTACACTTGTGATTCGATCATCGTGAATCGCTCCCTACAGTCGTGATTCATCTATGGCTCTCGCTTTAAACCCGTCCTTTATTCACTAATTGCATAATACTATTTTTTATCTCTTACTAAAAGTGTAATCAATTAATAACGTAGTCCATAATAAAACAATCAACAATAACTGAACCTAAAAAAAAAATAAGAGGCACATTGCTAAAGATGATATTGAAAGCAACACACACACATACACATATAACATCACGCCTGTAAACCCTCAAAGAGGTAGGCAGAGGTGTACCTAATAGTACACCCATATTTCGACAGTTATGTTTAAAAGCAACACTTGTAATATATTGCAACGTTTATTTACTATGTTCTAACGTCTCTATACATCTCTGTCATGTTACGAGCACTAAGTTTATAATCCCAGGGTACGGATACTATACTATATTATACTAGCTACTACCTGCGGTTGCGCCCGCCTTTGAGACGTCAGACTTGAGCTAACTGCTGGATGTAGCGATAGCTTTAGAGATTCTAATGGTTGAAGTCCGTTTGAATTATTTCAGATAAGTCAACTGTGACTGCCTCGTTGGTTGCCGTTGCAAGCGCTTCTGCTGAGCATGAAGTCCTGGGTTCGATTACCAGGTCGGGCAAAGTGTTATTGGGTTTTTACATCAAGAATTTCTCAGTAGCAGCCCGGAGTCTGGATTAGTGCTTGGTTGATGGCAATAGGCTTGCCCCTTATTACATGGGTGTGGGTGTACTATAGGTGCACCTCTGCCTAACCCTTTGAGGATTACAGGCGTGATGTTATGTATGTTAAGTCAACTGTAGATTTTATTTTTACCTACAAAATACAATTAGAAGCGATTTCCATAATATAAATACACGTAGAAAACATGAAATTGTGATACCCAAATTTAGGTTAGCTAAAACTAGTAAGTCATTTGTTATAAACAGTATTCGATTTTATAACAAGTTGCCAAAGTCGGTTACAGAACTTAGTGATGGAAAGTTCAAAACCCACATCAAACGTATCCTTATCAAAAAAGCATATTATAAGATTAAAGACTACGTTGAAGACAAGGAAGTTTGGCAATAATTCCTTCTGCACATGTGGCTTCCCTGGTACCTCAATAACGGCATTACTATGTAATTATGTCTATTAACTGCTCCCAAATTATGATGATTATTTGATTTTACCTATTTTTCTTTTTTTTTCATTTACGTACTTTTTTGACATAATCTTTTCATTAAGTATTTGACATTATGTATAACTTCACTATACTATATTTTTTATAGATTTGTCACAGCTTTAGTGGCAGTCATGCCATTTAGTTTAAATAGGTTTTTAATTGTTTTATTTTTTATATAGATTCTCTTTTATATTTTGTGAATGTGAGAACGTTGTAGGCATAACCGACTTTTAGATCTGTCGATCGTTTTCTATCTTGCTAAGTACCTGGTACTTGTTGATAGGCCTACAGCGTCCTCTCATACCTATAAACACTGTAACTTGAAAAGATTGTAAATACCATTTATTTTTAAAAGAGTAACCGTGGAGTTTCTTGCCGGCTCTTCTCCATAGGAAACGACCAATTGGAACCGTGCACCTAGCTTCTGACGTTTCATAAGTGTATGTGAAATAAAATATTTTGAATTTGAATTTGAATTGAAATAACTGAAAATCTGAAAAAGGTTTAGTTGTTCATGAGTTCAATGATCGTACAAACTAGAACCCCCAAAAAAAATTTGCTCGTCCGTACATTTTGTAGAGTTACGTGAACATAAATGTATGAAACAGCTGTTGTTTTTTGGGATTTTGGGGTCCAATTGTAAAAGTTGTTCATGGCGATGAGCTCCATAACCCATTTTCGGGTTTAAATTCGGTACTCCAATTATATACAGCGATAGCTGTTGCCCGCAAAATTGCTCGCATCCCAGCCAAACCACTTGACCGAATATCGACCTCCTGTAACCCAATTATTGGAAAATTCTGACATCATACAACCTGTGCTTTCCGAAAGGTCTCGATGTGTTGATAAATTGTCCTTCACGGACTTACTACAGTCTGCCTTGAATCCCTATCTAAAATATGAACATTAACAAATTCTAACATTACAGATGAATGAGCAACACGAACTATAAAGCCAAAAGCAGCAAATTGTAACCGTTGAAAATAAATCCCGGTATAATTACTGAGCACGGTTCTACAACAAATGAATTATTTGCACGGTGCATACTAGTTCATCCGTTGCTAAATACAGGTAATATTAAACTGTGTTGCTGAAACTTACTGTTTGCTGTGTTAGACTAGCAGTATGTTTATTAAACTTACATGATAGACAATACTGATTTGTATTTAAATGAAAATTATAATTCAAGACGTGTGCGCGATGAGATTTCTCGTTGGTAAGAATAGATAGATAGATACATCGTTTATTTAGTGCACACAAAAAACAGCACAGCATACAAATGCACTTTTAAATAATTACTAATTAGCTATTAGAAAATAGCTGCAAGATGCCAATATACAAACATATAGAAAAGGAAGAAAACAAGAAATTGTGATGACACTATTGGCTATAACACACTTTAAAATAATGGGTCAACGAACATAAAAAAGTGCGGTGTGCGCTTCAAGGTTGCACCAAATGGGAGTCCAGCTCAGCATGTGCCAGGCAAATATACCTGACGCTAATATTCTGCGAACTACCATACAAACTTTCATCCCCTATTTAACCCCTTTCGGGGATGAAGTTTTACTGAATGTTTGCTCACTTTCATTATAAAAGAAAGGAAGGCTTACACGTAGACTGTCAGTGAATGAATGAATGAATTTAAGATTTTAATATATGTAGTAGATAAAACAAAATTAGTCAATTAAAAAATATATATTAAATAATATACTGTTGAACTACTCGTAAGTTCTTCCAATGATGTGTACAACTGTCCAATATTGTACTAATCAGCATGCTTGGCTGAAATCAATCCAGCCGGGCAGCCGTTTGATAGCACCTTGTAGTTACCTACTACCCGTTTACTTCGAGTTGACCGTTACCTCAACCCACGCTACCCCGCACCGCCACCTTGTTATTCACCTTTTTAGCTTAGTAATACTACTTTCACGCTTAGACCGCAAACTGTTTTACATTATTTTAATAATTACAAAGTAGTTACAGAAAAAAAAATATTTTTGTCAACGTTCTAAGTGGTTGTGCCATCGTATTTAAGGGTCGATGTCGGCCAACTCGAAATAAACGACTAGTATTTTGAGAACGCTGCGTCCCAGCTTTTTAGCCTTTTCTCAGGATCCTGCAAGAAAAACAAAGGACAGTGCCCTATTCTAAAAATACTTCCCTTTTTTTACAAACCATATCACAATTTTCGTTGTCTAGACTTCATATAGAAATATCCCTAACCTTCTTGGGTTGTCCGTAAGAGAGGATTAAGGGATCGTGTCAGGGGAATGGATATCAGCTGTATCTACACTGATAGCATGCTTTTACGACGATCTGTTTTCTCCGACATTTTGTTGAAGTATGTAGCTATATACTCGTATAATGTGATCTATGCTTGCGAAAGATATCGTGAAATAAAAAAGGGAAATATAATAGCGGTGTACATTTGATATACAGGGTGTTAAAGTAATTGCGTGCCATAGGTTACGGGTAGGTTCAGTATCGATAAAGGAAGCCAGAAAAATAGCTATCGCTTAGAATTAAAATTATTTTATTTGTTTAAATGCTTTAATTACTTACCTACTATCGAACGCGTTGTCATTTTGTCCTTCACTTCTCGCGTCCAAATACTAAGGGCTGGCGCACTATTTGTTAATGAAAACGGCTCGCGACAAATGGCGCAAAATGTGCGCCCCTAACGCTACGACACGATGGTACGTAAATTACAATTAAACCTACAAAAAAGATCTTGTTTAACTAGTATTCAACAGAAATACGAGTAGGTATTTACAGGTTGACCTTTTTTTTTTTTTTTCTTGCTTCCTATAACGATACTGAACCTACCCCTAAGCTATGGCACGCAATTACTTTAACACCCTGTATAAATCAGATTTATTTTCTTACAAAGTAATTAATCCTACGAATAGATATTTTATTAAATATGTATGTATGTGTATTATAAAATTATTTTATTTCATGATATATTTTAATTTAAAAAAAAAATGTGTTCCTCTCAAACAGAGCACCTACCATCTAATGTCTTCACCACCCTTTGGTTGACTGGTAAAGAATGCCTAAGGCATTAAGTCCGCCTTTGTACTTTTTGAGTGTGAAAAGTATAAATAAATAAATAGATATGAATAAATAATGTAGGAACCAATAATTAAATTGTTACTAGACTACCGATTCATTTAGTGTACCTATTAATCACTCAGAATAATATAGCAAAATCACGCCTATAACCAATGTCAATGGCAAAAACAACGTTTTTTAATACAGTTCTAACCCCTGGTCCACACTCTTGCGAGTGCGCCTCGTGGAGGCCCTTGCACGAGTCGCGGCAAGTGGAGGCTACACGAGTGCTACCCATCTACACACTCGTTTTATTCAGTTGCCCGCCACGTCTACCTAAAGATGGACGTGATTGATGTGACTACGATCGCTGTTTTGTATGCTTACCAATATTATAGAGAGCGAGAGTGTGGTTGGTTCGCCTCGCATCCTTTGACTCCGGTCTAAAAACCGACACCGGACAGAGCGCGCGCGGGGCGAGGCGAGAGATGAAGAGAGGAGGCGAGGGCGCCATCCACACTATCGCGCTCCCTTCACCTCGTCTTGCCTCCTGGAGGGTGTGGACCCGGGATAACATATTCCATCTCCTTCTTATTATAAATTGTTTCATTATTATCTGTAACAAAAAACAAATGCAATAAATAAAGAAACAAATTCATAAAAGCGTACATTGACGGAGCTTCAAGTAAAACATAAGTTGTGCAGTTGAATGCACTCACTACTGCAGTTGCGGAGTGCATCGACGTTGCCACTGAACTTGGCTACGTCACGGCTTTACTTTTCATGGAACCGTGACACAAAAATGATATAGAAGTCCCACTTACTTTTATAAAACAAGTAGCTAGCACAGTATCCGTGAATGGAACTAGAACAGCAAACGAAGGATATACTAAACACTGATTACTGAACACCCAATTTGGAAAGTATTTTTGAATATCGATTTCGTCCCGTCCAGACCACCATGTCAAATCCATGTTTTCTTTGACCTCATGACTTAAGATTTTGTGAAGAACGAATTTAGTACCTTCTTTCGGTATAGGCTTTTCGATGTAACGGACTTATCGAAGACGTTACATCGAAGAGCCTATTCTATGCTGGTTCTATGCATATTAAGCTTAATAGTAGTGTACCTATAGCTTACAGACCGTATAAACTATCTCATGAAGAAAAATTGCGTGTGCGCGACCGGGAATTACTTGAAAAAAATACTATATAGGAGTTTGAATCTGAATATTCCAGTCCAATGTTACTAGTAAAGAAAAAGGATGGCAGTGATAGAATATGCGTGGAATATTCATAGCTGTTATATAAATTTACTCTTGTTTTTCCGACATATCTAGTATTACTCTTTACTTCTTTTATCAATTTGGAACAGACCTTCTTTATCTTTCTGTGACTTGCTTTACCATGCAACGCTAGACGAATGTACTTACTTAATCTTTTGTGGTTATGCATATCTTTTTACTGATTTTGTTTCTGTCACAGTATGAATATGCAGAGGTGGATCGTTCATGCTAGATTATAAAGGTACGTGTCCAATTTTTATGCTTCGTGATCATGGCTCTGCGTGCAAGAAAATTTTGCACTTATATGACTTTGTTCTAAGATATATATTTAAAGTAACAAATGAATATATACCTTATAACAAAGTGAAAAAAAAATGCCTTTATAAACTTGGAATATTATTTTCCTTTATCTTATTAATCTTAAGTTTAAGATTTTGCCATAATTTCCTAATAAGGATGTTGATTGGAGAAAAGAAAAAAAACTAATTACTATGTCAGTCAGATAATAACAAAATATTTAGACACGTATTTTTTGCTTTATCATATTAATAAAAAATGGTTTAGATAGAACGCATTAACGTTGGGGAGTGGGGTCTCGCTACGTCACAAGTCAGTAAATCTACCGGGGAGTGACGTCATGCCACATTTTAACGTATTGCCTACTCAATGTATTGCCGTAATCTTTTGATTACGAAACAAAAGAAAAATTACGTGTCCAATATTGTTTAATAATCTACCTTACGGACACAAAAAAAAATAGACATCCCTCCCTAGAGCCTTTAGTTTTAGTATTATTTTGTGTTAACACCTATTTCTGTGCTTGCTGCTTATCCTGTAATTGGCGACTGTGTAAGTCCGAGGCTATTGTTACCTATAGTACTTAAGACAAGTACTATTATATACAGAAGCTGTTGGTGCACGTTTATAATTAAATAAATTCTCTTTCAAACAAAAACAACTGCAATGAAATCGGTGTATCCATTTCGGAGCAAATGATGCTTCAGATAAAAAACGGACCCACAGACGCAAAGCATACCTATTTTATTTGAACACTCAACTTTTTGGAAAAGGCGATTCAATAACTTCTTTAAAACGCCTACCGACCTCCTTTGTAATTAAAACAAAAGCTTCAAATTTCTTCATTGTAATTCAAAGGGGAGACAGACAAGTCACTTCAATGTGAACCACGTTCTTGAAATAAATGGTTTTGTCTCTAAATAGGCTTAATTGGAATGTGTCCTGTAACTTAGTTTGACCCAAACTTAATTACTTAGACAATATGTAAAAAAAACCCTGTATGATGCGAAAGGGGCACTAGGTACTGCAATAAAATTACCTAAAAGTTATAAAAAACCTTATTATTATTGTAAATTAAAAAAAGTTATTGCTATTTAAAAATAACACTTTTAGTACCAAATTACCACAATCCATTAAAAAATTTAAAACATGAGTTTTTGTTTTCTTTTCAATTATCCCAAAAATTATACATAAATAGACTCTCAGAACAGGGTTTCTTTTAAATCAACCTGTAAAAGAAACCCTGTCCTGAGAGTCTATTTATACAACTTAATAAAAAACTAAAATAAGTATACCTAAACAAATAAAAAAAATATAAACTTAAATATAAACTTTTTTTTTATACAACTATAGAAGTAAAACTTAGTGTAATCGCGTTCAGCGACATTTGCTGTTTAAAATACGTATGCTGTTTATGAAAACTATTGAATGAGTGTCCATGGAGTTTTTTTCCCGTTCTTCTCCATAGGAACCTACTACGCTTTGGAACGGGCAACTAGCTTCATCTTTCTGACTGACCGACCCCTTGACAATTCAAAAGTACCTGTAATTTGTTTATTTGAAATAAATGATTTAAGTTTGATTAAAAAAATAGCTTGACACCTTTTTGTATTTTTTTTTAATTTGTTACACTGCCATTGACTTCGTTAAAATATTAACAAAAAAGTATAATGTAAGACCCCAAGCTATGACTAAGTACCATTTTTATTTTAAATTTACATAATTATGATTTTTCTCGTGCATAGTAGCTATTCCAAATTGATGGTTTGAGCGACGAATTTGAACCTCTAACCATAGAAAGCGGATTTGAGTAAAACCCAGATCTCGGTAAACATCATAAACATAATTTTGCATCCCAGAAAACTTTCATATAACTTCTTTAACATGTAAAAATAGTAACTTTATCTGCATGTTGTTACAGCTTACAGCACTGACTCCAATTTGCTGGGAGTAACAAACTATAGTTTGTAATTTTCAAAACTCCTTCGTTCATTTTAGTTCAGTCACAGGTAGATAATAAGTTAAGTCATGGGTACTTATTTGGACTGATAACAGAGCAGTTGTTTTAACTTGTATATTAATTTTAACTAAATTGCAAGTGCTGTACTGAAACCGAGCATGTTTGAAGTCTGTTTCGTTGACTCCAGTTTTGAACCAATGTTGGCATAGTTAGTGCCAATATTGGACAACTGTAATTTCAAGCTGGTTGGTGTCATTATCGAGGTGGTATTTTCATCACACACCTCCTAACTAATATTAAACGATTTTGTTTGTTTGTTTGTAACGCTTTCACGCTAAAACGACTATACAGATTTTGACGAAATTTGGCGCATAGGTAGACTATAACCTGGATTAGGTTATACAATACTTTCTATTCCGATAATCTTACGGGATCGAGACTTATGCGGGTGAAACCGCGGGGTGCAGCTCAATTTATTGCCTAAAATATATATGTGGGCGTCCAAGCAAAAAGGGTCCAGTAGCGGGGTATTGAGTTAAGACTAGATTTGGTACGAGTATCTAGAATAGTCAATTGATAGTAAGGATTAAAAAAAAATACACATATTTTTTTATCAGTCATTTGAAGTTGAAATTCTGAAAAATCGTTTATGGTCATTTACTATATGAAGTTGTAGATAATTGAGCATTTATTAATAATCAATTCAAATCGCAAAATGCATTTTGTTCACGCAACTTTACAAAACTTCTTACATCTCGGAAACTAAATGCCGAGAACTCTATATGCTGTGCTGATCCTTTTTGCTTGGACGCCCACATATTATGACGAGAACCGATCCGATTGGTGGTAAAAGACGTAAAAGTTTTACAATCTTAGTAGGGTGAAAAAAATTCTGAAGCGATTATCTTTATTTCCTTTATAATATGCTTAAGCTGTTTTTTTTTACTTGTTTCTTAGTAAAGTGCATTTAAGTAAGCAGCTCAGATAGAGTGCACTAATTAGCAAGAGACTTCAACTCCCTTAACAGCTGCACTGTATGCTACATCCGTGTTTTACGAGAGAGGTTAATAAACATGGATGTTTTACTAGATTGGATTACCTTTTCTTTTTTTAAACTTAGGCCCTCACTTGGAGTTTCTCCTGTATCGTAGGTGCGTTCACAAACATCTAAGCTAACATACACAAACAGCCAGACCCGGAACAGCTATACAAAATAATAATAATAATATGGGTAGGTAATTATTTTTATCTATTTATGTTAAGATATTCAGTGAGTATTAAGCTCCCGTACTAAGAGTGGTAGCCGAGTGTTAATGGCCGCGACTTACAAATCACAAGATCGGAGGTTCCAACCCAGGCAGGCACATTACTTTGTATAAATTATTTCACCACTCCCGCACGAAGGAAGTGTCTTTCCTCTACGAAAACAGTGACGAAAGTTGGTTTTTCCTCACTGTTTGAACAGTGAGGAAAGTAATGATCCCGTTCAGAAACTAACCTTGCCTGATTTTTTTATGTAAAGTTTTAAAGATATTTTAAATAATAAATAATTTTATGCTTAGAATAGAAATATTTATAAGTTATGATTAATTATGATTAATGTTTTTTATTTATTTACCTATGATGACTGAATACTTTCTTGCTGGGCGTGGTGAAAAGTTTTGTATGCAACATGTGAGCAAGTTCATTTGCTATTCGTTTTGTTGAGTCTTTCGCTTACTCAGGATTGAAATTTATAATCACTCGCAGCGCTCGTGATTCTATTTTTCAATCCTTCGTTCGCTCAAGACTCATTATCAAAACTCATAGGAAAAACGAACTTTCCTCACATATTGGATAAATAACTATTTCATCACCACTGTTCTCAAAACGGTGAAGGAAAACATCGTGAGGAAACCGGCATGTCCTATAACCAAAAAACCGAAGATATGACGTGACATCCACCAATCCACCCTGGGCCCATGGAGGAGGTCTTTGTGCCAGCAGAGGGAACGTTATCGGCTGATTGCTCATGATACCTATGTACTTCCAATTTATGGATGAAAATAGAGGAGAGAAAATAATTAAGAAGAGAGACTACCCCATGGTCGCAAGCGCTACTGCTGAGCATGCGGTCCTGGATTGGAGTCCCAGGTCAGGCAAAGGGTTATTGAGTTTTTCTATCTCAAATTTCTCATTAGCAGCCCGGCTTCTAGATTTGTGCCCGGTTGAAGGCAATAGGGTCGCTCCTATTACATGGGGCTTAAACATAACTCGCTAGATGTGGGTGTTCCTATAGGTGCTCCTCGGCCTGACACTTCGGGGTATACAGTCATGATGTTATGGTATTGGAAAATGACGGCACCTCGTCAGTATATATATGAAAACATTATGTATGTTCGAAAAAATCTACATCTTTTTAGTAAGATAAGTGACAGGCATAATCAAACCTCCCCGTGCTCGTCCTCGGGGACTTCAATGCCAAGAATGTGGCTTGGGGTTCCCGGTATACGGACACACGGGGCAGGATGGTGGAGGACTGGGCGCTGGAGACAGGCCTGGTCGTCCTTAACCGGGGTTCTGTCCCCACGTGTGTACGGATGCGGGGTGAATCGGTGGTGGACATCTCGTTCGCCAGCCCCGCTCTGTTGCCACGTGTCATTGACTGGCGCGTCATGGAGGGGGTGGAGACGTATTCCGATCACCGGTACATCCGGTTTGACGTCTCCGCCCAGACCTCGAGCGCGCCGGTCCGACAGGCCCCGAGTGGTCCGCGGTGGGCGCTGAAGCAGCTGGACCGGGAGCTCCTCCTGGAAGCCTCGATCGTGCAGGCCTGGGTGTCATCACCGGACAGGCCTGCCGACATCGATGACGAGGCGGAGTGGTTCCGGGAGGCCATGTCCGAGATATGTGACATGGCAATGCCCCGGGTCCAGCCCGGACGTGCTTCGCGCCAGGTGTACTGGTGGTCGCGACAGCTAACGACACTGCGCAATGCGTGCGTTGCTGCGCGACGCCGGTACACCAGGCACCGCAGGCTCCGTATCCGACCTCCGGATACGGAAGCCATTCAGGCGGAGCTATACGAGGGGTACAGAGCGGCGAAGACCGCCCTCCAAGCGGAGATCCTGCTGGCCAGGGCACTGGCCCGCGAGGAGTCGCTGGAGACTCTGAACAGAGACCCGTGGGGACGCCCATACAAGATGGTGCGGGAGAAACTCCGCCCATGGGCTCCCCCGCTGACGCAGAGTCTCCGGCCACAGCTTGTGGGGGACGTGGTGAGCGCTCTGTTCCCTTCGAGAGGGGAACACGCCTCCCCGCCCATGGCTCCGCCTACTGCGGTGCCCGATGCGGACCACACCGCCGACGACGACGACGATGCTCTGGAGGTGACCGAGGTAGAGATGAGGGTGGCGGTACGTAGGCTGAATGCCAGAAATACCGCCCCAGGACCCGACGGCTTACCTGGGAAAGCCTGGGTCCTGGCCTCAGAGGCTCTCGGGCCTCGACTAAGGGGGCTCCTAAGCGCATGCATGGAGAGGGGCCAGTTCCCGCTTCGTTGGAAGACGGGGAAACTGGTCCTCATCAAGAAGCCGGGGCGCCCTGCGGACTCTCCGTCCGCTTACCGGCCCATAGTGCTGCTCGACGAGGTGGGCAAGCTCTTTGAAAGAGTCATTGCAGACCGCCTCGTCGGGCGGCTGGTGCGGGTGGGGCCGGATTTGGCGGAGAGCCAGTTTGGTTTCCGCAGGGGGCGCTCCACGGTGGACGCCATCATGCGCGTGCGAGCCCTCACGACGGGGCATGCGGTGGCTCGGGGTGGGGTCGTCTTGGCGGTGTCTCTAGACATCGCCAACGCCTTCAATACCCTGCCCTGGAGTTGCATCAGGGAGGCACTCCGGTATCACCGGATGCCGACCTACCTCTATCGTGTGGTCGAGGCCTATTTGACGGACAGGGCCATCATCTACCCCGGTCACCAGGGAGAGTGGAACCGGCGAGAGATGTCGTGCGGTGTCCACAGGGATCGGTCCTGGGGCCGCATCTGTGGGACATCGGATACGACTGGGTGCTGCGCGCCGACCTCCCCAATGGCGTCAGCGTCGTTTGTTACGCTGACGACACGTTGGTCCTGGCGCAGGGGAGGTCGCACAAGGCGGCGGTCGAACTAGCGACACACGGGGTTGCGACAATCGTAGCCAGAATCCGGCAGTTGGGACTCGAGGTGGCCTTGCACAAGTCCGAGGCCATGTGTTTTCATGGTCCTCGGAATGCGCCACCGTCGGGTTCCCAAATAACGGTAGGAGGGGTTCACATCGGCGTCGAGTCGACGATGAAGTACTTGGGACTCGTCCTCGACAGTCGGTGGAACTTCGTGGAGCATTTCCGACGTTTGGCTCCCAGACTGGACCGGGCCGGGGCTGCCTTGAAGCGGCTCCTGCCCAATCTAGGGGGTCCAAACGCCTCCTGCCGGAGGCTATACGCGGGGATCGTGCGGTCCATGGCCCTGTACGGGGCACCGGTGTGGGCGCATTCGTTGAGGCGGCGGCCTGCCCGCCGGTTGAACGCGTCCCAGAGGGTCATGGCCACCCGGCTGGTCCGGGGATACCGCACGGTCTCCGGTGAGGCGGCGAGCCTCCTTGCCGGATTGCCGCCATGGGATCTGGAGGCAAAAGTCATCGCGCATATTTGGGAGTGGCGCGGGGAGGCGAAACGCCGGGGCTTGACTCCGATGCCGCGAGAAATCGCGGCACAGCGGACAGAGCTCCGACGGGATCTCATGGCGGCATGGAGAGTACGATTGTCGCAACCCAGTGCTGGGCACGCCACTATTGCGGCGATAAGTCCCCTCTTTGAGGAGTGGCTGGAGAGGCGCCACGGCGTCCTCACCTTCCGCCTGACGCAGGTCCTCACCGGACACGGCTGTTTCGGGAGGTACCTGTTTCGGATAAGGCGGGAGGAAACGCCCGGGTGTCATCACTGCGTGGATCGCCCGGAGGACACGGTGGAGCATACGGTGGAGGTATGCCCGGCTTGGGCAGAGCACCGCCGTGTCCTCGTGGAGGCGATCGGTGGCGGGGATCTCTCGCGTCCGGCCCTGGTCCAGGCCATGGTACGGAGCGAGAGGGCATGGGAGGCCGTCACCTCCTTCTGCGAAGCAGTAATGCTCGCAAAGGAGGAGGCGGAACGCGTGAGGGAGAGGCAAATTTCGCGCCCTCACGCCCCTAGCCGCCGCAGGAGGAGACGCCCTGGGCGTCGGGAATCGATTGCCGATTCCCGGCCACCGTAGGCGCGGGCTTGCGGACGGTGAGCAATGGGTAGCTCGCCGTCCGGTAAGGACCAGGCCCGGGTCGACGGCGCGTTGTGTTCCACGCGCGCCTCAAAGAGATGTCAGCAAGTGAAGGGGTCCGATGAGACCATTGCCTGCCGGGGTTGCGGGATTAGTCCGAAAGGGATACCGTGGCCCCCTGGCATTGCACAGGCAACAGAAGGAACACGGGTGGGTTTTAGTCAGTAAGAGTCTGACACGCCCTCCCGCTCCACCCAGAGCGGGAGACGTCATTTGATGATTTCCCACCCAAAAAAAAAAAAAAAAAAAAAAAGGCATAATCAAACACAAAAAATAGGAACAAATTAGATCAACCACTTTCAGATTGTCTAAAGTACACACTGCTTTGAGTTTGAGTTTGAAAAGAAAGAATGAAAATAAATATACACAGAACTAGAACTTAGCTAAATCGAACTCTCTAAAACATAATCACTTAAACAATATTGCCTTCCACTTTGCAGTGCTTTCGATAAGGTTTAATTTAGGTTCAAAGTATTATCAATAGGACCAGAAGTGATGTAATTATACATTTTAGCATAACAGAAAGTACGAGGAATAGTCCGGGATGGGAAAATTGCCCAATTTGAAGAAGGAAAGTGCAGTACGTCTGTGGAATTGGGTTGAGTAATTTCATGTGTGGCTGCTTAACACGTTGAGCGCCAAGCCCGTGTTTTTCATTTCAGATCATAACTTTTGATCAAAAAGTCGTAGCTTGTACAAAAAACCCCGAATAAAGAACCACGTGTTTTCTTTTGTTTCCCAATGGAAACACGTGGCCTCTGAAGGTGGTATTTTGTGTTTCCGGAAGGATACACATGGCGCTCAACGTGATAACACCTTGAGCGCCATGTGCGCCAACGTGAAATCATCATTTCCGGGATTTAAAACGCTTAAATCCAGACAATTTAATCTTGATTTTGTGCAAATTTCGATTTTGCTCCAGGTATATCATCTTCCGTTAATTCCATTTTTACAATATAATAATATGTATGTTTAACGTTACTTTCAATTGGGAAATTAAAACACGTGTACCCACAGAAATATCTATGCGTGTACCCCTCACAAGTGCTGCCTCTGGCGGACCTTTTTAAAATCTTCACAGGACAATGGCTAGTTGGATATTTTGTTTGAAAAAGCGACGAAGTGATCAGTGACGAGGTGAGTTTTGTGAGTGAGGTTTGAATGACGTGTTTAAAGATATTATTTAAATATCGAAAGTATCTACTTAGATTTGACTTAAACAAATATTATATAGCAGTAGGATGCCTACTGACATAAAAGTAAAGCGTCGACGTTGAATTGGTACACCAACGTTGGTTCAAACATCGGCCATCAGGGAGCTCATATTAGACTCGTCTTTTGTTATATTTTATATGGAAATTGTATCTACAAGCGTAATTTACAAGAATACGCTTTTGCTTTGAGAAAATATTTCAACTTTGACGAATGGAAATTGTAAAGACAAATGAATAGAAGTTTTTGTAAAATATTAATATAAGTTTAAAAGGTATATTCATCATAAACGGAGCTCACTTAAATACATTTCAAATATTATTATGAGCAACTTGGAAAGTACTTTTCACTGGCATGGAAAGAGGCTTTCATCAAGTTCGTCCACCATTTTATAAAACTTGAAGGAAGCTTTCTCAGTAAGCTATACGAAACGGATAATCAAGCAACTCTATTCTGTAAAAATCTCACCGTGGTAAATTAGGTGAAGTGAGCTTAAGATCCTATACTACCTCAGCTCAGCCCTCAGCTATAAGCAGTGATAGCCTAGTGGTGTGACCGTCAGACTGACAAGTCGTAGATCTCGAGTTCGAACCCAAGGCACGCACCTCTGACTTTTCAGATTCATGTGCGTATTATATAATTATCACTTGCTCAAAAAACGGTGAAGGAAAACATCGTGAGGAAACCGGCATGCCTTTTTTTTTTTTTTTTTTTGGGTGGGAAATCATCAAATGACGTCTCCCGCTCTGGGTGGAGCGGGAGGGCGTGTCAGACTCTTACTGACTAAAACCCACCCGTGTTCCTTCTGTTGCCTGTGCAATGCCAGGGGGCCACGGTATCCCTTTCGGACTTTCCCGCAACCCCGGCAGGCAATGGTCTCATCGGACCCCTTCATTCGCTGACATCTCTTTGAGGCGCGCGTGGAACACAACGTGCCGTCGACCCGGGCTTGGTCCTTACCGGACGGCGAGCTACCCATTGCTCACCGTCCGCAAGCCCGCGCCTACGGTGGCCGGGAATCGGCAACCGATTCCCGACGCCCAGGGCGTCTCCTCCTGCGGCGGCTAGGGGCATGAGGGCGCGAAATTTGCCTCTCCCTCACGCGCTCCGCCTCCTCCTTCGCGAGCATTACTGCTTCGCAGAAGGAGGTGACGGCCTCCCATGCCCTCTCGCTCCGTACCATGGCCTGGACCAGGACCGGACGCGAGAGATCCCCGCCACCGATCGCCTCCACGAGGACACGGCGGTGCTCTGCCCAAGCCGGGCATACCTCCACCGTATGCTCCACCGTGTCCTCCGGGCGATCCACGCAGTGATGACACCCGGGCGTTTCCTCCCGCCTTATCCGAAACAGGTACCTCCCGAAACAGCCGTGTCCGGTGAGGACCTGCGTCAGGCGGAAGGTGAGGACGCCGTGGCGCCTCTCCAGCCACTCCTCAAAGAGGGGACTTATCGCCGCAATAGTGGCGTGCCCAGCACTGGGTTGCGACAATCGCACTCTCCATGACGCCATGAGATCCCGTCGGAGCTCTGTCCGCTGTGCCGCGATTTCTCGCGGCATCGGAGTCAAGCCCCGGCGTTTCGCCTCCCCGCGCCACTCCCAAATATGCGCGAGGACTTTTGCCTCCAGATCCCATGGCGGCAATCCGGCAAGGAGGCTCGCCGCCTCACCGGAGACCGTGCGGTATCCCCGGACCAGCCGGGTGGCCATGACCCTCTGGGACGCGTTCAACCGGCGGGCAGGCCGCCGCCTCAACGAATGCGCCCACACCGGTGCCCCGTACAGGGCCATGGACCGCACGATCCCCGCGTATAGCCTCCGAAACCGGCATGCCTGGGAGATATTTCTCGACGGCATGTGAAGCCAAGTCAGAGGCCCTTGGGCGGCTTTAAAATTCTGACACCAGGTTAGTTTACTAATCATACGAAAAGAAGAGAAGACCTCAGCTCAAATTCATTTTTTATCTCGCTCGCACCATACTGCTCGCGGACAGTGAGAGCAAGACTGAGTGGGGTACTGGTGGCACCTAGCCGCGAATAGTTTTGGTAATTTATTTTTAGGGCGAAAATAATACAAGTAAAAAAAAAATGGCTTTATTGTTAGTCCAGTAATTATGCAAAGTTTCATGATCTAATTTGAAGATTTTTACTAACACTAGCCGTTTATTGATCGATTTGAAGGTAACTTTGTAATTTTTTTCTATAGAGAAAATTTTATGGAATCGTGTGTTCGTCAAACATAGTACTTAAAATCAATCCTCAACTTTAACATGAATGCTGCAATATTTTCGATGTAACGGAGAATTATGCTGAGCAATTTGAGGTAGTATAGACCCTTAATGTGAGCTATAATTCAACCAGAAGATGAAACATTTACATTTTTTCTGGAAGAAATCAATTCTAATCCAAATATTTTTTTTTGTGTTTGGTTGTACGACATAACAAAGACCGATAGTAAAACTTTTTATGAGATTTATTAGGCTAAATAAAGTAGAAAGAAAAGTCGGGTGGTATCGAGGGACGAAGTTCCTTTCTCTGTGTATTATGTATTAATACACAGTCATCTAGTATAAGTTTCTATGCTAACACTTATAACAGATGGCACTGTGTTATAAACAAACATTTTTGTAACTTGAAGCTGATTTTTTCGTGCATTATGCTTTTTCGTTACGTGACGATTTGTGCCAGTTTAATCTTACCGCAATAATTTTATAGGGGTATGAGGAACAGGGTGTAAAATTCACTCATCCACCATAGAAAAGGGAGGATCGTCCGACCAGACGGGTGTTGTGTCTGGCGGGCAACTGCCCGAGTGTTGATGTCGGATAGTCTTATATAATTATGTCGTTTGCGCGGTAAACTCTAATTGCGCGATGCAGGATTTATGTGACGTCATGTCTTTGATGCGTAGTTCGTATGTGGCGGTGTAACCGTTACAATTTTGCATTAAATATAGTAAGTACATAAAAGGTCTTACAAGAAGTTCCACATAGTTTTATATCGATCGGTATTGTTTGCATGTAACAAACAATACCGTATAATAAAATTATATACAAAAACACTTTAATTGTTACTATTGAGATCATGCGGTAAAAAATAACTTAATAAAAAATAACACAAGCCGCTCTAAAGAACTCAGTTCCAATAGAGGTTTAGAAATTGAAGACATTTTTTTTTAATACTTACAACATTTTAGAAGTCTTTCTTACCAGGCCTGGCAGTCTCGACATAGATAGCGATCGCTATACGACCAAATTCGGTCGCAAAGTCCTAATAACTTCCCTAGACGCGCAAGACGCGCATGTCAAGCACGAAAAAATCCCGTACTTGTGAACGTCGCGCGCGTCTATGGGCGCCATTACGACTTCGCGACCGCATTCGGAAATATAGCGATCGCTATGTATATCGAGACTACCGGGCCTGCACTTAGCATGAATCGTAGTGGATAAGTAGGTATTTAATTAAAACGTATGATCTATGTGAAAAAAATGTTTCTATTGTTATTTGCTTCAGTAAAAGAGAAGCAAGGAAGGTATAACCATTCTTTTTGCACCTTTTATTGTTGTTTATTGTATAAACCATTGTCATAGTTTCACCAAAACTCTTAATCACATAAATGGTGAGTGTTTAGATGTGTAGTATTATTTTTATTACGGTGACGAAGGGAGAGAGGGGAGATATTTTCATAAAGGGCGGAAACATAAGCAGTTATTACTCGGGATTTGGGTGATCATGGTCCGAAACGACCACTTTTGGCGGGTGTGTTATGTTGGTATCATTTCCCCTTTGACGTCATCATAGGTCGGTGGCTTTCGTAATTTTTCTGAGTGATTAAATCTAATTTTGTTGGAAATGTTTGTCCTTTCTAGTACGTTTTATTATTACAGAATTATAAATTGGTCAGCTAGAGGCCCTCAATCTAGGGATACCCACTTATGTAAATATACTTTAATTTGTTAAATAAAACTGCAACACACACACTTTTGGCTTGATGTAAGAAATGAATCCAATAATTGAAGAAAACTACAATAACAATGAGGTGAAGATGTTTGTATATTCTTTTGGCAACAATCCACCTACATTTCACTTAAGATTCTCCTATGAAAATCAACTGAAACATCTCTGCCACCCTGAAAATATTCAACGAAAACGGACAGCATGCATTTTCAAATCAAATCAACTGTAAAGGATGGTCACAAAACTAACTTAATATGTATCTAAGCATAGTTTACATAACCGTGTATAACAATGTCCGATGCGGGCTCAATGCACTTAGACTCCCTTTACACTATGTAACGTATTGGAATAAAGAAAATTTGTACGGGCGTTTGAGAACTGGGAATATATTATTTACAATTTCATACAATGTTAATGCGACTGCCTCGTTGGTCTAGTGTCTCCAGCACATCACTACTGCTGGGCATGAGGTCTGGGTTTGATTTCCAGGTCGGGGAAAGTGTTATTGGGTTTTTTCATTAGGAATTTCTCAGTAGAAGCTCGGAATCTGGATTTGTGCCCGGTTGATGGCAATAGGTTCGCCCCTATTACATGGGACTTTAACATATCTGGAGAAATGTGGGTGTACTATAGGTACACCTCTGCCAAACCTTTCGGAGAAAATAAGTGAGTCAGCCCCGATGCTTACCTGATTGGCTAATGGCTTATATTTTATCACGGCCTAAACTAATATTGTGTAGCTCATCACACGGGATCCACGAAATGGAATGTAATTCCGATTCCGTATGATCAGTGATTTGTTATGAGCATTCAACATTTGAAAATTCAGACAGCGGCCGACCTATTTTATAAAAAAAATCCGTGACATTTAGATGACGAGCTGTCAATAATGTCAATCCCTAGCATCAGGTGGAATGACATCTCACTTCAAGCTCACTTATGTTTTTACGATGAGATTTTTTACAGAATAGTCGTCTAAGCACGTGATGATTTTAGCAACTTTTTAACCCCAATTTATAAATTACAGACCTAAATTTTTAAATTTTACATAGGGTGCAATGGGCGGTCTTATCGCTTAAAACGATAAAAAAGCGCAGCGATCTTACCTCAGTTATAAAACATTGTTGTTTCTTTTCCGTTGCTCGAGGAGTTGCAACGAAGATTCTGATACAGAAATATTCAGTCAACCAATGTGAACAGTTCTTTAGTCATAGGTCGCTGGCCCTCGGGCAAAGCACTCTTACGTCAGTGCATAGAGATTTGCTTTGTTATAAAAATGTACCTTTGTATCTTAATGTGAGATAAACGAGTAACTTGGAAGTGGAATGTATGTGTGGGCTTAGAATATTCTGAGCGAATAAATATTTAAATTGTTTTTTTTTTCTAAAACTCTCGGCGTTTTCATCGTATCAATCTGCCTAGCCTTTTCACAAAGTATGTTAGGGTTGGCTTCCGGTCTTACCTGATGCAGCTGAATACCAGTATTTTATATGGAGCGACTGACTATCTGACCTCCACAACCCAGTTACTGGGTAATACGATACGCTTTGGTAAGACTGGTTATGAGACTTTTGGGTCTCTGACTACCCGTAACGACTGTCAAAGATCTACGAATGACAGCGGGGTCCAACGTCTTAAATGTACTTTCTGAGGCACGGAGCCGTCTCGATATGTAATGGATGGTCACCCATCCATGAAACGACCGCGGCAAGCGTAGCTTAACCTTCGATAGAACCGTGCAGCTGTTATCATTTAGCCATGAGCCCCCGCGTTGTCATCGTAATCGAACTCTGCTAATTTAATTAATATCTTTTCTGTAATGTTTGCAGGGCAAGATCTGACGCCATCCATAAGAATTTGAATCATTAACAACAAACAAAAAACTGATACACAAGGCTAAAAAAATAGGTATAATAATAGTGCCCATCATCATTCAATTCCGATTTTTTTAAGGCTTTCCTATAGCTATGTGAAACGGTTCTTTTATACCTAATAATAACTTTATACCTAAATAGCGACCCGCTCTTGCTTCGCACGGTTTTTACGACTTGACAAACATCGAGATTTCTTAGGTAAACGTAACTTTAATATTAACGTATTATACACATAAACCTTCCGGAATAAATTCTCTAAGCGATGGTGAAAATCTCCTCAAAATCTGTTGCGTGGTTTAGAAGAACAACGCGGATATACAGACCAACACGAAAAGCGACTTTGTTTTACGATATGCATAGATAAACACTTATCAACTTTACTGATTGCCTCGTTGGTCTAGTGGTCGCAAGCGCTACTACTAAGCAAGAGGTCCTGGGATAGATTCCCAGGTCGGGCAAGGTGTTATTAGGTTTTCCTTCTAGAATATCTCAGTAGCAGCCCGGAGTCTGGATTTGTGCTCGATTGATGGAAATAGACTCGCTCGCTATTACATGGGACTTAAACATAACTGGCGAAATGTGGGTGTACTATAGGTACACCTCTGCCTAACCCTTGCGGTATTACAGGCGTGATGTTATGTTTGTGTATGTTATAACAGTTAATAGTATGTATAACTGTTATAATATATAATAATAGGTAAAATGTTGGTACTAATAATCTGCTGAAAATAAAGCAATTTTTCGGGGTACCTAGGTAGTACTTGTCTGGCTCTAGTTTCCAACGACCACTTTATCTTGATGTATATTCGAAACTATTAGCTGGAGGAAAGACTTCCTATTCTATTTTAATCTTAGCTTTTTTAACCTAAAGCTAGATTTGGTACAAAATGTGTTTTTGGTAGATTTTACAAAAGCTAATACAGATTTACGATATCAGATTGTATACTCATTGATCTGCTCTAAGATGGGAGTTGACCAATAAATCAAGATACATTATTTTAGAAAACAAAAAACACTAATAAAACCTTACTATCCTAAAAATATCTCAGTTCGAAAATTCTCTCCGAACGACAGACATTTTTTTTCACGACGTATCTAAGTATCAATCCGTCTTGCCCTCGTCTTTTCTAATTTAAGAACAAAAATATACTTTTGAGTAAAGTCCCTGAATCCTCAGTATCGGTCACATCTCGGTCCCACCCCGTACCACTTAGTTAGGGGTGAACAAACGTTTAAATGACCTATAAAGGAGCTGTATCGCTGACGTAGGGCTCCACTATCGCTGCATCTACTATACACTGAATGCAACTCGCATTTCAAAGCTTTATACTGTATTTTTCTGATGGAAGGTCGACGTTCGGGGTATTATCACAGATTAGTAAAGATGGTTCACTCCGTTAAAAACATTTAAATAAAAAACAACTCTTGCTGCGACACAATAAAATGCAATTACCTACAATTATATTCACCTAAAAGTTGCCTCTCTTTCTATCGCGTAACTCTTATATCTTCTGACTACGTTAGGCCTACTGAATTCGACAAGTCGAGCCCGCCTCGTACCTACTTGAAGCTCTGTCTGTGGTATTATTCCGTTTAAACAGGGAGCGTTTTTATTTCGAACCATACAAACTGAAACTACGACGCGCCCCACTCCGCGATTACTGCACTGTAAGCTGTACTTTAGTACGGAGCGGAGCGGAGTAGGGCGCGTCGTCGTGGATTGCACTATCTATAACGATCGCTATGGATTTTATAGATTTTTGATTAGCACATTCTTATTTCCATTACGAGTTGC
This sequence comes from Xanthia togata, assembly GCA_963853775.1. Lineage (NCBI taxonomy): Eukaryota > Metazoa > Arthropoda > Insecta > Lepidoptera > Noctuidae > Xanthia > Xanthia togata. Next base: position 8,245,529 of record OY970802.1, on the reverse strand, counting down.
CTTAAAAAAGCCAGCTGCTACCATTTTCGTAACTTTATAGAGACCAGCCGGTCTATTCTGTAATAATCTCACGGTGAAAACTTAGGTGAAGTGAGCCTTCATTACACCCGCTACTAGGGACTGACAGCTCACTCCGAGCTCATCTCACCTAAGTTTTCACGGTGAGATGGTTACAGAATAGCACTGCTGCTCTTCAAACGTGGGAGTCGTATACCACTCACGTATACCTTGCTAAAACGGAAAATATACAAAAATATAAGTGAAGTATCTTTCGGCACGACCATTCCAGGTAACAAGCTGTGTTTGTATGTGGCCCAACAAAAAGCGTGGGTGGAATACAAAGAGGCCCACATTCCAAAAAAGAGGTCGCACTCTATGTAGGTACGTACCTAAGGCTTTTACCCGAAAAACCTCTTTGTTAACGTGTGAACAGAATTTTTTCACAGCGTATTTTTTGCTACGCAACGGGAACCTTTGAATTTGTCAGTTTTATTTTTACAAGTATTTTTAAAGTGACATTCCTTTCTGCTAGGTTTTATTCAAAAGATTTTAGATATCTGTACTCAATTGTTATGGTATGCGGGATTGTTTTATATTTATAGCGTGACTGTAGTTACATTGAACAAATTCATGAATAAATTATTATTCAAGAAGTCGAGCAAAAAATAAAAATAGAATAGTACTAGATATAGGTACAAGTTGTAAATGTATGAACTATGTTGGGGTCGGCTTTCGTTTGATATAGAAGATCTGGATATTGGCGATTATCATCATGGTCTGTCTAGCTTTTACTCAACTATGTTGGGGTCAGCTTCCAGTCTAACCAGATGCAGCTGAATATCAGCATTTTACATGGAGCGACTACCTATCTGACCTCCACAACCCAGTTATGGGTAATACGCATTTTTATAGGTATTATTTAAATCGAAAAAAAAATAACGAACTTTTGATAATAAAAGTCAAACATTTGTAAGCATTTATATAATGCTGTCTGGTTTCTTGATCTGAGCCGTGCTTTTGACTCAATAAATTACAGAATACTATGGGAAAAGCTAAGAAATTCAAAAGTACCGCATATCATAATAAATATCTTGGAATATTGGTACTCAAACCAAATAAATCAAGTTAAATGGGGTAGCAGTTAATTTAAAACATATAAATTAGTATGTAGGATGAGGCAGGGTGGGCTGACTTCTACGGTGCTTTTTAATTTATATATTAATGAGCTACTGGAGGAGCTGAGCTGAACCAGAGTCAGATGCCATGTAGGAGGCGAATGTCTCAACAACCTTAGCTACGCTGACGATATGGTTCTGCTCAGCCCCTCTGCTGGCGGATTGAGGAAACTTATTGCGATCTGCAAGTGCTATGCCGCCGCTCTTAGTCTGACACATAATGTTAATAAATCGGAAATATTGATTTTTATCTAAATATGGTGAGGGCCAGAACATGTATTGCATAATGACTTGTGTGGGTCTCCTCTTAAAATTGTAAACAACTTCTCGATCTTAAAAGGCAAAGACGAAGCATTGCTTGTAAAAGTAATATGCTTGCCAGACGATTTGCATATTGTTCAAAACAGGGTAAAGTGACCCTGTTTAAGGCCTACTGCCAGGCCTTCTACTACACCGGCCTACTCTGGTACAAATACACGAAGAGTACCTACAATACTCTTCGTGTACAATAAAACAACGCGTTCCGGGCCTTGCGCTGTTTGTGGAAAGTAGGTTCGATGATTTTTATGCTGTTTTACGTAGGCTTAAAGCATCATTCCACCTGAGACTGATTAAGTGTAAAAACAACATTGTGACTACTGTATTTCGAACCATTTACATGACCACTATGTATTTCATTGTAGTATGACTGTTTGAATTTATACCTTAATTAAACCTACCTGACAATTAAAAGATAACTATTTGAATGAATAATAATAATAATCTTTACTTGACTCACGAGGTTGTTGACATGTGGGATGTGGACTCAGCGATCATTGTGCCGATAGTCGTATCAGCCAATGGCTTAATTGCCAAGAGCCTCGACCAACACCTAAAAAGGCTCTCGTTGGGCAGCTGGATTAAGGGCTTGATTCAGAAAGCGGTACTCCTGGACACGGCTCGCATTGTTAGGAGGTTCCTCTCTCTGGAGCCCTGGCCGCCGGTAGCTTGGACCCTGTTCCCGATACCGACGAGCTACTATTTTTTATATTTTTAAATGTATTTATATTTTATGAATTCTAATATTTAAAAATTTAATTTATATTATATGTATTAATGTAAAATAAAGGAAATAATAACGGACGGACGGTTGACGCGTGTCGGGCATGCCACATGCGTAGTATCTCTAAGTAGTCTGTGCATGCCACCGTCGGCCCTAGTAGCATTTTATGTTGGCATCCATTGGCCAACAGTGGGGAATCCGTTGGGATATAGTTAGTTAGATTGTCTATATAAAACTAACATTGGCCCAATGCAGTAAAATATTATCATTACGTCCAATCATTTACCAACGTTGGGCCAATGCTACTATTGCCTACCGATAGTTAAAAACTGTTGGCATTTCTGCAGTGTATTTATCGTAGGCCCTATTAGATATCAACTAACATTGGCCCAATGCAGTAAAATATTATCATTACGTCCAACCATTTACCAACGTTGGGCTAATACTACTACTGCTTACAGTTAGTTAAAAACTGTTGGCATTTCTGCGGTGTATTTATCGTAGGCCCTGTTAAATATCAACTAACATGGGCCCAATGCAGTAAAATATTATCATTACGTCCAACCATTTACCAACGTTGGGCTAATACTACTACTGCTTACAGTTAGTTAAAAACTGTTGGCATTTCTGCGGTGTATTTATCGTAGGCCCTATTAGATATCAACTAACATTGGCCCAATGCAGTAAAATATTATCATTACGTCCAACCATTTACCAACGTTGGGCTAATACTACTACTGCTTACAGTTAGTTAAAAACTGTTGGCATTTCTGCGGTGTATTTATCGTAGGCCCTATTAGATATCAACTAACATTGGCCCAATGCAGTAAAATATTATCATTACGTCCAACCATTTACCAACGTTGGGCTAATACTACTACTGCTTACAGTTAGTTAAAAACTGTTGGCATTTCTGCGGTGTATTTATCGTAGGCCCTATTAAATATCAACTAACATGGGCCCAATGCAATAAAATACCATCATTACGCCCAAGCAATTACCAACGTTGGGCCAATGTAACTGTTTAGCCAATTTAGATCGTTATTCAATTATTATGAAAACCGACCGGTTCTTTAAAATTAGACTTATTTATCTAGTACCACATTTCTTTAATTACTTATTTAAAATTAATCCGTCACCGGTTGTGTGACACGATGACGCCTTATTGTAAAAACTCGTCAACAAGCTAACGTGTCGTCTTTGTGTGCGCAATGAATTCAAGAAGAAAACGGTGAGTAATCTTCTAAGAATTTTTATACAGAAATAAGTGTAGATCTAGTATTAAGTGTTAGTTTATCGAAAAGTGATAAACATTTCAGTGAAAAGTAACGAAAGTTTTGTCATGCACTAAGTAGGTACCTACTTATGTCATGTCTAGTTTTTTTATGATAAATATTGTTATACCTAAACTGTTTGAAATACATATAAATATCTAGCTTATTAATCAATGAACATAATTTGGCTAATAGCTACTGATATTATTGCATAATGTTATCGTAATCGTATTTCCAAGAGTAAAATTCACCCATTCCCCCGCACTATGACACAGCGCTCATAGCATATTGTAGTACCTACGTAGCCACAGAGCATGTAACTTTAATAGTAGTAGCATATTTCAGTATGTTACAAAGTACTCTGTAGTAGTATAGTAGACGGGAATTGGGAATACCCACAGATATAGGATATAGATATGACTGTGGGAATAGGTACCTGTAAAAATACGTTTTTTACTGATATTTTCATATTTTTGTTTATGTATTATGATATTTTTGTGATTTTTAATTATTTGAATTGGATTTTTATTATTTCATGTAGTTTTCTTAGCTGACATTGTCTAAGAAAAATAATTTATGTCGATATACTTAATTGTTTTTATTTTTTACCCACTTACTTTACTAAGACGAGGCATTGTGAATGAATCTTTTTGCGGTGTGGATGTGGAATATCAACATGAGTGAATGCGTTTGAATAAAATTGAATGTGATGATGGATGTTGACTATGAACAGGATCCGGTCCGAGACCCTCGCATGAGGACAGCGTTTCGACGGTATGGGACGCCTACCTACGGCCTACATTTTATTAAATCTGGGGTTGTAACAGGTTATAACCGACATCTGTTATCACTGTTACTGCTACATAAGAATAACAGATCCAAATATCTGTTAAGGTGACTGGGGGTAAGATAAAAAACCTGTCCTGAATCCTGAATCCCTCTGTTTCACAACAGTTTCAAATCAACACTGTTTATCTAATCAAAAATCCATTCCGACTTACCCCTACTCACCTTAATAAATAACAGCCTGTTATTTTTGTGCGGACGATAAATATGTATTTAAATCTCAATTGAATATTCTCTTAATTTCTTTTCGATTAAAGTCGAAAATCGTATTTGAAGTTTTGACTAGGAATGACTAGGCAGGAACAGGTAACACGAACTAAATGAATAGTTACTTTTTCGTAAATGTTTGTTCTTGTAATCACTGTATTTCAAACTCTGTGTTTTTGGATAAATAAAGAGATTTTGTATTTTATTTTATTAGTAAGAGTAAGAACTAAACATATTTCGAAGTAAATAATAGTTGTTTCTCTTTTTAGCAAGGGTCATTCGTTAATGAGGAAGAGAGAGACATTGATAACCTTGCCGTATTCCTTCCTTTGTGTGAGTGTGTACGTAAGTAACAGCCGTGGTAACAGTCTGTGTGGAGATTATTACAATGAAATAACAGTAACAGCCGCGGTAACAGTCTTATAGGGTCTGTTATTTTAAGTAACAGATAATTTATATTGTTAGGAACAATATTATTAATTGTTACTTTTAAATATCTGTTACGTTAAATACGCCTCACCCCTATACGGTTTCGCGCGCGTGCCGCACACCGCGCACTGCCAGGCGCGGCCATTTTGTTGTGAAATTGCTAATTTCTAGGTGCTTGTATGCATGACTCGTGAATTTTTCTATTCTATTTTTCAAAAATTGAAAGAAGTGAAGTGATTAAGAAGTATAATGTTTAAGGTGGTAGAATTTCAGGATTCCAGTGTAGGCATCATCCGCAAAGAATGGATGACTCCACGAAAGAGACAATGTCTCTGGCCGCCACACAAAATAATTTCCAAATTTAATAAGTGCCTAATGACCCAAGCAGTGCCAGACGAAAATTGGCCTGTGTATTCAATTCAACGTACTTTTTACGAAACGGGTGAGTTAAAACTTAATAACCTGTACGTACGGTCCCACTGTCACTCGGAGGGTCGGTTTCCTCGCGCAACCGTCTAGCTCCTGCGACGCCTCCGGGCGTCAGCGCGCGACGCCTGGAGGCGCCACCGTTAAAATATTATTTTGCTAACGGCATTCACAACTACCACGAGGTGCCATACCGAGAAGCCCCGCTGGCATACATGAATGCCACTCGCTTCACTCGGCTTAACCGCCTAAATAGCCTAAAATCACTTTTCTTTTAGGTAGAAGTGTAACATATTGTTTATACTTAGGTGCTTACCTATAGTTGTGAATCATACATACTTAATTTACTTATAACATTTCGGTCGGTCGGTGGGTCGTCCAGCACTTGTGCGAGCCACGAAAAATTGTGGTGGTTTTATCACCACTTTAGGTTGGGTAGGTATGATTTATGTTATCTTGTTTCAACAATATCAAGTAAAGTCGATCCATTGTTTTAAGCCTCGCGTATCGGCGCCTTTGATGTCTATAGTGGCGTCCTTGGACAACCTAGGCAGCTTTTAAATTTATGTTTGTGCTGTTGTGGTCGGTGAGAAGAGAACTACAGATGGCTTTTCAGTACCTAGCCAAAGTTTCAACTACCTACTGATTCATACTCAATAAGTATCAAAATGATGAGTAATTAAGCGGGTTCCTATAAGCCCTGGTATCTATACACCTTTAATAAAATATTATTTTACAGATGACATATCTAAAGCTAGAAAAAAATGTAAAAAGGCTGAAAGTGAATCGGAATTGGCTTCGACTGATATAGAAGTAGAAACAGAAAAATGGACAAGGAAGAGAAAAGTTCGTCCTCTTCTAATTGACAGTGATGACCATGATGAAAGTGATGATGAATGTCAAATCAAATATCCAATTCCACCAAAAATTATTTTACCACCAGTACGAACAACTAGTTCATCACCAACACTTTTACAAGATTTTATTGTTGGTAAGTAAAAATGTTTCTTGATATGTTATTATCACCACTTAAGATACAATACGAGGACAATACAATATACTTTATTGAACACTAAAAACAGAATGTACAATTAAAATGTGTACACACGGCTACACATCAAGCTATACATTTCCAGTTTACGGTGACCTCGCATTGTAGGGAAATCCTATACAATACGAGAGCAGCTTATACTGGAAATGTATAGCTTGATGTGTAGCCGTGTGTACATACAGGTGTAATAAAATTGGTATACAATGGTGGCCTTATTGCTATCAGTGATTTCTTCCAGACAACTTTAGGGTGATGTAAATAAGATGTGGCTGGCTAGTTTTTTACACTTTTATGTACAAGTGTCCAGTGAGATTGTTTATAGTTATCATAATAATAATAGTGCCCACTTTGCAGATTCTCCAATATCTTCGCATAACCCAACTCCAACTAATGCGGAAACCACACCAACGACATTGTTGTCACAACTTACACAAAAACCAATCTTGGAAAAAATTAATTCTTCTTTGGGTAAATATTTACAAAGTACTTTTTTACATCTTTACAATGGAGTTATAAAGTTTCTTGAACCATAACTCAAAATGGAAACATTATTGTTTAAATGGTCTGGTGAAACTTAAAACAATGAGATGATTATGGATGGATAATTATTTATTAAGTATACTTAATTTGATAGATTTTATTTATAATGGTTTTGGAATGTACTATAATATTATAAGAAATTTACTACTTTATTATTATTTTAGATGTCATTGCCGAATGTCTTGGACACATGAAAAGTGAAATTGAGGAACTGAAGCAAACTCAAAATGATATTTTATTGAGAATATCATCCCCTTCAACTGCACTAGCCACTTTACCAGTAGAGATAGACATGCCATTGAAATCACTTGACGATCTTGGAAATCTTAGAAATTGGCTTGAAGAAGAAGAACACAAAGAACAATTGGTAAGTCTATTAATATTCTACTAGAAATATACAAGCTTTACATGCAAGAAAGGCCACTGTACACTATGTAGTTATACTATTACTATTATGTAAAATATAATAAGAAATATAATAATATAGTATACATCATTGTTTTGGTTTTATTTATAATTGCATATTGACTTTATGAGTTATGTACTTTTTGTTGCAGATAAATAATTTGAGCTATATTGGTGGCAAAGGAACTGGCACAATTATCAGAAGAATTCTGGAACGTGTTTTCACCAACTCTTTGGCAATACAATGTAACTGGACTGGAAAAAATAATAAGTTCAGTTTGAAAAATTTACAATTGATAAAAGTCATCATAGGTATGTATGACTATCAAAATTACACATATTAGATGTATTTATTGTTATGATAGGTATTATTTTGAATACATTTAAATCAAATGTGATGCAAAACCTACAATCAAATGCTAAATAGGAAATATTCTTTTCGTTATATTATATTATAATAAATAAATTATTTTGTAGTATCTTATAACTTTATGGATTGTGTTGTTCTAAATTAAATTATGTTTACAGCTGCAGTGCGAAGAAACAAGGTGGCAGAGACAGCAACTGAATCTGAAATCACAGGTGTCATAACAAGCTGGTTTAGGTTTGCTAGAGACCGAAATGGCGGACGAGAGAACAGAAGAACAAGATCAAACTAATAACAGCAGCTCTACACAACATTATTCTGGACTATCTACAAGAACAAAAAGGCGTCATCGAAAGGCAATAAAAACTGAATTAAAAGGTAAATTAAGGGTATACGATGAAAGTAATGTTACTAGTAATAATTCGAGTGCAAATCCATCATTTAATTTTATCAATGAACAGCATAATAATAGTATATCGGAAGATTATACTGACAATTTTGATTCTGAAAAAAACACTTTCATGCATAATATTTATTCTACTGATAAAATTGAAAATGCAGGTTTTAAGGATACTGATCTTACGAAATCTCTTATTTCATGGTCTCAAGAGCATAACATTACCCATTCTGCTGTAGATGGTTTGTTGAAGATTTTAAAACCACTTCATCCGTTTTTACCTAAAGATTCGCGGACTTTATTACGTACACCAAGGGACATTAATGTTATAGATTGTGGGGGCGGTTCATTCATTTATTTTGGACTTTTCGCTCATATAATAGAGAGAGCTTCATGTGGCTTGATTAAAGAAAATTATCCTATAATTGATAGAAAAATGCGTCAAATGAATATTGATTTACTTTTATCTGTAAGTCTTAATATAGATGGCTTGCCAGTACACTGTAGTACAAATAAGTCATTCTGGCCTATTTTATGTGTGTTAGACCAGAGTATCAATACAAAGCCCTTTATTGTTGGACTTTACTATGGCGAAACAAAGCCACAAGAAGTGAATAATTATCTAAAACCCTTTGTGGACGAATGTATTGATTTGGAAAAAAATGGTATTACATTAAATGAACAAAAATATGCTTTTCGAGTTAGTTGCATTGTTGCTGATGCACCAGCAAGAGCCTTTATAAAGTGTATAAAATCTCACAATTCTCTGTATGGCTGTGAAAAATGTACCCAAGAAGGTATTTATATTGGCAGGACTACATGGCAATATCAATCAAACTTAAATCTTAGAACCGATCATGCCTTTCACAATGAACAGTATGAAGACCACCAGTTAACAAAGACTGTACTTACAAATCTTGAAATTGGATTAGTGACGCAAGTACCTTTAGATTACATGCATTTAGTGTGCTTAGGAGTAGTGAAAAAGTTGATCCGTGTTTGGATTGAACAAGGGCCAAAAAAGTGTAAGTTGAGTGCACTTAAAGTGACTCAAATATCAGAGAGATTGCTACAAATTAGTAAAAACAATTACCCGACGGAGTTTTCAAGACGACCTCGGCCTATACAGTTATTTAAATATTGGAAGGCTACAGAACTTAGATCTTTCCTTTTATACCTCGGCCCTGTAGTTTTATCTAACATCATATCAAAAAAATTGTATGAACATTTTTTAACACTGCATTGTTCAATTTATATATTATGTGGTGATTTGTGTGCCGAATTTGAATGGCGAGAGTACGCAAATAACTTATTGCATTGTTTTGTTCGTAACGTACCAATTCTATATACGAAAGAACTTCTTGTGTATAATTTTCACAATCTTTTACATCTTACAGCAGATGTTGAAAACTTTGGAAAGCTGGACAACTTTTCCGCTTTTCCTTTTGAAAATTTTATGACTAAAATTAAACAAATGGTTCGGTCGCACAACCACCCATTAGAACAAGTAGCCAAAAGAATGGGTGAATTGAAATGTATCAGTGAAAAGTCTCAAATATCAACTATAGTCAAAAAGAAGAATGTAATACAAAAGATAATTTTAGATAATAATTGCAATGTAAGTATTAATTCGTGCTTCTATACCAAGGATGGTGATATTGTTAGGATAAAAACCATTGAAAAGGTTTCCGATAGTACCTTATTTAAATTGGGTTGTGATTGTTTTGTTGATAAGACTGACTATTATAAAGTACCTATTGAAAGTAGTTGCCTAGGTATATATAAGGTTTGTCGTTCAAAAAATGTTTATATCTGTTCATCCATTTTAGATAAAAAATGTTTACTTCTACCTAATTTTAATGAAAATGAAACATTTGTATGTTTGCCTTTTGTTAATATGACGCTAAGTCATTGAATAGATTATGGAGTATATTTGAGAAAAACAAGCGACCCCTGAAGCGAAATTATTTCTCTTAGAAAGTCAATATTATTACGAACTTATTTACTAAGTATTTTTGGAATGCCTGACCGTTACTTGTAATGTATCTAGAACTGTCACATATCATGCATGATGAGTTATTATAGTCGTGCATTATTAAAATTGTAAACATATCTATTAAGATATTTATTTGTTGTATAAAATATAAAAGGTGGTATAATAATCAACCTTTAAAATTTTAAGAATGTCAGTTGAAAACATTAAACTAGCTGGTTGAAAGCATGGTTAGGCTTCAGTTGACGTTTTTGCTCAAGAGTGTATAAGTAACATTATTAGTATTAGTTTTATTTTGATAAAACTGCCTATTGAAAAGGACAGTCAACCGCAGGCCAGTGGAAACACTTTTGAAAATATCAGCGCCAACGCTATGTAATACAGTCCGTCCCAAATCCAAGCTGTTCCACTGATGTGTGGCTGACTGTAGGCTATTGAAATTAATTTCCAAGGTAAGATAAAAACTTAATATTATATAAAAGGTTGATTACTAAAAATATTTTTATCTGTTCATTTCTTCTGTTCATTTTTCTTTCCAATTTTAAGAAACATTTTATGTGTATGCCTAATTTTTTAATGAATAAAAGAGATTTATTTTAATATCATTTTTTATTTCTAATTATATTTGTCCCACAGCTGGGATACTGGAATACTACACTAAACCAAACCCCAACCGTTTGCCAACTGTAGGGTAACTGTCAATATTGTGTAAGAAGGCCCCACGACGCAAAACATCTATGGCCCTCTGTAAAAAAATTCTACAATGGCCCTTTGTTGTAGGCCACAACCAATGGCCCTCTGTAGGAAATTTTACAATGGCCCTTTGTTATAAGCCACAACCAATGGCCCTTTGTAGGAAATTCTACAATGGCCCTTTGTTGTAGGCCACAACCAATCGCCGACTGTAGGAAATTCTACAATGGCCCTTTGTTGTAGGCCCTACCTCTATAAGATGGCCAAATCTAACCGTTGTCCAACTAACTAGGTGAACGTGGCCCAACCAAATGCCAACAATAAATGCTATTAGGGGGGGTGAGTCCATCAGACATATTATCTCTGGTTGTTCTCGTCTGGCTAACGGAGAGTACTTGCACAGGCATAACCAAGTGGCCAGGATTATTCACCAGCAACTTGCTTTGAAATATAAACTTGTAGATTCTGAGGTACTGTACTACAAGTATGTGCCCGACGTGTCACGTTGTACGAGGTCGGTCTATCATTACTGACAGGACTATTGTTGCCAATAAGCCTGATATAGTGGTGATAGACCGATTAGCGCGCCGCGCAATGATAGTTGATGCTACCATTCCACATGACGAGAACCTCGTGAAAGCTGAGAAAGAGAAACAAATAAAATATCTCGACTTAGCACACGAGGTTGTCGACATGTGGAATGTGTGCTCGGCTATCATTGTACCGATTGTCGTAACGGCCAATGGCCTGATGGCAAAAAGCCTCGACCAAAATCTCTCGGGGCTCTCATTAGGCGGTTGGATCAAGGGCATGATTCAGAAGGCAGTACTTACTCCTCGATACGACGCGTATTGTGAGGAAGTTCCTGTCTCTGCAGCCCTAACCACCGGTAGCTTGGCCCCTGCTCCCGAAATTGGTGGAATACTATTTTTTATATTAAATGTTTTTTATACCGTTTAAAAAAAAATTATTTTATATGTTCAAAAGATAAATTAACGAAATAATAATCATTTAATTTAATAATTATTATTAATAGTAATAATTTAATTTAATAATAATTATTAATAGTAATAATTTAATTTAATAAATATTTAATTATAATAGTTTAATTTCTATTTCAAATTTATTTTCTAGTATTATGGGTGTATGTGTAAAAACTTGCCTGAAATAAATGAATTTTATTTATTTATGTTTTTGGATTCTTGAAAGCCTGTGAAAGAATTCGAATCTACAATTACAAATAACACAAATAATTATTTTTTTAGCATTACTACAAACAACAAACATATTCTAATAGGTAATCAGAACCACTAACGATTTGGCTTGACTTCGTCACAATAGACTTCACTTTATTTATAGAATTATAATTATAGAAATCATCAATACAACTCTCTAAGTTAATTATAATCAGCAATTGTATTGTACTCCTTAAGTTCATGTAATCCTATTGAATGACTATTGTGCACGATGCCCTAAGGTCAACTCGTACGTAGGCGCAAGTAGCGGCGCTGCCCAGTACGTAGTGTAGTGAAATCAGTGTTCATAGTGCTAAACGTTAGGAAAAATACATAAAACTGTGAGTATTTACTTAATTATGTAAGATTATAGTGTGATTTATGTGATATTATAAAGATCTCATAAGAGTCCTATTAGATTATAAAGATTAGCCTTGTCATGTAACGTTAAAGTCATTTTAAAGAGAAATTTAGAGAATTTTTGTGTAAGAAAATGTTACGTAACTTGAAAAAGTACTTTTTTATCTTTGAAGATATTTTAATTCTGTTTGTTGTAATGATTAGGTATATCCCTAAAACCATTTTAAGCGTTGGAATTACGAAAATTGGTCCATGTATTAGAAAAATATAAGCAAATGAAAATATGTGAATTAACAGTGTAATTATCTTGTAAGTTTGTCAACCTAATTAGACGTAAATAAGAGTAAATAGATTCTAATAAGTACATATAATGTTCTAATAAGAATTTAGAGCGTTTTACTAAGCTAAACTGTATAAAAATGTGAAAAATTAGAAATTAAGTTGTTGACCATTTTTAAGGTAAATAAATATTAACCTATGTTACATATATAATTATAAATAACAGCTTAAATATAAGACTAGAGCTAGATAAATAATAGCCACATAAACGCGTTATTTTGTGTTGTTAGTCCTTTTCCTATTAGAATCTTATTTGCATAATGTTTAATTTCCTATTAGAATCTTATTTGCTTGATGTTTAACGCTTATTACATAAGTTATGCTAAATTAATGTATTGTGTATAGACTTAACATAAAATTGTTACCTTTTTACCTTTGTGGCAAGTAAATGCCTGTATATGTAACCGTTTTGCTTATAAATAAATGAAGTTGCACCACACGCACATACATACATGCGTTACACCTCACACACACACACATGCACAGCAAATTAGCTTCCTTGGATTGGCTGAGCAAAGCTGTCACTCGCTCACGCCCCCGCCGCACGCGGCGCTAGTGACAAAAGGTATAAAAACCGCACGCCCGAAAACCGCGGCGTCCCTCTCCGATCCAGATGATCCAACCACTCTCCTCCAGGAGAGCAATAGGGCCACCAGTACAGTGCACAAACACACCCGACACCCGTCGTACCGACCTCGCCGCCGAGGTCCTCTGCGCGCGCGACCCTCACGAGTAAATAATACTCCCCCCCGACCCTTGTCCGATGAAGCGCCAGCCCGCGCCGCAGCTGAGCGCGTAGCTTTAAATTCCCCGCATAATAATCATGAAATATCTTTGATCCAGCCTGTCCCATCTTGCTGTCCTCCCCTCAGCGACGCCCTAAGCCGAGGTTCGTACCCCACAGGGGGTGCCCTTAGCGAGCGTTCGCCTAATTTTAATGTAGAATAGTTGCTCCTGGCTGGAGGCTTTGAGTGTAGTGCTTAAGGCAGCCACAGGATTGTTCGGTTAAGCAGTAAATACCTTAGTGGTATACCTGCGAGATGCCATAGTTAAAAAAAAAAAAAAAAAAAAAAAACCGCGGCGTATTACTCGCCCGACCGCCAGCAGAAGAACAAGTCAAGAAGAATCCCGTTCACCTCTACCCTACACTCTACACGCTACACTCTACACGCAACTAGTTAAACTGAAGAATCGTCTTGTTATTTCTTGTCCCGAGTTATCATCCAGTACAACCTATGGTTTGCAGTCTACAAAGTCAGGCATAGCACGCAGTTGAAGATTTCTACGCCTTTCAATAATAGAAAACAGTAAAGTAAGATATGTTGAAGCGTAATAAAGCATTAAAACTCCTTGTTTTTCATTGTCTTGCCTCTACGCCGTCCGCAATAGAAATAGTGTTGGGGCGCGGTGCCGCGCTCTTTTATAGTACTGAGGCGGGGGGAGAGGAAACGCTTCACGTATCCTCACGCCACGGTCAAACGGGACGTCGTAGAGAGCCAAGCTATATTTGTTATTAGTTAATATGAGTCACTATGTTAAGTATAAAATAAGTAGAAACCATGTAAAGTACATATTTATTCAAATAAAGACTAAGGAAAGTGGCGGGGGTGAGGAAGCGAGAAATAGTATAAAAGACGGGCCATTTTGTTAGTCGACACATCCCCTGGCTGGAGGCTTAAGTTAGTAGCTTAAGGCATCCACAGGATAGTCCGGTTAAGCAGCTGCGACCTCAATCTGAGAGTCAACTGCGAGATGCCATATCAAAAAAAAAAAAAAAAAAAAAAAAAAAAAATTCGTCGACACACATTCATTCGGACCGCGCACCCAGCCGCTGACAGTCGCCTGCTCACGGCCGGACGCTCCCGTAAGCCCCGCCCACTTTTCACGCTAACGCTGCTCTGATTGGTTGTTTATCATTCCAGATTCCGTCGCCCCGAGCGACGTGTCTGTCTAGTAGTCGCACGGACTACTATTAGCTACAGTCGTTAACTGTTGTCTTTTTCAAGACACAGTTAATAAGTGTTTCTTTAAGGTTTAAGTCAAAACGTACATCGTCGCGTTATTGGCCCCTTCCGGGCGACCTCGGTGGATACCACACGGTGCCAACGAAACCGAGTGGGGTGTTGACCCACACACCCGCCTAACCCCTTCAGGGTAAGGCAGTAAGTTGGACGGTCCCTTTGTTCGGCCTTGGGGGATCTCCTAGTCGGCATTGGTGACGTAGATAGTTAAGTGGACTGTATGATGTAGGGAAGACTTGAATTAAAAGACTTCTATGAATTTTCTTGATTTATTCTTGACTTGTTTCCTTGTTGAGAGCTGGGATCCGACTGTAACGTTCCGGCCCAATGGTCCGTCTTTTATACTAAATGCGCTAAGCGCTTGTTACCGTAACGAGGCCCTTGATTTTTGAAACAATTCAACTTCTAATTTTCGCTATGTCCTCGTTACGCATAACCCTGTTTTTGGTAGTTCCCATCGTCGGATCGTTACAGTTTTTACCCATAATACAGTTTATTTACACCTTAGTCTAATTACATAACCAGATTTTCCTTAACTAGACGTATAAAAAACTTTCCAGAACATAGACTGTTGTCACTCTGATTGTGACACATTTTCATTACACAAATCTTAAGATATCTAAGAAACCCGTGGACCGATTTACATGATTTAAACGCCACAAATGGTTTTGAGTCTAGACCTTTCATTTGACACTAATTTCAAGCTGATATCTTAACAAACAAAAATTCTCATTTTCAAGTTACGTAATTATTACCAAACTTTTTCACACATATTAATTTCTGAACAAACATTATTTCTAGCAATCTTATATGATTCTTATTGGAATACACATACTATTTTCAGTATTCAAATGCTAATTGGATTCTAATTAGATACTAAAAACCTAGTTACAAGTTAACTTTTTCCAATAAAAACAACAAAAGTTCGTCGAGACCCCGCCGCTACTTGTGCCATGGTGCACAGATAGGGTCTCAACAATGACTCTAAATTTACATTTTGATCTTACTTATAGATATTCTAAACTAAATACGAACATGCTCGGCGTCCTTTACATTCCTCCCCCCGGCGCAGCTCGCGTAGCCTCTTCTGTTCTCATCACGACGACGAGCTTGCTCACGGGGCGTCGGAAGGTGCCGGTTCTGGTGCGCACCTCGACGATTCGTATGCCGCCATCCGGTCCGCTGTGCGTGCGCTCGACGACTCCCATCGGCCAGGTGTTCCGGGGCAGCGTGTTGTCGACCACGAGGACCACGTCGCCAGCCTGCATCGGTCGCACGTCGTTCTGCGGCTCGCCGCGAGGTACCAGGGTAGGGAGGTACTCGCGCAGCCAGCGTCGCCAGAAGTGGTCAGCAAGCGCTTGACTAGCTCGCCAGGTTCTTCTGTCAGCGTCGTCGCAGGGTCCCGTCGTTGGCAGCCCGTCTGATGACCCCAACAAGAAGTGGTTCGGGGTCAGGGCCTCGGGATCGTTGGGGCTCACGCTGACATGGGTCAGCGGTCTTGCGTTGATGGAGAACTCTGCCTCGGTTAGCAGTGTTCTCAGGATCTCTTCTGCCGGTGCCTTCTCTCGTAGAGTGACGCTGAGGGCCGTCTTCACAGAGCGCACCATTCGCTCCCACGCGCCGCCTTGGTTGGGCGCGCCAGGAGGTATGAAGCGCCACTCCATCCGGTGTAGTAGCCCCTCGTCTTGCAGAGTAGGCATCCACTCGGTGTAGGCGTTGCGAAGCTCTTGATCAGCTCCGCGGAAGTTCGTCGCGTTGTCGGAGTACATTAGTCTCGGCCAGCCTCTGCGCGCAGCCATACGTCTCAGCGCCATGATGGCTGAGTCGGTGGAGAGTGATGTGACGAGCTCGATGTGCACGGCGCGGGAAGTGAGGCACGTGAATAGTGCGCCCCACCTCTTCTCTCGGCGGCGCCCCACCTTGACCATCATTGGCCCGAAGTAGTCCACCCCGCAATTGGTAAACGGGCGGTGAAAGGGGTCAAGGCGGGCGTGTGGCAGGTCCCCTATCGCTGGTGGCTGCGGCGTCGCTCGGCGTCTTCGGCAGAACGCGCAGTTTCTTTCTACGGCGCGTACCGTGGGTCGCAAGTGGATAACCCAGTACCGCTGCCGTAGGTCGTTTGTCACGCGCTCTCTGTTGGCGTGACCCGCAGCACAATGCTCCCGCAGCACAATGCTCCCGCAGGACGAGGAGCTTGGTCAGTTGATGACGGCCGTCCAGTATGGTCGGTCGTTTCGTTTCGGTGGGTGCGGAAGAAGCCTCGATTCGGCCCCGCACCTTCAGGACACCATCTTCCAGCACTGGGTCCAGTCGATATAATCGACTCGTCTTTGTAAGTGGACGAGCAGACCGGATCTTCTTCAATTCTTCCCCGAAGCTTTCTTCTTGAGCTCGCTTGATGAGCTCGGCCTCGGCACGCTGAATGTGACGATGTTTCATCGCGGTCGCTTTCTTCCTGCATATGTCGGTGAAGGTGATTGCTCGCGCTGTGGCTCTCACCAACACCTCGTATTTCGAGAAGCGGGCTGGGGTCGGTAGCCAGCTATCTTCTTCCGTCTTCTCGGTGACATGAAGGACCTCCTCGTCCTCTTGCTCGTCCGTTGTCACTGTGGGCCACTGTTCTTCTGGCAGGAATAGGAATTCTGGCCCCCGGAACCATCGATCTGCTTCGCTGATAGGCGTGTCGACAATCCGTGTGGCGTCGTCGGCGACGTTGCTAGCTGTGGGTAGCCAACGCCATTCCTCTTTCTTCGTCAGCTCGGCGATCTCTCCCAGTCGATGTGCAACGAACGGCGTGTAGCGTCGCATGTCGTGATGAATCCAATGCACCACGGTTGTCGAGTCGGTCCAGTAAGTAGTCTGGCCGATGTCGAGGCGATGCTCCTTCTTGATTGTGTCGGCCAATCTTGCTCCGATGACCGCAGCTTGTAGTTCGAGACGCGGTATGGTCTGAACTCGACGAGGCGCTACTTTGGCCTTGGCGGCCACCAACACGACGTTCACACTTCCATCGACGTTTTTCACTCGCCAGTAAGCCACGGTTGCATAGGCTTGCTCACTGGCGTCGCACAGGATGTGTAGGTCGACGCGCTCGTACCTCTTCGTTAGGTAACACCTGGGCAGTCGCAGCTGGGTGAGTTCGTTCAGGCGGGCGAGCCAGGACGCGAACAGCTCGTTTTCTTCGTCCGGCACCTGCTCGTCCCACGTTATCTGGAGTCGCCACAGGCTCTGCAGTATTATCTTCGATCGTATGGTGTAGTGGCTCAGCAGTCCCAGCGGGTCGTAAATGGACATCACTGCGCTGAGGGCTTCTCGCTTGGTCGGCGCGCGGGTTCTTGCTCGGACTTCAGCTGGAACTCGATTCATCGATGTGTTGAATCCCAGCTCATCTCGTTCCGCGTTCCAGTACAGTCCCAAGATCTTGCTCTCGGGCTGTTCTCCCCCCAGTTGCGTGGGAGAGATGGCGTGTAGCTCGGGAGGCACGTCGCGTAGCACCGCCTTGTCGCTGGAGCTCCATCCCCTTAGTGTGAATCCAGCGTGCGCGTGCACCGCTCTTGTTTCTTCGACCGCCTTCCATGCTTCCTTGGTATCCTCGAAGCTGGCCACCAGGTCATCCATGTAATGACTCTTCTTGATGGCTTCCAGCGCGCGTGGACACTCCTGCCCGTATATGTCCGCGTTGTAGTTGCGGACGAAGTGGGCCATGTACGGAGAGCTCGCAGCGCCGAATATCATGCTAGTCATCTTGTACTTTTTCGGAGGCTCTTCCCTATTGTCGCCTCTCCACAGGAACTGCTGTGCTGGTTGGTCCTCCGGCCTTATCTTGATCCTCAGGAACATCTCTTGCACGTCCGCTGTGATCGCCACCGCCTTCTCTCGGAATCGGAAGAGGATTCCGGGCAGCGACAGCAGTAGGTCGGGTCCCTCCAGCAGTTCGTCGTTCAAACACACGCCGTTGCTCTTGACCGCTGCGTCGAACACCAGTCGTTGTTTGCCGGGCTTGTTTGGATTCTGCACGGCGAAGTGTGGCAGGTACCAACAGATGGCGCTTCTTTCTTCGGATCCGTCGCATAGCGTCGCGTATCCTTTGTCCAGCAGGTTGACGATCTGTTTGGAGTATTCGACCGCGAACTCTGTGTCTGCGTCCATCTTCTGCTCGATCTTCTTCAGCCGCCGGAGCGCTTGTCCGTAGCTCGGTGGCATGGTGACGTCATCCCGTCGCCACGGCAGTCCAACCTCGTACCCGCTGTCAACCTTCTTCACGGTCCTCCCGACTATGTCCATGGCCCGTAGATCCGCGTCCTTGATCCTCGGCGTGCCTTGTATGCCGAGCGCGTCGATCTTGAAGTGGCTCTCGACTAAGTCGTGGAGATCTTGGCTGCTTGCTCCCGTCGTTCGGTCGGGCTCGTACACGTGCAGCACGTTTCCCTCCTGGTATATCGCGTTCCGTGGCGCCGTTCCGTGCACCACCCATCCCAGCTGTGTTTTTGATGCAGCTGGTTCATTCGGACCGCCGACTCGGAGCTCGCGGGACACTATGCACTCCCAGTGGTCCGTTCCCACTAGAAGCCCGGGCGCGCCTTCTCATAGCACACCTCTTCTGGTGCCAGGTCCCTCAGGTGCTCGTAGTCCAGTAGCGTGTCCGGAATGGACTGCTGGTGCAGTCGAAGATTCTTCATGGTCCTTGCTTTGACCTTGTAGCTGTCTTCGTTCTTCAGTCCTCTGACTTGGACGTTCACCAGCTGACTCTCCATCTCCTTCTGCGACATGTTGACCCCGTTCAGGTGAAGTGGTTGTGACGGTCCTTCTGCTCCGATGCTCTCCGCCAGGTCCTTATCGACGAGGGTAATGGTGGCTCCTTCATCCAGGAGGGCGTATGTCTTCGCCTCCCCCCGTGGTCCGGATACGATGATGGGGCACATCTTCAGCAGGACGGTCCTTGATCCGACAGCTAGGCGCGGCGCTATCGACATGACCGCTTCTTCCTTTGGCGGTTCCGCTGGCTTCGGATCTTCTCTTCTTACCGCTCGCTCTGAATGGAGGGTCGCATGATGTGGTCGGCTGCATTGGTTCACACCGCATGGATCTGCTTGGCAGGTCATGCGCCTGTCTTTTCTGGACGCACTTGAAGCATATTCCCTTTTCTTTTAGGAATCTCCATTTTGCTTCTAATGAGAGTGCCTTGTATTTAGGGCACTTCAGTAAGACGTGATCTTGCTCACACTTAGGGCACCTTTCCTTTTCTTCTTCCGCTCCTGAAGTAGTGTTGAATACGTTTGCCTTCTTCTTGAATGTCACTGTCGGCCGAGTTTCCCTTTTCACATTTGTAGCACATGCAGCCGGAGCGTACGTGTACCTCAGTGCTCGGTCCGCTTCACGCATTAGGAAGCGTGACATCACGACGATCTCTGGATCCGTTGTCCCTTCGTGATCGTAGGCGTAGTCGCACCATCTTGATCGTAGGTGCGGGCTCAGCTTTTCCAGCACTTCTCTTGTCATCAGGGGGTTGAATAGGTACCCTCTTCGGTCTATTGTCTTCAGCACGCAGATGATGTTCTGCAGCTTGACGGCGAAGTTGTTGAGTTCGGCCGCTGACGTTCCCGGTTTCGGCAGCTTCTTGAGGTCTTCCAGCGCTTTGTCGATGATCACTTCCGGTCTTCCGAAGCACTGCTCTAGGGTCTTCATGATGACGTCTGGATCGGTGGCCGTATGCAGAAGGGCGGCCACGGCATCTCTTGCTTCCCCTTTGAGGCAGCTCCTCAGTCGCTGGATGTTCTCTGCTGCTGAGATCTGGTACATGCTGGTCGTATCTCGTACTGCTGCTTTGAACGGCAACCACTCGTTGGCTGCTCCGGAGAACGTCGGCAGGTCCGTGTGCCGAGGCCTGGGCCTGGCCATCTTCTCTAGTGTGGCTGCCAGGTGCTCGATGCTGTTCCTGGTCCTCGTTGGAGTCGGTGATCTTGCTCGTTGAACTTCGAATCGCAGCTGTTTCTGTTCTTCGCGAGTTCCCTCTTGATGGTCCCGTGCCTCCTCCCCCCGTGTGCTGAGGGGGTTGGTCCTCAGCCATTCGTCCACCTTCTGATGTGGTTCCTCACGGATGGGGCGGGTTCCTCTTCATGCACGCTGTCGTCATCGTTGATCACTGACACTTCCACGGCTAGTCGCTTCTTGACCAGGTCCGCTTCCATCTCCAACTCCCTTCTTCTTATGGCAGCCATCTTCTCTGCTGCCTCCAATTCCACCATCCGCAGCCTGGTACTCACACTCACTGTTGATCGTTGCGACCTGACTGATCTGGTCGGCGATCCTAATCTTCTTTGCACCGTAACTGTTGATGCTTGAATCCCTGAAGGTCCTGCCGTACTGGTGTCTGCTGCTAGCTTGGAGAATGGTGACGCCGGCGGGTCCAGTGAGAGTCTCCTTCGGCGCTCTCGTTCGATCAGCTCCGCTTCCCTGCGTCGGGTTTCCTGTTGCAGCTGGATGCGTCGCTGCTCTTCCACCTCCGCTGCGTCTCCTTGGCTCCTTGTGACCACCATCTTCAAATCCTCTTGACTTGTTCGGCGATACTCCAGTAATAGGTCGGCACCCTCGTACTACAGCACGACAGGTCGGTGACGATACTTCAACTCGGCGTTCCTCTTGAGCGTCGGGTCGTCACGTCGTTTGACTAGTCGGCCGATTCGTCGGGTCGACCTGTTGGGTTTTGAACCTGCGACACTGATTGGGCGGGTTCACGTTTTGACTTGTTGACGGTACTTCGACTCGGCGTTCCTCTTGAGCGTCGGGTCGTCACGTCGGTTGGTCGACTAGTCGGTAGACTCGTCGGGTTTGAACCTGCGGCACTGGTGGGCGGGTTCACACGTTTTGACTTGATGACGATACTTCGACTCGGCGTTCCTCTTGAGCGTCGGGTCGTCACGTCGGTCGCTTGACTAGTCGGTAGACTCGTCGGGTTTGAACCTGCGGCACTGGTGGGCGGGTTCACACGTTTTTGACTTGATGACGATACTTCGACTCGGCGTTCCTCTTGAGCGTCGGGTCGTCACGTCTGTCGCTTGACTAGTCGGTAGACTCGTCGGGTTTGAACCTGCGGCACTGGTGGGCGGGTTCACACGTTTTTGACTTGATGACGATACTTCGACTCGGCGTTCCTCTTGAGCGTCGGGTCGTCACGTCGGTCGCTTGCCTAGTCCGTAGACTCGTCGGGTTGATCGGTTGGGTCGTTAATCCAACCGGTCGGGTTTAAACCTGCGATACTGACCAGGTTTATACCAGTTTTTTGACTGTCGGCCGTTCTTCGCTCTTGCTGCAGGTTTTTCTTGATGCACTTTTGACGCACTTTTTCTTCCTTGCAGCTTGGTGGACCAGGATCCTGTGGCGGGTTTCTTCGTTTCTTCAATATCCGGCTCGAAGGACCAGACTGAAGTGGACTGTATGATGTAGGGAAGACTTGAATTAAAAGACTTCTTCGAATTTTCTTGATTTATTCTTGACTTGTTTCCTTGTTGAGAGCTGGGATCCGACTGTAACGTTCCGGTTTTTTTTTTTTTTTTGATTTGGCATCTCGCAGTTGACTCTCAGATTGAGGTCGCAGCTGCTTAACCGGACTATCCTGTGGATGCCTTAAGCTACTAACTTAAAGCCTCCAGCCAGGGGCATAAACTATTCTATATTATACTAAGCGAACGCTCGCTAAGGGCACCCCCTGTGGGGTACGAACCTCGGCTTAGGGCGTCGCTGGCGGGGGGACAGCAAGGTGGGACAGGCTGGATCAAATTTTCATTATTATTGATCGGGGAATTTAAATCTACTTTTCTCAGCGTAACGCGGGCTGGCGCTTCTGCGAGCAAGGGTCGGGTGGGAGTATTATTTATTCGGGAGTGTCGCGGGCGCAATGGACCTCGTCGGCGAGGTCGGAATGCGGGTCTTTTTTTATTGTTTTGTACCGTGCTGGTGTCCCTATTGCTTTCCTGAAGGAGGGTTATAGGGTCATCTGGGTCGGAGAGAACATGCCTCGGACGGCGAATCTTACTGATTTTAGAGGGGACATAACTGGCCGCTTTTACAATCAGAGGGTTGCGGTGAAGGGCGGCTTTATCAAAGAAACGCTTTGAATTGCGTTTTAGAAATTGGGCTATAGTGGGGATTTTTAGGTCGAGATGGAGGATCTCGTTCCTAACGTACCAGGGGGCTCCCGTTGCCATTCGTAGGAAACGGTTTTGAAGGGTTTGCATTCTATGCACGTGTCGGGGTTTGGCTTGTGCCCAGGCGGCGCACGCATAGGTCATGATAGGGCGGATGCATGCTAAGTACGTTCGCAATTTGCACCTAAGTGACAGCTTGCTACGCGCATTCAGCATGTAGTGGAGTCTTCCTAGAGCGAAAGCGGCTCGCGAGCGGACCTTCTTTATGTGCTCTGAAAATGACAGTTTTTCGTCTAGGACCACACCTAGGTATTTGGCTTGCTTCTCCCAGGGGATCGGCTTGTCAAACAAGGTGATTGGTCGGGGGAGGGGGATTTTTCTTCTGAGTCTCGGTTTCCTGAAAAGGACCGCTTGACTCTTATCGGGGTTTACTTCTATTCTCCACTTCCTGAACCAGGAGCCGAGCTGGTTGGCTTCGGATTGGAGAGTGTGAGCTATCGCTATGGGGCTTTTGCCTGAATAGTAAATGGCCGTGTCGTCTGCGAACAGAGCCAACTTCGCCTTTTTACTAGAAGGGATATCGCTAGTGAATAGCGTGAAAATGAGAGGGGAGAGCACGGAGCCCTGGGGGACTCCTGCGCGGATGGGGCGGGGGGAGGAGAGCGCTCCCTCGATGCGATAGTGGAATGTGCGGTTCGACAAAAAGTCCCGTAAGATGAGTACGAGACGGTCTGGCACGCCTAGTTGGTAAAGCTTATATAATAAGCCGTTGTGCCAGACTTTGTCGAATGCTTTCGCTATGTCAAAGAAGATAGCACCCGTCATTGAGCCGCGCTGGAACCCAGCACTAATGTCCTCGATGATGCGGTGGACCTGATGCACGCTACTGTGCTGGGCTCGAAAGCCGAACTGTTCGTCGGGGATAAGGCCCTTAGTCTCAGCGTAGTCTCTGAGGCGCTTATAAATAAGTCTCTCATAAACCTTGCCGAGAACTTTGAGCAAACTGATGGGGCGGTAGCTGGAGGCCTCGGATTTAGGCTTACCAAGCTTTGGGATGCCTATAACTATGGCTTCTTTCCACGATTGTGGGAAGATGTTGTTGCTAAGGGCTCCATTGAAGATGGTTGCCAGTAGCATTATTAGGTGGGCTGGGAAGAGTTGGATTACCTTATTGGTGAGTCCATCTGAACCGGGGGCTTTACGGGTTTTAAGACCTTTGATTATATCCTGCACTTCGTCCGGAGTGACGGGAGGCAGAGGATTATCCGGGTCTTCGACTGGAGGGAGGTTAGTTCTACGTTCAACTTCCGCGTCAACCTTTGCGAGGTGAGCTTAGTCTACTGGTAGGGAACTTGGTGAGCACTGGGCTTCTAGACTGTCGGCTAGGCACTCAGCTTTTTCGTCGTCATCGAAGGCGATGGACTTATCGGGGCGTATTAAGGGAGGCATGGAAGTGACTTTCTGGGACTGGAGTTTCCTCTGGAGTTCCCAGAAGGCAAGGTGGGTAGGTTTACTTCGTCCACCGGGACGTTTTCCGACCGGAGGTCGGCAAGAATATCGGTTGTGGGGATTTCGCGTGGGATCCTTTTTATGACCACGCGGGTCTGTTTTTCCTCTGGCAGAGAGAAGGTGTGGTATGCCACACCCCTTGCTCGGAGAAGGGCGGTGAGGTCCCTATAATCACGGGACGTGGGGACTTGTATTTTAATGCCCTGTTGGGTGTTGCGGGCATTGGTGTATGCGATCTTTTGGTCGCAACACCATTTGGAGACGTCGGTCCACTTACCCTTGTCCTGAACGAACACAGGGGGTGGAGGGGGGACGCTCCCGTAAGCCCCGCCCACTTTTCCCCGCTAACGCTGCTCTGATTGGTTGATATTTCATTCCAGATTCCGCCGCCCCGAGCGACGCGTCTCGTAGTCGCACGGACTACTACTAGCTACAGTCGTTAACTGTTGTCTTTTTCAAGACACAGTTAATAAGTGTTTCTATCAGGTTTAAGTCAAAACGTACATCGTCGCGTTATTGGCCCCTTCCGGGCGTCCTCGGTGGATACCACACGGTGCCAACGAAACCGAGTGGGGTGTTGACCCACACACCCGCCTAACCCCTTCAGGGTAAGGCAGTAAGTTGGACGGTCCCTTTGTTCGGCCTTGGGGGATCTCCTAGTCGGCATTGGTGACGTAGATAGTATAACCCGTTTGGTTTCAGCCACACACCTAGTGTCGGTTGGGTGTGTCTACACCCTTCGCACTAGACTTACTAGGACCCCGTTACACATTGAGATAGGTAACGGGCCAAAGCAAGCTTAGGGCTCATAAATAGGTACTCAACCTCCCTGCCTACCCCCGGCAGGGAGGGTATACTCATCCCCGGTCAATCCACCCGGGTAGTTAGGCGTTAGTTAGCTACTTAGCTATTAGAATACCTACAATAAGTAGGTATTTACTAGCGGAGGAATAACTCCCTCCCTAGTTAGAAAATGGCCCTCCCGTCGGTAGAGGAACGCCTTACGCGTTCCCTACTCCTTCTTGATAGGCTTTTAGACCGCCTCCCCGCCCTTAAATTAGAGTTCGGCCCCGAGCTGAACGAGATTAAGGGATCTACCTCCCTCTCTATCAACGTCGCTGACACTGAGTTCAGCGATGTTTTATTAGGCTCCCCTCACCTGGAGAGTCCTCTTAGTCCGACAGTGTCCATGGACACTGACGTGCAGGTAGCGTCTCCAATACGCGCCACGACCCCATACCCATATGGTTCCGAAGAGGCTAGATTTAGCTCTTGTTCCTCCTCGACCCACTCCGAAGACGAGGGCTTCGTCCCCGTCCTAGGCAAGGGGATGAAGAGGAAATGCAAGAAGCAATCCTCCCACCAGGCCAATAAGGTCGCGGCTATAGACGAGTCCGCGCTCGCTACCCCCTCCCCTGCCCCCGTAACCTCCACCCCCGCAGCTACACCCGCGACTCGCCCGCCAGTAGCTTCAACCGCCACTACCCCCCGCCCGACTGCGTCATCCTCCGCACAGGATGCTCCCCCCCCACCCACTACCGGACCAAAAAAGATCCCCCCTCCACCCCCTGTGTTCGTTCAGGACAAGGGTAAGTGGACCGACGTCTCCAAATGGTGTTGCGACCAAAAGATCGCATACACCAATGCCCGTAACACCCAACAGGGCATTAAAATACAAGTCCCCACGTCCCGTGATTATAGGGACCTCACCGCCCTTCTCCGAGCAAGGGGTGTGGCATACCACACCTTCTCTCTGCCAGAGGAAAAACAGACCCGCGTGGTCATAAAAAGGATCCCACGCGAAATCCCCACGACTGATATTCTTGCCGACCTCCGGTCGCAAAACGTCCCGGTGGACGAAGTACACCGTATGCACCGCGCTAGAGGCGGTGAAGCATACGACATGGTACTCGTCGTCTGCCCTCCAGTTCAGGGTTACCACCCTATATTCAAGGTGAAAGCAGTTTGCCACCTTACGGGTCTCGAAATCGAGAAACCCAAAAAGAGCGGCATCGTAGGCCAATGCCACAACTGCCAGCTCTATGGCCATACTCAAAAATTCTGCCACGCAAAACCCAGGTGCGTCAAGTGCCTGGGCGAGCATGGCACCGCGGAGTGCCCGCGCCCCAAGGACCGCACTCAATGCCTCAGCCCTCCAAGCTGTGTGCTATGCAGGCAAGAGGGTCACCCAGCCAACTACCGTGGCTGCCCCAAGGCCCCCAAATCTTCGTTCCCCAAGCTGATGAAGCGCGCAAACGCCCACCAGCAGAGGGAATCCCCCTCCACATATAAAGTACCATCAGCGGTACTGCCTGAGCGACTAAGCCCACAGAGGCCTAGTCCGTGGAATTACACCCACCACCAACAGGCTTTCCCATCCATGGGCCCCTCTCAACCCTCTCAACCCTCTCAACCCTCTCAACCCGCACAACCTTCCCAAACGGCGAAACCCCCAATCCCCAGTCTCATGGACCCCCGTCTCCGCATTGCGGCCCCCCCAACACCCGCACCTGCCCCCGCGGCAGCCCGCCCCCTGCCACGACAGCCCGCCCAGTAGGCCCCAACTGGGCCTTTAATGTTATTTCGACGGCTTTCATAGCCTTCCATAGCCCGCGCGCTATGCAAATGGCTAACGAAATCGTTGCCGCCCAAGCCGCCGGGGATCTCTACAAGATCCAGGCAATCTATAACGCGTACCCTGACATTACGCAAGCCCTATCATCCCTCAGCAACATCAACAAAAACCCATAATGTATAACGCCGTTATTACTAGGTTTAAACCCCGATCCCTCACTCTAGGCATCTTCAATGCAAATGGCATAGAGGGTCAACGAGATGAGATCGCGGGTTTCCTCCGCGGCCATCAAATCGACATCCTCCTCTTACAGGAGTCCTTTTTAAAACCTCACAAACGAGATCCATCAATCGCAAACTATCGACTAGTTCGCAATGATAGGACTCGTTGTCACAAGGGCGGCACCATTATCTATTACAAAAAGGAACTCTATTGTATCCCAATAGACCCTCCCTCCCTCTCCCGACTAGAAGTCTCTATTTGCCGACTAGGTATGTCCGGCCATCAGCCAATTACCCTAATCTCGGCCTACCTCCCGCCCCAAAGCTACTCAGAGGACCTCCGCCTCCTCGAAAGCGACCTCTCTGCCCTATTCGGCCTGAGTGACTCCGTTATCATAGCGGGCGATCTCAACGCTAAATACCCCGCCTGGAACAGTACCAGAACCTCCACAAGAGGGCAACACTTGTTTAACCTCTCAACCTCTATGACCTTTGACGTCATTGCTCCAATGACTCCCACTCATTTCCCTCACAACCCTAATTTCACCCCCGACGTCCTAGACTTGGCGCTCCTAAAGAACGTCAATCTACGACTGGATTCAATAGAGACGGTGCATGAGCTTAACTTAACACCGTCCTATCATCATCAAAATGGCCCCGCGCATAGGTCTTTCCGACCCCTCCCAACCTCCTTGTACCAAGACGGTAACGGACTGGAAGAGAGTAAGCACCCAGCTGAAATCCAACACGTCCCCCCAATTGGACTCTATCCCCGACCAGTTCGACTCTATCGCCGACACGACGGCCGCGATCGACTCACTCACCGACCACGTACAATCTGTCGTGAACAATTGTTCACGGGAGGTTCCAGAGAGGGGCGACCGCCTCTGGAAGCTACCCGACGATATACGCGATCTGTTGACTGAGAAGAACGCGGCTATCCGTGCCTACAGTAACTTTCCCTGCGACGCGAACAAAGCCCACATGCGCTACTTACAGAGAACTGTAAGGAAACGTGTGGCGGAGCTGCGTAACGCGGGCTGGGACAGGATGCTGAGCGAGCTAGAGCCTACCCACCTTGCCTTCTGGGAACTCCAGAGGAAACTCCAGTCCCAGAAAGTCACTTCCATGCCTCCCTTAATACGCCCCGATAAGTCCATCGCCTTCGATGACGACGAAAAAGCTGAGTGCCTAGCCGACAGTCTAGAAGCCCAGTGCTCACCAAGTTCCCTACCAGTAGACTAAGCTCACCTCGCAAAGGTTGACGCGGAAGTTGAACGTAGAACTAACCTCCCTCCAGTCGAAGACCCGGATAATCCTCTGCCTCCCGTCACTCCGGACGAAGTGCAGGATATAATCAAAGGTCTTAAAACCCGTAAAGCCCCCGGTTCAGATGGACTCACCAATAAGGTAATCCAACTCTTCCCAGCCCACCTAATAATGCTACTGGCAACCATCTTCAATGGAGCCCTTAGCAACAACATCTTCCCACAATCGTGGAAAGAAGCCATAGTTATAGGCATCCCAAAGCTTGGTAAGCCTAAATCCGAGGCCTCCAGCTACCGCCCCATCAGTTTGCTCAAAGTTCTCGGCAAGGTTTATGAGAGACTTATTTATAAGCGCCTCAGAGACTACGCTGAGACTAAGGGCCTTATCCCCGACGAACAGTTCGGCTTTCGAGCCCAGCACAGTAGCGTGCATCAGGTCCACCGCATCATCGAGGACATTAGTGCTGGGTTCCAGCGCGGCTCGATGACGGGTGCTATCTTCTTTGACATAGCGAAAGCATTCGACAAAGTCTGGCACAACGGCTTATTATATAAGCTTTACCAACTAGGCGTGCCAGACCGTCTCGTACTCATCTTACGGGACTTTTTGTCGAACCGCACATTCCGCTATCGCATCGAGGGAGCGCTCTCCTCCCCTCGCCCCATCCGCGCTGGAGTCCCCCAGGGCTCCGTGCTCTCCCCTCTCATTTTCACGCTATTCACTAGCGATATCCCTTCTAGTAAAAAGGCGAAGTTGGCTCTGTTCGCAGACGACACGGCCATTTACTATTCAGGCAAAAGCCCCATAGCGATAGCTCACACTCTCCAATCCGAAGCCAACCAGCTCGGCTCCTGGTTCAGGAAGTGGAGAATAGAAGTAAACCCCGATAAGAGTCAAGCGGTCCTTTTCAGGAAACCGAGACTCAGAAGAAAAATCCCCCTCCCCCGACCAATCACCTTGTTTGACAAGCCGATCCCCTGGGAGAAGCAAGCCAAATACCTAGGTGTGGTCCTAAAAGAAAAACTGTCATTTTCAGAGCACATAAAGAAGGTCCGCTCGCGAGCCGCTTTCGCTCTAGGAAGACTCCACTACATGCTAAATGCGCGTAGCAAGCTGTCACTTAGGTGCAAATTGCGAACGTACTTAGCGTGCATCCGCCCTATCATGACCTATGCGTGCGCCGCCTGGGCACAAGCCAAACCCCGACACGTGCATAGAATGCAAACCCTTCAAAACCGTTTCCTACGAATGGCAACGGGAGCCCCCTGGTACGTTAGGAACGAGATCCTCCATCTCGACCTAAAAATCCCCACTATAGCCCAATTTCTAAAACGCAATTCAAAGCGTTTCTTTGATAAAGCCGCCCTTCACCGCAACCCTCTGATTGTTAAAGCGGCCAGTTATGTCCCCTCTAAAATCAGTAAGATTCGCCGTCCGAGGCATGTTCTCTCCGACCCAGATGACCCTATAACCCTCCTTCAGGAAAGCAATAGGGACACCAGCACGGTACAAAACAATAAAAAAAGACCCGCATTCCGACGAGGTCCATTGCGCCCGCGTCACTCCCGAATAAATAATACTCCCACCCGACCCTTGCTCGCAGAAGCGCCAGCCCGCGTTACGCTGAGAAACGTAGATTTAAATTCCCCGATCAATAATAATGAAAATTTGATCCAGCCTGTCCCACCTTGCTGTCCCCCCGCCAGCGACGCCCTAAGCCGAGGTTCGTACCCCACAGGGGGTGCCCTTAGCGAGCGTTCGCTTAATTTAACATAGAATAGTTTATGCCCCTGGCTGGAGGTTTTAAGTTAGTAGCTTAAGGCATCCACAGGATAGTCCGGTTAAGCAGCTGCGACCTCACTGAGAGTCAACTGCGAGATGCCATATCAAAAAAAAAAAAAAAAAAAAAAAAAAAAAAAAAAAAAAAAAAAAAAAAAAAAAAATTCGTCGACACACTATGATCCCAGCGCTCGACAAGTGAACAAGTCAGAAGAAACAATAAGAAGCTCGCCATTCCTCGCCGCCGTTTGCCTCCAGAAAAATATCCTACTTCGTGTTATTATTTTCTTCAAAAGCCTCGAGTTATCCCCAACAACTATTTCATGAAATCATGACACAGAACTTAAGGAGTTGTATTGCTGATTCTAATGATTATAATTACAATAATAATTGATTAACTACCCCACCGCCGTATCTCTACGTTGACGTCGTGGTGGGGCGTGCGCGCTCCGAACTTCAGGTCTATGCCGGTAGAGTTTTTTGCCGGAACAGGTCTGGGATGAGGAGCCAGACCAAGAGAGATACAGAAACCCGCAGGGCAGCATGTGGCGAGCTGTTGGGCAGTAGCGACCCCACGAACCCTATATCCGGGGAGAAATCTTGTTCCTCACCTCTTGCTTGCAATTATTGGCCGGCTTGAGTGGAGATTCGCAAGAGCAAATGTGCTTGAAGGAAGGAAGTATTCCAGTAAGATGCTGGTAGGGATCTTGACCGTACTTCCGGGATTTTCCTGATAGCCGTGGAATACCGCTCCACTCCTTATAAGCTCCACTCCACTCCTTATGAGCGATAGCCGTTTTGCGTGGATGTGACGCATGTTTCCCGCAACCTTTTCTATTTTTTTTTGTGTAACCTCTTTTTTGCGTCTTGTTTACCGCAAGTAAACGTATTTTCTTTCTTTCTTTCTTTCATAAGCACCTCAGGACATGTTGCCCCTTGTTGCCTCGACACTTTGTGCTAGCGACCGTTTTCGGGGGCCCATTATTGAGTGTGCAAGTCACCCCCTGCCATTTTACCTGTGTATTTTAGATAATATATTGGTCAGGTAGGGGCCATAGTCTTTTCATAGTTTTAGATAACCAGTTCACTTAGCCACCCAAACCCATAATCCAATATCTTTATTTCCATATCTTGCAATAGTGATCACTAATTGCAAGATATGGAAATAAAGAACTAACTAACACTAACCGGGGGTTGTCCTTGGGTGCACTAGATTCCAGCCGGATGTGGACCTGACGTGCTATGCGGACAACACGCTGGTCACGGCCCGGGGGAGTTCGCACAGGGAGGCAGCGTTGCTGGCGACGGCTGCGGTCTCACAGGTGGTGGGCCGCATACGGCGCCTTGGCCTGGAGGTGGCCCTCAACAAGTCGGAAGCCATGGTGATTCATGGTCCCCGGCGCGCGCCGCCGCCTGGATCACACATAGTGGTCGGCGGGGTCCGGATCGCTGTCGAGTCTACCATAAAGTATCTGGGATTGGTGCTCGACAGCCGGTGGGACTTTGGACCCCACTTCCGGCGGCTGGCGCCTAAGTTGATGGGCGCGGTTGGGGCGCTGTCAACGCTGCTTACTAATCTGGGGGGCCCGTCACCTGTAGGCGACTCTACGTGGGGATCGTGCGATCGATGGCCCTGTATGGGCCGATCTGGGCGACTGACCTGACGGCCAGTAGCATCGAAGTTCTGCGGAGACCGCAGCGAGCAATGGCCGTCAGAGTCTCCATTACTCCACGATGTCCTCCGCCTTAGTGGTGTAGTGCATGCGGAAGATGTACACCGGTGTGTTCGGCTTTGCGGCACGCAGGCTCACTTTAGGATCCGTAGGAGCTTTGCCGCAGCGGTTCTTGTTTGTTCGCGATCGGCGGACACTAACCTGCTTTTGCACTCTGCGTCTTATTTGAAACTTTTGATCCAACAAGATTACAAGACCAATAAGGTGGTATAAATTTCTTCAGTTTTCCCGATACTTTATTTAAAATAAAATTCGAAAAATAATATTGACGTTCTAGATGACGTTCTAAGACATCAAATGAGTTTTCATACTGTCAACTTCGAAGTTACGCAAGCTGATAGAATAAATAATTATCATAATTCTACATAGGATAAAAAAAATATCAACAAAAATGGAAGGAAGTGAAGGGAAAGTAAAGAGTAGGGTAGCCATGGACCCTTCTTTGTTATCTTCTGAGTCCGCGGGAAAGTCATATGGTGCTATTGGAAAAAAGCCTCTAAGTCGAATGAAATTGCGGAAACAATCTTATGGCTTCTCTGGTATTCCCGGCTTAGGAGCACACGCACGAAGACGGAGTTCACAGGTAGCTTCTTTATTACGTACCTTGGAAACAAAAAATACCAGCCTGTAAGGTGCATTCGGCTAACTCCGAAAATCGGGATATTCCAATAATTACAAATTTCTACAAATCGCGGCAATATTATTTGCTCTAACAACATGCACCCAGCCGCCATCTTAGTAATCTTCCGCGCGTCAATTGACTCAAGAGGCTATGAGCAAGCGTTTGCATGTAATGCTGGTCTTCGGATTACCGGATTTACCCGAACGTCTATAATTAAGAAATCTGGTAGGTAAGTTATTTAACTGGTTGTTTTTTAATTCGATAGATTTTTGTTTAGTGCACTTTTGAGTAGGTTTAAACACGCTTTTTTTTTTTGTTTGGGGAATCACCAAATGACTTCTCCCACTCTGGGCGGAGCGGGAGGGCGTGTCAGACTGACTAAAACCCACCCGTGTTCTTTCAGTTGCCTGTGCAATGCCAGGGGCCACGGTATTCCTTTCGGACTTTCCCACAACCCCGGCAGGCATCGGTCCCATGGGATCCCTTCACCTGCTGACAACTCTTTGACACAACGCGCCGTCGACCCGGGCCTGGTCCTTACCGGACGGCGAGCTAACCATTGCTCACCGTCCGCAAGCCCGCGCCTACGGTGGTGGCCGGGAATCGGCCTGCGATTCCCGACGCCCAGGGCGTCTCCTCCAGGGGCGGCTAGGGGTGTGAGGGCGCGAAATTTGCCTCTCCCTCACGCGTTCCGCCTCCTCCTTCGCGAGCATTACTGCTTCGCAGAAAGAGGTGACGGCCTCCCATGCCCTCTCGCTCTGTACCATGGCTTGGACCAGGGCCGGATGCGAGAAATCCCCGCCACCGATCGCCTCCACGAGGACGCGGCGGTGCTCTGCCCAATTCGGTATGTAAAGTAAAAATTAACCTATGCTGATTCCAAAACCATTTCGAGATTTTAGGTTTGTAAGCCTTATTTTTCTATTTTTAGGTCTTTAATTTTAAGATCGTATTTATTTTCACAAAAATTCTTAAAATCACTGACTCTTACTTGACCTCTAAATGACGTCATAAAGTTCCCTATATAGGAAACTTTCAGTGCCTCTTGTAATAAAATTTTGTACGTGTCGAGCGTCAATGTCAACGTCAAGTTTACATGAAGCTGTTTACTTTCGTTGAGCGTACCGTTCCTTGATTTTTTGATAAGTAACCTAATTCTTTTCACTATAACCCTTGCTTTCCCTTCGGACTTCGATACTTACTGCTACATTGACCATTTGGACCAAAAGGAACTGCTTGCCTACCCTTTGGATTTGTTTTAAATATGGACCTCAGTACACAAACAATTTGTTTTGGCTATTTGTTGTGGTGTTTTTACATGACGGTATGAAGCATTTAGCACAAATAGTCTTTGATCGATTCATAATTAATAAGCTTTATCTTTACAATAAGGTACGGATACTGTAAAAATAAAAATCGCTCTGTTATGACAAATTAATATTAACTGTCCAATTTGACAGTTTGACTTTACTGAGTTTTCAAGTTTAGTTTTAATTATATGTATTAGACGTGGCAAAGATCATAAGTTATTCAGCCTACTTTATGACGTCAGCACGAACAAAACTTAAAAAAATAACTACAGCTTGGAAAAACAAAATGTTGAAATTGTATATTTCAAATACTCATATCTTTAAAATAAAAATATAAAAAAAATACCTGAAAAATACTTTACATACCGAATTCGGGCAGACCTCCACCGTATACTCCACCGTGTTCTCCGGGCGATCCACGCAGTGATGACAGCCCGGGCGTTTCCTCCCGCCTGATACGAAACAGGAACCTACCGAAACAGCCGTGTCCGGTGAGGACCTGCGTCAGGCGGAAGGTGAGGACGCCGTGGCGCCTCTCCAGCCACTCCTCAAAGAGGGGACTTATCGCCGCAATAGTGGCGTGCCCAGCACTGGGTTACGACAATCGCACTCTCCATGACGCCATGAGATCCCGCCGGAGCTCTGTCTGCTTTGCCGCGATTTCTCGCGGCATCGGAATCAATCGTTTCGCCTCTTTGTGCCACTCCCAAATATGCGCGAGGACTTTTGCTTCGGCAATCTGGCAAGAAGTCTCGCCGCCTCACCGGAGACCGTGTGGTATCCCCGGACCACCCGGATCAACCGGCGGGCTGTCCGCTGCCTCAACGAACACGCCCACACCGGTGCCCCGTAAAGGGCCATGGACCGCACGACCCCCGCGTATAGCCTCCGGCAAGAGGCGTTTGAACCGCCTAGATTGGGTAGGAGCCGCTTCAAGGCAGCCCCGGCCCGCTCCAGTCTGGGAGCCAAACGTCGGAAATGCTCCACGAAGTTCCACCGACTGTCCTGGACGAGTCCTAGGTACTTCATCGTCGACTCAACGCCGATGTGAACCCCTCCTACCGTTATTTGGGAACCCGATGGTGGCGCGTTCTGAGGACCATGAAAACACGTGGGCAACTGCCGGATTCTGGCCACGATTGTTGCAACCCCATGTGTCGCTAGATCGGCCGCCGCCTGGTGCGACTTCCCCTGCGCCAAAACCAAAACGTGTCGTCAGCGTAACAAACGACTCTGACGCCGCTAGGGTGGTCGGCGCGCAGCACCCAGTCGTATCCGATGTCCCACAGATGCGGCCCTAGGACCGATCCCTGTGGGACACCGCACGACATCTTTCGCCGGCTCTATTCTTCCTGGTGACTGGGGTAGATTACGGCCCTGTCCGTCAAATAGGCCTCGACCACACGACAGAGGTAGGTCGAGGTAATTTAGTTCTTCAAAATATAAAGGGTGGGGTGGAAATGCGTCTTGTTACATTAAACGTACTTACTTACACTTTAAACTTCTAAAGAGTGAAAGGCTCATTGGTAAAGTCCCAACAGGATCAAGATCTTGGAAGTTCGGTAAGATTTAAGGCACTATAATTTTTAGGAAACTCAAATTAAAATACCCAATGTTATGGCTTTATATTCATAATTAAGAGAACAACAGTGTTGAAGTGTAAATCAGCCTTGATAATTGAAAAATCGTTTCACTTAAGTCACGGAAGACTTTGACTTAACAAGAACCCATCATAAGTATACTCCGAACTCGAAAGAAGCGAACTTGAAAACCGTTCACATGTCAAAGATGTAAGAAATAACAGTCGTGATACCGGAGTGCCTCCCTGATGCAACTCCAGGGCAGGGTATTGAAGGCGTTGGCGATGTCTAGAGACACCGCCAAGACGACCTCACCCCGAGCCACCGCATCCCCCGTCGTGATAATTAGTCAAAGGGTCCAAAAATGCATATAAAAACTATACCTTTCCTGCTCAAACTTACAAAGTGTAGGGAAAAGGATAAGGAATAAGGTCACATTTCAAGTCTCTGAAACTCGCTAAAGCCGGTCACTGCTGAGCTGACCATACAGCTCGGGCGACATGACGTCATTGTAGCTATTGTAAAGCTTGTGGGATGAAAAAAAATTATGGGGAAGTGTGTTTTTCTTATTGAATAATGTAAATTAGTGTATCAAAGATGCTAAAAGATAAAAACATTTCTTGTTTTTTTTTTATAACTTTTTTCTGTAATGTTTTTTTTTTACTTGAAAATTTGTTTTTGTGTACCTTACATGTATTTTTATCTTTATTTTTCCAGCTCGGAATGGAATTTAAACGGCCCCAACTGATTTATCTGAACACATACCAATTGGAACCGCGTGTCAGGTTTCACGTGGCTATGGTAACGAAGGCCATCAATTCTATACTGGATACTCACTATAACGATACCAAGTATAGTGGTGCGGTAAGTAGCGAAGGCGTATATTGTTGTGGACAGGTGCACTCTCTCTTCCCTCACTCTCAGTCCGATGGGACGGCTCATAATCCGACACGACCGGAAAGAGATCAGACCCAGAACCATCGGCTTAACGTGCTTTCCGAAGTATCACACCGAAAACTTCCAAACTCCAGGCTGTTACTAAGAAATTCCTAATGAAAAAACCCAATAACACCATTGCCTGAACTGGGAATTGAACTCAGGACCCCATGCTCAGCAGTCGCGCTTACGACAACGAGACCAACGGCACGATAAAAAAAACGTCTAACAAAATACGTGTACCGAACTTATTCACTCATTTTAATTACGTACTGTCCCCAGGATTCTCCCACAAAAACAATGATAATAGCTGATGAAGTAATGCGAACTGTCAAGAATATGAACTTCGATCGCTACCGAATTATCTCCGTTGTTAGTATTGCTCAGAAGAGAGCTCAATGCTACAATAATGCCGTCGCGTTTCTCTGGGATCACGAGTTCGATAACATTGTGGATGTTAGTAGGGAGAACAATACATCATTCATTCAAGTCACTGTTTTTGGAGTCTACCTTGACTAAATAATCTTCTGTCTTGCTGCAGGTGATATGTCACCTCCTCGACTTCCTTGAATCCTAGTAGATTTTAGAGACATTTATTGTGTTCTTTTTCATTATTATTGATATCAGAAAGCATCTCCTTGAGTTTCTTAACTCCACGTACATTTCGGAGTCTACCTTGACTGGATTGTCTTTTCTTGCTGCAGGTGACATGACACCTCCTCGACTTCCTTGGCTCCTAGTAGATTTTAGAGACATCTATTGTGTTATTTTTCATTATTATCTTTATCTTCTATGCATACATAATAAAGGTTGAATAAGGTTTATAATATATCTAAGCGTTTCTAACTATTTTCATAACGCATATTGGTCGACTCAACTACTGTTTTACTTACTTAATTTCCGTAAACTAAAATTAATCGTAGTTGAATAAGCCGTAGGTGAATTCTCCTTTATGGATTTGGTTCATTAGTTATTACAAAAATCTATGAAACGATCTTTAGGTATTTCAAACAGTAGGTCTTTTGCCCGTAGTTATCTCGAAAATAGTTACAATACACTTAGATAATAGGTTGGGGAAAAAGTTGCTTCGCATTTTTTAAGAAAATTAAAAACATTTTTTAATATAGTTTATTTACATTTAACTAAAGTATGTAGGTACCATTTTGTTCGATAACTTTTTGCCATCTTGTAGGTAGGGACATGATCCCATTGCTATAGAAATTTTGGGACTTTTGATCAAAATACCGCGACAAGTGGTTTAGGCAGTCCTCTCGTGATGTTAACCTGACACTGCCTAAGGAATTCTGAAGAGACCGAAACAGGTGAAAATCTGAAGGTGCAAGGTCAGGACTATACGGCGGATGCATTAACACCTCCCAGCCAAACTCTCTTATTGTTTGCTGAGTGGCTAAAGATGTGTGAGGTCTAGCGTTATCATGATGAAAAACCACACCCCTTCTGTTGGTTAATTCCGGCCGCTTTCTCTCAACTTCTTACTTTAATCTCATCGCTCCCGTTGTTCGCAGTAGAGTTCAGAATCGATGGTACTGCCTGGTGGTAACAGCTCATAATGAATATTTCCACTTTTCATCACCGGTTATCAGCTTCTTCAAAAACGGTTCGGTTTCATTAGGGTAGGGGTGTGCAGCACTGCGCACTTTTACTACTATGTTCTCTAAAAGAAAAACAAAGCAGTTTAAAATCAACTTCAGTCTTTATTCATTTACCTAGGTTATCTGCCTTGTAAGAAAACTTAAAAAAAGCAAATTATAGGTTACAGTTTAGGAACTATTACAAAAATTTGCAGCATCCTTAATGCGCACTTTTGCACAACGTATGAGGACAAGAGTGCGCAGCCAGGTGTACAAGTTTGCGCACGTAGGTCAAGAGTGCGCATCACTCACAAATGTCACATTTGAAGATACCATGGCCTTCGTATGCTGTGCATTTTTCGTGCCACCAGTTTTTGCATGAAATACATTCGATCCAGTCTTCAATAATTGAATCTCTGTACACTTCAGAGCAACCTGGACATGCCCAATTTTTCTTTTTGGGTGCAATTGCTGGCTTTTTTGGTTTTATAGTCTTGGTCTTTTTAGGCAATTGTTTTTCATTTTTCTTTTTATGTTCTTCTTCAAGTATTCTTTTGTGTGGAGAGCTGTTTCAAATTTCAGACCTTTTGATTCTCTTACTATAGGGTCGCGCGACAGATGACTTTAGATACGGCGACAACTCCAACAATGTGACAGAACAAGTTGATGGAATTGATGCTAGACTTTGCAAATCCAAATGTTGGTTTGTATCGCAGTCGGAGAGTTCCTTCTCTTCACATAGCTTTCTTGCTGCCTCTAATATGTCTTCTTCTATTAAAAACAGTTGTCTTTCATTGTCGTCGGCAATTGTCTCAGATTCTGTTGGTATGCTTGTTTAAACAAGGTCTTCAGTCAGCGATGCTACATTCATCTCAACATGATCAGATTCTAATGATCTCTCAGTTACGCTGCTAGCTAACAAGTCGATGTCAGAAAAAATATCACTTTTAAAGGGCCATATTCCCGTCACCTTAGATCCTTCAATAGCATTAGCAATAGTTGCAGTTTTAGCATAAGCAGGGGTAAATATCGCAGCAATTTGAAAGGTGGGTATTGTGCGGCCTGGGTGGTTCCTCAACCAGTTGAAGAAACATCTATGCTGAAGAAGAAGCATAACAGTAAACACATGTCATGATAAAACACATCATATCTTAAATAAAAGTCTGATACAGTGTACAAGACTGCGCGCGCAATCTTGTGCACGATGGCTATGCGCACTCTTGCACATAGAGCACTGTTGTGGACTCCTACTCCATTAACGTACATCAGGGACTAACAGTGCCATCTCGAGGCAAAAAATGATACCATACGCTACGTCATAGCTATCACTCGACTGTGATTGGGCTTCATTTGAAATATTGTTCCCACACCCCTCTCCTTGAATGTTGTAAATCAAAAATGGTTAATACACATAATTTGTTCGTTAAAACTAAAGCATCGTTTTCATTGAAAATCCTCAACACAATCTAGAAACCACCTAAGTTTTCACCAAACCTCACCGCTGCTGCTACATTTTGGACCTTCGAACCAAATATTGGAATATTGATACCAAGATCGCCGAGCGACCTTTGAATGACCTTTGCACATTGGCGGATTGAGAAGAAAACCCAAAGGTTTCATCAAAAATAATACGCAATCGGTGGGGCCAATCCTTATTTCTTCCCATCATCTCCTGAGTTCTATTTGGTGCTATAGTGTGTCTGTGCTCTTATTTCAGTGAAATTGCCGCATTGTATTCTCGGAATATCGGATTTCCAGTCAATTACTAGCCTGGTGACGTTGCTAGCATCAGTGCCGTGTGTGATTGAGCTGACGATTATAAAACCGTGAGTACTCCTCTTTTCACTGACCACCAAAATGCCTATTGACTCTGCTAAATCCCGTGACAAATCTCCTAATTTGCTAAGTGTAGAAAGTAGTGAGTTAGTTCGCGATTTAGTTAGGAAGCGTGGTATAATTAAGGGCAGGCTTACCAAATTTAATAATTATTTAGACTCCTTAAAAGATTGTGATCATGACTTTCCTAATCAAAAACGCATTGATTTAAAGTTGAGGATTCAAGGATGTACAACTCTATTTTCTGAATTCAACAACATTCAAACTAAAATAGAAGAGAGAGTTTCTGATAGTGAATTAGGCGAACAATTAAATCAAAGAGAACATTTTGAAGATAGTTACTACAATTTAATATCACTTGCTGAGTTTATGCTGAACACTGATGAGGTCGCTGACTGCTCTAGGTCATTTCATAGTCATAATAACAGTCAA
This sequence comes from Xanthia togata, assembly GCA_963853775.1. Classification (NCBI taxonomy): domain Eukaryota; kingdom Metazoa; phylum Arthropoda; class Insecta; order Lepidoptera; family Noctuidae; genus Xanthia; species Xanthia togata. The sequence continues at coordinate 8,205,191 of OY970802.1, read as the reverse complement.
ATACATTCCGTGAAGCTACCCACTATCACTATGCCTACATTTGACGGTTCATATGAGCACTGGCTCGAATTCAGAGACACGTTTACCTCACTAGTTCATAATTCTAAAGATATTTCCAACATTCAAAAGTTTCACTATCTTAAATCGTCCCTAAAAGAAAGCGCAGAACTAGTTATACATTCCATAGAATTTTCTGCTGATAATTATCAGGTTGCATGGGACTTGTTGCTCAACCGATATAATAATTGCGGACTTTTAATTGATCATCATATCAAAGCCTTATTGAATATAACTGCAATAACTAAAGAGTCGCCTTCTTCAATTAGAACATTAATAGACACTATTTTGAAAAATTTACGTGCACTTAAAGTTCTAGGTGAGCCTACAAACTACTGGGATAGTTTAATTATTAATATCATGGTGTCAAAGTTAGATAAAATTACTGAAAGAGAATGGGGGTCTCATAAGTGTACATTGTTCCCGAACCCAAACGAAAACAATCATTCTAAACGTTTATCGGTCGATGATTTAATTAACTTTTTGTGCAACAAGGCAGACATGCTGGAGGCATTGCAAGCGTTCACATATCAAAGATGCTCAAAGCACTGACAACAAAAAACAACACTCAAAATGTCATAATATGTCACACTGCAATGTTTCTAGCGGGCCGAGTAAATCAAATAAACAACGCGGTAAGTTAATATGCGCAAAGTGCACCGCGAATCACCCACTGTACACGTGTAAAGAGTTTATCGAATGCGACCTAGACACAAAGCTTAAATTTGTACGCGAGCACAACTTATGTGAGAATTGTTTACATTCGAAGCACTCAGTAAATAATTGTAGGTTTGGGCCTTGTAGACACTGCAATCAAAAACATAACTCATTATTGCACAATTATAACGCTAATAGTTCTGTTGCTTTGCATTCCACAACGACCACTGAGGCGTCGCGTGCTAATGCGAGTGAAGCGCCAGCGCACTTCCCCGCGGCCGCACCAGCCGCCTCGGACTCCGCAGTCCCTATTCAAGTAAACAAGGCACACATGCAACCGCAATCGATTAAGTCTATGGGTGTGCAGTCCGTGTTATTGTCAACAGCTATCGTTGATGTAGCAGATGTACACGGTAGATATCATAAAGCGCGGGCACTCCTTGATAATGGAAGCCAGCGCTGTTTCGTTTCTAAATCATTATGTCAACTCTTAAATGCACCATTAATACAGTCCACAAACGAAGTTCGAGGCGTATTTTTCGCAATTATTGTTCGCAAGCTTGTAATATCGTTATCAAATCCTGCGGCGATAATTCATTCACTATGCGCATTAATTGTTATGTGCTGTCTAGGATCACGGCTTCGATGCCTGCCGTATGCAAATTAAGCGCGCAAGTCTGTATTCCAGACAACATACGGTTAGCCGATCCGGAGTTTCTAGACTACAAAAATATTGACATTTTGATTGGCGCAGATAGGTTTTGGGATCTGTTAGAAGACGGTAAAATTCGTTTGAGTAGTGGTCCGTTTCTACAGAACACCAAACTAGGCTGGATTATTTCCGGACCTATACTTAATTATACGCGAAAAAGTGCGCCAATTCATTGCAATATTATTAATTCTTTAGATACGCAACTTCGATTGTTCTGGGAGATTGAGGAACCATCTAAGGTCAGAGACGCTCAGACTGAGGAAGAACGTGCATGCGAAGATCATTTTGTTCGCACTACTACTCGCAATAGTGACGGGAGATTCTGCGTGCACGTTCCACTCCATCAGTCACCTGATACCTTGGGGGATTCTTATACACAAGCAGAACGTCGATTTTTTGCGCTAGAAAAACGTCTGCAGCGTTCGCCTGAATATAAAATTCTTTATTCCGATTTTTTACAGGAGTATCATAACTTAGGCCATATGACACAGGTAGATTCCTATGAATCCCCGTGTTATTTCATGCCGCATCATGGCGTGTTCCGCGAGCTCAGCACCACCACCAAGTTGCGCGTGGTGTTTGACGCTAGCGCACAATCGACCTCTGGTAAGTCACTGAATGATTTGCAACTAATTGGCCCTCCTATACAGGGTGATCTCATTGCCATTCTTCTCCGCTTTCGGCAGCACAAGTACGTCGCGTGCGCCGACGTGGAGAAGATGTACCGGCAGTGCTTGGTAGATGAGGGTCAGCGCAGCTTGCAAATGATTCTGTGGCGTGACCATCCCTCCAAGCCATTAGGTATATTTAAATTAAACACCGTGACGTATGGAACCGCCTCCGCACCTTTTCTAAGTATTAGGTGCCTAAAACAATTAGCCTTTGAATCTCCTGATCCTGATGTCGCTCGAACTATAAAAGAGGATTTTTATGTCGACGATTACATAACGGGCTTAGATGATAAAATAAAATTATTAGATCTATGCGACAAAACTCAAAAGACGCTGCAGTCGGGCTGTTTTCCACTTAGGAAGTGGATATTTAATTTTAAACACGATGATGCCCGTCAGTCGTCAAGTCAGTTTAAACCTTTAACTTTAGATGAAAATGTTAGTTCTAAAACCTTAGGAATAGGCTGGCATAACGTAAGCGATAACTTTTATTTTAATTCTCACGTTAATATAGAAAATACCAAGCCTATTACAAAGAGATCTATTTTATCAAAGGTTTCGCAAATTTTTGACCCTCTCGGTTTGTTAAGTCCTGTCATAATTGTTGTTAAAGTTCTTTTACAACAATTGTGGCTATTAAAAATAGGTTGGGATGATAACGTTCCAGATGACACGGCGCGCGTGTGGAACCGGTTTGTTATTTCATTGCAAGCGCTAAACACTGTCCGTATACCTCGCCACGCTATAGGTACACAGCCTATGTATATTGAGTTACACATTTTTAGCGACGCATCTCAGACGGCGTACGGCGCGTGTATTTATGTTCGCACAGTTTGCAATGATTTAACAGTATCAGTTAGGTTATTGTTTTCAAAAACAAAGGTCGCGCCTTTAAAACCTATTAGTATCCCACGTCTCGAACTTTGTGGGGCTTTATTGGGAGCTCGTCTGTATGACAAAGTTCGCAACTCATTACGTTGTAAATTTAATAGTATAGTATTTTGGACTGATTCCACAATTGTCTTAGGCTGGCTGCATATGAGGCCGAACCAGCTTAAGACATTTGTTCAAAATAGGATCGCGGAAATTCATGATCTTACACTAGACGTCCCATGGCGTCACGTAAGCGGTGTAGATAATCCCGCCGACCTAGCGTCACGTGGTGCTCGATTGGAAGAACTTTCTTCGTCTACCTTGTGGTGGGAGGGTCCTGAACTTCTTCGTGACCCGTGTTTTTCAATAGACGATCACAAAAGTTCGGACTCGTTCAAACACCGCGAGTTACCTGAGGTCAAGTCATGCGTGACTGTCGTTGTAGCTCAGGATTGTTGTGAATTATCTTTGTTTCCCTTTCATCGGTTCTCTCAGTTTAAACGTATGAGGCGTGCGGTTGCCTTTATGTTACGTTTTATAAATAACAGTCGATGTAAAAATAATAAGCGTATAGGCGGCCTTAGTGTAGACGAGTTAGACCATGCAGATAAAACATTAGCTAGATTTAGTCAAATGGAATCATATCCAGTTGAATATAAAGCATTATCTAATAATGAGACTATTAAAAGTAAAGGTTGTTTGTCTAAATTAAATTTGTTTTTAGACGATCACAAATTAATGCGCGTAGGTGGTCGTTTAGTTAATTCTGATGAATTCATTTACGGTAAGAAACATCCAATTGTAATTCATAGTAAGCATTATTTTACCACTTTATTATTTCGTCATGAGCACAGTCAGCTTCTCCACGCTGCTCCGCAGGCATTACTTTTTCATTTACGCGAATCATGGTGGCCTGTCGGAGGCAGAAATTTAGCTCGCCAGGTAGTGCATAGTTGTGTTACCTGTACTCGCATTAGAGGTAAGACGCTTAGTCCTATGATGGGTAACTTACCTAGGGAGCGAGTTACACCTAGTCTTCCATTCGTTCGGTGTGGAGTGGATTATGCTGGGCCAGTGCTCATTCTGAACCGCAAGGGTAGGGGTGCTAGGCTCATCAAAGGCTACATTTGCCTATTTGTTTGTTTCGTGACACGTGCTATACACCTGGAGTTAGTCAGTGACCTCTCCAGTGAAGCGTATTTACTTACTTTAAAAAGATTTATTTCACGCCGTGGTAAGCCTGCAGATATCTACTCTGATAATGGTCGTAATTTCGTAGGTGTAATGAACGATTTTTCTAAATTTTTGACTAATTGTAGTAATGACATTTTAGAATTCGCATCTAGTCAAAATATAAAATTTCATTTTATTCCCCCTTATTCTCCGCATTTTGGTGGTCTGTGGGAGGCAGGAGTAAAGTCGAGTAAACACCATCTTCGTCGTGTGATAGGCAACGCGCATCTCACGTTCGAAGAGTACAGCACAGTATTGGCTCAAATAGAAGCCGTACTAAATTCTCGACCTCTGTCTCCTCTTTCCCCCGATCCTCATGATTTTTCCCCGCTCACTCCTGGACACTTCCTTATTGGCCGGCCATTGACTGCGCCAGCAGGCGAGGACCTACGTGATGTTCCTGCTAGTCGTCTCCAGCGATACCAGAGGGTAGAACAACTCCGCCAACACTTTTGGAACCGGTGGGCGAAGGAATACATCTCCGAGCTGCAGGTGCGGACAAAATGGACGGCGAATAAGGACGAGCTCAAACCAAACTCCTTAGTCGCTATTAAGGACAATAACCTCCCACCTTTGAAGTGGCATTTGGGACGTGTTCTTTGCACTATCCCAGGAAAGGATGGTATATCCCGGGTGGCCGATATACAGACGTCTTCCGGCGTGGTGAGACGAGCATATACCAAGATTTGCCCACTACTACAGGACGTGATCGACACTGATGCAGTGACTGAAGACCATTGAAAGCCACTGCTTCCAAGGCCGGGGGCATGTTGTGGACTCCTACTCCATTAACGTACATCAGGGACTAACAGTGCCATCTCGAGGCAAAAAATGATACCATACGCTACGTTATAGCTATCACTCGACTGTGATTGGGCTTCATTTGAAATATTGTTCCCACACCCCTCTCCTTGAATGTTGTAAATCAAAAATGGTTAATACACATAATTTGTTCGTTAAAACTAAAGCATCGTTTTCATTGAAAATCCTCAACACAATCTAGAAACCACCTAAGTTTTCACCAAACCTCACCGCTGCTGCTACAAGCACTAAGGTGCTTTGAAAGATCACTACTGCCATCTTTTGGCCAATACGTCATGTTAACTCGAGTGAAACACGTTTCGATAGTAATTTGATAGAAATAAACACATAGAAACAACTTACCTTGATTACATTTATTACAATCACGTTTTCAAAACACTTAAATATTATAACACAGGTCTCAAATTCAGTTTTTGTCGAATATATCCTGGGAAATTATATTAAAAACGAAAAATCTTGCGCCAGCACGTTTATAACGTTGATGATACGCTGTCAACTGATGTTGGCCACAGAAGACCGTTTCCTGATTCGAGAATCGGTCTGCGCATTCTTGTACACTACGCAATCTTGCACACCCCTACCCTACGTCGTAATAAAGAATCACAAATGACTACACGGTTCATTAGGTTTCTTTCAGTGAGCTCGTGAGGTACCCAAATATCGAGCTTTTTTGTGTACCCAGTTTTTTTCAAATGCGACAAAACTGTTTTGTGGTCAATTCCCAGTTCTTCAGCTACGTCGTAACTACTGATATGCCGATGTTGCTCCACTTTTTCAATAATGGCATCCATTTTATCCGTAATAGGGCAACCAGAGCGACGTGCATCTTTGACATCAAAATTTCCGGATTGAAAACGCTTAAACCAAATTAATTTGTGCTATTCTCACAGACACTGCACTAGGTCCATAAACATCGCAAATTTTTTTCGCGGCTTGTGTTGCGTTTTTACCATTTTTGTGGTAAAATTTTAAAATGTATCGAATTTCTTCATTAGATTCACTCATCTTGACGGTACGAAAAACAAATGAAAATCACACATTTTCCTAATTTGAATTTTGGAATTATGTTCTTTAAAATAAACTTTCAATGATACCAAAACACGCCAGATACAAATAATATAGCCAAAGAGATTTTATTACAAGTTCATACATACTATAATGCGAAAAGACTTTTTCGCCAACCTAATATTATAATTTGTAACCATAATAAAACAGTAGACTCCGGTGTGTCTGTACATTGAAGAAAAGTAATAATAATAGAAAGAACTAAAATAATATTAAAACATAAATTACCAATTTTTTTAATTATTTTCTGTCTGTCTATTTGTTTGTTCGCGCTCATCTCCGGAACTACTGAACAGGTTTTCACAGGTGGACAGAGATTAATTTGGAGCAGAATAGCGCTTCGTTTCATTAAAATCGGATGTTGCAAAAAAAGTTATCGTCATTTTTGGAATTTACTATTCACAATTGGGGCCGGTAAGTGGCGCTGCAATGGAGGTTCAAGACTGTATTCTGTTCACAACACGTTCTGCACAATTTTGTGCCCTAACCTAACCTAAAACCATTAGATGTCGTGCACAAATTCTGAGCAGAAACCTAACAAAAAGTACTAGGCTTGCATGTATTTAGGATAGTATTAAATCATTATGTTATGATAGGATTTGCATGAGGCAGACAGATAGGTTATCACCTGAATGTTAACACCTAAGATACTTTTTATTGCAGTAGTACGTTTTCGTGGGATAATTTCCGACTTCCACGCGAGCAACGCCGCGGGAAATATTTAGTTAGTAATAATCAGTGATCGGAGTAGGTAGAGCTATTTTGGTTCAATGACCGCTAACGTTGATGTTAATATGGATATTCCCCGGGATTCGAACTGAAACTCCGGGATTCGATAAATTAATTGTTTTTTAACAAGGATACCTAAAAGAAAGCTTGTCTGATCTATTGACGGTGAGTGCACAACGTTGTCAAACTAACGTCAGCGACGCGTTGCAAATTTTTTGCTGCTCAAGTGTAACGCACGACATGACTTGTGGAAACAGAAGAAGACAATAACGGGCTGTACCGCTAGAGGCACTTGATACTTGTCTATCCAATTTAAAAAAAAAAAATAAGAAAAAAAAACATTAACCTGAAACTTTGTCCGTCTTATACTTACTTACTTGCCAGAGGAGTGGACGGATATGTGTAGACGTGAATTGCTTTTAACAAAGTAATTTCTAACTTCTTTAATTATATATATATTTCAAATCCCGGGATTCCGGGAGTGTCCATATTAAGACAACGTATCGCAAGTACAAAAAATAGCTCTACCTACGATCACTGGTAATACACAGATAGTTTATAACCTGGATTAACACATAAGATAGTTTTTATCCCTGTAGTACGTTGCATGTAATACATACACAAGAAGCTCTGTTCACGGCACGTTGTGCACAATTTCTGAGCAGTAACCTAACAAAAAGTACTAGGCTTGTATGAATTCACGATAGTATTAACACATAGGATACTTTTAATCCCGGTAGTACGTTTCCGGGGGTAATTTCCGACCTCCTCGCGAGCGAAGCCGCGGGAAAAGCTAGTTGGTATTATAAAACATCTCCTTGAGTTTCTTAGCTCCTAGTACATTTTATCGTTTGTGCTAATTTTTGTTAACATTGGCTTACATAATATTAGTAAAATAAATAAATATCATTTTAGAATAACGCATTTCATTTTCGTGTATTTTTGTTGGATTTCTTTTTCCGGAATTACCGTAAAGATTGCTTGGCTGAGGCTTTTATTGCGTGGATATATTAAGCCTTCAAACAAATGTTCCAGACATCGTTTCGACACAATCAGCCCAGATAAACTGGAGATTACCGTACGCCTCCCTCCGTGTAGAAATGTGCCTTCTTGAAGCAAAGGCGACGATCGTAAAAAACACCGCTCTTAGATATAGGTTTTCTCATTCTTGCTCAGTAAAAATTCTAAGGTTTCATCAACTGGTCTAATAGCACATACCTTTTATTTACTTATATCGTTTTCAACGCAATTATTGTTGTAAAGTTTAAATTAATATATGTACGAGTATGTTATCCAACTGCAAAATTAAACTCCCACTTGAGCTGTGGGGAAAATATAAGCAGCATTTGATACTTAAGAATCAGAACAACAATTAGCCAATTGTAATACTCCAGGATAGATGCTATCTACCAGATAAACTAAAAACCGTTTTACATTGTTTTATCAAAATTATCCGTCAGATTACCCGAAGCTTTTCCGGAGGCCGTGAAACAGGTTCTTCATTTACGATTTTTATCAATGTAATATTTAATTCTCTCTCTAATACTATTCCCTCTATTTACATGTTAATAGAAAAAGGTTGAAAGTAAGTGGGCGTCGTCTGTCAGTGGCGGAGTTATCACGGATCTTTTGTACCATGCGGTATCGAGGACTCCATTCAAATGATGGTGGGTACACGCCAAAAAAATAAACGTTTTTGCTTGTCATATAACACTTCTTGCTATGGAAAAGCGGACTCTCCTAATACAGGCACTATCTGCCTAAAAGGAGGATCCAATAAAAAAAATGAGTTGATACTTGTACTTGTTTAACCAATAAACAATTTTTGGGATAAGAAGTATACTATGTGATAAATACAGGTTATAAACTATCTGTGTGCCAAATTTCATCCAAGTCCTATTAGTGGGATGATACTAATGATTGAAATACCATCTTGAATTCATGCAAGTCTAGTACTTTTTGTGCCGAGTTTCAATTTTAATAACTGGAATAAGATTTTTCATAGTTACAAACAAAATCGCCTCTTTTCACCCCAAGGTTGAAATTCCAAAAACCCTTTCTTAGCGCTCCTCTCTATAAGGAAGCCGTGTAATTTCACGTTCCTAGTCCCAGTAGACTGCGTGGATAGATCTCAGTCAGTAACATTTTCCTTTTTATATAAGAAAAGATTAGTTAGAATATATAAGTGTTTTTTTTTCACCATGGAACAAACAAATGAGTCGTCCCACTGGTGGGATAAACGGGAAAAAAATATTACAAAATTATTCGCGTTCGTCCCACTAACAAAATCAGTGGGACGAACGGGAATAAATTTAATATTATTTACCAAATTCCCGTTCGTCCCACCAGTGGGATGAGATCTTTGTGTATTTTACAAATTTTGACAAATTCACATCTAGGTTTTATAAAAAACTCCAGACCTCTCGATGGACTTTTTCAGCGAGATATCGACGGTTAACGTGTTTCTCACATTTTCAATGGCGCGGCCAGACTTACAGCTCCAAAAATATAATCCTAGGATTCTTTTTCTATATTGTTACAAATTCAATCTGTTATTTACCTAAATCTCAGGTCTCTGCAACGCTTATTTTTAAAGATCTCCGTGGCCGCGCGGATGGGTTAGTCCATCTAATTATACTAGTAGTTATACAATCCGCATTTCAATAACACAGCCACTTTTTAAACACAACTTTGACTAAATGGTTTTGGGAACCAACTTTTACAAATTATAAAAAAAATTGGCATTGTTTGATTTTTGTATTTCCGTGGCCACGCCATCGAAACGCACACTAAAAATTATAGATATAAATGTATACATTTTACATAGGGTGACACAATGGGCGGTCTTATCGCTAAAAGCGATCTTTTACAGACAACCTTTGGATGGATTAAAGTAAGAAGGAGAGACAATACTGCAGGTAGTCAGTGATTTACCATTTACATATACAATATATACATATATACATTTTTTTTTTTTTTTTTTTTTAACTATGGCATCTCGCAGGTATACCACTAAGGTATTTACTGCTCAACCGAACAATCCTGTGGCTGCCTTAAGCACTACACTCAAAGCCTCCAGTCAGGAGCAACTATTCTACATTAAAATTAGGCGAACGCTCGCTAAGGGCACCCCCTGTGGGGTACGAACCTCGGCTTAGGGCGTCGCTGAGGGGGGGACAGCAAGATGGGACAGGCTGGATCACGGATATATTATTATTAGACGGGGAATTTAAAGCTACGCGCTCAGCTGCGGCGCGGGCTGGCGCTTCATCGGACAAGACATACATACATAAAGCATATACTTATATATACTGAAAGAGCGAAGGGATGGTTCTCCCGTTGCGCTGGCGCGTGCGGCGAGAGGGGTGAGGGACGGCGGCGGCGCCCGCTGCGAGCGCGGGCGCGTTGGTTCCGGTCCGCAGTCAGGAAACGTGATTTGTGTCAAGGGCACGTCCCTTTCGATCCCGACGGTCCGACTCGCGAGTGCAATAGTTTTATCTTGATGTGTTTATCCTGATTAAACGCGATAATTACTTATAATTGACTTTGATTACTGAGTTACCCCTTTCAATACACAATAATAAACATGAAACAAGAGCAAGGAACTATATGTAATGATGATGTTTACACCGTTAGCACATCTCCGCCTCGACACCATAGCAGCGAAACCGCAGTAGTTCAATTCAATTGACCCGCGTCATGTTCCGCTATTCGAAATTTGAGTAGCGGAACTCGAGTAGCAGAACATGACGCGAGCCAGTTGCAATGAACAACTGCGGTTTCGCTGCTACGGTTTCGCGGCGGAGGTGTGCTAAGGAGAGAGGAAGTGTATTTTTATCAGAATTTTAAAAGTGGATAAAGATTGAGAACGCCTTATTGACACGGGCAAGGCATTCCATAACAGTACTGCTTGAACTGTAAAATATTTGTCATAAAAGCTGGTGGAATGCATCGGCCTCGCGTCTCAAGTTTTCCGATGACCACTGATATCTATTATATGTGTCATGAAGGAACTTGAAACGTTCTTTAAGATAAGAGGGCATTGTAGGATTGAACAGAATACTGCAATAAGATATGATAATTCCGGCAAAGACGTATGAGAAGCCACTTGAGCTTTGTACGAAGACAAATATAAATCTTATTTAGTTAAGTTTATCTACAAGTTTATCTTGTTGTGCCGTAGTGAGATTGCGATAACTGACATCAGCGTAGTCAAGAATGGGAAGTAAAAGGGATTGTGCATGCGCAGTTTTAGTGGCAGTTGGAAGAAAGTTCCGCATCGTCTCAGAGACTTACCAGATGCAAAAAAATTGCGGATTACGTCCTGGAGCTAAGGACCCCAAAAAATATATTTGTCGATCCTAACTCCATGGTTTTGGATTTATCATTCCAATAACCTTTTTGCTTATTGGAATGGCAGTTCCGTTAAATTGAACTTGGGGAAGTTGCAACCAGTTTATCTTGGGGATCATCCTTGAGCTGCCAACAACAATGACCTGCGTCTTCGATGCATCGAACTGCAACCCATGTGCCTCACTCCTCTCGCAAATTGAATCCAAATCCTTGTTTATGCTATTAATTGCATCAGCCAAATCCGAAAGGGCAGCTTTTTTATATATTTGTGAATCATCTGCATAAAGGTGGTAGGACGAAAGAAGTTTTTTGGAAATAGAGTATAAATATTGCGAAGAGTAAAGGGGATAAAATGCAACCCTGAGGTACACTGGCAGATCTATAACACCAAGAAGAGAAAGACTCTTCTATGCATATACGTTGTTGGCGGCCATACAGGTAACTACGAAAGTAGTCAATCGCCGTTGGAGATAATTATGTTAAGGGAGAGCGAAGCATGCCAAGCAGGATATCAAAATCGACAGTGTTAAATGCATTACTAAAATCCACTTAGCAAAAAATCGTCGGAATTCCTACTTCCATGCCTAACCGTATATCGTCGGTGACGTTAGCTAAGACTGTAGCGGTGCTGTGACCAGGACAATAACCGGATTGGAAAGGATTGAGCAGACTATTCTTACAAAGAAAAGCACTAAGTTGGTTGTGGACAAGGTGTTCTAGGATTTTGCAGAGGAAAGGCAAGATAGAGATAGGACGGTATTCGAAAAAGGAAGTAAGATTAGATTTTTTGGATAAAGAAGTTATTTTTACCTCTTTTTGAGTAGTTTAGGATATATAATCATAGGATAGGAAGGATTTCATCAACGACAGGGAGTATAATTTTCCGACTTTCACAATCACTACCAACTGCGTTATAACGTTTAGGCCGAGTGTCAAGGAAAAAGCCGCTTGGCTTGACTCAAATTGTGTGTGCTCGATACAACGAAGGTAGATGACGAACGTAGTTTGCCGATCGGCACGAGCCGAATATGTATGTGTCTTAAAGAGGGTTTTCGTGAAAATTCACGCGGCTAGTTGGCGCCACTTTGGCAAGAGGTCTTCCATTTCGACAATGAATATAAAATATATGATGACGTTCATCATTCGTTTTATTCATTCATTCATCATTCAGTCTCGACTAAGGGACTAGTTATACAACAAACGCCCGAGGTGCGCGCACAGTACGCTACGTTTCGTGGCGATTTCCGGGCGCGCGTTGGACGCTCGTCAAACGCAACAAGATTTCCACATTTTGTTGTAAATTTAAACCCTCAACGTGCTCAGTATAACTGTGTTTCTTTTAAGTTCATAACTCATGCAGAGAAAACGACGTAAGGAAAAATATAAAAGAAACTTGCGTACACGCGTCTAGGGTGCGTTAAAGGAGCCCGGGAGGGGCGCGCGTCGTGTGCGCGTTCGTAAATAATGACGCAAGCGCCTAATACGCAGCATACAAAACACAAACAATATAGGCGATTTGACAATTTTGACCGGTGCCCGGACCTGACTTCTCAGGACTGTCACCTAGTGAACGTCATTTCAGAAAACCCTCATTGCTTCGGGTCAGATTGGTTGTTCAACGAATACTGCCGAATAGAATGTGCCAACCCGAACATGTGTGCAGCACCCGTGAGTCCCAGCAGTGGGAACGTTATAGGCAGATAGGTACATTTATTTATTTAGTGGATGTTGAATTGGTATTCATTTTTGTACAGTGATTACTATATTGAAAATATGTCATTTAGGTTAAAACTAGATAAACGGCAAGAGGAAAATCAGGTGAAAATTAACTTGTGCGTTTAATGGTCCGGGAAAACGCAAAATTCGACTATTTCAGCAAAATAAAAAAAATATTATGTTTTAAGTCTGATTTTGTGTGTAGCTTACACACTTTTTCAATGAAATACCTATATAACTTTCGGGCCACTCATTACAAGACTATGGTAATTGAGCTAAACACCAGTGCGCACTTATATCTGATCCTTTGGCAAAATGAAACAGGGACATTGAAAAACGCTACGATACAAAACAAAAATCCACTATCGATCTCCTTCCCACCACACATGTTTGCAACAAATCCCAAGATTTCCATGGAAATACGATTTCAATAAACATCCCTACAGATTGTAACTCAATGGCAAACAGCAAATGAAAGACTTAAGAGTAAGGGCCCGATTACACGTACCACACCACAGCCGCAACTGCTGGCTCAAATTTTGAAGAAAATGAATAGTCTATTCACACGGTCCACATTTGGCGGTTAAAACCAACCATTTGTGGTCGGCCAGATCAAGGCCACAACGCAACCACCAGCGATACCGTGCACTAGCGGTCTGCCACGGGCCACTTCGCAAACACCACGCAAATGCAAGAAGCTGCAGCGACACCAATAACCGCTTCTTGCCCATATTTTGGTCGCTGCGATGTGGTGTGGTTGTGGTACGTGTGATTGGGCCCTAAGACCGATTCAATTCAACATGGCAGCAACTCTATTTCAATTTGGTTCCTTTTAAAATTTCTACCTTCGTTCTCGAGAACTCGGTATTTATTTTAAAATGTTACAGGAGTTTTTGCTGGAGTTAGTAACAAGATTTTAGAGGAATTTTATTTTCGGTAATGTAATAAAAATTAAGTTACTGGAGGGTTTTGAATGTCAGGAAAAGTGTCTGAGTGGTTGGTAGCGTGACCTTCCATTCCTATCAATGCTTGGCGGTAGATTTTGCACTGATCTACACAATGAATTTTGAAGTGGTTTTTACCATATTTTAGTAGAGCATTTTATCCCGGAAGATTTACGAGTATTTTCAAAATGTTAATCAATTAGTTGTGGTTGTGGAACAGGACAGCATTTTTATCAGTGATGTAATCCCCCAACTTATAATATGCCTGCCTACATAGTGTGCGTTTTATACAAGATTTGAATTTAGTCTCATTCAGTTTAAGTATGTAGGGAGGAATTTTATTGTAACATTTTAAACAGTACCCCATGAAAGATGAGTCTACTTAGCCAGTGTGTTTACCTGATACACATAACATAACATCACGCTTTGTTTCCCCGAAGGGTTGGGCAGAGGTGTACCTGTAGTACACCCACATTTCACCATTTATGTTTTAAGTCCCATGGCGAGTCTATTGCCATCAACCGGGCACAATCCCAGACTGCGGGTCGCTACTGAGAAATTCCAATCTATTGGAAAAACCCAATAATTAATTTAAAAAAAAACATTTAAATAAATGTTTTCAGGTCATTAACCCATATAAAATTAAAAAACCGGCTAGGAGCGTGTCGGGCCACGCGCAGTGTAGGGTTCCGTAGATACCGCCAATGCCAAGGAGACACCAACCGAACAATTCGATAAAACCCGACCCAATGTAATAAGTACCTACAGCGCCATCTCTCGGGGAATTGGGTTACTAATTAATACATAGACGTGACGACGTGACGTCAGAAGTTTTCGGTGGTAATTTTGGATTTCGAGAGCCGATTTTAATAATTCTTTTTTTGTTTGAAAAAAGATACGTTCAGGATAATAAAATATGTAAACGAAGTTTGCATATACGATTATACTACAAACTTAGTCTAGAAATTATTTTGTACAACTTTTTGTCTTTTTTGTACAAAAACTGTTGTTTCCATCAAGTTCAAAATGATTTTCCTAGAAAGTCCAAAAGTTCTACTTTTCAAATTTTTTTCATATTTTCTAAACTTATGGTTCAAAAGTTAGAGGGGGGGGGGACACATTGTTTTTTACTTTTGGAGCGATTATTTTCGAAATTATTGACATTGTCAAAAAATTATTTTAGTAAACCCCTATTCATTTTTAAATACCTTTCCAAAAATAGATCACACGTTAGGGTTGAAATTTAAAAAAAAATCACTTCCCACTTTACATATAGGGGGGCTACCCTAATAAAACATTTTTTCCAATTTTTATTTTACCACTTTGTCGGCGTGATTGATATACATATTGGTACCAAATTTTAGCTTTCTAGTGCTAACGGTCACAGAGATTAAGCGAGGACGGACGGACGGACAGACAGACATGGCGAAACTATAAGGGTTCCTAGTTGACTACGGAACCCTAAAAAGAATTCTACGATTGCCTTGCTTGCACTACAATACTTTGCCCAACTTGGGAATCGAACCCAGGACATCGTGCCCTGCAGTAGCGCTTGCGACCACTGACCAACGAGGCGCAGTTACCTTAATATTTAACTTACATAATATAGCACAGCAATCCGCCGTATTATGCTGAGATAGGGGCGTTTTTGGCCTTGCACAGGTTATTATGTTGTTAGTTTTTTTTATACTCCTTTTTTATTCTATTTTCATTTAAACATATTTTATTTTTTTAAATTAATAATACCGTTTGTATTTGCTGTGCGTATGCCAAATAAAATATTTTTTTCTTTCTTTCTTTTTCAATCTCGATGTTTTGACATGTTGCCACATTAGTAGATGGCACCTGTGCGAAGCAAGGTCACGTCACCAGTAATGTCAAAAACAAATGATATCGTAAAAAGAGGTAAGTAGATAGTTTATACACGCTCCGCAAGTGGCACGTCAAACCTTGGCTAAAGCTACGGTTTCCTAGAAAAGCGGTGACCGCACTTGACTGCCGTAGTGACGGCAATCATGAAAATGATGACAGCGGCAAACATTTAAATCGTTAGATTCGCCATAGCGCGTCAAAACACAGTCGCGTTTGTTTTGACACCTCTGACACAATGACGCAGTGACAAGCGACACTTGTTTGTCATGGAAACGCTATTTAATCATGTGTGAGCTCACTCTTCTCATTATGGAGCCTTTTTCTTGTGACTGAGTAGGGTAGGGGCAAATCTAGCGATTTCAATCTTTGGGGGCGGGATTTGCTTTACGGTGTCAACGCTCTCTAGGAAACCCTTATTTTCATAATCAACGTTTCAGTGACGTCATTCGCCGTAAATTGCGGACGCTACGTAAGCGGTCACCGCTCTTCTAGGTAACCGTAGCTTTATTAGCCTAGTTACGTACTTATTAGTCTTGTCTATTTTTGCTCCTGAAAATTACGACATGCCGTCATACTTCCACGAGTCATCTAAGGCTGCCATTACACTTGTAAGTTGCTTCCGTAAAATTTGTGTGTAAGTAACTTATGACTGCGTAAGATGTAAGAAGAAATTACGATAAGCTACTCACAAGAGAATTTACATTAATTACAAATTTATCGTAAGATAATTACGTAAACCACTTACGTGAGGAAGTTTACACGTGCAATGGTGGCCTAATAGTATGGCAATATGCCGTTTTTGAAGATCGAATTTCGATTTACTGTCCATTTTTTTTTACTTATAATATACACCTACCTAAGTTGTTTATACCTACTTTAGGCTACTTACCATGTTAATCCATACTAACTTCACTAAAATCGACGTGGTAATTTTTTCAGTCGGTATAATTTATATTCCCTAACATTTCAGAAAATGTGGCATGGATTCGAAATTTTCATATCGAAACTAAAAAAAATAGACGCAATATTCGAGCTCGCACGGACAGTGTGCGGTCAAGCGCATCGCTTTCTATGTACCTACCTAATGATGTTTTCCTCCCAGAACTACCAATGGCAAACGCTATTTGCTTGAGACATTAATTGCTCCCGTTTTAAAGAATTGCTCAAGCATTTAATCTATTTGACTAGATGTCATGGAATGGAATTTACTAACATTCCTGTTGTGCAACTAGTTTCAATCAATAATGGTGCCGATTCTCTTGTACACCGGACTAAACTAACTAAACTATCACTAAAATTCCTTACTTTTGGCTATGAGAATCTTAACGCTATTCTGTAGTAAAAAGTCTCTAAATTTGAAATAGTTATTTGTGCAACAAGAGAGCAAAGTCGGTTTTTGCTGCGAGTGTTGATTTTGAATCCCGAGTAAGCGAAGGATTCTATAATTGAATCACGAGCGTAGCGAGTGATTCTAGGTTAGAATCCTGAGCGCTGCGAGGGATTCAAAGACACGAGATGCAAATAACTTTGCTCTCGTGTAACACATACAACTTTTCACCTCAGCAGCGAGAACATACAACATGTAAAAAAAAACCTGTCCGATCCGTGGGGTGTTGTTAGGTATCGTACTGTTAGCATATTTATGTGGAAATTTTCAGGAAAAAAGAAAAAATAATCCCTAATTTTTTTTTCAATGGTGCATTTGACCGAATTTTACATTTGGTGCGGGCGGCGGCCGTCTTTTAGCGGGTGTCTAAAAGTCATAAGTTATGAATTTTGCATTTTTTTTATGGATTTGGGGTAATTTTGGAACTAAAAATGTGAATTTTAAATACCAATAACTTTTTTTAATATAAATAATAATCAAAAAAATCCTGTTTTGTAATGTTACTGCAGTACCATAAGCCCATTTTCCCCAGATTTTCGGATCAGACAAGGTTTTTATTACACAATCTTCATCACCTCGTATTTTGCAGCCACCATCTTGGATTTATATTTTGACTTTACTGGCAACACTGTCTGAGTGACATGTCAAAATTTTGTTCCGTGTTTTAAAATTAGTTTTAATTAATTTTTAAGTGTAATTAAGGTGTAATAATATATCTAAATGTCAATTAACTGCATAAACACTCAGGATTATTGTTTTCCTGCAAATTTACAAAGTAAAACACAGTTTTTGGTTACCCTCCGTTACCGGTAACCTATCACGAACAGCTGATTTTCAACCTGCGGATTTAAACGGGGAGTATTGTTTACTTTTATTATTATTTAGCACATAATCTCTGTAACACATTAATTGAGTATTAGTATCTTATTTTATTTTTTTTGTTGATTTGGCTCCCTGCACTGGGTCTGAGTCACTTTGTTTACATAGATAACGAAACTTAGTACCTATTGTGAAATATCAAAGTTTTGTAATAAGGTGCATACAACAATAACATTGTGTACATAACAACAATAACGTAAACTCTCGTATATTGTAATCTTTATGCAAATCTAGATTTTATTTAATTTTTTTATCTTGGCATCCTACCCACATAAGCAAAAGTAAAATCATAAGATAGTAGAATCAATGTAACTTTGTACTTGATTTAAATAAAATAGTTGCACTTCAATTAGATTTAGCAGCCAACCTCATTTTTTGTTAGAAACCAACACTAACTTCTCCCATTTTTCCTTTCATTTTCTAACTTTCCCTTTTGGTTTGTCTGTCTTATTGGTTCTCACTGTTCCTTTAATTCTATTTTCAGTACTAATTCCTGAAACCATGCCTGTGATGACACGTAAGGCTGCTGCTCAGGAATTGGAGCTTAAATTGAGAACGACCATTCAAGATCTTAAGGCTTCAAACAGTAAATGTGAACAGCTGTTACAGGAAATAGATGATAGTGAGAAGGAAGTCGAGAAGGTCGTTTACAAAAATACAAGCTTAAAACAGGAGCTAGTAGGCCTACATCAACAATACCTGGATGTTGTTGAAGAACGGGACAAACTGCGGGTGGTCACGGATGGTTTTAATAACTGTAGTAACTTATATGAGGAGGCTTTGTCTAAGGTTAGGGACCTAGAAGAGGAACTAATTCATGCAAATCTACGAATTACTAAGCTACAGAATCAAAAGAAAAATACTCAGGCTAAGGAAACCAATAACTTATATGGTGAATTATTCAATACTAATTGCAACCCTCATTCCTTAATAACAATAGACCTTACTGAAGATTCAATATTGAAACATAATAATAGTTGTTATAAAATAAGTCAAAATAAAATAAAAAAATATGCAAAACTAAATAAAATCATAAATAAATGCAATAAATTCAGGAAACAACAAAAACACAGTTCCAATAATATTAAACTAAGGAAAGAACGTGTTTTTCTAATAAATAAATTAAATAACTTTCAAACTAAATTAGAAGACAGTAAAAATATTTATCAAATTGACACCAAACGATTACAGTCTGAAATTGAGGTACTTGAAGAGTCACTACATTCACTTTATATTAAGTATGTGAGCTCTCAAAAACAAATAAAGGAACACATCCTTGCTGCGAACAAGTTAGTAGAAATGTGTAACGATGAGGCAGACAGAGTGGTCCCAATGTCTCTTAACACCATGCAATGTTCTTGTCAAAAAGAACCCAACCTTGGGGCTCTTCAACCTGAGGCAACGGAGTACCCGTCCCAGTCTGGAGAGGATCAGGACTGTATTCCTGATCAAGATACACCACATGTTGCACAAGCTTCATCTCTAGTAGCACAGACAGATACTTATTCTCTCCATTGTTCTAGTAAAGATGGTCATTGTTCTATTATGTTTTCAGATAGTTTAGGGAGAGGGTTGGGTAAATTATTGAGTAACAACCTGAGTCAATCTGCAATTAATTATTGTATGCCAGGGAAAACCTACGAAGAGATAATGTCATCAATAACAGGGAATAAATATGATCCGAAAGCCATTATTTCTGTATTTGTAGGCAATAGTAGTAATGTAAAAAAAGATGACATCACTGACAGTGTCACTGAAATCTTGAAGATTAATTGTCAGAAAATAATATTGTGTGCTTTTCCATACTTTCAGCACTTGTCAAGTAGGCAAAATCATTATATACATATGCTTAACAACCATATGCATTTATTAGTTAATCACTATAGTGACAAACTTATATTTTTTGACACCAACACTTTTGTTGAGAAATTAAAATCGACTAGGGATACTGCGTATCTGCCTATTAGTTTTAGACGTCAAATAGCATGGCTATTAGCTTTTACTATAAACTCAGACATAAGTAGTATGTCGAAGTCTTATGTATTTAGCACCACAAAAATTAGTAATAATACTAATATTAAGGTGGTTTGCAATCATAATTTAAACTAGGCAGTAAGACAACAGAAGGTACCTGTAACAATGTTGTTAATCTCACCATCACCAAGCTATCTTCTGGCACGCAATTAGTTAAGTGTAAAAAAGGGGCTAAGCAGAATTCCTTGAAGTTGTTTCATCAAAATATTCAAGGTTTTTCTTCCAAACAATTAGAAATTGAATTGTTTTTAGAAAAAACAATGTTTGATATTATTTGTATAACTGAACACTGGTTGAAAGATTATGAAATGCTAATTAATTTTGAGAATTATAGTGTGGGCAGTTGTTTTAACCGAAAATCCATGCTACGTGGAGGTTCACTAATTTTAATTAAAAATTGTATAAAATCTAAGACTCGTAATGACATAGTTGAACTATCGGTGGAACATAGCATTGAACTGTCCTGTGTTGAGCTAGATAAGCATTTTATAGTGTGCGTTTACAGACCTCCAAATTATCAAAACTACTCTATATTCGAGTCAGTAATGGAAGATGTTTTAGCAAAACTTGCAACTGGTAATAAATCAGTAATTATTTGTGGTGACTTTAATATTAATATTTTAGAAAATAATTCAAATAGCAGTAGATTATTAAGCCTCTTTAAATCATTTAATCTGTCAAATGTGTTTTTAGAACCAACGCGAATAACGTCGACTACTGCCACATGTATTGATAATGTCTTTTGTTGCTGCGACTATTTAGATAAAGCCATTGTAAATTATCTCCCTTCCGATCACAGCGCGGGTCAAACCGTTATTTTTGAGTCCAACACACCAATACAAAAAGTGCAGATTCAAATTAGGCCAATAACATCGGGTAATTTAAATAAGTTTAATAGCTTCTTAATTAGCAAGTTATGTGGTCTGGGCCTAAATATGTCCAATGTCAATTTTTTGTATGAACAATTTTTTTCACTAGTGCAAACAGAGTTCAATAACTCTTTTAAGAAAAAAACTAAAACTATTTGCCCTAAGTTTTTATTCAGTGACTGGGCAACTAAAGGCATCAGGAAAAGTAGGGATAGATTATTTGAACTGTATGGCCTTAAGCCGTATATTAACACGGAAACTTTTAATAAGTATGTTGCTACTTACTCTAAAACTTTTAAAACTATCTGCAAAGCAGCTAAAGCGTCTTTCATTAGCAACAAGGTTAAATCAGCAGAAAATAAAATAAAGACAGTTTGGAAAATTATTAACAATGAAATGAACAAGAACAAAAGTCATAATACTGATTACACATTGGACACATCCCGCGGTCTCATTAGCGATAAGATCGAAGTTGCTCAGGAATTTGCAACTTTTTTTACCAATATTCCTATTAAAACTACAGAAACTTTAAATTCCTCCCCCTTACTTGCTATTGATTTATTAAGAGCGAATGTTTCAGCCTGTCCTTTAGAATTTAAATTTAATCATATAAACCCTGTGGTCGTTGTTAAGGCTTTTAAGCAACTTAAGATCAAAATTACCGAAGATCTGTGGGGCATGTCTACTAAAGTTTGTCAATCTATTATTGAGACAATTGCACCCTATTTAGCTTTAATATTTAATTTGTGTGTAGATCAAGGGGTCTTCCCGGATTTAATGAAGTACAGTAAAGTTATTCCACTTTTCAAATCCGGGGACAGCAAGGATACTAATAATTATAGACCCGTATCGGTTTTGCCGGTTTTCAGCAAGGTGTTTGAAAAAGTAATGTTAAATCAAATGCTCAATCATTTTAATCGTAATAACATCTTACACGATCAACAGTATGGTTTTACCAAGGGACGTTGCACAACTGACGCCGGTGTCACTTTATTAAAACACATATTTAACGCGTGGGAAGAGGCACAGGATGCAATAGGTATCTTCTGCGACCTATCCAAAGCATTTGATTGCGTTAATCACGAAACACTGCTCTTGAAACTTCAGCATTACGGGCTGGCAAAACTTGCGCTTAACTTAGTAAAATCATATTTGAATGATAGACTGCAGCAAGTTCAAATAAACGGTGTAAATTCATTGGGTTTAAAAGTCAAAATGGGTGTACCACAGGGCTCGATATTGGGCCCATTCCTCTTTTTAGTATACATAAATGATTTACCTCATTTACTGAAAAACCGACCACAAATGGTGTTATTTGCTGATGACACATCACTTATTTTTAAGGTAAACAGACACGCACAGGAGCTTGACGACGTAAATAACGCTATGCTAAAGGTCCATAATTGGTTTACTGTAAATAATTTAGTATTAAATGAGAAGAAAACTAAATGTATAAGATTCGCGTTACCGAATGTTAGAAGTAGTGAATGTCACGTTGTACTGAATAAGGAGACACTAGAATTCGTCGAAAAAACGGTTTTCCTGGGAATCACGCTTGACTCAAAACTACAGTGGGGTCCTCACTTAACATCACTTGCAGGGCGGCTAAGTTCAGCCGCTTACGCTGTTTGGAAAATCCGCCAACTAACAGACGTGGATACCGCGAGACTGGTCTATTTTAGTTACTTTCATAGCATCATGTCTTACGGTATTTTGCTATGGGGACGGGCCGCAGATATTGACTCTATATTTATTCTGCAAAAGAGGGCTGTTAGAGCCATCTACAACCTCCGCAGACGCGAATCTCTTAGGGAACTGTTTAAGAAAATTAATATCATGACGGTACCTTGTCAGTATATATATGAAAACATTATGTATGTTCGAAAAAATCTACATCTCTATAGTAAGATAAGTGACAGGCATAATTTTAACACAAGAAATAGGAACAAATTAGATCAACCACGTTTCAGATTGTCTAAAGTACACACTTCTTTTATGGGGTACTGTGTAAAATGTTATAATAAAATACCACTCGATATTCTTCAACTAAATGAGAAGAAATTTAAAACTTGCATTAAACGCACACTATGTAGACAAGCATACTATAAGCTGGATGATTATATCGTAGATAAAAATGCTTGGCTAAATGCTGGTCCTGCTCCACAGCCACTTGGGCTCACTAGTTAAAAATGAAAAAAATTGGTAGAGTTGCTTCCCCTTTTTTATTTTTTCTGACTACGAACTTTTTGTTTATTTTGTTTTTTTTTTATTAACTAAGTTTTAATTATTGAATACTCCAATAGATACTATTGATTTTCTTTCTTTTGGTGGTAAAATTCTTGCAAACTATAGTTTTGTATAACTTAGACGCATTTTTATTTTCAATTTTTGTAAATGTGAGTACCATGGAGTCGTTTTACTATGTTATTATGTTGATTTTGACTTGAAAGAGCAGGGTAGTTGAGAGTATGTCATGCTCACTTAAATGTCTCGCTGATGGTGGCGAGTGTGTTGGATCATTCGGTTCCCTACAAAATGGTTGAGCTGGATGGTGCTGATCCACGCGTCATGTTCGTGAACGGGCGCCGTCAGTTGAGACTGGTCATCTCTTATCTGCCAGGGCTTGTTTTTAATCGTTTTTGATTTATATATATATATTTTTTTTTTACATTGTTCTCACATATAGAATCAACAAGAGTAATGTACCCAGGTTTTTGTAATTTCTATATTTAAAAGAGTGTCCTTGGAGTTTCTTGCCCGTTCTTCTCCATAGAGATCTACGTTTTGGAATGGGCAACTAGCTTCAACTTTCTGACTAACTGACTCTTTGACAATTCAAAAGTGCCTGTAAAGGGTTTAATTGAAATAAATGGTTTGAGTTTGAGTTTGAGTTTGACCTCACTATCGACTTTAGCACCCTCGAAAACTATGAAAATGACACCCATGACGAAAAATGTGAAAATTTTCGCAGCCGCCATCTTGGATTTTTATTTTGACTTCACTATCGGCTTATGCAACCTTGAAAACCATAGAAACGATACCCATGAAGAAAAATTTGAAAATTTTCGCAGCGGCCATCTTGGATTTACATTTTGACTTCACTATCAGTTTTAGCAACCTTGAAAACCATAGAAACGATACCCATGAAGAAAAATTTGAAAATTTTCGCAGCCGCCATCTTGGATTTTTATTTTGACTTCACTATCGGCTTAAGCAACCTTGAAAACCATAGAAACGATACCCATGAAGAAAAATTTGAAAATTTTCGCAGCGGCCATCTTGGATTTACATTTTGACTTCACTATCGGCTTTAGCAACCTTGAAAACCATAGAAACGATACCCATGAAGAAAAATTTGAAAATTTTCGCAGCCGCCATCTTGGATTTACATTTTGACCTCACGTTCGGCTTTGGCACCCTTGAAAACTATGAAAACGACACCCATTATGAAAAATGTGAAAATGTTCGCATCCGCCATCTTGGATTTTCATTTCGACCAAATTCACACTTACTATCTCTCTCTTTCTCTTTGAATTAGAAGAAGACAGTCGCAAGCGCCTTTTCGCGTGACGATATCGGCCACTGCCACAGAAATATTATCTATGGCCACTGCACTCTTACCGCAAGCCGCTTAAGAACTTCGTTCCAAAAATTAAATAAAACAGAATTTAAATAAAACCTTATCAGATGATTTGCAATGTATATCCGAACGTTTTGTTTGTTTCTTTTTTGGGCCTAGTAGGTATTTTAATTCGAATCGATTTGTTTCTATCTCTCGCTTTTTTCGTATCGAAGTGAAAGTGACAAAACTAATTGAAGTTCAAATCTTTAGAATTTTGTGAGTAGACCCAACACTGCTCTCGGCATTTAAAAAAAATAATTAAAAAGTTACTTTGTCTCACGCTCGCAGCAAAATCGAATTTTGCTCACTGTTTTTTGACAGCAAAACCTGCTTGTTTGAGGTGCTGAGGTGAAAATAGTTATTTGTGCAACAAGAGAGCAAAGTCGTTTTTTGCTGCGAGTGTTGATTTTGAATCCCGAGTAAGCGAAGGATTCTATAATTGAATCACGAGCGTAGCGAGTGATTCTAGGTTAGAATCCTGAGCGCTGCGAGGGATTCAAAGACACGAGATGCAAATAACTTTGCTCTCGTGTAACACATACAACTTTTCACCTCAGCAGCGAGAACATACAACATGTAAAAAAAAAACCTGTCCGATCCGTAAGGGTGTTGTTAGGTATCGTACTGTTAGTATATTTATGTGGAATTTTTCAGGAAAAAAGAAAAAATAATCCCCACTTTTTCTTTCAATGGTGAATTTGACCGAATTTTACATTTGGTGCGGGCGGCGGCCGTCGTTTAGCGGGTGTCTAAAAGTCATAAGTTATGAGTTGTGCAATTTTTTTATTGTTTTGGGGTAATTTTGGAACTAAAAATTTGAATTTTAAATACCAATAACTTTTTAATCATCAATAATAATCAAAAAAATACTGTTTTGTAATGTTACTGCAGTACCATATGCCCATTTTCGGATCGGACAAGGTTTTTTTTTACATAACCTTCATCACCTCGTATTTTGCAGCCACCATCTTGGATTTTTATTTTGACCTCACTATCGACTTTAGCACCCTCGAAAACTATGAAAATGATACCCATGACGAAAAATGTGAAATTTTTTGCAGCCGCCATCTTGGATTTTTATTTTGACTTCACTATCGGCTTAAGCAACCTTGAAAACCATAGAAACGATACCCATGAAGAAAAATTTGAAAATTTTCGCAGCGGCCATCTTGGATTTACATTTTGACTTCACTATCGGCTTTAGCAACCTTGAAAACCATAGAAACGATACCCATGAAGAAAAATTTGAAAATTTTCGCAGCCGCCATCTTGGATTTACATTTTGACCTCAGGGTCGGCTGTGGCACCCTTGAAAACTATGAAAACGACACCCATTATGAAAAATGTGAAAATTTTGACAACCGCCATCTTGGATTTTCATTTCGACCAAATTCACACTTACTATCTCTCCTCTTTCTCTTTGAATTAGAAGAAGACAGTCGCAAGCGCCTTTTCGCGTGACGATATCTGCCACTGCACTCTTATCGCAAGCCGCTTAAGAACTTCGTTCCAAAAATTTAATAAAACAGAATTTAAATAAAACCATATCAGATGATTTGCAATTTTAATGTTCTACGTATATCCGAACGTTTTATTGTTTGTTTCTTTTTTGGGCCTATCTACATAATTTTCAAAATCGAACTTCGAATCGATATGTTTCTATCCCTCGCTTTTTTCGTATCGAAGTGAAAGTGAGAAAACTAATTGAAGTTCAAATCTTTAGAATTTTGTGAGTAGACCAAACACTGCTTTCGGCATTTAAAAAAAAAAAAAAAAGTTACTTTGTCTCACGCTCGCAGCAAAATCGAATTTTGCTCACTGTTTTTTGACAGCAAAACCTGCTTGTTTGAGGTGCTGAGGTGAAAATATTTTGACACAACTATATTGAATTTGACAATTGCGACTCCACGTGGTACATACTTATTTGCCCTACCACGTGAGTTTTTTTCGAGCCGGAGGCGCGCAGTGGGGGCATCCTTGACGTGTTTTATATGAAATTTTTCACTTTTTGTAAGGAAAATAAAAAAAATATTACCTACGTGTTGAGGATTAGGGGTATAAGCGTTTCATAAAGGGGGTCGAAATTTTCATTACTTTTGCGATAGGACACACCATTTTCGAGATATAAGCAAAAGAAAAGAAAAAAATCCAGTACAGTACTGTTTTTGCACCCGAAGTCGAGATGTTCGTGTGAATTTTAGTTCATGACAACTAATAATATTCAACACCATTTTCGGTGGCGATTAAAAATGGTCAGAATTAGTTAGAAAATTAAAATTTTAGGTGAAAAACGTCAAATTCAGAATAGCAAAATTGACATTTTCACTAAATTAAAATCTCAGTAGGTACAATCTTAGTGCTGTCAAACTAAAATAAAGTTAAGTTGTGCCACTTTAGTCTATTTCAGAATGGGAAATCATCGTTTGACAGGAGTAAACTAAATTTTGGTGATTTTTAGTCTAGTTTAGACGCATTTGTGACAAGAGAATCGGCACCAATATCTAGAAACGCAGAAGCGTGTAAAGCCAAGTTCAAGCGACGCAGCAGCCGAACCATTTGGAGCCCTTAATAAGTCAAAATCTAAAGTCAATTAAAGTAAATTATATAAATATACCTTCATGAACGCAGGACATGAAACGTGTAGTAATTGTTCTCTGTGTGTCTCTTTAATGTTCCACAATTTTTACAGCCTCTATTTGAATTCCAACTTTACGAGTTTAAAACAAAAGTAGATACATGCAGAATTGTACATACATCTTATTTGAAACTGCTTAGTAATACATTTTCACTTTACGCCACATTTTTATATCAGCAATATTTTATACCAACGAGTGTCATTGTGGTTGTTATAAAATTTATATTACCTCTCAGGTGATTGGTCGTATGAAAATATCGTTAAGACTTATGGATATGCAATGGCACGTTCGGCCTTTTAACGTTTGCTGACTGAGCTAGGACGATTGTATCGGTAAAATTTCAGATTAAAAACAAACATGTTACTCGTTTGATAGTTTTGTAAAACTGAAATGCGAAGGAGGAATATAATCACAGGTATAGTTCACGCGGTGTAGCATGGTGCGAGTGACAGGTGACAGAAAGGGTAAATTTATTTCATATACTACAGTTATTACTGAGTCCGTACTATGTACACAATCTGTATGTAGGTACGGATCAGTCGTAAAATACAGAATCAGTAAAAACAAGTAAATTATAATATATTTTACCCTTTCTGTCACCTGTCCCGCAACATGCTACACCGCGTGAACTATAGTTAATAGTTAGTTTGGTGAATATTGTGGATTAAAGTTGGGGCTTGCACAAAAATTTAAAGGACACAACTTTCCCAAAAAATATTGTAAAGATCGCAGCACGGCATTAGAAAGAAAGAAAAAGTGTTTATTGGGGTTCGCACTGGAAGAACACAGACTAAAACCTGTAGTTACCTTCCCACATAACTTATTTCTATATTAGGAATGATAAATAAAGAACATTTCTATCTCATTCCCAGAAACTCTTATGAAAGTAAATATTTTATTACAATCTCGTGTTCCAATACCCAGATAAATGGAACATGGTTCGAAGAACTTTCGTTTACGGAAACGTTAGTACTTAGATCAGAAGAATGTAGGAGGTACTCAAGGAAAATCGATGAATCTCCAGATAATTCCTCTTTACAATCTTTATTACGTTACCCTTAGGGCTTTACTACACTAGCGGATTTGACGTCGATCAATAGCTTCGTTCTGTGCCAACGGATTTATGATATTAGGTACACCGAGTCGATCGGTCATCATCGCTTTTAGAGCAAAGGTTGGTTGAGGATCGATTGATCTTTTTGTGGACTAGATCAATCATCGAGTGACCAGACCAATACTGAGACATTGACTATCCAATTAAATCATTCAGCCGTGGTTCGTTTTCAACCATAAATCGATAGAAGACGAACCTGCATAAGTATTCACAGCCATTCGATACTTTCCGAATCGAAAAACAGGTTCACATAAGTATCCAAAACCAGAAAAGTTTGTCAGACGAAATAGACGACCACTATTCTTCCGACAGCTGTTCGCGGGGACAAGGCAAATCAGGTTTTTGAAATGAGTCATCATTTTTGAATCAACTATTCGTAAATTTGTCGAATAGTTATGAATTGTTACGCAGCTCCATGTGTTTTTCGATCCTCCATCAAGGATCACCCTACGCTATTACCCCAAACAAACAACACTGTACCAAAGACATCGATGCGACGTCGATCACTTTTGTGTATCAGCACCCTTAAATAGAGACGATATTAGATAACAGCAGAAGCTATTGTTCGTTGATGGCGCTTAGGGAACCACTTAGTGACCTCTGACATTTGGGGTCGCTTTAAGGATATTAATTTATCGGTTCAGACCCTATTACATTTAATACATATGTGTAGTTAGGTGTGCAGCATAACTTCAGCTCAATTAATTGGATTGTAGGCTACTCTCTTAATATTTATCCTACTAGTAATTAATTATTCACTAAAATAAATATTCAGAAAGAACGTACGAAAAGATAAGATATCTCGAATACAGAATTAAAAAATTAAATAGATCTACGATCACAGAACAGCAATAGTCTGCAGCTGCACGTCGTGACTGTGACAAGAAGGCTTCCACTCAGCATAATGCTGTGCTATGGGGGACTCACAGCACAACGCTGATTTTCATTGGTCACCCTAAAATTGACATACGGACAACAAGTTAGGTTTTGATATCTGTACAGATTAAACAAATAGTTAATAAAATAAAATAAACTACTTAGAATATGTATAATGCAACTATACAACCAATGACATGAATAAATACTATTAAATGACATAAAAAAGTAGGAAGTGTATAGAGTGCCGCTGGCGGCACTTTATCCGTATCGGATAAAGTGCCGCAGTTTGCGGCATACTAGTGGCACTGCCTCGGCCCGGCTAAAGTGCCGTAAGCATTGCATTGTCATTGTCACTGTCACTTGTTATTTTGTTTGATTGTTGAGGTTAGCTCACCGCCCTTTGTATTGATTGATCGTATTTGTTTTAGATGATTTAAAATTTTCATAATAAAAAATAAAAAAATGTATATTGAAGTGAATAAATATAAATATACTTAGTCTGGCCATAAATACTGTTACAATTAAAAATAAGAAAGATAATTATAACATTTGAGTTTGGAATCTGTCATTTTTATATGATTGTTCATTGAGTTTTCTAATTTTGGCGCCGATACATTGTACAATATTTTGCGATATTATTAAAATGGAGTGGGGTGATAAAGAGAACCGAATCGCTGTGATTGCATTACACAAAGTTGGTATGGAGCCAAATGCAATTTTTAAAACTCTCCATTCGCTTAGTACCGGGCTATTAATAGGTACAATGAGACCTCTGTTTGTGACAGAAAAAGATCTGGCCGTCCACGTAGTGTTCGTACGAAAAAGGTGGTCAAAGTAGTAAGGGAAAGTCCTGTCCGAAAGCAAAAGATTTTATCTCGGGAGATGAAGATAGCACCCAGAACCATGTCGCGTATTTTAAAAGATGACTTAGGACTTGCAGCCTATAAGAGACGCACTGGTCATTTTTTAACTGAGTCACCACTGCTCACTAGTCCACCACTGCTCACAGAGCCACCACTGCTCATTGGACCACCAGTACTCACTGGGCTACTACTGCTCACAGCTTCAAATTTGATCAAAATTCCGTCTTAAATTACGCTAAAACACAATCAATACACAAATTCGCTCAATCACGCGATTCTAAAAACGACAAACAATTCAGTTTCATCTAAAGCTCCAATATTTTCCTTTGTACATTTCTCGCGTCAATAACTAAAGAAAAACTAATAAAACGGTTTCGCTGCAGTATGTCGGATATCGCTACCTACGGATCGTTTGCATACGAAATATTGAAACTGAAACAACACTGACTAGACTGAATAAACTGAATAAATAATCAAACCTTAATAACAAATACGTTTTGATTAAAAACTTTATTGTTTACAGTTGGAGTTTAATTTATTTAGTTGTTGAAAAATAACATTGGTTTTAGCTAGGTATTTAATAGGTACTATTTATTATTCTTCACATTCTTGAATTCAATGTTTCTTTGTCTATCTGTCCGTTACTGCGCCGTTGGTGCTGCGCCTGATCTCTCATCAGTCGTATCAGATTACCTACCCATTATGAAAGGGAGAGTGCACCTGTGTCTGCGCACACACTTGTGCACTATAAAGCCGGGTCTCCACCAAAAGAAAATGACCAACTTTTGTGTTGACAACACAAAGTGGAGAGCCAGCTTAACTATCTCTCGCGCCGATGGCTAGTCTCCGCTGCGATTGGTCAGCATGGCCGAAATTCGGTCTAGAAGTCTTGTAGTGGTTTATCACAAATATCACTGTTAGTTGTCACTTATCACATGAGAAAAACGTATTCAATGAATAATGATAAAAAAAATCAAACGAACATGAATACCTACATGATGCAGAAAATGGGGCCATATTAAAACTGGGTAGAAAATATAATCAACAAAATAACGAGGTTATTACCACTAACTCTAGAAAAATGTCTCGTTTTTTCATAATCATTAAAAATAATAATCGTCTTGCCAGTCTGGAGTACATACTCTTACTACGTAATTGGCAATTCAAAATGATTGTATCTAGGGTCTAAAGCACCTGTTCCACCGCCAGCGATAACCGAGAAGCGAGTAGGGCTCCAACTAAAAACGAATTGGCGGGCAATGAGAGTGAGTGCGCTACGACCACGACCGATTACTCGCTGGTATGCGTCTGTACGAAGCGTAAGTCTCTCAGCGAGTGTTCAGCCCGCCAACCAATTGTCGCCGAGCGATTACTCTCTTTGATAGCTCTTTTTGCTGCGACAAACGAGTACTCGCTGGCGGTCTCTGAAAAGTCATCGACCATATATGTATCTCTTTTACTTACACGGGACCTAAAATCTTGTGTATGTTTGTGAGAGAAAATCGTTGATAGCTTATCGCTTCCTCGTCGGCGCGGTGGGACAGGTGTCTCAAGAAGTAAGTTCTACCGATTCGGGATCAATTGTGAAAAGAAATTATGTTTTGTACAATCTCCGGTCTGTGTATTGAAGTGTATTCGTGATATGAAGCGTGTGTGTAGCGTTTTCTGCTATACAGATTCCATTAACTTCAAAAACATTGTTTAAGGTGGATCCGCAGTTGCTGCCCGCGAAATTCAAATTGTCTTACGTTTTTTTGCAATTTGCAGGTCAGGTTGTATCTTGAGCAAAATATGATTCATGACTATATCAAATATGATGTGCATGTGGTGTGAGGGCCCCTTTGTTAAAATCTTTGAAAATGTGCTTAGAATTTAGTGAACCAAATAATTGAGAAAGTTGGAATCAGATTTTGTGAAAGTCAAATAAGCGAGTTATGGACTGTAAAGTTGGGCCCTCAGTTCTCACATAGAGTATTGAGGGCCCACCACCTGTAGAACACCTGGGAAACTTTGAACACTACAGAAAAAGTCTTCATGCCAAAATGTAAGCTAATAACAAACAAAATTTGTGAAAATAACATATTATCGAAAAACACTATCCTACTTTGTATATCTTTGTTCAATTTTGTATTACCGAAAAATCATTGTAATCATTAATACATCTAAGATACATTTGTTCTGTATGGAGTCTGGTCTCAACTCTCAACAGTGATGAAACTTATGCCATGTGAAAGCTTTTGGGGTATTATTTAATTTATGCTATGGCAGCTAAGTCGAAATCAAGCGTGAAAATGGTGTTTTGGAACATCCAAAAAGGTTAGGTTAGGGTTGGCGACAGATCTGGGGAAATCCGTCGCCCCCTACTCCTTGGGACCCGAGATGGCGGCACGTAGTGTTCCACGCACGCCTCTCTATGATGTAAGGGAGGAGTTTAACACCTCACTCCCCCCAAACTCGACTCGGATCGCGGAAGTCGCATTAGATTCCGTGATCCCCGGTGCAAGTGTGAGACGGAACACCGGGATGGTTTTAGTCAGTAAGAGTCTGACAGACCCCAAAAAAAAAAAAAAGGTGCCGGCTGTTGCTCGTTCGATGGTCGGGAGTGCCGAGTCGTGGGATCCGGTGATCTCTTTCTGTGAAACCATCATTTCGCAGAAGGAGGCTGTGGAAAGGGAGAGGCAGATTGAGACCACTCCCGATCCGTAGCAGGTGGACCGGGCGTCGGTGGCGGGCGGACAACGCTCTCTTTCAGCCCCCATAAACAGGCCCGGAGGGACAGTGGACTCGAGGACGTCCACCGCCCCCCGGGGCGAGCCTATTGCCATCAACCGGGCACAGATCCAGACTCCGGGCTGCTACTGAGAAATTCCAGAAAGAAAAACTCAATTACACTGCCCGACCTGGGAATCGAACCCAGGACCTCATGTTCAGCAGTAGCGCATGTATATGTTGTATCCTTGATTGCTTTTTTTAAGTGTTTATTATAGGGTTTTGGCGCCGATATCCGAAATACAGGTCACAGACAGGCCTTGTTCGGCTAATGTCTAATTAATTTGTATCAAGAAAATATAGCCTATAAGACATGGATATATAGTTTTGTTATTATTGTAAAAAATATTAAGTAGATATAAGTATTATAATATAAGTATGTCGCAAGTCTGCTGGAAGAAATTTCTTAAGAAATAAGCAGTACCTTTGTACTCATCATTATGATTATGTCTTATCTGTATCTATTTTTCTGTGTGTACATAAATAATTAAATATAATTGAAAAAAATATATAAATACAACAAAAGCCGTAATTTAATAGCAACACAAATAATTCATAATCTAACACACCCGTGCGAAGCAGGGACGGATCGCTAGTTTAAAATAAAAAGGGTACCTACCTACCTACATACCTACCTACCCTTTTAATTTGTTCCGGGGTGGAAAATCCTCATTGATATCCTCCGCCCTGGAGCTGTGAAGGGGTCTATTGTCAGACTCCTACTGACTAAAATCCCACCTCGGTGATCCCTTCCCTCAATTGGACCGGGGATCATGAGATCTTGTGCAAGCGTCCGGCTCCCTGTTTATGCGACACAGGTACTTCCCGAAGCAACTATGCTCCGAGAGCACCTGCGCCACCCGAAACGACAGGGAGCCGTGTCTCCTCCCGAGCCAAGTGTCGAGCACTAGCCGGACCGCCTTTTTGGTCTAGCGGTGGAAAATCCTCATGGATGTCCTCTGCCCTGGGGCGGGCGGAGGGGTCAGTCAGACTCGTACTGACTAAAAACCACCCCGGTGTTCCATCTCACACCTACGCTGGGGGTCGCGGGAACGTAGATACTTCCACCTCTCCTCGTTTCGAGGGGGGAAGTGAGGTGTTTGTCTCCCCCCGCGATGTCTTAGAGGGGCGCGCGAGGAACACTACGCGCCACCACCTCAGGTCCGATTTATGGGGGGCGACGGACGTCCGTCGCCCCTGGACCCACACCTAACCTAACCTTCTTTGGATGTTCCAAAACACCATTTTCAACATAATAACATAATTTTGGGGTAGCGCGATCTAACCTAATCCGTTTGATCGGCGTACCCTTCAGCTTAGTGACTCATTAATTTATTTAAAAACGTGTGCATCATTAGAGTTTTAGGTTTTCATTTATGAAAAAAACGGACATCATAAGAAGGGCAATACCTAAGTTTTAGAGGATCAGTAAAATAAACCTATTATTCTTATTCTTTTTTTCTAAAATATTTCCCATTTGAAATACCAGCTATTATTGCGTCTATTCTATTCTAGTGCCTATTGTCAGGTTTAATTCAGGTCGCAAGATTTAATTTATTGATAGGCGATGTCATTATTCGGGGTGACCGCAGGTAAATTGGAAAAGGTATTATCCTCCTTGGCAGTTTCTACGTCTATTGTTGTTTGTGTTGCGATCGCTCCTCGTGGCCAGCCCAATCCTTCTGGAGAAAGATTCGGTCATGGATATATTGGCGCCAATTCTCTTGTACACCGAACTAAACTAACTAAACTATCAATAAAATTCCTTACTTTTGGCTATGAGAATTTTAAAGCTATTCTGCAAAATAAAATCACTAAATTTAAAAATAATTTTGTGTAACTAAACTCGAATTTGACAATCGCGACTCCACGGAGGCACGCAGGGGCGGCAGCCTCGGCGTGTTTTTTATGGATTTATTTACGATTTGTTTGGAAAATATGAAAAAATATTACCTATATGTTAAGTTTTAGGGGTTTATGGGGTAAATAAAAGGAAATTTTAATTATTTTTGCCATTACCATTTTCGAGATAAGAAAAGAAAAGAAAAAAGATTTAGGTGAAAAACGTCAAATTCAGAATAGCAAAATTGTAATTTTCACTAAAAGAATAACTCAGTGCTATCTTAGTGTTGTCAAACTAAAATATAGTTAAGTTGCATTACTTTAGTCAATTTCAGAATGGGAAATCGTCGTTTGACAGGAATAAACTAAATTTTTGTGATTTTTAGTCTAGTTTAGAGGCATTTGTAACAAGAGATTCGGCACCATTGAGTAATTTTGGACTTTACGATTCAAAAGTTTTCCTGTATAATTATGTTATCGTTAAGATATTAATCTTTTATTTATTTGTGCTTTACCGCAATCCTTGCCTGTGGTTATTTGAAGTTAAACAAGGCACCACCAAAGTTAAATCAAAGTCAAATAATTTATTTCAAATAGGCACTTAGAAGGCACTTTTGAACGTCAAAGTTTACAAAAAATTGAATTATTTCTCGTCGCCCCTTCCAAAAGGTATGGATAAGAAACTCCACCTTTATTTACCCTTTTAAAATGTTTGACAACATATTGTATACATTAATTATATAAATTATATGTGAACACGATGCACCTAGAATAAGATTACTATAATACCACAATAGGTAAACAGAATTAAAAGAGTCAGATATACTAATTATGTGATGGATACATGGTGCTCACATATTTACAAACATTTTAAAAGTACATAATTACAAAATGTCTGTAATTTTTATGGTACACAATAAAGAATATTCTATCTATTTATATATTATATAGATAGATAGAATACTCTTTATTGTGTACCATAAAAATTACAGACATAAATTTAGAAATACAATTAAATTTAAAGTATACGATATTCTTAAAATGTTAATAAGTATAACATACCTACTAGCTGCGTCCCGCGGTTTCAACCGCGTAAGTCTCGATCCCGTGTGAATATCGGGAGAAAAGTATCCTATGTCCTAATCCAGGTCATGGTCTACCCATGTGACGATCCAAATCCATTCAGCCGTTTTAGCGTAAAACCGTAACATACAAACAAACAAACTCACACTCACTTAGGATTAGGATAATTCTTTAACGAATTTAATTTGCAACGACTTTCGGTGTAGCTTATGTCAACGTATCATGGTCATCATCAGCCTATAGCTGTCCAATTCCTGATAGTAGTTGCCTAGTAACACTACGGTGGTCGCCATATAGCGGCCGCAGTGACGGCCGTCATGAAAATAATGGCACCACGGATGGACTATACCGTGTCAAAAAACACTCTCTAGGCAAACACACCAACCAACTTACTTTCCTATATAACGTTCAATGACGTCATTCGCCTGTTAATTATGTCACAGCTACCGTAGTCTAAACAAACGGAAGGTACAGCATTCACTACTCACAAAGCTACAAATGACAGAAAAATTCTCAACTTCTGATTAATTCCACCCTTGAGACAATCTCAATTACAGACAACACTTTATGCCATTTTTATTTTCTCACAAACTATTCCTAGAGAAAGCTCCATCACACCATAATATAACAGATGTGTAAAGATTAGACAACCCAGTCTGGATACATCAAAGGTACACACGCCAAGACATCAAGCCACAATGGCCAGTATAAGTTGACCTCGCATCGTTTGGGCTTTTTGTATAGTCACAGGTCAGGCTTTATTGGATATGTTCAGCTTGACGTGTAGTCGCGTGTACCCAGACACATTTCACATCTACCATAGTATGGAACAGCCAGTTTTATTTGTTCACAAAATTGGAATACGAGACGCTGGAGCTGATAGGTAGTGCACATGAAGATACGTGTTCCAAGTCTGTAGCTGATAAGATTGTTTCCAAACATACGATAAAAATAAATAAGAGTTTTGGTTTAGTGATAGTGGGTATGTTATGTATGTTGCCATTTGGGTTTCGGATTTGATTGAGTGGGAATTGAATATTGTAAAGCCTCGGTCACACGATTAGGCATTCGCAGCGAGTACTAGCTGTGTATGACAGGCTATTCGCTGCGACTAGATTAATTTGCCGCGAGTTGAATTCGCCGCGATTAGAATTGAGCATGTTCAATTTACTCGCCGCGCATTCACTGTGTGTGACACCACTCGCTGCGAGTAGCCATTCTGCTCAGTGCACCGCTCTGTCAAAATTCTCGTGTAGAAGTCGCTATGTGTAACAGGCAGGCAGCAAATATTCGCTGCGAGTATAATTCGCAGCGAATTCACTCGCAGCGGGGATCGGGGATTCGCTGTGTGTGATCGAGGCTTTAGTGTTGTAAACGATGGGTGTAAAAATAAACATTGCTTTGATTTATGTGTTAAATTGATTCTCATTATGATGTCCAGTTACTGGGTAATACGATACCTCTTGGTAAGACTGGTTGTCAGACTTTCGAGCTTCTGACGACCCGTAATGACTGTCAAAGATCTACGAATGACAGCCGGGACCAACGACTTAACGAGCTTTCCGAGGCACGGAGGTGTCGTCTCTCCTGGCTCTTGCAGCACTGGACAGGTATTTTTTTGAGGCTCTGCTGTCATCTGCGTACCCAATAGCACCTAACATCGTATTACTAACTATAAAGGCAAGGACAATAATATTTTTAGATCTTTTCCGGTCAAAATCCAGCCCAAATTATTATAATAGCTTTACCCACTAACAAATACCTTTGTTCTCAATCAGGGTACAGAAATTCACTATCAATAATTCCAGACACTTAATAAATCTCGAAGCCCGAACATTTTCAAATTAATCAATTCACAAAGTGGTTTCGCGGTGAAAATTTATTAATGACTATTGGACTGTTGAAATAATCTGAGGCCCCAGCACAAATGAGCGACGCCAACGTAACGTAAATCTGACGATTTTTTTAATCAAAAATACAACACTACAGCATTTTGGTTGAAATTTAAACGGCATGCTCTATTAATATCATCAATATCATCAAAACATATCATCAATCAACTCAGCCTATCGCCGACCACTGCTGGACATAAGACTCTATCAGACTGAGCCACAAAACCCTGGCCTCCGGCTTCCGCATCCAGTATGTCCTAGCCACCTTCTTAAGATGCTGGATGCTGGTTGCCAACGACTTTAAGAAGGTATCACCCATAGCTACCATATAAATAAAGCCTTGACTGCAGGAGCTAAACGCTAACATATAATGCCTAAAAGTATAATATATATACATCGACGAACAAAAAAAATCGGACAGATTCTCGCTAACAAGAAACTGTGTCACTCAAGTCGGCCAGCTCGCTGTACGCACACATTCGCACATTAGTTTGGTCAGCCAATAGTCACGCAAACGTCAATAGGTAGACTGGGTACGGTTGAAACAATTTAGCTTTTATCGTTTATAATTTTGTTGTTTATAAACCGAGTGACGATTATGATACATGAAACTCAAATGTGAAGTTTTGGCTACGATATGGCTGTATCATTATAGTTCCCGGGTTATTATTTTTAGAAATATATGAAATTAAAAAAAAAAACGAATTTGTTGCAACCGTCCCCATGCCAGGGGCGGTTGAAACAGCGATTGGGGTCAGTTGAAACACATACAAATAATACAATAAATACTAAGGAAGCATGTTTTATTTATCATTAAATGGCACCACATAACAACATTAATCAGTCTTCAAGGTTTCATCAGCCTTTAACGAGTAGTAAACAATTAAAGAATTTCTAAAATCAAATAAAAATTAATAATAAAATTAACATTTTGAATAAACTAAATTAAAACTTTTTTTAAATCAAATGATCATTCAAAATAAACTAAGGAAAACACTTCTTAAATGAAATCAACATTGAGAAATAACTTAAAGAAAACAGAGCTTAGAGATTAATCAGAGTATTCAGAGTCGCAATTGTGGCAAACGTAGCTAAGACCACCTTCTGTGCATTCTTCGTGAGCCCACTGTTTACACGAAGTGCATTGTATCCACTTTTCTCCGGATCTGCTCTCTGAATAGGGTGCTAAGCAAACGATACAGAAGTATTCTTCCTCTTCAAATTCTTCCGATGACAAATCCTGCTGTGTATTTTTTTTTTCCTTTTGAAATTATTCCTCTACCTTTTCTTCCGTCTAATCTTTTCTTAACTTGCTTCGCTTTGGTCCGTTTTAATTTTTCATCATGCTCTTTTCTTATCTCTTCTTTCTCCGGTGTATCAGTATAAATAGTTGATTTTCTAGTTTTTCGCCCTTTAGTAGATTTTCTTGGGGGTGCTTTTGGTAATGGCCTTACTGCCTCCGGAGTAAAAACGATACAATCATTAGTAGCTTGTGCACTTGTAGACGGTCTTGGTGAAATTTCTTGATAAATACCGATGCTGCTAAGACTAGGTGGTGTATTTATCGTTTCTTCTGGTTCATGAACGTTTACTTGCTGGATTATTGGAACTGGTGAGTCAAGGAGAGCTTGTTGTTCAACTGTTGTCTAGAGAGACAACTGTAATTCCTCAGTTAAAAGAGAAGGCGATAGTGGTGGTGTTTCATCTTCGGTTGGATTTTCATTAACAATAGGAACAACTGCAGACTCAATAGTATTTTCTGAATTAGGTCTATCTGTTCTCTCAGTTGTATTGTCCGGATTAGGTCTATCTGTTACGAATGCAGGAGCAAAATCGATCTCAGTAAACAGATTCCGGTTATATGGGTAAATTCCTGTTTTGCGAAAGCCGGCTTGAATGTTGGAAGGTGTCATAGCGAGGGGCATAGCAGACGCTACAATCCCCGGTATGTCGTATATGGACATGGGTTTTCCTGGATGGCTTCTCATCCACGCATCACACGTGGAATTTACAGCCTTCTTTAATGGGCCATATGCGGATCGATCGAGCGGCTGGAGCTTGTGAGAGCAATGAGGAGGAAAAGACAATAACACAATTCCATTGTTCTTGCAATAGTCCAGTGTGTTTATGTGTACGTGTGAGAAATGGTTATCTAGTACGAGTAAAACTTTGTGTGACAGAGAAACCTTAGAATGCTTTTGAAAGTGTTTTAGAAAATGCAGGAATGATTCATCTTGCATCCAACCTGAGGGATTTGCGGTTCCACTAGACCCTATTGGCCCATCCCTAAGAAAATGGTCTTGGAATCGCACTCGCGGGAATACAAAAAATGGTGGGAAAACATTTCCGATGGCGTTTACTGCAAAGGTTACTGTCACTAAAGTACCCCTTTCACCTGAGGTTACTGAACCAACTTGACGAGCACCACGTCTAGCTATAACTCTGTCAGGCTTTTGCACGGTGGTTATGCCGGTTTCATCTGTGTTATATATATCTTGGGGCTCAAATTTATAACGGTCAATGACAATGGACAGATTATCATAGAAGACGTCTACGTTACTTTTATTAAAGCTTGTCGCCCTTGACAAGCTTGTAGCTTGTGCGGCGCGTACGGACAGTTCAGGGTTTCTTCTCATAAACATCCGAAACCATTCCTCACCAGCCATTCCGTTGTCTTCCCATGTTCGAGGTCGTGATAAATTATACTTAATGGTAAGTTCGTAAGCTAATTTTCTCACCTCTTTCTTAGATAGTCCGAAGTATATATCAGCACATCGAATCAAATATTTTGATAATTCTCGCTCCTGATCTTCATTGAAAACACGATTGTGTGCTTTATACCCCATACCTTCATCGTCTTTGCCGGACGCATCTCGCTTTCGAATGTATCTTAACAGGGAACAGTGGTTTATACCATGCTTGTCCGCCGCTTTCCGTAGTGAATCTCCAGCTTTTACCTCCTCATATGCATTACTATAGCTCGACAAGTTAATTTCCCCTCTGGAAGTCTTCCTCACTCGAACTCTCGGCATCTACAAAAAATAAACATTTTGTTTCAACCGTACCCACAAAAAATGTTTCAACCGTCCCCAACACCACTTTTGGTAGAATATACTTTATAATTACGACAGTAATAATAACACATTAAAAATAGTCACTATCCCTTATTCTACAAGCTTCATAATAATCACAAACACACACTTAATACATTCACTTACAAAGAACAGATAATATAAGCGTTAATGTCAGAAGAAAAATACTTACTTTTGGGTAATAAAAAACAATATGGCGTCCTGCACACAACAACAACGCGCGGGGAGCGGCGCGGCACTAAATTCGTGTTCGGATCTGTCGTGCGCTTCGTTTTCCCCTTGCCTCCCTCACTCCCCGCGTAACCGTTTACGAGATATTTGCTCTGTTTCAACCGTCCTTTGTTTCAACCGTACCCAGTCTACCTACTCACACATAAATATTTACCCATACGTACAGCGAGCTAGCCGACTTGAGTAACACAGTTTTTTTTTATTCGTCCGTGTATATTTATATAAAAAAATCTTCTTCAGGATATATACTAGTAAGATAGTGTGTTGAAAACAACTAATTTCATAGAAAAAAATCTTGAAGTTACCTCGAAAAATTTCTTTTAACGATTATTAATCATGAACATACCTATACATGCAATCATGCTGTTTTCAATAGATTTTTTGTAAATAGACAATTGCTTCATATTTTGCAATAAATTACCAACGTTGTGTCATTGCGCTTCTCTTTCTTTTCTATGCAGTCCGACAGTGACCGCGCCTGTTGTCACTTAAAACTAAGTAAAATATTATAAGCAAAACGAATATTTTCAATTTTGAAATTGTTTGAATTACGTTGCGTTTACTCCAGCGTTTGTGCTAGGCCCACCGAAACAACTTGATGAGTAGATGGATGTGAAAGGTCTGGGGCGTCAATCATTTTAATTGGTCGATAGTACCTACTCATATGCGGAGGAGCTCGTGGCTAATAACTGCTGCACGGGTCGATCCATCAGGTTAAGCTATGCTTGCTGGGGTTGGTCTGTGGATGGGTGACCATCTTTACATACCGAGACTCCTCAGTGCCTCGAAAAGCACGTTAAGCCGTTGGTCCCGGTTGTCATTCGTGGATCTTTGACAGTCGTTACGGGTCGTCAGAAGCCCGAAAATCTGACAACCAGTCTTACCAAGGGGTATCGTATTACCCAGTTACTGGGTTGTGGAGGTCAGATAGGCAGTCGCTCCATGTAAAATACTGGTTTTCAGCTGCATCCAGTTAGACTGGAAGCCAACCCCAATATAGTTGGGAAAAGGCTTGGCAGATTGAAGAAAGAATAAAAAAATGTTGCCTTGAGAAACTGTCAATAAACAGACGTACTTGCCATATATGTACCAACAATTTTATTAATGTTGTGTGGAGCAATTTTAACTGTTTGTGACTTACTGAATGCCCTTAAAAATCCATCGACAGTTGAAAACCGCGAAATCTTCGATTTATGTTCAGAAACATGATCGAGTGCTTTTTTAATTCTTGATACGGTGGATGAATCTATCTTTTTACGAAATTAGCTTGTTTGAACTTTCTCTCGCATCTAAGTCTATACAAGCCACTGGTTACATTCCTTATACATTCAGTCTCAATACGTTTCTTTAGCATTTGTGAATCGGTAAAACGATCAGCCAGTGTTCGCCCGCGCAGAATCAATTTACGTCTAAGGAACATTCGTGACTGAGGTCAGA
This sequence comes from Xanthia togata, assembly GCA_963853775.1. NCBI lineage: Eukaryota > Metazoa > Arthropoda > Insecta > Lepidoptera > Noctuidae > Xanthia > Xanthia togata. Next base: position 8,162,858 of record OY970802.1, on the reverse strand, counting down.
GATGTGTGTGTGTGTCTCCACACGATTTTTACTGACCGATGAATTTCATTGGTCGCTACGCCAGCTACGAAGATTCCCCGCAGACGTTGTACTGACCGCGTTATCGACTTATGACTTTTATTAGGCCGTGCGCACTTTTCGTACGAATTTTACTCGTACGAACACATACGATCGATCTCGATCCCTTCCAAGTACTAAGGGACCGCGCAAACTGAGTGCGCGTTAGTCGTACGTATACGTACGTATAGTTCCGACGTCCGAAAACAATCCAAACTTGTTGAACTTGTTGGGATTTTTCGTGCGTTCAATGCGATATCACCGGAACACAACCTATTTGACGGAGAAAAACGTATTCAGTGTGCGCACTCAATTTGTACGCTTACGATCGATCATACGTTTACGTACGATACAAATTCGTGTCCAAAGTGCGCGCGGCCTTAGTCATTAGGTACTCCGCCTTAAGGCTACTTACTACACACAGTGCCGGCGCGCGGCGGCGGCACGGCTTTTGCCGAGCGGCACTACTTTGTTAGGCGGGCGGCGGCACGGCTTTTGCCAAGCGGCATTGCTTTGTTTGGCGGGTCCTTTTTGCGGCAAGCTGGCCGCACCTCGGCTTGCCGGTGACACTGTGTGTAGGAGCCTTAAGAGGGGACCCCGCATTCTGTTTATCGACCGAGTTATCGACTAATGAAAATGAGCCATTTGATACCGATGAAAACCAGATTTACTGAGTCTTCCTGGAACTGAAACAACCCAATTAAAGTTGGGAGTCGATTCAAATTACAAACTACCGCTGGTTTCGACCTGAATAAATATTTTAATGAAGTTTGAGGAAACAGGAGTCTTGATGAATAAGATTGAAGTTTTAAATTGACTGAAGTTTTTTAAATAAAATTAATAGCTTTCATCTAACGAAACGTTAGTACACTTAAGTGCTTTTACTTTGTTTTTCAAGTACTTAAGTAGGCAAATCAAGTAGTAGGTATCTAAGTCTCGGTAAATTAGAACTACTGAGCGTACAACAAAAGCTTTTCGGGTCTAATGTTCCCAATCTAAAAGAATTTATTGGGGGTTGAGTCAAAAAGGGGCCTATTAAAGAGACGCCATTTAAAAATAATCACTAAAGGAATGTTTACAGTACCCTTAAGAAATATAGAATTGAAAATGCACGTTATTGTTATTAAAATAAAGTTTATTTTCTGTTAAACCCATAGTCGATTTTCTCTTCGTAAACGAACAAAAGAAAGCGCTTATAGAAACTTAAACTGAATCTTAAGAATGGGCTAAATAAAGGACTGTTATAACGTAACCGGTAATTAAGATGCCGCCTGTTTCTAATCTTTTCTTTTTAATAAAAGAAAAATGTGGATTGAATTTTGGTCATAAAATTTTGTTTGTGTAAATCTGAAGAAAACCGAATAACCCGAAATAGCTTTATAAATTGGTGCAACGTTTGAGTTGAAAACTAACTTCACTGACGACGTCTAAGAGACATAGGCACACACTTCAAACCTTTATAAGATTTATTGTCGTTCATATTATTCTGATAAATAAATAAAAATAAAAGTTTATAGGGCATTGAAGGATTCTAATTTATATAGGTACCTAATTAACGCACCAATATTACTTTTCTCTTATTTATAAGATACTTCAAATATTAAATTAACCTAATAAATACACAAAATAACTATATCATAATACAATAACTAATTATAAGCTTTAAATAAAAACATAGGTCTCATAGTCGTACGTCAGTGTTAATGCAAGTAGACGTCAGTGGTTAAGGTTAAAAAAGTCATTCCTTAAAATAATATTTTTCAATTATCATCATCATCATCATCATCATTTCAGCCATGGGACGTCCACTGCTGAACATAGGCCTCCCCCAATGATTTCCAATTTGGCCGATTGGAAGCGACCTGCACCCAGCAGCTTCCTGCGACCTTTATTAGGTCGTCTGTCCACCTTGTGGGTGGACGTCCTACGCTGCGCTTGCTTTTCAATTATGAAGGAAGAATATTTTTTGAATAATCTCACTAGTCTAACCTTTAAGGGACTATGACCCAGATTCATACTTAGCATCACTAATAATAATAAAACTCACTTTTCCATAAACTTCCCTCACGAATTAGTGTTCAAATTAAAAGATTATTTCAAAGAATCATTTTATTAAAGACCTGTCTTTTTTAGCAGTACTTCTACAAACTGTGAGCACATAAAATTTACCGCCGTGTACGTGAAAGATACCTATTGTATAAGTTAATAAACGTTTTAAATCGATATCTTATTTCTGTTACATACTCCTTAGAAAGCAATACCATTCAGAAACTAATATTACTTGACTGTTTTCCATAACAGTTGCAATAGGGCTGCACCTGTTGGTATTGTCTGGTTCTGCATTATATTGCTTGAAGTCAGAATTGTAAGGAACTTGTGTATATGCAGGAAGTCATGGGAGTAAATTGGCTACCTTCTTTTGAATGTCATAAGTCAAATTGAACTAATGTGGACTGTGAAATAGCTACTACTGAGACATGACTGTTGACTGTTGGACATCATTTTGATAGGTAAATCTGAGCAGCTTCTAATACTCACTTTGCAAAGTATTATTATTATTTTAATTATTCTGACTGTGCAGACTACGTGGGTCATTGTTTTTTTTTTCAGTTAGTTTTCATCATGCTCTGGCAGTTTGAGTAGCTAGTTTATGCGACCTACCCAAATGTCCTTTCTTTGGACATCTGTCAATCAATGTTCAATGTCTTTTCTTTTTCTTTTCTTTTTTTGAATGTTCTTTCTTTCTTTCTTTGTTCGTCGAATCGTTGAGCTCCTTAAGTTCGAGTTGAGATACCATTATTGATTGACAAATAGGAAGGAAGTGGTGAAGGGTGGGCGTTTTGTGGGACTTTGACGTTCGAAAAGTGCTGATTCTCAGCCCAGTTTGAATAAATGACTTTTGAATATTGATTTTATTGAATTTTCGAATGCCTGCACTGCCTAGTTATAGGTCTACTCAATCTGTGTGATTCCTTCCTCAAAAGACAATTTCAGACACCAATCTACATTTTCTTCATATGATCTGACCAAGATTATGTCTGGACTTTAAAAGAGACTGTGATCTCTAAGTTTGTTTCGGCCTTTCTTCTCAGAGTAGTCAGATAGGAAACGCCGATCTCATCTAGTTTTTGAAATATGATTGACGTGTGAAAGTGTTTGTACAAACCTACTTACAGAAATTAAATCTCATACAAAATATCTACAAGAAAGTAAAAATCTCATAACATGTTCATGTTCTAGGATGATTCATCACGATATGACGCCCTAGAATATCTTATGTGCTGAAAACATAAAAGTATGAAAGTAAATAAAGAAGTATATAAGCTTGGAAGTAATCTGTAGTAGTTTATGCGACGGGTCGAGATGTCTTCGCAGCACTTATCTTTAATACAAGTAAAGCCATATCGGCTGGACGATCATAACATAGAGTAGTGTATGAAGACAGAGAGTTCATAAATATTTATAATGTTATAAAAAAAAAACGAATAAGCTATTTCTTATCATGATTTATAATTCGGTAAAAAAAACTTTAATAATATTTTTATATTGTCTCATAATATATGACCCATTTAAAAAGAGTCTGAGTTAGCGTCTCTTTTTTTTACTTTGACCACAAAGTACGCAGACTATATGCAATTTCCTTTTTTATATCCATTCGGTAAGATTTAGAGTGGTTGTCTGTATCTTCAAAGCTTTCAAGAGGACAATTTATTTTCATTGATGAAGGGGGATCAAAATTGGGTTGCAAATGAGACTCATTTTCTTTTGATTAGAAAAAAGTCTGGTAAACATTTTTCATGTTAAATAAGTAAAAATACTCTGTAATTACAAGTCAAACAAGATTTTCCATTCATTTTGAGCCAACATTGTCACAGTGCCTTTCAAAAGGCAATCCATTATTTTTCGATATTAGATATCATTATTACGATATACGCAACGATTGATTTAAAGAAAATATCAATATGTTTAACTTTAAATGAAAATTGACATACGTATGTAGGTGTGGCTGTCGTGAAAATTAAATGTTATACAGTTTGTTAAGATGTTTCAGTTTTGAAATGAATGTCAATTTACTCAAACATATTGATCAATTCGATCGCACACTTTATATTGATAATCTCGTGGCTAAGTAATAACAACCGCATGGGCCGATCAATCTGGTTAAGCTACGCTTGCCAGGGTTGCTCCATGGATGGGTGACCATCTTTACATACTGAAACGCTTCCGTGCCTTGGAAAGCACGTTAAGCCGTTGGTCCCGGCTGTCATTCGTGAATCTTCGATAGTCGTACGTGTCGTCAGAAGCCCGAAAGCCAGACAACCAGTCTTACCAAGGGGTATCGTACTACCCAGTTATTGGGTTGTGGGGGTCTGATAGGCAGTCGCTCCATGTAAAATACTGGTATTCAGGTGCATCCGGTTAGACTGAAGGCAACATAGTTGGGAAAAGACTAGGTAGGTTGACTTCATATTGATAAGTAGAAAGATAGTAAAAAAAGGTATAACCAGTCTCGTAGGTACATAGATTGTAGATTACTTAACCACTACAAACATTACCACCACCTACCATTACTTCCGATTATTGGTCGACTTAATTTTTTCAATTGAATCTCGGAACAGATAAAGTCAAAAATATAACTTTTATCGCGAACTTATTTCGAACCGCTCGTCCAATAAGAGTGCAGCTTCTAGCTAGAATGTTCTAGAAGCCGTGTGAAAAACAGACGATACGCTCTTTTTTTTTAACAAGGTTTTTCTGATTCTTCAACTGGGCAGTGCACCAATAAATGTATAATTTACGAAACTTTTATTTCTTCGCCCTGGAACCCTATTATTTTCATCTAATGTGTGTATGTTAAATATATTATATTGTAATATCTGTATGTTAAAAACTATATATTGAAAAATATGTTAATAACCAAAAATGTATCCTTTACTAAAATCCTCCTTGAAAGAAAAGAAAGAATGAAAATAAATTTATTTGACTCAGGTTATGGGAAAATAATATTCACAAAAAAAAAAAAAAAAACTTAACAGAATAGTACCTACTGTGTGCCCGACCAGGGGGCCAACCACCACCTCTTTAAGCAGTATTATTTTGATGTTACTTCAGGCCCCTGGGTTACAGGTCTACAACCACAAGGCCAATAAGCCAATTCTCCCAGATAAAACCTAAACATATACAGAATACATACAAAATTCATTAGTCTATGTCGCTGCAAAGGGCGACTTGGTAGAAAAATCTCCGATGAGCTGAAAACTACATTCGAACTGGAATCACTCGTTTTTTCTCCGACCAACTAATGGATTTCCGAGCGAATAGAGAAAACAAGAAAATATAAAACAGAGTGCAGAACCGATGTCTCAAATGATTTGTATTGGAATAGAAAGCTGGTATTCGCTGGGAATTTTTAATTTGCTCTATTATGTTCTCTGTGTACTTGTGTATTCAAGGGAAAGCCGTGATTGGATTAGAATTAATTTATTGGCGGAATATTATGTTGAGGAAAAATGTGAAGTAATGAAGTGTGAATAATTCGAATTACAAACAGGTTGATTGGAATAAAAATGAAAGCTTGTTTAAAATCAATTTCAGTCTTTTTTACATTTGATCTAAAGAATTCAACGGGGTTATAACATGACATTTAAAAAAGATAATACTGTCTACGACGCGTTACGTTACTTCACCATCAAATGTCACAAGTCATAGGTCTCGAGTTCGAACCCAGGGCACGCACCTCAGACTTTTCGGATTCATGACGGTATTTTATAAAAACCGGCAGGGCTGAGAAATATTTCTCGACGGCATGTGCAGCCAATTCAGAGGCCCATGGGCGGCTTTAAAACTAACAACTAACCAAACGAAAAAAAAGAACTAAACCGTGTAAATCAACATATCTACACACACATGTTATCTTAATTACTTTAATATTCTAACACCCCATCCAGAGCTTTCTAAATCAAACACAAACGAATCTGATCGCCTAAATATGTAAACACAATTTATTGGCTCTAAAATCAACAAACATTGGATGCAAATGAACACGATGTAAATCTCCCTTGTGAATGCTGTGTTCGGATTGGAGAATCCCCTCTTTGCCTTTGTAAAATCTTATTTGTTTGATGATATTGCATTTTGAACTATTGATGTCCTTCTAGAGGGGTTTGTCAAACAATAGCGAAGGATGGATTGTTTGGTTTAGTTGATAACTAGACGAGGGAACAAAGAAGGATACTCTTTAGGGGAAACTAGCCACCTTAAATATTACACGAACCATAAGTTTTCAAGATTATGTTGTACTAGTAGGCTTTCTTGGGAATCTTTTGGTTTTGTCCATATACAATGTGTAACTATTATTTGCAATGTGGCCATAATTTTCTCTCACAATCATATAACGAATTTAATAATTAAACAATAATTATAATGTCTTTATTGGCATAAATATTTTTTAACAAATATAGTGAGGCCTTGACTCCTGCGCTAGATATAGCACCTGTGTTACAGGAGCCAGTGTCTTATCCCAATTACATGAGTCGAATTTATGCAATAAGAATCTAAAAACAAATAATAGAAATGAAAATGAAAATAAAAAAGCTAAATTATAAACATTAAAAACATTACATGTGGAGTAATTTATACATAATAGTAAAAGTTCAATGTATGTATTAGGATTATAACATGGTATTCTAATTGGGGTGTCTGTCCGGGAATTAACGCACACCATGTGCGGATATGTTGTATATAGTTTTAGTTTAGTAGGCATCGTTTCTCTAGCAATTCGTTCTTCAACTTTTGATATCGGCAAAAATCCTTTTTCGCTCGTCAAAAGCTGAATCTGTCATATGGAATTTTCCTAATTCACCATGCTTGGTAAATGCATTTATCATTATCATCTCCCTAGCCTATTCTAAACCATGTTTGGGTCGGCTTCCAGTCTAACTGGATGCAGTTTGATTATATATACATATATATCAGAAAATGTATTGCTGATCACAATAATGCGCAAGAGAATAGGTATTAGTTATTTATTATTTAATTTTATCAGGGCATTAAGTTACTGTGGACAGTAGCTGAATGATTAACAGAATGGATTCTGTGGACATAAAGTTTAGGACGCCTCTAGCACCCCACAGAAAAGGAGGTGGGAGCTTCAACAATGGGTCGATTCTAAATAATTGATAGTCCTCTGCACTATTCGGTTAGCTACGTATTGCTGTTTCATCTATAATCTACATATGTATTGCTATCGATTGTAGCTTGCAGGCTACAATAGCGCGTTGATACATTCACACACTATAGCATGCTAAGCAACAATGTTTATAACAAACTAGCTGTTCCGACAAACGTTGTCCTGTCCAAAAAGACGTTCGGTTTTTCCCGTTTAAGTATTTCCGCTTTCCATAAAAATCGAACTCGAATTATTACGAACGTTTTAATACAAAATATAGCCAAATCGGTCTAGCCATTCTCAAGTGATGCGCTTACCAACGAACATAATTTTATTTATAAATAAACTAGCTTTTTCTTTTTTTTAGCAAATATCCCACGGGAACGTACTACTGGGATTACATACCTAACAGTCGAGGAAAAGGTCAGTGACTCCTACCGCTGCGCCCGCGTTGCCGTCAACCATAATTATTTTGCCACGCGTAATTTTGAATCTGTGATTATTTTTAAACTATTAATATAAAAGATGGTCAGATATATTATAATCTAAATTAAATACCTAATTTAAATAACATATTTTATTGGATAAGGTTTAACATGGTACTGGTCAAAATAGCTTCGGAAATAACAATGAAATTTTTATCAAATTCATAACCTTAATGCTTGATTTGTATCAATACCTCTCGTTAGAGAGTAGTATAATCTTAGATCCATAATATATTGTAATGTCTATTTATTTCCAAAACAATACTTTATGACAGCCAAATCACTGCATCGCAAATACGTACTAATACGTAGTGCGCCCGCGTCCCTTCGCTTGTCACCATAGATATTAGTTTTAAATACCATGGACAAGTGATGTTGGAACGTCGGGCGTGATAAGCTTTAAAGATTATTTACTGTACATTGTTTCGGCATTGATTTATATTTTTTAATTTTTATTATTACTTTTATTGCTTTATCTTTTTTCTAATCCCCTGGTGGGATTTATCTAAGTCCGTAGGTGTGTCCGTGGCATCACAGTGGACCCTAACAGAATACCAGCGCGGTGGTATTTAATTATTATTTTTTAGCTATCGCCGTATTATGCTGAGATATGCCTTTTGGCCCCGCAAAGGTAGTTTTTATTTTGTTTTATGCTCCTTTTTTATTATATTTTTCTATAATTTTGTTTCCTTTTTTTTAATTATTTTTACTGCTTGTAATTTCTGTGCGTGTCCCAAATAAAATGTCTTTCTTTCTTTCTAATTCTGAACGATAATAATGGTTACTGTGAGTAATCCTTAGAAGATAGACATATACTATCTCGGACTTTTTTGTTGAACTTTTTAAGATGAACATACCTGTAGAACTTAAATGTTTTGTATCTCTAACGGTTTACGCAGCGCACGCCAGTAAAGCTCCCAGTCGGCATGATTTTTTCCGACATCTTTAACAATAATCGTCGTCGTGATATTTCAGCCAATTTAAACAAAAACTTAATAGTTCTGTCAGTGATGATGGATCGATCCCAATACAATGTGATATTTCCATTTTCGAGAACTGGATCAGGCACATACCTGTAGTACTCGTACCTACGGCATTTTCGATTCAACAAGGCTATATTTCAGAGCGATTTGCTGATGGATAATCCTGGCTACAAGGTTGTGTCTATACAAGTACTCTTCGCTAGACAAGAACACCCGGAGATAATGTGTCGGATTGATTCTCCAGGACGGTGGCATGCCCGAAAAATGTCAACCGTGCCGTCCTTCACAAAGAATCTCCGGTAATTATTCGTCATCATATCTTCGTCCATAATAGGGATGATGACTAAAAAAATGTTTTTCGTCCGTAATGTAGATTATGAAAAAATAACGTAGGTACACGTATTTTTTCTTTTTTACCGTTATCAAAAGATTACGGCGATACATTGAGTTATAATGTGCCATGACGTCACTTGTATGTAGATTTTATACATACTTGTGACGTATCAACCCCCACTCCCCAACTTTAATGCGTTGTATCTAAGTCATTTTTTATTAATATGATAAAGCAAAAAATACGTGTCTAATATTTTTTTATTATCTGACTGACGGACTAAATAGAATTTCTTTTTTTTGACCCAGGCATCATCCCTATTGCACAGACAAAACCTTCGGTTTCCCCAAAGACGTCACCAAACCGCAGGCTACGGACGCGAATTATTATTATTATTAAATAAATAAAAAATTGCTAGCTATTTCGTGCAGTTACTGGGTCGTAGTGTCCAAACTGTCCAACCCCCAGGGTATAGAAGAAGATAGGGTTCTTCCATTAAGTAATTTCCTAGCAACCTGGAGACTGGATTTTTGGAACATAGTTGTGGTGGATACTCCTCTGCCTAGCCAATCGAAAGACCAGCGTGATAATATGCTATGTTATAATATTACGAGACAAGTTTATACAAATTCATCTCAAATGTCTATTCATTGATAGTAATGGCTTTTGTATCCATTACAAGATATTATTTTCGGCAAGAATTGTATTTAACTGACAGCTTTTTATTTAGATACTTAGAACTGAAAAAGATACGGACTTTTATTATGTTTCGACTTTAATAAACTTTATGTACTTGTTTATCAGTCCTTTAATGTTGAAAATATTATCTTTTTAAATTAGTTTACCTACTCGTAGGTTCTTTGTCTGTTTTCTGTATTTGGAAATTCGTTTCCTACGTTGAGCTTATTTTAAAATTATTGTCAATATGATTTTGTAATCAGGCTTTTGTTGAAAAACATTTAGTTCTGTTACATTGTTCTTGCATTTTCAACATGCCACTCAAAAATGTGACTTAAACATCGTAAAATAATTATTAAATTCGAATGTCCCTGTAACAAAACAGCAACAATAACATTCTAATTATTATAATCACCATGATGTTCTCACTGTTCGGACACAGACCTTCTCTCTGTGAGAGGGATTGGGCCGTAATTCACCACGCGAGCCCAGTGCGGGTTGGTGGACGGCACATGTCTTCACCGTTTTGAGAGCAGTGGTGATGAAATAATATACACAAATTAAAGCGCCTACTTGAGTTTGAACCTACAACTCGTAACTCGGGACTGTGTTACCATTGGGCCACCCACTTACTGCTCAACATTCTAATCCACATCATAAATTAAATAGTTGCATATTGAACATAACCCGCGACACATCATCGGCAAACATCGGTCGGGCACAAAGAGCTGGCTTGTGACGTAATAACAGCCTCTGACGTCAGAGCTTGCGTACATGTGGGTCAATAGAACGGCAGCTCGGCCCGGGAAGCACCCGCCAGCTGAAAATAGGTCACCCAGCTAAAAATACGCACCTCTATTCAACAACCTCTCCACACTGGCCGTATTAAACCTTGAAAGATGTACCCAATACTCCTGTTCTATCTTAAATGCCCAAATACATCACTGTAATGGCGGCTGAACATAAACTTAGCCAATAAGGATGCTTTATTTCACGGCCCTTTTTCGAACAAAGGCTTCTTTCCTTCGACGTATTTGTAAATAATATTTCTACTGAAGCTGAAACCGAACAGATAAGTTACCGCTTTGATATTAATACGTTTTCTAAATTGAATTCAGAAAGGTAATTTTTCCTGAATATGATATTTCGAATTTGGGTAAGCGGTTTTCTGTATCATATAACATGTGGGCACCACAGTACTTTAATGTAATTGATAGGTATATGTACACAGTAATGTAGGTAGGTACCACGGTAATTGCTTTTTATATTAAAGTTTACCTTTTGGTAGCTACAATCTATACATACATATGTTAAGGTAAGGTCACATTAATCTGGGCCGCATCCCGTGCCCCAAAAAACAGGCCTAACATTTTTTTCTCATTTCCGAGAAAGGAGCAGGGATTGGATTTTTAGTAGGTTACGACAAAGTAACGTTTGGTTTGTGCAGGTATTACCGCCACTACCGTTGCATTTCACTGAAATGAATGATACTCAATGTCGTCCCAAATGTAATAGGTGTGTTGGAAGCACGTGGCGAGTTGTCTTTACAATAAACTGATGTTGTTCCTGCTACCATCCGCATATTTAGTCAGCTCATGAAGACTTATCAAAACGTAATACAGTTAAGTGAAGGCACAAAGAACTAGGTAATTTTATGTCCTTATCTAATATGATTATGACTAATTTCCCAGCTAGTTCTACTTATGAAGGAGGCACAAGATATATCGCGGATCCTTAAGAGCAAAAAAGCCGTTTATTTTCTGAGTAAAAGAAAATAAATGATCAAGGAAAATGTAAGGAATAATGGAACTTTGCGAGCCCTAAATATCGCGTTGTGTAGGAACATTAAATACCTAGTAGGCGTTGAATGGCTTTAGTGTTCTACCTACCTACTTAGAAAAGAGAAATTCTTACTAGACGAACCCAATTTCTCTTCAACCCTTTTCTCTTTTTGGGCGGAGCTAGACGATATAGCAGCTTGTACCGAGGTTTGAATATAATAAGAAGAAACGGTAGTGAGGATGACTGCCCTGGGGCGCAAGTGACAATGTAGTATATATATCTTGGTGGATGCTATTTTAGAGACTCCTACAACTGATCGCTTACGAGAGCCTCTTCGTTGGTAAGGTATAATAAATAGAGATGGAAGTGCTGAGCCACACTGCAGAATCTTGCAAAATTATCGGTCCTTGAGCCATTACAAAGTTAGTGAAAAACGCATTTTACTGAGCATAGGAAATTAGGAATAGACAACAAAGAAATATCGAACAAATGGATTAGTGCTAGTAGGTTTTTGTTAGAAATCTACTGACAACCCTTCACAACGTTGAGGTTGGTTTATATTATTATTTCCTATGAAGTTCGATAGAGAACTGCCTTTGTTTACTAGAGCTACCAAACAAAGGCCGAAGTGAGCAACAATTCAGCTACCATCGCCCTATATACAAGGGGTGGTAACTAGTGACTGTCAATAGACTGCAATGTATCTATCATGCACTACGTAGGAACTGTTACTGCTCTGATTAAACACATACCTACAGACCTATATATGAATATGCATGTGTGTTTGTATAGGCTATACGGGCGTGATTCGCATGACCTAGGAATCCCGGCGTGACCTAATTCTGATAGCCGACCTTAGTGCTCTGTTTTTCTGTGGATAGTAGTTAAGATGGAAAAGTATGATGGTTTATGGCGTGATTCAATTACTACGTTGAGTAGGTTTTTATTTAAAACAAGGTTAGTTTTCTGCAGGTTTCATCAAACATTTCGAAGCATGCATATACTGACTCCCTTTTGTTATGTAGCAACCAATCAAGTCAACCTATTGACTGCTAGAACTTCATTGTTAAATAAATGATTTCACAAGTTTCTGCTATCATACGTTATAAATATTCAATTTTAACTTAAAAGGTTATCATCATACATGCAAAGTGCAAGTAAGTAAATGCAATAATATATTCAACACAGCTAAGTTTGGTTGCAACCTCTTTATCTATATGTAGCAGTAAGATGGTTGAAGCGATATAGTTATATCCCTAGGTCTATAGCTATATACCGTAATATAGTTATATGAAAGCGTTTCATAACTGTCTGAGTTCCCTATAATTTTGTTACTGCAACCAATTTAGACGTAGCGCTCGCTTCGCTCGCTCGGCTGGCGCGGTCACAGTTCTAACCTAACCTTGCCTATTTGGTCGGATTGCTCTAATAGTTATATTACTAGTAAGATAGTTATAAACCGCATTCATGTAACTATATTATGATATTGAGCTATATCCCCAGAGATAGTAACTATATCACGGATATAACCATCTTACTGCGATATTATATTACTTAAGAAAGTCGCTTTTTGCGTTCGTCTGTGACCGAGTTGTTCATATAAACTACGCAACTAATTTTTATTCCGTTTCCACCATAATTTAGATAATGTATTTCGAAAGGTTAATGTGGATAATACATTAATATTAAACTAACATATAATAAAGAAGTCTCGATGTTTAGTCAAAGCAAAATCAAGAGAAGCTGGGCTGTGTCGACACAATATAGACGCTTTCTTAAGAAATGTACATATTTATTTATGTCTCAGCTGGCTAGTAGCTACCTATACATCTTACAACATAAGACAGTGTAATGTATATTATTATACTCTGTAACGTAGATAATTTACTCCGACCAGCGTCCTGCGAAGCAACATTGTAATTAAGGACCCAGTTTCCCAATAAACGTTAGTGTTCCCTTATCTAGTTGTTCACAAAGGTCGAACATTGTGACTGTAACTTAACAGAGGACTTTGTCCCTAGATAGGTAAATTCCTTTGTGTGCTGTCGGCTCTTGTCCTAACAATTGGTCAAGTTTTGAATACCTACGATAAGTAAGGACTAAGGAGTGATCATATTTTTGTTGTATTGTGTTGTATTGGTTTAGTAAGAAAGAAAAAAGTAAGATAATACGTTTATTATCGTTATCGTTTACTATATGACGAAAAGTGTAGGTAGATAAAGAACACAAAAGCAAAAAAGAACAAGTTGGGCAAAAAAATATGCGTCATATCCACGCAAAACGGCCATCGCTCAGCATAATGCTATGCTGTGCTTGATTTCTAAATTAATAGAAGTAAAAAAAAAAATGGTATTAAAACGGTACCAAAAGTAATAATGGCGGCACTGTTTGAAGGCTTGTAACGTTTTCACGATTTTCTGTTAATATTGATTGTTAAATGTATGGAAAGAGATGCCATACTACAATGTTGTACGGGCTGCACTAATGTTATTAGCGCTGGAAACGTTATTTATCACATTGATAAGATATATTTTTACAATTTGTAAGCTGTCACAGGCGCCAATGTACAGTTCCGCTGGTTTAGCCGTTATTTTCTGCAGAACATGCAGAAAATTCAGATGAAAAATAATATCAATGATTGTTAGGTATATCGTCACTGTATAAGGTGATCTAATTGTAAATAAACTATAGACAATCATGCTTTATGCTAAAAGGACCAAATAAAACGATGTAAAAAGAACCAAAAAACCTAAGAATGAATCCCTTAAAATTAAATTTAAATTAATAAACAACTCTGATAACCAACGCATGAATAACTTTGTTTATCACGAAGCAAATAAGCTGAACTTAGCTCTGTTAACAACAGTTACAGTTAAGTGAGTTAAGCACTTACTTAATTATCCAGTGCACAATTCGCTCAAGTAATTACTAAGTTAAGTCAGCGGGTTCAAAGCAATACAATTATCTTCAAACACCTGAGCATGAGTGATGGAAAATATCTGTTAGAAAATATGAGATGGCGCGCAGAGATAAGAGTTTCTTTCGTGCGATTTTTTATGGAATGTAAACTTGAATAGTAGTATTTTTTTGGAGTTTACTCCTTATGAAACGATTTTCATAAAATACCCCCGGGATGGAAATTTTACGAGGAGTGAAATTTTACAAGCGTAGCACTTGTTTTATTCGTAAATAAAAAGGATTAAAATTTTGAAAAAAAAATATTACATATTTCACACTTCGATCTAGCTCGGCCGTTTTTTTTTTCGGAGATGCTTTTATTTACCCTCTTTGCCTATTCTATTTCATATTCAAAGACAATCGTAATAAGGAGTAAACTCCACTCGTGCGTCGGAGCTGACACACACACTTTTTTTTTTTTTTGTAAACATAAGTTGGTGAGCTCACAGTCTATGGTCGATGAGATCCTACAATGGCTAGTTAATAGAAAGAAAGACAATACTGCATATTGTCTTTCTTTCTGCCTTTAAATCCATCCGAAGGTTGTATTTAAAAGACCGCTTTTAGCGATCGCCACCCATTGTGTCATCTATGTAATATTTCTACATTTATACGAATAACATAATTCGTATGATGTACAAGATACGTAGCAAGTCATAACTGTACACAGAATTTGTTTTTTAACTTTGAGTCGATGCCGAAAATATAGTTTTTTGAATTTTTGTAGAATTATCTGGATACCTACATGTTCCGGATTGGCGCAAAAACGGCTGAACGGATTTGGATAAAATTTGGCACACAGATAGTTTATAACCTGGATTAACACGTAGGTTACTTTTAATCCCGGTAATACGTTCCCGTGGGATATTTTCCAACATCCACGAATTCTATCCTATTCTAGCTTTAGGATCAAACAATCACCAGGGTCATAGATATTATAGACTGGTGATCGCAATACTAATGATGCTATTAACGTACGGCACGTTTTTGCATATATCGTGATATTAAATGTTAGCCTATTTAATACATATAGTTGCACGTTAAAGCCGTATGTGTGAAATTAATTACTGTTTATTCTACTTGATGTCTTTGAAGTTCTTATTTAATAAAAGCTGTGCCCCCAGCCCACATAGGTCACATACTTAGTCCACATAAGTCTCAATCCCGTGGTAATATCGAGGATAAAAAGTATTATAATTATGTCCTAACCCAGTCTCACAATGTGCCAATTTTCATTCTAATCCGTTCAGCCGTTTTAGCGTGAAAGCGTAACAAACAGAAAAATAAACATGTAAACTCACTTTCGCATTTATAATAATACTAACAGAGCCCCATGGTTTCACTCGCATAAGTCTCGATCCCGTGGGAATACTGGAATAAAAAGTATTCTATGTCCTAACGCAGGCCATGGTCTACCCGTTCCGTTCCGAAACGGTGCAATGGCAGACTGTGACTTATTTTTTCTTTTCAATGTTTTGTTCCTGTTTCTTATTTTTCTTGTTGTGTTTTCTTCTGAAATGATTTACATTTTATTTATTGTTTTTTTAACATTTTAATTACTGGGGTTTAAATTCTTTAGATTTAAATAACGTAACCGGCTAGTGCACTAGCTTATTTAGCGGTTTTATTTTTATTTTTTTTAGTTAGGTTTTTTATATATATATTAATTATAATATGTCTAACGATGAAAGCAGTTATAATAGTAGTTTTTTCTCATTACCTAGCAACGACGACAGTTTCGTGAGTATTCCTTCTCTTGCAGACAGTCTTGCTGCGCAGGTTTCTGATGTTCCTAAGAATTTTAACGTTATACATATTAACGCTCAAAGCATTCCGGCTCATTTCCACGATATGCTGGCAAGCTTTGACTGTAAGAACGTACATGCAATTCTTATTTCCGAGTCATGGCTTAAACCATCCCTTCAACCAGTTACTCTCTTCCTGGCTTCCAGCTTATAAGAAACGACCGGTCGGTTGGTGGTGGTGGTGGTGTTGCCATATATCTCCGGGCGCATATTCCATACTCTGTTGTCACTGTGTCAGCGCAGCCACCGCCATCTAATGCTGGTGAACATCTCTTCCTTGAAGTCGAACTACACCATTCAAAATTACTTCTTGGCGTCCCTCTATAAGCGTTAATTTCTTTTCATCTTTTGAAAATCTCCTTACAATGCTGATTCCTTCTTACAGTCATAGTATAATCATGGGTGACACTTGTCGTTAATACTTGTCTTCTGAAAAAGACTATCGCTCTTCTTCCCTGATTAATATTTTGACTTCCAGTAATCTTTCCATTCTTCCGCTGAGTGCCACTCACCATTTTCCTAACTCTACAGCTGCACTTCTCGACTTAATTTTTGTCGCTTCTCTTGATCACGTCGCTAAGCATGGCCAATGTTCAGCTGATGCATTTCCTATCATGACCTGATTTTTCTGTCATACAATATTCGCCCACCTAAGGCTAAAGCTAAGATTCTAAATGCAACGCAATTTTGGTGGAATGAACTTTGACGATCTTTGCAAGGATGCCAACAATATAGATTGGTCTGCTCTGTTTGCCTCTGCATCAGTCGATGAGCAAGTTAATATTTTTGCAGCTAAACTTATCGAGCTTTATGATCATCACGCACCAGTTAAGGTTAGACATTTGCTGGCGCCGTGGCTCACAAATGAGATTAAAACGCTTATGCAGAAAAAAGTTACGGCAAAGTCTAAATTTAAGCGTAGGGCTAATGACGCGATAAACTTGAGCGGCTTCAAAATAGGTTCATATTCGGTTTACGCAAATATGACCATGTTTCCGAATTTCGTGTGAAGCTCAAGTGGTTACCAATTCGCCTTCGCCGGAATGTTCATATTCTTTCCATGTTGTATAATGTGCTTTTTTCCCCTTCCACCCCTCTCTATCTCAAGAAACGTTTCCAGTTTCTTTGCAACTCCCACACGACATTTTTAAGGTCATCAGATAACTTGAAGCTTAAAATGCCTATGCATTCCACAACTTTCCTCGAAAAGTCCTTTACTGTCCAGGCCGCTCGTTTGTGGAATGCATTACCAGTTCAAATAAAACGCGCAATCGATACCAATACTTAAGATTTGTTCTCGTAACTGTAATTATCTATATTCTTCATTTATTTTTGTTGTTTATATATTTAGTAAGTATGTATGTATTTATTTATCTATTATTTAGGATATGTATATATCTGTGTATCTATTCTAGTATATTGTATACTTTTTATTTGCACCAACGACTGCCCCATTTGATATCCACGCAAATCACTGTCCATTTCAAGGTTGCCTGGAAGAGATCGCGGAAAGCGATAAGGCCGCCCATTGTATATTTTGTAGTGTTTAATTATTTTTTGTTATGTATTTTTGTGGTGTACATACAATAAAGTATATATAAATAAATAAATAAATACCCATGTGCCAAATTTCATCCAAATCCGTTTAGTCCTTTTAGCATGAAAGCGTAACAAACAAAAACACTTTTGCATTTATAATATTATAGTTAGGATAAAGTTAGGATTACTGAAATGAAAAGTTTATGAAGCTTTTAATAATGATGTGTGTTTGGAATTTTCATCATAGTAAAAATATTAAAAATAAAGGTTTTTTTTTTTGAGAAATTCGATAAGTATGCCTTTATCAAAAAGCACATTCTGTTTTCACAATTTTATATGCGGTCTCCTTTTGTTCGTTTCAGAAAGTAATAAATGATTCGCAAAAGTAAGGCAGGTTATATAAAAATAAAACTGTATTTACCCTGGTCAGTCCACGGTAAATAAAGCTGTAACATTAAACCCTCGGTTTTATAACTTTTAGGCCTTGATTTTTCAGGGTTCCGTACCCGAAGGGTGCCAAACGGAACCCTATTATCAAGCCTCCTCTGTCCGTCCGTCCGTCTGTCTGTCAGCGGGCGGTATCTCATGAACCGTGATAGTTATACAGTTGAAATTTTCCCAGATTGAGTATTTCTATAGCCGCTATCATCATCATTAATTTCAGCCGAAAGACGTCCACATTTAAACATAGGCCTCCCCCAAGATTGCCGCTGTAACAATAAAAAAATTAAAATTTAACTCTTACTCTTTATACTCTTACACGTTTCTTGTATGGGTCCAAAAAAGAAACGTGTAAAAATGTAGTTTATTTTTAACTTTTTATATTATTTTTATATCTTAATATTGTACGGTGGTACGGAACCATTCGTGTGCGAGTCCGACTCGCACTTGGCCAGCTTTTTTCAGCAAGTTACCAATTTATTTAAGGGCAGTTTCGCTCCGAATACTACGTTGAGTTATTTTATAACTTAACTTTTTCCAATATTTAGGTATTAAATCTGGTCAACATAAGTTGGCCAGCCACAGCACTCGCCCACAAACCTTGGAACTAACCACATACCGTCGAGTTTGACCAAAACTGCATGACTCATTGGACGATAGGATCAAAAAGTTGAACTGTAGGTATCTCAACAATTATTTGACGACTTAAGAGGGTGTACAACGGTACACTAGCGCCACTCCTGAAAAAAAAACTGTATCGTGATTGAGAAGGAATTATGAATAACGGCTAATATGGACCCTCGGTAAGTGTGTCTAGAATTTTCTAATATCTTTTATAAAGTTTCATATTGAGACACGAAGCAACAAAATACTATCTAGTGGAATGTGGCCACTTTTCCTTAGATCAAATTTAATCATTCCTAATTCCTTCTCAGTCACGAGATAATATTTTTTAAAGGAGTGGTGCTAGTTTAGCTTTGTATACCCTCTTAACTTTATCCCCATAATTTATAAGCGTTGAGACGTTTCAACGTCAATTTATGGTTAAACAGTCGATAATCCTTACTTAACTTTACAATCGTCACTTACTTCTCTTCATACATGAATAATCTGGATAATAACAGATGGTCTAAGGATATTTCATGCACATTAAGCACCATTAAACAGCGTCAGTTAGCGTCGGCAATTGAGCAACACATAGCTACATCGATGCATTTACATTCGAACCATAAATCATATGTTATTACTTCGCTGGCTCCTGTGAACGGTTTCGCTTGCGCTGCCTTTGGGATTTAGATGAATCGCTTGGTTATTGCTGAGGTGTGTTTTGAGATGCTATGTGGCAAAATATTGAAACAGAAGCCGTGCACCCGATGAGATTTATAAGTACGATGAAATTCCATTAAAACTTTCATCCTCTATTGCTCCTTTAGGAGATGAATTTAAAAAAATCTTCCTTGGTGCTCACCTTCATTAGGTATACAAGAAAGTTTTGTGCAAAATTTCATACTTCTAGACACAACGGTTTAGGCTGTGCATGGCTGACATCACTGATAGCGATGCACAGCCATGAACGAATTTCCGAACTTTTATTATAAAATTCAAAATATTTTATTTCACATAAACCTAGCACCTAACAAAGGTGCACGGTTCTATCGGCTCGGGTTATGTTGAAGATACGATGTTTCCCTGCTTATTTTTTGAGTGTTTTTTTGTTTCCTGACTTCTATTTGTCATAATTGCAACCTGTGTTAATATTATGGTCTAAATTATGTCCGAAATAATTTGGAATACAGTTTGCGACATGTTTGCCACTCGCTGATAAATGTTACCGCTGTTAGCTAATCTTGGCTTGCGATACCTAAAGGCTAAGGGTGACTTTATAGAGAACGGACTAACCAGCATACGGTGGACGAACTTAGATACCGTCATTCCTAGGGGCCTATTCTAATAAACATCAGCATGTATACAGACAGAAAATACTAATAAAAAATGCCTAACTCCTTAAGTGAATTTTCATGTAATGTTTATATTCGACTGTATTGATCTACCACAGTGATCAAACATTACATAAGGACTTTTTTCACAGGCTACCCACTGATTCTAGTAGATACCTACGCCTAACGTCACTAAGTACTTAAAAGCGTCACTATGTCCAGTCTCCCCGGATGGTGAATTAAGCAATTTAGGTGTATGTATATAGAATAGATACGTATACTGTGTTCGTGATTTAGTTTCCGAACATGTAAACAAATATGTGTTTTTGGAAAAACAACTTAATCTAATTCCTTTTCATAAAGATCAGTTTGCGCTGCAACTTCAAACGTTTTTATGACTATTTCAATAGTAGTAGTCGATCTGAAATCAACTTAATTTCTGATATCTTAAAGCTCATATTCGTTTAAGCGGAAATAACATCAATTGGAAACAAGGATTTGAACAGACCATAGTTCTAGTCGGCAGATTATCGTTAACCCACTTACGTGGCGTGAGGATGGTACTTAGTCCGTGTTAATGGACATGTTATACGATTTGCTGTTTGACGTCCATTTTCCATGGAGATTCCGGAACGGTCTTTGTGTAGTGTTTTATTGTTTTATGTTATTCATTTCCTAGATCTTTGACAGTCATTACGGGTAGTCAGAAGCCCAAAAGTCTGACCCAGGGGTATGTTGTTACCCCGTAACTGGGTTGTGGAGGTCAGATAGGCAGTAATTTCAAGTGAAATACTGGTATCCAGCTGCATCAGGTTAGACTGGATGCCGACCCCAACATAGTTGACATAGTTGGGAATAGGCTAAGCAGATTGAAGAGGAAAGATTTGATTGTTTGATTGTTTGTTTGTTAGTTTGTTTGTATTGAATAGGCTCCGAAACTACTGGACCGATTTGAAAAATTCTTTTACCATTAAAATCTTAGTTTTCAGGGAGTGACATAGGCTACTTTTTATCCCGGAAAAAATAACGGTCCCGCGGGAAAGACCACGGGAGCGAAGCCGGGGGCAAAGTGCTAGTATTTTATATAAGAGTGGATTTATCATGATGTTTGCAGAACACTCTTGTCGCTAAGGGTATATATTTCTAGTCTGGAGGTCATAGACCGCCTTGTAGGATGTTTTGATCCAGAAAGCCTGGAACTTATTTCAGCATTCAAATTAATGCTTTAATTTTGCCGGCAAACGGTTCAAACCAAGAAAATTGTTACCTCAACAACGTAATTTTTCCCTACTTTCAGAATTCCAGTTACTTCAAACAAAATATTACGTCAAACTTTGAAAGGAGTAAAATAAGTAATACTTTACGAGAGACGAGGGTCGGAGGGAGAAGAGGAACATTTAAAATATCATTTTAATATTCTATTAAAATACGTTTTCCTTCGAGTTCATTCTCCTTAGTAATCGATTTCCGTTTCTGGCTAAGTTATTATTTGTTGAAGTTTACAATTCTGTACGCAACGATGTAAATCTATATTTATACTTGGTTATACAGGATACTACACTGAGATACTTGGCCGGGCTCGTGGCTAAGTAATAACAGACGCACCTGTCGATAAATTAGGTTAAGCTAGGCTTGCCGCGGGTGGTCCATAGATGGGTGACCATCTGTACATGCCAAGAAAATCCTTCCGTGCCTCGGAAAGCACGTTAAGCAGTTGGTCCCGGCTGTCATTTGTGAATTTTTGACAGTCGTTACGGGTCGTCAGAAGCCCGAAAGTCTGACAACTAGTCTTACCAAGGGGTATCGTATTGCCCAGTAAATGGATTGTGGAGGTCGCTTTAAGTAAATACTGGTATTCAGCTGCATCTGGTTAGACTGGAATCTAACCCCAACATAGTTGGGTAAATGCTAGGCGGATGATGATGGCTGGTATACAGAGTTGATACCTTTCCTGTTATTTATAAGCTAGATTGAACTCGTTGTGTTTTGCCTGCCTAGAGTGCCTTGTTGGTCTAGTGGTCGCAAGCGCTACTGCTGAGTATGAGGTCATGGGTTCGATTCCCAGGTCGGGCAAAGTGATATTTGGGTGTTTCCATTAGGATTTCTTTTCCGCCGGAGTCTGGATTTGTGACCGTATAATGGCAATAGGGTCGGCCATGGGACTTAATCATAACTGGCGAAATGTGGGTGTATTGTTGTTTGCGATAACCAGAGATCGGATAATCGGATGCATATTTACCTAAACTAAAATGTTGGCTAGTAAATCATAGAAGCGGCTTCTTAATTTTCTTTGTTCATAATATAAATCCCGCAATTCCAGAAAATCCAGGAATGCACAACTAATCACATAAGTACATGGTATAGAAACGACTTCTCAACCCTCTTATGAAAGTTACATTCGCGATGTTAACATAAAAAATAATATACTGTAAACATTTTATAACAAAATTAAGGCGAGTTGTTTGTCGCTATGTTCTGTCAGTTTGTCAACCTTCTTTACAACATTAGCCAGCATTTCTATAGTCAAAAAGTACTAATTTATAAATTGTTGTTTGTTTAAAGTGCTTTCCATGTTAGCCAACACCTGAACGTAAGAAAATATATGTTCGTTAAATTTGTCGATCCCGGAATCCCGGGATTTTATCGATACAAAAGTGCATTGCATAATAGCTAAAACCTCAACTTTAGGTAAATATGCATCCGAATATCCGATCTCTAGTAATAAGGAAATAAGAACGCAAAAACACCTTTTAATTAATTAACTTAACCATCTTGGATGTATCCTGTTGACAACAATGTCACTTTTGAAAAATAATAATTTAATAATATTATACATTTTACATGTTCTCTTGACGAATTATCTGCTGCAGTGACCATAAATACATTAGAATTGAACGAATAAAATCAAAATACCATACATTCGCGACCTGGTTAAAGCACATAAGACCAGTTTGGTATGACCTACTACAGTCTGGTACTAGCTATGTACAAGATCTTTGTGTTATTATTGTTATTGATCTTTGGCGATTGTGATACCGTGTGTGGCGCCGTGTGGAAAATAAGGTCTGCGTAAAGAAAAATCTGGACGACGACGGTGAGGTCAGGGTCTGAATGTGCATATTGGAAAGGTGCACAGACGACCAAATGCACCCTTCTCAGACCCTGTCTCAATTACAGCTACACTAACTACACCAGCTACATCCACTTTTGACCCGTTTTGGAAAACCCTTTCAAAATTCAAAAACCCTATTCCTGTTTTGAAGCGAGTTCCCCGTGGCGCTAGACCTCTAGTGGCACAACGGTTCTCTATAATTGTGTCACCTAACTTTTTTATCCATAATTTAAAGTGCCATAACTTTTTTTGTCCTAATCATCATTTGTCCGAATGATAACTTACCCGAACCTAATATCACATAATATCACATCCCATAAAATTGAAATCCCTAAATATAATATGTCCTAAATCCGTTTGTCATAAATATTACAATCAATATATAAAGAAGAAAAACCGTTTTCAATAAAAGTTTTAAGTCCTAAATTCAAATTTCATAATGTTTATTTAATAATAATACACTTTGTTCGACGACATTACTTTCCGTATCGCTGCTTCCCTGCGACTAAGAGCTCCTTGTTTTTCTCCTCATCGCTGTCACTGTGGCAAAGTTGTCAATAGCCTCGGACACCACGGCTTGTCTTGCAGCCGAAGTGCGGGGCGCTTAGCGCGCGAACATTAATGACATCATCCGACGAGCTCTGGTCACCGTCGGCGTTCCAGCTGTATTAGAACCTAATGGCTTGGCACGCGATAATGGCAAGAGACCGGACGGCATGTCTTTATTTCCATGGATGGTGGGTAGGCCTTTAGCGTGGGATGCAACGTATGTCGATACTGTTGCGCCATCCCATCTTCCTGGCTCAGCGTGCTGTGCTGGCGCTGCCGCTGCGGCTGCAGAAAACCAAAAACGGCGAAAGCATATTAACCTTATAGGTAAATATATTTTCGAGCCGTTTGGGGTTGAAACATAGGGTCGTGGGGTCCGTGTGCTCATGGTCTGTTCACTAAAATCTCTAAACGACTGGTTGACACTTCCCGTGACCAAAGGGCTGGTTTTTACCTTGGCCAGAGGCTAAGCCTTGCCATACAACGTGGCAATGCGGCCAGTCTCTTACACTACCAGTCGACAGCGATGCGGATGAATTTTTCGACGCTATATTTTAGTTTCGTATAATAATATATTAGTTTTAACATTAAAATATTAAATAACCATCTTTAACAACCGTCAATTTTATGACCATCTTTAAGCTCTAAAATTAAATATTAAAGTTTCTTCTGCATTATACTTAAACTTAAAAGTTAATCCTTATCGTCTAATATAGCCTACTCCTAAAGCCCAATTACTTTACAAAAGAAACCTCCGCCTAAGCGTTTCTTGTGCCAGTTAACCCTCAGTTACATTAACAAAAGGCAATTTGCGGGATCGCAAGCTCTCTAAAGATCGTCTATTACCCCCACCGGTGGATGGAGGGTTAAGTTTGCTTGCGGTGTCTACCTGAAGCGTCCCTGTCATCTTAAACTTGCTCCGAAGTCACTATTTAAGTCCACAATTTGTAGGGAAAGCACGAAGTATTCAGACTTTAACATTATAGTTTTAAAAGGAGTTGTTTTAAACTGACAGACAGTCGAAACTAGCCAGTTTAGAACACGTCTTGTAAATGTCAGATTTCTGTCTTGCTGGCGGTCGTTAATGGCTATAACAAATAATATGAGTTTGTTTCGGCCTTTTTCCTCAGAGTAGTCGGATAGGAAACGCCGACCTCATCTCGTTTGTAAAATATGACTGACGTGTAAAAGTGTTTGTACTAAATGATAAAATCATTTATCATTTTATACTTTCGTAAGTTTAATAAATTAATACCTCTTCGACTGAGCTCTGCCCGGGTGAAAAAATATTAACATATCACACAAATTTTCCCAGAGTTGAGACCTAACTAGATCGACTTTTCACCCCCGTAAAAACCTATATGCCATGTGGGGTGCCAACTGAAAGCCAGCGCTAGGTGTCTGACGCCCAGCAACTGCTGAGATGGTAACCCTTTCGGTATGGGCACGCTCAGCAAAATTTTAGTGCAATTTTATTGTTATGTTTATTGTTCTCTTTTTTTATGTGTTTGTTGCTGTTGTGTTGTGTCTGTGTCGAATAAATGTTTTCTATTCTATTCTATTCTATTCTTTATATTGCAACTTTCATCGCAATCATTAAAGCCGTTTTCAAAAACTTGATAACAAATATACATGGTATAATATATATATACAAAATATTGCTTAATCAAATTTGCTAGTATAGGATTTATTAATAGACCTGGTCTTCATTATAATATTTAGACAGATCGTATTAAAGGATCAGTTAGGCATAGCCAAGGGTATGATTGAGAAACCGATCCGCTTTTGATCATAGGAAGCGATTTTTCGCCTAATGAATTAATTTAGGTATCACGGGCTATAGTTACACCTGTACTTTTAAATTATTGCTTGTTATCGAGAGAACATAATCTAAAAGCTTAAAATAAAATACCATAAAATCTTTACGACAAAATGCAAAGATTTATTAATTTATTTATCTTTGAACAGATGTACAACGATAAATAAATAAATCTTTTATAATGGTAGATGCTATTACGCAGGATAATCCAATGCGATAAATGCGCTTATCCTAACTTAAGATAAAAGGAAACGACTGGGAAAAGTAAAATAGGAGAAAATTTGGTGTGTACAGGTAACACATACCATCACGCCTGAAATTCCTGAAAGGTTAGGCAGAGGTGTTCCTATAGTATACCCACGTTTCGCCAGTTATGTTTAAGTCCCATGTAATAGGGGGCGAGTCTATTGTCATCAACCGGGCATAGACTACGGGCTGCTACTGAGAAATTCCTGATGGAAACACCAAATAATACTTTTCCCAACCTAGGAATTGAAACCAGGACCACGTGCTCAGCAGTCGCGCTTGCGACCACTGGACTAATGAGCTGGGCAACTAAAATTCCTCCGATATAATAATAGTAAGTATGTTGGTAATACACACGCTACATGCTACTTACTACGCTTCTACATTTCACCAGACTCCAGCGCATACCGCCGCATAGCGCCGTCTCCCGCCGCGGTATCCTGCGATGCTCCAAGGTCGATCACCGAGCATTGAAATATATATATACCTTATTTCGATTGGTTAAGTATTAAATTCAATTGATAAATTTAAAAACCTCTGCCGTCCCGTCCGCCAGTCTATGCAGGCCCTTAATAATAATTCTTTAAATTGTTTTATTCATGGCCCAACTAACAACACACATTAAATCGAAAGGTTTTAATAAACCACGTTATATAAACTTGGTATAAAAAAAACTACATAAACGTGGGTTTTATTACATTACTTACAACGTTTGCTGATTTATAGCCGGCTCTTGAACAAAAAAACGTAACGTATTTTCTTTTATAACCGCCATATATTAAGATATCACATAATGTATGAGCTTCCATACATTCATATTTTTGCTTGTTAGTACGTGTTATTCTTGGACAAAATGGATTAATTTTTCTGCTTTATATAGTGTGTTCCATTTTAAATGTAATATTTTCTTGCAAGGGAATAAGAAATGTGTGCTATGAATCTTATCTAATTGGCAAACATTGAATGAACAACATAACACAACATCACACCTGTATTACCCAAAGGGTTAGGCAGAAATGTACCTCTAGTACATCCACATTTCACACCACAAACAAACTACCAAATTAAACACAACAACTATTGAATGAAATACAACACAGTATGAGGTACCTAATCCCAATAGTAGTGTGAGTAGGGTGGAAAAGCGAATGATTGTTTATTTTTAAATAATTCAGTATTTTTAAACAACATAATATTATGTGAGAGTTTAAGAAAGTACTTAATGTTCAGTCTTAATCCTTTACAAACTATAAACTTTTTTAACATTGTTGACTACAAAATTCATAAGAACATTCACCTTAAATTTATTTTCCTCCACTTAGTAAATCACTGTTATTTATTTCCCAGAACGGCCCGGAACTGCAGTCTTAACAACTTTTTTTCAAAAACAAAGGCTACTGAAGAATCCGGCTTGGGGTCTTGTTTACCCATATCTCTAAGGAAAAACTCCAAACAGGTCGTTTTTTACGGAGCTCTCGGCAATTGTTACACATAATAATTACTTTGATAAAAACAATAAAGAGAAAAAAAAAACCAAGACTTTCGTAATATTTTCGAAGAAAGTCTAATAAAAGTTGCGTCGAACACCCCCTGGGGTGCGGCGCGTCCACCAAAATGTCTGAAACGACACAGATAAGGTATAACTTACTGTACAATGGGTAAAATATATACTTACTCACAATACACTATGCTATTTAAACTACGGCTCTATAAACTGTTTTTGTAACGTGCTTCATGCCTACTTACTTTTTTTAAATATATAATTGCCTATTATACATTTTATCTCACAAGATGACAACACTTATTTTCTGTAACAAGAGTTTCGTAAATTCGGAAAACACTTTTGAGTGTTACAAAAACTATCCGTCAAGGCAGTGACAGCCAATCTGAAACAATTTTTTTTTTTCATAAATAAAATGCTAATATATTACCGTATAGAACTCATCTTAAACTCGTGATATTTACATTGCGTGGGCAGAACTGTACTTTTCACTTTAATATTCCAAATAATATGACTTGATATTATGAAACTATTTGTAGCACATTTCAATCTAATTTTGTATTTACATAGTAACGCCTTCATAATACCCAACATTCAACAAAGTAACTCAACAATTCGCTCCTTTTACTAAAAGTAAGAGCCGCCATTATATTTTATCCAGCAAATAAATTTAGCGTCTGCAGACCGAAAATGGCTAGAAATTCTTGTTCTTAAAAATTCTCTCAGTCGTCTGAAATGGGTAGTATTCCAGCCGCAATTGTGACGAATTCGTCCCAATTTCTCCGCTAAGTCTCAAGTACATACGTTTTCGTACATTGGGAATAACTTGGTCCTTTGATCCTTGACCCGAGTTTGGCACACGGGAACTTGGGTCTTGGCACATGTGTGGCCTAAGTAAAAGATATCGTAGAGAGTAACGTGGGACGAGGTTTTTGTGCGGAACTACGGAATAGCAATTGTATTTGGAGTAAGTTATAGGTAGATGTTTGTTTACGTGCTTGTGGGTATGTGAGCTTTGAATGTGTGTTGCTTATGTTGGTCAGTGTTTATTTAGGAAAGTTGACTAAGTGTCAACATGTCACTGATTGTGTAAATAAAGGTAGCGTTATAGTGATTCTTATTCTGCTTCTTATTCGTGAAATCTTTTACGATAAATCTGTCACAATGGCATTCTTGTATATTAAATCCTAACTACATATTATTCTAATCCTAGCTATATAATATTATAAATGTGAAAGTGAGTTTGTTTGTTACGCTTTCACACTAAAACGGCTAAACGGATATGGTTGAAATTTGGCACAGGGGTACACAATGACCTAGAATAGGACATAGGATACTTTTCATCCCGATATTCCCAAGAGATCGAGCCTTATGCAGGTGAAACCGCGGGGCGCAGCTAGTATATAACTTAATATTATAAATGCGAAAGTGTGTTTGTTACGCTTTCATGCTAAAACGCCTGAACGAATTTGGAAGAAATTTGGCAAACGGGTAGACCATGAACTGGAATAGGACATAGGATACTTTTTATCCCGATATTCCCACGGGATCGAGACTTATGTGGGAGAAACGGCGGGGTTCAGCTATAGTAACAAATATGCACATAACTGGTAAATTGTGTCTTATATAAACTTCTACTATTGTAATTTAAAATATATCCTTAAAGCTTGTGAAATCACAAAGAATCATACACCATCCATTTTTCAAAGATAATCGGTAATCTTGATCTTAAATCTAAATAGCACCAATTGATTCTAGGCCTGAAGGGTAGGATTTGTTCGAGGGTATTGGATATTACAAGGCTTTTCATCTTTACCCTAGATTCCTTTCAAGTCATACCTACATATCAAGTTTACTTTAAGCCGTATTTTTAATACTTAAAAGACATGCTCGAGAAACTCCTGTGACGTAAAAGAATGACTGGGAAGACAATGAAAAACGATGTCTTTAATTTTGCTTTACATTCCATTGCGCGCTACCATCAATCTTTTCAATGGCGGTGTTCCAGAAATAGAGCAATGGAGATTGTTTTACATCTTGCGGATGGTGTTGTGATTTCATATGACTACGTTTTTATTGAAAAAATGTTACTGCGTCGACAGGCAATGAAATATCAGTTAAGCAAAATTATAAATACAACATAGAATTTAGTTCGTGGAAACTTAAATGCAGATCATTTTATACAGTTTGGCCACAAAAAATATGCAAAAATAGAGGGCCTTTGTGTTGTAAATCGGTAAGGTAAATGTATAAAATATGTAGATATGATAAAACAGGATAGCAATACTCCGAACTAGAAATACCTAGCTCAGTAAATGGGTAGGTAAGCCTGAAGGGAAATTTCATTGTTTTTAAAAAGGTCAGGTCAAAGATTGCCCACGATGTGATATGTATGTAATATACTTTGCAGTTGATAGGTTTATTTTATACATAGGTACATTTTAATGTACACTTAATGTTCACTTGAATGTACTTATGTATAACCGTTGAATTATTGACTGAAGAAAACGCAGTCCAATTTGTGAATTATTAATGTAATGGTTATGTTATGACATTGGCCTTGTAATGCCTGCGTAAATAATACAACATAACAACATAACATCACGCCTTGTTTCCTTCGTTGAGCAGAGGTGTACCTGTAGTACACCCACATTTCGCCAGTTATGTTTTTAAGTCCCATGTAATAGGGGGCGAGCATATTGCCATCAACCGGGCACAATTCCAGACTCCGGGCTACTACTGAGAAATTCCTGTTGGAAATACCCAATAATACTTAGTCCGACTTGGGAATCGAACCCAGGACCTCATGCTCAGCAGTAGCGCTTGCGACAACTAGACCAACGAGGCAGTTATATAAATAATACAATTTAATTACATATAACCAGGCTTCAGAATCTTATATTCGTTAAATACCCGAATGTAAACTACAATGCATTGCATATAAATATTGATAAAACAACTAAATTGGAGTTTGGCAATGCTGAAAAAATATTAACAACAGCAAAATCAAAAAAAAAAAACTAAAATAAGGTCAATGGGGCGAAGACCGGCATACTTTATTAAAAATTCAATTCAATTGCCAAAAATGGCCATCTCTTTCATATTTAAGGCAAATTTTATTATATTGGGTGATCGAACATTTAGTTGACTATTAATAGAAACTATCAAATTTACTTTAACGTTATCAGTTTATAAAATAAACACTAGTTTTAAAAAAATGGCGAAATAGACGGATTTCTCTACCATGTCGGATTAAACCGTCTAATGGGAAAAAAACCTAGAAATAGACGGTTTACACGAATACAGACATTGAGTACGCGTGTGTGTGCAACAGCAGTTCAATGTGTGCTGTCGATATTCTTATTAAAGGTTCCAATCTGCATACATTGCAAAATGAAGCGTTTGTCGGGTAAGTTCGGCATATTTCGCCATTCAGGGGTAAAAAACAATTTTGATCACTTTAAATAAAATGCATTTTTTGGTAAATCAGCTTTTATTTTCATATATAATATTTTCAGGAAGAAGTTTAGAAAATAGAAACCACGAAAGTTTACATAATTAAGTACGAAAAACTGAGACGTAACTCGTATCTAAATGTACTGACAAAAATAAACAATAACAATTTGTTTTATTGAGGTACCTAGCCTCTTTATTAATAAATAACGAATGTGAAATAATAAAAAATATAATTGCAACAGCTTTGGTAATGGTAAAAGTTTTACTTAAATTTAGTTTCACTTTTTACTTAAGTCTACTATTTAAGAGATCTAAAAAAACTTATTTAAACATTATTTAGAAAAAGATTCAAATAAATTACCACTAAATAAAATTATTTTACGCAATATATATTAATGCGTAAAATATTTTTTTTAATTTTTTTTTATTAGTCCTTAAAAGTAAACCGAATCCTCATCAAAATGCGTTAAAAAGTAGTTCAAGGTTATGGGATCTTGTGTGAAATCTATTTTTTTTACTATCAATATTGCAGGAACATCATCATCGCGATCGAATTTCTTTGTCATTCTAAATGTTAGTTTTGGTTTCTTAATTGTTTTATAAAATTGTATTGAGTAAACGATTTCCTTGTCTATTATTTTAATATTTTCGATTCGCCCCACATAGTATGTCCATTTTTGTCTGACATGGTATCTTACTAAGACGTCGTCCCCAGCATAATATGTGCCAACTTGCTGATCTTCATTAGTATGTTCTTCATTAGTATGTTCTTCATTAGTTTGTTCTTCATTAGCATGTTCTTCATTAGTATGTTCTACATTAGTATGGTCTACATCAGGGGTGAAATCCTTTGCCGCGTCAATATCTTCTATTATATTAACATTTTGTGGTAAACTGTTAGTATTATTTATTAAAACATCGTCCACAGTATAATATACATCTTCATTATCATGGTCTATTTCAGGTATGAAATCTATTGCCGTGTCAATATCTTCCAACATATTAAATGTTTCTTCATCGTTGTCTAAAGTATTATCTGATACTATATCCATTACTTCTGAATCGCTATGGCTGCTGATCGTACCAGAAACACTAGTTGTAGTGGAAGAACGTCGTCTATATCTGGCTTTGCATAGTCCCGATGGTCCTGGGTTGGGATTCTCGTACAGGTTCCCAGAATCGAAAAACTGACTTTTCCGTGTACTCGGTTTGACTTTTTTTCGTTGTTGAATCCTGGTATTCAATACCTTATTTTCTGATTTGATGTGCTTGGCTAGTTGGATACTACTATCAAAAAACTTACTTTCAGTTAAACTTAGTTTAGCAGTCTTGTTATATTTTTGATTTCTAGTATTGTAAACTTTCACTTCTTCTTCGGTATTGGCTTGTTTAATTACTAAATTAGAAATTATTTTTATCTTTGATGAATTAGGTTTTGGTTTCTGTAAACATGGAGGTAGATTACTTACATCTTTAGCTGTAAATGGTCGCAACTGACTATCATTTTTGGAAGCATTAGCCAAGTAAACAACATCATCATTGATTTTGGGAGAAGATTGTGATTCTGTGTCTTTTTTACCTTTTTTCAGATTCTTTTTTATATGGGTTTTAGCTTTATGTATTTGTTCTTCCCTTATCTTTTCCAGAACATCATTGTGAGTTATTACCTCAGCACCTGGAGCTACTTTTCGGCGCGGTGGTTTTGGTGAGCTTTCGCCACGTTTAACTTTTTCTAGAAGTAGTTCTTCAAACGTAATTACCTGGTCTCGTGTATGATTTCCCAACGATTCATTAACATTATTATTTACTACTACAACTTCAAGGCTCTCGCGCATCCGGATGTCATTGAACAAATTAAGTACTAACGACAACAAACTTTTTGGGTTCCTCTTTATGATTTCTTCCTGCACAATATTTCGTGAACTTTCGTGTTCTCTCCAATGTCTTAGTTTTAAGCTATCAAACTGATTTTCTTTAATTTCTTCGCGGTTTACAGGGTATATACCCGCTTTTCGGAATCCATTACGTAGCACCTGAGGATCTATCTCAGCCCATACTTGTCCAATTAGTCTCGCGAACTCACTTTTTGGCATAACACTCCCGACGTTAAGGCGCTGCCAACGAACCAATAAAGGATCCCAGCGGTCTTTAAATGACTTCATTACTGCAATGTCCAATGGTTGCAAGATATGACTGGTGTGCGGCGGCAATTTCAAGATTGTTATATTTTCTTTGCGGGCCTCTTCAATAATATTCAGCCCTACATGTGTGGAATGCCCATCGTATATAAGAAGCACCGGGCGTTGGTGTTGGACAGCAGGCAAAAAGGTCTTCTTAAAAAATGCTTCAAATACCTCTGTCTCCATCCAGCCATTTTTTGTTGCGGCGCACAGTGTATTATAGAGACCATTTTTCGGACGTCAGCTTTTTATTAGAAATACAGATATAATTAGTCATTTAAAACGTGAGAGTAGAACTCCCGAGTGACAAATATGCTTAATCAAGTAGTATTTTTTTTTTTAACCTTATAAATTTTCATCCAGATAAAGTTAAAAAAAAAATCTACACCAAAAACGAATTGCAATAAAAAATAATTGATTAGGTAGTTCAAAAGTGTCTTTTATGCTTCATTTTATAGAGCTTTAATGAATTGCGTAAGTTTCTTACAGCAAGAGAAATATTTATTTTTTAATTTTTTGTTTTTATTTTTTTTCTCAGGTAATCCACTGTTTTAGGAAAAGTTATTTATAGTCAAATTAAGATCTGATATACTTCTATTACTCACAAAAAAACTGTGTCCTAATCTCGTGGAGTTTAGATACTACAGCCTATTTTAGTTATATCCGGATTTTCTCTCATTAGGGTTGTCACTCTTTGAATTAATTATATATCTGGATATTAATAAAATTGTAGCAGATTTTTTTTAAAACGACACTAATATTTCTGTAACTTTATTCCAATGATACGTTTTATGGGGCATAGGAAGGGGTCCACCCTCGGAAGGCATTTTGCTAAAACCCTATGTCGACGCATATAACGTGGAGGAACGGGGGTGAGGCATCATGGAGCCGTACCAGACCCATGATGCTACTTTGCCGAAGCAGAATCTGACCCGCACTGCTGAGGGATGTCCTTCTGGGCTCCGACCAGAGGACTTAATGCTAGGAGGGCATGAGGGCGCCAACCCTCAAGCTGGTCAGCGAGAGGCATTTGAAGCTGTGGATACCGCCGCAGCCGGCTCTCTTCATCCTCCGGGAGTGTCCGCAAGTTCACAAGGAGATGAACTCAGAAAAACGTTAACTCGATTAGACGTTTTCAAAATGTTTACAAAGAAAACAAAGGACTTACCACTATCAGACCGAGTTAATGTAGTGTTCGAGCATTTTGGAGAGAATTATAACACTTCTTTAACCGAGGAAGAATTTGCGCCTATTCTTTCAACATTTTTAAGCAAGAGCAACACCAAGTACAAACAATGCAAGTACATAATGAAAGTATTTGTAACAAAGAACAAGGATTGGCTGAGCAAAATAATGATTAGCGGACAACTAAAAGCAACTGAATCAGCTTTAAATCCGTCACCAAAAAGTCGTGCATTTCAGGATTTGAGTACACGCCAACAACTTCGATCACGTCGAAAGCTCGAATTGATGTTGGAAGAAGAGCCTTCGGTAAAAAAAATCAAAGCTTTTGTAGGGTCGCTATCGTCAGTCGATGGTGAACCTCTGACATCCAAAGCAATACAAAATATAGAAAAAGTGCTTCATTTGTGTACGGAAACGGACAATGCACATTCAACAATTTTGAAAAAAATTGAGCACCACACTCAACCGTATACTCCGGAAGAAGCACTTGCTGTTGTAATTGACAGAAAATTAACAGTCGAGACTTACAATTTTTTGCACCATGACCTTCAAGAGCGTGGATTCCACGCGTTTCCTCCGTACTACAAAGTACAAGAAGCCAAAAAAGAATGTTATCCTGCTGATATTACAGTATCGGAGAGAGAAGCTTCAGTTCCGCTCCAAGCTCTTTTGCAACATACATTTGAGCGAATATTAAAATTAAACGATGAAGTTGTGGTGCAGTTTTGCGATCAGAAAGCATTAAAAGAACTAGAATGTACCTTACAAGGGAACTGGGGATTTGATGGAAGCACCGGACAAGCATTTTATAAGCAAGCATTTTCTGATGTTGAAGGTGGGGAAGAAAATAGCCTTCTAGCCACCACGTTTATTCCGTTGGTGCTGAAAACTGCTACTGGCGATTACCTTTGGAGGAATCCAGCCCCACAATCATATCGATACTGTCGACCATTATGTGTTCAGTACAGAAAAGAAACAAGAGAGTCAACAATAACAGAGAAAAATAAAGTTGATAATGAAATTAAAAATCTTACACCGTTATTAGTTCAAACAACAAAGGGACATACGATAAGAGTATATTTTGAATTGTATTTAGCTGCTATTGATGGGAAAGTATTAAATGTAATTTTGGACACTTCTTCTCAAATGCGTTGCCCGTATTGTAGCTTAACTGCTACTCAATTTAATAATATTGACATGGCTTTGATGAAACCAATAAATAAGGAAGCCATGAAGCATGGTGTAAGTCCACTTCATGCATGGATTCGGGTGCTTGAGTTTCTATTGCACTTAGCTTATAAAAAAGTTGTTAAAATGTGGAGAATACCTCAGAACTCAGAACAAAAGCGGCTTGTAGATGCAAGAAAAAAAGAGATTCAAGAACAAGTAAGGGTCCAACTGGGTTTATTGGTAGACATTGTTCGTCCTAATTCCGGTACGACAAATGATGGGAACACCGCGCGAGTAGCTCTGTCAGACAAATATCGGGCAACCTTT
This sequence comes from Xanthia togata, assembly GCA_963853775.1. Taxonomy (NCBI): domain Eukaryota; kingdom Metazoa; phylum Arthropoda; class Insecta; order Lepidoptera; family Noctuidae; genus Xanthia; species Xanthia togata. Next base: position 8,127,149 of record OY970802.1, on the reverse strand, counting down.
TCTCAAATTTTGGATGTCGAACAATGGCTGCTTGATGACTTACATGTTATTTTAACTGTAATGTCCAGTGGTTTATCCATTGATGACCACAAATTTGGTGAGTTTTGCAAAAAGGTCGCTTATAGATATGTTAATAGTTATAATTGGCATCCTATGACCGTGACCTTGCATAAAATATTGGTACACGGCGCTGATATAATAAAGTCAACAACACTGCCTATTGGTATGCTCTCCGAGCAGGCTTCAGAATCAAGAAACAAATATTGGAGAAGTGACCGCGAACATCATTGTAGAAAAATGGATCGTATAAAAACAATGACAGATTTGTTTCACAGGGCTTTAGCATCTTCTGATCCTTTAATATCAAATGCAAGGCTACAGGAAAGACAAAAAAAACAGGTTAAGATACCGTTATCTGCAGCCGCGATAAAATTACTGAAACCGGTGGCTAACCCGGCTTTAATCGAAGACCTTAATATTAATGATGAGACACAAAACTTTGATTTTGAAGAATGTTTAGCGCTTCGCGTTATGGAAGACTTGCATTAGTAAAAAAAGCAACTTGCTCGGGAAACTTAATTTTTGAGTTACCAACTCATAATTTAATTCTGTGTGTTGATTGTTATTTTTAGTCTTAGTTTTGAAAAGCAACATTATATATTAGTTTTAATAAATCATAAAAAAGTACCTATATTATTTTCTTAAAAAAAAAAGAGGTCACATCGGATAAAAAAGTGACAACCCTAAAAAAAAACATTATTTGACTATAACGTCTAAACTCCACGATATTAGGATGCGATTTTTTTGTGAGTAATAGCAGTATAACAGACCTGAATTTTACTATAAATAACTTTTCCTAAAACAGTGGATTACCTGAGAAAAAAAATAAAAACAAAAAAATTAAAAATAAATATTTCTCTTGCTGTAAGAAACTTACGCAATTCATTGAAACTGTATAAATTGAAGCTTAAAAGACACTTTTGAACTATCTAATCAATTATTTTTTATTGCAATTAGTTATTGGTGAAGATTTTTTTTAAATTTTATCCGGATGAAAATTAATAAGATTTAAAAAAAAAAAAGCTATGTGATTAAGCATATTTGTCACTCGGGACTTCTACTCTCACGTTTTAAATGACTAATTATATCTGTATTTCTAATAAAAAGCTAATGTCCGAAAAATGGTCTCTATAATACACTGTGCGGCGTAAGATGTCCCTGGATATGCTTGGGAAGAGGTCCATGTATCCCAAACATTCTTGCCCTTATATACTATTAGTGGCGGTGTCTTTTCTCCTGAAGCGCTAGCACCAAGTAGCACTGTAGTATTATCTCTTCCAGGAGAAGAGATTACTCTGGTTGCTGCATGACCTTTAGCACCAACGATTTTAGTTTTAGACGGGTCCTTAGAAAAGCTTGTTTCGTCGAGGTTCCATATAGCAGATGGTTTGTTTTTTAAGTTTAAGTCACTTATTGTCTTTTCCAGGAGATCAAAATAGGGGTTAATAATAAATGGGTCGACAGCCCTCTTTCGGGCGTACTCTACAGCTTGAGGCTTTTTCATGGATAGACCATGACGTCCTTTAAAAGCCAAGAACCAGTCTTTTCCTGGTATACCGTTTTTAAACGGTGTAATCAGGTCATTTTGGTTAACATAATCTCCAACCATCTGCAAAACTTCTTTTCTGCTAAGCCCAAAGCCATATTTTTCCATTACATGGAGACTCGTAGCCAACTTAAATTCAATTTCGGGTGACAGAGCTGTATTCCGCCCAAGTGTTACAGATTTTGTTCTTTTCATATTTACGTGATCCATGATAGTCATACGTGGTATTTGGTATATTTTTGAGGCACTATACCCACTCATTCTACCGCACTCAACTTCTCGTATAGCTTCTTTTAATTTTTCCTTACAGTATGCTCCTCTATTGGATTTTCTTTGGTACTTGCCCATATTGATAAAAGAAATACCTGAAAAAAGCATGAATACCTATATAAATACATTCTTATTAAACGTAATATTGAAGAATAAACAACAAGTGGTGAGCCTACAGCCTAAAGCAGAAAACATAATATGTGATACAAATCACTTATTAGATAATTTGAAAATTTGTTTAGGTGTAAAAGGTTTATGATATCTGAAATCGGCGAAGACCGGCGTATGCCGATCTTCGCCTCCAAGAACTAGACGGACTTCTCCACTATTGCTCTTTGAGGTTAAGTTTTTTTCTTCAGGTGTAATTTCGTGAAAAATGTGTTAAATTCAATTCTAATACAGTAATTAGGTAAATATATTAATCATTAATGAACTTACCTTCACAAATCCTTAGAAAACTCTTAAAATACCACTTAAAACATTTTTTTTCGACAGCGTGTACTGGTCGTAATGGAAGTTGATAACCCGACTAAATTTCAAATGTGATTTTTTCACTATGCGTCATAAATAGCGCCATCTGTGTTAAAACATATAAACTAAAACAATTTTACATTTAAGTATCTTAGGTTGCCATCTTTGTAATTATTCAGAATTCATCGTATCTTTTACTGTTTGGTCTTGCCCGACAGACGGTCTTCGACCCATTGACCTTAAATAAAAATTTTGATTTACAAAATAAATAAAAATATTGATATACTTTAGAGGCTGTAACATAACATGGTTTTGGCATGAAAAATCCGCGGATTTATTATAAATAAATGGCATGAATAGAATATAACATATTAACACGCCTTGTTTCTCCAAAGGGTTGTGCAGAGGTGTACCTGTACACCCACATTTCGCCGGTTATGTTGAATATATGAATATATATATATTGATTTGTATTAAGAAGAAGAAAAGATTTAGACAGTCTACTACAAAGATTAGACTAGTCTTAATAATACATCTATGAGTAGAATGATCTACTCCCCGAGCTGACAAACATGCAAAAAAAATGGTAAACAATATCTTTATATTCTATATAATTATTCGAATTATATCACAAACAATTTTTTTTTTAAACGTTGCCCCGCACTAGGAATCTCTCCTGTATTGTGGGTGCGTTTACAAACATTTAAACTCACATATGCAAACAGCCAGACCCGGAACAACTACTTGTAGGTCATACAAATCAATCACGCGACACGCAGCGCAGCAGTACATCGCTTAACAATTTTTGACGACACGGTCGGCGCAATGGCCGACCGTGTCGTCAAAGTGGGTTATTATAATAATGAAGATTACCTACGTACCTACAATTTCCAATACTTCTTGAAAAAAGTACTTTTTGAAGTGGATAATTTCTATTTTCAATTATCATCCAACTATTTCCATTCGACTCTGATTTACAAGTTGCTGTAGCTACTGTAAATGGCAATACTTGATCTAATAGGAAGCCGCAGAATGTAGGACGGTCTAAAGGGATAGATAACAATCATTAATAGTGATGCTGACTGGTCCTATTCTATTAATTAGATTTATCAACGTTACTTCTGTCACTAATCGACTTGTATCGAAGTGCTTACTGCACTAATTTGTTTTGTATACAGGTGATTGGCTATTGGGTGCATTCCTTGAAATGTGTAATACTAGAGCTAATTTGCAACCTTTTATGGTCGAGATGTGGGATATTTCCAAAAAAACTTAAAGTGTTCGATATCTCCAAAACAACCCATTTTGGATCCCAAGTTATCGGGTCAAAAATGTTTCAAATTAGCTCTAGTACCAATCACCCTGAAGAAAGAAAACGAAGTGTTGTGATGTGTTTTTGTTTTGGCTCGCGCGAAGTGTAGAGCTTTTTGGAGTAAAGGGTTATGCGAGTATGTTATTAAAGCAGTATCAAGATGTGCCCTGCTGATCGTAAACCTTTAAAAATGATCCTGTAAAATTATCTAGTCGACGCAAAGATTGGATAACAAAGTTCATCTGGATAGAACAGATATAGATACTTAGCTCGTGACTACTCCTAAAAGAGTATAAGTATACTTACACAATCTAAGCTAGTTGAGCTCATAGAAAACAGCGAAATATTACAAGGAAATCTGTGACAAACAAATCACTCCAAAACATTGCAACCTGCTGTCAAAATCCTAAAAGATAAGCGAAACAACTATTTCTCCTCATCTCTTCTAAAACAACCAACAACATTATCAGTTCCCATATTAATTACAATCAGAATCTCCATCCAAAACTTAATCATAAAAGTCCATACAGAAAACAATAAAGGAAAGATCTTCTAGATTTGAATGAGACAATTGTAGCGAACGTTCACAGCAAGAAAACTTTCATCTGCTCTACTTTTGTTCAGTGTTAACTGTTATTACGAAACTTCACTTTAGGGCTGGTACTGGTGCTCGACGAAGCAATAAAAATGCTAATACAACGGGCCCCGGGGCTAACATTCTTACAAATATCTGGGAACCCTCATGATTTGGTACGTTGCTGCACTGTGCAGTATATATTAAAAAGGATTGCGACGGAATGCATTCTGAAAATTGCTGTGACATTCGTCCCACTGCAGGGACTCGTGGTAATTGAATCAAAATAAACTTATTCCCCTTAGCCGTAACCCGGTAACTGCTGGGTTAAAGATTATGACGTCATAAGTTACTTAAGCGGCAGTGTTGTCCGGTTAAGGCGTTGACTGGACGCTATGTGCTCTAAAACTGAAAACTTTATCTTGAAAGAAGTTTGATATAAATAAAAATAATAAGTTTGTGTTTCTTTATATTTATTTTAATGGCTAGTCAATTTCAAAAGACTTTTCTCCAGTTTCATTCGCCTACGCTAATAACGTCAAAAGTTAAAAGTACCTATATTTTTAGAAAAATAATACTACCTAAAAAGTATTATGAAGAAAACACAAGAAATATGTCATAGATAATGTATTACAATCGTAGACGGCTTATTTTTTTTTACAAAATACTGGAAGAGTATTTCTCATTGTAGATTATTCACATTTACAATGCTCTCTTTGTATATATTTTAAGCAGCCCTACATCTGAATGTATGAAGCTTTATTTAGTGAGCCGTCTTTATGAATCGCAGTACCAAGACTAACTTTATCTATATGGGTCGGCAAACTCGGGAAGCAATTCCTTAGGGCAAAGTTCCCATACTGGCACAATTGAGATTTTCAGACAATCTTTGTCAGTATCTTTTGATGTCCCATTTCAACAAAATGATAGGTACTTTTACCGTAATATTATGTTATTTTAAACGCCTTTAAAAAGGAGTAGGTTCTCAATTCGACTGAATGTTTTTTGTATATATTTTCAGCGATATCTTCGCCAATTGTAATCGGATTTCGATGATTCTCTTTGTTCGAAAAAGTATTTTTCCGAGGAGGTCCCATATAAATTTGGTCTAGTTCTGTCGAGTGGTTTTTCAGTTAGCTTCAATAATACGTATTTAATCCACTTGGTGTATGTTGATGATGTCATAAAACTTCCTGTTACTGTTGTTTACCTAGCAAGTGGTTTATTATAAAAAAAACTATTTTGACTTCCTAACTAATATTATAAATGCTAATATTATTAATATTATATTATGAGTTTGTTTGTTACGCTTTCACGCTAAAACGGCTGAACGATTTTGGATGAAATTTGGCATATGGGTAGACCATGACCTGGAGAAGGACATAAGCTACCTTTCATCCTATAGACAAAGTCGCGAGCAATAGCAAGTCATACGAGTAGATAAAACAAAATCTGCGTATTTGGTTCAATGGTCGCCAGTGCGTTTGCTAAGAGTCGGGTCCTGGGTTCGATCCTCAGGTCTGACCAACGGTTTTACAGTTTTCCATTAGAAATGACTCAGTAGCAGTCCAGTCTGGATTTGTGCCTAATGACAACAAGATCACCTACACGGACTATATCTATAACTGGCGGGGTGTAACAAAAAATCTATGCCTAACCACAGAATAATACAGAACGCGCAGTCCGCATTTTAGGTATGAAGCTACAAGTACGTGACTCGTCTAGTCAAGCTAATTCGATGAGCGTAACGTATGTAGTCAGAAGATCTAAGAGTAACGCGATGAAAAGAGAGGCAACTTCTAGGTGAATATAACTGTGGGTAATTAGCGCTGTGTGACCTGAATTACACTTTATTGTGTCGTAGCAAGAGTCACTTTTTATTTTAATGACTTTGCAGAGTGAACCATCTGTACTAATATATGACCTAACTCACTTTGTACGTACCCACCGAATATAAAAGGTATTCAGAGGAAAAAAATCCTTCATTATGTAAAATCTTTTAGTTAGGGTATGAAAAATAAAAAATAAACCGCCGGATAACTAATTATCTTGAGTAAAGCTTAATTTCTACTCGTAACCTACTTTCTGCTTAAGCATAATGAGAGTTTTGAAAAACTTAGGGAATAATAAAAAAGGTCGAGTTGGTAGAGAGGCATAAACTTATTTTCTCTCGTAAGTTGTAAAATATTAGCTGAGAAAGGTACTTACTTATACGTACTCGTATAAAACTTACACGTTGGTGCTGTCAAAACTAAGCTCGGTAATTAAAATGATAAGTTAAAATTTTGGCTTCGTTGTAGGTACCTACTAACCACGGCACTAAACATTTTGGTTTGTGTTTTACCCGACTACGACGAATCAAAAAGGAGGGTTATGATTTTAACCGGTATGTATGTCATAACTCATAACTACTAAACTATTGATCATAATTTGACAAATGAGGTATCGTTAGAAGCATCTTGATCGTCCCCTGGAAAAATAATTATTAATTATTAATTATTTTTATTTGCCATATTGGGTATCAAGTGAAAGGGCTTGACGAGCACATTACAAAGTGAAAATATTTTATCACGTAATTATATCCCAATATAATTAAATAAAAAGTAATTCCAAAACAAAAAAAAAGGTAAAATTAATAAAAAAGAAAAGTAGTATTTTCTTTTTTATTAATTCTACCTTTTAAAGTTAAGTTTAGCAAGCCTCTAGTGAAGAATTCTTCACTAGAGGCTTGCTAAACTTAACTTTACTACCTCTCCGTATGATTCGCCCAGAAAGACTTACCTAATAATTTTCTTTCTTTCCGAATAATCTTTGTTTGGGTAACATCATTTAGAAACCCATCCGGCTAACTCTTTGAGTTCTTTATAACACCACAATACACAACAGCAACAACTAAAGACCTAAATTCAACTAAACTGACCTTGATTTGATACATCAATCTTAATACACATGAGTTACTCCAACCAAAATCATGTACTCATAAATCCCTCTACGAAAAAACCTATAGATTGTACCTAATACGGAATTCCACACAATTAGATTTGCGATAATGGGAGCACGGTAACAAATTTACTTTTATACTCCGACGTTATTCAACTTTCCCGAGCCTAAACCTTGCCTTGACCTATATTCACCCTAATTTAACCCCTCACCGATGTTTCTTCCACGTAAATATTCCTAGACGAAGACGGCTTACCTCGAAGCAATCAATTTTCAATCATAACTCAAGAAACATATAGCTTAATTTTGAATGGCGATTTTCGCGTGATTTAATGGCTCGTGAAGTACGCTAACATTTTCAAGAAACTATGATCCGGTTAGTAAGATAAGCTTCTTAATAGTTTGTACTGCAGCAGAAAGGTCATGTTTTTTTAGTAACGGTTATAATGTCCTTTTGTTAAAGAGCTTTTCGTAGGGTATTCTTATTGCAAGAACATTTAATAACCTTCCTCAGAGCGTGGGCTACCAGCAGTGGTTTAATAATATGCTACCCTTTCTTGCGTGGGTGTTTTAATGACACATCTAAAAATAAACACATAATTTGAACGCAGGAACAGCTGTTCTATAGCTTCGCGACGCGACACCGGTTATTGTTATACCGTGAAGTTTTCTTGGAAATTGTATTGTTCGAGTCTCGTCGCGCCGTCGCGTCGCGTTTGTCTATACGAGCCTTAAAACGTAATCCTAGAACCAATGTGAGCGTAAGTAATTCTTTGGTCAAGCAAAGTTATTACAAACTTAGAGCTTTGACTGTATAGGTCTGCAGTACTTACGCATGTTCTTAAATGTAATGACATGAAACAAGCCAAAAGCCTCACGATTAGCGATACTGAAATACATGTACATATATTATGTCGGCCAGGTGATGGTCCCACACCTACAGAAGACCGTGGGGAAGACCTGGATGAGAATCGCACCGACCAGGAAAGCATGGCACAAAAGGGAGGAGACCTATACTCAACAGTGGGTAGGACAAGACTGTTAATGATGATACTCGTAATGATGATGATGATGACGTAGCAAAGCATCCTGGGCAGTGTGCCTCGCTATCACCTTACTGAAGTTATTCTTAATAATACCTATTTAGTTCGTGCCAATTTATGAGAAAACAGAAGATGTGTAAAGTACCAGTTTTTTTTAAATACATAAACAATCATAGGTACATACAAATAAATAAAGTTGAAGTGTCTGTTATTTACAAAATAACAACTTTTTTCTAAATGCTTTATACAGTACATCAACAAAAAAACATTTTTTAAATGTCTGTCTGTCTGTTTGTTCCGGCTAATCTCCGAATCGGCTGGACCGATTTTGAAGGGACTTTCACTGACAGACAGCTGATGTTATAAGAAGTAACTTAGGCTTTTATTTTAGAAAAATAATTAGGGTCCACGTGGGTGAAACCGCGGACAGTGACTGGTACATAATATAAATTGAAGTAGCTTTTCTTGTCTATCTGTGTGTCCGCGTTTTTCTTCTAAACTTCGCAACGGATTATGATGCGGTATCACTATCATTTATTGAATTTATTCCGGAAGGTTTAAGAGGGAACAGGGCCTGCGATTCTCCACACAAATGTATTCCCCATTTTTCTTCCTGAATAATGCCTCTACAGCAATCGTATTTTTTTCATAAAATCAAGGTTTGCTGTAGACACGTCCATGTTATTTCCATATTTTCAGCAACTTATCCAAACATTACAAAACTGCCCGTTTTTTACCGCCGTGATCAGAGGAAAATTATTTAAACCTAGACATACTCTTTCTTAAAACAATTATATGTAATAAATAATTGAATCGGCTCAGTTTTCGAGGAGAAAAAAGGGGAATACGAAACGTCGATCTCGTTAATTTTTTTGTGATATCTGAGGTCTGAGCTGCAGCTGTCCCTATCGCACTCTACGGGGTCAGACTTGAGGTAAAGCGACGGCAATAGTTTTTTCAAATACCTATTTTTCATATTCCTGGCAGGCCCTGTTCCCTCTTAAGTGTATGCATGTACATTTAACTTAGATATATTGAAAAAATCTTCAAGTTTCGTGAAGTCATAAAAACCATGCGAAGCATGGAGCACTAGTTCCTTATATATTACCAGCTGCGTCCCGCTGTTTCAACTGTATGAGCCTCGATCCCGTGGAAATATAGGGATGGGAAGTATGTCCTAACCTCGGTCATGGTCTACCCATGTGCCAAATTTCACCCAAATCCGTTCAACCGTCTTAGCGTGAAAGCGTACCAAACAAACAGTCACTTTCGTATTTATAATATTAGTTATGATTATATTATATTATATATAGTTAGGATGAACAAGAAGGTAGGTATGCTGTAGTCATCTTTTTCTTCTTCTATTTCGTGTGGTTAGTGACTAACCTGGTGTCAGAGTTTTAAAGCCGTCCATGGGCCTCTGACTTGGCTCCACATGCCGTCGAGAAATACCTCTCAGGTATGCCGGTTTCCTCACGATGTTTACCTTCACCGTTTTTGAAGCAAGTGATAATTATACAATACGTACATGAATCCGAAAATTCAGAGGTGCGCGCCTTGGGTTCGAACTCGAGACCTATAACTTGTCAGTCCGACGGTCACACCACTAGGCTATCACTGCTCTCTGTCATCTTCTAAAATGGGACGACATATAACCACCCGAGCTGAAAAGTCTTGTATAACATTGAGCCTCTTATAGTTTCTCATTAAAACCCTCAACTAACAAAAAATATGCTCAAAACACCACTTTCCAAAACATTATCCAGATTCATTAAGAATATAAAACATGTCTAAAGACAGGTGCCTACGAAGCAAAAACCTCAAGGCATTTAGGGTTTAATAAAGTTATATTAAAGCCCAAATAGCGCTTTGTAGCCATAATAATTTATTATTACAGCAAAAACTAAGTATTTCGTTGTAAAGAATTTCTTACATTATCAAGCAGTTTTGTCTAGCTTATGTTTTACACGAGGCCTTGTTTTTGGTTTATGGGTAGATATAAATTTTACATAACATAACATCACGCCTGTATTCCCCAAAGGGTTGGGCAGAGGTGTACCTATAGGACACCAACATTTCGCCAGTTATGTTTAGGTCTCATGTTACATGGGGCGAGCCTATTGCCATCAATGGGGCACAAATCCAAACTCCGGGCTGCTACTGAAAAATTCCAGATGGGAAAACCCAATAACACTATACACGACCCAGGAATCAAACTCAGGACCTCATGCTCAGCAGTAGCGCATGCGACCACTAGACCAACGAGGCTATGTTGATTGCTCAATCCTTGTGATGTATAATGATATGTACCCTATTTGGTTTCGAGGCTTAAATGGCAGTAAATGGGCCGTGATTGAAGAAAGTAATTTTTGAAGTGGCGCGTAAATTATGTAAATGCTTTTTCATTTTCGAAGCAGATTTTTATCAAGTTAATGGTAAGTAGATATTAGGAAAATGTTTAGGTATATGCTTATAACATTGATCTACGAGTAGAAATCTGTTAAACCATGAGCCTGTCTCATTCCTGTGAATTTATTTCGAGTCAGGCAGGAAATGAAATGAAATTGTTTATTCTGTAAATAGAGGATATTGGAATCACTTTTAAACGTCAAATTAAACAAATATTTAAAAATTGCTAGATGAGTTCGGCGTTTCTTATCCGACTACTCTGAGAAGAAAAGCCGAAACAACCTCAGAGGTCACAGTCTCTTTTAAAGTCCAGACATAATCTTGGTCACAATATGAGGACCATGTAGATTAGTGGCTGAAATGGTCTTTTGAGAAAATAACCACACAGATTTGAGTGGACCTGTCCAGTCAGTGCAAGCATTTGTCAGTAATCGTGGAGCTCAACTCAAAACTACACAAATAAGTATACAACGTGTTCCTTTTGTTAACCTATATCTCTAGGGTATTACCTAATGAGACCGTCAAAGAATCAACTGTCATATGAATTTTCGTTTTCACTCTCTGTGTTACCCATCTAAGTTTCATTGATAAGTGCGAGTAAATCATTTTCATTTATATTTAAAGCCAAGAAAATACGACGTTGTCATATTTCATGGTGTTTTACATAAATAATCGTGATTTTGTCGAATTATTTTGTATGAAAACTAAAAGATAAAAAATAAAAATAAAAAATTGTTTCAGTTGATTCTTTGACATGGTCTCTTTAATACCCTAGATGAATGGGATATCACAAGGAACACGTTGTATAAGTGTAAATGTTCAGCCGTTGAAGTCTACAAAAAATATGAAACTTTCTCTGCTTTTAACCTATATTAATTTGCGTCTAGACTTTGGGATCAACATTTTTCAGCATTAAATATTCATAAGATCTTACCGAAAAATTAACAGATAGCAAACTACGTCTATTGCTTTAATAAATGTAGGTACCGTATTTTATAACTAGCAAAAAACTAGAATACTTAGGTAAGGAGCTTACCAAGATGCCTATTATTTTATCACAAAGGCTGAATTTCCCAGAGGAACTTTGCACTCACGAACATTAATTAAATATTATTATACCTACAAATGCCTCGTTAGTCTAGTGGTCGCAAGCACGACTGCTGAGCACGAGATCCTGGGTTAGATTCCCAGGCCAGGCAAAGTGTTATTCGGTTTTTCCATTATGAAATTCTCAGTAGCAGCCCAGAGTCTGGATTTTTGCCCGGTTGATGGAAATAGGCTCGCCCCCATGGGACTTAAACATACTGGCGAACTGTGGGTGTACTACGTACACCTTTGGCTAACCCTTCGGGGAGGCAGGTGAGTTGTTATGTTATGTTATACCTACAACATAATTCTCTTGTCTTTCATTTATTGGGAATAGGTAGATAGATGTGTATTTTTGTACTTACATCATGAAAATGATGAACTCCATCACTCCAATCTGTCCTCCACTTAGACGAACTGTTTTGGGATCTTTCTTTTCTTTTTTTTTTAAAAAAACGTTGCCCCACACTAGGAATTTCTCCTGTATCGTGGGTGCGTTTACATACATTTAAACTCACATACACAAACAGCCAGACCCGGAACAACTAATTGTAGGTCATACAAATATTTGTTCCGTGCGGGGATCGAACCCGCGACATGCAGCGCAGCAGTCAATTACTTAACCACTGCGCCAACCGTGCCGTCAAACCTAACTCACCCTACGCCCGATTTTGCAAGGTCATAAACAGTAGTAGTGATTTGGTTGACTTACATCATGACTCCCTAGCAAAGCTAAAGTCTAAATTCATGAAATCCTTGTTTGATCTGTATTAAGATACTTAACTTACCAGTTTTCTCGTTTGTAGTCGTTTTGTTTTTTTTTTCTTCTAATTTGTTAACCTAATATAGTCTGTTAATATGTTATCCTGTCACTAAAATTTGATAAGTTATTATAATGGTTAGATTACTAGAAATTAATATATTAATGTTGCGCTTGTGGTGTTTACCTATAAGTGAGTGTTACACTGTTACCTTTGTTTGAAAATAGTATTAAGTTTATTATTAGTGTAAACAGTCGTTGGTGAAACAAAAAAAAAATACACTTTGAAATTACCTACCTATGTGAAAAAGGCTTTACGACACCATGTTTCCAAATGACTAAATTCAAAATTGCTTAAAGTCCTTCTCTGATTAAGATACAATTTTGACTTCACTAAAGAACTGAACCAAAGCCTCATCTCTACAAGGCCAATAAATCGATAATAACAAGACCTTATTCAACAAACAAGTAGGTCAGTAAAAAAAGTACACACAGAGCGATAATCAATATCCATCCGGCACCGACATAAAATTGTTTTCGGTTCGACATTTGCAAAGTTTCGCGCGCACCAGATGTTATTTATTAGCAGAAACCACGAGGAGAGACGAGTGTACCAAAACTGTCGTAAAAGCAGGATTCATAACCCACATTTGTGTTGGTTATGTTGAACATAACTTGGGGGAATGTGGGTTATGTACTGTCACGTTTTCGTCTGGCGTCAGCTTCATTTCGTAATGAAGGGTTAAGAGGTCGTATTGTAAGTAGGGTCGTTCAATTTTAATTTGGTATAATGTAGAGATTTATACTCAAGTATGGTATAAATCGTTGGATTTTCTTTAAGAGTCGCGTCATGTATAATTTGTGGGAATTGAGAGTAATGTTGGTGCTAAAAACTCCTTCATCATCATCATCATTTATCATTTCAGCCGAAAGAAGTCCACTGCTGGACATAGGCGTACGCAATGTACCGCCACTTCGACCGGTTCTTTGCTTCCCGCATCCAACGGATTCCTGCAGCCTTCACCAGGTTATCGGTCTACCTTGTGGGAGGCCTTCCAACGCTAAGTCTTCTGATACATGGTTGCCGCTCCAGAATCTTTCGGCCCAATCGGTCATCTGTTCTGCAAGCATGTGTGCAGGGCATTTTTGCCACGTTTGACAATTCTTCGGGCTACGTCGGTTACTTTGGCTCTCCTACGGATCTATTCGTTTCAGATTCGAACACGTAGAGAAACTCTTTATAATGTCAGTAATATTAACTATGTAAACAAAATCAAGAATCTTTGTCTATCTCCTAGAGTGACCTCTCAGATGTGGAGTTTCTTGCCCATTCTTCTCCATACGAAAACTACCTTTTGGAATGGGCGACTAGAATCAGTTTTATTATTTTTTGTAAAGTTTGACGTTCAAAAGTGCCTTTTTTGTGCCTAATTGAAATAAATTATTTGACTTTGACTTTGATTCTTCCCTGATTCTTGCATTTTATAAGAAATAAGAATAGATAAATCCTACGTTTTCCCATCAATCCCAAAGGATAAAATCCGCCATTACACTTGAAATAACGTTTAATGTAAATAAAGAATCCTCACAGCTTAGACATGACTGAACAGAAACAAAAAAGATTTGACACGAGTCTTATCCTCAAGCCAAGCAGTCCTTATTGGAAATTGCTTTGGTTGTCCCTTATCAGAAAACTTGGATGAAGGATTAAACTTAGTTCGGCTGCTGATTAGGATCGAAATCCGGGATACGTACCTGATGGCAGCGTCCGTTGGGTGAAAAACTTTTTTTTTTTGTATCTTAGGACTTTTTATTTAAATATTTTTAAGATAGAAGATAAAGTGTGTGAAGATTTCTATTCACGAATATAAATTGAGAAAGCGTCTTCTATAGGTAAGCGCAGATTACAGATACAATGGGCCGTAGTGCATCGCATCCCTATACATAAAAGCGGTCTGCCTATAGTGTACGGTGGTTCATTCAAAATGTACCAAAGCGATGTAGGAGGATTTTGTGATGCAGTACCAGCCTTAAGGTTCGTCAACCTTTAGACGACACTAAAATGTAGGAGAACGACTGAAGTTACGTGACATTTTTAGTGGTGTTAGAAAAGGTAATTTCAGGTGGACGTATGCCAGAAGATCTAAGGAAGTGCTAGAACGTGGTCCATTTCTCCTCGTTAATGTTTTGTAGCCAAAAACTAGGGACCATTTCCAGACAGTCTTGTTCAACTTTATGTGGGTCTTTATAACTTGTGTAGGTTTCGAGTAATCTCAAGAGTTAAATTGTTAGATCCCAAAACCAGTTACGTAACATAAAATGTTTTTAAGTTCTCCCCCGGGTAGGAGTTAGGTGGCCGTTAAAAGCTACATTTCGCCAAAAATTTCATAAGATCGAGAGCGACTTATGTTGAAATAACACAACGTTTTGGGAAACATTTTTTCTTTATTCCGTCATACTTTCATATTCAGGTCTTACTGAGAATCGCGAGAATTCTTCATCCAAGTGCAAATAATTTAAGAAGCCGAGGATAATTTTTGCCGAGCGATAATTCAGGTACCTACGTGTTTCAAGGCACCTTTAATTTCGTATTCCTGACTCTTAATTTAAGCAATATATTAAATATTATCAACAAAACAACGCACCATTAGTCACAAGAAATTGGTTCATAAATATTAAGCAGCGTTAAAGAAGCTTATAATGTAAGCGTTAGGTTTTATGCAAAGTGTACCAAAATATTCTTGAAAAATTTTTCATTGTATATTTTGTTTATAGGTTGTTGGTAACTCGGTTAATTTGTTTTTGTAGCCGATTATTTGTTTAAATAAAGCCTTAAAGATAGTTGATGAAAATAGCTGGTCTTAAAATATGATTATTTTGCTCAGTTATTTTGCCTGCTATCTGGAGGTCTACTAATTTACTAATAGTATTACTGCTCTTTGTTATATTTATATGTATTTTCAGAAATAAAACTAGCCTTGTCCACATTAATATTCTAGTAGGGATTCTGAATTTTATGTCCCTATCGAATTTTATATATACATATAGTGTCAACGCACTTTGGACTAAAAGCATAAGTAGAAAAACTGCTTAAGTGTGACATATATTATTATTATTATCTAGACACTTATAATCTATATAAGGGTCATTACAGATTGGGCGTATTTTCGGCACGTATAAGTTTTTGTATGATACGCGCGTACCTTTGCGTTTGATCACAAATAAAAGTGCGTATTCAAACACGGTTGCACGAGCTGTGTTCACTATTAGTGGTGGCTCGCGCGTTTTCGAGCTTATAAGCACATTTTGCTTGTACCTTTTTATTGTGTCATTTCATGTGGCTCTCTTGGCTTGGTATGGGCATGTGATGAGGAGAGAGGAAACGCATATGACTAAAAGAGTGATGAATATAAATGATGATGGATGGAGAGAGCGACGAAGTGTAACGGCTAAGGGCTTTTGCAGGGTAGGCTGCGCAGGCAGTTCACTGATAGGTAGGTAATTAGGTTAGAAAATAAAAACTGTTTGAAAAGTTAATGAATATATTTAGGTAGCACGGCTAGGTCGCGGGTAAGGTCCTAAACATTGAGTCACTGTTCTGAGAACTATCTCGAGTAAATAATAGGGTACCGTCCTTGGCAACACGTGGCAGACGTGGGGGCCTATCAGCACAGGCTCACTGCAGAAGCACGTGGCGGTAGGCCGCGGAGGCCGGTCAGCACAGGCCCGCGGCAGTAGCTCGCGGCGGTAGGTCGCGGAGGCCTGTCAGCACAGGCTCGCGGCAGTAGCTCGCGGTGGTAGGTCGCGGATGCCTGTCAGCACAGGCTCGCGGCAGTAGCTCGCGGCGGTAGGTCGCGGAGGCCGGTCAGCACAGGCCCGCGGCAGTAGCTCGCGGCGGTAGGTCGCGGAGGCCTGTCAGCACAGGCTCGCGGCAGTAGCTCGCGGCGGTAGGCCGCGGATGCCTGTCAGCACAGGCTCGCGGCAGTAGCTCGCGGCGGTAGGTCGCGGAGGCCTGTCAGCACAGGCTCGTGGCGGCAGGCCACAGGTTTGTCAGGCCTTAGATAACCCTCGCTAGCATGCTTAGGCAGCGTGCAGCACAGCTACGCATCGGCAGTAGGTAGCGTGCAGGATTGAGTAAGGGGTCCAGCCCTCAGCCCGTACGAAGACCCCCTTGGTCGGGGCACACATAATTCTGAGGATCAAGGAAAAGATTTTACCAGCTCTGCAAGCGGAAACGAAATCACCGAGTGTCTCCGTTATGAAAGTTAATATTGTACCCCGATCCTAGTGATGTGATTAAGAACTTACTAATTGTGTTATTTTAGCATCACTCGACTATTTTTAGTTGTGAATCCTCACAACGCTACAGAATGACAAAAAAACTTGGATGGATTGTATGAGGAATTATATTTATTTATTTATATGAAAGAGAAGGGAGTAAATGATAGCGTGACGGTTGACAGGGGAGAATGGAAGAAGAAAACGTGTTGCGCCGTCTACAAGTAACAGGAGACAAGGGTAGGAAGATGATGATGACGTACGAGGAAATATTAGGTATGCAGCATTATGCTGAGTGATGGCCGTTTTGCGTGGATGTGACGCATATTTTCCCTCAAATTTGTTTTTAGTGTTTGTTCCTTTGCTTGCGTCATATGTACCGCAAATAAACGTATTTTCTTTCTTTCTTTCTTCTTTCAGGTATACGATGAAAATGGCAATGTAAAAAATATTAAGGTGTGTCCGGACAGTACGAACATAAGCCGCAGATGCATTTATTTATTTGTCTGATTCCACAACCTGAGGCAAGCGTCACATTCCTGGCTTACCATTCGAAACAGTTTGAAGCACATACCTCTCACTGTCTGGACGCACCCTTACGTTGACATAACGAGTGTAATGTGAAAAAGTCCGAATGGATTAATGGTTTCGTAAGGTCATCGTACCAGCATCCAAAAAAACGCCCAATGCCACGTACTCACGGGGGTAATAGAGAGTTGAAAATGTGTGTTTTTTCAACGCGCTGGGACGAGAGAGCGTCCCAACGCGTTGGATTCTCAACGCTCGGCTCAACATCGAGAGTTGAAAATCGAGTGCGCGATAAAATCCCTCCGCGATATTTTTACGCCCGTGCGTACGTGGGCTTATAAGCGTAATTTCAGGCTCAGGGTATTATGACAACCTAATTAATAAAGTTCTCTGATAAAGAGACATACACTAAGTGGTACATAAAGGTAAAAGTGTTATTACGAGTCTTGTTTACTTTGCCTTATGTTATTGGGGTCGCAGACACTATTAGTAAACCTATAACATAGGACTACTCGTTGCCATACTTCCAAATTGTATGTTTTCATATGTATTATATTTCTTCTATATTTTGTATCAAATCCATTAAGTTGTCGGCTGAAAACAATACCTATTTGATTTTATTGTTTCAAGATCCTGTAGTCTGTCACAACGTGTGTGCAAATGACCAAAGAAACTAATATTTTCTGAGTCAAAGGATACGATTTCAGTGGACTCTTCTCTGGGCGATCATACTCATAATTTCTCGTTTCGTATCTGTTTATATAAGGCTTAAGATCTTGTGATGATAAAGAATTAATATAAACTTTTATGGCTTGCAAATAAGCAATTAGCATCTTTAACTTCAGTAACAGATATGATCCACCCTTCATATCGTTAATATCTTATAGTAACTTATGAACATTAATTCTGCTATCTGACTCCGTTAACTTATATTACAAGTCATCAGTATTAGACTCTCTGAAACTTTTCTTAGTCGATAGTATTAGATAAACTTCTGATCAACATTAGTATCGTCCTTTAAGTCTAGACTTGATGGCAAAAGATATTATTACTAAATGAAGTAACATGTTCAGAAGTTTCACTTTTAAACCTGTAAATAGCATTTTAAGCTGAATATGAAATCATCACGGTTTGCAGCAAAATTGACAGTCTGAATTTGCAAATTTGGCCTTGTTATACAAGGTGTTGAAATAACAGAAACCTGCCTGAAAAAGGGTCATTGAACTAATCATTAGGAACAACTTTTATGGAACCAACCCTGAAATCGCCAATACGAGTATAAATCAGCTGTTCCCTATTTTTTGTCAATTAATGCGAAAATGCGAAAGAGTGCGTTGGTGGCCCCGTGGCAATTGCCGCGACTTCCGAGTTGTATGTCGTAGGTTCAAACCCTGGCAGGCTCTTTACTTTCTGTAAATTATATAATCACCACTGCGGAATCACAAAACAAAAAGGTGACGGAAAACATCGTGACAAAAATTCGAAGATATGTGATATCCACCAACCCTCACTGCGCCGGCTTGGTGGATTACTTTTATTTTATTTTATTTTACTTTATTGGGACATAAAAAAGTTACACATTACAATAAACGTGTGACAGAATAAATTAAAAACTAGGTAAACGTGTAACCCACACCAATGTCCGCGAAATAATGGTATATTATAGTTACTTTAATACGTGCGTCGATTTTACTGAAAATTAAAAAGTATAAGTTGGCTATTTCAAAGATGCAATAGCCATCCTTTTAAACTTAAAGTGTGTAAGCGTCAAAATATCTAAACCGATGAAGTGGGTGTTATACGTATCTACAATGCGACGGAGAGGCGCCCGTGCACCAGCGTGAGTTCTGCACCTTGCGGTGTGAAACGGCCCACTCTCTATCACTGAGGAGGCCTGTGTCCCACCAGTGGAAAAATTATACGCTTTTATTTTTGCGTTTTTCAGTTTGGATTGGATTGGATTTTCCCTAATCACCAATAAGTAAACCGAATTGGAGATAGCTGTATATTGTTGTGAGCACATAAGAAAGAGCTTGCTGCAAATTTTCTTAACAAAAAGCACATTTTCTCACGATAAGTGAAACTTCTTTTTTCTTTATACACACTGTTGCCCATATATTATTCAGTCATACATTAGCCTACGGTTTTATAGGCTCTGTTGTTTTTGTCTTTATAATTTATAAAACGAAGCGAAAACATCTTTCATGGTGGAGTGTAGTGAAGTCAAAGATTAATCCTTGTTGTCAGCAAATAGTATGTTTGCAGAATCGATAATAACAGTGTTTGCCAAGCTATTCTCATATTTTGTTCAGAATACAATAGGACGGTTGATTTAAGGCAGCAATATAGTATTGATAAATATTATTTGTTTGATATTTCCGGGCTTTATATTATCATTTTGTTATGTTATTTGCATACGTTTCCTATGAGTTTCTATTGTAAGAAATGGCTATTGGTTCTATCCACAAGAAAGTAGAGAAATGTTTTTATCTGTGACCATAATACTGACAGTTTGCTTGATTCTTTTAATGCATAAGGTACATGGAACTATGTAGTATGTACTACGTTGTACGTAGTACATACTAGTTCCATGATAAGGTACCTGGTGGTGGTGGGAACCAGTGACGATTACCGAGAGGCGAGTAGAGCTAGCAACTAAAAACCAGTTGGCGAGCAGCGAGCAGCGAGTGTGCGCCGGCGACGAGCAATTACTCGCTGGTATGCGTAGCTACCAAACGTGAGTCTCTCAGCGAGTGTTCTGCCCACCAAGCAAGTTGGTACTCTCTTTGACAGCTCTTAATTGTCGCTGCAACAAACCAGTACTCTCCATTGCAGTGATGTGAACAGTCAGCGATCAACTATTAATATATGTATCCCTTTTACTTACATGGGACCTACAATTGAAATAAACTATATTACCTACCTACATTGTACCTTTGTTAGACAATTTAAAAAAATAAAAAGTCTGTTTAAGCCTAGACACGTGCCACATACAGACTTTTTATTTTTTTAATTGTCTAACAAAGGTACAATGTAGGTAGGTAATATAGTTTATTTCAATTATCGAACGTCCTAATGTGAAAGCGGCTTTAAGCCTAGACACGTGCCACATAGCCGCTTTCACATTAGGACGTTAGCAGCGTGACGTGGCAGAAACAGATGTCTTCAAATTTTAAAAACAGCCGCACTTTAGATCAGTATGACGCACTTTATTAAAAAAAAGGACTCCGACGGGGTTCGAATTTCAATAATAAATCGTTTGGTGTCAAACTAGCTCATTGTGCAGTCTATATCTAATCACGTGCGCTTGCTGTTGGGGCAGGTAATAATAATAACTTGGTTTACTTTAATTGATAAGTATTAATAAAAAGAACATTGATAATGTCAATAGGCAATAGTCGCATAGACATTCAAATCAAATCAAATTGAGGTTGTATTCCAAAACTTACAACACTGGCTTATCGCCGACTGAGCGAATGCGGTGGCCGTGCCGGCTCTGTTTATAATATGATATTCTGACTGGGCGATGGTCGCGCGTCTGTCGCGCGACTGTCACGCTGCTAAAGTTGCCCAAATGTGAAAGCGGCTTAACGCGGTCTAACGTGACCTCTTTGTCTGGCCGGGTATTTAGATATTTAAAACATTTTGTTGGTTTGATTTTAAAGTTCTTTTTTTAAACTGGGACAGTTGCCTACTACAAGCAGCCTCTTAGATTATATAGAGTTGAATTAACTTCAAATTTTATCTTTATTAATAAACATTCTCCACTTACAGTCCCCATAAAAAAATATACAGTAACCACAACTAACACAACGGTTTTATATAAGAAAAAAAAAACCGTTGTTCATCCAATTCATGTAGTTTTTTTTTTAAACCTTATTTTACTATGCTAACGGGTGTAAAAGCACCCGTTGTGAAACTGAGACTCACTTGTTCTTCCCGTTATTGTGATCATTTGTTTTGTACTGGACCATACCTGGGAACCTACGGAGACATTGAAGGTTTAGGGGCATGAGGAACAGGGTGTTTAATTCACTCATCCACCTCAGGGTGTTGTGTCTGGCGGGCCGACTGCCCGACTGTTGATGTCGGATAGACTTATTTATGGGCTTCGCGCGGTAAACTCTAATTGCGCGGAGCAGGATTTGTGTGACGTCTTTGATGCGTAGTTCGTATGTGGCGGTGTAACCGCTACAAAGGTCAAAATTCCAACAATTTTTTATGTTCTTTTATGTTTTTTTTTTAAAGAAGTTTGAAATGTTATAAACAAACTTTAAATACAATTCCCGTACCGTTGCATGCCCAAACGCACAATGATTTGTGTGCGTTATATTGCGCGTAAAGTCGTTTCCCAGCAATTCTGTTTGTAAAAGTTACATAGTTTAATATACTTACCTAATGCGTAGGCGACGGTTTCGTGGAGGTCCTTTTGATACTCTCGATACCCTCACGTGGAACCCGAGATAAAGGTTACTTAAAAATAGAAAAGGTCATAGAGAGGTTATAGTCGAAAATCGTTCATTTCATTCATTCCATGAACATTTCAGAGCAATTAAATCCCTTAATCATGGATTCACTTTATAGCTCAACTTTTCAAATATTCAGTCTGTATTTATTACTGTAATTAAACTGCCAAATTACGGAACGTAAAACTGGGGTTGGTAAAAGATTAGCGTTATGATGGCCTGTCACTGTCTGGGAGTCGAATGCGGAATTAAAGTTGAAATAGGATCATAATGAAGACATATTGGTGAAGAGTTTTGTAATAATATAATATACTCAGACTTTCTGAGACGGAAAGCATCCATTAGAGATATTCGTACAAAACAAGATACGTTCCTTTTAAAAACTTTGTTCACTGACTTCACGTTCAGTGAAGTCAGTGAAACAAACAAAAATTACTTTTGTTATGGACGAGTCACACAAAAACCTACTCTGCAGCCAACAGGTTAAGAGGGGACTCAAGTAAAATTGCCAATCGTAAAGATTTTTTTATGAAATTGACAAGAACTAGGTATAAAATTAAAATTACATTAATAACTATATGATATTTCCTAAGTTTTTGGGGAACAGAAACATAAAATAATAAAATTGTCTTGATAGAAAAACACCTTGAATTTACCGAAAATTTTCAAGCATTTTCAATTTGTACTTACTAATTGGTTAAAAAATTGTGTATGTTGTGTTTTGTTGTATTAATACAAGGCAAAAACAACTTTGCGGATATTTATAAAATTACTTTTATTTTTGGTTTTATTACGACTACAAGCATGTAACACTTACGATTTTCTTCGTTTTTATTTCGCACGTTGAAGAGACATCGAGCATATTTTTGTTTCACAAATCAGTTCTATACGTAAGTAATAATTTAACGTCTGTAATAGGTTTTTCATATCATTATCACTTCCTAGTGCTGAAGCATTAAATCAGTTAAAGCTAACGGCGCTAAAGCTGTGAAGAAGAAGTGTCGCAACAAACACCCTAGCAGGAGTCTGTTCAGTAAGAAGAACATTTTTCCCGACCTGGGAATCGAACCCAGGACCCCACGCTCAGCAGTCACGCTTGCGACCACGAGACCAACGGGACAGTTAAATATATATAGCAAGCACTAAGTAAAGAACCTAGCTGGGTGATACACTCACACACATTGTTAAATTACACACGTAAATTAGTTACACGTGGAGAAGCCGAAATCAAATTATACAGGGTGTTTGGCGCATGGACCGACACAATTTTTTCAGGGATTTGGGAGGTCATTAGCTAGGTTCTAGCTAAGTTCAAAATAGCTTTTAGTTTTTTTTATAATTAATTTAGAAGTTGTAAAATTTCATTCATTAAATACAAAAATTAACTTTGGAAGCTTGTAAGGAGTTTTCTTGAAACCAGTTGTATAAAACAAAGATGTTTTTAGATTTAAAGGACTTTGGAGAATGCAACAAAATTTGTTTTGTGCCACTACACCCACAAACAAAAAAGTTATTTCAAATTAAAGGACACATTTTGGGATTTTTTTTCATTTTAAAAAAATAATCATATGTAACCAACCGTGACATTTGGGACAAAGGGTGTATGGGTAGAACCTAGCTAATGACCTCCCAAATCCCTGAAAAAATTGTGTCGGTCCATGCGCCAAACACTCTGTATAAAACACACAAGCAACACAAAATCATCCTTATTCCAAGAACAGAACAAGTACTTTGTAAACCTACACGTTTTGTGCTAATTAAATAACATACCTAATTAAATCAAGTAGGATGAGAGTTTTCGATTTTCGGGTTAATGTTTAAAACTTAACAATGTTATTATCATTATAATCATTATGATGATAACAGGCGACAACATTTTCCTTTTAATGTAAACTCCGTACAATATCGATCGGCGCTTTACAATGTGTTACGATGACACACATTGATAATACTACCAGCTTGCTGAGTACTTATAATAATATGAGCATTACAAATGCATATAGACAGTGCAATCCACGACGACGCGCCCCACTCCGCTCCGCTCTGTACTAAAGTACAGCTCACAGTACAGTAATCGCGGAGTGGGGCGCGTCGTCGTGGATTGCACTATCTGTACTCGTAACTAAGTATATGACCGATACCGAAGCTATGTTTAAAGTTACTAGATTGTGAGGCAAACCTAATTAAAATAAACTTGGATTCTTCTCTGCTGCTTTTAGCAGTGCATGAGCAAAAAAACAAAGTGGTGGAAATTAAAATGTGTTACATTTATTTGAATACAGAAGTTATGTTCTTAGACGCAGGTTCATTACAGACACATTACTAAGTATATGAACAATACCGAAGCTATATTTAAAGTTACTAGATTGTGAGGCAAACCTAATTAAATAAACTTGGACTTCTCAGCTGCTTTTAGCTCTGCATAAGCAAAAAAACAAAATGGTGGTTACTAAAATGTCGTAGATTTATTTGAATATAAAAGTTAGATTCGTAAATAAGCTAAAATGAAAGGGAAGCGAATTCGACTTGTAAGTTGTCAGTCACCGTAGCATAAACGCGTAGCACGATGCCGCGCTACGATCGTAGCACTGCCCGCTACGAAGCGCTACGCTGCGCTGGGTATACACGCCAGTCAAAATATTATCAAGAATAATCTCATTATACATTGAGTCAGGAAACTCTATGACCAAATAGTTTATGGGCATCATAAAAGTTCTCACAAAGAGCAACAGTGCTTCTATTCATAGGAAGTGTTCGCGTGATGACGATTTTTGGAGTAGGTAGAGGGTTAAAGATTTCTGTTAAGCTTTTGGTTAATGTTATGGTGAATTATACAATCTCTTTCTTCTTTCAATATGCTAAGTCAAATTTGAAATCGAATAGCTCACTTTCAACACAATAATTACAACTTCGAAGCTGAAAATCAATAAACCTAAACAACAATATGTTATAACAGTGAAATGGAAAACCTGCAACATGTCGATAATTAACTAGCGATGGAACCATATAACTGAAACAAAGGAAATAATATATGTATTTTTATTTAAAATTGAATCTAGCAACAGAGTAGAAAATAGTTATTGTTAGTTATATTCTGTGATCACATCTTCTTCTTCTTAGCGTGTCGATAGCAATCTAAATATACTCGGCCCAGAATTCGGCGACTTGTTTGGCGCTATCACCAACGTCCATTAGTTCCTGTAACGTGCAACTGACAGGACACGCAGGACACGATATTAAGTGTCCCACACACAATGCAGTTGTGATCACATTATAATATAGCGAAACTATATTGGAAAATAACAAATCCTCTTAAAACTGAAAACTTTCACGAAGCTCAAACTAAAAAAATAACGAAGAATTTAGTATATAATTACACGCTATTATCGACTTCATATCCTTTTCACTAAAGATGATAATGGCGTGCGTAGTTTACTGCAAATTAGTAAAGAATAGTTATTTGTTATACAAGAGTGCAAAGTTGCTTTTTAACCGCGTGTTCAATTTTGATGACCGAGCAAGCGAAGGATTCTAAAATTGAATCACGAGCGCAGCGAGTGATTCAAAATTAGAATCCTGAGCGTTAGCGAGGGAATCAAAAGAGCACGAGGTGAAAAATCTTTGCACTCGAGTGCAACACGTAACTTTTCATTCCACCTCAGCGAGGAAATGACTAAATGCAAAAAAAAAAACGTTTGCGCATTATTAACAGTTTCAGTCAATTCTGTTGGCGTCAAGCAAACTTCCTCGTCGCTAGAATCACTCATTTTAGTTTTTTCACTTGTTTTCAAGTTTCTTGTTTTTAATATACCTAAGGTTTAACAATGACGTGAAAAAATGCCGCGTAAAGAACCGCGTACAAAGCAAATTGAAAAAAGAACACCAAGAAGGTTCCGAGTCTGAGTTTTTAACAAATTAAAAAAAAGTTGTATGATATATTCGGCACCATAGAGGTAGCAGTAAATAGGTTTAATGTTTTTTTTAATTCACAAACTTAGTGCACACGATGTTCTAAATTCAATTTACTTTATCCTCTAGAGAATAAAAACGGCTTTTCCACTCAGATACTGAAGATTAAAAATACTCTTTCCGAGATGGTGGGATGAAAATAATATTTCATTAGTGTTTGGACGAGAGCTGAGTGGTGTTCAAATTGTACTGAAGCAACATGTTAGGTACATGAGGATAGTTCAATATCCTCTTAAACATTAAGTATGTTTCCATTTTGTATCGAGTTTTTGATGCGTAACATCTTTCCTCTCGCTTTTTTTTAATCTGTGGGAGTGGTTTCCAAAGTGTGTAACAGGAAGCCCGGGATTTGACCAATGAGCAAGGGCGGTGCTAGAGTTGGCCGTCAGATGGTACTAACCCATTTTCCGAGAGGTTGGTACTGTCAGCCAAGATGTCAGATTTAACTGTAAGGGTCTGTAGTAAACAAGAAACCCTTATAGCTTTTCGCCATGTCTGACTCTGTCCGCGTCTTAGCTCAGAGACTCTTTGTACTAGAAAGCTGTAAATTTGCATGGGTATACATATTAATCACGCCGACAAAGTGGTAAAATAAAATCATAAACAAATAAATTGGGTTCCTCCCCTACACGTAAAGTGGGTATGTTTTTTTTTTTCTCATATATCCTATGGTGTCAGATGTCATTGGAAAGGTCAGTAAAAAATATTGTGAGTTTTTCGAAACCATTTTTGGATTTAGGGCGTTTGCGACATATTAAGCTTTAAATTTCACATCTAACAACATCCAACTACGGACCCCTTCATTGTGCATGGTCCGACACGCACTTGGCCGGTTTTTTGTTTACTAATTTAGTGTCCACTTCTTCTTTGTGCAGTGTGTAAAATATTAAACTGCCGTAGAAAGGGTATCATTTTATTTTTATTTTATTTTATTTATTTGGAAACTCAACAGCTTATAATCAAAATTACATGAGTTATAAATGTTCACCCCACTATTAATGAACAGCACAATGCAGTTGCGTCAAAGTTAAATCATGCTTTGTATGTATTTCGATATCTACCAATGTATTGTTATTGCATAGCTTAAATCTATAAACCTAGTAACAAATTTAGTTAGTTTGAGAAGCTATCTTTTAGACGCTATTACTGACTAATATCATAGTCGGCAGGTATACAAATATACCCGAAAAGTCAAAAGTTCAGGTAAATTAATGACCTAATTCCCAATTTAGTAACAAAAATAAAAATAATTTAAAAAAGCCGATTAATGTGAAGTCTCGAATTAAGCACAGACGAAAAGTTAAAACAAACGACTATTTAAATTAACTAAATAAAGTTACTTATACTAATGAATAACCTTAATGTACAATTTAAATGCTTCTAAACAATTATAATTGCTCAGAAAGTATTTTATACGTAGCTGGCACGCTCGCCGACGATTCATTAGGATTCCTTTATCGAAAAATGGGCTAACTCATCTAAAAGATATATCACCCACTCCCAAATTCATGAAAATATATTAGCTCCTCTTACGATAAATCAGGCTGAATACTTAGCCAGCCCAGTTTTTGTTTTTATAGGTCAACCCAGACCTACACTGAGCAGTAATATTCATATTTCACAGTTAACTCTATATCTTGTACATAGGTACTCACATGACGTTTCCAATTTACCCCGACGCATCCCACGTAATATCGATTTGATTCCGATACGATGACGGGGGACGCAACAGGTCATGCATGCAAAATTCCTCCCTAGTTGCAGTTATTGTTAGAGCAATAAAGTTGAATATCACTTGCACTGGTTCCGCCAAATGTTGTGCATTGAGCACTAGGTATCCCGGTTTGCCCGGGACCTGACGAGTGAGATAGATAGCTTCGACTGGGAAGCAAGCTAGCCCGTTTCGCAAATTGGAACGCCCTGGGACGCATCTGACCTTTCACAGAAATTCAAAATTGGATACAGCGTTTTACAACTTATTTTAATTATTTTTTTTGTGTTAGTACTGGCTCTTTGTTTTTGTGTTACACAACAAAGAATAGTTCTACCTGGTTCATTTTGTGTAAAACTCTATTGTGTTATTCAGAGTTCTTTGTAAGCTAACATTTGTAATATTTTTACTTTGTGTATAAAACCAGTGTTTTCATGGTAATTAATAAAACTTATAGCTTATAGCAACCGAAATCATAAATTATTAACTCACGAATTCAATATAATAGACATGCATTAAGATATTTTAACTTCATCTCATTGAATTACCACGCATTAGCGAACTCTTTGGTGTGGCAAACCCCTATTGATACCTTTGGTTCCTGATGCCCGTTTTCACCGACAACTAAGTGACACTTAAATGAATCCCAAAATAAAAGTGCACTGTTTGATTTTCAATTCTCAATGCTGAGACTAACCTTGAAAATCCAACAGTGTATTTTTATTTAGGGATTAATTTAAGTATCATTTAGTGAAGGTGAAAACAGGCATACGTCAAATAAATTTATTTTCTTTTTTTCTTCTTATAGGCAGAGCTCACTTCTTCACATCAGATGGGTCATAATTTGTTTACCTACCAAGTTCACTCGGTAAAATCCACGGCTATTCACATCATGTTTGAAAAACTTCCACAGAATACTCAAAAGAACATACATTTCGCCCGGAGGGCGGAGGGACAAGTGGCAAGCGCTTTCAAAGCGTTTTGTTTTTTCAACAACATTTTACAACAGGATTCACATAAGCGTTTCGGTAGCTAACCTAATTCCCATATTTTTTTTGACTTTGCCATTGGCATTTGGCGCACAGGTGATCCGAAAACTAATTACAATTAATATGTTTTCTTTCATAAAACTCGAATACGATTTGAATATGAATGAAATGCAATCAATTTATTCTGTAAATTACAATCACTTTTACACGTCATATTAAAAAAACGAAAATGCTAGATGAGTTCGGCGTTTCCTATCTGACTGCTCTGAGACGAAAGACCGAAAAAAACTCAGAGGTCACAGTCTCTTTTAAAATCCAGACATAATCTTGGTCACAATATGAGGAACATATGAATCGAAAGCCGGTAGTAGTGGCTTGCCCGGGCGAGCTATTTATAGAACCAGCGCTGCATTTACCTTTGCACTTTACCGAGCTGCCATGACCCGTACTATGAGCATCGATTTTATACACTATTGTATTAGTTCTTCATTTATTACTAACTAGCTGAACCTATAGTCGTTATCCAATCCAAACAATAATTCATACAATGTTCCCATAAAAAATACGCTTTCAGTTTGCCCGAATTTTCAATTTCTTCCCCTAACTTTTCAAATTTCTGTTTCCGTAAGAACCTGGTCGAGACTATAAAGAACATTTAAAAAAAAAATTGCCAAATCGTTCCAACCATTCTGAGTGATGGCCTTCTCCGTTGACAGCTGCATTTCATTTTTATTATTTAGATGGCGTATAGCATTATAACTGGTAGTAGCATCTATAGGTAGATTGGTGTAGTTTGATTTCCGTTGGGATGATTTTTAATTCATTTGCTAGGAATGGTGCAGGATCAATATTAGTGTATGTATGTAAGTATATCATAAAAAGGAAAGAGATTTTTTGCAAATCTCAATTTTAACATAACATCAAGCCTGTATCCCCCAAGGGCCAGGCAGAAGTGTACCAATAACACACTCACAAATTTCTAGTTATGTTTATCATTCAACATCATCATTTCAGCTGAAAGCCGTCCACTGCTGGACATAGGCCCAGAATCGGTCAAAGTGGCTTGAGTGAGCCCAAGCACCGCCACTTTGACCGATTCTGGGCTTCCCGCATCTAGCGAATTCCTGCGGCCTTCACAAGGTCATCGGTCCATCTTATGGTCTTCGGTTATTTTTAAGTCCCATGTTGTTAGGTTATTAATCTCAATAGGTATTGTACAAATTACGTTATTTATTTATAACAGTCATCATAATCGCATGTGACTAAAAGAGTGATGAATATAAATGTTGAGGGATGGAGAGGGAGAGGAAGACCAAAGAAACGATGGATGGATTGTGTGAGGAGTGATATGAAGGAAAAAGGTGTAGATGATTGCGTGACGGTTGACAGGGGAGAATGGAAGAAGAAAACGTGTTGCGCCGACCCCAAGTAACATGGGATAAGGGCAGGAAGATGATGAGATGATGATGATTTATAACAGTCATTAAAATCAACGTAGTATTTATTTACATCCCTAAAAAAATTAATAATACCAATTTTGGAATTTCGTGCAGGTAGCACGAAATTCCAAAATTGACAATAAAATGTTCAGTTTTCACGAAATATCTGTCCTTTGATATAAACGTTTGACGTGCATTGTAAAATATTTCATCGGAATTGTAAAATATTTCATCGGAATGAGAATTAATACTAATTGAACGTCCCAATACAGATTCTGAATGGAATGTATAAGGTTTCACAGGCATTTTCGATCTGTTTGGGAACATTCTCATGATACATGTCAAAGCATTCTGTTTCAATTCGGGTACTGTTCGTCTTCTAAACGATTACTGCATTTCAATAAGTACAAAATGTACTTATATCCTTCCTCAAGAATTAGGCTATAGAATGCAAGTTTTTTTTTTTAATCGTAAATTAGCGCGTTCAAACAAACAAACAAAAAATCAAACTCTTCAGCGTTATTATTAGTAGTATGAATAAAAGTATAAATCCTTAAGGTATCCCTAAAGTATATACCCTTTCATTATGCTGTCTTTACGCAAATGGTGCTTTTTTTTATCAAAATCAAGCTGAGCATGATTTTCATAAAGACATTTTCTTAAGGTTTTTTCTAGCCAATATGTTAAACATAAAAATTTTAGTTCAATGTTAATTGAGTATGTACGAGTTGATTTACGTTACAGTTCAAAGATTTTGTCTCAACAAACGCCAGATTTACCATTCTACATTCCCAGAAGTTTATAGAAGTCACGTCGTAACTATTTTGAATATCTGTATCTTCTGCGTGAACCTCAAACCATTCAAAGTATTTCTAGGACATTCATAGTATTTCTAGGACGTAAAACTAGACACAATCTCATAAATACTAGTATTTGTTGTGCCACAGAATCATTGCCGAAACATTGCTGACCTAATCCACCACGTACCATTATCTAATATATGATACAACAAAGAAAGTATGAAACTTTATTAGAGGCTAAATTACACGGCCATATAAATATTCTAGTCAGTTTGTCAACGAATTCGTTTAGGGAATTGATTGCGGGGGACGCTCGTAAAGCCTAGTTAATATTAATGAAGGTTGACTGTGGTATAGGACCTCCTTTCCTGTACATATTGTGATGATATTCTCGCCATTATTTGTGTATATGACCCGAACTGGGAGCGATGTAATATAATTTATAACAGCTGTTATGCTTTAAAATTTAGCTGATGGTAGTCAGTCCTCGGTACATAATTTTAAATTCCAGCTTACCACACAGAACTATAATTAAGTATGTAAAATTGAAGATTCAAACGCTGTGTGAAACAAAGAACTCGGTTCGGCTGAACTTCAATTAAAGACCAGAGGGGCAATTCCAGTAATTTTTAAGAACATTCTCATTCGCATCTCATTTGCAATCTGTCAAAAATACAATCTATTTACCAAAATGTTTGATATACATACATACATACATAAACTCACGTCTTCTTCCCATGTGGGTAGGCAGAAACTACAGAATGCCACCTGCTACGATCGTTACATACTCCTTTTGCCTCGTTTACGTTCATACATCTGGTCATACACGCACGCCGGTTGCGAGTACTACGCACCTGTCCTTTCTGAAGAACATCACAAATAAGGTCAGTATATGTCCTCCTAGGGCGTCCCCTCCCGGCGTTTCCATTCACATCTGCCTTGAAAATACATTTTGTTAGTCGCCTTTCATTCATTCTCTCAACACGACCAAACCATCTCAGCCCTTTAAAATTTTTGTCACTACATCTTCTTTTAACTCACACCGTTGTCAATTTTTGATATATTGACAGATTGCGATTTACTTGAATGTGAACGTTTTATAAAGCTGGGAACAAATTCCTTACGGACGCATCCCCAGCTTTAATTTTTTGTTCCCAGCTTTAATTTTTCTTATGCAGCTGACAATCGCGGCTTATTTGTATCTACTCCCTAAGCGAAGTCAGTAGTTTCGGCGGAAGTTACGGACGCTTCGCGCTCCGTCACACTTACAATTTGTCCGTAAGTCAGATGGAGCGCGAAGCGTCCAATAATTTGTTCCCAGCTTAAGTACGAGAATTGGCCTTCTCATGTCACATCATAATCAAATCAGTCTATCGCAGTCACTATGCAAATGCCTCAAGGTAGCCCAAGAAACAATAAAATTGATTTTAACATTTATGCTACTAGACATAGGTAGTACCTACTTCTTCTTAATAACTCCATTATCTTTTTCCGCCGAGAAACACCACTAGACTCCCTAAGTACATTTAATCATCTCATTGTTGATACTCTACTTTTCATGGAAAATTAGATTCTATTTTTCAACAAGAAATGTATAAAATAGGGTTGTTTACAACGACTACTCATTATAAACAACCTTAATTGTTGTAGACTCAGAAACATCTCATTCAGTAGAAGTATCTATTGTACTTACAAGAGAAAACATGCCAAACGTCTCTTGTAAAAACTTTAAGTACTGGAAAGTATCCAATAACCAAAAAGCAAACCAAACAATCTATTTAAAACGTCTGCATCTAATACAAGCACTATCACTCACCAAAACCAACCAACAGAATTGCGTGACATTTCGCGTGCACCATAAAGCAAATTGTCCAACTAAATCAATAAACTTGACCTGCCTGAACGCCAATGTAACAGTCCTATAAAAGGTTTGTTAAAGCCCTCCTCAATAGCGTGAAAAGCTATAAATTCCTTTACGCACACCCCTGATTCAGGAGCGCAGAACATTAAGCTGCCGAGTTTAATATAAGTAGGGTATTGTGACGTAGACACGATGTTGTGTGCTCCGCGATCGGGCCAGGTAGCCCGGACTGCGTAGACTCAGTGACGTAGGCCACGCGCGTGTGCGTCATCGCGGCTGTGTGAGTGCCCTACATTCGCAGGGCTGGCAGCTCCCGTATTATAGCAGATAATACTGCCGACGTTAAAGGTTTATACGCAGCTTGACTGATGGTTACATTTGAACGTTTGCGTTCCAAAGGGCTGGAATGTATCTCGTTTTATACGTAACCGTTTTATGGATGACAATAAACACTTCTGTTATGTCGTTTCGTATATTTCAGGGACAATGTTTTCTGTTTCAATGTTAAAATTCCTTTCTTATTGCGTTCTTTATCTGAAATGTAAAATTGTCGTCCCTTTTAAAGGTTACATTTTCTTTGTTTATCTTTTGTGTAGTCTTTCTAGTGCTTTGTATCGGCACACGGTATGAACGGGGCTTACGGTCGTCCCTCAACGAGCGGCCTGTCTTTCATTTAATGTCAGGGGTCGCGATCGATGTAGCGGCCGCCTACGCCCGCATCCGCATCCCTAGATGCGGCACGAACTGTAGGAGACAGCGGAAATTGTGAATGAAAATTGTTTTTATTGCTTCTGTACACAATGGATAATGGGACAATATTGAGCCCAAAATATTGGTCCTTCTATCCGCAAAAACGTGAATAGATGATTTTTTATTGTACATTTACACAACAAAGGGATAGGTTAAGGAAGGTTACTTGGAAACCATTATTATATTTGTAGCATAGTATCTTTACCCAAGTATTATCTAAATAAATAAAAACAAACCTTCACTGAACAGAGACAAAATTGTATAACAACAAAACAAGAATTAAGTACTTGATGAATGAAAGTAATCCTTAGAATCACTATACGAATAGGTAGGTACAACAGTAACAATACAACACAGTATTCACAACACACATACAAACTCTCAACCCGTTGCAAATTCGAAAACAAACATGAGTACCTACACACCACACACGTTACTAACGAACACAAACATAACAGAACAGCTGTACAAATCCAATGGTAATAGGGCTTGCTATCTGCCTCTACCTTCAAGTATGTTGGAAGACATTTCTGAGATATCGTTCTTTAAAAGCATCATTAAAAGAAAACTTAATCAGTAATATGGAAGTTTAAGAGGATAAAAAACACACTTGTCATATAGAATACTACCTGTAACCCTGCAAAGTCATAGGTCTCGAGTTCGAACCCATGGCACGCACCTCTTGACTTTTCGGATTCATGTGCGTATTGTATAATTATCACTTGCCTCTAAAACGGTGAAGCAAAACATCGTGAGGAAACCGGCATGCCTGAGAGATATATGTCGACGACATCCCTTGGGCGGCTTTACAACTCTGACAAGTTAGTCACTAACCACACGAAAAGAGAAGAAGCTGTAACCCGCGACCTCACTCTCCCTCCTCAAACCCTTTTAAAACCAGTTCAATGAATGATTTTTGAAAAATCCCTTCGTATAGCAACATGGGATCCTGTAGAACATAATGTAACTCAGCAATCTGTAAACATTCAGGGTGCTGATGGGGTTGCCTCGATACTGCAGCACATCAGGGATGTTTTCTGAAGCTCACGTTGACTGTTTCTATACTGTGATGCGGAAGCGGTGCGCATCCGTCATAAGTAAGGTGCGGGGCAGCACCAACAGCATCCTGTCTTTGGTAGCAAGCAAGCTAGATTGTGCGTTTGTGAGTCACTGCTGCAAGGTAACGGCTGGGCCTGTCACCTTGCAGCAGTGATGTCACTAATTGTTTCTGTGTTATTGTTTTACTAACATATTTTGTAAGTTTATCTATTACTAACACTATGAGTCTTGTTGCTTGATTAAATAAATAAATAATAATAAAACAATACTTAGAATGTTATACTTCTATTTTCATTGTTTTTTTGCTGCGCGTTGTCTGTCAGACTATAACATGTTTTCTTTTTCTTCTTTTAAAAAACGTTGCCCCACACTAGGAATTTCTCCTATATCGTGGGTGCGTTTACAAACATTTAAACTCACATACACAAACAGCCAGACCCGGAACAACTATTTGAAGGTCATACAAATATTTGTTCCGTGCGGGAATCGAACCTGCGACACGCAGTGCAGCAGTCAATTGCTTAACCACTGTACCAACCGTGCCGTTCGATTTTCACAAAACTGTTTTAGAGAAATAGGGTTTAAACTAATCATTATGAAAAACTTACCATATTATCAAACCTGAAATCGCGTGGTACCTGAAACCTGAAAAGTTATTTCGATTATATCAAGTACAAAAATATACCTTATACTCTTTTTCAACCGACTTCAAAAAGGAGGAGGTTCTCAATTCGGTTGTATTTTTTTTTTGTATGTTGGTTACGCGATTATGCCGCCAATTATGATTTGATTTTGATGATTCTTTTTTTGTTTAGTAGGGCATACTTCAGAAGTGGTCCCATATAAATTTGGTCATGATCTGATGAGGGGGTTTTGAGTTAGCTTTAATAATACGTATTTTTCCCATCTAGTATATGTGGATGATATTCTAATAGTTCCTATCACTGTAATTTACATAGCAGGTAATGGGTATTCAAATTTTTGTGAGGGTTTTGTGTAGGTACCACAACTAAAAAGTGAAAAATAAAAACTTTTTCACAAAAAATAAAACCGACTTCCAAAAAAAAACACTACAAAGTGAAAAATAACTTTGATTTCGGAAGTCGGTGGCAAAAAAACGAAAATAAAAAACCAAAGACACCGACTTCCGAAATCAAAGTTATTTTTCACTTTGTAGTGTTTTTTTTTGGAAGTCGGTTTTATTTTTTGTGAAAAAGTTTTTATTTCTTACAAAAACCTGCGTCGATTTAAACGAAAGCGTTAGAAGGTACTCGTAAACCTCTTCTTCATAAACACTCAATCAAACGAGGATTCCCTATAGGATCATTCTATGCGCCCCATTCAACCTTAGTATAAAATCTTTGTATACCCACGTTTATCGTATCAATGTAGTTCTGAGAATGACGACGGTACTGCCACTGAAAAAGTGGGCTACCGTAAAGAAAATAAATTAAACCGAAAGGTAATAATAGGGCCTTGTAAAAATTGTTTTAAAGGATTTTCCTTAAAAGCTTTCGGAGAAATTGATATTTTCAATTTAAGGCGACACGGTCGTTGTTTTTTCTGTAGGGTGACTTTGTAAGGGGATTTCTTAGTACTTTTGCTTTATTAATTTAATTCAGGATTACAGTTATTTCATAATAACTAAACAAACAAATTATTATTCTGTAGTTATCTACAGAATAATTAATTTGTGTTTGTGTTTGTGAAATAATTTGTTTCTTGTGTCTGTTGTGTAATTATTATTCTGTAGGTATCTACAGAATAATAATGTGTTTGTTTATTATTTTAACTGGGGAATTGTGAGAGTACTTGTAATACTTCCAATATTTAAACGGGCTATAAGAAAATATAGGGACGTCAGCCAGTCCGGTAGTAGGTTGTAGGGTGCCCACTGCCCATGGTGCACTGTACGTAGATTATGTAGCATTATAATACGTAGATTATGTAGCTGTATAATTATTTAATAGCAATTATATAGCATCGCAGTACACTCTTATTATAATTATCACTACTAATTTTCACACGAACCATGCGTGTACGCAGTCATGAAAATTAAATGATTACCAAATTGACACACTACGTCAGTTTTCCGTATTATAGCTATTTTATGGAACTGTCAAAGAATAACAGAAGTGATACTAATTTTCAGACAATTTAAGTTGCTATTCATTTTGATAAACTTGGAGGGGCTCGTAATAAGTAATAACAGCCGCACGGGTCGATCGATCAGGTTAAACTACGCTTACCACGGTCCATGGATGGGTGATCATCTTTACATACCAAGCCCCCTCCGTGCCTCGGAAAGCACGTTAAGTCGTTGGTTCCGGCTGTCATTCTTGGATCTTTGATAGTCGTTACGGGTCGTCAGAAACCCGAAAGTCTGACAGCCAGTCTTACCAAAGGGTATCGTATTACCCAGTAACTGGGTTGTGGAGGTGTTATTGTGTCGCTCCATGTATTACTAATATTCAGCTGCATCCGGTTAGAATTGAAGCAAACCCCAACATAATTAGGAAAAGGATAGGGAGATGATTATATTTGATAAACATTAAAATTATTTTCCCCGACTTTGCCTACTGACTAACAATTTCTGAAGCAGGCGTTCTATCCTTAATGTTTCTAAAAATATCCATACAAAAAGATAACATTATGAGTTGGAATTTAAAAGTCATATAAAAGTAACTCTCGCCATATAAAAGGTACCTTCGGTTAATATTACAGTCGATGTCGCCGGTGGATTTTACGATTTCAACACTTTTAAAGCGTACTAAAACTTAGTCACCTGCCTGTTGCCTAAATGTGTTTTTAAGTACGGTAATACCTAGGTATTAAACCTATAAAGAATTGCTCTTCAGTATTTGATCTGTGGCTAAGATAAACCTCCCCACCTCGTGTAATGGACGATTATGAGGACAGATGACCAGCTGTAGGTACCTCAACACCTTTGGTATGAAATAAAAATGACCTAGCAGAAGTTAATAATATTTATAATTTCTTAGTGCTTTGTACTGGAATTTGAGTTTGAGAAGCGGCAATATTGTTGCGAATTCTTGACGATATCTTCTTTTAGAAATTGGCGTAGTAACAAACAGATTATGAAGCAAAAAAAACGACTTCTTCCCGCCCCCGCCTTATAAATTTTCACTACGCGAAATACCAGGTTTCTTTTACTCCATCAACGGTCTTTCATTTTATTAAAGAATTTTCCTTTACGCCATGCTTCCGATGTTAATTTATTCGGAACAACATTATTCAATTCTGTGCTGTCTACTGCCAGTTTTACAAAAAATAACCCCTTTTTGCAGCGGTGACGACGGTGTCGATACAAAGACAGGATGAATGAATTAATTTGATGTACGAAAAAAATATGGATATAAAAACCAACAGTGTGTAAAAGAGATAGATGTAACTCAATATTTAACCCTCGAGAATAAAGTAACGACTAACGTAATTTATTTCCACCAAGTAAATGTATATCAACAAAATTCGTGCGACAGTTTTAACCCATTTCACATCGCGGATGCCCCGTATATGTTATTTTGTACGCAAATTCATCCTACACCGAAAAGGCTTTACAGATTTCATTAGTCTTCCAGTTTTGTTTTTAAAAGAAAAATTGTGTTACCATTCATTTATTTGGAATTAAATTACCATGTCTAGGTCGTAGATAACCATCTCCTCTGAGAGCAAAAAAAAAAAACACTTAGAGATAAAAAAAGACATTGATATATTGAAAAAAGTTTAATATGTCCAAATGGGAATTGAAGTTTTGGTCAGGCGTGGATCGAAGCCAATTACAACGATAAAAATAACGTTTTCACGCAAGCGTATGAAAGGACTAAACTTGAACAAGGCGTTATTAAAACACACTGTCGAAAAAAATATTCCTGTAGATTGTATAAATTTTCCTACAGAATATTCGGAAAGTTACTGGGAATATAGCTGGGGTACCTATTCATTAAATCAAAAAGTATTTGAAAGAAACTGTGGGTGTTGAGCGGTCGCCAGCGGCGCTTCTAACTAGGTTAACAAGCAAGCCACGGTTCGCACTAATTAGGAACAGCCGAGGTTTCTCTAGCTTCTTGTACCTTTACTCTCCTGGTACGTCGGATTAAATTCTCTTCATCTCCACACGTCTCAAAGGTTGTATTAATGTGTGTGATATGGTTTAACCCGTCTTTAACTAAGTTTATTAAAATGGAATATGTTAAAGTTATTATTCCTTTGGTACTTCATGCTGAAAATATATCAAGGGATACCCGACCATCTTACTACATAGTTAACTTGTTACTATGTAGGTATTGTTCTTCGTATTATATTGTAATAAACACAATACAAATAACTGACACCAAACCAGGAATTTAACTTACAAATTATTAGGATGCCATATTGCATCTTCCGATCAGGAATAGGTTCGAAATGGCGATAGGACCAAATTACCAGAATATTTGCGATCGAGAATTTGTGACATTGTTCCTCGTTACCATTGATATCGTTTGATATTTTGCTATAAATTTTGGCACGGTAAAACTCTTAACTGTTTGACATGAAATTATTAATAATATAGGTTCGGGAATACGATGTGTGCTTTGTTATTGTTAACGTAAATTTGGAGCACACCGGTTACATATAAAATGTGAGTTAGGTATATTGTTTTGAATGTGTAAAGATGTTTGTTTGTTCATATTTTGTTTTTGTTTCCATGTAGCACATATTGGCATGTGGTTGAATGGAAACACGTCATAGAAATTCTGCGAAGAGATATTTCGACGTTTAGGTATTTACCTACCATACATTAATTTCGTTTTATATTATGTACGAATCTGTTATGAACTGCATTCAAGATAATGTGACGCTTTCAATGAACACACCTGACCATTAGCTCTGATTCAGTAATTCTTGACCAAATTATAAAAATTATCCAAAGAAATACCCAAAACTATTTTCCGACCGATCATATTACCATAAGTCATTTAAAAACGTAGGTAATAATTTACTTAGCCTAACGATTACACCCTCCAAGAAATACACTTGGTTCAGTCTCGCAAAAGAGCAACATAGAAAATCCGGGGCACTCATTAATTTAGCTTCTCTTGCTTTTAATTAGATGTCTTTAAGGAGTTTACTCTCTTTTGCCCAACAAATGCGTCCCATTTTCCGTATTACGCAGCGTTACAGGCAAACAAATAAATCGTGTTACAGTAAAATCATTGCGTCCAACTTTGCCCAACTTTGCCCGACTTTGGAGACAAGTTTGCCTGTTTGTTGCGAGTTTTTAAGTTATAGCTCCTAGTTCTTTAACTACTTTACAATTACTGGTAATGAATGATGTGTTGAGAAGCTTTTGTTCTGTGATTTATTTCGTAACCTGATTAAAAGTCTCAAATAATAATTATGGACCAATATGGAGCACAAGTACGAAGGGATGGATTTTACACATTCGCACAATAATATGCGTATGCGTGTTTGCGGCAGCACCAACAGTATTCTCAGTGTGTTTGCAGATCTTTGGATTTCGTTGATGCTGCGGATGGATGCAGTCCACGCTGAATTTTATTCGGGTCTGTAGATAGTGTTCACTCCAGCTGGCCAATAAAGGCAAGCCAGAGATGAGGAACAAGATTTCTCCCGGGAGATAGGGTCCGTGGGGTCACTACTGCCTAATAGCTCGCCACATGCCCTGACCTCATCCTCCTCATCCCAGACCTGTTCCGGAAAAAAAACTCTACCAGAATAGACCTGGAGTTCGGAGCGCGCAAGCCCCACCACGACGTCAACGTAAAGATACGGCGGTGGGGTTTTTTTTTAATTATTATTATAATATTATAGTCAGAAAATTTTCTCACGAGTTTCTACATTTTATTTCAAAGGACACCGAACCAGGAATTTAAGTAGCAAGTCTAGTCTGCTAAAGACTAGACTTGCAGCCCCGCTGCATGATAACCACTTTAATCAGGAGCCGTTGTGTCGGCTTGTTTGTTTAGGGCTTCTTCACACGTACCACAACCACACCACGTCGCAACGACAAAAACTGTCAAGCAGTGGTTACGTGTGAATAGTGTCGCTGCAGTTTTTTGTAGTTGCGTTGTGGTACCGACAAAATCTCGATGTGGTTGCGTTGTCGCCAGTAGTTGCGATGCGGTTACGTGGTGTGCAGACACAGTTTGACTCCGGTTTTCATAGCGGAAACAAGTGTTGACTGACCAAACTCACTGTCGTTGCGTCGACGCAACGTTGTGTTTGCGATGTGGTCGGTATCACACACACGATCGATAACGACTGCAAAATGTGGTACGTGTGAATAGTCCTATTCAATTTCAATACGAAATATACGCCCGGCCACGTGGTGTGGTTGTGGTCGTGGTGTGGTTGCGGTACGTGTGAAAAATCCCTTAAGAGCGCGCATTCTAATAGTTGGCAACGTCGCATTTATGTAGCTCTCAAATATTTACCTGGTTTTATTTATTTGTTGATGTTACTGTATGGAAGTATCAAATATCGCTCTATAGTGAACTAAAAAAATATTAATAAATTGCAATTATAACACTGTATAATTTTGATGATGTAACTATTTTTTTTATATAAAAAGATTATTTGGAAAGTTTACAAATACATTTTTTTTTACTTTTTTTTTATATTCATGCTTTAAATGCCATATTATTTTCATATTTACAGTAATATTGCCAAATTAATCAAAATAGCGAAATATTTGACAGCTATTTGCGGAGACGTTGCCCTCTTTCAGAATGCACGATCTTAATTAATTATTGCTTTTACTACAAACTACTTCTGTCAATTCAATATCAAAGCAAGACTTAGTTAATTAATAATGTGCATTTTATTGAATACCTCGAGCTTTAACTTAATTGAATAATATTTAGTGAAATATTAATTGAACTGCGCTGCAATTCTTGGGAGCCTTTTCTGCGACCCTTTTAATATAAATTAATATTAGTTTTAAGTAATTACTTACCCACTTTCACGAACTTTTAACTTCTTTGCTACGCCAAAAAAAGAAAATGTGTGTTTCTTACATATATCTTTTATCCTTTCAAATCCTTACAAAAAGTCATAAACATTGTTGGCATGTTTAAAACTATTTCATTCATCATTCTCCGGCCCTTATTCCAATTTATTTGGGGTCGACGCCACATGTTGTATTTTTCTTCCATAATTCTCTATCATCTCAATAGTCATCCCCTTTTTAACCATATCATGTTTCTCACAGTCCATCAATCGTTTCTTTGGTCTTCTCCTACTCTTACAGCCATTCACATGCATACTCAAAACTTTATCACGATAATTTCCTAACTCCTCGCATTACATGCCCGTACTATGACAACCGTCCTATGATATATAAGGGAAGGCCAAAAAAACTATGGATGGACTGTCTATATTTGTTATGACAGCCGTGATAGACTGGGCATATAATGCGGAGGAGAGAGGGAAATGTTGTCATGAAAGTTTTAAGTCCCACCCACACAACTTTTCATTTAGATTTTACATTTTATATTTTAATTTAAAGAACGACAATATGCGACAATAGCTGGCAGTATCATCACAACGGTAATGTTTTCCCATTGTTTGTCTTATTTGTGCTTATATTTATATATAATTAGGTGTATTTATTATATTTATAGTTTTTAATAGGTATATATGTATATCTTTATATTTAAATAAATGTTTTTTCCTGAACTCTCGCTATTGCACCTACCACTGTTTGTCTCTGCATCACCCAAAGGTTAACTGGTAGAAAATGCCTGTGGCATTAAGTCTGCCTCTGTACATTTTTGTGCTTGAAGTATAAATAAATAAATATGTGAATGCAGTACTTTTCAATGATAACTGCTGGTATCCCCACGTGTAAGATTTGTAGCTTAGACACTGCTTACACGTGAGGTTAACCAAAATAAACATTATTAATTCAAATTACAACAATTATCAACTGTCATAACATAACATCACGCCTTGTTTCCCCGAAGGGTTGGGCAGAGGTGTACCTATAGTACCCACATTTCACCAGATATGTTTAAGTCCGATGTAATAGGGGGCGAGCCTATTGCCATCAACCGGGCACAAATCCAGACTCCGGGCGGCTACTGAGAAATTCCAGAAAGGAATACCCACTGACACTTTGCCCGACCTGGGAATCGAACCCAGGACCTCATGTTCAGCAGTCGCGCTTGCGATCACTAGACCAACGAGGCAGTCACTAAAAATATAGACACGAACGACGACTAAATATATAGACTAGTTAAATTACTATGTATTTAAATTGTGTCTAATTTTCGCAAAGCTGCTATGGATAAGTCACAATCTTCTCCCACCAATTTATTTTTGTACCTAGAGGTATATATGTAGGTAACTGTTGAGTAATACTTTTGCTTCACGTAGTAAATAAACCCGCCTTGCCTTAGCCCCTTTATTTCTAACCTGATTAAATTCTAGGCAGGTTCGAAGCAAGTCTAGTTTGCCCGAAACACTGGGAATCACAGCTCAGCACTTTTCTTTGTGACTGCTATAGATTCTGGCTTACAGGAGTAAAAATGTGGAGTGATATACATCTTAAGTCTTTTTTCGCTTTTGCTGCAATATGTTTCTTGTTCTCTTTTCTGAAATGTTGTCTAGCGTAAATAAGCGTTTTGAAAATGAGATGTCACGTTACTAAGACTTTGTTAACCTCAAACTTTACTAGGTAATAAGTGAAAGGGCATATAGTGAGCTATTGGTGATGTTCTTCAGAAAGGTCAGGTGCATAGTACTCGCATCCGGCGTGCGTGTATGACCAGATGTATAAACGTAAACGAAACAAAAGGAGTATGTAAGGATCGTAGCAGGTGGCGTTCCATAGTTTCT
This sequence comes from Xanthia togata, assembly GCA_963853775.1. NCBI lineage: Eukaryota > Metazoa > Arthropoda > Insecta > Lepidoptera > Noctuidae > Xanthia > Xanthia togata. Next base: position 8,083,969 of record OY970802.1, on the reverse strand, counting down.
GCCTACCCCCATGGGAAGAAGGCGGTGAGTTTATGCATATGTATGTGAAAGAGAATCCTTTTACATTATTACAAGCAGTAAAAATAATTTCATTTTAATCTATAAAATAAGGATAGTTAATTGACTCAGGCGTGACTCTGCGGAAATCCATGATAAAATACAATAGACGACGTATATTTAGTAACCTAATCCCCTGAACCCTGTAAGAAATCGACGTGTTTCACCTGTCAGCGAAGCATCCTCTGGATGACGATTGACTTATTGCGAACCCGGACTCGACATGTTACCACGTCAAGCGCCGAACGTGTGAGTGTGAGCCACACCGCCCGACAACCCCACTTATATAGGATTACTGCTCGGTTCACCTCGGCTAGGATCGTTATCAGCTCGATAAAGGGCGAACAAGGGTTCGGTTATCGTATTCTATAAAATTACACTAAGTTCTCAAAGGATAAGGTACATACAGAATTCCATTATCCATCGTAAATAAGAATCTATTGTCGTCATCAGCAATCGATTGGCCATTGATACCTTCATCTGTGACGTCATAAATATCAAATTTGGGTACCGCTATCCAGGTGGGAGACATTGAGGAAAAACAAGGAAACCTGGGCGCTTAGGAGCGCGGGAGTGTTGGGAGCCTACCCATTTATCTTAGCTATTGTTCCGGAATTGGGTGCGTTTGAGGAAAATGCTTTTATACTTCGTAATCTCGTCCCAGTTATATTACTTGCGTATACTTATTTACTCCTTTGTTTGATACGAAATGTTCTCAGTGATGAATTTCGGGGAATTAATAACAATTTGTTTCGTGCACGCTTTTCACAGTTAGCCTTTTCTTTGAGAATACGTAATCCTTCTTTCTACTTCGAATATTCAAATGAATATTTAGTGTAGGTATGTAAGCACACACGATAAATCTTTTGAGTAAAAAGAGAAGTTAAATGAATAGAAAATATCTCGTGAGTGGCCCGAGGAATGTATTAATTAAATATCGACTCCTACTTCGTTCCATTTTCACATTTTACTCGATTGGAATGACCCTAATATATTTTATCCGTCTCACTACGTCTATCATAGTAAGACGCAAAAATAGAATAGAAGAAGAGAATATTCAAGTATAGAATATTCAAAGGTAAGTATCAATTCTGTGACGTCTAATAAATAATTTATGCGTGCTATGGTGGGGGTTGCTTTGTAGAGGGAGTGCGGGGCGATGCGCCGCGCTCGCAGTCTTGAGCAAGCGGTCTTAGTGATAGCACGCCTAACACAGTAATATTGGAAACAGTGTTTTATTGTACATACCTAACCCAGACACCACAAATTCGTTTATTTATTATCTATAAATCTGAAAATAGCAGTTTTATAGAATCTGAAACCGACGGGTCAAATATACCCAAACTCATTGTTAAGAATCAATAAAGACATCATAACCTCATCTACAACTGATGTCCTGATGAACAATCATAAATTCTAGAAAAACCTAAGTATTTCCAAAGGACAAACTTAAATGAGGAGAAGTGTGACTAAAAGCAATTATTTTTAACGAAATTTTATATAAATAATTGAGGAAACAATGAAAAAATTTGACTCAAGAAAGCTCTTTTTGAGGGCCCCTGAAATTGGATCCTAAGAGAAAGCCAAGGTTTTTTTTACTCCAAACAAAAGATATTATTGTAAGGTCAATTAAACTTTTCAAAGGCGCTAACGGTCCGACTTCCTTAATTTATTAAAGATCTTGTACCCACTTCATTTTTTTATTTTTTAATGTAGACCTTATAATAAGTGAGTAGGTTTTGTATTTCCTCAGCATCGTCCACTTTGTAATTGAAATGCGCTACTAATTTTTGGTCTTTAGAATCGCAAACCTAATTCCTGTGTCTTGTGTCTTTTCTTGGTCTTTTTCACCACCATTGGGAACATCAAGTAAGTACCCATGGCTTATCATTATTCACAATTTCCTCCAGATTATAGGTTATCCAACTAATAAATTGAAGCTATTTCTTTTCAATACCGGGTCAGCAAGAACATGAATGGAAAAAAATACCTTAGAACCGTGTTATCACAAGGATTTGTGGAATTGAAATTCAGTGGTAGATAAGATACCGCGGTAAATTGAAGGTTCCGTAGGTATATAACTTTCGTGTTAAGCCAATTTTCCCCAAAAAACCTTCTTTTATGTGAATAATATCGTTACAGGGGAGGAAAAGATTTTCCGTTGGTATTTTCTCCGCGAGGTGAAATGTCGGGAAATTCAATAAAGTGGTCATAAGTGGATTTCTTGTCTAGAATCATATTTTTGACAATTCTCGCATTCATAGGACCTTTTCTTGCGGATGTTGGATTGAAGTTAGCAACTGGGACACGTTTGATTGTGTACCAGTAAACATCATCAAGTATTCTGCCGTGGAAGTAATACCGGTAATCCAGTATTCTGGGAAGGTTCCATTCATTTAAGTCTTTAACAAAGTTGTCCACAGTAATTATTCGAAATGTTTAGTTAATTAACATTTCCACGAAATAAACGTAGGTATCGTTGATGAGTTTGTAAACTTATTCCATTTATTGAAAGACTTGCTGTTGCCTGCGACTATGTCTGTGTATAGTATATTGCAAATTGTGGCCGCTGTAATAAGGTTATACTTCCTACGGTCACATTTTCATGCGCCACTTCAAAGACGACTGATTCAAAGCGCACTATCAAGCAGACATGGAACGACGGTCGTAAAGTGCACAATATCGTTTAGAATTTTATTTGTGTAATTATGTTATTAGGTAAAGAAAAGTAAAGAATAAGTAAAAAACTGGCCAAATGCGTGTCGGACTACGCACAATTTATCCCAAAAACAAACTTAACATTGTAGTTGGAAAACGTATTCTCCCATACATCGATATACGTCACGGTCATTTTCCAACTGCAAATGTAAGTTTGAAACCACATTTTTTATTCTGTGTGTCTACAAATTAACTATTTTTGGAAGTTTTCCTTTACATGTGCTGTGAGACCTTGCTTCCAGCCAAATTTCATGATTCTAGGTCTACGGGAAGTAGGGTAGTGGGGGGTAGGGGGCTTTTAATTTAATTGCGAGTATCAAAATATATCGCATACATAGGCCTTACTTTTTTATTGCGTTGACTTAGATGCTAGATTTTCTTAGAGCTCTAAGGGACCATAAACCTGCTTAATTAATATCAATTTCAACTTGACCTCTACGCGTTCCTGAGAAAAAGGCTCTTGACAGACTGACGGACGAACCACGAAGTGATCCTATACGTGTTCCGTATTTTCCCCGTCTAGATACGGAACCCTAAAACATATGGTTTCATTGGACAAGGTCCATGAAATGTTCAACACATTTTATAATTTTTTATACAGATATCCATGAAAAGTAGCCTATGTAACTGGTAACTTATCTTTTAAACATAACGATCGGTTCAGTGACAAGGCGAGATACAGACAGACAGAGTTACTTTCACATTATGGATACCTGTAAGTATTTCAATGAAGCTGGTCGTCATTTTGTTAATTAATAAAGGGAGTCCTAAACAAACAGTTGAGGAGGCGCGCTGTAGCTGACCAAAGGATTATATTGTCAGAAAACGGGATCAAGGGCATTGACCTCAACCCTTCAGGATCCTTAACCACCTGTTTTTACGAGTACTACTGTAATTTAAATTACATTTTAGCTGGTTTCTGTAATTTTGTTTTTATAACAGTGAAGATACCTACGAGTACTACTATTTTATTCGCTGTTTTGATATTTTTTAACTTTTTGGTAAAAATGCCCATCTATATCTAGCTGTATCTTCGCAACCAATAGACCTAGGGTGCTTGGGTTGGGCTCAGATTGTATCAAATTTAGCTTGCTTTACAAATGCAACAAAGATATCTGAAAATGCGTCCTTAAGGTATATTTTTCCTTTTTTAACTGAAACAAGTGCCAACATTTCGCAGTTTTTCGTGGGAGTAGCACAAGGTTTTCAGGGTTGCAAACTTGGGTATAAACTACTCTCAGAGGAACTAGGAACAATTAAAAAAAATCGTAGTTACATGCGCGTTTGCGACGTTTGCATTTATTTGTGTCGATATTGAGTGGCTACCTACTACTTTTTTTAAATAAAATATTTGCTAGTTTAAGAATTAGATACCAGATGTAGTAGTACTAAGATGGGCTGGTGTCCGAAGAAAAAGTTAAACAATAATACAAAAAAATACTAAACAACGCAATTTCTTGTTCAGCAGCCATGAAACGCCGTTACACGTAATTTAACAAAAGAAAACTAATCATTTACTTACATATTACATTACTGACTAATTTACAATGCAACACACCTTCTTATTTTATTAACAATGTCTAAAAATTAGCTCAAAGCCTTTGTAGTAAGAAACTAAGTTAATTAAAACTTAAACTTAAGTGTACAGATAGTAGCGGGTGTAGAAATGGTAGGATAGAGCCGTAACATTTGGAGCTGAGCCAAACATGCACTTTGTAACACTGCAAGAAAGCCTGACTGGTAACAATTAACACGGACTTTCGATCATATTGTTTGTTTTGTCAAGGTTGATGGATTTATACTTATGTCAACTAACATAATAGTTATCCCACTGCCCTGCAGTGCGGCAAAGACCTTTTCTCATAAAGAGAAGGCTCGAGCATTGAACATCATTTTTGCACCGCGATTTCTGACTTGTATTAACTATTAGCTGCGCCCCGCTGTTTCAACTGCATAAGGCTGCGTTTCCACCAGAGATGTGCAAGGATGCGAAGCGAGAGATGTGTGTTAAGAACCAATAGAATCGCTTCATTTACCTAGCTTCGCTCATCGCAGCTCCAGTGGAAACGTCTTAGCGGAGGTTTTTGTACGTACAAAACAAGCGAGGGATGTGCGTGAGAGATGTGTGCGAGGGATGTGTGCTAGAGATGGACGCGAACGAGAAAACGCATCTGAAAAGAGCCCGCTACATATCCTAGCACCGCTCATTTGCGCATCGTTTCACAGCGTCGTTACGCATCCTCGCACTGCTCAGCTACCTCTCACATTTCTGGTAGAAACGCAGCCTAAGTCTCGAACACGTGGGAATACCGAGATAAAAAGTATCCTATGTCCTAGGTCATGGTCTGCTCGTGTGCCATATTTCATCCAAATCCGTTCAGCCGTTTTAGCGTGAAAGAGTAACAAATAAACTCACTTTCGCATTTATAGTATTAGTTAGGAAAAGTCCAGGTTTCTTCACGATGTTTTTTCCTTCACCGATATTAGTAATGTCCAAGATAAACTCATAAAGCATAATATATCTTTGAATTGAGAAAGTCACATTGGTACTTGCCCGTATTAGAACCCACCACCTCGTGCATTAGAGTTGTCCATCACGACAATTTCATAATAAGGACATTTTTTTCTTTAAAAAGCAAACTGTGGTTCCTACTAACTTATTTACTGCAAATGCACAAACAATGAAGGCATAGGAGAAAATCTAGATGCTTTTAAAATTTAAAAAACAAAATAAAGTACCTATTCCGTCGTTGACGATGACATAACTTTTCCAAAACACTTTCGAAAAAACGAAACATTAATTTGCCAGGACTACAATGCTTCTTCACTAACTAAAAAGTCTTCACACCCCATAAACTTCATGTAACACTCAAAACCCATAAAAATTTCAAACAAGAATGGACCGATGGGAACACATTTAGGGTAAAAGGGCTGGAAAATTACCGAGTTCCGTACGTAGAAAGGGATGTGATAGATGTGACCATTACACGGTAAATACGGCCGTAGTAACCCCGAAATTTACTCTCCCTCTGTTTTAAGGGAATTCCTCTTTTGATACATGTTGTACTCCCAGGTATGTAAATATTGAAGGATACATAAATGTACCTGCTTCAAAAAGATTTTTTTATGTTTTTTTGGTTGGTACTACCTAACCCTTTTATAAATTTGAATCGCGGTCAATTTGTTTGTTAGGGTAGGCACCATTCCCACCCAGCCCGGCCCAGGCCCGGGTCAACAGCGCGTTGTGTTCCACGCGCACCTAAAAGAGATGTCAGCAAGTGAAGGGGTCCGATGAGACCATTGCCTGCCGGGGTTGCGGGAAAGTCCGAAAGGGATACCGTGGCCCCCTGGCATTGCACAGGCAACAGAAGGAACACGGGTGGGTTTTAGACAGTAAGAGTCTGACACGCCCTCCCGATCCACCCAGAGCGGGAGAAGCCATTTGATGATTTCCGACCCAAAAAAAAAAAAAAAATAGGGTTAGGCACCATTGTGTGGTAGTGACAAATCAATTAGACATTATTTCAATTATGTATTATCTGAAAATTAATTGCATTCATCCCACCGTGTTCTACAAAAAATGAATCGTAATCTGATTGAATTGTCTGTTTTGAAAACATGCTTTTGTGAAAAGTTCTTCTTTTGGAAAAACACTTTTATCGAATATTGACCCCCCCGCCCCGTGGTTTCACCCGCATAAGTCTCGATCCCGTAAGAATTTTGGAATTAAAAGTATTCTATGTCCTAATCCAGGTCGTGGTCTACCCATGTGCCAAATTTCATCTAAATCTGTTCCGCCGTTTTAGCGTGAAAGCGTAACAAACAAACAAACTCACTTTCGCATTTATAATATTAGTTAGGATACTCGATAAGTGTTGCGAGTCGCCAATTTTTGACGGAACTAACATAATTAATTTAATAACATTCTGTGTAGGTAGCTTTTGTTTTGAATTGGTGAGTTTACGTCATCAAACACATTCATGATACAGCCTTGCCAAGTTGAGGCACATTAGAGCTCTCTGTAATGTGTAACCCGGTACAGTATTACACTATAGATAGGTACAGTTTACACTCCAAAGTTACTCAAAAGAAGCATTTCCGACGTCAGTTTGCAACGTCACGTCCTAAGTTATTTCTCTTACGTTATCTCGACTCCATCTAGGTTTGTCAGTTGCTGGCTGGTCGCCAACTAGTGCCCTGATTTCGCTACAGTGTCGCCCCCTGCATTAATCACTGTTCACACTACACCCGCGACTTTCTAGCTGCAAGGCTGATTGCTAATGTTGTTGGGTCTTTGTCGAGAAGAACTATTTACCAATGTCGAGGATAGAATTTTTGGTAATAGAATCCGACTCATATAAGACATAACAACACGCCTGTATTCTCCTTAGAGTTAGGCAGAGGTCTACCTATGGTACACCACCATTTAGCCAGTTATGTTTAAGTCCCATGTAATAAATAGGTGGTGACCTTATTGCCATCAATCGGGCAAAAATCCAGACTCCTACCAAGAAATATCAGATGGAAAAACCCAATAACACTCTGCCCTACTCGAGAATCGAACCAAGGACCTCGTGCTCAGCAGTAACGCTTGCATCCATTAGACTAACGAGGCAATTAACGATAAAAAGCCTTATTTTTTTTGTTTTCTCTACAATAGTAGATAAAAGTGGAAGAAGAATAGGGAGGTCTTAGGACTGCAGTGAGAACACACAGACATAAAAATATATCAAAGAGAAGCCGAGAGGCCACCTTTTCATGACTTGAGTTTACACGAGTTGTTTTCGGTTCTATGGTTTCAAATTAAGTTAAAAAAAAAACTGGAAGTAGAGAAAGTTTATGAACTTATGGTAAGGAAACCATAAAATGTTTTTTGTTTGAGAACTTTGTGTTTGTGTTTTCACATTTTTTTCAGTTTTGCGATAAAAATACTTGTTAAGTACTTATAAGGTCCTGGAACACGTTCATGAACTCTATTCTCCTCAAAGCATGAAAATACTTGAAACTTAGAACCTTCTCAAAAGGTTCTTTACCAGTAAACTGATATACAGGATCATTGACTCTTTCATTGTATTCTCTTTCAAGAATCATGTCATCATATAAACCTACCAACCTTTCAATTTTATTCTTTAGTAGTGAATAAATATAAATTCGAATGTGATAGCCCAAAAATAGATATCTTAATGTAAAAAAGTTCTAAGGCTTTCATTACAAATAACGTCTTTAAAAGTTAGTTCATACCTTTGAAAGTGCTACCTGCCAAATGACAAATGTGCTATTTTTCTATGATTCATAAAAAAACGACAAAATAATCATTTCTTTATGAATCATAGATAAAATTGTCAGGTAGTATAATTCCATGTCATCATTTTTACATCATTTCAGCCGAAAGACGTCCACTGCTGGACATAGGCCCCAAGCACCGCCACTTCAACCAGTTCTGTGCTTCTCGCATCCATCAGATTCCTGCGGCCTTCATCAGGTCATCGGTCCACCTTGTGGGGCGCCTTCCAACGCTACGTCTTCCGGTATACAGTCACCCCTCCAGGACCTTTCGGCCCCACCGGCCATCTGTTCTGCGAGAAATGTGCCCTGCCCACTGCCACTTAATTTTGGGAATTGTTCGAGCTATGTCGATCACGTAGGGTAAACTCCAAGCATTGCCCTCTCCATTGAGAAATTCCATGTAGGAAACACTAATAAAATAATTAAGTAGGTAGGAATGTGAATTCCTAGTCGTAGACGCTTTTAATAAGTTCATCAAAATATTATGTATTTATAGCCTATAAATATCGTCTGTGGAATATAACATAATATGTGCCTCCCAATTTGTTATAATATTAGTCTCGGAAAAACGATTACATCCACAAGCTGAAGCGTCGATGTATAAAATTAATGAAAATATTCGTTTAGTACCAATATTATTATTTCTGATGACAACAATATTATAAAGAGGCTGTTAAAAACTGCTTCTCAAACACAGAAGGGATAAACAGATGTTAATAAAAAATTTGATTTTATAATTTTGAGAAGCTTACTCTTAATTTTTAAAATAACCGCGACATTGCAAAATAGGATAACAGAACTATACAAAACATATACATAAATTCACGGCTACTTCCAATGGCAGAAACTACGGAACGCCACCTGCTACGATCCTTACATATTACATACCAATTCCTTTGCTTTAAACGAAGCAAAGCGTTCATACATTATATTATAAAACATAAATTAATTATGAAGTTAAAAGTGTACGTACTTAATATTTATATATATTTCAACACACACACAAAATATATTGAATTCTTGCCAACGAAGCTGTATATAAATGCTAGTTTAGACAAAAGTTTCGGGTACGATGATATTCACTGAATTTCAATGCAGGGAAGGTGCTTAAAATATAAGTGCTCTCATGAATTCTACTTCGATACGAGCACCCTTATGCTTTCAAAGCATTTCTAAGTGCTCACGAAGAAAATTCGTACTTGAAGTTTAATACAGAAATAAGACTTTGTCAAAGAGGCGTTAGCTTAGTGTTTCGAATTTAAAAAGACCAGGATTAGGTGCTTCAGTTCATTTTTGGTCCTTTAAACCACGTAGCTTATTGTAGAATAAGACAACTCTAGCTTTTAAATGGCATAAGTGCCTGTCAAATACACACATCAACACGGTCTAGGGATATTTTAAAAAAAGCGAATTACTATCAATGTGTTAATTATTTATATGACATGTATATATTTAAAAGATACGTTATTTAATATTCTACCATTTTTTAATAATGGTTAAGGTACTTAGATTAAAATTTCAGGATTTTATGGAAAAAAAATGAAGCATAGACGGAAACCGTATATGAATTAACTTTTAATTTGTGAGTAAAAACTGAAAAAAAATAGAAAAATCATTTAATTTGTGTTTATAAACTTGAATTTAGTAGTCTGAGAAAGCGCCCATGATGTTCATAACACATCGGCAACGATTCGGCATGCTCAGAACAAGGTTGTCAATGTCTTGCTGCGGAATATTGTCCCATGTCCTTCTGAGGTGCGCAAAAAGTTGATCTTCTGTAGCCAGATTTTCAGGAACTTCCTTCAGAGCTCTTCTTTGCAGCATATCCCACGCATGCTCAATGGGATTTAGATCTGGCGATTGAGCAGGCCAGTCTAAGGCCCTAACATTATGTGTATGTAACCAAGCTGCTACCGTTCTCGCCGTGTGTGCCCGGGCATTGTCGTGCATGAGCAGGAAATCTTGCCCCATTTGTGTTCTGTGGGGCAAGATTACGGGCCCCAGCACCTGTTGGACGTATCGTTCTGCCGTCATATTGCCCCGCACCCAAACGAGATCCGTCCGTCCTCCAAGACGAATTCCTGCCCAAACCATAATTGTTCCTCCTTGGTATGGGTGAACTTCCTGAGGGTTCTGGAGTCGGCTCCATCGTCCAGGAACTCGCCAAACACGCGTCCTTTGTGAATCTGGATGGAAGCCGAACCTGGATTCATCCGTGAACAGCACATTGGACCATTGCTCACGGCCCCAGTCCACGTGGTTCCGAACCCATTCTAATCGTCGTCCACGATTGCCTCTCCGTAAAGGTGGGACCCGGAGTGGTCTACGAGAGCGTAGATTGCTTTCATGCAGTCGCCTTCTTACAGTTTGGTCACTCACAAGCACTTGGTGCTCCACTCGCAGCCTTTGGACCAATTGAGTCGCCGTTGCATTTGGTTGAGCTCGCGCAGTAATTTGCAAAAATCGGTCTTGTCTGGGGGTAGTGATGCGACTTGGCCCCCGGTGCCTCTCCGCTACTTCACCTGTGGCACGATAGCGTGTCCACAATCTTGAAATTACATTTTGATGGGTCCCTATGGCCTCAGCAACATTACGCTGAACAGATCCAGCTTCCAGCATTCCCACAGCTCGTAACATCTCCGCCCTCGTCAAATGTCGGCGTTGCATGGCTACAATACCTCAATTTTAACTTTATCTTTCGTTTAAAAATGAAAAAAAACTGTAACTAAACGTAATTCGTATTGTTTTCTAAATTTCGCACAAATGAAAATTCCCTCTCCTATACATCAAGACATTTTTATGCCACCGAAACAAAAGAATTTTCAAAAATTTTAATTTGGAATTAGTCTGAGATAAATTACAAACAAATCGGTGTATAAAAGATTCCAATGCGGCCAGTACTTTTCGAGTTATTTAATTGAGTATGAAATATCCCTAGACCGTGTTGATGTGTGTATTTACCTGTTTTGATTAATTTGGCAATATTAATTGATGGAAATATGGAATGTAGCTAACTAGTTTGAACTAAAGTCAAAGTCAAATAATTTATTTCAATTAGGCACAAAAAAGGCACTTTTGAACGTCAAACTTTACAAAAAATAATAAAAACTGATTCTAGTCGCCCATTCCAAAAGGTAGTTTTCGTATGGAGAAGAATGGGCAAGAAACTCCACCGTTACTCTTTAAAAAAAAACATTATCTTGTATACACTAATTGTATAATTATATGTGAAGACAATGCACCTTTTTTTTTTTTTTTGGTGGGAAATCATCAAATGACGTCTCCCGCTCTGGGTGGAGCGGGAGGGCGTGTCAGACTCTTACTGACTAAAACCCACCCGTGTTCCTTCTGTTGCCTGTGCAATGCCAGGGGGCCACGGTATCCCTTTCGGACTTTTCCGCAACCCCGGCAGAAGACAATGCACCTAGAATAAGATTACTATACCACGATAGGTAAAAAGAATGAAAAATGAAGGAATGACATAAATTAATTATGTGATAGGTGCATGGTGCTCACATACTTACAAACATTGTAAAATTAAACTATATTTCTAACATTATAATAAGTAATACTAATAAGTCAGTGTGTGAGTTCAAGTACAATCAATAACTAAAATATTGATTATACTTATATAAGAGTTCTATACCATGTGGTTCTGTTAAAGTATTTGCCTATAAAGTTGATAGTAATCAACCCTAATCTTGGCTTACGGGGACACGGATGCAAAGTCGCGACGTTGTTAATATGTAAACGCAATCCCTTCAGTCATCCAACTACTGTTTATTAAAGAAATAACGATAGATTAGCAAAATCAATGATCACAGGTGGTATGTTGCAACAATTATGCAAGAATAGTTATTTATCCAACATGTGAGGAAAATCGTTTTTCCTATGAGTTTTGATTTTGAGTCTTGAGCGAACGAAGGATTGAAATTTATAATCACTCGCTGCACTCGTGATTCTATTTTTCAATCCTTCGTTCGCTCAAGACTCAACAAAACGAATAGCAAATGAACTTGCTCACATGTTGCATACAAAACTTTTCACCACTCCCAGCAAGAAAGTATTCAGTCATCATAGGTAAATAAATTAAATAGACACAAAGCAAATCAAAATAATTCTTTATTTTTTAAAATATCTTTAAAACTTAACATAAAAAAAATCAGGCAAGGTTAGTTTCTGAACGGGATCATTACTTTCCTCACTGTTCAAACAGTGAGGAAAAACCAACTTTCCTCACTGTTCAAGCAGTGAAGAAAAACCAACTTTCCTCACTATTTTCGTAGAGGAAAGACACTTCTTTCGTGCGGGAGTGGTGAAAAGGAGATTTTTTCCATCTTTTTTTAATTTATCTGCAAAAACCTGCTTGAACTTGAAAGAGGCTGGGTGTATTGAATAGTTGTAAGCACCATGTCCAGTGCTAGATTTTTGTGAAAACTGAGCAGCCGCATATGCACAGAAGTGGTAAAAGGATCTAAAAGGTCATTAGTTTACACATTGGAGCATAGAAGTAATCACTTAACGAGTGCATTGCATGTGACCAAAACACACCGCGCAGAATTATTACTTAATTATCACCATCTGTACAACCTATTTCCAACTATGTTGTGGTTGGCTTCCGGATGCAGACGCCTTAGTGTGAGTTTCTTTTAAACATCTCGTTTTTATGCATCGACCGCGTTCGGCGCTCCGATTGACAGCCGGGCGGCCTTCACCAGTGAAGAGCCAATCACACTGCGAAATATGAACCGAAGTATGAAAAGACGTGGTAGCAACATGAGTGAAGCTAAACGAACTCAGCTTCGTTTCGCTTCGTTCTCAGTGTGGCCAGCGCTTAACACAGAATTAAATATAACAATTTATTTCAACAACCTTTTCTATTCAAGTTATTCAAGCAAAATATTACTTTTACTCAATCCGGGATTAGGTTTCTTTGTTCTTTTGTTGTTAAGACAAAAATAAAATAACTTGTAAGTAGGATAAGCAACCATTAATCTTATTGTGAGTATAGCTAAGTGTCGTAAAGGCCAGATATCTGTCCTACTTTCGTTTTAGGTCTAGACTTAGAGTAATCGCTAACAGTGTTAATGTTTCTATGGAGCTTGTAATAGAAATTGTTTAATCATTCTGGAAGAATATTATCAGAAACATGACGTGGACCATGCAATAATCATATATAAGTGGAGTTGTCGGGCGGTGTGGTTCGGCGCTTGAGGTGGCAACACGTCAATCGTCATCCTGAGGACGCCTCGTTGAGAGGTGAAACACATGTCAATTTCTTACAGGGTTCTTTATGACTCTGCTCTGTTCTGTTCTTTTAAGAACAGTTAAGCAGATTAGGTTACTAAATATAGGTACATCGTCTATTGTATTTTATAATGGATTCCCGCAGTCACGCCTGAGTCAATTAACTATCTGGATTAGTAATGTAAGTAAGCCAGACGGCTTAAAATAATATCTGTTCAAATATTGTCTCTGGCACCGGCTATAGCTGCCTCTGATTCAAGCTCCAGGCATTTTAAGTACGAAATTAAGATAAAATAACCACCTGGCGTTGGAGCAGAGACATTCAAGAGACAATTTGACTCCCTAACACTGTTACAAATTAGACCAAATCCGTAAAACACGTAGGTCTCCTACAGTTTCATAACGTGTCTGCAATCGTGGCGTACGATTCCAACCCGAATTCGATGCAATAACACTTGGCACTGTTCCAATTGTGTCCGTGTAGGCAAATCGATTGGGAGCTCTCTGTGCTGAACAAAATATAATTGTGAAGGCGGAAACTTCCTACGGTTGAAATATTGAACAAATATGCCCCAGCTTTGTAAGCAATTTGTTTTCTAAATTGATCGGTGGTGTTTTATAAAAGGACGTTGTTTGGCCTCCTCGATTTACGGATTTAATATCCTTGAGGCAACGAAATGTTTGGACGATTTGGCTTCCAAATAAGAGTCAATGAAAAAATAATTACGATAATGGCATTGAAGTGAATATGTTTATGAAAGTTATGCACTTTTTACAGTGAGTGGGAAGTAGAAATTCATTCACTTTAATAAGAAGAACCTCATACAATAGAGCCTCGAAGAAGCCATAATATCCCATTAGGATTCTCACTCCGTTCTTGATAGTTGCGACTTGAAAACATTTTCTCTCTGTATTGCAACAGTATAATTCCAACGATGTTTTAATATTATGACCTTTATCGAAGAGAAGACGTTTAGATACTGAAAAGATCATGCGTGAATAGAGCCTTTTCTAACTTTAAAACTGGTAAGAAACTATGAAAGATTTTCCCAGAATAGTTTTTATTTCAATTTGATGTAGAAAACCCAGCCTAAATCGAAAAGAAATAAAAGGACCCTTTTGAAATCGTTCATTTATTACCTTGAGTTTCTATACGAGAAAAAATTCGACTCCCGAAGGGAACCAAATCGATAGCCTTCAACATTTGCGACGTAGAACACTTTAGATAAATAGTAGACATTTCACATTATATGTCCAGTTAAGAATAATACTAAAGTAGATATTGTGAGCCAAAATCTTAAGAAAGAATTAAAGGCTGAAAATTTCTTTCTTTCGCCACAAAATGCATCTTTATTTTTTTTTCTTCCTTAGCACTTCTTAGTAGGTATACTCGTAACAAACGTACACAGACTAAATATACGACTTTAACTAATCACAGGTTAACTGTAATTTTACAATTTAGCAAGAGGGCCTTGTGGCTAAATAATAACAGCCACACGGGTCAATCCATCAGATTAAGTTATGCTTGCCGCGGTTGGTCCTTTGTGGGGTGACCATCACAACATAACGTCACCCCTTCGTGCCTCGAAAAGCACGCTTTGGTCCCGGCTGTCATTCGTGAATCTTTGACAGTCGTTACGGGTCGTCAGAAGCCCGAAAGTCTGACAGTCATACCAAGAGGTTTACCTTTACCGTGTTACCCAGTTACAGGGTTGTGTAGGTCAGATAGGTAGTCGCTCCATGTAAAATACTGGTATTCTGCTGCATCTGGTTAGACTGGAAGCTGACACCAATATAGTTGGGAAATGATGATGATATAGCTTAGCAAGAATTGCAATAAGCTTTGCGTTGTCTGAAACGTGACGTATGTATACTTACGCGATCCACAGTGTAATAGTGGTCATACTAGCATAATACAGATATTTCATAAAGTGTGTCTATTATATTTTTTAAAACATTTTTACAAATAACATAGCTACAATCTACACACATTTCTACACTTTATAACATTGCCAAGTCTTCAAAACAAAACAACCATAAATAAACAGCAACTTATTTTCATTACCTTTAGGTATATTTGCTAGAGCTTCTTTCAGATCACAATAACGTGAAAGAAACCGCACCGAAGAAATAGAAAGAAACGAACCAACATGCTATCATCCGGAGGAGATGGGGACGGAAGGAAGCCAGTTTACCCAATATCCTTAAACTAAAATAAGGTTAGTCATGTTTGTCTTCCTATTTAGGTCGGAATAGGGAAAATTATCATGTAAATACATCCCAGGCGATGTTTATTACACGCACGAACTGTTCCATGGAATAAACACAGTTGGCACCGTCCCAAATTCCCATGGGCAGCAGCCTTAGTGATGTACACTAAATTTGTCAACATGTCTACTTTCGAAGCGCAACTTTGTGGCGAAACTCAATTGGAGCGACACATTTTTTGAGTTACGTAAACAAGTAAATTTTACGCTCTCATCGGGAAATGAGGAAAAAGTTAAATAGTCCTGTGTTTCTGCTGGAGAGTTCTGATTTTGCTGTCGAGTAAAATAATAATACAAACACATATTACATTTTTTTAAGTAAAATAACAGTGCATCAGTTACTTATAGGTAAACACCACATGCATAAAACAATGAATCAGACAAATTTTAATAAGCTAACTTACTTACTAATAATATAGCAAAATTTGGTAACATCGGTAAAAAGTGACACTTAAATAAAATTAAAATTAATGAATTTCTGATAAAAAAATGTAAAATTGGTCAAGGTAAAAATAGCATTCTTCGACATTTTATAACATTGGTAAAAATGATAAGAATTGCATAAAAGTAAAAATAAACGATGGTAAAAAAATATAAAAATTGTTAAAACTTGATAAGAATTAATTAATTATTGATAAATTAAAAAATCATACTATATTAATAACATTCAGTAAATTCGTAAAAGTTCTTAACATCGGCACATAGATATAAAAATTTTGATAAATAAAAACAGGATTAAAAATGATCAACAAAATATTTAAACATTATTTAATTAAATTTATAACATTATTAAAAATAAAAGATAAAAATATAAAATATTTAAAATGGTATAGATATAGGTGTTATTTTTAATTAGTAGATTTTAATGACCAACACGTTAGTTATTCAATGTTAATATGAAACATGCCGTGTCAACATTGAAACTACGTAGCTCTGAAAACCGTTTAATCCAAGTACCAAGTAGGTAGCCAAGTAGGTACCAAGTAAGAGCTCGCATGTTTGAGCAACATTGACATGGAGGTGTGAGGTGTTTCAAATGTTTCTAATCAGGAACTGTGAAGTAAGACACAGGTGATACGTCATGTTAAGCTCGACACGAAGTGCCGTTAACAACATTGTTGATGTATTTAGAGTGGTAAGTAATATGGCTTCTTTGTACTGTGAAACAAGCTATAAAAATGAACACAAATGTTTTTTAAGATGAAGCTGCTAAACTTTCACGGGCTTCATTGTTTCCGAAAACAGAAATTGTAAAATATGTGGGAAACACATATGCGTAGGAATCTACAGGAAAATTATGTTTATTTAAAGGGTTGTTCCGTATGTTTCAATTCCATCCGTTTAGGGTGTTTCTATCTGCTTTCCGTTCACGTTTATTCCACATACTTCCCGCATAGCTTGCATTACTTACACCGTGTGGAAACTCCCTAATGTATGCAACACATACTTACCTACATTAGAGTAGGTTTAAAGTTACAGCTTTAAAGTAACAGAATGGGCCACTATGTATAAAGGACACGAGGAGAAATGTACAGTAAGGTTCTTGCCAAAATTCATTTATAAAAACCATCTTATTTTCTCCTATCGAAATACGAAAAGCAGAATTGGCCTACATTCGTCGAAAAAGATAGCTTATACACCACTCGTGCGTGCGTCGAATCCTAACGGATTTATGTAGGTAGGTGTTCCAGATAGTTTGGCAAATGTAACTTGTTATTTGTAAATTGGAAAAAAAGGTTGCTCACTACCTGGAACGTCTGAGTAGAACAAAGGCTTAGCATCAGAAAATAAATAGGAGCCTTAACAAAACAAAGAGATAAACGTCAAACTTTCCTTAATAAATAAGCCTGCCTCTATCCACCAACAGACTACGACACAACAATTTCATTGGGTCATGAAATTTTCATTGACTTTTTCCCTTTCATTTTCACATGACACTGGTTTCCTATGTATACATAATTGATTCGTTCATTTAAAATACATTAAGCAGGACACGATCAGTGCCTGGTTGGGTTCAAAAGTAATTTCCGTGGCCATCCAACTAACCTTATGTACAGACGCCAGCAGGTCAACATACCCGAAACTGTAAAATTTTCCCAATCAACTTGGAACCTTATGATTGTGTGATAAAGTTGAAAATCTATTAAAGAAATTTGACAGATTTTAGTAGGTTGATGTGCAGGCGCCTGTACATAGAGTGAAAATGTTGCGGTTCTGTACACCTTTGCCGTACGTTAATGATGAGAGACATGGTTATAATTAATTTCGTGAACAGTGTCTCCGTTCATATTTGATCACTTGATTTTGGGCTGACGTGTTTTTAATTACGGTGATGTGTTGCGCTGTAGGTATATTGTTAATTTCCTCAGCGAGTCTATTATATAAACAAGTCCATGAATATTAATCTGGGTGCCTAGAGGCAAGGTAAAATTAAAGTTATCTTTTTATCCGTTTTATCTCTTCTAAATTAAATTATTAATTCACTATCGCATTAGTAATTATTATTAGGCACGTACAATGAATATGTAAGTACTTTTAAACAAATAACCAAGGCCTATCAATTGAATCAAAAGGCTTTACTATAAAGTATAAATTTTCTTTATTCAAGTAACAAGGACTGATTGTGTTAGTAAACGTAAGAACTATGTAAGTTCATTTTATTCTATGGAAAACCGAGGCTAAGTTATTACCTTGTAACGAAATGCCTTGAATTTGGCCCTCAAATTGATAGTTCAAGTTCACCCGACAACTCCCAAACTTGAATACGCTGTAATGTATTTTATATCTAAACGTAGCCAAGAGGGTAAGCCCCTTGGCTGGTTCTGGATATGAATCTTTTCAAGATTACCTCCTTTTTACCAGACTACAGGAAGGAAGTGTTAAGAATCTCACTGTCTATTTTTGAATGTGAGTAAGTTTGTTATGCATCAATTATATTTTAGGTACGTAAAAGGAAAGTACAAGCAGTTTTTGATACAGTTTTGTGCACCGAATGAATGAAACTGTTCAATATACACTCGTTTTACCAACCAAGTCTGGCTACGCCGTAGCGTCGTCGTAGCTTAGCGTAGCGTCGTTTTCAGATTCACGAAGCATGGCGTAGCAAGCAACTACGTAACTTATAGAGTGCTTCGTTGGTTTAGTGGTCGCATGTGCGGCTGCTGAGTAGGTATAGGGTACTGTGTTCGGCCAAAGTGTTGCTGGTTTAGTGGCATGAGGAACAGGGTGTAAAGTTCACTCATCCACAATAGCAAAGGGAGGATCTTCCAATCAGACCGGTGTTGTGTCTGGCGGGCAGCTGCCTAATGGTTGAAGCCGAGAGTTTGTATTTATGTCGATCGCGCGGTAAACTCTAATTGCGCGATGCAGGATTTGTGTGACGTCAGGTCGTTTTGATGCGTAGTTCGCATTTGGCGATGTCCATGCCGCCACACCAGGTTATCTCTTAGAATGTCTCAGTAGCAGGCTGGATAGACTTTCTGATCTAGATTCTTGCCCCATTGATGACAACAGGTAAGGCCTCCATTACATGACAAAATGTGGCTGCCGACTTTAGGCACTAGACAAAATACAATCTTGAAGATTGTATTTTGTCTAGTGCTCGCGGGTTACTACCAAACAAAACATTCTCATCAAATTAGCAAACAAAAAAAAAACTACCACACAATTATAAAAACACCTGGCTCATCTCTCCAAACAAAAAACAGTGACAATGAAAAAGCAAAACTAAAATAACAACACCGCCATTTTGAGCACAAACATTTATTATACTGCCACGAACAGTCAGTAGCCAGTAAAAGCTTATTCCACAGTCACATTAAGATAATAAGTGAAATAACAAAGCAAACGAACTTTGCGGTGCACTTGAAAAGTTTTTTTAGGATTTATATGGTAACGTCTAGAACAGACGTTCATTTTAATGATTATTTAGGACTAGCTTTTTCCAGCAACTTCGCCAGTGTGGAACTCGGTAATTCTAACTATCCCACGGAAAAGTGCTGGAATCTGCCTAACCTTTTCCCAACTATATAGGGGTCGAGTTCCAGTCTAGCCGGAGCAACTGGGTATATACCCCTTGGTATGACTGGTTTTTAGATTTTCGGGCTTCTGACGACCCGTAACGAATGACAAAAATCCACGAATGACAGCCGGGACCACCGGCTTAAAGTGCTTTTCGCGGCACGGAGGAGTCTCGGTATGTAAAGGTGTACTCCCATCCATGGTTCAACCCCGTCAAGCTTAAGCCTGTTGGGTCGATCGATGGATTGACCCATTAGGACCGGACGGATCCGGATTAACCTGATGAGATTAATCCGGATCCGTTCTGCTGTTATTACTTAGCCACGAGCTCCTCCATGGAAAGAATCCTACAATCCAATATGACCTATGTATCCTATGTGAACATAGGAAGAATCCTATATGACCTATGTGAACATACGATACTTTTTATCCCAAAAGAACGTAGCTATAATATAATAGATAACCTGGATATACAGATAGTGCAATCCACGACGACGCGCCCCACTCCGCGATTACTGTACAGTAAGCTGTACTTTAGTACGGAGCGGAGCGGAGTGGGGTGCGTCGTCGTGGATTGCACTATCCATATGAGGATGTATCCAGGTCATCTGTGAAATCCGTTCAACCGCAAAAGCGTGAAAAAGTAACAGACATACAGACAGAGTTACGATCGCATTTATAATATTAAGATAGTTAGTTTTCGCAATAAGATGTAAGTTTAAAAATCTCTTGTTTCAGCACTAGTGAAAAAAGAGGCTAGGGTGGGTCATGTCGGGATGAAAAGATTAGAATATAAAGCCTTAGCTGACTGCACAAGCTACTACGCAGTACTAAACTTCTCTCGTAGAGGCTGATTTAATTGGGATTCATTATAGTACGAACGTTAGTTGAAAAAGAACAGCTTAAACGTGAAAAAAGAGGAGATGATGCTACCTTTGCAGTACCAATTGTTTCAGCTTTAATTGGATACAGTTCTTATAGACATAGATTATTTTTGATACATAATAATACACCTAGATCGAAGGTATGAAGGACTTTTGTAGCTACGAGTATTTGTTACAAAGTGCAGCATCCTTTTTTTATTTTTTATTATAACCTTATCGCGGTAGGTACATATTTTCATATATCTTTAGGGGCATGAAGGAACAGGGTGTAAAGTTCACTCATCCACCATAGAAAAGGGAGGATCCTCCAACCAGACGGGTGTTGTGTCTGGCGGGCCGACTGCCCGACTGTTGATTTCGGATAGTCTTATCTATGTCGTTCGCGCGGTAAACTCTAATTGCGCGATGCAGGATTTGTGTGACGTCATGTCTTTGATGCGTAGTTCGTATGTGGCGGTGGAACCGCTACATCACTCCCCTCCGGAGACCGGAGGTCGATAGTGGGCTGAGTCTTGTATCTTGCGATGCTTTACAGTGCCAGTGGGGGTTCCAGTGAGTCGGAACCGGGTGCCGCATAGTTCGCGGTAAGTCAGAACTGTCTGCGGTGATTCCTCAGTGAGTCGGGGTGGCGCTGCGTCACGATCCAGTGAGTCGGATGTGGTATAGCACCGGGTTGTGGCTGACTGCTAGCGTCGACCAGGAGAGGGTAGAATGGGCTCTGCTTGTGAAAACGGCCGAAGGTGCAGGTGCTGTGCCAAGGTTGCTGATGAGGCTGAGGGTGATGACCAGGAATGCGCGTTCACTGCATGCTGGTGGTCACGATACCTGTTGAAGCCGTGGGTGCTGGCTGTCTGTGTGACTCGCCTCACGAAAGCTTGCGGGAGTGATGATGATGATGACGTCACGCTGAAGTAGTTGCACGAAGGCTGCGTTTACGTTCATACTCGGGGTCACCAATTTAGAGGCATGAGGAACAGGGTGTAAAGTTCACTCATCCACCATAGAAAAGGGAGGATCCTCCAACCAGACGGGTGTTGTGTCTGGCGGGCCGACTGCCCGACTGTTGATTTCGGATAGTCTTTATCTATGTCGTTACGATCCAGTGAGTCGGATGTGGTATAGCACCGGGTTGTGGCTGACTGCTAGCGTCGACCAGGAGAGGGTAGAATGGGCTCTGCTTGTGAGACCGGCCGAAGGTGCAGGTGCTGTGCCAAGGTTGCTGATGAGGCTGAGGGTGATGACCAGGAATGCGCGTTCGCTGCATGCTGGTGGTCACGATACCCGTTGAAGCCGTGGGTGCTGGCTGTCTGTGTGACTCGCCTCACGAAAGCTTGCGGGAGTGATGATGATGATGACGTCACGCTGAAGTAGTTGCACGAAGGCTGCGTTGACGTTCATACTCGGGGTCACCAATTTAGAGGCATGAGGAACAGGGTGTAAAGTTCACTCATCCACCATAGAAAAGGGAGGATCCTCCAACCAGACGGGTGTTGTGTCTGGCGGGCCGACTGCCCGACTGTTGATTTCGGATAGTCTTATCTATGTCGTGTCGCGGTAAACTCTAATTGCGCGATGCAGGATTTGTGTGACGTCATGTCTTTGATGCGTAGTTCGTATGTGGCGGTGTAACCGCTACATATCTATTTAATAACTTAAACATGTGTTAAACCAATTCACATAAGGAGAGCACAAAAACCGTTTTAGATCGCTATGAACCCCTCATTACTAATGTACCATGATAATCCCATGTAAATCCCTTATAATATTGCTTTGCGTGGTCATCAACATCAAGACTTTTCTTTAATGGAAGATGATGGAAGAAAATTGGTGCTTTGAACCAACAAAATAAAAAACACAAGACGAATTTATAACTACGACAGACAACATGGTTCACGCAGTCTAAGCGATTGACTGACTGCTGCGCTGCGTGTCGCGGGTTCTTCCCGTACGGTACAAATATTAGTATGACCTACTAGTAGTTGTTCCGGGTCTGGCTGTTTGTGTATGTGAGTTTAAATGTTTGTAAAAGCACCCTCGATACAGTAGAAATTCCTAGTGTGGGCTACGTTTTATAAAAAAAAAACATCTAAAAATTTTAGCTTTTGAAGCTCATAATCAGCCTATAACGGTCACTGCTCGGATGTGTCCCAGCAGTAGCCTCCTCTCTTCGAACGAGAATGGGACTGTAATCTACCACGCGAGCCCAGTGCGGGTTGTTAGATGTCACATGTCTTCAAATTTTTGGTTCTAGGACATGCCGGCTTACTCACGATGTTTTCCTTCACCGTTGTGGGAGCAGTGGTGATGAAATTATTTACACGAAGTAAAGCGTCTGGTTGAGTTCGAAGTCATGACCTATAAATTCGTAGGTCAGGGCCGCTACCGCTGGGCCACTACTGCTCAAAGTGAAAACTCTTTTGAAGTTCGTATTGGTTATATACGCAATTTTATATCGGAATTGACTTGTTCTAATACGATTTATTGAAATAGTCCATGGTCAGACCATACAAGGAAGGGAACGACCGAAATAACCTGGAAAAAGTTACTGAACCAAATCCAGTCTAACCGAATTCAACTGAATATTTTTTATGGAGCGACTGCTTATCGGACCTCCACAACCCAGTAACTGGATAATACGATACCCCTTGGTAAGACTGGTTGTCAGACTTTCGGGCTCCTGACGACCCGTAACGACTGTAAAAGATCCATGAATGACAGCCGGTAACGGCTTAGAGTACTTTCTGAGGCACGGAGGAGTCTCTGTATATAAAGATAGTCACCCATCCACAGACAAACCCCGGCTAGCGTAGCTTAACCTGATGGATCGACCCGTGTGGCAGTTATAACTTAGCCATGAGCTCCTACTGAAAAAGTTACAAAACCATGAAACATAATAAAAAGTGTACCTAAAGTGTATTAAAACACGACGACTTTTCCCGTTTATGATTTACGTGGGCATTATTTTAACGAGAATACTCTTTAACATGTAAAAAAAACCGTTCTTCTTTCTAACAAAAAAACAACCGTACCACTTGGGACCGCTAAGCAGCAAAGTCATATCCTGCCAGGCAACACCACATACAACAAAATACAATACATGAACTAATACCCACATTAAAATTCAACGCGTAATTTCTGTAACTACAATCTAACATAATTTATGAAGGCCATTTTAAGCCCAAAATGTCGTCTATTTATGTACGAAATAAACCCGAGGCCCGTCCTAGATAGGCGATGGTATTTCGACGATAGTAAAATTACGAATCATTTTTGGGCCATCGACTTCCTTCGATATTTTTAGAGGTATCGCGAACGGCTTTGTAAATAAAATGTTGCGCTGAAGTTTGTTTTCGTGATTAAATAAGGTAGACCTTTTGGAATGGGCGACTAGAATCAATTATTATATTTTTTTTTTGTAAATGTTGACGTTCATAAGTGCCTTTTTTGTGCCTAATTGAAATAAATTATTTGACTTTGACTTTGACTAGGTATATACTTTGATTATTTTTTGGGTAGATATTCAAAGTATGATTAAGTTGGGATTTGTTTTTGTACGTAATTTACATTATCTTTTATTAGAATACGGCTGTATTTTTCTTGAATCTGCTGTTT
This sequence comes from Xanthia togata, assembly GCA_963853775.1. Lineage (NCBI taxonomy): Eukaryota > Metazoa > Arthropoda > Insecta > Lepidoptera > Noctuidae > Xanthia > Xanthia togata. Next base: position 8,059,878 of record OY970802.1, on the reverse strand, counting down.
TCCTCGAATAACGTCGAAAACTCTAGTGAACTTATAAGCTATCCAAAAAAGTTCACTAGTTTTCTAAATTGGAATTCATTTCTTACTTATTTTACATTATATATATTTATAAATAGAAAAACGTGTTTGGTCCGAGGACCCTCGTGAGGAACCAAGTTCCTTACGCGTTACTCGCACGCACACACACTCGTAAATGTAATTTTTAAAAATAGAGACAGAGAAAAAGAAAATCGCATGGAGTATAACGCTTTTTCCTTACGTGACGATTTCTACCAGTCAAATCCTACCGCAAGCCGCAAAACTTGTTTGCTTTTGAAATGACAGTTAGTATCTGATTAATTTTATTGCAAAGGTTATCTTGTAATCGTTCGACGAGCAACCCTATTTACTCACAATAAAACTAGTTCTGGATGAGTTAAATATTAAGTTTAAAAAACTCCTACAAAGCTCCTTTGTTCATCCGCTCCAAAAAAAATATGTAACATAATCTCTCTTTGTAAAAAATGTTCCTTTTAAATTTGCAGAATTCAGTAGAATAGAACAAAGCACAATATAAATAAACTAAACTACAAAGCTACCGTTTCCTGCCAAGTATAATTCAATTTAATTCCTTTTGATCACGGATTTGATTATAAAGCGAATATATTATAAAGCTAGCCTCCAAATGACCGTAAAACCCGAACAAATTAATAATTTACGGGGATAGGTATTAATTCGTTAAAATAATTGTTCGTATTCCTTTATCTCTGAATTTATAATGTGTTGTTGCCATGCCCTCGTTTAGAACAGTTTCACGTCTTTGCAAGAAAATTATGAATCTATCTCTCTATAAAACATAGCAGGACATTTCTTTTTTCCCGAAGAAATTGACTGATGTGTATAACACCCACATCGAACCCACTCACCACCCAATGCTGAAGTAACTATACGTCCTGACGCCGGTAGCACACCTCCACTGCGAAACCATAGCAGCGAAACAGCAGTGTTTCGCTGCTATGGTTTCGCGGCGGAGGTATGCGACCGGCGTGAAAGTATCCTTTATCAAACTGAAATGAACCATTAAAATTGACCCACACATCAATTCAGACCTTCCATCTGTGCACTCATTAAATAATCTACAAATCTAATATTGGCAGCCTCGGTGACGCAATAAAACCTGGCACAATTCTCCAAAATTCGGCTCGCTAGCCAAAAATTCTCCGTCAAAATTCAAGGCTTTAACTAAAGCGAAAACACAGTTGTGCACTTAAATCATGCGAGCTATCTTTTGATTAGCATACATTGTTATGCGCTGGCCACCGTCCTAGCGACCAGATTGCATGCATCTGCATAATTTTGTTTAGAATTCCGTGTGGATGGCAAACGCCCCAGTGGCCTGTTATGTCTATAATTGTTGGTAGGACCGTGTATTATTTTTATTATGATTTATTCTTGATTGCATGAATCTTATTCATCTTTGTCGTCGTAGTGATGTCGATGATTCCAAATTATAAGAAGAACACGCATAAATGACTAGACATAGAGTCTTTCGAAGTTTGAGATAACAATAAACTATAACTAACGATGTACGGAACCCAACCCCAAAAAAAATGGTAGATATTTAGTTCTTTCTTTATATTATTTACTTATTATTACTTTATTATCTATGATCCTAATCTTCGAAGAGGACAACAGTTCCGATTCTGATATATAATTTAAAATCTTCTTAAAGTATAGGTACTGATATGTCTAATTTATTCACGAAAAATTTTGTGGCTATTCATGTTATTCCATTTTTGCTTTCAATAAAATTTCCAATGGAGATACGTAAACATAAATAAAATACTCGGAACCCAGCGCCACTCAGGTTTGAACAACAAAACTATAATAAAAAGTCAAATTCAGCCCCTTCGACGAATTTATTACAAACTTTAATAACCGTTTCCTGCAGAAAATCTTGGAAGTAAATTGTAATTAAGTTCTATTAATACACTTCAATATAAATGCTAATAAGATGTTAAAAGAAAAACCATTTCTTTTTGTTATCCTCACTTTTTAAAGATTATTTTTATAAGAAGTCTCAAAAATTAAGACTTCCAAAGAATTACTTAAGTAGAAATTCATTCGTAATTTGAAATTTACATAAAGCAAATAAATAATTCATCAAATAGATCGTCCTTCTAAAGATAAGGACATTTTCTACCTTAAATAGTAGTCGCAAAATAGGTTATTATTCAAAAATATTTTACGTCTTCGCAAATATGAACTCAGATATTCATGAAACATAAACAAAAACGAAACAATATGAAAAAAAAAAACAGGGAGGTATCATAAAAAGTGGGTAAGATTTAAGGACTCCAAATATCAAATATTCACACTGTGAATCAAATGTAAGCAAACTGGGACGAAAACTAAACCTTGAGACTGAATCGTAATCCATTATGTTGACAAGAAAACAAAACTTGTCTAGACGCACCTACATTTCTCAAAGCTAATATGAGGTAAGGGAAATAAAAACCAAGCTAATAAAAACTAGCAGAAGCTGAATAAAGCGACAATGGCGCAACTAGGCGAATGCTGGTACATCCGGGAACGCGGTCGGGTCAAGGTCACGGCCCGCGGATCGATGCAGCTACGACGCCCGTGCTACGTCCCGCTACGCCGCCCTCGCCCCGCTACGCCACTACGCCCGAATCTCCAAATCCGCCAAGTTTGTGTTCTCAGTGCTTTTTAATTCCGCAAACCTGGATTCGTTCGCTGTTATTGACGTCATAACGTGTTGAAGTTCCAGCCGCACGTTTATAATTTATTTTCTTCGATGAAATTGGAGAATGTAAGTAATAAATATTGGGCTACCAGATTAAATTGAGTGAACAAGGTTGAAGTGGTTAGCTCGTCAGCGAAGCGAGGTAATGTTTCTGTTTTTATTGTGCCGACAATGGAAAGTCGTACGTCATAGTGTGAAACACTAATTTGAGGCTTTGTGACTCGACGTATTTTAATTTCCTGTTTTCGTATGTTGCAATTTTGGGTAAAATGAAGTTCAGGCATAGTACCTTTATAATATTTTAATTTTATCCTGAAGCTCTTTATTCATAGAGCCTATTGTTCTTGTGCCTCACAGCTATCGTCTTTTGTCTACGGTTTGCTTTTTGCAAAACTTTTTAAAACAAGACGGCTATAAAAGGAAATTGAGTAAAAATTAATTAACAGGACACTTTAATGCCGCCCATTAATTTCATATCTGGGCTCTCATAATGATCGTTAAAATATAGGGGCAATTAGGTTTTCTCGTTGTAAAATTAAGCAGTGGGCTTAAAAAAAATGTACCTATGGACGTAAAACAGAATCCACTTGAAAAAAAAGTAGGCGCGAGCGAGAGATAACTAATGGCGTCGTTCCAAACTCGCGAAAACAAAAACGCTACAAAAATGATATATAGATCGCTCGTACATTCAAAATGGCCCTCGTTACATTAGCACAACAACTCTATAGGCTTCGCAAATTAAAAATAAATCTGGTTAAATAATAAACGAACGTTCTGTTCACGAAGATTGTCAGACAGTCAGATGTTTTGTCAGGCTCAAATCTTCTATCGGCGCGAGATTACTCTAAATAAACCATTTGTTATGCTAACCCACGTGAAAAATGCAAGCTGATTAGTAAATCTCCCGTTACTTGGCCAATTTGTAAGCGAAATTAGTTTAAGGAGGAGGATTTACGTCTTCAAGGTACTTATCTGAGTTTAGTTAACGTTAATTTGATAAATTGAAGAAGAATTTTAAGACTGTAAACATGTTGCTAAGACTTAAAGTCATCTTTAGCTTGAACAAAACTATGTGCATATAAAAAATCTCTTATATAGTTTTTTATGTCTACTTCTGGATATAATTATTACTTATAGGTCTAACGAATTATTATGAGAATATTTTCATAATCAATTTTTGTTGTAATAATTTGTAGCACCAGATACAATATCCATTCTACGAGTATTATAACATCCTTACTAATAAACCTAATGAAATATAGTCTATATTATATATTTTCAAATAACACTCGCCTTCAATATTCTAAATAGTCCTACAAATACGTTTGTTACTAGAAGCGTACTCGTCGGGCTTACGGAATTCTATTCGTTACCAATATAGAGTTACTACGCTATTTGCGGACCTATTAGATAGTCCTTTCAATGGTTCAAAAAAACTTCTACCTATTGATATCCACCCATAGATATAAACATGAATTCGGGCTCATATTGTTCCACATGAAACTTACAAATACGTCACAAAAATAGTTTACTAGGCAAGCATGTTCAAAATTCATTACCATCTATTCTTATTAGCCGATAATTGGAAATGCATCCGTTCATACAAATCTGTCACGACAATTCGTACACCATAGCCTTGGGAATGACTTTATTGCCATAGCGAGCGACAACCCCTCCTGACTCCAAACGGTCATGGTCGCGACGACCTCTGCATTATACAGGAGATGTCCGCTCACCTCCGGAGCCGGCGCTCGAATGGCCTTCTATACCGTCGAGCTGGCAGGGGGAATGTTTATCCTCCCACCCCCACCGCCCGTGCCAGCTGAGCAGCGGCACGCTATATTTAGGTTGCGCTGTAAATATTCGGTCCAAGTACGGAAAAGCTCCCTCCACCCGTGCACGGGAGGGGCAGGGAGACGTAGGTACGTTCCCGCTACACAAGCGGGTAAAAGTTGAAAGTTCACCAACGCCCCGCACACGAGTTCGCGCTGTTAGAGAACGCTTCTTTATTTAAATTCTATTGCAACTTGTTCGCCATTGTAGTCTCGGCTGAATTCGCAATGCCGATTCTAATTTTTCAATGTTGGCCGAGCCCCGTTTTTCTGTTGTGGAAACTTGTGCAATTGTTTTCAGGATTTTCAATTTGGCACCGTTGAATTTCGACACGTATTTGGATGGGTTTTATGGTTATTGCAGTTGCGGTCCAATTCGGTTGAAACAAGCTTTGCAAATTATCATTGCAATGACGACGATACGTTGAACTGGCATCGGCGGTCATGTGAAATGGACATGAGTATCTTTTTAAAGAAATTGAAACGGATTACTGTTTGGGTGATGGGCCGTTCGCGTGCCGATGTAATTTGAGCTATCATCATCATTTACATCTGTCATACTTACTGAACATATATGGCTGAAAGCTTTTGACTGAATTGTTTATTTAATTAAGGCTGTTCATTAATAAAACAAAAGGGTACAATAAAAGCTATTATTAAAGTGAAATATTATAAATACATCAGCGACCCACTCCTGCTTCACACGAGAACAATGAAACATCGAGATTTCTGTGCTACATCTAAGTACAATATTAATATTACACACATAAACATTTCTGAATAAATAAATGCTCTAAATGATGTTGAAAACTGTATCAAAACCCATTGTGTAGTTTAGAAGATGTAAGCGGTCACACAGACAGACACGAATAATGACTATTTATAGAAGATATAGATTTTAATACATGTTAATGATATAATATAATGTAACAAACTAAAAATGGTGGATAAAAGGTCAATCATTCTTTTACGCTAACCTGTTTTATTGTATCTAGTTTTACGTCACCTTGTTTTGATGTATCCTATTTTACGTCACTCGGTTTTGATGTACCCTGTTTTACGTCACCCAGTTTTGATGTATCCCGTTTTACTTTATCCTGTTCTATTGATGATGGGGTGCCTGGCGTGTCAGTATCGCCAGGATCTACAGACGAGAACATGCTCACATCGTCGTGGAATATGGTGTAGATACCCATCTCGGGCGGCTTTGAGTAATCGTAGTCATGTTCGCCCAAGTCGTACTGATCCTTTTGATATTTAGGGTCATAGAAGGAGACTATGTTAAATGAGCTGGAAGTGCCTCCAAAGGCAATGCGTTCCTGATGGCTGGTGAGTGCTAAGATGGTGCCTGTGGTTGGATACGAACAGGAGATGTACCTGTTGTGGAGGTTAATCACTTCCAGGCAGTTGGTGCCACTTCCACCTATGACAGCGTACTTACCTTTGCGGTTGTACTGTAACAAAATGTATTTGTTAATTACTCTAGGTAGGTAAAAACAGACTTGCCGGGGTTGCGGGATTAGTCCGAAAGGGATACCGTGGCCCCCTGGCATTGCACAGGCAACAGAAGGAACACGGGTGGGTTTTAGTCAGTAAGAGTCTGACACGCCCTCCCGCTCCACCCAGAGCGGGAGACGTCATTTGATGATTTCCCACCCAAAAAAAAAAAAAAAAAAAAAAAAAAGGTAAAAACAGACTGTATATTGTAGCATGAATATCTGTAATTGGATTATATTAGCTTTGATATACCTAGCGTTTCCATAGTCGTATATTAAATGAAAATTATTCGATGGGAGTGATATTCAATGAGATATGATTTCAATAAGAATTAATTACTGATCTGTATAGTATAATAATATACCTCAACTTAGAGGCATTTTCCATAACTAATAATTCATTTGTCATACACCAGGGAACGAAACCGGTATGATCAATACGGGTATTTTTTCGGTTACACCATTTCAATTTTTGTACAGGTATTTTTAAAGGTTACTTTAAATTAAATACAACTAGTATTAATACCGGTTACCGAAATAAAAATTACCTCTATCTTACACGTGCCGTCGGCATAGTCAAAGGGCGCGCAGAGCTTGTGTGTGTAACCGGTAACCTAATAGAGGTAGCATGTTTCTTCTTCTTGGTTACCCAGATAGCGGTAACCTTAGTCGTAGAAGTATCCAAAATTCTTCAATACCTGTACCGTAATTTATAAAAGTTTTTGGTCCCTCGGCATAACATATTTTGAGTTTTTCATACGTCTTCCATGACTAACAGTTTTTACTCAGCAAGAATTATTTTCTTCTTGTGACCTTAACGACCTAAATCACTTTCACTAAGATTTATTCATCTTAATTAATTTAACCTTAAATACCTGAAAATTACTCCAGACTGGGGTTGGTTGAAAAGTAAATTGACCGAGTGGAAAATCAGTAAATTTAAAAGCACAGCCATATAATTTCATTTAGCAAAGAAATTCTCGATCCAATCCGTAACTCGCAGGTGTTCATAAATTAAACTTATTTGATTTTCAGCAAATCAATTCAAACGACCCAGAAAGAATTAGGATTCCAAGTTATTACTTTAAATATTTTGTTTGACTCTCAGACCAAAATTAGGACGTATGAAAACATTAAAAATACATATTAACATCATAACATAAAATCACGCCTTGTTTCCCCGAAGGGTTGGGCAGAGGTGTACATAGGTAGGTAGTACACCCACATTTCGCCAGTTATGTTTAAGTCCCATGCAATAGGGGGCGAGCCTATTGCCACCGGGCACAAATCCAGACTCCGGGCTGCTACTGAGAAATTCCAGAAAGAAAAACCCAATGACACTGCTCGACCTGGGAATCGAACCCAGGACCTCATGTTCAGCAGTAGCGCTTGCGACCACTAGACCAACGAGGCAGTCTGCATAACAATTAACATGACCAACGAGGCACTTAGCATAATATTATTATTTAAAAATATTTTAATCCTTGAATCCTAACGAAATTAATACGAGGTACGTTATCCGGGTGTAACTAGATACGACTCATAGAGGTTTAAAAAGAATCTGTCACAATGGTTAAACGTTAAACACGTGGAGTGTTTAACGTTTAACCATTGTAAAAGGCATTTCAAATACTGTACCATATATACGGCTGGGCAATGTACCAGACTTCGTCTCGACCCATGGTAAATGTGGGTCAGACAAATATGTCTTCCGAAATAAAATATATTATATTTCTTCCGAATTAAGAAATATTTATTTAACCCAAGGATATTGTTGACTCTGCCAGTTCTATTTCTTATTATAGTGCAAAAAATAACAAAAATATCACTTAGCGAAGGGCCTGAATTGAAACACTATATTATCTTTACGCAGTCATCTTTCTGAAGGTATTGAACGCGGAAATAGATTGTTTTAAGATTATTAGTGTACAGTATCCATACCTATTAAAATTACAAAGTTTCGACTTAAAATATACTACGGTTTTACTAGCAAAACAAGGTAGCGTACTGAACCAAGTAATGTTAAATACGACGGCAAATTACATGAAACCCCCGACATGAGTCGACTTTATCTGAGGGCAACGCTACCTGAATCCCACCCTATAGGTACGTGATATGTAAGAAAAACATTACCTTCGCTCACATGTATGTACAATAAAACACATAGATAAACTGATATAATATAGGTACCTACTGAATAAATACAGTGCTAAAGTAAAGGTTTTATTTTCCCTTTGTTTATTTAAAACGGTTTGTTACGGATTTGAAGCTGTGAGGTGGTTAACACATTAAAATTCTAAATTGTGGCTATAGAGGAAGGCCAAGGAAACGATGGATGGATTGAGTGAAAGATGACATGGCTAAGGAAGAGGTTGAATACTTTTTTAACGGCTGATAAAGAGATATTGGAAGAACATGTTGCGCGGTCTGTAATTGGATTGGGATAAGATGACGATGATTTCTTTAAAAAATGTCTTGATTCAGACATAATTTGTGACAAAAACTCAACGACCAGAAATCAAAACCTAGTAACAAAAGTGCAAAAAAAATCTTTGACCTTTTGTAAGATCGAGTTAACAACGGTACCGACAAATGTCAAGTGTATCTGACAGGCTGGCAATCCAAAATCCAAGGTTTATTCTACAGTAATTGTATTTTCTTAACAAACAAGAGTTTTGTAAGGAAATTTACTTGTAAGGATAAGGTTGGATGACTTCACAAGTCGGTTTTGTATCCTTGGAATTTCTAAGCAGTACTACTTATTTGAGTAGATTATTGGTTAATATTGGAATGAAATGAAATGACATGAAATTATTTATTGGCACAGCTCCACTCCGCTTCTCTCCTCTCCGCTACAGTGAACAGTCAGCCTAAACGCCCATATTAGGCTTAATAATAATAATAAAACTTCTATTGTGTCTCATTCAGTATCCTTCAACCGATAAAGCTAAAATATCAAACAATAGACTGTTACGTTAAAAAAACGCTTCAATAACTTTCAACTAGACCGATGTTTTACTCACAAATGTGTCGTTCAAATTTTAGTACTATTTAGTAATTTCACGACACATTTCCAGCTTCGACGTTCGAAGTTTAGCCGGGATCTAAAACGATAGCGAACTGAAATGACAAAATCAACGTCGTGACATTCGGGTAATCTCAGCGAAAGTTAAACTAGATTTGAACCAGTAGTTCATAACTGGGGGAAAATCTCGCTAGAGAAACTGTCCGGAAAATTGAACGTGAACCAAAAAAAAAAGTGTCTAGTGTATCCCGGAAAATATTTTTTATTCATGGGATTTTTTTGTGCAGAACGTTTATTCGGTTGAGATAACTTGGATATGTAGGTATAACAAAAAGCAGCTGGTTTCATGAAATTGCTCGTCATTCATTTATTCGGAAAATCTGTTCACAGTTTTGCGAGTAAAACCTATTAGTAAAAGTAACGCATTTGATGCTCTTTTAATGTGCGTTTTGTTTGTGCAGAATAAATAATTTTTCTTTCTTTCTATCTCTTTCTTTCTTTCTCTTTCTTTCTTTTATGTGACAAAATAGTCACAAAAAAATATAGCATAACTTCGAACAATGGAAAACTGTTGACACTGAATATTCAAGTAGACAACTACTTACAACGTGGGCTTGATTCCTATTCAGTGAACAAAAAAATGACAATTCAAAAATAGAATAAAGAAAGTCTATTCTTATGACTATCCTAAGCTGTAGACAGTATTCTTTAGAGTTTAGACGGTAAAAAGTTTAAGGTTATAAATAATTGAATTTAGTACCAAAAATAGATTAAAGTTTTTCTTTACTTTGCTCGAATCAAATATACTTCTATATTATTTTTAATGTAAGTTTACAAGTGGCGCGATATATTTAAATCTGTGGTTATGTTTTATTACCACCTGTGGCACCTTTTGTTAGTTTTAAGGGTTCCGTAACCAAATGGAAAAAAAGGAACCCTTATGGATTCGTCATGTCTGTCTGTCTGTCCGTCCGTATGTCACAGCCACTTTTTTCCGAAACTATAAGAACTATACTGTTGAAACATGGTAAGTAGATGTATTCTGTGAACCGCATTAAGATTTTCACACAAAAATAGAAAAAAAAAACAATAAATTTTGGGTTTCCCCAAACTTAGAACTGAAAAAAAAATCATCAAACCCATACGTGGGGCATCTATGGATAGGTCTTCAAAAATGATATTAAGGTTTCTATTTTTTTTTTTTCTAAACTGAATAGTTTGCGCGAGAGACACTTCCAAAGTGGTAAAATGCGCCCCCCCTGTAACTTCTAAAATATAAGAATTCGAGCTTCCACCGAAAATTGGTTTCAACGAGATCTAGTTAGTTGTTTTTTTTTACATCATATTTCGTAAGCCGCAATTTACCTCAAGTTCAATCAACTCAAATATTTATTAAAACATCGATCAAAGTTACAACGAACTACAAGAACTTTTATATTATGTTACTTACTGCTACAGAACCCTTCATGGGCGAGTCCGACTCGCACTTGGGCGTTTTTTATCTTGTTATTTTAGCGTGTAGAAGAAGTTTAATAAACATTTGGTTCAAGAAATCTCACTTATTTATTAATTTAAAACACCTGCCCTATTATACAGAACCAAAGCAATTATTTTTACAGAAATTGTGTTCGTTTTACCGTGTATACCTCCGTTCAGATATATGCTGTCGAATCAACGAATATGTACAGTAAAAGGAATTCTGTGTATTCGAATATGTGCTGTGCACTGAATCGATTTTGACAACATTTCACCGGGCGTATCGTTGGAAGCTTATTTCTTTTCAAACTAGTTACGGGTACAAATGGGTACATTTTAGTTTTAAATCTGCCAGTAAAATATTTCCTATGTTTAGAAAATAGATCGATAGTACAATACAGACCTACCTGTACCTCCTTTTTATACTTTTACGAAACTCAGAAGTCATTAGAAGCAAACCTATTAGGTGTACCTCACGGAATTGATGAATTCATCTGTGTGGTGTATCTGAACGGATCAAACAAAACCGTTGCCTGATAAAAAAAAGTGTATATTACTGATCTTTAAGACAGTACCTACCGGTCCTAAATAGGTTCATATTTTAATTCAATAATCCATCAATAATTATATTAGGCCTAAACACTGATTTAGACGGTGTATAACATAATTTGAGGCAACAATAGAAATGGTACCGACTAAAAAGTGTTTTAACCATTTGTTGCTTCAATTTTATTGTATGCCACAGGCAAGAAATTGCATGGTATCGACTAAAAAGTGTTTTAACCATTTGTTGTTGCAATTTTATTGTATGCCACAGGCAAGAAATTGCATGGTATCGACTAAAAAGTGTTTTAACCATTTGTTGCTGCAATTTTATTGTATGCCACAGGCAAGAAATTGCATGGTATCGACTAAAAAGTGTTTTAACCATTTGTTGCTGCAATTTTATTGTATGCCACAGGCAAGAAATTGCATGGTATCAACTAAAAAGTGTTTTAACCATTTGTTGCTGCAATTTTATTGTATGCCACAGACAAGAAATTGCATGGTATCGACTAAAAAGTGTTTTAACCATTTGTTGCTGCAATTCTATTGTATGCCACAGGCAAGAAATTGCATGGTATCGACTAAAAAGTGTTTTAACCATTTGTTGCTGCAATTTTATTGTATGCCACAGGCAAGAAATTGCATGGTGTAAATGGGGTTTAGAATTAGAAATTAATAATGAACAAAAATATACTTACAGCTGTGGAACGCCAGTACCGACAAGCGTAGATATATTCACCATCAACATCTTGTCTTCGATTCTGAACTTTGATGAAGTTCAGCAGCTTTCTTGCTGTGAGATCCCACACACTAAGACCTGAAGTCGGTGACCAGCTCCCAGCTATACAATGCTCTCTCTGTGTAAGAAATTAGATTTAAAAGATATATCCTATACTAATAAACGACCAATATTTGTATATACTTATATCTAAATATATATTAATTTGTGTTCAAGTTCTCGATAACGGCTTTAGCAATTTCGATGAAAGTTGCAACATAAGTGCATTTATGGGGCGCAAGAATCGATCTAGCTAGGTCTCATATCTGGGAAAATTCGTTTTCTCCATATTTTCACCCGTGCAGAGAGAGAGAGTCCCTAAAGCTTAGAATAAAATGGCTACCTTAGCTGGGTCGACCCGGTATTTTATATTTATTCTCAAAAAAGACAAGTCAATTACACTAGAACAATGTTTCTTAGCTAAATTAAAAATATTAAGTTCGTCATAAGCGTCACTGCATTAATTAGAAAAGATTTGGTTATATTAGAACAAGACTGTAAAATTTTGACATGTATTGGCCGCCATTTTGTCTTGTTCTGTGAGAATAGGAGAATGACACTAAGGTGTAAACGGGACGGCAGCATCTAATCTAATGTTATCAGAACTGCCATCATCAAATTCGTTCATCAAAGTGCCTTTGGTGGACTGTGAAGTGGCTCTGGTGAAATGTGGGTGAACTATAGGTGCACCTCTGCCCAAACCTTCGGGGAAACAAGGCGTGATGTTATGTTTTATGTTGTGTGCCTTTTAGTCTATGCTAAATAAACGTATTTTCTTTCTTTTTTTATGCCTCTTGGTCTCTCTTGCCTCTTGCAGTTGTCCATAGGTAGGTGATGGTGACGATTACTTTCAGATGGCCGTCTGTTTGTTACCCAATCTACACTGACCGCGTTGCTCTTCTAAACCACGCCACAGATTTTGATGAGGTTTTCAACATCGTTTATAGAATTTATTCCAGAAAATTTATGTGTATAATACAATAATATTAAACTTACGTTTACCTAAGAAATCTCGATGTTTTTACGACTTGATAAAATGTATAAGATAAAAAAAACGGCAAAGTGCATTTCGGACCATGCACAATGATATGTGGGATGAATTTATCCCAAGAACAAACTTAACATGTTTTTCAATTGCAAATGTAAGTTGGTCGATTGTTACTCGTTAACTTGTAGGGCCTAAGTAGCTGTAATAGTTTTCCTTTTAGTGTTTGAATTTTTCCACATATTCAGAACCAACCATTTAGCTGGCAGGCAGACATACACTTGACTCTAACAATAATTAGCACTTTAAGGCTTAATATTTTGCAAACGGATCCCTGAATTCAAAAATAGTTTTCACTAACTCACAATATTTTTGAACGACCTTTCCAACGACACCCCACACATCATGGGATAGACGAGAAAAAAAGACATCCCAACTTTACGTGTAGGGCAGTTATGTACCCTAAAAGAAAATTTTCCATGATTTTATTTTACCACTTTGTCGGATACCCATGCCAAATACGAAAACTACCTTTTGGAATGGGCGACTAGAATCAGTTATTATTATTTTTTGTAAAGTTTGATGTTCAAAAGTGCCATTTTGAACGTCAAACTTTGACTTTGGCTTTGAAATTACAACTTTCTAGTACTAACAGTCTCTGAGCTAAGCCGCGGAGAGACGGACAGACAGACGGACATGGCGAAACTATAAGGGTTCCTTGTTGACTACGGAACCCTAAAAAAGCTGCGGAGCGGAATCGAAATTGTTTCCAGACATATAATAACGACAACGATGAACATAAATTATTACAGTCCCCACATCACACTTTGATGATCTGTGATGCCCAGATTTTATCAATGAATTATACAATGTCATGTCCCTGATGTCAATTGGGTCTCAGATGTTTCCAATCCACTGGAAAATTCATTTCAATTTTAATGAAACGTCTGCTCGTATCCACCGAATTGAATTTTGTTAAACATGATTTACCCAACCTTTAGCTAAACAATACATGTGTTAGCTGCCCATGTGTGAGTAGGTAGATACGTTAACCACCACAAACGTAAACCCTAAACGCAAACCCGAAACGCGTGTAAATCTTTCCCCTCCGGGATTGAGATAAAAATGTGGCATATTACATTTGTATTGCACACTTTCCTGCTCTTACAAAAGAAGTGAGGGTTGGAAGTAGATAACATAAGTTACATCACATCAGATATGGGATAACTTGGAGCTATGGTGGACGATATCCGGGTTAAGATGGCGTTAGTGGAAGTATGATAACAATTCGCTATCTGAAGTTATGTTTGACAGCGACAGCGAATTTCATGTATAGACGCCAGCACGCCAACCTACTACAATCTGTCAAATTTATTTAATAGATTTTCAACTTTATCACTAAAGCGTAAGGTTCAAAGTTGATTGAGAAAATTTGACAGTTTCGGGTAGGTTGATGTGCTGGCGGCGTCTGTACATAAGTTTTTTTAGCGGCCATGTGTTGCCAATAGTTACCATGCTAAGATAAAACTATGACTAGAAACGAAACGAGTTAACTGATTGCCGGTCTAACAAATCAATCAAGACATAGTCGTTTCACTATTCTGCTTTTTTTTATTAATTTTCAATTATCTTTAGCTACCATTATAATGGCGCTTTTTTCAAGTTCTCCAAAAATACATAAAATAATCTAAAAGTAGCAACAAATTGTGTCCTTACTTATCAATAGATAGTAAATCTATTTTCCCGTCTGTCAGGTGTCTCATTTCAATCGGTCATTCGAACATTAAATGTATTGAATGGCTTCTTCAATCCGGTCGTTTCCAAAACGGTCAGATCTGATGTTTTAGGATTCCGTGCCTTAAAAGGAAAAACAGAACCCTTATATGATCACTCGTGTGTCTGTCTGTCCGTCTGTCACAGCCAGTTTGCTCCAAGTCTTATAAACAAATTTAGTTGAAATTTGGTACACATATCAATTTCTGTGACCCAAACACGGACGTGTAACGAAAATAAATTAATTTTGAATAAATCAAATGCTATCAGGGCAAACTGAAAAAAAAAAGTTTAGCAAACTGTACTGTGTGACATATCAAATGAAATTGCTATGTACCTGCGTGCTGATTTACCCTACAAGGTGATCAGTTCATCTCCTTCTCGGTATTCTGAGTCGGCTGAATACTTGTTTGTTGAAATTAATGTTCATCGCACTAAAGTTTTGCTTGCAGTGCTCTACAGTCCTAATCTTCGCATTGACTATTTTAATTCTCTCGACTCCACTCTCAGTATAAAGTGCTCATATATGGGGCAAAGATTGCCCCATATATGAGCACTTTATTTTAATGGGTGATTTTAATACGTGCTTGATAAAAAATTACTCTCGCTCCCTTAAACTCCTTTCTCTGTTGTCTTCTTTCAATCTTCAAGTTTTGCCTCTCTCTGCAACTCACTATTTCCCTAATTGCTCACCCTCTTTTCTAGATCTTATGATTGTTTCCTCTCCTAATAATGTTTCTTACCATGGTCAAATCACAGCAAATTTTTCTTACCACGATCTCATTTACTTTTCCTATCGTATCCGTGTTCCCAAGCGTAAGTCGGAGTTTTTGTATCTCCATAACTACAAAGGCATAGACCTGGGAGGCTTTGAAGCGTCATGCTGGCGATCTCGACTGGACCCCTCTGGTTGAGAACGATGACATCGATGATAAGGTGAATTGTTTTAACGCAACTGTTCTTGACTTATATAATCAGCATGCTCCTATCCGACGTGTCAAAGTTCGACATAACCCTGCACCATGGATAACGCTTCAGATATAAGCGCAGACCTTCAGACTTGAATCTCTCTTACTACAAATCCTTACGTAATCGCTGCAGTCATCTGTGTCAAGATGCTAAGAGACGCTATTTCCACGATCAACTCAATAACCACAGTTCCTTCGATGTATGGAAATTTCTCAAATCTGTAGGCATAGGCAAGTCACCTACCAACCAGTGTAAGGATGTGAACCTCAATGATCTCAATAAGCATTTCTCTCTCCTTCCGTTTTTTCTTGATCCATCTGTCAAAGCTGCGACACTAGAGAGTCTAGCTAGTTTGCCGTTACCACAATGTTCATACTTTAAACTTAGCGATGTTACCGAGGATGACGTTAAGAAATCTATACTTGCTATTACTTCTTCAGCAGTTGGTAATGATAAGTTGTGCTCAAGAATGATAACTCTAATCCTTCCCTCATTACTTCCTGTTTTCACTCTCTTTTTCCTCTTGCTCATTTCCGTCAGTTTGGAAAAAGGCTCACATATTACCGTCACCTAAAACTAACAATCCTACTTTATTAGCTCACTTTAGACCTATTTCTATTCTCCCATTTCTCTCTAAAGTTTTTGAGCACATAGTTCATAGACAGTTATCTTTTTTCTTGGCGTCAAACTCGATAATTACCTCTTTTCAATCCGGTTTTCGCTCGCGACACAGTACTGTAACCGCGCTCTTGAAAGTAACTGACGACATCCGCTGGGCAATGGAGAATAAGTCCCTTACTGTTCTTGTATTGCTTGACTTTAGTAGCGCCTTCAACTCAGTGGATTTCGACATTTTACTAGGTATCCTCAAATCAATCAATTTCTCTTCTTCCGGTTTAGCTTGGTCCAGTTCTTATCTTCTGGGAAGCTGTCAGTGTGTTTGCCTGGAGGAGTCCTTCTCTGATTGGTGCAGCCTCACTGAGGGTGTTCCTCAGGGTAGCGTTCTTTCTCCTCTACTTTTTTCAATTTTCATCAACTTTGTTACCAGTAACCTCCTCCAGTTTTCATCTCTACGCAAAAGACTTGCAGCTCTACCGAAATTTTACTGTAGCTGACGCTTGTTCTACAATTGCTGCTATGAACCATGACCTGGCTTGCATCAGCGTTTGGGCTAAGTCATTTGGTTTGCAAATTAATCCAACTAAATCCCAGGCTATGATCATAGGCAGCAGATTCGTTCGCAATGCGGTTGATGTTGCATGTCTGATGCCTCTATATCTCGATGGTGTTCACATTGTCTATACCGAAATCGCCAAAGATTTGGGGGTCATTATTGACTCCAATCTTTCGTGGCGTGCTCAGGTCAATGAGGTCAGTCGAAAGGTACATTTCTCCTTTCATTCTTTGAAAGGCTTTCAAAGTCTTGCCCCTGAAGACTACAATTTGTTTGGCACAAACAATTATTCAGCCGATCATAGATTATGCCGACTCTTGCTACCTGGAAGCTACTGAGGAGCTATTAAACAAGTTTGAGCGCTTGCAAAACTTATGCATTCACTTTGTTTTCGGACTTAGAAAGTATGAAATAAATAAATAAATGACAATCGTTTCCCATCTTCGCAAGGAACTCAAGTGGCTCCCAATCCACCTTCGCAGGAACACTCGGATCTTATTTCTCCTCTTCAACGTCTTACACAACCCGTCTTATCCTTCCTACCTGCGTGAGCGTTTTTCTTATGCTCGCCCCAGTCACGCACCATGTAGATCACACCTTAGATCCTTCCTTAAATCTCATCCTCATAAAACAAGCTACTATTCCTATTCCTTCTCTGTTCATGCAGTAAGGTTGTGGAACTCACTTCCGCCTAGCATTCGTGATTTAAAAACTGTGTCACAATTCAAATATCGAGTAAAAGAGCATTACCTTTCCTCTCAAATGTGAGTATTTATATACCTAGAGTATGTATGTTTATATATTTAAGCTCTATGTATTTATTTAACACGTTCAGGCCCGTGCCGCTCTCGTGAAGTGCGCACGTTATAACACAATATTTTTTCATACAAAACGGACATACATTCACAAACGTTCTGCTCTTCAAGTATCCTAGAGTGTTATAAGATAAAACACAACGTCAAAAGACGTCGACGTCAGATGATGTTGTTCCTTAAACGGTCAATATAACTGCATACAATTTGGACAAAACGTCTGTTCCCGTCAACGTTTTTAAACGTTGCTACTCCGCGCGACGTGTTCGGACGTTGCGTGTGTGCGTACGCGCTTGCAAGTGTGGTAGTAGACGATACAACAATTAGCCGCCAAAATTCGATTTGTTGTGGCTCAAAGTGTTTCGACACTTGTAAGTGTTGCGACGCAAAGTTCAACTAATGGAATTTACTATGGCTTCCTGGCGTTGTGAGACGTAGTGAAAATAATGTCACATTTTTATTAGACATGCTGAGACGTTGTGTTACGAGGCATGCCTTTTAAGTTTGTTCGTTTGAAGAAAAAAACACAACTAGAACCTTATAGTACTTTTTATTGTTTTTCAAAGTATTCACCACGTAGCTTAATACACTTTTCCATTCGCTCAAACCAATTATTATAACATTTATTCCACTCTAAAGTGGGGGTGTTCAAAATGGCTGACTTGAAAGCATCGACTGCTTCTTCAACGGACTGAAACCTTTGACCACGAAGACTTTTCTTAATGTTAGGAAATGTAACGAAATCGTTAGGGCTTAGGTCAGGACTGTATGGAGGATGGTCAAGAATTTCTACTTTTTCCTGCTTCAAATACTCAATCGTTTGACGAGCGCTGTGTGAGCTTGCGTTGTCGTGGTACAGGATGATGCGTCGCTTTGAATTAGATTTTCGAAGTTCGGCGATGACTTTTGGTAAACAAACTGTGGTACTACTACTCTACGTTAACCGTTCTACGATCTTCAAGTGCAATAGTCGCAACATGGCTGGTTTTTTCAACGAACGTGGCCACACGTGTTCGTTCTGGAAGCACTTCAAAGAAGATGGTCTTTGAAGTGCTTCGAGAACGAACAACTTTAGTCGGCTTTGGCTCGTCTTGAAAGACCCAGATTGTAGATTGTTGTTTGGAATCAGGATCGTAGGCATAGATCCAAGATTCGTCACCACTGATGATGTCGTAGACGTGATTTGACTCTCCTCGGTTGAGTTTTCTTACACCACCTGACGCGGGCCGCCTTTTGATCGTCGGAAAGCAGATGCGGTATCCAACGGCAAACTAGCTTTCGCACACCAAGAGCTTCATGCAAGAGCTTCTGAATGGTTGTCCCTGAGATGCCTAATAGAGCCTCTATCTTACGATAAGTCACATGACGATCTTCGAGAATTTGTTGTTTCACAGCAATGATATTATCTTCAGTGAAGGCGGATTTTGGGCGTCCTTCGCGAGATTTGTCACTAACACTAGTATGTCCACGCTGGAATTCTGAATACCAGCGTTCGACAGTCCGCAGACATGGGGCTTCATCACTGAAAACAGATGTTAGCTCTTCAAGACACTGAAGCCGTGTCGGCTTCAGTGTCAGGCCTCTTCTAAAGTTGTAGAAAATTATTGCACGAACATTTTTCTTAGAAAGATTCATTTTCGTACTTAATTATTATGTTAATGTATTACGTTATACGTGTAGGTTTATTTCAATATTTTAGTTTAAGTTTTCGCATATTTATAATTTTTACTCTTCTTGTTCTCTACATTTATTTCTCATTTCTCCTGTCGTAGGTCTGCTGGAAGAAATTTCTTAAGAAATAAGCAGTACCTTTGTACTCATCATTATGATTATGTCTTATCTGTATCTATTTTTCTGTGTGTACATAAATATTAAAATAAATAAATAAATGAAAGGGCTTGTTGTGAGGATTAGGATATCAATACTTTTTTTAAATAATATTATAAAAATACTTTTTTACTCTTCTTGCTCAAAAAATGCGTCATTGTAGCGTACCAGAGCGGGAATAAAATAGCATATCTTCATCTAGGGGAAGTTTAAAAAAAAAACCGTTTCCAACTAGCCTACAAAAACGAAGAAGTGTTTATTTAATAATCGCTCGACTTATTACTGTTTCACAAAAAAGAGGAACATTTTTTGAAACTGGAACTAAAAGCGGCGATCTCTTCGGTATAATGCGTGCATTGCGTTGCGGCTAGAGAAGAAATTTAAAAAGAAGGCATTGGCGTGTATTCTTCGATTTTTTCTCTAATTATTACAAATCGCAGTGACCGTAATATACTCGTAATTTACAACAGTGAAAATATCATCATCTAGTGAGAATGAAGGCCCTAATTCGCAGATGGAAGAGAAAGGAAAATAAATAATTTTCAATCTGTTGCCATCGAGGTCACAAAGCATTTATTTCTTACGAAAAGTTTATGAAGTGGAGGACAGAAAAAGGATATTTTGATGAAGTTTCCAAAAAATATCAAAGTTTAACCCTTTGGAGCACATATTCAATGTTACGAACAACTATACAGACAAGACATAATGTCAATATAAAGAAATATGTAAATTTCACGGCATTTCTCGAGAAATTATTCACCGGCTAAAAGGCCAAGAAATTCAAAGTTTTCACGACAAAAATATATCGAAAAAAAGATATCGCGAATTTCATAAATAAGGCACCAATTTAAACATACTTGGCAACAACGGTACTACTCACACGTACTTACATTTGTAAAAAAAAATCTATTATTTTCATCAAACTAAAGGAGATTGCCCGATTTGTAAGGAAAGTTGGGTCCCACTGGAAAATTGTTGTGCCCTGAAGATTTTTATTTTAAATAATAGTAAAAACATAGTATTTTCATAATCAGAAACCATTTTTCATTTATTCACCCTGGTTCAAGAGATATCATTGTTTTTCTGTTGTAGCACTAAGAGTCAAATATCTCACAAAAAACAGCACTATTAAGCGTCAATTTATCTCACAAAACGTAATGCACTCCAGGAACTTAATAACTCAACTCGGTAGTAGCAGAAAAAGCACGTATCGTAAATAATAACTAAGTAAAAGATTACGGAATTCAAAACTCAAAGTATCTAAACAAAGCAATGACGCACGTAACGAACCACAGAACATACGTAAGTATCTCTATGTAGTCTGTGCACAGAACGAAGTCTGCGAGTTCTGTGACATGCACAAGTAAATGTTGCCAGATTTTTTTTTTTAATAATGTATTAATAAATCGTTATAGATCAATCGATAAAAACTACTTTTCTACTAAGGAGTTATCTAAATAAACATGGCTGTTATTTTTGTGTTTATTACTTTTCTGAACATTTATTATTTATCAATGAGTATTATGAGTTTAAGCAACCTATTATTATCATCGTTCCATCGGTTTTACTCGCATCGACTATGAGCATTGTTTATTTATCCAATAGTGTTCGTCATCAAGAATACTTTACATAATCTCATATTTGGCGTACACGTATTGTTGTTCATTGCAGATATATATGGTACAATAATACGTATAAAAGGACAGGGATAACATCATTCTATCTCATCGTCCTAAAACAAAATACTAACACAGTAGCATTGAAGTTGCCAAATGTTGAGATCTAATTGAGATGTAAACTGCCCATAGGTTATATATAATAAAATAAAAAATAATAGTTTTTTTATTGTTATTTAACATCGTTTTAATTAATATCGATTACTCAATTGATTAAAAGATAGCATTAGTTATTAAATTCTTTGATACCTTTTTTTTTTTTTTTTTTTTTTTTTTTTTTTTTTTTTTTTTTTTTTTTTTGGGTGAAATTCTTTGATACCTGGCAACTTTTTTTGTATGCCAATCAAACCACAGACTACATTGAATCAAACGGATGTCGACGTAATGTTTAACTATTAATTAACTTTAACTTTATTCCCAGGATGAAATAAATTGTATAAAAAATATAACATTTTTTTTTGTGTACAGGGTGTACACAAAAAAAAATGTTATATTTTTTGGTTATTATTAAAATCAGGCACCCGATACCACAAAAGGGACCTGCTCCGTGGCAATCTCCTTTGTAGGTACCAACCAAAATTTAAGTAGTTTTAACACTTATTTTTTGTTTTACAGGTTGTTGTAATTTTTGTTCAGCGGAGCCTGCAGAGGGATAGAACTGGCTAACATAACAGAGGAAGATGTCGAAACTGAAACCCATCTTCATAATAAATCTGCCCAATACAAAGACAAATAAGGAGAAGAAATAAGGTTAGTTAGTTCTGCGTTATAAGTGGAGAATTTCTAAAAATTGTCAAAATCTACCAAGATTTACGGCCGAGTGGAGTGGGCATGCCAAGATTCAATACGGAAAATGCACTTGGCAAGTTATAGGCAAAAATAAATTTAGCAACATGTAAAAGAGATCGCCACCTCATCTAAATTTGCCTAATCCTGAACATTACACTGGCCATTGTTTCCAAAGAATATCCTCCACTCTCTTGGCGGATTCTGGTGCAAATATAATAACGTTAAAACGCCACGGTGGATGGAGATCCGATCAAGATGGCGGAAGGCTATAGAGAATTCCATTCAAAACAAAGATATCACCCAGCGTATCAAAGAACGCATCAATATTCTCCCAACTAGCCCATGACCATCGACATCAAGGGATGAGTCAACTCAGCTGATTCTCTATTCAGAACATTCAGACGAGGGACCCTCAAATCTGGAACTACGTGTATCTCCCACGTTTACCCCACATACAACTCAACATTCATCTTCACAGAAGACTGAAATTAAGTTGCCGGGAAAAACATCTCGTTCTTTAAATTCTAGGACATTATATTTTTAATAAAATAAACTATTTTTAATATTGTATTGGATTATTTTATTTTCCCGCAATTGTAGTGAAAAGGAGAGTAACACACGGCGCTAAAAACCCATTATAACTCGATTTCTGTTTACTCCCTCGCTAAAGCTCGGGAGAAAAATTACCTCGTCATAATGGGTCATTTTAGTTCCTTGTATAAAAATCTACTATTAAATATATTTAAGAAAATAGATAGAAAATTTACCACCCCCCCCCCTTCCCCCTTATCTCTAAAACTACTGAGCCTACAATTTTGAAAAAAAATACATACTTAACGTTTTTCTGTACTTATAGATTACAGGAAAACCTATAAGAAGTCTATGGTCTTAAAATAACATGGTAAATCTCCCAAAATTATGCGTACAAACTTATATTTGCAGTTGAAATGAACATGTTTTTCAACTACAATGTTAAGTTTGTCCTTGGGATAAATATCATCCCAACTACGGAACCCTTCATTGTGCGTGGTCCAACACGCTCTTTGATGGTTTTTTTTTAGACTAACCAGAAAAGTCTACATCTTTTTTCTACATCTTTCTTTTGCGATATACCTACATAATTTTATTATTAAAAATAAAGACATATATCAGCATTTTTTTCAGATTATCTAAAGTAAGTATCATCTTTTATGGCGAATAGTGTTAGTACACACACACACCTCACCACACACACACACACACACATCTCCTCTCCTCTCGTCTTGATTCCGCTTTGGTGGAGTCCAAGCCTAAAAGAGTATCTACCCACAACTTAATAAAAACGTTTCTGTTAATGTGTGAAATCCTTCCAAGGGCACACGATAAGTTCACTCAGATAAATTTGCGGAATTATTAATTTACGATATCATACAATTATTTATTTGTACAAAACATTTTTTTCCACTATGTATTGTGAAGCTGATGTACACATACGTATTTTCGGTATCTCCATCAAAGGGTCTCCATATTAAAACATCGCACGTCCTAATATTTTGATAAGTTTTACAGTAAGTACCTAGTTAATTCACGTTTGACGCATATACCTATTCAAGTTACGCGGTCCGGACATAACTACATCAAATTGTAAGTCTGTTATTTAAAAAAATATTTCCAGAAATGATTTGCCACACTGATAACAT
The DNA here is from genome assembly GCA_963853775.1 of Xanthia togata. Taxonomy (NCBI): domain Eukaryota; kingdom Metazoa; phylum Arthropoda; class Insecta; order Lepidoptera; family Noctuidae; genus Xanthia; species Xanthia togata. The sequence continues at coordinate 8,036,295 of OY970802.1, read as the reverse complement.
TTATCTCACAGTTAGATAAGCAAGGTAACTAGGTACTATATATAAAAAAGGATCACCTAGAAGTGCTTACAGCAAACCAATATCAGTACCCAGTCCACAGGCAAAGTTATACTGCTTTACAAACTAAAAATATCGAGAACCGTGCAATAATAATATTCTTCAAAGCAAAGAACAACTAACTATACAGGAGCATCAAACTTCATAACAAGGTACAGTCAACCGCACGTTATAGGCAACACTTTAACAACGAAGCAACCCTAACTGCTAAGAAACAAAGGCGCTGTCAAAGTCAAATTGTTTACATAGATGTGCGGTTGCCTGTACCAAGCAACGGCTAAGCTGTAGATGAAGCACTGCGAACTTACACAAGACAAAGCGAGAGTTTTTAATTAAAGTGACTTGTAATGCTGCCTAAGACCTGGAGTTTTTTGTGAGATAATTTAAGACCGTATTTTGATATTTTTAAAAGAATGTGGAAAATATTCTACAGTTTTACTGAAACCTAACTTAAACGATGTAAATCTTAGCAGAAATAAAAAACATGTTTTTCGGAAATAAGGACCAAAAATAATTTTGTATGGATAGTGCAATCCACGACGACGCTCCGCTCCGTACAGCTTACAGTACAGTAATCGCGGAGTGGGGCGCGTCGTCGTGGATTGCACTAACTATACTTAGGTATAATCACAAATTTACCGAGGCATATCGAGCAGTGGTAACCGCCCCGACTCACGAGTTGGAGGCAGGCGTTTTACTTTGTGTAAATTATTTCATTACCACTGCTTTCAAAACGGTGTAGGAAACCGGCATGTCCTAGAACCAAAAATTTGAAGTCATGTGACATCTGCCAATGTGCACTCGGCCCGCGTGGTAGATTACAGCCCACTCCCTCTCGAAGGGACCTGAGGGCCTGCGTCCCAGCAGTGCGGACATTATAGGCTGATTATGCTATATCAGAAAAATTACTTCGACCCATTTTTGAATGGAATGAAGTTATTCTGTGATTAATTAAACGACTTTAATGACAAGATGTAAAAAAATATGACTATTATTGCCAAGGGAAGGTGAGGAACCGTTGTGTACTGAAGAAAAGCAACGGATTGCTCCCGATGTTATCAGAAATGAAAAAGAAGAAGTGAAGATCCGAACAACTCAAGTGTCTGTCAGTGTTTAAGTAGTTCCTATTTTAAGTGTGCTTGTATAAAGTGTAAAATAATGTATAAATAGTCGAAAATGCTTTAAGAGCGTTCGTCCAAAAAGTTGCCAAAGTCGCAAACAGCTGTCAACTAATATGGCTAACTAGAACTAGAATATTAATAGTACCTAAATTGCAATTATAACACTGAATTTGATGGGGTAAAAAAGGCATTTGGAAAGTTTTAAAATACTTTTTTTACATCTAAGAATATATACCTACTCGGTGTTACGATATTAATTATTGAATTTCATAATCAATATTTTAGTTCAGTAGTTAGCCATATTTCTTATTTCCATAAGTATTGCCAAATTAATCAAAACAGCGAAATATTTGACAGCTATTTCCGACGTTGCCCACATTCTGTATAAACGTTTTAAAGGGGTACATAACGAATTACAGATTAATTACTTAAAATATTACCCAAAAACACGGCACGTCACAGAATGATAAATTACCTCTATCAGACAAAGCGATTTAATTCCTAATCACGTATGCAAAAGGGATAGATTATTTGGGCAGATTTCTTGGTACCTAATAACAAACATAGAATATTTAATGTTTTACAGCAGTATACTAAACCTCATCATGTATGCATATTTTGGCTTGCATTAGTTATTTACAACCACTTAAGCGGTCTTTAGTGGCACTAATAAAATTATGACTTTCAAAAACCGTTTTTATTTTCAAAGAAAATTTGAGTGATTGAAAACATTTTGAGTACTTAATTATTTCTTGTAGTTGACGTTGAAAGACATTATACGAGTTTATTCAATCTAGCACTTAGTTTGAAGATTATATAAATGCGTGTGTATTAAATTGAACGTGATTTACATAATTATATTCTGTACCAGTGCACGAAGAAAATGTTGTTTTATGTAAATACAAAATAAAAAGCGATTTAGAAAAACATTTTGAAAAGTTTATAAAAAAACACAGTAAATTGACTTGAAGAACATTTTTCGTAATTTTTTTAATTATAATATTTTTATGGCAAGAATTTCATTAGCAGAAAAATCTTAAAACATCCTCCTCCTCTTTTTAGGCCCACTTGCACGTTCATGGGTTATCCATAAATCGGCGTTAACAGCTAATTCGAGGTTAATCAAATAATTATTATTCATCTTGCGCCACCAAGAGTAAACCTAGGCTCAAACTTCTTAATATTTAACACGCCATGTGGGAGGAATAAGTCGCTAAACTCTGGGTAAGCCCACGTGCGCACGGACGTTATAAAATCGCGGCGGAATAAAAAAAGCCTAGCGCGATTTTTTCCCGCCTACAACAGTGTACGAACGAGCGTTAAAAAATCACGTGGAACTGACTCTTCGTGCAGTGCGGACGTAGGATGGGTTCCGCAAAATTATTAGCAGTAGCTACTTGTGAGGCCAGGATATCACAAACATAATTTTGGACGCATCCCTTGTATAATGAACTTTAGTTAAAAGGTAACTTTTTGACGCCATACATTATGGAATGCAAATAAAGATATGAATATTAATATTTAAGGAAATATCCTGAAAAATTATAATAATTATCAATTAAATAGCATGTTTCTTGTATTGTATTTTATCAAATTAAACACGTTTAATGTTTATTTACATTCCTTATGATAAAGTCCAAAAACCAACCAAATACCAACCTATGCCCAGAACTGACTGATTATTCCAATGTCTTATTACGGCCTTGAGCATATGGGACGTCCGCACACTACGAGCCGGGGCGCCAGACTGACCAACGCGTGCACACGTGCGATTTTTCGCGTCCGTGGGGACACAAGTACAGAACTTCGTATGTCGCATTCATTCAACCGCTCAACGCCGAGCGTTGAAAATCGACTACAACGCGATAAAAAATTGCGGCGGGAAAAAATCGCGGCCATGCTACAGAGGTACATACTTAACTTACTGCTTTCTATTTGTTCCATTCCAAGCGCGGTACGTGATTTTATCCTACGTGATTTTATCCCGCGCGATTTTATTATGTCACGCGTCCGTGCGAACGTGGGCTTAGTGTTAGAAATGTCAAAATAAATTAAAATTGTGACTCTTTTCACTGTCCCTTGTAAATGGACACATAATAATCCAGAATGTCAATTGAGTATCTACTGCAGGTTAAAGGCAATATTTCAACCTCAATGGGGATAGAAAAAACAATTGAGCAAGAATAAAATTTTCATATCGTTTCCTATGTCCAAATTTTTCTGTATATATTCCTAGTCTGTCAGTTTGTTGTGTCCAAGACACATTGGAAAGTGCATAGGTACCTACAGTATCGGAACTTTAAAAATCGTGCCTGGTGTTACAGAATCGGGATTAAGGCTATACGGGCTTCGATGTCCCACATGAAAAAATAAACATATTTCTGGAAACCTGTGGGTGTGTGAAACCTGCACATTGTCTGTTCGAGGGACAGGTATACGAGTGGGTGTATAGGTTACATAAGTATAGAGACGAAAAATATACGTACCAGGTAGCACCACCCGGCTGTTTGTTGGTCTATTACTGAATCGACACTATTAAGTGAGACACGACATTTGGACGCTAGCCGCAATAGCTGTACCACATCCGGACTGGTATAATAGTGGATGTGGTGTTGGTTATGTAAGGACTACGGTGGCAAAAAATGTACCTACCAGATAACTAAGATGATTTATTTTCCAGATAGAACTGCGGAAGAAAAACTGTGAGGCCCATGTGGTCTAGGAAACGTACTCCAGGAATGCCAGGTAGTATAATAACAAAACATACTTACGTTCAGGTCAATCGAATCGCTGCAAATGTTAACGCCTTCAAATGTCATGACGCAGCCAACTTGGCATCTCACGTCCCAGATCTGAAAGTATTGAAAAATGTTCATATTGAAATGTTGGGAATAACTTAACATCATAGCTTCCCGGAGTAAGCAGAGTATTGCATTGAGAGAGAAGGTATTACTCTCACATTTAACCAGTTATTTATGATTATTTTGTAGGTAACAGGGGAGCCTATTGGCACTAATTTTGTAGGTAGCAGGGGAGCCTATTGGCACTAATTTTGTAGGTAATAGGGGAGCCTATTGGCACTAATTTTGTAGGTAGCAGGGGAGTTTATTGGCACTAATTTTGTAGGTAATAGGGGAGTCTATTGGCACTAATTTTGTAGGTAACAGGGGAGCCTATTGACACTAATTTTGTAGGTAACAGGGGAGCCTATTGACACTAATTTTGTAGGTAACAGGGGAGCCTATTGGCACTTATTTTGTAGGTAACAGGGGAGCCTATTGGCACTAATTTTGTAGGTAACAGGGGAGCCTATCGGCACTAATTTTGTAGGTAACAGGGGAGCCTATTGGCACTAATTTTGTAGGTAACAGGGGAGCCTATTGGCACTAATTTTGTAGGTAACAGGGGAGCCTATTGGCACTAATTTTGTAGGTAACAGGGAAGCCTATTGGCACTAATTTTGTAGGTAACAGGGGAGCCTATTGGCACTAATCAGCCTATAATGTTCCCACTGCTGGGACAAAGGCCTCCTCTTTAAGAAGGGAAGCGAACCGTAAGCCACCACGCGGGTAGATGATAGATGTCACATGTCGTCGAATGGTTTGGTTCTAGGACATGCCGGTTTGCGCAGGATGTTTTCCATCACCGTTTTGAGAGCAGTGGTGATGAGATATTTTAAGTGCCTACTTGCGTTCTAACTCCCGACCTAACTCATACGTCGCAGCTGTACCACTGGGACACCATTGCCACTAACGGGGCACTAATCCAGACTCCTGGCTGCTAAAGAGGTATGCCTAATGAAAAAAACCCGTTATGTAACACTTTTCCTGACTTGAGATCGAACCCACAACGTAACGCTCTGCAGCCCTATTTATGAACACTAGATAAACAAGGCAGTAAGTCGATAGATAGTGCAATCCACGACGACGCGCCCCACTCCACTCTGCTGCGTACTAAAGTACCTACAGCTTACAGTACAGTAATCGCGGTGTGGGGCGCGTCGTCGTGGATTAAACTATCTGTTAGTTATGAGGATACTTTTCTTTTACTTATAAACATGGAAAACTAGTAGTCGCTATAAAAGGGGGAAAAATGAGAACAATAGGAGCAAGGAAAAAGCTGGAACGTGGTTTATTTCTTTATGTAACAAAATACTTTTATTGCGTGACTGACTGTAGTATTAAAAGGTGAAGTTTTACTAAAAGAAACAAGGAATAGCACTTAAAAACGAATAAAGCAAAGTAATTTTATGAATGAGTTTGTTAAAATGAGTATTTTTGTTAAAGGAAAATTATATTCAAACAAAATAGTCGTGAGAATATCTAGTTTAAAATATTTTGATTAAAATCTAGGTGATAAAAGCTGCGTGGGAAAATTTCATGAAGGTGCTTACAGTTATTGCCCGTTTTTTGACGATCGTTATTATCGCTCGATATGCTTATTAGGTATTTCGGGTTTCGTTTTGACGATATTTTCGCTTACACGATTTTGTTTGTTCACATGATTGTGTTGATCCTCAAAAATCGGGCAAATCTGTAGGTAAACCTTAACAACAAATCTGTAAACGTTACCTGTGGTGTAAAGTACATTAATGTCGCGGTTTGCAACAGCTAGGAGCATTGATGGACGAACCTGACATTTTGGGGCGAGGCGAAACCGTGGCACACTTATGTGAATCCTGGCTTGTATGGTACCTACTTTTCTCAAATACAAATTATTATATTCAAATTATGTAAATTAATTGATCAATGACGATAACGATAAATTATTATTCATGCGCCAATATGTTCATTTGTTTCTTCTTTACTCTAAACAGCTCTATTTGCAAGCCAAATCGAAATTTCTGTACGGTCAATATTGTCTGTCAGTTTTTTTTTTTTTTTTTTTTTTTTTTGTATTGTCACAAAGGTAAATTTTGCATTTTGAGAAGTTAATTCGAGGCCGATGGACTGGAACTGCTGCTTTAGGAATTGGAGATCTATTAAAACAGTATCTACGTCAACTGCTAGAGTCCCATCATCTAATCACACATTAAATTAATTATTTATAATTGCACTATGGGGTGAATAGCTAAACTGGCCCGAGAGGATCACGTTGTTGACATCCAACTGCAGATTCCAAAACGTTGTCTCTATATTTTTCAAGGGTGTCTATAGCACTGCCACAAAAAAAAACATTAATTTTTTAAATACTTCTTTTTTCCTTTAGCCAACAAAGTGTACCTGTTAACAGAGTTGAAGACGTTAACGTTTTCTCAATTGAGTCTTAACATTAAGTTAGAACTAACGCAGGAAGTTACATTATAAAGTACAAGCTTTCGCTCTCGGCTTCGCCCGCGTGGAGGTTAGAAATTATCCCACGGGAACGTACTACCGGGATAAAACGTATATGCCTATGTAATATTAGTTAGAATTGTAAAGTTTCGCTTTAACCGACTTTCGATGATTTTATATTGAAGATCACGTCTAAAGGAGTAGTGTTAATAATTTGCAAAAAATATATGTTAAATTAGAGCATTTTCTTAATAAATCTAAACCGTGAATATTTTAGATTACGTTTATATTACATAGTGTAATTAATTTGTAAAGTTATGATTGCGGATCAAAAACTGAGAATCAAGCAAAAGGGTATGAGGAACAGGGTGTAAAATTCACTCATCCACCATAGAAAAGGGAGGATCCTCCAACCAAACGGGTGTTGTGTCTGGCGGGCCGACTGCCCGACTGTTGATGTCGGATAGTCTTATATTTATGTCGTTCGCGCGGTAAACTCTAATTGCGCGATGCAGGATTTGTGTGACGTCATGTCTTTGATGCGTAGTTTGTATGTGGCGGTGTAACCGCTACAAGCGTATGTTTCTGAAACCTTCACTATTTTAAAGATAATTTAATTATTTATCTTATTTCAAACGTTTTTTATTATTTAAATACCTTTTGATTTATGTATAATAAATTAAAAATGCGTCTAATTTGGGACAGTGCTCCTTGATGGGCGAGTCCTATTACTGGCTGGACGTGCGACGCGTTGCGTGAGCTCAGCACAGAACACTCAAGGCTATACTGACATATATCGGCGTCTACTACCAAGTTATAATATTATCTCCTCACTATCTATCTTCCTGCCCTTGCCCTGTTACTTGTAGACGGCGCAAAACGATTTCTTCTTCCATTCTCCCCTGTCAACCGTTACGTTATAATTCACTCTCTTCTCTCTATTCTCCCTTCTTTAATTACGTATCTATCCCACAATTATTTGCACAGAATCTGTAAAAAAAATCAGAGAGAGCAGTGGTGTACCAGTGGTAACGGCCGTAACTTACAAGTTGCAGCTCGTAGGTTCGAATCCTGACAGGCGCTTTATTTTGTGTAAATTATTTCATCACCACTGCTCGCAAAACGGTGAAGGAAACCATCATGACGAAAACGGCATGTCCTAGAACCAAAAAATCGAAAACATGTGACATCTACTCGTACCAACCCGCACTCGACCCGCGTGGTGGATTACGGCCCACTCCCTCTCGATTAGAGGAGATCTCTGTCCCAGCAGTGGGTACATTATAGACTGGTAGGTAATGCTGTAAAAATGGGTACATAATACACACACACATGCATTACATGGTAAATAAATGAAATTGATGCTCGCCGCTCCATGAGAATCTATCACACGGTGAGAGCACTCAGATCTCTTACGCGATCCTAACTTTAATGCGATCAAATCTATTTATGTCTATATAATTTATTATATAAGTCCTTATAGGTCATACGTAGGTATCCAATGAATATCATCCATTACTTATCTAGTAGTAACGTCCAAACTCATTTAGGATTAAAATTAATATCCAGCACCGCAAATGGAATCAAAATGGATTAGATCATACATTTTCTTTGAAAACGTTATTACTTTTCTTGAACTAATTGATTTTCATTGTTTCTTTAAATTTTATTTAAATGTTATATTTGAAAAAAAAAAAAATATTATTTCATTTTATAAAATAAAAAAAAAATTATTAAATTTTTTTTTTTTTTTTTGCTTTTTTTTTGTTTTTTTTTTTTTTTTTTTTATGAAGTAAAAAAATAGGCCGATATATTGTTTGAACTTATCTATTTATTGAAACTCAAATTTTACTTGAGTTAAGCTCACTGAAAATCATCAGCTCTTAATTCAATCCAAACGCGAATTGACTAGCTTCCTACGTCTTAGCTATTTTCTGTGCAACTAGGGTTGAATTGAAAACAATTCTAAATAAAAAACCACCAACATCAAAGCCCCAAAGCAATACCAGTGAAGTAAGAATAGAATATTCCATAATAACCTGCGAACAATACCGTACCGTCTGTTAAAGCGCGCTTAATAAATAATTTGAGCAGTTAACCGCCGAGAGAAATATTTTAATCTCGACAGAGATGCTTTGAGTCTGTCCGCGGTCGTTGTCCGCCATGTTTAATTCAGCACGTGTTTACTAGCTTTCAGTAAGTTACTCGCCCCACGTACTCGCCGACAGCGGATTCGTACATTTATAGGACGATGACAGTAAGCGTGGGGGGGGGGGGGGCGTATTAAAAAACTATCAGCTAAACTGTTTATTGGGGTGGTGGAGCTACCTGTTTATTCACCTATGTACCGATATTTACTTACAAAAAATATCAACTAAGCACGTTTCAGTAAAGCAAGTCCAAAGCCTGGTCAAATCAGGCGGGAGTAAACGCCCGGGTGTAATCACTGCGTGGATCGCCCGGAGGACACGGTGGAGGTCTGCCCGGCTTGGGCAGAGCACCACCGTGTCCTCGTGGAGGCGATCGGTGGCGAGGATCTCTCGCGTCCAGCCCTGGTCCATGCCAAGGTACGGAGCGAGAGGGCATGGGAGGCCGTCACCTCCTTCTGCGTAGCAGTAATGCTCGCGAAGGAGGAGGCGGAACGCGTGAGGGAGAGGCAAAATTCGCGCCCTCAAGCCCCTAGCCGCTTCAGGAGGATACGACTTGGGCGTCGGGAATCGATCGCCGATTCCCGGCCACCGTAGGCGCGGGCTTGCAGACGGTGAGCAATGGGTAGCTCGCCGTCTGGTAAGGACCAAGCCCGGGTCGACGGCGCGTTGTGCTCCACGCGCGCCTCAAAGAGATGTCAGCAAGTGAAGGGGTCCGATGAGAACATTGCCTGCCGAGGTTGCGGGAAAGTCCGAAAGGGATACCGTGGCCCCCTGGCATTGCACAGGCAACAGAAGGAACACGGGTGGGTTTTAGTCAGTAAGAGTCTGACACGTCATCAAATGACTTTTCCCGCTCCACCCAAAGCGGGAAAAGTCATTTGATGATTTCCAACCAAAAAAAAAAAAAAGCCTGGTCAGAGACCTCTCCGAAACGAGATTTTTTTTCCTATATTCTGAACCACAGAGAAAGCTCACTTACAGTCACCATCACGAGCTAAGGTTTTGACAACATCTCAAAGAAACGCCAAGTGAAAGAAATACATAAGTATAAAAATAAAAGCGCAACAAATAGAAAATCCGAGTAAACACGGCTACGGCTACACAAGCTATATGTTTCCAGTTTATGCTGATGTTGCATTGTATAGGATTTCCGTACAATGCGAGATCAGCTTACCTGCTTAGGAGTTATAGCTTATAGCTTAGGGTTAAACAACCAAGGAGTGTTAAACAACCAAGGAGTGTTAAACAACCAAAATAATAGGTACTAATCTGTTGAGCTCAAACGAAGCATAGCAACACTTTGTTCGCAGTTAACAGGCGTGACGACCAAACTATAGCAGCTCTATGTTTTTCACGTTCAGAGTTCCCTTTTCACCTTCGCCTGGGGTCTAAGCAGTGGGCGTCAGGGTTAAATGTTCTGCGGTCAAATTGCAACCATAGTTTCAAAGTTATCCACAACTGTTTTGCAATTTTATGTTGTACTCATAACAAAGTTAGTTTCATTGCAACTATGCGAACAATTTTGTTTTTTGAACGACTGTTCTGTTAGTCGTGTGTAAAAAAGTTGAGAGTTGAAATCTGTTTAATTTGAGGCTATGTTTACATATTATGAGACCATTATAGTTTCATCTTTATGCTATAGTTATTTGCTCAAAGGATCTCTAATGGTCTAAGCTCCGACCTAGAGACGACCTTCACCCATCTGTTGAAAAGTATTTTAGATCAAATTTTGTATGTTAATAAACATATATTATCGCGATTGGGTTGGCAAAAAAAAATCCTGGCCAGACTATAAGCAACTATAAAAAATCGACAGAAAATTAAAAATGACTTTTTTCCTAAAATTGCACTCATTCGTTTAATGATTAATTCGTTTAGTAACAAATTTTTGTCTTAAAAAGCACTATCGATTGATATATCACATAATATGGCTATTGGGTGCCAAGAACATTCCTAAACTTAGGTGGCCAAGTAGTCACCTATTTAGGTCATTAACTCCGAATTGACTAAAAATTGGCAAAGGTCGAGTTAGCAGCAAAGGTTCTCCTTGAAAAGCTTTTTCCATTGGTAGGTATAAATCTTACAATGTTTAAAAAAAACTCATTTTTGTATTTTTAATTAATTACAGTCTTGGTCAAGATTTTTTAGCCAACCCACTCGCGATATATTATCTAACATAGGTACTAAATTTGATTCAATTCAAAAACTTTTCATCCACTAAACAGATGGGTGTAGGTCGTTCCTAGGTCGGATCCTCTACTATAACAATCTGTCACAAATTCACAATTACTCATAAATGATTGCTTTGCTCCAATATTACAAACGTACGTGACTTTAAGGTTCGCCAAGTTCTTGGTCAAAGTGATTGAAATTGTTCTAATTGGTTACAGGGGGTTATTAGGCAGAAAGTTGTTGAAATTTAATCTACCTAACACCCTACAGCTATATTGCTTATTATTTTGACTATTTACGTACGTACAAATTTTGTTGTTCAAAAATATAGACATTTAAATAATATGGTGATAGGTACATACACTTAATTCTATGATCAGCAGTGAATTCTATTCTGTAACCATCTCACCGTGAAAACTTAGGTGAAGTGATCATGGAGTGAGCTGTCAGTGTCATCCCACCTGATGCTAGGGATGACCAAGCATTACATTTACAATCATAATCGAGATTTTAATTACATTTTTAATATAATAAAACAAACTTGAGTTTCTGACTGATTATGTTTTTTGCAATTTTATTTAAAACCTCCTTAGATAGCAATGTTTAGATACTTAAATACTGGCTTTTAAAATATATAATTAAAATTTATGACTGTAAATGTAATATGCTTGGTCAATCCCTAGCATCAGTGAGATGACACTGACATCTCACTCCACGCAAGTTTTCACTGTGAGATTTTTACAGAATCGACATGCAGATATTGAGCATCCGTGTCTTACATAAGTAAAATATCCGTATTTCAGACATCAGCGCTCTTCCCTTGTTTTAGGCGACACGACACTTAGAAATTAACTGTGTTTGACCTCTATACACATCACTCCCTCCGCCTCTAACACTCTAACACATTCAATCAAAGAGATAATAATAAAAGGACGATAATAAGAGTACCTTTTCAAGAAATTCTCTAAAACTAAAAATGTTGTTAGTCAGATGCTATGTAGTTTTTATACCTTTCCTTTTGCAAGTACCTAAGGTTAGTATTTGCAAGAGAACTGGAAAGTCATTCTCGACCTCAGACCAAGTATAGGGTTAAAACAGAACATATTTTAGTCACCCTAAGGGTCTTGTCCCAGGCTCCACTGGCGAACATAAATGGATTCTGCGGATGAGTCCTCACGGCGACCACCTGGCCAAAGTGCATCCTCTGCAGTTTCTTCGGAATGAACTGCAGCCTTAACTTGTGTACTTTGTATGTTGATAAAACCTGCAATGAGAAACATAGAGAAGAAATGAATCTACTAAACCCAGGTTCTCACTGGCATATTTTTTTTCGCGTATTGGATTTTCGACGCTCTGCTTAGCGTCGAGAGTTGAATATCCAATAGTTGGATTCTCAATGCTCGGCTCAATCCATTGTATGAAAAAAAATAGTCGCGAACCTTAGCTAACAAACAAACAAAACTTTTGCATTTATAATATTAGTTAGGATATTGACAACTTCTCATTCGTGCCATGTGTGGCACCCATTAAAAACCTAAGGCTGAATATTACACATTTTTCCACTCCGGTAAGCTTAACGATTCGTCTTTCCAATAACATTTAAAATCTCCGACCCAAATTTTAATGTCAAGGACATCAAAGTTATAATAAATCCAATGCAGAAATGTCATTTTTATTACCACACTCAAACGAGATTAAGCCGTAACCTTTTACTGGTTACATTTTATGCAAAGCCGTAAGGAAAGTAACAGACTTGTAACCCGCTGTGCCACGCAACGTAAATCTGACATAGTCATAGGCCAAAGTTTAATTTTCTCGTCGTGTAGCCGTCAATATTGACCAAGAAGCAGTCGTAGAGTTTTGCATGTTTCAAGTGTGTCTTTGGCTGTGTTGAATTCAAACCCAAATTCAAACTCAAAGCATTTATTTCAATTAAACCCTTTACAGGCACTTTTGAATTGTCAAAGAGTCAGTCAGTTAGTCAGAAAGTTGAAGCTAGTTGCCCATTCCAAAACGTAGATCTCTATGGAGAAGAACGGGCAAGAAACTCCAAGGACACAAAAATAGAAATTACAAAATCCTGGGTACATTACTCTTGTTGATTCTTTATGTGAGAAAAATTTAAAAAAATATATAAAAATCAAAAACGATTAAAAATATAAGATTAAGAATAAGCCCTGGCTGATAAGAGATGACCAGTCTCCCGTTCACGAACATGACGCATGGATCAGCACCATCCAGCTCAACCATTTTGTAGGGAACCGAATGATCCAACACACTCGCCACCATCAGCGAAACATTAAGTTTATTAATTAAATTATGCTGGCTGTATCTTTACTAATAATTACGCTGAAGAGTTTGCTTTTTGTTTGTTTGAACGCGCTAATCTCTAGAACTAGGTACTAGATGAATTTGAAAAAATCTTTTTGGATTTGGTAGTCCAATTCTTGACGAAACTAGGCTATAGGCTATTTAATATATCACCCTAGGATCCTTAAGCTGAGCAAAAAAAAAAAAGCGAAAAAAAAAGTAATAACGCGGGCAAGCATCGGGGTGGGTCGGGGAAACAAGAAATTGCACGTGCACGAAGTTGCGTATAGAAGCTAATATCACATAAAACCCTTTAATTTCATGCCGGGCTTTCAAATTTAATGTTATGATTGTAGGTACACATGGGTACACGTCAAGCTATTCATTTCCAGTATAAGTTCACCTCGCATTGTACGGAAATTCTATACAAAGCAAGATCAGCATAAACTGGAAATGTATAGCTTGATGTGTAGCCGAGTGTACTGTAACACAATATCTGTCTCGTCTACTGTTCGCCCACTCGTTGCCCGCAAGAGATAGGCGGCATCCATTGTTTGAAAGATAAACTTCAATTTGGGGAATTGGATATCAGTTAATTCGTAAAGTTATTGCAGTACCTAAGTCTGGTTTATATAGGTACCTACCCAAAGAGTTCGTTTTCTCTACATTCTGAGATTTTGAAGAATGCGGACGTTTAGATTCTTTCAGGCTGTATGTAAATTCACGTGTGAAAGAAGTACCTCAATAGATATGCGACCTTCAAAAGTGATATTCTAATATCCTATACTATTTAATTAATGAGCAATATTTGTTTAACCTCCCGTCCGTTACAAAGACAATGTTTGTTTGGTTTCGTTTTGTTGGAGTTCGATAACAATTAAAATTCTATTGTGTCTAATTAGTAGCAGATGAACTCAGGTATAGGTATATTTGTAATCAAGTTCTCGTAAACGGGTCTAACGATTTCTATGAAAGTTGCAATATGTACGATGTAGCCTAGGTCTCAAATCTGGGAAAATTCGTTTTTTCCGTATTTTCACCCAAAGCTCGGTCGCCCAAAGTTTAGAACAAGATGGCTACCTTAGAATAATGATATGGCAGCATGGAATTAGTAAGTACCTACTATCACGGCAGTATGGAATTAGTACGAATTATCCTCTATTAATGAGCATTCTCTATTTTCACCAGAGCAGAGTTCGGTCGCCCAGGTACTTTAGTTAAAAAGAGATATTGCAGTAGGATCTTTAAACGCATACCTACTAGTACTTAGGAGGTTGAAAATATTGGTATATGGGAAAAACTAACCTACTGTAACTTACAATAACTTAAATTTCCATTTCCCAAAACAATATAAAAAATGCCAAAAAGATTACCAAAAGGCTTAGAGCCGAAAATACATACAAAAAGAATATATTTTACTTTACCCAAAATAACAATAAAAATACCAAAGGCCGCTTTAAGCTTTCAGAGCGTTTTTCTTTGCAGAGAAAGTAAATAAACGCCTCAAAATGTAATAAAGTATCCAATGAACATAAATTCAGTAAAACATACAAAAGAAAATGCTTAAATCACTTCACAAGACTTATATGTGCTGTTAATGTATTGGACTATGCATATTCAGTACATTTCAGTACTTAATGCTTTCTGTAGTTAATGGTAGGTATGTCTTACAAAGAAAAACTTAAATAAAAAGCTTAAAAAACGGAATTATTGTATTTTTTTGTTTGTAATATGTTGCGAGAGTTTGAGAGATGAGGGCTTAGAGAATGCAATTTGCAGACGTTATGTACCTATTATGCGTAGTGGATAAAAGTAGGTAAATAAAGTTTATTCTTGCTCCTATGTCTTCTTCTTCTTTTCTTGTGGTTAGTGCCTAATCAGTACCCTAATTGTGTAATACACGATAAATCGGAATCTGAATAATTTTGAAACAAATTGCTAATCCATTGCTTCATAGTACGAAAAAAAAATCTGCTCACCAACGTAAATAACGCCATGAATGTTGTTGAACTGTCAAAATGAAACAAGTTTGTCGTTACGAAAATGTGTTGCGTAATTAGATAGCTGGTGTCAGAGTTTTATAAAGCCGCCCATGGGAATCTGCATTGGCTTCACATGCCTTCGAGAAATATCTCTCAGGCATGTCGGTTTCCTCACGCCCTATGTTAAAAATGACAACGGAGTTATCCAAACCTATACAGGGCGTCCCACGGATATGCCACAAGAAGTGAAATTACCTTGAATATTGTAGATGGAACATTTTACTGAAAGATGACATTATTTGAATTTAAAAAACAATTTAAACTGCATTTATAGATATTTAAATAATTACATGGTTGAACCGGAAATTGAACCCGTTACACGAGAAAAATAAACACCTGTAGCTTTATCATACCGATCGAAAGGCTTCATCATAAGGATTATTTTTGTATGCTAAATAACTTAGTGTCAAAAATAAAAGGAAGACCATGAATTTTAACAAAATTTATCATAATTTATACAAAATTTATCAAATGCTCAAAATGAGTCCCTTCCTGTTGAATACGAACTCGCACTCTTTTTGATTATTTCGCTCCCTGTCGATTTTTGATCTTGTTGTGGTTGATGTTTATTTCGTCTAAGTTCTGCTTGTATCTCGTGGACACTTTCATACTGGTTCTCGTAAACAATTTTTTTTACATAACCCCATAAAAAAGTCTAACGGGGTTAGATCTGGGGATCTCGACGGCCATCTTATTTGTCCATTTGTCCCGATCCAGGGATGAAAGTGTTAATTGAGATAATCCCTTTTTCTGTGACTGTTATGAGCCGGAGCCCCATCTTGCTGAAAATTAGTTCTGCAACCGGAAGATTATTTATCTCATTATTCAAGTATTTCTAAATACCTTTCCGTATTCATATGCCCTTCGTAAAAATGTACTAAGAGGACCCGATTTTTTACAATCCACCAACACCAACAGTTGAACGAAAAACGCACTTGATTATTAGTCTCGCGCATACGTAAGGGATTCTCCCTGGACCAAATGCGATTATTGTGTCGGTTGTACATACCATTATTGCTGATGTTTGTCTCGTTTGACCAGATAATATTATTTAGAAAATACTGATCCTCTAGGATGAGCCTCTCGATTTCATGGCAGAAAATAAGTCGTCTTTCAGCATCACCGGGCAGTATTTTTTGTACTAATCGCGCTTCAATGCAACTTTTTAATTTGTATTTTTTTAGTACATGGTGTATTTTGCTTTTCGAAATTCCGATTACTTCTTCACCTTCCCTCACTGAACTTTTAGGATTTGCCTCAAAGTATATCAAAATGTCGAGTTCATCGTCAGTGTTTATCATTTGGTGCCGCGGTTGTGGTAAGCGATGATCGAAACGTCTCAAATTTTTCAGATTATCCACCATCCGTTTCATAACAAATCGAGATGGTATATTTCTATCAGGATATCTTTCGCGGTGCCATTGTAAGGCTAAATGTTATGTTTTTGTGGTTCAAAAAGAATGCTTCCATTAAATCAAAATTATTTTGATACGCCATGGTTATGTAAAAAATTCACATTTGGTACAATGCAAAAATCCTACAATGAAAATCACATAAATAAAAGAATAAAAGTTAGAAAATGGAACACATTTTTGAATTATTTCTTTATAACCAGCCAGCCGTATTGCGATGGACCAAATAATTTACGCGTCCTTCGGCTCAGAATACGGCTTGATTTATTGCATACAACTACATAATTACGTATCATTTTATCATTATAATAGGGAAAAGATGCGTACTTCTCAAGTGGGTACATTTGTTAGTAATGGGTACTGATGATAATGTCAATTGTATGTCCTTACGGCAATGTCGGCTTTTCATTTTTCTGAACAAAATTTCACATCTAATAATTCATGGTCTTCCTTTTATTTGTGACACTATGTTTTATAGGAAAAAATAATCCTTATATATGATGAAGCCTTTCGATCGGTATAATAAAGCTACAGGTGTTTATTTTTCTCATGTAAACGGGTTCGATTTCCGGTTCAACCATGTAATTATTTAAATATCTATGAATGCAATTTAAATTGTTTTTTAAATTCAAATAATGTCTTCTTTCAGTAAAATGTTCCATCTACAATATTCAAGGTACTTTCCCTCCATGTGGCATATCCGTGGGACGCCCTGTATATATATGATCGAAAACTCAAAATCAATAGCATCGGACTGTCTTTGTCATCAGTTCACGTCATCGTCATCGTTGTCATCGTTCACGAATACACACACTCAACATTTCAGCCCAAAAACTAGGTATTTAGGTACCTACAATAACTAGTCGGTAAATAAAACTGTGCAGAGACTTAGATAGGTACCTCAAATAATTAATGACTACAAGATACTAGCACTGCGCACTACTACGGGTGCGTTTTGTTTGTGCAGAATAAACCTTATTTCTTTCTTTCCTTTTTCTTACTTTTCTTTATGCTGGAAACTAAAAGTCTAAGGACAAAATGCTGTAACTTATAATTCACAGGGATTCCATAGAATATCAGCGGTAGGTAGGCGACAAATAACCTAGTTCTCAATGCCAAGAAAACGAAATGTGTAAAGTTTGCCCTTCCAAATGTTAGAAATCTAGGACCCAACATCGTCTTAGATACAGAGGTGCTTGAAACCGTAAAATCGGCAGTGTTTCTGGGCATAACAGTAGATGCCAAACTTCAGTGGGGGCATCATATATCTAGCCTAGCGGGAAGGCTCAGTTCGGCCGCCTACGCCGTCAGGAAAGTAAGACAATACACTGACGTTGATACAGCTCGGTTAGTCTATTTTAGTTATTTCCATAGCGTTATGTCCTACGGTATTCTGTTGTGGGGCAAAGCTGCCGATATTCAAAATATATTTGTCCTGTTGTCAAAAACGAGCTGTTCGAGCAATTTACCAGCTGGGTGCTAGAATTTCTCTGAGAGATTTTTTTAAAGATATTGGTATCCTCACTGTTGCATCACAATTCATTTTCGCCAACATTCTATATGTATATTAGGCAAAATATACACTTGTACACTAAAAACAGTGATATTCACAATGTTAACACAAGAAACAAGGACAAACTACGAGCTCCCTTTCACCGGCTTCATAAGGTTCATAACTCATTTGTTGGGCTTGGTATAACCTTTTACAACAAGCTACCCTCTTCTTTGCTAGATTTGCCTTTTAATGCGTTTAAAACTAAAGTAGAATCCAACCTTTGTTCAAAGGCATACTATTCTATCAACGACTACTTAAATGATAAGAATAGTTGGTCGCTGTGATTGGCTCAAGACAATGTTTATGTTCTTTCTCCAGAATTAGCCTACCTACTGACAGGTTATATAAGCTTAGGTAAATTATTCATTTTATTTGACTTTATATGTCAATTTATTTTAATTTTATTAATTTTTTGTTGACATTAACTACTCATTAGAATGATTTTCATGAGTTGTATTGCAATATGTGGTTAGCTAGCGACCTCGATAAACTGATCATATTTAATTTTTTTTCCTGAAAAACTGGCAGCAAGTTCGTCATGCTCCCTTAGATGTCACTGCTTGCGGTAGCGTCGGGGGTCGGGTTGCCTCTTTCCCTCAAATATGGCGAGGGGGGTAATGGCTGATCTTTGCGTTAAGCTCGTGAACGGGTGCTGCTTGTGGTGACTGGTCGTCTTGCTGATCATGGTTTTGTTATTGTTATTAGTAATTAACTGTTTATTTATTTTACCTCGATGGTCCTAGTTTATCAATTATAACTTCTAGTTACAGCTCTATGTAAGCGGGCACGCCCTTTATGCCTGGAGGATTTATTTTCTTTTTTAGATATTCTTTACGTTTAGTTACTTATTTTTATTTCTGCTTGAGTATAGATCTCGATGTTTTTGGTTGGTATATTGGCGTGTGCTATCTGTCATATGGCTAATAATTTATAATTTAATGTTTTGTGTTGTGTTATGTTAATTATTTTGCATAAGTACTTATTGTATAGAATCATTTTATTTTTCCTAATTGAACAGACAGCTGTGGTGCTGGGGAGTTTGTTGCGCCACTTCTTCTTCCCAGCGCAAGCACTAGGAAGTGGTGAAGGGTGGGCGTTTTGTGGGACTGTCTTTTGTAACTTTGACGTTCGAAAAGTGCTGATTCTCAGCCTAATTTGAATAAATGACTTTTGAATTTTGAATTTTGAGTATAGGTACTTATTTGCCTGTCACTTAACATGCTAAACAGCATCCTAAATGCGTAAGACACAACCAATCACAATATGTTTCATTTTGACAGTTCAACAACATTCATTGTGGTATTTACGTTGTTGAGCAGACACATTTTTCGAACTTATGAAGCAATGGATTAGCAATATCCTTCAAAATTATTCAATTATGATTGATCTTGTGTTACGCAATCGCTGGACTCCCATTTCGTGCAACCTGAAGACGCAAACGTAGGTACTTTGTACGTTATTTGATTTAAAGTGTGTTATACTCGTAGTGTCACTTTATTACTTTAAAATAAGTTTAAGTTAGTATCTTTTTTTTGTTCAAAATCAGAATATTTTATTTGGGTCCCTATCCATTACGTGACCTAATATAACTTAGCATAATTTTGTTTGGCATAATTATATTTTCGCATAATATAATTACGCATAACAGCTTACGCATAATTTTTTAAGCATAATTTCTTTAACCATAATAATGATTAAGCATAATATTTTAAAGCATAACTTTCTTAAGCATAATATCCTAAAGCATAAATTTATTTACGCATAATGATATTAAAACATATTTTTATTGAACAATTTTGTGGGTTTTTTTTTCGCTGTAGGAAGCATGAAGCAAGCAAGCATACAGCATGCAAGCAAGCATACAGCATGCAAGCAAGCATGCAGCAAACAAGCAAGCATGCAGCATGCTGCATTCAAGCGAGCATGCAACATGCAGCAGGCAGGGTTTCTGTCACGGCTCCGGCGCTGCGGGCCTCCGTCGGCCCCACGCGTGCTAATCGTCACAGACGGCTTTCGCTCACCACCGCAGCTTCGGCTTGTTGGCCGGCTTCGCCGGCCAGCCTCAGACGCGGCGGCTCGCTCGCAGCCACCTGCTCCTCAGCCCGCGGGCCGCCTTGCACCTACGCGCCTACGCGATTTTAAATTACACTCTAGGGGTAGGACAAACAAGACTACGTGGAGTCGGTTTTGCAGCAATTCGGTTCTGTCACTAACTTTTGTTGCACAGCATATTAAATTTTTAACCAACAATATTATTTAATTGTTACAGAAACTATAGCAAATTGGTTTGATCAGAATTATGTATGGGGCACTACAAGTTCACCACCACCATTTCCACCCAAAGTCTGGAGTACGTATCTACTAGAAAAGGAAAATATATATATTATTATTATGCTAATAGTCATTAGGTCTACTAACGTTATGCTAATAGTCATTAGGCCTACTAACGTTATGCGAATCAAATTTATGCCAAAACAAATTAGTCTTTAAGATGATTATGCCAACATAAAATGTATGCCTAAAAAAATTATGCCGAAGTATTATTATGCCAAAACAAATTGTGCCAAAATCGTTATGCTGAAGTATATTAGGACAAAGAACATTATGCGAAAAGAAGGGATCCCATTTTATTTCACATAACCAAACACACATGGGCTAACGAAACATCAGAAGCTAGATGCGCGGTTCCAATTCGTCGTTTCCTATTGAGAAGAGCCGGTAAGAACACCACGCTTACTCTTTTGAAAATGCTTTTACAATGTTTGATATTAGCTATGGGAGGACAGGGTTGTATATTGGTTGTATATTCATGTAATTTTTCATCATAACAGTGCTTTTGTATGTTGTGCTATTTCTTTTGTGCACACTAAATAAATGGTTTATTTATCTATCTATGCATAAATTTGATCAACGCACCTCCTGTGTTACCATGTCGTAGACTTTGATTGATGTGTCTCCATAACCGACAGCCATCTTTGCTGAGTCTGACATTATACCCAATGAAAGTGCCGCGTAACGTTCTAGAAGAAAAAAATATAACTTTTACTAAGAAGGCAAATATTGTTAGAAAATACGTCATCACTATATTGGGGTCACCTTCTAGTCTATAACTAGATGCAGCTGAATGCAAGAATATAACATGATTTTTTACTGAAAGTAACATTATGGGTTTAAAATCTCTGTGATACCAACTTAGCACCTACTCAAATAATATCGGCACTACTGGAAATAGTTATAGTTGCATAGGTATATTAATTTTGCAATCACCAAACGCCTCTTTACCTCCCTTGGATTTTTTAACTTAACTATAGCTCTTTACTTCTGAATTGGGACTGGGCTGGTCACACCTATAGAATGCATCAAAACAGATGGGCCAGGATCGTCACACCGTGGGCGCCTAATGACGGGCAGACCTAATAAACGCTGGTGTGACGATTTGGACTCGTTCCTGAACGATTGGCCAGAGAAGGCACAGCTTAAGGAAGACTAGAAAAGTATGGGGAAGACCTTAGCCCAGCAGGGCGACTACATAGGTTAAGTAAAAAATATATCTATATTATGGCCAGCCTTTACAACTAAGGACTAATTAAATAATTATAGCAGTACATGCAGCAAAACATGCAGCTTAATGTTTATCCATTTAGGCGGCTATGCTAAAATCAAGAACATTTGTTGATTCTGTTTGACAGCATTAATTGCATTTGAAAGTCCAACCGACCACCTGACTGTAGACAGCAGAACCTTAGAGTACCCATGGATTAACTAAAATACCTACTGACTGGCAGCCTGTTAGCCGAACACGTTTCTACCATTGTCATTTTGGGCTTTTACTAAAACCCCCAGACATATCGTCACCCTCCCCACTAACTGTCCTATCTAGCAATTGATATTTTTCCAGGGCAACAGTTTTTCAGTCGGGCGCTACAGTCATGTTACTGTCGTTGCGTTAGTTATGAATTAATAACTTTTTTTACTTACAGAAAGGGTAAAATATATTATACTATACTTGTTTTTATTGATTCTTTATTTTACGTATGATCCGTACCTACATACAGATTGTGTACATAATACGGACTCAGTAATAACTGTAGTAAATTAGATAAATTTACCCGCACCATGCTACACCGCAAACAGTATAGTCGTGTTAAGAACCTAATTCCCGCTCCTTTTGTTTTTAGCACATTTTCCGTGTTCTGATTTCGAGTTGGGCTATTCACGTCATGTGATCCTCTTCGTCAGCCCACAAAGTTCCACAGCTGTAGATCCTACATTTACGAGTTTGATACCGACTACATTTTATATGATTTAAAAACTTGAAGAAAAACTAACGTGTTATAAACGGCGTAGCTAACGACGAGATCCCAGGGCTTCCATAAAACTGCATGTTGAGGCTATCCAGCATCGGGTCAGCTTTGATGCAGAACCCTGGAGGGTCTGTCACGGACGTATCTATCTTCACAAATAAATGGACAATGTTAATCGATAGGGCTGGCAGCCAATTTGAGTTGATTTATGTAGGTCTGCCCTGAAGATGGGGCTTTGAAACAAGCGATGCTCAGATAGGCGATTGATATTTAACAAAAATATAGAAAAATATACATTAACATCACGCCTTGTTTCCCCGAAGGGTTGGGCAGAGGTGTACCTGTAGTACGTACACCGACATTTCGCCAGTTATGTTTAAGTCCCATGTAGGTAATAGGGGGCGAGCCTATTGCCATCAACCGGGCACAAATCCAGACTCCGGGCTGCTACTGAGAAATTCCAGATAGAAAAACCCAATAACACTTTGCCTAAGCCGGGAATCGAACCCAGGACCTCATGATCAGCAGTAGCGCTTGCGACCACTAGACCAACGAGGCAGTTAAAAAATATACATTATTTCCGCAAAATTTGACGCTTAGAGAAAATACTTAAATAAAGAACAAACACAAAAAAAAACATATTGAGAGAAAATATGTTTGACAGGCTTAACGGGCCGGCGGAGCATGCGTAGTTCATACAAACGTAATACCAAAATAATTTGTAAATCAAACGTATTCTTAAGGTAGTGTGTATTTATTCCGATTCGATTACAGAATATCTAAGCTTCCAAATATATATTTTTAATGGACACTGATTTAAATTCGAGTTATGAGAAAAATAAGTTTTCTATAGAAATTTTAAATTCCTCATATCTCGTCTTTATATCAGTGTCCATTTAAAATATATATTTGGAAGCCTAGATATTCTGTAATCCAATCGGAATAAATACACACTACCCTAAGAATATGTTTGATTTACACATTATTTTGGTATTACGTTTGTATGAACAACGCATGCATCGCAGGCCCCTTAAAAGTTTTTTTAATATTCTAACAAGTTGATTTATTGTTCTTTTTGAAATGCACTTGAATGAATTTCCGATTCGGAAATTCCAGCACAAGTTTAGTTCTTGTTTACAGTTACTTAATTCGCAGTCGCAGCATCTGTTATTGACTATAATTGAAGCCAATCTCAACGCCAATTTTTTACAACAACATTAAGGGACCTCCCCTTAATGTTGTTGTAATTTCATTAGTTGTTGTATTTATTTTGTTTACGAATTTGCCTGCTTTTAAATCAATTTTAAATGGTCAAATTAGTGTATTTAGGAACTGAAAAAGATATGTCATAGATACATCCTTGTTTGAGGGAAATTAAAGGTTCAAAACACGATAAATTGTAATTTGCTCGATCAAAAAAAAATCCGAAACAGGGTCGATTTCAAAACCATTTTTCGTTTCATTTCCCAATTACAGCACAAAATAATATGAAAATTGCATGTATGATGAGGTAATCGTATTTTAGAGGTTATTTAAAGATTGGATTTTTAAGTTTAGTAGATTTTTTTTAAATAAACCCAAATATAGTTAATCGGGCTAAATCGGCTCGCGCTCAGAGTCCTGCGGGACGTCAGCGGAGGTGGACCTGTGTAATTTTTTTTTAAAAATACGCTCTCTCTGCAGTTGTTAAAAAAAAATCTAATAAAAGAAGAACACATTAGATATGAAATTGCGACAGCTCAGAAAAAATATTAGGTAATTTTAATATAGTTTTAATTCATAATATTGTTTTCGAAAGTGAGATTATTTCTATGCGATATGATGACGTTTAATTGTCATCTTAAAATAGTGTTAGACACATTATAAATTATTATCGATAAAATTATAGTCAAGTGCGAGTTTTATATAATTTTTTATCGTCGTAAGAAGAAGTTTTTTTTATATTTTTTTATCAGATTAATCCATGTTACTATATTCACTCTCTATGGAATTGTATTTGCTAATATCATGTCCTACATTAATAAACACATCATATACCTACAATTTGTCCGGTAGTCGGTTGTATATTGAATATTTCAAACAACTATCCCTCTCGCAAGAACAAAGAAAATTTTAAAAAGAAATGGTGTTTCAAACAAATGTGCTATATTAACATGAACAAATGTATGGAACACGATAAAAATCGTAATTATATTGTTATAAATTCAGAAGTAAGGAGATTAAATAAAGCACAGTGTTACTTTTCTTATTTCGTCGTTGTATTTTCTCAACAAATATACTTGCACTTGTTATTATTACTAAATAATGTTTAATTTGCAACGGCGCCATTTCTATTTTATTTATTAAAATACGTAACTTCCAGAATCACTCATTTTACCAACACTTTAAATCAATTGATCAACTGATATGAAACTGACACAGATAAAACATAAAACTCTTAATCAATTGAGAAACTGATAAGTACTAAACGTAAGACAAATAAAATATAATAATATTTTTCGAATAGCGGAGCCAGCAACGCAATTTTTTTTCTTGAATCCGTGATTTTATCGTATTGGCTCAGTATGAACAACTCAGTTTTAGATACAAAAAGTCACTGTTTACGATATCGTATACGAAACTACTGTATACGATAAAATGTCGTTCTAAAATTTCGATGTCCTAAAATAATAGATTCGATAAATTATAGCTTGATAGAGCTTTAATTTATCGAATCAATTATTTTAGGACATTGAAATTAGGTACGTCACTTGACAATAAAGTACGTCAATTGTTACTTCATAAATAGCTGTCAATATTTATGAATCTTCATGAGCGGTGGGAAATATCCAAAACAAAAAAATATGGTCACAGTATAAGCGAAACAGTAAGACCATTTTTAGCCCATCCAACTTAACAAAAATCCCGACGAAATAAAGATGAAAGTTTGTATGGAAATTCGCCATTTTTTTTCTTAAATTCACTTGATAAAATTCTTAAATTCACTGACAGACAATGCACAACCTAAACCGCTGGGTCTAGAAGCATGCAATTTTGCACAATAGTTCTTTTTATAACGAACGAAATTACGACTTTGATATTTTCTATCAAAATTACATTTTGCGTGACCGTTGAGATACCCAGTAGCACTATTGCAATTTTAAACTTTCACCTTACTACCGCAAAGTCATGTTTATCTGAAACTAGTTTCTGTCCGTGATTTCATTCGCGTGAAAGTCATAAGACATCACAATATACTAAAATAACAGCCAC
This sequence comes from Xanthia togata, assembly GCA_963853775.1. Taxonomy (NCBI): domain Eukaryota; kingdom Metazoa; phylum Arthropoda; class Insecta; order Lepidoptera; family Noctuidae; genus Xanthia; species Xanthia togata. The sequence goes on along the minus strand of OY970802.1, from coordinate 8,010,647 downwards.
ATTTTATCAATCTTCACTGTACACTGTTTGTAGTTTTGGTCTCGGCGACCAAAATATACAGATATTTAGGACTGGTGACGCAACTGGCTGGCTAGCTGGACTAGCGAGCAAGTGACAGAGTTATCCGTGTGAGAAGCAGCTCCTCCTGAGGTCGAAACGCGCAAGTAACACTCGTCAGTAGCAATTTCCCATTGCTTGCGAATTTTTTCGTTATACGTGAATTTATTAAACGTCTGCGTTCCTTCATATACTAACCTAATGGCACAACACTGATACACGAACTGCTTCTTACAGATTATTCATGACTACCCCAGCTATCACTAAAAAAATCAGCAGTTTGTACAAGGGTGGCTATGGTTAGGTGACTATTAATGAGATTTTTTTTAATGATTTTTATTAAAACCATAGATGACAGAAGAGGCCTAAACTTCATGTTTGTCGTTGTACGTTCTACGAACTCTCCCATAACAGTAGATATATGAAAAGTTAAAAATGTTGTTTATTTTTTATATAAAATGAATTAATTGTCACAAAATAAACACACGCACGCACACACACAATACATTAGCTGATAACGACACCGACCCGACATCGACACGATATTGGCGATCATATGATCGGATACGTTTAGTGCCTTGTCTTGTTATCGTAACCTATATCGTCGCAGTCAGCGACCGACACCGATATAGGCACGATATCTACCAGCGAAGACACAGTGCGGGGAGAGTAGCGGCATTCTTTCACTTGAACACACTTTTTCTCACTGCCGACTTCAAGACGTTGATACTTAGTAGGCACTGTGGTTGTTTGGTGTGTCGCGATGGTCATCGATATTCACCAATATCATTGGGCCGATAATAATTGTATCGGTATCGAATCGATGTCGGTATAATAGCTGCCGAGTGCCGACGTATCGGTAGGTATCGGGTTGGTGTCGTTATCTGTTAACGTGAAAACGCCCATTAGGTACACAGGACATTTTAAGTAATCATTTTAGTTCATTACACCGTAGGTCCCATAAAATGTAAACTTATTGAAAAAACCGAATGTAAGAAAAACTAGTTCAGTTGATCAACTGCAAATATTTCATGCTGTGGCATGGATTTTCCACGAAATAGTCGGCGGTGCATCGTAAATAAATACGTCACTCTGCATTTGGGGGAGGCGGAGGTAGCGTTTCAAAGGCCTACAGACACGGAAAACCTCGCCTTAATAAGAACTACAACCGAACTTTAGTACAGACAGCCGACAGCTCAATAAATTTGTTGACGCTCCTGCATCAAAACATTTTCACAAACAAAACCGACTTCCAAAAAAAAACACTACAAAGTCAAAAATAACTTTGATTTCGGAAGTCAGTGTCTTTCGTTTTATATTTTCGTTTGTTTGCCAACCGACTTCGAAATCATAGTTATTTTTCACTTTGTATTGTTTTTTTTTTGGAAGTCGAGTTTAATTTTTGTAAAAAAGTTTTTATTTTTCACTTTTTAGTATTGGTACCTACCTACACAAAACCCCCACATGAATTTTAATACTACTTACTACCTGCTATGTAAATTACAGTGACAGGAACTATTAGAACATCATCCTTAAATACTAGGTGGGAAAAATACGTATTATTGAAGCTAACTCAAAAACCCCTCATCAGAGCTTGACCAAATTTATATGGGACCACTTCTGAAGTGTGCTCTACCAAACAAAAAAAGAATCATCAAAATCAATTCATAATTGATGGAGTAATCGCGTAACAAACAAACAAAAAAAAAAACATACAACCGAATTGAGTCTCTCCGTTTTGAAGTCGGTTGAAAATACCTTTGAGAATTTGATAACAAACTAACTCAGTTATCCGTACCGTATTACTAATCTATGACCATACGTGATGTGAACTATATATATAGTATAAAGTAGTACATATATAGTGTAGTTTAATGGAGCAATTCATCGCATCGCTTATTTCAAAGCCTCGCACCATTTCTGTTGAAAGGCCATCTACACACAAACCGCTAGGCCGCTAATACCAATGGGAATGGCGGATAACATTTTAATCTTCGTTATTCCCAGTTGTTATTCGCTACATCGCAACAACGGAAATGAATACACGCGCTTTTGTGCTCCGATAAATAATTCTATTTGTTAAATTGAATCCACTCAGGAATTTTGCGTGAGATAGAACAATAGATATACGAGTATTGAATTTCGCAGGTGATAAAAAATGGATGGTCTTCGTTGTTTCACTGATTTATTCCATAGGTCTTATTGAAAAAAACATATTTCAAACAAAGGCTGATGCGATAGGCACACAATATTTTTTATGAACTCAGATTTTAGAGTTCTGCAGAAAGGTGTAACTCAACCTTTACGTTACTAAGTGTCGTATAGATAAAGTACCTAATTAAAAATTCCAATTCAAAATTGCCCTCACAACGCTGAGCTCAACCAAAGCGAAGCATACCTTACCTACCCTCCAATTAAACAAGAGATTGTAACAATACCATAGTTGCTGCTAATAATAGATTGTGCTTCACATACGTGTGGGATCTCAATTCGATACACGGCTCCATCCATGCAAGCCGCGTAGCAGACATTCGGTTCAGTTGGGCTGTACTCCAGAGCATGCACGGGTTTCGGTGGGAACTGGATGTTTCGTAACGTACAAAGTACCGTGCCTGTACTGCCGTGCCGCATCTAGAATTCCAGAGATTATGTTTTAGGTAGGTACTCAAAAATAATTTTAATAAAAATCGACACCTAAGCCCGTTTCGCTAACACTAGGCGACATCTACATTAATGCCTAGATAAAAGCCCGCTCTTCGATATTCAACGCACCGCTCAGCTCCGAAAGCTGAAAATCCAACAGCGCGTGTAAACAGGCTGACTCAATTTGAATATTTCAGAAATCTTCTTTTGTCTGAAAGTACCTTCCTATTCAAAGAGAATCAAATTGGACTAGGTACCTACTATAATTACCTACACAAATTGTTTGAGCTTTTCATGGTCATGGCCATTTTAGTTTGTGTAGCGCACATCAAAAGGCAGGAATTTTAGGTTCCTATGATTGGTTGTTAGTTTAGATCGGCTTAAAATATCCTCCGGTAGCTTTCCCTCATTTTATTTAACTTCAGGAGGGAGGAGCTTCAGTAGTGTTTATGGAACTAAAACAATTAGGTAGGTAGGTACCTAAGCTCACCTCAATGCTGCCTGAAGCATGGCCCACAATAATATGATATCCATTTGGTGAAAATTGCATTGAAGTTATAGCACCCTTTTCAGAACAGTACCATCTGTGTTGTAAAACTTTGTTAGGAGTGTTTTTCAAGTATTTGTCATTATTCTCTTTTACCCATTCTTTCCACGGGTAAAACCGTTCTTTTGATTTCTCGCAATAGAACATCGGATACCATATTTTCGGATGTAATTCATTGCGAAAATATTCTTTTATATTCTTTGCGTATTCCTGAAGAACCTTTTTTAGTTCAGGGTCTGGCATTTTTGTCATGACCTACCTGTTTATCGGCAAATTGAACGTTTTACGTTGTAGGTTCCTACCTATCTAATCTACCCCACATAAACATAATAAACCTTCACAGGCTGACTAGTGAGAGGTCTAATTTTATAGTCCTCCAGATCGAATGTCGGCCATGGCGACCAATCTCAGTGGACACCAGCCTTTGGCGAGATATTACATATAGTGGACAAGTGTAAGCGCAGACGCGGAAATCCGACACGACCGGAGACGGAGAGAGATCAGGCGCAGGGCCAACGGCTTAACGTGCTTTCCGAGGCACGAGGGGATATCCCACCACCAACTTCCAAACTCCGGGCTGTTACTAAGTAATTCATAATGGAAAACCCAATAAAACTGTCCGCCACGGAAATCTAACCTCAGCAGTCGCGCTTGCGAACACGAGACCAATGGGGCAAAAACCCCGCAGGGGAAGATATAACCATATAGGTACCTACATAGTATAATACCAGGCTTACATTCCCCGTAGGGGTAAGTGAAGATACATCCATATATAAAAATAGCTTTATTTTCCTTCTACAATTTTGTTTGTCTTACCTAATGATTAGCGTTAGATACAAATTTTACTCATATAGCGTTAGTAATAATATGTTTCTTGACTTCTATTTACAAGGACCGCTAGCAATAGCGGTGAAAGCCTTCTCCATTCGTTTCCAAGCTATTCTATCTCTCGCTACCTACTCTACTCCAAATTTTACCTACTATTTTTATAAATCGTCGCTCCATCTCATTTGTGGTCGATCTTGTCTGCGCTTTTTGTTCAGTGGGTACCAGTTGGTGGTGATTTTCGTCCACCTATCATCTGGTACTCTTTGGAATTAATGTCAGACCCACAGTCCGGAAAAAAAAAATCCTCGATATTGAAGCTAGTTCAATAGCTTCCTCTGTTACTGGCAGCTATACTAATCCAGAAATAGATAAAATTAGACTGGGTAGGCAGGTAAATGCACTCAGTGTTTCCCACATACCTGAATCAAGCCAGAAGAATGTCCCAGGATGACATTTTCTCCGTCAGGTGTATAAATCATGGAGCAGATAAAGCCACATTCCGCCAAATAATGTTCCTGCACTAAACTTTGATTAGCAGTATCTTTAAGAAATCTTTCAGTATTATCTTGCAACCAATCTAATTCAGGAGCACTGAGCTTCTTTTCAGCAAATGACCTAAATGGAGTCCTACCGCCTTCTTGTTCGCGTTTCAGGCTAAATATTACTCGTTCTCTAAATTCACGGATCAAGGCCCTAATGTCTGAGGTACTTTCAGAATTATTAAAGCGGCTGTAAGCTGATTTACCTAGCTCATAGGTGGACATTCCATATAAGCTCATGTTTACACTGAAATGCTTTTAGTACTTATTTAATTCAGTAGTAATCGAACAACATGCGATGTTCTGCAACTAGGATTATTGGGGTGCAGCTAGTCTTCGGACTTCGGTAAATATCCTCTTCAAATACTTATTTCTTCTGATATTTTAAAGAATCAATCTAGTAAAACAAAAATGAAAAGCAGGTAAATAATAGGCCAAAAGTACTCTGTGTCTCTGTGTAATAGACAGTATACTATACTGTCTATCACAGAATACATTTTAGATAGGCTGTCTATTACATAGAGTACAGAGAAGTAATCCGTCATTCCATCAATAATATTTTTTGGGTTCCGTGTGATACTGTTATCAGATGTGTGTCAACGGGATCCGCTGTGCCTACACTGGCCTACACAGTCTTTTTGATTGTGTGTTTGATAAAGGGCTATATCTTTAGTAGGTACTGTAGACTGCAGTTAATAATATCCAACTAAGCTAACCAGTAGATGTAAAGCATCAAATTTAAATAAATAACATTAGATAATTCACAGACATGACATGCATTGTTAGGGAACCCTTAGGTATCCGCATAGACTACTATATATATACTAGAGATAGACTGGCAACTTAAGTATTTCTTAAGCAGCGCTATCTAGTTATCAGGACATACACTATTTTCTTCTTTTTTTTTATTTGTCGTCAATATTCCTACATACTACGTATAGATAGCTAATTCTATTATTCTTCCAAGTAGAATAATGTAGAAAGGTTGAAAATTCTGTTGTAATAAAACTAAACCTAAAAAAATAATTCAAATCTAGATTCTAGAATCCACTTTAGAATTATTTTTTTAGGTTTAGTTTTACTACAGCAGAATCTTCAACCATTCTACATTATTCTACTCGGTAAAGCTAATTCGTTATTACACTATTGATAATTATTTCGAGGTTAAATAAAACAAATGCCAATATTATGGATGTTCATATTTATTGGGAATAACATGTGATTATATAATAGTCTATCTAAATATTAACTTCAGTGCCAGTTTGCCTTAGTCGTTTCCGACCTCTATTGGTTATAAAGTGATCACGGGCTTTTTTTTTAATTGGTCATCCATATCATACTCTAAAGTTTTGCCAGTGAGGAGCTGGCTGACTTCTTTGCACCAAATATGGATAAAAAATTGTATGCTTTTATTAATCAAGTAATCCTTTAAATGATTTTTATGCGTCTCGCACGTTACAAAATTAACGTCCATATTAACTGTTACCGCCAATTTGATATATTCAGCAATACAATTTTTTAAAGGTGATGATTTTAGAATACTAAAAGTTATGTTTTCCACTTGTGCAAAGAAGTCAAACAAACTCCTTGTAGGATAGCACAGCCATCTTTTGCCTTCATATTCTTTTATTTTTATAAATCCATTGAAAACTTCTGAATAATCAGTTTCCATGAATTTGACCCATGTTTGACATGTTTTATATACATTGCGTTTAGCTTGGCGTGCTAACCACCCACTGCAATATCCTATTGGTGCGCATTTTTCTATATTACTTTTATCTTTATTAATTATCATTGACGTCGTGTCTATGAGCTCTATGTACATGTGCTCATAGTCCACGACATTGATGCTCTCGTTGCTAGATTGCACGTCCTCTTCAAGTAAAAAATATTTGAGCGAATCTAAACAAGTCATTGTCAGCCTCGCAATTTGCACCAACAGAGTGTTTTGATGTTAAACTGTTTAATAATAATGTCTTTCTTATAAGAGTCTTCAAAGGACGAGCAAGTTGGCATGATATTCGCATATCCATGGGCTCTTATGGCTCCAAAGAAATTTTCGAGGGCATCTTGATTTAATCTACGCAACAATATGGATTTCATACCTTTTTCATGAAAGAATTTGACCAATTTTCTAATATTTTCAATGGTTTTTACCCAGCCCGTCAATGATGGCACATGTCTTGAAGTATCAAATTTCATTGATTTTAAGACAGGCAAACTGGCACTCCAGAGCTCATGATGAGCCGAATTGGCTTTTACAGCGGATTTATAAGGTTTTCCCGGAACAACTTCGTAACTCCCACAATTCAAACTATCGAATAATTTGTCGAAGAATAATAAAAGATCTGCAGTTTGAGTGCATTCTTCTGGCATTCCTCCCATCTCTGAAAATAAGAAACCATTATTTTTATAGTCGTTCATCATCATTTCAGCCATAGGACGTCCACTGCTGAACATATGCCTCCCCCAATCATTTCCAAATTGGCCGGTTGGAAGCGACAATCGTTATTAGATTACATAAAAAATTAAAAAGAAAGTTTCATTCAGGCATTCATTTGGTTTTTTAGAATATCTCTAAAAAAAACGGCCAAGTGCGTATCGGACTATGCACAATGAAGGGTTCCGTAATTGGGATGAATTTATCCCATGAACAAACTTAACATTGTGGTTGAAAAACAAGTTCTCCCATACATTCCAACTGCAAGTTAAAATCCAAATGTAAGTTTGTTTTGTTTTTTTTTTCCTTTTGAGGTACGGAACCCTAAAAAAGTAAGCTAATGTGAAATTCACAAAATTTAATTTCAAAATGATGGTAAGGTTACATGGTAAGGATACATACCAGCCATAAATCCTAACGCTGACCCAACAGAATGGCTGAACACTTGTGCACAGTGCTTAACCCTCATTTTCGGTATAATGATTGGGCATAACATGTTGAGATGTCAATTTCGGCAGTATTTTAGAGCCTTTGTAGTTAGGCGGCCTCTCAAATAATTTTCGAATATGACACCATTTTGCTGTTTGGGCTTGGCCATCCATAAAATAATTCAAGTCTTTGCAAAGCAAATTATTTCTTATGCACTTTAACAGATGTGGAGGATCATGCAAGAAATAATTTTTTTCTTCTCGAACTTCGAAGAATCCTTCTCTATACTGTGTATCTTTTCTTAAATATGTGGATTTGGTATCTGTAACTAGACTGTTAATAGCAGCAACATTTGTTGTACCTTGGTCACAAATAGTGGCTACAACTTTAAGACCAGCTTCTTGTAGTTTTGTGATGACATTTATAATTTGTTTTTTTAAAGCCAATGTCTTAGTTGTACCGGCTGAATAGCTGTAATAAACAGGTTGCTTGAATGTCTTGACAATACCTCTTATCATGAACACAAAACATGGTCACAAAACTTTTCTTCTTTTTGGTCACCATCGTCTACAAAGCCTTCAATAGAGTCTCTCGTTTTGTTGTAAGAACATGATGGAGCAATGGCCATTTCATCAAACACCAATGAACAGTATCTCTGTATCTGTGGCATTTTTTCTACAATCTCCTTCAGATGATTAAAAATTCTTTGATTGTAACCAGGACCCAGTTTCACTTTGTATAATATATTCTGCAAAGTTCTTCTGCTGGGTAAAATGCAAAACTTACTCATAATCCTATAGGCTTTAGGTGAAGGCTTATATAAAGATAAAGACAAAACTTTCTCCTCCATGGTAAATCTTCTTCCTCTCACGTGTCGTTTCCCAGCTTGCTTAACTTGCATAAGAAAAAATATTTTTGCGTTCTCGTTTTTTAAGTGTTTAGCAACAATCTGGAAAGCTTCTGTCTTTGAAATCCTTTTGGGGGTCATCCTTCTCATGTCACAAAGGTCAATTTGTTTTGAATTTTTGCAATGTTTCTTGCGTTTTGAAGTTCTAGACAGTCTGGTAAACTCTGAAATTATAATAATAACCCATTTAATCTAATTACTAATAAAATAATAAAAAAAACCGGTCAAGTGCGAGTCGGACTCGCACACGAAGGGTTCCGTACCACCGTACATTACAAATATACGTATATATATACATTAAAGAAATATGTTTGATCCTAAAGTAAGTATCACAAACAACTTTGATTCTATGACTTTTTTAAATAACGAGATTTTAATTTTTATTAATTTTATAAAAAAACGACCTAACTACTTTATTTTAATTGGTCCCTAAAAAAATGGAACTTGCTATTTCAGAAAAAATGTTGTTTGTAATCATGAGTACAATTTTATTATGTGTATATGGATCGGACACTAACTAACAGTCCCTTTATTATACCAAGAAGTATTCTGCAATCTTACCTGTGCTAGTTTGATGTAAAAGAGGTCTGGTTACTGGGGCTGGATCAACGCTTATAGGATTACACCTTATAGATTGTTCTTCTTCTCTTCCTCGTTCTTGAGCTGTAAGTAATATGTGGAATAAAAATGAAAAAATGTGAAACTTGTCTTGAAATTCATAAAATATTAGAATGTGATGTTCACGAAAATTTTCGTTCACTGGGTGTTCCTGGGTGGCCTCAACTCGACGTGATTTAAAAAGAGCAATCACTATGGGAACGATTATCTTCCAAGATTTTTAGTAAATACGGAGTAGAAAACTGAAATTGAGGTAAATTGCACTCAAAATCGGAAAGCAAACGAAATAATTACAAAAATACCGCCATTTATGTCAATATCGCCCTGTGGCCTGTAAAGTCATTTCATATTTGTAAATTCTACTAATAGTTTATTTTTTGATCATTAGAAACAAAAGATTATTGTAATATATGATCAGAAAACTTTTAATTTTTTTATAAAAATCACCAAAAATATTAACTAACTCAGAATAGATCAAAATCAAAGATTACACGCTTCCCCTTCTACTAAAATATACTACCAATTGCTTCATGGATATACGCTGGCAATTTTTAGTTTATGTCCTCGTATGCAGACGGCGCTGATGATCAGAAAATTAAAATGTATAGCAGTTGCCACCCTGTGGGTATCCGTATCGCACTTGGCCAATTTTTGCAGCATTTACAGTGTAGTTTTACCGCTTACCGTAATCGCAGAAAAAATACAGGCATCAAGAATCTTTGATACATGATTTTGGGAATATAACTGAATAACAGTGCCAATTTTGGTTACATTTTCAACGTCTAAAATTATTTTATGAATTATTTTAAAGCAGTAAATAGTTCTACCTACGCCATTTCAATATGGTTTTTGCGTAAAACATAGCGTGAGCCAGTTTATCATTAGGTTGGTACGACTGATATGCACTGTTGCTTTGATGAAAGAAAAAGAAAAACTTACGTAAGCCTAACAAGTTAAAACGAGATAGCAGTATAGCTAACACAGCTCTACGAGATCACCCGACATTAAACGACAACTTACGATTGCACGGCCGCCCGCCATATTGTCATGTCAATTTTGTGTCGGTGGTGGGTTCATTGTGCATCATTTTATCAGAATAGTAGTGTAAATTAATTGAATTTATCTCTTACAGCTTACGGTAGTCAAGGCAAGTATTATTCGCGTCACATTCGTTAATAAAAGAATGAAAAAAATCGAAGTGTAATGATCAATCGAATACCAAACATTTTATGGGGTCGGGTGTGGTATTGGTATTTAGTTCATGGAGTACTTGTTTGTTTTGTTTTATTATCCATTTCCTAGAGCCGTTGAATGTATGAAACATGGTGCAGATAGATGTGTTTATGTGAATAAAAGAGCCCAATCTATTTGTTTACTCAAAACCGTAGATCGATAGTCATGGCCGCGTAGTGATCGGTTAAAATGATGGTGTTTTTTTTTTACAGGCGCAGGGTGCATTCTTGCATCCTCTGAACCATGAGCTATCAGATACCATCGTCCCAGAGCCGCACGAGTAAGTCAAAACATAATTTAGTACCTATTCATTATTTTATGAATCAATAAGTATGCAGGAGTAGATAAATAGAGAAGTGTTCTAGATACTGATTATAGTTAGGTAGGTACTTTCAGATCGTTGTGACTGTGATGTGACTCATATCAAAGGTATTGACTGGAGTTTTGACAATATTAACAAATGAATTTCATTCATAACTTCATAGAATGAGAATATAACACTATCTCACCTTGATTTTTATTTCACTAGTGTTTATTATGATTCAATCTATTGTTCTAACTACCTCTTACACACTCCATGCAACATTGGTTGAATTCACAAAATATTTTTTTATTCTGTCCATTTTCATCATCTCTGCTAATTAATTAATTTACAACCAATCAATCAATTTATTTTCTGAAAATAAAGAATCATCTTAAATTCATGTGATTGTATTCCCAGCTGACTTAAACTTGAAATTGTAACTACAAACATTGTCCTTCTGTTTCCAGTGTCTCACAGCAACTATGCAGGCTCCGATGTGCCGATGGCACCCAGCAAGGAGCAGCAGACCCTCATGTGGCAGCAGAACTCCTACCTGGTTGACTCTGGCATCAACTCCGGGGCTGCTACTCAGGTATGTTCTCACTTTCTCTTAAGTTTGGGTATGATTGTTTATAGTCAGCAAAAGATTTACTGGGCAGCACAGTTTATATTATTTACTAATTTAATAATATTGAATTTTGTCTATGTAGGAAGTAAATAGATTTTAATTTCTTGGCTAGTTACTCATCTTGTTTGTTGTCTATATACGCAAAGATCGTACAGCGCACTCCGCGTTCAATACAACAATGCATTTAGGTAGGATGCTGGTGGGGCTGCCCCGTTTTTGTAGTGCGTCAGGGATGTTTGTGGATGTAGATTGCTTTCACGCATTAATGCGTAAAAGGTGCGGGAGGTAAAGGGTGTGGGGCAGCTCCAACAGTGTCTTAAGCATGGTTGCATTGCGAGTCGCCTGGATTATGTATACGTGGGTCACTGTTGTGCCGTCTCTCATGGGATGTCGCGACAGTGACCAACTGTGAGTTGTTTCGTGAATGTTTTCCTTGTTTTTGTGTAGTGTCTGTGATTACTAACATTGTCGTAAGTTTTACTAACAACCCTTGTTGAGTGTTGGTTACTTTAATTAAAGAAAAATTCTATTCTATTATTTTAGCTGAAAAAATCTTAATGTGTGTTGAATACTAAAGAACTACACTCTTTTATTTATAACTGAGTTAATATTGATTGAAACGAAACAACTTCAAGTGATGTTGTTTAAAATTCCAAAACTGTGCTAAGAAACTTGTTGTCTTTCATTTAAATTAAAATGGTTTAGTGAGAAAGAATTATATTACTTGGTTGTGATTACCATAATTGACAGACTGTCTACACTACACTATTGAAGAGAAAACATAAAACAAACAATGAAAAAAGTTCTGTGTATCATGCTTGTTCCTAAAGGAAGAGTAACTTATATTTGTAATGCTACGGTTATGGTGCCGATTGTCTGTCACTAATGCCTCTGAAGTAGACTAAAAATCACTAAAATTTTGTTAATTCTGTCAAACAACGATTTCCCATTCTGAAATAGACTAAAGTGACACAACTTAAGAGTCGCGATTGTCAAATTCGATTTTAGTTGTCAAAAATTTTTTTTAATTTAGAGATATTGTTTTGCAGAATAGCTTTAAGCTTTAGCATCTCATAGCCAAAATTAAGGAATTTTAGTGATAGTTTAGTTAGTTTAGTTCGGTGTACAAGAGAATCGGCACCATTGTCGCGATTAAACAAACTACATTTTGCGCGCTCTAAGCGAGATGTAGAGCGGTGCTGGTGTGCGAGAGAGAACGCGCAAAGTTTATTTTGTAGAAGAGTAGTTGTAGCTTTATTGCAACAATGTAGCCGTAGCATTAGAGGTGTGGTTGACATTTGGTAGTTCAACTAATATCTTGTCATGTAAGGACAAAGTATAGAAAGACATTCATCAATCAGACATAATATTCTTCATTCAAATAAAGTTGAATGAATTTTATTCTTATGATGTGGTCCTGTGGTATAGGATATCTTACTTGAAAAGTGGAATATGGGCTTAAGACTTGTTTCCTTAAATAAGGCATAGCTACCTATGTATACCTATTATAAGTTATCTTTCCTTCATAGGTCCCATCACTTACGGGCAAAGAAGATGACGAGATGGAGGGAGACCAGCTCATGTTTGACCTGGATCAGGGATTCGCTCAGGGTTTTACCCAGGAGCAAGTTGATGGTAAGTTAGATAATTACATAATCTTCTAAGAATTTTATGTAATATAAATTAATTTCAAAATATTATGGTAATCAAAGGAGTCAAGTTGTCATCATATTAATTGAGTGATTAATCTGTAAAATGGGTCAGGTTACTAATGACTCATTAGGTTTTTGATAACCATGTAGTATGTTTTTCTATGAGTAATATTAAAATAACACCCTATTTACTATGAAATAAGAATAGAAATTGGAAGAAGTACATAAAATAGTTCTGATGCATGCCATCTGCAGAACAAATTAACCATGTGGTCAGACTAAACTATTCAACATATTAATAAATAAGTATATCTTCTGGACAGATTTAGACTCCCTTCACATGATAATTGTTGGATCATTTTACTGATAAGTTTAATCAAAAATGTATCATTCTTATTTTTCCTAGACATGAACCAGCAGCTATCCCAGACACGTTCCCAGCGTGTCCGGGCTGCCATGTTCCCTGAGACCTTGGAGGAGGGCATTGAGATCCCTTCCACTCAACTGGACCCTGCCCAGCCGACGGCCGTACAACGTCTTGCCGAGCCGTCGCAGATGCTCAAGCATGCTGTGGTCAACCTCATTAACTATCAGGATGATGCTGACCTAGCCACCAGGTAAGGCTTAGCTCTCATTTGTTAAAAAAACCAGCAGCTTGGAGCAAATCCAAACGCCAGGTTGCAGCTGAGTAATTCCTTGTGTGGAAAAATTATAATATATATTATAATAATAACACTAGCCTGATATGGGGATTAAAACCAGAACCAGTCACATTTCTAATGAGGTAGTCCAAATATGATTAAAAAAAGGCGAAAGTCAAAAGTCAAATTGGATTACAGTTGAACTCTGTTGTTATAGCATGCTAGTACAGAGGTTCTCAAAAAATAAACGAAATAACGACTAATTGATACCATTGTCATTGAAAATGGACATGGCCAGTAATGTGCATCTGTGTTAGTAAATTCAAATCATACATTGACTTATAAATGCAGCATTATTTGACCACACACGTTCATTGCAGGGCTATACCAGAGTTGATCAAGCTACTTAACGACGAGGATCAAGTGGTCGTCTCCCAGGCTGCCATGATGGTTCACCAGCTCTCCAAGAAGGAGGCTTCTCGCCATGCCATCATGAACTCGCCTCAAATGGTCGCTGCTTTAGTGCGCGCCATTTCTAACTCCAATGACCTGGAGACTACCAAGGGGGCTGTGGGAACCCTGCACAACTTGTCTCACCACCGCCAAGGTCTACTTGCCATCTTCAAAAGCGGAGGAATACCCGCTTTGGTGAAGCTTCTAAGCTCGCCAGTGGAGTCTGTTCTCTTCTACGCAATCACGACTCTGCATAACCTGCTCCTACATCAGGATGGATCCAAGATGGCTGTACGTCTTGCTGGAGGTCTTCAGAAGATGGTTGCCCTACTACAGAGGAATAATGTGAAATTCCTGGCGATTGTGACCGATTGCCTCCAGATTTTGGCCTATGGAAACCAAGAGTCGAAGTTGATTATTCTCGCGTCGCAAGGACCTATCGAATTGGTCCGTATTATGCGCTCTTACGACTACGAGAAGTTGCTGTGGACCACCTCTCGGGTGTTGAAGGTAAGCTAACGCAACTATTTTTAAATGTGTTATAGTAAAGATATCAGTCATCATAAACAATATCACGATAATAGCAGTGCATAATCATAATATTCCCGCGGCTGTGATACAGGGGAAAATGTGATATTATGAACTACACTATCATTTAGTTTCAGGAAGATATTAAATTAAATACTAAATGCGGATGTCAGTGCTCCTATAGAAGTATCTCTTTACACACAGTACGAATCCTTAATTGCCTCAAAATCTATTTCAGGTGATTCGCCTTTTTGAACCAAACATTGACTAATACCTATTTATTCCCCAGGTCCTGTCAGTGTGCTCCAGCAACAAGCCTGCGATCGTCGAGGCCGGCGGCATGCAGGCCCTGGCCATGCACCTCGGCAACCCAAGCGGCCGTCTCGTGCAGAACTGTCTCTGGACTTTGAGGAATTTGTCCGATGCAGCCACTAAGGTATTACAAAATGATGGTTTCTATGTTATAACTTATATTTATGATATTTGAATTCTCAGTTATATATAAAAATTAAATTGGAAAAGTACTGAGCTTTTGTTCACTATATTCTCTAGGAGATAAAATCGTGTATTTTATGTGAACTTTATAATGATCTTATTTTAATTTCTCATGAGGTGGAGGGCCTGGAGGCTCTGTTGCAAAGCCTCGTGCAAGTTCTCGCCTCTACTGACGTCAACATCGTCACTTGTGCTGCAGGCATTCTGTCTAACTTGACTTGCAACAACCAACGCAATAAGGTAATCCTCATCAATATTTCTTCTTTTCCATCTGTGTAGTCCACTAGTGCAAAAATAAGTCAAGATAAGACAAGTGATGTTCAATTCAATGTAACAATTAATCTTGATTATACAATGAACAGTAATTTATCAAGGGTAATGGCTGTTGAGGTCAAAAGATGATGCAGTTCTCTTTTAAATTGCTGCCTAAATATTCTTGGAAAAGGTACTATCACAACTTTTTGTTATACAATTTATGTGATATATTTTATTGTGTTATTTTAAGCTCGAGTCGCACTGAGATACATATTTCACAATAATGCAATCAAATTATGTGTCAATGTTGGTAACATTGGTAACATAAAACTCAGATAACTGATAAGTTAAGGATCTATAGAAGGGAAATAGTGTGTCGACGGCTCCTACGGAAGAAGATTTGCTACACCAACCCTAAACAAAATTGGATAGGGGTAGGAGAGTTTATGTGTGTGCATTGTAAAGGTTGAATTGCAATAATAATAACACTAAATTAGGTGTTGCAACAGTTTTAGGTGTAAAACGGATATTCGGAAATTATCCAAAAGCTTTTTTACATCTAAAACGAAATTTTCAAATTCAATAGTTACAATATTAATTATTTCATTTCATTATCAATATTTTAGTACACTATAATAGAGCGATATTCCATACAGTAATATTGAGAAATTAATCAAAGCAGGTAAGTATTTGACAGCTATTACCGTCGTTGCCAATTATCAGAATACACCGCCTTACGACCCGCACTCGAGCTCCGCTCATAGACGTGGAGTTGCGGGCGTTACTCGCGGATGAGCCTAAGTGTACGGACTGAGTGAAAAGCGTCCAGCGGAGCGTTCAGCGTTGCGTGCAAGCGGCGAAGGCAACCGCTCGGCCGCCACTCAGGACAGCTACGTGTTAATGCATCTGTTTGACACAAACGCCGCACGCCCCGCCCCGCCCCGCCCCGCTGGACGCTCGGGCACTCGGGCCGTACACTAACGCCGTGCTCCCGCAGGTGACGGTGTGCCAGGCGGGCGGCGTGGACGCGCTCGTGCGCACCGTGGTGTCGGCCGGCGACCGCGAGGAGATCACGGAGCCCGCCGTGTGCGCGCTGCGCCACCTCACGTCGCGCCACGTCGAGAGCGAGATGGCGCAGAACGCCGTGCGCCTGCATTATGGATTGCCGGTAAGTACTACTTTTCACAAATTATTTTATTTTTGTAAGTAGGCTTGTACAAACACTTTTACACGTCAATCATATTTTTAAAACTAGTTGAGATCGGCGTTTCCTATCTAAATACTTTGAGAAGTAAGGTAGAAACATACTCAGAGGTCACAGTCTCTTTTAAATTCACACGACATAATCTTGGTCAGATAATGTGAAGACCATGTAGATTGGTGCTTGAAATGGTCTTTTGAGGAAAGAACCACACAGATTGAGTAGACCTGTTTAGTCAGTGCACGCATCTGTCAGTAATCGTGCAGCACATAAATTATTAATAACTGCCAGAAAAAAGTAAAAAATTGAAAAAAAAGTAGTCTTTACATTCACAATATTAAAAAAAAAAAAACTTTACAAATCATAACATAACATCACGCCTTGTTTCCCCGAAGGGTTGGGCAGAGGTGAACCTGTAGTAGGTACACCCACATTTCGCCAGTTATGTTTAAGTCCCATGTAATAGGGGGCGTGCCTATTGCCATCAACTGGCACAAATCTAGACTCCGGGCTGCTACTGAACTCAAATTCAAACTCAAAGCATTTATTTCAATTAAACCCTTTACAGGAACTTTTGAATTGTCAAAGAGTCAGTTAGTCAGAAAGTTGAAGCTAGTTGCCCATTCCAAAACTTAGATCTCTATGGAGAAGAACGGGCAAGAAACTCCAAGGACACTCTTTTAAATATAGAAATTACAAAATCCTGGGTACATTACTCTTGTTGATTCTATATGTGAGATCATTGTAAAAAAAATATATAAAAATCAATAACGATTAAAAATAAGCCCTGGCAGATAAGAGTTAACCAGTCTCAACTGACTGCGCCCGTTCACGAACATGACGCGTGGATCAGCACCATCCAGTTCAACCATTTTGTAGGGAACCGAATGATCCAACACACTCGCCACCATCAGCGAGACATTTAAGTGAGCATGACATTCTCTCAATTACCCTGCTCTTTCAAGTCAAAATACAACACAGTAAACGACTCCATGGTACTCACATTTACAAAAATTGAAAATAAAAATGCATCTAAGTTATACAAAACTATAGTTTGCAATGTATTTGTAACCTGAGAAATTCCAGATAGAAAAACCCAATAACAATTTGCCCGACCCGGGAATCGAACCCAGGACCTCATGCTATGTTGCAAATCATCTAAAGGTATATAAAAAAAAACAACATTCTCTGTGTAAATTTATTGGAGCAGCTCAATCTCAAGCCGTTTTGTCCTCAACACCTTTCTGGCAAACATTGAAGTATTGTGTTACAGCATAACCTACAACAGTGAGTCGTGCGCAGGTGATCGTGAAGCTGCTGCAGCCGCCGTCCCGCTGGCCGCTGGTGAAGGCCGTGGTGGGGCTGGTGCGCAACCTGGCGCTGTGCCCCGCCAACGCGGCGCCGCTGCGCGACCACGGCGCCGTGCACCACCTCGTGCGCCTGCTGCTGCGCGCCTTCAGCGACACGCAGCGGGTAACTGTCCCGACTGTCCGCCGCCATTCGGGGCCTCACGCTTGAGCGAGGCCAGCCAGATGTGCCCATCAATTTAATCGTGTTGTTGTCATAAACTTGATAAAATAAAGCACATTATCATGTACCATCGAAGAACTTCATAGCTGAGCAGTTTGAAAACAAAATCCCGTGAACACGACGACCACATCTGGTATCACCCCGGTTCAATAACGGCCGAGCGCTGCAAGCAGAAATTGTCCTTACGATGTATATATAGATATGAAATTCTTCGATGGTACTACATATAAATTAACAGCGGCAGTGGTGGCCCAGTAGTGACGGCTTCGATTTACGAGCTGTAGGTCCACTGCTCTCAAAACGGTGAAGGAAAACATCGTAAGAAAACCGGCATGTCCTAGAACCAAAAATTTGAAGACATGTGACACTGCCGGCACTGGGCCCGCTTGGTAGATTACAGCCCACTCCCTCACAGAAGAGGCTTGTGACCCAGTAGTGGTAACATTATAGACTGATTATAATATACTACTATATACTACTGATTATAATGATAAATTAACAGATACAAATGTAGAAATTTTACATAATGTAGCAAAATGAGCAGTCAGATCTCATGTGATCTTTTAAAGACAACATTTTAATAGATTAAACAAAGGAGAACCAATACTGCACACAGTCTGTGGTGTACTATTGTACTGTCTTTGGTGTATTAACTTTGATGCATATGCAGAAAAGAGAGAAAACAACATGTTTCATAATTGTAAAACCGCGATAAAATGTTAGAAACTCACTTACAATTCGCGTCAAATAACTGCCGCTCTGAAGTTGGGTTGCGCATGCGCGCTACTGTTTTTTAAGTAAGATTGACTACTGCGCAGTCATTTGTAGCCTACTTCAGAGCGGCAAAGTTATTTGACGCGAACTGTATGTTGGTTTACAAATACTCAGATTCTCCCTATGTGTGACATTATCCTTGTTTTTTTACTACATGACTTTTAGAAGTAAATCTCTTTCTATCGTCCACAATACAAAACCTACCCTTCTCAATATTACTAACCTGCAACCGAAACTTCATAGCAACGCACCTCATCGGGTGGAGGCACGGCCGGCGGTGCGTACGCTGATGGAGTGCGTATGGAAGAGATCGTAGAAGGAGCCGTGGGAGCTCTGCATATCTTGGCAAGGGAGAGCGTGAACAGGCAGCTTATACGTCAACAGAACGTCATTCCGATCTTCGTGCAGCTGCTGTTCAATGAGATTGAGAACATACAGGTAAGCTTTCAAGAAGATATCGGCGAGATGTGTCAGTGATGCTGAAGCATTATTTTGATAGTACATTCTCAAACAGTAAAGCATGTGTCGACAACCTTTATTTTTTACTGCAAAAAAGTAGGCTTGTATATTTATTTAAACTTTTCACACTCAAAAAAAAAGTAGTACAAAGTAGTATATTATCCGATTTCCCTGACGCATTTCTCGTACGAGCTTCAGAAGAATGATTCCTTTGCCCAATAGCTCGAGCAGTGTGACCTTTTTCATGGGCTTTCAAGGCCCTCGAAACAAACAAAAATATCTTAATCAAATCATTAACATTATTTCAGCGCGTGGCTGCAGGAGTGCTTTGTGAACTAGCTGTCGAGAAGGAAGGAGCCGAGATGATAGAGGCCGAAGGTGCCACGGCTCCGCTGACCGAACTACTGCATTCACGAAACGAAGGTTGCTACTCAAGTAATTATATTTCTTAAGGCAAGATAGACAGATATTTACATGTTGTCCTGATTAGGTCAGTCAATGTATCGGGCGTTGGACGACCAAATCGGGTCAGCGTTTAAAAATGTCTATCGCTCCACTCGTGTTTTTGTGTAGACTTGGTTCTGGTCGTTTTTGTGGTGTTTACAACGTATTTTTATTATACTGATTATAGAACATTATCAATTCATCTCATAATTTGATTAAGCGTTATATGCAAGCGCATGTTGACTCATAGTAATGCAACAACTATAAAAATATCAATTGGTGTCTTATTTGTAATATCTATAAACTATGTTAACCTGGCTAATGAGCATGATGGTCCTGATTTCATATTAATTATACCAGTCAGTAAAGTACCTTAGTTTTTTCCTCGTATTGGCTCACCATTACATGCATGAATATCTATTTATGTAGCATCAAAATATTAATACTTAGCTGCCTGCAATCTTGCATCTATTGTTAACTTTACCTTTTTGCGATGTTTGTTTTCATTGATGATTGTTGACGTATTATCATAACATTATTTTCGTTTCCATCTTTCAAGGCGTAGCGACTTATGCCGCAGCGGTACTTTTCCGCATGTCCGAAGACAAGCCTCATGATTACAAGAAGAGACTCTCCATGGAGCTGACCAACTCTCTGTTCCGCGATGATCACCAGATGTGGCCCAACGATCTGGCCATGCAGCCTGATCTTCAGGTAAGGAGTTTTTGATATAATGGAGGTAGATTTACTGTGTAGATTCGAAATATTAAAGATTATAAATAGTCGTTGTTTTTTGGTGCCCAAAATATTTAGAAAAAGAAAGGTGTGCTTAGAAGTTTATATTTTGATATTGGCCAGTATTTTTGTTGTGTTTAGGCAAATTATTGTAATTATAGGGGATTACTGATAAACTTTGCTTAGTTAAAAAAAATATTAACATCTGCTTTACCATACATGTTTTGACGGTTTTACGTCTCTTAACTTTACGCAACGTTTATAAATAAACCATATAGTTATTATTTCCGAATCAGTAATATTTATAGTAACTGTAAAATCAATGTTTTAGGGTTTACTTGATGGATTAGAAAACATTTTTGTCTCAGTGTACCAATTTTACGCCAATGTCGTTTGTGTGTACTTGTGAATGTGGCTTCCCCCTTTTAATTTGACTCCTCACTTTATTTAATTTTGATCCGAAATCCCTTCACTAGGATATGCTTGGACCTGAGCAAGGCTATGAAGGGCTGTATGGAACGCGACCATCGTTTCACCAGCAAGGTAAGTTGGGAACGCATTTATAGAAGTTTGGGCGACTAACACTTAGAATTGTGTAGAAAATGATGTTACAAAACCTCACTTAGTTTTGTTTTTAGTGGCTAGTACACCTTTCACTCTTGGAAATATTCTTCTGTATGATAATTGGGACTTTGTAAACTAGATGCGCGGTTTCACCCTATCAAAAAATATCCTATGTCCTAATACAGGTCATGGTCTACCTATGTGCCAAATTTAATCCAAATCTGTTCAGCCGTTTTAGCGTGAAAGCGTAACAAATAAACAACAAACTCACTTTTGCATTTATAATATTATATACCTAGATAAGAAGAATCATATTTTGCGTCCAATACGTAACGGATTTAAGTCTTATTTCATCTTCTATTTCTTTGTTCATTCAAAGCAATACTTCCCCATATTTTCTAGTGTCTTAGGCTCACTTTTAGAATTAGTATAGAGACTAGACTAGTGGTTTCAAATGTAGTGTCTGTCTAGTTATGAAAACAGTATTTAGATGAACTAATTTAGAAAGTTTGCGGCTCTTATAGACAATGTACCTATGTAAAAACATTTCACATCATACAGTAAGGTTATGTAATATCTGAAAACTACTTGAGAAGTATTTTTGCTATAACTTACTGTTGAAACATTTTTCATACAAAAATGCTTCTCGAGTTCTCACTATTGTATATTTTGATAGCACTGTACTATGTTCCTATCATAAGAATATTAAGGTGTCTGTATAAATACGATAACTCTTTTTTTACACGCAGCTTAACCAGGGACCTATTTATCACTAAACACAGGTGATGGGAATATTATTTCTATTGTTTTCGTGTTAACCTAATATGTATGTTTTTATATATTGGTCTCTATTTGTGGTGTAACAGGATTTGTGGTTTCCAATAATTGCTATCAGCATGTCACATTATTAATATTTAATATATGTGTTTCATTCATACCCGGTAAGATTTTCCTATAAGGAAAATGAATATGGCTATATTTTCAAGTTTTTGCTTTAATTATGCTAGTTCCTACACGAGTGAGTAACTTACCAAATACACTTTGAAATAGTTAATCCTCTTTTTTGCCCAGCTAAGGCAAAGCCAAAAGGAAGGGTTATGTTTTTTTTAATCTAAAGATTACATGGTTTCTAATTACAATGTTAGTCAGGTTCAATATTTAGTCATACAAACAAGTCATTAAAAGGGTGACGGACGATAAAATTATATGTAATTATATTGCACCCAACTTATTGACATTGGGAAAGTGGAGTATAGTTTGTCCACTCTGAAATGACTCGTCCCACTACCGCATTTATGCACACGGTAATGCGAATTTCTATCGGTACAGCCGCGTGCACTTTGGACTAGTTATGGTACGAATTTTATTCGTGCGATCAAATACGAACACGCACGAACGATCCCAACCTTCCAAGTACTAAAGGGAGTGCGCAGACTGAGTGCGAGTTAGACGTACGTATACGTGCGTTTTGTTCCGACGTCCGAAAATAATCCGAACTTGTTGGGATATTTCCACCATTGACCACGATCATACGTTTACGTACGATACAAATTCGTGTCCAAAGTGAGCGCGGCCTAATGCGGTAGTGGGGCGCGTAATTTCAGAGTGGACAAGTTATAACAGCAGCTTATCATTACTATTACAGTTCTCGCAATTAAACCCGAGCAGTTAATTCTCCATGTTTTTAAAAACAAACATGCCACAACAACAACACGGCTTCGCAGCAGTATCCTTTTACTTTCGACTCTATTTACTTAGTTTCACAGCTCAAATCACGTTGCGAGGTTCACATATTATTAATTGTTATTTGTGAGTATAAAACAATATCTGCTTCCATGCATTAACATCCATACCGTGTGTCCCCGATGCTCAAACTAAATACCAACCCTTTGCTCAACCCTAGAAACAAAACAAGTCCTAAAGTCTCTTTATATTTCGCAGGCTACGATCAAATACCGATAGACTCAATGCAGGGATTAGAAATCGGCAGCGGTTTTGGCATGGACATGGATTTGGGTGAGAACGAGGGCGCGGGCGCCGCGTCAGCTGATCTGGCGTTCCCTGAGCCCCCGCATGACAACAACAACGTCGCCGCTTGGTACGACACCGACCTTTAGGTTTAACGCCCTTTTGTTGTTGAGCATTGACGACATATTTTATGAGAAATTCAGTTCAATTTACTTTTAGGTATATTATGTAGTGTGTTTTTGTTAGTGTTGTGTCAGTTCTACTTATTTTAAAATAATGATATACGTAAATGGAAAATTCAATATACATCGCAATGATATCAATATCAGCTTTGTAATTTTTTTTGATTCAGTATACACATACCATAATACATTTTTCCCTTCAAAGAACTTCATGTACTAAGGGTTCATGAATTATACTCGTGTATAATTTACCGTGTTTAAGTCGTGTAAAGATTCCAAGTTACGCTAAGTTTGTCTTAGTCTAGTTTGGAGACAACTGACGACGTTGTATCAATTTGATGCTTATGCAATAATGTTCAATTAATTGACGCAACTGCAATGTTATTAAAATCTGTGATGAAGAGCAGCTGAGAAATGCAATACAAGGCTTGAATGTTACCAAGCAGAAATCATTACGACCGAAACTCGAGTTTATTTACATTGGTGCTATAAAAACAACAATGAATGTTGATTGCGAAATTATAAATGATTTTATTTTTAATTGTTTATGTTAACATCAGTGTGAAATGTCAAATTATTCGGAAAATAAACCCTGCATTGGTTATATCGCTGTTTTATACGCGCACGTATAAAATGCGTTTAATCGGAAAATAGGGTACTCTAACTATAAGATTTTTTTATAGGCTTTAAAATCGTATTTCTTAGTACTTGTAATTGAATTAGTAATGCGCATTTAAAGTATTGGAATTATTTAAGAATGATCGAGTTTTTAATTTTTTTTATTATTTTGTTACATTTTTGTATGAATCATTATTTAAATGATGAATAAGACTGTTTGATTGAGTGAGTCATGTATTCGAAGTTTAATTTTAATTTTTGACTGCCATTTTTTTTATCCTGCCCTTCTAACAAGGCCAAATTTTAGGACTGTAGAACGAAGGTAGCCATGCGTACGATTTTTTTATTGTAGGCTAAGTTTAGTATTTGTTGACGAGAATGTGTTATTCTCTGACGTAGTTAAGTAGTGAGATTAAGCATAACAAAATTTTATGTATTCAATTCAAGTGGACTAATAGCGAAACTTCTGATATGAATGGATGCATGTTTTTTTATCTTTTCAATTATTTTATGCGTGGTACTTAAGATGAAGTACGTCGTACTATAGTTTCGCCAATAATATCGGCTATTTGCACATGATATACGGAAAACTAGAGGAGCACTAAACCGTTAGAAGAATGTATCTTAGAATAATATAATCATTTAATATAAGATTTATAATAATTTACTTGATTGTCCACTTAGGATCCTCCTATATATTTTTTTCTATTTGATATTTTAATCTACTTTACCGATGTTTTTATATCGACTCGACTATGGAGACATTCGTAAAGTGTCGCAATTTGTGTCCATTTCTGTATGGATAATAAACTAAACTTAATTAAAATATTGATGCTTTTCATTTCATGAACAAACCTTTATACACAATGAAAACCCTTGATACATTGAAGTCAGAGTGTGCGTCCACATTGCCAGTCTAGCGCGGTTGCGACGGCGGGCGCGAAGTACATAAGAAACTGCCAACTGCCGCTTGCGTCCATAGTGTAGTGACTAAGGCGGACGACAGGCCCGAGCGAGATTGTGCGCGTAGTTTTAAAATGTTCCTAACCATGCAATATGACCGCACTACAGGCCTAGTCAGCCCGGGTGGCGGGGGCATCAAACCAGTTCGGTCTTGCCGCTAGGCTTAAGCGCGTCTGCAAAACATCTTTTTTGTAAAATGGCTGTAATACAGAAGTGTTTAAGTGAAATTCAGTCTAAACCAGCTATATAGCAAAGTAAAACTAAAAATCAACACAAATATTTTTTTAGGGTACAATTTAGTCTTCATACGAATTTAAAAAATCACCATTTATTTATCTGTGTTTATAATCCTAATCCATGGTTTGTAACACCTGACCCCGGTAGCACACCGCCGCGAAACCATAACAGCGACACCGCAGTAGTCGCGTCATGTTCCGCTCATCCGTATCGGATCCGAGTAGCGAAACACGACGCGAGCCAGTTGAATTAAACTACTGCAGTTTCGCAGCGGAGGTGTGCTACCGGCGTGAAATACATCTTTACCGCTACAACAGCTCGCATGTCACTGGTCGCAGCACGCCCCCGCCGCCACATGCCCTAGTCACCGCGCATTTAGGTACTGTGGACGCACACTGATGCTCACTGAGCTGTTGAAAATGTGGCCCCATGAATGTGCACCCTGACCGCAGAATTCTTGCGGAAATAATATGATTAAATACGTACATATTCTCACGCGTTCTTTCCATGGGGGTATGCAGAGAAACTACAGAACCCCATCTGCTACGATCCTCACATAGGTACTACTTTTGCTTGGTTTACGTTCAGAATAAAACTGAAACTACCATATCGAAGCCTTGATAACGTTTATTTGAATTACATTTTCTTTCATCATTCACATGGGTGGGACAAAATATCATAGCAAAACTCAAAAGAGTTAACAAATTACAAGAAATACAAATATTGATCTTTCATCATAACTTGTCCCTCGCCGTCATGTTGGCATCATTGCTTGTAAAGCTTAGTTTCTATACTAATAGAGTTCGAAATCGAAATGGCGACTGACAGAACAGTGGTACCCATCGCGTCACGAGATTATAACGAACGCACTGCATAAAGATATATAAAAAGAGATAGCCGTACTTTTGGTAACCATCGCCAGGAAGGCTGAATCAGTATTTAGTGGGTGTAGGGTACTCTGCGCTCTGGTGAGAATGGTGACGGTCCGCCCGCAAGCGGCTGGCTAAATAACTATGTATCGCCGCTCAAAGACGAGTTATGGTTACAAAAAATCAACATACTCGTATATTGTAACGCAAACGTTCATTTTTTGTAAAAATAACTCGTCGTATGGTTACAAAAAATGAACGATTACGTTACGTATGTTGATTTTTTGTAACCTTAACTCGTCTGAGCGGCGATACAGTCACTTGGCCAGTCGCATGCAGGCAGACCATCACCAGATCCTCACCAGAGGAGGGCCCCTACACCCACCAAATACCGAATTAACCTTCCTGGCGCTAGTTACCAAAAGTACGCCTACTTATATATCTTAGACTGCTACGTCTGAAGTGAAAAGAGTTAAACATACTAAATCACCAAAGAAGGAATCTCATAATTAAACGATTGCTATTGACAGATGCAGGTTCAAGGTGGGTACAAATATACCTATATGTGAACCGGAACATAAATGTAACATACGTTGAAACGAACATGTCCAAATATGTATGCAGTGCTAATAGAAAAGTTACAAAAACGAGTCGAATTTGTTTCAAGATGTGTTGTTACATTTCATGTTGCATTGCATATACTTTTTGGATGGCATGTTCTTTAGAACATTTAATACGTTTCACATATGTATTCACTCACCCACCATTATGTAACATTGCTACGTCCGTCGCTACAAACTTCTACATCCCAACAAAATCTACGTATGTACATTTACCCAATAACTTCAGTACCTCCAGAGGACAAAACCACATCAATCTTCGCTCAATTCAAATTACATTCCCTATACCTACCTATCTAAACTTCAAACTAACGCAAGAGCAAGATGTATCAGCAAAAGGCGACATAACTCAGCTAGGCCACAAATTGTTCCCGTAGCTACCCACCTCCTGCCTGTGTGCAAGCGACCGCACAGCCGCTCCACGCAACTTCCCCGTACACCTTTGTCCCGACTGTTATTATGCACAATTAGGACTTAGACCGAAGCACGCGGCACTAATCTTGCACTAACTTCGACTTGGCTATACGTGAAATAGTTGCGAACCTAGTAATTGCGCAATTATGTGAAGGGATCATGGGTTCATAGTGTGTCTAATGTCTATAAAATTTTTGGAGTCTATTAAATTATACTTAGGTACTTCCTTCATTTTTAAGGTAGATAGACGTGCTACAAATTTTGACGACGTAAATAACGCCCCAAAAGCGGGTCCAAAATTGGTTCACTGCTAATAATTTAGTATTAAATGGAAAAAAAAACTATGTTCATAAAATTTTCTTTACCAAATGTCAAAAGTAGTAATTGTGAGATAGTATTGAATCAAGAGAAACTAGAATTTGTCGATAAAACTGTTTTCCTGGGGATCACGCTCGACTCAAGGCTATTATGGGGTCCTCATTTAACATCTCTTGCAGGACGGCTAAGTTCAGCAGCATATGCTGTCAGAAAAATCCGTCAATTTACTGATGTAGATACCGCGAGGCTAGTCTATTTCAGTTATTTTCTTAGTATTATGTCTTACGGTATTTTACTTTGGGGACGGGCTGCAGACATCGAGTCTATTTTTATTCTGCAGAAAAGAGCGATCAGAGCCATTTATTATCTCCGCAGGCGCGACTCTCTTACAGGGAACTGTTTAAGGATATTCACATTATGACGGTACCTTGTCAATACTTATATCTATGAAAACATCATGTACGTAAGAAAAAAATTACATATTTTTAGTAAAAGAGGTAATAGACATACCCCCGAATACTGAAACGTCACTCAAAATTTAAGTAGCACTTTTATTTAACAGATACTCAAAAGTGACGTTTGACAATACGAAATCTAAAGTTTAGGAGCTGCTCAAATGTTAAGCAGCCCTTAAATTTTGAGTGACGTTTCAGTATTCGGGGGATAGGTAATTATAGTATCTATAAGAAATAGGGACCTATTAGTAAAACCAGGTTTCAGACTGGCTAAGGTAGACTCATCTTTCATGGGGTACTGTTTATAATGTTACAATTAAATTCCTCCCCATACGCACACTAGGTAGGCTGGCATAATAGAAGTTTGGGGATTACGTCACTGATAAATATGCTTGGCTCATTGCTGGTCCTGCTCCACAACCACAAGTAATTGATTAACATTTTGAAAATACTGTTGGAGCTGCTGAAGATTGTAAGACCATCTTTGTATTGTATAAACTCAATTTCCTTTGTATTATATAATTGCATAGCACAGGTGTGAGTACTATGTACTAAATATCTACCATTTACCAGGTAATATGTAGTATTTAATTGACTTGAATGTGCCCTGGGGCCGTGAGTATGTCATGCTCACTCAAATGTCTCGCTGATGGTGGCGCGTGTGTTGGATCATTTAGCTCCCTTTAAAATTGTTGAGCTGAATGGTGCTGATTCATGCGTCATGTTCGTGAACGGGCGCCGTCAGTTGGGACTGGTCATCTCTTAGCTGCCATGGCTTATTTTAATTTATTTTAAGTTATTGAATGGTTCTTTTTTTTTTTTCATTACGGTCGCTTTTACGAACGTGCACATCTTTCTAAATTGTTCTCACATGCATAATTTCAAAATGAATGATGCAACCAATATTTTGTATCAAATTTTTGATTTAAAAGAGTGTCCGTGGAGTTTCATGCCCGTTCTTCTCCATAGGTACCTACTAGCTTTGGAATGGGCAACTAGCTTCATATTTTTGACTGAAGTGTGCCTGTAAATGGTTTAATTGAAATAAATGCTTTGTTTGAGTTTGAGTTTATAATCATAATACCGATTTAACCTTAGTATTTGCTTAACTATAATTATGGTAAAGGATTGAATAAATTACGAATTTACATAATTGCTTTATATTTTACTTTATGTAAGACTAACTTGTAATATCAATTCCCAATTACCTAGGGGCCTATAAACTATACTTGCAACTACATTGTAATAATATTACTTTGTGCCTCTACGAATTTTACTTACTCGTAGCACGCCTACGAAACCGCGTAGCACTTTGTTACGCGTGTTAAAGACAAATCGCTGAGTTTTATCTATAACACTATAAACCTATGCGCTATTTACAATCAAAAATACAACTTGCTATCAATCCCAATAATTATAGGCGTCCCTAATTAAAAGTTATACGTACTTAAACAGTCAGACGACATTAAACCGTAATTATGTATTATTCTCATGGGAGTTTCCAAATCACGGTTCGAAGCCAGCAATCATCGAGAAATTTGCTCATGTATATTTAATACAAGCTAAATGGTTTTCGGTATTTTCCCATGTGACGATCAGCAGTAATTAAACCTGGATTGTTTCGACTCTATTGGTTTTCACATAAAGTTGATTTTCGTGTGGCAATATCAGTTCGAAGTTCTAATTATTAAGGAGTGAACTGTTGTCGATAATTATTGTTCGTGAACTTAAATGTAGACACTACGTGTATGCGTCGGGATACGGAAGTTGTCGAGTGTATTAATAAAGCAAATTGTAGGGTTAACTGAGTTCATCGTTTACCCTCTATCATTAGTTCTGATTTATAAATGGGGCAGGAATAACTCTTTTTAGAATTGGCTGGCTGGAAATAATGTTATTCCTTAGGAAAATAATTATGGGTAGTTAGCCTGGTAATTAGATATCTAGTGAAAAAACGAGAAGAAAAAATGCCATACCGTATTATTCGATTTAAAAATGTATTTTTGACCTTACAATAGATAAGGATAATATTAAAGACATACTCCAGTATGGTCTTGTCTGACAACCAGTCCTACCAAGGGGTATCGTGTTATCCAGTAACTGGGCTGTGGAGGTCAGATAGGCAGTCGCTTCATGTAAAATACTGATAAACCGCGTAGACTGTAACCCGACCCCAACATAGTTGAAAAAAGGCTAGGCAGATTGACTTCGGTATTTTCTAGGTACTCTTGCTACGAGTTGTAAAAGGTGTCTCTGTAAGAACTTGAATTTTAAGAACTTAAAATATACATATTTATTAAATGTTTTATTTACATATTTCTCATAATATATTATCATGACTCCCTAAAAACTTTAAAACCCAAATCTTAAGGTCCCAAAGCACGCCACCCGCACAATCTAAAGATTCGTTGTATTGGTATGCAAGTATTTCTTGCAACCTTTGTAACTTTTAACTTACTTATATCATTTTATATTTCTGTTTACATAGTTTGTTACCACTTAATTTTTATAAAGCATTATTATTTTCGTTTTTACCTTAGGTTATCACTGAACCTATTTGAGAACGTTGGTTTACATGTTATTGGCAACTGTATAAGCACATAACTGTTAACTACTGTTATTTTATATTTTGTTTAAAGAAGCTGTTGGTGTACATTTATAAAAATAAAAAAAAAACATATTTAAATTCAATGAAATCCTACAAATTGATTTATCTGACAGGACTTCCTATGAGGTTCCCACCGCCCGCCGGTGCTGGCATCAGTTCCGTTTTCCGTTTCTCTCTTAACTTTTTATCCCTCAGAGTAGGTATGTTGAGTAATTTTATAAAATGCACGTCTTAAGTGTGATTTTGGTTTTTCCGGCGGTATACTTTGACCTTGAGCTGGCCCAGCATAGTAATTACAGAGTTTCAATAGAATACGAGACCATCTTGTAATGGTCTGGTTTTTTACCACTGACGTGTGGCCTACTGTACCTGAGTGAAGTGTGCAACAAAATTCACCTTAAAATTTTTCTTTCATTAATTTGATTATTTATTAACACATTTTCGCCCCCCATACCTATTTATTTGTGACAAATGACAATCTTAACCCTTTCACTGACCGTGTTCAATTATTTCACGTAAATTTAAATTATATTCTTAAAATGATAATTTATTATGCATTACAGGGGTTGGGACTTGGCCCCAGCGGAAATAGAATCCATTTGGATATTTTTTATTTTTGGAAATTGAACCTCATTAATACGTCTAGGAAATGACGTAAAAAAAGCGTCTGCCTTTTTTTGTATTGACCTTTTTATTTTGTGTTATCGGCTTTTTATTTCAATCTGTTTTTCAAAGGTTATGGTAAAAATACAAATAGAACCTTGTTTTTTATGGGAAAAATGGTGTAGCAAGAACCCTGCGCAAGGGGTTGTTCCAAAGTAACATGATATTTTAAGCGGGTTCAGATATTCCCACGGGTTCATAAAATAAAATAGCTTTTAACGAATAATAATGTAGTACCTGGAAGTAGTCTACATTAGGTACGTATGTACATATGTATATATTGTATGTGTAGATATATATTGTATCGACCTATAACAGTTCGATTGATCTTTAAGTGTGGAATTTCTGGACTTTAAAAGAGACTGTGACCTCTGAGTTGGTTCCGGCCTTTCTTTTCAGAGTAGTCGGATAGGAAACGCAGTCCTCATCTAGTTTTAAAATAAGTATGATTGACGTGTAAAAGTGTTTACACGAACCTACTTACAGAAATATAATCATTTATCATTTATTGTAAAGACCGCAGTTCAATATTCATATTTGTAGAAGAAATACCAACTAAGACACCTTACTAAGCAAACTCCCTGACCGGAACATTTCAGCGATATTGAATGTATACGGACGAGGCAGTACAATATTCTACGAAGATGAACTCTCGTTTTATATTCCCAGGCTCTTGTCCCGTATAATTTCAAATTGATGTAACACGTTTTCATGGAACTTTACAATGGCGCGGCCTGTCTGTAGATCCTTTGAAATTAAATTACTTTGGTTGCTACTACACAAACCATATTTGATTAAAAACTGTAGGGACACCAAATATAAATAACAATAAAAAATGGTTTCGGACAAAATTTATGAGTTGACTGCAGCTTGCAGTTTCTTGAAGCACAGAACGTAAAAAATGCCGAGGAGGGTAAAGGGTACCTACTGCGTTGGTGATAGATGGATAATACCTACTTAAATGTTCAATGTTACACATGCCAAATCTGAAACTAGCTATTTCAAGTCGTATAAGTACTTGGGTAGATTTTGTTAACTTGATGTAGGTCGTGATTTCGAACCCACCCAGGCGCTTTACTTTATGTATTTCATTTCATCATCACTGTGAGGAAAGACGAAATCAAACTTTTTGGTTCTAGAACAAAAAAAAGGAGACATGTTACATCCACCAACCCGTACTGGACCCGCGTGGTGTATTATGGCCCATTCCCTCTCACAGAGAGGAGACTTGTGTCCCAGCAGTGTACTGCTGGGACACAAGTCTCCTCTCTGTGAGCTCTCTGTGAGTCTAGCTGTCCGCCCCGGCTTCGCACGGGTAGCACTAAGTACTTATCTACGGCGCACCTAACTACCCTACCTACCTACCCACCCTACCTACCTACCCTACCTACCTACCCTACCTACCTACCCTACCTACCTACCCTACCTACCTACATACCCTACCTACCTACCTACCCAACCTACCTACCCTACCTACCCTACCTACCTACCCTACCTACCTACCCTACCTACCTACCCTACCTATCTACCCTATCTACCTACCCTACCTACCCAACCTACCTACCCAACCTACCCAACCTACCTACCCAACCTACCTACCCTACCTACCTACCTACCCTACCTACCTACCCTACCTACCTACCCTACCTACCCTACCTACCTACCCTACCTACCCTACCTACCCTACCTACCCTATCTACCCTACCTACCCTACCTACCCTACCTACCCTACCTACCCTACCTACCCTACCTACCCTACCTACCCTACCTACCCTACCTACCCTACCTACCTACCTACGCTACCTACCTACCTACCATACCTACCTACCTACCTACGTACCATACCTACCTACCCTACCTACCCTACCTACCCTACCTAAATACCTACCCTACCTACATACCTACCCTACCTACCTACCTACGCTACCTACCTACCTACCATACCTACCTACCTACCTACGTACCATACCTACCAACCCTACCTACCCTACCTACCTACCCTACCTACATACCTACCCTACCTAAATACCTACCCTACCTACATACCTACCCTACCTACCCTACCTACCTACATACCTACCCTATCGGGTTAAAAATTATCGTCCGTCTCCTGGTTCTAAGCTACCTCCTGACCAATTTTCAGCCAAATCGGATCAGCGGTTCTTAAGTTATAAATAGTGTAACTAACACGACTTTCTTTTATATATAGAATCGAAGTACATTTTCAAAAATTACTCTGAACAAGCTGTTCGTGCCCGGCGTCGCCCGGGTGGATTTTCCAAAATTTTCTTTCATGCAAACCCAGAGAGGGGATACAAGACAATTACAAATACAAAAAGAAACTGCCCAATCGGTCGAGCCCTTCTCTAGTGATGATCTTTCATAGATGCGGCAGTAGATTTTTATTTATGTACTTAAACTACGTACCTACTTTATTAGTTAAACTATTGGGATAATACGAATGATTGAAATACTATATTGAATTTATGCAAGACTAGTAGGTTACTCTCAGAAGTTGTGCACAACGTTTCGTGATCAGAAGACCGTCTCGTATAGTTTTTTTTTTTGCAACATCCGATTTTAATTAAACAAAGCCTATATTCTGCTCCAAATGAATATCTGTCTTCAGTAGTTCAGGAGATGTGCGCGAATAAAAAAAGATATAGAAAAACATACACCGGAGATTCTACTGTTTTATTATATGTATTGAAGATAGTAAATGAAAAAAAAAATGGGAAGAACGATCTGTTTTTCTGCTGATCTGAATAAAGGCTCGTGCGGACCAGTGCGACGCGACGGCGCGACGCGACTCGAACAATACAATTTCTAAGAAAACTTCACGGTATAACAATAGCCGATGTCGCGTCGCGCTTGTCTGAACGAAGCTTCAATGATCAGTTAATTTTATATTAGGTATTATTAAACAGTTCTAACCCGGGCGTGAGAATTTTAAAAAGAGACCTTTACGCAGATTAAGAGTGACAGAGGAGATGCTCTAAGTACATAATCATATAACGGTAGTAAAAAGAGACCTTCACGCAGGTTATGAGTGACAGAGAAGATGCTCTAAGTACAATAATAATTAATTCTTAATTATTTTATAAGCTATAATAATACAGTAGGATCCGGTGTATATTTGTCTGTCTGTTTGTTTATTCGCGCACATCTCCTGCACTATATGCTGGCATATAGCGATATAAGTGGGGTAAATGATAGAAGATAATGTGACCAATCGACAGTTTCAGGGTTATCCATTATTTACGCCACACCCTGTATAACGTTGTTAAAAGACGCTTAACAAAGCCTAGTCACTTGTTCTTCCCGTCATTGCGATCTTTATTTTGTACCAGATATGGTCCGGGAACCTACTCGTTAAGAAGTTATTGCAGTTCTCAGTTTTCTGACTTTTTTTCGTTGTACAAACTCGGCTGGTTCTAAGAACTTGATACAAATTAAAAAAAGGTTATCAGCAACTGTGCGATATTAAGGCGTCCTCATTACCACTGATATCGTTATAAAAGTCAACCTTCGACACTCGAATGTAAGTAATTCGAAAGATTGTTATAATGTGGTGTTGCTGGGTAACGACACCAAGTCATTGTAGTCACATTGACTTCAGCATTACAAACTTATGACTCCGCAAAACTGCACAGGAAAGAGAAGAGTCTTTGTAATTTTGATACCACAGTGGCAATAACGACGCGGTATCGTGACACCAAGTAGAACAATGAAGTAAAACTGATAATTAAAAGAAGTTATCCGACATTTTCGTGAAATAACTGTATCTAAACAGGTGGAGTCGATTGTGAATCGCTGCAGTTCACTTATCTAATACTTATTTCCCACGAATGGCTGTTATAGGGGGTCGTTGTTAAAGTGCAAGTTCTCACAGGGATTGGCATCGATGTTGCCGATAGATGACGGAGAGCTGTGGCAAAGTACTCGTTGCTCGTTATAGAAACGCACCCGAAGGGCCAGAGCGTTGGGTCGCCTAGGATAGTTGGGATCGTCAAAGTTGTAACTTTGCACCGCGGTGAAATCTACGTAACCATTTCTATGCGCATTTACAAAACCGACCGATTGTGTTCTTGATGCCGTACCACACGTTTTCATGTGCGCGTTTTTTGTCCCACTTCCTGGGAATATGTTGTGGGCCAGTGTGCGATCCATGGCATCGAAATTGTTCGTGACGCGACTGTTGAAATGGTCACGGGCTGTGCCGGACGGCAACACGGTGAGTGCGGTGAGCAGGGCCTGTCAACTGTTAAATCGTCGTCTCTGAAATAACTCACCACCGGAAATAATGTGTTGCTCAGTGTGGGATTCGTGTCGGCGGTTATCACCATCACCACTATGGGGTTGCGAGACGTGTGCACGGGCAGTATGTCCTCCACAGTGCTGTTGCACTCGAAATACAACTCGGTTTCTGTCAATCGTCGGCCTGTCCCCATCTACGAGTTCTTTTTCGTGAGCATCACCGGACCGCCGGGATTTGTGTACCCGCTAAAATTGCAACTTTTATGAATAGTGTGGTAGATCACGTTCAATATGTGATCGTTAGACGGAACCATTTTTTCCACGCGACCGTGTTTGTGTAGCAGTACGGCTGATTCTCGTAATATTTAAATTGTCCACCGCACAAAGATCCATTCTCGATGGTGTAATTGAAAGAATGCGTACAATCTGCGGGATTACAGTAGTTCCACGATCCGTCCACGTTGTGACACCAATAGTAGTGACTTTTTCTTTTGGCATTACCCTTTTTGCACACCGCATCTAGGGACAGAGTGCACACCTTCCTGCGGCCAACGAGAGCCGATCGTCTGGTACATTTTTCCTAATTTTTATCGTCGATGGCGCACCATTCCTACGGATCGTTGTCGAATTTGCCACAATTGCTGGTGCACTTTTTACTGGGCGCGGTTCGGAAGCGCGGAGCGATGGGACCGATTTTGTGACACTGCCAAACTCTGGTTCCATGCAAAAACGCATTGATTCACACCGTAGTACGCACAATTACCCATGCACAAGGCGGTGGATTTGTATTCCGCAGGCGCTTCAATCGTAGAGGAATATATTAAGGCATATACGATCTTGATACGTATACCGTACGAATAGAATACAATAGAATGGAATATATTCATTTGCTTTAAAACATGCAATGGTACTAAAAGTTCAGTAAGCATATTTATCTGTTACTTTTTATCAATAATTTTTCTCACACTATAAATAGAATTACCAATAAGACATCTATGTAGTTTGCATTGAATTTTTTTAAGAGGGTGTTCCCTTTTTCTTTTAGAATATCATAATTACTGTATTAAAGCGAATTTTATGGCATAATGTGCTTTGATGTATGAATATTATTGTACAATATTTTTTTGATCATCGACAAAACGATACGGTTGTTGTTATTGTTTAAAACACGCACGCGCATACTATAATAATCTACACGCTACAGCAACGTCTCGATAACCACAAGTTAGATCAAAAGTGAGAAAAGTGTAGCGAATATCATTTATCTTTCGACATGATACCGCACGTATTGTTCGCAATCTCATCGTGTTGCGTGGCGCTCGCGCAGGGCGCGCAAGTTGTGCGCGAAAAGACTCTCGCATACCAATCGGGATTTTCCGGCGCACCGAATTGGAAGGGGTCGCTGTACTGTCCCATGGACTACGGTATAAACATCGAAACTATAAGCATCAAGAACCCGTGTCAAGGATTCCACTGCAAAATACTCATCAAGTACACACCCGAGAACGCGGACATAGATACACGCGAAGTGCACGGCACGGAACACCTGTGACGTGAAAATATGGCAGAAGAGCAACACGGACGGTAACGACATCGTGATTGGATAAACTCAAACTCAAATCATTTATTCCAAATAAACCAATTACAGGTACTTTTGAATTGTCAAGGGGTCGGTCAGTCAGAAAGATGAAGCTAGTTGCCCATTCCAAAGCGTAGTAGGTTCCTATGGAGAAGAACGGGCAAGAAACTCCATGGACACTCTTTTAAATTAGAATATTGTTACAAAACATTGGTTACATCATTTATGTTGAAATTATACATGTGAGAACAATGTAGTAAATCGTGCACGTTAAAAGCGACCATAATAAAAATATAAAAACAAAAATAATTAAAATAAGCCATGGCAGCTAAGAGATGACCAGTCCCCACTGACGGCGCCCGTTCACGAACATGACGCATGGATCAGCATCATTTAGCTCAACCATTTTGAAGGGAACTTAATGATCCAACACCAACGCCACCACCAGCGAGACATTTGAGTGAGCATGACATGCTCTCAGCCGCCAGGGTACATTCAAGTCAATGAAAGACGTACTCAGTAAATGGTAGATTTAAAGTAGGTTGGGTGAGCACTGTTTGTGCTCACACATGTGCAATGCAATTATATAATACTAAGAGATTGAATTTATACAATGTAAATATAGTTTTTCAATCTTCAGCAGCTCCAATAATATTTTCCAATGCTAATCAATTAGTTTATGCGCCCTTGTGGAGCTGGACCAGCGTTGAGCCAAGCATTTTTGTCAGCGATGTAATCCCCCAACTTATAATATGCTTGGCAGCATAGTGTGCGTTTTATGCAAGATTTAAATTTAGTTTCATTCAATTGGAGTATGTGGGGAGGTATTTTATTGTAACATTTTACACAGTACCCCATTAAAGATGAGTCTACTTTAGCCATTCTGAAACCCGGTTGAACTAATTGGTCCCTATTTCTAGTCCCATAATTGTGTCTATCACCTATTTTACTGAAAATACTTAGATTTTTCCTTACGTACATGATGTTCTCATAGATATATTGACAAGGTACCGTCATAATGTTAATATCTTTAAATAGTTCCCTTAGGGAATCGCGTCTGCGGAGGCCATATATTGCTCTGATGGCTCTTTTCTGCAGAATAAAAATCGATTCGATATCTGCAGCCCGTCCCCATAGTAAAATACCGTAAGACATGATACTATGAAAGTAACTGAAATAGACTAGCCTCGCAGTATCTACATCAGTAAATTGACGGATTTTTCTCACAGCGTAGGCTGCTGAACTTAGCCGTCCTGCAAGAGATGTTAAATGAGGACCCCATTGCAGCCTTGAGTCGAGCGTGATCCCCAAGAAAACAGTTTTATCGACGAATTCTAGTTTCTCCCTATTCAATACTATTTCACAAACAGTACTTTTAACATTCGGCAAAGCAAATCTTATGCATTTAGTTTTTTTCCCATTTAATACTAAATTGTTAGCAGTGAACCAATTTTGGACCTGCAGCAGGGCGTTATTTACGTCGTCAAGATTTGATTCACGTCTATTTATCTTAAAAATTAGAGAAGTATCGTCAGAAAATAACACCATTTGTGGTTTGTTTTTTAATAAATGGGGTAGATCATTAATATATACTAAAAAGAGGAAAGGACCCAATATTGAGCCTTGTGGAACACCCATTTTTACTTTTAGACCGAGTGAATTGACACCGTTAATTTGAACTTGCTGTTGTCTGTCATTTAAATAAGAGTTTACCAAACTGAGCGCAAGCTTACCTAGTCCGTAATGCTCAAGTTTCAAGAGCAAGGTTTCGTGATTTACGCAGTCAAATGCCTTGGAAGGTCACAAAAGATTCCTATGGCATCTTGGGCCGCCTCCCATGCTGTAAATATGTGTTTTAATAAGGCGACACCGGCGTCAGTCGTACAACGTCCTTTGGTGAACCCATATTGTTGTTCGTGTAAGAACTTTTGTTTGGTTGGTGTTAAAATGATTAAGCATTTGATTGAGCATTACCTTTTCGAACACCTTGCTGAATACCGGCAGCACGGATACTGGTCTATAATTGTTGGTGTCTTTACTGTCCCCAGATTTAAAAAGTGGTATAACCTTACTGTATTTCATTAAATCCGGGAAAACTCCTTGATCCACGCACAAATTAAATATTAAAGCTAAATATGGTGCTATAGTCTCGATTATGGATGTACAAACTTTGATAGATAATCCCCATAGATCTTCAGTCAATTTGATTTTGATTTGCCGAAAAGCTTTTACAACTATCATAGGGTTTATATGTTTAAATTGAAATTCAACCGGGCAGCCTGTAACGTTCGCTTTTAATAAATCAATTGAGACATCGGGTGAGGAATTTAAAGCTTCCGTCGTTTTTGATGGTATATTAGTAAAGAAATTTACAAATTCTTGAGCTACTTCTAAGTTAGAGCTTATGGGACCACGTTCAGTCTCCAATGTGTACTCAGTGTTTCGTATTTTTTCCCTGTTAGTTTCATTATTTATTACTTTCCAAACCGTTTTTATTTTATTTTCTGCTGATTTGATCTTGTTGCTAATATACAGAGCTTTAGCTGTCTTGCAGGTATTTCTAAATATTTTCGAATATGTAGCAACATACTTGTTGAAAGTTTCTGTGTTAATGTAAGGCTTAAGGCCATACAGCTCGAACAGTCTTTCCCTACTTATCCTAATACCTCTAGTTGCCCAGTCACTAAAAATAAAATTAGGGCAAATATTTTTTGTTTTCTTTTCAAAAGTTTGATTGAATTCAGTGTGCACTATTGAAAAGAAATCCTCATACAATTTATTTGCATCGTCCATATTATGGCCCAGAGCATTTAACTTATTCAAACTCAAAACTCAAACTCAAACTCAAAGCATTTATTTCAATTAAACCATTTACAGGCACTTTTGAATTGTCAAGGAGTCAGTCAGTCAGAAATATGAAGCTAGTTGCCCATTCCAAAGCGTAGGTTCCTATGGAGAAGAACGGGCAAGAAACTCCACGGACACTCTTTTAAAAAAATTATATTCTTACAAAATATTGTTTACATCATTCATGTTGAAATTATACATGTGAGAACAATGTAGAAAGACGTGTACGTAAAAAGCGTCCGTAATAAAAAATAAAAATAAAAAAACAATTCAAAAATTAAAATAAGCCGTGGCAGATAAGAGATGACCAGTCCCTACTGATGGCGCCCGTTCACGAACATGACGCATGGATCAGCACCGTTTAGCTCAACCATTTTGAAGGGAACTCGACGATCCAACACACACGCCACCACCAGCGAGACATTTGAGTGAGCATGACATACTCTTAGCCGCCAGGGCATATCGAGTCAATGAAAGACGTACCCAGCAAATGGCAGCTTTATAGAAGGTACATGGTCACAGTGCTCACACATGTGCTATGCAATTATACAATAAAAAATAAAAAAAAGAGATTGAAGCTATACAATTCAAAGATAGTTTTTGCAATCTTCAGCAATTCCAACAATATTTTTGAATGCTAATCAATTAGTTTATGCGCCCTTGTGGAGCTGGACCAGCGTTAAGCCAAGCATTTTTGTCAGCGATATAATCCCCAAGCTTATAATATGCTTGGCAGCATAGTGTGCGTTTTATACAAGATTTAAATTTCGTTTCATTTAGTTGTAGTATATGGGAAGGTATTTTATTGTAACATTTTAAACAGTACCCCATGAAAGATGAGTCTACTTTAGCCAGTCTGAAACCCGGTTGAACTAATTGGTCCCTATTTCTAGTACAATAATTGTGTCTTTCACCTCTTTTACTGAAAAGATTAAGATTTTTCCTGACGTACATGATGTTTTCATAAATATATTGACAAGGTATTATGTAGGGTACTATTGAATCTATTTAATTTGCCAGTTGTTATTGGTCTAAATTGTATTTGCACTTTTTGCTTAACTGTTTTAAACTTAAAAGTTATCGTTTGTCCACTATGATCAGACGGCAAATAATTTACGATGGATTTATCTAAATAATCGCAATCGCAGAAGACATTATCGATACAAGTAGCAGAAGTTGGGGTTACTCTAGTTGGTTCTGTAAAACATTAGACAAATTGAACGATTTAAAAAGGCTTAATATTCTACTGCTATTTGAATTATTTTCTAGAATATTTATATTAAAATCACCACAAATAATTGTGGCTTTGTTACTTGATGCAAGTTTCGCTAGGACATCTACTCGTGCCGGTCGCTGCTGGAACTTAAATTGTACCCGAATAAAATTGTCAATCGTTTCTACTGCGAAAACGACGTGTCCGTCATCACATACTGCAACAAGGGACGGGTGCGACGAAGTGGCGATGACATTTCGCGCGACTGGCCATGGTACAGTTTCGAGGACGCGGTCACTGCACGAGAACTATTGGCGCGGGCTCGCATTCGAGGCTACGACATTGTAGAGTATCAGCCCACGTCGTCGAACGTATTTCGAACGATAATAAGTAGAACAAGACGACATGCGGACGGCAACAACATAACGCTACCCCTTTACGTGGCGACCAACTTGACGATATTGTCGACGCGACCTTCGTCGGAGAGAAGTCCGTTCGCGTCGCACGTGAATGAGTACCTTATGCGTTGCGGACTACGTCGTGGAGATAACAACGCGAACGACGGCGGTCATCTGGTGGCGTACACGCTGGGTGGTGGTGACTACCCCTATAATTTAGTGCCCATGGCCCGTGACTTGAATCGCAGACAGGGCATTTGGTATCGACACGAAGAGGAAATACGCAACTTCCTAAGGGGACACACCGCCGGAATGGTAACATGGGAGGTGCTCGTGGTGTACTCCATTCGAAGCGAGGAACCGCATCGCCCCATCGGCTTCGTTCTGCGCTACACCACCTACGAAGACAGACATAATCTGCACAATGGCGTTGTCAGAATCGAAGCTTTCATAAACGAGAACGAACACTTTCGCAACAATCAGTGTACGTTCGATTTAGCCGACTTTTTCAGACCGGCCCATCAACAGGACGCGGATAACGATGCTCGCCACGGGCGACGGCATATTAATTAGTTGATGTTGTTATAGACGTTGCTTGTACAGTCATATATGTAATTGGTTAAAAAACAATAAAACAATGATGAAACACAAATGCGGATTTTTATTTGATACTTACACCTATTTTAATTAATCGATCGTCGTCTACCGTCGACCATTATCATTTTTGTTCCTGCGCCAACTTAACTTGTTTCTTAATTTAATATAATTCTACTTCGCAAAATGACATCATCTTCATCGAACTTCAAGCTCATCCAGCGTGAATTAGTCATGAAGACAGCACCCATTGTAATATTTTATTAGGATATAAAAAAAAACTGTTTAAGTAGGACTCGAGTGTGTGGCGGGCTCAATAATGCACTGTCAAATCACTTTGGTAGCAACGCTTATATTCGTGGTTAAACGTCACACAATTGGTTCATCCATAGAGATCATATTGACTATGGCCATGTTTCATGATCTCAATCCATTCACGCTTGTCTAATAGGCTTGATTGATGAATTCGACCTTTTTTGTATGGTATTAAGGGTTGCACCGTGGATGTACCGACTCGGTGCGAAACAGGGTTTTAAGTTCAGGAGTAGATTAAAACTAAAATGGAAAAAAAAAAAAAAAAAAAAAAAATAATGTAATATCGTTTATTGGTCATAGTTTACTGTTCGATGTGAACACCCCGCATAGGGATCGCAACGAAGTCCCGATGAACGCGCTTCGATTACCTAAAGGTAGCTGTGAAGGTACTGAAAATGAAATAATTTTAGAATGTAGTCAATAAGATTTTTTAACGAGACAGTGAAATACTTACTCAAAACTATTACCAGAACATTATTGACATTTACCCATGTAGTATACCAAGGTGGAACAAGTAGGTTTTCGTTTGAAAGCCTTGCTCTGCCAACCAAATTTATTTATTCGGGAAGACAAACAATTGTACAGTGAGGATTCCATAATTATAAAATTAAATTAAATCTAAGGATGGTTACAGTACAATCCACTACGTTTCCACGGATAACAAAAATACAGGCATACCGTCATAATAAAATTCAGGCCTCAATACAGACCAATACTGTCGTATTTTCCTCAATGTCACAATAAATAGGGTTTGTACAAGAGTACATGACGTAAATAAATTGAGGACGATTGGTCCTTCGGTCCCGAGAGCTTGTCTGAGTACCCCAGTAGCTTAGTCCCAAACAAAACCTTTTTTTGTAAGTAAGTTTATCTATCTGGATAAGTTTTGACAATATGCAACATTTGTAGTTGGAACCTAAATAAAGTAAATTTATTTGTATACTTTTGCTGAGATACAATTAGGATGGACCTACAAAAAAAACGTTTTTTCTGCACAAGTCTTTTTCATGCTCGCATCGCTAAGAAGTACAGCATATGTCCAGGTCCAGGTGAAATTCGTTTCACGGCGATCTGTTAAGATACTATCGAGACGTGAAAGTAGACTAACAGATGCACTTTCACATCTTAGGAGGAAAGTAATGACTAAATTAAATTAAATGCCTCTACCAACCCCACCAACCATCATATTTATGGCTACACCAATCTATCAAAATCACGAAGACTATCCTACTTAACTTCGAACTTCGTCCATGTGCAAATATGTTCCGAGCGAGTGTACTAAGGTGTTTATCATAGGTACCTACTCGTCGCAGTCCGTCGGAATCTATTAAGAGGATTACGAGATGCAGCCAGGAAGACGAGGGTCGTATCCACGTCTCGTTTGAATTATGACCGCCTGTTACACCGTGGCGCAACGTCTGCTTAAATTTCATACGTGATTTAAGAGGTTCGACGATTGGAATAAGTTTTGGGGTGAACGACTTCTACGTTTAAAAGAGTTGCCGTGCTGGAGTGAGGAAAATCGCAACTACAATTTTTTTTTAATGTATCATCCAAGTTAAAATTAATGGTTACGTTTGTAGTCACACTAAGAAATTGTATTTGCTTGTAAGTCAACAATTACGAGACTAAAATTACATTATTTTAGTTCGTTTAATAACAGATTTTCGAATCTTGGTAAGTCACAATTAATATTCTTAAATTTACTCATTTTACGCTCTGTTGTAAACGCAGCCTTCCCTAATCCGCCGTCAGCTAAATTATTTATGCATTTAAAAGGATTTACTCTGTAGCCGCGCGGTCACGACTCTCCGACGCGCTCTGAAAAGCTAATTAGACGCATCATAATTAATATTTATTCAAGAGTTAAGTTCCCGCGACATGATTGAGATGCGAACCGTGGATACACGTGTTTGAAAAACTAAATACAAACCGATATTTCGAGGCAATCTGCCCCTCGAACGAGGGACTGATTGAGACAAAAAGGTTGAATAACCTACAAAAAATGTACCTATCTAAATAAAGCCGATATAACCCAAAACAAACAACAGATTAATTTCTATCGAATTATCCGCAAACATCATTAGCTCATCTTCCAAAAATAATACAATAAGAAAATATGAAAACAAAGGAAAGCGCTCAATCAAGAATAATGAGCCACTAGATTAGATAAAACGTTCGAAGTAAACTCGGCGAGACAAGAAATAATAAATCTTTCGATACCAATTATACGTATGATTGTACCTAAGGCACCCGCGGTTTCGGACGGCCACCAGAATAGAATGGCTCCACTGGGAAATAGAGACAATTGGGGTGAATCTCAACCGGTTATGGAGAATCAGAATGCATTGGATGTGTCGAAGGCTAAACCGATTTACGTTAGATTTGTTGAGTGTTGTAAAGGCTTTTGTGTTTATTTTCTACGGTTAAGTATTAAATTTCCACGTTGTTTATATTTGTAAAGTATAGTTTTGCCACAATAAACATAATTTTCAAACTGGATGACCTTTACTACTCAAAAGGTTCAAACTGTATGAAAACAAAAACCACCAGATTACCTTCAACCTTCCTTTTTGCCCCAAGATGCGGTTACAAAATACTTATCCCTATACAAAAATAAGCTGGCCACGTACCTGCCACGATCCAGGTACGTGATGATTAAGACGTACCTTATAACTTTTAAGTTATTCGTCAGTGCCAAGCCCCCGAGGCTTTGAAACTTGGCTAAGTCGCGGTCGCACACCGCATCAAAAATACGCCGGTTGCAAAGTACGCCAGTCACAAAATACGACGGTTGCAAAATACGCCCTTTGGAAAATACGGAACGTATTAATCTAATAAGAAATGATTCCGCTTTCGCTT
The DNA here is from genome assembly GCA_963853775.1 of Xanthia togata. NCBI lineage: Eukaryota > Metazoa > Arthropoda > Insecta > Lepidoptera > Noctuidae > Xanthia > Xanthia togata. Next base: position 7,965,763 of record OY970802.1, on the reverse strand, counting down.
GAGGTTGGACCGCGGTCTGCTAATTGAGTTAAAATCTTGCTAAGAGTCTGTGATGTTTGTTGTGGTAACATTTTTTACTGGAAAGGAAAGTTGGAGATTCTCATTTAATTTTAAATCTAATAAGATTTTATTTACCTACTTATGTTTTCGTCCAGATTAATTAGGAAATCATAATATTCATATCAGAAGTTTGTCTTATGTGGTTAGAAATATCAGGGCTATTTTTCTCACCACTCGCTCTTACCAATATATATATATATATAAATTAATAGGAGTTTTCATAAAGAAACATTGAATTCATGAAAATAGACATTTCACAAAACACACTGTCAGATAGGCTTTTAGAAAAGCGTCAATCAATGACACCTCAGTAGGAGACAAGGCAATTTGTTAACGGCGTACTGAAAGGTGTGTGCCAACTTTATAATTGGTGTCGTCGGCAATATGAGTCATTATAAAAGAACAATGAATCGTCGAAGGTGTGAGGGACAAAAGTATTTGTGGAGCCATATTTAATTGGGTCGGTTTTATAATAGAAGGGAGGAGAATATGGGATTATGGGAGTGTATAATTTGTTTTCTTATATCCTTCATGGTATAATGAACTGTTGTTTTTAAAAAAAGGTAATACGCAACATAAATAGCCCTCTCTTGTTAAAAGTGACATTGGAAATGAATACATTTGAAAAAAGAGTAAACGTTTATGTCGTTGATGATGTCTATTCAGTATCTTTTTTTGGCTTTTTACTTACCTACTTAGGTTTTACTGTTCCTTTGTTGCGTTTACATTATCACATGAAGCCAAAAAAAAATTTGTTAGTCATATAAAATAAGTATTTTTTAATGAATTTATGAAAATAAGCAAGAAATCATAAAGTTCTGCCTTAATAATTTCCTACTTCAGCTGCATCAATAAATTAAGAAAACTCACTAAAAGGTAAGCTTTAGAGCTAACTCAATAGCGGAAGCTTTATGGTAAATTAATTATGCCGTAAATAATTGCAGAGAAAACTTAATAATTCTGAGTAACTTTGCAATATCTAATTTATCTTTACTTCAGTAGGTATACCTGCACTTAAAAGTATACAATGTGTTAGGAGAACGGTTACCGATACTTTATGAATATATGTATGTATATATGCTTTATGAAAAATGAGTATTCATTTTTATCGACAAATGCACTTTAAAAAATACTCTGAACCCAACACCCCTTCAATAGCAGCTATATTATTTTTTTAATCGGCTGCAATTGGGTATGTTCAATGAAATGCTAATATCTATGAATCTAAAAGATCTAAAGACGTGCAAATGACCATATCGCAAAATAAAACGTCGGGGTTATCGAATATCTCAATATTTTTTCCTAAATAATAAACAAAATCGGGGGATAAAACAAATAAAAAATATACAATTTTTTTAAATTTTCTACTCCCCCTTGAATAACCCCTGAATGTTGCTTATGTTTAATGAAAAGTATTTCAGTCAACCTACAAAATGATACCAAAAGATTGACTCTGCGGCTATTGTTTTAAAAGTTATGCCAAACGGTAAATAAAGGAAAGTTAAACAATATACAAATATTTTGAATTCTTTTATTTAAAATTATTAAAGTTATTCATACTCTTGATTATTCCAAGTTTGACACGGTTTTCCGACCAATGCGGCTCTATTGTGAAAGTTAGAAAAGGGTAAGCTTTGATATGGTTTGCTCGTGGGCGATCATTTATTGTTTCCTACATACTTTTATATTTTTATGAAAGGTGAGGTAGACTGGTTTGCATGTAAAAGTATACAAATTATATTATAAAATATACTTTATAATGGCCTATTACAAAAGTAAAGTATGATATTCTTTCATTTCCATTTTCTTTTTTTATAAACTTGTTTTTGTTTATATGGGTTGAGCTGTACATTGTTAAATATCGTCAAAGGTTGATTTAACACTTGCTTTGAATGTCCCTAATTTATTTTCATAAACTTACCTTTATACTTACCTAATCTCAGGACTAAAATATAAGTTTTAAACTCCACCTTAGATTCCACCACAACTTGAGTTTCTGAAAGGTTTTTGTAAACATGCGAAGCCGTGAAACATTTTATAACACTTGGTTTCCACTGAAACAGTCTATTAAAAAGTTATAGTAAGATTTCGTGACCTAGTTCTGTAACTCAATACGTTTCAATAGCTCCTATTTAAGTTGGCCACTTGAAGACGCTTACAAAAGAAATTGTCTTGATTTAATTTTCCTAGTACCTACTCGGTAATAGTGGAACGGTTTGTTTATGTACTCGTAAAAGTGATCCACTGAGAAGGATGAAGACGAATGGATTTAGAAAATTTTGAAAAATTAAAATGTATACGCACATTTGAATTTTTCACATTTTTGGACTTAACAGAACAATTTAAACAGGTTTATATTAAAGTAGTATTTTCAACTAAGATGTCGCTATATTCCTATAATGAATATAACTTAATAATAATTATTATTACTGTCTTTGACATTTTTCGGGACCCTAGGGTCCCGGACGTTTGGAAGGCGTACGAGGGGCCGAAGCCAACTCGCAGAGGCCCGTTAGACGTGTTGAATGAAACGAGGCACCAACCTACGATTATCCCTGTACGCACTATGCTAGTGCACCGGTTGGGTGCAGGACTATTGCAAGATATGGAAAAAAAGATAATGGATTATGGGTTTGGGTGGCTTTATTACTGTTACTATTAGCCTGCATTATTTTACTGCTGAGCAAAGGGTTCTTTCTCCCATGACTTCCAGCTCTTTCAATGCGGGGCTAATGGAGACTTTTCTTTAGCTCTTTCCGCCGTATTTGGATGTATTTTCCTTTTTTATTTTTATTTTGTGGTCTACCGCTATACCATAGATACCTACATTTAATTTACTTAATTAAAAAAATATCCTTATCTGAATACTTCTAAATATTTTTTGCGAAGTAAATTAATATCGAAATAAGATTGTGTCTCGACTGTTTTGTTTTGCTTTACCGTAGCCTCCGGGTTTACGGTGGCCATGCAAATTGCTATAGAAGGGGAAGAGGGGACACTTACTTACGCTACGATTGTTCCTTGATAAGCCAATTTCTTTTTTTCAGGTGAGTAGCTTTAAAAAATGCTCTTTTTGGGATGATTGTGCTGATTTTAATTTTAGTTTTAGAACCAAGATTTTTTCTGTTGCATTGAACTTTAAGTTGCGTAGATTTTTGTTTTATATGCGATGCAATGGAGAACTTATTTTAAAATACGGAAAGAGAATATGAAAAAAATATTGTACGTAACGTAGGATCCATCTCCTTCTGTCTGTAGTTCAAACTCTTGAAAAAGCTGATTTGTTTGACCATTTTCTATTTTGTGAAGTACCTGGTACTTGCTGAAAGGCCTAGACTGTCCTCACATACCTATTAACACTGTTATTTGAAAATATTGTCAAACGCAATTATTTTAAAAAGAATAACCGTAGTGTTTCTTGCTGGCTCATTTCCATAGGAAACGACCAATTGGAACCGTGCACCTAGCTTCTGACGTTTCGTTCCAGGTGTTTCTGAAATAAAATATTTTGAATTGATTAGATTAATTTGATTTAAGCAAAAATCAACCATCGTTCATTTTCCTTTGAAAGCCACAAAATTCTACCACACCACGACAAATAATAACACACGACAAAAAAAACTTAGGTAGATATCTAAAAACATAATAAGCGTAAAAGGAATCATAATAAATCCGGCCCAAATAAATGAACTAATCAGGGTGGAGAGGGCAACTCCGCTCACCCAATAAAAACAACACTTGAATGTCAGTAAAAAAAACTCATTTTCCTTTATTGCATTGAGCCTAATTTGAATTGAGTGCTATGCAGTTATGATTCAAGAGAGCGGATAATTTTAAGTAACTGTGGACTGGAGATGTAAACAAGGTCGGGTGGCAACTAGGGGTACTTATAAGTAGGTACCTATAGGAGGGCGAATTTTTATGTTAGGTTGTTGCTGACTGAAAAAACGATCTTAGCAACAATCTTATAGATGCGAAGTGAGTTTTTTTTGTTTGTTACGCTTTCACGCTAAAACGGCTGAACAGATTTTGATGAAATTTGACACATGAGTAGACCATGACCTGGATTAGGATATAAGAAATTTTATATCCCGATATTCTCGTGGGATCGAGACTTACGCGGGTGAAACCGCGGGGCGCAGCTACTATTCTATTTTATTCTAAGTTACATTAGTAAATTGGTTATTTTATAGTCGACATGGTACATATTGCTAAGCCAAAACTAGTTGTTTAGGTAACTTAGGGCTTCATATGCGTGACAGTAAAAAACCCTGTTTTTTTTTGTATTGTATATCGAAATTGCCTCTGGTTGAAATAATGTGATCACATTATTTCGGTGGTTTTATGTAGATAGTTACATGAATTCAATATCGAATATATTAGTGTAATTACAGACAAATAACTATAAACAGACTACAGACCTCACCAACTCTCCGACAGTTAAGTTCAAAAAGATACCTAGTACACCTCCAGGCGAGACCGGAGTCTTGTCGCGAACTTAATTTATGAGTATTGAGATAAGACGTTATAAATAGGCACAAGGAATAACGTTTTAAAATAATGGCTCTAAATTGCTCCGTGAACTGAACGGAAATTGTGGAGGGATGCAGTGAATTATAAGGTTTTTTTATTATTAGGCATAATATATAACGAGGTTATATATTATGCCTAACTATGATAACATAAAAGAATCTTCAGGTTTTCCATCAGAAGTTTCAGTTATTTTGGCTTACTCAATATCTTATATTCTTGGGCAAAAGATTTTTTTGTAAACCGTCATGAGGTGTGTGCAGTGGTGGCACAGGCTCCGAATTACGAGTTGTAGGTCGTGGAATCGAACCAAGGCAGGTATTTTTATTATTTCATCACCACTGCTCTCAAAACGACGAAGGAAAACATCGTGAGGAAACCGGCATGTCCTAGAAAGAAAAATTTGAAGACATGTGAAATGCACCACCCCGCACTGAGCCTGCATGGTAGATTACAGCCCACTCTCTCCCACAAAGGGGAGGCTGTGTCCCAGCAGTGGTAACATTATAGGCTGATTATGCATCTTAAGGTACAGATAGTGCAATCCACGACGACGCGCCCCACTCCGCGATTACTGTACTCTAAGCTATATTTTAGTACGAAGCGGAGCGGAGTGGGGTCGTCGTGGATTGCACTATCTATTGTCACATTGACTTCAGCATTACAAACTTATGACTCCGCAAAACTACACAGGAAAGAGTCTATAGATAAGTAGGGTAGGTAGGTAGGTATAACTATATGAAGGTAAATTGACGCCTGTTAGCCTTTACCCCCGACCCTTGCTCATTGATGCGCCAGCCCGCGTCGATGCTGAGCCAGTAGCTTTAAATTCCCCAGTAAATAATCATGAACCATCCATGATCCAGCCTGTGCCAACTTGCTGTCCTCTCCCCAGCGACGCCCTAAGTCGAGGTCCGTAACCCACAGGGGGTACCCTTAGCGAGCGCTCGCCTAGTTTTAATTTAGAATAGTTTTTGCTCCTGGCTGGAGGCTTTGAGTGTAGTAGCTTAAGGCAGCCACAGGAAGGTCCGGCTTAGTAGTTCATGACCTCAGAGGTCAGCTACGAGAGGCCATAGTCAAAAAAAAAAAACTGTAAGACTTGAAGTTAAACAGTATTTAATGTAGCCTAAAGTAAAAATATCGGGTAAGTTAAGTAGAATACCAAATAATATCGGTACATCACTGAAAACAGAAACGTAAACATTCGGGCGAAAAGATGCTCTTTGTAAATAAAAATCTATTTATAAACTGAAATTTAGTATTGTACAACAAGATAGCGTTAAATTATTTGTAAGTAAGTACCTACATTTTCTATTTAATTTGAACTTGATGGAGTTTCTTAAGCGCTTTACAGGCTTCGCCAACTTTTTTCAGTAAAAAGTTGAGGTTTATCCGGGCGCGGTGAAATTTAACACAAGCATTTTTTAATTAGAGACGAACAAATGATGATTTTAGTGAAAAGAGTTTTATGAACGAGTGTTACGATTGCCTTTTGTTTGATGAAAAGGTTCGTAAGTAATTGAAGATTTTAGACTTTAATTTTATTGCAGTAAGATTCAGTTTTGGGTGGCTTGAGTGGCGTGGGTGTGACTTCGGGCTTCCCGGCAAGGTAAAGTAGGACGTAAGCAAAACTTTTTCCCCTGTAATTTTCCTTCAGTAATTTAACAAAGCTTTTCTTTCGTAGGTAAGCGTTAAATAAACACATAATAATAACATTGAACGTTTACATAGTTATGCGTAGCCAACCCTTACCCCGAACTGTATTGGTAAATTAAGATCACGTCATACCGTAACCATTATATCATGTGACTAATTATCAATTTCAATAAAATGAATGATGACCAAAACAATTAGATATAGGATTGGCAGCCTGTTGCTACACAGAGCACAATAGTAAAAACCCCGTACAATATTTAGAAAAAAATGCAAAAACAAACATGTTTCTCTTAGACGGTACACAATCTGTAAAAATTTCAACCTTCTACCTATTACGGTTCATGAGATACAGCCCGGTGACAGACTCCGTTAGGCAACCTTCGGGTACGGAACCCAAAATTTTTTGTGAAATAGGGTAGTTAGCTACCTACCTGGGTGGACTTTTTTACAGAAGATTTTATAGAAGGCACGACTACACAGAGCATTTTATAAAAAAAGATTGTACATAATTAAGATCCTTACATCAGAAATACGCTTATTGATTTATTAAAAACATAAAATCAAAAAATTAGGCTTAGTGGACTGTAGATTTGCTGACCATAATTATTCTGTTAAGTACCTGGTACTTGTTGAAAGACCTACACTGTCCTCCCATACCTAATGACACTGTTATTTGAAAATATTGTAAAAGCCAATTATTTTTAAACGAGTACTTAACCGCGGAGTTTCTTGCCGGCTCTTCTCCATAGGAAACGACCAATTGGAACCATGCACCTAGCTTCTGACGTTTCATAAGTGCCCATGTATAGGTTTGTGTGAAATAAAATATTTTGAATTTGAATAACTGCCTAACAACTTTAGTCACAACATAAAATGTACAACCTACGGCAAACCTTACCATCCAAACACCAAAACAACCTCGCAAGACATTAAATAGCCTTAACTGTTCTCAAATAATTATACCTAACTATGTATAACAAAATTTAAAAACTCATAAGTAATCAAAGACTGTGTCCCTATTACACAGAAACGCGAAATAACCAAAGTTTCTTCAATCTTTCGGCGAGGAATTTAATTAACATTCCGGGGTGAGAGTGGCGATGCTGGACATCGGACGGGTCCTAATTGCGGCCTGTCACTTCCAGCGCTGGTCACCCTACTCTAGCGTTACCACTGTCAAAACATTGCGCTAGGATTTAAAGTGAAACTTTTTGTTGTTTTGTCAAATGCAAGCTTTGTTACACCTATTCTGAGTGTTTTCTACGTTGTTAGTTTGATTGAATTACCATGAATTACTAACGTTCAAATACAATTAATTAAAAGTACGCAATGCTCTCAAAGAGAAGACGACTTTTCTTTTAAGAAGTATCATAATAATTCCAGACAAAGGGTCATTCGAAAGCTTATAATCATATAGGATACATTTAGGTAAACAGAGGTATATCTATCAAAATGGTCATAGGTAAATATAAGCATGAACAAGAGTTCCGTAGTACCTGTGTCTGCTCTTTTCAACCGACTTCAAAAAGGAGGAGGTACTCAATTCGATTGTATGTTTTTTTTTTTTTTTGTATGTTTGTTACGCGATTACTCCGCCAATTATGAATTGATTTAGATGATTCTTTTTTTGTTTGGTAGGGCATACTTCAGAAGTGGTCCCATATAAATTTGGTCAAGATCTGATGAGGGTTTTTTGAGTTAGCTTCAATAATACGTATTTTTCTCACCTAGTATATGTGGACGATATTCTAATAGTTCCTGTCACTGTAATTTACATAGCTCAGGTAGTGGTATTAAAATTTTTGTGGGGTTTTGTGTAGGTACCACAACTAAAAAGTGAAAAATAAAAACTTTTTCACAAAAAATAAAACCGACTTCCAAAAAAAAAACACTACAAAGTGAAAAATAACTTTGATTTCGGAAGTCGGTGGCAAAAAAACCAAAATAAAAAACCAAAGACACCGACTTCCGAAATCAAAGTTATTTTTCACTTTGTAGTGTTTTTTTTTTGGAAGTCGGTTTTATTTTTGTACATGAAAACTTAGACACTGTTCTCAGGCAAGACAAAAGTAAATAAAAACATATCTAAAATACACGTCTTAATAATGATTCATAATATTAGCCTCCTAAAATATAATCATGTAGCGTACACAGCGGACATTAAAATGAAGATAATTCCCACTGGTTCATAAAAACGCGGATACAGGGCTTTTAAAAAGTAGTAAAAACTCTCAGACATAATCCGGTAACAGTTGGCAGGTAAAGTCGGATCGATAGCCGCTTGCTGCCTTATTAAAATAATTAAGAAACTTTTGCCCGTTCTCAATATTTAAATATCTTAAAACTTGTTGTGAAATATCTTCTGTAGACTGACTTTTATTGTCTATTTATGAAACATCTTGAATGAAAATAATTTCTGAGAAATCTATTACTTGTTTAACAATGATTTTCTTTTAGGAATATTCTGGAGAAAAGATTTTATTGGAAGCCTGTAAGAAGCTTTTATCGATTTTCGAAACATTGTAAGAAGTTCCTAGAACGGTACTTACCCAACAACGGTCGCAGCATAATCATCAGCATCATGGCTTCGTACAGGACTTTCTGTTTTTATTATTAACATTTTTATATAATTTGTTTTTTATGTTCCTTTGATTGTTTAGGTTAGTTAGTGATCTCCCTGTGCTTTGGGGGTGTACCAGTTTTACCAAAGGACTCAGTAACTGGGTTGTGGAGGTCGGATAGTCAGTCACTCCATGTAAAATACTGGTCAGCTGCAGCCTGGAAACAGACCCCAACAGATTTAGGAAAAGACTTAGGCAGGTGGTGTATGACCTTCCTGTGCGAGTCTCAATAAATACCTTTTCTTTCTTTCTTTCTAAAACTATTCCACTTCCCAAATTTAAAAATTCATTAGGTACCTATATCTTATTCCGTTGTGGGTTTCAATCTACCTTGAATAACCTCGTCCCTTCGCTGGAAATATCTACAAGAAAGTTGAAAGCCCTTGCTTCCTTCAGTTTATAAAATCAAACAGAAAGGGAAAACCGGCCGCATCTGTGATTTATGACCAAAAATTCATCATACCCATCGGCATCGGTTCAATACGCAACCATCTTGTTCAGATCACAAAGATACAGTCATGATCTAAAATTTTATATCTCTTTGCCCCTAAGTGTCGGACAGATGCACATTCTCTGTTCACCATAAAAAAAGATATTATCTCCTCCCCGCCGTTGGCCAGGGTTTATTAAGCAGTCGTAAACGAAGACAGGGGACAGTAGGATACCTATTATGAGCGAGAGAACTGTTAGTCTGTTTATGTAAAAGGGAACTTACTGACATTATCAACCCCTATCCTAAAACACTGGTTAAAATGTTGAAAACTTGAAACTGTGACTGTATAGTTGTAGGGGATCGAGGCTAAGTAATAACAGCCGCACGGGTCAATCGATCATGTTAAGCTATGCCTGTCGCGGTCTTTCCGTGGATGGGTGACCAACTTTACATACCGAGACCTTTCCGTGCCTTGGAAAGCACGTTAACCCGGGTTCCGGCAGTCATTCGTGGATCTTGGACAGTCGTAAAGTGTGACAACCATGTCTTACCAAGGGTATCGTATTACCCAGTAACTGGATTATGGAGGTCAGATAGGCAGTCTCTCTATGTAAAATACTAGTATTCAGCTGCATTCGGTTAGACTGGAAGCTGATCCCAAAATAGTTGGGAAAAGGCTAGCCAGATTGATTTGTCACCGCAACGTTTGAGATTACACATTACGATGAGTAGATAGTACAATAATACCTAATTAAAGGGTTAGAGTTTTGAACCGATTTTTTGTGTCTAAATATAAACTAATATAATAAAGACAAAAGGTTTGATTTTTTGTATATTTGTTTGTAATGGATAAACACAAAAAATACTTAAGCGATTTAAAAAATTCATTCAACTATAGAAAGCTAAGTCAGCGAGTAAAATGGGCTCTGTTTTATCAACTTGCGAAAAATTCGCGGGTAGAAGTAGTTTATGATCCGTGAAGATTAAGGCGAAAGCACGGTAATATTATCTATACAGTATTCCAACTTCATACAAACGGGCGAAGCGCAAGCTATGCCTACGCGCCTCGATCTCGGTATGCACTCGACATGCAGACAGTCGCGACTGTACCCAGTGACGAACGTACGGTGTGTTGTTTTTTTAACAATAACCGCGCGATTTTTTTACTAAAAATAAGTTCAAGTACATATTTAATATGACGAGTAGGATATATTAGTTATTAGATATATTATATTGCAAATATTGAATTAGCCATTTCTAAAAACCCTAGGGCTTTCTGGCGATATGTAAAATCCAAACAACAAACCAACTGTTACCCGTCTATTTTTAACTTAGGTCAAATGTCGTCTAGAATTGGGGAGGAAATTTGTGATATGTTCGGAGATTATTTCCATTCTAATTTCCAAGAACGAAGTGGTGACGACACTGTGGTAATGGATGAACCTGGTAGTCAGACTGCTGGTTGCGTATCAGACATAAGCTCTATTGATGTACGGGAAGAGGAAGTGTTGCGGTTGCTTAAACAGGTGGACTAAAATAAAATCGCGGGCCCTGATAACATTGTGCCAATTTTTATATCTAAATGTGCCAGGGGCCTATCCCGTCCGTTAACAATATTATTTAAGAGATCATTTGAATTAGGGGTAGTGCCTGTCTTCTGGAAGTCAGCGTATATAACGCCGATTCATAAGAAAGGAGCTAAGGACAATATAGGCAACTACAGACTGTTTCCAAGCTGTGTGTATTCATAAAATTATGGAGAAAATAGTGCACAGACAACTTTCTTCTTCACTTAAATTATGTTTCTGTGAATAACAACATGGGTTCCTAAAAGGTAGTCTGTAGTGACTATCTTTTAGAGCGCATGTCAAGACAGTCTCAGGTCGACGTTATATACACGGACTACAGCAAGTGTTTTGATCGAATTGATCATGCGCTTTTTATGCACAAACTCTTGTTGGTTGGTGTGAGGGGAAATTTGTTTAGATGGTTCTCGTCGTATGCGGTAAATCGGTGCCAGACGGTTGTTTTCAATGGGTATACATCGAGAGCGATGTATATTCCGTCGGGAGTTCCACAAGGATCCTTGTTGGGACCTCTCTTATTTTTTTATAAATGACGTTGCCTCTTGTTTCCTTAACTCTAAAGTCTTATTGTATGCAGATGATATGAAGATTTTGGGTCAAGTGTCAACTGTTGGGGGCGCACGGCTATTACAGAATGATTTGGACCGGTTCCACGATTACTGCGCTAGAAATAGGTTGGACCTTAATGTATCCAAATGCTATGTATGTACATTTACGCGTAAGCCCAACCCTGTTATGTTTGATTATAGGCTTTCGAATGCCTTGGTAGCCAGAGTGTCTGTCATCAGGGATCTGGGAGTTACTTTTGACTCTAAGCTTCTGTTTGACGCACATATTAACAACATAGTCAACCAGGTTTCTAAAGCTTTGGGTTGTATAATTAGGATCTTTTCAGAATTTAAGAATGTTAAAACAATGAAAATTCTTTACTGTGCGTTTGTCCGTAGCCACCTCGAATATGCTTCTCAGGTTTGGAACCCAAATTATAATGTTTACATTAATAGACTTGAAGGTATACAAAGGCGATTTTTGAGGTACACTCAATATCGCTCAAATATCTATATCCCGAATTATATAAGTCAATGTAAAAAAAATCATCCTCTACACGAGCGAAGTGAAATTGCAGATCTTGCTTTCTTATTTAGTGTTATGAACGGATCTACTGACGACCCTGAATTGGTGGGCAAGATCGGGCTTCGTGTACCGGGTGCATTTTTTCGTAGACCACGTCTTCTCCATGTGCCTCAAGTTAGAACTACGAGTATCTACAGACAGAACTCGTACGTGATAAGAGCTTGTCGTACTTTTATTATGGTGTGTCAGGATGTCAAGTTACATTTATTTACAATTAACATTAGGGAAAAAAAGAAAATTTTTAATAATATTGTTTCTTCGATATTTAACCATTTTTGTTTTCTCTTTATTATTGTATTTTTTGAGCGTGGGATAACTTTATGTGCGTATTGCTTAAGTCGTGCTGTTTTCGCGGATTTGTTAGGTACTTACATTAATCGTTAGTGTAAGCTTGTAATTTGGCCATCTTTTACACAGTTTACTAGTTAATGTAATGTATTAGCTACGAGTACTTACAGCTAATAATACATTTCAATATCTAGTAAACTGTAAGCTTTCCGAAAATTAATAAAATAAAATAAAATATTGTGCTGTTTTTGGTTGCATGAATTCGTTAATAACGCATCCAGAGATAACTTTTTTTAGATTACCTGGAAACTCTGAAAGGTAAGACTATAAATAGTAGATTTTACATCAAGTGCACAAAACGAACCATTTTTATCCGAGAATTTTAGCAGCCCGAGAAGAAGTCGAGGGCTGTAATAATGTCGAGGATAAAATGGTTTTGTGCACGAGTTATAAAGTCTGCTTTTCACTTCGATTGCGAGGAAATAAAACAGTAGTATACCATAACATTTCTTTAATTAAAATTCAAAGTAAAATTAAACGACATTGATATTAGGCTTGGGCTGCAGACCTATACAGCCTACTATTACATTAAATTTGTAATAATAATTTTCTTAAATTAATTAAATAACCTATCGTACTTGAATTTAAATTTAATATCTTTTATACCTTAAAAACACATAAGTCAAATAAATTAAAGTAAATATTATAAAATAACGAATTCTATCTATGAACTTCTTATTGTGTTTGGCTGTATGGTTCATTTTCTTTGCCTTAATATAGATACATATATGAGTAGATACGTTAATGCTCTAGTGCACAAAATTCGATTTTGTGCAGCCTATATCCTGCACAAATAAGCACTTTCAGAGCATGAGAAGTGAAAATAAGTTTATTTACTAGTAGGTAGGTATTTCCTTTTATCTCTCGAAAAAAAAGTTGTCTGGATTAATAAATAAAGTGAATAGAGTAAAGGAAAGTGATTGACACGAGTGAAATAGGTAGTTATAGGCGGTTCATGAATCACGATACTAGGTACGCTTGTGTTAAAACCTCGGGGCATGTGTGTTTTGTTTTGTTAGTTTGTATAGTTAATAATAGTTGTTTATCGTACTGTGTGCATAAACATGGTTTTTAATTAAATCTACCAAACAAATAACAATACGCATTTTTATTGAACACTTCCTATTCAATTCACAAAGTATTTTATTTGTTTATTAAAAAAAAGTATAATTACAATCACAAAACTAAACGGAAACACAAAGTAGGCAAATGTAATTAAAATGCTGGAGGCGGGCAGCCCTATCGCATGTTTACGTACCGCGCGGCTGTAGGCATTTATTTCTAAGATACGGCCGAGTTACAATACTGTATAGATAATATTACCGTGTCGAAAGCGTCAGGGTAGCCAGCGAAATTCAAATTTTCTTACGTTGTTTGCAATTTGCAGGTCAGTATCAAGTTGTATGTTGATCTAAATATGATTCGCGGCCTTATCAAATGTTTTAGAATGATCCTTGCTGTCCTCGCTGTAAAGGCCTCGACCTACGGCCTCGGCCTTTATCTCAGCTCGTCCATCAAGTGCTGCACGCTGACCGCGCTGTGGCGGCCTGGAGCTGCGCTACGCTGCGCTGTCGGCCATCATCAGCGCGACCAGCAAAGTAGTCATTATAGACCGCGACAGTAATGTACTATAATCAACATAAAACCTGATGAATGAACATGAAAAACGAATGTAAATTTGAATTTCCCCTTTAACTAACACATAACATAATCACGCCCGTATTCCCCGTAGGGCTAGGCAGAGGTTTACTTACAGGACACCCACATTTCGCCAGTTATGTTAGAAATGAACTAGGTATTCAAAAAGTAGTAGGTATTTCAATTAAGTATGTAGGTTTGTGTCTTAGTTCCAGACACACATAATTTTCTTTATTATTTCTAAAGTAGGTACTCGTATCATGTCTCCAGCGGGGTGGCACGAATCGTTGCATTGAATTTAATTATGTTTGATTTATGGACGTTGGACCTTAAAGAAGAAATTGCACTATATTTACTTAAGCCTGAATATAGTTCAAGATTTTTGAGCAATCTGAATCAGAAAGTGAAACAAAAAAAGGATTTTTAGTTAAGTTTTGAATCATACGTTATGGACTAATGTGATGAGTTGTAATCGCGGCGATGTCCTTCCTGTTTCTAATCCTCTTTAGAAACCTTTCGAATACCTAACGTGATATAAAATGTTACGTTCTGTTTATTAGTCAAATTAGCTACGATTTTTAACGGAGGTTCAGAGGTCAGTAATTCTATTTTAGTAGACGGTAAAATTTATTTAACAGAGTGCTTCCTCGTAGCATAAGTCATCGTTCACGTATGGATTTATTCTCATAAATACTAGGTATTTTTCTGTATAACCTAACTAATATTATAAATGCGAAAGTGAGTTTGTTCGTTTGTTACGCTTTCACGCTAAACGGCTGCACAGATTTGGATGAAACTTGGCACATGGGTAGACTTTCTCGATACTTTTTATCCTTATATTCCCACGGGATCGAGACTTATGCAAGTGCAACGGCGGGGCGCAGCTAGTTATATCATTTTAAAATGTACCTTTTTAAAAGGTACCTATTATTAATTTGCATGGCAAAATATGGACTATACTATTAAACCAGTCTAACCACAACAGTATTAACCAAACTTTTACAACTTGTTGAAGATTCAATGTATTTTCTGCAAATAAATCATTCTTATTCGTTTAAGCCATGTCGATCACTATTTATCAAAAGCCCAGTTTCAATACCTAAGTACCTACTACGCTTTTGAAATTCGGAATTTATGCTCTTAAAAACTAAAGTGTTTAAAATACCTATTCAGAATATTACTTTATAGGTAAGGTAGACATCAGACGATAGCGTTAAACAATGAAAACTAAGTGAAAAATCTGGAACACCGTTAAACGAAAATCGCCCTTCATAGCGGGCTCACAGCCAAATACTTATTTAAGAAATTTTAGCACTAACCCATCGTAAAGTTGATAGAAGTAAGCCGAGTGTTATACAAACATACAACGACCTACGCTTTTTAGACAATATTTTATAGGCACTTATTTTCTAACTATTTCTGAAATACCTATGAGGTAGTTAGGCACCTATATTCAATCCTATTAGGTACTTACCCCTAGATGTGGATATAGCTTTGCAGACTAATATATCAAAATCAAAACCAAAAGTAATTGCAAATTAGGCTGAGAATCATCACTTTTTGAACGTCAAAATAACATGACAGTCTCCAAAACGCCCCGCCCTTTACCACTTCCTTGTGCTTTAGCTGGGAAGAAAAAACTCTCCAGCAAACATACGAAATATATTTATTTTATCCCTACACAGTTTTCAATATTTTCAGACCAACATGCAGAAAAGTTTCTGACTATTAGATACACTGTCAGATATGCGACGGAAACTAAAATGAGCATGTGTGCGGTGGGGCATTTGGTCGCACAACACCTAATGAAAAAACTTTGTGAATAGATACTGTAACCAAGTGCTCGCCGTGGTTGCACCGAATATGTTGTGATGTTGCAATCGCGACAACGTTGTTGTAACAGCTTCGCACTTCAATATGACCAAACTTGTATGTTATAGGTTGGTTGTGTATTTTGATGATCATTTTTACCAGAAACTATTTAATTTGAAATCTCCTTTACGTTGATTGTTAGTGAAACATGTCGTTCTGGAGTAGGGAATTAAAGCACTGGACGATTAACATGGACAAAACGGTGGTTGAAGCGATTTATATGTACAATACCTTCATAACTTATATTCAGACATGTAAATTCGTTCTAAAAACCAAACATTCATGACCACCTTTTAACCCAACGTAAGAGTCTCGTAAAGGGCGTCTCAGTAAGAACTTGAGTTTTGAATCCTGCGCCATTAACTTGAATTTTGAATCCTGCGCCATTTTCGACTGTCAATTGTTGAGTCAGCCTTATTTGGTATTTGTTTAAAACATAGACATTTATGAAAATGGTGCGTTACAGCTTGGAAGAAAGCGATAGTTCAATTGAAAACCCATTGTAAAAATGGGAAAAATTGACGAAGAATTCCACAACAAAACCATCTTTAGTGATCGAGGCTCATTTCCACCTCAACGGCTTCGTTAACAAGCAGAATTCTCGGATTTGGGGTGATGAAAATTCACATGCCTTTCAAGAACATCCTTTAAATCCTCAAAAAGTGACCGTTTGGTGTGACAAGAGGGATCATCGGACCGTAGTTTTTTGAAAATTATAAAAAATGTACCAGTAATACATCGGTTAAATGCCCACCGTTCCTGGGCATTTAACCGATATTTTTTTTCAAGTGTAAATTACTACCTCTGTATTGTCAACATGTGAAGTGGTTTTTTTATAAGAATTAATCTCTCGGCTGAGCCTATTGAGAGGTGAGTTAACTCCTATATTTGTGTTGGATGCTTTAGTGCAGAATAAATGGTTAATGGGATATCTGGGTAAATTATACTTATTTTTAGTCCAATTTGTTCAGTTAAATTATCGCAGTCTAATCTATTGTTAACCTATTTGAAAAAGAACATGAGATCTTGTACCAGTCGGCGGTCGCGCAGAGTAATCGTTTTTTAACATTGAGTACGCTGTTCGTATGGACACCGGGGAGATATATCACCGAAGACATATGCTAGGTGTTTTGTGAAGGCCCTTTGGATGCTTTCTACTCTTTGTGAGTTCACTGCATAGTGCGGGCTCCACACCACGCTGGCAAATTCAAGGTGGCTCCGAACTAAGGCGTTATATAACACAATTTTTGTTCTTGCCAGCTTAAACCCTTTAGTACTTCTCTTAAGAAATCCTAGTAGCCGTGCCGATTTCGTAACAATATTCATCAATAATTTTTATTTAAAAGAAACTAGGTAAAAACTGCGCTTGACAAGCCCTGTAATGTAATATTATTAACGCTAGTTTTAAATAATACATCTATGTTTACAATAATCTGAACGAAGCTGCCATTAGAAATTTCTAGCATACCTCTTAAAAGCAATCAACGCACTTCGTTTGAAATTACGTCGCCAAAGTGAGGAATAGTTATTTGTGCAACAAGAGAGCAAAGTCGTTTTTTGCTGCGAGTGTTGATTTTGAATCCCGAGTAAGCGAAGGATTCTATAATTGAATCACGAGCGTAGCGAGTGATTCTAGGTTAGAATCCTGAGCGCTGCGAGGGATTCAAAGACACGAGATGCAAATAACTTTGCTCTCGTATATCACATACAACTTTTCACCTCAGCAGCGAGAACATACAACATGTAAAAAAACCCGGTCCGGTCCGTGAGGGTGTTGTAAGGTATCGTACTGTTAGCATATTTATGTGGAAATTTTCAGGAAAAAAGAAAAAATAATCCTTACATTTTTTTTAATGGTGAATTTGACCGAATCTTACATTTGGTGCGGGCGGCGGCCGTCGTTTAGCGGGTGTCTAAAAGTCATAAGTTATGAATTTTGCAATTTTTTTATGGATTTGGGGTAATTTTGGAACTAAAAATGTGAATTTTAAATACCAATAAAATTTTAATATCAATAATAATCAAAAAAATACTGTTTTGTAATGTTACTGTATGTGTTACAGTACCATATGCCCATTTTCCCAAGGTTTTTTTTTACATAAGCTTCATCACCTCGTATTTTGCAGCCACCATCTTGGATTTATATTTTGACCTCACTATCGAATTTGGCACCCTCGAAAACTATGAAAACGATACCCATGTCGAAAAATGTGAAAATATTCGCAGCCGCCATCTTGGATTTTTATTTTGACTTCACTATCGGCTTAAGCAACCTTGAAAACCATAGAAATGATACCAATGACGAAAAATTTGAAAATTTTCGCAGCGGCCATCTTGGATTTGCATTTTGACTTCACTATCGGCTTTAGCAACCATGAAAACCATAGAAACGATGCCCATGAAGAAAAATTTGAAAATTTTCGCAGCCGCCATCTTGGATTTACATTTTGACCTCACGGTCGGCTTTGCCACCCTTCAAAACTATGAAAATGACACCCATTATGAAAAATGTGAAAATTTTCGCAACCGCCATCTTGGATTTTCATTTCGACCAAATTCACACTTACTATCTCTCTCTTTCTCTTTGAATTAGAAGAAGACAGTCGCAAGCGCCTTTTCGCGTGACGATATCTGCCACTGCACTCTTACCCCAAGCCGCTTAAGAACTTCGTTCCAAAAATGTAATAAAACAGAATTTAAATAAAACCTTAGCAGATGATTTGCAATTTTAATGTTTTAAGTATATCCGAACGTTTTATTGATTGTTTCTTTTTTGGGCCTAGTAGGTAGATATGGAATTTTGAAATCGAAATTCGAATCGATTTGTTTCTATCTCTCACTTTTTTCGTATCGAATTGAAAGTGACAAAACTAATTGAAGTTTAAATCTTTAGAATTTTGTGATTAGACCCAACAACGCTGTCGGCATTTAAAAAAAATAATTAAAAAGTTACTTTGTCTCACGCTCGCAGCAAAATCGAATTTTGCTCACTGTTTTTTGACAGCAAAACCTGCTTGTTTGAGGTGCTGAGGTGAAATAGTTATTTGTGCAACAAGAGAGCAAAGTCGTTTTTTGCTGCGAGTGTTGATTTTGAATCCCGAGTAAGCGAAGGATTCTATAATTGAATCACGAGCGTAGCGAGTGATTCTAGGTTAGAATCCTGAGCGCTGCGAGGGATTCAAAGACACGAGATGCAAATAACTTTGCTCTCGTGTAACACATACAACTTTTCACCTCAGCAGCGAGAACATACAACATATAAAAAAAAACCCTGTCCGATCCGTAAGGGTGTTGTTAGGTATCGTACTGTTAGCATATTTATGTGGAAATTTTCAGGAAAAAAGAAAAAATAATCCCCACATTTTTTTTCAATTGTGAATTCGACCGAATTTTACATTTGGTGCGGGCGGAGGCTGTCATTTAGCGGGTGTCTAAAAATTATAAGTTATGAGTTGTGAATTTTTTTTATTGTTTTGGGGTAATTTTGGAACTAAGAATGTGAATTTTAAATACCAAAAACTTTTTTATTATCAATAATAATCAAAAAAATACTGTTTTGTAATGTTACTGCAGTACCATATGCCCATTTTCGGATCGGACTATGTTTTTTTTACATAATCTTCATCACCTCGTATTTTGCAGCCACCATCTTGGACTTATATTTTGACCTCACTATCGACTTTAGCACCCTCGAAAACTATGAAAATGACACCCATGACGAAACATATGACAATTTTCGCAGCCGCCATCTTGGATTTACATTTTAACTTCACTATCGGCTTTAGCAACCTTGAAAACCATAGAAACGATACCCATGAAGCAACATTTGAAAATTTTCGCAGCCGCCATCTTGGATTTACATTTTGACCACACGATCGGCTTTGGCACCCTTGAAAACTATGAAAACGACACCCATTATGAAAAATGTGAAAATTTTCGCAACCGCCATATTGGATTTTCATTTCGACCAAATTCACACTTACTATCTCTCTCCCTCTTTCTTTCTCTTTGAATTAGAAGAAGACACTCCCAAGCGCCTTTTCGCGTGACGATTTCTGCCACTGCACTCTTACCGCAAGCCGCTTAAGAACTTCGTTCCAAAAATTTAATAAAACAGAATTTAAATAAAACCTTAACAGATGATTTGCAATTTTAATGTTTTATGTATATCCAAACGTTTTATTGTTTGTTTCTTTTTTGGGCCTAGTAGGTCCTGTAGGTATGGAATTTTCAAATCGAACTTCGAATCGACTTGTTTCTCTCGCTTTTTTCGTATCGAAGTGAAAGTGACAAAACTAATTGAAGTTCAAATCTTTAGAATTTTGTGAGTAGACCCAACACTGCTCTAGGCATTTAAAAAAAAATATTAAAAAGTTACTTTGTCTCACGCTCGCAGCAAAATCGAATTTTGCTCACTGTTTTTTGACAGCAAAACCTGCTTGTTTGAGGTGCTGAGGTGAAAATAAATATTAATAGGGATGTCTTATGTTTTGTACACAATAATGTGTAATATTTAAAATTCATATAAGTCATATAAATTTTCACTTTGGTCATACACCCTCTTCTTTTTTGTGTCTGTCAGTGACCGCGTTGCTCATATAAACAACGCAATAGCATTTGATGCGGTTAACACCATCATTTTATAATTTACACAAAATAAACATATACACCTACACATAGGCAGACGTTCCATGTAAAATACTGATATTCAGCTGCATCCGGTTAGACTGGAAGCCGACCCCAACATAGTTGGAAAAAGGATAAAGCAGGTATACACATAATAAAAAACTTAACTAAAACTTACACTTACTCGTACTTATTTATGAAATCTTCATGTTTTAATAAGTAGTAAAAACCGTGAATTAAGCAGGGGCAAATAACCTCACGCGTCGAGTGTTATCTAGGAAGTCAGCATGTCGATTCCCGTAACCACTTCACCGTGAAAACATGTGAAGTGAGCGTGGAGTGAGCTGTCAGTGTCATCTCACCCTGTTGGAATGACAACTCACTTCACCTAAGTTTTCACGGTGAGATGGTTACAGAATAGCACTGCTGTTATTTGATCATCAAGCTTGTTGTTTTCAACAAAACTCACTTACAACATGTAAAAATACCCTGTCTAATCAATCTGTGAGGGTGTGGTTGGGTATCGTACTGAGAGACTATTTATGTTATTTTTCAATGGGGAATTTTACCGGGTTATTACATGAAGCGCGGGGCGTTTAGCAGGTATCTACAAGTCATAACCTATACCCCCTGTTGTAAATTTGCAATTTTTTTATGGATTTGGGGCAATATTTTAGTACTAAAAATGTGATTTTTAAATAGCAATAACTTTTTTTATAATTTAAGTATTTTTTTTATAATTTTTAAATAGCAATAACTTTTTAATAAATTTTTTTTATGGATTTGGGGCAATATTTTGGTACTAAAAATGTGATTTTTAAATAGCAATAACTTTTTTATTTTCAATATATTAAAAAATCTTATATAATAAGATTTTTTAATATTTACTTTTTTATTTTCAATATATTAAAAAATCTTATATAATAAGATTTTTTAATATATTGAAAATAAAAAAGTAAATATTAAAAAATCTTATATAATAAGATTTTTTAATATATTGAAAATAAAAAAGTTATTGCTATTTAAAAATCACATTTTTAGTACCAAAATATTGCCCCAAATCCATAAAAAAAAATTGCAAATTACAACAGGGTTTATACCTATTATATATACCTATTATAGATTATACCTATGCACCCCTTTCGGATAGGGCTTTTTTTTACATATAATAGCGAATTCCGTAATACAAAGTAATTCTTGAAACAATACACTCCATGACAGTAAAGCTGGCTGATGACGACTGGATCCGAGATTCATTTTCACCGACTGATTAGAACCTAGTATACCCGATTCAACATCACCAAACGACTGGAGCCGAGTATACCCGATTTACCATCACCGACCGACTGGAGCCGAGTATACCCGATTTAGCCCGATTCAGTTTTGTTCAGAAAGACCGCAAACTGCGCCTGAAGAAGGTTTCGCTTCAAAACGACCTTCTTTTAATATTTAGACTGGCGATTATGCTATGATGCAATGCAGGACATTTATTCGAATGTAAAATGTGGTCATTATTTTGATAACCTTCTTTGAGCAAAGTCGACCTTTCCGCGCTAAGTTGTATGGAATTTAATTGCTGGTGAGTTTTAGCCACTAGCAATTTCCTTTGAAAATCAATCACTGTCGAGTTTTTACAGTCGATTGTAATTTATGTGTAAACATTTTTGCCCAAGTGACGGCACAGCATGGAGAACATTATCAAAACATGTATAACATCTATACCCCTACCCATGTTGCCAAAAAATAAATAATTTGATTTGATTTTGTTTCATAAATAGTCAGGTGTAAAATATATCAGGTGTAATAATGATTGTACTGCCTGTACGTAGGTACAGGCAGTACAATCATCGTTATTACTCTAAATAATTTTTTACTTTACTAAGCAGCTCACCTGCCTTGGAGGCACGCAAAGATGGTTTCGCAGCAATCTTACGCAAGAAAGCGGCGTCACTGCTACACAGAGTGCGTGTGAGTAGCAACAGCATCCTGAGGTTGATAGCGGACAGGTATGCCTGTCCGTTCTTCAAACATTGTATGCGTTTATGTGTGAACTAACATAGCTTTAAGCATTATTTAGTAACAAAATGGATCATGTTGTCTGAAATATAAATAAATAAGCTGGTTTTATTTAAATTTTTCGCATTGTTTGAGTAAAGCACTATAATAGCATTGGTGCGCAGTGACTGCGTTACTGGCCACGCCATGATGGCCTCGAGCTTACCTTAGCTACGTTCTCGGTCATCATCGCAGCCCATGCTTTAAAGGCCTTCGACCTGCTTTCCCGGCCTTTCCTTTCCGGTCACGATGACCCCATCACACTCCTCTAGGAGAGCAGTAGGGCCACCAGTACAGTGCACAAAAACACCCGACACCCGTCATACCGATCTCGCTGCCGAGTTCCTCCGCGATCGCGACCCTCCCGAGTAAATAACACTCCCCCCCGACCCTTGCCTGAAGAAGCGCCAGCCCGCACCGTAGCTGAGCGCGTAGCTTTAAATTCCCCGTATAATAATAATGATCTATCCTTGAACCAGCCTGTCCCATCTTGCTGTCCTCCCCTAAGCCGAGGTTCGTACCCCACAGGGGGTGCCCTTACCGAGCGCTTGCCTAGATTTAATTAGAATAGTTTATGCCCCTGGCTTTGAGTGTAGAAGCTTAAGGCAGCCACAGGAAAGCCCGTTTAAGCAGCTACGACCTTAGTGATCACCCGCGAGACGCCGTAGTAACCTTCCGCCTGACGCAGTTCCTCACCGGACACGGCTGTTTCAGGAGGTTCTTGTTACCGAACGATACTATAATAATCGGACACCCGGGCGGGAGGAAAAGCCTGGGTGTCATCACTGCGTGGATCACCCGGAGGATACGGTGGAGCATACGGTGGAGGTCTGCCCGGCTTGGGCAGAGCACCGCCGTGTCCTCGTGGAGGCGAACGGTGACGGGGTTCTCTCGGGTCCGGCCCTAGTCCAGGCCATGATATGGAGTGAGAGGGCATGGGAGGCCGTCACCTCCTTCTGCGAAGCAATAATGCTCGCAAAGGAGGAGGTGGAACGCGTGAGGGAGAGGCAAAATTTGCGCCCTCACGCTCCTAGCCGCCGCTGGAGGAGACGCCCTGGGCGTCGGGAATCCATAGCCGATTCCCGGCCACCGTAGGCGCGGTAAAGACCAGGCCTGGGTCGACGGCGCGTTGTGTTCCACGCGCGCCTCCAAGAGATGTCGTTGGATGAAGGGGTCCGATGGGACCACTGCCTGCCGGGGTTGCGGGAAAGTCTGAAAGGGATACAGCAGCGTGGCCCCCTGGCATTGCACAGGCAACAGAAAGAACACGTGTGGGTTTTAGTCAGTAATAGTCTGACACGCCCTCCCGCTCCATCCAGAGCGGGAGACGTCATTTGATGATTTCCCACCCAAAAAAAAAAAAAAAAAAAAAAAAAGGCAAAAAAAACGTGGTCATCCAGCCAGCCTTCTGGGAACACCGACGACGTCTAGAGCTGGAACTCCATCCATCCCAGAGCGGGAGAACTCATTTGACGATTTCCCAACGAAAACAAAAAAAAACAGGTCTGCAATGCTGACCGCGCTGTGTTGGCCTGGAGCTGCGCTTTCAGCCAGCATCAGCGCTGCCAGCAACGTCATTACCGACCGCGGCAGTAACGTACTATAAGCGTTCCTGTGAACAATAATAGTGCTAGGTGGTAATAGGAGTAGTAGCAATGTGATGTGTAACTAGTGAGTTACATTAGGTAGAGACTTATTTTAGTTATTTCCATAGCGTTATGTCCTACGGTATTCTGCTGTGGGGCAAAGCTGCCGATATTCAAAATATATTTGTCCATCAAAAACGAGCTGTTCGAGCAATTTACCAGCTGGGTGCCAGAATTTCTCTGAGAGATTTTTTTAAAGATATTGGTATATCATTCTATATATTAGGCAAAATATACACTTGTACGCTAAAAACAGTGATATTCACAATGTTAACACAAGGAACAAGGACAAACTACGAGCTCCCTTTCACCGGCTTCATAAGGTTCATAACTCATTTGTTGGGCTTGGTATAACCTTTTACAATAAGCTACCCTCTTCTTTGCTAGATTTGCCTTTTAATGCGTTTAAAACTAAAGTAAAATCCAACCTTTGTTCAAAGGCATACTATTCTATCAACGACTACTTAAATGATAAGAATAGTTGGTCGCTGTGATTGGCTCAAGACAATGTTTATGTTCTTTCTCCAGAATTAGCCTAACCTACTGACAGGTTATATAAGCTTAGGTAAATTGTTCATTTTATTTGACTTTATATGTCAATTTATTTTAATTTTATTAATTTTTTGTTGACATTAACTACTCATTAGAATGATTTTCATGAGTTGTATTGCAATATGTGGTTAGCTAGCAACCTCGACAAACTGATCATATTTACTTTTTTTCCTGAAAAACTGGCAGCAAGTTCGTCATGCTCCCTTAGATGTCACTGCTTGCGGTAGCGTCGGGGGTCGGGTTGCCTCCTTCCCTCAAATATGGCGAGGGGGGTAATGGCTGATCTTTGCGTTAAGCTCGTGAACGGGTGCTGCTTGTGGTGACTGGTCGTCTTGCTGATCATGGTTTTATTATTGTTATTAGTAATTAACTGTTTATTTATTTTACCTCGATGGTCCTAGTTTATCAATTATAACTCTAGTTACAGCTATATGTAAGCGGGCACGCCCTTTATGCCTGGAGGCTTTATTTTCTTTTTTAGATATTCTTTACGTTTAGTTATTTTTATTTCTGCTTGAGATATAGATCTCGATGTTTTTGGTTGGTATATTGGCGTGTGCTAGCTGTCATATGGCTAATAATTTATAATTTAATGTTTTTTGTTGTGTTATGTAAATTATTTTGCATAAGTACTTATTGTATAGAATCATTTTATTTTTCCTAATTGAACAGACAGCTGTGCTGCTGGGGAGTTTGTTGCGCCACTTCTTCTTCCCAGCGAAAGCACTAGGAAGTGGTGAAGGGTGGGCGTTTTGTGGGACTGTCTTATGTAACTTTGACGTTCGAAAAGTGCTGATTCTTTGAATAAATGACTTTTGAATTTTGAATTTTGAGACATTGAGATTGTCACATAACAAAGTAACTTATTAAAAACGTAGAAACATAAGTAAATATTATCTAACTAGTCTACAGACATAGGATTCTATACTTCAAACTCAATTCAAACTCAAACTCAAAGCATACTACTACTACTGTACTCGCTCTCTGTACTGAACTTACTTACTTACTTGCGTGACTACTAACTGAACTTGACCTAGAGCGGCAACAGGTTAGGAAACAGTAGCTACGGAGAAAAAAGGTAAAAGTCGGTACCTAGTAGTATTTATAAACTTAGAATTGTAGTTCGTAACTATCTGAGAGAGAATCCCAAAATAAAATTGACAAAATATAAGTACCTATACTCTTAGAGCTTCATTAAATCTTAGTAAACCCCTGAAAAGGTTTTCAATGCCCTCTGTGTTGAGGGTGGAGTTAATGACCTCTTTATTGTTCCACTTTCTATCACTTAGCCTAATAAAAACAATAAATAAATCACAAAGATATTAAACTGTTGCACCATCCCCAACTATTCGTAAATGTATGACTAAATAATTAACATGGTTGCTATTCCTGTACTCCAATAATATTTAAACACTAGTACACACGGCTACACATCTAGCTTTACGTTTCCAGTATAGACAAACCTCGCATTGTACGGGAATCCTATACAATGCGAGATCAGCATAAACTGGAAATGTAGCTTGATGTGTAGCCGTTTATACCTACTCAATTCCACTTTTATGCTCGACACGAAATGCACCGGTAGATTTTATCATTTATTTTCCAGCGGGAGCCATCTTGAACCGCTGCGTTGTACAGAAATAAACGCAATATTTCCCGACTACCCGATACACGTTTCCTAGGAACGGAACTAAATATCTATTGCTGGAGAGCTCTTTACTGAATGTTATAGGAGTAGATAGTTTCTATTCTGTCGGATATTATTCTAAGGAGTGGAGTTTTGTCATCTAATCTAAACTAATATTTTAGAGAGAAAAGTTTTGATTTTTTTGTTTGTAAGATTATAAGTATGTTTGTTTGTTACGCTTTCACGCAAAAACGGTTCAGCCGATTTAGATGAAATTTGGCCCATGAGTAGACCATGACTTGGGTTATATCATAGAATACTTTTTATCACGATATTTTCTCAGGATCGAGACTTATATGGGTGAAACCGCGGGCGCAGCAAGTATTAGATAACTTTATGAATACTGAACAAAATAATACCACGCTCAATCATTCTGCGTAGCCTTTTTCCAATTATGTTGGGGTCGGCTTCTAGTCAGCTCGGATGCAGTGCGAGTGCAATGTAGATGCTGAATACCAGTATTTTCCATGGAGCGACTGCCTATCTGACCTTCACAGCCCAGTAACTGCGTAATACGATACGCCTTAGTAAGACTGGTTGTCAGACTTTCGGGCTTCTGACGACCCGTAAAGACTGTCAAATATCCACGAATGACAGCCGGGACCAACGGCTTAACGTGCTTTCCGAGGCACGGAGGAGTCTCAATATGTAAACATGTGCGGCTGTTATTACTTAGCCATGAGAAGTAATACCACTATGTAAATTAATGGTTGATGGCAGGATAAGCTGACAGAATGAAGGGGTCCGATGAGACCATTGCCTGCCGGGGTTGCGGGAAAGTCCGAAAGGGATACCGTGGCCCCTTGGCATTGCACAGGCAACAGAAGGAACAGACTCTTGACTAAAACCCACCCGGGGTTTTAGTCAAGAGTCTGACACGCCCTCCTGCTCCACCCAGAGCGGGAGGAGTCATTTGACGATTTACCACCCAAAAAAAAAAAAAGCTGACAGAGATCGAGAGACCTTTTTTGACTACGCTGTTGCCCATATCTGTGATGTCACAACTTGGTCACCCACGACACCGAAGTGTTGAATAGAATGTGGCATTATATGGAGGAATTCACAATTAACAATGGTGCCGATTCTCTTGTCACAAATGCGTCTACCCTAGACAAAAAATCACCAAAATTTAGTTTACTCCTGTCAAACGATGATTTCCCATTCTGAAATAGACTAAAGTGGCACAACTTAACTATATTTTAGTTTGACAGCACTAAGATTGTACTGAGATTTTAATTTAGTGAAAATGACAATTTTGCTATTCTGAATTTGACGTTTTTCACCTAAAATTTTTATTTTCTCACTAATTCTGACCATTTTTAATCGCCACTGAAAATGGTGTGGATTATTATTAGTTGTCATGAACTAAAATTCACACGAACATCTCGACTTCGGGTGCAAAAACAGTACTGTACTGGATTTTTTTCTTTTCTTTTGCTTATATCTCGAAAATGGTGTGTCCTATCGCAAAAATAATGAAAATTTCGACCCCCTTTATGAAACCCTTATATCCCTAATACTCAATACGTAGGTTTTTTTTTTTCATACAAAAAGTGAAAAATTCCATATAAAACACGTCGAGGCAGCCCCCACTGCGTGCCTCCGGCTATAAAAAAATCACGGGGTAGGGCAAACAAGTATGTACCACGTGGAGTCGCAATTGTCAAATTCGATTTAGCTGTGTCAAAATATTTTTTAAATTTAGAGACTTTACTACAGAATAGCGTTAAGATTGTCATAGCCAAAAGTAAGGAATTTTAGTGATAGTTTAGTTAGTTTAGTCCGGTGTACAAGAGAATCGGCACCATTGTCTGCTTGAAGTATACCTAATTAAAACTTTGTCTGAACAAAATTCACAATAACAGAAGGTCGTGATAGGTATCGACCATATCGATCCATCATGTCTGTGGAGTTTTGCTACCTAATTTAAATTGACCCGTTTATAAGAGTCAACTTATGATTTTGTATTACAGTTATATTATAATTTAGCCTAACTGACCCGACAGACGCTGTCGAGTTCAAAATAACTCATCGAAATTGCCCCAATTTTCCCGACAACTTTTAAATTTTTTCTTTCTTTCAGAACCTGATTCATAACTGCTACGAACATTTTAAAACAATAAATAGCCAAATCGGTCCACCAACGCAACGAACATCATTTCATTTTTATTATATAGATTACTCCTAATAATAATAACTAACAATAACTATAACCTAGATTTGACCGAGAAAGTAATAAACGAAGTCCATTCCATTTACTTAGCATTTGGCACGCACCGAGAAAGTTTTCCTCGACCCGACATAGTCAAGTAAAAGAGAAGGAAATAATTACACCGTAAATGAAGAAAATATTGCACTTAGAGATGGCTAGGTAGTATTATGTTGGTCCAATTTCGAATGAGGTTTGAATGTAAATAATTCAGTCACTTATGATGGATTATTGAATGTACGTTTCCGTTTTAATAATTTCACAATCGCGAAACAAACATTTGTTTGTTTTGCTATGTTATATCTTGTTTGGTTGGTGGTTTGGTGGCACTACACTACCATATCAGCATAATTAAATTTTAATTATTTCAGCTACCTTTTATGTATTTCAGGAATAGTCAGACTAATGTTCCTATACAAAATATTGTAAAACATTTTAAAAGAGTAACGGTGGAGTTTCTTGCCCATTTTTCTCCATGCGATTACTACCTTTTGGAAGGGGCGACTAGAATCAATTTTTTTTTTGTAAATGTTGACGTTTAAAACATTTGACTTTGACTAAATGTTACCTCCGTCTAGCTTATTTTGTTTTTTTTTAATTTAAATGTGACATGTAATAATTATTCCAATACCTTATTTACAGAATAAATTTCAAATCATTTCATACATGCTGACTTTGAACGAGGGGATTGACAGGTTTATGTATTCGGTACAGTAATTTATGTAAGAAATAGGATTTCAATTATTGGAATCATTCAAATAATAAATTGAGAACACTCGCGTTTTGCTTGTCCTAAGCCCCGTTCAAGTATGATGTAAAAATAGATCATACCCTGCCTTACCAAAGGTCATTAGCCCGACGCAGGCGCCCACGCACGTTTCCCTACGCCTTGCGATTCTACCACATTTGCGTAGTATTGCGATATACATTGTAGTAGTTATTTTTTTTAAATAAGTATATTACCTTTTGCCCGCGGCTTTGCCCGCTTGGAGTCCGGAAATAATCCTACGGGAACGTACTACCGGGATATAGTAAAGTTTAGAGTATCTATCCTATGTCCAAAGCCAGGTCATGACCTAGCTTAGGCCAAAGGATAGGTACAATTTACGTTGCGCAATCCAAATCCGGCGTAAAAAACGTAACAGACAGGCAGAATTACTTTCGCAGTTATAATATTTCCAATAAAGGGCTATTTGAATTATACATTATAGTCATAGAAACACTATCACTTTTGTCAGTTTTCAGAGCTCGTTCAGGAAAATGTTCATTCCACCAGGAATGAAAACAGAGCAATATTAAAACGGAAAATAATTTAAGAGACTGCCTTTACATATTATTTCCAAGTTGAGTAAACTAAAGTTGAGGTAAAACAAAGGAAGTCTTGGAATGAAAACTGTTACTCCAAGTACCTACCCAGATTTTTTTCTGTTATTCCTTTGTAAATAAAAAAATCATGAGAAGATATAGTTTTATGGCTACACGACTATAAGTGGCGTTTATTAGGTGGGGACCGTATTCACTGATTTCTATTTATTAATAGAATGGCGAGGGTTACTTATGAAAGGTTTATTAATATAATACTACATTGGGCCTTTTAGCTGGGTTTGTTTAGCTAATATGGAAAAACATAGCAAAAACTTTATTTTTCAATCTCTATTTAGTTGTGGTTCCCCACCCTCGTTTCGAAAATGTAGTAGAGATAATAGAGAACGTGTCATAGCGTGCTAAAAATAAACAGTCCACAAAGCCCAGAGCGCTCATAGCCTAATCAGCCTGTAATGTTCCCATACACTGCTGGGACACAGGCGTCCGCTGTCAGAGGAAGGTGGCCATAATCCACGCGGGCCCAGTGCGAGTTGGTTGCGCCAGGGCGCTCAGTATGAAACTAATAGCTGTAGTGTCGGCCATTTTTATTTGTTGGTAACTATTCCAAGCATAAGCATAATAAGCCTTTAATGTTCCCACTGCACACTGGTGGGACACAGACCTCTATGACAGAAAACTCTTCCAATCAGGGCCTCAAGTCTGCCATTACAATAGTGTCAGAATGGTCTATCATAGATTTCATAATTGTTGATTTTGACAAGTTTGTTAATCTACTAACATATTGGCGTCATTATGACTTTCCAATGGTCAGCCACTGACACTCCATTGAAAGAAATGGCATCTATTGGTAATCTCGTTCATAATGAAAAATGAATGACTGACTTAGGCGGTAATCTGCTAAAATGTTGACAGTTCCTTTAATCAGTGACCTACCATGAGAACGTCATTGTGCAGTCATTTCTTTTAATTCGTTACGAGTATCGTGTTTGTGGAATACAATGATCAACCAATGATCGACCATTATGAATTTAGCAGATTACGAAATTTTAGCAAAATGACGTGATAATGATCGTGTTGGAATGACGAATTTATAAACATAGCAGACTTGGGCCCCTGATTGCTATTTAGAACGGCGTGGCTACTTGTTATCAGTTCATACAATAAAGCTGAGCACATTGTTCTTTCAGCTCATTTATTACATGTTCTGGACACTTTGTTAAACATACGACAAAATAATAATTATACCTAATTAATTATATCACTAGGTACACAGCTACAAGTGGCTACAATTAGTTGTCGATCGTATCACGGGGGCTTCTATTTTATTTATTAATGCAGCGGCGACTGGCAGTCTATTTGTGAATCGATCATTAATTCTACATTTGTCCGTTTAGCTACAATTTGTGTTAGCACGAAATTCTAGCGGTACGAGTATTTAGATGTTGAGTTTGAAGTTATTTGGGTCTTGGCTATGGTTGTTGGAATTGATTATGTGTGGTTATGTTAGATATTTCCTAAAATTGTATTGCAGACTCAGGTTTGTGAAATAGCAAGTCTAAACGGACCTTTTAATTTAAAATGAACTAGATATCCTATACTATTTTTTTTTCTTTTTTTTAACTATTGAATGGGCAATATTTTTATACAGGGTGGCTGGCACACGGCGTGAAAACTGTTACCATGGATTGTGTACATGAATTCTAACCATCCTGCGTTGAATTTTTTCGTCGGTTATTAAAAATATATACAGTGTCAGTGTCAGTGTCCGACCCGTTAAGGCGAAACAATATGATCAATTTCATCGACAAATGCACCACAATAGGTCATTTAAAATTTGAATTTATTTTAAACTAGCACTTTGCCTGCGGCTTCGCTCCCGCGGTCTTTCCAGCGGGACCCGTTAATTTTCCCGGGATAAAAAGCCTATGCTACTCCCTGAAAACTAAGCTTTCTAATGATAAAATAATTTTTCACCTCAGCACCTCAAACAAGCAGGTTTTGCTGCCTAAAAACAGTGTGCAAAATTCAATTTTGCTGCGAGCGTGAGACAAAGTAACTTTTTAAATATTTTTTATAAATGTCACAAATTTCTAAAGATTTGAATTTCACTTAGTTTTGTCACTTTCACTTCGATACGAAAAAAGCGAGAGATCGAATCAATCGATTCGAAGTTCGATTTCAAAATTCCATAACTAGTAGGCCCAAAAAAGAAACAAACAATAAAACGTTCGGATAATATAAAACCTTTAAATTGCAAATCATCTGATAAGGTTTTATTTAAAATCTGTTTTAATAATTTTTTTGGAACGAAAATCTTAAAGCGGCTTGCGGTAAGAGTGCAGTGACAGAAATCGTCACGCGAATAGGTGCTGCAACTGTCTTCTTCTAATTCAAAGAGAAAGAAAGACGGAGAGAGATAGAAAGTGTGAATTTGGTCAAAATGAAAATCCAAGATGGCGGTTGCGAAAATTTTCACATTTTTCGTCATGTGTATCGTTTCTATGGTTTTCAAGGTTGCTAAAGCCGATGGCGAAGTCAAAATAAAAATCCAAGATGGCGGCTGCGAAAATTTTCACATTTTTCGTCATGGGTATCGTTTCTATGGTTTTCAAGGTTGCTAAAGCCGATGGTGAAGTCCAAATAAAAATCCAAGATGGCGGCTGCAAAATTTTTAATTTTTTTCTTCATGGGTGTCGTTTCTATGGTTTTCAAGGTTGCTAAAGCCGATAGTCAGATCAAAATATAAATTCAAGATGGTGGCTGCGAAAATATTCAAACTTTTCGTCATGGTTATCGTTTTCATAGTTTTTGAGGGTGCTTAAGTCGACAGTGAGGTCAAAATGTAAATCCAAGATGGTGGCTGTAACAATTTTGTTTATGTTTTAAATTAAATCATACGTGAGTAGGAACTTCGTGCCCGACAGGGGTCCACCGATCACACTTTTTTTTTCTAAAAAAAAATTGCTTTTTATCATTGAAAAAAAACTGGGGATTCGGATTTCTTTTTTCCTGAAAATTTCCACATAAATATACTCACAGTACGATACCTAACACCACCCTCACGGATCGGAAATGTTTTTTTTACATGTTGTATGTTCTCGCTGCTGAGGTGAAAAGTTGTATGTGTTACACGAGAGCAAAGTTATTTGCATCTCGTGTCTTTGAATCCCTCGCTGCGCTCAGGATTCTAACCTAGAATCACTCGCTACGCTCGTGATTCAATTATAGAATCCTTCGCTTACTCGGGATTCAAAATCAACACTCGCAGCAAAAAACAACTTTGCTCTCTTGTTGCACAAATAACTATTTCAAATCGGTCCAGTAGTTTTTAACAAACAAACAATCAAATCTTTCCTCTTTATAATAAACGCAATTTTTTTTTTTTGTTTTTTTTTTTTGTCGTTATATTATTTGTCATTTTCCTTCAACTTGTAAGTAAAGAGTCATATTCAAATAGTCACAACTCCTAATCTATTTGACTTAGAGCTTAGGTCTTGACATCAGTTCTTAGGTAATATACCTACTAGTGCGTCAAAAAGTAAAAAAGGTATGTTAACAGTTCAGATTTTTAGAAAAAAATTAAATAAAGAAAAAACAAAGTTTTTACGTTTCAAGTATTTTTTTAAGGTATTAATGAAGTTTTTGATAAACCTTTTAGTGTCAACTTATTGCTTACTTTTGTAGCTGTAGAATGAAACCACTTTTACGCTTGTAGGCTGTAGGACCTCTACATCGGTAGATATTGCAAAATAAATGAACGCACCGGTGCTCAATAAAAAAAAAAAATGGCCGGCGTTTCAATACAGTAGGGGCAAAATGTCTTATTATGGTAGATTTGTCGCTGAAATTGATCATATTGCTTCGCCTTAAAAGGCTTACAACAGTTCATGCGCGGTGACTGTTGGACGGCATAGAAAAGCAGCAATTATCTATTAACAAAAAATCTATTGATTGTACAAAAAAATTAAAACTCTATTACGGTAATACGAGTATGTTGCTTGTAGAATAATCTGACAAAAAATCAGAATGATTGCGAGTATATTAATATGATTTATTCTCGTTAAAATAAATTTTTAGAGGTATTTTCGGGAGGTTTTTCTATCGTATCAAATTAGTTGTATTCTGTTTTCAACACACTATCTTACTAGCATATGTCCTGAAGAATATCATGTATATTTATATTCATATACTTTTAGGTATTATAAAACGTGCGTTTAGACACGTTTAGGTCCTGTAGTCCCCTTAATGGGTCGGACACCGGTGACTAGACACACTATATGTATATGTATATATATATATATTTGTAACCACGTTCTCGAAACGGCTCTACCAATTTCGATGATTGTTGCAATATAGGGGTTTACGGGGGCGAAAAACCGATTAGCTAGGTCCCATGTCTGAGAAAATTCGTTTTCTTTATTTTCACAGCCTCGGGAATGTGATACAACGTTGGTATACCTGGACGATATATTTATTTATTTTCACACGAGCAGAGTTCGGTCAACCAGGTGCTGAGAGTTAAAAGCAGAGATCTGTACTGAAAAATATAAGCTACTGTCCATTCAAAATATTTCAAAATAGATATAGAGTTGATCAACTTCTAATAATTAATGAATAAGACTTTTGGAAAAGAGAGAAGACATTTTTCTTCTTCTCCGTTGTAGTACCTATCTAAAACATTTGACGTAATTTCTACCTAGTTCACTTGATTCAGATCTAACGCAATAATCGAACCTACAAACTTAATACTTCTGAATTAGATATTTACCTAATCTAATATTCACAAATTAAATAAGTCTTCTATTGAAATGAAAGCAACCTGAGAGCTGACGGAATTTTACGAGGCTTCAGTACTTATCCTCCCGCGCGCTATGAACTTGAAGGCAATGGGTTACCACGGTAACTCTACTGTGGGTGGGAGTTATTAATGAACTATTGTTACTTAAGTATGTTTAGTTGTTCTTATTACTTTACTGATATGCTTAGCCACTAGCCCATTGGAGAACTTTGTTCCATTCACCTAAGTAGAATAAGTACTGTAAGTGCTTTGAAATACTCGGTGCCTTTGATTTGGTTAGGAAAGTTACAACTTACCAAAATTCTCCGGAATATCCCGATACTTATGTACTTCATAATATCAGCGAGTGAAATAAAAGCAATATTCGATACTTATTAACGCAATTGTTTCGATGTAAAAAAAATGGATGGAGCTCTTCGTGCCGTATAGTTCCATCTCTTTCTCACACTGGAACAATTATGACTTGAACACTTGCCTATTTCCTCTCATTTCTTGAAATGGAAACCTTTCAAGTGTCTAAAGAGCTATTTATGACGCTCAACCCCTAATTACTACAGAGTTTTACTATTATTAGAGCGTTGTTTGAGCTATAACTTACAATAAACGGGTCAGTACTTATCATTCCGGCCGTGAATTACTTGAAGGCAGTGGGTCACAGTAAATCGACAGTAGGAGCAGGGTTAGCAAACTAGAAGTAAATGTTGAATTATACTGTGATGTATGTTCCGTAACTTCGTATGTAGGTACACACATCAACACGGTCTAGGGATATTTTTTAAAAAGCGAATTACTATCAATGTGTTAATTATTTATATGACATGTATATATTTAAAAGATACGTTATTTAATATTCTACCATTTTTTAATAATGGTTAAGGTACTTAGATTAAAATTTCAGGATTTTATGGAAAAAAAATGAAGCATAGACGGAAACCGTATATGAATTAACTTTTAATTTGTGAGTAAAAACTGAAAAAAATAGAAAAATCATTTAATTTGTGTTTATAAACTTGAATTTAGTAGTCTGAGAAAGCGCCCATGATGTTCATAACACATCGGCAACGATTCGGCATGCTCAGAACAAGGTTGTCAATGTCTTGCTGCGGAATACTGTCCCATGTCCTTCTGAGGTGCGCAAAAAGTTGATCTTCTGTAGCCAGATTTTCAGGAACTTCCTTCAGAGCTCTTCTTTGCAGCATATCCCACGCATGCTCAATGGGATTTAGATCTGGCGATTGAGCAGGCCAGTCTAAGGCCCTAACATTATGTGTATGTAACCAAGCTGCTACCGTTCTCGCCGTGTGTGCCCGGGCATTGTCGTGCATGAGCAGGAAATCTTGCCCCATTTGTGTTCTGTGGGGCAAGATTACGGGCCCCAGCACCTGTTGGACGTATCGTTCTGCCGTCATATTGCCCCGCACCCAAACGAGATCCGTCCGTCCTCCAAGACGAATTCCTGCCCAAACCATAATTGTTCCTCCTTGGTATGGGTGAACTTCCTGAGGGTTCTGGAGACGGCTCCATCGTCCAGGAACTCGCCAAACACGCGTCCTTCGTGAATCTGGATGGAAGCCAAACCTGGATTCATCCGTGAACAGCACATTGGACCATTGCTCACGGCCCCAGTCCACGTGGTTCCGAACCCATTCTAATCGTCGTCCACGATTGCCTCTCCGTAAAGGTGGGACCCGGAGTGGTCTACGAGAGCGTAGATTGCTTTCATGCAGTCGCCTTCTTACAGTTTGGTCACTCACAAGCACTTGGTGTTCCACTCGCAGCCTTTGGACCAATTGAGTCGCCGTTGCATTTGGTTGAGCTCGCGCAGTAATTTGCAAAAATCGGTCTTGTCTGGGGGTAGTGATGCGACTTGGCCCCCGGTGCCTCTCCGCTATTTCACCTGTGGCACGATAGCGTGTCCACAATCTTGAAATTACATTTTGATGGGTCCCTATGGCCTCAGCAACATTACGCTGAACAGATCCAGCTTCCAGCATTCCCACAGCTCGTAACATCTCCGCCCTCGTCAAATGTCGGCGTTGCATGGCTACAATACCTCAATTTTAACTTTATCTTTCGTTTAAAAATGAAAAAAAACTGTAACTAAACGTAATTCGTATTGTTTTCTAAATTTCGCACTAATGAAAATTCCCTCTCCTATACATCAAGACATTTTTATGCCACCGAAACAAAAGAATTTTCAAAATTTTTAATTTGGAATTAGTCTGAGATAAATTACAAACAAATCGGTGTATAAAAGATTCCAATGCGGCCAGTACTTTTCGAGTTATTTAATTGAGTATGAAATATCCCTAGACCGTGTTGATGTGTGTATTTAAGTATGTACCTTCGAAGCACTTCATATCTATACACCGTAAGGACAATTTCTGCTTGCAGCGCTCGGCCGCAATAGAACCGGGGCGGTAACAGATGTGGTCATCGTGTTCACGGGATTTCGTTTTCAAACTGCTTAGATATTAAGTTCTTCGATTTTACGTATTGTTTTAGAACTGAACAAGAAGGCAAATAAGTTTAAGTATTAGGGCCGTTTAGAACTGTTATAATGCAAAAAAAGGGTTGCGGTATTTATACTGAATATTTCGATCTCTTTCTCACACTGGAACAATAAAGACTTTAACACTTCCCTATTTCCTCTCATTTCCAATAGAAACTTTTAAAGTGACGCTCAATAGCCAATTACTACAGAGTTAAAATTTTACTATTATTAGAGCGTTGTTTAAGCGATAAATTACAATGAAGGGTTCAGTACTTATGGCAGTGGGTTACTACGGTAACTTGACGGTGCGGGTGGGAGCAGGGTTATCAACCTAGATGTTGTTCTAAGTAGTTGAACTGTTAAAACGTACGTGTGTTGGTTGATCTTTGTTATATGTTTAGTAACTTTATAACGTCTTTGTTATTGAACAAGTGGGAGCACCTATTTACTGCTTCTCGTATAAGTAAAGTCAAATCATTTATTTCAAGTAGGCTATGAAAAGGCACTTTTGAACAACAGTCAAGTTTGTGCTCGGCAAGAAAAATAGATAATTTATCTAGACTGATTATTAGAGATTTAACAGTGATTAGCCATTTAATTTTGACATCCTTAGACAGCATGGCAAGCATAAGGCAATGATATTCTGAGTAAAAAGAGGTCGATCGGTTATACGCGCTCCACAATCAGCACGTCAAAACTTGGCTAGTTAGCCAAGTTTTTATTGTCTTGTCTTTTTTTGCTCTCCTGA
Organism: Xanthia togata; assembly: GCA_963853775.1. NCBI lineage: Eukaryota > Metazoa > Arthropoda > Insecta > Lepidoptera > Noctuidae > Xanthia > Xanthia togata. Next base: position 7,927,744 of record OY970802.1, on the reverse strand, counting down.
TAATTACGACTTGTCATCCTACTTCCACGTGTCATCTAATACTGTGACAATGTGCCGCTTTTTTAGATCGAATGTTGGGTAGGAAACATTCTACCTCTTTTTTAGGGTTCCGTAGTCAACAAGGAACCCTTATAGTTTCGCCATGTCAGTCTGTCTGTCTGTCTGTCCGCGGTTTAGCTCAAAAAGTATTGGTACTAGAAAATTGTAATTTGGCATGAGTATACACGTTGATGACGCCGAAAAATTGGTGAAATAAAATTTTGAAATAAACCATTATTTCGGGTACCTCCCCTACATGTAAAGTGGGGATGATGATCCTTCTCATAGTGTGGGATATCGTGGGATAGGTCATTCAAAAATATTAGGGGTTTTTGAAGACTGTTTATGGATTAAGTAAACCGTTCGTGACTTATCAAGCTTTAAAGTTCCAATTTTCGTTAGAGTCAAGTGTCCCCCCCCCCTCTATCAACTAAACGGTTGTAGTTAAAAATTAAAATGTCAAGGCAGTAGCACCTATATATAACGAAGTTTAAAGAAAAGCTATCACAGCTAAGTAGGCTTTACAGACTAACGAGTAATAATCGACCGACTTAAATTTGAAAAACCTGTTCTCCCATATATTCCCATGGGAGAACATGTTTTTCAACTACAATGTTAAGTTTGTTCTTGGGATAAATTCATCCAAACTACGGAACCCTTCATTGTGCGTGGTCCGACACGAACTTGGCCGGTTTTGTTTATTCCAAGCTACATATCAGCTTTCTTCGTTCGTATGTGCTTCATCCATTTTTCAAGCATTTTCTGGCATCAGATTAAGCTGAAACTTGTCATACTTTATAACTTCAATGACAACCCAAAAATATCATACTATTGAGGTTTTCTCATGATGGAGTTAGAAGGTAGCCATAGGAACTCCTCAACCAAACAAGATAGCACCATCGAGTTTGGCCTCATTTGCTTTGTCTTGACAATTACTATTACACTAGATGGTGGCCAGGGTATAAAGTTGTTTTGGTCGCCCGGCCATTACAGATTTTATATTTTACTAATATTAGATCTCTCTGCGAGCTAGCGGAAAATTCTCAAGGCTTCAGGTATCTTGGCGCGCGGAGTAGCTCGTGGGAGTGGGCGGTCGAGGGTTACACAGTGGTGAGAACAGAAAGTAGTACAGAAATTTACTACTTCTGTCGTTTTAGTTATGTAAGCTGTGATTGATTTGTACCTACCTACGGAAATTAGTGTTTTCTGTTAGGTATTGAAGTAAAAAGTACGTATAGTAAAGAAAGATGGGTTTTGCACTTAAGTTAACAGAAAAAAGAGTACTTGTTCTGTTTCATGCTTAGGTTTTATGTATTTGAGAGGCTTGTGGCTAAGTTATAACAGCACACGGGTCGGCCGATCAGGTTATGTTTGCCACGGTTGGTCCAAACTCCAACTCAAACTAAAAGCATTTATTTCAATTAAACCATTTACAGGCACTTTTGAATTGTCAAGGGGTCGGTCAGTCAGAAATATGAAGCTCGTTGCCCATTCCAAAGAGTAGTAGGTACCTATGGAGAAGAACGGGAAAAAACTCCACGGACACTCTTTTAATTCATATTGTTACAAAATATTGGTTACATCATTCATGTTGAAATTATACAGCGTAGAACAATGTAGAAAGATGTACTGCACGTATAAAGCGTCGGTAATAAAAATATAACCAACTCTACCTGGTTTAAACTGAGTCAAATAAATGTAAGTATTTTCTTTCTTTATAAAAACAATTCAAAAATTAAAATAAATTAGAATATGCCGTGGCAGATAAGAGATGACCATGCAGTCCCTACTGATGGCACCCGTTCACGAACATGACGCATGGATAAGCACCGTTTAGCTCAACCATCTTTAAGATAACTTTTTGATCCAACACACACGCCACCACCAGCGAGACATTTGAGTGAGCATGACATGGTCCGTGGATGGGGGACCATCATTACATACCCAGACACCTCCGTGCCTCGGAAAGCAAGTTAAGCCGATGGTCCCGACTGTCATTCGTGGATCTTTGACAGTCGTTACGGGTCGTCAGAAGCCCGAAAGTCTGACAATCAGTCTTACGAAAGGGGTATCGTATTATCTCGCAACTGGGTTGTTGAGGTTCGATAGGCAGTCGCTCCATGTAAAATACAGGTATTCTGGTCCGTCCAGTTAGACTGAGTTGGGAAAAAGCTACAGGCAGATGATGATATTCTGTTTTAAGTATTTATCTTTACATACGAAACGACAAAAATCTTTAAAAAAAAAACTAAGAAAATCTAGCTTCTACCTGTACAGTACGTACCTTTTTTTCAATACCTATAAAAACTGTACCAGCAGTAATAAATAGGTCAATATCCTCACGGTGTTTCATATTATAGAAAATGACGAAACAATATTTTATTGGAGGCAAGTTCATTTTGTTTATAAATCGCTCTGCATCATTAGAAACGCAGAAAACTTAAAACAATAGCGGACAAAACAAAGCAACATTTCCATTATGTAACAATGTAATTAAATTAATTTATAAGCGACTAGCTGTGCCCCGCGGATTCACCCTCATAAGTCTCGATTCCGTGTGAATATCGGGATAAAAATTACTCTATGTCCTAACCAACGTCATGGTCTACCCACATGTCAAATTCCATCCAAATCCATTCAGCCGTTTAGTGTGGAAGCGTAACAAACAAACAAACTTACTTTCGCATTAATTTTTAATATTAAGTTAGGATTCTCTTGGATAAAAAAACAATATGGACAAATGGACCCTACGTGTGCTACAAATGACGATGCTAAACACTATACTGCCGATGCCGGGCCAAAAGTGTTGAAGGCCAAACCTCCATTATCGTCAGGCATAGGTATGTGCTTGACGTGGCCGCTAACAGGTTAAGTCTGATGCATCCTATTGGGTAGTTCCGATATCAACCTTGCTGACTAGCTAACCTTTTCATTACGGTGATATGAGCTATTCTCGTATAGCATGTGCTGAAATGAGAGAGATAAAGCTAGTAGACGGAGAGAGAAAGTTATACCATACTAAAGCAGATTTTAGTTTTACTTTACCTGATTTATATAGGTAATCGAATCAAGCCAATAAAATATGAGGTTTAGTTTTTTAGAAATATGTACCTATTAGGAAAGCCTTGAAGTTAATACCAATAAAACAATTTCGCAATAACCAACCATCACGAGCGTAAATCTTAAGTAAAATTATAAACCTAAATTATATAGCTCGACTTATTCGCAACAAACATCAACAGTATCTCGAGCTAACTTATTTATCTCGTAAAATACTTGTTAATACTCCACCCCGGGAATTGTGCTACGAAGAGCTCCTACCAAAGCTGGATGAGTAGCCCAACAAATCGGCCAACTCAACAATCCAATTTATTAAGACCTTTGAATTTGTATTTCTTCACGTCAGCTGAGTTTATTGTCACAATATTGAAGGGGTCGCGGGAGGTCAAGTTAAAGTGGTCACCAGATTTGTTTGTTCACAATTCTATAGATAATTTGTATAAAAGGAGTGTCGGGGGGTGCGGGAGTCATCTAAGGACAAAACTTGTTTACACTACTTACGGAATTAAATCACTCTAGTTGGTGTTTACTTAAGTGGTCCGGTGACTTTTGACTTTAGTAACGACTTATTTGTTTTTCCTTGTATTTGAAAGGGTTCGCTTTGTATTGATAATGGATTTTAAGCGCGTGTTATTATGTAACTTTAATTATTTACCAAAAAGTTTTTATTGAGCTGTTGATTTTTGTTAATAGAGCTTCGTAAAACATTCAATTGAATATTTAAGTCTAATGTTCTGTGTTCCACCCACCGCAGTTAAAAAGTGATTATTCACATTTACATACATTATGCTGCAATCGACCTACCACCATACAAAAGTTATGTAAATGAGAAAGCATTAATTAGTGACTCACCAAACAACAATTGTTTTGTTGAACACCAAACGCTTGAAAACTAAGGTAACACTGACCTACTGTTCGAGGAAAACTCTTTATCTACATAAAATACTTACCTACATAGAAAAAAGTAATTTGTGACTAGTGCGCGCAATATGGCAACTGCAAACTTGTGAAGAAAGTTTTAATTTGAACTTGGCCAGCGATAACAATGCAGCAAACTTGTGGCAGTCCGCGCAGGGAGCGGGGAAACGCCAATCTTCCTCACATTGCAGTACATAACCGTACTTCTTTGTAAGAACACCTCGCAAAACTTTGTCGCAAGTAAACTCCGCGAAGTGGCTAAGTCGGGAGCCGGGAGCCGTCGCTGCCGACCGCTCCCGCTGATCGCTCCGCTCGGTCCGCTCCACCCCCCGCTTCACTGCGAACAACGATCCGCCTCCGACAAACAAACGGACAAGTTTTAATGTTTTGCTCACAAAGTGTATGATTAAACGCGGAGAGCGGCGGAGAGAGTCGGCCGTAAGTTATTGATTTTCCCCGACCGAACCCCTGTCGACTACGAGGCTCGCGGTGCAGTACAGGAGCGCTACGAGGTTATAACACTTTTTAACTGTTCAAAACCGCGATTAAAACTACTTTTGTCGATAGCCATATGTTTCAAATCACTTTTTGTGACCTACTCAAGTGTAAACGTGTGCCAAAAGAAGTGTTTACAAGTTTTATATGTGACTTACAATGAGAAAAGTTAGTGTTTGCTGCGCAACTGTACCGCGGGCGGCACAAGTCGCGCACCCTACAACTTCACGTCGCTCTACGTTCCGAAGTTAACGCAAAGTTCCGCCATTTTGGAACATGCTCACAACCCACTTGTTTTATAAAGAAACTTTTTATTAATTCCTGTGGGCCGCGGAGTGTCAGTAAGATGTTTTGAGGTTATACTGAAAGACGAAAGACCGTATTCTGACTCGGAGGTGTAGTTCTAGTGTTATTGTGACTGTGAGGAGGCTGGCTACGAGTGTTTGTGTTCATTTGAGATATTGTTTTGAAGTGTAACTCGGCTGACGTGCCTTGGATGCTCTTGTAATTTGTGTTTACTTCTGGCAACAGAGAGGAGGACTCTCGCAGCTCTGTCGTGACCTTGCCTATGGATCAGGCACTCAATTAAGTGACAGGTGATAAATAGTAAACTTTGTTTCACTAGTTTGTGTGGCCGGTAGAAAAGTTGTGTGAGTGAAAAGTTTTGCTCAAAAAGTGTTTACGAGTTACTATAACTACTTATATGAAGTGCGAAATCATTCGGTTCGGAGGCAATGTTGTGATTTTGTGTGAGATAAAACTAGAGATGGCATGTTTATAGTCATTATCGTGATTCAAACGGCTTTATGAGATATTATTCGGGAAAATATATTATTATTCATACGCTGATGTGATTTAAGACGATACCTTACGATAGGGAAGAAAACAGAGCGTCTTGCTGAAGGAAACGCCAGACGAACACATTTTCCCTAATTACTCTCTCAACAAACCAATAATGTTCTTATTACATCAAAATAATTAATTTTCTTGGAATCGTAACGAGAATTGAGCACAAGCCATGAAGCTTCTCGGAAAATTAATTTTAAAAATCATATTTAAGGACGATCTAACCTTGTTAAGAGGTTTAATAGGACCAATAACATATTTAACTTATTAAAATTTATTGATGCTTATATAATTTTACTTAAATCTATTTTAAATCGATATACTCGTACACATAGGTAAGCGTATCCTTAAACCGAGTTTTAGTTACAACATTTCCAGTCGATTTGCTTTAGATATGGCTACTTATGCTGAATACACTATAAGCATATTAAACTAACGCGTGTATCAGCTTTTGAAGACTAAATTGAGATCATTAAAACTTCGAGAGATTATAAAATCATGGAGGAACAGTTCCCAACGTTCTACAATAGCCGCAAGTGAAACACGAATATGTTATTCTCAACAAAATTTGGTTTATTGACGGTACTGCCAAGACTAATATTACAACTTGTAAACAACATTCAGGACTTATTTTGCCTATTTCCGATTGATCCATTTTCGTATACGCACATTCCTTTTATCCTTTACGTAAACATTTATTTAGTAACGAAAGTCCTGTCCAACTATCTCATAAATATAGTAAAAAGCCCACGATATTGGGTCGTTTTATTGAGAACGCTATTACAAAGTCATTTCACCGACCGGTCCCAGTCTCAGTCCATTGTAGAAGGAAAATCTTTCTACAGTCACGGCTCTCGATGGGATAACGCAGATGGCTTTCGGTTCCAAAAGGACCCACGTTCTATCCATCCTCCAAACGATAATTAACTTAATCTCCTCCGCTTAGAGCCCAATCTCGCACGCAACCCAAGAAAGCTATGAAACTTTGTTAAATAACTTTTCAGATAACTTGAACTTGGCGTATTTGCGCAAAGTTGTAAGCGGAATTCTACCGCGGGCTAATTCAATCTGTACCCGCTTGTAATAAATGTTGTTTTCGCTTAATGCCAATTGGGGAGTTGGTGGATTCTGTTGAGTTGAAAGTTCTGGACTTCACGAAGCAAAACGCGAACTTTTGTAGAACATTTCAGTGTAGTTAGTACAATGTTATAATGGAAATAAGCACTTCAAAATGGCGTAGTCTGCAGCTGTGTTTATAGGTGTGTGGATCGATTGTAGGATGTTAGCTGTGATGGGTAACAATCACAGTTTTGACACTTGTTCGATTGGATCTGCCAACGATATCCGAGTTCGTTATTAGCTTTGAGCGCTTCATATAATTATAATATATCGCGTTTATGTTGTTTGCCTATTATATTTGTTTAGGATTTGTGTTTCTGTTAATGTATATGTTTGCTTTTGTGTTGACTGTTGCGAATCAAAGTAACAAAGGATTCATTTTAAAACCATATTTTCTAGTTTAATTTTCTTTTATGGAAATACATTGTCTGTTTTCTTTTACGAGTACACCTACCTACATAAGTGTTAACGAGTAACTTTATTAAAACCGTAGTTTAGATTTTAAACTTAATTGATTTACAGCTCCAATATTCGCCAGCCTAACCTTATTTTACAACCCATTAAACGGCTTTTATTTTTAAACTTTTACGCTTCAACGAAAATCTGAAATGCAGCCACCCCGGGCACTTGAAGCACTCTAAATATAGAGACAAAGGAATATACCGTCACGGTTGCCATATAAATAAACAGAATAATACAATCGTAAATATAACTACGTATAAACGTAATCCCACAAGCCTGATACTCACACAACTATGTATAACAAGATTATATACTACAAATAGTTATACAAGTTCCTGAAACCTGAAAGCTCACAGTAACAACATATTTAATTGTGTAGGATGTTATACATTCAAGCACATTCAGAATTTACTAGCTTCTGAATTAAACCCTAATAACTCAACACATTTGAAACGTAACAACCACCATCCATGCACTCAATTGAAAACGAACTTTATGGGTTTCTACTCAAGTTTTATATTTGTACAAGCGTTCGGAGCTGTCGGGTCAGTTTTCACTTGTTCTAGTATATTTTGCTCCGTTTCTTTTTATTTGCTTTGAACAATAAATGGGTCTTGACTACACAACTGTCTTATATACGTGACTTAGCGATATTATGCAAGCGTAAACAGTATGGCTTCGATTTTATTGGATAATTCATGAGTGGGTTGTAAAATTTCGATTTTGCATAATATAAGGTCAGAGGGACGCTAAAAATGGGAGAATAGAGTAATAAAATACTAATAAAGTTTCGTGATTGCATTATAAAATGTTAATCTTGTTATTTTTCTTGAAACTTACAAGTGCTTTTAAAAGTAAGTGTATTAAAAACTTGGATGTTCTTTCCTTTATTACAACTACGTTGTTTTGTACTCAGAGATAGTTTGAAAGCCGTGTAAAATCAGGCTGCCTACGAGTATGAACCGTTTTTCACATCGTAGCTGTGCTAATTAGGACTCTATCCCTTGGTAATACGATGCTGACGTTCCGTGTGGTAATTGTTCTGTGAAAAATCGTGATCTGCCAATAATAACGAATTAGATTAGGGATTTAAACGTTAAACGTCAAATACTATTGTAACTTATTTTTTATCAAAGTTAACTAAATATACCTACACCTATCAGTTACCGTTTCTCCTGTTATTATAAGATTTTTCCTAAAGGATTTTTTCTTTATTTAAATCGAATGGATTTAAATAAAGAAAAAAAACCTTACCTTGCGAAACACCAACACTATTAATTCTTTGGATTACAGCACTGGCTCATAAACTAGAAATATACATTTATTCTTAGTACACTTAAGTAATACCCGTTAGTAAATTATCGACAAACTGTATCAATAGTCAATACCCTTTGATTCAACTTCTCGGTACGGGCCGTCCTTATCGATAGTCAGTTAGAAGTTGCCGATATCGATATAGGGAGGTACCTACTAGTGCCGAAACCATTCGATAAGTTTCGCACGGATGTCGAAGTTGAATAACTTTATACAAATAGTTGATATGGATAGGTACTTTATGTAGGTTGTAAATTTTGGATACATACCTATAATCTACACATAGTGTAGATAATAATTTCGTGCTATAGTTATTCGTGTGTGAGCGTTGTGGGAAAAAGTTTTGAACAACAAAAGTTTACCCATTGATGGAGGTTAACAACGCTAAGTCTGAGGTTTTTATTGTAAAGGATGACGCTCATGAATTCGCCTTAGAAGAAATAACACCAACATTTTTCTAAAGCCATATTTCTAATTTGGATTTGTTTTTGTCTGATTGGGCGTACGGCGTGGTTAACAATGTTTCTATTTCAGCAGTTTAGTGGAACTGGCTTTTAATCTAGTAATATTATTTTCTGAGAAAAACTTGAACTTTACTTGTAAGTCATGCTAGAGTGAAGCACAGCGGCACGAGGTCGGAACGATTAAACTCACGGCCTTTTAAATCTACAATAAATGTTCACGCCTTCCCTTAAGACGTAGGCTAAATATTTTTTGAACTTCGGATAGCTATGACCTAACGAGATGCCATAAAGAATATGACTCAAAAATAAAAAAAATAAAAACCGCAAAGTTTCGCGGCTAGTACAATACAATGCTTGCGAAATATGCAACAATATTATGTATTACGAGCCGTGTGCTCGATGGGAATTATCATCGCCAAAAATTAAGAACTTCCATACAAACTTTCATCCCTTCATTAACCCCTTTATGGGAAGAACTTTCAAAAGTTCTTCCTTAGTGCTAAATTTTGCTATATAACTAACTCTTGTGCGAAATTATACGCTTCTAGATCCAGTGGTTCACGCTGTGCGATGTCTGTCAGTGATTTGATAATTAAAAAATATATGTACATATGTACTTTCAAAGTGGTAATTAAGATCATGAAGACCAGTTTATTTCTAAACACCTGATCAAGCTGACTTTTGCAGGTGTCTAACTGCCTATTACAACTTTTTAGACTTTTGTCTATGATATTTTTTCATAAATAAATGTTGTCTCTTAAGTCATTTATTGAAATATGAGTAGGAATAGCTATACTCATCCAAAAAAAGTAATAATAAAAGAAGTAGTCGATAAAATGATTAACTTACTGTTATTGGTATAACACGTTAACAAGCTCTACAACACAAATTGCCTGATTGATTACGTTACAATAGTTACGAAAGCAAGTACTTAAGCCAAATTCAACTCATGCTTTATTACTTCCAAAACTTACACAAAAGCAAACTAAACCATATTGATAGAGCAACAGAACTCAGTTTTCAGTGGCGCAAATGAGTTAGATGAAATCCGTAGATAGGAGAGAGCTGTCGTTGTAAAATTCATTTTATGTCACAAATGATAAGATACATTTTTACATGCATCTTTCCACACTTCTATACAGATCCGTAGCCTACTTTATTATTGTATTTAATGAATATAAATGAAGGTAAATATTACTTTAACATTTTCCTTCGAAATTCAATTATTTATGATCAGTTCGGTACGATAAATATTCTGGGGGTAATCTACGAAAAATAGATAACGTGGAATATTGAGGATTTTTCTTTTAATAGGTATAATGATTTGATGGAAATAAAATCTTTTCTTTCTTTGATGTGGTAGTTTATTAATAATAGTTACTTATATTTCGTTTTCGTAGACCTTAGTCTGTGGAAGTTTTTCCAGTTTTCCACCAATTAATTTTTGTCACAAATCTGAAATTTGCATTTCTTGCTATGTTAAAGTTTAAATAGCATAAGAACCGATAAATTAAAGGCAAATAAAAGAAGAAAAGTACGAACGCAGTAAATCTTTCTTTCACTAATGCTGAAGTTATTATCTTCATAAGACAGCATATCGTAGGCATAAAAATTACTAACTAACTGACTTCTTAAGAAGGCGAAGGTTCTCAATACATCTGTATATATTTTTTATGTATGTTCACCGATATTTTTCATTTCGCAAACTTGCGCGGTGGTCCGTAATAATAAATTGTATTAACTTCGCGTGCAGTCTTAGAGTTAGCTTCAATAATACGTATTTTCTAATATATGTGTTCCACTGTTCTTAAGTGAGAATGATAATGATATGAGAATCTGAACAGGCTTGGTCGAGTTGGCTCTGTATATAATTGCGAGTCTTAACAATAGACTACCCTCAGCCGACTCGACCTTGACTGCTGCGCGCCTAGTACCTTACTGAGGCAGACTGGATGACAAAATCGTTTTATATTCGTATAGATAGAATTGTAAGATACGGAATTTAATATCTTGATTTCTTGGATTTCGCTTGTTTTCGCTAAGTACCATCTCGGGAAGACTTAAATGTCGAGATATTGTTTCATATTGGTTGCAGCCTTGAACAAGATAAGAGGAAAATAAATACTCAATGATTTAATGAAATGAAGGGTTTCTTCTGTAAATAGGATATCGGTATCATCTCGTTTACACGTCATATAAAAACAAAAAAAAAAACCGGCCATAGCGTGTCAGACCGTGGACAATGAAGGGCTCCTTAATTGGTATGAATATATTATCCTAAGAACAAACTTAACATTGTAATTGAAAAACATGTTCTCTCTACATTCCAAGAGAAAATGTAAGTTTCTACGTCCAATATTGAGATTTTTATCATGTTATTTTAAGGTCTTAAAAAATACAGAAAATAGTTCTAAGTCAAAATTGGTTGAACGGACTGTAAAAAAGATTTATTTAATTGGAGGATCTTATTTCAAATGGAGTATAGGTACACAGATGAGTTCACATAGATTTAAACCAGTAGAAATCTCGTTAAAAGTAAGTATTGCTGTTGGCTAACTTGAGATTCAAACTTGAGATACAGGAACAGTAACCACTTGGCTACTGATTTTAACACTAATCCAATGTTGCACAAATATGTCAGGATCGGTTAACAATTGTGAAGTGTTTGAGGATTTTTGCTCATAACGGGAAAATTATACCTCATTGAGTATGTTGAGGCTTTTCCGACAGGTAACAATAACAATATCAAATGGAGACTAATTAGCGATCTTTGCTTGGGTACTTTAACAAACAAGAATGTTCAGATCTATAGAGGCACGAGGAACAGGGTGTAAAGTTCACTAATCCTCCATAGAAAAGGGAGGATTCTCCGACCAGACGGGTGCTGTATCTGGTGGGCAACTGCCCGACGATTGATGTCGGGATATTGCATATATATCGGTCGCACGGTAAACTCTGCTTGCGCGATGCAGGATTTGTGTGACGACTTTGATGCGTAGTTTGTATGTGGCGTTGTAGATGCCACCACATCACTCCCCCCCGGAGACCGAAGGTCGATAGTGAACTTATTGTAATGCTTGACAGGTTGTGGTTCCAGTGAGTCGGAACCGAGTGCTGCATGGTTCACGGTGAGTCGGAACGGTTTGCGGAGATTCTCCAGTGAGCCGGGGTGGCGCTGCGTAGTTCACACATGGCGTTATAGATGCCGCCACAGATCTACTAATTAAACTTGAAACCTACTAGAACGAAACGAAATTCAACACAAACATTAGCTAAAAAATTGTCAAGCGCACGGAATCAATTGTAATTGTTTGACTGAATTATGAACGAATCGGATCACTTGACTTGAGTTTCAATTTGACACGTCGATAAAATTATCGTTCCAGTAACCGGGTGTTATTCTATAAATATAATCTGTAAATGTAATATGTACGGTTTGGCAGTTTCATTGAACTATTGCCTGACACAACATTAAAGACCAGTGACTTAACATAAGCCCATACATTTTGGCCAAGATGTAAAATTTATAGAATTAAGCCTTTTAGGGTCTTGGCTCTACGTTAGATCTGATAACTTTTTAACACTGCGAGCGTTATGTCAGTCTTGGCAACCTACTTTACATGAACTGTTTCTGGTAGGTTGCTTTTCCAGAAGCTGATAATTATGTTCTCCTCCCCAGAATGTCACGCAAGTCCCGCCAGGGGTACAGCATCCGTCATCTGCTGCAGCTTCCCAATGCCCCGCGCAGCCCGCCCTCCGCGCCGCACCCACCCGCACCATGCATCAAGGTCAGTGAATCAATTAGAACTCGCTGGCCAAAGTATTTTTGGACCGGCGCGCGAGAGAATACTTGAGATGCACGGTCGGGAAAAGAAAATGTTAAGCAAACAGACTACCAACTTAAATTGTCCGTATATTCAAATGTCTATTCTACGACAAATTGACGTAAGGTGTCAACTTGCTTAACCATTAATTTGCTCAGGCTGTACATAACAGTCGGGTGTAAAACCTTGACCGAAGAATGTTGTCGTATTATATGATGCAAATGATGATGTCAATAACGTAATACCTACTTAAAAAAACCAACAAAGTGCGTGTCAGACCACGCACAATCAAGGGTTCCGTAGTTGGGATGAATTTATCCCAAGAACAAACTTAACATTGTGGTTGAAAAACATGTGTCGGGAACAAATGTTTTTCAACCACAATGTTAAGTTATACAAATTACAATATGCGTCACGGTCAATTCTCCAACTGCAAATGTAAGTTTGTAAATGCAAAAAAATATGTTTTTTGTGACAAAACTACAAATTAATGACTTTCGGACTTATCCTTTATTTGTGCTGTAAGACCTTGCTTCCTGCCAAATTTCATGATTCTAAGTCAACTGGAAGTACCATCTGGTTTTGTCAGTAATTTATTTGCGAGTATCAAAATAAATGTCTTATGCCAGCTTGATTTTTTATAGAGCTTCAAGGGACCGTAGACTTTCATATTTAATATTAATTTCAACTTGATACCTCCACTCCACGCATTCCTGAGAAAAAGGTGACTTGACAGACTGACAGACAGACGGACGGAGAGATGGACAACGAAGCGATACGGAGTTACGAAACCCTAAAAAGTGATCAGATCCACTCAAAATTCATCAATTCATAAAATTTCCTTAAAACCAAATTATTGGTTTAAATATTTTTAACCAAAGTTTATAAAGTTGTATTCAAAAGACTTTCACTCGATATTAAAAAAATGTTACAAACACGTATAACTCTCTTGTAAAACTTTCTACTTAGGTACCTTCAGCGAACTTACCTTTATTGCTGAATAACCTCTTTGTTGAAATTATTTTGTTGTTAGCAGTGGCAAAGGGTGGGTAACAAATGAAGCTTAAAGTGTAAGAAAAACTTTATATACGTGACCTTTTATTAAACAAAAGCTATTTTCAGAATTTAATTTTAGTTGACATAATTTGTGCTTTGTAATGAAACCCCTTCTCGACTATTGTTTGAAAAAAATACTGCTAGTTGTGTTTTATATTAAATGTTTGGTTACTTTAATCAAACTAAAGGTGCATACGTAGGTACTATGAAGAACAAATATTTGAAAGCAGGCTCTGATCATTGATACTTAATTATGTTTTCATAAATTAGTGACTTTTGATGTTTCTAATGCTTATAGTCAACCGAACGACTCTAAATATTTCCTTTCTGCTCACTTATTATTAAGGTGCTGTTAAAGTAAAAAAATGACATTAACAGCACCTTAATATGTGAGCAGAAAGGGTGATTTTCGTTGCTCAACTGGCACAGCAAGTGCTGTTAAGCCTTTAGGCCCTTTGCACAGACACGTTTTCTTGCCGTGAAAAAGTACGGTTTATTCGCCGTATGTAGGCACGGTCGTCAGTGTTATATGAACCACTATGGAAGCTTTTTAACAGACACGTTTTTTTACGGCAAGGTTAATACGCCGTACCATCAAGAAACCGTGCCATTTACAAACAGCCTTAGCCTGCTTGGTTTTACCATTAAAACCTCTATGCATATTTTTTATTGCATAAGAATAGGAGACAAACATTACCTAAGTACCTACTTCAAATTTAAAAGATTAGAAAATAATAGCGATTTGGCTCGGTGACCTGACAGAGGGAGTTAAAAACGTAAAACACACTCAGACTCTAGGAAGGAATAGCATACATACATACATAAACTCATGCCTTCTTCCCATGGGGGTAGGTAGAAACTACAGAATGCCACCTGCTACGATCCTTACATACTCAAAAACCGGTTGCGAGTACTATTCACCTGTCCTTTCTGAAGAACATCACCAATAAGATCAGTATATGTGCTCCTAGTCACATCTGCCTTGTAAATACATTTTGTTAGTCGTTTTTCATTCAACCTCTCAACATGACAAAACCATCTCAGTATACCCTTTTCAATTTTTGTCGCTACATCTTCTTTTAACTCACACCGTTGTCTTATCACATCATTTCTCAGCCTATCATCTATAGTTAAACCACACATGCTTCGCAAGGAACGCATTTCCACAGCATTTATCCTACTTTAATGCTTCTTTTGCCACACCAGCATTCACTTCCTTACATAAGCGTGGGTACCAGCACACCATTGTGAACAGCCAGTCGAACCGCATTTACTCTCCTTTCCGCATCTTCATCAATCTTCCCATCCCTTAAGGACGCAAGTCCTTCAAATTCAAATTCAAAATTCAAAATATTTTATTTCACATAAACCTACATGGGCACTTATGAAACGTCAGAAGCTAGGTGCACGGTTCCAATTGGTCGTTTCCTATGGAGAAGAGCCACCAAGAAACTCTACGGTTACTCTTTTAAAAATAATTGGTTTTTACAATATTTTCAAATAACAGTGTTATTAGGTATGGGAGGAGAGTGTAGTACCTTATAGTGCCTACCTACATACCATGTTTTGTAAAGCCATGTTTTACTTGTGATTCTACTTTCTGTTCTGTGCCTTCGCTTGACTAAAAGACCGTCAACCGGTGCGGGTGCAATAAGTTAACAATGTAAACATCTAACCTGACCTACTACTACCTACTCTCTTGAAAGTCGGTACAGTTTTATAGGCTTCCTTTACAAAAAAGTTATAACTCACAAGCAAAGCTAACTAAAATATCGAAATGTTTCTAAACTGCGAACGGTGCGCGGTCCGTCGGTTTGCGATGTCGACTATTTTGCGACACAAAAGAGAACGTAGTCTAGAATTTATTGCCTCCATTTATATCTAAAGTTTTTCGCGTCTATAACAAATGAAATATCAATAACTATTTAAAAATAGATTCCAGAACAAGAGAAACAAAGGAATATCGTTGAGTGGTATAAAGCTACTACACCTACAATGACCTACATGTAAGCCACTCTAATTGAGAATAAGTGTCCTCCAAATGATATATAATATCAGTTCCAATTTATTGCTAACGATATATGACATAATGTTTTATTTCAGACATCTTAAGTAAGAAAAAAAGGGAGGAATATTGTATTAGAAAATAGGTACCAACAGGTACTACGTTCTCTGTTTATCTCATTAAGTAAAATACTCTTCACAGAGCATATGTATAATAAATCTCTTTAACTTTGTTCAAATTCAAAGAAGTAGGTAGGTACTCGTAACTGACTTTTCAGAGAAACAAACGCTTTATAAAACAAAACAGATTCATAATTGAAGAACTCAACGGTACATGTGCCCGGCACGAAACGAGCCAACTTCGTGGAAGCACGATAAATTATTAAGAAAAACAACCAGTGTAGGTAATCGTGCCGTAAAAGTTCCCCGTTACCGTGGCGCCTCTAGCGGAGGAAATTCAAATTATAATATTTTAATAAAACATTACTTTTGAAAGGAGTTTTTATTGAAAACATTCCTTTTTATATTCGGTATTATTTTTAAATTATGTTAATGAAAGTTAGCTTATTGCTAATTTGTTTTCTATTTGCTGAAAACTGCCCCTAGCGGTGAAAATTGTATCTACGTAACGTATAATAAATCAAAGCATTACATTTAAAGAATTCTTAATATTGTAGGTAAATACTTATTACATAATAATATAGGCACATAATTATTATTAAAAAAAAGATATGTACAAACACGATAAAAATAAAAACTATCTTGCTAAGTTTAGTACGAATTGTGTCCACCGAGAGAGATCCGAAACAGAACCATTTTTAGTCAGCTTGTGTTTGAACGGCACAACCACCCTCCGAGGAGGGTTGCTTAAGTGAGAGAGCGTGAGCTTATTGTAGTTCTTACAATTATATCGAGATGGCGCTGTTTCAGATATTTAAATATTAAAGTTAAAAAAATATTTATTTTTCTATCTAATATTATATTGACAAAAAGGGAGTTAATTTACAATGCTGAATAAAATATTTTATTGCGTGTTTAATTTAGTATATTTAATTATAGTTTACTTATCTGACTTTACTTTGGTAATAGCAGTTTAGAATATATTATAGTATACAAATTCTCAATCAATCGATCAATTTAGTGTTTTGTATTCTATTCCAACATTTACTTTCCAACATGTACACCACTGGTCGCATCTTATTGTGACCAGTGGTGTACCCTGGAGTAGGTACACTTACCATGCATCACTTGCCCAGCTACCTTTTTCAGTTTGATCCTACGAAACACTAGCCTTCTGGCCGTCAATCAATCGTCCCTGCAATTTTAGCTCATTGGCTTCAAAAAAGCTTATTTTTTATGTAGAATACTTCAGCTTAGTTTCAACCATAGGCATTTCGAAAATACACCCAATAATTTCCAAAACAAACAAATAAATCAATCAAACGGTCGAACGAGGTAAACAGAATTCCAATCCAAAGCAAACGTACTTAGTTCTCGTTAGTTAGGTTGACCTTACCGCCCCCTGTCGCATACCTTCGGAACTATTCGGGACCTTTCGGTATTTATTGTGAAAGCAAATCAACTATTTATTTATTGGCTATCGCTTTGATCGTCGAATGACCTCGTACAAACACGATTGTCGTTACAAAGGGTTCGGTTGGTTTATTGTGGATACGGTTTTTATAGAATTGGAATCATTTTAGGAAAACTCCCAAAATAATCTCTATAAGTAAGCGTTAGAGTACTAGAACGTTCTTTTCTTCTTTTGGGATCGTTTTCCTGGTTATGATATAATTTGATTTGGTTTTAAATACTATCAATGTGAAAGGATAGGTTTAATTCAGAATTCAAATATACATCAATTACAACTAATACTAAATAACAATATAATAATATCCTAACTTATCTGAAACTATTAACAAATATATAGGTTAATACATTTTATTTAGCTATTTGGAATGTTTAATAAATAAAAATATGAACTCGATGAAATAACTGCATAACGATTTCATAATAACAGTTGTTATAATGTGCAGTTTTTCAGTAGGTACCATCTAACAGAAAAAAATAAAGTCGGGCTTTATTTTTTTCTGTGTTACAATTGAATATTGCTAAGAATTGAACCTACGGCATTTCAGTGCTTGCAATTTATTGTTTTATTCTTCGTAAATAAATAAAGATAGCCTATCCAAACCACGTTTTTGGTCTTCCTATATATGAGTGTTTTCCTAACATTTTAACCAGTAACTTATGGATAAGATAAGGGAGGATGGATGTGGGATGGACTGGGTACTTTTTATTTGTGAGGTGATCCTCACAAATTAAAAGTACCCAGTCCACATTCGTATTGCTCCCTCATCTTATCCATAAGTTACCCAACGTCTCATAAAAAGGGTTTTCTTTTCACGGCCCGCTACCGGCCCGGACCGGCCATTTGTCTTGTTCTCTTTCTTGTAAGAATTAATGTCTTTAAAGGGGTCGAATTCTCTTGTGTCTACTACCCTTTGGATATTGCAATGTGATTTTAGACGTTTGGTTAGATAGGCTCTTTGCTCTGCATTTTCCGTTAAAAAGAAATATACTATTTAAGAATTGCATTTCATTTCTGAATTATACACTATGTAAAAGTACTTCATAATTGTAAACAAGGGTACTATACAATTTCAGATTATTTAGAAGACAAAAAAGCTTGGGATTGAGCTACTCGCTCTGCTAAACTGTGATAAAACCATACAAACCAACATTTTATATACAAAATTACATGATTACTTTGAAAATTATTTTATTATTTTAATTATTGTGAATGTAAGAACTACGTGGATCATTTTTTTTTCTTTCTCAGTTAGTTTTAATGATGGTCTGGCAGTTTGAGTAGTTTATGTGGCCTACCCAAATGTCCTTTCTTTGGTATTGTTCGTCGTGTTAAGCTACATAAGTTCTGAGTTGAGCTCCACGATTACTGACAAATATTTGCACTGACTGGACAGGTCCACTGAAATCTGTGTGGTTGAAAAAACAACTCAAAATACCATTTAGTACACTAATCTACATGGTCCTCTTATGGCCTGACCAAGATTATGTCTAGACTTTAAAAGATACTGTGACCTTTGAGTTTGTTCAGGTCTTTCTTCTCAGAGTAGTCAGATAGGAAACGCCGACCTCATTTAGCTTATTTTTAATATTTTTTATTATGTTGCCCCACATGCCAAACATTTAAACTCACATACAGCAAGACCCGGAACAACTGCTTGTAGGTCATACAAATATTTGTTCCGTGCGGGAATCGAACCCGCGACACGCAGCGCAGCAGTCAATCGCTTAACCACTGTGCCAACCATGTCCTCAAAGTAAAGTAACTGTTAGTAATACGATACGCATTGGTAAGACTGGTTGTCGACTTTCGGGCTTCTGACGACCCGTAACGACTGTCAAAGATCCACGAATGACAGCCGGTACCAACAATTTAACATGCTTTCCGAGGCACGGAGGAGTCTCGGTATGTAAAGATGGTCACCCATCTACGGACCAACCCAGGCAAGCGTAGTTTAACCTTATGGATTGACCCGTGCGGCTGTTATTACTTAGCCACGAGCTCTGCTAGACGAAGTACATTCAAGAAAATAATCATTTTAACTTTTTTTTTCTCGTGAGCACCTTGATACAAAATATAGCCTGCTTATTTATAACTAAGTAATGTATAAGTATACATAATACTTAGTCGATAAATTCCCGTTAATCCGGGAGTGTTAAGTGATTAAGCTCTCGGCGGGCGGTCGGGGGCGGTCTCTTACGCACCGATTTGTTCTAACAGTTATAAACACTTAGCGATGTAGTAACGGTCACTTAAATAAACAGAAAACGTCGATAGATTTCGAGAACTAAAAATAAACGGTTAGAAAATGTGGCTTAGTAGCTAAAGCGGCTGAACAAAGCAAAGATATCATACACTGTTTGGCACTGGTGACAATTAAGAATGATTTGATCATTTAACTGGTAGTTTTATATAAAAAAGGTTCCACCACCATGACAGTCTCATATTCTGATATAATGTCAGATGTAAAATAACCTCTAGATTAAAAAAAAAATGTAGCCTGTTTCATCTTTTTTAAATTTTACAAAACAGCTGCGAAGCGTAGACCGGTTCTACGAAACGTATCCCTCGAAAATGACCTACGAGAAAACAATCGATCACATACACTTAGAAAAAGCATACAACATTTTGTCTACAAGACTTAATTTCTTCGAAATGCGAGTCTCTTCTTATCAACATACACCGTAGCTCTGGCTACGAAGCGTAGACCGCTGCTACGGCGCGTAGCCCTCGTAGACGATCTACGAGAACACAATCGATCACATCCATTCCGTTGAATTATCGATACCGCTTAGATAAAACATGTTTATTGTATCATAAACCATTCGAATCACCTTATATCGATATCCTCTACCCCCAACACTGACCGGAACATTACAGCGGGCGTTGACGGCGATATTTCTTTCGTCCGGTAACACCTTCGTGATAATTTACTACCGCTATGCACCGGCCGATTGAAACCTTAACATTAATTGTTATTTATTGGAAGCGGGCAAGTAGAGGGTAGATTTAAGAGACTTTAAGCTTGGTTTGGCATTTTCTTCTGTATGTTTTTTGTGGAATTTACGGCGTTGCCTATCAATAACAGTAAAGAGTAAGTTATATATAAGTGTGAATTACCTATATCTACATGTTCAAACCAGTATTTTTTCGGGCTTAGCTATTGGTTGAATTTCAAACCAAATATTGCATTCATCATTACGACAGTAAAGTTAAGCATTTCAATGATACAATAATTAATGAATTTACATATTATGTTCTTTCGTCGCTATTTAAAATACCCATTTTTGTACATTTCAAAAACAAACAAACACTATGAGCACCGTAACACAATCAATTACACATCGGGCCATATAAAGTGCACACATTGCAATATATTAGGATCGCGCGATTCAACGAGCGATATTGTTCCCGCGCGGCCACTTGCCGATAAACGCCGCTAACGTTTGCCGATCACGACACTGTAACGTTCGCAGATTGCCAATTTTTTCTACTCGCTAGAGGTTTGTTGATGTTTATAGATGGTGATTTAATTTGGCCAGCAGTTTACAAAAAATAAAAATGCCTGTACCTACTCAAAACTATATAGATACTTGAATCAGAAAAAAATTAGGTACTCGATTATTTTGTGTTAAGGTTTGCTCCGAATGGAAGAACCAAAATCTGTATAATATGTTATGTTGTATATGTAGTTGCAAAACCACAATATTTTAACTATTTTTGTCATCTGGTATCTTGGTATAGTTTTTAGGGTTCCGTAGTCAACAAGGAACCTTCATAGTTTCGTCATGTCTGTATGTCTGTCTGTCCGCGGCTTAACTCAGAGACTAGAAAGCTATAATTTGGCATGGGTATACATATTAATCACGCTGACGAAATGGTTAAATAAAATATTGAAAAAAATATTTTTGAAGTCTCTCCCCTTGCACGTAAATTGGAGATGATATTTGTTTTTTCTATCCCATGGTGTGGAGTATCGTTGAATAGGCCGTTCAAAAACATTGCGGGTCTGTGAAAGCCATTTTTCTATTCAGAGATCCATTTGCGTAATATTAAAAGTGATAATTTTTATTAGAGTCAAGCGTCCCCCACTGCCAGCTTAATGGTTGTTTTAGATATGTGAAAAAAATCACGGCATTATTATATATAACGAAATTAAAAGGAAAACTACTCGTATCACAGCTAAGTAGGCTTTACAAGCTAACGAGTAATAGTCGAACAAATACAATTTGCTCTTGGAATGTATGGGAGATCATGTTTTACAACTACAATGTTAAGTTTGTTCTTGGAATAAATTTAACTCAACAACCCTCTCTTGTGCATGGTCCGGTTTTTTTTAATTTTTAGATTTACAAGAACAACAAGAATGTAGATTTCGACCCTTTTCCTCAAAAATAAACAAAGAAACATACAAAAACAAGCTTCTATAATAACTAGAACACAGCAGAGCAATAAATTTACTTAAACACGGCACACGACAGTGCGACAGTGACTACAAAGTTTCTATGTAACATTTTGTCTTGGAGCAGCCGCCGCGCATGGCAACGTGACCCACCACCGCAGAATGCGAACCTCCTAACGAGTTTTTGAGAGCACCCCCTGTCAGACAACGCCATCTTAAAGGGATTTGCACTTTGTAACTAAATTGTCTTGGCGAAATGGATATGACCAGGATAGTCGAGCTCAAGAGTCTCGATGACTTTTCTGAAGAATCTCTTGTTATAGCATCGATTCTAGAATAATGTCACAGAGATAACTCTGTATGTTTCAGTAGTTCTGATGAAGGTAACATAAGTTCTTCCAGCTTATCAACGTGACGGCCTAATGCAGCGACCACATCTATTATTACAGGAGCTGTCCTTTCTCAATCCGTCTCAATCCTCGGCTGATCCGGCCATTAAGTATTCATCTCGCGACATTAGTGGCTGCCGTTATTAAAACCACCTGTAAATCCCATACTCCTGCGACTTGCCGACGCGGCACACGTACGAGGCGGCGAGGAGGCAAGGGGGTCCGTCCCTTCCGCCCTTGTGACTTTTGTCTCGAATCTCAGCGCACGTCTTGGACATCGGGGACACGTCTTACAGAATTAATAATAAGCTAAGAAACCGGGTGCGGTTTGGGCCACAATGTGCCGAAATTTCTAACCCTCATTAAGGGCCCTCTGCACTCACCGCGCGCACCAAACTTTGAACGTTCGCGCTCACGTTCGCTCCTTGTTTATTGATGTTGCCAACATCTTGCTGCTTGTAACGGGTTTTAATAGTCGAATTAAGAATCTTCTAAGCGTTCGTGATGAGCGTTGGTTTGTTCAGGTGATTTGTTTTACTTTGTAATTTGTTTATTTTAATTTACAGCCAAGCTGGTGTTTCTGTCCGATAAAGTATCTAAAAAAATCGAATAAAAATAATATGTAGTTTCCTTTTCTGAAAATAAAACTCACAGTTAGTAAGTAAATACATATGAAAACAGTTTACTTACTTACGTTAACATTATGGATGTATTACAAACATAACCTACATGTTTTCGGAAGAATCGAGAAACTTTTCACATTACTTTCTTTTTAGTTAACAAAAGTTTGACAAACACAGCTTGACGTTAAAATATCAGGCTTCGGGCGATGTTATTTAGTAAAAAGCAAATTTGGTACAAATATATCGGTTGTCTGACATTGTTAGCGAGTCTGTGACAACGTGAAACATTGTAGGAACATTTTGAGCAAGGGTTTAGATGACAGTGTCTTGTCACTTCGGGCCTCGGGGTATCATAGTTGGGTACAATAGTCGTAACATTGAGAATGATAGATAATACTTGTAAATGGAAATTTTGAGCTCATGATGAACTATTAAGTGTTTAAATGTTGCTATGAAAGTCGTGTTATGTGTTCGAGTAGCAAAAGCCTGAAGGGTATGGTGTTGACTTTAGGGTTAGAGAGGTTATGGGTTTGTTATATTTATGCAACAGTTATGAGGGAGTAACTAATAGAATGTTTAAGTACAAACAACTCAGGTTATTTTGAATTTTTTTTTTGACGTTTCCCTACACTAGGAATTTCTCCTGTATTGTGGACGAACATTTAAACTCACATACACAAACAGCCAGACCCGGAACAACTACTTGTAGGTCATACAAATATTTGTTCCGTGCTGGGATCGAACCCGCGACACGCAGTGCAGCAGTAAATTGCTTAAGCACTGCGCCAACCGTGCCGTCACGCTAGATTTATATGCGGCCATAAATAAAACTCAATTCATATAATCATGAAAAATTGTTTAAAATCTTAAATAAGTAATAATGTTGTTGCCATAGATTTATCTTACTAAGTATATAAGATATGCATAATTTCAAAATGAATGATGTAACCAATATTTTGTATCAATTTTATATTTTATTTAAAAGAGTGTCCGTGGAGTTTCTTGCCCGTTCTTCTCCATAGGTACCTACTACGCTTTGGAATGGGCAACTAACTTCATATTTTTGACTGACCGACCCCTTGACAATTCAAAAGTGCCTGTAAATGGTTTAATTGAAATAAATGCTTTGAGTTTGAGCTATGCCCAAAGTTTACTCAACAATATCTCAATTCTGGCATCTCACAACTATAACGAATAATGCAAAATTATTATAAAGAATAATGTTTAAATATTCCATATAATACCTACATAAAATATTATTTCTAAGATGTAGCTTCTAGCTAGATTATTACCGAGAAGCGAGGCCAAGCAAACTTTTCAATTGATTGGCAGTTCCAGGAAAGACAAGCCATTGATACGTCTCCAGGAAAGTTCTCGTCTTTGAAAATGAAACGCTATTTAATATGTTTACAGACTTCAGGTTTAAAAGCTTCTAAAAATTACAAATAACTTTTTCTTTTCCGTTTTCTTAAAAATAATGTACGTAACGTATATAGAGAGTTCTCGAAAATATAACCATGAAACAGAATTTTTATATGAAACTAATATATGTTTTAGTCCTAATGAAAAAGATACTCGTATCAACCATAATACCTGTCTTCTAAAACTGCAGTGATTCTCAGAAAATCATCTATATAATCGCCTTTTCAGCGTTTTTCACCTACCTCGCAGAACGTCTTTCCTCATGACTAAACTGTGAAACAACCTGCTTTCTTGATTCCAAAAATTTAGCCAACCCACACAACCCTACGTCAATATCAACCCACCTTACCCTACAGAAACAAAATCAAACCATTTCATTTCTAACCCTGTTACTCCTTTAGCTCTAACATTAAATCCATACATTTCTTAGGGATATGTAAAACATTTTCTTGCCCTTCTATGAAAAGAAGCTACAAGACGGCCTTCCCTTATAAAGGAAATTCATAATAATTTCACAAGGTACAGGGTGAATTTCGTAAAATCAAAAGTTGGTTTCAAAATTTCAATTACTTATACTACTCGTAGAACGCGTGTGCTGCGTGGAAAGGAAATGAAATAACACTTAAACTTGATTTACGATAGAAAATATTCTAATATGGATGAGATATATTGTTTTCTTGGTAAATTAAGGCATTTTGTATGCACGTGTTTGGATTCCGATGTGGAACTAGAGATAATGTTTAAGGTTAATTGTATATGGTTGTCGAAATAAATCTTGTTGGGGAAATATATAAGAAGGTGTACAGGAAAGTAATTTATTTTCTATGATTTATTGCATTCAGATATTTGAAATGATTAATATTATTTTATTTCAAATGATAAAATAACAACTGTAAGAGAACACCAAATTAGGTCTCCTCATTGGTTGAATAACGAAATAGTAGGTATACAATAATAAGGTATCAAGTAGCTGTCACACGTTTTTTTTTTCTTTCACTTTTAATAAAGTCTAATTACCTAGTTTTCATGGGTATTCTTGGTAGTTAATCTTAATAGAAAAACGAAATTTAATTTTAAATAATTTACATGATTAAAAACTAACAAACTTAAAATAATAATATTAATAATATGTACAAGTATATATTACATAAAAAGTGGGGGGGATAATTATAGGGCATCAAAAAATTCTTCCGCATCGCTGTCAACAAGAAAAGTGCCCAAAAGGCTGGCTGCATTGCCACGTTGAATGGCAATGCTGATTCTTTGGCCAAAGAATAGGCCAGCCCTCTGGTCACGTGAAGAGTCGACCAGCCGCTTGGCGATGTCTTGAAAAACTAAGTGGGCACTCGGACCCCATGGCCCTAGTGTTCCACTAATCTATTTTTTTTATTGTATATAAAAGGAAACCGTGACTGACTGAGATCTATCAACGTATTTTAAAAAGCCTTAAAAAAAAGTAGAAATTCATAATTTTACTATGTACGTCTGTATTTTTTTTTCCTAAATTCATCGGTATTTTATTTTAAAAGTTGGCTGATTTTGAAATTTATTTTTTCTTTTTTTAGAGGAAGCTTGGGCCCAAATAAATACTATTAACTTTACTTGGGTAGTTTTTAACCCACATTGTGTATCTTGATTATGTTACGAGTATAATTCTTCCTGTGACTGTTGTTTACATAGCAAGTAGTGGTATACGAATTTGTGGGATGGGTACCATAACTAAAAAGTGAAAAAAACATGCGACGTCGTGTCGGTGGTAAAAACAAAAAACTAAAATACAGATACAGACACCACTTCTAAAATTAAAGTTATTTTTCACTTTTTAGTGATTTTTGGAAGACGGTTCTTTTTTTTTGTAAAAATAATTTTATATAGTTTTGTAACTTATCTTTGAAAAAAAATTCAGAACAATTCAAACCAAACTAATAAAATCATAACAATCCTAATTACCAAATCATTTCTCATCGTCATCACACGATCAAAAGTTACACTTAACTCCTCACAAAATTTACAATTTCCCTCCGCTTTTAACTTAAGCGTAATCTTGGTTAACGTAACCTACGGCCTCCAACCGGCTGCATAACAAATTTTATTTCCTTAAGAAATGTACGTCCGAACAAAAACAGAACGCGAAACTTTGGGCGTACCTCCACGTCCTGCCGGGAATTTATATCGTTCACCAACAAGAAAACAAAAGTGGAGTCGCGCCAAAGGTACATTATCTTAACAAAGTACAGCAATTAGGTACACGTTCTACATCTGACTCTAATAATTTAAATATGATAAAACAAAGTAAGATGGCGAGGAAGAATGAGGCGGGCTCTTACTTAACTTATTTATAAATTCTTCGTACTCTCGAGACGGCGAGCAACCCTTCCCCGCAATATAATGCAATGAAAGGGGTACTCATATAAGTATCGCGGTGAAGGCTAATCCGCCACCGGCTATGCAGTGATCTTTATTTATTAGATTATCACAGAGTTCTTGGGAACAATACAAGGTTAAAATAGACGCTAAGACATGTTTTGGTGTTGTATAGAAGCCTTTTTTTAAAAATAAACACTACAACGTGAAAAATAACTTTAATTTCGGAAGTCGGTGGCAAAAAACGAAAATTTAAAATCAAAGACACCGACTTCCGAAATTAAAGTTATTTTTTAAAGTAGGTTGTTTTTTTTTTTTTTTGTAAAATGTTTTCTATTTGCAATTATTTTGCATTCGCGATTTGGTTAGTTAAATCAGAGTAATCAGGTATCTGGACCATGTCATACACTCTCGTAGTTATAGGCAACTAAAACGATTAATAAAATTACCTAACTACCAAGAAAATCGCCGATGCTATCTCCTCTACTGAACCCCACAATAGTGCAGTAGTTCCTAATTCACGTCTTAGCCCCTTTGTCCTTAGTTCCGCGGTACTTAGCGAACAAAAACACAAGACAAGAACAGATCAATAGGCCACAATCCTCAGAGCGTAAGCTAGGGGCGGCTCAAAGCTATAAAATTACAGATCAGAACTCTATCGAGACATGGTCTTTATTCAAAATCAGTAGAGCGCGCTATCAAAGAAAGTCTTCTTAGGAGTTAGCGTCTTGGGGTCTCCAAGTTTGTTAGCAAGGGTTACGATGCGGGCAGGGCGTAAGGGTACGTTTTTGAATGTAAATAGTGGTGTAGGGTCTCGCATGAATTAAATTTAAGTAATTAATGGGTGCTGCGCGGTCTGAAAGGCCGTCTATGTACCATTTAGATAATGTTCGGTGTTTTGTTTGTGGTGGTGCTGGTAGTGATGTTGATAAACAGTTAGAATTAAAGATTTGGGAATCGTTGGTTCTAATTCAGGTGGCACAAGTGCCTTTAGAAGGCTAGATGACGATATTCGTGTATTAAGCATACCTTAAAAGTTTCATATGAATTCAATGACAAGGTGTTAATGTATGTTTTAATGTTAATTAGTCTAGTGTTTACAAACAAAAAAATTATCATTACAGTAGGTATTATGATCGTCCACTTTTCTTTGTTTTTCTTTAGGTACGAAAACCTTATAAAATATTTTTTTTAATATGAAAACTAGGACTTCCAACGCCTCCAGCAGTAACAGCAGTAGTTTGCTTACTCATTTCATATTAATCAGATTCCCAGCGGTCCCAAGGACCGTGTGGGTCATTTATTAATTACAGTGTACCTCGGTCTGGGGGTTAAGAAAGGGTCCCTATATTTTAAGATGTCGCCGTCATCTGGCCAAGCTATATACATTGTGCGTAGAAACAGACGCGGGATATTTATGACTGTATTTAAATGCGTGTGTCGCCATTATCTTGTCCGCAAATGTGCACTGTGTCTTAGGGATTGGCGGAATAGAATCTAATGTGTGCTAATGAAGAATTATGGGCTGATGTTATGTGAATACCTGCTTCTGTACATGGGGTTGTACATTTTTGGTCTTTAGGTACCTAGATAGATAGATAGAATACTCTTTATTGTACACCATAAAAATTACAGACATAAATTTAGAAATTTTACATAGGGTGACACAATGGGCGGTCTTATCGCCTTTTACAGACAACCTTTGGATGGATTAAAGGTAACAGGAGAGACAATACTGCAGGTAGTCATAGGTGTACCATCTACATATACAATAAATATGTACATACATACATAAAGCATAAACTTATTCATATAAATATATATACATAGATATACTTATAATATAAATCTATAAACATGAAACAAGAGCAAGGAACTAAATGTAATGATGATGTTTAAGGAGAGAGGAAGTGTTTTTTTTACCAGAGTTTTAAAAGTGGACAAGGATTGAGCTCGTCTTATCGACACGGGCAAGGCATTCCATAACCATACCATACCTACCATAGGTTTTTGGTATTAAGTATTTGGTATTTTATCTGCCCCGTTGGTCTCGTGGTTGGCAAGCGCGACTGCTGAACGGTCGGGCAAAGTGTTATTGGGTTTTTTTATTAGGAATTTCTTAGTAACAGCCCGGAGTTTAGAAGTTGGCAGTGTGATACCCCCGTGCCTCGGAATGCACGTTAAGCCGTTGGTCCTACGCCTGATCTCTCTCCGGTCGTGTCGGATTGCCGTCCCATCGGACTATGAGAGTGAGGGAAGAGAGAGCACCTATGTCTGCGCACACACTTGTGCCCTATAATATCTCCCGCGCTGAAGGCTAGTCTCCGTTGAGATTGGCCGCCTTGGCTGAAATACTATCTGGAGGATATATGATTTTGGTATAAATGATCAATATTAAGAACATCATAATATTTTATTTTCTAAATATATACGCTTTGTACAAAGTGTTTTTCTAAATGGATGTGTCAATACACTACTCGTCTCGTATTCTTTTCTTTACACTCTTTTTAAATAAGTAGTAGGTATTTTACAAAAGCCCAGAATTGATCATGTACATGTATTTAATTAAACACCTTACAACAAAATAAAACACAAATTATACACCTAAACTTAACCTTAATTAAAATCTCAGGCAAACTTCAGCGCTCGTTTATTTAAACGGTCAATTAACAGAACAGAGCTCAAATTATCAAACAGTATACGATAACGCCTTAAGCAAGTCAAGTCGATGCCTCTCAAAGCGGTGGTAGGTAGATAGATACGTCTACCAGTCGGTAACGCGATCAAAGTGTTTCGTACTTTGCGCCTGTAATCGACAACGAACTCGTCACCTAAGGTAGTTCAGACAGGCGGGAACGGACAGGTTGAGAATTGGCGGACATATTTAGGCGTTGACAGTTGGATTATAATACTTCCATTAGTATAAATCGGAATTGAGTTGAGTAGTTACTTACGTCATAAAATTCAGTATGTTAGTTAACGAAGGGCGTTCCCGTTAACCCGTGATAGGATAGCGTCCACACAAGCTAAAAAAATAATACAAAAAAACTTTTTTTTGTTAATGGCAATATTTTTTTTAGCATGCATGGACGCTTTACTATTACGGGTTAATGTGGATACACACTAAGTTAGGGTAGTTAAATTATTATTTGACCGAACTTATTAACAGTAATATTTATTTATTTGTTACAAAAAACTTGTTACATTTAAATAGATACAGGACAATTTGAAATTTTCTCTTAGTTTTATAGTGAAGGAATCTGCGTCTGAACTAGATAAAAATATCTGTAGGTATCTCAGACATCACCGCTCTTCCTTATGATGACCATTACAATACTAGCTTTAGACATATTGGTATATCTTTACACAGAGAACAAGCTTAAAATAAAATAACCAAACGGGTATGTGGAGTGTTAATCTCTCGGTGAGTAGTATGTGAAAGTGTGTGAAAGAGTGAGATAGGGTGAGTATAAGAGTTTATTATTTCAATATTTTCAGTAAGTTTTCTGTATCTTCATATGTGAGTTTACTAATATATTTAAAGAGTAAACTTTTACATATAATAAAATGTATAGTAAGCTAAAACACCCCACGTAGTTTTAGTTTCGAACAAAAATTGACCACTTTTTTACCGTCGCAGGTGACGTCACAAATGTGAAAGGACATTTGTTAGGCGTTAAATATTCAAAGAACAAGATGGCTGGTCTCCGGGGCCAAAAAGACCCCGGTCGGTCCGGGTTAACCCTGTATCGCTCATGCGTCCCTAATTTCCGATTTGTCGGCCGAAGGGTTGACTGATTAGCATCTGACTTGTCACGACGCATCACTGTGCCTCTGTCGTGTTGTATTTGAGATGTGAAATTAGTGATGGACCGATTAGCTTTCAAATTTAGGACGATTTAAAAGTTTTATACCTTTGTGTGTTGAATGATATTTGATAGAGCGATAACTAACGAATATATTTTTTTACTTTACTGAAGGTCATCAACTTTATAATATGCCTACAATATTAGTGTCATATAAAAGATAGACTAGTAGGTATATTCCACATTTTTACCTGAATTACTTCCAGTTTCTATCTACCTTCAAAATCATGCACCACCCGCCATAACCTACAACGCACATTTGGCAACGTATCTCACGAATAAATTTCAAGATTATGTACCACACCGGAGTCTACAAGCTGCCTGGGCATATGCAGTGCATGTAGTTGAAAACAAAGCCATTTCCCAGGTATTTTCCTTTGGTAGCACACGAACAAGTTGCGAAGTTATTAGCTACCTGATACGGGACAGGCAATTGAATATTTCAATGTATTAAACTTGCTTTTCTGAGATATGCGTTAGTCTAGACATTTTTATTTTGCTAAGTTTTGTACGTGTATGAGAATTAGAATGAAAATAAAGAATCGTTTTCATCTTATTACGAAAACATTGTGTTTAATAATAGGTAGGTGCACGTACTGAGGCCCCAAAACGAACGTACGAAATAAACGAAACGTAAATTCGAACGATTTTTGAATAGAAAATACAAGTATCGTATTACATTTTGGTTTCAATTTCGCGACAAACACAATTCAATTACCTAGTGATATCAATGAAGTCTTAAAAACAAGTAAATATTATTCAATTTACGATACGTTTACTCGCGTTCGTGCCAGGTCAAATTATTCTCGCAATTCAGACGACGATGACACTGTTAACATAAGCACCTACAATACCGTTGTCGTAGATATACTCGTATAAGTGACCCTCTAAAAAATATTATGCACCCATGGATGTCATCATCTCCGCAACCACAAACCAACCTACTTACGAACAAAATGATAAATGAATCCATAAACACACAACACTTGGAATTAAACCGACAGAAAAATACAGCAAATGAAGGAATGACAAAGCTCCTATGGCTCAGTGATGATAAATGATAGATTCATGAGGAGCTGTGCGGGATCACATGTGTCGTTTGAGGACTAATGTCGTGGAAGACCCTCCGTTATGTGACGATGGCGAGTTATGGTGTAGTGGTGCTGAGGTAGTGAGAATTATGTATTTGATGATAAGTAAAAAAGGAGAATAGAGGAATGAGTCCTTTGGTTGGTTTATGGTTGCCAAGATGATGACTTCAGTGGGACATAATAATATGTTACATGCTCATGTTTGTAGGTATACACATGTTTAAAGGTATAAATAAATCTTAGGTATCTTTTGGGTGCATGACATTTTTAGAGGGCCATTTATCATATTTTTTTATAAAGAAGGTAACTCTACTTTATACCATGTTTAAGGCAAATAAAGACTTATCTTACCTAGAAACGTTGCTTAGTAATGTATTACCATGTTGAGGTACCTACCTTCGTTAAAAGACTTAGCAAATTGCGACCTTTTTCAAAAGTAGTCATCGTAAGGAGGATTTTACTACAGTAGTAGAAGTAGTAGATTTCAGAATCGTTGTCAAGCTTCAATGGTAACAGTTTAAGATCTAGCAGAATCCCTCATTATAATCTATAGCTTGAACCACCAATCAACTCCAGAAAATTTCTAAGAGCACCATTGCACGCTGATTCTGTACTGCAAAAAAGGCTTGCCCTTACGAAGCAATAATTCCCAACGAAAACAAATTGCCATCTGCCGGACAATGGCGGTTCGAAGGTTCGAAATTTAAACAGCAGCGGCTCGGCGACGTATCGGCTGTCACATTACCGCCGTTGCTGGTGTTATTATCAAACTTTTTGAAGGGTCTCCGGTCGCCGGAGTGACGCCGACCCCGGTGCGAGGACGAACAGTAGGGAGGAGTGGAATGCGCTTTTTTGGGTAAAGGAATTGAAAAAGTGCTGGCATTATAAAATTAAGGACTAACCATATAAAAATGAAAAAGTAAGTTCAAAAACTAAACCTGGCTACTGGAAAATCGCTCTAAAAAGTATGAAAAAAACAACAACAATAACAAGAAAATATTTCGGACAGAAATCAAGACATAGGTACAAAAATGGTCAAGTTAAAGCCGTGATCGTATGCCATTATAATATTGTGTGTTTAGTTTTATTGTATAATAGACCGTATTACTTTTATAGACGCGCCGTACGTAGCACAGTCTCACTTATGCTTGTTTTTAACTATTTAAACATATTTATTTACTTAGACAATTTGATATAAATATACACATTTTGTAATGTGCTCGTCAGGCCTTCCATTTGATACCACAAAGGCAACATTAAAAAAATAAACGTTACTATACAGGGTGGAAGGGACATCGACGCGAAAACTGATACCATGGATTCAGTACATGATTCTGAACACCCCTCCATTTAAATTTTTCGTCGGTTATTTTAAAAAAAACAGCTGTTTCATAGAAAAGATCAATACCTACGCGGTCAAAATGTATGGAACAGCAATTTTCAACAGGGGGGGGGGGGTTCAGAATCATGCACTGAATCCATGCTACCAGTTTTCGCGTCGATGTCCCTTTCACCCTGTATGTCCTCTAGAGGGCGTCATATTGAATTTAATGTGAACTCATTTAATGTCAGCCTAAAACCAGCGGACAATCAAGACGCTTCCAAAAATACCTTATTTGTCAAATTATGATCAGTAGTTTAGAAGTTATGAGCTAACAGATGAACCTACATACATACCGATCAAAATTATAACCCTCCTTTTGTCTTAGCCGTAGTCAGATAACAAAAAGTCCAATTGATTGTGTGAGTTTGCTTGAAACTCTCTTCATGTTCTCCAACTATGATACATACATAGATAAATATTTAATCTACACCACGCAAAAAAAAACCAGTAGCTCGAATTCCAGACAGTTCTACCTAATTTGATAAAAACTTAAGCCTCGGGAAACATAACCTTAAAAGACGAGAAATCTCCCATATTGCTGTACCACCATTTTCTAAGGTTTTTCCAGAGAATACTAACAAAAATTGCAATAACTACGTTTTTCTAAAGTAACCATTTAAAAGGAACTCGGCTCGAAGGACCAATTTATTCCCAAAAAGTCCACCTCCACACTATTTTCCCGCATCCGTTGTCGCGTCCGGGCGCATATGGTAATTCCTTATTCCAATAGGAAATAGAGGCGGTCACTGGCAATAATCCATCACTGTGCTGTTTGTTCGTCCGGCCGGACATATTTTATGTCATTTTATGTATTCCTTACAGGTTTTGATAAATATTTGTTTCGCTCCAGTTCGGACATGTCCAGGAATTGAATATCCGGAGGGTAACTCGTTTCGTGATTGGCGTGGGTGGCCACGTCTCTTGTTTTTTGCTTGAATTATATTTGTGAGACGTATAGGAGGATTTGTTATTTACGTAATCTTTGGCAGGAGGATTTATTCATAGTTTTTCTTTTGTGGACGGCAGTGTCTACAATATTCTATTAGTATCACCCTAAATGTCAAAAGGGAACAGACCTCAGTGGTACCAGATGTAAAAAAAATACTGTAAAATATTAAAGCTCTTTGTACATTACTTATATTCTATTTAATAACATCCTGTCCCTTTCCTATGTGTCGGTCTGGCAAGTTCTGAAACAAGCTGATTAAAAAAAAAACACTCTGTTTTTTAAATATTTATAGACGTGATAACCTACTAACATGTTCTTATTGGTGCTATTTAAAAATAAACTATAACATTAATAATTTTGGAGCTACATTCCAGTACCTACACAATGTTTATAAAAATAACCAATCCTGTGCTATCTTTACATAGGTATATTTCCCACTACATAACGGACGACTGCTACATTACTTTGTATAGGTACTTGTACATAGTCCTGTAAGCATGTAACACGTCAACCATATAAGATATAAACATAAGCTAAAAACTGTGTTGTTCACTATTCCCACGGGTGTGACGTCATTATACCCACGCAGCGTAGAGGCTAAGGATCGTATGCATACAAAATCGGGCCTTATCAGTTATGCATAATGTGGAGACCCCAAAGGTGGGCAAAATATTGCAGTGCCCGGAGACATTGTCTACAGGCTGGTATTTTAGTTGTAAATTATTTATTTTTCGTAACAAGTTACAGGTTGGTTGCGAAAATGTAATTTTGTTTTAACTAGGGTTTACATCATGTAACTTAATTATTTGTATAAATCAGCTATTATGAGCCGCATGAAAAATGTAAAAAATCAATATAAATACTATTTGTAGTCAATTAAAAGACAGTTTACATTTTCTTTTACACCAAAACAAGCACGAACTTATGTAGTGATTACATAATTAATTAATATCAAACCATTCCGCGTCTTTTCGAACTATTTTCGTTCTATTTTGCGTTCAGGATGTTGTTGGGTCTGCCATGGCGATGCTGCGCGTCTGGGAAGTTTGCTGAAGCACACATTGGTTTCCAGCCACCATGCGAAAAAAAGCAGCTTCCAAGCCTGGCCCGTAAACAACGGCATTTTGAACGCAATAGCTGTACGTTTTGACTGTTCCTTTCAGAATCAGTGGGTCATGTCTTGTGTGGGTGTGGCGTGTCATATAAAAATGTAAAGAATTATGTACTAGGTTAAGGTTTTCCATATTTTTCCCCGTAATCAGGCTAAATTTACGCAAGTGACGTTACATAAAAAAATTGGTCGTTTTACTCATTCATTTCACCAAAAAGATTGCCACGTATCAAAATACTATCACAATTTTATTATTATTTTATTTGTAATAATGGCATGTAGCGAGATACAAAATTTTTACTAAGGCAAAGTTGTCACGTCGTTACGTAAGCACGCTGTACAAAGAGGCCGCTTGTTTTAGTCATTAATTTCTCCGTAAAGATTTTCCTACACCAAAAGGCCACCACAATTTAATCCCACCACACAGTCATCCTAATACTTACATTATTTTTTATTGAGACTAAGTTTTCACGTCGTTACGTAAGCACGCTGTACAAAGAGGCCGCATGTATCTACGTCTCGTGTGTCACCCTGATGGATTTTGTTCTCTGATTCTATTACTGTTCTTTATTTGTTTTTATTTGCCGGTCGACTGTCATTGTGACCGCGGCCATGAATATGAATGTGGAGTTTCATATGCTGATGAATTTTGATACATAGATGTGTAGATATTTGGTATCGGTGCCGATATTTCCATATTAATTTATATTTGTTTTTTTTTTCTTGGTCGGAAAATTACGTATTTGTGTAGGGAAAATATAAATATTAAGATTGTTTCATTTTGGGTGCGAACAAGTACCTACTGTAGGTACTTGTGAAATGTTTAATTTTAGGAATACATAGGAACCTATAGATTCTTGTATTTTTTTCTAGACGGAAATCCGCGAATTTACTTATGAAAAACTAGGAACATTGAGAAGCAAAAGTTTCATTTTGTAGGCTTTCACTTTGCAATGTAACTGTTAAACTATTAAGTTTTTTACATAAAAAACACCCTTCTGGTATTGCGTAAATGTTTTACTTATTGCGTTAAGCAATGTGCCCTTTTTTATGCGTCACTTTTTTTTTACAATAATGAATTGTCAACTTCAACTAAAAATATTTGCGAAACGCATCAACGTAATCCCTTTAACTCGTCCAAACTTTTATAAGAAAAAAAGATAAGATGAGAATGACGATAATCCAGCGGCTGCAGCGCTGTGTTAGCTGTGTGACAAATGAGCGTGATTACTTACAGCGTGTTTCGCGTCAACGTGCAAATATGTCAATGGGTTGAAAAAAACTGGAGGTACGAATGTATAAAAACATTTATGTAACACGAGGGTGGTTATAGATAGTGCAATCCACTGAGACGCGCCCCACTTCGCTCCGCTCCGTACTAAAGTACAGGTTACAGTACAGTAATCGCGGAGTGGGCGCGTCGTCGTGGATTGCACTATCTGTATCGTTTTACTTATATTTAAAGAAAAAACACACACAAATACACACGCACACACTCACATGCACACTTCACACAACGCACCTGCATCGACACATACCAAGACCCACACGCTTTAGATATGTCTTGTATTAATAATAATTAAATATCATATAATTTTAAATTTGATTTTCATATTGTTTTTGATTTTGATGTTTAATTTTGTTTATAATTTTGGTTTGTTTTTAACTTGGTTTTTGATTCTATTATGATTTCGTTTTTAATTTTGATATTGATTTTGAATTTGAATGCTTTTATGATTTTAATTATGGTTGAATTTATTGTCTTTTATATTAATATAATCGTCAAACAGACTATATTAATATAATAATCCGCCAATTAGGGGACCGGCTAAATTCTAGCCTATTTAGGAGAACAGTACTTCATCCGTCTTTATTGTAAAGTTGAAAATGCAATAAATTTACTTATGTTTAATTAAAACAAAATAAACGTTATTGAAAAAAGACAAATTGTCAACATTTAAATGCGGTCATAAGAACTTTCAAATATTTCTTTAAGGTTTGTGCAAAATATTCCGCAACAAAGATTGCGTTGACCTTGTGCACACTTAATTAGTATTACACAGTTACTTTAAAAATACATTAATTTTATTGAACATCCGAAAAGTTATACAAAATAAATTTTCTGTAGGTAAGTAATTCCTTAGGTTTTTTTTTCTTTTTTTTGTCTTGGCCATCAATATACATAGATACATCTGTACCTACATCAAACAACAGCCTGTCTATACCACCCTCTGAGATCGGTTTCCAATTAACACCGGCTCAGTTCAGTCTCATTATATTTTTAATTTGGGGGAGGAATCCTAAATTAAAGCAAGCGACGTCAAAGGACATCGTTGGCAGCGATTAGAGCTAAATAATTAAAGAATTCGGCGATCTTCTTCGTCGTTAGAGACCGCTCATTGGAACTTTGTAATTTTGATTTAGGTACTACGGTACCCTAAAGTTCTTTAACTTCCGTTGCGTGACTTTCTGAGATGTATTTTCAATTTGGATGGAGAAATCTTGGAATCCATTAAGTAGGTATTTTTATT
The DNA here is from genome assembly GCA_963853775.1 of Xanthia togata. Taxonomy (NCBI): domain Eukaryota; kingdom Metazoa; phylum Arthropoda; class Insecta; order Lepidoptera; family Noctuidae; genus Xanthia; species Xanthia togata. The sequence goes on along the minus strand of OY970802.1, from coordinate 7,890,420 downwards.
TCTTTTAGTAACTCTTGTGCCTAGGTACAATTATGCTGCGGCCCCACAGCTCGCTTTATTACAGGCCAGATCGAGCCAGACCAGGCCGACAGGCCATGGTAACCGTCGATCCGATTAGGCCTGTAGTGGGAATGCTCGACACGCGCCGCGACGGCCTCGACAGGCGTGGCCGCGCGCCATGCCGCGACAGGCCATGACAGGTCGTGGAACTGCGGCTTTAGAAGACACGTGTATTAATTGCAACCACATTACTCATTTTATCCATTCATTTCCTAGCAGTTCAGAAGTTATCCAGGAGAGCCATCTCTCGATAAGGTAAAAATAATTACAAAACTTGTTTTATCATAACTCCATTGAAAATGTTTCAAAAGTTAAGAATCCATCTCGTTAAGTGGGCTAGGTTGTAAACTAGCGAAGTTTATGAATGTAAATTTCAATTTCGTCTAGACGTGTGAACTACGGGTTTGCATGTAAACAAGATTCATTACCACTAGGTACTGCGCAACTTATAAAATTCTTAAGTGAAGTTTACGTGGAAGACTTACATACTTGCTATGTTTTGAAGACTATGCTCCAAATAATTCTAGTTATTTTACTAGAATTATTTGGAGCATAGTGCAAATAGTGACCTCAATATATGTAGTTGAAAAATAATCATCATCATCATCATCATTTCAGCCACAGGACGTCTACTGCTGAACATAGGCCTCCCCCAATGATTTCCAAATTGGCCGTTTGGAAGCGACCTGCATCCAGCGGCTTCCTGCGATATTCATTAGGTCGTCTGTCCACCTTGTGGGTGGACGTCCTACGCTGTGCTTGCCGGTACGTGGCCTCCATTCCAGAACCTGCAAAAACAAAAAAAAACTAAAAAAATACTTGTCTGCAAAAATAGTTAAACTTTATACCATTATACCTTGTTTAAACCGAATGGCAAAGAAAAATCCCTTTTTTCACCCGGAAAAGTGTGGTTCATCCATATCGTCAACATCCAAGGAAGATTTTGTAGTAACATACCTAGATCACAGCTTACAAATCCGACACTTTAACTACTCTTTTAAAATTTGATCTAAACAGGTAATTATTTGGGCCTTATTTCCAAAGCCACAACCTAACTTTATATTATACGTTTGGATTTAATCTAATCTAACATCTTCACACCACGTCATAAAACATTCAGGCCTCACAGAGGTGTCGTTTGTCGACAGTGGGTATTCAGACGGAATAAATCCGGATTCCTGGGGTCTAGAGGACCCCTGGGAGTGATCCCGACAGAGATGACCGCTCTGAGGTACTCGACACTTAGATTAGACGCTCTTATTATGAAAGAGGGGTAGACGAGCGGTTGTTGGGCGGTTGGAACGCCCGTTTCTAGATTATATTGTCGGTAGATTAGGTACCTATAGCAATTAAGCATGTAATGATTTAAAACGCAAATTCAAAAGTCATTTATTCAAACTAGGCTGGGAATCAGCACTTTTAGAACGTCAAAATTACATAGTCCTCCAAATCGCCCATCCTTCACCACTTCCTAGTGCTTTTGCTGGGAAGAAGAAGTGGCGCAACCAACTCCCCAGCAGCACAGCTGTCTGTTCAGTTAGAAAAAAAAAATGATTCTATACAATATAAATATTCAGACACCACTTTTAGATCCGGTAGAAAAAACAAGTAGTTTTTAGAAATTAATTAGTGTCTATCATAATATCATGCAGAGAAACAACAGAAATTAACGAGTATTTATATCTCTCTCATCAGACATTTTAAGATTTCCCTGTACAGTAAGTATCTAGAGTTTAAAGCTTTATATACACGGTGTGATTCGATTGTCTGTTGCATACCATAATTAAAAGCAACAATAAAAGTGACACCACCTATACAGTCTTTATTTAGACAATGCAAGTCATTTATTGCTTCAATCTAATTGTGTGACCCCGGCACGAAACTTGCATCGCATAAATCAGGCCTAAGCGTTTCAAACGCCCGTCTACGCAAAATTTTAATGTCACAGACAAATGACGATTCGGCCCTACAGCGACTTGAGGGAAGGGGTAAGGGGCAATGTTTACACTTTAATGTAAGAACACCGGTGTCCCAGGACTCGTTAAGGGTTAATATCACGTGCGTGTTAATAAAACGTCTCTTTTTGCTTTCTCTATTAATGAGTTGAGATTTCATTAAGGTCCCTCTTTAATAAGATGTATTTTTTGTTGAGATTTTAGGGTATACCTTGGAGGGTTAAGGTTCAAGAATTAAGTTAGGTGAGGATTTTTTTAATGTGTAGCTAAGGTGTTTTAAAAATGTTATAAATAAGTCCCTGTTTGTGATTTTTTTAGCAATTTTTTTTGGTTCTGGCTAGAAACTTGAGCAAAGTTAAAAAAAATAATCTTATCTCACAAAAAGCACTGGGTGAATTTCAACAACTATGATTTTTATCTAACTAACTGGTGGTCTAACTATCTAATATTGGTGGAAAGTTTTGTTTTTGATTTTATTTATAATATAAGATGTATATATGCAAGAAATACGTATTACGTTAAATTAAATGAAAGAGAAATTTATGTAATGGAGAAAGCTTCATATATATTGTTGACGCCAGAATTGATAAGACACCAACATTATTTTACTACACCAAATTATAAATAAAATAACAATAAAAACCTTTTTTATACTGAATATATATTATTAATATGATAAAAAATACATGAAGATCAATTTTATAAAATTATAACGATTTTCCGTTCAGCTTTTTTTTATGATATCTTTCTCTTTCTTTTCTTCGCTATTCCTCTATACTCCATTTGAAATAAGACTAAGATTTCGTGGTGACAAATGGCAGCTGCAGTAAACGGTTGGTATTGTCACCACTTTTTTGCTTTTAATGCCATCCTTATGCCTACGGTATAGAAGTCAAAATCGGTTGAACAGACGGTAAAAAAGATTAGTTTAAATGTCTAATCTTATTTTGAGTTTAGTTTGACAGGATCATTCTGTTTTTTTTTCTTGTCTCCTTTTTTCTACCATCCTTTTCCTATCCAAGCGCACAGTGCGTGTATCAACTTTGAATTTTTATTTATCATACTGGAATACAAATAATACCTAACAATTTTTTTTAACCGTTCCACAACCTTAATGACAAGGATTTAATTTTTGCTCACTATTTGATCTAATTTGTCGGTTCTTTTTTCGTTTTTCTTTGAGCTACGTACCTCTAAAAAAATATTTTGGTATATTTTGATTGGTATAAAATTCCACCAAAACCACCAAAACTGCACCACCAAAATTAGTCTTATTTAAAAGGTTTAATTAAAAAAAATGTATGTTTGTATAATTTTGAAAGTATGCCAAACCTTTATAATATAAATTTACAACGTGCCACTACAATGGCGACATTAATTGAACACTCGGGCAAGGTTAGTGGCCAGTAATCATAAAAATATAATAAGAATAAAATATTTCGTTAATTTAAAGATTTAAAATTTTCTAGCGCTTGCCGACATAGGGCTCTCCCTGTCCTTCAATTGGCCTTTTCTTTGCACGTTATTCGTTTTTATTTTCATTGATGCGATGTTATGATCCGTGACCCCAGTAAACCTCTGCGCTACAGTGGTTAAGTACAGGACAAGATGCTATTTAAAAAAATTGTAAATAAATAAATAAATAATAATGCTTAATGAAATAAAAATATCTTCATAAAAAGAAAACGCTCATCCGTATACGTGTGTTTAATTAATGTCACCATTTAAACACGACGCTGTATATTACAACACCGATTGAGTTATAAAACATTTTAAAATATTAAACACCGCCATAATTGCAGGTTTCTTGTCCTATTGCTACGAAAATACTTATTTACGTTTTTAGCGGGAAATCACAACAGGATGGCGTAAGTCTGTCACGCGTGTGAGCTCCTGGCTAAACGAAGGGAACGATGGTAGTGTCATCCTTCTGGGTTTATTCTATACGAGCCACTTATTGATTTAATTACTCCCACCAAAATTTAAAATTTCGCGCGGGCAGTCCTTTTCGATGTTCTCTAGGAAAAATTATTGCACTAAATATAGAATAAAACTGTTATCAGATAGAAAAACGAACACTGAATTAAAAAAAAAAAGTCATTTCAAAGATAGTGCAATCGACGACGCTCCCCACTCCCCGATTACTGTACGGTAAGCTGTACTTTAGTACGGAGCAGAGCGGAGTGGGGCGCGTCGTCGTTTCAAAGTCAAAGTCAAATAATTTATTTCAATTAGGCACGAAAACGGCACTTTAGAACGTCACATTTACAAAAAATAATAATAACTGATTCTAGTCGCCCATTCCAAAAGGTAGTTTTCGTATGGAGAAGAATGGGCAAGAAACTCCACCGTTACTCTTTTAAAAAAAAAGTGCATTGTGTGTGAATGTGATTGCACTATCTATAGTTTCGTTTAACCAGTGCTAATTCCTAGAAGAACAGATTGTGGATGCGCATCTACAATCTGTTCTTCTAGGAATTAGCAAACTTAGAATATTGTTAAATAACATATATTTTTTCCAACTACTAAAATATTTACGGCCTGGTCATGATGTACGACTAATTTCTTTAAAAAATCCAACTATGCTTGGTAAACCAAACGGACACTATAGTTGAATTTTTTATAATATTTAGATATGATTTTCAGCTGCGCCACCTAAAAATTACGCTTGACAAAATTATCCTACTGAGGTTAACTAAAAAAACTGACCAACATACCAGAATGAAGAAGACTATCAAAATCAAGAATTCGTTTTAAAAATACGAGAAATAAACACTGTTCTTTAATATATCTTATTATCAAGAAAATTGAAATAACACATTTAAAAATACTCATTTGCTTTTTCACCAAAATATTTTCAAGCCATAGGCATCAAAAACAGCAATCAGCCTATTTGAACAATTATAATTACCACAAATCACTCTAACTGCGTCTTCAAATTTTACGAGTATTCAATTCGAAACTAAACTCTTTCGGATAATAGCAGTAAAAATATTAAATGTCCCCTTATAGGGGGCCATAACAATTTCAGTTAATATTAATCGTTTTTCTTTGTGGACCCTTCCTGGTTGGCGATTTGCTTTATTTTCCCTTTTATTCGTCCCAAGGGGATAATATGATATATTTATTATTGCTACAAGACTTGGAAGACACTCGTGAGATGTATTAAGATGTGCTTATTGGAACAAATAAATGTAATAGTTTTGTTTTGATTAATGTGTAATTTGCTGTAGTGGCAATTGCTTGGGGCTAACTCCACCGTGAGTGAATCGGCTACTGGTAGTATAGCTCCAGCGCCGCCCCACTGCCGCATTACCGTATTGAAATTAATTGAAATTGATATCGGAATCATTTCTACAAGTCATTTAAAAAAATATTAAAAATAAGCTAGATGAGGTCGGCGTTTCCCATTTGACTACTCAGAGAAGAAAGGCCGAAACAAACTCAGAGGTCCCAGTCTCTTTTAAAGTCCAGACATACTCGTATATGTTCAGATTAGTGTATGAAATGGTCTTTTGAGGAAAGACAACTTAGTTTTGTGTGGACCAGTCCAGTCAGTACAAGCATTTTTAGTCATCGTAGAGCAATATTCATTCGTATACAAAAACATGCGGTCCAGCTCCGCGCCGCGCGCCGGTGCGGCTCCGGCATCGTATACAGGAAGCCTAAAGTTACCCGCATGCCCATATTTACTAGTTTCAAATCTGTCAATTCTCTACAAAAAATCTACGAAGCTTATGTAAAGTTGCTACACTGGGCACCCAACTACAATTGACAACAATGACACCTGATAATGTTTTCGAATTAAAATAAAAACAAAAGTACAACTTACATATTATACAAACTTCTCTCAATGCAAAAGTCACAGTTAGTTAATATAAAACTTCTGAATTGTGAAACCAACAAACAAAAATACCGGCCAAGTGCGTGTCAGACCACGCACAATTTATCCCAAGAACAAACTTAACATTGTAGTTGAATGTACTCCCATGCGGAATGTATAGGAGAATATGTTTTTCAAACTGCAAATTTAAGTTGGTCGATAATTACTCGTTAGTCCTACTTAGCTGTGATAGATTTCCTTATAACTGATTTTTTTCTCAAATCCAATTACAACCATTTCACTGACAGGGTGGGGGACACATGACTCTAACAAAAATTAGCACATTAAAACTTAATATTTTGCAAACGGATCCCTGAATTGAAAAATGGTTTTCACAAACCCACAATATTTTTGAACGACACCATGGGATAGACGAAAAAAAAACATCAAATTACTGCTTTGTAGTACTGACAGTCTCTGAGTTAAGTCGCGGACAGACAGACGGACATGGCGAAACTATAATGGTTCCTTGTTTACTGCGGAACCTTAAAAACGGACACCCACACAAACTCACACTTTGAATCGATACCGATACAAAATGGAAGTAAACGACATCTCCAACACACCGCTAACGACCAAACTGCGTTCTAATCACGCCACGTCAAAAATGGATATTGGAAATTGAATTCGCAAGCCGAGTTTCTTTTTTTCAAAAATGCAAAGGGCGAGGGCTGTACAAATGGCCAGATCAACTCAATAAGGGGTACGGCGACGTGTTTACCCGATACCCACAAACTGCGGGTGCTTTTTTACATTTTTCCAAAACGTTATTTACCCAGTGTCGTAAAGGCATTGTGATGCCGGACAATGGTATGGGGATATTTTTTTGAGCGCACGAATTTTTGTTCTTTGCCGGTGAGAGCATTTGTTCGATTTTTGAATACGATTGATGTCACTGTGAAGTGGATTGTTTGAAACTGTATTGCTACCGAAATTTGAAACGTACGTCATAATCGAATCGTATTATTTTTTTTGTATTTTGAGGTTTCAGCTGCATACTGATGCACCTTGCACTTTTATGTCTTGTTCCTTTTTTATGTTCGTGTAAACATCGTATAGCCACAATGTAAGGATAATAATATATTTCTTACGAACACAGCACTTAATTATGCATCCTCTGGCACCTGACGCGGAAACTATTATAATATTAGAGTCCCCCATCTCGGTAGGTTGGTAAGACGTCGGGGGCGACAACTATCAGCCCTAACGTGTTTATGTAAAGCAGTCACTGCCTATCTAGTGTCCTAATAGTTGCTGTAATGCCTGTCTGAATTAAATGCACCTATGTATACGTTGAGGTATGAATAGAAAATGTATTATAGAGTAATCTTTAGTAATACCTGTCACGAATTTAAACTTCGTTAAGGGTTGCGGGACACTTAACTCATAAATATACCTGATTACACTTGTGAAAAACTAGAATTGTGTCTCATTTAGTGTCCTGCATAGTGCAGATGCTCCTTTTTTACATAAATAAAAAAACTTTATTTTTCTTTTTCTTTCTAATACTTACTTAAGAAAAATGTATTTGAGCAAGCAGCCAATTGCCTTGCCTTTGCCATTGAATTGGTTTCCAGAATTTCTTTCCATATTAACTATACCAACGTATCACTATTTTACTAGCTATACGCCCGCAGTTTCTTGAATTTTGTCACATCAATATAATAATATGTCGTCAATTAAAGTCCCATAATTTAAGATAAAATATTTTGTCTAAAATCATACAACACAACATCTTTAATACAACAAGATTATTGTCTTAGGTATAGCTAAGTATACACCTACATTGTCTGTCAGCTAGGTAATCAGTCATTATTTCACGGTACATTACGCCCGCATCACACGGGGGAAAGTTTTTGTGTCGTGAGATGTGAAATTCAAAGTCATTGTCTTCTTTGTCATCCTGTGTTGTAGAAATATCTTGATACTTGCCGTGCCGTATAGGAGTGGTGATAGAACTGATAGACAGGTCAACGTCTGGCTGATCTTTTGAATGTTTTATATATGTTTTTCATAATAATAGTATTGTGCTATTAACACTTCGTTTTAAGGACTAACCCTATTAGAGCTGGTGTCTTTTTTTAAAATTTGAATTATAAATTAATACAATTAGAACAAAAAAAATGCATTGAAGACGTATTTTATTAAAACATGGGATTTACAGCATATCTGGCGAAATGTGCCTACGCTTTTGGGGAATGTAGGCGTAATGTTATTGTTATGTTTAATGAAAATTTATTTTCTATAAATTTGAAAGTAACTCTGTCTGTCTGTATGTTATCTTTTCACGCCTAAACCATTGAACAGATTTCGATAAAATTTTCCATGGAGATAAATGGAATCCTGGGGAAGGACATAAGATACTTTTTGTCTCAAAAATAATCCTAAAAGGGGTGATATAGGGGATGAAATTTTGTATGGGAAACCCAGCATTTCTTAAGTTAGGGATATGAAAGTTCAAATTAATGCTTTTGGTAAGACATAGAGAATTACGTATTTCAGCGTTTTTGTAATATCATCCCTCAAGGGGGTAAAATAAAAACCAAGTAAAGTTAAATGATTTTAGATTTTACATGTAAATAATGTAATATTTTTTTATGGACTTCTTTTCAAGAGATTTATGGAATTGGAAATATAGCAATAGTCCGTATCTTGAAATAACATTTAGTCTTTAAATAATTAAAATCGGCCTACTCGGTCAACAATTATTACAATTTAAAGTCATAAAATAACCTTTCTAACATTTAGGTATTACGTGGTTAATGGCGGCACTAGAGTAGATATTACAAATGAATATTGATAATATTTTAAGTAAGACATTTAGAATAATAAAAACCTGTTTTATTTATTTTAAAAAACCAGAGAGGTGAGAGTAGGACTCGCGCCCTGAAGGGTTCCGTCTCAAAGCTGTGCTCGCTCGGCTGTCCGAATTTCCAAATCCGAATAAAAGGACAAACGTAACTTTTCAGTTGAAAAAGAACTTTTAATAGAGTGGAGAGGACTGATTTGAATCATATACTGACGAAATGCTACTTCAAGACACGACCTATGAGATTTTGATTCCCAGATTGAAGGACGGATTGATATACAGGGTGTTTGGCGCATGGACCGACACAATTATTTGGGGGATTGGGAGCGTCATTTGGGAGGTTTCACCCAAAGACCCCATGTCCTAAGTGTCACGGTTATTGAGATGTTTTTTTTTGTTTTTTTCACAAAATTACCCGAAATCTCGCCTTTAAATAGTCATTACTTTTTTGTTTATTGTTCTAATTGCACGAAATAACTTTTATTGTATTCTGCAATGTATTCTTATTCTAAATAAATAAAGAACTTTTTTAAATAAAACTATGTTCATAATTTTTGGAAAAAATCTAAAAAAATCATATCTTATTAACCGTGACACTTAGGACATGGGATCTTTGGGTGAAACTTCGCAAATTACCCTCTCAACTCCCCAAAAAATTGTGTCGGTCCATGCGCCAAACACCCTGTATAACAATAAATTACGAAAAATGGATTTTTCTCTTTTCTTGAACTGTAAAGGTCAGTCCACACTTTGACGTGACACGCCGCGACGCTGGCGCCGCGCGGCGTTGGGTCGGGCAGCGAGGCGTGGTGCTGCCAGCGACTTCATGATGTGCCTCGTGAAAACACTGGCCTCTTCAAGCATCGTCGCGTCGCATGATCGCATCACTTCTCGTTGTGAACTGACCCTATGACTTTGCTTCTCGCCAAACTTCATGCTGCTAGGTCAACGGGAAATACCATATAGGCTTTAGTTTGATTGCGAGTGTCAAATGTGCGGCATAAATGGCCGTACTTTTATTGCGTTGACTTGGAAGTTTGATTTCCTTTACAATTCCAAGGGACCGTAGATTTTTGATACCAACTTGATACCTTCACGCGGTTCTGAGAAAAAGGTCTTTACAGACAACGAAGTCATCCTATAAGAGTTTTAATGTTTCATTTCGAAGTATGGAACCCTTTAAAAGATTATTTGAATTTGTTATATGTCTATCAGTAGGTATATTACCTTTTCATGCAGTAACGGCTGAACAGATTTAGATGGCAGACGGATGAGCATGACCTGGCTTAGGATATAGCATACTTTGAATCCCGGTAGTACGTTCCTGTGAGATAAATACCGACCTTTATGGCCTGCGCAGGCTGGCGGACGGGACGGCAAAGATCAATTGAATTAATTACTTATTCAATCGAAATAAAGTATACAAGTTGTAAGGGACAGCCCTCCGCAGACTGGTGGTGTGAATTCAGTGTATACTACAATTACTACATACTAAGATGACCGGTACATGAAATTATTTCAGGAACGTTATTTACCTGATTTGTTTTATTAACTTACACGCAATGTATCGCTACCGTGGCAAAACGCACGTAGCGAACGGCAGCGCATGGAGCTTTCGGATGCCCTACCCGCCACCCCGCGGTGGTTGAACAGCTGATTTCACGCGTAGTTCGTTAGAGAATTTCAACATCCCTTGCTGTTTTTTTTATATTAGCTGTTTTATTTACATTAATAGAGTACTGCGTACAGAGAATGTACTTTTACATTGAAATAAAGGAATAGTAACTGAAGACCCAATAAAAAAATGAAAATTTTCATTCTCCAGAGAAAACAGCGCTGCGATGCTACAAGGTCGATCACCAATCATTGAAATATATACCTTATTTCGATCGAATAAGTATTAAATTCAATTGATAAATTTAAAATCCTGTGCCGTCCCGTCCACTAGTCTGCTCAGGCCAATACGCAAAAGCTAGTTGAAATTAAACACAAACACACAAATCGGTCATTTCCTTAACCGTCATGATAATCCCCAGCCCTAGCTCACCAACTGATAGACATAGACTCTCTTTATTACACTTTGGTTGTACCAATCCCCACGCTCCAGCACCAGTCTCATAAAAGTATTAATATTCATAAGGTGTTAAAAAAATAACTTTAAGAACTCTAAAAGGTGGTTTAGACCATGGAATTGAACAACTTTGAAATTACGAGAAAAAAAAAACAGCTGTCCTATACAGTTTACAACAGTAAGTAACTTTAGTATGGATCAGCTGACATTTTTTTCCCGATTTCAAAGTGGTTCCCATAGTAAAATTTATTCAGTTCAATGGTTTTAACCACTTCTAAAACTTTGTAAAGTAATTTTTTTAACACCTTATCGTATATTCGATCCCGTCCTAAGCGCTCCACAACTACCCAATTGTCTCTCTATCCAACGAGCAGTTTTAAAGGTTGCTACTTTTCATACATTTATATTTCGTACACACCAGCTTTATAAATGGCATGTAAGGTGCTAACAGTGCGTCAATTATTTCTTTTGAATTGAGTTTTATTCCTTGTATGTATATTTACCTTCGGATAGGAGAAGAAAACAGAGTGCTAAAGATTTACAGCCTGTAATAAAAATAAGTTATACATCTGTGAATAGGCGTTATCTACACACGGGTAGTGTGTAGATAACGCTTATTCTTATATTATATTACTAATAATCAGTGTATACACAATGCATAGTTACCCACTGCTTAAGACAAAAACCACTGGCAACATTAAGTGCGTTCTGAAACTGGTACTGCGTAATGTCATTGACATTTTTTCATTTGGGAAAACGTTCATAACTTTTTACTTATAAGTTTTAAAAATGTATATTTAATTACGTCAATTTTATTTCTAAAACTACTGATTTTGCGTTCTTTCACGAATTAATAAAATAAATTATTGTTAATTCACTAGTGAGTTAAGAACACAACCGTAAAAGCTGCTAAAGTCAATCTTGAACGCATAGCTTGAATGTCAAAAAATCTCAAAAGCAAATTCAATACGATTAAAACAGATTCATTTTTTTTTTTTTTTTTTTTTATTAAAGCAGATTGAAATTATAAAATTATGAAGATATTTTTTTTCGACAATAAAAAAACTGGCTGAAACGAATGCATTTAACTAGTCCAACAATTTTTCTTGCACATAGTTTGCTGAACCTTTAGTTCAATCGAAACAAATTTTCTTGCAAACAGAATGATCCTTCATAACGATTTTTATAACATGTTCTTATATGATGGTCAATTTCATCTAAAATATCGAAACATTGTAAATAATCCATGGTTTTCAAACTCAATACGACACAAGGAACTAGTTATTATAGGTTATACGTTCGCTATACAAGGTCCAAGGCTGAATAACGGTTGTACAAATTCTCTTTGTTTAAAGACATCTGTTACACCAGATGTATACAACTGAAACGTCAAATATCGTTTTATTGGTGACGTTGATGTTATAACCCTTGTATGTACCTATACGTCGTGCGTAAAAGTTTATTAGTAAGTCTGTTTTAGTTTAAGTTATAATAGGCGTAATCTACTAGTATATATAGGAATATTTAGCAAAAAATAATGCAGACACGGAAAAGCTACTAGAAATTTTAAAATAAAATTTCTATCTATCTACTCTAATATAAGTATCTTCCTTTACCTGATTAATAATAGTCTCCATTTTATCTACTTTAATATTATTCGTTAATTTACTTTATTATCTTCTCGTGGCTAAGTAATAACTGCCGCACGGGTCGATCCATCAGGTTAAGCTACGCTTGCCGGGGTTGGCCTGTGGATGGGTACCAAGGGGTATCGTATTACCCAGTTACTGGGTTGTGGAGGTCAGATAGGCAGTCGCTTCATGTAAAATACTGGTATTCAGCTGCATCCGGTTAGACTGGAAGCCGACCCCAATATAATTGGGAAAAGGCTAGGCAGATTGATTGATCTTAAATAATCTACTTATTTTAAAATAATATACCCAAATAGTTACACTATAATAATTGAAAATATTATATCTTCTTTTTAAATGTTTGATGTAAATTGATGGCCAGAAACGTAGGTTTTCATAAACCTAGATCAGGCAGGTCTAAATTACAGCTAGAATTAAATATTCCTCGATTGTAATTCATCTAAATCATAATTTTACTTTATACTTGTTTTTTTTTTATCGATCGAATCAATCGATCACTTTATGCATTCGAATTTTAATCTTTCTTTTATTTTCGTGTGGTTACTGACTAACTTGGCTTGGCTTCACAAGCCTTCAATAAATATCTCTCAGGCATGCCAGTTTCCTCATTATGTTTTCCTTCACCGTTTTTGAAGCAAGTGATATTTAAACAATACGCACATGAATCCGAAAAGTCAGAGGCATACCTTGGGTTTGAACTCGAGACCATGACTCGGCAGCTCGACGGTCACATCACTAAGCTATCACATGCTGTTGTTTCTGCTATGATTTTTAATTACAATTCAATAAGGCTAGACGTGAACACAGTTCGTACAAGACAATGTAACTCAATAAGTTTTGTATTGTAACAAAAGCACAAGGTCACAACTTTGAGGAGTCTTTCTTTGACTGTATATTCTAAAAGGGTGAGTTGAACAGCTGTTGATTACGTAATTGTTCGAGTTTTCAACTTTATAACTGGGTAAACAAATTTTAATGCTTATGTGTACATAAATACTAATTTGAAAAAAACTCGGCCAAGTGCGATTCAGACTCGCACACGAATGGTTCTGTGCCACCGTAAAATATTTAAAACAATATTTTTTTTTAATACTTTTTTTTTAAATACACGTTTCTTGTATAGGGGTTTTTTTTACGAAATTCCTAACTTTATTTTATTTTTATTATTTTTGTTGTTATAGCGGCAATAGAAATACACAATCTGTGAAAATTTCAACTGTCTACCTGTTCGGTTCATGAGATACAGCCCGCTGACAGACAGACAGACAGACGGACGGACAGCTGAGGCTTAGTAATAGGGTTCCGTTTGGCATCCTTCGGGTACGAAACCCTAACAATCCTATGTGATGGAGACATTTTGCCACTGAGCCATCAATCTTTGGCAAAACAAAGTTTAAAATAAGAAAGAGGGCCAACTACTAACTACTTACTTATTTTTCTGCCCTAGATTTATTAATATAACATATCACTTGTTAAGCTTAATCTTCTAAATAATGTCATTGAAAATATACATTGGGCAAGACAGCATGAGCGCTACGCCGTGCTACGAGCTACGACGCCTACGACTATAGGTACTACGCCCGAATCGGCTACGCTCGTAGCAGTTGACTCACCAAGCTCGGGCTTTAATAATAAAGAAGCAATAAAGTGCTTCGTCCTTACCCGTTTTCAATAAACACCTTTATCGATTATTCAGTCCGCCGTCCATACTTACAGCCTCGGAGCTACGCCATAGACAGAGAGTTGGCAAACTAATTCACGACACAGGCATAGCTTGCGTCGGGTGGCTGTAGGTGGTCGCCAGGCGATAGCCGGTGGCCGCGGGGGTGGGGGGCGCCTCGCCGGAGGGGGGCGGGGGACGCAGGGCGTACTCGCGGCTGGGCGGCGCCGACCAATCGTAACATGCCACCCACCCGGCCCCGCCCACCTCACCTGCGCCACACCATTAAGCCTGCTTTCCTTGTACTTTTTTCACGGACCTCGCATCCGTTCGCTGGCGCCGTCTTTATTTTATTTTCTCCTTTATGCCTCCTTCCCGACTCGCCTCCTATTTTACGCCCGCCGCCGGCGTAGGTAGAAAAACCTTTGTGAATACGAATGCTGAGCAGGTATTACGCTCGTTAGTTACGGGTGCTGATATGTAAAGTAAATAAAGGTTCTTTTTAGCTTTCGTGTTGCAGCGGAACTGGGTATCGCAGGCCAGAATAAGAACACCATGAAAGGGAAGCGTAGAGCGATGGATGAAAGCCAATTAAAAGCATGGATTTCGCGTTTCGGCGTGAGCGGTGATAGACAAAGTTGGGTTTACGACGTCGCGGTGTCGCGCTCGTAATAAACTTTTAACTTCCATATCGATCCACAAAAAGTTCCCGACGAAAGTAATCTCGGCCAACCTTGCTCCACATTTTGTTTCAATGGCCCCGGCGGCCGGAGTCGTATGCAAGTGTCCCTGCCAGGGTGAACGATCCCCACATCGATGAAGTTTAACTGAACTTGGAAAAAACTTGGAGGAAGTTTGTTCGCGCCGCGTGATTAGGAAGACTTAGTTTTGAAGTGAGTTGGGAACTGTTTTTTCAGTTTTGAAAGTGGGTGGCTCAGTTTATGATCCGGGTGAAAGTCGACGGATCGATGAACCGGGGTCAACCCGCTTGATCAAAGTTTGCGGGACTAATAACCGAATTTAATACTTACGCGAGGGCGCGCGGAGCACTTCGTCCGTCTCTTGTACGAGCGATCGAATTACTTACAACTTTTGCATGCGTGAATATTAGAAAATATTTTAATTTTTAATTTTTAAAAATACTCTCAAATTTAGTGATGGCACGAGCAGGCGCTACTCTAATGTGTATTGAGTCTGTTTCCAGAAATAAAATGAAAATCAGTAAAAATAACTCTCTTACAGTGAAATGCAAGAGTGTACCGTGTTATTGACCGCCAAAGTAGGCTGTTTTCATGTTTAAAAAAAGAAAGAAAAAAAAAGTATAATCCTCTGTGCATGCAGCATTATTGGACAAGCTGGCTCTTGAAAGCTAGCTTCCCTTCCCTTTAAACGTCACTGCCCACAGAGTGGGTTCCTTACTGTTAGCCTTTATCGTCCCACTGCTGGACAAAGGCCTCCCCCCATGACTTCCAGTGCTTGCAATCCACTGGTACCACCAGTAGTACCACTGGCCGTTTGTTTTGTCCAGCTCATCCCGTCATCTTCTACGGGGTACCCCCTGAAGACTCCGTAGAAGAGGTAGTATCCAATGTTTCGCTACACTCCAAAAGCGGTAAATATGAGCTACGTACGCTTACACTGAGCCCTTTAAATGTGCACTCATTAAGTCAACATTTGATTTTATATCTTACCACAACACAACAATTTGATATTTAAGTCTAGAACAAAAGAATGATAAGCAAACTCCTTCAATATACAAGGTGTCATATTGCAGCCAAGCTTTTGTTCACCGCCACGCGCCGCAAGATGTCGCCTAATGTTATTGCTAAAGTAATAAGACGAAGTAAACACCTACGTGAAAGACTGGAATAGGGAATCAGTTACAAAATAGTTCTCCGGTGTATACACGTAAGTGTTAACTTAATTTCTATTAATTATTTCGTCAGCTAGTTTTGAAAGTGTTTTTTTTTTTTTTCTGGAAAAAAAATACTAAGAGTACTGATACAAAAAAGGTTGGTATAAAATAACAGTTTTTTTAAATTATTATTTCTTTATTTTTAGGTTAGGACAAATACCTCTGGAATGTTATATTTTCGAACACGCAGTGTAATTTAATACCCACTACAACTTTTTTTTCCTCTATGCATTTTCCTCATCCATATACTAATAAGTTTTTCCACCATCCCCCCAATACATCTAGAGTACACTCGAGTCCAAACAAAAACATGTCCAAACAATAAAAGTGTGTACAGCCGAAAACAAAAGAGTGATGAAGAAAATCGTTTATCTGCGTGCTATCGCAACATGTCGCCCGGGCATTATCGCTAACGAGCGATCGCAATAAATAGCGACGTATGGAACTGTGGTAAGGAGCTACGAAGGAACTGGTGGAGGTTCTGACTAACCTAAAGAGCAATATTGCTTTAAAAAGAGGGGTAGGAACTGTTGGAAGGTAGATTTATCATGTTTCATAAGATAGTCAATAAAGTATCTAGTATGTAGTGTCTGCAAATTATCTTCTAACTAAGAAACAGTAAGATTAAACATATTGAGTAAGATTGCTTGGTATAATAACAGAAAATCAGAAGCAAAATAAGCATTATTTTGGAAAAATTTATGCTGACCTCTGTAAGACAAGTTACTCAAAATAGAACAAACGCTTGCACGACAACAGACTCTCTCTAAACTTTTTTCTCTCAACTTGCAACGATTGGCAGAAACAGAATTATATTTCAGAATAATTATATTAACCTCTTTAATTAGATAAGTTTCTCGTTGTGTAAACTAAAAGATAAAATATTAAAAATATCCAAAATAGAAATGTCATGTCCACACATATCTATTCGTAGTCTGCTCGCCCCTGCCATTGCTCAAGTGCAGCGTCCTTATGAAAAGTGTTCGGAGATAACAAAACTTGGCTGCCGCGTCAGCTGACCGTGTGTCATTAGATTATAGCTTGGCTCGTGTGTTGACGCTTAAGCAAATGGAGTAATTGTTTTAAATGTATTTATGTATTATGTGTATAGCAATAAAAAGCTGTAGGTAGTTACTAAAACCTAAAATATAAATAATTAGCTGTCCGCCCCGGCTTTGCACGGGTAGCACTAAGTACTTATCTACGGTGCACCTACCTACCCTACCTACCCTACCTACCCTACCTACCCTACCTACCCTACCTACCCTACCTACCCTACCTACCCTACCTACCCTACCTACCCTACCTACCCTACCTACCCTACCTACCCTACCTACCCTACCTACCCTACCTACCCTACCTACCTTACCTACCCTACCTACCCTACCTACCCTACCTACCCTACCTACCCTACCTACCCTACCTACCCTACCTACCCTACCTACCCTACCTCTACCCTACCTACCCTACATACCCTACCTACCCTACCTACCCTACCATCTCCTGGTTCTAAGCTACCTCCCTACCAATTCTCAGCCAAATCGGTCCAGCCGTTCTTGAGTTATAAATAGAGTAACTAACACGACTTTCTTTTATATATATAGATATAACATCACGCCTGGTTCCCCGAAGAGTTAGGCAGAAGTGTACACATAGTAGGTACACCCACATTTCGCCAGTTATGTTTAAGTCCTACTGGAAAAACCCAATATCACATTGCCCGACCTGGGAATCGAACTCAGGACCTTATGCTCAGCAGCTCAGCAGCTAATTCGTCATATTATTAAATTACGTTAGATCGGCTCGTGTGTTGGTTAACCCTTTATGTATAAAAAGTAAAAAAATATTTATTACTAAAAGAATGGGTATACGATGTTATTGTTTAAAATTATGAGTTTAAATTATTTATTTAAACTCATAATTTAATTATATTATTATTATTTATTTGAAAGAAAGAAAGAAAAAGTATTTATTGGGACAAGCACAAGAGATATCAATATAGCTAACACACAAGTAAACTTAAAATATAACAGAAAGTCCTGTGCGAGGCCCAAAGGCTCCTATCTCAGCATGATGCTGTGACATTTAATAATAAATGCCGCAGCGCTGGTATTCTGATAGGGCCCGCAGTGATGTCACGAAAAGATAAAAATACTATAAAAGAATACTAAACAAAAATTAATAAAAAATTCAACTATTGCTGCTATGAACCATGACCTGGCTTCCATCAGCGTTTGGGCTAAGTCGTTTGGTTTGCAAATTAATCCAAGTAAATCCCAGGCTATGATTATAGGCAGCAGATTCGTTCGCAATTCGGTTGATGTTGCATCTCTGATGCCTTTACATCTCGATGGTGTTCATATTGACTATACCGAAACCGCCAAAGATTTAGGGGTCATTATTGATTCCAATCTTTCGTGGCGTGCTCAG
This sequence comes from Xanthia togata, assembly GCA_963853775.1. Lineage (NCBI taxonomy): Eukaryota > Metazoa > Arthropoda > Insecta > Lepidoptera > Noctuidae > Xanthia > Xanthia togata. The sequence continues at coordinate 7,871,985 of OY970802.1, read as the reverse complement.
GTCAATGAGGTCAGTCGAAAGGTACATTTCTCCTTTCATTCGTTGAAAGGCCTCCAAAGTCTCCTGCCCCTGAAGACTAAAATTTCTTTGGCACAAACACTTATTCAGCCGATCATAGATTATGCCGACTCCTGCTACCTGGATGCTACTGAGGAGCTATTAAACAAGCTTGAGCGCTTGCAAAACTTGTGCATTCGCTTTGTTTTCGGACTTAGAAAATATGACCATGTTTCCCATCTTCGCAAGGAACTCAAGTGGCTCCCAATCCGCCTTCGCAGGAACACTCGGATCTTATGTCTCCTCTTTAACGTCTTACACAACCCGTCTTATCCTTCCTACCTGCGTGAGCGTTTTTCTTATGCTAGGGCTAGCGACGCACCGTGTCGATCACACCTTAGATCCCTCCTTAAATCTCATCCTCATAAAACAAGCTACTATTCCTATTCTTTCTCTGTCCATGCAGTAAGGTTGTGGAACTCACTACCGCCTAGCATTCGTGACTTAAAAACTGTTTCACAATTCAAATATCGAGTAAAAGAGCATTACCTTTCCGCTCAACTGTGAGTATTTATATACCTATAGTATGTATGTTTATATACTTAAGCTCTATGTATTTATTTAAGTATATGTTAATTTATTACGTTATACGTGTAGGTTTATTTCAATATTTTAGTTTAAGACTTCGCATATTTATAATTTTTTCTCTTCTTGTTCTCACACACTATTGTCTACATTTCTTTCTCATTTCTCCTGTCGCAGGTCTGCTGGAAGAAATTTCTTAAGAAATAAGCAGTACCTTTGTACTCATCATTATGATTATGTCTTATCTGTACCTATCTATTTTTATGTGTGTACATAAATAATAAAATAAATAAATAATAAATAAACACCCACTCAAAAAAATATATTTGCAAGTCTGTCCATGTATGACGGAGTTATGCCCGACATATATATATTTAAAAAAAACGAATTTATTACCTCCTCCTTTTGGAAGTAGGTTAGAAATAGTTTTTTCCATTACATTTTGCCTTTTCTTCTTTCTACGTTCATAAAACTCTTCTGTACCAACTTCATCACCATCATTTCAGCCGAAATATAATACGTCCACTGCTGGACATAGGCCGCCCCCAAATGTGCTTGCGCTTGGCAGGCGGGTTGGCGATCGGAGTATGGCGTTAAAATGCAAAGAGAACGCTGCTGCCCATTCTCTAGTAAGTCCCTTAGTCACTTTTTACGACACCCATGGGAAAAAATGGGATGGTACTATACGTCCAGTACCACACGGAAACTTTGAAACTACACAGTACCAACTTATCAGTACATTATTTTTCTCATCCCTAAAACAATTACAACCAAAATCGAACTCCCTTGAACAGTCGGCCGCACACCACAACGCAACTGGTTTGAATATATTTCAATCAATTAGAGGGCTAGGTGAGCCCGATAGTTCTACATAATACCTCGTCAGACCCTTTGAATATTCAGCCGATATCTTTGATGTACCGCTTGTAAGTTTGTCCAAGGAAATTATGGATACTGTTCCTATGAGTCAAGAAGTTGTTTTAGTGGAGGAGAGTTCATTGGGTGTTAGGTTAACTTGGGGTAAAAGATTCCCTCTATCAATACAAAGTGGGCAAAATAAATTTATGTGTATATAATATTTGCATGAATTTTATAGATTTTCTTCTTACCAAATGGATAGCATTCCAATTATCTAAATAACCACATAAGTACAGATCGAGGCAAAAATCTCTTCGTGTACAACATAACTCATTCTGTATTGCCTTAAAATTAATCATTTCACTCTATGTCAGTGCATTTACTAAAAATTTCTTATGCTCAATTTCCTAAACACCTTTACAGGAAAACACAAAATCCCTTCCAGCAACACACACAAATTATTAGTACTTTATAATTCATCTAATCTCCTGAAAGTTGCCAGCTCAATAAATCTTAGGGATAGTGTTGAGCACTTCTTATTAACCATTGTCTCAGTCCGCAAGTAATTAAACGGTGGGACGATAACCATTATGGCGTGGGGAGCGGCTAGACCTCGCCAATATTGATCTATATATGTACGCTGCAAGGATTATTGGGAATAAGCGATTGAGGTAAATTGTTTACATTGTTCAGCTCAGATTGGGTTGGTGGAGGTTTCATTGTAGAGTCGATGTAACGTAACTTAACGAAATCAGCCATATAATGTTACACAGGCCTCCTCTTTTGGAGAGGGTGTGGGCTATAATCTTCCACGCGGCTCCAGTGCAGGTTGGTAGATGGTCACATATCTTTGTTTTTTTTTTCTAGGGCATGCCGAGATCCTCACAACGTTTTCCTTATTCATTTTAAGAGTAGTGGTAGTGTAATTATTTACACAAAGTAAAAAAGTAAAGTGAAGTGCCTCTGTCTATCAGGCCCTGGTAACAACAGTACACTAGGCGACTCTTAAATTCGGGGCCATTGCCACTGGGACACCACTGCTCTCTATAATCACTGCATCACATCACTGCTCTAAGTCGATATAGGATATAGTTTATTTGAGAAAAGACAAAGAAAAGGTTTCTCAATATATAGTGATATCCTATGAGCTAATAATTTAATTAAGCTGTTGTACTCGTAATTTAATTAAGGAGAGAAAAATCACAAAAGTGACAGATATTGTTGAAAGAGTGAGGGCACTAAAATGGAACTGGGCGGGTCATATATGTCGAATGGCTAATGATAGATGGACCAAAAAAATTATAGAATGGATCCCAAGAGAACGAACAAGGTCTAGGGGACGACAAAGGAAAAGATGGGCAGACCTATTTTTACAAAGACTAGGGCCGAACTGGATGGCCAAAGCCAGAGACAGATACTACTGGAAAAAGCTGGGGAGGCCTACGCCAAGAAGGCGACTACTACTAATTCAATTAATTAATATTATTTATTATAAAATATTATCAATACAGTATTACAACATAAAATTCAATCAAATTAATTTTCAAATTCATTGCACTGTAATATAATCTAATTAGTCATTTATATCAAATCATTTATAATGAGATGAATCAAAAATATAATTTTGCATGTTAGAAATTGTAATGCTATAGGTACTTACTGTAAATTACAAATACGTATGCTACAAACATAAGTGTAAGAGATTAGTCGAATAAATGGCTTTTTTATTTATTTTATTTTATTTTATTAAGGCTCCATCCATTTCTAGTAAATAATGATTTTTTATAAGTCCTCGTTGGATATGGATACTTTAAAAATCGATATTTTCCTTGGCAAATTGGAGTTACATTAATGATGTTCTTCATTTAATTTACAAACAGTTCACAAAGTTTTCTGGACATATAATATGAACATACCTCCTTTCAAGCAGGGTATATAAAATACCCATGCTCCACAATCCTGAGTCGACCGCAACACCCTGGCCAGCGGGTACCTACATACCACAGAATGAGATGGTAAAATCTTGCAATAAAACTTACAAGACATTCCCTCCGAGGAATGCACGCCGTCCGTTCTCAAGAATTCCACCACTAAACGCAAGACAGCTTTAAAGCGCTTTATAGGCGGTGTGAGGGATGCTGGGTTATAGAATGTTATTAAATAGTAGTTTTGTCTATAATAGGAGCATAGAACATAACTTTTCCAAGCGTTCCTTTATAATATCAATAATTTTCAAACTCGAGTTATCAAAAGATTATGAAGAAGAAGCATTTCAGATTTACAAAAACAGTTCGTTTTATTATTAATATCAATACTATGTAAGTATGCACAAAAATATTGATTATACACATAGCCATAATTATAACCCAAAAAAAATATTTATTTATTTTTATGTACTGTATGAACTAACAGGCAGTATGAATAACGTGTAACATTTTATACCAACCAAGTTTTCTAAAACTTCAAGAAGTTTCAGGGTAGACACGATTCCACCTCATGTAATGCTTAGTCTCTGGAGTGTTATGTCCTCGGTCATCACCTTAAGGCCGGACCACATTACGCGCTAATTGCTTTACGCAAATGCCTCGCGGTGTGCGGACGCGGCCGAAGTGGACGTTACGATGTTTTCGCATACCCTTTCTGTTAGTTGACCAGGGGTGACGCTTTAAATTAGATAAATAAAACTTCATAAATGTAATTTTTTACTTAAGATAAACTACCATAAGAACAGCAGCAATTTAATTTAATAATTACATAAATAATTTTGATGGGACAGTTATCTAATTCTAATCAAGACATGAACGAGAATGACACGGACATGAGACATGAATGAGACGGAATGTTGCCAGCTGTTCGTGCCCAGCGTCGCCCGGGTGTATTTCCGACTTCCGGTGGATTTTCCAAATTTTTCTTTCATGCAAACCTTGTCTAGACAATTACGAATGATACAAAAAAAAAGATCTGCCAAATCAGTCGAGCCATTCTCCAGTGATGATCTTTCATACTTACGGCAATAGATTTTTATTTATGTACTCAAAATAAACTAAACGTGAATTCATGCAAGCCTAGTACTTTTTGTTAGCTATTATTTACTAGCTGCGCCCCGCGGTTTCACCCGCATAAGTTTCGATCCCGTGGGAATATCAGGATATAAAGTACCCTATGTGTTAATCCAGGTTATAAACTATCTGTTTTCAAAATTGTGTTCAAATCCGTTAAGTAATTTTAGCGTGAAGAAGAGACAAACATACACACTCACAAACTTTCGCCTTTATAATGTGTGATTTGTGTGCCAAATTCTAATATTTGCATAATACTACTGATTGTAATACTATCATGAATTCATGCAAACTTAGTCCTTTTTTAAATTTAATTTATGTTACTCTCAGAAATTGTACACAACGTGTCGTGAACAGAACACCGTCTTGTATGACGATAACTTTTTTAATGAAACAGCCTATAGTATGCTCCAAATTAATATCTGTCACCTGTGAAAACTGCATGAAAATCCATTCAGTAGTTCCGGAGATGTGCGCGAACAAACAAACTGAACTGCTATCTCGTTCGTGTTACTGAACTCACAACTCGCTCTAAAGTCTCCACAAAATCTAAACATCTGCGTAGTTTAGATTGCCAAAACAAATCCAAATCCTCAAGAGACAAACAAATGAAAAACCATTTTATTCACTTTTATTGGCTTTGTCCGATCCACCGATATCAGAATCATTGACAAGACACAAAAACTTAATATGGCAACCCTAGCTTCCCCAAGATCCTCACACTATAATGGGGTTCGGATTAAATGCGTTGAAGTTAGTAATGCCCCTCTAAAAGCGAATTGTAGTCAGTGGCAATGGTTTATAATATCGTTATCGTGATGTCCAGCTTAGATTAGGAGATACTTTCGTTCGGGCGCTGCTTTTGAGAAAGGGGGTACTCTAAGAGGGGGGAGTGAGGTATTAATGGAATCAGGACGCGGTCACTCCGAGCCGGCTGGATCGCTCCGCTGATTTTAAAGGATTTCCAGGAATTTGCGACTCGCTTTAAAGTACGTGTGGTGAGTTCCCACTTCGAAAAGCTTTTGGGGTAAACTTGATTTCGTGTGCCGGATTTCAGTCGAGTGCATATCTTCTTGTTTTTATTTTGTGGTGTAAGCTGCTTTAGCTTCTACATTCCTTTGTAAAAATATATTTATTCCCTGGTCAAAATTAACCATAGTCGCCATATGGGTGTGCGAAAGATGAGCAAAAGGGAGAAGGTATCCCTGTAGTAAACTTTAATATGCCTGTCAACCATGTTGTTTATCAATGAAACTACCCGGCCGGGAATATTCTTTCGTTTGAAAATGATATGATTTTCCAACGCTTTTCCTAACACACACACATTTTCGCAAACAGACCAATCCAATCAAAATACGTAATTACAGTAACAGAAACCAACTAACAACCCAAATAAAACCGTATACGTATGTGTTATTTTAGCAAATGTAGTGCAAAGAGTACGGTATGCGAAAGGTTTTTACTAGCAAGGCGAAGTTTTGAACACAATTTGTTGCCGGGCGGGTAAGCGGGTCCAAATCAAACACATAGCTCCTTTGAGAGCACCCTGTAGTTATGTGGACCACCAACTCACTGGGTGAGGCTCGCAATGATTTTGTTTGATTGTGTTTAGGATTGAATTAATATGGAGTTAGTGGGTTTACATTTTTCTGGTGGTGGTTTTAAATTATTTTTGATAAGTAAGGTGGATCTGTCTGTGTTTCTTAATCTGTAGTAATTACGAGATAATTTGCAAGTTTACTTAAATGTATGTAATCATGTTGATGATAGGCTCAAAAAAGAGCGGTGGAAAGAAAAAATGTACGTAAATTAAAGTCAAAGTCAAATAATTTATTTCAATTAGGCACAAAAAAGGCACTTATGAACGTCGACATTTACAAAAAAAAAATATAATAATTGATTCTAGTCGCCCATTCCAAAAGGTCGTTTTCGTATGGAGAAGAATGGGCATGAAACTAAACCGGTACCCTTTTAAAATATTTTCACAATATCCTGTATACATTAATTATATAATTATATGTGAAGACGATGCACCTACAATAAGATTACTATACCACGATAAGTAAAAAGAATGAAAAATGAAGGAATGACATAAATTAATTATGTGATAGATGCATGGTATTACGCATACATATAGGTCCACCAAAAGTGAATTCTTGTGAAATTAAAGTTTTCTAATATAAAAGCTTAAAAAAATAAAGTGGCTAAGGTCTAACCACGGTCCAACACAAGTAGTTGCATTGCAAAGGACCAAGAGTGTAAAACACAATCAAAGTCTCGATCTACTCTCTGAAAAACATTTCTCGTGTCAAGTAACCAACTTTTTCATCATCTTTAACTACCCACAAGATACATAGCCAGCTTGCACTGATAGGTACATACTTATTTGTGTTCCCGTATGTATGGAACGTCTCGAATACAAATATTCGCGTGAAAGTTGTAGGCAGCACATGTGACGTCTTCGTTAGAAAACTTGCTTGCCAAGAGTGGGCGGACTAACTCGTTTCATTCATCGTGTTGTACTACGCTTGGCAGGTTTTGATATTTGGTTAAAAATGTGCCTCATATTTACTGAAACATATTTTTCCTCCCTAATGCATTGTGTTCACCAACCTCTGGTTTTGGGACCTAACCAAAATGGGAAGCAGGTACCTGCTTACCATAGCCTCTTTGATTGTACCCTGATACAAAATCGGTTCTTAAGTTCAACTCGTTCATTCTTGTCAACAATTTGTGATAAAGGAAGTGTTTGACAAGGTTTTTTGATATCCGAACTTGTCCAAAACCATCTATTGATGTAATTATTCTACTTGTACCTAACTAGGTACAAGTAAAATACCTAACTAGGTATGTTATTAAAGAATTACTTTAAAAAATAGAGCTGTTATCCTTTCTTATTAAAATATCGTTAAACATCTTAAGTATCAAGACCACAAAATCCTCGTACAAGTACAATCAGTCGGCGCATTACACGAGAAGATGTCCGATGCGGCGTGCGGGGGTGTCACAGCTCGGGTAGGGGAGGGGGGCAGGGTTTCAAATATGACATATCTGGGAGCCGTCAGCACCGCAACACTGTACCAGAACTTGGTCTGCGGCCAGCACAGATGTGTACTGTGCACAAGTACATACAAGAACACGAACGTCCAAAGTTTTACGCCCCGGGTGAGACGCGCCTACTCTCCAGCGTTATTAGCGGCCATTGAGACATGACTATTTACTTACTCGGAGCGCGGTATTTCGTGTAAGGTATTGCCCAGTGGCTGTTTGCATCTCTTTTGGGTGTTGCAATATTGATGGGTTGTGCGTGAGGATGTTGTAGCGTTCGAAATTTTGAGATGTTAGAGGATATGAAAAGTGTTAACACTTTTCGGTACCCTTGTGGTTTTTATCAGTCCTGTACCGTGTACCTACAAAGTTAGAAAATGCTCATACGTAGAAATCACTTAGGCAAAATACTTAAGGGTACACTAGTCTTGGTGGGCGTGACTAATATGCTTGCTAATTAGTCCAATGTTATTTAGTATTTATGTATCTAGTTTTTATTTATATATTTATTCATTTGTTTAGTGAAATAGACGATGATTTATAATGAAGAGCGCGTAAAGTTTCATGAACAGACCTTTGGGCGTATAGATATTATGGAAAAACTACTGAATGTATTTACACAAAATAAAATTATTAGAACTATTGAATAAATTATGTATCCCTGTATGGTTTCTATTTTGCTATTTTTTACTACATAAGTTATTTATTTACGCCCAAAGACGAGTTAAAATTAGTGTTGAAATATGGAAGTTTCGACGCTCATAATTTCCAAACCAATATTTTTTTTCATTAATGATAAGACAAATTCATATATTTTTTAGTTTTTAATGTACACCGTCAAACAGGCGAGTAATCACTATACTACGTTTGTATGGAAGAATGACCGACTAACGTATCCTTAAGTAAGTAACGAACCCTTACTAATTATAAGAGACAAATTAGATATTTATTGATTTCGAAACTGTAACTGGTATTTAATTGACTAAAGGACTTTCCAATAAAGCAACCATATTTAAAGCAACAACAGTCCAATTTAATAAAACCCCTAACACAGGACCGTATTCGCGCCAAAAACATTCAATAAGTCCGCCATCTTTTATTATGCACCGAAACTTTGTCGCATTGAATTTTTGTCACGTCACTATCGCCTCCAATTTTCAATAGCAAACATTTGTCCAAGTTCCGAAATCAAATTTAAAAATATGGATATTTTTGTGTGGATATTTTATGTAGATGCGACCCTCGCGGTCCGATGTGGGTGCCAAGTGGGCATAGCAAGTGTATGGCTAAAGGCGAGGACTATTGTCAATGCTGTGGACCTATTCAATCTATTTCCTTTTTTGAATTCTGTATACGTGCTTGAGTTATTTTTGTGCTTCTATAATACGGTTTTAGGGGGCTATGTAATGGATTTCCTAAATAAAAAATGTATTTATTGTATAAGAAACTATTGTTTCAGGAAATCTGGTAAGTATTCTGTGTTCAGTTTTCAAAAATTCAAACCCTTCTTTTTCTTAACATTTCATTTTTAACAAATAAATGCTCAAATGTATGTAGTGTACTTCCATGCAACAAAGTTTTTCAACCCCTAAGGAAGGACCATTGATTCGAATTTATGCTTTATGCAGTGGAAAATGATAAATTTATGTGCGTCCAGTTCCTGCGTCGATACTCCGCTATTGTGGATAATGTCTTGATTTTTATGGTTACTGCGGCACGTTTGCATAATGATGTCACTGTCTGTCTCATTTGTTGACGCCAGGTTTTTTACGTGGTGGCTTTTGTGGTTAATGAAAACTATGAATATGAACATTTACTTTTTGTGCAAGATAACATTACATACGTAAAGTATTATGATTTTTGCGTTCGATTATGTTGTAAAACCATGAAATCATATATGTCTGATTTGGCATCACGCCTGTTTTCCTCGAAGGGTTAAGCAGCGGCGTACCTATCGTACACCCACATATTTATTGCCAGATATGTTAAATATGAAATTTGTTTACTCTTATCAGCAAACGACCCAGCAAACGACCTCCATTTTCACAAAAAAATAAAACAATTTCTAATCCTAAAATACTTTATATCTACGAGATAAACAAATTCCAGTCGACTGAAGACAGATGGCGCGCCGGCTCACGTAGGACGCACGGCTCGGCCTCAACCCTTCTAGGATAATATCTTTAAAAGTTTGCTCCAGCCCGCATCCTCCCCGGGGAGAGCGATCGCTTTAAATTATTCTATCAATCAAATATTATTAGAGTGATGTAAAAATGTTGCGTTATTGATAAAATTGTTCGATGTATGGTTTAGTGATAGTTGTAGACTGATGAACTACAAAGAAAGAAAAGAGGAATGAAAAATTGATTAATAACTACATGAAAAAATTGTATTAGTATTTTTTTTAACTACTACGAAAATAAAGAAATGTCATAAGTTTAAGTTCCTTTGGAATAGTTATTTAAATAGGTATCATACCCATTACGCAATTTTTAAAATAAGTAATATTAGATAAAATTTGTAATAAAAAATAAAATTCAGCTAGAGTAGCCCTCATAAACATCGGAATATTCCTAACTATGAAATTTTCTGAAGCAAGCAATCAACAACATTGTAAATGATCAAAACACACCAAAATAAGACGTTATTTAGTTGCTTTCGACGAAATCCAATATAAGTTGAGTTGAGATGATGCGAACTTCGCAAACATCTCAAATTCTATTCCAAAAGGCTATCGAGTTCAAAGCAGCGACTCAATTCGTTTAAGAGTATTTAATTCAAACTTAATTTCACTGAAAAGATTATACACCACGGGGAGAAGATGATTGATTTAATTATTCTACTCTTTAGACGTGTCCTGTCTTATAATTACGCTTCATTACTTAAGCATCGCTTTATACTGACTAATTACTTAATAGAAGTAACGAGTTATTTCCATCTCAAAGTTGAACCTTGGAAGTGGAATGTAATCAACATTAAACGGGGTCGGAAACGAATTATAGAGGAGAAAATAAATAAGATCGAAGGACGGCTGACTCTTGTTTGCCTGGCTAATTCGCTTCGCCTTGATCTGGTAGGTATTCCACTTGATTGATTAATAACCTCGCAGGAACTTATTTTGCTAAAGTAGAATTCTTTGTAGGTACTAAATGATCAAATTGCCTTAAAATTTTGTTAATTTAGGATGATGCCTCCTTGAAGGAAATATGTAACTGGTACTATGGTTTAAGTGAAGTTTACGTTGTTTTTTCTTAATTAGATTTGAGGGATTGGTCACCTGAGACAGATAAGTATATTCATCTCAAAAAGAAAACTAGATCGAGATAAGATCGCCTTAAAGCGATAAGACCGCCCATTGTGTCACACTATGTAAAATGTCTAAAAGTCTGTAATTTTTTTTGGTGTACATTTAAGAGTATTCTATCTATCTATCTATCTAGGTATAATAAATGGGACTTAGGGTTTTCTGAGAGATTCTGAACTTTTAAAGGCGTTTATTAGAGCCATTGTACAAAAAAATGCAAATAGCTCTAAACATTTCACCCAATTTCTGTCATCCCAATAATAGGCCAGTAGACATTCGTCGACTTCTCGCACAGAACAAAGAGAAATAAAATAAAACAGGGACAATCAGTCCATTTCTCTTATTATCCGTGACATAAAACAATAACTGCGGACTGTCATGTATGTATCTTCATAGATATGTCCAATCGATAGACGAACAACTGTGATAACTCAATAAGCGAGGACCGATGTGACTGGATGTGTGACCGGCCATCTTGGATTTATGGGAATACGTATGAGAGTTATAAATATTTTTCGGTTTGAAGGACCAGTTATCTGCACTATATCTTATGTTGAAATAGAAAGTGTGCTGAGAGGCGTATTAGCAAGAACTTTATACCAAAAACCGACCAACAGAATCGCGAACTCGCCCGCCCTTAGCGCGCGAATTCGATTCTCGAGGCCGCCGAGCATCAAAACTATTCTAGTACTTCTTTTTTTTAATAATCAGGGGTCCAAGTCTGCTATTTTTATAAATTCTTCATTCCAACACAATCCCATTGTCATTTTGCTAAAAGTTCGTAATCTGCTAAATTCATAATGGTCGATCATTAGTTGATCATTGTATTCCACAAACACGATACACGTAACGAATTAAAAGAAATGACTGCACAATGACGTTTTCATGGTAGGTCGATGATCAAAGGAACTGTCAAAATTTTAGCAGATTACCGCCTAAGTCAGTCATTCATTTTTCATTATGTACGAGATTACCAATAGATGGCATTTTTCTCAATGGAGTGTCAGTGGCTGACCATTTCAAAGTCATAATGACGCCAATATGTTAGTAGATTACCAAACTTGTCAAAATCAACAATTATGAAATCAATGATAGACCATTCTGACACTATTGTAATAGCAGACTTGAGGCCCAGTGCGGATCGAGACATTTCATTATAAACTTCTTGCAAGGAATTTCTTCTTCTTTAAATCTGTTTAACTTACCACATATTGACTCGTAAGAACTTAGGTAAGGTTGCAGAGTGAGAGCATTCTTTTATTTCACGCTAGCCCCTTGGCCTGCTTACACCTATTCCAGCAAGCTTCATGTAATAAAAAGTCCTTAGCTACAGCTACTTACAGTGGTTCATCTCGAGAAAAATGGGTCAACGGACCCCTTCTCCTAAGGGGAGCCATGATAAAACTTGGAAGAAACTTTTGTTTTGAGCACCTCAGATAGAACGCAATGTTACAAAGCTTCTGTAGGAAGAATACGAAAATTCTCCTTTATCTTGTAGAGGAAGACTGTTTTTATGGTAGAAATAGGAGATAAATATATCGGAAATAAAAACATGAGGGATTTTGTTGTTCTGAATTCAGTAATCCAAAAAAATATTAGTACAGACATGCTACAAATACAACACACAACAAACAAATTAGGAGTAGTGATGTGCTTGCATGGTCATACGAAGCTAAGAGCCAAAAACTATTTCAGTAGAATTAAAACATATTGATTTTGTTTGTATGTTTTATTGATTGTTATTCATTAAAACACAAAGCACAGACAATTTGTGGCCTCATCTTAAATTATAATTTTTTATTTATTTTATCGTTTTTTTTTTGGGTGGGAAATTATGATCCTTCATCTTCAATTTTTTCATGTTTATTTTTCAAATTGATTTTAATAAAGGTATTATGGTCAATTATATTACAGCAACAGAAATTTACTAAAAAGGTATAGAACGCCACAGTATTTTACACAGTTTTTCCTCCAAAACACACAAAAGGTCATGCTAGGCTGCCAGCAATCGGCTACTTTGTAACCCTTGGCCAGTGGTTACGCGCAAATAGGGGACATAAACGTGAATGGATGTTAACGTGTTTTTTACGACCCACGGTCAACATATCGTTCTGTTTGCGACCACGACCATATCTTTATTTCCCCATTTCACCCCAAAAAAGTGTAGTGCTTTTTTGTTACGTACTGGAAGGGGGATGTGGATTGCTGGAATTGTATTTATGTTAAGGAATAAATTTCAGTTAAAACTTAGCTTTTAATAATATTTCTAGACGAGCCTTTTGGATTAAAAAAAAGTACCTACATGAAAAAAATAACCTCACAAATGTCTTTCTACGAAAAAAGTTTTTTTTTTTTAATCTTTTGAAGAAAATAAAAGTTTTTATACGAACCTACCCACTGCATTCCGAAACAAATAAGATCATCGAAGATTGACAAAGGTAATTTATTTATACGATTTATTGTCGCTATACGAATAGGGGAGATCGGGGCAAAGTCAACATGGACTCGATGTCGAACTGTTTGCTCAGTGGTAGGACCTCCCCGTATTCTTTCTGGGGATCAATTGGATATCAAACACAACAGAGAGCTTAATATTATACAGATTTAAAATAAAGGTATATAGGTTCAGAATAAAGGTATTAATATAAAAAATAATAAAGATATTGATATAAGTCTGTGTGTGGGAAAAAAGAAGCAGTTTATTTCGGCATGTTCAAAAATCTTAATAACTTATGCAAATAAGCTAAATTAACAAAAAAGAACTGAATTTATTATAGTTATTGTTAAGAAGCTATTGATTACTGTTCTAGTTACTTCCCCAAAACGTACAGTAAGCTGTTAAAAAAAGCTGTTTTATTTATTTTACGCACATAAAAAGTAAACTCGCAACTGCAAAATATGTTTGACGAAAATCGGCCAAAAATATTGTTATCTACAAAAAGGTCGTAAGTGACTTTATTTCATTATTCTGGCACCGCTCACAGGATCGCAGCCCGGGGCCTGTTGTCATGTCGCATTAACGTGAATCGCATCATAACTCCCGATAATCTACGTTTATTGGCTCCACTCGCTGCTTTATTACCCTCTACAGATATAACTAATAGCATACACAGAATATCTGCTTGTACCTACATGTGTAAATGTCATATGTGTGTATAAGTCAAAATGTAGTAGATTTTATGAGAGAATATTTTTAGTTGACTGTTTTATTTTATTTTACTTTACTTTAACTATGTTCGTGTATATGGTTTCAATGCAGCGTCGAGTGACATTTCAATGTAGCCTTACAAATGTACTACAAGTTGAAACTAGGTTACTGCTTTAAATAAATGTACCCTTGTTTACAACCACGACCAAAGTACATACTTTTATAACACGCCCATTTAACAGTCATTTTATATCCTACTATATACTAGTATTATTAGTAGTATTAGTACTATATTATAAATGCGAAAGTGACTTTGTTTGTTTGTTACGCTTTCACGCTAAAACGGCCGAACAGATTTGGGTGAAATTGGGAACATGGGTAGACCATAGCTTGGATTAGGACAAAATATACTTTTTATTGCAATACTCCCACGGGATCGAGACTTATGCGGGTGAAACCACGGGGCCTAGCTAGTATGACAATAAATTCAACTGCGTATATCTATCTCATGATGTTCCCAGTCTGCATACGAACGTTTAAAAAAAAGTTAGTTTAAAAAAGTTTAGTGGCTATAGCTAGTCAAAGATTGGCAAAACCCTTATTACGTCCTACTACTTATTTGGTTCGTTTGCTTGAAAAAAACACTTTTTTAATTTCGATTTTAGGTTTTCTTTGATAGTTTCAAAATACTTTATTGCCAGTGTTTTCATTTACTGTCGTATCCATATTGTGTAAGTATTTATTTTTGAAATCGTTTACTTTATGAAAAAAAATTGGTAAAAAACAGAAGTTTCATTTCACGCAGCTATCCATAATTTAACTAAGCAATTATGAATTTCATCCTATTAATCTAGACAAAAGCCTTATAGCTGGTAGTACAATCACGATCAGACATTATACTAAAGACAATTCATTATTACAGTGCCGTTACAGAGGCCATAATCGACCGTTATCGCCCTTTTATAGCGGATTTTATGAGCAAAACTATTCACCCAAGAAATGTACACGTTCTTATCTGGTTAGATCCTTTGTTAGACCTAATTACTAGGGTAGTAATCATGTTTAAGAGGTATTGTGTTAATGTCTAATTGGTTTTATTTCTGAAAAATAAATCACAGGAAGTAAGCAACTTTTTTTTAAAATACAAGTAACCTAACCACAGATCAGATTTGTATTCAGTCTTTTTCTGTTTTATTCAAATATTAAAAGTGTTTTTTACTCAGTGAAATTAAAATAATCCCTACATCATAAACAGAGACAATAATTCAGGATCCATATTCTGACATCAACGATATAAATCTAAAATCATTTTCAACCCAAAAAAATACTGATAAAAAATAAAACCTCATAAACTGGTACCCCGTTTCCCTATTAAGTTGTAATAGTTGTTTACAGCCGGCACTCGCTGTGCGTTTACAATATATTACGAGCTTGTCGGCAATAAAAAAGGGGTAAGAAAAAAAAATGAATAAAGCAAGAAACGTTAAAATAAAGGCGCCCGGGAATATATACGACTTCCTCTAGGAAATAATAATGCTGTTTGCAATTCATTTGGCTCGCTACCTGGTTACCCCCGTCTTTAGAAAACAACGCGCGGTATTTCTTTTTTTTGCTACCCTCTCTTTGGCCCGATTTTTCGCGGGAGGGTCGCGATTTTTATTTTCTAACCCTTTGCTTTTCCGAAATCAAAGCTTAATAACGGTGAATTTGTAAACGGATGTAAATGCGAATTGTTACAATGGTTAAGAAAAATGCTTTGATAAGAAATGTATAGTATTTATACTGAGGTAAAGGTTTCTTGTTTAAGTTTAATTTATGAAATATTTTGACTGAAATCGTCCTGGGAACCACGATTTTTTATTCAATAGTAAGTAGTGTGTATTCAATTTTAATAATATTATATTCTTCCTCTATTTTATTTTCATTCTAAGAACCTGCCTGTTCTTAAACTCAAAATTACACCAAAAGTAATAAGAAAAAACAACTTTATTCAATATTCACTAACGTTTATATGCATCATTCTGATCTAGGTATATTGCTCAAAACATGTTCAAAGAACAACAAAAACCACATACAGCGCTATACTCCACCGCCGTAGAGCCGACAAATGGCGTGTCGCACAAGAAAAATCAAATCGTAACAAGGAGCTGGCTTGCTTACATTTAAAAACGTAATTGTAACTAACCGCCCCCTTATATTAATTTAGCTCATTTATTTCTGCCAGCCCGAAGTCGTCACGTACAGGGAAAAGGAGTAAAAAGTCAGTCCTTTTTCCTATAAAATATTCATGATTGTTACCGACGAGATTTTTGTATTCCGACGTTGTTTATTTGGTTTCAATTTGCTGGTTTTTATTTGCCGTTGTTGTTTTTTAATTATTTAGCGTATTTTTTTTAATATTAGTACATTATGATACAAGTGTGCTGGTCATATTGGTCACACTCGCCACCTTACCGCGCTCGCCTACGGCTCACGCGAATAAGACCGCCTTGTGTGTAACGATCAATGCACACGCGTTTCATACGACGTTTTTCAAAACACTTGCGAGGAAAAAAATTTGCTTGTTGTAAAAACTTATGCTACAATAACGTAACTATAGATATGATACATTTAGATTTATAAAGTTCAACTAACCTTTGGTATTGACCATCTGGAGCTTCTTTTAAAAAAAATTGTACGTCGGTTAGTGACAATACTTTAGATTTACTCTTTTTGATAATAACAAAACGAAAACGATAACAAATATTAGGTCTTTACCTCTGAAATTGGAGATTAGTATGATAATTTTAAAATATAAAAATTTTGGTATTTTTTTATTTCAGCTAATCAAAGTACTGGCCCAAATTATCTATACAATTTCGCCATTTTGATGGCAGTTTGTTTATCCCTTTACTGTAGAAGTCTGCCGGACGGGAGGCGATGAAGTTAGCGAAAGCGTTTTGTACTGCCTATCGGGGGTTGAATTTTTTCTCACTTAAAAAATTGTCTAAATCTTGAAAAAAATAGAGATCTGTTAGGGCAAGGTTCGGTGAGTACGCTGGGTGACGGAGAGCTTTCAGCTTTAACTCTTGTAGCTTTGCGATGGTCTGTCGTGAAGTGTGAGCGTTGTCGTGGAGAAGCAATGGGGAAGAGCGATTGACTAGTCTTGGTTGTTGAATTACGAGCTTTTCCATCATTGTTTGCAATTCTTGGCAATAGACATCTGCCATCACTGTTGTGCCATTCGGTAAGAAGCTGTGATGTACAAGTCAGGCACTGGTCACCATCATCTTCCTATGAGTAATCTTTTTTTTAGCGCACTGATTAGGTGCTGTGTACCCGGGTCCACCCACTGAGACGAACGCTTACGGTTGTCGTACAGGATCCACTTTTCATCGCAGGTAACAATTTGATTAATAATTGCCTCGTTTCTATGCCGATTAAGTAGTGCTATGCATGCTTCGACGCGTAAATCTCGCTGTTGGTCGCTTAGTTCGTGTGGCACCCACTTAGGTATCTAGCTTTTTTATCATTCCGATTTGACGCAAGTGCTTTAATGTTGTTTTGACACTAACTCCAAGGCCCGCAGCAAGCTCAGCCGTAGATTGAGTTGGATCCGCTTCCACTATCGCCTTCACTTCGTCGTTGTCGGCAATGGTTACCGGCCGACCGCGAGGCTCGTTCTTCAACTCAAATTTTCCAGATTTAAAAACGATTGAACCAATAATTTTGAACACTGTTTGCATAAACACGGTCCGTGTTTATGCAAGCAGTGTTAGGCCCGTACACGTTTGCGCAGCGGTATTTCCACGTAGGAACTCATAATCGAAATTTTTATGAATTTTCAGTCATGGTGCCAAAAACTACCACAATGTCACAAAAACAAAAAAACTATATAAAACTAAATGACTGAACTTGAAATTAAATTAACGGGTGATTCTATTCTACAGCCAAAAAATTGTGCATTGTTTTTTTTTGTGTGAATAAGTTTACTCTTTGATGTTATTCTTAGCTCTGGCGATAGAAATTGACTCAAAGTATAATTGTATTTAAGGAATAAAACGCATTTTTTTAATTTTTATCAAAAATCTGACAATTTTATTAGTAATTGTCACGTTCTGTTATCTGTGTTTTACGTATGCTTTTGACTTTAGATGACGTTAAAAAATATAATTAGTTATTGTAAATAACTGTTATTTTTTAAAATTCCTTATAAATATACTTTAATTCATGGTGCTGTAAGTAAATTAAATTCAGTGAAGCGCACGATAAACTATTCTTGATTCTACTTGTGTTACACTAAACATCGTCACTTCTGTTAGCAATGGTAATATTGATAAAAAAAACTAGTAACATTACTTTTATGCGTTCAAATTTATGAAGTTGCAACACTACGTCATCAGTAATTCGAATGTCGGCTTCAAAGCGCCAGCAATTTGTTAAGTTTTTAGTAAAAAAACAGTTTTCTTCCCTATTTTCATTGTGTAAAAGTTCGTGAGTCACCTCTGTTTAGGCTGTGCAAAGGTAATATTTTCAAATTATAATGTAAAATCAGTTAGCATGCATTTGTTTTGATGCCAGTAGTTCGAGAAAAGTGAAATACCATGTCTAACCTTGAATTCTACAAAACATGGCCGCTAAACATAAAGTTCGTCACTTCTGTGATTGTCACATCTGTTATCAGCGTGATAACAGAAATGACTTTTGATCACAGATGTGACCAAATTTTAGTTTTGTTCTAGTTGTAATGTTAAATCTTTTAGCGTGCATGTATTTTGATGTCAGTAGTACGAAACGAGTGCAATAACAATTTTGAAAATGAATTCTACAAAAATATGATCGTTAAACTAAAATGTTGTCACTTCTGTGATCTTCATATCAGTATGATAACAGAAATGACGTCTGATCACGGAGGTGACAAAATGTTAGTTCTGTTCTAGTTATGCTAAAAGTAATGATCCGAGAGGGGTTCTAATTATTTGCTAACGGAAATAATTTGCAGTTACCCAAAACTTAGTTCCCATGTGAATATGAGTTTTATTCTTTTCAGTTGCAATATGGCACCTCATACACGATCCAATAAGAAAAATGACAAAAGACTAGGGTTAAAAAAACTTGTAAAACGTAAGGAACAAGTAAAACTTGCCATGAGACGACATAGACAGAGATTATCAGAAGAACAGCTAGAAGAAAGAAGAAGAAAAGACAGAGAACGATACAAAAGAAAGAAGGAGCAAGGACAGATAAAAAATATAAGTCAATTGACCCCTCGAGCTCAAAAAATCGTAAGAAAGCAGTGGAAGGAAAGATCGAAAAAATATCGAGAAAATAAAAAAGCAATAGAACAAATTCGTCAACAGATTGAAGAATTTATTGAAAATGAAACTCCTCCAGGTAGTCCTGTGGCTTCCAGTTCTAGGTCAAGAGCACAGTCTGGTAGGAAGATAGCGGAAAAGAACAGAAGACACTTAAAATTGGAGAATATATTACTGAAAGAAAAACTGCGTCTTATGGAAAATAGAGTGAAAAAGTACAAAATGCGTTATGACAGAGCTATCGAAAAAGGAAAAACGTTAAGTGTCAAAACAGGCAGTAATAAAAATAAAAGCAGACTAAATAACGTTAGGGAACAGATAAAGGACTTTTTGGAAAAAGATGAGTGTAGTAGATTAACAGCTGGAACAAAAGAAACAATAACCAGAAAAAAAGTAAAAAAACAAATACGGTTGCTAAATGATTCATTACTTAATTTGTACGGAAAATTCAAAACAACAATCAATAATAAAATTTCATATTCACTCTTTTGTCGCTATCGCCCTTTTTGGGTAATTTCGCCAAATGCAAAACAACGGGAGACGTGTCTTTGCATCCATCACACAAATATGGAACTAGTAATAACAGCCTTAAAATCGGCAAAAGTAATTAACGAGGACACCCCTGTAGCCCTTGTGAAGAGCATCTGTTGCGAAGGAAAATTAAAAGAGGAATGCCTGCTGAGAAAATGTAAGGATTGCAAAAACAAAAAAGTGAACATCATTCCCATTGACACTGATAATTCTATTCCCTATTTTAGATGGATTACAAAGAAATTCCCAGTGTCTATTAAAGGAACAGAAAAATTATGCCAAAAAACTATCAAAGAAAAGGTTTTGAGTTCCAAAAAAAATTTAGCCGACCATTTGCTTTCGAAATTACCGGATTTCATGAACCACTTAAATAATATTTACCACCAGTATCAGGCTATAAACTTTGTAAAGAGACATATTGATGAAGATACTGCCATGTTGCACATAGACTTTGCAGAAAATTATATTTGCAAATATGCCGAAGAGGTACAAGCCGTACATTTTGGGGCATCTAAACCTCAAATATCTCTTCACACAGCAGTGCTGTATCATTTTGGAGAGTTAGACTCTATTATAACTCCATTTTGCACAATTTCTGAAAATCTCAGGCATGACCCTGTATTCATTTGCAATCATTTAATTCCAATTATGAAAAAAATCAAAGTTTTACATCCTAATTTAAAGACAATGCATTTTGTGAGTGACGGACCGTCTTCACAATACAGGAATAAATCAATGTTTTTCTTGATGGCTAATTTCCTCGCCGTAAATTTAGATGTCCAAAATCTGGTATGGCATTATAATGAAGCTGGACACGGCAAAGGGTCTCCTGACGGAATCGGAGCAACGATAAAACGAACAGCAGATCAATCAGTAGCAAGAGGTCATGACGTAGCAAATTTCCAACAGCTGATTCAGTGTTTGATTAAGAATTGCAAAGGTGTAGAAATTATACCTATTGATGAAGAGAACGTTGTGACTATAGAAAATACGCTGGCAAGAAGTTTGACGCCGACGTTCAAAGGTACGCTCAATATTCATCAAATAACTTGAAATAAAGACAGCATGGGACTCTTACATGCTCGAAAACTAAGTTGCATGGAATGTCGTCCACATCAAATTTGTCCTCATTATGAAATAGGTGTCATTAATGCAGAGCTTGTTCAAATCAGTTCCCATGAAAGCCAAGATCTTCCTTCTTCATCCCGTCGTTGTTTACACGTTCCAGAGATAGAAACATACGAGGAGACTGTCTCACCAAGAATTCTTTCCCCTGTTGGACCGGAATCTTTAACGCACATAGTTGATTCTGACCATGAAAATGAGTCTAATATGGTGTCGGTTCTGTCAAAACGCAGCTGCAACTTCTTTTACAAAAAATGTTATGGATCTTCGTCAGATGACGATGAAATTGAAAAGAAAAGATATATGGATCAAGTGTTCAGTAATAGTTCGGAGTTCACAAGCAAACAAAGTTGTCATAATTTGCTCAAATCAACCTCTTCAGATGATGAAAATTTAGATATTTTTTAAAACTCGTAAATTCTTGAATCCTTATTAATAAAAAAATATAAGTCTGATTAGTAATAATGTATAATAATTATAATTAGAAGCAGTACCTGATTAATAAATTAATCTGAATCAGTGTCTACCTCAGTGTTATTAGATAACGATGTGATCACAGAAATGACGTCATAAGTATGACTTCATTTCTGTGATCACATATTTAAGTTTTTATTTTTATTTTGTCTTGTTTACTACGGAGATAATTGTAGCTGATTTCGGCTAATGAAAGGCTGTATTGTTAAGATATAGTCTATAGTGTCCTGTTTGTTGTTCTTAAATACTACTTCCTATAAAAATTGTCATCTCTGTGATACACAGCAACATTTCGGTTATCAAGATTTTTTATTAATTGTTGTTTTTTTCCAAATTAAAAAGAAAACGACCTCAGTTTCGACTAAGCTCGTTGATAGTTATTGCTAATAAATACAATAAAAGTAAAAAACCTATAAATTGCGTTTTATTTTTCGTTTTTTATTTTTTCCCCCTAAAAGTAGAATCACCCTATAACACGTCTTTCGAATAAAATTCATTTGAATTTCGAATTGCCAATCCACAGATAATTAAATCTGAAAATGCTGGTTATAGAATCTCCAATTACATAGGTAAAGACCTATTATTTATGGAAAATGGCTCGCTGGTTTTGTTTCTTCCGCTAGCGATGCGCGCGCAGATGTAAATAAAGGCACTGGCAAAACCGCTGAACAGCCCATATAAAAATATAATAAAAACAAAATAATATTTTGAATACGCAAACTAAGAATAATATGTAGTGAAAATATATATTTTGATGAAATATTATGTTAATTTATCATATTTTATTTATTTACACAGTAGGCATAAAAAAGGCAAGAGGTTCCCATGGATCATTGTGCAATCCAAAGGAAGAACTAAGTGTAGAAACCAAACTCCATTACATAGAAGGCAAGAAGTCTCTTTGATCAGATTAAAAAAGAGCGCAAACCTCTGCTCGGGTGATAATAGAGAATGCTCATTTAATAGTATAGGATAGTTCATACTTGTTCCATGTATTCTAAGTCAATTTCTATTACATACAAATTCCATGCTGCCATGATAATACTTACTAATTCCATACTGCCATGTCGCGTTTCAAAATTTGCCAATTAACAATGGCCGATAAAAATCGTCTATGGTTTATCCATGCGGTATCATGATTTTTAAGTTTTGGTGCTATCGATGTTACGATTTTTTTTGTAGTGTTTCATCAGTATTTTTTATATTGAGTATCTTTTAAATAAAAATCAAATCCATTGAAATATGTTCCTATAATAAACCTTGAAAACAAACGATATGAATACAAACAAATTTTACCTAAGAATGTTTGTTATGTCAAAGATTATAAAAAAAATTACTTATGCTAACCAAATGTTGATTAGCATAACCAGGAGTCACCAAATGGCGGACCGTGGTCCGGATCCGGACCGTTGACCTATTTTGTACGGACTTTAAGTACCTACTCGTAAATAGTTAAATTTATAACAAAAACCTAATCAAAAAGTTTTGAGTAATTAATTGAATTAAGCCCAAAGGCAGAAAATACAAATCGTTGTATTTCGACATGACAACGGACGACGCGAGACGCAAGCCGTATGAAGCTGCAAACGTTTTAGGGAGTAATAAGCTTAGGTATTTACTATACAGATCGAAATGATCGATTAAAAAAAAACAAAAATACTAAAGGTCCTCGAACATCTTTTATTCTTGATTGCTAGTAGGTAACGTCTTCCAAACAGACCACGAGTCACGTTATTTTTTATATGACCCATAAATAAAAACTTATTGGTGATCCCTGGTGTACTTCATATTCTCTGCTCGTACTTCTTCCCTCGGACATGTTGAATGTCAACGACAAAAACATTTTATAATGAGTATTTCGACAAGTAGGTAACGATAATATTGTATTTGTCTAGTTAGCTCGGAGGATTTAAGAACACATGAAGCGGATATGATTGGAGTTTCAATGCCCAGAAACAGTCTTCCTTTTGAAATTTGGTATTGAATGACGACGTTGGGCAATACGTTGCTTTGAATTCACGCCAACCCGTGCTGTTTTTATAGGTATTCGTTATAACTCGTAACAAATTCAGTATTAAAGCAGCTTAATATTCTAAAAATTGAGGAAATAATATCGTAGGTCTGTAGGTAACATGGGGACCCCATGTTACCTTTAGACCTACGATATTATTTAACATGGGGACCCCATGTTACCTATAGACCTAGGATATTATTTAATAAGGAAAAAAATACCGCATCTTTAAACGCGGGCTAGCTCCAACAGCTTCATGAAAATCCTGGCTGAAAAACACGTTTTTTGCACCTATGGGGTATCATGTGACATTCATGGATAAAATAATTAAAAAATGATAGGTTAAACCTCTTTTTTTCCAATATTTCGAAAGTGACGTGGCGCGCGTTACAATGTCAAACCGCGGAGTTTGCCAGTTAAAACGTTAAATTGGTTTATTTTTCAATAAAGGAGTATTAAATACTCCTTGAACAAATAGTCGATATTTATTATGTCAATTACGTACTGGCTGACTGCTGGATGTCGGTCGCCTATGGTCGGTCATTTAACGTTTGTAAAAATTCAAAATCTATCCCAGTTTTCGCTTTTATTGTTAAATATAATGATATGATGGTGTGATAATACGTGTGTACTATTTAGTTTATATTATCCTATTGGCGAGTCGTGACCAAATCCAGATTAGTTATTTGTGGCCCATGTTACCGCACTAGTGCCATAATATAAAGTAAAAAGCACGCAAGCATTATGAACCTAAAAGCGGTTCAATAAGGGCCACTTTACGAGCAAGTTTGTTGAAAATGTAGTTACGTAGGCTGCACACTGTAAATTTACTCTGAGGCTTCTTATTAAGAGACAAAAATTGATTGACAACAGTTTTTTTTTGTGACGAGTAACGGTTAGTATATTGCTACTGTGAAAAATTATTTTTCCCTGATTTGTAAAGGACAGTGGGCAGAAGCCAATCAGTTATTTTATAAGATTTTAACTGACCAAAAATATGTAAGGCCCGCTTGCATCACAAATCACTAAATGCGTTTAGCGCTAAATGTATTTAAAACGGTTCGCCCGCTATTACACAGGACATAAACATCCTTTCAAACAGAGCACCTGCCATCTAGTCTCTTCACCACCCTTGGTCGACTGGTAGAGAATGCCTAAGGCATTAAGTCCGCCTTTGTACTTTTTTTTGAGCGTGAAAAGTTTAAATAAATAAACACTGGCGAAATGTGGGCGTACTATAGGTACACCTCTGCCTAACCCTTCGGGGAATACAGGCGTGATGTTATGTTATGTTATATTTAAAACATCATTCTGTCTGTGTCATCTTCAAACGATTGACAAAAACTGATCGAAGTTTTAAATGTTTAGCGCTAAACGCATTTAGTGATTTATGGTGCAAGTAGGAATAAGTTTTTCAAATATCTATAAAATTGCTAAAACAATTATAAATAGTACCTATGTAGGTACTTAGTTACATTTAGTTTAGTGATACCTAAAAATCGACCATCTTTCAGTCTAAAGACGCGATCGACGATCACAGTCTGTGAATATTTAAGAAGCTTCGAGAGAGTCTCGAGAGGATCGCGAGAGTCACTTAAAATACTTGATGAGCAATTGAGTTACAGACAGAAACAATTTATAAAAGACCTTATTATGTATAAAGATATTGACTTTAAAAATTTAAACCGTCTTAAAGTAACTAGTAGGTACGTACTCACTTTAAGGGATAACATTCTCCCCAAACACACAGAAGGAAGGGAATTATTGTTGTCGTTCACTAACTGTATATGCAATAGGAAAAGTTACTCAGTTTTATTGTTTATGGACTAAAGTCCAACCCATGCTCAAAGAGTAAATATGGATCTCCTAAAATATATTTTCACTACTGCATAAACATCCCAACATACCATGAACAAATCATGCAGCAAATATGACTCACAACTCAAATGAAATATAGAAATTAGCAGCCAAAATAAATAAAAAGAGGAAAATCAAAACGATCACAAAAATGAGCATCAAGGGTGGCCTTTTTTCAAACCATCAAACGCGCGCCGAGAGCATAAGAGGCCGGGAGTCCGCAGTCCGGAGTCCGGGACGCATTCCTTTCCTTCCCGGCCCGTCTGCGACGATCCTTTTTTTAAATCCCGGTAACAAGCCAATAAATCCCGGCGCATTTTTTCTCAGCTCCGCAACCCCACCCCGGAAAAAAGGCTTACCCCGATTACACCCAAATTTACTTAACACCTACACATTAAACCGGTTAATAAGGTTTAATGCAATTTTCTTATCCGTCGGTTATTCGGGTATGCGGGCCCATTTTAATCAGATAATGCTAAAATTGGCTCTTGAAAATTTAGTTATGAAAATTGAATTTTGATTTATTTTCAATGAAAGACAGTCGAATTGGCCATGGTTGGTGAAATATATTCATGTGGACTCATTGGACAGTTTGTAACTTTTCGTTTGCAATCGAATAAATGATGATTAAGTAGTTCGTTAGTTGTGCAAACATTGGCGCAGGTAAACAGGAATGGCACCGGAGCTAGCTCGAACTCGAGTACTCTTTTAATTAATTAAGTATGGAGAGAAGGAGTGAGTTGAGCAGTATTACACATCTGTGTTGTCGTACCGCGCTGATTAGCTACTAAAAGGGGACTCTGAAAGTTACTAAGCAAACTGAAAAATTTCGTCATTAATTAACTAAATACTAATTAGAGTGGAAAATGATAAAGTTGCCGTATTTGAAGTCAAACACCTATTAAATGGATTAAAGACAGGGAATGTTAAGTTGAGACGTTTTACAACTTCAATATACGTCTCCTTTAATTCGGCTCAGACAAATTATCTCCTATTGACGATTATAAGTAACAATTCATACCATTCATGCCTACCCTTTTACACTTAAAGGGGTAGGCAGAAAACACAGAACGCCACCTCCAACGATCCTTACATAAACCTTTTGATTCGTTTACTTTAAAATTACAATTTTATAACCAAGCAAAACATGGCATAAATCGTACTGTGTTTTTGTTTATAATCACTTGATGCTTCGTACATTACCCTAGCAGAGGATTTATAACAAGGAATCCATCTGCACGTGTATGGTAGATAATGGGAGGTACTTATCCCACCACTTAGGTTATTACTGCAAATGAATCAAAGTACAATGTTGTTCCCGTAAAGTGAAGGTTTTATGGTGATTATGAGTTTCATTTTGTATCTACTGTTTAGTAAAAATATTATCAAATTAATGAACAATTTCAGTTTATTTATTTATTTATTTGATTTAAACGGCTTAGAAAACCAATAACATAAATCAAAGTACATATAATAAGTACAAACATAACACATAACGAATAACAACGATTCAATACTATTATTATCACAAAAATGTAGATACATAACCATTAAATTGGCAGTAAGTTTTAATTTCGATTACTTTATTAAACAGTTATTCTTTTCAATGAAAATTATTTTGATTTCGCTCTCGTTTTACAGGTAATAACTGAAGATACAAAAAAGCATTAACGAGGCGTGACGAGGGCAATATTGAAGCCGATTTTAGTTCCCATAAATTATTTGCAAATAAATTCAGGTCGTCATTTGACTCATATAGTCCCAAACTTGAAACTTACTCGCATTTCAAGACGAATATCATCAAAGTAAATAAATTATTGAGGCCGACACAAGTCTTAAGATTTTGGGGTCTTATTACAAATTCACTTTGGTGTTGCTGGGTCCAAATAATCCGAACCATTAGCAAAATGTACCTACAGAAGGTATAGTAATTACATTCCATCGGTAAACTGTCATCGGTCAGTCCGATCGGTTAGTAATCAGGTTTTCGCGGTCGGTTTGACCAACAACGGTCACTCGATGGACGATTGATTAGACGTGACAAAACGACCCAATATCGGTTGTTTTGAATACGTTATCGTGAACATGGGGTCGGAATTGATAAATACGATTACGTGTGATGCGGTATTTGCTGACACCTGAGATACAGGGAGCTGAGCAGTAATATATTGTTAACCCCTTTTCTCTCTTTATGTATTAGGATCATGAAAACAAAAAAAAAAATACAGGCGAAAATGGCGTTGTAATTCCACAAGTTTTAGAAAAATTATTTAAAAAATAATGGTGGCTCGGAGGCCATCGTACCTACAACACAAATGGTGAGAGAGAATTTGAGATAATTAATGTGGAGATCTGAAATCTCCACATTAATTGTCTTTAGCCTCACTCTGTCCTACCAAAATTATTAGTTTCCCAGATCCCTTCACAAGCGGCACATGTGCCTCCTCCTCATTTTGATCCGCGGACCTTGTACCAATAAATTACCGACATAAATTATTCAAATTCATCATCGGACAACCAGATTAATTATTACTATTCACCACTGGCAACACTGGCAACAGAAGGCCCCGGCGATTAGCAATACGTCACCAGTAAATATGGCAACACTTATTCTACAATTTATATGGGGGAGAGTGGAGTAATGGAGACACTGGGTAATAAATCTACGCGAAGTGATTTGGTACAAAGCAGTGGGCCCACATAGTAAGCTCGGATCGGCCAGAACATCCATTGTGGGCCGAACACCCGCGGAATCCGATAATGCTTCGGAGATTGTCCCGTCTTTCCTTTAACACCTCTCGATACCGCCGCTTATATGAACAGCTCTGGTTATATTAAATTGTTGTATTGATTTGGGACTATATTCTTAAGTAGTTTGGATGAAAAGTCGATTCTGAAAATTAACTTTGTTTCTTACATATTTATAATGTTTTAATTAAATCAGAAATTAAATACAAAATAAATGATTGAGTTCCAATGAACAATCAGTAGGTATGGCATTTCATCTTATGTGCTTTAGTTATTGACTAAACTGCAATTTTAAATAATAGCATTTATGCTTTTAAACTATTATAAACACGATTAACTAAACACACATGTGAAAGGATTTTAATATGTCAGCGGTATACCAGTGCGCCGTGTGTGCGACCCGCCGTTCTCAACTTAATCTATAAATCAAGAAGAGAAACTATTTCGTAATTAGATCGTATTTAGGACGGGGCACAACACCTTCCTTCGCTCCTTGAGAACCTCCCAGAGGGTCCGAAAGGTAGCTCCATTGCCTTTCAAGCACCTCTTTATCGGCTAATATCCTTGGTAAATGGATCTCAAATATTTCGCCCCATAACCATTATAGCAGAACGATGTTATCATGTTTATTGCTTTTCGGTACACCGACTCCGAGAGAGGTTTTATATTATTACTCCTAATAAATCGTTTATTATTATCATCAGAGAGTAATGAAATAAAAACAATATTTCTGATCATAAACAAAGAGGAATTACGTACAAAAATATTTATACAGAATAATGAAAATGCAAAAATAGAAATCCTCTTAACGAAAGCGTCATTCTTTCGCTTTGCAAAAACGCTTTTGATGTTTGTATACTTAGTGTTTAATAAGTTGATCCTATTACAATGTCCAGGTAACGCGACACAATGGAAGCGGCCCGCTAACAAGATTATAAACTTTATTTCATAAATTAATAAAAAGTAGCGGGCCGTGTGTTCCATTTAGCCCCCGTCTCCTCGATTCGTACGAGTGATATTGTTAATGATTTCTGAAGCGTATTTTTTAAGCTTTTCGACTGTCTGTTGTGTTGTTTTGTTTAAATTTTTGTTCTAACCATATTTCATTTTATGTTTTTACGTTATGTTGTAGGTTATTTTCTTCTTTGCCTCAACAAACTCAGTATAAAAACTTACTTTTCACCACTCCCGCACGAAAGAAGTGTCTTTCCTCTACGAAAACAGTGAGGAAAGTTGGTTTTTCCTCACTGCTTGAACAGTGAGGAAAGTTGGTTTTTCCTCACTGTTTGTACAGTGAGGAAAGTAATGATCCCGTTCAGAAACTAACCTTGCCTGATTTTTTTATGTTAAGTTTTACAGATATTTTAAAAAATAAAGAATTATTTTGATTTGCTTTGTGTCTATTTAATTTATTTACCTATGATGACTGAATACTTTCTTGCTGGTCGTGGTGAAAAGTTTTGTATGCAACATGTGAGCAAGTTCATTTGCTATTCGTTTTGTTGAGTCTTTCGCTTACTCAGGATTGAAATTTATAATCACTCGCTGCGCTCGTGATTCTATTTTTCAATCCTTCGTTCGCTCAAGACTCAAAATCAAAACTCATAGGAAAAACGAACTTTCCTCACATGTTGGATAAATAACTATTCTCATATAATTGTTAAAACTTTTAAAGATGAGGAGGTAGTCAATAGTCATCACAACGGTAATGTTTTCTCATTGTTTGTCTTATTAGTGCTTATATTTATATATACACATAGCACACATACACATAACATCACGCCTTGTTTCCCCGAAGGGTTGGGCAGAAGTGTACCTGTAGTAGGTACACCCACATTTCGCCAGTTATGTTTTAAGTCCCATGTAATAGGGGGCGAGCCTATTGCCATCAACCGGGCTCAAATCCAGATTTCCGGCTACTACTGAGCAATTCCAGATAGAAAAACCCAATAACGCTTTGCCCGACCCGGGAATCGAACCCAGGACCTCATGCTCAGCAGTAGCGCTTGCAACTACTAGACCAACGAGGCAGTCTAATTTATATATAATTATGTGTATTTAATTTCTAGTTTTAATAGGCATAATGTATATATTTATATTTAAAATAATATTTTTTCCTCAGTTCTCGCTATTGCACCTATTACTGTTTGTCTCGGCATCATCCAAAGGTTGACTGGTAAAAAATGCCTGTGGCATTAAGGCCGCCTCTGTAAATTGGTGTGCTTGTCTTAAATGAAACCCACACTGTGTAATTATTCAGCAACTACTTGTAGAAGATCTACAGTAGGTATCACTTTTCGGACCTATTTATTTCTTAAAACCCAAAACACCAGGATTGTGTTCTTTAATAATTCACCGCTACTGAAACAATAACTTGTATTGACAATAATCACAGTAGTGTCAGCCTCCCAGTTAATACTTCCCCGTCTGTGACGAGATGACTCTCGTTAACTAAATAGGTACGTTATGGTCTGTACTTCAATATCTGCTGTATGAAATATAAGGATCTACAGGGTGAGGTTGTAGAGCCAAGAGTTACCTGAAAGAATTTGTTAGTGAGGCTTTTCGGCATCTAAGTTGGTTAAAGTGGCGCACAGGCACGTTCTGCCTGTATTTTTTTTCCAAATGTGGTATTTAAGATTTTTTTTCAAAAGATGAGACAGATAAGTTAATTCATAAAGATAAAGCAAAATAATAAAGTACATTATTAAATAAATAAACCACTTATTACCATGGATTGATAGATAGATAGAATACTCTTTATGGTACACCATAAAAATTACAGACATAAATTTAGAAATTTTACATAGAGTCAATGGGCGGTCTTATCGCATAAAGCGATCTTTTACAGACAACTTTTGGATGGATTAAAGGTATCAGGAGAGACAATACTGCAGGTAGTCAGCGGTGTACCATCTACATATACAATAAATACATACATACATAAAGCATAAACTTATTCATATAAATATATATACATAGATATACTTATATACAATTATAAACATGAAACAAGAGCAAGGAACTTTATGTAATGATGATGTTTAAAAAAAAAGGAAGTGTTTTTTACCAGTTTTAAAAGTGGACAAAGATTGAGCACGCCTTATCGACACGGGCAAGGCATTCCATAACCGTACTGCTTGAACTGTAAAAGATTTGATTGTTCATTTAATGCCATAAAATATAAATATAGGTTAGCAAAGGGTCTTCACAAGTCATTAGCATACATTTTGTTCATTTAAATCCACCATACTCAACAGCCTGTATTCATAATAACTTATACTCATCAACAGTATAGGGTGTAGGAACAAATTGTCGGAACCGACTGGCGGACACTCCGCCTAATATGAACGCGCGCATTTTATGAACATCCACCCTAATCCCGGGCAGGCGGGATTTTATTCGGCAGTGTGTCGGTACTTTTGACATGAGCTTGTAAACAGTGTTATTGAGATGTTGGCATAGTGTATTCCTACTATTGACGGCACGTAGGAATGTGACTTTTTATTTCATACAAGTACTCGCTAATCAATCTACCTTTTTTTTGTTTTGTTTACGGGGTGAAATCCTCATGGATGTCCTCCACCCTGGGGAGGGCGGAGGGGTCTGTCAGACTCTTACTGACTAAAATCACCCCGGTGTTCCGTCTCACACTTGCACAGGGGATCACGAGATCTAATGTGACTTCCGCGATCCCCGGCTAGTGCCGGCCCGCCTCTGCGGGCCACCTCGAGTTAGGGGGGAGTGAGGTGTTATACTCCCCCCTTACATCATAGAAAGGCGCGCGTGCATCTCGGGTCCTAGAGAGTAGGGGGCGACGGATTTTCCCAGATCCGTCGCCCCTGGACCCATTTAGGGGGGCTGGAAGAGGGCATTATTTGCCCTCCACCGACGCCCAGTGCGTCTGCTGCGGATCGGGTTAGCGGAAGCAATTTCCCGCTCCCTTTCCGAAGCTTCTTTCTGCGAAACAGTCATTTCGCAGAAGGATACCACCGCGTCCCAGGACTCCTCGCTGCCGACCATCGAGTCGACAACGGCCGGCAGCGACAGGTCACTGCCGACACCTGAGATGAGGGCACGGCGCGGCTCCTCCCAAGCTGCACTCTCTGCCAGCGTGTGCCGAGCCGTGTCCTCCCGACAGTCGATGCAGTGGTGACACCGAGCTCAGCTCCCTGTTTATGCGACACATGTACTTCCCGAAGCAACCATGCCCCGAGAGCACCTGCGTCACCCGAAACGACAGGGAGCCGTGCCTCCTCCCGAGCCAGCGCTCGAGCACTGGCCGGACCACCCCGATGGTCCCGCCATTCCGCCATCAAGGCTGCGCGAAGCTGTGACTGACGCAGCTCCAAATGTGTGTGTGTGAGTGACGCGAGTACCTTCGCCTCAAGGTCCCAGGGCAGGGATCCAACCAGTACACAAGCCGCCTCGTACGAGATCGTGCGATACCCCCTGATGACTCTGACGACCATCGCTCACTGCGGCTTCCGCAGGACAGCGGTGCTGCCGGCCGTCAGGTCAGCCACCCAGATCAGAGCCCCATACAGGGCCATCAATTGCACGATCCCCACGTAGAGTCACCTATAGGCGGCGCTCGGGCCCCCCAGATTGGGAAGCAGCGTTGACAGCGTCCCAGCCGCGCCCAACAATTTGGGCGCCAGCCGCCGGAAGTGGGGGCCGCAATCCCACCGGCTGTGGAGCACCAATCCCAAGTACTTCATGGTGGACTCGACAGCGATTCGAGACCCCCCCGACCATGATATGTTATCCCAGTGGCCTCCAAGCCTAGGCACCGTATGCGGGTCACGACCTATGACACTGCAGCTGTCGCCAGCAACGCTGCTTCCCTGTACGAGCTCCCCTGGGCCGTGACCAGCGTGTCATCCGCATAACACGTCAAGTACACGCCCGGCTGGAGCTCGCCCCTCAGAACCCAGTCGTACCCGATGTTCCACAGGAGCGGTCCCATGACCGAGCCCTGTGGAACACCGCACGACATCTCACGCTGGCCTCTTCCATCGCGTCCCGTGTAGGTGACACACCTCCCTGCTAGATAAGCCCCCACAACGTGGCAGAGGTAGGAAGGCACCCGGTGGTAATCTAACCTAACTTTCCCAACTATTTTGAGGTCGGCTTACAGTCTAAACGAACGCAGCTGAATACCAGTATTATACATGGAGCGTCTGCTTATCAGACCTCGACTACCCAGTTACTGGGTAGTACGGTACCCCGATATAAGTACTAGCTATTAAGTAATAAATTTTTCCACATAAGGAAAAACATAAGATCACGAATGATGTATGTCCCACAGGAATAAAACCCTAGTCACAGTAGGCAAGCTCACTCGACGATGAAAGACAAAAAATATTTTGCTTTTATCCTGTCACATTCAGTATGGATTGTATACCATAAAGTATTAGCTATGAAACCCAAGCTGATAAATTAAAATACTCTACATTATGCAACATACATACTTACCAAAACCTACCACTCATATTACTAGACACATGTTCCCTTAATAACACTAATCGATCAACACATGTACATTATTAGGCCCCCGCACACGAGTCATGGAGGTAATGAGCGTAATGAGCGCGGCCCTCGGCCTCGTCTTCACGGGATTACGTGTTACTGTTGCTTCCGATAAACATTATTTCGTGTATTATTGCTCTTATGTCTGACGGTTAGGATTATAGTGACGTGTTACTCGTAAGAACCTACTTTGAGTTGACTTTTCGCAGTTATATTAATTTCGTTTGAAGGGAGGACAATCGAGAAGGTATTGAATTAAGTATGTTGGAATTAAATAAAATATATGAACGGGTTAGAAAGCATTTAGAACGACTGATTTGAACTGACTGGAATTAAGGATCAGTAGATTTTTTTTATATATGTATAGTAACTTGGACTTTTAGGCCCGTGTGAACCTCACTCAACACTCAAGCATTACTTAAAACTAGTTTCAACCAATCAAAAGGCTATAAACGAGTTTTAGGTAATGCTTGAGTTTTGTAATACGGGCCTTAGATTTTCGTTAAATTATAATTCAGTTTAAGCGGTGGTTTTAAAAACTGAGCACAATAAATGTGCGTTTGTTGTAGTAAATATTAGCCAAACTGACCCCTAATCATTTCTAATCAAGTCTACATTTTCGCCAACAGCACGAGACTCATCCTCTACTGTTACCACAAAACAAACAAGACAGCTGCTCACATTTGTTACTGCCGTCATTCTTATCTCACATATTGCGGTCAGAAGAAGTTGCTGGCCACGAATGGCCCTTAATGACTGCCGCACACAATAACGTATGTGTGAGTCGCGTGGCCGCCTCGAATGCGACTGATTTGGTGGCCTCGTCCCGTGGGAGGCTGCACTAAAAGTTAAATAAAATGGGAGGGTTCCATTCATAAGGAGTTACCACGTTTTTGTTGTAAAGAAATAAACCGCTCAATCTACTGACCATACATTACAAGTTCCAATAAAATATTTTAACTAAATAAATTACTAAATTAAGATATTCTTACAAATTAAGAAGAGTAAATAAAAGAGCCAAAGGGACACCATTGAAATCGTTTTGATGGTAAGCCACTTGATTGCGAGCGTCTAATAACAATGAATGCTGCAGTATTAGCGAAGGACATAAAGCGAATTTACCAATTGATACTGAGTCCAAAATCAAAGGCCGATAAGTCCAGTTAAGGGTCACTAAATCGTGCATTAAGCATCAATTAAAACTGATACAATCTACCTGCGTACATCCTATTAGCAAACCCTTGCCAGTTATGATCGCCAAATCGGCAAGATAACGTTTCGTATTTACTTTGATTCTCGTCGTTAAAAGTTCAGGGGCTGACGGGGGCAGTCGTTAGGGGCCTAATGGCTACCATTTGTCTTGTCCGGCCTCTAGTTGTGCCTCGCTAATGAAATTATTGCCGCAACTATACTAAAGGTTATAAATACAGCCGTAAGGCCGGACGGCACCTTGTTTCGGTCTAATGGACCGGTCAAACTGTAAACTGTGTTATCAATGAAATTACAATTAGTGAGGGATAAAAATGACCGAGGGTCGGAAGTTGCATTTGCTGCTTTTGTTTACGTTGGCAAATTGTTGGTTAAATTGAGATGTGAGCGGGGAATATTTAATGAAATTTTATTACTTACAGATTTTAGTAGTTTTATGTTGAAATTGTTTGTAAGGACGTCTCAAATTCACTCATTTCAAATTGACAAAAACCAAATATTTTTTAGAGAAAATCCCAGTTTCCCGATCGACCGGTCATCCTACCCAAACGTTCCATCTTGCGATATGACCACAATAAAACGTACACTCTTCAGTGATCCCGGGAATGTGTCGGCAAGAATGCCATCTGCCGGGGACAATCAAAACTTTGGCGCAATGGAATTTTCTGCTTAGTGTCCGTCCTATTGGAGCGGACAGTTTCGCTGTCTTGGACGTGTGGCCGGCGACTGCTTCGTTATGAGATAATTATTTCTGGTAGCGTTGTGTTTTGTTCTGGAGTAGTTCTACTGTTTATAAATAGAAGTATGTCATCATTTTGAACTTTAGAACTGCAAATACTGAATTAAATAAAAGTATGATAATGAAACCCGATTTGATACAGTGCACCATCCAAAAACAATAAAATAGAATCAAATAAGATAAGAAACATTTCAAATATTTTGACCACTTAAGTAAACTTCACAAATATTCCAAAAAGAAAACCTCAATGCAAAATGAAAGCGAATTAAACATTATAAAGCAGAGTGGCCACATCAAAAAAGCCACTGTAAGCAGAGTAGACCGCAAAGGGGATCCGTGGCTTATCGACGCTGCCATTGTTCGCTTTTATTTCAGTGAAAAATACTCATCACAAATGGCCTAATCTTTCTACATCAAACGAACACAGACCTCCATATTACACGCGTCATTTGAAGTCTCAAAGACATTCCTGTGCGGGGAAAAAATTAAAATAACAGAACAGAGTACAATGGAGCCGACCGTCGAGTGATTGGCGTGGCGCTGTCAAAGATTGTTAAATTAAAAATTCTTTTTAGAATACTATTTTTTTGATATGGTAAAGGAATTATGGTAGGTAATAATGTTGTGTTTTGAAGTGCATGTGTGTGTCGGGAATTTTTTTCATTTAAAGAAGGTAACACACGCATTATAGCCGGATAAAAATTATTCTAAAAATAATTTATTAGAATAATATGGGTTGTTGATCTAAAAACACAACCATTTATGACAAAAAAAGAAAATAAATTCGAAGCTGGAAAATATAACGTCACATTTCAAAACCGTATCGTTTGAGGTGAGGACACATGATGGATCAATCCTACACTGGCTTTGTGCCTTTCCGAATGGTTACCTTCCAATGCGTTCACACTCGCAGATTTTAAACGCATTTCGTGGACCATTAGTCGACGTGAAAGAGCCTGAAAGTGCCTGTGATTATGATTGATCGTCCCCACAATGCCTGACTTGTTGAATGGAAGCCCTCACGTGTGTTCCCTGCGTTATTTGTTGAAAACTAAGACGATTACTTTGAAAACTTGGGTTTCATCTTGATTACGCTTTTGTTTTGCTATTTTGGAAATTTGTTAATGGATTGTATTGATATTTTAAAATTGATTCTAAATTGCTGTTATAGGTAGGTATTTTAAGATTAATCTGACTTGAAAATAAACAAATGTTTCCCGATGGTAATACATTTTTTTGATTAAAAAAAAGAATGATAATTAACTGCCTGCCTAGCCTTTTCCCAACTATATTGGGGTCGGCTTCCAGTCTAACCGAATACCAGCATTTTACATGGAGCGACTGCCTATCTGACCTCCACAACCCAGTAACTGGGTAATACGATACCCCTTGGTAAGACTGGTTGTCAGAATTTCGGGCTTCTGACGACCCGTAACGACTATCAAAGATCCACGAATGACAGCCGGGACCAACGGCTTAACGTGCTTTCCGAGGAGGAAGATGGTCACCCATCCACAGACCAACCCCGGCAAGCGTAGCTTAACCTGATGGATCGACCCGTGCCGCAGTTATTACTTAGCCACGAGCTTCTCGAATGATAATTAACTAAAAATCTTAAAAAAATATGATTAATACAGGTTGATAAACCACAGTCTTTGTATAGAAATGTTATTCGAAATACTATTCAATTTCATATAAACTAAAATTATTGCCACAACGCAAGCGCATAGCAAATGCAATATAAAACCGGATCGGCTATTGGAACTCGGTCCAGTGCATCTATTGTGAGCCGCCCAGTCGATAGCGCCTTCATTCGAAGCAAATCGAGAATGAACGCAGATTAACTATTGAGAACTTCCACATAAGATGTTAATTTCGTACGGCTAGCTTAGGTATTTTAGTAAATATTAAATATGCAGGGAATTCTGGGGAAGATTATGCAAAATAGTGCATTACATAGATGTGAGACAAAGGGAAGATGTTCTTTTGTTTTATTTTGGTTAACGTTTTCAAACCCTACAGCATCGTAGATTAAGTTTTCATTTTGGGTTCTGCCTGACCATCGTAGCTAGACGAAGTTAAGCAGTGTAATCAATATACCTACATATCTGTACAAGTATCTTTTTGGAACAATGTTTAAATCGTTTAAAAATAAATTTATGTATTTTTTAATATTTTGATATACTCTTTTACCCCTTATATATGCGGCATTAAGGACCGAATTTACCCACGGAAATAACAAAAAACTCGAATAAAATATAAACAATCTTACCGAAAATTATTCGAATAAACCTGTATTCGTATTGTAATTCAGGGTGACGGAAGCAATTATTTTTTATCGACACGCACGACCGCGCGGGGCATGCGGGGTGGGGTAGTTCTCGAGGGGAGGGGTACAGTGAGACACCGACGCATTGCACCCGCGGGACCGGACAGATAGTGGAGACAAAAAGAAGGTTTTAAAGGGGAAACTGTGTTCAAGGGATCTAGCCGGGTTGTTGGTAAAAAGTGGGATAGTAAGGCTTTTTGTAGTCGACATTGTTTTGGATTAAAGGTTGTGTGAAGATATATGATTATGAAGAATAGGTCTTCTTGAAAGGCGTTACGCTGGGTGCCTTTTGGCTAAATCAAATGATCGAAGAACTCGGGCACGGCGCAGGCGCCTGTTGTCAAAACTTAACAGGTTGGGAAAACTGTTAATAAATCAGTTTTACTAAACTTTTTCCAAAAACAAAATGAAGTAGTAAGCCAAATGAACATTGAATCACCAAACACAAAATCCACAAAATATTAACTCAAAACACTAACTTAAAAAAAATCCCCACAAAGTATATTTTTATACAAAGACATTTCCAGTACCGTATGAATACAGCCGGAGGGGTCGTGGTGGGAATGGAACGTCTTTTTTATAATCTGTTTACTTGTTTCCGCTCTTACTAGATAATCTTTTTATACTGAACACCCGCTGATGTGTTTGCACACGATTTTAAAAAAGAAACCAGGAATTTACTTTTTTTTTCAAAATTGTATTTGGAACCCTATCCCGTTGAAATTGAGGTGACTAGCTTTTGTTGTATAATCTCTGTATTTTAGAGGTGAGAAAATTTCGAATAATAAATGAGTTCTACTGGGAATGATGGAGTTATTCGAATTTGTCGGAGTTCGTGCATTTATGATGTTTTATTGTAACGTCGTGTCACAGTTTCACAATACTAAATAAAACTAAACATGAGTTCATGTAGGTAAAATCCGTTGTTATTCACATTGTACATATATTTCGTTGAATGGAATATTTCTATGCAAAGCTCCGCGGTACCTACTCATATGAATAAAGTTTTGTCAAAGTAATATTTGTCCTGTATTATCTACAATAAAACATGTCACATACCTAAAGATGCAATACCTACGTTATTACAACTTATATTCGATTCTATACGTAAACGTATAGGCGAAATATTCCAAAAAAAAAACAATCTAATCATCAAGGTAAGGTATAGAAAAAGAAATGGCTCCTAATTCCATCAGAAAAATACGAAGCGTTTAACAAAGTTTAACTGAACATAAAATTTTATTGACCCATATATGATATAGAGAGACAATCCCGGCAGAGCCGAGTTCCCGAGTCATTAGACTCGTTTTTATTACTCAATGACGATAAACATGTCGTAAGCTATCGACTGAAAACATTCATGGAATTAGTTCCCTCTATTCGATTATTACGATTATTGTATTCGATTATCTGTTTATTTTTTATTGGATGATTATTCGGTTTATTGGTTAAAGTGCGGTGTTTATGCGAAATACTGGTATAAAAGGTTTTTAATGTAGCGGGTGGATTACTTTAGTTTATTATCTAAAGTAATTTAAATACTACAGAAATCGTTCAAAGAAATGAAAGCAATTTCTTTAGCAGTTTTGAACAGATACCCTAAAAAAAGTTCATAGTTTTTATATCCGCATAAGTGCGTAAAGATATTCCGCACTTATGCGGAGAACCTACAAGTTACCAACTTACACAAAAAAGTCCAGAATACAAATAAATTTTCAGTTTCTTCAAAAACCTTTTTCAAATTAACTTTGCACAAGCGACATAAGAACACCCGGATATTATTTATTGCTTACAATTTTGCTTACACAGGGGAAATATTACTGTACATTTTTCCATGGCGCGTTTCTCGAGGAACTCCTAATTTCTAATGGCCCATTTGCCACTTTGTCAATTGCACCAATAAATCTGTGCGAGTGGCTACGCGCGGCGTCTGAGTTATCGTCCCGTCTTGAACTAAATGTCGCTACATTCTTTTGTTTTGTTTTACAACACTCTGAACGGACATGACTGACGTCTGACAACTTATTTATTACTCAAAAAACAAACATCCATTTTTATGAACAGGCATTTTATTTGAATATATATTTATATTCCACTGGAATAAAAATAGCACTTTATTGTAAAAGTTAGAAAACCATACACGTAAAATCGTCTAGACTTTCATGACTTTTATTGCCATTCGTTAAAAATTGACGTCAACAGAAGTCGAACTCCTATAAATTTTAATTAGAAGAAAATTGAATCCAAAACATCGATTGGAAATAATTTTATTGGTGCGTCCCATTCGATGTTAACGAATGGTTTTTACTCAAACTGGTTGAAAGCAAAGTTTGAACATCGTATTCTATTTTCGAAATTCAACTGTTGTAACTTTTTAAATGGTGCTCGTATGCGTCTGGCGGTAAATTCGGAATAAAATTGATCGATTATGTGGGAGCTATTAAATATATGTAGTATCTTCGCTATATGTAAGAAATTATGTATGCTACTTTTAGACATTATTAATACAAGTTTATTTATTATACCAAACTTGTACACTTACAGGATCCAATACATTGTAATCAACGAGTGAGGTGTAGAGAAATCTGTTTTAACACTGCACTCTTTTTATAATAATTATTCACAGAGTCCATAGCAGCTCTATTTAAATTTCGTACACAAAACTCGGTACAAACATGGCCTCACAGCGGTTGTTTATTTAAGGCCCGCCGGCAGTAATATCCCGTTCTAATTCTGGAACCAAATCGTAGTCTTTGATTCACACACATCAGGAACTGAGTACATCTGTCGGACATGTGCCTGTGTATGTCTTTATACCTTGAATTTTGGATGCGGCCGACGTCGGAGTTCGTCGGCGGTTTTCAGGTGGACAGAATACGCAACTACGTTAGAATTGTAAAGTTGCTTTAGACGTTAACTAAACCTACCGTGAATTAGGACTGTCATTCCATTACTGGCGATGTGTATTGTGAAAACTTTTTCTGCTACTGTAAAATTAGATGTGTCGTTTGGTGACGACTTTGTTCAAAGATCAATGCGGTTGCATTAAACGGTTCAGTGAATATCAGTTGGGACATAAATACGTTACAAGTACCTTTAGATATTATCAACGTATAAACTTAAAAAGAGTTTTGCTAATTGCACTAGTAAACAGTGGACCAACAGAAAGATAGTTCATAAAATTTAATTAAGGCGAGTCATCAGTCACCAAGAGGTTTGGGTCGCGTCACTGCTTCTGCAAGATAAGGTAGGGTCAGACGTTGCAACCCGCCCCGTGATGAATGTACTCCCAGACCTCAAATATGTACTGTTGACGGCTCCTCTTTAAATAACCCGTGCAATTAATCGAGATGGTAGGATAGTAGCCGTGTGGCGATGGCTCAAGAAAATCGATTCATCCTTAAGTCACGCTCAACTTATGCGGCATATTATTCATAAGTTTGTTACTCTCGTCGACGGATGCGGACCGTCCAAATGCAAACAAACCGCGGTCCTAGTTATTAATCATTCACCGAGGATCCTTGTTATCGAATAGCCGTGATGAAGTGGTGGCTTGCCTAATTGTGATTAGCGTTAACTAGGTGACCGCCGGACGATGGTCAACTGCAGTTATCTGAGGTAAGCTCATACATATCTTATTAATGGCAGCCAAGATCATAGCTCACAACTTTAATCAATTTGTGAGAATTTGTGATAGAAATTGTTACTCTGTAAATTACCTATTATAATTTGACATGTGACATCCAAATGACATCCTCATTATGAAACGCGCGTTTTGTCAAATTGTACGTTTCGTGTCGCAACTTCGGCGTGTATTGAAATATTAAAACGTCCACATAAAGGCCGCAGTGCTCGTTACACGAAATACCATTCACCTTCTCACTCCTCATTAAAATTTGTACGACAGCTTCTAAATTCTACTCTTTTCTCCGCACCTCCATTTCAATATACAGGAAAAAGTGGAAGAGCGATGTGTACGGAGTACCGAACCGGGCTGGCAAAACTTTTGCCTCCCCTACCCACCGGTGGGGGCAAAAAGTGTTGCCGACGGGTGAAGCGCGTAGTTATAGCTATGTCGGGGAAAAGTTTTCCGTGTTGCGGGTTGGGGGCGGCGGGGGCAGGGGGACGCATGCGCGGTATGCGCACCGCAGCGGCGACGCGCCAGTCCTGTACGGGACTTTGTCTCCGACGCAAGGATGCGGCCGATCCGAGACTTGATATGCGCAGTTACGTAATGCGGACACGATTTTTAAAATGTTACGATGTTTTTTTATTTCATCTCTGTATAGAAATATAACGACTTCTGTAATTATTTTTTCAAGGACGTTTTACTGGTTTTATCGTTCAAATGATTTATATATTTTGTATTTCAGTAATGATTTTTAGCGATAATTTTTTTTATGTAAGTAACCGTGTCCTTCTTTAAAACGCAATGAACCAATACATATTATCCTAAAAGGTCATAAAATTAGTTAGGTCATGCTAAGGGTACAGGGGAGGCAATCGATACGATGCCTCACACCCCGGAGTAGCAAAGTAGCGGCTAGCTTTTGGCACCGCCTACGTCGTAGCCCGTAGCTACGACCCGGATTTGCTACGCTCAACGTAGGTTACTTTGAGCGTAGCAAAGAAACTACGTAAATGTAGATACTCGAGCCATGTAATTTATTAAAAGCTTTATCCTATGGTATATGCAGTTTTTGTTCCACAGTTGTTAACTATTTTAGCCGTGGGTACTCGTATGTTCATTCGTGAAATTCCGACTCGTATTTATAAACTGAATAGTATAGGTATTCGTGGCAGTTTCAAAACTTTGATATTAAAATGTTATTAATATCAAGATTAGTGCCACGTTACCGCATTTTTTATATAAAACAAATTGTTGCTTAATTTATGTAAAAAAAATAAAAAGCTAAAGTTTTACCTTACTTTTAAAACTTTTTAAAACTTTCATTGACACACATGCACTCGTCATACGTCACAACGCCACGTGCGCATCACGAGTTCACTCCGAACTGAACTTGAACCGACTCGCGCGCAACTTCGCTGGATTTGTTGCGACTTGTTGTTTGTTCTGTTTGTTACCAAACTAAATTTGAGTTGCTAAACTAAACTTGTGGATATTTAAAGGGAACTTTTTCTCGGAGTCAACGGCCCGGCCGCTTAGTCCGTCACCCAGTTTCAGAACCTGCGGAGTTATGGCAGTTGTTCGTAAACTACTTGGACCAGCGGACTGAGGGTGCAGTTGGGGGTCATGGCGCTAATTTGACCTTGGACACAACTTGGACTACTGTTTGTCTGTGCTGGGTCATAGTTTGTAATTGTGTGGAGTGTAATTGGTAATTGGGTGGCGTGTTGTGGCGCTGTTGAATTTATCAGTTTGTTGTTTTTTTCTTTTTTTTAAGTTTTGCTCGTATTTTTGTTTCAGCTGGCTGTGTAAGACATCATGACTTTCTCTGCCAAGTTCCTCGCTGTGTATAAAATATTATATAATTTTGATTGATTCTCGACTGGAACACTTAAACACATGAGAACAACTTATCTATTAATTTATCATACCCAAAAGACTAGGTACCTACTTTATTTATACATATATAACTAACAGTAAAAAAGATATGACGCCCGCCACGGAGGCTTGAAACAAAACTGCGTAAAATAAACAAACATTTAATCATTGAACACCGTCACACAATCATTTTCAATCCAACAATCCACTTCACCAAAACCTTAAACCATTTTCTTATAAACAAAATCCTTTCTTAAACAATCGAGGATCTCATCGAACTTAATTAACTGTTCGTTACAACCGTCAAAGGCTTCAAACAAATTGGCCACGACAAAATAATGCGGTAGATAATAGCCGTTTAAGGTGGCCCGAACGGCTCCGGGCATAGCACCTGCCTAACAAAATTAATTACAACCCAATAAGGAAATATTAACCGGACGGTTAATAAGCTTCAGGGATACGCCACAATTAAATTAAGAGGGTCTAACAGTCATTATTTATAAACAATAATATATCAAAGCGATATTTTCAAGATGGTGCTCTTGCCGCAACGATGCGTCATGCGCCGTTCGGTTATCCTTTAGGGTATTAATTCTTAGGATATTTATAACCCTCTGTTTAAATCTTTAGGGTGTTTTCCGGAAAATAGTAGTCTGTTAAATTTAAATAATGGGCCTGACAATGATTCTGAAGTATAATATATTTTTATTCAGGTTTTTACAGCAATTTACAAATAAAACAATATAATGTGGTGAAATTCGGTCTGTATTCCAACATCACAGCTGTGTTCAAGAACCTTGACTACTAACTTTGAACAAAACACATCGTTTG
Source organism: Xanthia togata (assembly GCA_963853775.1). Taxonomy (NCBI): domain Eukaryota; kingdom Metazoa; phylum Arthropoda; class Insecta; order Lepidoptera; family Noctuidae; genus Xanthia; species Xanthia togata. The sequence continues at coordinate 7,827,800 of OY970802.1, read as the reverse complement.
TGAAACCTATGGCTTCACAACAACATTTCGAGTAAACGCCACGTTTTTGAAATTTCAGTAGTCATGTAATAATTACACAATCGTTTTCTAAAGAATTGCAAAACCGAGCATAGAGAACTTTTAAAATTGTTTCCTCACGTTCATAACGTAATCTCAGCAACATAACGCAATCACAAAAACGTGTTTCACCACACCTTCCAAGTTTCCATCCACGTGACTATCAAAAACGAGAGGAAAAAATGTTGTAATAACACGTAAAAAGTAACATTCTTTTACAAAAATGTTCATAATACAGTATTTTGCAAATTATTAGAAGAAAATACCAGTAGGTCGATGTCTACAGCGAGCAAAACACGGGCGTACACTGTATTTATGGTTATATGGCGCAAAACTTTGCGAGCGTAGGAGCTAAAGCCATCGATTTTCAAAACTTTTTCATGGAAATAAACCTACTTTCGTTGTGTACAGCTACTTGTTAGTGTGCGTGAACCAGGGCCACTTACACAGAAACACTCCTGTTGGAGGTCACGTTTTCAATGGATTAAAATTTAAAATGAAAATATTATACGTTAGCGTCGATAGATGTAGATAATACATGCGAAGCTAACGTATTTTAATTTTTATTAGGTCTTATGAATAAGAAGAAATTTAATCAGCGTGAATGTAGACTTTGATCTTACTTTTGGAAGCTAGCATGCTTCTAAGAAGTGGTGATGAATTTATCAGACTTTGTTCGCCATTTTCTTCGGCAAAAGTTTTTATTATCTAGATATTTTACTCTTATCCAGAAGATACTTGAGTGTTTAATAACCTTTGTACCTAATGTAAACCAGTTACTGAAGATTTTGCGATAAAATAATAATTAAAATCTTTCCAGAATCTCCTCTTTCAGTCAACTTCCTGTGGGTGGAAAAGTTGTTGATTTTGTTCAACAAATCCTCATGTTTTAACATAATATTCTAACAAGCGTGTCTTCTAACATATCACAGGACCATCGACCGCTTGTATCGAGCGAACTCACACATACAAAGTCGACGTACTTGTAATGGGTCCGCAAAGAAAACTTTTTAAAACTTTTCCACCGAGGCAATATGGCTCGTGTTCTCAGCCGTTATGTTTTATTTAGGCAACGTGGTACTGTCCCTTTCTCGCTCACAGAAACGCCCATACGATAAAGTGGGATGGATATATTTTTCAGAGTACGTTTTCAGTTGAACCGCTGCCTTGCCCGGGATACGAAGTAATTATTTCTATTCTGTCATTGCCGTGTATTTTTTATGTGCTGTCGTCATTTTGTAGGTTGCGACAGGGTCCTAGATTGCTACAGTGTTCGTTGAATTAGAATCCGTTAAATAAATAATAGTGTCCATGGGATTAGTTTTAGTTTTCGAGCATAAAATGTCCGATGCTTAAAGGGCGATGACTTGGCGATTTTGTTATTTCGTAAAGTTGCGGTAAAGTTTTTAGGCAAACGAACTGAAATGCTTTTATCATAGGACTTCATTGGACTTTAAAAGCATTTCAAGTAAATATGCTTAGTTCGAATACCATATTGACTGAAACGTTAATGTGACTCTCGGGGTCGACCGAATTAACTGACAGAAACGTCGATGTTGAATGAACTTCTACCCCATAGTTCTGCTAACTAGAAACCAAGTTGCGGAAAATATGAAATTGAAACGGTTATTTTTGTCACCTTACAAATAATTTATTTATGCAAATAAGTACTCTACTAAAGATCTTTCGATTTTAAGTGCATGGGTCTCGGTTATACTCGTATATTGTTTACGCATTACTTTCAATGATACTTATCTACTCCTGCAAACAAAAATATGCAAAAAAAAACCTTTCCCGAAATAGGTTTCCACTTTCGACCAGGTTCTGAGCAAGAGTGCAATCTCACGGTGCTCGTTTATCAAGATCGTCATCTGATTGGAGCGCAGCTGCGTTTTATTGCGGAATTACACGCCGCCCATCCTAATTTTAATTTATATTTCGAACGCCTATGGCGAAATTGAAACAACATTTTTCAATTGTTTTTGAATTAAGAAACATTTTGAGAGAGTGTGGGAGGTGTGAGATTTGGTTGTGATTTTGTTATTGTGTATTATGTCTCATAAAATGTTGATAGGTAAAACTCAAGGCCCAGGATATTCCAGCGCTCATGGCTAAGGTCCAATATTTTGTTTTTGGAATACCTAGTCATTCATGTTTTTAATGTAGGTATTAGGTAATAACCTTCCTTTTTGCTTCAAGTAGTCGGGTAAAAAATCACTACCCAAACACAAACCTATCAATATTTAACAACACCACCAGATTTCGCCTTAAAATAAAAATATAAAAAATTCACTTCCCTGTTACACCCCAGTAACATTTCCCTTAATCTTAATGCTCATTTTAAGAGCGAGGCATTATCAACAGGAGATGTACCTACTGCCTCGTAAAGAGAGGTCCAAAGCAAGTCGAACTCGTAAATTACTGGGGGCATTGTTTTATGCTCTCCTGGTACATCGATCGTTCTACTAGAGGGTCTTGTAACGGTGTAATGGGATTCCGAATCCCTTGAAAAATATGATTAATAGATTCATTTTGATGGTTGTACAATTGGTAGGTGCATAGACCTCTATTGTGAATAAATAACATTTCTAATACTCTGTTTGTTTAATTGTGTATGTAGGTAACTCTATTTTTACCCGACTATGGCGAAGAAAAAAGGAGTGTTATGATTTTGACCGGTATGTATGAGTGTGTATGTATGTTCATCTGTTCCTTCATAACTTCTAAACTGCGCATCATAATTTGACTAATGAGGTATAAACAAGATCACAGACAGACAAATAAAAAATCCGGAGTCACACCTAACACGTGTGACTCCGGATTTTGAATTTGTCCGTCCACATGTCTTGTTTATACCTTTTTAGTTGACTTTTTTGTCGTAGTTGCGTTTTAGTTTTATTAACTTTTATTTTCATATAGTTTTTATAAATGCAAAAGTAACTCTGTCTACCTGAACCTGCTACTTTTTTACGCCTGAACCACTAAACCGATCGTTATGAAATTTAATTTTAATATTAATGTATTAAAAATTATGAAATACAAAAAAAAAAACACAGGTGAAGTCGCGAGCAACAGCTATTTTCTCATATGGCAACATCCAAACTTGTTATTTTCTGTGAAATATTCAGCTATGCACGATTACTTTCAATTACAAGGAGAATGCACTCATCGCAACGCACGCAACGTGCTGAATAACAGAGATGGCGGTGTAAACATTGATCGCGTTCATCCAGTGACATTTCGGCGTTATCTGGTGAATCCACTTCTTGGGTCTTGAGTTTCCAATGTCAAAACGTTCTATAAATATATTAACTGCATTTAAACTGGCTATCTCTCATCAAATCTTAGGTCGCCATTAGCTTCAACTAAATACAGAATACTTTTCATTGCAATGCACGCAACGTGTTAAACAACCGTGGTTACGGTGTAAACATGGATCGCGTTCATCGAGTGACATTCCGGCGTTATCTGGTGAATCAACCACGTGGGTCTTGACTATGTAATGACAAAACGTTCCATGTGTAAGCATATTAATTCCATTTATATTGGCTATCTACCATCAAATCTTAGGTTACCATTATCTTCAATTACAAGCAGAATGCACTCGTCATCGCAACGCACGCAACGCGTTGGATAACAGAGGTTGCGATGTAAACATGGATCGCGTTCATCGAGTGACATTCCGGCGTTATCTGGTGAATCAATTAACGTGGGGTGGCCCTGGGCCATGGGTGGCCGTGCCTGGTGCCGGATAGCCCGAGCTTGCCTGCCTTGGTGTGTAGTGGTGATTATTTAGGAAAAAATATTGTGAATTAACTGTGACTGATTGTTATAGTTGATTGTTCAACAGGTATTCAGGGTACATAACTGAAAATTTTACAATGATATTGATTAAAAAATATACAATATCAAATTACCTATGAATTTAATTTATATTTGAATTTCACCATAGGCGTTCGTAATTCCGCACAGAACCGTTCGAAGTGGCGATGCTCGGGAGCGGCCTACGGCCAGCAGTGGACGTATTTCGGTAGAAATGAATGGCATATTTATTATATTTATATATACTACACAACACATACATACTTATATAAACTCACGCCTTCTTCCCAAGGGGGTAGCCAGAAACTACATAATGACACCTGCTACGATCCTTACATACGGCTTTTGCCTCGTTTACGTTCATACATCTGGTCATACACGCACACCGGTTGCGAGTACTACGCACCTGTCCTTTCTGAAGAACATCACCAATCTTAGGGCGTCCAGTCACATCTGCCTTGTAAATACATTTTGTTAGTCGCCTTTTTTTCATCCTCTCAACATGACCAAACCATCTCAGCATTCCCTTTTCAATTTTTGTCACTACATCTTCTTTTAACTTACATCATTTCTCAGCATATAATTTATAGTTAGACCATACATGCTTCGCAAGGAACGCATTTCCACAGCATTTATCCTACTTTCATTCTTCTTTTGCCACACCCAGCATTCACTTCCATACATAAGCGTGGGCACCAGCACACCATTGTGAACTGCCAGTCGAGCCTTTTTGGACATCAACTGGTTGGTCACAACCGCATGTATAGCACCATTCACTTTATTTCCCGCATTTACTCTCCTTTTCACATCTTCATCAATCTTCCCATCCCTTGTAAACAGACTCCCCAAGTATAAAAAACTCACTTACTTGCTCCACACTCTTATCATTTATTTTCATATCACACACCGATCTTACTCTCCTCTTTCAAACACCATGACCTTCGTCTTATTCACATTAATATTCATCCTCTTCCTCTTATATGCTTCATCCATCACAGTCACCATGTCTTGCAACTGTTCTGCTGACGATGCAAGTAGAACTTGATCATCTGCGTAGAGAAGGCATTTGACAGGCAACTCATGAAACTGGCACTCACCCTCTTTCAAATCTGCCAGACAACTATCCATATACAAGTTGAAGAGCCACGGTGACGCCCTGTCTAATACCCCTCGAGATGCAGAACCAGTTCGTGTAAGCACCATTTATCCTAACACAAGCACTGGAATCCTTGTCTAAAGATTTCAGTGCCCGTACCAAGTGCCAGTCCACCCCGTACATGGATAGTGTCGTCCACAGTTCTTCCACACACTGTCGTAGCCCTTCTCCAAATCAACGATAGCATAATAAACTTTCTTGTGCTTTGCCAGATGTTTTTTCGGCTATAAAATGAAACGAATGAAATACCTTTATTCAAATCCAAAAGAAGTTCATTTGTAGAGGCAGTTTTGCAATGGAAACTTGATGTTGGAAACAGCCACCTAAATAAATGAAATGAAATTTTACGTAATTGACAAAATCTACAAAATAGGTTAGAGGCATAGGTCAGTAACCTATTTTGGGATTAATTTAATGATAATGTGTCTTTGGATAGCCAAAGACACATTTTCAACAAATCAACCCCATCAATACCGAATAATAATATAATAAGTGCATTACTTATTCGCTCGCTGGCGCGGATGTGGCGATCGCAAGGATCCGGCCGTCCAAACGCAGCCCACTTCCGACCGCCACGCCTCCCAGCTCACATCTCTCGGAAATTCTATTTTGTTATTTTAGGGATTCCCAGCATCCTGAAAGCTTTACGATGTCGGTTTTGCACGCTTTGATTATAAAATTACTCAATGTTGTACTAACTTTGTAATGGAATTCATGCCGTGAAACGTTGTTCGACAACGAGGCTTTGTTCATATTTTTTAAGTTTTATCGTTAATTTTTAAAGCGAGGTGTGCTTTTAATCGAAAAAAATGATGCATTGGTAGCAATGCTCCTTTTTCTTTTCGATCCGCTATAGTAGTATAGCGATTCGCTGAAGATAATATGCATAGCATGCAGTATCATTAAGGAGAACTTATTGCCCTTTTTCTTGTATTTATTTTGCAAAATAATGAAATTTGAATTGGTATTATGGTAGACCCAACAAAGCATTCAAAGAGGTTCTTATGTTGCTGTCCGTAATCTGTAAAAAAAACATTTAAGATGCCATTAAGTTTTCTTTTTATTTACCTTCTTAAAAAAAAAAAATGTGTTTAGTTTTTCACTCCCTGCGTGGCCAGCAACAGCTGGAGTTTTTTGTAAGACCTACCTGACAAATTAAGTTGGATCTAGCTAACCGCATTACTTAAGAAAAGTATTTTTGTAAGAGCTCCAAAAAATTATAACTAACTACCAAAATGCCTACGAAGCATAGAAAATGATGGCCTATTTAAAAGTAGTTAAACTGTTCTTATTTCTAGTAGAGAAGAACTATTACTCCATAGAAGATTTTTTAAATGATAATTTATGACATTGACATTTTTAATAATAACGGCTATTGACATTTTTTATTTTTTGTTTTGACATCATCACAGTATTATATTATTATTAGTAACTGACTTTGCTTTTTGAAATTATTTATTTAAGCTTATTAAATTCTGTTGATTATTATTGCATGTTTTCGAATGATTCTATGTACTTATTAATTTATATAACAAATTATTTGTATACCAATTTCATTGGTAGAACATAGAGATCACGTACTACAATGTATTTTTTCCAAGACCTTTATTAATGTACCTACTCGTATGTTCACAAATAAAGTTTGATTTGATTTGATTTGACAGTTCTTCAATCATTTTTTTTAATAAGTGAGTATTTTTTTAGGAACTACGTCAGAAAAATTACTTAACTAATTTTATTATCTATGTATAACTTGTCTGATGTCACATTGCCACCATATCTACATCCATAAGTTAATTATTCGGATTAAAAATAATAATTTGTATACTAACAAAATGTTTTACTTTGTTTCAGGTACGAACTAAAAAAAAAGATCTGATTGAGGGAAATTAAAAGATACAAATAGGTATCGGTCTCCAAGCAGTTGAGTAACAGTAGTCAGTGACTAATATATGCAGCTTTTTAATTTACTATAGGTACCTATAGTCAGAGAAAAACCTAATGCCATTTGCATTAAGATTAAATTATTCGGAACTACCTTTTTCCCGCGGCTTTGCCCGCTTGGATGTCGGAAATTATCCTGCGGGAACGTACTACCGGTTAACGGGATAAAAAGTACACTATGTGTTAATCCAGGTTATTACTATCTGCCCAAATCCATTCAGCTGTTTTGCCTGATTGAGTAACAAAGATCTAAACTTACAAACTTTCACATTTATAATATAATAAGAAATAATAATATTAGTAGGATAACTTAATTAATTAATCATGTTAATTTAGGTACTCATTCGATTTTCTCGATGTAAGGAGATCTATAGTTTTGATCCAAAACCAAAGTAACCCAATATTTCCCACGGATCAACCTACTGATGTGGTGGGGCTTGTGGCTTAGTAATAACAGCGCACGGGTCGATCGATGCCGTTAAGCTACGCTTGCCGCGGATGGTCCATCCATACATACAGAGACCATCTTTACATACAGACTCCTCCGTGCCTCGGAAAGCACGTTAAGCCGTTGGTCCCGGCTGTCATTCGTGGATCTTTGACATTGCAATTGTCAGAAGCACGAAAGTCTGACAACCAGTCTTACCGATCATATTACGCAGCAACTGGGTTGTGGAGGTCAGGTAGGCAGTCGCTTCATGTAAATTAATGGTATTCAGCTGCATCTGGTTTGACTGCAAGCTCCAACATAGTTGGGAAAAGCTAGGCAGATTTTTATCAACCTACTGAAGTTTATTAGCTAAACCTACTATAAAATGTGAAGGTCTTCCATATTAATCACGGCATATCTATCAGAAATCCGCGCCATTGCGCCATCGTAACGGAACGTGCAGCAATGGTGCATGTTCCGCTCTACTGCAGTAAAGGACGTTGAGTTAGAACCATTTTCTTGTGTGTGTACACAATAAAATTATGGTTTCTGGATGGTTATATTTTTACTTACATTAATAGTTAAGTGTCTGGTTCCGGATAGGTACTTATCCGGCATATATCGGAAGTTAAAATAGTTAGGTATCTAATGCAAGCTACTGTGTTCAAAAACCAAAAAATAATACTGCCTCGTTGGTCTAGTGGTTGCAAGCGCTACTGCTGAACATGAGGTCCTGGATTCGATTTCCAGGTCAGGCAAAGTTTTATTGGGTTTTTCAATCTGGAATTTCTCAGTAGAAGCCCACAGTCCGGATTTGTGCCCAGTTGATGGCAATAGGCTCGCCCCCTATTCATGGGACTTAAACATAACTGGCGAAATGTCGGTTTACTATAAGTACACCACTGCCTAACCCTTCGGAGATTACAGGCGTGATGTTATGCTGTGTTATGTTTACAATCATTGAATGTCTGTCACATGTCTGTTAAGTCTTACAAAATACGCCAGCCGTTACTGGCCACAGCGAGTTTAAGAAGATAAATAAAGAAAAATACTTAATGGCATCTTTAATGTTTTTTTGCAAGTCAGCAATCTTGCATTTTAGGTCTTAAATAATACCTCGTGGAATATTATTTTTTATTTGGGTCTTCCATAGTAGATTACACCAGCGAGCCAAGACTACGTTTTTCTTTTGTTTTTCTGGGCGAAATAGGTACTCTGTCAAACGTGATCATAACGACGGATTTTAAACTCGCCTTTCCTGACATACTCGTATACGAGCGAATCAAACAGAAATTGGTTTGTTTCCTTAGATTTAAGTGTATTTTTGTGCTTATAGTTCCTCTAAAATGTATCAAATATTTCTCTCTTTATCCTACACACAAGCATTTTTACAGAAAAAAAGCTAGTAAAGTATCAAATCCCCCAACATAAACTGCAGTGCAATCTCAAAGCTATTTATTTCGTCGTCGTCCCCGCGGGGTCACGGAACCACTGAGGTTGCAGTCGTATAAATATCAGTGGTAATTAGCATTCCGCGCTCCGCTTTCTTTGTGGCGCAGCCTTAATTCTTGTATCACGTGACATCTGTCAGGTAAACAGGAAAATTAGATGTTTTTTTTATTTTGTTTATTATTTGTTATGGAATTGCATTTGTGAGTCTTGTTTGGTTTTACCATACAATGTTGTTATGAACGGCGGGCAAGGTGTTTTAGTTTTGTAAACACAAAAATTAAATCGGAAAATTTGTTGTACACACAAGAAAATTTTGTTTTTTTTTTCTTCTCAGTAGTCTCAATTTTCTTTGAATAAAGTTTTCCTTGTAGTCCATTACTTGGTTTTTCATAAAAATTAGATTTTTTATGAGTCGTAGTCATTCAAGTCTTATGGCATACCTAACTACCACGTATTTATTTTGGTTGTGTGTGTGAGTGAGTGTTAATTTGGTAAAAGGTTTTACGATTATTTCCCATCTATTCGAGGACTCCAAATAAACAATAATTCAATATCATTTCACGATAACCAAAATTATAGTTTTCTAAACAATAATAGAGCCATAATTCTCTTCACATGATAAATATGCACAAATTACAATAAAATTACTGCAGGAAGTATAGCGACATTTAGCATCACGTGCGTTGTGTAACTGCCGTTCATTAGGTAGTGTTGACAGAGCATGCGTGCGCGCCGCCCGCGCCTGGCACCGGCCTATCGCGCCACCATCGATGACTAATAAACCAACACCAACTTACAAAAGCATGCTGTATTAACCCTATGAGCTGAAAAATAAGACTCTTTTTTGATAGCCCGAACTGCATACAAAATTTGGTAGTGTCGTAATGGCAACCAGCTTTGACAACCCTAACTTTGCATTTGATTTTTATCTTAGAGCAGTAGACTTAAGGGCTGTTTTGCAATGCCGTAATGTGAGATTATCGTGGCCCCAGTTATAATCGTGACCACTTCTAGCGAACACTTTAGAAGTTTGCCCCCGAATTGAGCGGTCCGTGTCAGAATTATGTACCATAGACATTGGTATCGACGCACAATTTATATCTGCGTGGGAAATTATATTATATCTTTATTATGAGTTCAAGTCGTTTCGTGACGTCCTCCTGTAAAAGTACCTACCCACGGAAAATAGACACGCGTTTTACTAAATATGTTTTTATTACCGACACTCATTTTTCATAATAGTAATGGTTCGGTGTATCGTAAGCTTCGGTTTCTATTTTAGTCTATTGAAATAAAAGAATATTATTTATGTTGCTTCGTAGAGACAGTCCTTAATGAGCTTAAATTCTTTAATGTAATCCAACAAGCGGTGTATTCACGAACTTAGTTCGGTCCTAGCCCTACTTATCTAGCAGTCTACCATTCTCAAAGTCTCCAAAGTTTTATCGCGAGAACCGGCCGAGCACCTTTAGATTACTCATTTCGCAATAGCCCGGGGCAATTAAAAACGAAGGGGTACTACTATCATTAACCGGGAGGCGGCCGGCGTCTTAACAAGAATATAATGCAATTTTAAAATAATCCCCGCAAAAAGAAATTAATGCAGGCACCTCTCTAGATTCCCTTTTTATCTCTTTAATTGGTTTTCACATCTTACAGTGTAAAAAATATCGTGTTCTTTGTAATCTCGGGCGATGTTTTAATAAATATAACGAAGTGAACCGGGGAGGGTGGAAAAAATATAGCTGCCCTTAAAGAAACGTTCACACTCCAGAGATCAGCGCAGTCGGTGCGTTCACAATTTATTGGGAAATAATTAAGAAGTGACTCCGAATTGGTACAGGAAAGAAATTTAGATGAATCAAGGTAGGTAATAAATAGTAGCTTTGGTAATAATTTGGTAAATAATGGCTTTATTTATTTTAGCGTCTCGGAACTAAATGGCTGTGACGCATTTCCGTCTATGATTGACTTTGACGAAGAGAATATCTATCATAGGTTTTCTTTGAAGATAACTGGGTGGTGACTTATAAAACTGACCGTGCCATTCAGGAGAGATATGTCTCGGCGGCATGTGAAGCCAAGTCAGAGGCCCATGGGCGGCTTTAGAACTCTGACACCCGAACATAAGAAGAAGACCAAATAGTCAATCTATTTGGTAGGCTAGGTGCTGACTTTCCTATCGTTACACCTGATTTATATTTGGTCTAGGTTGTGTGGACACTGACAGTCGGACTGGTCTACAAATTCAAGGTCGCTCAGCGCGCTATAGAACGAGTTATACTCGGAGTTTCTTTGAAGGCTTAAATCAGAAATTATTTTATCCGGAAAAGATCTGGAGCTACCAACATAAGCAAACTTAAGTGGCTGTGCGCTGGTCATGTTTGTCGAAGGACCGATGGCCGTTGGAGCAGACCAATCCTCGAGTGGAGACCGCGTATCCGTAAGCGTAGCGAAGGATGCCCCCCAGCTACATGGATCGACGACCTTAAGAAAGTGGCTGGGGCAGGCTGGATGCGGAAGGACAGGGTGTTGTGACGTAGCTTGGGAGAGGCCTATGTCCAGCAATGAACTGCGATAGGCTGAGTTGATTGAAATGTCTGTGCTTGATGAAGATGATTGGTTCGTATCTACAAAAATCTTTATAATGTGACATTTTGGCCTTTCGTCTCAAGGTAACCTCGTACTGCTAACTGCGATATTAAAACTATCGACGCCACAAAGAACCACTTCCAATAAACATTACATCTCCGTCTCAGTAGGCAATTGATGAACAATTGAACCGCGCTCATAGCTTATGAGATAACTTTGTCTGGACATCTAATACCTTTGTTTATCTCTCCTTGAGAACCTCTTAGACGTTTTTACAGTCGAAACTTCGCGTTTTTATTCGTAATCCGAAATATGGAATAGTTTTTTTCTCGATAATGTCCTTAAATGGCTATATATTGGAGTGTTTTTATTGATAATGTTGATTTTATTGGTTATTTTTGTGGGGTTATTAATTTCATGAGGCTGGGGTCAGTGAAAGATAGTTTGGAACAATAAAAGTTTTTTACGTTTTAGGGTCAGTTAAAAGTTATAAGATAGCTTTGACAAAGTTTTTTTTTTATTTCTACTTGTCTGAAATATAATAGTTTATTTTATAGTCTTGATAAATTAGTGGGAGGGCATTATATTAGTTCAAGTTTCAGTTCAAACAAAAAAATGTAAAAATTTCAACTTAGCCTGTAAACAATCTAACCCTAACATTACAACTACACAAACACGATGTCATCGTGACAAAACAAATGAAATCTCAACACTTACAATGCCGTCGCACTGCCAAGTAATGTAATCTACTCATAAAGCTGGCATTAATCCTTCCACTCGCAGTACTGGCGCGTCATCAACGGTAGTCGAAATTTTAATCACCAACCCCCCCGTCACCCGCGTTTCACCCCCGTCGTCGCCCTGGGGCTGTGGACGGCCGCTCCTTACACGATATTCCCATTACTTAGTCCAGGGCGATAATAAAATTTAATATAATGCCGCGAGAAGGCGGATGCGACCACAATGAAGGCAAGCCGAGTTTCGGCGGACGGATGTGGAAACTGGCGATTTTAAGAGGTTGAATTTTCAATTTAATGCACTTTATTTGTTTGCAGTATTTTCCCTTTATATTTTATGTGCCTATTTTCTTTGCTTAAACATGCATTGTTCCGAAATAATTTCTTCGGAATCCTCAGAAATTTAAGTAACCAAAAGTACCTAATACAGGATTTTACTCTAACTCAAACTCAAACTCAAACTCAAAGCATTTATTTCAATTAAACCATTTACAGGCACTTTTGAATTGTCAAGGAGTCAGTCAGTCAGAAATATGAAGCTAGTTGCCCATTCCAAAGCGTAGGTTCCTATGGAGAAGAACGGGCAAGAAACTCCACGGACACTCTTTTTAAAAAAAAAATATATATTCTTACAAAATATTGTTTACATCATTCATGTTGAAATTATACATGTGAGAACAATGTAGAAAGACGTGTACGTAAAAAGCGTCCGTAATAAAAAATCAAAAATAAAACAATTCAAAAATTAAAATAAGCCGTGGCAGATAAGAGATGACCAGTCCCTACTGATGGCGCCCGTTCACGAACATGACGCATGGATCAGCACCGCTTAGCTCAACCATTTTGAAGGGAACTCAACGATCCAACACACACGCCACCACCAGCGAGACACTTGAGTGAGCATGACATACTCTTAGCCGCCAGGGCATATCAAGTCAATGAAAGACGTACCCAGTAAATGGTAGCTTTATAGAAGGTACATGGTCACAGTGCTCACACATGTACTATGCAATTATACAATAAAAAAAATAAAAAAAAAAATCCAAACAGCTTTCTTGTATTCTACGAACTACCTACTTTATTTATTTAGGTTAACAGCAAATGCTGGAACACTCAATAAGAAACCCTAAAAACATAAATCAACACACATAAAATTCTCAACATTTTAAAACCAAGAAATACTTCGGAAAGCAATAAAATAATGCGCATGCCGCGGCTTGTGCGAAACGCTGCGGGCTTCGGAGGGTTGCACCCGTACCCCGTGGTACCCGTAGCGTCCACGTAAGAAGAAAGGGGTTGTTCGGGGTAAAATTGAGAAATGGACCGGCTAACGTTGTTACTTCACCCCGGTAGCAGTGGCGGGTTGAATGAAGAATGTTTTGTTTTTGTTGTAAAGTGTTATTGAGAGTGGTTGTCGTTGGAAGTAGGACAATATTACTAGTGGGCGTATAAGTATTTTTTCTTTAATCAGTCCAAAAAAAAATAAGAACCACGATTTATTGTTGGTGTGTATCAAAAAACAAAAATTTATAATTTTACTTGCAAATTTAATCATTAAAATTCAATCACAGGGATCACTCCGATTTCATAATCGGTAGGATCGCATTCTATAGGATTAAAACCGGATAGGGTGTATCAAAAACTTTGTCAAAGCAGATCCAAGAAACACAAATATTTATTCCTTTCAACCAATCTTACAGCTCTCAAACGTTCTAACCAAAGTTAACACAACAAACTCATTGAAGTATGAAAAACCAATTAAAATATTTTCTGTTTAAGTTGAAAATCAGCCAAGAAGCACGGAAGCAAGCCATTAATTGCCGACACCAAGGCAAAAGGTTGGGCGCCACTGTGCACCGTGCACTTTTAAAAACTTCAAGCTAAGGATGCAGTAAACTCATTAACGTGAGTGCGGGCACTTATTAGACAAGGTGTAGTACCCCTGAGTGAAGTGAGATACACACGGAGTTGGACGACTGAGAGCTTTTTGCTTCAGTCAATTAGGGTTAAAATGCTCGTTGTAGTTTTTGGCACTTCTCGACTCCCATCTTCTGCTATATCTACAGAGTCTTTGCTGGAAAAGCTATATGTATGAGATGCAAATCGTAACAAAAATTTACCTACTGTGCGCTATCATAGTTTCGGACGTGACGATATTATCGAGGACGTCCACGCCCACGTCACGGCTTCATAATAACACTGGGAAGTAAAATGTATGAAAATATGAAGACGCTTTTAAACCGTCCCCGATAACGTTTTAACGTGCACGTATATCCATACATTTCAGGAACGTGGACGTGACAAAAAGCGCAAATGTGTCCTAAATGTACAAATAGATAAGTACCTACATACCTATATTAACTTTCTGAAATTTAATTTTAAATTATATGGAATAACTTGCTGCGCCTCGCGGTTTCACCCGCATAAATCCCGACCGCATGGGAAAATCGGGATAAAAGGTATCCTATGTCCTTTTCCAGGTCATGGTCTACCCATTTGCTGAATTTAATCCCAATCCGTTCAGCTGTTTTAGCCTGAAAGCGTAACAAACAAATTCACTTTCACATATTTCATCAATATCATAGTTAGTATTAAATATTGTTCCCCAAACGTCAGGCCCCTATGTCGCCATTTTGAAACCGTACACGGTTTAAGAATTCGTTTCTCGCAAGTTGCCTTTAGCTAATATAGTCTGGTAACACTAACTTACATGCGAGTAATGAGACTGCATTTTAAAATCAACACTGCCTCCGTATCTAACAAGGCTAAGAAAATGTTACTTCTATGTGTGTGTTAAGAATTCAAAGTTGCATTCTTAGTAAGTTTGTTTGATAGAACTAATGTTCACAGATGAGTAATGTTATTTTTATACTCTGTTATATTTTCTCTGTGAAGTAATCGGATATAAAAATATGTGACCATTCAGACGTTGAGAAGAAAACGAAAACAAATACATATTTCCTGAACTCCAGGTTCTGCTTTCCGGTAGTAATCAGCACTTCTTTTTTTTAATTCAAATCCACCGTGCCTCACCACCGACTGCATTCCAGCCAGCAATAATTTAATACAACTTATCACGGTACACATTTGGTTTCTTAGCGAGCTCGTAAATCACCGGGGGGCTGCTCATCCGGTAATTAACCGTATGACTCGGGGTTTTAGAGCTCAGCTGAGGGCACGTCACTCGGGCGCGACTCTCGTGTGCTTGCTGATTATTATTGTTATAATAGCCGAAGACATTTGAAGAAATAAATTAAAATAAATATTTTTTATGAGAATTTTAAAAACTGGACAAAAAGGACTTATTCCTTTAGGACGAACAGGTAGAAAAGTGAAATTGTTTTACTCTCTTCAACTTTTATCTGTCTTCATTATTTCGTCAATTGACTTGCATCGAATGCTATCTTAATATTCCCATTAAATTCTTTACTGGTTTTTGCCTCGTCTTCCACAGTCAACTTAAATCATAATTTAATTATTTTGCAGAGTAAGCACTCCACTGCCCTTCAAATCTCTATCTCTCGTTTCACTAACAAAATTGTCTAAATCTGCATAAAGCACCTGATTAAAAATTCGCAACCACATTAATTACCTCCAGACATTCATATTACATTGTAGATCATAGCAGTAACATCTACCTTCAGACGGGCTAATAAACCAAGTCATGAATAAAATTATAATGAATTTCAACGGTACATTATCGCACAGTTTATCAAATGTGGCGTCGTATGCATTTGGTTCTGATTCTGATGCACCGGAATACGGAGTTTGTGTGGTTGTCTGGTTCACTGCGAGTGTATTTTATTATCTGTTTGAATGTATGGAAATGCATTTAGATGAAGATTGTGTGTTGTAATGTAGGATATTAGTTTAGAAACAGTAGAACTATTTGTATAATAGTTTATCTGGGTTAGTAAAGGCTACCACCTTTTTGGGTTTATCGCCAAACATAAATTTTATTACTACTGAGTGCCGAAAAAAATACAGGCACATCAGACTCTTCAAC
Source organism: Xanthia togata (assembly GCA_963853775.1). NCBI lineage: Eukaryota > Metazoa > Arthropoda > Insecta > Lepidoptera > Noctuidae > Xanthia > Xanthia togata. The sequence goes on along the minus strand of OY970802.1, from coordinate 7,811,604 downwards.
TTTGTCGCTAATTTGAATGCATCAGCCTTAACCTACTATTGCAGATTTCCGTAGACAATCATAACCCCAATTTTTTTTTTCTTCTTACAGCTGTATCAACATGGTGTTATGACCATAAAGCGCATGCGCATGCAAATTCATAACTTATAAAATCTGAGCCTTCCAACAACCTTTAATTCCGCCGCTGCGCTATCAACCTCGATCCCATTACCCATAGCCGTCACCACCACCGTACCATCACTAATAGAGGACCGAAGAAAAGCAAACACCTCCTCTGCTCCGGCTAATCGCTTAATCAAAATTTATTCCGCACTTTGATTTTAAATTTGGGACGCAACATTTATTAGTGGGCCCCTTGAAGCAACCCTTCGCGGCCCGCTTCATTATCGCGGATTAAGGCTGCGGAATATTTCATCGATCGCATCGACGCCAGCAGTATTCATTTTCAATTAAGCGCCAAGTATTTTATTAAGTTTGAGCGCAGAATTGATGAGTTTCGCGAACTAATATTTACAATGGGTGGCGTGCGTGTAGCGCTCCACCTGAGCTTGCGGTCTCTCATATTATGCCTCTTGTCTATATCGGATGTATAACGTAAGTGGTACAGTCTAGACGCGTTTTAAAATTTAGTTAAAGAAAACGCTCAAATAGATGAAGTAATTCTAACTAAGACTGGCACCACCAATTTGTCGAAGTTAACCTACAAAAAACTCACTGTTACCAAAGAGCAAGTAAATGAATATTATTATGAACTAACATGTCTCGTTCCAAACCTTCAACCACTTGAAATTGACGTGTAGGTAATTTAGTTCGCAGATAAAGACCAACGGTTCCACTAAGACAATACAATATTGTTCAACAAATCGATATTCAATTTAAACGGAGCGGTTCCTCAAAACAACTCACAGATAAATTAGATGTTCTTTCACAAAGCATGGTTCGTATACTGAATGCGAGAGGTGACTTCAATTTCCTGGCTGCGACGGCGCTTCCGCGGCCCGGCGTCGAACGCGGAACTTTTGAAGGCATCGTCATGGAATCCGATGCACCTACGCGCCTGTGTGCTTACACGCCCGTAAGCAAATAGGCTATCGCTTTGTGTGACACTAAACGGGCGTTTATAAGCGGTTTTGTTTGTTGGTGGGTCTTTGACCGAACTCTTATTACGATTGTAAAGAAAGATACACATAGGTACCTACCTGTGTTTCTCCAATCATTATAATTGGATGCAATTCGCAGACAAAAGTTGTAGTTAAATTTCATAACATAAGAAGACATGATTTACGTCTGTATATATCGTTTGATGTAAATGATATACAATAATAATAATTTGACGTAAATATTTGCATGCCGAATGGCAAAATATGACTGATCTTTGTACTGTACTAACACCTATTGATGTATCATTTATAGACAGTGCAATCCACGACGACGCGCCCCACTCCGCTCCGCTCCATACTAAAGTACAGCTTACAGTACAATACTTACGGAGTGGGGCGCGTCGTCGTGGATTGAACTATCTGTACCCATATTTGCAAAAAATAAATTCATCATAAGTATTCTAAATTATTCTATTTTATTCTGTTTTACGAAAATTTAATAGGTACTTTGGAAATAGCTTATTAACATATTTATACAAAATATTATACAAATAGAAAAAAAAAATGTTAATCCACATCAGTAAATTGTGCCAAGGGAACATTTAAATCTTAAGAAAATTAATTCAATTATTCAATCGCCCGTCTGCACAACCCATCCGTGTGTGAATAACAAGAAGAGCTTTGAGTGTACCGCGAGCGGTGTTGGTGGCTGCATCTAATGCAATATCCGCCTGCAGGTGTACACGATAATGCATCCGCATCATTGCATCCTGCTGTTACTAAAGTTAACGCTTTATCATTTTGTTATAAAAGGAAATGGTGTGGCTCTAATGGCATGTTGGTTACCGTGTCAGGCTTTTGATACACATTGATTAGGTATGCTTTAGTTTATAAGGCTAATAATTAAATTGGGAAAGTTTATAAGCTTTTGTGATAGATTGGAGTAGGTAGAGTCAAGTTTAAGAAAAGGTTTGGCTCTTTTTGTCCTGTGTGAAGCTTACTTTAAACAGGTACGTGAAGGTGTCCCCAAAGGTTCTATTCTTTGCCCAAACGTTTTATTCAATAGATTTTATGATGATGTTTAATTTTCTACCAAAATCAAAACATTATTCTTTTTTCTTTAATTTTTACATCACTTTGTTCTACAAATTCATCATTATTTAAGAATCCCTCTTTAAGCTCGCAATGCAGGCGCGGAATCACGTTACCTGCATTCGCTCACGACGCACCGTGATATCCCATTTGTCTGGCGAGGACGCGAAGCCACGCTTTATAACTTTCGCGAACGGGATTATTTCTGCTTCATTTGTGTGTCTACGTTAATTAGGAATATTTGATACCGAAACTATAGCAGTATTTAGTTTGTTGAAAATACAGTGAGTGAAGTACCTATGATACCTTGTTTTGTGATTCGTCCACATTGTTGCTTAAAAAAATATCCTGTATAACAATGAAGTAGATAGACCATTGGGAAAATAACAACTTAAGCCCCATCAGCAAAGCCAGCAGATTTTAGCGTGGGCTTAGATCCCTCCACCATGTGCAAATAAAAGCACAAAATTTTTACATGCAGCTATTAGTCAAACGAAAACGCTTCAACTCAACTCGACGGGGGCTTAGCGGGGCTCATTGTCGGCGCAATAGCGTCCGCCTTCGCGAAACGAAAACTTTTCGAAATGCCCCGTCGGTCGAGCCTTTATTAAAACCTACCGAGCATATTGCATAACTGACGGCAATGAGTAAGGCGACCGCCTCTCCTCGCCACAACGAATTCAATATTCACAGCGAGTTGGAAAGTTTTATTATTACGGCGTAAATATAATGAGTGCAGGTGAGTCAGTTTTGTCTGCCGGGATTTACGGGCGGCCATTATTCCCGAGCCGGCAAGACAGCGCACGCTGAAATTAACTTACGCCGCCAGTACTCACTTAACCTTTATAATACTGGTGTCTCATATTGGAGACAGATAACAATAAAATTCTATTGTGTCTGCTAATTGCGCGCGCGACAGATTAAATCAGTTTCTAGTTTTAACATTGACTGAAGTCTTTCAAGACGCGTTGAAACTACTCTGGCAAATAGTCCATTCTGTAAACTTCTGTTTTTCAGTCACGACTAATTAAAAGTTACAATAACTATGGAATGTGATAGTAACCACCCCGATCATGAGCCATATTAATGGCTTAACTTTTAGGTAGAAAGATGACAAAATAATTTCAGAACTTTATTTATCTATTTATGCACACACAATAAACAGACACCAAGAAAGGGACAGAAAAATACGTACTGTCAATTGCGAATATAGAATCCTATCAAAGTCCAGAAATACCAGCTATCTCATTGCGTTACACATTCTCGCAAATGATTTTAAGACTAATCAGTTTCATTTTGACAGTGCAACAATATTCATTGCGTTATTTGCATTGTTGAGCAGATTTTTTTCCGAACTTTTGAAGCAATGGATAAGCGATCTGTTTCAAGACGATTCAGATTGTGATTGATCGTGTATTACGTATTTGGGTTACAGGTTAAGCCAACTGGTAAAAAATACCCATACCCAAAATTATATACCAGGCGCATAGCCAGAGGTTCCATTATCCTCCAACTGGCGATGGCGGCTGCAAGTGCAATATAGGAGTGGCTATAGATCTTATCCAAGCTAAGTTTTTGTCCGAAACTAAAATGTTCATAGGGGAATGAATACATAGAACTGACTATGAGAACGGCTATGTTACTTGTAGCTGTGAGTGCAAAAGAGACAAGCACAGTTTTGTTAGTTAGTGCGGATAATGTATGGAAGGTATGCTGCTGAGTCACCACGTTATTAAAAGTTAAAAGCCATAATAAGAATGAAAACCTACATAAAATTAATAAACTGTTCTTGTCCTGTTCGGAGGTTCGATATTCTAGAAGAATTCTGACAACTTTCCTTAGGTTGTTAGAATTCTTCTAAAATATCGTTAAGAGCATATAAACGTGAAAATGAGCATATCAAATAAACTTTTCAGGGCTGACTCGTTCTTTGGCCAAAGAATTAGCATTGCCATTCACCTTCGCAATGCTGTCAGTCTTGTCAACGATGCGGACTAATACGGACTTCGACGCCTAAGTCAGCGGGCACGAAATTAGCGGTGGCCGAATGATGGCGACAGCGGAGCGGTGCGATCCGGCAGCGGTCTAGGCATGGGCACTGAAACTGGCGATAAATAGATACAATACTGTATTGGAACGAGCGGCGAAATCAAACAAGTTTGTTCCTCTCTCTTGCGCTTGTAAAAGGAATAACAAATAGTTAATCAAATATCACTATTCAGTTTTCAGTAATATGCAACATCACCAATTATGAAAAATCTGGTTGTCAATATTGTTTAAGTCCAAAATAACATAAAATGTTTTTTATCCCCTCAGTCTTCCGATACATTACACCTGGACTAAACAAGGTAATCCCGATCTAATGTGTTTACCTTGTCTACAGGCCTGTTAACCCACCACAAAACCATGTCGTCCTCAAGGCTAATGACTTCATTAAATACCATAACGAGGTCATAATAAAATTACATGCGGGTCGTATGTGGCGTTTTGCGGGTTACCTTCGTCATAGCGAACAGTGGCTTCTTTTGTAACGTCTGGGTTTAAACCACTGCTGTTCATTATATTTTGGACTACGTAGGGATGAGTAAATATGGGTTTGGGGTGTGTGGAAAAAATTGAGGTGGAATATTTCTGGTTCCATGAAGTTTATTACTACAGTTTCTTGAAGCCTTCTTCCATGCTTTGGACCCCTATTTGGGTCCCAAATAAAATATTTTTCTTTCTTTGAATAACGGTATATACTAACGTACATTACGTTAATTGATTTTACCAATGAGCGTGCGCGGTGCTAGAGTTGGCCGTCAGAACACGACCTTGCCCCTTTAATGTTGCTTATTACCTTAATGTTACTTATTACCAAGATGAGATGTCAGATGTTACAGATCATATGCGACTACTGTAAAGCTAGCTCGTTTTTTTTTTTATACAATGTCTGTGATTGCATGAGAAACCCATATGAAAATCACAGACTTTGTATTTATTTTATCAACATGTAGTTATTTCTATCGCATTTTAGTTAGACTCGATTATTTTAGGTTCTCTTGTTCAATAATTTTCCTGATTCACACACTTCGGTCTCATCACAACATTTACACTGAAATTCTTCCTACTCTGACTTTGTATGCTAATATATGTGTTTTTCTTTACGATTGCCTTCAAATAACGAATAAATAAACAACACCAATATCACCACGACATATCGAAACAACAGAAAGTTCATCTTCTCCCCTGCATCCAACACCACACAATTTTAATGCAGATCCGCCGCACATAAATCACGGTAGGCCCAAGGTGCGCATATTTCATAGTTAATTCTTTCCAACGCTGCTTCCTCCTTGGTTAACGAGCCGTCAGTCTTTAGCGGTGTTCTATGCACCTGTACTGCTGTTTTTTGGTTTTTTTATTTATGGTAAAAATTACCCTCTTTCTAGGGCAATCGGGTAAAAACGTGATGTATTTGAATAGCCAGGAAGCTTCTCTTTAGTCAATAAAACTTTACCTTCCTGGCCAGGAGACCTACAGTCTTTGCCGATTAGGATTAACCCGCTAAAGCTTATGAGGCTAACGATATAGCACTACCCTTTACTTTATTTCCAAAGAAATAATCACAGCAAATATTATTTATCAGTTCTGATTTACAACACCCAGACTTTTCAAACAATCTCAACATTCATCTGCCAAGATATTTGTATTAGTATTCGCGTAGCTATAAATCAGTTGGTGAGAATCTCAGCTGCGCGGTCTCCCTCGGCGGCCATATATCGCGGTACAAGGCGCCGTCCGCTGAGAGACGCACTTTTACACTAACACGGATTCAGGCTAGACGTGGAACAATACGGATTAGGGAGACTAGGGCTTTGGTTTGTGATATAAATGTCTAGCGGAGGTATTTGGCAAGTAAAATCTATACAAAATGCTGAAACAGGAAAAGAGAAGTTGCAAAAAAATATCGATAAATTGAACTACTCGTATGCAGAAACAATCTCTTCATTGTGTGACCACGCTCATCACACAGCGCCTGAGACTTGAGCCTAATGTATTATGCAACAATTCTATACTCGACATGTAATTAAAGCCTACCGTCCTCCACTCTTCAAAAGCTCCAACTTGCGAATGAGTTATCACCAAATTGTGTATAGGTGGCGTCCCATGTAAATGATGGGCCATCACAATGGACTCCGAACAAGTTCCATAGGCTCTTTGATTTTCAAATTCACACCCTGTTTTACGCTCACTAATTTTCTTGTCCGGACACAATTTCGTCGGCCGTGGACCCCTTCACAATAATAATTCGGACGGGAAACTATTATAGTCGATCCTCTCTAGCCAGTAATTAATTTCGCCATAAACTGGCTCAATTGAAGCGTAAAGATTTCGTGTAGGCTGACTCGACAGAGTTTTGTGAATGATAATTAATTTTCGGTCGACTCTCTCTCGCTCTTGTATTTTTAACAAAGTTTCATTGAATAAACTGAACGTTTTAGAGTTTTTGGTCGTTGTTTTGTTTAAATGTTAATAAGTTTTATTTTAAGCGAAAATATCATTAACTTAAGTTCATTAGTACCTATGACTTCAATATTAGCAATAAAAATATATAAAGTAAATAAACACGTACATTATAATTCTCCTTAACATCTGTTTCAACAGAAATAATCCTAGTTTCAAAGCTGGCTATTCCAGTAAATAGAGCGCACACATACAGATGCATAACGGAGTGAGTGTTACCTTTACGACGCCACATGCAATAAGATACATCACTATAAGGAGAAGTTTCCAGAACAAAGCCACAACTTGCGTCCTCCACTTATATTGTACAAGTACCTATTCCTGCATTGTCGAATTCACTTATACGTCAACTACACACAGATGTTTAGTGCGGCGAGCAGGGGTAATAGTATCGTCATCGTTGATGACGATCAATGAGTTGAAGACGACAAATAGTTTTACGTGGTAGACCACCACGAATTAAAGTGCCTTCCTATTATGATTTCCACACAGGGTTAAATTAAATTGGCTAGCTAAACTCCGCAATGGGTATTGATTTCTAAACACGATAAAATAAAAAATAAAAGGATTTGATGTTTTTTTGAGAAGTCAACAACAGCTGCTAGTGTCATTACTTGAAGTATGAGTTTGGAAATTATGTTTTTATGTTTTTTCGTGTTTAGATACCCATCACGTCTGTGAAGTTTACACAAAATAACGAGCGAACCTTACAGTAGTCGCACATGATGTGTAAAATCTGACATCTCAACAGTCAACCTTTCGAAAAATGGGTTGAGACCATCTGACAGTCAACTATAGCACCACGTGCGCTCATTGGTCAAATCAAATAACGCACGCTTCCGGTTTCCTGTTACCTTTTCATGAAATCACTCCTATAGATTGCAGGATAGCGAGAGGAGAGATGTTACACATCAAAAACAGTTTTTTTTAAACTGATATTTCAAGTAACTACAATAACTGCGGTCGATGACCCCAAAAAAAAACAACAAAATTATTTTATTTTTTATCTAACCATGATAAAACTATCATGGTTAGATATCGATACCCATCATGTCTGCAAAGTTTCGCTAGTTAATTTAATTCAACCCTGCATAGTACAAATGTACTTGCTCAATGCTCGGTATCAATTGTAACATTCTTATTAATAAACGCCTCTTTTAGATAGTTGTTGTGTTTATGCACTTCATTTTTCTCTGATCAACCGCGTGGCATCAGAAAACTATAACTTTTTTTTTCACCGGATATACAGGGTGTTAAAGTAATTGCGTGCCATAGCTTAAGGGTAGGTTTAGTATCGATGAAGGAAGCCAAAAAAAAAAAACATTTTAAAACAGCAATCGTTAAGAATTAAAATTAATTTATTTGTTTAAATGCTTTAATTACTTACCTACTATCGAACGCGAATCGAACTAACGCTACGACGGTATGTAAATTACAATTCGAATTTTCCCTTCGTACGGCGATGCGATAATAATGTTTTTATTTTGTTTAAATGCTAATTAATAATTTCCTAGAGCTACCTACATACTATCGAACGCAATGAAATACCTACGCCCGAACACTTCGATATCGCCGGGTGAAGGATAGGTAACTAGGTAGGTACGTACAATTCCAAGTTTTTTTTTTTTTCTGGCTTCCTTTATCTGTACTGAACTTACCCCTAAGCTATAGCACGCAATTAACTTTAACACCCAGTATAGTCATCCTCTAATCCACCCATCGAGATATTTCTCAAATCCTCATCGAGAGGAACATGTTTTCACCTCCAACCAGCCAACTTGCTGGCCACTTCCACCAACCATACATACCACAACTTAACATGCAGCATTATTGGCTCGCGGGCAGCGTCTAGCCGCTTGAGTCTAGCACATTCTCACCTGGGGCCGACTCGCTAAGACTTCGCAACTCTGACGGCTAGTCCTGAATTAGTTACGTCACACAATCGAAGCCTTTTGATGTTGGGTATGGCAATGAGCTACGTTGAGTGGTGAGTGGAGGTGTTATGTAAGAAAATTGCAGTGTAGAATTGTTGGTGGGGTATATTGGAGTTGTAATATTGTTCCTTACTTGCCCAAACCTTGACCGTGTTTTGCCTCTATAACAAAACATTTGTTGCGTTCGTGGATCGACGTAGTAAAAAACGACACTATACTAACTCGCATAATTACTGCTTATTATCTTCCAAAATGTAGGTTCGAACCCGGACAGGCGCCGATTAAATTATTTCATCACCACTGCTCTCAAAACGGTGAAGGGAAACATCGTGAGGAAACCGGCCATCTCCAACCAAAAATTCGAAGACATGTAACATTTAGCAACCAGCACTGGGCCCGCGTGGTGGATTACGGCCCACTCCCTGTCACCCACTACTAGAGGAGGCCTGTGACCTAGCAGTGCATACATAAGCTGATTATTATTATCTTCCAACAATTAACATGAAAGCCGTTGGTCCCGGCTGTCATTCGTGAATCTTTGACAGTCGTTACGGGTCGTCAGAAGCCCGAAAGTCTGACAACCAGTCTTACCAAGGGGTATCGTATCACCCAATTACTGGGTTGTGGAGGTCCGATAGGCAGTCGCTCCATATAAAATACTGGTATTCAGCTGCATCCGGTTAGACTGGAAGCTGACCCTAACGTAGTTGGGAAAAGGCTAGGCAGATGATGAATTAACATGAAAGCTACACAAAGTTTTTGATCGATCTATCCCACCAAACTGTTCTTTAATCTCCTCTCAAACTACAAAATCTCCCGTCTTACTAATAAACAGCACTCTTCGACACGTCGACATCACTCCAATACTTTACTCATCCTAATTAACAGAGCGCCGACACGTAAGAGCCACGTTCACCATAAATACACCAAGAAATCGGGGCCATCCCATAAATTCCTCTCGTAAAAGGCTGTACGATTATGTTAGAGGGTGGTATTAGCAAAGTTTGGCCGATCGTGGGGAGCCCCCCCTTATAATACATTTTTCGTTGATGTAACACGATTTCTCGTCGAGTCTCGGTTACGTGATGGATTAAGAAGCGGCTTGCTCTCGCCACCGACGGATTAAGACGGAGCTTCAATATTTAGGGCATCGCAAGCTAATATACAATGTTTGCTTGTCGATGGACTTAACGGAAATGTGATGGTGAAGGAATCTGAGGGGACTTTATTTATCTTCATAACTTGTAACATGTGTAGCGGTAAGGGGATTTTGTTGTTATAAATATCCCTCCTGATATTGGTTTCTTGATGGGTCTAGTTTGTTTGAGGAGGTTGCCCACTCATCAAAACGACCAAGTCTTTCATCTTTGTTACAATGACTTTTTTTTTTTTTTTTATAACGTTGCCCCACACTAGGAATTTCTCCTGTATTGTGGGTGCGTTTACAAACATTTAAACTGACATCACAAACAACCAGACCCGGAACAACTTCTTGTAGGTTATACAAATAATTGTTCCGAGCGGGAATCGAACCCACGGCATGCAGCGCAGTACCACTGCACCAACCGTGCCGTCATTCATTCATTTCAGTGAGCGATTATTGTCCCTGTGTGACGTTTTCAATCACTAGTATAATAATCAGTTATAAAAAACATCCTTTTGTTAATCCTATTCAGAGAATTGTGTCGAATGTAAATTCATCACTAAAACCTTTATTCCCCGAAACATTGTCTCGTTTAAAACAAAGGCTTCAGAACGACTTCAGCAGTTTACCTTTCTATTATCTCAGCGAAATAAACTAGAGGCTTTCTCCTTAAACAGCCGTATTACCTTAAAGCTTTCCCGTCTATTTCTTTACACGTAAGTTGAGGCAATAATCATAAATACATTACGCGTGATCGGCGATGTTATCCTGCCGTAAACAACGCACCTCTATCCTTCGTCGTCTCCAACTCTTTATTGCCTATCTAACTTTGCAGGATTTTAATAATACCACCATCTTTAGTACGCTCCAAACTCGATTACAGTATTCTTTGTTATTGGAAATCAATTTATAGGAATATGTTTAGTGGGTACTTTGTTCTCGATTATTCATGTAACATTTTGTATTTTTGTATGTACCGAACATCGATAAATCATTTTGAACATTAAATAAAATAAATTTATTTTGAATTTTCTTTACTAATAAGCACTTGGAAAATAGTGATTGAATATTAAGTAATTTATATTTTTACACCGATACTAAGGTACCCATTATTAAAACATGTCGTGAAAGAGGCACAATATAATTCCTAGAAAGGGTTCACTCAGAATATTGATGGATGCTAATTACAGCAAATTTTACAAATTTTCCTTACATCGGCCGACGTCTAGAGACGAGTGGCAGCCCCCTAAACGTATAAATACTGAATAAGCAGTAAACTGTATTACTTCGGCGAACCCTTTTCACTTGGCGAATTAGTAAAAAGCTACTGGGGAGTGAAAATTTTAACTTAAATGCGTCCGTAAGCTGGCGTACCTGCGAGTGTGTTTGACAGTCCGTAGTGATTACATTGCATACCCTTCCTTTTGTTTGTTTTGATTTGGTTAATTTGATTCGTGACATTTTTCACTCTCTCCCACGCTGGCAAGCTGTTAATTATTCGCACACGTTAAATGGCAATTAGGGAGAGCGTAGCATTTTGTTTTCTTTGCTGCACCGAGTTCACTTATCACTCTCAATAAAAACACTCAAGCAAACGAGAATTAGACAACAATGATGTTAATTGTATGCTTTGGTAAAGCGGCCCAGTGGCACCACACGCCGCTCCGCCAGACATTATCACGTGTAATTAAAAATGCCAACATACTCGCAGACGTGCCCGAGGCCTGTCTAATTAGCAAAAAGTTAATAAACAGACGTACGAGCTTGACAGTGACAAGGCCCCGTGAAAATGCCAAGATGAAACACGCTTAATTTGCATACTCGCACAACGTGACGAGTTACGAGTATGTAGCCGCACGGCAATGACGCCTAATAGGATTCCTCTACCTGTTGGAGAAAAATTCAATAAAATCATTCTTCAAACTAAAACAAGTATGTTGTGGTACTTTTATTTAATAGCAGCTATAATCCATAGAGCTATAATATCAACTAATACTTTTCAATGTAAGTGCTCTGTCAATTCGTCCTTTTAAACATGAAGAGCTGATTGAACTGGGAAATTATATTATTTTAAGTCGACAAATGTTCTTAAATCTTCAAAGACATAACTACCCTAAGTTTGTAGATCAAGATTTCGTCCAAATATTTAAATTAATATCTCCCTCTTAGACGTTTCATATCTCAAGGTGTCTCAAGCGCCACATAAACACAGAAGCCAAAACTAGGCATAGCTATAAAACTTAAGGGCAATAATGTATTCACCACCACGACCTGAACTCCGTTCATTAGGTTGGCTACCAACCTTTTGTGTGCAAAATAAAGGGTGAACCCACTGGGGTGAGCATTTGATGTGTCTTACACTCACACACTCAAAATTTACATTTCCGTATGTCATAATTTGCATGCAATCAGGCGTTACGATATTCTAATGTTATTTTTATAGTCGAATGTGGAATTGTATTACCATATATGCCTATAGTTTATATGATCAAAGACGAAAGAAAGGTAATAGTAGGTCGTCAACGGTTTATGTTGTCTCGAAGTCGTAATAAAAGCGTAGACATTGCCTACGCCTGCTACGCAGCTACGCGGCTACGGTGGGATATAGGACTCGTAGCAACTTAGTTTGTTCAGTAAAAGTCTATAATTATGTTATCGTTAGAATTTTGATTGGTTGTAGAACAAACTACACAAAAAATCATGACAGTTTGTTTCAAAAATCTATTTATAAAATAAGCACTCTTCTAAAATGAAAGCATATCTACACATACATAATATTTCTACACTACCAACATATCAAAACCAACAACGTCGCACAACGGGTCATTAAGGTCATCTCACACGGTCGAAGACGTGCGGGCGTCCATCGATCTGTCAAATTAGTTGGCCGAGATCGAGGACGTTCTCAGGTGCCGAAGACTGGTAACAAAGCCAATCAGGCACACGTAGCCCTAACGGATAATCTATCATAATGACATCGATTTCCCATCTGTCAACGGTACGTGACGCCACGACTTGGATGCATCTTGAGGGTACTTTTGAAGTGTTCTCTAGGACATGCGTAAGTGGTTATGTAGTTGTAGGTATTGGTAATATTATGTGTTTTGATGTTTGTGTTGGACTGATATGAATGTCTGATGTAAGTAAATTAAATATACGACGGTTTTTAGTATCGAGAATCATGGAATCCCCAAGCAATTATACTTAATGTAGTCGTCAATAGGTATAGGATTAGTTTGCTAACTTTTATAATCCACTTAAAAAGTTAGCAGGTACATTCAAATTATTCGAGCCATAAATATCTAACTGAGCGCCAGACCGAAATACGTAGAATCACAATTTGCGATTTTCACCGGTCTCACAAAATACGTCACAAATATCTTTAACAAAATACAGCATTTATACAGGAGTACATTTACGTTTTTCCGGCCAGTAAAATCACCGTAGTTTATATTAAAGTTATTACGACAGCAAAAAAAAAAACTACTACGGGCCCAAACTAAACTACAGCACAATTAATAAAGCTACTAATAGCGAACAGTAATAAAATTACACGTACATTCCATGTCTGCGCATCACATCACATGTGACGACGCGAACCGGAGGCACGCCCCGCTACGTGTCTAATAAGACGCTCTGTGGCCGCTCATTGCGACGCATCAACGCGACGCAAATTAACGCTGCGAGTTGCGTGACCGTGTGGAGGGTGCCTTATACTTAATTGTTACACGTGTACTTTGGATTATAACGAAATTCTTCACGGTGTGTGTTATTGTTATTGACAGCAATATTGTTTTTTGCTAATGTTAAACATGATCTCCTTTAAAAGCATGGTCAATATTATACCTACATATTGGAACCAACTAAATAATTACTCCTTAACGTTTATTTCAACTTGCTATGCGGGCTGCCACTACCAATGGGGCTCTCAAGCAGCACAGTCTTCTAACTAGAAAAATATGGAGCTACTTAGGCAAACGAGTAGGCGTAACGAAGTCACAGCATACTAGTTAGACTTCTTAGTAGATAATAATATCACAAGTATAGAGGCTTTTAGATGAAAGAGGTTTGTAGTATTTTATCTGTATGCTTAACGTCATTCAATATTCTAGCTTGCATCGCTGTAAGTTCACGATATTTGATAACAGAGATAACGGAAAATCAATTTAACTGGAGTTTCATTTCAGCTCTTCTCCAAAGGAAATGATTGGAACCGTGCACCTAGCTTCTGACGTTTCATAAATACGTTTTTAATTTGCTTCCAATAATTACGTCGTTTAGCTTGCACACACACAATATATTCGAAATTAAACATAGAAGTCCTCTCCACCATTACTAGACAAAAAAAAACATTGCAACCATACCCAAAGACGCCGCCTAACACCAATGAGTACACATCCCCTTAGGGGGTAAGACTTACCCTCCCCCCCCCGTACCTCTTCACTCTTTCTCGACTCTAATGAAGCGGCCGCGGAGACGTCGAGAACCATAATGGTTTCCTCTCAAGGCCTTTGTCGAGCCAACTTTGCAACTCTTGCGCTGAAAATAACTAGAAGTGATAAGGAAGCGAGCACGCGAGCACTGGAAGGAATTTAATGGATTTATGGAGTGTGGAATGTGATTTAGTGTTGGATAGTGATATAGTTCTTGTGCTGTTGCGTAACCTTTATGGATTTTTAGACCAATTTCAGCGTTAAAATATCTGCTGCCAAATAACACGGCTTCTTGACAAGTTCATCATACTTATTCTTGAAAGTGTATTTTGATTGGATCTACAGAAATTTTCTTGTGATGTAGTTAATGGCATACTGAGCTAGCACAAAAAATAAATATCTTACGCCAATATTTGGGGACCTAGGAAGAAATACATAAAAAAATATACAGGTCTGTAGATGACATTTATTATTGTGCCACCTTGATCACACCGACAACATTCCAAATCGCGCCCACAGTACCACATCCACGCAACCAACATCCGTCTTATTTATCTCCTAAAACAAACAACAAACACATAGTTCTTGAACACTTCTTAAGCTTTCATTTAAACGCATACAAAGATACGTTCCCTCCTCAAACAAGACTGTTTGCTTCCATCGTAATTAAAGATGCCGCGACGTTCCTCAAAAGAAACTCGGTATTTATTCATTTGTTCGTCAATATTTGCTTTTAATAATCAGCTTGATTTGGTATTTGAATGTAAGGAACTAAAATACAGTCGGAAATGTTCGGGTGTTTGTTTTGTCTCGTGTTTATTACGTCCATTGAGGAAGTTATCAATAGATAGAGATGTATTTACCAAGTTATTTGAAATTAAATGTTTTATAATTACAAAGCTTATCTATATCAATGTTCAATATTTTGTACCAGGCTATTTCCACGCTTATATTAAGTGTCACCCTGTATCCTTGTTTTTTTACGTATAATAAAATAATAACAATAAGGCGAACAAGAAATACAGTCAGTAGACAAAATAAACAATATTTTGTTAATTTTGATGTTGATAAAAAAACCTGTCAATGTCTAAGGCATACAAAAAAAAAACACCATACATTTTTTGTCGACGATTGTATTGTCACGGTTTAAAAAGTGTTCTTGTTATGTATTTGGCGTAATTACTGCAGTGTTCTACACTGCAATACGTGCACTGAACACTTAAAAAAACAATTCATAATTAAATGGTGCTATTAATACCGTATCATGCTAAACCGCTTTATTTATACCTATAGATAGCTATTGTTGATATTAAATATCATATCTTAAGGAACCTACTACAAATTTCCATAAACTTTCGTCGGAAAGTTCGCGAATGTAATTACTCGGAGCGTCACCTGCTCACGAGACGTCTATGCAAATGTACCGAGGATCGGAAATTTTCTGCAGCGCATAAGAATAAGAGCCTCTCAGATAGGTAAATATCTGATAAATATGCCCTCGCAATTTCCGCGTATATGGAGGTACTGAGTTCGAATTACATCCATGGTGAAAATATTGGGCATAACTAATTTATTTGTAGGTTATGGCGGGGTTATGTTGGTGAGAGGTAACGATATAAGTTAAATGCCAATTAAGTGTACCAGGTGTTTTTTTTTAAAGGTGGAAAATTCATCATTAAAGGCAAGACAGTGAGGAAAATAAGAAGTGACTGACTGACTCCGATTATGAAATTTTCGACGGAGAATTTGGAATATGAAATTAATTTAAAATTAAAAAGGCATATTAGGTATAACCATTTCCATATTTAGAAATATTAAATTGCCCTTACCAAAAAAAAGATCATCATCATGATCAACTTTCCGGGACACTGAACGAGACACAATAGAAGTTTTATTATTATGACGTCTATGGGCGTTTGTTGTCCCGGAAAGTGTTAAATAATTATTTGATTTTCAAAGACGAATTAAACGTTACACATCTACGTCGAAGACTCCCAAAAATCGCTCCGCTAATGCAATATAAACTCAACCTGCCACTCTTAGCTAGGGATGTGAAAATGAAGGCATGTGCACAATATATTTTAATAAAGCATTCTCAGGGGACGCGCCCTGTGATACGGATAACGAAGTTGTGAATGCGAATTTTTACTTAACCACGGACCGTTCGTTACGTGGAAAGGTGGAAACCCACCTTTATGTTATACATTTTTAAACTTTATTAATTTATTTAAGACTGTGATGAAGGGTTATTGCTTTGGAATGCGGGATGGGCTGTATCATCGGCCGAAGGTGTGATTTGTGTTTAAGCAGATATAATTTTACAGAGAACTTTTCCTCATTTGAATTTGTTGACGCCGATTTAATTTACAGACATCAAAAGACATGACGTCACACAAATCCTGCATCGCGCAATTAGAGTTTACCGCGCGAACGACATAGATAAGACTATCCGAAATCAACAGTCGGGCAGTCGGCCCGCCAGACACAACACCCGTCTGGTTGGAGGATCCTCCCTTTTCTATGGTGGATGAGTGAACTTTACACCCTGTTCCTCATGCCCCTAAAATACCTACACATTTCTTGTTTAGGCACTGTACCACAGAAGAATACAGATGGGTCACTCCGCATTTTAGATATGAAGCTACAAGTAGGGACGCGGCGGGCTCGACCTGTCGAATTCAGTGGGAGTAACGTAGTCAGAAGATATAAGAGTTACGCGATAGCAACTTCTAGGTGAATATAACTGTAGGTAATTAGCACTGTGCGACCTAAGTTGCACTTTATTGTGTCGTAGTAAGAGTCGCTTTTTCTTTAAATAATTTTGCCGAGTGACCCATCTGTACGAATCTGTGACTGTACAAAATTAGGAAAAACAAACAATTTTTAAGAAAATAATTATCTCGCTTACAACTTGTTAACATCACCGCCTTTTTAGTTTTTACAACAGCGGCGCACGTCAGACCTCACCTTTTCCTACCAAAGGAAATATGACGCTTTCCGATGTCGTATCATGCCGCGGGTCGCGAGAACCGCAGATTGGATCGAGTTAATTTCGCTTCACAAACAAATTGACAAAGTTTAGAGCGGGGCATATTTCTTCGCGGCCACCCTCCCCCCCTGCCCCGCTGACAGATTCCCGCACAACGGAAATTAAATTTCACATCCGAACAAGAACGGGTGCCCGCCGCGACACGCGTTTGTCGCAAGTCGCGACATGCTGCGGTGACGCGAAGCTGCGGCTAGAATAAAGATTGATTACAAATAGTGTGGTGGATAAGGCAGTGGGTGTCTTACTTTCTGGGGGTAGAAGTGTGCGTGAGCAGAGTTAGATCGCTAATGATACGCTGGCTGATACAAATAGACAGATTGAATGAATTTTCTCGTACTTCTTCTCATCTTACCCTCATTATTATTATACAGGAAGATTTTGGAAGTAGTCTTAGTGGAAACCAAATCTAAAGAGATTAAATATTGACCACCTCAGCATAATAAATATACAAACCTTCCAATCAGTATTCCCTAACCCACTGCACACTAATACGTACACAACACAACTAATCCGGGCGCGCTCTATCAAAATTGCAATTAAAAGCCCATTTACGGCGCTGCCCTGAGACGGACCTGGGGTCACCTCGAGAAGGACGCACGAATTGCCCATTAGCGGGCGTTTCGGAACTTGTTTACACCGCGCTTGCCCTAATGACGACCTTTGCTCTTCCCTTCGTTAAGGCGAGCGAAAACCTCACACTAAAAGGCACGGGTCCCCAGACTGGACCCTTAGAGACGCGCGAAACAAAAGATAGTAATATCTCCAAGTGTGAAAAGGACAATGGCCGATAGCTTTCGGATTAATGCCCATGTACACGGTTGTTAAAAGGCTAGCCAACTCACTCGGTGCGCCAGGGTTAACAAGGTTATTACGGGATGATCCCAGTAACCGCCGCCGTAAAAGTGTTAATTATGTTTTAGAGAATGGTGTTATTGTCTCTTGACACTTGTATTGTGACACTTAAATTATGCGAAATTGGGTTTATCAATTTATTTGTCATAATTATATTCATGTCGCTCCCTATTTATGCGGGGTTTCAAACGGCACTTTTTCATTAAGGATTTTTGCAAAAACATTGACGAGCACTGTCCTCCTGTCAGATAGATAACAATACAATAGATCGATCACTAAGACCTCTGCTACATGTAGTAATTTAAGAATTATTCCGAGAAATAAATTGCCTGGTAGTGGTAGTAAACTAGTTTGACTGATCTCATTTTTAATTTTGTTCTGTTTAGTTTTTATTTATTTTGTGGTTTCTTTTTACGTACTTTGCATGCCGAACGGTTAAATATGGTGATACTAACTAAGACTGTGATATACAATTACATGAATGTAAAACATCCGCAAATTGTTTACCCATATCCATAAACATATTTGCAGTGCCTTAGTCTCGCAAAAACTCTAAATTGGCTCGACTGATTGTGATGAAACTTTGGAACTTTGTTATGTGCGCACCGGAGAAGTCTCCTAATTTTTTTTATTAAAAAGCAATGAAAATTGCAACGCTTGCCGGGCATAAGCTAGTTTGCAAATTATTTTGAATTTGAATTTGAACTCATGTTCACTTCCTTCAAAACGATGACTACTTTAATGGTCGTAAATAAAATGCCTAATTGAGACTTATTTTTAATCTAAATTGAGCAGGGCAACAACACTGGAGCAGGCAATACACACTAAGGACAAAAACTCCGAACTTCGTCGAATCCTAATGGACTCCATTGACATAAATGTTTTATTCAATTGGAGCCCGCGCCAAAACAAAAGAAAGTATGTCCTCATCATTATGAGTTGGGAAAAGTTTTTGCATTTTTACTCGTTACCGGTCCTGCGAGAGGATGTAACTTAAAATAAATAAGTACGCAGCACTCCCCGTAATAAGGCAGATTAAAACTTGTACCTATACCTACTTGAAAGCCACTGTGAACCTTTGCAGTACTTAAATAAAGCTACCTAAACACAAACTCCGCCTCAACTACTCAGTTGATTACTGTGCACCACGTGTGCAAATTCACTATAAATCCAAGCATTAGGTAAAAGCGTTCATTACTTAAGTCCCGTAAAACCCTTATCCCATAACGTTAATAACACAATTACTATAAATCTATCATCGGTGAGCAAACACGGTCCGAATCTCAGCCTAAGCTAATACATTTTGTCCACACCCGTATTCATACTTAACGACTAGGGAGTAGTATTTGCTAAGCACACATGCGGCGCCCGCACGAGCGCAATATAACCTGGAAGACGGCCGGGTCGAGCCCCGGGGTCCTTCCCCAACCCGAGAGGACAGTAATTACGGTAGGCAAATTAAGCAGTAAGGGGCCCGAGCACTACGCGCACCGCCACCCGTGTCCATCTTTGTATTGCTACGCTCGCCGGTTTATTTTAGGTTATGCCACGTCTTATTACAATGTAGTCCGCCTCCCCTGCGGGGGCTCACCTCCGAAACTGATTTGGGCCCGGCATCAGAGTTTCATTACGGTCTGTCGAAAACAATCCACTCTAAATATCTATTCTTGGGTGCGCGCACTCTGGAATTACATTAGTCTGAGGTGGCGAAGGCTCGACTCAATTTGTTTGGCCGTAATAACGCTACGCTATCAGGTTATAACAAATGAGCTATTGTGAGAGCAAATCGGAGGAAAACGGTTTCGCAGTGTCTGCCCGATTTTATAGTCGATACGATAACATACGAGCTAGGACTGTGGCTTTATATGTTTACGGAGCGATATGAATCATGACGTATTAGTTAGAAAGTTCGTCTGCAAGTGTACTTTCGACGATAAATTTTCTCAATTGAATACCATTCAATGACTTTAAACTACTCGTGGAACTTTTCTAAACACGTCGTCGATCCGATCGGCGAAACACCTCACATCGCATGTTCGCGTCGCGTGTCCCCTACGGCTTTAAAAGGCGAACCACTTTTCACAATAGAGGCGGCCACGCGACTCTCGGGATTTGCGAGCAAATATAATTTGTCCATTAAAAAAATCAACAACTGTTGACCATAGAGTGTGGAGATGGTCACAAAGCGTCTCGTTAGAGTCCGAACGTGCCGGTTGTCACACACTTCACCCATCGGCCCTTCGTAAATAATGAGAGGGCGGCCCTTGCGCACCAAGATGTACAATGAGTATGTTGTGTGAGAGAGAAGGTAGGTGTCATCAAGTGCCCATACAATAATATATAGGATAAACCGCATTTTTATTATAAACTTAACTTAAAAATACACAAAGTAATGCCAAGCGTCAAATACGTAGCATTATAAATTATGAAACTAGAACTAGACATATAAGTGGTAGAGGAAAAAAGATTAGGAAATGTTTATAATATTACTTTCCTGGCATTATTATAAAAAAGCATATGTGAATGCTTTTCTACCCATGAAAAACCACCCTGAAAGACTGACCAGTGTCCACATAAAAAATGCCGCGTCCATAAATCTCTCTTCATACATCCCAACTCCTTAGGGACCTTATACCTACGTGGATACCACGGGGTCCTGTCGCCTTTGCACTGTCCACCACGAAGGCTGAATGTCTCTTAGATTGCCTCCTAAATATAGACCAAACAAGTCTGTTTGCTGAGAAGGGAATCCCCAAGCCCTGCATCGTAAGATGTGGTCTAGGGGGATCTAATGGAATTGCTGAGGCAGTCACTATTTTGGTTAGAAAACAATACGGGACTAATTTTCAAACGTGTGTTTGTATTGAAATTCAATTCAAAATTCAAAAGTAATTTATTCAAACTAGGCTGAATCAGCACTTAAAAAAGAATACCAACCAAGCTCTACAGCTTGGTTAGTAGGTAATAGTTTTTAATTATAACTTATGTACCTAGTTTAAAAAGTTTAATTGTTTTATTATTTCTGTATTTTGTTATAATAGTCTTCATTCGGCCGAAAGATGTCCATTGCCGGACATAGACCTCACGCTTAAAATAACGAAACGGATGTTAAACAAAAACGAAGAAACGTTTCAATACATTTGATCACTGTCATACGAAACAGCCTCGTCATATCAGCTTTAACAAAAGCGAAAACATTTACCAATCATACCATCTTGTAAAATCTCATAAAAATCAACTCTCAAATTGAATCATCTCGCCAATAACTTATCAACCGCGGACACGTCTCAAAAAACTCGAAGGCCGATAGAAGAGCTATTTACATGAATTAGTCGCCATTAATGTCTCCGTGAGACAAGCCACGCCACCTGGCGGAGAGAATTATACGGTCGTTACTCGCTCCGGCGCCTCCAGCCTTTGCAGGCGTATTTATTGAACATTGAACATGAACATGGCATAAGGTTACAGATTGTCACATTAAAAGTAATAGAGACATAAGTCTGTTCAATGGGGTTGTTAGAGTTGAAGGTACTACATGTGTATTAAACAGTAGATAAAGAGTGAGGTACAAAAAAAGTGTCAAAAAAAGAATGTTAAAAGTCACATTAACATTTAAGGAACTGTGCTTACTGAAGATTTCCACTTTCCGTAGCAATCTTGTAGCACAATGCTACGCCAATAATTGAGCACGCTACGAATAACTGTGTTGGCTCCTACGCAACTGACATGTTCCTAACATTAAATTTAGACTTTAACAATTAATTTGAATGTGACGCTTACTTATGAGGACTACATCCGGCACAGGGCTACCACCGAAATATCAGAGGGTCTCCAATATCTCTTAAATAGCTCCTTTGTGTAAAATCTATCGCTTCGAGGGAGAGCCGTGAGCGATGTATGCAAATCCGAAAATTACAACTCCGCCACCAACTTTCCTCTGGGTCACTGAGTATCAACTGTGGATTTTGCTGGATTACTCATTTTCGGGTTGATTCTAGACTAAATACCGTCGCCTATAATTGAAGAGGAGAGAATTTGTAGCTATTATGTAATCGAATGTCAAAAGTGCGCAGAAAAACAAATTTTGTTGTTCAAGTTTTACGAACAAAAACAGTGAAGCTGCACGTTATCTATACTCAAAGACTATTCAAGCTGTGTGACTTTTCAAAATAATGTAAGTATCCCGATCTTTCTTCATCATCCACTCCTGATCGTGGGCCGACTTTAAGGAGCTGGAGCTCAAAACGCAGACTCCAAGACAGGTTCTACTGTAATGAGTTTAAATATCCCCATTACTAACAAAACCAATTAACCAATGCCTCATACATTACACTAATAATGCAGATAAGAGTGTTGCATCCCCCCTCCCCCCGCACCCGGGCCGGTCCCGGCGCCGTTTGTCTCCGGCGCACCTCGGCGCGTCCGATTTATGGCACAGTTTTGTGAACTCTTAACCGTTACGTGATCTGCTTCCGAATCCAATTTATGCCCTCCATGGGAAAAGTTCGGCAGCGCCGCCTATTCTTTACGACTCATCGAGATGTCGCGCAGAGGATAATAGAATGCGGTTCAGCTGCGCTCGTTTCGTTATTTTTTAAATTTTCAGTATGGAAGAGTTTTCATATGGGTTGTGCAATGTTTCTTACAGCAAATAAATCAAATTTCCAGTTATTTATTTATTTGACAATATAGGTCAATCTTAAGCAAAGTGGAATAAATTCGACACTAATAATTAAATGTAGGTATGTTATACATGTGTATATGTATACCTACTTTGCTGTGCCCGACAGGGGCCCACAATGATCATGTCAAAACTTAACATCTCAGTTCACATCGTGGAATGCAATAAATATATTGAGATACCCCTGAAGCCATTCTATTCTATTATAGGTCAAAGATCTAAAGTTTGTTGTTCGTTGATCAATGCTTTATCCAACCGTTTCTATTGAGGCTTCGAGCTAAATATAATTCACACAATAATCACGTCTAAAACAGGCTTCTAATTTCTGAGAAATTATGCCATTGTGTTGTTTCTCATAAAAACAACATGTAATGAAAGAGTGCTAAATATGAATAAAATACACCCGGTTTCTGAATCCAGATTAACAAACAACTCAACAACAATGTGTCAAACTCTACTTCAAATTCTCAGTTCAGGAACCGTCAGTCAGCAAAAATCAAATAATTACAGGTCAAGAACACAAATGAAAACTCATAGAATAAACAGAATTTTAAACGAGTCTAATTTCAATGGACTATAAAATAAAGGACAAAGTCCATTGTCAATAACAACATGATTACCGGTCATTACGTAGATACAACATTGTGATGAGAGCCAATGAAGCAGAGCCAAGATGACCCAAACATACGACCGAGGGTGCTTTGTCCTAACAAAATAAACCCTAAATAATTAGCCACGCAAATGCCTATTGAACCATTATCCTTTGTTCATTGATGAATACACTTATTAAACTTTAAATAAACCAAATTTTGAGACGTCCTTAAATCAGAATTATGTTCATGTTACAAATATGAAACCAGTAACTTCTACTACAGTGCAATTATTTTCTTAATGTCCCTCGGAAAACTTCGTGTTTCGTCAGTCGTCGGATTTCTATCAGTTGCCCTTAGCACTTCGTGCAGAACGGACATTCTCAATCATCTTGGAAGTATATAGAATTGTTAATACTGAGAGCTGCTTTGTATTCGTAAATGCGATTATTCCCGAGGGACATTAAGAAAATAGTTGTACTGTACCTACATAGTTTTACGAGTAAAATTTAATTCAAACTTGAGTTGGCCAAGGATAGCTCGGGTCGTGGTACGTGCAAAAAGATAAATAAGTCAACTTGGTTGCTAGTGAGGCTTTTTGCCCATGGGTGCCGCTCCATCATATCATAACATCATAATCAACCTATAATGTTCCTACTGCTGATTTACAGGCCTCCTCTATTCGAGAGGAAGTGGGCTGTAATCTACCACGCGGACTCAGGGCCGGGTGGGCCACCACTGTTCATGGGTTATCACATTTTGAATCACAAATCTATTCCCGAATTCGTAAAAATCTACACAAAACAGCCATCGAAAAATACATTCTAACTACCATTACCCGAGACAGTATCCCACCGTATCGACCTCTGGTCACCCATCGGGCATTTAGTATTATTATTTATTGACTCTCTGACCGGGAAATAAACCGGGATTCACTTTTCACTGCGCCCTTCGGCCCCTCAAACAAAACGGAAGAAGTAATTATTAAGAATACTGCAAATAGAGGGCATTGAGCAATTTTATTAGACTTTTCGAGTGTTTATGTAAATAGTATTGGAGGAGGCGGAATGCATGATTTGGGATTTGGTATATACTTAGACATTGGTCAATTGTTATAGATTTGCAATTATATTTGGTCTGCTTTAAATTGTTTATGAAATTGCAGTAATAAATGAAAAAAGTAATATTGACAGGAGTTGTAGGTTCTAAGTATGCCTCATGGAGATAGCAAAAAATAAAGGCTTTTATAAACATTGCCTGTGGATTATTAAATTATTCAAAAGCAATAGATACCCTTATTGAAAATTCTGGGGAATCTTCAAAAATGCTGAATTGTTCTCTTTGAAAGCCAAATTAACTAAATAAATAGAAAGGAAGAAAGAAAAATAGTTTTATTCGTCACAGAAACACGTGCATACAAAAAAAAACTACAATATAAACATAACAAATATTCGGCAACTGCACGTCATGACTGTGACAAGAAGGCTCCCACTCAGCATAATGCTGTGCTATGGGGGACCCACAGCACACAGGGCTGATTTTCAGTGGTCACGCGAAAAACACGTACGGAAATCAAAACCAGTAAATAAATATGAATAAATCCAGTGTATAATACCTATATAAATAAATAAATAGACTTCAGCTTCGTATATTTATAAAGCCAAAGCACTACAATAAAATCTAAATTCAACACATACACATAGGATTGGTAGTTTTGTTATTTCGCGCGGGAGATCCTTTTGTTGCATGGATACACGTTAAATGAACGGGAAGTTAGTACAGGGAGGTGCGCTCAATCGGTCGAATGGAACAATCTTTGTTTCCTAAGGCCATGCAACACAACCAATCTATTATGACCCCTACAGATCTATTAAAAGCCCCGTTTTTTCTTCTCTTAGTTCAGCTACCAAGACGCGGGGAAGGTCATGTTAACCTGGTGGTAAGATATCCGAAACGGAAAGGCATCGTCCACCCTACGAGGCTCGAACGCGAATAAATCAGAATCTAATACGGTGCGACAAGATTGCAAGAAATTTTCCGACTTATTGAACCTTTTTGCGATCACCGGAAAAACATTTTTTTTTGTCGGATACCGTCCTACAATGGAAGGGTGCCATAATTGGCTAGTTGGCTAGACACTAAAATACATAACCTATATAAAATATTATTTTCTATTTTGTGTTGAATTGCTTAGGATATAAAAATGTTTGGCATCCTTTATCATTTACATTTTTTTCCACGTTTATTGTTTTACTCACTCGCTGAAATTCGTCATAACTTTTAACTTAGTAATTATCAAACTATCCTACTGTTTAAATAAATACGTTAAATGTCAAAACAAGAAACGGGAAAAAGTTTACTTAACTTTTTACCTAAACTTTAGAACAATACTAAACATACACTAAGCTAAGAAGCGCAACTAAGTGGGTCCACGTCATGTTTCGTCCGTGCAACGAAAATTCACAAATTCTGCTCACACACTCTGAAATCCGACCGCAAGATAATCGGCATCTTCAAACTATCAGAAATAGCTCCGTTGAAACGAAACCAAATAATAATCGATACTTTAACAATAGTCTGAACGGGTAACAGCGTAAGATGCTTCGTGAAACATGAAAAGCTGTAGTCTGCGGCCGGCTCGGGAATTAATTCCATTCTGTATAGCGTGTAATGAGCAGTGCTATAGGAACCTACTATTATTGTACCAAGTTTAATATTTACGTGAAGGCTCTTAAATCTGTATTGATGAGAATGGGTTCACTTTTTACCAAGGGTTTTCATGTAACTAGACTCTTTAAATGATTCTTTATGGATTTCACAGACGGTAGAAAACGGAAGTAACATAGAAGAATGGCCTCTTATTGTAAAAATAACACAATTTTTAAATTTATTGCACACATAATATCATTGAAACATGATTACACACACAATAAATGAAGTCCTTTATGAACCTACAAACTTTGAACCAAGAATACCCAATCATGTATTGTGTTGTCAAAAACACCGATACAAAACTAAACAGATTTAATTTAATTTTCATATCTCTAAATGTTATATTTTCTTAATTTTTATTTTCCGTTTACCTATTATTAATATTTTAACACTATGTTAACTTAGTTTTTAACTTTATTGTGCATGCTGTGGCCTCCTATAAGTGAAGGAGTACATCTACTGAATACCCGAAGTTGCCCTTTAAATATTGTGTCTTGTTTTGTGTACATCTTTTGATGGAGATCCTAAATAAATAAACAAGTAACTAAGCTACATTTATCATCACCTAAAGCCGCAGTACGTAACAGTAAAACATAAAACCCGCTAAAAACTATGATTAGCGCACGGTGTAAGTACGGCGCGGAGAAATTTTGCTGAAGCCGAGAGCGATGCACTAATGCATCTCCCCCGGATATGAGATAGTTTGTCAGTGCCCGACTTTGTGCCTCACTGTACTTATATGTGTAGGTACTTGCAGTGTTGTGGAAAATTCGGTTAAAGAACAATTTAGGAGGACGGATAATAATAATAGAAAAAGTTTTTTTTTTAAACCGTTTTAGTTTTTATCAATCTGATAGTTAACACTACTAAGGTCAGAGGTGACACAATTCAACAGTGTAGGACTATAGGTGATAAGATGGTAGAGGTGGAAAATATTATCATAACCAAATAAAATAATAATTTAAAGAACTTCGCCCCTCACTAATTAACCACTAAAAACGTAGCCACAAATCCACTGACCCAAACTCATCCTTCTAATTCAGAGATACCATTTCATATCACAAACATTAAACTACCCTCCTTCATAAAAACCCTCTAAGTATCCACTCGAATATCTCTGCAAGGCAAAGGCAAGCTACACGAGACGCATCACTGACTTTCCATAGACCACCATGTTAAGGGGAATGCGCTGAGGAAGCCCGCAAAATTCAACTTTCCAACGTTTTCAGTCATTTGCAGTTCAGTATCAGGTTGAATGTTGTTCTTACTAATACGGTTAGCTTTAAAACAAAAAGTAAATATTTTAGAAAAAATATTATTATTATAAATACAACTCTTTGACTTAAAATTGGTAGGAAACATGTTGTTTTTAAGATTTTTTTACCATTTTGAAGTCGTCTGTTGTAGGTATTAGCAACTTTAATGATTATTTTATTATACATATATTCGTTATTGTTGAGAATCATATTTAAATCAACAAACATTCTTATTCTGAATCGAAAATTGCAGAAAACGTTAGAATTTTTTTGGCGGGCTACCTTAGAGCATCCCCCTTAAGAACACGTTCACAGGACGTGTGTAGAGAGCCTTATTTCATGCTTCGAGGCACATCTTATCGCCTGCGGTCGGTGGGCGGTCTAATTATAATTACTAATGCTCGCATGCTCAAAGTCGTTTTTGAGTCGTTTCAGCTTATTAGATGATGCTTTGACGGTAGGTCAGTGTTCGTAATGAAGGTAGTTGACTGTAAGCGGGGTGGTTTTTCCGGTAATAAGAGAATTTTTAATGTTGACATGAAAAACAACGACATAAGCCGAGATTATGGAAACGTAATCAAATACAAAAACAACCAGTTTTAAAACAAAAAAAAAAGATAAAATACTTATATCTAATTGTAAATGTTAAAACGTATCTAAAGTCTGCTTACGATACCGTACGATACCAATCACTTGATTCCTACCCAACAAAAGGTACACAATTTCGCTAAAATCTCCAATAATACGAAGTTTAAACCGTACTTAGCTGGCTTTTAAATTAATTGCCAGCGTTCTAAATAATTGAATTAAGTTAATCGAATAGTTGTTTACACTGTGTCACTTGTAGCAATTAAAATTGTTTCGGAAGGCAATAAATCATTGGCAGGAAAGTGAAACATCATGGCGGCGCGTGGTGCACACCTTGCAATAAATTTTCCAATTACTGAGAGAATTTCGCGATGGCAACACCGAGGGAACGCGGGAAATAAAATAAAATTAATTACATGCTACATAGACTGGCAGGCAATAGGTGCTTTCAGACCTAACATTAGGTGATTAAATATTTTAATTGCCGAAGAATAGAAGTTTTCAATTCGATTGATCATTTATTTTGAAAATAAAAAATATTTTAATCAGATTTTTACCTAAAATCTTTGAAAACTCAATTTTAGTTTTTTTTTTATCTTTTCTTAACAAATTATACACTTTGCGTGACAACAATGGGTTAAATGAATAGTTTTCTCTAAGACTTACTGCTAGACTGAAGGAGTAAGTAATTGCAAAAACACATTTTCTCGAAAGTTTTGCTTTTATTTTTAATGAATTAAGTAATAATCCCTTGGCACTTGTGTTTAATAGATTTACGTACTTACTAAAGTTTTTTTTTGCCACAGACCGATTTATTAAATAACTCTGCGTAAATTATATTTCACTAGCTATTTTCCGCAACTACGTCCGCGTGAAATTTCGACCCACCGCGTCTCATCCAATCGCGCGCGCGCGGGCGTTTTACTATTACTTCGTTTTCACTTAGCGTTCTGTCACTCGGTTTTTTTTTCTTTTTACTCGGCTCCTTAGGGTCGTAGCATGATGTTACATAGCCTCAATAATTGGGTTACCCAATGCAAAAAAAAAAAAAAAACCGACTGGTAGTTCCGGAGATTACCCCCAACATACAAACTTACAGACAAACAAACAAAGGAGATAGCTTTTTTTGTTCGAGGATTAGGCCCACCAAAAATTGTGACGTCTAATAATGAAACGCATTGTTGGGAACTTTTTATATATTTATGGTTTTTTTCCGTTTAACATTTGATTTACAATGTGTAATTTTTTTTTGTCCCATATTTTTATCAACTATAAAAAATACAGTCGATGACAGCTGACAGATATTTGTTAATAATACAAATCATAACAATTGGATAGGGATTCTCGCCACTGTGTGCTTTTGGGGAACTCGTGTGCTCAGCATTTGAGCTGTTTTTTGTAATATTGTGTTTATTGTTTTTGTTTGTGTGCGTTCGTTGTCACCTGCTATCAGTATTCTACTAATACCCGTCAACAAGTTTTGCATTCAATTCAACTAGTAATTTTTAAACCATTTTTTTTTCCCTCCTTCGCACGTTTTCTCGTAACACACCTAACATTGGTAGAATTGTCGACATTGGCACCATTGCCATAGAGTAATAGAGAGTAGAGAGTAATAGAGAGCCATAGATGTGATTTTAAAGATAAAACAATTAGTGACAAACAGCTCCATGTACTTGCTGATATAAGTGAGCAAGCGTATTCCTGTATAGCATACTGGCGATTCACTTTCTTAGACGGGTCGATGAAGCTGTCACTCATTGGTGGAAAGGCGCGCTTAGTCCCTCTAAAGCCCACATCTATACCACGTTTCGAGCTGCAAGCAGCTCTGATTGGTGCTCGTTTTGCTAATACAGTCATTCCCGGTCACAACATTCAAGTTGATCATACAGGGTGTGTAATGTATGATATAATAACAAATGCTCTAATTTCACTTGAAATAACGTTCATATAATATAATTTTCATATGCTATAAAATCATATAACCTAATTTCATATGACCTAATGTTTCATATGATATAATTTTCATTTAACATAAAACATTTAGTATAACGTTCATTTTATATAATTTTCAATATGCATAATATTCTTTTTATATAACATTCATTTGACCTAATGTTCTTTTGACCTAATTTTCATGTTTAATGGTCACAGTTCTAACCTAACCTGTCCGAGTCGGGGTGCCCTAAAGTCCATTTTTGCTAGCACCATACTAGCAGGCGTTTAAAATCGTATCAGATTTTCTAAATTATATTAAAAGTTATTAGAGATTATGAATATTATAGTAAATGAATAATATACTACATAAATATTATGTCAAATGTGCATTATAGGAAATGCTTATTATATCATAAGAAATTAGATAAAATGAAATTATATCAACAATTCATTATCTCAACTAATCGTTATATTAAACAAAAGTATATTAACTGAAATTAGGTCAAGTGAACGTTAGATTTTTTGTTATTATATCAACCGTTACACACCCGATCATACATACTATGTGTCGGATTAAACTTCCGATTTGAGTTGGATCCGAAGCGATGCTCGAACCTTCTTTGTAGCCAACCATGTCGGTGAGATTACTGAGTCAACAAATCTAAATAGTTGGGGATATGTGCCCGGTAGTTTGAACGTAGCAGATGATGCGACAAGGTTAAAACACCGTGACACTGACTTAAACCGATGGCTATTCGGACCTGAGTATCTCTTAAACCCACGTCCGAATAGCCTAAACTACCAGCAATTTTTTAAACCTCAATCGGTTCAGAGGAACTGAATCCCCCAAAACCTCCTAAAGTGATTGTGGTTCTCACAAGTTGCGATCAGGTTCTTTCGCCAGGAATCCCAAATCCGTTACGATTCAGTGAGTGGAGTGGAATCGTATGGTGCGTGCAACCGCGCGCGTTTACCAATGTGCGGATAAATTTAGACAAAACAAATTTACACTAATACCTCTTTTTCCAAGCTTTCACCATTAACTGTTCAGATATGCAGAAATCCGAAAAGGCCATTTTAAAGAAGACTCAGATCGAGCGTGTTGCATGACGCCAAACTGCACTCCTTAGCTTTGGTTCTAGACGAAGAAGGCTTATTTAGGCTGGACAGCCGGGTAAACTATATGGAAAAAATGTACACTACAACACCACGTCTCCGATTATACTTGATGGTCGTCATCCAGCTGTTCACCTCCTAATACAGTTTTACCACCTTAAAGCTGCTCACGCTTTTAATGAACTAGTCTGCAATGAGCTAAAACAACGTTACTGGATCTTGAGATGCCGTAGGTCCGGAAGATATCAAGAAATTGCCTCAAACGCCAGCTACAGGCGATTTGCCTGATGTTAGACTTGATTGTTACAGTCGACCGTTTACCAACGTTGGTTTAGACTACTTTGGCCCTGTGGATGTGTCTTCTATTGGTCGTCGTAGAGAGAAGCGATGGGTGGCACTGTTTGACAACGTGAGATGAGCACCTAGAGATTGTAGCAAACCTTTCCGCTGAGTCCGCCATCTCCTGCTTACGTCGTCGGTTTAAGCTGCTCCTGCTTTCGTCAAGGTGTTCCACAAAAAATCCTGCCAGATAACGGCACGGCTATTGGGAGAGACTCATACGCTGCGTGAAGACAGCCCTTCAGGTGACTTTAAGACCTCCTTGCCGGATTGCCGCCATGGGATCTGGAGGCGAAAGTCCTCGCGCATATTTGGGAGTGGTGCGAGGAGACGAAACGCCGGGGCTTGACTCCGATGCCGCGAGAAATCGCGGTACAGCGGACAGAGCTCCGACGGGATCTCATGGCGTCGTGGAGAGTGCGATTGTCACAACCCAGTGCTGAGCACGCCACTATTGCGGCCATAAGTCCCCTCTTTGAGGAGTGGCTAGAGAGGCGCCACGGCGTTCTCACCTTCCGCCTGACGCAGGTCCTCCCTTCTCCCGCTCCACCCAGAGCGGGAGAAGTCATTTGGTGATTTCCCACCCAAGAAAAAAAAAAAAGTTCACTTTAAGAGAAAAATCGTCACGAGAAGAACACACGCTTCTATAAGAAGCCGAAGCAATTGTTAATTCGAGGCCTTTGACTTTGAATAGGCAGCTCATCGAATCAGCAGTAACCTACACCACTGGACGACGGTGTTTTTTTTCATTAAGAAAAGAGTGGAAAAATGCTCTGCCTGGTGGGGCTGCCCCGTTTTTGTAGTGCGTCAGGGATGTTCGCGGATGCGCATGTAGATTGCTTTCACGCAACAATGCGTAAAAGGTGTGCTTCCCTGGTGCGCAGGGAGTGGGGCAGCTCCAACAGTGTCTTAAGCATGGTTGCCTTGGTCGTGGATCCCGACCCACCTCGACGAGTGTGGCCTATGCATCCCGACCTACCCTGAGGAGTGTAGCCTGTGGAGCGCGTGACCAAATTATTCCCGGTAAAAGATGGGGTCGTGCGCGTAGCTGACAAAGATAGATAAAGAAAATTCTGTTTTATTCTATTCAAGACAAAAAAAACAGCAAGGAGACACATATCGTAATTTAACTATCGACAACGTTGTCTTGGTCGTGGATCCCGACCCACCTCGAGGAGTGTGGCCTATGCATCCCGACCTAAATAATAATAATAATTCATTTATTCTCAGGTAAATAACACCCATAGCCAAATTAACAAATTAATAAGAGTAATTAAATACAATAATATCAGACATCAAATAAAAAAATTAAAATAAATTATGTAAAATCAAAAGCAAAAGCAAAAGCAAAATAAATCAAACTAAATTAAAAATAAAGAAATATTATTTAAAAAATAAAATTAATACCCTCTCTCCGACACTGGTACAGCAACATGTCTGCTGGAACAATGCCGAATGAAGGGGCAGTCCAGTCTTCCCGCAATCATCGCCAGTACGATGTTGGGGCTAACCCGTACCCTGCGCACCAAGGACGCGGCACGCTTGCGCATGCTCGCGTGAAAACAATCGGTGTGTGCCTCTGCGAACATACCCGAGGCGTTGCAGTGTCGGGGTAGCCCCATCACCGCTCTGAACGCGTTATTATACTGGACGCGGATGGCGCTGTAATGTCCTTAACCTCATTAGAGCACCGCGCAAATCTACGGGTGATCATGTTAGCTCTAACAGACAATGCCCTCCGCTCCCGTTCCATGTCTGCGTGATATTTGAGGTCGACAGTCAAAACATGCCCCAAGTATGTAAACTGGTCAACCCTTTTCAAAGGAACCCCATTTAGTCTGACCGGAGGTATGCTTCCCGGACATTTTGCACTGGCAGTCTCGGAGATCATACACTGGCTCTTCTTTACATTATACAATAAACCGTGGCCACAAGCATATTCCTCGCATATCAGTAACAGCTTCCTCAAGCCGCATACCGAAACACTCATCAACACCATGTCGTCAGCATAACTTAAATTATTGACACATGTACCGTCAATGTGACAGCCGACATGATGGCTGCTGAGCGCCACGATGAGCCCGTTAATATACAAATTAAACAGGGTAGGAGATGTTAAACCACCCGGCCTGACTCCGCATTCGAGCTGCTACGCATCCGACATTGCACCCGCCCACCGAACACTATTAGACTGGTGCGCATACCAGTACTGGAACACGCTGATGAGTTCCGCCGGCAAACCTATGCTCCTCAGCTTGTTCCACAGCAGATCATACACTACACGGTCGAAAGCCTTCGACAGATCAAGGAAGCACGCATACACGGGTGTTTTACGGTTTGTATAATATTTGACGGTATGCTTAAGACACAGTATTGCACTTTCAGTGGACACTTGGACAGCCCGGGGCGAAACCCGAACTGATCGTGTAGTGTTACCGATCTATTTAACTGTGAATTAAGCAAACCGTCAAACAATTTAGCAGTTACAGTGGCAAGAGAAATAGGCCTGTAGTTACTCTTATCAGTAAGGTCACCAGTTTTATTCTTCACTGCAGGTACTACCACTGTTTTCATGAAGTCTGCGGGCAAGTAAGAATGGCTCAATGGCCCTAGCAATGTGTTGTAGGTGCTCAATGCTGAGACCATCATGAACCGGAGACTTACCTCTCGAGATAAGCCTAATGGCTTTAGCTACGTCCTTAGCCCGGAAGGCAGTCCCCGCATCCCGACTGTGTACGTCAACATTGAGCACCGCCGTCGCTGTACCCAATGGAGACTTCATCGAAAATTGGTTTTTAAAAAGATTCGCAATTTCCGTCGGGTCTATACCATCGATGCTCACAGGAATAAGTTTTCTTTTTTGGTGCCCTTCCAGAAACCGCGGAAATCCCCTTTACAATGTGTTTCACAGCTAGAGCGTCCATTCTTATTTGGTCCTGATGATTTCGGCACCATTCGACCTACCCCGAGGAGTGTGCCCTGTGGGGGCGCGTGACCAAATTGTACCCGGGAAAAGATGGGGTCGTGCGCGTAGCTGACGTTGTCACTAAATGCGGAACGCTGAAGAGGCCCGCTAGAAAGTTAGCTGCACTGGAAGGGTTCCACTAACTGTGTAGCATTGCTACTCGGGGGGGATGGTCGCTGTGGGGGTGTTTTGAACGGTTCAATAAATAAAAAATCATATATTTGTAACAAAGCCTTTTTATTATTCTAAGTATATCAATTTCAACGTCAGACGACTAAAATATGCAGGTCGCTCCACCTCTCTTCTTAATACTGTATCCATGATAAAAATTCTTCAATACCGCAAGCTTAATATTACATGTGCACAACAGCCAATAGTACCAACGTCTGCCCACCAAACAGTTCTAGTATTAGAAATTGATGATCTAGGTAGGTATCTAAATAATGCACCTGAAAAAATTTGAAGATTTGTGTTCGTATTTTAACTAATATTATTATTGTTCTCTTTGGTGTGCTGGAATCCCCTGCAAAATAATGTTCTTTTCCGCAGAGTCAACAGGCACAGCATGCGTATAGATCGACATGATTTTTTTTTCATTAAAATCGTCACCGTATTGTAATTGCTTATCTGATTAACAGTGGAACGTGAGTAGGAGAAAATGCTCTTTACAAAGTCGAACAATGCCGATCTAAGCCGAATGTCACTGACTTAAGCCCCATGTACCAATATTGAACGGTTGTTGTATTTTGTTTGGACCTTGCTATGATTCTTTTCTGTACGTGTTTCAAACTTACGAAGCTGCTGGGAACTTCCCTCTAGCACCTACTTTAGATTCATCATGAATTGAATTTTCGAATACATATCAGTCACCATCGACAATCACAATCAACTACCTGTTTGTTAATGACTGAGTAACATCACTAGAGTCAAACTGACAAGGAACTAATAACTACAATCCGTTTCACGTTGATTTTTAAAACACTACGCGAGAGTAAACAAATTTAAAAATGGGATTAAACACAGGAGGACCTGCTGCAGAGGCAAAGGTAACTGTTTTTATTTAATAAAATTAGATTTGGTTACCACATCGAAGTGTAATTACGAGGGCGACACTGAAAGTTTTTAGAACTGGCCACTTGTAAATTGTAAACTTGTCTAACGATGTAATAAAAAAATAAGTTCAAATTTTGAAAATGGAACCCTTCGCCAATATTATTGTGTATGTATTTTCTTCATTTATCATTTGTCTACGATTTGGCGGCAAATTGAAAATTGTTTGTGTCACGTCAGCATGAATTTAACGCGAGAAAATTATTAAATTACTATTATTTTTTATGACTTTCGATGTCATTTAAGTCAACAAGAAAGTTATCATAGACTTAGGCCTTTCACGATGAAGTCCCATTTCTTGCCACTAGTTACAACTGGTTTAATGAGTTTAAACTTGGTCGCACTAATCTCACCGACGATGATCTGCGTGAGGGACGGCCTTCTACGGCGACGACTGAAGATAACATCAGTGTTGTGCGGCGTATGATAGAGACAAAAAAGTGACTTATCAGCAGATTCGGACAAGCTTAGGCATCGGTATGGGTATGAGTCAAGTGCACAAAATCCTCCATGAACATTTAGCGATCAGGAAGCATTGTGCCCGGTGGATACCTCATAATTTTTAGAGGATCGAAAAACAGTTACTGCAAAGTGGTAGGTACACTAACAATTGTTTGCCACTTGTCTTGGAAAAAGTTAGGAAGAAACGACCCCGCAGTAGGATCCTCTTTCACCACGACAACGCCTCGTCGCACACCGCCAAGCAAACAATCGACTACTGGCGACGTCAGACGTCAAATTACTGGATCACCCACCCTATAGCCCTGACCTCGCACCTTGCGATTTTTATTTATTTCTAAAAATAACAGAACAACTTCGAGGAAAACGTTTTATGGACGCCGATGAAGCAGTGGCTGCGTTTCAAAATGCCGTCGAAGAGAGCCCTAAGGACGAGTGGGCAAAGTGCTTTATTCAGTGGTTCCATCGGATGCAGCGAATAACTAGCTAGTTTGTTCAGTTTTTGATTTTCTAAGAACTTTCAGTGTCACCCTAGTAGATATATCATTTCTTTTTATTTCATAAAATGCATTTATGACATTGACGACCATATCTAGATTTGAATCAATAGAGTGCATTATCAAAACATTTTCTTTTTATTACGATTTCATGATTCCGGATAGACCATAACTAAAAAAATTACCATTTTAAATAATAAATTGGTAATTGGTTCGATTAATGGCAAGGAGCCCCGATTTAACGCCGATGGATTTTATGTGTGGGGGTTTCATAGGAAAAGCCTAGTATACGACCAAATGACACCGGTCGCAAATATTTTTAGTTCCGGGGAACCTACGAACTTCTGTCGTAAAAAGTAATTTAAGAAAAAGAATTATAATTTGTGTAATAAATAACGGCGGCCATGTCGAACATGAATTATAAAAATATTGTAATTTTTTTTTTTTGTTTGTTTAAGTTTTTTTTTTTATACGTTGTCCCGTGTTAGGCATTTCTCCTGTATTGTGGATGCGTTTACAAACATTTAAACTCACATACACAAACAGCCAGACCCGGAACAACTACTTGTAGGTCATACAAATATTTGTTCCATGTGGGAATCGAACCCGCGACACGCAGCGCAGCAGTCAATCGCTTAACTACTGCGCCAACTGTGCCGTCTAACTGTCTCTGTTACCTTAACTGTTATTTGGTGAATGTTTTGCCTATTTAATAGCAAGTGTAATACGTTTTTGATAGCTAAAGAGACGTAGAACTTTTTAAAATTATTCGCTTAATAAGTTTCATACATTTTTTTTTAAAGCTCTTCTGTGTTAAGAACACTATTACAAAATTCTTTAATTCTAACTGTTGTCGAGCAGTTTTTTTTAAGCTGTTAGTAGTAGGTTCAGTTTCTGTTGATCATTTTTATTAATGGACATGTCTTCTAACTAGATACATAAAAATCCGACCCTTGGAGCTCTCTATTCCCAAAAAAAACGACTAAAAGCCAAAACACTTTTTTTTTTAAATCTTTGAAGTTCAATATCTCCATAACGGTTAAGTTTCGGACACCTTATTACAAAATCAAACCCATCAGAAATGACCTCAGTAATAACGTCCTTTAATGTTCAGTACGACTTTCCCTGTAACCCTGTATAAGTATAGAAGTATAGATATATGTATATTAGATTTATGACTACAAATTACAGACCACTGGCTGGCTTAAACATCAGCTAAGTTATCAGTAGTAAAGTCAGTGGTCTACAGATTTTCTACCTTACAATATACACTCAATATAATTTTAATTGTATATCTTATGGTGCAAGGTAGCTGGGACAGACTGGATGTCAAGGCGGAGGACAGGGCGTTGTGGCGCAGCCCGGGAGAAGCCTATGTCCAGCAGTGAACTGCGATAAGCTGAGTTGATTGATTGATCTTTAAGGTACCATTCCGTACTCGACCGCAGGAGGCAACTGCAGGCGACGTGTCGCCTCGACACGACTATGAATTTCTATGAAATACCTTCCGTAGCTAGCGACACGTCGTTGGCAGCTACGGGCGAATGACAGGCGACACGTGCAGCCCAACCGCAGACCAGTAGTGCCGCCAACGCTCGAGCGATAACACGTTTTTCTGTCTTCTATCTACCGACTTGAATACGGGCTGCTGCCGCCTGCGATCTGGTTCGGAATCATGACTGCAACGGCATGACGCCGCGACACGTCGCGTGCGGTTGCTGCATGCGGTCGGGTACGGAATGGTACCTTAAGGTGTATTTACAGATGCAACTTATTCCTTAAAAAAACGCTTAATGAATTCCTTTTTTTTTTTGCCGTGTCGGTACGTGACAAAAAAAAAATTCGAACTCGTAAAACGAATCACTAAAATTACCTCATCATGTAAAAGCATTCTCCGAATTCCTATACGAACTTGATTTATGCGAAGGCAATTTAGCGATATTTAATGCACAATATTATTATAGGTCAGATAATTGGTTCACTAGATGGTCGGCGCATGAAAGGAGCAAATTAAGACACGATTGTTGCGAGTATTTTAGCCGGATTTGGCTCGCTTTTCTCGCTCGGCTCGCTCGGCCCTCTGGCCTCGGCCGGCCACTCTTTGCTGTCTTGTTTCTCGTTATGCCTTATTGTCCTGTCTGATTTATGTCGCAATTACGTCGTTTCTTATAGATTATGAGAATTTATGAGCTGTACCCTAATATTGTTTGAATGTTTCAATTTAACGTCCAATGTTCCGGTATTTATTTGAACAAGCATCGGAAGTGTTTTAGACTCAGGGCACTTGCAAATGTAATTTTTGTAGCGATAAGCGTGATATTTACTTATTACATTGAATTTCAAAATGAGGTCAGCAAAGAAATGCTACCAATATTTGTCTTCAAAATCTCTTTCATATTTAAAACGACATCAATAATAATATATGCAATTAATTACACCATCCGTTGCCGCTACAGGGTGTATTATTTCCGCCGATCCCGTCTAGCTGGCTTGTCGCATTGTGTACACATTTCGGCACTTAGCCTGGTGTTAATTTGACGATGACTGTCGCGCCGCCATCCGTCATCGCCGGCAGACACGTCTTTATGACGTCTAATTTGAAGATCATCCTGTGAAGTGAAGGGGTGACTTATTGTGAGAGCATGAGTAGCTGTTTTCTATGGAAGTTAAGTGTCATTGATTCTACAGTGTTACGTTTTGGAGTTGCGAGAGTGGTGGGTTCCATTTTAAAGGGATTTTCAACGTCTGTTACATGCACATAATTACAGTCATAGTAACTCGTAACAGTTCTGTTTCTCTAAATAACGTATCAATATCCTACCTTCTTTATATTCATAACGAGGAGTAAAGTTTTGTTTACATGTACCTGTAGGTACCAATACAGTGGGTCTTATTAAATCCTACAAACTAGCAACCTCCAATTATATAAATCAAGGTGTAAATCTGAAGTTGCCAACTTCACCGTAGCATTCAGAGAAACAATGTATCGGGAGCGGATCCAACAACATTCGATCGCAAACTCAGTTGAAAATCGTAACAAAGCTTCCACCGCGATAATTGGATGTGGCCGTTCTGAATACGCGCTAGACGAGACTTAATTGAGGTTTTAGAGTTGGGCTAATTCGCCCACCTTCGATCAGTTCTGCTCCCCTGGTCCCTCCGTTGAGGGGCTTCGTCTGGCAGCTCGGTTAGCAAGAATAATAACGCGGAGGTTAAGTGAGCCTCTATCAATTGGTGTTATGTTGCTTTGTTGTTATTAGGTGCGGGATTCGCGTGGGTAGTATTGAAATACCTTCTTTGAAAGTTTGAGGTACTGTCTGGAAATTTTGATGAGGCAGTTTATAAAGAAAATAGATTTTGGAAAGGTGCTGAATGTTGAAATTCAATATTGCCGCTTTTTATGTAACACAAGTGGTAAAACAGATATTCGCATGAAAAACTCACTGAACAAAGCGAAATAGAAAGACTCGATGATTAAGAATTCTCTCACGTGCGGCGCAACAAAAAGTAACAACTAAATATATCGGAGACGGCCCGATAGAGGTCGGGTGCGGGTAACAAAAAGTAGGGGCCGGCCCACGGACACACCCGAACAGATATGATAATCCCCACTATGTAAAATAGTGAAATTTAAGGTCTCTCCATGTGAAGAATTGTACTCGTTCGGTAGGCAAATTATTCTAATGTGACCCTTTTATTCGAGGCACACACCGCACGGGTCGCCGAGCTCCTCCGACACTCATTTGTATTTCAATAAAATACCACTAGCCCTATCTAAACAAGGCTATGATTCGGATATCGATCGCGCCCACACTCCGAACAGCGAAAAGTATATTACATTGTTATTTCAATGTTTTCGGGCCGAGTATTTTCGCAAGCCGGTCATCCATCAATGAATCAATTTGAATACATTGAACATTCATCGAAGTTTACATAAAGTTGGCGGCTATGAATATACCTTGGCGAAGCAAACAAAAAAGGCACCCTGGCTGGCTTACAATAACTTGCTCCCTCGTTCCGTCCGTGCATTTGTGGACACGCCAATTCACTTTTTGTAAATAAAAGCGACATATCTGCGAGACAGGATCCGGTGGGTACGTATATCGTCTCGCTTGTCCGATTTGCATAGCGTCGAAAAGTTCACAATCACATTTACCTCATCAGCCTGCGGGGAACATAATTCTTCGTTCCATCTGCCATCTTCCTGTCACCCCAGCGAGCTCTTTTTGCTGGGGTTCGGCCGGCGGCGTTGTCCGCGATACATTAATTTTCACGATCGGTCATCCTTTAAAAACAAGTTTAGCTCTTTATCCGTAGGAGAGTAAGTTAAAGAATGGCTCAAGCGTGCGTTACCCTCCGATTCGTTACGTATTCAAATTATTTCGCCATCTTGTTTTTACGTTCATTTGTATTGTGGGCCTATAATTATATAGGTAGGTCCTTCTTTTGTATGAGATTGGTATTGATTTTAGTAATTAGTCTTTTAGATGTACACAAGCTTAAGGCGTACTTATGTATAAAGTTTAATACGTTTGGAGCGACTGTATGGCTAATTAATAGAGTGCGTGGTGGAGGCTAAGGCGGGAGGCTGCCCCTTGACGAGCCTTCAGACAGCTCGCCCTAGCTCGGAAGTCAGCAGCGACTTAGGGCCCCCGTGTGATTCCCGCCGGGTAATTAAATAATGAGGTTTAAATTCGTCCTTTTGTCGTGTCACCAAAGTTTGTAGATGTGTGCACGGTTTGGATGCTTTGCAAATTAACGGACATTAGTAACTGAGGCCTCCGGAAATACGATACAGAATATGGTAGAGATTAGGATCTGTATTTATACGCAATCAAGTAGTGAATTTTGGTCTATTTTTTTTCAGACATCAAGCTTGTAATGACTACCTCTTTTACCACTAGGACAATGTAAGCTTTTTCTTTTAGCTACAATTTTTTATTGTGGTTGGATGTTTAAGAAGAATTGCTAACGTTATTGGATCAGTTGTGAAGCGTTCACTTATGATGGCCACGTGTATACGGCATTGTTACTGCTTGTAGGCATGGTGTAGCTACCCTTGTTAGGCGGTACAGAACGATAGACTTAGATATTTTCAACATAAATACCTAGTCTTGCCATAAATATTGTCACGAAGAAAAAAAAAATTTTTATTGCAAATACTATTTATTACTTTTACAGTGTGTTAGTTTAATACATAAATATACAACCATTAAAAATATAAAAAGCTTATTCGAAGTGGTCTCCATTGGCTGCAATACAGTCCTTTAAACGTTGAGGCCAGTTATCAATAGAAGCACGCACTCTTTCCATGGGAAAATTCTACACTGCCAATCGTATGGATTGTTTTAGGGACTCCAAATTATCATGGCGTATAAACCATAATCCAGCGGATTAAGATCGGGACTAGACGACGGCCAGTCTTCAGCTCTGATGAAGTCCGAAACGTTCACTTCCAACCAAGACTGCGTGGACCGAGCTTTATGACCCGGCGCGGAGTCTTGTTGGAAGGACCATACTTGGTTATTGAATATGGTGTTGTTAAGGGACTTAACTTAAAGGGGCTTAAGGGGCTACTTTCTCAAGAATGGTATCTTGATACACTTGTGCCGATGTTTTGATACCTTTTTCACAAAAATATGGCTCTGTCACTCCTTCATAGCTAACACCCCACCAAACCATCACTGAAGTCAAATAATGCCCACGTTGCACTCTGTCGACTAATTGGGAAGCTTCCTTAGAGCTTTGAGCATAAATACGGTCATTTTTTTTTTGTTAAAATGTTACTCAATTGTAAAGATTTTCTCATCCGTAAACAAAATTTATCTGTGACCTCCCTTTACGTACCGCTTCAGTAGTTGTTTAGATTTTACCACCCTATTCTTTTTTAAATTATCAGTTAAAAAATGACCAGTGCGTTTTTTATAGGCTGCTAGTCCTAAGTCATCTTTTAAAATACGCGACATGGTTCTGGGTGCTATCTTCATCTCCCGAGATAAAATCTTTTGCTTTTTTTCCAAATTCAAATGTAATATCTTTCTTATTTTTAAATGTAACAGTATTTATGGCCAGACTAAGTATATTCATGGATATTTCCAATAACTTCGCAAAGCAAAAATACTAAAATCACGTTTTGGTAATTGTGTATACCGATGACTTGATCCTAATAGATGCCTATATCTCATACGTTTCCCACGCCACACACTTGACAGCATTAAGGGTCCTATTCTTAACCGCAGCGCACACGCTCCGCACATTCACCTAAAAACAAAAACCGTTCACTTTTGACGTTTCCCAGTTTCTATGTCTAATCTGAGTTCCGTTATGCAGCGCACGCCATTCAGTGGCCGTTGAGAACTTGAGTAAGAGCGAAGATAAGGCGTGGCGATGCATGCGACACACGTCTACTCTTTACAAATTCAGCTCTGACACGATCCATTCAACGGATAAGTTTGGTACAGTGTGCGCCCGCCTGAATGCAGTGATAACGCTACAATGACAATCGTGAGTTGATTTTGTATGGTTTAGAATTTCAGTGCGGTTTAAGAATAGGTGTTTTAATGAGTTGTAAGCGTGTTGGGTAATTTTAAATAGGAATTAAGAAAATTTTGTGCAATATTGCAACTCTTGTACACCATACTTTGGCCACGTATTTTCAGTTGGCATGGGGATGAAGGAAAGTAACTTGCTGCTTTGTGAACATAGGTAACTATTTCAAATAATATAGGTAGGCATGCGATTTATACGTCTTTCAGTATCATGGTAATTTGGGCTTCATTGCTATTTGAAGCAACAAGAACATAAAGAAAGTTTAGTATCTAATACTCAACAAAATAAAGTTTTTCACGAGAAATCTCAATAAACATACCATTTATTAACATTTATTGCTTACTTAATTCAATAA
The DNA here is from genome assembly GCA_963853775.1 of Xanthia togata. Taxonomy (NCBI): domain Eukaryota; kingdom Metazoa; phylum Arthropoda; class Insecta; order Lepidoptera; family Noctuidae; genus Xanthia; species Xanthia togata. Next base: position 7,768,339 of record OY970802.1, on the reverse strand, counting down.
ATTCCAACCCAAAACTGACCACTAGACCGTAACAAACATTTGCTATCAGAACTTATCATGACAAAAGTACCTACCTACCGTATCGATACTTCGGACATGTCACCGACGTTACATTAAAAAGAGTCGAACCCGCGACCGTGTAGCGGAAAGCCGGAGTCGGGAAACAGTCCAACAAAACGTATGGGGGGCCCGCTGGAGCGTGGCACGTGATTCATGCAGTTATTCAATAAGCTGGGGTAAAGAAATGGGGTATTGATGTAACAATTAGTTCGATTTTTGTATAGGATTGAAGGGATTATTTTGATGTGTTGCGATGAGGAACTTAGTTCCATAAGTTCCTCATCGCACGAATGAGAGCAAGACCGAAAAAAGTGTAACATTTACGTGTTGGATATTTCCAACACGTAAATGTTACACTTTTTTCGGTCAAATTAGTGACGTATTCGTCACTAATTTGACTAATCGGGGTGCCAGCGCCGCCTAGTGGCCCTCGACAGAGTCTACAACATTACGCTCGACCGGGGATAAGCAGAGTTTGTCAGTGGGGATCAAGCAGTAAGAATAAATAAATAAATAATAGTTTATTTGTACACAAAACCAAATAGTACAAGGTATAGATAGAGAAATCCACGACTACGACGCTCCCCACTCCGCTCCGCTCCGTACTAAAGTACAGCTGACAGTACAGTAATCGCGGAGTGGGGCGCGTTGTCGTGGATTGCACTATCTATAGAGTCTTATGATTAGGTTATAAAACATTGACATAGCAGTGAAGACATAAAGAAACTGTCGCGCGTTCCGTATAATTGTGTCGTGTACCTACAGTGTGTAAATTTGATTGTAAATTATAATTTGATCAGAACTGCAAACGGTTTTTCTATCTCACATCAACACTACCCATAATACGCCCAGAGTAGTTAAAATATGGCTGATAATAACGTGATAGATGTACCCTCTCCGTCATACGTAACAAAAGTGTCGTGGACAGTCAAAATGTTACACTTTTTTGGTCTAGCTCACTCCAACCGGGTGTTCCAACACCTCTTGTTTCTTTTTGTTTACATTTATGTGTAGGTAGTAAATACCATCTCAACGAGGAAATTTTATAAGGAAAGACGTTTAAAAAAATGTCGTTTCACAATCTGTAATGTTTACGCAATTTGCCCTCTTGTGAAAAAATACCAACACAATACTTTATTGTTTTTCCAAGGTGCGCAAAAACCTTCAAGTTTGTGTTATAAAACCAGTTATTTTTGGTTAGTAACCGAGTAAAGATTTCGTAAGGACCGGCGCGAACTGCCGTTCAGAGAAACTTTACAAGTTTCGTAACAACTTTTTAACGGTTTATTATGAAACCTGTAAGGATGCAGTTACTTAACATCAAGGATTTCTTCTACGAGTACATTTGTTCGAGTAAGTTTTTCGTTGCGTAAGGCACAGCACGTGCGTCCGACACGGGTGCGACCCTCGGTACCCGCGAGACGCACAAATCATGCGACATGTCGAACCTTTGTTCTCTACAGAACGTACAGTACACATATGAAATATATTTCACAAAATATCTACTCAAACTTGTTTACAATTCGTGTCCTATATATATAAAGCTACAACTCACAACCAACTTTTGCCTCCAGAGGCAGTGCGCTCAAAATTGTCAATGCAAAATCGACTGCAGTCTCAATTTTACAACGCAATAAAATATTGAAATAAAAATTCGCTCGCGGACCAGCAATAAAATAAAACGCTAACCGTTTTTATGGCGCCGACAATATAATGAAATAATCGTAACGGGCGTCGACGTCACTTTGAATTGCCCAATAAATCTTCCTCGGGTCATATTGTCCGCAGTCCTCTTGGCAACACTTTAATACCGAGAAATATCATCTCGATAATCGAACGTACTAGCCGCTCGGTATAAATCATCCCCCCGCACTCGCTGTCGTTTATTTTTTAGACTTTCCATTTCCAAATAAAGTCCCTGAGCAACGGGCCAGTGCTTCCTTCTTCCGGGGCGGTTTCATATGATTTGTCGGCTGTCGGCCATTTCCCTTAATATTGTCAATATTTCAAATATTAATTGTTATAAATCAGAAAAGTTTTCTGTTCCGTTTTTTATAGTCATTTCCGAGATTGGATTTTTATTACGACAAAATTAACCATAGATATAAGGGCTGGACGAGCGAGCCACTTATGAACGCATTGTTTATGATCGATAACGGAATCGATGAACGAGTCACACGTCCGAGGGGAAACGTGTTAAATTATGTAGGTGTACTTAGCGCGTCAATCTACGCACTACTTTGAAAAAGTTCCGCCCATAAAACATTAACAAGCACTCAAGAAAATTCCCGGGCGTGCCCCGTTCGGTAAGTAGTGTCAGCCGGTAGTTTTTCCCACCTCGAGTTAGTGAGTGTCCACTCGAGGCCGGAGGGTCGCTGTCATCGCGATTGGCGGCCGATATGTCCCAGGAGTGCGCCCTCGGCCGCGCGGAGGGCCTTCAGCACGAAGATCATCGCAAAGCCCTCAATTAATGACAAACAATGGCGAAGGCCTCGCGCGCCCAATTTTCAGTTGTCGCTCTTGTTTTGCTCGGTGACAGTTGGCATGGGTCGCCCACTCACGCGACGCCGTCTTATTCCCAGTGCTGCGACCCTGGAATTAGGGAAGTTGCGAAGGTAAGAAGCCCAAGAAATACGCATCATTATTAAAGTAACATAAACTTGGTAACCACAACTCAGTAAAAAACTGTATTACATAAGTGGTTGTGAAAATTAGTCATCGTTTTTCCTCGTTCGCATATTGTAAAGCTTTATTAAATTACAATAACAAGCCCTCAATTTCCGGCTCTTACAAAACGTGTACAATGTAGGTCAGCAGCTTTCGAATACCAGCTACACAAAATTCCGTAGAGCTATCAAATCACGAGCACTCACTAAAATTCGTAGAGATAACTGCGTTCTCACCACAAAACACGTCATGTTAAATACTGAGGCGAAGTGTTGTCCGGTATTTTCATGAGGCTGGGAGTCGCTCGCTCGGCGCCCGCTATCGATCCACGAGCGAGGGGGGCGGAGGGGCGCGGGCGGCACAAATTTGGGAAAACTTTGAAAGTTTCGCGTCTAATTCAGGCGCACGCACACGCACCCACAGCTCGATGCTGCACACAAACGCGTTTGCATCGTAATTCTGTTTTGTACCCGTTGTTTTCGAAATGTCACGTGTCTTCGACCTACGTGACTGGACGGATCTTTGTAAAGGGTTCACACGCGCAAATTAGATAAACAGAAATTATGGGAATAATTTGGCAACCATGAAATGTTATCAGGGCTGAAATATGGCCACTACAGGTTGCGGTCGCATACGCAGGAAGGTTGACCAAATGAATGTGGGCGATGAATCTGTAAGGTAATCCGATCGCTGGTCACGCAAGACTTTCGAACAATAGACCCAAATCGAATTATATTCGAACTGAAACTCGGCACTACTTAGCCCCAAACTCGGCTAAACTCGACGAAAGTAACGAAACTTGGCCGACCTATTAAGGTAATGTGACCAGAATTGGTACACACAATCACGCGATGATCAAAGCGGCATGCGGCATCATTAGCCATTGTGCTGTGAGTGCTTAGCCAAAGAAAACAATTAAGAAGATGAGCCGGAACGGGACAATGGCGCCGGACACGGCCGCTTCCGGCGGGACGATCAAACGGACGGTTTTTCAGTGGTGTTTTTACATTAAAGGATCGCTTGATGACAACGTTTGATTACAAAAGAATTCGTCATTGTAAACCGAACACCCTCTTGCCAAAATCACCAGCACCACACCTGTCCTAGAATTACGATTCCTTTCTCTATAGAAAACACTGGCGAAAACCAGAAATACAAGACCCAGATGCAATTCAATAGAAATATAAGAAAACTCACACGTTACAAAAACATGAAATCGTAAATCAAAATAGTCTGAAAAAACTCTTTCACCATTTTAAATCTATAAAAATATTTTTCATTATATCCTTCATTTATCGCTGGTATATAATTTCTGGTCCTTTGTCTGTGATGGTTGTTAGTAAACAGGCCATTTGCGGAATAAAGGAATTCCATTCAAGCAGCTTTTGCCAACAAAAAATGGGGAACAAAATAAAAACCCGAGAACAATTAGCTTGATTTAACGGCCATTTCATTAGATTATAATTAATGTGATTATTTTTATTTTGAAAGTTGTTGCTTTCTTGTTTTAGGGACTTTTTTTCTATTGTTTCAATTTAGGCTTGTTGACGTATTTTATGAACATTTTCTTCTCCTTTTCGTAAGAGCTAGATTTGTAAGTACTTTAACTACCAAAACTTAATTAAAATTAAATGATGTATTACAAAACTAATTGACTCGTGAAATTCGAATAATCAATACCTAAAGAGCTTCAGAATTAGACTTTTCTTCTAGTGGTCAGTAAAGCCCTGTGACGATCTACAACGCCACATGCGAACTTCGTATCTGACGTCACACGAATCCTGCACAGCGTAAGCAAAGTTTACCGCGCGCCGAGTATATACAGGGTGGCACATTTAGATCAGTCAATATGGAAAAGTCTTAGGAACCATGTCATCGATTTTAGTTACAAGAAAAACTGCATTCATACATTTAAATAAAAACTTGTACTCAGCTCGGAAATCGAACCCGAACGTTTGAAAAATAAAACTAACACTATTTCTATTTAGATCTTGATTGTGTTGGGCTTAAGAAGTAAATGTTACTATGAAACATGATGTCTAAAATGAATAAAATGCATTGTTTTTCATATCCTTTAATTTATTTTAGTAAGTTTTCGAAATTATTACCATTTTTTTCAATACAACATTCACACGACACCCGTCTGGTCGGAGGATCCTCCCTTTTCTATAGAGGATAGTGAATTTTACGCCTGTTCTTTATACCTCTATAGCCCCATTTACACGGTGCAAGTTTATTGCCTGAGGCATATCATAAAATTGTAGCAACAATTGACTGGCGCCATCTAAACAACACGTACATTTTTTGCACGATACGGGCAAGTTATTTTCCGTTCAAAAACGGTAAGGTGTATAAACAGCACGTAACATAAAATCGCACGTACAATAAAATCGTTTTCAATACTTGAATCAATTGATAAAAGACGAGCAACTCTGTGTTTACGGGGCAAAACTTGCATGCAAAAATCGCCTTGCAAAGTGTAGGGTATAAAGTTCACTTATCCTCTGTAGAAAGAAGGATCCTCCGACCAGACGGGTGTCGGGTTTGGTGGGCAACTGCCCAGCGATTGATGTCGGAAAGTTATATATAATTATGCTGATCGCACAGTATACACTGCTTGCGCGATGCAGGATTTGTGTGACGTCTGACGGTCTTTGATGTGTAAACAGAAGTCGCATGCAATTCTTGAATGGCAATAATAGAACGTGCTTTATGGCATGCGATTGTTGCTCTTTAACGTTCCAGAAACTTGCACCGTGTAAATGGTGATGTCTCTGTAACATTGACGTACAAATAATTATATAAAATTATACTATTTACCAAGAATAAATCTGTGTAGAAAATCGAATACTTAATCAGCCTATAATGTTTTCACTGCTGGTCTATGTGAGAGGGAATAGGCAATCCCCACGCGAGTGCAGTACGGGTTGGTGAGTGTTACGTGTCTTCGGATTGTTTTGGTTCTTGGACTTTGGTTTGCTCACGATGCTTTCCTTCACCGTTTTGAGAGCAGCGGTGATGATATAATGATGCCTGCCTGGGTTCGATCAAACGACCTACAACTCGTAAGTCGTGGCCGATAAGTCGAATATTGCGTCGGATATAGCAAATCGAATATATCCGTTTTATTTCGATGGCTAATATTTCATTTGTAACTACAACCATCAACATAATCAGTCTGTAATGTCCCCACTGCTGCACTGCTGAGACACAATTTTTTTTTTTTTTTGATCTCGGGGTGGAAAATCCACATGGATGTCCTCCGCCCTGGGGCGGGCGGAGGGGTCTGTCAGACTCGTACTGACTAAAAACCACCCCGGTGTTCCATCTCACACCTACGTCGGGGGTCGCGGGAACGCAGATACTTCCGCGACCCTACTGCTGAGACACCAGGGCCTACCTCTTCGAGAGGTAGGGTAACTATAACCACCAAGCAATTAAGCAGTTCTTTTTCAGTAGTTTATAAGCGATGTTTTTTAGGAAAGTAGTTTGCAGATTGTTGATGGAGAGCAAATAAGTAATTAAGTAGGTAGTTCTGTAAGTTGTAATGTATGTTGTAGTGTATTAGTAATTTTCTGTTCTGTTACAAATTTGAAATTTCAAATTGTCAAACCGTGAAAACGGTTTTGCGGGGCATAGTTCTTAAGTTAAGGTTTTTTTTATAAACTGTTCATGAAAATAAATAAGTAATAATAATGTTCTTAGAATTGCGATAAACAAACAACGATATAGCAAAAACGTAATGAATCAAAAACAAAGCTCATAGATCAGTAGTGATTACCGTGCAGTTGTCACCCCTGCCTTTGTAATTAACATTCGAGCCATTACTTAATTAAAGCGATCTCTTTTAGCAAAACACTCCATATTATGATTAACGTTACTTGCGATTGGTTGGATAAAAGATGAGTTATTTTTATTGTATTTGTTGTGTTTTATGCAAATTGCTAATTCGAAAATATTAATACTGTGCATTTTAATGAACAAGCACAACTACTTACTTCTAATTGTGTGTTGTGTGCTATAAACACATATATATATGCGTACACCCACATTTCGCAAGTTATGTTTAAGTCCCATGTAATAGGGGGGAACCTATTGCCATCAACCTGGCACAAATCCAGACTGGTATTGAGAAATTCCTGATGGAAAAGCCCAATAACATTTTGCGCGACCTGGAATTCAAACCCAGGAACTCATGCTCAGCACTAGCGCTTGCGACCACTAGACCAACGGGGCAGCCATTTTAATGAAAACACTTAATCAAAAGGCCCATTTTGTATTTAAAACATATTCAAAATCAGTTTCGATTTTAAAATTTAAGTATTCATTTGACGCTTGCAACATTATGATGTGAATGAAACTAGATTTTGTTGTACACACGGCTACATATCTAGCTATAAACTTCCAGTATAAGCTGACCTCTCATTGTACGAAAATCCTTAAAAATGTGAGATCAGCTTAAACTGGAATTGTATTACTTGATAAATAGCCGTGTATACCGTCAATTAACGCTATATTCAATTTGAGTAGCGCGTTTTGTTTGAACGAAAACAATGCTGTAACAATTCTTTACATTGAATTCATGCTAAAAGAATTTTACGAGAAGGACTATATCTTTATATTGGCTTGTTGCCAATCTATAGATAAGCTGCAACAGAATTTGCCGCTTAGAATTAATAGACTAAGATCTTCTCCAGGAAACGGTCTAAGTTCATTCAGTAGTTGAGATTAGCTCCTACAGTCAGACAGCCGAAGTCGCTGACAATACAAAACGAATCTAGTAAAATTGATCATTCACTTTGGCCATACACTTGACGCAAGTCTCGAATGTTTTCAATACAAGAATATGCAACACCTTTTTAAACAACTGTCCGAAAAAAAGAGTGTTACAGCATGTAAAACTCGTTCAAAAAAAATCTAGACCTTAAATTATAACATTTTAATTCAGGACAATGTAGGTACAAGCCTCAAAATATTTTTACCATAATATTGTACCAATGTGTAGCCACAAAACATATTTAATAAATTGTAGTTAAACAGTGAGACAATATTATGAAACACGAATTCTTGTCGATGTATACCTATTTTTTAAGCTGACTGTACCACTCAATACAAAATAAATCTGCTTAGCCTTGTCCCAACTATGTTGGTGTTGGTTCCCAGTCTAACCGGATGGGATGCAGCTGAATACCATTATTTTATATGGAGCGACTGTTCTGACCTTTCCAACCCAGTTACTGGGTAACACGATAACGGTGGTAAGACTGGTTGTCAGACATTTGGGCTTCTGACTACCCGTAACGACTGTCAAAGATCTACGAATGAGAGCCGGGACCAATGACTTAACGTGCTTTCCGAAGTACGATACGTAATGAATGGTCACCCATCCACGACTCCCCGCGGCAAGCGCTGCTTAACCTTCGATCGACTCGTGTGGCTATTATTATTTAGCCACGAGCCCCTCACTCGCTGAGTACTGTACTACCTACTGCCTTCAATTTGTGACCTCCAAATTTTTGCATCAACATCTGCCCCAATCTCGGTCGAAGCTCATTTAATTAAACGGCTGCTATTAGTTCGCCCCCTCCACGATTTCCTTAATTTCTGTTAATTCCTGCACCCATAGACGAAGACTTAGAGACCGTAAAATTCTTATACTGATTTTGTTTGCAAACATTTAAAATTGTATTTCCAGGTTTTTGGGGAATACATACTACATACAATAGAACACGGATTTAATGGAAAAAAAATGCAATTTTATTATTTCTGCCACCAATAACAAACAACAACAATATTTGCTGTCAACTATATTTTCATGAATAGGAATAGTTAAGATAGTTAGACAATTTAATTTAAGCGGTTTGGTCCTTCTTATAATTTAGCCCCTAACTACAAACTCACGTCGGAACCATTTAACCCCTTACTACAAAGTCACGTCGGTACGTCACGCGTCGTTACATGTTGTACAACTCCCATGCTCAGTAAAAAAGGCAATTAAGTCCAGAAAATACTTCCTAGAAAAAAAAAAATGAAACCATTTCAAGAAAACAAATACCGTCTACAATTCTAATATTAATAGTTAAAAAATACCAGTATTTATTAACAAGAAGTTGAACATGAACATGATGGCTACCTTTCAATTTAAACCTCACATTTCAATTTACCTGGCCCGGTTTTATCTTTAATGCCTGGCTGGTAATTATGCCGCCAGACAGTGGGATTCCAACCCCTTTTTACTTGATATCGGCTAGTGCTTATGTACGAGTACCTACGAGATATTATTAAATTGTTTAATTTGCCCCTGCCTGGGTTTTAATGTGAAATGGAGATACACCTTGTTTCGTGTCAGGAAACTTTATTACTCTATCTTTGTAATGTTGAGTTACAGAACATTGTTTGGGCATACAATGATTTAGAAGGAATAAAAAAATAAAATATAACTAAATATCTTATTTTTAAATAGTTTATTTTGCTCTGTGCCAATCGATCTTAGCTTATTGTATTCCAGTCTGGGGTGGTGCTACTGAGAACCATTTCATCCGACTAGAACGAGCACAATGAGCTGTTCTGAAGGTTCTGCTTTCTAGGCCGCTAAGATATTACACAGTACAGCTATATGCGGAATCTAAAGTGCTGACTGTCAGGCAGCTGTATGTCCTTCAGTCAATGCTCCGTAAGCACTCTTCTCGTCCGTCCTCTGAGCCAACAGGCAGAATTAAACATACGGTTTTTCCTCAAGTGTCGCATATTACCTCGTTTGCCATGGGGTGTGTAATGTATGATATAATAACAAATGCTCTAATTTCACTTGAAATAACGTTCATATAATATAATTTTCATATGCTATAAAATCATATAACCTAATTTCATATGACCTAATGTTTCATATGATATAATTTTCATTTAATATAAAACATTTAGTATAACGTTCATTTTATATAATTTTCAATATGTATAATATTCTTTTTATATAACATTCATTTGACCTAATGTTCTTTTGACCTAATTTCCATGTTTAATGGTCACAGTTCTAACCTAACTCAAATGGCACCTAACCAAATCTTAAAATATTCAATGCATGGTTGAGGGTGGGCTTGGTCGACGGAGCCCCGCTTCGCGGGGCTCCTACTTCTGGATGGTTTATAAAAAAATAACCACGAAAGGGATGGCGATGGCACACGACCCCACCATCCCCTTCTAACCTAACCTGTCCGAGTCGGGGTGCCCTAAAGTCCATTTTTGCTAGCACCATACTTAGCAGGCGTTTAAAATCGTATCAGATTTTCTAAATTATATTAAAAGTTATTAGAGATTATGAATATTATAGTAAATGAATAATATGCTGCATGAATATTATGTCAAATGTGCATTATAGGAAATGCTTATTATATCATAAGAAATTAGATAAAATGAAATTATATCAACAATTCATTATCTCAACTGATCGTATTAAACAAAAGTATATTAACTGAAATTACGTCAAGTGAACGTTAGATTTTTTGTTATTATATCAACCGTTACACTCCCTTTGCCATGAGACACTATTATGTCACCAGCACGTAAATTTATAACCAACTTAATAAAGTACTAAAAATTTATCCCGATACTAAATATCAGCTCAAATCTAAGCTACAGGAATTTCTTCTAAAACTAACTTTTCGCAATACGGAAAATTCCCCAACAGAAGATCCTCTTCTGTTGGGGAATTTTGGAAATATTTATAAATCATTTAGGGTTTTTTGTAAAACAAAAATTAAGATTGATACGCTCGCACACTCATTCATACCTCACTCACAGTCACACTCACACATTCACACACCCCCAAACATCCATACACACTTATCTCCAGACAAACACACTAGAAACTTATACAACACATTTATTTAATGTTTTTTTTTTTGATTTTTTTCTTGTATTCAGTAGTTTTTTTTTTTTTTCTCTAATGGATTATTGTGTAGTATGTGTGTCCTATTATTTTTATATCCGCATCATTTTGAAAGGACATTGGCTTCTAAGATACAGGTACATAAACCTAGTTTAGAAGTCAGGGTTTTTCACTCGTGAGCACTAAATCAAGCCAGTACAAGCCATTGATCAAAATAATGTAAATGCATTTATGGAGAAATAAAGATTTTTATTTTTTTTATTTATTTTATCTACGAGTTACATTCACATATTGGGCATTTATTTTTATGACTGTATTTTTGTATTTAACCTGCATTATATTGTTATTTTTTTTTCCCGCGGCTTCGCCCGTGTGGAGTTGGATAATTTCCGAACGTACTTAACTACCAGGAAAAAGTATATCCTATGTCTTAACACAGGTCATGGTCTACTTTTGTGCCAAATTTCATTGAAATCCGTTCGGTCGTTAAGATGTAAAACGATAAGAACTCAAACTCAAACTCAAATCATTTATTCCAAATAAACCAATTACAGGTACTTTTGAATTGTCAAGGGGTCGGTCAGTCAGAAAGATGAAGCTAGTTGCCCATTCCAAAGCGTAGTAGGTTCCTATGGAGAAGAACGGGCAAGAAACTCCATGGACACTCTTTTAAATTAGAATATTGTTACAAAACATTGGTTACATCATTCATGTTGAAATTATACATGTGAGAATAATGTAGTAAATCGTGCACGTTAAAAGCGACCATAATAAAAATATAAAAAGAAAAAATAATTAAAATAAGCCATGGCAGCTAAGAGATGACCAGTCCCCACTGACGGCGCCCGTTCACGAACATGACGCATGGATCAGCATCATTTAGCTCAACCATTTTGAAGGGAACTTAATGATCCAACACACACGCCACCACCAGCGAGACATTTGAGTGAGCATGACATACTCTCAGCCGCCAGGGTACATTCAAGTCAATGAAAGACGTACTCAGTAAATGGTAGATTTAAAGTAGGTAAACAGTGCTCACATAATATGTGCAATGCAATTATATAATGAAAAAAAAACAGACGAGACAGACAGACAGAGTTACTGTCATATTTATACAATTTGTATGGATTTAAGTTGCTTTCACAATATTCTGCAAACCCTCTGAAAATATCAAGTGGCATTGGGTGCCTTTATCAATAAACATCTCAAAGCCAGCTTAAATAAATACAACTCCTTTGATTTAGGGCGAGTTTAAAGGTGGCAACAAATAAGGCTGTTAGCTTCAAATCCGTAGTCGGGTCACGACGCGAGGAATCAAATGCACTTCCATTGCAAAGTACACACGAGGTCAGAGATACTGAGACATGGATATTATAATATTGGTCAGTAAATAACGAGATAGTTTCTTCTTTGTTAAATGTGTCAGTATTTTCTGTGTGGATGTGAGGATTTACATCACTAGATTTAGGTAGACACTAAGAAAACGATACTGACCCTTGAATGGATTTTCTGGCATAAAACCTTCATTAAATAAACTTAGGTACAGACGCCAGCACGTCAATCTACTACAATCTGACAAATTTCTTTAATCGATTTTTAAATTAATATCTACAGCATAAGGTACAAAGTTGATTGGGAAAATTTGACAGTTTAAAAAAAGAAGAAAGAAAGAAAATATGTTTATTTGGCACAAACCAAACACACAAAAATACAAAAGTAGCCAAAAGCCTCGTATTCAACCAACAAAAAACGTTTGGAAATGTTGTTCATTGGTTGAAGTCAAGGCCTCGGACCATAGAAAATATTGCGTAATTTACTGTGTGTAGGTACTTTAGTTTCAGGTAGGTTGATGTGCTGGCGTCTGTACATAGATCTATATTACAAAACAGGAACACGCTATGGTAGGCGTTTTGATTAAAGTAGTAAATATAGCTATGTGTTCAGCATGTTCTCAATGTTTATGTCATCCAACTAAAAATCAGAAGCTTTTTCTCAAACATTATTTTGTTGATATTTCGTGGGTTATTGAGTTAGTTAATACGATGGCAACAAATAAACCTGTTAGCTGTGTATTGGCAGTCCGGTCACGGCGACACATGGGATCAAGTGCACTTATACAGCGCGCTACACACGGAGAAATTATCTGAAGATTATAGAGATCGGTTCGTTGCCGCGTTGGTAGAACATTTTGATAAAACTGGATTATTTAAAGAAGCAATTAAACTTGTGGAGTTCGTTCTTGTACAATCAACATTATGAGGAGTTAATGTTGCAAGTTGAAAATATTGAGAAGGAAGGATTTGGGTGAGGCCTTTGCTCAGCGGTGGGACAGTACTGGCAAACACAGAAAAAAAAAAGTTACCAAAATGATATGTTGAGTAATTTTGATTTTAACTATCCATATTTATTATCATTGGCTCAGGAAAACTTTTCATACGGTAGCTTACGGCTCAAAAGACCAAACATTGCTCGTCGTCCATACATAGTTGGCCTAAGATCCAACAGGGAAGTGTTTTTACTTTTTGGGTTCTAAATAATGTATATATTCGATTGAACCTACGGACACTTTTGAGAATTCGGAAAAAATCAAAACACTTTCGGATTTTGAGGTTATAATTACGTCAATAAAAACATTCGGTATGTCGCAATAACTTAGCATTTATTACTGAATGTAAGTACGTACTTACATTGGATTATAAATTGTAGGTAAACGTTTTATTGCCACACTGCTAGGTCAGTCATCATATTTCAAGAAAAAATCACAATCCTTTGTTCACGCCAAGTTGTTAGATAAAATCGGAAAGAATAATAAAAAAATGCAAACGAATTTAGTACGCAACCAACGCAAACGCAGATCGAGCACAGAATGCGCGCGCAAAGTGACATTACTACCAAATGTCAAATGTTGTCATCTGTCAATTCATCAACTGTCAATGTCGATATTATTGCTCGTTTCAAACAGTGCTTTCAATCGAGTTTTTTTGATAAGCCGTATTATGGTTCCGCGACATCATAGCGGACTGTTTGTAACTAAAAACCATTATCGTATATCAAGTGTTGAGAATACTGACGCTTGTCTGTGTCAAACTCTTATTAAGAGTGCTGTTACAAAGACTTGGCTGTAAGAGCTATAATACCTTCGCCTATTAAAACCTCAAATTGAACCAAAAAATAATAACACCGAGGATTATGACGGAAGTGAATACTTTTTAAAAAGTTTTCGAAATTATGAAGTGTCCGTGCTATTGAAATATTTGTAAAGTACATGATAAAAGAAACTAGTAATTATAGTAAATGTTTCATGCGTGATTCATAGGCCATTTTTAACTATGTCCTTTACAAATAGAATTAAACCACAAATAACAGCACCAATTCTAACCGGAGACACAAGATATATCTCAAGCCTTCGTCCCTCGTGCGCCCAGTCCACCTCACAAGAAAACCTTAGCGAAGTAATAAGAAAAGGTAGAAGTGCCCCATTGAATGATAACTCCGGGCCCTTTGTCTCGCGTCCGTCTTGACGAATCGAATTAAAAGGCTTATTGTGTCTACGTGACAGCGACTGAACCCCTCACCGACGCCAGGAGTTTTTGTTTCAAGCAAACTAAAATATTACAGGCCATTCACTAGATCCCACCCCAACTGGGGAGATTTGCTACTTGAATTTGTACTCAATTTTTAACAGCGACTGTTAATTAAGAGAGTTGCTCTTTATTGGCGAGAGTAGCCTTAATGCGTTAATTGTTGAAATGCAATCTCGGAAGGGAGTTTTAAATCATTTGAACGTCATATTTTTAATTTAGAAGTTTTGATGTTTAGATTTTTGTGACGTAGTTAATTGATGGATTTTAATTTGAGGAGACTTTGATTGATATTGTGTAGCCCTTTTTTGTTTTTGATGTTATTATTATTTTTTGTTTCAGGCGTCCTTGCGACACCGGATGCCCTCTCCGTCCGATCAAGGTAAACTTCATGTTTAATTAATTGAAAGTTTTAAGTAGTAGTAGTAGCAAGTATTTAAAAAAATATAAAATATTTAATAAAATTTAATAAAAATTATAATTATACTATTTATATTTTTTTATATTTTTTATAAAAACGTCTTATGTATCAAATATGATACACTCAAAAAAAAGTTATTATTTTATTTTTTTAATGCCAGAACGCCTTAGGTTTAATGACCGTTTATTAAAAAAACCCGCTGGAATTTTCTTATAAAAAAGAACGATACATTACTCAAAGCCACCATCATTTACCGGAGCCTCGAAGAAAAAACCTGGCACTTCCCTTGTACAACATGTCTTAATTATTCATTACATCCCACGACTCCTTGCAGACGCCAACCAAAAAGCGTACCATAAAAATATATACTAAAACGAACACGCACTTTAATGAGGGCCGTGCAATATTTATACACAAGCTACCCTAATTGCTAGGGTGGAGAGTGGAAAAAATGGGCAATTTCACGTAATGTAATATGTATATTTAAGGTGAAGTTCCCAAACGCAGCGCGGCCAGGAATTTTGTCGCGGTCGTACTTATTACACGAAACCACTTCAAACGTCTTTCTACGTCGGCTTCGGCTGTGATACCGGTGGGAAAGTAGCTCTATCTTAACCTCAAGTTTTAAATATGAATTTGGGAATTAATGAAGATATCATACGTTGATGTATTTACAATAGGTTGGTAAGAAATGGTACTCATTGTTGTTTACTAACAAAATTTGCTAGATATAAATGTCAACGTTGACCATAAATTCATAATTTACAGACACATTTCTATCAATAAAACAAACAAAAAAAAAGATTTGTAAAAAAATATCCAATTATTTATATTTATTATAACAGATTCAGTTTTATTCATAGATTTTCTTAATTTTCTAGTTTCTCTAAAAAAAATAGCAAATTCCATTTCGATTTCTCGATCTTTAAAAATCTAAGTAGAGTAACTTTCCCCAGTACTACGCAATAAGTAGCCGGGATTTTTATTTTTTCAATATGTTTAGGTGCTCAGCTCGCTCCCCTCGCCGCCACAATTTCCTCTTGACGGAAGCCCTCAATCTAATGATATGGCTGTGTTAAAAAACACAAGGAAATTTAATAACGCCAAGAGCCCACAGCCCACGAGAGAAAACAAAGAAAATTTAATTTCGACGATTCCCACATGCTCAATATCGTTGAGAAGTTGCGCACTTGAACGTGAAACGTGCAAATTAAAAATATCCCCTGATATATTTATATTTTAGGAATGTACTGAAGTAGCCTGTTAATATGGTTTTAATTGTAAAATAACTTAATTGTTAGTAGCAATATTTTATTTGCACGACCGCTATATGAAACCGAGCGCGCAGGAAAAACCAACAGTTGAGCGTGCGGAAATCTGCATATCATGTTACGGGGACGGTAACCCTACAGTAATTATACGGGACAAAGCTTAAAACATTTCAAAGGTAAGCAAATTAGTTCCGCACTTAATGATCCGACAAAGCGCGTAAATCTTTTTAAAATGCTTGCCCGAAGTGTTTCCTTTTCCTGGGGTAAGTAAACAGTACGTTAAAAAAGTATATTTGCATAATCTAGGGGTGCACGTATGCAAATCCGTGGCCCGTACGGGAAAGGCGGTGAAAATTGTATCAAATTGTTCCACCGACACGTAGGCTTTGCCGGCAATTTGTCAAGCGAGCAATAATTATTTGGAGCCCCCGGCCTGAATGGTTGACAATATGGGCTGGCGTAAAGCTTGTCATTTGTGCTAAACATTATGACGTGTCATTTCTGGTTTATTTATTGCCGGGGAGTTCCGTAAATGTGTTAATTTTAGCTTTTCCGTTATATTTCTCAAAGATTACTTATTTACTGACTTGGTAGTCCTTAGTTAAGGATAATCATGTATCCAAACCGGGGACTTACGTCTATAAATTGTACGTTTCGGGATAATCGCTAATCAGATAAACCGTTAACACATTGTAAAATCGCAAAATTAAATCCGAAAACCCACGTATACAAAATCCAAAAATCCCTTTCCAAATCACAAAATACAGGCAATCGGCAGATTCCCACGGTTTTCAATAAAAACAAACCATTGCAAATGGCTGGAAAGGTCTCGAATTAAGCCGCGGGCTCACGGGCCGGACGCAGGCAATGGCCCGTCCCGACTGAAAAATGTTATGCGCCACCTGTGGCTCGCACGTGTAATCGTATGCGTTTATCTCTGCGGGAACGTATGCACTGGTCCTGGTCCGGATGTACCAACAAAGATTTAAGATGGGGTTTGAAAAGTATGTTGTAATTTTGGTAATTTTCCTGGAACGTATTTGAGGGAAAAGAGATAGAGGCGAAATATTTTTGGAAATATAATACAATAATGTCCCTACCATTAAAATATAAATAGCAAATATAATTAAAAATACACATTTTAATTATAAATAGAAAAATGGAAAATACTCAAAAGAGCAAATCATCTAGATGTAAAAAAAAAATAATCTCCATAATCCGCTTTATTTATATCTGGAGTTATTAACGTATTTTATTTATAATAAGTAGCTATGTTAATTCAGGAAATTGTTAAAATACTAACAATGAAATCCCTATGGAATCGGAAAAATCCAGCACATTTTACATCCGCGTGTCACGTACTAAGCCATGCATCCATTCAATTCCACATCAATAGCCTGAATTTATGCGACGCCCAACGTTCGGGCAATTATCATTCACGCAATGACTGCTCCGTGTCCACTCATCGCTCCGAGCGTGCCCTCGATACTGTCCCGCACCCGACCAATTAACACGCCCATTGCATCCTGCTCGATTGACCAAACGATTTATTGACTGACCTCGCTTTTTTACCCAATATTTTTATCATTTAGCCATTTTTACGAAGCTTTCAAACAATTTTCCCACGGTTATGAGGTTCTAATAGTGAACCAGGGTCCTTTATGAAGCCGAGCGAACACAATAACGATAAAGGTGAGCAGAAAATCCGGACAATAAAGCGTCGACAAAAAACTTGAATGAGGGCTAGTGCGGGCCAAATAGTTCGTGAAATTTCGAAGGGTCCCGTAGTTGGGGCACGCGCTGGACGGGACACTTTACGACGGTCCTCTCAGTAAACCTGCCCATTATGTTGGGTTAAGGGATCGCGTCCTCCAGTTATAAAGATGCCGAACGCTCGGCTAAGATTTGTAGCCGGTTTATGGATGTAGAAGGGGTTGTTGGATGCAGCGGAGGGTATTATGATCATGTCGAGTCGAGAGTTCGTATCATATCCAGGAGTCAACAGGCGAACATGATTGAGGACTTTCGAAAGGGGCAGCTCGGGAATGGAAATACGATGCTGTTTTTTTCCGAATTGCAATGCTTTATTTAAGTGGATGTTTTGTAACAGTGAAATGGAATATTTTTTGTTCGGAACTCTCGTACCGTTTTTATGAAATGCACAGCTTGGATTTTCAAGAAATCTTTTTCAGTTTCTTGTATCAATAAATACAGTCAAGTTTGTTGCACATTTACGTTAGCTCCAAATCTGTTTTTGTGATTAGCCAAATAAACACAGGGCAAACGTCCACGTACTTAACGTTTCCACATGAGCTACCTAACACCTCAACGGCACTCAAAAGACTTCACTACATCCAGACACACAAAGTTGCCACATAACCGTTTCATCTCAAATCTTACCTCCCACCCGAAACTCATCCTTAAAGCCCAAAAGATAGAGTTCAGAATGAAATGGGAATGTCTTTGGCAACTGTAGGTAATAAATTTGTTTGCAGGTGAGACATCTAAGGCTAATTGTACACGGCAATCGTGAGCGTCCAGTACAAACAGAGGCAAGGTAAAGGCGTTTACAGGTGTTTGCTAACAGCCCTCACGTAAACAGCTCGGCGTTGAGTTCCTTTTGCGGCGCTCTGCTGCCAGACTGATACTTTGAGACGAGTTACTATTGTTTGTACATCTTACTGGGTACGGGTCTCTGTGTGAAATGCTGTTGGATTCTCTCTTTTGGTTGGAATATGCTGAAAAGGCAAAAAATGGAAAAAGGTTTGTGACCAAGCTGATCAATTTGCAATAGCGTGAGGCATTTTTAGCTTGGGTGGTTTTTCGGAGACTGAAAACTTATTATGTATTTTTTTTATTAGCAAAGTATCCAAAAATAAAACAATCCCACAAAAGACAACACCAAAAGGTAACCAATAAACATCGGTCGAAAGTAGTTCCTTTCACAAAAGTTTGGAACAACGACTTGCAAAGTTCTATACGAAAATTGACCACAAAGGTGAACTGAACCACAGTTCACCCAAAAAGCGAGTGTGGTTGCGAAGCGACTAGGTTGTGGTCGCCTCGCCCCACCTCGACACGTCTCGGTCAATCCTTTTGACGCTAACCTGTCGTGTGAACTGACCCTTTGAGCTCTCACCTACGACCGCAAACGTTTTGTGTATTCAGCTTTATGGAGAATTAATTTGGTAAGATTGGGTGAGCTCTGTAGGTGTGGTAGCTCTATTCTATATCCGGGTAGGTAGTACCTACCCGGTTTATTATTGATTCCGCATCCACATGTATTTCATGTAGTATACTTCTCAAAAGAGGACTGACTGCCTCGTTGGTCTAGAAGTCGCAAGCGCTACTGCTATGCATGAGGTCCTGGGTTTGATTCCCGAGTCGGGCAAAGTGTTAATGGGTTTTTCTATCTGGAATTTCTCAGAAGTAGCCTGTAGTCTGGATTTGTGCCCGGTTGATGGCAATAGGCTCGCCCCCTATTACATGGGACTTAAACATAACTGGCGAAATGTGGGTATACCTAATACAGGTACGCCTCTGCCCAACCCTTCGGGGAAACAAGGCGTGATGTTATGTTATGTTTATAATTCTGCATCATATCCCGATGCAGGATCCTTCTACTTCAACAACATCGTCACTTAAAGACATGCTTAAAGAGTCAACATTCGCTAATCAAGGATGCAAAAGCCAATTTACCCATTAAGTAGTAGCTTTCTTCAGAACTTACAAACTATTACAAAAGCCCACTTAAACTCACATCAGCTGCACAAGAATCCATATGCTCTCCATTACCGGTATTAAGATTTCAAAGACACAAATTCATTTCTCAATAGCTCCTGTCCGCAAAGCCATCCAATTATCGTCTTTCAGCAGTATAAAGCATAAAGTATAATATAAAGCCTAAGTACCTAAGCAAGAGGCTTTGGAAGTTCGCTCGTAGAACCGCGGATCTTAGGCGCAAAATATGCAGTGCGCTGGTCCTACTTCCCTGCATATTACATGAGTCCAACTTTTGTCGATTCCTTCAATATTTCACTGGAAAATCCCTTGCTTTGCTGTATATGAAATTGAATAAGTTAAGTCAGTTTTATCTTTTGTGGTGATCGCGACTGGAAGACGAAGTAACTTTAACCTGATACCTGTTTGTTGTTCTTGGCATAGTTACCATAGCGAAAATTATTCATTCACTAAAAATTGATTGGGAATAAGCAAAACAGTTAATAAAATAAAAGTTTTTTTTTTTAATGAAAACTTCTGTATAGGCCTTGTGCACTTTTGTTGTGATGGGTAAAAAATGTTAAACTCGCGTCAGGACACGTGACCTGATTGAAAATTCGTAAGACGGAGGGAGAGTAGACCGGTGCAAAATTATTCCCTAACTATTCCAAAATATCAAAACAGCACAACGGTAATATTCAAGTTTGCCCTTCTACCGGCCCTCTCGGACTGCAACTCGTTTTTTCTTTTTTAAATAAGCTTTTTATGAACTAAAAAGTGCTAAATCAAACTTACACACATAGAACTTTAATATTTTCTTAAAAGCTTGAGGCTTATCTTTAAGTGTAAGAGGGACATTTACACCTCAAGCTTTTAAGAAAATATTAAAATTCTATGTTTACGATATCTTGTTTGATTGAGGAGTTCCGATGGCCACTTTCCTGCTCCATCATCAGACCCTGGACACGACCGAAGCAAGTTGATGTAAAACTTGTAAAAAGAGACATGCCCTAACGTCCCTACTAGGTGAAGGTATAAGTTCTCTAAAAGCATAATACGAAAATCAAAGTCAAAGAAAACCTTATCCAATTGAAGTTATCACAAAATTAAAATACACAAAGCGAACATCAAATAATATTCTGTACATTTCCACAAAGCGCCCCGACCTCAGAGCAGATACGACGAAACCTAATATTCAATACCGCTATCGACTAGTTAATAGCAGCATTGTGCTAGGACAATAGTTCCCACATCCAAGGAGATTGCATTGCGACTTAATTTCATTGCCTAATACACTCTCGTATTTGCTATCCATCCATGTTTGCGCGCCGTTCATTCTACCCTACAGACGTGGCTATATTTTCCTTTTGTCTAGACGAAATCTTAACGAATATTTAAGTAGTATAAATTAAACGTGAGATGTGTGTGAGCACGTTCTTATATGTGACATGAAATTTGAAGAAAGGTTCCTGGATGGGAGGTTCCTGGTTTGAAAACGAACAGTTTAAAGCATTGAGGGTAACCATGAGAATATAAAAATAACAATAGCCAATTTAGGCTCCCAAATAGCAGTGATAGGAACAGAACAGCCACATAACACACCAAATATCATAGTAACAACAAATGTAAGTTGGAAACGAGGGTGGTATCTCCAAATTGCTCATGCAAGACAAAATTAACCCTCGCCCACATTAACACAGATAAGTGTGCGAGCTCATTTGCGAGCCTTCCGGCTGGCGCTCGTTACATCTTGATATTCTTTACCCCTTCACCGATACCCGCACCACACGAGCAATAAATGGCGCGGAAGGAGCCGCTATCGCGCGGCCCGATATCTTCCATCCGAATTAATTTCAGAACGTTCCTTCTCAGAAACGAACTAAGTTCGCGCACTTGTTATTTCGACGTGCAGCCGAGCGCGCGACTTCTAATCGCGAAGAGTCGCGAGATAAAATGGCGACCCGTAATTACCATAACGCGCCTTTCGAAGATATGTGGAGAATCTTAATGGTACGGTGGCTCCGTAAATAATGGGCTCTTATGGGAAAGTTGGTAAAGAGCACTGTTTCGTGTGTAATTTTAAGGGTTTCCTGCCTCACGTGCTTTTTGAATAATGTGCTAAATACGGAGCGGGCGGTAATGACGCTCGCGTTTGTTTTCATATAAACTTAGACAATAGATTCAAGTTTATGGGTACTCCAATGGCGTCCTTGTACGTTTGAATAATTTTAATATTAGCGTGACAACACTACACGTGTATGAATTGGTACATTTAGTGGTGCCGTTTATCTTGTAGTGCTTGTTACGAACTTTGGTTCAGAAGCAAATAGGTACGAACTTATTAACCTTGTAACTTGTATGATAATATAAATTCAGAACTTATTTGTTAGTAGGTATAGTAACGTACCTTCGTTTAGGGAGCCGCATAGATAAATAGCAACAGCAGTTAATTATTGAGCTAAAATGCATCTAAGAGCGGGCGCACAAAAGCGTTTCAGGCGCGATCGCGCTATCAGCCGCAGGATGCAGAATGTCGCGCGCCAGTCGCGATTACACGTGAGTTATGAGCTATTTCTGAATTGTGGTCGCCCGCGGCGTGTCGTGCGGTGCGCGCCATTCGTAGCTTCTTTCGTTCTAAGTAATTAGCCCTTTATTTTAAACACACCGCAATAATTGTCGCCTGCAGCGATACGTTTATCTTGAGTAACTTTAGCGGCGCAGTAAGAATTTATTTTCTTCATGGAGAAAATCAGTCCAGTTTTCTTGATATTTCGAAGTCAAACTTTTAGGTAAATATTTTTTGCCTATGTTGGGGTTCGCATTCATCTGGTTCGAAGTGCTCACCATACTATAGTTACCTTACTTACAGAACAGCCATACTAAAATATATAAAAAAAACAAGTGCCAAAGCCAAGTGCGAGTCGGACTCGCGCACGAAGGATTCCGTACCATTATTTATAAAAACGGCAAAACACTTATGTCTGTTGTATGGGAGACCCCTTAAACATTTATTTCATACGGTTTTTTTAGTATTTGCTGTTATAGCGGCAACAGAAACACATCATCTGTGAAAATTTCAACTGTCTAACTATCACGGTTCATAAGATACAGCCTGGTGACAGACGGACAGACGGACAGCGGAGGCTTAGTAATAGGGACTCGTTTCACCTTTTGAGTACGGAACCTTAAAAACAACTGGACAAAAACTATTTTTTACAGGTGCTTCCATTCATTTTCCATGCTCAGATTAGCAACAATATGAATACGTAATAGCATTAATAAAATATATGATAGTGCACCACACTAGACATCACAGCAGTACTGCCAACATTTGCCCACCGCTCGGCATTGTTCCGTATGCATATTTACGAACTCAGCTAATACGTTTCAAAATGCTCGCAGCGTACACAAAACGGTGTACACCTCCGAACAAGGAACGTGTTCGCTCAAATTACAAGCATTGTAAATTAGGACCAAAAACAGTTTCATTTTCCACACGAGCGCTGCAGCTAATATTGTCTCACCCCTAAAATATGCAGCCTTACCTGCGGGAATTGCCTGGATATAGTGTAATTGTTGAATATACCACGTCGTTTAATCCCAGCTACATCTTCTGGAATGTTCGAGAACGCAGCCAAGATTTGCAGGCAGTCTGCGGCGAGGTCTTGGCCCCGGGCCTAGCGCACTTAATGCACGGCTTAACTTCACTTGAGATTTCTCAATGTGTCTCACTACAACCCCGCTTTAGTGACACAACTAAGCGCGCCTGTAAACAAACATTAAAAACTCGTTTACTTTCGAACCCTTTTGGAAAGAGTTAAAGTTATAACGCCCCGAAACCTTCGAGCCTCCTGAAACTCAAGCTACTGCAAACAGCCGTGAGGCGTCGTAGATGAAATTGCAAAAATGTAAAAGAGCTAATGTTTGCTCACCTTAAACCCCTTCCCGACCCCACGTGCCGGCGTGACGAGCCGGATAAAAGGCTTTAATACACCCTCATCCCTTATTACGAAACTTGAAAAAGACAACAATATAGATCCAATGTGTCGCGGGCGCGGGCAATCATACGCGCATCAAAGGTGACGCGCCTGCGAGCTAGCCAAGTGTGGAGACGCCTTTATCTAACGACGTTTTGTATTAGCATTCTCTATGGAAATGACGAGTCAAAGGGCTACACGCGTTATGAGATCTCAAACAATACGGATTGTGACAATCCTGTTTCCTTCGCACGACAGGAAATGGTATTCGAATGTTTAATGAGAAGCCTCGGTTCATGTATCGTAAATGCGAATTCCTAGAACGTCTGCTTTTGCATTTCGTTACTCTGTTTGCGAATCCGTTTACTGCTTTGTGACAGCGGAAATTTTGGAGTCGTATTTTTAATTCATGTGACTGAAATGTCCTACAAAGAAGTGCAATTTCCATTTCTGACGGTTCTTTTGTCATATTATTCAACGTTCAAAAACTGGTCCTATCAGTGTTTCAAAAGACCAACATGGCGAAAGTACCAAAACTTTCTCTTAGTATTTCCATCCTATCTGCCTCCATACTTGTGGCTCGAACACATCAAGCAGTCATTACGGCCCTCGTGAAAAATCTCGGCGAGGCTGCTTTGCAAGTCAAAACTCCTTGGGGTACACTTGGCTCCTCCCGCACCCCGGTAGGTACCCGCTGCCGAGCGCGTGTGAACATTTTTCATATTGAGCTCCAAGATACAGGTGACGTGTTAAATGGCTCGATGTTTAAGATTCAAACAAGGGTACGTGAGAATGTATGTGTGGAGTAAGTGCTAGCTATTGTTTATCACACATTTGGTAGGTAGGTACATACATGGAGACTGTAACTAGTTTTCATATACCTAATCATCAAATGGTTAATATTAATTATTCTTTGATTCGATTTTCTCTGGTACGTAATTTAGAAAACTGTATTGAAATTATATTGCCACAATTTTCCTATAAAGGTTACACGTGGATCCGAAGTTCTAACGTAGGCGAACATTAAACTGGGAATAAAACATTAAAACATTGAACATAATCTTATTAACGTTTCTGCACGTGTTGAAAATAAACTATTAGGTACTTAAAGTGCTCGTTGTGTTGATAACTAAGTTCTTGGTGAAAAAATATGTTGCTACTGAACTGAAACTTAAAAGTTATTAAAATAAGAGTGTTTACTTCACACTTCTTCAGTTGATTTTTACAAAGGCTGGTTTTAAGGTAACCGTTTCATACTCGCCAAATTGTATCTCAACGGTTAATTTGTTGCCTCTTTAAAATTTCCTTCCCTCTCGGCAAAAAATAGAATTACACAACAAAAACATTTATTTCAAGTAACAAAGTAATAATTACAGTGGCCCTTATACATATATATAGTATAGTGCCCTCCAAAAGTTAGTTGACATTGTTCCACTTCAGCTGTACCGAATCCCACATTATGATTTAAAATTCTAGTTTCAAATGTTTGAATTGAACCCTGTAACATTTTTATTGACTAATTCAACTAAGTGGGTTACCTACCTATGATAAGAGATTACATTTTATTTTTAGATAATTTGATGTTGCAGCTGAAGTGGAAAAATCTCAACTAACTTTTTGCAAACAAACATATGTATATGTGCAAAGTATAAAACAAGCTTGTGTTAATTAATATGGCTTAAAACTATGTTAATAGTACTTCACTTTGCACCAGCCTGTACCTATAGTTATTATTTTCTATTAATTATCTCACAAAAAAAGTCATAAACGCCTCCCAAATAAGACCAGTTAACGTAAATAAAAATTAATTTATACAATATTTTCCACTCTTTGGGCTCTGTAATGATCTCTGGATATGACACGTCGCGGCAGGGCTACGCTTGATTTACGTTCCCAAATGTCGGCACATCCAGAGCAGGTGTGCTTGTTCAACTTAGAAATTAGCACACCGTACACTTTTAAATTGCCTACGAAATTCTCAAATTTTAATGTAAGGTTTTTTTTTTGGGGGAGATTTTTGAAATGGATTTAGAAAAATAACTTTTAAATATAATGTTTCTTAGTCACTACTGCTGTACTTCATCATCATATCATTACGCCTTGTTTCCCCGAAGAGTTGGGCAAAGGTGTACCTATAGGACACCCAGATTTCGCCAGTTATGTTTAAGTCCAATGCAATAGGGGGCGAGCCTATTGCCATCATCCGGCCACAAATCCAAACACCAGGCTACTATTGAGAAATTCCAGATAGGAAAACCCAATAATACTTTGCCCGACCTGGGAATCGAACCCAGGACCTCATGCTCAGCAGTAGCGCTTGCGACCTCTAGACCAACGAGGCAGTCAACTGACTGTCACAGCTTACGTGCATTTACTGTAACTTTATATATGTATCATCTGGGCAAGCAGCTGCATCTCAGACAATTTAAACGTTAAGATTGTACCTATAGGTAGTTTTCTTAGCGTATTCAATATCCCCCTAACAAAATAAATCGATGAAACTCCCATTGAAGTTGACACAAGACAAAATCCATTCCGCACATGTTACTCGACACATCGTTAAGGCGACGTGTACGCCATTACATGAAATTATTCCGTCGTCCACAGCCTCCGCAAATTGACATTCAATCAGTGTACACCCACATTGTTTCCCTATCAATCCTTATTGGGAGTTGGCACACGCGCCGATATGCCGCCATCAAAACGCAATTTGTTTATGAAAATTTATTGTATTCGCCATTACCGTGGATTCTTTTCCCTTAGCGACCCCGCGGAACGAAATCACCTTATTCAATTCCCTTTTTGCATACATCACACACGGCGCCTCGGAGGGGAACATCGCGGGTTTTGTCTGTACACGTGAATCGCGTTTGGGACGCGTGTTCGCTTCTTATTAGTCTGGATTGGATAAAGGTTTTTCTTATATCGCTTGGGGAAAGAATTTACGGTGTATCCTACTGTTGGAAGATGGCTTATAAATGGTCTTTAATATTATAGACCAGATATTGAATATTGTTCCTTGATTAAAAAAAATTATAACTATTTTTAAATGCTATAAAAACAGGCAATAACATTTTAATTATTAAATGAGCCTCGAAGGACCAAAAATATTTTGTAGGAAAATAACAGGAAATGTCAGCTGACATTTTGAGAAACAATCTGGCGGCAATAATTCAAACCATAATGATCGGTACGGTTCCACGTGCATTTCTTATCCTCCCAAATGCGGTGACGAATCACCAGAAAATTTCCAATTCCGAATTCCCGGTGAAATCATTTATCAGCGCGGAATTAGCGCGTCACATACTGTCGTCGATGGTAAGTGGAGCGCGCGATATGACGCCTTCCCTTCTGTTTCGAGGATTTGCGAAAAGAATTGTCGCATATATCACAGTTAATAGGGTGCGGAGAGAGCACTACTTATGCCTAATGCGACAAGGAAACATGCTTCCCGCCCGCACGCACGAATACATTCCCAGAAACTGGATTTTCAATGGCAATAAATATGTGAGTGAGCCAGGCTCCTGCTTTTTGAGAAAATATGAAGATTATGCTCTTCCATAATTCATTTGTCGTTTGTTGCATCGATTTCGTATTAGGGATGTTTTTGTGATCGTGGATAATTTATTTGTTGATGTTAGTGGGGTCTAAGGTATAAGTGGGGGGTGGTTTGTGCACCTGTAGCGATACAAAAATGTGACATTAACCCCTTTTGCCGTGACATAACAGTAAACCGTGACGTGGTCGTAAACACGGCGGGATGAGACTTCGTAAAAAGGAACGATGCGGTAAATATGGTCAGACGATGTCTTCACGACGGTAAAATGTCGGTAAAAACTGTGAAGATGCTCTCACCACTGCTCGGGAGGGTGCAGAGCTAATTTTTTATGGTTATACTGTGTATCACTTGAGTAGATAAAACATAAACATTGTTTGGTAAGTATATATTAAAATCTTGAACTTACTATTTCCAGCATCAATTAACCAGGTATCGTAAGTACAGCATAGTAAAATTAAATAATGCATATATGCGGTTGATTCTAGTGACCAAACATAGAAGAAAAAATCCTAGTTCGCTCAAATCTTATCCGTTTATATAAAAAAAATGCTAATATCCAGCGGCATGAATGAAAATCAGACCATAAAAATGTATCACAATTATTTTGATATATCGCCAAAGTTTATCGCCCTTTGAAGATGTTCCTTAAGTCTATAAATTAAGACCGAGACGTACCACAGCCATAAAACCTAATATACGTAATCTTTATTTCTTACACGGGGTTAAATCAGCGGATTATGCTAAATACTTGGTATTATTGCGTATGCGACGTTCGCATACGTAACTAGAGTTTATCAAACGCCCCTAAAAAGCTGTTATATTTTCAACACATGATTATGTAAAAGAATTCCGAGATTCGAGATTTCTACGTACGGGGAGGACGCGTCGTTAAGACGTGAGGTCTCGAGATTTGCATCTTTACCACTCTTTTGTGGGGTGTGTTTTCTCACGATAATGCTAAATGTTACGTCGTACCAACGTACGTATACGATACGTTGGTACGACCGATGTTATGTGTGGATTTTACCGAGTGTTTGTAAGACATAAGGTCCGCCTTCCTTTCTCAAAGCGAGCGTTCGCCGCAAACTTGTGTATCACCGTGTTGTAACCAAGCTCGGCTCGAATGTATCATTACTAATACATTACAAACAAATGTTACAAGTCAGTCTCCACCTTTAAAGACGTCGTCCGTATTAATGTACTAATGTTTATTTAAAGAGGACCTCCAACATAAGATTTACAAAAAAAAAACATATTCCGTTTTAGTATGAACGAAGCAAAGGAGTATGTAAAGAGCGTAGCAGGTCTGTAGTTGGAATGAATTTATCCCTAAAACAAACTTAACATTGTAGATGAAAAACATGTTCTCGCGTATATTGATATACGTCACCGTCAATTCTCCAACTGCAAATGTAAATCTGTAACAGCAAAAAAAAATGTGATAAAACTACAAATACGTACGTATTTGATATTAATTTCAACTTGATAGTACCTCCACACGTTCCTGAGAAACAGGATCTTGACCTTCTGACAGACAGACGGACAATGAAGTAATCCTATAAGGTTATCGTTTTTGTCGTTTTGAGGTACGGAAACCGAACAAAACATGACTTAAAAACATCTATCAAGGATTTTTAAACTTGAGAATCACTGATGTAAACTTTAAAATATAAAACTGAATTAATAACTCAAAATGTCCGTTACAATATACATAAAAACTTTTGAAATGTTTACTGTCTGATAGATGAAAAACTGTGGAGCTATGAACGTTTGCATGATGACTGCATACTTATTTACAGAAGCAGGGCTTACAACATAAAACCTTGCTAATAATAACAGACACATTCACTAACAAAACAGCTGTCCATTCCCCCAATTAGAGCCAGTCTAAATAAAAATCCAAACGAAGTTTCAAACGACGTTTCGCCGAACGGAGCAGCAAGTTAGCGAATAATTGATGAACTACACTATTTCAGACCGCTACAAATGGTACAATACAAGGCTTTTTCCGACTGTCAGGATATAAAAGACCGATTTGTTTTAGTTTACGCTCGGAACAGTTACTATATGAAGGTTGACGTACTAATTATGTACCGCGTACGTCAAATAAGACAGCTGTTTGTTAGCACACTGCTTTAATTTTTATTTTAAGCTCTGTCAGCGGAATGTATCATTTTTAATTTCAGTTATTTTTGTGTTTTTGTGCCAGAAACATAAATACGTTAACAGGACCCTGCTTACTGCCAAAGTCTCAATAAAGAAATACACTAATATTCCCTTGTCATAACCGAAATAAAAAGAGTCAAATACACCGTCGACCCAAACGACTGCCTCGTCTAGTTAATAACACAGAACAAATTACCAACAGAATCTCTTACAGCAAGAGAACAATTAATCAAAACATTGGGCCGTTGAAAAAATGAATAATCCTTCCGAGACGGAGTTAAGTCATTATTATTATTTAAATCTTCAAAATTACTCGACAAAACTGCGCTGTATAGATATAAGACTGCAATAACCCATTTGGGAGGATAAGAAAAAGGGATGGTAGTCATTAGCATATAATGACAGTAATTAAAATACATAAATAGAGCTATAAAGGAGGCCGGGCGATGAAGGGTAGAAGACAACCCGTCTTCATGATCGCCCGCGTGAATTTATACATGGCAAATATTTTGGTAGCGGCTTCGGCTCAGGAATTAAGAACAGCCTTGTTTAAGTTATTAATTAATGGAGCCAGTGTTGCGGAGACGATGATGGCAACACTGCTGAGCGGAACTGATTAGTCTATAGATGAATAAGCCAATATTAAAATACATATTTTGTGTAAAGTATAGGAAAATCGAGTCTTCTAAAGTGGTTTTATTCATTTGTATGCGCAGCTCGACTTACCTTGACAAAACTTATTTATAAAGAAAGAAAGAAAATAGATTTATTTAGCACAAATTAAAAGGCATACAAGACAACATATTATACTAAAAGTAAAAAGGAAACGAATAAAAAGTGTAAAGTAAGAAATTAGGAGTAATGTGTGCCTAGCGGCTGCTCCAAATAGACCCAGTTTATTTTGTGAACACACTATAAAATATTTTTTAATACATCGACAAGCTTTATAAATACATATTATACGTATATAATCAACGTAAAAAATATACTAAATTAAAATTCCTAATCTAGTGACCCTCAAAAGATGAAGGTAACACAAGCCACGTACAAATTGTGACAGGCACGGTGATGGGCAAGCCTTTCACTCGAATTATTTCAATTCATTCCTCGTCTCTCGCTCCACCGCCTCCGCAGACAATGGCGGCTAATTACGAGATGTAAGGCTTTATTAACGCAATCGCGTGGTTATTAACATAAAAAAATAATATTTACTGAGCCCGGCGCCGGCGAAAGTGCTTAATTTACGAATATTGTGGCATTACTCCCGTCTCAACCCTTCCGTCTTACAAATAATTGCAGCGATGTTACGCCTTGAGAGATGGGATAAGCGTCAAGATTAAACCTCATCACAATTACTCTGAATAAGATTTAGAATTGTAATGACTGGCATTAGACATTCCGAGAAACTTTTTCGAATTTTCCGGATGCTTCAGTGGTTTAATATTCCACACACATATTCTAAATTTGATTTAACGGTCTTAAATAGTCCCTTCGCAGATTACCCATTGATATTTTAATGAAAAGTCGGTCCCTTCGTCGATTCCAAAACGTCAATATTAGCATATAAATAGCAAGTAAAATATGACATCAGCATTTTAATTTTTCTATATTACGAAGCGATTTACAAATTAGCGGGTAAGAAAATCGTTGAGGAAGCCTTAAGAGGGTCGACCTGCCCGCAGATGTTCTATTTAAATGTAAATTTTCCACCGACACGCCGACGACACGGATGAAAAAAATAATTTAGAATCTAAAATATTTGACAGCACATCACAATCATTTGTAATATTAATAAGTAGAGCTTATTTTTAAAGCGTCCCTTGTAAAGTGGAACATCTTATTTTTTTTTTAAGAAATAAAGATAATTTTTGAGAAAACCCCAAACTTTGCAGGAAGGAAAAATTAACAAAATTTGACAGTGGTATTTAATCAACGCTCACAACAAACACTACGGGAGGGTGACAATTGCACGCACCGGATGGAAAAAAGAGAAAGTATTCTTTTCAAGAAAGGGCAACAATGAAAGAAAGAATTACGGGAAGGACCTCGGCGGAAGTGGAAGTGACAGATCGCCGTCATGGCCGACAATGGTGGAAAGTCACACCTCTTGTTTACGGGACGTCGAGCACGCTTCCGAATTAGCTATCATTTACTTAAGCACTTTATATAATTAAGTGGAGCGGCCATTACTGTCACGAGGGTCGCCATATTCTTTTCATTGCCGTCTCTAATTGCACCTATTAGTTGGGCGGGCGTTAGTTAGTGGGCATGTGTGAACGTCGGTTTATTTAGACGAAGGTAAGAAGGAAAAGGCACGTACAGTAGAAACAATGATTTTAAAGAATTTTCTTGCTTCTGTTTTCTATAAACCTATTTTTCTTTCTTTTTAACAAAACCTGTAGATGTCATTATAGTTGCTTTCACACACATCTTTCTGAAAATTGGGATGCTAATCAATGATACTCCTGTAACTAAACGTTCAAAACGGTCAATTATGAATACGAGAACCTCGCTTCGGACGTTCAAGTATGATCCTATTGTTGTGTTCTATTGACAGTATAGTTCTCTCAACAGTTTTGGACGAATTCTAAACTAAACAACATGTTCGCTAATACTAACTTCATATACGGAGTAGCTTGTGAACACGAGAATGAACAAAATGCTTCAAGCTTGTAAAATTACAATACAAATTCATAATGTTCTCATCAAGAATATTTTGAGTCAGCCATTTTAAATCTACATTAATCCCCTTTGCATCTCAAATTAACGAATCGATCATAATTGATTAAGTACAGCGGCGCACTGAGGAGTACCACAAAGGAGTCCATTCGTACTACTAAGCAAAACAAAAACAAGCCTCCCTCCCTTTTTTGACCGACCGAAAGCGAAATCTGGCTTTGTTCATTTACTCGGTAAACCGATAATTTCATTAAACAACAAAGTGGGACTTGTCGGGAGTTTTGTAAACACGGCAAGAAGCCAATGTCCCCTAAGATGGGAAATTCATTTGAAGAAAAAAATCTTGTCTCTTAGCACAACGCGGCGAATTAGGAATCCACGGACCCCTGCTTGTTTGCACCATAAAAAGTGGTGAAATTTAATTAAAATCAGTGCACTGATTTCAGTCTTGGAAACATCCAATCAGGTTTAATTAAACGAGACGAAAAAATGGTGGAAGTTTTGTAAAAAATCCCGAAAATGTACCCAATCAAAATTATTTCACTATTCGATGAAAATGGAGCTCCTTAACCCTTGCTCCGCCGAACAATCCAGTTAATATCGTAAGCGTAACCTAAAACGGGTGCATTCCGCACGTTAAAAATATTGCGGAGTAATTTGGAGCATTCGGGTGGGCTACTCGCATTAAAGTTAGGTAGCGGGCAAATTAAGCCGAACCCCCGATATATTGCGTTTGTTCTTTTGATGCCGCCGGTGAAGGGTTAAAGCCAAGAATGCTTTGCTTTTTATAGTAAACTCAATAAACCGGGGGCTGAAGTTTTAATACGTTTATATGAGTATAGCCATGACGTAAGTACACCCACACTCATACAGATTTTTACTACATTGGGAAAAATGTGGTTCGAAGGGCCAGTACAATTTGAGCAATTTGTCGTTTCAATTTTTTTAACTACATAATCAGCATATTTAAAATTAACATAGCAAGGAATTTTAAAACGATATCCAAAAATAAATATATCATACAGAGCGTTAGTCTGGAAAAAATTGCCAAATTTTTATTTCAATATATAAATTATCCACACACGGGTATCCACAAATACTTGTTATACAAAGCCAATGAATTATACCGCAGTCAGGTAATTAGACCGAAAATACCATTAAATTAATAAATAAAAAACAGGAGCGGACCCCATCGGCTCTCGGAACGACGCGTGGGCCCCTCAGTCGAATAAATTTATGTAAAAATTTTCATTAATATTTTTGAGGCCGACCGTCCGTTCGCCCTTGGGAGTGAAAATCGAGTTCGCGGTCGCGATGGAAAAATGCAAACCGAAAATTATGGGGTCCCTCGCCTTGTATTTGCTTATGAATAACGGTACCTGCACGACCCCACATCCTGAAATATAAATATACGACACAATACGGGAAAATAAAATTAAAACAACAACGGGATCATGTGAGAGCCGATTGTGTAAAATGTATAATGGAGGACAAAATGTAAGTGACCTTTTTTGGGATAGTTTTTCGCGCGCCCTCGACCTTTAAAGCTGTAAGTACACTATGAAAAACGCCCCTCGCAGGATCTTGCGAGATTATGAAAGATTTGTGAGTGGTGGAGTGGTGCCCGCGGCCGGTCGCACTGAGCTTAAGAGATTTAAATCGCTCGCTGGCCCGGAATGCCAGATACAAACAGATTTCTTACTGCCCCGAGTTTGTAGAAATGATATCTTGGAACGAGTGTACTCAAAAGTTTGGGGTAGATAAACGCATATCTGTATGTTTTATTACTCCCTTGGACTGTGATATCTTGTAGAAAGGATTTAATATTTATTTTGTAATAGAAAGCACATAAATTTGCACTTTCTGATTTACACAATTTAAATTTGTTATTAAGTTGCACTTGGGTAAATAACGTATATTTAAAATTACGAAGTTAGATCTTGGTGGTCCCGTCGACGTAATTTATTTTTTATTTTTATTTATTATCAGAATTCTGCATCATTCGAAGAAACTCTATACATACTTTCTTTCCAGCAAAACCACTATACATTTTCCAAAGAGATTTCCTTACCTTGAGTTAATATACCGCTTCCCCGCCACAATGCAAGCGAAATCTGTAAGCGATATCTCAGCGAAACCTGTAAATCTTTCGGGCATTTTTATATTCGGCGAATTCTGTCGGAGAGGGCTAAGCAGGTCGCTCGCACCACCGCCCAGAGATTATATCTTGACACTTGATGGATGAATGGTTATTGGAACTCAACATTTTTATCATTTTGATACAGTTGGCCCAAGGTGCGGTAGTTCACTTGATACGTTCACTGCAGGGGACATAGTTTACTGTGGTTTACTGATACATTTTTCAAAGTGAGCAAGTTTTGTATGCTTTGGTTTATCGCTGGATGTTTAAAGTGTTTTGAGATTGAATGCAGTAACGATCGTGATGGATTGTTGATGGCATATTTAGTGGCTGTACTGAAAACTGTAAGGACTATTTATTAGTTGATCCAAATCTGAAAATTGACGGGTTTTCAAAAGTTAAAATTTGTGGGAGGGCTAAATGATAATATCTAATGACAATTGTAATTTTTTTGTTTCGTAAAATTATGAATAAACTGCTCATTTAAATACGTACAAAATAACAAATGCGTACAAAATAAAGTTTATTTTAATATCCGTATAATTTCCAAACCGGAAAATCCTAGCCAATCAGATAAAGCTAGTCACAAACTCACAATCATAACTCGTATTGAAATCAATGTCGATAAATCTGAATGATGTATGTGTCCGCGATCCAATGCTTGTCGGGTGTGAAATATGTAAAATTGGCAATGTTCTTAGCGTGCATTGGAGCGACTGACACCGCGGCCCGGTCGTTTGCACTCTTTACTACACCCCTATCTCACACTTCATATCACGTACGATGTGCAAAATAAAGTGTTTGGTTTATGGTGAACGGGGTATTTTGGAGAATTGTGGAAGATTTTATATATATGTTATTGAACATTATTTTACCTACATATGTAGATGTTGATGTCGCTAAAGTTGCCATAAACTAAGTAACTGGCACTTCTTCACTAAATTTTTATTATTTTATTCAGGTTACAATCAGGTTTGAAAAAATAACTTTCGGTTTAATTTTAACATTTTTGTAATATTTTTGCTAGCCTATTCTGTGTCATTTCTGAGAAGAGTCCTTCCCCCATTTCTTCGACTATTCAAGGTATAGCAGTTTCTTCGATCTTCATCTGAAATGCTTTCTAATTTTCTAGACAAAAGAACATTATTCTGAAACAAAATTAAATATTCACCTACTCTCAACAACCAACCCCAAAACAGAGCATGTTTTTATCTTTTTCCTAACCCTACACCATTTTTCCAGCCACTTTGGCGCGCATCATAAGCGATATGTGGAGAAAAACGCGCGCCACCGTTAGCAGAAACATATCAATTCAATTTGAGCCCGAGGTAGCCGTGAAATAGGGCTGTCCCGCTAAATCATTGCACCTACCCACGATAAACATCGCCTTTCTGTTTTATTACATATGACAGAGGATTTTATTTGAAGCCAAGTTTTTGGTACAGTTAGGACTTTAGTGGCGGTTTCAGGTGTCGTGAATGCTTTCGGAATGTAGATCAAAATTGGTACCGCATTTCTTTTTTATGTCTCTATGAATCAGTACTGTGATTTTTCTTGTTCTGTGTTTCGCGTGAAAAATTCCATAGTGTGCAAGTGCATGCAACGTGTTCACTCACGTTTTATGAAAATACCAACTATTTCTATACAACAGACAACCCTCAAAGCCAAAAAATATTAAGCAGCTCTTAAAATTTATACATTCTTACACAAAAACACACCGCCAGCGACATTGTTAGTTAAGCTTGTAGTACAATTAACCCGCCCCTGCTAATAAGACCAAAAGACCTGCTTTAGTAAAAATTCAGCACGTCATCCGCGCCTGAGTGGATATAAAAATTAAAAATGCACACGAGCCCGCAATGCCTCAAGGAAAATATGTTAAACCGGGCGAATGCTTCGTGAAATTTTAAAAGCACTGTACGTTTTTTTCTTTTAACAAGCCCTGTTTAAGATTTTTTATTTTAAATTTTAATTTACAATGTTTAGAGTTTGTGGTGTAAATATTTCAATTTGTTTGTTGACGCTTTTACAGTGAAAATTAACAATTGTAAGAAGTTTAACTTCTGTTAGACAACACAACAAGCTGTTCCAGTACTAATTCCCGTGCAAATATTCCAGAATTTCCGCATGAGGAGTATGAAACTTAATTTCGCTAAAATAAAACCACACATGTTACATCTTCTGGAACGAATGCACCAACACATGTACCGATAGATAGCTACCGATTTAATATCCCACTCATAATTGAAGCGAACGTTCTTCCAAACCCATTACTGGGAGCTCGTAGACTAGTCGAGGCTTGGCGAGGTAATGAACTCACATTATAAATGCAACGAGGCATCGCCTACGATGCACCGGGAACACTCTGACGCGAAGAATTAATTCATTTGCATGTAAAACTTCACCTACGGCATGCTACTTAAGATTAGGTATGAGATGCTGGGTCGATCTCGCTTGTGTTGTTATGTGATGGATATGGAATTCTGCTGTCTTTGAAGTTGGTTTATTTTTCAGGTTTCTTGCCTCAATAGACACAAAATATTACCAAAAGCACTAAATTCCTAGCATGTTGATAACTCAGTTGTTGCGATTATGAAAACTGTTCTAAACTTACTCAGTGAACCAATTAAGAAATTATGTAAATTTTTTTTTTTTTCTAATCTCACAGAAGACAATTTTCTTTTACCATTTAACTTAAAACTAATCGATATCTTGCGTCTACTATGTACACTCGAATTTTGAACGCAACTACTTTCAAACTAGCAAACAGACGCCTTTCCCACATACTTTCAGAATAGTTGCAACTAAGTCCGCTTAGTTCATTGACTTTTACCACTAAAACCTCAGCTAGACACCTGCATTACTCGACTCCTCTTAATGGGATCCCGGGCCCCTTCGGGAACCTGCTCCTAATTCCACGTACTCCAGTTAAGGACTTTTTACAGACACTCGCGACTCTCTTGAGGACAATCGGATGCAAATGGTGACGGGAATTCGGATAAATGAGATTCGGTGATTGAAAGCGGTTAGATTTTCACAATGTCGTGGGAATTTTTTTGATGACAATTAAGGGTTGTCGAAAGTGAATAAGGGAAAAAGGAAAACTAAAAATGTTACTAAAAACTTTTCAAGGCTTTGTTTACAAATTGTTCGCAGTCTTTTAGTTCTGATACATAACTAGTTTCGTGCCTTTTCCTTATTTACGTTCTGTCCTGTTTTTCCCTTGCAAAATGAACTGAACTTAACTAACTTCTTAATGACTTCTGTGAAGACCCATTCTCAAAGAAAAACATGTCTTATTTGAATATCCTTTTGTTCCTTGTTTACTTTATTTTTACTGGAAATAAAATTTGATACACACTGCAAACGACTTGCAAAATAACAAAATAAATTAAAGAGGGCTATACAATAGCTAGGAAAATAAGAAGCGTCCCCGTCCAATGAGTAGCGTCAAGAAAAAGGTCGGAGTGCGCGTGATCGCCCCCCTGGGCCCGCACTTATCATTGACATTAACTTTTTTGTTGTCCATAACATTTGCATAACTCTTAAACTCTCTATCGGCACAGCACGCCTCGAAGCCTCCGGGCGGCTTCAGGGAGCGATGGCGGCCTACACTTTGTAAGATCATTTTCAGACTTTACTGAACTCTTGTTACAGTCTTCTGGGCACCGTAAAAGGAGGGAAGTCATTTGTAAATTACCTTTAATGGCAAAGAATGCTTATCTTTCACATAAGAATAATTTTATTGAGTTTGCAGTGTTTAACTTTTTTGTTCTTTTGGGAATTAAAGTATAACTTGGTGACACATAATATAAGGGTCAAAACGTTATCTCTTTATTATTATTGTAAGTTTAATGAATATTTCAAGCTTTTTGATTGGTCGTTGATCTAGGTAGTTAATTACATACTTTAACGTTTAACGACAGCTTTTATTTGGAATTGATTTTGCAATTAAATAAGGCAAAATTACCAATATCGACTTGCCATACTTTACTTTGAATACATCGACTTTACTTTGAATACTTGAGGAACATATTAACAACATGTAAATTGTTGCCCACAGACAACTTTAATCCTTAAAACTGGAAGAATTAATTTGAAATGAGAATATTTTGACAGCTGCCACATCCAGACAGCCCTTGGGCAAACGAAGCTAATCGGAACCCCACTACGACTCATACGTAATCAGGGCATCGTTTAGGAAACCGTTCTGACCTTTTGATGAACCGTTGTTGGAGAATTGCCCTTTGTATGTGCCTTCAGATAATTACATATTTACAGAGCATTATGATTGTGCTGTTACTCTCAATAAAAAATAGACCTAACTGTTGTCGTTTCATGTTCAGAGCTATTTGGAAATCAGCTTTATAGACGATTTTACCAGTTCTGATTGACATAAAACCACACATTTTTTTGGCCTTGCAGTTAAACAAAAACACGATAAGATATTTTAAAATACTGCTATCAAAACAAAATACTTTGTACTACTCCAATCTACTTAAATAAAGAGACTCTTTTAAACCTTATTTAGGTACAGCATGTCACTGTGTAAACACAACATAATTGGCTTTCAAAATGGCTCCGTGATCCATCTTGAGATTATAATTTAAAAACATGAGCGGGTGTAATGGCAGAGGACAAGGTAGAGGTGCCTGTAGCCAACCGGTCGATGGCTTAATAAGTAGGTATCGCTAGAAGCAGCTGTTATGATACCGGCCGAGTGTCGCCGCACTCACCCTTAAAGAGATTTTTTTTTCATGCGATAGGGAGGAAGCGGATTTTGCCGAATATTTTTGATATTTTTTGGAACGGTGACTGGTAGAAATCGTCACGTAAGGAAAAGGCGTTATGCCTCCATGCGACTTTCTCTCTATATGTGTCTCTTCTATGAAATACGAGAGTGTGTTTGCGTGCGAGTAACGCGTCTGGGACTTTGTTCCTAACGGGGGCCCAAAGACCGCACACTTTTTTTTTAATTAATAGGAGTCCAATAAAAAAAACGATATAACTGTATGCATTATAACTATCTGCAAGAAGCTTTTTGTTTGGTAATCAATTCCAAAGTATGCGCATGCGGACATAGTTTTAGGTTCAGGAGGTAGGTTGGTACTTGGGACAAATGATTTGTCTTTAATTTTAACCATCAATGTTCTGTCTTGAAAACATTACGTAGAAAGTAACGTATCACGTAGAAAGACTATTCTTTCTACGTGACCTCTTAAAATATTAAAACAACATTGCTACATATTTCATGATTCAAGATTGTTTCAGCTGTCATTGACCTTGAATAGGGCTAGGTCTTAGTTCCAGAGATATAAGTTTCAAATGAACATCTTATTTTACGTAGAGTTTATGATTTTCAACTTTAGAAACGAATAATTCTTGGATTTTATACTCGAAACAAACTGTACAATGAAATATTATGTCTACGTGTTTAAGTAAAATACGTTGTGGTACTATGACTACGTTGATGAAATCTATATTAATGCAATTCTCAAACAGCAGTACAAGACACGTACGTACGTTTATTATTATATTATATTTTAAATATTACAATAAAAAAAAGTTCTATAGGTATATACTCAGCAGTAGCAATGGATGGAACAAGGCAGTCAATAATAAAAATGATATATATTTTTTTATATTTTTTTTATTCTAATATTTTAAGGAAATAATGATAATTAATAATAGAACTTATTGACACGGCTAGAATTGTTATGAGGTTCCTCTCTCTGGGGCCCTGACTCGTAGCTTGGACCCTGTTCCCGATACCGGTGGGCTTACTATTTTTTATATTTTAAAATGTTTTTATATTTATAATAATATATACAGCTAGCAGGAACATTATAATAAAAAAAAATTTGCTGTTCCATACATTTTGACCACGTAGGTATTGCACTTTTATATGAAACAGCAGATTTTTAAAAAATAACCGACGAGTTTCAACGCACGTGGTTCCAGAATCATGTACTGAATCCATGGTAAAAGGTTTCGCGTCGATGTCCCTGCCACCTGTATATATAAATATAGATAAATAATGTAGTAAAGCCAACTTATCAGAACTTTATTTTCTGATTCATCGTTCTCCTATAGATGCGTAACTCTGCATAAAACGACTCCATACTAACCTGACCTGAAGGTACTTACTCTAAGGCGATCGCCTTTTTTTTCGCCCCAACGTTCGGGAAAAAAAATAGGGGAGATTCCTATCTTGTCGCTTCTAATTTACTTATTCCTCTTTTAAAGACTTATTTACCTTCAAAATCCCATTGTGTCCCAAGCAGGCCTTAATAACGAGCGGGCCTACGTGTCAAACGAGGATTTTCTTAAAAAAGCAATAACAATTTACATAAACACCCGGTTCTATTTAACAGTTAATAAAGAAAGCGATGTTGCAATTGACGAGGCTGAGCCGTTTAGACGCCTTTTAGATGGAAATGTTTATTGTATATTTTTATTTTACAAGACTCTTTTCTTGGAGCATTGAAGAGGGTTATATTCCGAATTTATTAAGTAAACAATAACGCAGTTTTCTCTACTGCATAATTTAGATTTGGATTTGACAAAACAGAGTAAAGGTGAAGTTCTTATCTTCAAACCGGAATATCATTCCATATTTTAAAATTAACATTGTAATCTCCAACTGAAACAAAGCAAGCGCCAACAGATAGGGACCTCCACTTAGTATTCACAGTGTTTACTTGTATCTCCGCTAATATCTGAAAGCAATCAAATGAAATCCGTGCCTCACGAGCGTTACGCGTAAGTGTTGTACACAATGACCCAAATTCACTCAAGTTGGGGAATTGTTTCATTAAAACCGACCCAAAAGTTTGACGCCGACCGCGGCTGGGCGCGCTACCCATCCGCGATCGATCCCTGGTTCATCGCACTCTACTGACTAATACAAAACGTGTACCAGATATTAAACAAAATCAGGGGATAGCCCCCTAATCAAAAGCGAAATATCCCCATCAAGTACAGTAAGTTCATCCCCAACTTAATGACGTGAACTGTCCGCCGCACATCAACCCCTTGCCTTGCCATTAAAAACTTCAGCCTTCAACTCACTAATAGTAATCTGAAACAAAGTTCAACCGGTTCAAGGTCGCAATTTAAAGTTTTTCCAAAACTTCTTTTCCCTTTCAGTTTTTTATAAGTATATAAATCTTTTTGCCGGCGAAGTTCCACCGAAGTTTTTGGCCCAGATTGTCATCGATTTTTGTTTGAAGAGTTTGTTTTTTCATTGTTCTTCTTTACTTGTTTGACGGTTAATTCATAAAAACTTTCCCGCCCGCAATCGATAACCTTACTGCCGGATTGTAAACAAAACCACGCTATCTCGCGACGAACTACTACCATGTGTTCGATAAGCTTGGGATATGCAAAGCGTCCGCCATACTTTTATATAAAAACAACCATATTAAATCCTACTAAAAGCTTTAGAATAGAAAATTTGATGCTATAACTCACAATTTATTAGCCATCAAATGTAAAACAATAAACCGCATCATCGCTGAATGCCGGCAGATTTCCCTCGCGCGCGTTATTTTCAGTTGCTCCATAAATATTGCGTTTTCACGCCGGCTGTAAATATTTTCCCCATCATAAAGGCTATGCATAGAGTCGCCGGAGGGCTCTCATCACCTCGGCCCTGAATATTTTCATATGTATTGCACGAGACCCTCTGTCTCAACTTATGTAAATGCTGCCCTAACACTTTCTCCGTTTTTCTCGCGTTTGACTCACAATACAGCGCAATTTGACGGAGGATCCTGACATTATCCGCACAAGGGCTCACCTCGCGACACACACGGCCTCACAAATGGATATTGTGATTTAAAGTTTATTTCGGAGATTTCAAAGAGCTCCTGAGTAGGTAGGTAGTGCTTTACGTGATTTTGAATGAATTGAATTTAGATGAGGGTGACGCAAAGAAACAATAATAAAGATTTTTTTCATTAATTGGTAGTCGCGTAGACAAAGAGGAGCATAATGAATAGCCGTCCCCAGTGTCCGTCTCGGCTGATTTATTTCATGACTTTGGATATGCAAATAGCATTAACATTCAAAGATGTAGGTATCGCCGCCCCTACAAGGAATCCGCGCCGACCACAGAATGATGCCAATCCAGGGTGAATCTTAATATTTTATGTTGTGTTATTTCCCTTTTCTTTTTCCTTCCTGATATTATTTATTTCCTCGCCGACAATGAGATTCCCACTTTGGCGCGTAATGAAAAAGAATTATTGTTCATCTTTTTATAACGTGCCGTTTTGTTGAGTTTTATATTATTGTGATTGAAGAAGTGCCAGTTTAACCGAGTCTGTTTCACTGTATTAGGGAAGCTAATTTTTTCGTTTGAAATGGTTATTGCAATCTCAAAACTAAATTATAATAATACCGGGGAAATCTGATGTTACTCACAATTTAACTAACCATAACAAAATTAAGCTTGTCTATAAATATTTTATAATAACCCAGGTTAGTATCACACAAATCACTCTTATATTTGAAAAATTTACCCCAAGTACATGAAAATAATAATCTATCAAGGTTTTACAGCACGCATCCTTCACACGAGTGACTAACAAGTCCCGGGAGGTTGTACAAAAGAGTGGGAAAAATCATCGGGTTCCAGGGAGTGATCGGCACGATGATTGATCACGTGGCTAATTGGATGATGGATGGGAGGGCAAGGCTCCAGTGTGTGGGTTCTATGGCACTGAATGTTGGATGATATTCTTGAGTTCTTGAGGGTAAGGATAGGTTTGAGTGACTTGGGATCGAATAGTGTTAGAGGAAATCGTGGAGAGTTTGTCGTTTGGTTTTCATGATTTCTGTCTAACGTATAACGGATAAGGGACCTATTTTTATTTAAATGAATCATTTATAACTTAAAGCAGTTGATTCATCATCAACTTTGTATGTGGTGCATAGAGAATATTACATCCGTAGAACAGAAATCACCCAGTTGCACAAAGAGACAAACATTAATACCCCATTACGTAATGGAATATTAACGCTAATGATTTCATTAATTGCATCAAAGAACCATAAAAATCGAGTCTAATGTTGCTTTCTCTAACAAGTTAATGGAAGATTTGTATTTAATGACAGCTTTTAAAGTTAAACCGGTCTGGCCCCGCGGTTCGACTTACACTTGGTTTCTGTAACTGGCAGTTAGTAAAAAAACTAAAATAAATCCACGTGTTATTCAACCAACCTTTTATGTTCCTAATACGAGTACACACCATAATCACCAAAACAACTTCACCTTTTATCCCCACAACGTACACAAATAATCAAATAAACCATCCCTTATATAATTTGAAACAGTAAATTAAACATCAAGACTGTCTCCTCCCATCCATCACTCTAATATGATATTTGGAAATAGTAATTAAATTCCACATTAACGGTACAAAGCAGATATGAGGCGGAACCTAATTTTCATAGCTGATTAGAGTTGCCCCACACGGGATCGCACGATTACGTCCTGTTCTTATTCAGACGAAACGGTAAGCGAATTAACGTTGCGCTGTATCGTTTACGTTGATATGAGTGACATGTGGAAGGGCTTTTTGGATGTAATTAAAAAGCTATGTGGGTGTACTGAAGTACTACGGTTTATACTAAACAAAGATGTATACTATTTTGTTGTGTCTGACAGAAAATTCAAAGTATTTTTAGTTGTAATATTGTTGCGTACACGCGCGTTTTGGTCCTAAACGTAGCGAGCGTTAATATATTGGTGAACTTACTTAATAAGTTATAAAAATTGTATCATTTTTGTATTCTTGTAGCAAGGGGAAT
This sequence comes from Xanthia togata, assembly GCA_963853775.1. Classification (NCBI taxonomy): domain Eukaryota; kingdom Metazoa; phylum Arthropoda; class Insecta; order Lepidoptera; family Noctuidae; genus Xanthia; species Xanthia togata. The sequence continues at coordinate 7,724,394 of OY970802.1, read as the reverse complement.
AGGGCTTAATGATAACAGTCGCACGAGTCCATCGAAGGTTAAGCTACACCTGCCGCGATAGTTCGTGAGTGGGTGACCATCCATCGCATATCGAGGCCTCTCCATGCCTCGGAAAGCACGTTAAATTGTTGGTCCCGGCTGTCATTCGTAGATCTTTGACAGTCGCTAAGGGTAGTTGGAAACCCAAAAGTATGACCACCAGTCTTACCAAGGGGTATCGCGTTACCCAGTAACTGGCTTGGGGAGGTCAGATAGGCAGTCGCTCCATGTAAAATACTGGTATTCAGCTGCATCCGGTTAGACTGGAAGCCGGCTCTAATATAGTTGGGAAGAAGAATTACATAATAAGATCTATATTTGCATATTGCATACAAGATTTCTAAATACTGTATGAATTTGGTTTTACTCTTGCATACACAGAGCAATTTAATCATCTTCATACGAAATATACACTCCTAGACACTTTCATAATGTTTCCGCAACCCAGTGTAGAAGCTCACAGTGATGCTACCCCTATCAACTGTCTGATGCACGCCACGTCACCGCTGACGTCATCTCTGACGTCTTGCCGATGAAAAACAAACACCCGAATCGTTCCCCGCACATTTTAGATAATTACCTTGTCAAAATGTTTAGGATTATTCGAATTAACTGGTTAGAAATTATTCTTCGCTTTAAAGGATGATTCGTAAAATGTCTAAATTGAAATAGAATATAACATTCACGAAGATAATATCTATAAAATAAACACTAGAAAAACATTTTTTTTTCAATCAGTTATTGTAAAAACTTATATCTATGGTACAAACACGCTTCTGATAACTAGACAAAACGTTTTAGAAATGCAAGATGAACTTTCATTTACAAAATTATGTTAAGAACCTCTTAACGATACTTTAAAACACAGTACAGTTTAAATTTAAATACGTACCTTCGGACATTCTCTTTCCATGCACTTCAATATTTCCATTTAAATCTACGAGTAGCATCAAACTTCAAAAACCCTCACGTCAAATGATCAACAGCTAACACTAAATACCTCTAATAACCACACTAGCATTTTAGCCCGTCAATCAAGGTACATAGAAAACGTTCATTCCTCCAGTGTGGAACATTTCATCGAACGTACTCCATACTTACAGGGTAAAGAGTCGGTGCATATAAAAGCTGTCTAGAAAGTTTTCTGTCGCTCCCCGCGATCGATACCGCTCGCTCCGGGAATTACACAGGGTAATGATGGTAACAACAGCTAGTTCACTTGTTTAATTTGGGTTATTATGTCATTTGGTGCAACACTAGTTGTTAGTCTTTTGACGTGAAAAGACGTTTAAATTTCTGGCGGGAATATTGGATTGGTTCGAATTTTGATTCTGAATTGTTCTTTTTTAAAATTCAATAGTTCTGTTGAAATTGGATTTGTATTTTTCTTTGTCTACCTTCGATTGAGTGTCATAGAACTTGAAATATGAAGATGAGCAGACACGTGTAATATGATCAACCAGTCTTTGTTTGAGATTGCTTCGTCCGATGCAACGTTAGACTATCTTATGACTTCTGACTACGAACTTTGATTTTACATAAATCCAAACAAATACTGGTCATATTTAAATAGTGTTGTAAAAATAAGCGTGCAACTGTTTTCACATAACATAACATTACGCCTGTTTTCCTCGAAGGGTTAGGCAGAGGTGTACCTATAATACACCTACATTTCGCCAGTAGTGTAACTATTTTCGTGTATTTAAAACATGGCGATCCTAAAACAGGAAAGTCACAATCACGTAGGTAACATCTCATTCTTATTAGAAGTGACATTTAATAAACTAGAGTTGCTTAATAAATAAATACACCACCCTCATTTCTTCCCTACATTTACCTTGGATCGGTTAATTTCATTAATTTCGTACAGAACACGCACTAAGAAACCTGTCCTTGTATAGGCGACCTCCAATAGGGATTTGGTCCCAATTATGTATTAGCAAAACTTGGTATAGCGACGCATGCGATCCCGCCAGGGATTTGAGACGGCTGTGTAAGTAGTGGATGTGACGGGAACATGTATGGAAAAAATATTATGAAGTTATAATAGAACCTATAGGTAGTTAAAATCGTAGGAGATCGTAAAAGTTTTTGTAAATTGATCTCGATAAGTAAAAGTTAGTATGTATTTACGAAGATTTCTTGGTAATATTTTATGGTAGGCATCACGACGATTGTTACTTTCCCATCTCACATTAGCCCGCTACATAGCGTCTTTTTTGTTACATTAGATAATACTCTCTGGGGTTTATTCATAAATTTTGTTTAAAGTTAAGTAATGACTAGCGACTGTTTAACCATACATTTTGACGTTTGAACGTCACTTAACTTTAATCAACGTTTATAAATAAACCCCTCAGTATTTATGTATTTGGACTTTGGATTTCGAACAAAAAATAATAAAATGCTAGAAGAGCCTTTCTTTCTCCCATCAGCTCCCACCTAACCTAATTCCAGCCACACTAATATCATTTTACAAGTCCAACACATACCTACTGCTACTAGTTACCGACTATTGAAACTACGGCCACAATCTAACAATTAGGGCCGGGGCACACGCGTCACGTACTGCGGGATTAGCGTCGCGGTGCACGCACCCGCCAGCGGTAATTTATAGCCAGTGTGTCCACACCTTTACCCCGCTCTGGTGTTGACACGGTCGATTTATGGACCCGTGTGAACTGCACCTAAATATCCACTGGTTAGGTAGTTGGGAAATTAATATATTATGGTCTTTAATTCTTGAGATTTTGCAAATAAAAAACGGAACAAAAAAAACGATTATTGATTTGGGTGTTAGTGATCGTATTCAAGCGCAAAATTGATGATTTTGATTGTAAGAATTTTAGTTTTTCGACCCTTTATATGCACGTAACTACTCGTATCAAGGGTCGAAGCATTGGCATGTCTTGACATACTTTATCAAACAGGTGTAAATTATGTTGAACTAAGAACTTCACGGAGCTTCATAACTCACTTCATTAACCAAACTTTCATTTATTTCTCCTCTCAGCCAGCTAGTACGACAGTTTTCATTTTCAATAAACTTCAAACTCTAACGTAGCTTTGATTATGCTTGTTCACCTCAATAACCGACTAGGTTCTTTTCACTGGAACTAAACAGTTTTCAGTGCGCTTCTGTTTTCGCTCCGCAATTAAACTGCTGTTAAACTTCTTGCAGCGATGTTTGCAGAGCACCTGAGCGGTCGGCAAAAGTTGTGCCGCACCCTACTCCTTGTTTGCCTGCTAATTATCTCGGCTTCGGAGCGCAGTCAGCACCCAAAATGCTGACCCGCTCTAAATGGTCAAACGCGGCTAAAAGCCTTTCACAGCTCCATTAAAATAAGGCTTCGGTCCCACCCTGTAACCATAGTGACCGCCTACTCCGCGCTATTATTTCATTGTATCAACATTCATATCGACATCACGTGTAACGACGGCTCGATTAAACGAGGGGCGGCCCGAAGCCAGATTTGTCAAGTCTCCTTTCAAATTAGAAGCCACGGTCCGGTTCGCACTTCACGCGACGTTTAAATCAAAAGCGCAAAAGGGTTACGTAATCCGGACCTTTTTCAACGCGACTTGTGTTTGTGTGCATGTCTCGTCTTTTGTCACGTATTCTTAATTAATGCCCGCCAGCTGGCGGACCGCCCCACTCGTCACATTTTCATATCGATTCCGAGAGGGTCTCGTTTTAAACACCGCACAACGGTATTGCGCCGATAAATCTCGATCGGCTAGAGGTTTTAATTTTTTTAATCGGAATACGACATCGAAAACGAATCTGCAAACGTCCCCCTGTTTGCGAATCGGAAGTAAAGCCTAATAAACCGGCGCTTAACCTCTCGCGACAAAGCCGATACAAAGTGAGTGACATCCCGTCTCTAAAGAGATCTCGCGAAAAAATCCGGCGGCGACGTGTCAAAGACACCGCGACGCGACGAGCGAGGGGCTCTTTGTTGCCTATCGAAATATTTTTAAAGCTTAACTCCTTAGTGAATTGAGAGATTAAGTCTTTTTTGAAGAGGCAACCGGTCCCCGGGGTCGGGCGTGATCATTCCTTCAGATCTCATTTCCGTGGATGCTCTATTTGATTGTTATTTTTGTTACTTTTTCCCATTTTGTCCGGGCGCCGGCGGGATTTGAAGTGACAGTCGACGATTTGCACTCGAGCGCGATAAGTGTTTTTCAACGTTTTTTTATTTCATAAACGGCTTTGTTAGCGTTGCTTGTTTTCTTGACGTTTTATATTCTATTTAATAGGAGAGTCACCAATTGACAACATCGTAATCGTACAAGGAAGATAAGGGTCCATTGGTTCATTTTTATCAGCAACATTGCTAACGCTTCACCTGCAAGCGCGGGGTCTCTAAAGTATCTATATAATCAGTAAAATATAATCAGGATTCAAAATCGTACTGAATTCTACAAAAGAGACATAGCTTCATCAATAGAATACGAAAATACAAACCTAAAATTAAATATGAAGCATTTTAAGAATGCATGTCAGAATGCCATAGAAATTAACTTCAAGATTTCCCCCATCTTTAATGACGGTTATCCTTGATAGTGAAGTTCCGCCTATACAGTCAATGTTCAAAGCGTTCACGGACATATTTACTTTCCACACCAGCGGACAGCCAGTATAAAGCCACAAGAAAATATGCAAATGACTGTAAGGCAGTAGGTAAGCGCTCGTAAGCCGTGTAATTATTCACATCGGATTTGCAAATCTCGCCCGAAGCGTTCCGTTTCCGCACTCGCGCATTAAACTGACCCTTAGAGCGCATTTAAATCAAAACACATGTGTTCGCAGCGGACCGGCTAGGGCTTAGCGGACGCTGATTTTCAGATGAGGGCTTCCCCTTTTTGCGGGTCCCTGCGTCGATTCCTTAGCGGGTGATGATCGATACCCCGCCCCCGCCGCCGGCCGCGACCCACCCTCCCTCGCTCTTAATTAGGACTCGGAATCTGCGGCGGACACACACACACGCGACGCCGTACAGGGTATAATGTTAATCAACTTTCATTATGCACTAAGGAATTATATGGGTACGCCTGAGGAGTGATTATCCGAGTTAGGCCGCGTCCCCGACCAAGAAATCATACTTTATTATGATCATTCCGTATTCGGCGGCTTTACGGCGGCACCTCGCGGGGCGACATCGCATTAGAATTTACGGCGCATATATCAAAGTGTTGTTACACCATTGTCTGCTAAGTAAACAGCTACACTGTAATTAACTTTTGCTTCTAGTTTGCGACTATTGTGTCCGACTTTTTACGGTGATTCCAAAACCACACAAATTTGTCCCAACTGGACCTAAGAACCAATTCAAAATACAATGATATACCTTCAAATCACCTAGCATCCCTAAAACTTAAAGATATACGACGTACAATATAACTATTAAGTTCGTATATTCATATACGGAACCCATGTTTATAGCGCGTGAGATTAGTCTGAATGTAGTGGACCCGCAATATCGCGCACTAAGCGCTTACATCGTGATTAATATTACTGCTTACATCGCAATACCGTGTCTATACAAAGGTCTTAGAATATATTAGATTGTGTTCTATCTGTGTGCTACATTAAATTAGAAAATGAAGCTATTAACATACGTCAATTAATGGAAAATGAGTGTCTTAAAACTAGGAAAGCAAGAGCAGTCAACTGTCTTAAGAGCATAAATATCTTATTGAACTGTCTCATAAATAAAATATTTATAATGAGTAAACCATGTAGAGTATTTAAAAAGTATAGTTATTTCTATCTAAGTTAGAAATCAACTTGACATGTGACACGAGACGCCATACCTATCCACAACAACATAATAAGTGCTGCATACCAAATTACATAGACTTCGGCTGAATAGGCCCCTTAATCGCACTATACGGTTAAGCAGGCTTGCCCCAAGAAAGGCCTAGCCGTATTGAGATCGCCCTTTAAGCTTCAGTTATGAGGATAAACCTCCAATAAATCTTTCACTTAAAGGGCCGTTTAATTAACGCGTGTAATAAAATTTAATTGATCAAAGCGTATAGTTTGTTGGGTATAATTTATGGGACCACTTGAGGTGCCTTTGTGTTTGGTCCTTATGACCGATTGTTGTCTCCAAAGTTTTGATTTTGATTTGACATTTTGTTGTGAGTATCAAAATAATATTAAAAACAAAATGTATTATTATACCTGGAGAGCTGCTAAGTTCATTGAATAGTCACAGTAAACTCATTGACATAATATATTTTCAAGATTGATAAAATGAGAGATCAGGAGTTATGCGACCAACATTAAAAATGATCCTCCAAAATTAAATAAAAACAAAACAAAGCTAGTAATTAAATAAAACACAATACAATCTAAAATCCATCACTCAAAACGTGGGACTTCGTTACCATTTGATAAATGAAATTTCTTACTTCATTTTCTTCACGGGCAATTTATTTATTCTGTTAAGACTATATGACAACCGTCCATTTTATTTAGACCTCTGAATTTCTTCTTACTTTATGGAGAAAGTAGAAGTGTGATGGATCTCGGTAAATTGGTCGATATGCACACACGTGTATTCTCATTCTCATGCCCTTGTACTAATTTAATAGATGAGGTGTTCCCATTAATTACAAAGAACGTCGGTGGCAGTCCGCCGCGGGTAACGAACAAATTAATAAGATTATTAACTCCTTCCGACAAGTCATTCTTTCTCGTGCGATATACTGAGTTAATAAGCTACTAGCTAGCTAGTAGTTAAGAGAATATACTTGGCATTTTCTTAAGAACTTGGTAACTATGAATTAGATGAGATTCGGTTTTGTATATTGGGGTAAATGATAACGTTAGTTGTATCTCACGATTCTTTCTTGCAAGTAACTAACTTCCGTAGAGACATCGTAGCAGATGCGTAGCACTACTACGCAGCTGCTACGCATTTGCTACGACGTAACTTTTTCTCTTAAGTGTGTATCGTATTTTTTTTTGCTTTAAGTCTTTGATAATGATTAAATAACAAAAACATCACGCCTGTATTGCCCAAAGGGGTAGGCAGACGTGTACTACTTCACCCAATCTTCACCAGTTACGTTTAATTTTCAAGCCTTTATTGATTAAGAAATTGTATTAAGATTAATGCCTCCTTGTATAAACCAAAAAAAAAATCGTCATGTAACGCAACAACCTGTCCCGCACAAGGGCGGCCACATGTGATTGATTGTTAATGAAGAGGCGTGGGGCGATAGTTATTAATGACGCGCGACTCCGCCCGGCCAAAACACTTCTTTATTTACCCACTAACACCTATTAGCCGACCGCGTCCGATACACTGGCGGCACAATATATCATCCCGACAGAAACGTATCAATCAATTTGGGAAATTATAACGTGATGTTACCCTTTTGTTTTTGTACAACTAAAATTAGGGTTATTATTTTTATGTTACGAGTATATTAGGTTTTATGACAAATATTATGTGTAAAATTAAATGTGGTCAAAATTCAACAAATATCTTAATTAATTTATTGTTATTTAAAATCCAAACCTACCCTCGCATTTCTATTATAAATTAATTTCAATATTATTAATCCAGTGAAAATCACAGTTAGAACGATTATATTTCTAAGTCCCCCAAAATCATGAGAAGGGTTTTGTTTTATTTCAATTAAGTCGCAATCACAAAGAGTTGGAACCACGACAGTCACTCTATCGTCGACGATTTAAACAGATGTCGTGTTAAGGAGGTCCTGCGGAATATTCGTTAGGAATTTAAATTGCAAATTTGTGCGGTGGCAGGTGCAGCTCCTCGATTGAACATCGCCCTCCCTCTCTAATTCATACAAAAACTATACCCGTCCCACTCTCACGCGTTCCCAAAATCAGGGAATAATGAACGTCAACAAATAAAACCCGAGCGTCACTAATTACTCGGGCTGCTCAAACGAAGAAAGGTAATTTTTGCACTCTATTCTGAAGAGGAAAACTCGTAGCTAATGGCGTTAATTTAAAAAGAGGCCGATGACTGTGATTTTTCTTTCGACGCTCAAGCTTTTCGACTCGTGATTTATTGACGCTACAAAACCGGCTTTCATCTCGACCATCCGGCCATCGCGTGACCATTCTTTGACGTTTAAATAAGGACGTAAATAAAATGTCAACCACACACACTAGAGGTCTCGTTCCTAAACTAAACAGAGGGTGCGGCGATTCATTATGAATGAGTGGTCTCAGGTACAGTAGCCTAAATTAAAGTTTAGCTCATCGGTGATGTGTACAATGTAGCGACTACTTGGGCAGGCCGATCACGAGCTGCGGCGGCTTAATGAATGAAGAAATTCCGGAGAGCCCCTCACACGAGCCCCTCGGCTCTCACCTCCCTCGCATAGATTGTAAACTTGCAGAAAGAAAACAGTCACTGACTGTTGACTAACCGAAATGTCAACTGTTTCCGACAGAGATTTTCATTAAATTTTCTAGATACAGGCTTTTGAGGTTGAATTGAAGTATGTAATTGAAAAATATATTCAAAGCAATCCAGTGGCACAGTGATTTCTGTAGTATCCCCGCCGCGGCCTCCGTAACCGAGTAATTAGCTTTCCAATTTTAAAGAGCGACTCCACGCTCAGTGGCTCCCATCAATCCGCTCCCCTGCCCGCCATCGAATCGATAATAATTAATTATTTTTGACATAATCACAGCCAAAATCCATTCTCTTTTTGCTAATTCACGTCCCTATAATAAAACGGGACGACGCTTTTAAGGCTCGCCCGAGTGAAATTGATAAAAAATAAATAAGACTGTGCGCGCAACTTTTCGCCAAGTCAAACAAAATTGGGCGTTAGCTTACGACGCTGGGTGCCGAATGATTAATTATAATCGCTCATTTATCTTGCTAGATGTATCGAGACTGTAAAAATGAGTCTGTATAGGTGTACTGACTCGATGAATATTATCGTAGTAACCGATCGCGTCAAAGTGACGTATCCGAAACCCATATTCAAGCATAGTGACGAGGGATCCCTGTGAGATGCGTACAATCGGCGGGACACTGTGTCAATATTGGACACGTCACATAATAGGCACCAAGGTTCGGATGTGGGCGAAGTGTCGCCTACAACCGCTAATAGACGGAGGACCTTCGACTTGATACTGCAGCTTCACGTAATTGTTTGAAGTTCAATAGACTACGACACAAACCATGCAGAATTGTTTATCAATTGTTTTGAACACCAAACCGTTAAACATTTTGCGAAACTAGTCTGACAAAATAGGGTTGAGAAACAAGGGCTTATTATGTTATGTTAAAATCTAGCTCTAACAGTGAATTTTAAACGAACAACAAGTCCTCGTAATATTCAATCTATAAAATATTAATACTTACTCTGAAATATTGAAAGCCAACCGCGAGTTCTGAATGGCGCACAAGTTGCTGGTACTTAAAAAATACATAGTGAAAACATTAGCTCCGCCCGGGGCGTGGCTGGTCCGTGATTAAACCCAGCGAAGCATGCATAACGAGACCGGTATGTTTGAACGCTTGCAAATACTTTCCAAGTTGCTCCGGACAGCGGTTGAGGCGGGTGTAGCAGTACACCTGTGCTTGTTTATCGCCGCTAAGACCACCGCTACCCCCGCAAGAGATGTAGTGTTTGTTTAGGCCAATCAACAACCCACCGTGACCCACTTACACATACATTAACAATATTCAATAATCATCATAAATTCATATTAAATTGAAACCCCTAAAATAATATTTAATACAATCCGAACCTCTATTTTCCTTTGCAGCGGTTAGGATTCTCGACCGAAATTAAATAATATTTTGAAGGGATTAGTATCATGATTGGGCGGACACATGCTAATGCAAGAAGTTTTTAATTAAAACCGTCCGCCGTTAAGAGGCTGCGTAATGGCTGATCCTCAGGAGGGATCCGATATTGGGTGTGTACCGGCAAAGCCAAAATACAAACATATTTAGGTCCGTTACGTAGCGCAGTGTGCGCCGGCTAATCACTGGCCGGAGTATGGACGAAATGTACACAACAACCCCTTACCGTTTTATATAAAGATTTTCATTTGTTTCAGATGCAAACGACTACGACGACGACGACGCGAACAAGGTAAATAAGAACCTTACTGTAGTTACAGCGTTTAAAACTAAAAAAAACAACATTAAAGCGGGAGTGCTCCCCACAAGCGCAATCCAAACTTTAGCGACGACTTTATGGCCGCTGTGACCGCCAAAAGTCGCCGAGGAAAAGTGCAAGCTTGTTTACTCATATATCAGCGGGTCGGGTCGACGTTTCTTTCCGATAAGGCTGGCTCCCCCGCTGCCAATAAAGTGATTAAGTCACAAATCGTGGCGAGGCGCCTCTTTACCGGCCCTCTGATATACCGACACCGAGCTTGCGGAATTGCTTTTTAATTTATATATTTTTGTTCGTTATTTGCTGTTTACGTTTCGAGTGGAATCGATTGTTTTCGGATGAGGTGAAATGGGTTATTGAAAATTTATGGTTGTAAGTAGAAATAATCGTCACCAATTATTTGATAAAAAATATGTATCTATGAAAATAACTTAAAGATAATATGATCACAGTCTCAACATCAAATTGAATCGTCAATCCCTTTATAAAATAGAAAACTGAGACACCGGAAGAATAACAGACTTAAATTCACAAGTAGAGACATTTTCCATAATGTACAGCACATTATTGAAATCATTGGGTAAGGAGTTCAAATCGAAATGAAAGGATTTTCAAAAAAATAAGCTGCTTTAGGTATCTAGTAAAAATCAGGACCAAGATCAAGAATATATTCACCAAAGTATATTATACTTACATCGACTATCTTAGAGAAGCCAAATACTAAACTTTGGTAAAGATAACAATGCCAATCGTTGTTTTCCACCTAAGACTCAGGTTTTTATTTCGGCTACCATTACCGGTGGTTCGGTCCCTATCGAACAGCTCTATTACAAATAAATTGCCCTTCGAAAACGCTGCGCGTGTTATAAATTTCATACGTGCTGAGAAATGACATACGGTATTATTTATTACGAACAGTTTTTTCGGGGAAAATACAAAGAAGACATTGTGACGTAATTGAGCTGCGTATTATTGGGGCACGCTACAATTCAACGGCAATTTTCTACGACAAAAGAAAAAAATATTGTCTTTTCAATGTTTTTATTACGAACGGAGAGAAGCTAAAACTATTTTCTTTTTTCGTCATTCAACTTTTATGTTTCGGTCAGTGTGTGTTCTTATTTTAAAAAGTGGAAAAATATCTTCAGAAGCGGCTAAGGTTGCGACATCATTTTTATAGGGTACCAAAAATACTCGCATAGAAAGATTGATGACTGTTTTCAATACAACTTTATTACTACCAATCGTCGAATCAATAAACAAATAATTATAATACTCCTGTATTATTATTGTGTCAGGAAGCCGACAGCTGAGCTTCCCCCGTGTTTACACGTTTTCAACACGGCATTAGCCGGTGGCGCCATTAGCTCTACAAATGACACTAAAATGAAATCTATTCATTTCCTTTGAGCCGAGTCAATCGTCGGTGATATTGTACGATTTCACGCGATCCGGACATTACCGCTGTATCCTCGGTGACGGTTCCCGTTCGTTTTGTAACGTGAGCCTTAAATTCACTGCTTCATTTCGTCAACATCAGTTTACTTTTTATGCTATTATAAATGAATCAGTTAGTCTCCATAAAATGTCTTAAATAATGCCCTTTTAACCTTTATAATACTGGTGTCTCATATTGGAGACAGATAACAATAAAATTCTATTGTGTCTGCTAATTGCGCGCGCGACAGATTAATACAACATTTTTTTACTTCCTATTAATAACTTAAAAATAACTAAAATATATTACCAATATTATGATATGACATGTATTATATTTTTTCCTAAAAATCCAATCCAGGCATAACCGTCAATGTTTTCAATGCCTACGATTTATATTTTGGTATTTCATTCAAATAATCCAACGTTAAATATAAATACCTACATCAAGTGAACGACTCTGCTCCACGTTGACATTGAGCCTGGCTTGTGATTTACGAGCTCTTTAATATCGAGCCACTCCACATCTTTATTAAGCCGATGTTACTTTGTAATACGCCTAATAATCCTTTCATAGCTTGAGTTATTGATGGAAAAAAATAATATGAAAATAAATTGTATATTTTAGATGATAAATTATTTATACCTATGCAGTTGACAGTTAGCATAATGACATTTGTAATTTATTATTGTTTCTAATTGAGAATAAAATTATCAATCATCATCATCTTTTTAGTTTTTATTACTGTTTGTATTTTCCTGTGTGTGTTCCAAATAAAATACTGTCTTTATTTCTTTCTTTATTTTTATCATCTCGATATAATCACAGTCAACTTTTGTGAAGCTATAACCCTTCAGTGAACTTTTTCATTTGCTGTAATTTTCTCAAAGTATTTAATAACACGATTTCTTCTTAGTGAATGAAGAAAATTAATCAGATTTCCAATAAATAAAGGTACGCATGAGTGAGTGAATTGTAACCCTTTTGTATCAGCTGCGGCTAAATTGTTTTCAACTTTCATTTAACCTGCGTGCCTAGATAGTGATCTAACGTTTGCTAAGTAGGCTTCAATTGTAGAGAAGGACTTTCAGAATTAAAAATTCCATGATAAAATGAAGTAAACAGAATTTGAATAGAATAATTGAAAAACTGGCATTATTTTAATAGAAGTAAGTAGGTAAATATTTGCTTATTTATTTTACCACATTATGATAGGGCCAGTTATAAACTTAGTAACTTTATTCGATGAATAATAAATAAGGTTGGAGGGCCACCTCAAAAAATAAGCACTGCTTAAAAAAAACCCTGATAAATTCAAAATCAACAACCTTTCATCATTTTATTCAGTATTTTTTTGTACAAACCCGACAATATTGCTTAAACAACCGTATAGGTAACCCTTCCCACGGCTCAGTGGAATCAGTTTAATCAATGTCGTTATGGTGCGTAGATGTCGCGATACGGGCGGTCGGTTCGAACTGTATCGCACTCACAGGGTTAATTTGTAACGATGTTTATCGAAAACAACCGAACGCATTTGTTTCACACAAACAGTGAACGAAGCGTTTAATTTTGACGTCTGTCAATTTGTTGGTACATGTGACGTATCATTCGAATTTTGAATATCGAATTTTTTGACATTGATAGTTTTGATTGGTACAGTTTAGGCATCGGAAATATGTCGCACACATTTTTTATTTGTTGTATTGTGTATTTGTTAACCCTTTTTCTAAAGTTACAAATAAGCATGATCCGTCATATTATTTAAATTTTTTAATCAATCCACTTTTTGAGAAGATGAGCTTCAATCAACTCAGCCTATCGCAGGCCACTTCAGGACATAGGCCTCTCTTAGACTGCGCCACAACACCCTGTCCTCTGTCTTGCGCATCCGGTCTGTCCTAGCCATATTTTTAAAGTCGCCGGTCCATCCAGCCGGGGGGCGTCCCACGCTACGCTTGCCGATACACGGTCTCCACTCCAGGCTCCACCGGCCATCGGTCCTTTGAAAAAGATGGTCAGCCCACTCCTACTTCAGTTTGCTTACTCTGCAGGCTATGTCGTTAACTGGTTATTTTCCGGATAACTTCATTTCTGATCTTATTCTTTAAAGAAACGAACTAAGATGAGCTTAGATGAATTCAATAAATCATTAAGGGGCCTGCGAAGCATGCGTTGTTCATACAAACTTAATACCAAAATAATTTGTAAATCAAACATATTCTTAAGGTAGTGTGTGTTTATTCCGATTGGATTACAGAATATCTAGGCTTCCAAATATATATTTTGAATGGACACTGATATAAAGACGAGTTATGAGGAATTTAAAATTTATATAGAAAACTTATTTTTCTCTTTTCTCGAATTTAAATCAGTGTCCATTAAAAATATATATTTGTAAGCATAGATATTCTGTAATCCAATCGGAATAAATACACACTACCTTAAGAATATGTTTGATTTACAAATTATTTTGGTATTACGTTTGTATGAATTACGCATGCTCCGCCGCCGGCCCGTTAATATTAATCCAATACCGTAACAAAACTTAAAACAAAAGCACATCGGCAAAGAAACACGTCAGTCATCTCGACAATAAATAATACGAATGACATTAATGGGACATCTCTGCTTCACGTGACCTTGGCTAGACAAGATTGATAACTTGGGTCCTCGTTAACGTTCTATTGTAGACGCCCATCGATTATCAATTTAAGGATTACAATGCCCGGGAGACAAATTGCGGGTACGTACCCACCAGCCGAAATGGACGATGACTGGACAACTACTCCTTCATAAATTACAGCTTAAAGTTTGCATTACATTAATTATAATTTATTACTTTCAGTATAAAGAGGCTGGGCCCGTTACTGTAGTAATGAAGGTTGTGGTACAGTTACAGGATTATTTTCTAGCTAAAAATTAGAAGGAAAAGTATCTAGTTGGTATTATTAGGTCTTCATTAGTTTCAACTCATAAAAACAAATGCCTGCACTTAACAATTTGATTCATCATCATCATCATCAGCCTATAACGTTCCCACTGCAGCGACACGGCCTCCTCTCAATGAGAGGGAGTGGGCTATAATCCACCACGCGTGCCCAGTGCGGATTGGTAGATGTCACATGTCTTCGAATTTTTGGTTCTAGGACATGCCGGATTCCTCACGATGTTTTCCTTCACCGTTTTGAGAGCAGTGGTGATGAAATAAATTACACAAAGTAATGCGCCTGTCTGGGTTCGAACCCACGACCTACTGTTCGTAAGTCGGGGCCGCCACCACTGGGCCACCGCTGCTCAATTTGATTGGATGCCTATAAAATTACAAACAAAAATATCTTGGCAAATACAGCATGAAACTTGCCTCCTGCAAGTAATGCGTCAAATTAATAATTCACTTTAACAAGAAAATGAGATAAATGGAATCAAACGACTTTCAAATTGTCAACGAAATGACACGTCTACGTGTGTAATTTTCTCCTTACTTACGGAATAAACCACTCAAAATCCACCCCAACGTAAGGAATTATCAAAAAATTGGCTTCATTATCAAACTATTCGCCCACGATAACAATCTTGATCAAATAAAAAATTAACATGCCGCGGGGGCAACCGCGTGTTACGAGGACAAATTGATACAATCGCTCAACGGTACCCCGCGGTTATAAAATCATACGTTACACATCACTAGTCATGTTCCCACAATCGATTCATTCCTACTCGATACCTGAATTAATTGACTTTAGAGACACATCAAGTTTTACGTCGTACTTACGTTTCCACAAAAACACCAAAGTTTATTCTTAAAATAAAAATCTTTACTCAGATTGAGTCATTTCAATAAAATTATACAAGCGTATGAAAATAAAAGTGAAGCGGCTGAACGTACTTGCATACCAAAATATTATTTTCTTTTTACTATGGCTGGTGTAATTGTATTTTATGCCTTAATACTTGGTACTTTTAAGCCAACGCTTAAGGATTTGTATTTCTCCGGCAATCGGAATAACTTGGTAACCGCAATCGGCGCATCGGTTGTTGCTACGTTTCGCCGCCGTGCTACGAATATAAATGTTCTCTTTTTGAATTTCCTTCGAATTATAAAATCAATTAGACGAAGCGATGTCGACATCGGTTGTATGGATTTTTTCAATCGGCTTTATGACATTATTAAAGCAGTCTGCTGCAGCCTTAACGACATAATTTGAAGTACAACTTTCTTGATTACATGAAATACTCAAAATATAGATACCAACATATGTGACCAAAAGATTTCAGCTTATTAGCTTCATAAATCGTAATAGCGCAATACCTAGATACCTTAACCGCCTACGTGATTACAGGGATAACTAATTTAGTTCTGAAAATTTCTTCTTGTAATAAAAATTAATGATACTAAATATTTCCAACGAAATTTGGAACAATCAATAATGGATTCAATTAACTTTGTTTCAACAAAATTATTCATCGTCGAGATTTTATAAAATTCGACGTCACGCTCGAGCAGTCAAAAACAATACTTATTCAAATGAAACAAAAAGCAATTAACGGTGGAGATATCCCTCCATCCTTGGAGGATACAAGAGAGGAGAGATTATTGAAAAAATAATTAATAAATATTTATGGCGGGCCACCTGAGGAGCGACACTGGGCGAGATTCCATTTTTATCCAGTACTCGAGTACGCATCTGCAGCGTTACAGGGAAAAGCGGTTTATTACAAATGCAAAATTTTCCATTCATATTCAAAATTTTATATCCCGATGTGGCCGGGAGAAAGCTAATTTATTCCGGGGGAGCGGCTAAGGAGACGTCCCAGCACCTCGCGTCTTGTGGGGGATTAAGGAAGGGTTGAACGCTGCGAAATTGACAGGTGCCTGTCAAAAATTACAATTAATAATTGAGACAATTGCGACTGCGGCTGCCGTTGTGGCCCACTTGTGGCGTATTTAACTGCATTTGCGTTTTGACAACCCTAATTTTGAATTTAAATTGATTCATTTTTGATGACCTACCGTTAAAAGATAAATAAAATAAAATAACGTAAACAAATGAATTTTTCAAGCTTCGAAAAATTATTGTGAACTTGAAAATTATTAAAACTAAGCCCAACTTAATGATTACAAATAAAAAAAACTATCAAAAATTGTAACTCAAAATTAAACCTACTTAAATGAGTATCCTATAATCCACGTCACTAGTACTAGTGTCCCCCACCGTCCATGTAATAGACAATAAACATCGGAGCGCGCATCGATCACTCGTTTTACAGTCACAGCGGTTAATGGCGGTAATCCACCACTAAGAGCGGTTTACTACATTGTTATTGCAGACTAAACCCACTCATAGCTATAATACTGCTAGAAACAATTAAAGACTTAAAACAATAATGTGCATGTCAGTACATTTGAATTTAATAAATTACCAATTGGAGAGTTAATGGCAAGGGTGAGGGCATCGTCATCTCATAGCAGCATAAGTCCAACGCTATTCAAATTTCTCTTAATACAGTCTCTTCAAGTAAGTTTAACAATCAGAGAAGACATTAATCTCTTAATCGCTACGCTACGCATAACTGTGCTAGTCATACGCATATCCATTTTTCCACAGATAACTGAGTACGCCCCGAATGAATTGAATTTGAAAATCCAAATTCATGTAGGATTTTTTCTGCTATATCAATAAATATTTAAAAAATCTGTACTCTTAAAAAATCACACATTGACTGTAAAAAAGTGACTCAATTTAACTTCCTGTCTCATTGATCAGTTATCGGATATATCCGCAAAACGCAGTCAATATTCATAATTCACGTCACTATTTGTCGGGGCAGTGCATTGCATTTTGTGCACCGCTCACTTTGATAAATGATGCCACTCTGTCAGGAGGTCAATGTTTATCGAATGAATGTCCGATGGGCTATTAGCGATGATTGGTGGTTCGCGATTTTCGTTTGTGAATTATGTGGATAACATATTGATAGGACAGTATTATAGGCTTGGTTTGACCCTCTATCTTGCTTGATGCCATCACCGTTTAGTGGTGATGACATCAGGTCCGGCCGCCCATCAACTTTCATCCATAGTTGACTTACGCTACAAAAGATTCTCTATTTATTTTAAAAAAAACACACATATTGTTAAAAAGAAAACGTTAAGCTAAGATCGTGTGTGTTTTGTTTTATTGCCAATCGAAAAGGTATTCATTTTTCAAATAAAATAAAATATATATTGACAGGTGCACCAACATAACATGAACTTAACGCAAAAATGACCACAGACTAAACAATCAATCAGAGATCGATAGGCAAAGGCACACGTCTGTTCTGACCGATAGCGCGTTATTGATGGCGCCCGTTTTTCACGCGGCTCGCCTCAGGCGGCACTCCGTCTCTATTACAGCTACCACTGATACGTTTTGTACGCACATTGAGTTATTTGTTCGACATGAGTATTCGGTTCAACTCATTCGTTTACCTATGTCATTGTTTGTAGTGGTGATAAGTGGGGCTCTGGATTTGGAGTGGTGATTTATTTTAGGTATATGTTGTGTTGTTTATAAATTAAGGGTCTTTAAGAGAAGCTCTTCTTTAAGTTGAAACAAAGCAGTTTGTAATCAGCTAGTAACTAACTATATAATACCTACCTACTTATTATAACTTAATTCATAGAAAGATCCTCTAAAAGAAAAAGTAATAATTTCAATCACCTCAAGCAAGATAAGAAGAAAGAGAAGAAGAAGACAGTCTCAGTAATTACTTAATCCCTACCTCCTATGGACGAAATTTCAATTGTGCTATTTCATGGTGGAATTTTCATTGCGTCTGCGTCATAAATATTTTGTCCGATAAACCGTTCGTTCGACAGCCGGGAGGCGTAAGAAAATGTTAATTAACGAATCCATTGTTTTCCCGCCCGGCGGCTCCAAGATGGTGCCGCTTCCGTTTCCGGCGAGCCTCCTTCTTTATGTGCGTTTCCCGCTTATTTTTACGTCAGTCGGGTAGAGCGGCGGCATTGTGGCGCGGTGCGGTGCGCGCCCGAGTATAATGATTTTAATTTCCTCTAATCAAGAGCCTTCGGCACAGCTTAAGAATTCTAATCATGCACAGCGCGACCGCCGCCACCACGCCGCACCGCACCGCGCCGCAGCGGGTGACAGAAACATCAGCACTTATTCTGATTGCGTCGAGTGTGGCGCTGAATAATTAATACGCCTTTATTTTGCGTTATGCCTCCGTACCAAAACAAAAGAACCGCCGCGCATTAATTTACGAAATTGTTCATACATATTTGAAATGCTTAATTTTTGACAGCAGCAAGCGAACGCAAAACATCAAATACATCTTTTGATAATTTAGTAAAGTGTTTCATTTTTCGAATAGCGATTTCTCATCGCTATTTTCTGCTTTTTAAAATATAGCCGAGAGTAAAGTTTAATTATATTGGGGTAGCTCAAAGCCCACCCTTTCGTTCAATTCGCACTAACGACCACATTTGAGTCATGTAAATCACGACGACGCCACTTGCAATTAATTTTTTGACTATTAAAACGTCTCTGTCGTGATTGCCTTGCAGGGAACGTGCCTTGCGGAGAACGTGAGCTCAAGAACATTAAATGTAATTGAGAAATTCAGTTTCAACTTACATTATTTTGACTTTTACGTAGATTTTTATGAAAAATAGGCATGAGTTAATCGATTAACTCTTCTAATATAAACTTGAAACTAACTCAGAAAAATCGACGATTAAATCTTGCACTTTCCTCTGAAAATGTGCAGCAATTTACCGTACTTCTCACAGACTTCATTTTCCGACATACTATGCAATCCCATACACTACACTCAACCTCATTCCTTGTTAAGCACAGTCAAACCTCATCGTTTTGTATATGCGGCCGCTGTTTGGCGGTGCGGTCCACAAGGAACACCGCACAATTAAGGGAACCCTTTCAGGGTGCGTACTTAGCATTCTAATCACCGCGAGCAGACGCCTTGCGCCACAATACAACGCTTAACGCCGCGAAATTAAGTGCGAAAATAACAGGATCCCGGCGCGAACCCGACTGAATTATGTCGCGAACAAGATTCTAATTTTAATTTTACGCGAACAACGACTAATTTCGACATAATAAAACGTACAACGTATACTTACGACCCTCAACTCTCGAGGTACTACAGCAATAAAATGCGAAAAACGATTACAGATCAATGAAGCGTGCCTTCCCTCTCGGAGCGCAAATAAAGCCAAGTACACACTTCAAATATGCTTTTCTTAATCGTTCTCATAAAACAAAGATCAGCCGCCCGCGATCTCCCCCGTGCGGCAAAAATAAGTAAAAAATCTCCCGTTGCTCATATCGCGTCTATCAGTGCGGATTTTTACCGCAAATTGTTTCCTGTAGGGAACCCTCTTGAATCGATGCTTGTATTGGAACTGCAGCTTCAGAACTTATTATTGGTATCGCTTTAGAAAAACAAATAAAATTACGGCTCATTCCGCGCACTCCCGCAATCCACTCGTGTCAATGTATTGTAATATTTGAATGGGAGTTTGTTGTAGGCAAATGTTTATTGTTGTTTCTTTTGATTTAAGCATTTAGTTATTCTGTACAGTTTAGAACAAAAGGCTCGCAGATGTGTCTCATCAAAATATTCGACTGCAATTAAGAACTTCAAAACTATTACAACAAGTAGTAGACTATACAGTATTTCTATCTACTACTTACACAACATAACATACCATAACATCACGCCTTGTTTCACCGAAGGGTTAACAGGTAATGTTTTTTTACTACTTACTTGTGGTAAAAACACGCTGTGAACGTGTAGGGGTAGGAGCTCTCGGTACCATCCGTGACAATGGCGAAGCACATTCCCATAGTGTTTATACAATTGGTTACCACAAGTAATGCGCGCTACGCTTCGTGAGTGAGATAAAAATACTGTACCTGTAGGTAAACCCCCAGTTCAAATTTCATTACCTACAATATCCGACATCGAGCTAATGCCTCGTAATTTATATTTTACCTTAAATTCAGGCAGCATTTCTTGAGGAAAAACCATTGCCCACGGTATCAGGAATCCTCAAAGTTGAATTGGCTTAAAACCTCCCGGCGGATGTGTCATTATAATTTGCAAGGGAGAGATGAGTGATCCGTCGCTCGGAGCGCTCACAAATAATACCCTAAGCTATTTTAATCTTAACTTAGTTAAAAATCTTGCGTCCGACATTAGCATTAATCACTTTTGACAGACACCGTAATGGATAGTGTAATTAATGTGTTTAAAGTTTATAATTGGTTTATGAAGGTAATCCGGGTGATGGCTTTTGTATTGCTAGTGTGACAAAAAATACATTAAAATGAAATTGTAGTCATATAAAAGTTAAGCTATAAGACAAGTAAAATTGCTTGACTGTTTTTTTCTAAATAATTGTAAAAATGAATTAACAGTTAATTTTTCGATGTCTAAGAATCTAAACCAAAAGCTTATTGGAAAATTAATTTATTCAATAGGTATCTGGAAACAAAGAAAATGCCTTCATCAAGAACGAAATCTAAAGCTTAATTGAACGTCGACATTGAGAGATTTCAATTCAATTACTAAACCATATTTAACGAAATCCAATCCCCCTTTCCCTCGAGAAATAATATTATTTATTCACAAAAAATAATACAAAACGCGGTTACGGAGAACGCTCTGTTGGTTCAGTGGAGATCATTCGATGTAAAAGTTGGAAGCAGAGGACGGAGGCAGGAAGAAAACTTGGATAAGCGAAACCCTCTAAAAATGATTGATGCCGTGGAGCGGGGGAAGCATGCCACTGCGCGGTTTTAAAACGAATAAACGTCGAACCTTTCGAAATTTGAAAATGAACATCATTAGCGCTATTGGCTCGGCAAATTCCCGCCGATTCATTTACTCTATGGAATTCGCATTTTTTCTTTGCACTTTTTTATTGACGTCGATCATGCCAGAACGATTAGGTTCCACGTTTAAACTTACTCGAAGTCCGTAGTGCAGTCGATATTGGAGAACTGCACAACAAAAGCATTCGAGCTCACATTGCGATCGCGTATAGCCAATTTCCTAACGTATTGAAAATGTCGTGCGATTGTTTGAGGACATGTTATTACACGAAGCGTTTAGCCTGGGAGCTGGGAGCTAACAAGCGCTGACGTCGTTTGTTTCTGCTGGCTCTTTGTTCGGAATCTAACAATTAGGGAGACAAAGCGGCCGGTGGCGGTCGGTGTGTTATCGCGGACGATTCGCGCCGCACACAATGGCGCGCTCAACAATGCACGCTCAATATCTTTATGCTCGTTCGTGCTGAAGGCCGATGCACTCGCTGTAGAATCAGCCTTCTTGGTGTACATTAACAGACTGAAGTATAGACAGAGCAATGAATGTGCAGATACGTCAGTTATTAAGAAAAGACGGTCAAATTTGACCAATATTTAGTTAGCAAAATTGAAGCAATATTTTTCAGTCATATGAAACGAAGTAATGACCACCCATCTTTTAGTCGTAAATGGTGAATGTTATCACGAATTAACCTTATTTATCTGACTTTAATTTTACTTGAATAAAAAGTTTAAACAAAGTTAAGGTACCATTCCGTAGCCGACCGCAGCAGGCGACGCGTCGCCTGGTTTCCATGTATTTCTATGAAACCGACGCGTTGCTAGCTAGAAACCAGTTGTGTCGTGGCGACACGAAGCTTGCTACTGCCGCCTGCGATCGGCTACGGTATGGTACCTTTAAGTGTCTCCAAAAAAAAATATGTTCTTGGCCTGCATCTCACCTGCTGGTAAGTGATGATCAGGCCGCAGGTGGAAGCGTACTTTATTTAAACATTATTTTTATGTAACAAGAAATAAACCAAAAATGGAGTAACATATTTTTTTTAAGTTTTCAATTGAAATGTTGTGATGAAAAACTTTTTAATACAATATCAATTCTTACTATCTCCCGCCTACTCTATGGTCACCGAGACACCTCAGCATCTCGTGACGGGCCCTTTGTGGTGCTTCCTTCTTCGCTCAGGACACCTGCCTCAGTGCTGAATGCACATTCGACGCCCCTACACGTCTGATAGACGCATTGTGGCTACTAAGGTGTCTTGTGGAAAATGAGGGCTTTTGTTCTGAATGTTACTAATTACTCGACTATAGTCTGTGCTTTGTTTTGATATGTTTTTTATATATTTTTTTTTTTTTTTATTTTTTTTTTTCGGATATTTTGATTGTTTACTGATTAGTATAAAAGTAATATCCTTTCTTAAAGTTGTTTGTAGGTTCCGAAATATTATACCGACTCATGACGTCACTAACTTGCTCAAGCGTTAAGTTATAACTTAGCCAAATATTTCTATTAGGTGTTCTAGTTTGAAACTAAGAGACGTACAAACTGATTATGAAAGTGACGTAATTTTTTTTTTAAATAGAAATCTTATTTTTCTTTCAAAAGTTTTTTTATACCTTAAAAGCATAACAAACGTAATCATTTGATGAAACAAAAAAAATATTCGCGCACGTAACCCTGTCATGTTGTATTTAAAATATTTCATGTTTACCTACGTGTAAACTTGCAATGAAACATCAGGCCTCGATCATAATTTTGTTTCAATCTACGTGACATTCTGTTCACTCAAACATACCTAATAAACTATTAAATGAAAACTCAAATACGAACAGTTAATTCAAGCATCCGTATTCAGTAAATCACGCCACAGTGACGTGTAACAGGCGTTACGTCGCCGTGACGTCGACACGTGCGTTCACGAGGAGCGTTTAATCGCATAAAGAGCTAATTGTCTGTGCGGATTCCACAGGTAAACACTACCCGCCAACATTACACACTACGCAGTAGCGGAGATGTTAAGCTAGTTTTGGGTTTGGAGGTGGTAATAATGAACAGGAATAACCCCGACATTTGTTCTCCGTCTGTTTCCATATTTTGCTAAAACTGTATCAGTCCAGACATTGGTAATCAATCATTTGTAATAGTCTAGTTTCCACGTTTGGTAAAAGTTAAATTTTAAAGTTAAAGAAAATTTTTAATAATCACGCAATTGAAAAATAACATATATATTTTTATAAGCCTGTTTGGCCCATTGTAGGCCAAAGGGGAGGCCTTTAGCCTACAATGGGCCAAACAGGCCCATTGTCCTTCTTTCCACTTTTCTCGGTCAACTGCGATTGCGGTCCAATCCTTTATGAAGGAGTCCAGTTCATCCCACTATATCTTTCTAGGCCGGCCGCGTAATTGTTTCCTGCTATTTTGGATCCACTGAGTGGTGATTTTTGAGTATAGCTGCTCCGACATGCGACATATGAGGTCAGCCCAGTTCCACTTTAGTCCAGCAAGCAACTATGCGGCCAACGTCCGCTATTTGTGTTTTGGAACGAAGTATAGAGTTCCTAATGCGGTCTGTGAGTTTGACACCTAGTAACATAGCCAACAAATACAAAACAAAAACTCACAAAGAGAGAAAGAGAGCCACTGAACAAGTAAAATAATGTAGTTATAATGTAACAATTCTCTAGTACACTAAAATTCCTTTTACAAATGCACAAAAATCTTATCAAAGTGCAACATGATAAAAACAGCGAAATAAAATTCACTCGCTACAACTCTGCTACGCTCGTAGCACCTTCGTAGCTCCATGCTACGCACAACAAGCGCCTACATTAACTGTCGATCATGTAAGCGCGGATTACACTAGTGATTTAATACCCACTGATTCAGTCGGCGCTTTGAACACAATCACACTTAATAACACACCGCCTTATGACGTGTAATTATTGCTGAAAGGGTAATGAGTTCAATTATTCAGATGAGGGAATTAGACGTCTACGAGAGATGTGGGAATATTTCTTGAACGTATATTGAACGAATAATGAATGAAAGTTTGGAAAAAGAGTTTGGTTTTGACAAGCGAATTGATTATTTTAGTATGAATCATTGTTGTAGTAATTCTTTTTGTACTAGGACACAAAGCAAGATAGAATTTACTCTGGCAAACTCATGCAAAAATATTAGTGTACGTTTCAAGAATATTTACGGAGAGTAATCTACAGTGGATAATACCACCAAATATAATACGATAGTGTTATAAAATTACCATAGAACAAGTAAAAGGCAGTTAAGTCAACACAGTGTTTTACAGCCGTCCGGGGTATTTTTATGCGACAAGGGGAGGTTTAACAGAATGGAAACACAAGAGCTCTCTGTATGGCTCTGTATGAAAATCGGAATTATGTTTTATAGTGGACGTGACGGGAATAAGGGCGGTTTGAATGCAAGTGCCGCTTTACAGTGACGAATTTTGAATGAAAAAAGTTTATGTTTTATTAGGATCAAGAATAAATGTTATTAAGATAGAAATAGAGTTCTTTTCTTGGGAAAACAAACATTAAATGTGTTTTTTACGCAAGATAATGACTATCATCGTGTTGTGTTTTACTAATTATAACAGTTGCAATTAATACAATGATAATAAAAACAAAGCCTAGTTGCTATGCGTTGGTTGATTCTAACAATACTAGGGCAGGGCAATAATAATAATAATAATAAAACTTTTATTTCATAGTAAATACAGATTTAACAGGTAACAATAAAGACAGTTTTAAGACAGCTTTGGTAGTAACACAATGCAATACAAATGCAATCAATCGAAGGCAGCGTTCAAACCTTACTTTAGCACCAAAAAAGACAAAATTCGTCATTCCCAATCTGCCCTCAGTGTCGCGTCTCTTCGTCGGCGTTCGGCAATTCTTTATTATTCATGGGGCGATCTTGCTCGCGGAGTGTTTTATATGAGCGACGATCGAGTATCAATTTGTACGGAACGGCCCGTATTAGCATTTCCCGTGCGAGCCTACATTGTTTCACTGGGGGATGTGTGCTGTGACGTATACCGTCTTTTGTTTTTAGGAGTATCGATGATGTAATTTCCCCCAGTGACATCACACGTGCTTAACGTGTGAATAAACTTTACATTCGTTTTAATATTTTCATTTGATACACTGATTACCAAAATTTATCTGTAAAATGTTAGCTGTAAAAAGTTTAGATATCGTGTCAGAAATTATAGCTAAATAAAATAGCTGTACAAGTATTTTGCTTGAAGTTTTAATCAAGTTAATAAATTTATTAACACACATTCACACACACACACATTCACACACA
Organism: Xanthia togata; assembly: GCA_963853775.1. Lineage (NCBI taxonomy): Eukaryota > Metazoa > Arthropoda > Insecta > Lepidoptera > Noctuidae > Xanthia > Xanthia togata. The sequence goes on along the minus strand of OY970802.1, from coordinate 7,698,587 downwards.
TCACACACATATCATGATAGTTTTTTTTTTCGTTTATGAATGATTATTGTAAGAAACATTTTTATTATAATAGATATTTTCTCACCTGTTAACTTAGGATATGGTTTAAAGAACTTTTGTTATTGGTGGCAAAAATAACACAAAAAATATATATAGGTACTTATTTTTTTTATTGGCTCAAAACTCAGCAAGGCGAAGAATACCGTTCGCCATTAGCCATTAGGTCCTCACGTGTGCAGGTGACAGGGCATGCGGTTAAACTAGTTGATATTTAATTAAAAGACATACAAAGAAAAATCTATGCCACAAAAGTTCCCAGACATTTTCCTCATCGCAAAACAAAAGTCTACTGACTACGACCCACCAAAAATCCCTTTTAAACTAAACGCAAATCCCGCAAACCACCCTCAGCTCATTGAGTGTGTCGCGAAGCTAGGTACAGTCGGCAGCACTAACGCCTCACCGACACAATACGTTAAGTACGCCGCGCTTATGAGTGTTCATTAAAGATACGATAAAGACGACGGAGACGCCGGCTAAATTGGCTGCTCCGACTGTACGCGAAATTCGTAAATGTAGTTATAAGTAAATAGATGAGAACTATAATACGAAAGATGTTTTGAAGAGAAATGAAGACAGAATTTCTATTTGTGTTACTGGTGCTAGTTTTTTTTTTCAAATCCCTATTTTCTTAACACCGTCTCTGGTTTGTTTAAAATCGCAAAACAAAGTATTCTTTAGACATGATATTATGAACGTCTGTTACAAACTGCTTTACATAATGAAACCTGGAATCGTGGCGCGACTTGAAAGATACCTATGGCCTCCACTGTGCTCTCACAAGCTATGTTGATAATTCTTCAAAGTGATGTAGCAACGATACACATTTAAAACAACTATCCAGTTAATTACCTAGGTTCAGATATCCTTTACTATCTGCATTTCATATAATTTCCAGACAACAACAAAACTGCGCTAAAATGCTACTCACGCGATACTGTGTCAGAAGCCCACTAGTTCACTGTTCACGCGACACTCCGATTTTCGCTTACCAAATGAACATTCATTTCAGTGCAGATGTACATAGTTCAACTAACAAGGGGCTGTTAATTTAAATTTAGTATCTTAGCTCCGAGTAATGAACGGGAAGGTGATTGTTATAATGGGATTGTAGATTTGTACTCGCTAACACACGACTTATATACGTTTTGGGTGGCTCTGATAGAAAGGAAATAATTAAGTTATGGATGGGAGAATTGTCGTGTGCTGTTTACTGTAAGATGTGTAGCTACCTATGTAGTTATATTGATGTATTTATTTGAAGAGTCAATTAAGTTTTGTCTGTACATCTAAATAATTATGAAGTTAGATTGTGTTTGGGTTGTAAGATTGAATGAACTTAGTTATACTATTAGGTATATAGATATACGTACAATCTCAATCGTTCCTCTGATTACTAAACATAAATATTAAAAAAATACTTACACATTAAAAATACTGTTTCTCAAGACTTAATTTCCAGAAGTACTTCAGACGACAACCAAAACACAAATCACTCAAAACGAAACCAGTACTTTCATATTTGCTCACGTCTTCCATGCAAATTTATGAGGAGGTGGGAAATTTTTAATTACCACTGTGTCTGAGCATCTGTCTGGAGACTGAGACGCGGTTTGTGAAGCTCGGCGGTACTGCAGGTGACAACGCCGCGGAGCGGGGAGCTAGCGGTTAAGTGTGGCATTTTACGGCTTTTATGCATATTTGATGGCACCGCCATAATCTGTGCGGTAGGGGAGACTAGCTACCTACCTGAAGTGTTGGTGCGGATATGAATTGCTGTTAACTTATGATGAGAAGATTTTGTTTTAGGAAAGTTGACTTTGAAGTTTGTATGAAAAAGTCCAAGTATCTGAACTTAAAACCGTTCAGATACTTGGACGTTTTTCATACAAACTAAAGGAGCGTAAGGCTTATAGATGTCTACATCCGAGCACGGCCTACAAGGACTAAGAAACTGTAACACAACATTAAACTACACTGATACACGTCAAAACTAATTTATGTTAAACAAAGTAAACCTAAATTAAATTCTGTAACGGACGGAACATTTAAATAATCCACCGTTTAAAAGGCAAAGCCGACGAATTTGAAAATAATGACAGGTATTAGACGCGTGCTAAGAGGGCCGTATCAATTACGGGCCCAAGCAAACAGGGTATTACGTGTTCAATATTAAAATCAAATTTACGGCCCGCCCCCGTCCCGCACGTCTGTGGGACATAGGGACCGTAGACCTTGGTTTATGGACAGCAGGACAGTGGAAGAAAAAAGTGTTAGGTACATAGAGTGCTACAAGGATATTTAGGTGCCTGAATGTCCTTTCCAGGTTGTTGGTAAACTATTCTGAAGTGTGACACAGAAATTTTATTGACGAAACAAGATGGCGACATAAGTTTAATTTTTAGATTAGATTTAAAATTTTCGGCTTATTGGTTGATTCGCACGAATTTTATTTTATTTCTGGAGGCGATTCGCACGAAGTTAATTTATTTGTGGGTGAATCAAGAGAGATAATCCAGAAATATGTATTATTCGCCACGCGCCATACTAACCTGGTAGTGTTGTATGCTTCAATGACATATTATGTGTAAATTAAAAGAAGTTAATGACAACCTATGGCTTCGACTTCTATCTGCTCCGTTTCTTGTTATGAATAGACAATATTACCTATGCAAGCGTGATATCTTACTTCGGGGCTAAATCTTTCAAAACTGTACCCATTATGTACGGAACGCATTCGATACTGTAATTTTCTTTGACATTCATTCTTATTATGTATATTGCCCGTATCAGCATGTCAGTTGTAACGATGAAATATTTTAGGAGATTGTTCAGAGTAAGTAAGGTACTATGTGTGTAGGATTTTCATATGTGATGTCATATAGAGACTTAGAACTCATGAATCTCAATCTTAAACTAACAGATTTGAAACTTGTTACTAATCTCGACTCAAAACCTAATTTTAATTCATGATTTAAGCTAAGCAACGTTTTCTAGAACGATGCTCTGAAATAAACTCGAAAAATTAGCTTATAAAAGTTATTCAACTAATATTAAATTACTAATATCTATTCAAATCGTACTAATGTTGTCGGTACAAGTCCAAGTGTTTGTATAACGACACATCAATTAAAGTTACATTTTGACGCGTCGACCACACGTAATACCGTCGTTTTCATACGAATCTGATACTTACTGGAACAGGGATTATTTACCAAATCTACCCTTCCATGTCGTATGAAATAGTTATAGGATGTAAACATATGATTTTGTGTTTTGTTAATGGGTAGATTCGATATTAATTGCTTTTTGATAGGGTAGTGACTGTTTTATGGGTAGGCATGGATTATCGAAACTTGTCTCTTCAATGACGTAATAGGCAATGTATAAACATACTCGTAGATCGACATTGGGTGGCAGAATATATTTTTCTTGAAACTCAATCTCCTTTGACACTTCCCGTGACCCAAGGGCTGGTTTTTACCTGGGGCAGTGGCTAAGCATTGCCATACAACGTGGCAATGCGGCCAGTCTCTTGTGTACATTACCAGTCGACAGCGATGCGGATGAATTTTTTGACGCTATATTTTAATTTATATTTCAATAGCTTTAGTTAAGTTAGTATATAATTTTTTAATGAGTAAATTATGTCAACAATAAAGTAAGGAGATTAAATCTCCTTTGTATCATATTATAAAATTGCATAGCACACAGGTGTGAATACTATGTACTATAAAACTACCATTTACCGGGTAATATGTCTTTCATTGACTTGAATGTGCCCTGGTGGCTGGAAGTCAATGTCTCGCTGATGGAGGCGCATGTGCTGGATCATTAAAAAAAATGTAGCTCTCTTCAAAAAAATAATAATTGAGCTGTATGGTGCTGATCCATGCGTCATGTTCGTAAACGGGCACCGTCTCAGTTATACTGGTCATCTCTTAGCTGCCACGGCTTATTTTAATTATTTTATTTTTTAATTGTATTTTTTTTTATTTTACTTGCTTTACTCTGGACGCTTTTAACGTGTAATTATTTTTACATCGTTCTCACATATATGTAATTATAAATTCAACATTAATGATGTAAGTAATATTTTGTAACAATATAATTTAAAAGAGTGTTCATGGAGTTTCTTGCCCGTCAAAAATGCCTGTAAATGGTTTAATAGAAATAAATGCTTTGAGTTTGAGTTAAAAAATAACTGTTGCGTCTAATCAAAACTATTCGCCAGCTGAATGAAAATATAGAAAGAGAAACGATGCATGGTTGAAGACTTAGTGAACGCATGCAAGATATATTCATCAAGTTTATAGGGTCGCCCCTAAGAATAATTAGATGCCGAGCCGAATAAAAACTCTTTTAAATTCTTTTCGGATGTTTAAAGGTTGGTTTTCTTTTTGTTACAGAGTGATTACGTACAGATAACACACAAGCTGTTCAGGCCGTCCACATCAAAAACGTAAGTATTCCATAATAAGTAAGTAAGTATGTATTATAATTCTATTAATGTCTACTAATTCTCAAGAGCATTCATACCAAATAATTTTTATAAGAATGACAATGACCAGGCTCAGACCAAAGACAACGGAGGAAGCAAAACGATAACTTAGAACTTTTTCAAAAATATTCATATCACACACCTAAGACTAATACAATAAAACCGACCAAGTGTATGCCAAACCACGCACAATGAAGGATTCCGTAGTTGGGATGATTTTAAAACTTAACTTTGTAGTATTTTTTTTTTCAACTGCAAATGTCAGTTTGTAATCGCAAAACAATATTTTTTATGTGATAAAATTACAAATTATCATTTTTGGAGTTCTTCCTTTACTTGTGCTGTGAGACCTTGCTTCTTGCCAAATTTCATGGTTCTAGGTCAACGGGAAATACCCCATAGATTTTTATATTGCGTTGTCTTACATTTTCATTTTTTTAGAGCTCCAAGGGACCTACGTATTTGATATTAATATCAACTTAATACTTCCACGTTCCACGCGCTCCTAAAAAAAGGGTTCCTGACAGACAGACAGACATGCAGACGGACGGACAACGAAGTGATTCTATAAGGGTTCCGTATTTTCCCTTTTGATGCACGGAACCCATTTAATTATAAAGAACATTAGGTACCTACAATAACAGAATCGCAGACCAGTCACGAAACCGTAACATTGTAACAATAAAGTTAGGTGGCGTGCCCGCGGCAGATACGCCCATAAACCGCACAATTGTCGCGCACCGCACTTATTTACGTGTACCTACTTATGGACGGCACCATAAATATGTGCGCACTGCGGGGGAGCGTGATCTGCTGGCGGTAATTATTGCGTGACTTATTGGCGAACGAAGATAACACGTACTTCGCGACCAGTATAAACAGATCTCCCTTAACTCATACTTATTCCCCTCCCTCGACTTCATTTCTGAGATGTTGAGGGGAACTCTAGGTCATTTTGAGCTGGAGGTGAGTCTACCGCTCCGAGGGCTATGGCAGCTTTATCTCGCGCTTGACTGTTGATCGTGACTTTCCGACAGAGATTTCGGTAATTACGCTGATTATGAATGTAGGTACCGTGTTGTTTTTCGCAAAGGAGCATAAGGTTGAGAGGAATTATGACAGAGTTCATTGAAATGGATATTATGACTGCTATACACACATCAACACGGTCTAGGGATATTTCATACTCAATTAAATAACTCGAAAAGTACTGGCCGCATTGGAATCTTTTATACACCGATTTGTTTGTAATTTATCTCAGACTAATTCCAAATTAAATTTTTTGAAAATTCTTTTGTTTCGGTGGCATAAAAATGTCTTGATGTATAGGAGAGGGAATTTTCATTTGTGCGAAATTTAGAAAACAATACGAATTACGTTTAGTTACAGTTTTTTTTTCATTTTTAAACGAAAGATAAAGTTAAAATTGAGGTATTGTAGCCATGCAACGCCGACATTTGACGAGGGCGGAGATGTTACGAGCTGTGGGAATGCTGGAAGCTGGATCTGTTCAGCGTAATGTTGCTGAGGCCATAGGGACCCATCAAAATGTAATTTCAAGATTGTTGACACGCTATCGTGCCACAGGTGAAGTAGCGGAGAGGCACCGGGGGCCAAGTCGCATCACTACCCCCAGACAAGACCGATTTTTGCAAATTACTGCGCGAGCTCAACCAAATGCAACGGCGACTCAATTGGTCCAAAGGCTGCGAGTGGAACACCAAGTGCTTGTGAGTGACCAAACTGTAAGAAGGCGACTGCATGAAAGCAATCTACGCTCTCGTAGACCACTCCGGGTCCCACCTTTACGGAGAGGCAATCGTGGACGACGATTAGAATGGGTTCGGAACCACGTGGACTGGGGCCGTGAGCAATGGTCCAATGTGCTGTTCACGGATGAATCCAGGTTCGGCTTCCATCCAGATTCACGAAGGACGCGTGTTTGGCGAGTTCCTGGACGATGGAGCCGTCTCCAGAACCCTCAGGAAGTTCACCCATACCAAGGAGGAACAATTATGGTTTGGGCAGGAATTCGTCTTGGAGGACGGACGGATCTCGTTTGGGTGCGGGGCAATATGACGGCAGAACGATACGTTTAACAGGTGCTGGGGCCCGTAATCTTGCCCCACAGAACACAAATGGGGCAAGATTTCCTGCTCATGCACGACAATGCCCGGGCACACACGGCGAGAACGGTAGCAGCTTGGTTACATACACATAATGTTAGGGCCTAAGACTGGCCTGCTCAATCGCCAGATCTAAATCCCATTGAGCATGCGTGGGATATGCTGCAAAGAAGAGCTCTGAAGGAAGTTCCTGAAAATCTGGCTACAGAAGATCAACTTTTTGCGCACCTCAGAAGGACATGGGACAATATTCCGCAGCAAGACATTGACAACCTTGTTCTGAGCATGCCGAATCGTTGCCGATGTGTTATGAACATCATGGGCGCTTTCTCAGACTACTAAATTCAAGTTTATAAACACAAATTAAATGATTTTTCTATTTTTTTCAGTTTTTACTCACAAATTAAAAGTTAATTCATATACGGTTTCCGTCTATGCTTCATTTTTTTTCCATAAAATCCTGAAATTTTAATCTAAGTACCTTAACCATTATTAAAAAATGGTAGAATATTAAATAACGTATCTTTTAAATATATACATGTCATATAAATAATTAACACATTGATAGTAATTCGCTTTTTTAAAAATATCCCTAGACCGTGTTGATGTGTGTATATACAACAGCACTTATTGCACGATACTCAACTTGTACTCTTTGACATTTGTGTTACCATTCGCTACGAACGTCTACGAAACTGCTACGATTGTGCTACGGCGATAGCTACGATGTACTATTCTGCAGTGTCACTTACGAACTCACTTCTATTTCCGCATTATCTGTTGTCATTGCCAGAGTCAATATCAGAATTTTGCTGTGAGTATCAGGAAGTTGCTTTATAGTAAACTAGCATAATAATGTGTCTTATATGAGTTTTCAACGTCTTAAAATCAATTACGATTACTTTTTTGGTACATCAATTCAATAAAATGACAACTAACGTAACCTATCATAGTCTGCTGCCGGAAATATGCTTAATTTTTTGTAACAAACAAATCTTTCCCGAACCAAACAAACAAAACATCCTTGAACTAAAACTGTATGTGAAAGTCAAACTCGGAGATCCTGACTTTTAACCTCTCTAGACTCTAGACTCCGGTACCTTGCACCTCATTTACCTACTTTGTATCCTTTCTTCAGAACAGTGATAGTCTAGTGATGTGATCGACGGACTGCCAAGTGATAGGTCAGTTAGAACCCATGGCACGCACCTCTAACTTTTCGGATTCATGTGCGTATTGTATAATTATCACTTGCTTCAAAAACGGTGAAGGAAAACATCGTGAGGTACACGGCATGTCTGAGAGATTATTCTCGAAGGCATGTGAAGTCAAGTCAGAGGTCCATGGGCGGCTTTATAAAACTCTGACACCAGGTTTGTCACTAACCACACGAAAAAGAAAAGAAAGGTAATCTCTTCAAGAAATCTTAATCAGAACCATTATCATTACTCGTTGCTTTCATACGTTTTATAGATGATGCACATAATACATATCAGCCGATCTAGTCTGTAAAAATCTCACCGAGAAAACTTAGATCAAGTGAGCTTGAAGTGAGCTGGCAATGGTGTCGATCCCAAGCATCAGGTGGAATGACAGCTCATAGCGCCGGTAAAACTTCGCTTTGGTTTTTATTTAGTATTTACTTCTGTATCTATCTATCCGTGACATCACTGCGGGCCCTATCGGAATACCAGCGCCAGTTACCAGTTTAATTTTACTTTGTATTTATTGTTTTTTTTTATTTTTTTATTGTGTGTGTGTTTAGTTTGTGCTTGTCTAAATAAATTATTTTTCTTTCTTTCTTTCTTTTCGCCTCATCGTTACCTAGGCGTCAAAACAACGAAGACACGTGGCCTTAACTACTCTAGGCAAATACAAGACACATAAGAATTACTTTCTAACAGTGTCAGAAACTAGAAAAGGGCCTGTTAGAAGCCAATGTAAGGAACCTATTACAAAATGGTTACAATTAGCTTTACATACGAAAAGTGTTTCAGCATGGGTCCCACCATTTATAACAAAATACCAAATATTATAAAAAAATACCCAATCCAAATGTTTAAAAAGAAACTGACCGTGCCCTATTACTTGATAAGTGTTATTATTCAATTAATCATTTTTATATGACCCTATTCTTTAGATTGAATTACTGACATTTGTGTATTTTTTTATTATTATTATATTAGCTTTAAATTCTATAATGCTTTTTTTGACAATTTTAATTTGGCTCTTTGATTTTCATTCGATTTTATGTAAAAAAATTACTTTCAATGTTTGCATGCATAATTGGTAGATTGTAAAGGGCTCTCAACATTTTGTAAACACCTTTATTTTAGTACCTATTTTCAAAGCAAATAAGTGATTATGATTACAACCAAAACGGTGGTAAAGAAACACTGTCATAAGTGGCAAATCGATTGGAGAAGTTGAAGTGGTTGGTGAGATAGTGAGAATAATAATACATATTAGTAATAGTATACATTTATAAATAGGCCGTAAGCCGGTCCCGGCTGTCATTTGTAATATAGATCTTTGACAGTCAGAAGCCCGAAAGTCTGACAACCAGTCTTACCAAGGGGTATCGTATTACCCAGCGACTGAATATCTGACACTTGATGTAAAATACTGGTATTCAGCTGCATCCGATTAAACTGCAAGCCGACCACAACATAGTTCTGAAAAAGCTAGTCAGATGATTATACAAAGATTAATACAATCTAAGATTTTAAAAATAATAATAACAAATAAAAATACCTAATAATTAGAGGTAATTTTTTTTTTTGTTTATTGGTTTGTAAGTTTGTATGTAGGGGGTAATAAGAGAATTAAAAAAATGGTAAAATTTGTTTTATGTATGTGGTAATCTACGGAACTACCAGTTGGATTTGAAAAATTATTTTGCTTTGGATAGCCCAATTCTTAAGGAAATTTATAGGCTCGCGGACGAAGTCGTGGGCAGAAGCTATTCTAGATATAATTCAAAACTTGTACCTAGTGAGAATTTCTACAAAATATTACTGCTTCATTATGAACGTTGCAAAATGGAAATATAAAATCTGCACGAGTCGTAGTTTATCCCACAAGAGTATTATGCATCTAGAATGTTCCTAGTACTTAGCTAGTACATAATACCTATTGATAACCTTACTGTTTCTTAAATTATCCCTTATTTGTCTAGGAATCATTAATGGAGGTGCCGTTGTATATTTGCCTGAACCTTCACGCCTAGCTCTAACTTTAAGGTCCAGAATCACTTAATTTCACAGTTTGCTTCAAATCTGGTATCATCAACCTCTTCTTTGACTACAACAACTTATAAACACGGTACAATCTACGTGTTGGTCTGATATCAATCAATCTGCCTAGCCTTTTCCCAACTATATTGGGGTCGGCTTCCAGTCTAACCGGATGCAGCTGAATACCAGTATTTTACATGGAGCGACTGCCTATCTGACCTCCATAACCCAGTAACTGGGTAATACGATACCCCTTATTAAGACTGGTTGTCAGATTTTCGAGCTTATGACGACTCATAACAACTGTCAAATATCCACGAATGACAGTAGGGACCAACGGCTTAACGTGCTTTCTGAGGCACAGAGGAGTCTCGTTATGTAAAGATGGTCACCCATCCACAGACCAACCCCGGCAAGCATAGCTTAACCTGATGGAACGACCCGTGCGGCAGTTATTACTTAGCCACGAGCTCCTCCGAGCTTTTGGTCTGATATCAATAATACCAGTCTATTACTGTCCCACTGCAGGGCAAAGGCCTCTTCTTAAACAGAGAAGGCACGAACATTGATAAACACGCTTGCTCAAGACGGGTTGGCGGTTACAGACTTATATTAGCCATAAAGTTCAGTTTTTCTCGTGATGTTTCTCCTTCACTGATGTCAGTAACGTCCAAGATAACTCAGCAAGTACATAAGAATTGAAGAAGTTAACGTAATGATGCGACAATATACGACATATGTCTAGATGGAATAGACATTTTATAGAATTTCTGTTTATCATATGCGACCTTCGCAAAAAAACCATTATTACGAAATACACGACATTTTCAAATACTCAAAACTCATAACAAACTTAATCCTCAACTTTTTTAAATCCGCTTATTCTTGATCGTAATTTTTTTTAAACAAAACACGTATTTAACATTGTTGCGAAGTTTGATCCAATAAAACAAAGTTTCGAACAAACGAATGCATTAAAGTCACCGCAAACTGATCCAATCGTAATATCGCACTCCCAGACATCGAAAGTTAGTATGCATTGACTTTGAAAAGTCGTCCAAAACTAAGTTGGGTTATGTTTATGAAACTATTCGGATGCGGGTGTGTGCCGCCAATACACATGCAAGAACTCGCGCCCAACTCGAGGCATAGTTCGCTAAGTGGAACAGCTGTAAAACAAAGTAGCGAAGGGTCTAGGAACTTAGTGTGTACGTTGGCAACTATTCGGCGGTGCGAACACATGTCGTTGGCGAGGCCGCGCGGTAGGCGGTAGGCCCCGACGCCAACACCACGCCGCGACGACGACGCATCTTCACAACTTTGACAGTTTAATTCGTGAAGGAGGCCCGCCTCGGCCGTCGACCGCCGATTTATAAATAAGTTAAACTAGGTTTTAACTAAAGTGTTGCGGTGGGATGATAACGAACCCGGCGCCTACGCTCCCCCGCCCCCCCGCGTACCGCGCCCGCGTGCAGATAAACTTTTAAAATGACTTTGGAAGCTTTTGAGCTTTTAATCGGTAAAGTTGTACAGACAGACAGTTCGGGCACAATCCTTGAACCGCTTGCGCCGGCGACGGCGGCCGCAAAACTTTGTTTTACAGGACTACTTTTCTTCTTGTTTCAAGGTTGGACTCTTAAAACAAACTCCAGTTCGACGGAGTTCGCGAACTCGGGCGCGAACAATTTACAAATTTCTCTCTTTCATAACAACTAACTGCCGCTCGGCGCGCCGGCGAAAGTTGTCCTGCGTAGATCTTAATCGCATTGTCTGTTGCGCTCGCGGCGCCAACAGCTGATTGTGACGACACAGTTTATCGAACTTTTGCTTTAATTCACGTACCGAACGTACTCGTAACATAACAACAACCTGCCGGCTATAAAAGTTGACATGACTAGCTAGGGAGATTGTACTGATACAAGATGAATGGAGAGCAACACGCGGGGAGCGCTGAATAACAAACAGGCGTTTTGGAATATGTCGGATCAACGATGAAATCAGGATGGACAGCCGTGGCAGTACAAAAAGGCCCGCAGATAGACACCGGGCGCCCTCCGACGCGTTTATTCAATTCGTTTAAGTGACATCGATAGCATCGGCTGCGGTCGAAAAAACTCGTCTGTCAAATGTTGACGGCGTCCCCCCGGCGACCGGCGACCGGCGACCGGCGGCGACTTCTTTTTTCAGTTCACGCCTCACCTGCCCGGGGCCAGAAGTGGCCTCGCGTAAAATACACTGATTGGCGTTTAATGTTGAACCGTCTGCCTTTTATTTGACCGGTGTCGAAACTCTTGAAAGCTTTTTATTCGGGAGGGCGTAGGTTTCTTTATGTACCGTTCGTTATATAGCCGTGCGTGTCGTATTTTCTTGAGTAAATGGCGCAGAATGTTAATAATGCCGTCTGTTTTTCGGGCGTGGCGTGGATGTCGGCTCGTAATGTAACCACATTTTCATTACTGCTTATATACTGGCATACGGGATCGTAACATAAGCTAAATGCAGTATCGGGTATTGCGCGTAAATTTTACGTAACTAGAAATAAATAGGTTGCGGGTGTGTGGGGCGGGGCGGCGTGGGCGGCGGCGTGCGCGCGCCTGTCCTCCCCCTCCCCTGCCGCCCCGGCACCAGCCCCCCCGCACCCATCCTCCCCGCGAGCCCGGCCTGCTCGCGACCTCCGCATAGTCCGCGAATAGCGCCCCGCGAGCGACCCGCACCGCGGAGCGAGCTCCTACGTCCGCCGCCGCCCGATACGGCCTACGGAGAAACTTTTCCGACGTAGACGCGCTACGCTGTGCTACGAACTCCGTTATGCTACGAATCGAAACTCAATAGTCCAAAGTGCATTTTAGTGCAGTGATTTTTTATAATATTTAATAGTCAGTGAATCCGTGTATAAATAAGATAAATAAATAAAAACTTTAGTGCACAATGAGGACTCGCCCTTCCGTTTTATAGCGATGTCGGCCCTCGTCCGACCCATGTGGTAAGTGGCCGCTTGATTACCAAAGTTTCGTTTGAATTCCGTCAACTATTTTGTTTTTAAGGCGAACAGTTGGACGCGCCAGAAGTCGTCGCGTTCTTACGTTTTGTAAAATATCTGCGGCATTGTTATTTCAGCGGTGTTCATCGAAAAATTGAAGAAGTGTTCAAGATAAAAATAATATCGGTTACGCACAAATCCCATGCTCGTAAAACCATTTCACGAAATGCTTTCATAATGTGTGTTAAATATTGATGAGGTTGAGTAGTGTTAAGTTTGTATGTAATGTTTGAGGTTTAAATCGGATGTTTGTGTGTTTGTCATGAGGTTGATTATTCCTGCCTCGTTTGTCGTATCGGAGGTAATGTAATCACGTCGGTAAGATGAGCGAGTCGGCAAATAACCGCGGCATTAGCTCGGAGACAGAATACGTAATGGCGCGAAGCTAAATACATTAGCTACCCTTGACTACACGAGTGTAAGCAATAGTTGTGACTGTGCTGATGGTAACGAGATTTGATTCAATTATAGGCATAAATTATGCACTGTATGTACTTAATTCTTATTGCTATAAATTTGTCAAACACTTAAACTGAAGTACCGTTAGTTCTACAAACTTATTTTACTTTTATTATTGTTTTTTTTTCTTGGTTTTATTTTTAATAAGTATCTGTTTTATTTGATCTCCTGTGCTTGTCCCAATAAATACTTTTTCTTTCTTTTCTTTTATTTATTTTTATTATAAAGTTACTTAAATTAAGTTTATATAAAGTTTAATATTTCATACCTTTGTCAGGTATGAAATATAAAACTTTATACCTCAAAATTACCTAAATCATACTTTTGAAGTTCTTAATAGTATTGTTTCTAACTGTTTAAGCAGAGAAAAACAAAGCGGCGAACAGCAATGATTATACTAGTAGGTATTTATAATAATAAAAAATATATATAATACTGTTTTTTATACACAATTAAAATTGATGTAGTGCTGAAATATGGATCCAATAATTAGTTTAAAAAAAATAACAAGTAAAGAATATAAAGTAGCAACTACTTTTTATATATTTCCCTAAGAAAAAAAAATCTACTAAATAGTTTAAAAAACAATATTCTTCAACAAAAAAAACAACCCCACTTTGTTAACATCATTAAATATCCCAAAACGCAAACCAGCAAGTCACTAAACATCAAATCCATAATAACTCGCATTAAAAACGTTAACCGTACCGTGTAATTAACGTAAACGTTTAATTCAGGTGAGGTGGCGCCGATTTCACGTGTAGCGCCTCTTCCCATCTGATAGCGCTAAATTGTTTCACCCGTATCTGATGGGCCGCTAAAATGTCGCTTATTTCACCTTCTATTTTGACTTCGTTACGCAGATGTATGGGAATGATTTTATTAATTTGAGAACGGATTTATGGTGGAGTAAACACATTTATTTTGTCAGAAAATAAGGGCAGGTACATTTGTAGCACTTTTTGGTATACAGTTTAATAAATATTTAGATTTTCTTTTGTTTGATGTTGGGTTAAGTAAATACAACGAATTGGAAAATAGTCAAGTATAAACTCGCAATAAAAAACAAACAAATAATACACCTGTACCTAACAATAGTTTGACCACACTTTTTATTTATGAATATAACTGTTAAAAAAACTTTTTCACAAAAAATAAAACCGACTTCCAAAAAAAACACTACAAAGTGAAAAATAACTTTGATTTCGGAAGTCGGTGTCTTTGGGGTTTTATTTTCGTTTTTTTGCCACCGACTTCCGAAATCAAAGTTATTTTTCACTTTGTAGTGTTTTTTTTGGAAGTCGGTTTTATTTTTTGTGAAAAAGTTTTTATTTTTCACTTTTAAGTTGTGGTACCTTCACAAAATCCCCACAAAAATTTGAATACCCATTACCTGCTATGTAAATTACAGTGACAGCTGCAACTATTAGAATATCGTCCACATATACTAGATGGGAAAAATACGTATTATTGAAGCTAACTCAAAAACCCCTCATCAGATCTTGACCAAATTTATATGGGACCCCTTCTGAAGTATGCCCTACCAAATAAACAAAGAAACATCAAAATCAATTCGTAATTGGCGGAGTAATCGCGTAACAAACATACAAAAAAAACATACAGCCGAATTGAGAACCTCCTCCTTTTTGAAGTCGGTTGAAAAGGAGGCTAAAACATTAAAAAGTACCTTTATCTTTACTACTTAGGTAGGTATTATTAGGCTCATTTCAACGTACTTTTGAATGTAAATCAAAGTACCTAGTACTTGACTTTAACACAGGAAAATATCCAACAAAAACTTACGAGCAACAAAAAAAATAAAAATATACCAAACAAACTCTTTATATTTACAAAAAAACCGTCAGCTGTTTGAGGCAACAAAGATCCCGAAGTAATGTAAAAGAAACGTATTTTCGACACAACGCTGGATGCAATACACATCGGATCGTGTGGAGGGTGTGATCCAACCCGTGATAACCCTCCGAGAGTGAGCCCTTAACGCAGGGCTGCCTCACGGGCGAAGAAATAATGGAAAGAGTTGAAACATTGTGGACAATAAAATAATAAGTTGGTAACAAAAACTAATAAATAAAGAAAAATTCTTGTATTTCAGACTGTAAAACTAATAGGTTAGTTTACAAATATAATACAAACTAATGTAAGCAGTACTTACAGAAGTTACTTAAGCTTTAACAGTAGGTATTGTTCATGTTTCGTAAAATGTGTAAACGTACTTACATACCTACGCTTCTAATAAGGTCTTATACCTTATTCATTTCTGAATAAAGGTATAACCTCACCTTTACAAATATAAATTATTGTTTAGATAAACTGTCATTTTCCTCTCAATCAGCTCTTCAGATAGATATCAGATTTTCATACTAAAGCCTAAACTTAAAAATACGTAAAATATCAAACTATATTTTCTTGTTTAGTTAAACTTGAAAAACCATGGTTACTGAGAAACATTAAAGCAAGAATTAACTTTCTGCAATCGTTGATATAAGTAATCGTTCAAATTATTTAAAGCAAAGTATTTATTTTGAAGGAACTTGTGTTTATAATAAATACTAGGGAAGTGGAAACGTGTTCGCATGTGACTTGCGAGGGTTTGATACTCCACGCGATAACCCTCGACACGGGTGAGCTCTTGACGCAGGGCTATCGCTCAGTGAAATTGGGAATAATATTTTTTGGCCATTTTATTCTATTTTCGGAGATACAAAAATTTCAACTAATTTGCAAAATTAACACCAAAAATGCAGTGCGAATTTCTGTTTAAATAAATCTAACATTTGGTTCTTTTTAGCATAATAACATCCTTAGTGCCAGTCAAAATGGTAAAGTAATAATAAATACTTGCAAATGAACTTTGCTTTGTTTTATTCACATTATTTACTTGGTTCATATTATTGTAGAAAACAATAAATTAGTAGATGAAGGACCGTTTTTCCGTAATAAAAAGTTTTTATTCAATTGAATTCCAAACAGAGGAGATTTTTAAAAAAATATGTTTTTTTTTAAATAAGCATCACCTTAGTACGTATTTTTCTGTTCAAAGGTAAAACAATAGTTTCCTAAATAACAGTTCCATGCTATCTTCGCTTATTTAGAGCCGCTTTTGGTTATGCTCACTGTCAATAGAAATTATCATTATGTCTACACAATACAATTATTAATAATTATTATTATTTATTATTTTCTGGTGTACAATAAAGTAGGTATATATAAATAAATTATGTAGATTTGTTTTATAGAGAACGGTTATTTTGGCGCACACAATACACAAACACAAAACAAAACATTTTAATGTTGATTTATTGTGTTTTGTTGTAAATATTTCTTTAAAAAGACAAATATTTTAATCTTAGTAGAGACTTAACAGGACTTAATAAATTTTTCCAATACCTACAAATAAAAATGTTTCTTTACTGTCTTCTACATGTTCGCAAAATTTTACCCCGTCCGAATAACAGGAACTAGATTAAATTGACTTACAAAATTCCAAGCAGACACACGACAACTAAATCTAAATTCTTCTAAATAAAACCTCATAAAAAATCTAATAAGTACTCAATAAAAAACTCAAATATTTATTTGTTTTTCGTGATCCTGTCAGCCCTGCCGCGCACGGGCAGGGGTTAGGGCGAGCCCACCAGTTACAATGCACCGCGGTGCCATTACCCCACTTATTTTAACTCACTTTAACTATTGCGATATTGATTTTTTGCAGTCATATGTTGCTTTCTGCTCTATGGGTTTGGTAAATCAATAAACGAACGCACGGTGCGTATGTAAATGGGTGAGAGAAAATGGTGAGGTGTTAAACAATTATTTTGATTAAAGAAATCATAATTTTATAGTGAAATGTGACAGTATTATCTGTAGATGTTATGTGTTTCGTGATAAAGTGTTATGTAGGTGTGAATTATTAACATTTACAACAGTGAATAATTAAAAACAATATCTCTGAAAAAGAGGCATTTTAATTACACACTAATTATTTCATCATCATCATCAGCCTATAACATTCCCACTGCAGGGACACGGCCTCCTCTCAATGAGAGGGAGTGGGCTATAATCCACCACGCGTGCCCAGTGCGGATTGGTATATGTCACATGTCTTCGAATTTTTGGTTCTAGGACATGCCGGATTCCTCACGATGTTTTCCTTCACCTTTTTGAGAGCAGTGGTGATGAAATAAATTACACAAAGTAATGCGCCTGTCTGGGTTCGAACCCACGACTTACAGTTCGTAAGTCGGGGCCGCCACCACTGGGCCACCGCTGCTCTCCTAATTATTTACGAAAATATATTTCGGTTCTGGGAAATGGACTTGTAACTCGATATTTGTCACTAAATCACATTTTCCTTGTAAACAAATTCTTGGATATTAGGGGCATTCGTCTTACATTAGACTGCGATTTGCTTGGTTGATTGCTTTATTGACGTCTCCGGTATGTTAATCAGTACCTTATACCAATTTCTCCAAACACATTCTTCTTCTTAGCGTATCGATAGCAATCTAAATAGACTCGGTCCAAAATTCGGCCACGTGTTTGGCGCCATCACTAGCGTCCATCAGCTCCTGTAACGTGCAGCTGACAGGCCACGCAGGACACGACATAACGAGATCTAATTATGTGGTCAATTAGCAGAAATAATGAATGGAGCCCAACAAGAAATATAAGAAAGCATCTGATTCGTAATCTACCGTAGATCTAGTACGAGCCCTTGTGCGACCAACCGGTACCAACGATTATTTTGTCATGATATTTTGGTAGAATATAAACCTCCAACAGCAATAAGTGGGATCTTACTGGTATTCAGCTGCATCTGGTTAGACTAGAAGCCAACCCCAACATAGTTATAAGCTAGGCAGATAATGATAATAAAGTGGGATGTTACTGCTGCTATAGGTACAAATAAGTCGTCTGTCTTTCACAGGTATCTTGAGCTTTATAAACTTTTGTGTTTCCCTTGGTGAGGAAGCCGGTTTTTTCAAACTATATTTCATATTTATTATATCCTTTTACTGTTTACTAAAAATGAATTCCAATTAGATATATCGTGATGATCTGGAGGTTGAAGGACCCACTATTCAAGCGCAATTGTGGGATCCAATCTGGCTCCCTTTAAGAACAAATATTACTTGAATGTAGGCCCTGTACACTGTTCTTATAAATGTTGATTATATTTAGGAGGGTGTTTATTGAGTATTGTATTATTATATCATTTGAATTATTGTGAGTGTGAGGACTATGTGGGTCATTGTTTTTTTTTTCTCCGATAGTTTTAATGATGGTCAGGCAGTTTGAGTACTTTAGGCGGCCTATTCAAATGGCATTTCTTTGGTATTGTTGGTCGAGCTGCACGATTACTGTGGTTCTTTCCTCAAAAAACCATTTCAGACACCAACATGCTCTTCACATGATTTGACCAAAATTATGTCTGGACTTTAAAAGAGACTGTGACCTCTGAGTTTGTTTCGGCCTTTCTTCTCAGAGTAGTAGGATAGGAAACACCGACCTCATCTAGTCTTTAAAATATGATTGACGTGTAAAAGTGTTTGTAGAAACCTAATTACAGAGATAAAACCTTTTAACATTTATCATATATACAAAACTGGTTTTAGGGAAGTGATAGTACAAAAATATGTCATTATCGAATAATTCCTTATTCAACACTTTATACGGGACTTTCTATTAGCGCTACGAACATTATCATTGATTTCAATTTCAAAGCATTTGTTGAAAAAATATATTGTTGATAACTTCCCTGAAATATGATTATTTAAGTATTTTTTTATAATTTTACTCACTTATTTCAAAGGAATCTATGGCCCAGCGTATAACTCATGGTGAAAACAGGAAAACCCGTTTAAATCCGAGAGATTGTAAAAGGTTAACCAGAGATTATAACTTGAGTGATCATGTCTATAACATAATGCTTCTGAACGTCAAGCAAGAACAATCAATAAAAAGCGGAACTATAATGATGTTCGAATCAATAAGCGGAACTATGGTGATGTTCATATCAATAAGCGGATCTATGATGATATTCATAACACCCACCGAAAGTCCCACCAACCGGAGTACAAGTATTGTGGTTTTCATTGCAAAATAAAAACCTATTTAGATATACAAAAATCTAAGACGATATGATCCCATTCCACCGAACGAACACTTTGGATTCTATTGTGACCCGTATTCATAATGATCCATAATTATCCAGATAAAAGTGCACTCCAATAATTCGTATTAACTAGAGGTGATTGGTGCAAACTTATCGTACGTTTGAAGACTCATACTGATTATAAATCACTTTAACGAGTGGTTCTCCATTAAGTGACACTAAAGAAATTTTTGTGTGACAACTAAATTAAATCGTGTCTTATCTATTTGTAAACTCATAGAAAATCATAAAATAGAATCATTAATCTCAGTAATTATTCGTAGTATACATACGAGTACAATTTCAGTACGTCTAATTCTTTTGGCAATCTATTAATTCGCCAAACACTAACGCTTTAAGCCTCGTTCAGACCGGCGCGACGCGACGACGCGACGCGACTCGAACAATACAAATTCCAAGAAATCTTCATGGTATAACAATAGCCGGTGTCGCGTCGCGCTAGCCTGCACGAAGCTTTATGCGGTTTACTAAATAAAAGTGTTCGTTAGAATGCGTGAACTACCTGAATACTCTCTTAGTTTTCACACAATCCATAGATTTTTTGTACGCATCGTATGAATTTCCATGCTCTCCGAACGCGATACGATGCGGAACGCAGTAGCCATTGTATTCACAAATTGTATACGCTTTGCTCTGCATCCGATCCCATTCCAGCCGCCACCATTATTTTACCGCTGCTTTTTCTATCCATATTTCAAATTTATCCTTTTTCTTCTTCCTCTATTTGGTACAGTAATAAAATGATAAAAACGGACAGGCATATCATATATCAGATTGCACTGTGGTAATTCCGAAAAAAGGTATACTTATATTCCAAAAGATCAAAACTTCTATTACTCGTACCGATATTTTCCTTTTTAGAAAAATTGGTTTAGACGTCAACTTGATTGTCCTCACCGCATCAGCCTTCATGAGTTTTGTCAAAAAGTGATTTACGCGCAATTTTGGTTGATTCGCAATAACCCAACATCCAAACATCTCGGCATTTTGATAAGTAATTTGAATAAATGATTGTTTTTACGATACGTTGTAGTTTTGAGTAAATTCGTGAGAGGAAAACAACGCCCTAGCTGTGTTTTTTTTTTTATTCATAAATGCCCCTTTGGGATAATTCCGATGCTTATTCCTGTTGAGAACCACAATTTATTCTTGGAATAATACCGAAATACAAAACTATGATAAATTATATATAAGCCATACTTTTACTACAACTTATGATATTTTGTGTATGGGTTGGTATAGACGATTGAAAAAGAAATTTAATGTAAACCAACCGGTCAAAGTGCAATAAAATCAACTTTTGAATAATATCGGAATAACCCCAAGATAGTTCTTAATTGGCCCTATACCAAAAAATATAACTCAAAAATTCAAAATGCTCTGTTTACCGAATCCTACTACATATTTATGAATCTAATATATCTATAGGTTAAATCTTTCCATACAGTTTACAGAAGTCGTATATTATTGGCAGAAAGTATGGAACTATTTTACACAACTAACCGAAATGTAGACCTCTACTCATCTCGTAAAAATTCCCGTCGGAATTACCCCGGTAAACTTACACATTGTATGGATGTTATTGTGTGCGAAAGTGCATTCGAAAATTCAGGCTTATAATAATTATTATTATTAGCTTTATAAATGAACTTGTAGAGTTCGGCTAAGAATTCAATTTCCATTTATTCTTGACATGACGGGCTATAAGACGTCTGTTTACAACGTAGTTGCAAATGAAGCCAATTATTTATTTATTTAGGATCTCCAACAAAAGATGTATACAATACATGTCACATAATTCACGGGTAACATCGGGACGATAGCAAAACAAAATATTTCGGACTAACTAATATATTGAAGGATAGGTATACTCGTATATCCTGGAACTTTTTCAAAATTGATAACGTTTTTCCTGCCTACCATGACATGGGGCCGAAACATGAATGCTCACTAAAGTGAGTCGCACAAAGTCAAAGTAGCACAAAGCGCGCCATGTTAGGTCTATCAATGAAATACTAATTCCTGTACATAACATTAACTTCGAGAATATCTTAAAGAGGGACTAGTGGTCCTTTTGGTTCCATACCTTGGCTGTCCTTTCATACATATGTCTTCGAATAGCTGCAGACGTTTGCGTAGTCAAGATGGTGAGTGATTGTGAATGTTTCGGGTCTTTTGTTGTTAGTTTGGGGTCAATTGTTTGCTTCTAAAAGCCACTCCCTCCATACTCGAGGTACTTTTCCGGTAAGGGAGGACCTCAGGAGGACAGTTTATATACATTTACAACATATTATATACAACTGATTGTAGATAAAATTCATGTCCATTATAACTGTCATCATTATAACTCGGCAAATACTAGGTTCATTATGATCTTGAGTAACGTCTCATGGACTTTCTGCAAAACTGGCAGATTTGAATAGTGTAAATATGATCTTCAATATTTCCGTTAACAGAAGGTTCCCAAGTATGGTCCAGTAGAAAAAAAAACGGGTTGCACTCCGGGAGTGCCGGCAGAAGCGAAAACTTGAATATTACCGTTGTGCATTTTTGATATTTTGGAATGGTTAGGGAATAATTTTGCACCGGTCTACTCTCCCTCCGTCTTACGAATTTTCGATCAGGTCACGTGTCCTGACGCGAGTTTAACATTTTTTACCCATCACAAAAATGTGCACAACAACTCCGCTAAAGAAGTTTTCACTTCCAAAAATTCACAATGATCGGGGAATCAAGTGAATCTTGGTCTAGTTAAGCGTCTTTTGACACAATTTATAGTAATTCTTTTATTTATAGTAGAAATTATTTTATATTTACCAATCAGCCTTCTCTCCTTCTTCGTCCATGATAAGTAGCTTTTTTTTGGTAGAGTAAACGTAATTTTATCTGTTAGGACAAGCAGATTTCGCAAACGCATAACTAATGAAACATTATGGTTGCCATAACGGACATTCAATTCAATATGAACACAGAAAACACCGAGATAATTTTAGTTTTTGCTTTAGTCTACTGTCGTGCATATAATTATATACCAAGTAAGTAAATAAGTAATCATTTATTTACCAAAAACTTAGCCGTAACATCAGGGTTGTTTAATTAATGGGCATGCCTATTAAAAATGAGTAAGACCCCTGCCTTTCAAAATAGGAAAATCCGGTATCTTGAAGTTTTCACATAAAATCGTAACTTCAACAAACATAAATTCTGTAAAAAGAGAAATTGTTATCAAACTAGCATCGTTATGAAACAAAAATAGAGTTAAACTAATTAGTTCTGACTTGACAACTCCGAAAGTGACTACCGACACGAGAAAAAAAGAGAAAGTGTTAAGGTAACACCTTCTCTTTTTCTCATGATGATGGTTTTTAACTTTTCAAAATGGTTATGAAAATACAACCTATGTGAACAATTGAATGAAAACATTCTAATCCCAACTAATATTATAAATGCGAAAGTGAGTTTGTTTGTTTGTTTATGATCTAAGGACACTATTTATCCCACTACACACAATTATCGGAGCGAAGACGCGGCAAAAGCTAGTTACAAATACTCATCATTCTAAGCAAGGTGCCTCCGATACGTTTGATGAAAATAAAATATAATCCTACTGCCAACAATCGCGTAACTTTCATTTGAAAACACTGTCCAGTTATCTGTCAGCCTCAGTTGCTATTCTCTATAAACTTCAGCCAAGTTCCATTAAAGCCATTTAAACGAAAACTCAAGGCTGAAGCTAAATTGGAGGAGTATTTATCTTTCCCGGGAGTCGATTTAAAAGCAGAATCACGCAAGCACACGACGCCATTATCGGAGGCGCGCGATCCGCAGGCCGCGGCAACTCTATGAATCTAATCCAGAGGATTTACTCGCTGATTTACAGCCGAGCGAGGCCAAGGAGGGCGACTGCTTGAAAGAAAAGTGATAATGTCTTAATCCTACCACACTCGAGTTTGCTCGTACCTACCCCCTCACAATTTTATGGTCGCCCGCGCAGACGGCACGTTTTGATTTATGATTTCAATAATTAAGAATTCTAAGGTGCAATTTGAATTTGGAGCCGCCACGTCTGGGGGCCGCGGGAGGCCGACGCGTGTTTATTATTGCTCCAGGGCGGAAAGGGTCTCAGCCTCTCAGGGCGCTCCGCTTACCTCACGTTTTCTAAGGAATTATAATAGAGTTTCAAGGAATTATGAGAAATTATGAAAATGAGATTTTCAACAATAGAGGGTTTTCTTCGAGAGTTTGTTTGTTAAGTGGTATGTGGGGTTACGTATCAAATAGGGTTCGATTTTAATTGTGCATTAGACGGTATTATTATTTATTGTTCTTACTTTATTTACCTACTACAAGATCTCGGGTTTGCATAGATTTTAAATCAGGTTTATAAAAAAAACTTTGACTTATTAAAAACTACTGGTTTTCGTATTACAGCAACAGCAAAAACTTAAAAAATAAGCAAGTTATCATTTAAAATAAACATAATTCCTCATTCCTTCGAACAAGTAACCAAAAAAAACCCAGCCCTTGTCCTTCTCTTACGCTATTCGTCATCATATTTTACTTTTATTACGTAATCACCATATTTATCTTAATTTTAAAAGATATGCTAGCACTCCTAAGGAACCTAATGCAACTAACTTCCACAACCACGGAACACTGCCTAATTAAACCCAAAACGTTAATAAAAGCGTCTCAAAACCAAAACAGTAACAGTATCACTTCTCCATATAACGCAGTCACGTCTCATCTCGACATCTTCCTTAATCCGGTCGCGTTCGGCTCCGCAAATTCGCGCCGCGGCCGCCCTTATATCGCGCCCTAATCTCCAGGCATTACAATTAACGCAGCCCCGAGATAACCCGCCACTCGCCACCCGCTGATAAAGGTCCGCACGAGCACTAGTTTAAACCGGTTAAGCATCCACCGCCCTCAGGGTTTATCTAATTACCCTACGCCAACATACGAACACAACCCGAACGCGAAAACCAACGTTCCGTCCCAATCCCGACGCCTGAAACCGCTCCACGTTTACGTAATTTCGGTTTACATCGGTACAGACTTGAGGGTACGTCACGTACGTAAATGTTTGCCGGGCGTCGTACTATCGGTATTTCGGCCTTCCGGTGGGCTCCCCCGAAGGTACCTCCGTCAAGGACCATCGATTACTATCTCGACTCGAGTCGGGCGCATATTGCACAACTTCGAGAGAGCATATCGCCGATCAATAAATCAGACCCGATTGCTTTATGGAGTTATGGCTCTAACTTTATTGTAGGGCTCGGAAAACACGATTATATTGAGGATGATATTGTCTGTTGAACTCCAGTATGTTATTCCAAGTCTCAGTAATGAACACGAATTGAATCTTGAGTAGAGTATCCATTAGTATACTAAAATAGTTCTCTACGAAAGGAAATCGTGATTGTTGGAGGTTTACTGACGTGGTTGTGTGTGTGTGTGTGTGCTGTGTGTGTGTGGTTATTATTTTCTAAGACTAGCATGATTTGAATGCAAGGGTGTGATTTTGTTACTGAAAACAAAAGTGTGTATTTAAAAGCGATCGAGAGTTAAGTGTTTGGATCTAAATTCTGTTAATTATACATAAATATTGGGTCCCCTATGAAATTGGTGTTTTTTTCTCACAAATAGAGAACCTCGTCACTTCTATGATTTAAAATATTCATCAATTGCTTGATATTATATCCAATAATGACCATCATAAACAACTACCAATAGTAAAAAAAACCTTATTACTTATAGTTTTCTAAACATAAAAAATATCTTAAAAATTACTCCTCTTTTTGTTAGCAGAAATGACCACTATTTGTTTTAAAACTTAGCCAAAACTTATTTTTGTCGCTTAATCTAAGTGGCATACGTTATCTTAGTTTTTAAACATTAGCGCATAAAAGTTTTAAAACATTAGTGTTCATGGTTGTTAAATAAATTAAGAAAATGATAATATGAAAAATTCAACTTCTTTAAAATTCTCCATACAAAACGCTGATTTCATAGGGGACCTAATATTTTTCTAGAGGTACCTAACAAACTGTCAAACGTAAACTGGCAAAAAAAGAGTAAGATAAAAGAAAGCATAGTGCTGTTGTAATAAATACTCATTTGAAGAAAACTCTTCTGACATAAGTTAGCTATACAACCTCTAACAAAAAAAAACCTAAAGGCCGTTATGAAACAATAAAAAGTAAACAAAAATAGTCACATTGACACACTTACTTCAAAAACTTTTCTGGAAAAGTTTTGCCCGAAGTTTAATTTTACTGATAAAAAGTTTTAAAGCGAGATATACAAAAATATAACGTTAGACATTAATCTGAAATGCGTGGTGCGGTGTTCTCTGACTCTCACGGTAATCCCTTCATACTTTTACCTTACCATCGATGAAAACAACTCTTCAGATAAAAACATGCAAAATAACCTAGCTATAAACAAATTTCTATTATTTTATATGAAAACTTAAATAAACGCCTGGTGAATACTTAACTATTTTAACCATATTTCATCACTAATTTCCACTTGGTCTTTACGTCTTCGACGATGTCAAAATTATATATTATTTGGTCTGAAAGCTCTTGAGTGAAATGGTTTTTACGTGGGAACGATTTTTGTGCAAATAAACATAATAACAAAGTGCTTCTAATGTGATACGTCGATTGGAAACGCCGAGAATCATTTCCGCGTAAAAATTTCTGATTGTGGATGGAAAATCGAATCGCAAGTACAATGATCCATTATATTTTTGGTGTATTATATATATCGCGTTGTCTAGGTCCGGGGATGTTTCTGACTATGACGTTTGTTTCAGGACGGTGCCGCTAACCACGCAAGCCTCCTTGTCTCAGATCAACAAAAGGAGGCTGGAGTTCGGCGTGGATGTAGAAACGTTTAGAACGAACGATAGACGCCTGGAGCGCATCAGCAGCGAGGGCTCCATGGATGAGGAGGAGATCCACGGCAAGAGAAGAAGACGACTGCTAGACGACGAGAGACGAGATGAACCTGAGTTCCGCCGACGACCACTCCCCATGCACAGACCGCAAACCTTGCGGCAACCCGAGGAAGATGACGAAACACTTATTCGGGAGACACAGGCTGCGTTAAGAACTCTGTCTGGCAACTGGACTAGAGAACCACCACCACCACATAGTGGGGACGAAAATGAAGATGCCAACGGGTTTGAAAACTTATTTGATGATAAACGATCAGAGAAAATTCCGTCTTCCCCTTCACAGTCGTCCGATATGTCTCAGAAAAGCTTCTCAACGCATCATCAAGTTCAACACATGAATGGTATTATCAATGAGCATGAAACCAAAACTAACCTCATAACAATAGAAATAGAAAAATGTGAAGATTACGACAGACTTAGTAGACAATCCACTCAGTATGGAGCACCTAATTTCGACGAGCTCGTCGATTCGTCTTCCAATGAACTAGAAATAGATATGTCAGACAGATGTGATGATAAATACGATGACGACAGAGATATTAAGCCAAAACGAAAAGGGGAAATGGTGTCTGTAAACAAGCAATCGTTATACAACGCTTACAAGGCGGCGACGGCAGCCTTGCCGTACTCCACGCAGTCGGCCTTCAAGCCACCCGCCGAAGTGAAACATAGGCTTCACAATTCTTCATTGCCAAGTGAACCGTTTGGAGGATACTCGAATGACCACGACAGGAAAGAGAACAAGGGTTCGAAGCAGTACACGGTGCTGCAGCCGGCGGGCGCAGGGTCGCGCGCGGCCACAGTTCTGCAGGAAGCGCGCGCCGTGCCGTCCGCGCAGCCGGCGCGTGACTCGCGCCCGCTCAACGCGCTGTCCCCGCCGGCACGAGGTACCGCCGCAATCTGCTCAAACAACGATACCCAAACTTTCTTAACGACCTGGCCATAACATACAACTCCGCGCTATGAACTAACTCCAAGTTTGTTTCAAGGTCGTCGCGCGATATCTCATAACGTAACCGGGTCGATGTTCACTACAGCTGTCATGTAACATTGCATTATTGTGTAAATGTTCACTTCTAATAAAAAATGTATCGATTACCATACAACGAGATTGTCTAGCCTTTATTCGGTATTATCTTTCGAAACATTCTGCGCCAGCTTATAGGTTTACTTACATACAGAACCGAGTTCACAACAAAAGCTGGCAACAAATCATCTCTCATTTGTAAGACGTCTCCATAATTTAGTAGGAGACGGTCACAATAAGGTTATACTCCCACCTAAGTCGATAACGTATATAAAATACCTAAGCGTTTTCCTCGTGTTGCTGGGCGATAGCTGGGTTTATGTCAGGGCGACGAGCAATAAAAACAGGTCAGGACAGGCGGTGGGCGGGGCATGGCGCGCCGCCCCGCAACTCCTAAAAGAAAAATTGGTAGTCCGCGCGCAGCCGCTTGGCGTTCTTTATTTTTTCTTTTAAGTTGTGCGTGGGGTGGGTGGGCCGCGGGGCGGGGCTGCGCAGGTACGCCCCGGCCGCGGCACGCCCGTCCGTATCGATCGGGCGCGCACGCCCCCACCCGCTCATCAGGAAAACACTAATTTGTGCACCGCTCGATTTGTTCACAGAAGGCAACAAGTGTCCCACACCCGGGTGCAATGGGCAGGGCCACGTCACCGGCCTATACACTCACCACAGGAGGTGAGTCGATGATTCAATGATTTTCAGTATGCGAGTAGCTCGACAGAATCAACAGATGTAAGCCCAACACGGGATAACTGTGTTCCTGTTTAATCACACAGGGCGTTTTAAACACTGAGTGCATCATAGCATGATGTAGAGTCCGTATCATTATTTTCTATAGATAATGGGTACAGATATGAATAAAAGAGAAATGGTTTACTTAGACCTCAGACCATTATCATTCGTAATGTAAACTACAGTCCTTGTAAACATAATGATACCACAGCACCGCCATTCTCCTTACATTATATATATGAAGTGTCGCAAAACTGATGATGATTTGTTCCTCCAGTCTGTCAGGATGTCCAAGAAAAGATAAAGTCACTCCGGAGAGTAAGTATAAGTAACATTAACAATGATACAGCTTCACCGTTTGAGTTGCGTACATTTTGTTCTAGCGATGTTGTTTTACATTTTGTTCAGCGTATTCTGTAGTTTCAGTATTTTGGTTCTCTTTTGTTTAATTTTGGTGATATTTTTCATTGTTTTTTAAGTCAGTGGAATTCTATTGCGTTTGAAGATTATGTTGTTCTCAGTAATGATTTGGTAAACCTACTTTTTTGAAATAGTACTTTTGAAACTTAAGTTTCTAATAGGATCTCCACTTCATATCAGCTGTTTTGAATATCTGGAGATATTTGATTAACCATTGAGAATTTCTAATAAAGTAGACAAATAGATAAATATCTATTTGTATACTTTATTAGAAATTCTGTGCAGTCTTTGGAATGGGAACAATATAAATTCTACGCAATTGCTTACGTATCTTAGTTTTGATTTATTTGGTATGTAATTTTTACAAAAAAATACATTCAAATAGCTTTACTGACATTTACTGACATATGACGTCATTGTGCAGTATTGGCGTTGCACGAGACGATATTGAAGTGCCCCACTCCGGGGTGCAACGGACGCGGCCACGTCAGCTCCAACCGAAGCACACACCGCTCCCTCTCCGGCTGCCCCACAGCCGCGGCGCGCAAGGCCGCTGCTAGGTCACAGAGAGCCAGACCTTCAGGTGAGACAGTGTCAGTGTGACGTATTAGTCAATTCATCGGAAGCACGCACCGCTCCCTGTCTGACTGCCACACAACCACGGTGCGCAAGGCCGCTGCTAGGTCATACAGAGTCAGACCCTCAGGTGAGACCGTGTCAGTGTGACGTAGTAGTCAGCTCAACCGAAGCGCGCACCGCTCCCTGTCAGACTGCCACACAACCGTGACGCGCAAGGCCACTGCTAGGTCATAGAGAGCCAAACCCTCAGGTGAGACAATGTCAGTGTACTATAGTATAGTCAACTCAACCGAAGCACGCACCGCTCTCTGTCTGGCAGACAAATAAATAGAGCACCAGTCAGAAGAAAATAATTCGTCTTGATGGTTTTTACGAAATTTTATGAAACCCTATAATCACAGATCTCCTTCAGTCCAGACCAGCTTCTAACAACTCCGCTTTCTCTCCAGTATCCCATAGTTCAATCTCGCAGCCTCCAATCGCGATCAGCCAGGAGAGCGTCGCCAGTTCCTCGGGCAGCATATCCCGGGACCGCGAGGCATCGCCTCGCAGCCCTGCCGTGAAGCGAGAGGCCGCCGACCTGCTGGTGCCGAAGCGCGAGGCCGGCGAGCCGGAGCGCGACTCCCCAAGCATGGAGACGCGCCACGCCGGCTACGGCGCGCCGCCCGACCAGAGGTCTCCTTATGAAAGGCCGCCGGATGACCATGTGAGGTCGTACAGGTAAATTATATTTAAATTGCCTGGTCATGACATTAGTTCTTCCCGTGGGAAAACATGTTAGAATCAAAAAGTATTTTTAAGTAGCATTTTGAGTAGAGACGTTTTCGGAAAATCGGAATGCAATTATCTCTGCTAATAATTAATTTCTTCGGTATTGTCGTTACTGTTTGATTCAGTGATATACATTCAAACCACTTTTGCAATATTTCGGTGAACTTTGGTATACGATTAGGATTTTTGATTTCAGTTAAAAGAGGTGTTCACTGCTAAACGCTTCTGGATAAAGCGACTAGACACTTTAAAGGGCAATTTCAAAACTTCACATTATAACACACACACACATTTTACATTATAATATGTAAACTTACATTTTCAGACCTACAATATTAATTAATTTCATGAGTATGTACATAAATTAGTAGGTACATTACATAACATACCGTTTTGTAATGGAGCTATAATTTGGTTAAAGGCCAAGGCTAATTTAGTGAGCGTTCATAATTGTAATTGCATTCGTTACATGCCTTATTAGGTAGAGTTTCTTCTACAGAATAACTTCTACATTTTACAGATAATGGTGACACCTAATACATTATACAAATGAATTGATGCTATCCACATTCCAAATAATGAGAAATATTCTCTAATTCTCGCAATATTTGCTAGGCATTCACGAAATATAGAAGCTCAGTAGGCTAGAATGTATAGTGATTCATTTTAGTGCCTTCACGAAGTCTGACGTCATGATTCCGTTCGTAGCCAAATGAACGAAGCGCGGTACGGCTACGAGTCGCGGTGCTACGAGGGCGCGCCGGCCTTCGAGCGCTATGACCCCGCGCAGTGCCCGCAGCGGCCCTACGGTTGGGAGGAAGAGCGCTACCACGACCCCCACCTCCCCACCCCCATGAAAACAGACCAGTCCGAACAGGAGACCAGCTCCGGACCCATATACCCTAGGTAGGTCATCAACAAACAGTGTCAAATGCTTATGTGGTAAACGGGATGCTTAGATCCTAACATATTTCTAATGAGATTTAGATAGCTAATTGCTAAAGACAGTTCGTTAGTAGACTTTCGGATTAATTTTACCTCCTACGAAATTATCGAAATTGGCCGTGTCCACCAGACCAATGTACCACTACGAGGCTGGTAGCGGCGTGGGTGCCGTGAGTGGCGTGGCGGCGATGGGCCCCGGCGTCCCGCCCGGGTTCAGCGCCATCAACCTGTCGGTGAAGATCGCCGCGGCGCAGGCGCAGCGGCCCCGCAGCCCCACGCCCCGGGACCCCCGCGACCCTCGCCCCGCCATAGATCTTTCCACTTCTAGTGGTAGTCCACAGGTGAGAATAGATACAATAAAAAGGACTAGACAAAACATAATCGGCCCTTTTAAATTTATTGCCCAAACTAAATAAATTTTCATAACAGGGTCCATACGCATCGCCGGTGTACACAAGCGCCGGTGGTGGCAGCGGGGGCGGCGCCCGAGGCAGCCCGCAGCCGGGAGCTTCGCCTCAGCTCACCGCCAGCCCCCAGGTGCCCAGTCCGCAGGGTCAGACCCTCGACCTTAGCGTTTCCCGTTTACCACATAGGTGAGGCATTTTTTTCAATAGGTTTTATCTTTTTTCTCAATATCTGAAAATGAATTAAATTTCTTTCTTTTTCCAACAGTCGAGGTTTCCCCGGCGGAGTCTCCTACAGTCGAGAATCGACTCCCGACAGCGGCGGCAGCCATCCATACCTAGAAGCCTACCATCGAGACACCGCCGCCGGTAAGGACTCATCACGCAAATTATTATGAGAGCTTAAACAATTTTCTTCCCTCATTTTGTTTTAATGTAATCCTTTATACGAGCTATCGTATGTCCCATATTCGCTACATGGCTACATTTTACCCCTCATAAGGGCTCGTACACATTGGTGCCGTTAAACACGTCGTACAAATTAAAACGCGACCGCGGTAATCACTCCCATGCGTTGTACACGCGCGGTAACGTCGTCGTCGGTAATCCGGCGTGCGGCCCGGCGGCGGCGCCCGCACGGTGCGGTTACATGCCAGTGTACACCGCGGTTTTTGTGGATCACTGTGTACGAAGCTTTAATTAAAATTTATAATAGCTACTGTATTCTCACGGCGCTCAGCGTGTACTATATACCGCGCCGTGGGTAAAACAGGAATGGGAGTAATTTTATAATGTACATAAAAGTTTGCCTCGCGAGGTTTTCGGAATAATTATAATTCATACGATCTCGTGGGGGTTGAAATAATAATTACGGAATATTTGATTCATACGGTATTCATCATAAAACGAATGAGCAACACCGTTAACACGCAATATCTGTTGTTATACTTACGCCAAAACTTAAAGTCAACTGAAGATACAGTACACAGAGTAACTTTACAATATTGTGACGTAAGCAATAGACGAGAGTTTGACGTCCAGGGTACTGGGCAGAGTAGTCACAGAGTTAAAAAAGTAAGGAACAGTTGCCACTAACAGCAGCTCATCCCACAGGTTACGGTGGCGTCAGTCCACATCCAGTCGCAGGCTACGGCCTGGCCCAGCCGGACTACGCCGCAGCGGCCGCAGCAGCAGGCTACGGCGGCTACCAGTACCAGTGCGGGGCGTACCCCCCGCCACCCGCGTACCCCCCACACGCGCCCCCCTACTCCCCGCCGTGCTACATGCCGCCCCCGCATGCACCGCACGACAAGCCCAAAGATAGCAGGTGAATATAAATACGATAAGGTCCTGACAGGAGATACGTGACCAAAGACCACAGGACGAAGACTAATTTCTTCGAGGTTTAATAGGATGGATCACTCCAGCAAACAGATGCTTAAAACTAGCCATGCTAGTAACGTGCCTTGTCAATGACCGTCGGTTGTCAATGACTTTTCAGTTCCGCATCAGTGGCTATTCAAGCCCGACAATGGTTTGGTAATACGTAGTCCAAGCTGTAATGAAAACATTACAAGCCGGATAGGCTCCCAGTAAAAACTACGCTTGGATAATCTGGGAGTCCCTATACTGGTTGTCCCTATACCGAATTTGTTCGGACTGTGACAGTCGTCTCAAGATCCTGAAGGCCTCAGGATAAAGGAAATGGATAAAAATGAGTTAGCTATAAGATATAATATAGTTTCCTTTCCCTAATGAGTTGCGGAGGTCAGACGGCAGTCGCTCCGTGTAAAATACTGAAATATTTAGCTTCAAATCTAGGTTATTCAGGTGAACCATCGGATTCTTGTGAGAAAACTCGTGTTTTGAGGAATCAAAACAGTCAGGGTGAAAAGCAGCTTAATTTTATCTGACTGATTAGAAAAAATAATTTTGTTTCTACGTATCTGTACTAAAACTCTGCCATCTTACATTACCTAAGTCGTTATTCTGCGGAGTAATTACGTAACACACTAACTGAATGATACAATGGCTTTCATTTTGACAGTTCAACAACATTCGTCGTTGCGTTATTTACGTTGATGAACAGACAATTTTTCGAACATAATTGAGTAAGCAGTGGATTACCTAATATCCTTCAAAATCATTCCGATTGTGATTGAAAATGTGTTACGCAATTAGGGTACTAGTTCTCTCACCTTACAAAAACATATAATAAAGCGACAATAAAATAAATTAGGTAAGATGAGGTCGTACTTTACGTTAAGAGTGAATAAAGCAGCTAAAGCAAACCCCCCAGGGTAACGTTTCATGACCCTAACTAGGGTCAAACAATGTTGACACTAGGATCTTAACAACAAAAACATTTTCAAAAATTTGCATAGACAGCAAGTGATTATTTTTTTGTTGTTTTGTATTCTATTGTTTCTGGGACGAAATAGAGGTTAGTTCCGGTACCTACTTATTACTATTTAACATTTTGTACAAAACTACTGAAATTTTAAGAAGGCATAGCATCTTTTACTCACATTACATCTACGTGCCGAAATATGGGCACAGTCATAAATAAAGTTTTCCATTAAAACTTAGTTTCCAAAACAGTTGATTAGTCTAAGTACCAATACATAATGAAGATAATTTTACCCACTTAACATTTTTTAATGAGACACTTACAAGTTCTGATTACGAAATTTTATTGTTAGTCAGTATTTGTACCTCTGTAGCAGAGGAGACACGTCACGTTCATCCAGTACTGTCTGTACGTACATTATTATTCATTGTACCAACATCTTTTATATAAAAAATAATATAAAAGACCCTTTTGCAGCTGTTGCACAAGTGTGCTCCGCTCTCGTATTGAATTCTCATAACGTGTTTTCTTTTGTTGATCGACACAAAATGAGTGACGTAAGTGAAAACATTCAACACTTGGCTGCCGTGAGCGGCCGTATTCTGCACGGTGCGATCGGATACACGCAGAAGAGTTTTATGATTATGTTTTTTGATGACAGATTTATTGGTCAGCTAAATGTGAAGTGATTTAAATTGTTGTTTTTTTTTTTTAGGGATTTAAATATTTCGTATATAATTTCAATATTAGACTTACTACATGACCATTTTAAATTGACATCTCACGATGGCGCTGCTCGCCGAAGGCAAAGAACGGTGCGTGAAATTCAGTACATTTATGATTAGTTCCTTATTTTGCCACGGGTCAGTAATGGCAAGATGTGGACAACTTGGAGTGTTTAGGTAAATATAAATCCCACATACATAGGTAACATGTTTACCCGTTCATGAACTTCATATTGCACATTTATCACCTCTATCGTACTATTTGACATTTAGGTAAAAATGACATGATGTCAATAAATATTATGAAAATAATGGTCACGGTTAATTAAAAATGTATCAACAGCAAATATGAAACAGACCTAATGAGTACCTATACCCGGAAAATAAATTCTAAAACAATACAAAAAAATACTATGTAGGTAATACGTAGGTAATTAAAACGAAAGAGCACAGAAACTTATTTTTTTCCTACCTAGAAAATTCACTAACAACACTAACATAGCACATGTCTCTGAAACTTGCTCGAATATCCCCCGTAGCGCATTTTTTTCATTAAGAATAATTAATACAACGTGTAGTTATTTTAGGTTAGAATAGTTCTATTGCAAGTTTCCGAACGCAACACAAGTCACACTTGGTGGATCAGTCTAAATATACCGGCGGCGGCCGCGCAGGCGCGCCGTGCGAGCTGCGCGCACACCAGATAAACTACACACGAACGATAAGATACACACACTTTAAATTATATTTGTGCCACTTTCCTGCCGTTAATATTAACGACGGCGCAGATATGCGGCGAAATAGGTAAGAACAAAAATTGTTATATCACTTTTGTCGTGTTCTAAAAACTTTTTTATAGTTTTCCTATCATCCAATACGTAAACACAACAGCGAGTATCTAATAATACCAACTTTGTAAACATTCAAAAACTTCGCTTCACGTACTAGATAACGTTTTTGGAGGCAAAGTTTTTAGTTCACAAACTTTTCTGTAGTTGTATTTTCGTTGGGTTAATTAATGACTTCAATAATTACGGGAAACAGTAAATTTTAAGGCCTTGAATAATACTTATTTTTATAAGTTTCTTTTATTTTTAACAAGTTTTTGTTATATATTTTTTTTTCAATACTGTTACGTATCTATTTATTCACGCTAGCTATCACCGCGACGACTTTTATGGGAAACTGAGTTACCGGATACGGGAGTCGAGGGAGCTCATCCAGTGTCCAGTCGAGAGCTGCGACGGCTCCGGACACATTTCTGGCAACTTCGCGACGCACCGCAGGCAAGCGGCAGTCACTGGCAGAATACGATTTCGCGGTTGCATTATAGATCTGCGGCTGTGCAAATTTTGAACATCGAACATTTACTTAAATTTTTCTTAGTTTTTATGGAACTGTTTCCGTAGAATGTTAAAATATATAACTTTTTTTATCTTAATTAAATACTTACTTTTTTTACTGCGCACAAATATTGGCTTATAATTAAAATAAGTAAGTATCTGAGTAAATGACTAACTTAAGTCGTGGTTTCAAGTCAGATGATTAGATACAGTTTATTAACCCGTTGTATACTTTTTAAAGTTTTTATAGAATGTTGTTATAATTAGTTTTCAAACTGTGTGAAACAAAGAGTGTTCGATGTTTTACGTTTGTACGGTTATGTAGAGCGTCCACAATTGCGCCCCTGAGCGACAATTTGCGCATTTCCGCGCCAATTGGCGGCGTCCCACGGGATTTTGATGCAAACTAACCGCATGCCTTTATTAATATTCCTCGTCATAGATCGTGCTATAACATTGTTTTACGCCTTGTTACTCTAACAATATACTGCGTGTTTCTTGTTGTGTGTGCAAATAATTACAATAATAATTAAGTATACAAACTAAATAAACAAAAGTCGGTGATAAAGAAAACGTGGAGACAATACATAGTCTTTGCTACGCCTACGCTAGGCACATGCTCGTAATATATGTACATAGAATCAAATATCTATTATCGCCAACCTGATAAAAATTACATTATACACAACCGTTACAATCGGTGCTAGACCTTTTTATCAATTTGAAATCTTATTACGTAAGTGGATAAGGTATGTTTTTATGAAGCAATCTTCGACGTGGTAGCATACGTAGGACGCCTGCATCTTTATTTACATACGTACATAATAGGGTTACCAACTTGTTATATCTTATAGGTATTTATAGTATTTTTGAAGCCATTACCTGTAAAAATATAGTAGACTAGCTGTTGCCCGCGACTTCGTCTGCGATCCAGGATGAAGGAGGAAGCCTACCTATGTCCTTCTCCAGGTCCAAGTCAAGGACTACCCCTGTGCCAAATTTCATCCAAATCCGCTCAGCCATTTTAGCATGAAAGAGAAACAAACGATATATAAAATATATTCATTAGGATGGCGAAAAAATAAAATAATATGTACCTACTTGGTAAAACCATATTTGTTGCTACTTTATTTACAGTTTTTTAATGTCTCATCATAACTATTAATACAGTCTAAGTTAAGGTTACAAAATATCATTAATACATTCAGATTTTATTAGATTAATACTGGTCTTATTGAGCTCATCTCGCCTTTATTGATGAAACAATGCGCCCATCTGAAATTGCTGGTACATAAAGAAAGAAAAATCCATACTATTTTTTAAATATTAGTTATATCTGAATAACTGAGCAACACATCTTGCTTGCGAAATTGAAAAATTAAGTGTGGCATATCAATTGAAAGGGCTTGTTGTGAGGATATTTTTTTTTTTTATAATTTTAAAATAAATAATTTTTAGATATTTTAGAAAATTTATGAAAATTGACAATTACCCTTATCTCAGAAAATACAGAGGCATTTTTTTTAAAAAAAAACCTATATTTATATAATTCTATGGTCTTAAAATAACATGGTAAATCTCCCAATATGGTGCGTAAAGACTTACATTTGCAGTTGGAATGCATGGGAGAACATGTTTTTCAACTACAATGTTCAAGTTTTTATTTGGAATAAATACATACCAACTACGGAACCCTTCATTGTGCGTGATCTGACACGCTCTTGGCCGGTCTTTTTTAATACAATTTGTTAAAGTTAGTTCAATTTTTCATCGATAATAGGTCTATAGGGACCTATAGGTAGTAGTTTCGCCTACCACTTTTTTTTTTTTTTTTTTAATTATAGTAAGATTATAGTAGTTAGGATTCTAATATAGCAGGATAGTATTAATATACTATCCTAGGACCCACGTAGGGTTGCCAACCCTACTATATAATTATAGTAGGGTTGGCAACCCTACGTAGGTACTATGACATACTTAGTGCTTTGTAAATTCGCTACTCCACTTTTGTTCTCAAAAGATTAGTACATAAACAATGTCAGAACAATGTCGCACCTATATGGTAATAGCTGTGTAAATCTTCTCGAAGAGATTTGACATTCGAATCTCTTCGGACAAAAGAATATTATTTTATACTTGCTTTGATGGTTGAACTAACGTTTTAAGCATTATTTTTCATTGATAGTCAGCCAGAAATATAGGTAGTTACCTATTTTGTTATAGGTAATTACCTACTTAAGATTCAATTTGTTAAAGGTAATTACCTAACGAGAGTTAATAGGTACTTAGTTAAGAAGTAGCTACCTCTTATCTAGTAGATAACTAGGTAATGGGGTTTTTCTGAGAAAGTTTATACTTTCATAACTTTTAAACTAAAATCTATGTACTAAAGTCACCTACCTAGGTAGGCACTTCGATACAACCGTTCTCAAATGATACCTTTCTATCAATTAGCGCATTAGCAAAGACATTTATGATAAGAATTTTAATAGACGTGACGTAGCTCCATCTAAACATTCATGGTATCTTTTCTCGGCGAAAACAAAATTTAATCTTTCTGTAGCTAGGAATTATAGGTAAGACAGTCTTTTTTGTAAGTCATTATAGGTAGGTACTCGTATACCCACTAAATATAATATCGTATAGTCGACCTCCAAGATTCGCGATTGAAGTTGGTTTACCGTCTACATAATGTGCTGTGTCATTATTTTAGGTGAAAACTTTTTACCATACTCATATGCATCCTATTTTTGTTGCCAATAGAAAAATAAAACATAAAGTTTTTAAATACACTCGAGAGCAATGAATCCGGGTCACTTAAAGAATCCTAAAAATCTCGGAAACTAAAAATGCTAGGTTAATGCAATAAATTGTATTTAATAGACAATGTAATACTCCTTAAATGAAGGTATTAAAACTTCTTAGTTATTGTAAAGTTATATCATAAAAAAATCAAATTTGAAAAAGGGCCACTTTCGAAGATGGAACTACGAAATTACAGCATTTGGTTTTGCTTTTGTTTGTAATCTGTCATTTATGTGGGTACATAAACCACTTTCAGAGCACTATCAACAGATAGTGCTCTATATTCATTATTCAAGCTGAAATTATGTCGCTTACGCCTGAAGAATGCACCAGAATACTTACAATGCTGGAAACCGACCGGAGTCAGCGCGATACAGCCAGGACTGTCGGTGTGTCGCTGTCAACAGTACAAAGAGTTCTCCGACGTTACGAAGAAACTGGTTCTAACCTACGCAGACCAGGAACGGGCAGAACCAGGTGTACCACAGCACGAGAAGACCGATACTTGGTGAACACCATGCTTCGAAATCGCTTTCTTACAGGAACTGAACTCACAAATCAGTTTCGACGCCTCGGAGGAAGTAACCCAAGTGCATGGACAGTAAGACGTCGGCTTGCTGAATCTAACTTAAAACCCCTTAGACCTGCAAACGGCCCTAAACTGGAGCGTGGGCATCGTATTTCAAGACTAAGATATGCCCAGAGCCACGTAAATTGGAGTATTGAAGATTGGTCAAAAGTTATGTTCTCCGACGAATCAAAATGTATGCTCTACAAGCACGATGGAAGACACAGAGTGTATCGAAGACCAGGGAAAGATTCAAGCAAGCATGCATCGAAGAAAAAGTAGCCTACGGTGGTGGGTCTGTACTTGTGTGGGCCGGAATTTCTTCTGAAAGTCGCACAGAGCTGGTGATCATAGAAAACGGCTCTTTAACTAGCGAAAGATATGTGGAAGAAATCCTCAATGATCACGTTGGTCCATTTATGGTCAATTTAGGTGAGGATGCTATATTTATGCATGACAATGCCCGACCTCATACAGGTAGGATTGTGAATGACTACCTTCAAGAGATGAACATTACTCGTATGGAGTGGCCAGCGCGCAGCCCGGATATCAACGCGATCGAGCATGCTTGGGACGAGCTAGGCAGATGCGTAAAACAACGAAACCCTCCCCCAATCACGCTTCGTGAGCTCAAAATTGCTCTCACAGAGAAATGGGAGAATATTCCCCAAAATCGTATAAGGAACTTGGTGTACAGCATGCCAAACCGCGTAAACGCAGTAATGGAAGCACGAGGAGGCAATACGAAGTATTAAAATTCAAGAAAATCGTAATAAAGTTCAAAAATTTCATGTTTCCTATTTTTGTTTTAAGGAGAGATCAGCAGTTTTTTTCTTTATGTAATTTTGTGTTAATAAAATGTATGGTGACTCATATTTTTTTTACTTTCATTTAAGGAGTATTACAATGGTGCCGATTCTCTTGTACACTGGACTAAACTAACTAAACTATCACTAAAATTCCTTACTTTTGGCTATGAGAATCTTAAACGCTATTCTGTAGTAAAAAGTCTCTAAATTAAAAAAATATATTTTGACACAACTAAATCGAATTTGACAATTGCGACTCCACGTGGTACATACTTTTTAGAGCCGGAGGCGCGCAGTGTGGGCAGCCTCGACGTGTTTTATATGGAATTTTTTACTTTTAGTATGGAAAAAATAAAAAAAAATGCCTACGTGTTGAGTATTAGGGGTATAAGGGTTTCATAAAGGGGGTCGAAATTTTCATTATTTTTGCGATAGGACACACCATTTTCGAGATATAAGCCAAAGAAAAGAAAAAAATCCAGTACAGTACTGTTTTTGCACCCGAAGTCGAGATGTTCGTGTGAATTTTAGTTCATGACAACTAATAATATTCCACACCATTTTCGGTGGCGATTAAAAATGGTCAGAATTAGTTAGAAAATTAAAATTTTAGGTGAAAAACGTCAAATTCAGAATAGCAAAATTGTCATTTTCACTAAATTATAATCTCAGTACAATCTTAGTGCTGTCAAACTAAAATATAGTTAAGTTGTGCCACTTTAGTCTATTTCAGAATGGGAAATCATCCTTTGACAGGAGTAAACTAAATTTTGGTGATTTTTAGTCTAGTTTAGACGCATTTGTGACAAGAGAATCGGCACCATTGTCTATTAAATACAATTTATTGCATTAACCTATCATTTTTAGTTTCCGAGATTTTTAACATTCTTTAAGTGACCCGGATTCATTGCTCTCGAGTGCAATAGGTCTTTCCCTTTGTAATTGGAGATTCTATAACCAGCATTTTCGGATTTAATTATCTGTGGATTGGCGCGCAATTCGAAATTCAAATGAATTTTATTCGAAAGTCGTGTTAATTTAATTTCAAATTCAGTCATTTATTTTTAGATAGTTTTTTTGTTTTTGTGACATTGTGGTAGTTTTTGGCGCCATGGATGAACTGAAAATTCGTACAATTTTCGAATATGAGTTCCTACGTGGAAATACCGCTGCGCAAACAACACGAAACATTAACGACATGACCCGTACATGTCGTTAATGTTTCGTGTTGTTTGCGCAACCTAACCTAACCTAACACTGCTTGCATAAACACGGTTATTGGTTCAATCGTTTTAAATCTGGAAATTTTGAGTTGAAGAACGAGGCTCGCGGTTGGCTGATAACCATTGTCGACAACGACGAATTGAAGGCGATAGTGGAAGCGGACCCAACTCAATCTACGGCTGAGCTTGCTGCAGGCTAAGTTAAAGCACTTGCGTTAAATCGGAAAGATAAAAAAGCTAGATAAGTAGGTGCCACACGAACTAAGCGACCAACAGCGAGATTTACGCGTCGAAGCATGCATAGCACTACTGAATCGAAATAGAAACGATGGAATTCTTAATCGAATTGTTACCTGCGATGAAAAGTGGATCCTGTACGACAACCGTAAGCGTTCGTCTCAGTGGGTGGACCCGGGTACAGCAGCAATCAGTGCGCTAAAAAAAAGATTACTCATAGGAAGATGATGGCGACTGTCTGGTGGACCAGTGCCGGACTTGTACATCACAGCTTCTTACCGAATGGCACAACAGTGACGGCAGATGTCTATTGCCAAGAATTGCAAACAATGATGGAGAAGCTTGTACTTCAACAACCAAGACTAGTCAATCGCTCTTCCCCATTGCTTCTCCACGACAACGCGTGAGCTCACACTTCACGACAGACCATCGCAAAGCTACAAGAGTTACAACTGGAAGCTCTCCGTCACCCACCGTACTCACCGGACCTTGCCCAAACAGATTTCTACTTTTTTCAAAATTTGTACGATTTTTTAAGTGGGAAAAAATTCAACACCCGAGAAGCATTAGGTACAAAACGCTTTCGCTGACTTCATCGCCTCCCGTCCGGCAGACTTTTACAGTAAAGGGATAAACAAACTGCCATCAAAATGGTAAAATTGTATAGATAATTTGGTCCAGTACTTTGATTCGCTGAAATAAAAAATTAAAAAAATATTTTAAAATTATCATACAAATCTCCAATTTCATAGGTAAAGACCACATCACAAAAATACCTTTATTTATGGACATTCGAAAGTATGGAAATCTCCGTGTGTGTTCTAAATTTAAATTCAAATGCGTTAGAACTAAACCAGCCGATGCACGCCAAGCCAACCAAACTATTTTTACGATTACCCATAAATTGTAAAATGGAGTTTATTTCGTACATGGCGCATGTAGCAATAAATTTATTACCTATAGGTAGGTACCGTCTGAAAATATCTGAATTTGTTATATGATTCGCTCATGTTAACTGCAAACATTGGTTTTGTTACGAGTTTGTTTACAAACATAACATCGTTGATTCATTCAGATCTAATTGAACTAAAGAAATGCCATTATCTGACATTTTTGCAAGTCAGTGTCAGATTGTATCTTTATTAAAATATATGATTCGCCACCATAACAAATATGTATTTACAGAATTATAATCTTTACAACCATTAATACTCTCTACGGCCCTCAGATCAGACACTATCAGTAATAATGACATTACTATTACTGTCATTCCTTCCAATATTGACGTAAAACTATCAAAATATTTAGATCACATCATCATTCCAACCACCACACTGTCGGTAGTAATGACAATAATTAGGTAAATGTAGATAGTGTCATTATTACTGATAGTGTCTGGACCACTTTAGATTTGTTCTGAAATGTCACGAGGCAGCTGCCCTCCTCTGCCCCCCCCCCCCCCCCCCCCGGCCTTTGTACGCCCATTGTATTCAACTTTCCTAACATTTTGAGGCATTGCATTCTTAATAGGTATGTAGGTATAGTCTTCTAGTACTTCGTAATTGTTTTGACAAAAGTCCCGGTAAGTTGATCCTTCACTGAGGTTGAACTACCTATCTGTCACATTGGTCTTGAATGCAAAATAGACTCTGACGTTTTAAGACGTGTGAGTGACATTCAACCTTAGGGTGGCAATTACAAGGTCGACTACCTGTACCTACCTAACTAATTTTCATAAGAATAACCAAGGTACCTGAAGAAGATCTCAACGTCTGGCTACCCTCCAGACACCAGCATTCCTCTTTAGGATATCCAAAAACTCCGCTGCTTGCTGCTGCACAGAAGTGAACTGCTCTCTCTCTCAATAGGTATAACGCAATTATGACACGACTGCCCAAAAAGGGGTTTTGTTTAAGTGTAATTATTGAGTTTTTCCATCAGGAATTTCTCAGTAGAAGACCGGAGTCTGGATTTGTGTCCGGTTGATGGCAAATAGGTTCGCTCCCTATTACTCTGCCTAACTCTTCGGGGATTACAGGCGTGATGTTATGTGGTAACAATAGGAAAATAGGTCGCTATTCGAAACTCGACGTTTTAATGCGTAGTTGTTTAGTTAATTAACACACCTAAATAAATTTCTTAATTAGGAGTAAAGCCTCGTGCAGATTGGCGCGACGCGACAACGGTATTTGTTCTACTGTGAAGTGTTCTTAGGAATTGTTTTGTTAGAGTCGTGCCAAACTGCACGAGGCTTTTAAAATGAACAACTTCACTCGTGAAAATCTATTTTGAAGACCATAAAACATTGTTACCGTGTAATTAAATTTAACAGTTTACTTACATATGGTTATTCATTTAAAGAAATTAGGACGACCAATTATTCTAACACACTCATTAGCTGAAAGTACCCACCTACTTTATTACAAAACCGTTGCATTGTTTTAAGTTGGTAGGTACACCTGGGGCCATAGAAATAGACGAAGTAGGTAAATACTTTTTTTACATAATTTCTGACTACTT
Source organism: Xanthia togata (assembly GCA_963853775.1). NCBI lineage: Eukaryota > Metazoa > Arthropoda > Insecta > Lepidoptera > Noctuidae > Xanthia > Xanthia togata. The sequence continues at coordinate 7,654,547 of OY970802.1, read as the reverse complement.
ACGGAGAAATATGTAACAGACTAAGACACGCTAATATAGCAATAGGTTACCTATACCTAGTAGGTACGAAAGTAAAGTATCTACTAAATTAGAACATAGTGCCACCACACAGACACATTATAAAAATATTATCGCGGAACCAGTTCTAGTTGCCCTCACACGGACACCGTTTGATACTAAAGCCAATCGACCATATTAACACATATTGGTGACTATATAGGTATACGATGTACAAAAAAATCTATTTATCTACCAGTTATTTTAAGGAAGTCGTTCACAACATCTGTTCCACGTGTCACACCGAATTACTTACAACAAAGTCTCCAAGAGACATCTTCGCCATTTATTATCATAACTTACAGAAATTACATTACACTATCACACTTGTACTTACAAGTGTACCGTCGTTTTAGTCACTTCAGATGTTTGAAGTAACCAACTTGAAATAGAAGATTTGACTCGAACCATGTAGTAAAATGCATCCAGCCCAGCAAGGTTTAATCCCTAAATCTAGGGCTAGATGGCTCCCAAATTGAGTGTCACAAGAATTCAGCGAATGCCATGCCCACTATGCGAGCCGCTGCAAGCTACAGTACGCTGCGCCGGCACGCCATTGTAAGCAGTCTGTTTATGTGCAGCCTGTCCGGTTGTCCGCGCGCCGACCGCTCGCAGCTCCAGCCGCATTCGCAGGAGCTCAAGTGTCCCACGCCCGGCTGCGACGGCTCCGGACACGTCACCGGCAACTACTCCTCGCACCGCTCCCTCTCTGGCTGCCCCAGAGCTAACAAGCCCAAGAGCAAGCCTAGAGACGGACAGGACTCCGAGCCACTGAGGTGAGTTCACCATTTGCTCATCTGATTTTGTGTAATGGTGCTGGGTGCAATTTAACATAAACTAATTAAAATTACAGTCGTGTTCGGGTAAATAAAGCTGCTATTAAACATTTAGACATCTGGGGTTTTCCATCAAAACCAGTTAGGAGTAGACAAGTTTAGTCAAACTAACTAAGTTTTACTTATTTTCTATCCTCACACATTAACACTTCTATTTTTAGCATAACCTTTGACTAATATCTAAATACAAAGTTCGCAAAAATATGAGAGCAGACAACTTGTATGCTAAACAGAAAACTGCTTACACGAGTAAGTAATTTACTGCAGTTATAACTATTCTAATCACAGAGTAATACGACACTCGACATCTGAGCTGGCTCCAACTAATTATATTCAATGTATTGTCGTAATTTATGTGCGGCATTGAATTGCTAGGAGTTCTACAACAAACACGTGCATAGCTTTCATACCTCTGACCTTCCAACTCAGTACGAACTATTGTAAGAAGTATTTAGAGAAAACCGCATTTCTTCTGTAATCCAATAAGTTTCTTGGTTATTTCCACGCTGCTTAGATGCCCTATACCGGGCTGTGACGGATCTGGACACGCTACAGGGAAATTCTTATCACATCGAAGGTAAGACAGATTCTCAGTGGAAAGTAGATGTTTTGTGTAGTGTAGATAGTACCTATAGTAGTGTGTGTATGGAAAAAAGTTTGTGTTTTAATATTCTTGGTTTTTGTTCCCTAGTGCCTCGGGGTGCCCGATCGCGAACCGGAATAAAATGCGAGTGCTTGAAAGTGGAGGCACAGTGGAGCAGCACAAAGCGGCGGTAGCGGCGGCGGCCTCGGCTATTAAATTTGACGGAGTGAACTGCCCGACGCCTGGCTGCGACGGATCGGGACACATCAACGGCTCGTTCCTAACGCATCGCTCGCTGTCTGGTTGCCCGGTGGCCGGAGCTGCGACGCCCACACCGCAACCAAAAAAGCCCAAATACCCGGACGATATCACACCGCTGTACCCAAAGCCTTATACAGGTATGTATCTCATTATATTGCTAAATCTGTTCAAGCCTTCCCCTAGTATTCATTTAACAAAACAAAAATTTATAAAGTAAAATATCTTCCCTATTAATAACTTGAAATTTTCTCCTATAAAAAAAACATATGATTAAGATCCACAAACTTACTACAGATAATGTTCTGGAATTCAGGGATGGAGATGAATATGCAGACGGGGAACGGCGAGGATCTGATGACCCTCGAACAGGAGATTACGGAGCTGCAGCGAGAGAACGCGCGCGTAGAGTCGCAGATGATGCGTCTCAAATCAGATATCAACGCTATGGAGACGCATCTTTCACATGGAGATAGGGTAAGTAACATACAAAATTTATTAAAAGACCATGAAGGTCGACTTGTAACATATTTGAATAATAATTTTATTTTATTTTTATTCTTAATTCTTAGCTTTTCGTCGCCCCAAATTAAATCCAACCATGAGCTAAAAATCTACATCCATCTCATGAAAGATTATAACCCAAAATTTTTGTCTGATAACTTAGATGGTACTGTCATGGCTCGAAACATCCAACTTTGAGTGCTACTAACACATCACACATTTGTGAGTACCAACACCTTATTATAATTTGGTACCACTATCGATAATAGTAGCCACTCGAGTCCAAAATTTATGATTTGCCCGTTTTGCTCGAGCTTTTAGGATGAAAGATGTTGAATTGTGAATTGTTGCTTGCTGTTTCAGGAGAACCAGACGTTAATATCACGTAACAATAATCTGAATGAGTATTACGAAAGTCTGAGGAACAATGTGATCACATTATTGGAGCACGTGCGGATCCCCGGCGGCGGCACGGCGCCGGCGAGCGCGGCCGCACCGCCCGGCGCGCCGCCGCCGCCCGGCGACAAGCCGGCGCACGACAACTTCGACTCGTACCTCACCAAGCTGCAGACGCTCTGCTCCCCCGACGGCTACTGCCCCGACGAGAACCGACCCATCTACGAAACAGTGAAAAACGCGCTTCAGGACTTCACAGTGCTCCCCACACCCATTTAAGGTTCACAAAGCGCCGCCGAGTCGGAGCGACAGTGAACTTGTATTTGACCAACTTGAGTGCCATCGGCGGAGCTTATCAGTGATACAGACTACTTGAATTTAGTACAATTTAGTGTTCGTGGTAGTGCGGAAGCAGTGTCGGAGCTACTCACCAAAGATATTAGACAAAGACTATGATTACATGATATTATGTGAGGGACTAAAAAGTTTCGTGATATGTATAGGTACAGCGTGCCCGTGTCCCGTGGGACATCCGGGCAGGTATTTGTGTTCTACTAAGTATTAGGTGACGATGTCTTTTGTAAACCGTTGTATACGATGTGTGACTTCTTTATGACATCACGATAACACTCGAAGATTCGTTCGACTTTTATCTGTAAGCTGGACTATATAGACATAAAATAAATTTTAAACACTGTTACTCATATGCTTAAAATTAACGTAATTGTTAGGTGAGAAATTTATACTATTGTATGTAAGCGATTTTAGCCTCACAAACGCATAAAAATCAATGTGTAAATATTGTACCTACATTTGGATATAAATAAAAGTATAATTTAATTCGCCGGCCACCTAACGGTGGTCTGTTTAGTGAATTTATACTTTCAGATGCAAACTCAGATTTTTATCAAGCAGAAGAAAATAAAATAGTAATAAGTAAACACTGTTAATCTGTCTTAAAGAGTTGATAATGCTGGGAATGTGCCAAATGCTTCAGAGCCACAGCAGCTCCCGAACGCTGACCTATTAAGACTAAATTAATGAGATAGAAATATAAACGATGTAAACAAAAAAATAACTCCTTAGAGGACTCTCTAGTCAGTTTGTAAATAAATTGTGAATAACGATAGTTGTCACGTCATAGGGACGTTTTTATTTGTATTAGGTAATAATGAGATCTCATTAGATCGTGTAAGTTAATAATTCAGTCACTAATTGATAATCGATTTTAGGGATAAATGACTACCTACTTTCTTTGTTAGCCAATGTTCACTTTGATGTGATTATGTTACTGTTACTTATTTATTGTTAAATTTACGGAATATGTGATAGCTTAATTAACTCAAGTTAATGTTAATTTGCAATAATTTTAGTTAATGCCTTTTACACAAGAACATGTGCAATTTTATCGTTTTAAACACAAATCCTGTTTTTGTTAATTTAACTGAAATAAAGATTGTTTATCGAAATCTTTTGTTTTGTACGTTGGTACACGGGAATTATTAATATTCGCATTTAAATACCTATTACTATGTTACTACTCTGATTGTCATATACGTTTCTGTAAAATATTGAGTATGTGTTGTTAAAGAGAATAAAAATAATGAATACCAAGATTATTTCAGTGGTTTTTATTTTCCTAGTGTCAAGTAAAGGTAGGTTAGGTTAGTCCTTAGTAGGCAGGTAAGTATCCACTGAAGTAGGAACCTACAGGTACTCATGTAAAAATACTTTCATGATTATAAAATATTGTAAAATATCAGTTTAAACTATTATACTATGTGACGAACAGGGATATTATTTATATTTAATTTTCCGTCTTTCCTTGCCTATTATCCTTAAATAAGTATTATTTAGTCATGTAAATGATGCTCTTATTAAGCAAGTAGTAAAAACAAAAGAACTGTTAGGTACGGTTAGCAACAAAAGTAGGTATAATAGTAATGTGAAATTAAATTAAATTATTTAATTCTGTAAATAGGATATCAGAATCACTTTTTCACGTCATATTAAAAATAAGCGAAGTGAGTTCGGCGTTTCCTATCTGACTACTCTGAGAAGAACGGCCGAAACAAACACAGAGGCCGCAGTCTCTTATACAGTCCAGACATAATCTTGGTCAGGCCATATGAGGACCATGTAGATTAGTGTCTGAAATGGTCTTTTGGGGAAAGACCCACACAGATTTGAGTGGACCTGTCTAGTAAGTGCAAGCATTTGTCAGTAATAGTGGACCTCAACTCAGAACTTAGGAGGTCAACTCGACGAACAATACCAAAGAAAGGACATTTGGGTAGGCCGCATAAACTACTCAAACTGCCAGGCCATCATTTAAACTAACTGAGAAAGAAAAAAAAAGATATCCACGTAGTCCAATCCCTATGTAGTCTGTGACATAGTCCTCACATTCACATTATCTAAAATAATAAAATACTTACTTCACAAAGTACCTAATCATGTCATTTTGTATATAATTTTCCACAATGTCAATGTGAGAACTGGTATATTTTGATGATTTTTTAATTATTCATATATACAGTGTGTCCGGACATGGACTAGCGATATTCTAAATACTTAAATATAAACTATTTTAAAGTACAATTACACTCTAGGCTTGTGTCTAATACACATCCACGCTATGTGGCAGCCATTTTGTTTTTTTTGTTGAAATATGCTCTATGCTAGTACAAAAAAAAAATATATCTCAAAGTTTTAATCATACTGAGAGAAAAATAGGCTTATTCGAAAGGCAATAATATTGTCTACCATCTGCATTACAAAGCAACGTGTTCACAATTCCATAACTTATAAAAAAAAATGTGAAAGTCGAAAAAAAAAAGAAAAATTATGCAATTCAACCAATAATTGTTAATTACTACAAAAACATACCCGACAACTTTTTTATTTTTTTTACTAGATCGACAGATTTTGAGCTAAGCTACAATACAACATAAAATTCACAACTGTATGTCTAATATTTTAAGAGTTATTGTTGTTTGAACATAGCGTATGCGCAAGCACAAAAGGCCTTTGTCGGAACCCTAAACAGGAAATCATTAAAAACACATAACATTCATATTGAATTTTATTTAATGTTTTTTCCTATATTAAACTACGATTAAAATATCTAAAGCAGTTGCTCAAAGTGGCTACCTCCAGCTTGTAGACACACTACGGCTCTCTGTGCCACCTGGGTTGATGAGCGCCTAATTAATTCCAAATCGGATCTAATTTCTTCGGCGACTGCCATAATTTTTGCGACGAGTTCTTCCCTGGTATTTGGAACTGTAGCGTATACTTTTTGTTTCATATGACCCCACAAAAAATAATCTAAGGGTGTCAAATCGGGTGAGCGAGGCGGCCACGCTACTACACCACCACGACCGATCCACGGCGATAGATTATTATTTAAATATTCTCTCACTGCTCGAGAAAAATGCGCGGGTGCACCATCGAGCTGGAACCACATACGCCGACGGTATGATAGAGGTAGGTCCATGAGGCTGTCCGCAAACTGTGTCTCTAAGAATTCTAAAAATCTTGCGCGGTTTAATGTAGGTGGCAATTCCAATGGCCCTATCAGTCTATCGTTGATTATGCCAGCCCACACATTTACTGAGAATTCATGTTGAAATGAGCTTGGGCGCACCGCCCTTGGATTTGCGGAGCACCAGAGATGGTCGTTTCTGTGGTTTGTAATCTCAGCTCTTGTAAATTTGGCTTCATCAGTCCACAGTATTCTTTGTAAAAAAATACGGTTCTGTCTCAAATTTCTATTTATCCACGAACAAAACACAGATCTCGCAGCAAGATCTGGTTCGATCACGTCTTGAACCCGTCGAAAATGATAAGGGTGTAATCCTTCTCTTTTCAAAATTCTCCATACATGCCACTTAGACATTTGAAGTTGCACTGCAATCCGTCTAACGCTTAGGCTAGGATCATTGGTTATTAGTCTAAGCACTTCTTCTTCATCTTCGGGCGATATCAAGCGATTGCGTTAATTAAAAGGTCTTTGAATGCCTCTTTCCGCTAATCTTGAATGCACGTCGATAAATTTTGGCGACTCGGTGTAGGCCTGTTAGGGTACCTTCGTCGATATTCTTGTACAGCCAGATTTGCACTTCCATTGCAAAACCCATACACAAAGTGTATGTCAGCAATATGTTGCGATGAATATTGACGCTGTGCCATACTTTATCACACTTTTAAATACAAAACACTAATGCAGCACGTAAACAGAACGGACGGTAAGTGAAAGTAGCGATCACAACGCAGGGCGAGGGATAACTAACCCAACTAATCATTTGTCCTTAAAACTGTGACTTTGTTCCAGCTAGTGGACTAATACGTTCTATCTCGCTCACTCACGGTACTAACGAACAGTATTTCTGGCCTGTTCTCGGATGGAATGCAGTGAATGCCATAAATGTCACTCTAGCGGTTAACAAAGGCCTTTTGTGCTTGCACATACGCTATGTTCAAACAACAATAACTCTTAAAGTATTAGACATACAGTTGTGAATTTTATGTTGTATTGTAGCTTAGCTCAAAATCTGCCGATCTAGTAAAAAAAATAAAAAAGTTGTCGGGTATGTTTTTGTAGTAATTAACAATTATTGGTTGAATTGCATAATTTTTCTTTTTTTTTTCGACTTTCACATTTTTTTTTCAAAAGTTATGGAATTGTGAACACGTTGCTTTGTAATGCAGATGGTAGACAATATTATTGCCTTTCGAATAAGCCTATTTTTCTCTCAGTATGACTAAAACTTTGAGATATATGTTTTTTTTTGTACTAGCATAGAGCATATTTCAACAAAAAAAACAAAATGGCTGCCACATAGCGTGGATGTGTATTGGACCCAAGCCTAGAGTGTAATTGTACTTAAAAATAGTTTATATTTAAGTATTTAGAATATCGCTAGTCCATGTCCGGACACACTGTATATACATAAATTTTAAAAAAAAATATTTAAGTAAATTTACTTTTATGGTTTTATCACAAGGCTTAGCAGAGCGAGCAGAGCTCAATCCCAAGCTTTTTTATCTTCTAAATGTATGTACGTATGCGATCTACAGCAAGGTCGTGTTAATTCCTGATATTTAAACTATGAGTATCGGAATTGTGTACATACGAGTAAGATAGGTTTTCGAAAATATATTGTAAGGCAACAGTCAGAATATTTATTTCTTTGATTTTTTCTCGAAGGGAATCTCTCGGACCTGGGTTGTAAATGGCTCGAACAACCCTTTTCTGTAGAACAAAGATAGTATTAATGTTCGCACCGGTTCCCCAGAGAAGTATCCCGTATGACTTATGACTATGAAAATAACCAAAATAAGCAATTGTAGCTGTATCTACGTCAGATAACTGTCTATTTTTTTAACAGCATAGGCGGCCGAACTTACCCTTCCTGACAATTTTTCTGTGTGGAACATTGTAATTTACCGTCAATAGGGATTCCAAGAAAAATTGTCGACTCAAACTGGGTCCAACTCTATTACATTAACTTGAACATTGGTAGATAGCTGCCTGACATTTGGCGTTGAAAATTTAATGAGTTTAGTCTTTTTTTCGTTCAGGAGAAGATATTTGCATTACACCAATGCACAACTTTAGAGAGTGCATCGTTAACTGTTCAAAGTTAATCATAATCATAATCATTTTTATTTGTGTAACATAGGTAGTGAATACAGTTCTTAAATTAAAGTTCATAGGTCGCTATGTTATGCCAAAAAGCGTACAAATTTTAATATGGTTGCATGCAAATTATGAGAGAATAAAAATAACAATATTAAGCATGCGAGAGGTAAACACAAATTATTTGGTAGATATGTCAAAATTAATAGAATAAATGCCACAATATGGAGTAATTTCTACAGTCAATTAATAAACAAATACAAATAAATTTACAATTAGTCAAATAGTCAATTAAAAAAATTGTTTCTACAATACAATAAATAAAATAAAAGTCTACATTAATTTATCATTTAGAAATTCATCAGTCGTATAATAACATTTTTCAATTAATAATTGTTTTAATTTTTTTTTGAATTGCGTAACATTCAATTTTTTTATGAAATCAGGTAATTTATTGTAGATGCGCGGTGCCATGCCTAAAACGCTCTTTCTCACTAAGGCAGTCGTACAGCGCTGATTGCTTAAAGAGTTTGCGTATTGGCTACGAATCGCAACATCTCGTAACGTTGACATTTTTTCGAATAACCTCGTGTTAGTTTTGACGAAAACACTAATTTCAAAAATATATAATGAAGGTAAGGTAAGTATTTTCAGCGATTTAAAGAAAGGTACACAGCTATCATCAATTTTCAGACCACACATTGATCTTATGCATCTTTTTTGTGCCTTAAAGACGATATCTTTATCAGTAGAATTTCCCCAAAAAATAATGCCGTATCGCAAAATTGAGGCTACTAATCCGTGATATGCAGCTAGTAGCGCATCTATATTTTAACTACTATAAGTTAACTAACTGACGTTTGATTTTAAAAATGAGGGAGTTGTCATCTGTGAATAATACGATCTTGTGATTATCCCTTAAGTGGTAAGTCCTTTATATAAATTAGAAATAAGAAAAGACCTAGAATTGAACCCTGCGGAACGCCAATGGTGACTGCAGATCCTGCAGATCTCTTACCATTAACATCGACCCTCTGAATTCTGTTGTTCAGATAAGAAGTCAGAAGGTCGAGAGCATTGTCCCTTATAACATAGTGGTACAATTTCCTGATGAGTGTGTATCATGATTACGCAATCGAAGGTCTTTCAGAAAATGCCAAGAGCATCTTGCGACTCCTCCGTAGTGAACGACCTCTCGTAAAACCAAACTGTTTCAAATGACAATGACCAGACTAAAAGTCTGGTAGCACAACTGATCCCACGAATTTTCCGCCTATTTCGACAAATGTTACATTTCAATGTACCTACATAATTATGTAGGTACATTGAAATGTAACATTTCAACATGAATGATATAACTAATATTTTTGTAAGATCTTTCCTTGAATTTGGTATGTATTTTCTAGCAAATAAACATTTTTTTTTTTTTTGATTTAATATTTTTGTATCAAATTTTTGATTTACAAGAGTGTCCGTGGAATTTCTTGACCGTTCTTCTCCATAGGTACCTACTACGCTTTGGAATGGACAACTAGCTTCATATTTCTGACTGACCGACTCCTTGACAATTCAAAAGTGCCTGTAAATGGTTAGGGCTATGAGTGCACCCGCAAATAAATGCTTCGAGTTTGTGTTTGAGTCTAACAACCCATAACTACTGTCAAAGATCCACGTATGACAGCTGGGACTAACGGCTTAACGTGCTTTCCGAGGCACGGAGGAGTCTCGGTATGTAAAGATGGTCACCCATCCACAGACCAACCCCGGCAAGCGTAGCTTAACCTGATGGATCGACCCATGTGGCAGTTATTACTTTGCCACGAGCTGGTTATTTCATGAAATGGTAAATTCTAAGATCTGGCCACGATTTAAACATTTTTTCCAGGCACATTGCAACTGCTTTTTATCTATTACTTACTTCTTTTTAATTTTACTTCTCTTCTGAAATAATGAAATATTTTTCTCAATAATAAGTTTTCATAGATTTTTGTTGCCGACTGTAACTATTCAGAATGTATAGGTAGATACACTTTGGTGTTATCAAAAGGAGCTCTATTTCCTGTAGTTAAATTGTGTTACGGTACTACTAGACTCTGCTAGGCTACCACCAGCTTCAGATTTCCGCCTAGGCCTACAAGGGCCTGGCCTAGGGGTACCTATCACGGATATCGAGGGATATGCCTTGGAGGCGTGGCACGTGGCGCCTCGAAATTGCTAAATTGGGCTTATGTTCGAACGGCGGCTGTACGCTTCATTCAGTCGCTTTGCAACTGCGTACAGTGTACTATTGATGAGTAAAAAACCAAAATGCCGAGCTGTGCAGTAATAATTTGTAAAAATAGGTCTAGTACCATCAACCTGAAGACAAATGTCGTGTTCTACGACCGGTAAGTAAACATTTAAGTCACTGTTTAATATTTTAAATCAATTTTTAAATCATTTACTAACTTACGTCCGGAGCGATACGAACTAGCCCGAACTAGCCCGAATCTTTCCGAACGGAACGAACGTTTTGGATTTAGAGAGGTGCAATCGAGTGCGTGCGGCTGATTTTATCGACATGCGTATTATTGCAGTCGAATCTTTTTTTACAGAAGTCAATGGATATTCTCGTATTACATGTATAGTATAAGAGTTAAATATGTTATTAATTTAATTTTGTTTGAAGCAAATAAAGACATTGTTATTTCAATACAGTTACTCGTGTAGGTATAGCATAATATTTAACAGAGAGGGTTCTTTTTACCCGGTAATACAATATTTAAAAAAAAAACTCATTTTATTTTAGTAAAAATAACCCATATTTTCGGATAGGTATATAAAAACAAAATAAATTATATAAAGAAAATTAAACGAAGTTATAATAATACAAGAATGTGCTAAAGTAAATATCGATAAAAATTATCGACCATCGCTTTTGACTCCCTAATTGCATGCGTGTGCATTGAATGTTCGCAAATAGCAAGTGTTTACAAGTGAAAGCCCCGCCCATTCTATGTATGTGTGCTATTAGAAATTGATTTTGTGTAGCTGCTTTCTTCTTAGTGTGCGAGTTCAAATTTTAAGTGTGTGTCGTAAGTACACTATTTGTTAATGTTGTAATTATTTTGGTGGGAGATAAGCGGCCGCACTAGGATTCCTTACTATTCCGCAATGAAGGCATATCTCTGGATATCTATGGGTACCTATAGTCAATCTAGGTTAGGTTGGTATATTGGCGTGTGCTACGAGCTGTCATATGGCTATTAATTTATAGTTTAAATTGTGTTTTGCGTAATGAAAATTATCTTTTATACTATAATTGTATAGAATCTTTTTTTTTTTTTCTAACTAAACAGACAGCTGTGCTGCTGGGGAGTTTGTTGCGCCACTTCTTCTTCCCAGCGAAAGCACTAGGAAGTGGTGAAGGGTGGGTGTTTTGGGGGACTGTCTTATGTAATTTTGACGTTCGAAAAGTGCTGATTCTCAGCCTAGTTTGAATAAATAACTTTTGAATTTTGTATTTTGAATTTAGGGCACCCAATTCGAACAGGATTTGCCGTCTCGACATAGATAGCGATCGCTATGCGACCGAATTCAGTCGTATAGCGATCGTTATCTATGTCTACACTGCAGCCACGTAGCAGGTATAGCAAATGCTACAGGCCCCGCGCTCATATCATGATACCTATACCACCTATAGGTCCAATGGAATATTATCTATCATTCGTCAAAAGAAACCTGACATCTCCGAGACGGGTGTTAAAAAATTTCGAGCTTGCTTCACTCGCTATTGCATCTTAGTTACCCCTTCTCTCTTCTAATTCTTAAACTTTCTTGCTTAAGTCGACAAAGTAACTCCTATTACTGCATGAATAGTCAAAAGAAACCTAAGCTATCCGACGCTCAAAATTTTGTTTCGGGAAGACCAGTCCAGGTCTGGTTACCACTCAAACAGTGAGTCATCGGTGAATATTTTTAAACAGGTAAAATGATTGTAACAAACTTTTGGGATGGGTATGATATTGCGGCTAGGCAACGAGGATAATTTCCTACAGAATGCTAGCCTGTCACTCCAACCTTTATTTCTTTAGTGAGTACATACCTATATTTTTACTGAGTAGTCTGAGTATTTATTTTACAACACCACAAAACTCTACTTATGTTTCCACTGCCTGTGACAGAATTCGTTGCTGACGACGGACGGCCCGACGGGCTGCGCGCTCCCCAACTGTATTGCCATGCAATGATGCAAAAGACCGATCCCATTTTCAATATTAAGAACCCTTTCCAACATTATAAAACCTTTTTAGTAAGAAACCGTATCTTTAATCGACTAACACAAATGCTAAAGATCTGATAAAAGAACTGGAACACACCACAACACAATCTGTGGCAAATGACAGATTGTCTGGATTGTCAACCATGCATGCATGTCAAACAAATTGTCAATCGCGTATGTCAAAACAGATTTTTACCACGTGAAAAAGTAAATAGATTCCGAATTAAAAAGAATATTATTTACAAATTAAAGGACATCTACAATGAAGAATCCAAAAAAGGTAAAGCAATTTGACCATCTCATGTACTGATGCCAGTAATTCAAGTTAGACGTGGGTAATAAAATTCATAACTTCTGATTTACAGAAAGCGCCTCAACGTTATTTTGATGCTGAAGACAAGAAATCAGAGCAAAAGGCTGAATCACAGAATCAAAATGTGGAAGTATACAACATTAAAATAACTCCAGGTCTAATAAAAACACACAAATTCAAGGTAAACTTAACATTTATCGTTTATGTAAACAATGTAGGTTAACTTGTGTTTTTATCACAATCCTTTGCTTGCCGGCACCTAAATATCGCTTATAATTTCAGAGCCATAGAGGGCATGACAGAAGACCTGTGCAAAAAGGTAAACTAAATAAAAAATTCGATGGAAAAGCACCCATCGATCCTGAGAAGTTAGAAGTACATTCCCGCGGCGAGGGTGTCGGCAAAGGTGTGAGGCATCCACTTCATGCCGAGAAATTGAGGAAAAGGGAGAGAAAGTTCACTTATGCTCAAGAACAAGCAGCCAGAGCTGAAATATTGTTGACGGAGGACCATGGGTAGGATATTTCTGTATAAATGCTCTTAAAGATTTTTTTTGTCTTGACTGACAGCAAATCTAGTTTTTGTCATTGTTTGGTTTTTGTTGCTACCTCCTTATTCAATTATATTGCAATATAAATAAGTATTTGCATGAAATGTATATTCCTTACATTTTATCAAACTCATTCTAAACATTTCAGTGGCCTAGAAGTAGATGAAGACAGTAAAACAACAGCAATATCACAAAAGATTATAGCAGAGAATGTAGATATATCTGCCGCCTCCAAGATATTCGAACTGAACTTAGAATTTGGACCATACAGGACTAAGTACTCCAGGAATGGAAGGCATCTGCTGTTGGGCAGCAAGAAGGGACACTTGGCTGCTTTTGACTGGGTCACGAAGAAGTTGCATTTTGAAATTAATGTTATGGAGTCTATTCATGATGTCAGGTAAATGTAAATAATACTAGCCTATTATTGCCCCACACAGAGCTCTTCTCATACAGAGAAGGCATACCTACATAATTTTTTACACAAATACCTGATAAATGAATTTAAAATATAAAGTAACAGTTTGGGGAATAGTCACCAATCAAATATCTTGTTATCACATACACAACCTTGCCCAACATTTGTCCAATGCTCAACACTCAACCTGAGCCTAAGGTATCAAAGTCCATGACCATTCTCCTGTAATGTCCCTCCTTTTGTGCAATGAAAATGAAGATAATAATAGACACACCAGCTCACACTCACTCATTCACCATATCACATAACACAAAGAGAGGTACAGACCATGAATACAACCTTATACTATTATTATTCATTTGTTTTGTAAAATGCTAGCATTTAAGAACTAATCTATTGTAACTCGAAGGGCTTGGTGCTGTTAGCCAAAATACAGGTTCCTCCTAGTTCCGCTCCAGATGCTAAAACTTTTGTGTACTTTTGTTTTATCATCACTTAACTGTAATCTAAGTACTGTTTTTTATGAAATAAAAATCGTATTATTTATTTATTACTAAAGTAGATTAAAATAGATGTGAGTGGGTGCTAGTATAGTGCAATTTGTAGAATGCTAATAATTGTGCTATGGTATGTTTAATCCTATGAGGTTGGCAAAGACACAGAAAAAAAAAAGCGGAATTTGGTTAGTCAACCAATACTTTATTTTGCAGTTGGTTGCACACAGAAACAATGGTGGCGGCTGCTCAAAAGGAGTGGTTGTACATGTATGACAATACTGGGACCGAGTTGCACTGTGTCAAGAAAATGGATAAGATTCTGAGGATGGAGTTCTTACCTTACCACTTCTTGCTAGCTGCTGTTGTAAGTATTTATTTATTTGAAGTATAAACAAATATTCTTCTTTGACCAGGAACTGTATTACCTATGTATGAAGAGTAAATGCCATCATTTTTCCAGAGCGAAATAAGAGATGAATATGACTATACATGACCAGAATCATAGACATTGTTCATAATATGGACCCAGTTTTGCATAAAACCTTAAACATACAACAAACATAATTAGCTTATAATATTTCCACTTCCCAAGGCTCCTCTTTGTAAGTAGGCTAATAAATATGATAAACCGGCTAAGTGCGTGTCGGACAACGCACAATGAAGGGTTCCGTAGTTGGGATGAATTTATCCCAAGAACAAATTTAACATCTTCGGCAAATTTAAGTTAGTCGATTAGTACTTGTTATCTTGTAGAGCCTACTTAGCTGTGATATATCCAACCCTAACCATGGTATAGAAAAAAAAAAAAACATCCCCACTTTACGTGTAGATAAAAAAAAACCACTTCGTCTGTGTTTTGTTTCGGCGTGGTTAATATGTATACCCATGCCAAATTACAACTTTCTAGTACTAACAGTCTCTGAGCTAAGCCGTGGACAGACAGACAAACATTGACTACGGAATCCAAAAAAAACGGTACAGACGCCAGCAGGTCAACCTACCCGAAACTTTCAAATTTTCCCAATCAACTTTGAACCTTATATTTTAGTGATAAAGTTGAAAATCTATTAAAGAACTTTGACAGATGTAGTAGGTTGATGTGCTGGCGTCTGTACATATTCATTAAAATACATATGACATATTCCTGTTTATTAATAACATTTTTATCTAATTTCCAGAATGAATTTGGCTTCATGACATGGCTAGATATTTCCATTGGAGAAGTGGTGGGGCACTATAACAACCACTTAGGAAGGACAGCTGCTATGGCACAGAACCCATACAATGCTACAGTGTGCTTAGGGAACTCTAAAGGAGTTGTGTCACTCTGGTCACCCACTATAAAGGAACCTTTGGCAAAGATATTGTGCCATAAGACACCGCTGACTGCTATTGCCGTGGATAATAGGGGAATGTATGGATCACATTATTAAAAACTAACAGACTTAAAATAATAATATTGATAATATGTACAAGTATATATTACATAAAAAGTGGGAGGGGGGATAATTATAGGGCATCAAAAAATTCTTCCGCATCGCTGTCAACAGGAAAAGTGCCCAAAAGGCTGGCTGCATTGCCACGTTGAATGGCAATGCTGATTCTATGGCCAAAGAATAGGCCAGCTCTCTGGTCACGTGAAGAGTCGACCAGCCGCTTGGCGATGTCTTGAAAAACTAAGTGGGCACTCGGACCCCATGGCCCTAGTGTTTCAACCCCAAACGGCTCAAACATAGAAGTCCCAATAAGATTGGAGTATTTGCGCCGTTTGAGGTTTTCCGCACCTGCAGCAGCAGCCCCAGCACAGCCCGCCGTGCTAGGAAGATGGGATGGCGCAAGGGTGTCGACGCACGTTGCATCCCACACCAAAGGCCTACCTACCTTCCAAGGCATTATGGTCATTCCGTCTGGTCTCTTTCCATCGTCACGTGCCAAACCATTGGGTTCTAAAACAGCTGGCACTCCGGCGGTGACAAGAGCACGACGGATGATGTCATTGATGCTGGCGTGCCGTGCTATCCGGCCTGCGCTCTTACTGCAGGATAG
The DNA here is from genome assembly GCA_963853775.1 of Xanthia togata. Classification (NCBI taxonomy): domain Eukaryota; kingdom Metazoa; phylum Arthropoda; class Insecta; order Lepidoptera; family Noctuidae; genus Xanthia; species Xanthia togata. The sequence continues at coordinate 7,638,184 of OY970802.1, read as the reverse complement.
GCCATGGTGTCCGAGACAATCGACACCTTCACCGCATCGGCAGCGATGCGGAGCCACACAAGGAGCGCCCAGACGCAGACAGGTAGCGAGCCGGAAGGTGGTATCACCCAGCATAGTGCCTATGTTGGGTGATGGTAGCGCCTGAAGCCAGAGGCCCGACTCCCACTCACCCACAGCCAGCAGGCGGGCACGCTCAGCAGTATTGGTGGACGTATTAATAAGATTATTCCGTACCAACCTGCAGAGCGGCTCATCCCACTGTCTCTGGGAAGATAGGAAGTTTTGGATCACATTTATATATTTTTTTACTGTTTCTTAACTCATTTGAAATGGTTAATTTGGCATACAACTCTTGTAAACAAATTCACTGAATTTAAAGAGACAAGAAAATATTGCATTACTATTCTGATATGTGGTTCTTGTTACTGTGGGTTTGCACTGTCAAAACATTCACTTATAACTTGTTGAAAACTCTGTTTTCCGTCAATGTATCGATCCGCGTATGCATTGTCACATAGCTTGTTGATCCAAAACTTGTTTGACGATTCATATCTCTAGATTTTTTTTTACAAACCAATTTCATAAACAAATGAGTAGTATGAATCTAGCAACATGTTGTCAAAAACACTAAACCTTGCTAAACACAAGCTTTAAACATGTTTTGAAGCCCAAACAAACATCAGTGTGAACGTATCAAATAACAAATCTTGAGATGTCTTAAAACTTAATCATGTTTGCGAACGCAAATTCAACCAAACACGCTGTGAGATTTGTTTCTACTGACAAGTTTCGAAATATCTGCATGTTGAATGTTTTCTAGTGCAAACACATAGTAACACACTAGATACACCAAATAAAACAATATTCAATTGTTTTAATTACAAAATTAGCACGCGATTTTATTTTCAATAATTCCTATTACACAACAGGTACATGGCCACATCAGGCGTAGACAGAAGTATGAAGATCTGGGACATTAGGAACTTGGACGGACCTGTACAAGACTACAGACTGAGGAGTGCCCCAGTGGACCTAGAGTTCTCACAGAAGGACATGCTTGCGGTCGGCCTAGATGAAGTTGTGGAAATATACAAGTATGTTTTGATATATATATTATTATTTTTGCGGGTGTACACTGTACAGTCACGAGCGCTAATATGTATCCACTTGGCAAAAATCAAAATTGCTGCAAATTTGAGATAAGACCTTAACCCATATTATTATGGGTTCCAAAATACTGAAATTAAATGAAATTGTTTATTCTGTAAATAGGATACTGGAATCACTTTTACACGTCATCTTAAAAAAAGAATTAAAAATTAACTAGATGAGTTCGGCGTTTCCTATCTGACTACTCTGAGAAGAAAGGCCGAAACGAACTCAGAGGTCACAGTCTCTTTTAAAGTCCAGACATAATCTTGGTCAGGCCATATGAGGACCATGTATTAGTCTGAAATGGTCTTTTGAGAAAAGAACCACACCGATTTGAGTGGACCTGTCCTGTCAGTGCAAACATTTGTCAGTAATCATGTTTGTCAACTCAGAACTTAAGGAGCTCATCTCGACGAACAATACCAAAGAAAGGACATTTGGGTAAGCCGCATAAACTACTCAAACTGCCAGACCATCATTAAAACTGATTAAGAAAGAGAAAAAAAATAAAAATCTACATAGTCCTCACATTCACAAAAAATATAATACTTTACAAAGTAATCATGTATTCAACAATGTCAATGTTTACATAATACTGGATTTTGATTTTACTGAATAATTAGATATAATGTTATTTTTTATGATTTTATCGCAAGGCTTAGCAGAGCAAGCAGCTCAATCCCAAGCTTTTTATCTTCTAAATAATCTGAAATTGTATAGTACCTTTTTTTTACAAAGTTTGGTCTTAATACAGCTTTTAAATCGTTTATTGGGTAAGTTTCGAATGTCGATGGGAATTTTGTTGTAAAAGCGTATACCATGAACGAGTTGCCTACTCTGTGGAGACGAGTGCGATGTACAGCAAGGTTGATTATTCCTGGTATTTAAACTATGAATATCGGAAATTTGATATATTTTTGTGTACATACAATAGGTTTTCAAAAATATATTGTGAGGCTACAGTCGGAATATTTAGTTCTCTGAATTTTTCTCGAAGGGAATCCCTCGGACCTAGGTTGTAAATGGCTCGATCAGCCCTTTTCTGTAGAACAAAGATAGTATTAATGTCCGAACAGATTCCCCAGAGAAGAATTCCATATGACATAAGACTATGAAAATAACTAAAATAAACAATTCTGGCTGTATTTACGTCAGTTATCTGTCTATTTTTTTAACAGCATAGGCGGCCGAACTTAGTCTTCCTGACAATTTTTCTATGTGTGGGGGTGGGCCCCATTGTAATTTACCGTCAATAGTGATTCCAAGAAAAACTGTCGACTCGACAGGGTCCAGCTCTATTCCATTTACTTTAACATTGGTAGTTAGCTGCCTGACTGCTGCCTGTTTGTTATGTTCGTAACAACATAAAATTACAATTACTACAGCAGGAGGACATCACTTTTATTCAAAAGTTGCTAAATGTATACGTCATTTTAGAGCTCGTGACTGTACACACGGCTACACATCAAGCTATACATTTCCATTATAAGCTGACCTCGCATTGTACAGAAATCCTATACAGTGCGAGATCAGCATAAACTGGAAATGTATAGCTTGATGTGTAGCCGTGTGTAAATATTATAACCCTGCACTTGTTTTGACATTCTCATTATTTTTCAGTAACTGCTGCTCACAAACAACAGAGAAGCCCTACTTGAGACATAGAATGGCAAAAACTATAAATAACTTCAAATTCTGTCCCTATGAAGATGTTTTAGGAGTTGGAACTAGCAATGGATTTACAAGCATTATTGTACCAGGTCAGTTTCACACTCTCTTTCGAATATCGTCTAACTAAAACAAATTCATAGAAAAGAACCTTAATTGTAACAATATTTTAATATTTGCACATGGAAAGGATTACAAATTCAAGTCATTTATTCAAACTAGGCTCAGAATCAGCACTTTTCGAACGTCAATGGAAATGTATAGCTTGATGTGTAGCCGAGTGTACATACTAAAAGGGAATCGACACCCACTGCACCTTTTTGACATTCACATTATTTCACGACTATTCCTATTTATTTCACATTCCTATGTGGTGGCCCAGTGGTAACGGCTTATGGTTGTGGGTTCGAACCAGGCAGGCGCTTTACTCTGTGTTAATAATTTCATCACCACTGCTCCCAAAACGGGGAACGATAACATCGTGAGGAAACCGGCATGCCCTAGTACCAAAAATTCGAAGACATTTGTAACATCTACCAACCCGCACTGGGCCCGCGTGGTGGATTATGGCCCATTTCCTCGAGGCCCAGCAGTAGGAAAATTATAGGCTGATTATTTCAAGAATAACCGTCTTTTTTTATACAGGCAGTGGTGAGCCGAACTTCGACGCGTTGGAAAGCAATCCCTTCCAGAACAAGAAACAGAGGAAAGAGGCTGAGGTCAAAGGGTTACTTGACAAGATACCTGCCGAACTTATCACACTCAATCCATTTGATATTACTGAAGTTGACGTGCCCTCCATGCAAGAACAAATGGAGGCAAAGAAGAAACTTTTAGTAAGTTCGTAGGAGCAAACAGTTGCTCGTTTGGTTTCGGAAAAAAATGCATGTGCAGCAGGTTTATTGTAAATTAAACCTTATGTCCATGTCCACAAGTGGACAAGTCACGGCGCGTGCCTGTCGCGCTCACTTTATTGAATTTTGTACATTGTAATTACCTTTTTAGGATCGTTTGTAATATTTTTTAATTATTTACAGTACCTCAAACCTAAGAAAATGGACTTCACTCCTAGGCATAAGAAGAAAGGAAAGACGCAGATAGCTAGGAAGAAGATTATAAAACAAGTCGCTAGAAAGGTAAGTTTACCATACTGCTTTCACGATTTAGTTCCCAAACAAATAGGGGTTTTTGCTAGTCATTCTGAAAGCAACTTAATTTATAGTAGCATAAAGTTGATATTCGTTTAAGTCGCAGTAACATCAATTGGAAATAAGGGTTTAATGAGACGGTGTCTGAGGGAGGGGTGGTGACGTGTCGTGAGAGCTCAGTAGCAAGTCACATTCTTGCACTGACTGGTGCGTCAACCCGTCAACATTATGATAACAACGTAATGTCTGATTATCTATTATGAGGAAACTAAATCCGTTTAGTTATATCAGGCGCCCGGGCCCAAATAATTGTGTCCTTTTACTTTTCAGGAATTCATAGAGCAAGCGAAGGATGCACAGAAATTACTCAATTTACCGGAGGCCCAAAATACAAAGAAGCAGTCATTTGGTGTTCTTGACAGATTTGTGCCAACAGTTAAATCTAGGAAATAAAACCAATACCTTGTATACATAAATCATATCATTTATTTCTGTCCTTTCATAATTCCAAAACGATTTTCCATATTTACACAATTTATTTACAATTTAGTATATGATAAACGTCAACATGATCAAAAATAGAGTACTTAATAAAAATGTCTTTCAAAACAAAGATGATTATAAAAAAGGCCTTTTACACTAAAGCTAAAATGGGATGTCATATAAGTCGCACAGCCCTTCTGATCCGTGGAGAGAAAAGGAGAAGTCGTATTTAGTTACTGGTGGACTCAGTCTCAGCAGGTAATCTGAAGAGAAATATTGAATTTAATATCTTGTCAACTTAAATTGGCATATTGACTTGTAATCAAATTCCGTCATCATTAAAATTCAATATATATCAATCAATCTGCCTAGCCTTTTCCCAACTATATTGGGGTCGGCTTCCAGGCTAACCGGATGCAGCTGAATACCAGTATTTTACATGGAGCGACTGCCTATCTGACCTCCACAACCCAGTAACTGGGTAATACGATACCCCTTGGTAAGACTGGTTGTCAGACTTTCGGGCTTCTGACGACCCGTAACGACTGTCAAAGATCCACGAATGACAACCGGGACCAACGGCTTAGCGTGCTTTCCGAGGCACGGAGGAGTCTCGGTACGTAAAGATGGTCACCCATCCACAGACCAACCCCGGCAAGCGTAGCTTAACCTGACGGATCGACCCGTGCGGCAGTTACTACTTAGCCACGAGCTCCTTAAAATTCAATAATCATTCCAAAATCAAATCCAAAATGTACTCACTGTTGGCATGTATACTATCCCCGCTTCTGCTTTCAGTGTACTTCTGTACTTCATTGTCATCCATACTTGCATCTTCATCCATTTCCTGTAACATAACAATTTGTTAAATATTGCCTTTGTCCTAGCTAAGCTGGCATTATCAGATCTCATTAGGTATAGTAGCAAAGTCTCGTTGGTCTAGTGGTCGCAAGCGCTACTGCTGAACATGATATCCTGGGTTCGATTCCCAGGTCGGGCAGTGTTATTGGGTTTTTCTTTCTGGAATTTCACATATCCAAAACCCACCATTTAGCTGGCAGAGGGGGGACACTAGACTAACAAAAAATTGCACTTTAAAGCTTTTCAGCTTTCTAGTACAAAGAGTCTCTGAGCTAAGCCACGGACAGACAGAAAGACGGACATGGCGAAACTATAAGGGTTCCTTGTTTACTACGGAACCTTAACTAGACTAGGTCAAAAATAATGATGAAATTTTCATCTTCCTCTTGTAGGACAACCCTGGGATGTTTGATAATAATTAGACTAAGGTAGGTCAGGGTCAATTAAAGGTCATCCATTAATCTGGACAGACAAACAGACCAATTGATCAACTATTTTGTAAAAACAACACACAGTGGTAAACATAACAGTGATTTCAGTGCCATTTTTTTAAATATAAAAATTTCAAATATTGCATACCTTTTCACTATCACTATCACTTAAAAGTATAACTCCAATTGATTCTGTGGATTTTAAATGTAAAAAATAATGCTGATCTTGGTCCTGAAACAAAAAACACTATATTATTATTATTGATACAAATCTTTCTGTTAATACCTTACCTTCAAACTCTTAAACAATTTAAATAGCTTTACAATCATTACCCAAAAAATCAGTAAATCTATTTTTCCCTATATTGCGACCATCAATACACAAACAACCAGGTGCATTTATAGAAGATCAAAAGACTTTCCAAAATAGCCATTATTGCATTTTTTTTTAAAGCAATACTGTGTATTTTTGAGATGAGGCAGTAAGGGCATCTGTTGTAGCTACATGAAACGGACTTAGGAGAAAGTCCTTAACTTTTTGAGATATCACAACAGTTATGGTATACCCTTACTGCCAATCTCAAAAATCCACCTTGTATAGTGTGTCCACCAATTTCCGTTTGTTGATAGCTAAAATAAAGAGGCAACAACTCTATAATTTTAATTATTAATAATAAACGCATTTACATTTCTACTGTGTTTTATCATCCCAGCTTGTCTATCACTCAGATTTGGATATTTCTGCTTACTCTGCAAAGAAAGAAAAGAAAATAAATCATAATCAGTCATGCAAGTACTAGATAACAAGATAATTAAAGGATAAATGAGAAGTTCAAAATTTAAGTCATTTATTCAAACTAGGCTGAGAATCAGCACTTTTCGAGCGTCAAAATTACATAAGACAGTTCCCCAAAACGCCCACCCTTCACCACTTCCTAGTGCTTTAGCTGGGAAGTAGAAGTGGCGCAACAAACTCCCCAGCAGCACAGCTGTCTGTTCAGTTAGAAAAAAATTATTCTATTTAATAGTTTGCAAGATAATGTAAGTACATTACGCAAAACATAATTAAAATTATAAATTTAAATTATAAGATAAACTAGGGCCATAGAGGTAAAATAAATAATTGTCGAGGTCGCTAGCTATTGCATTGCAATACAACTCATAAAAAAAAACATTGTAATGAGTAGAATATGTCAACAATAAATTAGAATAAATTAACTTTTAAAGTAAAATTAAAATGAGAGAAACTTGCTACTGCACATTCTGTAGATTTCATTTAGCTTTGGGAAAAAGGGTGTGACGTCATGTATATTTATTTATCTATACAAATAAATAAAATTGAGGTGTCTGTTTGTAATGTCAAAATTACCAAATGCATATGAAAATATAACGGTACTTATACCTATAACAAACTATTTTTAAAATTTATTTTTCTATTTGTTCATGCTAATCTCCGAAACGGCTGGACGGATTTTGACGGGATCTTCACTGGTAGATAGCTGTTGTCATAAGGAGTAACTTAGGCTACATTTATTTAAAAAAATAAAAATAGGGGCCACTCGGTTGAAGCCGCTAGCAGTAGCTAGTAAATAAATAAATACGCTATACATAACATCATACCCTTTATGTGTAGCATAATCAGCCTATGTTTCTACTGCTGGGAAACAGGCCTCGTCTCTGTGGGAGGCAGGGGGAATGTAAGTAGGATAAGTTGATTCTAAGAATAACCATTATTGATCAGTTATTGAAGAATAATTACTACTTTGCAACATGTTATTAATATGAAATCAAATATATAGTTTTGGACTTATTACAAAGTTATTCTTACCTTACTACTAGGTGTAGCCCCAACTGATAAATTAGCACCTAAAGGTGCCTCTAATACTAAAACTTGACTATCATCAAAACATTCCTTGATATCCTTGTCGGAAACAAAACATAACTCATTGTTTTCCGTGTCGTCTAGCACATTCTTTATGCTTTGCTCAATCCAATGTAGCTGGCTGAAATAATAGTTATTGTTTAGTTTTATATATATATATATATATATATATATATATATATATAAAATAGATAGTAGGATCTATAGATCTTGGAACAGAACTATTATTATGTTAAATTATGCATCTTTAGGTAATTATACAATTAGGAGTTTGGCAATGAATGTAGAAATAGTACTACTACATAGTAATTTTTCACTTGGCTGTCATCATTTTGGCATCAAGAACCTATATAAACTGAATTCTATAGTTTAATAGGTATGACGTAAAATCAAGTAACACTCACTTATCAAGTAATGTTTCGTGTTCGTCTAGGCGTCCTATCTGATGTCTCAAAACCATCACTTTTTGACCAATATCACTCGTTTTGCAATCTGGGCCTGCACCTCTGAAATAGATTTCATTAACATTATACAACTTACATCAGTAGACATTCAGTAAGAAAATAAATAACAAACTATAAAAATGTGCACTCACTTCCATTGTATACTGTTCTTACTTCGTTTCTCAATCAAACCGATGCCTTCCAACACATTAGTTATATCATATATTCTTCTTTTTTGTCTTACGGCTAACAAATTCGTCGCCTGAAAATGTTTTAACCAGTAATTAATTCGTAAATAATGTTTAAAATATTTATTTTTCGTGCCCAAATTCACTTGACAGATCAATGGGAGGCAAATCAAGCTATACTTACGATTTTCAAATCCAAAACACCATCCTTTGCTTTTTGCAGCAATGACACAAATTTCGTTGTAAGTAAACCCAAAGACTTTTCATGTCTCTTAGATTTCAAGTCTGTCATTGCCGAAATTCACAGTAAATTTTTATAATTCCTCCCGAATAAACGGAGATTTCTATAGAATTTTGCGTCGCGGCGGGACATTATGTTGGTAGCATTGCGACAGATTCTTTTACCATAGAGAGCAGTGTTGGGTATTCTAAAAGCTTTTAGTCGATTCCATGTCCCGATTGTCCATGGTATGTATCACTGTTATCCAAACATTGCAAATGACCTAATTAATCGCAATTTCAAGTTCGGTCATAAACTTCTTGATGACAACCTCCTTTTTTTAAGTCGGTTAAAAAAGAAGCCCGTAAGCCTATCTGTCCCTGCATCTCGCTCTGTGGTTTACCTTTTTGCTAAGTGTGAGGCCAAAATGCAGTTTTTTCGGCGTGTGTGAACCGCTTATGTGCAAAGGTGCACTATACTTGCACTTCTTGATTTCGTCCATAAAGCTTAAAAAAAAACACCTGCGTGCCCGCATCGTCACATTGCGGCCCAGCTCTAAGAGCTTGCATTTTGAAAGTTGGCAACGTTGCAAATAGCTGTCAAATATTTTGCTGTTTTGATCATTGACTTATAAAACATAAGGACTTGAAATGTTTGACTATAGAAAAAACAGATACAAATACGAGGCATATCGACGCCAAAATCAAAAAAATACTGCTATCTCTTTTTAATTCAATAATTTTGCCTATGTGAAAAAGGATAATAGTGTTTTTGACAGTTACTATAATGGCAACCCTACATTTTCTAGTCATTGAAATACCCATATCCCTATGTAGTCTGTGGAAATACCTATTTGTGGCCGGTTCGCCATTATTTTAACCTCTCGGTGTTTGGTGTCCGTAGAGTAAAAGTACTCTGTGGTGTTTTGGTACCAAAGTTGGGTACGTCAACTGTCAACTCAAGATGAGTTGTGGTTAAAATAGGTATGATGCCTGGGTCAAAAAAAAGAAATTCTATTTAGTCCGTCAGTCAGATAATAAAAAAATATTAGACACGTATTTTTTCCTTTATCATATTAATAAAAAATGACTTAGATACAACGCATTAAAGTTGGGGAGTGGGGGTTGATACGTCACAAGTATGTATAAAATCTACATACAAGTGACGTCATTGCACCTGGTACGTTAGGAACGAGATCCTCCATCTCGACCTAAAGATCCCCACAATCCACCAATTTCTCAAACGCAATTCCAAGCGTTTCTTTGAGTCCGCCGCCAAACATCGCAACCCTCTGGTTGTCGAGGCCGCCAATTATGTCACGAGTAGAATCAGTCAGACCCGCCGCCCAAGGCAAATCCTTACCGACCCAGACGACCCCATAACCCTCCTCCAGGAGAGCAATAGGGCCACAAGTACAGTGCACAAGAAACACAGACACCGACCCGCATTCCGACCTCGCCGCCGAGGTCCTCCGCGATCGCGACCCGCCCGAGTAAATAATACTCCCCACCGACCCTTGCTCGCAGAAGCGCCAGCCCGCGTTTTGCTGAGAAATGTAGTCTTAAATTCCCCGATTAATAATAATGAATCATCTTTGATCCAGCCTGTCCCAACTTGCTGTCCTCCCCCCAGCGACGCCCTAAGCCGAGGTCCGTACCCCACAGGGGGTGCCCTTAGCGAGCGTTCGCCTAGTTTTAATTTAGAATAGTTTTGCCCCTGGCTGGAGGCTTTAAGTTAGTAGCTTAAGGCAGCCGCAGGATTGACCGGTTAAGTAGTCATCACCTCAGAGGTGAGCTACGAGATGCCCTAGACAAAAAAAAAAAAAAAAAAAACGTCATGGCACATTATAACTGAATGTATCGCCGTAATCTTTTGATAACGTAAAAAAAGAAAAAATACGTGTCCGTTATTTTTTCATAATCTACATTACGGGCAAAAAACATTTTTTTAGTCATCTTCCCTATTTGTGAATTTTGGAGTTATTTGCTGTGCTATTGCGTTTAAACTCGGCCCTATGGTGGAAATCATCAATAGCAAGATGCCCAATTGTAATATAATCGGATGTGGCATCAAAAGAAGCGGACAACATTGCACCAGTACGTGCTTAAATTTCAGCTGAAATATCTTTAGATTTAGACGATAAACAAAAGATTCTGCATTCGTTAAGAGCTTCAACAGTAAAGCATTCATAATTTCCTTTTTGCCATTATTTTCAACAGTCACGAAATCATTTTCTTGTTATTGAAGGGATAGAGTAGTGCATTTAGACATTTTATTTATCGATAATGCTATTTTATGGTATTTTTATTGGTTTTATGTTTTACTTTCAAGGTTGCCTGCTAATAAACGAAAAAGAAAAAACAATTGGCGTGGAAAATTTAAAGATGTTAACATAAAATGTTCATATTTTTGTTCTTTTCACTTTGAAGAATCATGTTTCAACCGGATACTCAATAAAGTAACAATATGTGACGATGCTTTACCTTCACGAACCTTATTGGTAAGTAACATGTTATAAATTTGTCCAACATGATTCTCTAGTGGCTGGTGTTGAAAATGATGGTAATGTCCTCATTTGCAATATTTGTTTAATGGAAACAAAGAGTGATGTAAAGAATGTGTTTGAGTGTGGTCTTAAGACTTAAGATCAATTAAAAATTCTATTAATAAAATCAAGAAACAATAAAAATACTAATCATTTTTTTGCTTGTTTACAGCCTGCGATTTGAACAAATATGTCTGGCATTTTAAATGAGAATGATCAAAATCAGACAAACTCACAAAGTAAAAGAGATATACAATGAATTTGAGATACAAATATTATGGGAAGAAATCTACTGAAAGAATATCACATAGAAATTACCTGAACAAAATTGTATTGTTCAGAACTGAATGAGATTGATTTATCTAATATAACTTTATTATAATTAGTGTTCACTTTTAATTAAAACCCACAATCATTTGCGAGTCAACTTAGCATCAAAAATATTAATTATGGTGGCTCCACCAATTTTCAAAATTTCTTTATTTCTTTTTAACTGGTTATCCGTGAAATTCAAATTTGTATGTTGATCAAAATGAGATACACAGAGATAAAATAATAATATAAATTATAATATTTCATTTAAAAATTAACATCTGCGGGCCATTGGCGGAGCCACCTTTTAGAGGTATGAGGAACAGGGTGTTAAATTCATTCATCCTCTATAGAAAAGGAAGGACCCTCCGACCAGACGGGTGTCGTGTCTGCCGGGCAACTGCCCGACAGTTTTTTTTAAGCGAAAACTTCTGGCGCGTTGAGCACTTTTTGGGTGAGCAAAAATCATGGAAGTCCCGTCATCTTCACCGGACGTTTTCCAAGAGCTATATGTAGGTATACTGTGTATATATGTGTACTTTTTGGGTGAACAAAAAGCGTGAAACTCGCGTCATCGTCATCGCACGCTTCCCATGAGCTATATGTATACTGTGTATATATATAAGTACATAGATATATCGGCAACGAAATGAACTTGTTGCTTATAGTATACAATGGAGTGAAATCAGTTACAGAATCCTAGGTCGATAAAAGCAGTAAGTATATAATATCTGTCCTCCAGGTTTCACAATGGGAAACATCAAAATAAGTTCTACGGTTTAGCCACGAAAGAATGACGAAGCAATTAAATTAAACAAACAAATGAAAGGCTAGAAAACTTGGAGTAGGTATTTTTACCCGTAAATGTTGTACTGTGACATTATGAAAACATTCTCACAATCTTTTATCGATATTATAACATAGAAATATCGATAAGGGCTGCCCTAGTAGATGCCATTTTATCCGCTCAGTAAAGTGTATGGTGTAGGTATGGCACGTTTTTCTTGTAGGTATGCCAAGTTTTATAAGTCAATGGTTTTGATTAATTTGGCAATAACTTTAAACAATCCGTTTGACAGATAATAGTATTGCCATTATATGAAATCAGCTAAATGATCGTGGACAAGATTCGCTTCACAGATTCTAGTTATCTTATCACCGAATATTTTTAGTCTATAATTAAAAAAAGTTTTGAAAAACTTTCCAAATGCCTTTTTTCAATCAAATTCAGTGTTATAATTACAATCATTAATATTAGGTCATTATTTTGCGATATTTCGTATAACATGAATAGAAGTTCGTTTTCCAGACTAATTTGACAGGTGCAAATGTCAAACTTCAAATCTAAAAACAAACAACAATCACTTGAAATGTCAAATTAGTCTCTGGGATCAAAACGAACTACAACAGCTCATGTTTACACCAATACCAATCCAAGAAAATGATGCTTGTAGCTTGAATGTCCAAACGAGCAATTTTTCAAAATTAACTGTGTACTGGTTATTTATCAAAAATAAACTAATTTATTTTAACTTCCTATCGTAGATTTCATCTCTCCATTGCTCTTCTTGTCTCCGCAAATATTCAAGCAGTAGACACTGGTTAAAGGGATTGACTGCAGGATAAAATTTGATAAATCTATTGAATAATAAAACACATTATTTTCTGTAACTTATCTTAATACCTTTTACTAAATATTTCTTTGAGTAATTCACATTTTTCTCTTTCAATTTGCAATGTCTCTCTATATTCTTTTTCTTTTAACAGTATCTTTTTCAATTCAAGTGTTTCCTTTAACTCAAGCTCTTTTTTCCTCAGCTCTAACTCTTCTTCACGTAATTTTAAGTTTCTATCGTAGATTTCATCTCTCCATTGCTTTTGCTCTTCTTGTCTCCGCAAGTATTCAAGCCACTGTTTTTCCAATTGAATTTTCCCTTGAGATCTGTCACTTTCTATTCTATTGGCAAGTCTTATTTTCCTCATTTCAATTACAGCTTTACTTTCATGGTTCATTTTTAAATTCTGGTCATCTGTTACAGTCATTTTGTTAACATCTTTCTTTTTATGTAACAGTTCAGTTAATGTGTATGAATCACAATCTACATGATACTGAGCATAAATATCATTCATTATTTTATAATATTTGAATTTATCATGTTGCCCATTATCAACACATTGTTTGTATTTCTTTGTGAGTGCATTTATTTTCCATCTGACCTGATCCGGTGACATCTGAAACATTAATACTTTTTTTTTTCTTTGGCTACTGAGCCTACTTATAAACCAAGGTACGAATTTCCATTGACGTCCAACAAATTTAGGGTGGGGGGAGGGGGAGGGAGGGGTACTACCTTAAAAGGAAAAGTTGCGGAGCCCCCCCCCCCCTTTTTGAGTTTTTTTTATTTTTAATTCTGAGAAAATTTCTCTCATTTTAGGGATTAAAATTAATAATAAGTGTAAAAACCAGAGGGGACCCCTTGGGGGAAGGGACGTTCCCCCCTACAGAAAGGGGGAACCCACTTCATCAAAAAAAAAAAGGAGGGACACTGATTCAGAGGGATTTCTGTATCTATTTTGAAACTGCAACTTCTCCGGCACTGCGGGAAGAGCAGCCTCTACGCCCATCCTCGCCTCAGCCGCCCCGGCTCATCCGATGCCTGCGGTTTGTTACAGCAGGCGGAGGCTGCTCTCCCTACGTGCCTCCGGCACTATAAAAACACTCTAGGGGTAGGACAGACTCGTACCAGGTGGAGTCGGGGTCAATCAATTCGGTTCTTTGACATAAGTTGAACCTAACCTATTTTTTTGCGTCTGTCTTACGTTTCGTTCCACAAGCCGGCAAAAGACGGTAAACACTAAACATTATAATTTTAATAGCTCGTTATGAAAATAGCGCTGTAATTTAAATATAAACTGTTAAATATATGTGTGCATGAAAGCTATTGAAAATATAATTATTTACGTAAATAAATATGAAATAAAATGCTACCGAACGTATGACATCTTAACCGTAGGTAAAACGAAACGTTCAATGGCGAGAATTCTATATGATCTGTGGTAGAGATTGACATAAATATTGCAAAAATAATTGATTTTCAAAAAAAAAATCTCAAAAAGTACACGTCTCCGCGTGTTGAAACTTTGCGTGAGTGCTTATAATAAAGTAACCTTTCTGTAAAAAAAATATCAACCTCCAACTCGTTGGACATCCATGGAAATGAATGCCAAAAATTAAATAATTTAAGTGCCCTTCATACCATCGAACCAGTTTAAATATTTAATGGGTCAATGTACTTCACCAAACTGTACAGTTTGTGGGGTAGTTGAAGACATATATCACGTATTGATGGAATGTGACCGGAACATACAAGAAAGACGTCTTTTTGGTGTTGGATTTGAGGTGGGAGCATGTAACAGTATCTTAGCGTCCCCGAGGTCGGAGAAGGCTAGGATATTGTGAAGCCTAATATCGGTTATCTACCGGGATTTATAGGCCATCATGTCGTTTGTTTGATGATTTCAATTTTTATTTATGATAATAACTGTGTATTACCCATTGTGTTAGATTTAAGTTATTGATTGTTTTTCTCAACGGGGGTGACATTATCACCAAGTGACAAAACCCCTTTAAATAAATAAATAAAAAAAAATAAAAAAAAAAGTGCCCTTATAAGAAACGTGTTTTGTTTGGCGTTTTTTGCTCATTCTATACAGTACAGACCTTTTGTGTGCATGTGTCTCTTTTTTTGTTTAAATAATTACTTGAGTGTTATATATTATATATAATATACCTCTATGCCATATTCACTTAGGCTTTGTGATATTGCAATCCAAATCCTAGTCTTCTTCTTAGGTGTTTCCAGCATTTCTAATTTGTTTTCATATAACTTCAACAGAGTTGTTGTAGCGTTTGATGTCCAAACTGCACCTGAGAATATTATCAAAGTTTTACATGAAAAGAAAACAACAAACTAACAACAATAATTTGGTTTATTTATACGTACAAGGCTTCTCCGAGCCATCATTTAGTTTTCCTTCAATTCCTTCTGTATTTAGAGTGTTTATATCACTAGTACTTTCGCAAATTTCCAAGTTATCTTGTGAGGCTGTAAGTAAAACCAAAATTGTGAATAACCCATGATTGTATAAATTAAACAATCTATAGATTCACTTGCCTTCTTCCAAAATACAATATGTGTCAGTTGCTTCACAAACATCCATTTTATAAGATTTTACGGACCCTGGCAAAAGCCCAGCTTACTTTATTTTAGGTAAACATTGTAAATAAAATAGGTTCTGTCAGTCAACACAAGGACACCTAAATAAATTAATATTTACACAGGAAAGAGAACACTAGCAGGGTATTTATATTCTGTGAAAGCGTGAACCACAGACTACATAGGGATACTACTGTGAACAGTGTGAATACCACAGAACATAAATTATATACCCTACAAACACACCAAAGAGCACTTTATAATACTGGACACACTCTGGTGAACACTAGCTAGGTGTAGGTATAGGTACCAGACAAACAGTCACCGTGCGTTTGCACTGGCGAAACATCACAACAAAACATGTTGAAATCGCTAGTTCCTGTCAAATATTTTATGGAACTTTGACAGGAACTAGAGATTTCAACATGTTTTGTTGTGATGTTTCGCAAGTGCAAACGCACAGTCAGACACAGCACAGTGTTGCCAGATGTGGCGCACTCCAAGTCGCCAAAATTGTAGGCTCAAGTAACCTAAGTGGATTAATTTTCTTTTTTCCCGAAATATTTCTGTGCGCACATTTTATGTGCGAAAAAAGCAGAATTTCATAAAATTTGCTAATTTGTATGGAAAATCTGCCAGAAAATATAAATTAACCAATTTTGTGAGTGTTTACCCACTTATTTTAAAAATCTGGATTTTTTCCGCATTTCCCCATATAGATATCACAAGGCTCAACCAATTTTGTGTGTGTTTACCTACTTATTTTAAAAATCTGGATTTTTTCCGCATTTCCCCATTTAGATATCACAAGACTCAAATCCATACCACATAACTACCATAGACTCAAATCGCAAATAAATCTTCTCAATGTATGCAGAAACTTTTATTATCTACCATTTCTGTGTATTTTAATGGAATGGTAGTACAATTTTCCATGAAATCCATGAACGTTTATCTGACATCATCCAACAAGCCAATCTGTGAAGCCAATATCAATTACAGTTCGTTCATCTCTAAAAATGGTGATGTTCCGTTGACTGCCTTTTTCTTAGCCTAAATGGCGAGATGTCGCGTAATCTGGCACCACTGGTCAGACACTAGTTTGACATTATTTTGATAAATGTATTTTTCTGTTCGAAAACTTATGATTATTTAAAAGTCAATGGAAAACTTGGTTATTATTTCAAACACATTCTTTCAATGTCACTGTAAAAAAAGGCATTTTTCTCATTCGCACCCGCAGATGTTCTCATCTTTAAATAACCTGTGGTTTTCTCTGTCAGTGACCACAGAGTGCTTTTGTATCATTGACATACATAGTATCCCTATGTAGTCTGTGTTGACCATTGACATATGTCAATGGTGTTGACATATGTTTTTATGTCATTGTCAATGTTTTATAAACACGGGTCAGTGACAGATCACGAAAATAAATAACTTTTCCGACTCCTCTGTTTGTGTTTTGATTTTGAATTATTTTCGTAATGTTATGAATAGCATGATGATAAATGATATTTAAAATAATAAGAATACTGTTGTGTAAAATGGATAAACAACAACTTGTTCTTTGGTTAAGCGAAACAGCAGTAAGCAGTGATGAAAGTGATTCAAGTGAATGGAGTGATGTTTGCACTATAAGACAAGATGTTTCTGAAGATGAGGATAATAGTGATGAAGAAGAGGATACATTGTTTTTTCCTCTGATGCAATATTTAATAAGACTGAGACGGAAACGAGTAGATGATTACTTACACATAATAGACTCTTGGACAGACGCTGAATTTAAAAATCGGATGAGACTATCAAGAAAGACTGCGTACCGGCTTATTGGTAACGTTTCAAATAGATGAAAATTACGAATATAATCGTGTTAATGCATTAAAGCCTACAATAATTTGTTTCAGATGAATTGGAAAAGTCAGGATTTATAGCATCACATAAATTTGGATTAAAACCATTGGAACCAAAACTTTGCTTCTACATCTTTTTGTCGTTTATTGCTAATACAGAACCACTTACTCCAATTGCAACAAGATTCGATATTTCTATATCGTCAACATTTAGAGTTATAAGGAGAGTAGTTGCTTGGATTCTAACTAAACTAAATGATGCTATTAAATGGCCTCAAAACTTTGAAGAGATAAGCTTATTATGTGATTCATTTCACACAAAGACTGGAATTACCCATATGGTAGGAATAATTGATTGTACCCACATTAAAATAGAAAAACCCAAGAATGCAAGAGAGTATTGCAATCCTAAAGGATACTTTTCAATAATTCTACAAGCAACAATTGATGGAAATTTAAGGTTTACTAATGTTTTTTGTGGGGAACCTGGTTCTTCTAATTGTGCTAGAGTTCTGAAGAAGTCACCTTTGTACAATACTGCATCTCAAAACAGAAATGCCCTATTTCCACATAATACTTTTCTTGTGGGTCACTCAAGCTATCCATCTTTACCATGGCTCATGCCACCATTTCGAGAAAACAAAAGATTAACACCACAGCAGAGGGAATTTAATTCCTTACATACATCTACTAGAAAATTAAGTGATAAAGCCTTCAGTCTATTAAAAGGGAGATTTCGACGAATCAAACTATTTACTGTATATAGAAATATCGCATTTATAACTGACACTATTGTAGCTGCATGTATTTTGCATAACTATTGTCTGAATGAAAATGATCATTTAGAAGAACATGAATAAAATACAAAAAAAAAACTATTACGATGTGAAATTTGTATTTCATCAAATTTAATTTTTATAAAAGATAGCTCAGCCATGTTTGTGAAATTATGTTTATTGCCTCATTAAATCTTGTTCGGCTATTAATTTTCGTAAGAGTGCACATTTTTCCCTTTCGATTTTTAGCATTTCTTCTTGTTTTTGCTCTTTGAGCTGTAATTTTTTTAAAGCTAATGATTGTTTTATTTCCAATTCCTTTTTCCTTAACTGTAATTCTTCTTGCCTCAGCCTTAAGTTTCTTTCATATCTCTCATCTCGTAACTGTTTTTGATCTTCTTGTTTCCTTAAATAATCCAACCATTGTTTATCTAATTCTATTTTAGCTCTTCTTTCTGCCCTTAATCTTCTGAAAGGTGTTGAACCTTTAAGGGAGATATTTCTTTTATTTTTTTCTTTGTCTAAATCTTCTGGGCCTTGCATTACACCTGAAGCTAGTCTGTAAGTTCCAGCATTATCACTGTATCGACCCAAAATTTGATGCATTTCATTAAAATATTTGAAACTCATTGCACCTTGCCCATTGTCAATGCAGTCTTTGTACTTTTTTGTAAGAGCATTAACTTTCCACCTAACTTGATCTGGAGTAACCTAAAATATTAGATATTTTATAAAAAAATGTAAACCTTTTAAAACTAAAATGAAAATGAGAAGAAAATGTGTTGCACCGACCCTAAGAAACATGGGAGGGAAGATTATGATTAATAAATATGTATAGTATACAGTACACAAGTACCTCAACATTTAACGATTTCAGTTCTTCTGCTATTGATAGCCACATTTTGGATTTCTTTTTTGGATTGTCCAGCATATGCATTTTTGTTTCATACAAACTTAAAAGCATGATTGTTGCGTTTTTTGTCCAAATCACATCTGTAATCAGAAAGTAATCTCTTTACAACTGGAATAAACAGTTAGTATGATAATGATGATAGTAGGTAATATGTCCAATGCAGTACATACTTTGTTTATTGGTCTCATTAATATCTGTTTCTTCTTGAACTATTGTGTGGCTGTGATTATAGTTCGTTATAGTCATACTTGGTTTATATGGTGCCGCTGAAATGAAGCATCATAAAATAGTAATTAACAACGTTATAGTCGTTGGTAACAAGTCTACAAATCACTCGAAAATCATGTTTGACATCAATTTCCTTATATGATACATGTGCTAGTTTGTTTACTCACATTGGTTGTCCAAAATAGCCAAGACGGCAACATTGCTGTCAATGTTTTCATCCATTTTGTGTCGACAACTTGGGCGTTTTCCAACTGGGATAGGACAGTGTACAGTAAATTTTTTAGAGCTCCATGGTCTCACGGCTTGCAGTATCTATGTAACGTGAATTTAAAGAAATGTCATAATGTACTAAAAGTATATTTTATGGATCTAATTAGAATAGCCGAATGAATGTGCAAAATGGTAAAATAATTTCTTTCTTATACACTGCTTTCGTAAATACGCAATTCGCAAATGTCAAACCTGACAGTCTACTGTCTAGCAGAGCAATGTCAAATACAATCTGGGTTCAGGTACCTACGGAGATAAGCTGATGGAGCATAAATGAACATAAAAATCCCTATTCCTGTCAAACAGTAGTTGAAAAACTGGTTTCTTTTCTATAAAGGGTTCCTGGTAACTCGACGGATTCCTTGCACGACGTCATATTAGGGTTAAAATGCAACAAAAATGTTCTACCGAAGTTCAGTGGTTTTTGAGTAGAGATGGGATTTTACCCGGTAAAAACCCAAAAGTGGGTAAATTCGAGGGAAAATATCCGATTGGGAAAATAATCGGGTGTTTTAAAATTTTGCTTATGTATTGTCTAGATACACATACATTAAAATAGTACATAGTTTTTAAACTTTATTACTACTAGATAGAGCTTGTATAAATTGAAATGACGCACTCCACTACCACATTTTACGTAAACAAGCTTTAAAGAATGGATAATTAAGTAGTGACTCACGTTATTTCCACTTAGATAAGCTTTAAAGCTAGTTAGTTAAGACAAGTTTATCTTTTCTTATGACCTGTAACATTTATATCTAGCTATTAGCGACCAATAAGCCGCTCGAATCTACCTGCTCCCACCCTGATAGCATGTAGTTTAGAGCAGGACAATAGCCAGTAGTAGTTGTCGCATAAGTGATCTTTCACAAGTTATTTTGGCTTTATACCGTGCGCACTTGTGTTAGTTTCTTTGATTTATTGACGACCTGGATTTTGTTATGTGGACTTTTAATATTCTAGTGATTAAATACGTGATATAATTTGGATTGATAACTACTGCTATCCTTACGGACTTTGGTACCTACTGCAAATCTATAAATAATTTGCATCTGCAGTGTGATGGCTGGAGCAATCAGCGCAATTAAGGTATTATACACTTCATTATTGTAAAACCCGAGCCCGTTTTTGTCAAAAGTCTTAACACTCTTACCAACCGACATACATGCCAATATCTTTCTCAAAAGATTATCAAAGTTATAAATATGTATGGAGGCCACAAGTTTGTTACTCTTATTGGAGATAACGCTAATTACATTCAAAGAGCATTTCAGATGGTTTAAGGTTTGTAGACACACATATCACCACTGCGATCCGTAGCACATTCATTAATTAAATTTACTTTGCGAAGATTGTATAAGACCAGAACCTGTTAAAGCATTTATATCGGTTGCCATAAAGACCAAAAAAGCAATAAAAAGAAGTCCAACTATGAGTGCTTAAAAAAGACGAACGATCAGTCGAAACATTGTAATTGCCAGGAAAAACCCGCTGGGGCAGTTACTGTACAGCTATAAAGAGCTTAAAAAATTTGAAAGTAGCATTACAGACATTAGCTGTTCACGAAGATGCTACTATTTCAGAAGAAATAAAGTCAAATTTATTGGATCTCAATTTCTGGAACATGGCCGAAACTGTATAAAATTGTTGGAACCTATAACTGAAAAAAATTCAAACTTGAAGGAAACGGAATTTTAATAAACGGTTTTCAGAGATGTAAAACACAACATTTAATTTTGTGCTACCCGAAATTTCGATTTTAGATGACCAGCACAAACAAGATATAATAAATGCTGTAACCAGGCTAACAAATAATTGCATCAAACCAATCCAATACGCTGCATATTTGTTAGATCCGAGATCGCAAGGCATTGAACTCGATGAAGACCATGAAGTAGATGCCATGGAGTTTATACATGAAGTGAGCCAATCACTCAATATTGATGTTGATGTAGATTTAGCTAATTATAGGGCTAAACAGGGTTTATGGGGCAGACCATTTATATTGAAAAATGTCGCAGAAATGGTCCCAGTCGTTTGGTGGAGGGGACTTTGTAGCTCCAAATTGCTTAATAGGGTTGCAGTACACCTTCTGACTGCTCCCTGCACTTCCGCAGCGACTGAGCGGTCATTTAACACACATGCTCATAAATACACAGTCACGAAAGAAACAGATTTACTACAGTCAGAGCAGCAAAGATAGCTTTTATATCATATAATTGGAATCTTTTGCATAAACATAATGATGATAACAACGACGAAGATGACGAGCCCTTATCAACCCTTAGACAGTTGTCTAGCCCGATGAACAGCTTAATTCATGACCAACAACCTTCTACATCTCGTGGAAGCCAAGAAGAAATAGTATTCTGTGATATTGATGATTTGTATGATGATCATGACAGTAGCGATAGCGATTAAAATTTTAGAACGAGTGAATGAAAAAATATGATTGTTATTATTTTCTATTGTGTAATAAATAATTGTGATTGTCTATGTTTTGTATATGCAGAAACATGTTTTACAATCCTACTGGTAGTTCCACAGATTACCGCGTTTGAACAAACAAAAAAATCGCTTCAGCTTTATTTTATTAGTGTAGATAACGAAAATACCCACCTATTGGGTTTTTTCCCACATAAATACCCGGTATTTACCCAAATGGGTAAAAACCTGGGTATTTATTTATTTAATACTTCAAGCACAGAAATGTACAGAGGCGGACCTAATGCCACATGCATTTTCTACCAGTCAACCTTTGGGTGATGCAGAGACAAACAGTGGTAGGTGCAATTACAAGAAATTGAGGAATATTTTTAAAGTAATAAATATACACATAAATACCTATGACAAATTATAATTATAATATACATACCTAATTATTTATAAATATAAGCATAAATACATATACATAAATACACGAATATACTAAAACAAATAAAACAAACAATGGGAAAACATTAACATTGTGATGATACTGCCAGCTTCTTACGAATGTGCTCGCGAACTTTAACTTTAAAGGATAACCCTTCGACTGTGGGAGGTCCGCGTCGGACCGTAAAAATTTGGATACCCTCTGTTAAAGGTCCTTTCGGGGTCGCGCGTGATTACGGCGTGTCTGGTTAAAACGGCGATATCTCCGAAATTACGTTAGTTAGCTCGCTACCAGTTATATTATTGGAATCGTTATTAAATTAGCTTACAAGATATGTATACATTAGTATAGTTTTGCCTTGTAATGTATTAGTAATTGTAATGTATGTTCAGTGTGAGGGAATATTTCCCAGTTTTTCGTGTTAGGGTCATTATAATTAAAAAAATAAACCATTACTTTAAAAAGTGTTTGTTAAATTTCGATAAATACACCCTATTTCACATAAATAAAACAAAAGAACACACCATCCTATACATTTTTTTCATGCCACAAGCAAAACAAAAGAATGACGTAATTTGCACGTGCGGCGTTCCGAACAAAACAATGGGTATGTTTACGGTTCTATTCTGAGAACGCGATAAGCCTAGTGGCTTGGGTTTGTTATTTATAATAATGTTTGGCCCTTAAACTTATTACATTCAAAGTCTCAGCTGTTTGAAGTGTTTAGTTTAACAGTATCGGCTAACCGAACCCAACACTAAAAAACGGGCGCAAAAAACACCCACTCAAACTTTGGATCACTGTTTAAATTCTGTTGCCTAAATTTGAAATCTAAATCAACATTCTACATTTTGAAGATATTTACAAATCGATAGGCACATAAAAAAGGCATGCTGCCTAATAAAAAAAATACACAAATCAACAATCAAAACGAACAATTTCAAAAAAAGAATCACAAAAAACACAAGTACTTAAACAAGGATGATGGAAAATATGGATGCGGCCAATACTGTCACATTTAAACAAGAAAAATATAATTTTAAATCAAAAACATTTTACGTACTTGTACATAATATTATTATTATTTTAAGTATTTTAGCGTATATATTATGTATAAATTAGGTAAATAAAAAAAATAAAAAAACTTAAAAACGAAGCAGTCCTCGTTGTGGTCTTCGAGTGAGAAGAAAAATTAAAAACATGTATGCCTTTCCTGTGACAGACAGACAGACAACGAAACAACAAACAAACAACCAATCTTATGTATATATACATGCACACACGAACACACACACACCCAGCTACTATATTTTCAGTTCCAATACGTTCAACAGTCAGACTCGATTTCAACCTCCTTTTTTGAAGTCGGTTAAAATCACGAATAAAAAAAAAACTCAAAAATATAAATATATAAATATAAAAAAAATATTCGAATTCAAATCTCGGATGCCGCATCCATATTTTCTATGATCTATAAAATCGTACAAGATGGCGGTTTATCCCTGTTCGTGATTGGTCCGTTCGGACCGATGACTAAATGAAATTTTCATTTCAATAATTTCGCTACTAAAATACTTTAATATTATAATTAAACGCCTAATATCAATAATACGATACATAAACACATACGTAACAACCATATTTTGCATTTCTGCTAATAGTAATACCGCGAAAATACCACGAAATGTTCGTCGACCACGCTTCAAATGTTTTCCATGTTTGTTGAAATGACTATTTCTGCCCGAAATCTTTATGAATTACACTGTTTAAATAATCAAAAATGGTTATTACTTACCCAGGCATGTTATATAACTCGCAAACCACACACAGTACACTCACAATAAAATATTTTTAATATTTACGTAAACACGGCGCGCGTGCGAAATCTCGACTGCGGAGCGGGTGCGGGGCTCGTATGTTGTCAGTTGGTACCGCGTCATTCGGTATGTTACAGTCTTGGACGGAGTTAATATGTCTTTCTCATTTCGTCTTCTAGACTCTGTGCAAGTTTAAACGAGATAGGCACAGTTTTAATATGCCATTTATGTCAAAATATGGGACAGATAAAAACACGGTCCGCGTCGGACCTGCCACAGACGATACCCAAATTTTTCCGCCCGACGCGGACCTCTAACAGTCGATGGGATAATCGATTGGTTGCCATCCTGTTTCCTGGGCGAGCGCATTCCAAAGAGAGATAAACTGAACGAAGAAGGAAGAATGAATGAAGTCTGTGCGGTGAGCGGGACATTAAAGAACGCGATTATTTGATGACCGTAGATTTTTACTGTGGTTGTTACAAATGTACTGAAAGTGGGGAGTTAGATAACTAGGGGAAGTGGGAGAGTCAAGAAATGAAAACAAGGTGGTTAGCGCCCTTTGCTCTCTGCGCTGGCGTATGGGCAACCACTTTAGAAGCGACCGATGCGCAGAAACATGATCATATTTACGCAGATTGAAAAATAATCGAATGCAGTTATTGAGAAGACGGTCAAGTTTGTCGAGGAGATCTGCATTCAGGTCATAGTAGCACATATCACCATAATCGATGATAGGGAAAATTAAGGACTGCACAAGCATTGTCTTCGTACTTGTTGGTAGCAATTTTTTCAGTCGGTACAGAACCCGCAGCGTTCCAGTTACCTTCTGGCTAACCTTCGCGACTTGAGTATGCCAGTTTAGAGTACTATCAATGTTCAAGCCAAGGTCCTTCACATTACTACGAAATGGGATAACCGTACCATTGAAGAGAACTGGTGGCAAGGTTGTACCATCCACCTTACTCATACTCCGAGAACTTCCGATGATGATCGCCTGACACTTATTTGGGTATACTGCTACGCCAAATCTGTCAGACCAGGTTTTTATGGCTATCAAATCTCTGTTTAATTTGTCGATAGTCTAAGAAATTTCCTCAACCCTCCCTTGACAGTACAACTGCAAGTCATCTGCATACAGATGATACGCACACTGAAGCTCGGAAGTTATAAGATTGATAAATATAGAAAACAGAAGAGGAGAAATAATACCGCCTTGTGGAACGCCAGTTTCCAAATCACACCAGCATGATGTAGAATCTCCGACATGAACAGACTGCAGACGTTCCTGAAGGTAAGAGGAGAACCATTCTAGTGCCCCGGGAGAGACCATAACATAGGACAGAATGGCTAACAGGATATCGTGACTGACGGTATTAAAGGCATTCGAGAAATCGACCAGTACTAGTGCAGTAACTTTGGTATCTTCCAGTCCTGCCCTAATATCACCAGTCACTTTAAGGAGGGCGGAAACAGTGCTGCGTCCGGGCCTGAACCCAGATTGAAGAGGGCTAATGAGAGAGTTGCGATGAACAAAATTTGAGAATTGTTTGTGGACGCAGGCTTCGAGCACTTGGGATAGGAAGGACAGTATAGAAATGGGGCGGAAATTGGTAAGAAGAGAGGGATTAGAAACCTTAGATAGCGGACGAACGTAGGCTTTGCGCCACAGGGAAAGGAATACGCCGTGTATAGAGAAAAATTTACAATGTGGGTAATCGCGGGAAGGAGATGATCCAGAATAGTAATAATCATACCACGGGTGATATTGTCACATCCCACCGCTTTCGATTTAATTGATGTGATGATTTTTTTTATCTCTCCCGGTTCAACTGGAACGAAACAGAAAGGATTAACATTGGGACGCTTTAGACCAGAAATTAGGGACAGAGTTAGTTGTTTGGTTAGACGATCCCTGGTAGAAACAGTGGAGAAATGACGGTTGAGATCGTCCAAGTCAATTGAATTAGGAAGGTCTAAATATCGCGGTTTGCCGATACCAAGAGTTTCAAGAAATTTCCAAATATCGGCAGAAGATGAAGAATTGATAGTATCTAGAATGTGGCGGCGTTTAGCATTGCGTATCATTCATTATCTATTCCTTGCAGCTTTGAATAGTGTCCAGTTCTCATCAGTACGATCCCTTTTAAATTTACGGAACGCACGGTCCCTACGTCGCATTGCCATCTGTATTCCTTTTGTCATCCATGGTGCAGGTGGGCGTTTTAATTTTACTTTTTTGACGGGAGCATGGATGTCATAAAGTTTAACCACAACATCATTGAAGATCTTAACCTTGTCGTCAACTGAAATGACCACAGACGCATCTTCCCTGAGTTTCTCAATATCCATCCGCGCAAAACAACGCCTGTACAGAACCTTGGGCTTGGGTTTGGGAGGTTTCAGGATATATGAAAGGAAAATCATGTCGTGATGAGAAAAACCAGGAGCGTCATGTTGACCATGGGAGGAAACGAGGGAAGGATTCGAGGTGAGTATTTATTTACCCGTCGGGGTTTTTCCCACCGCCCATCTCTATTTTTGAGCTAGTTACATTTTCAGTTTTTATGAAAAATCCCAGATTAAATCATTTGGAGCCAATTTAGAAATTATTTACAGCGCGACTGTACTGAAATTGTTGATATCATAGTTGATGCCGTAGCAGATTTTTGTTCATAATTAAAAGTTCAAAAATGCCAGAAACCTTGGCAAATATCATTATACAAACATTTATTTTTTTGTGATTTTTGCTGTTACTTCATACAAAATGTTGTCTGGTGAAAAAAAAAAAATACTACGTTGTCTTATCAGCTATCCAAAAAGGTATGAAAGTTAAATTTCAGTACAGTCGCGCTGTAAATCATTTGGCTACAAATGATTTCTTATCAGCTATCCAAAAAGGTATGAAAGTTAAATTTCAGTACAGTCGCGCTGTAAATCATTTGGCTACAAATGATTTCTGGGATGTTTCATAAAAAAACTGAAAATGTAACTAGCTCAAAAACTACTGAGCTTCGGTAGAACATTTGGTGGCTTAGAGCATTTATAGGTTAAATGCTCTAAGTTTGGTGGCTTATTTTGTTGCATTTTAACCCTACTAAGACGTCCTGTCCTGCAAGGAATATGTCGAGTTACCAGTAACCCTGTATACGTTCTGCAAAATATTATGAATGTGGAGACGGGTGATGACTTTTTTATTATGGTAATTTTTAAAATTGATTGACATTGACAGTTGGTTTGGTAGATTTTTGACATTCGTTTGTGATTCGTTTGCTCGGTGACGTGACGTGACATCGGGCGATTAGTGCATTAGCAAAATTGCATTTATACATAAAATAAATAAATGATATTTACAACAAACTATTGTTATTCACACTGATCATATAAAAATGGCTCATTGTGGTGACTTTATTAAAAGTCAATTCCCACTTATTGATGAAGAATTAATGAAATATGTTGAAGGTACGTTTTGTATAGGTTATAGAGAAGGATATTATTTTTACTTCACAAATATGTTAGATAGTCAGTATGTTGGAAATAAATTATTAAGGTATTTACTGGGCTACTAAGCCCTGAGTTTTTCGTCCGGCCATTGTAAGATATTGTTTTTTAATTGACATGAGTTTTGTAAGATGGTCATTTCGAGAATATGATGCCTTGCAGATATATTGGATAGCAGTGCCGGTGAGTTTGAGGACACGGAAGAAATCTATGAGGCAGTTGGAGAAGTACTCCAGGGAATCTCTAAGAAATCTGAAAAAGATATAAGGTTATTTTTCTTTTACTAAATTGTATCCTTCATTTAGTTTCAACAATGTGTATATATATGTCACACTATATCAATGTAGCTTGGTGCCTAGTCATTGCATTAATCAGTGATTGAAGAATTAAAACTGGCAGGTGCTGTAAAACATCTTTAATTAAGCCAACTAGGAAAATTACCAAGTACATCATACTCATATTTAAAATCAAAATGTTTGCTACAGAGACATATGTGAAAAACTACTGCATATGCTGCAGCCAGACAAACCAGGCAGCAGTAATGGACCTAGGAAAGTGCTGGATGCTCCAATACACTTGGCATCCATGACAACCGCCGCACCGGAAACTGAAGAACTCAGAAGCATATGGATTAATACTAGGGATGATAACTTGGTATGAAAAGTTTTAAAGTTACTGCTTTTATTAGAAGGTGTCCAAGGAAGTTAAGAATACATAAATTAGGACGCACTCTTAACATTTGCTTCTTTTTGCTGCAAACTTGCTTGTATTGAAATAAAAGATTTAATGACTCATAATAAATATATAAATATACTGTTAAAAGCATAGATTTAGTTATATCTACAGTAAAGAGTATTTAGGAATTACCTCATAATAATTTTACTGGTTTTCTTTGTATTGATTTACAACTGCAACTTATTTGTCTTCCTTAGTTAAAGTTTTCATAAAAATATTTCTCTGACATGAATACTATAAATGCATTAAAACCATAATAATTATCGAGTACTTTTCGGAGATAAATCAAATACTTTTATTACTACAACTAGAGTGGACTTCCTATTACTTGACCCAATGCATAGTATTCTTAGGCTCGTATTACAGAACCGTACTCTAGACTCAAGCATTACTAAAAACTAGTTTGAACCAATCATAATTAAACAAGCTTAAAATGAGTTTTAAGTAATGCTTGAGTTTTGAGTGAGGTTCTGTAATACGGGCCATAGTACCTAACTACAGCGCTAATACTTTCACACAATATCAAAAGCAAATAAATATGCAAGCTTATGATACTCACTTTACTAAATCACTCTTCACTGGTAGTTCTACCAAAAAACAAGCAATTTTCTATTACAACTCAAGGTGACATTTTTAATTCTAAAAATATATATTATCATTTTAGAAAGTAGATGCAAAAAAATTAGAGAAGGCCGAAGCAAAGTTACAACAGAAGCAGCAGAAGCAGAAGGACTTGAAGATACCAGTTAATGCACCGGTGCTTCAGACCGCTACTGCATCACAGGTCACCTCTAAAAAGGACAGTAAGCTTGAGGCCAAGGGAACCAACAGGACACAGGATATAAGGATAGAGAACTTCGACATTGCTTATGGTGACAGGTGAGGATTTGAAGATTAGAGAATTAGCTAGATTTATTTGAAATGGAATTTTTCACATAATCCATAATAAATAAATCAATTCAATCCTTCCTTTGTGAAAAGCCTGCAAGTACCTATTTAATGTTACTGAATCTATTAATGAGTGTTGGGTTACCCAAGTATGTAATAGTACTGTTGTTAAACTTTTAAGACTGTCTCCACTCCTAAAATATTATTTTTAATATAAAATAACAATTTTAAAGAAAATTAAACCTTTTCTTACAGAGTATTACTACAAGGCGCCGACCTTGTTCTAGCATTTGGCCGAAGGTACGGCCTTGTGGGACGCAATGGTCTTGGCAAGACGACACTTCTCAGAATGATTGTCTCAAAACAGCTGAAGATCCCCTCCCATATATCCATATTGCATGTGGAACAAGAAGTCGTGGGCGACGAAACTATAGCACTGCAGAGTGTATTAGAATGTGATACTGTTAGAGAGTATTTATTGAAACGTGAGAAAGAAATCACTTCCCTTGTTAATTCTGGGTAAGTTTCTCATTTTTATTGGACTTAGTGGAAGGTTTGGGTAAAAGATTTGATCCCTAGTTTTCCACAAGTTTAGGCATAAGCGAATCCCACCCAATTTCTTATAATAAGCACTGAGGGTATCTCTTTCTCTCATCATCTCTTTTTAAGATTAAAGAATTTAGCTTTGTCAAAAATACAATGCAATTTATAAGAAAAAATTAAACTTAGCAGGTTAGCAACAACTCTATGGGCACTACTTTGCCTTCATTTAAATGTGTATAAACAAGTAAGCTAAAAAAAAAAATACGACAGACTTCCTTCTTTGTAAAAAGTTTTTATTATTCACTTTTTAGTTGTGGTACCTATCCCACACAAACTCAAAAACCACCTGCTATGTAAATAACAGTGACAGGAACTTATCATATCATCCATATACTTAGACTAAGTGGTAAAAATATGTATTATTGAAGGTAACTCAAAAACTATCCAAGCAAAGTTAATAAAATGTATACAGGACCACCTAAAGAGCATACCCTTTCAAACAAAAAATAATTTTCTAAATCGGTCCTCAGTTGATGGAGAAACCGGTAGACAAATATTAAAAAAAAGATAGAAACATACGCTACGAACATAGAACTTCCTTTTTTGGAAGTCGATTAAAAACTGGAATTTTGCGAGACCGCGACTTTTGTGTTTGCAAGTACAAGTAGCAACACTTTTCGAATGGTAAAGCTTTGTCCCTTTACAGGGAGTAAAGGGACAAAGTTATATTGCCATACAGTTGTTGACCATGACAGGGCAACAATTATTATCAGTACATCACTTAGTATATTTAACCTCGATAGGTCTCATATTTACCTGTTTATTAATCAAACAAACATATAATTAAAACAAGACAAAGTGTAAAACTAGAAAATGATGCAATCTGAAAGAGTTATTTCTTCATACCTGTTTTGTTACTAACATAATTTAAATAAAATGTTCATTTCAAACAGAAATAGTTGCCTAAACCTTAAAATATTACTTTGTTTGTAGTATCTAAGGTTAACTTTTAAGTCTCACAAATGATAAAAATATTTTATGATTGTGTGAGGAACTGACAAATATGCAGTTTTACAACAAAAAAAAAAAAATGATATGCTCAAAGAACAAAAGTTATTCCCAATGTCTTAATTTTTAATGTGCTACAACATGAGTTTTGTTATTAATGTGTTTTCAAGAAGAGCACAATGTGTGTTGTGGACGTTTTCTTTGTGCGAAGAGCTTTTTGTTCTTTAAGCCTTACAGATAATACAAAATCAGCTATTCTATATTCAAATACTAATACAGTTATTTATGCCACTAGTGCGGAAAGTAGGTGATTTCCGACGAGTTTATAAGTCGATACGATTCGGAAATCATCTTATGCACGTGTATCATACAACGTTTTACTATACATTGTGTAAGGAAATAAAAAACAAAGGCGATCCTTACAGTAGTTGCATATGATGTGTAACATGTGACATATTGGCTGACGTATACAAATGATATAAAAAATATGACTGAATTCATGACTGACTTTTGACTTTGACTTATTGACTTTGACTAATGACTTTAACTGACTGACTTTGACTATCGAAATTAAATTAAATGAAATTATTTATTCTGTAAATAGGATATTGCAATCATTTTTACACGTTATATTAAAAAAAAAATGCTATATGAGTGGCGTTTCCTATCCGATTACTCTAGAAGCAAGACCGAAAAAAACTCAGAGGTCACAGTCTCTTTTAAAGTCCATCGCCATCGACATCGTCATCTTCTTCTTCATCGTCATCGTCATCGTCATCATCATCATCATCATCATCTAATTTGTAAAACTTTTCTCAAATCATAAAAACTGCGACGGGATGACGGCGGATTAAAAAAAAAAAGCAGAAAAGTAAAAAGCACTAGTGAATAAAAATGACACTGCGCACAAATTGGCTGCTTGAAAAACGCTCTTTTCGAGCAAATGCATTGAAAAACTTTTTTCGTTCCTCAGTTCAACCGACCCAAGTCTATCCAATGAGCTGAGCGAGATCTACGCGCAGCTGGAGAACATAGAAGCGGACAAGGCGCCGGCGCGCGCCTCCATCATACTGAGCGGTTTGGGATTCACGCCCGACATGCAGGCGCGGGCCACCAAGACCTTCTCTGGAGGTTGGAGAATGAGATTGGCGCTGGCGAGAGCTTTGTTCTCTAAGTAAGTATTTAACAAGATGACAATTTAAATTAGTTATGATTTGGTTTAAGTTACAATTGACAGGAATTATAGCAAGATGCAAAAATGAAAAATGTATTCCGATTTCGATTTTTCTACAATAGTGTATAAGTTGTGACAACCTGAGACCCTATTTTAGAGAAAACTGTGCAGAAAAGTATAAACCCAAAATTATATAAAAAAATCTGGACATAATAAGACACAAATCAGCAACATTCTTAAACAAAAACATTTTCTCCCACAGACCCGACCTCCTACTACTCGACGAGCCGACGAACATGTTGGACATTAAAGCCATCATCTGGTTAGAGAACTACCTACAGAACTGGCCCACCACGCTGCTGGTAGTGTCCCACGACCGCAACTTCCTCGACACAGTGCCCACCGATATCATGCATTTACACACGCAGAGGATAGACACATACAGGTATTCTATATTTAAATCCTTGTTTCCAAATTGATGTTAGTTCCACTAAAAGAAATATAAACTTTACGATAGTGTAAATTAAGTTGACTTCAGAATGCATAGTGCTATAGAAAACGTTATCAAATAAGTTTGAAATTGTATCACAAACTGAACAGTATGTATTATAGTAATTTTTCCAAAAACACATTTGTTTACATTTTTGGAAACTAAATTGCAAATGCAGGATACGCTATACATTCTGAAGTTGGTCCATGCGAATTTAATACAGCCTTGTACTAAAACTTATAACGATAACACGTTTTATGAAACTGTTTATATTTTACTGTGAATCCACAACTGTTTATATTCACCAGATTACATAATCCAAATCATATTCATGCCTTGACAAATGGAAACATTGGAATTCCAGAGACATTAGATAGCTTTTTTAATCATGGAAACTTCTATATTCTAATGTAAGAATTACTGGAAAATTTCTTAAGCATCAGAAAATACACTTTGTTGCTAAGAGCCTATGTCCAGTTTGACGCATGTTTCGTTAAAACATCTGGTGAAGCTAAACTGGCCATTCAATTCCCAAATTGTAATGTAAAAAAATTCGTGATCATGATTCGTGATTTTATGTGTACATACTTGTATCGTCCGATAACTTTTACGTGTGGTGCAAACTGTAAATATAAGTTGGTTATTAATAAATAAATAAATAATTTCTGAACATACTAACTGTCGCCCTTACTATTCCAGAGGCAACTACGACCAGTTCCACAAAACTAAGACGGAGAAGCACAAGAACCAACAACGCGAGTGGGAGGCGCAGCAACAACATCGTGCGCACACGCAGGAGTTCATCGACCGCTTCAGATACAACGCCAACCGCGCGTCGTCAGTCCAGAGCAAGATCAAGATGTTGGAAAAACTGTGAGTATGGATATGAATTCATGAAAATTGTGATATCGGTTTCGTCATTATTACAGTCCTTTTACAGTCACTTTGTCTGATATTGCATCACGAATTCTGGGATTTTAACCTTAGGTAATACGGGCTGGTTTCCGCAACTCCACGTCAAAGCGCGTATTTTGCGTACAGGTGGGAAAAAATCGGTTATTCGATCCACCCCAGCTCCTCAAAGAATGCCAGCAACGCCTTGGTATTATTGGCAATCTCGCGTAGGGTACCTGGGTTACCGAAGTACTTTGCCCTGTAAGTGGCGACCACCGGGCAGTTTAACAGCACATGAGCTGCTGTCTCGTCGTCCTCCATGCAGGCTCTGCAGAGCGGACTGTTTGTGACCCCTATGACAAAGAGGTGTTTATTAAATGACCCATGGCCAGTAATAGCTGCTGTAACCACACGCAGCTGTTGTTTGGTTAGTCGAAGAACCTTTTTCGTGAGGCGGCCATCGATTGAAGGTAGTGCCTCCTTAGCCTGTCTGCACTCGCCTTGGTCCGACCATAGTTTCTGATGCTGATCCCTAGTTCGTTTCCTCACCAGAGTGCGTAGGTAACCGAAGGGGAGTGGCACGATGGGTTCGGGCCCCACTGGTGCCAGGCTCGATCCCCTTCTGGCAAGTTCATCTGCAGCATCGTTCCCCAGCGAACCGCTGTGTCCTTTGATCCATTGAATGGTTATTTTGTTGAGGTCACCCACCTGGTTAAGGCGCTGGTGGCACTCGTATATAAGTCCAGAGTCCACAGTGTGACTGTTCAGCGCTTGCAGAACAGCCATGCTGTCTGAGAGTATGCGTATCGAGTGGTCCTTAACTTCCCTCGCCAGAATAGCCGAAGCGGCAAGAGAAATACCCATACATTCGGCCTGGAATACTGTGTTAAGGACACCCAATGATGTAGCTATGTGGATGTTGAGGTCCTCCGAGAAGACTCCAGCACCTGTACCACTACCTGTTTTGGATCCATCCGTGAAGATGCGCAGCTCTGTTGGGCGCAAGCCCTCACATCGGCGATCCTCGTGAAGTTGGATTCTGTATTTTTTATCAAAGATAAATTGTTTGGGTACCCGGTCATTTATGGCTTTCGTAATGGGGAACTCCTTGCAGAGTCCCTCAAGCAGCGCGGTGTGTTGTGTATCTCTCTTACCCCAGAGATTTGCTGCGTTTAGGCGTACTGCCGCCATCAACGCTTCTTGCTGTATAAACAGGTGCAGCGGTGGTAGTCCCAACAAGGCTTCCATTGCAGCAGTCGGAGTAGTCCTCATGCAGCCTGTGGTCGCCATGCAGGCCAGTCTTTGCATGCGTTGTAGTTTGTTGGAGGCTGTAACCAGCTGGGTGCGGGGCCACCAGACCACGGCAGCGTAGGCTATCATGGGGCGTATCACAGCAGTATACAGCCATAGTATTATTTTGGGGGATAGGCCCCACTTCTTACCTATCATTCTCCTGCACTGCCAGAAGGTGATGCAGGCCCTGTTTAGCTTATTGTCTAAATGACTGCTCCAGTTCAGCTTACTGTCTAATATGACCCCGAGATACTTGACTTGGCTGGCTAACTGAAGCTCAGTTTCGAACAGTTTGGGCAGGCGGAAAGGGCCCATAGCTCGTTTGTGGGTAAACATGACTAGTTCGGTTTTAGTGGGGTTCACCGATAGATCGAATTCCCTGCACCAATTTTCTACAATACGTAGTGCTTGCTGAGTGAGGTTGCAGATTGTTCCCGTCACCTTCCCCGAGACCAGGATTGCGAGGTCGTCTGCATATCCTATTGTGTAATACCGAGCGGCGTTGAGTTTGGTGATGAGGTCATTAATCACCAGATTCCATAGAAGAGGGGACAACACCCCTCCCTGGGGGCAGCCTCTGGCTATCATGGCCAGCTGCTGCTCTTCCTCAAGGCGAACCACTCGCTTGCTTAGCATATTCGTAATCCAGTCCGTTAGTACCTGTTCCACTCCATGTCTGGAGAGGGCACTGTTGATACTGGAGAAGTTGGTTTTGTCGAAGGCACCTTCGATGTCTATAAAAGTGCCCAGGCAGGTGCCTTTTTGATGGATCGCTTCCTCTATCTGGCTGACCACCAGATGAAGAGCAGATTCGGTCGACTTACCTGAGCTGTATGCGTGCTGATTACTATGTAGCGGTATTGTTATCAGAGCGCCGTCACTGAGCGTCGTCGCAGGTGATCGCGACGTCTAGGGTTGCGCTGGCAGCTTGGGCGTAGCTTCTTTGGCCGACCTTATTGGATTGATCAAGACGCGGCCGCTTATGTTCTCCACGAGGTGATAAGGTCTCGTTGAGAGCTCGCTTGGCCGCGGCCTGATCCTTCCAATCGGGTCGCTGTGTACCTTTACCTACAGCTGGTTTCTCGGGAGCGCTGGTTGACGGTTGACTAGGCGCTGGTCGGCTGGTGCCGGCCTCTGCCTGTGACCGTTTACCGGCGGAGAAATTCAGCTGGCCGCTCGTCGGTTTTGCTGAGCTAGCTGCAGGTGTTTGTGTCTTGCGGGAGCCTTTTCCAGGCTTCCGCAGTGCTTGACGTCGCTCCTTCCTCGTCAGCCTTTCCCTCTTCTTGCCCTGTAACGGGGCATCGGTTGGACCTGAAGGGTCGGTGCAAGGGCGAAGGGCTTGTTGAGTGCGTTTACCCTTGCCCTTGCGTTTCGGCACGAATTGCCAGGCGCGCGAGAACGCGTCCTCGGTGCAGGTGGCCGTCTCCGCTTGACCGGTGACGACCGCCTGATGAGTGGAGGATTGAGGACCCACAGGAGGAGGAGGATGTTTGGTAGACAGCCCAGTGCCAGTGTTAACCGGCGATGGGGTCTGTATGGAAGGGGTCAGACCGGCAGTGGTATGAATCGTCGCCTTGGTCTCCAACTTTGCATTAGAAGGGTCAGTACTGGTCCCAATCAGCGCCGACGCCCTTTGTTTATTTTGGGACTTTTTAGATTTGGTCTTAGCTGTGGTTCTCGCCACAGCCGGACCAGTGCCCGCGCTGGTACCCGCAGCGTTTGCTGCAAGGCCACCAGGGGCAAGGGAAGTGCAAGCACCTCCCTTGGGAGTCTCATTGGCTTTCGCCTCCTCTCCACATGCTGATTCTTTAACAGGCCTTAAAATATCCATGTTATAGTTTGAAAAATAATTCATCTCTCTGGCTCCCACCCTCCATGGAGCCCGCAACTGGGAACGTCTTACTATTAAGATCGTTAGGACTACCAGAGAGATATAGGGGCGCAAGGCTGGTTTACAGTGCGACATCGGGTGCTTGATCGGGCTGGCGTAGGGGGTCGAAAGGCCCACCCCCAACGAACTGATCAACCCTCACTTACACCGTCAGCATGACCTTTACCTACCGCTTCGGCCGTCCGAGGACGACCTCAGCGGACCTCACGCACCTCGCCTGTGGCCCTCTGACGGGACACTGTGGCCATTTCCCTACCCCTGGCTATTGGGTAGGGCCACCGTTTCGCTTGAAATCGGGACCAAAGGGGGCGTGTTGCCTTACGGACACATTACAGCCAGAGCCGCTCGGCTCAACCCCCCAGGACTCCTTCATCCCCGCTCACGGCGCTCAACTGCGCAGGTCCTAGCGCAGGCGACTATTCTCTCCTACTCGTCATCAGCTTCAGATTTTAACCTTTTTCAACTAAGGAGATGGCAGACCATGCTTTTTGAAGTGAAAACATATTTAGGCGCTTTGAGCGATTTTTGGTATTCCACGAGGTCGCTAGCTAACCACATATTTTTTTTTTTTTAAATAAATAAATACTTTTATTCATAAGTTCACATATAAATTACATAGAAGTGACATCAGTACAGAGTTACATATTAAAATTATTAAGCAAATATTAAACTATGCCTAAAATAAATCTAGTGTAGGTATAACTTATATAATATATTGGATAAAGGCCTAATGAAAAACAATAGCGACCTGCCTGATGTAGGTTTATTCAAACCTGTGTTTCAGGCCTTCACGTAACAACGCTGAGTGTTTTATTGGACTATTAAATTAATGTACATAGAGCTAGCATTGATACATAATAATTATATTATTAAATAAAAATTGCCTTAACATTAATAAACTTATTGCATGATTTCTAGCAATTTTTCAGTGTCTGAGTAATTTAATGTCGCTAAGTATTCACTTAACATTTCACTACATTTTTTACAATTTACACTATATATACTTAGAGACTTATTGATTTTATTATATAAGAACGGACCTAAAAAACCATAAAATTTATTTATAAAAGTATGTCTAGTTTGAGGCTTTATGCAAACTAAGTCTTTTCTTCTCTTATGTATAGGTATGGGGGTATAAGGGAGATTGCTATGCTGGTGTAATACTATCTTTAATATAAATAGTTGACGCACAGTTAAAACCTTACATGCCGTATAAAGCTCGTATGTGGGAAATCTAAATGGGCGAAAGGTGGCTACCTTAAGGATAGCTCTCTGCGCACGTTCTAATGGTAGTAGGATTGTTTTTGCAGCCCCTCCCCATGAAGTTATGCAATATGTAAGAATGGATTGACACAAAGCTAAATAGACCTGTTTAATTAATTTGTAGTCCGTTATATATCGTAAATTCTTAAAAATGTATATTAATTTACGCATTCGAGTGCATAATAAATCAATGTGTTTACGGAAGTTCAGATTTGTGTCAATCGTCACACCAAGATATTTCATATGATCGGCTTTTGCTAAAGTAGGACAATTACATGCATTGTCAGCGTACTTGCCGCACTTATGCGCATAAATGTTTATGTTAGTAGTTGGCAGGTTAGTATTTCTCATAGTGAATAAAATGTGTTTAGTTTTTTCTGCATTTAGTGTTAGGAGATTTTCATGTAGCCAATTAGACACTATATTAAAACCGTTCTGGGCTTGTTTATACACCTCCTCTCGAGACTTGTCTGAAAACAATAGAGCTGTGTCATCTGCATAAGACATTATGACACCATTTTGGAGTGTTAAGCTGCACAGGTCATTAATATATACTAGGAATAAAGTAGGACCCAATATACTACCTTGTGGTATTCCGTAATTACTATTTCGAAGCTCAGAACTGACGTACTGACCAATTTTTACACATTGTTCGCGGTCTCTTAAATAATCAGAAAGCAGTGTAAGCGTTGTTCCTCTTATTCCGAGTCTTTCAAGCTTGCCCAATAATAAAGGACAGGAAATTGTGTCAAAGGCCTTGGCGAGGTCTAGGAAGATCCCAATGGAGTGCATGCCCTGATCCAAATTAGTTGTTATATAATCCGTCATTTGATGTACTGCTTGATTAGTTGATTTTTTGGGCCTAAAGCCAAATTGTCTATCCGAAAGCAATTTGTTATCCTCTAGATATTTCATTAATCTAATATTAATGATTTTCTCTAAGATCTTGGAGAGCCCTGTTAAAACTGAAATGGGTCTGTAGTTGTTAACACATTTTTTGTCACCAGATTTATATACAGGAGTAACCACTGCTTTTTTAAGCGACTTAGGGAATACACCATTAGTTAAGCATAACTGAAAAATATGAGTTAGCGGCGGAGCAAGGAGGAATTTGAAATGTTTAAGTATGTTGTTTGATATGTCGTCCCACCCAACCGCGCAAACGTCCTTTAATCCAGAAATGATTGTTAATACTTCATCGACATCCGTATCTAGTAAGACAAAAGATTTGAGTCTGGGGAAAGATTTAGGTTGGTTTTGAGAGAAAGAACCTCTAGATTGTATGGTCTTTTCTGCTAAGGTTTTGCCTACGTTAGAAAAATAGTAATTAACTATATTTGTTGATTCTATTGGGTTGTTCTCTATAGTCAATAAGTCAAGTGGAGGTTCAAGTTGTTTTGATCTAAATGTATTTGTTTTTATAAATTTCCAAATAAGTTTACTATTTTTGCCTGCTTTCTGCAGTTCTTTTCTGTCATATTCATTTTTTATTTTTTTCAGAAGGTTGTTGCAGAAGTTTCTATATCTTTTATAAGTAATGGAAAGAATTTCATTTTCAGGCTCAAGTTTGAACTTTATGTGAAGTTTGTCTCTATGCCTAATACATCGAACAAGTCCGGGTGTAATCCAAGGTTTAATGCACTTGTACTTCCTTGGCGTTATTTTGGCGACTGTATGCTTTATTATTGCAGAGTGAAGTGAATTTATAAAATAATTAATAGCAAAGTTTGCATCGGTGGAATTATAAACTGGGTCAAAATTAATATTACGTATGTCTTTTTCGAGGTGTGTCATGTTGACATTGGTACAGCTGCGTAAACAATTTTTTCTTGGTAAAGAAACTTGTAATGTTAGTAAAACTGCTTGGTGATCAGTAAGCGAAGAGTTAGTAACAAATGTTTTGGCTGGTTTATTTGTTTTTATAATGAAATGATCTAAGCATGAACCACTTTGATGCGTGGGGTGGTAATGAGCTGGCAAGAGTCCGTGGAATGAGCAGATATTAACATAGTTATGTGCATGAATGTCCATTTTCCCGGAAGCAATGTTGATATTAATGTCCCCCATTAGAATTATGTGTTTAAAAGTTGTAAGACTTTGTAACTGTACGTTTAGTGAATCTAAGAAATTTGCGACATTTTGAGAAGGTGGTCTGTATATAGCCATAACTACCGTATCTGTATTAATTTTAATGAGTAAGCAATTACAATTTTGTAGCAAAGGTTCTTCTACAGTTGTACTTAAATTATTGTTGACAAATACAACTAAACCATCATTCTGGTTGATGTTTCTGTTGGTTTTATGCGAAACATATCCGTCTAAAGATGGTAAAACAGTGGTTTGGTTTGACAACCAACATTCTGTTAGGACGATAATGTCGCAACTTATACCCAGGTTCTGTAGCAATATTTCAAAACCATTTATATTTCGATTTATGCTGCGAATATTTTGTGTGAGAAAGGTCAGCGGTTTCTCTCCCAAGGGAAAGTGGTGCTTACACTCATCAATATTACAATTTATAACTTCAGACACAGAAAATTGATCTAGGTCCTTAAGTAATTGATCAGTCATGATAAATAAACACCTAATAAATATAAACAAACAAAAACTACTACTAGTGTGCTTAAAGGATAGGTTAATAGGTAGCGCTCTTAGGCGCCTTCATAATCTATGGAATGGATATAGCTGTCCTCGGCATATTTCCGTGCAGGACAATTTACATCACCAGTTTTATGATCACTTTTCCTATTAAAACGTTTGCACGTCGCACAGTTTGGTGGACTGGACTTTGTGCAGCATTCCTTAAAAGTGTGGCCAGTCTCTCCGCAGTGATTACACGTCGGGTTAGTGTCACGGCAGAACTTGGCCGCGTGTCCAAACTGCTGGCAGTTGAAACACCGAGTAACGATCGTGAAATCTCGAACTGGGCATGACGTCCAATTGATGAATATTCGTCCTTGATTGACTAGGATCTTCCTGATGCTAGCTGGCACTTCTAGAATAAAATTGCAATTAGGGAGGTCTTTTTTCCCAGATTTATGGCTCAATTTTATTTGTTCTTCAAACGACTCACGAGTTGTATTGGTCAACTTATCTGAGAGGTTTTGCTCGTAGATGCAATCCAAAACCTCCTTATCAGTCAGGGCTACCGGGACTCCAATAACAGTGATTCTTGGGCGCCGCTTTGATGGTTCTTCAACCTTAAGGCCCGAAGAGACGAGTTTTTCTAAGCTTCTGAGCTTTTGAATGTCCTCTTTGGAGTCGGTACTGATAAGAACACCTCCATTTTTTACTTTCTTAAGGCCACGGACATGTAGTTTAAGTTCCCCGGGCGAAATAATTTTCTGTACGAGAGACTTGGTATCGTCACTAGATTTGGTTTTGTCGCTGGGATATATGGCAACTGAGCTTAAATTTGCTGGGCGCACAAAATTATCCGAGCCTTTTTTGACCATATTAGCGTACGAAGCGGGTTCTGTCGGCTTTGAAATGCCTTCAACTACCTCTTTGAACTGTAGGAGAGAGTTCGCGATGTTCTGTTGTTGCTGTAAGTGCTGAACGGAACTATGGGCTTGAATCGTTTTTTGCTTTAAGGCTTGATATAAGACAGCCATCTGAGATGCGCCATGTGAGACACTACGGCAAAGATTGGCTACACGTACCTTTTGGTCTGCGTTCATTTTTCCCTCAGCAACTAAACTGCATACTTCATTTA
This sequence comes from Xanthia togata, assembly GCA_963853775.1. Classification (NCBI taxonomy): domain Eukaryota; kingdom Metazoa; phylum Arthropoda; class Insecta; order Lepidoptera; family Noctuidae; genus Xanthia; species Xanthia togata. The sequence continues at coordinate 7,596,510 of OY970802.1, read as the reverse complement.
GGATTTTTTCTATGGACCCCATCCATTTCTGTACCTCCGGCGTAGAAATAACTTCGGCTGGTAGCTCATGTTCCAAGGGTGGTTGTGGCTTTGGGTCTACAGGCTGGAAATCTTGAGTTGGTGTCGGCGGAGGACTTCGCGTCACTAGCTGGCTACGGCCAAACGGGCTAGATCCAGTGTTAGACATATCTAACACAGAAACACTATATATCTTTAAAAATACTTTAGCTCATTCTTACACAACGCAAGTAACCTCGTAATGCTCACTCGTGACACACTTATATCACTGACGACGCAATTATTTCTAACAAATATATTTATAATTAATTAATAGTATCATAATAAGCTAAGCAAGATACGTCCGCGCGGTAAGAAGGCGCGATCGAACTGATATTGTAATATAACTCATAAAAAAACATTGTCATTGTGTTGATGTCAACAATAAATTAAAATAAATTGACTTATAATGTAAAATTATAAACAATTATATAAACTCGTACAACCTGTCAGTAAGCTTTTAAACATTGTCCTGAGTTAATCACAGCAACCAACTATTCTTATCATTTAAGTAGTTGTTGATAGAATAGCAAATCTAGCAAAGAAGAGGGTAGCTTGTTATAAAATATACCAAGGTACCAAGCTCAACAAATGAGTTATGAACCTTATGAAGCAGCCGGTGAAAGGGAGCACGTAGTTTATCCTTACTTCTAGTGTTAACATTGTGAATATCACTGTTTTTAGTGTATAAGTGTATATTTTGACTAATATAATTATAAGATGTTGGCGAAGATGAATTGTGATGCCACTGTGAGGATACCGATATCTTTGAAAGAATCTCTCAGAGAAACTCTGGCACCTAGCTGGTAAATTGCTCAAACAGCTCGTTTTTGGAGGACAAAATATATTTTGAATATCAGCAGCTTTGCCCCTCAGCAGAATACCGTAGGACAGAATGCTATGAAAATAACTAAAATAGACTAACAGAGGTGTATCACCGTCAGTGTATTGTCTTACTTTCCTGACGGCGTAGTCGGCCGAACTGAGCCTTCCCGCTAGGCTCGATATAATATATTGGCCCCACTGAAGTTTGGCATCTACTGTTATGTCTAGAAAAACTGCCGACTTTATAGTTTCAAGCACCTCTTTATCTAAGACGATGTTGGGTCCTAGATTTCTAACATTTGGATGAGCAAACTTTCCACATTTCGTTTTCTTCGCATTGAGAACTAGGTTATTTGTTGTAAACCAATCCGTAACAATTGACAGTGCACTGTTTACATCGTCAAAATCTTGTCTATTCCTGGCTACTTTAAAAATAAGAGAAGTATCATCTGCAAACAGTACAACTTCACAGATATCCTTTATATAGAATGGTAAGTCATTGATATACACTAAGAACAAGAATGGACATAGTATTGAGCCTTGAGGTACGCTTAACTGAACTGGTAGCCCGGAAGATTTCACACCATCAACATAAATATAAAAACATCCGAATTGATAAGCTCCTTTTGGAAGTCGGTTAAAAATGCTTCAGCTTATCTTCTTCTTAGCGTGTCGATGGTAAAACTAACTCATAAAATATGTATTTTTAATATTTTTCGCCCAAAATTCAGCAACGCGAATAGCGTGGACCCACAACCAGTCTGTAGAAATCTGGTTTAAAAATCAGATTTATAAACTACAGTTATAGGTTACTATTCTATTTACAGATTTTGATTGCTAATTTAGATTTTTCTTATTAATTCTGTCCACAGTCCAGAATTAAAACCGGTAGAGAAAGAAATCGAAGTAGTCCTCCGATTCCCTGAGACAGAGCCTCTCTCGCCGCCCATTCTACAGCTGAATGAGGTCGGCTTCTACTACTCTAAGGACAAGGTCATATTTTGCGACGTCAACCTTGGAGCGACGCTGGAGTCCCGGATATGTATTGTAAGTATATTTAGAGCAAATAATTAATGTATAGCTGTGTCCTAAACAAAGCGATCTTTGCGTGAACATGCAACCGTTGCGTTCAATTATGCCGCCTTCAGGTTTTTCGAATAAATTAGTGACATATAAAAGCGACGATCGCGTGTTCAAAGGGTACATAAGGCTGTGCCTTGAGCATTCTTGAAATTGTTTGTAATTATTCACCAAACACCATGTCGAAGTCACGTCAGGTTACGTCACTACGTATTACCATGTGGCTGAGAATTGATCAGAGATTTCCACAAAATAAATGTCTGCCTTACGACGGCGTGCAATCCTCCCAAATTTTATGAAATAAATTAGTGACGTGATTATACGTCAACGTCATTAATCGTTTGATTTTTCTTTTCTTTTCGAATTACCTTTTTTTTAAAGAGAGTATTGAATCTCTTTCTTGGCACGTATTAATAACTAAGGCCTGGCTGTGTTTTGATACAAGCGAAAGATATGTTTCAGTGGCGTTCTTCCGCAGTTAGTGTCGGGAATTTCGCAATGGTCATGGAACATTTCCTGACTCATATTTTTACGACTGTAATAAAATCTATTAGATGACATTTTTGTGTCTCCAAGCTTGGTTTGTAGTAAAGGATATCACTACTATGACGAATCACGCTGGTTGTGTCTTTGCTATTGGCTCTTTTTCAATTCTTAACCGAAGTGGTTTTTGCTTGAAGGCCTCCATATAGTCCGTGAGCCAGCAACAGGTTTTTCGGACCAATTTCCTCTCAAGCGATAACTCGTGAAATGCTTCAGAGACCTGTATTGAACAGCATGGTGAACGTCAGCTGCCGCTTCGTTACAGTCTCTCAACCACGTAAAAAAAAAATTGTTTTCAATAATTTCCTCCCGACTGAAAATTTGTTAAATGATAGTTAACGCAATTATTCGAAGATAAAAAAAATCTGCTGGCCGTACCGTGGTGGATTATACGTCAGCTGGTCACACGAACATGCAAAAAAACATTTTTCGTTCAGTGATGTTCTCTCACTTGAAAAATGTGTCAGATGATAGTTTACATGCTATTTCGAATAAATAAAAACGTCAGCTGGTTCTATGTTGGTGGAACGGTCGTCAGCTGATGCAGTGAAAGGTGGAGCATGGGAGCTAGGCGTGAGCGCCGATCGCTTATTTATATCACCACGGTACGGACTTTTTTTATCTTCGAATAATTGCGTTAACTATAATTTAACAAATTTTCAGTCGGGAGGAAATGATTGAAAACATTTTTTTTACGTGATTGAGAGGCTGCCGCTGCCCCACCCACCCACGGAGCGGCAGCTGACGTTCACAATGCTGTCTAATAAAACTCTCTGAAGCATTTCACGAGTTATCGCTTGAGAGGAAATGACTGACAAAATATACTATCTGGCTCACGGACCAATATAAGTTTAATTGTTTTCTTATCGATTCATCGTCGACAAAATGCCGTTACTTGTGTTCTACCCATTAAAACAATTGAATGATTCTTTTTGCGATACCATTCATGAACGGGCGACCGATTATAGTTTTTCCATTTCCTAGAACGTATTTAGCATTTATAATTCGCCATTTAATCGGCGTGTCGTGATCATTTTGATACACAGATGAAAAAGTTCACAATAATTGACCGTGATTGACAATATAATGACTTGGCAACACGAATCGCGAGTATTTTTAGTTTAGCTACATAAATAATACGGGTCCTATTATTATTAGCTGTTATCTGCACAATTACTTGATTGACTCTTATAAGTTTGTGTACTTCACTTTGTTGCATGGTTTGTCTTGATACCTGTTGATTTTTTAATTATACTTTTACGGCTTAACAATCTGTTATGATCTCGACGCAGTTTTTTGTAATGCCAAACCGGCTATTGATCACGCTTGTACGTTGCGGCTTAAACTCAACGCACACACAAGGTGGGTGCATGTCGGGCGCGGGTCGGGACGGCAGTACGGCGGGCTTGTATATAAATGTCGTGGCCAGATCATAAAATTGATAATTTCATAAAATGAACAACTACTGGCCACATCATGATATTATGGCCTGGCCAGATCATTGAATACTTCAACATTTAATGATATGAACAGTTGAACGCACGACTACTTCATGATGTGGCCAAACATTAGTGATCATATCGTAAAATAGTTAGATTATCCACCGGTAGAGGCGTTGATGTCGCTTTGTTTTAGTTGTGCATCATGGCGGCGGCATACAACAAATCAAAGTAGGGTGACCACACAAAAAAAGTTGATGGACTTTTATTGGGTTTCCAAGTATGATATTATGGACAGCGATCAACTTGGAAGTAGCGCTCGCCGGCCGCTGTCGCGGCGTGAATTACAACATTGCACTTAAAATTTGTTTCTAAAAATTAATAATTTACGCCACTTATGTGGCACCTCGACCAAATGGGTTAGGTTACGTTAGAACTGTGACAAACCGCGCGCGAGCCGAGCGAGCGTTACTTCCAAATTGGTCTCAGTTACTATTTTTACACCATGGATACCCTATATTAATGATATGGCTAAACGTCGACTGACATATCATTAAATGTTGACGTTTTAACGATAAGGCCAATGTTAGCTGGCCATCTAATGAAATGGTAAATTCTAAGATCTGGCCACGACATAATTATATTCTCCCGCGCCCGACCCGCTCCGCGCCCGATCCGCTCTGCGCCACCCCGTGTTTAACACAAGGAATTAAAATGTTTATAAGCTCGCCGTACTGCCGTCCCGACCCGCGCTCGTCACGCGCACGTCACGCAGGGTGCCTTGTGTGTGTGTTGAGCTTTATTGCGTGACGTGTCAATTTCAGACTGTTTATATTGGAACCCACTAATTTTACACCATTTCTTCTCATAGTATCTTGAAGGCTCTTTGCATTAAAATTATTTTCAGTCTCATAAATAAACTCTGCTGTAATTATAGGTGGGAGACAACGGTGCCGGTAAAACGACGTTACTAAAAATAATCATGGGTATCCTATCACCTACTAGTGGAATTCGCAGCGTGCACAGAGGCTTAAAATTCGGCTACTTCTCACAACATCACGTCGACCAACTGGAGATGAACGTCAATTCCGTAGAACTTTTACAAAGAAGTTATCCAGGTATGCACCTTTTTTCTTCTATATTAGAACTCATTTTCGGATGCTTCTTTTTTGGGGATGTGATTTTTCTCTGTACATATAAAAAGGTTGATTAGCTCGAGTCTCAATTCATGCTGAGTCATTTATTAACAACTTACTTTTTATAGTTTAAATTTTATAAGTTCACGTGTATACATTTATTTTGGTTTATTCTGTGTTTTTTTTTTAAATTAAGTTGTTTGTTTGTAATCGAATTTAAAAACTTGATGAGTTAGGTACCTACACACTTTTTTTGTTGTTGTTGTTTAGGAAGTAAAATATAATGGCAAATAATTTACATTGGAAAACCCATAGTTTGGAAATAAATTAGGTATCGAACAAAAACATTCGCATTATTCTGCATTTAATTAGTTTTGGGGATTATGTTGCCTTTTCTGACTTATCGGGACTCATGAATAAGTCCAAATTATCACGCCAGTTTAAGGGTCAGTTCACACCGAGACGTGACGCGACGCGACTATGCTTGAAGTAGCCAGTGGTTTCGATTGCGACGTCGCTGGCAGCCCCACGCCTCTCCTACCGGCGAAGCATCGCTGCCTCGTGATGCGTCGTGCTACGCCGCGAGGCATTTTCGAATTATCTCAATTAAATGTGTACCTTTTTGAGTAGTAAATAAAGTTAGATTTTGTATCACTCTTCAAAAGTGCGCGCAGCGTCGCTTCGCGTCACGTCTCAGTGTGAACTGAGCCTAAGTCGAGTTTTTTTTCTTAGGACGGTCTCAGTGTCAAGGGTGCTAGACCCTAGATCATCTTTCCTCATAAATCCGTCAGATAACATTAAGTACGATCGATTTATTGCTGATTTTTCAAACCGCCATATTTATTTCTCAAAGATTATTGAAAAATCAGCCCTCACTTACCTATACTTACATCACTTTTTCCACAGGTAAAACAATAGAAGAATACAGAAGACAACTGGGCAGTTTCGGCGTCAGCGGCGACCTTGCTCTGCAGACGATCGCCAGTCTGTCCGGAGGTCAGAAGTCTCGGGTAGCATTCGCGAGGATGTGCATGGGCAACCCTAACTTCTTAGTACTTGATGAACCTACCAACCATTTGGACATCGAGACTATTGAAGCGTTAGGAAAAGCTATTCAAAAATACACGGTGAGTTTTATTGCGACATTTAGATCCATACTTTATTACTAAGAATAGGTCTCTTTTACTTTTTCCCTTGGGATCCAAACAAGAGTAGCGGCGTCCTTGATGATTCTGGTGGGCCAAGTGTGTTGTTAGGTTGCTATTACCAAGACTTATAAAAAAATACCTACTTTTGTCCTGCAGAAGTAGAGTTTGCAAATCAAATCTTTGCTCATTATCGATATTTGACATTGGTTTAAGTCAATGAATCACTGAAAATTATTTTTATGATTACAGCATCTAGCACAGCCTACTTAACAACTGAAAGGCCTCGTGTGATGTAATCAGTTTGAATAGAAAACGATTATCATTGTCCGATCAGCATTGTGTTTTACCTAAATTTGTTATTATATTGAACATACTAATAAAATTATTTTTTCTCTCAAACTGCAACTAATGACAAGTTTCCGTTGATTCTAGGGCGGAGTTATCCTCGTATCTCACGACGAAAGGTTAATACGAATGGTGTGCAAAGAGCTGTGGGTGTGCGGCGGCGGGTCCGTCACCAGTATAGAGGGAGGCTTCGACGAGTACCGCAAGATCGTGGAGAGAGAACTCGAAGCACAGAACTCGAAGTAGACCAATACAGCTGGAATGGCAACACTGTGTCGTGTCGTGTCCACGTGCCGCGCTACACAATGTATTCCGTTGTTTTGTAGGCTGATTATTATATAACGTGTGTTGTTGTTGTGGTGTGAAGCTATCGCTTTCTCCGTTTTGAATTTTGATGGTTGACATTGCCCAAGACGGCTCGTCGATACGACATAACACAGTGTTCCAATTCTCGCTTACCGCAATTTCCACACCTACCCACATGTATACAATATATCCATGTAAAAAGTAACCTTAAATTATATCGTTGTAATATAATTATAGTTTTTTATTATTAATTTATACTTTCTTATTTACTTTTAGTTATATATGGTTCTTTGGAGGCGAAATGAAAAACTTGTTAATATCAATGCAAATTTTTATTTATACCTTCAACCTCACTCTCATTTTGTCTCCATTAAATACCTTCAGCATACATAAACGCGTTGTTCGAAATATTCGAAAATAACGATGGCAATTAAAAAAATATAATTAACTTAAAAATGCATACTTATTTACAAATCAATGATCAAATATATAATATACAATTAAAATAATGACTAAAATAGGAAGAAATTAAATTATGAAGTGGAAATTAACGAATTGAACTCAATTTCAGGCAGTAAAACTATCTTGAGACATACATAAGTAGGTGCTCTGGTTCTAAACGAAAGTATATTTCATACGAAATATGTAGGCGCATGTGATATCGGAGGGAAGGGTATTGTGAATGTTCAATAAATTAAAATTGATTATAGGACTATTGAAGTATACAATACATAAATATACTGGTATACAATAACTATACCGGTTATTATGGCAATTTCTGATTGTGAATATATAGGTAAAAATTAAAAAGTTACACTACCAGATCACAAATACTATTCTAAATTACTTATGTCCAGTTGGCAATGACAAATGGCTGTTGATCACTCGACTCTTAACTACAATAAGAGGGGTCGATGAATAAAACTTATATCTTACTGATGTTTTTTGCGCCTGGGTTTAGTTTTGTCGGCGTTCCTCAGTACTTCTGCGTAGGAAAGCTCTAGTTTCCTCAGTTTGTGTATTTCCTGTGACGCAGTGCTCTGTTTCATGTCCCACGAGTCAGTCTCGGGGTTCCATCCTTGGTATATCTTGCCAGTCGTCCGGCCGCTTGCGCTGGGTGTCGGTGAGTTGAGGTTCCTGTTGTAGAACTGTAGTGTGGAGCCGTTCCAGTCGCTCTCGGCCGCTCTGACGAGGGGACTCGCCTCGATGGGTCTGTAGTCCCTCCTCTTCTTGCTCGATGACTTCTGGTAGGTGATCTTAGGCGGCGACGGGAACACCGGAGAGTCTGCGCCCTGGCGCTCCTGGCTGTGTTTGCGGTTGCGATGTCTGGACTTCTTTCTAGTGGCCGCTATGTATTCCAGTGGCTGACGCACCAGCGGAGTCAGGACACGTTCTTTATCTTCCTTCCTTTCTCTTTCCTTCTCCTTCTCTTTCTCTCTCTGCACGCTCTGATCTCGCTCCCTCACACTCGTGTGCTCCTTGGGTTGGCGTGCAGGGCTCGGCTTCGGTTTCTCCGAGGTGCTCTCTGCCACTGGTTTGTTCTCTTTGTTACCATTTTCTTCCTTCTTGGCCACTTCTAGAAGGGGTTTCTCTTTTTCTTTCAAAGTTGGTGTTTCTGGCATTGTAATATCAGACACTGGAATCGACTGTTCAGACATTACAGACGAAAATACGCTCTGAGTATCATCTGTGAAGTTGCCGGGCGCTTCCTCGTTCGCGGGTGTGACGGGTGGCACCTTGCCGTGGGTGGTGTCGTCGAGGAGCGGCAGTTGTTCTCCATCGTCCTTGTTCTCCGCCGCCTTCTTAAGGATGGTGAAGATCTCCTTGAACAGTACGCGGTACTCTGGTCTATTGCGGAATCGGCTGTCCATGGGGCTGACGTCATCGTAAATACTGAAACGGTAGTCTTCTCCGTCAGCGATTGTGCACAAGAATGATCCTGGTCGCTCACGTTCAGTCTGTGTGGCTTTGTTGCTGGTTTCATCTGAAAATCCGGAGCTGGAAGTCTCTGCCTCCGAGAAGTCTGGAGTTTGGATGATCTTCTTTCTAGAGTTGGCTTCAACCTTCTTAGTCTGGACTCCTTTCTGTTGTTCCTCGCCGTGTCCGCTTTCCTCATCAGTATCTTTGACACTGAACTGGCTGTAGTCTCCAGATGTTTGCAGTTCATCCTGGAGAGACAGAGGTCCGCACGGGTTCTGATTGCTTGGTAAAGTGGTCGGTTTGGTCTTTCTGATGTTCTTAACCTGTGACAGTTGAACTTCTAGAAGAGCCTCGTACTTCTGCACCAGCTCTCTGTAAGGGTTATCATGGCCATCTTCTTTATTCGCCCATATACCCTGGAGTAACTTTTCCTTGGCATTCTGAAAGGTCAACAGTGATTATTGGTTATTATTCTGAACTCTGTGAAATGGTGAAAACTACTTGCGTTTGTGATGTGTTTAAAGACATGTAATGCTTGTTAATTAAGTGACTGAAGGTTTATTTTTCAATACTCTGATAACTTTTACCACCACGCGTAGCATGACAACCATACTAAACGGGTTTTCGACGGAAGAATAGACAAAATGACAGATTGTGATTGTTTACCTGTCATTTTGTCTATTCTTCCGTCGACAAAACCGTTTCTATTGTGGTCATGCTATGGAATAAATATTACGGGTTGACAGCTTTTGTATAGAAAATGTGTCAAACTGTCTTATTTATTCTTTAGATTAAATTTATCTGACTATTGAAAAATCAGCCCTAAGTAGCACGTTTATTCTGAATGAAGTTATTGTAAAGAAATGAACGTCATCAATACTGTTACTGAAAAAGAAGCCCTAGTTAGGTTCATAAGAAATAAGATGAACTTTGAACATGAACATGACATTGGATAAAATAAAAAACAAATAAGAATATTTAATTTAAGAAAAATCTAATAAATATGATTAGTCAAAAATACACCCATTACTCCATAGTTAAATTATTAGTAATATCTTATTATTGATAGTTAGATAGACCTAAGCTAATAAATACACAATTATAAAATAATTACTTTCGTAAACATATACATAAAATAATATGATTTACGTAGTCAATAATATTAGTATTAATATCCCACATCCGTGTAGTAACCAATCAAGTATTACATATTTACATACATACAAAACATCGTTAGTTACGTAGTGATCATTACAGACTATAACACTTGGTTTACCGTCACCATTGAGTCGTTCAGCGTGCACTATTCGAGTTTAGTATAATAACGTGTCGGTAATGGACGTACCTTCGACTACATACGATATATCCAAAGAAAACTACTGCAAATGCGCTTCATAATGCATATGCAAAGCGTGATCAACAACATCAGGGGCAGTTGGAAAAGCTTTGTCGCCTAGAAACGAGCGAAATTCATATGAGATTGTTGGCGAAATCCAATGCCAATGTTTAATTTATCCAACACGACCATCTCCGTGGAAAAGTGGGAAAGTAATACGTGTATCGGTTGCTGAACAATAGATATTCAACAGTAGGGATACACATGAATACTGAATGATCTTCCAATGGAATTCCACATTGTACTACAAATTTATTAGTTTTAGCGTGTTAATGATGTTAGTCGATTTGCGTATTACGCTGAACTGTGAGTTAATGTTGTTACACAAGACAAGAAATAAAAGGAAAATTAAATGTACACTTGTTAATAACAGAAAATAATTTCTACAAAAGGATAATAAAGCTTTAATTAACAGACTCTTTAGAAACGTGCAGGAGTATCGAAGCGATACTTACGTCGAATTTCACAAGTTTGTTAGTGACCAGATCTTCTCGTGGACTGTCTGGGCCAGACGGAGGGAGGATCAGGGAACTGATTGCGCTCCTATCGTCATCGTCTCCGTCGAGCATTGACGACATATCGTCTCTTTCCGCGCCCCTTAGACATCTTATGCATAGCTGTCCCTGTCTGTGCCAGAAAACAAAACACATCAGAAATGCTGAGATCTAATAAACATTTTAGAAGCATCAAATTGTAAGCTTCCATTACCTAACTTCTTCAAGGATAGAGAATTCCTCATGCATCGACTTCGGTTCATCTTCTCTCTGTTGCCAATTCCTACACTGGTCGTGTAGTCTGTTGTTCTCCTGGACCATTGACGCCAACTGTTCCTCCAGTTCCGTCACTCTCCTCTGTTCTTGTGCGAACGACACTTTGCTCTCTCTGAGTTCATCGCTAAGCCTGAGTAAATCCTCATCCTCTTTAGTCAGTTCTGGGAGAGGTGCTACCGTCTTAATCGGTGTACTGTTTACATCAGGCTTTTTGACGCTGAGAGTTAGTTCCACAGATTTCTCTTTTTCTTTGGATTTCTCAGTTTCGGGTTTCCGTTCTGCCCTTCGTCTGGAGATCTCCAGCTGGGCGTTTAGGTCGTCGACAGTCTTTTGTAGTTCTTCACATTTCGTCTCCAGTGTTTCAATGTTGGCGCACAGGCTGGAAACATAAAAGTTGAGTTTTAAAAACAATAATAAGTGATGAATTAAGAGCCAGTTTCGCCATTACATATTATAATAAATGTCCTATTAAGCATTTTGACACAGTGTCTCACTATCCAAAACAATCCGTTAAAATGCTTAGACCCAATTTCGCCATTCTCTCTTAGTTACTAAATAACGCCGTCAAGGTAGGTTATCCTACAATCCACTTACGTTTTAATGTGTTTCTTTTCGGTGGCATGGTCGACGGCTAGTCTGTGGTTAGCGCGCTCCAAGTCTTGAATGCTCACTTCGAGTTGCTCGTAGATCCTCAACCTAGAGTCATTCACCTCGCGCAAAGCGACCGTCTGTTTCGTTAAGTACTGAAACAATATCATTTGCATTAAAATAACGTTATGTTAGTTAATGTTTGCGAAGTAAATTATCTTAGCAGTCAATCTTAGCACAATATTGCGCAGTTGGTATAATTTTGAGATTTAATATCCAAGACTTTTTGTCGTTCATTGTTATGCTGGTTTATATAAATTGTTTGTTTACGATGTTCTAATCGTTGCTTGTGACTGTAATTATGGCGGCTTATGAAGTTCATCGGTAATCAAGATCGTAATTATGATTTACATTTTCTATAGCAATAATGAAGGGCATAATGTGCCTATTACCAATTTAGTCTAATGTTATTATTTTGGACATTACGATTTTAGGTGGCGATTTCCATTTGTTACTTTCTGTAACGATTCAAAACTACCCACATTTTTTTTTTGTTTTAATTATTACCTCAATTTCCTGTGTTTGGTCTTCGATGACATTCTGGTGTTGACGAAGAGCTGTTTCAAGTTCCTTATTTCTCTCCAATAGGGTTTTGCCGAGTTCTGCTGCCAGCTGCAAATCTGTAATTAAAGAAAATTCCAATTTTAGTATGACGTTGTTACAATTTTATGTTCGTAGTTAAACTTAAATGCTTTGCATTTATTCAATTTATGACGGGCTATAACTAACAAAGAGTGTTTTCAGACCAAATAAAAAACCAAGACATACCGCTATCAACAGTGAACTGAAGCCGGTTTCGTAAACATGTGTGCACTTTGTGTGGTGTAGTTTGATTGTAGCGTCATTGTAAAAGGTTGTAAATGTGTGTACTGTAAACTGTATTGTTTGCAGCGTCTTGGTTTTTTATTTGGTCTGAGATAGTGTTAAACCAATTGCTTCATCCATAATTATTTTTATTAAGTTCCTAGTAATTTCTTGTGCTTTATGCAGTGGCCCAAGTCTAGTTAGACTATTTCAAGTACCTAAGCTAGTCTACAGCTGCCGTGAGCTGCAGTAGTCTACCAAAGTTATCTTGGGGTGGTGGTACCTAGGTACCTATACGTAATCAAGACCACACATAATTACTTATGTCAGTGTTAACTTAACCATCCATTTCAAATACCGTCGTGACTAGACGGACACGTTAAGACATTGGAATTCAAAAAGTGAAAGACATTGCATCTAATGATAAGACGGCGACTTGGACGAAGTAATTAACCTATCAGAACACCATCGCTTCGCTGCAGTTGACGACCAGCCGTTTTGCGCGTTGCGACAGCTGTCAACCAGACACAGCTAACTGAACATCTGCTGCCATACAAGTTGCACGCAATGTATTAAGTAGGTACAACGCTTGGTAACAAACAATTTTGTCAACCGTATCTAGAACAAAAGACTCAAAGCACAACGCCTTCATCGATCCGTCCGTGAAAGGTTTTTGCCGCGTAACCTTGCCCGCGCAAAGAACAAAACGCTAAAATATTTTCGTTGAAATCCAGGTCAATGAGTATGTACAGAACGCACGTAGATGAAAGTTGATGGACATATTGAGGAAATTGTGATTTATTAGAGATAGGCACGACCGTTGGGATTATTGTAGGAGGAACAATCGAAAGACTTTAATGTGTTAAGGTGTTTGTGTTGATTGAACGAACATTGATAAGCTGAAGCTGCATTGCCGCAGCAGTAACGAATACAATATTGCAAGAAACTTTGATGATTTTAAGCGAGATAAGCCGTTTCACATTATTATGATATGCGCTAGGAAATGTTCTTCGCTCTAAATAGTAGGAGCTATGCTATGTCGAATACTTGTTTCGTGTTTCATTGTAGGAGGGACGTACCACAAACAACACTAGATTTTAATTGGAAGCACTCAGATGCGACGTAGAGTTGAAACCCGTAATGATAAATAACAATTCATGGACAACGCTGTTTTTGACGTGGTAGAAAATTGCGTTTCTTTCAGTGAATTCATGCAAACCGGTTCAGTCTTGGTTTTTTTAACGCAAACCACACGTTTACAAGTCAGGCTGACGTATGATATTATAATGGTATTACAAAACTCGTTTAGGCCATAAGCCGCACGCACAGGTTATTAAAAAGTAAGAAAAAATTACGCGCGTTAGTTATGCACCAATGAAATTAAAAAATTACGTATTCTATAACCATCGCATGCATATTACCGCGTAACGTATTGGGGATTGAATTTCATCTAATCGAAAAATGCTATTTCTTCTTCTAACTCGCCATCAAACCATTTTTTTTTAGCGCCGCGCCGCCTTCGTTTTTTGCAACGAGTGGAGTTGCAAGTCAGCCACCAATTACTGATGTAAGATATTTTTAACTTGCAATATTGTTTCTAAACCTGCTTCCACACGTAAGCTGGTCACAAAGGCATGGAATTACGTTCACTGCTCTATTGCTATTATAAGTACCTATGTGTTTGACAGACGAGCGAAGGATGCAATTCATGTAACTGGACAGCAAACGTGAGAAATCGTTATACAAATGCAGCAAAAAACAAAGTCACGAGAAGATTTTAATTTTCTGGGTAGGTAAGTAATGCATTTGAATCATAATTTGTAGAATTAACATATTTCGTTCGTGTTTATTCTTTCTTTTGTCAAAACTTTTGACATTATATGCTTAGGTACCTACATTGATTTGAAAAGGATAGCGTTCGAAATGTAGGTACCTAAAGCCGAAAGACTTGCAAACATACCTCGTGATTTCTGGAAGCACAGGAAAACGAAGCTATAGTTACCTACTATTTCCATCTATCTATATTACTATACTCTTTGGTTACTATCTACCTTTCAGTTGTGAAAGTACCTACTTTCACGACTGAAAGGTAGGTCTATAGGTATATTTGTATTGTAAGTATAAACCTAGGTCTTAACACTAACTTGACAGGCGGCGATCTTATCGCAGTTTATCTGGCCGATCAAGTAATGACTTCCGATAATATAGTGTTAGATCTAAAACACATTTCTAAACGAACTCAACAAAGGGGCTTAGGAACCTAACTGTTGGTGTCTACTGTACGCCGAAAATCAAAAGGAATAATCGCTGAAAACGAGGGATTTATTTCCAGCATAGTTAATTAAACCAACCGCGGGCAAGTTGTGATCATCAAATCACTTAAAATTCTATTATACCTACATTAATTTTATTGCAGTCTGCATTATGGAAACAATGCGACTCTCTCTTGGCCATCGAGTTTTTGCCCAGAATGTAATCTGCTATAACATAATGTGAAACTTTCGCGCACGATGATATTCAGATCAGCGTACTGATTTGATGATCTGATCTTTCAAAGAGAAAATTGTGAGTAGGTACCAACTGTTTTCACCACAATGTAACAATAGGTGTAATGATGCTAAAATAACTCACTTACAATTGGCAAAAGAAAAAGTGTAATTGTGAATCATTTTAATCTACATAATAAAGTAATTTGAGACGGTGTAGCTTGGTTGTTAACTTGTTTAATAACCTTTGGGTATTTCTCGATTATATTCATCATCATTTCCGCCGAAAGACGACCACAGAAGGACATAGGTGTCCCCCAAGGACCGCCACTTGGACCGGTTCTGTGCTTCTTGCATCCAGCGGATTTCTGCTGCCTTCACAAGGTCATCGGTCCACTTTGTGGGACACCTTCCAACGCTACGTAGGTATTCCGGTACGCGGTCGCCACTCCAGAACCTTTCGGCCCCATCGATCAACCATCTGTTCTCGATTATATTATTGGCACTATATTCATAAAACCTTACGGCACAGGTAGTAGTAAGGTTTTGTAATAAAAAATAATATAATTTTCTTTATTTACACTTCAAATTCACAACAATCTGTGTATCTGGCTCTTGTACTAGGAGTTCCTGTATCACAAGAGCCAGAAAAATGCAAAATGATAGGTATTCTTTTTTTGCATGATAGAGCGTTTTAGTTGAAAAGGTCTTATAACAAAACGATTGAAGTGGTTAACCTACTTCATGGTTAAAAGCACTAACATACCGGAGAAGTTATTTTACGTCCAAATGCAAATCCCACGACTTAGGATGACGGCAGCATAATTTGCAAAATAAATGGTACAAAAACTGTTCAATTGTTCTGTTCATAATATCGCATTGTACCCATCAAATGGGCTGTCACACAGCAATTAAATGAAGACAATGTGGCATGCATGACAATGACTCACTGAGGAATCAATCACTCATACGATGGATGACCCCTGACTTATAACTTGAGCAACTACGCGCTATGGATTTTTAAGTTATTTTTTTCGGAAATTAAGAAATACTTGATTGGGAAAGTTTTTGGAATATTAATTTCATCTCTTGATTGCACTTTATTGATACCTACTATTTATTTATGTTATGGCCAGTGGCTAGACTTACACGACTGCCTCTAAAAACGGGGTGTGATGTTTTCAGGGTTCATGTATGTATGTGAGTTTCTTTATGAAATGTTTGTGTGTTAGTTACTGCAGTGTAATTGCAGTAGGTAAGTACCTACCTATTGCACAGTGCACGCTGCACCAAACTGACGTTATTAGAATTAGCGCTGAAGCATATTTGCATATATTAACATTAAATTAAGATATCAAAAGCGGATAGATAAATTATGATATACTCGTAATACCTAAAGCGGCACGCTTTCGCCTTGTATTTTACTTTTTAGTTCGTTTATGGCAGGGCAGTCGTGTTTTTTAAATTTTTGTATGTCATGCACATGCATGTACCTACCTATGTACATACATACCATCTTCAGGTTAAGGATTTATCAACAGCCTTTAAACTAATCCTGGACCGGCTGGACCCTTTAATAACATTGATTGATGTTCGCTTCGGCACGGAAGCGTATCGAACGGTTGTGATTAATTATACAGGATATTTATTTTGATTCTCAAGCAAATCAAAGTACCTAAGCAAAGGATATTATGTAAGAATGTAATTCAAATTACGACTGATAATGGTTACAAATTTTTTCCAATTTCATTTTGTAATCTGGTTTTAAGTGTTCATAAAACATCAGTTTATCTCCTATATTACCAGATGTAATACTGTGTCATTGCGACACTTTATATCACCAACGACACCAGTTTCAGTTCAATTGAACGTTCAGTACAATCGCGTCACAAAAGTTTGTAATAAACGTGTTAAGTAGTAATTAAACTTACTTTATTGTCGACTGCGGATGACTGCGAAAACATTGAATTGTACTACTGTACAGTCAAGTATGAGGAAAAACAATGACGGTTGCGCTTGCGAAGCTACGGAGGTCGGCATGATACCTACATTCTCTACGAAGAATGAGTAATTTCATTTACCGCTAAGAGTTACCTAAATACCTACAATTTAAAAAAAAAACTTAGTACCTATCTTTAATGAAGCTATGCGTCTTTGACGAATCGTGAGGTTTTGTGAGGACCGATTTTCACTTAGGTAGTGACAAAGCTACAACGTATCAATCCGCAGGCCAGGATATTCAGAACAGTTTGAGTTACTTAAATTAGGTACCAATCAATCTGCCTAGCCTTTTCCCAACTATATTGGGGTCAGCTTCCAGTCTAACCGGATGCAGCTGAATACTAGTATTTTACATGAAGCGATTGCCTATCTGACCTCCACAACCCAGTAACTGGGTAATACGATACCCCTTGGTAAGACAGGTTGTCAGACTTTCGGGCTTCTGACGACCCGTAACGACTGTCAAAGATCCACGAATGACAGCCGGGACCAACGGCTTAACGTGCTTTCCGAGGCACGGAGGAGTCTCAGTATGTAAAGATGGTCACCCATCCACATACCTACCCCGGCAAGCGTAGCTTAACCTGATGTATCGACCCGTGCGGCAGTTATTACTTAGCCACGAGCTCCTCCTTAATTAGGTACCGGTGAGTTATATTATATCTATTATCTTCATAACTTCATACAAATATTTAACCTTTAGCAATGTAGAGCGTTGAGATTTAAATCTCTTTGTAGCTGTCAGATAGACTTGCTCCAGACAGTACCAATCTTAATAACTGTGGTTATCTTGATTTTAAATTATTCTCAGCCAAAAATAGTCTATCCGTCTCTAAGCCCAGGCCAGGCAGTTTTGACATAAATAGTGATCGCTATAGGTACGACCGAATTCGGTCGCAAAGTCGTAATGGCGTCCCTAGACGCGAGCGACGTGCAAGTACGGGATTTTTCGTGCTTGTCAAGCACGTCTTGCGTCTAGGGACGCTATTAGGACTTTGCGACCGAATTCGGTCGTATAGCGATCGCTATCTGTGTCGAGACTGCCGCCCCTGGGTTTGCACAAAGGTGTTTTTATAGCGGCGATTTTTTTTGTAGATACACTGTATTTTCAACTCTCGTTTTTGAGCCGAGCGTTGAGAATCCAACGCGTTGGGACGCACTCTCGTCCCAGTGCGTTGAAAAAACACACTGTTGGATTTTCAACTCTCGGCGATATGCAGAGCGTTGAAAATACACTGCACGAAAAAAAATCGCCGCTATTTTATTACGTCTGTGCGAACGTGGGCTTACTCAAGTAACGTCGAGAGTTCAAGATCAAAGTACGAAGGTTGCTTAGGTTATGTTGGTAGGAATTAATTGGTATCCATCATGGCCGACTGTTTACTGAAGAACTCGTGTGTCTCGAGACACAAGAAGTGGTGGTTAAAAAATGGACAATATGGTTTATGAGGTTTTAGGCCATTTTTTTAAATTTGTTTGGGAAAACAGTAATGTTTTTTTTTGCTGCTGTTATCTTGGTAGTGAAGCCAGAGAGTGAGAAATATTGTAGGCTGACTTTACGACAGGTACAGTTAACCGCACATCAGTGGTAACAGGCTGATCATGTCAGCGCTTTTATGTCGTAGCAGTAAGGGCGATTTTCGTAGTTGAAGTCTTATCACTGATGTGCGTTGGCTGTACCTAAGGTGTGGATAGTCTTGTCAACTACATCTTTAGCTATATTGTCACCGTTGATGTAGATATGCTGGGTTAATGTTGTATCTGAATCTGGTAAACTCTTTCAAAGATAGCAGAAGTCATGTCCATGATTTTAAGTTAAATCAAACACCATTTGAACAACCTAGGTACGAGTAGCACGTTTTAATCATAATTTAGAGTTTAATGTTTATACTCCTTGCCTGTAACAATGTTTTTAGTGTTTTTAAGTTGATTTATTGTGTTCGCCGACACGGATCCATGATAATTAGTTGAAAGAATTATCCTGAACTGGTTTATTTCATGTTCCATTGTCTTCTATAATAATGTTTATTTATAGACTGCTTAATTAGCTATCGGTTGAAATCCCACAAGTTTATTCTAACTACTTGACTGTTATAATGTTATGTATTATCGCATTTCGTTTGTGCAGAATTCTTGGTTATTAAACTATGCATATATTATATTATAACTGCGCAGCTACCTACTTATTCATAATTTTTCCAATACATTGTGTACCTACTTACCTACCTATTCATACATTGCATACATACCTATTATATATAAGTATTTACCTGAATTACCATAATACCTTTCAGGTATTTATGTGCACGTAATTTAGCAAAACGATCACTGTCTACCGATTCAAGGAGAGAAATTTTCAAGCAGGAAATGACGTTTGGGCGCGCTTACATTAGTTGCAGCTGATATTTTATATATTATCGAATTCGTTAATTTTTATCAAAATTGGCACGTCATCATATCAAGTAGATTAAACCAATATCAGCGAAATGATAACAATCAGCAGACTCTGACAAGGCCTGTGCAGTTTCTCAACTGTTAACCTTAACAGTAGGTACTTAAGTAATAAATTACTTAGTTAAAATAATCTTGAATGCAACAGCACGACGAGCACAAATCAGCACGATACACTCCAGTACCGTTACTATTGAAGACGCACAGACAGACGTGCTCGAAGGTGTTCATACGTAACACCAGGTAACTCCAATATGCACCAACCAAATACAATCATGATTGTACAATAGGTCTATCATTATATTTGATGTTTACACCTTGTTTTGGCGATTGTTCGACAATAGCCTTTAGAAATCCTCGAACACTAACAAATAATTGCTACAATAAACAACAATACGTAATACATCACTATAAATATTTTCTGTTCAATGCTCGTGACCATAAATATCCTTTAGAAAATAAACCATGACATTAATCGATGAAGATAATCTAAATCTAACTAGAAAGGAAGGAGGAGCTATAGAAAGCGGTACGGTAAACGCTAGCGTAACAGACGTTATTCAAACAATTCCATGGTTCGATTCTATTAGTTTTGTTCTTTGCGTTGCGAATTGCTTGGTGAGTGCAACGTCTACGGCGACGCCGACGGCCACACCGCCGAGCGCCGCTCACACAGTCTTGCGAAACTAACCTTCGGTTCCTTGCAGGCACTCCAGCTCGACAGTGTAGTCCCACAGATCCAAGGAGTTCAGCCCGTTCAGCTCCCAGGAGTTTAACGAGTCGCACTGTTCCTGTTCCTCGCTCATCTTCCACCACTTGTTAGAGGTCACTCACGAAGCTTTTACGTGTCGGCGCTAGCGGCCATAGTTTAGCTAATTCATTGTAATGTTCGGTGTTAGTGTTGGGAGACGCGGCCGGTGCGGCGGCGTAGAGCGGACTGAGGCGAGGCCGCCGCTCCGCCGGCGCTCGGCCGCAGCCCGCAGCACGGTGCAATTACCGCGCGCCGCCCCAATCTCATTTCTTTCGATTACTCGATCAGAAGAAGAAATTAACAAATGTTGTCGTACAGCCGACGTAATTCATAATTGAACAAAAAGTCTAAACTAATCGTCGGAGAAAGTACGCAGCTCGGCAATGTGCCACTGGCAATCAATCAGGAGGATATCGGTATGGAAATATACCTGTATGTGACGATGAGCTAGAAAGTGTTGGTTCTGTCCTGTAAAATACTTTCGCACGCTTTACATTTGTTACCGTCATTATAGATTACCATCTATCATACATAACAACAGCAATTTGTATGGACATAATGTGTTTGATGCAATTATGGTGGAATCTGGGTGATGTTCTTATGATGTATCTATCCAATCTATAAGAGTCCCGTTGTTAATATTCAAAATAACTATAGTCTTGATTACATTGTGATGATGATGCAGCAGGAGCGATACCCACGACGTCTGATCGCCGCGCGGCTGATCGAATGCGCTCACTAGACCGAAACTACGCAGCGACTGCTTGTCATATCGAATAAATAGGACATTTCGTTACGCAAATGGTCATAATCCCACGACACTAATATCTTGTAACTGAGTAACTTGTAGTCAAGTTATAAATAACTTATCTCATAAAACACCGCTAAGACTTCAACATGATGAAAAAGCATTGGAATTGAACTAATAAAGTAAATTGGAAACATTAATTTGCTTTAGTTAGTTTACCGTAGATCCGGGTTCATAATTTAGTATTTTATCATTTTTATCAGTTTATTTATTGATATCTAACCACTTCAATGTTATCACCACGTAGGTACTAATTGAAGAGTTCGTTCCGTAGTTCATGAGTGGAGTTTAAATATTTATCAATAATCGGTTGGTCCTCAAGCCAGGGTCATCAGTTGTTACGGGTCAGCTGAAATTGCTCCGTCAAGAGATATGCAGTCGAAAATAGAAAGTGAATACCAAAACACTGTAATTAATAGTTCTCAGACAAGACATGCGGTGAATCTACAATTCAAACATTGAAATGTCTTGATTTATTTATTTAAATTGATATGTTTGTTTATTGCTATGCTGACATGAAGTAGACAGAAACTCAACTAATCATAATATTGATTGTTCCGATACTTTTCATTATAGGTATGTCTTTATTTCATTATGTCACTGCATTATTTTTGTGAGATCAGCAGATCATGAAGACTAAGTATTAAGGTACCATTCCGTACCCGACTGTTTTCTAAGAAATACCTTGCGTAGCTAGCGACACGTCGTTGGCAGCTACGGGCGAGCGATAGGCGACACGTGTAGCTCGACCGCAGACCAACGCTCAAATTCAAATTATTTTATTTCACATAAACCTACAAGGGCACTTATTACGTCAGAAGCTAGGTGCACGGTTCCAATTGGTCGTTACCTCAAGCGATGACACGTGTTTCTATCTTCTATTTACTGACTGGAATACGGACTGCTGCCACCTGCGGTTGGATTCTCGAATCATGATTGCAGTGACATGACGTCGCGGCGTGTCACCGCGACATGAAGCCGCGACACGACGCCTGCGACACGTCGCCTGCAGTTGCCGCCTGCGGTCGGGTACGGAATGGTACCTTAAATCACTTAATTTTGTTTCATGTACCTGGCACCTTCACCAAACTGCTGGCATGCCCAGTGCTAACAGTACTCTTAATATTTGTCCTCTCTCGTCATCTTCTTGCTTGATTCGCCTCATTCAATTCCCATAAAACAATGGCAACGTGTCATGTCAATCACGTCCTGTAAGGGAAACAGCTAACAAAGATGCAGTTGCTATATTAATTGAGAAGTTAAAATTTACGTCTTTGTCCTAAAACTGTTCCGAGGGAACTGACGATTACATGCACAACCGTGAGAATGAATGTGTGAATAAACTGGTATTTGAAAAATTACGTGATGGCTTCGTCTCATGAAGTATTCTCGAACTGCGGTTGGCCAACGTCCGTGTCGGCTCGTCAGCACGAATGTTCGGGTGCGTTGACACAACAAGCAATTTATCTCAATTATGTGCTACCAGAAGTAAATGTTATCATAGTCACGCTAGCTTCGCCCGCGGTACGGTTTTCAGCATCTTCGTTTTTATTTGGATGGTGAATTCTTTTGTTGGTTGCCTTAGTCTCCTCTGCTTGAGTTGGAAGACTAGTTTCGTCATATTCACCACCGCTGTTAGGTTCGTTACCTTCTTGTAGGTCAAGATGGTGAGAATTCTGATCGGTATCAGACACGAATGTATGTTACTAAGTCATTTTTTATGCGTGATCGTGCGCACTTCGTTTCTCTCAATGGGAAGGTGTAAGATAGTATTGAGATTATCATAACTTATGCGATTGAGAAAAGTAAAAAAAAAAACATGACTTTTATAATGAAAGTAAAAGAAAGAAAAAAAACAGAGAGTGTATAAGATGTTGGCATGAATGACTATGGGATCTCGACTGTTATTGTTAGAGATATCAGCTCAAATCTAAACTACAGGAATTTCTTCTAAAATTAACTTATCGTAATACGAAGGATTTTCTGTTGGGAAATTTTGGAAATATTTATAAATAGTTTAGGGTTATTTTTTATAAAAGAAAAATTATGATTGATACGTACGCGCTCACTCATAAATACCTCACAGAAATTCACTATTCTATGCCACTTCAGCTTGCATACTCTGCAGGCTATGTTGGTAACTCACGTTCTTTTCCGGATAATTTCCAGTTATTAAATAGATTTTTTTTACTCGTTCACAGACATTTTCACACCATCAAAGATCCATACACACATAACTCTAGACAAGCACACTAGAGACATACACAACACATTAATATTCTTGTATTCAGTTTTTTTTTGTTTCTCTTGGACTTGCCCTAATGGATTATTGTGTATTATGTGTGTATTCTTTTTATATCCGCATCACTTTGAAGGGACACTGGCTTCTAAGATACAGGTACATAAACCTAGTTTAGAAGTCAGGGTTTTTCACTCAGGAGCACTAAATCAAGCCAGTTTTGATCAAAATAATGTAAATGCATCTAAGGAGAAATAATGTTTTTTAAATTTTTTATATTGAATCTAAATTTCTCTAGTGTGAACCATCAGTAACTTCAATCAAAACAAATAGAAAAATATAAGGAGATATGAGTTAATAGCTCTGCATTGTGATTGCGTATGATCGCTGAAATTAGACATAAAACCAGAAAAACCCAATGCATAATCCTTGTTTGTAAAACACTGGATTATGGATTAAACATTGCTCGTAAAGAACACTTCTTAAACTGTTTAATCTTGTTTACATTAAGTATCCAGCGTACTTTTTATCCATGTATGTGGTTATTTTCCTAAAAATTCTTGGCAGGAAAAAGTAAGGCGTTGAATTAGTCGATTAATTTTAAAACGGTGATGGTTATTAATAACGTCATCTTTATCATATTTATCCAATTACCAATGATCTTCCATATGCATCCTTAATTCTTTATGAATTGACACACATTTAACAACAGATTATCATTATCACTCAATATTATAATGTGTTTTGAATGTATCAAGCCTGCGTTTGTTTTGATGAATCCAGCAAATAATTGAGACTTACCTACGAAAAAGGTCGCGATTATTTCATTATCTTGAATGAACGGTCATAACCTTTCTGTATATGCTTAGAAAAATTCAAAACGAGCTGAACGAACAAAAAACGACAATTGTACAGTCAGCAGATAAAGTTACAGAACAAGTAACGAATAATATAAACTACACATTGGAGGAAAAATTTAATGCAATGGAAATAAAATACGAAAACCTCAAAGAGAAGCTGGATAACCAAGAAAAAAGACTATATTTTCTCGAAAAACAGTCAAAGCAGAGGAATATCGTAATTTTTGGACTGGCGGAAACTGATACCTACATCATATGCAGATCTGGAAAAACACATATTAAGTTTCATAAATCAATATTTCTCTGTAGATCTAGAACGCAGAGACATACAAGAAATTAGGAGAATAGGAAAGAAAGGAGAAAAACCCCGGCCTATATCAATAACATTTACTTCATTGGGAACGAAAATAGAAATCTTCAAACAAAGGAGAGTATTAAAAGACACGAATTACTACATAAAAGAGGACTTCCCACAGCACGTTTTAGCTAAAAGAAGGGAACTGCAAGAACAGCTAAAAATTGAAAAAGAAAAAGGGAACTCCGCCTCTATTAAGTACGACAAACTGATAATACACTCGAAAAATAATACAACAAGAGGCAACAAGAAAAGAACTCTACCAACATCACCAAACGACAAAGATGTACCGCATTCAGAGCCAAAACCACAAGCACGTAAAAAGAACAAAACTCATACTCAATCAGGTTTACAAAGATCATCCAGCCTATCAGAGGGAGTTATTAAACCAGGAATACTCGGATTCTTAACTACCAAAAACCACAAAAACCAACCAAACGACCAAACAAATGAAAATAATAAACAATAGCAACTACCGCCCTCTCTCACGGAAAACATATTAGAAACGAAAACTACCAAACCACATCTTCCAAGCCGGTTGGTCTCCGTGGAAGATCAAGACCAAAACCCTCCAAAGGAAACAAAACTCTTTTCAAATAACATATACAACAATTTCCACAACACTTTATACATAGCGACTTATAATGTTAGAACTCTTTCTACTTACTCGCGTCTACTGGAACTAACAGAATCCTTAAGAAACATAAAGTACGATATTATCGGTCTCTCAGAAGTCAGAAAACACGGCAACAAAATAGAGGAACACGAGGAGTTCATTTTGTACTACATTGGCGAAACGCCAGGATTATATGGAGTGGGCTTTATTGTTAAAAAAACACCTGAAAAATTACATAAAATGTTTCAACGGACTGTCGGAAAGAGTAGCGCTACTCAGATTACAAATCAACAGTTTAGACTTAAGCATCATTCAAGTATACGCCCCAACAGAAAACGCGAAAGAAGAGGAACTAGAGCTTTTCTACAGTACTGTTGACAAAGCCATAAGACTCTCAGGAAACAACATAGTAGTCATAGGCGATTTTAACGCCAAAATTGGTCAACCCAAACCAAATGAAACCATCACTGGAAACTACGGCTACGGTATCAGAAATTGTAGAGGAAATAGACTCATTGACTTTGCATATGAGAACAACCTGGCCATAATGAACACTTTTTTTAAAAAGAACAACAAGCAGAGATGGACTTGGAAAGCACCTGACGGCAATACAAAAAACGAATTAGATTACATCCTAACAAACCTATCGAGAAACGTATACAATATACAGGTTCTGAATATCACATACCCTTCGGACCACAGACCCGTGAGGGCAGCTTTCAATATACTTCCAAAAACAAAAGATCGCAGCAAGTTCGGTCGATGTCCTAAGCCTCAGATAAAGAACGAAAAAGAAGTGCAAACCTATATTAAATCGTTGAACAGCTTGTCAGCAGACATGCTAGACCACTGGAATGATAGAGACGCCGTTCAGGTTTGCTACGATAAAATAACTAATGCAATCGACATCGGCCTAACAAGAATACAAGGGCTAACAAGTAACACAAACACAGAGACAAAGCAAATTATATCAGCACGCACTAGGGCACTAATCAGCAGAAGACAAGGAATACATAAGACTAAACCGAAATCAAGGGCTATGAAAAATGAGCTAAAAGCTCTTTACAAACTCATAAGTAAACGAATCAACCACGACTATAAGGTACATCGTACACAAACGATCAAAAAACATCTTCAAGCCACAGGCAGTGCCAAGAAAGCATACAAAGAATTAAAAACACATAAATCATGGATTGAAGAGTTAAAAAACAGAACTAAAATTACACAAAATAGATCGGAAATACTCAAAATAGCAACAGATTTCTACAAAGACCTATACAGCTCACCAAATCAGTCAACATACAAGCTACCGAGTCGTAATACAGAAAGAGCGATGGTTACCTTCACCGAAGAGGAAGTAGCCAAAGGAATTAAAACACTGAAATCAGACAAAAGCCCAGGGCCTGACAGGATCACCAACGAAGTCATAAAAGCAGGATCGACGTGTCTTGTTACACCTCTTACGCGACTATTCAACATGATACTGACCAGTACGAACTCTCCACGCCAATGGTCTGAATCTGAAATCATTCTGCTCTACAAAAAAGAAGATCCAGATAACATAAGTAATTATAGACCGATAAGCCTACTACCATCATTATATAAACTTTTCTCGTCATTACTAGAAAAAAGGTTAAAAGTAACAACAGAAAAATTTCAACCCATTGAACAGGCGGGCTTTCGTCGAGGCTTCTCCACAGTCGATCACATACACTCGCTAGAGATGCTTATAGAAAAATTCCTAGAGTTCAACAAACCACTCTATATAGTTTTTATTGACTACCAAAAAGCTTTCGATACTTTACTCCACTCATCGATCTGGGAAGCTCTAATATCACATGAAGTACCTTTGGAATACATACAAGTCCTAAAAAACATCTACGACAATAACATCAGCAGAGTGAAGTTGGAAACCACTGGACCACCCATACAAATAAAAAGAGGTGTGAGGCAAGGAGACCCAATCTCTCCAGCAATCTTCATAGCGGTGCTGGAGTATATCATCGGGAAACTAAACTGGGAAAAAAAGGGCATAAACATAAACGGACGCTACCTGAGCCATCTCAGATTTGCGGATGATATAGTCCTGCTATCAGAAAGTACAACCCAACTACAACTGATGATAAACTCTTTACATGAAGAAAGTCGTAAAGTAGGCTTGGAAATCAATTTAAATAAAACAAACGTCATGACGAATCATACTAAAATACCTATTTATCTCAGAAATCGACCGCTATCGTATGCTGATACTTATATTTACCTGGGAAAACATATCTCATTTAATCCGCGCAACAACGAACTAGAAGTAGAGAGAAGGGTCAACATCACCTGGAAGAAATTTTGGAACCTCAAAGAAATCCTAAAAAGCGACATGTCCATAAATTTGAAAAGTAGAGTCATGAACACCTGCCTGCTCCCATCACTAACTTACGCTTGTCAAACGTGGAAATTCACAAGTAAACTAAAGAATAAGATCATAACCAGTCAAAGAAGTATGGAGAGAAGCATCCTGAAAATCAAGAAGATTCAAAAAATCCGCCATACCGCCATAAGACAGAAAACTAAAGTTATCGACGCACTCAGTTACTCACAGAAGCTAAAATGGCGATGGGCTGGACACGTAGCCAGACTCAATGATAATCGCTGGACCAAAACGACAACGTCATGGCTAGGACCATCGGGCCAGAGGAAAAGAGGTAGGCCAAATACGCGCTGGATAGACGATGTTATAAAAATAGCAGGCACACACTGGATGCGAGAAGCTGAAGACAGAGAAAAATGGTCATCTTTGGAGGAGGCCTTTACCCTCCGTTGAGAGGGGTTCTTGTAGCTATAAATTATAAAGCACCTAAAAGAAATAAAGCACCTAATTAATTAATGCATGCAAACTGTTTCGATGTTTATTTTTTTATTTTTATTTTATTTCTTTTTAATTGTAAACCTATATTTGTAACAGGAAATAAAAGGCTTTTTATTTTTATTTTATTTTATTTATTATTATCATATTTATCCAATTACCAATGATCTTCCATAAGCATCCTTAATCCTTTATGAATTGACACACATTTAACAACAGATTATCATTATCACTCAATATATTCAATGTATCAAGCCTGTATGCATCTTCAATGTGTTTTGAATGTATCAAGCCTGCGTTTGTTTTGATGAATCCAGCAAATAATTGAGACTTACCTACGAAAAAGGTCGCGATTATTTCATTATCTTGAATGAACGGTCATAACCTTTCTGTAGATATAATAATAATTATCTACTACCTACCTAGGTAACATTTCGTGAACTATTCGTGCGTTTCAAATTGATTATAACCCACAGTTTCTGGCGAGATAGTCATTAAGCGCTCATTAGCCTACGTAGAGCAGGAGAATTGTTTTAAATATTTTGAGGTTTTAAATTATTATTATATTCAACTTCGAGTGTTACCATGTCTCAAGGGGTTATGATTGTTATGTTATTTATTTTACTCAGAGTTCTTCTTCAAGGTCAGAGATCTTGTGGTTTGTATAATCGACTTTAACGGTTACCTGACAAAAAATTTCAAAATAAATTAAGCACAGTTAAGTATTCTTTTCTACTTGGAAGTTGAACACAGCAGAGCAAAGTTCTCATTTAAATTCATTCACCCTGATATTTAATGTTATTGCCCGATGGAATCGTGTGCGATTAGATATTATAGATTCAGGAGATAAGCTTATTGATTTAAAACAATATATTATAAAACTGTTACAATTATTTTGTTTTACTTTTCAATAGGTCCTACTTAAATGTCAATAAAATGTTTGCGAAAAAACGAAGGTCAAAAGAAAACGTGATTTGTTCTTTTTTGTAACTTTTCTATGTAAAGTCACAACTTTTTAACGCCCAGCTTCTCAACGTCGCAATTGATTTGTGAAGCAAATTTACGGAAACGCAAAAAAAAAAAAATATGGGTTAGTCGAGCTTGAAGCGTAAAGACGAGATGTTAGATCATTGTCAGCTACATCTATCTTGGTTCTCGGGTTTGCATGGCTATGTATATAATGTGAGATGAACTTTCTGCTAAGACCAACGAACCGAATTATTTAATCTTGTCCCTAAAATTATGTTGTGGAATCAATTTATCAAAACCTCTTTCTAATTTTCATTGTTTTTTTAGCCTTGCTAAACTGCATTTAACTCTTGACGCGAGCAAGCAAGTGCGTCACTTTAGGAAGGTTGTATGTAACAAGAGATCTTAGTATTTAGCACAACTATGTTGCGTTTGCGCAGTGGTGTTACTTACAAATCTCAGACTCATCAGGTGGTAGGAAACCAAATGTTACATAAATATTTTGCTCAATACGCGTATCGTGACCACAATAGAAACGGGGTTTGTCGACGAAAGAATAGACAAAATGACAGATAATAAACAGTCACAATCTGTGATTTTGTCTAGATTCTTCCGTCGACAAAACCCGTTTCTATGGTTGTCTGCATTGTCATGCTACGCGTGCTGGAGCTATTTTATTTTATTTTATTTAGGGACAACCAAACCAACAAACAGCAGTGTATTAACAAGTAAACAAGTTCGAACTTAATAATAGCTATAATCAGAGAAACATTGTGAAATTGGTACACTTGCTCAGTTTCGTAGTTGTGACAAAAAAATGTTTTTACATAAACTTGTGACTTTATTGAAATAAAAGCCGAATTGCGATCATTAGAGGGTCAGAAATTGGTACTGGTAAACCAGCGAAAGAGTCATAAAAAACCAGCATACAGGCTGAATAAAATCAGGGCCAATTGTGAACTTCGTTTAACCCCTTCATGTTAAGCTGTGGTGATAAGATTACCCACCACTGTTAGTGACAGTAACTTATCACCATATCATTCATATTAATCCCAAAAATGGAATAGTAAGTTAGTAATAATGTAACGGAAGCAATTTCGTGCGTTTATAGTATCTGACCTGGGATTACAGAATCGATTTCGCCTTAATATTTGTCTATGACCTATCTTCGACTACATAACATAACTAATTTCCAGCAATTTGTGGTTAAGAGAAAGTGTTCCAGCCTGGATAAGAAACAGGAAGGGCACGGGGCAGCCACAAATGTCAGCGCATCGTTCCCATAGCGGCGGCGCGGGCGCATGCCGCAATCTGTTGAAAGTAGAATCAATTTGTTTTAGAAAGTAGATTGTTCTATAGTCTCGCCTTTTGCGAATGGTTTGCGAATTATTTTTAATACTTCTGCTGTTACGGAGAGTAAACTCTGTCTTCAATAGTTTATTATTTTACTGTCTGTTTGTTGCAGCCTTGCAGAGCCAGCAACTCTGTTTCTCTCGTTTCGTTCTTAGACACCACTTGTAGTTGTATATGAACTTGACAAATCTTCTGATTATTTAATTTCAGTGGGCAACTAATCAATCTTGTCATGAGTTGCTCTACTTCCGACATCTGGTCCTGAAACCTTGCTTTTATTGTGACATACTCTACAACTGTTCGTTTAGTCTTAAGGCTTCCAGTGACCACATGTGTTATTATAAACACCATGACGTTTCATACACCCGTTCGTTCTTAAGATCTATGGATTTCACTATATTCGGCATTTCAGCTGTGCAAATATTAGGATTTTACATTTTGGTTATGCATATAGCATGCCGTACACATAGCAATAATATAAAAATTCTAAAAATAGTCTTAGCAATGAATATTCTCTAAATCGTAGGTATATGAACAATGTTCATAATGAATATACATTCAGAAGTCTGAGCTGCGACCCTGAATATATTTACCAACGTTTGTTCAACACAGTCTTTTATAAAAAAGAACCGCATGCAAGTTAGAATGATAGATGGCTGGAATTTTACGGTTTGAACGCACGCGCAATTGATCTACGTAACACGTGACGAAACGTTAAGACGGCGACAAAATACTGGTAACGAAATGCAATGGCTTTAGACAGCGAGGGACGATGACTCATACCTTCAGTTGCAAAGGTCTTATTGTCTTTTCTGGTATTAAGTTATGAAGTCACAATTAGGTAATGTGTTTAATAATGGCTTACATTCCAATGATACTGTGCCATTTTCAGCTGGTCAAATATTTTCCTTCTAGGATAAATTATCATGATTCAATAGTGAGTGTATTTGCCTGACTATATTTGGTTAGTTTTACAAACCATTCAACGCAACCAGAATTTACAAACCTAACTTTGGTATGGGCTACTGCCTGTGTAAATATTATCTCATCTCTGCGGAGCTACATAACACATGACACATTATTATTTCATCTGTGGTAGAACCCTTTACAAATCCAATCGTATTTGGCTCGATCACTGAATATTGATAGCTTGGCTATGATTGATCTCTCAATTTATTTCCAATCAATCAAGGGAACTGGAATGGTTCACTTCAGGGCTGTTATACAGTTTATAATGCTTGACTACTAATCAGGTACTAAGATAGAGTGGCATGGAACTTTTAGTGCACCTAGAAATCACAGAGCCAGCTTACGATTAGGCACGGGTTTGCCATTTCCAAACCCGTATTTTATCCATGGTAGATAGATACAGCCTTTACAATTTCGGTCGGCTTTGGATCGTTGACTGAATTGGCGAGTTGCCTTTGAATGATGACCCAATTAATCTCACATCAATCATTCACTTCAGTGTAGAGCTGGCAGGTCTCCAAAGGCTGTATGTTGTTCGACTTCTAACCAAGATTGAGTGACGGCTCCACCAGAAAAATTATTCAAATTGATTGAGTACAAATAAAGCAAAACAAAGAACACATTAAGTCGTATCGTATTCTACTTTTATATCTTATAATCTTCTTGGAAATGTCGGCTTATCGGTGACATTATTACATACATTACTGCCTGTACCTATGTACAAATCGAAACAGAATGTTATTTCGACTAGATTTGTATCGTGTGAAGTAACCGTTCAAATAACACTTGCATCACTATACTACATAATTAAGTGTTTGTTTACTACATACATGTGGATATGAGGTCACCTCGCGCTCGCTACAAGATCACTTGGGACATAACGTGTAATATTTTATTAGACAACGCGTCATCCGATGTATTGCATGGTAATTCATAAACTACTTACTACTAATTTTGAGAAGCACTTCAGACAGCAGAATGTATGGATTGATTAAAGCTCTAGAGAAGTACATGAGCATCAATTGATGACAATTTGGGTCGTTTAAAATAGCCATAGAATCCAGTCGCAGTGGCCGAAATCGGATGGCTAGCATCATCATCATCATTATTATTTAAAAAAAATATATGTTTCTTGTATTTTTAACCACAGTGTAGGTAAGTATCTACTGAGTTATATTCTCAAAAGATGGTCCATCCTAAGGTTTCGTTCGAGCCCAGAGGTAATATCATAAAACCATTTCATCCGTATCTAAAGCTGTAGATCTATAGCTGTATCTAGGTATATTAATATTTAATTCAAACCTAATATTTTGCATGCCGTAAGGTAAAATGTATCGGGACACTTAATAAATATTCCAACTTATATGTATACCTACATTATCAGCAAATAAATGATTTCTTTCTTTCTTTCTTTCACAGTAAGCATTGTAAAATGTCATTGGCATTAAAATAATGTACCTACGTCATAGAAAATTACAAGTATTTAGTATGCGCGAGACGCTTTTCCAGACCATAAGTATAGGTGCGATAATATCTTCGTTCTATTGTATGAGTTCATGTCTTTAAATAAGTCAATACGTAGGTACCTAACAGGATTACATAGAAGACTAGGTTCTTACATATAGTGTTTGTAAATAACATTAAATAAAATACCATTAGCAGGCAGGTACTGTTTTTTCCCTATTTCTGTTAACATTCAGGTGTTAAACGACTCGCAAACAAAAACAAAAGAAAAATGTTTTCAGGTTTTCGTATCTTCAAAAAAAGTTAATATGTAAGTAATTTTATAAGAGATTTTCCTTCTATGATGCATTTTCTTAAGTGGCTAATCTTTTATAGATAGCAATCAATTATAAATTAATTAGACAAGACATTATTTGATTAAGGGACACATTTCACCGCACAGACTTCATTCACTCTTCTTTCTTTATTCAGTCTATCTCTCTGTGGAATGCGCTCCCCCAGGAAATCAGGATGGCGACCAACCGATTATCTTTTAAAATTTAAGTTCGCGAGCACATTCGCAAGAATCTGGCAGTATCATCACAACGGTAATGTTTTCCCATTGTTTTTCTTATTTGTGCTTATATTTATATATAATTAGGTGTATTTATTATATTTATAGTTTTTAATAGGTATATATGTATATCTTTATATTTAATTTTTTTTTCCCTCAAATCTCGCTATTGCACCTACCACTATTTGTCTCTGCATCACCCAAAGGTTGACTGGTAGAAAATGCCTGTGGCATTAAGTCCGCCTCTGTACATTTATGTGCTTGAAGTATAATCTAGTTGAAGTATATCTTTTCGTGTGCATATTTAATGTTATAGTCAACGTAGGTCAGTATGCACGTTGACTATAAAACTAATCGCCTAAGGGACAGCCCTAGCCTTGCATCCTTGTTAACTAACTAGGCCACGTGGCGTGTGAAGCAGAATTAACGTTCATTATACACAAGTACACAACGGTCGATGACAGTCCGAAACACGATACATGGAAACATATCTTACTGTAGGAGTTACAAGCAGGCTTTTATTAACCGTAGGAGTTAAGGGAAATGTCCAAAAAGTTACTATTATACGTAATCTTCGCCTACAAGTGCCTACAACTTGTCATCAAGCTGTCTTTATTGAGGTAAATCTAGAGCCAACTTGCAAGAACTATTAAGCGCCACTTCATTTTATCTCTCCCGTCAAAACTGTCTATACTAGGTTTTCTATCCCAAGGTAATGATAAGAATCGTAAGACAGCTTTTATATGAATTATGTAACATATTAAAACGTTCCAGGAGTGCTTGTCAATTAACGATTACTTAATAACAGTACGGTAATATCGGTATATCTGTCAGTTGTAGTGATTTTCCGCATCCTGGTGTCACCAGTATGCACCCAATACTTCACATAAATAAATAGTAGATCTCAAAGTGGAACTCATAAATATTATGACCTACATATTTACTAAGGAGGTGGAACTATTCAGTTTTTCAACGCGGCTTAAAAAGCGTCGCTTATGTAGGTACCCAATTCACAAAAAGCGCAATACGGCTACGGTTTCAATTTAATGATTTTTTTGCCTAAATAGCCATTTTTTAATTCAACCTGCCATTAGTAAGTACAGCTGAGTGTACTATAAAGTTGCAATTTTAAAGACGGAACAATCGATTTGTTTGGAAACAGCTTAGCGTCCATAAGTACTGTTTTATACATGTATTTCTGCCTATACAGATACTTAATGTAATAGTTAATTTCAAATTACAAAACTTGTACAACAATACTCTATTGCTAACTGTAGAATTGAATTGAATATCTCTCTATTGCTAACTGTAGAATAGAATTGTATTGTATAGAATCATTTTTTTTTCCTAACTGAACAGACAGCTGTGCTGCTGGGGAGTTTGTTGCGCCACTTCTTCTTCCCAGCTAAAGCACTAGGAAGTGGTGAAGGGTGGGCGTTTTGGGGGACTGTCTTATATAATTTTTACGTTCGAAAAGTGCTGATTCTCAGCCTAGTTTGAATAAATGACTTTTGAATTTTGAATTTTGAGAGGCTTTTAAATTTCTTGTCTTAAATTACCTCATGCACTATTACTTTTGTATTGTCAGCTGTAAGCCGCCCAAAACTAATAAAATAAAATATTTAATTTGCAAGACTACACCTAAAGTGGCTTCTATATACTGTTAGGGGGGATTCTTGATGACTGATCTTACTGGAGTGGATATACTTTATTTGTAATCAAATTCCTGATACCTCATTGAAATGTTGATGTTATTTTAAAGAATGACCGTAAACTATATAGGACCGACCCAAATTACAGAGTAGTAGCAACCGAAAATAATCATTTTATGATCTCCAGATAAGTTTCAGGATATTAATTTATTACCCAGTGTTTGCTTGAAACAATGTGAGTGATTACTGACGACCTTTGTAGTTTGTAATAGGTTAAAATTAACGGTCATTTGTAGAGTTTTCCTTATCAGACTTTGTTATGACACTGATGACTTGTTTTGTAAAGAATATCGTTATCAATTTCAGTAGGTATCATTATCAGTCAATTATGTAGACAGTATGGGTAAATATTTCAGCAGAATTTACCATATAACTTATCTATCACTGTGGGAGACAAAATAATGTGTTGTCAAATAAAGTGTTAAAGTAAATAGTCTACTTAGGTGCTTAATTGTACTTGTTATACTACTGATGTATTTGTTTTGAGACCATTATGGTCGGCTTAATAGATTTTTGGATAATTTTCGGTTATCAGCATATTTTCTTTCCTAGCTATATATCACGGAAATTATCTCTATCTCTTCACTAATTAAGTAATCTCTATTAATTTATTCTATTCTAAGTAACGGGTTATCCTATCTTACTTATCGTTAGTCCGGAGTCCGTACTAACGATAAGTAATCTCTAATCTATTATATTCAATCGATCTACCTAGCCTTTTCTCAACTATGTATGTTGGGGTCGGCTTCCAGTCTAACCGGATTTATATTTTACATGGCACGACGATACCCTTTGGTAAGACTGGTTGTCAGACTTTCTGGCTTCTGACGATGACAGCCGGGACCAACGGCTTAACGTGCTTTCCGAGGCACGGAGGATTCTCGATATTTAAAGAATTAAAGATGTTCACCCATCCTCGGACTAACCCCGGCTAGCGTAGCTTAACCTGATGGATCGACCCGTGCGGCTGTTATTACTTAGCCACTAATCACTCATTTTATATCTTACATAATACTCAAATATATAGATGATTAAACCAAGCAGCTGTTAGTTAGCGGTAATAATCAATGGCTCCAACAACGTGATTAAATTAGGCTTGTGCACTACTGCGCAAGGGCCAATTTAATTCCAGATTTAACTCTCGCAGTAGGTACGGGTTATTGTGCTCGTAATGGGCTCTGCTCGGATGCTCAGCGTATACTGGTAGCATTTACGATTTCGAGCAATCGTAATGCTACCGGAATACGGATTCAGCGCCGGCGCTAAAGGCGTCTGTTCAAGGAACTCGGTGACTTGGATCCATTTGCGTCTGCGTCGGTAACAAGAGCTGTCAAAGTGCATTGTTGTGGATTGTGTGGAATGCTTTACGGCTTCCATTTATGTACAGAGCTAGGTGGCCAATACAACAATGTTTTTTTTTTCTTTAATATGGGTACAATTATGCGTGACTACTGGCACAGGTAATTTATTATGCGTGAAGCTTCAGAGAATAATAAAACTATACTTAATAGGGAAAACAACTTCCAACTCAACAAACACAATTTTGACAGCCAACAAAAAAGTAAATAACGCAGCAATTTCAACTTCCTGAGCTTTAAATTCAATTTCAACTGACAATGTGGTAAAATTATTCTCGAAACCGGTTGAACCATCAGATCCCAGGTGCCCGGTTCAAGGGCAGGCACGTCCTTATACAGAATGTTAAAACGGAAACTTTACATTATGATCTATAATTAGCTCAGAAGTTCTTGAGGCATGCACTTGAACACTGCAATTGTCTTAAGAGTTTTAAATCTCCATTAAAAGCGAAACGGAAATCACACAGGCCTTTGATTTGTCGATCTCCATTTTGGTGCCCATTGTTCTGTCTTCTTATATAGGATGACGTCTTAAGCTATAGAAATTGTATGCCCTACAGACAGCCCATGTGTACTTCCAGACATCATTAGACTTATTAATATTGTAATGATTCTATCATTCCGATGTCATTCTTAAAGTACGAAGGTCGACATTAGTTGACATTTAAATTAGTCTGAAACGTACGAAACATTGTCCTCTAATGAGAACGTAGAATTCGAATTAGTAAACCAAGCAACGATTTTGCAAACCAAAAGTAACAAGACAAACCAGACGTAGAAAGCAGGCAGTAAGTATAGCATCCAAGTAGAAAGTTCAGCGGTCAGCAATGGTTTGAAATGGCTTCTCATTAAAGTATTAATTTATTATTATTTGTAGCAGCTTTAGAAACTAATTAAGCGAAAAGAGAATGACAAAAAATCCCAAGCATCTACATGCAATTACCGGTATCATGTTTTTGGATTTTTTGGATTATTTTTTGTTACGTAGGTACCTATTCGAACTGCAATAGAAAAAGCGGCATAGAAATATAATGTTGGCTAAGATTATTTTTATATGTGTCATGCATTGAATTGCATTAGCAATGAGTACCAGCAACTAAAACCACAAGTAACATGAAACTTTGGGAATGTGAACGTAATCCACTTAAACGTCGCACAGGCTCGGTTTTATTTTAATCCATTTTGTTTATAAAATAAAAATGAATGTTCAAATTTTATCTACTATTTTACTATTTATTAAGCATGAATGTTGTGTATTTTTTTAATTATGTTCATTATCTTTCCCTGTAACTTCAAATGATTCGTTTGTTAAGTCAAAACCCACTTTGATTCCTAGGCTAAGTTTATAAAACAAAAGACTGTTGTTTTTACACCCTTAATTATTCTTTATGGGTTGTTTCAATACAAAATACCTCTTCAAAAATCGATTTTAAAACCCTATAAAAGTTTCCGAGCGAGGG
The DNA here is from genome assembly GCA_963853775.1 of Xanthia togata. Classification (NCBI taxonomy): domain Eukaryota; kingdom Metazoa; phylum Arthropoda; class Insecta; order Lepidoptera; family Noctuidae; genus Xanthia; species Xanthia togata. The sequence goes on along the minus strand of OY970802.1, from coordinate 7,558,831 downwards.
GAACCGGTCAACGCCCCCAACGACACGCCACAATGAAAAAGTTTGCGAAAACGGGATGCGCACTCGCGCGTCCTGCCACTGACAACTCCAGATTTCAATGTCACTTGTTAGCACCTTCCTTAAGAGTGAGTCATAAACTTACCAGTTTCGGTTTTAAATCGAGGTCATGGACTCATGACACTGGAATGTAGGGGACAGTAGATTGTTAAATAGTTGGTGTCGTCTGTGGTCATCACGCTTTTCAGCTTTTGTGTACTTTCCTAATTGTTCTTTGGTGTCACAGTGCTGACCAGGTTTCGAAACCACGGCTTGCTATGTATCTGAGTCACGTGATCACAAGCTGGTAATTTCGCCCTAATTTTAACACTGGCCGTTTTAATGTTAACGAATCGACCTCGAAATGGTTTAGTAAGCCGTGTTGTAATTAAACGACATTCACACATACTTGTTATCCGCGTTATCAAACTGAGTAACAGTTTAGCCTAATTATTTTGTTAGGAATATTTAAATTTTACAACTAAGTTGATAAATAGGTACATGATTCTCTTAGGAAATCACTAAAATTACTCTTGCTTAAATGTAATTAAAAGATTTATGTTATCCGAATTAAGTTTTAAGATAATTTTGCACCTACCAATTTCGAAATTAAAATGTCATATAGTTTCGATATAGGTATCACTATAGTTTCAGCGTTTTTAAATAAAATTAATGTCATTAAGATATTAGCAAATTAGCAAGCATTTGCAACTATTTGCGAGAGACAGAGTTGTGTAAACACGCGCCGTCCCCGGTGTCCGTGGGGAAAATCAATAATGATTTCCATCAATCGGCGCGGACGCTCTATCGCTCTTTGTCTTTGATTTAATTTGTTTTACACAATGCCCTTTGTAAAGAATGTATTAATTAAGCTTGTAACACAGTATGACGCATAAACACTGCAGGTATCGATTGGACTCACCATCTAACATGCAGCGGCGAGACGCAACATCGTCTTCGTCAAACTCCTCGACGCCTGCACTCTTCTCCTTAGCCACTTCCATGATGATTCACCCACTTGCACTCTCCACACTGTTTACATCACGCAAACGATGGATACACAATATTTATCACACCACAGTACGAAGCCATGCTGAACTCGCCAGTTTCACCAGCTGATCGCGGGGACGTATGTCGTCGCGTGGAGTCTCGCGGAAGCGCCTTATCTCGATAGCCGTAAGCAAATAACTGGTTGTAATCGACCAGTCGACCGCCGTACATCGGCCGTTCAATGTCAGTATCGAATGGACAATCAATTATGCGACGGTGTCGCGTAAAGAGGAGTCGTGTGTCGCAGCTTGGCTGCCGCGTAGTCTGGTATACGGCCGCGCATGCGTAGTGTGGAGTGCGGCGGAGGGCGCATGCGTGGGCCGGGAGTATGGCGGTATCGACGAGCTATGGCAACCGAGGGCAAGTATGGCGACGGCGGGACGCCATGCCTGCGACTGACCGGCGCGCTACGCGCCCTCTCGAATGGAATTTAATTAAGCTATTTGCTTGCAGCATCGATGCGAAGTCGAACGCACTCAAGGCCTTCAACTTATTTTCTTATCACGCAGTTTTGCAAGCCTCAATTAAAAGCGCAAATGTTGACTCAGTTGATATTGAACTTTGTAATATTTTGACGAAAGTTCATTAATAAGCATTATGTAAGATTATAATTAAGTATATAAATGTGTACAAATAAATCAATTTAAATTGTTAATTAACACACATGTCATTATTTTATTTGAATAGGTACATAATCACAAGCGTAGTAGCTCAACCGATTTAAAGTAAAATAAAGGAAATAAAACGTTGCTTTATCCTAACACGAAATTCACAGTCGCATTTTGGTTGGGAAATCCTCCCAGGCTAATTAATTGTAATAAAGCCTAAAAATTAATGAATTCGTAATTATAATTATATGAAAGAAAAGGAAAAAAACATCTACAAAATAATGTGGTTACTCATCATAAATATAAATAAAATAAAAAACACAAACGCCTACCAAATTATGAACGAACAATGTACCGAGAGTGTTTTGTGTATTGCTCGACAAAGTTTGCCAGGCGCTCAACTATCGACTGCATTCAAGCAGAATACACACAAAAAACGTAATTAATTGTTTAGTATTTTCATATAACCACGGATATCAATAATAGTACAAAAATATAAAAGCGTTAAGATTAGGTCTGTGGCAAGTGACACATGATTAATCGTACTGACATTGCCAAAACTGGTTAAACGGAAAAACAACAAATTCTAAACATGTTAAGGATGACATCATTTTGGGCCCGGCCGAAGTTCAACGGTTTATCCGGTTGATTTGTATCATCATCGCGAAAATTGACAATGATGCAAGCTACGATAATAAGTAGACATTATTATTCTAAGCATGCTAACTTCTCGTTTGATCGAATGTCTGTGAACTATTGTTACGTGCGACGAAAGTAAGTTGCTCGCAAATTACTTTAGGAACTCTATAAATAGGTGTTATGAAACCTTAAAGATGTAGCATAAAAGAGTCATTCAGCCAGATTACCACAGTTTTGTGGCAAGGTATTAAATTGGTACATGATTTTCATTTCTAATACGCTTTTAACAATTAAGAAACAGTGGCACTTTTAAGATTCTCTGGTCACACAGAACTCATGGAAATTCCTGAGATCGATGAGAACATGCAAAGAGGTGTACTACGGCTTGGGTGTCTTACATCACTGGCTGGGTCCCAGGCCCAATAATATGATAAATAATGCTCATCCCGGGAAATGTCGGGCATGGTTCCAAGATTCGAGATACATTCGAGAAAAGTCTGGAGAGAATACGGTTTATTTTCTTCCTGATGTTATCGCTAAATGCCCGATAAATATATAGATCGAATCGGTTTTTAGTAGTTGTCTCAGTTTGTGTTGAAATGGTGTGTACAAAATATACTCTGTGTAGTCCCCAATATTTGGAATAAATTGATGTAGACATTTTCAGTCTTATTGTTATAATAGTCAGCCGATTGGAACTCCCAATTTTTGTTTATGCAATCATGTATCGGGATCGGCAGCAATGATAGTGACGTAAGCAACACTATATAGACCAATGATCGGTTGATTGAAAACGATCAAGACCATAATTATTGTTAAAGACTTCGTTTGCATCGTGTTCATTATGCAGTCACTTTATATTCAATAGCGCACCTAGATACCGACCGAAATACGTAAGCACTAGCACTGTACCTATTCATGACATTATTTTCATTTTAAGATCTAAATACAGAAAGGAAAAAACCAGGGAACTATTCGATTAACAATAACGGTCGGTAAAGAATATGCAATGGAAGTGAGTTACCTAATTACACTTCCGGGCGGCACATGCCTTAGATGCAATAAATAAGAAATCTAAATAAAAATTACGACCAAATAATGGTTGTGCAACCGATTTGATAGCACACGACAATAAAATGAATAGCACAAAAGTGTGCAAAACGATTGAGTGCCTCCTACAACAAAGCTCCATTCACACTACACAACAATGGTTACATTATTTTACGGGCGAAAGCACTTGCGCAAGACCATGTAAACGACGATTAAAATAATTAATGGCTAAACCTAATGACTTACATCACAGAGCCTCCTTTGATCGGCCGTTACAAAGCTGCTTGGTCGCTCTCATTAATAAAATTAACAATTAATGGTTTGTTCTCGATGCCTTTCTGATTTCTTTCGATGATGGATACGTACTGAAGAAAGTACATTATACACAATATACACCGTAGAACATGTCATTAATAATATTATACCTACGGACCGTGACTATAATGTAATCAGTGTCCTATTTGCAGTCATAAACTCAAACTCAAAAACAAATTATCCTGTTTGGTGCTACGGCGTAGCGCGTAGACCTTCCCGTAGGCGCTCGGGCTACGAAACATAATAATCGATTTTTGGTGGAATTATTATGTATATGCTGTTTAGGTTAAAGTATTTAGGTATTAAAATACATAATATGTGTTTGATTTGAATCTGCATCAAAGTATTGTGCATGTGGTAGCAAAAGTGTTATCGTGCACGGAGGCTGCATTAAATGGTTCCCTATCAGCCTTCTTTAAGGTATTTGTATGCACGGAGGGTAGCTAATTTACACAGGCATCTTTCCAAATGATAATTTAAAGAACGTCTTCTCAGAATCCGATAGTACATAATCCATTTCCTTATTAGAGATTCAAGCATTGACAGGTAATGTAAAATTACTTACTCAACAAAATCCAATCATTTTGTCGTGTTTTATATCCATTTTAAATACTGTTAAGTAAAGTAAGACAGTAATCAATGCAAGCTACTGCAAGTTTTGCGTAGTACCATTGCATTACACGGTCGATAGCCTCGAGATGGGATCTCATAGTTAATGGTGATGATGGCGTTCTATGCAAGGAGCTAACATTCGCACGGTATAGCTAGGCTATAGTATTATCACTAACAGAAGTGTAAGGACAGATTCACATTTTTGTGACGAGTGTGTCGTAGCGCCCCAGAACGATACCAACTTCCTTCAATAGTATTGCAGTTTCGTTGCCTCTTGGGCTACCTATATATGAGAGTGGTATAGTTCTGGAACGTTAAAAATACTTAACAGTATGAATGCAGCTTTATATCCATGGAAACTAAATTGTACCTGCGTGTCCGCTAAAGATGGCAATTTTAACGTTGCTAAAATAATAACGCATATATCGCGTTATTATGTTATTACTGGAGAATGTTGAGTGTGCGTAAATTATGCATAATATAGTATTAGTCGACCTTGAAAATTATTTCATTCAGCAAATTGGCGTTCTGACGAGTTAACGTGCGTGTTTAATAACAGCTGTTCCCTATAATAGTATTAAGGTGTGTAGTTTCGTAGCGAAAGTATGTGAAAATGATTAGGAATTCGTATTTTTAGACTTGTTGATACTCTGTAGTTGGTTAAAAAGTTGATGCTGAAATCTTGATGCTTATTTTGTATTAAGCTACCCCACGCGACATACCTAAACTTTAATAGTAGATTCTACAACAAGTGCACAAAACGAACCATTTTTATCCGAGACTTTAAGCAGCCCGAGACGAAGGCGAGGGCTGATAGTAAGGTCGAGGATAAAAAGTTTTTGTGGACGAGTTATAAACTCTGCTTTTCACTTCGATTGCGAGGAAATAAAACAGTATAATAACATAACATTTATTTAATTAAAATTCAAAGTAAAATTAGTACAGTTTTGAATACTGAAGGAAATTGTTTTAAAGCTTACGACATTGATATTAGGCTTGGGCTGCAGACCATCCTACTATTAAATTAATTTTGTAATAATAATTTTCTTAAATTAAATAACCTACCGAATTTAAATTTCAATATCTTTTATATCTTAAAAAACACATAAGGCAAATAAATTAAAGTAAATATTATTAAATAACAAATTAGTTCTATCTATGAACTTCTTATTGTGTTTGGCTGTGTGGCTCATTTTCTTTGCCTTAATATAGATACATTTATGAGTAGATACGTTAATGCACTTGTGCACAAAATTCGATTTTGTGCAGCCTATATCGTGCACAAATAAGCATTTTCAGAGCATGAGAAGTGAAAATGTCTTTTATTAACAGGAAAAATAAGAGAGAAAAAACTACTTACGAACTTTTTTGTTTTTTTCGATAGCTTGTGGCGCCGAATCCCTATTGTAATGTAATGATTAATCACTTTTGCGATCAACAGTACCTAACCTATACACCTACTACAGTCTGCAACAGTGTTATCTTTGCATCTGAATAATAAGTAGGTATGCTGTTCTGTTAGATAACAATACACAACATGGCGACTGCTATACACATCCATTCATTTTGTGTGTTCGTAATTAACACCTTCGACTTAACTAAGGTTTACGTAATTGTAGGTACGTTTATTGAATGATGGTGTAACTATTTATGGGAATATAAAAGAAGGTAGGTATTTAGAAGAATTAAGGAGGTCTTTGACCTGAAGGATTATTATTTAGGAAAATACAGGCAAGTAGATAAACAACATAATCAATCTGCCTAGGCTTTTCCTAACTATGTTGGGGTCGGCTTCCAGTCTATCTCGATGTAACTGAATACCGTATTTTACATGGAGTGACTGACTGCCTATCTGACCTCCACAATGCAGAAACTGGGTAATAAGATACACCTTTTCTTTTTTTGGGGTGGGAAATCATCATAATTATAGCTTCTCCCGCTCTGGGCGGAGCGGGAGGGCGTGTCAGACTCTTACTGACTAAAACCCACCCGTGTTCCTTCAGTTGCCTGTACATTGCCAGGGGCCACGGTATCCCTTTCGGACTTTCCCGCTATCCCGGCAGGCATCGGTCCTATCGGACCCCTTCACTAAATAAGATACACCTTGGTTATTGGTTACTGGTTGTCAGAATTTCTGCAAAGATCCACGAATGATAGCCGGGACCAACGGCTTAACGTGCTTTCCGAGGGAATTTATCTATCTATCTATTTTGCCCATAATGTCCCACTGCTGGGCAAAGGCCTCCCTTTCCCACACACGACTATCCTCTGCCATTACGGGCCAGTAATATCGGTAGCAGTCATGTTTACCCCTTCATCTTCGTCTTGGTCTGCTCCATAAAGACAAATAAAAATAATGATAAGTTCTTTTTACCGGAAAATGATATTTTGCAAAGCTGAGGGAACGGTTGTATTAAAACGAAAAAAAAAAAAAAAATCTTTCTTTTCTTTTCTTTATTTGCTAAACGACGTCTAAATAGGAAAATGCTAGGTTATCATCGCACTTGACGGTCGGCTTTTGAGCAGGATGTTTTTATTAGCAGACAGGATGAAGCTGCAGCACGCCCTCTTCGCCCCAAGAAAACAAGTATAACGTATCGGTACTTTATATTATAGCGTTTGTCTATTTGCCCTCATTTTACTAATCTTTACCATTCATTTTACTAATGTTTCTTTTTTTTATCTTTATCTTTTTATTTTACTAGGCTTTACTCTAGACACTTGTGACAACGACATTATATTTAAATTAATAATAAGCTGTACTGTGAACTGTGCTCGTAATAAGCTAACTGAATGAGAAACAAAACCATTAAGCACATAAAAGTAAATAAAAACCAATCAAAATGCAATGCAATTCATTTTGATTTCATTTTAGACCAAGGTGCCGGACATAACCCTACAATTCAGAAGACTTAAGTGGAAATGGTCTGGACACATGATAAGAGGGAAGGACAAATGGGAGCACAATAGTTACCCAGTGTACCCAAGAAAAGGTTAGATGATGACATCAGACAGGTCGCTGGAACAACATGGGGCAGTGGCCAGAGAGAGAAAGGAATGGCGAAGGTTGGAGGCCTTTGCCGACTGGCAAACGGTGTCACCCGCATACGTTTCGATCCCGTGGAAATATCGGGATAAAAAGTATCTTATGTCCTAACCCAGGTCATTGTCTACCAATGTGCTAAATTTTATACAAATCCGTTAAGCCATTTTAGCGTGAAAGCGTAACAAACAAACATACAAAAAATAAATCTTTTTCTCTTTATAATCTTAGTTTAGGTAAACAAACGCCAAATACGAGACTGACTGACTACACTATGCTTGTCCGACTAAAAGGCTAATAATAAAAAAGTGCCTACCTTATCATAACATCACGCCAGTATTCTCAAGGGTTAGGCAGAGGTGAATAGTGCAGACACATTTCGTCGATACTTTATATAAGATTGCTTGTTATGCTCGCGTTTCTTCTACCTCTGAGCTCAAACTTATTACTCTAAACGACTCCGACAGCGGCTTTATAAATTATGCGTAATAATAATTTATATACCTATGTTCAACGATAAGCTTTATATAATTTCCAGCAATTTGGTGGGATGCAGCGTCACTGCTATTTTAATAAGCTGTCAACGGCAGACGTTGAATAATTGAGGCTTATAAAAACAAGTGAAGATTTGTTTTTAAATTATGGCAGAAGAAATATTAATTCGTGCTTAATCTTGTTGATGTTTGCAATGGGTACAAGCCATTAGGGGATAGACTTATTTAACTTACTAATCATCATGTAAAGTACTGGCGAAAATGGACCTCCAAATAATAGTATACTACAATGTATGGGTTAATAGGAAAATTCCATATGACTTGCATATCTGGACCTTTGGTCCTATATTTTATCATCATTAATTACCTATGTAATTGGAATCATCACAGTTTTTATATGTTCATTTTAATGTCTTTTTTATGTCTTGGTCGTTAACAAATTAATCTGTAATTTCTTATATAATTTTCTTTATTTAGCTATTACGACATCTTAGATTTGATAACAAATATTATAAAAACAGTAATGAGATTTTAACTGCCTCAAACATCTTCAGTGCACACAGTTCGTAATCATGAGTAGTACTTATGTACTTGAGCCTTGAAGTTTTTTAAAGCTTAGGGAAACTTATGCTTCAAGAAATTTTTTCAAGACCTGCTGAAATTCTTCACATAGCAGAAGGGAGGAAAGTAAAGTGTGTATGGTAGTTATCATTTAAACGTGCTTTAGTATGTTGTGCTATGTATTTTGTGTGCACCAAATAAACTATCTATTTGATGCAAAACGTAACAACCAAATAATCCGAAAGCCAAACCTCGTTTTCGCACGAAAACTAAATATTTGCAACTTCTATCTACCCAATTACCTATTTCTTTCTCTCGTGACATGGAAACCTAGCTCACGCTTCGCGGCATGATTCAACATCATCAGATTAAGATCTCAGATAATGCGGTTGCGATTCTTATATATTTTCTTGCTGGTCGCGTGCCTACTTGTGCTACTAGAAAATTGTTATTGTCTGTTTTTCTCAAGCTTCGAAGAAACAAGATTTATTTAAGACTTAAGTAAGTAAACGTGTTGTGAATTAACAATTAATGTAGTTTTTATTTATAAATAAAACCTTGTAAGTGTGATAGGAATTAATTAGGTGCCGTTTTTTGCACCATCATCGCGCATCGGTGTCATGTTTTCTAAAGGCGATTTTTTGTAAGCTTTGATGTTTTCCTCGATATAATGTATGATGTTTCTTTGCGTCTCATTTTGTTATTAATATCTGTGACATCATAAACTAATATTAATAAAACTATGTTGGAAATATCAAGTTTTCTGATAATTGCCAGGTTACTGTCCAATTATTATTTCACGTTCAAATATAAATTGGAAGTGTTGATACCGCAACCTGTTACTCAATTTAATTGGTACTTTCTTTGTTATCAGCGATCATTCGCTGCCTCAATAATTTAGTATCTCAGTTAAAACAATAAGATAAAGTCACGCACATTATATTTCCTAGGTTTTGTTCTCCGGGTTCCTAGGATATCTTGAAACTTGTCACCTAGCTAGCATTTCGAGTATTTCCGGAGAAACTAAGTGAACATTACGTTAGACTTAATTGCGTCATCCATTATACTTATAATTAGGTACACAAGTAGGTAGACATACCTTAACGTACGAGTAAGTTAATAAATCATAGAACAATACAGTAGGTTTAATGAAACTAAATGATGTACCTACAATGTTTTTTTACCGTGCAGGTCATCAATCAACACAATAAGGTCAAGACATCAGTTACTAAGTTTTATATAATAGTACTTATAAAACTTAGCCAGTAAATGACAGGAAAATATTTGCATGTACATTAATAATAATCGACTACATGGATATCATAATATTCTACAGGTTAATATCATGTATCGTGGAATTTGTCATTTAGCAAGCGGATGTCAATATTTTTTAAGTAGATATCGATTTCCTACAATAGTTACAAGCTGTTTTTACGTTATAAGGGATATTTTTTTGTTTTGAAAAATGATTATAGGTATTCACTTAAAAGCAAGATGTTACTAAACTCAAGTTTTCCTTTATTCTTGGCTATTTTTGACAAACAGTTAAACTTCGCATTTTAGGAAAATTACGGGTGTTGAAGATTTCCGTTTACAGACACGTTATGTAATGCAGTAACCGTTATCCAGTAATGTTATTATACTTAGAAGACACCGACGACTGCCGAGTTAAAGTAACCGACATATTTCCGAGAACAACCAGGAAAACTGTCAAGAAACTAGGTACCTCTACTTACCCACAATCATAGTGTTTTACGGTCCATTTGTTTTTTTTTTGTTACTATAAATCTGATTTTAATCAAGATTATATATTTATTTAAACCGACTTCCAAAAAAAACACTACAAAGTTAAAAATAACTTTAATTTCGGAAGTCGGTGTCTTTGGTTTAGAATTTTCGTTTTTTGCTACCAACTTCCGAAATTATAGTTATTTTTAACTTTGTAGTGTTTTTTTTTTTTGTATTATGTTTTTATTTTCACTTTATAGTTATGGGAACTACCCCATACACATTCGAATACCACTGCTTGCTATGTAAATAACAGTGACAGGAAGTTATTAACATCAGATTTTAGAGGTATGAGGAACAGGGTATAAAATTCACTCATCCTCTATAGAAAAGGGAGGATCCTCCGACCAGACGGGTGTTGTGTCTGGCGGGCAACTGTCCAACGATTGATGTCGGATAGTCATATATATGTCGTTCGTGCGGTAAACTCTAATTGCGCGATGTGGGATTTATGTGACGTCAGAGGTCTTTGATGCGAAGTTCGCATGTGGCAATGTAGATGCCGCCACAAGATCATCCACGTAGACTAAGTGCGAACAATACGTATTAATTGAGCTAACTCAAAAACTACCCAAGCAAAGTTGATACAATTTATATAGGAGAACCGTGCAAGCTTCCCCTACCAAAAAAAAAAAAAGAATCATCAAATCAATTCATAATTGGCGAAGTAATCGCGAATAATACTGATAAAATAAATTTATATTGATTGCCCTACGTTTAACAGTCTTTAGATTTTATAGCTGATAGAAAAATAACGGTTTGCACATTAAACATCTCATTAGTTATAAGGAAATCCGTGGCAAAATAAAATTTATTGGGAAAACTTTCCAATGCCTATTCTCATTAATAAAGAAGTTGATGGTGCATGCAATGCGAATTAGCTATAGTAAAAGTTTCACGTGTCTGAAGAGAAAATTGAAAATTTAAATTCACCTGTCGAATGTCACCTTTTCCTACAGAGTCTAGAGTCCTCGCCACCACTCAAGTCCGATAGACACGGCGCTAGTGTCTAAGTCATTGCAATAAAATGCATTTAAAAAAAAATTGTTCCACAATTTGCCGCCTCACTTCAGTGGTGACGCGGACTCTCCTGCTCAATCATCAAACAACAATTCCACTTCTGGGCTTGGACAAGAGATTCTTCCACAGAAAAGGAGTCTGATCCGGGCATAGACAGACAAGTCTTCCACAAAAGAGTTGCTTATAAGATTGGACAGGTGAATTCGTATCAAGCGTTTAGTAGAGTCTGCTTCCCTCCTTCCGCTATCGTTAAGCCAAAAGCAAGCAGAAAGGCAATCTTACTAGAAAATTACCTAAGTTATATGAAGCACGATTTTCACACCCATTTACCTTACATAACTAGGGCATATGCAGAACTGTAAATAACGTTAGCACTAAATGCATGGGCACGACTAAACGCGGCAGTAACGTGAAGATATACAATGTTGTGATGCAACTATGTACGAGTGACTATGTGCATATGGAGATGAGTACCCAACTCTCGGCAATTGAACACGTAATCGATATGGATTATCTACATAATCATGTCACTTCCCTCTTCTTACTCCCATGAAGTGTGTGGTTTGTTTCATTAAACATGATCTTTCATTGTCTCTTTAGTACCTCACGTTTCTCTACCATTTAGGTATTTATTTATTCTTAGGAAAGCTTACAGTCTAATGTCTATTTAGTATGTGCAATAGCGCTTACCATTGACATATATAAGCTTCCACAAATTAAAAACCATGTATCTAAAATAAAAGAAAGACAAGAAACATACATAAATAAAAATTAAAAACAAAATCTTCTTAAATATAACCTAACAAATTATTCTTTGAACAAAACAAAATAAATACAATTCTGCATTAAAAACAAATCTAAAAAGATCTTGAAATTTATGAATCATAATTCAAATATCATAATTATACAATAGTATTTCATTTACAACATCGTGTTTTCATTTTCATCGTATTACATAGCTACTTCAAGACCGAAGTACCTACCTCGCTGGAAATCAAGGAGCCCAGCAGTAGGACGGCTAAGACTGATATCAATTGTAAAAATAACATAAAATCATTTCTGAGCCTGAAATATCCACTGAAAACATGGAACTCCATGCATTAGGTAGGGGTAACTGTGAAGCCACAGGTCTATACAATGAAATACTTAACGTCAAAATTACTACCAGAGTTATAATTATAACTTATATAGTTTAAAGAACTTTCATCTTCATACTCTTAACAAAAGGATGTTTACTCATGTAAGTTCCTATTACAAAACACAAAACAGGTTTCATAAAGAAAGTCGGTGATTAAGCCCAAATAACTATCTGATAAGCCCACATAGTGATTAAATGTTCGATGTTTGTCTCCACTATCACAACCCACATCTGAATAGAGGATGAAATATCACCAGGAGGCATTGTAATTAGAGCGCTACACCTCCTACAATCGATTATGTAGTTCATACGTAACCAAATCGTTTCTTCGTGACTCGATAACTTTTGTTTGTTTAAGACGTCATTCGATTCAATGCGTTGTTGTTAGGTAAATGATATAAATTATGTATGTTATTTCATAGTGCTGTCTATATTACGGTTATTTAAACTAGTGCAAATAGTTTTTATGTGAAGTGTTGCACGCATACCATATCGCGATTACAGCGTCAAACTACTTGTACATGTGATTGAGATATGGAAAAAGAAATCACCAGTTTCAGGTTGTGTGGTCATGGTATACTAAAGTGCTTCTGTTACTTTTACATTAAAATTGCCGTAAAAGTAAAGATTTACAACGCGTTTACGGTGTAACAGTAAACAATATGTGACATTATCTAATGTTTTCATTAATGTTGTCGATCGTCAATTGCTTTCAGGAAGTTTATCAAGGAGGATTCGCAAGAACATAAGTTAATTTTATTGCAGTCGTTTTAATACTAAAGCTATTAGGTACTTAAAAAAACATTTATTATTTTTTATAATCTATATTATCATGTCATTTTTTCAAATAATAAGACTCCGAGTGACAGTATACTTTATTTTATTAATATTTCCATGCCATTGTTTAAGGCAAACGCAATGATTATCTTATCTTCTTCATAATAGTTAGGTATAACATAACACATAAACTTGATAAACTGTTAAACTTATTACAATAAATCGGCTTCACAATAAAACCGCACGAGCTGAATCGATTAAATGGCAGCGATTAATCAGGTTGCATCTATTAAGGCGAGCGCCAATAAATATAAATATCGATCGTACTCGTTTGCAATCAATAATCGATTACGTAATCGGTGTCACCTGTCGCAAAGCGGGCGGCGACCTCACTATGATATAACGGACGCAACCCATGAAAAGTAACTGGCAGTTAAATTAACAGGAAACGTAATTGGATACAGGCATGTGGTTTAAATGCCGCAGTTAAAATACATCTGCCTCAAAATGTAATATGAAAGGAGGTGTACGCAACGCACGTCTGTCGGTTTGTTGAATGAAAATGTTTGAACTGATTTCGGTTGAGCTTTTCGAGCTTTTAGCCGCTAAAGCTTATGCGGAAAACACGAACAGTTTTATAAAGCGGCCAAGCTAAGCTTTCTATTGAATTTAATGAAGTAAAAAAATATGTAAGTATTTGAGTATTCCGCTGGTTTTCTCTACGCTAATCGTAAAGAGCTTTATAGCGAGAAAGTATGTGGTACAAAATGATTCAAAATTGCCAATTTGAAATCTTGCCAGGTAGTAAAAAGTAGAAGCGCAAGTTCCTTGTTGACCCAGCGCAATAATAATAAAAATGTAGGCACGGTAATTGTTCTTGATTGTGAATTGGACTAAATTGGAACTAATCACGGAATATCTTTAACCGTGTATTATAAAAGAGAAAGTACGGGGTTATCATAAAAAAAATGGTTTAATTTTGATAATCGACTATCGAGTGATTTGCAAATAACGATTAATTATCATAAATCTTGGTAGGTAACTTAAGGAACTGCACTTTCAAAATATGTCGATTTGTATAAATTGAAACAGGTACTTCATTTGCGAACATTTCAGTGGAAAATGTAATGGGTGTCAAAGTTCGAGACAGTCATTAATTTGAACACTTGTATGGAGTTTCGATTAAGCCGACAAACCCAGAATCATGTATCCGGGGTTAATTGTGTTTTAAGTCGGATCCGTTATTAAGGTCAAGTTATTAATTTACCAAATGCATTTATGAAGATTTCAGCACACTTTCTTCGAACAAAAAATATGTAGTTAATTGAATTGATGAAATTGCTATACGAATCTCTTTAAAGGTTTATGGTCGGTACGTTCCTTGGTGCAGGACTTTTTGCGAACACTTTAAACTTATGTAATTAACCCGGTTTCATTTGCCATATTATATATCAATTATATACTCTCGCGGAAGTTGCACGCGACGATTTGTAATCATAGGTAACCGTTCTTTTGCTGTATCATGTGCGCGTACATAATGTATTATGATAGGCTATGTAATCTTATTGGGTGTCATGAATCATTCCAATTATTTGGCGACTCAATAGTAATTTATATCTCAAACATTAACTTCACGATTGCAGTTGGATACTGCGGTATCCCAGTGTTGTCGTAAGGATGAGTAATTCTTGTAGGTACTCATTTATATTCATAGGGGACATCGTAAGCAGCATTTCCATGGACATGTACACAATGGATTGCCACTGTTCCATTGACAATGGCCACTTCAATGGAACTCTTGTCCGACTGAAGATATGAAAGCTGGCGTATGCCCACACTGTGTTTAGTTTTACCATTGTGTAAAGGCAACATCAGGTATGATAGGCAAGTCAAGTGCAGGGAAAACATACATTATAGTTGGAAAATGGAGATGAGTTCAGAATGTTCGTGCCATTCAACACTAGTTGTTTTTAAATCTAGCATAGCACTTTGCCGGCGGCTCCCGTTGTCTTTCCCGCGGGTCCAGTTATTTTTCCCGGGATAAAAAGCTAGGATAAAATAGCATAATTATGTTACTCCCTGAAAACTAAGCTTTCTAATAGTAAAAGAATTTTTCAAATCGGTCCAGTAGTTTCGGAGCAATACAAACAAACAAACAATCAAATCTTTCCTCTTCATAATATTAGATTGATTAAAGATGATATTGATTTTCCGTAACAACGCTGAGGTAGGCTTTAGCGACAAACATTCAAATGAATGCGACTGATTGGTTTAGTTAGAGACTGCCACATTTTGACCTACGAACCCAATTTACCCTGGGTTAAACCCACAGCTTTACGCGATCTTTGGAGTGATAAAAACCATTTTGGCTTGGTTTGACAACGACGTGAAAGCTTATCCTAGTTTATAATCTGGTTTGTGTGTGAGATTTGCGTTTTGCCTATAGGGGCAACTCTTAGTCCTGTATGACAGCGGTGTTTTTCCGTGCATGTGTTTTCGTGATAAATTATTTTATTTCTGTAAGTAGGTTTGTACAAACACTTTTACACGACAATCATATTTTAAAAACTAGATGAGGTCGGTGTTTTCTATCTGATTACTCTGAGCAGAAAGGCCGAAACAAACTCAGAGGGCGCAGTCTTTTTTAATGTCCAGAAATAATTTTGGTCAGGTCATGTAAAGACCATGTTGATTGGTGTCTGAAATAGTCTTTTGAGGATAAGATAAGATAAGATAAGATAAGTCATTTATTTGTAAACATGAGTATACATACAAGGCATGCAGGTTGTTCATAAATAAGAAAGATCCGTCATGTTCGGCCTTTGTGGCATACAAATAAAATAAATCAGAAAAGTCATTCAACAAAGCTAAAAACATGATTAAATTTTCACACAACCTAAAAATTAAATTTAAACAATAAATTACAGATTTTAATAAAATTGTCCTATATTCTAATTATAAAATGTCAAAATTATATGCCAGTAAATATTTGTTCAAATTCATAAAATTACACTTTCTCATTTAAATATTCTAAAATACTGTAGTATGCTTTCCCAACTAGATATAATTTTAGCCGCTTTTTTATGATAGAACCACACATATTGAGTGGACCTGTTCAGTCAGTGCAAGCATTAATCAAAGCATTAATGCAGCTCAACTTCCTACCTTCTGACTCCGCGGCATGTCTATTTGCCCAAAAATAGTAAATTTCTCTCATCACCCACATCGTTTCCATTCCATGAAGGTTGTGTCCGAAGTTCGGGGCTTGTCAATAAGTTGTTTACCTTTATAAGATATTAAGTAGTATAACAACAAAAAATATCACAAAAACATGAAATTAATCATTATTTATTTTAGGTATTTAATAAAGTATTAGGGAAATAAAGCTACCCATAGTTTAAATATTAATTAGAGTGAAAACTAGCATCGTGAGCATAAACCTATAAAGGAATTAACTACAACCAGCTCGGAAGACTCGGCTGTAAATGGTAGAATACCACATCCTGTTACTTTATAATTGTTTATACAATGAACATTCTTTACTATGATTTATTAGCGCATGCGAAGTATTGCTATTTTATTACTATCGAAAAGGCCGTAAAGCTTATTCCATCCATTATTTTCAAGTTGCCATCGTAAAATAAGAATAGGGTTTTCTAATATCTGAAAGCGTCTAAAGGTGGGTCTGGGAACAAAGTTTTATGGTCAAAAAATGTCTAGATGTAAATTGATTTTGTCTCTGAGCATTATTATCCTTGTAGCAAAAGTTATCAAGTGAATATATTTTTGACTTATTTTTTACTTGGCACATTATCAACTGAAGCTCTGAAATATCAAAGTGCATCTCTCGTGAAGGTGTCAGAAGTGATGCAACCAATCTAAAATGAAGACAAAAAAATATAGTTTCATAACACCACTTCATACGAGCCGAATGAAGGATGGAGGGCATTATGTACTTGTAAGTATACGTCAAGAAAAAAATACTCGTAAGTTCTCTCATAACAGCGTCTGGTTAGGCCCTTGTATGGGTGTGGAACTTTTTGCGTAACCAACCAGTCGTAAATGGAGAAATATTCTCGATAGTTGAGCATTTATGAAATGTAAAGCTTTAATTATATTGGTTTTTATTTTATTGGTTGAATGCCACAATTCACTGTATTGCTGAATTATTATTATCCGGTGAAGTATTAAATATAAAATGCGCTTTTGTAACAAGCCTGGGACCAACAAATATGAAACGTGTAGGAAACAAGTTACGCGTATATTTCCTGTAAATCGAATGGGGGGAAATTGGTCACTGTAATGGTTATAACAGGCCGATAATCTATTCACTTACGTGCATTATTTCGAATAAAGTTTCCCTGTCTCTTTTTTAGTGCCCGACCACAATCGACATCTTAGGAGTTTATACTTTTATTTCGTCTTTTATTTTGTGACCTAGATTTTTAAGAAGTCCAATTACAATTTTTAAAGGCATGTTATTCTTTTCGGCACGGAAGAGACAGCAATATTCTCTCCATATTCTGCTTTCACAATTTTTACTGTTTGTCGTTCTGTTTACCCCCCGTTTGAGCAGCATTTGCACATTAAGGTTTTATCAAGGTAATGGACGTTTTTACTAACGAAAGAAACTGAAAGTATATCGAGAGCAAAACAAGTTTTAGAATGAAAACCGAAAGTCTTAAGGATAGGCGAATAAAATGAATTATGCAAATTACACGTAAGTTTAATCAACTTTAATTATGAAATCCTGGCCATTTAAATGATGTAGATTGCGTTAATCTTCTTCAAGTGTGCAGAGATTATGCAGATGAAAGGCTTCGAGATATAATTAGTTTTTACGAGTCAAAACATATTATGACTTATAGGTGAGTACCAAACATAACATAAGGCCTGATTTCCTCGAAGGTCATAGTAGGTACAACCACATTTCGCCAGTTTAATAGAGGGTGAGCCTATTTTCTTCAACCGTGATCAAACCAGACTCCGGACTGCTACTGAGAAATTCCTGATGGAAAAATCCAATACGACTTTGCCTGGGAATCGAACCCAGGACCTCATGGTCAGCAGTAGCGCTTGCGAGCAATAGACCAACGAGGCAGTTGCTGGTCCTGCTCCACAACCACAACTAATTGATTAACATTTTGAAAATACTGTTATTGCATAGCACGGGTGTGAGTACTATGTACTAAAGAGCTACCATTTACCAGGGCCTCAAGTCTGCTATTACAATAGTGTCAGAATGTTCAATCATTGATTTCATAATTGTTGATTTTGACAAGTTTGGTAATCTACTAACATGTTGCCGTCATTATGACTTTCCAATGGTCAGCCACTGACACTCCATTGAAATAAATGGCATCTACTCGTATTGGTAATCTCGTACATAATGAACAATGAATGACTGACTTAGGCGGTAATCTGTTAAAATTTTGACAGTTCCTTGGATCAGTGACCTACCATGAGAACGTCATTGTGCAGTCATTTCTTTTAATTCGTTACGAGTATCGTGTTTGTGGAATACAATGATCCACCAATGATCGACCATTATTAATTTAGCAGATTACGAACTTTAAGCAAAATGACAATGGGATCGAGTTGGTATGACGAATTTATAAAAATAGCAGACTTGGGCCCCGGGTAATATGTATTTCATTGACTTGAATGTGCCATGGCGGCTGTGAGTATGTCATGCTCACTCAGATGTCTCGCTGATGGTGGCGCGTCTGTTGGATCATTTAGCTTCCTTCAAAATGGTTGAGCTGAATGGTGCTGATCCATGCGTCATGTTCGTGAACGGGAGCCGTCAGTTGGGACTGGTCATCTCTTAGCTGCCATGGCTTATTTTAATTTATTTTCTTAATTTTTACTTATTATTTATTCTTTTTATTACGGACGCTTTTACGAACGTGCACGTCTTTCTACATTGTTCTCACATGCATAATTTCAAAATGAATGATGTAACCAATATTTTGTATCAAATTATTGATTTAAAAGAGTATCCATGGAATTTCTTGCCCGTTCTTCTCCATAGGTACCTACTACACTTTGGAATGGAACTTCATATTTTTGACTAACCGACCCCTTGACAGTTCAAAAGTGCCTGTAAATGGTTTAATTGAAATAAATGCTTTAATTGAAATAAATGCTTTAATTGAAATAAATGCTTTGAGTTTGAGTTTGAGTAAGGTAGTAAGTAAGTACCTACTAGATATTTTTCTAAGTGCTCTCGGATCCAATTACCCACATCAGCAGAAAATAACGATGGGCACTAATTGGTACTAGCAATGGGCACTATAGCGCCTACCTAGGCTTACACATAGCAGTTTAAAATTCGAACTGACAATATGATTACAAATGTTGTACAACAAACTGTTACAACTTCCCGACAGCCCAACAAAATATACAAAGTCAAAGTTCAAACTAAGACATGTCCAACAATCATTACGATTCTAACAACTGAAACAAGACGGAAGGTGGTGCAAGTCGCGCAGTTAGAGCACTGTGCTGATAAGCAGTACGTGATCACCCGGAGCCCAGGAAGGAAAGCAACCAGGGCAAAAACTAGGAAATTGATTCGCGATCGTGCAATGAATCAGCTGAGGGCACCGCGCTTGAACTCTTTCTGATAAGGAGTTTAATAACCACACGCTTTGTAACATGGGCTTGTAATGGTGTTGAGGTGTTTGATGTAGGATACTATGTCGGTAATACGATAGGACGATTTTTAATCAGCATTGTATAGATAGTGCAATCCACGACGACGCGCCCCACTCCGCTCCGCTCCGTACTAAAGTACAGCTACAGTACAGTACAGTAATCGCGGAGTGGGGCGCGTCGTCGTGGATTGCACTGTCTCTGTTAATGGCAATAAATAAATAAGTTACTCTCATTACTGTGCGTTTGCACTGGAGAAACATTCACAATAAAAATTGTTGAAATCTCTAGTTCCTGTCAAACATTGTAAGGAAAATTGACAGAAAATAGAGATTTCAACATGTTTTGTTGTGAATGTTTCGCACAGTTACAGTGTAGCCCAAACTCAAACCATTTATTTCAATTAAACCAACTACAGACACTTTTGTCGAGGAGTCGGTCAGTCATGAAGATGAAGCTAAAGCCTTGTAAAGTAAAGGAATTGAACTTTTTTCGATAAGATACGTTTCCTTTTGCATTTAAACGGTAGGTATATAATTGTAATGGTAATTGCATACAGGCGCAGTTGGTGTGAACTAAGCCAATTCAGATAACATCACGATTTGCTAATGATTGCTCAACCACATCCTTCTTTGAACAATCTGAAACATAATCAGTATTTCCTCTTCCGAACTAAAATAATAATTTCTATTTCTGAACCCTGATTTGAAAGCCAAGATCTCAAACATGAGACACTCGACAGCGTTGTAATGTTTCAGCGCAGAAACAGCGATGAAGGGCCCGATCGGCGCGCGCGCAGCTTTCCACGTCCCGCTCCTCGGATATCTGTCCCTCTAGACATAACAAGATAAATCGACTTACATTTGAAAGGTAAGCAATTTGTATAGTTGTCTCTAGCGTGAAAGCGAAATCAGTTGTTGAACGTTTGTGTATAATGTGGGTAGGACGTAAAATGAAGTAAATGTCCCTCTAGCTACCGAGATATGCTAAGTGTGGGTGGTAGAAGGTTCCGTACCGTATTGTGGATGTAAAGTCTATGGTGTATTCTATTAGAAAGCTAGGCCCATATAATATTCATTGTTTAATATTTCATGTAAGACCAAAGTGTAATCTTGAGCTACAATATAGATATTTAATATTCTATTAGATAAATTCTGCTGTACAAAACTATAATACTGTATTTGTAATAAAGTCTCATAGCTAATGGTAGTCACAACTTCTCGTTTTTAAATCCCTCATGCTAATATTATTCCTCGAGGTAACAGGCTCACTTTCACTGAAAGCTGTAATTTCAAAATGAATTTATTCATTTGCTTAGTATTAATAAATGTGGTAGTAATTTTACCTTTGAAACCGTGAGTCTTAAATCTTATTTAACGACCCACGGTTTCAAATTTAAATACTCCTTTCTAACGTGATTTAATTTCATGATCCTCCCAACTTTCCCCACTCTGGTGCACTTGTTAACAATCGAGAGCTTCGACCAGGGATTGGTCACGAGCGAGTGCCCATAGAGATGCCTCCGCGACGGGAATCAAGTGATAATCGATTCGATACACTCGGGATAATTTCAGTCTCGGCGCTAGCTTTGATCTTTGAACATGAATGTCTATGGTGCCATTAAGACGGTAAGTACCATTGCAGGTATTTGAAGCAGAAATATGCCATTATACCTGAGCGTGCATGGTATGCAAGACGGGGCCTTGAAAATTATTACAGCATTCGTTGCGAGATAATCAGGGCAACGCTCCTAACCTGGTGGGGCTTAGGAATTGCCTTATTAACTGAAGTGGAAGACTGGCATTACATCAAAATAAGTATTAAACATTCGCTATT
This sequence comes from Xanthia togata, assembly GCA_963853775.1. Lineage (NCBI taxonomy): Eukaryota > Metazoa > Arthropoda > Insecta > Lepidoptera > Noctuidae > Xanthia > Xanthia togata. Next base: position 7,537,207 of record OY970802.1, on the reverse strand, counting down.
GATAAGTAAATAAGTATTAAACATTCGCTGCCTGTAATACGAAAAAAGAAATATTGGTTATTATGTTTGCAACAATGGTAGCTTAACATGTTTGTTTATAGAGGTTGTTTGACTTAACAACTTACCACAGAACTTAAACCCATGAGTTTATGACCCTCCGACCTCCAGTTGATTTACTGTCGTTGTTTCCGAGGAAAGCGACATTTTTCTTTGTTATCTTTATATTTGAATTTTATTGTTATAGGTACTCCCTAATTGATATAATGTTCTCGTTAGATAATGTTGTTAGATAAATGCAGAATGTTTGCTTGTACACGGTCGTGGGAAACTTTCGCGCGTTGTTGACTATTGAAAGTCTACTAAACGACTTTAGTAACTTACAAATAGGTCCGATTAATTAGTTCGATACGTGCTTACACAGTCCGTTACGACAGACAATTAGATCTTATATCTTCTTCCTTCCGACAGAACAGTATGGAGTATTTAAGGCTGCATTCAGGTGGTCCCGCGATGTCGCAGGTATTCTACAATCTCATCGCGACGTCGCGCGTCTCTCTCGTGCGATATTCCGTGCCCCGTTTTCATCGCATTTTAAATCACGCCAATCTGCACTAAGCCTTAATGTTGTACATTTATTATGACAGCTTGCTAATCGCAGTGTAGTGAATGTGCACTTTGTAGAGTAGATACGGATCTGTGTGCGTGCATTACGCCTCTTATGTAAATGTGTAGACATAACGATTAGACTAAACGATTAGTGTCACTCTTGAGTGATAGATACATCTATTAGTTTATAAAAGAGATGAACTCAATAGTTTACACTTTATTATTTTTGACTAACTGCGATAAATATGTGTCTACAAAAAAAATTACAAACTCATCACTGATTTACAATCCACATAATGTTCATGTTCAATCACTACCAGTAAGTGCTCAGTTACTGATCATTACATTACCATACCAGCTCAGCCTGACGTAATTCAAATGTTTATAAATTCATGTTAATCTCAATACCAAAACGCGTTAAATGTCAGTGCTAAATTATCGGAAAAGAGGTCAGATGATCGTACATTAGACTTTCCCTGGCCCAATGGAATGCGCAGACGCCGAGACCTAGTACTTACATGGAATGCTAACTTGTTATGCGCCACTTTTGTTTTAAAACCACAGATGTATTTACATAGTTCTCATTGTGAAACCCGGAATCTAATTCGAACAGAGTTGCCGGTTGTCGATTAAAATGGTTTTGGTTGATACGAAATGGTTCTCAGACTTGTAGCAATATAAAATGACATAGGTACAAAACATATTCATACTATACTTCTCGGATAGGTAGGCTGTTCATTTCGCAAATTTCGACAGTTAAGTCCCATGAAATAGGGGCGAGCCTATTTCGACTAAACGGGTTCAAATCCACCCTAGCCTGCTACTATGTTTTTTTTTTATTGTAAATATCTTTAATTACACCAAGAGGTTAGAGGTTTAATATAAGATAATTCCATAAGTAAATATTATGTAACTGGCCACGCATATACCTAATGAAACAACAACAGACGCCTAATAAACAAAGCTCCGCAATCCGTCATTACGTTTATGGTCACTAAACCGTTGTTCCAACTGATTGTTAAATTGATTGCCAACCCGTACAATAGCAGAGTAATTGATCGCTAACTCAAACTTCGACGAGATTAATCGACGTCAGTTGTTAATTAACGTTTAAAATTAAACAATACGATTAGTTTGTTGGGTAATCCTTTCTCCGTCAGTATTATAAAACTGTGAACATTTGCTTTTCAATATGAAAATTGATGTGTAGTCGAAATGGCACGTATTATGTAAATTAATAATCGTTAAATACTCTCCAAGCTTTCAGTACGTTATTACTAATAACATAATATATTAGGTATCTTTCTGAACGTATGTAAGACACTATTAAGCGGTCTGATTGGTAATACCTAACTTATTAAACTTATTTGTCTGTACTCTATAATTTAATTGCTCTTATGAGTCGATGTTTACACATTATTAACTTTGAATCGAAATGAGATATTCTCTATGACATACAGGATGTATTCTCATGAACGCACATGTCTGTACAAAAAGAGGCGCGCGCGCAAGCACCTGCCAACGCTTTCTTCCGGACCAATGAAGTATTAATCAACCACCATCTGTCAACATGAAGTCTTCCACTAATACACCAACTGTCAAAACTGCCATGTCCTAGTCAAAACCATCACAGTAAGTACAACACATTTGCTGACATGAATAGGTAGCATCGGTCACTCTAATAAAATGTATGTAATTTCCAATTTCGATTATTGCCACAATCGAAGTGAAAGTCGCCTTTCTATGGACTTTTTTTTCAAGTATACCATATCTCTCATGGATTAAGAATTGAGATGTTCCATCGTGGCCTACGTTACCTATGTACGTAGATGTCTACCTACCTTGAGGGTGGTGACCTAGCGTGACGTAATGGTATGTTAACCAATTTTCTCACGTCGAAAATATTTTGAAGGGATTGGCTTGAGGAAACAGAATGTAACTTTTAAGTTAACGACAGATTATATAAATACGATAGGAGCCTTGTTTCAGAAAGTAAATACTTAAGCTGAACCATAATTGGTTGATTTATCACCAATTAAAAACGTTCTGAAACGCTTCTCAGTGAGAATTATCAACAATTCGTTAAAAAATTATGAAACAAAAACTCCTATGTGACTTTAAGCAGGAAACAAAACGTTTACACATCACATTGTCTCTATTTCCCATTTTAATTAAAAGTTTAATTGTAATGAATAGTAAAATATAATTTTATTAGATTATGCAATTAATTATTTGGCATACAATGGACCATAACTCATTTGAAACAATGGGGCGCCATAGGAACAGAGGTTTGCGTCCATTCATCATGGCTACACGCAGCCTGTTGTACTAGCAAGTTGAATTATAATCATTATTATGATAAACTGTTTTGCCGTGGACCTTTGAAAGTTAATTCAACTTCCACTAGATCAAAGCTTCTTCCAATATATATTAAACGACCAGCCTCTGTCATCCAAGTTTATTGCAAACGTAAAAAATGCTCTCCCATATGGTTCATTTATCACTTTTACTTACTTTTTCTTCTTTTTAACAGAAGACTTATCACTCAAGAGCAGTTTTATTTAACATACCTGAAACAAACAAAACAAAATCAATTAGTTTAACAACAAATGTAAAAAATATCTCGTGTTCATTCAACAACCCTTTTACTGCGCTCGGAATTGCGGTAAATCTTTTACTTGTCGATTCTCGATCTGTATGAGTTACGGCCCTAACTCCGCACAGTTTGTTCCCTAGAACTTTCATCTCCATTTTAGGCATTGGATACGGGCCTAAGCCCTAGTCTGACCACAATAGACTATTATCTCTGTGTTTAGAATTAAGTAGACATTTATTTATTTCCCATTATTAGTAGAGTTTAGATGTGCCGATATAAATCTTTGTTTCCTTGTTTTTATTGCTGAACTGTATGTTCGTAAGTATTATTACAGAGAACGACATTTGTTGGAGCAATGGAGGAAGAAAAGTAGTAAATTAAATTGTATAGATGGCCGATATGGGAAAGATGAAAAGTGGGAAATCGTGAAGTTGCCCGTTATGGTAGAAGAATGTATGAGTAACGATTGTCATTTCTAGGTTAACAATAGAGTTACACAGCGAAATCTTTATGTTATTTAATAGCATCCGTGCCACCTGCAGGAACAGACCTTTGTGTTAAGAGATCGTGGCAAGATTATGTCGTGATTGCGAGTTGATATTATATTTGTAGCAACAACTTATTTTTTCAAGATTTCTTTCTGAATTCACTAAATTACTGCTGTTGCCTTTCTAGTTGAAGCTTGTAGACATAACAATAAAGTTGGAGGTTATTATTCCACACGTCCACGACGTGTTTGGAATACAACCTTCTATTTTACGCGAAAAACTCTAAAATAGTATGGCCACATCTTCCATAAATGGGTGTAAAAACAAACGTAGTAAATATTTAAATGGCTATTTCGTTTGCATTTGAAAATGTCTCCGTCTTTTACACAAGAACATGTCGAAGATTGAGGTGAGGTTAGCAAAACGATGATAATATGTAAAGTGCCTAACGTCAGCCTCTCATACATGTGCAAAGTTTCGTTATGAGTCATTGCTAAATCTTCGCGAACTGAAGATTTGTTGACAAAACGGTATTCAAACGGGAACAATTAAACATTGGCTAGATCGATTGTATTGAACCATTTCTTATTTTATATTGCATTCTATAAAAATAAAAATAAAATTGTTACGTTTTACGAGAGATAAAAACTATTTTGAAATGGTTAGATGAATCAAATGTTGTGTTGTTATAATTCCACTAAGATGAACATAAATTCTGTAAAACCCATCAACATTCTGTCGTAAAGTGCTATTCTATAAGTAAAGGTTTCTCTATTTGAAAATTACTTTCAAATCGCTGCCATTACAGTTAAAAGCCCACAAACACGTTAAACAACCTATACACACATTGTTCAACAATATTTCTGCAAACGTCAATTTTCTTTCACCAAACAATGCGTTGTACTACAGGTGCCCAACACTAATAAGATTCGAAACAACCATTACTTAGCTATAAGCTTTTAACGACACTTAAAGCGCATAAAGCGCTGTCGTTTAACTAAAACAGAGCACAATAGGACAATATTGGCAAAAGTTTGTCACAATGTTGTCGTGAATGGTGAGCAAGCGTGAGATGTAGATACTTATTTGATCTGAATTACTTCGCATTTGCGCAACTAGAATGGTGCTTTAGTATTATTCGAATAAATTACCATTATGAGGCCTACATGCACACTTGCACAGTCGTAAACGTTGGCTAGATGAGTTATGAAGATGAACACTTATAAATATTGGGTCATGAAAATGTTATTGAAGTAACTGTGCATGATAAGAATTGTTCAGATGGATTATATAACAGTTCACCTATGGTTAGTTTTGTCTGACCACTTATATCACACAAAGCGTACGCGGTTTTTGCATTAGTCTTCATGTTTTCAGGAAACACTGAGCCACATAAAAATCCGGCAAAAAAGAGAAAAGCCAACATGTGCCGACTTTCGCAGCTCAAGGCGGAGACACTAACAGCAACAGTTACTTTAAAGAATTAGCAAATGACTCAACCAGGCGTAATAACATGTCATCACGAGGCATAGAGTCCGCACAATTGCTATCGAAACATAACAGAATTAATAATGAGACAGTAATAACAGTTCCAACTAAAGTGTGCGTCTTACGAGCAATAAAATGTGTTAATACAGCGCCCGCGCATAAAGAAAGTGAAATGCTGATGCAAATTGGTGAAATTCTATTGCAAGTATTATATGACTTGCTGTATGGAACAATGGGTGGCCAGGTGGTATAAGTGACCTTGTAATTACATGAATATACATGTGTTTGTTGCAAATATGTTAATGATTTGGTAATAAAAGAAGTTCTATGGAATGTTAGCCGTATGTCGTGGTAAGGAATGAGCTGGCTAGGGGAACGGGTTGGTCTGGAATGTTAACGCGAATGGCGATAGATCAGTATTATTGCTACAGCTTTCTATGACGTGGTGGAATGCTTATAACGTATGGAATGATAAAGCTGAATAGATTTCTGGTTGGTAGACGAAATTTGCAAGAATATTTCGTTCAATCAAAACGTTTTGTGTAACGTTAGAATTAGAGGAAAATTGTTGGGCTTCACATAAATATTAGAACCGGCATTTCTTATCGCCATTTCAGTCATAACCTAATTATCAAGCCATTAAACTAGATAGCTGAAAGCTGCAATGCAAATATAAAGTGCACTCGTGAAGGTTTGTCACATTTATTTACTCTTTCGCGGCATTATCTTGCTGCACGTTGCAGCCTACACATTACGCATTTTTATAATCGTCATCAATCCGATGACTTAACCACCACAGCTGCGGAAAACTGTCACCGTCTGTCATAACATAATGATGATTGATAAAAACAAGCGCCTGCTACCAGTAGGTGACAAAGGTTACCGCATCAATTAACAATTTCCACGATAACCTTTACTTAAAACTATTATCTCTATCAAAAACTTTCGTCAGATTTAATCATATTGGAAGCGTTTAAATAATCCTCGTATATAGCAAGTTGCATAAGTACGAAGACGTAGGTGTCGGAGTCCGATGATATCTATGGATAGCACCTGTTTCATGAACAATAGCGTTCGTTCACTTTCGTTTGCATCTGCGCAGCTCGTTAACATTTTCGTAAAATCGAACGCGAATCGTGACCGAACGAGTGCTCGCTCCCTTTCGTCCGTCACGAGAACAATGATAGGAACCTTTGAGCTTTTAAAATTAAATCAGTTCAGATCCTAGTGTGTTCACGTAATAATTTCCCACGCTAGGCAACGGGGATTAATTTCACTACTCATGTATTTAGGGTTACTACCTTTATTTGAAAATTGTAGTGTTATACAGCATAAGGGAGCAAGAATATGGAATGTATGCAGATTAGATAAAACCCGTAAGATATTGATGTATGCAAATGAAAAAAATGTTTCAGTCTGCTGATTCTAACAGATTTGAACAGTCTGAAGAAACACTTTGCATATTGTAATTTTTTCCTTTCTTTCGATCCCCTTTACCAGGGACTAAAAAGCAGCTGAAGTGGCTGAAAAGCTCACAAGAGAAAATCGATAAAAGTTCTACAGTAACAAACACAATTTATCTTTTTCAACCAAACAACTGAACTAAAAGAAAAATGGTTGTTCAGATAAGAAAGGTACCTAACCCTTTAATAACAAAGTAACACAGTCCACATCCGTCATTTGTAGCCTATAGATGGAAACAAAATCGACAGGTCGTGATCGCAACTTATTTTGTAATAAATCGTTCATGTAAAACGGTAAGAAACATGGCCTTTAAAGGCCGTGGTCACAGCGGTTGTGTAATATTCAGTGTATTATAATAAAGTCGAGTATGGACCTGCGTTCGCGCAGTCGCGCTCAACAGGTACAGGTACAAGAGGTACTAAAAGGGAGTATGATGTATTTTCAAAATGTTGAACATGGAAAGTAATTTAACCTGTGTTGAGGTTGAATATTGGTTTCCAATTGGGTGGTGCCATAATTACACGAAGCTTTACTGGAACTAAAGTGGTTAATCAAAAATACGAGGGTAATATGATTTTGGAAGCGGCAAATATGTCAAGATAGTCAATCATTCTGATGAATAAAATATTCACAATTTGTAACTTATTCCTGAAAACATGATTTTTTCAAACGTTTCACTCAGAAGTTTTATTTCTAACAACATAATCATCTAAATCGGTGTGTTCGAAGCCATAAATCGTAAGCAGACACTTACACCTAGCATTATAAACGGTTGTAATAAGATTACCTGCCTCCGAGCCAGGGCCTGCGCTCCCTGCGCAAATCCCAGCACAATCGTGATAGGTGAACCACTAAATAAACACTAGTGACACATTTAATTTAATTGTTTGTCGTTAGACAGCTGTTTAGGAAGCGAAAATGTACAATGGAAGACGATGATTTTTAGGAAAATCTTCAAGAGGTCATGAGTGGTCCTGCGATGAAATCTATTACAGGTGAAAAAGAAACACACCCTTGGTCTCTTCTATTTAAGTTACAAATATGCAAGAAAAGTTCAAAAGAAACCATGGAAACAAACATAAGGAAGTATCAAATAATTCAAACAACAGCTCACTTCGGAATATCCTTCGAAATAACGCGTAGTTATGGGTCAGCGGACTGTTTCCATAATATGAACTACGAAAATACACCAACACCAATGTATCAAGTTGCTCGCACTTCCGACTAATAGAGGTTATGATTTTTTGTTGCAATAAAACGTGATCTAAGGAGCCGCCGCCGCTGCCGCGCTGATGCATTCATTAGGTATTTTACGGGTTTCTGTAACACGATCCTTTGACAGCAGCTTTTGCGTATTTTATGACATTAAAGCGCCAGCTAAACTAAGTTAGTTTGCACATGTGCGTCCACCCGCATGTATGAAAAACCCGACTACTAAAAAGCCGTCGCGCTAGTCTGCATGAAGTTTAACGGTGGAGTTTCTTGCCCATTCTTCTCCATACGAAAACTACCTTTTGGAAGGGGCGACTAGAATCAATTATTATTATTTATTTTTTGTAAATTTTGACGTTCAAAAGTGCCTTTTTTGTGTCTAATTGAAATAAATTATTTGACTTTGACTTTGTATGAGAAGAGGCCTTTGCTCTGCAGTGGGACAGTAATAGGTTGGTATTATTATTATTTTATTGTATAGTAGGTTATTAATTCGTGTTTCCGTGAGTTCCGTGTGGTGCCGGACTTAAAAAATAGCACTACCCTATTTCTTCCCATGGGTGTCGTAATAGGCGACTAAGGGACTTACTTAAAGAACGCTGGGCTGTCTATGCATTTTTAACACTATACTGTGATCGCCAACCCGCCCTAAAAATGACAAGCACCAAAAGAAATGGCCTCTAGTGCCCGGCGGCCCAACTACCCTTGACTACGGTAGCGGACAAGGCCACGCTGAGGCAAGGGGTGCGAAGAATCCCCGGAAGATATTCGGCTACCACAATCACCGGAAACTGGACCTGGCAACATACAACACGCGTACATTCCGGACCGACGCCGAAGAGAAGACAATCGAACTCGAGGAAAAATTGAGCCGGTTACGATGGGGTATAGTAGGGTTATCTCAGGTCCGAAGAGAGGGGGAGGACTCGATAATCCTCAAATCCGGGAACTTGCTTTATTTATAAGTCCCTTGTGAGCAACGAGGTGAAGATCGAGAGTGTGTCGACCAGGGTGGCGTACCTTATACTCAGAATATCCAAAAGATATTCGCTGAAGGTCGTACAGGTTTACGCTTCAACCTCGTCAGATCCCGACGATGAGGTGGAGACCATGTATGAGGATATTTCTAGAGCCATGCAAGGCTTTAAAACTCGCCGCAGGAATTCGCTGGATGCGGAAGGCACAAAATCGCTCGGAGTGGCGGTGCTTGGGGGAGGCCTATATCCAGCAGTGGACGTCTTTCAGCTGAAATGATGAGGTATTAATTTTACACCCGTGCCGTACGTAGAACAGTGTCACTTTTGCTTGTTTTTAACAATTTAAACATATATATGGCGGTGAACGGCTCCCGTTAAGGTCGCTTGTGCATTGAACGGATTTTAACGGTCGCGGGTTTAGTTTTGTAGCAAATGTAATTTCAAGCTATGTCGTGTAAAAGTGTAGTGTAAACCGCACGAACTACTTAGTTATTACACAGAGCGTCTATCTAACGTCAACAAATACGAACTGATCAATTATGATTTATTCTTTTATGGTATAATTCATAATAATTCTCCAAACAGGAATGTTCTAGCATTACCTACTATTGTTAAATAGCAAAGGAAACACAATGCTCTGTTTTATGGACATGCCGATCATATCCAAATAATTATGTCATCATCATGAACCAAATTCAATTGTTTCCGTAAATTCAAAAATCCATTATTAAAACCTACAATGGCTATTTATTGGACGTCCATAAATATATCGTATTAGCTGACTGTGTTTATTCACACTTCAGTCATGCATTCCGCCGCTTCACCATACAGAGTTCTACCGAATATAATAAGTGCGTGTTAAGTTTACAGTTTTCCATGTTCTCGTATAGTAGTAACTAGTGTTGTGCCAAATCACAGTGACCCAAGCTCTTGCAAGTTCGTGCTGTTCGGTTATTGAGAGTCCATTCATGACCCGGATTTGCGATTGCATGATAGTGTCTGTTTTATAAGCAGAGTGCCTGCTATGTCTTCTTTATTAAAACCTCCTTAGTCCTCCACGTCGTTAGTATTTGGATTTTTCTGTTATGCTTTGAAAAACGTACTTATTTTCCCTTACAGGTTTGATCGCGTGTGTGCTCAACCTGCAAAGAAACGCTGTAGCTTCGTTTTGCCCGATAAGTTACCAAATAATTGGACCGGTTTGTGGGACAGATGGAATCACATATCCTTCGATGTGTGATTTAGAAGCTGCAAGACTAGTCGACGACTCATTAGACGTCGCCCTCCTTAAACCCTGCAATAATTACTGCAACGGGAAATGGGATCCAATATGCGGCACAGACATGGTCACATACGCCAACGTTTGCATGTTTGAAAATGGTGTGAAAGTCAACGAAAACCTCAGAGTGCTTCACGTTGGCCAATGTTTGACTCCCCTTGGTGACGATCGCGATATAAGAAAACACGAAATAGATGTTAAAGAAATGCGCCAGTATTATATGCAAAATTATGTCAATAATTAAGTTGAATAAATAGATTGTAAAATTATTTTGTAAAATTAAACACGATTTTTTTAACACTTTCATCGGAGAGTTTAACTCACTTAGTTTTATATTTTTTCTAAATAATAATATTGGAGACGAATGCTAGTGTGCTCATCTTCGGTGTATAATTGTTTTGTTTTATAAAAAAAATATGAATATTATTGATAATTTAGGCTAAATAGTTTCCATGAATTCTAATACTACCGAAACCTTCTAATCACTTTTGAAGTAGTAACTTTCAAGTAGATTACATTAAAATACTTAAATGTCTTCATGTTTAATACAGTGTTCATTAAAGAGAAATAATTGATTATAAATACACACTGGACAATATATCGATAGGTGATTGTGATGACCACGGACCCTATTCAGGCGAATTCATGTTTAAAAATAAAAAGAATTCGCTGATTGAGTAAGAGAGACACTCTATATTTCACTTTACAGTAGCAAACGGTTCATCTAGTCATGATGAATCGTTTGTGATCGGTTTCTATTATGTAAATACTATCCGTGCCCTGCTGAGCCGTGATTGAGAAACATGGAAACATAAGAACAAACTGAGCCACGGAGTTGCAGAGTGCGTGTTGTGAGTGTGTGGTGTGATACGAGTGGGTGACCAGCACACTTGTGTGTTGGAGTTGCTTTTTTACTTGTATGTAGTACAATATATTATTGTTATTATGTGTTGTGTGCCTTTTAGAACGATAATACTTATATTATATAGATAATATTACCGTGCTTTTAGTCTGTGCTAAATAAATGTATTTACTTTCTTTATTTATTTTTTCTTACTAGCCTACGCTTAAAGGTACGCTAGTCGGTCATTCTTCCATACAAACGTGGTATGGTGATTACTCGTATGTTTGACGGTGTACGGTCAATACTGAAATTATATCAATATGTCTTGTCATTATCTAGCCTTGTATGGAAGCATAATTGAAAAAAAATGATTGGGTTGGAAGTTATAAGCGTCGAAACTTCCATATTTCAACACAAATTTTAATTCGTCTTTGGGCGTAAATAACTTATGTAGTAAAAAAATGGCAAAATAGAAACCGTACAGGGATAGTTAATTTATTCAAAAGTACAAATAATTTTATTTTCAGTAGATACATTCAGTATTTTTTCATAATATCTATACGCCCAAAGGTCTGTTATTTAAATTTTACGCGCTCGTTTTTGTTATAAATCATCGTCAATTTCACTAAATAAATTGAAACTCAAATTCTAAACATTTATATCAAAATTGTCGAGGGGGTCAGTCAGAAAGATGAAGCTAGTTGCCTATTCCAAAGCCAGTGAACGAAAATATTTCGTTCAAACTCAAACTCAAAGCATTTATTTCAATTAAACCATTTACAGGCACTTTTGAATTGTCAAGGAGTCAGTCAGTCAGAAATATGAAGCTAGTTGCCCATTCCAAAGCGTAGGTTCCTATGGAGAAGAACGGGCAAGAAACTCCACGGACACTCTTTTAAAAAAAATTATATTCTTACAAAATATTGTTTACATCATTCATGTTGAAATTATACATGTGAGAACAATGTAGAAAGACGTGTACGTAAAAAGCGTCCGCAATAAAAAATCAAAAATAAAACAATTCAAAAATTAAAATAATCCGTGGCAGATAAGAGATGACCAGTCCCTACTGATGGCGCCCGTTCACGAACATGACGCATGGATCAGCACCGTTTAGCTCAACCATTTTGAAGGGAACTCAACGATCCAACACACACGCCACCACCAGCGAGACATTTGAGTGAGCATGACAATTGCAGCAATGATTTGAGTTCACTGTCCAAAGCGTAGTAGGTTCCTATGGAGAAGAATGGACAAGAAACTCCACGGACACTTTTAAATCAGAATATTGTTATAAAATATTGGTTACATCATTCATGTTGAAATTATACATGTTAGAACAATGTAGAAAGACGTGCACGTTAAAAGCGTCCGTACCTAATAAAAATATAAAAACAAAAACAATTCATAAATTAAAATAAGCCGTGGTAGCTAAGAGATGACCAGTCCCCACTGACGGCGTCCGTTCACGAACATGACTTGGATCAGCACCATTAAGCTCAACCATTATGAAGGGAACTTAATGATCCAAGACATAGATAATACACTTTATAATACAAGAATCCAAGACATACGCCACCGCCAACGAGACTTTTGAGTGAGCAGTAACTTTTGTAGCACAACATAATATATTGACTTTTTAACATAATATTTTAATTTAAGGTTAAAAAAGCTATTTTATAGAAATGGAATATGCCTATTAAAATTATCCCAAATAATATTCTGCCATCTTAAAAGTATGCCATTGTAAATTCGGCCAAACAATAATTATACTAAATATTTTTTATGCCTTTAAAATATCCGTTTAAAAAGATTATGCCAAGTGTGTTATGCCAAATAAATTCGGAGCATCAAGATTCTGCCAAATAGAGGGAATCCAGTGCTCACACAATCATGTGCTATGCAATTTTACAATACTAAGAGATTGAATTTATACAATGCAAAGATAGTTTTTGCAATCTTCAACAGGGGTCTACCCTTATTAGCAGTACTTTTAATAAATGGGGTAGATCATTAATAAATATACTAAATAGAGGAAAGGCACCAATATCGAGGCTTGTGGAACACCCATTTTTACTTTTAGACCGAGTGAATTGACACCATTAATTAGAACTTGCTGTTGTTTAAATAGTCCGTAATGCTCAAGTTTCAAGCGTAAGGTTTCATGATTTACGCAGTCAAATGCCTTGGAGAGGTCACAAAAACATCCTATGGCAACTTGGGCCTCCACTCACGCTGTAAATACGTGTTTTACTAAGCTGGCGTCAATCGTACAACGTCCTTTGGTGAAATCATATTGCTGATCGTGTAAGATTTGGTTGGTGTTAAAATATATGAATAAATAAATAAGAACTAGATAAATTAATACTAGATAAATAAAACGAAATAAATTATTAGACTAATTAGCATTTATATTAGTCACGCCTACCAACGAGTTCGAGCCGTCCGTGACGACTAGTGCACCCTTCAGTACCTATGCGCACGCGAGGGTAAATAGTAATATGGCTTCTTCCCGTTTTGAGGAACACTATCCTGCGCCACATGATGCCAAGTGTTGTATTGAGATTAACCTGTCGCCTGTCATCACATATTTTGACGGTAAATTGACGTATCTTGTTACCGTTTGCTAGATCTTTTGTTTCAATTTGTTGACCTGCTTGGCAATAAATCTATCTTATGCTTCTTCCGTCTTAATTTGTCTTCAGATTTCATTTGTCTTTCTTAAATTACTGTTACGTTTGTATAACTGTTTGCTTGTGTTGTTTTTGTATAAATATAATAGAACCAATTTTGTTACAAATTGCACCTACGAATGTTTGTTTCAGCATCACCGAAAGGTTGTAAGGTAGGTAAAAAATAAAAATAAATGCCTTAATTCCGCACTGTAAAGAAATAATTAAATTAATTAATTATTATGTGTAGGCCAAATGGCAAGACATAGAGGACGCTCCTAATATTGTAACATCTCACACACAGTACTGTAACTCCAATATTTACTTACAAATAAAGCATTCTGAATCTGATTACATTTATTTGTGTGCTTGTGTCGCAAACGTAGCTCTGCGTAAAAAAATACAGTTGATTATTGATATTCAGTATTCACCAATGTGAAATTTAGCTATGTCTAACTGAAGTGTCAAACTAATATTAGTTTAGAACATTAAAAATACGATATGATCAATATTGATCATATCGTATTTTTAATCTTGACAGAGAACAGGTATGCTATTCAACGGCACGTATATTTCAGACGGCATGATTTATCAGATCAATCAATGGTACAATTCGATGGTGTAGTAAGTATGGTTGTTATTGCTAGGTACGTTGTTTGGAGAACAAGTATTATGGTTAGATTATAATATTGCAGTGAGATGACAAAATAAATACGAACTCGTATTAATGCAAGTAGCAACCACCTTTATAGATTTATACCAGGTACATAGACTAGTAGTAATATGGAGAAAAATAAGTGAAATTAGTGAGTTTGTATGTAAGAGGTAATCTTCGGGACTACTGATATGAGTCCGAAAATTATTTCAGTAATTGGAAGATACAGTATTTAAAAACATGGGGAAGAAGTCGCGGGCATACGCTATTAGTAATGAATATGGGTAGAACCAGCTTCCTAATTGCGTGGCACTCGCAATTGGATTCGCTTTGAGTATGATTTTCATTATCAGTAACTTTAATGAAGTAATGTAGAAATATATATTATCAAAATCACATTTCTTGCATCAAGTAATTTTAGTTTTTCTTGTTATAATATCAATTAGGAGGTTCACGAACGAAATTCACACATAATATTATATTTGTGTGAATTTTGTTCGTGTTCCGTTACTAAATTATTTCAGTTGAAACTAAATAATAGGCAATAAAGTTAATTTAATTATTACACGGAATGAATAATTACCTAAGCGGCGAGTTTTATTTCAATTGAACCATTGACTTATATATACATACGGCTCGATCAATTCCGGAAATGTTATTTATTGGTGAGTGATTTTTATTTAGAGACGGCCGGTGTTTATGTGGTCGATCCTAGGTCAGGGCAACATCTATTCATGGAGTTTAAAACTCAACCGCTATATAATATTCTCTTTTCAGCTATTTCCAAGATAACTAAGTTGGGTGACTGAAAATCTTTAAATGGTTTTATTATACTTACTTAAATAAGTGTAATATTTGGATATAGTCCAAGAACTATACAGAAGAGGATGTTAGTGTGTCCAAGCTACAAACCAAAACCGATTAATCACTAACATTTATCGAAATTATGTATTTCATAGATCTGTTTTATTAATATTCAACATTTTATATAGGTACTGGTATATTATCAATAGCTCCATGTATGTAACGTTCAACAGGTCTGTTAATACTAGTTCACATAACATGGAGTTCCGCTCGCCGAACCGGTTGTGACGAAAGAGGACCCATTTGCGGCATCGATGGGAAGACCTACAAGTCCATGTGCCAGCTGATCTGGGCCAGACTCGACGATACAGACCTGGCAGTGCTGCATGACGGAAGCTGTAACGGAAAGTACGACCACTCCGGAATCTCACAACCGTCGGATGGCGAAAGTGATGGTGATTATAATGACAGTTATTATTATAGTAATAGTTACAATTTTGTACTATTGGAGCTGTTACTTGTGTGTACCAAATACTAGTTCGCATTTGAAGTATGACTCAAAGGCATAGTGTACTGGATCTACTGGGCGTATAAATAAATATATAGTTTTTTTTTTTTAAATACCTAACAGAATTATCGACGGATAACGGCAACGAATAGTGGCAGTGACAATCACATGTAATTTTCATACGCGAATATGTGACTCCTGACTCTACACCACCAACTTCACCATCACTACTAAAAAACCAAACGCACTAACTCGTAAACAGTTACAAAAAATATTCTGAATAGGTACAACAAACAGAAACGTACAATACGTATGTCAAATCAATCTGTCACACTCCCCGCTAGCTCTCCTATCTAGCAATTGATATTTTTCCAGGGCAACAGTTTACCAGTCGGGCGCTAGAATCATGTGTCTGTCGTTACGTTAGCTGTGGCTTTACTAATGAATAAATAAGTTTATTTTTATTTTTCCCTAAAGCCATACGACTTTTTTTCGAAGAGTTATGAACACGTCAGTGTAGATACGTCAGTTTGTGAGATACAACAGTTAGCGGGGAGGGTGATGGATTTAGTACATTACAGTCGATAGAACATTTTTCCATTACAACTCCTGATCTCAAAGAAAAACTTATGTAGCCCTTTGCATTGTGTTGCAGTCAATTTTGTATGGGTGCTAATTAAGGCAGCTTCTTTAAAATGTCATACTCGTCTGCAAATATATTTAGTGGTCTAATGAATTAATAGGTCAGCGATTAACTTTTAGCATCTAATAAATGCTTTTCATGCGACCATATATTGTAAAACAAGCTACTGTTAATATGACTCAGCATGAAGATAATTTTTAACCAAATAAATTTGTGATATGTCTACGCATTGCCAGCTTCTAATAAGTGTATCAACTGCAACTATAAAATAATTTCAACGTACTCTAATTTCATATCGTCACCTATATTCTTATACGTTAGAATAAGTAATTGATGAGTGAATCTACTATAATTGAACATAAAATTGTCATCAAATAATGGTAAATGAAAGCTCTAATTTCATGTAGTCACCTATTTATTTATAATGTTACCATGAGTAATTGATGACTTGACTGTTATACCTAGCTACCCAATTGAACAAACAAATTAAAAAAATACTCGAATGTAACGTACATGTGTGTGTGTGTATGTATGTAATGTGATGGTGTTTGGAAACAGAGGTGAATGATAATAAGTGTCGGAGTGCCCTAATTTTGTTACTGCAAACAGTTTCAACGTAGCGCTCGACGGCCGCTGCCGCGGCAGCACTCGCTTCGCTCGCTCGGCTCGCGCTTAGATGGTCACAGTTCTAACCTAACCTATTAGGTCGGAGTGCCCTAATTGTTATATTATATATCATAGTTATATTCCTAGTTAGATGAACCGCTTTCATATAACTATATTACGGTATATAGCTATATCTCTAGGGATATAACTATCAGGGATGTTACGGAAGTCGTTTTACGGAACTAGAATCGGAAGTTTTAAAATTGATTGATCGGAATCAGAACCGGTACCGGAACCGGAATAGAGCTCGCTCATTGGCCCAAATGGCCGGTCCGCCCCTCTCATTCCCAGCGAGCGTTAGGTATACTCCCACGCTTGTGTTACTTATAATTTTCATGAAAAAAGAATATGATTTATTAATTTACTTGTTGAATAAAATAGTTTTATGGGTAATTTGAGGCTGGAATTTGATTTTATTAGCAGACAGATGTTGAATCTCTAAAATATTTAAAGTAGACCACTTACAAAATTAGTCGCTGAGTTATCAATTCAGAAGTAAATACATAAACTCGTATTTATCAGTGGCTCTGAGTCATATTACTTGACGTTTGTAAAATGACGCTGGTTTTTTATATTCTGTTGGAATAGTAAAGATGATAAATTAATATAATAGAAGCTCTTTTATTAACTCGTTGCCTACATACAAAAAAAGATGTTAGGTTGCAGGTGCTAAAGAAAACTTTTGTTGCTGCACTCATAATTTCCCATTTTGTATTATGATACAAAATGGGAAATTATGAGTGCAGCAAGCAAAGGAGCAGAAATACTATAGGTTGCCAGAAAAGTATTTCTGCTCCTTTCGTAGATTTGATTTTACACCTTATGGTGGGAAAACCATAAAATTATGCCGTCACTCCATGTTAATACTGGTATTCAGCAGGATCCGGTTAGACTGGAAGCTGACTCCAACATAGTTGGGAACAGACAAAGCAGATTGATTGGTGGGAAAATTTCTATACTGCATCTTTTAGATGAGTTGCTTGATGCCATACCACCAACCAACCCATTATGGAGTTCCACTTACTACCGCTCCACCTCAAACGGCCTGAATGACGGTCATCTGCTTTGTCTTACTTGTACTATATTTCGACCAAATAAATGTTTCTGTGCAAATGCAATAGTTTTATTTCCTTTAAATAATAATTAAGCGAGTATTTTGGCATAAATAGCTGGTTTTCACAACTGAAACACCCCCCACCAGTAAGGTTAAATAATAGCGAGAGCTTTAACAGCCGATCCCGAAAAAAATGCAACATAAAAACTATTGTTAAAAAAAAGTTAGTTTTGAAAAAAACATCGAAACGGATATGTTTACGGGTTATTCCCATAATCCCCATCGGTTTAAAAACCTGCGAACAGTAGACCTCGCGAGCACAAACTTTTTTGCAACAATTAATATACCTACCGCTAAAGTTATTTAAAACGGAATATTTACCATGTTTTTTGTTTGAAAACCATGGTAAAAATCCCGTTTTAAATAACTTTAGTAGTGAAAATAACCATGTCAGTATACAATTCTATTATTAATATACCTATCCATTTTTTTTTAAAAACAACTGTACGTTACTAAAAAGCATATGGTGGCAAGACTATAATTAAAAAGAAATAAACTAACCAACAACTAACTTTACTTTTGTAGCTACTTTACACGTAACAAACTCCAGTAACAAAACTACAGTCACCCAAAATGTTCGACGGGACCAAATCATTTGGCGAGCGACAACGACAGCGCGATCTACCGGTGCTCAGTATCCATCCAGCCATCTAGTGACCTGATTGTAAAATGTTTTAGAGAATTCTGTAAATTATTTTAATAATTCTCTAGTTTTGTGATGAGAACGTGGTCCTGGGTGCTCTATTAATCCTTACCTAGTAGTTAAAGGGCCGATTTCACTGGTAGAAATCTAAAATTGAGCAATTTACTGCATTTTGAGGAGCTATTCTGCTCATCACGCCGAAGATCCTCATCAGATCTTCACCAAATTTTTAAGAGGCCAACTTAAAGTTACTACCTTTCAAATAAAAAAGGACCATCGAAATCGGATCTCAGAATGTTATTGCAACCTATTACGTAAGGGCTCTTAACCTATTTCCCTAATAAAGTCACATAGCTATACAATTATTATTAATACATATACTCTACAGGTTTAGGTAGTTAAATAAAGGTAAACAAAAAAAACCACGTGACGAGACAGCTGTCAAGTAACCGAATAAACGTAACTTCAGTTTTCATGCTAAGTCACAGTTGTATTCTTCAAATTAGCAACGTTATAATTCGTTGACGTTTTGAGTTGGGGCTCTTTACAATAGACAGATTACAAAATATTATGTTATTATTATAAATCTAACAAAAAATTTGTGCTCAAGCAGTTACATCTACGAAGAGTAGTTTAAGAATAAATGATAGTTTAACATATATTCATAAAAGAGGAAACTATTGTAAAGATCTAAAATACATTTTATTTGGTTTTACAAGAAAGTGTGATCTATAAATCCATTTTTAAGATTTTTTTATCTTTATTTAACTACCTAAACCTATGGAGCCATAGGTCCAGTAGGGCAACTTTTATTAAAAAATAATATCTCGTGAATGTTTAAAAAATCTTTTCCACTTCTTGAGGCTAGTCTGACCACGCGGCACGCTAATTAGCGAGCTTTAATGTACCGCCCTTTTTTTTTGTCTAGGGAGATGCCCTGGACAAAAAAAAAAGTAGCTCACCTCTGAGGTGATGACTACTTAACCGGTCAATCCTGCGGCTGCCTTAAGCTACTAACTCAAAGCCTCCAGCCAGGGGAATGTACCGCCCGCCACGTACCCGGGCTATATAGTAAACGCAGCCCGAACTATCGCGACGGTTGCCTATTATGGTTGGTCACATCAAATCTGCGTGTATCGTATCACTGCGCAAAGCTTTGTCACGACTCACGATAGACTCAGATGCGGCCCTTGGGCCGCAAACAAACAGAAACAAATCAAACAAATTTAAGTAATGGCTAAATTAATAGCAATTCCTTGAATTAGGCTATTAATTTAGCCATTACTTAAATTTGTTTGATTATAAAAATAATCAATGAGTCCTTACCTCCGTAAGAAATAAAGAATTCGTGATTCTTATACCTATATGTTGTTTGTATTTTATTATTAAACCGCTGGTATTGTCAATGGGGAGATTATTTATTTATTTATTAAAACTTTATGTTCAAGTAAAAAAATACTGTAAAAAGGCGGACTTAATGCCTGAGGAATTTTCTACCAGTCAACCTTAGGGTGGTGCAGAGCCAAAAGAAAAAAATAATATATATTATTAATTTTGATTAGTGGAATAACCCATGTATACGACCTAAAATTTACTTAATCTGTAGCTCAGTGCATCTCTTTTCAGTAGTTACTGGATCCGGAAAACTATTCATGAAACCTGTAAAGAATCCAGGTTTAAATCACGAGAAGATAACGGCCATTATGCCTTTTGGATGGCCTCCTCTGGGGCCTATGTTAGTAACGAAGGCAAGAGAAGTATTGAAAGCTGTAGAAGAAACAAAAGATCTACTTAATGTTAAGCCTAAACCAATATAGCGATGTTTTTATTACAATTATTTAATTAATTCGAATTAAATGAAAATGCAGAAATCTTTTAGTACCCACCCTATCCTTCATGGTTTTACGTAACTTTAGCATTCATTCTTTACATCATATGGACGGAAAGGTCTGAAATAAAGTTTTTTTATTTAATTTTTGAAGTGAAAACCTCTTTAGCGTTGTGCACTTTTTTTGTGATGGGTAAAAAATGTTACACTCGCGTCAGGACACGTGACCTGATCGAAAATTCGTAAGACGGTGCAAAATTATTCCCTAACCATTCCAAAATATCAAAAATGTACAACGGTAATATTTAAGTTTTCACTTCTGCCGGCACTCCCGGAATGTAACCCGTTTTTTTTTTGGCACTGCGTGACGTATAGTATAGCAAGAAGAGATGAAAGAGGACATTATAATGTCCATGTTGTGCTATGGTTAAATTATAAGATTTATTAAGATTATCAAGATTGATTAGGTGCTGAGATAATCATTATTTTATGAACAACATACCTAGTATTTCGACACAAATCTCGTGCTCTCAACCTTATAAAACCGAGCAAACAGGTGCACATACGAGAATTAGCAAGTACACAACAGCTGTCGAAGTTGATATCTAGATTAGTAGCGATATTAGGAAAAATAAGTGAATATCAAAGTTTTATTTAATTACAATTACTTAACACCTACGAAAGAAGTTAATGCTAAAACTAAACTATTTAACCTTCAAAAATCATAAAGTTACCACACATCCATATTAATAAAGAAAATCTTAAGAAATAAAATACACTCGCAAATCATCTTCAAACACAAAACTCACCACTACTACGCCAGGAATAGAGATAGTATAGAACTGCCTTCAGTTAGGACTTTGTACGGAAGAAGAACTATACCTACAGTTTGAGGGAGCACAGCTTTATAATAAGTTACCGAAAGAAATAAGAGATTCTTCATCAGCGAACATTTTTAAGAAAAGATTAATGTTGTATTTGGCTAACCAACAATAATGAATTCGTGACTCACTGACAATTATGTTTATTACTTAAGATTATCTTGTTTAGTTTCTCATATTTTAGTGAACTAGGTATATGTTCTTTTTGAGAAATAAATTTCTTTAAACCGAATAAAAGAAACTAGCTTATTTTGAAAATTTCAAGAAAAAGAAGCCAAGATTTACCAAATGAACTTACATTGACAGTTGCAGACCATTCATCAATTCATCATCAGCAAAATTATGATAGGCAACTAAGTGAACAAATAAGTAGGTATTTCAAATTGACTCGTAAAGGGCTGTTACTACTAATTAGAAGTACTACTTAATTAGTTATAATTAAGTAAAGCTCTTAATCAAGCAGTACCTAAATGTTAATTACATTTTGTAGTTCCTGATTGCTCTCCAAATAAAATGGCCTGCTATTTGTGCTACATGCCATTTTACTTACTAAAAGATTAGTTATGCACAGTACAATTTGGATATGTCTTCTGTTTTTTGGTACATATAATTATTTTGATCTTTAATTGATTAATTTAAGATAATTTGTCATCAGCGCTAAAGGCACACACACTGCCGGCGGCACGGACTGCAGGCATTTGCCGAGCGGCACTCCTTTGTATGGCGGCTCCTTTGTGCGGCAAGCCGGGCGCACCGCGGCTTGCCCAGCGACAAGGCCGGTGGCACTGTGTGTGTGCCTTAAGGAGTCTATCTAGAATTACAGTCTCTGAAAATTTTGAGGTTGAAGTTGAAGGTTGCTAGTAGGCTTGTACTTCCATTCAATTATGCAAGTTTATTGTGATGCATCGGACAAATTGGGTATGAAAATATTTGTGTTGCTCTTAGATATTCTTTTTAATAAAGATGAATGTTGTGGTATGCAAAAAAGGAACATAATATTTCCAACCTAATGTTACTTACAAGACAAAATATTTTATTTTCAGTATATCTGGTTACTCTCATTCAATCACTTGGCGATAAAAACCCCATATTCAAGGAGTTTGATATTTTACAAAAAAAAGTTCGACAAGATATGAAACGTATGAATACTAACCGTCATTTTTCTGATGTGTTGCCTCCCCGAAGTCTTAAAGCGAGAACAATTGTGAGAGCTCATCATGACTTCCGGAAAACGTACAAAGCTTAGTTTATAAACTACTGCACATAATTGTATGTTACGCAATATCCTCCAAACCGATTTTAATTCCTGCCCTCTTTATTTTTGTTGTGATCTCATGAAGAACTATTGGGAGCGGTAATGGAACTCTTCAATGGATGACAGTAAATCACCATCAGTTGCTGCAATCCTAATTCATTTTGGATGGACTCAGTCAGATGAATTAGACTTTAATTCCTAAATAATATTACAAAATGGATTATTAATATCAATATTCATACCAGTTGACTAACATCTTAAATGTCAACTCTTGTGGGCTCTACAAATAAATTACCTAACAAAATATATTTTATAAAAATACTTCTAATATCATAATGGTAATAAATGACAGTTATCTAGCGGGTATAGTGCTTATAGATATACACTGTCACGTCTATAAGTCCTAAGGGATAAGCAGAAAGCCTACTTGAAGATACTGTTAATTCACAGTAAAATACGCCGGGTTAATGGTTTACGTGCAATAACCGCTGTGTGCTTTAAAAAAAAAAGTTAATCAATCCACTTTCGTTTGTATGTTGTCATACTAATTTCGCAGTTTTTTAAAGGACCTTAAGAAGAGCTAAAGTCCTATAAAAACTGTAGCAGTGACATGACTAAATGAGTCCTACATGCATGCAGATAATTTTAATATGAAATTCAATAAAGCAGAACCAAATCATTTTGCAACTGCTCTAGAAAACAAACACAAATTGTTTCCCGAGAAATGAAGGACAACAACGACTAGGTATAGAATAAAACAAAATAGAAGCTTAAACGATTAGGTCTGTATGTATTCCTATAGCAAATTTATTAATTACTGCCAGCAAGTTTTAATTAAAAGTTATCGTTAGTTTGTGTACTTTTATACCCGTTCATTTGTTTCGCTTAATCAGTATCATTAATCCGACGTTTAATTTTAATAGGTTTGTGAGCTATGAAAAGCCAGTGGTGATGTTTTTTGACAATAGGTGTGTATGTGCAAATAACAACTTATAATAACCTTCTGTGAATAGTGATGGCCTTTAAAGCAAGTCTAGGGAACGAAGCACAGGCGTTTACTTTATACCTAATGATAACATACAAGAAGATATTGATGGGATAAAGCAGAGACAATCAGCAATGGGACACATGGAATAGAAACATGGTGCGTTGTTATTTTACTGAGGCTACCATCAAGTATCAAGCCTTAGCCTTTGTAACTTTTCAATCAACAGGACTTCACTGCCGGGAAACAGGCAAAAACTGGATCAACACCTATAGGCGTTAGACCGACTCTTGTGTACTCAACTTTTGCATTAGTGACCATATAAAATCATCAAGATACTCTGACTTTTAAAGTGTTATATCTCAAGTATTATAGGAAAAGGAGGAGGCCTATACCACAGTATAGATATGAACAGTACAGAAACTACGTAGTACGCAACGGCACACTCACACAGACGTGATAAATCACAGATATCACGAAATCAATGTTGAAGAGGATAAGGAAAACTATCGCAGTCATATCCAACTAGTTCATTCAAATCCGATTTTTTATGTTGGTCATAGTACCAATCGAAGTAATCGTACTAGGCTAAGAAAAACGAAGATATTTAATTTCGTTGGATAAGTTCCTAAGAATAATAAAGTTGTTTAAAATGAGCAGTTATTTATTTTGTAGCCTAAACGATTTAAATCTCCACGTTTTTTTTAAATGTTTGAAGATGTAGTAGAGTAGGAACTTATTCTCTTTTCTCCGCATCGCATAGTGGCATATCTTTTGGCTAAAATAACGTAATGCAGATTGTTATAGGGTTTGGTTTCCGCACTTAGTCCATCCGGTGGACCATTGTGCGTAGGGCATAGCGGCCGTTTGGTTATTCCAACCAGCCCACCTTCCCCCAGAAGATAATTTAATCTCCTGGTCTGTTCAGACCATCTGTGAAGGATCTGGGTTACCCGAGGGTTTCTGTTCTAATCTGGGTGACTTCTGTGCATTTAAAGAGCACGTGCGTAACGGTTTCCTCAGCCTCCATGCACGCTCTGCACAGAGGAATGTCCGTTATGCCGGAGTCGGTCTTCCATCCGTCGGTGTACACTCTCAACTCTTTCGGGCCTGAGTAGTCACACTGCTGTTCTTCTGTAAGTATTATGTTGTAGTGCCCTTGAAAGTGGTGTGTTTTCGGTGCTTTGTTGCAGGGTGATGCCATCATTTGCTTTCGTTTGATCGCATCTTCCTTTATACGTGTGTGCTTAACTCTGGAGTCATTGCCTTGGGTTCCTGATAACTGGAACCTAAAGGTGGCCAGGGCCGCCTCCTCCCGCACAATGAGGTGCAGAGGCGGCAATCCCAGCATTGCCTGTAGGGCGGCGGTTGGTGTAGTTCTCATACTGCTTGCGATACAAGCAAATCGTTGCAGTTTTCCGAGATCTGTTTGGGCTGTGCTCAGGTCTATCCTGGCCCACCAGACCAGTGAGCCGTATGTGATAATTGGTCGGATGACTGCGGTGTATAACCAATGGGTGACTTGGGGCTCATCCCCAAATTCCTGCCACGCAGTCGCTTGCACTGCCACAGGGATAAGCTGGTTTTGTAGTGATAAAGATCGTGTGTTTTACCCAGTTCAGTTGTTTATCCAAAAAGATGCCCAGGTATTATGGTTTCAGTTGAGAGGCTTAGGGTTATTCCAAATAATAGTGGTAATTGTAGTGTCATCAGTTATCGCCTTTTTTGAAGAGAATCAGTTCGGTTTTTTTAGGGTTCACTGAGAGTTGGTACTTGTTGCACCATTCCTCTACTATTTTCAGGGCTTGACGCATGATGTTGCATAGTGTTTTTGGGGGTCCCGTTAATTATTATGGTTATGTTATCGGCGTAGCCTACGGTGAAATAACCTTTGTCATTGAGTGTTTTGATGAGGCTGTCTAGTACGTCGTCCTCTCGGCGCTTCTATTGAACCTACCCCACCCTTAGATACCCTTTACCCCCTTCACCCTTTAGGACGCACCCTTGCGGGCAGCCCTTTGCAACGATGGCTCTCGTAGTGTCATTTACTGTGACTTATGTACAGCTCTCAGTTTGAGCATGTTGGTGATCCAGCCACTCGGGGTCGAGTCTATGCTGTGTCTGTCGAGGGCCATGTTTATACGGTTAAATATGGTTTTGTCAAAGGCACCCTCTATGTCAATGAAGGCAGCCAGTTCTGAACATTTTTGGTCCACTGCACATTCAATTTTAGGAACCACGCTGTGCAGCGCACAGTTGATTTGCCTGTGAAGTATGCATGCTTTTGTTTGTGTAGTGGTTTTACCCGTCCGTCTCGGTACATAAAATATATAATAAGGTATTATTAAATAGCAGCAGCAGTTTATTAAAAAAATATGCATAACCAATCAAATTAATATAGAAAAACCTAGCAAACTAATAGAATTAACGAGCAATTATTTAGCTAATCACTTGGCACCAATAAAACGTAATACTGAGACGAAGAGACGTCGACGTTTCATTTCATTTCAAATGGAACTCAGCAAAAAAAACAATTTTTATAGGAATACTACGAAATGGATGATTGGGATGGATTTTAGAGCTACATAAGTCTTTTTTTTATGGAAACATGGGTAATGATAGGAGATAAAAAGGACCCAATAAGAAAAAATATTGTGCGCAAAATCTTTTCCTATATGTTTGGTTTTAGATACCCAAGTAATGTTATATTTTATTCAATTCATAACTGGAAATAATTTTGTTTTGTTTTTCAGTAAGTTATTTGGGGTTCTTATGACTGAAGCATTAGCTATTGTGCTTTGGCCTGAAATTAAATTCTTAATTAATTATAATGATAGGCATATAAATAACGGCAAAAAAGCCATGTCCAATTACAATCGATTACTTGGTTGAATAAAGTCTAATGAAGGTACTACCTATGTTACTGTGAAGTCAATTTCTGATTGTTTTAGAACGCCATGTTTTCTCAGTGTTGGTACTTTTTTGGATATTATTTAAATTACCATATAAATAATATTAATCATAAGTTTTCTGATTTGGCGTAGCTTGGCAAAGGCCTTTTTCACCAGTGGATTGCAAATAGGAAGAGTGTTTTGTGTGTAGGTACATTCAATAAATAAATATTGAACCATTTAATATGATTGTTACAGTGGCAGCAGTATTAACATTATGGTGCTGCTATGTGAAAGCTTATCAAAATCAATTTAACAATAACGGTTATGACTGTCCCTTGCCCGAGGGTCCAATATGCGCCACAAATAACGAAATTTATACAAACTATTGTACATTTTGGGAAGCACAGAAACACGATGTTATTTTAGAGGCGGTAAAATGTGTTTATGAACCACCTTTAACTCTGGTCACAGCCCTTTCGTTTCCACTTTTGAAAGAAATGGTCACAGCAAAAAAGAAAAAGCACTCAGGAATACACCTAAAATTATAATTAAAAAGATGGAATGAAGATATAATACTTATTAGTAAGTGGTTGTCGGATAAACAAAATACTATGTGTCTAAAATAAACAAACAAACTTCCTATTCTATTGCACTGTTTTATTTTCGCGTTCCTTTTTCCTCGACAATATGAAATTGTGAGAGGATTCTTTAAGACTCTGAAGTAGTCTCATCAATTCATCACAGACCTCTTCCATGGCGAGATTCAGGGAAAATGTTTTGTGGAACGTTTCTAATTATGGTTCCATAACTCTTTCCATCTTTATAGAACTGTACCCTAATTACGTAATGCACAATCAATCCGAATCTGAGTCGTTTTGAAACAGACTGCTAATACATTGCTTCGTAAGTTCGAAAACAAAACTGAAGAGCAACGTAAATAACGCAATGAATGTTGTTGAACTGTCAAAATGAAACAGATTAGTCGTAATCGTTTACGAAAATAAGTTGCGTAATTAGAAAGCAGGTCTAGTTCTGAATTAAAATTGGTGTGGTAGATCAGTCAAGGGAACTAGATTTCAGTATATGATATATTTATTAATTTATAAATATATATGAACAAATTAAAATAAATTGTGGTCCAAATGTATATATACAGGGTGTTATATTAATTGCGTGCCATAGCTTAGCTTAAGTTCAGTATCGATTAAGGAAACCAGAAAAAAAAAAAAAATTGTAAGTACGTACCTACCTAGTTACCTATCATTCACCCGGCGTTATCGAAATGTTCGAGCGTAGGTATTTTTTTTTTTGACACGCAATTACTTTAACACAACACCCTGTATATATATATATATATATATATTAGCTAGCTTATGTCATAATCAAAAGGTTAGTCAGTCTGCAGGCCTTCACTTAGACTTTGAGGATGAAATTCTTCAATCTCAATTCCTCAATTTTGATGACAGCAAATCACCCGCATTGTTAGAAGCTACAATCGTGGTGCAGAAATTGCATAGGTTTTTCAAAATTATGAAATAATTAAAAAAGCTGTTTGGAAATAGGTTACATTAAAATTATCACACACGGCACCGATTTTCGAATTTGATTCACATTATATTTTTTTATTATTTTGAAAAAAATCAAAATACAAGTCATTTATTCAAACTAGGCTGAGAATCAGTACTTTTCGAACGTCAAAATTACATGAGACAGTCCCCCAAAACGCCCACCCTTCAAAGGAAGAAAGGAGATTTTACCCTCAATAACACACAATTTCTCACCATAAATGTAACTATTGATAATGTGATCACCCATATTCTTGCTGAATAGCATTTAACTTCGCAGGTACGCAGTTAAGATATACCAGCAATTAGCATAACAGTTTTCACTAAAACACGTAAAAACCATGATTAACTTTATGTATTTATTCAATGTAAAAGCTATTAAGTACCTACCTATCATATATTTCTTGATGTTATTCCTAATTGCTTCAGTTCAACATCAGTCGTAACTTGATACTCATGCAGTAATATTATACGTTAGAAAATGAATATTCTTACAAGTAAGTCTGGTTAAGTAGAAAATGTCTCTCGTCATATCTTTTCCATGAAAATATAGAGATTAAACTTTTGCTTACTTATGGATTGCCAGGTCAGGATCGCATATAAATATGTTACGCAGTTAAATCAAATGTGAGAAATACTTTAATAATAACCTATTGTGGGAAATTATTACCAGTGGCAAATTACTTTGCCACTGGTAATAATTTTATTTATATTTCTTTTATTTACAGCCACTTTTCTCCTTGCATTTATTCCACCTTTATACGGAGCAGTGTTTTGCCCGTGGAAACGAGCAAGAGTATTTTATTGCGGCTCTGACGGGAAAACTTACAACACATTATTTGGTTTACAAGAAGCTATCGCCGAAACTCAAAATCTAGGTATAGCTCACGAAGGAGTGTGTGAAGGTGATAATATAAGTACTACTAGTGAAGAACGCCCAGGTGATGATAAAGGTTACAGTAACATACTTCCCAAAGAACCAGGTACGGAAGACACAGAAGAAGAAGAAGACAATAATAGTTCAGAAGATATCACAAAAGAAGAGGCAAAAATACGAACACAACCAAATAGCAAATCATCAGAGATTACAACACGAAAGAGTGAAGTTTCTAAAAAACCTAAACCTAAAAAAAGGAAAATCAAAGAAGGGCAAGTCGAAATTGAAAGCAAAGTCAAAAAAATAAGGAACCCGAAAAAAAAATCCAGTATGAATATAAAAAATACAGCAAATAACAAAAATATTGTTACTATAGGAGGGAAAAAGCAACATACTATTAAAATTAACAATAAAGTAAATAACAAAAATGTTATAAATTTACATTATTGGCTGAGAATGATACCTTTAGCACCTCAAAGGAGTAGGAGAACATTGCATAGAATTTAATTTTAAACTTTGAGCAAGATGATGTGGGGACCTGAATTGAATCCGGTTCCAAGTTTTTATTGAATCTACATTCTGATTAAGGCAGGTATTGGTCTTTCACCCCTTACGGCTGAACTACTTTATTTATTGTTACAATAAACAGCTGATTTAAAAAATGAAAATACAGAGACAGAAAAGGTATTTCTTTGTTTTTCTTGTATCCTCCTTTGATGAGGCTTATGGATTATAAAATAGGTAATATGAATCAAATAGACAAACATTTTGGCAATTCTGCTGTAATATTAGCATCAAAAGGCTTATTTAAATTTTGCTCGAAATTGTGATTCGAGCGACTAGCATGATATTGATAACAGTGCATGAATCAGCTCAACGAATATATCATTTATATAAATAGTTAATTTTATAATATTTGCGTGAATATCAGTAATGACTAGGTAAGTATGTTAATTAATTATCGAATAGCATGCAAGTATTGAGATAAATAGTGAATACATGTTCATATTGACATTGTTCTGTGTGGGACAATACATTCGTACGAACGCTAGTAGCGTGATTTTTGGTGTCAGATGTCACGGAAGCAGGTAACCTTTCTTCTTCTCATGATTATATTATACTCTTTGAAGATACTACATGTTAGAGTTCGAATATAACTCAACTTAGCTAAAAACACTGACTGCCTTGAGAAACAATACAAACTTCAAACTAGTAAGATAAAGGATTATAATTGTATTTAATGAATATGTTTTGAGCTTCCACGGAAATAAATAGAGTCGAGTAGATGTCAAAGCAAAGGCTGATATAACATAACATAACATCACGCCTGTAGGTAGATATTCCCCGAAGGGTTAGGCAGGGACTGGCTGAGGGCTGAAATATACAGTAATGTAAGAAGACGTCAACTATTCACCAAATACATTACCTAACTTGATGACACATGTCGTCATCACTTATCCGAGCTTCCCACAGCACATTAAGTCTACGATAAACATCTTTCACGATTAGATTCTGCTAATAAAATTACAGATGAACTTTGATCCTGGAACATATAACGTATAGCGTGATTTGTGTAGGCAATGAGGTTGAAGATCCGTGTTGTACCAAGCTAAGGGACAGTGAGGTGGGGGTTCAGTTGAGAACAATTACGTTTTAGAGGCATGAGGAAAGAGTATAAAGTTTAGCCATCCTCTACAGAAAAGGAATCTTGTCCGCGCGGTAAACTCTAATTACGCGATGCAGGATTTGTGTGAAGTCGGGATTTTGTGTGACGTCAGATCTTTGATGCGTAGTTCACATGCAGCGTTGTAGAAGCCACAACGTAACTCTTCCTATATAATATAGTTTATTATCTTAGTTGCACTTGCACTTATCCTATTACCTCTCGTGTGTATATTCCTACTGCGTTTATTTGTTCAGTCGCAAAGTAAGTCAGTCTGCCGTAGATTGATTTGAAATAGCCATGACAGTTTTTACAAAAATCTAAAGCCTGCAAATGTGCCAGCTAGTTGCGAAGATAGAACAAAATTCATCTGTAATCTGTGTTGCTGTCTGTACGTAATCTGTGTAACCTCACTACCCCCATTGGACAGCAGCATAGGGTTAGCTAGCCCGGAGCACCCAAAACGAAGGTAAAATATCGAACCTAACCATAACAGATTTACAAAATGACGATTTGTTGCGTATTTGCAAGGTGGACGGCAATAGAGCGGAATGCGGTCCGCGTTTAGCAAGGTGTCTCTTACATGCGCGGGCGCTGCGACCTGTTTGATACACCTCACCACATCCTGTCTCCCTCCCTAGCATTACTACTACGAGTTATAGGTACATTATAACTTTTACGAGTGTGTGCGTGACGTCTTGTGAACAAATCAAGATAGGCGTGATACTATCAGATAGTCGAACGAATTTGGACACTATAACGCATTTCATAAAACTAAATAGCCTATAGATACTTTTTATGGGTAAAAAGTGTTTCTATCAAGATTAGAGATTTAACCCAAATCCTATTTTGGCAGTTTACTCATTTGTATTCAAGTTAGTAAACACGCTGTTTGGGTTTCCTACTACGGACGAGATAGGCATTCCGATTACTACACCAAGTCCACAAAGAACATGCTAAAATTCCATCAACAGAATGACCAGCTGTAGAGCTACTATAAACATAACGATTAACAAAAACAGATGAGGTAATAAAATTAATTTTATCGTCGAAAGAAATTATGAAAGCAGACTTGATCCAAACAGGTGTCACTAAGTAGGGGCGACTAGATTGCTCATTGCGTGGCCATTGACATCGCAGTGGTTTCGCTTTATCCCGGCCTCGGCTGACAGCACATGGACCCTGGCGCTCTCACGAGTATAGGGCGAAAAAGGTTCAAGTTATACGCAAACTGGCGTAACTTCATGGGAGAGGACATTTGAAAACTAAAACAATGGACACGTAGACAAAAGAATGACCGAAAGGTTTTTTGTGAGGCACTGTATCACGCCTGAAGACAATAGGATCTATTTATACTGAATATGTGATAATGTTACATTAAGTATTCGGTGACCCAGGCGTGATGAGATTTATGTGTGATTTTTTTTGAGGGTATATTGTTACTAGTTTTTGTTAAATGCCTGAAGGTTATAGAAGGTGTGAACGCCATTCAGGTTTCATTATAAGGTGACTGTACTTGTGCCCTGAACCATGAAAATAGAATTCGGAATCGAAATACACGTTAGAACCTTTTCTGGGTTTTCATGTTCAGTATAGCTATTCTAAGGTAACTTCAAAAACATTTGAAATGCTACACACTGTGCCACAAACCACACATATTCGTTGAATAATCTTCATTTAAAATTAAAACGACACAACATAATAGAAACATGAGAAAAACAATGTAATTCTATATTAAATAAAAAATACAGAAAACCGAAGTTATATGAGAACGCAGCAAAAAGTTTCCATTCACTGCATCCTTTCATTACAGTGACTATTACTATATTTATTTTAATCAAGAGAAGCAATCCAGAAGTCATTTTAAATCAATTCCGTACAGACAGACCGTAGAAAATGTAAATAAAAACAGGTATATGTACCTAAGTTTTAAGTATACCTAGACTACCTACGATCAGTGTCACACATATATGACATATAGTTTTCAGACCCGAGACTACTTAAAGCCTTGAGAAAGAAGTACTTATATTGAATTTACACTTCCTAGATATTTAAAGTTCAAAATATGATTGTAAACACAAGCTTATGCACGTGACTAACACCCACGTGAATTTAAGATAAACCAACCTTCGTAAACGCTGACTTACAAATTGATTTTCCCATCCCATCCGCTGTTATGATGATATTCAAACGGGATCCTGCCGTTTTGCCGAAAAGATTTTGCCAAAAAATCACTACCCAAACAAATTTTTGCAACCTTTTTTTATACCAATGCAATGTTTGGAATTATTTTAGTACGCACATTTTCATTTGGTCAAATTTTTACTTGGCAGAATATTATCAAGAATAATGTCATTTAGGCATTTGGTCTTTAATATAATTATTTATTACAGCAAACAATCTTTAGACAATAAACGTTTCGTCATACGATTTGGTATGACAAAAATATAAAGGTTAGGTTAGGTTAGGTTAAAACTGTGACCTACGCACGAGCCGAGCGAGCAAAGCGAGCGGTGCCGCGGCAGCGGCCGGCGAGTGCCAAAAACGACTAGATAATATAGAAAGAAACTATGGAAAAAAACAGGCTACCCGAAACTGAACTACATAGTTACACGAAATTAATTATTTTAAAAAAAAACTACTAAATATTTGGCATTTTTTTTTTTGCGTAAAATGAGTATTTCGAACTGAAATATTTGACTACATAAAAATTGGTAAAAGTTCTAGTTGGTAAACAAGTTATTGTATAAACGTTCACATGCTAAACATTAGGTTTGCGTTACAATTATTTGTAAAGAGATTTTTTGCTAAGTAATAATTTGGCAAATGAAATTATGCGAAAAATTGTTTGGGAAGTGATAATTTGGCAATTTATTTTCGATGAAACAAGGCAGACCCTATTCAAACATTTACTCTCTGTCAGACACGCGTATAGGGAATGAAAAAGATTAGGTACTTAATTAATAAACAAACAACAAAAATCTCACGAATGATATATATTAACATGTTTATATGCACATAGCTTTCTTACCTACCTATTTTTTTTTTTTTTGAAATTATCAAATAACTTCTCCCGCTTTGGGCGGAGCAAGAGGGCGTGTCGTGTTTGACTAAAACCTACCCGTGTTCCTACAGTTGCCTGTACGTTGCCAGGGGCCACGGTATCCCTTTCGGACTTTCCCGCAATTACTTACCTACCTTCATTTTTGTAATGCATGTATCGTAATTGATGTATTTGCTCACGACATCTCACAACAACTAGCAAGTGCGTTGGTAAATTCGTGACTATACTGTTTGCATTCCATTTTGAAAGCCATTTAGCAAGATTACCGAAGCTTTTGGACATCTTGTAACATGGCAGGCAAAGAAAGCAAACTTAATGTTGATACTTAAATATATTGGCTATCATTATCTGTTAAGTAATCAAACGATCAATTGGCAATAACTTCAAATCGAAGAACGTTGAAATGTTGAAGTGGTTATTTTATTAATTCCTCATTAAATGCACATTGAATTGACTAAGGCCTTCGAATTTGTAAGCAATAGAAAGATCAATTATTACAAGGTGTGGTGTCTATCAAATAATATACTTCTCTTTCAGATGCGATTGAGGTCAATAGGGTCATAGAGCAACAATCTATAAACGTTCGCTAGACACTGACAAATCATAGGAAATATGTATTGCAGAACAGAATGCTAGACAAATCTCTACTATAAGTTTATTACCACTAATTCTAAAAATGGCAATTATGGCAGAAACACAGATAGTACGTGATCGCTAATTGCTATCTATTGTGCTCAAATAAGTGAAGAAATTCAAATGAAATAACTCATGATCTATCTTTTATATCCGGCTGCACAAGTAATTTTCTAAATATGTACATCAAAACCTCGCGAAGAAACTAAGTGCACCATTACGGAAACTTCATGAATAATTCAAGTAATTCAGACAACATTAAAACATTCACTGAACCACGAACTGCGGATATATATTTTTTAACATTAGGTTGAGATTATACTTCTAATTATTGAGTATGCACAACAATTCCTTCATTAGTAAAACGCCATCGACACTCGTGACCAATTTAGTTATTTAAACAACGGATATGATTAAATTCGATCATTTTATTGATTCCTGTTCCAATTTGGGGTTCAGATTTCGTGCGATAGTTAGGTAAGACTTAAGTTTTAGAATATTCGTAGATAAGTCGACGGCCATCAATAAATACGGTAATATTACTTACATAATTCCGCAAATGTAACGTTATCTCGGCATAATGAGGCAGACATGAAAAAAGCAAAGCCGATGAAGCGTGGGCCCTCATAAGCAAATAGATTGTGTATTCAGATTTTTACTGATTCTCATATTACAGTTGCAACAGACTGTCTATTTGAATATTGGCAGCTAGTTCAACAATTTTTTGTTTTTTAATCTTAGATCAGGTTAAAAGAAACAGTGTATTGATTTAACAGGTAATATACTCGGTATTTAATATTGAAAGTAATCCAGAGAAAGAAAAAACAAATACAGAAGAAGTAATAGTGGCTTCGGTCTATGCGACTTTGAATTCCCAAATAGACAATAAAGACAATATTAAGCTAACACCAGTGCATATTAGTTATCGATGGTTTATAACATCTACTAAAAGAAAGTCACGACATGGCCTAAAATAATATTCCTTCAGCAGCTGATCATACAGCAACTAACGAAGGAATTAATAAAACATCTGAATGTATAGACATTTTGGGGAATGTGTTTGAGGTTAACGCCTTGTATTTTAAGTAGGTGCGTGCAGCCTCACAAATTGTTAAAACTATGTTGAACCCAAACTTAAACTTAAATACCGAGTGTGAAAATTCCACGGAAATGGAACCCAGAAAGTATATTTTGATGTATATTATTTTGAGATCTTATACATTATGTTTGTGGTTGAGATTATAACGATAAACAAGTAGTCATATTATGAACCTTCCAACTTGAAAATAGGGACATTGAAAA
This sequence comes from Xanthia togata, assembly GCA_963853775.1. Classification (NCBI taxonomy): domain Eukaryota; kingdom Metazoa; phylum Arthropoda; class Insecta; order Lepidoptera; family Noctuidae; genus Xanthia; species Xanthia togata. The sequence continues at coordinate 7,501,601 of OY970802.1, read as the reverse complement.
CAACTATGAAGAAAAACTTAACCAATTATACTTTACCAAAGGCACCATAAATAAGTCAGAGCGCTTGGAAGAAATTTCTTCAACTATATAGATCCATTTAACAACAAATAATGAGATAGGTACTAAAAGCCCGGTCAACGTATATCAATCCCTTCAAAGAAAGCACAGGCATAGCTAGATACAAAAAACAATATAAAAAACGAGTGCATTGACTCGAAATTACTCTGAAAGCTATCAGAAGACAATCGTAAAAAGAATCATTAGCGTTGCATTTATGACCAGCGGAGAACTCATGTAAATTACATCGCAACGGCCAACGTAACAAAAATACGATCGCTTTAGATAAACGTATACAATAATTTCAATCTTCATTATTCATTCAGATAGCAATACGTGAATATAAAACTGTTTGACGTTAGAAATCTCTTCAATCGGTTTATCTTCAACGAATATCTTTGTTTTAGCGATAATGTTGTGTTTTATAACGGACTTATTGGTTAGTTTAACAGATGTCTATCAATGAAACTATCACCGGCTTTTGTATTTAGTTTTATGTATCGGAAATGTAGAAACATCAGTTTTGTTACAAGTCAAAGGTCAGATGATCACTTAAAGTGTATTTGTGTTAACAAATTTGTTATCTTACGTCTCCTTAAGGAAGAGTCGTAATACAGCACTTAACAGGGTTTCTATGTCATTACTTGTGTGGTGACAAACGACCTACGGCCTACGTTACCGTCAGCAACACCCATGAGATTTCGGATACTTTGTCGACCTTATAAGAGACAAAGGTGAGTAGTCTCAATCATTCTGGTTTTTCAACTTTATAACAAGAACCTTCTCAGTTTTTCCGTTTGTGAGAACCATCAAACTAATTTATTTAAATAAACCATTTGCTAGCATCATTGTTCGTCAAAGCACTGACATATTTCCAACTGTGTGCCCATTACACTACAACATTTCTAAAGCTTAAATATTTGTTCCACTTAACAAATAAGTTGTCATGCAAGGCAGTGACTTAGTGAATTTGTGCCGAGGCCCTTAAGTAGGCGACTCCATTGATTTACAACCATTCAAATGCTAATGTTTATATTCAAAAGTGATACACAGAGGCGATGAGCTAAGAATTCCGATACACTTACATTATAACGGTTGTTTGACCATGTTCAATTGTTTATTATTCATTCCAGTGACGTTTTTGTCCCTTTTCGGAAACAGTAAGTAGACTGAATCATTACTTGGAACTGGTAATAGTTTTTGGAATGACCATCTATTGCATGACGTTTATTTTAAAGAGGTGACACAATGGAAGAAAATAGATGATGCCAATCACAGATGCCAATCGATTCAAAGCTTTGATAGTGTAATCACAATCACACACTATGCAATAAGTAGTTTACCTTACCTGTATGCTTTTTAATACAGTTATGAAAAAACAATGGTGCAGGTGTAACATATCACTTATAGTTGACACCAAGACAGGTGCAGTAATTGTATTCTATAAAAACAATAATTTTACTGTTACCGCTATGATATTAATACTGTAAAATAGAATTTCTCATTTATTACCCACTATTTATTGAAAGACAGATAGGCTAATAAAACATGGAAGTTATTTGAACAGAGTGCTTTGTCATTGAAAAGCATCTAGTATTTGTTAGGTCATTTTACAAAATGTTGACTTTGAACTTTTAGTCTAGTGGTTTTATGAATTTGGAAACATGATTTACTCACCAAGTCTTGCGTGTAAAAAGTCAATTCGCAAACGTACACTTATGTTATCAAAGAACTTTACTGAATCGTTATTTCAAATAGTTTTTTATAATAATAATATACGGAATAACTACGAAAAATATGCGCATTTTTTAATAAATCGATGACAACAAAGCAAACTAAAAAACGACCGAGAAACGTGATCATGTATTTACGAGCGAATCATTAGAACCAATTTAATAATTCCGAACAACATCGAAATATACTTGGATTGTAGCTCATATAAAGTTATAGGTCCACTAATTCTTGGGTCAATGACAGGCCCACCGATCACTTGCAGTCGTGAGAACTTACGAACTGGACCGTACTGGAACCAAAAGAGAATGGTCCTACACATTTTGATATTATCTTCATTCTTTTACACTTTTAGGTCCTGTAAAAAGTTTATCGTAAAAATCGTAATAAGTGATAAAGTTTGTGAAAGTGCAGGCATTAAATAAAACACATCAAACTGAAGTGAAAGATATTTTTGCCACCTGTTTATCATCATATTAACACTTTTATTTGATGTTTGTGAACTAAGCACGCGTTACCTAATAGTTTCCATGATGGCTAAGTTCATTCACACTACTTTGTACCGAAAAGATAACGGCACGTGCGCTTTTTACCTGCACCAACGTTCATAGCATTTGGGTTAAGCAGAAGACACAATGTTTGGTAAATATCGAAGTTGTTCGCAAGCACACGAGAAATTCATGATGCCTTAATAGAAATTTCCTACACAATGTCTACGTAGAATTTCTTAGATTCGAATAAATAGATATATCTCTACTAGCTGCGTCCCGCGGTTTTACCCGCATAATCTCGAACCCGAAGGAAAAAGGTATCCTATGTCCTTTTCCAGGTTATGGGCTACCCATGTTCCAAATTTCATCCAAATCCGTTCAGCCGTTTTAGCGTGAAAGCGTAACAAACAAACTAACTAACTGACTTTCTCATTTATAATATTATATTGGGATTTGGCTAACGATAAACTCCAGCATCATCTTATAAGTACGAGTTAAATCAGCTAAACTACCATTTAATCTTATCCTATGCAAATTGATTGCCCATAAATGACAACATTGCCCAGCAACATTGACTCAGCAATCACTTTGTTGACCGCCTGCGTAGGCTTTTGACCTAAAATTTATGCTGCCTACCTACACAAAATGCCCGTAGGAATCTATTCCGTAACCAAATAGTAATCGTACGTACTTAATCTGACATAAGGGGTTAAGTCAATGCCAGAAACAACCATGTGAACTAACGCCGGGTTTAATTAAATAAGAATAGTGTAACGCTCACAATGATTGACGTAAGAATAATGTTCGATGAAATAAATTACTGCCTTTTGGGTGTGAATCGAAAGTGAAACAATCTCTAGCAATTATAATGGGTACCTTTTAATTATCTCGTCAGCAGTCAGTGAGCGCTGTCATTATTTTTTAAGAATTATCGAATAGCTGAGCGAAACGGAGATCAGTTGGCGATATGATAATGAAATTATCTATCAAAGAGAATGAATAACTAATGAGAAAATTATGATCTGGATAAAAAAGCTATTTTTTTCTCTTTTAGAACATAGATCCGGAAGACGGAACTTCGCAAAAGCTAGCTCCAATCACGCTAGCAAAACAGAAATAAAAAAGAACACACTTTTCTGTGATCATGTCATGTTTTCCTAAGATAGAAAGTAGTTTCCCATCTGATTACACAAACGTTTTAATTAATAACGTTACGTTTGCCTCATTAATAATGAATTTTAAATGGTGGTGACTAGTTCTTGTTGACGGAAAATCTGAGTTAATTTGACATAAATGGTAAACGAAATCCCATCGATGGCGATAAAGGAAAAGCGACATTAGTTATATCGAACTGTTACGTGAATCAAATATTTATATCTAAACCTATGTCAGGCCATTAGTACCTACAAGATTAGAAATACAGGTCTATATGGGAAATTCTCTAAAACCCATTTATGATTTTACAGTTGACAAAATAATTACTTTGTATTTTATCTACATCTACCTCGTGTTCCATCGTATTTTTTATCAGCAGGTCTACACGATTACCAGCACGGTTAATAATATGTTTGTATTCAAAACAGACTCAGCTAGGTAACTAAGTAGATACATAATTGTAGGAAAATGTGCGCTGTGAGAAAATTTACACGTTTATGATAAATTCTGTGTAATAAAAACAGCAATGGGTATCACGAAATCTCTCATACATACAGTGTAAGCAAATCTTTATATGAGTTCTTACAAAGATAAACTAATAAGTCATTTATCTATACATGGAATTATAAAATTCTAAATAATTTGCTCACGCATTAATTATAGAATCACGTTTTGGCGTTCATTTTATATTGCAGTTCCAGTACCAAGAATTAAATTGTTATAATGCTTAAATCTCTAAATATCGGTCCCCGATATTTCCCGAAATTTTATGATCACGTATAATCTCGCAGAAATAAGTACCTAGAGATCTAAGGACGCAAGATGATACTGTCCTTGCTTTAAAAGTCACATTTCTGTATGTGACTGTAGTGTGTTTGACGTCAATATACCAAGTACCTACCTAACCTTAAGAAATGCATCTAATTTAACCATTGTATGATACAATTTTTGATTCGATATCTTTGTACTTAAATAGAAATACAAATAAATGCACACTATAAATAGTATCAATATTTAAAAATATATCGTTTCGTTCTAAACTTAGGTACCGTACCTAAATCTTTTATTTTTCGAATTTTTGGATGCAACGCATATTTTCCGCCATCTTTTTTCTTTGCGTTACGTAACGTTTACCGCAAATAAAGGTGCTTTGTTTCTTTCTTATATTATCCTTAAAAGAATATCTAGTGTCTTTTCAAGTTCGAAGTTTTATACTAAGTATCTGGGGGGCGACGACAGAGCTCTGCTCTGGTGAAAATAGAGAATGCTCATTTGATAGTATGAGATAGTACATACTAATTCCATGCTGCCATGGTAGTAGGTACTTACTTATTCCATGCTGTAATGTCATTTTTGGGCGACCGAGCTCTGCTCGGGCGAAAATACGAATAAAAAACTTTTGCCCCAGATATGAGACCTAGCTAGATCGATTTTTCACCCCAGTAAACCCCTATATTGCAACTTTCAGGGAAATCGTTAGAGCGGTTTTCCACAACGTGATTACAAATATATATTTAAATAAATATATATACAAATATTGTTCGTTTAATAGTATAGGATACCATCTAGCTAATATAGCTTTCTTTTACTTCCCTATAAGATCAAAGACCCTATCAACCTAAGTAAAACTGACAGTCTCAACAACTCTGATTAAATTAATCACACCATTAACATCAAATTAACTTGTTTTCATATGATTTTCTCATAGAAAACGACGGCCGTTTATTCACATTCAACAGTTTTTAGTTTCACTTCGTGTAGTGATAATTAATTGGGTTTTCTTTATATTGTCTTGAGCAAGAAAGCGTTCCGCAACGTTTGTAATAAGAACTAGGCTATGCTTGGTGATAGCTCATAGCTCTGAATCTCTGTACTAAATCCTGGCCATGTTAGATTCAACTGATGTAGAATCTAAAATTGGAGTCGATCCATCATGTTGAACATTATATGAAGTTTTCTTACTGATAGAAGACGAATTTCATTTGTTTTACACAGATTTTTTAACCACAGGTATGGACGTTTTTTTTTTTGGTGTCGTTATGCATTTTGTACGAGGTAGTATTATATTAATGGTTAAAAATTTTGATTACAAACTTAAATCCTAACTAGGTATATTATAAACGCGAAAGTGAGTTTGTTTGTTTGTTACGCTTTCACGTTAAAACGGCTGAACGGATTTGGATGAAATTTGGCACATATGTATACCATGACCTGGGTTAGGACATAGGATACTTCTTATCTCGATATTCCCACGGAATCGAGACTTATAAGGGTGAAACCGCGGGACGCAGCTAGTTGTTCATAATAATATATTCAAATCACACCAGCCGATCTATTCTGCAAAAATCTCACCGTGAAAACTTAGGTGAAGTGAGCTATCATTCCACCTTCTGCTAGGGAGTGACAGCTCACTCCGAGCTCACTTCACCTAAGTTTTTACAGTGAGATGGTTACAGAATAGCACTACAGCTGTCATTCTTTTACAATTGTATGAAATGGCTATAACACGGCAAATTGACGTAGATTACACACTACGTTTAATTAATCTTTCCCTGGCTGTAGAATGTTAATTAGTAGTGTTTTATTCATACAAATCTTTATAGATAAGACACATGCCTGGCTGTCTAGACCAGACATTAAGGGAAAGTAACGTAGGCACAGAAATAATGTGAACAAATCCATGCCTGTGTCCGGAACATACGCAGCTGTCTTGATTGAATTTGCTAACACTGTAACTGAATAGCGGAAATTGCAACCCGACCTTAACTTTCTTCCCCTGCTTTATGGAGGCTTCTGAGGTACACTAACGATACTTGTTGATTTTAATTAAACACTACAAAACGAATCTAAACATCTGACAAGTCGTGGGAGCGACAAAGGTAACCAGCGATAAGTGAAATCATCGGTTTCGATACGAGAAGTTGCGTACGTCATGGTTTAATTGACAACTGACCGTTAATTAAATATCTAATAATTTTAACTATACAGATATATTTCAAACATATGGCCTTATCACAAAGTCTCACACAAACTACCGTGAACTCCACAATGTCTGAGTAGCAAGTAGCAACACGATGATATCATTTATTTGAGTTGATCTTTGACTGATCCAACTTTTTCAAGATAAACTTGAATTGATCAGACCAAGGTTGAGCCAGAAAATAAGTGAATACAGTGTTTACATTTCACTTTAAGGCTCGAGCAGACAGGCGCGAAGCGACGGCGCCACGCAAATTCAGTACAACAATTTCCATGAAGTTTTCATACAAATAATTGTTCAACCAGAGTCGCGTAGTGCCTCTCTGCGGGAGCCGTTACACGGAACGGATATACACGGTACATTTTAGGGAAACTCACTCTCTTTTTTTCTTAATTCCTTTTTAGAGGAATGAGGAACAGGGTCTAAAGTTCACTCATCCTCTATAGAAAAGGCAAGATAGTGTCCAAGCTTGTATAGTGTCATTCGCGCTGTATACTCTAATTGCGCGATGCAGGATTTGTGTGTCGTCAGATCTTTGATGCGTAGTTCTCATGTGACGATGTAGATGCCGCCACAACTTTAAGAGAAATCTTTTTAATAGGTTTAATTAAAGCAAACACAGTTGGTGTTCACTAACGATTTGCAATACCGGTAGGTATTGCAAATCGTCGTAGGTATTGCAATCATCCGAAGTGGTGTTGTGTGATATTCGAGATCTTTAACATATGATTTATGATATTTTCATGTAAATATCCTTCACGTGTGTAGTGTTTCTGCATCGTAATCGTAACATGTTTATTTTTTTATAGGACACTCTTTTGGTGACGGATGCAAAATTTAAGTTACTTGCAACATTACACAAAACTTAACCCAACATCGGAAACTTACTTAATTTTAGTTATTATATAGTATGTATTTTATTTTATTGACATTTGAATATAATATTATAATATGTAGATTTATAATAGAAACAGTTAGGATTAACACACATTACTAATGTCTCAAAATAATACGTCAAAATCAACTCAATTCTCCTATCTTGTGAAAAAGAAAAGCTTAGAAGTATTTTCCTCAAAGAAAATGCAGAAATCTGATCCCTGACTGGTCCGAATTTCAATTAGTTTCAAGTAAGTAAATCTTGTAGCCAGTACGTCTGCCATAAATATGATAGGTTAAAAGTTAAGCAGCTTGCACTGTGGTGTGACAGGACTTCCATGTTGCCAACCCACAACCTTTCTACAAGCATAACAGTTAGTCAGTACCTATACTATTCCCACAGTCAAGTTATGAGAACCTGGCACTGATAGATAGGTAGGTACCTACTACTAGGCAATATCTGCGTACTAATTTCCATGTTAGCTCTAGGTATACCTAGGTATTAAAGTTTAAATTAAATGAGAGACAAGTCAGACAAGTTTTTCGTCTATTAATTACCTATCAGAAAAACATTTTTGCTTTTTGCTCAAAAAATTTAGTTTTTTTGCGGTTTGATAAATAAAGGTTAGAATATTACACAAACTACGCCTTGTAACACATCAAGAGAGAATTTTATTGTTCTGTTTGACCAACTCGCAAAGAAAATGACAAGAAGGCACTAGAAGAAGAGATAATTAATAGATATTATTACACTATAATTGTTCTATCCATCAAAGATCTTTAATTAAAAATGTAGGAATGTATTTTAATCCTAGATGCGGCGACCAGAACAAAAGCACTTAACAAAAACAACTTAATTTACCCTCCAAAATTATGAACAGAAAGGACGGAAAGCATGACCAGTGCAACACTTAACAAACACGAGACGCAACACGTTGCCAAGGTCGACGCACCATTATCACACGTTTCTTTTCACGAAAGTCTTAACAGCGAAGCGTCTGCACTCAGCACAACCAACGCTCTGACATGTTTTATTTAGAACGAGTAAGATAGCCGCACCTCAGTACGTGCAACCAATAAATTATGGTAGGAAGTAATGAGTTGTGGACCGGGAATAGGTTGCTCCATGTCGTGTAATTTGAAACCAGTGAATTATAAGATGGGTTACAGCCCGCAGCTACATTTATACCAATATCTTCTCATTTCGATCATCAACTTGCTAAACAACTACCAAGCGGTCGTATTATGGATTCTGCTTCAGAATTTACATTGTAGCGGTTTATGGAGAATTCCGATATCGTAAACTCCATGCGCTTTTATGCAGTCAGCAGTATGCGTAATATGCATTAATTCAGTAAAGATAACCGTTCTTCGTACGTGCAATAATGAATAATTGACAATAAATTAAAAGATAACATAGGCATATAATCATCACGCATAAATATTTTCATACATGCAGTCGTTAACTAAGATTTTTGTTAGATAAGATCTGGCACCGCGTTGATGTCTTTTGGATTATTTGCTTTATCTATTTCTCCGAGGAGAAAGATATTGATGGATTACTAAACTTCAGTAACTGTAGCTTCTGATGCAGGTTAGATGATTACAAACATAAACTCACGCATTTTACCCATGGGGTAGACAGACATTACAGAACGCCACCTGCTACGATGCCAGGATGGATTCTTCTAGTAATCATAGAACAACCTTTTGCTCTTATAAATTTGCAGAAGGACAAAAGGATTTCATAGGTGTTGCCAGCTCTCTTATTAACACGGCCCAAATCCGACAACGGGAGCAACGTCTAATGTGAATCATCATATACAGAAAGTAGGTATCAGAATTTATAAATCTCGCTCACAGTTTCCAGTATTTGAAAGTGCAGTGCAATTACTGTTCATGACAAAAACGGCACACATAATTCGACAAAATAAGTCATTATAACATTAGCACGGAGAATGCACGAAATTATCTTTTTCATGGCAGACACATTATCATGCACTAGTCGTCATTTTACGACACTTTTATTGTTCTACCCACATTTTGAAACACTACTATCGGTTTCTTTTGAGTCGTTGGCAATGCTTTACATTTTTATTATTTATAAGCATGTAAAATAGGACAAAACGTGAAAAAAAATTGCACGAAAATAAATAATAAGCTTACTTTTTATTGATAAAGTAGTAGGTGAATGAACTTTGATAAATGCTACGGAATATAACAGGGCGTACCTACCTAGAGTACAAATATTTAAAACTGTGGAAAACGCATTATAATTTGAAATACAGAGATAATTTAATTTTGATTGCACCTGTGGGTTGCCCTCTTGGACCGTGCATTAATTAAACCGCTTGTGTACCTGCTTAATTCCGAGCAACATAAATTGATGCGTGTGTAAATTTTAATTTGACTTTGCCCAATATACTCGTATTAACCAAGGTGGATTACCTTCACTCGAAATAAATAGCACTTAATATATGGCAACGAAAATGTTAGATTCAGCGCGCTAATTAGGCATGATACAATTCCGCAAATGAGGGTAAATTAGCGAAGTGATTCACATTACCAAAATTCTACAGTTACTGGGAAATTTGATTTTGTCTGGGAGTAATTGCAAACGAACCGTAAACATGAATAAAAAATGTTAGAGACGAATTTGGGTCGGTTGTTGAAAAGGTTCGTTTACCTGACTCCGTCCAGCATTCCGGACAATCCTGACAAAGCGACGCCCAGTCGAAGGCAAGGTCCTCGAAGCTCGCCATGGCTACACCCACTTAATCAAGCCAGTCCACTCCGCAACATACTATCAAAACGGCTATTCAAATGCCGGTTGCACAAACACTTCAAACACCATCGGAATCAAGTTTTTAAAATCAATATCCTTGTAAGTTTTTATTTAATAAGAAGGCACTGGTATCGTTTAGTTGTAAATAAACGTTATCTGCAGCGGCTTTGCTGTAAAGTTCGCGGCGGTTGTTTCCCGCGGTCGTTCGGTAGGTATCGGATGTGCACGCGCACGTAGATAAGCGGCCGGTGGAGCACTGCGCGGTAACCTCGCGGACCGCTCGGGATGTGTCGCTGACTCGCTGCTCGCTCGCCACTCGGAACCTGTTCTCGGGCCGAGGTACAGGCGTTCACTCAGCCTGTACACTCTTTCGATTTCAATGAACCGTTAACGTTCTTTTCTTGTTAGGTGTGTCTTATCTACACGACATCACGTAACGCTGCACCGGCAATCCGTTGTCGCACAATAGGCGAGCGCCAGATACAAGTTAAACCAGATCTCAGTTTGGAACTCAGGAGATAATAGATGAAGGTGTTGCAAAACTTGTCGAACTAAAACCTTTGTGATTTGCATATGTAAATGTTGGATATTTGCTTTGGTAATACATTCGAGGCACGTAGAATGGCCGTTACTGGCGGTCGTCCTTATGCAAGCCCACGCACTATTCAAGTGCAAGCCATGAGTCTTCGAGGTATTATAAATATTTTGAGAGTGATTTTATGGCTATTTTACTGTCATACATATTCCACAGGCTTTTAGGTTTTCTAAGAATAATTTCTAAACATTCGCAGCGCAGTGAGGTGTTATTAATTTGTATGGTGGCAGTAAATGAGGTGCAAAACATGTCCTGCATACATTAGATTCATACATAAACCACTTTTACATGCAACAGAGTACCTACAGACGTTCTTAGCCCTACTTGGGTGTAAGTACACTGCGACCGACTTCTTGCATAAGGCCAAAATGCCAAAGAAATCGAAAACAACCTTATTTCGGTAAACGTTTTGTCGTTCTCGTAATTTTATCAAAATAACTTTAATAGCGTGCGAGGCTCGTGCCTAAACGAAAGTAACATTATGATTTTCAATTTGGAATTTACCCTCATTTTCAGGATAAAACAGTTTATAATAATTTCATGTTTTAAAATCATAAGTGTGTCATGTTCAAGAAATAATCATAGAGTCAACAAAAAGACACTCAAGCAAATAGAAACTTCGTTCATTATAATGCTACTACAATTTAATGCTAACTTAATTCTTTTTGGCATAAAATTGGCATTAATTGCACATTAGAAGCACATTCGTCGTAATATAATTATTAAAGCAGAAAGCGGTAAGTGAGAGTATTTGACGGACGTTAAGACATTCGCGAAGGTAGGTATAGGTACTATGCGACAATAAATTTTGAATTTTCGACAGCTGCTTCTAACTAACTAGAACGTCATAGGTACTTACAAGAAAATGAATACCCGTAGAAGTGGAACAAACCTATAAGATCCACAGTACCTATACCTCCTTTTCGGGTAAGTCGTAAGTACCTATTGGAGTTGTTGTTGTAAAGAAGCGGGTTTTGGGTTTAATTAAATCGATCACGGCCGAAGGGCTGGAACACTTCTCTCAGCACGTGGTCTGTTTAGATTACGGTTATTGCGGGAGATCTTCCTTCAGGTTTAGGTAGTTATGAAATGTTCTTTGTTTATGATTTAGGTATTGCTATAATTTTACTTGTACCGTGACACTCTTAGACTTTGGGTTCGATCCTAACCATCGGGGATATACCAAGGTATCTAGAGATCCATTACCTACAGCAACTTCAATTTTATTTGTAGAAAGGCTTCATTCCTGCTCCATAATTTGAACGAAGAACGAACAATTTGTCCGCGGACAATTTGGAATCGTATGGAAATCTAACGCGCGCGCGGGCAATATTTCCATACTATTTCAAATAGTCCGCGGACAAATTGTCCATCGTCTGTTCAGAGCTTATAAGGACCAATTTCGTGCCCCATAATTGTCCACAGGTAGCACATTGAATTCAACATCGCTACAGGTTAGTGCCGCAATTCAAACTGCCGCACTCTGAATTAATGAGACCTAGATCAGCTCATCCTACAGTATTTCGGCCAGAAATCTAAAGTTTGACATTAGCTAACAAAAAAGATAATGAAGAATGATCATGAACAGATATCACGAAAATTAGGTCGCTGCTTCATCTACTAGCCGCGCGGTAGTCTAGATTAGATTCTGACTCACGTAATGGCACGAGGATTGATTACCTATAATAGCCAATACATTTTTCTATTGAATGAATTTTCATAATACCCCCGTTTTCTGAAAGGTCCATCAACCCTCTTATCTGCGAACATGCTTTTATTCAATGATTGAATCTTAGTTTAGCCGATTTGATTAGCAAACACTAAACCATATAGGGTTCATTTTGAAACGTTGCTTAAAGTTAAGAGATGTTTAAATGACAAAAAAATATGGTTAAGTATTAATAATTACTTAACGTTAAGAATAAAATAGAATACTCTTTATTATGTACACAATATAAATTACGTACCTACAAATATGAATGTGTTAAATACATAGGTAACGTCATTTAAGCAACGCTTATTGCCTAGAACCGATTTAATATATCTCTTTTAGGAGTATGAGGAACAGGGTGTAAAGTTCACTCATCCACCATAGAAAAGGGCCTCCGACCAGACGGGTGTTGTGTCTGGCAGGCCGACTGCCCGACATTTGATGTTGGATAGTCTTATATAATTATGTTGTCGTTCGCGCGGTAAACTCTAATTGCGCGATGCAGGATTTGTGTGACGTCATGTCTTTGATGCGTAGTTTGTATGTGGCGGTGTAACCGCTACACTCTTAACATGGGATTTACCAAGATTAATTAAACCGAATCAAAGTCGAGTACCTACCTAGGTTTAAGATCATAGCCATAAAGCCTTTAGAAAGCTAAATAAATAAATTTTAATTTATTTAGGTAATAAATTAGTTTTATATGAGTAGTAGTTATTTTGTATAACCCTATACTGACCTTATTGGTGATGTTCTTCAGAAAGGTCAGGTGTGTAGTACTCGCAACCGGCGTGCGTGTATGATCCACACCCTAATTGCGTAATACACGATCAATCAGAATCTGAATCGTTTTGAAACAGATTGCTAATCCATTGCTCCATCTGCTCAACAACGTAAATAACGCAATGAATGTTGTTGAACTGTCAAAATGAAACTGATTACTCTTAATCATTTACGAAAATGTGTTAAGCAATTAGTTCACTGAACGTAAACGAAGCAAAAGGAGTAGGTATGTCAGGATCGTAGCAGGCGGTATTCTGTAGTACCTGCCTACCCCCATGGAAGGCGAAGATATAAGACGTGAGCATATGTATGTATGTAACTATTTATCGAAAAGCAATAATGAAAATATTATTTTTCTCTTTGTTAGTTACGATATTTCTACAATACCTCAGAGCAGTTGCGACTACCTATTAAAGAAGAAAGCGTGAGTTTGTGTGTCTGTAAATTCGATGCAAGCAGAACCTAATGAAACCCAGTCAGCTTTATAGGGTTTCCTTTGTGAAATAGGAAAAGCTCTAAATCAAATCTCTGTCATATCTTGAATCAACATCCTCTATATCCCAGATCGAGGTCAATGATAGAAACAGGAAGATTCATAATTACAAAAACGTTCAGTTTTCTGTTGCACTTAGTAATTACGTTGCGAAACTAAAGTTCTTGATTGAACATATATATCTAGGCTTTCGTGTCCGTTATTTTAGACTGTGGTTAACACTATATGAACCGGTTACATTGCAAGGTTATGTCACCATATTTGATTGATTGAAAATATAATACTTGTTAAAGAAATAAGAACGCACCTACATAACGTATAATATTCGATTGTAATGTAAAGGATATGATTACGAATGAATGAACAGGTTTAAATGGTTATGGTGCAGTGCAATATAAAGAAACAGTAGGTATTATATGTACCCATATATAGATACTATAGTAGATAACAGTAAATATGGCTTTACAGAATTATAATCATTAGAATCATCAATACAACTCCATCCTCAAATTTTAATTTCATAATGTCATGAAATAGACAGTCAATAGGATTACATGAAATTAGAGAGTTATTATGACTTTTATTATTATAATTCTATAAATAAACATTTGATACGGCCGAGAATCATATTTAGATCAACATAGGTACAACTTGATACCTACTGACCTGAAAAAAACGTAAGAAATTTTGAATTTCGCGGTCTACCCTGACGCTTTTGCCTTAATGATTGTCTTTGAAGACTGAACTGAACCTATCACGAAATAATATCAGACCACCAAAGGCACGAAGAAAATCTGGTCCTTATAGTTCGGTCGCTTGAGACAGTCAGTTCAAAAAAAACAAAATACAAAACATTCAATGTCAGTTACTTTTAGGCACCAAAGCCTACGCTCTACAACATACGCGGAAAAAACACGAAGCCATAAAAAAACTTAACCCACATACATAATAATCCTTGCATTCGTAACGAAGTAAATAGTAACGTAACAGGGCGTCCTTGAACTGTAGTAACACCGTGAAACAATGAACTAGACGGGTGGACGAGTTTAAAATACTTACGTATTGCACTCTCTTTTACATAAGCCACTTCAACTGCACGTAGGTATTAAGAACACGTACCTAACACGTAGAAGGGCGAAGACGTAGGTGTTCGAATTAAAGTTTCGCTTGTGATCATCGACACGTACGATTCGTTCCGAGAAGATAAGTTGTGGTGGAAAAAGGTGATTAGTTCTATTGCTAGTCCCCTGGTGTTTATTTACGATTAAGCAATCTTCATGTTGTAAACTGGAGTTTTAAAATCTTAACTTTAGCCTCTGCGAAACAAAATTCCAATGGAGTTAGTAGTTGACGGGCATAAAAGCTACAATATATTCTGACTAAACTTGCTAAAAATACCACCTTCTATTATGTCTCGTACATCTTCATCAACAATATCCAGACAAAAACTTTAAGGAAGACGTTACAAGACGAGAAAAACGAGTTGGGAGATTTCCTTTCCGTCATTAACGAATCGGAATTCCATTGAAAAACTACCAAACAAACAAGATTTAAGATACGGTACTAGACTCTCCAACCTGCTTGGCCAGTGTAGGTACAGCTAATTGACAAAGATGCGAAAATAATTACTTTTCCGTTTTGTGGATGGCATGAAAAAGGCCCGATCCCAAAGCCTTGAATAAATGGCCTGAAAAAGGGCCGCGAACAAACCCTGAAAAAATTACCTTTAGGAAAATAGCTCTGCTCATCCTCCTTTTCCTACAGGCCACAGTTCCTTTTCCATTTGGTATGAAAAATGGCCAGTAAGAAAAGGGCCCTGCTCAAACCAAATGGAAAAGGAACTGTGGCCTGTAGGAAAAGGAAAAAAAATACTGTGGAAAAAGGTGCCTAAGCCTTGAAGAAAATATAGCCTATAGGCCAAGACACACGCACTACCCACCGGTACTGTTGGATATAAGTAAAAGTCAGTATCTGCAACGTCGGTCATTTTCATTTTACCACACAGCATAAAATCAAAATAAAAGTAATGGCTCATTCAATTAAATGAGATGTGTATTTTGAAGTCGCATGAATGCTTTCTACTGTCCGTTGGGAGAAGCTAAATCCGCAAAAAATTGATTAACTCCCACATTCATACACAGATAATAATAATTGCCTACATTTTGCTTCTATGTTGTGCTTATTTTGCTGTTTACTACATTCAACTTTATATTCACCGGTTTTATTGAACTCGCTGGATTTTCAAGTTTACGCTTAGTTATGTTTTTTATTGTTGCTGTTTTATTAATATCTTTATCTACTAACTGTTATGTCCGTCACCTGTATTCGTTGTATAAAAGTGCTCGTTGTATAAAAGTGCCCGTTCAAAAGGATTGAAAAGAAAATTATAAATTGAGCAATAAATCAGCATCAAAGTTTTAAGCGCCAAGTTTTAAGGTTACCCAACTTGCGCCGACTTCGCGCCTGAAATTCGCCGAAAGCTGATACCTACTTCAGGAAAGATGACTGTATGATGTGTTATGCCCAAAAAACTAAGCTTATCTGAATGTTAGGTTCTCTGAAGACATTTCTCATCCTCGACATACACCAAACGAAACCCTAACATATCGACTACTCATTAAGAAACTGACTATTTTACACACCGTGTTATAAAAAACGTGCTATTTAATATAACGATAAAGAACATTAGTACTCGTCATAAGTATTAAAATGTATGGAATGTGGATAAGTCTGTGTGCCAATCTGTTTAGTAACAGACGGGCAGTGCATCTCAACTTGCGTAATCAGAACTGAAATACAAGGAAGTGACAGAAGTAGAACGGACCTTTCTGTGAATATTCTTCATAATTTATTGCTAATCACAATCACATGTCCGTTTGATGTCCGATTAGTGTTGAGTTTGGGCTGTTGTGTAATTAACATACTACATCTTTTTTTATTTAAGGCCAGTGATAAAAACGGGATAGTAATCTTCAGAATTTTCTTGATTGAAAATTTCAGCTAAAAACACTGAATAGCATATAACTTGTATAATTTATGTAAAGGTTTGAGAAACTGATGATTTTTCAAACTAAAGATGTTTCATCATTGTAGTACGTTTGGTCTTGGCAAAAATGAGTTTGTGCGTAAGCTGTAGAAGTCTGGATAGAGCCAGTAATAATAACGTACCAGGATAATAAAACCTAATTATAATGTAATACAAATGAAGCACAATAATATCAGCACTTAACGTTTCGTGACCACTGATCGCAGTGATCACTATAAAACAGTGAGCGATAATGATGATAGTGATGAATTCTAATCGTGTTGGAAAGAACAGTTTAGTACCAACTATAAAGATCTTTCCACGAAGGATTTACCTTCGTGTTTCAGAATGTTAACGACACAGAATGATGTTGATCTGTGATAAACACAGCGTTTGTGAAAGGTAGACCTTTGCTGATTGATTGTAGGTCAGATTTATCAATGCCAGTAATGGCGGACGATGGATATAGCTGCTGCATGATAGGCATTTGTTTATGTTGGCCCATGTGCCTATACATACCTGTGAAGTGTGAACATCATTCCATTTTTGATAAACTCACTGTGATTTGGCCTTGATAAGAAGTTTAAAAAAAGATTTTGACGCTCGTAGGTTAGCATTCTCAAGGTATTGAGTACCAATAATCCACTCACAACAAAAGATGGAAGTGATGGAACCAATACAATAGATAAAACCAGTACCTTTGTAGGTCAGACAAACATGGCACGTTTTGAGCACTGCAAAAACGTGCCACTAAAACCTGCGACCTAAAAAACCACTCTTTTGGATATGACAGTTATACGACCAATGCAAGTTATCATTGGTCGTATAAACGTCATCCTATACATAATACGTTAGCTACGTGTGAATTGTTTATTACTTTTAGGTACTTTATTTTCTAACGTTTAAATAAATGGATCATTGTTTCAAATGTCATTCTAAATTCGACGTATTTAACCGTACCTACTACACTACAAATACAATGAACGATTTCTTCAACAGTCCCAACAAACTTTCTGTCATTGACTTGGCAATGGATTGTTAATTGTAATTAAAATTTATAAACAGTTGCGGCTGCTTGCAATATATATGTCGTATTCAAATGTCCATTTAAACATTGGATCATTTCTATTTGACAATGCACCGTCCAACGTCAAGTAAATTCGAAACACGAGCCTGGGTGAAATCGCTCGTATGGATACGCTCACGTTCTTCTTAGCCAACTTAGCGCTACACTGGGTATAAGTAGGTACATACATTACTATAATAAAACGATGTTTGTTCTTAGACTTCGCAATTTATTCACAAAACTTCTAATTTAACACCAAGGGGATAGAAATTGTCTTTACGTAGTGTTCTTGCCCACAGACAGGAATCCCGAAGTATTCGAGAAATATTTGGCATTTGCTTCGTTGATGCGCGTCTCAGCTGCTTGTGGATTCACGATTTCGAGACCCTGTAACAAATAAAACGTTCAAGTCTTTTGTATGCAACAACAGACATATTTGTCAGTATCAAGGATAATGGGCTTGCATTTGTTTTGTTTTGGTCTGAATATAGTAGGATGCATCATCGTAACACAAGTTGGGTTTTAAATAGAAAACACTTCATTAGTTGTACAAGGTAAGCAACTATCGTCGTAATGTATCAATTAAGCACGTAAGTGATGAGACGGCTTCCATGGAAGTGCGCGTTGTATTACAAAGTAACGCTACGTAATTTCTTCTCAATCGAGCTCCATAATATATGAGGTGTAAATATCTACAATCTCCCGCACTAACAAGACGACTGTGACCTGTGGTTTAAATCAGTTCGTTATTACTCGGCATTCCGTTTGTTATTCTGTCATTATCTCGCGGTTGTAATAGCATGCCAACACAGCAATAATCCGCCTCGTGCGCAAGTAGTAAGTAACAAGTAAGGCAATGCCAAGTTATAATGACCATTGATTTAATTCTTGCTTATCACGTTAGAGGCTTTTTGCGCTCAGTCGTGTCGCTTCATTTGTTGATACAAACGTTCACGCAATAGACGGCACGAGTTCTTCACTTTACATAACAAGGCAAGCGGACAGCGCATCCATTAAACAACTACAGTTGTCCATAAAATTGTAAATTGCATTTCGAAAAACTTCAATCCATTCAGTAATTTTGTTTGCGGCGTGGTCCGACAGACAAATTAGTTTCGCTAATAGGATTTTGTATTTGAGGAAACCATAAAAAAAGTGTTATGATCGCTGTTTCCGAGGAGTTTGACCCACTCAGTAATCGATGGCAATGCTCATTTCTTTTCGATTGCCACGAATGTGTGCTAGAAACAAGTATCACTTATTTTTTAATTAAACAATGGTAAAATGATGTTAGTGTGGCCACTTTCACTAAGCTCGTGTGTTGTTATTGAAAATTATTCTCTACGAATAAATATTCACCATAATACAACAAGTCTATTCCGCCAAGAAACCTCGACAGTCGCTTTAGAAATTTGATTCGATATATAATACCAATCGATGCACTTATCTACAGCTTTTACGGTATATCAGGTAGGCGATGCACTTGTGTTGTGTGCGATGGGGGCATAATCTCGCTGATTGCTATCAGGCAGCTAACGGTCTGGATGTTGCAGGTTAACGCCGAGCGAGCCGCCGGGCGGCGGAGGGCAATGGATAAATGCATCTATATTTACTGGCCTAGCTATCTGCACTAAACACTTGGGCGTGGTCTCGTATCAATGGGTAGCGGTATGTTTTGGGAAAGTGCACATTATACAACTATAACTAGCGACCCAGTTGGTTGTAAGTTTAGTATTGAACCTTCCGAAACGAATTCTCTAAATAATAGTGACACACTTGAACCTTCCGAAACGAATTCTCTAAATAATAGTGACAACCGCATCAAAATCCGTTGCGTATTTTAGAAGAACAATGCAGTCAAGCAGACACGACTTTTATTTCGTCTGCTTATTGTATGGTATTGAATTTTCTTTTATGCCAGTCTCATTTACAAATGAACACAGCAACATCTTTTTCAAACAGCATAACGAGAACACTTAAAATGTTCAGCGAAGCAAAAGATTACAATTTTCTCATGGAAGATTAAATTTTAGTGCCTAGATTAAAAGCTGCTTTCAGAAGATAACGTGTATCCCATAAAAAAAACTAGTTGGGTTTAATTATTTCATGATAGATAAGTATTTATCGAAAAATATACAGCAGTAAAACCCTCCCAAAAGTTAATCTCTCAACTTGAAGCTGGTACCTATCCCAAATTTTGATGTATATCTAAATCTACACGAGGCTCAAAATCGTTTAACCTAAGGGCGTAACCATTCTCATAGCACAAATACCAACAGCGAAATGTAAACGGAGAAAGTCTTGTCCTAACCCGATCGCCTGAAATACTAATAGGTAATTTTCTCGGCTCGCCTACATGCTAAACTCGCAACTTTGAAGTATGAAATAGACGAGGACTAATATTGGTCAATAACGTTATTTGGTAGGTACTGTAAAGAATCCTGAATAATTTGGGTATCTCATTCTCATATAAAAAATAATACCTATAGTAAAGGGGGTAGACAATTAACACAGCCGTCCGTTCCTATAACTTTTTTTTTGGTATTTTTTTTTTAGGATTCCGTACCTCCTAAGGGAAAAATGGAATCCTTATAGGATCACTTCGTTGTCCGTCTATCTGTCTGTCTGTCAGTCTGTCAAGACCCTTTTTCTCAGAACCGCATGAAATTATCAAGTTGAAATTAATATCAAATACCCGGGCTACGGTCCCTAGAAGCTCTAAAAAATCAAGCTTTTATGTCAACGCAATAAAAAAATACGGCTATTTATTTTTATTTTTGCGACATATTTTGATACTCGCTAATAAATCAAAACCTACAGGGTACTTTCCGTTGACCTAGAATCATAAACTTTGGCAGGAAACAAGGTCTCACAACACATGTAAAGGCAAAAGTCTGAAAATCGTTAATTTGTAGTTATATCACACAAAAAATAAAAAAATGCGATTACAAACTCACATTTGCATTTGGAGAATTGACCGTGACGTACCTATAGTATGGGAGAACATGTTTTTCAACCATAATGTTAAGTTTGCTTTTGGGATAATTTTCAGTAGGCTGTGATATGTTACTAAAACTATACTTAAACATTTATTTGTTATGAATTTACCGCGACTACTGACATAATATTAACCTTTGAATGCAAGCTGTTATTGCTTGAAGCAATAGCAAGCACACACACACGTGCGCAACACATTATCAACCACAAACTGAATGATTATGAAGGATATTTGATTGCTAATCATTTGAATGTATTTGCTCCATGTTCGAAAAACTTGTCTACCTACTCAGCAACGTAAATGATGCATTGATGTTGTTGAACTGTCAAAATGAAACCCATTGCTGCTGTGTGTTACGCAACTACCCGTCGCTGGTGCTTATGAATTTAATTCTTATTTTCTAAACTGATCATTGGTGCCGATTCTCTTGTACACCGGACTAAACTAACTAAACTATCACTAAAATTCCTTACTTTTGGCTATGAGAATCTTAACGCTATTCTGTAGTAAAAATTCTCTAAATTTAAAAAATAAATTGACACAACTAAATCGAATTTGACAATTGCGAATCCACGTGGTACATACTTGTTTGTCCTACCCCGTGAATTTTTTTAGAACCGGAGGCGCGCAGTGGGGCCATCCTCGACGTATTTTATATGGAATTTTTCACTTTTTGTATGGAAAATAAAAAAAAATATTACCTACGTGTTGAGGATTAGGGGTATAAGGGTTTCATAAAGGGGGTCGAAATTTTCATTATTTTTGCGATAGGACACACCATTTTCGAGATATAAGCAAAAGAAAAGAAAAAAATCCAGTACAGTACTGTTTTTGCACCCGAAGTCGAGATGTTCGTGTGAATTTTAGTTCATGACGACTAATAATATTCCACACCATTTTCAGTGGCGATTAAAAATGGTCAGAATTAGTTAGAAAATTAAAATTTTAGGTGAAAAACGTCAAATTCAGAATAGCAAAATTGTCATTTTCACTAAATTAAAATCTCAGTACAATCTTAGTGCTGTCAAACTAAAATATAGTTAAGTTGTGCCACTTTAGTCTATTTCAGAATGGGAAATCATCGTTTGACAGGAGTAAACTAAATTTTGGTGATTTTTAGTCTAGTTTAGACGCATTTGTGACAAGAGAATCGGCACCATTATATACCTTTAATAAGTGTTGTACTAAAAATAGATGCGAGGTTACGGGCGCAGATGCACCATAGCATATGTTAGATTTCTACTTTCTATGTAACACGATACCTATCTATTTCAGTTCATAAGCTCCTTAACAATATTAATATATGGCTGCTTTTGTCCTGATTATTAAGTAGGGTAAACGATAAGGTCCATTTACACAGCACCGCCTCGCATAATAATTGTGTAAGAAAAAATAAACACGGGCCTAAAGGTTTTTAAATAACTAGTATGTTTGACGATTTGTCAATAGGTATGTGTGTATCACACCACCGTTTATTCTAACGTCTTACAATAATAGTAACAAAGACTTATATAAAAGCCCCTCCTTATGGAGTTATCCAAAAATATTAAAACTCAAAAATTTAAAATTGCGTTGTTTAGGTTCTCGCCCGAGGGTCCTAAACCTGACAAATGTCATAAAGAACCAGCTATTGTTCTAAAGAAAAATACACTCGAAACGACAGCAAATTTAATCGTGAAAACCGGTGAGCTTGCCATTGACCGTTGAGCTTCAATGCAAACGGTTCGAGTAGGCGATCGTTTGACGGGTTAAACAGCGGTAACGAAACCATAGCGCAATTCAATTCGATCTCATCATCTATCGAGGTGGACACTAAACTTACAAGTACAAGGGTGGTGCTTCTTTCAGTAAGGGTCATAATCATTACGTTTAAAATTAGTTCTATTTTACACCATGGTTCAAGATAAACTGGTCAACGTTTAGTTAATTCCCTTTCGGTGAATTCAATGGTGGCGCCACTAAGCAGATGGGATTGATTATGTTTCATACAATTTCGTGCAATACTGATATGGTTTCGATTTCTTTAGTAACTTGCTCAGATACTACAAGAACATCGTCGAGATAGCGAGGTAGAA
Source organism: Xanthia togata (assembly GCA_963853775.1). Taxonomy (NCBI): domain Eukaryota; kingdom Metazoa; phylum Arthropoda; class Insecta; order Lepidoptera; family Noctuidae; genus Xanthia; species Xanthia togata. Next base: position 7,478,780 of record OY970802.1, on the reverse strand, counting down.
ATACTATTGAAGCTGGTTAAATGACTATTGAAGTAATGTACCAATATTAATGGATTTTTTGTATTTCCTTTTCCCAGACTTCCAATACTTACTTAAAAAAACAGAATCCGTAAATAGCCCTCAGGGCCCTGACGTCTCTGAAAACGATACATTTAAATAAAATACGCTTTGTATTACAAAAGCGTATTCGCCGACGTCTGGGCTATTTACGGTTTCGGTTTTTTTAAGTAAGTATTGGAAGTCTGGGTAAATTAAATTAAAAATTGCTAAACGCAATCATTGACTTACAATACCATTAATTAAGGAGAAGATAATAATCAAATTAATGAGGTCTTTAGAAAAGATACAACATCCATGATGCATATTGACGTTTGAAACATCAAGCCCGTCACTGACGTAACATATAATATATACTTTGCTTTTGCTTTTTTTTTGCGTAGTTTTTGGTGCGTACTAGAAATATATAGGTATTATAGCTCCGTCTGAGGTCACTCAAAGATTACTGGAAAGGAAAATGTATCGTAATATAATGTCTTGCTATAATATACAGCATGATTGGAAGATGGGTGATTTGCACCCATCTTCCAATCACCATATATGTATAATATAGCTACGTCTGTGATGGGCTTCACAGATACTTAAATAACGAATCACAAATTGTGTTGTTGAACCGACATAAAAGGACTGTTACGGCGTGCTAAGGGCTTGCATTCGAATATTCAACTGTTTTAAATATTCGAATAGAATTTTTACGATATTCGAAAATTCGACCGATTCCTAGAAAACAAAACTCAACAATCTGATGTGCACACAAGATTCAACGTTCATGCACGCTGCGCCGTCCAAACAAGGTAACGTCGGCGTCGTTCGACGCGCGGGCGTTACGAGTGTTACGACAGGATTCGGCAACGATCGGAAACATTCGGAAGATGCGGCTGGCGCGCAGTGTTTTATGAAGACCATTTTTCGGACATTGCTTTTTTATATAAAAAAACTGATAGTTTAAAGTTATTTAAATGCAATATTTCGTATCCCCATTTCACTAGCATGTTTAATTTTTGAGATTATTTTTTTTGAAAAACGTCTTTTTTTCAACCGGGTATTTAGAAAAAAAAACATTTCTCTGAAACTTAATATGATACGCAATTGTAACATTAGGAACATCGACGGCGTTTTTTATGTTGCATATTTTAGAGTACAAATAAACCTCGGAACGTCGTTAGATTCAGACTTATACGAGGTCTTTCGTTTTTAGTTTTTTTTTTCTCGGTAATTGTCGTATTTGGAAAAGTTATTTATACTGAAATTATGCCCTTTATCTTCCCTATATACCACAAAAATGGCACATCCTAATTGCGTAAAGGTTTAATTGCGTTACTTACTTGTTATTGTTTTGTTTGATTTTAATTTATTATTACAATACTCATAACCGATTTTATAAGACTGTGTTGTGTTTGTGTCCATGGTTGAAAAACAAAACAAGATTAGTTTATTTTGATAAATATTGTTTATTTTAAAACATGTTAAGCATTTGTTTCTAATTTTTGCGAATATGATATTAGAATAACATTGTGGTGTATTAATATCAACAGTACAATATTAAGATGACCATTAAAATTCTTCCAAAAAAATACGTTGATTATTGTGTTAGCTATTTTATTTGAAGAAAATAGTTGATAATTTGCAAAAATATGTTATTTTAATTGTTTTTGTAACACTGCGTTAGCTTTAACTAGTATTATTTTGATTTAAAGAATAAAGACTATTTAGAAATTAAAGGACATGATTTCTATAAAACTTATTTTTTTTTATTTATTATTCGAATATACCCAAAAAAAATATCGAATATACGAATTGCAAAATTGTCGAATATTTACAAGCCCTACGTGCTACACACTTATTCGGGTGCCACATTTGATACCGTAGTATTTTTTGTAAAACTTGCATAAGTTATACAAAACAAGTTCGAAAAGTTCGATTTGTACTTAACAAATCGAAACGTTTCCTTACACATAATTTCGTGTTATTCCACTAATCCCCATCGGTATAAAAATAAAATACAAACAACATATTATATAAGAATCACAAAGTCTTTATTTCTTACGGAGGTAAGGACTCAATGGTGCCGATTCTCTTGTACACCGGACTAAACTAACTAAACTATCACTAAAATTCCTTACTTTTGGCTATGAGAATCTTAAACGCTATTCTGTAGTAAAATGTCTAAATTAAAAATAGTTATTTGTTATACAAGAGTGCAAAGTTGCTTTTTAACCGCGTGTTCAATTTTGATGACCGAGCAAGCGAAGGATTCTAAAATTGAATCACGAGCGCAGCGAGTGATTCAAAATTAGAATCCTGAGCGTTAGCGAGGGAATCAAAAGAGCACGAGGTGAAAAATCTTTGCACTCGAGTGCAACACGTAACTTTTCATTCCACCTCAGCGAGGAAATGACTAAATGCAAAAAAAAAAACGTTTGCGCATTATTAACAGTTTCAGTCAATTCTGTTGGCGTCAAGCAAACTTCCTCGTCGCTAGAATCACTCATTTTAGTTTTTTCACTTGTTTTCAAGTTTCTTGTTTTTAATATACCTAAGGTTTAACAATGACGTGAAAAAATGCCGCGTAAAGAACCGCGTACAAAGCAAATTGAAAAAAGAACACCAAGAAGGTTCCGAGTCTGAGTTTTTAACAAATTAAAAAAAAGTTGTATGATAAATTCGGCACCATAGAGGTAGCAGTAAATAGGTTTAATGTTTTTTTTTAATTCACAAACTTAGTGCACACGATGTTCTAAATTCAATTTACTTTATCCTCTAGAGAATAAAAACGGCTTTTCCACTCAGATACTGAAGATTAAAAATACTCTTTCCGAGATGGTGGGATGAAAAAATATTTTGACACAACTAAATCGAATTTGACAATTGCGACTCCACGTGGTACATACTTTTTAGAGCCGGAGACGCGCAGTGGGGGCAGCCTCGACGTGTTTTATATGGAATTTTTCACTTTTTGTATGGAAAATAAAAAAAAATATTACCTACGTGTTGAGTATTAGGGGTATAAGGGCTTTATAAAGGGGGTCGAAATTTTCATTATTTTTGCGATAGGACACACCATTTTCGAGATATAAGCAAAAGAAAAGAAAAAAATCCAGTACAGTACTGTTTTTGCACCCGAAGTCGAGATGTTCGTGTGAATTTTAGTTCATGACAACTAATAATATTCCACACAAAATGGTGTGGAATGGTGCGGTGGCGATTAAAAATGGTCAGAATTAGTTAGAAAATTAAAATTTTAGGTGAAAAACGTCAAATTCAGAATAGCAAAATTGTCATTTTCACTAAATTAAAATCTCAGTACAATCTTAGTGCTGTCAAACTAAAATATAGTTAAGTTGTGCCACTTTAGTCTATTTCAGAATGGGAAATCATCGTTTGACAGGAGTAAACTAAATTTTGGAGATTTTTAGTCTAGTTTAGACGCATTTGTGACAAGAGAATCGGCACCATTGATTACTTTTATAATCAAAAACAAATTAAAGTAATGGCTAAATTAATAGTCTTTAGTATAAAAGATTTCTGTCATGTCATATTACATTCAGCTACTTTACTACAAAATAATATAACCTTTAGAAATCAACTTTTAAATTACTTTATGGTTACTTTGTGATTACTTATTTTAGAACTTTGTATACCTTTTGTTTTAAAATATTGACGCAAACAAATAAACCAAAAAGCTATTACGAATGTCTTCAAATATGTGTATCTGGATGCCTCAAGAAGTGGAAGTGATTTTTTTACATGCTGTATGCTGTAGTTGTTTGCGTCACTATTTTTTATCATTACAGAAAACTATTTTATCTTAGAGCTGTTATGAGCGTCTTAAAACCATGTATTTGGACGTCAGACTTAGAACTCAGTCTGACGTCGATAAGCATGAGTTTTAATAAGCATCTTTATTAACGAGACATAATTTTTTAACAAGAAAGGCTCCAGTAATGACTCAACTAAACAAAAGGTAAACAAAAGTTCTAAAATAATCACAAAGTAATCATAAAGTAATTTAAAAGTTGATCTCTAAAAGATTAAATTTTGTAGTAAAGTTTAGACTGTAATACACGACACAAATATTTTACACTTATTAATTTAACCATTATTTTGATTTGTTTGATTATAAAAATAATCAATGAGTCCTTGCCTCCGTAAGAAATAAACACTTCATGATTCTTATATAATATGTTCTTTGCATTTTATTTTTAAACCGATGGGGATTTTCAATGGGGATTAGTGGAATAACCCAAAATTTCTTCAATTAATATTTCTATTAATAATAATAAAAGTATTAGAGACATTTTAAACATCATTGTAGTAATCAACATTGTTTGAAGATTAAAATAAACGGCTCGGCAGCATACTGATACACCCTGAGAGGTTTTCGTTGTGTGGCTAAACTCAAATTGTGAAATAGGCAGTGTTTAGGAAATACAAAATAAAAAAATATGTGCAACAAAAACCCAACCCAAAGCAATTATTACATATATTCGTCTTTACCCGAATATTTAAATCTACATACATGGTAATAATTCGATTTTACCGCACGGTCATGCCGATTAATGCCGACCCGAACGAATGTGTAGCAAGCCTAACAAACTGCGATCTTACTAGATAACCGTAAGATGTTACATAGACTGTTATGGGCCGTGCACATTACTGTTAGGGTGCGGACGGGCAGTGTATCGCAACCTCAAGATTTACGTGCAATGCAAGTATTTATGGACGCCGCGCACCTTTACAAAATTGTTTGCTGGCTCGTTTACTATAACTGATGATGTTAGGAAATGTGGGGATATTTATTTATGATATAGGTTCATGGTATGTGTGGTGATGTTATGGGTGTATTCATACGGCGTAATGAAAACCATGTGACTAGAAAGATGATAACTATGAATTTAAGATAACTAAAGAAAAGAGGCAGATCTGCCTAAGTATTGAAGAAAAGAAAGAAAGTACTGCCAGACCAAAAGACGTTTAGGGCATGATTGTCAATTTGTGATTTATCTAGCAGGAAATAACAGGTGGCGGCATCCGGCTCGAAGGACCATACAGGTTGGAAGGGATATCGACGCGAAAACTGATACCATGGATTCAGTACATGATTCTGAACCCCCCCTCCGTTGAAATTTTTCGTCGGATATTTAAAAAAAAAAACAGCTGTTTCATAGAAAAATTTTGACGGAGTCGGTTCAGAATCATGTACTGAATCCATGGTATCAGTTTTCGCGTCGATGTCCCTTCCTTCCTGTATAGTTTTGTAGAGATCCAGAATTTTAAAACAGTCCATGTGAAAACTCAAAGTACAGGCTAAAAGGACACAGTATTTTTATAATAATTATGTGATCTACTCTCCTGGTAATTTTGCATTCTTTAGTAAAACTTATTTTTATTTACTTTTCGTTGTTTAAGATCAGGAAATTTATCAATGTGACATTTCGCGTGATAATCTTAGCCAGGGCTCACACATAAGTGCCTCATTCTACAATAACTATGATGCGACAATGTTTAGACTTAAAAACAGTATTGTAAAGTTGTATGAACTCGTGTTCCTCTCATCCACTCAAGGGCGGAGATCAACGTGAGATACGATAGTTACGACTTTAATGCATGCCTCTACTTAGGGCTACCAAAAGTCTGATTTAAACCGCAGCCAGGCATCATTCAGCTTTTCAACAGATTTGTAAAGGGTTAAAGACTGTTGTTTTTATTTATTAATGAATTAATGGATCTAAAGCCGGATTTTCCTTGATTTATTCAACTCCTCTAAGTCTAAAATAATACCTAAGTTAGCGTTTTATTTCGAACCAATATAAAACATGCTATAGTTTTTACTGAATAATACCGGTACCGCCAGGTTTCCAAAACAAGATGATCGAATTAATAGTTCTGTAGGTTTTTTTTCCTAGCAACCCTGACTTTTGAGGCGTATGTAATGGCGTTAATAATGGGAAACGCGGTGATGCGGAAAATATAAAGACATAATGATCCCCGCAGAAATGTAAAAAATGTTCACGTTAATGAGCGGAGATTATGTTTGTTATGAAGACAAGTTTGGTGTTATGGAAGGCGAGAATCATCAGCGAGTTTGATGTCCTACGTTTGCCTAGCCTAGGAGTAGAAGAATCAACGAAGCATCTCGGGGATTACGTAGAATTCGATCGAAGAATATGGTCTCTTAATTTGCTAATGGGCTGGATAGGGAGAGTCGATACATATACTGGTTTTCTATTCGCTCTACTAACTACATTAACACCAACAATGGAGGAAACGAAAAGATTTTGAATTTAGTTTCTATTAAAAAAACTATTATTAAAAAATATTATTTGGAAATGACAAAGAAATCATCACTCATAGACATAGCGTTTGTGGTCTCCATATTACCTTGATGTATTTTATGCATAGAAAATAAATTATTTATATTAATATGCATGGAAAATAAATTATGCATGTTGCAAATTACCCAAGATTTAAATAGTTGCGAAGAAGAAAGTCTTAATTTGTTTTTAATTGGATCACAATTAGATCCAAAATTATGAATTCTGATGAAAGTATTCAAATGTCAATCGTCGGTTTAGTTTTCGAGGGGTGGAACTCAGAAACATTCCTTAGGGCCCTGGTGTCTTTTCAGTGCTCATCGGTCAGTCGTCATAAATAGGTGCTAATTTCAGCCACAAATGAAATGGTCTTCTCAAAAGACCATTTCAGACTAATCTACATGGTCCTCATATGGCCTGACCAAGATTATGTCTGGACTTTAAAAGAGACTGTGACCTCTGAGTTTGTTTCGGCCTTTCTTCTCAGAGTAGTCAGATAGGAAACGCCGAATTCATCTAGCTATTTTTTTTATTTTTTAAGATGCCGTTTTTACACGTCATCTTAAAAAAAAACCAATATCCTATTTACAGAATAAACAATTTCATTTCATTTCAAATAAACTTGAGATTCAATTGCTGTCAAATAAGACTAAACCTAGCCAAATAAGAATTTAAATGCAGATTGAGTATTATGTATAGAATCAAGTTGTATCCTAAAACAAACAAAAGAATTGGCTAGGAATCGAATACAGTATTCATCGAACCGTGAGAGTATGATATTACACTCGTTCTTAATACATCCACAAGTTATGTACCCAAAAACAGTTCCATTGTTTACATTTTAGGTCGCACCTAAAAACAGCTATTGTAAATCTCAATCGCGTATAGATAAGAATGCAGAAAAATCTCAAAACGATTATGTATAATGAGAAGATGTCTCTATTCGTATTATGTACGTTAAGAAGTAAATGAATACGTGAGATAATGCACTGAAACAATGCGACTGTTAAGAGCGTACAACGACACACATTTTTTACAATAGGCAACGGGTAGTTATGTAATTTTAAAACGTTTATGGTACGGTGTTTTTGTTGGGTCGGCTTGCATGACCGTTGCAGCACGCGGTGTGAGAAGTTTGATTGCTGTAATAGTACTTGTAGCTTTAATTGGACGGTAAGTGTCAAGGCACAGATTTACATTAAAAGTCTACCTATTTATTCCTGTACCTACGTTCTATGTCCGTAGTTTGGATCCAGAAACATGACCAGAGAAAGAAAGAAAATTAATGCGTTTAGAACCAAAATATATTCATTGTACAGACGCCAGCAGGTCAACCTACCCGAAACTGTAAAATTTTCCCAAACAACTTTGAAACTTATGCTCTATTATTAAAGTTGAAAATATATTAAAGAAATTTGACAGATTGTAGTAAGGTTGATGTGCTGGCGTCTGTACTGTCATTCGTAGTTAATGCAATCGAGATAGTGTGAATCAGTGCAACATTAAATTTTTCTTTTAAGATTTCCGGACTAGTGTGCGATACTTAAATTGGATTCGATTTCGACAGACTGTTGATAATTATATCTACGAGGGCGGCACTGAAAATTTCGGGAATCAAGGAAGTGACACAACATTACTATTTAAAAATGTATTTATTGCTTTTCGAAGTATTCTCCGCGAAATTTGACACATTTTTCCATACGATGGAGCCAATCATTGAAGCAACCATTCCATTCGGAAGTTGGGGTCTCCAAAATGGCCGTTTTGTAGGCGTCCATAGCTTCTTCAGGTGATGAAAATCTCTGTCCACGCAATTTATTCTTTATTTTAGGGAAAGTATAGAAATCATTAGGGCTTAGGTCGGGCTGTACGGCGGATGGTCTAATAATTCTATGTTTTCTTGCTCTAAAAACTCTTTTGTTCTGTGCACGGTGTGAGAACTCGCATTGGTGGATGGTGGATTATGCGGCGGTTGCAGTTCTCTTTACGGAGTTCAGAAACGACCTGTGGCAAACAAATGCTAGCATACCATTCTGCATTAACCGTTCTTTGTCCCTCAAGAGGAATAGTCGTAACATGGCCGGTTTTGGAGACAAACGTGGCCACCATTTTTTTTGCAACACTCCGTGAACGAACAATTTTTGTTGGCTTTAACTCATTTTCGAACACCCAAACTCGTGACTGGTTTTTTGTTTCGGGTTCGTACGCGTATATCCAGGATTCGTCACCTGTTACGATAATGTATAAAGCATTTGAGGATCCTGCGTGGAATCTTTCGAGAGTTCTGACCCACCAAGTAACGCGAGCCGCTTTTTGCTCTTCACAGAGCGAATGCGGTATCCATCGGGAAAACAACTTTTTTACACCTAATTGTTCATGCAAGATTATTTGTATTTGACTCATGCCAATGTCTAAAGTTGCCTGAATTTCGCGGTATGTCACATGTCGATCTTCCTCAATCAGCTTACGCACAGTATCAACGTTTTCTTAGGTGACTGCAGTTTTTGGAAGACCTTGACGGGGATCATCACTGAGCTTGACACGTCCACGTTGAAATTCAGCAATTATGCCTAAGCAATTCATAGACTTACGCCACCCATGGCAAAATCTGGGTGACATTTCTTTATCAGTACCTATACCTACCACGCTATTGAACATTACACCACACCGTCTTTTTTATTTAAAAAATATCATGCCGGAGAAATGGTCAAATATCGCCATTTAAGGTCCATTTAGCCTAAATTCCATTACTTATTACGATAAAATATTCCAATAAAATCAAAATATTTTTATATACAATTTTGCCACCCATACTTTTATGAATATTATCCGAGAAAAGTTCAAAGGTGTCATAAAATCAGTTCACATAACAAGATTGAGCAAAGCGACATTCACAAGGAAGAATACCTACTTAAGTTATTGCAGTTTTCATAATTTGATTCTCAGATTTTACCATATAGAACAAGTCATTTAAAAAAAGTTTAATTATGCAAAAAACAGCATTTTCAAATAGCGAAATGTAATTAACTTTACTCTGAATATATTTCATGCTTATATAATTACTAACTACTATCTTCGTACAGACTTTATTGGAGTCCATAAAACGACATGTCCGAATGGCAGAACATGATAAATTACGACACTATATCTATGGGTCATAATTGAATTACTAATAATATTCGTGACAGAACAACCGGGCAACCGAATTAATATTTTACAACATGACTACTTTACTACTTTTACTACACAGGCTAGGATATATACAACGATGTAGATTGGGACCGCTAACCCTAAAGTGTAGAGATACATCATACAAGATATGTACCATCGAAGAACTTCATATCTATACATCGTAAGGACTATTTCTGCTTGCAGCGCTCGGTGGCTTTAGTCCCGGGGCGGTAGCAGATGTGGTCATCGTGTTCACGGGATTTTGTTTTGTTTTTTTTTTGTTACTGCTTAGATATGAAGTTCTACGATAGTACTTGCATACTTTGTTTAACGATAACATCCGTTGACGCGTCGCCGATGTCGATTTTAGCTCCCGTAAGGTTCATAAGTCCGACAAATAACGGTCTGAAAATTTTCTACCGGAAAAAAAAATATATTACTCTGGGTCGTGTTACCCAGTACTGGAAACTAGAACTCTATGCTTAACGGGCCGGCGGAGCATGCGTAGTTCATACAAACGTAATACCAAAATAATTTGTAAATCAAACATATTCTTAAGGTAGTGTGTATTTATTCTGATTGGATTATTTTTGGTATTACGTTTGTATGAACAACGCATGCTCCGCAGGCCCCTTAACCACGGCGCTTGCGCATTCAACCGAAAAACCCATCAGTTAAAAAAATGACATCTTACGCTCTTTGCCTTCAAAAGTCTATAATTTGTTATCTGTGATATACATGGACTGAATGACCAACTACCGTATCCTGCTCTGTTGATAAATCAAGTGTCAAGTATTTACCGCTCGAACTCTTTAGCAAGTACCTCTGTTTACCCCAAAAGACTACATATCCGTGACGATTTTTTTTTCAACGTTTCTACCAACTGTGCTTATGCTTATGACAGTTTTTACTTGCTATATTCCGTGCTATAAGTAAATGTGGATGTATCCACATTAATTCCTATGAGGAATGTAATGGCAATTGAGGACAGAATAGGGATGATGCCTGGGTCAAAAAAAAGAAATTCTATTTAGTCCGTCAGTCAGATAATAAAAAAATATTAGACTCGTATTTATTGCTTTATCATATTAATAAAAAATTACTTAGATAAAACGCATTAAAGTTGGGGAGTGGGGGTCGCTACGTCACAAGTATGTATAAAATCTACATACTCGTGACGTCATGGCAATAGTTTTGCCCTTGGCTGGAGGCTTTAAGTTAGTAGCTTAAGGCAGCCGCAGGATTGACCGGTTAAGTAGTCATCACCTCAGAGGTGAGCTACGAGATGCCCTAGACAAAAAAAAAAAAAAAAAACTCATGGCAACTTTTAACTCAATGTATCGCCGTAATCTTTTGATAACGTAAAAAAAGAAAAAATACGTGTACGTTATTTTTTCATAATCTACATGATGGACAAAAAACATTTTTTTTAGTCATCATACCTATTCGGCTAAAAATCGTATAACGACGAAGTGCACCGGATAACCGGCTAGCAATTTGGCTGACCGGTACGACCCTAAGCTTATGACCATGAACCTGCCTAATTGAGAACGTGGCCCACGGTTATTTCGCTATTCGTTATTCAATTATTCAAATTACAAAAAAACCAGTCTTGCAATACCTACTATTATGTTATTCAAGCATAATATTGTTGCACCTTTACTCAATGTGACATTTAGTTTTTTAATATTTACGAAACATACAAATTAGGTAGAATATCGATCAAAACTAAACGTTTAATGGCAGTGCAGATACCTATTTTAATTTGTTTTTTAATATGTCGAAAGTAAATTACATTTGATATTCATTAATCATTATTACACAACGGTCTACAATGTGTAAATCTCGTAGTAATGTAAACACATTTCGCGTTTGCATATCTACACTAATATTAAAAAGAAAAAAGTTTTGTATGTTTGTTAGTAATGAATAAATTCAAAAACCACTGGACCGCTTTTAAAATTCTTTCACCATTAGAATGCTATATTATCACTTAGTACTATAGGCTATAATTTATAAAGATATCACGCAGGCGAAGCCGCTGGCGGAAACTAGTTCTATAAATAAACCGAATTTAAGGGTTGAAGGGTTTTATTTGACCTGGGTTCATAAAATAGCGCTGTCGCATAATTTAACATAAAGTAAGTCGGGTCGCAGAAGTTTCGTCGTTATTACAAGACGGGTGACATGATACCCGACATATACCGGGTGATATGATATATGATAGTGATAAGATTATTTTCATTTTATTATTGTGTTTCACGACCTGTGTCCAAATAAATATTATTCTTTCTTTATACAGGATAAAGCTATTGCCATCCTGCTCAGCCTTTTTGCTTCATTCACCATTTACCATATCCGAATGATACCACACGGTATAACTTCTACTCATGATCATGAGTTCGAAGACGTGGGCCATATGCCTTTCCCGAATCGTGGCGACATCTACCGATCCTACTCTTCTCGCATCCAACGGATTCCCGTGACCTTCCTAGATAGTCGGTCCACCTTGTGGTGTATCTACACTGCGCCCTTCGGTAAGCGTGGCCAATAGGCAGATGGCGGCCATCCAGTCTCAACTATATTAAAATAATCCAAATAACAAACCTGTAAGGGCGTAAACGCCACAGACGACGCAGTACCGGACACCTGTCTCCTAATACTGGTGGCGCCGCCATACTGCTGCTGTTTCTGTAAGTTCTTCTGCAAAGTCTTGCTTATTCGCACTTTGGTCTTCTCGTCTATTTGAGGCAGACGAACGCGGCCTGTGCTTGAATTGCCGATCGTGCCGCGAGAGTAGCCCAGGTCCTCTTGGTAAGCGTCGTCTTCAATCTGAGGGAGAAAATTCGTGGTAGTGTTTTTTTTTCGGTTTATGTTATCGCCAACACGCACTAAGCAAGTGTGATGTGATAATCAAGGCTTAGTGTCTTGTTTGTATGAGAATAATACAATTCTAATTTGTTTCCTGCGGGCTGTTGAGGCGTTGACCCGCAGGGAACAATTTAGAATTGAATTATTCATTTATTTATTTGTTGTAAAGAAAATTTAATGGACATAATAATTTTCTTTACTATACAGGGTGTTAAAGTAATTGCGTGCCATAGCTTAGGGGTAGGTTCAGTATGGATAAAAAAAAACAACAACCTTTAATAGCACCTACTATCTTAAAATAGCAATCGTTTAGAATTCAAATTATTTTATGTTTAAATAGTAGGTATTCAGCAGCAGTAGAAGAACCAGTGGGTAATTTTAAACGATTGCTATTTTAAGTTAATGGGTGTTTATTTTTTATTTGTTTTCTTGCTTCCTTTATCGATACTGAACTTACCCCAACGCTATGGCACGCAATTACTTTAACACCCTGTATAGTAGATACATTTCTACAATAACTCGGAGCAGTTAAAAAATATAAAAAATATAATAAAATATGTCCATCTTATCAATATTTAATGGATTTTCCTATTCTATTAGATACAGACAGTACCACAGTCGCAATTAAAGAATAATGAAGGAAATGGACTTCCTTTCAAGAGGACTTTTTCCTGTTATCTTGTACTTGTAGGTAGTACACAAAGAAAGTTGATTGACAGTAAACATCATAACTTCTATGGCTTCCTGGTTGAAGCTTACAGGTTTAAGAGCCTATATGAGGAAGTGTTGGATATTATGACATACATGTAGTTGTAAACAAAGCGAATAGTGTTTAAAGTTTCACATCTCGTAAAATAAATGTCTTGACATATTCATGGACATAACCATCAAACTGGCGACTATTTCCGACTAAGTTAAAGTCTGTCTTGGTCGGTAACTTCAGCGGAAATACTATCTAGTACCTATTTAACATGGGGCGACTTTCATCAGACCTCCACAAATCAATTGCTGTCATTGCTGAGAAATATTGATTTCCAGACTTGCGGGAATATGACTGCACGTGTTTAATGTCATACACATTATTAAATGTTCATAAGATGGATTGCAAATCCTTCAAAATGAAGACATAACACCTAGTATTAAATATACATAACATAATGAACAGGAACAGGAAACAGAAATAAACAGGAAGCACCACAGGAAACAACAACAGGAATTTCTCAGTAGTACCCCAGTCTGGAAATGTGCCCGGTTTGATGGCAATAGGCTCGCCTCCTGTTACATGGGACTAAAAAAAAACATAACTGGCGAAATGTGGGTGTACTACAGGTACACCTCTGCCCAACCCTTCGGGGAAACAAGGCGTGATGTTATGTTATAATATCATGAGAAACTATCTCATAAAATTATATTTTATTCATAGGCTATAAATCTTTTAAAATTTTAGAAAACGCCTTGATTGATACTAAATGGTATGAATAATATTAACTCATTAACTATAATGGATGGTTCTTCGATCAGTGCTGGAAATTAAAGCGGGCGCCGCCAACGAAGTGCGCTAATACTTATATGGGGGGACGGACACACGGCCGCGTAGACTGGATGAAGTATACGAGGAAATTGTATCCATTAGAAACTGCAACTATAAAATACACTGACGAGCAACATAAAAAAGCCACTTAAAAAAGTGCCAAAAATATCGAAATATCTCCTAAACCACACATGAAGTAATCAAAATCTTAAAAACCATTTTATAGGTGTTTTTATACGCTAATAAATACACTTGAATGTTGGTTTTTTCTTCAAGAAGCTATCTTGGGTGATTTCGGAAATATTTCAAGATAAGTTTGTGGCTTTTTAGGGTTCCGTACCCAAAGGGTAAAACGGGACCCTATTACTAAGACTCCGCTGGCCGTCTGTCACCAGGCTGTATTTCATGAACCGTGATAGTTAGACAGTTGAAATTTTCACAGATGATGTATTTCTGTGGCCGCTATAAGAACAAATACACTCGAGAGCAATGAATCCGGGTCACTTAAAGAATGTTAAAAATCTCGGAAACTAAAAATGATAGGTTAATGCAATAAATTGTATTTAATAGACAATGTAATACTCCTTAAATGAAAGTAAAAAAAATATGAGTCACCATACATTTTATTAACACAAAATTACATAAAGAAAAAAACTGCTGATCTCTCCTTAAAACAAAAATAGGAAACATGAAATTTTTGAACTTTATTACGATTTTCTTGAATTTTAATACTTCGTATTGCCTCCTCGTGCTTCCATTACTGCGTTTACGCGGTTTGGCATGCTGTACACCAAGTTCCTTATACGATTTTGGGGAATATTCTCCCATTCCTCTGTGAGAGCAATTTTGAGCTCACGAAGCGTGATTGGGGGAGGGTTTCGTTGTTTTACGCATCTGCCTAGCTCGTCCCAAGCATGCTCGATCGGGTTGATATCCGGGCTGCGCGCTGGCCACTCCATACGAGTAATGTTCATCTCTTGAAGGTAGTCATTCACAATCCTACCTGTATGAGGTCGGGCATTGTCATGCATAAATATAGCATCCTCACCTAAATTGACCATAAATGGACCAACGTGATCATTGAGGATTTCTTCCACATATCTTTCGCTAGTTAAAGAGCCGTTTTCTATGATCACCAGCTCTGTGCGACTTTCAGAAGAAATTCCGGCCCACACAAGTACAGACCCACCACCGTAGGCTACTTTTTCTTCGATGCATGCTTGCTTGAATCTTTCCCCTGGTCTTCGATACACTCTGTGTCTTCCATCGTGCTTGTAGAGCATAAATTTTGATTCGTCGGAGAACATAACTTTTGACCAATCTTCAATACTCCAATTTACGTGGCTCTGGGCATATCTTAGTCTTGAAATACGATGCCCACGCTCCAGTTTAGGGCCGTTTGCAGGTCTAAGGGGTTTTAAGTTAGATTCAGCAAGCCGACGTCTTACTGTCCATGCACTTGGGTTACTTCCTCCGAGGCGTCGAAACTGATTTGTGAGTTCAGTTCCTGTAAGAAAGCGATTTCGAAGCATGGTGTTCACCAAGTATCGGTCTTCTCGTGCTGTGGTACACCTGGTTCTGCCCGTTCCTGGTCTGCGTAGGTTAGAACCAGTTTCTTCGTAACGTCGGAGAACTCTTTGTACTGTTGACAGCGACACACCGACAGTCCTGGCTGTATCGCGCTGACTCCGGCCGGTTTCCAGCATTGTAAGTATTCTGGTGCATTCTTCAGGCGTAAGCGACATAATTTCAGCTTGAATAATGAATATAGAGCACTATCAACATGGTTTATGTACCCACATAAATGACAGATTACAAACAAAAGCAAAACCAAATGCTGTAATTTCGTAGTTCCATCTTCGAAAGTGGCCCTTTTTCAAATTTGATTTTTTTATGATATAACTTTACAATAACTAAGAAGTTTTAATACCTTCATTTAAGGAGTATTACATTGTCTATTAAATACAATTTATTGCATTAACCTAGCATTTTTAGTTTCCGAGATTTTTAGGATTCTTTAAGTGACCCGGATTCATTGCTCTCGAGTGTACTTAAAACAGAATAAAATTAATATTTAAGTGGGGCTCCCTGTATGGGACACGACATGTTTTTTTTGCAGTTTTTATAGATAATGGTAACTCTTCGTGCGCGAGTCCGACTCGCACTTGGTCGGTTTTTATATTGCTCGTCAGTGTATTTTATAGTTGCAGTTTCTAATGGATAAAATTACTCGTATATTATAAATGCTTTTCTTATTGCGACTTTGTTGTGCTTGACTGATGGATGAAAAGGCGACAGGAGAGGCACGTAATTGTTGAGAGTTGTCATTCTTGATTAGAAGTTACCAACCACCTCGACTGACTTTTGCTACCTTATGGTATTGTAAGACAAATTGAAATCATACAAGATTTAATGGACGCTTTGCCAAAAAAAACAAGAAGAAACATAATTCGGTACCCCATAAACATAAACCCAGATTTTCATTCACCCAAGTATTTTTATATTCTATAGAATAAACCTAATTACCACAGCGAGGTCTTGCTTCGATGGTTAGACCTAGTAATGAAAACAAATTATGTATTGTTCATCTCAACTCACGCGCATAATATTATAAGTTAGCGCCTAAGTTACTGCTCTAGATATTTTTATATCAAGGTACAACTGTTGTCATCATTTCATTCTTGTTAGATTAGGTTACAGATTCTTTTTCGATTGGTGCCGATTCTCTTGTCACAAATGCGTCTAAACTAGACTAAAAATCACCAAAATTTAGTTTACTCCTGTCAAACGGTGATTTCCCATTCTGAAATAGACTAAAGTGGCACAACTTAACTATATTTTAGTTTGACAGCACCAAGATTGCACTGAGATTTTAATTTAGTGAAAATGACAATTTTGCTATTCTGAATATGGCGTTTTTCACCAAAAAATTTAATTGTCTAACTAATTCTGACCATTTTTAATCGCCACTGAAAATGGTGTGGAATATTATTAGTTGTTATGAACATTAAATTCACACGAACATTTCGACTTCGGGTGCAATACAGTACTGTACTGGTTTTTTTTCTTTTCTTTTGCTTATATCTCGAAAATGGTGTGTCCTAACGCAAAGATAATGAAAATTTCGACCCCCTTTATAAACTCCTTATACCCCTAATATTCAACACGTAGGTATTTTTTTTTTCCATACAAAAAGTGAAAAATTCCATAACACGTCGAGGTCCGGCTCTAAAAAAAAAATCACGGGGTAGGGCAAACAAGTATGTACCACGTGGAGTCGCAATTGTCAACTTCGATTTAGTTGTATCAAAATATTTTTTTAAATTTAGAGACTTACTACAGAATAGCTTTAAGATTCTCATAGCCAAAAGTAAGGAATTTTAGTGATAGTTTAGTTAGTTTAGTTCGGTGTACAAGAGAATCGGCACCAATGACAATCATGAGGATTTTATTGCCTTTTACAACAGTAGAATCGCAGCCTTCCAGAGAAATAAGAAGAACAACAAAAATAAGACATATCTAAACCACCCTAAATTACATATTTTATATGATATTGTTGTAATTCATTTACCTACCTATATTTTTATATACTTAAATTTATCTTTTGTAATGCTTAACTTCACAAGCCAAGTTTGGTCAAAATAAATTATTCTGCTAGCCATCTGCCTCTACCGTATGTACGACTAATCGCAGTAAGCGCACGCGCAACGGGGCCGGCACGGACGTCCGCGCGCTTCAACAGGTCGAGTTCCGGTCTATTTGAGTCGCGCGAAAAAACGGGCCACTTCTGCCAAACGATTTGAAATTCAACACATCTGCCTCGGACCGTCGAGCGCAACGTCACATTTACACCAAGGATTCCGCGAACGCAAGCGCAGATAATGATACCATCAATTATTTCGACTATCAGCGTACATTGCATTAGCTGCTCTCACTATATCCGCTAATTATGGCGGTTTCTCCATCATGAAATGCTAAGAATGTTCGCCGATATGATACCTGTTTCATTAAAATGACTGTGTAATTTTGTTTATCACGGCATACACAGTAACCCATTTCCTGAAAATTGCTTTTCTTAGAAAGTTTGATCTTGAAGTGTTCGAGCTAGGGTTTAATCATGATAAGGTGCTGTCATTTACCAGCTGATCATTAGATACCATTAATTATTTAAGAATGTTTTCTTAGCTTAGTATAGAAACAGAGGTCTCCGGGATTGCAATTAGTCGAGTGAAACTTAGATGATTTTCTTAGTGTCATACAAAGAATCCATTCGGAACCCTACAATAATTAACAGGAGCGTAATTTGCCATTCCTTTCTACTGACTGTGTTTCTCCAACAGATTAAAGGGTTTATTTGTAGACTTTGCTTAAACTCAAGTAATGATTAGAGAGACTGTTTAACTATACATTTTTGACATTTGAAAGTCACATAACTTTAAGCAACTTTTATAAATGAACCCCTTTCGCTGTAACTGTTTTTCAATCCAATATTTCAACCAAAACTTATTACAATACGAAAAAAATAAATTCAACCAATATTGTATCATACAAAAAAATTGTAAAATTCCAACGCTACACTCACGTCTGCGAAGTTAAGTCTGTTTGCGTTCTTCCTAAACTCTGTCATGGCGTATCGTTCCTTCATTTTCCTCACTCGCTTGCCGCCTCTCTTCTTTCTACTCTGCTCTATGGGCTTGGGTAGGGGTTTCACGAACTTTACCGGTGGAGGTTCCTTGTGGAAAAGAAATATATACATGTAATGAATACTTAAAAGAAGATTTGAGTGTAAATTAAGGCTCTGAAATGGGAAGCCGGTCAAGTTACAGCATAAAAAATAAATCGCGACACGTGAAACAAACTTTCAAGGCGTATAAAACACCCATTTGCACTACGATACGAAGTTTTATTCCTGCTTCCATTATTTCGGCTGAGTAGATTATTGTAGATAGTTATTGACTTGTGGGACAATGTTCTTGTTGGTGGGTTTGATGCTCCAATTTCCTTATGAGTTAGTATTTGCAGAAGACTACGCAATTAGGACCCATTCATATCCTTCAGCGATGCGACTTGCTTCAAGCGTCACGCATGCGCGTCACCTGTATCGGTTTCCGTCCGTCAGTCGCTCAGCCGGTCGCGTCGCGGTCACTCGTAGCATTCTCTAAACAACTTCTTTCAATATTTTCTCCGCAGTCGCTGACGCAAGACGCGTGTCACTTGAGCATATAGCTCGTGGCCACGAAATTACACTTACGATGGTATCAGTATTATATGATTTACCTGCATTTTGTCAAGTTTCTTCTCAACAGATTCCCGCAGCATCCGTCCGATGCTTCCATCGGTACTCTCGTGACAAGCGTCAACACGAGCCGCTAACGTTATTTTAGTAGACACCAGCTTTGCTGCTTTGAATCTTAGCTCCTACAAATTGAACATAGTATTTATAAAACAGAAAAAAACATATGTATCTAACCAGACATGAATTGGGTTCATTAATGGAGACACTTGAAACTTTTTATGAATGGATTGAAAAATAGTTTAGTTACAGACCGATTCAAACTTAAGAGGGAACAGGGCCTGCGATTCTCCATACAAATGTATTCCCCTTTTTCTTCCTGAATAATGCCTCTAGATCAATCTTTTTTTTTTCATAAAATCAAGGTCAGCTGTAGACACGTCCCTGTTATTTCCTTTTTTTCAGCAACTTATTGGTAAAGAAAATATAACCCTATAAAAATTGCAAAAAATGCCCCATTTTTACCGCCGTGATTAGAGGACTGCCAGAAAAATTCGAAAAGTTTTTAACATAAAAGAAAATGATAGGAACCTAGACATACTCTTTCTTAAAATTTTAATTTAAAAAATAATTAAATCGGCTCCGTTTTCGAGGAGAAAAAAGGGGAATACGAAACGTCGATGTAGTCAATTTTTTTAGTAATTTAATCGGTCTGAGCTGCAGCTGTCCCTATCGCACTCTACGGAGGCAGTTTTGAGGTAAGACGACAGCCCCTGTTCCCTCTTAATGGCGGCTCGGAACATGAGGCGAGTCGCTGCGCAGTAACGAATTCATATGTCAGCGGGGGTCAGGGGTGCTGTACTGCGCAGCGAGTGGCTAACTTCCGAGCAGCCATTAAGTTTGAATCAAACTATATCATAGTGTGTATTGCCTTGGCCACATAGTTCATTGTAAAGTTATTACAGTATACTTACAGGTGGAGTATCCTGAACTATAGTTGAAAAGTAAATGAAACCAGTATGAGGTAAGGCAGTAGCCTGTGAGAATCCCGACAAGGTTTTCTTCTGCTGCCCCAAAGGTAGGATATTACAGGCTGGCATCTTAGCCAGTTTGGATAGACCACCCGCCACACCCAGGATCTTTGCTGCTGTCGATGCACCTAGTTTCAAATAAATAATTTGAAGAAGTATTTCATAAAATACTGATACAAATGAAAATCAGGCACTTAGTGTTTCTTTTTTTTTTTTTCTTTATTCAAACTGCCGACAGAACCATTTTAATTAGCATTCTATTGTTTTTATTTAGGTCAAGTCAAAAGCAAAGGGTTGTTTCAAGAGGATAGGTACTCATATCTGAGGGCCTAGACAAAGTGACATTCTATTAGCAATAATGATGGTGGAAAAATATAAAATGTATGGAACTGACATAAGCTACTGAAAAGATTATGTCAATCCCGTTGAAAAAGCAAACGTTTTGAGAGCGGTTGCCACTTGTCTAGGTCCTTTGATATCCAATAACAAAGTTATAATTATTACAGCACTCTTCTTTTTTAACCCTGTATATTCTGTCCATTTACTGTTCAATAATTTTCACTCATTTTGTTCACAGTTCACTAACACAGACTAAGAAAATGATGAGTAAATTTAACTTACCAACAATCGCTGTTATGTTTGGTGCAATAAAAGCCATTCTGCTTTCAACATATTCATAAATATTGGCTCTTAAGCTGTTTAGCTCTGCAGCCATGTCACAAGCATCATTAATCTCAGCAAGCTCGCTTTCAGTTAATAACTTCCTGAAATATGATACAAAAGGTTTAATAGTTTTATATTAAGAATATTGGATGACATACGTAACTAGATGATAATTGGCCAAACTCCTAATTGTAGACTAAGCATTACTCAACAGCTGGTCAAAAAACGCAGTGCGCATAGGCCCTATATCTGCTAATAACTTTATAAATGTGAATGTTTGTATGTTTGGATCTTTGTAACTCAATCATGCAAAAACAGATGTGGATGAAATTTGGCACACAACAGATACATAGTACCTGGATTAACACATTGGATATTTTTTTTCCAGTAGTATGTTCCAGTGGGATAATTTCCAACCTCCATGCGGGAGAAGCCGCGGGGAAAAGCTAGTAATGTATAACATAAAGATAATAGTCACTGCTAGTAATTATGGATAAGACACACAGTATAAAATGTTTTAACGGTTTTCCTTGATATTGAAAGCAATAATGATTCAATTATATTACTTACCCCTGTGTTGTTGATGCTGTAACAGACACAATCATAATAGTAGCTTGCGTAAGGAAACTCTGAAGTGTCTCATTGTTTTTGGCCTGATCCAAATCATTGCCAAGCTCCCTGACTGAACGGATATAGTCTTGTGGTGATATGATCAGGGACTCCAGCTCCGGAAATCTTTTCTGATACTTATCCCGAACATATCTGTGGATAATAGCTGAAAAATAATTTTTATCTCATGGTTATGTTTGCCTAAAACTTTTAACTTTTTAGGCATGGTACACCAACTGCTATTATATTTTTTAACCTGACATTACTTTTTGTTATTCCATTATCATAAGAACTAAAGAACACAATATTGCACAATACTGGCAATCAATGTGTACTATTGAAGAACTTGATATCTAAGCAGTTTGAAAACAAAATCCCGTGAACACAATGATCACATCTGTTACCGCCCCGGTTCTATAGCGGCCGAGCGCTGCAAGCAGAAATTGTCCTTACGGTGTATTGATATAAACGATGATATTGGAACAGGGGTAATACTAAATGTGAACCTACCAATTTCTCCATCAATCTCAACAGCTATGTTGTTAGCTTCAACAATGAGCTGGTACTCCGGGTCTGTCTCCATCAACCCTGTCACTTCAATTTTTTGTCTATTATTACCAATATTGTGTTCTATTGATGTCATTACCTGAAATAACAACACAGTTAATTAATTTCGTTTCTGTATACAAACCAAATCAGTTATTTCGTAAACAATGTTTATTACCCGTTTCAATCGATCTGAATGTCTCAATTTAGCTAATTCTCTGATAGATACGTTTTTTATGTCTTCTTCTTTTGGAATAACTGGATATGGCATGGCGAACTCATGGTCTTCGTCCATCTTATTGCTTTCGATAAGAGCTTCAAGTTCTCCATCGTCATTTTCTTCCAAGTCAGCTAGCAATTCATCGGCTAGAGACATATTGGTTTGTATAAAAACACTTAGCAGTAAAAAAAAATGATTTCAATCACACTATTGAGAAACAAACAACTTTGAACTTAGCATTCGAGAGAAGAGTAGTATTCAATTCAATACTATGATTTGAAGTCAATGACCATCTTCGACTCCGAAATGTCAAATATGTCAATGTCAACATTTATAATAAAATTGTTGACAGTTTCGTCTTCTTTTAGCCCAAAAATGAACGAATGATTGAATGAAATAAGCAAAATAAACTGATATTCTTGATAGTTTATGTGATGAGTAAATTAATATTTTCTGTTCTTCGGGTTTTTATAACTAATCTGTGACATGTACAAAATACGGGCAACACCAACAACGGTTTGCCATTTTTTCGTGTGACAAAAAGAAAGCCTCCAGGGTATGCAAAAGCCCCGTAAAAGGCCTGCATTTTATTATTGAAAGTGATTTTAGTGTGTTTTAGTGGAATTTAGGTAAATATATATCGTCATAATGGCGCTCAATCCGCAATACGATGCAATTGGCAAAGGATTTGTACAGCAATATTACACACTGTTCGATGATCCGGCACAGCGACCAAACCTAGTGAATATGTATAATGTAAGTATTTCCTCTAGTTATAGTTTGTTCAGTGTCAGAAACTCGTACTTGTTCAATAGAATTAAATTTCTAAATAAATCACAAATATTTTTTTAACTTTTAGGTTAACTCGGTGCTCCCGCCGAAATAATATCTTTTTGCATGACTATTTCACAATTTCTTGAGTCATTTCAATAACAGGTTGCCATCTGAAGGTGACTAACAGCCAGGAACAGTAAATTTGCATTTCTAGTGAAACCAAAACAATTATGAATCACTCAATAATCCTAGAAGGAGCCCCACTGGTAGTAATATTGATTTAATATGTATCATTATATTGTTGATGTATCTCGTTTCAGGTTGAAACGTCGTTTATGACTTTTGAGGGTGTACAGTTGCAAGGTGCAGTTAAAATAATGGAAAAGTTAAATGTATGTGTCTGCAGTTCATTTGCCTCATCAAATCAATTATCTTAGTTCGATGACTGACTTGTTACATTGAAAAAACATAATTCATCGCAATATCAATTGAATGAATAATGATTCTTGTTTATGTCAAGTCTCATATCAAATCAATCAATTGGTACATTGGACAGTTTACTTTTACGCATTACATTTATCTCAATTTCTAATACCTAATACAATTTAATGGCATAATAAGTTTTATATCACAAATAACTGACTTACTGTTATTGTATTTCAGAGTTTAGCATTTCAGAAAATTGGAAGGATTATAACTGCCGTTGATTCTCAGCCCATGTTTGATGGTGGAGTTCTAATAAATGTGCTTGGACAGCTCCAGGTATGATTTTATTAATCTTAATAGATAAGTTTAAGTTTCTTGTATTACTCTAAATTAAAATATTTAAACTAGACCTTTTTGTAAGTTGTAATGCTACATAAAGTAATGTAGTTGTGATGCTATATTAAAGTGCATAATTTTTGAGATATGTGTGACAATTGCACTCTTTATTTGACAATGAAGACATCTCCTCATTGTCAAATAAAGAAAATTGAGAGTGCTAGTTGTAATATGTAATTGGATATCTCTTTTATATTCGAAAAATATTCTGTCCCATAAAATATATACATCCCTAAATTGCCTACTCTGTTTATTTTTATTACTGCCAAAGGTTAAAAAAACATGCTCCAATAAAATTTCATAAAGCAATGTCTACATAAATAATTTTATTACATTTGAAACAGACGGATGATGACCTACCTCATGCATACTTTCAAACGTTTGTACTGAAGCCAATAGCAAACTCATTCTATGTAGAACACGACATGTTCAGGCTGGCACTTCACAACGTCTAATTACTTTTATCTACAGATACAAAGTAAGAGTAGACCCTAGTGCTTTTAGTTCTGCACTACCACACTGCTTAGCACATGATACCTTTCTAAAATAAGGCTCATCATGTCTTGTAAATAAGGGTCCTTAAGTTTTCCTGTTCATACTAATTTAACAATGCAACATAACTATCATACAATTGGATTATGAAGTCCCTGTCTGTTAAATTCAATGATTAAGCACACAATAGTAAATAGGATACAGCCCAATAACAACAAAAGGTGACCAAGATAAG
Source organism: Xanthia togata (assembly GCA_963853775.1). NCBI lineage: Eukaryota > Metazoa > Arthropoda > Insecta > Lepidoptera > Noctuidae > Xanthia > Xanthia togata. Next base: position 7,454,211 of record OY970802.1, on the reverse strand, counting down.
TTCGAAAAGATAGGTAGCTTTGCTGCTTGACTAGTCAATAGGATTAGTTGTTTATGTTTTAGCACTGTCCTTTTTTTTTCTTATTCTATTTGGATGTGGCCTGGGATTTGTGACATAGCAGTAGCAGGATATAGATAGTTCAACTCATATATCCTGCTACTGCTATGTCACAAATCCTCAATATCTCCAGTTTGTGTTGCGCTCGGCGACTGCCGCATCACTGCCACACAAATTAAAGCTGTATAATTACAGTGCACGCACACATGGCGCCGCGCGCACAGATGAGTTGAACTATCTGTAGCTTAATTAAAAACAAATGAGTTCGCGAGGCCACAGACTACGGCAGTGGGGCGACGCGACTAGCAGGAAAATGCAATCACTGGCGTTCCTTGTCTTGTGATTATTCCTCATTGCTTTAGAATGTTTAACTATAATAATAACTTTATTTATTTTTTCTCACAATGTTTTTGTAGTTTCTAAGTGTTACAAAACCACTCGGAGGCACAGCTCTCATAATGTGAATGAATCTTTATAAATTCACATGTAGGTTTAGGAAAAACCTGTATTACAGGTCACCAGAAAAAACTAGCTGACCCGACCGACGTTATGCTGACGATATTTCAAAAGTTCATTAAAAAATTCCATAGAAAATGCTTTTAATTTTCCCGAATTTTCAAATCGTCCCGGCAATTGTTAAAAATTTTCTTTCCTTAAGAACCTGATTTGGAACATTACGAACATTTAAAAAAAGAATTGCCAAGTCCGTCCAGTCGTTCTGAAGTGATGCGCTTACTAGCTTACTAACGAACAGCATTTCATTTTAATTATATAAATGTTTATGGTGTGCTTATTATCAGTAATCGGACAACCGGGCGCTTATATACCTAAACTTCTTCCCACGAAAGAATAATATGGACATTCCTTTCAGAATAAATAAGTAAGTCCGGGCTCTCGGGATTGAATAATTTTTTAAAAACAACTATAACAAACTTAATGAAATTATAGCAGTGGTTATTTTGATTTAGTATCTTTATTTTATTCAAAACAAATTAAATATCAATAAAAAATCATAATGTGCACAATGTGGTGAAGTAGTGGAAATTGATGAATTGAATTTATTGTATACGAACAGAAGACTGAGAAACAGATTCTGATAGGCATGTCCGTATTATTCTTTCGTGGGAATAAAAGTCAAGTTTAGGTATGTACAGACGCCAGCACGTCAACCTCCCCGTAACTGTCAAATTGTCCCAATCAAATTTGAACCTTATACTTTTGTGATAAAGTTGAAAAAGAAATTTGACAGATTGTAGTAGGTTGATGTGCTGGCGTCTGTAAATTAGCTCCCGATTATCCGATCACTGCTTATTATAGAGTATTGTATTCACAGAGTACTTTTTTTATATACGGAATAGAGGTCTATCTCAGCCACTAAAATGAGAAACGTTAAATGTGGCCCTCTGGACGCGGGTTTTGTAACTAATGCTAACACAATCTTACTTACGTACGGCAGCCAGCTTAAATATTTTTAGGGTATTTTTATGTGAATTACATATTCGCTTACAGTTATGTAGCTATGCGAAAAGTAATTCACATTATTAAACAATAAAACAGTAATCTTCGATTTCATTATTTATTTTGAAACATTTCCTATTTAGAACTTTATAAGAATCCGTATCATCATCACACTCTCTCTTATCTATTATTATATTATTGATTTCTTTACAATAGTTATAAATAAAAATATCTCAGCAAAAAAAATTAGAGCAGAGAGCAGCTAAAATCTGCAGGACAACTTTTATTTGGCGCTTTTTACGAAATACCACTTACGTACTGTAGGCCCCCAATTATTACGCGTTGGTCATTGTTTTCTTCAAGGGGTGTGAATGTTTTATCGGAAATATTACCAAGTTCGCAATTTGTTTGATCATTACTGCGCCCGCTTGTGATAAGTACTTCATGTAAAGTTTCACAGTTGGCTCCAGGAGCGTGGACACTAGAGAGGCTGTTTACTAATAACGTCGTGAATGCTGCTTCGAATCGTTCTGGTGTAGGGTTTACGTTGCGGCACCCGTGGCTCCTTATGGACCCAAAAAAGTTTTCTATCGGGTCTTGATTAAGATGCCGCAACCAAACTGATGTTACACCATATTTTGTTTGCATTTTTTTTAATAATAATTCAATTCCTTCTAGTGTCCATACCCAATCGTTCAATGTGGGAGAACATATTCAATGTTTGATGTTCTAGGATTAATAAATTTCATATTTTTCATCATAACTTTACATTCACTCCATGTTTTGTGATGGATAGAAGTAGGCGTTGCAGGTCCTAGAAGAGGTTTCCCATATTTCTTTTTTTTGCCAAAACTTCCGTTTAGGGAATCAAAAACCTTGTCAAAGAATAACAGGATGTCTGTAGTCTCTTTGGCTTCTTCAGGAAGTATTCCCTTATCTGTAAAAAAAATACAGTTTGTTAAATAATGATTCATGTCTGATCTGCGTCATATAACACTACAGTAAGTATTTAATATTTTTATGTCATTGCAATTATCAGAAAAGAACTAGTGATAAACGAATGTAAAGACGTTTAGGTACTGATGACATTTACCTGCTAGATAGCCCATATTCGATGCAACAGTTTGACTAAAAAGTTGTGTAGCGTTTTTGACCTTCATCCGAGGAATTTTGCTCGGGTCACAGTGGGCATCTGTCAATTTGGGCACCAATCGGATTCCTTTGTAACCTGGGTTTTCTCGGTGTAAGGCCATGATATGAGACCATTTTGCCATTTTTACTTCCCCGTCTTTTATGTATTTCAAATGTTTCGTAATCAAATTGTTGCGTATGCATTTTATCAGATGGGGTGGGTCATATAATGGTACAATGTCTTGGTTGTTTATCATGAAACTGTTGTCTCTGGGCTCTTCTCCCTTTCTCAACACCCCTTGTTTCTTGCAAAAGATATTGTATACACAATTCACATTATTTGTACCTTGGTCGCAAACAGTTGCTACCACAATAAGACCGGTATTTTGTAGCTCGGTAATTACAAGTTTTAACTGCTTCGCAAGTTCAGGATCCTTGGTTGCAGCTTGTGAAAAAGTGTATGCAACAGGTTGCTTATAGTTTTTTATTAAACCTCTTACCATAAACACCTGTGCATGATCTGCATAATCAGGTTGTGTCTCTAGGCCATTTGTGACAAACCTACGAACTTTGTCCTTTCGCTCATTGTATGTTACATTGGGTTTGAGTAACATTTCATCAAACAGAACAATACATATTTTATGTTCTAACTTCATTTTCTCAGTAGCTTTCTTTATTTGCTGAATCATATTTTTGTTGATTCCTGGATTTATATCTGCCATATTAAGCAATTTCAAGAGAGTTTGGCGTGATGGCAAGATAAATATTTTCCTAAGAAATCTGTACCCTTTTGGGCTCTGTTTGAGGAAGGACAAAGCAATAAGTTTTTCCTTCAAAGTGAAACGACGGCCTTTGTTACCTTTCTTAAGCTCTGAATTGTAATAATGTCAAAATTTTTGATGTGCTCGGTAATTCTACGAGTGTTTTCATAAACTGGTGGATTCGCCGTAATATTTTGCAGTGCCTTGATCTTTTTTGCCTGATTTTTGACCTTGTTGCGGCACTTACTTAATTTTACTCCAAGTAGCACAAGTTTTCTATAAAGAGCATGCTCAGATTGAGTTACAGCAACGCGTTTCACCCGCCTTCTAGTTTTGATAGTTCGTTGTTGCTTTTTGCGATGCTCTGTAAGTAAATAAAACGATTATTTGGTACATAATTAAGCACTTTACTATGTTGTTTTGATGACCGAATGAGTTTTTTTACTATAAAAAATTGGGCGTAATAGTAATAAATGCATTACTTGTATTCTACTATATTTACCTATTGCAGAATAATTAAGTTTTATAAAAAAAAAGACAATATCCTGTATGTTCTATGAAGAATAGCGAAAAGTACTCAAAGGAATCTAGACGTGCAGTGGAGTAGACTTTTCGCTATTCCTATTATTTTCGCTAGAACAATTAAGTTTGAAAAAATCACCCTTTATATTTTATCCAAAAACTAAGTGTGTATTGAAATTGTACATAGTAAATATATATATGTTGTTATAATAAATAGCATTCGTATTGAGTTATTTCGTGTAAGTAGTGCAACATTTGAAGGTATTTCACTATTGTAATCTATATAGGTGAGTAGGTACAAAATACTTTCTAACGTTGCAGCCGTGGCAGATATTTTTATAACTCCTCATATATAATTAAATAATTGTAATTCCAATAATGTTAATTAGTATTTGAAGTTGTATAAATAACGCCGTTTAATTATTTCAAATGGCAAAATTCATAAAAGACACAATATGCGAAGATTGTGTTTTGTTGTTTTATTTATAAATAAGAAAAGTAAGGAAAAATACTCTGATGGTAATTATCTTTACTTACCAAGATTTTTCTTAATTTATACATCTTCCACAGCTATTGTAGCATGTAGATGCATAGGCACAGTATCTCTGGATACTGTGTGAAGTAATGGGTTCTGGAATGACAATTAATTTATTACTTAGTTATAAATTAATGTGTAAATACAAATAGATAATCATCAACTATGTATTACAGCCTCAGCCAATATTGAAAGTATTTAGGTCTATTAACATATGCATAACGCAATATAGTCTTATGTATTATGAACATAAACAAATTTTTACTACATAGAAACTTTTATAATTTTATTAGCTTCTGCCTGCACTGGGTAAAATTATATGTCTTCTAAATAGAATTGAGGACCAGAGAACAATTTAAAAAAAAACGGCCAAGTGAGTGTCGGCCCACGCACAATGAAGGGTTCCGTAGTTAGGAATTTATCCCAAGAACAAACTTAACACTGTAGTTGAAAAACATGTTCCCCCATACATTCCAACTGCAAATGTAAGTTTGTATGCACAATATTGATTTACCATGTTATTTTAGGATCATAGACTTTATCAATTTTCCTGTAATCGAACCTGTGTGTTTTTCTGTAGGTAGAACTATTTTCTGTATTATTCACAAAATTTTAGACTCAGCAGTTTCAGAGATAAAGGGGAATGGTCAATGTTCGACTATTTTCTTAAATAAATAACATAACATCACGCCTTGTTTCCCCTAAGGGTTGGGTAGAAGTGTACCTATAGTACACCCACATTTCGCCAGTTATGTTTAAGTCCCATGTAATAGGGGGCAAGCCTTCTTATTTTGCCCACAAAACTGACCCCCATATTCAAAATTCATTTATTTACAGTACACGTGTGTTTGGGTCACAGAAATTGATATATGTACCAAATTTCAAAGAACTAAATCGGTTCATTCGATTAGGAGAAAATTGGCTGTGACAGACAGACGGACGGACAGACAGACAGACCCACGAGTGATCCTATAAGGGTTCCGCTTGTTCCTTTTGAGGTACGGAACCATAAAAAACAGACTGATAAATGCTGTTATGATTATATCTTCACTTACCAACATTTTCCTTCAATTGTACATCTTCCTCAGTACTTTGAGTGTGTGGCTGTATATCCACAGACTCCAAATGTGAAGTAACAGGTTCTGCAATGACAATTAATTTATTATTTCAGCAAGCAGCCTTGCCTATAAAATTATACACTCCCAGAGAAGTGTTTTATGAATTACCAAATTGCTTGGGTATTTCAGCAAACATGTATACATAACAGCGTAGCATAGCAGTAGCACTTACTGCTGAGCATGAGGTCCCCAGGTTAGGCAAATTTTTATTGAGTTTTTCCATCTGGAATTTCTCAGTAGCAGCCTGGAGTCTGGATTTATGCCCAGTTGATGGCAATAGGCTCGCCCCCTATTACATGGGACTTAAACATAACTGGCGAAATGTGGGTGAACTATAACATGTGTTGTCTGCCTAACTCTTCAGGGATTACAGGCGTGATGTTATATTATTATAGTATACCAGTTATGACACCCGTGTCCAGCAGAGGAGGCTTAAGAGCTTATGATGGGGCAATATTAATTAACCTTTTGATATAGATGCTTCTGACATCTGAAGAGGTCTCAACACTCTTCTTTCCGAGTGGAATTTTAAGAAAGATAATCCTGTAATAACAATAAAATTTTATTAGAAAAATTAGTAAGTTAACTTTGGTTCAGGAAGACCATATTCAAAACTAATTTAATTTTCCCAACAATTTAGTCATAAATAGGATGATAAATATAATATTATTAATTACATGTACATGGCAACAAATAGGTTGGTAACTAGTTTGAATAGTGTGTTATTAGCAAGACATTACAACACCTATTTGTAATCATACTAGCATTTGCCCGTGGCTCTGCCCACATGTGGTCCATAAACTATCTCTGAGCAAAAAATAACATTGATCCATTGCTCCATTGTTGTGTGAAAGAAGGTCCAACCAATATTTAATACACTTTAATATCACTGTCATAATATATTCCAATATTTGTATAATATTAGTCTTGAAAGGCAAACCGTTTTCTTCCGGATAAAGAAGTTATTTATCAATTCATTACCCATCCTTCCCCATAGAGCTTCCATAAGAATATAATTTAAAAAATACTAGCTGCACCCCAGTTTCACCCGCATAAGTTTCGATCCCGTGGGAATATCGGGGTAAAAAGTATCCTATGTGTTAATCCAGGTTATAAACTATCTGTGTGCAAATTTTATCCAAACCCGTTCAGTAGTTTTAGCATGAAGAAGAGACAAACATACACACTCACAAACTTTCGCCTTTATGATATTAGTGTGATTAATCTTTGCACCCATGATTATCAGTAATAATAGACTGACTATTCTAAATATGTATTCTTTGTGTTTATTAGATATTTTACTATAACTAACCTGGCATGTTTGTTGTTGGTACAGCTTCTTTGCTGAGTCGATTATTCCGGCACCAATATTTTTGTTCGAAGTGAACACGGCATACACGGCGGTATTTGAAAATATATTCATTTTCAAGTTGTAATATATGTCACCACCAACCGAATAGACCCATGTAATAACTCCTTATCCTTAGCTGGGTAAGGGAACTTATGCAAATTCGCATTGGAATCTGAAATAATAGAGTAAAAAAGTCAGTGGAGTTGAAAGTCTAAACCTGAAATTGAAGGGTGGCGTACTCTGACCATTATGGCTTTGTCGTATGGGTGCTGAACTGCTTACATAGTTTTAGCCCAGCGGCCTTTTATGAAAAAAAAACACTTACCTAAGCTATTTAATCATCCCGGGACGCAACACTTTCTGTTAGACATGATATGAGATGAGATAAAAATATCACAAACACAAAAGTAGTACTAATCGGGTAGTGTAGTCACATACTCAGAGTCCTGTCTCAATACGTAGATTTTTAACAATCAACACAAGCACAAAATCAGCACGGCCAGAGGAGCAGAGGCTCTACTCAACAGATTAAGGTGGAAAAAGCACTTTTAGACGATTAAAATCTAGAAAAACAGATAAAAGCTAGCAAGACGCGGAAAATGCAATCAAACAATCCGGCGGCCAAGTTTGTTTTGTTTTAAATTTGTTGTAGTGTTGCATACAGAAATAAATTCTTGAAATTATTTTTCTGACTTTTTTATTTCGTTTTATACTATTGAGCTTTGATCTAGGAAATATTTTCTCGTTGTATTGTTTTTATTACCTAAGTATGTATTTCATCGGTTAATAAGTTGCTCATGGAAATTGAGCGAGGGTTGGTCACACTGTTGTCATGCCATCTTGCGTGCCGTAGTAGAACTACCTAGTCACAAAATTATGAAAACTACCATCTCTTAGAGAGTTAGAGAGAAGTACCACGTTATAATGACACCAAATTAACACGTCAGTTTCATGTTAAAGTGTGCAATACTTTTCGTGTCCAACCATATTTTGTATACTTATACGAGAGCGATTACCCGTTTGCTACTACTAAGATTGTCAACCCTGATTGTATTGTTTTGAGACTGATCATTGATGATGTATCAGAATTTCAGAAGCGCGACAGCAACAGCAATTGTATAGTCGACCTTGTGCTTAAATTGTTTTAACATTATTGAAAACGGTTCCGAGTAAATTGAAGCTTCCTAAAGATTGAAACTATCTAACTGCCATATCGGTCTTGAGAGGAAAAAACCGGCCATGTGCGTGTCGGACCACGCACAATGCAGGGTTCCGTAGTTGGGATGAATTTATCCCAAGAACGAAACTTAACATGGTAGTTGAAAAACATATTCTCCCATGCATTTCAACCGTAAATGTAAGTTTGTACGCACAATATTGACATATTTGCCATGATATTTTAAAATCATAGACTTATTTAGGTTTTCCTGTAATCTATAAGTATTGAACTACTTTCTGTAATTTTTCCAAAGTTTTTGGCTCAGTACCTAGTTTCGGAGATAATGGGGGGGAATGATCAATTTTCATCTATTTTCTTAAATAACTACTTATTTATTTTAAAATTATAAAAAATATATTTGAGACTTTTTTTTGGGGTGGGAAATCATATTTGAGACCCTTACCTAAGCCCTTTCATTTAATGTCACACAGTAAGACTGCATTTTTTTAAATTTTCTTATTTGGCTCCCAAAAGTGACCCCCCCTATTCAAAATTCATTTATTTACGTTACACGTCCGTGTTTAGGACACAGAAATTCATGTGTACCAAATTTCAACTTAATATATACTATTAGATTCGGAGCAAATTAGCTGTGACAGACGGACAGACAGACACGAGTGATCCTATAAGGTTTCCGTTTTTTCATTCGGACGTACGGAACCCTAAAACTAGACCTTGTCGTTTTATGACGTGCAACTGACATTCAACCTTAAGCTGGTAAAGCAATTACGATGTCGACTATACAATCTACTGACAATATAAGTCACCAAATTGTGTCGATTATCTACTAGTAGATAGTGAGATCATTAAGCACGCGTAGCCGCCGTTCCTCTATTATTATGTCGTAGGAGGCTGTACAATGTACAGACGCCAGCAAGTCAACCTACCCGAAACTGTCAAATTTTCCCAATCAACTTTGAACCTTATGCTTTAGTGATAAAGTTGAAAATCTATTGAAGAAATTTGACAGATTGTAGTAGGTTGATGTGCTGGCGTCTGTACAACACTGCATGCATACCATCCATAAAATAAATGACTAATTTATCACTTAATATTTTATTTGCTGATAGTATGATGACTATTAATGTTATTGGCCTTTGTTTTTGCTTTTTTATGGTAATAACTAATTCATTAATTATTATTATTACATCATAAGTTCATAACAGACATTATGATTTGTTCAGACCTCTGAACTCTTTAATCAAATCTACTGTTTCACATTGAAACTTCTAAGTTTAGTTTAATTAAGTGCTAGAATGCATCCCTTGTGCTATTATTAATCTTAGGGTGAAAACTAATATCGACTTCTAAATAAGCTACCTACTTACAATACGGCCGATATAACTTGGCAGGTCTGAATATAGGCTTCTCTCACTCACACTCCTTTATTTTGTGGTAAATCATCAAATAATTTCTCCCGCTCTAGGCGGAGCGGGAGGGCGTGTCAGACTCTTACTGACTAAAACCCGTGTTCCTTCAGTTGCCTGTACATTGCCAGGTGCCACGGTATCCCTTTCGGACTTTCCCGCAACCCCGGCAAGCATTGGACCCATTGGACCCCTTCACTTGCTGTCATCTATGAGGCGCGCGTGGAACACAACGCGCCGTCGACCCGGGCCTGGTCCTTATCGGACGGCGAGCTACCCATTGCTCACCGTCCGCAAGCCCGCGCCTACGGCATCGACTAGGGGCGGTGAGGGTGTGAAGTTTGCCTCTCCCTCACGCGTTCCGGCTCCTCCTTCGCGAGCATTACTGCTTCGCAGAAGGAGGTGACGGCCTCCCATTCCCTCTCGCTCCGTACCATGGCCTGGACCAGGGCCGGACGCGAGAGATCCCCGCCACCGATCACCTCCACGGGAACACGGCGGCGCTCTGCCCAAGCCGGGCAGACCAACGTATACTCCACCGTGTCCTCCGGGCCATCCACGCAGTGATAACACCCGGGGGTTTCCTCCCGCCTTATCCGAAACAGGAACCTCCAGAAACAACCGCGAGGATTGCGTCAGGCGGAAGGTGAGGTCGCCGTGGCGCCTCTCTAGCCGCTTCACAAAGAGGGGACTTATCGCCGCAATAGTGGCGTGCCCAGCACTGGGTTACGACGCGTTTAACCGGCGGGCTGGCCGCCGCCTCAACGAGCGCGCCCACGCCGGTGCCCCGTAAAGGGCCATGGACCGCACGAACCCCGCGTAGAGCCTCCGGCAGGAGGCGTTTGTACCCCCTAGATTGGGCAGGAGCCGCTTCTAAGCAGCCCCGGCCCACTCCAGTCTGGGAGCCAAACGTCAGAAATGCTCCACGAAGTTCCACCAGCTGTCGAGGACGAGTCCTAGGTACTTCATTGTCGACTCGATGCCGATGTGAACCCCTCCTACTGTTATTTGGGAACTCGACGGTGGCGCGTTCCGAGGACCATGAAAACACATGGCCTTGGACTTGTACAGGGCCACCTCGAGTCCCAACTGCCGAATTCTGTCCACGATTGTCGCAACCCCGTGTGTCGCTAGTTCGCCCGCCGCCTGGTGCGACCTACCCAGCGCCAGAACCAACGTGTCGTCAGCGTAACAAACGACGCTGACGCCGCTGGGGAAGCCGGTCCCCAGTCGTATCCGATGTCCCACAGATGCCGCCCCCGCACGATATCTCTCGCCGGTTCTATTCTCCCTGGTGACCAGGGTAGATGACGGCCCTGTCTGTCAAATAGGCCTCGACCACACGACAGAGGTAGGTTGGCATCCGGTGATGCCAGAGTGCCTCCCTGATGCAACTCCAGGTCAGGGTATTGAAGGTGTTGGCGATCTCTAGAGACACCGCCAAGACGACCCCACCCCGGGCCACAGCATCCCCCGTCGTGAGGGCTCACACGCGCATGATGGCGTCCACTGTAGAGCGCCCCCTGCGGAAACCAAACTGGCTCTCCGCCAAATCCGGCCCCACCCGCACCAGCCGCCCGACGAGACGGTCTGCAATGACTCTGTCAAAGAGCTTGCTCACCTCGTCCCGGCTTCTTGATGAGGACCAGTTTTCCCGTCTTCCAACGAAGTGGGACACACTCGCCTCATGTCACCATTTGGTTCCTAAAAAATGTTATTATGCAGCCTTCTGCGCGAAGTTCGGAACTGCCAAGTTATATTGGTCGTATTATAAAAACCTTAAAATGTAGATTTAATTCATTGTGTCCTCTATTAAAATGTAAATGTATGTTTATTTCAGTGTGACGACGACCCCCCACACCCGTACATGCAAACGTTTGTTCTGAAGCCACTCGGAGACTCCTTCTTTGTACAACATGATCTATTTCGTCTGGGCATCCACGACATAGCTGCCTAATACCTAAGCAATCACTAAAATAACGATCAAGAAATACCAGTCTCACGTCTTCTAATGTCGCCACGCTATTTCAAACAGCTATTGTTTTGGTTAACTAGGTATAAGTAATGATCAATTGACTATTTTTGAAAAATTCAAATTGTACATTATCACAATGAATATTCGACATTCATTTCTGCTTAGATGTTTGAGATGGCTAAAGTGAAAGTGCGGCGGACTTTTTTTCAGTTACATGTATACATTTTATAATAAATTCATTATAATTTTTTATTGATGGTTGTTTTTATACAAATTCCCTCCGTTAAAGCTGTTTGTGTTTGTGTACCTTTAATTATTTAGTTTAAGTGGCCTGCACGCTTTAAAATAAGTTTAATAAACTATGTTAATTCTTTCTAATCTTTTTCCTTGCACTATCCCAAGTTCTTACGAAGTATTCTGCTTTAGTTTTGATTGTTTCCAATTTTCAATTTCGAATATTTTCCATATCGTTTACTTGTTTATAGTAATTTCATATGAATCCACTGACTTGATATTTTTGTCATACCTATTGATGTTGCAATTACAACCCCTTCTTGGATCTCGAGATTTTTACCTCTTAAATCTCACTTCTCCGTCACCACTTTTATATACTTACGTTATACCTTTATAGGCCGCAATTGCGCGAATAAGGGGATGGTGGCGTGCTTAGGTCACCTTTTGTTCGATAGTCTGAAAGCGCCCTTCTGTCAGTGCGACCACGCGTTCAGGTTCACCGGACAAAAAGTTCGACCGTGAATTCGCGCGACGATCGCTTTTAAATAAGACTCGGGTCACGCAGGGTTATACCGCGCTTCATTTTGGCGCGTGTTCTAGTACGCTATTCAAGATATCAGTCATTCTAGCTGTTCTTTGTAAGTTAGGTTAGGTCAATCCACAGATGTGACCTGTCGCTGCCAGCCGTTGCCGACTTGATGGTCGGCAGCGAGGAGTCCTGAGACGCAGTGTCTGCGAAAAGGGAGCGGGAGCTTACTTCCGCTAACCCGATCCGCAGCAGACGCACCGGGCGTCGGCGGAGGGCGGGCTCTTCCAGTCCCCCTAAATGGGTCCAGGGGCGACGAAACTGGGGAAATTTGACGCCCCATACTCCTTAGGACCCGAGATGGTGGCGCGTAGTGTTCCACGCGCGCATCTATAATGTAAGGGGGGAGTTTAACACCTCACTCCCTCCTAACTTGAGGTGGCCCGCAGAGACGGACTAGCCGGAGATCACGGAAGTCGCATTAGATCCCGTGATCCTCGGTGCAAATGTGAGACGGAAAACCGGGGTGGTTTTAGTCAGTAAGAGTCTGACAGACCCCTCCGCCCTCCCCAGGGCGGAGGACATCCATGAGGATTTCCCCCGCTAAACAACAAAAAAAAAAAAGGTCAATCCACAGAAGGTGAGTGCATATAAGAAGTATCTACTATTACTTGGTGTGGCCATGATATAGGATTTCAGGCCATTCACACAAGTACGACACGCGACGTGGCAAACAATTATACGGCTTATAGAAATTAAAAAAAAAAACTATTAGGCATCCTACAAAGTAACCAAGTGGCAGATGCAAGTACGTCATAAAGAACATTCATTTTTCGGTGACGCCGCCTCGGGTATCTCAGCACATCGGTCGGTGACGCAGGATCGCGTAAACTGCGCTGATTCGCGAAAACTCGTAAGTTTTCACTTCCATCGTGTGGTTATAAGCACACAACGTCTTTTTCATATCTATACTTTATATCATGTGGACAAATCTTAGAATTGATCATTTCATGAAATTGGCCATATCGTTTAAACATCAACGTTTAATGATATGTCAGTCGACGTTTGGCCATATCATTAATGTAGGGTATCCATGGTTTAAGGTGTAGTAAAAATAGCCAAGTAACTGCGACCAACTTGGAACTAGCGTAATCATCGTCTATTTCACTAAATAAATAATTAGACTAATTAGCATGCACATTAGTCACGCCCTCCAACGAGTTCGAGTCGTCGACTAGTGTACCCTTAAGTGCTATGTTACATTTCACGCCGCGGTCGGCCGGTAACGGCCCGCGAGCGCTGCTTACAAGTTGATCGCTTTCCATAATATCATATTTGGAAACCCAATAAAAGTCTATCGACTTTCTTTGCGTGGTCACCCTACTTTATTTGATTTGTTGTATGCCGATGGCATCATGGCGACATGAAGCAAAAATCAAGCGACATCAACCTTTTACCAATGTTTGGCCACATCATGAAGTAGTCGTGCGTTTCACTGGTCATATCGTCAAACGTTGGGTATTCAGTGATCTGTCCAGACCACATCATGATGTGACCAGCGGTCGATGTTCATTTCATGAAATTATCAATTCAATTCAAAATATTTTATTTCACATAAACCTACATGGGCACTTATGAATAGATCAATTCTGAGATCTGGCCACGACATATATAATAAAGAGTATTTTATCTATAGTTTGACCGGGACCGCTACACCGCGCCAACGCTCACGGCGGCGTCCCACCGCTCATTCGTCAAAGCTGCCGGCTGCCCCCCGCCTCGCCGCTCGTTACTAAGGCGCGGTACAAGCTGACTCCGTCAAACTATATCTACCTGAGGGCTGATTGCGGTATTGTGTCAACTTGATACAGCTGGTCTTGGTACAGCTGGTGGTTGATACAGATTTATGTCATCGGTTTCAAGTGCTGTCTGGAACTACTTCTAGGAGGTCAGAAAAAAAAATACAGACATAGATGCTAGGACAATCATGTATTATAAATAGTCAAAAATTAACAAAAGAACCACTGAAAACAGGTACATTTTTACCAATCTCGAATTTAAGACTTGCTCCTCCGTTTTAAATCCTTAGACGCTACGAACACTTAACAAGTTTATTTGCATGCACTACTAAACGAAATACACACACAGGGCCCTGACATCGCGAGCCCAACTTGTCTAAGTGATTGACTAGGTTGCAAAAGTGATACGCTCGCTGCAAGACAGGCACGCCAACCAGCTCTTGTCTTCAAACTTGACGGATTACGTGTACACTCCTTATAATTAGCAGCTTTCTTGTTCATTTTGGGTAGAATACGTCACTGCGCAGTACTCAACAATTATTATTACCTCCGCTTTATAACAGTTTACTTGAAATTCGAGCTTGTTCATTATTCGAATATTATCAACTAGCTACAAATAGTATTTAGCTATTATTGCTTACCAAAAGCATTTATTCCTGTTAAAAATAAGAACATTCTTACCTTAAGATACAAATATTAAACGAGAACGGAGCGGATTTGTAGATCGTATTTTATAAAAGGTATATATACTGAAAAGCCATTTTTTAAATATTTCCAAACTGCTAAAAGGGTACACCACATCAGTCTTATGTCGACATGATGAAGACTACAAAGCAGAGATCAAATAAGACATGGCAAGACCGTTCTGGTCACATTTACATAAAGAATATTTGTACATTAGCCTCTGATTGATAGTACTGTTCCATTAAACTGTAAATACATAAATATAATATTAATAAGTTATTAGCACAACCAGCCATTATAATTCAGTCGTAGCATCTCAAGTTAGTTATAATCACAACACAATAAGGGTAGGTATATTTTCATCAAGTTAACTGGTCATATTTTCTGTTAGATAAAGTCAGAGAAAAAGATTGTTTAACAAACAAAATATCAATTAAATTGTCCGGATATGCAAATCGTATGAAACGGTTACAACACGTCAAATTTTCGTTGCTAAGCCAATTAATTCCCTGACTGCTAGTTATTGTATGCCTAATTTACTTTTACAACAATACTATTTAGTAACCATCGAGATAATAACTTGGGGTGTTTACAAATGAAGGAACGTTCTCATTGTACGGTAGTGTCATTTACCAAGTACATCGAGATACGTAAACGTTTACAGCTCAATTTTTTTTACAACCCTATGCTTTAAAAATGTTGTCAACGAAGTTTTTGAACACATGAACCGAATTATGTAGTGAGTTCGGCAGTGACAGTAACTTATTGGACTCGGGAGGCAAGTCTTCTACCGCTTGCTGCATCATCATCACTTTGCTGCTAAAGCCAAGGCTAAATTTTGTTTGTGTAATCGCGTTTTCGCGTCTAGCCAGGAGGGGGTTTCGTGTTACCCAGCAACTAGGTTGTGGAAGTCAGACAGACAGCTGCTCCATGTAAAATACTGGTATTCAGCTGCATCCGGTTGGACTGGAAGCCGACACCAACATAGTTGGGCTGCCTAGCCGGCAGATGATGATGAAGATTAAGAATCGATAAGGCCGCCCATTATATATTTTGGTGTTTTTTTTTAATGTATTTTGTGGTGTACAATAAAGTATAATGAATAAACTAGCTGCGCCCCGCGGTTTCACCCGCATAAGTTTCGATCCCGTGGGAATATCGGGATAAAAAGTATCCTATGTGTTAATCCAGGTTATAAACTATCTGTGTGCCAAATTTTATCCAAATCCTTTCAGTAGTTTTAACGTGAAGAAGAGACAAACATACACACTCACAAACTTTCGCCTTTATAATATTATATGATAAATAAGATTCGCGTTTTCTCGTCACGTGTTCTCAACGGCCAGTATCGCATCTGTCATAGGGACGCAATCAATTTGACTTACATATTGGTAACATCTACACCACATTTCACCAACATATCGAAAAAACTTCTAATACCAAGTTAACTTGATGAAATACAAAATGTTACTTTCGGTAAAATAAAAAGAAAAGCCTAATTTAACAGAACAGTACCACAATATTACGGTTTATCCCATGGGTCTTAGCGATTATAATAAAAACATTGTAGCTATACGACAACAACACTCGTAATTTGTTTTATCAAGCCTTAAATGTTTGTAATTGGAGTTGTTCAATCACCCTGAGTTTACGATCTCCATAAAATAAAAAACAAAACGGATCCAATGGCGTAAAAAAATATTGCCAACACGGATCCTATTCATAAGGTAAACAACTTAAGAACTAATTAAACTGGCATTGCAGTTTTTATACTTGGTAGAAATATCTGTAGTCCTCCTTTCTCTTTCCCCATTTTATCATTCCCTTTCACACAGACCTGCTATTTGGCCGACAGTTCCACAGACATTTCCCGCCAAATTACACGTCAAAAAACAAAAGAAAAAAAAAACAAATTTCGAACACATGTTCTGAGCACATAAAAAAGTTAACAATTCAATTTAGGAACACGACCAAAGATCATAAACTCAGGTTTTCGCTAGTGATGTACGTTTATGACCCGCCTTTCTTGCGTCCACGTGACCCGGGAAGGGCTACGCCACGGAGGGACCTCATGGCCATTGCTCGGTTGAAATGCCTTTGAGTCTTGTGTTCTTCAACGTCGCCGCCGCTGTCCACTGATGATAGTATGACCAGCAATACTCCCATCACCTGGAAAATATTTTAAAGTAGACTAGCTACAGAATTTTATTATTTAATCATCCTACATAATATAATGTCCCCCCACAGCTGGGCTAAGATGTCCTTAATGATACCAATTCTATTCCCACATCTCTCCGTTGCCTTTTTAGGCTAATATGTCAAACGAGAACGAATTAATGTCATATCGCCACCGTTTCCTAGGCCTGCACTTTGTCGATATCTTCAGGCAATTTTACTAGATCAACCACCGTGAGTCACGAAATTCATGTTCGGAGATTTTCAGATTCAAAACCACCGAGATAAAGAAAGTATTTTATATACTACCGAACAAAAGCCAGAGTGAAATTACATAACGATTACACAAGAAAAGGTCATACAAATCAGACAAAAAATGTCTGACATTGACACGAAATCATATTGCGAGCAATTAACACTTCACAATCATGTGTAATATTTTATGTAATGCCAAAATGTAATAAATGATTTTCGATTCCTGAGTTTTACTTTATTTACATACCTACGATTTCTCTATTACCTACTTCGATTCAAATTTTACTCATTTATTAAAATGTTATTCCATCTTATTGCATTATTTTTGTATTATTATTGTAAGTAAACATTAGTCCGTGGCTGTTCCTGCATTTTTAGGCTTGTCACAATTTTATTTTATTTACACCAGCTGTTTCGCTCGCTTGATGTCTTTATATAATACTAGCACTTTGCCCGCGGCTTCGCTCCCGTGGTCTTTCCCGCGGGACCCGTTATTTTTCCCGCGATAAAAAGTAGCCTATGTTACTCCCTGAAAACTAAGCTTTCTAATAGTAAAAGAATTGTTCAAACCGGTCCAGTAGTTTCGGAGCCTATTCAATACAAACAAACAATCAAATCTTTCCTCTTTATAATATTATTATTATATACAGGGTGTCCAGTAAATAGCACGACATACTGCAGGGGGTGATAGCTTGGGTCACTACCTATCAATACAACACAATATATGTTCAGCAAAATCTTACGGATTTACAGTTTTACAAAATTTTCCGAAATATCGAAAAATCTCTACCTTGAAACAGATTTTTAAGCATCTCGTAATTAAAAAATCTTTTTCTAGAACTTTTTTTACATCAAATTATTCGTGAATTGTTCAAACCGGTCCAGTAGTTTCGGAGCCTATTCAATACAAACAAACAATCAAATCTTTCCTCTTTATAATATTATTATTATATACAGGGTGTCCAGTAAATAGCACGACATACTGCAGGGGGTGATAGCTTGGGTCACTACCTATCAATACAACACAATATATGTTCAGCAAAATCTTACGGATTTACAGTTTTACAAAATTTTCCGAAATATCGAAAAATCTCTACCTTGAAACAGATTTTTAAGCATCTCGTAATTAAAAAATCTTTTTCTAGAACTTTTTTTACATCAAATTATTCGTGAATAGTTACTCTACTCATTATAAGTTTTTTTTTTTGATCAAAGAATGTTTTGAAGAAATAGTTTTTTTTGTTAAAATTTTCACAGAACAATTTTCTTTCTTTCAATTTTGTAAAACTGTAAATCCGTAAGATTTTGCTGAACATATATTGTGTTGTATTGATAGGTAGTGACCCTAGCTATCACCCCCTGCAGTATGTCGTGCTATTTACTGGACACCCTGTATATAGCCTGTGTTACTCAGTGATACTGTTATTATAGCAATCTATTGGCGAAAGAATTTTTAAAATCGGTCCATTGGTTTTTCAGTTTATTAATTACAAACAAAATACAAATCTTTTATATTACTGTAGACTACAAAAACCGAAGATAGCTGATAGAATAGAACCCAACCTCTTGTTAAAACAAAATATTGATCAAAGTCCGATGAGCGTGAATGTTGCATTTGGCTAGGTAAAATCGTCGGCAATATCAACATTGCTCGGGACAAATATTTGTCGTTTGTCGGAATATCAGTAAACAAGTCGTGTTTGTGTGCAGCATTGTGGTTTCGGATATGGTAAACCTTGCTTCCGCTGCGGTCACGTAACGAATGATATTATATTATCATTTATTTTCCCTACGAACAATCGTACGACTCTTTGGTATCTTCGGCATAGTTAATTAGTTCTAATTAATATTACTTGCTTGTGTTTACGCTTATCGTGTAAACATTAGGGTATGATACATCGGGAAAAAGTTCGAGTATCATATTAATTATTCTAATACAAGTAGGCTCTTTCAAAGTAATCCTCTTTACCAGTAAGGGCATGACCCTTAACCATATTGAGGAAATGACACAAATTTAAGGACAAAACTTCGTTGTAAAATAAGTTTTTACGCTCCTCAAACGTACGTACTGAAACGTTGTGGTCGATTATCAAATCGAGCTGATGTTTGTGATTTTTCTTCAATACTTACAAATACAATACAATACTTCAATAAGTATTGAAGAAATATCTATTCTGCAGCTCTGAGTCTTCAGAAATTACGCAAAATAGCTACGCTAAAAATCGAAGACGCGTCGCAGTCACACATGGCACATTGAAAAAAAAGCAAGACCAACCAGTGTACGAGACATGTGCTAAAAGTACAAGAAAAAAAAACACACGCTTACCAAACACACAATTATAAGGAGTGTATAGACATGCACGGAAGCTTCCGGCGTATTCTCGATGTCTTTCAACGCAGCCATAGCGGGCTCATAGTCCGGTTTCAAGTCCAGAGCGTGCCTCAGATGCATTGCCGCTTCCTGCACAAGGTTTTATAGTCACACACCTTTTAAAGCAGCAATGAAGTATGCGTTTGCAAATCCTGAGGGATTATAATGCTGGGTCAAAGCAAAACCAAACTTTTAGGAGTTACTCTAAAGGTTGTTATAATGTTTTATTTTCTAAGTCAAGCTCAAATCACTCATTTCTATGTACTACTTGAAGAAAAACCAGTTTTGAAAAATGTGTTCTTCAAACAATCTTAGTTTATCAAGTCGGATTTCTAATCAAGGGAATAAAGTATTCCCATGTACAATAGGGAAGATGCCTGGGTCAAAAAAAAAAAGTTCTGTTTAGTACGTCAGTCAGATAATAAAAAAATATTAGACACGTATTTTTTGCTTTATCATATTAATAAAAAAATACTCAGATACAACGCATTACAGTTGGGGAGTAGGGGTTGATACGTCACAAGTATGTATAAAATCTACATACAAGTGACGTCATGGCACATTATAACTCAATGTATCGCCGTAATCTTTTGATAACGTAAAAAAAGAAAAAATACGTGTACGTTATTTTTTCATAATCTACATTACGGACAAAAAACATTTTTTTTGTCGTCTTCCCTATTGGGGAATCCACATCTGGGATTTTTTACACTGAAGAATGTATATCTGGTAGATTTGGAGATTTCTATAATCATCTTCCTTTTACAATTCTAAAGACTTGTCCACACTATAAATATTTTTGTTGAACCAATTATAGAAGCAATGGATCATTATTTTCTAATTAATGTGCCCAGCACTTATCGTAAAACATCCCATCATCGTAATGCGGTGGAAACACAACATATTCGATCAGTAAATGGTGTAATAGGGTATTTTCTTAAGGATTTCTAACATACCTGATAGTGTCCATATGCCTTGAATATCTCGCCAAGCGTGAAGTACTGTTGCCATGCGCTGCGATCTGGCGGCTGTACCTCTAACGACCTGCGCGTCAGGTAGATCGCGTCATCCAAATACTGCAGGGTAAATAATACCCTAGCAAGGTTGAGCAGGACCTGGGGTTTTATTTATTCATTAATTAATAACCAGCTTATATTTATTTACAGTTTGCACCACACATACCTACAAGTTAACGGTCAATACTAATAAGGTTAAGGGGCAGTTGTTATTATACACTGACGGACTCATAAACTGCATCAAAGTTCAGGGTTACTTTCGAATTCATATTTTTGATAAGTATGCAAACTTTTTATAATTAAACTAAATGAAAATGTCGAGACTGTTCATTAATCATAGAATTTAAAAATAGAATTGCGGTACAAGGTAAAATTATAGCCGGGACTCAGACCAAATTTTGGTCTGAGAGCCGGGAAAATAAAATTATGCAGTCTCAAATTCGTCTGTTATTAGAGTAAAGTTTGAAATTTATTATTTTCGTTTTTTTTTTTTTATAGTATTGATTATTAGTATTTTTAACTCAACAAAAGTTTCGTAACCATAAATATGGATAGGTACTTCGTCCGAACAAGCCGCTAAAATTGTGGCATAGGTGCAGGAAAGCTTGGATCAAAGAACGATTGCTAGAAATTTAAATTTAAACCAGTCTACGGTTTCTAGAGTAAGTATACCGAAGGTTTGTAGACAGGTTCTTACAAAAGGATACCCGGTACCGGCTGAACTCGGATCTTAGTCCCATTGAGCATGTTTGGGACAGTTTAAAAAAAGCTGTATATGCGAGATATCCTGTGCCCACAACAGTGGAAGCATTAAGAACAGCGATTTCACAAGAATGGAACAATATTCCGCAAGACCGTTTAATAACCCTAATCAGATCTATGCGGAACCGATTAGAATCTGTAATAAGGGCACATGGAGGCAATACACCGTATTAAAAGAAAGAAAAAACTTTTTTTTTTATTGTAAAATATTTTTTTCATTAAAACCAATTTTTGTTACATTTATAGAATTTGTTCAAAAAAAATTTATGGTCCTTTCCAGTATAAAAATACACTTGAGGATATACTACTACGCTGTTAAGAAGTTAACGAACCAAACTACAGGTTTCAATTTAAATTTGTATAAAAAGTTTGAATACTTGGTTAAAATGTATATTTCAAAGGCGTCTTGAACATTGGTGCAGTATAAGAGTCCGTCAGTGTTTGTTGAAAGTTCCTAAGAAAGATGAAGGGGAGAACCTCGGTCGGGAAAGTAAAACAATCAAAAGTCAGTCAAAGTTAAGGCTGGAGTATACAATAACGGTGCGGCTCCAATCTTACATGTTAAAATATTGTACAGACAGAAAATGCATAACTTAAATTAATTCTGCCTTTTTCAGAAAATCTTCCGCATTCTCCTAAATATTTTTTATTTCGTAAAACTATAGGTATCGTTGATCATCATTATATTTTATTACATGCATGATGCATGTTATGATTATTTAAAATTTCAATTAATAATACATACACATTTGGATTTGGTAATTGCACTAATGTACCCACTACCGTTTAAGGAAGGAAAGACACATTAATTGGTTTGTCGTAGATTCCTCTTAATCACATTTTATGACGCCCACGGAAAAATATTGTTCGTATCAACTGCGAAGCCATACGTAGTAATCGTGCAGTTATCTTTTTAGGGTTCCGTACCCACAGGGTAAAAACGGAACCTTATTACTAAGACTTCGCTGTCCGTCCGTCCGTCCGTCTGTCACCAGGCTGTATCTCATAAACCGTGATAGTTAGACAGTTGAAATTTTCACAGATGATGTATTTCTGTTGCCGGTATAACAACAACAATACTAAAAACAGAATAAAATAAATATTTAAGGGGGGCTCCCAAACAACAGACATGATTTCTTTTTGCCGTTTTTATAGATATTGGTACGGAACTCTTCGTGCGCGAGTCCGACTCGCACTTGGCCGGTTTTTTAATAGCGTTGTGTATCAGGTATTAAGTCTGAACATATTTAAACAATTATGTGAGACCGCAGTTTAAAAAAAATATATAAAGATTTCTTAAATTTTAAATGACATTTAGTTTAATGAATTTAAAGATGATTGCGATAAACTTATTAATTTATTTTACAATTTGATTGTATTTATAACCTACTCCAGTTATTTATTTTAGTTATAATTAAAATAGTATAATTGTGGCATAAATTATAAACTTTAATTACTAACAAAAATTGTAAGTAGGTATAGATACTAACATAAATATGGATTACTTATATCACTGTATCTGATTTATACGGAGGGAGGGAATATTCAGCAGAAGCCAGAGTGATTTTTTGTCCAGTGACTGCCTCGTTGGTCTAGTGGTCGCAAGCGCTACTGCTGAGCATGAGGTCCTGGGTTCAATTCAAAGTGATATTGAGTTTTACAATCTGGAATTTCTCAGTATCAGCCCGGAGTCTGGATTAGTACCGGTTGTTGGCAAAAGGTTCGCACCTTATTACAAATACTTAAACATAACTGACGAAGTGTGGGTGTACCTGCTACAGGTACACCTCTGTCCAACCCTTCGGGGAAACAAGGCGTTATGTTATGTTATTTTAGGCAATAGTTTCTGTTTCTGGGAGGCTGGGACTTCCGGTGCACTTACTCTTCTGCCTACCCCTTCGCGCTTAGAGGACAACAAGCGTGATATTATGCTTATTAGCTTAGATATACCTATGAAAGCAGGCACGCCCTTTATGCCTGGATTATTCGGGTATTAAGTTCTGTTTACGTTTTTAGTTTTTATGTATGTTTTTTTTTTTTTTAATATTAGCGTGTGCTAGCTGACATTATGGAAAATAATTTAATGTTTTGTGTTGAGTGATGTAAATTATTTTGATGATTTCTTTTCTAACTGAACAGACAGCTGTGCTGCTGGGGAGTTTGTTGCGCCACTTTTTCATCCCAGCTAAAACACTAGGAAGTGCTGAGGGGCGGGCGTTTTTGAGGGATTGTCTTATGTAATTTTGACGTTCGAAAAGTGCTGGTTCTCAGCTTAGTTTGAATAAATGACTTTTGAATTATGTTACAGTCAAACATAACATCAAGTTATCGACACGAATGACGTGGCTTAATCAATAATAGTGTTGTATTGACCTTTCCATATTAATTGGTTTCAAAAGTAGCTCAACTCTAGTGTCTACTTTTGTATGTGTGAGTGAAGTAATTAATTAGATGTCCAATGTATGACCGCGGAATAGTAAAAATGTCATAAATGATTTCATAGTGAGGTAAACCATATGGTCACATTAATGTAAGTAAATTGGAATAATAAATTTGTGTCGTGTGTTGATACAAACTATAGGTACGTATTTACCTAATAAGTTTTTTATACTATTTAAAGGGATGAGTTGATGACTAAGCTTTGGCATTACTATAATTTGTTAATAATTAAGATAATTATACAGAAAAAAGAATTAAGTACGTGCCATAATGTCCGAATTCGGACAGCGCAGTTAAAGGCTCCCGCAAACAAGCGCGATACGACTCTAATAAAATAATTTCGAAGAAAACTTCATGGAAATTGTTCTACCAGAATAGCGTCGCACCGTGGTCTGAAAACCGAGTTCCATACTCATAGAAATTTAGTAAAGAATTAAAAAAAAACTGTAATGTCTGGTATATCTCCCTTTACGTCATATTAACGCATGGCTGATATTAGTAGCCCCACGCGTGAGAAAAAAGTTTTGTTTTTTTTTGTATGGGAGAAAACATTTAAGTAAAGTTTTTTTTTTATTGAATGGAACTTAAGGGCTTGTGCTCACACGATTTATTGTACCATACACGGCGATCAAGATGACAACCAATTCATGCACCCTTGGGTGCCGCTTTACGCGAAGCAAATTTTAGAAATTTTGATTTTTTTTAATGTGATTGTTCAAATCTTTGACGTGGTTAAATGAAGTTGCCGATCGATCTACTCATACTGTCGTTAGTTTATAGCCTGCTAATTACTTTTATGATGAGAATAATCAAAAATGATATTGATTACATAGTTCTCTTTTTTTTTCAAAATTGCATTCCAAGAACTAAGTAATTCATTTCTTCGGCCTATTTCCTCCACAGAACGAAATCTGAATCCCAGCAGTGAAAACACTGGGAACATTAGATTGACTATATCACCTGTTTCCCATAGGGGGTAGACAGAAACTATAGAACTACACGTACTATTATTACATGCACTTTCGGTTTTGTCATACCTACATGCACCTGTTTCTATCTACCTAAAAACGAACGAAATGCATCCGAGTGTGCTGGTTTATCGACTGACTGCAAACTTATGTTTACAAAAAATAAAATTAAAAACTATTTTAATATTCTTATATTATAAGAACTTGCATACCTAGCCAGGCTTTTTTCTGCTGATAATTACATTCCACAATTGTTATTTTTTATAGTCTACTTAGAAAAATATCTAAAAATAACCGTAACTTCCTGGTAAACTTGATATAAATAATAATAAGACGGTTTGCTAGTGTCAGCTTCATGGTTAGAATCAGAGTCAATTACAGCCTGAATTACAAGCATACCTATTCAAGTATTCACAATTTTTGTGTATTCACAATTTTTGTGGCTTTTCGACATATAAAACTTACACGTCAAACTTTATGGCGTGTTTAGTGAAATGGGGCACGATTGGTTCAAATGTGTCCCCTAATATGACGATAATTTGTGTTCCTTCTCGGAACTATGTTACACTGACTTCTATCATATCCAGAAATGGAGCTGTAAATCAATTTATATAGGTAGTATTTTAAAAGGTCACTTACTTCCGCATTATAAGGTGACACAGCCAGTGCGCGCCTGAAGCACTCAATGGACTGTCTCGTGTCCCCCTTGATCCTCCAGAAGTTCCCGATCTGGTTGTACAACTGTACTGACTTCGGTTTCTCCCTCTTTGCCTTCTTTAGACGTTTCTCGAACCCATTTATTTCGGACGGCGACAAGCCGTTCGATTTCTTCTTGGGGAATATAAGGGACACCTATAAAGTAATTTTAATAAAGTTGCCAGTTTTGTTTCATTCCTGATATCACAGTAAATGGGGAAAATAGGGTCATTTTCTGCGGCTTCTCTGGATCAAGTGCGTACAATCCTAGTTTACACGGGTTGTGTTTAACCGGCTATGCGTAAACGTATTGTAAACGTATATTTGTTTCAGAGCAAACATATACATACTGTTTTGCTGATGCCCATTCTTATTGGGACATTCTACATGGGCATCAAAGACATTTACATTAGGCTGAGTTCCAGTTGTATCTATTATACCCAGTCTATAGCCCTAATAAATACTTTTACTATTTTTAATAATGTTAAGGTAAATGACTATATGAGGAAAGAAATATTATGTTACCCTACATATTTATTTATGTGTGATCATTATGTCTGTCCTGTTTAAATATATTTTTCCTTGTAACTTGATTTAAGAGGAAAACAAAGCAAAACGAGTTGTGAGTACAGTCAGCCACAAAAACATGTAAGTACTTAAGACTGTATGTACTTAAAACAAAAAATCATAGAAAACATAATCATTGTAATATTTAATACCATTGATTTTTCTTCAAATGAGTACTGGCGACACTATTTTCAATGTCTGTCACTTATAATAACAAAAAATAATTAGCTTGTGATACAAATAATCAAAGATTCCTTACACTTCTTACATCTCCATTTTACTTATTGTTTCGCTTAGTTTTGCAGCTCACTGTACATTATGAGATATTATGATACAAGTTTCCTGCTGTTGAAAATTTTATTTTTATGTAGGTACTTACTTAAAATAAAGGGTTTAAAAAAAACCTATCTGCTTACCCTAACATATGTGCGAAAATAGGAAATATATTAATCCTTGTTTGTTAACTCTTCAACTTAGTCTTCTGTGGCAATTTCATGTTGTTTAATAAAGCTTAGATAACAAATAAATAAATCATGTTTCATATCAAACACTAATTTACAAATAGGTATTGTAAAACTGTTAAGGTGGTTTTTAGATTCAAACTGTATACTTCTCATTGTTTATGAATAAGTTTTGTCTTTACAAAGTTTTTTAAATTTTGATTTAAGGTTTCAAAAATCGTAATAAGTTAAAGAAATTGAAATTATACTTCCCATCCTTATAATTAATTGTATACATTACAATTATGCAATTATATTATATCACATAATTGTAATTGTATAGGTAATAAAATACTCCTAGCATGTCAGAGAAAAAAAATATTACTATCTTAAAAGTAATTTCTAGTAATATTTACCTGTGGTTCAGGTACATTTGGGTGTCTATGCCGTCTGGCCACTCCGACCAAGTTGTCATAGTATGTAAAATTAACAGCTTTGCCACAATCTAAGTACTCATCGTCCACATCACCATTTATTTCAGCCGGCGTAGTTTCATCACTGTTTTCTACACCAGCTCTGCAATAAATATTCGAAAATTAAATTTATTATTTATAAAATTATATATAAATTTCACTCGTTACCCGTGGTCCCGGTGGATCGACCCATTACCGGGTCCATGGGTAATTTGAATTACCCGTGGTCCCATGCCCATGGCATTAGGGATTTCTCCCGGATTTCTGACTATATCGATAGAAAATGAAAACCATCAGTTACATAAGAAAGTTTACTCATTCAAAGCAAATAAAATAATTCCATCCTTGGGAACAAAAACATACTCCTAATAACAGCTATATTGAAAATGATGAATACATAACCAATACACTAATGACTTACGACAAACTATCTTAACATTTCTAATGCGTATCCAACTGATATTTCGCCATTAATTAATTCCATTAGTGTATCGGTTATGAATTCATCATTTTCAATTGCTATTTTTGTTCTGGTTCTAGTTAGAACCTAAAAAAAAAAGAAAATAAAAAGAATAGGTAATCCAGTTGGATTACCTATTCTTTTTATTTTTTGATAATTTGACCAAAACGTTCAGGAGACGCATTATGTTTGTGCAATTTTTTTTAAATTTAATTTTGCTATGCCATGACTCCGACACGTTATTTGTTCAGTGCCTTTCTCCGAAGACACTGTTAGTTTTAAGAATATCATTCCTCAGCCAAAAACGTTGCATGTAATTTAAAAATTTCTGGATTTTAATGTTTTTGGTGTTGCACCGTGATTTAACATATTCCCAACCTTCCAAAATTCGTTCACTTGGTAATAATGGCAATACTGAACACAGTGACACAACTCTGGCTTGAGGTTTACTTTTTGCAATACCGAATATTTTTTTGCCCATCCTCCACATAGCTTGCTGCCAGTGATAATAGCACCCTATAATCTCAATGTCGGGAAAAACATTATGTATCGAATTTAAAGCTGCAAGTTCAAAATCACAGTGATACTTTAATGGTTGCCAGTTTGGAAACTGGGATTTTAATATATTGAAAAGGGCTGTATACGTTTCGGTTTTCTTATCACTTAGTAAAGCGTAAATTATTGGTTTTGTTTTAGTTGTACTAGCAGTACTGCCTAAATCAGCATGTATAGTAAAAAATTCAACGAATGGAGGGGGGCTGCAATTGAATGTTGCGTCACCAAATATTTCCTTTGTTTGCCCAATTTTATCTCTATCTTCTTCCATACAGAACATCAAAATTGTTGTGTCTTGATAATAATATTCTGCCAAAACTAAATTTCGGTGTTGCAATGGAACCTGTACTTCATGAAATGATTTAAAATTCATTTTAGTAACTCCAGCATATTCATTCCGTGCGGTATAAAGACTATGTTGATACTGTTGAATTCCGGAAAGGGAGTAAATATATTGTTCTGTTTATCCATAAAACTCTCTTTCGCCTCTTCGTATAATTGTGTAATAGGTCGATCAGTTGTTCGTGCCTCTGATGTTGAACTTTCTAGAGATTCGGTTAGTTCATTTGATATAATATCCGGACATGTATGAGATATTGTAATGGATGGGTTGTACATGAGTGTCACATGTGTTGGGAGCTTGCCCAATTTAATAAAAATGTGTAAAGATGGTGTGTTCTCCTATAAAAAAAATACAAATTAAACAATAAAATAATTTCGGGCGCCTTGGAGATGCACACAATATGTTTTAAATAAACCAAACTTGCCAGATAGAACACTTCGGAGAGTCAGACTTTTAATCTGCCGGTAGGTAGCTAATTAAATGAATAAAAGAATGGAATTTCCTTTGCTAATACCTTGTTTAATGTTTGCCAGTAGCTTCAGAGTAATAAAATTATGAAATTAAATACAAAAAAAAGTTATAATTACTTACATTATTATCATTGAATTTACAATATTATTATTAAGGAATTTACATTACTATTGCATCTTTGTTGATAAAAAAAAGGTAGGTAGTAAAATAAAATGGTTAAATAAAACGGTTAAATAAAATGGTTAAATAAAACCTCTAGGATCGTGGCGTTGATGGTAGGGATAAAAATATCCCTTGTAGAAATATATCCAGTAAAGAAAATAAATAGAAAAGAGAAGAAAAAAGAAAAAAAGACGTCGGGACCAGGGTCGGTCAAAATCCGGCTGAAACAAAATTTACAGAGAATTAATAAATTGTTCAGGATTCCCAAACGTTGGGAAGCGTGGCGTTCCACGAGTAATAATAACTTACCGTCTTTTCCAACAAATGGCAAATTTAAGTGCACCACAAAATTCAGGCGGGCGACAAATCACTTAAAAGCCTGGAACAATAATTTAGTATGATATCGAGCACTCGTCACGCTATCCAATTTATCAATCCGAAAGAATTCAATCTTACCAAAGAAATGAAGGATTATTCCTACGTCACCACGTCCTGAGGGAAAGTTTTAGAAGTTTACGGCATCAATAGGCCGCCAATACCCAGGATTTATCCCGATTAAAAAATGTCGTTAAAATTCAATACTACATCAGGAATGTTCGTCGCAAAAGTGATCACGTCAAAGTTGACAGCTTCCACCAAACACAATCGATGACAGCAAAAAAAACGTTCCGAAATCGACTAACTGACGAGAAGCATGTAACGATTTTTTAAACTCGTTACATTACATCCCTCCCCGAAAAAATAAAAGAAAGCAATTTCTTTTATGCTAAAAAATAAACAAGGCAAAAGAAAAAAAAAATTACAAAAAATAGGAAATATAAATTCCAAATAAAACAAAACAAAAAAATACCCTATAAAAAGATAGGATTATTAGACCGCAAGGAAGATATCCGCTAAGTCTAACAACAACTAAACAAAAAAAATAGTTCCTATGACTATTTCTTAAAATAACATGCATATAAAAACAAATAAGTCAAGCGAAATAGTCGCTGATCAATATTGTATAAGAGCACAACAAGAGTATACTGAATTGAGTACGGTTAGGCACCATAGCCACCGACTAACATACAGTATAACTCTAGAAACAACAAAAAAAAATACCAATTTGAGTTCGGTTAGGCACCATAGCCACCGACTAACAAGTATATAACACGATAAAAATATTAATTTGAGTACAGTTAGGCGCAATTGCCGCTGTCTAACGAGAATAATTCAAAAATGTCTTTATGAGTGCAGTTAGGCACCATCGCCACTGACTAGCAAGAACAAATTATAACTGTGAGACACAGTTTAAAATCTCCACATCTCTACAAATGCAAAAAATATAAAGAATGTTGTGATCGGCACAACTCCACCAATATTCCGAGCACAAACACCTTCGAAAATAAATGCATATTGTGATCGGCTCAACACCACCAATATCCCGAGCACAATAGCAGAACAAGAGATGCATATTGTGATCGGCTCAACACCACCAATATCCCGAGCACAATAGCAGAACAAGAGATGCATATTGTGATCGGCTCAACTCCACCAATTTCCCGAGCACAATAGCAGAACAAGAAATGCATCCTGTGATCGGCACAACACCACCAACCTTTCGAGCACAGAAGCATAAAAACAACGAAATCAAGGGAAAAAAATATACCGAGATCCGTAAAAAAGTAGGTTAACCTCTGCAAGTGAAAACAAAGTGTACACAAGCAGTGGGTAACAACTAAGAAATTTTATACAAGAATGTATACATAAAAATCGTATACAAGACTTGTATAAAAGAATAATAATAATAAGATATGTATAAAAATATTAATAAGATACATAAACAAAATATTAATAATAATAATAAGATCCTTTGATATGAGAAACGTATTCGTGTGGATAGAAGAGTTATTAAAAGGTCCTAAGTTGTATTTTTAGAAAGTTAAGAAATCAAATTCAATAAAATTATAAGAAGTTAACTAACATACATTCTCATTCAAACCGCTGATAACCTATCATCCATCCCATCATACATCACACTATCATAAGCGGCCTTCAAACAAAATTATCAAAATCAAGACTTACACTTGGAAACCAAATTAAAATTTAATTATATCCTTAACATGATAACGACCAGCGGTACCCTTATTAAGGTCTTTCAGATTATAAACATTATCAGAGATTTTTTCAATTATTTTACATTTAATAAACTTAGGAGCAAGTTTTGCTGAAAAATAAGTAGGTGCATGAGATTGAACAAAACTCCTTCTCCACACAACATCACCCACATCAAAAGAAATGACTTTGCGACCTTTATTATAATAGCGAGCATTACGCTGATAAGCTTTTAATAAATGAGTTTGAACTTTAACAAAAATTTCACTAAGTGAATTAAGAGAATCAGCATAGTGAGTTCTATGGGAAACTTCCAGTTCATCTAAATTATCTATAGAGTCACTTAAACGATGTAAAGAAGCATCAAAAATAAGTTCCCTTCCAAACGTCAAAAAATTAGGTGTGAAATCTGTGGCTAGATTCACACTATTATTCAAAGCTAGTTGAACATGAGGTAAATATTTAGACCAAGTTCTATGATCATCTTTAACAAAACAAGCAATGCAAGTTTCAACAGTTTTATTATATCTCTCAACTGTATTGTTTTGAGGCGTGTATAAAGTATTATAAAATATTTTTGTGATATTATAACCTTTCAAAAATTCTACGAAATGTTTAGAAGTAAATTGTGTACCATTATCACAAACAATTATTTTAGGACAACCAAATTTAAGAAATATTTCTTTTTCAAAAAGTTTATTTATTACTCTAGTAGTAGCATTTATCATAGGAAAAATCCAGCAGTATTTAGTAAACACATCAACAACAGAGAGAATATATTTATGTCCAGAATAAGCTTTAGGTAATATACCTATAATATCCACTGAAAGCATTAACATAGGTCGATCAACTTTTTTAGGGTTAACCATAATACCAAAAGGAGGTTGTGTGGTATGTTTATAAGCTTTACAAGTATCACAAGCTAGAATATATTTTTGAACATCATTAAACATCCCTTTCCAAAAATAGTGTTGTTTTAATTTATTTAAAGTTTTATGGATACCAAGATGACCAGAATTAATGTCATCATGATTAGAACGAATTGTATCTAAAATATGTTCTTTAGGAATAACTATTTTCCAATTAAGATTACTATTAGGATCAAACTTACTTTTACAAAATTTGTATAAGGTTTTACTTTCTACTCTAAAGTTCTTATATCTGCAAGGAGACTTTTGACAATTAATAAATACTTTTTTTATACCATGGATCATAAATATCATCATCTGGCAAAACTAAATTATTTTGAGAGATTTCTATAGCGGCTACTTCAATACGAGATAAAGCATCTGGAACTAAATGTAAAGATCCTTTTTTATGAACTATATCAAAAGTAAATTGAGAAATTCTAGCAGCCCAACGTGCTAAGCGTCCACTAGGATTGCTAAGTCCTAAAAGCCATTTTAAACTAGCATGATCAGTTATTACAGTAAACTTCATTCCTTCAATATAAGGTCTGAAATGTTCTATTGAAGCTAAAATAGCAAGTAATTCACGTTCTGTTGTACTATAATTGCGAAGCTAAATTCTTTTTAATAATAATTGCAGAAACTAAATTCTTTTGAATATGCTCATTAACCCAAACATTCATAGAATTAAATGAAGGCAAAGCGTGCATCGCAAAAGCTGAAGAAGAGTGTGCAATCCTGTCATTATGATCAAAAGCAAGTGGTACTTCTGTCAAATTAATCATGTCAGGAGCAACAGGTGCAACATTAGGAACTGTGCATGCACCATCAGATTCCATGTTATCCTTAGCAAGAGGCAGAGGAGATTGATCTTCTTTATCCATTATGAATAAACAATATGATAAGAAAAGCAGGGCAAAATATCACAAGTTGTAAAATATTTGAGGTTAAAGTGAAAAAATATTTTTTAAGTTACCTACAAGTTGATTTTTATGAAATATTTCAAAGTGAAAAGATGCAGTAATAATTTACAGGATAAGCTTATATCACTTAAACTATGATTAGGTATTACTTAAGTTAAACCAAAGTTTGTTTAAAATCTAATATGAAACACCGCACTTAGTTTTACACCGTTGAGTCACTTATACAAAACAAAACTGTCTTACCATACAATATCTTGATTTTGCAAGAGTATAATGATATTGCTGTAACCATAAAAGTTAAACACACAATAGTACAATAAAGTTGTTAGTAAATATTGTTTACTTACTAGGAAACATCAAGAAAACTTAGTTGTAAATTACAACATTCCAAAAAAAAGTGTATTACAGAAACTATGTAATTTGTTCTGTAAACAATACTACAAAATATAAGATGCAATAATAATTTATAAGATACAAGGAAGCTACTTCAAGTCCCTGTTCGCAGAGCGACAAATGTTATGGATGGGTTGTACATGAGTGTCACATGTGTTGGGAGCTTGCCCAATTTAATAAAAATGTGTAAAGATGGTGTGTTCTCCTATAAAAAAAATACAAATTAAACAATAAAATAATTTCGGGCGCCTTGGAGATGCACACAATATGTTTTAAATAAACCAAACTTGCCAGATAGAACACTTCGGAGAGTCAGACTTTTAATCTGCCGGTAGGTAGCTAATTAAATGAATAAAAGAATGGAATTTCCTTTGCTAATACCTTGTTTAATGTTTGCCAGTAGCTTCAGAGTAATAAAATTATGAAATTAAATACAAAAAAAAGTTATAATTACTTACATTATTATCATTGAATTTACAATATTATTATTAAGGAATTTACATTACTATTGCATCTTTGTTGATAAAAAAAAGGTAGGTAGTAAAATAAAATGGTTAAATAAAACGGTTAAATAAAATGGTTAAATAAAACCTCTAGGATCGTGGCGTTGATGGTAGGGATAAAAATATCCCTTGTAGAAATATATCCAGTAAAGAAAATAAATAGAAAAGAGAAGAAAAAAGAAAAAAAGACGTCGGGACCAGGGTCGGTCAAAATCCGGCTGAAACAAAATTTACAGAGAATTAATAAATTGTTCAGGATTCCCAAACGTTGGGAAGCGTGGCGTTCCACGAGTAATAATAACTTACCGTCTTTTCCAACAAATGGCAAATTTAAGTGCACCACAAAATTCAGGCGGGCGACAAATCACTTAAAAGCCTGGAACAATAATTTAGTATGATATCGAGCACTCGTCACGCTATCCAATTTATCAATCCGAAAGAATTCAATCTTACCAAAGAAATGAAGGATTATTCCTACGTCACCACGTCCTGAGGGAAAGTTTTAGAAGTTTACGGCATCAATAGGCCGCCAATACCCAGGATTTATCCCGATTAAAAAATGTCGTTAAAATTCAATACTACATCAGGAATGTTCGTCGCAAAAGTGATCACGTCAAAGTTGACAGCTTCCACCAAACACAATCGATGACAGCAAAAAAAACGTTCCGAAATCGACTAACTGACGAGAAGCATGTAACGATTTTTTAAACTCGTTACAATATGTTTTTTATTACAATCTGTTCCTGTGAGAATGGGAATACAAACGTTAAAGCAAATTAATGTTAAAAATTATACTACTTTTACGAGAGCCACCATTAAAATTTCAGAAAAAACGAATACTCACTTTATTAATAGTTATAGATCCCTTGCACTGATTTTTTCGTTTCTGTGTGACTGTTCTTTCAGTTCCAAAAAGATGATTTATTTCTGTATACAGTGTGCTTATAGTACTGATGATTTTTGAACAGCAAAACATTACCTTTCTCTCTTTTAATTATTTTTACCTTTTTTTCCATGTTAGCATTAATTTACTAGTTTTCGCAAAAAAAATATTAATTTGGGTGCGTACCTGCTTTTAAATAATTATGTCAAAGTGACAAAAGACAATAAATGAATAAAGATCCTATTATTTATGACAACATGACTAATACAGAAAAAAGATTACACTCTTTGTAACATGTGATCTCTTTTGATATGTATTTGTGTGTACTTATACAATGCCTGAAATAAAAATGATTAGATTTTTTGATTTTGACGTAGGTACCTAATAATGCTGTTATTATGGATTTGTATGTAATCATAGGTAGGTTCTTTGGTTGTAATTAATTTTCTATCGATATAGTCGGAAGTCCGGGAACAATCCCTAAAGCCATGGGACCACGGGTAATTAAAATTACTTATGGACCCGGTAATTGGTCGACCCACCGGGACCACGGGTAACGAGTGATAAATTTTGAAAAGAAAAGCTATTTAATGTGTACAGCTTGTATTACTTCTTTTTTCTAGTTTTCTCTGTCCGTTCCTGAGCAAAGCCCTCCCTTATGGTATTACATTGAAAAACTTTTTTTAAAGATATTTTTGCTTCTAACAATCCTGTAGATCTAATTAATGCAAGCATATTATGTTCATAAAAGTAAAATTACTTTGTTGCAGTAAGGTTGAATAATTATGTTCAATATCATTTCAAATAAAAAATAATTAAGTCTGTTTATAAAAATGCTTCAAAATAATTTATTTATTCAGTCTTATAAATATATAATCAGCCATCAAAAGTTGGGTATGTACAGATATTCTGTTTTTAATATTTTTTTTCTTTCACACTGTTGTTTTGAAATCCTATTTTTTATATGATAAAGCAAAATGTTTTTATTTTCCAGTCAACCAATGTTGTCATATTTTTCCAATTTCCTTTATGTTGTGCCTCCTCCATCCAAGCGGAACGAGTCCAATGAAAAGATACAGAAATGTAGATTTTTTCCATTCCAGGTAGTTCAATTAAATAAATAATAAATGTGTTTTGAATTCTGATGAATAGGAAATAGCAGTTCCATGACTGCTAAACATTATATTTTATTTACAGACACACTTGTGTCAAACAAAACAAGATGTGTTAATTTTCCAAGGACTCATAGAAAATGTTGCTTGTCCAAACAAGTTTTTATACCTGAGATAACCTCTAGCCAGATGTAAAAAATATTAAATAATAAAACCTAAGTATTTAATTAACATATTATTAAAATATTACCTTTGCTGTTCATATATTTGACAATCTGTGCAAAACATATCAAAGCCATGTTTAGTCCATGTGTTCCCATAGTACACTGTAGATGTTATTATATTGAAGACAGGGTCCTCTTCACCCATTCTTGGTTTATCAGATTCATCCTAAAAGTAGTTCACACTTAAAAACTATATTTTTACAACAAAACATTGCCAGACTGTACCCTTATGATAGAAACATAATTTAAGAATAATCAATACATTATAGAAAATTAATTCAAGGCAAACATGGGCATTATAAGGTCCAGAATAACAGAATGAAAGGTTTAACATACGTTTGATGAATATGTAGTGCATTGATTATATAAAAGTTTACCGACATATTATTAGAATTCTAACTGACCTGAGACAGTGTGCTACCGTCGACAATCTGGTCCTCTTCCGCGTTCAATTTCCAAACATTAGACGTGCGTGAATTAGTGACAATAATTTGGAACGAAAATATATACAAAACCAAACAAGTCAAGTATGGTGAGTCCCACATTTTGATAATTCAAACCGAAAATAAACATGAAAACTAGTTTTTTTGTAACATTTAATAATACAACTTTCACACAAAACGCAAATTGTTTTAACACAGTATCCAGCGGTTACGATTTTTACAATAATCCAGCAATAATCGTAATAACGCAATGGACCACCGTTTCTATCATTTCATCTCTTTCTTGTTTTGACAGCTCTAGAGGTGGCCGTGTTTTGTTTTTTTTTGTTACTAAATAGTAAGCCCAGAAGAGTAAATATTTATTTTATTTAAGGCGCTACCCCGAGTTAATTGGCGCCCCATTTAATAAAAAATCGTAGCATAGCATAGTAAAAGAATTGAAACTTGGAGTTTGATACAAAGAGGATAAAGTATTTTTACGTTCTTAAAACAGGGATCAAAGTGTTTCGTATGCAAAGTAGATAGCAAAAGTATCAAAAGCGGCCGATTTTGACACTTTACTCGGAGTTTACTACACTCTAGTAAACTCCAAGTTTCAATTCATAACTTTATTTCCTATGCTATGCTACGATTTTTTATTCAAAGAGGGCACCAGTTAGCTCGGGGTAGCGCCTAAAATTGTCATACAGTCTGTTACAATAAATATAATTTTACAAATTATGGATTAGAGAAAAACCAATTACAAAATGGAATCTGGCGTCCTAGCCGCTAAGATAATAGAGTTATGTGCGTCCTAGCCAAGTTACATGGTAACCTGTATACAGGGTATTTGGCGCATGGACCGACACAATTTTTTCAGGGATTTGGGAGGTCATTAGCTAGGTTCTACCCATACACCCTTTGTCCCAAATGTCACGGTTGGTTACATATGATTATTTTTTTAAAATGAAAAAAATTCCCAAAATGTGTCCTTTAATTTGAAATAACTTTTTTGTTTGTGGGTGTAGTGGCACAAAACAAATTTTGTTGCATTCTCCAAAGTCCTTTAAATCTAAAAACATCTTTGTTTTATACAACTGGTTTCAAGAAAATTCCTTACAAGCTTCCAAAGTTAATTTTTGTATTTAATGAATGAAATTTTACAACTTCTAAATTAATTATAAAAAAAACTAAAAGCTATTTTGAACTTAGCTAGAACCTAGCTAATGACCTCCCAAATCCCTGAAAAAATTGTGTCGGTCCATGCGCCAAACACCCTGTATAGGGTTCGCAACTTCGCATGCAAGTTATGATTTTGAGTTTTGATGATTTTGAGTTTTTTTGTTAGCCTACAGCCCTAAGATTTTTAATCATTATAAAAATATCTTATACGTAGTTTTTACCCTTTAACTAATGATTTATGCGGCATACGCCAGTAAAGCTCCCAGTTAACATGACTTTTTTCAAAATCTTCAACAATCTACTAAACGTAGACGTCCGTCGTCGCCGACATCAGCATTGCGAGGCCTCTTTCATTTCCCAGACGAAAGAAAAACGTTAAATTGAATGAGCTATATTATACACTATTATCTTATCAACTGTGGCGGCCATTTTGCAAAATGCCACAGTTGGGGGGATCTAATGCATTAGAGTAAGTATATGAGTGATTGCTAATCAAATGATGTAAAAAAATACATAGATAAACATTAATAAAATAAACGAACTTTTCGGCTTATATAGCCTTTGATTTTGAAATGATTTTTTTCAAGATTGTAGTGCTATTATTGATCGAACATTGTATTATACCTAACATCAGCCGCTACTTCTAATGCAGAAAAGTTTGAAAATCAGAATGCAAGAGTGAGCGAAGTAAGCTTATTTTTAAGACGCCGCTATGGATGGTTTAAATTTTACAGAACAAATTTTTTTCGGAGAAGAGAATGCCGGACACAAGAGTGAGCGTAGCGGGCTCGAAAATTTTAGCACCCCGCCGTGGAAAGGTAAAGTTTTCTTTTGACCATAACTACATTCAGAAATAGAAAATACTTGGTTGTTGTTGACTCATTCAGAAAGGTTTTAAAATACTAAAGGATAAATAATAGAGCAAGCGAAGCGAGCTCGGAAATTCTAGCACCTAGTATCAGATTGGAAAAAAAATATTTTGAACATTTATACACAGAAATATGAGTTATTTTGTCAACCGCATGAAAGTTTGTAATATTAGAAAATGTACTTTTATATACATAGTAGGGATGGGTCTAAAATTAATAAGCTGCTAAATTAACACTGCTAATTTTTTTTAGTGTCAACACCTGCTAAATAAGTTCTGGGATAGCTGTTAAATATAGCAGTCACAACTCACAACAAAGCACAAGAAGCAGAGCTCCACCCAGGCCAGCAAGGTCGTTGCGGTAGAGGACTCTGAGTCGCCCCTCCCTTCCCTAGCCCTACCCGCTACTTGTGCCCCCGTAGCTTCCCCCTCCCCCGCCCCCCGCCCGATAGCGTCAACCTCCGCGCAGGTTGCCCCCACCCCACCTACTTCTGGGCCAAAAAAGGTCCCTCCGCCACCACCCGTGTTCGTACAGGACAAGGGGAAATGGACGGACATTTCAAAGTGGTGTTGCGATCAAAAGATCGCATACACCAGCGCCAGGAACACCCAGCAGGGTATTAAAGTTACCGTCCCTACGTCCCGTGACTATAGGGCTTTCACAACGCTACTGAGAGAGAGACGAGTGTCATACCACTCGTTCTCCCTCCCAGAAGAACGTCAGATCCGCGTCGTCATTAAAAGGATCCCGAAGGAAATCCCCCCTTCGGATATCCTAGCCGACCTTCAGTCGCAGAAGATCCCCGTCGATGAGGTCCACCGTATGCACCGCGGCAAACGCGGTGAGGCATACGACATGATCCTCGTTGTTTGCTCCCCGGTAGAGGGTCACCACCCTATATTTCAGTTAAAATCTTTATGTTCCCTCGTGGGTTTCTCTATTGAGAAGCCCTGGAAAAGCGGTGCTATTGGCCAATGCCACCAGTGCCAGCTTTACGGCCACTCGCAACGGAACTGCCACGCAAAACCCAGGTGCGTCAAGTGCCTGGGCGAGCACGGCACTCCCGAGTGCACCCGGCCAAAGGACCACTCCCTATGTCCCGACCCACCCAGCTGTGTCCTCTGCGGGCAAGTAGGCCACCCGGCTAATTACCGCGGCTGCCCAAAAGCCCCCAAATCCACATCCCCCAAACTGACCAAACGTTTCGACGCTCGTCAGCAAAGGGAAGCTCCTTCAGGGTTTAAAGTACCCTCAGCTCAGATGCCCCAGCGACTAAGCCCTCAGAGGCCAAGTCCGTGGAATTACCTCCACCACCAGCAAGCTTTCTCAGCCCTGGCCCCCTCTCAACCCATAGGCCCCTCTCAACCCGTACCCTCGTCTCAACCCATACCCCCCTCTCAACCCATACCCCCCTCCCAACCCATTGCCCCTACCCCCCCCCCCCCAAACCACCACCATCCCCCGTCTCATGGACCCCCGTATTCGCATCACCGCGCCCCTCGTCAAACCCGCACCTGCTCCAGTAGCATCGCGTCTCCCAACCTCAGCCCCCCCCACAGTCGGCCCTAGCATGGCCTATAACATTATAAGTTCGACTTTTATAGCCTTCCTCTCCCCTCGCGCTATCCAAATGGCCCAGGAAATCCTGGCCGCTCAGGCCGCTGGCGACCTCTTCAGGTTGCAGGCCATCTACAATGCGTATCCCGAGATCACGCAAGCCCTGACCTCCCTCAGCACCCCTACTAGAACCCATAATGTATAACACCATCAATACTAGGTTCAAACCCCGATCCCTCAAGTTAGGTTTTTTCAACGCCAATGGCATTAGAGGCTAACGGGATGAGATAGCGACATTCCTTCGCGACCATCAAATTGACATCCTCCTTATCCAAGAGTCTTTTCTCAAGCCATGCAACCGCGACCCGTCAATTGCCAACTATCGCATAGTTCGCAACGACAGGACGCGATGTCACCTGGGCGGCACCCTTATTTACTATAAAAAGGATCTATATTGCATCCCAATAGATCCTCCTCCCCTCTCACGATTAGAAGTCTCAATCTGCCGCTTAGGCATGACCGGCCATCAGCCGATCTCACTAGTATCGGTCTACATCCCACCCCTCAATACTTCGGAGAACTTCCAACTCCTCTCTGACGACCTCTCTATCCTACTCGACATGAATGACTCTGCTATCTTAGCGGGCGATTTCAATGCCAACAGGTTCTGGAACTATTCCAGGCGGGATCCTGGAATAGTTCCAGAACCTGTACCAGAGGGCGACACTTGTTCGACCTCTCAAATTCTCTCAATTTTGACGTCATCGCCCCGATGACCCCAACTCACTTTCCCCACGTTACCCATCATAACCCCGACGTCATAGACGTGGCGCTCCTTAAGAACGTCGCTCTAAGGTTAGAATCCATAGAAACGGTGCAAGAGCTTAACTCTGACCACCGCCCAGTAGTCATAAAAATGGCCCCCCGCATAGGTCTCCCCGACCCCTCTCAACCCGCTCTCACCAAAAGGGTAACGGACTGGAAGAAAGTAAGCACCCAGCTGAAATCCAACACGTCCCCCCAATTGAACGCCATCCCCGACAAATTCGACTCTATCGCGGACACGACGGCCGCGATCGACTCACTCACGGAGCACGTACAATCAGTCCTGAGCGACTGCTCTAGGGAGGTTTCAGCGTCGGGCGACCCTCGCTGGAGCCTGCCGGACGATGTACGCGCGCTGCTGACTGAGAAGAACGCGGCCGTTCGTGCCTACAGCAATTTTCCCTGCTCCGCTAACAAAGCCCATATGCGCTATTTACAGAGAACTGTAAAGACACGCATACAGGAGCTGCGTGACACGGGCTGGGACAAGATGCTCAGCGAACTACAACTAGAGCCCACCCACCTGGCATTCTGGGAACTTCAGAGGAAACTCAAGTCCCAGCAAGTGGCCTCCATGCCCCCCCTGACCCGTCCCGACAAGACCATCGCGTTCGAGGACTTAGAAAAGGCTGAATGCCTAGCAGACAGTCTAGAAGCTCAATGCTCCCCTAGCTCCCAACCGGTAGACCAAGCTCACCTCCTAGAGGTCGACGCCGAGGTCGAACGTAGATCCTCTCTCCCTCCCGTTGAAGACCCTGATAGTCCTCTGCCTTCCGTCACTCCAGACGAAGTGCATGACATCATCAAAGGTCTGAAAACCCGCAAAGCCCCCGGCTCAGATGGAATCACCAATAGGGTGATCCAGCTATTCCCTGCCCACCTGATAATGCTATTGGCCACCATCTTCAATGGTGCCCTAAGCAATAACATCTTTCCCCAAGCATGGAAAGAAGCCACGGTCATCGGCATACCGAAGCCCGGCAAGCCCAAGACTGAGCCGTCGAGTTACCGCCCCATCAGTTTGCTCAAGGTACTCGGCAAAGTCTATGAGAGGCTTATTTATAAGCGCCTCAGAGATTTTGCCGAAACCAAGGGCCTCATCCCCAACGAACAGTTTGGGTTCCGAACCCAGCACTCTAGCGTGCATCAGGCCCACCGGATTATTGAAAGCATATGCGCTGGCTTCCAGCGCGGCTTGATAACCGGTGCAATATTCTTCGATATAGCGAAAGCGTTCGACAAAGTCTGGCACAACGGCTTATTATATAAGCTCTACAAACTCGGTGTGCCGGATCGTCTCGTGCTCATCTTACGGGACTTTTTGTCAAACCGCACCTTCCGCTACCGTATCGAAGGAGCGTTATCCTCCCCCCGTCCTATCCGCGCAGGAGTCCCTCAAGGCTCTGTGCTCTCCCCCCTAATC
Organism: Xanthia togata; assembly: GCA_963853775.1. Lineage (NCBI taxonomy): Eukaryota > Metazoa > Arthropoda > Insecta > Lepidoptera > Noctuidae > Xanthia > Xanthia togata. Next base: position 7,412,003 of record OY970802.1, on the reverse strand, counting down.
TTCACGCTTTTCACCAGCGATATCCCAAAGAGTAAAAGGGCACAGTTGGCTCTGTTCGCAGACGATACGGCCATTTACTACAAGGGAACCAGCACTGACTCGATAGCCCACACTCTCCAGACCTCAGTCGACATGCTCGGCACCTGGTTAAGAAAGTGGAGGATCGAAGTTAACCCGGATAAAAGCCAAGCGATTCTCTTTAGGAAACCGCGCAAAAGGTTCAAACCCCCCCGACCCATCACCATGTTCGGCAAGCCTATCCCTTGGGAGAAGCGAGCCAAATACCTAGGTGTCGTCCTAGATCAGCATCTCACCTTCAGTGAGCACATAAAGCAGGTCCGCTCGCGAGCCGCTTTCGTCCTCGGTAGACTCCACTCCGTCCTGAATGCACGTAGCAAAATGTCACTTAAGTGCAAATTGCGTACGTACACGGCGTGCGTTCGTCCCATCATGACCTATGCGGGAGCCGTATTTGCACACGCAAAACCCCGCCATATTCATAGGATGCAAACGCTCCAAAATAGATTTCTCCGGAAAATCACCGGTGCCCCCTGGTACGTTAGGAACGAGATCCTCCATCTCGACCTAAAGATCCCCACAATCCACCAATTTCTCAAACGCAATTCCAAGCGTTTCTTTGAGTCCGCCGCCAAACATCGCAACCCTCTGGTTGTCGAGGCCTAGAGATGGGCTTAAACGTTAAAAAATAATAACACTGCTAAATGATAGTGCTACAAATATTTAACAGTTAAAATTAGCAGTTATTTTTAGCAACTGTTAAATTTAATCACAGACGGATTGTTAACGTAATTAATTCTCATTTCCTTCATACTTTTCACAGGCTTAGGACTGTCAACTTTTTCTGTTGACGTATTTATAATGAGAATCAATTTATTTACAACGATTTCTTTTTTTTATGTGTAATTTTTTTATAATAGTCATATTTTTTTTGTTTTGTTTTTTTTTTTTTTCTTGTATCTTTTGTATTTCTTTCTTAGATCTTGTTTTTTTTTCTAATAGCTACATACCAATTGGTAATATTACTTTTGTTGAAATTTAATATATTTTTTGTTTCCGTTTATTTAACATCTATCTCGGAACTTATTTAACAGGTGTTGACACAATTTTTTTTTATTAGTGTTAATTCGATTTAACAGTTAGCACTTAGCAGTTAATTAAATCAACTTGCTCAAACTTATCAATCTAACTGTGACTGAATCTGCAGGACCATTATTGCTTTGTTGTGAGTTGTGACTCTGACTGCTATATTTATCCCAGAACTTATTTAGCAGGTGTTGACACTAAAAAAATTTAGCAGTGTTAATTTAGCAGCTTATTATTTTTAGACCCATCCCTAGAGGCCGCCAATTATGTCACGAGTAGAATCAGTCAGACCCGCCGCCCAAGGCAAATCCTTACCGACCCAGACGACCCCATAACCCTCCTCCAGGAGAGCAATAGGGCCACAAGTACAGTGCACAAGAAACAAAGACACCGACCCGCATTCCGACCTCGCCGCCGAGGTCCTCCGCGATCGCGACCCGCCCGAGTAATATAATGTTAATTGATTTAATTAACTGCTAAGTGCTAACTGCTGAATTCGGAATTGTTACAAGTTAACTAGTGTTAAATAAGACTAATCTTCGTTACGAAGGTTTACGCAGGTTTGTTTGTGGTAGATAGTGTTGTGAGTGAAAATTCCATTTGTTTGACTGTTTGTATATTGTGTATACGCCAACAGGAAAAGTTGACAGTCCTAAGCCTGTGAAAAGTATGAAGGAAATGAGAATTAATTACGTTAACAATCTGTCTGTGATTAAATTTAACAGTTGCTAAAAATAACTGCCAATTTTAACTGTTAAAATATATTGTTAGCATTATCATTTAGCAGTGTTATTATTTTTTAACGTTTAAGCCCATCTCTAAACATAGAGCATATAGCTTCTGAAAAGATAGATGTCTTATCCATCCAGTACAGTAGAAAAAACAAAATCATGTAATATCATTGACGAATGATTTATAAATAATACTATTTATAAATATACTAATGAAGTTTAGAAAAAAAAAAATACTAATGATTTATAATTATGTCAATGTTTTAGCAATAGTCTATTACCTATTTCTTTGTAGTCTGTGAAGCTCTGTGGTCTGTGGTCTATAGCATAGAGCCATAGACTAGTATCCCTATGTAGTCTGTGCATAGACTTCTCTCTCTAGTTTATTTTATGCTCTGTGGTTTATTTATTCAATGTGTGGATGTGTTGTGATAGATTTTCTGGAAAGAGAAATGAACAATTTTAAATGTAAATGAACCTTTTAATTGAAGAAATGATTGAAAAAAATAATCAACAATGAAGAAGGAACGGACGGGCGACAATTGTCGTCCATTTAAACTATAAGTATCATGAAATTTCAGTTTGTTTATACCAGTGATATAGTTTGTGAAGCAATTTTATTAATTTACAAGTATTTTTATTTACAGCCCATCAGATTCTTAGCTTGACAGGAATCAGTTTCGAAAGGAGAAGCGTTATTGTAAGCAATATCATTGAATAATTTATAAAATATATCAATCATATTGTTCAGGGCAGGTTCAGGGTAGAAATTAAAACATATTTTTTTTGTTTATTTTCAGGGCTTTGTAGAACTAACCATCGTTCCGCTAAAAGATAATCTTCGTTACATTCGACTGAATGCGAAACAGTGTCGTATTTACCGGGTGTGCTTGAATGACCAGTATGAAGCCAATTTCCAGTATTTTGACCCATTTTTGGATATTTGTCAAGCTGACCCCAATACGTAAGTAGTGTATTTACATGTTGCTACTATATCTACTCTCTACACGTGACAAATAACTAAAAACTATCTTTTAACTACACTGGTTTGGTGCTTGTTGCCTAAGTTAGCCTTATCTCCCTCTAAAGAATAGCTCAATGATTTGTGAAATGAAATTGTTTATTCTGTAAATAGTGTAATGGATGGGTTGTACATGAGTGTCACATGTGTTGGGAGCTTGCCCAATTTAATAAAAATGTGTAAAGATGGTGTGTTCTCCTATAAAAAAAATACTAATTAAACAATAAAATAATTTCGGGCGCCTTGGAGATGCACACAGTATGTTTCAAATAAACCAAACTTGCCAGATAGAACTCTTCGGAGAGTCAGACTTTTAATCTGCCGGTAGGTAGCTAATTAAATGAATAAAAGAATGGAATTTCCTTTGCTAATACCTTGTTTAATTAATTGCCAGTAGCTTCAGAGTAATAAAATTATGAAATTAAATACAAAAAAAAGGTTATAATTACTTACATTATTATCATTGAATTTACAATATTATTATTATGGAACTTACATTACTATTGCATCTTTGTTGATAAAAAAAAAGGTAGGTAGTAAAAAAAGATGGTTAAATAAAACGGTTAAATAAAACCTCTAGGATCGTGGCGTTGATGGTAGGGATAAAAATATCCCTTGTAGAAATATATCCAGTAAAGACAAAAAGAAAATAAATCGAAAAGAAAAGAGAAGAGAAAAAAAAAAGACGTCGGGACCAGGTTCGGTCAAAATCCGGCTGAAACAAAATTTACAGAGAATTAATAAATTGTTCAGGATTCCCAAACGTTGGGAAGCGTGGCGTTCCACGAGTAATAATAACTTACCGTCTTTTCCAACAAATGGCAAATTTAAATGCACCACAAAATTCAGGCGGGCGACAAATCACTTAAAAGCCTGGAACAATAATTTAGTATGATATCGAGCACTCGTCACGCTATCCAATTTATCAATCCGAAAGAATTCAATCTTACCAAAGAAATGAAGGATTATTCCTACGTCACCACGTCCTGAGGGAAAGTTTTAGAAGTTTACGGCATCAATAGGCCGCCAATACCCAGGATTTATCCCGATTAAAAAATGTCGTTAAAATTCAATACTACATCAGGAATGTTCGTCGCAAAAGTGATCACGTCAAAGTTGACAGCTTCCACCAAACACAATCGATGACAGCAAAAAAAAACGTTCCGAAATCGACTAACTGACGAGAAGCATGTAACGATATTTTAAACTCGTTACATTACATCCCTCCCCGAAAAAATAAAAGAAAGCAATTTCTTTTATGCAAAAAAATAAACAAGGCAAAAGAAAAAAGATTACAGAAAAAATAGGAAATATAAATTCCAAAAACAACAAAACAAAAATACCCTATAAAAGAATAGGATTATAAGACCGCAAGGAAGATATCCGCTAAGTCTAATAACAACTAAACAAAAAAATAGTGTCTAAGACTATTTCTTAAAACAACATGCATATAAAAACAAATAAGTCAAGCGAAATAGTCGCTGAACAATATTGTATAAGAGCACAACAAGAGTATACTGAAATGAGTACGGTTAGGCACCATAGCCACCGACTAACATACAGTATAACTCTAGAAACAACAAAAAAAATACCAATTTGAGTTCGGTTAGGCACCATAGCCACCGACTAACAAGTATATAACACGATAAAAATATTAATTTGAGTACAGTTAGGCGCAATTGCCGCTGTCTAACGAGAATAATCCAAAAATGTCTGTAAGAGTGCAGTTAGGCACCATCGCCACTGACTAGCAAGAACAAATTATAACTGTGAGACACAGTTTAAAATCTCCACATCTCTACAAATGCAAAAAAATATAAAGAAGAATGTTGTGATCGGCACAACTCCACCAATATTCCGAGCACAAACACCTTCGAAAATAAATGCATATTGTGATCGGCTCAACACCACCAATATCCCGAGCACAATAGCAGAACAAGAGATGCATATTGTGATCGGCTCAACTCCACCAATTTCCCGAGCACAATAGCAGAACAAGAAATGCATCCTGTGATCGGCTCAACACTACCAACCTTCCGAGCACAGAAGCAAAAAAACAACGAAATCAAGGAAAAAAATATACCGAGATCCGTAAAAAAATAGGTTAACCACTACAAGTGAAAACAAAGCGTACACAAGCAGTGGGTAACAACTAAGAAATTTTATACAAAAATGTATACTTACATAAAAATCGTATACAAGACTGTATAAAAGAATAATAATAATAAGATATGTATAAAAATATTAATAAGATACATAAACAAAATATTAATAATAATAATAAGATCCTTTGATATGAGAAACGTATTCGTGTGGGTAGAAAAGTTATTAAAAGGTCCTAAGTTGTATTTTAGAAAGTTAAGAAATCAAATTCAATAAATTTATAAGAAGTTAACTAACATACTCTCATTCAAATCACTAATAACCTATCAACCATCCCATCATACATCACACTATCATAAGTGATCTTCAAACAAAATTATCAAAATCAAGACTTACACTTGGAAACCAAATTAGAATTTAATTATATCCTTAACATGATAACGACCAGCGGTACCCTTATTAAGGTCTTTCAGATTATAAACATTATCAGAGATCTTTTCAATAATTTTACATTTAATAAACTTAGGAGCAAGTTTTGCTGAAAAATAAGTAGGTGCATGAGATTGAACAAAACTCCTTCTCCACACAACATCACCCACATCAAAAGAAATGACTTTGCGACCTTTATTATAATAGCGAGCATTACGCTGATAAGCTTTTAATAAATGAGTTTGAACTTTAACAAAAATTTCACTAAGTGAATTAAGAGAATCAGCATAGTGAGTTCTATGGGAAACTTCCAGTTCATCTAAATTATCTATAGAGTCACTTAAACGATGTAAAGAAGCATCAAAAATAAGTTCCCTTCCAAACGTCAAAAAATTAGGTGTGAAATCTGTGGCTAGATTCACACTATTATTCAAAGCTAGTTGAACATGAGGTAAATATTTAGACCAAGTTCTATGATCATCTTTAACAAAACAAGCAATGCAAGTTTCAACAGTTTTATTATATCTCTCAACTGTATTGTTTTGAGGTGTGTATAAAGTATTATAAAATATTTTTGTGATATTATAACCTTTCAAAAATTCTACGAAATGTTTAGAAGTAAATTGTGTACCATTATCACAAACAATTATTTTAGGACAACCAAATTTAAGAAATATTTCTTTTTCAAAAAGTTTATTTATTACTCTAGTAGTAGCATTTATCATAGGAAAAATCCAGCAGTATTTAGTGAACACATCAACAACCGAGAGAATATATTTATGTCCAGAATAAGCTTTAGGTAATATACCTATAATATCCACTGAAAGCATTAGCATAGGTCGATCAACTTTTTTAGGGTTAACCATAATACCAAAAGGAGGTTGTGTGGTGTGTTTATAAGCTTTACAAGTATCACAAGCTAGAATATATTTTTGAACATCATTAAACATCCCTTTCCAAAAATAGTGTTGTTTTAATTTATTTAAAGTTTTATGGATACCAAGATGACCAGAATTAATGTCATCATGATTAGAACGAATTGTATCTAAAATATGTTCTTTAGGAATAACTATTTTCCAATTAAGATTACTATTAGGCTCAAACTTACTTTTACAAAATTTATATAAGGTTTTATTTTCTACTCTAAAGTTCTTATATCTGCAAGGAGACTTTTGACAATTAATAAATACTTTTTTATACCATGGATCATAAATATCATCGTCTGGCAAAACTAAATTATTTTGAGAGATTTCTATAGCGGCGACTTCAATACGAGATAAAGCATCTGGAACTAAATGTAAAGATCCTTTTTTATGAACTATATCAAAAGTAAATTGAGAAATTCTAGCAGCCCAACGTGCTAAGCGTCCACTAGGATTGCTAAGACCTAAAAGCCATTTTAAACTAGCATGATCAGTTATTACAGTAAACTTCATTCCTTCAACATAAGGTCTGAAATGTTCTATTGAAGCTAAAATAGCAAGTAATTCACGTTCTGTGGTACTATAATTGCGTTCACATTTATTGAGTGATCTAGAATAGAACGCAATAGGATGTTGATCTCTATTATCATCCTCTTGACTCAAAACACTACCAATGCCAACAGAACTAGCATCACAATGTAAAAAGAAAGGTTTTTCAAAATTAGGGCATTGCAAGACAGGAGCTATAATTAAAGTTTGTTTCAACTCATCAAATGCATTCTCAGCTTCATGGTTCCAACAAAGTGATTTTTTAGAATTCTTACTTCCCGCTGTTAATTTAGTTAAAGGAGAAGCAATATCAGCAAATTTACTAATGAATCTACGATAATATGAGCATAAACCAAGAAAACTACGAAGTTGTTTAACAGATTCAGGACGTGGGAAACTTTCAATGGTATCCAATTTAGAAGGATCGGTATGCAAACCATTACTGTCAACTATATAACCAAGATAGCGAAGTCTATCTTTACAAAAATTACACTTTTTCAAATTAACCGTTAAACCAGCCTCTTTCAGTATATTGTAAATTTTGTGTAAATACTCTATATGTAAATTAAAATCTGAATTTACACAAATTAAATCGTCTAAATAACAAAACACAGTATTATCGAATTCAGGACCAAAAAGTTTATCTACAAGTCTCTGCAACTCAGCTGGTGCATTGGTGAGACCGAATGGCATACGAACAAATTCGAAAAGTCCTTTTCCCGGAACTACAAAATATAAGATGCAATAATAATTTATAAGATACAAGGAAGCTACTTCAAGTCCCTGTTCGCAGAGCGACAAATGTAATGGATGGGTTGTACATGAGTGTCACATGTGTTGGGAGCTTGCCCAATTTAATAAAAATGTGTAAAGATGGTGTGTTCTCCTATAAAAAAAATACTAATTAAACAATAAAATAATTTCGGGCGCCTTGGAGATGCACACAGTATGTTTCAAATAAACCAAACTTGCCAGATAGAACTCTTCGGAGAGTCAGACTTTTAATCTGCCGGTAGGTAGCTAATTAAATGAATAAAAGAATGGAATTTCCTTTGCTAATACCTTGTTTAATTAATTGCCAGTAGCTTCAGAGTAATAAAATTATGAAATTAAATACAAAAAAAAGGTTATAATTACTTACATTATTATCATTGAATTTACAATATTATTATTATGGAACTTACATTACTATTGCATCTTTGTTGATAAAAAAAAAGGTAGGTAGTAAAAAAAGATGGTTAAATAAAACGGTTAAATAAAACCTCTAGGATCGTGGCGTTGATGGTAGGGATAAAAATATCCCTTGTAGAAATATATCCAGTAAAGACAAAAAGAAAATAAATCGAAAAGAAAAGAGAAGAGAAAAAAAAAAAAGACGTCGGGACCAGGTTCGGTCAAAATCCGGCTGAAACAAAATTTACAGAGAATTAATAAATTGTTCAGGATTCCCAAACGTTGGGAAGCGTGGCGTTCCACGAGTAATAATAACTTACCGTCTTTTCCAACAAATGGCAAATTTAAATGCACCACAAAATTCAGGCGGGCGACAAATCACTTAAAAGCCTGGAACAATAATTTAGTATGATATCGAGCACTCGTCACGCTATCCAATTTATCAATCCGAAAGAATTCAATCTTACCAAAGAAATGAAGGATTATTCCTACGTCACCACGTCCTGAGGGAAAGTTTTAGAAGTTTACGGCATCAATAGGCCGCCAATACCCAGGATTTATCCCGATTAAAAAATGTCGTTAAAATTCAATACTACATCAGGAATGTTCGTCGCAAAAGTGATCACGTCAAAGTTGACAGCTTCCACCAAACACAATCGATGACAGCAAAAAAAAACGTTCCGAAATCGACTAACTGACGAGAAGCATGTAACGATATTTTAAACTCGTTACAATAGGATATTGGAATTACTTTTACATCTCATCTTAAAATAATAATTAAAAATTAGCTAGATGAGTTCGGCGTTTCCTATCTGACTACTCTGAGAAGAAAGGCCGAAACAAACTCAGAGGTCACAGTCTCTTTCTAAAGTTCAGACATAATCTTGGTCAGCCCATATGAGGACCATGTAATTATTCTGAAATGGTCTTTTGAGAAAAGAACCACACAGATTTGAGTGGACCTGCCCTGTCAGTGCAAGCATTTGTCAGTAATCGTGGCGCTCAACTGAAAACTTAAGGAGCTCAACTCGCTACAAAGAAACGACATATAGTAATATGCTGCGCCCCGCAGATTCACCCGCATAAGTCTCGATCCCATGGAAATATCGGGATAAAAAGTATTCTGTCCTAACCCAGGTCATAGTCTACCTGTATGCCAAATTTCATCCCAATCAGTTTAGCAGTTTTAGTGTGAAAGCGTAACAAACAAACAAACAAACTCAAGCATTTATTATATTAGTTATGCAATAAGAAGAGTTTTTTTGATACCAAGTAGCAGTCAATTAAATGATTGCTTCTTATCATAACATCACGCCTTGTTTCCCCGAAGGGTTGGGCAGGGGTGTACCTATAAAAAAAAAAAAAAAAAATCTTACGTAGTCCATATAATGTTAGTCTAGTAGTTATGTTAGTATAGTACACCCACATTTCGCCAGTTATGTTTTAAGTCCCATGTAATAGGGGCGAGCCTATTGTCATCAACCGGCCACTAATCCAGACTCCGGGCTGCTAATGAGAAATTCCAATAAGAAAAACCCAATGATACTTTGCCCGACCTGGGAATCGAACCCAGGACCTCATGTTCAGCAGTAGCGCTGCAACGAGGCAGTCTTTACTTATGATTCCCACGAGGCCATGTTGCAGTATTAGGCCATAAAAAAATTGACATTTTTGCCATTAGAAACTATTCTTCAATGCACTAACATTTACCATTACTTTAATTACAGGAGATCCTTGGAAGTCTTCTCTCTTTTGCCATTAGAAACCATTCTTCAATGCACTAACATTTACCATTACTTTAATTACAGGAGATCCTTGGAAGTCTTCTCTCAGTTTCATTTATCTGCTGCCCAAAAGATAGACCCGGATCACAATTCAGGAGAGCTACATGTTCAAATCCCGGACGAAGCATCCCATTTAGTAGGCGAGGGTAGGGGCTTACGGATTGGTATTGAGTTCTCACTTGAATCTCCCCAGGGTGGAATGCACTTTGTTGTTCCTGAAGGAGATGGATCTTTGGTAGAGGTAAATAAAATACAATGCTATTAACAATTACTGCTACAGTCACAAATATAATTGAGAAGTTAAAATTGTGCCCAGCCCAGCCCAAAAGATAAAGGTTGTGACATGGACAGGACATTATTTATGTAAAAAGGTTTATGGTTCAAAAAGTGTAAGACAAAAATTACACTCTTCTGCTCACAAAATGATGATAACTATGTTCATGTTTTCTTTTTCAGAAATCAGCTCACATGTATACATATGGACATTCAGCCCGTCTCTGGTTCCCATGCGTGGACAGCTTTGCAGAGCCTTGCACCTGGAAGCTAGAGTTCACCGTTGATGAAAGTCTTACTGCGGTGTCTTGTGGGGAGCTGGTAGATGTGATATACACTCCAGACCATAGGAGAAAGACCTTCCATTACTTGGTCAACACTCCTGCATGTGCTCCTAACATTGCTTTAGCTATTGGGTGAGTTTTATATCCATTATTATCTATTTATTGAAAAAAAAAACGAATAATTTTTGTAATGGTCAGTTTTATGCATGTAGAAGTAGCTCCAGAGCTTTAGCTCATAAATCAATCATTTAGGTTGAAGGTTTGTAGTAGGTATTTTATAGTTTTGCAAATTCTCCCTTTTCTTGGTGATGGATGAATGCAGCATCACCACATTTTTTTTTTTTTTTTTAATAATCATTGCCCCACTCTAGGAATTTCCCCTGTATCGTTGGTGCGTTTACAAACATTTAAACTCACATACACAAACAGCCAGACCCGGAACACCTACATATACGTCATACAAATATTTGTTCCGTGCGGGAATCGAACCCGCGACACGCAGCGCAGCAGTCAATCGCTTAACCACTGCGCCAACCGTGCCGACTTTATTAAAATTCTCTTAGCAAATTGAATAGTATAGAATACTTTTGTAGCGGTTACACCGCCACATCAAAGACATGACGTCACAAAAATCCTGCATCGCGCGCGAACGACATATATAAGACTATCCGACATCAACAGTCACCTCTAAACTTCTTTCTTTCAGACCTTTTGAAACGTATGTGGATCCATTCATGAATGAAGTGACACACTATTGCTTGCCGAACTTACTGCAAATATTGAAGAATACTGTGCGATATTTACACGAGGCATTCGAGTTCTATGAGGAAACACTTTCTACTAGATATCCATACCCATGTTACAAGCAAGTCTTTGTTGATGAGGTTTGTATTATAGGTATATAATTTGTGTACCTATCTTGTATTTAGAAATGATATGTTAACTGCATCTGCATACAAATGTCTAAAGTAATAAACAACCACAACCACAATCACTTTATAAAACAACATTAAAATTTAGCCTTATTATAAAAACTTTATTTCTTAACTTTAATTAAATGACTGGATTCAGTTATTATATAAGTTAAATTAAAAATGTAAGTAAGTAATACATGATACAAGATTTTACCGCATTTTGCTGAACAAATGGCGCCGGAGATGTGTAATGAAACGTAATTGACGATTGCTAAGGTTACTTTGCTATGATATTTTTTTTTTGAGGATATATTTCGGTGATTAAATTACTCAATGCTTTTTTATTTAAATTAATAACGCTCATAATGGTCGATGCGCCATTTATAGGTCAGTCCTCTGTGAACTAAATGATCGGACCCCAAAGTCAAGTGTTATTTTTAGGGTTCCGTACCTCGAAAGGAAAAAAAACGGAACCCTTATAGGATCACTTTGTTGACCGTCCGTCTGTCTGTCTGTCAAGACCCTTTTTCTCAGGAACACGTGGAGGTATCAAGCTGGAATTTATATCAAATACTAAGGTCTAATGTCCCTTGGAGCTGTGAAAAAATCAAACTTCTAAGCCAACGCAATGAAAAGATACAGCCATTTATGCCGCAAATTTTCGACATTCGCAAGGGAATCAAAACCTACAGGGTACTTCCCGTGAACTCAGAATCTTGACATTTGATACGAAACAACGTCATATAGCACAGATAAAGGAAAAATTGCGAAAACCGTAAATTTTTAGTTACATCATATAATAAAATTATTTTTAATAATTTTAAACTTACTGGTTTGTACGGAACCCTTCGGTGCGCGAGTCCGACTCGCACTTGGCCGGTTTTTTTTAAAGTAAACAATGATTTTATAGATAGATACGTTTATCCCTGCAATTCGGGGGATAGCCCAGTCTATGATCTTTAGTAACTGTCCTGTCAACAGTCAAACAAATAGCTGTCAACACGTTATTGGGATGCATACTTTGGGTTTTTCATACAAATAGCTATACATAGTAAGCGATAGACACTGATCTATAGATATTGTGAGCCGGTAAGATTCCTTATTCTCTGATAGATTATTGGGACGTTAAAACCATAGATAGATAGGTTTTTCTATCTCCATGCTAAAACTGGTGATAGATAGGTTGTTTGTTTTGGCGGTTAATCTAGTTCTTAATAAGTAGTTTATTATTACGTATAGTCTACCTATAATGTTGCCACTACTGGGAAACAGGCCTCCTGCCTGTGGGAGAAGGGTTATTTATTTATATATACTTTATTGTAAACCACAAAATTCAAAATTCAAAAGTCATTTATTCAAACTAGGCTGAGAATCAGCACTTTTCGAACGTCAAAGTTACATAAGACAGTCCCACAAAACGCCCACCCTTCACCACTTCCTAGTGCTTTCGCTGGGAAGAAGAAGTGGCGCAACAAACTCCCTAGCAGCACAGCTGTCTGTTCAGTTAGAAAAACTTGATTCTATACAATAAGTACTTATGCAAAATAATTTACATAACGCAACACAAAACATTAAATTATAAATGAATAGCCATATGACAGCTAGCACACGCCAATATACCAACCACATAAAAATACATAACAAAAAATAATATTAAACACTTCAAAATATACTAGTATATTGGTGGTTGTGGTTATTATTAGTTATTTGTAAATGAGTTTCTCCTTCTTTACATTTAAAACATCTTTTCCAGACTGAAGACGACGCCACAGCATACACAACAATGTCTATCCTAAGCACACACCTCCTTCATTCCATAGCCATCATAGACCAAACATACAACAGCCGCAAGGCCATGGCGCAAGCAGTGGCCGAACAATTCTTTGGCTGCTTCATAACTATGCAGAACTGGTCAGATCTCTGGCTAGCTAAGGGAATACCCGACTACATGTGTGGTCTGTACTCTAAGAAGTGTTTTGGGAATAATGAGTACAGGTACATTATACACCAGGAGTTGCAGGAGGTGAGATTTTTAATATTTCTCTATTATCAATAAAATGTTGTTAATTTTTAAAGACTGAACTTTGATGAAAGTTTTATAAATATTTATTTTTCAAAGCGGCCAGTTGCATGCCCCCAAATAATAATATGACATTTCGGTCCTGTTTAACCACTTCCAGATATATTCCGGTTTATTTTTCAGATAATATCTGCCACATTTTTTTCTATTTTTAATTTATCTGGCAGATAATACTTATACAAACGCTACAAACTGCCTTTAATCATATTATAGTTAAAAATGTCTTACTTTGCAGGTAGTAGGATATGAGGAACAGTATGGCGGTATAGTCTTGGATCCTTGGCAGCCGCCCGCAAGTGGAGCGCGAGTGGATCCCAAAGATGTATTTTATTTCCCCGTCAGAAACGTACATACTATGTCTCCACGATATATCGAGGTTAGTTACAACTGAATTTAACACTGTTTATATTCATTTTGTTATAAAGATACACAGATTGAATACTTCCGTCAATTTACAGATAATGCGCAAAAAATCTCACCTAGTACTTCGGATGTTAGAACAACGCATCGGCCAAGAGCTGCTGCTTCAAGTGTTCAATAAACAACTGTCGTTGGCCACCAATGCGGCCAACACAAAGATAGGCAGCGGCCTCTGGGGCCATCTGTTGCTGTCAACTAACCTCTTCGTCAAAGCCATTTTCACTGTAACTGGTAAAGATATGGCGGTATTTGTGGACCAGTGGGTACGAACTGCTGGTCATGCTAAGTTTCAACTCACCTCCGTGTTCAATCGCAAAAGGTAAGGTTTGAAAACGCAAAACTTTTTTCAACCTTTTTGAAGCCCTTTGCTGGCGCTTGCGAGCGGTATAAGATGTAACGAATTGACATTCGACAAACGCCATACAAATACAGATAGTGCAATCCACGACGACGCGCCCCACTCCGCGATTACTGTACTGTAAGCTGTACGGAGCGGAGCGGAGTGGGGCGCGTCTGTGCGTGTGTGTATACCTCCTGTGTAGCCTCGCTTTTTACTTCTTAGTTCTAGCAATGTGTCACAAAACCAGCGATCGTAAAATGACTTATTATTTCGTTTAAGGTAGTTTCGCAAACGCTTCTTTCACTTACTATTCCGTGTCCAAATAATATTTAGTATTTATTTGAACACATCTTGCAAGGTTCTACAACCCAAAACTTTTCCAGAAACACAGTAGAACTAGAAATCCGTCAAGACTGCGTTCACGAACGCGGCATACGAAAATACGTCGGTCCTTTACTGGTCCAACTTCAAGAGTTAGACGGTACCTTCAAGCACATGCTGCAGATTGAGAACACGGTGGTAAAAGCGGACATCACGTGCCACAGCAAGAGCAGGAGGAACAAGAAGAAGAAGATACCCTTGTGTACCGGGGAGGAGGTCGATATGGATCTGTCTGCTATGGAGTAAGTTATGTGGATATTTTTGCCGTCTGTAATTTTAGAAAAAAAAAATGTCGGACTCGACAACCGCGCCAGATTGTTTCCAGCTTCAGAAGAAAGATAATTTTATTAGAAGTTTAAGTTTAGTTTGTGGTTGGAAACTGTATTTGAAGTTACTTAAAATGAGGATTTTGGTTGGCGAATTACATCCACAGCGGCATCGCAGATACTGGATATACTGGTACACTAGAAAAACATTTTTGTCGACCGATTTCAAAAAGTCGTTGAAAAAAATTTTCAGTAAAGAAGATACAGACTTTCATAGAATACCTAGCGCTATATGAAACCTACTACTATTTCGTAGTTCAAATATGCAAAATGAAGCCAAAGCTATCGTACTAACATTAATATTTTTCTAGCGACTCACCCGTCCTATGGATTCGTTTGGACCCCGAGATGTCGCTGTTGCGTGGTACGGTGATATCCCAGCCTGACTACCAGTGGCAGTACCAGCTACGTCACGAGCGTGACGTCACGGCCCAGAGTGAGGCCATAGACGCACTACACAACTACCCCGAACCAGCCACTAGGAAGGCGCTCACTGACGTCATAGAGAATGAACAGACGTATTATAAGATTAGGTGTAGGGCTGCGCATTGTTTGACTAAGGTAAGGGAAGAACACACATATTTCACTTTAATTTATTTGTATTTTGTGTTTTATGAACTCTTACCAAATAAATGTTATTTTTCTTTTCTTTAAAGTGTGAATGTATGCAAAGTATTTCAAAGCAATATTAAATTTTTTATTAATGATTAATCATTTTTAATTTTTTGTAATAACTTTTGTGAAATGAATGTTAGTTTCGGAGTTGACTAACTGTTCAATCAATCTGCCTAGCCTTTTCCCAACTATATTGGGATCGGCTTCCAGTCTAACCGGATGCAGCTGAATACCAGTTTTTTCCATGGAGCGACTGCCTATCTGAGCTCCACAACCCAGTAACTGGGTGATACGATACCCCTTGTTAAGACTGGTTGTCAGACTTTCGGGCTTCTAACGACCCGTAACGACTGTCAAAGATCCACGAATGACAACCGGGACCAACGGCTTAATGTGCTTTCCGAGGCACGGAGGAGTCTCGGTATGTAAAGATGGTCACCCATCCACAGACCAACCCCGGCAAGCGTAGCTTAACCTGACGGATCGACCCGTGCGGCAGTTACTACTTAGCCACGAGCTCCTCCTCGCTACAGCTCGAGCTCGAGTTGACTAACTGTTCTATTCCATAATATACTCAGCTGGTGCTGTCGCGAGTCGAAGTACCCAAAGGCACCGCTGGAGTAGTTCATGGCTCTTATCACAAAAACTTTTGGAATTAAATTGAAACAATAGGGATATTGACTGGGGAAAAAAATCTATTTAGTCCGTCAGTCAGATAATAAAAATATATTAGACAAGTATTTTTTGCTTCATATTACTAAAAAATGGTTTGGTTACAACGCATTAAAGTTGGGGAGTGGGCTCGCTACGTCAATTCAGTATAAAATCTACCGGGAGTGACGACATGCCACTTTTTAACTCAATGTATTGTCGTAATCTTTAGATTACGTAAATAAAGAAAAAATGACGGACAAAAAAAAAAGTACTTGGAGGTCAACAATTTTTCGGGCGTATTCAAATATTTACATATTCGCACAGCTCAAATTCTTACAAAATCGTGTCCGAAGTGCGGCTGGCTTACACCTCACTTCATAAACCAGATATCACGATTTTAAATTGAAAATTTATTTTGTTTATAGGTGGCTAACGCCATGATAAGTTCATGGGCGGGTCCGCCAGCCATGTTGACGATATTCCGCAAGATGTTCGGCTCGTTCGCTGCGCCGCACATCATCAAACAAAACGCTTTCGACAACTTGCAGCATTACTTCTTACAGAAGACTATACCAGTCGCTATGGCGGGTGAGTACTTTGAAAATACTGTCTATACTACCAAAGAAATATCAACTTTACCACTATTGACATAAAGTCGAAAATTCAGTGATCCGCCAGAGACCACCACTACCACAGATGTGCAACGGTGCATGGCGTAGATATGCTTGAAACTCACAGCTTAGCTCAAGCTATGAAAATAAACGCCTAAAAGCGAACTTGGGCATGTGGTTAAGTTTAATTAGTTTCAACTCTATTTCAAGTTACTCGTAGAGTTGATATTTCATCAGCACTGAAACCTGCCAATATTTTTATTTCCTACAGGTTTGAGGAACATACACGGCATCTGTCCGCCCGAGGTGGTGCGATTCTTACTGGACCTGTTCAAGTATAATGACAACTCTAAGAACCATTTCTCTGACAACTACTATAAGGCGTCTTTAGTCGATGCTTTAGCCGCTACCATCACACCTGTTATTTCAGTTTTGCAGCCCGTAAGTAACACAGAGATACTTTTAATATTATTGTTATATTATGTGTGGCCATTATGGGCGTTTATTCTGAAAGTTGGCAACGTCGCAAATAGATGTGGCTAACTAGTGACCTAGAATTTTAATAATGAATTGCAATTATTAATCAAACAGTTTTCCTTGGAATCACGCTAGACGAGAAATTACAATGGGGACCCCATATAACATCTCTCGCGGGGCGGCTAAGCTCGGCCGCTTATGCTGTTAGAAAGATAAGACAGTTAACGGATGTAGAAACCGCGCGTTTGGTCTATTTTAGCTACTTCCACAGTATTATGTCGTATGGCATTTTACTGTGGGGTCGGGCTGCTGACATTGAATCCATCTTTGTTTTACAAAAAAGAGCTGTCAGAGCCATTTATAATCTACGTCGTCGCGAATCTCTCAGGGAACTATTTAAAAAGATTAATATTATGACGGTACCTTGCCAATTCATTTATTCAAATATTATGTATGTGAGAAAAAATCTACATCTTTTTAATAAAATAAGTGATAGACATAATTTTAATACTAGAAATAAAGATAAAATAGATCAACCATTTTTCAGACTATCTAAAGTAAATACATCTTTTATGGGGTACTGTGTTAAATGTTACAACAGAATACCTTGTGATATATTAGAATTAAATGAAAGAAAATTTAAAAATCATATAAAAAGTACACTTTGTAAACAAGCATATTACAAATTAGAGGATTATATCCAAGATAAAAATGCTTGGAAACATGCTGATCCTGCTCCATAGGTCAATTCAGAATCTAGACAAAATCGAACTGGTTGCTAATTTAATTGTATAATTTTTTTTAAATTTTTTTTAAACATTTATTTTATTTAATTTTTGTGATTATTTGAACTCACACACTGACTTATTATTATTAGTATTACTTATTATAATGTTAGAAATATAGTATAATTTTACAATGTTTGTAAGCATGTGAGCACCATGCATCTATCACATAATTATGTCATTCCTTCATTTTTCATTCTTTTTACCTATCGTGGTATAGTAATCTTATTCTAGGTGCATTGTCTTCACATATAATTATATAATAAGTGTATACAAGATATAATGATTTTTTTTAAAAGAGTAACGGTGGAGTTTCTTGCCCATTCTTCTCCATACGAAAACTACCTTTTGGAATGGGCGACTAGAATCAGTTTTATTATTTTTTGTAAAGTTTGACGTTCAAAAGTGCCTTTTTGTGCCTAATTGAAATAAATTATTTGACTTTGACTTTGACTTTGACTTTGAATTATAATACTGAATTTGATGTTGTAACCGTTTTAGGTGTAAAAAGGGCATTTGGAAAATTTCCAAATACTTTTTTTGCATATAAAAGTAAATGTTCGGTGTTACGATATTAATTATTGCATTTCATTAACAATATTTTAGTTCGCTTGTTAGCCACATTTCATGTTTCCATACAGTATTATTTCCAAATTAATCAAAACAGGTAAATATTTGACAGCTATTTGCGACGTTGCCAACTTTTAGGATAAGCCCTCTTAAGCAACTTGTCATTGCTTTAATCGATAAGACCGCCGTTTGTTGCGTAATGTATCTTGTGTCTTGTTGTTCGTCTATTCGGTCAACAATATCCATCCATGATGACATGATTGACATGATTCGTATAATTATATTCAATACCAGTGTTTCTCAACTTAAGCATTTGTTGGTGAAAAGCTTCTTTACGGAAAAGTAATTGTTAGCAAAATATGATTCGTAGTTTGTAATTTATCGTGTACTATTTATTTCCTTATTTGTTTAATAGGTATTTTGTACCGACCTTTTTTTTTTTTTTTTGTGTTTATCAGTGGAATCTTCAAAGTCACTTAAGGCACTTTTGAACGTCAAAATGTACAAAACAATTGAATTGATTCTAGTCGCCCCTTCTAAAAGGTAGTTTTTGCATGGAGAAGAATGGGCAAGAAACTCCACCGTTACTCTTTTAAAATGTTTTACAATATTTTGTTTAGGTACATTAGTTAAGGTGAGTGGGGGGAAGATCGAACGGATTTTTGATGAGATGAGCAGTGTTGTATTTGAAGTCTTGTGGAACAGTACATATTAGCTTATGCTAAATTTATATTTTTAAAGAATATAGAGCAAAGAGTATATTTTTCTATCATATTCATATCCTGTTAAATCAAAAACAACGCAAAAAAAAAAAAAATGGTTTTTATCACGAGAATGAAACAGGGGGAAGACGAAAAGGCGATGGGGAAAGATAGATATAGTTTCTAAAATCGTTCAAATGCCCCTAGTCTATAATTTGATACGCCCTAAAAATTCAGAACTGCCTGTAGTGTCAAAATACCTTTGGTTAACAAAGACAAAACGTTTTTATTTTTAAATATTTATGTTACAATCTTACCCCCCCGGGGGAAGATTGAAGTAGAGGTTCTCAAACTTTTCCTCTTTAATTACTTAAGGGGCCTGCGGAGCATGCGTTGTTCATACAAACGTAATACCAAAATAATTTGTAAATCAAACATATTCTTAAGATAGTGTGTATTTATTCTGATTGGATAACAGAATATCTACTTCTGCTTCCAAATATATATTTTGAATCGACACTGATATAAAGACGAGATATGAGGAATTTAAAATTTCTATAGAAAACTTATTTTTCTCATAACTCGAATTTAAATCAGTGTCCATTAAAATATATATATTTGGAAGCCTAGATATTCTGTAATCCAATCAGAATAAATACACACTATCTTAAGAATATGTTTGATTTACAAATTATTTTGGTATTACGTTTGTATGAACTACGCATGCTCCGCCGGCCCGTTAAGGTTATACTGCAAATATATCATCACTATCAATCATATAAATCCTTTACCTTTACTTTATTCTAATAATGAGATATTACAAAACAAAATTTTGCATCTTTCTTTTATCTCCATCTTTAATATGTCCATCTTACCCCGTCAAATATTGATGGGTAAAGACTGAAAATTGTAATAAATCCTAAAATATCAAAAATAGCCATATTTAGATGTAATGAAATTAAGAATTAAAAATAATGAGTAGATATTCCAATAAAACACTCTTACCTACCACGTAAGTAAAGTTACAAAACATGGGGTAACATTAAAAAACTCGATTAACTTGGGTAAAAGTCACTGCGCAGAAATTTGTATTTTTCACACACACCACTCACTGTAGGTGTGTGTGTATGGCCGAGGTGCGTGACGTAACAAAATTACGATCTTAACAATGTTGCCATCACTGCATAAATTGCACTGAATATGGCGAGACGACTTTTTGTGTTACCCCGTTTTTCGTTTTCCCCCACTCACTTATACATATAATTAAAAATAAAAATGAAGCAACAACAGATAAATTAATTATGTGATAGATACATTGTGCTCACATATCTACAAACATTGTATAAGTAGACGATTTTCTTAAAATTTTACAATTAATAAGTCAGTGTGTGACTTGTAAATGTCCTTCAATTTTAAATATATTGTTTAAGAACACTGTGTAAGTTAGCTGTAAGTTTCCCGAATAGAATAAAATAAAATAAATCTATCCACCTATCTGTCTGTCCATCTATCTAAAGTAATCTATCCATCCACCTATCTAACTATATTTCCATCCAAGATAGATAGATAGAGAAACCTATCTATCTTGCGATCATCCGTGTACACTTACGACCGAACCCAATAACCTATCTATCACCAATTTTGACATACTGGAGATAGAAAAGCCCATCTATCTTATGGTTTTAACGTCCCAATAATCTATCAGAGACTAGCAATCTTACGAAATTGTGACACAATGACAAATAAAATTATACAGTCTACCATTAATAGCGATCTGTCTTTTACTGACAATAGGTTATTGGGTTGGGCCGTTAAAAAAAGCGAATAACAATATTATTGCTAAGTTAGATAATTAAAAAATCTTAATATAATGCGCGGTTGGCTTTGAGCATACCTTATCCTGAGTTTGTTTCACCAATTTTTCTCATAGCTCGTTAGATACGAAAATACCAAACAAATTACGTGTATTAAAGATTACAGTTATAAAATAATATCATTTAATTTCATAATTACTAAAAAACATCATAATAAGTCGCGTTAGTTTCATTACTTTCTGCATGCCCTATTGCCCAATTCTTTATTAAAATAATCATTTTTCTCCAGGGTGCTCCCATAACAGCGGACTCTTTATCAGCAGACACAAGATTAGTCCTAGAAGAGATAACGCGAGTGTTAAACTTAGAGAAAGTGTTGCCATGTTACAAAAACACGGTGACCGTCAGTTGTTTGCGCGCTATAAGACGGCTGCAGCAGTGCGGACATCTGCCGAGCATACCGACCGTGTTCAGAGCTTATGCGGCGTATGGACAGTATATTGGTAAGGTGTTCTTAATATTGGGTCCCCACCTATAAAATTGGCATTTCTTTCTCACAATTGGAGAATCTCGTCACTTCTATGATTTAAAATACTCATCAATTGCTTGATATTATATCGAATAATGACCATCATAGACAACTACCAATAGTAAAAAAAACCTTATTACTTATAGTTTTCTAAACATAAAAAATACCTTAAAAATTACTCCTCTTTTTGTTAGCAGAAATGACCACTATTAATTTGTTTTAAAACTTAGCCAAAACTAATTTTTGTCGCTTAATCTATGTGGCATACGTTATCTTAGTTTTTAAACATTATAAGTGCATAAAAGTTTTAAAACATTAGTGTTCATGGTTGTTAAATAAATTATGAAAATGTTAGTATGAAAAATGCAACTTCTTTAAAATTCAAGGACCTGATACAATTGTAAGGACCTAACACTTATTACGATGGGGTGAAAGTATTTTTACTTTATACTTTAGATAGGCTTAGGTTAGTCCCCTATCTCAGTTGATGGTAATTTAATGGTACATTCGACGATTGGTTAGAGCGACATTGTCTTTCGGTGCCCTTTGATCGACGCATTCACTTCAGGTAAATTCTAGTTCAGTTTCATGTAAAAAACATAAAAATTCCAAAATTTTCTAAAATATACTTTTTTTTTTTACAAATATCAACACTTATTGAATTTAAATTATATAGCTCTACTTTAATTAGTATAACTTTTTTTTTTTTTTTTTGGTGGAGCTGGAGGTCGTGTCAGACTCTTACTGACTAAAACCCACCCGTGTTCCTTCTGTTGCCTGTGCAATGCCAGGGGGCCACGGTATCCCTTTCGGACTTTCCCGCAACCCCGGCAGGCAATGGTCTCATCGGACCCCTTCACTTGCTGACATCTCTTTGAGGCGCGCGTGGAACACAACGCGCCGTAGACCCGGGCCTGGTCCTTACCGGACGGCGAGCTACCCATTGCTCACCGTCCGCAAGCCCGCGCCTACGGTGGCCGGGAATCGGCAATCGATTCCCAACGCCCAGGGCGTCTCCTTCTGCTGCGGCTAGGGGCGTGAAGGCGCGAAATTTGCCTCTCCCTCACGCGCTCCGCCTCCTCCTTCGCGAGCATTACTGCTTCGGAGAAGGAGGTGACGGCCTCCCATGCCCTCTCGCTCCGTACCATGGCCTGGACTAGGGCCGGCCGCGAGAGATCCCCGCCACCGATCGCCTCCACGAGGACACGGCGGTGCTCTGCCCGAGCCAGGCATACCTCCACCGTATGCTCCACCGTGTCCTCCGGGCGATCCACGCAGTGATGACACCCGGGCGTTTCCTCCCGCCTTATCCGAAACAGGTACCTCCCGAAACAGCCGTGTCCGGTGAGGACCTGCGTCAAGCTCTAGGTGAGGACGCCGTGGCGCCTCTCCAGCCACTTCTCAAAGAGGGGACTTATCGCCGCAATAGTGGCGTGCCCAGCATTGGGTTGCGACAATCGCACTCTCCATGACGCCATGAGATCCCGTCGGAGCTCTGTCCGCTGTGGCATCGGAGTCAAGCCCCGGCGTTTCGCCTCCTTGCGCCACTCCCAAATATGTGCGAGGACTTTTGCCTCCAGATCCCATGGCAGCAATCCGGCAAGGAGACTCGCCGCCTCACCGGAGACCGTGCGGTATCCCCGGACCAGCCGGCCATGACCCTCTGGGACGCGTTCAACCGGCGCGGGCGGGCAGGCCGCCGCCTCAACGAACGCGCCCATACCGGTGCCCCGTACAGGGCCATGGACCGCATGATCCCCACGTATAGCCTCCGGCAGGAGGCGTTTGGACCCCCTAGATTGGGCAGGAGCCGCTTCAAGGCAGCCCCGGCCCGCACCAGTCTGGGAGCCAAACGTCGGAAATGCTCCACGAAGTTCCACCGACTGTCGAGGACGAGTCCCAGGTACTTCATCGTCGACTCGACGCCGATGTGAACCCCTCCTACCGTTATTTGGGAACCCGACGGTGGCGCGTTCCGAGGACCATGAAAACACATGGCCTCGGACTTGGTGCAAGGCCACCTCGAGTCCCAATTTAACTGCCGGATTCTGGCCACGATTGTCGCAACCCCGTGTGTCGCTAGTTCGATCGCCGCCTGGTGCGACCTACCCAGCGCCAGAACCAACGTCAGCGTAACAAACGACGCTGACGCCGCTGGGGAAGCCGTCGGGTCCTGGGGCCGTATTTCTGGCATTCAGCCTACGTACCGCCACCCTCATCTCTACCTCGGTCACCTCTGGAGCATCGTCGTCGTCGTCGGCGGTGTGGTCCGCTTCGGGCACCGCAGTAGGCGGAGCCATGGGTGGGGAGGCATGTTCCCCTCTCGAAGGGAACAGAGCGCTCACCACGTCCCCCACAAGCTGTGGCCGGCGACTCTGCGTCAGCGGGGGAGCCCATGGGCGGAGTTTCTCCCGCACCATTTTGTATGGGCGTCCCCACGGGTCTCTATTCAGAGTCTCCAGTGACTCCTCGCGGGCCAGTGCCCTGGCCCGCAGGATCTCCGCTTGGAGGGCGGTCTTCGCCGCTCTGTACCCCTCGTACAGCTCCGCCTGAATGGCTTCCGTATCCGGAGGTCGAATACGGAGCCTGCGGTGCCTGGTGTACCGGCGTCGCGGAGCAACGCACGCATTGCGCAGTGTCGTCAGCTGTCGCGACCACCAGTACACCTGGTGCGAAGCACGTCCGGGCTGGACCCGGGGAATTAATATACCCCTGCTTCTTTAACTTTAAGAAAGCTTACGGATTTTTGAAAATCTGATCTGGGAACACTGCTCCCGCGTCTCTCAAAAGGCGCCATCAAAATTTTATTTTGCGCTGGAATTTTTTTTTCGTATTTGGCCTTTTTTGGCGCCTCTTGCCATCTGGCGCAAGAGAGCGATCACTCCTAAGCAAGTACATAATTACATTGAGCATCGTGTTTGGTGGAACGGTAGAACCTAGCAGACATTCACAATGCCTTAAAACTACAAAATAAAAAGATACACAATATTATATTTTATTTCGCAACTTGAAGCAGATTAGTGTCCAAGATCCTCTTTATATTTTTTCTGTCAGTCACGCGTCAGTAGTACTGACTACACTTGAATTACGAAAACCACCCTTACTGCTTTGTAATAAAGAAGATTTTAACGTGAAACCATTGCCATGCGTTGATAACTTGGTCACAAGGTTCACATCAACATAATCTCTCTTACAGACGTTAGACTAGCCGCCTTCGAGTGTCTAGTAGACTTCGTCCGCGTGGACGGTAAACCTGAGGACCTGTCATCCTTACTGACGGCAGTAGAAAGTGACGCCGACCCCTGCGTGAGGCACGGCTTAGCTCGCCTTCTTATCAACATGCCACCCTTTGAACGAGCTCAAAGGCATCGGCTTGACACTGAAGCTGTAGTACATAGGTAAGTTCAGTATGGTCGTAAATATAGCACATTAAGTTTTCGAATATTCGGCTTTGTAGAGCATCGTCTCTTTCAGTCATACTTGGACAACAGTCTCTTTCTAAAACTTTGTAACGTTTTATAGCCTTCTTGATGTATAGAACTTATTAAGAAAATAGTAGTTTACTGCTAAATGTCGGTATGGATATACAAAACACAAATAATATTGTATGTAGTGACACCTCCGTATAAGACAGTCCAGTACCTGTACATTACTGTGTGATAGAAAGTAAAACTACGGTTTCCTAGAAAAGTGGTTGCCGCACTTGACGGCCGCAGCGACGGCTGTCATGAATATGATGACAGCGGCAAAGATTTAAATCGTTAGACTCGTCCTAGCGCGTCAAAATATAGTCGAGTTTCTGATTCGTTTTGACACACAATGACACATTGACTACACTTGTTTGTCATGGAAACGCTATTTAATAATGTGTGAGCTCACTCTTCTCAGTATGGACACTTTTTCTTGTGACTGAGTACGGTGAGGGCAAATCTAGCGATTTAAATCTTTGGGGGGGCGGGGTTTGCTTTACGGTGTCAACAACACTCTAGGAAACCACACCAACTTACTTTCATAATCAACGTTGCAATGACGTCATCCGCCGTAAATTGCGGATGCCACGTGACTGGTCACCGTAGCTAAACAAACTAAAACTGGAGACAAATATCTATCTATTACGCGTTCGGAGTAGAAGTTAATTTTTTATATTAATTTATATTTCTTGAGTTGTTTCTTTATATGTTTTTAAATACTAGAAATATCACATATCCTATTACAGATTATGGAACAACATAAATTGCCTACTATCGAACGACGCCAGACTCCGCTGTGACCTCGTAGACCTATACTACACATTGTACGGGCTCAAGCGACCTATATGTGTACCCCTGCCAGAGATACAGGCTATGATGAAACAAATGCACCATAAAGAACGGGAAAGGTTAGAACGAGAGAGGGAGAGGGAAAAGGAGAAGGAAAGAGAAAGAGAACGTGATAGATTGAAGGAGTTGGAGCCTAAACCTGTGATTAAGCAGGAGGTTGACGATGTAAGTACTTATATTGATGAAAAACCGGGTTGAAAAAAAAATGCTTTCATTATGTTGCAGAGTTTATCTGTTCTTTTGAACACTAATAACCTAATAGGGTATTACATCCATATTTAAAAAGTGTCTCAATTAGGTTCTATAGTGCTAACGAATAACTAAAAAAATCACAAAATTTTTATTCAATCGTTAAGCATAAAATGCATTTAAATTTTGTTTTTTCAAATTTAACGCTTAATTTGACAAAAACGCTGGACGCAGTGGACGCCATATTGCTCTGTGGTCATGAAGTCAGTTGGCTGTGTTAACAAATGTGGTGATATTATTTAAGTTATTGTGTTGTTTTCTTTTACAAAACCGTCCTCCATGTTATTATTTCAATAAAAATTACGTTGGTTACGAAAATAATTAAAAGCCTTTATAGATTAAAGGTACGCTGATAGTTGAAAGTGAACACTTTCTAAGTTTACATAGCCGTAAGACGTAAGTTACTATCATGGAGGATACTATTTAGTGGTGTTATGGAACAGATTAAAAAAGCTGAAACCTTTGAATTGAATTTTAAAATTTAGTTTGCTATTTTATCTAACTAAAACTAACGTTTTCCGACTGCTTTTTGCCTAAGCTATCTCAATTATATATTTTTATATTTTTTCTCATGCAGAGTAAAACACCCTTTTGAAGTTTAACTCTACTTTAATGGAAGAAGAAAATGCGTTACAGTTTGTCTTCTTAAATAATCCTTTTCATTTATTAGGATGGAAGATAAGATATTTCGTTTATTTTTTTTTTATAAATAACGTTGCCCCACACTAGGAATACAGGAGAAATTCTTAGTGTGGGGCAACGTGTTAAAAAAAAAAAAAAAAACTGCCACTTGGGGCCGTGCGATGGATAACTTTATTGACAAATAAGAAAATGTCATACCTTTCTCATCTAATCTGTTTTCGCTATTTATTTTCCAAACATGTAAACAACCACGAGTTTTAGGAAGAACAACTGTAATGCCTACATATAAGGTTCAGTTTGCGCTACAAATTCATTATTTTTATAACTTTTTCAACAATTTGTCAATCAAAGTTATTTTTGTAGATTTTAGACTGACTAGTACAGTTAGTCTAAAATCAACTTTATTTACACTGACATAAGTTGATTGATAAGTTGATTTGTTTAAGTGGAAATAACATCAATTGGAAACAAGGTTTTATATAGACCTTATTTTCATGCAACCAAAAAACTTCTTCTCTCACATATAAATTATTACAGGTAAAATACGAGCCCGAAGTACCAATGGACATAGGTCTGCCTATGTCTGGATTAGACAGGATAGTGGACGTGCCTCTAGATGAAATGTTACCGGTGCCACTGACCAGTATCAAGGAGGAAGATGTCAAGATCGATGTCACGAGCGTGCCCACTGAACTGCCCAGGGTTTTCAATGTAAGTTTTACCGGCATAGACACATCTTAGTAAAGAAACTGTGCTTCGTCAAAGACTGGTTAACTTAAATAGCGCGTTATGGCGTTATTTTAACTTTTACAAATTGTTTTGTCCAATAGCTCATTAATAGATAGCACCTGGTCGACCGAGCTCTGATCTGGAAAAAATAGAGAATGCTCATTTAATAGTACAGGCTATCCTATACTAATCGATTGCCGATTCCCGGCCAACGTAGGCGCGGGCTTGCGGACGGTGAGCAATGGGTAGCTCGCCGTCCGGTAAGGAAAAACTCATCAACTGTACTGATTACTAAAGTTTTCGAGTTACACATTTAGAAAAAATCTGTAAGTAAAGTTTTTAAAAAGATTATCAAGCGGGAAAAATCATTATACATTTCACAAAACTGATATTATTGAAAGATTGCCTGAACCTGATGTACATGAATCTGAAATTGACGATTAGGCTTACCGAATTTTATGTACTTATTTTGTTTTAATTTCATTAAATGAAATTAAATGAAATAAAATTGTTTATTCTGTAAATAGGATATTGGAATCACTTTTACACGTCATCTTAATAAATAATTAAAAATTAGCTAGATGAGTTCGGCGTTTCCCATCTGACTACTCTGAGAAGAAAGGCCGAAACAAACTCAGAGGTCACAGTCTCTTTTAAAGTCCAGACAAAATCTTGGTCAGGCCATATGAGGACCATGTAGATTAGTCTGAAATGGTTTTTTGAGAAAAGAACCACACAGATTTGAGTGTACCTGTCCTGTCATTGCAAGCATTTAAAACTCAAAATCAAACTTAAACTCAAAGCATTTATTTTAATTAAACCCTTTACAGGCACTTTTGAATTGTCAAAGAGCTTTCTCACTAACTGAAGTGAGAAAGTTGAAGCTAGTTGCCCATTCCAAAACGTAGATCTCTATGGAGAAGAACGGGCAAGAAACTCCAAGGACACTCTTTTAACACTTTGCGGGACACTGAACGAGACACAATAAAAGTTTTATTGTTATTACGTTTATAGGCGTTTAGTGTCCCGGAAAGTGTTAAATATAGAAATTACAAAATCCTGGGTACATTACTCTTGTTGATTCTATATGTGAGAACAATATAAAAAAAAAACAAAAACGATTAAAAATATAAGATAAAAAATAAGCCCTGGTTGATAAGAGATGACCAGTCTCAACTGACGGCGCCCGTTCACGAACATGACGCATGGATCAGCACCATTCAGCTCAACCATTTTGTAGGGAACCGAATGATCCAACAGAACATTTGTCAGTAATCGTGGAGCTCAACCCAGAACTTAAGCGAGCTCAACTCGACGAACAATACCAAAGAAAGGACATTTGGGTAGTGCGCATAAACTAATCAAACTGCCAGACCATCATTAAAACTTAATTGAGAAAAAAAAAACACAGTCCTCACATTCACAAAAATTTAAATAATATAATACTTTACAAAGTAATCATGTCATTTTGTATAATATATTCAACAATGTCAATGTTTATATAATACGGGTTTATTTTGATGATTTTACTGAATAATTAGGTATAATGTTAATTTTTATGATTTTATCGCAAGGCTTAGCAGAGCGAGCAGCTCAATCCCAAGCTTAGCTTTAGCAAGTTTTTATCTTCTAAATAATCTTTAATACAGCTTTTAAATCGTTGAAGTTTGTTGTAAAAGCGTATACATTGACCCATGAACGAGTTGCCTACTCTGTGGAGACGAGTGCGATGTACAGCAAGGTTGTGTTTATTCCTGGTATTTAAACTATGAATATCAGAAATCTTCTTAAAATTTGATATATTTTTGTGTACAAAAATATATTGTGAGGCTACAGTCAGAATATTTATTTCTTTGAATTTAAGTACCTACGTACTAAACGTTAAAAGCCGAGTAGTTTAAGAAAAGTCACAACAAAAAGTTTTTTTGTTTTAACTTTGTCTCAGACTAGGAATTTCTCATGTATCGTGGGTGCGTTTACAAACATTTAAACTCACATAATCAAACAGCCAGACCCGGAAAAATCTACTTATGTGTGGAAGTGAGTGCTGGGTGTGGCAAAAGAAGCATTAAAGTAGGATAAATGCTGTGGAAATGCATTCTTTGCGAAGCATGTGTGGTCTAACTATAAATGATAGGCTGAGGAATGAGGTGATAAGACAACGGTGTGAGTTAAAAGAAGATGTAGTGACAAAAAATGAAAAGGGAATGCTGAGATGGTTTGATCATGTTGAGAGGATGAATGAAAGGCGGCTAACAAAATGTATTTACGAGGCAGATGTGACTGGAAACGCCGGGAGGGGACGCCCTAGGAGGACATATACTGACCTTATAGGTGATGTTCTTGAGAAAGGACAAGTGCGTAGTACTCGCAACCGGCGTGCGTGTATGACCAGATGTATGAACGTAAACGGGGCAAAAGGATTGCTCATTTAATAGTTTATTGTTACTTTTACTTTCTTCTATCTGGGCTAGTTAGCAATAAATGTGTGATATGTTTTCAATATGAAAAAGTACTAGATCCTTTTTGTAATTTCTGCTCAGTAAAGTGCACGTCCAATCGTTCATAGTAACAATTTGACTTTTGAGCCTCCTTTAGTAAGTAGTTAAATTGTTACTACTGACGTCCGTTTCACCTTGCATCCTCAAAGAAGGTAAGAAAGAAGGTACAGAAGAAACATAATATAGACACAGAAGACAGAAAATAGAAGGTAACATTGCAGACAAAATAGATTCATTATTACAATACAAAAATTATGTTTATTTCTGTACAGGACGACAACAAACGTGAGTTTATGACTGACAACGCGGTCGCGTTGCCTGGTATACCCGGCACTTCGGGCCCAGTTGGATTCGAGCCAGGCATGTTCCGACACGACAAGGATGACATGGGGGCTCCTAAGGTAAGCTGAAACTAGAATAGAAAATGTTATATGATTTAGGAAAAAATATCTCAATCTGCTAAGTTCAGTCTAACAAGATGCAGCTGAATACCAGTATTTTACATGGAGCGACTGCCTATTTGACCTCCACAACCCAGTTACTGGGTAACACGATACCCCTTGGTAAGACTGGTTGTCAGCCTTTCGGGCTTCTGACGACCCTTAACGACTGTCAAAGATTCAAGAATGACAGCCGCGGATCAACGGCTTAACGTGCTTTCCGAGACTCGGTATGTTAAGATGGTCACCCATCCACGGACTGACCGCGGCAAGCGTAGCTTAACCTGATTGATGGACCCGTTTGGGGTGAAAATATCAGCTATCTTTTTATGGCTTAATACTGCAACATGGCCTCGTGGGAATCATAAGTAAAGACTCCCTCGTTGGTCTAGTGGTCGCAAGCGCTACTGCTGAACATGAGGTCCTGGGTTCGATTCCCAGGTCGGGCAGTGTCAATAGGTTTTTCTTTCTGGAATTCCTCAGTAGCAGCCCGGGGTCTGGATTTGTGGCCGGTAGATGGCAATAGGCTCGCCCCCTATTACATGGGACTTAAAACATAACTGGCGAAATGTGGGTGTACTATAGGTACACCTCTGCCCTACCCTTCAGGGAAACAAGGCGTGATGTTATGTTATGTTATGCATCTTCTCTAATAAAACTGAATCCATAAATTAGAGTAGTAAATAATACATATATGATGAGGAAATCAGATTCTCCAAATTGTGATGTGTGCGGTGTAGTTGAAGACGTGCATCACCTGTTGGTGGAATGTGTCCGTTACGAGACGGATAGATAGCTCTTTATAAGAACACACCAATGTGGGTATGTTCCACAAAATGTTGTCCTCTCCTTTGTCTGAAGCCGCTAAAGCACTGTTTAATGTTATTTAGTCGTAAGCCATAATTAGTAAGTAGATCTATTTTAGTTTAAGTTAGGTTACGATGGAATTGATATGTACATTATTTATAAAAATTCCTTAAATAAATAGAAAAAAAAAAAAAAACATATATTTGGAAAAATCAATACTGAAAAAAAGAACAGTCCTCACTCACTCACTGACGCACCCAGCTTAAACTGATAAATAAAACTACAACTAATACACTCAATACAATTACAGGCAAAGAAGAAGAAGAAAGAAAAAAAGAAGCACAAACATAAGCACAAGCACAAACATAGCAGCAAAGAAAAATCAAAGGAACACAAAGACAAGGACCGTTCCTTACCTCCCCGACCTCCCTCGAGCACGGAACATTTGAAGATCAAAGAGGAGACGCGGGAGACGCTCAGTTCGTTCAGCTCGAGCCAAAGTCCCTCAGAGGATATCTCGTCAATGCCTAGTAATATGAGTTTTTAAATCTTCCTACTTTTGATTATGACGTAATATGTAAGCATATAATCTAGCGATTTTTTTTGTTGGTTACGCTGTGATAGTCACCAATCAGAACTATGTTTCATGACGCGATACCGTTAATCGTCCAATCACGACGATTCTTTTCTCCGCGCTAATACCGTAGAAATAAAATTATTGTGTTAAAAAAAATTATAGTTTCTGCTTAATCCCCAAGGGAATGTGCGTGAGTATATGTATGTATGTTTATATGACGTTCATCTACTATTCTACTTCATGAATATGTCTTGTATGTTAATTGAACCAAGTTATTAACATATCAAGGCTAAAGTCGCTAATAATAACGTCTCTTTTTGCATAACTTATTTATTTTAAGACATCGAAACAGTCCGTGATGACGTATAACTTCTTCCATTTGTAGTATCAATCTTTTAAACTATGTAAATCTGATAGACTGATTGTATTTTTCTTATCATTATATTTTCATTCCTATTAACTTTACTACAGTCTTATTAAGACGAGCTCTGCTGTAAATCATCGCGACGCAATGGTTGAGGAGTTAAGACTATGGCCCTGTGCGATACGATGCGAAACGATACGGTACGATATTTTACTATAGAAATACACAATTTGTGAAAATTTCAACTGTCTACCACCTATTACGGTTCATGCACAGCGGAGGGTAATAGGATTCCGTTTGGCACCCTCGGGTACGGAACCCTAAAAAGAAAGAAACATGAAAACAAGACATGGCAGTTTCATCCTGCATTCTTTCGTTTTTAACCAGTAGGATGTTGACTTGTGATCCCAACTTTTAAAGTAAAATATCGTATTGATCGTTGCCGTGTGAATGGGTCTATGTAAGGCTAAACTCATGTGAGTTCCGAGTCCTATCAAAAATAATAACTGGCAGTCCGTAAGTTTAAAGTAAAAGTAGTAAGATCTGTCTGTAACCGTTGTGGCGATGTACTATATTTGTATTACGTAGCTCTGTTCTATAGGCGTATGTTATTTTTGATCGACAAACAGTAGTGACAAATATATATTTCATGTTTATAAATTTAAGACGCAGTACGTACATATTTCATGGAAATATATTTCTGAACGTTGTAAGCAACTGCGTTGTGCATTATGAGCGAAAGATTTTAGTAAGACATTAAAATAGGTAGATCTTGTTTTTTTACGAAAGGTCAACTTTGTGAATAGATTGTAATTTGTGAATTATATTATATTTTCCGGTTGGACTTAGTTCTAACATTGAGGTATTTTTTTATGGTTGGAACAAAAACGAAAGGATTATAATATACTTAGGTACATAAATTTTGAGCAAAGTGAAAAGAATAAAGTATGTTAATATAAGTAAATAAAGAAATTATAGGATAAATTTCAAGCTTTTTATTTTTTATTCCTAACACAAGTGACAAAAATAATGATGACCTAAATCCAAGAAATAGGCGTGACAACAGTAGGTTATGTCAATTGAGGTGTCAAACCGCTTTGATAGGCAAGAGTGTTTATGCACGGGGCCAATTATTTATAATAAATTACCAAGAGATTGGAAAGATTTAAATGCTTTGCTGTTTAAGAATAGATTACGTCAATTTTTGATAAATTGTAGCGGTTACACCGCCACATACGAACTACGCATCAAAGACATGACGTCACACAAATCCTGCATCGCGCAATTAGAGTTTACCGCGCGA
The DNA here is from genome assembly GCA_963853775.1 of Xanthia togata. NCBI lineage: Eukaryota > Metazoa > Arthropoda > Insecta > Lepidoptera > Noctuidae > Xanthia > Xanthia togata. The sequence continues at coordinate 7,378,481 of OY970802.1, read as the reverse complement.
ACGACATAGATAAGACTATCCGAAATCAACAGTCGGGCAGTCGGCCCGCCAGACACAACACCCGTCTAGTTGGAGGATCCTCCCTTTTCTATGGTGGATGAGTGAACTTTACACCCTGTTCCTCATACCTCTAAAAAATAAAACGTATTACAGTGTGACTGAGTTCCTATCTGAGAAAAAGATTAGTTGACTTTTGTAGTAATCGTTATAAGGAGCTCTTATTTAATAATTATTCATTGAATGGTTTATAATTTGATAATAATTGATCTAATGACAGATAATAATTTGATGTGAATAATATAATATGATAATAATCTAATGTAAATAATATATGATAATAATTTGATGTAAATGTTAAATACTCGTTCAATAATAATAACTTGATTAAATGTTAAATACAATAATAATAACTTGATGTAAATATTTGCATGCTGAATGGCAAAATATGGCTGATCTTTGTACTGTACTAAAACCTATTGATGTATCATCTACCCATATTTGCAAAAATAAATTATTCTTATTCTTATCAGGGATCACCAATAAGTTTTATTATGGGCCATTTTTTTAAATAATATGGACTGTCGCAGTCCGTTTGTAGACGATTACTAGCAACCAAGATAAAAATGTCAACTATGAAAAAAGTGAAAAAAAAAAACATTAATGAATGTAATAAACAAATATGAAGTAAGTATGTAATAAAGAAATAGCTTTTCCAGTCTGAAATGACGCGCCCCACTACCGCATTAAACGTAAGTGCACGGGTGGTGGCGCGGCTTTGAGACTTGACGCACCACGTGGTTTGAATTGCGCAGGAGATGATTTTTTTTTATGTCCACTGCTGGGAAAAGGGCCTACTCTCTCCGAGAGGGAGTGGGCTGTAATCTAGGTACCACGCGGGCCCAGTGCGGGTAGGTAGATGTCACATGTCTTCGAATTTTTGTTTTTAGGACATGCCGGTTTCCCCACAATGTTTTCCTTCACCGTTTTGAGGGCAGCGGTGATGAGATTATTAACACAAAGTAAAGCATCTGCCTGGGTTCGAACTCACGACCTACGACTCGTAAGTCGGGACCGTTACCACTGCTCTCGGTTTTATTTGAATACTTATTAAGTTTTAATTTAAAAAATACGCATAAAATAGGTCGGCGTTCCAGATCCGGTTCGCGGTTTGCCATTTGGTGACTCCTGCCTGACCTAAATAGTGTTAATTTAAGTAATTGAAATGACATGAACGTTTTTCTAATTTTCTAAAAAAGGAATTCCATGTGCGTAAGATAATTTTATACGTAATATGCGTTCGCAATTTATTTGCCAAACATGTAAACAAACACGAGTTTTAGAAAAACAAATCTAATGCTTGCACATAAGGTTCAGTTTGCGCTACAAATTCAAATTTTTTATGACTTTTTCAACAGTATACTAGTCAGTCTAAAATCAACTTTATTTACACTTGCATAAACTTAAATTTTGTTTAATGGAAATAACATCAATTGGAAACAAGGATTTATGTACGTATAACCTATTTACGTAAGATTAAATCTTCAGTGTTTCAGTAAGTATTTGTTTAACTAGGCTTGTTTGCGCAATCACAAATAAGATAAATGCAATCAAAATAATACTATATTGTTTAGTTTAAGCAACAATAGCCCAGCAGTTAACTGCGCACTGCGAGCGAGAGATCGACTTTAAACTCGCACTTTTGACGAGAAATTACTCTATAAATAAGGTGTAGGTACAATCTACAATCATTCGATCAATAACTTCAGAAATCCAAGACTTTTTTTTACATAAATGCAATCGGCATTCCTGTAAAAAATATGTATAGCATTGTACAGTACCTAGGTCAAATTCAAATTCAAAATATTTTATTACACATAAACCTACAAGGGCACTTATGAAACGTCAGAAGCTAGGTGCACGGTTCCAATTGGTCGTTTCCTATGGAGAAGAGCCGGCAAGAAACTCCACGGTTACTCTTTTAAAAGTAAATGGTATTTACAATCTTTTCAAGTTACAGTGTTTATAGGTATGAGAGGACATGGTAGGCCTATCAACAAGTACCAGGTACTTAGCAAGATAGAAAACGATCGACAGATCTAAAAGTCGGTTATGCCTACAACGTTCTCACATTCACAAAATATAAAAGAGAATCTATATAAAAAAAAACAATTAAAAACCTATTTAAACCAAATGGCATGACTGCCACTAAAGCTGTAACAAATCTATAAAAAATATAGTAGGTATAGTGAAGTTATATAATGTCAAATAATGAAAAGATTATGTCAAAAAAATACGTAAATGAAAAAAAAGAAAAATAGGTAAAATCAAATAATCATCTTAATTTGGGAGCAGTTAATAGACATAATTACATAGTAATGCCGTTATTGAGGTACCAGGGAAGCCACATGTGCAGAAGGAATTATTGCCAAACTTCCTTGTCTTGAACGTAGTCTTTAATCTTATAATATGCTTTTTTGATAAGGACACGTTTGATGTGGGTTTTGAACTTTCCATCACTAAGTTCTGTAACCGACTTTGGCAACTTGTTATAAAATTGAATACTGTTTATAACAAATGACTTACTAGTTTTCAACCGACTTCAAAAAGGAGGAGGTTCTCAATTCGACTGTAAGTTTTTTTTTTTTTTTTTTTTTGTATGTTTGTTACGCGATTACTCCGCCAATTATGAATTGATTTAGATGATTCTTTATTTGTTTGGTAGGGCATACTTCAGAAGTGGTCCCATATAAATTTGGTCAAGATCTGATGAGGGTTTTTTGAGTTAGCTTCAATAATACGTATTTTTCTCACCTAGTATATGTGGACGATATTCTAATAGTTCCTGTCACTGTAATTTACATAGCTCAGGTAGTGGTATTAAAATTTGGGAAATTATATGTGCGGCAACAAAAGTTTTCTTTAGCACCTGCAACCTAGCGTCTTTTTTTATATGTAGGCGACGAGTTAATAGAACAGCTTCAATTATATTAATTCATCATCTTTACTATTCCAACAGAATATCAAAAAACCAGCGTCAATTTACGAGCGTAAATTAATATGACTCCGAGCTACCGATAAATATATTTACTTCTGATTTGATAACTCAGCGACTAATGTTGTAAGTGAGCTACTTTATATATTTTAGAGATTCAACATCTGTCTGCTAATAAAATCAAATTCCAGCCTCAAAATTAGCAATCAAAGTTTTTCATTTAACAACTAAATTAATAAATCATATTCTTTTTTCGTGAAAGTTTGCAACACGTAACGTAATCCAATGTCAGTGAAGCGAGCTCGGGACTCGGGGCACCCCGACACGGACAGGTTAGGTTAGAAGGGGATGGCGGGGTCTAGTGAGCGAGCGTAGCGAGCGAATAGACCCCGCCATCCCCTTCGTGGTTATTTTTTTTTAAACCACCCAGAAATAGGAGCCCCGCGAAGCGGGGCTCCGTCGACAATGCTTTACTAAAAATAACCTTGATTGTTACAAGGTAATATTCCAAGATTTGAACATATTTTGGTTTGACCTTGACTTTTGATGTGTATGACCTTGACTTTTGGGTGCTGACCTTGACCTTGACGATGTGTTTGACCTTAGTATTGCTTGGAAACTAATTTAGACCCGCCACGTGATCTTCCCCGCTCTTAATACTCCGGCGACATTTGGCCATTTTTTTGAAACTGGCAATTTTTTTCTCGGCACCTATGGTTTTCCCTAAGGTGTGTCCAAACACAAACAAACACAGAGTTGCAGATGTTTGTTTATGATAACAATATTTTTTGTATGTTCATTTGGGTAGGTATAATAGTCAATTACTTATGGTAACATTATAAATAGATAGGCGAATACATGAAATTAGAGCTTTCATTGACCATTATTTGATGACAATAATAAGGAAATTTTATGTTCAAATATAGTAGATTCACTCATCAATTACTTATGCTAAAGTATAAAAATAAAGGTGACTATGAAATTAGAGTACGTTGATATTATTTTATAGATGAAGTTGATACACTTATTAGAAGCTGGCAATGAGTAGACATATCACAAATTTAGTTGCTTAAGAATTATCACCATGTTGCGTCATATTAACAGTAGCTTGTTTTACAATATAAATGGTCGCATATAAACCATTTATTAGACGCTAAAAGTTCGTCGCTGACCTATTAATTCATTAGACAACTAAATATATTTGCAGACGAGAATGACATTTTATAGAAGCTGCCTTAATTAGCACCCTTAAAATTTTTGTGGGGTTTTGTGTAGGTACCACAACTAAAAAGTGAAAAATAAAAACTTTTTCTCAAAAAATAAAACCGACTTCCAAAAAAAAAACACTACAAAGTGAAAAATAACTTTGATTTCGGAAGTCGGTGGCAAAAAAACCAAAATAAAAAACCAAAGACACCGACTTCCGAAATCAAAGTTATTTTTCACTTTGTAGTGTTTTTTTTTGGAAGTCGGTTTTATTTTTTGTGAAAAAGTTTTTTAGCTAACCTAAATTTGGGTATCACAATTTCATGTTTACTGCGTGTATTTATATTATGGAAATCGCTTCTAATTTTGAAAAGTCCTAAGTTTTTCCAAACATACAAAATACTTTCTAAGATATAAAGAGAAGGCTGAGTTAGTATATCAATTTCTTTGAATTTATTTCTAAGGGACTCACGAGGACCCATTTTATAGATAGCGCGAATAGCCCTCTTTTGTAAAATAAAAATGGAATCTACGTCAGCTGCCGATCCCCACAGCAAAACGCCATAAGACATAATACTGTGGAAATAAGCAAAGTATACTAACCTAGCTGTGGCTACATCAGTCATCTGCCTTATTTTTCTTACTGCTTATGCAGCCGAACTTAATCTACCTGAAAGAACTCTAATGTGGGCGCCCCATTGCAATCTCGAATCTAAAGTAATTCCTAGAAATACGGTTTCCGTAATAGCTTCTAGTTTCTTACCATCAAGTTTTAAATTTAGACCTACTTGAGGTACATTTGGTAATGAGAACTTAAGACATTTAGTTTTGTTCGCATTAAGTAAAAGATTATTAGCTGCGAACCATTTCAAAATAACTGCTAGACTATCGTTGACATGTATAACATCCGTATCTTTTCTATCAATTTTAAAAATAAGAGAAGTGTCATCAGCGAATAGAATTATGTCTGATAAGTTAGCCATCATGTAAGGAAGGTCATTAATATAAACTAGGAATAGGAAAGGGCCAAGAATTGATCCTTGAGGCACGCCCATCTTAACTAGAGACCCCAAGGATGTCACCCCGTTAATGTTTACTTTTTGCTGCCTGTTTGATAGATAGGAAAGAACAAGATCACCAGCTTGTCCACGAATTCCGTAGTGGTGTAATTTACAGATCAGTGTTTTATGGTCAACGCAGTCAAACGCTTTTGAGAGGTCACAGAAAATGCCAATTGCATCCTGGGACTTCTCCCAGGATTCCAAAATGTGACTGATGAGTTTTACTCCAGCGTCAGTCGTCGACCTACCTTTCGTGAAACCAAACTGGTAACTATGTAAAATCCCATTTGAATTAAAATGTGACAACATCTGGTCTAGCATGATTTTTTCATATATTTTCCTCAATGCTGGTAGCACAGATATAGGTCTATAATTAGAGGGATCACTCTCAGTACCTGATTTGAAAATTGGTACTTCTTTACTATGTTTCATTAAATCAGGAAACGTACCGCTATCTAAACATTGATTAAATATGCCTGTTAGGACAGGGGCAATTGAGTCAATGATATCTCCAAGAACCTTAACGGAAATCCCCCATAAGTCTTCAGTGTTTTTTATGTTAAGACTTTTGAATGCTTTTGTACATAATTGTGACAATAGAAATAGGCTTGAATTCAAAACTTGGAATATCCTTACTGAAGGTACTGTACAATGTTTAAAAAAAAAAACATAAGTATATTGTATAAAGGCTCGTGCAGACCAGCGCGACGCGACGCCGCGACGCGACTCGAACAATACAATTTCTAAGAAAACTTCACGGTATAACAATAGCCGGTGTCGCGTCGCGCTGGTCTGCCCGAGCCTTAATACTATCTAATTACGCAACACATTTTCGTAAACGATTACGACAAATTTGTTTCATTTTGACAGTTCTACAACATTCATTGCATTATTTACGTTGTTGAGCAGATTTTCTTTTCAAACATATGAAGCAATGAATTAGTCATTTGTTTCAAAACGATTCAAATTCCGATTGATCGTGTATTACGTAATTAGGGTACTGGTTCTTTTTTTGTTGTGACCTTGACCGTTACTGTATGAATAAAATTTCTGAAAAGTAGATAATTTTATAATCTTTGTGTCCGGTTGATGGCTTTACACTCGGCCCCGAAGGCAACGTAGTTGTAGGTAATAGGTCACGATTGATATTTGATACTTCAGGTATAGACTAAGATGACAATCGTGGCCAGAATCCGGCAATTGGGACTCGAGGTGGCCTTGCACAAGTCTGAGGCCATGTGTTTTCATGGTCCTCGGAACGCGCCACCGTCGGGTTCCCAAATAACGGTAGGAGGGGTTCACATCGGCGTCGAGTCGACGATGAAGTACCTGGGACTCGTCCTCGACAGTCGGTGGAACTTCGTGGAGCATTTCCGACGTTTGGCTCCCAGACTGGACCGGGCCGGGGCCGCCTTGAAGCGGCTCCTGCCCAATCTAGGGGGTCCAAACGCCTCCTGCCGGAGGCTATACGCGGGGATCGTGCGGTCCATGGCCCTGTACGGAGCACCGGTTTGGGCGCGTTCGTTGAGGCGGTGGCCTGCCCGCCGGTTGAACGCGTCCCAGAGGGTCATGGCCACCCGGCTGGTCCGGGGATACCGCACGGTCTCTGGTGAGGCGGCGAGCCTCCTTGCTGGATTGCCGCCATGGGATCTGGAGGCAAAAGTCCTCGCGCATATTTGGGAGTGGCGCGGGGAGGCGAAACGCCGGGGCTTGACTCCGATGCCGCGAGAAATCGCGGCACAGCGGACAGAGCTCCGACGGGATCTCATGGCGGCATGGAGAGTGCGATTGTCGCAACCCAGTGCTGGGCACGCCACTATTGTGGCGATAAGTCCCCTCTTTGAGGAGTGGCTGGAGAGGCGCCACGGCGTCCTCACCTTCCGCCTGACGCAGGTCCTCACCGGACACGGCTGTTTCGGGAGGTACCTGTTTCGGATAAGGCGGTAGGAAACGCCCGGGTGTCATCACTGCGTGGATCGTCCGGAGGACACGGTGGAGCATACGGTGGAGGTATGCCCGGCTTGGGCAGAGCACCGCCGTGTCCTCGTGGAGGCGATCGGTGGCGGGGATCTCTTGCGTCCGGCCCTGGTCCAGGCCATGGTACGGAGCGAGAGGGCATGGGAGGCCGTCACCTCCTTCTGCGAAGCAGTAATGCTCACGAAGGAGGAGGCGGAGCGCGTGAGGGAGAGGCAAATTTCGCGCCCTCACGCCCCTAGCCGCCGCAGGAGGAGACGCCCCGGGCGTCGGGAATCGATCGCAGATTCCCGGCCACCGTAGGCGCGGGCTTGCGGACGGTGAGCAATGGGTAGCTCGCCGTCCGGTAAGGACCAAGCCCGGGACCAGGGTCGACGGCGCGTTGTGTTCCACGCGCGCCTCAAAGAGTGTCAGCGAGTGAAGGGGTCCGATGAGACCATTGCCTGCCGGGGTTGCGGGAAAGTCCGAAAGGGATACCGTGGCCCCCTGGCATTGCACAGGCAAGAGAAGGAACACGGGTGGGTTTTAGTCAGTAAGAGTCTGACACGCCCTCTCGCTCCACCCAGAGCGGGAGACGTCATTTGATGATTTCCCACCCAAAAAAAAAAAAAAAAAAAGGTATAGACTAAGATCGAATAGCATGCAACTGGACCAGTAACAAAACCTTGGTTGGTAGCAAAACCTCACTGGCCATTTATCTTAGTTTTGATCAGAATAGACAAAATGACAGATATAAACAATCACAATCTGTCATTTTGTCTATTCTTCCGTCGACAAAACCCATAGAAAACCCATTTCTATGGTTATCTTGCGAAGCGTGCTGTTCAGAGATCAAAAAATATAACCACGGTGGTTAAGATTATAGGGGGGATTCTTACGGGAAACTTCTTCATATCTGGCAGTGAACATCTTTTTACCCGACTGCAAACGAGGGTTATGTTTCGCCTGATAGGTAGATGATGAATGAATGAAAATAACCGAGTTTACACTATGTCCTTACGGGCAGCGATAAGCTTAAAAGTCTAATTGCACGCTTAGCATGACCACAATAGAAACGGGTTTTGTCGACGGAAAAAATGACAGATGCACAATCATAATCTGTAATTTTGTCTATTCTTCCGCCGCCGCCGACAAAACGTGCTACTGTTTAATTTACATCAGTGCGTCTGTCTACTTCATACTTAATTGAGAATTTGATGCCGAAACCTCTTACGGTCAGTTGACCTCCTGTAACATAAAACGGTGGCTTTGTATCAAATTACTTAGCTTGAATTTCTAATCTACCTAAACCAACCGGTAGGTGTAGTACTATTATGGTGGTTAATTAGAGAGGCAACAAAACAAACCGAGTTGATAAAATAGGTACTTACTCAAAGTAAAAGATTTATTTGCAGATAAATATGGTTACAAAATTTCTTACATTGCCCATTGGTAGTAGGTATAATACACTGGATCGCAAAAATTCCGGGTCGCTAATAAATGGCGTGACAGTTTCTACATAAGACTAATTTGCGAAACTATACTTAGTCTGGCCATAAATACTGTTAGAATTAAAAATAAGAAAGATTTTACATTTGAATTTGGAATCTGTCATTTTTATACGATTGCTCATTGAGTTTTCTAATTTTGGCGCCAATACATTGTCCATTATTTTGCGATATAAAAATGGAGTGGGGTGATAAAGAGAACCTAATCGCTGTGATTGCATTACACAAAGTTGGTATGGAGCCAAATGCAATTTTTAAAACTCCACACGCTTGGTACCTATTAGTCAAATGTTTGTGTACCGGGCTATCAATAGGTACATTGAGACCACCTCTGTTTGTGACAGAAAAAGATCTGGCCGTCCACGTAGTGTTCGTACGAAAAAGGTGGTCAAAGCAGTAAGGGAAGGAATTCGAAGAAATCCTGTCCGAAAGCAAAAGATTTTATCTCAGGAGATGAAGATAGCACCCAGAACCATGTCGCGTATTTTAAAAGATGACTTAGGAATAGCAGCCTATAAGAGACGCACTGGTCATTTTTTAACTGATAATTTAAAAAAGAATAGTGTGGTAAAATAGAAACAACTACTGAAGCGGTACGCAAAGGGAGGTCACAGAAAATTTTTGTTTACGGATGACCAGTCTTTACAATTGAGCAACATTTTAACAAACAAAATGACCGTATTTATGCTCAAAGCTCTAAGGAAGCTTCCCAATTAGTCGACAGAGTGCAACGTGGGCATTATCCGACTTCAGTGATGGTTTGGTGGGGTGTTAGCTATGAATGAGTGACAGAGCCATATTTTTGTGAAAAAGGTATCAAAACATCGGTACAAGTGTATCAAGATACCATTCTTGAGAAGGTAGTTAAGCCCCTTAACAACACCATATTCAATAACCAAGTATGGTCCTTCCAACAAGACTCGGCGCCGGGTCATAAAGCTCGGTCCACGCAGTCTTGGTTAGAAGTGAACGTTTCGGACTTCATCAGAGATGAAGACTGGCCGTCGTCTAGTCCCGATCTTAATCCGCTGGATTATGATTTATGGTCAGTTTTACAGAGTACCTACGGCTTGCTATAAACGCCATGATAATTTGGAGTCCCTAAAACAATCCATACGATTGGCAGTGAAGAATTTTCCCATGGAAAGAGTGCGTGCTTCTATTGATAACTGGCCTCAACGTTAAAATTTTTTGTTTTTGTGTTTTTTTTGGTCTCCATTGGCTGCAATACAGTCCTGTATTGCAGCCAATGGAGACCACTTCGAATAAGCTTTTTATATTTTAAGTTGTTTTCTATTTATGTATTAAACTGTCACACTGTAAAAGTAATAAATATTATTTGCAATAAAAAAAAAATCTTCGTGACAATATTTATGGCAAGACTTATATTGTAGACGACTGATTAATATGTATAAAAAATGTGTAGATAGATAGATAGATAGAATACTCTTTATTGTACACCATAAAAATCACAGACATAATTTAGAAAACGTTAAACGTTTTGTACACTACATAACTTTAGAAATACTAAAAAACAAGAAAATTTTGATTTTTTGTCAATTTAATATTTTCTATTTCCTCCACGAGCCTGTATCACTTCATTAAGACGATTTGGCATGCTGTAAACAAAATTTTTAATACGATTTTGGTCTATGTTTGCCCATTCTTCCACTAGCACATTCCTTAACTCGTGTAAGGTAACGGGAGCAGGAGAGCGTTGTCTCACGCATATTCCGAGCTCGTCCCATGCATGTTCTGTGGGAATTAAGTCTGGGCTGCGAGCTGGCCACTCCATGCAGGTAATACTGACGTGTTGAATATACATACTGACCAAAGAAGCAGTATGTGGTCGCATTATCGTGCATAAAAATGGAATTTGCACCCATATTCACTAAGAAAGGATCAGCATGCTCATTTAAAACCTCTTCTACGTATCTGACAGCAGTCAGAGAACAGTTTCCTATGATCACTAACTCCGTACGATCCTCTGAAGATATCCCAGCCCAAACCATTATTGATTCTCCACCGAATGGCACCTTTTCTTCAAAACACGCTTGACGATACCGTTCTCCTGGTCGTCTAAACTCTTCGTCTCCCGTCGTGCGTAAATAAACAAAAATCAGGACTCATAACCATAACCAAAAACATAACTTTGAACCAATCTTCATCTGTCCATCAAATGTGTTCTCGAGGAAACCGTAACCTGGCAACTCGATGTTCTCTGAGCAGTTTGGGGCTGTTTGCTGGTTTATAAGGCTGGTCTATAACAGCTTCACGAAGACGTCACAGAATCGTATCAGAGCTCACATTGGTGTGGTGAATTTCTTGAAGACTGTTTCGGACCTGAATAGCCGTGAGATGTCGATTTCTTAACATAATGCTCACGATGAATCGGTCTTCTCGTGTAGTTGTGCACCTTGGCCTGCCATTTCATGGTCTCCTGATGTTCATATTGAAATCGCTGGAGTACTCTTTGGATCTTTGATAAAGATACTCCTACTGTTCTAGCAGTGCTACGCTGACTTCTTCCTTCTTGTGCCATAGTAATAATCCGTGTACATTCTTCAGGTGTTAACGACATGATATTGCACTGAATACTCTGATCAATCCAAGGAATCATTTATAATGACAGCTCGCTTTGAAACAAAAGCAGAAAAAATAGTATTTTCCAAATTTTAAATAATTTATATTTTCAAGGTGCAGTTTTTTTTAAAATCTGTTGCTAATGAAACTTCTTTAGAGATTTAGAACAAGCATTAGAAACCTGCTAACTACATATCATTTATTCTAGCGATCTAGGTATGTAATTTAGTTATGGAGATATCACGGTTTTTATTAGCGACCCGGAATTTTTGCGATCCAGTGTAGTAGCTTAACATATTCATAACATAAAGCCATGCAAATTTTTGGTATAGGTACAATTAGATCATTTTAGTTAAAACTGAAAGAATTATTTTATAGTATAGAAGGAACTGCGTAAAGCCCTTCTGAAGCGGTCCATTGGAAGTTCTTTGATTTGGTTAGGAATCTTGTTATAAATCTGAATACACATAGGATAGCATCTTCGCTTCGCCCATAGTTCCGTTTTCATTCTGGGAATAATTAATCTATTAGGATTTCTAGTTTTGAACTCAGGGCGAGATTTGGTAAATTTAAATATCTACTTCCTCAATATAAATATCTACCAGTTAATGTAAGTAAACTTTACTAAACAGTGGTTTACAGGATGACAGCTCTTTTGTGCGATTTAAGCTCTTTCTAGATGTACCGAGTTTCTCCATACCAGTAGGTATACCATAACGTGATGCATGATAAGCCTGTAATGTGGCTTGTCTAATTAATAGGTTAGATAAACGCCATAGAACATAAGCAAACATACTAAGTTTTCCACATACCTTATCAATATCATTAATCCTGGAACAATTCTCACCTCGTCATACTATCTGATTGTTGTATTTGTTTATCTTTATAAGTGATGTTTAAATCCATTTTAACACAGATTCTGTTACGGAATTATACATATATTTGGTTTTATCTATGTTAGGTTTCAATCCAAGTTATTATTTTGCTTACTTAGGTATAATTGTGTTACCTTCCTTTAGGTTTATTTATTTTAAAAAAAAGAAGCGTAACCTAACCTGGGGAACGAGACTGATACCAAATCCGAAAACCTCGTCATTGGTTGACCACTAGGTACTTATATGAACGGTGCAATAAATTGCTTCGGTTTTCTTCAAACACTCGCATATTTGGAGTCTTTTTGTCCAGGCATCCATATGAAAAAATCCATTGATCAAATTCTATTTCGCACAAACACTATAAAGTCTATAGCCGTCCAATGCTGGACAATCACACGCTATTCAACTCGCTCAATTATATCCCATAGCAACTTAACTCATCAATAGCCCATGTAACCGAAATTAATTTCTTCATTGACTGCCCGCAGTGATCAAATGTCAATTTAATGAAACCCTATTGGGTTGAGACTCGGCGCGGACGCAGTATAGCACTCACACCCACAGAGTAGAGACTGGGCCACTGGGGGAACTCATAAGTTCACAAAAGTATTCACAACGAAGGCCAGAGTTCACTCACGTTTTAGACAACGTCTGACAAGCACCACTAAATGAGTTGTTGAGTGATTATTTATTAAACGAAAAATAAGTGGAAATATAATTTTAATTTGAGTTTTATTGCGCCTTGTGAAGAAATGGCGACTTTACACAATGGATATTCTAAAAAGAAGCAGCTGGATGTGGTGGTAGTTGGTGCAGGGTTGGTAAGTAACCAGACCCGGAATTTTATTGTATTTATTTTACGGTAGTCTGTTATTGATAATATTAAAACGAAGTGCTAATTATTAAAAAAAAAAAACCAGTGTTATACCTACTTATTGTAACACTAACTGATGAATCATTAAGCTTTTTTACTTTTTTTTTTTACCAAAAATAGACTACCTACCGTATCCGATACCGATCGTAATAAATTAAAAAAATATAGGTACTTACATAATTATAAGTACTAAATTCGTAAAGATTTATTTTAAAATATCGATTTTCTGCCTGACCGTACAAATTAACGTAATCGGGAGTGAAATATCTGGTATTATTATTTGGGTTGAGTTGAGTCGGGCCGAGCTGTCACTGACATGGGTCATGGGTCCATCCCATGAAATATAGGGATAGCCAATATTGCCATGGACCATAGGGTCTTGTGAAGATCTGGTTATAGTTTATGAACCTGTGTGTCTAGTGTTCTAATTCTCTTAAGGATAAACATGTAAATATATTAATAGATATTTAGGTACCTAGAATACGAAATTTTTGTAGGTAGGTAAGACGACCCACTGACCAAATAATCTACCGAATCGCTATTATGTTTAGTGTGCATAACTATCACTTCTGTAGGTAACTAAATACTTTGTTGATTGTTTACCTCCTTTTATTCTTTGCTCTAAAAGGTCTTGTCCGAAGGTTACAGATCATTAATTCAGGAAGTAACTATGAAAATTGTTACGCAAGCCTGATAGCTTTTTAGTTGCCACCAAAACCGGAAAAACGTTCAAGAATAATCGGTGATAATATATATTCATACTTACGCATCGATCACTATTAATTAGTGATCGATGTACTTACGTGATAAGTATGACCTATTCGTGGACTGGTTTTGTTAAATTAAACTGATGAATACAATTGATTATGTATACGATATGACGAATACGATTGAGATAACACGCTGAACGCACGACGAAAAATCCCAACAAGTTCATTGTTTTCGGACGTCGGAACTATGCGTACTTATACGTACGACTGACTTGCACTCAGTCTGCACGCTGCCTTAGTTAATTTTTTTTTTTTTGGATCGTCGGGGTCGCTCATACGTGTTCGTAGGACATACGAACGGAATTACGAATTACACCGTAAAATTCGTACGAAGACGCGTCCAAAGTGCGCACGGCCTAAAACCTAAAAGCAAAAGCATTTTGGAATAAGGAGGGAAAACTTGACTGGTCGCAGCGTACGGCGGCGTTAGTAACTTTACAGATTATAGGTACCTACCGTCCATAATCGTTATTTTTATCTTGTGAAAACCATTTTCGCCGCTGACCTACACTAACTTCTGTAGCGTTATATCACGTCATTTGACGCTGGAAGAGATGCTTAGGGCTGTTGGTATGCTGGAAGCAGGGCGCAGTCGACGTGAAACCCTTGTTCATTGACTTTGTTGAGTACTGTATTAGTTACATCATTATCTCATGTTGAATTTATAATTATATGTCAGAATGATGTAAAAAAGACGTAGCTCTATTCAGCCATTTTGAAGGGAGCTAAATGATCCAACACTCGTGACAAGACCTTCAATTACCTAGATATTGAATAATAGGCACTTGCAATGCCATAAAAACTTGGTCTCTGAACCAACTCCCATTGGTCTTCTACGATTTCTAGCTACAACTCGGGTTCCTTTTTTGCCAGATTTGAATTGAATGCACCCCAATCGTGCACATTTTCCGTCATTAACAAGCTCAGTGGTCAATTATTTGGCTGTCATGCCATGTTTCAAGTCGAATAGAACGTCATTCTCCACGGGTAACAATAGGTGCAATTAGGATTCTGTGAATCCATTTTCGTGACACTTTTTATTGAAGTTCTAAAAGTAAGTAAATGATGAGTTAATGAATGAATTGGTTTTTTAGAAATGTATGATTAAATCTATGGACTATTAAGTCGTCAGATATTTTAGTTTTTTTTTGTCTATCTCCAATGGTCTACTTACATCTACAACATCATTATTTTCTTTCAGCGAGTTTATTGTTTAATGGTGGCTACTCCTTTGGCCCGTGAACTATGAAATAATCGTGCAACCTTTTGGGTTTTTACGTCAAACTTAATCATAATTCGACGCTTGTTTTCAAGTACCAACTTCGTAGCTACTCCAAGTATTTAATGTTTCTTTATTTTTTATTTTACGGTGGGTTTGCTCTTGACTCTAGTCTAGGTCAGAGGTGACAGAGACAAAGTCGACGTTGGAGTGAGCTTACCCAGAAGAAGCCTGTTCACTCTTACTTTGAATAGATTCGGGTTGTATGCGTTCGGAAACACAGACGCAGGCAGAGAGCTCCACTCCTTTGCTGTGCGCATTATAAAAGATGTTTGAAAACGCTTAGTGCGAGTTGGCGGAATATGAACTAGGTAGGGATGGTAACCTGCAGTGCGTCTAGATGTCCGATGGTAGAAGGGGACCGGTGCAATGAGGTCGTGGAGTTCATGGGCACACTCGCCGAAGTACATTCTGTAGAAGACCGACAAGCAGGCAACCTTGCGGCGATGAGCCAAGCTGTGAAGCTTGGCATCCACCAGTTTAACGTCGCCAATGAGCCTCTTAGAATCTTTGAGTTTTAACTGATATTCCTTTTTCACAGGTGGGGTCTCTTGAAGCACTGTACCTAGCAAAGAGGGGTCATCGAGTTCGCATATATGAATTCCGCGAAGGTTGGTATATTAATGACAGTGGTCTAAGTTATTCTTTGGTTTAAGTATTTCTCAAAGTTGAATTTTGAATTGAAAAGTTGAATTTGACTGATAGACTCGCTTTTACGAGTCTCGAAGATCAAATAGGTACCTAACTGTACTAAAAATCCATACCTTGGTACTGTATGTTAGAATGATGACAACCCTGTTATCTAGGGCCAACGCCATTTTTATTGATTACTATAAGGTCGAGAATATTGTTTACTTAAATGATATGATTTCAAATAATACAATCTGGCACATATCAAGTTATTATTAGAACATTTTAGACGAGTAAGATTCGACATACTTACTGTTGAAATAATATAACATAACATCACGCTTGTAATGCCACATTTCGCCAGTTATGTTTAAGTACCATGTAATAGGGGGCAAGCCTATTGCCATCAACCAAGCACAAATCCAGACTCCGGGCTGCTACTGAGAAATTCCTGATGGAAGAAGCCTAATAATATTTTGCTCGACCTGGAAATCGAACCGACCACTAGACCAACGAGGCAGTTACTTAATACTACTGTTGTTATACTGATGAAATATTCTGCATAAACATAGGTACCTCACTAAAACCTAATTTGAGAAAAACGAAAATGGGAAAAATGCCTCATTTCGTATTTCCAGTGAACCAAAATATGTTTTGAATTTACCAAATTCCATATCGTTCATAATTTTAGGAGGTTTTACGAATTTGCCTGTTTTTAAATCAATTTTAAATGGTCAAATTAGTGTATTTAGGAACTGATAAAGATATATGTCATAGATACACCCTTGTTTGAGGGAAATTAAAGGTTCAAAACACGATAAATTGTAATTTGCTCGATCAAAAAAAAAACCGAAACAGGGTCGATTTCAAAACCATTTTTCGTTTCATTTCCTAATTACAGCACAAAATAATATGAAAATTTGCTTGTATGATGAGGTAATCGTATTTTAGAGGTTATTTAAAGATTGGATTTTTAAGTTTAGTAGTTTTTTTTTAAATAAACCCAAATATAGTAAATCGGGCTAAATCGGCTCGCGCTCAGAGTCCTGCGGGACGTCAGCGGAGGTGGACCTGTGTCAAAATTTTTAAAAATACTCTCTCTCTGCAGTTGTTAAAAAAAAATCTAATAAAAGAAGAACACATTAGATATGAAATTGCGACAGCTCAGAAAAAATATTAGGTAATTTTAATATAGTTTTAATTCATAATATTGTTTTCGAAAGTGAGATTATTTCTATGCGATATGATGACGTTTAATTGTCATCTTAAAATAGTGTTAGACACATTATAAATTATTATCGATAAAATTATAGTCAAGTGCGAGTTTTATATAATTTTTTATCGTCGTAAGAAGAAGTTTTTTTTATATTTTTTTATCAGATTAATCCATGTTACTATATTCACTCTCTATGGAATTGTCTTTGCTAATATCATGTCCTACATTAATAAACACATCATATACCTACAATTTGTCCGGTTGTCGGTTGTATATTGAATATTTCAAACAACTATCCCTCTCGCAAGAACAAAGAAAATTTTAAAAAGAAATGGTGTTTCAAACAAATGTGCTATACTAACATGTACAAATGTATGGAACACGATAAAAATCGTAATTATATTGTTATAAATTCAGAAGTAAGGATATCAAATAATTTTCTTATTTTTCTTATTTCGTCGTTGTATTTTCTCAACAAATATACTTGCACTTGTTATTATTACTAAATAATGTTTAATTTGCAACGGCGCCATTTCTATTTTATTTATTAAAATGCGTAACTTCCAGAATCACTCATTTTACCAACACTTTAAATCAATTGATCAACTGATATGAAACTGACACAGATAAAACATTTCTCTTAATCAATTGAGAAACTGATACTAAACGTAATACAAATAAAATATAATAATATTTTTCGAATAGCGGAGCCAGCAACGCAATTTTTTTTCTTGAATCCGTGATTTTATCGTATTGGCTCAGTATGAACAACTCAGTTTTAGATACAAAAAGTCACTGTTTACGATATCGTATACGAAACTACTGTATACGATAAAATGTCGTTCTAAAATTTCGATGTCCTAAAATAATAGATTCGATAAATTATAGCTTGATAGAGCTTTAATTTATCGAATCAATTATTTTAGGACATCGAAATTAGGTACGTCACTTGACAATAAAGTACGTCAATTGTTACTTCATAAATAGCTGTCAATATTTATGAATCTTCATGAGCGGTGGGAAATATCCAAAACAAAAAAATATGGTCACAGTATAAGCGAAACAGTAAGACCATTTTTAGCCCATCCAACTTAACAAAAATCCCGACGAAATAAAGATGAAAGTTTGTATGGAAATTCGCCATTTTTTTTCTTAAATTCACTTGATAAAATTCTTAAATTCACTGACAGACAATGCACAACCTAAACCGCTGGGTCTAGAAGCATGCAATTTTGCACAATAGTTCTTTTTATAACGAACGAAATTACGACTTTGATATTTTCTATCAAAATTACATTTTGCGTGACCGTTGAGATACCCAGTAGCACTATTGCAATTTTAAACTTTCACCTTACTACCGCAAAGTCATGTTTATCTGAAACTAGTTTCTGTCCGTGACTTCATTCGCGTGAAAGTCATAAGACATCACAATATACTAAAATAACAGCCACATTTTATCAATCTTCACTGTACACTGTTTGTAGTTTTGGTCTCGGCGACCAAAATATACAGATATTTAGGACTGGTGACGCGACTGGCTGGCTAGCTGGACTAGCGAGCAAGTGACAGAGTTATCCGTGTGAGAAGCAGCTCCTCCTGAGGTCGAAACGCGCAAGTAACACTCGTCAGTAGCAATTTCCCATTGCTTGCGAATTTTTTCGTTATACGTGAATTTATTAAACGTCTGCGTTCCTTCATATACTAACCTAATGGCACAACACTGATACACGAACTGCTTCTTACAGATTATTTCAGCAGTTTGTACAAGGGTGGCTATGGTTAGGTGACTATTAATGAGATTATTTTTATTGATTTTTATTAAAACCATAGATGACAGAAGAGGCCTAAACTTCATGTTTGTCGTTGTACGTTCTACGAACTCTCCCATAACAGTATGTATATGAAAAGTTAAAAATGTTGTTTATTTTTTATATAAAATGAATTAATTGTCACAAAATAAACACACGCACGCACACACACAATACATTAGCTGATAACGACACCGACCCGACATCGACACGATATTGGCGATCAGATGATCGGATACGTTTAGTGCCTTGTCTTGTTATCGTAACCTATATCGTCGCAGTCAGCGACCGACACCGATATAGGCACGATATCTACCAGCGAAGACACAGTGCGGGGAGAGTAGCGGCATTCTTTCACTTGAACACACTTTTTCTCACTGCCGACTTCAAGACGTTGATACTTAGTAGGCACTGTGGTTGTTTGGTGCGTCGCGATGGTCATCGATATTCACCAATATCATTGGGCCGATAACAATTGTATCGGTATCGAATCGATGTCGGTATAATAGCTGCCGAGTGCCGACGTATCGGTAGGTATCGGGTTGGTGTCGTTATCTGTTAACGTGAAAACGCCCATTAGGTACACAGGACATTTTAAGTAATCATTTTAGTTCATTACACCGTAGGTCCCACAAAATGTAAACTTATTGAAAAAACCGAATCTAAGAAAAACTAGTTCAGTTGATCAACTGCAAATATTACATATGCTGTGGCATGGATTTTCCGCGAAATAGTCGGCGGTGCATCGTAAATAATTACGTCACTCTGCATTTGGGGGAGGCGGAGGTAGCGTTTCAAAGGCCTACAGACACGGAAAACCTAGGATCGCCTGCAGACGACCTATTTTTTTCGGACGCACACTTAACGTCACTTATACAGTTGATCAAAAGTGATAAAAATGACGATTTTTATTTTTTTGGTGATCAGAAAAAGACATTCAATTATCACTTTATCACATTAGCGTGTTATTTAGGGTTTGATTATATAGTACATACATGCCAACATTTTTTTCTTTTTGCTTCAGATATTAGAAACACCCCTCAAGCCAGGGGTAGGTCCATAAACTTGGCGCTATCAGTGCGCGGGAGACGAGCCTTGAAAGATATTGGTTTAGAGACACACATGATCAAAGAACACGGAATCCCCATGACAGGTAGACGGATTCACAGGACCGATGGATCCACCTACGTTATACCGTACGATGCGAATACCAAGCAGGTTTGTTAAATATACTTATAGTACTTAACTAATTAAAACCACCTAATTAGCTGAGGGCAATTTGAATTGCCCAATATTTATAGATGCAGTGACGTCTGCATAAAGTTGTGCAATATTATACAACTTGTTTGTTTGCAAATGAAGAACGTAACATCACGCCTGTAATCCTCGAAGGGTTAGGCAGAGGTGTACCTATAGTACACCCACATTTAAGTTTAAGGTTATGTTTCAGTCCCATGTAATATGCCTTGGCATGGCGTGCATGCCATGGGCGCGAGTCTATTGATAACGACTGGGCACAAATCCAGACTAATGAAGTCTAATGAAGTCTGCTCTATGTATTCCGTGGTGATGATGAGATATGGAACTTAATCCAATTACCTAAGTAATTTAGTCTGCTACAGTAGAACTGAAAAACTTACCTAAATAGAACTTGTCAGATTTGCGAAAGGGTCAATAAATACCTCTGTAAAGGGGTAAAACTAAGTAGGTACTTACTTGATTCACCCTTCCATAAAACTGAAACAAACTAGGAGGTAGGTTTTGGAGTACTTATAGCAAAAAACAATATCGCTCCTAACCTACTTCAACACTATACCTACATTAGTCTTTATTATTCTAACCCGTAGATATTATTTTAACTATCCGAGCCCGCCCTTAGCACTTCGGAAATCCTTACTTTCTCACTTACCTACTGTCTCATAGTTACAGTATTCTTCTTTTAGCCTTACGTGGGTTCACACGTCTCACATAATATTAGTAAAACACACCTTCCAATACTTATAGAATTGGATAATAAACTTCTTATTGAAATCCCTAGAATGGCTTTTCTTTTGGTGTCCCCTTAAACCGTTACAGTAGGTACAGACGCTAAGCACATCAACCTGCTACAATCTGTCAAATTTCTTTAATAGATTTTCTACTTTATCACTAAAGTATAAGGTTCAAAGTTGATTGGGAAAATTTGACAGTTTCGGGTAGGTTGACCGGCTGGCGTCTGTATACCTAACCAATAATAAAACTTAATATTTCATAGATCAAGTTCATAGTTCACGGTCTTAAGTTTTCACGTTCTTTTGTTGCTTTTATCTTAATGTTGTTT
The DNA here is from genome assembly GCA_963853775.1 of Xanthia togata. Classification (NCBI taxonomy): domain Eukaryota; kingdom Metazoa; phylum Arthropoda; class Insecta; order Lepidoptera; family Noctuidae; genus Xanthia; species Xanthia togata. The sequence continues at coordinate 7,357,406 of OY970802.1, read as the reverse complement.
GATAGTTTAATAAACTATTTTATCTCAAAATACATTTTCTGTTCAATCGTTAAAGTCAATATTAAGTGAGCGTGTAAAAGATAATAAGTATGTTAGACAACAGCTAAAGCGCGGTCACTGTCGGGCTGCATAGAAAAGAAAGAGAAACGCGATGACACAACGCAGGTAATTTATTGCAAAATATGAAGCAATTATCTATTTACAAGAAATCTATTGATGGGAAAAAAAATAAAACACTATTACGGTAATATCTTGCTTGCACAATAATCTACGAAACAAAAAAAAAACAGAATGATTGCATGTACTTACTTATTTAATATGATTTTTAATCGTTAAAGTATTTTTTTAGAGGTATCTAAAAATTATTAAGGTAAATTAGTTGTATTATGTTTTCAACACTTAATAGCATAATAGGTAGGTATATCCTACAGAATATCATATATTTTTCTGATTTTGTTTACTGCAGTGGATCATATACTTTTAGGCATTATAAAACTTGCGTTTAGGCACGTTTAGGTCCTGTAGTCCCCTTAGATGGGTACTTATGTATAGTCGATTTCGTGACGTAATCCTACCCCCCTAAGGCTGAACATCACTTGTAATCTTGTTCTACCTACGTCATATAATGTTAAGGTTTATTTGTCTATGTGACAGATAGTTTCGACCATAATGAAGGTTCAATTTACTACTGGGAATTGTTGTCGAAAGTGGTAAACAAATTACGAGGTCGACTATACGAAACCAAATACCAATTACCTATTGTTTTACCGGTAAATGTCTCAACCACGTTATAAATAAACGCATTGAACTGATATTTACTGATTGTAAGTTCTGTCTCCATTTTTTGTTGTTAAAAAGAAAAGAAAAAGCAATGATTTTAATCTTCACGTAATATTTTTTTTCAGAGCATTTACTCAGTGGGGAGAAATTATTTAAACACGCGGCTTCTACAAGGTAATTAATTTGAGATGTAGCGTTAAATAATAACATTCGAATGATGAAAGATGCGGGCGGGCCTCCCAAACGGGACATGAGACGAGGACGGGACGCAGACACGGCATCCCTTTCACGTATCTTCATGATTCTTCATACAAACGACCGACAACGACCTTTAAGGCGATCTGCATGCTTAGCTTGACCATATTAGAAACGGGTTTTGTCGACGGAAGAATAGACATAATGACAATTATACAATAACAATCTGTCATTTTGTTGATTTTCATGTTACGCGTACTACTGGCACAAAACATACAGAAAGGACAAGTTTTTCCGTCTGCGTCCTATTGTTAAAATACCTATATTAAATTGACCAGACGCGGACAAGGCACAGACGTAAATATTAGACCCCTGCGTCTGCGCCATATTTGCGTCTCATCTCTCGTCTCTCGGCGCGGAGAGGGCGCGGGGTGATTGCTTTTATTAGGGTGTTTGATTATGATCACAATTCCTTCCTCATCAATTTTCGCCACTCCTCTGGATTGCTCGATATTTCGATACCAACCATGTTCCTTAAGGTCCTACGCCCGAAAAAGATCGACTTCTGATGCGCGGTCAATATCCCACTCTGATCCATGGACTTAGACTAAAACCATAACTTGAATAAAGTACCTAATGCTACCTATATCAATTTATATTTTCTAAATACAGCTGCACAGTACAGTATGAAGTGTTTTCGTCCAGTCCGTGTCGATGCCCCGCCTCTTCTATATAAATTGAAAAGTCGCCTTTGCATGTCGTCCTTCTCGTCGCCGAGACCCTTGCTCCACGATGCGTCAGCCCGCGTCGATGATGAGCCTGTAGCTTTAAATTCCCCAGATAATAATAATTATCCTTGTTTGATCCAGCCTGTCCCACCTTGCTATCCTCCCCCCAGCGACGTTCTAAGCCGAGGTTCGTACCCTTAGCGAGCGTTCCCGTAGTATTAATTAGTTTTAGTTTACACCCCTGGCTGGAGGCTTTAAGTTAGTAGCCACAGGAAAGTCCGGCTAAGCAGCTACGACCCTCATCAGAGGTCAACTGCCAGATGCCATAAAAAAAAACGCATCTCGTCCGTTCCGCGTCTGCGGCTGCGTCCCGTCCTCGTTTCACGTCCCTTCTATATAGCCCGCGCCTTAAGGTACAAGTTCGTAGCCGACTGCAGGCAGCAGCAGCAGACGACGCGTCGCCGCGACAGTCGGGATTCTATGTATTTCTATGAAATCGAATTGAATTTCTATGAAGTCACCTGCTGCAGCTGCTTGCAGTCGGCTACGGAATTGTATAGACACCAGCAAGCCAACCTACCCGAAACTGTCAAATATTTCCAATCAACTTTGAACCTTATATTTTAGTAATAAAGCTGAAAATCTATTAAAGAAATTTGACAGATTGTAGTAGGTTGATGTGCTGGCGGCGGTTAAATGCATCCAAATTGTAACATAAAGGACCTTTACGACAATTTGGATGCATTTATGTTGTGGCATGGATTTAAAATGAATGAAGAGCTCCGAGCAGATATTACTTACAATAAGCACTCTTGTACCTATGATATGCAGATTGTGTCAAACACGAACTCATTGAACATACACTGTAGTTAGTTTAACTATGAAATTATGTTATGTATTTCATATAATTAGGTTGATGTTTTTATTTACGAAATATATTATTTAATATAAGCTAGGTAGTTGCACCAGATAGCAGGAACTGATAGGCATAAATAAAATGAATAATTCAAGGTCATAATATATTCTAGTTCTGGTTTTGTATATCTAATCTACATATAATCTCAATAAGACTGTTAACATGGGTCAGTAAATGTCAGCAAAATATTTTGATTTTGTAGAAGACTTGACGTTTAGGCATAGATATCCGTAATCGATATCCGTGCGTTTAGGTATATGTAGATACCTACCCTCAGTGTTGAGCAACAAGTACCTAACCTTTTATGTTGATAGATTTGTTAGTAAATTTATGAAAATTTGCAGCCGTCTACATTTTTCTTTCCAGATGTTTTGAATTGAGAACGTTAGCAAGATATTAGAACGAACCCTCCTTCATGGAACTAGTATGTACTACGTACACGTAGTACATACTAGTTCCATGCCCTCCTTAAACTTTAAAAACCTGTCGCTACCTTCCCAGGTCGTCAGTACGAGCTACATATCTACATATGTTGATAGTTGATACCCACATAAACAGTCGGAAGTCGCAGTCAGGGTAGTCTGACTGTCAAGGGTGCATAAGACGTAGTCACTGGTTGTGGCTCTAAACCCTCTAGGTAAACCATTTGAAAGTATAATTTTTCGATGTATTTCAGAATCGGAGCAATACGGTAATGTCGAGAGGTATTTTAATCACAAAATGATCGAAGCGAACTTGAAGAAGGGAACCTTAACATTCCAGAAGTAAGTGGTCGATTACTTCGAATAGACAATATTAAACTTATCGTTCAATCTAGGTTCAGTAAAACATTACGGAAAATTGATAAACAATCGATTACTCCTGTGGAAGCATTTCAAAAAGTACCTAAAGCGGAACTTTTAATATTGGATTGAAGAAATATAGAAACAGACGACACACGTTAATTAAATTGTTTTAATAAGCTTTGCGATTTACATTTATACCTTAGACATCACAAAAGCAATAAAGAACGGTCTTGAACTCTTGATTACTTTTTTTAAACTTACCCCTAACAAAACACCAAATACAATTTATTTGCAACCCACGCAAATACAATTTAATACCTATGTAATATTTTCTTATAGGACAGATACAGATGAAAAGGTCCACGTCACCGCTGACCTGATCATCGGAGCTGATGGCGCCTTTTCAGCAGTCCGTAAGGCGATGATGAAGCGCCCCTTCTTCGACTTCAGTCAGAAATACATCGAACACGGCTACTTAGAACTTTGCATACCGGCAGCCGAAAATGGCGGCGTAAGTACTTACATAATAAGGAGCTAAACAGACAATATGTGTAACGTATACGTTTGCCTACTTGCCATTCTTTTTGAGCATCCACAACTCGCCATCAGTTCGCCGTTTGAAATTATTAACCGTCACCATTCTCTTATGTTTCCTCTCCTCTTTTATGTAATTATACCATATTTCCAACAACAAGCATAGAAATGATAAGAAACAGCCCACAAAAAGAATGCCAAAGTGTATTCTCAAATCTAGAAGCGTAGTCACTGTAAAGGGCTTAGGATGTCTCTGAATGACGCTATAACTTCTTAGGTTGATGGTTTTCAAATGATTCATTATAAGACCAGCTTCATACAACCGATGAGCATAGTCCTGGAACTTATCGATAAATGGGAAACCACGTACAAGATACATGACGATCACGTTAGTACTAGAAAATAACCAGGAATCCAATGCAGGTTTACCAAGATTGTCAAGATATTGGTACTCTTTCAGTTTGTAGCTGTCTTCCATCTCGATGGCATAATATTTTTTTGTGTACGCAGCATATTGTAAAGAGCTATCTGTCGAGGCGCAGTTATGAATAGCTTTCCCTTTTGGCAAATTCTGATTGTAAGCATATTGGAAAAACATTCTTGAATTGTCACTAATGCACGGTGCGTATGGTAAAGTTTTCAAGTTTCCTACGCTTAATGAATGTGGTTTCTCGTGTACATGAACTGTCATCAAACTGAATAGCGCTGTATTGTAAAAGTTGCTGATATAAAATGTAAACACAGCCCACCAAATTATTATCATTCTGAACTTTTTGTGTCTCGAGAAGCCTCTGCCTGCGTTTCCAAAAAAGTATCCCCATAAGTTCAAAACCGAGAATGTTTCATCACGAAGTAGTCTTTTCAATATCTCACCAACTAGTATAACGAAAAGCATGGCGGCAGCTATCAACAACCATGTTGTTACTCCAAACTCCTTGTATACTCTCTGCCATGTTTGGTTTCGTAAGGCTGGTGTGTATAAATAGTAGGCAGCGTAGTTGAAACCCCACAGGTAATCGAACAATTCCACTCTATTCTTCATCAGTATGTACCCGCCAGCGGCTATGTCTGCTTTATCTTTATCTATGAAATTAAGAAGTCCAGTAGCCGTACGATTCGATAGCACGATTCCATACGTTAATTCCTCTCCGAAAGTCTCGTAATCTAAGAAAAACCCTTCTCGCTCGGCTATAGTATCCAGCACGTATTGCTCCAAGCCTGACACAAACTTGCCATAAACTGTGTAGTTGCTCGATTTAGAAATAAAATTTGGTACATCATCACTTGCCACTACTTTGAACGTGCAATTTTTCATTCCATTGGGAACTTCATTCGGGAAGTAATTAGTAACATTCCCTGCACTCTCACAACTGCCAAGAGTTGTTACTTTATCGAAATGTTTGCCACAGCTATGGTTCATGAATGGATAATACGTGTAAATCACTGCATCATCTTTTACATCTTGCAAAAGGACTACGTTATGCATTCTGTATTTTAACAGTGTTTTGAACACTACCTGAAGTCCTTCATTTCCACCCACAAGATTGTTCACTTGGATAATAAACTTTGCTCTGGGATTCCAGAACACATCCCTTGTCAAGTCAAGCAAGCCAGACCAGAGCTCGACAAAGTCTTCCACCGTGATCACGTAAACGTTTGTCCAGATATACCATTTTTGGTCGTCGAATGTCCGTACGATGATTCTGTGACAAATATCTATCCCGTTCGTAGTTTTGATTAGTTGATCAACATTTGCATTGGGATTTACAAAAGTCGTGAGAGTGCCACAAGGGAAATATTTCGTTAGAATATTATTTATGCACCTAACTGTGTTGTAGTTTTGATTTGTGTAAAAGTAAGATAGATCCGGAATATTTTCATCGCAATAGGCAAATTTTACTACGCTTAAATTGAATGCTAAATAAAATAAAACCTTTGTTCGTATAGTCATGTTGTTCACGTCAGATTCACTGTACACTATTTGTTCGAACAGAATTTTGGAAATTAAATCTGTTGAAGTTTCGATGATAAATGGCATCGCAACGATGTATTTACAATGATTTATCATCGTTTTAGTGGCAGAACATAATTAAATAGATATTATCCGTTCATAGAATTCATTATGTTTTGTTTACAAGTTATAATGGTAAAACAATATTTCAATGAAATAGATAGCTGTAGCTTTTAATAATAGTGTTTGTGGAAAACAATGACCGGTAGATAGTTTAGGCAAATCGACTGTTATACTTTAGAACAGTTTTGTTTTTAATTTCAGAGATTTCAAGGTATTTCTTCTACAGTTTCAGATGCCAGCCAACTTCCTTCACATCTGGCCTAGAGGCGAATTCATGATGATCGCACTTCCCAACCAGGATTGTTCATGGACAGTAACGCTATTCATGCCATTCACCAAATTTAAAAATTTAGACACAGAAGAAAGACTGCTAGCCTTCTTTGAGAAGTACTTCCCGGATTCAATCCCTTTGATTGGCAGAAAGAAGCTAGTTGAAGACTTCTTTGCGGGAGCACCGTCGCCCTTGGTTGCTATAAAGGTGATAATGTAACCTACTAAAAATTATTCGCTTTATGGATCCTATAATGCTTAATCAAAAAAAAATGATGTTCAAGGTTTTCAGGTTCAACCAAATGTGACATAACATTGACATTATGTTCAAATTGCCATGAATGTTGTAGCATCTAAATTTCTCTGAACTTCTATCCTCAGTGTCGCCCATACCACGTGGAAGATAAAGCCCTCCTGATAGGTGATGCAGCACATGCCGTCGTGCCATTCTACGGCCAAGGTATGAACGCTGGTTTCGAAGACTGTACGTTACTGGACGAGCTCTTCCAAAAGCACAACGATAGCCTTGCCGAGATCCTCAATGAGTTCTCTGATACAAGGTGGGAGGACACCTTCGCAGTCAGTGATTTGGCCATGTATAATTATATTGAGGTGAGGATAAATGTTGAATTATTTTACAAGTAGGTAAGTATTTCATTTTCAATTGATGGTCTTTAAGGCAAATTAACACCCTACTTCAATTTGCCGTGTTACAGCCATTTTATACAACAGTCAAAGAATGACAGTTGCGATTTGAATATACGGACAATTTCAGACATTTGCATATCAATTGATTTCCCCGCCATTTGAATATACGGACAATTTCAGACATTTGCATATCAATTGATTTCCCTGCCATTTGAATATACGGACAGTTTCAGACATTTGCATATCAATTGATTTCCCCGCCATTTGAATATACCTACGGACGGTTTCAGACATTTGCATATCAATTGATTTCCCCGCCATTTGAATATACCTACGGACGGTTTCAGACATTTGCATATCAATTGATTTCCCTGCCATTTGAATATACGGACAGTTTCAGACATTTGCATATCAATTGATTTCCCCGCCATTTGAATACACGGACAATTTCAGACATTTGCATATCAATTGATTTCCCCGCCATTTGAATATACGGACAATTTCAGACATTTGCATATCAATTGATTTCCCTGCCATTTGAATATACGGACAATTTCAGACATTTGCATATCAATTGATTTCCCTGCCATTTGAATATACGGGCGATTTAAGTTGGTAGTCCATTTGCTTATCAATTAATTTCCCTGACTTGACAAACTGCAATCTCATATGGATGTGGTGAATGTGGCTAGCTCACGGAATTAATAAATACTATACAGGGTTATTGGTTATACGTCGGCAATCCGTTAAGGGGCTGTAGGAGTGGTCATTTGCAACCAAATAACCCCTGATGACTACTATTTCAATGTCAACCATTTTCTTCTCGTTGGTCTAGTGGTTGCAAGCGCCACTGCTGAGCATGAGGCCCTGGGTTCGATTCTCAAGTCAGGCAAAGTATTATTGGGTTTTTCCAACAGGAATTTCTCAGTAGTATCCCGGAGTCTGGAATTTTGCCCGGTTGATGGCAATAGGCTCGCCCCATATTACATGGGACTTAAAGACATAACTGGCGAAATGTGGGTGTACTACAGGTACACCTCTGCCCAACCCTTCGGGGAAACAAGGCGTGATGTTATGTTTATGTTGTATATTAATATTTTAAAATGAACGAAATAAAAATATAAAATGTCAAAGACTCCAAAATTTTTGATGGTCAAATATCCGTTGCCTTTTTTAAAAATAATTACAGTAAGTATTTAATTTGAGTTTCAACACAATGAATTCATTTCTTTCAGATGCGGGACCTGGTGACTCGTCCATCATATCGTCTTCGTAAGGCAATGGATGACTTCATATTCTGGCTCCTGCCTAACTTCTGGGTACCTCTGTACAACTCTGTGACGTTTTCCACAATGCCTTACAGTCAATGCATAAAGAACCGTGAATGGCAGGACAAGGTGAGAAATTATAATTACAGGAAAATACTAAATTCAAACTTTATTTTTTACCCGGTTATGGCGAATCAAAAAGGAGGGTTATAATTTTGACCAGTATGAATTATGTATATTCATTCATCTGTTACCGCATAACTTCTAAACTACTGGGTCACACGGGCATAAATCGAATAGATTATGTGTGACTCCGGATTTTTAATTAGTTCTGTGATGTCTTGTTTAAGTATACCTTTTTGTCGTAGTAGGGTTTTTGGTTTGTACAACTTTTTTCGTCTTCTTTGTCTCAAAATACAGTAATGTTCATTTCGAAGGTAGTTTCGTTCAATCATTCATACAGTAGATGAAAAAAATATCGAATAGGTACTGAATACTTTTCTTCAATAAATATCCAACGTTTAACAAGTTAACCAGTATCGGCTGAGTTGTTAAACGGTAAATAAGTGGTGGTAATTTGAGATAGGTTTTTAAAGATAAGCTACCTTAACCGTAGCTACAGGAAAATGTACATAGTACATCGACATTCACTTTAGATAATAATTATATTAACAGAATCTAGATAAATGGTACAGTCAGTTACAAACCACCATGTAGGTGGCAGGTATAGCTTGTTCACTGAAATGACGCGCCCTATAACCGCACTTACACACAGGGTACTTAATGCGGTAATTTCTATGGGTAATGCTGTAGTGGGGCGCATCATTTCAGAGTGGACAAGCTATACCAAGTTCATCGCACATCCTAATCAAGTATTTTTTTCTATTGCAGATACTGAAGCGAACCTTGTCATTTGCTGGTGTAGCAGCATTGATTGGAGGTGTTTTTGCATTAAAGATCAAACATTATGGTTTATAATAAATTTTTAACTACGTGCACTTTTTACTTTATTTTTTAATCCTGTTCCAAGGGACCTGAACAGTAAGATGATATTAACAATTTTTGCATGTAAAATTTGACTGTGCAAGTAGCACCGCGGAACTATCCGGATCTGAAACCGGCCAAGTGCGTATCGGACCACGCATAGTGAAGGGTTCCATAGTTGAAATTCATATTTACACATTCATGCACATTCATGTTTTTATCGACCGCAAAAATAAGTTTGCGAAAAAACTATGTAAAACTTTTTGCAATTGTAACCTATCCACAAATGTCCTTTAAAAAAGCAAACTCACTTCGAAAGATAGGTGCAGCGCGATCCTTTCTGCCTAAGCCAAAAAGAAAAGCGTGAATTTCGATAGTAGTAGTGCATTATGTAATTTTCATCATAAAATGTTTATTCTTTTCATTTTACAGTTACATAACATTATAACTCACCTGGTATTAACTAATTTTCTATGGATATTTACGATCCAAGTAGATAATAATATAATAGTTTAGTAAAGTTTAGTAAAGCCTACTTAGCTGTGATCATTTTCTTTATAGCTTCTTTATATTATTTATTTTATTTTATTTTTATTTTATTTATAATAATAACCAACTTGAATTTACAGTTTAACCACACATACAAGTTATTGGTCTGTACAAAATAAACATAAATCATTTAAAAAAGAACAAATTAAACATACTGACAAGCAAACATAAATATAAATAGAACAATAGAAATAATAATAATCAATATGTCATAGAGAAATTAGTACGCATGCACATTAAAACTTAAATAATACAAAATAACAATAATCAATTATATGTAGGTATAAATCAAAGAATAAACATAAAATATTGTAATCAAACTTAATTAAAATTAACACTAATTAAAGAGGAATTGTACTAGAGGCAACAATAGACTCCAGGTAACGAGTAGCAGTGCTAAGGAATGTCAGCTCAGTAGTCGCAAAGATATCTAATGTGTCATCAAATGATAATATGTTGTTTATGAGGGTGAGTGCAACGTATAATGGACTGGTCTTGAGGGATTTGGATGTTTGGGGTACAAAAAATAAAGGACGTTGCCGAGGACGAAGTGTATGACGGATAGGTAGAGGGATATTGAAAGAAATGTACTGTAAGAGCGAAGAGTTGAAGTGGTAACCACGAATAAGGCGGATGAAATATTTGACCGTGGCAAGATTTCTCCTGACTTCCAAACATTGGTAGGTTACCATACCTAGCACAAATGGTGTAGGATACAGATACGGATAATACCCATACAGTTTCAAATAAAGATAGCGTATAAAAGACTTTTGGACCTTCTCAATGACTAATGTATAGGTTTTCTCATGCGGGTTCCAGATTACACTATTGGTTTCAAGTATACTACGAATGTATGAGTTGTAACTAGCTGTGCCTCTCGGTTTCACCCGCATAAGTTTTGATCCCGTGGGAATATCGGGATAAAAACTATCCTATGTATTAATCCAGGTTATAAACTATCTGCGTGCCAAATTGTATCTAAATCCGTTCAGTAGTTTTAGCGTGAAGAAGAGACAAACATACACACTCACAAACTTTAGCCTTTATAATATTAGTGTGATAGGTACTCGTACTACTGCTTTAATTTTTTTACATATCCAAAAACAATCATTTAGCTCGCAGGGGGGATACTGAGTGTCACAAAAATTAGCACTAAATGTAATATTTCGCAAACGGATTGTTTTGAACGACCTATTCAATGAGTCTCTGAACTAAGCCAGACAGGCAGACATGGCGAAACTATAAGGCTTCCTTGTTGGCTACGGAACCCTAAAAATGGTCAATATTTAGGTACCTAAAGAAGGATTATCAGGATCATCTGTCAAAATTTATATTCATAATAGTTTCAAAATCGAGTCAATTGAAATCAAACTCTAGAGAGGAGAGAGTTGACTGCTATAATTCGTTCGGCAACATAACCTCATACTTTGTGTTGCTCTGTGCATTTCGATAGGATTATAGCCCGGATAGCACAGCGAGTGATGTGATGAGTGAGCGAGTCTTTTTTGGTACTAATTGGGCACTATTTATTTATGCTATTTAACATTAAAACTCTTAATTTGGTCTCGTTACCCATACGCACACCAAAAATCTAGACTTTTTTGTTTTACGAGAGGTACTTCAATAACCTAATCAGCAGAAACTATAGGTAAAACATTTTGTACTTCCTTACCGTACATAGGGGGGGGTGGGGGGGGGGGGTGGAGAGAGAGAGGGAATTCGTATCTAATTAATTTAATATTAAAATAACGAGTATCATTAATCGAAGATAGTGCTGCATCCATAGTTCAGCATAATAAATGCTGTTCGATTTACTTAGTGAAAGCGTAATAAATCCGGTTGGCAGTAGGGAAATCACGAACGTTTCTTGGCGAATCTGTTCTGTAGCGCTAGTGTTCATTTACTACGCAGATCCCTTAATCTGCTTAAGAATGACTTTGCCTATCTAGAATTTATTTCATTCTACGTTCAGGCCAATACACTGGTGACTTTACAATGTTAAGAACTTGTAGATAGAATCAATAAAAAAAAATAAACTGCTATTAAAAGTGGCAGCACAATATTTCAATGATTAAAACGTTTAGGTAGGTTAAAACATATAAGTTATGCCTCATTTATACGATACTATTTATACCCTACAATAAAATAGAAGTAACGAATTACTTGCATCGTTTAAACACTGTTTAGATGGTGCAACTTTCATTGTTGCTTCAACTTATGGTACCCTGCAATTAAATCGCATGTGTAAGTAATAACAGCACAGACGAAAAACAGCTTACTTAAAAAGCAGAAGAAAGCGCTTAGTTACGTAGACTGTAGAAATTGAGATCTTCAGAAATATTGAATGGAAAAATTCCATCTCCATTATTCTATTTGTTTCCATTTCAACCAAGATTAAAACTAAAAGCACTCGGTGTTGAAATCCAAGTTTGTTCAGCATTGGATAATAGCCGAGATTCTACTCATTCAATATGCAGCGAAACTTGTGCTCTACGCCGCGGCATAATGGACGCCCCAGCTTGAGGGAATCGAAACGTGAAATGAGTGCACTAGTCTTATCTATCTTTTGTCTAATCTAGATAGATGGAAATTGTATGGTTAAGCTCCGAAAGTTTATGTCCCCCTTGTGCGAGGTTTGCGTCTATATTTATGAGCGCCCTGTGGTTTCACACGCATAAGTCTCGATCCCGTGGGGATATCGGGATGAAAAGTATCCTATGTATTAATCCATTTTATAAACTATCTGTGTGCCAAATTTCACCCAAATCCTTCTTCAAATTCATAGAAAAACAAGATAATTTCCTAGCCGTTTGGACGGGGCGTTCCCAGGTTTTACGCTCGCATACCATCGCTCGACGAATCGAAAGTGTTCGGACTGCCAAATTAATTGATCGATTTGACATAAAAAAGAAAATGGCGAACTACTTCGAAGTTAATGTTTTTTTTTTTGGACGGTTGTCTGCCGACAATGCTGGATTATCCTTTAAAATAATAAAGTTTATCTGTGATTTGACTAAAGTAGTTGTAAGATAATTTTTATACCTGGGCTGGAAATATTCAAATAGGAAACATGATTCATTATAATTAAGCTACTTTTAGGTACCTACATATATTTATAGTACCTAGTGATCTGCTTCTGCTCCGTTGGTCTCCTGGTTGCAAGCGTGACTGCTGAGTGCGGGTGGGTTGCTGGGTTCGATTCCCTGGTCGGGCAAAGTGTTATTGGGTTTTTCCATTAGACGTTTCTCAGTAGCAGCCCGGAGTTCGAAAGTTGGTGGTCCGACACCCCGTGCCTCGGAAAGCACGCAAAGCCGTTGGTCCTGCGCCTGATCTCTCCCCGGTCGTGTCGGATTGCCGTTCCATCGCATCGGACTATGAGAGTAAAGGAACAGAGAGTGCATCTGTCTTTGCGCACACATTTGTGCACTAAAATATCTCTTGCTTACCTGGCTAATCTCTGTTGAGATTGACTACTGTGACCGAAAACGGTCGAGAGGATTTATTTATTTCGTACAGGCTCCAGAGAAACCTCACCCCCTTGGATTGTTTTTTTGCATTGCTAGAGGGTGAGGTTCCTCTGGAGCTCACTGTACCTAGTGAAGAAGTAGTGAGGGCTCAATATGAAGGAACTCTTCCTTCTATTTTTATCGCCAAGCAACGTTTCGGGTTAGTCTGACTTTCCACCAGGGATATGTAAGTATACGTGTCTATTTCCAGCAAAAATAAGTGTTGTTTCAGAGAAAATGTGCTAGAAATATGTGCCTTGAGTTAGTAAGCTCAGCAAGAAGACGTGCGGTACGATCTAGCAACTACTACTAGGCCGTCACACCGCGGAATAAATAATTCGCATGCCTCGTTTGAAATAAAGTACTCTTTATTGAACCCTTTTCAACCAAAGCTAAGAAAATAAAATGATCCTTTATAGGTGCGTGCTATTGCATCCCTTGCTACGCAACCACGCACATCTCTAGAGGAAAGGGAATTTTCCAGGCAGAAGAAACCCATATTTGTCTTTAGGATGGTACATACCTGTGATACCTGTGGAATTGCGGCTTCTGTATGCGGGAATCACCCCTGATTACCATTATTAGGGGGACGTAGAATAAAAATGTATTATAAAATCACCATTTATTAGTCGTCACTATTCCTCATATTTGGGATGGCAACATAGTGTACCACCGTTCATAATCCAGACATGAGCGCAATTGTTTAAGTATTTTTTGTTACTTTCTCCTGCCTATGCCTAAAAACTTATTACTGAAAAGTTTCGTATGACTTTTATAAAGTTGTAATACACTCTGAAGGAAGTTGTACATTTTTGTTTCTAGCTTGATCGGATCCTTGGAAGTGTCATCTAGTGTGGGCTGAGTGTGCTCTTGCTTTGGCTTGTTATTTTCTTGCGATGGGTGATTACTCTCCTCGTTCGGCTTATTAGTTTCCGCTTGCCAAGGTTTGCGGGAGTAAAAATACGGTCGCCTAGAGGTAGGCGTGTTTTTTGGTGGTAGACGGGAGGAATATTTCCACGGTGGCTTAGTGATATATTTGTGTTGTGGCCTATCGGTAATTCCATGTGGTGGCCTATGAGTATGTTCGTATGGTGGCCTGTGGGTGTGTTCCTGTGGTGGCTTATGGGTATGCTCATGTGGTGGCCTGTGAGTATGTTCGTATGTTGGCCTGTTAGTATGTTCGTGGGCTGGCCTATGAGTATGTTCGTGTGGTTGCTTATGGGTGTGATCGTAAGGTGGCTTATTGATTTCCACAGACGTAGGACTTTGAATCTCCTCAGATTTTGTTTCTGGGATCTCCTTAGATGTAGAATTTTGAACATCCTCGTGTGGTGGTCTATGAGTGTGTTCGTGTGGTGGCCTATGGGTATGCTCGTATGGTGGCCTATGAGTATGTTCGTGTGGTGCCTTATGGTTGTGATCGTGTGGTGGCTTATTGATTTCCATAGACTTAGGACTTTGGATCTCCTCAGGCATTGCTTCTTGAATCTCTTCAGATGTTTTTCCTGGGATCTCCTCAGGTGTAGGATTTTGAACATCCTCGTGCGTTGGTGCATGAGTGTGTTCGTGTGGTGGCCTGTGGGTATGTTCGTGTGGTGGTCTATGGGTGTGTTCGTATGGTGGCTTAAGGGTATGGTCGTTTGGCGGCCTGTGGGTATGTTCGTGTGGTGGTATATGGGTGTGTTCGTATGGTGGCTTAAGGGTATGGTCGTGTGGTGGTCTGTGAGTATGTTCGTGGGGTGGCCTATGAGTATGTTCGTGTGGTGGCTTATGAGTGTGATCGTAAGGTGGCTTATTGATTTCCACAGACGTAGGACTTTGAATCTCCTCAGATTTTGTTTCTGGGATCTCCTTAGATGTAGAATTTTGAACATCCTCATGTGGTGGTCTATGAGTGTGTTCGTGTGGTGGCCTATGGGTATGCTCGTATGGTGGCCTATGAGTATGTTCGTGTGGTGGCTTATGGTTGTGATCGTGTGGTGGCTTATTGATTTCCATAGACGTAGGACTTTGGATCTCCTCAGGCATTGCTTTTTGAATCTCTTCAGATGTTGTTCCTGGGATCTCCTCAGGTGTAAGATTTTGAACATCCTCGTGCGTTGGTGCATGAGTGTGTTCGTGTGGTGGCCAATGAGTATGCTCGTGTGGTAGCCCATGAGTATGTTCGTGTGGTGGCCTGTGAGTATGTTCGTGGGGTGGCCTATGAGTATGTTCGTGTGGTGGCTTATGGGTGTGATCGTAAGGTGGCTTATTGATTTCCACAGACGTAGGACTTTGAATCTCCTCAGATTTTGTTTCTGGGATCTCCTTAGATGTAGAATTTTGAACATCCTCGTGTGGTGGTCTATGAGTGTGTTCGTGTGGTGGCCTATGGGTATGCTCGTATGGTGGCCTATGAGTATGTTCGTGTGGTGGCTTATGGTTGTGATCGTGTGGTGGCTTATTGATTACCATAGACGTAGGACTTTGGATCTCCTCAGGCATTGCTTCTTGAATCTATTCAGATGTTGTTCCTGGGATCTCCTCAGGTGTAGGATTTTGAACATCCTCGTGCGTTGGTGCATGAGTGTGTTCGTGTGGTGGCCAATGAATATGCTCGTGTGGTGGCCCATGAGTATGTTCGTGTGGTGGCCTGTGGGTATGTTCTTGTGGTGGTCTATGGGTGTGTTCGTATGGTGGCTTAAGGGTATGGTCGTTTGGCGGCCTGTGGGTATGTTCGTGTGGTGGTATATGGGTGTGTTCGTATGGTGGCTTAAGGGTATGGTCGTGTGGTGGGCAATGGGTATGTTCGTGTGGTGGCCTATGAGTATGTTCGTTTGGTGGCTTATGGGTGTGATCTTGTGGGGGCTTATTGACTTCCACACACAAAGGACATTGAATCTCCTCAGAATTTGCTTCTTGAATCTCCTCAGGCATTTTATCATCAATCGGGACGTAGAAGTCGTCGTAAGGTGGCTTGTAGATCTCTTCGTATGTCGGTAAGTAAACTTCTTCGTTCGATTGTGTACGGTTTTCTTCATTCGGTGGACAATAGATTGCCTCGTATACTATCCCATGTATATTTTTGCACATAATTTCCTGTACCTCCTCCGGCGATGGCACACAGTCCGATGTTGAATTGTTGGTCTCCTCAGACAATGGCAACTGGATATCTTCAGACGATGAGCAAAAGGTTGGCTTGAATATTGTGCTTTTCGTTCGTTCACACATCATTTGCTTTGCCTGAATCTTCTCGCGTGTTGGCTTGTGGCTTTCCTGTTGCGTTTGTTTGTTGATGTTTTCGGACGTTGAATTGTTGGTTATCTCGGGTGTTGACGACTGGATATCCTCAGGCGTTGGGCAAAATATTTCCTCAAATATCGTCCCTTGTATTTTTTGGCACATTTCCTCCTGCATTGGTACGTCGGATTTCTTAAGTTCAGACACGTTGGACTCATCATAAAGCGATGAGCAAATAGCCTCAAATATGGACCCTTGCATTTTCTTGCACAACATTTCTTGCATTTCTTCAGGCTTCAGTAAGTTAACATCGATTTCATCTGACGTTGGCTTATGGATTTCTTCAGATTCTAGCCTGTGGGTTTCCTCAGTCGCTGCATTTTGGGTATCCTCATACGTTAGGCAATAAATGATTTCGTATATCGTGTCACGCATTTTCTTGCAAATATTTGCTTGCATTTCTACTGGTGTTGGTCTAAGCATCTCTTTAGACGGTAAAGAGAGTTGAGAAGTCACTATTTGGGTAATCTCGTGCGGTGCGCAATAAATAACCCCGTATGATGTCCCATCCATTTCTTCGCACAAAATTGCCAGTATTTTCACGTATATAGGCACGCGAATCTCATGCGTTATTATCTGGATCTCCTCAGGTGTTGGCTTTTGGGCTTCCTCGTTCGTTGGGCAATAAATCGCCTCGTATATCGTGCGATGCAATTCCTTACACATCATTTCCTGTATTTTCTCGTGCGTTGGCAAATGAATAGTTTCAAGTGTTGGGCAAATGATTGACTCGAATATAGTCCCATACATTTCATTACACAATTCTTTTTGTATTTCCTCTTGCGATGGCGCATTTTTCTCAGTCGATGAACTTTGTATATCTTCATGTGATGGGCAATAAATAATTTCATATATTGTCCCATGCATTTTCATACAAATCTTTGCTTGCATTTCCTCTGGCGTTGGGCTAAGGATCTCTCCGGTCGTTAAAATGTGGTTCTTCTCATGCGGTGGGCAATAAATACCCTCGTATATTGTTCCGTTCATTTCTTCGCACAAAATTGCCAATATTTTCACGTATATAGGCACTTGAATGTAGTGCGTCAGTATCTGGATCTCCTCGGGCGTTAGTTTTTGGGCTTCTTCGTTAGTTGGGCAATAAATCTCCACGTAAATCGTTCCATGCATTACCTCACACATCATTACCAGCATATCTTTGTGCGTTAGCAGGGGAATATTGTCAATATATAGGCAAAAGATTGACGCAAATATTGTCCCATCCAATTCTTTGCATAATTCTTCTGGATATTTGTCCTGCATCTTATGGTCAGTGACTGAAATTGTGATCTGCTCATGAGTTTGTATTTGGGTCTCGTCATGCATTTGTAAATGACTCGTCTGCTCATGTGTTGTTGTTTGGGTTCCTTCATGGGTTTGTATGTTGGTTGACTGGGATTCTGCTATGGGGGGTTTCTCACTCGTTTGCAAGCGGTTTTTTACATTATTCATAGACGCATTATTTACCTCATGCATTGATATTAGCGTCTTCTTCCGTGTTGGATTGGGAATTTCATTGTGCCTTGGTATGAGCTTCTCATTATGCATTAACGCAACCACCTCCTCTTGCGGTGATCCGGGTATAACCTCTTGGTTTGTCCCGTACATATTGTCTAATGGACCGTAACTTCCTTTCGGCGGTTCGTTTTGCGGATCTTCGCTATGTGGTTCATATTTCCCCGTATATTTGTTAAATTTCTGTACAAAGTTCTTAACATAACTGTATGCTTTTTTCGGCCGTTCGAATAACCTTTCTTCGACATTTGAATCGATTGAGTTATTATTGTAACTGGAGCTAATACTTTTATTAACTCTAAAGTTACTAAAATGTTGTGGGTTATAGCGCGACGATCCCCCTCCAGCAACTAATTTTGAATTAAAAGGTATTTTTTTTAATACACTTTGTCTGAGCAATGCATAACGCTGGGCTTTATTTTGCAGGTATGGTCTTCCAGGATAATAGATCAATGATAAAGAAGCAACATGGCAACTACAGTGTAATATTAGTAGCCAGGCGGCAACTGCAATAAAAAAAGGTTAAAAGTTATCTAGTATACAGACAAAAAACACCTTTTAGAAAAAGCTTTTTTTAACCGATTTCCAAAAGGAGGAGGTTATCAATTCTGATGTTTATATATATATATATATATATATATAAATATTAATATAAGTAGACTGGTGGAGACTTTAATATAAATATCTTAAAAATAAATGTAAAAACTAGTCAATTCCTAGACCTAATATTAGAATATAAACTTACACAAAACATAAAAATAGTACACGTTTACACAAACTACATCTACATGTTTAGATTTGAATTTTCAAACACTAACACAAATAAAATATATACAACAGTAGAGGAACTAGGTTTTTCAGACCATAGCGGATTTCATGATCCATTAACAAACGTCCTTAACCTTTGTATACCAATATGTAGTCAAACTAAAAACCAATTTAAAAAAATATAACACTTAAAACAAAAAATCCTATCATTACAAATTATTATAAAAACTATGAAAAAGAATTAAACAATCTAGTTACTGCATCAAAAAAGAAACAATATATAAATAAAAAAATCTAACAATAAGGCTAAAACCATGTGGAGTATCATACAGAGATAAAAAACAAAAAAAAACCGAGCATAATAATATTAAATTGCAAATACATAACGACCTTATATACGTATTATATCTAACCTAACCTAAACAAGTAGCCAAAATCCTTAAACCTACATAATAATTATAAAACCGCTGCGTCTGTCTGTCTGTCTGAACGCTAAACTCAAAAACTACCGAAAGGATTTTCAAACGGTTCTAATGGACGGCCATTAGTAAAAACCGTTTGAAAATTCACTCAGTAGTTTGATTCATGCGGAAGATTTTGGTGTATTATTCATTAAGGTATTGAGTGAATTGCCTGAAATATGACGATTGTTGTCGAAGATGTCTGAATAAATCACGCTGACGTGCGTCGCGTAAACCGTAAGAGATACATCAATGTTACACAGGACTAAAGATCTTAAAAAGTTCAAAGAAGAAGTCCGCGATAGCAATGTCTATCTTCTAAGAATGACCCACAGTAATCATTATTATTTAACATAATTTTATAAAAAAATATTTATTTCCGACGCTATTTTGACCGGTATATATAATTTAGAATAAAATATGCCTTGACATCATAGTTTAAAAGATATCACAGATTCAAAATTACGCGTAACAAATTAATCATGATTGACGGCAACGCGGGCGCAGCGGTAGGAGTCAATAACCTTTTACTCGGCTATTGGGTATGTAATACCGGTAGTACGTTCCCGTGGGATATTTTCCGACAACCACCGCCACCGCCGTTGAAGCCGCGGGAAAAAGCCTACGACAAAGTACAATTTGCGATATTGCTAAACAAATTATTTATTTATTTATTTGGTTCACCAACGACTGTTTACACTAAAAATAAACTTAATACTATTTTCAAACAAAGGTAACAGTGTAACACTCACTTATAGGTAAACACCACAAGCGCAACATTAATATATTTATAGTAATCTAACCATTATAATAACTTATCAAATTTTAGTGACAGGATAACATATTAACTATATTAACAAAAAATAAAATAAAAAAAAACAACAAAAAAGAGAAAACTGGTAAGTTAAGTATCTTATTACAGATCAATCAAGGATTTCATGAACTTAGACTTTAGCTTTGCTAGGGAGTCATGATGTAAGTCAACCAAATCACTACTACAGTTTATGACCTTGCAAAATCGGGCGTAGGGTGAGTTAGATCCCAAAACAGTTCGTCTAAGTGGAGGACAGATTGGAGTGATGGAGTTGCGTGGCATTCTTGAAGGAGCACGTAAGTTACAAAGTCCTAGCAGCCTAGGGCACTGAATATTATTTTTCAAGATTTGCACATGAATAAAGCGTCATTAAATTGCCTCCGCTTATCTAAACTGCACATGGTAAAGTGTTTCAGTCTCTCTCTGTAAGATGACTTTTTTCTAGCTATACCAACCGAAATGCAAAGTAAGTGCCAAAGGAAGCGCTTTTGGACACATTCAACGCGCAAGCTATGTATCGCATAGTGGGGGGGGGGGGGGTTGTTTTGAGTTTACGGAATGTTCTACAATTTCTTATTTTCTTATTACAAAGCCTAGCATTTTGGACGATGATTTTATGATGTTGTCCAAATGAGGAAGGAAAGTTAACTTTCTATCGAACAGGACTCCAAGATCTCGTATAGTATCCACTTCCTGTATTATTTCTAAATTGATCTTTTTCTTGTGTATTTAACATGGTAAAATTTCCCCGAATTTAAACACATTTCATTATTTAACACACCATTGAATTAGCCTATTAAGATCCATCTGACATTGCGTCTTGTTCACATTTCACTATTCTTACAATATTTATGTCATCCGTATACATAAAAATCTCGGAGTTTTGAAAGCACACAGGTATGTCATTTATAAAATAATTAAATAAAATTGGCCCAAGGTTTGAACCCTGGGGAACATCTGAAGAAATATAAACAGAAGATTGAAAACCGTTAACTACTACGAAAAAACTTCTATCTGTTAAGTACGAACTCAACCAATTCAGCAAAGTGCCAGTAATGCCGTAAGCGCTCAACTTTTATATTAATATTTTGTCACAAATTTTATCGAATGCCTTGCTAAAGTCGATGTAAATAATATCTGCCTGGTGACCCGAATCGATAGCTTTAATTAATATTTCAGTAAACGGCACTAGGTTTGTGCTCGTGGAGCGTGCGCCTACAAATCCGTGTTGATCATCGCTTAAATATAACTTCAGAAGGTTTTACATGTGTCCAGAACATTTTCGGGTTACTTATTATTTCTTCTTCTATATCCTTGATGTAAGCATTATAGCAAGCAGATGCCAAACTGTCACAACGTTTACTAATAACTTTCAATTCAATTGCATCTAAAGGATTTTTATACTTACAATATCGCTTTCTTAACTTATACTTTACATTTAATAACTTTATCAAATTTCGGCTAAACCACAGCGGATATTTACGAGTTTTTGGAACGCGCGGCGGTATACATTTCTGAATGGCCATATGTAGTGTCTCGTAAAAAGAATCAAGCATCTCATTCACTCCATCTCATCATCATCATCTTTAAACAATTCCATCCAGTTGAACTCTAAAAGATTTTTTTTTATACATGTATAATTTGCATTTTTAAAATTAGTTTTCAACTGTGTATTACTATACGGTAACCTTGCACTTTAATTAAAAGCTATGATTATGTCTAATGGTGGATGCTGTTGATCAACTTTGGATAGTAGGTTAATACTCTCGATTACATTACATAATGTAGGTTGATAAAACTAAGTCCAGTATCCGACCAGCGGCATTAAGCACTGAGTTAAATTGAGTAAGCCTGTTAACATGAGTAAAATTATTCAGAGCTTCGCTTGTGCTGTGTAATGCGGTATAATTATTTGGTACTCGCACCAAGCTCCAATCAATACCACTCATGTTGAAGTCACCCACAATACAAACATTGGTATCTAGTAAATGCATAAAAGCTGCGTTACTTATAAACAAGAACTTAAAAAATATTCCAAGGAAGAACGGCGTACGGGTGGTGGCAAATATACTGCGCAGAAAGCCACTCGACAAACGCTTCGCGATAGCGGCAATTCTAAGGTGTCCTAAAGGTCTTCACAGTTACTATCCCAATGTTGGACATGTTTAGATTTTAGGTTTTTCTTGACAGCAATTAAAACACCGCCACCTTCTTTACCACATTCCAGGCTAGAGCTTTCTCTGTCGCGTCTTTAAACAACGTATCGTCCGTCAAATAACTCGCTGCTCATAGAACTGTTAAACCATGTTTCTGTCAGAATAAGTTACGATAAAAAACATGTGTTTTTTCCTCAAACCCCGACTATTCTGGTAACATAACTGTAAGCTGTTGAATTTTAAGTATTTTTATTTTAGGTACATGCGAAATAGTTTTTATTATAAGATATTATGGAGAGTACAAATAAAAACAAAAAGTTATACTATCTTACTTACAGTTTCTAGATTTTTGATAAGTATGTGTTCCGAATCGACATTTTTTCTGACAAATATACGGCCATTCCTTACCCATACAAACTTGTATCCCTTTTATTTTCCTCTGAGTCTGGTAGCAGCGTGAAGCGCCTTATGAGCCGGAGACAAGTGTTCAACGACATAGACAGGTGTCTTGTTGCCTGCTACTCCGAGATCCGCGGTACTGAGTTTGCATTCAGGAGTTCGTTTATTGTAATTGATTACCGAGGCGAGCAGCTGGTCACGGATTTTGGGAGATGCTAGCTGAACCACGATCGATCGGGGGCGATCACTGGACGTCTGAAGCTTAGCTATGCGAGTGCAATTCATGATATCACTGTCCTTTATTCCACATCCCACAACCGATCCCAACTGCTTGATAAACTCTTGTTGGTTTTCGGGCAGACATTGTATTTCCAAATTGTTAGACCGGGCTTGCTGCTCCAAATAATTCAGTCGCTGGCCGAGATCGCAAACTGTCTTTTTTAATTTATCATTCTCCATATTAGTCAACTTCTGAGCCTTCGTGTCAAGCTCCCTTTGGACCACTTCTTGCACAATCCAAGTGGTGATTGTGCAAGAAGTGGTCCGAGAAGTGGTCCAAGAAGGCGTTACGTTTGATGCCATGTTGTGGTTATGATAAGTAACAAAAAGCTCCGAGCCGGGTATTTACTTTTACGTCTTAGGCCCGATTTCGGCGGCGGGGATCTCTCGCGTCCGGCCCTGGTCCAGGCCATGGTACGGAGCGAGAGGGCATGGGAGGCCGTCACCTCCTTCTGCGAAGCAGTAATGCTCGCGAAGGAGGAGGCGGAGCGCGTGAGGGAAAGGCAAATTTCGCGCCCTCACGCCCCTAGCCGCCGCAGGAGGAGACGCCCTGGGCGTCGGGAATCAATTGCTGATTCCCGGCCACCGTAGGCGCGGGCTTGCGGACGGTGAGCAATGGGTAGCTCGACGTCCGGTAAGGACCAAGCCCGTGTCGACGGCGCGTTGTGTTCCACGCGCGCCTCAAAGAGATGTCAGCGAATGAAGGGGTCCGATGAGACCATTGCCTGCCGGGGTTGCGGGAAAGTCCGAAAGGGATACCGTGGCCCCCTGGCATTGCACAGGCAACAGAAGGAACACGGGTGGGTTTTAGTCAGTAAGAGTCTGACACGCCCTCCCGCTCCACCCAGAGCGGGAGGAGTCATATGATGATTTCCAAACCAAAAAAAAAAAAAAAAAAAAGGCCCGATTTCACCAAAGTAGAATAAATATTACTCGAGAGTATAGTGACAGTTATTCCAAGGATAAGCTATTTTCACGTTTCACAAACGACTAATCTATTAATAAAATCGTTAATCTAGAGTAAATCCTTACTCCGCCGATTTTCATGTTAACCCAAGAATAAGATTGCAATACGGCGTGCGGCGTCTGTTTTGTTTATAATTTTTGGTTTAATTGTTTTAACAGTGTTGTTAATTTATTTATATCCACGAGTAATTCAATTTATTACTTACAAAATGGCCTCAGTAGTCCTATGTGAATGCATAGTCTGTGAATTATACTCAGTAGTCATAATAACCCACTCCGTATTTTTTTGCCTCATCGTAACACCATCTGTTTTTTATATTTTTATATAGAAAAATGTTTTTGCACTAAATCTAATAAAATATTTTTTTCCGAAGCCAGCTCAAAGTCAAAGTCAAAGTCAAATAATTTATTTCATTTAGGCAAAAAAGGCACTTATGAACGTCAACATTTACAAAAAAAATATATAATAATTGATTCTAGTCGCCCATTCCAAAAGGTCGTTTTCGTATGGAGAAGAATGGGCAAGAAACTCCACCGTTACTCTTTTAAAATATTTTCACAATATTCTGTATACATTAATTATATAATTATATGTGAAGACGATGCACCTAGAATAAGATTACTATACCACGATAGGTAAAAAGAATGAAAAATGAAGGAATGACATAAATTAATTATGTGATAGATGCATGGTGCTCACATATTTACTAGCTAGTTTGGGTTTCGTCTTCTTTTTGGTTCACCGGGTTCACCCATATCATAAAATAAAAAATGAACAGCTCGCAAACAAGTTGAATTAAATTGAAGTTAGAATTTTTGACATTAAAAACCTAACAAATCAAATGTTACCAAAATGACATAGTACAAGTACGGATAATGCGGTTCATTTATTTAGGTGGATTATAAATTCATTCGTTCGAACTCATTCACGTCAAAGAGTAACAATACGAGAGTAGCTTTACTCTAAAATATTGTGGTGAAACGTGAATCGGTTAACCAAGAGTTAATTACAAAGAGTAAGACCTAGTTTCACCATACACTGTTAGTTAGTTTTAACGTCCCGTTAAATAGACAACGGCCCGTTAAGCGTAGTGAGTGTTTCACCAAGTTCTAACGAATGGTTCCTCTTAACAAGGCGTCAAACTTAATCACTGCTCCAAAGGTCCGTTAATGCTTTTAACGGCTGTCAATTGGTTGTCAGTTGGTCAAATAAAATGGAAGCAGCGTAAAATTTTATTTTTGAACATGGAAATGATGATATTTTAGAAAATTTACAATTTTTAGACAATAAATTTCAACGTCCTAAAACATACAAAGATCGACGTGACTTATATTTTGAAGAATATGACGATCGAGATTTCAGGACAAGGTCAGAATCTTGTACATATGAGGTCTTGCAAATGATTGAAGATAAACTTCAATATCCATCAAATCGGTTAGTACCTACCTTAAAATTGCCTTGTGAATTGTAATAAAAATATGCCTATGATTCGACTTACAACTTCTTACGTAAGTAGGTACCCACCCATGATGTTTAATATTATTAGAAATGTTTGTTACCAACGTAGTGTAAAAGCTCACAGTGGTTCCCACTAGTAATAGGACCGCCCCATCATCACAGAGAGCACCTTCCAACCCTCATTTTTATGAGCAAACGTCACTGCATCTGTTTTTTTGTTTTCAACTACATTTTTATGTTTTGTAATGAGTCCTATTAAAATTTCTTTTTCACTATCGCTGAAATTGGGTCGACGACTTTTTTTCGACATTTTAACACACAAAATAAGTAAAAATTACAATTTAGAAGAATCAAAAATTGTTGTAAGTACCATAAAGGTTATATATAATGCACTATGAATTTAAGAGTAGTGTTCTTTAGCTGTTGCCTAGCAACTGTTGTTTCTGTCATCCTGTGTTTTACAAATGAAGTTAATTTGTGTTATAATAAAATGTACTTTATTAAACCACTGTGTTACAATGATATCTTAGTTTCATTGTTAGCAAGCTCAGCCAGCAAAAAATAGCACAAAACAAAATCATTTGAAAACATTTTTATGAATTGACGTTTAAAACGACTAATAGAGAATTACACTGTTTATAGAACGTTTTGCTTAGACGCCATGACATTTTAATTTGGTTGCATAAAAACGAGAGTGAATGAAAAGTCAGACCGGTCGTTTTTGTTCACTCGATATCTGCTAGATGTTTGATTTAGCAACGCCTTGTTAAGATCCCTCCATAGAACGTAAAACTTTTTGACGTCTACGTCAATTTTAACAGAGCATTTGCTGATGGCTCGTTAAGAATTGTTTGGTGAAATCGGGTCTTACTCTTTTCTAGGGGTAGTTACTCTCGGAAAAAAACACGTTTGGTGAAATCGGGTCTTAGTTTGTTATGAACAGTTATAATAAACACTCACTGTTGTCCTCCGTGCGAGCTAACCAAGGTCGCGGTAAGAACGTCGTAAGCGCCGTGTATTTCGCGTCGCTTACGCGTTAGTATGAAGCACTTTGCGTTACCACTCACTGACGGTTATTTGCAATAAAGTTTTAATTTAATCCACCAATTGTCACTTATTTAACACATAAAACAGTTTTATAATTTCACAGTACGACAACAATACTATAGAATTATTTGATTATACAAAATTGTTTCTGTAAAGTTCCTCAGACTTGTAATAAACAATACGGACGGTTTTGATTAGACGGCACGATTGGCGCAGTGGTCAAGCTATTGACTGCTGCACTGCGTGTCGCAGGTTCGATTCCCGCACGGAACAAATATTTGTATGACCTACAAGTAGTGGTTCCTGGTCTGGTTGTTAGTGTACATATGAGTTTAAATGTTTGTAAACGCACCCACGATATAGGAGAAATTGCTAGTGTGGGGCAACGTTATAAAAATAAAAAAAAATTTTGAAGAGGGTAATTAAATTTGTCTTGACTGCGCGGTAGGTTCCGAATTATACGGAATAGGTATACGCGGAAAGGCTCACGAATGGCTAACGTCTTATATAAAGAACAGGGAACAATAGGAATGATGACACAGAAAAAAAAAAACTATTTATTCCGTCAGTCAGATAATAAATAAATATTAGACATGTATTTTTTGCTTTATCATAATAATAAAAAATGATTTAGATAAAACGCATTACGTACGAGTGGGGGCTTGCTATGACACAAGTCGGAATAAAATCTACCGGGGAGTGACATCATGCCACATTTTAACGTATTGCCTACTCAATGTATTGCCGTAATCTTTTGATTACTTTAATACAGGGTGGCAGGGACATCAACGCGAAAACTGTTACCATGGATTCAGTACATGATTGTGTGTCTGCTGTTTCATAGAAAAGTGCCTACGCGGTCGAAATGTACGGAACAGCAGATTTTTTGAAAAAAAAAAAAACCGACTAAATATTTCAACGCAGGGTTCAGATTCATGTGCTGAATCTATGGTAACGCAAGCTTGCTCCAAATGAAAAAATAATTTACAAAAACTGTTCGCAATTGATGAAAATATCGAAGAAGAAATTAGAAAACAAATGCATGAACTTTGTGTCGCCTAAGTTCGGCGGCTGGGTTAAATTGCAAGTCTTAGGCCCGCCCACTTACGCCACATATCACTAAAAGCATTGAGCGCCAAACAAAAAGGCGTTCCATTTCTATCAATCATTTGAAGATGACAGAGACAGATAGGTACGTTTAGTGTTAAATGCATAAATTTAGTGATTTGTGCCATAATAGTGGCTCCAATCCGAAATATTGTTTTTTTAATGCCAAATAGTCAGTCGCGGTGTTAAGAAGAATCTGATGATGATAAGTACCTAAAATTTAAAAAAATCTTTATCTCGCTTGCTTTCTAATCAACTTTTAGGGGCATGAGGAACAGGGTGTAAAGTTCACTCTTCCACCATAGAAAAGGGAGGATCCTCCAACCAGACGGGTGTTATGTCTGGCGGGCCGACTGCCCGACTGTTGATGTCGGATAGTCTTATATATGTCGTTCGCGCGGTATACTCTAATTGCGCGATGCAGG
Organism: Xanthia togata; assembly: GCA_963853775.1. Classification (NCBI taxonomy): domain Eukaryota; kingdom Metazoa; phylum Arthropoda; class Insecta; order Lepidoptera; family Noctuidae; genus Xanthia; species Xanthia togata. The sequence goes on along the minus strand of OY970802.1, from coordinate 7,329,497 downwards.
ATTTGTGTGACGTCATGTCTTTGATGCATAGTTAATATGTGGCGTTGTAACCGCTACAAACTGAAAACTGTCTCCTTTCAATGGTTCCTCCATTGAAACGAGAGAGTTATCAGTTGATTTGGCTTGAATTATAAATAATTATGTAACTTAAATTAATATTTAAATTAATTTTACTTACGTGGTATGATCTTCATGTTCCCAGCCGCACTTATCGCACGTGTATGCCATTAACGAAGATACGACTGCAATTTCCATCTGAAGCTAATTTGAAAGTAATTACTAATTATATAAACATACATTACAGCTACTCAATAATGTGTAGTTAATTAGCAATGGTAAAAATACGGATGAAGTTAATGGAATAAATAAAAAAAGCAGATTCAGTTGAGCTTATCTTTAAATAAATAAAATAAGAATTATTTATTTCAGACATTACAGTCCATAGATTGTTAGGAATTAGGAACAATTTTATGCTTGCTTTATTATATGTTAGTAATGTTAGTAGATAACTCTGAGTTTCTTTAACTATATTCAACCTAAAGCCACCTCCACTAGGTGCCTCTGGATGAGGCAGTCTGGTCTCGCAACAATCATCTTCAGGATGCCTTTCCGACTGTTACGTAAACGTTGTAGTAATGATGCTGCTTTCTTACGCATAATGGCATGAAAGCCATCAGTATGTGCTTCCGAAAATATACTCGACGCACTACAACGCCACGGCAGCCGTAATAGCATCCTGAAGGCGTTGTTATATTGTACACGCAGGACGTTGTAGGCTCCTGTGTGACACCCACAGACCGCTCGAGTAAAAAGACTGGCAGAACGTTTTAAATAAACTACTGTGCATCGAGTGAACCTGCGGGCAAGCATATTGCCCCTCACCGCCAACGCCCTGCGTTCGCGCTCTTGATGTCGTCGTCATCCCGTAAGGCACCGGTTACAATGTGGCCCAGGTACTTAAACTTATTGACTACTTTGAGTACTGCGCCGTTGAGATATACCGAAGGTACATGGCAAGGCCGTTGTTTAGGCGCTCTGAACACCAGGAGCTCACTCTTCTTTGAGTTGTATTTAAGGCCGTGCACCTCCGCATACATCTCGCAGGTCGACAGAAACTCTTTCAACCCACTTATCAATGGACTGAGCAGCACCATGTCATCCGCGTAGCTAATGTTATTAATACAGGTGCCATCAATGTGGCAGTCGACACGTGCGTTGCTCAGTCCCTCGATAAGCTGATTCATATATAAATTAAATAACAAAGGCGAGCTTAACCCCCCCTGCCTTACACCGCATTCCATCCTGTACTCATCCGACATTGTACGGACCCATCTCACTCGGTTTGTCTGGTGAGTATACCAGTATCTGAGAATAGCTATATAGCTATTCTGTATAGCTATTCTCAGCATTCTTATATCCCACCGGCACACCTGCACTCCTCAACTTGTCCCAAGCACATCGTAGACGACGAGATCAAAGGCTTTCGACAAGTCGAGAAAACACGCGTACACCGGTGTTTTCTCGCGGTATGGTACTTGACGGTGTGTTTCAGGCTACAGATGGCACTCTCCGTGGACATACCCGCCTTAAAGCCGAACTGGGCGTCGTGCACCGTCTCGTGCTCTGAAAGACTGCCATTCAACAATTTTATTTATGCCGTGTTGTTTACGTGGTATCAGTGCGTCCTACCTGTTATGACTTAGGGAGCCTCCTTAACCTCCTCCTCACAGCATTCTCGGTCCATAAATTCAAGGATGATTAGCGTGCTATGGAACGGCTATGCTTGGAGTCTCGTCGAGAGATCGAATCCAGAACGAGGTTATCCGGCAGAGAACCAAAGTTGTCGACGTAACTCACAAAATAAGCAAGCTGAAGTGGCAATGGGCTGGCCATATTAGCCGTAGAACTGATGACCGTTGGGGTAGTTCTTGAGTGGAGACCGCCACACGCCAAACGTAAGAAAAGACGCGATCAGGCTAGGTGGAGCGACGATCTTCGCAAGGTGGCATGTAGCAGCTGGATGAGAGTTGCCGAGAACCGAGTTGAATGCAAATCGAGTGTAATTGGAGCGGCCTATGTCCAGCTTTTATAGGTACATACTATTGATTTTGAATTGGATATATTATGGTAGTAGCACATATTATGTATTTATTATCAGTCTGGTGGTGTCGTGTTGATCTTGGGGAGTCACCCGAACCTAGGGTCTAATTCAAGTTCAAAATATTTTATTTCACATAAACCTAACTGGGCACTTATGAAACGTCAGAACCTAGGTGCACGGTTCCAATTGGACTTTTCCTATGGAGAAGAGCCGGCAAGAAACTCCACGGTTACTCTTTTAAAAATAATTGGCTTTTACAATATTTTCAAATAACAGTGTTATTAGGTAAGGGAGGACAGTGTAGGTCTTTCAACAAGTACCATCAGGTACTTAACAGAATAATGATGGTCAACAAATCTACGGTAGATTTGTTTTTATTTGTAGATTTGTTGTAGATTTGTTGCGTTCTCACATTCACAAACTTGAAAAGAATCTAGATCTAGATAAATAAATGAATAAAAAATTAAAACGTATTTTAAACGAAATGACGTGATTGCTATTACAGCTGTAACAAATCTGAATAATTATCATGTCCACAAAAGCCACTAATTAAGAGTTGATATTATATTGTACCTGTACTTAATGTCAAATAATAGGGTGATTATGTCAAGGAAGAATGTAAAAAATATAAACATGGTAATTTGGGAGCTGTTAATAGACTTACATAATTTTTGGTTAATGCGGTACCAGGGAAGCCACATGTGCAGAAGGAATTATTGCCAAGCTTCCTTGTCTTCAACGTAGTCTTTAATTTAATAATAATTACGAGTATGCTTTCTTGATAAGGACGCGTTTGATGTGGGTTTTGAACTTCCCATCGCTAAGTTCTGTAAACGACTTAGGAAACTTTTTATAAAAGCGGATACTGTCTATAAGAAATGACTTGCTAGTTTTAGTTAATCTAAATTTGGGTATCACAATTTCATGTCTACTACGTGTATTTACGAGTATATTATGGAAATCACTCACTTCTTATTTTGAAAAGACTTAAGTTTTTGCGAACATACAAAATACTTTCTAAGATATAAAGAGAAGGCAGTCAGTATATCAATTTCTTTGAATTTGTTTATTTTGTTTATAAGTCTTAGTTAGAAGAAACTTTAGGGCGTAGGCGTTGTACTGCCTTAACTTTAAGGTGGGGTGGGGAAGTTCCTAAATCCACGCGTAGAAAAGGCACGGCCGCTTTTCCATTGCGGCCTCCCTCCAATTCTCCTCCAATCCTTTCGCGAACCCGCACTTACTCCTTAAAGTTTTGACGGAACCTAGCCACCTCGTCTCACCTCCGTGGCCTGCGCGTCTCACCGTCTTAGGGCACCACCAGTTCAGAGTTATTTGGGCCCACCGTTTGTCCATGCGGCAGACATGTCCAGCCCAGTACCATTTCAGTTGGGCAGCCTTATGCACTACGTCAGCTATCTTTGTTTCGGAGCCCAGTATTGTGTTTCGAACACGATTTGTTATATATGCGCTCCATTGCTCGTTGGCAGACCTTGAGCTTGGACTTCTGGATGTTAGTCAAAGACCAAGTCTGTGACTATAGAATAAGACTTACGACCATAGACCTAATTTCATCTTAAACTATGAAGCTTCATAAGTTCGAAAAATTCGTCAGGATGACAACGTACGTGACGCAATGAATGTTGTGGAATTGTCAAAATAGCATGACATTGCCATTGTATGTGTTTGACACAATTACCCCGCTGCAGCTGCTGCTAGCACAGACCTACACCCCATTCGCGTTTTAAACTCTCTGTACTAGATAACTGAATTACTTATTTTATGCCATAAGAATTGTATTATAGACTGGAAGCCGACCCCATCATAATTGGGAAAAGGCTAGGCAGATTGATATTGATTAAAAGGCTCTAATTCGATTAAAAGGCTCTCTCTTAAAGGTGTCAAATTATTGTGAGGGTACCCTAACGGTACCTTAAACGGTGTTAGAACCCTAATGAATGAATGCGGTGTAATTAAAGTATGTGTTATGCCAAACTTAAACCTTGACAAATGTATGGGTAACTAGGTGCGCTCCGCGGTTTCACCCACCTATGTCTGGATCCCGTAGGGGATAAAAAGGTATCCTATGTCCTTCTCAAAGCCATGGTCTACCCATGTGCCAAATTTTAACCAGATCTGTTTAGCCGTTTTAGCGTGAAAGCGTCAAAGAAAGAAACAAACAAACTCACTTTCGCATTTATAATATTAATAATAGTTAAGATTAAGATTAGGATAATTAGGATTAGAATTAGGATTAATAAAGGGGTTAGCGTGGTAGAACAACATAATACTTCAGCGTAGTTTATTTATTTAGAAACAAAACATTGCAGTCTATTTTACAATTAGGATTTAGCCACACAGTGAAAACCTCTCATGGTTCAACCATCGTTATTGTTACTGTAGCGTCATCATCATCGTTTCAGAAGAAAAACGTCCACTGCTGAACGTAGGCCTCCCCCAAGCACCGCCACTTCGACTGGGTTTGTGCTTCCCGCATCCAGCGGGTTCCACTCCAGAACCTTTCAGCCCCATCGGCCATCTGTTCTGCGAGCAATGTGCCCTGCCCATTGTCACTTAAGTTTGGTAATTATTTGGGCTATGTCGGTTACCTTGGTTCTCCTGCGGGTCTCTTCATTCTGATTCGATCACGTAGGGAAACTCCAAGCATAGCCCTCTCCGTTGCCTTTTGGGTGATTTTTTGCCTTCTAATAAGGCCCATTGTGAGCAACCACGCTTCAGTACAACAGTACTGTATCGTGTAAGAAACCATCCACATCATCTATGCCGCGTCTGTCAGTCTGCCCGTTCATGCGCTTATTACTCGAGAAAGACCATCTGTATCACGTGATATTATTCTTTCTGATTAGAACACAGTGTCTGCACGCGTAGCTTAACAACCATAGAAACGGGTTTTGTCGACGGAAGAATAGATAAAATAACAGTTATACAATCACAATCTTTCATTGTGTATATTCTTCCGTAGACAAAACCCGTTTCGATTATGGTGCTAAGCGTGTTGGTACGTTCTACGTAAATGCGAGTGAAGCTACTTGGTGCATATAGCACGGAAAAATAATAAAAATATACCTCTATTTGTCTAGCTTGTAATTATAGTGAACACTGAAAGGTAATGCTATATTTACAATCAAACAAGCTAGTAATTCCCTCATACGAAACCAAACGAATACACCATTTTTGCTATAAAGCACAAGAAATAGTTCCAACCGAGGAGAAACGCTAACTTCGACCTGTACCTAGAGAAGTTTTTGTTATATAAACTCGCCAACAAGTTTCGAGTACTACGAACAACTTGTTTTATGATGTTAGGAATTGTAGTTGTGGTAGTTGGGCTTCGGCGCTAATTTTGAATTAGACAGGTTAAGGCAATTCAGCCGGTTGGTTCTATAAAATTTCACCGTGAAAACCAAGGTGAAGTGAGCTTGAAGTGAACTGTCATCGCACGTTATGCTAGGGACTGACATTATTAACAGTTCAATTCACGTGAGACGGTATTTTTTTTTACAGAATATACCTACTGCTGGTATAAGTGTGACCAAAAAAAGCTAGGTGTCTACAGTATATTTCATATGAATGAATGATGAATTAATTAAATGCACCGATCCCAGCGTGGTTTAGGTACCACGCTGGGATCGGTGCATTTAACCAGACTCGATAAAACGAATCTCAATTAATCCCAAGATTTGCACTAGCCTCTGGAGCCTCATGTTGGATGGTGCTACAGAGACCATTGCATATCAGTGAGTAGACCGGGTGGCACGGTAATGGTAAGGAATAACGCCCTTAGGGTATGGAAGGATACGCGCGCCTCAAAGAGATGTCAGCAAGTGAAGGGGTCCGATGAGACCATTGCCTGCCGGGGTTGCGGGAAAGTCCGAAAGGGATACCGTGGCCCTCTGGCATTCATTGCACAGGCATATGGAAGGGATAAAAAAAAGGGATATGGAAGGATTTGCGAGCCATACCGGATATGCATCCTTGAGTAGGCAATGTACAGTCACGAGCAATAATATATATACACTTGGCAAAATGCAAAAGCGAATTACTGGGGGAATTACGATTGCAACTTCGAAATACAACCTATTCCATAATAGTATGGTTCCAATATACTATGTTCGTAATAACACAAAATTACAATCAACACAGGAGGAGAAAATCACTTTTAAAAGTTGCTAAGTGTACATTGGTGCTTGTGACTGTACTAGTGGAAAGACGGGTGAAATTTATCTATGGATAAGCATCTTAAAACGACGTCGCTTCCATATTGCTTTTTCTGTGCATCTTTTGACGGGGTTAACTGCTTTCTCGACTCTTTTCTATGTCACTGCTATGCTGTGTTACATGTTGCTGTTTCCATTGTCTGGCTACTATCTGTTTCAGGTTTCCTGTAAATCGCGCTAGCAGCCTCCCTAATCTTATCTCAGTCTTCGGACGTCGTCAACTTCACAAATATTTAAATAGGTCAACTTAAACACTTCTTCACATAAATCTAAAAGGAATGCTTAGTTGGTCAACGAATACCAGCGACCTTCGACTAACTCCAAATGTATAACAAAAGAATGCGCACGTTGCAAAAAACAAACCATTTTGGAACACTGCACTACACAAATAATCACACGCCTATTATAATATAAAGTTAGTCGAACAAATTGTAAATACCATATAAGATGTATGGATTTATAATGAGGTCCACTCATGACTTTAGGTGGATTGTTCAGCAAATCCCTGAAAGATATGAAAAGATCTTACCAGATAAGATTGCAACTGGGCCCTGCGGCAGTTATTCCCACGTACTTAAGCACTAGACCGCTCGCCTGAGATAAACAGTACAAAAGTGGGTGGACTAAGCGTTCCTGCGCTTAGTCCACCCACTTTTGTAATGTTTAATCAATTAGTACGGGAGGGCGTGTTAGACTCTTACTGACTAAAACCCACCCGGGTTCCTTCAGTTGCCTGTACGTTGCCAGTAATAGGTAAGGTAATAGGTAAAACGGGCTGGTTTCCGCAACTCCACGTCAAAGCGCGTATTCTGCGTACGGGTGGGAAAAATCGGTTATTCGATCCACCCCAGCTCGTCATAGCATGCCAGCAACGCCTTGGTGTTGCTGGCAATGTCGCGTAGGGTATCTGGGTTACCGAAGTACTTTGCCCTGTAAGTGGCGACCACCGGGCAGTTTAACAGCACATGAGCTGCTGTCTCGTCGTCTTCCATGCAGGCCCTGCAGAGCAGACTGTCTGTGACTCCTATGACAAAGAGGTGTTTATTAACTGCATGAGGCATGAGGACGTAAGTTTGCCTCTCTCTCAAATTGCACATAGCCCATAAACAGCGTTTTTGAGCCTTGACTACAATTTCCGCAAAATTGTTTAATTTGTACTATATACAAGCCTTGGCCGCAACCAGACATTGATGGACTCACAGATGTGTGCCTTGGTTTTGCCTCGGCCCACATTTTCACGATCGTCCACCACTGCTCCAGTTGCAGGCTGCGACAGTAATGAACGATTTATCTTTTATTCTTTCGAAATATTTCATGTAAGTCCCTCTGGTAAAACAATTAACTCACAAAAAAAAAGTTACCTATGCGTGTGTGTATTAAAAAACTTTACACTAAATATATCGATGGCTGGAAATTTGTGAGCTAATGAAATAATTGCATTATTTTCGTTTTGATTGACTAAGTATATCCACAGGGAATCAGTTTTCCGCCGCAGGAGGGGACGCCCTGGGCGTCGGGAATCTATTGCCGATTCCCGGCCACCGTAGGCGCGGGCTTGCGGACGGTGAGCAATGGGTAGCTCGCCGTCCGGTAAGGACCAAGTCCGGGTCGACGGCGCGTTGTGTGTTCCACGCGCGCCTCAAAGAGATGTCAGCAAGTGAAGGGGTCCGATGAGACCATTGCCTGCCGGGGTTGCGGGAAAGTCCGAAAGGGATACCATGGCCCCCTGGCATTGCACAGGCAACAGAAGGATCACGGGTGGGTAGTAAGAGTCTGACATGCCCTCCCGCTCCACCCAGAGCGGGAGAAGTCATTTGAGGATTTAAAATACAAAAAAAAAAAAAGGGAATCAGTTTTCAAATTAAAAATGTTATCTTAATTAGTTACTAAATCATACATAATAATCCCACGCCTCATGGAGGGATTATCATACATAATAATCTCTTCATGAGGATAGGCAATACCACAGAACGTCACCTGAACACGATACGATTCTCAAAATCCTCTTGCGATATCCACGTTCATATTGATCCAAAAACTTATTCATCTTTTAATGATGATCGCCTAGCTAACTGATTGATCCTCTTAAAATCTATATTGGATAACTACAATAAACCGTGGACATTTCCAGTGAATTTGTTTCTATGACGTTCACCATCTATAACCTTAAGGCTGCAGTCTCGCAAAATGCACTCGCGGCGAATTATTTGCGTAACTTTGTATTTTTATTTTTAACAAAATAATGAAATAACATGAAATATTTTTATTGCACATAAATAACCATAATATAAGTAATAGCTAGTTATTTTTTGTAAGTTCATCTAGGTGGATTATGTTAGGTAAATCAAGCATTAAATACAGCTCTTTCGCGCCCAACATCACTTCGAGTTCTGTTTGCGCGCTTAGTTTATAGCAATGAAGAATTAATTTACAAATCTGTTCAGCGCTTAATTAACTCAATATTCTCGTCTTCAAAATGCGTTGATTAGTTTTTTCTAATTATGTTTCATTTTCTTAATTCAGAGGTCACAATTTCATCAAAATTCTCTGTTTTTAGCTCCTAATAAACGGTTTGTTACATAATAACTATGCATCTTATGTATGTAATAATTAGATTATTTTAAAGCCAAGAGTTTATTTAGCAACGACTAAAAAAATTGCACCTAAATCACACATTACACTAACAATAATAATAATCTCAAAATACCTCTAAAAAAAAACAGAATTTCTCTCTCAATTCTTGTTTTTAAACTCGTTTTTTGGAGGTCTTTTAAGATGATTATTATTGTTAGTGTAATGTGTGATTTAGGTGCAATTTTTTTAGTAGTTGCTAAATAAACTCTTGGCTTTAAAATAATCTAATTATTACATACATAAGATGCATAGTTATTATGTAACAAACCGTTTATTAGGAGCTAAAAACAGAGAATTTTGATGAAATTGTGACCTCTGAATTAAGAAAATGAAACATAATTAGAAAAAACTAATCAACGCATTTTGAAGACGAGAATATTGAGTTAATTAAGCGCTGAACAGATTTGTAAATTAATTCTTCATTGCTATAAACTAAGCGCGCAAACAGAACTCGAAGTGATGTTGGGCGCGAAAGAGCTGTATTTAATGCTTGATTTACCTAACATAATCCACCTAGATGAACTTACAAAAAATAACTAGCTATTACTTATATTATGGTTATTTATGTGCAATAAAAATATTTCATGTTATTTCATTATTTTGTTAAAAATAAAAATACAAAGTTACGCAAATAATTCGCCGCGAGTGCATTTTGCGAGACTGCAGCCTTAAGGGTATGCTACTCAGTCATTCTTCCATACAAACGTAGTATAGTGATTACTCGTCTGTTTGACGGCGTACGTTCAAAACTAAGTATTATATCAATTTTTCTTGTCATTATCTAGCCCTATAAGAAAGCAGAATTGGAAAAAATATATTGGTTTGGAAGTTATGAGCGTCGAAACTTCCGTATCTGGCTATGGAATAGCTATCTTGTCTTTGGGCGTAAATAAATAACTTATGTAGTAAGAAAATGGCAGAATAGACCGTACAGGGATAGATAATTTATTCAATAGTTCTAATAAGTACTTTTTTCATAATATCTATACGCCCAAAGGTCTGTTTATGAAATTTCACGCGCCCGTGTTCGTTATAAATCATCGTCTATTTCACTAAATACATTAATATATATCTGAATAAATAAATAATTAGACTAATTAGCATACATATTAGTCACGGCCACCAACGAGTTCGAGCCGTCGCGCGTCGTCGACTAGTGTACGCTTAAGAGTTTGTCACCGTATTGTGTAGCTAGAGCTGTTGAGCGACTAACGACTTGTGGAACATTGTTGGTACATGATCATCGACTGTCGTTGACTATTTTATTTCATTAGGGACATTATGAAAAAAACAGAAATATCACTTAATATATGACTGCTTACATAAATACTATTTGAATCAGGGATGTGCACCAGATCCGGATTACGTCCATCCGAATTTAGAACGTTTTCAATGCGGATAGAATTCGAATACCTATCGAATTCCCGATATTTGGATGCCCGTTACATGACGTGTTATCTCAATATAAGGACTTTTAGCACCATCTTACATTTAATTAAATTAAACATCATATTAATGAATGATCTTGATTTTGTTAGTGACGGATGGAGAGCCAAAGAAAAGATGAATGGATTGTGTGAGGAGTAATATGAAAGAGGAGGGAGTGAATGATAGTGTGACGGTTGACAGGGGAGAGTGGAAGTGTGCACCAACCCCAAGTAATATTTTACTAGGACAGGAAGATAATGATGGTGATTAGAAAAGAAAAAGAAAGAAAGAAACTAATTTATTTGACTCAGGCACACAATATTCACACAAAAAAATAAATAACTTAGAATAGTACTGTGTGCATAGATATAATTAATATTTCTGTGACTGTGTGCCTCACGGCTGCGCATAATAGGGTTATTCCCGCTCGGTAACACCCTTTCGTCAACACTGTTGACGATCGGGAAAAAAAAGTTTCGTTCGTTCACAGTGTTGACGAACGCTACTTATTATTTCGGGTAATTCCCGTTCGGTAACACCTTTCGTTCCTGTCGTCAACACTGTTGACGATCGGGGAAAAAAAGTTTCGTTCGTTTGCAGTGTCACTGACCTTGCCAAATATGTAAACTAAAATTAAATTTATCGATTCTTTCAATGGATTTATAACACCGACGCATCCTCATAATCGGTAACCTGACCAATTAAGAGGAGGTCCGTGCAATCGAATGCCTCGAACCGAGAACTGTCATATTATATTATTTTTTATATCAAACAGGTGCAACATGCACGGTAAATAAAGCCTCCTTTATGTATATATTTTATTAAATTAATACTGGTTTATTGGACTAAAGGACATGTCAGGACATGTTTTCCAGTGAGAGTTGTTCCTAGGTTTTTGGGATGCATGTACAATTTTGTACTTACCAAAGTAGGAATCATTAAGCGTAAATTCCTATACGAAAATGGATACTTCATCTCATTAAATCTTTGAACAAAACATGGAAAAAAACTTTTTCACAAAAAATAAAACCGACTTCCAAAAAAAACACTACAAAGTGAAAAATAACTTTGATTTCGGAAGTCGGTGTCTTTGGGGTTTTATTTTCGTTTTTTTGCCACCGACTTCCGAAATCAGTTATTTTTCACTTTGTAGTGTTTTTTTTGGAAGTCGGTTTTATTTTTTGTGAAAAAGTTTTTATTTTTCACTTTTTAGTTGTGGTACCAACACAAATCCCCACAAAAATTTGAATACCCATTACCTGCTATGTAAATTACAGTGACAGGAACTATTAGAATATCGTCCACATATACTAGATGGGAAAAATACGTATTATTGAAGCTAACTCAAAAACCCCTCATCAGATCTTGACCAAATTTATATGGGACCACTTCTGAAGTATGCCCTACTAAACAAAAAAAGAATCATCAAAATCAATTCATAAATGGCGGAGTAATCGCGTAACAAACATACAAAAAAAAAAAAAAAAAAACATACAACCGAATTGAGAACCTCCTCCTTTTTGAAGTCGGTTGAAAAATCAGTTTATATTGTTTAAAAAAAAAACAAAAAAAACAAAACCTGTTCCCATAGGCGTCGCGGGTTGTAATTAAGACATGTGTTTTGTCAGCTCTTGCCGGCTCCCCTTAAACAAATAAAGGCGGCGATGCGTCACATGTGTGGATTCACGATCAAATTATAATGACGTAAAATCATTAGAAAGTCATTGCACTGTAACTCTTATCTCTTTTATGTAAAGTATAAATTAGAATGATTCCCGTCTTACCTTATCTGGATAAGAGTTACATTGCATTGATTTACTAATGGTGTTAGGTCGATTGTGTGTGAATGTCCTACCTTCATAAAACTTATCGCAACCTATACTACAGTAGTGTGTAGAAATTTTGGCTGTTGGAAAGATAAATCAGAATTATTAATTATATGTGAAGTATGGGTTTATAACAGCAAAGTACCTTATCGTGGAATTAAGGCTTCCGTGAACTGGCTCGACACCGGTAATTGTATTGCCGTGAAGTTTTCTTAGAAATTGTTTTATCGCACCTGTTTGTGGGAACCCTTAGCTGTATCGGAACTTTCTTAATTCTATCTATAAACAACATGATTTTTTGGATGATTTGGAGAGTTCCTGGCATTCCTTTTTGAGATTATCTAAAAAGACATTATGTTGCAGTATCTAAACAAAGAGGGCATTTGTTGCTATTTAAAAAGCAATCGCACGCTTCGGTAAAAATTTAAATTGTCACATAATTAATCTGTGCAGCTCACAGACTGTCGGCCGTTGGGTCAACAAGGCTATTGTGATCGGAATCGCTCGCATCCCGATTTCCCGACCAATTATTATCGTTAGCGCATAGTTTTCGGTCCGCCCGGCATTCCCGAACCTAGTGGTTGAATATTCACAAAGCATGCCCCTAATTGTTTCTGGCATGTTTAAATATAATACATGGCAAAATTGTCTAATGTTTTGTACATTACATTGGTGATTTGACAGGCAGCGGTGTTATTCAGTTTGGTGCGCATCAAGCTGAATTTAAATATTTAAAAAAAACCGGCCAGGTGCGTTTCGGACCACGCACAATGAAGGGTTCCGTAGTTAGGATGAATTTATCGCATTAACAAACTTAACTTTGTAGTTGAAAAACATTTTCTCCCATACGGAACGTATGGGAGTTCCGTATTGGAGAACATGTTTTCGCAACCGCAAACGTAAGTTGGTCAAGTATTACTCGTTAACTTACGGTTTTGACTAACTCAATATTTTTGAACGACCTTTCCAATTGTTTTTTTTTTTAGTAAAATAAAATTATCCCCACTTTACGTGTTTACATGTTTTCATAATTTTATTTTACCACTTTGTCGGCGTGATTAATATGTATACCCATGCCAAATTACAGCTTTCTAGTACAAAGAGTCTCTGAGCTAAGCCGCGGACAGACAGACGGACATGGCGAAACTATAAGGGTTAAAAAGCCTCTTTTGCACCTTCTCTAAGGTATTTGATTGAGTGCTACACGAAACACTGCTCTTGAATCGTGAGCATTAGGTACAGGCGAGGAAAACTAGCGCTCCAAGTTATAGTTCCAAACTAGAACAATAACTGCCGGTCGATTCTGTAAAAATCTCACCGTGAAAACTTAGGTGAAGTGAGTTTGTTTTTGCTTGGAATTGTAACTATTGACAGCTCACTCCACGCTCACTTCACCAAAGTTTGCACGGTGAGATTTTTACAGAATAGCACCGCTGGAGTATTTCGCTAACGCTATCGACGCAAAATATTAGCGCTGTGAGGCGTCAGTGCGTTCGACTGAAGATTGTAATTATCTAGTGCATTTCGCTAACTAGTCTAAATAATTTAACATATAAGTACAAAAAGTAAATAATGTTTTGAAGAGCATTTATTTCGATAATGCAAAAAGCCAACGTCACGTGGTGTTCCCAGGCGGTCACCCATCCAAGTACTGACCACGCCCGATGTTGCTTAACTTCGGTGATCGGACGAGAACCGGTGTATTCAACGTAGTATGGACGTTGGCGAATGCCAAGCCGAATTTAACGTTTAAAATACACATTATGACGTCATCAAGAAAACTAAGATATTTTTTTTTAACTACTTAGCACCGTGGTGCGTATGCAAATTGGTTCGCTTGCGCGATGAGGTGTCAGTGCGTTCGACTGAAGATTATTATCTAGGGCATTTCACTAACGAGTCTAAATAATTTAACGTAGATATATAAGTACAAAAAGTAAATAATGTTTTGAAGAGCTTTTATTTCCAAAATGCAAAAAGCCAACGTCACGTGGTGTTCCCAGGCGGTCACCCATCCAAGTACTGACCACGCCCTATGTTGCTTAACTTCGGTGATCGGACGAGAACCGGTGTATTCAACGTAGTATGGACGTTGGCGAATGATATTGTGAATTTAAAAAAAAAAAATTAATTTTTAAAAATTTATGGTCAAACAGTCGCTAATCATTACTTAACTTTAAGCAACGTTTATAAATATGTAATACCTATAATAATGTCGATGTATTTAGTAATTGTATCACCCGGAAATTAATAAGTATATAAGTAGTTTCTACTTACACTCCTCGCTCGACCTGTAACCCCACACTGCGCAAGAGAATAGTTTTTAAAAGCTCCAAAATGTTCAGTATAAAATGACGTCACAAAGTTTATAGTAAACGCTAAATTCGCAACATCTTTCGCCAACGTCCATACTACGTTGAATACACCGGTTCTCGTCCGATCACCGAAGTTAAGCAACATCGGGCGTGGTCAGTGCTTGGATGGGTGACCGCCTGGGAACACCACGTGACGTTGCCTTTTTGCATTTCAGAAATAAAAGCTCTTCAAAACATTATTTACTTTTTGTACTTATATACGTTAAATTATTTAGACTCGTTAGTCAAATGCCCTAGATAATAATCTTCAGTCGAACGCACTGACACCTCATCGCGCAAGCGAACCAATTTGCATACGCACCACGGTGCTAAGTAGTTAAAAAAAATGATTTTAGTTTTCTTGATGACGTCATAATGTGTATTTTAAACGTTAAATTCGGCTTGGCATTCGCCAACGTCCATACTACGTTGAATACACCGGTTCTCGTCCGATCACCGAAGTTAAGCAACATCGGGCGTGGTCAGTACTTGGATGGGTGACCGCCTGGGAACACCACGTGACGTTGGCTTTTTGCATTATAGAAATAAATGCTCTTCAAAACATTATTTACTTTTTGTACTTTTATATGTTAAATTATTTAGACTAGTTAGCGAAATGCACTAGATAATTACAATCTTCAGTCGAACGCACTGACGCCTCACAGCGCTAATATTTTGCGTCGATAGCGTTAGCGAAATACTCCAGTTATTGTTCTAGTTTGGAACTCATTGGCAATATTAATTGTGTAAAATAGGGTTTGAAAAAATCCGATATAATTATAATATAAATATCAAAATAATCTAAATTAACATTTTACTTAATGTATAAAAAAGATACGGTTTTTATTATGTAATGGTTATTTGACGTATAATTAAAACAAATAACAATAATATAGTCTTTGATGAGTAATAATCAGTCTTACTTAATCATAACTTATCAAAATTAAAATTAAGAACTTACGTCATTAGTGGCTGATCATAATTTTTATTTCAGTAATTATGTCAACCTTTTTGTCAAGTGTTTTATTTTATTCACCCTGAAATCCGCACTATGGGTTTTATTTATAAACGTTGCTTTTAAAGTTAAGTGACGTTCAAACGTCAAACATTTATGGTTAAATAGTCGCTAATCATTACTTTACTATAAGCAACGTTTATAAATAAACCCGTAATTGTATTGCATTGCTTATAACATTTTCGTTTGTAGCTTGAAATGTAGTTACTTTAAAAGTTGTAAGTTACTTACTACAAGAACGTTACGTTTCGTTATAACTGTCTTATCACCTTTCAATTCTTTACTTAATCTTTTCACCAGGAATTAGTGAGCTAAAGTAAGGCCATTTTAATAGGTAACATTTGACGTCTGTCAGTTGAGTGAAAGCAAATCGTAAAATTACTCATATCGGTCATTATTACAATAAAGATGTAATCGTAATTGAAAAAAGTTAAGCAATTGTGCAGTTCCAACAAAACGAAAAAATATATCATTTTAAGCCCGCCGCCGTTACAAGGTTACGTTGTTGAATTTTGATGAATTGTCAAATGTTACCTATTAAAATGGCCTTACTTTAGTGAAACAATCCGGCTCTTACAGCTTAGTCCATGACGAATCGATTTTCAAATAAGCAAGTTTAAAACTGTTATCTTAACGAGGTACCAGCTAATTTGTAGTTGAGTTTAAGTATTAATTCTGGTTTATCTGGGGGCTTATTCACACATTTTTTTCATTGTAAAGTCCTGTTGATCCCGTATTTAAGTTGAATATATCATTCTCAGTAAATCTCAGCCTCTGTTTCTCAGTAGCAGCCTGGTTTAAAGACAATAGGCTCGCCCCCTATCACATGGTACTTAAACATAACTGGCGAAATGTGGGTGTACTATAGGTACACCTCTGCCTAACCCTTCGGGGAATACAGGCGTGATGTTATGCCATGTTGAATGTAAAGATTCAAATGTTTAATGATTCTTATTAAAAAAACACCACTACAGGTAGGTACCAATCTCTACCACAAACAAACACAGTAATTGGAAAAAATATCCAGCCAGTAGGTCAACGAAATAGGACATCGCCCAGTGGGAATAAATAAGGAAAGATAAGATTAAAAACACGGAGCTCAAAAATGTGGCAGAAAATTATATTTGCAAAGGAACTTTCATATCCGCTGGTGCAGAAGTACGGTGAATGAATTCATCTGTTTTAATGAAAACGAAATCTGATTACGCGATGTGAGCGATGCAATGACGGCAACGCGTTTGCCGAATTAAATTAACGTTTAAAAAAAACAGGTTCGTTGATTTGTGTTTTCGCCGTTATCGGCTATCAAATGTATTGCAATGCCGTTTGCGATTTGAGAATGTTTGTAGGTACTCATTAGTGCGCTAAATAAAATTGAATTTGGCTGAGTAATGGAACTAAAAAGTCTCATTTAATGTTAGATGATCGTCAAATAAAAATATTGTTTTTTTTAAATTAATTATTAAGTATGTAAGAAGGATGGTCAAACAAACCCCCTTCAGCTAAAAACAATAGGGGGTAGGGGGTAGGGGGGGGAGCTAAAAGCAAGCAGGAACTAGGCGTAAGATGATCAATTCTGCTCAAAATTGTCTGCAAGGGGTTCCCAACACCCAACACCCCGTTTTGCCCCTATATAGGTACCTAACTAGTTAAACTGTATCAATCAATCAAGTCTTTTCCCAACTATGTTCGGGTTGGCTTCCAGTCTAAACGGATGCAGCTGAATACCAGTATTTTACATGGGACTGCTTAACTGAATGTCCCATCAATTAAACTGTAAAGTTAAAACAAAAACGAACGCAAATTCAAAAAATGTTCCAAATTCGATTCACTCGTAACAAAGCAGTCTTTTGTCTTCTGGTAACACAATCCATAGACAATATAATAAAAAAACAAAAAAAAAATACATATGATTGTTAAGCAAGACTGGCACGCGCCCTTTACGAAGGGGTGAGCTACATAAATGGGTGAGAAATAATTCCCACGGAATTCTGCGACCCTTCACATTTCCATGGAATACTTGCGTTTCAAATCAATGTTCTATTTAAGGATTCTGATTTTGACTCTGGTTGGTTTAGTATGATTATTTTAACTTTAGAATTAAAAGGCCTATTACATTTCGACGGTGATGTTTGCGCAACAAATGGGCAACTTTGGCATTCTTATTCTGAAAAACTGGATGACAACTATGACTGAAGCTTCGTGCAGACTAGCGCGATGCGACAGCGCGACGCGACAGCGCGACGCGACAGCGCGACGCGACAGCGCGACGCGACAGCGCGACGCGACACTCGCTATTGTTATACCATGAAGTTTTCTTGGAATTTGTATTGTTCGAGTCGCGTCACGACGTCGCGTCGCGCTGGTCTAAACGAGGCTTTATTGAGTGGTGGAGAATAGTTATTAATATAAATTATAGAGGCCTCGCTATTCATAATATTTTCTTATCTATATATCCAAAATTCCGAAGCAAGTTTTTCGTAAAATGCGCGACGGCACTCTTTCGAGCTCAACTACATAAATGCAAATTAAATGAAAAATATATAATAACATCTCTTTATAAGTGGTTTAGTTCATAGCGGCCTCAGAATTTTGAATTATATATGGAATATCTAAAAATAAAACCCATTCAAAATCATAAAAAAACACTCAGAATTAACTGTAAATTTCTCCTTACTACATTTTTATTATTACTTAAAATTTATAAACGTTAGTTGAAATTAAAATTGCATACTTAAAAATTCAGTTACATCATTTTCTACTAATAGGTAGGTACTGTCTAAATGGAAAACGATGGATGGACTGTGTGAAAGATAATATGGCTAGAAAGGGGGTGCCTACTGAGATGACGGCAATTTTTTTATCTGCTGTTTAAATTGTGTGCTTTTTAGTCTGTGTTAAATAAATTTACTTTCTTTCTTTCTTTCTAATAGGGAAGTAGATATGGAAGAAAAAGGCATGTTGTGTCAACCCCAAATAAATTAGTAAAGGGACAAAAGAATGTTGAGGTACTGTCTGTACAGCCAATGTTTGATTATTTAAACTGTTTGATGCTCCCATCGTTTGCCTTCACATCATTTAGTAGGCCCTTCGCCCAAGAACCATAATCAAAGTCAGTTTTGCAAACACAGAGTGGACGTTCGCTGAAAGTACTATTAACAGGCCTTTATGAAGTCAATAAGAGAATTGGCAGGGCGGCTCGTAACAATAGATTTGCCGCTTTGTCCATTTTGACGGAGGGCCCAGCGGCGAACGGCACTCAATTCAATTTTATAGGTTCGAGAAATATTAGGGGATATGCTTTAAGTTTAATTTATTCGTTTTTAGTGTCATGCGGATTCAAACTCAAACTCAAAGCATGTACTTATTTCAAACAAACCATTTCCAGGCACTTTTGAATTGTCATGCTGTTGAGTCGGTCAGTCAGAAATATGAAGCTACTAGCAGCGCCCCGCGGTTTCACCCGCATAAGTTTCGATCCCGTGGGGATATTGGGATAAAAAGATCCTATGTGTAAACCCAGGTTGTAAACTATCTATGTGCGAAATTTCATCCAAATCCAAATCAGAGAGTAATAAACATCCATCCATACATCTATCCTCACAAACTTTCGGGTTTATATAATAATATTAGTAGGATTTGCCCATTTCAAAGCTTAGTAGGTACCATCAAAGAAGTTCATATCTATACATCTCCACAAGGACTATTTCTGCTTACAGCGCTCGGCCGCTGTAGAACCGGAGCGGTAACAGATGTGGTCATCGTGTTCACGGGATTTTGTTTACGGGAGAAGAACGGGCAAGAAACTCCATGGACACTCTTTAAATTATATTTTTACAAAATATTAATTAAGTAAATACATCATTAATGTTCGATTTCCAATTATATGGGAGAACAATGCAAAAAGGATCTGCACGTTAAAAGCGTCCAGACTACAGCAAAAAAAATCATTTAAAAAAGCCATGGCAGCAGCTATTAGATGACCACCAGCTCCAACTGACGGCGCCCGTTCACGAACGTGATGCATGATGAACACCATTCTGCTCAATAATTTTGAATGGATGTAATTTATAATCAAAGACGCGCGAGGCCATCAGATTTTATTTGCGACATACTTACTCACAGCCAGGACACATTCAAGTATAAAAAAGACATATTAGTCCGTAAATGGTAGCTCTTAATAAAGTACATCGCACTCACTCAATTAATACCAAAAAAAAAAAAAAAACTGGACGGCTTCCAGTCTAACCAGATGCAGCTGAATACCAGTATTTTACATGGAGCGACTACATTTCTGACCTCCACAACCCAGTAACTGGGTAATACGATACCCCTTGGTAAGACTAGTATCGGCTTTTTAGGCCTGCCCATGTGACGATGTCTGTCATTCTTAATTTATTTACCTAAAGTTGCAACAAGCCTTACATTAAATGTTACTTTTATAATGCTTTGAATCAGTCAAAAGGTTGACATCAAATAAATTGGACCCAAACCTTTCTCCAATAAACTTCTTTTGCGGGATGAAATAGGATTATTTCCGGTCGTTTCACACAAGAATATTTTAATAAAAATGAAAAATATATTTCTAGGCCCGAGTTTCATCAGCTAAGTGCTTACCTCGCTAGTATTTCTCACAACTTTATGTGATTTGCGTGGTGGTATCAAATGGGAATCCATTTTGCGCTGATATTTCAACGTGACATAGTAATTATCGGGGCGTAAGGCATAAATAATTAATTAGAACAACATGAACAGCATGTAACATTATAATTTTAAAGTCCGACAATAAAGGCACGAAAGAAAGGTTCGAAGAAAAGAAAGAAAGAAAGAAAATACATTTATTTGGCACAACAAGCAAAGGCACACAAGTAGAAAGAGAAAAAAAAATAAGAAGGAATATAGGTTCTATAATTACGCTTCTATTTTTGCTCCATAAAATATATTTAATATTGGTTATATATTGGTAACATGGTAATTAGTTTTCTTTTTTTTTTAAAGGAAAAATATGTTTACTGTCAAATAAACAAGCTTATAAAAATAAAATAAAACTTTTTTACGACGACCTCTATCCCGAATGGATTACCATACATACTTTGATGGATTAACATATTCGTGGCAATGAGCTTAGGTCCAGCGTCTCCCCACAATTTATCCAATTCTACTGTTCATTTGGCGGCGCATAACAATCTCCCCTGTAGGCGGCCATTATTCGCGTTGCTTGGATGACGTCACTAGAATTAGAGCATCTGCGGACTGGGCGCCTGCAATCTCATGATACGAAATACTAGCAGCAATGGCCGACTCTCCAACGTACTATCTCCTACTCTTGATGCATTGCTTTAGTTTTCACTTCACGTTAAAAGCTTCGCATAACTTTGTTACTTTAGGGTAATTCCAGGATAGGTGCCCCAATGGGATAGGTGCCGCGACTTTGAATACTCAATGTTAGAAATATCGTGGGCTAAAATCGTACTATACAATATGTAGCACCCCCCCGCAGACCCCAGTGCCACGACAACCGTAGGGGAGACGCGCACGCGTTTCATCCGTGTGCTTAAAAATCTTCCGCGGTGAGACCTCAGCAAGCGTTGAAATTATAATGGGAAGTACTTACTATTGAATATCTCTTTACACAGTTATAAATACTATTTTTTTTTAATTTATCTGATGATATTACAGTTAAAAGTACACGGAATAATGCTTTAAATTATAGATTTATTTTTATCTTATTTTTAATTTAAAAAGGCATCTATCCTGTGCCAAAAGTATAGTTGCCCCATTTGCTGTAGCCATAGATGCCCTTAGGGGCATCTATCCCTAACTATTTCTATTAATGTTTTCATATCGCAGGTGGAAGAAATGCCTCGGAAATATAAAAGAAAACCAGGCGTGTCTTTTTAAGAAATTACCAAAAATGAGAAATGTATAAATTAAATAGCCAGAACTTACAGAATACCCTCTCGGAAATTAAGAAGACGATTTGCAAAAAATAACAAGGAACAGTTAAACTTAATTAGTTTTTGACTAAATCTGCCGCTCTTAGATACACCACAGATTGAACTTAAGTTATAATTTAATACTATGTGTTAGGCATAAAATGATTAAGAAATAATAAAAAGAAGAATAATAAGAAAAAGAAGAATTACGAAGAATAAGAAGAAGAAGAATAAGACTGATACAATTATCTATGTTAGTCTGAAAAGTATATTGATTGCGTTAAGTAGATGCATAAGATGATTATTATTTCACAAGAATTTTAAAAAAAAATCTTTTGTTGGAGAATTCTCTAAAGATTATATAATTATAAAAGATGTCACAAATTAATGTAAATAATGGAATACAAACTGATTATATTGAAACTAGTCTGTTTTATTTCAATTAGCATCTAATATTGAAGCATTCACATAGCGAGTCTTCTATCCCTCACGGTGGGCTTCTATCCCTTGACGCATTTTTACTACGAGTCTTCTATCCCTCACGGTAGGCATCTATCCTACTTTTGAGAGGGTCAAAAAGACATAATTTCCTCAAAATCTATGAAACTTATGTACAAACAAAAGGGGTACCATCATAGATTAAAGATCAAAGTTACCTTATGCAAAAGAGGTATTGCCAATAGATTATTAATTAATAAGATATGGCTTCCTATCAAAAAGTGGGGCAGCTATCCTGGACTTACCCTATATTGACTCGTCGGAGCGTGAACCGCAATTTTGTATTATGTTAGGTGTTTCGCTTTGTTCAAGAGGAAATTCGGAAAGTGGCTGCTAGCTAGATGTTGTAGTAGCTTGTGGAATATGAACACGTTTTAGAAGTCAACATTTACTTAGATATCTAGAATAAAGGATCCTATTATTTGTCTGCTCTTTCGTGAAAACCATTTTTTTATAGATTATTACCGGAATGCCAGAGTACCTACCTGTCTACTAAAAGTAGGTACAGACGCCAGCACATCAACTTACTACAATCTATCAAATTTCTTTGATAGATTTTCAACTTTATGACAAAAATATAAGGTTCAAAGTTGATTGGGAAAATTTGACAGTATCGGGTAGGTTGACGTGCTGGCGTCTGTACTTGCAACTGTTGACATTTGCCATCCACCATTCCGTCTGGTTTTATGCAAAGAGTCAACATTTCTTTCTCTTTGATGTCAAATCGCGAATTATGGAACATGGTTTGACGTGTCTGAGGATATTTTACATATGAATACTTTTCTAACATACCTAATATTTTTTTCTTTTTATAACACTGAAGGGTTTTTGGCTGAATATGAGACAAGAAAAACACAGGTAGAACACTTTTTTAACGTAAAGTAAAAAATTGAAAAACTTTTTTTACAAAAAAAAAACCTACTTCCAAAAAAACACTACAAAATAACTTTGATTTCGGAAGTCGGTGTCTTTGGTTTTGTATTTTCGATTTTTTGCCACCGACTTCCGAAATCAAAGTTATTTTTCATTTTGTAGTGTTTTTTTTGGAAGTTGGTTTTATTTTTTGTAAAAAAAGTGTTTATTTTTCACTTTTTAGTTGTGGTACCTACACAAACCCCCCACATAAATTTGAATACCACTACCTGCTATGTAAATTACAGTGACAGGAACTATTAGAACATCGTCCACATATACTAGGTGGGAAAAATACGTATTATTGAAGCTAACTCAGAAACCCCTCATCAGATCTTGACCAAACTTCTCCTTCTTCTTTTCGTGTGGTTAGTAAACTAACCTGGTGTCAGAGTTTTAAAGCCGCCCAAGGACCTCTGACTTGGCTTCACATGCCGTCGAGAAATATCTCTCAGGCATGCCGGTTTCCTCACGATGTTTTCCTTCACCGTTTTTTGAGCAAGTGATAATTATATAATATCTACGCACATGAATCCGAAAATTCAGAGGTGCGTGCCTTGGGTTCGAACTCGAGACCTATGACTTGTCAGTCTGACGGTCACACCACTAGGCTATCACTGCTCCAAACTTATATGGGCCCACTTCTGAACTATGCCCTACCAAAAACAAAAAGAATCATCAAAATTAATTCATAATTGCCGGAGTAATCACGTAACAAACATACAAAAAAAAAAAAAAAACATACATAATTGAGAACCTCCTCCTTTTTGAAGTCGGTTGAAAATACAGCATAATCGTAATAATACAGCATAATCATACTAATAGTCTATAATGTTCCACTCACTGGTGGGACGCAGGCCTCCTCTCTGTGAGCCGAGCTCTGTGAAGTGAGTGGGCCGTAATTTACCACGCGGGCTCAGTGCGGGTTGGTGGATGTCACATGTCTTCGAATTTTTAGTTTTAGGACATGCCGGTTTCCTCACGATGTTTTCCTTCACCATTTTGAGAGCAGTAACTAAGACTTTCGTAAGTCGCGGCCGTTTCCATTGCTCTAGAAAAAACAGCGCTCACAATAAAATATTCTCCGCTACTATTGTCTGGAAATAAAATCAGTACAACTTTCCGAGCAGCAAGCGGGTTCGCAAAGAAATATAGAATGTGTATTACAGGCACCACTGAAGCATTTCATGAATAAACTGTTATTTGTTGCGTTGTTGTTAGCCCGCGCACGTTGGACGTCGAGCTTGCTTGTTTCTGTCCGCTGCAATGTCTATTGCATTCCTAATATTGAGATTATATCCGTGTTATTGGAACGAAACTTTATGTGAGATGTCGGGTTTTTTGACTCGGTTGATATGTTATTTGGAACTATGAGTCCTTCACCATCCGCATCCAGTTTGTCCCGGCCACCTTTGTAAGGTTGTCGGCCCATCTAGCTGGAGGGTGTCCTACGCTACGCTTGCCGATAAACGGTCTCCACTTCAGGACTCGTCTGCCGACATAGCTTGGAAAATTGATGTGCGAGTTGGTGATATTTGTCGAATGACTGATAGCTGAACCAAACCAATCTTTATGGAGGCCAATAATTAATTGCAAAGCTCCCAAGTCTGATTGCGATGAAAAGACTTGGGCGATCCAGAAAGCAGAGTGATAAGTCACGGATGGCAGTAACGTAAATAATGGTTTTAGCATTTTTGGTTTTCACAGAACTTTGCGATCTACAATCTATTTACAATGTTTTTTTTAAAAGGAAAGAGAGATTAGTAATTGTAAGAAAATCCTTTGAATATTAACTGCAGAAACGCCCCCTCATTAGTTTGCAACTCGAAGCCCACGAGCAGTGAACTGGACGTTTTATATTCTTCGCCAGTTTTCTAAGACCTCTTCACTTTAAAGTTTTTGTTCTTTTATTACCACAATATTGTACAGTTGGAGGAGTCGGGGGAGGTCTAGATAGACTGGTCGTGTTTAACTAATGATGTTGGTGAAAGATGAGGGCTATTTGTAAAGGGGCTGACTATATTACGTGTAAAGATTGTGTCACACTACTGCGACGTGTCGCCGCGACACGACTGGTTTCTATGAATTTCTATGAAATACATTCCGTAACTAGCGACACGTCGTTTGCAGTTACGGGCGAGAACCAGACGATACGTGTAGCCCAACCAGTAGTGCCGCCAACGTTCGAGCGATATTTTTCTAGCTTCTGTCTACCGACTGGAAAACGGGCTGCTACCGCCTGCGATCAGGTACACAATGGTACCGTAAGTTTCGTATATCATGAAGATCGGTCATTCATCGTTGAACGTTAAGCACTGCTAGGGCTAGTTACAGAATCACTTATCATAATATAACAGCACGCCTGTGATCCCCGAAGGGTTAGGCAGAGTTGTATGTAGTTTATGTCCCATGTAATAGGGGGCGAGGCTAATGCCTACAACCGGGCACAAATCTAAAGAAAAGCTGATGGAAAACCCAATAACATTTCTACCGAACTAGGAACCGAACCCAGAACCTCTTGCTCAGCAGTAGCGGATGAGACCACTAGTCAGCTAGGCAGTCAAATTGCAATCAATATTTGCAAGGCCTTGCATTGACTGGTAATCAGAATCAGTCGATTAGTTTCTCAGCTTGAGCAAACAAGTTGACATTTCTATTGAAAGTAAATTGTGCTTGAAGAATTACGACTTTCTGCATATCAACTCCTTTACTTGTGGTTTGTGGTAGTGGTTAAATCTTGAACTTTGCCCTTGGACCTAACGATGGACGTGTCGAACTCCTTCTAAAGAAGAAAAAACTAAATCTATGTTTTTTTTTGTTTATTGGTAGTTTACTCAACCATTGGACATAGTATACAAAATATACCTACCCAAGTTTTTTACTTTTGACAAAATCATCATAATATGCGATGATACAGCGACAGTCAATTGAGAGCAAATTGGTCGTGATAATATTATTTAATATCCGTCCAACACTTTCTCCTCTACTACATCTACCATTAGCCTTATTAATTCGGATATTGGAAATGGAATGTTTGTCGGATATCCATTATAACTAATTAAAGTGACGTAACCACCGCCACATGTAAATACTTACGATACATAAAAAATATGTTTACAGTTTATTTAAATGCATATTTGTCCACAATGTTCATTATTATGGTAATTTGATTACGTGTGTGTTTATTTTTTTGTATTTTTTTTACGTTTTCAATATTTTTTCTTTCCCATAATCTGGCTCGTAAATTGCCCATTGAAAGATAGTTGTAAAATAAATGGTCGCAATCATTATAATATTAAGGCTGTTGTGGTGACCGCTGACTGTGCGGCGACCACATTTCTTGTTTTATAGCTGGGTACAACCATTTCGGCTAACAAGTGGAGGTTTGGGTGTGAGCGTAGTGGAACGAGGAGCGGGTTCGGGTGTTTTGTTTTTCGAGACATTTTTTGTCAATTTTTTTGTCACTCATAGAAAATTTTGATTGCAGTATTAGAATATAGTAAGGTTCGTGCCAAACTCGGCTGCTTACATTTGAACGTTGTTAATGTCTATTGAGAGTCAAAGCAAGCAAGTTGAAGTGGCAGTGGGAGGGTCATCTCTAACGAAGGATCGATGCCTGTTAGATCAGACGAGTCCTTGAATGATGATCGTGGGACAAATAGACCTGATGGCATGCGGATGAAAGGAATCTGGTTGTTGGTTGTGACTCAACTTGGTGAGGCCTTGGTCCAGCCGAGGACTGCTACAAGCTAAGTTGATTAAATGTTTATTGTTCTTCAAAGACAGTTAATACTTATTCTGAATCCAAAAACGAGCTATTCGAGCAATTTACCAGCTAGGTGCCAGAGTTTCTCTGAGAGATTTTTTCAAAGATATCGGTATCCTCACAGTGGCATCACAATTCATCTTCGCCAACATATTATATATAAGGCAAAATATACACTTATACACTAAACACAGTCATATTCACAATGTTAACACTAGAAGTAAGGATAAACTACGTGCTCCCTTTCACCGGCTTCATAAGGTTCATAACTCATTTGTTGGGCTTGGTATAACTTTTTATAACAGGCTACCCTCTTCTTTGCTAGATTTGCCTTTTAATGCGTTTAAAACTAAAGTAAAGTCCAACCTTTGTTCAAAGATATACTATTCTATCAACGACTACTTAAATGATAAGAATAGTTGATCGCTGTGATTAACCGAGATTAACTCAAGACAATGTTTAAATGTTCTGTCTCCAGAATTAGTTTACCTACTGACACTTTTACTTTATAAGTCAATTTATTTTAATTTTATTCTAATTTATTGTTGACATAATCTACTCATTACAATGTTTTTTTTTATGAGTTGTATTGCAATATGTGGATAACTAGCGACCTCGACAATTATTTATTTTACCTCGATGGCCCTAGTTTATCAATTATAACTTCTAGTTACAGCTATATGCAACCGATCAAGCACGCCCTTTATGCCTGGGGGCTTTATTTTCTTTATTTAAATATTGTTTACGTTTAGTTGTTTTTATTTCTGCTTGAGTATAGTTCTCGATGTTTTTGGTTGGTATATTGGCGTGTGCTAGCTGTCATATGGCTATTTATTTATAATTTTAATTATGTTTTGCGTAATGTAAATTATCTTGCATACGAGAATAGAATCTTTTTTTTTTCTAACTGAACTGACAGCTGTGCTGCTGGGGAGTTTGTTGCGCCACTTCTTCTTCCCAGCAAAAGCACTAGGAAGTGGTGAAGGGTGGGCGTTTTGGGGGACTGTCTTATGTAATTTTGACGTTCGAAAAGTGCTGATTCTCAGCCTAGTTTGAATAAATGACTTTTGAATTTTGAATTTTTGAATTTTGAATATGCGACACACAGTTTTCCACGTGCGCCTCTATGGGAGGATGTGCGGTCGCAGGATTAGGCTGCAGTAGGACCTGCCTTATGCCAGGCGGTGATCAGTCTGTAGGAGTCCATCAAAACCTTCCTTTCTCTCCAGATAAAAAGTATCCATGAGGACTTGCTCCCTGAAAAAAAGGATAATAGGTACAGATATTTGCAATGGTGGTGCGGTGAATGGTGGTGGTGGTGAATAAGAAAATCGGGTTTACATTTCTATGTGACTAATTATTTGAGTAACGGCTTCGTCAGTCAGTGACACCCGCTCCCGCTCGTGCTGTGGTCTCCTCCTGACCGCGGTCAGTGTTCAATTGTCCGGGACGGTTTAGTTCGAACGGCGAGTTAATACGAAGCATTGTTTATGTACTCCCATGTTTATGCACTTATGCACGCCTCCATTTTATTGCCGTGACTTCGAACATTAATAAAACGGTAATATGTTTGTACCTCACTAATTCTATTCAAATTGCATTGTGATACTGTTGATAGCTCGGAGGTAGGTTTGAACTATCTACAAATATTGTAAAAAAAAATGCATTATTGATCTTGTTAGAATTTTTTATTTAGTGTTAATGAGTAGATAGGTGGTCGCTTTATGTAAAAATACTGATATTCTGCTGCATACCGATAGACTGGAAGCCGAAACCAACATAGTTGGGGAAAGCCTGGGCAGATTGATTTGTTATTGGGTTTTTCCGTCTGTGATTATTCAGTAGCAGCCCTGAGTCTGGATTTTTTCTCGGTTGATGGCCATATTGTCATAGCAAGGGACTTTAAAACAAACTGGCGACACGTGGGTGCCTATTGGTACGCTTCTGCATGATTTTCAATTAAGTCTATTTAGTTTTGAAGATGTAAATAAGAATAGAGTTATAGACCGCAAGAATGAAAATACAAGAATAAGAGACTGTTTAAATAAAATTATAATAAACTAGCAACTAACGATAAGAAAAAATAAGTAAAGTACTACTTTGGTATTCTAATTTTGGTTTCCTAAGGCAAATAAGAATTGTAAATATAGCTTAAGAAATTTATTCATAGTCCACCTGTGTTTATTTTACCTTTAATCAACACCACAATTACGTAGGCAATTAAAATTCTCTTATGGAATGTGATGCCTAATTAATAAAATATATGGACAGAGCTATGTCGATACGTAATGACGTAGGTATAGGTGCCAGTACTCGGCCCTATTTGGCGCAGCCGTGAGGCACACAATACAATTTTAAGTTATTTTTTATAAAAAAAAATCTTTTTTTGTTTTTTGTGTGAATATTGTGTGCCTTAACCTGAATCAAATATATTTATTTTCTTTCTTTTCTTTAATTGTCAAGAAGTCGTTGAGTTTGCCAGAAAGTTGAAGCTAGTTTCCCGTTCCAAAGAGTAGGTTCCTAAGAAATGAAATGAAATTGTTGATTCTGTAAATAGGATATTGGAATCACGTCTACACGTAAACTTAAAAAAAAAAAAAAATTGCTAAGTGAGTTCGGCGTTTCCTATCTGACTACTGTGAGAACAAAGGCCGAAACAAACTCAGAGGTCACAGTCTCTTTTAAAGTCCAGACTTAATCTTGGTCAGGCCATATGAGGAACATGTAGATTAGTCTGAAATGGTCTTTTGAGAAAAGAACCACACAGATTTGAGTGGGCCTGTCCTGTCATTGCAAGCATTTGTCAGTAATCGTGGAGCTCAACTCGACAAACAATACCAAAGAAAGGACATTTGGGTAGGCCGCATATACTACTCAAACTGCCAGACCATCATTAAAACTAACCGAGAAAGAAAAAAAAAATGAGGAAAAAAAGGCCCACATAGTATTCACAATCATTAAAACAATATAATACTTTTCACTTCTCATGCTCTGAAAGTGCTTATTTGTGCAGGAAATAGGCTGCACAAAATCGAATTTTGTGCACAAGTGCATTAACGTATCTACTCATAAATGTATCTATATTAAGGCAAAGAAAATGAGCCATACAGCCAAACACAATAAGAAGTTCATAGATAGAATTTGTTATTTTATAATATTTACTTTAATTTATTTGCCTTATGTGTTTTTTAAGACATAAAATACCGTTAATATGCGCTACTACTACCGTTAATAATCGCTTGATTCGAAAAACAATTTCCTTCAGTATTCAACACTGTACTGATTTTAATTTTAATTAAATAAATGTTATGTTATACTACTGTTTTATTTCCTCGCAATCGAAGCGAAAAGCAGAGTTTATAACTCGTCCACAAAACCATTTTATCCTCGACATTACTATCAGCCCTCGCCTTCGTCTAGGGC
Organism: Xanthia togata; assembly: GCA_963853775.1. Taxonomy (NCBI): domain Eukaryota; kingdom Metazoa; phylum Arthropoda; class Insecta; order Lepidoptera; family Noctuidae; genus Xanthia; species Xanthia togata. The sequence continues at coordinate 7,299,369 of OY970802.1, read as the reverse complement.
TGCTAAATGTTTCGGATAAAAATGGTTCGTTTTGTGCACTTGTTGTAAAATCTACTATTACAAAGTGATCAGGTCATTTTGTATAATAATTTTCAACAATGTCAATATGTATATAAAACTGGTATATTTAATGATTTTACATAATACATTTCATGATTTTATCACAAGGCTTAGCAGTGCGAGCACCTCAATCCCATGCTTTTTTATCTTCTAAATAATCTGAAATTTTATAGTACCCTTTTTCACAAAATTTGGTTTTAATACAGCTTTTAAATCTTGGGTAAGTTTCGAATGTCGATGGGAAGTTTGTTGTAAAAGCGTATACATTGAGCCATGAACTCTGTGGAGACAAGTGCGATGTACAGCAAGGTTGTGATTATTCCTGGTATTTAAACTATGAATATCGGAAATCTTCTTAAAATTTGATATATTTTTCTGTACATATAATAGGTTTTCAAAAATATATTGTGAAGCTACTGTCAGAATATTAATTTCTTTGAATTTTTCACGGACCTAGGTTGTAAATGGCTCGGACAGCCCTTTAAAGAGAAGAAAGACAAGAAACTCTCTGGACACTCTTTTAAATCAAGTTGGTCACAGCAGGGAAGCTTAGGTGTCAGGTTTTATTACTCAGATTTTAGTGTCCCGTTTTGGATATATTTAAAAGTCTTCACGAGTGGCGTCTGATTGAGACTGTGCAGCCGCTGCCTGCTGACTGGTTAATATCTTGATCACGGCATGTACTTTTCTAAACGTAACGTAACATCACACCTGTATTTCCCCGAAGGGTTAGGCAGATGTATACCTATAATACCTACCCACATTTTATTAGGAGTGTCTATTGCGATCAACCGAGCACAAGCTTTTTTTAATAGGTAATGGCAATATAATAGAAGAAGAAGAGGGTCCCGTGATCCCATAAGTACCTTATATTTGCCAGCACCTGACAACGTTGCACACCACGTGCAACGTTGTCCATTCGATGGTCTGACAGTGCCATAGATATAATGAATAATAAGAAGATATATATATATATTCTGATGATTATAGCCAGTTCATTCAGCGAGTATGCTCTAACATTATGTAGAAACTGGGCAATTACAAGGTTCCATTTCCATTATTTAACAAACAAATGATATAATATTTTTTGTATAAAATTAAAATGTAGGAATGGTATATTTATCGGCTGAAATGATTATTATGATATATGACAGATCAGAACTTTCAAGAATCCTGCAAACGCCAGTACGATCAGTATGAAAAGCTCACTGTTAAGTACTACATGACGAAACCATATCCAGCCATTGCTGCATATCACCTCCAACAAAACGCACTCAAAAGCTCACAAAACATTTAATAGGTAAAGACATTAAATTACAGACATTGCCCCCGTAATTATGATAATGGTCCAATTCATCAACAGACATACCGAGTGTCATAGTACCTTAGGGAGCAATTAAAGTCAAAAGCTCAAGCAGACAAAAATATATGGAGGCAACTTTGCCCGAAGGCAAAGTGAAACAATACTCTTTTTAATTTCAAGTTTGACCATGCACATTCGTTATGATTGGTCTAGATAAAAATCTAAGAGAGTTTTATCGTGAACTCGTCGAGTTACTCGAGGCTCTAATATCAATTTAGTTCTGACAAGTTCATTAATTTTTGTGTTATTAATGTACCGGATGTGGTGAGCGTGAAATTTGATTGGAATTATATTGAAATGGTCATATTATATTTACGCTATGCATTTATATAACAAAGTTACTAAATGTAGCTGCCGTTTGAAAATTTAATTAAACAAAAAGAGTAAGTACTGTTTGTACTTAAACAAAATAAAAATATTGGACAAATGCTGTCAACAATATTCATCCAACTATGTAAAAAACGTTTGTAGTGACATTTTTTGGGACATAATCGACATAAAAACTTTCCAACACACACCCCTCTATCACACAATCATTATTTATCTCCACAATCTATTTATAAGAAAAAAAAGGAGGTTTTATTGTATCGCTTAATCGTGGAAAAGTCGGTACATCTAATGTGATGTACCGACTTTTCCACGATTAAGCGATACAATAAAACCTCCTTTATCATCAGGGATTTTCGCGTAGGGGGGGGGGCGTCGACGGGTTCGCCGCGATCATGCGGAAGCGATGCGCTTCCTGATGGCGCGCTAACGCTCCTCCTCCAATGGCATCCTGAATGTGTTTTCAGACAGATGGGACTCTCCCCTCTTACGAAGGTGGGTAAGAGTTCAGACACGGCTTATCTAAATAGACACCAATGATGCACCATTGACCATTGAACTGTTGTTTATTAACTAATTTAATACTAACATTAGGATAAGTTATACTAGTAATAACACTATATGGATTTTTGTATCCGAAATAAAATATTTGAATTTGAATTACAGTTCTTAAAATAATGGTTCATAAAAATAAAATAAAACTTGTGCAATATTTTTTTGCTTTGAATCTTTCTTCAGTGGACAAGAAGCAGGAGATAATAAAGCGTGATGTTAAGAGGGCTTGTCCTAAAAGTTGGCAACGTCGCAAATAGCTGTCAAATATTTACCTGTTTTGATTAATTTGGCAATATTACTGTATGGAAATATGAAATGTGGCTAACAAGCGAACAAGAGTATAAATAATAAATTACACTACCTAATTAATATCGTAACACTTAATATTTAGTTTCAGATGTAAAAAAAAGTATGTGGAAACTTTCCAAATGCCTTTTTTACACCCAAAAACGATTACAACATAAAATTCAGTGTTATAATTGCAATTCATTATTAATATTCTAGTTCGCTAGTTGTACGATGTCATGACATCGGTGAAGAAAAAACATTGTGACGAAACCTTTTTTTTTTTTTTTTTTTTTTTTGGGTGGGAAATCATCAAATGACGTCTCCCGCTCTGGGTGGAGCGGGAGGGCGTGTCAGACTCTTACTGACTAAAACCCACCCGTGTTCCTTCTGTTGCCTGTGCAATGCCAGGGGGCCACGGTATCCCTTTCGGACTTTCCCGCAACCCCGGCAGGCAATGGTCTCATCGGACCCCTTCACTTGCTGACATCTCTTTGAGGCGCGCGTGGAACACTACGCGCCGTCGACCCGGGCCTGCATGTCGATTCCCGTAACCACTTCACCGTGAAAACATGTGAAGTGAGCGTGGAGTGAGCTGTCAGTGTCATCTCACCCAGTTGGAATGACAACTCGCTTCACCTAAGTTTTCACGGTGAGATGGTTACAGAATAGCACTGCTGGTCCTTACCGGACGGCGAGCTACCCATTGCTCACCATCCGCAAGCCCGCGCCTACGGTGGCCGGGAATCGGCAATCGATTCCCGACGCCCAGGGCGTCTCCTCCTGCGGCGGCTAGGGGCGTGAGGGCGCGAAATTTGCCTCTCCCTCACGCGCTCCGCCTCCTCCTTCGCGAGCATTACTGCTTCGCAGAAGGAGGTGACGGCCTCCCATGCCCTCTCGCTCCGTACCATGGCCTGGACCAGGGCCGGACGCGAGAGATCCCCGCCACCGATCGCCTCCACGAGGACACGGCGGTGCTCTGCCCAAGCCGGGCATACCTCCACCGTATGCTCCACCGTGTCCTCCGGGCGATCCACGCAGTGATGACACCCGGGCGTTTCCTCCCGCCTTATCCGAAACAGGTACCTCCCGAAACAGCCGTGTCCGGTGAGGACCTGCGTCAGGCGGAAGGTGAGGACGCCGTGGCGCCTCTCCAGCCACTCTTCAAAGAGGGGACTTATCGCCACAATAGTGGCGTGCCCAGCACTGGGTTGCGACAATCGCACTCTCCATGCCGCCATGAGATCCCGTCGGAGCTCTGTCCGCTGTGCCGCGATTTCTCGCGGCATCGGAGTCAAGCCCCGGCGTTTCGCCTCCTCGCGCCACTCCCAAATATGCGCGAGGACTTTTGCCTCCAGATCCCATGGCGGCAATCCGGCAAGGAGGCTTGCCACCATTGTGACGAAACCTGGACTTACAGTTAATATAAGTCTGTAATCACCAACCCGTCTTGAGCAAGCGTGGTGATCAGTGCTCGTGCCTTCTGTGTATGAGAAGAGGCCATTGCCCTGCAGTGGGATAGTAATAAGATAGTATTAAAATCAAATTTAAAGCAAGATGAATAAACAAAATAAAGTTAGATAAACTAGTAGGAATATTAAATAGGTAAAGTAAAATCAATATTAATACGCAGCATATTCCGATGTAACATTATTTTATGTTTTTTTTTTCAATAAAATTATTGAAAAAAACTACGTACTGATTTTATATTGTAGAAAATAAGAAAACATCAGTCTAGGCCATAGAGTACCTAAGGTCTAGGAAATTGTATATTTTCATTTTTTGAATTTATTCAATCATCTTTAGTAATCCAATAAAGTTGTACCTAATACTTATTAGTAGGTAATACATGACACAAATAAAAATGAAAAAAAAAAAAACGGAATTTCGATCTGCCGTCAACATCAATAAAGCCTTGCAGTTTAATTTCATTACTGCTGCACTTAACATAATGGGCAATCTTGCGAACCGGCAAAGATGAAGCTTATGAATATAAAAGACTTGTTAAGAAAATTAAAAACATTTTTGCTTACCGTAACTGATTTAGTGGTCGCAAGTGCGTACTTGACTTGAAAAGCGAACCAACAACCTCACGAGGGTGTTGGTTCACTTTTAAAGTCAAGCAAAATGTTTTTTTTTTTTGTTATGTAAGAGCATTTTATATAGTGCTATCTTTGAAAACGCGCTCCTCTCCGCTCTGCTCCGTACTAATGTATACAGCTACAGTAATAACGGAGTGTGCGCATTTTTGTGTCTGGCACTATTGTAATATGTAGAAAGAAGAGACCGGCTTTTTAATGTGACTCCATAATTATTTAAAAAAAACTAAAGAAGTAGGTATATACCTACCTACTATAATTATGATATTTTTTTGTAAAATAAATTAAAAAGCGTTTTCTAACAGAACTTACTTTTAAAACACACTAGCACTTTGCCCACAGCTTTGCTCCCGTGGTCTTTCCCGCGGGTCTCGTTATTTTTCCCGGGATAAAAAGTAGCTTATGTTACTCCCTGAAAACTAAGCTTTCTAATGGTAAAATAATTTTTCAAATCGGTCCAGGAGTTTCGGAGCCTATTCAATACAAACAAACAATCAAATTTTTCCTCTTTATAATATTAGTATGGTACGAGTATCCTGCCTTTTCGCCGAAAATTGTTTGGCAGATTATCACTTGCCAACCAACGTTTCGCCGATGTTTCACTTTGAAAACTAACGATTAGCAAATTTTTGTATGACAACGTTTCATTTGGTAGAATTAAACGTTTTGTGTCATTATAATAATCAGCTTAACAATTTAAGTTGATTATTATAATGACACACAACGTTTGGGACATTTATCATTTGTCAAACATTTCACTAGGCCACACAACTATTAGACGAATGACGTTTTGTCAATGTAACAGTTCCCTTTTCATACATTGATATAATGATAATATGATAGGATAATGATACGATATAATGATAGGTTAGGTTAGGTTAGAGTATGACAAACAACGCCAAAAGCAAATCTCTTTTGTAAAAGGAAACAGTTAAGCTAGGTTAGGTCACAATAAAGATAAAGTAAAAAAAAAAAAAACGAAACCCTACTAGATTTGGTAAACAATAAACAACTAAAGGATTATTACGCAAACTAAAACATTCTGCTACTTGAAAGTTGGAATTTTAAAAAGTGTCATTATGAAAAGCAGACCAAACGTACATACATTTGGTAGTTGTGAGGTTGGGAAATAAAACAAAATTATATGACAAGTTGGCAAATGATTATTCGGCGAAATAAAATTCTGCGAAACGTTAGGTTTATAAAAGTGAAAATCTGGCTAACAATTGTCGGCGAAAAGGCAGAGAACTTATTAGTATAGATATAACATCACGCCTGTATTCCTCGAAGGGTTAGGCAGAGGTATTCCTATAGTACACCCACATTTAACCGCTTATGTTTGAGTCCCGTATAATAGGGCGCCATTGCCATCAACCGGGCACAAATCCAGACTCCGGGCTGTTAATGAGAAATTCGAAATGGAAAAACCCAATAACACTGCCTGACCCGGGGAATCGAACTCAGAGCCTCATGCTGAGCAATAGCGCTTGCGACCACTAGACGAGGCGATCACATTACTTTGATAATTCCTGCGTAAAAATGTAGATACGTACAAAGCACCAAAAGTCAAAAGCTGTTCTCCTAGTTTTGTATAAAATTATGAAAATCCACGTGACCATTATCTTTGAAAGTTACCAATTCCATGTAAAGAGAGAATCGCTTTAGAATATCTTTCGAGACCTGATTTCTCGACACTTATAGCGGGGAAAAGTGTATCGTGTCTTTGCACTCCAGTCTAATAACTTACCTATAGACTGCAAGTGCGAACTCAACTGACCGCTATCACCGGTGAAAGTAAGATATTAACTGTTAAAATGGTACTGCTCCTACTTTCTATGTGTCTAACATAGCATTGGATCAGATAAGGGAGCAATACAATTCCAATAGATCAAATATTATTATAACAAGTTGTCTTTCTATTGACAGTCTATCGATTAGTTCAAACTGAAATATTGAGCAGGTACCTACAGAAGAAAGTGTGGAAACATACTTTCCACTGTTACTATTTAGTTTTAGAGCATTGAAAGCTTTATAAAAGTAATATCAGCTACAAATGTAAAATTAAACTGAAGTCATTGAAGTAATTGTCTTTCGTATTTCCGTTTCGCAACCTTGTAGATCGTCTACTAAGAGCCTCCCGATGAGACGCACTGGGCGTCGGAAATCACAGGGCGATTCCCGGGTAGCTAGCGGGTAGCAATGGGTAGCTCGCCGTCCGGTAAGGACCAGGCCCGGGTCGATGGCGCGCAGTGTTCCACGCGCGCCTCAAAGAGATGTCAGCGACTGAAGGGGTTCGATGGGACCGATGCCTGCCGGGGTTGCGGGAAAGTCCGAAAGGGATACCGTGGCCCCTGGCAACGTAAAGGCAACCGAAGGAACACGGGTGGGTTTTAGTCAGTAAGAGTCTGGCACGCCCTCCCGCTCCGCCCAGAGCGGGAGAAGCCATTTGATGATTTCCCACCAAAAAACATAAATAAAAAAGGGCCTTGCGATGACCACAAAGACGTACTATCACGCTTAAAAAATAATGAGTAGGTAGTACCTATTACGAGTACAGATTGTAAATACTACTAATATAATTTTATTTTTTTGTGTAATTTACAATTCATCTCAATACTTATCACCTACTGTGAAATTTCTGATTTCTTATATACTTTACTTTATCCAGATTCCAACAGCATTCTCCTTCGCGCCAAAGGCTCGCCAGTCCGTTACTCACATACAAATAATTGGACCAGTTGTACCAACACGGTAACTAGAAGAACAAGAAGTACAAGAACTTAAGTTGTCCACTGCTCATCGTGAGAAAACCATCTGACGTGATTCGTGATTGGGTTACGGAATGAGCGAAAATTTGCTGTCAAAAAACGCGTATGATGCAATTTCGTCAGTTTTTATGCCTTGAGTGTATTTGAACCGAGTAAATCCGAACTGTGTTCGTGTGTCAGGACCGAAATACTGGTGAGAACAATTTGTTTATTTATTACGGTAATTAAAGTAAGGCCATTTTAATAGGTAACATTTGACGTCTGTCAGTTTAGTGAAAGCAAATCGTAAAATTACTCGTATCGGTCATTATAACAATAAATATGTAATCGTAATTGAAAAAAGTTAAGCAATTGTGCTGTTTTAACAAAATGAAAAAATATATTATTTTATGGCCGGCGAAGGTTACGTTGTTGAATTTTGATGAATTGTCAAATGTTACCTATTAAAATAGCCTTACTTTAGGTACTAGTATTTTTTTTTTGGTAAAAGTGTGTTGTGTAAAAGTGGTCTACGTAAAATACCCACAAAACCGTTTTGAAAAGTCTACTGCTGGACATGTATCCGGCATTAACATAATTGAAGGGTTTTATATCTTAGTAGATATTATATTTGCAGACATGACAAGGGAACAAGGCTTGCGGCAAAATATATAAATAAGTCACTATTTATGCCAATCTGTTGTGGTATCCCACTTCTTACTATACAACATGTAAAAAAACCCTGTCCGATCCGTGAGAGGGTTTTTAGGTATCGTACTGAAAGTCTATTAATATGATAATTTTCAGGAAAAATTAAAAAATAAATTCACTTTTTTTATTGTTGAATTTAATCGGGTTATTACATGGGGCGCGGGCGGCTGTCGTTTAGCGGGTGTCTCAACAAATCATAATTTATGACCCCTGATGAAAATTTGAAAATGTTCAATGGTTGGGGTAATATTGGTACCGAAAATGTGAATTTTAAATAGCAATAACTATTTTATTTTCAATAATAATAAGATTTTTTATTACTTTTTGCTAATTTTTTTGCAGTACTTATGTGCCCCTTTCGGATCGGACAGTTTTTTTTTGCATATTGAATAAATTTTAAAGTTTGTATGTATTTTACTCTATCACGCAAAGACAGCTGTTCGGATTTGAATGAAATATGGCACACAGATAGTTTTTTATCTGGATTAACACATAGGATATTTTTGATTCCGGTAGTATGTTCCCGTGGGAGAAGTTCCAACCTCTACGTGGATGAAGCCGCGGGAAAAAGTTAGAGTATCATAATGATGTGCAATTTTAAATATCTGTCGTGGTTTAATTAAAATACCGATATTTCGTTGATATAATGAAAACTATTCTAATGAGTTCATTAAACGAAATTATATTTATCAAATTATAAATTATTATTTTTAGGTAGGTATGTTATTATATCCCTTTCTAAAAGTTATAAATACATGGATACGACTGCCAAATGTAGGTAGGTATTCTCAAGTCTGCGAAAGGAATTTTTCAGTTCAAATATTGTTAATGCTGTTGAGATGGGAGCATTTTGGCCTCGTACAGGAAGTTCGTTTTTTTTTTAAATTCATTTTTTTATTAGTTTTCCATACGAAAGGTGCCAAACGGAACCCTCTTATTAAGCCTCCGTTGTCCGTTCCTCCGTTTGTCTGTCAGCAAGCCTCATGAACCGTAATTGGTATATAGTTGTAATTTTCACAGATTGTCTATTTTTTAAATTAAAGGGGGTCCCATACAAGAAACATGTTTTTTTTCAAAGGCATTAAAAAATTTTAGTGTTTAGTATTATACGGTGGTACTTACCTACAGCCCCTTTGTGAGCGAATTGATTCGCACTTGGCCGTTTTTTTATTTATTTATTTATTCATCTCATGGAAAACCAACAGTTTTACATAAATACAATAAATATACTGGAATAAGAAACACGAAGCCAATGGTTTTCACGGCTAGCTATACAGTAAGAAATCTTATACACGAACACACAAATTATATCAAGAACACAAGCACCAACCATCAAATCGGTACCGCCAAACATAAGGAATAGACTACAATAAAATTAAATAAAATAAGTACCAGAACTAAATTAACACTAAGTATTAATTTTGAAGAAATCAAGATTCAGCCTATTGCGAACGCTTGAGCCTTTCGTTGAAAACAAGTCAAAAGAGAACTGCTTGCTTAGGTCATTAAATATACTTGCTCATATGTTTGTGGTCTTCCTATGTGAGTCCCAAGAAAAAAAAACTAAAAGCAAAAGCACTAGGAAGTGGTGAAGGGTGGGCGTTTTGGGGGACTGTCTTATGTAATTTTGACGTTCGAAAAGTGCTGATTCTCAGCCTAGTTTGAATAAATGACTTTTGAATTTTGAATTTTGAAGAAAAATCTTTCTATCTTTAAAATCTCAATAGTTAACAGCATAATCAGCCTATAGTGAACTCAATGCTGGAACACAGGCCTCCTGTGAGAGGGAATGGGCCGTAATCCACCACGCGAGCCCAGTGCGGGTTGGTATGTCACGTATTTTCGAATTTTGGTTCTAGGACATGCCGGTTTCCTCAAGATGTTTTCCTTCACCGTTTTGAGAGCAGTGGTAATAAAATAATTTACAGAAAGTAAAGCGCCTGTCAAGATTCGAACCTACAACCTCCTACAACTCGTAAATCGCGGCCTCAGAGCGGGGGAACACGATGCGTTGCGGCGGCGCGACGGCGGTGCGGCGCCGGAGCGGTGTCGCTGCATCGTCTTACATAGAAATATCTGTGGCATGTCACACGATGCGCTCCGGCGCCGCACCGGACTTGCAACCACCAAGACGAGGCGGGGAGGGGTGAATGCTTTGCGACGGTCGGAGCTGCACCGTTCAGTTGTTTTGCGTCACAAGGAAGGACACACGCTCACTCGTTGTCCGACAGACTGTCCAACGCTGCTACGGCGCCGCTGCGACATAACAACGTTACGGCGCCGCACCGCTTTTGTGCCCACTGCCACGGTGAAATCTTTGCGGTGCGGCACGGCGCCGCAACGCATCATGTGCCCCCGCTCTTACACTTGGCACCACTGTTTTTTCTCAATACTTAACAGTTAAGTTGTGAATTTGCCAGCCTTCTGCTTCCTATGATTTTCCTATTTGTCACTGGAACTGGCTATAATATTATCATGTTGTGAAGTTTTCAGACTTTCAGTCAAGCCATGCTTGTCAGTAGCATCGTATCCGTAAGTGCTTAAAAGATGTATGCAATTAATTTGTACTCTTTATAAAAAAAAGCGGCTAAGTGCCGTGCAGGACCACGCACAATGTAGGGTTCCGTAGTTGGGAGGAATCTATCCCAACAAAAAACTTACATATAGTTGAAAAACATGTTCGGCCATACATCGATATACGTCACGGTCAATTCTCCAACTGCAAATGTAAGTTTAAACCGTTTTTTTTTGTGTGGTAATCCTACAAATTAACTAATTTCGGACTTTTCCTTTAAATGTGCTGTGAGACCTTGCTTCCTGTCAAATTTCATGATTCTAGGTCAACAGGAAGTACCCTATAGGTTTTGATTTATTAGCGAGTATCAAAACATGTCGCATAAATAGCCGTATTTTTTTATTGCGTTGACATAGAAGTTTACTAGAGCTTCAGGGGACCATAGGCCTACGTATTTGATATTAATTTGCACTTGATGCCTTCATGCATTCCTGAGAAAAAGGTTTTGAAAGACTGACGGACGGACAACGAAGTGATCCTATAAGGGTATGTTTTTGCTCCGGCGGGATCTCATGGTGTCATGGAGAGTGCGATTGTAGCAACCCAGTGCTGGGCACGCCACAATTGTGCCGACAAGTCCCCTCTTTGAGGAGTGGCTAGAGCTAGTGGTCTTTTCCTTTTGAGGTTCGGAACCTTAAAATGGTTGTCACTTGTTGACGTAGACCACCCAAAAAAAGTCACGAGTAAAACCATTATTTTTATAATTTAATTAAATTACTGTTATCAGATCTACACTATTATTTACTTTCAATAACAAAATGAACCACTAATGAGACCTATTAATTAGCACAATCTGAATACATAAAAGGCTGGAACACACATATTTTGTTACATTAGGTATATGGGGCTCTGGGATCTGTGGTTCTGGGCTTCACGATGGCTAAATTTGTCTGGTTACTTTTCGGGCTGGTGGTGGTCACACAGGGTTTAAGTGGTAAGTAATTATTCCTGTACCTATTTGTGTATTTATTATTGTTGTCGTCTATGTTTTATAGTATTGTTTGAGATTGAGATGAGATTTTTTGGTAATATCTCATCAATCATAATCTACTATTAACAAACTTTACAGTTTTAACTATTTGCTTTGATTGTGGTGTTGTTCAAATGCAGTGGGCTCCTCCACCAACTATTTCATTCCACTATAGAAGAAAAAGTCGTGAAGAATTCGCAGGCTGGTACTTTACGGGTCAAGTTCATTGTTGAAATGACTACATTCTTGTATTTTGTAAACTTTCAGTGAAAAAGGCAAAAGTTGAGCTCCAAAGAGTGGGCAAAGGTGTAAACAAAGCTGCTGCCAAAGCTGCCGAGGTCAAGTATGACGCCAAAGCCCTGAAATGGCCGAGTCAATACAAGTTAAAGGCGAAAAGAATGTCGCTAACTGACAATGTCATTGAAAACTATGCTGTCTGGTGAGTTTATGTTTTTTTAAATTTATTTATCTTTTATTGTTTTAATGTTTTTTTATGTCAAGTTACGGTAGACAGGTTAAATTCCGAGGGGGGGGGGGCACAAGCCCCTGTGCCCTTGCCAGAGAGTATACACTTTTGCTGATCATTTTATTGAAAGTTATCAGCAATGGGTTGAGTTTCGTTTTCTTTTTTAGGAAAACCTCCAAGCAATCGAGAATAGATTACAACAATGGTTACGTGAAGTCTTTTGTGAATGCTAAAAACAAGCAATTCCGGTATGGTGTTAAATATGAGGTCGGTAAAAGGTTTCCATATTTTATTCTTATCTATCACACTAATATTATAAAGGCGAAAGTTTGTGAGTGTGTATGTTTTCTCTTTTTCACGCTAAAACTACTGAACGGATTTGGATACAATTTAGCACACAGATAGTTTATAACCTGGATTAACACATAGGATAGTTTTTATCCCGATATTCCCACGAGATCGAAACTTATGCGGGTGAAACCGAGGGGCGCAGCTAGTAATATTATAAATGCGAAAGTGAGTTTGATTGTCACGCTTTCACACTAAACAGCTTTGGATGAAATTCGGCACATGGGTAGACCATGACCTGGATAAGATACCTACTTCTTACCCCGACATTTCCACGGGATCGAGACTTATGCGGGTGAACCCGCGGGGCGCAGCTAGTACGTTTATATTTATGACTGCCTCGTTGGTTGCAAGCGCGACTGTTGCCTGGGTTCGATTCCCGGGTTGGGAAAAGTGTTTTTGAGTTTTTCCATTAAGAATTTTCTCAGTAGTAGTCTGGATTTCTGCCCGGTAGATGGCATAAGGCTCACCCCCTATTGCATAGGACTTAAACGTAACCGGCGAAATATGGGTGTACGTACCGACTATACACACCTTTGGCCAATCATTATGTTATGATATTAAGTTTATCATCTATCAAAACCAACGAATACCCATTTCTTTCAACAGATCCATCCTGAAGCGTCACTCGACCAAGATGTAATAACAGTGTGTAACAACATGGAAGGGGACAGGTGGGACAGAGCAACACCTGAAACTATTCTGCCTGATGTCGATGACTTTGAGGCTGAAGGTAAGAACCAAAACACTGAGTAAAAAGAAATTCCTACCAAAGTCAAAGTCAAAGTCAAATAATTTATTTCAATTAGGCACAAAAAAAGCACTTTTGAACGTCAAAATTTACAAAAAATAATAATAAGTGATTCTAGTCGCCCATTCCAAAAGGTAGTTGTCGTATGGAGAAGAATGGGCAAGAAACTCCACCGTTACTCTTTTAAAAACCAGTGATACATGTTGAGAAATGTCAATCTATTACAGTACGACACAAGTTAGATGTAGCATTTTGAAAATTTGCACACATTCATTAACATTTTACGAATGTATTTGGTGATATGGCTTTACAATGAAAAAAAACCTACCCATTCACCTATTTGGCAACAGAGAATTTCGAAAATCATTAAAATTATTTTAACCATCATTCTGGATCCATTTTCTCAATCTACGCATACAGCCTGTTTTACACGTTGTGATTTAATTGCCTTTAGCATACCATAAGTTGAACCAACTCTAAGTTGCACCCCATGTAAACAGTGCTTAACTGACGCAAGTCATTATTTGCTTCAATGAGGGTTTTGATGAAAATTCACACCACCAGTTGGCGCCACTTTAACAAGAGGTTTTCCATTTCTACAATGAATACTATAACATATGTGATGACGTTCACCATTCGTATCATTTATTCATTGTAAAGGTGTGGTAAAGGCACTTTGACAGTTTTGACAGGTCCTGACGTCTCAGTGCTGCCACCTAGTGAATGTCATTTCAGAGAACCCTCATTGATTTTAATCCAGTCAAGAAACTTGCATCGTGTAAATGGGGATTTACACGATCAGTTTATCGTCAATGTGACCGAAGTATTCAATCAAGTTGACGTCAAATAGATGGTGTAACCTCCGTCTTAGGGCTCTGTGTAGCCAACAACACTCTAAAACCTGTGCTTTCTGAGCTCTGTAAAAGGATTTTTTTTTGTATATAGACATTACAATCATATCTTTCCGTCACACAGTTGAAGAAACGATGAACGACAAAGATTGCACCAAGTTCGTTTACGACAACAAAGATGAGAGTACTGACACAGAAAGTACTATTTGGGCTACTTACAATGAAAACGACCGAGCCTGGGTTCCTGTCAGGTAAGGCGATTGTCCCATTTTTGTTTAGATCAGACCTTTAAATAATTTTCTCTCTATACGGAAAAAGGATACTTGGATTGCTGGGCAATTTCAGTCAAAAAGTGACATATTTATGCATTGATGCAATGATATTATATGTAAAAAGAGGTAGATAAGTTATAAACGTTCCGCAAGTGGCACGTCAAAAGTTGGCTAATTAGCTACATTTTCTTCGTTTTGTCTCTTTTTCGCTCCCGATAATTACGACATGCCATCCTACTTCCACGTGTCATATAATAGTGTAACATAGTGCCGTTTTTGAAGATAGAATGTTAGGTAGGTAACCTATCTATAGGTTATAAACGTTCCGCAAGTGGCACGTCAAAAGTTGGCTAATTAGCCACATTTTCTTCGTTTTGTCTCTTTTTCGCTCCCGATAATTACGACATGCCATCCTACTTCCACGTGTCATATAATAGTGTGACATAGTGCCGTTTTTGAAGATAGAATGTTAGGTAGGTAACCTATCTACGTCTTTTTACTTCTAATATCATTGCATTGATGTATTAAAAGAGGTAGATACGGGACATAGTCACAGCGCCTGGTCCTACTCAACTACGGGATTGCCCGTAGTTGAGTAGGACCAGCACTCAGTCGCGCACGGAACATCGTAGATCACACAGCTCAATAATTTCAGTTTTTTTGTAATAATTACGCATCAAAATGACTTCTTGTGCAGCTAAACAGTGCTTTAATAATGCAAGAAAGAAAAATAAGACACATGGGATTACCTACCACTCGTAAGTACAGCCAAAAATGATAATTTGTTGAAAATTACAATAATATTTTGACGTTTGCTTCGCCATATCTGTGAGAGCGAGATAGATATTAAAACATGCGTGAAAGACACGATACGCACACAATGCGCGAGGTGCTAACGCGATTTCGCTCACACGTTAGCGTCGTCTCCTATCTCTATCCTCGTCTATCGGTAACTGTAGCTTTGCGACTGTGAGATGACACTGATCACAGATGTGTGAGTTTCGGTGCATGTAGTCGTGCGCCGAGCCCAAGTTTACTGATTGCGATGTTAGCGCGTAACATATTATCTTCCTCCTTTTAATACATCAATGTATGTATGTCACTTTTTGACAGTGATAGCAGGCATAAAAAAATAATTGATTCTAATATATTTGGATTAGAATCAATTCTTTTTTTATTACCTGCTATCATACATTTTCATAAATTATTAAGACTAATCTGTTTCATTTTGACAGTTCAACAACATTCATTGCGTTAGTTACGTTGTTGAGCAGATTTTTTTTTCGAACTTATGAAGCAATGGATTAGTAATCTGTTTCAATATGATTCATCATCGATTGATCGTGTAATAAGGGTGCTGGGGGTGGGCTTGCTCTTGACCTCGATCTCGCCTGATTTGTTGATCTTTAAAATAATATCGTCGCTACCGTTAGGATACTGAATTAGCCCTCTTTTTAGATTAATAATAATTATGAACCAATTTCAGATACGAAGTATTGGAGTTCAACTCTTGGTTGGGATCGAAGGACAAACACGAAATTTGGGACTTCTACGATTACGACAAAGACTTCTCTTTCCGTAGTGTCTTCGATGTTGAAGATTGTAAGTATTGTTGTATTATATTTATTTATTTAACCATTTATGTACACACATAAATAAACAGACAAGATGAAAAACAAACAGAAAACTACTTATATTGTTTGTTGTGTTGTTATTTTAGTACCCTATATTTTTATAAGTAAAGAATATTCTATAGAGACTTTTTTTCTTCACAGATGGTTGTTCAACTGAACCTACTACTCACTCTAAAGACAGTGAAGGTGTAACCAAGCATTTGTTGTTTGTTGATGCTGACAATGATAAACATGTCGACCATGTTTTCAAATCGTATGTTAATTTTGTTTTGTCAAAAATATAATAACTTAAAAAGACTGCTGATGGTAGGGGTACTTAGAAACCAGAATGACTTGATGTTATTATTTTCAGATTCAAAAAGTCCTACAACAAAAAGTACTCTGATTCCAATGAGCATGCAATGAGAAAGAGTATCTTCAAGAGGAGTATGAGGTAAAGTAGCAGCTAATATTAATTCGATATTAATTTTAGAAGTCACAGGTACCTACTTGATTTTTATAACTCTTACATCTTTTTAGGGAAGTAATCCAGACCAACCGTCAAAATAAGGGTTACAAACTCGCTATCAACAAATTCGCTGATAAAACTCCCGAAGAAATGAAAAGATACATGGGTTTGATGAGGCGCCCAGAAGGAAAAGTTGGAACGATCCCCTTCCCTTACGATGAAAAAAAGTTGGGTGATATCTCAAACGACATTCCGAAAGAATATGACTTGAGGCTTTTAGGTCTTGTTTCTAACGTTAAAAGTAAGTGACATTGTATAAGTAAGTAGTTAATTATAGGAAAATTAAACTATACTATATTGAACAGTTTAGTAGGAGCATGAGGAACAGGGTGGAAAGTTCACTCATCCACCATAGAAAAGGGAGGATTCTCCGACCAGGCGGGTGTTGTGTCTGGCGGGCCGACTGTGTGACTGTTGATGTCGGATAGTCTTCTATATGTCGTTCGCGCGGTAAACTATAATTGCGCGATGCAGGATTTGTGTGACGTCATGTCTTTGATGCGTAGTTCGTATGTGGCGATGTAACCGCTACATCACTCCCCTCCGGAGACCGAAGGTCGATAGTGGGCTGAGTCTTATATCTTGCGATGCTTCACAGTGCCAGCTAAGGTTCCAGTGAGTCGAAACCGGGTGCCGCACAGTTCACGGTGAGTCGGAACTGTCTGCGGTGATTGCGGAGATTGTGGTGATTGAGGTGATTGCGGTGATTGAGGTGATAGCGATGATTGCGCTGGTTGAGATGATTGCGGTGATTCCCCAGTGAGTCGGGGTGATGAGGCTGAGGGTGATGACCGAGAATGCGCGTTCGCTGCATGCTGGTGGTCAGGATACCCGTTGAAGCGAGGGTGCTGGCTGTCTGCGTGACTCGCCTCACGAAAGCTTGCGGGAGTGATGATGAAGTAGTTGCACGAAGGCTGCGTTGACGTTCATACTCGGGGTCACCAATTTAGGAGTATGAGGAACAGGGTGTAAAGTTCACTCATCCACCATAGAAAAGGGAGGATCCTCCGACCAGACGGGTGTTGTGTCTGGCGGGCCGACTGCCCGACTGTTGATGTCGGATAATCTTATATGTCGTTCGCGCGGTAAACTCTAATTGCGCGATGCAGGATTTGTGTGACGTCAAGTCTTTGATGCGTTCGTATGTGGCGATGTAACCGCTACAAACAGTACAAATAAATAGATTAAATCTTTTCCCAACAGATCAAGAGGACTGTGGTTCTTGCTGGACTTTCGGAACAACTGGTGCAGTGGAAGGAGCGCTGGCGAGAATCAACGGTGGCAAGCTGATGGCTCTCAGCAACCAAGCTATTGTGGACTGCGCTTGGGCGTAAGTATTTCAGTTTTATGTTCAGCTATTTTATGTCACCAAGAATAATACTATGAAATACAACTAATTTTAAGCTAGTTTTTAGATTATGTAACATGAAAACATCTATAGATGAACTGGGACGGGTCCTGTATCTCGGCATACATATTTGGATTACTGCTTATTTGGTTATTATCTTATGTCTTCTTATCACACTCTTGGATTTCCACACTTTAATTTTGTATCTGTTGTGTTTTGGAAACATACTTATCATCGAAGAGCCACCAAACATTAGCGAAAGCTGAATCCACTTTGGTCCACTAAAGATGTTCTGTCAAATCTAACACTTAGAAGCTATGCTTTCATCCTCGCTGTCTTTCAACTAATTAAATGCTCACAATGGACAGATTCGGTGCCGCGGGCTGTAATGGCGGCACTGACAACGCGGCCTACGAGTGGATGATGGAGTACGGCTTGCCGACTGAAGCAGAATATGGTCCATATACTAACAAGGTATGTACATTCTGCAGAGATGAGGCAGAAGACATCTTATTAATGAAGCTCCAATAGTCTCACTAACAATATTTGTTTCAAAAAATGTAACGAACGAAAACATAATCGTTATTTCTTTTTATAGAATGGCGAATGTAACATTAAAAACATGACCAAGAAATTCCCGATTCGCGGATACACCGACGTTACGCCACTAAGCATTGGAGCCTTGAAGGTAAGCTTGACTTGAGACACAATTACTACATTGGTGTGTCTGGAATATATTTAGTCTAGCTCTAGGTAGTCTTATAATTTTGATTTAACTGAAAATTCTCTTCCTAGGTCGCACTCGTCAACCACGGTCCCTTGTCCGTGTCAGTCCATGTCACCGAATCTTTCTCTAAATACTCATCTGGCATCTTCTACGATACTGACTGGTAAGTCTTTCAAGAATTTAATTTTCTGACAGCTGCGCGCGCACATAACTTTAAGAGCCATTCTAAAAGTTGACAAAGTCGCAAATAGCTGTCTAATATTTACTTAATTACCTGTTTTGATTACTTTGGAATTATTACTGTATGGAAATATGAAATATCGCTTACTAGTGACCTAAACTACCGCGCGTGCGTCGTAGCCGACGGAATAGAATGTTGCCATTTTTAAATATTATATTTATGGAAACTTTTAGAATTAAGTATTGTGTATTTATTTTATTATTTATCTTATTTATATCTCATTGTGTGCTGCACCGGTCGACGTCATCACGTCAACGCCGGCTGTGGCTGAAAACCAGCGCTGGGGCTCTGTCTTGCATAGTTACTTTCGCAATTATATTATTAGTATAGATTGTATCAGGTGCAAGTTCAATGGATAATAAGGAGGTAACGGCCTGGCCACGGGGAGCGGGCGGGCGCCGCGACCGGCGCGGCGTGGCCGCTCGGCCCCGGCCGGTGTGACGGGCGCGGCGGGCGAAGCGGCAATCCACGCGGCACAGTGCGCCGCCGCAACCAGTATAGACCGAGAGCGACATGTCTTTATCAAAGTTATATCGATATTGCTTGGAGAGTAGCAGTTTTTTTGGCTCCAAACATAATATTTTGAGAAGATTGTGGAGTACATGATTTGAATAAGAATCGGGGTATAGACGGCAATTACAACTAAACTACATAGTTTGATTTCTGCACTATTCACTGGGTCTGCCGCTCGACATCGTGGCATGCGCCAATGTGACGCATATTTTCCTGTAACTTGTTCTTTTTTGTGTTTATGTTCCTTCATCGCGAACCAAAAAACTGTTACTCTCCAAGCAATATCTAGATAACTTTGATAAAGACATGTCGCTCTCGGTTTATACTGGTCGCGGCGGCGCACTGTGCCGCGTGGATTGCCACCTCGCCAGCCGCACCGGCCGGGCCACGCCGCCGCCGGTCGCGACGCCCGCTCGTTCCCCGTGGCCAGGCCGTTACCTCTGATTCGATTTACTATCCATTGAACTTGCACCTGATACAATCTATACTAATAACATAATTGCGAAAGTAGCTCTGTCTGTTTTTACCTTTTTAAGCCTAAATCACTGAACCGATTTTAATTAAGTATACATATTTGACAGATATGTAGCCTGGGCCCTGGAGGAGGACATATAGGCTACTTTGCATCCAGGGTTTAAAAAAAAAGATAAAATTCAAAAATTCTAAATATTCTATTTCACATAAACCTTTATGGGCACTTATGCTAAGATACAAAATACACGCAGATGAAGCCGCGGCCAAAACCTAGTAAATCATCTATCGTTCAAACTTTCAAAGACTCAAAGAAAAACATATCTATTTCTTTCTTGGACAGACTTTTTCTTATTTCTTAACTTAATTAAAATTATTGACTATTTGCTATTCCAGTAATCAGCTCCATCTGAACCACGAGGTTACCTTGGTTGGGTACGGCGAACGCGATGGTGACACATTCTGGATCCTGAAGAACTCTTGGGGCCCACAGTGGGGCATTGGCGGGTACATGTACATATCAGCTAGGGACAACATCTGTGGCGTTGCTACCGAACCCACCTACGTTGTCTTCTAAGATTGTCTGACTCCTCCGACTTCGTTGACTACATGACTAACTGACTTGGCTAAATTGGCGAGAAAATGGCTCCGAATTGAAACTGTATTGTTTATTATTTTATTTAGTAATTAATTTCAATAAGCACGTGGAATTTTTATTTAGTTTTTAAGTACTTACATAATAAATTCAAGGGATTATTCTTGTGTTTCATTAAACTCTGCAGGAGTTACAAAGTTCCAACACAAAAATGAAATAATTACAGGAATTAGTAGTTCAATCAGCTTTGAAACATAATCTGACTTAATTGAGTCAAATTTTTCTAGCACTAGCCCAGGGATACTGGCCACGGGATCTGGTTTTCGGTTCAGTAATCTCAGATTTCTATTCTGTTATGAGCATTCATATTTATCATCTACTTACCTCATAACCATGAATCTGTGAGCGACGCATCTTTTCTCCATTACCACAGCCAGTCATTATCTCTGGTAACACTGCCAAGTGCGATTTCGTATTCCGGATTCGTTGTTCGTCGCCTACGTGAGGAACCTGCGTCAAGGTGCTCCAGCCACGTTACACTTGCGTTGGCCAGTACCTTCACACAATGGAGGAGGGTCCAAAACGTACTGTACCAGCTTTTTGTCCATTCGGCCAAATTCATCCTGACGCAATGCAGTCTTGTAATTTTATGTGAGGCATTGTTTAGATCTTGTTTTATAAGGTCGTGAATGTTTCAAGCTGTTGTATAATTAGATGATAAGTGACTGGCTTCATACCGACGGAGTGAAGTTTTGACAAAGTGGAGCACTGATAGAGTATTCTTATAGTATTGCTTATATATATTCTTTGGTAGTGCCCTGTTGAGGTATGCTTTGTAAATTGTTAATCTGTTTATATAAAAGTATACTCGTAGTATGATCAAAACAGATTTAAACCTTCTATTTAAATGACTTTTCTAAATGCCTGCAAGATCCCCATATCACGAGGGTATATAGAAAAATAAAGCATTATTATGTTCTTACCCTATTCAATATCAAAATAAAATGCTCCGCGACTGAATTAATCATTGAAATCGAATAACAAATCCGACAATAATTATTATTGTTATCTCAAACTCCTCCTAGTTAATGCACTAAACGGGGCATACTTTCATATGATTTACGTCCTCCAGAATTTCTCAGCCATAAATCGGTATGACGAATGTGTGAACAAATTTTCGTCTACGCTCATACCGTGTTGATTTATTTGCACTGGATTCAGAGCAGGAATTGCATTGTACGTGGAACTAACTATATTTGGGAATTGAGGACGGTTCATGTAATTTTATGCGTTTGCAGATTGGACACGAATTTTGATGAGTTTGTTTGTTGAGAGGATCAGGTTTCTGGTTTATTGCATTGTGATTTTAGCTGTGTACATGTTCTTCGAAAGTTGTTTACTGTTCTTCTTCTACATAAATACAGGCATGATCTAGACATTATTGATGGGTGAACTGTGGAAACTGTGTTTTTGCCTTCATTGGATTTATGATTAAATCAGGTACTATCGAAGAACTTCATATCTAAGCAGTTTGAAAACAAAATCCCGTGAACACGATGACCACATCTGTAGCCGCCCCGGTTCTATAGCGGCCGAGCGCTGCAAGCAAAAATAGTCTTTATGGTGTATAGATAGGAACTTCTTCGATGGTACATGTCGTAGAAGTTTTCTAAAAGCCTAAAAGTCTACTTTGTTAAATGCCTTTGTATTACTGAAAATAATATTAGATTATTTTTATCAAACAACGATTTACAAAAATATTCAATACATCTAACTATTTATTTAACTTTAACTTTCTACACGGTTAATTTTATATGGAAATCCGTACTACATAGTAAGTGGTTAGTGGTTGGAAGTTAGTGCTAACTGCTGCACGTTATAACTATTTGAATCTAGGCACATTGTCTGCTGGCGTCCGAGAATTTCTATTAGCATTAGAAAGGTGTTCCATGACTCGATAGTGGTAGCTTGAGCAGCTGTTACATGCTGATCAGGCGGTACAAGTTATAAAAGTTAGCGTTTTTAGTTTTCGAGGTTTTCTTTACTAAGGAACGTTTGCAAAATCGTCCCTATATGCATAATATATTAGCTCAGAGATTAGCCTCGCTAGGTAACACACATAAAATGACAATTTATCGCTATTCTTTCCTTGACATTTGCGCCACGTTCATTGCGTTATTTACGTTGTTGAGCAGACGAACTTTTCAAACCTATCAAGCAATGGATTCGGAATTTCCTTCAAAAGGGTGTTGGTGGGCACTGCCTACTATATAAGTACCTTTGGGCAACAAACAGAAAGTTTTATTTTATTTAGAAAAAGATAAAAAAAAGAAAGAATAACGTTTGTTTGCGGTACACATGACAAAAGAAAGCAAAGAAAAAAAACTCGAAAATAACAATTTGGGGGAAAATATGCGTCACATCCACCCAAAACGGCCATCGCTCAGCATAATGCTGCGACCCTATGCGAGACAGAGTCCCAGCGCTGGTGATTTAGGAGTTCAATAAGTGCCTGACAGAAAACTCGTGCATAATCAGCCTATAATGTACCTACTCACTGCTGGGACACAGGCCTTCGAGGGTGTGGGCAGTAGATGTCACATGTCTTCGAATTTTTTGGTTCTAGGACATGCCGGTTTCCTCACGATGTTTTCCTTCACCGTTTTGAGAGCAGTGGTGATGTAATTATTTACACAAAGTAATGAACCCACGACCTACAAATTGTAAGCCTGGACCAATACCAGTGGTGGCACACTGCTCGGGAAACTCATGATACAGGGGAAATCCATGTCGCTGGTTTCCACCCATTTCATTATAAAGGTTTAACACACATCAACATCACTCTTGTATTCCACGAACGGGTTAGATAGGAACGAGGAAGGGACGAAAGACTTTTTAAATGACATTGGATTTATTATTTTCGCATTATCTTCCACTTTTAAAAATACTGCTGCAACAGTTACCTACTCATATACCAGTGACACATACGAATATACTACATTGCATTACAACAGAAATCTCCGCGTTACCTAGGTTACCTACTCATATACCAGTGACACATACGAATATAACTACATTGCATTACAACAGAAATCTCCGCGTTACCTAGGTTACCTACTCATATACCAGTGACACATACGAATATACTACATTGCATTACAACAGAAATCTCCGCGTTAGAGAAACCTCCACATTCTATATTCACCACTCTTGCACCACGCAATATCAACGCTCTATTTAAATCAGCCGGCCCGTGGCGACTTCAGCACGCAAAATGCAAATTTCATCTCGATTGGGAGTGAAACTGTCCCTGCAACGTTTCTACTGTCCAGCGCAGCCACGAGAAAGCCTTTTATAATAAACCTTCATCTATAATTCACTGGGGACTAGGAAGACTCAGAACTTGGATGAAAGTTCAAGATATTCTGATAAACATTTGCAACTGAATTACGTTTTCTGAGCTCTGAAGTTATGATTAGGTTTTGCGCGGGGTTGAGCATTAAAAATGTGGTTTTAAATGGTTGCTTGGTCTCTGATGATGTCATTAAGGACATTAATTATCATAGAGATATGGTGGCCCCAGTGGTAACGGCCCTGACACTGACACTGAAACCGGCATGTCCTAGTATCAAAATTTCGAAGACTATGTGGCATCTACCACCAACCCGCTGGGCTCGCGTGGTGGATTACAGCCCACTCCCTCTCGAAGACCGGAGGCCTGTGTCCTAGCAGTGGGACACAATTATAGGCTGATTATGCTATGATTATGCTACGTTGTTAATCTACATTCTCATTTCAAATATTTAAATTTCAGTCACTGACAGAAAGCTACACAATCGCCGAGTGCCATAATAGGGTATGACACTCGGCAACAGTTATTAAAAAAAAAGTATGCAGTTAAAATTTAAAAAAATATTCTTCGTTCTCTACGACATGCATGGCT
Source organism: Xanthia togata (assembly GCA_963853775.1). Lineage (NCBI taxonomy): Eukaryota > Metazoa > Arthropoda > Insecta > Lepidoptera > Noctuidae > Xanthia > Xanthia togata. The sequence continues at coordinate 7,275,009 of OY970802.1, read as the reverse complement.
CAAAATGCTCTAAATGGTGCCAACTATCTCCCCCTTAAGGCTTTGCACCGAGTTTCCAAACACCATGTATTTTAGTGTTAGTTTGTGTATTGTATTTATGATTAATTAAGTGTACCTACATACTTACCTAAGTGTAAATAGTTAGTTGTAAGTATAATAATCGTGTATATAATACCTAACATTTTAATTTTTGGAACGAATAATAATAAAAGCTTATTAAAAAGGTAACAACATCAAAGTCGAAGGAAAAGTATTGCGTCACCACATTACCTACTCTAGTGTTCAGTGTGTAGGTACTTCATAAGTGGTGTGACGTCACTACCTCACCTACTCTATGTGTTCAGTGTCTAGGTACTTCTTATGTGATATTGTGATGAAAAGATTGATAAAGCAAAATTTCGAGTTAAATATAGTTATTAGAATACACCAACCTGTCTACGAAGTTTCATTTAGTGAAACCGCTCGTTATAATGTAGATACTTATTCATAAATATGTACCTACCTACTATAACCAATGAAGGTACCACAATTTTAATTAAATCGTTAATAATGAAACTCCTTGCTTTATCGTGGTGCTGCCTTATATTAAATTTTCAAGATGAGATATAGGAACGGAGTTAATTTAGGCGCAGAGGATATTTTTCAGAAAATATTCTTTAGTTAAAACGGAAATTCTTTGATTAGATAACGAAGTTACTTTCGTAAGATAAAAGAGAATTAGCTCCTTTTTATTAAGTCAGATTATGTTCAGAAAAAATAGTGTTATTAAAAATGTTTTTCTAGGCTAATGTAACAGACTACTTATTATATTAGTCTAGGCTACAGAGAGTCGTATACAGGGTGTTTGGCAGAACGTTGAACATACGAAAATGGTGGATAGATTGGGTCATCTGCTACTTACTCAGCCCTAATTTAATTGGCCCTGGACCCCAGGATATTAAAAAAACATTTTTTTTGCTTTCTTCTAGTTTCACCACTTTCTTAACTTTAGAGTGTATTTTTTATCACAAATGGATAAAACAGGCATTTTTTTTTATCGTTAATGTTGGTAGATTCTTATAAAACTATTGCTTTATTCAGATGTTAGCTAGAAAAAAAGTTATAAGTCCTCAAACTTACAGAAATATGTAAAAAAATACTTGAAACTAAATTTCAACTTGCATTTAAAAAAAAAAAAATGGGTTGAGTAAGTAGCAGATGACCCCACCTATCCACCATTTTCGTATGTTCAACGTTCTGCCAAACACCCTGTATAACGAAGTCTGCAGGCAGCTGACATCACGTAAACGAGTTATGTGTAGGTACTGGGGCGAGTGAAACATGAAGAGAAATTGTGAAGTACGAATACTTACGGGTCAGTGTACTGACGTCATAGTGCATTATAAAACGTACACTGGGCGCTCATTCCGCTGCATTGTGAATCACGCCGCTACGTGATTTGAACTCAAAAAATACCCCAACAAACCTACAAAAAATGCCAGAAATAGTGGCACGAGACACATTGACCGTTCCATTGTGTCGTTTTATTATAGCCAAGCGCCCGATCATTTCGTCACACAACAACAAATCCTTAAAACGACCCATCATCTGAAATGCTGTTTAAACCTAACGCGATAAGGTTCAATTTGTGTTTGTAATCCGGAAAGGTTTTACGTTTTGACGTTTATAGTTTCTTTAGATTGTCCTAAAGCAAATGGGACTTTAATGCGTTGGTATAGAGTTTTAATTAGATTAATGTTTTCTCTTTTTCTTTTTGTAGTAGTTGGGATGAGATAGGCGCAAAGCGCACCCGCGGGCTGTCACGCGCGGCGTATTGTCGGTAGGTCCGGCGATACTCGGCAAAAAGCGATGCAACGATAAAAAGGTGAGCCGTCCCGAATGGATATCGAAGTGGACGGTATTCATAATAAATTGTTCATGGAATTAAAACGGTAAGACGGGAAATTATTTCGAACGTGCGTATGGGATGGGGCAATTTCTCAGGTATAAAGTGCAGGTGATATTAAATTAAAGACTGGAATTATTAAATGTCAAAGGCTCCATGCATGACCGATATGTCTCATGCTACTAATAACGAATAGTTAAAGATATATGAAGAAGATTAGACCCCTTTTTGTGTTCAAGCCATTTCTGTCCATTCCAACTATTCCAAGGTTGCCTGGAAGAGATCACAGAAAGCGATATATGTATAAGGCCGCACATTGTATGTTTTGTAGTGTCTAATTTATTTTCTGTGTAATGTATTTTCTTGGTGACTAAGTGCTAAGTAATAACTGCCGCACGGGTCGATTTGTGTATGGGCGACCATCTTTACACACCGAAACTCCTTCGTGCCTCGAAAAGCACGTTAAGTCGTTGGTCCCGGCTGTCATTCGTGGATCTTTGACAGTCGTTACGGGTCGTCAGAAGCCTGAAAGTCTGACAACCAGTCTTACTCCAGTTACTGGGTTGTGGAAGTCAGATGGGCGGTCGCTGCATGTAAAATACAGGTATTCAGCTGCATCCGGTTAGTCTTGAAGCCGACCCCAAAATAGTTGGGAAAACTCTGAGCAGGTTGTATTTAAATAAATACAGTATTTTCACCAATCAATGGACGTAAGCTTAGGGAAACTAAATTGCAAAAAAACTAGGCTTGAAACTTGTAAAAAAATAAAAAAATATCTTCAAAAAAAAAAAGCTGAAAGCTTCAAATAAAATGAAGTAGTAGACCGTCTTGTAACATTAATACTTTGCCGTCACCTTTTATCTCCGAGCATATTTTTCTTTGTAACGAGTTTTCCTTGAATTTTCACCTTATTTGTAATATTACTCTTTTTGATTACAGGCCTTTTGTTCTAAAGCGATTACTACCAGAAAGGCGTTTAATTTCACAAAGTTGAATGATTATACTAATTTTGAATGGAGCTCAATTAGAAGTTTTGTAGCTCTGGACTTTATGTACTAACAAATTGAAAATGGGTTCTGTAGTCTCTGGTTAAAGAAAAAACCCTATTGTGTACCTATCCTTATGATGTACCTACTACGCTTTGGAATGGGCAACTAGCTTCATCTTTCCGACTGACCAACTCCTTGAGAATTCAAAAGTGCCTGGAATTTGAAATAAATGCTTTCAGTGAATTTGATTTCAGTTATCGCTAATATTGTAAAAAGTGTAAAAGTGGACAAACTCGCATTTGCAGGTAGGTAAGAGAAATAATAGAAATTCTTGTAGAGCAATAAAAAAATTCTACATAAATATGTAGAATTTTTTTTATTGCTCTACAAGAATTTTCTTGTTACCTCGAGTCTCGTTACCCAACCTATTTAGCATATCACACAAAACGTCAAACTTTTAACTACCTACTAAAATCAAATACAGAACGAATTTATAGTTTCTCCAATTACCAAAAAGGCTCCTCTTAATTACATACACGTTAAAATTGAGTGTTCCCTCTTTATAGTAAGTTTCACCTATCAGTTGATAGATCAGCCGTAAACTCGATTACTAAGCCCCCTTCCCACAGCTACCGTTCACTCTATCAGATCGTAATAAACAAATATAACGGGAATTTTTACTGCGACTTGCCTTAGATTAATGTAATTAACACCCACTTGTTGATATTTTGTGTGAATTTTATTGTATCGTGGGCGGATAGCTTTGGGAAGGTGAAAGGCGAGCTTGCCGGAAAAGTATGAACCAAACCTACGCGAAAAGTGGTTTTAGTGTGTTAGCCGTTATTGAGACGTTTCGTTGTTATTGAACTTCTTGAAATACAATGACTTCAAATCCATGATAATAATAACCCCTAAATGCCGACAAATGTTCGTTGTTTGGGTTAGAAGCATGCTCCTAACAGGGACAGGAATTTCTAGGTCACTATATGATTTTTTAGGGCTTTCCCTCCCTGCGTTTCCACTCACTCACTCATGTTATTATTATTTTTTATTATTTATCATGAACAGTTTATAAAAAAAACCTTACCTTAAGAACTATGCCCCGCAAAACCGTTTTCACGGTTTGTCTGTGGGAACAGAACAGAAAATTACTAATACACTACAACATACATTACAACAATAATCATTATTTGGTATAATATTCCTTCTAATTATTTAAATAAAAAAACAAAACTAGCACCAGCGGAATTCTAAAACTTAACGCCGATGTTAAAGTTAAAGATAATGCAAAATCCTTTTGAATTACTGTGCCTGTTAAAATTCTTTAAGTAGATACCTACTTTAAAATAAGTAAAACTGAACGAACTCCCGAACCGGTTCCCGTGTCTAATTAAGAAAGCAATTTGCAAGTTATTTATGGACTATAAAATAATAAAGAGGTGGACCCCAGCTTATCGGCTGAGTCACAGGAAATTGGTGGGATGCAAACATTATTTAAAACTGCAGTTTATATGGGAAGCCTTCGAGTTTGCTGATTATAATTGTAATTTATCATTAAGAGTTTAAATTAAAACTGGGATATTGGGACGGCAAAAGGACGAGTGGTGTCCGTCGTTCAGTGAATTATTATCATTGGAGTTTCTGTATTCTGTATTCGTAGTATTGTCATTTGTCAATTTTAATCATCATCGATTTCGTTTGTATTTGGTAGGTGGTATAGATCCTAGGTAGTAGTTATGACACTGTAGCGTGAATTAAGCTCCATATCCGCGTGGTAACATGGTGTAAGAAATAATCTATAACAATCGAATGTGAATAATCGTATAGCTATACGATACGAACTGTCAAACAAAAACCACCGCACATTTTTTATAGCGAGCTTACGCAAGAATACAATAAGGCAGACACAATGCGGATTGGTTACATATGTCAGACGTGAGAAGACAATAGGCCCTATTAGAAAACAATATCAGCTGCAGAGCAACCAGCTCACGTATGATATATCGATTAAAGGTTACAATAACGGCATCGATTCGAATGGAGGAATGGTATTGACATCTTAGTGATTGAACGTCTCGATACCGCGAATCTTGTTTATAAACAATAAGATTTCACTCGATGATTTACGACCTTCTACTTGGAAAACTTGATTTAATTTTATGGGCATTCTGGATTAAACTGTTTCCCATAAACCACCATGGATGCCGCGTTACTTTTACGATCTCCTGAAATATGCGGTTTATTTTGGTGTTGGAAAACATTCTAAACAGTTATATGAAAAGAATGAGTTTACTGCCCACATTGATTACTAATCGAATAGCTTCGGAAGGCTTCTAGGTCGTGCTGGTCAATTCCAATGCCAATGATTTCTTCAATCAGATTTTATCGTTGCTTGACAGTCGTCGTGGATGTCGGCAACTGGCCAAGGAATGCTTCTTCTACTTCACGTTCCATGTTTTTTACGACCAGTAGCAAGTTTATGTACGGTGAACAAGTTTGAGATTCAGCTGATAGTGACCTCTTTACTTTACAATGCCGAACTAAATAATTTTGAATATTTCGGTAGCAACCTGGAATAACCGCTATCGAGTTATTTCCTTGAGAATGTCTTCGAAACACCTGCCATTACATCGGTCTAGTAAAATTCCAACTTATTATTATTTTAAACTGTGACAATACATTACAAAACCTTGAACCTTTCTTTTAAAACCAACAACCTGCTCTTATCGCCATCTTATCTTAGCCAGACATTCAGTTACAAAATATGACGATCATAAACACTGGGCACCTGTTCATAACAGGATTTTCTTGAATTGCCACTGGTACGAATCGCCCTTTGTTTATCTTATAGAAAGCCTATGCTATTTTTATTTGTGGTAGGCCAAAAATGACCGACTCTCGATTAAATGATTGTTGCAATCAATTATATCGATCTAAAGTCAGGCCATTTTAATAGGTAATATTTGACGTATGTCATTTTAGTGAAAGCAAATCGTAAAATTACTCGTATCGGTCATTATTAATAAGTATGTAATCGTAATTGAAAAAAGTTAAGCAATTGTGCAGTTCTATCAAAACGAAAAAAAATATTATTTTATGCCCGCCGTTGTTGAACTTTGATGAATTGTCAAAATAATGTTACATAATAAAATGGCCTTACTTTAAGCAGTATAAGATAACGTCATTGAGAATGAAAAAGTCAGCCATTTCTTTTCGGCCAGATATTTCATTTATCAATTTTTCAGATGCAGAAGACGGTGCATTGATTTAACGAGTTTTTGGTCCACTGCATTTAACATTATAAATTATGTAAACATGGCTAAAGCAAAAAGAACCGGTGAATGAAGATTTCGGCTTGCTACAGATTCAGAATGAAGATACTTACAATTCTTTGACGATGCCGCTCCTGATAAAACAATTAACATAACTAAATAAAGAGGGGTACGAGTTATTTATTCATTGACTTCTTGTTATGTAAAAGAGACGGGATCCTTGCTTGCTGCGTTATCGAAATATATTTGGTATATTGTTTTTGAAGTGAAAACTTCTTTAGGCGCGTTGAGCACTTTTTGGGTGAACAAAAATCATGGAACTCGCGTCATCGTCACCGAACGCTTTCCATGAGTTATATTAATGGCATTTTATATGGCCAGTAATTAAAACTTCATGTCACCGACATGCTCGTGCCGTAGTTCAGAGTATAGAAGCTAGATGGCGCTAATACTAGTTTTGAGTTTTCACTTCTGTCGGCAGTCTGACTGCCAATTTTTTTTGTCTCTTCGTTATAGTAGTTCTGAAAGAGCAAAACATTTGATCAGGACTGCAATGCTGTTCAGTAAAATTATTATTTTGTTCACTCTTTCGAACCTGCGTTCTAAATTACGGCCCATTTTTGGTACACACTACACTGATAAACTCACTCTCCGTTTCAAGCCAAATAGTAATAACTTTTGACTATAGAGTGGACCGATTTTAATGATCATAAAAACTTCACGCATAACGTCACGCCTATAATCCTCAAAGTGTTAGGCAGAGGTGTACATAATTTTAAAATCTTTTATTTTGAACCCGTATGTCCATTTGGTTAGTATACAGACGGCTTTAAACGGCCCATTTTTGGATATCGTTGGTATGATCGTTACCTACTAATCCTTTGAAATGAAAGGTGTTTTTTGGGCTTTCTGTTAAGGTTAAAGGTTGGACACCAAAGGAAAGACCGTTCTAAGGATTTCAATAATACGTTTATTATCCTTTTCTTTATATATAGGAAGGTGTGTTTTACTAGTATTATGTGAGACGTGTGATCCCACACAAAGCCAAAAGTATAAAGTATAGTATCGTCACTATAAGAAAGAAAGGATTTTATCAAGTGGTTAAGGGCTGGCTTGGTTAGAAAAAATAATATTTATAAGTTAGAAAGAGAAAAACAATAGTGTTGGAATAGGATTGATTTGTTTTTGCTATACAACAATATTTTATTCTTGAATGTTGCAGCTTAAAGGCTCGTGCAGACCAGCGCGACGCGACTGCGCAACGCGCCTCGTATCTACAATACAATTTCTCAGAAAACTTCACGGTATAACAATAGCCGGTGTCGCGTCGCGCTATTCTGCACGAAGCTTAAATGTGACAGCATAATAATATGTCAAGTATACGGTTATCATCGTCTAAACTTCACTCACTACGCGTCTTTTCAGATATGCCTACTGGCTTTACATGTTTATATATATGAAGCTAGCTTAGCTAGTCTCCTAATCCTATAAATAATACCAACAAAACACAAGCCAATAAATACCAAACTCGTTTAATTTCGAGTTATCAAAACAACGCTGTTCATTTTATTAAAACGCTCTCGGTCTTAATTAATATACATTTTTTTCTTGCAAACAGGCTCTTCAAAGGGTAACATGCATCGTTGGCGCTATTTATAAACGTTCCGCTTAACTTTTTTTCTCGTCGCTTCACTTCTGTGCGTCTGCGCACCTGCCGTCGCGGGCGCAGCTCATTGGTTGGTGCATAAGTCAATAACATCTAACTGAGGCCACCCTTACGGCTGTTTTCTTTGCCCTTATCTCAAGTTATTCAATCGTGCACCTGATTTTGTTTGGATGGGTTTCTATGAATTTTACATATCATTAGCTGCACGCCCCGGCGTCGCACGGGTAGCACCAAGTACTTATCTGAGGCGCACCTAACTATTTACCTATCTTACCCTACCTACCCTGCCTACACCTACTTATCCTAAGAACCTTGACCTGAGAATAACGAACACAACAAAAAAAGAATAATCCAATTTGGTGCAGCCGTTCTCAAGTTATGGCGTGACCAGACAAATAGGGATTCAATATAAGATTGTTTACACATTTAAGGTTGCTTTTAAGTTTTCTTTTGACACTTCCAGATTAGTTTTTTTATTTGGGGGTTTGATAGTCTTGATGAGATTTTAAAACACTTCAAATAATTTAGCAAGTTACGGTTCTCACTAAGTTTTACTTTTATCAGATTCTAGTTCTCTGGTCGCATATTTTTCACAATAAGCCGCCAGCTAGCTGTTGTCCAAAACAGCTGTAATAAATTGACGGTGATTAGTTGCTTCGAAAGTTTTGATATCTGGAACTGTCTTCTCCGTTTTTTATAAGTCTTGCCTTTTAAACTTCCATAAACGAACTTTGTATGTCTCCATTAACATGGCATATTCTATAAAGATCTCTGATACCACGTGCGCTAAATAACAAAATATTAAAAAATACAAATAGAGTAATAAATAATACAGTAATGCCACGTAAACGTACTGCATTAGTCAAGTTTGTTATCAGAATATCTCTGTCCAAATTCTGTGCTTAAATAAAACATAAATAATTAAGGTGTCACTCCACAGAAGCCCACGGCTAAGCTACGCTCGTGTAGGTACATAGCTTCGCTTTTATGCAAATGTATTGCGAACCCAGAAAGAAAAGTCGTGGGTTCGAACCCAGACAGGTGCATTACTTTGTGTAAATTATTTCATCACCACTGCTCTCAGAACGGTGAAGGAAAACATCGTGAGGAAACCGGCATGTCCTAGAACCAAAAATTCGAAGTCATGTGACATGATCTACCAATCCGCACTGGGCTCGCGTGGTGGATTATAGCCCACTCCCTCTCATTGAGAGGAGGCCGTGTCCCTGCAGTGGGAACGTTATAGGCTGATGATGATGATGATGATGACTGTGAACCACGGCCACGCTACGCATGATGGTATGGCTAGTAAACAAATGAACCGCACAGCTATCGTGGCAAACCTCTCCGTGCATATCCTACAGTAGTGGACGGTCGACCTTACAGCCAAGTACGGCTATGGACAGCTACTTTAGAAACACGCGAAGAGATTGACAATGGCTGCTAACATTTAGCCGGTGCACTGTCTATAGCCGAGCCATTAAACAAATGGACAGGTTTAAGAGAGCAAATTGATTGTTCTGATAAGTCACTCGGACTGGTCGAGGTCTGTGATATGTGTGGTTTCAAAATATTGTAATTACTTTTTGTAAGTGGTTTTTGTTCGTTAAAATTGCTTGTAACAATAAAGTGTAAATGTGGCCTTCTTATAGCCAGTCGATGGCAATCTCAGTGGACTCGGCCTAGAATTCGGCTATGTGTTTGGCGCCATCACTAGCGGCCATCAGTTCCATCAGTAAATGTGGTAATACAACAATGAAATAAAGGCTAATATAATAGACTAATGTTTATATGGTATGCCTAATTTATTCTACAGTTCATTTCAAAGACCGCCTATGATGCATCTTAACATTACAAAGGTTCCTCTTTGAACCGTTCCATAGTCACTGATGTTCCTACTATCTAAAATACTCATCAACTAGAAAAATCTACTAGCGAGTTGATTTCTAGCTTTCTGGTCCAGTGGTCGCCAGCGCTACTGCTGTGCACCTGGTCGGGAAAAGTGTTATTGGGTTTTTCCATCTGGAATTTCTATGTCTACTCGTATTTCAGCAGCCTGAGCCTGGTGTCTAGATTTGTGCCCGGTTGATGGCAATAGGCTCGCCCCCTGATAACTGACGAATAGTGGGTGTACTATAGGTACACCTCTGGCTAACCATTCGGGGATTATTGGCGTGATGTTATGTTATGTAATTATTATAATTAGCGCTATCACGGCTAAAACTTCACCAATCATCATTAACATCAAACGCGCAGCTTTCAAATCAGCAATGTATAATCTGTAATCTCAAACGGTGCGGAGCTTCCAGTCTAAACGGATGCAGCTGAATACCAGTATTTTACATGGAGCGACTGCCTATCTGACCTCCACAACCCAGTAACTGGGTAATACGATACTTCTTGGTAAGACTGGTTGTCAGACTTTCGGGCTTCTGTCGACCCGTAACGACTGTCAAAGATCCACGAATGACAGCCGGGACCAACGACTTAACGTGCTTTTCGAGGCACGGAGGAGTCTCGGTATGTAAAGATGGTCACTTATCCACGGATCAACCCCGGCAAGAGTAGCTAAACCTGATGAATCGAACCGTACGGCAGTTATTACTTAGCCACGAGCTCTTCAAACGGTGCGGTGACAATTCATTGTAACATCTACAGCGGTTTTAAGAAATCGCAATCAAAGGTAAAAACCGCGGCGTCTCACGAGCTCCGTTCAGTAGTCCGTCGCGTGCGCAATTAACCGTCATTAACTAGGGAATTAAGTTTTTGCGTTAGAAATGGCTTTCGATCACAAATGCACTATAATTAGCGATCTTCTTGAAGGTGTTTGAGAAACTTTGCGATTAATCCGAGCGGTCGTTAGAAGCTTGTACACACGTTACTGTGTCGTTTAATGACTCTACAGGAAAGATGCCTTATTACTTTTTTTTTATCAAAAGAGTTACCGAATTACTGATGTTAATGTGAATACCTAGCTTTGATTTTTTATGTCAAGATAGGGTGTCGCGCTGCAAAAGAACTAAAACAAACAAGCCAACTTATGTTATGTTTTATGTTCTTTAATAAAGTTAGTTAAATTCATTGTTAGCTTTACTACTAACTCAAATTGTCCTTTAATAAAATGACAACTGTCATAAATGACAGTTGTAAAAAAAATTACACTTGGAATTTTTGACAGTTGTATGAAATGACGGAAAATTGACGGAGGGTGTCAATTTGATTAACAATTCATTTTTCGTAACTGTACATTTATGTAAGGCATCCTACCTACCTATATAAAATAGTTGTTTTCTTATACCTAGTATCTGTAGACTAAGAAATTATTTGTTACTAATTAGTAGAACGACAGCAACTAGACTTTCAAATAGTCTGAATCAGAGGACTGGGTGTGGCGATGGCATTAAGCTCTCGATTTAAATAAACACAATGTAGTAGTACCTAAGTTGCCATAAAATCGGAGCCAGTATACACGACCAGTAGGCACTTGATATGGTAACCCGTTTGTGCCAGTCGGGTTTAACCACACCTTGTGTTCTATCGCAGATCTGCTTCGAAACTCGATGGTGTTATTGTCTACTTGTTTGTTTGTTTTTAATTTAAATAAGTACTAGCGATGCCCATGACTTTAACTGTAGCCGTGCAACAACCCCTATTGACATGTTCAGAGGTGAAGTTGCTAAATAATTTAAAGTGTACTTACACTGAAAAAAGAAATGGAGGTTTTTTTTCAGGGCTATGCTGCTTTTTGCCGTAATCCAAAAGTCTGCATTGGCGTATCGTCCAGGCGCTAATAAGTAAAAAAATGTGTTTATTTTAATACTAGCACTTGCCCGCGGCTTCGCTGCCGTGGTCTTTCCAGCGGGACCCGTTATTTTTCCCGGGATAAAAAGTTCTAGCCTATGTTACTCCCTGAAAACTAAGCTTTCTAATGGTAAAAGAATTTTTCAAATCGATCTAGTAGTTTCGGAGCCTATTCAATACAAACAACCAAACTATCAAATCTTTCCTCTTTATAATATTATTAGTATTAGTATAGATTATTTAGACAAAATGTTTCATTCATGACAATAATATTCATATTCTAGAATTTATAGAAAATTCAACGCGTTTACAACAGAATCAAAACAATTTTTAAATTAACCGAACATTAGAAGTGTTATAGTGTGTCCATAAAATTATTAAAATATTATTTTCGAGATAAATAATTATATTTACGTTTTTTATTTTGTTTTGAATGTGTGAATGGCCACATAATTTAATTTGCCATCATAATGACAGTTTATATTGAAAACGTGACCGGTCGTAATTACCGTGTCTGATTGGTAAATGTCCCGCGAGCACAGTTAGTTTTTTATAGTAACGTCGCGAAACTGGAGCGATCTTTTGAAATAAAAAACAGCCAAGAAAAACTTAAATTTATCTACGAAATAATGAAATCCATTTGCATAGTTAATAACATCTTAGGTAAGTATTACTTCCCGACCGAGATCTTGGTCTCGGTCTCGGCATTATCGGCTAAAAATCCAACCGAGAACTTGGTCTCGGTTCTCGGCTAAAAATCCAACCGAGAACTCGGTCTCAGTTCATGGCTAAAAGTCGCCGAGATTCTCGGCCATAACCGAGACTGTTGTCCGGTAATAATTTACTGCATCATCAGCTGCTCATCAACATGGCCACAACAGATGAATCCAACTAATGGGCAGCTCTTGATTCCGTAGAGTTTGAAGATGACCTGTGACGAAAACAGTTCAAATGCTGTAATTGAAATAGCGCTTGATAGCTTTCTTGAGAGCCAAAACTACAAAGAAAAACTTCAAAAAGTTTTTATCAGTACCGCCTACTAGTGTAGTAACTGAACAGCTGTTTAGCAGAGCTGGTCATTAATTACGACGAGAGATGACATTCCTGGGCGAAAACGCTGAATATTTGCTTTGTTTGTGCTACAACATCATGTTTAATTTAGAATATTAAAACCATTAAATATAATATATTATGCAAAATTAGCGCATTATATATTTTTTCATGCTGTATCTTTCTCGGTCTCGGCTCTCGGTCTCGGACCTGCAGGGCTAACATGACAAGCGCGAGAAAGCTCTTTTTCTCGTTTTGTCGATATTTGTCTACGATTCTGACGTCATTCTAATCCCTAACATGACCGTAAACGACGAGATATCTCGAAAAAGGTACTTTGACACTTCTATAACTCGCGACGAGAAACCGATGTTGCAAGTAATTCAAAACAAATTATTTTTATAATAGCAACATCGGCTTGAGATTCCGTTTCATTCATTCAATGGTGCCGATACTCTTGTCACAAATGCCTCTAAACTAGACTAAAAATCATCAAAATTTTGATTATTCTTGTCAACCGACGATTTTCCATTCTGAAATAGACTAAAGTGACACAACTTAACTATATTTTAGTTTGACGGCACTGTGCTATTAATTTAGTGAAAATGGCAATTTTGCTGTTCAGAATTTTACGTTCTTAGCCTAAAATTTTGATTGTCTAAGTTTTTAATAACGTTTAAAAAATGAACTAAAATTTACACCGACGCGACGGTGCAAAAACAATAGTCTTTTTTTCTTTTCTCTTGCCTATATCTCGAAAATGGTGTGTCCTATCGCAAAAATAATGAAAATTTCGATCCCCTTTATGAAACCCCTAACACTCAACATGTACTTAGGTAATATTTTTTTCATATTTTCCATACAAAAAACGAAAAATTCCATATAAAACACGTCGTTTCAATATAAATAGTAGTTTAAAACTAAGTATTTTCATTATTAATATATTATAAAATAAAATGATGACTAAAATAAGTACAATAATGAAACTGTCATGTTATTTTGGAGTTTTTTTTTGTATCATAATTTTGTCTACTCTTCTCGTCGTCAAAATCGACGACGAGTAAATACGACTAAATGATAGAAAAATCGGAGATTATCTCGTGTTGAATTGTCAAAAATCGAGATAACTAAGGTGCCATGTTAGGGTTTGTAGAGAAAACATCAATTTTGACAGAAGGAGTCGCCTATTTTGTATGGTAGCGCTGTCAGAAAACGAGAAAGTGACCGAAATAGACAAAAATTACTCACGCGAGAGCGAGTAATTGTCGTGTGTGTCATGTTAGGCCTGCTGGTATCGGCCGGTAACGACAAACCTATCTCAGTCGACCCTAAGTTAAGTACTTATGTGGTTCTTGTCTAAATAAAAAAATTGGTTTTTATAAGTAAGTTTTCAAACGTACTTACTTAGGTTGGTATACAGGGCGGAATTTACGCAATCCCTATTTCCCAATGTAATCTTTCATAACATCACAGCAGTCCTATAGATTGAACTCTAACCTAAAGTAATAAGAAACTAGTGCCCATAAAGGAGTGGCTTCCGAATTTCAGCTGCTTTCAAAGTAACACTCGAGGACAATACAAACAAAACGGAGCTGACGCGGTGTTTCCTCTAACCCTAATCCAACTACTTACTCTTTTGTCCAGCAAAACGTTCAAGCACGCCATTATATTCTTTATCTTCATACTGCCACGATCCAAATTTATGTCACAACATTCACCTCCAAATTATCTCTCTATTTAAGCGGAACTTAAAAAGGAATTTTAGCCTAGCCATGCGAAAGTGCCCCCTGAGGTTTTGTAACTGTGAAGCATTTTCCCTTGACGCTAATACGACAGGTGATTTTATTTTTTGGTAAAATGTGGCGGGCACCCCGCTGCATTTAAATATAATGACACAATGAAAAGGCAAAATTTGTCGCTCTACTTAGGGGATTCTGCTTTTCCCCTTGTACCTTTTTGTATGAAAGTGTTGACGTGTTTAGAATAAAATGACAGTAAAGGCCCGTTTTGCTCCGAATTACTAAATTGTATGAAAAGGGCACAACACTTGTTCCTGACATTCTGCTTTGAAATTTCTGACACACAATAAATAATAATACCTACTAACCCTTCTGTTACGTATCGTCAGTGTATACAGTGAATGAACAGTAGGTAGGTAAGTATACATATCACTTCCATTGATCGGAAATATTCTATTGAATATTTTCATCTAGCTCAGTCCCATGCAGTTCACCAAACAGATCACGTTGAAATAAAATAGAACACGTTGCCCACGACCAAAACAAAAGATTCAGCTTGAATAGACAATATGCTCGCACTAACATGTGATGTGCCGTGGGAACCTGCAGCACATCATAGTACGGGGTCGGGTAAACCTGAGTTTACGTTTACGGTAGTAGCGATAAACAATGGCAGGAACCATCTTCGTTCCGACGATTTGTCACGGAATGTCTGATGCTCTGCCCACAGTCGTCTCTTTGTCTCATCATTGTTCTACACACAATTGTGGAGAAACCGATAAACGTGTAGGTGAAGCTCAGTGACCCGTAAAATGCGAGAAAATTATCGTAATAGCATGAGACAAGGTTTTAGTAGAAAAGCTCTGAGAAAATATGGATCTAGGAGAGCTATACATAGATATAAAACATTTCAGTCGTGTGACAGCTCACACGACTGAAATGTTTTATATCTATGTATAGCTCTCCACGAAAAACCAAACGAAACGATAAAAACGATATTACCTACCAGCGTAGGTAATATCGTTTTTAAATTATAAACAATTACGAGGAAATTGGTTTTGGATCCTGCAAATATGGACAAGGCTGGAACACATATGAACGATAATGATTCAAAGCAAATGCTTACACCTACACTTATTAACTAAACAAATCACAAAATTTTCTTCTCTAATCTTTTGATATGTCAAATCACATTCACACATCAAAAGTCGAATCTTAGTAACATTCATAATCGTTTAGTCTGCAACAAGACAAAAAAAGGTGTTCATTAATTTCGATCAAACAGCTCATGATAACATACAATTAGAAAGGATGTTGATGCAATCAAATTATATATTGATTGACACTTAAATTAATAACCCAAAATCGCATGCACATCAACTGTCTCAAGGAGAATGGTCTAGATTGAGTTTGAGTCCCGACTCAGATCCGTCACCGATACCATGGCATTAGCGTGTCAACGGAATAATTCTATTCAGTCCATTCTAAATTGACCTCTACTGACCTTTCAATAGGTCACACAGTAATGATAAATATGAAGGGTTAGGTGTTTCGTTAAACTGGTTATGGTAAATCCAGGGATAAGGCATTGGGGAGTGTACGCCGTACGGGCGTGGTCTTCAATGCAATGTTAAGCTTAGTAATACAAACAAGGAGACACGTGTGTCTTTGTGTACGTAAGTTTGTCCTTGGTGGTATAAAGGGGTATCAACAAAAGCTTTCAGGACAGATGTTCGGTTGATGTCATCAGATTTAGGTTATCTTTTCGCTTCGGCTTGGATTCGGATTCGTTCTTATGAGAACGTGTTTGTCCGCAATTCTATTTTAAGATTTCTGGACACGTGTTTTGCATTGGGTATGCAATTGGTTTACTTTTTGCATTTGAGAATCAGAATAAAACAATTAGGAGTAATATTTGTGTCAGCATATTTTAATTTAAACTCTAATACAAAATTTGCAAGGTACCTACAGATATTCTGTGTAAGTGCACACAATATCCGTATATCCTATCATAAAACTTCTACATTATTACAAGAATTCTTACACATTTAAGGTATGTAACGTAACCGCACGTTTCCAAACCATGTCAAACCTTACCTACATTCCAGTTACACAAACAATATCATGGTCAGACCAACAAATTGTAGTAGCGAATAGCAATTACATCAATGGCGTGACTTAATGTCGTTCAACTATTAACCTAGTTTCTAAAATAACTATACCATTTACTTATCTACTAAATTGAAGCTAAAAGGGCTTCGGAAAGACGTATTCAATGATCGTGGGAAGAGCACTGCGTTTGACGTCTTCATCGGGAGTTGGTCCAGATGTTTTTTCATATCTATAAGTTCCTTCATATACTTTTTTAAGATAGCTACAGCGTAGCTTTTATGTGGTTTTACATCCATATGTTCAGCACTTAGAGATAGTTTTAATTGGGTTTTATCTTTGAAGGTTCAATCTGAGTCATTTCTTGGTTATTTGTGACGTCATTATTTCTATATTGGGCTGGAGATATAGTGTTTTAGCTGCTTGATTGTAGAGTTAATTGATGGAAAACCACGGTACGGTAGCGCAGTTTAAGTGTACCTTACGTTATGATTACATACACATAATAATATATTATTATGTCTCCAGACACAGTAGTTGTTTCGTCTGCAAACTCCGCTGTAATATTTATATTCAAAGAACGTAATAAATTCTAATGACATGTCTTCTGCTTACCCTTTGAGGAAAAACCCGCTTACAGATATGAATGGATAATGAATAAGATCGTTTTATTTATACAATACTTAGTTCGTACGCACTTTTGTCACGATTGTAAGTAATTGTTTGTGGTCGTGCGATTTTTGTCACAACAAAACAGGCGTGACACTTCCCGTAGCAATGTTTCCTGTATCATTGAATCGTGATTAAAATATAAAAGTAATTAATCATCTAACGAAAAATAATTAATATCGAGCTAAACACAATCTGCGCGTAATGCTAAAAAAACGGGATTATCAACTCTCGGTGTTGAGCCGAACGTTGAAAATCCAATGCGTTGGGACGCACTCTCGTCCCGGCGCGTTGTGGAAACACACTGTTGGATTTTCAACTCTCGGCGCTAAGCAGAGCGTTGAAAATCCAGTGCACGAAAAAAAATCGCAACGATTTTATTACGTCCGTGCGAACGTGGGCTAAGTCTCGATCCCGTGGAAATATCAGGATAAACATCACGCCTTGTTTCCCCGAAGGATTGGGCAGAGGTGTACCTGTAGTAGGTACACCCACATTTCGCCAGTTATAAACATAATTGGCGAAATGTCCCATGTAATAGGGGCCGCGTCTATTGCCATCAACCGGGCACAAATCCAGTCTCCGGGCTGCTACTGAGAAAGTCCAGAAAGAAAAACCCAATGACACTTTGCCCGACGAGGCAGTATCAGGATAAGGTATGTGTTAATCCAGGTTATAAACTAGGTATCTGTGTGCCAAATTTCATCCAAATCCGTTCGGAAAGAGTAACAAACATCCATCCATCCATCCTCACAAACTTTCGCGTTCATAATATTATATTAATTAAGATAATATGACTTAGGTACAGGACCTAAGTCATTTTGTATATTTTTTCCACTTTAGTAACCACAATACTCTTTTGTACCAAAAGGCTCTTGGTAACCGAATAAGATTGAATCTGTGTACTTAAGTTTAATTTTGTTACACGTTACGAAAATATTTTATCAATTTATCCAACAAAGGTACTTTAATAAAAAGTAATTACAATGGATTCTTCCACAAATAGGCTGTCTTATGGCGTCTTATCTTCGTCAAGAAAAAGCTTTTGCTTTATTTTGGCTTCTATTATTATTGGAATTTGATTTCTATCTTTAAAATTAACTACACGACTTATTGAAAACGATATTTTTGCCATGCGAACAAGACATTCCAATGTTACAGAGGAGTCTAAATGGATAAGTTGTAAATATATCGAAATTTGGTCCTACGTCACTAAACACTAAATACCAAAACATACTCAGATTTTTTCCCATTTTCACCCTATGAAGCTAAGCTCAGTCTTACGTGAACTTTTAACCGTATAATCGACTAACTTAACAATTACGTTGAAACTGGAGCAAGGTCGAACAAAATCGATACTAACTAGGTACAGTTAAGTTACTGCAGTTTACCTATTTAATGCTTACAGTGTCTAGGCCACTATCGATCCTCTTTTTGTCGTCACCAACCATTTCTCAGATAGATAATGTATCTGGTTCGCAGTTTGTAACCGGTAGCACTGGTTTATTTAGGCCCACCGTCCACGACACTACTCAGAATTAATGTGTTCCAAACTCAAATCACCAATGAGTAGCCAGAATGTCGCAGCAGTGACATTTAAATCAAATAGACATAGAGAATTGGACTGAGCGTTGACGATCGCACGGACGTAAAAATATCGCGGCGGGATTTTATCGCGCACTGGATTTTCAACTCGGTGTTAAGCTGAGCGTTGAGAATCAAACCTACTGGGACGCACTTTCCTCCCAGTGCGTTGAAAAAACACACTGTTGGATTTTCAACTCTCGGCGCTGAGCAGAGCGTTGAAAATACAGTGCACGAAAAAAAATCGCCGCGATTTTATTACGTCCGTGTGAACGTGGGCTTAGCCTCAAAAAAGTGACCACTCCCTAGAAAGAGCCAATACCAGTAGGACTACTAGAGACAACTACTGGCCGCAAATTCGCTTTGTCTCTCTCGTACTTTTCGGTCTGTATTCACTGCACAACTGAATATAGAACGCTCAGTCTATTCTCTATTTGCTTATGATTTTTTTTAAATGGTGGACCGTTTATGGTTCAACCAATAACAAACTACAGTTCTACGAGGATATTTTGGCGCTTGAACAACATTGACAGGAGGGCGTAATTGGTAAACATTTGTAAAATAGTTTTGGGAAATAGTATTTAAAATGCAAGATGGCGGTGTTAGTTCGCCAAAAGATTCTTGAACGGAACGCCATTGAAATACCTACTAGTGTTGTGACATTCTGGCTACTCATTGGTGATTTGAGTTTGTAACTCGTTACTATTGAGTAGCGTCGTCGTGGACGGTTGGCCTTATACGCTACTCGACCCAACTTGATCACATTATGCCTTTTAAAGCAAGGCAGACCAGTGAAGATCAGAATTTAGAATGGCTGGCAGAATTTTAAATAGTTCATCGGAATTCTAGGGGGTTGCAAAAAATATATTTATTAGTACGAGTTTTTGTGATACATGTGAAGTAAGTACTACATCTGGGTTTAGATAGTAGCGTAACTGTAGCAAGAGGTGTCTTCGAATGTCTACATTATTTTATCGTTGAGTTGTTTTTCTTTAGACGTTGACGTTAGAGATATTATGGTAGCTGTCTCATTTAGTTTGAGTCTTGCAGAGAGTCAAGTAGTGCTTATAGTAGATGTAACAGGAATACAGGACTAGTCACTAGACAGATGAATATTATCCATCCAAGTTTATTTTTTCTTCGATTATTCAAAATAATAACACTCTTAAGCCAGCATCTATAAAGATAGCTTATGTATGAGTGTTCCAGGAGTACCAAAAAGCTCACCCTAATAAATAAAGAGCAGCAAAAATGTCCAAAACCGTTTTATGCCGTTCAGCGCAGTGGTCGTAAACATGCATTATTTACTTTCAAATTCACATAAAAAATAACGACCGTAATATTTTACTAGAAAATGCACAATGTAAAAACAGCTAAGTACGTACAGTACGACACAACTTACATGTAGCATAAATTAGAAAATTTGCATTCATTCATTTCAATTTTACGAATGTATTTATTTGGATAAATGACTTCACAAGTTATTGCGTTTGCGTAAAGATCATTTTCACCTAAAGCAGTAATAAATATTGGTGATTTTGAATGCGCACTCAGCTCAGCCGGTCTATTCTGTAATAATCTCACGGTGAAAACTTAGGTGAAGTGAGCTGTCATTCCACCAGGGACTGACAGCTCACTCCGAGCTCACTTCACCTAAGTTTTCACGGTGAGATGGTTACGGAATAGCACTGCAGGTGTTGATCGGTTTTAAGTTGTATTGTACCTACTGTACGTAGGTTAGGTACCTACCAATATTTCCTCCGTTTAAAATATATGCGAATAAAACGTATTGTTCCTTTAGAAACTAAATAATATAACTTGATTTGAATACTGTATCTTTAATTAAAATTCCGTCCGCAGTCCACTTAGCCAGGATGGGGAGTAGAAATATCTCAAAAATGTTTGAGTAGGTATCGGAATCTATGGGTGCGTTCAAAAGAATGCCTTAATTAGATTAATCGCTGGCGATTTTGATAAGGCGACTAAAAAGTGGCCGGCTTTTTGACATTAATGAGAATATATTGCCCCTTCTTTTATAGATTCTCAGTTTCTTTAAAGGTTGATTGAATGACTACGTCCGATTGTGTTTGCCGAGTGTAATTCTTAGTAATAAAAAAAAACCATAAGTGTAGTGTCTCGACATTGTGCTAGGTTTTTATTAATTAATCAACTCCCTGATGTCATTGTGGGATGGTATAATGACTCAAGAATGTGATTATTGTATTAGTGTGTGGTTGACATACCATCCAGTAAAAAGTCATCCAGTAAAGTGCGAGTTGGACTCGCCTATGAAGGGTTCCGTAGCACCAAGTAACATAACATAAAAGTTCTTGTAGTTCGTTGTAACTTTGATAGATGTTTTAATAATAGTTCACGATTTATGACGTATAAAAAAAAACTACTTCCTAGATCTCGTTCAAACCAATTTTCGGTGGAAGTTTACTTGGTATTGTACATCATATATTTTTTTTAGTTTTGGGGGTTTAGGGGGGACACACATTTTACCACTTTGGAAGTGTCTGTCGCGCAAACTATTCAGTTTAGAAAATAATGATATTAGAAACCTCAATATCATTTTTGAAGACCTATCCATAGATACCTACCCCACACGGGTTTGACGAAAAAAAAATTATGAGTTTCAGTTCTCAGTAGTATCCCCCAAAATTTATTGTTTTTTTTTCTATTTTTGTGTGAAAATCCTAATGCGGTTCACAGAATACATCTACTTACCAAGTTTCAACATTATAGTTCTTATAGTTTCGGAAAAAAGTGGCTGTGACTTACGGACGGACAGACATACAGACATGACGAATCCATAAGGGTTCCGTTTTTTGCCATTTGGCTATGGAACTCTAAAAAGTAGTTCAATCACACGCTCCTTTTTAGAATGAGCCGAAGAGTACTTCTTTGTCAGTATGAGATGTTTTGATGTTATGAAATTTTTAGTCTCTTATTAATCAGCACAATCAGCCAATAATGTCCCACTTCTGGGCCACAGGCCTCCTTTGGGTGAGAGGAGTGGGCCGTAATCCACCACGCATGGTGGATGTCACATATCTTCGAATTTTTGGTTCTAGGACACCTCACGATGTTTTCCCTCACCAGTGCAGTGGTGAAATAATTTACAGAAGTAATGTGCCTGTCTGGGTTCGAACCTATGACCTAGAAACTCGTAAGTAGCAGCCGTTTCTACTGTGCACCCAATGCTCTGGAAAAAAACACCGCTCACAATTCAAAATTAAAAATATTTTATTTCACATAAACCTACATGGGCACTTATGAAACGTCAGAAGCTAGGTGCACGGCTCCAATTGGTCGTTTTCTATGGAGAAGAGCCGGCAAGAAACTCCACGGTTACTCTTTTAAAAATAATTGGCTTTTGCAATATTTTCAAATAACAGTGTTGTTAGGTATGGGAGGACAGTGTAGGTGTTTCAACAACTACCAGGATTAAGGTCAACAAATCTACATATCAATAGAATATTCTCCACCCTCCTCTTTTGTTTGGCTGGGAAAAAATCAGTACAACTTTCCGAGCAGCAAACGGCGGGTGCCGGATGGTTTAAACAGGTTTAGAATAAATTATAAGTACTGTAAAATATTAACTTTTTATCTGTACAGACCTGTGGTGTCTCTATTATTATGCAAAAATGCACTCCCCAGTCTACTAAGTATACAATTATAACAAGAATATGATTGTCTTTAATAGGGACTTACTTTCTTACCGTGTTACTGAACATACATTTTGGTATAATGATGATGAATGAATGAATGAATGATATATTTATTTGCAAGAATATAGGTAGCTAACATAAGTTCTTAATATCTATGGGTTTCACTATATTCGGCGTTTCAGCCGTGCAAATATTTTGATTTTACATTTTGGTTAAGATATAACATGCATGATGTAGGCGGGTCACTGGTAACTACATAATCTACCGAAGCAACCAGCTCAACCTTTGAAGTCTTCATTATAAATACAAAGTGTGTACCCAAAAAGGGACAACTTAATCATAAGGCGGATCCGTGCGCAGTTTAAACAATTATCTCGCCGGTGGCCTGCCAGCGACGCGAGAGCCATAATTGCGATATTACGTGTATTAAAAATGCATACCGCCCGTCATTCGATGACATAACCGATTAATAAGAACAACGGCCCCAGCACCCGGTTCCTGATGGGTGTAATTAAAAAAATTCGCGTCGTATTTCGGCCACGAGCAATCCGTATTAAGAGCAATTGAGCTGATGGGCTGAATTGGATACGCTTGATTAGTTAAGACGTATGGAATAGGACATGACGTAACGTGGACCCACGGTGATGGTTCAATTTGTTTAGAGCTGTGTTACGAAATGCGATGATAATGTGATAAAAGTCCTTTTTTATATACTTCAGAATCAGAATTAATTTATTTTTGAGAATGTAGTTTCACATATTTTACATAGTAGGTATGTTGTTAATTTTTTTTTAAGTTCTATACATTCTACCTAAACAAATGGTGTACAAATATTCAAATGTCATTTTTTTAACCAAGTACAATTAATTTTAAGATTAATGATTTACAATAAGTCCAATAGAAAATCATATTATTATAATTAAGTAATTAAGTAAATTTAGATTTTAAAGTAGGTAACGATTACTTTAAAATCAATGTCAAAATTAAGTATATTTATGTCATCTTGGACATCTTGAAAATCTAAGATGACATGTACCTACAGACGCCGCCGGCACGCCTACCCCAAAACTGTCAGATTTTCCCAATTAACTCTGAACCTTATTGTTTAGTGATAAAGTTGAAAATCTATTAAAGAATTTTGAAAGATTGTAGTAGGTTGATGTGCTAACAACATTTTTTTTTTTTTTAGGGTTGCCGCACACTAGGAATTTCTCCTGTATTGTGGGTGCGTTTACATACATTTAAACTCACATACACAAACATCCATCAACTGTGTGTAGTAGGTATATACAAACTGTAGTTTGTACTAGTTCATAACTTATTATTACAAAAATTGTTCATGCTTGATATTACAATTGATTCACATCTGAAAATTTAGCACTCTAGATCGGTAATTTTTAAAACAATTTCATAGTAAGTACAGTTCAAATAGTCAGAAAAGTGGAAATAGCAAAAAAAAAATATCGTTTTGTCATCGTCATCTTTGCTTCTGTTTGTTGTTTGATGTCTACATAGTGGGTACCTCTATACAAAGGTTCAAAACATGATAGCCATTTAATCGTTTCAAACACAGAATTTGGTGTCTGAATAAAAAAACGACGGGTTTTCAAGTCATTAACCGACAGCTATAGGCAGGAGAGCTAACAAATTGTCGCGTCAGCGTGTACCAGCCAGAATTGATTGATGACGATGAAATCGGTAATTTTATCTCGATACCAACTCGAGTGAAAATTCTAGCTTCACAAAGAATTACCTACGTGTCATCGGTTTTTTTTTTCGTATATTATAATATTTAGATGCAGCTTTAGAATGACGGCCTCATTTCGAATGATGAAATGATCAAATTGTAATTTTAGATTTGTATGCTTGTTATCAATGACGAAGATTTGAATGAGTCGGTGAAGCTGACAGGTGTACTCTTATTCAAGCATCATTAGAGGAACGCTTCCGTTTTTTAACGAGGTATCTTGAAGATATATATCCACTCTAAAATAAATAGCGGATGAATCTAAATAAGTCATATTTCAGAAGTATTTACGATTTACGGCTTCGCCCAGACCTCCTGATTTGTATTCCGCGTGTTCACGCAAAATGACTCTTCACCGATTTGTTCGCACTTCGCTCCTCAAGAGCTTACTTCAAATCGAAATACGATTTTACGAGACCATTAGCTCAGTATTCACATATCTACTTAAAAAAATATAAGTAAATAATATTGAAACAGGATATTGGAATATAAAATGGAGTCACATTTTAACGAAACGTTCACGCTTTGAAAGAATAAAGTTATTATGCTCATTGATCATACAGTTTATTAGAACTCTGTACCTTTCGACTCCTCCATGCGTTTATTTTTAATCCTGTGAATGAGTGGCCTATTAAATAGGTGTTATTCCGCTATTGGTGCTATTAAAATGTAAATGTGTGATATCGAATCTCATCGAGTCATAATCCGGAAATTTAATACTAAATTATGATCTATAAATATATTCATAATGGCGTTGTCGCGACGTCTATATGGATTTGTTGAGATCATTTAAGGTGCGTTCATATTAGGAATATTATTGCCTCACACGACTGCTTTTCTAGGAAAAAAGGAAAGACATTTCTCGTGAACTGCAAAACCAAAATAAAAAAAAACAAACATAAATTAGGTATTAAAATAGTTTTGATACTTTCCTAAAAACTACTTTGGTCCTTTAAGTAAACAACATACGATTTTACATTAGGTAGGTACTTCAAAAATCTCAATATGCCTAGCCTTTTCCCAACTATGGGAGTCAGCTTGTAGTCTAACCAAATGCAGCTGAATACCAGTATTTTACATGGTCTGACTTCCACAACCCAGTTACTGGGTAACATGATACCTCTTGGTAAGGTTGTCCGAGTTTTGTGCTTCTTTCGTAACGACTGTAAAAGATTTACGAATGACAGCCGGGACCAACAGCTTAACGTGCTTACTGAGGCACGGAGGGGTCTCGATATGTAGACCGGTGAATGTATGGTCACCCATCCACGAACTGACCGCGGCAAGTCGACCCGTTCGGCTGTCATTACTTAGCCACGAGTCCCATTTACTTATAATTTTATATTTGGTTTATTTATTAGTTCTTAATTAACAATGAATTTCAATTTAGTTGAAAAGCTTCGGAGTAATATTTCTTGAAATCCCGAATTAGATTGGATACAATTAGTGAGTGCTAAAAGCATTGAATTTACTTTATAATTGAAATAATAAATGCATTTAACGCTTATTGGATTTATCTCCGTTGAACTAATGGAAATGTCTGTGCTTTATTTAATTAAGTAATCTTGTCGAATTAAATTATTCTGTTAAAACAGACACAACTTTACATATAATCGCAAAACAGATACCTCCATAACAAACATCACGCCTGTATTCCCCGAACGATTAGGCAGAGGTGTACCTATGGTACACCCACATTTCGCCAGTTACGTATTTATAAGTCACATGTACCTACTAGGGGGCGAGCCTATTCAAATTCAAATATTTTATTTCGGATACAAAAATCCATGTAGTGTTACTAGTAGTATAACTTAACCTAATGTTAGTATTAAATTAGTAATATTAACCACTGATGCACCAGTCTATTTTTATTGTTGGAACTTACTTAAATTGTAACAACTAAATGTACACATGAATGCAATAAAAAATTGAATTGAATTGAATATTTATATATTTTTTTTAATTTAAGTGTTTGTTCAGTTGTTGTTTTTTTTTTGTTTCTCTTGGACTTGCCCTAATGGATTATTGTGTATTATGTGTGTCCTATTCTTTTTATATCCGCATCATTTTGAAGGGATACTGGCTTCTAAGATACAGGTAGGTACATAAACCTAGTTTAGAAGTCAGGGTTTTTCACTCTGGAGCACTAAATCAAGCCAGTACAAGCCATTGATCAAAATAATGTATTCATGGAGAAATAAAGATTTTTATTTTTTATTATTATTTTATTTGGATCAGAAGTGAGTCTGAACTCTTACCCACCTTCGTAAGAGGGGAGAGTCCCACCAGTCTGAAAACACATTCTGGATGCCATTGGAGGAGGAGCGCAAGCGCGCCACCATGGAAGCGCATCGCTTCCGCATGATCGCGGTGAACCCGTCGACCGCGCACGCTTCCGAGAACATCCATCATCATCATCATTCATCTATACATCAGGTACAAATTCAGACTCCGGGCTGCTACTGAGAAATTCCTAATGGAAAGCCCAATAACACTGTTCGACTTGGGAATCGAACCCAGGTCCTCATGCTCAGCAACACGACACCAACGAGGCCTAGCAAAAATAAAACAAGTCAAAAAAGAATGCTAAGCGAAAATAGTGGGTGAAATCTGAAACCTAATAAAGCTGAAGTTTGTTTATTTTTTGTTTGAACTTCCAGTCGGATTTGAAAAAATCTTTTTGCTATTGATAGCCCAATTCTTATGGAAGGTTATATTATAATATAAGCTATTTAAAATCACGCTATGACCCTTAGAAGCCTAGAAAAAATAATAAAAAGAGTCGGAAGGAATGCTAAGCGAAAACGGCGGGTGAAACCGGGGGCACAGCTAGTTTTGTTAATAAAATTAGATATCACGTAACTTTATGTCCCACGTGTAGACGGTGCCTTATATAAACGGTCATTTTCTGGGTATTTAGTTAAATTTGACACTTGACCGTCTGACCATACGTGTGTGGGCGAAAAACTAGTATTTTACGATATCATGTTGATAGGTGTTTATAAAAATAACGGTTGTTAAGGCTTGTATCGTGTTAAAAGCAAATATTTTCTTTGATGCTGTTGTGTTCTAGATTTAGAACTTTGTGTACTTGACCTATTTGGTTGTTGGCGACAAGTACCTATTTAAAACATGTGGCAACAATCGGGTCGAGCAACAAAAAAATAGGACATATTTTTTGGGAGCTTTAGTGTGACCTAAATTATCTGTAGGTACCTAGTACTTTTTGTATAGCTCGAAAACATTATAAGCTGCATTCGCATATATTCAATTCTTTAGCTTTAGCTTTGAATGATTTAAAATTAAAATTACTTTTGTTATTTTATCAAATTAATATTACTCTGTCATACTCTGTTCAACAGTTTTGGTTGTTCAACAGTTATGGTGTTTAAGTAATTAATTGCGTTACCATAATAAGCTTTCCATTCCCTCAAATCCTCTGCCTCTTACCGTGTAGTTAAGTTATAATGAGGGAATCCAACTAATGAATGGCATAGAGACTTGTCAGCAACATCCACAAACTTGGTCTAACAGATTCTTTACAACTAGCATTGACACCACTATCCAAAGAAAAATAAGGACCAGAAACTCCATTCATCCAATCGGTTCGTACTCCACTAGTACAGTCACAGTGACAACAAACTTCCCTGTTCAAGTACAACTAACAAGATTGGACAAACCAAGTACAATCAATATTCCAAGTTGCAACTCTGTCAAGTCGATAACGAAGCAAGAGTTTCCGCGTTCCCATCGATCTATGCTAACTGATAAGAATACGGCAAACAAGCCGAGAGAGTCAGTATCGGACAACGAACCTTCGTACTTTGCTGATATTTGTAAAATACACGGTGTTGCGTAAATTCTGCTATAGACAAGGGCAGAAGTTTAGGGGTGGATTTTAATTTTTGTCCGACTTGATTTTTGAACATTCACGACTCGACGCATCGTTTAAGCATGTAGGTACTGCTAGAATTTGTATAATAAGGTATGTCAGATTGAAAAAGAAACGAATTGAAACGGGCAAAGAAATGTCATCATCAGATAGGTCGCTGGAACGACATAGGACAGAGTTGCTAGAGAGAGACATGAATGGAGAAGGTTGGAGGAGGCCTTTGACGACTGGCAAACGGACATGCAAAACATAAACAATCGCCAAATATGATGCTAATAAATAGGGAAACAAATGTTCCTTTAAAATCATTATTCATTGCGGTCTGAGTAACTTTTCCTTAGAAAAAGGTTGGATACCTTCCTTAGTAATGTAAAATAGTAGCAAAGCTTGTAACTTCACTCATAAGTTTTGACTGTGCCACTTAGTTCAGATACGCATTACTTGCCTACTCAAATATGTCGACGCTGTTTTTCTCCCACCCTCGCGTTTGACTGTACCTAAAGGTGTTCCTTTGGGCTCATGTCTCTGCCCTGCACAGTTCGGGACATTCCCATGTTCAAAATGTTTCGAGTATGTCACATATACAATTCTTTGATCGTATCCTAACATACGTATCATCACGCCTGCTTTTCCTGGAGGGGGGGGAGGCAGAAGCGAATAGAACATCCAACAATCAATCAATCTGCCTAGCCTTTTCGCAATTATATTGGGGTCGGCTTCCAGTCTAACCGGATGCAGCTGAATACCAGTATTTTACATGGAGCGACTGGCTATCTGACCTCCACAACCCAGTAACTGGGTAATCCGATATCCCTTGGTAAGACTGGTTGTCAAAATCAAAAATCAAAATCAAAAGTCATTTATTCAAATTAGGCTGAGAATCAGCACTTTTCGAACGTCAAAATTACATAAGACAGTCCCCCAAAACGCCCACCCTTCACCACTTCCTAGTGCTTTTGCTGGGAAGAAGAAGTGGCGCAACAAACTCCCCAGCAGCACAGCTGTCTGTTCAGTTAGGAAAAAATAAATGATTCTATACAATAATTTATAAGATAATTTACATTACGCAAAATAAAATTTAAATTATAAATTAATAGCCATATGACAGCTAGCACACGCCAATATACCAACCAAAAACATCGAGAACTATACTCAAGCAGAAATAAAAATAACTAAACGTAAACAATATCTAAAAAAAAAGAAAATAAAGCCTCCAGGCATAAAGGGCGTGCCCGCTTACATAGAGCTGTAACTAGAAGTTATAATAATATTGATAAACTAGGACCATCGAGGTAAAATAAATAATTGTCGAGGTCGCTAGCTAACCACATATTGTAATACAACTCATTAAAAAAAAACATTGTAATGAGTAGATTATGTCAACAATAAATAAAAATAAAATAAATGTACATAAAAAGTAAAATTATAGACTTTTATATAAACTCATAAAACCTGTCAGTAGGTAAACTAATTCTGGAGAAAGAACATTTAAACATTGTCTTGAGTTAATCACAGCGACCAACTATTCTTATCATTTAAGTAGTCGTTGATAGAATAGTATGCCTTTAAACAAAGGTTGGACTTTACTTTAGTTTTAAACGCATTAAAAGGCAAATCTAGCAAACAAGAGGGTAGCTTGTTATAAAAGGTTATACCAAGCCCAACAAATGAGTTATGAACCTTTTGAAGCCGGTGAAAGGGAGCACGTAGTTTATCCTTACTTCTAGTGTTAACGTTGTGAATATCACTGTTTTTAGTGTATAAGTGTATATTCTGCCTAATATATAAGATGTTGGCGAAGATGTATTGTGATGCCACTGTGAGGATACCGATATCTTTGAAAAAATCTCTCAGAGAAACTCTGGCACCTAGCTGGTAAATTGCTCGAATAGCTCGTTTTTGGAGGACAAATATATTTTGAATATCTGCAGCTTTGCCCCAAAGCAGAATACCGTAGGACATAACGCTATGAAAATAACTAAAATAGACTAACCGAGCTGTATCAACGTCAGTGTATTGTCTTACTTTTCTGACAGCGTAGGCGGCCGAACTGAGCCTTCCCGCTAGGCTCGATATATGTTGGCCCCACTGAAGTTTTGCATCTACTGTTATGTCAGACTTTCGAGCTTCTGATGACCCGTAACGACAGTCAAAGATCCACGAATGACAGCCGGGACCAACGGCTTAACGTGCTTTCCAAGGCACGGAGGAGTCTCGGTATGTAAAGATGCTAACCCATCCACAGACCAACCCCGGCAAGCCTGATGGATCAACCCGTGCGTTAGTTAATACTTAGCAACGAGCCCCTCGTTAGAACATCCAACATTTCACCCAAACCAGGCACAAATCTAGACCACTATTATTATTTAATGTAGGTAACAGTTTATGAAATTGTGTTACTGATTAATTGTCTCAATTATAATTGTAATTTATCGCTAACTACAACATCAACATGTTGGGTAGCGAACGTATTAAAAAAGTAAAGTAAAAAGGTTTTTTTTTTGGGTTATTGCGCATTAATACATTATAATATCCGTTCACAATATCATGGTCAAATGTCTGTCTGTCCCACTCCCACGTGATTTTCTGTACCACATAGTGACTTTCAAGTATTTTCCGTATCCTACAGACTCAAAAATCTTACTATTTACCATCCTATAATATAATTATGTAAGTCCAGTTTCTATATCTTCCATACCTATAGATCATGAAATATTTTGAATGGTAAGAATCTGTTACAATAATAATATAATAATACCAGCCTGTTACTGTCCCACTGCAGGACAAAGGCCTCTTTTCATACAGAGAAGGCACGACCATTGATCACCACTGCTCAAGATGGGTTGGTGATTTCAGACTTATAATAACTAAAAGTCTGACAACCAGTCTTACCAAGGGGTATCGTATCACCCAATTACTGGGTTGCGGAGGTCAGATAGGCAGTCGCTCCATATAAAATACTGGTATTCAGCTGCATCCGGTTAGACTGGAAGCTGACCCCAACGTAGTTGGGAAAAGGCTAGGCAGATGATGAATAACTATAGGTCCAGATTTCCTCACGATGTTTTCCTTCACCGTTGTCAGTAATGTCCAAGATAAACTCAGAAAGTACATATGAATTGAAAAAGTCACATTGGTACTTGCCCGGAAAAGTCACATTGGTACTTGATCGCCACAACCTCGTGCATGAGAAGTGAGGCCATCACGACATACGTTACAATAATATAACAAAAAAAAACTTCAAGGTCAAGGTCACATTTACAAATCGTTGATATCTGTCGTCTAGCTTGTCTTATATGCGAATGAGTCAGACCAAGATTAATTGTTGTAAAGCTAATTGGACTTAAGAGTTTTTTTTATTGTTGCTGTCTAAATGTCCAAGCGAAGCAACGAAGTACAAAATTCATTTATCATTATCAGTCTGTAGTAGATTAAGTTGTTTGTTTTGGTTTGCTTTGAAAAATGAGGTTTAATTGGGCTTAAATCTTTTTGCAGTTGCAACCCTATTACCCTACACACAATACACAGAGATAGGAATGAGGGAAATAAAAAAACTAAATGATACGACGTAGCTACGCTGTAGCCTGGCAGGCCCTGGGAGGTGGTCAGAAATTCAGGAATCCTATGTAAAAAATAAACTGAATGCAATAGACGAAAAGTGGAAGAAAGTCTGAAAGATGAACACCATAGGCAAGTTGTTCTGCGTTCGCAATATGTTAGCCAAACATGTAAACAAACACGAGTTTTCCACTTACACAAACATCAACCTTACATAAATGTAAATAAAGTTGATTTTAGACTGACTAGTACTGTTGAAAACGTCATAAAAAATGAAGTTTTAGCGCAAACTGAACCTTATGTGTAGGCATTACAATTGTTTTTCCTAAAACTCGTGTTTGTTTACATGTTTGGCAAATTAATTGCGAACGCAGATTAAATCTGCACTACTGTGCAGATTTTACTTGCCTATGTGTTAACAAAGGGTCTACCCTTTATAGCAGAACTTTTTATAGCATAATATTATTTTGAATAAAAGCGGATAGCATACACTCCATTTCGCAGAAAATCGTTTGGCGTACACTCATTTATCATACATTAAGAACTCATAATTTTGTAAGTCAGAATCATCTTTAGGCATAAATTTCTTATTAATAATAATTTAAAAGCAAAATCATCATATCGCAGAAAGTTTACACAAACATGCAAACAAGCATACCTACACCATGCATGCAGCAAGCAAGTGAGCATGCAACATGCACCAGGCATGGTTTCTGTCACGCCTCGGGCGCAGCGGGGCTCCGGCCGGCGGTCCCACGCGAGCTTATCGTCGCAGATGGTTTTAACGTCCACCACCGCAGCTTCAGCTTGCTGGCCCTCCTCGCCTACGTGGGCTTAAATTACACTCTAGGGGTAGGGCAGACAAGACTACGTGGAGTCGGTTTTGCAGCGATTCGTTTCTGTCACTAACTTTTGTAGCATAACATATTGACTTTTTAAGACTTTACTTTAATTTAATTTTAGATTAAAAATGCTATTTTATAGAAATGGCAATATGCCTTATAAAATTATTCCAAATAAAATTCTGCCATCTTACAAGTAGATATCCCATTGTGAATTCGGACATAGAAACATTCGGCCAAACAATAATTATATTACATAATTTGTTTGCCTTTAAAATATTTGCGTAAAGAAGATTATGCCAAGTGTGTTATGCCAAATAAATTTCGGAGCATCAAGATTCTGCCAGAACCCGTTCACAAGATGTGTTCCAACTCTGTGGCGCCATTCCCAAAATAAAATTACCCAACCCAAAACGCAGTAAAATTGATTCCCAGATCAGAATTTAAAGTGTAATAAAACCAGTACGTCGTCGTACAAACGACAAAACTGACACATAAATAAAAGAGAGCATGTAAAACGGAGCCAGTTACATGTCCCTACGTGCTTGTAGGAGCGGAACGAAATTAAAATGCTCGCGATCGTTCGCAGCGCCATCTGCGCTCCGCTTTCGTTTGTTTGTGCAATTGTGCATTACTCCATCCCGTCCGTCGTAATGTTTTTATCCAGCTCCGGGAAGCATTAAGGAAACTCAAAAGAGTTATTAATGTGTATGTCGTAGGATGATTTGATAATTCGAATTATCGCGAAAACCCTAGGGACACCCTAGGCATATTGCGAAAACAAGGATAATTATACAATGGGTAAAACATATGCGAGCAACTTGGAAGCAGCGCTCGCTCCACCATACCACCACACCATACAATCAGCCGCAGAAATGGTTTGTCACCATTGTCTAATTATCTAGTCGCAGGCAGATTGTATGATTCGCCATATTGAACTGGGTGAAACAGATTAGGTTATGACCCACCACGCGCGAGCCGAGCGAACGAAAGGAGCGGTGCTACGGCAGCGGCCGCCCGGCCGGCGAGCGCTACTTCCAAGTTGCTTGCAGATTTTTTTTTAATTTTATTTTATTTTATGTTCACGATTATACATATTTTGTTACATAACAATTTACTCGCCAAACTAAATAGTTTGTTGAAATGTTTTCACCATTGTCTAATTATCCGTGTTTTCGAAATATCCTTAGGGATTTCGCGAAAATTCAAATTATCAAATCATCCTACGACATGTAGGTACATCGTTTGTTAAATGTTTTAGTACTTTTAGAAGATGAATAGTTTGTATACACTCGTCCCTTTTTATTTGCTGAGTATATTGCCATAGAGAGATGTGAACGAGTCGACTGGTGAGCATTGTTACTGTTTCTTATTGTAACTACGAGTTTTATTTTTTCAGGCCTAAAATTCAATTGTGTATAGAATTTGATTAAATTATCCTACGAAGTTGCCTTTCCCCTTCATGATCATCATCATCATTTCAGCCGAAAGACGTCCACTGCTGGACATAGGCCTCCTCCCCCAAGCACCGCCACTTCGACCGATTCTGTGCCTCCCGCATCCAGCGAATTCCTGCGGCCCTTACAAGGTCATCGGTCCATCTTGTGGGAGGCCTTCCAACGCTACGTCTTCCGGTACGCGGTCGCTTTCCCCCTTAATCTCCATTTAACACCACTTAGCCTTACAATAAAACACTGATAAACCCTCCAACTGCTCCATCCACTAAACATTGTCTGCAAACAATAAAGTATCAGTGGCATATCTTCAATCCGCAAACAAAGTAGTAGTTCCAGTATTCATGTCGGTAACAAACGGTTGAGCTCAGCTAATCGGCTGATCGGTGCAGCTACAAGTCAAATCCAGAAAAGTCGTGGCCGTCACGCTATTCCCTCGTAATGGGCCGGTTCTGCGTTGTAGGTATGTGGAATTGTTCAGCCTAGATGAGACAGAGGTATTGATTTTGTATTGGAATCTTGTTAGAGTTAAAATTGGAATTGAAATATTGATTTTTATTCTTCTAGACTTTTTTGTACGTCGGTGGTAAGTAACACTTTGACTTGGCCTAGCGTAGTACGGAATTTACATTGAATGAGAGGCCTGTTTATACTGGTTTTGTTACCACTCACGTGGGGCCTACATATTTCTGACTAGGAGGAAGTATCCCAAAGGACTCCTTTGAGAGGTAAGTGGGATGTTAAAAATCTATGACAGTCTTTGGTTTAATAATAAATATAACTGCTTCCAAAGAGGTAGAGACCTGGAGTCCTAAAATACAAGCCTTACGCCTAGCTTAAGTAACAGTCTCCCACAGTAATAAAATAATTAAAACTATTAGTATATATAAGTGTAGGTGTTGTTCAATGATCATTTGAAAATGTACTTTTATATTGTGGTGAGAAATAAAATATTATCTTATCTTATCTTAATAATCTGACCTGATATCTTGGTCAGTGCTAACTTAGCTCATAAAAAACCCCTCTTCACCTAAGTGATCGTGAAGGAAAACTTAATTAAGCGGTGCTTGATGATGTCATTACTTTCCACTTTCCGGGAATACCTAAGTGGCCTTTCCTTCCATGCAATGAACATTAGCATTCATCAATGTATGAACAAAATCATCTCTGCAGGAATAATAGATAACAAATTGCGATTGATAGAAGGGTGGCGTTTACGACAACAGCAGCGGTCATCTAGATAGGCAAGACTTCATAGAAATCTCCGCACTATTTATGCAAATCAAACGTCAACACAGATTTGTATAACTATTGTAAGTAATAAATAAACCTTGCTATTGCGAACTTCTAACTATAAATTTAATGACCACAAAAATAAGAATAACGTTAACGAATAACATATATAATACTTGGCAAGTTTCCAAAAAGGAGGCTATAATCACTACAATTTATCTAACTCTGTTACACCACATCCATTCACCTGGTTAAAATGGTACCGCAAAGTAATTAAGATTTTGGGTAAACGATTACAGAATTTAGACATGTCAGGTTTTAACATAAGTCTTACTTTATTATTACTTTGTGCAAGTTTATAATTGGGATGCGAGGACCGAGCTAGTGCACATAGTGATGAAGATTATGTCCAGCAGTGGTCTACAATAGGATGGTACATCTTTCGTCCATGGAAATCGCTTAAATTACTGAAATTGCAACAATCACCGCGTCGGTGCAAAATTTTGAAAATTTTATGTTGATATAATCCCCTACATTATCCTGAAAACCCAGGTAATTGAAAGAGCCAGCCTAACTGTTTTTTTTGCATGTGCTGGTCATATTCACACGCACA
The DNA here is from genome assembly GCA_963853775.1 of Xanthia togata. Classification (NCBI taxonomy): domain Eukaryota; kingdom Metazoa; phylum Arthropoda; class Insecta; order Lepidoptera; family Noctuidae; genus Xanthia; species Xanthia togata. The sequence goes on along the minus strand of OY970802.1, from coordinate 7,239,232 downwards.
ATATTGGTTCTTAGACAAGACAATGCTCTAGTCTATCCCGCCCTCTCTCCAAATTTCACGAAAACAGAATGTCTCTTCTTGACACACACGGCACCTTATTCCAAATCTAAAGACGACAAACACCCACAGAAGCTTACAAGCTCCCCAACAACTTTTTTGTCGTCTTAACCACTAAAAAAAACCTTAAAAACAATTAAGATCTCGTTCTCGATAAAAAGATTTAGATATGCAAGCTTTCGACATCATTTAGCAACTTTATTTCTGCGTTGCGGTGCGGAGTACCGGCATTTATCAGTCGCTATTTATCGTAACGACTTCGCGCTTCGGTACTAGGAAGCGAACACGTGCCCCGGTAAGTACCCTGCCTATTCTACCTACTACTTTAGTATAGAATATGATAATGATACTGTGTTTATTGAAGACTTGGCTTCAAAATATAGCGGTGAAAGATGTTGTTTGAGCGAACGACTGAAGGTAGAGTAAAGAGATTATAAAAGAATTAACTTAAATCGTTGGAGAAAATAAAATAGCCTGTAATATGAAACACAAAAATGAGAGGAGCACAAAAGGGAACGTTTTTTGGAAGGAAACTTCTCCGGTTACCTTCTAATTTAAGTTAGCTGAAACATTACAAAAAGCCTGTCCACGGCAGTAAGCTATTTTATCTAGTCTGTCATTTGAATTACAGGTAAAATAAATTCTATTAGTAGGCACCACAGGAGTTGTTTTTAGTAGTACTTACAGCAGGATTACTTGTTACTTTAATTACATTTCATTTTATGCGTCTAGGAATTGTAGAGAATAATAGAAACTCGTTTAAACTCCAATGATTGACCGGCAGAAGTAACGATTTTTCGAAGAACAATCTAATTTCACCGCTGGAAAATAGTTATCCAGAAATGATGAACTATAAATGCGTTTTATGTCGGTATAGACGATCTTTCAGAGATTAATGTTCAAATTAATGGTAAATTGATTTTGAAATGGCCAGCTGATGACAGGCGAAATTCCAAAGGAAATTGTTTAATTTTCTGATATGGATGGCATAATAGTTCACGTTTCTGTGTGGCCATAGAGGATTATTAGGTATTTCAATATTCTATACGTTCTAAAATTACTCACTAACCCAACCAAAATACCAGGGTGCCATAAATGATAGGAGAACTTGCTCAAAAACTCCTTCACATCAATCACTTTTATTCTACTAAGCTGGCCAAAAGTACCAGGATGTCATAAAGCAATAAGATGAGTTCCTTACCCGCATCTAAACAATAACCTGCATTACGGTCTGCACGTTGTTCACACGAGGGATACGATGATCCGAACACGTGTAGCGTGTTCCCACAGATGATGTATGCGGGCGCATTCACTCTGGATACCCCTTCGATGTGTGTAAAGGGTATATTATTTTTCGGAAGTCAACTATTAGCGGCACGACAAGGGTACTTATAGATAGATCTGCATTACCTGAAGATAAGCTTAGAGCTCTGCATATAGCTAGGTTCACAAGTCGTAATCTCGAAAAATTATGCAGCTATAATAATTAAACATTCTGAACGCTTTTTGCGTATTCTACTAATAACTTACTAATATAATAAAGCTGAAGAGTCTGTTTGTTTGGATGCGCTAATCTCTGAAACTAGCAGTTGGATTTGAAAAATTGTTTTTGCATTTGATAGCCCAATTCTTGAGGAAGGTTATAGGCTACGATCTTAAGGAGCCAAGCAAAAAGAAAGAACGCTATGCAAAGACGAAGTAATAGCATGGGCGGACGATGTGTTGTGACGCGGTGAGTCGGGAAACAAGAAATTTGACGCAGACGAAGTCGCGAGCAATAGCTAGTATAATAAATAGTGGTTCAAAGTTATAATCTATACTTGGGCAACCCCATTCATCAAAGTCAAACTGTCATCATCAATTGATCAGTCCCTGGAGTAATCAGGTATCTATTTGTACAAAAAGTAGTTTAAACTGCCGTATATGTTCCCAAGTCAGCAATTATCTAAGCCTTTAGGAAATATTTACATGACTAGTTAGTCCCAAATACGGTCAAATTAGTGACCGTATTTGGCCATCTCTCTTGAGTGCTGTATCTATGTATATTATGGTTACTTAAATATCGATAATGTTTAAAAAGCTTTTGAAAATAATTCACGTTTTTGAACTCTCACTTTTAATAATTACATTTTTAATGCAGGACTTAAATTAAATGAAAGACCCAACAAAACAAAAAGTTGAATTAAGTTAAAATAAAAATTCTAAACAGATTTTACATATCCCAGAACCCAGAATATGCAGGCCAAAAAACCTGTTATTGCTTCTATCTTTCTCAGTTTAAACATTTATGTAAAACATCAAACCGTCTTATTTATAAGAGCTGCTTAAGGCGACAGCGTCGGGGTAGCCCGAAAAATTCAAATTTCCTTACGTTTTTTTGCAATTTGCAAGTAAGTATCAGGTTTTATGTTCTAAATATGATTCGCGCCCGTATCAAATGTTTTTATAGAATTATAATCATAAAATTATGAATACAACTTTTTAAGTTCAAATTACCCTATTGAATGACTATTTTATTAAATCATGACCTTTGAGGCCAATTCTAACTTAAGGAGTTGTATGATTCTAATGATTAGAGTTCTGATAAGCCATATTTGTTACGGTCACGGTATTTTAATTAACATACAAGCAAATTGCAAAAAATTAAGAACATTTGAATTTCGCGGGCTACCTTAGCGGATCTGGGCTTAAACTTAAGTACCTAATGATTAGCGTCTGCTTAACCATACATTTTGACGTCTAAAAATCTCTTAACTTTAAGCTAAGTTTATAAATAAGCAGGTTTTTTTTTTTTGCTGGGAAATCATCAAATGACTTTTCCCGCTCTGGGCGGAGCGACGAGGGCGTGTCAGTCTCTTACTGGTTAAAACCCACCCGTGTTCCTTCAGTTGCCTGTGTCTCCCTTTCGGACTTACCCGCAATCCCGGCAGGCATCGGTCCCATCGGACCCCTTCACCCGCTGACATCTCTTTGAGGTGCGCGTGGAACACAACGCGCCGTCGACCCGGGCCTGGTCCTTACCGGACGGCGAGCTACCCATTGCTCACCGTCCGCAAGCCCACGCCTACGGTTGCCGGGAATCGGCAATTGATTCCCGATGCCCAGGGCGTCTACTCCTGCGGCGGCTAGGGGCGTGAGGGCGCGAAATCTGCCTCTCCCTCATGCGTTCCGCCGCAAGCGTAATGCTTGCAAAGGAGGTGATGGCCTCCCATGCCCTCTCGCTCCGTACCATGGCCTGCAACTAGGGCCGGACGCGAGAGATCCCCGCCACCGATCGCCTCCATAAGGACACGGCGGTGCTCTGCCCAAGCCGGGCAGACCTCCACCGTATGCTCCACCGTGTCCTCCGGGTGATCCACGCAGTAAATAAGCAGGCTTAAGTTTAGTTTAGCCAGTTTCTCATTACAGTGGAGTGAAACTTGAACTTATTAATCCCTTGCCCAATCCCCATTTAGGTCTTACAAATGAATTTTCCTCCAATATGTATCGAGCTAAGCATTTTCAAAGGCGTGGGTGTAACCGTTAAACGATATTTATGTTAGTGATTTCCAGCCAGGGTTAATCTTTGTCCTCAAAGGGCTTAATGAGATCCGACCTTCTTTAATTTGGGCTCCAAATATCTTTGTGATGGAGGTTCGGTTTGAATTTCGAGTAGCTGACAGTTCGTTTACAAGTAGGTTCAGGTAATACATATACGTCACAGGTTGCTCTTGATAAGCAAAGGGTTTAATTTTCTCAATGCCAATAAGGCCTTTGGCTTTGTAGGTCGTAATACGTAGATTGCTGAATAAAGGCCATTGTATGTCTAGACTGTATCCTTAGGAACACAATAAAATATGTAAAAAAACACCCTGTTCGATCCGTGAGGGTGTTGTTAGGTATCGTACTGAGAGTATATTTATGTGGAGATTTACACGAAAAAAGAAAAAAAAAATCCCACATTTATTTTCAATGGGGAATTTTATAGTGGTTGGTAGTGGTGGCTGTACATTGGGCGCGGGCGGCCGTCGCATGTCGTGTTGAAAATTTGCAATTTTTTATGGATTTAGGGTAGTTTAGGTACTAAAATTTTTAATTTTAAATAGCTATAATTTTTTAATTTTCAATAATATATTTTTTAAACTTATAATAATGTTATTGCAGTATTATATGCCCTTTACGGATCGGACAGGGTTTTTTTTTACAAATTGTATGTACATATTATATCAGTTTGGTTGGTATCAAATCCAAGGCCCAACCCACCAACACCAACTATCGACTTACACTGTTTGTCACTGATTACTCGGCCATAGTAAATGTACTGTCGCTACTTCAGCATCGTCATCTCGTTCTCGTTGACGTCCCGTTCGCGGTGCGGTGGACAAACAGCCTTACTTAGCCTTATAATCAATTTCAAGACCAGCGTCCGGTATCAACGTTAGCAAAATCAAACTGACATGAACATGGGTCATCATCTTCAAGGTTTATAAAAGAACTCGATTTTATTTCATAACAACCGGGTTCTATTTTATTTATGGGAAGAGAAAAATAAAAGAAAATCGTTGGACGCATACGATGAGATACGCGGCCTTGTTATCGGTTGTCTTGTTATCTTCAGATATCCAACAGAGCTCCAATTTACCACCTCATCATGGAAACAAAGACATCTCGCCAATGTGCAGTATTACGGAAGGGTGTACGACTATGGCTTGGTGCGGCTTATCATCGTGGTTCTTTAAAAAACCTTTTAATATTGTAGAATACGTGACTGAATGTCTACTGAAAACCTTCGAAAGAATAACAAGAAATTTGGGCGATCTCAGTTAAAAGTTGCATAAACATTTTCTGCATTCCAAAATCCGCCCACTGGTGAAATTCATCAGCACCATTCAAAGTGACATAAAACAATGTTTCATTTATTACATTCACTAATTAAAAGTTAGCTTCTACAAATTAATTTGTGACTTGTCCGACGATATAAATATCTTGTTACAGGATATTCACATGTTTAGAAAACTATGATAAATTGTGTCTCATGTTTGAAAATAATTAATTAATTGCACATGCTTATTCACGACAGCTTCACTTTCACGTCCGGGAGCATTTAATCTGGTACACTTTTGACTTTGTACGTTAGTCCAAGTCTAAGATTTCTCTATTCAATCGTAATAGAAGACCTTCTCGTCTTTTAAAAATCCGCGAATAGGACCGGTCTAGACCAATAGAAGATCCAATTTAGTGGATCGGATCGGGTGACCATTGAAAATCAGCGCAATGCTGTGGGTCCCCCATAGCACAGCATCGTGCTGAGTGGAAGTCTTCTTGTCACAGTCATGGCGACGTGCAGCTCCCGACTATTTATGTTCTGTGTTCTGTTTTTATTCGGGTTATCTGCGAGAGGTGGACCCTTAAAACAACCGCTTACAAAGAGAAGAAGAAGCAGACCAGCACGATAAGATAGTAGAATTGATTGGCAAATCATGGCCTGTGAAAGCCATAAACAGAAAAAAAACTATAAATGACTGGAGCAGGCCTATACCCTTAGAGGGGTCCTTAATAAATAAATAAATTAATATAAGCTTTTTGTTAATAATATGAGCTTTTTATTTTATTAATTTATTATTCGATTTATCTTATCTTTTGCATGCACGTGTTTCTGAAACAAATAAATAAAATTTCGTTCTTTCTTTCAAATAAACCGCCGTGAAGCATCTCAATTAAACATGTACATAATATACCTGTTACCTATATTGTTGAAAACAATATAGACTGTTTACCTACTGGCACTCAAGCACCCTCTTTGTGAAAGGCGATAACACGTTGTAATTAATCCTAATGTTACTTGGAGCACACATCTACCCTATTTGATCCATCAAAACAGCAGCCAATAGAAAAGTTCGGAACGTTCACAGTCCTTCAGAACCTTACTATAATAAAACACAAAAAGTAGGGTAGTAACAGACAAGGGAGGATAGTTGGTAAACTCAATTTATGGGAGTTATTTCGGCTAGAGCGGACATTATCTAGTTCGGACGAGCCGAACATTCGCCGCTGGTTCGGATAAATTGCCAATTTTGACTTACACCCCTTTCCACGGTGACATATTACCGAATTCTGGCGGAATTGATTTAGGATTTGAAATATCAGTTCGGTATCTGCGTATATAAAGTGAAAAGCGTTTACAAAGTGGCTTATTTATAGGTTTTTTGGTAGGCAGGGTAGGTTAGTAAGTTTCATAAAAGGACAAAATGCGAGTAGTACGTAGATTTACCAAATGAAAAAAGGAAGTTACATTCGTTGTGTTAATTTTGACTTACACCCCTTTCATCATCATCATCATCAGCCTATAACGTTCCCACTGCAGCGACACGGCCTCATCTCAATGAGAGGGAGTGGGCTATAATCCACCACGCGTGCCCAGTGCGGATTGGTAGATGTCACATGTCTTCGAATTTTTGATTCTAGGACATGCCGGTTTCCTCACGATGTTTTCCTTCACCGTTTTGAGAGCAGTGGTGATGCAATAAATTACACAAAGTAATGCGCCTGTCTGGGTTCCAACCCACGCCTTACTGTTCGTAAGTTGGGGCCGCCACCACTGGGCCGCCCCTTTCCACGATGGCATGATAAATATTAAATTTTTATGACATTTAATAATTCATATAATTCGTTGTATACTTGTATTATATTTTATTTTGTTACCTATTTATTATGTTAAAATAACTGAACCTGACTTGGTTTCCGTACGTCTTTTTCAAGTGACCACTGAAAATAAGCGCTGTACTGTGGGTCCCACATAGCACAGCATCATGTTGGGTGGAAGCCTTCTTGGCACAGTCATGACGTGCAGCTGCCGACAATTTCTGTTTTATGATCGTGATTACGTATTGCAGCATTACACTGCTAACTAAACCTCTTGCATGGAAAAAGGCCGAGCATGTTTTATTAGTAAAATATTGACACAATTCACTCAATTTTAAATTTGATTTTATGGAAACAGAAATAAAAAAGATTCGTGGCTGTTTATGTCAGTCGTCGGTCACCTCTCATAGATTTTTGAATATGACGTGAACATTTTTCCTGAGAGTTATTTTTCCGTGAGCGGGTACCTTCCAGCTTTTGCAGTATTAAAGAGGTCTATTTCCCAGGGACCGATCCAGGATATTTTCCCTCAAAAGGTATTCTCCGTATTAGCACGTGAGTATTCCAGTTCACATATCACCCAGCCCACCTACATAATTTTGCCTTTCTTTCTGGTATAAAATGGTGTTTATGTTGGATTGGGAAAAGGCCGATTTCGGCCGTACCCTTGGGATACAACTGCTCCACTGGGCCCTGTGCATCGCCGGTCCTGTCTAGTGTCTACTACGGGTTGTATGGATTCGAGTACCGCGTCCTTGACGGCGACGCAGGTGGTTCTGCGGGTGATCCCGAGGCAGCGATTACAGAGAGCGCTTGCCGGCTCCGCCAGCAGCACGATGGCTTGCCCTGGTGCAGGCAACCCCCAAGCGGTTCCACTTCTATCATCACTTCCTCCTTCAATTTCTTAGGCTCCATTTCCTTTAAAAAAAGAGCTCAAACGACTTAGGTTCATCGCAACGAATATCATTCATGGTGTTAAACGCGAAAATCGACGGGGCTTTACGAAGCTATACTCGTAGCTATCGAGACGTACGTTCGAGTTGTTCTAAAAATCCGACTTAAATCACATATGCCGATGGGCCTAGTGTTTTTCCGAGAAAGATAAACCACTAATCGTTGAGCTCCTTAAATTCTGAGTTGAGCTGCACGATAACTGACAAATGCGTGCACTGACTGGACAGGTCTTCTCAATCTGAATGGTTATTTCCTCAAAAGACCATTTCAGACATCAATCTACATCGTCTTCACATGATCTGACCAAGATTATGTCTGGACTTTAAAAGAGACTGTGACCTCTGAGTTTGTTTCGGCCTTTCTTCTCAGAGTAGTCAGATAGGAAACGCCGACCTCATCTAGTTTTTAAAATATGATTGGCGTGTAAAAGTGTTTGTACAAACCTACTTGCAGAAATAAATCATTTATCATTTATCATTTACTGAATAATTTATCTAACGAGGCTATATTTTTTTTTATTTGCCCCCTTTTTTGTTTGTTTTAAGTACATAATTTAATCAGTACAATATAATCTTGTGATTTTACCTGAATATCTCGGTTTATCCTATAACCTAAGGCATCCAGGGTTCGATACCCGGCGTCATTTGGCTTGAATGTGAGAAACATATTTTTTTTTGCTACAGTACGTATCTGGATCTATTTTGTTAAAAAAATCTGAATTTTTGTATGCAAGTGTTTCTGTGACAAATAAACCTATTTTTCTATCTTTTTCTATATCAGTTCGGTGTCTGCGCATATAAAATGAAAAGAGTTTATAAAGTGCCTTAAATATAAGGCTGTTTTTTTGTAGTCAGGGTCTGTTAGTACCTAAGTTAGTTAGCAGTAGAATATGCTGTGAGTTTGATGAAATGACGAAAGGAAGTTGCCTTCATTGTGTTAAAACAAAGTGTCGTAATAGTTAGGCACTAAAATAAGTTTCCTTTGAGTAAGGAAAGTTTGTGGAGGCGATCGATGGCGGTAATCTCTCACGTCCGGACCTGGTCCAGGCCATGGTACGGGGCGAGAGGGCATGGGAAGTCGACACCTTCTTCTGCGAAGCAATAATGCTCGAGAAGAAGGAGGCGGAACGCGTGAGGGAGAGGCAAACTTCGTGCCCTCACGCCCCTGGCCGGGAATCGCAGGCCGATTCCCAGCCACCGTAGGCGCGGGCTTGCGGACGGTGAGCAATGGGTAGCTCGCCGTCTGATAAGGACCAAGCCCGGGTCGACGGCGCGTTGTGTTCCACGCGCGCCTCAAAGAGATGTCAGCACAACTGAAGGGGTCCGATAGGACCGATGCCTGCCGGGGTTGCGGGAAAGTCCGAAAGGGATAACGTGGCCCCTGGCAAAGTACAGGAAACTGAAGGAACATGGGTGGGTTTTAGTCAGTAAGAGTCTGACATGCCCTCCGGGAGCGGGAGAAGTTATTTGATAATTACCCACCCAAAAAAAAAAAAAGGCTGAAAACTATTGCTTTCAGCTTCAATGCCTGTTGTTGAACAAAATCTGCTGTGGGCTATGAAAACAGGAACAGTTCATTCACTGGTAAATTCATAACCAAAAACCAGAGGAGCGTACGGTAATTAAATATTTTAGATTCATAATAAAACTTTTATTGTTATAATTAATGGTTCAACCATCGATTATAAATATAATTTTGTTTTATGCCGTGGCAATAAAATGTTCATAAAACTGCTGTTGAAAAAAACATTTGTGTCTCCTTTTGAGGCAGTCGGCTCCATAATTACTTTTACGACTGCCATATTTTAAAATTAGGGTTATGAAACTGCTTACAAGCTTTTAAAAACATAATTTGAGATGTACGAAATCTGACCAAAGACCGCACCGCGATCTTAAAACCAAAGTTTTCTTTCAACTTTGTCTTAAACAGCCACACGCTTTCCATAGGATTAATAAGTAGGTACTGTGTAACTACACAGGGTGGCAGGACCATCGACGACCAATCAATCAATCAATCAATTGTTAGGATTCAGTAGGCACATGATTCTGGAACCCGTGCGTTATAAATTTCGACTATTATTTAAAAAAAAAACAATAGAATACTGAAATAGTGCGAAGATTAAAAATATGTTTTGAAGTTGTTTAGTGTAGGTGCAGTGTAAGTGAACTTAAACTGTTGTAACTGTGTACTGTGTAAAGAACACGTGAATCAACACGTGTCTTCCCCTTAACTTATCCTAATAATATTATTACCGCGAAGGTTTGTGAGGAGAAAGAGTAACAAACATCCATCCATCCAGATGGATGTTTGTTACTCTTTCTCGCAAAAACGACTGAATGGAATTAAATGAAATTTGGCACACAGATAGTTGTCCTGGCCTGTGGCCTGGATTAACACAAAGGATACTTTTTATTCCGATGTTCCCACGGGATCGAGACTTATGCGGGTGAAACCGAAATAACGTCTTTCTTATTCACTACTAGCATAGTGAATAAGAAAGACGTTATTTAGAGATTTCTTTATTTTAAAGTTATTTAGTAATTGTAATGTGAATAAAGTATTACCAATTGTTATACTCTATAAAGGGGAAAAAAATGTTATTCCATACATTGGTCGTTAGGTGCGCCGCGTTCCCAAATAACGGTAGGAGGGGTTCACATCGGCGTCGAGTCGACGATGAAGTACTTGGGACTCGTCCTCGACAGTCGGTGGAACTTCGTGGAGCATTTCCGACGTTTGGCTCCCAGACTGGACCGGGCCGGGGCTGCCTTGAAGCGGCTCCTGCCCAATCTAGGGGGTCCAAACGCCTCCTGCCGGAGGCTATACGCGGGGATCGTGCGGTCCATGGCCCTGTACGGGGCACCGGTGTGGGCGCATTCGTTGAGGCGGCGGCCTGCCCGCCGGTTGAACGCGTCCCATAGGGTCATGGCCACCCGGCTGGTCCGGGGATACCGCACGGTCTCCGGTGAGGCGGCGAGCCTTCTTGCCGGATTGCCGCCATGGGATCTGGAGGCAAAAGTCCTCGCGCATATTTGGGAGTGGCGCGGGGAGGCGAAACGCCGGGGCTTGACTCCGATGCCGCGAGAAATCGCGGCACAGCGGACAGAGCTCCGACGGGATCTCATGGCGGCATGGAGAGTACGATTGTCGCAACCCAGTGCTGGGCACGCCACTATTGCGGCGATAACGGACACGGACACGGCTGTTTCGGGAGGTACCTGTTTCGGATAAGGCGGGAGGAAACGCCCGGGTGTCATCACTGCGTGGATCGCCCGGAGGACACGGTGGAGCATACGGTGGAGGTATGCCCGGCTTGGGCAGAGCACCGCCGTGTCCTCGTGGAGGCGATCGGTGGCGGGGATCTCTCGCGTCCGGCCCTGGTCCAGGCCATGGTACGGAGCGAGAGGGCATGGGAGGCCGTCACCTCCTTCTGCGAAGCAGTAATGCTCGCAAAGGAGGAGGCGGAACGCGTGAGGGAGAGGCAAATTTCGCGCCCTCACGCCCCTAGCCGCCGCAGGAGGAGACGCCCTGGGCGTCGGGAATCGATTGCCGATTCCCGGCCACCGTAGGCGCGGGCTTGCGGACGGTGAGCAATGGGTAGCTCGCCGTCCGGTAAGGACCAGGCCCGGGTCGACGGCGCGTTGTGTTCCACGCGCGCCTCAAAGAGATGTCAGCAAGTGAAGGGGTCCGATGAGACCATTGCCTGCCGGGGTTGCGGGATTAGTCCGAAAGGGATACCGTGGCCCCCTGGCATTGCACAGGCAACAGAAGGAACACGGGTGGGTTTTAGTCAGTAAGAGTCTGACACGCCCTCCCGCTCCACCCAGAGCGGGAGACGTCATTTGATGATTTCCCACCCAAAAAAAAAAAAAAAAAAAAAAGGTGCGCCGCGTTAGTACGCCTCGTAGATTTTGAAAATATAATATTGACGAAAAATTTCAACGCAGGAGACCAAAATCATGTACCTACTGAATCCATGGTAACTGGTTGTGCGCATGTCCCTGCAATGCACTTCATTGCATGTACAGCAAGTACTTTACTTAATCAGAGTTTAGCTCCAGTCTAAGATAGAACATAAAAGTTATACATATAGTAGTAGGTACTATCACTTTTAATGAAGACATTACATAATATAATCACGCAATGTTTAAGCACGTAACTGTAAACATTGACATAATTAGGAGTAAGCCCGCCCCGCACTGATCGTAGAGCGTTACTAAGTCAATATTATTATTACAGCTGTTACTTATTGAACACTTGCATGACTATGTTTGGAGCCTTAGTATATTCATCAATTTAAACATGCTATGAATTCAGATCACTTACTCACTTATAAATAACTAGTACATAACCTTATCTTTGACAATATCTCATTCTAAATTTATTTGTACGCTCACAATAATCAAGACACTCCCGCGGAAGTGTCTTCGCATTACATTACGCCCAAGATACAGGATTTTCCTAGTTTGTGGGGCAGGGTAACTTTGACAGGGACCTTTGGTATACACCATTCTGTATAACTTTTCTATTGTCAAAGTTTATGATTTGCCATTTTTAAACGCCAAAAGTTACAAAAGACAGCACCTCAAAACGCTCGTTCTTGGCCACTTCCAACGCCCGATCATATTTTGTAAAGATTGATCATTTAAACCAGGTGCAATTGGTGCTTTGAAATTGCCTCCAAGTGCGGTGAATCGGCGCACCCTGGGCTGTCAGATCCGGTACCACCTTGCTGAATAACATGAGAGTCTGAGTTCAATTTCCAGGTCGGACAAAGGGTTATTTACATTGGACTTAAACCTAAATGGCTATACTAAATGGCTAAATGAAATATGGCTGTACTAAAGGTACACTTCTGTCTAATACGAGTTCCGACGCGGAACTAACGCGGCAGAAACAGCTCGCAATATCAATGTTGCGTTTGGAGAGGGGGGGGGGGGACTACTAATGAACGCACCGTTCGATTTTGGTTTAAACGCTTTCGTGATGGAAACTTTGTTTTGAAGAATTAACCACGTGGAAGATCGCCCACACAGGTGAATAATAATGAATTGAAAGAGATGGTGGAAGCCGATCCTAGCCAAACTACCCAGGAATTAGCGGCATGGTTTAACGTTACCTTAATCTTATCAATAAAATAAAAAATATGAGAAATGGGTGCCTCATGACTTGACTGATCTGCAGAAAGAAACGCGTGTTGAAACTTTTGTTGCCTTCTTGAATCGATACAGAAATGAAGGAATATTGGATCGAATTGTGACTCAGCATGGTGTTATTCACTATAGCTTTCTCCGATCTGGTCAAGCATTAACGGCAGATGTATACTGTGCTGAACTCCGAACAATGATAGCAAAACCAGCAGTGAAACAGTCCCGACTCATGAATCGATCTTCACCATTATTGCTCCATTATAACGCGAGACCTCATACAGCACGAGAAACCGTTTTAACTCTACTGGAACTGCAATTAGAAACCATTCGTCACCCTCCGTATTCGCCAGACCTTGCTCCAATGGACTACCATATTTTTCATGATTTGGACAATTTTCTACGTGATAAAAAGTTCTCTTCTCAGGAGGCAGTACAAAATGCTTTCACACAGTTTGTCGAATCTAGATCACGAGAGTTCTATCACAAAGGCATAAATGACCTTCCTATTAGATGGAAGCAATGTATAGATAATAATGGTAATTATTTGGATTAAATAAATATGTTAAATTAAAAAAAAAAAAAAAAAAAAAAAACTACAAATCGGCAATTTCATACTTTAACCCCTAATTTTATTATGGATTCCAGATTAAAGATTCCAGATTTAATTATGGATTGGCGCGCAATTCGAAATTCAAATGAATTTTATTCGAAAGATGTGTTAATCTAATTTCTAATTCAGTCATATATTTTTAGATAGTTTTTTGTTTTTGTGACATTGTGGTAGTTTTTGGCGCCATGGATTAACTGAAAATTCGTACAATTTTCGAATATGAGTTCCTACGTGGAAATACCGCTGCGCAAACAACACGAAACATTAACGACGTGTACGGGCCTAACACTGCTTACATAAATACTGTCCATTATTGGTTCAATGATTTTAAATCTGGAAATTTTGAGTTGAAGAACGAGCCTCGCGGTCGGCCGGTAGCCATTGTCGACAACGACGAATTGAAGGCGACAGTGGAAGCGGATCCAACTCAATCTACAGCTGAGCTTGCTGTGGGCCTTGGAGTTAGTGACAAAACAACATTAAAGCAGTTGCGTCAAATCGGAAAGATAAAAAAGCTAGATAAGTGGGTACCACACGAACTAAGCGACCAACAGCGAGATTTATGCGTCGAAGCATGCATAGCACTACTGAATCGGCATAGAAACGAGCAAATTCTTAATCGAATTGTTACCTACGATAAAAAGTGAATCCTGTACGACAACCATAAGCGTTCGTCTCAGTGGTTGGTACTCGGGGTACAGCACCTAAACAGTGCGCTAAAAAAAACATTACTCATAGGAAGATGATGGTGACTGTCTGGTGGACCAGTGCCGGACTTGTACATCACAGCTTCTTACAGAATGGCACAACAGTGACGGCAGATGTCTATTGCCAAGAATTGCAAACAATGATGGAGAAGGTCGTAATTCAACAACAACCAGACTAGTCAATCGCTCTTCCCCATTGCTTCTCCACGACAACGCGCGAGCTCACACTTCACGACAGACCATCGCAAAGCTACAAGAGTTACAGCTGGAAATTCTCCGTCACCAACCATACTCACCGGACTTTTTTTGTTTTTGTTTTGTTTTCGGGCGGAAATCCTCATGGATGTCCTCCGCCCTGGGGAGGGCAGAGGGGTCTCTCAGACTCTTACTGACTAAAACCACCCCGGTGTTCCGTCTCAAACTTGCGCCGGGGAACACGGGATCTAATGCGACTTCCGCGATCCTCGGTTAGTGCCGGCCCGCCTCTGCGGGCCGCCTCGAGTTTGGGGAGAGTGAGGTGTTAAACTCCCCCCTTACATCATAGAGAGGCACGCGTGGAACACTACGCGCCGCCATCTCAGGTCCTAAAGAGTAGGGGGCGATGGATTTCCCCAGATCCGTCGCCCCTGGACCCATTTAGGGTGGCTGGAAGAGGGCGTTATCCGCCCGGCGCCCGAGCGTCCGGCTCCCTGTTTATGCGACACAGGTACTTCCCGAAGCAGCCATGCCCCGAGAGCACCTGTGTCACCCGAAACGACAGGGAGCCGTGCCTCCTCCGGAACCAGCGCTCGAGCACTGGCCGGACCGCCCCGATGGTGACGGGGCTGGCGGTTGGGCTTGAAAGCCTGTCCCACCATTCCACCACCAGAGCTGCGTGAAGCTGTGACCGACGCTGCTCCCAATGTCGCTGCGTCAGCCACTCGCCTCGCGCCCTCGAGTCCTCGCGCCACCGATACAGTGACGCGAGTACCTTCGCCTCGAGGTCCCAGGGCGGGGATCCGGCCAGTACACAAGCCGCCTCGTAGGAGATCGTGCGATACCCCCTGATGACTCTGACGGCCATCGCACGCTGCGGCTTCCGCAGAACAGCAATGCTGCCGGCCGTCAGGTCAGCCGCCCAGATCGGGGCCCCATACAGGGCCATCGATCGCACGATCCCCACGTAGAGCCGCCTGCAGGCGGCGCTCGGGCCCCCCAGATTGGGAAGCAGCATTGACAGCACCCCAGCCGCGCCCAACAATTTGGGCGCCAGCCGCTGGAAGTGGGGACCGAAATCCCACCGGCTGTCGAGCACCAATCCTAAGTACTTCATGGTGGACTCGACAGCGATTCGAGACCATTCGAGACCACGATATGTGATCCCAGCGGCATACTCACCGGACCTTGCCCCAACAGATTTCTATTTTTTTTTAAATTTAGACAATTTTTTAAGTGGGAAAAAATTCAACACCAGGCAGTACAAAACGCTTTCGCTGACTTTATCGTCTCCCGTCTGGCAGACTTCTACAGTAAAGAGATAAACAAACTGCCATCAAAATTGCAAAATTGTATAGATAATTTGGGCCAGTACTTTGATTAGCTGAAAAAAAAAAAAAAAAAAATTATCATACAAATCTCCAATTTCATAGGTAAATACCTAATATTATAAATGCGAAAGTGAGTTTGTTTGTTACGCTTTCACGTCAAAACGGCTGAACGGATTTGGATGAAATTTGGCACATGGGTAGACCATGATCTGGAAAAGGACATAAGCTACTTATTATCCTGGTCCGCAGACGAAGTCGCGGTCAACAGCTAGTAATAATAATATAAATGCGAAAGTGAGTTTGTTTGTTTGTTACGCTTTTACGCTAAAACGGCCGAACGGATTTCGATAAAATTTGGCACAGAGATAGTTTATAACCTAGATTAAAATATAGGATACTTTTTATCCCGATAATCCCACGGGATCGAGATTTATGCGGCACTGCTAGTAATTATTATGCTTACTATTTGCCTCGTGCAACCACGAGCTAGAACAGTTTCAGATAACTATTACTGAAATTAATTTTCTAAGTACCCTTCTCTAAGGTATTATATTATCATTTTATTGATCCTAGACCAGGTTGTTAATATATTACTTGGGACGGTAAAGGTGCAGTGAATAACAGTTATTAGTAATAGTAAATTTACATGATTTGTTACTGCTACAATTTATTTATAACCAGCGTCGTTAGGCTCATACTGGGCCTATTTGGCGCAGCCGTGAGGCACACAATACCGTTTTTAATTTTTTTCTGTTTTTGTATGAATATTGTGTGCCCCTGGGTCAAACTAATTAATTTTCTTTCTTTTTTTCTTTCCGTAACTTTTGACTGGAGTTATTGGAGCAAGTCAAAATATTAAAGTATAGTTTAAAATAGCCTTTAAAATTAAAGTTTGGATTGTAAGGTGGTTTGACTTGCAGGTAATCTTTTAAGACGCCGCTGGAACTTGAGTGGTTAGCTTGCGTGTTCTGTGCTGAGCTCACGCAACGCGTCGTACGTCCAGCCAGTAATAGGACTCGCCCATCGAGGAGCACTGTCCTAAATTAGACGAATTATTGATTTATTATACATAAATTAAAAGGTATTACTTAAATAATTAAATTATAATGGTGAAGGTTTCAGAAAAATACGCTTGGTAGTTTTTGAGCGATTCTCAGTTTTTTATCCGCGTTAGACATGATTTTACAAATTAATTACAGTATGTAATATAAACATAATCTAAAATATTCACAGATTGAGTTAATAAGGAAATGCTCTAATTTAACATATATTTTTTCCAAATCATTAACACTACTCGTTTATTTATTTATTTAAACTTTTCACACTTATAAAAGTACAAAGGCGGACTTAATGCCTTAGGCATTCTCTACCAGTCAACCAAGGGTAGTGAAGAGATTAGATGGCAGGTGCTCTGTTTGAGAGGAACAAAGAAAAATCATTTTTTATTAAAATATATCATTATAAATAATTATATTACATACACATACATACATATTTAATAAAATATATACCTATATTATATATATACATTATACAAATTCAAGGGAGAGGTGTTGAGATGACTCTACTCTATATACAGACGTGTTTAGACGTGATCTTCAGTATAAAATCATTAAAAGTCGGTTATGGTCGCGTTAAAAGTATATGTTGATGTAGGTTCTGTCTTAAATGGCAATGTGATCATAGCCATCCTCAGAATAAAAGAAGCCATTTTTTTGTGATAAGCTAGCCACACTATTTCCAACTACTGCAACTCCTGAAAGCCAGAATCAACAGCGGTGACCACCAGAAAACCACCGAGGCGATGAAGAAGAGTGTGGCTGCAGTCTGTAGAGAACACCTACCTGGAGCCAAGATAATGGTCTTGTAGCGGAGTTTTATCTTCTAAACGAGCCTGACTACCTCATTAGTCTAGTGGCAGGCAAAGTGTTATTGGGTTTTCCATCTGGAATTTCGCAGTAGCAGCCCGGAGTCTGAATTTGTGCCCGGTTGAAGGCAATAGTTTCGCCCCCTATTACATGGGACTTAAATATAATTGGCGAAATGTGGGTGTACTTTAGTTACACCCCTGTCTAACCAGAGCATCGCGCAAAAACCCAAACTACGACCAAAAGCTAGATAAGACAGTCTCAAACCAATCCAATGTTACCAAAGTTAATTTCGTTTTATTAGCCATCAAAGTGCACGGTAACTGTTTGATCGCAGTCTCGGGACACAATCTCGCGCACGACAATAGATTAGCCCAAGTGTTCCGCGCCGTAGTCGTAATTGCCGATACCGAGTGGGACAAGGCTATAGTCATTACACATATGGAAGAGAAACAAAAGAAGGTCCACTCCTAATGCCTTTACATTGCCTTTAAGAGCCTATACTACCTCAAATGGCTTAGCATGATCCTCCGTTTTGCCGAAAATACTGCAGCATTAATTTTGAAATAAATAGTAAAGTTGAGGATTAATTTTAAGTACTATGTTTATCGAAAACACCATTCCATAAAATTTCCTCAATAGAAAAAAAAATCCAAAGTTACCTCCAAACCGAACAATAAACCGCTGGTATTCAGAAAATACTTCAAGTTAGATTATGAAACTTTGCATACTAACTGAACTAACTATATAGCAGGTGTTATCTTATTTTATTTTTTTAAATTACCATTATTTTCACCGTAAAAAGCAATTACCTAAACTACTGGCGCCTTGAAGCCGCCAGTGCCCCACTCCGTCTCGCTCTCACTCAGTCCGCGAACAGTATGATGCGAGCGAGATAAAACGTGAATTTAAGCTGAGGTAGTATGGGCTCTTAACGCTCGCCGAACGGATGACCGATATGGCCAACAAGTTATACAGTGACGACCGCTTACCAGAAGTGCGGCATGGATAGCCGACAAAGTAGACCGACAACTTTGTGAAGGTCGCGGGAATCCGCTGGATGAGGAAGCTACAGGACTAGTTGTTGTGGCGATGCTTGAGTGAGGCCTATGTGCAGCATTAGATAGACATTTTTCGGCTGATTAATGATGATTGTAAATGCTAGGCTCTAGATTTCTGCCCATGTTCATTCACGTTTAAATCAGGTGATTGTGTCAAATAAAATAGGAAGTGACTCTGTCCCAAAAGTTGGAACCGCCCCTCTAATTTCTGCGTGCCTACCTCTCCTAGGGTACTTTCCGTTCGAATGAAACTTCTGAACATGTCTGCATTTTAGGTAGGTTACGGTTAATGGTGAAACCACCGCTAAGGTTGTTTCAGGACGGTTTTATAAATTCAACAATGTTCCTTATGGTACACATAATGCTGATAAAGTTAAAAATTCGCATTCAAATTTAAATTCTTTATTCCAAAAATAATTTAGGTTATTTTAGTGTTCATTGCAGTAAGATTCCATTATGAGAGGAGTTTTTGGACAGCCATTCAGGATGTTGAAGTCGTGAAGAAAAAATAATAATAATCAACATCATTGTTATCTTAGTCCTGATTTAGAACTGGTGGGTATAATTTTCCTTAATGGACCATTAAGAAACTTATAAAGACCAACTATAATTTAACTTTAAAAATAACACAAAAATCTTCGAGAATACCCAAATAAATGACTCCTAAACTTGTAAACGACAACGGCAAAACTCGCTAAAATGAAGTGCATATTTTAATATTCCCAGCCGCACTGAACCGTGAACTGCATATTCCCCAGACAATTAGTTCTGCTATCATATGTTGCAAGTTCTATATATATAAAGTGTCAGCGAGGCGGACACCATAAAATAATACCACCATAAAATGGCGATGCGTGCGGCGTAAGCCTTAGCCTTTAACGCCGATTAAATTTCTTTAATACTTGATCGGCTTACACCGGTCCTCTTGATAATGTATTATCTGGAATGAGTAACAATATGCGGCTAAGGACTGAAGATGTTATTATATTTATTAGTGCAGGTTTTGCGAGAAACAGGGTGAGTTTAGAATTAACTGTTGTCATGTGAAGAACAAAAGCTTTTCTCTTTGTTTTGGGCACGTAATCTAAGAGACCAACATTTTGTGTGACTTTTAGACTATCTTTTTAAGGCATGTCTCCGTTAAAAATATGAACACAATAACCCTATAAACAAACACAGTACAGACAAATTGAAAAAGTTTAAAAAGTAGGTACGTACTAAACCTCAACACACCCACACTCCATTTCAAAAATTAACATTCCACACAAAACAGTAATATTTTAACACATTGTAAACACAGACACACGTGAATAAAATTAATATTATCACAGCGAGGAGCGTTCCGTTCATAAAACTCTCCGTCTAGCTTCATTTTATTTAATGGCACCACATATAGTTGTTAAATTAAAATGCTGTGCTTACGACGACCAATGAAGGCAGACAAGCCATGCTGCTTGGATTAAGTCCTGACACTCAACCCTGCAACTGCGCAGATTTAATCGGGATTAATTCTGTCGCAGGTTTTGAGGCAGGTTGGCCCTTCGTTTGACATCTTAGCAGATTTGGCTGTAGTCTATTTTCACAGAATTTTAGTTGAAGTAACTTTTGCTTGCCATTCCTTCTGCTTCCCAGCCGAACCTTTTCATGAAACGTATGTAGTGTCCTATAATTATATTGCACGCACACTGTTCATCAAGAACAGTGTGCGTGCAATTTTTTTTTCAAAAATTGTTTTGCTTTTCGAGTAACACAAGGCAGGAGGATGAAATGAAATGACTGCCTCGTTGGTCTAATGGTTGCAAGCGCTACTGCTGAACATGAGGTCCTGGGTTCGATTCCCAGGTCGGGCAAAGTGTCATTGGGTTTTTCTTTCTGGAATTTCTCAATAGCAGCCCGGAGTCTGGATTTGTGCCCGGTTGATGGCAATAGGCTCGCCCCCTATTACATGGGACTTAAACATAACTGGCGAAATGTGGGTGTAGGTACTATAGGTGCACTCTGCCCAACCCCAACGTTTGTGCAGGATAAAACATTTTTTTTTCTTTCTTTTCTCTTTTAAAAACAAAATCTTTATAAACATTCCAAATAATAGTAACAAATGATGGAATTATTTTAAAACAGGTAAAAATACGGCTTCGTTCCTCGTTTTGAGTAGCGCTGCTGCAATACTACAAAATCGAGTCAATTTAAAATCGTTACATATCTTTGTGCTCTCAAACTCTCAATGTTCGTCGAGATTCCGGATGACAACCAGATATGATAAAGTGGGATGTCGCATTGTATGTTAAGATGGTGAAATGCAGCTTTAGTGGTTATTTATCGAATAGATTTTAATGACAGATGTCCATTACGGCAATTTGATTTTATGGGACTATTCGATAAGCATTAATTAGGTAGATTATGTTCCGTAAGTTACACTTAGTGGCTCAATTAAAGTTTATGAATCGTTACGTCACATTGATTGGTTAGGTAACTAATGCAATTAAGAAGAATGTTGAATAATTTGAATTAATTTGTTTAATTATTTGACTGTCGGAATGTTAATAATGCACAACAAAAACACATAACTTGCAACACAAAACAGTCCCCGCAGCGATCGTAGTGTTAAGATGGAACAAACGCATTTGAACATATACCTGGGTTTATACATTATTAAGATTCTTTTTGCGTTTCGCGTTCTTCGCTCAAATTGCCGCGTTTATACAAAACATAATTCTACCCCTTCTGAATAAGGTGCATTATTATTTGTGTGTTTGTTGTACTCATATGACGCGGTAAGCCTTTCAATTTCCAACAATGCTCAGTATGCGAAAATTGTTGTCGACCTTAGTACGTGTTTGACTTCTGTTAGGCGTCTCTCTTTATTATGTCTATGTTCATAGTTGCTTTGGAATTCACTTTTATTTGTCAGTGCCATTTCTTCATCTAATAACAGTCACTTGAGCTGACAGTTGCAAATGTTCGGCCCATTTTATTACTGCTTTTATTGTGAATTTTTCACAATTTGTAGGAGACGGTCCTGTGTCAGGGAGTAGGGAAATTACAGGTGATAGAAGAATTTATTTCTAGTGACTTATAGCTGTATATTACAGGAGTTATTGAATATTCATTTCATGATGATCAATCATGATCATTAGCTTTCAACTTACGCCGCTCAACAAACTATCTAAATTCAGATAAAAAGTCTGAATAAAAACTTTTATCTCCGCCTAATAGACGAAAGTTGAGACAAAAATAAAACTAGTCATCTCATTGTTAGCGTGTAGTCATCCATCTTACCCCATTAATTGATAAGATAGGACGTTCCTATTAAACCGATATCGCAGCCACCCACACAAATCGAATATCCGAAATGACTCCCGGAATCCGAACATCTACTACAAAATCCAATAAATAATTTGAATTTATACTGCATCCATTGCGCGTATTCCATTTTTGAAAACAGACAATATCGAAATAAAGTTTCGGTGGAACACGAATATTGATGTGAGAGTTTTTAATCGATGTCGAGATATTCTCGCAGTTTGATATCGAATAAATTGAGCATTAAGCTTTAATTCGGTTATGTTATATTGCGGCGGCCTCACATCGATCATCACAGACGTTAACTGTTACCGGCTTTGATGTTTTGATATCAATATTAATTGGCGTGTACTGTGCATTTGACTGATCATAAATCTATAGGAAATCAGACCAGAAATAAAAGTATCGTTTAGTGATGTTATTTTGATAAGAAAATTACATGCATTATTGTTGCTATGAGTCAAAAGCTTGGTTATTCGATTATTCGGTACTCCTGAATTAATTAATTAAATTAAATTATTGTTGATTTCGGCACACACAGTTAGTGGTTTAACTGAGAGAAGGCTTAGAGCGGCAGTGGAAACACTACAGGCTGATCTTGGCATTGCACAGGCAACAGAAGGAACACGGGTGGGTTTTAGTCAGTAAGAGTCTGACACGCCCTCTCGCTCCACCCAGAGCGGGATCATTTGGTGATATCCCATCCAAAAAAAAAAAAAGCTGATCATGCAATAATAATCACAAGCGTAGTTGCTTTTTAAAGCTAGCCCATCTATTGGATGCTATGAATCTGTTAATCTTCTGTTTCGAGTGTAGGTACTTTAATCACACTAATATTATAAAGGCGAAAGTTTGTGAGTGTGTATGTTTGTCTCTTCTTTACGCTAAAACTACTAAACGGATTTGGATAATATTTGGCACACAGATAATTTATAACCTGGATTAATACATAGGATACTTTTTATCCCGATATTCCCACGGGATCGAAACTTATTAAACCGCGGGGCGCAGCTAGTTATCTATATAATAAAAATTAAATGCTGTTCTTTGGTAAGCGCATCACTTCAGAAAGGCTGGACCGATTTGGAATTTATTTTGTTTTAAATAGTCCGAATCATGTTCTTACAGAAAGAAAAATTAGAAAAGTTGCCGGGAAAATTTGTGCATTTTCCTAGAATAATTCGAAGACGTGTGACATCTACCAACCCGCACTGGGCCCGCGTGGTGGATTACGGCCAAAGAGATTTATTGATAAGTAAATAATTTCTGTCTTTGATTACGACCCTCTCTCCCACAGAGAGGGTGTGCCAGCAGTGGTAACATTATCCGCTGATTATGTTATTATTTATACAGGACAATGTCTGTAGGGTTAGCTAGTTTAATTATTATATACGTAAAATCACGTGCAGTACCAAAAAGGTAACACCTTCCACCATAAAATAATACCAGCTTTAATTTATGGCCTACTAGCTGCGCCCCGCGGTTTTACCCGCATAAGTTTCGATTCCGTAGGAATATCGAGATAAAAAGTACATTATATGTTAATCCAGGTTATAAACTATCTGTGTGCCAAATTTTATCCAAATCCGTTTAGTAGTTTTAGCGTGAAGAAGAGACAAACATACACACTCACAAACTTTAGCCTTTATAATATTAGTAGGATAGTGTGATCACATGAACATTTTATGAAGAGCTCTATATTTTCTCTATGAAATATGTCTGTCTCTCGCAGACAGTAGAGTACTCACCTAAGTAGGTACTAAGCGCCAGCATCTGGGCAAGTTGTAATGAGATTAGGAGCGTTGGGACCCCGCACTGGCTCTGCGCTGTTATTAAATCTGCCTCACAGCTTTTACTGTAGCGGTTTCCTTTTACAAGAGATTTTTTTTATATTCTGTTATGATTTATTCGTATATAAAGTTTTATGTGTAGGTACTATCAACAAAAATTGGGTGGCTACACAGGATGAACTAAGATGAGATTTAGAAGAAGAAGAATTAAGTAGATAATAACTAGAATAATAAATTAGTCAAAAGTAGGTAAATTATTCGATATAATTGTATTTCGAAATTGTTAGTAGTAATTGTTTTAATTTTACTTTTGTTTCGGTTTTAATAAATATTAATCTCAATAAATAAGATTAAGAAACTGAAGTTTTAGAATTTGTCGCTACTGTACCATGAGCTCGATTTGGACAAATCTAAAATATCATTATGAATTAGTTTTATGTAAAACAAATCATTCACAGAAAGTAGGTGAAAAGTTCAACTGAACTTTAAGATATTGTAGCTTACCGATCCTAGGTAGGAAGCAAGACAGTCGGCGTGAACATGCCAAGAAAAGATATCTTAAAGGAAACTGATTTCATTTATAAATAAAAAGGATGCTAAAGTTAGGAGACCTTTCGTTATAGAGGTCTAATTATACCAAATTCAAATCATTCGAAATTATACAGATCAAACAGATTTCACAGATTATTAGTTCGATGGCATAGTCCCCTCAGGGTATACGATCTAACAGAAATCGCAACAAAAAGTAGGTAATCATTTCCTTCACAAACTAACATAATCTATGACAAACTACTGGAGGCCATCCATATTCTGACACAACAACAATTATATAACAAAAAAAAACATATGTTCCATGCAAATTGAGAAATATAGATAATTTAAGACCAGTATTAAAACGACTCTTGATTAATTTAATTATAACTCTTAACAGACGTTTTTATTTCTTTGATATTTAAATCGTAAAATTAGTCAGATAAACTTGTTCTTTCGAGAGCCAGTAATTAATTTAATATCAGTTTGAGATACGATGCCATGCTTTTAAGCATACGTCTTGGTCCACAACCAGTCATCATCGAATTAAATATTCGATTCAATTTGGACCGACTTATTGACTTGTGGATAATACCACAGATTAATACAGAAAGGACAATCCGCTAAATTATTTAAATAAAAAGCGACTCTTGTTATGACACAATAAAGTGGTCGCACAACGCCGCTAGTTATATTTACCTTCCTATCGCGTGACTCTCGATCTGCTGACTAAGTTACACCAAAACTGGGATACCGGTAATTTTTTTAAACCGTTATTATGTACTTGACGCAAAACCTTTACATTCGGATTCGTTCGTTTAAACCGTTTTTTTACCGGTATTTGAAAGAGCATTTATATAAAGGTTTTTTCGGATTAAACGAAAATAAAAATCGGTTAATCGGTACGTCTACGTAGCGCGCTGCTATGTACGGCATCCTTACAAGTAGTCACAAGTTGCAACGCGTTTACCGACATGCCACTCGTCGAATAAACCGGTTTATTTAGGTTAAAATTAGGTTCTTTAAACGTTTATGTTCTTAAGAAAAGTTCGGAGGAAATCCGAAATAAACCGGTATCAACCGGAATTTTTAAACCGGTTCCGAGCCTTGCGTTACACTCACTGAATTGGCCCAGCAAGATGTGCCCACCACGTACTTGTAGCTTCATAACTAAACTGCGGAGTGTCCTGTCTGTACCTATTCATCTGTGACAATACTAATATTATATTTTCTTAATATTTCGTATTGTGTGGTTAGATAGGCATAAATTACCCTTAATCGTCTTTCATGATTTAGTGCTAAGATGTCGAGTAACGTTAAGCATAAGTCAAGTCATATCATAGGTACCATCGAAGAAGTTCATATCTATACACCGTAAGGATTATTTCTGCTTGCAGCGCTCGCCCGATTTAGAACCGGGGCGGTATCAGATGTAGTCATCGTGTTCACGGGATTTTGTTTTCAAACTGCTTAGATATGAAGTTCTTCGATAGTACATCACATAGTAGACAGAATTACTTCCTGCTTATCTACTTTGTGCCAAGGTCATCCTCATCAGCCTATAGCAGTCCACTACTGAACATAGGCCTCTCCTATTGCACGCCATTCAACTCGATTTCCGGCAACTCTCAACCAGCTGCTACCAGCCACGCTCCAGCACCTAAGCTGAAACCTCCTACCTTACGTTTGCCAATTAAATTCGAACACATCTACCTGTGCCAAGGTAAGAAATCAAATTTTGTGTTGCTCTGGAAAACCCTGTAGCTAAGGATATTATATGAAATGTAAAAATGGCAAACGAAAAGAAAGACTATGAACTCTGTACACTAATGAATTCTTCCGAATGATAAATAACATACCTACGCAAGGTATTGGTACTTTGATTTTTATAACTGTGCGCATGGAGCTGTCAAAATCGTAGGTGTTGAGTATGGAATTCATCCGCCCGGTTACCTCCTCAGTGCCCCGGCCCCCTACGCCTTTTAATACGGTCTACACCACACTTTGTTGTCTTAGTTTTGTCATATTATTCGTTAAAGTAAGTTGAGTATCGCACAAGAGCGCGTCACGCAGATAAACTATTCCACCAGGGAAAACCGCACTCCTTTCTAAAAGCTTTGTTTGCCTGGGCCCTAAAATATATAATAAACTACCCTTAATTATACGCAGTTCCAGAAATTTAAATCTATTTAAAAATAAACTTCAAGCTTTAATTATAGATAACGCTTACTATTCAGTTAAGGAGTACTTCGAAGATAAAATGTAACGAAATCACTGTTAATAATTAATTAATAGTAATCCGAAATTTAATTGTCGTTTGATATAATTGTAATCTACCCAGCATAATTCTTAAATTAATCTAAATAATTTTACTCTTATTCAATTTAACCTTTTATTTTAATATAACCTTTTATTTTAATATCATGATGACTATTTGTAATACATTAACTATCAATGTATAATTTATATGTCTAAGGATATAATCTAATTGTTTACATAATTATTATGACACTATAATATAATTTGCATGCTAACAAGCTCAATATGGTGAAACCGTAAGTACCTGTGTAATAGTAATGTCAATTATTGCGATTTCGCAATAATTTCATTAGCATGTGAATTCTTGAGTCTTAGCATGCTAGTTGCTATTGCTATGCTATTTGCTAATATGACGATAATTGATATTAATGAAGTATGCGAATTTTGTTAATACTTCTACTATTACCTCCTATTATTTATAGGTAGATATTAAGTTCACACTATTATCTATTTAAATAAGCACAAGACGAAATAATTTAATTACTGTATATCGAAATTAACGAATACGTAAACTAAACTCTCACTAGTATCACTTGCCAAAACGTACTCAACTTTGGCACAAAACGACGCGCGCCAAGCGCGTGTCACACCAAATATTATTAAATAATCACGAATTCATTCAATCAATACACGACCTTAAGTACGAACAAATCAAAGACAATAAGGTAATAATTGCTAAACAGCAATCGCACCAACCTGCTAAATCTGCCAATGCTAATAATTTAAATATAATAATACAATCACAAGCATTCATTCAATATACAACCCTAAGTACGCGCAAATCAAAGCTATTAAGATAACAATTGCTTAACCCATTCTTCGCAAATTCGCAGAATCTGCTAATAAATTTCACTTGCGAATTCACGAGAAACGGTCAAGTGAAACCGATAGATTTAGTATTCCCGACTTCCCGTGGGTGCGACGGAGAGCGCACGCTACCGCTGCGTGCGTCGACGCTCTGACGTATGATAGCATGATAGTATGATATAATATAATTCATTTAGCATTTCACAGAATT
Organism: Xanthia togata; assembly: GCA_963853775.1. NCBI lineage: Eukaryota > Metazoa > Arthropoda > Insecta > Lepidoptera > Noctuidae > Xanthia > Xanthia togata. The sequence goes on along the minus strand of OY970802.1, from coordinate 7,211,717 downwards.
TCGCAACTACATTTCATTTGCTAAATGCTAAATGAGCAATAGCATGCTAACAATGATTGCGAATGCTAATTAATCCATCACTACTGTGTAACATCTTTGTAAACCCTTAATATGCAAATAAACTGATTGATTGATTAAATTGTTTTTGTTATTATTTAAACCACATTACACTGTAATATTTTGTCGTTTTTAGGCGCACAGTTATAAAAATAGGAATAAAACCTATATTCCATTTGAAATAAGATTAGACATTTAAACAAACCTTTTTACAGTCCGTTCAACCGATTCTGACTTCTATACCGTAGGCATAAGGATGGCATTAAAAGAAAAAAAGTGGTTAAAATACCAACTATTTACTGCAGCTACCATTTGTCATGCCACCAACGCAATAGAAGTCAAAATCGCTTGAATGGACTGTAAAAAAGGTTCAGTTAAATGTCTAATCTTATTTCAAATGGAGTATAAATATCAGCCTTCATTACTTGCCACCAATTCCACGATGAAATCAGACGGTGCCTTGCGGGTATTTCATTAATACTCTGGTTGGGCTAAGAAATATTTCCAAGGCATATTTCTCAATACGCCGCCGTATCTAATTAGTGCACTATTCATTATGTCGCGACTTCTCATAGTTCATTGAATCATTGGTAACCACAACCGTGATCGTTGATATGGTTACGTAACAACGTACATTACAACACGTCTTTTCTGCTCAGAGTATTCTACCACTTACTCTAATGTCAGTAAGGTTGTCATTTGTTGCGAAATTAACTTTAGCACGCAAATAAGTAGAATAAAGCATAGGCCAAAGATTTTCCAGGAAACGCCAAAGTGAGTTCTTGTATCTAATTTCTGAGTTGGTGGACTTGAACAGAAAACTGCGATCACTCACGTTCTGAATTCAGACGCTGATATATGCCAGTGACCTTGAGTGGTTAGCTTGCGTGTTCTGTACTGAGCTCACGCAACGCGTCGTATGTCCAAGCCAGTAATAGGACTCGCCCATCAAGGAGCGCTGTCCCAAATTAAACCCATTATTAATGTATTATACATAAAACAAACGGTATTTTAATAAAACACGTATACTAAAATATCAATAATTAAATTATCTTAAAAATGGTGAAAGTTTCAGAAAAATACGCTTGATAGATTTTGTGTGATTCTCAGTTATTTATCCGCGTTAGACATAACTTTACAAATTAGTAAAATATTCATATATTAAGTTATTAAGAAAATGCTCTAATTTAGCACATATATTTTTCCAAATCATTAACACTACTCGTTTAGACGTGATCTTCGGTATAAAATCATTAAAAGTCGGTTATCGTCGCCTTAAATTAGTTCAAATTCAAATTCAAAATATTTTATTTCACATAAACCTACATGGGCACTTATGAAACGTCAGAAGCTAGGTGCACGGTTCCAATTGGTCGTTTCCTATGGAGAAGAGCCGGCAAGAAACTCCACGGTTACTCTTTTAAAAATAATTGGTTTTTACAATATTTTCAAATAACAGTGTTATTGGGTATGGGAGGACAGTGTAGGTCTTTCAACAAGTACCAGGTACTTAAGAAAATAATTATGGTTAGCAAATATACAGTCAACTAAGCCTACAGCGTTCTCACATTCACAAAAAAGAAAATAATCTATATAAAAATGAATAAATTATTAAAAATAAAAAAGTGTTATAAACGAAATGACGTGATTGCTATTACAATTCTGAATAATTATCATGTTCACAAAAGCCACTAATAAAGATTTAAAGTTAAATTGTAGGTATATTATAATGTCAAATAATAGCGTGATTTAAATGTCAAGGAAGATTGTAAAAATAAAAATGTTAAAATATATATATATATATATATATAAACATGGTAATTTGGGAGCAGTTAATAGACTCTTATACAATTTCAGTTTCTGAAGTAGACTAGAAACACAAAGAGAATAAGTGGGAATACAAACTTGCAAAGTTTATGTCCTACTGGATATAAACTAGGGTGTGTAAAAGCCACACTCAGAAACAGCATTCATCTCTATCATCAAAATAAACGAACCCAACACAACGAAAGCACACCAACTCGCAGCCTGTCCTCTTTAAAATTGCACAGGTGTATAATCTAAAACAGCTAGCTAGCTATGTATATCACTTTATCTAAGTCTTGGCCACGTCGGATGCAAAATTACCGGCGTCCGTAAGTAGCGGCTACGGGCAGCCTCCAGGCTATCGTGAACCGACACGCCTAGTACGCTGGTGCATAAAATAAACAACTTTAGAAGGCGTTGCACAGACTCCAGTCAGATCGAATATGATATTTCTTAGGACTCGGCTTGTGTAGGCAAAATAGTGAAGCCTAAGCGAAATTCTGACTACTGGGATAAAAGATCTTTCAAGGATTGACAAATTACAGGCAAGAAGAAAATAAAAATATTAAGTTCAGAGAAGAAAATTAAAAAATTAAAAAAGAAAGATCAAATAAATTAAAATATAATAATACTATATAAAATTAACTAAAAGATCTTTCAACGATTGCCAAATTACAGACAAGCAGAAAATTAAGGTACCAGTAGTAGTAGTTAAAAGTGAAGGAGTCAGGAGAAATAAGATTTATTTATACATTTTACACAAATTTCTTGACCATATCATATCCAAAGTTCTTATATGTTTGTGAAACTCTGCCAAAATACAAATAATATACACTGACGAGCAATATAAAAAAGCCACTAACTAATCAAGAAATATTTCCGAAACCACGCAAGAGAGCAAGACATTCAAGTGTATTAGTAACTTAAAAAACACAAATAAAACTGTTTTCAAGATTTTCTTTACTTCATGTAACTAGCTTGTTTCGTTTAGGAGATATTTAGATTTTTTGGCATTTTGCAAGTGGCTTTTTTATATTGCTCGTCAGTGTATTTAGTTTAACACCCATGTTTGTTCGTTTATTTTTCAAACACGGGTAAGATAAGTTCCTTCTATTTGCCACCAATATTGATTTACAAACCCTCCAAAACACATCAAATTAAATGGCTGTCTACAAAACAAACAACGGTTCCTTCTGCTTGTACATATATTCACTGTATTCAGATAATTCGGAGACCATGTCACGTGCCACGGAACCACATCTGCGAGCCGCTTGCATGCTCAATCAAGCATTTATAGTCAACAACGGCCCTACGTGTCTGGAGACCTTTCGAAATTTTATTGAGATGAGGAAATATGTGTCTGTGATTGAAAGGGCTATGGTTAAGAAGATTATGATTGCTGTTTTTTTTCACACTTTCTCAGCCTTTTTTGTTGTTGTTGTAAGATGTCGTTTTTGCGCTTTTAAGTTTTATAGCATTCGCTTTTTTTGTATCTGTATCATATGCATGATGTCTATTATTAATATGGATAGGGTCAGCATGGTATCAGTTAATTCGTTAAATATGCCCAGTAAGCAGAATCACCTAATATTAGTGAAATGTAAAGTTTCTCTCAAACATTCTACAGTTCAGAGCGTTCGAAGCTTTTTATAATGCTCGATGATATTGCTAAATTAAATATTAAAACATTGTTTGCTTCATACTCCAGCCAGAGTTTCATGTTTAGTTATGAGTATGTTTTCAATACAAGCTCACGAACAATGCTGGTGAAAATCAGCAATAAAAAATGAAAAATGTTCGCATGTTTTCTAAATTAATTTTGGATGTTTATTTTACTCATGAAAAATCTGAATAAACGATATTTTTGTAGGTATTACTAGACCTTTTGAGCTGATAAAATAGAATTATTCTTCAATGTTGTTCAAGTATGCATCCCGCCTAAAGCTGACGGAATGAAGCGCGCGCGCCGCCAACGGGCGCGACTCGCGCGCAGCTGCGTGCCCCGTTTAACTTATGTGTTCCTCCGAGATTGCATTCACCAGCTACACCGGTAAATTAAGCGATATCTGTGTCTGGAGTAATCGAGTACCTTATCTATCTGCAAAACGGTGAATTTCTTGGTAGGTATACTGAGTACTTTCTTCATTTAGAAGAGCAATCACAGAGATTTTTTGTCAGTGTTTTTGTAGGGACCAGCTGATTTTTCCTAACATGAAATAACACATAACGTGAAGAAAGTAACAACTCGACAAGCAGGTATCATTCTCATGATCATTAAGGCTCCGAAAATATAAATCAACGGGAAAGTAGGTATCGTTCCCAGCACAAATGAGACACCACAGTGTGAATAGGCACTGTTTCTCACCAATTGGCAGCATGAAGGAAAAACACTCATTGATTGAAACTAACAGTGATTATCGCAATTACCACAGCCGAGCATTGAACCGAAATGAACCGTTTTCTGGATGGCGGTGACGCATGTTTCTGACTGTAGACCTCACACACATCAGCACACATGGCTCTGTTTACTTTTGATCAATGATAATACCTCACAAAGGTATGTACTATAAGGACTCCGTGTCCTTATATTACTTACCGGGATTATCAATGAAATGAAAGACTTATTTAGTACTATATAGCTGCGCCCCGCGGTTTCACCCGCATAAGTTTCGATCCCGTGGGAATATCGGGATAAAAAGTAAACCACCACTGCTGTAAAAACGGTAAAAAAAAAAACCTCGTGAGGAAACCGGCATTTCCTAGAACCAAAAATTCGAAGATATCTACCGATTACCACTCCCTCTCATCGAGAGCAGGTTGTCCAAGCAGTGCGAACGTTACTGATCGATTTCTCCTCTACCGATCGTTAAAGACAAAGTAAAAGTCAAATAATTTATTTCAATTAGGCACAAAAAAGGCACTTTTGAACGTCAAACTTTACAAAAAATAATAATAACTGATTCTAGTCGCCCATTCCAAAAGGTAGTTTTCGTATGGAGAAGAATAATGGGCGAGAAACTCCACCGTTACTCTTTTAAAAAAATCATTATATCTTGTATACACTAATTATATAATTATATGTGAAGACAATGCACCTAGAATAAGATTACTATACCACGATAGGTAAAAAGAATGAAAAATGAAGGAATGACATAAATTAATTATGTGATAGATGCATGGTGCTCACATACTTACAAACATTGTAAAATTATACCATATTTCTAACATTATAATAAGTAATTTAAGTAAAGTTTATTCTGTTTATATGTTTGTATGTATATATCGATGTATTTATTCTTGTATTTTATAGTTATTTTCATGTTATCAATCCCTTATTTTGCACCTGCCATGTTTTGTCTCTGCACCACCCTAAGGTTGACTGGTAGAAAATGCCTCAGGCATTAAGTCCGCCTTTGTACGGATTTTAATAATAGGCATGATGTACCGCTCTGACAGCTTTCTAAGCTAATCTCTATTAGGATTGTCTATCTTCTAAATATGACATGGGAGAAGATCTTTGCCCAGTTGGACAATACAAGTAGATAAAAAAAGGGCAAGAGATGAGGCAACTGCACATAAGTGGTAACCATTTGACATTACTACCAATGTGCGGTTGACTGTGGTTCAGTTTACTATTGAACGATGATATCAGTGACGATTGAAACCGCTGAATCGTTTCGAGCGCATACAGTTGATTGGATTATGGATCAGTTAAAAAAGTGCGACTGTCGCAAAAACGAGAAATGGACGGTGATGGAGAGGCGGTTGACACATACCAAAAAAGACATCACCATTTAGTATTTTGTTGCTATTAACGTGCAATAATTATTCACATATCCATTTGATAGTTGTATTAGAGTTTTGAATCGAAAGCCGTAGAATGTTATGTTATTATAGAATATTTCCTACAAGTAGTTCCACGCTCGCGGTCGCTGGTTTAATTTATTTGCAAGACATGCAAAATATGGAAAGTGTACCGTCGAAGTATTTTATTCGAATAAGACCAGAGAGATTCTATCCTATAGAACTATCAAGGAATCTATCGAATCATAATAATCCAATTAGATTCCGTCAGTGCTCCAACATAGCTCGTCCCACTTTCAATTCTGCTCACACTATAACAGAATACAAGCTTCATAATCAACACAGATCTTCGCACCTGGATGTTTCAATAACTTCCTCATAACGGAGCGATGGAATGCCCCAAATTGGAATTGCTGCGATATTGGGCGATTCACAAAGCGTTGCCTTTTATCAGCCACAGTCCGCACAAAAACCAGTCTCGTGCACAATTTGCGTTATTGATTAAAAAGTGTTTCAAATTCGATATGTAGCGAATATGATGGCGAACACCTGTGGGGTAACCACTGCTTTGATTTATTAATTGGTTACAGGTAAAACCGGGCGAGTTTTGAATTCAACTTTTACGTTTTGAACCGACTGAACTTGATTTCTTGTAATATAAGTTGTATGTCTAATGCAAAGCTTAATTATCTTAGCATTTTAATTAGCAGAAGATGAGATTTGATGTTAACAACATTGTTGTGTTTCGGCAGTTAGAGGTAAGATAGCCAGTTCCTCTGTGGTTGAGGATTCCGGATGAAGCTCGCTTCCACCTTCGGCCTGATCATCACTTACCATCAGGTGAGCTGAAGGCAAAGAGCTTCCCCGTCGAGGTTAAAAAATATACATACCTCTATTTATATTTATGATTGTCTCGAATTTAATATCTGTCTTTTTTCTATTGATTTGAAACTTGTTATGGCAACATTTAGTTCTTACCAAATCTATATTTATACTGTGCAAATACTTTTGGCCCTGTCCCAGCAATGGAAACATTAAAGCCTAATTATGCTTATGCTAAATAGTTTTCATACTTCTCATCTAATAGGTATCTACAATACGGTGAAAGTTATATTTCCGCTATCGATAAAACATTATCGATAACTAAGTCTTAAATTAAACACATTATCTCTAAAATCGAACAACGCATCATTGTTCGGTCACGGAAACTTCAATATCAGTGGAAATCATCGAATAATTTTCACATAAACAGCAAAATTAGTCGTTTCGTCTGTATTTCAATAGAATGTTTATGACCTCAAGCGAAGCTTCGAAGCGGCGACGAGCGACGAATCTATTCATTAGGTTTTTTATTCGCCATTTTGATTGTTCACGAATGGGCACAAATGTCTGAATAGGGTCGTTGCTCGTTGGGCAATCTTGTACAACACGCAGTATCGGATAACTGACAGATTATTTGGCTAATTTTGTCTTTATAAACAATTTGGTAAGTAGGTATCAGATTTCATGAAGTTGTTGTTTTCTGAGGCTACTGTAGAGCATAAGGTTCTGGGTTTGATTCCCGGGTCGGGCAAAGTTTTATTGGGTTTTTCCATCTGGAATTTCTCAAATTGACTTGCTATATTAATTGGGACTCAATCAAAACCGGTGAAATGTTGGTGTACTGTAGGTACACCTCTGCCTAACCCTTTGGGATATACAAGCGTGATGAAATTAAGTAATTTCAATGTTTTTGAGACATGAAAGGTAGTCCAGAGAAAGCACATAGTACTTAGGGTTACTAAATAGTTTTGCAACAGATTTTTAATCGATTAAATCTACGAGCAATACCTACGTACAAGTAATAGTTTCTTTAACTTACGCAAATTTTCAGTTATTATTACCAATCTAGCCTCAACCCATTTCTCTTCGGTAAATGTCTACCTCATCATAACCTATATCAATAATGGCCTTTATTGCTGTATTAATAAAGTTTAACGCCTGTTAGTTAAATTAACATCATGTACCGTTGAAATTAATAAACAATTACGTTTACGACCCATAACGAGTTTGGGACACATAAATTGCCACCAAATAGAGCCTATTATTACAGTTTACATGACATTACTGTTGACGCCATTTTAGAAATGTGGGCGGGAACTGTATGGTTTTGGAGTCATTTCATAGTAATGATTCACCTGCCCTTATCTTCAATATGATTTTGTAATCAGGCTTTTGTTGAAAAACATTTAGTTCTGCCCATCTATTCTGTAAAAATATCACGGTGAAAACTCAGGTGAAGTGAGCTGTCATTCCACCTGCTGCTAGGGCCTGACAGCTCACTCCGAGCTCACTTCACCTAAGTTTTCACGGTGAGATGGTTACAGAATAGCACTGCTGTTATCATTGTTCTTGCATTTTCAACATGCCACTCAAAAATGCAAAAATGTGACTTAAACATCGTAAAATAATTTTTAAATTCGAATGTCCCTGTAACAAAACAGCAACAATAACATTCTAATGATTATAATCACCCTAATGTTCCCACTGCTCGGACACAGACCTCCTCTGTGTGAGAGGGAGTGGGCCGTAATCCACCACGCGGGCCCAGTGCGGGTTGGTCGATGTCACCTGTCTTCGAGTTTTTAGTTCTAGGACATGCCGGTTTCCTCACGATGTTTTCCTTCACCGTTTTGAGAGCAGTGGTGATGAAATTATTTACACAAAGTAAAGCGCTTTTCTGGGTTTGTACAGGGTTATCTTTAAAATAATTTATTAGTATATTTGAGTCAGTATTCGCGATGTAATCTAAAATTGAATTAGTTTTTATATAATTCAATATTCAATAAAATACTAAGTAAGTAAGTAACTGAGGAGCTCGTGGGTAAATAATAACAGCCACACGGGTCGATCCATCAGGTTAAGCTACGCTTGCCGGGGTTAGTTCATGGATGGGTGGCCATCTTAACATACCGAGACTCCTCCCTCCGTGCCTCGGAAAGTACCTTAAGCCGTTGGTCCCGGCTGTCATTCGTTGATCTTAGACTGTCGTTACGGGTCGTCAGATCCCGAAAGTCAGACAACCAGTCTTACCAAGGGGTATCGTATTACCCAGTTACTGGGTTGTGGAGGTCAGATAGGCAGTCGCTCCATGTAAAATACTGGTATTGCGTTGCATCCGGTAGGACTGGAAGCCGAAAAGGCTAGGATAGATGATGACTAAGTAATAAGTAAGTGTACCATCGAAGAAGTTCATATGTATGCACTGTAAGGACTATTTCTGCTTGCAGCGCTCGGCCGCTATAGAACCGGGGCGGTAACAGATGTGGTCATCGTGTTCACGGGATTCTGTTTTCAAACTGCTTAGATATGAAGTTTTTCGATAGTACCTATGGGTTTTTCATTAAACACTACTTTAACGGACAACAGAATCGCTTTCAAAGCATTTCGTATTTCTACCAAGACTTTAAACAGAATTAACTGCTTACTCGCTATCTTATGTCAAACCAATTTTTGACCTCTCCATCATCGCTGAATCGCTGATAGAATTTAATTCTGTATAGGCCTTTAGGTAAGCTTCATACTCATGAGATTTACTTCAATGTTTTCCTTTTATATGCGAATGGATAGTATAAGAAATGAGTACATAAGAGGAAGTCTGAAAGTGACACCGGTAACTGAAAACTGTGTGCAAATTGGTTGTCATGGTATGGGCATGTGATTTGGAGGAATGAGGAAACGTCGTGAGGAAAGTTTTGAGTATAATGTCGATGGCTATAAGAGTAGAGGAAGACCACAGAAACGATGGATGGACTGTGTGGAAGATGATATGGATAGAAAGGGGGAGACTACCGAGATGACGACTGATAGAGCAGTATGGAAGAAAAAGACATGTTGCGCCGACCACAAACGGCACAGACAGATGAATAGGTACAGATGGGACACTTCGCTAGTTTAGGTATGACGCTACAAGTACGCAGCGGTCTTGTCAGGCCAATTCAGTGATTGTAACGTAGTCAGAAGAAGATCGAAGAGTTACGCGATAGAGAGGCAACTTCTAGATGAATATAACTGTAGGTCATAGTTCTGTGCGACCTGAATTGCACTTTATTGTGTCGTAGCAAGAGTTGCGTTTTATTTAAATGATTTTGCGGATTGTCCGATCTGTATTAATCTTTGATATGGGCAGGAGAATGATGATGTTTCTTTTTTAAGGCCTGTACAATGTAATGAAACAGTGCCTCTATAAGCCTAGCTTAGGACTTTTCTTAAAGCAGTGATTGCCTAGTGGTGTGACCGTCAGACTGACAAGTCGTAGGTCTCGAGTTCGAACCCAAGGCACGCACCTCTGACTTTTCGGATTCATGTGCGTATTATATAATTATCACTTGCTCAAAAAACGGTGAAGGAATACATCGTGAGGAAACCGGCATGCCTTTTTTTTTTTTTTTTTTTTTGGGTGGGAAATCATCAAATGACTCCTCCCGCTCTGGGTGGAGCGGGAGGGCGTGTCAGACTCTTACTGACTAAAACCCACCCGTGTTCCTTCTCTTGCCTGTGCAATGCCAGGGGGCCACGGTATCCCTTTCGGACTTTCCCGCAACCCCGGCAGGCAATGGTCTCATCGGACCCCTTCACTCGCTGACATCTCTTTGAGGCGCGCGTGGAACACAACACGCCGTCGACCCGGGCTTGGTCCTTACCGGACGGCGAACTACCCATTGCTCACCGTCCGCAAGCCCGCGCCTACGGTGGCCGGGAATCCGCGATCGATTCCCGACGCCCGGGGCGTCTCCTCCTGCGGCGGCTAGGGGCGTGAGGGCGCGAAATTTGCCTCTCCCTCACGCGCTCCGCCTCCTCCTTCGCGAGCATTACTGCTTCGCAGAAGGAGGTGACGGCCTCCCATGCCCTCTCGCTCCGTACCATGGCCTGGACCAGGGCCGGACGCGAGAGATCCCCGCCACCGATCGCCTCCACGAGGACACGGCGGTGCTCTGCCCAAGCCGGGCATACCTCCACCGTATGCTCCACCGTGTCCTCCGGGCGATCCACGCAGTGATGACACCCGGGCGTTTCGTCCCGCCTTACCCGAAACAGGTACCTCCCGAAACAGCCGTGTCCGGTGAGGACCTGCGTCAGGCGGAAGGTGAGGACGCCGTGGCGCCTCTCCAGCCACTCCTCAAAGAGGGGACTTATCGCCGCAATAGTGGCGTGCCCAGCACTGGGTTGCGACAATCGCACTCTCCATGCTGCCATGAGATCCCGTCGGAGCTCTGTCCGCTGTGCCGCGATTTCTCGCGGCATCGGAGTCAAGCCCCGGCGTTTCGCCTCCTCGCGCCACTCCCAAATATGCGCGAGGACTTTTGCCTCCAGATCCCATGGCGGCAATCCGGCAAGGAGGCTCGCCGCCTCACCGGAGACCGTGCGGTATCCCCGGACCAGCCGGGTGGCCATGACCCTCTGGGACGCGTTCAACCGGCGGGCAGGCCGCCGCCTCAACGAATGCGCCCACACCGGTGCCCCGTACAGGGCCATGGACCGCACGATCCCCGCGTATAGCCTCCGGCAGGAGGCGTTTGGACCCCCTAGATTGGGCAGGAGCCGCTTCAAGGCAGCCCCGGCCCGGTCCAGTCTGGGAGCCAAACGTCGGAAATGCTCCACGAAGTTCCACCGACTGTCGAGGACGAGTCCCAAGTACTTCATCGTCGACTCGACGCCGATGTGAACCCCTCCTACCGTTATTTGGGAACCCGACGGTGGCGCATTCCGAGGACCATGAAAACACATGGCCTCGGACTTGTGCAAGGCCACCTCGAGTCCCAACTGCCGGATTCTGGCCACGATTGTTGCAACCCCGTGTGTCGCTAGTTCGATCGCCGCCTGGTGCGAACTCCCCTGCGCCAGGACCAACGTGTCGTCAGCGTAACAAACGACGCTGACGCCATTGGGGAGGTCGGCGCGCAGCACCCAGTCGTATCCGATGTCCCACAGATGCGGCCCCAGGACCAATCCCTGTGGGACACCGCACGACATCTCTCTCCGAAATAGGTAATAGTAGAATTGAGAAAATGTATTAATTACAAAAGAACAATGTAGATTTAAACAATAAACAAAAAGGAAAAAGAGGCGCGCTTGAGTGAAGTGTAGTGTAAGGTATGTGGTATATGTGTGGGTGTGTGAGTGTATGAGGATGAGTGAAGATGTACAGTAATGTGTGTAATTTGTATAATTTAGGTATTGCGGTTAACCCTACGACAGTGTCTTGGGATCGGAAGAAGTCACAGCCTCATCCATTAACCGTAAACACCGCGAAATTATTACATACAGGAACTGAATAAAGGATAGTCTGTAGATGATCGACTTTAGTGATAAATTCACCCATTGTGTTAGCTTAAGTAAAATTTCGATACTTATATCTGTTTCTTTTTTTTACTTTCTAATTATCTCAATAACACGTACATAACTAGCTATTATTCAACTATTCATTATTAATTAATAATTCATTTTAGATTGCATAAGGCGATGGTCACACTTGCGTGGCGTGGGAGAACACTCTTTGTTTTCAATTAATATGTTAGCGGTACCATAATGCATTCTGTCGGCGTAAAAATCGAATTGCACTGACACCATTGACGGTTGGCCCGGCAAATGGAAATTAATGCTTGTTTTGAAGTAGCAATGTATACCGTGCCCTCGTGTTCTATTTAACCCTTGCGTGGTATATTTTGGTACTGTGGTAAGGTGGTGCTGGTCACTAGCGGAACTCATACATGGTTCCACGTTCATGGTCACTTGGTTCGGCACATAATTTAGTACTGCCTGCGTATTTGAAAATAATTTTCTATTAGAAATTCTACTTTTTCGGTGTCTGACCATGTGATATTTTGTTCTGGAAAGCCAAACACCGTTTACAGTCATTTGCCTTTTTATTTTATTGACTTAATAAAAGAGGGAAGGAGCAGTTATAAAACATTGCCTTAGTCACCAAACTTTGCAGACAACTTGATGAAATGATCTTGTTCAGATCAGTTCAACATAAATTTTGAATACTTATTGTACCTTAAGGTCCTTTGTACACATACGTTTTTCTTGCCGTGAAAAACTACGGCTTATACGCCGTGTGTAGGCACGGTCGACAGTGTTGTATGTATCACTAGTGATAATGCCTTAGTCACCAAACTTTGCAGACAACTTATTGATGAAATGATCTTGTTCAGATCAGTTCAACATAAATTTTGAGTACTTATTGTACCTTAAGGTCCTTTGTACACATACGTTTTTCTTGCCGTGAAAAACTACGGCTTATACGCCGTGTGTAGGCACGGTCGACAGTGTTGTATGTATCACTAGTGATAAAAAAAACGTGTAAACGGCGCGGTTTATACTATTGTACCGTAAAGAAACCGTGCCGTGTACAAAGGGCCTTAGTCTATAGTGATTGAAAAGGAACGAGTATACGAAGTATGAGTTTGTTGCTCAAGAGGAAGTTGTCCAAAATTAGCTCGCAAGAATCCATCTTAAGCGTGCTTGGATCATCATCATCGAAAGACGCCCACTGCTGGACCCCCAAGCGTCGCCATATCGACGGGTCCTGTGCTTCTCGCATCCAGTTAACTAGTGAAAACTAATTAATAAAAAAAACGACCAAGTGCCTGACCATAACATGTTTTTCAACTACAATGTTAGATTACAACTAGCATTGTAGTTGAAAAACATGTTCTCCCATACATTTCAACTGCAAATGTAAGTTTGTCGACTATTACTCGTTAACTTGTTACTGCGCTGTGATATCTTTTCTATTCATTTCGTTATACAGGGTGGATTTTTGAGATGGGGCAGTAAGGGCTACCTTCATAAAAATGACAAGTGGAAGTGCGGAGTCTCCTAATGCAAGCAATTCCTTGCTTAAAAGGTGATATCCAAAAATATGTATCTAAATGCCTATTGTAATTTAAATAAACGTTTTTTATTTATATATTTATTTTACCTTAACCGTTGTAGCTACATGAAAATGGTTTAGGAGCCTGTCCTAACTTTTTGAGACATTTTGAGGTTTGAGTAGGTACTAGAAAAGTCAGAAATCGCAAAAAACTTTTCTCTTCCATTTCGTAGGTAATGAGACTCCAACCTACTTTTTACGATGTCCACCGTAAAAAGTAGTTTAAAATTATTCAAATAAACTATCTTTACTCTGGACAGACTAGCCGAAAATAAACAAAACAATCAAACTTTGAACAAATACGCGATATAATTTTATTTGCTTTGAGAACGAGTTAGTTTGTTGCTTGTGATTTCCGACATTCTGAGAAAAAATATCTCAAATAATTTTGAACTTTCAGACGTGTACGGGAAACGTTAAAAAAACACTGTCCGCTACAAAAGTCAGAAATTGCAAAAAACCTTTGTGTGGAAAAAGTTTTTTCAAAAGCAACAAACTCTTGTTCTAAAATGAAATAACATTATAAATAGAAATTCTAAATTCCATATTATTTTCGGCCAGTCTATCCATCGTAAAAACTAGGTTGGACTCCCATTTCCTACGAAATGTAAGAGATTTTTTTTTAGCAATTTCTGACTTTTCTAGTACTCAAACCTAACTCAGGTTTGAGTACTAGAAAAGTCAGAAATTTTAAAGTAAGTTTTGATAGACTTTTTTGATCCTTATAGGAAGCAGGATCGAGGAACATCAAAAAAAAAGATTTCGTGAAAACTGCCCATTTCCTTTCCGTCTGTTTTTTTTTTTCAAAAGCTTTGAATGCAGATCAAAATTTCTCAAAAAGTTAAGGACAGTCTCCTAAGACCGTTTTCCTGTAGCTACAACGGTTCAGGTAGCTGCCCTTACTGCCCCATCTCAAAAATCCATCACATAATATACTACGTGATTTTTTTCACTAATGGATACTCGACTCTTAACGAAAATTTGCACTTCAAAAGCTTAATATTACCTACGCAAACGGATCCCTGAATCGAAAATTGGTTTTCTCAGATCCCTAAAATTTTTGAACGGCCGATCCAACGATAGCCCGTAACCTGGGAAAGACAAGAAAAACAGACAGAGAAAAAGGACATTGCGAAACTATGAGGGTGTCTTGTTCACTACGGCACCCTAAAAAGCTGGTCGACACGTTACCCAGTCTTTTCTAAAAGCTTTTATTGCCAGTCTCATTATGATTGGCCCACATTGTCAGCAAGACAAAGGCGGCAACACTGCCACAATGGAGCTATCAATGTTTGTAATCATTTGTTTCAATTCAATTTTAATCAACGCAGTGATTTGCGTAATGATCGCCATTCGTAGAAATAGTTGCGTAAAAAAATTGAGAAATCTAGAAAAGCAAAGTTTCTTTAGCATTTGGTTAAAATCGTTTTTTTTTAATTATTTTACTCACACCTAGCTTCTGACGTTTCATATGTGACCTACGTTTCATTTGGGTCTATGTGAAATAAAACATTTTGAATTTGAATATTTTAAAACAGGGGAACTGATTCTAACTACTGATCAGTTGGGACAGTATGACAAAAATCAGAAACTAAAGTAAGGCCATTTTAATTGGTAACATTTGACGTCTGTCAGTTTAGTGAAAGCAAATCGTAAAATTACTCGTATCGGTCATTATTACAATAAATATGTAATCGTAATTGAAAAAAGTTAAGCAATTGTGCAGTTCTAACAAAACGAAGAAATTGAATTTTGATGAATTGTCAAATGTAGGTAACATTTGAATGGCCTTACTTTACCAACCAAATAATTTTAGGGAGACAAATATTATGTTCTAAGGAAACACGCTGCCTTTTCTTGAGTCAATATAGGCATATTCTTGATTTAAGACTTATATTAACTGTAAGTCCAGTTTTCCTCACGATGTTTTCCTTCACCAATATCAGTACCTAATGTCCAAGATAAACTCAGAAACTACCTAAGTATTGAAAAAGTCACATTGGTAGGTACTAGGTATAAGTACGTTGTTACCACAAACAATATTAATTTAACTCGATTTTCTCTTTACGACGACAATGTACTCCCATATTATGTGCTCGGCTGCACCCTTTAATGTCTACCTTCATTTAAAACATGTAATTACACCCGGCGCGGTCAGATTGACCACAGCTTTTCAATAAAGAGTTAACGATAAGCAATTTTCAATGCGCTTGCACGAATAATTCGTGCAGAATTGCGTTTACAGTTATTGGATCTTCTATGTGAAGCTACTTGGCTATATATTTTGACAATGATGTGTTAATGATATAGCAATGTTTGTTTCGTATTGACTCGCCCGAAACGGGCGAATCGTCACTATACAAAAATATTATTCTTTCTTAAGGCGATTCGCACGAAGTTAATTTATTTGTAGCGGAATCGATAACTCTAGAAATGGATTCGCCTACAAATAAAATATCATCGTGCGAAAAGCGTCAAGAAAAAAATACATAAGTGTCGGTTCGCTAGTTTCGGTCATCACATCATCGAATCACATATTTATAAGCCGAATTTAATTGCAAAGTAGGTAATCAAGAGTTTAATATTGACTAAGTGTAAGCACGTTCACGCACACAAGTGCTCAGACTCGTGCTCGTTTCATTTTATGGCTCATAATCTAGTCTTTTTTTAAAAATAAGTAATAAGTAATTCATTTGTAAACAGAACAAACGAAGTTATATGAACTTTATTTGTTCTGTTCACAAATCACACTATTATATTATTATCACATCACACTAATATTATAAAGGCGAAAGGTTGTGAGTGTGTATGTTTGTCTCTTCTTCACGCTAAAACGACTGAACGGATTTGGATAAAATTTGACACACAGATAATTTATAACCTGGATTAACACATAGGATACTTTTTATCCCAATATTCCCACGGGATCGAAACTTATGCGGGTGAAACCGTGGGGCGCAGCTAGTGAATTAATATTTTCTTAATTATTTGCAAAAAAAGACCTACACAGTTACAGTTAGTCACAGGAACAACAATAGTTCATTTGATTGTATACAATTTGTGTTCTATATTACTGTATCAATGTGTTGCTATAATTAAGTAGGTACTTACCTAATGAGTAGTAAGTTTCGTGTCCACACATTGATACAATCATATGAAACAAAGATTGACAATAAATAAAATGATCCCTGTTGGTGTATACATATTTTTGTGGCTGCCTGCTTATTCAAATTTCTTGGACACCGCGTACCTTTAAATATGCAAGACCCATACTAAATCAGAGTCATTATAATTTAATTAATGTAAAACAGAGGTCAAATCAGACTGTTTGAAAAAGAATCTAATGGCCCATTAAACCAACTAAGCATCTTTAAAAAGTAAAGTGATGTTTATAACGATTTCACCCTCATTATGTTGTAATAATTTATAGTTTACACGGTAAGGTAATTAGACATAAATTAGTAACAAGATACTTGAAATGTTAGGCGTCCCGTCACTTTGACCATTTACTATGGTCGTTGTTCAAAATATATTTTATGGGGACATTAATTCTATAAGAGATGGTTAACTTTATGTTCTTTTGTTTCGAATGTTGAAAGCTATTGAATTATGTTCGTTTAATGTCTGCCTACGCTTACCACTAAAAGGTACCATCGAAGCAGTTCATATCTACACCGTAAGGATTATTTCCGCTTGCAGCGCTCTGCTGCTATAGACCCGGGGCGGTAACAGATGTGGTCATCGTGTTCACGGGATTTTGTTTTCCAAACTGCTTGGATATGAAGTTTTTCGATAGTACCTATGTGGTACCACAGATGAATAGAGATGGTTTACTCCGCATTTTAGGTATGAAGCTACTCTTGTACGCGGCGGGGTCGTCTTGTCGGGCCAATTCAGTGATTGTAACGGAGTCAGAAGATATAAGAGCTACGCGATAGAAAGAGAGGCAACTTCTAGGTGAATTTATCTGTAAGTAATTAGCGCAGTGCGACCTGAATTGCACTTTATTGTGGCATAACAAGAGCTGCTTTTTTATTGTTTAATGATTTTGCGGAGTGAACCATCTGTATTCACTGTGGTGGTTCTTACATAATGGAGTGTGGATGGTACATTAATGGTAGTGTAAAAAAAAATAAGAAAATCTAATCCAGCAACAGGACCTACTTAGTCAAACACGCATGCACTGACTGTTTGATAGGTAATTTTCAGTCATTGCGAAAATTACATAACAAATTATTAGAATTAAGAAAACTATTTATTTACTGTCTTTAAGAATATGTTGCCAACAGTAAAAATTTAACATTTTCTATTGACAAAACAAAAAAAAAAACTCCATATAAAAATGATTAATACTTCATCTAAATCATCCAGGTAAAGGCTTGTCGACACTGCAGCGAGCATTAATTTGTATGTTCAATAGTGTAAGTCATTTCTCATTTGTAACGATTCACCCTTAACAGTTTAATGATCTCGACGATAGTCGGTAATAGTTAAAGACTGTGATCATTCGTTATCATATAACTTCACAGTATGGTGCTCACTGATCTATCGAATCCATTGCCTGCATATAATTTATTGGATTTCTATTAAAAAATTAGACAAGACAAAGTGAGAGCGATGGTCATACTTAATTAATTTACATAAATATTTAATTATTAGATGATTTATTGATTTGGGTACAAATTACAGCTTAGAAAAATATTCGACTTACTATACTGTGTAAGTTGGGAGTCTGTTAATAAATAAATACATTTATTATTTGTCATAAAAGTACAGATAGGAACCTAGGTGATTCAATATGAAATACTTGTAAATTGTATACATCTGGTTCTATGTTAAAATCTGTACTCAAGTATTATAACCCTGCCTCTTAAATTAGGTACCTAAACCTATATCTTAAGAGACAGTGATCAGCCATGAGGGTCTTAAACATAGTTAATTAACAAGTTAATGACAAAAATAGATGTGTGTCAAATGTTACTTCTAAGCTAAGATACACAATGATTTGTAGACTAAAGATTGTATGTTACTGATCATTGCGTATTTTTTTTACCTTTATTGGCTTTTCATAGAGAGAAGGAATGAGCTTGATCACAACGCCTGCTCAGTGCGGGTAGGTGAACATCGTGATTTCAGAAGTCCAGGATTTCCTCACGATGTTTCCCTTCACCGTAAGTCAGTGGTGTCTAAGAAAATAAATGAAATCTGAAATAACTTTGTAAAAGTCACATTGGTACCTATTTGCGAGGTTTGAACTCGCAACTTGGGGCGTAAGATCCGGATTATATAAGAAACATGCCACCTTAATAAAATACAGAATTCCTAATAAATAAATATAAATAATCTACAACACTGTATCCATCATGCAGTGCGTAGATTGACAGCAAAACTGAATATGAAAATCTCCTATCCTCATTCTAAATTAGCAAGTCTATGGTCATTAACAGAAGATCTCGGGTCTGTACCACTCCGTGTGAGGTCCAAGTAACCCCGATCGGGTATTTGTTAAAATCAATGTATTCAAACACTTTGCATACGACAGATAACGGCTGCCTCTTGCTTGGTCGACTCACATACAAAATACATGATACATTTAGCTGGTTTTCGGTTACAACCAATGATACTTTTTGGAAATTACTTTTCTTTTCGAGTTTAGATTTGATCATCAGAAGACCTTGTAGCCCTTTTTTTACCCGAAGGGTGTAAAAGTTAAACGGAACCCTATTACTAAGCCTCCGCTGTCCATCTGTCTGACTGTCTGTCAGCGAGGCGAGTTGTATCTCATGAACCGTAATAGGTAGACAGTTGAAAATTTCACAGATTAAGCATTTTTTTGGCCGCTATAACAACAAATAATAAATACAGACAGTGCAATCCACGACGACGACACGCCCCACTCCGCGATTACTGAACTGTAAGCTGTACTTTAGTACGGCGCGGAGCGGAGTGGGGCGCGTCATCGTGTATTGCACTTTATATATTAATAAAAATCTTTATTCTTACAAAAACCTTTGACATTGCTTAAGACTAGAATACATAACTTATTTAAGTTAAGTCGGGACGGATAAGGTAAACCCTGACTCCTAAACTAGGTAATCCTGTAACTTAAGTGTCAATAGAATTGGTCTACGTTTCAATCATGGATAATAATCAACTTTCCAAATATTCGCATTCATATATTTCGTGCCCAAGTATAGAGTCTGGTCTTCAGTCACCGAATAAAAGCTAAAGGATGTATAAAATGGTGCAATTTTTATGAGAATTCGCTACAAACCGCGTAGGGATCATTAAATCAATGGGGGGATTCTTGAGAACACAAAGAATTCCTTTTAAAATGGAAGTTTTTGAAACCACATCGCCTATTAGTGGTATTCTTCCGACTTTTATAGACGTGGTTGGGAATAAAACGTCTGTGTAGCGTATAGCAGACAAGAAAGGGTTCTGTAGTAATAATGACGGGGCTAGTCCTGCTAAAAGTAGTGGCTTCATAAGCTGGTAATCTTTGATCCATTTATAATGATTGACATGACACCGATCGAATTGATTGATTTTAGCGGTCATTATTGATTTTAACCACCTCTGTGGTTTAGTGGTTAGACCAACCACCTGTCTCCGACTTAGAGGTCATGAGTTCGATTCTCAGTGGGAGCAAAATTTTCTGCTCAGTTTGGTTGGTGGTAGGGCTTGTTCTAAGTCCGCCTGGCTAGCTACCACCATCTTATCTAAGTTTGTCATCATAACAACAATGTTAACAGCATGGTTGAGTTTCGGCAGTTAGAGGTAAAGATAGCCAGTTCCTCTGAGGTTGAAGATTTCGGGTGAAGCTCGCTTCCGCCTTTGGCCTGATCATTACTTACCATCAGGTGAGATGCAGGCAAAGAGTTTCTCCGTAGGGGTGAAAAAAACCCACTTATAAACATTGACCTCTTTCAAAGGCAGTCGAGTAATAACAACCTTTTATAGATTTCTGCATAGTGAAACGTTCTCAACGGCTGACTTGGTAATTAAAATAATTATAATTGGTATAACTCTATAAATGGTCAATTATTGACAATTTACCTATACCTAATTTGAATCCTTGTTTCCAAATAATGTTATTTCCACTTAATCAAAAATCAACTTTATTCTGGTGTAAATAAAGTTGATTTTAAACGTCAGTCTAAAACTGACTTAGTACTGTTGGAAAGGACATAAAAACATGAAGTTGTTGCGCAAACTGAATCTTATGTGTAAAGACTACAGTTATTTTGCCTAAAATTCATGTTTGTTTACATGTTTGACAAATCATTTATGAACGCAGCTTACCTATATCTGATTTCATTATATAGCTAGGTTTTCATAAATCAAGAAAGATCTCTTCACAGTCTAGTAACACCAAGTGATATTACAGTATCAATAAAAACAAGTGAAAGTGATATTAAAGTTACAAACTTGTTATACAATTCTCGATTAATTAGTCCACTTTAAATTAATAGTATAACTTGTTTGTAAATACCCTTTCACATCACATTTTAATGATTTAATGTAACCAGTGCAACGACTAGTTTATTACGGCCACGCCTAGTTTTGAAGTAGGTAGATTTCACTAACGTCCGCGACTTCGCGTTGGCTAGCCCGCGTTTGCACGGCGTAAAATTATCGCGACGGGATTTTATCGCGCACTGGATTTTCAACTCTCGGTGTTTAGCCGAGCGTTGAGAATCCAACGCACTGGATCACACTCTCGTCCCAGCGTGTTGAAAAAACACACTGTTGGATTTTCAATTCTCGGCGCTAAGCAGAGCGTTGAAAATACAGTGGACGAAAAAAAAAACGCCGCGAAAAAAATCGCCCGTGCGTACCTGAGGTACATGTTTTTCAAGTTGTGGTACAAGTTAATAGGGAAACGCGAGTGGGAAGCTAATTATATTATACGTCCCATGTTAGAAAGAAAATACGTTTATTTGTGGTCAACAATAAACATGACGCAAAGAAATACCATAAACACAAAATAGAACATGTTGTTGAAGTTGTTCCCAAAGAGCAAGCTTTTCACTATGAATCGGGCACATTTTGAGATTCCGGTAGCTATATGCTCGATATGGTCCCAATCTGGGGAAAACGGGGATCAAGACCAGGACCCCATAGCAGTCTCTAAAAGATTGCAGCGTGATCATGTTAGATTGATATAGACTTTCGGTATTTTTCATTTTTGAACAAGGCAACCCGTACTTTAACACACGATCAATCGGAATCAGAATCGTTTTGAAAGAAATTGCTAATCCATAACTAAACAAGTTCGAAAAAAAAACTACTCGACAACGTAAATCACGCAATGAATGTTGTTGAACTGTCAAAATGAAACAAAGACGTAATTGTTTTTTGCAGTATTCAATCTTTTTTATTAAAACTGTTGGTTGTGGTACAGTGCGTCTGGTACAACTCGTAGTAAAATCTATTATCCTTCACGGTTGTGGTAGAAGAAGTCTATATTCACTATTAAAAGAGTTCAATTAAACCTATTTTACAGGAGGCATAAGTCCATGTGATGTCATATCAGATACCTACTCCTTTAACCATAACCCAAGTCAAGTTAGATAAATCTTGTAAACACCAGGCGACTAGGTCACCTAAGTTCACTCTAGGCTATAAAGGTTAGCTTAAACTATAACGTATAGGTTATGAGACAGCTGGCATTTGGTCTACACCTATTGCGGAAATTCTAGTTCAGTTGCAAGAGAATGATTGGTTCCAGTTGATAACAATTGGGTCAATGTTCATTTCTATTTACGTATAATGTTGAGCTTTTCCGGGTTTGTGCTCATTGTTTTTAGGGATCCGTACCCAAAGGGTGAAACGGGACCCTATTAGATACTAAGCTGTCCGTCTGTCCGTCTGTCATCAGGCTGTATCTCATAAACCGTGATAGTTAGACCGTTGAAATTTTCACAGATGATGTAGGTATTTCTGTTGCCGTTATTACAACAAATACTAAAAACAGAATAAAATAAATATTTAAGGGGGCTCCCATACAACAGACATGATTTTTTTTGCCGTTTTTATTGATAATGGTAGGGAACCATTCGTGCGCGAGTCCGACTCGCACTTGGCCGGTTTTTATTAAATAGACCCCCTTTACATTTAAATCGTAATTACTCCAAATAGGATGAAAGCGTGACTAAACAAATGGGTTGTAAATCAACGTTCGTGTGTAAAGCCTATATTTTCGCAGCACCTGCCCGGTACCTATTGCAATGGTAAATTATCGTTTTGCTTGTTTAGATCGCATCGTGACCAGAATGCAGTCAATTGCCGTCCACTCGGCCGAATGGTTACGGTTACGTATTTGTGCATTCAATGGTATAGCATAGGAATTGCTAGTGTCATTCGGTAAGGTAGTTGTACCTTAAAAAAAAAAATGAATAATGAAAATTACGATTTGAGTTAGCATTAACGAAAAAATAAAAATGATCCAAATGAAAATTATTTTTATGTATCTAACCAAGACAATTCCATGCTGTCCCACCCATTGTCCCGAAATAAATAATTGCATAAATTCTCTCATTATTTCCAATTAGAGCCGCATTAAGCTTCGTGCAGACTAGCGCGACGCGACTCGAACAATACAATTTCTAAGAAAACTTCACGGTATAACAATAGCCGGTGTAGCGTCGCGCTGTCGTGTCGCGCTAGCCTGCACGAAGCTTTACACTACAATTCGTAGAAACTTGTCTCGATATCAAAATCGTCTTCAATTACGTGTCACCACACGTAATAGCATCCGAAAGGGACACTTAAATGTCCATGTCATGCGCACATTTCATGGGTCGTTAGTATGCAGCCTCCGTCGGGTGGGCCGATACTGCACAATAAGAATGGACAAAGACTTACGACTTATACAAAATATACATTTAATTTTAAATGACAGGACTTGCTGACCTGTTATTGGTAGAATTAAGGTGCGTTGGTTTAGGAATTTGGGTGAACTGCATAGCTTTTGTCTATAGGTTTGCATAGTTTATGAACATAGAGAGAGATATCCTGGCCAGGTTATCAGTCTTGGCTTTGAACTGGAAGAGATATCACCACAGGTTTTACTTTATAGTCATTAGAAGAACGATATAACCCTCTGTCGTTCCAAAAACATTGTGGAGAATAAGCACTGCAGATTTAAACACGAAATAATGCTTGTAGGATAGGATCCTATATATCAAAGGAATTAATACTGTAAGCATTGCATATCTTTACGCGCTTCTCAAAAAAGTATTTGCATGTCTGTGAAATTAATATCCTTACAACAAACACCGTACATTTTGAGCCTAAAACTGCCAAAGGAAAGTTAACTTTTTCAGGTGTAGACTTATAAACGTATGTCACGCACTAGAAGCACGTGAAAACACTTAGCCTAGGTGCTTAGTGGCCACAATTATGCACGATAACGCTACATTTTAGATAAAGACAGGTCACTATCTCGTAAATAGTAGATACATGTATGTAGTAAGTAAGTACTAAGTCCAGTCCAGGTCAGGTATACTTACTATCTCGTTTCGTTACTCAATGCTTTCAACAGAATATTACTATGTAAGTTAGTTTGAATATTTATGACTAGACTAGATCCCGTCATTGATTTAAAATAACCAGAGAGTTTACTCAAAATCCAGGACGAATATAATAGTCAAACGTAGTTCTTACCCCGAAATACTTTTCAGGAGAATGTTTTAAAACCTACAGGGTGAAGATTTTCCACCAGTCTTAATTTGCTGTCAAACTTTAATTGGTTGTTGTAATTTTTAGTTCACAAATCTTATCACGAGGTTTGACAGTTGCACTGATCAGAGGCATGATCAACCGGAACCGGGCAATAATACAAAGTGATACGTAATAAATAACAATTTAATCTGTCGCGCGCGCAATTAGCAGACACAATAGAATTTTATTGTTATCTGTCTCCAATATGAGACACCAGTATTATAAAGGTTAAACAGTCTCATAAATGACGCAGTACAATATTAAATTAGATTTATCAGCGATCATTTTGTATCCTTTCACTAAGCTGGACAATGTGGGCGTGCGCACGCCCAAGGGTGCAGTAATCGTGACCCGACACACCCGAACTACCGACGGAGATTGCCGAACGACCTGCTGCCGCTGTCGTGACACCTACTTACGTTGGATTTGAAATTAGATTCTGCGGTGCTATTCTGTAACAATATCAGCATGAAAATGTATGTAAAGTGAGCTGTCATTCCACCTGAGGCTGGATTGACACTATTAAAAACTCACTTCAAGCTCACTTCACCTAAGTCTTGGCGGTGATTTTGTACAGAATAGGTCGTCTGGTGTGTTGAATGGATTGCATTGGATTAAAAAGGTACAGTGGGCCGAAAATCACTGGTAACAAAACTAGTATAAGCTGTCATCGCATTCTATTGAAAGTGCCTATTACGTCAGGCCAGATAAAGGTCAAAACGTTACCACTGACGTGCGGTAGACGGTACAAGTTTGACAATAGCAGTAAACTTACACTGTTTGTCCACCGCACCGTGAACGGGACGTCAACGAGAAACGAGATTACGCGGTCATAGTAAATGTACTTCGGCGTCGTCATTCGTTTTCGTTGACATCCCGTTCACGGTGTGGTGGACAAACGACCATACGGTATTTCAGCTAGGGGCTTATGACTATGATGTCTGTAGAAATACCCGGGGAGTGTTTTAAAGGAGATTTTAACTCTGTAAAACGTAAGTATTTTGTAAGAATCTAGAAACCTGCTACAGTTCTGCTCTTAACGCTTAATTTTTGTTGCATCATTGAATTATTTTAGCTAAAGGAAATATTGCCATTTTTGCTCAAAAAAGGTATCAATTTAGCGGATGGATTTTAGAAATTCATCGTTGATCTAGTGGTTGCAATCGCTACTGCTTAGGTCCTGGGTACGATTCAAAGTGTTATTGAATTTTTTTTATCAGGTATTTCTCAGAATCAGCCTGGAGTCTGGATTTGAGCCCGGTTGATGACAATAGCACGGTAATATTATCACTACTACAATAGGCTCACCTCCTATTACGAGCCTTTATCCTAAAAGTTGGCAACATCGCAAATGTTTAAATAAATACATAAATAGCTGTCAAATATTTACCTCTTTGGATTAATAGGAGTATGGCAATATTCCTTTATGGAAATATGAAATGGTGGCTAACTAGCGAACTAGAATATTAATAATGAATTGCAATTATAACACTGAATTTGATGTTTACAACATCAGGTGTCAAAAAGGCATTGGCCCTGTACGGGGCACCGGTGTGGGCGCGTTCCTTGAGGCGGCGGCCTGCCCGCCGGTTGAGCGCGTCCCAGAGGGTCATGGCCAACCGGCTGGTCCGGGGATACCGCACGGTCTCCGGTGAGGCGGCGAGCCTCCTTGCCGGATTGCCGCCATGGGATCTGGAGGCAAAAGTCCTCGCGCATATTTGGGAGTGGCGCGAGGAGGCGAAACGCCGGGGCTTGACTCCGATGCCGCGAGAAATCGCGGCACAGCGGACAGAGCTCCGACGGGATCTCATGGCGCCATGGAGAGTGCGATTGTCGCAACCCAGTGCTGGGCACGCCACTATTGCGGCGATAAGTCCCCTCTTTGAGGAGTGGCTGAAGAGGCGCCACGGCGTCCTCACCTTCCGCCTGACGCAGGTCCTCACCGGACACGGCTGTTTCGGGAGGTACCTGTTTCGGATAAGGCGGGAGGAAACGCCCGGGTGTCATCACTGCGTGGATCGCCCGGAGGACACGGTGGAGCATACGGTGGAGGTATGCCCGGCTTGGGCAGAGCACCGCCGTGTCCTCGTGGAGGCGATCGGTGGCGGGGATCTCTCGCGTCCGGCCCTGGTCCAGGCCATGGTACGGAGCGAGAGGGCATGGGAGGCCGTCACCTCCTTCTGCGAAGCAGTAATGCTCGCGAAGGAGGAGGCGGAGCGCGTGAGGGAGAGGCAAATTTCACGCCCTCACGCCCCTAGCCGCCGCAGGAGGAGACGCCCCGGGCGTCGGGAATCGATCGCGGATTCCCGACCACCGTAGGCACGGGCTTGCGGACGGTGAGCAATGGGTAGCTCGCCGTCCGGTAAGGACCAAGCCCGGGTCGACGGCGCGTTGTGTTCCACGCACGCCTCAAAGAGATGTCAGCGAATGAAGGGGTCCGATGAGACCATTGCCTGCCGGGGTTGCGGGAAAGTCCGAAAGGGATACCGTGGCATTGCACAGGCAAGAGAAGGAACACGGGTGGGTTTTAGTCAGTAAGAGTCTGACACGCCCTCCCGCTCCACCCAGAGCGGGAGACGTCATTTGATGATTTCCCACCCAAAAAAAAAAAAAAAAAAAAGGTGTCAAAAAGGCATGTGGAAAGTTTCTACATACTTTTTTACATCTAAAACTAAATATTCGGCGTTACGATATTAATTATAGCATTTCATAATCAATATTTTAGGTCACTAATTAGCCACATTTCTTATTTCCATACAGTAATATTGCCAAATTAATCAAAACAGCGAAATATTTGGGATCTATTTGGGACGTTGCCCACTTTCAGAATAAACGCTCTTAAATGTAGATACTAACTGGCGAAATGTGGGAGTACTAAAGATACACCTCTACCTAACCCTTTGGGGCTAACAGGCGTGATAATTATTGGTTAATGTAAAAAATTATTGCGGATACTTCCTAATTAATCTACGATTTTACAGTTCAGTGGAAACGTTAGTCATATTATTAGCCATTAAAAGAACAGTTTTATAAATTACGTTCATATCCTTTATCAATAAAATGTGCAAATTACTGTATTGCTGTGTCGTGAGTCTGGTTAATCACTACTGCATAAGTTAAGGCGCGGTAAAAAGCAATTATTTAGGTATTGCACGAGGTGAAGTGACAGTTTTGCATCGCGGTATTCAAATACGGTTGAAAATGGCGATGCGTTTGATTTTAGTTGAATCTCGCGTCCGCCAATAACATGACAGTTATTTCGCAGTTTAAATTTAATAAAAAATCTAAAAAATCAAAAATAAGTTAAAACATTTTACATAATTATTTCTTTTGTTGATTAAATTTTTATAGTTACCTACTGCGGTTGTTGCTCTCTTATTGCATTTCGAGACGAAAAAGTTTTTTCGTGTTCTTTTTGTTGTGATTTTTTTTTCAAGATGCTAGATCACTTCCATAAATAAGCTTTGTTTAATTAAGTTTTTTTATACACTAAACTGACTAAACACAAATTTTTTTTTGGCTTCTAAAATATAGCAATACGGCTAACTGTGCGACGAAAAAGTGAACGTTTTACGGTGGTTGTTTGGGCAGCGCCTTAAATCTAGCCAGAATATTTATAGACTTCACGTTTTGTCACAAGTTACCGTTAGTTACTAAGTAACGAGGATGGCCACGAAATTAATATATTCCTAAATGGTATATATTTAATTATTTATATGGTATTTATTTTCTAATTTAGCTTTCGTTATACTCACGAGAGCCAGATCAAGTTCGTTTTTCGGTGGCGTGCCGATAACAGGACATAATATCACGCTTGTATTTCCGAAGGGTTAGGCAGAGGTGTACCTACCTATATTACACCCACATTTCGCCAGTGATGTTTAAGTACCATGTAATAGAGACGAGCCTATTGCCATCAACCGGGCAGAAATCCATACTCCGGGCTGCTACTGAAAAATACTAGATGGAAAACCCAATAACACTTTCAGGGACCACATGCTCAGCAGAAGCACTTGCGAGCACTTAACCATCGAGGCAGTCGTGCCGATAGTCGTGGCAATAAAAAGGTTTGACACTTTTGATAGTCTTACAACATTTAACTATTCGGTCTTGAATCTCACCGTTCGGTAGTCCCTTTCTTCTCCTTTGTCCGAAAATCACTATCCATAGGGCGTTTGCTATAAATTTCAGTAACCATAATATTCAAAAATTCGAAAATTTGGTTTACATTATTATCGTAACTTCTAAAACTATTCTGTCATAAACAATCAGTCTTTCAATCAGCCTTTTCCCAACAATGTTGGGGTCAGCTTCCAGTCTAACCGAATGCAGCTGAATACTAGTATTTTACATGAAGCGACTGCCTATCTGACCTCCACAACCCAATAACTGGGTAATACAATACCTACCCCTTGGTAAGACTGGTTGTCAGACTTTCGGGCTTCTGACGACCCGTAACGACTGTCAAAGACTCACGAATGAAAGCTGGGACCAACGGCTTAACGTGCTTTCCGAGGCACGAAGGTATCTCGCTATGTAAAGATGGTCACCCATCCTCGGATCAACCCCAGCAAGCGTAGCTTAACCTGATGAATCGACCCGTGCGGCAATTATTACTTAGCTCCTCGAAAACTAAAACTATTCTGTCATAGACGAGTAATAATACCTAATTGAATCTCCTAATTTTGCATGAATTATTGTCATATAATTATGTCCTAAGTAGTGTATTATTTGCTCATGCTTTTGTATCCAAATTTTACCTGTACCTCGGTCCTCTTCTCTATAATAGACTAAACTCGAAAGCAAACATTTATTCCCTGAACTACACAAATTGTAGGAGAATTCTCAAGGATGCTCTCCAAAGTATGTCTTACGAAGATACAGAGAATTTACTAACTGTGCTACAGTGAATATATGTACAAATTTCACCTACGTTATGTATTTATCAAATTTAGAAACTAAGAGTTATGCTACTCAACTTAGGTAATAGTGATCTATGGTCAACCTTTTGATTATTTATTTATTTTATAAGTCTGTTTAAGCTCTTCCCGTCTGAAACACAGGATTACCTAGTTCAGGCACGTAAGTCTAGGAATATAATTTACAGATTTTAAAAAATTGTACTAATTTTTATACCTTGTGTATTTTTTTGAATAAATATTATTATTATTATAAAATGTGTATTATTCTGAATGTTCATTTATAATAAAATTGTTAATTCTAAAACATTTGCAAAAAATTAGGTTTTAGTGACAGAAACGAATCGCTGTAAATCCAACTCCACGCAGTCTTGTCTGCCCTACCCTTAAAGTGTAATTTAGAATCACGTAGGCGTGGCTGAGGCTGGCCGGCCAAGCCGGCTACCAAGACGAAGCTGCGGTGGTGAGCGTTAAACAATCTGCGACGATAAGCTCGCGTGGGACCGCCGCCGCGCCGGAGCCCCGCAGCGCCGGAGCCATGACAGAAACCATGCCTGCTGCATGTTGCATGCTACATATTGCATGCTGCATGCTAGCACAACAAACTACACAACAAGTGAACTATCTATAACCAAACCTAACCTAACCTAACTCGTATCTACGTAACGCCTGAGAGAAGTTCATAGCACAAGCTTTGTAATACAAATTTGTTTTAAACAAATTATTAAGATAAATAAAAAATAAATAATTTGAATGTAGGACATATTATATTATAACTTTTATTGAAAACGGTTTTAAGTCTTTTTATTATTATTGATTGTATCTAATACACTCGAGAGCAATGAATCCGGGTCACTTAAAGAATCCTAAAAATCTCGGAAACTAAAAATGCTAGGTTAATGCAATAAATTGTATTTAATAGACAATGTAATACTCCTTAAATGAAGGTATTAAAACTTCTTAGTTATTGTAAAGTTATATCATAAAAAAAAACAAATTTGAAAAAGGGCCACTTTCGAAGATGGAACTACGAAATTACAGCATTTGGTTTTGCTTTTGTTTGTAATCTGTCATTTATGTGGGGTACATAAACCATGTTGATAGTGCTCTATATTCATTATTCAAGCTGAAATTATGTCGCTTACGCCTGAAGAATGCACCAGAATACTTACAATGCTGGAAACCGGCCGGAGTCAGCGCGATACAGCCAGGACTGTCGGTGTGTCGCTGTCAACAGTACAAAGAGTTCTCCGACGTTACGAAGAAACTGGTTCTAACCTACGCAGACCAGGAACGGGCAGAACCAGGTGTACCACAGCACGAGAAGACCGATACTTGGTGAACACCATGCTTCGAAATCGCTTTCTTACAGGAACTGAACTCACAAATCAGTTTCGACGCCTCGGAGGAAGTAACCCAAGTGCATGGACAGTAAGACGTCGGCTTGCTGAATCTAACTTAAAACCCCTTAGACCTGCAAACGGCCCTAAACTGGAGCGTGGGCATCGTATTTCAAGACTAAGATATGCCCAGAGCCACGTAAATTGGAGTATTGAAGATTGGTCAAAAGTTATGTTCTCCGACGAATCAAAATTTATGCTCTACAAGCACGATGGAAGACACAGAGTGTATCGAAGACCAGGGGAAAGATTCAAGCAAGCATGCATCAAAGAAAAAGTAGCCTACGGTGGTGGGTCTGTACTTGTGTGGGCCGGAATTTCTTCTGAAAGTCGCACAGAGCTGGTGATTATAGAAAACGGCTCTTTAACTAGCGAAAGATATGTGGAAGAAATCCTCAATGATCACGTTGGTCCATTTATGGTCAATTTAGGTGAGGATGCTATATTTATGCATGACAATGCCCGACCTCATACAGGTAGGATTGTGAATGACTACCTTCAAGAGATGAACATTACTCGTATGGAGTGGCCAGCGCGCAGCCCGGATATCAACCCGATCGAGCATGCTTGGGACGAGCTAGGCAGATGCGTAAAACAACGAAACCCTCCCCCAATCACGCTTCGTGAGCTCAAAATTGCTCTCACAGAGGAATGGGAGAATATTCCCCAAAATCGTATAAGGAACTTGGTGTACAGCATGCCAAACCGCGTAAACGCAGTAATGGAAGCA
Organism: Xanthia togata; assembly: GCA_963853775.1. Lineage (NCBI taxonomy): Eukaryota > Metazoa > Arthropoda > Insecta > Lepidoptera > Noctuidae > Xanthia > Xanthia togata. Next base: position 7,180,355 of record OY970802.1, on the reverse strand, counting down.
CGAGGAGGCAATACGAAGTATTACAATTCAAGAAAATCGTAATAAAGTTCAAAAATTTCATGTTTCCTATTTTTGTTTTAAGGAGAGATCAGCAGTTTTTTTCTTTATGTAATTTTGTGTTAATAAAATGTATGGTGACTCATATTTTTTTTACTTTCATTTAAGGAATATTACATTGTCTATTAAATACAATTTATTGCATTAACCTATCATTTTTAGTTTCCGAGATTTTTAACATTCTTTAAGTGACCCGGATTCATTGCTCTCGAGTGTATTTATGTCAAACAGATTTAGGGCATATTGTAGTTATGGATTTCAACTTTATGGCATGATGTTATATTATGTGACATTAAGTTCGGGCAAAATATCACTAGGACTAAAATTATGATTCGGACAAAATAAATTATGGCACTTTAGATTATGGATAAAAAAGTTAGGGAACACAATAGAGAATCGTTCCGTCTCCTATCTTGCCACCATGAAGTAATGTTATTTTAAAAAACCACGCACAATGAAGGATGCCATAGTTGGGATGAATTTATTCCAAAAACAAACTCAACATTGCAGTTGAAAAACATGTTCTCCCATACATAGATATACGTTACGGTCAATTCTCCAACTGCAAATGTAAGTTTGTAATCGCAAAACATTTTTTTCATGTGATAAAACTACAAATTAACGATTTTCGAACTTTTGCCTTTACTTAAGGCTGCGTGATCTTATTAATTTAAATACAAAAAAGGGTCTTGACAGACTGACAGACAGACAGACGGCTAGACAGACAACGAACTGATCCTATAAGAGTTCCGTTTTTTCCTTTTGAGGTACGGAACCCTAAAAATGTGTAGATAATCATTGACCTTTTGTTCATCACTTATTTTGTGACAAATGTCTCTGTCTCCTCTTGATTGCTGACACATCTCGGTAGCGAGAACTGACAAGCTGACTCAAGCGAACTTAATCAGCATTGTAAATTAAACTATTTGGTACATTGCGTAAGCAATTAATTGGATTGTGGCTATTACGAACTATAATGATGTTTGCTAACGGAAGTGACATTCGTATAGAAAAACGCAGCTCTTATTATTATTGAGGCTATACATATAATTAAATTGTGGTCGTGCTTGTGCTGAGCACGAGGTCCCTCGTTCGATTCCCGGGTCCGGCAGTGTTATTAGGTTTTCCTTCTGGAATTTCTCAGTAGCAGCCCGGAGTCTGGATTCGTGCCTGATGGCTCGCTCCCTATTACATGGAACTTATACATCACTGGTGAAATGTGGGTGTACTATATATTTTGTTATTGTACTATAGGTATACCTCTGCCTAACCCTTCGGGGAATACAGGCGTGATGTTATTTTATGTTATACTAGCTTTTGCCCGCGGCTTCGCCTGGGTGGATGTCGGAAAATATCCCACGGGTACGTAGGTACTACTGGGATTATATACCTAATAGCCGAGGAAAAGGCCATTGACTCCTACCGCTGCGCCCGCGTTGCCGTCAACCATAATTATTTTGCTACGCGTAATTTTGAACCTGTGATATCTTTTAAAGTATTAATTTGAACGATATGATGTCAAGTCATATAATAATCTAAATTCAATGTCCAATTTAAATAACATATTTTATTGGATAATGATAAATACCTATAATACCGGTCAAAATAGCTTCGGAAATAACAATGAAATTTTTATCAAATTCTGTAAGATGAAAATGGTTACTGTAGGTCATCCTTAGAAGATAGACATAATTGCTATTACAGATTTTTTTGTTGCACTTTTTAAGATCTACAATTCTGTACAACATAAAGGAGACTGAAACGATTACATACAATCTTGGGCCTGGTTGTAAAATGATGAAAGTGGTGTCAATTAATATCTTATATATTATCAGCCTTTCACTGAAAATTCTGTGGATTTTGTCAATCTGAGAACAGAGATAAAAGAGATTATGTAAAAGTGAGGTTATGTTACAATATTTAACTAACAGCTGATTCCTGAAGTGCAAAATATGTGCTTTTGCACTAATAGTTATTATATTTAGTAGGACATATTTGATAAATCATATGAATGAACGTCAACGGAAAGGATGTCTAAAATAAAATAAAAAATCATTTAAGTATTATAGTGTTTTATTCGTCTTAAATTATAATTAAAATGTCATCTAGGAATAGTGCAGGTGGTGCTATATGATCTTGGTACCTAGCCCAGCTAAGATACCATATAATGCACATTATATGAGCGCAGCAGCCTACAGTTCGTCTCCCTACAATACAATTACAGTAATGCATTACTATAGCCTCCCTTCCTATACGAGAGCCATTGCCGAATCACTGACAGAATTGTTTCATCGTGTAAGGGTCGTCGACCCAGTGTATTGCAGTGATCAGTTGTTGTCCCACAATTCACACAGGGATCCATAGTTTCACTGTTTTTTCTATTCCGTGGTTTCAACAATATCCAATACGCAAGCCGGCGGTAAAATCCAAAATAACAATTCCAAGTCAAACGTGTGAGCGATTTTCGGTGTCCAGTGTGAAAGCAAGGGTCGTACGAGGTAGGAAGGGTCGGAATCCGTAAAATACAAAGCAAAGGTCGTGAAAAATGAAGAACAATCGGGAAAGCACTCAAAATGCATCGGAAAACACGAAACGAGTGAGCAAACGAGATCATTATAGCAGTTGCCAACTGTCTAGTGTCCGTGTCAGTCAGCTGTCATGAGCTGTCAAGCCAGTGACATAGACTAAAAATAGAAAACTAATTTTAATCGATATGAAATCGATAGTCAATTATATTGTTTTTTCAGTAATTAATTGATATTTTATTTATTATTATGACTGTAATTATATGCACTATATTGCACATAAGTGTATAAAGTGCATTTAATTACTTTGAGTTAATTATTTAGTGCAAAGGTTTTACTTTCGTAATTGTGTAATCGATTACTCAATCGGTCATCTCACGAAAACTATCTTTTCCATATTTCTCCGCTTCCAGATTGAGAATTGAGGTGATTTTTCATATTCTAAGATAGAAAAATATGACTATTTTTTTAGATCATATCTTAAGTTATTACATTTTGGCCCACCGTTTTCCATCTTATCTCTTACGGCTTACGCTGCGCACGCCCGTAAATTTCCCAGTCTGCATTATTTTTTCCGACATCTTCGACAATAATCGTCATATTTCAGCCAATTTACACAAAATCGTAATTAATTATACACAAAAACCTTCCGCATGAATCACTGGTGAAAACTGCATCAAAATCCGTTGCGTATTTTTAAAGATATAAGCATACATAGGGACAGACAGATAGCGGGAAACGACTTTGTTTTATACTAAGTAGTGATAATAAAATAGTAACGAAGATTTTTTGTAAGTTTATCTGGATGTGAGTTCTGGATTGGCACAAAAACGGCTATCTGGATAAAATTTGGTCACACTAATAGTTTATAACCTGTACCCTAATTACGTAATACACGATCAATCGGAATCTGAATCATTTTGAAACTATATTGCTAATCCATTGCTTCATAAGTTCGAAAAAAAAAACTGCTCAACAGCGTAATTAACGCAATGAATGTTGTTGATCTGTCAAAATTAAACAAATTTGTCGTAATCGTGTACGAAAAGGTGTTGCGTAATAAGATAGCTGGATTAACACATAGGATACCTACTTTTAATCCCGGTAATAAAACAAACATAACAAACATAACATCACGCCTTGTTTCCCCGAAGGGTTGGGTAGAGGTGTAGGTACCTGTGGAAGTTACACCCACATTTCGCCAGTTATGTTTAAGTCCCATGTAATAGGGGGCGAGCCTATTGCCATCAACCGGGCACAAATCCTATATTAGGGTTCCGTACCCAAAAGGTAAAAACGGAGCCCTATTACTAAGACTTCGCTGTCCGTCCGTCCGTCTGTCACCAGGCTGTATCTCATGAACCGTGATAGTTAGACAATTGAAATTTTCACAGATGATGTATTTTTGTTGCCGCTATAACAACAAATACTAAAAACAGAATAAAATAAATATTTAAGGGGGGCTCCCATACAACAGACATGATTTCCGACTCGCACTTATTTACTATGTTAATTACCTAGAGAAATTACCTATAAGTATGTACGAAAAATTATACATACCTAGTTACAGAAAATAACATTAAATTGTCTTCAACATGGTACCATTCAGATCAGGCATACCTAAAATGATTTTATCCTCCCACTAGCAGATTCGAAAGAAGTATATTTAGGGATCAAACGCCTAGGGGTATTTTTAAAATGAATGTTTACCTGAGTAGTATAATAGTTATAACATTTTTTATTTTAATTAATCCCTTATACCAATCCCGTTCGAAACTAGACCAAGTACAACAATAACGATTTCTCATTATGTAGCGGGTTGTGCAGCAGGTGCAAATCGTAAGTTTTCTTACAAAATGGCTGCATATCTCTACGTTGTATTCGTTGTAGGTACTCGTTGTTCTCGTAATATTATGTTAGTAGCCCCCAGCTAACTCAGGGCAGACTTAATTGACAGACCGGTCGAGATAATTTCATTTCGTAAAACTGTTATTAACTTCAGTGCAGCTACTGCCGTTAACGAATTATTCTATCGAGGACTCCGTTTATTTTATCGATACATTTTGATGCAAATAAATAGAGTTTAGTGATGTTGCTAATGTTATGATGTGTTTCTAGTTTTGTACTAACTCATTAAAATTTTGTAAAAACAGCTTTGCAATGGAAAATTGGAAAAAAAATATTGTTAGGGCCAAAAGTCATTTACATGCCAAGCTTAATTAGAGACTCATATATTAGCACAATAACTAGAAATACATTTATATACAATCTATTCCATTTATGTACACATGTAACCCACATTGTCCACGAATTCACAAAAAAAAAACAGTTAAATGAAAACAGACAAACAGTGTGCATCGTAAAAGACTAGTAAGAAGAAAACAAAAAAATAATATATGTAGGTTGGTACTTATGAATTTAGTAACTCTATTTACTACTACTCTACTACTCTATTTTTTTGGCATTATAATAATTTGTTTTCTGTTTTATAGTTTTAAGGTGTATTTTTTTTTGTAATGCCAATAAACGCATTTTTCTTTCTTTCTTTCTTTTCTTTCTATTGCTCTTGCCTTGAAACGATCTTTGGAAAGAGTAAATATGTCAAGCTCCAACCAAAATAAGTCACGAACATCAATTTGTCTAAAATATATCCCATGCACGATGAAGATGCTAATCGCAGCTTCGCAGTAGCACAACATAAAGATAAAACTACAGAAGAGAGACCAATACGTAAATAATTTAATTACTTAGCTAATAGATACCTACAGTGAAAGTAACTGAGTCAGACAAGACTGGGGTGACCTAAGATAAAATCGAAGACAACAAGCCCGAATCGAACGAAACAAATGGATTCCATCTCTAATTGAGTGTCATTTTCAAACTAATGGATCTTGAGACAATCGGCACTCTTTGAGAGCTTAATTATATTTATTCGAAACCATTAATTCGTGGACGAGTTCGGTTAATCGAGTAGTTAAGAACATTCGAAAGTTCTTAGAAGATACGAAAAAGATTTGGGGAATTTAGAGGTCTTAGCCTAAGTGCTGCCGTATTAGAGAAAATGATGACATTTCTTTTCATTGCTCGTAAAAATCTTCGATCCATTTAATTACTACTAAGCATAAACATTGAACCGTGTTGATGAAAAAAAAAAAAACAAGTGTTTATAGAATCAGGCACTTCTACCTCATTGATAACGTCATTCATCTTCTGTAATATAAAATTTCAAGGAGAGATTTAAAATTATCGAGAAGAATGGACATCCGAATAAAGGGTTAATAATCGGTTTAAATTCCGAATCGAGTCAGGGTACTGATTGTTGCGCCAGAACAAATTAGGAACCCAATTACGTGAAGTGACTGTGCAGTATAATAATCGATCAGAATGAAGAATTTAAGACCAGGTGCTACCGAAAGGGAACTGTCGAGACCCTCCATTGCGGAACGAATGGAGCATGTCAATCAATTTAATTAATCATTCAAACTGTTTCCAAGGAAATGATCTTGTAGAAAATTTGGCCCGAGGATGTTCTTACGAAAATAATCGTGGTTTTTGTCTAAAAGCCAAGTGATGTATCTGGAACTACCTATCGTAACCTGATTATCATTCAGAGGAACTAGATTTCGTAGAGTATCAAAATTATTATTTTTCTGAATACAATCATTCTCTCAGTAGATCGTGTACACATCAAACTATACGGCTACACAGTATACATTTCCAGAATACATTATAAGCTGACCTCGCATTATACGGAAATCCTTTACAATGCGAGATCAGTTTATACTAGAAATGTATAGCTTGAAATGTAGCCGTGTGTACCATAGAAAAAATGAAAAAAAAAGTTTATTCTGCACAATTAAAATACAAAATGTATGTAAACTTTATAACCAAAAAGAAGAATAAAAGCTTGTTTTGAAATTATATAAATTACATACCTTTAACGCTCTATAGGAAATGCCCCTTACATTCGAGGCCATAAATTCTGTTACTTGATACGTTTCCCATTTAAAGACTATTGAGGCATCGCATCGATAAAACTAGTCAACTGACGTTTAAAGGTGTTAGAATAAGGCGATTCCGCTTTACTATGGGTATTGAATTATCTATTGATCTATTCACACGTCTATCGGACCACCGTACGTTGTTAGGAAATCTCAGGACTTACCATTTGTTTTATCTTGATTCTGATCGTGTGATCATTGATTTGTTATCATACATTTGAAGTTTCCCTCCTTAGTATCTATCTATTAATACCACGGATATCGAGTAAAGCTTGTTCGCGTCATTTCAGAGAGGACAAGATATAAAAAAAAAACTTTTATTGCTTCATTTTCGTTACGCTTAGTTTTCATTAAATGTAAATTCTCATCATCATCATCATTTCAGCCGAAATACTTCCACTGCTGGACATAGAATTCCCGCGAGCATCGACCGGTTTTCTGCTTCTCGCATCCAGCGGATTCGTGCAGCCATTAGGTCATCGGTCCACCTTGGGGTTTTCCATGTAAATTCAAAAACCCCATAATTATGAAGAATCGTATGTTCTTTCTCTTTGGATGAATTCTAAAATATGTTGACCATTATATCTATAATCATTTCTATAAACTTCTACACAATCATCCATTCCCTCGTAATACAGTTCGATATATTCATTGGTCTTGCATAAATCTTATCTGTATATCGCCAAGGCAGACCGCAATGCATCTAAGGGGACAATCACCCTACATTCCATGAATGCGATGTCGCGGTCGCCATGTAAGGTGATGCGCACATCGACGCAGATTCGCGACACCTACTCTAATGAATATGAATACGTTCTTATCTTGCTTTAATACGAAACTTAATTAAAATCCAAGCTTAGTACACAATTCTGACGTCAGTGAAGGTATTAATATAATATACTCAATTATCTTTATTTGCGTAATCAAGTAGAACTTTTTGGACAAACTATCTAAATTGATAGGTAGTAATTAAGATATGTCCATATTCGTGTGTTTTATTAATCAAATCATCATTATCATTATAAATATGAAATATATACATAGCTATGCAATTTACATAGTTAATTATTAAAATGTAAATGTCGTTTATGTAATCACTAGCTTTTGCCCGTGGCTTCACCCTCGTGGAGGTAAGAAATTATTCCATAGAAACGTTAATAACTATCGGAATAAGTATCCTATGTCCTTACCCAGGTCATGGTCTACCCATGTGCCAAATTTCATCCAAATCCGTTCAGCCATTTTAGCATGAAAACGTAACAATAAACAAACTCACTTTCGCATTTATAATATTAGTTAGGATATTGTACCATCGGTAATAATCATTGACATTGTACCTATTTGGGAGATTTGAATCTGTGATATCACTGCCAAGGTCTTTGAAAGTGGAAGAATACAGATTGTTCCACTTTCAAACTCATCAGCCAGCATCACTATCACCATTGCCAGCATTCTGTTCCATGCTCCTATGGTTCATTCCAATTATCTTCAGGTTTTAACCCTCAATTCATAGTTTTGCCAACCCATATCTCTGTCCCTTTAAACTAATGAATTAGGTATATATGAGCTGTGTTACAGTTTTGGTGTAGGTACAATAGGGCATATACAGGGTGTTTGGCAGAACGTTGAACATACGAAAATGGTGGATAGGTGGGGTCATCTGCTACTTACTCAACCCATTTTTTTTTTTTTTAATGCAAGTTGAAATTTAGTTTCAAGTATTTTTTTACATATTTCTGTAAGTTTGAGGACTTATAACTTTTTTTCTAGCAAACATCTGAATAAAGCAATAGTTTTATAAGAATCTACCAACATTAACGATAAAAAAAAGCCTGTTTTATCCATTTGTGATAAAAAATACACTCTAAAGTTAAGAAAGTGGTGAAACTAGAAGAAAGCAAAAAAAAATTTTTTTTAATATCCTGGGGTCCAGGGCCAATTAAATTAGGGCTGAGTAAGTAGCAGATGACCCAATCTATCCACCATTTTCGTATGTTCAACGTTCTGCCAAACACCCTGTATTATATGGTATCTATGGTATTTCCCTTTTATAGTTCGGTTGGGATCATCTTCCAGCTATCGATTACCAGTATTATAATAACAGGTTTTCCGATTACGTACAGTTCATCTCCGATAAAATTATTCCTATGTGTTTTATTATATGCTTGTTATGAGGTATTTATATCCAATCTGATCATATTATTTGGTGTTTGACATCAATGTTATTCAAATAAGTGTGGTATTGGGTATACATACGACTTTTATTATGGTTGTGTATGCTATATTAAATTGTGGTACGATTCATTTTATAAAACTGGGAAATTGTCATGACCTCAAAATGTTTTTTTATTTTTTATTATCATCATAATCGCTCGTAGGTTTGGCTTTTATAGATTGCCATTGAGGGAGATGGAATAACCTCCATGTCATCACTATATTTAGGCTTGTAGGAGTCATAATCTTATGAAGCGACTTACGGCTTATGTCAAGCTCCGACAATAATACCCTCTCTGCATTCAATAATATAGTGATGGTATGATGGTGCCCCATCTTTTTAGTAATGATTAAGACTATATCCCTTCCCTTATGACCATACATTACCCTTACTAATATTATTTTTTAATTAGGGGCTGATATAATTTGATATTATAATGCCCATCAGTGCCCATAATCTTGCATACTATACAAGATTTCCGCATGATATCATTGGCAGGTGCATCCTGATAACTTAGTCACCTTGTGCGACAAATATTATGTAGGTATGTATAATTTTCTATATGAAATGTTTTGTAAAATGTTCTTTTATATTAAATTCAATCCAAATATGCAAAGTATTTCAAGAGGACCACTTAATATGAAGAAAACTCGGGACGTAACAGACGTCTGTAGAAATTATTACTTAAGTTTATTTGTGCAGCTGCCGTAAAACTCTAGTGCATAAGAAAGAACATTTGTTTTGTTACAATGACAGACGTGAATTTAGTACTTTCTTCTGCTTCGTCTTGATTATGACGCTGTTTAATTTAGTTTCCAACTGAGTATTTAATGAAGCTTCATCGCAGTAGGTTTTTCTTTTGTTTTGAAAAATGCCATTACTTTGTGCATCACTGGTTTTTTTTTTAGATTTTTTTCTTAATTTCTTGTTTATATATCCAAATTACTTTGACATAATTGTGCTGGAAGTGGGGTCACGGCAATAGCTGGTAGATACAACGAATGAGGTGCGATCATTCAACCTCTCGCTCGCCAGTCCGTAGGTATCCGTTAAGGCTCATACAGACAGGCGCAACACGACACCGGCAGAACAATTCCCGTGAAGTTTTCATATAAATTTTCCACCAGAGTCGGGTCGCGACTGTCTTCGGGAGCCCTTATGCCATTGCCGCTTATGTATGTGACATAGTCAATAGATGAACTGTTCTCCGAAAGAAATGGAAGATAATGTCTATAGTAACCACAAGTGGCTAGCAGTTGGACGAAAACAAGCTTATAAAATTACTAAGCAGTGATCTGAAATTTGGAACCAATGAGAAAAAGACACAAATAAATATTTTAAAATCGTTTATTTTATAAACAACTTAATTTACAAACAACGTCATAACACTTGACTGTAGAGACCTTTAAATACAACATTTATATTATATAACTACACAGAAGAATACTCTAATATCACAGATTTCTTATAGACATTACAATTTGTATACAATTAATATATACATTTTGTTAAAAGCATTTACAATATCGACAACTTTTACAGATTATAATTCTTCACACTGTCTTCTTCATTTGTATAACTAATATCACAACCTAAACTATGTCATAAAAATCTTCAAAAAATATTTTCTTTTATAATATACATATCTGTTAATTTTTCAATAAAATATTGAACTTTTTATTGCACTTTTGCGTTCTATGGAAGATTTAATGAATGTCTGTTAATTTTTGTTTTTCAAACAATTTAAAATTTATATCTCCTCATTATAAAGAATTTCATGCTATCTAGGACAGAACTTAAAGTGAGGGAACAAGAAACAATGCAGCGACAGGAACCTGCAACAAAAAGGCTGTTATTAAAAATGTGTATCATATTTTTACCTGTATACTTCGTCGAACGACTTATAAAATCTCAAGTTCATAACAGAACTGAACTGTGTGTGTGTGTGTTGTAGATTGCTTTCACGCAGCAACGCGTAAAAGGTGCGCTTCTCTGTTGCGCAGGGTGTGGGACAGCTCCAACAGTGTCTTAAGCATGGTTGCTAGTCGCCTGGACTGTGTATACGTGGGTCACTGTTGTGCCGTCTCTCATGGGATGTCGCGACAGTGACCAACCGTGCGTTGAATGTTTTCCTTATTTTTGTGTAGTGTCTCTAAATATTACTAACATAGTCGTAAGTTTTACTAACAACCCTTGAGTCTTGGTTACTTTAATAAAGAAAAATTATATTCTATTTTATAACAAACACACACACACACACACATACATCGGATAATATTGCGTAAAGGTGAGTATATACTAGAGCATTTACTTGTAAAAGAACATCGAGCATACGCCGTTTTTAAATTTTATCGAACCGCACTTCGAACACGACGCCCGATGTTTTGTTGCAACCTGATTTCAAAAACCAACGAGCGAAAGCACGGCACGAGCGCGGACGACGTGGAGTGAGGTGCGTGGGCTGAGGCCAGGTCGATACAATGCAAGCAAAGTAGAAGAAATTTCACATTCAATTAGTTTTAGTGTCGAGCATTTGCAAGAACGTTACATTACATGGAAATGCTCGACAAAATGCTCTAGTGTATATTCACCTTTACTATTTGGAATTATAAAACAAAAGTCAGCCACTCCTAGTTATGTAAGTAGATAATAATCACAAAGTAAGAACACAGATAACAATACAAGATACTGACGATCTTGTCTAATCTCGAACTCGAAAGTTGAATACTTTAGCAGATAAAAGAAGCGCAAGATAACACTTCAAGTTTACAAAAAATATTCTACTAGAAGTTCGAGATCAAAATTTAATAATGGGGCGCAAATATCTCTTACCTAGTCGGATCATATCTCGTGTTGAATCCTGGCACATTGACGACATTCATATTCTCTCTCGTTCCCGAGTAGCCGAAGGAGATTTGATCCCGGAACGATTCTACAGGCAGCAGTTTCATTTGTTCCAAGTGAGAATGGAACTCTGGCACAAATGTCAAGTTGTTCTTCACCACGTGCTCTGCAAACCAATGAAGTGAGGCTTTTCTTATCATTGAATGCAATGTCACCTCAAAATGTAAGAAACAAACAACAAACAATTCTCACCTATTATAAATCCCATGGTGACGTCATCTGGTAACCGTATACCTTCACAGACACTTATGAATCTGCCCCCACTGCAACAGAGAAAAATATTGGAACGGCATCTCAACGATAACATAGAAAATGGAACAAAATTTCCACCAAAAGCTTTTGCAATTAAATAGAAACCACCCATTTGGCTTATATAAAATTACATTTGATCAAGTGGGAATTCTATGTTTCATTTAATGAAACTAAATAGTAATTACGATTAAACGTTTTAATTAGAAAGTTTGAAGCACTCACCTTGCAACAGGTAACATTTTAAAAGCCAGACTTCTGCTTATGCAAAATCCGGCACCGCCCGTGGCGAACCAAAATGAGAACGCCAGCTGGAACAAATAAAACTTTTATGACAAACTTATTAAGTAAATCAATTGAGTTATAAGCCATCCCATTTATTATAATTACGTCAGACAGAAAATTGTTCATGTTTACTCTTTCAGAAGGCTTGACGAATATGTTCAGTGGCTTGTTGACAGATGGTCGTCCGAGATACCATTCTTGCTGATGGTTATACCTCTGCAGAATGGTGACCAAGCGGGGCACGTTCACGTAGTTGTCATCGTCGAAATGGCAGAACCACCTGAGTGAACAAAAAAGAACTCTGTTAAAATCCATCATAAGTACTTTTTCACAAAGACGCATTGAAGACCATCAGTACCGTAACGATTATAAAAACGAACGATCATTACACGAGCTTAAAAATAAAGACGACGATGAAAGAAAAAATTGGTTCCATTATTGACGCCATAAAAGTAACCGACAATTTATATGATCGTCAAACGAGTACCTGCATGAATGAATTAACCAGCTGCATCAAGAATGACTGAAGGAAATAATTGCGAGTACAGTGTTTATAAAGTCTTCCGAACAAGAATTTTGCTTCGGGTGCCAATAATTAGCGTTGCGGTGTAATTTACTGACATTGTGCTCCGCGGCAAATAACAGGAGCTGCGTGTACGCAATCCGTGACCACATATTGCAATATGGCGTACGACAAATGGCCGCCACTCGCCTACTTATAATCTGGATCGGGTTTCTTGCATATCGTGTTTGCATTTGCGAAATTGGATCGGTCGACGCGTATTTCTTGCAAGACAGCTGTTTAATTGCCGATCGAGACTATTTATTATGCTGCAGACCTAAGCTTAAGTATGTTATTAACTGAGCACTGCTATATTATTTCCATATCCGCCCATAATTGCGGCTAGGTATACAGTATACATATACAATTGCTTTATACTGCGGTCTTAGACAATATTAATGGAAAATACTGCATGATAAACATTAAGACCCTGTGGTACTTACGAACGAAAATATGACAAGTTTTGTAATGCCTTTAAATGCCCAAAAAGTCCTGATAGATAGATAGATGTATAGATAGATAGATAGATAGAAAAGGTCCAGATAGAATGACTATGTTAGGTTTGGTTAGTAATTTCGTAACCAAATATGTATAGTGCAGATTGAGAGACCTATCACGAAGCATTTTGTTCATAACCTAAACTGTAAACACACCCATTCATTACTTATTTAAACAACAAACTTTTGAACAGGTTTTACTCAAACATTTTTATAACAAAGTCCTCAATAAAAGCATACTCTAAAATGGAAATCACATTCGTAAGAAAGCAATAAATACCAGGGAGATTAACATCCGACCGGTTTTTCGTAGATGAATTGCCTTCAAAAAAATTGACAACTGAGATATACTCGTAGATGAACGGAAAGAGATGTGAAACAACTAGAAATATTAATAAAATTTGCATGCTTGCTGGAATTTTTTTCAGACGCAGCAAGCCTAGGAGCTTAATATGTTATTCAACTTTCTTCAGGCTAGCTTTCCTAGGCTAAGACTAGGATAATGAAAACACAAAGGAAGAAAATAAAAGACAAACCAATATAACTGTAACGCATTACATGAGTAATAATAGTATTAAGGTTAGTAATAACAAAATCGGCTTAAGAGCGGAAATAAAAAGAGACAAAGCTAATCCTTATTTCGGCAAAAGCAACAGAACAGTATATCATAACCAATTCCGTTTACGCAACATAATGTCCTTTCGTGACTACCAATTTTGTACGTAACAATCCACCGTTTGACGTATCCAGTTAAGCTTACACCGCTAACGTACGATAATCCTATTACAGTCCACTTGGGACCAATAAAAAGCTGTTCGATTCCTACCCGCACGTATATTTTGATGTTTTAGTATCTCATTCCTGGTTTTTGAAGTAAATATGTACTTACCTTTAAGTCCCTAGATAAGTAGCCTTAATATTAGAGAAACCCGGCAATAATTTTTGCGTGAGCAACTACGTCAGTGCCTTCATTGAACAATCATTAAAATGAGAGACGTTATAGAAATGAAAAGAAAAGCAACCTATACTTTGATACATTAGAAGAACTTACTCAAAGGTACTTACAATGTTTGTAAGTATGTGAGCACCATGCATCTATCACATAATTAATTTATGTCATTCCTTCATTTTTCATTTATTTTACCTATCGTGGTATAGTAATCTTATTCTAGGTGCATTGTCTTCACATATAATTATATAATTAGTGTATACAAGATAAAATGATTTTTTTAAAAGAGTAACGGTGGAGTTTCTTGCCCATTCTTCTCCATACGAAAACTACCTTTTGGAATGGGCGACTAGAATCAGTTTTATTATTTTTTGTAAAGTTTGACGTTCAAAAGTGCCTTTTTTGTGCCTAATTGAAATAAATTATTTGACTTTGACTTTGGTACGATACGTGGTAAAAACAAAAAGCAAAAAGAAAAATTTCTTTCACGTCATCGAGAAGCTTACAAATCGCTTACTCAAAGTTAGTAAAATATACTTAAGGATACGCTCTCGCAATTACAACAAATATACTACGTGTCATGAGCGTACCGACCATTTGCCTTTGTCTCTGTATTATCTTTACGTGTAAAGAGTAAAGAAAATAATATAACTTTTGTACTTTTTCAATGCTTTTCGTTGTTTTTTTTTCATCATATTGCGCTTAAATAAAAAACTATCGCGCATAAAAGCTCCAGTCATCTATGAACTTTATTTTAGTACATTAATCACAATTAGGGCATGCAAAAACCGGGTTGTTTATAAAAACCGTCTTTTTCGGGTTTTTTGTTTACAAAACCGGTGAAACCGGTTAAATCGGGTTTTTCGATTTTTTTCTCAATTTTTATTAAAGAAATTAGAAATATGTGTGCTTATTATTATAATTATGAGCATTTTTTTGGACTGAAATAAGCTACAACTACTAAGTAACAATACAAAAAGTTCCTTTTCTTTATACATAAAGTATAGCTTATTATTTAGGAAAATAACATATTCTTCAAAACTTAAGCTACCTAACATACAAAATTAGGAACATTTGATAGGTACACAAAATCTAAAATCACAGAATATTAAACTACAATTTAACGTCATAAAATATAAACAGGCAAAATCAACAGTACGTAAAATGCGATCATAATAATTATTTAATTAATGCATAAAATAGACGTTTTGTTCCTAATTTATCAAAATAAAATAAATCAGTCATTCTTATATAGACAGATTAAAAATTAAAGTTACACAGCTAAACCAAATTAGTATTTTTTTACTTTGATAGAATGACCGTAAGGATACAAGTGCATCAAAGGAGTCATCATTTAGAGTACTACGGATTTTATTACACATGAGACCCGCTGATGAAAAGGCTCTCTCTGATTCCACACTTGTCGGAGGTATAGATTTCAAAGCTTTATATACTTTTGTTAAGAATAAGAATATAAATTTATTTTTGCAAATATGGTTAGATGATACATCAATAGGTGTTAGTACAGTACAAAGATCAGCCATATTTTGCCATTCGGCATGCAAATATTTACATTAAGTTATTATTATTGTATTTAACATTAACATCAAGTTATTATTATTTTATTTTACATTTACATCAAATTATTATCATATATTATTCACATCAAATTATTATGTCATTAGATCAATCATTATCAAATTATATACCATTCAATGAATAATTATTAAATTAGAGCTCCTTATAACGATTACTAGAAAAGTCAACTAATATTTTTCTCATATAGGAACTCAGTCACACTGTAATACGTTTTATTTATCAAAAATTTACGTAGTCTATTCTTAAACAGCCAAGCATTTAAATCTTTCCAATCTCTTTGTAATTTATTATAAATAATTAGCCCCATGCAGTAAACACTCTTGCGCATCAAAGCGGTTTGACACCTCAATTGACATAACCTATTGCTGTCACGCCTATTAAGTGCTCTCCCATTTTTGCCTTCTTTAAACTTGTCCGAATTAGTCCTTGATGTTCTGTGAAACATTTACTAGTGTATGGTCTACGTTTTCCTGTGTTGTCGTCGCCGTCGGTGTAGCACTCGAAAAATGCTTATTTAGAATGTTTACTATGCAAAACCGAAAAAACCGAAAAATCCGGTTTAGTTATTCTAAAAAACCCGGGTTTCAAATCAGTCGGTTATCCGGTTTTTACGGTTATCCGGGTATCCGGTTTGCAAGCCCTAATCACAATATAAAATTAGTTATTTTTATTAAAAAAAAGTAGTACAATAGAAGAAAAAAATACTCGATAAGAGGTAACTTGGCCTATTTATTCTATAGAGGCAACTTAATGCGCATAATGTCTATTAAATATCCCCAATAATATCAATATATATTTCCCTACATTTTAATTTAATTGTTTACTACTTCAAACAAGCTTAATAAAAATATGGTTGTCTGTAAAAAAAAACTCAGTACAGTCTTAACATAAAATCAAACGATCCCTTTGACCTTGTGACTGTAACAGGGACCGCATTCAGTCCATTTCATTTGTTCCGGAAGAAGTGCCTACAAAAGATCACCGCATCGGACGTTTATTGCGAAAGGTTCAGACTCAGTTTTATGACAAATTGATGCGTAGGCAAAGAAAATTAATGGGCGCAAGTTACGAGATTTGAGCGACACATTACAAAGGCTTCGTTACAATAGCTAACGCCATCAATGGATTGTTACAATTCGTGCCAAGGAAATTCTTAGGTGGCGTATTATTAATAGATTCACTCCGAATCGATTATGGGTATAATCGATTCGGAGTTAAAAAAACAGTTTTTTTTAAACAAACAATAAAAAATGTTTTAAACTAGTTTTTTTTGTTTATTTTTCGTTTGAGAGATTTATCAATACAAATCGATCTGCTATCTAATTACGCAACACAATTTCGTAAACGATTACGACGAATTTGTTTCATTTTGACAGTTCAACAACATTCATTGCGTTATTTACGTTGTTGAACAGATTTTTTTTCGAACTTACGAAGTAATAGATTAGCAATTTGATTCAAAACTATTCAAATTCCGATTGATCGTATATTACGTAATTAGGGAACTGGTCTAATAAAGACTATTTTAAAATTAATCTGAGGAAACATTAACAAAAAAAGATCAGAATAACATACTAGATAAAGTTAGTTAGTTCTAACTATTCATCATCTGCCTCGGGTCGGCTTCCAGTCTTACTGGATGCAGCTGAATACCAGTATTTTACATGGAGCGACTGCCTATCTGACCTCCACAACCCAGTCATTGGGTAATACGATATCCCCAGGTAAGACTGGGTGTCAGACTTTCGGGCTTCTGACGACCCGTAACGACTTTCAAAGATCCACGAATGACAGCCGTCGCGGCTGTCAACGGCTTAACGTGCTTTCCGAGGTACGGAGGGGTCTTGTAGATGGTCACCCGTCCCACAAGCCCCTCCTATACTATCTAATCTGTGAACAGACTTACTTTTTTTGTAATCAATAGTTCTAACTATTAATCATCTGCCTCGGGTCGGCTTCCAGTCTTACTGGATGCAGCTGAATACCAGTATTTTACATGGAGCGACTGCCTATCTGACCTCCACAACCCAGTCATTGGGTAATACGATATCCCCAGGTAAGACTGGGTGTCAGACTTTCGGGCTTCTGACGACCCGTAACGACTGTCAAAGATCCACGAATGACAGCCGTCGCGGCTGTCAACGGCTTAACGTGCTTTCCGAGGTACGGAGGGGTCTTGTAGATGGTCACCCGTCCCACAAGCCCCTCCTATACTATCTAATCTGTGAACAGACTTACTTTTTTTGTAATCAATCTAAGTATAATAATAACGCAGATGCTGAACCACTTACGATCCTCAACGTTCCGAATGGCGAATTCCGATGTTCGTTCTTAGATTGGATGGGACATTGCCTTACCTAAAAGTACCTACATTTAAATAAGGGAAGTCCCCCAAAATAATTGCGGAGAATTACCTCTTTTCGATAAGCGACGAAGTATGGTAGGACGGACTATATTCAAATAAGGAGAATCCCCACAATAGTAGCTAGAAATTACTTCGTCTCGACCGGGGACGAAGTGTATAAAATTATTTAACCTTTTTAATTTATTTTCGAGCTATTTCAAATCATAAATATTTATAACTTTTCATTTATTTCCATTAATTTGCTATCAAATTATTATTTAAAACCATGCTTTTTTCTTAATACGTTTAAAACATTGTTTTAAACTGTGATTTTAAAAACCTAATAAAAAACATTGTTATAATTCAAACTCTTTTAAACATTGTTTTAAAACAACTTGTTTGTTTTATGCCAACCATGTATGTACCCATTAAAGGTTTATTTCCACCGGAAACTTTCAATTACTCTCTGTATTTGTAAAGGCTTATGGGAAATTGTTGTAGGTATTCATTATTCAAACAATTTGAATATGCCTCCAAATTGGGAATAAATAATAACAATAATTAGTGTAGCAAACTTTTGTGGATACTGTAATTTCGATCTGAATATAAATAAATAAGATCCTGATGAGTATGTTCAGCAGTGGACTGTAATAAACTGAATTGATTGATTCATAAATTACGACCGCAAAACCATGTTTAGAGGCTTCGTCATCATTGAAGTGCTAACTAACACTGACAAAGTGAAGATACATTTCCTGTAACTACACGATGGCTAGTGGCAAGTAATGCCATAGAATGAGGTTCATTGTGCCATTAATGACGACTAAAATGGACCTCTTATGTACCTAATTCTTGAAAATACTGGCTCGTTTCGACAAACATGTGGTGGCGCAAGAAATACAACAGTGATGATGTCCAATGTATTGAAATGTGATACTAATGCGTTTGGGGTTGCACTTCAAAACACAACTGTGGGAATAAAGCAAGAAGTTTCAACAAAAACATTAGTCGGTTCTGAGTAAACGCGTGAAAATTATTGTGAGCCCAAAATAATATTGGACTTGCTCTTGAAAAACCATTAACGTTTGTTGTTTGTGTTTGAGCGTTGAGCTTCGTTGGTGACGCTGTTGTCTACTGATTAAAAAGCCTTTGACATGCTTCAGGTTTAGTGAAACACTCTACGCTCAAATGGACAAACATATTTGAAAAAACCCAACTGCGTTCATACGATTCCTTTTTACAAGTGTTGTCAACCTCTGATATGGACTGGAGAAAAAAAAATACATTTCCTATTTCAGAGACGGCACAAACTGGAGGAATTTTAATCTGCTTTCAAAATTGCTTCATTTTCTTCCTAAAAATGTTCTTCAGCAGTGCAGTCGGGACGTTATGAAATGTCTTGAGCGAGTATATTTTCATTCTAGTAATAAACTAGAATTTTTGACATTATTTTGAGAGTAAAAACGGAAAAGTTTTCGTTAACCATAATACGATCATTAGTCTTTAGAGTCGTCGAACGAAAGTTTGTGTTCAATATTTAAACAGACAGCGGTGCTTCTAAAAACAGAAGTTAAGAGCGTTTTGTTTTTAGTGAAAACAAAAAACTTACTCACTGCGGGTTCTGATTAACTATGCGGTTTAGAAAAACTTTGAACTACGCCCGTTTTATTAGAAAAATATTGAAGGAGTTTAGAATGCCGCCGTGTTTTATGTTTGTCAACTTAATCGTTTGTTGTTTTTCCGTTTAGCTGATTACTAGTGAGAAAAACTTCCGTTATTTGTTTTGACTAAATTGCTGCAAAAATATTAGGTTCACTCAACAAGTATTTTGAATTATAAAAAACAGTTATGTTTGCACTTCAATCAACTTTATTATTCCTAATGATTATTTGCTAAATATTCAAAATGTAACCTAGATTGGTCTTTGTGTTAGGTCCTCACAATGCGTTGCGTTTTCCAATAAGACCCTTCAATATGTTGAATCGTCCCGCATTGCATTCAGAGTCAGACTGCAAGCCCCTTTGACCTCTTGAATTACGGTTTCCGCTCTTCGCTGGGCAATGAGTGCTATTTTCCTGCATCTAATTTATGTGGTACGATTTCCTGCTCTTAATTAGCCAATAGGATTGTTTGCCCCACGTTAAAGGTTTTTATCATTGGATATAGCTTTAATTCTATGGTGGTTCGGATATTGAGATTAAAATAGTTTTTGAATTGTTCTCTCTCTATATCTCTCTCTTTCTTCTCTTATTTATTTATTTATTTATTTAACCATTTATGTGTACCATTTATTTATGTTTTCTGATATTGGAGTCTAGAGATTTTCAGTACCTTCATTAATTCATATTTTTCAGTTAGATTCTTAATTACAGCAAAACTAAGACTTAAATATGAATATTAACTTGTTAAAACAAGGGTGTGTAACTGTATAGGTAACAAAATTCTCATCTCACTTCTACCTAATTTGCAGAATAAATGGTGCGTGAGATCACATATGTAAAGTACCTACCTCCAGATAATTGTAGCTTAGTATCTAAATTTATAATTACAGTTCTGATTAATTCACATCCATCATTCGTCTGATTTGAGTAACAAACGTTACTTTGATTGCGTTATAATTGCTGCGATGTGTCGTTGTGATGGACTGAGTAATGCACACCATAATTATATGGATGATAAACTCTGTGGATAACTTGCGGGGTTGAATCTTAGATTTTTGACCGTTTTTTTTTTTGAAGTGATGATCAATAATCATTAGCGATATCATTAGCATATGCCTTGTCAAGGAAGTGGAATATAAATATTAATATGAATTAAACGAATTGCTAACCAATGGTAGTCTTGGTCCCTCGGACTTAAATATTTGCGTTTTAGCTTAAAATCGTTTGTTAGAAAATTTTCGTTAGTATTTCACCTGAAGTGGTCTTCGTTTTAAAGACAATGTAGAAGACAAAGTTCTAATAAAACCAACGCTAAAATTATCTGAACTCGATGAGTAAATCTCATAGTAGTCTTATCTTTCGTGGATAGAGGGAATGACATTGACATCATCAATACGATCGGATCTGTGCAAAAGCTAGCGTAGGTACCTACCTAGTCATAAAATAATATTACTTGCTCAGAACTAAAAGATTTGCGTCCACTAAGAATTTCCACAAACTATCGGACAAACACGCTTATCTTGTTAAACTTTCGAATATGTTTACGATAAATAAATCTATCGCCAATTCCTTCTCAGAATATAGCCCTTATCTACCAAAGAATAAGAGCGAAAATATAATAAATAAAATTACAATAACACTTGAAATTTTTATCTTTGTTTGCCATCTGTAGATTAGGTCTTGTGACCCACAAAATAAGAGTCAAAATACCGCAACTAAAACTAAGTTTGAAAAATTGATACTCACTTTTTACCACTGTCGAGGAAATGGTCGTATTCCACGGACGTTTTACAGCATAGATGTTTTCGCTGATGAGAGTCGGAACAGTTCGTGTTTATCATGTGCCCGTCTGTAAACAAGGGCTCTTATTACAATGGAGTAAAATCGCAATTGCTGTGGATATTATGTGGTATGTTTGGAAATAATGTTATTGAAGTTTGTAAAAGTTTTGACTTACTTGTTTGGCGTTGATGTAGTGAGTTATCTGTGTCCGTGAAGAACCATGTCTGAAACAAACAATAACGATTGGTGAGTAACTGTATAGTTTTCACTGATCGAGATTCACAAATGTTTTTTTTTTAAGTTACTGCTGTTACAAGTCTAGTGCTAGCAAATACAGTATAATAATGTTCAGAAGAAAAAAAAAACAGTTGGACGACATCCATCTACAGTGCGACGAAAAACGAATGAAAACCTAGAGGTACCGATCTAAGTACAGATTTAGATGAAGATGAGATATCAAATAACATATCTAAAACCAAATACACTTTTATCCACAACAACATTAACGAAAAAGCACAAGTTTTTAAAGCGAATAGTCTCAAGTAATAAAAAGGGAACTCTAATAAAAATACAGTGACGGTTTTTATAGCTGTACCACGACAGAATATGAATGTCGAATATTTTCTTAACACCCAAATAAACACAAATCCCAACGGAATCATGCATCGGTTGAGTCAACATTATATTGAAATTCAAGAGTCAATATTGGAAGTTTATTTAGGAACTAAAGATGATAGTTTTCTGCGAATTTCTGCTTGACTTTTAGAATTTGGACCACCAAGTGTTAAATTTGTGGTCTGTTTAGTAAGCGATTATGATGTTTATGTTATATTTCAATGAAATAAACATACGGTTTTATAAGAAATATGCAAACCAGTTTTTAAAATTCTACGTAAATAATATTTCAAGTTGATTTCATTTTCGTTGCGTCGCGCTAGGAAATTCACGCGAGAGCAGTCGAGTCAAGATTTTCATTAGTTATAGGACATTTTTAATACTGCATTTTGTAAATGAGTGGGTACTACCTATCACTTATTTAACGAGTTAAAAGGTAGTGGATAACTATTTGATTTTATAGCCAGTCAATCAGTGGGTTTGTAAATAATTTAAAAAATGTACATGCAATGAGGGAGCCATACAAGTATTTTTGAAAAGTCATCTCCGTTAAAAACGTCATTATAATATTCATAATCATGATTTTTTAATGATCATCATATTTCCATAAACCAAGTGGCAGTGATCAAACATTTAATGAACCATTTTAACAACAACCGTTCAAAAGGTTAAACGAAATCTTGACGAATGTCATATGTCATTATAATTTGATGGTTCATACCTACTTACCATATTTATAATAACTAAAAGACGACAGTTTTAAAAATTGATTTGATAATGCATTTGGACTTTCTTGTGTTTCTGTAATTTGACGAAACTGATCGACTTGTTAAACAATTAATTTACTACTGACTATTTGGTGTACATGCCAAACTGCGTCCTAAGAAATGATGCTGGAGGATTTTAGACGACGAATAATTATTACTTATTAAATTGCTGAACTATAATGCATTGGTGAATTAATCATAATGAATAATGTTATCAGCTATCAAGATATTTGATCATCATCATCAGCCTGCAGCACTCCACTGCTGGACACAGGCCTCTCCAATTGCACGCCATTCACCTCGATTCTCGGCAACTCTCATACAGCTGCTACTAACCACCCTGCGAAGATCGTCGCTCCACCTAGCCTGAGGGCGGCCTACCTAACGTTTGCCGATTCGCGGTCCCCATTCAAGAACACGTCTACCCCAACGGTCATCGGTTCAGCTTGCTTATTTTGTAAGGTACCTATGTCGACAACTTTGGTTCATTGCCGGATCCCTTCGTTCCGGATTCGATCCCTCAGAGAGACTCCAAGCATAGCCCCCTCCATAACTTGCAGAGCGACCTTGAATTTATGGACCAGCCGTACCGTGAGTGTCCACGTTTCGGCTTCGTAAGTCATAACAGGCGGGACGCACTGATTGAAGACCTTCGTCTTTAGGCTCTGTGGAATACGCGATGAAAATATTTGACATCAGCGACTAATTATTTTTGATTGAATGCTTCATCTCATTATCGATGCTTGGCCAAACAATGTTGTTTTGAATTCCTTACAAAATAAGCTTTACCTGTTAGACCAATAGAAGTTCTTCAATATCACAATCAGATACACAACCATAATTTCCACAGAGGTCAACTTGTCAATTACAACAATGACAACCAGCTATCTAATTACGTAACATATTTTGTAAACGATTACGACTAATCTGTTTTATTTTGACAGTTCAACAACATTCATTGCGTTATTTATGTTGTTGACCAGATTTTTTTTCGAACATATGAAGCATTGGATTATCAATCTGTTTCAAAACGATTCAAATTCTGATTGATCGTGTATTACGCAATTAGGATTAGGATACACGGTGTCCCTACTTTCTTTATTTCCATAACCATATAAAATGAAACACAATGAAAATGATTCGTCGTTTGCCACACACTGGCGCACTCGACCCGAGCTATATTTAGCTATAGCACAATGCTCAGTCGTTGTACTGATAACTTCCATAAAGGCTTGCCTAACAAAGGCCGGTAATATGGTATATTTTGTCGTAACAGTATGTAGCTAACGTTGGAAATAGACTGTAGAAAAACATAAACATGAACATTATATTAAAAGTAAAGTAGGTTTTCCGAAAGCAGAGAGGCATATGTCGAAAAGAAAAGGTACTGTTAACAATTTCCTTTATTCAATATATCTGTGGCAGCATCTAAATTGCCACATGCGACCTACACACCACACGACTGTCATATATACAACGTCCGGACATCAATCAGTATCCCACCAGACACAACCACCGACTGGTCGGAAGATGCTCCCTTTTCTATGGATGAGTGATTTTTATACCCTGTTTTTCATACCTCTATATATCCTTTATTCTTGATGGAATAGCTTGGGGAGTGCAGGCATGACGACTTGGGGTCGTTCAAGACGGATTAGTCAGAAAAGACAACGGGAGGAGACATTGCGGAATGAAAGGCTCCAGGAGAGATCTTACTTAGCTCAGTAGTGGTCCTGCAGGTTGAAAACCCAAACAAACAGTTAATATTGATACATGTTTAGTCAGTAGCTATAATTATTATGACGACTCGATAACTATGACCATTTTACTAAGTCCGTGCTAAGGTAACTCTATATAAACGCTGGATAACTATGCAACGTGTTCAATGTGTATTTTATTTGGTATTACAGCGGCCATACACTTGAAATTTTCACATTGTGTACTACACACACTGCGAAAATTTCAAGTGTCTACCTGTTATGGCTTAAAAGATACAGCTCTGTGGCAGACGGATGGACAGCGGAGCATTAGTAATAGGATCCCGTCGTTGACACCCTTTGGCTACAGAACCCTGATTAAACGACGATAAAATGTTTTGTCTCGGGGTCAAATGACAATGGTTTTTAAATCATTTGCATCGGAGAGGTTTATTCAACTTTCTTCAAGTAGTAGTCGTAATTACGTAGTTAATGAATAATTAATGGCATTCTAATTTCCAATACTTTGCTAGTTTCACATAAAACGCCGATACCTATTTGGTATTACTACGATGAAGGCATAACATTAAGTATTTAATGTAATTATTGCTGTATTTAATCGAGCAGAAAATGAACTACAAATCTAATTACAGTATTATCTCACTAATCCGGCAGTTCAATAGACAGATACGTTCAATAATACGGCATCCTCCCTTCGCACCTCAAGGAATACAAGTTGCACAAAAATAGACCTCAATTATGGATTATTTTAAAACTAAACTTTAATTCATAAGTAATTACTTAAATGTGAGAGATGTTATAGTTACAAAAAAAAAGTGGAGAACATGAACAAAAATACATTATAATTATTCTCTTTATGATTTTTTTTTTACTCGTATTATGAATTTTTCTATACAATCCAGTAATCCGAACATTCCAATTCCAAACCTTCTGGTTTTTAATAGTGCCGGATTAGTGAGATTCTTCTGTACTTATAGTTTGCTGTAAAGTAAAAACTTATAATACCAGCCTATTGCTGTCCCACTGCAGGGCAAATGCCTCTTCTCAAATAAAGAAGGCACGAGCATTGATCAAGACGGGTTGGCGATTTCAGACTTATTTTAAAGTCCAGGGGCCCTACCACCACCTCTTTTACCAGTATTATTTTAAACTTACTTGTGCGTGGGAAAGAGATGGAGCTAGACGTCCTGTATAGCTCCACTTCTTTCTCTCACTGAAGTAACATCAAAATAGTATTATTTTAGCAGTATTGCTTAAAGACATGGAGGTTGGCGCCCTGGTTTCCACACGATGTTTTCCTTCACCGATGTTGTAAAGTCTCTGCCAAAATACATTTACAAATACTTACATTAACATACAACTAGTAACATAGTAGATAGGTATACAATGCCGCCCGTATTGTTCTGAATATTTTGTTTATATTTTCTAAAAGCTTATATGAGTGAAGCTTTTAGAAATAATAAACAGGATCGAAATCGAGCCAGTAACATGTAAAGCAAAGTCGAAAACAAACGCTACTCAAAAATTAAAATTGAATAACATGAAAAATATTAAAGATAGATCCTCCCTTTTAAAGGTAATATTCGATAATTTTTCATGAATATTCAGAAAAATACGGGCGGTCACATGCCCTTGGGCGCCATTGTATAAATGTAACATCTCAATATCTTAGTTACCACGTTTGTCTATGGGTTATACTAGAAATAACAAATTTATGCAGACTTCAATATTAGGGAGCAACCGTATTTTTACATTCTAGAAGCAAGTTTTTACACAATATTATCTAATGGGTGAGGTTCGGTGGAGTTTCTTGCCCATTCTTCTCCAAACGAAAACTACCTTTTGGGAAAAGGGCGACTAGAATCTTTTTTTTTTTTAATTTTGTAGTTTAAAAGTGCCTTTTTTGTGCCTAATTTAAATAAATTATTTGACTTTAACTTTGAATGGTTAAAATGTATTTGATCGTCGATAAGTGATGATACTAATGTACCTTGAAATCAATGGAGGCACGAGTAGCATTAGTTAGTATGTAAGGCAGAAAGCCACAATCTTGTTGAATGTTGACAAAACACACCCGACAAGCAATATCTTGTTCTGTAAATACCATTGACAAGGAACTAGAATTTACGGAAATGGCCATACTACGCAGATTTTCAAAAATTAGGCTCAATATATTTTCAAAGTGGTGTTTCTATAATTTAATTTTAAACAATAAATAACATTATCTTATGCTCGATAGGGGGACTAAGGCCCGAATTTCAGAACCTCACTCAAGACTCAAGCATTACTTAAAATTAGTTTCAACCAATCAAAAGGCTTTAAATGAGTTTTACGTACCTAATACTAGAGTTTTGAGTGAGGATCTGTAATACGGGCCTTAGAGAATTAGGGTGGAAGTAAGGAAAAATCACCAGGAAAAAACCCGAATAGAAGAACATTACTAAAACATAATACTGAAGATAAACACGATGGATATAATTTCTTACGGCTTATAAGTTTTTCATTGAATACTGACTTAACACAACCCTTTACATATTTCTAGTAACTCAGAACTAACTTAGCTATGAAGGGAATAAATTAATAAAAAACAAAGTGTGTTAATAATGGCTATTTGTCATGGCGCGCAGCTTATAGGAGTCAACTAAGGCCAATGGGTTAATGTTGTCTACAGTACGTAGGCGATGAGCTACGATTCATCTCTGCCTACATACATTTGAATTTGGTACTCGGAAATAAATAAGGAACATCGGCTGTGATCGGACATAATCGGGTAGTGTCGGTTTACAAGGACCATGTCTGTCTTTGAGCTCGCGTCCCTACGTTCTTCGTTTGAAATAAGAATGCAATCCTTCATGCTTGCCTTCTGATTGAAGCAGCCGCATGACACAATGTAATATTTTAACAATAAATTTGCCTAGACTTTTCCGAACTATGTTAGGATCTGCTTCCAGTCTTAGAGAATACCAGTATTTTACATGGAGCGACTGCCTACTGCACTGACTGCTAGTAGTGCTGGGTACTATAGTAAGACTGATTGTCAGACTTTCGGGCTTCTGACGACTCGTAACGACTGTCAAAGATCTACGAATGACAGCCGGGACCAACGGCTTAACGTGCTTTCCGAGGCACGGAGGAATATCGGTATGTAACCCCGGCAAGCGTAGCTTAACCTGATGGATCGAATCGTCCGGTTATTATTACTTAGCCACGAGCACCTCTTCTCTAAGATTACAATGTAATCTTATCGAACAATGGTTATTCAAATGGTGTTTTATTGATTCATTTGTTCATATTATATTAGCAAGACTGTTACACTACAAACAAAACAAAACAAAACAAAAGTCATTTATTCAAATTAGGCTGAGAATCAGCACTTTTCGAACGTCAAAATTACATAAGACAGTCCCCCAAAACGCCCACCCTTCACCACTTCCTAGTGCTTTTGCTGGGAAGAAGAAGTGGCGCAACAAACTCCTCAGCAGCACAGCTGTCTGTTCAGTTAGGAAAAAAAAAATTTATTCTATACAATAATTTATAAGATAATTTACATTACGCAAAATAAAATTTAAATTATAAATTAATAGCCATATGACAGCTAGCACACGCCAATATACCAACCAATATACTTTGTTTAAACCCTAGTTACCACAACATGACGTGAGGTTCTACGTGTGTCTCTGGTTTCACTCACATAAATGTCCGCTAAGTATATCTTTTAATATCGGAGAAATACCACCTAGAAAACGTAACTCAAAGCGGAATCCAGGCAAATCTTATTCTAAATATTGTCTGCATTTTTTACAGTTTAAGACTAGCTTCTGCCCGCGACTTCGTTCGCGTGAAATTTTGGCTCTCAACCCAGCGCGTCACATCGCATCGCATCATTCGCATCGCTCGCCCGCGCTATTACTTCGTTTTCGCTTAGCGTTGTTTCTGATATTTTTCTTTATGCTCTGCTCCTAAGGTCCTAGCGTGATGTTACATAGCCTATAACCTTCCTCAAGAATTGGGCTATCCAATGCAAAAATATTTTTTCAAATCTCACTGGTAGTTCCGGAGATTACCCCCTACATACAAACTTACAAACAAACAAATTTTATTTATTTATATATGTATATACTTTATTGTACACCACACAAATACAATAACAAAAAAAACAACTACAAAATATACAATGGGCAGTATCGCTTTCCGCGATCTCTTCCAGGCAACCTTGGAATTTACCTCTTTACAATGTTAGTCGCCGGAGTCTAGATTTGTCCCCGGTTGATGGCAATAGGCTTGCCCCCTATTACATGGGCCTTAAACATAACTAGTGAAATATGGGTGCACTAATAAGTATGTATACCTCTTCTTAATTCTTCGGGTGAATATATACTGGCATGATGTTTTTTCTTCCATACATCTTTATTATCCGTCTCAAAATTCGCTTCCCTCCTAGCAATTTAATTTTCAACACAATTCATCCGTCTTACAAAAAAAACGATATCAAAGTTATATTGCAGATGCACCTTCCAGTGTTTGATAACTGTATCCAGTTCAGTAAATAGCATTAGACAGAGCTCGGTTTGTTCTCGACGTGTTTGACTAAGGTGCCGAGACGCCTCATATAACTTTGCTACTTACATCATTTCAGATTTATACACCGCTTTGTTTATGTTACTTGAGATTTCGGCAAGTATGTATTTTGTTAGAGTATCAAAGGGCCAAAATTACTCCGATATTTTTGGGTCTCGGTACTCAAATTTTTTGGTGCGCCTTTCTTATAGATTTGCAAAGTTCTACGACAACCATACTTAGTCCGATATTTTGGATCATTAGTATTTCTCCTAGTCATCTTTTATGGATGTTTTCTTATTTTTCTCTCCTGGTCTAATCAGCATTCATTTTTAAGACTATCTTTTATTTTATTTTTTAAATGCTTTACTCCCACCTGTCCGTAGCACGATGTGTCCCTACTCAATTCTTCTGTCACCGGTGGTACTTTCAGGCTTTCTCTTATAACCTCCCTTCCTTATCTTGCCCTGTCCGGTAATTACTACCAGTACAGAATAATTTGTGAGATTGCAAGGCCGGGTGGTCTAGCAATCCAAGGCCCAAAGAACCTGTTTCCCTCAATTGCCTTATCTGACCATTGGCGATTATAACTGCGGAAGTGCCTGATTAACTGTAATTTGTTCTTGGTTTTGTATAGAATGAGGTAGGTAGGTATATCATTTTGTACTGCATTCTGATGTTACGATTTAGGAATATAGGTACGAGTCCAAACCTGTCGAAGTTTTTACAAAAAAAACGTTATCAATGGCAGTTTAAGTTGGGAATCGAGTGCTGATAAGCCGAGATATGTTTGCAAAGGTGGAGCCGTCTTAAAGATTTTTATTAAAGTTATGGAAGGTCGGGCTCATTTCTACTCAGAATCTCAAAGTCAACTCGCAGAGGTCCACATAGAATAGTTTTTACAAATCAAATTTAACCAAAACTTAACGAAACTGTAAATATCACCATGGTCTTATCACCACAGAGTAAAAACATAAACGAGACTGCACACAATACATCCGTTGACTTCCCAGAACATATTAAAATAGCGTTGATAAGCTCAGGTTGAAGAGATGAGATATCCGGATAAGCTGTTTAAGCAAACGTTAAAGTATAAACATGAGTCGCGCAACTTGATAACGGTCGTGCTTTAAAGAGTAAGCAGAAACTAAACTGTGAATAAGAATTACGTGTCGATACGATACGACTGGTAACAATGCGTGTGGTGTTTTGTTTCGAAGACAATATGACAAAACGCATGTGTGTATTGTAATGAGCTCGGTGTTCTACACTATAGTAAAAGTAGTGACTATACATAGTAAATGTATAACATAGGTACCTAGTAGGTAAACAGACGCGATGAATGTTACAGTGATTACTGTCAACATTTCCAATTGGTGGTTTGAGCATTGTCCAGGCAAAGTTTTACTAGATGAATAATGTTACCAACACAGCTTAATTAATTTTATTCAATAACAAATTATCTATTTGTCATTGAACAACGTTAATGAAGCTGTGTTGGTAACATTGTCGGCGCTGACAATCACATAACAGAATTGAAGCAATCGTAGTAGGTCAGGTAAAAACACTCTTCAATAGTTGAAGAGTGTTTTTCAAATTACTTAGTCCGAGGTTTTTTTGCAATCATGGACATATACATGCATATACAAATGCACTCACTCAACAAGTACAACTGCTTCCTAACAATACAGTATTTTTGCATTGCTGAATAATATTATAATTGAACATCCGGTCTGACGCACGCATCTTTGGTTTGCAGCCATTCTGAGTGCTCTGGAGGCATTGGGTTGGGGATAAGTTATAAAAACGAATGTCTATTGTAAAAAAGAGTTATAGCTCAAAATAGAAAACTTTTAAAATGATTAGAGGGTGCTAATCATTGGAATACCGAAACTGATATTGCTTATAGAAAATGATTCATTTTAAAGTGCTTTAGACAGATATGCTTGAAGATAATATATCAATAGATTGAGTGTAACTTTTGAGGATGCCTCAAAAGACGACTTGGCAAGC
Source organism: Xanthia togata (assembly GCA_963853775.1). Classification (NCBI taxonomy): domain Eukaryota; kingdom Metazoa; phylum Arthropoda; class Insecta; order Lepidoptera; family Noctuidae; genus Xanthia; species Xanthia togata. The sequence continues at coordinate 7,149,055 of OY970802.1, read as the reverse complement.
TAAGAACGAAAGCGTCTAATAAGACAAGAAACTGGCCATTGATCCATCTTTAGTAGATAGATGGATTTCTAAAAAATGGATGGCAATTGCCTGCTAGGCATAAGTAAATGCTCTCCTCAAATTTTACTCCTAATGCTTATAGTTATCGCTCAAACCTTAGGCAAAAAGGCACTAGATTCTTCAGGATAAAGCCAGTTTGCACTAAACAATAGGGTTGTTACCAGGGAAAAAAATCTATTTAGTCCGTCAGTCAGATAATAAAAAAATAAAGTCGGGGAGTGGCGGCTCACTACGTCCCACAAGTCGGTATAAAATCTACCGGGGAGTGACGTCATGCTCTACCCCACAGGGGGTGCCCTGAGTGAGCGTTCGTCTAATATAAATTAGATTAGTTTAAGCAGCTACGACCCCCATTCTGAGGTCAAATGCAAGAAGGGAGTCGAAAAAAAAAAATTCATGCTACATTTTAACTCAATTTATTGCCATAATCTTTTGATTACGTAAAAAAAGAAAATATACGTGTCCAATATTTTTTTATAATCTAGCTGACGGACAAAAACAAAATTTTTAGTCAACATCCCTATTAAGTAACGTTAAGTTTTACTAGTTCAAAAGTGGTGGTAATTTGCTCACTTCTCGCACCGTCTAATTAGTTTCAATTTCCTTTAGTTGACTCTCCTGCAAGTTACGCAGATGAGAAGTTTGAAGGGATGTTGGGACCTTTTTTATTTCTTTATAACGTTTTCAACCTATGTGCATTTTTTTAATGCATTGTATTATTGAAGTAGCTAAGATGTGGTTTGTTGTTGGTTTCCCTAATATACTTATATTTAGGTAGGTATACGAGTATTCAGTTAGAAATCAATAATTTGATAACCGAGGAAATGTCATTTTCGGTTAATTTCTCGAGAGAAATTGGAATGCGTCGAGACGTGTTTCGATTGAATCTGAAATGATTTTTTTATATACGGGACCCATAGTATACTCTTCATACTTTTTTGTGCAAAGTACCTACTTATTATCTTTAAAAATCTCACGAAGTTTCATGTCTAGGAAATAAACACTTTCTGAAATAAAAAATATCAATCTTTGATCAAATAACCTCAACTTTTGTACTATTTTGTTGCTTTTGAAGTTTTGACGTAATTTTGACATTAGTTGTTGCTATTTTAAGCCATGATGTGACCGTCTTGACTCAGTAGAAAAGCAATGAAAACTTAGGCTGCAAGAGTGAGCTAAGCGAGCTTGGGACTTGAGGCACCCCGACTTGGACACCTAGGTTATTTTTTTTTACTCCGACAAGCAGGGCTCCGGCGAACGCGCGGCCAAAAAAAAAATTACCCAATAAAATTATAAAATACTATAAAAATAGTCATAATCCTCAAATAAACTACTTAAACACAACCTTTAAATCTGTTTTTTTTTAAACTGCATTTCCTAAGTTTTCCGCTTGCGGCGGGGATCCCCCCCTACTTCAAATCTACAAAACGAGCTTGCAACAACGAATCATAAAACGCAATCGTTCCGTTTATAAATATAAATCAGGAACGTACGTCAAAGAGTTACCACAAAAGGGCAAAATCAAGTACACAATCACGTCACGTGTTGCGCGCGCGCCGTGCCACGCGCGGGCTCACAATGGCGCCGCTCCTGCGCCCGCGCTCCGCCGGATTAACGGTTGATTATGCACGCTCCAGATTCAGGAAACGCTGGCTAAATGGCCGCTGCACGAATGCTGTCTATTGTTTGTTCTAGGATATATTGGTTTGGAATATATGTATTCGAATTCTGAGTGCAAGCTGAGAAAGTAGTACGTTAGGAATGCTTAGGATTGCTGAAGTTTTGAAGAGTACTTTTGTGGAAAAACTAATAAAAATGAATCTACAGCTTTTTTAGTTATAACTGGCAAAATAAAAATCATTTAAGGCGATGAAGATTTAATCTACGAATAGAATTTTACGAGGGTCAAGATTTTATCTGACAGAAACAAGTGTCTATTGTGTCTACGAAATTGGTGTTAAAACTTTTGGAGCCGATGTCATTAGATTAGAATATTTTTACATACTATTCAATAGCTTAAAAAACATGTTCTGTGACTTGAATAACAAGATTAATAGCATCACAGAAATATTTGCATAATAGCGTTGTTTCGGCATCTAATCACCATCACATGGAAGCACTCAGTATAATACTATAGCAATTTGAAATAAGCGGCAACGAACGGGTTTTCTTCGTTCTATTCCAACGCAATTTAGATAAATGAAGGTTGAATAAGAAATGGAATTAAGACATTCTTTTCTAATTCCGAAACTAGATGGTAATATTGAGTTTACGAACAAGTGAATCCCGCTGGGAACATTTCTGGTGCATTTATAAAAGATTTATCACCGCAGTATTGAAACTTGACTCTGCGGGTAGTCCCTTTATAGCCTTGTGTTTTACTATTATTGGAGTTTAGTGAAAAATTGTGACGCAAAGTTCAATTTATGTTTCATAAAGGAATAATGTAGCCCAAACTATCAAACAAAGTGTTAAGATTGTTTATAAACTGTTGGCTTTAAGAAGCCTAGTTTGAATCGTACAATTTGAGAATTCTGACGGGCACAAATCAAACGCTATGGATCTTTCTTCGATCGAAGTATAGAAATGCATATGTTGTAAAATTTTATAGTTTTAGCGTAAATATCTTTATGCTGATCTACTAGTTTCTCTTTTTCATCTTCAATACATTTTGCTCAAGGTTAGTTTAAAAAATTGGTCTATTATTCTAAATGTTGTAGGCTGAACTTAAATAATTTGTATTTTCATAATTTTAACCGGACATTTAAGTTTCTTATTTGATAATGGCGCTAAATGCTCCAAAATCAAATACCTAGATACTTTTCGTAATCACAAATGTATTTTTGGACAATCATTAACTATTTATTTACAGTGGAAGTAATGGTTCGTTATTATCCTTTCTATTCAAATATCATTAGCGCCCAAACATTATCGAGGTGGTTTAGTTGATTCGATTTCAATGATACCTACATTCATTACGACTAGGAACTAGTACGTCAAATGCTACTGTTCTATTTCAATTTAAAACTATGTATTCAATTTCATGATTAGAAACATCAATATCAACTGAAGTTTTGTCATTGATCCTTAAAACTATCAGTGTTTTGTTTTCTTACCTGCTCTTTTGCCAACTGGAACCATGTCTTCAAAATGATTGGCAGCCGCGAATCCTGGTAATGTTTTGATGTTTTCACAGTTATAAAAATGTCATCTAAAGTTAAGTTTTTAACTAAACTTTCACTGATGGTGGTGACGGGTTCCACGGGTAAGTCAGACACTTGCACAGTTTCCGCGCGGGATTCTTGGAAGTTAAAAGGAACGCCACCTTGGTATACTAATAAGCTGCAGTATCCCAGAGTTATCAGTACAGCCACAGCCTTAAGCATCTTGCGCGGAGCCATGCCAGAGGCGGCTGGCGCCAACGCACCGATAAGCTTGCAAAATCCTGAACACTTTTTCACTCATCTGTTGTTTTTCATCGAAACACTATTGACAAACAGTGGTCAAACGCAACACTCGAGTCGACGGTGCTTCGGCGCCAAAGAACGGTTATAAACTAAATAAAATGTAGCACAGGCGGCAAGCTTACGCCCGCGCCCGGCCGCCGCCCCCACCACGTGGTGTGAGCGAGAGGAGCGATGGCGTGTCTTCTTCTTTCCGAAGGGTCTACCTGCGCGTGCGCCTGCTCCTTCGTCATGCCCGCGGCGGCGACACCCTGTCAAGTGTTCACATAATAGTTATCTACAACATCGAGAAATCGGCCCGAGACGACCAATTTTATGCCCAATCATTTTTAAATTTCTCTTCTCTTGTACGATGAATTTTAAGCTCTTCACGGTATAAGCGTTTCGCATTTGGTTTTATAAAATTGTATGCACGGTATACCATACCCATACCGTTGATGTTAGTGCTTTAATGAATTTTATTCTTTGCATTCTAGAGATATCCGAACATGTAGAAAGGCATCGGTATAGATGGGCCAGAGATGGCCGTCACGCGGTGAGTGCCGGAAGATAGGCAGCTTCGCTGAGGAAGGCCCACGAAAAGCTGGCGTGACAAGATCGAGACGTTCGATCGGGAGATTGGCCAGAGAATACAAGGAAAGAGTGAAAGCCTGGGTGGTTATGAGCCTTTGCCCAGCAAGCAGTAAGATAACACAGGTTGAAAAACTTAAGCATTTGGAAAAGATGCTTTGAATCTTTAAGGGGTTTTTACAGTCTTTCCATTCACGGTACAGTAATTTATCCTAATTAGCCGAAGCATCAGAACCTTTACGTACAAAATTTTACTACGTCATCGTCTTAATTTGTTTCCATCGGTGGACAATACTCTATTATTGGGTGGACGAACGTTCACTGGTCGCAGCCACTCCTAAGTCCGTGGGTGGTAATGAAATTAAGAGCCAAGTCATTGTTGCATTAAATTCCACTCAAATTAGATAATGAGAGAAGAAATTGGTTACTAACCGAGATTAATAGCGTGATTCCTTAGTCGGTCAGACATAGAGAATAGAAATTAATTAAATTTTTCATTGTGTTTTAATTTGACAATGAATAATTTGAAATTAATGTTGAGTAGTATTGTACAATTGAAGATATTTTAAATCATCTAGTACATTTAACTTAGGTAAGCTAAAGTAAAGTGCATAAAAAAAAGTTAAGCACTAACTTTATGAAATTGCAAATTATTAAATATAAAAAAGTATAAAACTGAAAATAAAACGTTTGCTTAGTATAATTTAAAAAAATCATATTATCCAAATTTTATCTGGGTAATATTATTTACATCTAAATGTTTAAACTGCTTTCGCATTACAAACTAAATTTTCTTAATTAAGTCGTTAAGTTTGTATGAAACGATGTAGCAATTATTTCTAACATACTCGTAGGTACTTACATTGAAAATGGCTAAACCAGCAATATTAATTGTTTACCATTGTTCCAACAAAACGTTCTCACTGCCATTCATTTTATTGAGGTCAAATGGTAAAACAACAAAGAAATAACGTTTCTTAGATTATAGATTTCCCACACTTTCATCTTAATTGTGGTATTTTGTGGTAAGTTGTGAAGGTTTTCCATATCAGTACAAATATTCGTTGTAGCATTTCTTTATTAGGAGAAAAGCACTTACCATAAACAATTTAGATATTAAACAATAATTTATATTAAATCTCAAAGAAAGATTCTCCCTACAACTGAGATGCGTACAATAGTATAATTTCTGAAATCTATTATATATTATAATCTTTATAAATTTAGCACAAAATTTACAGACGTTGTCGTTGTCGTTGACAATGTCACTTGACATTGTGTTGTTGACCCGTTGACAATGTGACAATCACGCTGTCGTGGACAATGTCAATTTATCCTACCACTCATAGTGCTTAATGAAATTGCTGATCAACAAGAATAAATAAATCAACAATACTTTGACAAACTAATCAATTAATAGTACAATATTATTTTAACGAATTAACGAATAAGTCATTAAAAACATTTAAACTAATAAATTCATGAGTGACTTCTTGACACATCAATATACTTCTTCTTATCGTGTGGTTAGTGACTAACCTGGTGTCAGAGTTTTAAAGCCGCCCACGGGCCTCTGACTTGGCTTCACATGCCGTCGAGAAATAACTCTCAGGCATGCCGGTTTCCTCACGATGTTTTCTTTCACCGTTTTTTGAGCAAGTGATAATTATTCAATACGCACATGAATCCGAAAAGTCAGAGGTGCGTGCCTTGGGTTCGAACTCGAGACCTACGACTTGTCAGTCTGACGGATCAATAGACTAACATTTGTTTAAACAATATTTATAAAATACCACAGACCCTACAGTACCTATGTTAAAAAAAAAACATAGTCTATTTAAACAATACACCATAATATCTTGAAGAAATAAGATTAAACCCAAACAAGATCTTATAAATCAAGCATTGACGTCATTCAACAAAAATCGATTCCGTGTAATAACCGCTTCCCGATCGGCTTAGAGGAATCCCAATTAAAAGTGGTTCGGCTAAGCCGATAGTTCTGATAGCTCGTTAATTAGTTATGACCAATTTACTTCAGAATAAAGCCATGAAATGTAAAAAGGTCGCGATGTGGGCGGGCCTGTTTTGTGTTGCAATGTCATTGATACAAGTTTTAGGGTCATTTGGTTCCACGGTCTCTTGCTTTTTATGTAAGTACTTTAAATAAAGCTAATTAGAAATTTAATTTCAGATAGCACATCATGCCTCACGGCATTTTTTAATGCTTCTTTTTTATTGTTCTTTTCCTAAGACTACTGAATTTCATAGCTCGTTTTTATTCAATTCAAGATACTGGCGTAAAAAAAATGTTGTTTTTTTGTTGTAATTAAATGAAATGATGATGTAATGATTTTATTTTCTGAAAATAGGTTTGTTCAAACACTTTTACACGTCAATATAATTTTAAAAAATTTGATGAGGTCGGCGTTTCCTATTTGACTACTCTGAGAAGAAAGTCCGAAAAAAAACTCTGAGGTCATAGTCTCTTTTAAAGTTCAGACATAATCTTGGACAGATCATGTGAAGACCATGTAGATTGGTGCCTGAAATGGTCTATTGAGGAAACTAGCCTGCGCTGTCCCTCTCCAGGGAAAACGTCTCCCTCCACTCCTTCCATCTTTCACGAGCTGCGCGTCCTCCATCCAGTTTGAACGGAACCTATCCAGTTCACCCCACCTACGTGGTCTGCCGCGACGGGAACGGGGAAGACGGGGTGTCTTACTATCTCAGGGCACCAGCTCTGTGCTAATTATACCCACAATTGGTCGGGCATGCGGCAGACATGTCCAGCCCAGTCCCATTTCATAATTTGAGCAGCCTGATTTAGCAGAGTAAAATTTTTGACTTTGAATTTTTATTTATAGATATAATAACTTGTTCGTAATTATACACACGACCAGCATTTTCATCCATAATGTGGCTTTGTGGTTTTCAGTGAAGTAAATGCTGTCTGACCGCAGCGATTTTCAAAGAAAGATTTAAGTTGCAATGTGGTTTTATTCTGAGGGTATAGTAGATGCTACTGTTCGTTGCCCTCGTGTATTCATCCTTATTCGATGAAACACAAATAAGCAAAGGTAAGCAATTTTGACTTTTATTACATCAAATAAAAAAGTACAACGATTGAAAGTGTGGCGACCAATACAAAATATAATCGACAACCATCTCAAGGTAATTGTAGCATATACGGCACACGTTGTCGCCTGAGTTTTTAGATATGATTCCAGACAATACATGTGCAAAGGTCATTACCATAAAACATATTTTTGAACATTCATTTATGTACATCTGTTTTGACACACAAAGTTTCTAGACTTGCTAGAAAAATGAATATTTGTATGTGATCAGAATAATGTATTATTTGAAAGCTTGAATAGGACTTTTGAATATCGATAAAATATATATTATCAATATTTTTATCATTCTCTATTTTCGGTCGAACTTTTTTGTTTGTTCAGCAAAAGCTCTATTAACTTGAAGATACTTTAGTATAATTTCTTAGAAACTCTTATTTCGGCAAATCATACATACAACTATACTCTTAGTTTTTGAAGTTTTCAGATCAATGAAAATCAACACACAAACAATAATTCGAAAGAAGACCTTTATTTTCTGGAACACACGCATGTATAGGCACAAATTATCGAGCATTGAGCACTGAGAAAGCCCAGAGCCCATCACTAATTGCGGAAGCATGTTGTAATGAGCATCGCACACGCCAATGCCGACGCAGCGTGGGAACAATAATAAGCCCACTATTTTTATCGATAGCCCTCAATTGTAAAAGTATTTGAACAAAAGCGCTACTTGTGAGTTGTGCCCAATCCCGAACTGTGTCCATCACTAATTCTGTGATTGCTAATGGAATGCCGTTATTTCAAATTTCTGCAATTACGTCTGTAGATTGTGGTGCAATTTTTGGTGGTTGACACACATTTATAAGTGGTTTTTCTGACTGCTGAGCATTACTTATGCTAAGTAAGTAATAATTTATTTATCAAAACTTAACCTAGGTAAACATCAGCTCTTTAAATGGGATGGGTATGGGTATGGCTATTACAAAAGAGTAAGACCCCTGCCCTTCAAACTAGGAAATTCCTGTATCTTGAAGGACAGTGTTCTTAAGTGGGATTGACACCTTTTTAAAAAAATATTTATAATTGCATAATAATTCTGATGTTAACATTTCATTGGGTGGGTTTAATGGTTAATTGTATGTTGCTGTGGGGTTAAGCATGAGGTCCTGGTTTCGATTCCCCGGGTCGGGCAAAGTGTTATTGGGCTAGCAGCCCGGAATCTGGATTTGTGCCCGGTTGATGGCAATAGGCTCGCCCCCTATTACATGGTACTTAAACATAACTGGTGAAATGAGGGTGTACTGTAGGTACACCTCTGCCTAACCCTTCGGGGCATACAGGCGTAATGTTTATGATATCAAATTTTCTTCTTTGCCTTATTCGTTTTATCTAATGTAGCGTAGCTAGTACTTTTGTAAATACGGTAGCTTTTCTAGGATTTATCTGGACCCGAACCAAATCAACCGGCGTCGATGCGAAAGAGAAATGACGAAGCTAAATGACAACTTGAAAGCTTTATTTACTGTTTTGTTGCAAACCCAAGTCAATGCTGATAAAAAACAGCATAACTATCTACTTCAAGAAGGAGTTTCGTTTACCTGACTGTGATAAACTCACTATGGTAAGTAATTATAATTACAGTATAATTGTTAATTGAGTTAGTGGTGTGAACTAGTGTGATACCCTTGTGCTTCGGAAAGCACGTTAACCCGTTGGTCCTACACCTAAACTGTCTCCGGTCGTGTCGGATTGCCGCCCCATCGGTCTATGACAGTGAGAGAACAGAGAATACACCTGCGTCTGTGCACAATAATATCTCCCACGCCGAAGGTAAGTTTCCGTTGAGTCTGGCCGCCATGGCCGAAATACGGTCTGGAGGACAATATAATTAAAGACTGAGAATAGGAAAAGCTTCCAATTCAGTGACTGGATGTCTCATGATGCAAATAACCAGATATTTCCAGAAGCAAACCTAGCTAAAACCAGAACGGAGACATTATTCAGAATCAACGAATGCACGTCTGATAATAACCAATCGCAAAGAGTCCATCACTTTCAAAATAAAGCAACACTGATTTTATCTGCAGCACATAAATTTCGAAAGTCTTGTACACACAGATGCTATCAACACATCAATTCCGCTTGTTTAACCTAGCTTTATGTCAAAACTTAACTATTATTTAGTATTGAACCGTGCCGTTAAGTTCAGTGGAGCGTTTATATCTGATCTTGTAAGACTTTATTATTTTTATGCTTGAACAAGCTTCAATTAATTGAATTATTCGACGGTAGTTTTACGAAAGGATTTTTCAAACACCTGAGTTTGAAAATAAAATATTGAATTTATGAGGAGCTCTACTTGTTTTGCCAATTAATTAGTTAGAGTAATGACAGTCTTAAGACTCTTTAAAGGTACGTGCCTGTTTGACCCTGGTGCTAAATTAATGACGTGTTTCTGCGAAACTCAAAACTGGAATATTTCATAATTAAACAAAATCACATTATAATTTCAGTTTAAATTCGTTGAAGTTTTTAATTGAAATTATTACGTTACTTTGTTTCTTTGAAAGTTGTTACGTTGGTAATCGCCGTTTATGCTTAGATTAAAAATGTATTAAGGTTACTTTTTTGGGTCTTTTGAGAAACAATTACAGATTGGTTTGTTTAGGTATTGTGTGATGAAAGTGAAACTCCTGGACTTACTCAATTTTCTCTGAAATGAATTGAAATGAAATTGTTTATTCTGTAAATAGGACATCGGAATCACTTTTACACGTCATATAAAAAAATAAAATAAACATTAGTTATATGAGTTCGGCGTTTCCTATCTGACTACTCTGAAAAGAAAGGCCGAAATACTCAGAGGTCGCAGTCTCTTTTAAAGCTCAGACATAATCTTGGTCAGGCCATATGAAGAACGTGTAGATTTGTGTCTAAAATGGTCTTATGAGGAAAGAACCATATGGATTCGAGTGGACCTGTCCAGTTAGTGCAAGCATTTGTCAGTAATCGTGGAGCTCAACTCGACGAACAATAACAAAGAAAGGTCATTTGACAGACCATCATTGAAACTAATATCCACAAAGTCCTCACATTCACAATAATTAAAATAATATAACACTTTACAAAGTAATCATGTCATTTTGTACATAATATTCAACAATGTCAATGTGGAGAAGTCTCTAGAAGTCCTTACTCTAACATAATTATCATTAGAAAACGATTTCTTATTTGCTTTGTTTTATCTTTATTTTAACAATTTGTATAAATAGAGAGCCATACGTGTTAAGATAAATCTGAGTAGATGATCTGCGCCAGATTCGGTGGGACCGGATGGTTGCACATACACGAAACAATGGGACTGATTCACTTCGGCCGTCATAGGCGCGTGGAGCTTGAGGCCGTAACAGACATAGATTTTTGCCAGATCTAGGACTAGAGAACAATCTATAAGCAATTCGTATTTTTATGAACGTTCTATTCGAGTTTAAATCTGTCAAAAAACCCTCTAATTTCGCTTCATACTTAACAAGTTTTTGACATTGATTTGTCGCTGAAATGAGGTTGCAACTTGAATTTGAACGATTTTGAAGTACGAGAATTTACCTTCTCAAGGTAACCTAGAACTGACCATGTGAGGTAACCTTTTCAGAAATCTTAAGCCAAATTTACATTACAAAACTAGTTGCGCAAACCTAAGGCGGATTTGACCAATAAAACTGAACACGATCAGCACTTATAAATCTCGTTCAAGAGCTGTCAGTGTCAATATTCCACAACAATGATGACATTGACAGCTCTTGAACGCGGTTTAGATGCGCTAATCACGTTCAGTTTCATTGGTGAAATTTGCACGATAGTATCAAATGTAAATAGATAATTATTTACACGTGAAACTTTCTATAAATAACTAAGTTTGCGCAACTAGTTTCATAACGTAAATCCAGCTTTAGACAAGCTTTGAGAATCTACTATAATAATATATCTCGCTTATGGACTTTTATTATGTTAGGCTAGGTTATTTATTCCGCTGTGTAATAATACTTTTTCTAGTCGTCATCTAGGCGATTACTTTTTGTTCGTGACAAAGCAATTTGTGAGACATTTGACGTGGATGTAAAAAGTGTCAGAGATAGATGGACAATAGTAACAAGTGTCCTTTTACTATATTTGATTGTCTTTCTTGAGCAGAGTACGTGGCATAGAAAAGTCACAGAATAAAATAAAGAATATGTGAATTGTTTTTGATTTTATGTATTTAATTTTCTCTTCTACTTTTACACCCGGTGTCTACATTTCTTTTTATCTATATTCTTATCGCAGGTATGCTGAAAGAGATTTCTTTAGAAATAGGCATCTCCTTTGTAAGTAAGTAAGTTGTGTAGTTTTTAGTGGTATTTTTATAAATAAGTATGTAAACAAAATATAAATAACCTTCACAATCCTGGTATTCTTGTGTATAAATGTCGGAAATATGTTACTGAGTTGACTAATCGGGACGCCAGTGCCGTCAAGCGGCATTCAACAGAGTCTACTACATCACGCTCGGACCAGCCGGAGTAAAAAAGACTTCATGGGTGTCGGAACTATTCGGAAGTAGTGAAGACGTTTAGAAACTGTCGCGCGTATCAAATAGTTGTGATGTGTACCTACAGTGTGTGATAAATGTGATCGTAAATTATAATTTGATCTGAACTGCAAACAGTTTTTCTATTGCGCAATAACCAACACTACCCACATTACACCCACAGTAGTTAAAATATGGCTGATGTTAACGAAAGAGACACATACCCTTCTCCGTTTTAAATTAATAACATTTGAAGTCCTACACGTACAATGAGTAGCGAGTTCATTTTTGTTATGATTATTTCGTTTAGGTATAGATAAGGGGAGCTCATGGCTAAGTAAAAACAGCCGCACGGGTCGATCCATCAGGTTAAGCTACGTTTGCCGGGGTTGGTCTGTGGATGGGTGAACATCTCACTGGATTGTGGAGGTCAGATAGGCAGTCGCTCCATGTAAAATACTGGTATTCAGCTGCATTTGGTTAGACCTTTTGCCATCTGTGTTGGGGTCGGCTTCCAGCCGACCCCAACACAGATGGCAAAAGGCTAGGCTGATTGATTTACTTCGTTTAGGTACACAGTGAAAGATAATGTTATCGTGATAGATTACGAACGTAAAAATAAGGTCATTTGTTCAGATCCATCCACCCCAGTTTTAAAAGTACCATTCATTATTAATGAATCAATTTCACCGTAAAAGCTGACCATTAATGTATTATCTTGCTTTAAATTGCTTGTAAAAAACCTAATAAAGCTAAATTGCTTTAATACATGACTAGACGAAACTTTGTTCGCGTGACGACCACGCACTGTAGAGAGTTTTTAACTTTTGAATGTACTTATGTATGAGCCCAGGTACTACGCACGGGCAAGAAGCGCTTTGAGAATCCAGTGTGCGATAAAAAATCGCCCGTGTGTAGGAGAGCATATTTTTCACCCAATAAAAAAAGGGGTATTTAAATATCGTGTATATTTTATAGGTTTTTAGCTCAAATGCTTAAAGCCCGTCACAGACATAGCTATAATATAGAGATTAATATCCTACTTTGCTTTTGCTTTTTTTTCGTAGTTTTTGGTGCGTACCATAAATATATAAGTACATATGTACTATAGCTCCGTCAGAGGTCGCTCGCTACGTTTGTGATGGGCTTTATCAAATGTTTGCTTCATCGTAATTAAAACTGTTGTTCGTAAATTTCTATCTAAATGGCAACTGGTTTTTTTTGTTGTTTTGTTATTATCACAGGAGGAAATTGCTGTTTTTTTTTTTGTTGATTGTGATCTGTTTCTTTCCCTGGACATAAACGGCTTCTTTTCTTGGTTTGTTTCCTAAAAGCCGAATAAATGTGTTGATTTAATTCTGTCGAAGACGCATCGACTGAAAAAAGAAAGTTGGTTCCTTCTCCAGTCCCTGCTTCTACGAAATTTCTGATTCTAGTACACGTTACCAATAGTACTACTATTAGTTAGTTCCCAAGAGAAAAGTTAATATCAATTACAGTTTCTCTAATATATTATATTACTAGCTGCGCCCCGCGGTTTCACCCGTATAAGTTTCAATCCCGTGGAAATATTGGGATAAAAAGTATCCTTTATGTTAATCCAGGTTATAAACTATCTGTGTGCCAAATTTTATCCAAATCCGTTTGATAGTTTTAGCGTGAAGAAGAGACAAACATACACACTCACAAACTTTCGCCTTTATAATACTAGTAGGATAGGATACATTTTGATCGTTATTATCACTGAGTAGGTAGATGTCCAAGTGAAATTACAATTGGCAAAACTGTGTTCATAGTTCTTGTTTTCAAGTGTTAGGGACCTCCCTAATCCCATAGTGATCATAGGCAACAGAAGGAACACGGGTGGGTTTTAGTCAGTAAGATTCTGACACGCCCTCCCGCTCCAACCAGAGCGGGAGACGTCATTTGATGATTTCCCACCCAAAAAATAAATAAAAAAAAGGACCACCCTAATAGTACTCAAGCTGCTGTTTAGATTTAACCCCCTTAGGGGCTTTGTAAGCCCCTTCTAGGTTTGTAACTTTAATATTAATGTATATACAAAAACCTTCTGGAATCAATTCTCTACACTATGGAGAAAACCACATCAAAATCCGCTGCGTTTACAAGAACAACGCGGTCACAGAGACAGATACGAAAAGCAACTTTATTTTATAATATGTGTAGAAGATATAGATTATGTATATTAGGCCATATTGAATAGGACTGGCTAATGCAAACCATCAGTTAGCTGCTCAATCAATCAGGTACACAGTTACACATTGCCCCCTTTGTAGACATATCAGCCACAAGTCGATGACCCATTCACTTAATTGACTCTTTCAACTCGCACGGCTCACGAGGAGTCGATACACTCAGATACACTCATGCATCTGTTTGTAAGTGAGTGTGTTTGATCATTGGATGCACTTAAACGAGCATTAATAGTGGTATGTCCATCTTATGATCATGTATACTGGTGCTACTGTTTAAGAGGTTGATAAAGACCTCACTATACGTATATTTATTTTCATCTCTATAACAATATCTTAAGATGAAGTATATATGGGGTACAATATTTATGGGGTAGGTACCGTGTTAAATGTTACAACAGAATACCTTGTGATATATTAGAATTAAATGAAAGTAAATTTAAAACTCATATAAAAAGTACACTTTGTAAACAAGCATACTACAAATTAGAGGATTATATCCAAGATAAAAATGTGAGGAGCTCGTGGCTAAGTAGTAACTGCCGCACGGATCGATCCGTCAGGTTAAGCTACGCTTGCCGGGGTTGGTCTGTGGATGGGTGACCATCTTTAAATACCGAGACTCCTCCGTGCCTCGGAAAGCACGTTAAGCCGTTGGTCCCGGTTGTCATTTGTGGATCTTTGACAGTCGTTACGGGTCGTCAGAAGCCCGAAAGTCTGACAACCAGTCTTACCAAGGGGTATCGTATTACCCAGTTACTGGGTTGTGGAGGTCAGATAGGTAGTCGCTCCATGTAAAATACTGGTATTCAGCTGCATCCGGTTAGACTGGAAGCCGACCCCAATATAGTTGGGAAAAGGCTAGGCAGATTGATATCCAAGATAAAAATGCTTGGAAACATGCTGGTCCTGCTCCATAGGACAATTTAAAATCTAGACAAAATCTAACTGGTTGCCAATTTAATTGTATAATATTATTTTTTATAATATTGATTTTATATTCTGTGATTACTTGAACTCACACACGGACTTATTATTATTACTTGTTAAAATGTTAGGAATATCGTATAATTTTACAATGTTTGTAAATATGTGGGCACCATGCATCTATCGCATAATTAATTTATCTGTCATTCCTTCATTTTTCATTCTTTTTAACTATCGTGGTATAGTTATCTAATTCTAGGTGCATCGTCTTCACATATAATTAATATACACAAGATGTTGTGAAAACATTTTAAAAGAGTAGGTAATGGTGGAGTTTCTAGCCCATTCTTCTCCATACGAAAACTACCTTTTGGAAGGGGCGACTAGAATCAATTATTATTATGTTTTTGTAAATTTTGACGTTCAAAAGTGCCCTTTTTGTGCAATACCTAATCAGCAAATACCCTTTATTTATACATTTATAATTAATTCTTAAGCCTACTCATATAGCTAAATGTTGATCAGAGAAGTCCTCGAAGATTCAGATAGAATAAGGACATAGACGACTTGAAATCTCCGTCTCTCTTTCTCTCTCCACCATTTCATGTATTAGGTATGCAGTCTGCCAGCTGAATCTGAAATACTTACCATATTTCATGCGCGTCCGCGTTAGTACCTAACTACTAACGGAAAACCTTAATCTTACGCGAACTATCCAAACAGTGTCTACAAAACAACATTGTGGGAAAACATTTTCGTATCGGATGTCGTACATTAACGCATTATAACGATACATTACACGCCACTTATCCGCACTTGCGGCAATGGACAGATTGGTGACGTCCGGCCCGATCCAACCCGTCCCGACCATTATCCAATTTATACGAATTTGCACCGAGTGATGGTGATCTGTTTATTGTAGATGCAATAACGCTTAGTGCTTTGCTGATTGAGTTATAAAAGATACGATTTAGTGAGGAAGATTGGAGAGATGTTGCATATATAAAAGTTTAAGGCGGAGACTGACTTTCAACGTTTGTTTGTATTAAATTAAAAAATATTTTAAAATAATTATATAATTTTAAGTAAGTTCTTTTTTAATTAATATAAATTAATTTAATTATAAAACTATAAGTATAATATTAAGCTTTATGGCTCTAATGTATTTAATATTATGTGAATACAAATGAGTATGGGCGCTGAATACCTATATCACAAGATATTAAGTTAGCTTAGGTATTAGGTATCGCGGAAGTCGCATTAGATCCCGTGATCTCCGGCGCAAGTGTGAGACGGAACACCGGGGTGGTTTTAGTCAGTAAGAGTCTGACAGACCCCTCCGCCCTCCCCAGGGCGGAGGACATCCATGAGGATTTCCCCCCGTAATAAAAAAAAAAAGTTATTAGTAGCAACTCTAACATGAAACATTTTAACTACATTTTGGCCTATTTTACTGTAAACCTGTTTCTTTATGTTAATTTTGAAGGTGCAAATAATCTTTTTTTATTTTATTTTTATTCGAGGCGAGCTTGGTTACAAGACGCGGCGGACGCTCGCTTCGAGCACATGGCTCAAGCGCGCTCCATTTCTTGTTACAAAAGGGTGATATACTAAATGCGGCGAACGCTCGCTTCAAGCAGTTGACTCAAGCGTGCTCCTTTTTATTCAAAATGGCGGACGTAGAGGTTGACATGCGCTCGCATCGAGCGGCTCAACTCGCTGCACTAACTACTGTACGCGTTTCAAAGGAATTCACGCAAAAGCCAACAGTCGAGTGGAGGATCCAGCGCTCGTATCGATCAGCTCGACACGCTGCACTGACTAATGTACGCGTCTCAAAGGAATTCACGAAAAAGCCGACAGTCGACTGGAGAATCCGGCGCTCGAATCGAGCGGCTCGGCTCGCTGCACTGACTATATACTATACGCGTTTCAAAGGAATTCACGAAAAAGCCGACAGTCGAGTGGAGGATCCACCGCTCGTATCGAGCGGCTCGGCTCGCTGTACGACGCGTTACAAAAACCTGACATTACAAACAAACGTTGCAAGTCAGTCTCCGCCTTTAGGGTTTGGGCATAAACGAAAACTTTAGGACGGTCTTCTTCTTCGTTGTATAGATGCCACTTTCATGGCATCTTCGGTGGCAGTGCAGAGGTTCATTAAGGCTGCATTTTTGGGACTTTTGGGGTTTTTAATATTGAAATATTTTTTTTAAATCTTTGAGAGATTTGTTTGACATGGATTGGCAAAAAAGCTGTCCTAACCTGATGATAGTCGACACTGCCGCTATGTAAGGACACCACTGCCTTTGGCCGTCTGCAATACCTGAGACCCCCGAGACAACAGATTTTTTTAAGTGTGCATCTACGTCAACGTCAAAATATTACACTCTATTTAGGTTAAAGAGCATTTCATCTAATAGTTCCTTTGTCGTAATGTTGGCTCCCCTGTTAAACTTTACCAACGGACCAATTAGGTAGCGTATTCGTGTTCCTCCTACAACAGTAGAGCCAACATTACGGCATAGGAACTATTTGATGAAACGCACTTTAAATAATAACATAACAACTTAACGAATAATAATATGACAGAACTGTGGATACGACACGAGTTGTGAAGACCGTATGCGTCGAAGCACCGAGAAGGTAACCAATCAATCTTTTCCCAACTATATTGGGGTCGGCTTCCAGTCTAACCGGATGCAGCTGAATACCAGTATTTTACATGAAGCGATTGCCTATCTGACCTCCACAACCCAGTAACTGGGTAATACGATACCCCTTGGTAAGACTGGTTGTCAGACTTTCGGGCTTCTGACGACCCGTAACGACTGTCAAAGATCCACGAATGCCAGCCGGGACCAACGGCTTAACGTGCTTTCCGAGGCACGGAGGAGTCTCGGTTTGTAAAGATGGTCACCTATCCACAAACCAACCCCGGCAAGCGTAGCTTAACCTGATGGATCGACCCGTGCGGCAGTTATTACTTAGCCACGAGCTCCTCCCCGACCCGACCGAGAAGGAAACCAAGCGGGTGAATTCAACACCCCGTATTACAAAACCTCACTCAAAAATGAAGCATTACTTAAAACTAGTGTTATCCAATCAAAAGGCTTTAGATGAGTTTTAAATAATGCTTGAGCTTTGAGTGACGTTCTGTAATATGGGCCTAACAACCTACTACTTTGACAGCTCCAAGCGCACATTTAGATGATTTAGTCTTACATTGCAAATTGTTGTATGTAACTTTGTAACTTGAGACATTTCATGTCATCATCCTACTTTGGGTGTGTGAAAGAGATAAGATATATTAAAGATGATAAAATAGTGCTAAAAGAATTAAATTTAAAAGTCTATGTGCAGAAAAAAACCCATTGAAAACCTCATTCAGTACCCGTAAATGATAGGTAGATAAGTGTAACTCAAACTCAAACTCAAAGCATTTATTTCAATTAAACCCTTTACAGGCACTTTTGAATTGTCAAAGAGTCAGTTAGTCAGAAAGTTGAAGCTAGTTGCCCATTCCAAAACGTAGATCTCTATGGAGAAGAACGGGCAAGAAACTCCAAGGACACTCTTTTAAATATAGAAATTACAAAATCCTGGGTACATTACTCTTGTTGATTCTATATGTGAGAACAATGTAAAAAATATATATATAAATCAAAAACGATTTAAAATAAGCCCTGGCAGATAAGAGATGACCAGTCTCAACTGACGGCGCCCGTTCACGAACATGACGCGTGGATCAGCACCATCCAGCTCAACCATTTTGTAGGGAACCGAATGATCCAACACATTCGCCACCATCAGCGAGACATTTAAGAGAGCATGACATACTCTCAACTACCCTGCTCTTTCAAGTCAAAATCAACATAATAACATAGTAAAACGACTCCATGGTACTCACATTTACAAAAATTGAAAATAAAAATGCGTCTAAGTTATACAAAACTATAGTTTGCAAGAATTTTACCACCAAAAGAAAGAAAATCAATATTATCTATTGGAGTATTCCATAATTAAAACTTAGTTTAATAAAAAAAACAAAATAAACAATAAGTTCTTAGTCAGAAAAAATAAAAAAGGGGAAGCAACTCTACCAATTTTTTCATTTTTAACTAGTGAGCCCAAGTGGCTGTGGAGCAGGACCAGCATTTAGCCAAGCATTGTAGTAAATATAGCACGATATTTACGATAAAAAACAAAAATAATAGGCTGAAATTGAAAAATCTGATATTTGTATATAAAATGCAAATTAAACAACAACAGCAATTACAATTTTAATTAAAAAAGTAATAAAATTCTAATTGAACATTTTTACATAATTGCTGTGAATTTTTTTCGACTACATGGCAAATTGTGTACTCGGGTATCCATTTGCACACTTGCCAGATTAAGAAAAAATCTTAGTTGAAAAACCGAATAACACGGCCTGCTTTCTAATTACGCAACATATTTTCGTAAACGATAAAGACAAATCTGTTTCATTTTGACAGTTCAACAACATTCATTGCGTTATTTACGTTGCTCTGC
The DNA here is from genome assembly GCA_963853775.1 of Xanthia togata. Classification (NCBI taxonomy): domain Eukaryota; kingdom Metazoa; phylum Arthropoda; class Insecta; order Lepidoptera; family Noctuidae; genus Xanthia; species Xanthia togata. The sequence goes on along the minus strand of OY970802.1, from coordinate 7,129,638 downwards.
AGTTTTTTTTTCGAACTTACAAAGCAATGGATTAGCAATCTGTTTCAAAACGATTCAGATTCGGATTGATTTTGCATTACGTAATTAGGGTACTGATCTCGATCGAACCCAGCTCCCCAATTACGTAACACTTCCACAATTCGAAGGATTTTTAAGGAAATTCCTAATCCTTAGTTCATATATGTCATAATGTTGTCGAAATTATTAAAATGAAAGGGATTAAAATTATTAGTATGTTACGTAATTAGTCCGCCGGTCCTCGTGCTCAGAAATCACACTTGCGACCACAAGACCAACGAAACAGTTATTTCGATCCTTTGTACTATAAATTAAAATGATCACAGAATTAATCCGAGACCCCTGATTCCAAGCACATAAAATCCCTGATTGACAGTTCTCGAATAATAAATACCCCATATTTTAATTACCACAGCCTACATAATATGTTTCCGCGCTTTAATCGCATTAGAAAGAAATGTTTCGTTACACTTTATAAGAGGTACGTTCCATTAAACTGGTTCCGACCTTACTAAGAGGATTTGGATTTAAATGACGCTAGTCCGACAGCTGCTGTGACTTGATATTATTGGGATTTAATGTACTGATGTTAATTTGATTATTTCGATAGAGGTAATGTATGTAGACGACGTCTTTTTTTGGTTTTGTACTAGCTACGGTATTTAAAGTATCTATTGAAGCTAAGCGATAATTGCTTCATATCCATGAAGCAAAATTATCGTAACAATATGTATCTATTGAAGCTAAGCGATCATTGCTTCATATACCATGAAGCAAAATTATCGTAACAATATGTATCTATTGAAGCTAAGCGATCATTGCTTCATATACCATGAAGCAAAATTATCGTAACAATATGTATCTATTAAAGCTAAGCGATCATTGCTTCATATACCAACAATATGTATTACTTTTTAATCCTGTAAAGTGTAAACCCTAAATAACTTTTTTGTGTAGCGAATATGTATATTCTGTCTATCTATGACGATGTTTTGCCAACCATCTGGGGGTCTACTTCCAGTCTAATTGGATGCAGCTGACCACCAGTATTTTGCATGGAGTGACTGCCTATCTGACCTCCTCAACCCAGTTAAAATCAGTTATCTATCTGTGACAATATGTTCGTGAACGGGTGCCGTCGGTTGAGACTGTTCATCTCTTAACTGCCTGGCTTATTTTGAATTGTTTCTTTATTGTTTTTTTTTGCATTTTTCTCATATGTCGAAGCAACAAGAATAATTTACCCAGGATTTTGTAGTATCTTGATTTAAAAGTGTGTCCTTGCAATTTCTTGCCCGTTCTTCTCCATAGAGATATCTACGTTTTGGAATGGGCAACTAGCTTCAACTTTCTGACTAACTGACCGACTCTTTGACAATTCAAAAGTGCCTGTAACGGTTTATATTTTTCTCTTAATCAATCATTTTCAAAAATACTATACCTACCTATTATATAAACAAAGCAAAACTATTAAGGCGCTGACAACAGGCAAACAGTAAAAGTAGGCTTGACTTAACAAAAAAATACGCCAAATCTATATACCTAGTTTGTGGTAGCGGGAAAAATATATGTTAATCTTGAACATATTTCTCAGAACTTGGTTGTTAACAAAACACGTTTACTTTAGTTTATTTTAGTTTGATAGCACTAAGATAGCACTGAAATTTTAATTTAGTGAAAATGACAAGTTTGCTATTCTGAATTTGACGTTTTTCACCTAAATTTTTAATTGTCTAACTAAATCTGACCATTTTTAATCGTGCTTGAAAATGGTGTGGAATATTATTAGTTGTCATGAACTAAAATCCACACGGACACCTCGAATGCAGGTGCAAAAACTACTGTACTGGACTTTTTTCTTTTCTTTTGCTTATAAGTCGAAAATGGTGGGTCCTATCTCAAAAGTAATGAAAATTTCGACCCCCTGTAAAAGACCCTTATACCCCTAATACTCAACACGTAGGTACAATTTTTTCATATTTTCCATACATAAAGTGAAAAATTCCTTATTTAAAAACACGTCGACGTTGCCCAAACTGCGCGCCTCCGGCTCTAAAAAAAATTACGGAGTAGGGCAAACAAGTATTACACCACGTGGAGACACGATTGTCAAATTTTAGTTTAGTTGTGTCAAAATAATTTTTAAATTTAGAGAATTTTTATTGCAGAATAGTTTTAAGATTTTCATAGCCAAAAGTAATGAGTTTTAGTGATAGTTTAGTTCGGTGTACAAGAGAATCGGTACCAATATAATAATATAATGTAATGTACCTAACTAATGTTAATTGAAAACGAATGTAATATTTATATTATAATGTTAATTGTAAATACATGTAATTATAAGCTAACAACAGCATACCGTTAAAACGGTGAGACATGTTGCACTATGCAATTAAGAACAACTTTGTAACATACCATGTTTCTGGCAAATAAATAAAAACCTACAATAAATAAATAAATAAATAATTTTGAACATCAAATTAATATTAACCATCTTTCAAACACCCACGCGTAAGGTAGTGTGGTGACCTTATATATACCACATGCCACTTAAAGACCATGGAACTCACAAAACCAATAAATTGTAGGAATAATTTTGGTCGCATATTAATCGCAAACAAAGTGAAAGGTGACACTGCGACCGAATACCTGCTGAGTCTAAATGTCCCAGGCCGGACCAATTAGAGGTGCGCCCAGTAGGGAGTCCCAATTGTTTTAGACCATAGACAGGTACATAGAGGAACGACGTATAATTTAAATCGATGATTTAGATAAAGGTTGGGACATCTTTTGGGTGCAGTGTGGGCGGGTCCTTAGATATTATCGTAAGTAGTACGTTGAAAGTAATTGTTGATTTATGGGTTATTAAAGCTGTTAATAGAAGATTATTGTAATAAATTTTAATATATTGCTATTGATATTTAAGTAGGTATTTAAAATAGAGTAAGTAGTAGCTATATCCCATGTAATTTTAATTATTTATCCATAAAAATCGCATGTGTCATAATATTTTTGTTAATTATTTCTATTCATCTAGCCGATTGAAATTGATGAATATTTTATTGTAAAAGGTGTAAAGGGTAAATTACCCAGAATCTGGCACGATATATAGACACCTTTGCCGGGTTTCATTTTAGATCGTCATTAATTACTTATTATTTAATAGACCCATCTTTATTTTAATAAAGTACTTAAACCTAACCTTTAGTGAATATAATTTATTATTTAATGTCAAAGGTGAACAACCCTTCGGAGGAAACATTCGGAATATGTATTTTACGTAAGTAGGTATATATAATTTTAGAAGATACAATTACAGTATATTATAACTATGTTTCTCGGAACATCTATGTAGGTATATAAGAATATATTACACGTGTCTTGTTTGATAGTAGCACAGATCAATAATAATAGGTAGAACCTTATACTTACCTTTAAAACCTCTATTGAAATACTGGCGTTACATAATTTTCGATAGAAGGTTTCGTGAAATCCCCAAAACAAAAGACTTAAAAGCTTTTGTCGTTTAGTCGGTAAATCCCCGAATACGTTCGACTTTTAAAATCCAGGCATTATTTTCTTCCGAGGGCCAAAGCGAGATTTATAAAGAAAAAGTAAAGGAAACTAAATTATGCAGCTTAAAAAGAAATACTGCTTTACATTAAAGGCTTTTTGCTGTCGTTTATGATAAAATTATTTATTAAATATTGAATAAGTTACTTTAACACACTACTTAGTAGTGTCTATACTCCATAGGTTTAGGTAGTTAAATAAAGGTAAACAAAAAACTGGCCAAGTGCGAGTCGGACTCGTGCACGAAGGGTTCCGTAGTAGTATCTATAAAAACGGCAAAAAAATCATGTCTGTTGTATGGGAGCCACTTAAATATTTTTTTATTCTGATTTTAGTATTTGTTTTTATACCGGCAACAGAAATACATCATCTGTGAAAATTTCAACTATGTAACTATCACGGTTCAACAGCCTGGTCTGTCACAAGGCTGTATCTCAACAGCAACAAGCAGTGATAGCCAAGTGGTGTGACCGTCAGACTGACAAGTCGTAGGTTTCGAGTTCGAACCCAAGGCACGCACCTGTGACTTTTCGGGTTCATGTGCGTATTATATAATTATCACTTGCTCACAAAACGGTGAAGGAAAACATCGTGAGGAAACCGGCATGCCTGAGAGATATTTCTCGACGGCATGTGAAGCCAAGTCAGAGGCCCATGGGCGGCTTTAAAACTCTGACACCAGGTTAGTTTACTAACCACACAAAAAAGAAGAAGAAGAACAGCCTGGTGAATCTTAGTAATAGGATCCCGGAACCCTAAAAAGCACGTGACGAGACAGCTGTGAAGTAATCGACTAAATTACATACCTGTCACTTCAGTTGTCATGCTACGTTACAGTTGTATCTACTTTTCAATTTAGGAACGTTATAATTCGTTAATGTTTAGAGTTTGAGCTCTTTATAATAGACAGATTACAAAATATTATAACTCTTATAAGTCTATCAAAAATAAAATGTGCTCAAGCAGTTACATCTACGAAGAGTAGTCACACTAATATTATAAAGGCGAAAGTTTGTGAGTGTGTATGTTTGTCTCTTCTTCACTCTAAAACTACTGAACGGATTTGGATAAAATTTGGCACAGAGATAGTTTATAACCTGGATTAACACATAGGATACTTTTTATCTAGATATTCTCACGGAATCGAAACTTATGCGGCTGAAACCGCGGGGCGCAGCTAGTTTAAGAATAAATGATAAAGTTAAACATACATTAATTACAGAAGAAACTATTGTAAAAATCAAAAAAAAATTTAATTTAATTTTATAGTATTTTTAAACAAGAAAGTGTCTTCTATAAAAACCCTCTTTACGATTTTTTTTACCTTTATTTAACTACCTAAACCTATAGAGTATAGTGGTAGTAATCTGCGGTAGTAATAGCTAGGTACTTTAATGAATTATTAACAAAATAAAAACTATAGAATAGTAGCACAATATTATAATTTCTATGATAAAAATCAAGCCAAAAATTTATTTGAGTAGGTTTACAATTTTTAAACTCTCAAAACATTCTATATACACAGTTTTAGAAGTAATCAGTCCCCTTTTTCAGACAGTGATAAAACCTCAGCCATCTTTTTGCTTTCCAATTTCAAATCGTTCAACAATTCCTTTATTTTGACGAGTCGTTAGTGTTTTTGTTCGGAGCCGGTCACAGGACGAATGGCTGAAATTCTAGGAGCGGGTGCGCCCCGCCTACATGCGCCGGAACCCTGGCACCTTTGGAATCTGGACGGCAAACTATGCTTATTGGCTCCTTTTAGTTCCCATGCTCGTTAGGTGAAATACCAAAGGCTTTTGGATAAATAAATAAATAAACATACTTTTGGCTACCCGGTTTTTTGGAGGGCAGCTAAATACTTAGGTATAGTCCGGCCGGCGAGAGAATACGTTTCGTCCAACTGACAGGTGTCAGTTGGACGATTTCTTGCAGTAATAAAGATCAAATTCGTAATACAATATTCGTTAGTATGAAACCCGGCCGGACTTAACAGTGGCAATGAAATTATAATAATTACTGAGAACAGTAAATTCTTATCGTATTCGTATTTAATAGTTATGTTGTTTTATAATAATTAAAATTGACATTGCTGTTTAGGCTGTGGTTGTCTTTAATTGAATGTGCATGCTGTGTAAGTTTTTATGTGTAGTATTTAACCATTTATTATCATAATACATTGGCAATACTTAAATAAATAAATTGTACGAAAAAAAATTGCACTGGTTTAGGCTAGGGTGTTCCCTGTCAGTGAACTAATTTACATATTTATTCAAATAGAAGAAAACTTGTTATTATGTAGGTCCAGAGTCCTTCTCGCATGAAAAAATACAAAGAACATTTGCTTCTAAAAAACATAAATATTATATTTTGGACATAAATATCACATCAAACTTGCTCGTTTAACAGGAAAGCTTTCAAAACTTTTTAACAAAAACACGATATTACCTCAACACGGAATCAAAACAGTCGGACGAACAAATCCAATCACAGTTCCACTGAACCCATTGTATTTGTAGTTACTGAAGTTCATAAATTAAACGTAAAACGTTTTGTTTTTGAATAGAAATATTCAATCAGTCAATCGTTCATTGAATATTTTCTCTTGTTACTGTTCGAACGACTGTTATTCTGATTCGGCACAGTAAATAGTTCGAGCTATTGTTCATTATGAAATATTTGCTTACCTTTGATTGCTTTATATTTGGTTTGATTTCTGTGTTGCCTTTATTGTGTTTGGGGTTATCTATCCGATCATTCCAGTGTTTTTATTGAACTAGTAGGTAGGTAATTAATAAAAATACTAAACTGACGGCACGGTTGCAGCAGTGGCAGTGATTGAGGATAATAACACTAATCTCTTTACGTGTGATCGAAAACCTACGTGACTGTCAGCTGAACCGGCGGCGCCATCTTCATCAGCTCAAGAACTATGAAAGGGAGGACGCTCCTCAGATAGCGCTGTCGCAAAAATATGGATTGTACGTTGCATTATTCTTATTAGCCTATAACTTGAATATCGTTAATCACGTTTATGATTTAAAAGAGTGTCCGTGGAGTTTCTTGCTCGGTCTTCTCCTTAGGAACATACGCTTTGGAAAGGGCTACTAGCTTCATATTTTTGACTGACTGACCCCTTAACAATTCAAAAGTGCCTGTAAATGGTTTAATTGAAATAAATGCTAGTTTGAGTTAATATTATAAAGGGGAAAGTTTGTGAGTGTGTATGTTTGTCTCTTCTTCACGCTAATACTACTGAACGGATTTGGATAAAATTTGGCACACAGATATTTTATAACCTGGATTAACACATAGGATACTTTTTATCCCGATATTCCCACGGGATCGAAACTTATGCGGGTGAAAACGCTGGGTGCAGCTAGTAACAATATAAAACCGTCAGACCAAACCTTTGGTCTCTCCGCTTGCAGAAAGACATCTATTTCGGCTGATGGGTACCTACGCTATATCTAAATGTATGTGTCGATTTGTAAACGTTACCACGAATCACGAAAAATTCCCAACTGTCGGAAAACATTCTTGATTTTTCTAGGTATTACTGGTTTACCTACTAATATTGACCTGTCATGCACAGTTAATTTATTCGAACCTATCATAATAATAATGAATGCAGATCTATACAAACAGAATTAACTACGTTATCTAGGGCTTAGATACCGGTTCAATTGACCGTGACGTGATTGTTGTTTAGCTAGAACAGCTCATTAATATATTAATGTTAGTGGTAGTTGGTATGTTCAAGCTTATTTATGTTATTCTAGTCAAGTAAAGTCTCGTATTCATGGTAAACATTTGTTTAGCAACATGGTTGCATGTTGCTGTCAACATATTGCGGGCAACACTTGTGTTGCGGAGTTGATGACGCCATGTTGCAGACTTGACGCCCAGCGAGCAAAAACATCAGTTTATCAACAAATGTTGACGTGTGTGGACGTGTTTGCAACTGTTTATGTGGCGGGGATCTCTCGCGTCCGGCCCTGGTCCAGGCCATGGTACGGAGCGAGAGGGCATGGGAGGCCGTCACCTACTTCTGCGAAGCAGTAATGCTCGCGAAAGGGGAGGCGGAACGCGTGAGGGAGAGGCAAAATTCGCGCCCTCACGCCCCTAGCCGCCGCAGGAGGAGACGCCCTGGGCGTCGGGAATCCATAGCCGATTCCCGGCCACCGTAGGCGTGGGCTTGCAGACGGTGAACAATGGGTAGCTCGCCGTCTGGTAAGGACCAAGCCCGGGTCGACGGCGCGTTGTGTTCCACGCGCGCTTCAAAGAGATGTCAGCAAGTGCAGGGGTCCGATGGGACCATTGCCTGCCGGGGTTGCGGGAAAGTCCGAAAGGGATACCATGGCCCCCTGGCATTGCAGGCAACAGAAGGAACACGGGTGGGTTTTAGTCAGTAAGAGTCTGACACGCCCTCCCGCTCCACCCAGAGCGGGAGAAGTCAGAAGAGAAGTTTGATGATTTCCCACGCAAAAAAAAAGGGTGAAGCAACGATAAAATTATGCAATTAATAGAATTATTCCACACTTCTCCCTCGGGCAACATTTTAACGCAGACTGGCGTGTGTGGGCAACCCATATTGGTTTAGACAAAGTTTCCAGCAGCATTGTCGCCGTTCATCAACAACGTTGATCAACTGTTGCTAAACAAATGTTTACCATGAATACGAGGCTAACGTAGCTCTATTTGGATGTAGCGTGATGATAACTTTTACACAAATAAATTAAATCTACATTAAAAGGTAGAGTGTCAGAATGTTTTTTTGGGTCCTTAATGACATTGACATTGGCGTTGTTGGTAAACATTTGTGAAAAATACACAGAAATTGAATTTACATAACAAGATGGCGGCGTTAATTACAATTTTGGCCTTTGTAGCGTTGTATTTAAAAGCTGAAAGGACTAATAATACGATGCCCCTTGGTACGACTGGTTGACAGACTTTCGGGCTTCTGACGACCCGTAATGGCTGTCAAAGATCCACGAATGACAGCTGGGACCCACGGCTTAACGTGCTTTCCGAGACACGGATGAGTCTCGGTATGTAAAGATGGTCACCGATCCACAGACCAATCCCGGCAAGCGTAGCTTAGCGTTACTCATGACATTGTTACGGTGAAGTGTAACTTGATGTCACACTATGCCACTTATGCCAATATGATGCAACTTGAGTCCAATAGAGTTTCTACTATGAAATAAATAGTATAGGACCATTAAAAGTAACTCATTTTTTTTTTAGTTTTCCTAATTAAGTACGCGTTATAGATTAGGGCGCATATCTCGAGACGGATGTACTTTAAAGCTGAGCTGCCATAGTAACTATTGCTTGTATGGAAGTACTCTACACATCTAAAAACATTGCGTTAGTGAGCGATGAAAAAAAAAGCAGGTAAATGAAGTGGTATTTTTAAAGTTTTGTTTACATATTTTCTTTTTTTCATTGCAGATATTACTTGTTCAAACGCCTGCTAAGAAAGCATGAGCACGACAGCAGCGTTATGAAAAACGAAGTCGGTATCACTGAGGGGCAAACTTCAGATAGGTAGACTATACTCTATACTCACAAAAATATTTTTTTCGTCAATAGGGATGATGCCTGGGTCAAAAAAAAGAAATTCTATTTATATCCGTCAAAAAAAAAATTAGACTAGTATTTTTGCTTTATCATATTAATTTTAAAAAAAACTTAGATACAACGCATTAAAGTTGGGGAGTGGAGGTTGATACGTCACAAGTAAGTATCAAATCTACATACTTGTGACGTCATGGCACTCGATTCTACGCTCGGCACCGGTCGCAGACGGACGTGCGCTGCGGTGTGTTCCTGAGTTCCTGATTGTGGTTCCTGCTTGTGGAATTCTGATATCGTCGTGCAGAGCGACGAACTACGTAGTCAAGGACTACCGACCGCTATTAATTGTCTGTCTTTTTTAAGACACAATTAATAAAGTATTTCTGTTAACAGAGATCAGTCAAAACGTAGCGCGTCATTGGCCCCTTCTGGGTAAAGCCACAGTTTCCACCGAGGACCACCTCGGTGGATACCATACGGTGCCAACGAAGCCGAGGGGGTGTTGACCCAATCACACCCGCCGAACCCCTTCAGGGCTAGGCAGTCAGTTGGACGGGTCCCAGTGTTCGGCATTGGTGACAGTTTTCCTTCAACAGCTACACACCTAGTGTCGGTTGGGTGTGTCTACACCCTTCGCACTAGACTTGTAGGACCCCGTTGCACATTAAGATAGGCAACGGGCAAAAATCAAGCTTAGGGCTCACCCTTAGGCACACAACCTCCCTGCCTATACCCGGCAGGGAGGGTTTTACACATCCCCGGTAGTCCGCCCGGGGAGTTAGGCATAGGGAAAATAGGAGTTATTTATTCCCCAATTTAATATCCCCCGCTAGATACTATGAAGGGCATCCTGAAAGAGTTCGTCGAAGTCTTTCAGGGCGTCTTTGAAGATGACCCCCGGCTTAAAGCCAAATGGGGCGGTCGATTCGCTGCCTTACAGCGATCCCTCTCTGGTCCCTCTGACCGAAGCGTCACTACATTTAGTGACGCACTAGACATCTCTGCCGTCGCGCGGGATAGCCCGCTCAGCCCGTCTGTGTCCATGGACACAGACGAGCCCATCCCCACCGCTTCAAAGCGCCCCGTTTCCCCTTACCCGTCAGATGAAGAGGCAAAATTCTCTTCTTCCTCTTCCTCCCATTCCGACGACGACGGTTTCATCCCCGTCCAAGGAAAAGGGATGAAAAGGAAGAACAAGAAGCAGAGCTCCACCCAGGCCAACAAGGTCATTGCGGTAGAGGACTCTGAGTCACCCCTCCCTTCCCTAGCCCTACCCGCTACTTGTGCCCCCGTAGCTTCCCCCTCCCCCGCCCCCCGCCCGATAGCGTCAACCTCCGCGCAAGTTGCCCCCACCCCACCTACTTCTGGGCCAAAAAATGTCCCTCCGCCACCACCCGTGTTCGTACAGGACAAGGGGAAATGGACGGATATCTCAAAGTAGTGTTGCGATCAAAAGATCGCATACACCAGCGCCAGGAACACCCAGCAGGGTATTAAAGTTACCGTCCCTACGTCCCGTGACTATAGGGCTTTTACATCGCTACTGAGAGAGAGACGAGTGTCATACCACTCGTTCTCCCTCCCAGAAGAACGTTAGATCCGCGTCGTCATTAAAAGGATCCCGAAGGAAATCCCCCCTTGGGATATCCTAGCCGACCTTCAGTCGCAGAAGATCCCCGTCGATGAGGTCCACCGTATGCACCGCGGCAAACGCGGTGAGCCTTACGACATGATCCTAGTAGTTTGCTCCCCGGTAGAGGGTCACCACCCTATATTTCAACTTAAGTCCCTTTGTTCCCTCGTGGGTTTCTCTATTGAGAAGCCCTGGAAAAGCGGTGCTATTGGCCAATGCCACCAGTGCCAGCTTTACAGCCGCTCACAACGGAACTGCCACGCAAAACCCAGGTGCATCAAGTGCCTGGGCGAGCACGGCACTCCCGAGTGTACCCGGCCAAAGGACCACTCCTTATGTCCCGACCCACCCAGCTGTGTCCTCTGCGGGCAAGTAGGTCACCCGGCTAATTACCGCGGCTGCCCAAAAGCCCCTAAATCCACGTCCCCCAAGCTGACCAAACGTTTCGACGCTCGTCAGCAAAGGGAAGCTCCTTCAGGGTTTAAAGTACCCTCAGCTCAGATGCCCCAGCGACTAAGCCCTCAGAGGCCAAGTCCGTGGAATTACCTCCACCACCAGCAAGCTTTCTCAGCCCTGGCCCCCTCTCAACCCATAGGCCCCTCTCAACCCATACCCTCCTCTCAACCCATACCCCCCTCTCAACCCATACCCCCCTCCCAACCCATTGCCCCCCCCCCCCCAAACCACCACCATCCCCCGTCTCATGGACCCCCGCATTCGCATCACCGCGCCCCTCGTCAAACCCGCACCTGCTCCCATAGCATCGCGTCCCCCAACCTCAGCCCCCCCCACAGTCGGCCCTAGCATGGCCTATAACATCATTAGTTCGACTTTTATAGCCTTCCTCTCCCCTCGCGCTATCCAAATGGCCCAGGAAATCCTGCCGCTCAGGCCGCTGGCAACCTCTTCAGGTTGCAGGCCATCTACAATGCGTATCCCGAGATCACGCAAGCCCTGACCTCCCTCAGCACCCCTACTAGAACCCATAATGTATAACACCATCAATACTAGGTTCAAACCCCGATCCCTCAAGTTAGGTTTTTTCAACGCCAATGGCATTAGAGGCCAACGGGATGAGATCGCGACTTTCCTTCGCGACCATCAAATTGACATCCTCCTTATCCAAGAGTCTTTTCTCAAGCCATGCAACCGCGACCCGTCAATTGCTAACTATCGCATAGTTCGCAATAACAGGACGAGATGTCACTTGGGCGGCACCCTTATTTACTATAAAAAGGATCTATATTGCATCCCAATAGACCCTCCTCCCCTCTCACGATTAGAAGTCTCAATCTGCCGCTTAGGCATGACCGGCCATCAGCCGATCTCACTAGTATCGGTCTACGTCCCACCCCACAATACTTCGGAGAACTTCCAACTCCTCTCAGACGACCTCTCTATCCTACTCGGCATGAATGACTCGGCTATCTTAGCGGGCGATTTCAATGCCAAGCATCCCGCCTGGAATAGTTCCAGAACCTGTACCAGAGGGCGACACTTGTTCGACCTCTCTAATTCTCTCAATTTTGACGTCATCGCCCCGATGACCCCAACTCACTTTCCCCACTCTACCCATCATAACCCCGACGTCCTAGACGTGGCGCTCCTTAAGAACGTCGCTCTAAGGTTAGATTCCATAGAAACGGTGCAAGAGCTTAACTCTGACCACCGCCCAGTAGTCATAAAAATGGCCCCCCGCATAGGTCTCCCCGACCCCTCCCAACCCGCTCTCACCAAAAGGGTAACGGACTGGAAGAAAGTAAGCACCCAGCTGAAATCTAACACGTCCCCCCAATTGGACGCCATCCCCGACAAATTCGACTCTATCGCGGACACGACGGCCGCGATCGACTCACTCACGGAGCACGTATAATCAGTCCTGAGCGACTGCTCTAGGGAGGTTTCAGCGTCGGGCGACCCTCGCTGGAGCCTGCCGGACGATGTACGCGCGCTGCTGACTGAGAAGAACGCGGCCGTTCGTGCCTACAGCAATTTTCCCTGCTCCGCTAACAAAGCCCATATGCGCTATTTACAGAGAACTGTAAAGACACGCATACAGGAGCTGCGTGACACGGGCTGGGACAAGATGCTCAACGAACTAGAACCCACCCACCTGGCATTCTGGGAACTTCAGAGGAAACTCAAGTCCCAGCAAGTGGCCTCCATGCCCCTCCTGACCCGTCCCGACAAGACCATCGCGTTCGAGGACTTAGAAAAGGCTGAATGCCTAGCAGACAGTCTCGAGGCTCAATGCTCCCCTAGCTCCCAACCGGTAGACCAAGCTCACCTCCTAGAGGTCGACGCCGAGGTCGAACGTAGATCCTCTCTCCCTCCCGTTGAAGATCCTGATAGTCCTCTGCCTCCCGTCACTCCAGACGAAGTGCATGACATCATCAAAGGTCTGAAAACCCGCAAAGCCCCCGGCTCTGATGGAATCACCAATAGGGTGATCCAGCTATTCCCTGCCCACCTGATAATGCTATTGGCCACCATCTTCAAGCATGGAAAGAAGCCACGGTCATCGGCATACCGAAGCCCGGCAAGCCCAAGACCGAGCCGTCGAGTTACCGCCCCATCAGTTTGCTCAAGGTACTCGGCAAAGTCTATGAGAGGCTTATTTATAAGCGCCTCAGAGATTATGCCGAAACCAAGGGCCTCATCCCCAACGAACAGTTTGGGTTCCGAACCCAGCACTCTAGCGTGCATCAGGCCCACCGGATTATTGAAAGCATATGCGCTGGCTTCCAGCGCGGCTTGATAACCAGTGCAATATTCTTCGATATAGCGAAAGCGTTCGACAAAGTCTGGCACAACGGCTTATTATATAAGCTCTACAAACTCGGTGTGCCGGATCATCTCGTGCTCATCTTACGGGACTTTTTGTCAAACCGCACCTTCCGCTACCGTATCGAAGGAGCGATTTCCTCCCCTCATCCTATCCGCGCAGGAGTCCCTCAAGGCTCTGTGCTCTCCCCCCTAATCTTCACGCTTTTCACCAGCGATATCCCAAAGAGTAAAAGGGCGCAGTTGGCTCTGTTCGCAGACGATACGGCCATTTACTACAAGGGTACCAGCACTGACTCGATAGCCCACACTCTCCAGACCTCAGTCGACATGCTCGGCGCCTGGTTTAGAAAGTAGAGGATCGAAGTCAACCCGGATAAAAGCCAAGTGGTTCTCTTTAGGAAACCGCGTAAAAGGTTCAAACCCCCCCGACCCATCACCATGTTCGGCAAGCCTATCCCTTGGGAGAAGCGAGCCAAATACCTAGGTGTCGTCCTAAATCAGCATCTCGCCTTCAGTGAGCACATCAAGCAGGTCCGCTCGCGAGCCGCTTTCGTTCTCGGTAGACTCCACTCTGTCCTGAATGCACGTAGCAAAATGTCACTTAAGTGCAAATTGCGTACGTACACGGCGTGCGTTCGTCCCATCATGACCTATGCGGGAGCCGTATTTGCACACGCAAAACCCCGCCATATTCATAGGATGCAAACGCTCCAAAATAGATTTCTCCGGAAAATCACCGGTGCCCCCTGGTACGTTACGAACGAGATCCTCCATCTCGACCTAAAGATCCCCACAATCCACCAATTTCTCAAACGCAATTCCAAGCGTTTCTTTGAGTCCGCCGCCAAACATCGCAACCCTCTGGTTGTCGAGGCCGCCAATTATGTCACTAGTAGAATCAGTCAGACCCGCCGCCCAAGGCAAATCCTTACCGACCCAGACGACCCCATCACCCTCCTCCAGGAGAGCAATAGGGCCACCAGTACAGTGCACAAAAAACACAGACACCGACCCGCATTCCGACCTCGCCACCGAGGTCCTCCGCGATCGCGACCCGCCCGAGTAAATAATACTCCCCACCGACCCTTGCTCGCAGAAGCGCCAGCCCGCGTTTTGCTGAGAAATGTAGAATTAAATTCCCCGATTAATAATAATGAATCATCTTTGATCCAGCCTGTCCCAACTTGCTGTCCCCAGCGACGCCCTAAGCCGAGGTCCGTACCCCACAGGGGGTGCCCTTAGCGAGCGTTCGCCTAGTTTTAATTTAGAATAGTTTTGCCCCTGGCTGGAGGCTTTGAGTTAGTAGCTTAAGGCAGCCGCAGGATTGACCGGTTAAGTAGTCATCACCTCAGAGGTGAGCTACGAGATGCCCTAGACAAAAAAAAAAAAAAAAAAACGTCGTGGCACATTTTAACTCAATGTATCGCCGTAATCTTTTGACAAGATGGACAAACAAATTTTTTTTAGTCATCATCCCTTCTCATAACTACTGTTATTCTTTGACAGTTGCATTAAATGGCTAAAACACGGCAAATTGACGTAGTGATTGAAATTGATAATTTATAATTAATTTCCCTGAACGTATTTACCTAATCTTGTAGGTATACGAATGAACTTACCGTTAGTTGAGTCATTGATTTTACTTAGCACAATTAAGTTTAATTACTCCCAGAAACGTTTCAGTCAGCTAATTTGTTATTTATTGGAAATCGAAAGGTTTAGCAGGGCTGGTACCTACTAAACCTGCCACAATTTACATAACCTCTTGATTTTGCTGCACGTAATTTTGATTTTGGAGTAAAAATAAAAACTTATACCTACCTTGGTAGGTAGGTACTTATCATTATAACATCACGCCAGTATTCCTCGAAGGGTTAGGCAGAAGTGTAACTATAACACACCCACATTTCCCCAGTTATGTTTAAGTTGCATGGGGCGAACCTAATACCATCAACCGTGCACAAGTTCTGACCCCGGACTGCTGCTGAGAAATTCCACTTGGAAAAACCCAAAAAAGCTTTTCCCGACCCGGGAATCGAACCCAGGACTTCATAGTCAGCAGTAGCGCTTGTGAACACTATACTCGGAATTTTAATTCGATTCCAGATTTGACAATTTCAGTGTTGCAACGTTATGACAAGTACTAAATAGTGACGTTGCGAAATTATTCGATATGGAAATGGAATATTTCCAGATCGATTCTTCTCGTTTATAATTTTACTCTCGTAAACTAAGTATATCAGGAAATTAAATATTTCTGAACCGATAATTTAGTTTTGACGATTAATTAACGATCTGAGACTTTTCTTTTATAATTGTGTGTGAAATAAATAAAAAAATGTGATCATGAAGGAACATGACAAATAAAACGGGATCCTGCCGTTTTGCCGAAAAGATTTTGCCAAAAAATCACTACCCAAACAAATTTTTGCAACCTTTTTTTATACCAATGCAATGTTTGGAATTATTTTAGTACGCACATTTTCATTTGGTCAAATTTTTACTTGGCAGAATATTATCAAGGATAATGTCATTTAGGCATTTGGTCTTTAATATAATTATTTATTACAGCAAACAATCTTTAGACAATAAACGTTTCGTCATACGATTTGGTATGACAAAAATATAAAGGTTAGGTTAGGTTAGGTTAAAACTGTGACCTACGCACGAGCCGAGCGAGCGAAGCGAGCGGTGCCGCGGCAGCGGCCGGCAAGTGCCAAAAACGGCTAGATAATATAGAAAGAAACTATGGAAAAAAACAGGCTACCCGAAACTGAACTACATAGTTACACGAAATTAATTATTTAAAAAAAATCTACTAAATATTTGGCAATTTTTTTTTTTGCGTAAAATGAGTATTTCGATTGATATTTGACTACATAAAAATTGGTAAAAGTTCTAGTTGGTAAACAAGTTATTGTATAAACGTTCACATGCTAAACATTAGGTTTGCGTTACAATTATTTGTAAAGAGATTTTTTGCTAAGTAATAATTTGGCAAATGAAATTATGCGAAAAATTGTTTGGGAAGTGATAATTTGGCAATTTCTTTTCGATGAAACAAGGGAGACCCAAATAAAACAGATAGATGTATTATGGTAATAATTTATTTTATAAATTGTCGCCGTCATCGCTATCGCTGTCACTTTCTGTAACATTTATTATAAATGTGTCTGTGATATTGTCAATTAACATATCTAGCCTACTCATTTTTTCCTCTTCTTTGACAACATGGGATACGCATTTAGACCATTCGGTAGCCGTAATTTTTTTAATGCCTTCCTGAAATAAATTTCTCACGTCTGTCAATTTGAAGGTTTTATTATTTTGAGCTACGTGCCCCTTTACCTGCGCCCATATCAATTCGATAGGGTTTAGCTCGCAATGGCAAGGGGCAGTCTTAAAACCGTGATCCCATGTTGTGCTGCCATTTCGTCTACAGCGTACTTATTAAAAGACTCGTAATGTGGAATCAGTTCTAAAAGCGTAGCTTTAACCATATCTGGTTCGTAATGAATATTTTTATTTAAAAGCCAATCTTGAATGGCAGCTTTTTTCCAGCTCATTTTTGGTGCCGTTTCCAATTTTCGGGAGTGGTAAGGTGCATTATCCATCACCACAATTGAGTTTGGTCTTAATTTTGGTAAGACTTCAGCGAACCACTCCTCAAAACAAACTGCATTCATCTCATCATGGTAATCTTCACAATTTTTCTTTGCTTCAAAAATCATGAGCCCCTCTTCCAGGAAGCCTTCTTCACTACCTATATGGCTAATTATGAGACGTTTGCCTTTTCCAGATGGATTTTTTAATCCAGTGGTCAGTCCCTCCCTATGTGACTTTCTTGTCCACCCAAGTTTTTTTTACAGTATGACCTTAAAATAGGTACATAACACAGTACATGAACATTCAATATTACTATTAAATTTAATGTAAAATGTATATAAATTTATTTTGTGTTTAAATGTTAGCCTTACCTGCGTTAACCCAAGTTTCATCTTGATAATATATAAATGTCTCCCTTCTCGTCGAAACTGACATATAGATCGCAAGTAACGCTGGCGCCATGTTATTATATCATTTCGATCAATAAGTGTGCTCTTGCGTGACCGTGCAACAAATTTAAAATAAAGATGCTTCAAAATTTTTCTGAGGGTGTCTTTGGAAATCTTGGGCATTTCTGAATCATCGTTCATCACTTGTAAAATCTAAAATAGTAAATTTTATAATAGCTTGGAATCATTACTTATATATAAAATATGTAGGTATAAAATAATACTGTCTGACTGATTGACTAACCTTTGCAATGGTTGGAGGTTCATTTCGGTAAAAGAACTGATGAACAATTCTTCGTATTGCAGAGAATGTAAATTCATCAATTCTATCTTTGAAACTTCGCTTTGGTCCAGTTTTTTTAGGAGGAGTTGGCGGCGCACCTTTATTTACTTCCTTCAAAACGTTACAAACAGAGCGTGAGGTTATTCCCAATATGTCAGCAACTTTGCTCATACATTCATTTTCTTCCACAACTTCAAAGGCCTCAAATTGCGCAGAAATTTCATTTTTCACGTATTTGTAGGCGTTGCGGATCATTACTTTTTCAGTAACAGTGAAAGCTTTTCGTGGACGTTTTTTTCTTGGGGACAAGAAAACATCCACGTCTTTTTGTGATGTACTTGGCTGAGGATCCATTTTGATGGAAAACCAAAACAAATAGATTCACTCAAAGTTCACAAAAAAACTATAAACGTAACAACAAACACAACGTAACAACACTTTAACAAAAACCCAACAACATAACAAAATATCGATTCGCAATGAAATAAGATATTCGTGCAGACAGACTGGGAGAATGAAGCCGAATGACATGATATACAAAATGGCGATAGCTGCACGAGCGCGCACGGGTTGCCAATACTGAAAACTATCTAGGCTCTTTTATTATAAGTTTTGTTTTTAATATAAAAACAAAAATATAAACTTTTTATAAAATAGAGCAGCGATTACTAATTAATAAATAATTATTATGAATAATTATGTATTTATTTAAATAAAAATCAATAATTTAGTCTTTAATTGGCACACTGATGGCACACACACTGATTGCTTATCGATTTTTGTGTTCATCACTACACTATTATATGTGGTATCATTATTTCACAAAATGACAGTAGCTAATGTCAAATCTGGAATCGAATTAAAATTCTAAAGACTGGACCGGGCCGGGGCTGCCTTGAAGCGGCTCCTGCCCAATCTAGGGGGTCCAAACGCCTCCTGCCGGAGGCTATACGCGGGGATCGTGCGGTCCATGGCCCTGTACGGGGCACCGGTGTGGGCGCGTTCGTTGCGGCGGCGGCCTGCCCGCCGGTTGAACGCGTCCCAGAGGGTCATGGCCACCCGGCTGGTCCGGGCATACCGCACGGTTTCCGGTGAGGCGGCGAGCCTCCTTGCCGGATTGCCGCCATGGGATCTGGAGGCAAAAGTCCTCGCGCATATTTGGGAGTGGCGCGAGGAGGCGAAACGCCGGGGCTTGACTCCGATGCCGCGAGAAATCGCGGCACAGCGGACAGAGCTCCGACGGGATCTCATGGCGTCATGGAGAGTGCGATTGTCGCAACCCAGTGCTGGGCACGCCACTATTGCGGCGATAAGTCCCCTCTTTGAGGAGTGGCTGGAGAGGCGCCACGGCGTCCTCACCTTCCGCCTGACGCAGGTCCTCACCGGACACGGCTGTTTCGGGAGGTACCTGTTTCTGATAAGGCGGGAGGAAACGCCCGGGTGTCATCACTGCGTGGATCGCCCGGAGGACACGGTGGAGCATACGGTGGAGGTATGCCCGGCTTGGGCAAAGCACCGCCGTGTCCTCGTGGAGGCGATCGGTGGCGGGGATCTCTCGCGTCCGGCCCTGGTCCAGGCCATGGTACGGAGCGAGAGGGCATGGGAGGCCGTCACCTCCTTCTGCGAAGCAGTAATGCTCGCAAAGGAGGAGGCGGAACGCGTGAGGGAGAGGCAAATTTCGCGCCCTCACGCCCCTAGCCGCCGCAGGAAGAGACGCCCTGGGCGTCGGGAATCAATCGCTGATTCCCGGCCACCGTAGGCGCGGGCTTGCGGACGGTGAGCAATGGGTAGCTCGCCGTCCGTTAAGGACCAGGCCCGGGTTGACGGCGCGTTGTGTTCCACGCGCGCCTCAAAGAGTGTCAGCGAGTGAAGGGGTCCGATGAGACCATTGCCTGCCGGGGTTGCGGGAAAGTCCGAAAGGGATACCGTGGCCCCCTGGCATTGCACAGGCAAGAGAAGGAACACGGGTGGGTTTTAGTCAGTAAGAGTCTGACACGCCCTCCCGCTCCACCCAGAGCGGGAGGAGTCATTTGATGATTTCCCACCCAAAAAAAAAGGGTATCTGAGCTAAATATACAGATAGGGCATCAAAAAATTCCAAATGCCCAAAAGGCATGAGCATCACCATATTCACCTCGTATTTAGATATTTATTTGGTTAATTCCCCGTCGTATTAAAAAAAACTCAGTCTAAATCTAGTAAAATTGTATAAAATATCCAAAGCATGGAATACTGATAGTATAATAACATTAATAAGTTCATTCACGTTCGTTAGCGCATAATTACAGAGTACTGAGAATTTCATCGAGAATTTCATTCAATAGCTGGTAGGTAACGTGCATGGCGGTGGTATGAAATTTCTTACTACCAGGAAACTGTTAAGGGGCCGGCGGAGCATACGTAGTTCATACAAACGTAATACGAAAATAATTTGTAAATCAAAGATATTCAGATAGTGTGTATTCCGATTGGATTACAGAATATCTAGGCTCCCAAATATATATTTTGAATGGACACTGATTTAAAGACGAGTTAGTAATCGAGAAATCTCGATGTTTTTAAATGTCGTAAAAACCGTACGAAGAAGGAGCGGATCGCAAACTATAAAACAAAGTCGCTTTTCGCGTTTGTCTGTATGTCCACGTTGTTCTTCTAAAACACGCAACGGATTTGATGAGATTGTCAACACAATTTCGAGAATGTATTATGGTTAATTAAGTTTATGTGTAGGTATAATATATTAATATTAAACTTATAGATAATTAAGAAATCTCGATGTTTTGTCAAATCGTAAAACCATGGTCACTAGTACATTACATAATATAAAATGTCTAATTAGTGGAAAATGGTTGACACTGGCAAAGGGGTCATGAAAGGTCAATTGGTTGCAAATGACGGATTGCCGACATGACCAATAACCCTGCAGAATATCGAGAATCGCAGATAAATTAAACGAGGTCTATTTTTAGAACAAATAATACTCACTGATCGGGTTGCCCTAGGCAAATCCTTACCGACCCAGGCGACCCCATAACCCTCCTCCAGGAGAGCAATAGGGCCACAAGTACAGAGCACAAACACAGACACCGACCCGCATTCCGACCTCGCCGCCGAGGTCCTCCGCGATCGCGACCCGCCCGAGTAAATAATACTCCCCACCGACCCTTGCTCGCAGAAGCGCCAGCCCGCGTTATGCTGAGAAATGTAGACTTAAATTCTCCGATTAATAATAATGAATCATCTTTGATCCAGCCTGTCCCAACTTGCTGTCCTCCCCCCAGCGACGCCCTAAGCCGAGGTCCGTACCCCACAGGGGGTGCCCTTAGCGAGCGTTCGCCTAGTTTTAATTTAGAATAGTTTTGCCCTTGGCTGGAGGCTTTGAGTTAGTAGCCTAAGGCAGCCGCAGGATTGACCGGTTAAGTAGTCATCATCTCAGAGGTGAGCTACGAGATGCCCTAGACAAAAAAAAAAAAAAAAACACTGATCGGAAAATGTCGTGAGGAAAGTTTTGAATATGAATGTGAATGGCTTTAAGAGTAGGGGAAGACAAAAGAAACGATGGATGGACTGTGTGAAAGATGATATGGCTAGAAAGGGAGTGACTACCGAGATGACGACCGTATGGAAGAAAAGTAGGATAAATGCTGTGGAAATGCGTTCCTTGCGAAGCATGTGTGGTCTAACTAAGAATGATAGGCTGAGAAATGATGTGATAAGATAAAGGTGTGAGTTAAAAGAAGATGTAGTGACAAAAATTTAAAAGGGTATGCTGAGATGGTTTGTTCATGTTGAGAGGATGAATGAAAGGCGACTATGTATTTACAAGGCAGATGTGACTGGAAACGCCGGGAGGGGACGTCCTAGGAGGACATGTACTGACCTTATTGGTGATGTTCTTCAGAAAGGTCAGGTGCGCAGTACTCGCAACCGGCGTGCGTGTATGACCAGATGTATGAACGTAAACGAGGCAAAAGGAGTATGTAAGGATCGTAGCAGGTGGCATTCTGTAGTTTCTGCCTACCCCCATGGGAACAAGGCGTGAGTTTATGTATGTATGAAGAAAAAGACATGTTGCACCGACCGCAAAATAAATTGGGATAAGGACAGGAACAGTCCTGCCCTTATCCCAATTTCTGCCTAACAATCCAAAGCTAGGCATAATGCTATAGGTAATGTTCCCACTGCGTGGACACAGGCCTCCTCTCGTTGAGAGGGAGTGGGTCGTAATCCACCACGCGGGCCCAGTTGTGGATGTCACATGTCTTCGAATAATTGGTTCTAGGACATGCCGGTTTTCTCGCGATGTTTTCCTTCACCGTTTTGAGAGCAGTGGTGATGAAATTAAATACACAAAGTAAATCGCCAGCCTGGGTTCGAATTCACGACCTACAACTCGTAAGTCGGCATACCACTGGGCCACCACTGCTCTGCTGCTCCGAACAATTCAAAGTATTAAATACAAAAATCAAACCAAGAAAAAACATCAAAATGATTGATCAATCATCCAAGACGAAGATGAATGTTGCCACCAGACATTCAAGTTTTCAACTTATTCAGTGGCACATGATTTCCATAATATGAAAATTATTCCAAGGAAGCTAAACGAACTGATTCCTAGATGCAATTCAGAGGATGCCGTTAAAAGGAAGGAATCGTAATCTGAATTGCAAACCTAACTTCTAAAGCAACTTTTGAAATATTATGTCCTGAACTAAATTAGATTGTAAGCGGTCATATATACTTATCTAAAATATAATGAAGGGCGTGGTCTTAATCCTCAGTTCCTTTCACTTTATTAATGTATAGCTAAGCAGTGATAGCCTAGTGGTGTGACCGTTAGACTGACAAGTCGTAGGTCTCGAGTTCGAACCCAAGGCACGCACCTCTGACTTTTCGGATTCATGTGCGTATTATATAATTATCACTTGCTCAAAAAACGGTGAAGGTAAACATCGTGAACCGACGGCATGTGAAGCCAAGTCAGAGGCCCGTGGGCGGCTTTAAAACTCTGACACCAGGTTAGTTTACTAACCACACGAAAAGAAGAAGAATGTATAGCTAATCACAACAATGTATACTTATCTAATATTTGAAACAAGACTATTCAGCATTAGTTTTATTAGTTTACTAGCTTCTACCCGCAATTTTTTCCGCTTGAAACGGCCCCCGATGATCCACCGCGTCGCATCGCATCGCCCGCCCGCTACTTCGTTGTCGCTTAGCGTTCTTTCTGACTTTTTGTCTTTTTGCTTGGCGCCTCAGAGTTGTAGCGTGCTGTTAAATAGCATGATTATATCCTTCCTCAAGAATTGGGCCATCAAATGCAAAACGATTTTTTCGAATCCGACTAATAGTAGTTCGGTAGTTCCAGAGATTTATTATACACCCTTTATTATTTATTAAGTACAAATTGTGAGTTGTTGTTTTATTTTGTAGGTACACCAAGGGAGATGTGTCAGCAATAAGTTTAATTAACGGATCAAGAAATAGGGATAGTTTTACCTTTCAACAAATCAAGTTTTGGTTAAAAACTCAGGAAAATGTTTACATTTCCGATTCGATTTTCTTATTTATTTATTAAAACTATAAGCACAAGTAAAAACGCACTGAACAGACGTGGACTTAAGAGTCCTATTATATTTTTGACGCAAATTCATGACTTTTGACGTTGTAATTTTCAGCAGCAGTAAGATATTTGAATTATTTGATTATGAATAACGATAGTGCTAGTCTCTTTATTGTAAGTTGGAGTTACACATTTTAACTTTTCTTGTCGTGTAATTTACTATGAATATTTTACGAACTCAGTTTACAAGGAAAAACGTCGGCAATGGAACTTTGACGCTCAAATTCACATTGTTTCATTCAGTTCTAATAAAAGCGAAAGTTACTAAACGACAATTTGAATGTTTTACTTGTTTATTGGAGTTCTATAATTTCTTTAAACTCCTTGAGTTTTCAGGGAAAAATCGTAAAGAAAACGAATAAATGTCTTGATTCAGTGTCCATTATATTCCAAATAAACACAATTAAATCAAATAAACTAATATGTTATAAAACTTCGATCTACAGTGAATACGTTTCATTAGTTTTCGTTTCTCAATATAATAAGACAAAATTACAATAAATAAAATTAAAGTACTATAATATATTCCGCGTCAATTCAGCAAATTACACGAAAATAATGTGTAACTCCAACTTACAAGAAAGAGAATGGCACTATATAATAATATAATAATACTTAGGGGAGAGTGGGGTGCATTCGTACAACGGGAGCATTCGTACAGTAGTGATATCTAAGCTATACAGCACACTGGCGTGTTCATGTTTGTGTGCGTAACTCCCACTTGGACGCATAGGCTACGCGCGGAGCGGCGGGGCAGTGCGGCTCCCGGCTTCGACACAACAGGCCCGTTCATGTTTTCGCTCCACGTAAGTAATTTTTGGATTCACTTTGAAACGTGTTTAAATGTTATTAGTTTTACTCTAGTTATAAAAGTGATTCAATTTAGTTGGTGGAATGGTATTGAGGTCTTAAATGCACGCAGATTTTTTTCTAATAACTATAACGGGTATTTTTATTTTAAATTAAATCGTTGTATTTTTGGTTTGGGGTACCTTCGTGCAGTTAGCAGTGGGGTAGATTCGTACTGTACGAATCCTCCCCACACTAACTTGCATAGCATTAAACATTTTTTTTACCGAATATATTATTATTACAGAATCAAAATGCCGCGGAAGTATGTGAAAAAGGGGACGAGAACGGGACAAGTAGACGAAGATAGCATGAAATCTGCGATAGACGAAGTTTTGAATAAAACCTTATCTATCAGAAAGGCTGCGCAAAAATATGGCGTCAAACCAACTACGCTTTATTATGTTGATTCATTAGGTACCTACTTATTATATTAATAAGAAAAAAGTTATGATACGTTTTTGTTACCAAGACTAAGTAGTCATTTTTAGTACTGAGGTACGTTTTTTGTTACTAAGATTAAGTAGTTATTTGTAGTACCTACTGAGGTATACAAAATAATAATTGATAATTGTCCCTAAAAAAAGGCTGATTCTGTGTTAATTGTGATCTCAATAAATGATAATATTACATTGAATAGTGGTTATTTCTCTCATTGTACGAAGGTACCCCACTATGTACGAAAGCTCCCTACGCTATGTACGAACCTACCCCACGTGTGGGGTAGGTTCGTACGTTTTTCTCATTTTAGTAAAGTTGTCGTAGCATCGCCATGCTTTCTTATGTCGAAACAACACATCATTCATCTTAAAGGCTGATAAGTGCAGTATGTGACAGCATTAAAGTTATTTTTAAATAATGGATAGTTTTTGTTTTATGTGGCTTAAAGTAAAAAGTGTACGAATCCTACCCACTCTCCCCTATAATCATATAATTAAAATATCTTACTGCTGCTGAAAATTACATGGTCAAAAATCATGAATTTCCGAATAAAAATGTAATAGGACTCTTAATGTAATGCCTGAGGCGATTTCACGGCGATAGTTTCTTTACAGTTAGTTTGAAATCTTTTTTTGCCTTCATATTCAGCTTTGCACTTGAAAAAGGATCCAATAAGGACTCAATGAGGCAGTATATTTGGCTCTTGAAGACTTGAAGAGGGGTCATCATCGACTTACTAAAGTTTCCCAGCCAGTTCCGTAAATTTTATATCGGAGCACTTATCAGTAGTTGAGAAACGTCAAAAATTGATTTTCATTTCGTCGTATCTTTCTTAGGCCCGTTTGCACAACAAATCACCACATACGTTTAGCACTAAACAAATTTAAAACATAATTCTATCTCTGTCATTTTCAAACGATTGCCAGGAACGGGATGATGTTTTAAATACGTTTACTGAGTCTGCCCACTACACCGTATACTATGACCGTGCTAGGAACGTGTCAGGAAAAACACAAAATTGTATTGAAAAGTATTGAAGACCTTGTTTACATTCCGTTTAACCGATTCTGGCTTCTATACCGTAGGCATAAGGATGGCAATAGAAGCAAAAAAGTGGTTACAATACCAACTGTTTACTGCAGCTGCCATTTGTAATGCCACCAACGCAATAAAAGTCAAAATCGGTTGAACGGACTGTAAAAAAAGGTTTGTTTAAATGTCTAATCTTATTTCAAATGGAGTATAGAACGTGCCGCTCATACATGCTTGCTATAAATATTCTTTTACCTAACTTGACTATCCATTTTCCGTAAACAATTTTCTCCTCCTCCCTATTTTCTACTGCTGCAAAATAGTTTCTCAACAATTTCAAGTACCAAGCTACTATTGTTGCTATCTCCGTACTGTGTCGCAGTTGGCAAAACAGCGACACACATGCTGAGCAATTTGTCGTGCTCAACAATGTGCGTATTTCGAACTTCTGCTGAGTTGCACATTCATATAAAATGATTTTACTGAGGCATCCTTTTGTTGGTATATGGTAATGTGCGAGTAACCTTTTATTTCAGGCTCTTTTAAAATATTACCTACGTTTATAATGATGTACTGTAACATGGAGTTAAAGTTATACACATTCTTTAATGTCAATCTTTATTTAAATTAACTAGGTTCTAATGTAGTCTTGACTTCAGGAGAAAATAAAAAATATTAAAAAATCGTCAACTCGAAACGGGCCATGAAAGAGCTTGCCAGCGCCAAGTGTCATAACTCATAAATCAATTGGAAAACCAGAATCTTCGAATTAAAACGTAAACATAATAAAAATCAGAAGACGGAAAACTTCAAGATAGAGATTTCAATAACTGCAGTTTAATTTACTACATTACGATCCAGAAAGTGTTATTGGGTTTTTCCTTCTGGAATTTCTCAGTAGCAGCCCGGAGCATGGCTTTGCGCCCGGTTGATGGCAATACTAGATTCACCCCCTATTACATGGGGACTTAAACACAACTGGAATAATGTGGATGTTCTATTGGTGCACCTCTGCCAAGTCCTTCGGAAATTCAGGCGTGATGTTATTTGTTATTATGATCTAGAATTTGAAAACTCTAGTGGGTATAGTAGTACAGGAAATACCTATAGGAAAACTATTATAAAACTAGCTAAGTATTAGGAACATTCTAGATGCATAATATTCTTGTGGGATAAACTACGACTCGTGCAGATTTTATATTTCCATTTTGCTACGTTCATACGAAGCAGTAATATTTTGTTGAAATTCTCACTACAAGTTATGAATTAAATGTGGAAAATGTATTTATTTTTCGCAGCAGTTAAAAAGACTAGTTTGAATGAGCTTCAAAAGAAACAAGATTTTAGATTGAATATAAATGCTTATTTATGAAATAACATGCTTATTATAATATTATTGTAAGTAACTTAATATTAATGTAGCCACAATTTAAACCGTGGCTCCGGTAAGCCGCTTGTGGGAAAGTGATGCAGAATATAAACCTCACGTATTTACTATTATAGTGCACTATTGGTCAGGATTTGTGCAGAATTAGCAAACTAAAGTGCGCTGGAGTGCTATAGAGGCATACGAGTACTTGAGTGGAGACTGCGAATCGCCAAACGAAGTGGAAAGCTTTCAGTCGTTTGGATCAGCCCGCGCCGGTCTTGTAAAGGAAAAGTCGCATGTAAACTTCGGAGGTCAGAAACGTTTATGTTAAATTGCTAATACTTGTAGCCCTGTGTATGTCCAATAGCATGCATGTAGCTGGCGTGTGCTAGCTGTCATATCACAATTAATTTATAATTTAAATTATGTCTTGCGTAATGTCAATATCTTGCATACTATTGTATAGAATCATTATTTTTTTTTTCTAACTGCACAGACAGTTGTGCTGCTGGGGAGTTTGTTGCACCACTTCTTGTTCCCAGCAAAAGAACTAGGAAGTGGTGAAGGGTGGGCGTTTTGGGGGACTGTCTTATGTAATTTTGACGTTCAAAAAGTGCTAATTCACAGCCTAGTTTGAATAAATGACTTGAGTTTTGTAATTTTTGAATTTTTATTGAAACGTTTTAGTTATAAGACAAAAATGTCCTTTGTGGCTAAATCTGAACTTTTCAAGACTAGCGCTGACAATTTTTTTGAACGAATATATCTAATAGTCCATGCTTGATCTCCATCGGAAAATAGCGAACCACGCCTTGGCATAGATCATTTGCAAGACTCCAAGGTCAATCCTGAATAAGTCACTCCTACATTAGCCAATAGTGATCCTGTACTTAACCTAGGCCAGTTGCAGGACAGCAAGTTTAATCCTCAGTTACGCACATGAATTCCCATTAGTTACTAGAACTCGCTATACCGCTCCTTTCTTATCACACCAACATCTAAAACTTACGTAAAATAAATAAAATACACAATTTCCTTTCATTTCTCCTATTGTAGGATTGTACGTGATAGTTCACAAAGGTGGGGCACGGAAGTTGGAAACACTTGGCCGGGACAATTGCCTAGGGTTGTATACGTCTGCCGCGCCTTGTATGTATGGGCTACGCAACAGCTGGATGAAAGAAAATGCCCTGAGATGTCAGACGCGATGTGGAATTAACTAAATTATTATGAACGTGTGAAGATTTGACGTATTTTGGTTCTGTGGCTATTAGGATTTCGTTTAGGCAAGGAAAAACGAATACTTCAAGGAAAATCTCCAACAAAAGTTTAGTTTTGTTTTATAGTTTTTCATCGTCTGAAAATGGTGTCTTATAGATTTTTTGTAGCCAAATTCTATTTGTTAAGAATTTTTGAATTTCACAATGTTAAGTTAAGTTAAGCATTTGTTAATAGTGTTAAAAGCAGGTTTTAATCGAGTTATTTTGATATCTTATAATATAACTCAAACACAGAAATAGACACCAATCATGTTTATTCCGTCTTGTTTACTTTACAATCGAGTTTCCTGAAATCTGAAACCAATTTGCTTTCTGCTGTTATCGTTCCACAAAATCTATCTAAGTAGGTACCTACATATACTCGTACGTACATCATCTCATCCTCCCACGATGGTGTCGACTCGCTGATATAAACAAGATGCCATGGAGGTAATACAGCAGACCCAACCCTTCACATAACATAAGATTTACGGTACCTTACTACCCCACCGTATTGGTGGAGTAGTATTTCTTACTTACGATGGAACAAATCATACAGCGCCTTTAGTTACAAGTTACAGGAAATTGTAGCAAAATAATGGGAAAAAATAAGTATGTATTTGTAAGTTAGTTAATTGCGTTTCATGTCTTCTTGCAAGTTGATGGGCAATGTTTTCTGGTATTACCAACTCTGCGATCACTACTAATAGTAAAGAGCTTTCATTCTAAAAGTTGGCAACGTCGCAAATAGCTGTCAAATATGTACCTGTTTTGATTAATTTGGCAATATTACTGTATGAAAATATGAATTATCGCTAACTAGTGAACTAGAATATTAATAATGAATTGCAATTGTAACACTGAGTTTGATGTGTAAAAAAGGCATTTGGAAAAGTTCCAAATAATTTTGTACATATAAAACTAAATACTCGGTGTTACGATATTAATTATTGCATTTCACAGCCATTGAAGAAGTACCTATAAAGAAATGTATAATGTCCTTAAATCATCTTACTTCTTCTACAATAATTGCAGAATGGGATTTTTTGGTGACGGTCAACGTATAGATAATGGTGACGTAACGTTGAGTGGCTATGCTTGATAATGGACGAAATCTACTGATCTTGATGGTTGGTCAGTGGTGGCCCAGTGGGTTCGAAACCCATTCAGGAGCTTTACTCTGTGTAAATTATTTCATCACCACTGGTCTCAAAACGACGAAGGAAAACATCCTGAGGAAACCGTCATGTCCTAAAACCAAAAATTCGAAGACAATTGACATCTACCAACCCGCACTGGGCCCGCGTGGTAGATTAAGTCCCATTCCCATTCAGTGAGAGGAGGTGTGTGTTCCAGCAGTAGGAATATTATAGGCCGATTAAGTATGCTTATGCAACTGATCTTACAACATTACGGGTCTTATCTGAAATAACTAACTGTACACAGTGGACTGTAAATATTGTGTAAGAACAGTAGACCGTACATCAGCAGTAAGGAACCCAGCATATGTAAACTGGCCTAGACCAGCTCAAGGTCAAAGTGTTCCTACAGAGGTATGAGGAACAGGGTGTAAAGTTCACTCATCTTTCATAGAAAAGGTACGATCCTCCGACCAGACGGGTGTCGTGCCTAGTGGTCATCTGCCCGACGATTGATGTCGAAAAGTTTTAAATCGCGCGGTAAACACTGCTTGCGAGATGCAGGATTTGTGTGACGTCAGCCGGTCTATTCTGTAATAATCTCACCGTGAAAACTTAGGTGAAGTGAGCTCGAAGTGAGCTGTCATTCCACTTGCTGCTAGGGACTGACAGCTCACTCCGAGCTCACTTCACCTAAGTTTTCACGGCAGGTCGTTGTAGATGCCACCACATTATCGCCGACGAGCGGTCGATTGTACACCGCATTCTCAGTCATGATCAGTTAGCAATCTGGCTGTCA
The DNA here is from genome assembly GCA_963853775.1 of Xanthia togata. Lineage (NCBI taxonomy): Eukaryota > Metazoa > Arthropoda > Insecta > Lepidoptera > Noctuidae > Xanthia > Xanthia togata. The sequence continues at coordinate 7,099,189 of OY970802.1, read as the reverse complement.
GAGATTATGTCGGTATATCAAGGCTGAAGAAGGCTAACTGTAGTAATAATGAATAATAATAATATAATCAGTTAAAAACTTGGGGATCTTTATCGATAAAAAGTTTTCTTGGACTACCCAGCTACAGGAAGTTAGCCGCAAACTATTTGCATCCGCTGCATCTTTGAAGAGATTACGTAATTTTCTACCGACTGCCACCAAGATTGCGCTTGCACAATCACTACTTTTTCCCATTCTTGACTATGCTGATGTCAGCTGTCTTGACCTTACCCAAGACCAACTCGATAAACTTGAGCGGCTTCAAAATGTTTGTTTAAGGTTCATATTCGGTTTGCGCAAATATGACCATGTTTCCGAATTTCGTGTGAAGCTCAAGTGGTTACCAATTCGCCTTCGCCGGAATGTTCATATTCTTTCCCTTTTGTATAATGTGCTTTTTTCCCCTTCCATCCCTCTCTATCTCAAGAAACGTTTCCAGTTTCTTTGCAACTCCCACACGAAATTTTTAAGGTCATCAGATAACTTGAAGCTTAAAATGCCTATGCATTCCACAACTTTCCTCGACAAGTCTTTTACTGTCCAGGCCGCTCGTTTGTGGAATGCATTGCCAGTTCGAATTAAACGCGCGCAATCTTTACCAATATTTAAGAGACTCGTGAAGGAACATTACTTGTCGTTGTGACCTTGTTCTCGTAACTGTAATTATCTATAGTCTTCATTTGGTGTAAAATAAAAATTAACAACAATAAAATAAAATAAAAGTCTTAATTTATTTTTGTTGTTTATATATTTAGTAAGTATGTATGTATTTATGTATCTATTATTTAGGATATGTATATATCTGTGTATCTATTCTAGTATATTGTATAGTTTTTATTTGCACCAATGACAGCCCCATTTTATGTCCAGGCAAATCACTGTCCATTCCTAGGTTACCTGGAAGAGATCGCGGAAAGCGATAAGGCCGCCCATTGTATATTTTGTAGTGTTAATTTTGTTTTTTTTGTTATGTGTTTTTGTGGTGTACAATAAAGTATATATAAATAAATAAATCACCCTATAAAGTTCCCACTACTGGGACACAGGCCTCCTCTCAGAGAGAGGGAGTGGGCCGTAATCTACCACTCGGGAACGGTGGGGTTGGTGGATGTCACATGTCTTTGAATTTTCGGTTCTATGACGTGCCGGTTTCCTCACGATGTTTTCCTTCACCGTTTTGAGAGTAATGAAAAAAATTATACAGAGTCAAGCGTCTGCTTGGGTTCGAACCCACGACCTATAACTCGTAAATAGGGGGCGATACCCCTGGGCCACCACTGGTCCTGTGTGTATCAAGACTCAGAAAGCTAATTAAAGTAATAATGGTACAGTCCAATGCTTGTGTAAAGTACACCGAATTATCTCTGCACGAGCACATTATAACTAACATAACTTAGTTGCTTGAAGCATGAAACTCATGGAAACTTTGGAAATTAACAAACGTAGAGGCACAAGTTGTATTCTCGATTCTCGTTCACTAGTAAGTAATACGAACGTATTAAAGATTGTGTTAAATTCTTAACGTTGAATGGTAGCTTAAGCAACAGTTAACCAAATGGTCTCGGTAGGTAATTCCTACTAATCAGGAGGGCTAAACGTACCTCACTTACCGTATAATATGCAACACAAGACCTATTAACCTGGAAGCCGGAGGTTACAAAATTAAACTAAGCTCTCCTTACTTTAAAAAAAAAACTGGAAATCTTAGCAATGTAACTTTTTTCAAAAGTCATTTATTCAAACTAGGCTGAGAATCAGCACTTTACAAAACCACTTTTCAAAATTACATAAGACAGGGACTGTCTTCTGTAATTTTGACGTTTGTGTGTACAAAACGCCCACCATTCACTATTTCCTAGTGCTTTTGCTGGGAATAAGAAGTGGCGCAACAAACTCCCCAGCAGCACAGCTGTCTGTTCAGTTAGAATAAAATGATTCTATTAATAGTATGCAAGATAATTTACATTACGCAAAACATAATTTAAATTATAAATTAATAGCCATATGACAGCTAGCACGCGCCAATATACCAACCAAAAACATCGAGAACTATACTCAAGCAGATATAAAAATAACTAAACGTAACCAATATCTAAAAAAAATAAAGCGTCCAGGCATAAAGGGCGTTACTTATAGCTGTAACTAGAAGTTATAATTGATAAACTAGGACCATCAAGGTAAAATAAATTACTGTCGAGGTCGCTAGCTATATATATAGCATATATTTTGTAATAAGACTTAAAAAAAGGGAGAAAGCTGCCAGTTTTGGACTTCTCAACAGACTAGACATCATAATTCCACGTTGTTATTGCATCATCCTTTTCAAATTTTTACCCACACATCTCCAACTTGAAACGCGAATGCCTTCCGCAGTCCACACTGATTAATGAAGAAGCAGCAAGACTATTTGTCAACGAAGCGAAGCAAACGGATCAACACTGTTGATATACACGAACGAAGACCGATAGTCATTCAAGCTGACTAGATCGACACGAGATAACATTGAAGATACCATGTAACGACTATATGAATAATCGCCCGAGCTTCTTTGGAAAGTTTGGAGTTGAAACAATTAATATTATTAGAAGAATCGCTGATAAGATCTCTGTTGATCTTAGATTTTAAAGGCGGCTGTCGGCAAGATATATGAATGATGGAGAAGCGATATCTTTGGTAATATCTTTTTGTTCTCAGCTCCTTCATTCCCATTGAAAATAAATGCTTTTCTAAATAATGGCTTATTAGCAGTGTGTGGTGGTAGTTGGGGCAGTGGCATCCATTGTTTTAGCTTTCGGATAACTTACAAAATTAACAAAATTTACATTTGCAGTGGTACAATAATAGCCTGGTATTACATTTATAAGAAGATACAGTGTACTATTCTGCAACTGCACTGACGAGCAATATAAAAAAGCCACTAACTTATCCATATTTCCGAAAACACGCAAGATAGCATCTTGAAGTAAAAAGCAACATTCGAATGTATTTAATAGCGCATAAAAAAACACATATAAACATGTTGTCAAGTAACTTGTGTGGTTTAGGAGATATTTCGATTTTTGTCAGTGTAGAATTTGAATTAGGTTACAACTGTTAATGGTTGCAGAAACCAAAAATACAATCCCGATACTGCAGAAAATTTAATCTTACCGGAAACCTGACTACACCTACATTACTGTCTGAAGTTATAAACGGAAAAAGATCTGCGGTTTTTACACAAAAGGCCTTAATGAAAGCTCAGGATCCCTGGCATGAAAAATTCCTTACCTACTTGTCTGGGATAACGCAAGGAATCTAGTATTAGAATCTTTTTTAACAAGAAAACGAACGTAGATTGGAGTTAACTAGTTACTGTATCTATCTATACGAATACTGTAAAAAGGTTTGTTTGTTTTACTCCCAACAACTCTAAGCAACGCAAACTTTGTTACACTACAAGACTAAAAGAACGAAACAGTAATGTACAGACGCCAGCAGGTCAATCTACCCGAACCTATAAAATTTTCCCAATCAACTTTGAACCTTATACTTTGGTGATAAAGTTGAAAATCTGTTCAAGAAATTTGGCAGACTGTAGTAGGTTGATGTGCTGACGTCTGTACACAAATCGTGATTAATTAGTGTCTCGAGTATCTCGTCTACGTGCGTCACATGCTAATTATTTAGGTATATTATGCCATCTACATCGCCACGAACTACGCATCAAAAATCTGATGTCACACAAAATCCTGACGTCACTCAAATCCTGCATCGCGCAATTAGAATTTACCGCGCGAACAGCATATAATTACATGTATATGACTTCCCCGACATCAATCGTTGGGTTGCCCGCCAGACACGACACCCGTCTGGTCGAAGGATCCTCCTTTTTCTATAGAGGATGAGTGAACTTTACAACCTGTTTCTCATGCTTCTAAAGGTACTTAGATAAACTCTCGTACAATTTGCGCTCAAAGTTAATTGGTGATTGTCATTATAGTGGTGTAGGTACGGATGGGTGTAATGGGTGTAATTTCCTACTATTCATTACTGATTCGTGCATGTTCAGGTATTTGTAGCAACTTTGACGATGTCAACCCCACTCACCTTCTGCCACCAATCGGTCTAAACCATACTCAATCGGCCACCTCCATGTCTAGCCATTAATACTATAATTTAATAACCTAAAAAGGATTTTGCCAGACAGCTGTGCTGCTGGGGAGTTTGTTGCGCCACTTCTTCTTCCCAGCAAAAGCACTAGGAAGTGGTGAAGGGTGGGCGTTTTGGGGGACTGTCTTATGTAATTTTGACGTTCGAAAATTGCTGATTCTCAGCCTAGTTTGAATAAATGACTTTTGAATTTTGAATTTGCCTGAGTCATACGCCCACATAATAATACCTAATGCTAATTAAACAGAGAATTTAGAAGGGCCAACTAAAGCCACTCCTTAACCATTTATTATGAAACGCGGCGCAATGCTTCATATCTATGCTAATATCTAGTTCGTGTCAACAAGGTTATATACTGCAGCCATTGCAATGTCGGCTAGCTGGGCTTTAGCTGCGGATAATAACAACAAAACGACGGCTATTCGAACCACTTGAAGTCCATTTAGGACCATGTTGTGGTGTTTAAGTTACAGGTTCCAAGTCCAAGTCTAGTGCTTAAGTAGATTCCTGCTTAGATTAATAGCACTTGTGACTACTTCCTTGCGAGTTTCATAAGCTTATAAAATAATTATCACGAACGGTAGTGTCTCTAGGTCTATGAAAAAGATTTTGAGATTTTTAGATAAGTACCTATGTCCAAAGGGTTAACCCTTTGGACATAGGTACTTAGGTACATACTTAATCTTTTTCCTTTTCTCTTAAAAAATAGGTAAGCTGTCGCTACCTATTTCACGTAAAAGGACAATGCCGATTTCAGTATGGAAGGTGGCGTTATTTTTTTCCTGCGGCTATCAACCAAATATAATATTTATACTATAGAATAGTATATTCAGAAACATATCAGACATGTATGTAAACAAACAGCCTAAAAATTTAACGATATTCGTAGTTAACTTACCTACGAGATCTAATGCTCTCAACTCAGAGCCCAAATACTAGTAAAGAACCGTAAATTCAGAGCATATAGCACTATTTTATCATCATACCCCCTCCGACCTGACAATGTGTAACTGGTGAGGAGTACGTAACGTACAGGAGGGGGTGTACCAAATATTAAAATGTCCAAAAACATTTAGAGGCAGTCTATTGTGTGGTAACTCAACACTTGCTTCTAAAACGGTGAAGGAAAACATCGTGAGGAAACCGGCATGCCTGAGAGATATTTCTCGACGGCATGTGAAGCCAAGTCAGAGGCCATATGGGCGGCTTTAAAACTCTGACACCAGGTTAGCCACTAACCACTCGAAAAGAAGAAGACTCAACACTAACCTTGCACCTTTATTTTAAAGAAACTACGCAGGTCTGCGGATTGTAATACCCTGAAACTGGTATATTATTAAACTGCACTATGTCAGTCAGTTCTTACATACTGTATTCCAGTTTGGGGGGTGCAACGTTAAGCGAATTTATTAGGCTTGAGCGTGCACAACGGGTGGTCTTAAAAGTTATGCAGTCTCGACCTCGAATATATTCCACAATACAATTATATGCTGAATGTGAAATGTTAACCGCAGGCAGCTCTATGTTCTCCATAGGATAATTCGTAAACACTCTTCCCGTCCCCACAAAGAACCTACAGGCAGAAATAAGCCCATCTTTCCACAAGAATATCACAGAACAACGTTTGCCAGGCGCCAGTATTACATCACCAGCACAAAATTATATAACACAAAGTATTAAAATTATCCACAAAATCAAAATATCAATGCAAACACACGTTACATAATTACTTATTAACATTGACTCATCAACACACAGAGGATCTTCTTTTAGGCAACCTTTAAAGTTAAATATAAAACTGATTCCAATTTTACACTCAACCCACACTCACATTCATACACACACCATCTCATACAACACACTCATACACACCTCAATCACACATTAACGGCATACCTTCACTTCTTAAGATTTGTGAAAGTATAGGTAACTCTCATTTTTATTTTTGCGATGTTTAGTAGGTGTCCTAGAGCTGTAAACATTTCTAGCTTGTAACTTTGTTTCAGAGGGACACTGATCTTCTAAGATACTGGTACTAACCTAGTTTAGAGGTTAGGGTTTCAATGTATTCCTACCTAGCATAAGCCTCTCAATGTATGTACTTCTACTCAATCTGCCTAGCCTTTTCCCAACTATATTGGGGTCGGCTTCCAGTCTAACCGGATGCAGCTGAATACCAGTATTTTACATGGAGCGACTGCCTATCTGACCTCCACAACCCAGTAACTGGGTAATACGATACCCCTTGGTAAAACTGGTTGTCAGATTTTCGGGCTTCTGACGACCCGTAACGACTGTCAAAGATCCACGAATGACAACCGGGATCAACGGCTTAACGTGCTTTCCGAGGCACGGAGGAGTCTCGCTATGTAAAGAATTACTTAGCCACGAGCTCCTCTAATGTGTGTACTACTACTGTACCATTATAATAGTTATTTAGGCTTTAGTTCAATAAAGATTATTTATTTATTTTATTTACCTAGGAGTCAAAAATTGCCTACAAAGCTTTAAATAGAATGTCAAATAAGTTTCGTTTGTTACACTATTCTGTACTAGAAAAACAAGATTTGGTGACAAGTGGCCACGAGAAAAAAAAAAGACTCCAATTGATCGACACGCCTCTCGAAGAGAAGAAGGAAGGAAAGAAGGAAATGGTTTTTTAATGTGTTGTTTAGAACAAATGCTATTTTATTTTATTACACCGCGCGTGGTACCTACAGTCAGCGACGGAATTCGAGTAGGTATCACTTCAGATTTTAAATCTTAAACTATTGAGCTAATTATTAAATTAAAGTTGAACAAAATGGAACATAGTAAAATTAAAATAATAGGTATTAAGTCTAGCTAGTCTAGTCTATATTAGCTTTATGAATTGTCTTGTCTAAGTAATGCTAATATAACAAAGCACACAGTACACTACACACATACGGGTTGCAATCTGCAGCTTCAACACTAAACTAGTCTCGTACGAAACTGCAATTTAAAGCTCTGTCGCCCCTCTTTCAACAAAAAGCCTGAAGACAAATTAGCGTCCCCATATGCAAATTTATCCCTGTTTACGAGAACCAAAGCTTTGTAAACTGCTCAAACTATCTACAACCTGCTTTGCCCAGTTCTTGTTACTAAAGTTCCTTTGAAACCCTTTAAGGCAATGTCGTACCAGTAAGTTTGCTGTGACATTTCTATCAGGCGTTTAATTAGCGAGTTCCCTTTTCCCATTTTCTTTATTATTTGTGACGTTTTCGTTGAGAAAAGTTTATTCAAACGTTATTTAAATAACTTTGACCTTTAAAGTAATTAAAGAAAGCGTTACTGAGATTATTATTTTAGGAAAGTCGAGCTTCTAGTCCTTAGGCTATAAGGAAAATGCCTTTGAATTTGCTTAGGGTTGGTTTCTATGTCATTAAAAATCTCAACCTGATGATTAAACAATCTAAAAACGCTTTTTTTTCTGTCCTACTTAGCCAAAACAATCCACTAGATATTTTCGTCCGGGGAATTTAAGCTAACTTTTTATTTATTTAAAACAATAATTATTTTCATTTACGGTATAGGGTATTGACAGGGGGGGGGGGGGTCAAATTAAAAAGTTTACCGCGAAAAGTTCACCCCCCCTTCCGCGTATACATGTTTTTTTTAAAGAAAATGTCTAATTTACATTTTACTTGGTTGAAAAAAATATTATCAGACATGTTTGTATGGAGTATTTTTCGAAGAGATTATTATGTATTACAAGTAGGTTAGTAAATTTAACCAAAATTTTGTAACCATATTCTGATTTAAAAGACTGTCCGTGGAGTTTCTTGCCCGTTCTTGTCCATAGGAACCTAATACGCTTTGGGATGGGTGAAGAAGAATGAAACCTACTAGCTTCATCTTTCTGACTGACTGACCCCTTGACAATTCAAATGTACCTGTAATTGTTTTATTTGAAGTATATGCTTTGAGTTTGAGTTTAACACTTTCATCCGCGGTTTCGTTAATAACTAAAGTCACTAAACTTTTTAATAGCACTACAAACAAGTTTTTCACATTATTACCTAATTAAATATTTTAATACGCTATCCAACAAAACTAAACATATTATTGTAATAAAAATGAATTAAATTTAGTTTAACTTTTATTTATTAGCTTTATCTGGGTTATTCCCGCTCGGTAACACCCTTTCGTCAACACTGTTGACGATCGGGAAAAAAAAGTTTCGTTCGTTCACAGTGTTGACGAACGCTACTTATTATTTCGGGTAATTCCCGTTCGGTAACACCTTTCGTTCCTGTCGTCAACACTGTTGACGATCGGGAAAAAAAAGTTTATAAAAACACATTATTGCAAATTGTCTTTTATAAATAAGTATTACGGTTTTCTTTACTGTGTTTAATTTTCTTGTAATTAAGTAAGATAAAGCTAATAAATAAAAGTTTAATAAATTTGCTTGAAGTACCTACAATAATTATTCAAACAATTCGTAATTTTATTTTTATTGAAGTTTCCGTAGACGAAAATGTTTCCTCAACCTTAACTCAGCCTATCGCAGTCCACTGCTGGACATAGGCCTCCCCCAAGCTACGATACAGCATCCTTTTTTTTTTTTTTTTTTTTGGGTGGGAAATCATCAAATGACTCCTCCCGCTCTGGGTGGAGCGGGAGGGCGTGTCAGACTCTTACTGACTAAAACCCACCCGTGTTGTTCCTTCTCTTGCCTGTGCAATGCCAGGGGGCCACGGTACCCCTTTCGGACTTTCCCGCAACCCCGGCAGGCAATGGTCTCATAGGACCCCTTCACTCGCTGACACTCTTTGAGGCGCGCGTGGAACACAACGCGCCGTCGACCCGGGCTTGGTCCTTACCGGACGGCGAGCTACCCATTGCTCACCGTCCGCAAGCCCGCGCCTACGGTGGCCGGGAATCCGCGATCGATTCCCGACGCCCGGGGCGTCTCCTCCTGCGGTGGCTAGGGGCGTGAGGGCGCGAAATTTGCCTCTCCCTCACGCGCTCCGCCTCCTCCTTCGCGAGCATTACTGCTTCGCAGAAGGAGGTGACGGCCTCCCATGCCCTCTCGCTCCGTACCATGGCCTGGACCAGGGCCGGACGCGAGAGGTCCCCGCCACTGATCGCCTCCACGAGGACACGGCGGTGCTCTGCCCAAGCCGGGCATACCTCCACCGTATGCTCCACCGTGTCCTCCGGGCGATCCACGCAGTGATGACACCCGGGCGTTTCCTCCCGCCTTATCCGAAACAGGTACCTCCCGAAACAGCCGTGTCCGGTGAGGATCTGCGTCAGGTGGAAGGTGAGGACGCCGTGGCGCCTCTCCAGCCACTCCTCAAAGAGGGGACTTACCGCTGCAATAGTGGCGTGCCCAGCACTGGGTTGCGACAATCGCACTCTCCATGACGCCATGAGATCCCGTCGGAGCTCTGTCCGCTGTGCCGCGATTTCTCGCGGCATCGGAGTCAAGCCCCGGCGTTTCGCCTCCCCGCGCCACTCCCAAATATGCGCGAGGACTTTTGCCTCCAGATCCCATGGCGGCAATCCAGCAAGGAGGCTCGCAGCCTCACCGGAGACCGTGCGGTATCCCCGGACCAGCCGGGTGGCCATGACCCTCTGGGACGCGTTCAACCGGCGGGCAGGCCGCCGCCTCAACGAACGCGCCCACACCGGTGCCCCGTACAGGGCCATGGACCGCACGATCCCCGCGTATAGCCTCCGGCAGGAGGCGTTTGGACCCCCTAGATTGGGCAGTAGCCGCTTCAAGGCAGCCCCGGCCCGGTCCAGTCTGGGAGCCAAACGTCGGAAATGCTCCACGAAGTTCCACCGACTGTCGAGGACGAGTCCCAGGTACTTCATCGTCGACTCGACGCCGATGTGAACCCCTCCTACCGTTATTTGGGAACCCGACGGTGGCGCGTTCCGAGGACCATGAAAACACATGGCCTCGGACTTGTGCAAGGCCACCTCGAGTCCCAACTGCCGGATTCTGGCTACGATTGTCGCAACCCCGTGTGTCGCTAGTTCGGCCGCCGCCTGGTGCGACCTCCCCTGCGCCAGGACCAACGTGTCGTCAGCGTAACAAACGACGCTGACGCCATTGGGGAGGTCAGCACGCAGCACCCAGTCGTATCCGATGTCCCACAGATGCGGCCCCAGGACCGATCCCTGTGGGACACCGCACGACATCTCTCGCCGGTTCCACTCTCCCTGGTGACCGGGGTAGATGATGGCCCTGTCTGCCAGATAGGCCTCGACCACACGACAGAGGTAGGTCGGCATCCGGTGATACCGGAGTGCCTCCCTGATGCAACTCCAGGGCAGGGTATTGAAGGCATTGGCGATGTCTAGAGACACCGCCAAGACGACCCCACCCCATGCCACCGCATCCCCCGTCGTGAGGGCTCGCACGCGCATGATGGCGTCCACCGTGGAGCGCCCCCTGCGGAAACCAAACTGGCTCTCCGCCAAATCCGGCCCCACCCGCACCAGCAGCCCGACGAGGCGGTCTGCAATGACTCTTTCAAAGAGCTTGCCCACCTCGTTGAGCAGCACTATGGGCCGGTAAGCGGACGGAGAGTCCGCAGGGCGCCCCGGCTTCTTGATGAGGACCAGTTTCCCCGTCTTCCAACGAAGCGGGAACTGGCCCCTCTCCAAGCATGCGCTTAGGAGCCCTCTTAGTCGAGGCCCGAGAGCCTCTGAGGCCAGGACCCAGGCTTTCTCAGGTAAGCCGTCGGGTCCTGGGGCGGTATTTCTGGCATTCAGCCTACGTACCGCCACCCTCATCTCTACCTCGGTCACCTCCAGAGCATCGTCGTCGTCGACGGCGGTGTGGTCCGCATCAGGCACCGCAGTAGGCGGAGCCATGGGCGGGGAGGCGTGTTCCCCTCTCGAAGGGAACAGAGCGCTCACCACGTCCCCCACAAGCTGCGGCCGGAGACTCTGCGTCAGCGGGGGAGCCCATGGGCGGAGTTTCTCCCGCACCATTTTATATGGGCGTCCCCACGGGTCTCTGTTCAGAGTCTCCAGCGACTCCTCGCGGGCCAGTGCCCTGGCCCGCAGGATTTCCGCTTGGAGGGCGGTCTTCGCCGCTCTGTACCCCTCGTACAGCTCCGCCTGAATGGCTTCCGTATCCGGAGGTCGAATACGGAGCCTGCGGTGCCTAGTGTACCGGCATCGCGCAAACGCACGCATTGCGCAGTGTCGTCAGCTGACGCGACCACCAGTACACCTGGCGTGAAGCACGTCCGGGCTGGACCCGGGGCATTGCCACGTCGCATATCTCGGACATGGCCTCCCGGAACCACTCCGCCTCGTCGTTGATGTCGGCAGGCCTGCCCGGTGATGACACCCAGGCCTGCACGATCGAGGCTTCCAGGAGGAGCTCCCGGTCCAGCTGCTTCAGCGCCCACCGCGGACCACTCGGGGCACGATACAGCATCCTGGGGCCTTATTATGACGTATTATTGCCACCATTATTCCAGTGTGAGTGAGAGACGGAGCGATACATGGCCGCTAGCACCTCCTTTTTTCGCAGTGGAATCACGATGGCATTCATACTTTTTTTTTTTACGATGGTTTTGCTCTTGACTCTAGTCTAAGTCAGAGGTGACAGAGACACAGTCGAAGATGGAGTGAGCTTACCCAGAAGAAGCCTGTTCACTCTTACTTTGAATAAATTAGGGTTGTATGCGTCCGGAAATACAGACGCAGGCAGAGAGTTCCACTCCTTTGCTGTGCGCATTATAAAAGACGTTTGAAAACGCTTAGTGCGAGTTGGTGGAATATCAACTAGGTAGGGATGGTAACCTGCAGCGCGTCTAGATGTCCGATGGTAGAAGGGGGCCGGTGGAATGAGGTCGTGGAGTTCATGGGCACACTCGCCGAAGTACAATCTGTAGAAGACCGACAAGCAGGCAACCTTGCGGCGATGAGCCAAGCTGTGAAGCTTGGCATCCAACAGTTTAACGTCGCCAATGAGCCTCTTAGCTCTGCGTTCCACCGAATCAAGCGCAGCAAGTTGGTACTTAGCTGAGCCGTCTCAAAGGTGGCTGCAATACTCTATGCAGGATCGGACTTGTACTTTGTAAAGGGTTAAAAGCTGTCCAGGCGTAAAGTATCGCTTCACTCTATTTAGGACACCCAGTTTCTTGGCCGCAGTTTGATCTTTGTACTCGATGGTAGAGCCGAAGTTGAGACCAGATGATGAACTGATCGGTTCGAGCTCCTAGGCATGGATCAACTCCATGCCTAGGAGCTCGAACCGATCAGTTACAGGAACAGATGTACCCCGAAAAATATGAGTTTGGTCAAAACGACTCCTTTTAGCGGTAAAAAGACACGCCTATATTTTGGTGGTGTTAAAAGAGACCAGATTGTCATCACCCCACCGGGAGACAAGGCTTAAGGTCAAATCTGTCCGCTCTACCATGGCCTCTCTCAGGGAACGAACTTCAGCCCCGCCGGTTTTTGCGCTGGACAAGTATCTCTCTGAAACGGTACTGGCATCCTGTCAGTACTGTCATCATGTTTATAATAAGGCCCCAGTTCTCCGCCTTCCGGAGCCAGTCTGTCCCAGCCACTTTCGTACGGTCGTCGTCAAAATGTTTAATGATACAAAAATATATTGGGTGTGCCAAATTTTTACATATACCTATTATTAATGTAACCCAAATTTTTCCGTTAACTATGGTGCCTTCATTTTTATTCACAACGACACGTTTTTGTAAAAAGACTTTTAAGGGGTACTGTGAAATGTTACAATAGAATACCTTGTGATATACTTAATAGAATTAAATTAAAGAAAAAAAACTCATATAAAAAGTACACTTTGTAAACTAGCATATTACAAATTAGAGGATTATCCAAGATAAAAATGCTTGGAAACATGCTGGTCCTGCTCCATAGGACAATTCAGAATCTAGACAAAATCTAACTGGTTGCCAATTTAATTGTATAATATTATTTTTTATAACATTGATTTTATAATCTGTGATTACCTACTTGAACTCACACACTGACTTATTATTAGTATTACTTGTTAAAATGTTAGGAATATCGTACAATTTTACAATGTTTGTAAAGATGTGAGCACCATGCACCTGATCTATCACTTAATTAATTAGTTAATCCTTCATTTAAGAATGAAAAATGAAGGATTAATTAATTAATTAAGTGAGTAGATTACTATATCACGATAGATAAAAAGAATGAATTTACGTGATATAGTAATCTTATTCTAGGTGCATTGTCTTCGTATACAATATATTGTGAAAACATTTAAAAGAGTAACGGTGGAGTTTCTTGCCCATTCTTCTCCATACGAAAACTACCTTTCAAATCAATTTTTTTTTTTTTTTTGTAAATGTTGACGTTCAAAAGTGCCTTTTTTGTGCCTTATTGAAATAAATTATTTGACTTTGAATTTTATTATTATTTGAAGAGCTAAGTACAAAAAGACGATTCAGGAAATCAATCGCGTTTAAGATTTAGTGCAGGCTAACTACCTACAAAACGCAATACCTACCCGCAATAGTCTGTGATTTATCTCATGTAGCTTTTTAATATTATAACGCCTCCCCAATCTTAATCTTGATATGTATCGAAAGCATCTCTTTCCCCTATCTTACAATCCCCGGGGCGAATGCGATATGAAACGAAATAGAGTTTCTGTGGCTATGGTAGGCCGTCGAGCGGTCGAATATTCAAAACAATCTTTCTCGGCCTCCACCGGGATTAAGAAAAGAGATTTGTATTTTTTCTTTCCAAGAATAATGGAAGCAACCGAAGAGAATGATAAGGGTGCACAGACAGGGATGCAAAGAGACAGTTAATAAGTTACCCCATGGCTCTACTGCGGTGACGTAACAAGGTGGACGATGCAAGGCCGCGGAATTTGCATCAGCTCTAAAAGTTGTTTTTGTTACGTCCGATTAACCCATATTGTGTACGAGTGCTTGACGTCACATTACGTCCTCGATTTTTCTATCAAGCGAGGGGCGTCGGGTCGCATCGGGTCCCGCCGGTTCGCAAATGCAACGCGCATGCGTCGAAATTGCGCCAATTTCGCGGGCAGCGGCCTCTGCCGGCGGAAGGCCCAGTCCACTCGGTGCTCGACGGAGGGATGTTGCATCGCGCGTGGTAACATCTCACGGACGGGAATTTCAAAAAAGAATAAAATGCCATAGTTTGAAAGTGGTGCAGCGCGGTTTGAAAGTTGACGTTTTGATGCATTCTCGGCTGACGAAGTCGACACTAACCTAGTGTTGTGTGTTTAGGTTAAGTTTTGAGTGTTTGGATATTAAAATGACTGATTGCGGGGATATTTTTATTGTATTTAAATACAATTAGTTAGTAATAGTGCTCGTATGTGTAGGTTGGTTACGTGATCGCGTGGTGGTTTAGATTGCAGTGTCCGCCGCGTTCTCATTCAAGTGCCAGTATAACCTTGACACGTTTTCCCGCGCTAGCACCCCAACCTTGTTTTCAGTTGCACTCTCTCTTGACATTTACCGCAAAAGCGGGTTCTCTTTTGCTAATTAGTGTTAATAAATACTCCTTGGAGATTGTAATTATGAAAGTAAATAGTCTTCTCAGTATTTAATTAGGGTTTGTGTAGTTAATTCATGATGAGTGACGTTAAAAATGATTGTAGAATGTTCGTAGCATAAAATATAGTTCAAAATTATAATTCTCGTAGAATTAATACTCAAGTTTGTAATAATGGAACCCTTGTGACCGCTTGAGTGAGGAGTGAGCCAGCGTCTTCAAAATGAGAATTTCAAAAGGTAAGTTCGTTTTTATCCAAGTTATATTTTAGGGCTTTACAATAGAGCTTACTTTCATTTTATAACAATAGAGGTACCTTTTTGTTGGTCGACTTTATTTGGATCGATTAAGCCTAAGTAAGTAGGTACCTACTCACCTAGTCCGAAGGTCCGAGCAAGTGTAGTAATAAGATTTTCAATCACTTCAATTGCATTTGGCAGACGATCAATTTGCGCATCGATGTGTAACACGTAAAAATTGACAGCTGCAATTGATCGGTTCGACCCTTTAGGTTTGACGTTCAAAAGTGCCGTTTATGTGCGTATTTGAATTAAACGATTTGAATTTGACTGTGGCTTTGACTTCATACATATGTATCTCGTACCTAGGTACGAGAGGTTTGAGTCCATTAGTAGGTACAGACCTACTACTGGACACAAATGAGACACGTTACATAAAAAGGTGCTTGTTTGCTCAATTACATCATTTAGATTACCTTTAGCTGATAAAATCTAGGAAGAAAGCTGGGTCAGTGGGTCGTCTTTGCTGCTGTGGAAGACTATGTAGTTATTTATGCCGAAGACAGATTACCAGGTATTCTGATGCTACGTCGAAAATCCTGATGCACTTCTATGGAATGAGTTCATGATGTCTACAGAATAAGTTTTGCCATCAATTTCAATTATTTTAAAGGGTTTTAACTTTCATAATGATTATTATGAGTACTGAAACGTTGGAAACGGTATATTTGCCTAGCCTTTTCCCACCTATGTTGGGGTCAGCTTCCAGTCTAACTGGATGCAGCTGAATAACAGTATTTTATATGAAGCGACTGCCTATATTCAGTAGTAGCCCAGTAACTGCGTAATACGATACCTAGCCGTTGGTAAGACTAATTGTCAGACTTTCGGGCTTCTGACGACCCGTAACGACTGTCAAAGATCCTCGAATGACAGCCGGGACCAACGGACTTAACGTGCTTTCCGAGGCACGGAGGAGTCTCGATATGTAAAGATGGTCACCCATCTACGGACCAACCCCGGAAAGCGTAGCATAATCTGATGGATTGACCCATGCGGCTGTTATTACTTAGCCTCAAGCTCCTCGTGAAACGTTAGGAAACTAATGAAACTATAGTACAATTAAAATAATAAACGCTAAACCATTTCCAATTGTTGCCGAGGGAATTAAGAAAACTGGATTTATCAAAAGCAGTTACAAAGACTAAAACTTTGCTACTAAATTCTTAATTGTGTTTTTTGTGTGGGATCGATTCCCAGGTCGGGCAAAGTGTCATTGGGTTTTTCTTTCTGGAAATTCTCAGTAGCCGCCCGGAGTCTGAATTTGTGCCCAGTTGATGGCAATAGACTCGCTATTACAGGACTTAAATATAACTGGCGAAATGTGGGGGTAGGTACACCTCTGCCCAACCCTTTGAGGAAACAAGGCGTGATGTTATTATGTTATGTTCTTTACCCTACAAAAATCTCTGCATAACCCTTTGGGTTTTACAGGCGTGATGTTAATGTTATGTGTGTTATTTCTGTATTATCACGGAGACGCGATGATTTTTATAATTCTCAAATAGCTGGTAGCAGCCCGCAGCCCAGGCAGTCCGGATCCTTTGTGCCCGTTGGTGGCAAAGGCTCGCCCCCTGTTACATGGGACTTAAACATGGCGAAATGTTGGTGCACCTCTGCCTAACTCTTCGGGGAATACAGGCGTGATGTTATATGTTGTCCTGTACTAGGTACACTAAAGTACCCGGTCGTTAATATGCCACATGAAGTTTTACAAACACTGTCACATGACTGCAAGTCCTAAACCAGATGTTAAGCTTCGTTTTCTTAAGAAAATGGTGAACGGTCACACAATAAGGCCCTTTATCTACGGCATGGTTTCTTTACAGTATGACGTATAAACTACGCCGTCGTCGAAAGAACTTATCTGTCAACAAGCTTCCATAGTGATCCATACATTAACACTGACGACCGTGCCTACACACGGCGTATAAACAGCGCCGTAGAAAAAACGTGTCTAGCAACAAGCTTGTATAGTGATCCATACAACACTGATGACCGTGCCTACACACGGCGTATAAACAGCGCCGTAGAAAAACGTGTCTAGCAACAAGCTTGTATAGTGATCCATACAACACTGATGACCGTGCCTACACACGGTGTATCAACCGAACCGTAGAAAAAACGTGTCTGTCAACAAGCTTCCATATCCATACAACACTGTCGACCGTGCCTACATACCTACGGCGAATAGACCGTAGTTTTTCACGGTAAGAAAAACGTGTGTGTATAAATCCAAATACAGACCGTTTTTGACAACTGTCAAATAAGGGTGAAAATTACAGATTTTCATGAAGGCCGTTATAACATGACGGCCACCGCCCTTCTAGGAAACTGTAGCTTTAACTTTTTTTTTCAAACGGCTGAAATCAATTATGTTCATCCAAATTATCATTTTCGGCTAACAATATCTCACTGCTAGATATAGGTAGGCTTCTTCAAAGGCATTCTAACCACCCAATTATAATTCACGGCAGGAGTTAGGCTATCTAATCAAGGCCTGGAGACTCAATAGCTCGGTAATTGCTTCTGTTTACCCTGTTGTTAGATGCAGGCCGAATATTAATACATTGTTGTGATCGTTTCACTTCCTTAACCAATTAAGACTTTTTTCTTATAAGTGAATATCAATCTACCTAGCTTTTGCCCAATTAAGTTGAGGTTGCGGCTTCCAGTCCTTGATTGTGTTGTATCCTTTAGCTCCCTTCAAAATGATTGAGCTAAATGGTGCAGATCCATGCGTCATGTTCGTGAACGGGCGCCGTCAGTTGGGACTAGTCTTCTCTTAGATTCCATGGCTTATTTAAAATTTTTGAATGGTTCTTTGTTTTTTTCTTTTTATTTTCTTACGGACGCTTTTACGAACGTGCACGTCTTTCTACATTGTTCTCACATGCATAATTTCAAAATGAATGATATAACCAATATTTTTAGTAAAATTTTTGATTTAAAAGAGTGTCCGTGGAGTTTTTTGCCCGTTCTTCTCCATAGGTTCCTACTAAACTAACTACGCTTTGGAATGGGCAACTAGCTTCATATTTCTGACTGACCGACTTCTTGACAATTCAAAAGTGCCTGTAAATGGTTTAATTGAAATAAATGCTTTGAGTTTGAGTTTGATCCAGCTGAGTACAAGTATTTTATATGGAGCCACAGCCTGACCTTCATGCTTGGCAAAACTCAGTGTCAGACTTTGGGCTTCTGATGTAACGACTGTCAAAGAATTTCGAATGACAGCCGGGACTAACGGCTTAACGTACTTTCCGACATGTTTCTCATAAGAATTGCGAAATAGAAATAAAATCAAAGATCTAATACAGCGTCACTTTGAAAAAGGTTTTTGTCCTTCAAAAAATTAAGAATAAATGTATTGCTCGTTAAATGAAGGTTGTAAACCCCAGGTTGTCTGGGGCCCTGAACTTTACATCACCTTGGTCTAACCTCGGCAACCTTGGAAGGGCCGTTACTTCGCCAATTCAAATACGCTTTCAGTTCATTCATACTTTCTAGATTGAATAGTTATATACTGAAGAGTGTAGATTCGGGATTTAGATTTTAGCTTCAAAGGCAGACTGTCTGTCAGGCTAAGTACCACATTTTGTTTCTCCTCTAAGAAATATAATAAAATTCTTGTTAAGTGTTTCGTTCAAGTGTTGAGCCTAGTCCTTTCGACAAGAGTGCTGGTCTAGAAGGGAAAATTCGAATCCGATCCAAAAAGGTTTTCCATTTTTATTTGTAACGTGACAAAAAAAGAACAATAGACCTTTTAACAAGCTTTTTACTTTAAGGAAACAATTGATTATGAATTTGACAAACTACGCCAATTAGCCGTGTTATCGCTATTTCATGCTGTAGTCTAAAACTACATTTGTGTTTTGAATTTACGGACAATTCATGTTCGTTGGAAAAAAAAATACCCTGCTAACTACGTCATAATAATTGTCTAAAACCTAAACGTATTTTGCCTGCTATTATTAGATCTTCCAAGTATCTTATAAATAAACCGGTAATTTATGATTGCGATCTGACGTCTGGCGTATCATTACACAGTAAACAACTCTAGTTCATCTTAAGACATTATCAAGAGTTTCAGATTTATTCTGAGAAATAGTAATTGAAAATCTACGAGTACTGGGGCGGAATATGAGTACTTAATAATGATCTAATATTGATATCAAATATCATATTGTAAATTGTAAGTAAATAAAGAGTTACCAGTATTAGAATATTCTCAAACATGAAGTCGCTTCCTAAATCCTGATCAAATTTTTTGTAGGTCTACCCTTTATATTTACTCTGTGGGTCTGCCAGACATTCGTGCGTAAAATGCAAATACTCGTACGAGGGGGCAGGGTTATAAGTACGAGAGTCCAGGGCCCTGCGGTCACCTTGCGATTGGTTGAACAACCACAAGGTGACATTGTTTCATTTTGATTAAAGGCTATTTGTGCTTTTTTCACCTGTAAATTGTTATAGGTTGAGAAAAGCAAGTTTTTTTTTTGAGATTGGCAAAGGCGACGCCTTTGAAGTTGAACTGAAAGAAAATGAACTGGAATATCATACTGAAAAATCCGTGATACAATATAATATGGAGTTGAGACACATCATGGAGATAATTTTAATGATGGTCTACTTATTGGATTTGCGAAATATTTAGTTGAACAGCACGTTAAAACGAACTTGGGTCCAAACACACCTCCTAAAGGTATCCCTATCGTGTTTAATAACTGTTGTAATTTTGGACAGATCCTGATTCTGCGAAAGTATTTTCATTATTCCCGTGTTTGATCAGATTTTAACAGGCCAAGCACAAAGTGAACTTGTTTCAACGGTACGGCTGACATTTAACAAGCAGAGTTTGAGCCGGGATTTAAAACAAAATATTTTTTCATGTCACTATCGTGAAGTTTTACGTATTTTTGGAGGAAATAAAGGAGTATAGTTTTTGATCGTAGGGCTGTAGTAAATTAGGAGTCGGTACTTATCAGTATCGCTGCAACTGTCTCAAGAATTAGCGTTGACTATGGTTCGACTATTTAAATTTTTCAATCCATCTCATTTTAGATTGCGTTCAACAAAAGCTCAAATTGGCAACGTATCAGTATTTTCATTAGCCTTTAGCAGCATAAATATATCAAATACTCCAACTACATCTTAAAGCTTTTACCACTCGAGGAAAACTCTCAAGGGAGACAGAGGTGATAAATTATGATTACCAGACCATCAACTTGCTTTTATTTCCATCTATTCCACGCTGTCCTTCACACACATCTTTGTCTACATCCATTTATCATCACTGCATACTCGCACTCCTTATATTAGCAGCAGCGATCAATGTCAGTCTGATGTCACTCTTACTTTGTACAGTTAAGTAAATTCCTTTATGTACCTACTTATTTCCTTTCTCTAATATCATTTCCTTTATGACATCTAATAATCTTGATATTATCTTGACGTAAATGTGAATTTTGACGTAAATGATCTGTTTCATCACTTTTAAATTAGCTCTTGCTGACAGTTATTTTCAAGAAATCCCCTTTGCATTTTTTATTTAACTGAAACTTCGGATGTTATGAAATAGGCCTTTAAGATTTTGAGTCATATTTGGTGCTTCCTGTTATCTAGTGGTATGATGAAAGACTTTCTTTTCTTTTTTTTACTTGATTATCTTTCATATCAGTCGTCTGCCAATTTTAATAGAAAAATTAAGTCATCCTCTGTACAACCCTTTTGACGCCTATGCAGAAGATGAGGGTTTGTTACCTTTCCAGGTAGATGGAACACAGGTTTCTATTTCAGCTGAATAGCAGAAATCAGCATCTGCTGTTTCCCGATTATGTTGAGGAGTCTATCTGGATGTAGCTGAATACCAGTATTTTACATGGAGCGACGGCCTGTCTGACCTTCAAAACCCAATGACTGGATAGCACGATCACCCTTGGTGAGACTGGTTGGCTGGTTTAAGATTTAGCAGTAATATAGATTGTATATTGGATTGCTTCACGCATCTGTTGCCTTGTCGTGAAAAAGTGCCGTATCTTTTATCGTGAGTCGTAAAACGTCCCAAGTCCCAAGAAAAAGGTTACTAGGTACTATGGTGATTGTAGCTTGCTCAAGGAGCGTGGCACGTTATAACGTTTTTGTTTCGTTATCGGATAAAGCAAAGTCTATTGCAGTGATTATACCATTTATATTTACGTTGATGAGGAGGACTTTGTTGATGGATTACTGTCGTTCTTTGTACTGAAATTCACATAGAAACTTACGTGTTTCAAGAAACACTTGTACTAAAGTATTTAAGAAAAAAATACGCATAGAGAACAATCTGTAAATCCAAAAACTATTTTTTTTGTACTGCCACGGGGATGCTTTTTTCACCAACCACAGACTTAGATAAAATAAAAATAAAATTAAAGACTACGTTGAAGACAAGGAAGTTTGGCAATAATTCCTTCTGCACATGTGGCTTCCCTGGTAGCTCATTAACGGCAAATTGTGTAAGTGTCTATTAACTGCTCCCAAATTACCATGTTTATATATATATATCTATTTTTTACATTTTTATTTTTACATTCTTCCTTGACTTAATCACGCTATTATTTTCAAATTAAAAAAAAAAAAATCAATTCAAAATTGTTTATTAGTGGCTTTTGTGGACATGATAATTATTCAGAATTGTAATAGCAATCACGTCATTTCATTTATAATACGTTTTTATTTTTAATAATTTATTCATCTTTATAAAGATTATTTTCTATTTTGTGAATGTGAGAACGCTGTAGGCTTAGTGGACTGTATATTTGCTGACCATAATTATTTTTTTAAGTACCTGGTACTTGTTGAAAGACCTACACTGTCCTCCCATATCTAATAAATCTAATAACACTGTTATTTGAAAATATTGTAAAAAACAATTATTTTTAAAAGAGTAACCGTGGAGTTTCTTGACGGCTCTTCTCCATAGGAAACGACCAATTGGAACCGTGCACCTAGCTTCTGACGTTTCATAAGTGCCCATGTAGGTTTATGTGAAATAAAATAATTTGAATTTGAAGATGGTGCTAGCTAGCCAGGCGGACTTAGAACAAGCCCTATCACCAACCAAACCGAGCAGAAAATTTTGCTCCCACTGGGAATCGAACCCAGAACCTCTGGGTCTCACACAGGTGATCTAACCACTAAACCACTGAGGCGATGACAATGACACTTTTTACACCTAATTTAGTTAAGTATTTAAAGTAAAACTCATACAAAATAAGTAGATAAGTGTTTATTTATTCGTACAACCCATAAACATTAACATATTCTCCATTAATTGCCGAAAGCCATTATTATTAACGACGCCCTTTAATTACTGTGCTATAAAAAGATCATTATACTTAGTTATACGAACGAAACTGGTCCAATGTTAACGCCTGAGTTTTTAATCTATCCCATGAGAGAAATTCACCAAATGAGTATAATGAACACTGCAATATCTATTTAATATGACTCAGTGAAAATATTGTTGAAACCCACAAGTACACACATCAACACGGTCTAGGGATATTTCATACTCAATTAAATAACTCGAAAAGTACTGGCCGCTTTGGAATCTTTTATACACCGATTTGTTTATAATTTATCTCAGACTAATTCCAAATTAAAATTTTTGAAAATTCTTTTGTTTCGGTGGCATAAAAATGTCTTGATGTATAGGAGAGGGAATTTTCATTTGTGCGAAATTTAGAAAACAATACGAATTACGTTTAGTTACAGTTTTTTTTCATTTTTAAACGAAAGATAAAGTTAAAATTGAGGTATTGTAGCCATGCAACGCCGACATTTGACGAGGGCGGAGATGTTACGAGCTGTGGGAATGCTGGAAGCTGGATCTGTTCAGCGTAATGTTGCTGAGGCCATAGGGACCCATCAAAATGTAATTTCAAGATTGTGGACACGCTATCGTGCCACAGGTGAAGTAGCGGAGAGGCACCGGGGGCCAAGTCGCATCACTACCCCCAGACAAGACCGATTTTTGCAAATTACTGCGCGAGCTCAACCAAATGCAACGGCGACTCAATTGGTCCAAAGGCTGCGAGTGGAACACCAAGTGCTTGTGAGTGACCAAACTGTAAGAAGGCGACTGCATGAAAGCAATCTACGCTCTCGTAGACCACTCCGGGTCCCACCTTTACGGAGAGGCAATCGTGGACGACGATTAGAATGGGTTCGGAACCACGTGGACTGGGGCCGTGAGCAATGGTCCAATGTGCTGTTCACGGATGAATCCAGGTTCGGCTTCCATCCAGATTCACGAAGGACGCGTGTTTGGCGAGTTCCTGGACGATGGAGCCGTCTCCAGAACCCTCAGGAAGTTCACCCATACCAAGGAGGAACAATTATGGTTTGGGCAGGAATTCGTCTTGGAGGACGGACGGATCTCGTTTGGGTGCGGGGCAATATGACGGCAGAACGATACGTCCAACAGGTGCTGGGGCCCGTAATCTTGCCCCACAGAACACAAATGGGGCAAGATTTCCTGCTCATGCACGACAATGCCCGGGCACACACGGCGAGAACGGTAGCAGCTTGGTTACATACACATAATGTTAGGGCCTTAGACTGGCCTGCTCAATCGCCAGATCAAAATCCCATTGAGCATGCGTGGGATATGCTGCAAAGAAGAGCTCTGAAGGAAGTTCCTGAAAATCTGGCTACAGAAGATCAACTTTTTGCGCACCTCAGAAGGACATGGGACAATATTCCGCAGCAAGACATTGACAACCTTGTTCTGAGCATGCCGAATCGTTGCCGATGTGTTATGAACATCATGGGCGCTTTCTCAGACTACTAAATTCAAGTTTATAAACACAAATCAAATGATTTTTCTATTTTTTTCAGTTTTTACTCACAAATTAAAAGTTAATTCATATACGGTTTCCGTCTATGCTTCATTTTTTTTCCATAAAATCCTGAAATTTTAATCTAAGTACCTTAACCATTATTAAAAAATGGTAGAATATTAAATAACGTATCTTTTAAATATATACATGTCATATAAATAATTAACACATTGATAGTAATTCGCTTTTTTAAAAATATCCCTAGACCGTGTTGATGTGTGTATCTTTGTCGGTTTCAGGGATATTATGAAAGGAATCTTTTCGTTTTTTTCTAGATGCAAGAGAAAAGGAAAAAAGTCAGCATAAAGTCATCGTTTAACGGTACGCTAGTCGGTCATTCTTCCATACAAACGTAGACACGTAGTATGGTGATTACTCGTTAGTTTGACGGTGTACGTTCAAAACTAAAAATTATATCAATTTGTCTTCTCATTATTTAGCCCTATAAGGAAGCAGAATAAAAATATTGTTTTGGAAGTTAGGAGCGTCGAAACTTCCATATTTCAACACTAATTTTAACTTGTTTTCGGGCGTAAATAAATAACTTATGTAGTAAAAAAATGACAAAGTAGAGGGATAGATAATTTATTCAAAAGTATAAATCATTTTTCTATAATCTATACGCCCAAAGGTGTGTTCATGAAACTTTACGCGCATGTTTTCGTTACAAATCATCGTCTATTTCATTAAATAAATATATAAATAAATTAATAAAAACTACATAAATAAATACCAAATAAATAAAACGAAATATATAAATAATTAGACTAGTTAGCAGTCACGACCACCAACAAGTTCGAGCAGTTGACTAGTGGACCCTTAATGGAAAGTTTAATGGAAACATTATATTTTTTCAAATAATTTTAAGTTAAGGAGCCGACCTCAACATAGTTGCATTCTCTACTATCAAATGCTTAGCCTGTTACTAGGCATTTGATATTAGAGAATACTTAAAGATTTGCGAGTAATTTTGGTCAAAAGCAATCAGTAGCTAGCCTCTTCAATCTTGTGAAATTTTACACAAAATGCATTAAGAGGGACGCGCCAAGGTATCCCGCGAAATTCAAATTTTCTGATTAAAATATGATTTGCGTCCGTAAAAAATACGGCTTTACAAAATGATAATCATTAGAATCAGCAATACAACTCCTTATGTTAGAATGATCCTAAAATATCACCATCATCATCATCAATTCAGCCACAGGACGTCCACTGTTGAACATAGGCCTCCCCCGATGATTTCCAAATCGGCCGGTTGGAAGCGAACTGCATCCAGCGGCTTCCTGCGACCTTTATTAGGTCGTCTGTTCACCTTGTGGGTAAAATGTCATGATTTCATGAAATAGTTACTCAATAGGATTATATGATCTTAGAGATAGTATTGAATCAAGAGAAACTAGAATTTGTCGATAAAACTGTTTTCCTGGGGATCACGATCGACTCAAGGCTACAATGGGGTCCTCATTTAACATCTCTTGCAGGACGGCTAGATACGGCCTCGAATTATATTAAGATCAACATAAAACCTGATTCTGACCTGCAAATTTCAAAAAACGTGAGAAAATTTGAATTTCGCGGGCTACCCTGACGCTTTCGCCTTAAGTAATAATTAAAACATTTTAAAAATTCGGGTGATTTATAAAATTAATGCTTTTGAAGTTAAATATGTAGAATTTAGCAAAAATCCAAATACAAAGCCATAACAAAGTCACGATTCGTTTTTAACAGCAGATCAACCTGTGACTCTAACAATAGAGACCCTTGTCTGAGGATTTTTATCGTGACGAATATATCGTCTAAATATATATATATAAATATATATTATGAAATGTGAGATCTCGACCTGAAACGGAGGCACCCGAGGGATGTTTTAGCGAGGCATATAATACATGGTCCGTTGAAGTGTAATTTACCGTGAATTTTCGTGAATGACTTGAATTTATGATATGAATTTGACTCTTTACTTATTCCTGAACAAAGTAGAATTGAATGGGTTATGATTTTAGTTGTGCTCCCAAATTAAACGCAACATTTATCACTCGGTGTCAATTGATGCATTAACCAAGGTTATGGTATTGTTTTATATCGCTCGATATGATTGGTGCATCCTATTGACTGATTTCAATACTTAATAAATTCCAGTTAACGACATCAAAATTGCCAGGTATTATTGTTCATCCCCAGGCAATATCAAACGCTGAAATACTATCACCAGTTCTTTAATTGACAGAATTGCGTGATTCCGATTTCATAAAAAAAAAACTGGCATCATTATTTTTTCAAACTCAAACTCAAACAATAAAACTCAAACTCAAACTCAAAACTCAAACTCATTGAGATAAAAATAATAAAATAGTCATTAACATCATTCCAGTCCGTAATTACCCACTGCTGGTTATAGACCTCCTTCTATACATTTATTAATTAATTAATTAATTCATTTCAGCCGAAAGACGTTCACTGCTAGGCCTCCTCCAAGCACCGCCACTTCGACAGGTTCTGTGCTTCTCGCATCCAGCGGATGCCTGCGTCCTTCACCAGGTCCTCGGTGAAGGCGGCATCTACTATACATCTATACATATTATACATTGAAGTAGTTTTTCGTGCCAGTCTGTGTGTTCTTTTTAACTACGCAATAGATTTTGATACGGTATAAACCATCGTTTAGAAAATTTACTCCGGAAGGTTATGTGTATAATACATTAATATTAAACTAACATAAAATAAAGAAATCATGTTGTTTTGTCAAGCCGTAAAACCCATAGAAAAGAAGAACAAAATAGTGTACAAAATAATTTGACACCATAATAGGTACGTAATTTTTCGCATTATTTTTGATGATATTCTTCAAATATTTTTTTTGCCGATTCATTCAAGATCCAAAACGAGTGAAGTCCAGTTTACATAAATGGTTTGAGTTTGATGAAGACCCCACTCGATCGCCATTTGTTTTAGGAAGGGCTGACTCGATTGAGAAGTTTATTACAGTTTGATTTGTTGGACAAAGGCTGGCAAAGGATGAAACTGTAAATAGGATTTGGAAATTGTTTTGTTGATTTCTATACAATTTCTGTTGAGTCGAGATAGGATTATATTGCTGAAACTTATATTTCGCCAGTTTTTATGTTTGTCCCCATGGTAAACATACTTGTATTGTAATGGTTAAATATTTTATTTGTGTAATCCAACGTATTTTCTTTCTTTCTTTTCTTTTTCTAATCTTTAGAAAATGGAATGCACACACACATGTCCGGGTCATATTCCAACCCGAAGCAATTACTACACATTTGGCTTTCATACTGCTCGTGCTGGTTGGCAAACTTTGTTCCGCATCTTCGCTTGGTCATGTTCAGGTCGGGTCAGCACAACTTCCGAGTGGCTTTTTGCCGAGTTATCTACATATGTATATTCGATTTTGTCACATGGCTTTGCTGACCGATCCGAACATGTTTGTAGCGCCCCTGAAGGCACTTACTAGTTGAAAGTATGATTATTTTATGAGGCCAGTTATCGTCCCTCTATGCAAAGTAAGTTACTCTAGTCCTGGATACAGACAATTTTAACGCTTTGAAATAAGGACTCCTTGAGCATCGTAGAATAGTAGGCCTTCATAAAAAAGTTTCACATGAGATACCCTTTTCA
Organism: Xanthia togata; assembly: GCA_963853775.1. NCBI lineage: Eukaryota > Metazoa > Arthropoda > Insecta > Lepidoptera > Noctuidae > Xanthia > Xanthia togata. Next base: position 7,071,639 of record OY970802.1, on the reverse strand, counting down.
AAGTAATAAATTCATACTCTCTTAAGCTCCAAAAGAAACGTTTTCTAACGTCGTCGTGGAAAGTTATCAAAAGTTCAACAGCTCTCAGAATTATCTCGTCTAGAATTAACTATCAAAAGAAAATCGTCTAGAAACCGTTTGCAATGTATGAGAGGGTTTTTCAAGAAGATTATCTTTTCAATGTATCGTTGTAGAGATTATGGTAGTCGAATTACCTCTAGGACGTTTGCGAAACATTTTTTGTGGTATTTTGCGTAATATTCTATGATAGGTAGACGCTTTGAGTATTCATATATATTTATTTATTAGAGTAGTAAAGGAGATTGCCACGGAGCAGGTCCCTTTTGTGATATCGGGTGCCTGTTTTTAATAATAACCAAAAAATATAACTATTTTTTTTTGTGTACAGGGTATTTTTTATACAATTTATTTCATCCTGGGAATAAAGATAAAGTTAATTAATAGTTAAACATTACGTCGACATCCGTTTGATTCAATGTAGTCTGTGGTTTGATTGGCATACAAAAAAAAGTTGCCAGGTATCAAAGAATTTAATAACTAAAGCTATCTTTTAATCAATTGAGTAATCGATATTCATTAAAACGATATTAAATAATAAAAAAAACTATTATTTTTTATTTAATTATATATAATCTATTGGCAGTTTACATCTCAATTAGATCTCAACATTTGACAACTTCAACGCTACTGTGTTAGTATTTTGTTTTAGGACGATGAGATAGAATGATGTTATCCCTGTCCTTTTATACGTATTATTGTACCATATATATCTGAAATGAACAACAATACGTGTACGCCAAATATGAGTTTATGTAAAGTATTCTTGATGACGAACACTATTGGATAAATAAACAATGCTCATAGTCGATGCGAGTAAAACCGATGGAACAATGACAATAATAGGTTGCTTAAACTCATAATACTCATTGATAAATAATAAATGTTCAGAAAAGTAATAGACACAAAAATAATAGCCATGTTTATTTAGATAACTCCTTAGTAGAAAAGTAGTTTTTATCGATTGATCTATAACGATTTATTAATAAATTATAAAAAAAATATATCTGGTAACATTTACTTGTGCATGTCTCAGAACTCGCAGACTTCGTTCTGTGCACAGACTACATAAAGATACTTACGTATGTTCTGTGGTTCGTTACGTGCGTCATTGCTTTGTTTAGATACTTTGAGTTTTGAATTCCGTAATCTTTTACTTAGTTATTATTTACGATACTTGCTTTTCCTGCTACTACCGAGTTGAGCTATTAAGTTCCTGGAGTGCATTACGTTTTGTGAGATATTTGACTCTTAATAGTGCTGTTCTTTGTGAGACATTTGACTCTTAGTGCTACAACAGAAAAACAATGATATCTCTTGAACCAGGGTGAATAAATGAAAAAAGGTTTCTGATTATGAAAATACTATGTTTTTACTATTATTTAAAATAAAAATCTTCAGGGCACAACAATTTTCCAGTGGGACCCAACTTTCCTTACAAATCGGGCAATCTCCTTTGAAATGTGGTAAGACAATCGTTTTAGATTAATATTATTACACGATTGCCCGAAAAAGTCAAAAGCAATATGTTTTCAGGGTTCATGTATGTTTGTGAGTTTCTTTATTCCACCTAATTATTATTTTTAAACCATATTTTAAATGCCTGAAGGGTATCGATAGAATCCTTACATCATCCCGAGTGACACTGGCTACAAATAAAATTTAATAAGTATAGCGGCAGTATTGTTCCCTTTTACAAATGAGAAAAATAAACATGTTTTTCATTTCTCATGCTCTGAAAGTGCTTATTTGTGCAGGATATAGGCTGCTCAAAATCGAATTTTAGGCACAAGTGCACTAACGTATCTAGTCATAAATATATCTGTATTAAGGCAAAGAAAATGTGACATACATAAACATAAACAAATAAGAAGTTCATAGTTAGAATTTGTTATTTTATAATATTTACTTTAATTTATTTGACATAAGTGTTGTTTAAGAAATAAAACAATTTCCTTCAGTATTCAAAACTGTACTAATTTTACTTTGAATTTTAATTAAAGAAATGTTATGATATACTACTGTTTTATTTCCTCGCAATCGAAGTGAAAAGCAGAGTTTATAACTCGTCCACAAAACCATTTTATCCTCGACATTACTTTTTTTTCATTCTCATTGCCTTTGCTTTCGTCTCGGGCTGCTAAAAGTCTCGGATAAAAATGGTTCGTTTTGTGCACTTGTTGTAAAATCTACTATTAGAATAAAACTTGCTACTAAAATATAAACAAAAATAAATATTTAAAAAAAAAAATCTCTTAGATTAAAAAGTGTTCCATAGAACGGTCACTGACTGCAATAACGATTTTATTGGTTCAACTTGTTTTTCACATTTTTTTGGCAGGCCAAAAGAGGTTTTTTTTTTTAAATTTTATTCAAGGTTTTTAATGGGTAGTAAGATCGAAAATGAAATGTTTATTACTGTTTAGTCAAACGGGAAAATCTCTCCGTCACTTGGATTTTCACATCATGATGATATTAAATATGCATGAATGATAGACACATGTCTTACATTACCGACAGGTATTGGAAGATATCAATCCTTTCTGACATAAATGTCCATATTTCCCTTAATTTCGGTACTAAAGCCGGTGTGATATGGGACGAGGGGATCTTTCCTTATCGGACTCGCTTGACGCTAATACAATTTTAGGTCACAATGGTTCTAACAATAGGGATATAATTTGTTATTTATGTATGCTGGTTTCGATAACGAGTTAAAAATTTAAACAAGTTGTTTACTTAAGTTTAATGTGAAGGCGTTAGAATTAGAATTTCTTTATATTGCATAAAATATGGTACATAAGGTCTTAAATATAAAAAGTTCCACATATTTTGCTTACTTACATATTTCAGCATGCAAAAAACAAACAAAATACCTTATAATAAAATTATAGTACAAAACCACTTACATTTATATTGTTACTACTGAGGTAAAAAGTGAAAAAGGTTCCTTTATTTAGGTAACTAGACAGACACCACCACCAGACTACCTGCAGTAATGTCTCTACTTTCTCCCTCAATCCATCCAAAGGTTGTCTTTAAAAGATCGCTTTTAGCGATAAATCCGTCCATTGTGTTGTAGCGTTACACCGCCACATACGAACTACGCATCAAAGACACACAATCACAAATCCTGCATCGCGCAATTAGAGTTTACCGCGCAAACGACATATATAAGGCTATCCGACATCAACAGTCGGGCAGTCGGCCCGCCAGACACAACAGTCGGAGGATCCTCCCTTTTCTATGGTGAATGAGTGAACTTTACACCCTGTTCCCCATACCCCTAAAGTGTCTTGTAAAACTTCATTTATATCTGTATTTTGTATGGTGTACATGATTTAGAGTAGGTATTCTACACAATTATAAAAAAATCATGTCAATTAAATTAAAATTAAAATTTAAATATGAAATTCCATTTTTTTCGTTTATTTTCGACAAGTCTATCCATTGTGAAAAGTAGGTTGGAGTCTCATTTCCCATGAAATGTATGGAAAAGTTTTTTGCGATTTCTGAATTTTCTAGTACTAAAACTTCAGTTGGTCCAATAGAGGTTTTGATTCTTATAGGAAACAGGATCGATTGGCATCAAAAAACGTTTTTGTGGAAACTGCATGTTCTTGCTGCTTTTGAATAAAAAATATCAAAATCTGTGAATGCCTCAAAAAATTAAGGACAGTCTCCTAAAACCGTTTTCCTCTAACTACAACGGGTAGGGTAGCTGCCCTTACTGCCCCATTTAAAAAATCCAGTAGCTCTTTGCCTGCATCTTACATGTTGGTAAGTGATGATCAGGGCGAAGGTGGAAGCGAGCTTCATCCGGAATCCTCGACTACAGAGGAACTGGCTATGTTACCTCTAACTGCCAAAACACAACAATACTGTTAACATTATTGTAATAAGAAAAAAAAAAAGAAAAGAAAGAAAATACGTTTATAATGTAATGTAATGTAGGTTGTAATGGCGACAGACTTAGATAAGATGCCCCTACCATTAACCAAAACGAGCGGAAAATTTTGCCCCTACTGGGAATCGAACCCGGGACCTCTGGGTCTAAGACAGGTCTAGACCACAGAGGCGGTTATCTATCTATCTACTTAATTTAAATTAGAGTTTTCAAAATATGAAAAGAATCACTAATACCTATTACTGTACAGTTGCAAATAGCATTCTCAAAACATAAACACTTTTTATGTAAATAGTAGTAGGTACCAAACTACCATACAATAATTTAAATGACTAAGGTACTTAGCATATTTTATTTCAGTCTCCTAAGTAAATCTGTTTAATGCGACCGTATTTTACCAACTTAATTGCGAACACAATCGTTTTATTATAAAACCCGAACATTTTAGCTTTGTAATTAAAATCACTGGGGTATTGTTTAGGAACAAAACGATACAGTTATGTACATTGGCCATATAAATTATAAGTTGGGCCAACAAAAGTTAACAAAAAAAACAATGGTCGCGTAAAATCATGTTTAGTATTAAACAGTTGCAAGTACCTATACATTGAGTACAGAATCAATGTAGGTAATTACGAATATTTAACACTTACAAAAGATCCTACATACATACGTGCAGAAACTGACGCATTCTTCCCATTGGGGGTAGACAGAAACTACAGAACGCCACCAGCTACGATCCTTACATACTCCTTTTGTTTCCTTTACGTTTCTCAAATCTGGTGATACACGCATGCCGGTTGCGAAAACTACGCAGCTGACCTTTCTGAAGAACATCACCAATAATAAGGTATCCTTTTAGGGCGTCTCCTCCCAGCGTTTTCACTCATATCTATCTGCCTTGTCTTGGCCGAAAAAACTTTACATTTTTTTTCAATTAATGGAAAGTCGTTTATTCGACTTCGCATAATTTTATTGTTTTTTATAATTTATTTGTAATTTAAAAATACACAATGGTCGTCTTATTCACAAATCATTTAAAGTATCCGAGTAACGTCTACGAATAGGTTTGTTTTAATTTTGGATAACTTCTTATTTATTTATTTTACACTTATATTCATGATTTAACTTGTAAACTGTTTTCTCATAATAACACTGTAACAGCGAATCAATTTTTACGCCTCTTTTTTAAAACCTAGGCTAAATATTTTTTTTATATTTGGATAGCTCACCTAGTGAGGTGCCCCAAAGAATATGAATTAAAAATCTTGACTCCTGAAATGTCGCAGGACAAGCTTGTGTATAACAGTGACCTAATTATAAGGCATTTGATTACTGCTTTTAATTATAATAATTTTCTGTCCAACCAAGCACTTAAAATCACAAACTCAATAAGTAAAAACGCTTATCACGACAAACGATACTAAAGCTCATATTACGCCATCTTAATTTCAATTCAAAGGGTCATTCGTCATTCCTTTAAATTTTTTAGCGCGACGGGCAAAAAACGAATGAAAAGGAATTATTACGAGGAGCCTACATTCCAATTAAGCCGTTTTTCTTTGACCTTGGAGACCCCAGAGGAGGTCACAGTGGTTCCCCCGGTCTTTACCCGGATTATAATAAAACATTTTCTTGAATAATGCCTGGCTTGTGGTGACGTTCGCGTAACTTTAAGGTTTACGTAAATAGCAGCATTTAGAGAGATTTATTTAACAGTTCTAGTGCTGTTTTATTGTTTGTTGGTTTCCTGGTACAGTTGGGAAATAATGCTAGCTTGAATTAAAATGTTTACCCATAATAAAAAGAGTATTCGTGTACTTAATCTTAAAACCTAAGCATTATGTTCAAATTAATCTGTACCCTAATTGCGTGACAGACGATCAATCGCAATTTGTTTCATTTTGACAGTTCCACAACATTCACGCCGGTAGCACATCTCCGCCGCGAAACCATAGCAGACAAACCGCAGTAGTTCAATTCAACTGACTCGCGTCATATTCCGCTATTCGAAATTCGAGTAGCGGAACATGACGCGACCCAGTTGAACTAAACTACTGCGGTTTCGCTGCTACGGTTTCGCGGCGGAGATGTGCGCTACTGTCGTCATTGCGTTATTTACGTTGTTGAGCAGACACATTTTTCGAACATATGAAGCAATGGATTAGCAAAATCCTTCAAAATTATTCTGATTATGAATGATCGTTTGTTTCGCAACTAGGGTGCTGAAATGCATCAGCGCGCAGCGTCGTGATCTTTTCGTACGTAAACAATTAGATATAACAATTATCAACATAAGTCAAATTACAGTAAATTGTGACATTAAGAGCAGCGTTACTTTCCTAAGTCAAATAATAGTATATGAAAGTTCACAGTTCCTAACTAATTTAACTCGGGTTAATCCAGTTTTAATACCAGTTAAAGACCCTTATTTTACGCAATAAAACAAAGAACAGAACCAGATCTAAAGTATACTCAAATCTAATTTAAAACTTTAGTTAAATCTACAAAAGTTTTTGGTCTTAAATAATCAGGTTAATGATTTCCTTTTGTTGAATATTTGAATAATACAAGGGGTCTGCGGGCTAAATTTAATCGAACTGGGCCCTTGGTTTCTAGCAGTTTTATTTTAAAGGGTGTACGGTGGTCTTAATAATAAAATTGTTAACCTTAGAATACCTACTAATCTTATTTTTAATCGACTTAAAAAAGGAGGAGGTTATATGTTCGTCTGTCGGTATTTTATCACCGCTTATTACTAATGATCGCTTGAGAGGCTATTTATAATGTATCACCTATCAAATATATAGCAAATAAATATTCTAGCTCACAATAAATGAAAAAAATATGTTCTAGAAAAGATCAGTCAAAAATTTACCATATAATACTAATGATAATCCGGGCCCTATCAGATTACCAGTGCTGCGGCATTTATTATTAAATGTCACCACAGCATCATGCTGAGATAAGAGCCTTTTGGCCTCGCATAGGACTTTCTGTTATATTTTAAGCTTACTTGTGTGTTAGCTATATTGATATCTCTTGTGCTTGTCCCAATAAATACTTTTTCTTTTCTTTCTTTCTTTCTATCTGATAACCTCCCAGGAAATCGGATAGTCAATATCTCAGTAACGGTGTAAGGCGCGGATAACCGTCTAACGCGTTTCGGGTTACCCTGAGTCGCAACGAGCGTACAAAGGAATGTGTACCCGCAAAATCAAATTAACCGAAAAAACCGACTGCATGCGGCCTTTCAGGCAATGATTAGTACCTAATCTAGGATTAATGAAGAGAACCAATAAACCGCAACCTAGCATTTTGACACACAATTTACCGCTTTTCATGAAAATACATCCACTCAGCAAATCAACTCAATACCATTACGACCCACAACAACCCACACTTTATTGAAATAAAATGTCAAACTACAAGCTCATCATTAATATCCTACATGCCAAAATGCCACTTTTTCCTACAAAATCAATCACACATAAAACTGGTAGGTTCCTTCCGGGGTTGTTCGAATACCGGAAGCCTGGGGGCTGTATTTGTTTACTTGAGATATATTTTCTAGATGACATTTACTACGGGTCAGGGGTAGAGAGGGGTGGGATGGACCCGTAGTTGCGGGGTCAGGATATCCTATCGGTCCGATGTGACCCCGCGGCGATGGCCTAACGTGTTTTCAGGAAAACATAAATTGAGCAGTATTTTTCTGGCTCTAGTTTGACTACTGTGTATGACGTTTAATATTGGCTCGCGATCTAATTAAGATGACTGCAGCTTTTTATTATCTTTGATGGTATACATAAAAAAACTAAAAATGCCTATTCCAGACGCTTATCAGGAAGAAAATGCGAGCAAAACTCACATACACACAATAACATTACCTACTGTTATCGACGCGAATGGAAAAGGTTTCGTGACGTCGCGTCCGCCAGACGGCGCGCGCGGCGGACCGCTCAGTAAACGAGCCTTTAGTGGAGGGGAGGTGTTCCACGAGTTGATCGCCTAGTCTGCGTGCAGCTCTCACCTAGTCCACAACTCTCTAAAAGTATTTACCCTCCGTTTGTGAAGGGATAACAAGTATCAACGTCTGCATAAGTCCTATTTTGTAATTCCTAAGTAAGTTTGCTTAAGGCAGCTAAGTATGTAAATTAAAGGTAAATATTAAATGAGCTGATTTGAGATACGATCTTTTATGAATTTTGTTATCAAATATGTGCTAACATTAAATAATATACTAATCTGTATTATTTCCCACACTACTTTTATTTTGGTAGGTACACCAATCAAACAGACAGAAAAAAATTTACACGTTATAATAATGTTTACTAACTATTACTTCATAACCTTTAATTGAAAATTCAAAAGGCATTCATTCAAACTAGGCTGAGAATCAGCACTTTGCGAACGTCAAAATTACATAAGACAGTCCCCCAAAACGCCCACCCTTCACCACTTCCTAGTGCTTTTGCTGGGAAGAAGAAGTGGCGCAACAAACTCCCCAGCAGCACAGCTGTCTGTTCAGTTAGAAAAAAAAAAAAAAATGATTCTATAACAGTACCACTCCTCCATACATTTTGAAACGGACACGGGCATTTAATATTTTCACTGTTAACGGAAGAGGCGTCAATTCTCTCGTTATTTGTTATTTACATTCGAGTTTGATTAAGACCCGGGCATCACTGAGCCAACATTTGCTTTGGTCCACTATTTACAGCACTTTATTGAAAAACCATTCATTTTTCCTAGTTTTATTGTTCCTGTTCCACTGACTGAAGTCCGAAGTATGTTCTTTTGTGAAAACAAAGCTTGGTTTTTGCAAAAGGATTTTGTTGAATCAAGCTGAAAAAATACCAATAGGATCCGTTTGAATGTATAATATACACTGATTATAAAAAACTAGTTAACAGTTATTCATTGCCGTTAGTTATAGTTAGATCATTGCCCATTCATATTGTAATAAATAGATATCCAATAAGTTCTAATCATAAAAAAGTTAAAAAAGGGCCCTCTTTTGGCTTCATGAATCACAACTACCTATACATAGGCACTATCATTGCCAAAAGTAGGTAATACAATTTATTAGAATCAATCAACTTTTTGTAAGACATCCCTATTCCGTATCTTCGCTCCTCATCCCTCCAAATAACGCTGAATAACCCTAAAATACCATCTCTTTTAACCCACAAACAAACATGTTGTCACATCCGTCTCTAATTCTGAATACCATTCATAAAAGGACGAAAGCATTTACCCGATTTAATCAACGGATTACCTTAACCTTAGAGAAAGCCATCGCATCTAAAGGAATTGGTCCCAAAAACATCAACGTAATCCATATAAACGACGCACCGAGTGATATTAATGGCGTAGCCTTGACGTTAGCTGGAATTACCCTACGCTGATATGTCTTCTCTAGTTGAATAAACAACTGCCTTGAAAACGTAGTTGATTTTTTCGTGTGTTCCCTTGTTTATTCGTGACGTGTAACTTGAAAGAAGCTGGTCTGTCCTACCTCTATCTTGTCATTAGGACCACTGACTCTATTCAAGGGAATTACTGGGAATTACCTTTTCAAATTTTACTGAAGGTTTTTACTGATTTAATCCAATTTAATCTATGTTCATTGGTTGCTTAAGGTTGTACAGGTCGAACGATCAGGTTAAGCTACGCTCGCCGCGGTTGGTCCGTGAATGGGTGACTATCTATAAACACTGAGAGCCCTTCGTGCCTTTGGAAAGCACTTAAAACCGATAGTCCTGGCTGTCATTCGTATTGTCCGGTTAAGTAGTCATCACCTCAGAGGTGAGCTACGAGATGCCCTAGTAAAAAAAAAAAAAAAGCTGTCATTCATAGATCTGTGACAGTCGTTACGGGTCGTCAGAAGCCCGAAAGTCTGACAACCAGTCTTACCAAGGGGTATCGTATTACCCAGTAACTGGGTTGTGGAGGTCAAAAAGGCAGTCGCTCCATGAAAATACTAGTATTCAGCTGTGTCTGGTTAGACTGGAAACCGATCCCAAGATAGTTTGGAAAAGGCTAGGTAAATGATGACAATAGAGCCATAGTGACATTAATACACAATTTCCATGATATTATGGAAACCATTTAGTATAGTTTAGAACACGTAATAAAGACGTCACAAATATTCGTGACGGAGAAGTTACTGAGCCTATATCGAACGCCATTTCGACAATTAATTTCGGGATTACTATCCACGAATTGTTTGGTACCTCGTTAAAATTCATTGCCTATTGAAGGCGTACAATTATTGTGTCTTAGTAATGTTTCCATTTATTTTCTGTTGTAATGAAGGTTTATGTTTGTTTAGGTATTTATTTACTTTGTTTGTTATTCATAGATCAACGCTTTTGTTTACTTTTAATATTGTGCTAGCTAAGCTTTTGGCTAGTCTATACGTGAAGAATTTTAGATGGTTTACTTTTTCTAGTATTGTACCTACTTGGCCAATAGTTCATTTTGCTTAATATATTATTTACTTTCATAGCTAAAAATAGCCGATATTCGGTCATAACCGAGACTGTTGTTAAGTAATAATTTACTGCATCGTCAGCTAGCTTATCAAACATGACCGCAACAGATGAATCCAATTTATGGGCAGGTCATGATTCCATTTAGTTTGAAGATGAGCCAATGACCAGTGACGAAAACAGTTCAAATGCTGCTTGATAGCTTTTTTAGTGAGTCAAGACTGTAAAGAAATGCAATTATTTTTGAGTACCGGTATTCATCAAATTATAAAGTACTTGGCATGCTGCAAAAAAGTTTTAATCAGCGCCGCATACTCGTACGTAGTGTAGCAAGTGAACAGCTCTTTAGCAGAGCTGGTCAGTTATACAACGACAGACGACACTCTTTTTTTATTCACTTATTAAACTCGTAAATACAGGGTGTCCAGTAAATAGCACGAAATACTGCAGGGGGTGATAGCTAGGGTCACTACCTATCAATACAACACAATATATATTCAGCAAAATCTTACGGATTTACAGTTTTACAAAAATTTCCGAAATATCGAAAAATCTCTACCTTGAAACACATTTTTAAGCATCTCGTAATGAAAAAATCCATTTCTAGTACTTTTTTTACATCAAATTATTCGTGAATAGTTACTTTACTCATTGATAAGTCTTTTTTCTATCAAAAACAAGAATGTTTTCAAGAAATACTATTTTTTATTTAAATTTTCACAGATCTATTTTCTTATCACTTAAGTTTAACCTACGGTGTTAAAAAAAAAGTAAGATTTTGCTGAACATATATTGTGTTGTATTGATAGGTAATGACCCAAGCTATCACCCCCTGCAGTATGTCGTGCTATTTACTGGACACCCTGTATATAATATTATAAATTTATAATGCAAAATTAGGGCCTTTTTTCCGATTTATTTAGTCTCGGTCTCGGCCGAGAACGAAAAAGCTGTCTCGTCAACCCTTACAGAATAGCCAGAAAAGCACTAACGGTTACTAAAGCCTGTTAAATACTAGTCGGATCTATGGCAAGATTTTATTGCCCCATAATTCAGTTGTCAGAAAAGTCTAATTTAGACATAATTATACATAGTTTTCGCAGCATGCAGCTCACATAACTTATTTTTAAATGTTATTTCAAACATCTATTGTTTTTATCCTATACTATTAAATGAGCAATATTTGTAATGACGTTCTCGAAAACGGTTCGAATACTTATAGGGAAAGTTGCAATAGGTACTTAGAGGGGTTTACGAGGGAGAAAATCGATCTAGCTAGCTGAGAAAATTCATTTTCTCTATAGTTACTATTTATTTATTATTAAATTATTTCTTTTATTTTACATTATTGCATATAAATTATATTTTTAAATATTAGAATAAAAGAAAATATAAAAACATTTAAAAATATAAAAAATAGTAGCCCACCCGTATCGGGAGCAGGGTCCAAGCTACCGGCGGTTAGGGCTCCAGAGAGAGGAAAATCCTAACAATGCGAGCCGTGTCCAGGAGTACCGCTTTCTGGATCAAGCCCTTAATCCAGCTACCCAACGAGAGCCTCCTTAGGTGTTGGTCGAGGCTCTTAGCAATTAAGCCATTGGCTGATATGACTATCGGCACAATGATCGCTGAGTCCACATCCCACATGTCGACCACCTCGCGAGCCAAGTCAAGATACTTAATTTGTTTATCTTTCTCGGCTTTCACGAGGTTCCCGTCATGCGGGACCGTTATGTCAATGATCATTGCTAAATCATTATTATTATTAATTTCTGTATCTGTCCGTGATCAATGATCATTCATCACAGCGGGCCCTATCAGAATACCAGCGCTGCGAAACTTATTTTTAAATGTCGCAGCATCATGGTGATCGCCTTATGGCCTCGTACAGGGGCCCAAGTCTGCTATTTTTTTAAATTCGTCATTCCTACACGATCCCATTGTCATTTTGCTAAAAGTTCGTAATCTGCTAAATTCATAATGGTCGATCATTGGCTGATCATGGTATTCCACAAACACGATACTCGTAACGAATTAAAATAAATGACTGCACAATGACGTTATCATGGTAGGTCACTGATCAAAATAACTGTAATTTTTTTTTGCAGATTACCGCCTAAGTCAGTCATTAATTTTTCACTAGTTATGTATATACGAGATTACCAATAGATGCCATTCCTTTCAATGGAGTGTCAGTGGCTGACCATTGGAAAGTCATAATGACGCCAATATGTTAGTAGGTTACCAAACATGTCAAAATCAACAATTATGAAATCAATGATAGACCATACTGACACTACTGTAATAGCAGACTTGAGGCCCATGACTTTCTGTTTTTATTTGCAATTTACCTATGATTGTGTTTAGTTTAATCTGTGATCTTCCTGTGCAAGTTTCAATAAATAGATTTTTCACTCTTATTGCCACTAAAGTAATATGCTATAAGTAAAATTATGATTTTAACAGCTTACGCCTCAAAAATATAACGTAAGCTCACATCTAAAAAATACAAAAGAAAATTGCGAAAATATTGCGCATGAAGATTGATTCATAATACTGACTCGGTTTCTCATCAACCATGTCTTACGTAAGGATAATCTAAATTTCACCCCACACCTGGGCATCGCTTATGGAGCCCAAATTACACTCGTATCTCGTACACATGACGAAATATCAAACCAGAATTTTCCAGTATAAATTGAACTCGCATTGTTTTAGTTTTTCTTACAATGACAGGTCAGCTCATACGGGTAATTTCTAGCTAGATGTTGTCGTGCGTACCAATTTATCACGACAACAATATTACGGCTTTTCTTATGTGGCCGTAAAAACTGACGGATATACCCAAATGTTTAAGAGGTCTCCTCAAAAATATAGGACAATATTTTGAACTGTTAAGGTTTTTCTGAGGAAAAAATATCAATTTGTAATTTGATATTGTGCACGTTATAGGTGCTTAGAGTGGCAATATAACTTGATTTTTGCTATATTATTATTCTATTTTTTTATCTGACAAGCCTAAACTACCATCGTCTGTTCGAGCTTTATCTCTTGAAAATGCGACGAATGTTTCATAATTGTCTTAAGGGGGACCTATTCAGTAAGTTGTAACGAGATTTCCGAAATGCGACGACAGTAATAATCCCACTTTCGACAAAACAATGTCAATTAAGTTCAATTTCACTTAGAGCGACAGAACAGTGAGACCCGGTACTTGACTCTTGTTCCGACAAAAAATATGATAACGTTATACAGTATGTAGTTGTGAGGTGAGGGTCAATCGTATATAATATGACGATCAGCCACGCCCACGGCATTCAAATTTTCTTACGGTTTTTGGAATTTTCACGTCAGTGTCAGGTTATAATAATATCTTGATCAAAATATAATTCGCGACCATAACGAAAGGGTACGTATTTGAATATCAAAGATTAAAATACCTACTGTTAAAATATCGATGTTCAAAACATCGAAAATGGAAATATCGAACCACCATAAAACCGAAAATTAAAATAACGAATATTTATATTATCGGATGGTAAAATATCCTACGTCCAATATATCTAAAATCTAAATATCTACAAAAGTTACATCGAAAGATCCAAATATCGAACTCGAACAAATTTTGATATAAGTAGTATGTGTAGAAAAAGGTTGCTTCTGCAACGTCTCCGGCGCTACGGGAAGTGCAACCCCTTCGCCCTTGCGTAACAAAGAATAGGCACCCATGTTCCCCTCCGCAGCTTCGGCTTGCTGCCTTGCTGCAGCCTCAGCCGCTACGGCTCCCACGGGTGCCTATGCTTTGTTACAGCGGGTGAGGGTTGACCTCTCTTCGCGCCTCCGGATTTTTATATACACTTTATGGGTAACAGCCAAAAGACTACGTAAATTCGGGGTGCCCCAATTCGGTTTTGGAACAATTTCGACCTATGACCTGATTTTCATGGATAAACCATGAAAATCAGTGTCCAGTGTACAAGCATAGGCCAATCGTGAAGGTATTATTTAGGTCTTTAAATTAAAATATTTTCTTGAAAGTCCTTGATATGTACTTAAGTTAGTGACAGAAACGTATCGCTGCAAAACCGACTCCACGTAGTCTTGTCTACCCTACCCCTAGAGTGTAATTTAGAATCGCGAAGGCGTGGAGGGGCGAGGCAGCCCGCGAACTGAGGAGCAGGTGGTTTTAACACCCGCCGCCGCAGCTGAGGCTGTCCAAGAACAAGCCGAAGCTGCGGTGGTGAGCGTTTAGACCATCTGCGACGTTAAGCTCGCGTGGGACTGCCGGAGCCCTGCAGCGCCGGAGCAGTGACAGAAACCATGCTTGCTTGCATGTTGCATGATTGCTGCATACTTGTTGGCTAGATGGTAATCAGTTACTAGGTGGGTTACCAAAAAAACAAGGAAAACCTCATGTAATGTACTTTAATTATTTTTACATAATAAAAACCCAAAATAAAACACACTTGTACGCAAATGTATTAAATGTTGATATTTTGAACTTAGGCATAATGTCATTCGATATTTTGAATCATTCGAAATTTTAATCACTCGGCATTTCAATCTTCGACGTTTTAAGCTTTAAGTTTTAAGACAATACACTGACGTTGATACAGCTCGGTTAGTCTATTTTAGTTATTTCCATAGCGTTATGTCCTACGGTATTCTGCTGTGGGGCAAAGCTGCCGATATTCAAAATATATTTGTCCTTCAAAAACGAGCTGTTCGAGCAATTTACCAGCTGGGTGCCAGAATTTCTCTGAGAGATTTTTTTAAAGATATTGGTATCCTCACTGTTGCATCACAATTCATTTTCGCCAACATTCTATATATTAGGCAAAATATACACTTGTACACTAAAAACAGTGATATTCACAATGTTAACACAAGAAACAAGGACAAACTACGAGCTCCCTTTCACCGGCTTCATAAGGTTCATAACTCATTTGTTGGGCTTGGTATAACCTTTTACAACAAGCTACCCACTTCTTTGCTAGATTTGCCTTTTAATGCGTTTAAAATTAAAGTAAAATCCAACCTTTGTTCAAAGGCATACTATTCTATCAACGACTACTTAAATGATAAGAATAGTTGGTCGCTGTGATTGGCTCAAGACAATGTTTATGTTCTTTCTCCAGAATTAGCCTACCTACTGACAGGTTATATAAGCTTAGGTAAATTGTTCATTTTATTTGACTTTATATGTCAATTTATTTTAATTTTATTAATTTTTTGTTGACATTAACTACTCATTAGAATGATTTTCATGAGTTGTATTGCAATATGTGGTTAGCTAGCGCCCTCGACAAACTGATCATTAGTAATTAACTGTTTATTTATTTTACCTCGATGATCCTAGTTTATCAATTATAACTCTAGTTACAGCTATATGTAAGCGGGCACGCCCTTTATGCCTGGAGGCTTTATTTTCTTTTTTAGATATTCTTTACGTTTAGTTATTTTTATTTCTGCTTGAGTATAGATCTCGATGTTTTTGGTTGGTTGGTATATTGGCGTGTGCTAGCTGTCATATGGCTGATAATTTATAAATTAATGTTTTGTGTTGTGTTATGTAAATTATTTTGCATAAGTACTTATTGTATAGAATCATTTTATTTTTCCTAATTGAACAGACAGCTGTGCTGCTGGGGAGTTTGTTGCGCCACTTCTTCTTCCCAGCGAAAGCACTAGGAAGTGGTGAAGGGTGGGCGTTTTGTGGGACTGTCTTATGTAACTTTGACGTTCGAAAAGTGCTGATTCTCAGCCTAATTTGAATAAATGACTTTTGAATTTGAATTTTTAAGCGTAAGTATAACAATTTTCGACATTTTGATATAATCGATATTTAAATTTTCGATGTTTTGAACATTGGTATTTTAAGCGTAGGTATTTTAATCTATTCGATATTCAAATACGTACCCTAACAAATATGTTTTATAGAATTAGAATCATTAAGAGATCTCACGCACTAGACGGTCACGACCACGATTTTTGGTCGCATCGACCAGGTAAACATTTAAAACCGGATAATTGACCGTTACAACCAAGTGCGCGATTCATGTCGGTTTCTATAGTTTAGCTGGTGGGTGCGGTCGCACCAACGCACGGCCATGACCACGATTTTTGTTCAAAAGTCGTGGTTAGATTTGGCTAAGTAAGATTTGTTATATTGAATGACTTTTTCATGAAATCTTGACATCTGAGAACAAATCTAACTTATAGTGATGTATTAATGACTAGCTTCCTCCAGCAGCTTCGCCCACGTGATATCCTTATAAATTATAGCCTATGTTACTCACTGGTAATATAGCATTCTACCGGTGACAGAATTCGGTCCAATAGTTTATCAAAAATCATAATATTAAGAATACAAATCTAAATACTGACTGATGTTAAAGAGAATTGATGAAAATAGAACTTTAAAGGGGGCTTGTTTCCGTTAAAACAATTCAACATATTTTACTGGAAACATCTGAATTAATTCAGGATTACACGTTGTTAGTAGTATTTGTGAATTTGTATTATTTATTATTGAACGTGTGAAACTTAAACGAGGAGGCGGAATTGTTTTTGTTTTTTACCCCCGGCGCAAAAAGAGGGGTGTTATAAGTTTGACACCATAGCTCTTAAACGATAACCCGATTTGAATGCAGTCTTTTTATTTGATAGAAGGTTATCAAAATTGGTTCAGATGTTTGAAGATTATCAGCTCTTTTCTAGTTGATAAATGGATGTGAGTGTCTTCCACAGGTCTGATCGATTTGAAATTTGGTATTCTGTTACTTCAATTATATAAAAAAGAATAAAAGAACCTTGAACTGATGCTGCAGCATCACCTGTAATTTTCAGGATACCCAACTTCCTTACCAACTTACAGCAAAGGTGAAAAGATTATAGATAGATGATGAATAGGGTCTGGTGATGGAATAGGAAAGAGATGAAGAAATGTTTCTAACGGGGATTTTTAAAATTTAAATATAAATAATATTTAAATGTGTAAGGTCGATTGTATTAATATTCAGGAGTTTTTATTGATATCAACTCATTTTCATTCCGCTTTTGATTTACTGTAGTTTGCAGATTGATTTGCCATGGACATATCAATTAGGTATTGTAATAGGATACCTAATCTTTAGTTTTTATTTGAGAGTTGGAATACGTCGTAATGTTTAGAAGACTTATTCATTCAGATTTTAATGAGCTTTAAAACACATCGAGTGCAAATCTTTTATGATTTCCAGTTTTATTTCGCAATCCAGCTAGTCCTCCTAAATTAATTTAGTGCAATTCATAAAAGATTCAATTCAATAAATAGTTTTTTCCAACAAGTCTTGTTTCGCTATTCCTTTGTGAGGCACGCTTTCTCAGGCATTAGTTAGTCTACCTTTTATACAGTCTTTATGATCGGAGATCGGGAATTTTCCATTTTATCCGTTGCCTATATTGGACGTATATATCGTATCGTATCACATTGAAACGCATGAATGCTCAATATCAAAGCGCTCTGGGATGATTGCTTGAGACTCGCGGTGGAATTATATATATTTCCGAGTTTTGAAGCTCCGAGTTATCCCGTACAGAGAAAAGTGCCAGCGAAGGCACGCCATGAATACAGAGAGGCATTTGACGAGACGCTAATCTAAATAAACCGTCCTCAAGATTGCTACATAGAAAATATTTGGGGTTATTCGCGGGCCGTCTGCGTAAATTCGTTGACTTCATTCTGAGACTCAGGATAATACGTCGTTATTGTATGAACATATTCATAATTTTTTGTCGAATTGTTTTTTTTTGTTTGGCTTTCTGTTTTTTTTTTTTCATTCCACTTTTTTTATAGAAGTTACGTGGAATGTGTACCTAATTGATATAATAATAATAACTACAAATAACAGACTGCAAATCGGATGCATCATCCACGATCATCAGTGATGAGACTGTAGGTACATCCCACGGAAGTGTGGAGGTCGAGGTTTCTTAAATGCTAAAACCCTCAACAACTGCGAGATCTGCAGTCTCAGGGAATATTTTTTACTTCAAACTGACGTGGGGATGCACCGAGAAATGGTCGCAGTGGACAATGGCGTCACCCCGCTCTCATTGCCGACAGAGAACTGGCGCAAACCTGCTGTACTTGATACTAACGATCTTAAGTATGACAAGGCAAAAGAGCATCATGGACGCTTTTTCCGGGCCCTCCATGGACCTGATGTTGACTTTTTGGCATCTGTATCCTGGCTGCGTTTCGGCGACCTCTTTGGAGAAACCGAAGGTTTTGTCTGTGCGATTATGGATGAAGTTATCATGACGAATAATTATCGGAAATACATTGTCAAGGACGGTACTGTTGACATCTGTCGGGCATGCCACCGTCCCGGTGAATTAATCCGACATATTGTTTCCGGTTGTTCTCGTCTTGCTAACGGCGAGTACTTGCACAGACAGCAATCTAGTGGCTACGATTATCCACCAGCAACTTGCCATGCAGTACAACATTGTGGAGTCTGAAGTATCATACTACAGTTATGTGCCCGACCCAGTTCTCGAGAATGGTCAACGCCATATTGTACTTGGATGGATCTATTATATCACTGACAGGACTATTATAGCCAATAAGCCTGATATTGTGGTGATAGATCGACGAAAGCACCGTGCAATGATTGTTGATATCGCTGTCCCTCATGACGAGAATCTCGTGAAAGCTGAGAAAGTAAAAAAAAACAAGTATCTTGACTTAGCAAACGAGGTTGTCGACATACGGGACGTAGACTCTGCAATCATTGTACCGATAATCGTTTCGATTAATGGCCTAATAGCGAAGAGCTTCGATCAACACCTCAGGAGGCTCTCATTAAGCGGGTGGGTCAAGGGCTTGATTCAGAAAGCAGTACTTCTGGACACGGCATAGTGAGGAGATTCCTCTCTCTAGAGCCCTGAACACCGGCAGCTTGGACCCTGTTCCTGATGCCGATGGTCCACTATTTATTTTTTATTTTTAGTTGTTTTTTATAAAAATACTTAAAAATGTAAATAATATGTATTCAAAATGAAATAAAAACAAATATAAGAAAAAAAAATGCCAAACGACCTATTCCCGTAATTATGCAATTTCAAAGATATACTAATATCTAGATAGCATATAAGTACCTCCTTAGACAGATTAATCGGTTAATATTTAGGTAAGTAATTGAAGCACAAAATCCTTCCCTTGTATAATTATCCAAGCTTATATAAATACACTACCCAGCAAACAAAATATTCGCTCGCTTAGTCAATGTGACGAAGGCTTAAGAAGCATCGTCGTCGGACTAAAGTGACTTACTCTCGACTTGAAATTTGACCTAATTTAGCTTCTCTCTTGTTTACAGGCAGATCTAATCGCAGTGAGTAGGTAGTCTTGGTTTTATATCTGATTTTCTATTTGTTTCTTGATAAATATTTACTGAGGACTGGATAAGATGGGAAAAACTTTGCGAATCTTGTAAACAATTTGCGAGTGAAAAAATTAAATAAATATTTGAGCTTCTATGTATATTTTTGTGTAGGGTTGTCAATGTTAGCATATTTTTTTAAATATCTATAGGTCAGCATACCACTAGTGACATTAAAGAGAGGCAACATTTAAATGTCTGCCTGCATTTACCCAACAGATTGTGCTTTATGATCAATGGCACAGCCCACCATCACAAAATCAAAGCAAAAACTTTGAAAATGCAGGCTGTAGCCTAATAAACAGAGTTAGACAAAATAACATTTCTCTCATCACCATCATACTATAGCAAACCCGTAAAATAATTGAAACCAACAGAACAGCTCAGAATTAACATTAAATATTCAAGCGATTTGTTCCCTTAAGCACACTTGCAACTCGCATGAGCTTGTGATCCAAGCATTTATGCCGTGATCCTTAAGTTGAGTCAGGAGTTACCTTAACGAGACCCGCGGGAGTACTCGGTTCGGTCGGTCCGACATACTGAATCACATTACGAGCTAAGTGAGCCGTGGTGGACAGGGGATCAGTGCATTTTCATTTGCAGTTGTAGGAAATTAACTTTTCACCTCAGCACCTCAAACAAGCAGGTTTTGCTGTCAAAAAACAGTGAGCAAAATTCGATTTTGCTGCGAGCGTGAGACAAAGTAACTTTTTAATTATTTTTTTAAAATGCCGTGAACAGTGTTGGGTCTACTCACCTCGATTTGAACCTCAATTAGTTTTGTCACTTTCACTTCGATACGAAAAAAGCGAGAGATAGAAATAAGTCGATTCGAAGTTCGATTTCAAATTTCCTCTAGTAGGCCCAAAAATGAAACCAACAATAAAACGTTCGGATTCACAGGTTAGGGTTTTATTTAAATTCTGTTTTTTTTTTTTTTTTTGCAACGACGTTCTATAGGCGGCTTGCGGTAAGAGTGCATTGGCAGAAATCGTCACGGGAAAAGGCGCTTGCGACTGTCTTCTTCTGATTCAAAGAGAAAGAAAGACGGAGTGAGATTGTAAATGTGAATTTGGTCAAAATGCAAATCCAAGATGGCGGATGCGAAAATTTTCACATTTTTCATAATGGGTGTCGTTTTCATAGTATTCAAGGGTGCTAAAGCCGATCGTGGGGTGAAAATGTAAATCCAAGATGGCGGCTGCGAAAAATTTCAAATTTTGCTTCATGGGTATCGTTTCTATGGTTTTCAAGGTTGCTAAAACCAATAGTGAAGTCAAAATGTAAATCCAAGATGGCGGCTGCAAAAATTTACAAATTTTTCTTCATGGGTATCGTTTCTATGGTTTTCAGGGTTGCTTAAGCCGATAGTGAAGTCAAAATAAAAATCCAAGATGGCGGCTGCGAAAATTTTCACATTTTCGTCATGGGTGTCGTTTTCGTAGTTTTCGAGGGTACTAAAGCCGATAGTGAGGTCAAAATATAAATCAAAGATGGTGGCGGCGAAAATATTCAAGTTTTTTTATCATGGGTATCGTTTTCATAGTTTTGACAGTGCTTAAGTCGATAGTGTGGTCAAAATGTAAATCCAAGATGGTGGCTGCAAAATACGAGATGATGAAGATTATGTAAAAAAAAACCTTGTCCAATCCGAAAAGGGCATGTGGTACTGCAGTAAAATTACAAAAGAGTATTTTTTTTATTATTATTTATAATAAAAAAGTTATTGGTATTTAAAATTCACATTTTTAGTTCCAAAATTACCCCAAATCCATAAAAAATTTGCAAAACTCGTACTACGACGGCCGCCGCCCGCACCAAACGTAAATTTTGGTAAAATTCACCTTGGAAAAAAAATGTGGGGATTCTTTTTTCCTGAAAATTTCCACATAAATATGCTCACAGTAACTTACGATACCTAACAATACCCTCACGGATCGGACAGGTTTTTTTTTACATGTTGTATGTTTTCGCTGCTGAGGTGAAAAGTTGTATGTGTTACACGAGAGCAAAGTTATTTGCATCTCGTGTCTTTGAATCCCTCGTAGCGCTCAGGATTCTAACCTAGAATCACTCGCTACGCTCGTGATTCAATTATAGAATCCTTCGCTTACTCGGGATTCAAAATCAACACTCGCAGCAAAAAACAACTTTGCTCTCTTGTTGCACAAATAACTATTAGCAGTACGCGACGGTTTTGGGTGAATAAAATCAGCAGTTACAAAACCAGCGTATGTAGGCCTTTTATTCTAACGAAACTTTGTACTACGCTAAGCCAGCTGAAGGTCAAAATGTTACCGCCGACGTGTGCTCGGCTGTACTACTTTCTTACTGCTTTCAGTAAATAAAATAATACAATGCTTTATTTAAAGTTTTGAACCAATACATCATCAGTTTCAAAAAGTATTTCCGAGAAGAGCACTAATTTTACTCACAAAACAATATTTATTCAAGTATTAACTATTTTATACAAATTACACTGTCATTATATATGTGCAATCAATGCATAATAATTTATTATTAATTAAAAATAAAGTTACGTTATGTTGAGCTAAAATCTAATTTAGTCAATTGTTATTTAAATATCATCCACGTCAAAACAAATAGGTTTAAAATTAATCCTTCAGCAATTCATAATCAAATATCAAAATACATTCGCTTATTTCATACTCATTAAATTATTTTAATTAAAACAAATAGTAGGTAATATACAATAGCAGTCGATATTGGCAATCCTCCTAAATGTATTAGCTGGTTGTCACAGACTAACGATTGGTTGATTTGCATCGCGATAAGCGTGTGACGTAGGTGCCAGGACTGGATGATCTGATTAGATTGGTCATCGATTAGTATTATTAGGTGCTCGGGTTCATACATTTTCATGATCTTTGAAATTAGGTTACCAGGTTACTTTTGGTTCATCAACAGATATTGGTAAGTCCAAATTCTATCTACCATGAGTATAGGTATCAAATGATGGAAGTTGCCTGAAAAGGATCAAAATGTAGCGCTGAAATGATGAACAATCTAGCTTAGACTCATTAAAAATGAATAAAGGCACTATTGTAGACAATTTCAATAATGGTGGGTCGATGGATATACAAACGGACTATCAAAAGGTAGAGGAAACAGGTGAAAATACTTATTTACGAGAGCCATCATCGCCAACGTTGAATGAATGAATGATTTATTTATTTGCCAGAATAATTATGTAAGTATATAATATGCCATGATATTACTAGATGTTTTCACTGTATGCGGGTATTCAGTTGTGCAAATGCTTTATATAATTGAATTATAGACTGTCTAGATTTTATGAAAGAAAAGATAAAACGTTGTTGCGGTAAACTTGACGAAAAGAAAGAACACAAAACAAGAGAATCACAAGTAAAAATATATATATGTGCGTCATATCCACGCAAAACGGCCATCGCTCAGCATAATGCTGCGGCCCTATGCGAGACAGAGCCCCAGCGCTGGGGGTCTACTCCCTGAGCGAAATCTGTAGTTTCGGCCGAAGTTACGGACGCTTCCATCTCCGTCTCACTCACGGTATGTCGGTAAGTGAAACGAAGAACGAAGCGCCCGTAACTTCGACCAAAACTACGGATTTCGTTTAGGGAGTAGACCCCCTGGTTTTCAGCGACAGCCGGCGTTGACGTGATGACGTCGACCGGTGTAGCATACAATGAGATATTAATATAAAATAATTAATCTACATGTAAATATAATATTTAAAATGGCAACATTCCGTTCAGACTGTTGCGGCTCTTAATTTTAACGACCAAACATAGATGGTGTAAATTTCAGAACATTCCATTTCTACTCTTTAAGTGACCCAAAATTAAATGCTGTACTTTCCATGCGTACATTGGACAAGCTTCTGGCCATGGCTTAAGATAACAGACATACAGTTACTTTCGTATTAATTAATAAAAGTATTGTAAGTATTATTAAGAATATCAGTAGGGTAAGCTAAGTTTTGTATATTAATACTAAGCTATTTGCAGTAACTATGACCTAGAGCTGGATCGATACAAGTCGTTAGCTTATCAACCCGCCTACCTTATCTGATTACAGATACCTTCTTTAACCTCCATTATACCCACATTATAACGACTGTAAGGTTCATTTTTTTTAATTTATATCTTTGTATGCCTGTGTACATTAGTAACAATGTCCAATATCAAATAGAAGTATTGGAGAGATTATTATTTTCATAATCCCGTACTGAATTGAAATATAATAAGGAGTTACGTACTTAGGATTGTCATAAAGAGGGACGGTCCAGAACAGTAAACACATCGAATTATATCAAAGTAGGTATATTTACAGTTCATAATATCAGGATTTCGATAGTGGACCGCCATTCCACAGTGGCTTACAGATTTCTGCCCAAAGAATAATAAAGCAATAGGTACAAACATTTTTATGAAACTGATACTGGCCACAACTATCATGAAAACTTTATTAATACATAGGAAGTAAGGGAGAAAGTTGGATTTCTAGATCGAAAGCGGAACGAGTTTGTTGGCTGGTTATTGTTCAATCTAGAGTAACGAAAGCTAGCGTCAATTGCTTTTGCGAATGGTGGTGAGACAGAATTTTTCAACGTTGGATTTTCTCGTCAGAATTTTATAAAGGCGACGATAACTGACTTTTATTGATGTTAAACTGAAGATCACGTCTAAACGAGTAGTGTTTAGAGATTTTTTTAAATAACTTAATCTGTTAATAATATAGATTATGTTTATATTAACCCGTCGCGCGTGCAATTAGCGACACAATAGAATTTTATTGTTATTTGCACACATGGGGTCCAATCGACATTTTAAGAGTTAAATAGTGTAATTAATTTGTAAAGTTATGTCTAACGCGGATAAAAAATTTAGAATCACGCAAAAACTATCACGGGTATTTTTCTGAAACCTTCGCGTTTAAGTGTTTTATTAAAATAACTTTTGTTTTAATAAAAGTTATTTAAAGTCGTTACGGGTCGTCAGAAGCCCGAAAGTCTGACAACCAGTCTTACCAAGGGGTATTGTATTACCCAGTTACTGGGTTGTGGAGGTCAGATAGGCAGTCGCTCCATGTAAAATACTGGTATTCAGCTGCATCCGGTTAGACTGGAAGCCGACCCCAATATAATTGGGAAAAGGCTAGGCAGGCAGATTAAAATAACTTTTGTTTTATTTATAATACATTAATAATACGTCTAATTTTGGGACGGCGCTCCTTGACGGGCGAGTCCTATTACTGGCTGGAAGTACGACGCGTTGCGTCAGCTCAACACAGAACACGCAAGCTAACCACTCAAGGTCACTGGCATTTAGTGGCGTGTTAAGTCTGTCGCAGTCCAAAGAATTAGAGGTTACAAATTCAATGTCTTCACCAATCTACGAAAGCACCGAATTATGATGAAAGTACCTAAAGAACACGAAAAAGTTGATTATGAACAGGCGTCGTGATAATCTAGAGTGAGAAAGATCGTTCCGTCTCGCTTTAAGAAGAAACCTACTCTGTCATGTAGTTTTACAATAATAAATAGTGTTCCTTCGATGTCTTGTGTTAACGATTTATATGATTTGTGACTTTGTAATGTAATTTTTCATGTTTGCGATTAACTCAGGCACAAATACAGAAGAAACAAATAAAAGGTAAGAAATAAAACCCAGTTTGAATATGACAGCTTGTAATTTATACGTTACAGATAAAATACGCCGCCATCTTGTAATTTATAGCAATATGCTAGGGCCGTAGTTGTAGGCAAATAAAATATTGATGTGGCGGAAAATAGAATATTTCTGAAGCAGAAAGATCGGAGATAATAATGTATTGAGATATTTGCTTCTGTACCTAGTAAAGGCGAGTTATGAGGGGTCCGTTGAAATCAATCGTTATTATTGAAAAAGCTACTGTTTTAAAAGTAAGTTATCTAACTAGCTTACGTTTATTATTTTAACCATCCGGATACTACGGATATTTCAGATTTAGTGAAATTTACTTATTTTAAATTACCGTAAAATCTGGTAAGTGATGAAGTAAAATCTGGATTTGCCAATAGTCGGATATCTCGATTGCAAACCCTCTACGTAGGTATGTCTTAATTACTACAAATAAAGCAAATACGTTTATATGCAATAAAATATGACTTAAAGAAAAATACAAACACAATAAATTAAAACATTTTTCTTAACCTCTTTTTCTTCTCTGGAATCGACACAAACGATATGAGAATATCTCATGCCGTGATAAAAATGTACCAAATCAAACTCAAACTCACAACATTTATTTCCAATAAACCAATTACAGGCACTTTTGAATTGTCAAAGGGTCGGTCAGTCAGAAAGATGAAGCTAGTTGCCCATTCTAAAGCGTAGTAAGGTTCCTATGTGGAGGAGAACAGGCAAGAAACTCCACGGACCTATTTCGATACGCAGTAAATAAAATGATAATAATGTCAAAACAATTTCCATCACTTCTGGTAGCAACTGTGAAATAATACGTTGTTATTTGACGGCCCGCCCGCGTCACAAGGAGATGGATTATTCAAATTTCACTGAAGACACTTTCTTGATCTTGTTGTTATTGAAGAATTTTTGATATTTTTGGAGTCTTGTTGTTGATTTTTTCCTAGGGATCAACATCAGTTTAGATACAGTAGCCAAAGAGACCGTATCCTTCATCTATATTTATCATTTGTAGATTTATCTGGACATAATAATATTATAAAACGATGTCGGTTTTCATGTCTGACTGTGTAACCGAGTTGTTCTTCTAAAATACACAACGGATTTTGAAGCGTTGTTCACCATCATTTATTTAGGTTTATAGATTCTTTATTTATATATATTTGGAGAACTTATTCCGTAAGGTCTATCTGTATGAGACATAAATGTTAAACTTACTTTTTATAATAAAGAAGGGATATATAGGATGGGCAGTCACTCCATGTAAGGTATTGGTTTTCAGCTGCATCCAGCTAGACTGGAAGCTGACCCCAACATTGTTGGGAAAAGGCTAAATGACGATATTACAATACAGAAATCTCGGTTTTTGTCATTTCATAGAAACTACGCGAAGCGTTAGTGTAGTTACTAAAGCAATAATTTAAAACTCCATTAATTTGTTATTCTGTGACAGCGAGCTGACACAAGACTTTCAGTTTTGTGGCTCCTAACGCGTCAGAGTACTTGGTAGCAAATTCCCGCGCTTTCCAATATTAATACATATTATATTATTAAATGTTAGTAGATGATTAACAATTTTAGCAGTGGGTATAGTGCGAGGAAGGGTGAAGACCTGACCCACATTATTCCAACTGCTAACTTCATCACTAGGTATCTCAGTTGACATCCGTAAGTCCACTACAGGAGTAACTATTGCCTTCCCCCTAGCATCGCCACAACTGCGCCTAACTGACATAATTATTACTTTAACTACCCATCACATGGCCGTTATCTACGCATTCTGTACATCAAACTAAATAACATTGAGCAAAAAATATTGCTGCGACACGGCTTATATTTTGGTATGAAAAATCGCAGTTTACAGCAGCGCGCAATGTAACGCACATCAGAAATTGTGCTCATGAGTGCGTACAACGGTTTAAAGTTGTGGGGGTATTTAAATTTAAGTTAAACAATTAAAACTTGTTTTCGTGAAAAAAAGTCAAAAGAATAAGCAGTAATGGGCCGACAGGAGTGAAAACTTAAAACTATGAAAAATAACAATAGAGCAGTAGATTCACTGTTGGCCAAGCACAACATGTCTTACTCATAGCTGCAGATATACTGTTAACATTAAATTTAGCATGTCGATGACGTGAACTCATAAGATTTTCCTCTAACGAAAATCGCTCAACGCGTCTGAAGAAGTTTAGTTTTGACCTCCGTAACTAGAAGGGTATGGTCTAGTACAAAAAATACAGGGTGTAAGGGACAGCCCTCCGCAGACTGATGGGGTGAATTCAGTATATCATACTAAGATGACCGGTACATGAAATTATTTCAGGGAAGTTATGGGAATCTAATAAACCTGATTTGTTTTATTACTTTACACGCAATGTATCACTATCGTGGCAAAACGCACGTAGCGAACGGCAGCGCAGCGAGCTTTCGGACGCCCTCCCGCCCCCCGCGGTGGTTGAACAGCTGATTTCACACGTAGTATGTTAGAGAATTTCAAAATCCATTGCTGTTTTTTTTAATTTTAGCTGTTTTATTTACTTTAATAGAGTACTGCGTACAGAGAATGTAATTTTTAAATTGAAATAAAAGGAATAGTAAAAAATGAACATTTTCCTGAGAAATTTTTCTGTGGAAAATGATTCAAAATAAGGAGCTTATTGCACCCTCTTAGTGTGCGGAGGGCTGTCCCTTACACCCTGTATATCACTATGACGTTGTGAAAAATTGGCTCTCGGCTTCGTTAACCGTTTCTACATATATTTCGTACCGAAGTATTGTGTGATGGTAGAAAAAATGCAAAATAAATTTACCCGATTCCTTTATTTGAAGCAATTTGGCGTCTACCCATTCTATCCACTTATGTATCCAACCCTCTTTGTAATAGGGATGGTTGGTTACTATAAGTTGGAGGTAAGGCGCAATTTGGCACTGGTTAAGTATGTTTTTATGGTTTTTCGTGGTATGCTGAATAATCCTCAAATTCTAGAATCTTTGGATTGCTCGTTCCAAACAGTGGGTTGCGGCAAGACCCAGAAAAAGAAAAAAAAAAAAGAAGATATTTTTATTTAGACAAAAAGCTTCATAACTATGAATTGTGTTTGGAGCCTCCTTTTAGGCAAACAATGCCTGTGTTAGGAGACTCCGCTCCTCCATGTCTTAGATAAATGTTACATATACAACAGCATGTTCTTATTTTAAAATCTAGCATCTTGAGTATGTATCATGTGAACGTGATGTGCTTTAGTAGGTGTGGCGTGTGTGTACTCGTAAGATGTAGTGTGGTATGATGTGATCTGATGTGATGTGTGGGGTGGTGTGTGGCGCGGTGTGGTGTGGTGTAGCGTGGAGTGGTGAGTTGAAGGGTAGTGTAGTGTGTAGGGTAGAGTGAGGTGTGTATGTGTGTGATTATATTACTCGTGATAAACCAGAAGAGCTTCCGTATCCTCATAACTAAGAGACTTAATCCAGTTTGATATAATTTTTTTACAGTCGTAATTGTTTTTATTGTGTACATATATGTTTTTGTTAATCCTATTGTATATTTGAGCTGAGAGATGGTAAAATTGTCTGCTAATAAATTTGGTTTTACATTGAGGAACTACTGCAATATTATCCTTTCTCCTTTTGTGTTTCTTATTCATATGATAAGGGAGGGATTTATGTTTTTTTAGAACCGTTTGTACAGGTTCCTGACTGAAAGTAAATTGCTGATTTCGTACAGGTTTTTAGTAGCATATCTTTTAT
Source organism: Xanthia togata (assembly GCA_963853775.1). NCBI lineage: Eukaryota > Metazoa > Arthropoda > Insecta > Lepidoptera > Noctuidae > Xanthia > Xanthia togata. Next base: position 7,042,292 of record OY970802.1, on the reverse strand, counting down.
TTTTAAAATACATAACCTTTATAAGTGCTTGTTGTGCACGTTCCACGTCCATAAATCTACTCCTAATCCCCCCCCAAATGGGGATACAATACAGAAGGACGGCCTGTGCTAGAGCAAAATAGATTTCGTCAAGGAGGTTTCTAGGTCGCTTATCACTCCGCAACAATTTAGTCGGGACCACGTGTCTTTAAAGATCCAAGACAGCTTTCTAACCCTGGCAGTCACCTGCTCAAGGTGAGGGTACCAAGTCAGAAACTGGTCAACCATCACGCCCAAGTATTTCGTCTTAGAGACTCTATTTAGGCATGAACAGTTACAGCTTATCCTGTTTATATCTCCGCATGTGTGTACTCTCAAATTGAGGTCTTCATTGGGCTGTGTCCGTTTACTAACACTAAAACATAAGTAGTTAGTCTTGGTGGTGTTTAATATTAGCAAATTGTTTTTCAGCCATTCAGCTACATGGGCAATCCATACCTCTGCACTCAGTTTAACATCCTGCCAAGAATTACCAGCAAATACAATAGCAGTATCATCGGCGTATGCAAATACCCTGGCGTTTGTTAATTTAATATTGCACAAATCGTTGATATATATTAAAAACAGGGTAGGACCCAAAACACTACCCTGAAGTACGCCGTATGTTACCTCTGCTTCGTCGCTAGTGTATTTTCCTATGTTTACTTTTTGCTTTCTGTTAGAGAGGTAATCCCTTAGCAGGCTGAGTGCAGTACCTCTTATTCCGGCTTTTTGTAATTTGTTCACTAGGATAGGAACAGAGACGGTGTCAAAAGCTTTTTTCAGGTCTAGGAAAATGGATAGGCACTTGTTTCCCTTGTAAAGATGCTCGAATATATGAGAAGTTAATTCAGTTACAACATCTTCGGTACTTACAGCTTTTCTGAAGCCAAATTGTGAAGGGGATAGTAAGTTGAATTTGTTTAGGAATTTAGTAAGTCTAGAATTAATAATCTTTTCGAGAACTTTTGATATGGCTGGTAAGACCGCGATAGGTCTATAATTATTGACATCGTCTCTGAGAGAGAGGCTGTTTAAAGTCCCGGTGGCCCGTACAAACTTGTTAAAGTTTGCACCAGTGGGGCGGGCAATAAAGATACTCAACAGCGTCTCTCTGCAAGTGGATATCTATACATGATCATTGGCGGAATTCCAGAGGGTGACACTTAGCATATTGTCCTCTGTATAACTTGTGCCGGTACTCAGAGTCGTTGCTTGGGACTTGTTAATTGATAATCCACGTTAATCGACACATAAATTTGGACCCTGTCAGTCAAAATAGACAGTTTAAAAATACTTCATTTTAGTTGGTGGAATTAGACACCAGTCTAATCGGTTTTTGGGTGACGTCTCTGAGTGTGGAAATTATGACTACATTGTTGTATTGGGTTCCGACTTGTAAAAACAAATGTAAGTGGTAATAGTAAATAAATAAATACATAAATATTTTGTGTAACAACACACTAGAAACCGGTATATTGTGACGTAACGGAACAGAAACATAATATGTTGTTATGCCGTTATTCCACTGTCCGTTTCGGGACAGGCAGGGTGGATTATTCAAATTTCATGTTGTTTGGTCGCCCCGTAGTCTGTACTTCGCGTTTTAATACCGTGGCGTGTCGTTTTAGCTGAGCCGTTGTTTTTTGTCACGCGATACGGACAACAGAATGCTTGATGCGATTTTAATAAATCTCAGCAAAAAAAAAATTAGTAATTTTGTATGTATTTTTAGTGAGTCTTTATTTAACTGAGTAAGGAAAAGATCGGAGGAACGTTTTGAACTTCTGCGTGTGCCTACACGGAACCACCAAGCTACTATCGGGCTCTCCTGATGGTTACCACTACCACACATTACACACTTGGTACATTATAAGATATGCTAAATGTGTTATATGTACCTACTATAACATACCAATACAGCTATACCAGGTGGATTTTTGGTAAGTTCGTGTTCAAGTTTTATACATATTTTCTTAGTAAATAATTGGATCCATACTTGTGAATGGTGAACTTCAGTAAAGGACTCGAGACCATTAAACTGGACATAAATAAACAGTACAACCTAGGGATTTCTCCTGTATTGTGGGTGCGTTTACAAACATTTAACTCACATACACAAACAGTAGTACCTAGTAGTAAATATTATTGTAGGTCATACAAATATTTGCTCCGTGCGGGAATCGAACACGCGATACGCAGCGCAGCAGTCAATTGCTTAACCACTGCACCAACCATGTCGTCAAAACCTTTACCTAACCTTTAATTTCGGAAGTCGGTGGCTAAAAACGAAAATACAAAACGGTCCACAATGACGAAAATATCGATGAAGACAAAATGAAAAAAAAAAACATACAAACGAACATAGAACCTCCTCCTTTTTAAAAAATCCTCGGTTAAAAAGTGCTGTAAGACACAAAAACAAAAACGTATAGTTATCGTGTACCAGAATAAACATATTCGTTGCAATAAAAAACAGAGCATTATGGGAACCTCGTAAAGCATGGGTTTTATGTGACGTATCCATGAATCTAACGGTTTGTGTGTTGTACTTGTACGTTGAAATATTTACGGTTCTAAAAAGTGAAATATTTACGATTCTTAAAAGTCAGATACTGTGGAACCTTTTATTTGAATAACGAATGATTGTTGTTTATTCAGCAAAGTTTATTTAAATCTGTGCTTGGGTGAGTTGTCACTCGCTGATAAGCCAGATTTTTCAACCTGATAGAGTAATTAGAACAGCTCCCGAAGAATGTATCTTCGGTACCTACATTCGGCAGGTTTGATCGTCAGATAGAACCGGGATCCTGGAATGCTCCTCAAATTGTTTGCAATTTATCATAAGGCAAAACCTCTAGGTATCCAGCACCCAAATAGGTCATGATTAACTTATGAACTATATGCGAACTGGACTCATACAATATTTTTTTTTAAACGAAGAAGACTACCATCGCCACGAATAGAAGAAGAAGACCAATAAAACTGATAGCGATCAGCACATCTAAACCACATTCAAGAGCTGTCAGTATCAATATTCCATAAAAAAAAGTGACAGTGACAGCCCTTAAACGTGGTTTATGTGCTGATCGCGTTTAGTTTCATTGGTTAAATTCGCCCTAAGTCATCTTAGCCAAATAAGCGGCAATATACACTATCAGGAGATAAGGGCGCAATTGCCCTAGTAACTGGAAATCGATTCCGGTCGCTTATCTATTCGATAACCCCATGACCTCCAATTAAACCCCTTAAATGAGTTTCCCTAAGTCGAAATCCAGCTAAATCGCTTCCACTTACCCCGGAATCTTTAGATTTGCCTCATCCCTATCAAATCCTTCAGAATAACAAGATAAGGCATAGAACGCACTGCGATTTAAAAAAAATAGGTACGAGATCTACACGCACTGGCGATTTAAAATCGTTGCAACGGTGTACACTGAATATGAACCACGCGAATAAAAATCGCGCGGATAAAATTGCGTGTGCGCAGTGCGTAGGCCTAACTGCTGTTTACTTATACGTGCGGATAAACTACTTTGTTTCGTATTAATTTATTCATAAGAGGTTTAATTTTATTATAGATTAGAACAACGGACCAGTCGCATATCAAGGCTTTTAATGATTTTATACTACTTCTACTTCTGTTTAGACGTGATCTTCAGGATCACGTCTAAATAGAAGTAGTAAAAACTATCACCATTATAAAGATAATTTAATTATTGATCTTTTAGTAAGTATACGTGTTTTATCAAAATACCTCTTGTCTTATGTATAATAAACTGCGTCTAATTTGCGACAGCGCTCCTTGATGGGCGAGTCCTATTACTGGCTGGACGTACGACACGTTGCGTGAGCTCAGTACAGAACACGCAAGCTAGCCACTCAAGGTCACTGGCATATATCTGCGTCTTAAATGATTAACATACAATTAGATTGCATATAATTAGAAGGAAAACTAGTAGCTTACCTACTATTGCACGATCACATCACATACACGCATATTGTTGATGGCTAATTAGGGACTTTCGGCGTATTTTCAGAAAACGCTAAATAATGTCTGTTTTTGCTAAGAAAATTGGTCTATGAATACATTTTTAATTCTTAGTGATAGTGGCAATATTCTTTTAGTTTATTGCTGTGTTTTATTCGAAGTAGAAAATACTAGCATGTAACGTATTTTGGATGTTATAAAAAAATAAAATTAAAAAAATAACAAACATGTAAATCCGACCCCATAATTATTTAATTATCTACAAAAAAATAATCTGAACCCTTATCTGCCGAATGAAATTGTATGCGAAAAAGTACAAGCGTTATTTATCGCAGCTAGCAGCATCGATAAGCACCGAAAGGCTTAAACCGGGACCTTTTAAATCTCAATAAATGTTACCGGTCATTTTTCCTTATCTCTTTTATCTTCTAACAATTCATTCGATTTTGTAAAGCGTGCTATTAAATCACCTTTAGATTTAGAGATAGGTAGGTACGTCCTATTCTTCCTACACGCCTGGTGGATTTTGATTAAAAGGTTTGTCACAAAAATTTTCAGGGACGGTTATCATACTTGAGATTTGTTTTAATTGATAGTAAACATTGTACTGTATATATGCTTCCACAATTTAAATATTTCGGCTATTCAAATCTGGGTCTCCTAGATTTACTTAATTCTTAAGTCTATATTCCCCATCATTACTATAGTCATTGATTTGATTTGCCTCTCATCCTATGCCAGTCCTATCTTCTGTTCATTACTATTAAGATTCTTTATTATTCCAGTTACAGCACCCCAAAAAGTTAAAATTAAACAGAGCAACAAATTACTTTTATCTCTCATGCCTGTAGCAACATTTCATTTGTTGTTCCCAACGATTCGACAGAGAAGTTACTTAACTTCGAAAGTAGACAGTCTTCGAACTCGTTTCGTTTCGTACCTTTAGTGATCATATTAACTGGAAGGAGAAACTCTCTCATTAATGACGAGGAAAAGTCTTTAAGGGAGCCAACTATTTAAGCAATGTAATTTTTCTGTTTTGGATGTATTGGGATTCTGGACTTGTGCGTGCGCCTTAAGAAACGAATGAATGAGCCCTAGTGAGGGCTTGTGTTGTGTTATTGTGTATATTATGTATGTGTATGTACTGTGCATTAAAGACATGTCTGAGGTGGACCATGAGGCACTTATCTTATAGTGCAGGTACTTGGACAGTGTTTAGTCATATTTTAGTCATATACATCATATTATTTTATTACTTATAGTATATTATTTACACAGTGGATTTATTAATATGTATTTATTTATTTACTGGCTTGATTTCCGTACGTGTTTTTCGGGTAACCACTGAAAATCAGCGCTGTGCTATGGGTCCCCCATAACTCAGCATTATGCTGAGTGAAAGCCTTTTTGTCACAGTCTTGGCATGCAGCTGCCAAATATTTGTTATGCTTATATGTTTATAGGTATTGTTGTTTTTTTTTTGTATGCACGTGTTTCTGTGACAAATAAACCTATGTCTCTCTTTCTTCTTTTCTTTCTTTCTAGTCTACAAAAAACTAGTAATCTAACTAGTTAATTCAGTAGACTATCTAAATCTCCGACAGATGATCAATGGCCTAAAACTTACAAGAATTACAGCAAGATGTACTAAACATCATTTATCGTCAGCGTTCTAATAACAATCTCAAATATACTATTACAATCTCCAGATGCAATCTATTTGATAACATCGCACATACAGTACAGCTAAAACTGTGATAATGTAATAATTTAATCAAACCATAGTTCTTCCGAATCAATTCATAAGATAGAGGACAGCTGTACCATGATTAAGGTTGGGTTCGTTTGCAAACGATTTAAGAAGCGAAGCAATTAGGGACAAAAAATACTTGATATAACAGAAATGGTGTCGTTCTTAAGTATTTACTGTTTTAAGTTATTTTTCATCTACATCTTCTATGACCTGCCATTACATATGCATATATCATTTTTTTTAAATTCAGCATCACACTGTATCTGTATGATGCCTAACCCAGAAAAAACTGTGCCAAAAAATCTACCCACCAACACCACTGACATTTTACGCCAACCATTTCTAAAAAGAAATATTGACACAGTTACCGTTACATTCGGGCTGTTAGTTGGCTCAAAGCGTATGTTACATTCAACAGATGGGTCACGTCTAAAAGGTTTTAAAAATAGAACTTATTTTTCGCTGCAACTGAAGCTCCTCCCAAACCATGTGACAGATGTCACAAGATGTCTTCCACCCCGACATTTCCGCGACCCGTCGCACCTCCCGTTTGACATGTTTCCAGAAGGAACTTGCACAGATCTGATAGCCTACCAACTGTCTACCAATAACTTTGGATAGAAATGGGAGCAAGTGGATTTTATCAAAATTGAGGACGTCTTGAGTTCTTGACAGGGGTCGAGTCAAATCTACTATCTTGATATTATTCGTTTTGATTGTGAGTAGGTATTGATTCCAGGTTTGATGGGTGCACAGTGTGGTCATGACTGTTCCTAAAAGGGAATCATGTAACTGATCCTCTAAACACTTTTTGAACTTCTAATGATGTACACTTTTTCAAATTTATGAATCTTTAAAAACTTTCGGGTGTAACTATGCAGACTTTTTAAAGTTAATGGAGCCTCTTTATAAATTTATTTCCTTTTCTCTCAGTTGGTCCCAGTAACTAATCTACGATACACTGAGTTAGGTTAGCTCAGACTACACGAACGCGCGCAAGCCGAGCGAGCGAAGCGAGTGGCAGCCGCGGCAGTGGCCGGCGAGCGCTATTTCCAAGTTGGTCGCAGTTACCTGGCTATTATAGAAATTATTAGGTTCACAAAAAGAAGCGCATTCATTATATTAGAGTGTTCAATAAAAAAATAGGAAAGCAAAATGGGAATTATTTGAGGTTCATTTAAATACATGCCTTCGTAAAATACCCTAGACTGATATTTCAATTTTTCTTAAATAATATGTTATTATGTAAGTGGTAAAGTTGTCACTATAAATTTTTGGGTACCTATTATGCCGAAGTCCCTTTTTTTGTTAGCCTTATTAATGGATTAAAACTGGATTTCTGATTCTTGAATCATATGACATGAAAGTATAGGCGATTAAATATAATTTTAATAAAGAAATGATGTCACAAAATAATCACGTAAGTAATTTTACTACGTAAAACACGCAACAAAACAAAACATGTATTTACTAAAAATTCCATGAAAGAAGAACCCACTAAGCAGCTTTGCAGCTTCGATAGAATTTCCATATATTTTCTAAGAAACATTTCTTAACCACACAATCAGATATTGAAAGAAAATGTGATCGAGAAAAAGCCATAAATATGCCTCTTTCACGTACACAATGATCTATTGAGTATTGCGTCGATGATAAATTTCTTATAATTTCCATTGGGAATTCAACACCCTACCCGTTCTCTTTTATTTAAAAAAAAAAGAAGAACGTTCTGTGTTCGCCTGTATGTATTCTTTTAAATGATGTTCGTCGACATTTTCGTCAATTGTGAACCGATTTTGAAAATTCGTTTTTGATTTGGTAGAAAAACATACGCGGTAGTTCCATATAAATTTTATTAACTTTGCTTGGATAGTTTTTGAGTTAGCTTTATAATACGATTTTTTCTCACTTAGTCTATAGGGATGATGTTATAATAACTTCCTGTCACTGTTATTTAGATAGCAGGTATTCGAAATTGTATGAGGTAGTATCACAACTAACAACAACAAAAAAAAACGACTTCCAAAAAAAAAAGTGAAAAACAACTTTAATTTCGGAAGTCGGTGGTAAGTTATTTGTGCAACAAGATAGCAAAGTTGGTTTTTCCTGCAAGTTACGAGATGCAAATAACTTTGATCTCGTGTAACACATACAATTTTTCACCTCAGCAACAGCACAGTGAGAACAAATTACATAAAGGTAAAAAAATACAACATGGTAAAAATTTTACCACAACTACATAGGTATATTCGTATATTTGAAAAACAATTTTTTTTTTTTTTTTTAAAGTAACAGTTTTTTTTGGAACCGATATTGTTGTGTTAGCGACTTGATTTTGAGTATTCGCTGAGGTTTCGGCTTCCTTACTTATGGGTTGTGACGGGAGAATAGTGAGCGATGGTATTCGAGACTCTGGAAGTAGATGGGTGAGACTATGGAGATGAGGTCTGTTTCAAGCGTATGGTCTCTACTATATATATGCTTACAAAATTTAGATTTATTTTGGATGGAATCCTCAGTGTATCCTGTCGTTTTAATGTGAGGTCGGCTCCTGAATCAGCCAAAAGCGTGGCCGAAGTTCGCTGAAAGCAATGTCCAGGTTAAAGCTGAGGTTCCTGTAGTTTTGGAAAAGAGGCTAATTCTCGCGGCATCCCACCTATTTTGTTGACTCCCAAAAATCGATTTGTTTTCGTAATAGCAGGGCGTAATGCCTTAAGTATATTTCTCAATAATTTTGGACTTTTCGGATTAATATAAAATTACTGACATTCTTTTCTAAAATGCAATAAGTTTGGGATAAGTTTTAATGCTTAAAAATATCATAAGTTTTTAGATATTTTTCGCGAGGCTCTTAATTCTGCATTTTTTACACGCTGCTTCAATTCTTCTGGTGTTAAATAGCAGACTTCGTCACTGGACTTACCTACTCATGTTTATTTATTATTATTTTTATAATATCCAACGTGTGATTGTGAATTGACCTTTGTACAGTTCTCGCAAAACTTTATGAGCCCTCTGAACGTAGGCCCGAGTACTAAACCGCGCAGGGCATAGATGAGTGCAAAATCATTTATTGTAAGCTGTGAAACATTTTTTACTCACTGCGCAGCCACTCGCGTGCAACTTCCGAGAGCTCAAAAAGTTTTGCGCATACTGTAGCTAGCGTAACAGAAGAAGAAAACAATAAAAAATTGAAACCCGCAATTTTTTAAAGATGCGTTCTGTATAATATTGAAGATTGTTAATACTAGAAACCTATGTACATTGATACATGATAAACTTCGTATTTTTAGAAGGTCGTGGGTTTGAACCTGGGCAGGCACTTTACTTTGTGTAAATAATTTCATCACCACTGCTCTCAAAACAGTGAAGGAAAACATCGTGAGGAAACCGGCATGTCCTAGAACCAAAAATTCGAAGACATGTGACATCTACCAACCCGCACTGGGCCCGCGTGGTGGATTACAGCCCACTCCCTCTCGAAGGGAAGAAGCCTGGGTCCCAGCAGTGGGGACATTATAGACTGATTATGATTATTTAGGCATTCTTTTAGGTATCGCCTAGTGTTACTGATAACGGGCACCAGTATTTCAAAGAGTTCCCTTGCTCAAGTAGCTTCACCAACTATCTTAACAAAACCCTCTTTAGCTCCTCACAGTACATAATTAAGAAGGTGCTTTATACCCAAAAGTTAGCAGTTCTGGGTTCATAATCCTGTTTAGGGATTATATTCCTTTTACAAAGACTCAAAGGTCCTTATCCACGGTCACACGTTCGTCTTTATAGCCCAGTCTATAGCTTTAAGAGCTGGGGTTTGCAGATGTTTAACTTAACATGCTAATGTTTATGACGTGAAGGGACCAGCTGTTTAATTAACTTAAAGTGTTTATCTTAAGGGTACACTAGTCGACGACGGCTCGAACTCGTTGGTGGACGTAACTAATATGTATGCTAATCAGTCTAATAATGTATTTATTTAGTTTTATTTATAAATTCATTATTTTATTTAGTGAAATAAACGATATTTTATAGCACGAAAAGCTCACTTGTAAAATTTCATGGGTGTATAAATATTATGAAAAAGCTATTGAATGTATTTACTCAAAGTAACAATTTTTGAACTACTGAATTAATTATCTATCCTTGTACGGTTCTATTTTCCCATTGTCCTACTACATAAATTATTTATTTACGCCCAAAGACGACTTAAAATGTGGATGTTTCGATGCTCATAACTTCCAAACCATTTTTTTTTCCTTTTCTGCTTCCATACAGGGCTAGATAATGACAAGACCAATTGATATAATTTTTAGTTTTGAACGTACACCGTCAAACAGACGAATAATTACCATACTACATTTGTATGGAAGAATGACCGACTAGAGTACCCTTAATATGACAAAATATTAAATCTCTAGAGTCTAGAGACATATTAATTTCTCTGTCTAGAGACTAAACCTCTGGGAGATGTCACTTTTGAAAGTCAACCGCGGTGAGAGTAGCATTAATATACGTAATTGAATATACAACATATTGTCAAAAAACTACAAAATTGACACATTTTCACGCTGGGTGCTGTTTAATAAAGTAGAAAATGTGTGAAATAAACTTGTAAAATAGTCAAATTTGTCGCCTGTTACCCGTCAGTTTTATTAAATAAGTAGCTAGCTGCACCCCGTGGTTACAGCATTCTGTAGCACCTTCTACACATGACATGCAGCCTGTAGGAGAAGTATTCTCGAACAACGTATGAAACCCTTCGTGTCCAATTTAATAACGCGTTCAGAAAACTGATGGGGTTGCCATGGCGTTGCAGTGCGTCAGGGATGTTTGCAAATTTAAATTTGAATTACTTATTAGCTAATAATGTGAAAAAACACACTTTAACACTGTTATTTAAAAATATTGTAAAAGCCAATTATTTTAAAAATAGTAACCGTGGAGTTTCTTGCCGGTTCTTCTCCATAGGAAACGACCAATTGGAACCGTGCACCTAGCTTCTGACGTTTCACAAGTGCCCATGTAGGTATATGTGAAATAAAATATTAAATAATAAAGTGTCAACTGTTGTGTGAAATAAAACTATTTTCTTAGTTCGAAGCTTCAGGAAGTTGTTTTACTCGTAACAAGTGATTCTGGTCCAGCTTTAATTTTCAAGAACGATATTGAATTCTCTTCCAAAATCTGAACACAATATCATATCTATTAGATGCACGTGGATGAGCAAGCGCTTGGAATTCCAGTTACCCACGCTTAGTTATCAATTTCTATTGGATTGACTAGCGTATCTGAGAATTGAGATGCAGCCATCCGATGACTATCTTAGACCGTGATGCATCTAAGACAGGACTATTATGTTGCATCATTAATTGTTATAACTGTACTTACGACTCAATAAGTTTGGATTTCTCTTCAACGTATTTTCAAAAAGTTTGTAAATTTGTGAGCACCATGTATCCCATCACATAGTTAATATATCTGTTGTTGCTTAATTTTCAATTCTTTTTACCTATTGTGGTATAGCAATTATTAAATTCTAGGTGCATCGTCTTCACATATAACTAATGTTCCTATATAAAATATTGTGAAACATTTTAAAAGAGTAACGGTGAAGTTTCTTGCCCATTCTTCTTTAATGCGAAAACTACCTTTTGAAAGGAGCGACTAGTATCAAATATATTTTTTTGTACATTTTGACGTTCAAAAGTGCCTTATAAGGGCCAATTTGAAATAAATTATTTGATTTTGACAAATACTTATATGTTCGTTGGAAAGTATAATTATTTGACCCTTAAATCCTTCACAAAATTAAAATTGAAAAACAATTTTGATGAAAATAGTCAATGTTTGAACTTTTCATGTTTTGTATAAACCTACTTACATACATTTTACTATGATCCTTATATTTTATCCTGTTAAGAGCTAAACCACTTACAATCTATATTATTATAAATGTTCCTATTTTCGTAATAATATTCTTACCAAATACTCGGGAACCAGAAAATCAGATACCCTTTCAACACGAAAGTCTTACCCACATAAGTTTTGCAGTAAAGCGACGGTCACGTAACATAGTTTGATACTTTTATCTCCAATCCGTGCTTACGCTCTCCAATCTTGTAATGCCTACTGAAGGCTGAGCAGTTTTACCTTCTTGAGGTAGCATCCTATTCGCTCTATAATTATCAATAAAAAAATATCAATTCATTTGATTATTTTTTTGACGTTTTAAGTGGGAATGATCACAAGACTATTCTCTGAAATTAAAGGATTTTATTACTGTCGGTACTTAAAAGTAAACAGTAGGTGCCGATTTCACAACCATAAGGCTGCGTTACCACCAGAGATGAGCGAGGATGCGAAGCGAGGGATGTGTGTGAAAATAACCATCATCGCTTCACTGTCTTAGTTTGAGATCAGCTAGCGTTGTTATTGGTTAGTTCTACGGACATTCCTCGCTACGCATCCTCGCTCATCTCTGGTGGATACGCAGACTTACATAACATGATCAGCCAATAATGTGTGTGAGTGGGCCATAATCCACCACACGGGCACAATGCGGGTTGGTGGACGTCACATGTCTTCGAATTTTTGGTTCTTGGAGATGCCGGTTTCCTCACGATGTTTTTTATTTTTATCCTCCGACCAGACGGGTGTCGTGTTTGGTGGGCAACTGCCCGACGATTGATGTTGAATAGTCTTATATATGTCGTTCGCGCGGTAAACTCTAATTGCGCGATGCAGGATTTGTGTGACGTCAGGTCTTTGATGCATAGTTTGCATGAGCCAACCTTCACCGTTTTTGAGAGCAGTGGTGATGAAATCAAATACAACAAGTAAAGTATCTGTCTGGGTTCGAACTCACGACCTACAACTCGTAAGTCAGGGCCGATACCACTATGAGCCACCACTGCTCAACCATACCCGTTACAACCATACCTGCAGTGAATAATAACGGCCTGATAACATGTAGGTACTATGATGGTAATAGTAATAAATTAACTCGCATTCAAGAACCACATATTGCCAATACAATATTGCAATATTGTCTTTGGTCCGTGGCCTTGACATCAACCGATGAACATCATTTTTAAGCGTTTATTGGTTGGTTGAATATGAGGCTTTTGGCTTGTTTTGTATTTGTGTATTTTGTGTTTTTTTTTGTGCAGAATAAACATATTTCTTTATTTTCTTTCCTTTCTTTCATACTCGGGATATGCTGATGTTTCGGTATGCTTAATAGTTTCACCGTGCTTACTGTCTTACCCACGTTATATTTGCTGCAATAAAGCTAATATTAATGACGTGACCTGCATATTGGGCAAAAACATCTACAATTGACACACTTTAGACAACTAATTCGTCTTGTATTTTTCCATCGCTCTTCATTTATTTATTTATTTAACGTCCTATTGGAACGCCTTATAGCAATTACACCAATAGAGCAAAAAAATATTTCCATCTATTCTGAGCGCGGTAGACATCCAAGGGTGGTGATGGATCGCGCATGATCACGCAGCGTCAAGACATTTATCCGTAGTTCCATAACTCCATCCATATTGAGCACATTCTTTGTGATTTTTGAGACATAAATAATTATTTAAAAAAAATACATTTAAATTGAAAAACGGTATAGTTTTCATCGGTAACTGCAATAAATTCAGCACAGCGCATAGCGCGCTCAACATAGTTTGATACTTTTATCTCAAATCCGTACTCGGCATTCCCGTAATACCGACAGAACACTACTTGAATTAGCATCCAATTTGCTTAATGGCCGTTAATACGAGCTTCACGTGTTAATTCGACTCGTTACCTAAGTGCTTTAGGTTCTGCAAAGAGAGCGCTAAGGGTTTTTGCTAGTTAATCGTTTTTTTTAACGTTTAATTTAATAAAGTTTTATCGTTTAGGTTTTAGTATGGGACCTTCTATAATGCCCTGCAATAAGAATGGGGATTGATCGTTTTAATTTCATCATAGGATTTGAAAAAAATAAGTTTTAGTACTAAAACCCAACTACGACAAAAAGTTATCTAAAAAGGTATAAACAAAACATCACAGGCAGACAAATTAAAAAAATCGGTTACACGTGTTAGGTCATATATCGAACTTTACGTAATGAACATTACGTATGACTCCAGTATTTTTTAGTTCATTACTTTATGTCCTCTTGAGGGCGCCATATTTAATGTGACGTCAATATAGTCTATAACGGACGATCAAGACGCTTCCAACGATACCTCATTTGTAAAATTTTAATGAGATTTTTAGAAGTTATAAAGAAAAAAGAAAAGAAAGAAAGAAATATGTTTATTCTGCACACACAAAACGCACATTTAAAGAAAAAACACAAAATTCACAAATACAAAAGTAGCCAAAAACCAACAAATAAACGCTTGAAAATGTTGTTCATCGGCTGATGTCAAGGCTTCGGACCGGTTGGAGGCGTAACGCGTGAAGGAGAGGCAAATTTAATACCCTCACGCCCCTAGCCGCCGCAGGAGACGCCCTGGGCGTCGGGAATCGCAAGCCGATTCCCGGCCACCGTAGGCGCGGGCTTGCGGACGGTGAGCAATGGGTAGCTCGCCGTCCGATAAGGACCAGGCCCGGGTCAAAGGCGCGTTGTGTTCCATGCGAGCCTCAAAGAGATGTCAGCAAGTGAAGGAGTCCGATGGGACCGATGCCTGTCGGAGTTGCAGGAAAGTCCGAAAGGGATACCGTGGCCCCTGGCAACGGAAAGGCAACTGAAGGAACACGGGTGGGTTTTAGTCAGTAAGAGTCTGACACGCCCTCTCGCTCCGCCCAGAGCGGAAGAAGTCATTTGATGATATCCGAGCAAAAAAAAAAAGTGGTGGCATCGACGCGAAAACTTTTACCATGGATTCAGTACATGATTCAGAACCGACGTAAAAAAACATTTTTCGTCGGTTATTAAACAAAAATCTGTTTTATAGAAAAGTGCAATACCTACGCGGTCAAAATGTATGGAACAGTTGATACTCGTATACTACAAAATAACCGACGATAAATAGCAATTCAGGTCGCACAGCGCTAATTACCTAAAGTTATACTCACCTAGAAGTTCTGCCGCCTCTCGCTCAAGCCTCTTTTTCCTGCCTCACTCTTTTATCTTCTCTTGGCCCGACAAGGCGAGCCCACCGCGTTCTTGTAGCTTCATACCTAAAATGCGGAGTGCGCCTGCCTGTTACCGGACCGGCGGCCTGTTTCATCGGCTGAACAAACAGGGTGGCTTGGAAAGTGTGGGTAAACTTCCATGAATTACACACACGCTGGGGTAGTGGACACACAAAGCAAACACTAGGAGCGGGTCAGTTGGTAGTCTACGCATTCAGGGAAGATTATTCTAGATGAAGTTGATACTTTTAGCAGATTTTATTTTAACCCTCGACGCGAAGCAAAAACTGTAATAAGAGTCATTACAGTTTTTGCTTCGCGTCGAGTATAACTAGGCACGAGTATATCTACTCTCCCACAAAAAAAAAAAATTGCTCAAAATACCTAATACTTGACAAAAACTTTTTCACAAAAAATAAAACCGACTTCCAAAAAAAAACAAAAAGTGAAAAATAACTTTCGACTTCCGAAATCAAAGTTATTTTCATTTATGTGTTTTTCTCTTGTCCTCTAAAAATAACAATTCTTTAAATAAAAAAATAATTTTACAAAAAAAGGCGAGTTTTGCTCGCGTGGCCGCAAAAAAATCTACAAAGCTGCCAGTATTCGCGTGTTCACCGCAAAAGTTGTTTATTACTTGAGTTTAAAACCAGAATAGTACTCGAATGACCAGCAACTTATTTTTATATTAAGTAATTTACATTCTTTAGTGGCCAGTAGGTATTTGTATGTTGTAGTGGTAAATAATTTTGTATTTACCACACTAGCTGTTTTCATTTCATTTTCCGCTGTAGCTTGGTACTTGTAAAATGTAAATAATGGCCAAACATAAAAACCAGGAAATGGCTTATGTTCTTATTGCATCAACTATGAGAAAATTATAATCAGAAGTACGAAGTAATTGTAGTAATTATACAGGGTGTTAAAGAATCACGCGGTATACGCATTCTGTACATCAAACTAAGTAGCTTAGTTTGAATTTCCGCGCATTATTTGAGAAAAGTACTTGGCCGCAACCTGCATGCATTGATGAACTCTTATAGGTGTGCCTCGGATTCGCCTCTGCCCACATTTTCAAGATCGTCCGTCAATGCTCCTGTTGCAGGCCGCGACAGTAATGTACTACAGTGAAAAATAATTGCTGGCAAATATTTGGTATGAAAATTAGCTGATGACGGTAGTGCGCAATATAATGCACGTAAAACATTGTGCATAGGTGCATTTAATATTAAAAGAGTATTAAAAGTTCAGTTATAACATTTAAAACTAGTCTTCGTAAAAAATATAGAAAAAAATTGGAACTTCAATATCTTCGTAACCAGAGAGAACCCAGATTATGGTAAAATAAAAATAGGGAAGAACAAATGGCTCTCGGCTTCGTGTTTTTACACCTGTTATTTACCTATATTGTTTAACTAGTTTACATGGCAAAATACTTAAAATATGAATAGTGTCATATTTATTAGAAAACAGAGCGTCGCACTCGACTCACTACATTATAACTATTAAACCAATAACCAACAAAATAACAACAAAGGTAACGGAGCCTGCCTACAAAACAATATATATATATATATATTATATATTATCACCTACCTATTCATCCAACTGTCACACGTAACTCGTAAACAGATCCCCTGAAGGCTGCTATCAATCCAAATGACTTATCGCTCCAAGATCGAGCTTCCTTTGACAAGGGTGTATGAGGCCCATACAATTATTATAGGACGGTATGACATACGGTGCCTTGAATGGAATGAAAAGGGACGGCGTATTTAAGTGACGTGATTTAGGTGACCCGTACGAAAAATACGCGCTTTGACGTGGACTTGTGGACACCAGACCGTCTTACCAATGTGATTGGATATGGACATCTTCTAAGCGTTATGTGCTCCTGGTACATGAACGGGAAATATTAAAGAAAACTACGATTTTTATCCGACTACGGGGAAGCGAAAAAGGAGGGCAATGTTTTTGATTTAATGTCGGTGTGTTTTCATGTTCGGATTCACGTTTAGGATGAAAGGCTAAAAATATTATCACACTCTGTTGAAAAATACGCATAAAAATATAGAATGAAGATTTTCAAAATTAAAAAGGTTTGTGATACGTATATTTAAATCAGTAATGGTTTTCATCCTTCACCTTTGTTTCTATATTTTCAGCAGCCAAATATTTAAAATTAACAGTCACTCTGTATAATAAAGATATTTTGTGAATACATGACAATAGAGCGGAGAAAACAAAGGAAGTTATGATTAATTGATATTTTTCCGTTTATTCGTGCGGAAATGTCGGGCTTGCTCGACCTCGAGCTTTTCATAGCAGTATCATAAGCAAACGTTACTTATTTTTGTTAATATATGGCGGAAATCATATTAATTCATATAAGTATTAGATATCTACTATTAAGGTCGAAAAGTCCTTTCGAGATTTTCGACCTTAATAATGTGTCCCTTGGATAAAGTACCTACCTACATACATATTTTAGAAAGAAAAGAAAGAAAAGAAAGAAAATAAAGAAAAGAAAGAAAGAAAAAAAGAAAGAAAAATGCGTTTATTGGCATTACAAAAAATACACAGGAAAACTATAAAAACAGAAAAGAAATTATTACAATAGTATTATTAAATATTTAAATTGTTTAGTTAAGTAAGTAGGTACCTATATACTTACTTAACTAAACAGAAGTTGGTCGTTTTGACTGTTCGATTTATAAACAAAAGGCCTCTCTGGTCTTTAGATACCTATTGCAAAAAAACCGGCCAAGTGCGTGTCGGACAGCGCTCAATGAAGGATACCGTAGTTCAGATGAATTTATCCCAAATACAAACTTAACATTGTAGTTGAAAAACATGTTTTTTTCATACATTCCAACTGCAAATGTAAGTTTGTACGAACAATATTGAGATTTACCATGTTATTTTAAGACCATAGACTTCATATAGGTTTTCCTGTAATCTATGAGTAGTGCTCGCAAGCGCTACTGCTGAGCATGAGGTCCTGGGTTTGACTCCCGGGTCGGGCAAAGTGCTATTGGGTTTTTTCATCAGAAATTCCTCAGTAGCTGCCCGAAGTCTGGATATGTGCCCGGTTGATGGCTATAGGCTCGCCCATAACATACCTAACTGGCGAAATGTGGGTGTACTATAAGGTAGGTACACCTCTGCCTAACCTTTCGGGGATTACAGGCGTGATGTTATGTTTCTGTGAGTAAAGCATTCTTTGTATTTTTTTCAAAATTTTAGGCTCAGTAGTTTCGGAGGTAAGCGGGAAGGCAGTGATCAAATTTCATCTATTTTCTTAAAAATATCTTTTAATGTATTCATTTTAAAAAGATTTAAAAAAATTGAGACCTTTGCAATAAGTTCTTTGATATGTCACACGGTACAGTTTGCAAGACCTTTTTTTTCTCTCTCATTTAGCCCCCAAAAGTGACCGCCATATTCAAAATTCATTTATATTTACGTTACGTTCGTGTTTCGTGTTTACGTTCGTGTTCGCCCGTGTTTGGATCGAAGAAATACATATGTGTACCAAATTTCATCTTAATCGGTCCTTTAGATTCGTAGTCGGTTTTGCCGGTTTTCAGCAAGGTGTTTGAAAAAGTAATGTTAAATCAAATGCTCAATCATTTTAATCGTAATAACATCTTACACGATCAACAGTATGGTTTTACCAAGGGACGTTGCACAACTGACGCCGGTGTCACTTTATTAAAACACATATTTAACGCGTGGGAAGAGGCACAGGATGCAATAGGTATCTTCTGCGACCTATCCAAAGCATTTGATTGCGTTAATCACGAAACACTGCTCTTGAAACTTCAGCATTACGGACTAGCAAAACTTGCGCTTAACTTAGTAAAATCATATTTGAATGATAGACTGCAACAAGTTCAAATAAACGGTGTAAATTCATTGGGTTTAAAAGTCAAAATGGGTGTACCACAGGGCTCGATATTGGGCCCATTCCTCTTTTTAGTATACATAAATGATTTACCTTATTTACTGAAAAACCGACCACAAATGGTGTTATTTGCTGATGACACATCACTTATTTTTAAGGTAAACAGACACGCACAGGAGCTTGACGACGTAAATAACGCTATGCTAAAGGTCCATAATTGGTTTACTGTAAATAATTTAGTATTAAATGAGAAGAAAACTAAATGCATAAGATTCGCGTTACCGAATGTTAGAAGTAATGAATGTCACGTTGTACTGAATAAGGAGACACTAGAATTCGTCGAAAAAAACGGTTTTCCTGGGAATCACGCTTGACTCAAAACTACAGTGGGGTCCTCACTTAACATCACTTGCAGGGCGGCTAAGTTCAGCCACTTACGCTGTTTGGAAAATCCGCCAACTAACAGACGTGGATACCGCGAGACTGGTCTATTTTAGTTACTTTCATAGCATCATGTCTTACGGTATTTTGCTGTGGGGACGGGCCGCAGATATTGACTCTATATTTATTCTGCAAAAGAGGGCTGTTAGAGCCATCTACAACCTCCGCAGACGCGAATCTCTTAGGGAACTGTTTAAGAAAATTAATATCATGTCGGTACCTTGTCAGTATATATATGAAAACATTATGTATGTTCGAAAAAATCTACATCTCTATAGTAAGATAAGTGACAGGCATAATTTTAACACAAGAAATAGGAACAAATTAGATCAACCACGTTTCAGATTGTCTAAAGTACACACTTCTTTTATGGGGTACTGTGTAAAATGTTATAATAAAATACCACTCGATATTCTTCAACTAAATGAGAAGAAATTTAAAACTTGCATTAAACGCACACTATGTAGACAAGCATACTATAAGTTGGATGATTATATCGTAGATAAAAATGCTTGGCTAAATGCTGGTCCTGCTCCACAGCCACTTGGGCCCACTAGTTAAAAATGAAAAAATTGGTAGAGTTGCTTCCCCTTTTTTATTTTTTCTGACTACGAACTTATTGTTTATTTTGTTTTTTTATTTTTATTAAACTAAGTTTTAATTATTGAATACTCCAATAGATAATATTGATTTTCTTTCTTTTGGTGGTAAAATTCTTGCAAACTGTAGTTTTGTATAACTTAGACGCATTTTTATTTTCAATTTTTGTAAATGTGAGTACCATGGAGTCGTTTTACTATGTTATTATGTTGATTTTGACTTGAAAGAGCAGGGTAGTTGAGAGTATGTCATGCTCACTTAAATGTCTCGCTGATGGTGGCGAGTGTGTTGGATCATTCGGTTCCCTACAAAATGGTTGAGCTGGATGGTGCTGATCCACGCGTCATGTTCGTGAACGGGCGCCGTCAGTTGAGACTGGTCATCTCTTATCTGCCAGGGCTTATTTTTAATCGTTTTTGATTTATATATATTTTTTTTTTACATTGTTCTCACATATAGAATCAACAAGAGTAATGTACCCAGGATTTTGTAATTTCTATATTTAAAAGAGTGTCCTTGGAGTTTCTTGCCCGTTCTTCTCCATAGAGATCTACGTTTTGGAATGGGCAACCAGCTTCAACTTTCTGACTAACTGACTCTTTGACAATTCAAAAGTGCCTGTAAAGGGTTTAATTGAAATAAATGCTTTGAGTTTGAGTTTGAGTTTGAGTAAATTGGCTGTGACAGACGGTCAGACAGACAGACTCACTCAGATCTTATAAAGGTTCTGTAGCGGTTACACCGCCACATACAAACTACGCATCAAAGACATGACGTCACACAAATCCTGCATCGCGCAATTAGAGTTTACCGCGCGAACGACATTATATAAGACTATCCGACATCAACAGTTGGGCAGTTACCCGCCAGGCACAACACCCGTCTGGTCGGAGGATCCTCCCTTTTCTATGGTGGAGAAGTGAACTTTACCCCCTGTTCTTCATGCCCCTAAAGTTCCGTTTTTCCTTTTGAGATACGGAACCCTAAAAACATCCTAGGTACTTCAACGTTTCGGAAAAATTGCCATAAAATACTGTAGGTATCATAGCATAATCAGCCTATAACTATCCCACTGCTGGGCCACGGACCTCTTCTCTGTGAGAGGGAGTGGGCCGTAATCCACCACGCCAACCCAGAGCGGGTTGGTAGATGTCACATAATGTCTTTGAAGTTTTGGTTCCAGGACATGACGGTTTCCTCACGATTTTTTCCTTTATCGTTTTGAGAGCAGTATCAGCAGAGTAAATATCATGTCCAGCCAGAAATATTTTATGAACTTCAGAATTGGGTGCAGAGAGAAATGAAAAATTTGTGAGATTTTACCGAGATAAAAGTATCCTATGTGTTAATCCGCAGGTTATAAACTGTCTGTGTGCCAAATTTCATCTAAATAAGGTCATCCCTTTTTGCAAGATTGAGTAACAAACATCTAAACATACAAACTTTCACATTTATTATATTTTATTTATGTAGGATAGACTTATTATTATTAACACAGGCAGACTTCAGCTTTTATAATAATACCTTTGTAATTAAGTTAACCGGTTCAAGTTTCAGCAAATAAACATTGTTTGATAGAAAAGATAACAACAGCCAGTGACGTCATTCAACTCCTTTTATTCAGAGAGAATGTGCGTAGTTTATGATGTTCTGAAATCAAAACATCGACCCTCCCACGCTTCACCGTACCGGATCTCTCTTTAATTTATTATGACACCAGAAACTCAAACTGTTTATTCAAGTGTCGCAACATATATGTAATATTAGAACAAGTTTTTTATTTTTTTCAATAATGGACATTTTGCAGTCGGCCATTTAATCAGGCTATCCTGTGGATGCCTCAATAAATTAGGGCCACCAGCAAGGGCATAAAACTTATAAACTAAGAAAGGCACACCCTGTGCGGCATAATACGGACCTCGCCTTAGGGCGTCGCTTTATTCCCCGATCAATAATAATGAAAATTTGATCCAGCCTGTCCCACTTTGCTGTCCTCCCGCCAGCGACGCCCTAAGCCGAGGTTCGTACCCCACAGGGGGTGCCCTTAGCGAGCGTTCGCTTAATTTAACATAGAATAGTTTATGCCCCTGGCTGGAGGCTTTAAGTTAGTAGCTTAAGACATCCACAGGATAGTCCGGTTAAGCAGCTGCGACCTCAATCTGAGAGTCAACTGCGAGATGCCATATCAAACTCAAAGGGCGTCGCTGGGGGAAGGCAGCAAGGGACAGACAGGATCAGATCATGATTATTGATCTATAAAAATTTCCTCTAGCTTTCCTGCAATTTGTGGGAGTGATTTAGTGAAATGCGACGGAAGTATGTTACAGGAAGCCGGGAAGCGCACGCTATTTGATTTAATCAATGAGCGTGCGTGGTGCTAGAGTTAGCCGTCAGATGGTACCAACCCATTTTCCGATAAGTTGGTACTGTCATTCAAGATGTCAGATGTTACACATCATATTGGAAGGCTCGCTCGTTTTTTTCAGTGTCATTCCATTTTTATTATGTGTATGTTTTTATTATTATCAGCCCTACAAAGTTGGGCCTTCTAAAATGTTGGTATCAAACGGGTGTGGACTGCTTGTATTGGTGAGCGTATTTTTTATAAAGTATTCTCCTTTAGTATCTGAAGCAAAAGTTACTCAAATACTCCCACTTTGCTTTGTAAATAAGGCAGCATTTATTATTGATCCATGAAAAATATGTGTTTCAAGTAAGTGAGCAGGTACTGTTTATTGCTAAGTCCATTATGAATACATGTAAAACGCGAGCTTTCGTCAGTTCCTAGTACTTTTATATGCAAACTCATGCTAATTTTAAAACAGCGTTTTCCGTTTGTATTTCATGTTTGAGTCGCCTGGGAAATCTCAAGCTGAAAATATTTTTATAGAGTTCATAAAACGTTGGACTAGTTACCTGCAACTGCTAGCATAATATCATCTAATGCTTTATTTGAACGAAGCACGGTATTTGTAAAGAAAGTTTTAGAGATATAACAGGTAGGAACAGGGTGTAAAGTTTACTCATCCTCTATAGAAAAGGGAGGATTCTCCGACTAGACGGGTGTCGTGTCTGGCGGGCAACAGCCCAACGATCAATGTCGGATAGTCTGATATATGTCGTTCGCGCGGTAAACTCTAATTGCGCGATGCAGGATTTGTGTGACGTCAGGTCTTTGATGCGTAGTTCGTATGTAGCAATGTAGATGCCGCCACAAAGTAAGAAATAATATTGCCTCATTTGCAGCTTGGAGTATAGAATAATGAATTTAAAAGGTCACACATAAACTCACGCCATCTTCCCGTAGAGGTAAACAAAAACTACAGAACGCCACCTGCTAAGATCCTTACATACTCCTTTAGCTTCGTTTACGTTCACACATCTGGTCATACACGCACTCCGGTTCCGAGTACTACGCACCTGACCTTTCTGAAGAACATCAAAAATAAAGTATAATATCTTTATAGGGTGTGATTACGGCGTATCCACTCATAAATACATGTTGTTAGTCGCCTTTCATTGCTTCTATCAACTTGACCAATGACCAAGTGCAGTAATAGCCTAGTGGTGTGACCATCGGACTACCAAGTCATAGGTCTCGAGTTCGAACCCCAGAATTTTCGAATTCATGTGCATATTGTATAATTATCACTTGCTTCAAAAACGGTGAAGGAAAAACATCGTGAGGAAATCGGCATGCCTGAGAGATATTTCTCGACAGCATGTGAAGCCAAGTCAGAGGCCCATGAGCGGCTTTAAAACTCTGACACCAAGTTAGTCACTAACCACACGAAAAGAAGAGAAGTAATGGCCAAACCATCTAATCCACCTAAACAGTTCATTCTATGCCCAAATAATATAGTCTGTGAGCACAAAAAGTGAGCACGGGCTATTATTAAGACCAAAGTAATATAAGGAAAGTCTAAAGCACATTAATCGACAATTCAAACTAAAGTAACGATTTCAATCCACTATCAAATAGATCTCACTTTGATGTAACCTTTTTTAAACTTAGTTCGTTTCGTTTGAATTGATTTCGCAACCGAAGCCATTTTTCATTCTGAATATTCAGGTTTTCGGAGTTCTCAATTCTAATGTTGTCCACGCATACGTGTGGACAACGTTAGAATTGAGGCTAATCAGTCGTAGTGTAATACGTAAGTACTGTAGTATAATATCTTTTTAATATATTATATATGTTAATGACAGTCGCGTCTCAATATGTATACGAGAACCTGATTTATGTAAAAAAATATATATAAATCTATATTCTAAACACAGCGACATTCATAGCATAAATACTAGAAACAAAGATTTATTTATTGTGTCCAGGACTAGGCTCCAAAAAATTTGTTATTCATCTAAGTGCCAAAGTATACGCTTTAACAACATACTCCCAAGCCATGTTAAAGCTTCAATAAATTTAAATCATTTATTAAACAGAAGCTATGTCAAAAAGGTTTTTAGAAAGTTAAAGATTACTTAGACGACAAAAAGGCTTGGGGCTAATTAAGCTACACCAATGTAGGGTACATTGGGTACCCCCCAAGCAACAAACAAATGTTTTAGAATCAAGGACTACATGAGCTCATATATAATTGTTTAGTTTATTTTATTTGACTTTATAATTATGTCAATTTATTTTAGTGTTATTTTCATTTATTATGATATTACAACAAAAAAAAAATGCTGTATTGCAATATGTGGTAATGTAAATTATTTTTGCATTAGTAACATTTTAATAGAATCAAGTTTTTCTAACTGAACAGACAGCTGTGCTGCTGAGGAGTTTGTTGCGCCACTTCTTCTTCCCAGCTAAAGGACTAGGAAGTGGTGAACAGCAGCCGTTTTTGGGGGACTGTCTTATATAATTTTGACGTTCAAAAAGTGCTGCTTCTTAGCCTAGTTTGAATAAATGACGTTTGAGTAAACCTCATGAACATCAGTAGTGAGCTAACTGTCACTAATGCCAAATGTCACGAATGTCACTTTCAACTGAAACAGTTGAAGCGTGCCTACACGGGAGGCTTAGTGTGGTGATGAGCCAGTGTACTGATACAATCAGTTTAAATACAGTATCAACAGGATTCTACAAGTACGATTGTTTTTCAAGCAATCCGCATCGACATAGAAAACTTCCATCAACATTGACATCTCGATCGCTAACACAGGCACACAATTTCCGATACCTATAAGTTGGACCCTCTAGCTTCGCCCACTATCGTCCATCATTACTATTAATATCGTCACATCTGGAGTCGACAATTTTGAGAAACACTGAATAAGTCTATTCATCTCGTTTCAATACAGAATACGGAAAGCATGAAAAGATGTCATTGAGGCAGTTCCAAGCAAGATTGATGACAGTTTCTCTTAAAATACTGCTATTCAGTTAAAACCCGAGGGAACAAGAACTTTTCTAGTTGGTGAGAGATGAACGAGGTTATATTGAAAAGTTGTTTTTTGTGGAGCTTTTCAATATTGTTTTACGAAAATGTTGTTTGTGGTGCTGGTTTTAATGGATGTCTTGTTTGTTTTCTTTCTAAGCTCTGATCAGCTGACTATTACAAATTAATTGTATGAAAGAGCGTTCATTCAAAAAGTTGGCAAAGCCGTAAATAACTGTCAAATATTTATCTGTTTTGTTTAATTGGCAATATCACTGTACTGTATGGAAATATGAAATATCGCTAACAAGTGATCTAGAATATTAATAAAGAATTGCAATTATAACACTGAATTTGATTTTGTAGCCGTTTTAGGTGTCAAAAAGGCATTTGGAAAGATTCAAAATACTTTTTTTACATCTAAAAATAAATATTCGGTGTTAATATATTAGTTATTGCATTTCATAATCAATATTTTAGTTCACTAGTGAGCCATAATTATTTAATATAAATTCCATATTGCCAAATTACCTTATCAAAACACCGATATATTTGACATCTATTTGCGACGTTGCCCACTTTCTGAATGCACTTTGACCTCTGAATCTGTTTATTTTTTTCGTGTTTCTTCTCAGAGTAGTCGGCTAGGAAACACCGATGAGATGGTCGTTTAAACAAAAAAAAACTGACGTTTAAAAGTGTTATTTTTAACCCGTTTAGAAATATCAATGATAATCTATAGTATTGATCAATATGACGATAATACTAATTTTGATATTGATTAATTTTAACGGATTTTTAATCATCTATACTAATATTGTAAAGAGGTCAAATTTTGTGAGTTTGGATGTAGGAGATAATCTAATCAATCAATCTGCCTAGCCTTTTCTCAACTATATTGGGGTCGGCTTCCAGTCTAACCGGATGCAGCTGAATACCAGTATTTTACATGGAGCGACTGCCTATCTGACCTCTACCACCCAGGAACTGGGTAATACGATACCCTTTGGTAAGACTGGTTGTCAGATTTTCGGGCTTCTGACGACCCGTAACGACTGTCAAAGATCCACAAATGACTGCCGGGACCAACGGCTTATCGTGCTTTCCGATGCACGGAGGAGTCTCGGTATGTAAAGATGATCACCCATCCACAGACCAACCCCTGCAAGGGTAGCTTAACCTCGATCGGATCGACCCGTGTGGCAGTTATTACTGAGCCACGAGCTTCTCTAAGGAGAGAGGAGGAGATAATCTAATCTGATTCCAAAATCCTTTCACTAATGGGAAGTTTCAGTATTGCCGAATGTCATTAGAAAGAAAGAAAGAACGAAACGAACACAACAACGAAAAGAACACACGAACAACGAACAAAGGACACAGTTCGTGAAACACATAATAACAAAATAAAACGTTAAAATAATTATAAAGCAATAATAGTGCGTGCCTCACGGCTGCGTCAAAAAGCCCAACAAATGCGAAAAAGTAAGAGAATATAATATTTTATGTTAAAAAGAGAACCAAACATAAACAATACACACACCTTCCTAAAATCATTAATAAGATAGAAAAAAACGGTACGATATTATTTTCTTTTTTAAAAACAATATTGTTATCACATACAATGAAATAAAACTGGAGGGTGCTAAATAAGGACATGATTACAACAAAACGAAATTAAAAGCAAACATGATCTTGCACACTCTGTTTGCTTATGTTTCTAATCAACTTGTGTAACCTGCCCTTATATTTTGTCCTACCTTAATACTCTGAGGTCGATACTCTTTTGTTTACAGTTAATAAGCGTAATAGTAATTGAACAAAGTGAAGAGAAGATGTTGGTAAATAATAAAAAAACGATTTTATTCTTTGTTTTTTTTTAAATATCTCATATTAATACGTAAAAGTGGGCGTCTCCCATAGTTCTAGAGATACTTAATGATAGATCGCCCGATGACTTGTCCTACTGGAAACTCTCCCCGAAGGACGAGTTTGCGTCCTGCTGGAAGACTACCTTGAGTCCTGCTAACAGTACGCAGTTTGTATGACATTTTGTCTGGTCCTTCCAGCAGTATGGTGACCTTGATTTTGATCTTGCGCTTGTCAGAAATTCTAGGTTCGTTTTCTTGCTTCCTTTAGCTACTTAAAAATTTTGCAAAGCCTAACGTCATTAAGTAATTTTGCAGAATCCCGAGTCACGCGGCAAGGATAAGTGATAGGTCTAACAATGAATACATGTTTGATTTGTGATATATTCATTTATAAACACAATGTGAATTTCGTTCCAAATATTTCCACTAGCGCATCCAGATTCTTCATATTAGTTGAATTTTAAATTGTAACCCCAACTAATCTCGTATATCTTTTGTTTCAGGTTTCAGCAACATAGCCTTAGGCCTTGGAATTATCATTGCAACGCTTCTCAACCTCACCGACTGCGACATCGTCACCGATGCACCGAAAATCAAAGAAATATACAATAATATATACCAAAGGGACAGTCCCAAAGATATACCGGAACCTGAATTACTGCCTGTACTACACGGGAACGATACTCGATGCCGCATCTCCGAGTATTTGTGTACAAATAAGAAGTGTATACCGATTAATCGATACTGTGATGGTTCGAACGATTGTGGAGACTCCTCTGATGAGCCGAGACATTGTACACGTGAGTAGATTTTTGAATATTTAATTTGATAATGGATTAACTGACCCAAAAATATTCTTTTTCTTTATGATACACAGAAACTTTGTAAAATTTTGGTAAATAAGGTTGGAAAAATGGAAAATGTAAGAATAACTAACTACTTTGATAAAGTATTTGGTTTCAAATTAGTTAAAAACCTTAATAGGTTGGCACAAGAATACAATAAACTAGGCAAATATTTAACAGCTAAAGTACAAACGATAAACAAAAGCACGCAAAACGAAACATTAGTAGCAGCAGTAATGTAGAAAGAAATAGTCCCTCTCTACGCGAGCATAAATTTTAACACTTTTATAATCCCTCTTCCGAGGAAGTGGTTCCTACATGACGTGGCAACAGCTGAGAGGAGGTAAGGGTACAGTTTATCTATATCAATATGCATATAAGTTGAATTCACGGACTAGAAATGAGTAGAGTCGACGGAATATATATTTTTTCTTGAAGATCAAAGTTTTTTTTGATCGCATGAATAAGTAATTTATCTAATGCTACTTGTGTTAGATAAAGGTTACGAAACTTTTTGTTAAGAGCAGATTAAAATTTCAAGTTTTTGTTCAAATATCAAGAATCTATCCGAGACCGGTTGAAGTGTTATTACTCCGATAAACTTTAAGGACTATTGGAAACGAACTGTTGCCGAAATTCCAGCATTTTGTTGCGTAAAGTTTTCTTCAGTTACAATTTTCATAGCTATTTGAGAAGCAATTCCAATAAGTGACTGACTATTTGGATATCTTATACTTGTTTGAATGAACATAATGTGCTATAACATCAAAGATTTGGCGTTGTAGTTTCATTTTAGCGTGGCTATCATATCAGTTTTTCTGTTGCGAAGTTCTTGGTTACTTACAGTTAGGAAGTGTAAACACAAACTCAAAGCAATTAATACAATTAAACATATTATTGGCACTTTTAAATTGTCAAGGGGTCGGTCAGTCAGCAAGATGACGTTAGTTGCCAATTTCAAAGCGTAGTAGTTCCTATTGAAAAAAACGGACCAGAAACTACAAGGACACTACCTTTAAATCAAAATTGTATCTACTTATCATTCATGTTGAACCAAATCTTCCAATAGATTATCATGCACATTTCTGTGCTAAATAGTTCAAATTTGGTATTTGAAGTTCGAGATAGTTTTAATCAAAACAATCCAGAAATGCCAAAGTTTAAAGGAACCTGAGTATAGCTTCTACCTTCAGAACTATAAAAGACTACATCACAATGAAGAACAAAGTACAAACAAAACTCCTTATTCCTGTACTTACATACCGTCTTATAATAGCAGCAGTATATACGCGGAAACTAAATAAGATACGGAATGGTAACGGTTTGTTAAATACATTTCCCCGAGGGAAATTTAAGTCTGACAGAATTCGTAACGAATTAATTGTAAGGAAACAGTGAGAGGCGGAATAGATGCACAATTTCCGTACACAAGAGTCTCAGAGAAGGGATTCTGCTTCCTTATATGTGTATATACGGTTTTCTTAAGAATTTTCAGCGATAAATCGTCGTCGTCATTATTGAAGTTGCCTATCACAGATATTTAAAAATTTGTTTACGTTTTTTCATTCATTTACACAATTTTTCGGAAAATATATGTCTCCCACTCAAGAAGGTACAGGTACTTGAGTGTGAGACAGATTTTTTTCCAAAAAATTGTGTATTAATTTAATTTTCGATTATTATGTTAACACATCGTAAATGGAATGAATTTCGTTTTGTGTGTGCTGATGTTGAATTTGTTTTTTTTACTCAAGCACATGCGTAAGCTATATTTTAACGACGACACGTACTTTGATAATTATCTATGCAGCACATTTTAAGTTAATGTTACCTCATTCTGTAAACGAAGGTTTCCACATTCACCTGGAACTGTATACCACGCTTGGAGCTGATAACCTGTCACGGCTTAAGAGCTTAACATACGGTGCGACGAAGTGTATTACAGGATTATTTTATAGCTTGCACGGATATTTACTGTTACTTAATTTGGTCTCTCCATTTAACACAGATTTTACGTAAGACAAGACGTGTGTGTTTTGAATTATTTCTAGAAGAAGTTGGGTGGTTTCACATACAAAACATAACGCCATTTAACAGAGTCTGAAAGGAAAAGGATGAAAACAACGTGTTTATTTATTATTTATTAAATGCATACTTTATTGACTACTAAATAATACAGTACACACGCAATACAAACATTTATAAAACAAGTGTAGGTACAGTATTTAGCTCCTTAAGTTGTTAGTTGAGATACACAATTACTGACAAATTCGTGTACTGACTGGACAGCTCCACCCAAATCGTGTGGTTCTTTCCTCATAAGATCATCTCAGACATTAACCTGCTTGGTCCTCATATGGCCTGACCAAGACTATGTCTGGACTTTAAAAGAGACTGTGACCTCTGAGTTTGTTTCGATTTTTCTTCTCGTAGTCTGTTTTTTAGTTAGTCTTTGTTTGTTAGTCTTGTTCCTTCGAGTAGTCTGTTAGGAAACATCGAACTCGTCTAGTTTTAAAACATAATTTAATTTTGATGTGGAAAAGTGATTTATATCGAGAAATAAATATAATTTATAGTGGGTGGTCTTATCGCTCATGGCGACCTCTCAAATGCAACCTTGACCTTTTAAAGTTAGTCGGTATAAAGATTATGTATCACTACTAACTTGAAGGACCTTTTATGGTGTCTTTACATTGCTACTTTTGCAAACAAACTGTGATCTCGTACTATTTAAGTCAAAGTTGTGTACTCCTTATGAATATCATATAGGTACCCTATTTTAAATCTATTTTCACACTAGTGTGACTAACAGCATGGTATAATAATATTCTTCGTCAGGTATAGAAATCCGAAACACAGTGGTCACGTGGGAGTCACAATTCTACGTCATCACATCTGTGTTGTCAGTAGTGTGTAATAATAACTCCCCAACCACCTTTATTTCCTGTGCGAATCTGGTAAAACAATGAGGTTTTAATTAACAGTTACGTTAGTATATGTTTAAATTGAATTGTTTCGTTTGATTAGACAAACGAAACGATAATTTATATGCTTTGTATATATTTTTTAACAGAATCATGACTGAAAATCTTTCCTTGATTCGTGTTTTGTTGCAATAAAGTGGCAACTGAATAGTGACGTAGGCATGTGTCACTCCCAGAATGCCAGACCTTGTTTTTTTAGACCATGACTAACAGGATTTTTATCTATTGGTATTATTTCTGTTGGATTAAACTGTCATTTAAATTGTGAACTGCAACAAACCATTTATTTTTCGATAGTTTACAATCTGGTGTGACTACGAGTTTGCACCCATTTTTATTCGTCATTTGTAGGTACATCCGCTTGTCCCAGGGGTCTACTCCCTAAACAAATTCCGTAGTTTCGGCCGAAGTTACAGTCGCTTTGTTCCCCGTCTAACTTACGCTATGTCCGTAAGTGAGACGGAGCGTGAAACGCCCGTTGTAGTTACTTATTAAACATACTCGTACACATTTGATACGACAAACTCAAAATTCTCTCTATTCCTTCCATATTCCTAATATTCTCTTCTATCTATAACTATACTATATCGTAGTAAATGTATTCTCCATCTAGCGAGTTTTTGCGGCAATCTCAGGCCGGTCGCTACCTCGGCCGGAATCTCTCATGATCTGCTAATGGAAATTTATTCCCCCTCTTTGATTTAAACTCCGTCGTCGGCCAATGATTTATGGTTCCCGTTGAGAGTAGTTTTTGTTTTATATTAACTGTCTGTTTTTTAGGGTTCCGTATGTCCGAATGAAAAAACAGAGTCCTCGTAGGATCACTCGTGTGACTGTCGGTTTGATTAAGGGACCACATATCAATTTCTGTGACCCACACACGGACGTGGTACGTAAATAAATGAATTTTGAATATGAGGTTCACTTTTGGGACACAAATAAGAATATTAAAAAAAAAGTTTTACACACTGTTCCGGGTGACATATCAAATAAATGAGCTTAAGTGTGAGGACTAAATTGTATTTTTTTTATTATATTAAAATAAATAGTTTTAAAGTTATTTATAGCAATTCAAAGTGGACAATATCTCAAATAGCTGTACAAAAATATTGATTATGAAATGCAATAATTTATATCGTAACACCGAATATTTAGTTTTAGATGTAAAAAAAGTATTTCGGATCTTTACAAGTGCCTTTATTGCACCTAAAACGGTTACAACATCAAATTCAGTGCTATAATTGCAATTCATTATTCATATTCTAGTTCACTAGTTAGCCATATTTATTATTTTCATACAGTAATATTGCCAAATTAATAAAAACAGGTACATTGACAACTACTTGGATGAACGCTCTTATGAAAATAGATGAAACTTTACCATCCCCCACACTTATCTTCGAAATTACTGAGCCAAAAATGTTGAAAATCGTTCTATACTTAAAGATTACAGGAAAACTTATAAGAAGCCATATGTTCTTAAAATAAGATGGTGAATCTCCCAATAATGTGCGTACAAACTTACATTTTTGCAGATGTTTTTCAACCCTTCGAAAAAGTGCATGGTTCAACACGCACTTTTCTCAAATTCAAATTCAAATTCATTTATTTGTCCGAATATGGTACATTGCATGGTCTTAAATTAATAAATTGTTTCATCACATTCTGCCACGTGGGGCGTGCAAATATCAGATAAGTACACAAATAAAATTATTGCAATACAAAATAAAAATAATAAGTTAATATTGATGAATTGAATTAATAATTAGGTACGAATTAATATTACATTAAGAGGTTAAAAATATTATCTAGGTTAATGTCAAAGTATTATTCAATGTCAAACTATCAAAGAGAGATTTCAAAGTTTAAAAGATTACAATTACATTCGTATGTCAGTATCAATCAAAAAGTCGTTTAAATTATAATAACACTTTTTACATAGCAACTCTTTAAGTTCCTTTTTAAACCCGTTTAAATTTAGTTGTTTGATTTTGTTTGGGATTTTATTAAAAACTTGCGGGGCTATGCAGAATATGCTTTTCCACATTAATGCTGTTTTAGCTCTTCGTCCGCGTAACATATCATTCCGCCTGTTACGTTTAACTGTATCTGATAATTTAGGAAACAGGTGTGAATTCAGCTTAACAAATAAGGCAGTTTCATAAATATACAAAGACGATTCTATTTGTATTTTACGCAAGAAATTGTACAGTGGTGGATTAAGAGCCAGTTGAAGTAGGAATATGGATTTTTACCGTTTTCATTGCTGAAAATGGTGTGATAAGATTATCATCATGATTTTCTCTCTTATCTGCCTTCTTGAACCCTACGCTTGCTCTCAGAACTGCGTGTAAAGAAATGTTGCACAGATTTTAAACTATCTCGTAAGCTAAATCCTGAAACTCATACATAAATTGATAATAGAGGAACAGTAAGTTAATATAACACTCCAGAATAATTAAACTAGTAGCTACATCACTTTGTGTATGTCAGGCCTTACACTAACTAATACTACTCGAAATATGTTGTCTGTAATACCGTAACACTGTAAACGGGTAATACGCTCCGCAGTATTAAATTCCTATCATGAATCGAGTGTAATATCTGCCAAACGGTTGAAATACGTCACGTTTATTTAGTTAAAGTTCAACTCACTATGTTGATTAACATTAATTTGGTGTAGGTATTAAATCTAGTAATTCAGAGGTGTTCGTGATATACGCTCCGTCCCGTTTTTAACAGTCTATTTTGTGGATGGGGGACCATCAGTTACATATCGAGAGACCAACGGCTGAACGTGCTTTCCCAGTCACGGAGGCGCCGTGACTCGGAAAGCACGTCAAGCCATTGGTCCTGGCTGTCATTCGTAGATTTTTAACACTCATTACGGATAGTCAGAAGCCCAAAAGTCTGACAACCAGTCTTACCAAGGGGTATCGTCTTATTTCAGTAACTTGGTTGTGGGGGTCGGATAGGCAGTCGCTGCATGTAGAATACTGGTATTCAACTGCAACTGGTTAGACTGGAATGAAAATACCCTAAAATATTATTTGGGAAAAGGCTAGGCAGATTTTTTTTACCATGTATCAAGAACAGTCAGAAATTGGCGGTCTCTTTTCCTAAAAATGACGTCAGCTTTATTGAAATGTTTTTGAAGCAGAATCAACAAAAAGTTTTAACTCGAATTGCGATACTAGCACGTTAGAAAATATTATAAATCGACCTCTTCCCAAACTCTAATCGCTCACTCACCTGCATCTAAAGACGTATGAAAGAGAATCACTAAAAGCAGTACATTTCGCCGACCTCCGTAGCTTTCAGAAAATCCTTCCGATATAACTAAGAAAACGTAAGTAATCTTGAAACTGACCTCGCTCGACCCGCACCTCTGATTGCCTCAAAGACTGATGGTACTCTTTACCTCCAATCTTATTGAAAAAGCTTACAGATGCCTCCAGTATTTCTCGAATTTATCACTGCAATATATTGTCTGTATTGTCTCCCTTCGTTTTATTTAGACGTCAAAACCAGATGGAAGGAATTAGAATTTGGAGAAATGTCTTTCATATTTTATAGGGAGACGTCTATTGAAAGGCTTTGTCGATTTATGAATTTCTTTTGCTTGAATATTGAATCATTTTAGGTATGGTTATAAATTAATTAAATGATTTTTTTGTAGTTTCTTGGTAACAATTTCGTTTTTGTTTTTAATAATTAAATCATATTGCATTAAGTTTAAAATTCATGTTTGATTACGGAAACCATTTATTATCTTCCAGAACTCAATGTAGTAGGGTAGATAGGCTATTCATCTCACATGTAGGTGAGCTGGACTGCGCTGTGTGCCTACAACAACTACAAATATAGCTTTCGGGAATTGTTTATATATACTTTATTGTAGAACAGAAAATATTTATGAGTTCAACTGCTACTAATGAGACACAATAGAATTTTAATTGTTATCGATCTCCTGGAGTCTTTGTAACGGACGGGAGGATACCAAAAAATTAATTTAATACTACAAAACATACAATGGGTGGTCTTATGTTTTCTGCGATCTCTTCCAGGCAACCAGGTTTATTAGGTATGTCTATGTGGTCTCAAGGTGCCTTCTCCAACGTTTCAAGAAATGAAATGAAATGATTTATTATGTAAATAGGATATCGGAATCACTTTTACACGTCATACAAAAATATATAAGCTAGATAAGTTCAGCGTTTCCTATTTGACTATCTCTGAGAAGAAAGTTCGAAACAAACTCAGAGGTTGCAGTCTCTTTTAAAGTCCAAACATAATCTTGGTTTCGCATTTGAGGACCATGTAGACATCACCAGATACAGCTTAATCTGAAATAGTTGCTGCTTTTACTTGATTGCAACAATTATGTACACAGTTTTTACCAAAAGTACGTATAATACGAATCAGTAAAAATTACCAAAAAAAAAGGTTAATTTAAATGCCTTTCCCACTCCACAATCTCCACGAGTCACCATTTATAAACAACATATTTTCGAAGCATGTGCCGTGGAACTGACACATCATAAACTAATTATTATTTGTGTACATAATATAGGACACCTCAGCCTGATCCCAGTAAATTTTTGATTAAGTTAAATAGTCTTTTGGACCACGTATTCAAAAAACATAGTCTCAAAATAAACGTGGTCTTGGCAGGTGATTTTAACATTAATACTCTCCAAAACAGTAATATTACTAACCCGAGGAATCTTGCTGGCCGGTATTTAAGAAACTTGATTGGTTACCACTGCCGTTCCTTAATATTTTTGAAATGTGTGTGTTTCTGTGCATAGGGAATTGTTTGCGAAAGCAAGCGATATAAATTCTCGCAGCAGGCGCGACCCCTACAGGCTCGTGTTAGATGTCCTCCCAAGGCTTGCGAAATATAATAAAAGCTTCATATTTATGTGTGTCCAGGTATACAATTCTATTGTATACCTGGACACACATAAATATGACGCACGCCACTATTGCGGCGATAAGTCCCCTCTTTGAGGAGTGGCTGGAGAGGCGCCACGGCGTCCTCACCTTCCGCCTGACGCAGGTCCTCACCGGACACGGCTGTTTCGGGAGGTACCTGTTTCGTATAAGGCGGGAGGAAACGCCCGGGTGTCATCACTGCGTGGATCGCCCGGAGGACACGGTGGAGCATACGGTGGCGGTATGCCCGGCTTGGGCAGAGCACCGCCGTGTCCTCGTGGAGGCGATCGGTGGCGGGGATCTCTCGCGTCCGGCCCTGGTCCAGGCCATGGTACGGAGCGAGAGGGTATGGGAGGCCGTCACCTCCTTCTGCGAAGCAGTAATGCTCGCGAAGGAGGAGGCGGAGCGCGTGAGGGAGAGGCAAATTTCGCGCCCTCACGCCCCTAGCCGCCGCAGGAGGAGACGCCCCGGGCGTCGGGAATCGATCGCGGATTCCCGGCCACCGTAGGCGCGGGCTTGCGGACGGTGAGCAATGGGTAGCTCGCCGTCCGGTAAGGACCAAGCCCGGGTCGACGGCGCGTTGTGTTCCACGCGCGCCTCAAAGAGTGTCAGCGAGTGAAGGGGTCCGATGAGACCATTGCCTGCCGGGGTTGCGGGAAAGTCCGAAAGGGATACCGTGGCCCCCTGGCATTGCACAGGCAAGAGAAGGAACACGGGTGGGTTTTAGTCAGTAAGAGTCTGACACGCCCTCCCGCTCCACCCAGAGCGGGAGGAGTCATTTGATGATTTCCCACCCAAAAAAAAAAAAAAAAAAAAAAGGTATACAATAGAATACCAAATGAATTGAAAACACTAAATAGGTACAAGATTGTTCAAAATGAAATTATACAAATGGCTATCTTTCAATAGTTTTTACAGTGTTAAGGAGTTCCTGGAACATAAAATCGCATGATGACTGATTGTTTCGTTACGCATGTAACATTTGCACGCTTATGTCTATTAAGTAAAACATGTTTGTTCACATTATTCTATCCATCCATTATCTTTTATACCATGTTTTTAGCAAATAAATGATATTTCTATTTCATATAACAATCTTCTTCTTCTTCTTTTTGTGTGGTTAGCGACTAACCTGGTGTCAGAGTTTTAAAGCTACCCATGGGCCTCTGAATGGCTTCACATGCCGTCGAGAAATATCTCTCAGGCCGGTTTCCTCACGATGTTTTCCTTCACCGTTTTAGAAGCAAGTGATAATTATACAACACGCACATGAATTCGAAAAGTCAGAGGTGCGTGCCTTGAGTTTGAATCGAACTCGAGAACTATGACTTGGCAGTCCGACGGTCACACCACTAGGCTATCACTGCTAAAAATATAACAATCACATTATCACACATATTACTAATGGAACCAAAAAAATCATAGCCAAGTGACACGACCCAAGCTCGGAACTAGAAAATATAATAATTGAGTTTGGGAATGCGGAGATACTGGCGCAGGTCCCAATTCAATTCTATTCCCATTTCTGCCAAGTAGATCTGTTCTAACCGTAACACCATATAAAGATACTATGTTATGTATAGTTTTGCTCCCGACTTAGTCGGTTTTGGATTTTATTTTGTTGTAGGAATGGCAAAGTATTTTCGGGCAGACAATTTGATATTTGGATAGTAGCTGGGATTGTATTTGCGTCATGTGCATAACAGTGTTTATTTACCGAACAAGATTTCATTGGTTAGTAGTTCGAGATAACGTCATCAAGCAAACTTATGTCAAGCACAGGGATTAACTTATACCCTAATGAGACAATTAGTTAATTAACGCACCCAACAGTAACAATTGATGCAGAACGTAGATAGGTATGTACTCAATGCTTACTATATTGCGTCCACTATGTATATCCCTTAAAAATGAGGTTAGCATTCGAGCTATTTTCCGTCTATAATAAAGCATTTACCTGCAATACAGTCTCATATCTGGAAAAAATCGTTTTCTCTATTTTCACAGCCTCGGGAATGTAATACAACGTTGGTATACCCCCTATAGCAAAGCTCGGTTGACCAGGTACCTACTTATGACTTGATACAATTAATTACCTGGATGTGACTCTCACATACCAAGGAAGCATGACACAAAAGGGAGGAGGCCGAATATATTCAGCAGCGGGTGGACGAACAGCCTATGATGAATTACTTAAGACATTTAGGTCGGCAACCCGAATCATTAATAAAATAAGAACTGTCTTTATTTGATGAAGACTGCCTCGTTGGTCTAGTGGTGAGCATGAGGTCCTGGGTTCGATCCCCGGGTAGGGCAGTGTTATTGGGTTTTTACATTTGAAATTTCTCAGTAGCAGCCCTTAGTCTAAATTTGTGCCCATCATTTCAGCATTTCAGCCGAAAGACGTCCACTGCTGAACATAGGTCTCCCCAAAGCACCGCCACTTCGTCCGGATCTGTGCTTCCCGCATCCAGTGGATTCCTGCTGCCTTCACAAGATCATCGGTCCACCTTGTGGGAGGCCTTCCACCGCTACAATTACATTACAAAACGCAAAATTTGTCCCCGGTTGATGGCAATAGGCTCGCCCCCTATTACATGGGCCTTAAACATAACTGGCGAAATGTAGGTGTACTACAGGTACACCCCTGCCTAACCCTTTAGGGATTACAGGCGTTATGTTATGTTTATTAGATTAACCAACTGGAATGAAAATATAACCAGTTATTCAATATAGACTGGGTTTATTTTCATTCCAGTTAAATCACTCTATAGAAATAAGTTATGCCTATGCAAAAGCCAAAGCGATCGATCGATCACGTATACCGTGGGACAAAAACAAACAGAATCACTTCCTTATTTATCTTGTAACCAGCAAAGATTTGGTCGATAGTACAAGGAAATAATATTTATATTCAACTGGTGATCATAACATAACTGTTGGAACTGGGGTGGAATACGAATTATATTCCGTCTTTTAGTAACTAGGGGCTAAGGCACCTATCCCACGGCCGTTGGAGAAGGTACTAGCTATCCACGACTTTCTTGCTCATTTATCGTACAAAAGATTGTAGGTTCCGTGTCAGTAAAACAGATACATTTATTTAATAGTTGATGGCTGACTGTTCACACCGCGGTTTGTCGCAGCGACGAGAGCTATCAAAGAGATAGGCTCAGCTACTTACGATTGGTACCATTGAACACCGTAAGGACTATTTCTGCTTGCAGCGCTCGGTCTCTATAAAACCGGGGTGGTAACTAATGTGGTCATCGTGTTCACGGGATTTTGTTTTCAAAATGCTTAGATATGAAGTTTTTCGATAGTACGTACGCATACCAGCGTATAACCGCTCGACGCCGTCGCGCACTCGCTGCTAGTTGCTCGCCAACTCGTTTTTCGTTGCTAGTTCTACACACTTCTCGCCAGGCAGCGGTGGGACAGGTGTCTAAAGAGGACAAATTTTTCTGGTAATAAGATGGTGAGAACTTAATAGAACTGATACGGAAAACTTTTCTTTTACTTACTTTGAAAGTTGATCATTTTTCTTCTCGTCTCGTGTCGAACATGCGACATAAGTTCAAGCCGTAATGAAAAGACTTCATCATCAGCTTCATCGTAATTTCAGCCGAAAGACGTCCACTGCTGGAAATAGGCCTCCCCCAAGCACCGCCACTTCGACCGCTTCTGTGCTTCTCGCATCCAGCAGATTTCTGAGGCCGTCATCGGTCCACCTTGTGGGAGACCTACCAACGCCTTCCGGTACGAGGTCGCCTTTCGGCTACGTCGAGCATCTTTTCTGCGAGCAATGTGTCCTGCCCACTGTCACTTAAGGCTAGGTC
This sequence comes from Xanthia togata, assembly GCA_963853775.1. Classification (NCBI taxonomy): domain Eukaryota; kingdom Metazoa; phylum Arthropoda; class Insecta; order Lepidoptera; family Noctuidae; genus Xanthia; species Xanthia togata. The sequence continues at coordinate 7,002,583 of OY970802.1, read as the reverse complement.
TTGGACTAAGTCGGTGACCTTTGTTCATCTATGGAAAAGACTTATCAATTGGCCACGTACGTATTTAAAAAAAACTATTGTAAAATGTTTTGTTCCTAGACTAAAACAGTTTAACTACCTACATCAAAGGATTTATATGATTGACAGACGGATAATATCAACCCATGTTAACATTATTGATATCCCTCTACATTGATGTAGGTAATAGTAATTATACCTCTTCTACCTACTTTCAAATACCGTCCAAATACCTATTCATTATATTATTATAAAAAACTTTATCGATTGTGACTACTTATTATAATGATCTCTTTAAACTATTAATAGATACTTAGGTACCTGTATAGAGTTACAGTTTGGAACATAATAAACGAAAATAACGTATGGAGTTATGACATTCCTAACAAAATAACCGCAATGAAGGCATCTCTTAACTTCACAACAAAGCGTTTAAAACCTCACAACATTCTCTTGCCGTTTAAAAAAAATAAGTAGGTAAATACACAAAAAAAAAAAAAAAACTGGCCTGCGCTTGGGTAGATAGCGCGTTATTTTGCTCTCTTTTATTGTTCACCCACACAGCCTTCAATGGGAGTACGCCAACTAATTTCAACTCTGCCGACACTTGACGTGTTTACTTGGAAAACTTCATATTTTTCATCTTGAAAATATACTTTGTTGGAGTCTGTTAAGCGATTTTGGTCTTTAATAACATGTAGGTAACCTAGTTTAGAGTTTGTTTTCAGGGTTGGTTCTAACTTATAATATTGTTACTTTGGTGCATTGCGCATTCGGTAGGTATAAATTCCAATAATGCTGGGACGTCAATAGCCTCTCGATCGGGACTTGTCGCTCAATTAGCAACAAAAGCAATTCCTGATGCGAATTCGTCTCTAATGAACATACATTGACCATCAGCACCCACAAGTACCGATTTGCGGCTGTTAATTCCAGCATAATTAGTTCTCAGTTCCGTGCAGTAATGACGCAACTAAGCGCGCACTTTGCCAGCTAAGACAATTCCAGCAAAATTTACATCCTTAAAGGGTTCTATTAAATTTGAACAGGTAAAGTACAATGGCGTCCCAGCTAGAGGCAGCCTAATGGCTTGAGTGAGGTAGCTAATAAGATCACGCGGTTCGTTAATTTAGCCTGGCTCCCCTCACTAATTTACCGAAAGGTGGGCTGTACTTAAATGAAATAATAAACTGAGGGTCCTGTTCCTGATTTCGTCATTTTTTTGGGAAGCTAATCCAGTTTTGCGGGCTTTAAAGTTTTTACGCGCTTCTGTTCGCGTTTCTGGTTTATGATCAGGGGGGTGATAATTAATGTAGGTAAGTTGTAAAGTATGGTGGATTGAGAAGAATTGCATTAAATGAGCGTTTGAAAATTGCTAAGATAAAAGTTCCTCGAAGAATCTGCAATAGAAACGTGCGGAATCACGTATAAAGTCCATGCATGATTGAATCAGAAAGTATGTGACCCATTCTGCTCCAACATACAGCTCTAAGATTTCCCTCCTTGTGAAAATGGGTGAAGTTAAAGTAATCACTTACTATCCTGTGCAGTACTAAACAACATTTCCCGTCACAGATATTTTATAAAATTGAGCCCAGACATTTTGAGAACACAACAAAAAACTTTCAGTCTTGTTATGAAATAATAAATCAACAATGTCACAACTCGGAATCAGCAAAAAATGTGGATTGTTTATTACATAATTTCCACTGACATTCAAAATTCAATTCAGCTCGAAGTCCGAAACGTGACGCCAAGCTCAAGATTAAAAACTCAATTATCCGACTTGCCGATCTGTCCACTCCGTGTCCACAAAAAACTGAGCAAATAGAAATCACAAAGGGTATTTTCCTCCCGTTTTCACAATAAACACATGGTCGTTGGACGGTAAACGCGGCCTACGGCGGATTGAATCCTCCATTATTAAGTTTTAATGACGTCGACCACAATGCCAGGCCCCCAGGCGATAAACAAAGGATAATGGCCGTTGTGTCGCTCGTAATAAGATAAATAACCTCAATCGCAATCTGCCCGCCTGCGCCGCGAGTGTAATCTCGAGACGTTCAAATTAAATATGAATCAAGTTGGAAAATGTATATCGATGTGACTGTTACTGTCGAGAAAATAAATTGAAGCTTAAGATAGTTTGAATAAGATAAATGTTGTTTACATTAAACGAAGGTTTTGTTATTTTTATTTTTTAAGTAATTTCATCGTAGCCTCAATACTAAATCAAACTTTCTTATGATTAAATATTATTTTCTCTCCGAAGATAAAACTCAATCCCATAATATCGATCTTAAAAACCGTCCAAATCGTAAAATGTCCCACCATTAGTCGAGCAGATTCACAGAGAGGCAACTCACAATGTGATTCTAAAGTGATACGTTTTGCTCTATGTGCACTGGGAACGCACGAACACTCGTAAAATTCACTAGTGGAGCGCAACACTGCAATTTCACTAGCCGTTCACAGACAGCAGTTTGTTCGTACGATCTGTTTGAGGCCATATCCTGGCCTCCTAGAGTGTGGAGAGCCCATAAAAAGAGCGAGTTAGCAATACGTTTAAACGGTGCAAGAGCTACGTGCACGCATTAAGGATTATCAGAAATGGCGGGTTGGAATTTCAGCAACCGTTTGCAGATAGTTTTTTTTTTGTAAATTTGTACCAGTTCCTGGCCTGGAATGTGCAACGTTCATTCTAAATTCTTTTGCCGTTTTTTATCACTCGGTCGTAAAGTCAAAGTGGGACATGAATGCGGATATAGCAGATATTTGCCCAAACGATTCCGATAGTCACTACGGCGAATTTGTTCAAGTCCTTTCTTTTAATGTTTATTTAGATATTCATTCATTTTAGTTGGATAAGGTAAAATAAACTTGAGATAGTATCAAGTCGAAGTAAAAACTTGTTTCAATTTTAAATTACACGACGGATATGAGTTTTCATAATTATTTATTCGGCCGCTAAACACGACAGATTTGGATTTTCATATTAACTATGCCGGCCGCCTGCTTGCATGTATTTATCTGACCAGTACAATATTTTCCATGTATCTCGAAGAGGGTTGTCAAAATAATGCTAGAATTTCCAGGCATGTAGAAAATGAATTTGTTTTCATCTTGCCTCCTCCCTTTTACGCCTCTCCCTGTTTTATGTATTGACTAAGGAATCATAAAAGGTAATGCCAATACACAATAATAATCTTGTTACTACAATACAATCCACCGCTCGCGTTCAAGCCATGACCTGTACGAACTTACCCTTCCCTTTGGGCTAATTTGCTTTCGACGCGAACTTTGGCACGTTCCATGTTTACTAGCTGCTAGTGTAGCAGATACTAATCCCACTCTCATTACTGATGCAAATTAAATACAAACCCGAGTTTAGTATGGACCGTATTGTGTTTACGTCTTGCGTGCCGTTCGGGGCAATATCGGGGAATGTAGTGCTAGAATACGGGTTGAAGATCGGAATTTTGGGAAGCATAATGTTATTTGATGTAAGATTTACGATTATGTTTTATTATCTATAATAATATAATTAAAATGAAATAATGTTCGTTGCATCACTTGAAAACGGTTGGACCGCATCGGAAAATTATTGTTTTAAAATTTTCATAATAGTCAGAGTTAGCTGCTAATGTGACCATCGCATTAGCGCAATAACTTTTTACTCATTGTTTTGTCGCCATAGACGCAGGTGCAGCCCCGACATTACGTTTTCACGCTAAAATAGCTGAACGGATTTTGATGAAATTTGGCTCCTGGGTAGACCATGACTTGGATAAGGACATAGGATACTTTTTATCCTGATCCGTTGACAAAGTCGCGAGCAACAGCTAGTACTGTATAAAGTAGCTACAATTAAGTACCCAATGTTTAACATGTTTTGTGGCGACGCATTGATACGATATTAAGGAACAAATATTTTAGACAATTTTATGAATTATTGTGATAGGTACATCTTTTTGAGGCCAACAATCGGTCAACATTTTTAGACTGGATTTATTCATATTTATTTACTGGCTTGATTTCCGTCCGTGACCACTGAAAATCAGCGCTGTGCTGTGGGTCCCCCATAGCACAGCATTATGCTGGGTCTTCTTGTCACAGTCATGACGTGCAGCTGTCGAATATTTATGTTATGTTTTTATTGTTGTTTTTTTGTATGCACGTGTATCTATGACAAATAAACCTATTTATCTTTCTTTCTTTTCTTTATTTACGCGCTTATTACATTTGTACCCATTTTTGAATATAGAGCCTTATCTACCAGTTCCTCGGCTTTACCCAGAAAAATAAAATTTATTTTGCCAAAAGTAATCTTCTCAACCTCCAAAAGGATCTCAAGTTATCATCTCATCAAAAAATATCCTCCTCTATCAAACATTTAGGCTATTATTATACCTTTATCAAATTATATTTTCTATTTGTCAGTTTCCCGAGACACAATATTGAGTCATGAACATTGACAGTAAGTGAAAATAAATTGCTTTTGCAAGACGAAGTGAAAAATGATAACAAGTTGTTCAAGAAAGAACAGTCTATTTAATTTTAAGTCCTTAATTAACAAAGGCTACTGCTGTTTTGTTGTTTCAATTATAATTTAATTAAGATCGTAAATTACCAAAATGTTACGATATTTTATCAGCTACTTGCAGGAACTGAATCATGATTTACCCAAAATTTGTAAAGGTTGCGCCTCTCAGTTTCTCACAAATAAGTTGGATGGAAACTTGAGAGCTCTAATCTACAGGATTACTGGTAATTCGACGTATATCCGTCAGGGGCTGATAAAAGGGGCCAAATGCAACAAATTGAACCCCCCATATGTATGGCCGAAATTCAATAGTATTCGAGATATTTGAATTTTAAGGGTTTTTCGATATTTACCCAAAATTTGACATTTAATTCCAAATAAAAAAAAAACTACACATTTGAATGGGTACCATTAAAAATCATGTTGTAGCTAGCACTTCAATTAAGCTATGGGAACGCGCCATTTCAAACACATGCCATGCCACGAATTATGTATTTTAAAATTGACTTTTATACCTTTTTGGAAAGCTTACAGAATAGGCAAGTTTTTTTAGTTATTTTTACGATTAATGTCATAGAAATTTTTGTGAGGAGGCAACATTTTTGAAGCGTAAAATAAAAATATTGGTAAGATATTATTCTTATATCGTTAATTATTTTAATTATTTTGTTAAATTAAGTAGTTTTAACTATGTCCATAGCTTAATTGAAGTGCTAGCTACAACATGATTTTTAATGGTACCCATTCAAATGTGTAGTTTTTTTTTATTTGGAATTAAATGTCAAATTTTGGGTAAATATCGAAAAACCCTTAAAATTCAAATATCTCGAATACTATTGAATTTCGGCCATACATATGGGGGGTTCAATTTGTTGCATTTGGCCCCCTTTATCAGCCCCTGACGGATATACGTCGAATTACCAGTAATTATGTATACAAATAGAATTTTGTAATTTTGTATTGGGGGTAACTTCGGAACTACTGATCCGATTTCTATTGCACCTTAAGGTACGCTAGTCGGTCATTCTTCCATACAAACGTAGTATGGTGATTACTCGTAAAAACTATATCAATTTGTCTTGTCCCTTTAAGGAAGCAGAATGGGAAAAAAATATTGGTTTGGAAGTTATGAGCGTCGAAAGTTCCATATTTCGACACTAATTTTAACTCGTCTTTGGGCGTAAATAAATAACTTATGTAGTAAAAAATACTGTACAGGGATAGATGATTTATTCAAAAGTTAAAATAAATTTATTTTCAGTAAATACATCCAGTAGTTTTTCCATAATATCTATACGACCAAAGGTCTGTTCATGAAATTTTACGCGCTCCTTTTCGTTATAATTATAAATAATCGTCTATTTCACTAAATAAATGAATGAATATATAAAAACTAGATGAACAAATACTAAATAAATAAAACTAAATTAATAAATATATACACTAATTAACATAATATGCATATTAGTCACGCCCACCATCGAGTTCGAGCCGTCGACAAGTGTACCCTTAACGTACTTACGTATGTAGTCTCGGGGAGAAGCTAGTCAATTCAATTTTTTATTTCACAAGCACCAAACATCCTAATTGTAACTAATCAGGATTTTAAGTGAGTATGAAGCATGGAAGCCCCTTAACATGATTTCAACTTAAAAGGTATTTCTTAACTAATATTATATTGCACATATATTGCATTAATGGTTCACAACAAATACCCACTCGCTGTTCTATACATTCATAGAAGTCGTTTCCCGTCGACAACGAAGTCTAATAGATAACAACACCAGTTTCCATTTCGTTGCCTGTTATATTGGCAAAGTTTTCGAATTAAGCGATTGTATAAATTTCAAAGTGGAGCACTAAATACCATGAAAGCGCCAGTTGTAGTGGTAGAGAGTTAATTAGGATCGCTACCTAGTTCCCCAAGTTGTTTACGAATACTAGAGAACTGTGCGTGCCAATTTAAACTATACGTGAAGCTGTTGTGATTGAAATTGCCTTGTGTTATTCCGTGGTGAGGATTGAGCTAAGTGATCAATTTGTTGGTGTTGCGATTGTCAAGTGTTTTTGTGAGTCTTTTTCTGATGACGATTGGTTTAATTATTTTTATGTTGTGTGACTGTGATTGGTTAATTTTGGTAGAAAACAATGCGGTTTATATGTACTGAAAAATTAGTGGTGTGCAGAAATTTCAATATCGTGATTTTTCAGCGCAAAATATCCATAGACGAAAAAACTAGGATATAGTATATTAGGTATTAAAAAATGCGAGGCCAACGCACTTCTAAGCCAGTGGCAGCAAAAGGCTTTTCGAATGGCCGTCTCGAAGGAACGTTGTTTAAAAGATGACAACGAAGAATCTAAAATAATATCTACTGAAAAAAAATTAAGACTTCTTTTGTAGTTCCGGAAAAGCAGTGCCTGAATAATGCCTGTTGAGGAAAACCGAGTATACAACATTTTATTTAGCACTAAAATATATAAGGACTAATTTAGCTGTCTTTGCATGAATGTCAGTTCTGCAACAAAACTCCATGCCAAAGAAGTATAGAGAACTAGATAATATTAAAGTTTATTTTCATAGATATGAACACTAGTAGTCATATGCAGATTGGTAGCTGCAACTACTGTAAAATAACAAGAGACCACGAATAGTCCCGAGATTTACATATTATGAATCCGTGTGGAACTAGATGCGTTTGTGATTTACAGATAAAGCAAGGCTCAAGGCATTCCTGTTGGAAAGATGCCTCTATTCATTAGATGATTTATAGTCCTCTTAAAACACATGTGTCATTGAACAAATTACATGTGTCATTATTTGTCAACTGGGCCAACTGGTGGCGTGAATTTTCATAAAAACTATCATTTATTTTATTTATTTACACACAGAAAAATAGATACAGATAAGACATAATCATAATTATGAGTACAAAGGTACTGCTTATTTCTTAAGAAATTTCTTCCAACAGACCGGCGAAATGAGAAAGAAATGTTTAAAGTCAATCATTATTAAAAGTAGGTAGTACCTACAATAATTGCTATGCGTATTCATTGATTTTTACTTTCTAAATTCATATCACTGATAAATTAGCGAACAACTCCACCTCACAGAACGGTTTTATGAAAATGTAACATCAGCCGGGGATTTTCACTAACTTTTAATGCACTCGGAAGTAGATAAGAAATTAATAGGTTTTACGTGCCTTTAAAACTAGGCTACAAGACATCGCCATTAATCTCTTGGAACTTTTAACTGAACGATAGATAACCATCCGTCTGTTAGTTTAATCTTGTTCTGTGCTAATTTAATTAAAAGTTTCATTCAACCGTTTACGGATAAACCTTAGTTCGGAATTAAGTTATCCGTAAGTTGATTGATGAATATCTTTAAGTAATTAAAGTTAGGTTTCTATTAGCTAAGAGATTTAACAATTTCGATAAATAATTATCGGATCACTTCATTGGCATGAAAATGTTCTTAAAATACTGCAATAACTACGACTTGTTAATAAGTGCTAATACTAGGATGAAATAATTTCCTTACAAGAAAAAAGTCGATATGTGTTCAGTAGGTATGCATGCGGTTTCATAATTATGTTCTTGCTAAGTTCAAGAACCTCATCACAGGATACAAGAATACAATAGGGTGGCCACGAAGACAGTCTTGTAGCAGTTGCTACGGTAGTTCGTAGCCGAGCTGAATACGTAGCGCTGTAGACGTGTAGCGGAGTGACAATTTGTAGCTAAATGAAAACCAATAGTGGAATTTTCGTAGTTGAAATCGCTGAGTGAAGATGAGTTGTTCGTAGCTGATTGAAAAATAGTTAGCAGCAAAATAGTTGTTAACTGATTGAAAACTCGTAGCGGTGCGATATTTTGTAGCCGAGTGAGAACGAGTAGCGCTTAGTTTGTAGATTATGTAGCAATTGTAGCTGAGCTCACGTAGAAGTCGTAGTTCGTAGCTAGGCTCACGTAGCGAAACCGTGGTGCATAGATGAGTTTGCGTAGCGAAGCCGCGTCGCGTAGCTGAACTCGCGTACCAATTTCGAAGTTCAACGCTAAGCTAGTTGTAAAAAAATCGAATCGAATTTACAGTAGATGGGTAGTTTGTAGCGAAGTTAGATCTTGTAAAAATGAGATGATTTGATTAGTGACTAGTGCGAGTCAGATTTTATAGAACTGCAAGCACGTTTTTGTGAGCACACGTTTTTTTATTTGTTTTACCTGAAGACAGGACGAGTAAAAACTAATTATTTTAGTTTGTTGAGTTTTTAGAGAAGACATTTTGCATTTTTTTTTTTATGCGAAATGGATTCAGGCCTGCGGGAGGTATCTACTCAAAAATCTAAACGAAATACTTAACCCATGCACACAAGCATATCTGACAAACATGAACACATTAAAAGCATGAAATTTCGTACCCAACGTTCCACTTTCCTAATTACGTTATGCAAGAAATTCTGTCCATGTATGAGTAGCTGGAGGAATTTTAGTTATTTTGTCCGTATGTGTGGACTTTATGATGTTCTAAATGCTAGGATTTCTGCTAACGTTTCAGATATTTTTCTCTTTGATGCTACAACGGCTTGCCAGAGGAATATGTTAAAGAGTTTAGTTTTTTTTTTCTGTTTTTTACAGCTGTTATTGAGAGAGTTAATAGGCAAATCAAAATCCTAACTAATATTATAAATGTGAGAGTGAGTTCGTTTGTTTGTTACGCTTTCACGCTAAAACGACTGAACGGATTTGGATGAAATTTTTCACATGGCCCGGGTTAAGACATAGGATACTTTTTATTCTGGTAGTACGGTCCCGTGGGATGTTTTTAGACCTCAAAGCAAGTATAACATAATCGTGAAATAATCGAGACCAGTTTCATGTATGTTTAAAATATGTATGTATTAGCACGTTTTTTTTTAGTACCCTTATAATTCCGAGTAACTAACAAACTTTCTTATCACAAAACTATTATTAGCTACATACAAGATTTCATCCTAAAATACATAGTTCCCAAAGACACTTAAATAGTTCTAGCCATTTCGGTCCTCGCGAAGCCTTGAGTCTATTTAAGTAACCGCCTCATTTGCGACGCGAGGCCTCCACCAATTAGTAGGGAACGTGATTACAAAACTAAAGAGGTTCACACTGAGACGAGCGCGTGTTGTGATCGGGACGTGGCACGTTGGCAAGTAACTTGAGCATGTGTGTATTTCAAACTACCAAAAAAAAAACCCCATCTTACGTCCGCGGATAGTTTGGTATCCACTTAACAGAATCAGTATTTTTGTTGGTTAATAAAGAGGATTTTCTATTTTAACCAAATGTTTCCAATGATTGTCTATTAGAATTATTCATTGTTTTTTATGACACGTAGTTGGCCACGCTAAGGAACTAATACGGCCTTATTACTAAACACGATTTATCTTAAGAGCCAGGTTTAAACCATCATGTCATTTTTGAATTTCGAATCTTGTTCCGTCTAAGCTAAATCAACAATAATACAAAAACTGATTTTAAGCCCGAGTCGAAATTGTCAACTTTGTAATAAGAACGTAAATACATAACACGTCATCACGCCTTGTTTCCCCGAAGGGTTGGGCAGAGGTGTACCTGTAGTACACCCACATTTCGCCAGTTATGTTTTTAAGTCCCATGTAATAGGGGGCGAGCCTATTGCCATCAACTGGCACAATTCCAGACTCCGGGCTACTACTGAGAAATTCCTGTTGGAAAAACCCAAATACATTGCCCGACTTGGTAATTGAACCCAGAACCTAATGCTCAGTAGTGGTGCTTGCAACCACTAGACCAACGAGGGAGTCTTGCCTTGCCCAGTCGCACCTTGTTTTGTAATAAGGCCAATAAAGTTTAAATTCATAAAACACCTATTCTTTTGTACTCAGCGATTGAAGTCCTGTTATATTTATTTCACCTCTGATTTTGTGTCACAGTGATCTTTATTGTCATTGCTATAAGGTTGATTTAAGATTGATGTAAAGAAACTGTGAAAGGACTGTATAAAAATGATAGGTGTCGGGAATGCATTTATCCATTATTTCACCTTTGAGATAGTAACCGCCTAGCCTCATTTGTTCATTTGTGATGCGAGGCCTCCACCAATTAGTAGGGGACGTGATTACAAAACTAAAGAGCTTCACACTGAGACGAGCGCGTGTTGTGATCGGGACGTGGCACGTTGGCAAGATAAACTTATTTCCGAATCAGGGTTGATTGCATGTTCTTGGCACGGGAGGGTTATAAACGTGGAGACGTTTACTTACTTACTTAGTATGCATTTGTTTGTGCTCATTTCTTGTCGTATACAGAAGAGTGAGTGACAGTTATCTTCTTCATTTACTTCCAAAGGAAATTATTATTTAGAAGGTATGCTCTTGTTATCCACTATGATTAAGTTAATTATGCCTGAACTTGGTAGAGGTAACATTAATATTGTAACGGGCACCTCCATTTATATTATTGGATTAGAAACATTTTTAATAAATGCACCGTAGCAGGTGTTGCTGTGTTGTTTCTGCCAACCTCTATTAAAAAACATATGAGTTCATGTATGTAATTACTACACAACAAGAAAAATAACGGCTGTTAAAAAAAAATGTGTGTGTCAGTTCCGACGTTCGACTGGAGTTTACTCCTTAATACAATTGTCTTTGAATAGGCAAAGAGGGTTAAAAAAACAAAAAAAAACGGCGGATAATATCTAGATCGAAGTGTCAATTATGTAATGATTTTTTGCAACATTTTATTCGTGTTATTTACGAATATAAAAAGTGTTAAGCTTATATAAATTTCACTCCTCATAAAATTTGCATACCACGTACCGCAATTAGTAGTTTATTTTTTGGTTTACTCCCTAAGAATCGATATTCATATGAGGCCGCCCCCTCATATGAAAATCGATTCTTAAGAAGTAAACTCCAAAAAAAAACTAGCAAACTAAACTACAGTAATATCGTTACAAAATACCACACTGCTTTCACTCTCATTACATTAAAAACACAAAACAAAAAAACACTCACATGCATAACTTCAGATTTAACTTAGATGGTCAACGACAAGAAAACTAGGTTGAATCGTCATCATGTAATTACTCTGACCTGGCCATACGTGATATAGAGATGAAAAAAACAACATCTGAAGGTAAATTGGGCCAAGGACGGAAAGAAAACTGGTTTGAACCGAACAACATACAGTTGGCACAGAGAAGCAATAACGAGAATGTTATGTTCTATGTTCAAACTAAGATGGGACCTTTGGATGAGATAAAGAAGGAAAAAATAAATTGGAACAGAGTTATGGTACTCTGCGGCACGTTATAACTTCAATACGTTGTCTATCAAAACACATTTTGCTATCGCTAGCTGTGTAAAAACGTGCAACGTGTTATAATGTCATTGAGATCCTTCAGTAGTAGGACATAAAAAAATAAAATAATGCCATAACATAATGTCCTACTGCAGTAAAATAAACTGAAGCATACAAAGTACTTTGTTATGCCATCCCAGAAAAGAAAGAAAACTTGATTTTTTGTTACAGAAACTCGTACATAAAAACATGTAGCCACGTCTTACAAAAATATAGTCACTGAGTATGAACTAGGAGAAGTTTTTTTTCTCCTTCTTTTCGTGTGATTAGTGGTGTCAGAGTTTTAAAGCCACCCATGAGCCTCTGACTTGGCTTTACATGCCGTCGAGAAATATCTCTTATACAGGCGGATCGTCAGGAGTTTTTGAAGTGAAAACTTCTTTAGCGGCTTTGTGCACTTATATTGTGATGGGTAAAAAAATTTAAACTCGCGTCAGGACACGTGACCTGATCGAAAATTCGTAAGACGGAAAATGCACAACGTTAATATTCAAGTTTTCACTTCTGCCGGCACTCCCGGAGTGCAACACGTATTTTTTTCTGTAACTGCTATAGTGATGACATCCTCTAGACGGTCACAGAGCTAAAAATTAGGCTGGCCATAGACTCAAAACTTATACGTTTGCTCCAGAATACAGCCGTTGACTATTTTCCTAAACATAACATACATAAGATCTACCTGTAATCCTCGAAGGGCAGAGGAAGTACCTATAGTACACCCACATTTCGCCAGTTACCTTTAAGTCCCATGTAACAGGGAGCGAGCCTATTGCCATCAACCGGGCACAAATCCAGACTCCGGGCTGCTACTGAGAAATTCTTGATAGAAATACTCAATAACACTCTGCCCAACCTGGGAATGAAACCCAAGACCTCATACTCAGCAGTAGGGCTTGTGACTGATAGACCAACGAGGCATTTTCTCAAACACTGCAGTATAAAATCACCTCATTATAAGATTAATCCATCCATCAATCCACCAACCCGCGCTATCCGCCAACCTGCACTAATTCACCAACCCGCACTGCGCACCCGCAATTACGGCCCACTCCCTCTCAGAGAGAGAAGACCTCTGTCCCAGCAGTGGGGACATATTAACCTGATTATGTTTTATATTATTATGTTATGTATTTTAATCCAGCAACGCTTAATATCACACAGTTGAATGTACGAAGCAAAAGGGCTTATTGATGTAAACATTGATTGGGTTTCAAACTACCGCCTGGAATAGATAATAAGGAACAAAGTTCATACGCTTACTTTGGAAGCGGGTCGAACAAACTTCCCTAGTAGTCTCGCTCGACTCAAACTTGGTTCTCAGATCAATATCTGGTGGTCTTAAGTCTTTAAATTGATTGTTATTGGGCTAAGTTTTGTTTTGGAAGTTGAAATGGGACCTATGCTAGAGATAAATAGTGTATTTGCGTTTTCTGATTAAGACTGGCACAGTCTACGAACTTTTTTTGGTTGGTTGTTGTATAAAACTTAACTTAAGGCGCCATTTTCCGGGCCTGTGGGCCTTTGAAACGCTACCTCCGCCTCCCCCTAAGGGGGAATGACGTATTTATTTACGATTCACTGCCGATCATTTCGCGAAAAATACATGCCACAGCATAAAATATTTGCAGTTGACCAACTGAACTAGTTTTTCTTAGGTTCGATTTTTTTCAATAAGTTTACATTTTATGGGACTAAGGTACGGTGTAGTGAACTAAAATGATTACTCAAAATGTCCTGTGTACCTAATGGGCGTTTTCACATTAATAGATAACGACACCAGCCCGATACCGATATGTCGGCAGCTATTATACCGACATTGATACAATTATTATCGGCCCAATGATATTGCTAAGTATCGACGTCTTGAAGTCGGCAGTGCGAAAAAGTGTGTTCAAGTGACAAAATGCCGCTACTCTCACCGCACTGTGTCTTCGCCGATAGATATCGTACCTATATCGGTGTCGGTCGCTGTCTGCGACGATATAGGTGACAATAGCAAGACAATGTAAAAGCGTTTGGTAGGCACTAAACGTATCCGATCATCTGACCTCCGATATAGTGTCGATGTCGGGTCGGTGTCGTTATCGGCTAATGTGCTGTGTTGTGACAGTCAATTCATTTTATTAATTAAAGAAACAACATTTTTACCTTTTGATATAGTGTTATGGGATAGTTCGTAGAACGTACACAGAAAAACATGAAGTTTAGGCCTCTTCTGTCATCTATGGTTTTAATAAAAATCAATATCTATGGTTAGGTGACTGTTAATGAGAAATCCCATGTACAAACTGCACACGGGATTTTTTTAGTGATAGTTAGGTAGTCATGAATAATCTGTAAGAATCCATAAGTGTATCAGTGTTGTGACATTAGGTATTATATGAAGGAACGCAGGCGTTTAATAATTTACTTAAAATTAAAAACTTGCAAGCAATGGGAAATTTCTACTGAAGGCTGCGCGTTTAGACCTCTGCAGGGCTAACATGACAAGCGCGAGAAAGCTCTTTTTCTCGTTTTGTCGAAATTTGTCTACGATTCTGACGTCATTCTAATCCCTAACATGACCGTAAACGACGAGATTTCTCGAAAAAGGCACTTTGACACTTCTATATGTCGCGACGAGAAACCGATATTGCAAGTTATTAAAAACAAATTATTTTTATGATAGCAACATCGGCTTGAGATTCCGTTTCATTCATTCAATGGTGCCGATTCTCTTGTCACAAATGCCTCTAAACTAGACTAAAAATCACCAAAATTTAGATTATTCTTGTCAACCGACAATTTTCCATTCTGAAATAGACTAAGTGACACAACTTAACTATATTTTAGTTTGACGGCACTGAGCTATTAATTTAGTGAAAATGGCAATTTTGCTGTTCAGAATTTTACGTTCTTCACCTAAAGTTTAGATTATCTAAGTATTTAATCGCGATTAAAAAATGAACTAAAATTCACACCAACACCTCGACGGCGCAAAAACAATAATGTCTTTTTTTCTTTTCTCTTGCTTATATCTCGAAAATGGTGTGTCCTATCGCAAAAATAATGAAAAATTCGACCCCCTTTATGAAACCCGTAAACCGCTAACACTCAACATGTAGGTAATATTTTTTCATATTTTCCATACAAAAAACGAAAAATTCCATATAAAACACGTCGTTCCAATATAAACAAACTTTCATCTTTATTTCTTCAGGATTTTAATTAAGTTGAATGGGCTAAAAATGGTCGTACTGTTTCGCTTATACTGTGACCATATTTTTTGTTTTGGATGTTTCCCACCACTCATGAAGATTCGTAAATATTGACAGCTATACATGAAGTAACAATTGCCGTACTTTATTGCCAAGTGACGTACCTACTGCTACAGCTATAATTTATCGAATCTATTATTTTAGGACATCGACATTTTAGAACGACTTTTTATCGTATACAGAAGTGTCGTATACGATATCGTAACCAGTGACTTTTTGTATTCAAAACTGAAAATTGTTCATACTGAGCCAATACGATACAATCACGGATTCAAGAAAAAATTGTGTTGTTGGCTCAGCTATTCGAAAAATATAATTACGATTTTTATCGTGTTCTATACATTTGGTCATGTTAGTATAGCACTTTTGTTCGAAACAGCATTTTTTTTCTAATTTTAATTGTTCTTGACAGAGTGAAAATTGTTTTAAATATTTTTTATACAACCGACAACCGGACCAATTGTATATTTATTAATATAGAATATGATATTAGCAAAGACAGTTTGGTGGAGAGTAAATATTGTAACATGGATGAATCTGATAAAAAAATCTTTAAAAAAACTTCTTCTTAAACGACTATAAAAAAAATTATAAGACTCGCACTTGACTATAATTTTATCGATAATCATTTGTAATGTGTCTAACACTATTGTAAGATGACAATTTAAACGTCATCATATCGCATAGAAATAATCACACTTTCGAAAACAATATTATGAATTAAAACTATATTAAAATTACGAAATATTTTTTCTGAGTTGTCGCAATTTCATATCTAATGTGTTCTTCATTTATTTGATTTTTTTTTAACAACTGCAGTGTGCGTATTTTTAAAAATTTTGACACAGGTCCACCCTCGATGACGTCCCGCAGGACTCTGAGCGCGAGCCGATTTAGCCCGATTTACTATATTTGGGTTTTTTTAAAGATTTTATTTGCTGTTACATTAAAATAAATCCATAATCCCCTAAAGTCTTTTATGGTGAACGTATAGACGAAATTTGATTGAAATTGCTTTAATTATAATCGAATAAAACCATTTTTTCTCATAAAAAATCTACATTTTGAGGAAACTTTGCGATTTTTTTGTATCGAGCCAAATTATGTCAATCGTGTTTTGGCCCTCATAATTCACTAAAAAATATCTTCAATTTTAATAATCATGAAAAAAAATAAGGCTAATTAGTAGTTTTTGAGGACAAAAATTGATTTTGCGTGCAGCCGAAATGCGTCAAAACCTCTTCTTTGGGACCCATTTCGCCTTAACTTGAGACAAACAATAGGGATGATGACTAAAAACTTGTTTACTGTCCGTCATGTACTCGTAGATTATTAAAAAATAACGTATACGCATTTTTTTTGTTTTTACGTTATCAAAAGATTACGGCGTTAGGTACATTGAGTTAAAATGTGCCATGACGTAGCGACCCTCACTTTAATGCGTTTTATCAAAGTATTGTTTTATTAATATGATACCTAAAGCAAAAAATACGAGTCTAATATTTTTTTATTATCTGACTGACGGACTAAATAGAATTTCTTTTTTTTGACCCAGGTATCATCCCCATTGTATCTAGATTAGCTGGATCTATCTTCTACCTCTGGTTGTTGTTAGATAAAACTTATCTTACTTGAAACAAAACAAACAACTGTACCTAGATTAGCTGGATCTATCTTCTACATCTGATTGTTAGTTGTTGGATAAAACGTACTTACCTTGAGACAAACAACTTAATAAAAAGTAAAAACATGAGCCCAATCGGGACACTGTTGTTGTAGACAGGTTCTTAGGAAAATGCTAGTTTTCCCTGATACAGAGGATTCTGTTCCAATTAAATCAGGAATACATTTTGGGTCAAACACAACATTGAATTTAGATGATTATTTCCAATACATTAATAGGTAGCTAACTGTTGTGTGCTAACTAATAAACACGCGTGATCGCCGCGCAAATACTTGGAAAACCGGAAAACGCCCTCTGTCGGCGCGACCACGCGTTCAGGTTCACCGCACAAAAAGTGACGTAATAGCGCGACGATCGCCGATTCATGCGATGATAGCATTTAAATAGGACGTGGCATTTATGAATGATTAGTAGTTATTAGACAGAATTTCTTCGAAACTTTAATTGAACAGATTATACAGGAACATCGACGCAAAAACTGTTACCATGGATTCAGTAGGTACATGAATTTGAACGAAAAATTCAACGTTGAAATTTTTTGACAGTTATGTAATAAATAAAAAACAGCTGTTCCATACATTTTGACCGCGTAGCACACACGCACACACACGCGCGCACTTTTCTATGAAACAGCAGATTTTTTTTTAATAACCATAGAAAAATTTCAATGGGGTTTAACCCCGGTAGCACACCTCCTCTGCGAAACCATAGCAGCGAAACCACTGTAGTTAAATTCAATAGACTCGCGTCATTTTCAGCTACTCGCATCCGATTCGGTAGCGGAACATGACGCGGGTCTATTGAATTGAACTACTGTGGTTTCGCTGGTATGGTTTCGCGGCGGAGGTATGCTACCGGCGTCAGAATCATGTATTGAATCCATGGTAACAGTTTTCGCATCGGCGCCGCCACTGCCACCCTATGTTTAGAAGTAGGTACATCGAAAAAAATATCAACTTAATAAAAGAACCGAAAAAACACTGGTCATACAACCCAGTCGCCAATCACATTCCATTACTCACCATAAGATAGTGATATTAAAACGTTTCCAACACTGTATAATAAGTCAAAATGGAAATAATCGTTCGGCACAAGGAAGCTTGGCATTCTGCCAGTGCTGCAACTAACAGCTTTATTCTTTAATACTTCCATCATTAACTTAATTCATAAAACCTAGTGAATGCAGTCTTTATTGTTACTGGGTTAGATATACGGTAGTTTGAACTGGATTGTTGAAAGGTTTTATGAAAACTAGAATGGGATTTGCAGTGGCTGGGAAGGAGAAATGGTATTTTTAACCGATATCCAAAAAGGAGGAGGTTCTATGTTCGTTTGTATGTTTTATTTTTATATGTCCATCGATATTCTCGTCAATTGTAGACCGATTTTGAAAATTATTTTTCATTTCGTAGAGGAAGCTTGTGCGGTCAATAGCAGGTACTACGAGTATTATTCGAATTTGTGTGGGATAGGTACCACAACTAAAAAGTAAAAGTATTTTACTAAAAAAAAATACAAACGGCATCGAAAAAAAATATAAGTAGGAAAGTGTTTTTTTTGGAAGTCAGTTTTTTTTTTTTTGTAAAACGTTTTTAACGTTTTATTTATTCAACCGAACTTTTCTGATAAAATATTCAAGTTTTTTTACTGGTCCGTTTTCAGTGGTGTCAGATCAATGTCAAAACTGTTTCAATTTTTTTTTTTTTGTGTATTGCATCTCGCAGTTAACCTCAGACTGAGGTCGTAGCTGCTTAACCGCACATTCCTGTGGTTGCCTTAAGCTCCAGCCAGGGGGTTTCAATCAATCAATCAATATCTTTATTGTGGATCATAATACATGTCTAAAATAATTAAATTGTGACCAGCTATGTCCCGTCCTTAGGGCATACAATACGGGTTTCATACGGTTATTTAGTATTATTTATACCTAGTTGGGCGTTCCTAAAACAAATACGTCCGAGTTAGTACACAATAGCTAATTATTATCTACATAAGCTGAGCATCTTTGCTTTGGTTGGATGTGGTTTTCCACGATTAAGGTCACCGAACAACATCGGTAAGCGTAGGTTAACCTGATTAGTATGACCACATTTTTTTTAACAAGATTTTTTGTTAATCTGAATTAAAATATTTAAAAGAATGAACCCGAGTCGATCGTGGCGGGCGGCATGAATGACTGAGCGATATTTTCTTCACTATCAATTTTTGTTTACTCACTAATGTATGATATTTTATCATACATTAGTGAGTAAACCAAACTTGATAGAACGGAATCCTGAGGATGATTGCAGAGAGACCTGAATCTGCAGTTGTAGGAAGGTTCATCAGGCTGCATGTTGTCCAAGCAATTTTTCTGACTAACATAGTTTTAAGATAATGTTACTAACAATTTATGGATATCTTATTAGTCTGAAATAAACGTATTTTTTTTTTTTTTTTTTTTTATAGGAAGTGTCAAGGGATATTTAGTTTTACCTTGAGTGAATTTGATTTTTTTTTTCACGAACATCTATAAATCCCGCGAGCCTGCTGTTTGCAATTGTGCCGCGAGTTCGCAATTAACTGAATTTATTAGTCAAATAAGTATAAAAGACATGTTATTACAAAAATCGCCTGAAATACTTTGGATTCCACTCACTCACTGCACTGCAGACTGCTCTAGAAGCACTTTTGCGGAAATGTAAAACAAATTGCAATCTATAGACTTTTCTTGAAACGTATTATTACCAAATGCTTTTAACTCTTGCTCACACAACCAAATACTTAAAAAACTCCGTAGCATAAATGCCAACATTTTATGCGCGAGAGAAGTCGAGAGATATTTTGCCGGCAATGTGCTTAAAACGATGTACGCGTATATTTCGGATATAATCGACCGAGTTTGTTGTGCCCTGTAAAAAGAGATAAAGTTTCAAAATGTATACTTACTTATATATATGTATTATCTTATCTAGATTAACCTTTAGCGGATATCATTGCAAAAACCAAAGTTGAAGTTACATAAAATCACGTTATTCGATAATAGGAAATATTTTCATGTAGGCGTGCAACTTTCAAATATGTAATTATTATTTTAAAATCTAAAGCAGTAAAGTAAAAAACCGGCCAAGTGCGTGTCGGACCACGCACAATGAAGGGTTCCCTAGTTGGGATGAATTTATACCGAGAGCAAACTTAACATTGCGGTTGAAATAAATTTTGGATGACCTTTTCTACGACATCCCACTCCACCCGAAAAAAAAACATCCCCACTTTACGTGTAGGAGAGGCACCCTAATCTTTTTTCAGTCTTTTATTTTACCAGTTTATCAGCGTGATTAATTTGTATACCCATGCCAAATTATTGCTTTCTAGCACTAAGAGTCGCCAAGCTAAGCCGCGGACAGACAGACGGACATGGCGAAACTTTATGGGTTCCTGTTGACTATGGAACCCCTTAAAAACATGACTAACTTAGCTCATCATCGTCCTGCCAAAAACATACAAAAAACTACATTACGTTCAATAAAACTTGACCTGTGATGCGATTAATTGGTAGTACTACTGTTCTGTTGGTCGCCATTTTGAACGCTATTAATATTATGTCTTTACCTATGAAATTGGAGATTTTTATGATAATTTTAAAATATAATTTTTTTATTTTTTATTTCAGCTAATCAAAGTACTGGCCCAAATTATATACACAATTTTGCCATTTTGATGGCAGTTTGTTTATCCCTTTACTGTAGAAGTCTACCGGACGGGAGGCGACGAAGTCAACGAAAGCGTTTTGTACTGCCTCTCGACTGTTGAATTTTTTCCCAGTTAAAAAATTGTCTAAATTTTGAAAAAAGTAGAAATCTGTTGGGGCAAGGTCAGGTGAGTACGGTGGGTGACGGAGAGCTTCCAGCTGTAACTCTTGTAGCTTTGCGATGGTCTGTCGTGAAGTGTGAGGTCGCGCGTTGTCGTGGAAAAGCAATGGGGAAGAGCGATTGACTAGTCTTGGTTGTTGAATTACGAGCTTCTCCATCATTGTTTGCAATTCTTGGCAATAAACATCTGCCGTCACTGTTGTGCTATTCGGTAAGAAACTGTGATGTACTGGTCCACCAGACAGTCACCATCATCTTCCTAGTAATCTTTTTTTTAGCGCACTGATTAGGTACTGTACCCGGGTCCACCCACTGAGACGAACGCTTACGGTTGGCGTACAGGATCCACTTTTCATCGCAGGTAACAATTCGATTAAGAATTCCCCCGTTTCTATGCCGATTCAGTAGTGCTATGCATGCTTCAACGCGTCAATCTCGCTGTTGGTCGCTTAGTTCGTGTGGCACCCACTTATCTAGCTTTTTTATCTTTCCGATTTGACGCAAGTGCTTTAATGTTGTTTTGACACTAACTCCAAAGCCCGCAGCAAGCTCAGCCGTAGATTGAGTTGGATCCGCTTCCACTATCGCCTTCAATTCATCGTTGTCGACAATGGTTACCGCCCGACCGCGAGGTTCGTTCTTCAACTCAAAATTTCCAGATTTAAAACGATTGAACCAATAATGGACCGTGTTTATGCAAGCAGTGTTAGGCCCGTACACGTCGTTAATGTTTCGTGTTGTTTGCGTATTTCCACGTAGGAACTCATATTCGAAAATTGTACGAATTATCAGTTTATCCATGTTGCCAAAAACTACCACAGTGTCACAAAAACAAAAAACTATCTAAAAATAAATGACTGAATTTGAAATTAAATTAACACGTCTTTCGAATAAAATTAATTTGAATTTCGAATTACGCGCCAATCCACAGATAATTAAATCTAAAAATACTGGTTATAGAATCGGCAATTACATAGGTAAATACCTATTAGTATTGAAACTAAGCTTGACAAGCAATAGTGCCAAGTTTCCTATTCGCTCCTGTTCGGATACATAGTAAAAAATGAAAAGCTTCCTCCTCAACTATTCCCTATAGTCATTCTATATTTTGTTTTATAATTTTATTCAGCTTTATTTCTAAGTTTGGACAAATAAAATAATAGTGGTAAAAATAAAAGAACCCTTGTAATATTTTCAGTTAAGTACAATTTGAGTAATATTGAGCGTGTCCCTCGCTATTACCAGTACTCCAATGCTCAAAGAGGATCCCATTTTGAAAATCCACAAACATATATTGTATTCATGGGATAATCCACTGCGGCATTCTCCACACCGCATAATAAACGATAATTCAAATGAATATGCTGAAATTATTCGTATTTTTTGTGCTCTGGCCTTACAAGGATTTTGAATTTTTATGAGCAAACGTGAGAATACACACATACGAAAATGCGCAACATTAAAATATGAAAGAAGTAATTATAATAATATTTTCTTGGTCCTCTTGAAAAATTTACTGGAAAATGCGGAGCAGCACTATTAGGTATTTTGCATTCATATCGTGCAAGGGTGGAAAGCGTAAGCGACGTGTTTCAAGATCGCCGTTTGTGCTCGCTTTTCTCTATCTAGCTCGCTGGGGACTTGTTATGAAAATGTGGAAGTATGAGTATAAATTCACCTCGTATGGCCTCCCATTGCGGTCGCACGCTTCGGGTATATTCGTACTTTGTCGTGTGTTTCCGATTAATTTCTTCTAACCCAACAGGCGACCTGTATGCGGATGGATGGACGAAGATTTTATTGGTATGTCAGAAGTACTATGAGAGGAATTTATGACAGTGTTGTTAACCTTCTTGTATTTTATTTATGTTTTCATGGTTGTATTTTGTATATTTTAATGTGTGTTATAAACACTGTCTTTTTTATTGTCGAGAGAGAGGGCGCTACTGTGCGTAAACAAACATCTGCTCCGTGTATTTTAAAGTTTTAAAATAGCTAAAGTGACAATACAATTACAAAAAGTAATTAAAGTAGTAACAATTCAGAGGCTACAGTGATCAAAGTTGAAGTACACAAGTTTTGGACAAGTTCTACGAAGTTTTCTTTAAATAATACAAAGTGTCCAAAGTTTTAACGAACAAAATTCAAAACGAATCTGTTATCGGCTGCTCATCAAGTGGAGCTGAAATATCGTCGTGGCCATCAGAAACAGCGAGTGAAATAAAACCCTAATTAAGGTACGATAATTGATTATAAAATTAACATAATTATCTATCAAAATAAACAAAAAGCTGCTTTTCATTCAGACCAATTACTGATAACAGCGCCATCTACCATCAAGTAGATGAACTAGCTCCTGTCGTCGACTGAACCATCGATAAATTGAAGGCGATAACACTTGTGCCCGCTAGATAGCAGCACCAGTAACGAAATTAGCCAAAATGGCACAAAAATGCGCAGGTTGTACACAAGATCTCTCAACAAGCGAATATCTTACCTGCACATTATGTAGTTACAAATATGATCTCGAGTGTGCAAACATCCCCAGAGACCATTTTGAGACGGCAATGACTGCAGACCAGAAAATAACATGGAAATGTCAAGACTGCCGCTGCAAAATGCCGAAAATAGGAAATTCGAACACTCCTATACGTCCACAGATTTCTACTTACAACCAGCAAATAACATCGCCCAGTGAATCAGGCAACGTTACGCATAGAAAAAGAACTACTCACCCCAGCAATGATCCAACCTCTTCTGATGAACTTAGTTTATTGGGAGATACACTCCACCCAGATGAAAACAAGTCTAAAATGAATACTAATACACAGTCAGAACACTTACTGCAAAGTTTGAGTCAAGTGATCATAACGCGTCTGAAGGAAAACAACGAAGCAATAATTTCTGAACTACGAAGCACTATACAAACAGAAATTAACAAAGCTATTGCCAAACTCACAGAAGATTTTGAGCAAAAAACCAATTACCTATCAAAACAAAATGATCAAAGAAAACTGGAATTGGAAAAAGTTGACACCAAAATTGAAAACTTAATAAAAGAAAATGAGAAACTCAAAAAAGAAATATCAGAAATAAAAGCAAAATCTCCATCCTCAGTAATTAAATGCACAGAAAACAATTCAAAGAAGATAGTCCTATACGGCATGACAGAGTATTCGAAAGAATCGGAAGTAGATTTGCATGATAGAGTAATTGAAATATTCCAAGACATTTTGCATGTGGACCTAACGGGTTATATAGAAAATATGTATAGATTAGGAAGAAATACTACCAATACCCGACCCCTGGTAGTAGAACTACTAAGCAAAAGAATGGCGAAGTACTTAATTAAAAATAGTCTTTACTTTCAAGGCACAAGACTGTCCGTATCTGAATTTTTAGATGAAGATGCCCGTAAACAAAGGCAACTCTTGCGAGAAGAAATGTTGAAAGCACGAAAGAAAGGCCTACATTCAGTAATTCGGAACAATCAATTATACGTCCAGGGAGAACTAATAAATAAGAGGAATAAAACATACCAACAAAACAATGAAACTAAAAACACAAACGATAATACATTTATAACTCAAAACAATATTCACAGCAACGACCAACACAAGGAAACAATAACTAACATAAATACAGAAAACAACTCCTTTCGAAGCCACAGGACAACGTTTTAACATTTTATTCCAAAACATACAAAGTATATGTAATAAACAAGACATATTTGAAGCTTTTATTGAAGAATACCCAACATTTAATGCAATATGTTTATCAGAAACCTGGTTATCGTGCGAAAAACAAACCATGATACAATTTAGCGGTTACAAAATAGCTACCTCATATTGCCGAAAGAATCGAGGAGGTGGCGGCGTATGCATCCTGGTCCAAGATCACATAGAATTTATAGAGAGGAATGATATTACAGATATGTCCATAGAATATGTTATTGAATTATGTGCAATTGAATTAACCAAAGAAAATATTTTATTACTAGCGATATATTGGAATAAAAGAGAAGAAGATATATTTATGAGTCAATTAAAAATGGTTCTAAACTATATAAGCAAAAATAAATATTCCAAATTTGATATTATAATTGGCGGAGATTTTAACATAAATGTTTTAGAGAGCAACAGGAAAACTAGTCAATTCTTAGATCTAATGCTAGAGTTCAAACTTACACAACACGTAAAAAAACCCACACGTATTACACAAACTACATCTACATGCTTAGATTTAATATTTACAAACTGTATCATAAATAGAATATTTATAAAAATTGAAGAATTTGGTTTGTCAGACCATAGTGGAACAACACTACAAATCTCTATACCACATGTAATCACATGTCAACCTACTTGGTATGCGAAAAAGAGATTATTTAACGACACCAATATATCAAAGTTTAAGTCTGCACTACAAGACATAGACTGGAACAAAATAATACTAGAAGGCCAAAATATGAACGATAACTACAAAGCATTCAATGATACCCTAACAAATATCCTGAACAAATGCATACCATTGCGTAAAATTAAATTAAGATCAAATTTTAAGAAAAAATGGCTAACCAAAGGTATAAAAAAATCCTGCAAAAATAAGAGATTATTGAAAATATTTACACTCAAAACAAATAACCCAATACTATCCCAACACTATAAACATTATGAAAAAATATTAAAAAAGGCAGTAACAACAGCAAAAAAACAACAGTATATTGACAAAATAAAACAATCTAATAACAAAGTCAAAACAATGTGGACTATTATAAACGAGCGAACCAATAAAATCATAAAAAAAGAAAAATTTAACATAAAACTACAAACAAATAATAATAAAACAACCTCAGAGCCAAAGAAAGTAGTCAATATATTTAACAACTTTTTTGCATCTATCGGTGAGGGAAGTCGAGTACGAACTAACGATGCGTCGAAAAGTATACCAGTGACTTCACAAACCGAAAATACAATGTTCCTCACTCCAGTAGACCCATACGAAATCAATAGTATGCTAAAAACACTGAAAAATAAAAAAAGCCACGGCATAGACGAACTTCCACCCTGTCTACTCAGAAAATGCGCTGATGAGCTTACACTACCCTTCTATAAATTGCTTAACCAGTCTTTTGAAGATGGCGTATTCCCAGACCAGCTGAAAATAGCGTTAGTGAAGCCTCTACACAAGAAAAATGACAAAACAGAGCCAAGTAATTACCGTCCAATAGCTTTACTTCCTACAGCTTCAAAGATCTTTGAGAAAGCAATGTGCAATCGCGTGTACACTTTCTGCGAAAAATATCAAATATTTGACGAATGCCAAAACGGCTTTCGAAAAAATCGATCAACAGCGTTAGCAGTTTATAAATTTATGCAGGGAGCCCTCAGCATAATAAATAATAAAAAATACGCAGTAGGGTTAATGCTTGCTGGAGGTGACCGAGGTAGAGATGAGGGTGGCGGTACGTAGGCTGAATGCCAGAAATACCGCCCCAGGACCCGACGGCTTACCTGGGAAAGCCTGGGTCCTGGCCTCAGAGGCTCTCGGGCCTCGACTAAGGGGGCTCCTGAGCGCATGCTTGGAGAGGGGCCAGTTCCCGCTTCGTTGGAAGACGGGGAAACTGGTCCTCATCAAAAAGCCGGGGCGCCCTGCGGACTCTCCGTCCGCTTACCGGCCCATAGTGCTGCTCGACGAGGTGGGCAAGCTCTTTGAAAGAGTCATTGCAGACCGCCTCGTCGGGCGGCTGGTGCGGGTGGGGCCGGATTTGGCGGAGAGCCAGTTTGGTTTCCGCAGGGGGCGCTCCACGGTGGACGCCATCATGCGCGTGCGAGCCCTCACGACGGGGGATGCGGTGGCTCGGGGTGGGGTCGTCTTGGCGGTGTCTCTAGACATCGCCAACGCCTTCAATACCCTGCCCTGGAGTTGCATCAGGGAGGCACTCCGGTATCACCGGATGCCGACCTACCTCTGTCGTGTGGTCGAGGCCTATCTGGCTGACAGGGCCATCATCTACCCCGGTCACCAGGGAGAGTGGAACCGGCGAGAGATGTCGTGCGGTGTCCCACAGGGATCGGTCCTGGGGCCGCATCTGTGGGACATCGGATACGACTGGGTGCTGCGCGCCGACCTCCCCAATGGCGTCAGCGTCGTTTGTTACGCTGACGATACGTTGGTCCTGGCGCAGGGGAGGTCGCACCAGGCGGCGGTCGAACTAGCGACACACGGGGTTGCGACAATCGTGGCCAGAATCCGGCAGTTGGGACTCGAGGTGGCCTTGCACAAGTCCGAGGCCATGTGTTTTCATGGTCCTCGGAATGCGCCACCGTCGGGTTCCCAAATAACGGTAGGAGGGGTTCACATCGGCGTCGAGTCGACGATGAAGTACTTGGGACTCGTCCTCGACAGTCGGTGGAACTTCGTGGAGCATTTCCGACGTTTGGCTCCCAGACTGGACCGGGCCGGGGCTGCCTTGAAGCGGCTCCTGCCCAATCTAGGGGGTCCAAACGCCTCCTGCCGGAGGCTATACGCGGGGATCGTGCGGTCCATGGCCCTGTACGGGGCACCGGTGTGGGCGCATTCGTTGAGGCGGCGGCCTGCCCGCCGGTTGAACGCGTCCCAGAGGGTCATGGCCACCCGGCTGGTCCGGGGATACCGCACGGTCTCCGGTGAGGCGGCGAGCCTCCTTGCCGGATTGCCGCCATGGGATCTGGAGGCAAAAGTCCTCGCGCATATTTGGGAGTGGCGCGAGGAGGCGAAACGCCGGGGCTTGACTCCGATGCCGCGAGAAATCGCGGCACAGCGGACAGAGCTCCGACGGGATCTCATGGCAGCATGGAGAGTGCGATTGTCGCAACCCAGTGCTGGGCACGCCACTATTGCGGCGATAAGTCCCCTCTTTGAGGAGTGGCTGGAGAGGCGCCACGGCGTCCTCACCTTCCGCCTGACGCAGGTCCTCACCGGACACGGCTGTTTCGGGAGGTACCTGTTTCGGATAAGGCGGGAGGAAACGCCCGGGTGTCATCACTGCGTGGATCGCCCGGAGGACACGGTGGAGCATACGGTGGAGGTATGCCCGGCTTGGGCAGAGCACCGCCGTGTCCTGGTGGAGGCGATCGGTGGCGGGGATCTCTCGCGTCCGGCCCTGGTCCAGGCCATGGTACGGAGCGAGAGGGCATGGGAGGCCGTCACCTCCTTCTGCGAAGCAGTAATGCTCGCGAAGGAGGAGGCGGAGCGCGTGAGGGAAAGGCAAATTTCGCGCCCTCACGCCCCTAGCCGCCGCAGGAGGAGACGCCCCGGGCGTCGGGAATCGATCGCGGATTCCCGGCCACCGTAGGCGCGGGCTTGCGGACGGTGAGCAATGGGTAGCTCGCCGTCCGGTAAGGACCAAGCCCGGGTCGACGGCGCGTTGTGTTCCACGCGCGCCTCAAAGAGATGTCAGCGAGTGAAGGGGTCCGATGAGACCATTGCCTGCCGGGGTTGCGGGAAAGTCCGAAAGGGATACCGTGGCCCCCTGGCATTGCACAGGCAAGAGAAGGAACACGGGTGGGTTTTAGTCAGTAAGAGTCTGACACGCCCTCCCGCTCCACCCAGAGCGGGAGGAGTCATTTGATGATTTCCCACCCAAAAAAAAAAAAAAAAAAAAAAAAAAAAAAAAAAAAAAAAAAAAAAAAGGGTTAATGCTTGACATGACCAAAGCTTATGATAAAGTGCAATATGATATTTTATTAAATAAATTATATCGATTAGGAATCCGCGGTAAAGCATACGAATGGTTCAAATCTTATCTGGAATATAGAGCACAGCTAGTAGAGATAGAATACTTCAATAACACTATAAACGAACTTCAAAAGTTTCGATCTGACCTAAAGGCGATAAGCGCATCAATACCACAGGGTAGTGTTATTGGATGTCTTCTGTTTCTCATCTACATCAATGATCTCCCAAAATGTATTGCAGAAACCGGACCTTGCGTTTTATTTGCGGACGACATCTCCATTCTCACCCAATGTCATGACAATACGAACTTAAACAGTACCCTTAATGAAATTCTGGGGAAAATAATAACCTGGATGAATGAGCACAACCTTGAAATAAACTTTCAAAAGACTAAACTCATAACTTTCCATCCCCACCAAAAAACTCCTCTAAACGTACTCTTTTCCTTCAATAACCATTTAATAGAAACAGTTAATGAATTCAAACTATTAGGCATAACCATAGACAAAAATATAAATTGGAAGTTACACATACAAAACATAAAATCAAAACTATCAAAATTTATATATGCTTTCCGGGAAGTTAAAAAAACCACAAATTTACAGACTGCTCTGGTTATGTACTACGCCTATGCTTATGCATGGCTTAGCTACGGCATCATTATGTGGGGATACAGTACAGATGCCCCAACACTATTCACCGTTCAAAAGAAACTTATCCGTATACTGGTAAATATACAACAGACAGATAGCTGCAAACCCCATTTTATAGAACAAAATATCTTAACTCTGCCTTGTATGTACATACTAGAAATATGCAAATTTGCTCACAAACATCAAGACTTTTACACTAAACGAGAAGACATACAAACAAGGTACACACTCAGACACAAAACACGACTCAACCTACCATCATCCCGCTTAAAAATACATTCTACAAGTCCTCTGGTAATGTCAGTAAAAACATATAATGTGCTACCAGAAACAATAAGAAAAGAAAAAAAACTCCATTTATTCGTAAATAAATTAAAAAAGTTATTACTAAAAAAATGTTACTATAGTGTCGACGAATATTTAAGTGATAAATCTCTAAAACTTGATAAATGAAGCCTTTTGCAATTTTAATTCTAATGTTAATGATAAGTCTATGTTTTTATAATAAGTTTGATTATAATATGATACTTAAATGATAAGTCCTCTCCACATTTATTTATTATATCTTTTGCTGTGCCCGACAGGGTCCACGATTGTTACCTACCAAATAAATGTTTACCACCTAAGCCTACATTGTGGAATGCAATAAAGAATTGAGTATTGAGTATATATTTTTATAATTTTAGTTACTGTAATTGGTTGTGTAACACAACCGTTGTAGCTAAATAAATAAATCATTGAACGTTGCAGGTGGTTCCATCTAGTTCCATCACTGAGGTCGAGCCTCGATTATAAGAAGATAGACAAAAATCATTCTTGATATACAAAAATAAATTGAAAAACCTAAAAAAAAATACAATAGACGACATACAGGGTGATTGGAAGATGGGTGCAAAGCTTTAAGGCGAAGAAAGTACAGACAATTTAGAACCATTTAAGCCATGGTTGTCTTAAACGAAGACTTACCAATTTTTTTTTCGTTTAATAAGGTTTAAAATACGTATTGATACAAATTTTCTGAACTTTAAATGTCTGTAAAAAATGTCTAATGTTCACAGAAGCCTAAAAAATTTTTTGCTTGATTGCTTACACATTACTTTGATTGAATAAATAAAAAATGAACTCATATTTCATTCAATTTTGCCATAATCATGCAGTTTACATAAAATTTTGGGAATTTCCGAAAAAAAAAAAACAAATATTAGGTTAAAAAAATTGGTAAGACTTCGTCTGAGACAACCATGGCTTAAATGGTTCCAAATGGCCTGTACTATCTTCGCCTTAAAGCTTTGCATCCATCTTCCAATCACCCTGTATATTTAGTAACCTAATCCGCTTAACTGTTCTTAAAGTGTCTTATAGAACCCTATGAGAAATCGACACGTGTTTCACCTCTCAACGAGGCGCGTTCGGTGCTTGACGTGGCAACACGTCGTGTCTGGGTTTGCAACAAGTCAATCGTCATCCTGAGGATGCCTCGTTGAGAGGTGAAACATGTGTCGATTTCTTACAGGGTTTTTTATGACTATATATGAACAGTAAGCGGATTAGGCTACTAAATATACGTCGTCTATTGTATTTTTTTTTTTAGGTTTTTCTATATTGTTCGACAATTTTGGTTTCAAGATTCAAGATTCATTTATTTGTGGAAACATGAGTACACATACATAGCATGCAAGTTATTAAATTACATTATGGTTTGAGATCAGTCATGTTTGGCCTTAATGGCGTACAAATATTTAAATTTCATTAATAAAAGTTATTGTATTAGATTAGATAATAACAAAATAGTAAATGTCATTTTTGAAAACAAATAAATTAAATATATGGTCGTATAGTTACGTAACAATTATTTAATGTCAATTAAAATTATCATCATAGGTACCAATAATATGTTGCTTTATTTATGTCAAAGATGTATTGATAATATTGGTTACTACACGGCATTAGATGTTGTCATTAATAAATTCTAGAATACAATAAAAATTTTCAATAAACTCCCAAATAGTTGGAAGGAGCTTAATTTCCGCCAATTAAAAAATAAATTAAAGATACTGCTAGAAGGGAAAGCATACTACAGCTTTCCCTTCTAGCAGTATCTTTAATTTATTTTTTAATTGGCGGAAATTAAGCTCCTTCCAACTATTTGGGAGTTTATTGAAAATTTTAGGGGCCATACAGAAAACACTCTTAAGCATTAATGCTGTTTTCGATCTATGTAGACAGAGAATACTGTCATCGCGTCTACTATGTTTGCGATCGACCATTTCTGATTGACGTGGAAATAAGTGTCGATTTGACTTGACAAACATGACAATGTCTAATATGTAAAGGCATAGTTAATATTTTATATTTTTTAAAGTACAAGTTTCGGTTGACTGTAATTTAAACATAGTCCTGATGCACCTTTTTTGGGCTTTAAATGATATGTCCTTGTCAGTTGAGTTTCCCCAGAAAATGATGGTTTGAGATTGTTTTTTTACGGACCATCATTGTTTTCATGACGTCTGTCTAATATAAACCAGTCATAGTCGCAGTCTGCACACACTGCATCAAGTAAATTAAACCATTTTCTTCCCTGATTTATGTAAACCATTCTAGTGACCGCTTGATGAAGCCATACACGAAGTCAAAACAGCTTAACGGTTAAGACGTTGACTGGCGATCGTGACCTACCTGTTGAGTTATTGTGGTTAATCCACTTAAAAAATAAGCGTAATTAAATCTCTAGGGCTACATGAGAATACTTACCTCTCAATACATTTAGGGACTAAAAGATTCGACTGTTTAGTTGGTCTAGTGGTCGCAAGCGCTACCGCAAAGCATGAGGTCCAGGATTCGATTGCCAGGTCGGGCTAAGTGTTGTTGACATAATCTACTCATTACAATGTTTTTTTATGAGTTGTATTGCAATATGTGGTTAGCTAGCGACCTCGACAATTTATTTTACCTCGATGGTCCTAGTTTATCAATTATAACTTCTAGTTACAGCTATATGTAAGCGGGCACGCCTTTTATGCCTGATGGCTTTATTTTCTTTTTTAAATATTGTGTACGTTTAGTTATTTTTATTTCTGCTTGAGTATAGTTCTCGATGTTTTTGGTTGGTATATTGGCGTGTGCTAGCTGTCATAAGGCTATTAATTTATAATTTAAATTATGTTTTGCGTAATGTTAATTATCTTGCATACTATTGTATAGAATCTTTTTTTTTCTAACTTAACAGACAGCTGTCCTGCTGGGAAGTTTGTTGCGCCACTTCTTCTTCCCAGCAAAAATAAATAAATAATAACTTTATTTCTAATTTTACAATTTACCTATGGTAATAACTTAATTCTATGACAATATTCTTTTAAAATTGCATAAATCACTGATTATTCCAATGGCACCCAAGCTAAAATTTAACTTGTGTTATGGGTGCCATGGCTTTCTCTGTTAATACATTTCCCAATTTATACAAAAACTAGTACGGAGTAACATTAGGTAAATGGCTATCGATTGAGTACAAAAAGCAAACAAAGTTATAAAAAAAAAAGAAAAGAAACAAACGGTAGAAAAGATTAAAGCCTCTCTCTAGTGTGAATTAGGTGAGGTTAGTGATGTAAGGTGTAAGTGTATATCTGTATGTGTCGTGTGTATGTGTCGTGTGTGTGTGTCGTGTATGTGTGTTATGTATGCGCTTGTAGTATGTTAGAGTTGTTTGAAAAAGCAGAAACTTTTTAGAAAAGCTTTCCAAGTAACTTTTCAGTCTCCTCGTAGGTAAGAGTTGTGAGCCATTGACTCACTTTCTTTTTACATTCGAATTTATTTAAGGCATAAATATTGCATTGTTTGTTAACTGCATCATAAATTCGACTTCCTAATACTCGAAAGTGTCTTACAGTCAATTTAGTTTTGTAACGTTCTATAGGACAGACATATTTTGATCTCATATTTGCCATACGACCAGTGTTGTATTTCAGAGAACCGTGCCTGCGCAGGATGGTATTGAGCACAAAGAGCTGTCTAACAGTCATAACTTTACAGTCTTTATACAGTTGTATGGTACTATACCGGAAATGTTTAAAAGTCATGACCTTGAGTACAGCTCGTTGCGATCTTTCCAGTTTAAGGAAACAAGTTTTTGGAGCACCTCCCAAGTCGATATCCCAAATGAGAGTACTGACTGACAGAGTGAGAAGTAGACCATCCGAAGTGTAACTAAGTCTGCACTATGGCGCAGACTCTTGAAAATCACTATGAGTTTCCTCACTCTGCCGGCCGCTCCATCAATTTGCACTTTCCAGGACATCAGGTTGTCTATCATGATACCGAGGTACCTCACTTGTGATGTTCTAACTAGGGGTGGACAGAGGCATTGGTCTAATTGTTCATCACAAGTGTGGGCTCTGATAACAAATGAGTCTTCTGGCTGTGTACAAGATCTTATTGAAAATGGGATATATTTAGTTTTATCGATGTTTAATGTAAGAATATTAGCTCCCAACCATGACATCACGATGCCCAGCGCAAACTCCGCTCGCTTCCGGACTTCTCTCCAGTCCAGACCCTGCACGAGCAAAGCCGTATCGTCCGCGTAAGTGTATATGCTACAGTATGGGATGGATAAGTTACAGAGGCTGTTAACATATATCAAGAAGAGGGTAGGTCCCAAAATTGAGCGTTGGGGAACTCCAAATGACAATAAGTGATCTTCACTGACATATGAGCCAATTTTGACACATTGTGTCCTTTCAGAGAGATAGCTCTTAAAGATCGCCAGCGCTGGACCCCTCACTCCCACTCTCTCTAATTTTGACAACAGGATAGGGACAGAGACAGTGTCAAATGCTTTAGATAAGTCCATGAAAACCCCCAAACACTTAGACTTTACATCAAGCACATTTACAGCACTATCAACAAAGGCAGCAACAGCGTCCTCGCAAGATTTATTCCTACGAAAACCGTACTGATTAGCCGATAAAATGCCATGCGCTTCCATAAAGTTGACGAGGCGACTGTTTAGGACTTTTTCCAAAATCTTTGATATCGCCGGAAGGACAGATATAGGTCTGTAGTTATTGACACTGCCTCTGTCTCCACCCTTGTGAATGGGATGCACAATCGCTTTCTTAAAGGACCTCGGAAATACTCCCTTTGAGATACATAGATCACATATGTGTGTTATAGGGGGTACGAGGAACTGGCGGCTTACCTTTATCATTTTCGTTGAAATTCCATCCCACCCTGCAGCAGAATCAGTACGAAGACTCATTATGATTCTCTCAACTTCATCAAAATCCGTGGCAAGAAGCGCGAGAGAGTTGGGCTGTACATCATCCCGGAGAAATGGAATATGCTTAGAGTACGTATTTGTGTGTCTGTCCGCAAGATTTTTGCCAACACTTGCGAAAAATTTATTGACCTCATTTATAGAGGATTTCTCATCATGACCAGGAAGGGTCAAGAGGTCTGTAGGGGGAGATTTAGCAACTTGTTTACCTAGAATGCAATTTATTACTTTCCAAGTCGCTTTAGGATTATTTTTTGCATTAATAAATTCAGTTTTCTCATAATTAGTTTTGAGTCGGTATAATAATTTGTTACAGAAATTACGATAACGAAGGTATGTGATTTTCAAAATGTATATTTCTGGTGATTTTTTATGTTTCCTATGCATCTTATCCCTGTTTCGAATACATCTGAGTAGCCCCTGTGTGATCCAGGGCTTAATTATTTGCATCCTAGAGGGCACAATACTGATTTTAGTGTTTTTTTGTACAATTGTGGTAAGTGTATTTAAAAGGATATTAGTAGCTTCATTCGGATTACTGTTTAATATGACGGGACTAAAATCTGTTTTGGATATTTCTGAGGCTACTGTACAATGATCAATTTTTGTGACTAATATGGGCCTTTTTTTTGGACTCTGGTTATTTTTTAAACATACTAATACTGGTGCGTGGTCGGTAATATGATTATCCAATATAAATGAGACCAATGAACTTTTTACTTTTATCATAGTATGATCCAAACAGTTGTTTTCCCTAGTGGGAGATGTAAAAGCACTAGGATGTGGTGAAGGGTGGGCGTTTCGGGGGACTGTCTTATGTAACTTTGACGTTCGAAAAGTGCTGATTCTCAGCCTAGTTTGAATAAATGACTTTTGAATTTTCTTTTTTAGATATTGTTTACGTTTCGATATTTTTATTTCTGCTTGAGTATAGTTCTCGATGTTGTTGGTTGGTATATTGGCGTGTGCTAGCTGTCATAAGGCTATTAATTTATAATTTAAATTATGTTTGGCGTAATGTAAATTATCTTGCATACTATTGTAAAGAATATTTTTTTTTTCTAACTAAACAGACAGCTGTCCTGCTGGGGAGTTTGTTGCGCCACTTCTTCTTCCCAGCAAAAGCACTAGGAAGTGGTGAACGGTGGGCGTTTTGGGGGACTGTCTTATGTAATTTTGACGTTCGAAAAGTGCTGATTCTCAGCCTAGTTTGAATAAATGACTTTTGAATTTTGATTTTTTTAAAATTTTGTTATTGGGTTTGTCCAGCAGGAAAATCTCAGTAGCAGCCCGGAATCTGGATTTTTGTCCACGTATCATACCTTACACATAATTAGCTTATAATGTTCCCTCTGCTGGACACAGATCTCCTTGTGAAAGGGAGTGGGCCGTCATCTACCACGCGTGCCCAGTGCGGGATGATTTTTGCCCGGTTGATGGCATTAGACTCGCCCCCTATTACATAGGACTTCAAAAACATAACTGGTGGCATATGGGTGTAATTTATTTCAATTAGGCATATAAAAGGCAAGATTTAACAAAAAAAAAAATAGAATTGATTCTAGCCGCTCCTTCCAAAAAGTAGTTTTCGTATGGACAAGAATGGTCAAGAAGCTCCATCGGTACTCTTTTAAAATCGCTTACAAAATTTTGTATACATTAATCATAAAACTATATTATGTGAAGACGATGCACCTAGAATAAAATTACTATGCCACAATCTTAGCCCAAATAAAAAACTAAGAGTGCGCTGCGAACAATACAGTGAATCATGCTAAAACTACACCGCCGCTATATGCATACACGCTCACACGCACACATTTACAACCTTTTACAATGGTACTACAATCAAACTACACCACAGCCATGTTTATGACACCGGCTTCACTCCAATGTTGATAGCACTCTGTCCTGGTTTTTTATTTGGCCTGAGGCCACAATAGGTTAAAATAGGTAAAAAGAAGTAATGACAGATAGACTAATTATGTGATAGATACATGGTGCTCACTTAGTATTTACAAACATTGTAGAAGTACAGATACGATATTCCTAAAATTTCAACAAATAGTACTAATAATGTCAGTGTGTGAGTTAAAGTAATCACAGAATGTAAAATCAATATCTTATAAATAATAAATTATACAATTAAATTAGCAACCAGTTTGATTTTATTTATAGCTGTTTATTTCCAAAATTTTGGTACAGACGTCGACAAGTCAACCTACCCGAGACTGTCAAGTTTTCCCAATCAACTTTGAACCTTATACTTTAATGATAAAGTTGAAAATCTATTAAAGAAATTTGATAAAGTGTAGTAGGTTGATGTGCTGGCGTCTGTACATCATTAATTTGTTAGCAGAAAGTATTTGGGTAAGTAATCATATTTCCCGCAGCTCAGTTTGCCTTTTAACATAGGCCTCCTCCAACTGTCTCTATTGTGCTCTTTCCTCGGCAACTCTGGTCCAGTATGGACCCAGTTTTAGGTTAGATTAGGTTAGACGTAGTACCTCTGCCTAAATCTTGGGGAAAAAACAGGCGTGATATTATGTTATATAAAATACTGGTTTCTACGCTGCTAAACATTGGCGTACGTAGATAAATAACTATTTCGGATTCCGATGTTTTTTGTAGGTGAGATCTGTGTCCGTTAGCGTACCATTTAATTATAGCACAAACGAAATTCCTAGTACAGACTATATACACATAAATTAGGTAATCTTGTTTCCGAACCTATCACACGTCCTATCATTTTCGATTCTCATCTTGGAAAACCTTATCTAGCTCGTAATCTTACGGCCAGGCATTGTACAGTACGCGTCACGGACTTTAGTGTGTACTCCTTTTATGTTAATTTCTTCGGAAGTAGAAAGAAATTCCAAAAATCTCAGAAAAAACCATTCTGTTTTTAAAGAGCGTATTCAGCCGGTCTATTTTGTTAAAATCTCAGCGTGAAAACTTACTTTGCATTCATTATAAATTGTCCCGTGACGCAATTGGTAGCACTGTTCTGTCAGTCGCCATTTTGAACTCTATTACAATGAAACAGCTTGACAAGTGCCAACATAACGGCTATAGTAAACAGTATGTAGGTGAAGTGAGCTGTGAAGCTGTCATTCCACCTGATGATAAGGATTTACAAAATTGACAGCTCACAGTTTTCATGTTGAGATTTTTACAAAATATTTCGGCTGATCTGTAGCTAACTTCAGCTCAAACAGTCATCCGTGACGCGTTCAAAATCGTTTTACGTTGTAAATCGTGCAGTAGGTACTGCTACCCTTTCTCGGCCCTGTGTCAACACATTGCGCAGGGTCCAAGTCGTCACTCTAAAGCCTTTACGACCGGCCAAGTCAGTTATGTGCCACCATAAAACTCGCCGTAAGTTAGAAAACAGAAACATTTCCTTCGGTAAAAGGAATTTTACAGTTTACGAGGAACGCGCTCTATTAAAGGGCTTTCAGAGAATATTTTTATGGTAGTACGTTATTATTGTTTGTTTATTATTGAGTGAGGTTATTTTGACTTTTGAAGGTAACCGGGAAGGGTGCCAAACGAAACCCTAAAGGAAATAGTAAACGTATGAATTCGGAAAGGGATCGTCACCGTATCAACTCTAGCCATTCAGTATTTTTTGTATGAAACTCGCTACTGCAACGCACACTAATCGGAATCGTAACGTAATCGCCTCACCTCAGGACAAGCATGTCGATTCCCGTAACCACTTCACCGTGAAAACATGTGAAGTGAACGTGGAGTGAGCTGTCAGTGTCATCTCACCCTGTTGGAATGAC
Organism: Xanthia togata; assembly: GCA_963853775.1. Classification (NCBI taxonomy): domain Eukaryota; kingdom Metazoa; phylum Arthropoda; class Insecta; order Lepidoptera; family Noctuidae; genus Xanthia; species Xanthia togata. The sequence goes on along the minus strand of OY970802.1, from coordinate 6,964,409 downwards.
AACTCACTTCACCTAAGTTTTCACGGTGAGATGGTTACAGAATAGCACTGAAGCTCACGAACCGCGGCGATACGGTGACGATCCCTTTCCGAGTTGGTATGTGTGCTATGACCTTTAGCCTCCGCTGTCCATCCGTCTGTATGAGTCTGAATTTGTGCCCGGTTGATGGCAATAGGCTCGCCCCCTATTACATGGAACTTAAACATAACTGGCAAAATGTGGGTGCACCTCTGCCCCACCCTTCGGGGAAACAAGGCGTGATGTTATGTTTTTTGTAAGAGCTTAAATTAATAGTTATATTATGTCTCCAACAAAATCCCACGAGAAAGATTAAGATTGTAAATTACAAACCATAGAGTTAAACCACATATCAGAAAAACACACGTTCATGAAGAAGATAAATGGAAAACTTTGTCGATACATGAAAGTTAGTCAAGTCACACACTTGAGCACACAATGTGAATTACTTCGAAAGCAAAAGGTAAATATAAGTACGTGTGTAGTTAGTTTTTTCTTTCGAAGTGATTAATTGTCTTAAGTATGGTTAAGTATGACCGTGTATTATTAGAATGAAGAGTAAGTTAAAAGACGTATCAATTTTCTATAATTATGGCAAACGAAAAAATAACTGACATTATGTAAATAAAATAACTGACATCATGTAAATTGAATAACTGACATTATGTAAACTGAATATGTATTCATTTCTTCTACAAATCACTGAACATGACTTGGTTTCCGTACTTGACTTCCCTATAGCACATCATGATGCTGAGTGGAAGCCTCCTTGTTGCAGTCACGACGTGCAGCTGCCGACTATTTCTGTTTTATGCTCGTGATGTTATAATTATATAGATATATTTTGTTTATTTTTTCTGATTACTCTTTACTAATTTTTGTATGCACGTATTTCTGTGACAAATAAATCATTTTTTTTTCTTTACTATTGAAGTTTTTATTTGATAACATTAAATTTTCCACACAGAAACTCATGAGTCGTCAAATTAACACTTTAAAAGAAGTTTATCAAAGAAAAATAATATAGTGGTTTATGAAACAAGCAACATTCTCGTTTCAAGTAATTATTTTTATATTAAAGTGCACTGTAGAGCAGGAAAATTTACCGCCGAGTTTGGTCGTAAAGTGTGTTTCATGATCCTCCAACTACCTGATAACTATAAAAACAGAGCCAGTTTTAATGTCACAAGTTTCCATTTACTTTAGACATAAGTAAGTTGGTATTAAAATCTGTATTATAATTAAAATCTTTATGAACTGTACCATACAGTTTCTTTAATCAATCTGATGGTACATTACTCCCGCGGCCTGCAAAAAGGGGATTGATGGACGAAGGTGAAAATGTGAACCGAGGCGAAGCCGAAACTCAAATAATGCACTGAAATTCAAACTAAGTAAATTAAATATAAATTCTAGAATCAATGACGAACAACGATAATTTTCCAAGCGCCGCCGATAAATATGTTAATTTATGTTCTTTTTTTACTTTTTAAAGCTCTTCTTGCAAGCCAAATCGAAATTTTTATTAAATCTTTGATAAGTTACAGACCTCCTTGTTTGCCATGTGTCGAAGTAAAAAGTTTGTTCCATTTTAAAATTATCTTGAAGAAAGTTGTAAAAAATGATGCTCGTATTTCTAAGTATTTTTAAGAAAACATTTTACATCTTCATAAGAAATCTTCTCTTAGCAGATTTTAAGTTCAAAATTCGCAACATCAATCAACGAATACCTGCTACCTAATCACGAACTACCTTTGAGTATCAAACTCGGTTCAATATTCAAAACGAACTATGTAGTAGCATTGAGCACAAAATTACTTCCCTGTATTCGTAAAATAGCTGACGCATTGCACGTAATGAACGTATCCCCACATAGCACATTAATGAAGACCAATGAGTGACGTAATACGTAACTAAATCGAATTTACATACACAAAAGCTTTTGGGCTCGTGTGTACATAATGTAACATCAAGAGTCGAATTACCCCTAGGGAGTTGCCGGTCGAAAGATGTGAAAGCTTGTCGAGAAAACTGCTAGGTATTTTTTACCCTGATATCGCATCGGCATACTCTCTCGATTTTATACGTCCATATTGCTAAACATAGTTCCTACCCGGTAAAAACCTGTAGGTACTAAAAAGGCTCATTTTTGGGTGTACTCAGTAATGGCTTGAGCTCGTTCGTGTTTTGCTGGCAAGCATTTAGTAGGTCGGGTTAAAAGTACTATACTTGCTGGTAAACTGGAGTAGATAGGCACGATCTTCAAATGGGAAATGTTAATCCAAAATGTAGCTTTAAGTTTATATTTTCTACGCGAAAAGTAGAAGTTTTAACCAGCAATTTATTAGGTATTGACTAGCGATCCCCGCTCCTGCTTCGCACGAAGATCGAGATTTCTTGGTTTTACGTAAATTTAATAGTAACGTATTATACACATATAACTTCCGGAATAAATTCTCTAAACGATAGTGAAACCCTCATAAAAATCTGTTGCATGGTTTAGTTAGAAGAACAAAGCGGACATACAGACAAACATGAAAAGCGAATTTAATTTATAATGTGTTTTAAATAAGAAGATCAGAATGATCGTAGCATGAACCAAAATTACCATTTATCATCGATGTATTTTTTTTTTAGATCTTTGCCCCACACTAAGGAGTTTCTCCTGTATTGTAGGTGCATTTACAAACATGTAAACTCACATACACAAACAGCCAGACTCGGAACTTGTTGGTCATACAAATATTTGTTCCGTGCGGGAATCGAACCCACGACACGCAGTGCAGCATTCAATCGCTTAACCACTGCGCCAACTGTGCCGTCAAATAGGTAATAATAAATATCAAAGTATGACATGCCTCGCAATTCATTTTGATTGAAAAAGGATGAAAATGTAATTGAAATAATAATAATATATAATTAAAATCCAGTGGAGGCTTAAATAACCTACAATGAACTTGTGCTATCTTTTCATGCAATTAATTTTCTCATCCAAAAATAGTATCCCCTTTTCAGACTCTCAGAAATATTAATTATAATATTCACTGACAACACTCAAATTCAACTAAATTTTAACAGCCCGACTAACCATTAGGCGGGCAGTTTCGTCCCCAGTGTACGTAAATAGGCGTTTATCATGCAGGACGGACAAGGAACTAACGGCTGCTCATAATACCGAACAGCGGGGTCACCAGCTATGATAATTGAATTAGTCTAGGACACGCGAGCGACTGGGCAACAAAGCGTTCTTCCGATCCTTTCGACCGTTCAATCGGATTATTCGCGCGGATTTGAACTCGTGTCCCATATATCGCCTTGAGTGCTTGTAAAGGAAAGGCATGTTTAATCATGCTGCTCTTATGTTTTTTTTTTATTGAAAAAATGTCGGTTCAATGGCTCTAGGTACTGTCAATACTTACAAAAATACAGCTATCTCTTTCTACCTACAGTTAACTCTTTCTTTAATTAGGTTTACTGCGTTAAATAAAAAGGGTGATATCCTTTTGAGCTACCTAGTATGTTTTTTACAGTTATTGCTGATTTTTTTGCTGGATATTGTGGTTATAGCTGGAATTAAACAGTGATAGCCTAGTCGTGTGCCCGTCGGATTAGTCGGACCAAGTCATAAGCCACTTGATCAAACCCAACCTTTGACTTTTCGGATTCATGTGTGCATTGATTAATTATGGTAAACATCTGCATCGTGAGGAAACCGGCATGCCTAAGAGATATCCATATCTACGGTATTGTGAAGCCAAGTCAGAGGCCCATGGGCGGCACCATGACTCTGACACCAGGTTAGTCAAAAACCACACAAAAAAATAATGCTGGAATTTTTACCTACACACGTAGGTATAAGTTTTTGTAAGAAGGAGGCTTAGATTCACTCAGTACTGAAAAAAAGAATAGGTACCTTGAAAAACCATATTCAATAATCTCACCTAAAAGTTTTCATACACAGATTTTTATATTTACATAATCTATTCTATTATTATCACTAAATATTTTGACTCCCTCGTTGGTCTAGTGGTCGCAAGCGCTACTGCTGAACATGAGGTCCTGGGTTCAATTCCCAGGTCGGACAAAGTGTCATTGGGTTTTTTTTTCTCGAATTTCTCAGTAGCAGCCCGGAGTCTGGTTGATGGCAATAGGCTCGCCCCCTATTACATGGGACTTAAACATAACTGGCGAAATGTGGGTGTACTATAAAGAAACCTCTGCCCAACCCTTCGGGGAAACAAGGCGTGATGTTATGTTATGTGTGAACATTTTAAAAGACACAAAATTAAATACTACAATAACAAATTTTTGATTAATCCGTTGCAATACAACAATTTAATTTAAATCAGAATGGGAATGAAACAATAACGGGGAATAAGGCGTTCATTTTCGTGCATAATTGAATCTTGATAAGCACCATTGTCAATAATAAAGCCCTTTTATGAATATTATTATCAATATTGCTATCATTTTGCAGCAATTTTCTTTGTGTGGTGAAATTGTAACGGATCAAATTGAAATTAAAAATTATAATTGGCCGGTACTTAAGCGCTGTACCTCCATAAAAATATGCTCAGTATTTGTTCGCCACAGACGAGGAATTATTAATAATAAAATGCATGCCATAACAGAAATATAATATCCCATAAATTCAAAACTGCCTTTTTTGTGCCTAATTGAAATAAATTATTTGACTTTGACTTTGAGAAACCGATTGGAAACCATAAAATAACAAGGTCTAAAAAAGCGATATTTTGGTCTCGTTTTTATTTATTTATTTATTTGGGATCTCCAACAAAGGATACACACATGATAATATAAATTACAATCATAAAAACGGTTATTTTACGTGTGCTCCTTCAATTACAGGAGACCACAGAATGCACACATAACTAGGTGTAAACAGGAGAATAATAAAAATAATTAAATGAAATATTAAAAATACACAAAGAAAAATTTACATAAATTGAGATGGAGCATTCATATTACAATTATTGGTTCGATTTAAAACTAAATCAATCTGCCTAGCCTTTTCCCAACTATGTTTTGGTCGTCTTCCAGTCTAACCAGATGCAGCTGAATAGGTGCCAGTATTTTACATGAAGCGACTGCCTATCTGTCCTCCCTCCACAACCTAGTTACTAGGTAACACGATACACCATGGTAAGACTTCTGGTCTTCTGACTACCCGTAACGACTATCAAAGATCTACGAATGACAGCCGGCACCAACGGCTTGACGAGCTTTCCGAGGCACGGAGGGGTCTCGATTTGTAGGTAATGGATGGTCACCTATCCACGAACCAACCGCGTGTAGCAACCTTTGATCGATCCGTGCGGCTGTTATCATTTAGCTACGAGCCCCTCAGGTAAGCCCCGAGGTAAGTACCTAAGATAACACCGGTATTATTCCACACCCAAAATTGTTTGAAGCCTAACCTAAAATCTATGCTTTACAAAGGTAGGGGCTGCTAAAAATACGCACAGAAAATAACAAAGCGTCAGCTCAGTTAGTAAAACTAATGATTAAAAAAAAAAAAGTATAAAAAAAATATTCAGTAATTTCCAAAGAAACATTACAAAGTGAAAAATAACTTAAATTTCGGAAGTCGTTGTCTTTAGTTTTGTATTTTCGTTATTTACCACTGACTTCCAAAATGTAACTTATTTTTCACTTGTTTTTTTTTTTCTAAATATATTTTATTTCTCGCCTTTTAGTGAGTCAGTTTGTAATGTATTAAGTTACAATAGCCTAATGTCAACTGCTCATCACCTTTTACAAAATGATGCTTTTCCCGATGCAGGGACGTTCATTGTTGCTGAGTTTTCCTGTTATTTCTCCAATATTATGCATTGAAAGAAAGAAAGAAAGAAAATTGCATTTATTGAGAACAAAACAAAAAACAATGATGACGTTGTGACGAGCATAAATTGCTTGGCAATCATATAAAAATAATCGAATCGAAACCCGTGAAAAACTTATTACTGAGCAGTTCCGGTGGCCATCTGTGGTCTTTATCATCAGTTCCACTTCACCAAACGATGCTTTCCGAGAGCAACTGTACGAGTTACTATAAAAATACCCAAATCGCTATAGGTGTGCCTATAATATTTGAAGAGTTCCCTCGATTCTGTTCTGAGATTTCTTAGTAGCAACCCGGAGTCTGGATTTGTGCCCGGTTGATGGCAATAGGCTCTCCCACTATTACATGGGACTTAAACATAACTGGCGAAATGTGGGTGTACCTGTTACAGGTACACCTCTGCCCAACCCTTCGGGGAACAAGGCGTGATTTTATGTGTTAAGTGTGTGAGTTCCCTCGACTTCTCCAGATCCCATCATCAGATCCTGACCTGATGACAATGGGATCATATCGGAAGACCCTTTCAAACAAAAAAAGAATGTTATGCCCGAACATACATAAAAAAATGTAATTTAAACATCCGAATTGATATCCTCCTCCTTTTGGAAGACGGTTAAAAAGAAGTGAAAATCTTTATCGAATACAAGCCTAAACAACAGAATATAAAAAGTTAAAGAAAAGAAAAATAAAACAGTAGTTACTTCTCCTGAAAGTTTTAATATCAAGCCCTGTTTCGATTGGAATGCTATGCTATGCTACATATAATTAATTAAAAGTAAGTACTAATTTTCCACGTTCGCTGAAAGAACAAGTCGAAAGAAATAAGTTTTATAATTGAATCAGCAAGAAAGCAACTTTGTACTTATGAAACGATACAATTAAGATTCGCTACGAGATCTTGTCAGACTCAAGATCTAATTCTGTTCTTTAGAATTACCTTTTCAGATCTGATTATTGTATAGAGAAAAGATTGGGGCATTAATTAGGTACCTACTTACGTCTTTGTAATTTTGTACGTGACAGAAGTGGCACTGATTCCCCTCTATTGAAAAAATACAGTGCGTTTTTTTTTTTTTGGGTGTGAAATCATATCTTAGTTTCAATATAGTAATAATTTAGTTTAATCTTTTTTTTAATTGTTTTTCTATTACGGACGCTTTTAACGTTTTGCATCGTTCTCACGTGTATAACTTGAACAATGATGTAACCAATATTTTGTAACCATATTTTGATTTAAAAGAGTATCGTGAAGTTACTTACCTTTCTTCTCAATAGGTACCTACTACGCTTTGGAATGGACATCTAGCTTCATCTTTCTGACTGACTGACCCCTTGACAATTCAAAAGTGTCTGTAATTGGTTTATTTGAAATAAATGCTTTGAGTTTGAGTTTGAATACTATTTTAATAGAGTTCAAAATGGCGACTGACAGAACAGTACTACCAATCACATGACTGCAAAATTCAGTGCTACCAATCGCGTCACGAGACAAGTTATAATTAACGCACTCTAGGTACCTAATACCTATTTAAGAAAAAACTATAAAACAGAAAAAATAAAATCTTGCATAGCTTGTCTGAAACTGCTCAGCACGGTAGGTATAGCTTGTCCACTTTGAAATGACACGCCCCACTACCGCATTAACACGGTTATGCGGATTTCAATGGGTAATGCGGGAGTGAGGCGGGTCATTTCAAAGTCTACAAGCTATACCTTCATAGCATAGGTACCTTTTTTGCGTGTGGTTATCCTCTTGGATGTCCTTAGGCTGACAGAGGGATCTGCCTGACTTTTAACTTCAACCACACGGTGTTCTTCAACTACTTTTGGCTAAGGTGCTGGAAAACTTGCGCAGTTCGTCACACTCCCTCGGTTAGCCTCGGGCCCATACGACTTTCATGCGGACCCCGTCACCATCCGCAGTTACACGTTAGCGCGGAGCGGCGTGCTGACTTAGTATAAGTATACTTATTTATTACTACCTTCTGGACGCGACTTCCCACCACCATAAAACAAATTATTCTGAGCTGATTATATTGAGCTGACGCGGGCCGAGCTGTCACTGACCCCTTGTTTCTGACTGACCGACTCCAAGATAATTCAAAAGTGCCCGTAAATGGTTTAATTGAAACAAACGTTTTGAGTTTGAGTTTGAAAGTGCACTGCACCCGTCACTCAAAGAAAAAGCGTCTACATAAAGTACAAATACAACAAAACGAGTAAAAAACTACGGAACCCTAAATACAAGAAATGAAGTCAATATCTGCATTTATATTCACGTATTATTTTGCAAAACAAACATATCCGTCCGACAGTACACGTAAAAGAAACTGAATCATGTATGTCCTATATATTTCTCGTTTCGTGCCCTGACTGATTTTCATGGGCCCACGATATTACGTGATCTTTGTCTCCAGAATACCATAAACCCGATATTACGGTATGAAATCAAGTAAACTTAGCAATACCAAGTTCGAACCACTTTGTACAGTCACACAACGAGATAGGTATACTGGTGAAAATGTTCATCTTTCCAGTACACTGCTAATTTTAAATTTTATTTAATGCTTTATAACATTTTACACATAATGAAACAAAGAAAAATAGGTTTATTTTGTCACAGAAACACGTGCTTACAAAAAAATCCGCAGAATTCGAATACTAAAGAAAAAATTTGATCTATAATCACGAACACAGAACAGAATTAGTCGGCAGCTGCACGTCGGTCGTGACTGTGACAAGAAGGCACGCTGAAATCTATGTATTTACAAAACGTATCGGACCACGCACAATGAAGAGTTCCGTATATGGCATGAATTTGTCCCAAGATCAAACTTAACAGTGTATCTCTTAGTTGAAAAATGTTCTCCCATACGGAATGTATGGGAAAAATTATTTTTTCAACAGCAAATGTATGTTGGTTGATTATTACACGTTAACTTGTAGACTCTACTTAGCTGTGATACTTTCCCTTTTATTTTCGTTTCATATACTACTGCTGTAAATTTTTATACATATCCAGAATCAACCATTTAGCTGGCAGGGGGGAGACACTTGACTCTAACATAAATTTGCACTTTAAAGCTTAATATTTCGCAAACGAATCCCTGGATCTAAAACTAGCTTTCACAATCTCACAAGTTTTTTGAACGACCTTTCCAACGACACCCTATACCTACTATGGGATAGATGAGGGGAAAAAAAACATCCCCATTTTACGTACGTAGTGAAATCATGAAAAAATTGTTTTTGTTTGTCGGCGTGATTAATACCCATGTCAAATTACATATTTCTAGTACAAACAGTCTCTCACCTAAGCTGTGGACAGTCAGACAGTTGGACATGGCGAAACTATAAGGGTTCCTTGTTGACTACAGAACCCTAAAAAATTTAACTATTTCGCACACTCACAAATCTCACTCGTTGTAAAGTAGTTTTAAGTTAGGTGCCTGTATACATATATCTTTGTTTGACAGTACATGTACTCGACACCACACCCGCTAGAGAATCACTTAAGGCCAAGCGAACTTTATACAAGGAGTTTCTGAAAATGATGAAGTGCTTTTAAAAGTTAGTTAAGTGGTAGAATGTTTTTGAGGTTAGATTTTATGGTGGATTTACGTCTGATATATGAGTTGAGCTTGGACTTCTTTCTTAGAACACTAGAGTTAAGTACGTTTATACGATGCTATTTGAGTTTGAACTATCGCTTGAGAAAACATTTGGATTAACTTATGTTGTCACTTCTGTTGATTTCACTGTCTTCATTAACGATAACAAGATTTGCTTTTGATGTAGACCATGCATTTTTTTAATTTATTCAAAATAATCGCGTAATTTAACAAAACGTAGCATCACGCCTTTAATTCCCAAGGGGCTGGGCAGAGGTGTACCTGTAGTAGGTTACACCCACATTTCTCCGTTATGTTTAATCCCATGTAATAGGGGGCGAACCATTTGCCATCAACCGGGCACAAATCCAGACTCCGGGCTGCTACTGAGAAATTCCTGATGGAAAAACCAAATAACACTTTGCCCGACCTTGACATTGAACCTAGGACCTCATGCTCAGCAGTAGCGTTTGCGACCAGTAGACCAACGAGGCAGTCGCATAGTGCATAGTTCACTTTACATAATAATGGTTTATCCTGGTATCCTATACTATTAAATGAGCAATATTTGTTTTTTTTTTTTTGTAATCACGTTTTCGAAAACGGCTGTAACGATTTCTTCGATTAAAGTTGCAATATAGGGGTTCACGGGGGCAAATTCAAATTCAAATTATTTTATTTCACATAAACCTACAAGGGCACTTATGAAACGTCAGAAGCTAGGTGCAAGGTTCCAATTGGTTGTTTCCTATGGAGAAGAGCCGTCAAGAAACTGTTACTCTTTTAACAGTAAATGGTATTTACAATATTTTCAAGTTACAGTGTTAATAGGTATGAGAGGACAGTGTAGGCCTATCAACAAGTACCAGGTACTTAGCAAGATAGAAAATGGTCGACAGATCTACAAGTCTGTTAAGCCTACAACGTTCTCACATTCACAAAATCTAAAAGAGGAGAATCTTATTAAAAGAAAAATAAAATAATAAAATTAAAAACCTATTTAAACCAAATGACATGACTGCCACTACAGCTGTAACAAATCTAATATAATAAAAAATATAGGTAGAATATTGAAGGGGCGAAAAATCAATCTAGCTAGGTCTCATATCTGGAAAACTGCGTTTTCTCTGTATTTTTAACCCGAGCAGAGCTCGACCGCCCAAAGTTTAGAACAAGATGTCTATCTTAGAATGGAATTAGTATGTACTATCATGGCAGCATGGAATTAGTATGTACTATCATGGCAGCATGGAATTAGTATGTACTATCATGGCAGCATGGAATTAGTATGTACTATCATGGCAGCATGGAATTAGTATGTACTATCATATATCTTGGTTGACTGGTAGAGAATGCCTAAGGCATTAAGTCCGCCTTTGTACGTTTTATTAGTGTGAAAAGTTTAAATAAATAAATATCATGGCAGCATGGAATTAGTATGTACTTACTATCATGGCAGCATGGAATTAGTATATACTATACATGGAATAAGTATGAACTATCTTATACTTTTAAATGAGTATTCTCTATTTTCACCAGAGCAGAGTTCCGTCACCCAGGTACCGTAGATAATAAAGCAACAAAATGCAGTGTTATTATCTAGACCATAAAATTCTCTGCAGATTCCAAGCTTTTCACCGAGCTTGCATGCTCATAAACATTTTCTGGTTGAATCCTAAAAGCGGCAGCGGCCTGCAACATTTTATAAGCCTATATATTTCCACAGCAAGCGTTTATTAAATAATAGTTGGTACTTCAGTATTATGTAAAAGCAATTTCTACGCTTTCTAACAATTAAATTGTCGCTACTCATTTATTTTCCGTCTACCATTTTGCAATAGTATACTGCAATTAAGAAAACAAACATAAATAAAACTTGCAGGAAAGAAAATACAACTAGAAGTTCCAAAGTTTTGCTGCTTGAAATCGTGGAAATTTTTGAACTGGTCAAAGTGAATTTATCTTGAATGCAAGCACAGCTGACGTCTTTACAAAGAAAATGGCGGGCTCACCTTTTAAAGCGAGTAAAACGATGCTGCATAGTAATATGCCAATATTACGTAACGTAACGTATAATTTGTAACGTTACGATATTATCGTGAAGGTCCACGTCCACGTTACGGCATCACGATAGTATCACATGGGGAAGTAACATTTATGGAAATAATTATATGAATACACTTTTAAATTTTTGTCCACGGTAACGTTAAAACGTGTGCCTATATATTTATGGACGTGAACGTCTACGATAATATCGTCACGTTAAAAATTATAATAACTTACATTAGCTGATATGTTTATAATTTACCATCTGTCAAGGCAAGTCCTCTCAAATTTTTTGTCATTGTCCATTCTCGTCCAATCTTTTAGTACCTACAGTAAAATCTTTTCGAACATCAAAAATTCAAAAGTCAGTTATTCAGGCTGAGAATCAGCACTTTTCGAACGTCAAAGTTACATAAGACAGTCCCACAAAACGCTCACCCTTCATCACTTCCTAGTGCTTTCGCTGGGAAGAAGAAGTGGCGCAACAAACTCCCCAGCAGCCCAGCTGTCTGTTCAGTTAGAAAAACTTGATTCTATACAATAAGTACTTATAATTTACTTAACGGAACACAAAACATTAAATTATAAATTAAGACACTCTTATATTTTGGACTTTAAAAGAGTTTACGACCTCTGTTTTTTAAGCTTGTTTGTGTAAGCTTTTTGGCAGTAATCGGATAGGAAACGTCGATGCTAATTTATCAACAAACACCAACTCAGAAGACACAATACTTTTAGCATTGTCAATCGGCGATTTGGTGACTGCATCGCGTTTTGGTGACTCGTTGTGTTCGGTTTGGCGATCGCTTTGTGTCAATTTCTGTATCGAGCTTCCGAAAAGTATTGTGTCTGCTATAGCCCTTACGCGACTGTCGCGTTCATTATGTCACTTTTCGTTCGGAAAACTGGAAAGTACTGTCGGCGCGACCACGAGTTCGGGTTCGCTGAACAAAAGTGACATATGAACGCGACGATCGCTTTTGGTTCGGCCTTATGAAGTTTGAAATTCCAATTATCATTTCATTTCTTGATAGATAAAGGTGTATCATTTCACCATAAAAAGAAAATGGGTTAAACTATACTAATATTACAAAGAGGAAAGAATTGATTGTTTGTTTGTATTGAATAGGCTTCGAAACTACTGGAACAATAATTTGAAAAATTATTTTACCATTAGAAAGCTTAGTTTTCAGGGAGTAACATAGGCTAATTTTTATCGAGGGAAAAATAACGGGTCCCGCGGGAAAGACCACGGGAGCGAAGCCGCGGGAAAAGTGCTAGTCTTTTTATATTCAGCGTTATTACGGCTTATTGCAGTTTGCTTTGCTTTAAAGAAATAGCTATGCTCTCATTAGCTAGCACGCGAATTTCTTCTTTCATTTTATTCAAAGCTACCATTTCTTTTCCATGACAAGCCAGTGCAGTTTGTCTTTGGCAACCTGTAATTTAATTAATGTTTTAGCAACCATAATCGGCATAATGATGGTCTAGTAATGATGGTAGTATTGTAGGGAGTTGAATAAATTTAGTTTCAAAACCTACTCAGTTTTAAAACCTACTCAGAGTTATTTTTTTATAATGGGGGAAAGGGATGGAGCTATACGTCCTGTAGAGCTTCATCGCCCCTCGTTCGGGCCCTTAGTATGCTCAATAGGTACTTTTCTGACATCAACACCGGAATGTGACTTGTTTGCTGGGAGGTGGATAGAATGTCGTGTCGTGAATATTTAAGTTTTTGTTAGAAGATGGATGAAAGTTTGTTTTTTACTAGTTTGCAGTTTGTTTATTATTCAAGTGCTATTTTGTTTGTTAATTGTGTTATTTCTTGTGTATAATATGATATTTATTTTAGTATTTTACCCCTACTTGCGTAGTAATTACGTAGTGTCACTTTTAAGTGTGTCTATTGTTCAGTACAACGCGGCAATGCCTTGGGATTATGTTCTGTAATGTTGTGCATGTAAACTTAAATAAATAAATGTCTTTCCCCCACTGAAGTAATATTAAAAAAATACTGCTATAAAAGGTGGAAGGCCCACTAAGTTTGGACTTTTCCGTCATCGTTATCGCTAGAATGTCACTTTTTTCTGGCCCTCTATTACTAACCAATCCGTCATCCGAGCTTCTTGATTTTGCTCTTTGAAAATTCATTCATTCCACGTCCCGTAGACTGACACTGTTTGTCCACCACTATCGTCAACGGGACGTCAACGAGAAACTAGTTTATTCGAACCGAACGTAACGCCTCGGCGGTGTGCGGTGGCCACGCGGTCATAGATAATGTATCGCCGTCATTTCGTTCTCGTTGACGTAGAGTGAACGGTGCCGGAGGACAAACGGCCTGACATTCACTGTCTGATAATTTAATTGCTCAAATTCCAAAAATTTACGGACTACACTGACGAGAAATATAAAAAAGCCACTAACTTATCATGAAATATTTCTGAAACCACGCAAGACAGCTTCTTGAAATAAAAAGCAACATACAAGTGTATTTAATTTTATTTATTCGTTTCTATTTGTTTTCAAATTTTTTTTACATCACGTAGCTTTCTTGTGTGGTTTAGGAGATACCTATTTAGATTTTTTTGGCACAGTGACTTTTTGCACTTTGCATGCAATTTGGATTACTCGTCAATGTACATAAAAGAGGAGCTTCATTATATTGTAGAGCCATTTTTTTTAGATTTTCACGTAATTGGTTTTAACAAAGCTAGTTGGGACCTATCAATAAAAGTTGTTCATTTCTTTGATTACAGTCTTTTATGGAATAAGTTTTCTTTGAATACATCTGATAATATTCGTTCCGTACATTTATGTAATGATTTGAGGTCTACCTTATATGTGGTTACAAGGAATGAATGAATGTGACTTGTTTGCTGGGAGGTGGATAGAATGTCGTGTTGTGAATATTTAAGTTTTTTTGAGAAGATGGATGAAAGTTTTTTTTTTTCACTTGATTGCAGTTTGTTTATTATACAAGTGCTATTTTGTTTGTTAATTGTGTTATTTCTCGAGTATAATATGTTATTTATTTTTGTATTTTACCCCTACTTACGTAGTACTTATGTAGTGTCACTTTTAAGTGTGTCTATTGTTCAGTACAACACGGCAATGCCTTGGGATTCTGTTCTGTAATGTTGTGCATGTAAACTTAAATAAATAAATTTATATCTTTTCCCCACTGAAGTAAGATTAAAATAGGTAATACTGCTATAAAAGGTGGAAGGCCCCCTAAGTTTAGACTTTTCCGTCATCGTTATCGCTAGAATGTCACTTTATTCTGGCCCTCTATCATAAACCAATCCGTCATCCGAGCTTCTTGATTTTGCTCTTTGAACATTCATTGGGTACCCACGTCCCGTAGACTGACACTGTTTGTCCACCACTATCGTCAACGGGACGTCCTCGAGAAACTAGCTTATTCGAACTGAACGTGACGTCTCAGCGGTGAGCGGTGGACACGCGGCCATATATATTATTAAATGACTAGCGCGTACATATATTGATTGAATGACTAGCGCGTTCATTAAATGCATCCAATTAAATAGCTGAAAGACAACTAGCCAAGTCATTGAGCACAACGTTTAACCAGATGGCTGAATGTCGTGTAGTCATTTAGTTAAACTGGGTGAAATAGGTTAGGTTAGGCTAGAACTATGAACAACCGCGCGCGAGCCGAGCGAGCGTAGCGAGCGGTGCCGGCGAGCGCTATTTCCAAGTTGCAGAAATGTTTTCACCATTTGAATCACTTGGCTGAGTCTTGGTCAGTCATCTTCAAAAGGCTGACTTTCAATACGCCAAGTTGTTAAACGTTAAATGATACTAATTCAATTAACTATCGGCCTAGGCATCCAATTGGATGCCGGCTTTTAATGAACGGCCTAGGCGTCCAATTAGCAGGATAATTTAACCAGATGACTGGGACATACATATATATCGCCGTCATTTCGTTCTCGTTGACGTAGAGTGAACGGTGCCGGTGGACAAACGGCCTGACATTCACTGTCTGATAATTTAATGGATCAAATTCCAAAAATATACCGACTACACTGACAAACAATATAAAAAAGCCACTTACTTATCATAATATATTTCCGAAACCACGCAAGATAGCTTCTTGAAGTAAAAAGCAACAATCAAGTGTATTTAATGTTATTTATGAATAGTGCATAAAAAACACCCATTATACTGTTTTAAAGATTTTTTTACATCATGTAACTTACTTGTGTGGTTTAGGAGATACCTATTTAGATTTTTTTGGCACTTTGCAAGTGGATTCCTCGTCAATGTACATAAAAGAGGAGCTTCAGTATATTGTAGAGCCAATTTTTTAAGATTTTCACGTAATTGGATTTAACAAAGCAAGTTGGGACCTATCAATAAAAGTTGTTTATTTCTTTCATCAAAGTGTTTGATGGAATAAGTTTTCTTTGAATACATCTGTAGTTATTCCTTCCGAAAATTCATGTAATGATTTGAGGTCTACCTTATATGTGGTTACATATACCTGAATATGCTGAATGCGTCGAGTTCTCTCTTACGTAACTTCCAAGGACACGTGAAATGTATTGAAGCAGAGTTGTATTAGTTTGGGAATATAAAAATAATATCTGGAATTCTGAGGTTTTTCTTTTCTGTAGGTACCGGTGTGAATTCATAAATAAGTAGATGTAGATGGGAATCTTGAATTATTTTGTCACGACAGGTCTGCCTGTGTGATTGAAACTAGGTTTCTAAGGGATACATAATATGTTCATCGATATCTTTATAGTAGGTAGCCAAAATACATAGGATATACGTGCAATGTAATATGTAGATACCTTTGTAAAAATACCTAATGTAATTATTGGGTATTACAACAGTAGATAGGTATTGCATCTGGCCATTAAAGACGGACTACGTACCTGTGGCGGCATCTACTTCGCCACATACAAACTACGCATCAAAGAATTGACGTCACACAAAATCCTGACATCATTGTTATACTGTGAAGTTTTATTAGAAATTGTATTGTTCTATTCTTATATTGTTAAATTGTGTATGCCCTAATGGGTAGTTTTTTGAGTTACCATAACCTAATTATAAGACCTTTTGTATCACCAAAAAACACACAAATAAATACTTTGACTTTGACTTTGTTCAAGTCGCGTCGCGCCGTGGCGTCGCGCTATTCTGCACGAGGCTTTAATCCTGCATCGCGCAATTAGAGTTTGCCGCGTGAAGGACATATAATAAGACTATCCAACATCAACCATTGGGCAGTTGCCCGCCAGACACGACACCTGTCTGGTCGGAAGATCCTCCTTTTTCTATGGTAGATGAGTGAACTTTACACCCTGTTCCTCATACCTCTAAATACATATTGGAAGATGTTCATCACCAAAATAACCTTACATACTTAATTCAAAGGACTAAAATTCCATATATTTTGTTTTTACGTAATATCGAAAAACGTTTTGAAAACTAAGTCAGAACTCTCTATTAATGAAAATTCAGTGGAAAACCACAAAATAAATCCAACACAAATCAGAATGGGAAAAAAAAACTGCATGAAGCACGCGTGGAATTGTTGAACATTAATATATTCCGTCTGGTTGTCTCCTCGGAACATTAGACTTGCCACAAGCCACACCGCACTCCGACTACATGCCTCATGTTCGCTTTGTAGTTTATTTGTTCAAATACCTTTTTGTTGCATTTAAATACGAAAATGTTAATTGGTATGTTATTTTAAAAGCCAAAATGTACATTATGTTGGTTTGTTTTATGAATTGCTTATTTTGTTTCTGAAAAGTTTTGTATCCTGTTAATACGTAAATGTTATTCTTGTTTTATTTGAGTGAAACAATTTATTTTAGTCGTGCTTTATTTATAAAATTTATTCTGTGTTGATTTGCTATCGCAAAAATAAGAACTTTTTTCATTATTACATTACTTTTATAACCGATTGGTACATACCAAAATGGACACAGATTTATAAAATTAATATCAACATCTGCTTAGCCTTTTTCCAACTATGTTGGCGCCGGCTTCAAGTTTTTACGGATGCAGCTGAATAACAGTATTTTACATGGAGTGACTGGCAATCTGACCAGTACCCTAATTACGTAATACACTATAAATCGGAATTTGAATCATTTTGAAAGAAATTGCTAATCCATTGCTTCATAAGTTCGAAAAAAAATCTGCTCAACAGCGTAAACAACGCAATTAATGTTGTTGAACTGTCAAAATGAAATAAATTTGTCGTAATCGTTTACGAAAATGTGTTGCGTAATTAAATAGCTAATTTCTACGAAATTTAAATGAAATTAAATAGAGTATTCTGTAAATAGGATATTGGAATAACTTTTACAAGTCATATACCAAAATAAAAAAATTGCTAGATGAGTTCGGCGTTTCCTATCTGATTACTCTGAGAAGAAAGGCCGAAACAAACTCAGAGGTCACAGTCTCTTTTAAAGTCCAGACATACTCTTGGTCAGGCCATACGAGGACCATGTAGATTATGATGGTCTATTGAGAAAAGAATCACACAGATTTGAGTGGACCTGTCCTGTCAGTGCAAGTATTTGTCAGTAATCGTGGAGCTCAACTCAGAACTTAAGGAGCTCAACTCGACGAACAATACCAAAGAAAGGACATTTGGGTAGGCCGCATAAACTACTCAAACTGCCCGAACATCATTAGTCTACACATTCACAATAATTAAAAAAATATAATACTTTACAAAGTAATCATGTCATTTTGTATTATAATTTTCAACAATGTCATTATGTATGTAATATAAAACAGGTATATTTTAATGATTTTACATAATAATAAAATATGCCAAATTTTATGGTTTTATCACAAGGCTTAGCAGAGCGAGCACCTCAATCCCATGCTTTTTTATCTTCTTACTAAATAATCTGAAATTTTATAGTACCCTTTTTTACAAAGTTTGGTTTTAATACAGCTTTTAAATCGTTTAATGGGTAAGTTTTGAATGTCGATGGGAAGTTTGTTGTAAAAGCGTATACATTGACCCATGAACGAGTGGCCTACTCTGTGGAGACGAGTGCGATGTACAGCAAGGTTGTGTTTATTGCTGGTATTTAAAATATGAATATCGGAAATCTTCTTAACATTTGATATATTTTTGTGTACATATAATAAATAGGTTTTCAAAAATATATTGTGAGGCTACAGTCAGAATATTTATTTCTTTGAATCTTTCTCGAAGGGAATCTCTCGGATTTAGGTTGCAAATGGCTCGAACAGCCCGATTAGATATTAATGTCCAAACAGGATAAGTAACTTAGTTTAGTTTTTCAGCCCCGTTTCTAGGTCAGTTTCTACCTCAAAAATGTACCAAGGACGGTTATTTTTAAAAGTAGGTAGCTAGGTAAACTATAAATGTAAGCTTTCGTGATGTGGCTTCATTTGTTTGAGTTTACTTGTGATACCAACATGGTTACTAATGTACGTTGATTACAAACTCGCATGACAGTATTTTTAAGTTAGGTATGTCTAAACTACATGGAACTGCGCCTTGCTTATTTTTGAAGCCATTCGTTTACTTCCGTGACTTTAAGAATATACATTCATAAACTCATACTCATTCTTCCGCAGGGGGTCGGCAGGAACTAGTAAGCGCCACCTGCTACGATCCTTACATACTCTTAGCTTCGTTCACGTTCATACATCTACTCCATTTCAAATAAGGTTAAACATTTAAACAAACCTTTTTTACAGTCCGTTCAACCGATTCTGACTTCTATACCGTAAGCATAAGGATGGGATTTTAAGCAAAAAAGTAGTTACAATACCAACTGTTTACTGCAGCTGCCATTTGTCATGTTACTAACGCAATAGAAGTCAAAATCGGTTGAACGGACTGCAAAAAGGCTTAGTTAAATGTCTAATCTTATTTCAAATGGAGTACAGTCACACCAGTTGCGAGTGCTACGCACCTACCTCTCTGAAGAATATCACCAATAAGGTCATACAAGAAGCATCATGTGCCAGTCGTATACTATAAATATTAGTCAAAGCAACAAAAAAAAAAAAAAGTGACTGCTTCTTTGTGGTCTAGTAGTCGTAAGCGGTACTGCTGAGCATGAGGTCCTGGGTTCTATCTGGAATTTCTCAGTAGCAGCCCGGAGTCTGGATTGGTGCCCGGTTGATGGCAATAGGCTGTCCCCCTATTACATGGGACTTCAACATAATTCGTGAAATGTGGCCGTACCTGCTACAGGTACACCTCTGCCCAACCCTTCGGGGAAACAAGTACAGATGTTATGTATGAAATAGTCAAGGCAAAACGAGTCACAAGTGAATATATTTTGGTCTCTTGAATCTAGGCAAAAGGACCATATTATTGCAGGTGTAGAAGCTAGAAGATATAGGAATTTAAATAAAATTCCTAAATAAAGCAACAGGAAGAAAGAAAGAAAGAAAATACATTTATTTGACTCAGATCAATATTCACACAAAAACAAAAAAGACAGAAATAAATAATAAAAATAACTAAGACAAAGGGGACGCTGGCTACCTAACCTACTTTGACACTTAATATAAGTGGACAAGCACTTTGCATATAAAGCGAAAAATTAAATGTTATTATCGTGAAATTCTCCTTTATACATATTATTATATGAACTACGAGGAATAGGAAAAATATTTCCATTTTGTTTTGTTGAAAGTTGATTTTAGGTATTTTTGGTTAGGTGAGTTTACTTTCATTTTTTTTTATGGAGTTAGTGTCCGGTTCAGTTTTTAGCCATACCGTTATTTTGTTAATTTTACGTTAATTTAATTTTATGGAATGGGAATTACATTTATGGTGTGGTCACTGGTTACTTTAGATACTTGCAGAGTCTAAGTGCTTAGCGATGCATTGCAAATGACAGACTTTGTTGAAATATTTGATGACTGATGTCCCTATGATTATTTTAAAAGCAGCTTCCCTTTCAAACAAAATCAAACCAAGGATCGTGTACTTTCCCAGGCGAGTCTTTTTCCAAGGAGCTCTACTATTACAAATTCTAATCGAAGGATTTCACTTCCTTCACGGACCACTTGCTCACAAATGGAGCGGTGAACACTGAATTGTCCACCGTATTCACTCCTACCACACACACACACACACACACACACACACTTTGTGTTGTCATCTGACATTATGCTGAGCTGAGGCCCTTTTGGCATTATAATAATTTGTTTTCTGTTATATAGTTTTAAGGTGTATTTTTTTTTGTAATGCCAATAAACGCATTTTTCTTTCTTTCTTTCTTTCTTTCTTTACCATTTTTAACCGACTTCCAAAACGTCCTCCTTTTTGAAAGTCGGTTAAAAATGGTAGGTCTGTTCTATTTTCGCCAGCATGTTTTTATGTATGTCCCTCGATATGTTCGTCAATTGTGGACCGATTATGAAAATTCTTTATGCATTTGGTAGAAAAAGGTTGCGAAGTAGAAGAATATAATTTTTATTTAATACACCGTATTTTTCTCACTTGTCCTTGTGGACGATGTTATAATATATTCCTGTCTCTGTTATTTACATAACCAAAACTGAAAATAAAAATGCTAGATGAGGTTTCCTATCCGATTACTCTGAAAGGAAAGGCCGAAACAAACTCAGATGTCAGTCTCTTTTAAAGTCCAGACATAAATCTTGGTGGTCCGATCATGTGAAGTGTAATAAATAAATACCAATTGATTGCTATGAAAACTGCTAATTGATCAAAAATATGTCAATATGACTTGTGGTTATATCGAAGAGCTATTTGTTTGTATAACTCGCGACCGTAACGTATGTCGAACATGCAACGGGCAATTTATTGCCGTTTGAACTCGCTGATACGGCTGAATAATCTGACTGCAGGCCTGATAGCTATTTTTTACTTT
The DNA here is from genome assembly GCA_963853775.1 of Xanthia togata. Lineage (NCBI taxonomy): Eukaryota > Metazoa > Arthropoda > Insecta > Lepidoptera > Noctuidae > Xanthia > Xanthia togata. Next base: position 6,942,975 of record OY970802.1, on the reverse strand, counting down.
TTGTGGAAAAACCCTGGAAGCATTTTTCGTGAAATTTAACTAAATCAATTATTTTACCAATATTATTTTATTTGGAGAGTGCAGCCACTTTACACTATCTGTACTATATTTGTTATGAATATTATGCTAAAGGTGTTTTCAAGGTATTTGCTATATAACTTCACGTTTTTTATGACTTGACAAAGCATCGATATTTACTTATTCTATTTAAGTTTAATATACCTAATTCTCTTAAATTATGCTGAAACCCGCATAAAAATCCGTGAAGTAGATTAAAAGAAAAAGAAAATACATTTATTTAGCACAGACTAAAAGGCACACAAGTAAAAATAGAAGGAAAGAATGCAAAATAAAAAGTGTAGGTGTGCGTTCAAGAACAACTAAACGGTCACACAGACGGAAGGACACGAAAAACACGAAATACTATTTAATATATATATTTACATAGTTACTATCTACATCTACACTAAAAACATAGATACTATAAACAGAATAGATTTGTGTTTTTTTTTGTAATGAATAAACTCAAAAATGACTGGACCGATATTAAAAATTATTTCTTCAATAGAATATTATCACTGAGTAACATAGGCTATAATAAAATTATCACACTGGCCAAGCCACTGGCGAAAGCTAGTGTATTATACAGGGTGACTTGTAATTTGACGTATTCCTTCTATGACGTGATAGTGTGACCCATTTACACAAATAAACCCTTACCAAAAAAATATGGAAATCGAAAAGACCCAATTTTTATGCGTTTTTGAAATTTTTCCAGAAATCGTCACTAAATATCACTTTTCTCTAAACTCTCAAATTGAATGGCCTTCATTGCGTACCATTGGATACCTAATACTTGAATAAACCTTTCAATGTAACCAAAGTTTCTAAAATATCAAAAAGTAAAGAATGAAGTGTATTTACTATTTTCATAAATAATCTACGTACATAAACTTTGATTTATGTCAGACGTATGTCAAACAATTAGAGCATGAACGTGCGCTGTATGATACACGCAAACTACGCGACGACTGAACATTGACCAGTGAGTAGACCGTGAGTCATGTTAAAAACTCAAAAGCCGCTCCACGACTTGTGACCTGGTTATAACGACCTAGGTGCCTATCGTGTGATGCATTGCTGGGAGATTAGAAAGTAGTGGGATGGCAAATAACAAGTTAATACGATTGCCACTTAATTTTTAATTATTTCAACCATTTTCATACTCTACCTTTGCTAGTATTATCGACATTTTCGTCGGCATCTCTAAATATTTTTATACTTTTGTACCTGGTTAGATAGCAAATTACGAGAATGAAGATGTCTTCCCCGTACTTTGTACACAGAGGGAACAGGGCCCGCGATTCACCATACAAACGTATTCCCCGTTTTTCTTCCTGAATAATACCTCTAGGGCTGTCATTTTTTTTTATAAAATCAGAGTCTCTACAGGCATGTCCCTGTCATTTCCTTTTTTTCAGCAATTAATAAGTAAGGAAACTATGACCGTCCAAAAATTACAAAAATGCCCCATTTTTACCGCCGCGATTAGAGGACTACCAGACTAATTCGGAAAAGTTTTTAGCATAAAAGAAAATAATAGGAACCTAGACATACTCTTTCTTAAAATTTTAATGTAAAAAAATATTAAATCGGCTTAGTTTTCGAGGAGAAAAAAGGAGAATGCCAAACGTCGTATTCGTCAAAAATTTTGTGATATAATCGGCCTGAGCTGCTGTTGTCCCTATCGCACTTTACGGGGTTTAAATTGGGTTTTTCGGGCGCAGCGCGACGGCAATAGTTTCTTCAAATACCCCTCCCTCTCAATCCCTCTTAATGCCGTAGTAAAATTTTGAGATAACTGTTGTCAAAGTTCAAGTAAGTACATAGATTCATTTATTTAAACTTATCACATAATAAAGTACAAAGGCAGACTTAATGCCTTAGGCATTCTCTACCAGTCAACCAAGGGTGGTGAAGAGATTAGATGGCAGGTGCTCTGTTTGAGAGGAAAAAAGAAAAATATTTTTTATTAAAATATACATACATATATACCTAATACAAATATATACCTATATTATATATATAAATACGTGTATATACAAATTCAAGGAAGAGAGGTGTTGAGATGACTACTCTATTCATTTTGACAAAAAGCTCTGCAATTTCCGCTTATATGCATACCGACTGGTCGCCGTCCTGATATCAAGAGGAAGCGCATTCTATAGAAGAATGGACTGAATATGAAAGGAAGAATGAACAAAGTCAGAAGTATGAGAAGGATAAAGTAGGAGAAGATTGTTAGAAGAACGCAGATTCTTAGTGTGTGAAGAACATAGATATTGGAAGTGAGATATAGGATAAGAAGGAGGAGTGGGGGGTTGAGATGATTTTTGTAAATGGTTTATAAACTTCTTCCTTTATTTTTTAACTGTTTGATGTTTTAGAAAATTTGGTTACATCGAAAGGTTCATTAATATTAGATACCCAATGGAATCGCAATGATCGCCATTCAATTTGAGACTTAGAGAAAAGTGATAATTAGTGCCGATTTTTGTTAAATTTACAAAAATACTTAAAACTTGGGTTTTCTCGAATCCCATCAATTTTTGCCTAGGGTTTATGGAGTGCTTAATTGTTGCAAATAGGTCCTTTTATTACCTCCTAGAAGGAATACGTCAAATTACAAGTCACCCTGTATAAAAAAAGAACAATAAAATACAGATACAACTACACCGTCTTCCGAGGTTAAAGTTATTTTTAACCGACTCCAAAAGGAAGAGGTTGTCAATTCCGATGTTTTATTTTTTATATAAACGTTCGTGCATAAACAACGTGCAACCCCGTCATCCCGTCATATACTTTTATATAAATGGATTTGCAAAATTCTTTTTTTGTTTCAAAGGGTATACTTTCGAGGTGGTCCCATTGTCATCAGGCCAGGATCTGATCATGGGATCGTGGAGAAATCGAGGGAACTCTTTGAATATTATAGGCACACCTATAGCGATTTGGGTATTTTTTATCATAACTCGTGCAGTTGCTCTTGGAGCACCATTCGGTGAATTGGAACTGATGATGTAGACTACTGCAGATGGCCACCGGAACTACTCAAAAATAAGTATTTCACGGGTTGCGATTCGATTACTAATATGGTTGCCAAGCAATTTATGCTCTTCACAACGCATATGGAGAAGTGGTGCTGATGGTGAAGTACCAGGAGAACTCCTCAACGATTAAAGTCCCTGCATCGGGAAAAGCAATATTTTGTAAAAGCTGGTGATGAGTAGTTGACACTGAATCATTAAAAGCGACAAATTTAAAAAAAAAAAAAAAAAAAAACAACCGAATTTCACTTCTTAGTTATGAGACCTACCTACACCAATTCGTATACCACTATTTGCTACGTAAGTTACAGTGACAGAAAGTATTTTAACATCATCAAAATACAAGTGGATTAAATGCGTATTATCAAAGCTAATTTAAAAACTACCCAAGCAAAGTTAATAAAAAAAAATTAGGAATATTTGACACTTCCCGTGACCCAGGGGCTGGTTTTTACCTTGGGCAGAGGCTAAGCATTGCCATACAATGTGGCAATGCGGCCAGTCTCTTGGGTACATTACCAGTCGACAGCGATGCGGATGAATTTTTCGACGGTATGTTTTAATTTTTCAATAGTTTTAAGTTAGTATATAATTTTATGTCTATACTTATATAATAAAATGTCTTATTTTAATCAGGGATCACAAACGTGACAAACGTTTTCTACATAAAAAAAATATTTTCAAAATCGGTCTACAATCGACGACAATATCGATGAACATTCAAAATAAAAAAGTACATAAAGACGAACATATAACCTCCTCCTTTTTTGAATTCGGTTAAAAATTTCCTCCAAGAAAACGACAAACATTGCTAGCAAGCTGTTGCCGCGTTGCTTGCGTTACAGAATAGCCCACATAAATAGTTCTATGAAATGCCTCTGCGACAAACTAAAATGTTTTCCCTGTAAGTAATCTTTGTTTGTTTGCCCCATTTGATTCGTATTCCTGTTATTTGCAGTTAGTAAATTGGCTAACATTGAAAACAGGCAAAGTTGGTATGTGTTTTAGTTATGTAAGGTTAGAAAAAACAGGTAGGTAGGTACGATTACCTCCATAAGGCTGAAAAAGGGACATGCTTTTATATTTATTTCTTGCTGGGGCAAACAAGGGCGCCTTTATAAATTGTTTTGAAGAAGCAATGTAAATCATTTATAATACCTATAATATAAATCGATCTGCCTAGCCTTTTGCCTCAACATTTTTGGGTTTGACTTCCAGTCTGACCGAATGGAGTGACTGCCTTCACAAGCCAGTTACAGGACAACACGATACCCCTCGGTTTTGGATTTCTGACGACGCGTAACGACTGTCAAAGATCTACGAATGACAGCCGAGATCAACGGCTAAAACGACGATAAGCGACTTTTAATGGTTTTATACTGAAGATCATGTGTAAACGATTAGTGGTAATGACTTGGAAAAAATATATGTTAAATTAGAGCATTTTTTTGATAACTTAATAAAGGAATATTTTAGATTATGTTTATAGTGATTTTAATCTGCAAAGTAATATCTAACGTGGATAAAAAACTGATAATCACGCAAAATCTATCAAGCCTATTTTTGTGAAACCTTCATTTCCATTTTAAAGATAATTAAATTATTGATTTCTTAGTATACGTTTTTTATTCAAATATATTTTGTTTTATGTATAATAAATTAATAATGCGTCTAATTTGAAACACCGCTCCTTGATGGGCGAGTCTTATTACTCGCTGGACGTACGACGCGTTGCGTGAGGTCAGTACAGAACACGCTAGCTAACCACTCAAGGTCACTGGCATATCTGCGTCTTAACGTGCTTTCCGAGGCACAGAGTCCCGATATGTTATGGATGGTCACTTATCCACGAACCTACCGCGACAAACGTAGCTTAACTTTTGATCGACCCATGCGGCTGTTATCATTTAGCCATAAACCCCTCAGTAACTATCATAGATCCGTGTGGTGCCTGACTTACAGAATAGCACTACCCTATTCTCGTTCTATGGGTGTCGTAAAAGGCGACTAAAGGAGTTAGTAAAGAATGGGAAGCAGCGTTCTCTATGCATTTTTAACACCATACTCCGATCACCAACGCGCCTGCCAAGCGTAGTGATTATGGCATAACCCCTTTTGGAGAGGCCTATATCCAGCAGTGGACGTCTTTCGGCTGAAATGATGATGACGATGATCATAATTTTTGGTCTCCTATCGTGTCATTAGGTGTTCGATGTGACTATACTTGACTAAAGGGTTGCCAACTTAAACAAAAAAAACTTTTTAAATTTTTGAAGCCATTACCTGTAAAAATATAATACAATTATAGCCAAACAATAAAAAGAATATTATAGGTATGTAAAGTCTCAAAAATATATTATTTTTTAAATGCATATATTTTGCTACTTTTTTGCCTTTATTAAACAGGTTTAAAAAAAATGTTCTAACAATAATTACACTCTACAGGTTACAAAATACCATTAATTTAGCTTTTATGAGATTAATACTGGCCCTATTGCGCTCATTTCACCTTTTTTTATTGACATAAAAATATTGTAGTTTCACCTACAGTATTGTTTTTTTTTTAGAAATATACTATTTAGGCCCCTAATATATCAGGATACTATATTATATAGTAGGGTTGGCAACCCTAGGTATATACCTTCGTTGATATTTCAATTCTTAAATAAAATACGACCTCGTCAGTAAGGTACACACCAGAGTGCACCAGACGTAGGTACTTAAGAGTAGTCACTCGTGAACACCCGCTTATCATAGATAGGTAAACTAAGAACATTATATACAAATTCCTCAACACCACACAAGGAAAAAAAAAATTAGGAAGCGTTGCACTACAGGGTAAAAAAAATAAATAAAAAATTATAATTCGGAAGCTTAGGAAATTGAATAAAAAACATTATGAATTGCCAGTGAAACCATGTTTCTTAATTTATTATTTGTTATTCTGCGGACTCCTTGAAAATAAACGCAAAAATTTACTGAAGGCCGACCGTAATAATTACAACAAATAATATTCAATCTATTCAAAATTTCGGACACGCGGCGTATCGTTTCCTCGACGGCAATTCGTAAATTTACCCCCAAGCTAATTTCGACAACTTGGCCAACTTATTACAAGTTAAATTGAAATTCGGAAAGACTTGCGCCTATCCTGCACAGTGGGCACATTAGGAGGCAAAACTGGGTACTTACAAGGGAAAGTTGCAACTAATTTTTCGTAATATTTTTTCAGCGCAATATTTCTAGAATTGTCTTTAATTTATACTTCTGTTGTGGAACAAAATGTGGGGAGTTTTACTACGCTTGAGAAAATGTTTTGTATCCCTGCTTGTGGTGGAAAAACAAAATTAATTCTGTTTGTTCAGGTGTATTTTATTTTAAGCACTGGTTTTAAATAAATGCGGGTAGGTAAAGTTTATTCAATTAGCATTTTTTATAAATTAATGGGATTTCTTATGCAAGCTGGATATATTGTTTCGTTTTTAGGGTTCCTTACCTCGAAATGAAAAAACGGAAACCGTATAGGATCACTTTGTTGTCCATCCGTCTGTCTGTCTGTCAAGACCCTTTTTCTCAGGAATGCGTCGAGGTATCAAGTTGGAATTTATATCAAATACTCAGGTCTACTGTCTATTAGAGACCTGTGAAAAAAACAAACTTCTAAATTTCCGCAAATTTTCGACACTCGCAAGGGAATCAAAACCTACAGATTACTTCCCGTGAGCTCAGAATCTTGAAATTTATAGCACATATATAGGAAAAATTCCGAAAACCTTATTTTTTTTGTTAAATCACTTTTTTTTTTAAATAATTATAAACTTACTACCCTTTTCCTCATGAACGCGTACAGATATAAAGTTGAAACTCATATTAAATACTAAAGTCTTATTGCCTTTAAGCTGTTAAAATCTTTTTCACAAAAAATAAAACCAACTTCCAAAAAAAAAACAAGTTCGTGTCTTTGGTTTCTTATTTTCGTTTTTTTGCCACCAACTTCCGAAATCAAGTTATTTTTCACTTTGTAGGGTTATTTTTTGTGAAAAAGATTTTATTTTTCACTTTTTTGTTCTGGTACCTACACAAAACCCTATATTAAAATTTGAATACCACTATCTGCTATGTAAATTGCAATGACAGGAACTATTAGAATATCATCCACATATACTAGGTGGAAAAATACGTATTATTGAAGCTAACTCAAAAGCCCCTAATCAGATCTTGACTAAATTTATATGGACCCACTTCTGAAGTATGCCCTCCCAAACAAAAAAAGAATCATCAAAATCAATTCATAATTGGCGGAGTAACCGCGTAATAAACAAAAAAAAAAAAAAAAAAAACACAGCCGAATTGAAAACCTCCTTCTTTTTGAAATCGGTTGAAAATAAAACGAATTTCCAAGTCCACGCAAAAACGCATAGGTACAACCATTTATAACGCATATTTGAAAGTCGCAACTACTCGCAAGGGAATCAAAACCTAAATTTAAATTGTGATTATAAACATAATTGTAGTTACCGCAATGACCGCGACTTAACACAGAATACGAAGACGAGATATGAGGAATTTAAAATTTCTATAGAAAACTTATTTTTCTCTTAACTCGAATTTAAATCAGTGTCCATTAAAAATATATATTTGGAAGCATAGATATTCTGTAATCCAATCGGAATAAATACACACTACCTTAAGAATATGTTTGATTTACAAATTATTTTGGTATTACGTTTGTATGAACTACGCATGCTCCGCCGGCCCGTTAACTCTATCTTCAATATCAATTTTAGAATGAATCCTCAAAATGGAATTTCTACATATTTTTCATCCATAAACATGTTTCCGTTAATAAACACTAGCACTACACGAAGTAGTACAACTACATATTCATATCTTTTTCAGTCCAAATTTTTTGTAAGTACCAAATTTCTAAATAGTGACTAAAAAACTTTGTAAATAAATAACTTTGATAAAAAAAACTTGCGATCATTCATCAGCAGACCTTTGCAAGGCTGCTGCAAGGCTAGTGTAGTTATTTCAGTTATTTTATAAAATAAATGATAGATAATATTATGTGTTAATACAAAATAAAGGATTATTGAAACGATAAAGAGACCTTTGTGTTTAATTTATGCTCCTCCAGCTTTCCATATTGTAATGTTATGAATTTCATTTTGCAATAAAAATACCATAACTATGACTCGATTGTCGTGATCGGTGAACTTTTACTTATATACCTACAGGTTTGTACGGAACCCTCAGTGCGCGAGTCCGACTCGCACTTGGCCGGTTTTTTAAACGCTATGGCCAGTTTCCTGCTAAATTCACAGTTTGTAATCAGAGCAACCATCTATATCAGGTCGACAACCTTAAGGGTGATGGTTGCTAGATTCCAAAAGTGACCAAATCCAACCAACAAAACAGCTTTAATCGGAATCAACCCAATACTCATGCACTATTCATCAGCTAGAAGACAGCAGTACAATACCTACTGCATTAATTATCCGGGAACATTCCCTCATTTCCAAGTTTAACGGCCAACTCATCAATAACCTTCATCAAATTTGTTGAACAAACGATCTGGTTCGCAGAGTCAGCAGTAGGTAGGTACTGTATTTACAATGCATGGGTACTAAGCGCCCGTCGTCGTCCACATATTTGCATATAACAAGCGACAGTACACCTTGCGGTCAGCAGTTGTGGGTTAATAGCTTTAACGCGCGCCCGCATTCGAGGGTTGTATAATTTTTGGTGTTCTGTTCTTGTATCTACTGGTAGAACGGTGATTGAAGTATTTTTGGACTAGTACCAATTTTTCTCTAGAACAGCAGCGGATGGAACGGTTATTGTAGTATTCTTGGACTAGTACTGGTTTTTCTCTAAAACATCAACTGCGGGAACGGTTAATGAAGTATTCTTGGACTAGTACTGGTTTTTCCCTATAAAATCAGCAGGGGGAACGGTTATCGAAGTATTATCGAATATCTAGAAGAGCAGGGTTATCTTTATTGTGACTGGGCATGAGAAAAAAAAAACACCAATCTTATCGGACTGAACGTCTCTCGTAGTTTAACCTGTTCAAATTTTTCATTAAAGTATTTAGATGTTTCAAATAGGTACTTACTTAATAAAAAATATTTTACAATTCAAGAAAAATCTTGTAAGCACTATGCGGTAAAATTCTGCCATCACTGAAATTAGAATGCCAGTTCATTAGACATGCATCGCTTTTATGAACAGACTTCTGTTTACCAGACGTGGTTCCTTTTAATTACTATAAGCTCACTAAGGGAAGGCTTTGATCTAACGCTTTTCCAATTCAATTATATTTTTCCCTCTATAGGATAATTTTGGGAAAGCAATTTGTATTCGTGAATTATTTTCCTAAATTGTTATTAATTATTAAATAAATAAAAAATAACATAACATAACATCACGCCTTGTTTCCCCGAAGGCTTGGGCAGAGGTGTATTTATAGTACACCCACATTTCGCCAGTTATGTTTAAGTCCCATGTAATAGGGGGTGAGCCTATTGCCATCAACTGGGCACAAATCCAGACTCCAGGCTGCTACAGAGAAATTCCAGAAAGAAAAACTTAATGACACTTTGCCCGACCTGGAAATTGAACCCAGGACCTCATGTTCAGCAGTAGCGCTTGCGACCACTAGATCAACGAGGCAGTCAAATTTAAAGCTAGAAATAGTAATTTCGTTTTTGAAAGTGTGCCTAACCCAAACTCAAGGCATTTATTTCAATTAAACCATTTACAGGCACTTTTGAATTGTCAAAGAGTCAGTCAGTTAGTCAGAAAGTTGAAGCTAGTTGCCCATTCCAAAACGTAGATCTCTATGGAGAAGAACGGGCAAGAAACTCCAAGGATACTCTTTTAAATATAGAAATTACAAAGTCCTGGGTACATTACTCTTGTTGATTCTATATGTGAGAACAATGTAAAAAAAAACAAAAACGATTAAAAATAAGCCCTGGCAGATAAGAGATGACCAGTCTCAACTGACGGCGCCCGTTCACGAACATGACGCGTGGATCAGCACCATGGTCCCTACAATGTTCCCTACAACCTCAACCATTTTGTAGGGAACCGAATGATCCAACACACTCGCCACCATCAGCGAGATATTAAGTGAGCATGACATACTCTCAACTACCCTGCTCTTTCAAGTCAAAATACAACATAATTACATAGTAAACGACTCCATGGTACCCACATTTACAAAAAAAAAGTGTACTTGGTTCGGCACAAGCGGGTGGCATAATTGAATATATGTTTGATAAAAGCCACTCGGATTAGTTCGAATTTTGCCTAGCCGACCCAAACATGATTCAGCGAGGGTAGATACCCAACGGAGTTTGTCGATCAGCACGCACTGAGAATGAAAGCCGAATATAATTATGCAGTAATTGCTTCGGGTCGTCTTTGGTGCTCAACAAATACTGCTAAATCGAATGGGTATCGAACGAGTGTGTAGCACACCTAAAGCCTAGAGCCCGTTTATTAGCAATAGGCTCGTCCCCTATTACATACGACTTAAACATAACTGGTGAAATTTGGGTGTACTATAGAGGCTCTACCTGACCTTTCACGGATTACAGGCGTCAGGTTATGTAACCTATTGTGTTGCTAATCTACTCAACAAAGAGACAGTGAACTAAGCATTTCGATTTAGGCCACATACAATATTCAAACGATTACGTACGCTTACAAAAAAATCCTTTTTCTTTTACCAATTCTTTTGCAAAGCCTGTGTATAAGTTACTCCCTCCTGTATTTTATACAACTATGATAAAGTTTATTACCTATCTCCTGAGGTTTGTATACTCGAGTATAATTTATATCGGTTTCGATATTCTTCGAGGTACCCGTTATACGGACTCAATATTCTTCTCTGTGATCAGGTACTGAACTACCTTGAATTCTCTCAAGCGCTTACTTACTTTCTCGTATAAGAGAAGAATTATTTTCTTGTTTTCGTTTATCGTGGTACCGGTAAGATTATATAAAGAGTTAGTTGTTTAGTTTAAAGAGTTGTATATAATGTTATATTTGAGTCATATATTTCAAACAAAAAAATTAAAATACATTCTTTATAAAAATGTGTATTCTTATCAAAAACCCTTCCAATTCGAAAGCAATAGGTATTTTTATTAAATTTCCAAAAAGTAATAAAAAATCTAATATTATCTTTAACCAAATTAAAAAAGTTATTGCTATTGAAAATTCACGTTTTTCGTACCAAAATGACCCCAATTTAATAGAAAATGGGACATTTTCAACACCACTCATAAATTATGACTTGCCGACACCCGCTAAGTGACGGCCATGCCCCATGTATAATCAGGTAAAAGAAAAAACACAAAAAAAAAAAAAAAAACAATTGTGTCTTGAAAATAGTCTTAGCACGATACCTAACAAAACCCTAACGGATCGGACAGGGCTTTGTTACATGGTACATGTTGTATAATGCACCTGACGTCAATAGATTGATTAAACGTAGTGACGTGACGTGTTGCTACGAATTAATGTAGACGATGACGTCACTAGTACGCTAGCTACGCTTTCGTAGCAACTGCTACGAGATGTGTAATTTTCTTCGTTGGTTTGTGTCTGTTCAGCATCGAAATAGTAACGGACATATCATTTATTTAGGCTAACAAACGGTAGAATAGGTAGATATAATTATGCTATGTTAATGTATATGAGGTAACTTAAAACAATGTTAAACATGACAGGAGTAAGCAATTAAAATGTAATACCATTTTGTGAACTCCACTGACGCAACTCGTAAAAAATAATTATTTTAATAACTCCAGAATCTCTAGTCATTCTGTAATCAACTTATTTTACACGGGAATAAAGGTGATATTGGTTTGAAGTCGAAATAACATCAATTGGAATCAAGGATATGAATTTAGAATAGTCAGATGGATAGACTACACAGTTTCGACTGTTTATCCGCAGATATGAAGAGCTTCAGTTTTCGGGTCAAACATTTGATGCATAAACTTGGCAAACATGTCACAGGGACAAATAATGTTAGATTGAGCGTGAACCGAGTAATTGCTGTTCCTAAAGCAAATCTAGCAACTAAACACATAAGTAAAAAGTCGTAGTATAATCGACCGCATATACATTCCATCAATTTGAGTTTAACAACGCCTTTTTCTCAAAGTTCTGTAAGTGTTACTACTATGGGTGGTTTACCGTACACTGTCTCGTAGAAGAAAATGTTAGTTGTTATTGGATTTTTCTGTTCACTCATTTGTATTAGAAGCACGTAAACACTATAGAACAAATTAAAGGCATCAAATATTGTAATTATCCTTCTAAGGACGGATTTCACCAATGAAACTGAACGCGATCAGCATATTAAAACCGCGTTCAGAAGCTGTCACTGTCATCATTGTTATGGAATTTTGACACTGACAGCTCTTGAACGCAGTTTAGATGTGCTGACCGCGTTCAGTTTCATTGGTGAAATCAGCACTAAGACTATACTTACTTACTTAAGGTTAACGAACCAATTTGGAAACAAAAACAATTCATAAAAAAAATCTTATATTTGTGAAAGGAATTATTTTACTGAGAGATGAAAAGTTAAATCTGCTGATAGATAGTTAATTTCAAAAGTAATAAAATAAACCAACAATAGCCCCAATAGAATTCACTTTGATTGTCCTCCCAAACGATCGTAACTCGAAATAGGTCAAGTGAGAAAGCACTGCCCTTAAAATCCATTGTAATTGAATACAGCCACAAAGAAAACCGAATAAAAATATAAAAGAAAGCTGGCAAGTCGTTTTGTAAAAGCAGTATCAGACAAAATTGTCGCAGCGACGCGCACGAGAATAAACAGAGGTCCGATAATGAAGCTACTTTACAAATAAATAAATAAAAAAGAACGTAATCCTTAGTCGGATGGGGGCAGCCCTCTGTGGGTAAACACCATTACCGTTCCCGCCTATATACGCCAAGATAAGATGAATAGAGGCTGCGGCCGTAAAAATAGATATCGGGTGTTTTGCTTATCCTACGTTAGCCGTGCGGGCGAAAATTTTAAAGGCCCTGTCGTAGGGTGCTTAAAACAGTTGGCTGGTTTTATGTATAGTAACTTGATTTTTGGTTTAATTTAGCACATTTTGAGATGGACATCATCAGTTTGGATACCACTCTCAATTACCTCCTGATTCTTTCATCGAGCCATCAGAGAGCTTTTTTCTGTCGATAAAAATGTAAGAGGTAATTCAAACTACCCGAGGTACTCAGAAATGAGGAAAAGACTGCTGTTATAAATAGGTAAATTAAGAAAGATATAACTAAATAAATGTTATTATAGCATAAATTAATATTTAGTCAAATTTATCCTTAGATTATACGTAGAATAAGTTAGTTGCATGTATTGCTGTAGCGGTTATACCGCCACATACGAACTATGCATCAAAGACATGACGTCACACAAATCCTGCATCGCGCAATTAGAGTTTACCGCGCGAACGACATATATAAGACTATCCGACATCAACAGTCGGGCAGTCGGCCCACCAGACACAACACCCGTCAGAGGATCCTCCCTTTTTGATGGTGGATGAGTGAACTTTACACCCTGTTCCTTATGCTCCTAAATTCCTAATAAGTCCTCTTCCTCCAAATTTTTCTTTTGCTGTGCCCGACGGAGTCCACGATTGTTACAACAAATGTTTACTTACCACCTAAGCATTGTGGAATGCAATAAATTATTGAGTATTGAGTTCGTTGCTGTGGCTGACTTTAAACGGACTCCCAGGTCGGCCACAGCAAAGAGAATATCCACAAGTAGGATTTCTCGGATGGTTCCGATCTTCAGTGTATTTGCGGCGTCTCCACGCCCCACCACCATGGCCCACCTTCCATCTTACGCCTCATGCCCTGTCACCGGTACATGTAATGACCTAATGTCTGCGTCAGTGAATGGTGTTAGAGTTGCTGAATTCTGGGCGAAACTAAAAATTAACTCATTTTCAAAAAATATTTTCCATCAACAAGCTAAGAAGAAGAATTACTACTATAATAAATGGTGATATTCATAATCATCATTATCATTTCAGCTGAAAGACGTAAACTCCTGGACATAGGCCTCCCCCAAGTACCGCCAATTCAACCGGTTATTGTTAGCGGCGATATTATTATAATAACCAGTGATTGGCAGACTTCTACGTTATTGATTTGTGTTTCTTTTAGTGTGACTGCCTCGTTGGTCTAGTGGTCACTAGCGCTACTGCTGAGCATGAGGTCCTGGGTTCGATTCCCAGGTCGGTCAGAGTGTTATTGGGTTTTTCCGTCTGGAATTTCTCAGTTGCAGCCAGGAGTCTGGATTTTTGGGCGGATGATGGAAATAGGCTTGCCCCCTATTACATGGGACTTAAGCATAACTGGTGAAATGAAGGTGTACTTTAGGTACACCTCTGCCAGACCCTTCGGGGATCATATCCGTGATGTTATGTTATACTAAGATCATTATATCATTAACATTAATTATAGTCCCTTAGTCGCTTTTAAAATCTAATTACGCAACACATTTTCGTAAACGATTATGACTAATCTGTTTCATTTTGACAGTTCAACAACATTCATTGCGTTATTTAGGTACGTTGTTGAGCAGTACAAGCGAACTTATGGAGCGATGGATTAGCAATCTGTTTCAAAACGGTTCAGATTCTGATTGATCGTGTATTATGCAATTAGGGTACTGGTGATTGATATTTTCAAATTAATTTTGATTGAGTGCGTAATGTCATACATCTTCAAAAGGGGGGTACTTCCTTCTGTTTATGATGACGTCATTACTCCCCTTCAGAAACATCAGATTGCAATTAAATTAATTATCCGGCCCAGCATATATATAGCTTTTCCGGCCCAGCATTCTGTAAGCTTTGAATTGTTTTCCGCTCATTATTAGTTCATTGTTGTTATTACTCCAAAAATTATGTTTGTTTATTGTATTTGGACCACATATTAAAATCATTGTAAAAATCTGTTTTTTTCCAAATGTAGAAGAAGAATGACGCCCGCACTTATATATAATTAGGTACTTTTTAGGGTTCCGTACCCAAACGGTCCCAATGGGACCCTATTACTAAGGACCCGTTGTCCGTCCGTCCGTCTGCCACAGAGCTGTATTTTCTGAACCGTGATAGGTACACACTTGAAATTTTTACCGAGTGTGTACTTTTAAAGCCGCTATAACAACAAATAATAAAAATAAAATAACGTTAAAAATTAAAGGTGTCCCCATACAAGAAACGGCGGTGTTTTTACGGCGTTTAAAAAAATGTATAGTTTTAAATATACGGTACGGTGAGGTACGTTGTACTTGTCTGCGTTTTAAGTCGATAGGACATACATTTGCTCCACCATATCTCTGGACGGTATACTTAGATAACATGTTTATCCTTACATGAAAAAAAAAAACGAAAATACTTTCTTCAAAGAAGTCAAAGGTCTTCAAATAATTCATTAATTTAAATTTCATTAACAGTAGTGATACTTGGAATTAGTGCGGAATTAATGCCACAAGACATTCTCTACCACTCAACCTAATTCGAAAGAAAAAAAGCTTAGCCGGACAATTACCAAAATTCCACCCGCTTTAGTAGACAACAGAAATTCTAATACTGTAAATCACCGGGTTGTATTGACAGAAGTAGGTACTGTACGTGGGTACTCTCCCTCAAATACAACGCAAAGGATCTATTGTAGGTACTCGACTGACGAGATCTGTTTGCCGGCAAACATGATGTTCTGTCTCAATACACGAGTGTTGGAGCTGGGATGCTGGGAATATCATTTGCTTTTGGTAACACATGGAGGACTTACAACTAATAAGAACAGACAAAAAAGGAGACCACAGTCACCAGAGAGCCAATTACAAATCCTCACGTATAGACTTATAATAATAATTTATGGTGTGAGCACAAAAACAAAAAACACATCGCCTTAATTAGAGTAAAAACAATATAAATACCTACTTGGTCTGCAATTTTATGACTGAAGTAATAGAGAAAATAATAAAAAACAAGATCAAATAATATAACCTACCGTTACTTGAAAAAATTGTGGCTTAAGTAATTGCTTCCTTATTATTTTGTAACTAAAGTTCTCAACCACAACCAGTCATACCATGGGGTGTATTACCCAGTAACTGGGTTGTAGAGGTCAAATAGTCAGTCGCTTCATGTAAAATACTGGTATTTAGCTGCATCCGTTTAGAATGGAAGCTGACCCCAACATAGTTGGGAAATGGGTCGTAGATTGTTTTTTTTTTTGTAGCTAAAGTTATGAACTGCTTAATTCTATTAACAATACTTGTGATAAATATTTATTTCCTGATGATTCTACAGCTTTTCCATAGCTAATGGTTGATAGTTTAGTTATAGAACTCGTAATCGAAGTGTGTTGTTATTGGCGTTGTCCATCTTCGCTTACTAAAACTCAAATAGTCTTTAACGACATTCACAGATGAGAACCCAGTATCCTGTCTTCTTTCTTTTCAGTATTTTAATTTACACCCGAAATCAAGGCTTATCTCACTCCTTCCAACACTTTGTTGTAAATCCGAATTCCATTAAATTCGAACCAATTAATTAATTCAGCGAAAAGGAACAAACGTGTGAAACGACATAAATCAATTCATTTAAAATGAACATTCAATGGGAAAGTGCGTCTCATTTTTCGTCAACGATTTAATTTCCAATCAGTTGGATAAACGGCGCGGTAAAATCGCGCACAAACTTTTTATCGCAACATTGAGTTGTATTGTGGATGGTGAATTCTGTGCAGTGGAAACTTCGTAACAAAGGAACGACGAACATTCCCCTCTATACAAAATAGTGGTAACAAAAGAGGTGAGATTCGGATTTCTGCGTCGGTTTTATTCGCTTTGTTCTCAACTCCCACTTTGTGAAATATTTACATGTGACTGTTAATTCAAAGGGGTTGATGTTTATCGTTGGAGCGGGTTCCAAATGTTTAGTAACATAGCATGTGTGCATACTGGGTAATATCGTATTTCAAGTTGGGGCGGTCAATTATTGTTAGGGACCGGTTTAATTAAGGAGTTGTGTTCGATATCTCGCACAATAAAACAATTTACTATTCTTGTGTATCTATCTTGTAATCTGCATTCCAGAATCAGGTTACCCAGTGTCATTGTACGCAAAATTGGAAACACGCGTTCACGTGTGTCGGCGCCCGAATTACGTAACCAAATTTGCTATTGGAAGTGCTTCCAGTCAGCTATTTGCCTTGTATCAGGGGCCGGTATATAGGTATTCGACGATACATGATAGAGTTTTATTGTCCTACACTGCCTTGTTATAGTCATTCAACCCAGTTAGGCTGCTTGTAGTACGCAAGATTCTGAGCAATCCCCCCCCCCCTTCTGCAAGATTCTGAGCCCCTTTTGAAAAGGTATTTCCAGAGTCGCCTGGTCGCAAGATCTGAGCAGACTGAACAGACATAAAGAAATGGCAGGCATTACAGCTATATTTCATTCTACGTTTCATTACACATTTCTCTTTCACTGTTTTATGTTTTTCCAAAGTTACGAGTCCTTTACAACTGTAGCGGTTACGAACAAGCCTACTGGGTGTATTTTTGTGTAGAATCTTTTATATACATCTATTCTTTTTCTTTTCAGTACAAGAATTCCCTTCTTTTGAGCAATCGAAAATTTTGTTCCTGCTGCTGTCAACGCGGTATTAATAGTGTTAAAGATAAACGTGAAACTACTTCATTACGAACAGTTTATGAGGCATCCCGCAGTTCTGGAACTTAAACCAAGTCTTGTATTAATAGGAAACCCGATACCCGCTTTAGTAAACTCGACTTACGGGAAGACAAATCACGTAATAGTAGGTAAGTATTCAGGAATTTTACTGTAATTTTGATATAAGATAATACATTGCAGCTTATTTCTTTAACCTTCTATAAACGGCTTTTGAATAAATAGCCTATTTTCTTTTTAACTTCATAAGACATTCATCGAAGTCTGAAAAGGACAGAATGTTTATAGTTTGTTAAATGAAGCCGTTATGTTTTCAAAAATAGAACACAAACCTGGCTGAACAGAAGAACCCATCCGAAAACAAAACAGGCGTAAAGAAAAAAACACGAACATAAAAACTAGCACGGAAACTAGAAGTACCGAAATGCATCAACTGTAGGGCTCTCGGCTGCCAAGTGGCCGTACCGCGTCCCACAAACATACTGTCATACCAATACCACCACCATGTCTATACCGCGCTCCTGCAATCAAAGAGAGAGCTTTTAGTAAACCGCAAGTTTGTCTCTTTGTTCTGTCAGCTTGCAAAGTTGCCGCGTTTTGTGATTATTCGATTTGGGTAGTGAAAAGCTAGGTTTCTTTTGGTTTCCATTTAACTGAAGACATTCCGTAAGACGTCTTTGTGTGATTTAAGCCAAATGACCACTATCCTTAAGATGTGTCCAAACATTGAGCGGAATCGGGCGCGGGGCTACTCGCGGCGCACAAACATTTTAAGGAAACATTCGTCACTAATTGTGTATTTCTGCTAACGTATTAAAGGCTAGGCAGATTGATATTGCCAAATGAAGCGCGCGGCGTATCTGGGATGTGCCGTGCAGTACTGCCGCGCAAACATTCGTCGGTTTGGTCCTAACTAGAGCGCGGCAGAAATGTGTCCTGCAAACGCCGCGTGTTGCTGCCGCGTTCTTGCTGCTCAATATTAGAACACACCTTTACTGACATATTCATAAGCTAGAACGATAATCTATCGTTATTTTGCTATTTGTGTTAAGACCAAAGAGTATAGTAACTATACAGGTTAAAACAATGATGAAATCTGTCAGTCTTAAATCGAGATTCAAAAGAATACTCGAACTCTCGAAAACAATTTGACAATTGCGTCGTCAAAAACCGAAGCTCTCATTTCTGAATGGTTTCATGACTGGTTATTTTTATACCGGGGTTGCTAATAAAATAGAAAAAATCACCATGATGAACCGACTTTTTCTCGTAAAATGCGTCAGGTGTGAAGGTTCTCATACGCACCAATTTATGAGGGTCAAATTGAGGCTAGGTGGATATTTATAACCGATTTTTCCTTCCTACCATAAAGTGGTCTGAAGATATTTTTTGCAATTAATTAGCACAAAAATAACAATGATATACTTAAAGTTATTACTTTGTAACTGAACTTGTGTAAATATTAGTATTTATAGCTTTGAGTAGGTATAAGAATAAGAATATTATTTATTTGCAAGAGATACAAGTATAATGAGTTGACAAATATACAAATTAAGTTTCCATCATACTCTGCTAGAGATCTACGGGGTAATTGCGTGACACACAAGTACAGTGGCTTTGATTTTGACAGTTCAACAACATTAAAAAATTTCGATTATGGACCAATGGATTAGCAATATCCCTCAAAACCATTCAGGTTATGATTTAGCAAACCTCTAAGGGTATTAGTAAAAGAGTACTTAAACACAAAAAAATAAAGATCAGAATTACAAAGACACATTTTTTATTTAAAAAAAAAACGTATCCGAACAAAAAAAAACCAATACTTTAAATTTAATGTTAAAATAAAACGTAAATTTATATCAAAAATAAATACTAGAAATGTATGGATGGATGGTGTAATGTAATCGTAGTTATGCTGGAAGAGATTTGTTTAGAAATAAACATCACCTTTTTACGTACTTTTCTGTTCTTTTCTTCTTGTCTGTTTAGATAATTATGTGTGCACATAAATTATTAAATATATAAGAAATATAAATAAAATATATTTCAATACTTTGTCCATTTGAAACTCGGAAATATTAACTGAGTTCTGTCACTGAATAAAATTATTGTTATTATTGAGAATGTTTCCGCTGAATCGAAGCGTATGCTTAATTAATATTCTATGTATTTTCACAATACAATAATTAGTAATTGAATGCTATTTGGGCACATGATTGTTTATCGAAATAGTTTTGCTGTGATATGATTCAATAGAAATGTTGACAATAGGTTCCTATAGGCATTATGAACAGTACCTGGGCGAGGGAGCTCTGCTCTGGTGAAAATATAAACTAGTCATTTAATAGTACAGGATAGTTCATACTGATTTCATGCTGCATGATAGTAGGTACTTACTAATTCCATGTTGCCATGTTATTAAGTACTTATTAATTCCATGCTGTCATTGCCTTGATGTCATTATTCTAAGGTAGCCATCTTGTTCTAGTCTTTGGGCGAGAAAATACGGAGAAAACGAATTTTCCCAGATATGAGACCTAGCTAGATCGTGTTCTCGTTTGACACCAAGGTAACTGACATAGTCCGAGAATTGCCAAACTTAAGTGACAATGGGCAGGGCACATTGCTCGCAGAACAGATAGATGGCTGATGGGACCGAAAGGTTCTGGAGTGAAGACGTAGAGGTGGAAGGCCTCCCACAAGATGAACCGACGACTTGTGAAGGTCACAGGAAACCTCTGGATACGGGAAGCAGAGAATCGGTCGAAGTGGCGGTGCTTGGGGGAGGCCTATGTCCAGCAGTGGACGTCTTTTGGTTGAAATGATGATGATGATTGCTCGTTTAATAGTATAGGATAAATCACGCCAGTATTCACCGAGGGGTGGGCAGAGTTAAATAGTACATCCGTATTTTTTGTCAGTTATGTTCAACCAGGCACAAATCCGCACTCCAAGGGGTCTACTTCCTTATTGAAATCCGTAGTTTCGGCCGAAGTTACGGGCGCATCGGCTTCCGTCTCACTTACGGCCTTACCGTGAGTGAGACGGAGAGAAAAGCGTTCGTAACTTCGGGCGAATCTACGGATTTCACTTAGGGAGTAGACCCTCTTCCAAATTACTGGAAATAGAATTATTTTTAGAAAATACTAAGTTTGATGTTGTTTGTATAACATAACATTGGTTAAAAGATCATCAAGTAATGTCAATTAACTATGAAAATTATTGTGTAGTTAGCCATTACAGCCGAAAACGTATGATACATGGAGGATCATTAATATTAGTAAAAAATTCTATTAAATCGAAAGAACGAAAAGACATAATCGGACTGTCTGTTGAACACACCATTGAATTGTCCTGTGTTGAGCTTGATAAGCATGTTATAGTATGTGTATACAGACCTCCAAGTTACCAGAATCTTTCTATGTTTGATTCTGTAATGGAAGATGTGCTAAAGAAACTAAATGCTAGTAGTAAGTCAATAATCATATGTGGTGATTTTAATATTAATCTATTAGAAAATAACACTAATACTGTCAGACTATTAAGTCTTTTCAGGTCATTTGACTTGTCAAATGTTTTTATTGAACCAACCCGAGTGACAGCTTCTTCTGGCACTTGTATAGATAATATTTTTTGTAACTGTGATTACTTACATAAACAAATTATAAATAAGTTGCCATCTGATCACAGTGGACAAACAGTTACATTTTGCTCCTACCTACCTTTACAAAAAATTCAAATAAGGTTTAGGCCAATTACATGTAAAAATCTAGATAAAATAAATAATGCTTTGGCAAGTAAATTATGTATTCAGAGTTTTAATAATATATGTGACCCATATGAGTTCTACGCCGAGTTCTTTTCACTATTAAACAAACAATTTACTGACACTTTTCCACTAAAGACCAAAACAATTTACACAAAGTTCTTATTTAGTGATTGGGCGACTCCAGGTATTCGCAAAAGTAGGGAAAACTTTTTGAACTTTATGGCCTAAAGCAACACATGAATAATACAAGCTTTCATCAGTATGTTGCAAAATATTCTAAAACTTTTAAAAGTGTGTGCAAAATAGCTAAAGCTCTTCACATTAGCAATAAAATAAAATCAGCTGATGATAAAATAAAAACTACCTAGCAAATAATAAATAATGAAACCGGTAGGAAAAAACAGCGTAATACTGAATTTAATTTAGAGACTGCTCATGGTCCCATCAACTCAGATGTACTCGTAGAAATAGCTCAGGAATTTGAAAACTTTTTTTTTAATATTCCCCACAAAACCACTATGGCTTTAAATTCCTCACCCGCGCTTTCTGCTGCTTTCTTACTTAGAAATAATGTAAAGGCATGCCCTTTGGAGTTTAGGTTTCAGCATACAAACCCCCAGGCTGTTATAAAAGCTTTTAAAGATCTTAAAATTAAATCAACAGAAGATCTGTGGGGAATGTCTGTAAAAGTCTGTAGATCTGTCATCGAAACCATTGCGCCTTATTTAGCTTTCATATTTAACACTAGTGTAGACCAAGGCGTCTTTCCGGATCTCATGAAACATAGTAGAGTAGTTCCTTTGTTCAAATCCGGTGATAGTAAGGAACCCAACAATTATAGGCCTGTGTCAATTCTGCCAGTTCTCAGTAAGGTGTTTGAAAAGTTGATTCTCAATCAAATGTTACGGCACTTTAATAAAAAATCCATCTTTCATGATCAACAGTACGGTTTCACCAAAGGGCGTTGTATCACTGACGCCGGTGTCGCCCTAATAAAGAACATTTTTAACGCCTGGGAAGAAGCACAAGATGCCATTGGAATTTTTTGCGACCTCTCGAAGGCTTTCGATTGCGTAGACCATGAGACACTTCTGCTGAAACTGGAGCACTATGGGATTAGGAATACAGCTCTTGATTTACTAAGATCATACCTGAAAGATAGAAAGGTTAAAGTTCAAGTCAACGGCACAAACTCATTAGGGTCTGAAATGGTAATGGGCGTTCCTCAAGGTTCGATATTGGGTTCATTCCTCTTTTTAGCTTATATAAATGATTTACCCCAATTATTTCAAAATCAACCGAATAGCTGTAATGTTCAGGTCCAAGATTGGTTTACGGTAAATAATTTGGTACTAAATAATAAAAAAACAAAATGCATTAGATTTAAATTACCAAATGTTAGAAGCAGCGAATGTGACATCATATTGAATGGAGAAAAACTGGAATTTATTAATCAAACAGTTTTCCTAGGAATCACGCTAGACGAGAAATTACAATGGGGACCCCATATAACATCTCTCGCGGAGCGGCTAAGCTCGGCCGCTTATGCTGTTAGAAAGAAAAGACAGTTAACAGATGTAGAAACCGCGCGTTTGGTCTATTTTAGTTACTTCCACAGTATTATGTCGTATGGCATTTTACTATGGGGTCGGGCTGCTGACATTGAATCCATTTTTATTTTACAAAAGAGAGCTGTCAGAGCCATTTATAATCTAAGTCGTCGCGAATCTCTCAGGGAACTATTTAAAAAGATTAATATTATGACGGTACCTTGCCAATTCATTTATGAAAATATTATGTATGTGAGAAAAAATCTACATCTTTTTAATAAAATAAGTGATAGACATAATTTTAATACTAGAAATAAAGATAAAATAGATCAACCATTTTTCAGACTATCTAAAGTACATACATCTTTTATGGGGTACTGTGTTAAATGTTACAACAGAATACCTTGTGATATATTAGAATTAAATGAAAGAAAATTTAAAACTCATCTAAAAAGTACACTTTGTAAACAAGCATATTACAAATTAGAGGATTATATCCAAGATAAAAATGCTTGGAAACATGCTGGTCCTGCTCCATAGGACAATTTAGAATCTAGACAAAATCAAACTGGTTGCCAATTTAATTGTATAATATTATTTTTTTAAACATTAATTTTATATTCTGTGATTACTTGAACTCACACACTGACTTATTATTAGTAGTACTTGTTAAAATGTTAAGAATATCGTATAATTTTACAATGTTTGTAAATATGTGAGCACCATGCATCTATCACATAATTAATTTATGTCAATCCTTCATTTTTCATTCTTTTTACCTATCGTGGTATAGTAATCTTATTCTAGGTGCATCGTCTTCACATATAATTATATAATTAATGTATACAGAATATTGTGAAAATATTTTAAAAGAGTAACGGTGGAGTTTCTTGCCCATTCTTCTCCATACGAAAACGAACTTTTGGAATGGGCGACTAGAATCAATTATTATATCTTTTTTTTGTAAATGTTGACGTTCATAAGTGCCTTTTTTGTGCCTAAATGAAATAAATTATTTGACTTTGACTTTGACTCTGACTGGGCCCACTTGTACCACAATATATTCAAATTAAATGAAATTGTTTATTCTGTAAAGTGTATCGGAATTAACAATAACACTCTCCATAACTTGGGAATCGATGGAATTCGGACCACGCTCAGACCAACCTCGCTGGACCATATATACATAGCCGTTAATTCCTGCTTACACTGCAGTTAAAATTCATGACGTAGCATCGTAGCGTCAGTATGCATGAAGCGTATAATGAGTCAAAATAATATAAACTGAACAAATGTGATTGCCAGGCTGAAATTGAACGTTTAATATGATATTCATTATACGTCATTGTCGAATTTACATGTTGAGTTGAAAAGTTTGAGGAATTTCTCAGTTCAAATAATATGGGTGTGTTTAACGTGTTTTTTAGTGATTGTCCTTTTATGGCTGGCTTAAATTAAATTAATTTGCAGTACATTACATAATTATGGTCGGATTTTTTTACATTGTCTAAAACAATTAGCTAAAACTAGCATGCAAAATAATTCAATTAGAATTAACTCAATTGTTTAAACTCTCTAAAACAATTAAGTTAAAGTTACATAAAAACTGCTGAGCATGAAGTCTTGGGTTCCTTTCCCAGGTCGGGAAAAGTGTTATAAGGTCTTTATGTCTGGAATTTCTAAGTAGCAGCCCTGAGTATGGATTTGTGCACGGTTGATGGCATGGGACTTAAACATAACTGCCGAAATGTAGGTTTACTATAGGTACAACTCTGCCCAACCTTTCGGGGAAACAATGCGTGATATTATGTTTATGTACAAATGTTACGATTTACCTAAACGCGTTTCTAATTTGGGTGCGGCCCAGTATCTAATAAAAAAAATAGTTTACAGGGTTACAGTTTTTTGAACTAAATTTTTTATATTTTATTTAATCATGGTTTATATTATTGTATAGTAGGTATTCATTTTACAGCCGTGCCGTACTTTTACTTGTTTTTAATTCAGCAATTTAAACATTATTTTTTAGTTACAAAACATGATATATACACATATTTGTAATGTGCTCATTAAGATCTTTCTTTTGATACCAATTATGGCATGGACAATTATTTTTTTCGGGACAAGAAAGGAGATGGAAAACGGTGGGCTTAAATGTAATAAGTTAAGATATGATCTAAAAAATTAGTCATATTTTTTTATCTTAGAATATGAAAAATCACCTCAATTCTCTATCTGGAAGCGGAGAAATATGGAAAAGATAGTTTTCGTGAGATTACCGATTGAGTAATCGATTACACAGTTACAAAAATAAAACCTTTGCACTAAATAATTAACTCAAAGTAATTAAATGCACTTTATACACTTATGTGCAATATAGTGCATATAATTACAGTCATATTAATAAATAAAATATCAATTAATTACTGAAAAAACAATATTAATGATTATCGATTTCATATCGATTAAAATAGTTTTCTATTTTTAGTCTATGTCACTGGCATGACAGCTGACTGACACGGACACTAGACAGTAGTATCACGTAGTATCTCTAATTAGTCTGTGGTAGTATCCCTATGTAGTCTGTGGTTGCCAACTGCTCTAATAATCTCGTTTGCTTACTCGTTTCGTGTTTTCCGATGCGTTTTGAGTGCTTTCCCAATTGTTCTTCATTTTTCACGACCTTTGCTTTGTATTTTACGGATTCCGACCCTGTCTACCTTGTACGACCCTTGCTTTCACACTGGACACCGAAGATGGCTCACACGTTTGACTTGGAATTGTTATTTTGGATTTTACCGCCGGATTGTATATTGGGTATTGTTGAAACCACGGAATAGAAAAAACAGTGAAACTATGGATCGCTGTGTGAATTGTGGGACAACAACTGATCACTGCAATACACTGGGTCGACGACCCTTACCCGATGAAACAATTCTGTCAGTGATTCGGCAATGGCTCTCGTACAGGAAGGGAGGCTATAGTAATGCATTACTGTAAATTGTATTGTAGAGAGACGAACTGTAGGCTACTGCGCTCATATAGGTAATCTGCATTATATGTATGGTATCTTAGCTGGGCTAGGTAGCACGATCATATAGCACCACCTGCACAATTCCTAGACGACATTTCAATTATAATTGAAGACGAGTATAACACTATAATACATAAATGATTTTTTATTTTAATTTAGACATCCTTTCCGTAACTCCATAACTGTTACCTACATAGGTAGGTAGAACTGAAGTCATTGACGTTCATTCATATGATTTATCAAATACGTCCTACTAAATATAATAACTATTAGTGTAAAAGCACATATTTTGCACTTCAGGAATCAGCTGTTAGTTAAAGATTGTAACATAACCTCACTTTTACATAATCTCTTTTATCTCTGTTCTCAGATTGACAAAATCCGCAGAATTTTCAGTGAAAGACTGATAATATATAAGCTATTAATTGACACCACTTTCATCTTTTTACAACCAGGCCCAAGATTGTATGTAATCGTTTCAGTCTCCTTTACGTGTTGAGTCGCCATACTAAATTTAGGGAAAAATATAAACTATATTACCCGGACCATTCTTACGAACCTATTGATACCTATTGATACATTCATTAAAATTGGTTCAGTAGTTTAAGTGCTACGGTGGAACACACGTAAAAGCAAACATACATACACACATTAAAAAAAAAATGTTTGAGATCACTAGCAAAAGCCGATATATTTTTTAAATTTAACTTTATTAAGAAAAAATGTTTACGTTATATGTTTTAAAAAATATAAATACACTGTTTGAAATTAAAAAATTCTTTATTTTTATTTTTTGATAACAAAAATTGAGTAATTAAATCCTAATGTAATGGTAACAGAAATTTGATGGAAAAAAAGACCGTTTAACCAAACTTATACAAAAATTTATTAATAGAAGGTTTTTATTTAATACAATATAACTCCTCTCCTGGCTTGCACACATGCGGAGATCCTGCTGGGCATGCTGAGGATAAAGTTATCCAGCATTTCTTGCGGTAACATGTCCCATTCTTGAATAGCGGCTTCCCTGGTCTCTGGCACTGTTTGGACAGGTGGCTGACGGCTCCAAATAGCTCACTTAAGAGCATCCTACACGTGCTCTATTAGGTTTAAGTTAGGCGAGCCGGTAGGCCAGTCTAACTTTGTGATGTCGTATTCTCGGAGAGCAGCATTGACTCCTTATGCTTGATGTGCGGGCGCGTTATCATCAACCAGTACGAATCGGTTCCCATGGTTAATTTGGAATGGTTTGTCAATTCCATCAATAGCGACTGTTTTGTATCTGTTGTCATGGAGCCTCGATACGGGATAAAAGGCGTTCTAGCTCCAATAATAATTCTACCCCAAAAGGACACTGATTTCCCGCCTTGCTGAACGGTTCCAGTGGCAGTTCTTTGCCTTTTAGAGTCTCCAGGTTTTCTCCAGACACGGACACGTCGGTTATCTTTTTTTTTTTTTTTTTTTTTTTCAGACACTTTTTTTTTATTTTTTTTTATTATTTATTAATTAAGGAACAAAACATAATGTAAACAGAAACATCACAAAAACCTCAATAGGTTTGTCCGGATGTTGAATCACTTTCAAGCAATCTTAATACTAACGGAATATTATAAAATCTAAGGTTAAAACATAATTTATAAAACATTGTGAGGTAGTTAGTAAATATATTTACTAAAAAGTACAAAAACGACGACGGCGTGGGTCAAACAGTCCGTCGATGATACTACCAATTGAATGAAATTTAAACAGGATGATGCATTTTCAAAGAGATTCAAAGAAAAGTTTGTATTTATTTTTATAATTATTATTTGTTATTTCCGATTGAATTTTTGTTGGAACATCATTAATTAGAGTAATGAGTACTGATTCGAGATTCGTCAACAAAGGTCTCTTTGTTGACGAATCTGTGTGGGTTAGGCTCCAGCAAAAAGAAGAAGATGAGGAGGAAAAAATTAGGCAAAACTAGACAGTTTTGCCTAATTTGCTGGAGCTTAACCCACTGCAATTCTAATCGCTGACGTTGCCGTGAATTCAGAGGTGCTCGCTAAGATCTCTGTGCTCGTAATCCAGTCCCTGGTGTCAGCAATTCTGAAAGGTCTAAGTGCTAACTTCATGTCCGGAGTCAGCCCGCACTTCTGCTTTTATTGTAGTGGCATTGATTGTTGGGTCACGGGCTACCAGCAATATGATATAGTGCTTCTGAGTAGCAGTCAGAACAGTTGGGCGACCACTGCGGGGTCGGTCAGCTAAATTATCCATGCCGCGGTACATCTGCAACGTGGCCACGACACAGGATTGGGATACAGCAACTTTGCGTGCTATTTCTCTCGTGGAATATCCTTCTTCCTTCAAAGTTAATCCTCTGACATTTTATCAATAACAACTTTCCTCGAAAAAATGACAAAAATCCGTTAAAATTGAAGTCAGATTTCTGAATGAGCGTAAGCTTGGATTAAATTTATTTTTATATGGAAAAACAATTGAGTTTGTTTTTTTTAATTTTATATTCTAATTCTATATTTTATTTTTATTTTTTTTGTTAATTGAACAGTCTTGTAGTCTTACTCGCATAGATTGTTCATTAGTAAAGTTATATGAATTGTATATGCTGTGGATAACGGTGTGAGTTTCACATTTATGTAATATCTTTGTTTATATTATTTGCGCCGATATAATGTGTTACTGTTTGTTTGTCCCAAATAAATAAGTAAGGAATCTAAAAAAAGGAGAAATTATAATATAGTCTACCGTACCAAAAAGAAAACGATTTTTCAAACTGATCGCAAACTTTTTTGATGTGTTTTTAGTGTGTTTTGTTTTGACATAGGTACATAGACAAAATGCTAAAATCATAACACTTCCTTTTGGCTTTGCCGTAGTCTGTTTAAAATAGGTAACTGCAAAGTTAACAAAAATTAGATTATCTAACCGCATATAGCCGGAAATATTTACCACTCGTGAATGCATTATAGTTCGTGAAAATTGAAGAAAATGTCGCACGGAATTCGAGTAATGACGGTAATTTGATAAATGGGCATGCGGCAAGTTTTAAAGGTTTCGGTAATTCACTATTATTATAGGATTGAAAGATTACAAAATAATGACTGGCTTGTAAATGATTACGGTAACCACAGTATAAATAAGTGCCTACAGTATTCTATCTTCATAGAACGCGGCTGAAACGACTCGCTTCGAAATCTCGTATCGAGTGCGCGGCAGTTAGGCACGGACGCGGAAGGCTTGGCGGCCGTAGGTAATTATTTCAAAGCCACTGCCGAGATATAATACTGCTACTTATTTATTCTGTGCCGTAACTTCTTATCGATTGAGTTGGCCTTTTATTTTTCAATCTGCCTAGCAGTCGTGCCTAGCAGTCGGCTTCCAGTCTAACCGGATGCAGCTGAATACCAGTATTTCACATGGAGCGACTACCTATCTGACTGCCACAACCCAGTTACTGGGTCACAGCAGGTTTTCAGACTTTTTTTGCGTTTCTGACTATGACGACTGGCACCAGTGTCTGCACGTTCACCCATCCACAATCCGACCGCGGCAAGCGTAGCTTAACTTTCAATGGCTTGGATACTTCTGATATAATTTAGCCACGAACCCTTCTCCTTTACCTTTTGTTTTTAACCGACTCCAAAACAAAAGGAGGAGGTTCTCAGGTAGTCGGAATCTATTTTTTTTATGTATGTTCCCCGATTATGTACTCGAAGACGGCTAGACCCTAGACCGAATTGGAAAATTCTTTATTTGTTTGAAAGAGTGATACTTCCTAGGTGCTCACATTTAAATTTTATTAACGTTGCTTGTAGTTTTTGAATTAGCTTCAATAATACGTATTTTTCCCACTTAGTCTATGTGAATGATGTTATAGTAACTTCCTGTCTCTGTATAATTTACATAGCAGGTACTAGTATTCGAATTTGTGTGGCGTAGGTATCACAAGTAAATAGTGAACAGTTAAAACTTTTTTACAAAAAAAACTGTCTTCCAAAAAAAAAAACTACTTATTACGAAAATTTATTTACAAAAAAAAAAAAACTAATAACTTCCAAAAAAAAAAACACTACAAAGTGAAAAATTACTTTCGGAAGACGGTATCTTTTGATTTTGCCACCGACAAAAAAAAATAGAATAGAAAGGAATTATACTTTTTTCAGCGTACGTGTGTAGGTATACCGACTAATATTTTGGCAACTTTTCATTAATATTATGCTATTTAAAATTCATAGCATTTAATTGATTTAGAAAGGTATATTTATTTCTTGTTTTCCACATTGAAAACAAGAAATATATATATATATATTCCTAGGTAAATATATTTTATTATAAGCATTATTTATGTTGAAATACAGCTATTTCTGACTGCAAATTTATAATTACAAGCCATGTAGGTATAATATTTTTTAAGATTTTATAAACTCACTAGCTTCACCCGTGACTTCGTCCGTGCGGAAGTTAAAAATAACCTACCATAAAACATACTATGACACTCGGCAATAGTGTAAATTTCTATCAGTGAAGATGAGTACCTAGTTTCGGAGACACACAAACTCAAAAAAAAAACTTTTTTATAATTGTACGGAAATCCTAAACAATGCGAGATCAGCATAAACTGGAAATGTATAGCTTCAAGTGTAGCGTCCTTTTACTGTTTCTAAAATATTAAATGGCATCAATCCTGCCTTTACACATCTACCTACACATTTGCGCAATACAACCTTTGTACTTACATATACAATGACGTCACACCATTCTCTGTTAGACAAGAACACTACTCAAATATGACAGTTATGTTCATTTGAGAGTCCCAAGGTAGCGGGGAGAAGTATCCTTTTAGGACGTCGGAATTAGAGGGTTGGACAGTGAAGAGGTGAAAGACACAATTATAGTACTAGAAATAGGGACCAATTAGTTCAACCGGGTTTCAGACTGGCTAAAGTAGACTCATCTTTCATGGGGTACCTTATACTGTTTAAAATGTTACAATAAAATACCTTCCCATATAATACAACTAAATGAAACGAAATTTAAATCTTGTATAAAACGCACACTATGCTGCCAGGCATATTATAAGCTTGGGGATTATATCGCTGACAAAAATGCTTGGCTTAACGCTGGTCCAGCTCCACAAGGGCGCATAAACTAATTGATTAGCATTCAAAAATATTGTTGGAATTGCTGAAGATTGCAAAAACTATCTTTTTGTATAACTTCAATCTCTTTTTTTATTGTATAATTGCATAGCACATGTGTGAGCACTGTGACCATGTACCTTCTATAAAGCTACCATTTACTGGGTACGTCTTTCATTGACTTGATATGCCCTGGCGGCTAAGAGTATGTCATGCTCACTCAAATGTCTCGCTGGTGGTGGCGTGTGTGTTGGATCGTTGAGTTCCCTTCAAAATGGTTGAGCTAAACGGTGCTGATCCATGCGTCATGTTCGTGAACGGGCGCCATCAATAGGGACTGGTCATCTCTTATCTGCCACGGCTTATTTTAATTTTTGAATTGTTTTATTTTTGATTTTTTATTACGGACGCTTTTTACGTACACGTCTTTCTACATTGTTCTCACATGTATAATTTCAACATGAATGATGTAAGCAATATTTTGTAACAATATAATTTTTTTAAAAGAGTGTCCGTGGAGTTTCTTGCCCGTTCTTCTCCATAGGAACCTACGCTTTGGAATGGGCAACTAGCTTCATATTTCTGACTGACTGACTCCTTGACAAGTCAAAAGTGCCTGTAAATGGTTTAATTGAAATAAATACTTTGAGTTTGAGTTTGAGTTTGAAAAATTATTTTGTCTCGAGAGATTTAACGTGAAATTAAGGTTACCTAAACGAGAAAATACTTGATAGAAGTTACTTTTTAGTTCTGCATGTGAGATTAAGTTCAATTATTTAATTCTTAATATTAAATTAGTAACCAAAGTACGACAATGTGAATAGTATCATGTTGCGTTGTGTGACTATAGCTTTTCCCCGTGGCTTTGCCCACGTGGATGTCGGAAAATTTCCCACAGAATCGTACTACCGGGATTAAAAGTACCCTATGTGTTAATCCAGGTAACTATCTGTGTGTCAAATTTCATCCAATTCCGTTGAGCTGTTTTTCCGCCGAAATGGAGCATACATCCTGACAAACGGACAAAAATTCTACGTTTCTTACAATGTTAGTATATACATCTGTATATAGATAGTGCAATTCACGACGACCCGCCCCACTGCGCTCCACTCCGTACTAAAGTACAGCTTACAGTACAGTAATCGCAGAGTGGGGTGCGTCATCGTGAATTGCACTATCTGTAGATTTGGCTGTGAAAATCGCATCTCTTCCAATGGTTTTATTTTATTGACACAAACTTTCTAGCACTTGAATATTCTAGAATGTAGTTTATACTAAATTAATTACACCGTAATAAAATATAGAACTATGTATCAGTTCCTGTTGCAACTAGGCTGCACTGCAGTAATCCGCATACTAGTCAGTGTCAATACCTTTGAAAATGATACAACCTTTATTTCAACTGGTAGCTGTAATGTCGATTAGAATGATACCTACCGTTGTTTGCAATTTTGTATTTTTGGGCTGACATCATATTGGAAGTGACATTTACGTTCTGTTACCTACACTCTAGATAAGGGTAGGTTACAGAGTTATGTGGTTATTACGAATTGGAATAGCGATTACAAGTCACCACTCCAACTTTTATGTAAGATCTAAATCTGAAGAGTCGGAGAGTTGAGCGGTCAAAAGCGGGAGAGTAGATTATCTATCATCGCGTAAATGTACAAGATGTGTATGATGGCGGTTGTCCACAGTGCAGCTGATTCTGATGGTCTCTTGAGCTTGCTCGCTCATTCCAAGGCATGAAATATGCAAGATGCATCACAATGTTTAAAAATACATAAAATATAATTGGCTGTATAATCGATACCGTTTCTATGCTCTCCAATG
Source organism: Xanthia togata (assembly GCA_963853775.1). NCBI lineage: Eukaryota > Metazoa > Arthropoda > Insecta > Lepidoptera > Noctuidae > Xanthia > Xanthia togata. The sequence goes on along the minus strand of OY970802.1, from coordinate 6,909,762 downwards.
CCGTGTGTCGTGCGAAAGTGTGAATATATATAACATAAAATGTATGTATAAAATCTTTCCACGAAACAAAGCTTTTGCTCAAAGTGAAAATATTGCTGATAACATCACTCAGCACCAGAAAATTAAAAGCAAAGACGAAGAAAAGCTCCTCACCTAATCTTGTTATGTCAGATTCAAAATGGACGTCGTCGGAAAAATTCCGTTGCTTTCCTCGGTACTGACGTGCCGCGAAAAATAAGAGGAGTTGAGTTATCGCTGCACGTCATTGAAAAATGGAGCGGCCATTAGTTTTAACCCTTTAAAACTGTAACAAGAACATATTGCTGAACATACAAAATGAGGTATTTTGATGGGGGCAATATGTTTACATTCTTGACGAGAATAGATTTCGTAGTAAAAGTCTTTATTGATGTTTACTGTATAAGTATCAGTCTCTTTGACAGTAGGGTAGGTTTACATGGATAAATATTGAACATTATTTTTGCTATTTGGTCAAAGTAAAGATGGATGGATTGTGTGAGGAAATGAAAAGAGAAACTGAATGACTGTGTGACTGAATGATAACGTGACGGTGAACAGGGGAAAACGCGCCGACCCCAAGTAGGAATAAGATGAAGGTCGCGTGATCTCTATTAAAACTACCAAAAACTGCCTTTTGTCTTTTACCAACTATGGTGGGGTTGGCTTCAAGTCTAAATTCAAATTCAAAGCATTCAATTCAAGTAACTAACCCCCGAATACTGAAACGTCACTCAAAATTTAAGGGCTGCTTAACATTTGAGCAGCTCCTAAATTTTAGATTTCGTATTGTCAAACGTCACTTTTGAGTATCTGTATATAAGTGCTACTTAAATTTTGAGTGACGTTTTTAACACAGAAGTACCATTTACAAATAAAATAAAATTTAAATTAAAACTTAAATTAAATTAAAATTTACACATACAATTTGGTTAAATTGTTCGTCATCAAAAGAAAGAAAGCGACACGTAACGCGCTTGGAAATATAAATTTTATACTTCCAAGCGCGCTAAAGGGATGCAGCTGAATAGGTATCAGTATTTTACATCAAGCGACTGCCTATCTGACCTCCACAGCCCAGTTACTGGGTAACACGATACCCCTTGGTAAGACTGGCTGTCAGACTTTTGGACTACTAAATACCTACCCGTAACGACTGTCAAAGATTTACGAACAACAACCATGACCAACGGTTTAAAGTGCTTTCCGAGGCACGGAGGGTTCTCTTCCACCTAGAATATTACTAGGCTACTGCATACTAAGCTATTCAGGCTAATTCCCCCCTCGCTCTCACGATGCTCAACTCGACGCGGATTTATTGTTTAGGCAATCAACTTGAGAGCGTTGTTACAACTTTCTGTCCTACATCATGTTGCAAGTCGCGCGTTCCATCACAAACTTCGCTTTGTTTATGATATAGCTTGTTTGTTTTTAGTCTGAAGAGGGTATTTTTTTCTTGCGGATGAATGGGGAGTCATAAAGATTATGGAAGATAAAATACTTTCGGTGATTTAAAGGTTTTTATGAGGAAATATATGCCTGTTTATCAATAAATCTGACTCTGTAATCGGGATATCGACTATTTGTTCTGGAAAGGCAGACGTGTCATCAAGAAACCTGTATTTAGCAGAAGCAATTAACTAATTAATAACTTTAGCTACAAGCAAAATCGGTTGGGGTCAGCTTCCAGTCTAACCAAATGCAGCTAAATACCAGTATATTACAAGGAACGACTGCCTATCTGACCTCCGCATCCTAATTACTGGGTAAGACCATATCCCTTGGTAAAATGCGGACTGACATAATGTGGGCTGTTTATGATGTTAGGTAATCAAAGTTTACTCTTCAAAAGTCGATTAAGTGAATGATTAAATAAGTTAAATAACTTTAAATTAAAGTAAGCAGTAAGCATCAAAATGTACTTTTTGGTATCCACAATTAAACAGCATTAAAATTGAGCATACAGTTTTCAAGAATTTTAAGCTCCATTGAATGCTTAATTTGAAATGTATAAATTTTAGGAAGCTATTAATTCAACCAAAATTAAACCCAATTCTGTAATAATCAACATAATCAGCCTATACTTAATGTCCCACGGCTGGGATACTCATACTCACACAGGCCTCCTCTTGGTGAAAGGGAGCGAACTTTAATCCACCACGTGGGCCCAGTGCGGGTTGAGGATGTCACAAGCTTTTAAATTTTAATAATTACACTTTTGTAATAAATAGGTACACCAAGTTAAAAGTCTCTTCACCACTCAGCCAACAGTAAAGATTTAAGAAGACCCGAGCTTAAACTTTATCAGGAGACACAAAGTAACTAGGTAGGTAACTTAAGTACGTACGTCAACGTCAACTTTCCACATAGTCTATTGAAATCCTTATTTCCAATTGGTGTCTTTTTTTCCATTTAAATGAATATCATCTTTATGTAAGTGTAATTTGGATTGGTTTCAGAATGACTAGTACTATGGAAAAAGTCATAAAAATATTTGAAGTTGTAGTGCAAACTGAACTTTAGGTATGTGTAGGCAATTAAAGTGCTTTTTCCAAAAACACATATTTGTTTACATGTTTGGAAACTAAATCGCGAACGAAGCATAAACGCAATATTACACCTTTTGTAAAAATATCGTTTTTCACAGACGTCTAGTGTTGAGCTAAACATATAAATTTTATGTCCATCATCTTTATAAAAGGGCTGTAAAATAGTCCTTTATGAAGGGGAATGAGCTCCAATATACATAATATGTCGTTATTTGTTCGATGTTCGATCAGTGAGTTGTAAAAGTTTATCTTACAATAATAATTTGTTGTGAATACGGTGACCTCATGACAGGATTTGCTTACGGGTAGGTATGTCCTAATAGTAACATATAATATTATAGATTATAATATAATATTTTAGACTAAACATTTTATCAGATTGCTTAAAAAATTTAAATGTAATATTTATGAATTAGAAATGATATATTATGATTTAAATACATGCTTTATTTTTTGTAACTCAAACAGCAAGAAACAAAAAGGCTATTTTTATTTGATTTTATTTTACTTATTTATTTTAATATGTCCTAACGGCAGATCCAAATTAGGAATACCCTGGTCTTTGTTGAATGTGTGTATGATCATACTTATAAATGAAATTTTTAATTTTTATCGTACTTATATTTATGTAGGTACAATAAAAAGTAAAAATTTCATTTAATCATCAGGTTTTTAGTCTCAAATGTAAATGAGATACAATTCCAATTTCAGACAGATCGATATGTCTCATGTCCTGCCGCTTGGATGTATTTCCATAACTTTTATCTTCACTATATTTATTTTCTATCACACTACAGTATTTTATGCTAGTTATTAATTCATAATTAAAAACCTGGTTCCTTTTAATAAACTATAAAAAAAACTAAATACTTTTTAGCCATTAAAAAGATGATTCTATTATGAACCAACGTTATATTTAAGAGCAATCCCAACTCCTCTAACTCTTATTTTCAACACTATCTTATTTTCTATCGTAGCTAGTCTTAACAAGATTTGTCGTGTTCAATCTTTTGAAGATCACTTGGACAGCCAACGGAGGAGAGCACAAGGGATCTAGGGTATTGTTTTATAACTCGCTACAAATTTAATCAAAAGAAAAAATTGACCTCTCCCGACCTCCCCACGTTTTGTATCAAGAAAATGCGAGTTTTCGCCGGCAGGATAATGTTTGAGGAAGTTATAATATCCTTTTAAAAGGATATGTCTTGACAAAAACGTTAAAACGTTTCTGAAGTTCGTTGTAAGTGATATTTTATTCATAGACTTTATATTAAAGAAAAGTTAAATTATATTTCTGTATTATTGAACTGAACGAGAAGATCTTAAGCCTCCATGAATAAATAATTCGGTCAAGCAGTGTAGGTAATTTGACTGACCACTCAGTATCGGCCAGAAGTATGAATTTTTTTTTGACAAGCGAAGGCTGTAAACAGGCTACCTTAGTCACGGAAAATATTCAAAAAATAAAAGGCCTGTTTTGACATTTTTATTTTTAAATAAAAACAACTCATCACAATTAATGATGTTTTATGTGAACCAAAAAAAAAAACAAATGTACTTAACCTACCTATTTTTTTTTTTAATGTATGTGTGTGTCACTCCGATTAAAAAAACCTGAAATAGCCATTTTGAAATGTGAAATATGTAATATGTTTTTTTCAAAATTATAATCCATATTATTTACGAATAAATCAAGTTGTTATTGGGTTATTCCATCTGGAATTTCTCAGTAGCAGCCCAGAGTCTGGATTTGTGCCCGGTTGATGGCAATAGGCTCGCCCCCTATTACATAGGACTTAAACATAACTGGCGAAATGTGTGTGTACTACAGGTACACCTCTGCCTAAACCCTTCGGGGAATACAGGCGTGATGTTATGTTATGTTATAACAAGTTAACGCTTGTATTTCATTCCTCATAAAATTTCCATACCGGGGGCCTCATAATATGAAAATTGATTCTTATGGAGTAAACTCCAAAAAACAAGAAAAAATTACCTGAGCATCTCTCAAGTCCCTAGAATCAGTCTAAGCAAAGAATACAAAACATCAGATACTCAAGAACAAAAGTTTTTTTGTCTCCAGGTTGCAACAAGACATACTACGGGGACATAGGACGTACCTACGAGCTGGAACTGCATCGGCCTCGCGAAGATCTGGTGCCTTACGTTTGTCTGCTGACCATCACTGCTGCTGGAGGGATCCATGGGGACTTGGTTCAGGTTAGTAATATATATTTGAGTAACGATTATTATAGCGGGCTGGTTTCTGCAACTCCACGTCCAAGCGCGTATTTTGGGAACAATTAGGGCTTCTCTCCAGGCGCGAACATGTAAATCCAGCTACTTTCAGCGCTGAATCAATTATAAAAGTTTTGTACTTTATTATTGAACAACCCGACTATTATTAAAGCTAGACATATAAATTATATGTACACAGACACCTTCAAATATAATTCTTTAACTTATCAAACAAGTTACTACACTACACTTCAGAATTATTATACTAAGTTAGTTTGTAAATTAGAAGATGCAAAGAAACAATTTTGAATTCTTGTACTTTTCAAATAAATATTATTTTCATCGTACTCCAACTGTATGTAAGTTATTCACAGCTTCAATAACTTTCTAAGCTAAGTTCAACTTGTTAACAATATGAACAGCTGCTATGGTACTATTCACTCAGCGTAAAATAAATTGAAAACCTCGTAAGAGTACTTGTTAATATTTGCCCAGAACATTTTAACTTTGATAACTAAGTCCTTCATCGCTTCAAAGCTTTTCTAATTAAATATATTATGGGTGGCGGGTAACACTATTGAATTTTCTGCTGCAAAACTTTATCATACGTTAGAAGACATTTTTAAAATAATATTTTCTAAATTATGACTATGTTTCTAGAAATAAATGTTGGAAAATATTCGCAATATCTATTACACTTTTCATGGAAAATGTTTGTGACGTTGCATAGAAAAGTAATAGTGATGGAACTTCAACTATTTTAATATTAAAGTTACATATGATGGCTGGGTAAAATATAAAATTCAACTACCGCAAGGAACTATACTAGCAGTGTAATAATGGGTAGATACTATAGAAATATAAAAAACTTCTTTCTTATGTCTATTGTAGATGAGTGTGTTTGTTTAAGGCAAAAGCGTCAGGGCAGCCTGCGAAATTATAATTGTTTTATAGAATTATAATCATAAAAATCATCAATACAAATCTCTAACTTCATAATAATATAATAATATTGAATGACTATTTCATGAAATCATGACTTTAGGATTATTGGTGATTTTAATGATTATAATTCATAATAATAATTGATATATATTTGTTACGGTCGCGAATCCTATCTGACCTGCAAATACCAAAAAAACGAAACAAAATTTCGCGGGCTATCTTATCGCATCCTCTTTAATTTAAACAAGTAACATGTGTATGTTTTTTGTTTAAATTAAACAAACACACTCATCATAAAATATATATAAGTACAAATAGGGTAGAGTGTATGTTTAGCAAATCATAGTTTCTTTGAATATTGCGAGCTAATCTTCATGGATTTAATAATAAAATAAATGATGAATAATTTTATTTCTGTTAGTAGGTTTGTACTAACACTTTTAAAACATCTTAAACAAATTATGCTTTATAGCTAGATGAGTCCGGAGTTTCCTATCTGACTACTGAAGAGAGAAGAAAGACCGAAAGAAACTTGGAGGTCACAGTCTCTTTTAAAGTTAAGATCATAAGAGTTTAGGGGCATGAGGAACAGGGTGTAAAGTTCACTCATCCAACATAGAAAAGGGAGGATCCTCCGACTAGACGGATGTTGTGTCTGGCGGGCCGACTGCCCTAACTGTTGATGTCGGATAGTCTTATCTATGTCGTTCGCGCGGTAAACTCTAATTGCGCGATGCAGGATTTGTGTGGCGTCATGTCTTGATGCGTAGTTCGTATGTGGCGGTGTAACCGCTACAAGAGAACCAACTAGATTAGTGTCTGAAATGGCCTTTTGAGAAAAGAACCACACAGGTTTCAATGGACCTGTCCAGCCAATACACGCATTCGTCAGTAATCCTGTAGGTTAACTCAGAACTTAAGGTACACACATATAAAGTATAAACATAGTATATACGTTTACAACCATTAACAACGAGTAGGTACCTAATATAAATTGACATTAAGGTGACAACTGACGAGTTCCCCTGGGGTAACTCCGAATAATGGGAATCTTAGATCAGACGATCTAAAATTCCCATTTACCTGTTCTAAAATCACAACTTCTGGCTTTACCGTTCTGGAGCAAAAAGTGAAAGTCTGTAAGTTAAATAGCACGAATTCCTCCATAAATACCCAGGGGACTTGGGGAACTTCGTTCAAGGGTAACCACAATTCTTATGGGAACTCATGTGTCTGTATCTTGAATGTCTGGCAATATTGAAAAGTTTATTAACAATTTCGCTCAAAAAGCTGCGCGCACTTTTTCATTTTGTTATGTAACGGTGAAGTATGATAAAAGGCGAGTTTTAGTGTCTATTAGACAACAACAACTTACAACTTTTTTATATATTAACTTTTTATATTTTCTGCAGTATAAACGGCCGAGCCGTATAGTTTTTAAATATTGCAGCACATGTAGAAACTATAAGCCCCTTTTAGAATCGCTTTTTACCAATACCAGTAACGATTTGTTTGTAATATTTCTCTCACATAATAATGGTTTGTGTGGTTCCTGGTTAATATCATTATACTGCTGTTATAACACTCGAAAATTTCTGTGGTAAAACCCACACCATTTCCAAGGGATTACACAGTTATTTAAAACAGCGAGAGAATATTTTTAGTGTACAAATTGATTTAAATAATCAAACATTTATTACTCCTCTCTTTTAATGGACTGTATTTATTTTCACATCAATATTTCAGTTCAGTTTCGGTAAAAATATATATTTTTGGAGAAGATCGTGGATGAAGAAATAATGTGTTTAATTCGTTCCATTGTAATAACAAAATAGCTGCGCAAAAATTATATTTTCCTGTAACACTTAAATTATATCATGTAACTACACCCCTTTTATTTTTTTCACGACGTGAAGTTGGCTGTATCAAAATATAAAACGGAATAGTATAGTCGAGCTTTTTCAGGGACCCTTAGAATGACCGGAGTATGAAAAATGTGCTGTCAGAGAAGTCGTTTTACCCACCTTTAGCTATAGCAACCTATATAGTCACCCCCAGTAAAGGGCAGGGTAAAATGTAGGGCATGACGTAGAAGGATATTTTTACATTATGGTGTGACACTTTAAAATGTTTTAGCTTTTAGGTCGTGTGCCTATCATGTGAAGTGGGTTTTATGTGTGACTTTTCGATGTCACAATATTTTACTGTTTTTATGTGAAATATGCTAATGTTACTTTGTTCTAATTTATTTTTAAGGCACACTGAAATATACACATGCTTTTACATACCAATATTTAAAAAAAAAAAAATATGTAGTACCTACTTAATGATAAGGTACCTACTTAGTATATGTACCAAAAGCTACCGTTTTACTTATCTAGAAAGAATGAAAGAAAATATGTTTATTTGCGGTAAACATGACGCAAAAAAGAGGTTACACAAAAAAATATTAGAAAAGGTTGCGGGAAACATGCGTCACATCCACGCAAAACACGCATCACGCATCTTATGTTTAAGTATAGATAATACCAAAATACACTCGCAGAAACTTGAAATGTATCCTCAGCCTAAGTCATCTTATATTTCTCTAGTTCATCCTAAGGTTGAATATCACTTGTACGTCATAATTTAGTGTTCATAGTTGTCAAAAGTGATAAAGCAACTATGACCGACCAGGTCAAGATGTACCATGACCTGTTCGGTCATAGTTCCTTAGTTGTTATTCAAATATTGTTAGGAATTGTACACGGGGGTCTATAGACCAGCTACACCAAAAGGTCGCTAGATGTCTTGCGCGTCCAATATAATAATGGCATGTATTTAACGCGGCGACAAACTAATCTGATTTAGGGTTTTAAAAATAATGGGTAGCAAAAATAATAGGTTGGCAGCTACAGTGAAGTAGCATTTTAAGTATAAAATGAGGTTGCTTATAGAATTTATTCTTAAGCGAACATTAGACACTGGCACTCGCCGGCCGCTGCCGCAGCACCGCTCGCTTCGCTCGCTCGGCTCGTGCGTTGTGTGGTCACAGTTGCAACCTAACCTAACCTACCTTTCAGTAATTTTCATTTACTACTTCATTTTTAGCCAAGGGGTTACGGCTACTCTTAAGTTTAGCCGTCTAAAGATGAAAGAAATTTACATTAGCCTCTCCTCAAAAATAAACGCTTACAAAAGTGTTTTTTTTTTATGGAAGCCTATAGTTGCTTATAATACAATGTTTGTTATCCCACTGTTAATATTAGTCACCATGTCATTATTTATGGTACCTCATAGCTAGTCGCCCTTTAAGTTGTTAGTCGCCTGGAAAGTAATTTGCCTATAATAATATTTTCAGAATGCTCTTGAGACTGCCCCGTTTCTGTAGTGCGTTGGAAATGTTTGCACGAACCGAACTGCACACGTAGCATGGCAACCATAGAAACGAGTTTTGTCGATGAAAGAATAGACAGATGGTGATTGTTTATCTCTTTTTTTTCTATTCTTCCGTGGACAAAACCCGTTTCTAAAAATGCGATCAAACGAAAAAAAGTCAAAACATTTGTAACTAGAACAGGGGCCAGTAGCAACAGCATTCGGAAAACAGCTTTAGTTCGTTTTTATCATTTTGTTTAGAGGATGACCAAGTGAGAAACTTGTACCTTACTTGGTCATCTTATGTGCAAAATGGTTCAAATTTAAACTTAACAATAATTCTATTACTACTAACACTAGCTACTCGTATAAGGTATTACTAACATTTTGGATCTAAGTTGTCCGATTCAAGAAATTTTGATTGATAAGCAAATATCGTTGGTAGAAAAATATTTAATGGGACCTTTTTCATCACGCACCACAACACGAGGTTCAAGGGCAGAAAGAGACAGAACATTTTTTTTTTTTAACTTTGCCCCACACTAGAAATTTCTCCTGTATTGTGGGTGCGTTTACAAACATATAAACTCACATACACAAACAGCCAGACCCGGAACAACTAATTGTAGGTCATACATATATTGGTTCCGTGCGGGAATCGAACCCGCGACATGCAGCGCAGCAGTTAATCGCTTAACCACTGCGCCAAGCGTGCCGTCAAAATGATGTTTCGCACTTGATACAAACTGACATGTGACAGCTGTAATATTGACGTATGTTAATATTTGCCAATACCTTTACTCTTCCCAGTAATCTACTCAATATACGAGTATTTATTTGCATTCTTCAATGTTAACGTAGGTGGTAGATAGGTACATTATGAAACATACATAATTTTAGATCATCGTGGACCCTTGTCGGGCACAGCAAGACAGGATAGAGGAAGAGGGCTAATATTATATTATTATTTGAAAAAAGTAAAATATAAATGTTGTTCTATTAACTATCTATTTATTTACTAGCGAAGAATCTCGCTAATATTGTCTAATATCTTTATATATAAGAACTTTGCCGTGGACGTCATAAACAGCTTCAATTTGTTTTTTTTTATGGCCTCTCGCAGGTTTAATCATCTAGGAGGTTTTCGGCTGCATAACCGGACTTTCCTGTGGCTGCCTCAATAAATTAAGGCCTCCAGCCAGGGCATAAAACATAGAAACTAAGCGAGTACACGGTATTTGCACCCCCTGTGGGGTACGGACCTCGGCTTAGAGCGTCGCTGGGGGAGGACAACAAGGGACAGGCTAGATCGGATTAATATAAATAGCTTCCAGGAATATTATTTCGATTTATATTGCTTGGCTGGAAGGGTCGGAAGTGTCGTAACAGACTAATACGGCCCCCACACTTTAGGTGCACTATAGGTCAACTGAGAGGATAACTTCAAAATTTGTTATTGGCTTCCAAACAATATTTAACACCTAAGTTAGATACTAATACAATTGACGAAAAATGTATAGCCTCGTTGGTCTAGTGGTCATATGCGCTACTGCTGAGCATGAGGTTCTGGCTTCGATTTCCGGGTCGAGCAAAGTGTTATTGGGTTTTTCCATCAGGTATTTCTCAGTAGCAGCCCGGATTCTGGATTTGTGCCCGGTTGATGGCAATAGGCTCGCTCCCTATTACATGGGACTTAAACATAACGGGCGAAATGTGGGTGTACTTTATGTACACCTCTGCCTAACTATTTGAGGATTAAATTATGTGTAGGTATGTTAAAATTGTCAAAAAGTTTACGTAGGTACCTACCTATACTTGTTTCGCTAAATCTTTCCTTATTTAATTTTTTCTCTCATTTTAAGTAGAGCTTACTTTATCAATGAGCTAGTTTCATAATATTAAACGTAGCGTTAACTCAACTTCAGCTTTCTGCCAACAGTTTTTTCTCCCTGATTTCTCTGAAGTAACTATAATTACCAATTTAATTTTCCTACTTATTTAACGCTACAGTAGGACTTTTAATGAGGAGAGAATGCTGTTATTACGCGCACACCTTACTACGAGTAAATAGGAGACAAAAAATTCAAGCTATATTTGAATACTTTTTACCATTTTTTTTTACTACCTCGTTGGTTTAGTGGTCGCAGGCGCTACTGCTGAGCATGAGGTCCTGGGTTCGCTTCCCAGGTCGGGCAAAGTGTTATTGGGTTCTTCAATCAGGAATTTCTCAGTAGCAGCCCGGAGTCTGGATCTGTGTCCGGTTGATGGCAATAGGCTCGCCACCTATTACATGGGATTTAACATAACTGGTGAAATGACCTTTTTCCATGCGAAGAGGTTTAGTAAGCAGCGTATTGCTGCAATGCCCATAAAAAATGCAATATCGATTTTAAAAAAAATGTAGGTCCAACAATTTTTTTTTAACGATACCGTCAATAAAAATTTCCCAACTCGATTGAAGCATCATAATAGAGTCGGATGACTTCTTTATAAGAGTGAGAGCTTAAGTAGCGCTGAGAGAAGAATAAAGAAGCACCTCATTATTTAACCTATAGATAGTCTAGCCTATTCTAGAAATAACTTACATAATCTAACGAACGACAATCGAAGTTAAAGAGTAAATTCGAACCGCTTCAAACCTACACGTAATTAGTGCGAGAAAAAACCAGGTATCTACGTTTATTTCTAAACCTAGAAATAAACTAAGCGCGCGACTTTGGTACCATGGACTTGAAATATTCTATGGGCCGTAAAGATCAAGAACAAACAAAGACAACAGCAAGAAACAACAAAGAGACTTTAAGCTAAAGGAAAGAGACGATATTAGCAGAGAATAAAGATAAATTATCCAGACCTGGTAAAAGAAAAATCTTGATAGAAGATAAAAAGACAATACCGATTGAAGTCTGAAGAAAAATACAGACAGAGGTCAAAACGGGAGAATATTAAATTAAAAATAAGACCCTAAGTCCAGAAAGAGCGGCGTTTTGCTGCAATATATAACTTAAAATCACGCCTGTTTTTCCCCGAAGGGTTAGGCAGTAGTGTACATAGTAGTACACCCACATTTCGCCAGTTATGTTTAAGTCTCATGTAACAGGAGGCGAGCCTATGCCATCAACCGGGCACAAATCCAGACTCCGGGCTGCTACTGAGAAATTCCAGATGGAAACATAAAACATACATTTTAATAAGGGCAGTTTTTAATCATTCTTAGTCTTAGGCTCGTAGATACGAAGCTACTAGTCTGAAATCGACAAAAAAAAAGAGTTATTTTGTCCATTACACTAACTTGTACTCAAAAGTAATCGGCGGCATGAAAAACTCGTTTTATTCACAAAAATTAGGTCAAGTATTGGAAATTGAAGCGTAAAGGGAAATGGAGTAAAACCAGTTTGTCTGTTAAGAAAAAAATAATTTAAAACGTTATTCTACAAATTTTCAAGTGCCTTAAGTACCATTCAGTGTTGAAAAAGATTGAATTTACTCATCACTTAAACATTCTGTTTCACTCAAAACATTATTTGGACATTACCAAAAATAGCATTTAATTTCAAAGAAAAATATTTGTATTTCAAAGGTAACACTCGGGAAACCTATTATTTTGAATTTCGTAACAGGATCTGGGTTTAGATCGTTACATTAATTGCGGGGTTGCAAAATGGCGGGTAGGGTATAGAGGGTGTTTTAATTTCTAGTATCATTTACAATAAAATTTGGGTCACCAGTCCATTAAAAGAGGAGCGATACTTTGGGATTTTGGAAAACAATGGCATTCCCCACTTCATTTGCCTGTTAGACCCTTTGAAACATGCTTGTGGTTTTAAATCTGGAATCTTTTTTGAACAGTTATAATCTTTTCAAAACCGCTTTGCTGAAGTAATTTACATTATTTAGGTATAGTTTGGTAGTGTATTATTAGGTTTTCCCATCTGGAATTTCTCGGTAGCAGCCCGGAATCTGGATTTGTACCCGGTTGATGGCGATAGGGTTGCCCCCTATTAAATGGGACTTAAACATAACTGGCGAAATGTGGGTGCTGCCTAATCCTTCGGGGAATATTATGTTATGTTATAATAAAAGTATTGTCTTTCTTTATTTCTTTCTTTATGTGTAGTTTGTCTATTATCGTTGTTTGACAAGAATGTAATGACGACATTACTATGTTATGACACCCTTTGTTCCGCAATTATTAGTCTACGATACGCTTAGACAGTGTAGTCCACGACGACGCGCCCCACTCCGTACTAAAGTACAGCTTACAGTACAGTAATCGCGAAGTGGGGCGCGTCGTTGTGGATTGCACTATCTGTAACAAGCTTTACTGTAGAGACGTATGCTACGAAATAATCATTATTTAGTAACTGGCTCAAACAATATGACAAGGTTAGGGTTGCAAACTTTTTTAATTTCAAATATATTATTTACAAAGCCTTCGAGTAGTAGTAGCAGTAGATGGCAAAAAAATGTTCCAAAAACATTTTAATTCTTTAAATGCATTTTTTTTTGGTAAGTGCTCTGAACCTTTACTAACAGATTATTATTTATTTTCAAACTCTCAAACTCAACTCAAACTCAAATCATTTATTCCAAATAAACCAATTACAGGTACTTTTGAATTGTCAAGGGGTCGGTCAGTCAGAAAGATGAAGCTAGTTGCCCATTCCAAAGCGTAGTAGGTTCCTATGGAGAAGAACGGGCAAGAAACTCCATGGACACTCTTTTAAATTAGAATATTGTTACAAAACATTGGTTACATCATTCATGTTGAAATTATATATGTGAGAACAATGTAGTAAATCGTGCACGTTAAAAGCGACCATAATAAAAAATATAAAAACAAAAATAATTAAAATAAACCATGGCAGCTAAGAGATGACCAGTCCCCACTGACGGCGCCCGTTCACGAACATGACGCATGGATCAGCATCATTCAGCTCAACCATTTTGAAGGGAACTTAATGATCCAACACACACGCCACCACCAGCGAGACATTTGAGTGAGCATGACATACTCTCAGCCGCCAGGGTACATTCAAGTCAATGAAAGACGTACTCAGTAAATGTTAAAGTAGGTAAACAGTGCTCACATAATTATGTTCAATGCAATTATATAATACTAAGAGATTGAATTTATACAATGTAAATATAGTTTTTCAATCTTCAGCAGCTCCAACAATATTTTCCAATGCTAATCAATAATTAGTTTATGCGCCCTTGTGGAGCTGGACCAGCGTTGAGCCAAGCATTTTTGTCAGCGATGTAATCCCCCAACTTATAATATGCTTGGCAGCATAGTGTGCGTTTTATGCAAGATTTAAATTTCGTTTCATTCAATTGGAGTATGTGGGGAGGTATTTTATTGTAACATTTTACACAGTACCCCATGAAAGATGAGTCTACTTTAGCCAGTCTGAAACCCGGTTGAACTAATTGGTCCCTATTTCTAGTCCCATAATTGTGTCTATCACCTATTTTACTGAAAATACTTAAATTTTTCCTTACGTACATGATGTTCTCGTATATATATTGACAAGGTACCGTCATAATGTTAATATCTTTAAATAGTTCCCTTAGGGAATCGCGTCTGCGGAGGCCATATATTGCTCTGATGGCTCTTTTCTGCAGAATAAAAATCGATTCGATATCTGCAGCCCGTCCCCATAGTAAAATACCGTAAGACATGATACTATGAAAGTAACTGAAATAGACTAGCCTCGCGGTATCTACATCAGTAAATTGACGGATTTTTCTCACAGCATATGCTGCTGAACTTAGCCGTCCTGCAAGAGATGTTAAATGAGGACCCCATTGCAGCCTTGAGTCGAGCGTGATCCCCAAGAAAACAGTTTTATCGACGAATTCTAGTTTCTCCTTATTCAATACTATTTCACAAACACTACTTTTAACATTCGGCAAAGCAAATCTTATGCATTTAGTTTTTTTCCCATTTAATACTAAATTGTTAGCAGTGAACCAATTTTGGACCTGCAGTAGGGCGTTATTTACGTCGTCAAGATTTGATTCACGTCTATTTATCTTAAAAATTAGAGAAGTATCGTCAGCAAATAACACCATTTGTGGTTTGTTTTTTAATAAATGGGGTAGATCATTAATATATACTAAAAAGAGGAAAGGACCCAATATTGAGCCTTGTGGAACACCCATTTTTACTTTTAGACCGAGTGAATTGACACCGTTAATTTGAACTTGCTGTTGTCTATCATTTAAATAAGAGTTTACCAAACTGAGCGCAAGCTTACCTAGTCCGTAATGCTCAAGTTTCATGAGCAAGGTTTCGTGATTTACGCAGTCAAATGCCTTGGAAAGGTCACAAAAGATTCCTATGGCATCTTGGGCCGCCTCCCATGCTGTAAATATATGTTTTAATAAGGCGACACCGGCGTCAGTCGTACAACGTCCCTTGGTGAACCCATATTGTTGTTCGTGTAAGATTTGGTTGGTGTTAAAATGATTAAGCATTTGATTGAGCATTACCTTTTCGAACACCTTGCTGAATACCGGCAGCACGGATACTGGTCTAAAATTGTTGGTGTCTTTACTGTCCCCAGATTTAAAAAGTGGTATAACCTTACTGTATTTCATTAAATCCGGGAAAACTCCTTGATCCACGCACAAATTAAATATTAAAGCTAAATATGGTGCTATAGTCTCGATTATGGATGTACAAACTTTGATAGATAATCCCCATAGATCTTCAGTCAATTTGATTTTGATTTGCCGAAAAGCTTTTACAACTATCATAGGGTTTATATGTTTAAATTGAAATTCAACCGGGCAGCCTGTAACGTTCGCTTTTAATAAATCAATTGAGACATCGGGTGAGGAATTTAAAGCTTCCGTCGTTTTTGATGGTATATTAGTAAAGAAATTTACAAATTCTTGAGCTACTTCTAAGTTAGTGCTTATGGGACCACGTTCAGTCTCCAATGTGTACTCAGTGTTTCGTATTTTTTCCCTGTTAGTTTCATTATTTATTACTTTCCAAACCGTTTTTATTTTATTTTCTGCTGATTTGATCTTGTTGCTAATATACAGAGCTTTAGCTGTCTTGCAGGTATTTCTAAATATTTTCGAATATGTAGCAACATACTTGTTGAAAGTTTCTGTGTTAATGTAAGGCTTAAGGCCATACAGCTCGAACAGTCTTTCCCTACTTATCCTAATACCTCTAGTTGCCCAGTCACTAAAAATAAAATTAGGGCAAATATTTTTTGTTTTCTTTTCAAAAGTTTGATTGAATTCAGTGTGCACTATTGAAAATAAATCCTCATACAATTTATTTGCATCGTCCATATTATGGCCCAGAGCATTTAACTTATTATGTAGGGTACTATTGAATCTATTTAATTTGCCAGTTGTTATTGGTCTAAATTGTATTTGCACTTTTTGCTTAACTGTTTTAAACTTAAAAGTTACCGTTTGTCCACTATGATCAGACGGCAAATAATTTACGATGGATTTATCTAAATAATCGCAATCGCAGAAGACATTATCGATACAAGTAGCAGAAGTTGGGGTTACTCTAGTTGGTTCTGTAAAAACATTAGACAAATTGAACGATTTAAAAAGGCTTAATATTCTACTGCTATTTGAATTATTTTCTAGAATATTTATATTAAAATCACCACAAATAATTGTGGCTTTGTTACTTGATGCAAGTTTCGCTAGGACATCTTCCATTACTGACTCAAATAAAGAAAAGTTCAGATAATTAGGGGGTCTGTACACGCACACTACAACATGCTTATCCAGCTCAACACAGGACAGTTCGATGCAACGTTCAACTGATAAACCAACTATGTCATTACGTTGCTTAGATTTTAAACATTTTTTTATCAAGATTAGAGAACCTCCACGCAGCATAGTTTTCCGGTTAAAACAACTGCCCACACTATAGTTCTCATAATTAATCAGCATTTGGTAATCCTTTAACCAATGTTCAGTAAAACAACAAATGTCAAACTTTGTTTTTTCTAAAAACATTTCTATTTCTAATAATTTTGATGAAATACCTTGAATATTTTGATGAAATAATTTCAAGGCATTCTGCTGATTTCCTTTTTGATAATTATTTATTTTAGAGCAAGAAGACACCTTGTTGTTGTTAGCAATAAGAATATTCTTACTGGTACCTTCTGTTGTCTTACACACTAGTTTAAATGACTATCCGGAGTTAACCCCAAGATTTCAATGGCATCACTAGGCAGTGAGCTCATAGTGAGCGAGGGACATGGAACCTCCTTCGTACAATTTGTATAAATATTAATAGCATTTGAGCTACATTTATTCTGGTACACCACCTTATTATTAGTATTATTACTAATCATTGTGGTGTTAATAATACAAGACTTCGACATACTACCTATGTCTGAGTTTATATAAAAAGCTAATAGCCTTGCTATTATGTGTCTAAAACTAACAGGCAGATACACAGTATCCCTACTCGATTTTAAAGTTTCCACAAAACTGTTGGTGTCAAGAAATACAAGCTTATCACTATAATGACTAACTAAAAAGTGCATATGCTTGTTAAGCATATGAATATAATTGTTTTGTCTTTTTGTCAATTTTTCAAAATATGGGAAAGCACACAATATTATTTTACTACAATTTAACTTTAACAATTCAGTTACACCGTCAGTGATTTCATCTTTTTTGACCTTAGAACTATTACCTACAAATACAGTAATATTGGTTTTAGGATTGTATGCATTTGCCACTACTGATGCCATTATTCGTTTGTAGGTAGACCCTGGCATACAATAATTTTGCGTAGAGTAACACAGGTTGTTACTAATTAATTTACCTATACCTCTTCCTATACTATCTGAGAAAATAACTGAATTATAACAATCATGACTACTGAAAGATGGACAACTACCAATCTCAGGCTGTACCTCTTGAGATAGATCTTGCACAATACCAGATATATCTTGGTTGAGGATACAGCCTTGAGTCAAACTCTCAGCCTGGGACGGGTCCTCCGTTGCCTCAGGCTGGACAGCATCAGGGTTTGAAACCTTCTGACAAGTACACTGACACATAACTAACTCATTAGCTGCAAGAATATGTTCTTTAATTTGGTTCTGAGAGCCCACATATTTAATGTAAAGGGAACCAAGTCTTCCCTCAAGTAACTGAATGTCAGACTGCAAGCGCTGTGTATCAATTTCATATATTTTTTTGCTGTCTTCCAATTTTATTTGATAATTGTTTAATTTATTGAGTAGATCAACACGTTCTTTCCTCCGTGGAATATTTTTGGAAAAGTGTTTTTGTTGCTTCCTAATTTGATTACATTTTTTAATTATTCTATTCAGTTTTACATATTTTTTCATTTTTTTATGACTAACTTTATAACTATGATTCTGTTTCAGCATGGAATCTTCAGTAAGGTCAATATTTAATATGGAATGATGGTTACAATTAGTATTTAATAATTCATTGTATAATTGGTTAGTTTCTTGAACCTGAGTACATTCTTTTTCTTTCTCTAACCGGATAATATGACTATTAGCATGAATTAATTCATCTTCTAGGTCCCTAACTTTGCTTAAAGCCTCCTCATACAAGTTACAACAGTTGCTGAAACCATCCGTGACCACTTTTAGTTGATCGCGTTCATCAACAACATTCAGGTATTGGTGATGTAGATCTACTAGCTCACGTTTAAGGCTTGAGTTTTTGTTGACTATCTTTTTGACTTCCTCCTCACTTTCGTCATTCTCTTGTAATAATTGTTTACATTGTAGTTTAGATGCTTCAAGGTTTTGGAGGGCCGTTCTCAATTTGAGTTCCATATCCTGAGCGGTAGCCTTACGGGTCATCACAGGCATGGTTTCAGGATTTGTTACTGGAATTAGAACAAAGAAACGGTGAGAACAAATATGACAGACAGATAATTTAATAAAGGTGGAAATGTGGTGGAAAGGAGAAATGAGGTAGGCTACTGGATTGGCTTAAAGAGCTATTCTATATATATATTTATCAAAGCTATATTATCAAATTGAGTATAAAGTTATGATACTTTTATTGCCTTTTGTGAATTTACTTTTCCATAAGTGGGTAGGTTGCCTAAATTTAAAGTTAATATTTGATATTAAAGTATAACGACAATGCAAAAATAACGATCATGAACGATTTCAATGTCGTATATTATATTAAAGATCAGATTGAGATTAATAGAATCTACGCTAAGTTACGTATTCTACTATATTAACAATGCGATTTAGACCGAATGCAGTGCTAAATTAGAGAACTATTTATGTCAAGACTTAACGAGGACGTGTAACATAGATAAAGTGACGATTGTGTGCTATTATAAAGTAAAAAGTAAAGCAATACTCCCCGTTTAAATCCGTAGTTCGATCGTCAGCTGTTGATTTTAGGTTACCGGTGTGTAACCAAACACCGAGTTTTACTTCATATATTTACAGGAAAACAACAATCCTGAGTATTTATGCAATTATATTACGTTAACACATAATATTACACCTTAATTTTACTTAATTACTAATTTAAAATAAATTAAAATACGGAACCTTTTTTAATTCTCTTTCCTACTTAATGTTTTTACACTCCAACATTTTGAGTCTAAATAATACCATTAATTCAGCTTTTATGAGATTAATACTGTTGCTGATCATCTAGCCATTTTATATTGAAATTAAAAATATATACTAGTTCCGTCTACTATATTTTTTCTTTAAGCCTCTTAGGATATATATTTTAATAGGGTTGGCAACCCTAGACTAGCCTCACCATCAACCGTTCACGCTAACATAGCCGGTAGCTTTGTCTACAGCTAATGAAAAACTACGCGTAACATAGAAGCGAACCTAATTTAGCTTAGCTCTCAGTGGTCGTCACAGACCCTCCCGCGATAAACCGACCGACCCTTTAAACCTTCACAATTATGAGGTGTAAGCGTATGCCTGAGCTGACTCTTTGTTATTTTCTGTGCGTATTTTTAGCAGCCCCTACCTTTGTAAAACCTGGATTTTGGGTAAGGCTTTAAACAATTTGGGTGTGGAATAATACCGGTGTTATCTTAGGTACTTACCTGAGGGGCTCGTAGCTAAATGATAACACCCGGTCGGTCGAAGGTTAAGTTACCCTAGCCGCGGTCGGTACGTGGATGAGTGACCATCCTTCCATATCGAGACCCCTCCATGCCTCAGACATTATATCTTACTTAAGCATTGCATCATAACATTCAATGCGCCATGTTATAATTATTACGTAATCAGTACTTTACAAGTCAAAACATCAAACAAATCGTTTTTATGACAGCTGCGCGCACAGATTAAGTCTGCGGCGCGTGAGTCGCTGACGATACGAAATGTTGCCATTTTAAATATTATATTTTACATATTTTAGATTAACTACCGTGTTTATTTTATTTTATTTTTGTCTTATTTTACGAGTATGATTTCTGTTTATGCTGCACCGGTTCGACGTCATCACGTCAACGCCAGCTGTCACTGAAAACCAGCGCTGGGGCTCTGTCTCGCATAGGGTCCCAGCATTATGCTGAGTGAAGGCCGTTTTGCGTGGATGTGACGCATATTTTCCCTCAAATTTGTTTTTAGTGTTTGTTCCTTTGCTTGCGTCATATGTACCGCAAATAAACGTGCGTGTGGGCAGAGCACCGCTGTGTCCTCGTGGAGGCGATCGGTGGCGGGGATCTCTCGCGTCTGGCCCTGGTCCAGGCCAGGTACGGAGCGAGAGGGCATGGGAGGCCGTCACCTCTTTCTGCAAGGAGTAATGCTCGCGAAGGAGGAGGTGGAGCGCGTGAGGGAGAGGCAAATTTCGCGCCCTCACGCCCCTAGCCGCCGCAGGAGGAGACGCCCCGGGCGTCGGGAATCGATCGCGGATTCCCGGCCACCGTAGGCGCGGGCTTGCGGACGGTGAGCAATGGGCAGCTCGCCGTCCGGTAAGGACCAGGCCCGGGTCGACGGCGCGTTGTGTTCCACGCGCGCCTCAAAGAAATGTCAGCGAGTGAAGGGGTCCGATGAGACCATTGCCTGCCGGGGTTGCGGGAAAGTCCGAAAAGGATACCGTGCCCCCTTGGCATTGCACAGGCAACAGAAGGAACACGGGTGGGTTTTAGTCAGTAAGAGTTTGACACGCCCTCCCGCTCCACCCAGAGCGGGAGGAGTCATTTGATGATTTCCGACCCAAAAAAAAAAAAAAAAAAGGGGTATCGTGTTACCAGTAACTGGGTTCCGGAAGTCAGATAGGCAGTCGCCTGCCCGGGTTGCGGGAAAGTCCGAAAGGGATACTGTGGCCCCCAACGTACAGGCAACTGAAGGAACATGGGTGGGTTTTAGTCAGTAAGAGTCTGACACGCCCTCCTGCTCCGCCCAGAGCGGGAGAAGTTAATTGATAATTTCCCATCCAAAATAAAAAGAAAAAAAAGAGAGAAGGTAGTCGCTCTATGTAAAATACTCAATAGTGTATGTATAAATGTTGACTATTACTACAAGAAAGACTAAAATTGATTTTTTTTCTTATGTATCTAATTACTTACTTTAAAAAAAAAAAAAAGATATCACAACAGCTAGTAGGTACTTGATTTGCTTGTTTTAAATATTCGTGTAGAGGCTAGCAATTATTTCCGTTTTTTTTTGTTGCAAAGTGATGAATGTCTTCAACTAATGTTATCTCTGAAAACAATACTAAATTATACATAATAAAATCTTTACACGTGTTCATTAGACATTAGACAAAATACTCTGAGCTTTAAACTTCTAACAAAACACCGCTTAGTATTTTTTTAAGTTACACAAAAACAAGACACAAACTTACTCTTCGACACAATCGCGAACTTCGACATTCCAGGTTGTAAACCTCGTGAACAAACAAACAAACTTCATACCTACATACAATAACTTACCTCATAGGTAACTTGTAAGTAAGTAAGTATATAAAAGTCACGCTTTCTTTCTCTCAAAGTAAACAGCTCTGCAATACGTTGATTGGTTCTCACAAATCGATAAATCTTGGCCCCTTGGGCTGTCAACGACAGGCAGTCGATAGAATAGCTGCCTACCGCTACTATCAATAGATCTATCTTATTTCAATGGTATTGTTGTTTTCTTTCAAATAATTGCTTTTCAATTCGAAGAAGTAGGTTGGTGGAAACGCAAAGAATATACATAATAGAAAGAATACATATATAATTCAAACTCAAACTCAAAGCATTTATTTCAAATAAACCAATTACATGCACTTTTGAATTTTTAAGGGGTCGGTCAGTCAGAAATATGAAGCTAGTCACCCATTCCAAATCGTAGTAAGTACCTTTGGAGAAGAACGGGCAAGAAACTCCACAGATACTCTTTTAAATCAAAATATGGTTAATATAAAGGCTATGCGAAGAAATGTTATAGAAATCTGTTATCCCATTTCTCAGTGAAGCCACCTAACATATTATAGCAAAATTTGATATTTTATACTTTTAGGAAAGCGATCCTTGATGAATAAAAGAAAATTATTTATTTTGTCTAAAATACTGGGTAAATTACAAAATACTAACGCCAATCATCTGTATTTAAATCCAGTCGTTTTATCACTATGTGATTTGCAATACACGATTCGGCATATTTTCTTCGAAAATAATTTTATTCACACACAATGCGACCTGTCATACGTTCCACTGTATGACAGGTCGCATTGTATACATAAGTAATAGGGATGTTGACATATTTTTTTTGCCCCTTTGGTTTATTATTAAACAATTATGGACACGTATTATTTTTTATTTTTTTACGTAATCAAAAGATTACGGCAATACATTGAGTAGGCAATACGTTAAAATGTGACATGACGTTACTCCCTGGTAGATTTTATACTGACTTGTGACGCAGCAAGTTCCACACCCCAACTTTAATGCGTTATAACTAAACCTTTTTTTTAAATATGATAAAGCAAAAAATACGTGTCTAATATTTTTTTATTATCGGACTGACGGACTAAATAGTTTTACATTCCTATTGCAAGTAGATTTTGATATTGTTCGCTGTGTTCCGTCTATCGTAATAAATATCTTTGTGGAATATGTACTATCGCCCGCCCAAAATTCGTGGATGAAATGGTTGACATTAATGACGTTTCAACCACACCTTTTGCAGAATTAATTATTTTAAAAGCCTTTTTTAATGACAAAGGGAGTGGCAATTTAAGCTTGTGGGTCCTATTTTCAATCTCAAGGCTTTTGGTTGTTATGATGATATTTTTGTAACACTGTTAATAATCATTTAGTAATAATCACTCAGTCTCTTACTTACTGAACTATGGTCGCCCTCCCTCTATTACATGGGACTTAAGGGGACTACAGGACCCAAACCTCCCTAAACGCAAGTTTTATAATGCCTATAAGTATATGACCCACTGCAGTAAACAAAATCAGAAAAATATAATGATATTCTCCAGGATTTAGACTAGAAAGATAGTGTGTTGACTAATGTGATACGATAGAAATTAATCACGAATATACCTCAAAAAAATAATTTTGACGATTAAAAATCTAATCATAAACCTTAATACACATCGCAATCTTTCAAATTTTCTACAAGCAACGTAATATGAAATGTTTTAATTTTTAGTCCAATCAATAGTTTTTTTGTAAATAGATATTCGATTCATATTTTGCAATAAATTACCTGCGTTATGATCGCGCTACTCTTTCTTTTTTATGCAGTCCGACAGTGACCGCGCTTTAGCTGTTGTTGTAAGTCTCTTAAACCTATCTGATGATATGTGGGTGTACTATAGGTACATCTCTGCCTAACCCTACGGGGATACAGGCGTGATGTCGTTATGTTCTGTTACGTATTGCTACGGCGTAGCAGCTACGAAGATGTCACGGCTACGCCAGTCACTGTTTCGTAGCAGGTGCCGATTATTCTTGAAACTTTAGCGAACGGAACATGGCGTATTTTACGTAACATTTAAATGAAGCAACAAACAGCTGTTGATTAAAGTAGATTATAAGAAAGAAAAAAATGTATGTATGAATGAATTGAATGAAAGTAAGTTTTAATCATAATTAAGTAGATCCCATAGAAAAGTAAATACTCCATAAGTATTACTAATACGACAGTAATTCCATCTATGCATTACCTGTTCACGCCTTAATGGCTGAATAGATTTCTGTTAAATTTGGCACACATGTGGTTTACCTGTGTGCCAAATTTCACAGAAATCTGAATTAGGACCTAGAATTTGCATCCTGTTAATAGGTTAATTATCGAGCTCCACGCAAGTTCCGCCGTAGGCAATAGCTATGTAGTAAATAAGTTTGTGTAGTAAAGAGTAGAGAGTAAGTAAAGAAGTAGGTTACGGTACTGTCAAATATAAACGCTATAAAACCATTCACACTTACCCTCAAAATCACAACACAATAATTATAAAGGTACCATTCCGTACCTGACCGCAGGAGGCAACTGCAAACGACGTGACGTCGCGACACGACTGGTTTTTACGAATTTCTATGAAATAAATTCCATAGCTAGCGACACGTCGTTGGCAGCTAAGGGCGAGTGACAGGCGACACGTGCAGCCCGACCGCAGACCAGTAGTTCCGCCAACGCTCGAGCGATAACACATTTTTCTATCTTCTATCTACCGACTGGAATACTGGAAGGCTGCTGCTGCCTGCAGTCGGGTTCGGAATCATGACTGCAGCGACATGACGCCGCGACACGTCGGATCCGTACCTTTAGGATCAAACAAGAGTCGTTTGCACCAAATCGAAACACATGATTACATGATTAAATCCCTACCATGTTCTGCTTCTATCATCCCTACCATGTTCCACATTTGAAATTGAACATGCCGCCCGGCATTTGTTTCCATTCGTATTGCTTTATCACTTTCTTTACGAACTCACACACGATGTGCCATCAAACTAAACAATGGCGAAGTTAATATTGCCTAGAATGTTACAATTTCTCGGAGGTACGCCTTTATATATTTTATAGGCGTGTTTGTAAATGGTGTAGTATTTTTCCTGAATGTGGCTTGTGGCCAGATTCAAGTGCTGCTATATTTTTCAAGCTTGTTGAAGCCGAGTTTAAAATAATACTCTGAAAATTAGATAGCCCTAAATAGGTAGTCGGTAAATAGGTATGTGCGATTGTTTTAGTACGAAAAAAAACTAGTGGATCTTTGCTCACTTCAGAATGTTAACATAACTAAATAGCGACTAGCCTTTTCCCGTGGTTTCACCCGTGTGGAGGTCGGGTTTATCCCAGGGTAACGTATTTGTTAGAGTCAACAATAAGTATGTTTTATAGTACCTACTTATAAAACCTCTTTTTATAGCTTTATTTTTATTTTTCTTAATTTTAAATATTCTATACCTTTTTGTTTTTCTTCTATATTGCACTAACTAAATAAATATTTTATATATGTTCAATACTTTGTTTGCTTAATATGTCTAACAAAATTTTAAATATTATACAATATTTTTGACTCTAATAGTATCCCGGTAGGGATAAAAAGTATTCTATGTGTAAATCAAGGGTATAAACTATCTGTATGCTAAATTTCATCCAAATCCGTTCAGTTTTTTCGGGAATGAATGACTAACAAACATCCAAACATACAAAGTTTCGTAATCACAATATTTGTAGGAGGAAGTAGGATAGTATGATTGCTCTCTTTTACGCAATTATCGTCACAGTGTCGTCTTACTCCTTCATTATCTTTACAAATACCTACACAGTTTGTAACCTAACGCTAAATTATTTATTCACCATTCAAGTTTAACACCTTTATAGTGAGACATCTTCCATTTTTCCCACAACCACTTGTACACACATTAATTGCTAATGATCCCGTTGATACCCGCGAATAACACAAAGGCCTGCCATGGGTAATAATCTAGGTTTATCCAGTATGGAGTACCATATATCCAGTGAAATATGGCACTAAAAAGCCCAATACCTATTAAAAATACAAAAAAAACCTTGACAAATACCATTTGACATTCGTATTTGCAAATATACTACTTATAAGATAGTTTGATGTCTGCGAAATATGTCAAACTGTAGGAATTCATTCATTAGGTCGGAATGCCCATAAAGTATGACATTGACAGTTACTGTCTGTACTATTATGAAATTCAGGACTTCATAGGCGTGATTTTACTGACAGCTGTCACAGAGATCAAGCTATCTATTATGAAGTAAAAGGTAGCATTTCAATGAGAGACCAAGGTGGTCTGACCAAGGTACTGCGGGGTAATTGCGTCACATACATGAATTTTCAAAAAACGGGTAAAGACTGACTCCTGGAATACAGGTACGAACTAGCTCAGGAGTCAGGGCTTCAAATTAAAATGTAACACATTTTTATTATTATTTAATGACAATTGATCGCAATTTCTTTCATTTTGACAGTTCATCCACGTTTATTGCGTTATTTACGTTGTTGAGAAGACCAATTTACTAAACCTATGAAGCAATGGATTAGAAATATCCTTCAAAACTCTCGGCTTGTGATTGAAACTGTGATAATACCAGATAAAACCAATTACGGTGCTGGACACCTATACCCTAATTGCGTAATACACGATCAATCGGAATCTCAATCGTTTTTAAACAAATTGCTAATCCATTGCTTCAAAAGTTCGAAAAAAAATCTGTTCAACAACGTAAATAACGCAATGAATGTTGTTGAACCGTCAAAATGAAACAAATTTGTCGTAATCGTTTACGAAAATATGTAGCGTAATTAGATTGCTAGTAATAGGATTGTATCCGATTTCCCTACATTGATTGTGTAGAGTGTAGACTAAATAGTTATCTATGACTATTGAATTCTGAGGTTGGATGACGTAAATCTATTCAGGTATATACTGTAGAATAGGTTCACTGAAGTGTCCAGTGGCGAGAGAACGTAGAAAACATATCTATCTACGACGTTACATAGGTAAAGAAGGAGATAGGCATCCTTTCATTGTCAATAAGGCTAGGTGCAAACGAACCATCGGCCACAACCACCGGTGGCTATCGCCTCTTGCTGCGGTGTTGAATACTTATAATTTAAATTATGTTTTGCGTAATGTAAATTATCTTATAAATTATTATATAGAATCATATTTTTTTCCTAACTGAACAGACAGCTGTGCTGCTGGGGAGTTTGTTGCGCCACTTCTTCTTCCCAGCAAAAGCACTAGGAAGTGGTGAAGGGTGGGCGTTTTGGGGAACTGTCTTATGTAATTTTGACGTTCGAAAAGTGCTGATTCTCAGCCTAGTTTGAATAAATGACTTTTGAATTTGAATTTGAATTCGAATACTGCTGTA
Source organism: Xanthia togata (assembly GCA_963853775.1). Classification (NCBI taxonomy): domain Eukaryota; kingdom Metazoa; phylum Arthropoda; class Insecta; order Lepidoptera; family Noctuidae; genus Xanthia; species Xanthia togata. The sequence goes on along the minus strand of OY970802.1, from coordinate 6,882,317 downwards.
GCGAGTGGCCGCCACCAGCCTCACTTGTGCGACGAATCCATACAGAAAGTGAGCTATTCCGAGAAAAATTGACCCGTGACTAAGCTGGACGAAATGGTCAATTATAAAATGCCACTAAAATATTTTCACGACACTAAACTGCCGTGACGAACTCCCGCTTTACTAACAAAAATGATGACAAAACTAGTATTCTTTGTTATTTTAGAGGGAGCCATTATTTAATTTAAAAATCCAGATAAAAGTATAATTCGCAAATGAAATAATGTTTTAAGAACTTCCCAGTATCACGTTATAACTGTGACTATCGTAGACTTTTTATTTGACTACCTGTAGTACGTCTTTCGTCACCAATTACCGCACCACGGTTGCCAGATGGTTAAAAAGAAATGGTTGATATGGCTGATCTACCATAATAACGTTACCATGACAATAAAATAACTTTTTTTGGTAGTTTTGTACTATTGAAAGCAAATAAAACAGTAGTGACTAAAGTGAAATGTCCACCTTGGTACTTATTTTAAGAATTTTATTGTAATACTATTTTTTTTTAAACAAAATTAATGCTATAATTTAAAAAAAAATAGTATTCTTTATAACCTCACAAAAAACTCAGAGGTGTGTCTTAAAAACCACCATGAACATCAGTTAGTACTAAACAATTGACGCCGTTTATTTTAAAGCCTAAGAACTAAACAGTACCTACATTTAAAAAAAAAACTGTATTCTATAGAGAATAACAATGTCTTGTAAATTGTTTGTAAATGTTTGTGACAGTACTTTTTCCTTAGGGTAAATTTCTCGGAATGGCTCACGTATGAAAAAATAAGTGGCTGTGGCCGGTGGATGGCTTGTTTGTGCCTAGCCTAAGAGAACTAATGATCAGCGATACCTGTTCTTAGTGTTACAAGTTCTAGACAGTTCCCATTTGAAGTGGAAATCTTAATACAACTTATGCATGTACAGTACAACTATTTTCTTAATGTCGCTCGGCGAACTTCGTGTTTCGTCAGTTCCGGTCTGCACCAAGTACAAAGGCAGCTGATAGAAATCTGACGATTGACGAAACACGAAGTTTGCTGAGGGACATTAAGAAAATAGTTGTACTGTACGATTGTAGGTATCGTAGAATTCCAAGTTCCATGACGTTATTTTAAAATCAAAGGTGGACGTTGAATCTCTTGACACTTATGTGTTCCTTTACTTATACTTCTTTTATCACATGCTTTTACAATAACAGCTATACCTACTTGATTTTACTCAATAACTTTGTAATACTTGGCAGCAAAACAAAACATATACCCAATAGACGTACAATTTTAATCTGCAATGCGTACCATAAGAAGAACATTTATATTCCCGTACCACATCACATAGGGTAAGCCCAACAATAATTGTCGTTTCATCGGTGACACGGCTTTACAAACTTCTGTAACAAAACCGTTGTAATTACTCCGCAGGTACACTCTCATTACGGCCCATTGCGTCTTTGTTTTACCTCCACGTTGTTCAATTACAAACTGTGTCCCTTTAATTTGCATATAATTAAAAAAGAGTTTACTCATCGAAGTTTTTCGTTACCTTTCATGGTGCTCTGTCATTAAGGCTGATTGCAGACGATAGCTTTTTAAAGACCGATTTTAGTTCGCAGTCTCCGCCGACAAAAAGTAGGACGTCGACAAACTTCTCCTTTTGCTAGTTAACATTAATTTCTCCGCCGGTAATTTGCGCTTTTATAAATTCTAATTTAAAGATATATAATAATATATAGATACAAATGTCGTAAGTAAAGCGTTTTATTTATTTCCCGTTTTTTCCCTAGGCCCATTTTGTGATTTATCAGGATCTCATGAACCCGAATTAAACAACAGTGATTTGGCGTTGGGTCTCTTACATCATCCCTATCATGCAACTTCAGCTCGGTCACCGATTTGTCGGTCATCTGCAACCCACATTAAGTTGGATGGAGTCCGGACGCTACGGGGGCTGCAAACATTTTGTATGTAAATAAATTGTTGGCAGTAACAAATTGGAGTCGTTGGTCATGTTGCTAACTTAAGTTGATGTCACATATTTTACGGGCTGTTCCGAACATAATGAAGGAGGAATATCCGTGTTTACGAACCCTGATATTACTCGAAATATTGGTGGTGTGGTTCCCTAATACTTAAAAGGTAAAAAATCAACAAAATGAGCACATCCATGAAGATATTTTAATTGATGTCTCAGGTTTTCTTCAAGTATACATATCTAATTAAAATAATTCACTACCTATAAATGTTTGATTTCTCTTTGGCTAGTATGGTAGATTACTACGTATTATTTTTATAGACATTTTTCCAAAACCATACATTAATTAATTACTGCAATAGATGGAATGTAATTTATTTTAAATTGCATTCCGAAATCATAATTTTCTTTACAGGCTTAAATTAAATCTATACTAATAATATTATAAAGAGGAAAGATTTGATTGTTTGTTTGTATTGAATAGACTCCAAAACTACTGGTCCGATTTGAAAAATTCTTGTACCATTAGAAAGCTTTGTTTTCAGGGAGTAACATAGGCAACTTTTTATCCCGGGAAAAATAACAGGCCCCGCGGGAAAGACCACGGGAGCGAAGCCGCGGGCAAAGTGCTAGTTAAATATAAAATAGGAGCTGGTGGCTTAGTAGTAACCGCACGGATCGATCCATCCGGTTAAGCTACGCTTGCCGGGGCTGGTCTGTGGATGGGTGACCTGTACATACCGAGACTCCTCCGTGTCTCGGAAAGCACGTTAAGCCGTTGGTCCCAGCTGTCATTCGTGGATCTTTGACAGTCGTTACGGGTCGTCAGACAACCAGTCTTACCAAGGGATATCGTATTACCCAGTTACTGAACTGTGGAGATCAGATAGGCTCCATGTAAAATACTGGTATTCAGCTGCATCCGATTAGACTGGAAGCCGATCCCAATATAGTTGGGAAAAAGCTAGGCGGATTGATTTTGACAGGCTTAAATATAAATTACTATACAAACACTAGTTCATACTAAATAAACTTTTGTGTATACACAGGAGGTGTATTTAATAATCATTAACAATATTCAGTTATTTCGAATTCAGTGTTAAATAGGATTTCAGTAATGGTACAGCTCGATTCGAACTTAATGGCGGCTCGGAACATGAGGCGAGTCGCTGCGCAGTAACAAATTCATGGGTCAGCGGGGGTGAGGGGTGGGGTACTGCGCAGCGAGTAGCGCACTGCAGAGCCGCCATAAAGTTTGACGCGTAAGTACTATACCTATGTACCTACTTAGTAGTGAAATACGTCTTCGTAACATAAGGTCCAGTTGAAAACCAGCTTCAGACACCGTCTGGCATTTATGCTGAACTGGGCCCGTTTGGCACAGCCGTGAGGTACACAGTACTATTTTAAGTTTTTTGTTTTTTGTTTTCGTGTGAATATTGTGTGCCTGAGTAAAATTAAATTTTTCTTTCCTTTCATTCTTTCTTTCAAATATTATTCTTATTATTTCTTTTCACGTATCAATACGACCCACACTTAAGTAGGTACCTAGCTCACGCCATGTCGTGGTGAAATGAAAAGTAGAAAGTAGGGCTGACTTGGTGCGCCTAACGTAAATTCAAGGAAATTATTTTATCAGCAAATTGACTACCAACTTCAATTGTCCGTTTATTCCAATCACAAGTCAGGGGCACGGACAATGTCATAGCACGTGCAAATTGTAACTATTCATACTTACAGTCTACACTTAATTTTGATTGATTTCATAATAATTGATTCGATTTTGTTGATTTATATGTTGTTTCGAAATTATTAATATTATTTTATTATAATTATTGATCTCAAACTGATTATTTTATTTTGCTTTGTTTGATCTCACGCTGATGAAATATTTATTTTTAGTGATTTTTTCTTGATTTTTTTGGGTTTCGTACCCAAAGGGTAAAAACGGAACCTTATTACTAAGACTTCGCTTTCCGTCCGTCCGTCCGTCTGTCACCAGGCTGTATCTCATGAACCGTGATAGTTAGACAGTTGAAATTTTTATTTTTATTTGATTATAGTACGGACCCCTTCATGCGCGAGTCCAACTCCCACTTGGCCGGTTTTTTTTTTATTGATGTTAGTTTATTTACCTGTTATGCAATAATCACCATGACGTATTATCAATAACTCTGAAAATATCGCAATTCCGACTCCCAAGATACAGGTATATAATATAATAAATAATATAATTTTAAATAGAATTAATTTTCCTGACTGTACTTGGTAGATACACTGTTATAGTCGCGGTAACCCTTTCGAGATGTTATGCATCAATGACTTTCATGTAGCTCTTTTTGAACCCTAAAATACCTAACCCATTTTTCATGTTTCAGATAAAAAATAAGCCCAGAAAGGAACCTGAAATTTTCCTTTAATCATTAATAAAGGAGGGTTCACAGAAGGCTAGTGACGTAAATAAATCGATTACGTCAGATACACGTGTCATCATAAAATGTGACGTGTTTCCTGTTGGAAAATACTTTCCTCATTGTTTTATTTTATCGACATTAAATGTACAGTGCACAGTCGACATTAAATTTTAATAACAATTTGATATCTTTTATGGGCCATTTGGCGAAACTAACACGTGATGCTTTAAATATTTTCACGAGGTATTTAGTTAAAATAGATATGAAAAATCTATACCTATTTATATTTTTGAGTTTGTATGTAATCTTAGGAACTAATAATTCGATTACGAAAATTCTTTCACTAATGGGCTAAACTACATTACTGCCGAACGTCATTTTATTTTAAGAAAATTTGACGCAAGCAAAGTCGTGGACAGAAGATATTTTTAATAAACAGACTGCAGATTATTATAAGCTCAAATTAACTCAATGGTACTCCCTTTCTTGTCTTAACATTGTTTGTCCGAAAATCATTATCCATAAGTCCATAACACGTTTGCTATAAACTTCAGTAACCTTAATGTTCAAAAATTCGTAATTTTGTTTGTATTTTATTTACTTCTAAAACTATTCTGTCATAATATCGAGTACTATAATAATTGCATCTTCTAATTTTCCATGAAATAAAGTCATATGTATTGTATTATATATTGTGTATTATTCCGAATGTCCATTTATAATAAAATTTTAGCCCTAAAACATTTGCAAAAAATTAGGTTATAGTGACAAAAACGAATAATGTATTGTATCAGTTGGATTTGGTAAAATAATAAGCAATTATAATACAAAATCAGATAATATTTAACATTAAATAATTTGAATTTAGGACTTATAACTTTTATTGAAAACGCTTTTAAGTCTTTTGTGTATTGTTGATTCTAATATTTATGACAAACTAGGGCATATTTTATTTAGGGATTTCAATTTTATGCCATGTTATACTACGTGACATTAAGTTCGGGAAACTTATCATTCGGACAAATGATGACTATGACAAAAAAAATTATGGCACTTTTGATTATGGGTAACAAAGTTAAGGAACACAATAGAGAACCTAACGTTGAGTTAGGTTCTAAGGTTATAAGTCTTCTAGAATAATAATGAAATAAATAGATAAAAAAAAAATAGATTAAATAGATTACTTTAGGGAGCTTTTCACTTGTGCATACTCGGTTAATGCTTAGACTGTAATCTATAGGGTATCAACATGAATGGAACGTAGACTGAACTTCACATAAAATTTAACTTAATTTCCTTTTCTGTAGTGTTTGTAGTAGTTATAAAACTGTAATTATTTGTTTATTTTAATCTCTTCACTCTTTTGGCACTCCCCTTGGTTTGTATACCAATAATATATATATTGCAGTGCAATAATTGCACTAAGTTACCTATATGTGTGGACTTGTAATTAGTGCAATAATTGCACTAAGTTACCTATATGTGTGGACTTGTAATTAGTGCAATAATTGCACTAAGTTACCTATATGTGTGGACTTGTAATTAGTGCAATAATTGCACTAAGTTACCTATATGTGTGGACTTGTAATTAGCTAAATAGTTACCTAAATTGTAATTATTTTATTATTTGTCTGTAAGTCCTCCTAAAAGAATTAAATAATTAAACAAAACGCTCGTTCATTAAATTATTTGCATCTCTACACCCTACGATAACTTTATAAGGCAGTGTCCTGAACAATACATGAGACGTGGCTACGCGTCGCCTCAGAAAGTGGGTCACTTGCTATGTTCACGTGGTAACCGGAAATTGTGTCCATACCCTCCACGCGATAAATATTACTTAGATGCCGATGATACTAGAATGTTTGATTTAAAACCAGAGTTTGTATTCGATAATGGTTGTAGTTTCTAATTGAATTATGTGTTTGGAGGGTAGTTTTGGAAAAATAATCTAGGGTTGTTACTGCCAAACGCGAATATGATTAAGCAAACGCTGCAAGTTGCCTCTACGATTATTCACTACTTCACACACGTTGATTTTATTTTCAAACAAATGTTATGTCAAATATGAAAAAATACCATCACAACAAAGGAGTGGAAAGCAGCTCATCTAATTACACAACACATTTTTCGTAAACGATTACGACAAATCTGTTTCATTTTGACAGTTCAACAAAATTCATTGCGTTATTTACGTTGTTGAGCAGATGTTTTTTTCGAACGTAAGAAGCAATGGATTAACGATTCAGATTCCGAGTGATCGTGTATTACGCAATTAAGGTACAGGTTTCAACCCATAAGCAGTAAACCAACTGAGTAGACTGGACTGAAACATTAATGACCAAGGCTATAAAGTCGTTCAAGTTTTAAAATGCCATTGCTAGATTAAATAACGTAAAAGTTTAGATACAAATAAATAGTTCTAAGCGTTTGGATCTTTGCCTAATTTTGTAGGCAAAGGGCCAACAGATTCAACAACACGCCGCGTTTAGAGTATACAGTAATAAGAAAGAAAGAAAAATGCGTTTATTGGAGTTACAGCAAAAAAAAAAACAAAAAAAAACGAAAATAATGCTTTTAAGGCCAAAAGGGCCTCAGCTCAGCATAATGTCAGAATGTCAGTACAAGGTCACCACCTGACGCTGATTTTCAGCTGCAGTCCATGAGTGTCATACGCTAGAATAATAAACACATAGGGAAGTGCATGTAATCGCTAAAAAGTTTGAACTTAGTAGAATTCCGGAGGTACATTTTTCTCTTAAAGAATAAAAAGTTATTCATAAAAATCAAATGTCCCTTCATAAATAAAACATTCTCCAAAAAAATTTTTTTTTTTTTTCATGAAAATGGTTACGCTACAAAAAGAAGATATTCACTTTGTACGACCACAGAAAGGGTTCGCTTCATTTTCCAAGTAATTCAACAACTCTTTACAAAATAATTCTGACGAAAAAACAAAAAACGGGTTTCAAGAGTCCCTCATTACTCGCTTTTTTTCCTTCGCCTTTTGAAATCAGTCAAAAGTTCCATGTGATTGGCGGAGGATCCCGAGTAGAAACTTTGTATAGGCTCTTAAGTACCTAGTCCTTATTGAAGTAAGCAAGGGGATACATTTCTTGGGGAATATTCCCTAACCGAGATATTTGTTTTTTTTTTATCAAGCATGTCGAAATAAAATTAGCTTGGCTGAGTTGAAGAAGTACTATTTATAAAACTTTGAACACACAAAATCAGATATGTATTGATGGCAAAAAATATAAATTAAATGCTACGTGTCCGCATTATTGTAGGAACCTGCAATGTTAATCCCATTAAAAGCTTTCGTTCTAAAAGTTGGCAAGGTTGCAAATAGCTGTCAAATACCTGTTTTGATTAATTTGGCAATATTACTGTGTGGAAATAAGAAATATCGCTAACTAACGAACTAGAATATTAATAATGAATTGCAATTATAACACTGAATTTGATTTTGTAACCGTTTTAGGTGGAAAAAGGCATTTGGAAAGTTTCCAAATACTTTTTTTGCATCTAAAACTAAATATTCGATGTTACGATATTAATTATTGCATCACATAATCAATATTTTAGTTCACTAGTTAGCCATATTTCATATTTCCATAAAGTAATATTCAAAACTGCGAAATATTTGACATCTATTTGCGAAGTTCAGATTTCACGTTCTTGAACGCGCAAATAATTTGAAGAAAAAAAAAACACTACGTACCAAAAACAGATTCTTTTTAGTACATAGTAGTTTTTTTTTTAAATTTTACTCATCTGATGTTTTTTATTAAAATGATCATTATAATTACCCACGAAATTCAGTATTAGCTAAAGCAACTCTCACATGCGCAATGAAATAGATGAAATCACACCAGCCAATAAAAAAAACAATCAGAACTAATCCACCATAAGGTGCCGCGCCACCTAGGAGTTCCCGTGTCATAATTTCACAAAATTTTCGGGTCTGTCGCGCACGCAAATGGGCCGTGGGTCCCTGGGACAGAATATCAATGTTTCCCCCAAATTTTACACATTCATTTTAAGATGAAAACAGTCCTTCAGTTCGACACGCAAATTGAATGTTTAATTTATTTTTGAAGTATCAAGGCTTTCATGGTCAAAAGAGGTACGTGAGGTGTAATTTTTAATATTAAGCGTAGTGAATTCTGGGATTGCTTTGATTTGACTGAAAGCACTTATTAATGAAATAATTTATTTCATGTTTATCACTTTTTACGTTTTTACTTTAGAAATAGCTCTAGCAGCAGGCGTAACATGACAACCATAGAAACGGCTTTTCTACGGGTTTTTTCGACAGAAGAATAGATCTATTCTTCCGTCGACAAAACCCGTTTGTATTGTGGTCAGACTAAGCGTGCTGAGTTTTATTTGTAGTAAACACGTGAGTGAAACAATAATAATAAAACCGTAAATAATAATCGGCATAAATGTTTTTTTTTTTTTACAAAATTTACAATTTCTTCATTTAAATTCTGGAAAACTTCAAATAAGTAAAATCAACCCCTGAAAATCAAGCCCATTAAAAATCTACAGGGCATTCAAACATTTTGACTAAAAACTAATACCAAAAGAAAGTTAGCAACCCAAACAAAAAGCAGCTCACGTTTATGCAGAATCAGTGCTTTAATTCAGATCTGCTGAAACATGCCAGTGAATAGTTAAACACTGCGGAGCTCGGATTTGGCAAACATTCAGTAGAGATCCGTGCCCGTTTGATGTGCCTCGACTTAGCGCCGATGAATTAATAATTACGGATACCCGTTACCAGTTCTAATGGTCCTTCGATTCGGATACTCGTGGTTTAGTTATAAATTGATATTGTTGGTAGGGTATAATTAAGGTGTAAGTTGTTTACCTAATTGTTTGGTTTGTTCATTTGTTTTTAACTTTTTTATTTTTCATTAAATGGTTCTAATTCGTTTTCTTATTGTTATTGTTAGGATTGACCACTATCTTACCTGATGGTACCTACCTAAGCGATGATGTGGTTATTTTTATGTTTTCTTGTAATTATAATAGCAAGGCATATAGTACTTTTCTGTTTTACATAATTTCAGCTGAAAGACGTCCGATGCTACACATAGGCCTCCCCAAGCACCGCCACTGCGACCAGTTCTGTGCTTCCGGCATCCGGCAGATTCCTGCAGCCTTGACAAGGTCTCAAGACGACAGTCTTGACCAGTGCGTGTTACCAGTGATGACCTATGACATTGTTTTACATGTTGTATTAAATTCCATCTTCCATCGTCAAACACAATAAATCCAAGTTATTCTTTTTTCCCTAAAGTCAACCTGCAGTTCAATCCTTTTGCAAAATATTCTCCAGATAATACACACATCAACACGGTCTAGGGATATTTTTAAAAAAGCGAATTACTATCAATGTGTTAATTATTTATATGACATGTATATATTTAAAAGATACGTTATTTAATATTCTCCATTTTTTAATAATGGTTAAGGTACTTAGATTAAAATTTCAGGATTTTATGGAAAAAAAATGAAGCATAGACGGAAACCGTATATGAATTAACTTTTAATTTGTGAGTAAAAACTGAAAAAAATAGAAAAATCATTTAATTTGTGTTTATATACTTGAATTTAGTAGTCTGAGAAAGCGCCCATGATGTTCATAACACATCGGCAACGATTCGGCATGCTCAGAACAAGGTTGTCAATGTCTTGCTGCGGAATATTGTCCCATGTCCTTCTGAGGTGCGCAAAAAGTTGATCTTCTGTAGCCAGATTTTCAGGAACTTCCTTCAGAGCTCTTCTTTGCAGCATATCCCACGCATGCTCAATGGGATTTAGATCTGGCGATTGAGCAGGCCAGTCTAAGGCCCTAACATTATGTGTATGTAACCAAGCTGCTACCGTTCTCGCCTTGTGTGCCCGGGCATTGTCGTGCATGAGCAGGAAATCTTGCCCCATTTGTGTTCTGTGGGGCAAGATTACGGGCCCCAGCACCTGTTGGACGTATCGTTCTGCCGTCATATTGCCCCGCACCCAAACGAGATCCGTCCGTCCTCCAAGACGAATTCCTGCCCAAACCATAATTGTTCCTCCTTGGTATGGGTGAACTTCCTGAGGGTTCTGGAGACGGCTCCATCGTCCAGGAACTCGCCAAACACGCGTCCTTCGTAAATCTGGATGGAAGCCGAACCTGGATTCATCCGTGAACAGCACATTGGAGCAGCTCACGGCCCCAGTCCACGTGGTTCCGAACCCATTCTAATCGTCGTCTACGATTGCCTCTCCGTAAAGGTGGGACCCGGAGTGGTCTACGAGAGCGTAGATTGCTTTCATGCAGTCGCCTTCTTACAGTTTGGTCACTCACAAGCACTTGGTGTTCCACTCGCAGCCTTTGGACCAATTGAGTCGCCGTTGCATTTGGTTGAGCTCGCGCAGTAATTTGCAAAAATCGGTCTTGTCTGGGGGTAGTGATGCGACTTGGCCCCCGGTGCCTCTCCGCTACTTCACCTGTGGCACGATAGCGTGTCCACAATCTTGAAATTACATTTTGATGGGTCCCTATGGCCTCAGCAACATTACGCTGAACAGATCCAGCTTCCAGCATTCCCACAGCTCGTAACATCTCCGCCCTCGTCAAATGTCGGCGTTGCATGGCTACAATACCTCAATTTTAACTTTATCTTTCGTTTAAAAATGAAAAAAAACTGTAACTAAACGTAATTCGTATTGTTTTCTAAATTTCGCACAAATGAAAATTCCCTCTCCTATACATCAAGACATTTTTATGCCACCGAAACAAAAGAATTTTCAAAATTTTTAATTTGGAATTAGTCTGAGATAAATTACAAACAAATCGGTGTATAAAAGATTCCAATGCGGCCAGTACTTTTCGAGTTATTTAATTGAGTATGAAATATCCTTAGACCGTGTTGATGTGTGTATTTCAACCTCAAATTTTCTACGTGTAACCAGAGTTATGCTAACGACAACTCTGAATATTTTTGCCTGAAATGTATGACATATGGCATGGCTTATATAAATATTACTTAACACGCTCACTGCGTTAGTCAAATTTGATGACTTTCATTTGGTACGGCATGGGTTCTATTATATCCGAAGCACGATTTGTTCCTGGTGCGTTGCTGGGTTGAAAAGACCCGTTCGAGTTCCATCCGTTTAGGAGGACTTATCTTTATGAGTATAATGATTAAAGCATATTCCTTTATAGCAATATGTTGACAAATAAACACTCAATAAAAGGCTGAAATCGTAGGTAGATGCACTGAATCATTTGTTTGTAAATAAAGGAATTGCCTGTCAGATCTTTACGACCCGTTCTCCGCACTGGTTAGTAAAAGTGTCGATACATTTTTAGTGTTGTGGATGATAAAAAAAACATAGATAGCGATAAAATATATTTTTCAGATCTGTTGATACCTACATAATAAAAGTAAATTATACCGTAATATTAGACGTATGATTTTCATTTAGCATTCTCGACATAACGTCTTTTTACATGCGTTACACATGGTTTTAACCTTTTTAACTTTATAGCCGGCTACTTTGCTACTTAGTGTTTGGCGTAATTTATCGTAACATCCTGAATAATCGTAGATGTTGGTAAAGTTGATGTTGAATCAATTTCCGGAATTATTGGTTGCTTTCTCAGTGACACCTTCGAGAACTTTTGTATTAAGTTCAATAAACTCTTTTTTGGTCAATTTATTTTCATTTTGTAGGTTACACACTATCAAGGCATTTATAACTGCCGTTCCAAGGAGCAACTCGAACATTACTTTGCGGTACCATTTAAGACCACGCCTTAATGTGGAGTAACTAATAGGAAGACATCTGATCGATACAATCAATTCCTTTTTTATAACTGTTATAAGTCGGTACACAGTCAGGCTTCAAGATTTCTTCAGTTGTCCTTCTTCGTTTCTTTCCAGTGTTTTTCAGTGAGGTATCATGATTTTAACACGTAGTCATCATCAAAATAGGACGTTTATCAAAACACTTAATTACTTTATTCGATCACAATTAGCTGTACCGGTTGATAGGGTGGGTGAGTCTGGTGGTTGGGGATTGATGGCTGCAGTTTGTAGGACTTGTAATGTGTGACCAGTTGACGGGCTAGTATATACATTATCAGATAGGATATACGGCTTACCCAATATTATTGGTCTTGGAGAACTTTCGCTTACCTTATTTTTCGTTGGCTTTTCACCCTCACATGACTTAAACAACATTTTCCTGGATCGCTTCATGTTTGCATTTGCATAAAAACTCATCTAAACCCACGGACGTCACTAGCTCAACTGCAAGCATGTAATCTAGTGCGGCTATCGGGTCATCGGGCATCGGGTCGTTTAGACCCAATAAACGCACTAAACTTAAAAAAAATTGCTTCAGTCGGCACCGGGTCGTAAGAACCCGATGCGATTTTTTCTTACCTATATTATCAATTTAACGAGGCAGTTCCAAAACACTACCCGTCTCATTCATATTCATAGAGAGACCAAATATATCTGTCCCGCACCAGCGGTTGGCACAGTAATTTTTACCCTGCACCGGAGGAAAGATGAGCATCGGATATAATCAACCCGATACCGCACCGAACGTGTTAATGCTACATAAAATATTTATCACCAAAAATTTTCGAGTAACGGAGAACTAACATGAGAATTCCCGGTACAGCTGCACTGGGCAGGCAATCCAATTTCAGCACTTGTTATAAGTTATAACTTACATTTTCTGATAAACTTATCTGGAGAATTTCCTGTGTTACCTGTTTTATTATATGGAAATAGAAGCGGCATGGCAAAAATAGGTAAGGCAAGAAGTAAATCTAGGTCAGTATTATTCTGAACATAAGCGAAACATTTTACCTACCGTACGAACTGTAAGTTAAGCAAACTCAAGTTACACGAACATAACTTTAAATTTGAAAGCAAACTTTGAAGGCTGAGTCTACCGTATCATTTGTGAATACGCTTACCTAAAGTTTAAAAATATCCATTTCAAACTTTCATAATTCTAGTTAAAAAAAGGATTAGGTACTAAATAGGAGCATCCGGAGTGTGGATTAGCGACAAAACCGAAGCCCTTTATAAATTAGCCAAATCTCCGAGGAGAATGCAGTGACAGACACAGTGGCATTTTGCCTGCCAAGTTTCAACTGTGACGTGCCACGAACACATAGTAAATTAGACCCATGATTGCGTTTCTTGTTCGTCCCAAATACGGGAGATTTGAGTGGAGAGACGGATTTGAGAGAAGGATAAAGTTGGGCAGTACTTTGAGTAGGTAGATCGAGGAGAAGTTGCTTGCGTGAAGTGAGATGGCAAACAATGAGACCACGTAAGTACGTACGTAAGACGAACTAAGGTAATAGAGGTGAAAGGTACTATTCGAATTATGTTACGAGAATATTGTAAGTAAAACGAGAAAGACGAAATGAACTTAATAACAAATAAATAAAATAAAAAACTTAAACGGTTTGAATAGAATCGGTAGTTCTATGGTTTTCATAAATATTAACAAGCCCTGACAAAACTTTAAATCAATTAATACTAATGGTTCAGTACATTTTCCCTGTAATTTAACAGTGGTTAAACTGTATAATTATTTGATGCAACTCAGTAAAATATTCACCGTTAAATCGTTACTCTACCATAGCATTGACGTAATGCATTTAAGCAATTTGTTAGAAAGGAATCAAGTTTTTTTTTAATATTTCATATACAAGAAAGCTACACATATAGCTGAGAATGTTTATTTATACATTTAATTAAACAATGTTATTAAAAAAAAATAGTTAAAGTGTTCTTCCGTTTCATGAAAATTATCATAAATGTTACGTAATCCTGAATATTCCTGAATCCGATTAAAAATCCATTAAAAATCACAACACAAAAAACACGGATATAAAAAAAACAACATCACACAATATGACTGTTGGAAATAAAAAATGGAATGGCAGAGCGTGGTAACCCGATGGTTTATTGATGACTCCGCTAGCTCGATGTTCACGCAACCAAATATCGAGAATTCAGGAGATTTTTTATTTATTTATATAAATGTTTATTTTTTATTTATACCACCGAAATGGTATTCTCGTTTGTAGCGGAAATATTTTATCATTTTGAAAATTATTTTCGAGGTGTGATTCCGTTAACAACTTCTGAAGCTTGATGTGGAATTAAAAGATTAAAGTGCTGTGAAAAGTAATTAAAAAATCTGCAACCTGATATCTGATTTTTATTTTATAACATAACATCACGCCTTGTTTCCACGAAGGGTTGGGCAGAGGTGTACCTGTAGTAGGTACACCCACATTTCGCCAGTTATGTTTAAGTCCCATGTAAAAGGGGGCGAGCCTATTGCCATCAACCGGGCACAAATCCAGACTCCGGGCTGCTAATGAGAAATGCCAGATAGAAAAACCCAATAACACTTTGCCCGACCCGGGAATCGAACCCAGGACCTCATGCTCAGCAGTAGCGCTTGCGACCACTAGACCAACGAGGACCAAGATCTGATTTCTAATTTATAATAAATATTTAATCTTAGGAAGGTATTAGAAAGTCCTTTTAAAAATCCTGTATTTTTAAAAGGACTTTTTAAGATTAAATATTTATTATAAATATAATTTTTAAATGAAACATGTTAATTTAAAACACCTCTCAATGTAAATTTCAGTCTGTTTATAGTTCCTTGTATTCAAAACATGGACAGTTGGTAGTTGGTTGGTTGGTTGGTTGGTTCATTTAGGTCTCCGCTAGAACTTCAAAAGCTTTGTTTAACTTTTCTGTGCAGTCGTAAGCTTGCTGGTCATTCTTCACAATCCATGTGGACCCAGTTTTCCCTTGGTCTAAAACTTTTATTATGCCTGATACTGCTGATTCCACCCTGTAAGAAAACATTATCATTTATTTTTCTTTCATTTTAATATTGTAATTTCTTTTTTGTTAATCTTTAGGTAAATCTAAGGTAAATCTTGTGTACAATTTTAACAGTTAGGTATAGTTTAACTTCTAAGTTCTGTGGGAATTTATTACGACCTCAAATACGAAAATAAGTGGATACTGTGCGTTTTCAATAAAAAAATTGAGAGAGTTCCTGCAACAGGAAAGCACCAAACCACAGACCTCAACTTATTATAAGGACTTTACATCAAAAAATTTCCACTGTCTGTGCAAACAGACTTAACGATTTTTCGATACAGGTTCAGGCTCTTAGTACACGACACGATTTATTTTCGGTACGGCATATAAAGCTTCGTGCACACTAGCGCGACGCGACACCGGCTATTGTTATACCGTGAAGCTTTCTTAGAAATTGTATTGTTCGAGTCGCGTTGCGCCATCGCGTTGCGCTCGTCTGCACGAGCCTTAAACCGCGCCGTAGAAAAAAACGTGTCAGTAAACAATCTTCCATAGTGATCCATACAACACTGACGACCGTGCCTACACACGGCGAATATACCGTAGTTTTTCACGGCAAGAAACACGTGTATGCAAAAGGCCTTACAGCTGTACTAATAGATTTTGATATAAATTATTGAACGTATTATTATAGTATTCCAATGTTGAATTCTTTGGTCATTTTACCATAGGTAAGTCTGACCAAACAAACTGAAACTATAATTTAAAAAAACCGCCCAAGTCCGGGTTGGACCACGCACAATGAAGGGTTCCGTAGTTGGGATGAATTTATCCCAAAAACAAACTTAATATTGTGGCTGAAACCATGTTCTCCCTTACATCGATATAATTCACGGTCAAACTCCAACTGCAAATGTAAGTTTGTAATCGTATTTTTTTTTGTGTGATCATACTACAAATAATCATAAAAAAACCGGCCAAATCCGGGTCGGACCCCGCACAATGAAGGCTTCCGTAGTTGGGATGAATTTATCCCAAAAACAAACTTAATATTGTGGCTGAAACCATGTTCTCCCTTACATCGATATAATTCATGGTCAAATCTCTAACTGCAAATGTAATTTTGTAATCGTATTTGTTTTTGTGTGATCATACTATAAATTATCTATTTTCGGACTTTGACCTTGCTTCCTGCCAAATTTCATGATTCTAGGTCCATGGAAAGTACCCTGTAGGTTTTGATTTATTTGCGAGTATCTAAATATGTCGCATTAATGGCCGTATTCTTTTATTGCGTTGACTTAGAAGCTTGATTTTTCAGAGCATATTGGGACCACAGACTTACGTATTTTATATTAATATCGACTTGATACATCTACGCGTTAAAAGGGGCAAAAAGGCGCGAAAACGGGTCTTAACAGAATGACAGACAGACGGACGGACAACGAAGTGATCCTATAGGTAAGGATTCCGTTTTTACTTTTGAGGAACGGAACCCTAAAAACTATCTTGATATTATCCATTCAGGCATTTATCTAAATATCCATGCACGTATTCGCAAAGAGAAACTTCCACTAGTCAATTTTATCTCGAAACTCGTTGCTGCCAAACTATCTTCATCAACACGAACTTCATCTAGAACGTATAAGTAAGGCAGCTTATACAAGACCATGGAGCGTTTTGCGACGTTCAGAGCATGCATGGCTGCATTTATGATTCTCTTGGCGAATCCCAAAACAGTGTTGTTTTGTGGGTCGAACTTTTTGCGCAGTGGCAGCGTTGGAATCAAATTCACGGACAAGAAAAGCAGCTGGGATAGTCATTGATAATCATATGCTGCCACTTGCTACAGGCAATTTTGTGAGCATTATTCTGTAATCACCTCACTAGTTCGCTTAACTATACCTAATGTTCTCACTGTTGGGTCTCAGGACTTCTCTCTGTCAGATAGAGTGAAAACACCTCAACAAAAACAAAGACAACAGACGACAGAAACTAAGCAGTTTTGTTGCGTTTGCATACGCACATGCTAATACCCTACAATCAATCACGCCACTCGCCCCGCTCCAGGCTCCGCTAACCTATAAACGCAGCCTAAATATCCTCACCTCTGTCTCACGGGCACGCGGGATGCGATTGGCTCAGCTGAATCTTTGTCGAAGTTTTCAAAGTTGCTTCTGTTCAGGATAGCCGTGTCTGTTGGACCGAGGCACACTGTGATAACTCGCACTTTGCTCTCTGAATATAGTTTCTCTGTCTGTGAAAAAATAGGTGAGAATATCATCAATATTTTCGTCCATTTTGAACCAGTACCTAAAAGTTACTATATTTGATATCTTTAAAAACATCTCTTAGAAAAGATTTTACGTTTGGCTACAGATTCTTTTTAACATCACATCAAACATTAAATTAGCCAGGCAATTAACATCCCTACTTGAATTAAAAATTCAGAGGCGAACATTTAATTTCGTTCCAAAAAAACCTTTTAAAATTTTCTTAGCACAAAACACTTTAGATAAGTTTTTAATTAACCTAGATATTTTGCCTTTGATCTTAAAGTTCATCAAGCTCCTGGACTTTTTCCAAGTATCGTGATCTTTTCCATACATCTCCATTATTGTGCCATCTTAGAATACACTCCCTGTTTTGGTCTCTCCTATTCCTACAGCTATGAAGCTGTAGGAATAGGAGAGACCAAAACAGGGAGTCAGTTTCAGGGGGAAAACTTCGTGAGGAAGGCTTTGAGTATGAACTCAAAGCCTTCCTCACGAAGTTTTCCTCATTCGTCCACAAAACATGCTTATACTATGACAATACATTACTTTTCCCTCATAGACCACTTTGTAACTTGGTAATTCTATCCATTCGCGTCCCTTCCATTCTCTATCAACGCGTTCTCGGCCATCCCTCACATTCTTCTCTCAGCTTCATGCAGTTCCCTTTCATTCATCGCCATCTCAGTGATTACTGAGATGTGGATGAATGAATGATCAAATGATAAAAGTAGACAAAAAAAGGCCTTACCCCCATAGCAATACTGAACTGCAACACAGCAGTCTTCGTCGCCGCATACACAGGCAAATGGGTGCCAAGGTTAAGTGCCAATAACGATGATATGTTAATGATGGTGCCGCCATCACCTCCTCTGTTGACCCCCATAATTTCAAGAGCCTTCATTGTACTGGTGACCGTTGCAGTCTAAAAAAAGTCGTGGCTAATTTAGTGGCTGTAAAACTTGATGGTGTTTTGATAGATAACTATAAAAGTTATGATGATACTGTAGATGGGGAAATTACTGCGAAATGACGTACTTGAAATATTATGAGGTATCGATTGGTGCAAGGAAATAGTGACTACTTTTATTTATAGAACAAAAGAAAAATAATCCATTGGTATATAGGTATAAATGGAAGTGGGTATAATTAAATAATAGTTAGCATTGCAAATAGTTTTCATGGAAAAGGTTTCAAACTCAAAGCATTTATTTTAATTAAACCATTTACAGGCACTTTTGAATTGTCAAAGATTTATATACGTATAGGTACTTTTATTTCAGACCTTCCACGTCGGCGGAGCCGAGGGCAAAAGCTAGAATCTTTAATTTTGTATGTATATAGAAAAATAATATCTAATGGTTCAAAACATGATATCACGTGTAACGGACAATTTAATGTCATTATTGTATTTTTTAAACGTAAAATTACTTTGAAAAGGGCAATATTTTTTTTAATCAAATCTTGTTTTATTTTTATTATACTTCTAATTTTAAAAATACTCAAGTTAATTGGATTAGTCAGCAACTTTACTTTCTTTTATGTTGTTTATGTAATAACATCAATTTGCCTACCAATTTCCGGCCGTACGCAAAAGACGGAATCATAATTTCATTAATTACAAGGCATTCAAGTCTTCCCTTCTTCGTTAATTTACCAATTGTTTAGTTTTATGAGTTTCAAAATTCATTTTTGCCATTATGTATGCATAGGCCGCTTTTTGTATGGGATATAGTATCTAATTGGGTACTAACAAGTTTAAGATAAGATCAGTTTTAATTTTTGAAATCAGATATTTTGAAACTAGAATAGTCAGGCAACTTTATAATTATGAATGAACCTTCAGGGGCCAAATTCTACTAATTTAAGAGTCCTATTACATTTTTGACGCAAATTCATGATTTTTGACGTTGTAATTTTCAGCAGCAGTAAGATATTTGAATTATTTGATTATGAATAACGATAGTGCAATTCTCTTTATTGTAAGTTGGAGTTGCACATTTTAACTTTTCATGTCGTGTAATTTACTATGAATATTTTACGAACTCAGTTTACAAGGAAAAACGCCGGCAATGGAACTTTGACGCTCAAATTCACATTGTTTCATTCAGTTCTAATAAAAGCGAAAGTTACTAAACGACAATTTGAATGTTTTACTTGTTTATTGGAGTTCTATAATTTCTTTAAACTCCTTGAGTTTTCAGGGAAAAGTCGTAAAGAAAACCAATAAATGTCTTGATTTTCATGTCCATTATATTCCAAATAAACACAATTAAATCAAATAAACTAATATGATATAAAACTTCGATCTACAGTGAATACGTTTCATTAGTTTTTATTTCTCAATATAATAAGACAAAATTACAATAAATTAAATTAAAGTACTATATATTCCGCGTCAATTCAGCAAATTACACGAAAATAATGTGTAACTCCAACTTTCAAGAAAGAGAATGGCACTATAGTTATTATAATCAAATAATTCAAATATCTTACTGCTGCTGAAAATTACAGCGTCAAAAATCATGAAGTCCGTAAAAAAATGTAATAGGACTCTTAATGGTGAATGGCAAATCTGTCATAAACTCACAATGGAGAGACCACTGCAACGTTTGTAAATTATTAGACTTGGCCCCCAGATCTTACCATGCTGCTTTCCATTACAAAAAAAACAAAAGCGATGCGACAATTCACACGAAACGCATTCCGAATATAATCGAATCAAAACCATATTACTCATTCTAACTCACGCGAGAGCTTCTAACTCACAGAATTAATATCGGCCACCTCTTGTGCGTTCATTCGAAGACACCCGAAACCGCAGCGTAGTTTATTACGCTGTCGAGTCCCCAATATTTACTTACAAACGAGGAAACAAGTATATATAGAAAAATATACTCGTAGTTTGACTTTGTTCTTTGTTGTTAAACATGAAATAATATACAGGGTGTTAAAGTAATTGCGTGCCATAGCTTAGGGGTAGGTTCAGCATCGTTAAAGGAAGCCAGAAAAAAAAAAGTTGTATTTGTTTAAATGCTTTAATTACTTACCTACTATCGAACGCGAATCGAACTAACGGTATGTAAATTACAATTCGAATTTTCCCTTCGTACGGCGATGCGATAATTATGTTTTTATTTTGTTTAAATGCTAATTAATAATTTCCTAGAGTTACCTACATACTATCGAACGCAATGAAATACAACACCGGGTGAAGGATAGGTAACTAGGTAGTACGTACAATTAAAAGTTTTTTTTTTTTCTAGCTTTCTTTATCGATAATGAACCTACCCCTAAACTATGGCAGGCAATTACTTTAACACCCTGTATATAATTCAAGCTTTAGTCTATTGTGTTGTTTTTTCGTTTATGCCATGTCAATCTCTAGGTTTATTACTCAGTCCAGCCCCCAATATTTACTTACGAACGATGAAATAAATATATCAACAATGTATAAGCGATATTTCGTATATCGGCTTGTCTTTTTGTGATCTTTCAGCCTCTACAGTGACAACCGAGGTTGAACTCTGTCGGGCCCACTTATTTACAGATAGTGCAATCCACGACGACGCGCCCCACTCCGCGATTACTCTCCTGTAAGCTGTACTTTAGTACGGAGCGGAGCGGAGTGGGGCGCGTCGTCGTGGATTGCACTATCTATACTCATCTAAGATAATATACTCGTAGTTTGACTTTATTCTTAGAACAAAAATGTCAAATTGAGTCGCCTTTGGCTTCTTGTGTTGACTATTAATTTGTGATCTATCGAGCCCCCTTTAAATACTAACAAACGATGAAACAGATATACCTACAATATATGTAGCTGTACGTGAACTCTAAAGGCTCGTGCAGACCAGCGCGACGCGACGGCGCGTCGGTACTCGAACAATACAATTTCTAAGAAAACTTCACGGTATAGCAATAGCCGGTGTCGCGTCGCGCTGTCGCGTCGCGCTAGTCTGAACGAAGCTTAACTCTGTCCTCGATATTTACTGAGAAACGATGAAACAAGTATACTATCTAGTATGTAGATTTTATTTCTATAACTGAGAACTTGTCAGATCAAATGTGATTAATATCGGTATTTTGCTTATTGCATTTCCTATTTATGACCTTTCAGCCTCTATTATAACCTCTAACCCCACTTGAAACTCTGTCGAGTCAATTTGTTTATTTACACAAGATTATACAAATATAACCACAATAATAGAGATCTGCAGGAGAACCAAGGTAACCGACATAGCCCGCAGAATTGCCAAACTTAAGTGGCAATTGGCAGGGCACATTGCTCGCAGAACAGATGACCGATGAGACCGAAAGGAAGACTTAGAATTAGAAGGCCTCCCACAAGATGGACCGATTACCTTGTAAAGGCTGCAGGAATCCGTTGGATGCGGAAGGCACAGAATCGGTCGAAGTGGCGGTGCTTGGGGGAGGCCTTTGACCAGCAGTGGACGTCTTTTGGCGGAAATGATGATGATGATGATCGTAGTTTGAATTTATTCTTAGAAACAAACATGAATATAGCTTATTGTGTTGACCATTTCTGATCCGTCGAGCCGTCCATATTTACTTAGAAACGATGACACAAATATTTGTACTTAGCTGTAACTTGTTCCAGGACTGCGGAATTGTCAGATAAAACGTGACGTTATAATTCACATTTCGCTCATTAGAATTATAATTAGAATGTCTTTATTTTGCACAAAATATGGTACATAAAAGGTTTTATATATAAAAACTTCCAAATATTGCCCTCCTAAAGATTTATGATTTTGCTTACTTAGATAATTCAGCATGCAAAAAAATACCTTATGATAAAATTATATACAAAACCACTTAAACCGTTACTATTGAGATCATGAGGTAAAAAGTAAGAAATTAAAAATTCATTGTGTTGTAATTTGTAACCTTTCTGTCTCCTATAATAACCTGATTTTTAAGTCTGTTGAGCTTCCCTTATTTATTTACAAACGATGAAACAAATGTACCAATATAGTTGATCTTTATTGCTAGAATTAATGGATTGTTAGATCAAGCGTGAATAACAGTGATAATTCGCTCATTTTGTTGTCCATTTGTGACCTTTTAGTCTGTAGGTAGTATTAACTTTGTCTATAAAATAAATTTATTAAGGCCAGTACCCCAATTGCTTGATTTTATTCCTGGATTTATTTTTGGTTCGAAATTGTTTGATCAATCGTAAATATGATTAGTGATCGTTCGCTTATATTACTGTGTTGCTTGTTTGTGATCTGTCAGTCTAGTATTGAGTAACCGCATCGTAGTTTTTTAGGGTTCCATACCACAAAAAGAAAAAAATGATTATTAGTAATAAATGAATTTTGAACTTGGGAGTCACTTTTGGGTGATAAGAAAATTTGAAAAAGCGTTTTGAAAACTGTACCGTGTGACATATTAAATGAAAGGGCTTAGTACGAGGATCTCAATTTTTTTTATTTTAAAGTAAAACTTTTTAAAGATATTTAAGAAAATAGATGAAATTTGGCCTTTCCCACTTATCCCCGAAACTACTATGCCCAATTTAAAAATACAGAGAATGGTTCTTTACTCATAGATTACAGGAAAACTTATAAGAAGTCTATGGTCTTAAAATAACATGGTAAATATTGTACGTACAAACTTACATTTGCAGTTCAAATGTATGGGAGAAGATAGGTTTCAACTACAATGTTAAGTTTGTTCTTGGGATAAATTCATCCCAACTACGGAACCCTTCATTGTGCGTGGTCCGACACACACTTGGCCGGTTTTACTCTATCATGTTGCAAATATTAAGTTTTATTATTAACTTGACTGATGACCAACTACCCAATTCAAAGCCTATTCTAGAACCCTCGAATGAAAACTGAAAGCTATTTGTGGTCTTATATCTGCGGTTAGTGCCACCCTTTGCCTCTTTGTCTTTCCATTTTTTCTTTGGTTTATGTAAAACATTGACAAAATTAAGATCGTCAATTTTGCATTAAGTACCGTACTGCAAAACATTAGGTTTTGGTGAATCCTCTAATTCTTGAGTAAGACTTGGTTGCTTGCAGCAAAACATACGGTGTGCTCTGCTTAATAACTACAAAAATATCTTGTAATACTTACAAAATTAATATCCACCATCTTTTTAACATCTGCAGACAACACAGCTGCATTGTTGATCACCCCGTCAAGTCTTCTGTACTTGTCGAGAACTTGTTTGTAAGCCGCAGCTAGTTGAGCTTCGTCTGATATATCACACTTTATGAACTTGGCTCTTAGGGCCCCAAACATGTTTATAAGCTCCGATTCAAGGGCGGAACCTTCTCTGTCCGCCACGTCGAGGAAGGCGACATGCTGGAATTTAAATAGAAGGTGATATTGAGAAACAAATCATAATTATTCGCCACTTCTTGATGATTATCCCCCAACGGGTTGGCCATGGGACTTTTTCGCCTGTGCTCCTATAATCAAGAGCAACCTGCATCCTCATTGCGTAACTTCAATCACAATCCCAAAGATTTTGAAGCAAATTGCTAAAAAAAAATGTCTGCGCAACAACGTAAATAACGCAATGAATGATGTTGAGCTGTCAAAATGAAAGGCATTGCCATTTAAAGTGTGTTACGCAATTACTCCACTGGATGCATAAGCGGTTATAATAAATGCTGTTATTAAGAATTGTCTACCTAAAATCATGATTAATTTTCTTTAACTGGACCATAAATGAGTTTATGAGTAAACACAACCTTCTTTACAAAAAAATTTCATAGGAAATTAGACACAATACCAACAATAATTTGAACTTAAATTTGATAGCAGTATGCAAAAAAAACAGCAAAACACTGTTAAACAGCAGTTGACAACACTAAGAGTTCATTCAAACGGCACCCGTCATTAACGATTCGTCAAAAAAGAAACGATACGTCATGACGGATGCACGTTCACATTACACACGGAAACGTGTTTTTTCGCAATTCGTCAAAATTTCCGAATATATTTTCACAATTGATTCGTGATTCTGAGTTCAATCTTGGACGAACGCTTCAGCGGATTCGTCACAAAAAATTTTGATTCGTGTTTTGTGACGAACGTGATTTTTAAAAGACGGTACGTCATTTAAGACGTATCCGTCATTCTTCACGATTCGTGATTCGTGTAAATACGGCCATTTAAAACAAAACATTGTCGCCATCAAAAAAATACACGAATCGTGAAAACTTTCGATACGGCAAAAAATACGAATCGTCCTCGTGTGAATGAGCTGTATTTATTGAGCGCTATTTGTTTATTCTGGGAAGAACAAAGGTAAACGTGCACTATCTATGCAGAGCGGCAGAATGCATCATAGTTTTGTCACGAACAGGTAGATTTATTTAAACCAACATAGTACACTGCTTTGCCTCGTTACTAACAATAATTACTTTATGGTACCTTGGTTTTTTAATTTTGGTTTAATTACATCGAAATTTAAAATGTTTTTTTTTTAGTTGTCCATGGATTTCAAGGGCTGGCTTTTACCTTGGCCAGAGGCTAAGCATTGCCATACAATGTGGCAATGCCACCAGTCTCTTGCGTACAGAACGAGTCGATACTTAGCGATGCGAGTTTGTTAATAGTTTTAGATTGTTATTTGTATTTATTAATTAGGTATAAGTAGTTATATGTGTACACATTATTTAAATTACTTTTCTTTCGAAACAATTCCTGGTTTTCAAAAAACCTTGCAATTTTGAAAATATTTCCATTCCTCAAGAACGCTCAAAGTAAATAACCGCAAGCTTACTTGCGGTTCCCTATACTTTCCAGTCTAAAAACACTTCAGCAGAAACTGCTTCGTACTCAAGTTTGTTGCAAAGTAGACCGATGGCATTCTTAGCGCCCAATATTGAAATTTTGTTTTTACTTCAACAACTTCTACAGGAACTTACTTCCACAGGCCTTAACTTTTTGACCACACTTTCGGAAAATGGACCATTTAGTAACAGCTGCGGTGTTGAAACAAAATGCAACATTTGTTAATTAAATAGGGTTTACTGTTAACTGTTTGTTCGTGTGTTTCTAAACACGAAGGGTTAACTTTCGAAACTAAAATGTTTGTTAAACTATACAAATAAGTTTCTGATTTTAGTTTCACGCGTTGACTTTGTATCCTTCTGCAGTTTTGGTTCACAAGTTATAATTTGGGTATGCATTACAGTATTGTATAATAAATAAATTATCTTATTGTTTAACCGTAGGTATTGTAGATATACGTTTTCGTTTGTCTACAAAGATATAAATCCAAGGTTCAGATAACGAATTACCTTACTGAAGTCGTGTAGGTAAACAATTTAGTACGTATGTGATGGCTTTACAATTCAATGCCTTATTGCTAGGTCAATGTCAAGTCATTCATTATTTTAATGTCATTACTCATTAGGGGTGTTCATGATAAGCGCACTGACACTTTTCACATATCATGGTGATTGGAAAAACATGGGTGGTCGTAGAAAAAAAACGTGTGGAAGGACTCATCCGAGAATGTAGTTTTTATTCCTGATTTCTGCTGATAGTAACCTGTTGAAAGACTGTGATGACCACATCACATCCTTTCAACAGGCCATTCAAGCATACATTTATGATCTGACCATATATTTTACTGGCATCCACATACCATATATTTTACTACATATCAATGTCGATGCCGGTAAAATATATTAAGATCAGACATTTCTGCTTTGTTTTCAAGGTAAGTATAGTTTGACCCATAATCAACCCAATAACATTGCAGTTATCTTTACGCAACCACTTTCTGTCAAAGGCGTTACCTGTTACCAAACCTATACTGTCAAGCAATATAAAAAAGCTACTTGTAAAGTGCCAAAAAATCTAAATATCTCCTAAACCATACAAGTTAGCTAGGTACATGAAGTAAAAAAAATATTTTGAAAACAGTTTTAAACGGGTTTTTACTCCAAGAAGCTGTCTTCTGTGATTTCAGAAATATTTCATGATAAGTTTGTGGCTTTTTATGTTGCTCGTCTGTGTTCACTTACAATAACATAATTGATCACGTTCTACTTTTCATTGGAATTTCCTGCTACATACGTGCCAGCTACCTTAAAACATAAAATAATATTTACTTACCCTAGCATTTTCCCGGAGTAATGCCCTGACGATGCCCGCGCCCACACCGGCCGCGCCTCCTGTCACCAAAAACACTTTATCCTCCACACACAACACACGTTGCGCCATCTTCGCAGCCATTTCACAATAAAAATAATTCTTGTTTCACTTGATATATAAAAGTCACCGTGGAACGCTAAAGGTAACGGTGGACTGATCAAAACAATGTACGTTATCAACCTAATTTCTCTTAGCTGATATAAAATTTATCAGTATGATAAGAACGAATTGGAAATAGATTTTATTGTTTTATTTCAATCTTTGGGTTTGTGATTCTTCTTCAGTTTGATTAATAGTTTTGTGAGAGGAAAATGTTATTACTTTTCTAACGTCTAGTTTTAATTCGCTGACAAAACATTACACCTTGTTTCTCCATAGGACTGGGCAGAGGTGTACCTAAAGTACACCCATCCTCCCATGTAATAGGGGGCGAGTCTATTGCCATCACCCGGGCATAAATCTAGACTACGGGCTGCTACTGGGAAATTCCAGGATAAAAAATCCCAATAACACTTTGCCTGACCCGGAAATTGAACCCAGGACCTCATGCTCAGCAGTAGCGCTTGCGACCACTAGACCAATGAGGCAGTATCTAGGAAGCAAAGTTCTTGGCGTCAAAGTACGACTGAACATATTAAGAATAATTTAATATCGTTCCAGTCTGTATTAACGCTTGTTTTAATACATCGATAAAAATAATCATAATAATAAAATATAATTTAAAATTTAAATAAATATAATTTACCGATAAAATGTTACGTACCGAGATTGATTGTCTGATTGTAATTTTTTTGCTATCTCTTTAAGATTACTTTTTTTGAACATATTAAGAATAATTTGATATCGTTCCAGTCTGTATTAACGCTTGTTTTAATACATCGATAAAAATAATCATAATAATAAAATATAATTTACATAAATATAATTTACCGATAAAATGTTAAGTACTTACTGAGATTGATTGTCTGATTGTAATTTTTTTGCTATCTTTTTCAGATTACTTTTTTGTCTTTAATCCTCAATTTTACCGACTGTTTTCTTGAAGATTCCGAGTGATCTATAGGGCTATATTAATCTCACATTGGTACTTCAGCGTCCTCCCTGTGGCGGCTCATTTCGAGTCGAGGGGTTGACGTGGCGAAGCGGCTTAAGCGCTGTGAAGTGCTGGAGCCATTGACTACGCAACAATAACGTCTAATAGCAGGCCAGCTTTAAAGATATTTTTTTCAGTGTGGAAATTGTATAGGAGTTAGTAGGTACGGATTTTTGGTGAAGTTTTTTGTAATCTTGATTGCCTTTTGGATTATCCGGGCTGTGATGTGAGATTAAAAATTAAGATGGAAAAGTTTTGTTGGAATCCGCAAGTCAGGAAAATGGCCGAGTATAAAATCTATCGTAGAAATTACGCAATATTACGCATGTAAAAAACATCACGATTTTACTATCTAAGGAATATTGTAAAACAAATAGTCGTTGAAACGATTTACTTCAACGAAATAGGCAGACGCTTTGCTAAGCTATTAATAGACATGCTGAAAATCTAAGGTAACGCAAAAAAACCGTTATTTATTTATAGAGGGATAATAAACAACTACAACATTATACAGTATGGAAAACACATACATGCAATAATTGAAACCACAAGTAATACTAGTCCACAGAAGTATAGCAAAATTAAATATTAAATAAAAAACCGTAAATTAAAAAAAAAAAAAATTGAAACAAAATAAATATCAAAATAAATTCTATAAAAGTAAACACTCTGTATAGATAAGTACCTTGACCCCAGGAAGAGCGGCAACTATGCACGCGCGCGGCATTTGTGTCGGTGCTGGCGCTTTGATACCTAGTTTGGCAATTTTCGAAGTCGTTTTTCAATGTTCAAGGATTCAAGTTCATTGAATCATTGACCTAGTGATCCAATTCTACAGAGTGTTCAAATATGATCAAAATTAGAACTCTACTTCTTGACCTAATTACTGGACCGATTACGTCCATTTTTTGTGTATCGTCAGGAAAGGCGGTAACAAGTATGTGGTTTCATTTATTGCATATATGTGGTTTCCATACTGTATATTACATAAGGTAAGGATAATGCAGTGGACTGCAACAAGTTTTGTTAAACTTGTTGCAGTCCACTGCATTATCCGCAGATAAGACATAAGTATTTAAAGATCAGTGGTTGCCACTTGACGAGCATTACTTACCAAAATTAACAAATATTTTGAGTTATATAAATAAGTTACTAAAAGCTAGCTATCGCTACAAAACTAACTCAGATCGGAAACAATTTCATTTAGGCTATGCAATAAATAAATGATAATAAGATTACCATTAAGTTTTTTTTTTAATATTAGATTTGAATTTATTTTTCGAGCATGCATATATATCAATATCAATGAAATTTGAAGTATAGGATTCCAACATTATATGAATAGGGCAGCGTAAACCAGAGTTCGATTTTTCTTAAAATACGCAAAAAAAACCTAATCTAATACAACATTCCTATAATGTTCGTTCGAATTACAGAAACAATTTTCACGTTGCTTAAATTCCACGGCATATCGCGTACCGCGTGACGTTCCCAGTTTCAAACAACATAACATTTCACTCCCTGAGATTTAAGGCTTACATTCCACTTTTTATTTTAATTATTTCTGCCTCATACACATTCCCTCTTTATTAACATGTGACGCGAAACTCGTGAAATAATAAAGCGTAAACAAAGCGCAGCACTTCAGGGAATGCGACCGAGTTATCACTGTGAGGGACAGGGTAGCACTAGTGTTGCTTTACACGAGCCAGTACTGGCCTCCAGTACGCATATTATAGTAGGACGTTGAAAGCAAAATGTTCGTACTGCGTGACTTTCAGCATTCGTAGCATCACCACCATAGAAACGGGTTTTGTCCACGGCAGAATAGACAAAACGACAATCTGAGATTCACCATCACAATCTGTAATTTTGTCTATTTTTTAATTATATGGTGGTGCCATGCTACGCGTGCAGGGAATGCGACCGAGTCGCGACTTCAGGGTAGTAATAACTTCACGTCCAGATGCGTATTTTGCGTACTACGGTGTGAGGGTAGTATCTAGTGATGCTTCACACGAGCCAGTACTGGCTGACAGTAGGTAGGTACGCATTGAAAGAAAAATGTTCATTCTGCGTGACTGGTTTGTAAGGATAGGGGTGAATAAGGAATGTGACGTGTTTGACGCTTTTCGTGTGGAAAATGATGACGGTAACGCGTATTACATAATAACATTGTGTAAAAATAATGTAGACACAGATATAGTAAAAAAAAACTGCTATATTTCTTAAGGTACGATGTTAAATAGACGTACCTAAGTATGATAATAACATAAGGTACTTTTGCCAATCTTGGACCTTGGAAGATAATAATTTTCACTTCATTTTAGAACCGCTCCCACGGGTCATGACGTAAAAAAGGACTAAGCCATAAATATTTTTATGCTAGTGAAAAAATCATTGCTCACACCCAGTGATAAAGCTACGGCTCAGAACTAGTGATATAATAAATCCAACTTATACTGCCACTGGCAGTCAGTAATAAATCCAACATTTTTAGGACCCACCACTGCATGGATTACGACTCGTAAATCTTTAGAGCAAATCCATCAAGAGTAGGTTCTGATACTTATCTTTAGGAGTTATGCGCACCACCTTGGGTACAATATATCTTACATACGTAATCATAATCAGCCTATAACGATCCCACTGCTGAAAAACAGACCTCCTCTATGTGAGAGGGCTGTAATCCACCACGCGGACCCAGTGCGCGTTGGTAGATGTCACTGTCTTCGATTTTTCCGTTCTAGGACATGCCGGTTTCCTCACGATGTTTTCCTTCACCGTTTTGAGAGCAGTGTTGATGAAATAAATTTCACAAAATAAGGCGCCTGGGTTCGAACTCATGACCTACAACTCGTAAGTCGGGGAGCCGCTACCACTAAGCCACCACTGCTATTTCTTAGCTAAAATGATGTAGGTATCCTTCGTTGGTAAGAAACGTTCTGTTATTTGGCAACTTTACTTTACTACTATGACTATAAGGTCCAGCGTATAGAAGTTAATTGCCTCATTCACCAACACTAGACGGTATTGGTAGTGAAAACGGTCAAATATATTTCTAGTTCTCCTAACTCACAATAGTGCGTTTCCTTGTTTGTAGAAAAATATCGTTCCACATAGAACTGCAACAAAGTCTAGCGGTCTAAACTCGTAACTCAAGCGCCACCAACAATGTTTTCTTCTAAACTTCCTTCTACCACAAACCACTCACGGTTTTAGTTGTCCATAACTCTTTTAAACAGTGCTAAAGAAAGAACGTACAAATAAAAAACAAAATACAGTCGCTGAAAAAGCGTTTGAACGAGGCACAAGTCAAACAAAGCTAGCGGTGGCGAGGTCTGTGGGTGTCCCAACAAACAGATCTCATAGGTGAAAACATGTAGGGTTGACAATGGAAAAATTGTATTTTAAATTTATTCGTCCGTTTGGCTGCGATAATCACATCAATAGACGAAAAAATGTTTTTGAGTTGAAAGAATAGTGATTAGTGGAAGTCCCAGTCAATTAGACTGGGACTTCCACTTACTTTTTTTTACTAGTGATGTGCAATACTATTTAAATCTTTAGTAAGTTAACATTCTATATAGTTTTTGTTACCTACGAAAAATTAAGTTACCGACGAACTGAGAACCTCCTCCTTTTTCAATCGGTTATAATGCAGCTAGGTTGAGCGTAAGTATTGGTAATTTTTTACGAGATGGTATCTAAGCTATCGAGTCACCTAATTGATATTAATGACTCTCGTAATCACCGGAAAAACCGGGAGGATGACCGATTCAATTCCAACATTAGAGCCAACATTGTAAGGATCCTTACTTTGACGTCTCCGGCACTAAAACACAGCAAGAACGAGCTTCATAAAGATCTCCCTCTACCTGCTAAAATCAAATAATTACATCCCTGTTAAGGTTTACATCAAAAGGTTCCTTTAAACTTTTCAACCCTATTTGAGATGAGATTCCGTCTTTGTCCTTGCTGAAGTGAGATACGCAAATACAAAAACGCAACACTCCGTGAAATGCCTTGGGCTCCCGACTTTTACGTGTGCACAGAAAACAAATACACCGAAGGAGATTTCGTGAGAAAAGCTTTAGAAAGTATTCAAGAATTCTGGTATACCTTGTTCTGTACTGTAATGCCTTGCTGAATTGTGAATACCTCTGGAAGTCTGCAACATCTGCGGTTTGTGGGAACGTTAGATAAAATACTTGAAGATGTTCAAAGAAATGAAAATGCATTAAAATCTTTCTCGAGAAAATGTAGGCTACTATATTGTATTATGTATTTTTAGTTTTGTTTGAAACCACATTTCGTTCCTGAACAAGATGCGGTTTCACGGATTCTTCCTAAATAATGGCAAGATATTATAACATTCCTATTCATGCCGTATCTTCAGGCTAAGGTTAGTGTTCAAAACATCTAAAAATATTGCAATAACCTGCAAACAATATAGAAACTTATATTAGTCAACTTGTAAAATGCACATGTCAATCGAAATAGTTTTTGCGTTACAACAAAGCAACACTATTAAATCGGCGTTGTTTTCTATAATATTCCAGACTATCCATAATTATTCTTAACAGTTTTCCCAACTGTATTTATTCAATAACTCCTTGAAGAGTATTATTTACTCTGTAACCTCGGGTACACTAGTGCAAGCGGTTGGCGCCGCTGCATGTAATTTACACTTTGCACTCCAGTTCCCCTGTGGAAGTTAAAATACCAAGAGAAGCCAGGGTCTTAAATATGGTTAGTTTATTTTAGTTTAATATTAACAGCAGGTTTCTGTTTGCATCTTAGAGGAATAAAGTGTTAAAATAATCAAGATCTCTAGAATTGGCTGTCAAATCTCATGATTGGTTGAATAAAATACAGGTTCAGATGCAATAATATTTTACTGTATTTACCTACCTAAATAATAAACACTCATCAATTTATTTGCTAATAAAAATAATAAACAAAAAAACAAACATACCTACTCCTTTTTTGTCGGTTAAAAATAGACTAAAAAAACCGGGAATACTAAGTATTATCAAGGTGATCTACAAAGCGTAGTAGATATTTGTTTTAGTTTTGCAATCGGGTTCATTTGTTTTTATGAACTAAAAATATCTCCTGTATTTTCCATTGTCAATTACCTATTCACAGTGGTTTGAAATGAGAATCAAAGCCACTGGTTTATCTTTAAACAAAAATGGAATCGAAAATATTTAAAATAAAACGTAAACACACACAAAAACTTTGTTCGAGATAGCTGTGACAAATAATTTTGCACTGGAATGTATAGAGAGAAGAGTTTCAATCATAAGAATATTCTCTCACATAAATTCCCCGAGTAAATTAAAAATAGAATGCAAAATGTAAATTAAGTGGTACAGCGCTTACTAGTAATGCTGAGGTTACACCACTCCGTAAATAATTCAGTTGAAGTGCTTAACACTCAACAGATGGCGCTGTATGCAAACACTGCACTGCGAGCCCTCCAACACTAGTACCGAAATTTTAAACATGGTGAATATTTTATTTCCGGTACCAGTGCCGCAATTAAAGGGCTATATTTTTGAAGGGTTAGTATTCTATTTGGGGTTTAGTCCGTAACCGAATTAAATATTGATCGAAAGTTTACTGAAATAAATTGGTTATTAATTTATTCATGTCGTTTTTGATTTCACAAATTTACTTTATTTTTGAATATATGATTACAGTTGAATCTAACAAAAAATATACTAAAACGCAAAACAACATGACTGAAACGTGCTTAATCTAATTACTTATGTATTTCGTAAGTAGTGTTATTTTCAAATATCATGTCAATATGTACCTAAGAGAATGTCTGGAGAAACAATAACCAAACCTGTATCTCACGTGTGTGTAATCACATCGTAAGGTCATAGCGTTAACGAGTACACTTACCGCAACTTAACCCAGCTTAATACAGGTAAAGACACCTCAACGTTACACAGGCATCACAAGTTTCTCGTATCGAATTTCAAGTAGGTAGGTACGTACCTAAGCGCTAGCAAATAATCAGTGATTAATTCCCTGTGTGGGTGAACTTACCCCAGATAGGTAAAGTTTTAGCGGGTTGTTGACGCGGTTCTAATGCAACCACCAGTGTCACAGAACCGGAACTTCGGTTTTCAAGTTTCAAAACTAACCAAGGATTCTCCTATAAAATTAATCTGTTAGAGTGCTTAGGTACTCGTATTGTAAAAATTTTGAGATAAAATTTTTAAAGTATTGGTAGATAGAATTAAATATATTTAGATATTTGCTTTTGTCCTCGAAAAACTTGCTGTGTGTAATAAAATTCATATATTTGCTTCAGATATTTTATAAGTTTGGATGAATCCTACATTTACTTGTAAATAGTTCTTCCAAAATAACAGAAATTAAAAAAAAAAAATTGAGCTTTAAGTTGAAATACATTTTATATTTCCTCGTAAATTATAGCTCTTTCGTAATTCGCATGGACCATCCAGCAAAATAAAAACGTTGCATTTGCTAAACTCTATCTTTCTGGCCAAACTATTCATTTATTTACCCCGAGCTATCTTGAGCCAAATAGAAAAGAATGAGCTTTGGAACAATCCAGACTCATTTGTGCACTGCACTGAATGGTGCACCCGAGGATTCTAATCTCGTTTGAGCATTTTACTGTAAATAGACGATTCTTCTTTACTCCAAAACTTTCAATTAAATTCTTCTTGGACTGTTTCAAATAGGTACCAACCTCACTTTTGCTCAGTACCTATGCTAATCTTCAATTAAAAAACGTTAATTACTTATCTTTAAATTAATTTAAATGCGATCATCATTATGATTTAGTTTAGCCACAGCATAATAAAGTAACAGTATTATGTCTCGGCAGTGATCTTCAAATACTTACCTACAGACGCTTGGTAGGTAAACCTTCCACGTCCGTGCGTAACTGACGCAGCGCTCGAGATTGTTGCGTACTGGTATACACAGATTACAAACGCGTCGTTTCGGCCGTTTTCTATGAAGATGTACTGTTACTTATATAGCGGTTACACCGCCGATTCGTAGTTCGTAACTACGAATCAAAGACATGACGTCACACAAATCCTGCATCGCGCAATTAGAGTTTACCGCGCGAACGACATAATATAAGACTATCCGACATCAACAGTCGGGCAGTTGCCCGCCAGACACAACACCCGTCTGGTCGGAGGATCCTCCCTTTTCTATGGTGGATGAGTGAACTTTACACCCTGTTCCTCATACCCCTAAACTTATTTTTATAATGCGGGTTTGCTATCCAATCTCAATCTCAACATTAAGGTACCAGTAAATTTTAGGGAAATCATGCAAGACTACCTGCAGCATCAGGTAATCTCCACCAAAAAAAAAAATGATTGGAACGAAACCAGTCTTTGACCATGATAGGCTAAGTTATCCAAAACCTAAGTAAAGCGATTAAAGCTTTTAATTTAAAACAGAGGCAATCAATCACTTATTATTGGAATCTATTTTAGTGATTGAGACAGATTTTTCCACACAATTACCTCTGTAAAACGATTATTTTCGCCACTTTTCAGCTTCTATATTCACCGACAATATTCCCAGTAGTGGTAGCCAATAGCAATGGTCTAAAACAATCGGGGCATTCAATATGAATTCTGAATGCAGCTATCCCTTGTAATTACTTTCTGGCTCCACTGCACCACTATTACGTTTATTACATTCGTATCTGGGTGATGTTGTGTTTCATGAGGAGCAATAATTCGAGCTTCATTATTATTATGAAATATTTGTGTAAGCCTCTCTCATTCAATACAGACCCATTTACATGATGCAAGATTCTTGCACGTGCCATTCAATAAAATTGAAGCAACAAATGACTTGGAATGTTGCTTCTTCGATGAACTTTTATTGTTGCCTTACCTTTACAATCAGGCGGCAGCAGCAGACCACGTGTCGCCGTGACGGGTTTCTACGAGTATGTATTTCTATGAAACCAACGTGTCGCTAGCTGCGGAAAGTATTTCATAGAAATACATGTAAACTAGTCGTGTCGCGGCGACACGTCGCCTGCTGTTGCTGCCGGCGCGACGACGCACTGATCTACAGTGCGCCGCCGCGCCGAAAAAAGGCTCTCGAAGACATTGGAGCTTAAATTTTAAGGTGTCGGTTTTTTGCTTGAAATGGCTTCTAATAGCCTTGTATACATAAATATATCATAGGATACAATCTGGTAGGCAAATTGGCATTTTTTTTTTTTGTACCTATGTCAAAAAAAAATGAAATGGAGCTAACTTTTAACAATTTAAAAAAAAGCTAAGTTAATAGGAGAGATCTTCTTCTACTATTTTTAGGAAGTGAAAAAATAATTCAATCAGTTTAATAAAAAGAAGTCAATAAAACTCACAATATTACACTACTGTGCTATACTGTCTAGTTTCTGTGTAATAAGGACCGTTGCTTCAAAGTAAAGAATTTGTGTACACTTTAATATTAGCGTAACAATACAAAACTAAATTGAAAATCTTGTGAATTGTCGTGAATGCAGAATACAGAACGAATCCTAAGTATTTGAATAAATAGGGATCGTGAAGGCGAAATGGTTTGAATGTTTAGCGTTTGTGTCTGAGAACGAAATGAAATGATATGAACAACATAATATTCAGTTATTTCAAAAAAGTCAAGTCATGTAGAAGTTCGACAATGTCTACGTCGAAATAAACGCTACGTTAAATGATATTGTTTTGGCATTACCTTTATATATGACTATAAATAAAAAAAACTAAATATACTTGACCTAATTTTATTTTAGTTTATATACTTTAAACTCCATGTTAATTTATTACATAAAGTATTTATGCACTTCCTCGCCTGAAGCACAGGTTCAACCTAGTTCAGGCAATTAAGCAAATGTGCTCTATTTTAATTATTAAGATACTTATTGTAAATGTGCCCCTTTTTATAAATAAACGATTTATTATTATATTATTAGTACCTACTAAGGTTACCAGAACTGGAGCCAACATAGCTGACCATCTTTGCCTGGGTTTCTATCCGAAATAGCTTATTTATAGTCCATGTCGCTTAAAAATGATTTCACTACAGCTCAAGAAAAATTCCATTAATTAGACTAATTATAATTAAAAATTCACTCAACACTATTTCACTATTTTAATTCCAATCTGCATTTCGCTACCGAAGTCTAGACAGAAATATGATTTTTTCCTTCACACATTCTGGCAACATAAATTGAAACGCCACAACGTGTTTCCGACGCCAGAAGCACATTTAAATTTCATCAAGAGACCCATGAGAGCATCCCTAGCGGTGCAAAATTGTATTTTCTGCTTGAGAGGAGCGAATATGAAGGGACATGTCTTTCACATTTCGAGTCCTCGCCGTCAATTCGTATTTCATTTTCTACATATCAGATTTCGTTTTGTTAGTGATCTCTTTGGAATTTTGGATTATTTGGTTCCCGGTATTATTTTTTGGGAAGTGTATAGAGTGCCGCTAGCGGCACTATATCCGACAGGGTTTATTATATAGTGACGCTGCCTCGGCGCAGTTAAAGTGCCGTAAGCATTGCATTGTCATTGTCACAGTCACTTGTTATTTTGGTTTTTGAGGAGAGGCTAATGTTAATTTCTTTCATCGCCGGCTAAACTTAAGTGTAGCCAAACTTTAGCAAATGAAAATGGCTGAAAGATAGGTTAGGTTAGGTTAGAACTGTGACCACACAACACCAGGGTCCGTTTAGGCACAAGAGAATGTAATTTTTTAGGAATGTGGTGTTTTACTGCGAACTAACCTTAACAATCAAACAAAAAGTGACAGTGACAGTAGTAGTGACAATAATAATGCAATCCTTACGGCACTTTAGCCGGACGGGTATAGGGTATAGAGTGCCGCTAGTGGCACTCTATTTGGGCCTATTTTTTGTAGTCTTTCTAGAGTTTCGAAGTAGGTAGTGTACTCTGAACAAAGCTGTAATGTTACAATCATAATCCGTATCCTCCAAATGGAGAAGAAAAACATCGTTAGCCAAAAATTCGAAGACATCTAACAACCCGCACTGGGTCCACGTGGTGGATTATGGCACACTCCCTCTAACAGACAGGAGGCAGACGGATTAATTATGATTACGGGTTTCCGCATGACCGCCATATTATTAACAATGTGCCACAATTCCTACTTTATACATTTTCCAATCATATTATGCCAAAGCTTGGAAATAAAATATCGATTTGAGTCGGTTTCTGAACAAGAAAATTACCGATGAGACACGTCCACGAAATATACCCAATAAAAAGGCCAGAGAGTAATAGTTCTGCACCCGAGCTCAATGAAATAAAACCCGGGATTTCTTTGTTGCAGCAAAGCATAAATTCTCAGTGGAGTTGACTCCTTATCGACACTTTATCTCGAAGATACAATTTGCACCCTCATATTACATTTCTCGCGTTGCCAATAGTCCTATTTCGGTCAGTTGCCCGGGATTTTTCACCGCAGCGAAAGTGAATCATAATTCGGAGTTCGCAAATACCGGTTTCACAATATTTTAATAAAATTGTTGCGGAACGGGTGGTAGTACGTTAACACGTTTATATATATATTTTAAATTGTATTAGAATGGAATTTTATAGCCACCTGTCTATGAAAAATTTGGCCGTTTATACTGCAAATAATAGTTTGCCTATTTTGTTCAAATACACCGGAAAGTAGGTAGTGTTCCCATTTAGTTTTCTTTCGCAAATGGCCGATCTAGGGTGTTTGATAAAAAAGTCATTAAAACTGATAATAGTATCATAAAATGTAATAAAGACATACAAGTCAATCCGATCAACATTACGAGTTACGGAAATGAAACTCGTACGAAATGCAATTCCATTACTTTTCCAATCCCGGCTTTTCGCTGCCAAAGTCCTCAACACCGTTTCGTGAAAACGTATATATTTCGTGAAATTCGTACTCTTATCAATAAATGAGATAATATCGATCATATAGTAGGTAATTTCTTCATTACGTAGGGACAGGTAGATGCCTAGTTTTAGAGACTTAAATCCAGTCTTGTAGTGCTTCAACTAAGTATACGAAGAAAGTTAAAGATTTGCTTAGGTTTTTTTTTCGGGAGATTTACCTAGTGTTAAAATATTAAGCATTTATTTCAACTAAACCATTTTCAAGCACTTTTGAATTATTATCAAAGAGTCGAAAGTTGAAGCTAGTTGCCCATTCCAAAACGTAAACCTCTATTAAGAAGAACGGGCATGAAACTCCAAGGACTACAAAATCCTGGTTATATTATTCTTGTTACTTATTTATGTGAGAACAATTTAAAAAATAATTACAGTTTGACTTTACTGAATTTTCAAGTATTATTTATTAATAATAATTATTTTGATCTTCGCCAACTTGCTATCGCAATTTCGCAAACAATTATTACTGACCCCAGTGGCCACAGTTAATCCATATCTATATAAAAAACCAAAAGATTCAAAGTTGCGCTTCCACTGGCAATTCATAAATCAGAACGTAGTATACAATCAATTATAAACCTTATCCCATCAAACACAGCGTGCATGTACCATGCACCGTGCAACTTACTCACACGAAAACATCGATCGCTATCGTTGTGCTGTGCAAAAACCATTTATTACGCTAGTGATTTACCTACTAAATCGGAAAGTTATATATTCTCCCATTTAACATAACATTGACAACGGCGAAGACGCGGCACCTGCAGCCAAGGCAACGGGTGCCAAGGCTGCGCCCTGCATGCGCAGCGCCCCAGGCCTAGAACGCGACTGCGCCGCAGAAGTCAAAAAAATATAATGACAATTTGAAATGACATTCTGTAAATATAGGAAGTGTGTTTTAGCTATATACAGTTTATTATTATATTTTAGGTAAGTTTAAGTGTTTTTATATTATTTATGATCAATGCCGGCTGTAGCGACGCCGGGACCTGCGCCAGTCAACCTGCCACATCGCTTGATGTCCAGCTGGTGAGATGTCCACATTGCTCACAGGCACGTTTTTTTAAAGGCGAACGGGGTCTGAAGGTACACTATGGCAAGATCCACAAATCACATAGTGTACCATTATGCCCCCCAGCCACATCCCCAACAACAACACCTTTAGAGAAAACCTTGTGGAAAACGATTGCGAAATTCAAAAATTCCACCCCAGTATTAAAGAGAGTTCCCCGGGGCGCGAGACGGTCTGTCGCCCTGAATTTGGCGCAATGTATCCGTCTTGCGACCCAGGAGAACTCACAAAGTGCCTGGGAGCAATTACTTTCATTCCCATATAGGATTCTGCATGTCCAAAAAAATTTGGCAACTAAAAAATCCTTAACGTACCAAATTAAAGAAAATTGTAACAATTCGACTCTAAATTTAGATCCAAAATTACCTGCATTCAATAATCAATTACAAAAAGGCTTATGTTCACATGTGGAATCCAAATTAAGTGAAGGTGACATCAGGGGAGCGGCCAGGATACTGTTCAGCAGCGATGTAGTGGCGCCTTACTCTCCAGAAACGCTAACAGCTCTAGAGAGTAAACACCCAGCGCCTGCGGATAGTCTCACCTTTCCCGATCCTCCCGACCCGACTCTCCTAAGTTCAACCTTTCCAAACATTTCGGCGCCCCAGTTGATTGCAGCCGTGAGCTCCTTCCGGAGTGGTTCCGCCGCGGCCTCGACGGCCTGACTCCACAACATCTAAAGGACCTATTGAGTTCAGGTGCCGGGGACGCTGGTGAGTCGCTTCTAAAGGAGCTCGCGGCTCTGATTAAACTCATGCTCACCGGCGATGTGAACGAGGCCGTGGTCGATGTCTTATACGGGGCCAACCTATGTGCCCTGCGTAAGAAGGACGGCGGCATTCGTCCCATCGCCGTTGGGTGCACCTACAGGCGTATGGCAGCCAAAATATGCTGTAAGCTGTACAGCGAATCCCTTACAGCTAAGTTTCAGCCTCTACAGCTTGGTTTCGGCTCGAGAGGGGGCTGTGAGGCTGCCGTGCATGCCCTTTCCACCTTTTTAAACTCCAACAAATGTGAGGCTATCCTCAAGGTTGACGTTAAGAATGCCTTTAACTCTGTCAATAGGGACACTTTGTTGGCTGAAGCCAAAAAGGAACTACCCGAAATTTATGGTTTTATGTGGCAATGTTACAGGTACCCCTCTAAATTACTATACAAGGACAATGTTTTGGAATCTGCAGTAGGATGCCAACAAGGTGACCCTCTCGGGCCAGTCATTTTCAGCTTGGCTATCCATCCAATTAAACAGAAACTAAATTCAAAATTTAACGTGTGGTATTTGGATGATGGAACGCTAGGAGGTGATGTAGACACCATTTTGAAAGACCTACAACTCATAAAGCAACCATGATACACCAAAATAATTTAAAACAATTCAAAATATTATAAGATTAAAAATATGCACTGGTAGATAAGAAATGACCAGAAAGGAACCGAAAAATCCAACACACTCACTACCATCAGCGAAACATTTAAGTGACCAAGACAATATCTATAAGTACATACCTACTTATTATAAATTAAAATAGCTTTTCGTCTGTTTGTGTGACCGCATTGTTCTACTGAACTACGCAACGGATTTTGGTTCGGTTTTCACCTTCAAAGAATTTATTCCGGATGGTTAAATAATGAAAGTAGCACCGTTGATTGAAAAGTTGCGCGCAAATCGGTTGTCATGGTACGGGCATGTGATGTGGAGGCATGAGGAAAATGCCGTGAGGAAAGTTTTGAGTATAAATGTCGATGGCTATAAGAGTAGAGGAAGACCAAAGAAACGATGGATGGACTGTGTGAAAGATGATATGGCTAGAAAGGGAGTGTCTACCGAGATGACGACTAATAGAGAAGTATGGAAGAAAAAGACATGAGTTTTTTTTTTTTTTTTTGTGTGCCTTGGCCTGAATCAATTTTTTTTTTCTTTCTTTCTTTCTTTTACATGTTGTGCTGACCACAAATAAATTGGGATAAGGGCAGGAGAACGATTAATGATGATGATGGCTTATCTGTATGACAGACTTTAACAATTAAACCAACAAAATAAAGAAATCTGTTTCGTCAAGTCGTAAAAACTGTGCGAAACAGGTGGGTCGCTAGTACCTACGTGTTATTTTTTATGTCCATACTTGAAGGTAAACTGTATAAGTGTTATTTTTGATGTCCCTTAACTCTAAGGTAAAAATAATACAAAATATAGATATATGTATTTTTGGAACACTTGGTTCCAAAAATACATAGTTTCGAAGATAACATAACACTAGACTGTCGATGGGTGTATCTAAGCTTCATTGATAAGTACGAGTAAATCATTTTCATTAAAACCAATAATTCTTATTTAAAGCTAAGAAAATGCGACATTATAAATTTTTGTTTGAAGAAAATTGATTGAAGAAAAAAAACATTGGAAAATAGTTCATATGCTAGTTGATTCTTTGACATGGTCTCATTAATAGCCTAGAGTTA
Source organism: Xanthia togata (assembly GCA_963853775.1). NCBI lineage: Eukaryota > Metazoa > Arthropoda > Insecta > Lepidoptera > Noctuidae > Xanthia > Xanthia togata. Next base: position 6,839,992 of record OY970802.1, on the reverse strand, counting down.
TGGGATGTCAAAAGTAAATAAATCAATCTTTTTCAGTAAAAGATTGATTTACTTATTTACTTTTCACACAATACATAGTCAACTCACTTTGCCTAATCATTACATATGCGCCAGAATATTATCCTGTCCTGATATTGTTTGGTTAAAACCGATGGCTCCGGGCATCCCCACAGTCGTAAGTTAGGTGGAACTCTTAATAAAGTTAAGTTACACAAACTCTGTGATGTTTGTAGAACCTACTTGATTATATTCAAACTTGATCAAGGGATGCGCCTAAATTACCACTCCGCTAACTTCTGAAATTCTATATACTATAATAACAAAACAAAACTCATTACTTGCCGTTTAACTCTACTAGAAACAGTATTGAAGTTCCCAAAATGCCTGCAATTTAATTGAACTTCGTCGAGTGGCTTGTGGCCTTGTCCTAATAGCGGACAAAACTTAGTTCTAAATGTATTTGCAGAATTGTTCTGTTTTGAGCCTACTGTATTTTTCCTAAACAAATAAATCGCATAAGAATTGTCATTATTTCCAATATGTTTAGTTAGTTACTTACTAAACATATTATTAACTGTAAGTAAATTATCCAAAATCAAACCATAAAGTGAGTTTGAGAGTTGCTTAATAACATCAAAAATAAAAATAAAACACGTCTAACGGGCCTCTGCTAGTTGGCTTCGGATATCATCATCGAACCTGTAATATCTACTTCATCATCATCATCATTTCAGCTGAAAGACGTCTACTGCTGGACATAGGCCTCCCTCAAGCACCGCCTCTTCGACCGGTTCTGTGCTTCTTGCATTCACTGGATTTCTGCGACCGTCACTAATATCTACTTACTATCTATGAAACTGATATAATTTAATATATTTATTTGACGTAAAAAGTACGAGCGTAAGGAGCTCGTGGCTAAGTAATAACTGCCGCCCGGGTCGATCCATTAGGTTAAGCTACGCTTGCCGGGGTTGGTCTGGGGATGGGTGACCATCTTTACATACCGAGTCTCCTCCGTGCCTCGGAAAGCACGTTAAGCCGTTGGTCCCGGCTGTCATTCGTGGATCTTTGAAAGTCGTTACGGGTCGTCAGAAGCCCGAAAATCTGACAACCAGTCTTACCAAGGGGTATCGTATTACCCAGTTACTGGGGTGTGGAGGTCAGATAGGCAGTCGCTCCATGTAAAATACTGGTATTCAGCTGCATCCGGTTAGACTGGAAGCCGACCCCAATATAGTTGGGAAAAGGCTAGGCAGGCAGATTTGACGTAAAAAGTACAGATACAGGGTGACACTTTAAACATGGAAATAGCTTAATGATTCTGGGAAAACCTGTGTTACAGGGGTCATCCATCCGTCCATCATGGATGTTATAATAGTAACTTAAAATTTCGTAAAGTGCACTTTTGTAAAAAAATAAACAAATAAACTGGACTAATACAATTGATTTTGAGGATAAGAAACGGGGGGTGAAAGAAAAACAGGTTTAAGTTAATTAATAACAAGGAAAAGGTATAAGTATCTATTTATGTCCCGGGTGTGTGTTGTTTGTGTGAGTGCAGGTGTGTATGTGTGAGTGTAGATATGCATGAGTGAGTGTAGGTATGTATGTATGAGCACTGATTTGTTTAAGTTATGGTTTAAGTAAATCTTCCGTGTCGTCACAATTGAGGGTGAGCAGATATTCCTTTATTTTTTGTTTGCATTGGAATTTGTTTAAATAATGTATGTTTAATATTGTTTAATGTGTTGTGGATTTTATTGTATAGTAATGTGCTTAAATAACGGCTATGCCGTCGTGCATAGGTGGTATTTGTACAAACTTTGGGACAAACGGGTTTGAGTCTTCTTCTGAGCGTAGGGCTTTTACATCTATTGGGAGGGGTAATTTTATGTGTTTGTGTACCGCACGATATACGCATATACATCTGGCGGACTGTCAGTACTTTAACGTCCGAATAGACTTTGCTGAGTGGTATACCTAAAGGGTTTGCTCAACCGAACTTTGATAATTGCACGTTGGGCTGTTTAAGCTAGTATGAGGATTATTTTGGCTGCACCACCCCAAGCAACGATACAGTAACTTATTGTTGATTCACAAAGGGAGCTATATACCATTTTTTGAATATCTTTATGGGCAGTTCTTAACTTTTTAAACACTTAAATTAGTTTTCTAGTGCGCGCAGATAGAAATTCAATGTGACTTTTCCAGCCTAGACTGGAATCAAGGTAAAGGCGGAGATGCTTAACGGAGGTGCTCTCATCACTATATGGCATGAACAGAGATTGTTGTTGTCACGCTGATGTAATAACATTATCCTCTAAAACCTATTCTGCCGTTTACTTTACAGTACCTTTTACTTCAATGAATATCTTCTCCTCTTTCCAGGTGCTCTTCGACAGCTTCACCCTCGGCCGCTTCACATCTTTCACAGAAGACGGCTGTCCAGATGGCTACATGCAGATCCAAGAAGCAAGCAGACCACAAGTCGGAGGCTCCTGGTGTGGTACCTCCTGGGGCCCCTCAATATATTACAGCGAAACCAAATCCATCACCCTTATCATAAGACTCCTGCATCTTTCCAAGGAACAGAATAACTATAATTTTGACTTCAGAATGGCTTACAAGGTTTTGAGAAGGGAATATGCCACGGTGCGATATGGAGGGGCTCCTCCTTCGGGTACGTAAATCATTTTAATTCTAACAAATGACCAGCTTTGTGTTTTGTTGCTAAAGATATTTGTTGCGCATACACATTTGGAGAAAACTATGCATTGTTATGAGCGCCAACATAAGTGACTGATAAAAATATTTTATTTGTTTTACTGATAACAGACGTATAACGAAATGGTGATGAAATGAACCTATTCAATTGATAATACCTCCACATTCATATCGTAAATCTAGATCTGCATTATGTAGGTTAATATTACAGGTAACTTGCTAATGACTCACCGAATGTATGAAACAGAAGGCATCGAATCAAAGCCTAAATAAAATATGAGGATCTCACCTCGCCACCTTCCCTCATGTCTTACATAATAAAATTCGAATATCAATGTCTATCTAATATCAGTATCTCATTTCAGAACGGCCTTTTTTCAAACTGAGACCAATGCCTTATCTCGTAAATATATCACGCGAGGATACGAATGTAGCGAAGACGACAAAAACTCCAGAGTATTACCTCGGGGATTTGATCTCCGGAACTTATTGCTCGCGGATATTCAGCGACTGTGATCGTAAAAACTGTAGGTTACAGTCTCCCAATTTTCCTGGCGTGTACCCTAGAAACTTGACATGTTACTACGCCGTGCGACAACACGAAGTGCCTCAAGGAAAACACGCCCTGATAGTTGTCAAACAGCCGAACGGCCAACTAGTTTCAATTAGGAGCCAGAAGGCAATGTACGCAGCAGCGCAGCAAGAAAGAGGGAACAATGGACGAGAACTGAAATTTTGGCAACAATGTGACGAAGTTCAAGACTATGTCACAGTTTACGACGGCTACACAACAAGAGACCCCGTAATTTTGAGATTCTGTGGAGGAGGCGTGTCCGTTCCTGAAGCTATATCGAGTGGCCCTGAATTGTTAGTGGAATTCACGACATCACCTTTTGGAACATTTTTACAACCTGTTACGTCACAATCCCTACATGGATTTCAACTGGAAGTCGAGGTATGATACCTTTATCATTTTCTAGTTCCGAAATATTGTAATTTCCATAAAATATTACGTGGAAAACACAGAATTTATGCACCTCTATATCTTGCCAAGAGATGGAAAAGTTTTGGAATCCAACTTATATTTTGCATAGGGCGTGAGTCATTATCATAAAGTTATGGCAAAAATACTATCTCGAAGCTTGAAAATAAATGCTTACGTACGAAATGAGAACTACATTTTTATATTTTTATAATTGCATCACTGTGGTTTCAACGAATAACAATTAGACAGTTCCTGTAACATTATTTTTGTAAAATAATATAGTTACAGAGAAATATATAATTACCGGAACAATTTATCTTAATTAGTACTGCTCGATCTCCCTGTTACGTAAAACCGCATTAATAAGTCATAAGTTTTCCTCATTTTGTTCCTAATTTAGAAACTCAAAGGAATATATTCACCCTTTTCGGTAATGGCTCCGTTTTCCACTTTTAATACGAGTTTCCCAAAAAAAAACAGTTCATATTTGGACACCGGCCAAATTGGAATTACAGGAAAACGGTCGGAACTTTTTCATGATAAGCGCTTATGCCACAGATTATGAAAATTGGAAACTATAATTTTCTTTTCTATAACGCTTGGCTTTTGTTTTCAACTAAGACTATCTTTAATAGATCCGATTAGCTCGGCTTTTACGTCGACTAAATGTGGAAATCCATTTCCTGCAACTCAATTACTGACTAGTGGCGGATTATTTCAATGCTATTTACTTATTCCCCCAATAAAATGGAAATCAATGAGAAATATTTGATTTACTATCTAAAGATTCTACAATATACAGAAGAGGGATGATTTTGGCACTTCCTAACAATTACGGAATCTAAAACTAAAACGAATCGGGTCTTATAATGATCCTAAAATTGGGTTAATGGACTAATATATCATCATGGAGTGTTATTTAAAGTGTTTCGTTCTCAGTGAACAATAATAAATCAAGTAGTACCCTGGAGGCTTCGCTTGGGCCCCTGCCAAAGTGTAATTAGTAACGTAGGCTCGCACGGCCGGTCACAATAATGAAGCGAGCGAACTCTACACCAGCCCACATTGTTTCAACCTATGAAATTAGGACGACCGACCCCCATGTTTCACTTTTCAATATAACTTTTTTTATTACACTTTTTGATGGTCCTTCTATACGGACGAGGGTCAACCACTGTTTTAAATTATAATTTAATTTTCCTTTGATCAATATAATCTAGAACATTCATTAATTTTACACAATATTATAGTGCCATGTAAAACTTAATAACTATTTCGTGAGCGCAAATTAAGCTTTAATAATTAATCTTCTGTTATTAAAGCTTTCATCAAAGGACCGTAAGGGATGTGTGTCGCGGTTATCACATAATTAATCAATTTTAGGTCAGGTTCGTGGATCAACAGTCACCAACATACGCGAAGAACAAAAGGGCTTGCGAGTTTTGGATCAGAGGGACAGGCCGGGGGATTCTGGAACACCCACAACATTCCTTACCCCCGAATACCACATGCCTTTATCACATGCAAGGAATTGACACCTCAGGGCCGTCGGGACGGCACATAATTTACAGGAGACCGTCGTTTTCAGCTCCACGTTTCAGAGTGTGGTTTTCAGTATTGAAATTTTATGTGACAAATGCTCTGAATCCTAACTTGCCTGAAGACGAGTACTGTGGAAGCCATTTGAATATATGGGACGGTCCGATGAGAATATCGCCCGGTTGCAGCGATATATTTTGGTGAGTATTTTTTTGCGCTCGCTCCTCTCTCGATTTTATGATATAAGTGAATTAAATATTTTAAATCTCGTTATTTTATATCTCGATTTTGTGTTAGACATGACCCATAAAAAAAATGGAAATAAATCGTTTTAATGGCAATCTAGAGATTAAATAATTTGATATTCTATGGAGTAAATACTCCTATGCCCCTATGGCTAATGCTCCTATGCTAGTATTAACAGTGTTTTAGTTTATTTTCGTATTGTCGACCCCACATGGTAGTAATTAAATTACTTACGCATAAAGGTACTAATTATATATCTTTATGTCTCTTCAGCGACAAAGAACGATCAGTCCAAATGTCTCGAGCCACATCCCCACAGTCAGTAATCGTGGGTCGTCCTCCAACAAACGCTACGTTAGTCGCAAGATTCTGTCGTGAACGTGCCCCAAGGACCTGTGAACATGCCCTCTTAAGAAGATCCAGGGCCTGTGCAAAAACTGAAAGCTTCCTCTCGAAAGGAGATTCCTTGACTTTGGAACTAAAATTGACGCAGGGGACCGCATTGAAGTAAGTTGAAATGTATAATGTATATGATTTAGAACTTGTCCGTTCGTATAAATATTCAATTACTAACGTAGAATTGGATAGTGATAAGTCAATGCATAAAACGATTCCAGGAAATCCTGATAAATATATTATACTATTTTTGTTCTTAGATACTCGTAAAAGGCGTACATTCTTGAAAACTGGTTTTATCAGAATGCGTTTTCACGATATTGAAACTTTGCTCTTTAAGATATTTGTTTCAGCTTCTTTTTTTTAGGGTTCCGTACCTCAAAAGAAAAAAAAGGAACACTTTTATGATCACTCCGTTGTCCGTCTGTTTGTCCATCTGTCCGTCTGTCAAGACCCTTTTTCTCAGGAACCCGTGGAGATATCAAATTGAAATTAATATCACATACGTAGGTATACGGTCCCTTGGAGCTCTAAAAATCAAACTTCTAAGTCGACGTAAAAAAAGATACGGCCATTAATGCGACATATTTTAATACTCGCAATTAAATCAAAACCTATATAGTTGACCTGGAACCATGAAATTTGGGAAGAAGCAAATCATAGCACAAATAATTAAAAGAGTCCTAAATATTTTTTTTTGCGAGTACAAACTTACATTTGCGATTGGTGAGTTAACCGTGGCATATGAGCATGTTTTTCAGCTACAATATTAAGTATGTGTTTGGGATTAATTAATCCCAACTACGACACCCTTCATTGTGCTTGTTCCGACACCACTTGGCCGGTTTTTCAGAAAAGTACTTGCTTTTTAATGAAAAAACTAAAAAGGATCATCAATCTTTCTTTTGTTTTCAGACCAGTGTACTTCAAAGCTCTTTACGAATTTGTGGACCTTCACCAAGACGGTGAACCTTGGGGTCGAGGATTATGTTCTCGACGATTTGCTTCACGATCGTTTCCAGAAGCACCACCAGATCCACCGATTACCTTTTCATCGCCTAGAGATGTTTTCTTGTATGGGAGAGGAGGAAATCGAAATATTAGGTAAGCTCCACCACATACACCTCACACTTCTACCTAACCCTTCGGGTGAGTCAAGCGTGACGTTGTGTTATTGTTTGTAGGTAAGTTCTAAAAATCTCAACAACAACAATAGGAACAGAACAACATAAATCCGCATAACGTAATTTTCGATAATATTTGAAAAGTGATTTAAGGCATAGCTTAAGCAAAAAAACAGAGCTGCTTAGGATCTCCAACGAAATAAATCCGGACGAACGGTTCTCAAAATGGCATCATCATCCAAGGATGAATTTTGCTGTCTTTGCTTGTGCCAATCACCACGCTCTTATTAGTCTCATTCAAGTTCAAAGCGGCATAGTGGCGGCATTACATCGGCACCCGCGAACTATGCATCAAAAACCTGACGTCACACAACATCCTGACGTCACAAAAAATCTTGCATCGCGCAGTTAGAGTTTACCGCGCGATCAACATATATACAAGCTCCCGACTTCAACCATGGGCGTTTTCCCGCCAGACACGACACCCGTCTGGTCGGAGCCTACAGCCTGTTCCACATACACCTAAAGCATGAGTGACAAAAAAAAACTCAACCCCTGTTTTCAGTTGCACCTACCGTTTCGAAGCCAACCCTGGTGAAGTCGTCAGAGTCAGAGTTTGGGGAATTCGTAGCGGAGGTCGGCTGTGCCGTTCTGTCCACTCGGCTCACTCACCGTGGTACCGCTGCGCTGGTGACATTACTGCCGCCGTCAGGATCTTCGACAAACCCTGGAAGGAGGGTGGTTCGAGGATTCCTAGGGATTGTTTGTGCAGGTAATTATATGTGTATATTATATCGAAAATTTGTTAAGGAAACTTATCATAATCGTGCTTGTTTTTTCCCCGATACCAAACTATTTTTAGTAACCCGAAATAACTTGACATAGTCTGCTCTTACCCACCTGCACTGGGCCCACTTAAATGACTCTAACAGAGAAGAGACATGACATTTGTCCTAGCTGTGATTTTGAGTCGGAACATTATAGGCTATTAATTATACAGCTCTTCTTGAAGCTTCAGTATTATCTCTTAAATTATTTCACCTCTTTATCGATTGTTCTATTTCGAAAATGGCATGTATTTAACGCGGCGACAAACTAATCCGATTTAGGGTTTTCAAAATAATTAAAATGGGTAGCAAAAATAATAGGTTGGCAGCTACAAGCAAGTAGCATTTTAAGTTTAAAGTAGCAGCTTTATAGTGAGTTGTAAGCTTTTTTTAAATTTAGTGAATTTATTGTTAAGCGAACACTAGACACTGGCGTTGTGTGGTCACAGTTCTAACTTAACCTAACCTACCTTTCAGTAATTTTCATTTTTAGCCAAGGTTTTATATGGGGGTCTATAGTTGCCTGTAATACAATGTTTGCTATCCCACTGTTAATATTAGTCGCCATGTCATTTATAGTAGGTACCTAACAGTTAGTCGCCCTTTAGGTTGTTAGTCGCCTGGAAAATAATTTGCCTTTCGAAAATATTGTTTTATTTTTCCAGTGATGTCGGCGACTATGAATTCACATCCCTCGCCACAGTTGCTGAACTAAGATTCGACGTGGTGAACATGTCAGCTTCCGACGACTTTCGGTCGTTTGGCTTCGAAGCTTCAGTGGAGTTTGTGAGATTGGAGTCTGGATGCGAGAGCTCACACCGTGTTTATGGTGCCAGTGGAGAAATGAGACTTGCGTCTGCAAATCCGATGTCTGAATCGGTAAATAACTTTTCTTCTAATTCTAGAAACTAAACATCGCGCCTTGTTTCCCTGAAGGGTTGGGCAGAGGTTTACCTATAGTACACCGACATTTCGCCAGTTATGTTTAAGTCCCATGTAATAGGGGGATGCCCTATTGCCATCAACCGGGCATAAATCCAGACGCCCGGGGTCTGGATTATGCTACTGAGTTACTGTACGCTACTGAAAAATTCCAGAAAGAAAAGCCCAATGACACTTTGCCCGACCTGGGATCGAACCCAGGACCTCATGATCAGCAGTAGCGCTTGCGACCGCTAGACCAACGAGGCAGTGCTGATAACTGTTTTGCTAAAGCTTAGTTTTCTTAGGAAAGCGGTCAAACACAATTGAAAGGTGTTTCATTTTAAGAATGATAGTTTCATAAAGTAATATCAACTTTGTCGTATGTCGTGATAGCCCAGTGCTTAAGGCCGCGCCTCTCATGCACGAGGTTATGGGTTCAAATCCGGGCAAGTACCAATGTGAATTTTTCAATTCATATGTATTTTCTGAGTTTGTCTAAGATGACATTACTGACATCGGTGAAGGAAAAAATCATGAGGAAACATGGACTTATAGTTAATATAAGACTGAAATCACCAACCCGTCTTGAGCAAGCGTGGTGATCAGTGCTCGTGCCTTCTGTGTATGAGAAGAGGCCTTTGCCTTGCAGTGGGACAGTAACAGGCTGGTATTATTATTATTTATTTATTTTTATTTATTTATTTATATTACAATTATAACACCTTTACAGATTCATCCAAGGCGAACGGCGGTTTTTATTAACCTTGTCGTGTTCTTGAGTGAAGACCTCAAATCGGAAAATCACGGGAAAGACTGCTTTATGCTAGGTGGAGCAACGGATGTCTATAAATATTATAATTGAAATGTCTGTTTGTAATTTCAAAACAACAGCTTTTCCTAAATGCTTGATGATGTGTGGTTTTACCCGAATGGATAGAATAAGAAATGAGTACAAGTGAGGAAGTCTGAAATTGGCACCGGTTACCGAAGACTTATGCGGAAACCGGTTGTCATGGTCTGGGCATGTGATGTGGAGGAAAAATGAAGAAAATGATGTGAGGAAAGTTTTGAGTCTGGATCTCGATGGCTATAAGAGTAGGGGAAGACCAAAGAAACGATGGATGGACTGTGTGACAGATGATATGGCTAGAAAGGGGGTGACTACCGAGATGACCACTAATAGAGAATATAGTAGTATGGAAAAAAGTGACATTTTGCGCTGGGTATCCCTTCTATTTGCATAATGTTCTCTTTCCTAATATACTTTGGCATAACAGTTTTGGCATAATTTGTTTTGCCATAATAATACTTTGCCATAATTTTTTTTGGCATACTGTTTATGTTGGCATAATCATCTTAAAGGCTAATTTGTTTTGGCATAAATTTAACTCACATAATGTTACTAGGCATAGTGACTATTAGCATAATAGTAGTTAGGCATACAATTACAAAAAATATTAATATAAATGAATAATTAGTATTCCCTTAAAAATTCAATTGGTATGTTGTGCTACAAAAGTTGGTGACATAACGTCGTATCCTACGAAGAGAGCCCTAACGAACATAAGGGCTTTATTTGATAATTGCATAATTTAATTCTGCTCATCATACCACATATAACCAGTTCAACAGAAAAGTTAAAAACGGTACAGATGATCAAATAATTCGGTTTTCTAAAAAGCCACAATTTCAAGGACTACGTTTTAGACGAAGAATAAAGCCACAATCGCCGTCGCGCCCTTTTTTTGCGCGAGTAGTGGGAGTGCGCGGGTGCGGGGAGAGCGTGCTAGCGCCGCTCGGCCTTTAGTCGACGGAACGCGGAGATTGGTAGCTGCTTAATTTGTTTTCTAAAAAATAAATAACATTTTACCTATACTTCTAAAGTTTAGTCATAATTAATAAAGAGACCGTTCTATTTTATAATAATTATGAAACGCCGAGGACGTAAGTTGGTGGAATTGGTTGGAAAAGAATCTTGTTTAAATGAAAGCAAACAGACGAAGACAAGTAAATCAAATTTTTTTATAGCTCAAAGGATTTTAAAGTTGAAATGATGAATGTATTGTTAAAATTGTATTTATTGATTTAAATTAAATAACATAATATCAACGCGTTTGTACTTAATTATGTGATTTTAATTACTCATTTAATTTTCTATATTCGGTACATAGAAAAAAACCCTCATGGTGATAGTGGCCGTGTTCTATGGAATGGCTAAATTGCGTATGTATAGAAAAGACTAAGCCCTAATTACGTCTGTGTCTTTCTTCTACGTTCAAATTATGTTTTTGTTTCTTAATCTTTCTTTGATGCATTTGTAATATTAACATTGATATTTTAAGTACAATATTTTTATGCACACATGATTTCAACCCTTTTGTACAAAATTAAATACTAAATACACAATTTTATGCTTTTTCTGGTATGGGGCTAAAAGCGATTAGGTTTTTCTTCTGTTGCTTGAAAATTGATATAAAAGCATTTGTGGAAGTATTCTTAGCATTCCTTAGAAAAATGACAGTTACCTTTTTTTTCCATTGCTGCTTTACCTTTTTCTTTAAGTTTTTGGAGAATTCTGTTTAATTAAATATGTTATGGCTATGTTATGTTAAATGAAGTAAGAATACAAGCAAATCTGTTCGATCTAATTCATATTATAGGTACTTACGGAGTTCCGGCAGATTTCTTTGACAACAGTTTTATTTTTTTAAAGTTGCAATGATGAAAGGGAGCGCGTTGAGTCTCCGGTGCCACCAGGTTGTGAAAAAGAGACAAAACTTTTAATCGAATAAAATATAACCTCCGAGCTTATCAACGTAAGTCGTTTTATAATAATCTTCTTAATTTTTAATACTGCGAAACTAGTTAAGCACGATTTTTTTTTTCAGGACGTAGAAAACAACATGAACCAACCTAACCAAAATGAAAGTGCAAGTGAGATTGTAATCTTTTCCGAAATAGAGAATTTACAAAACCCAGAACTCAACAAAACTCTAGAACCTCCGATTGTAAGTGATTTAATTATTGAAGTTATTGAAAAATCTGCTCAAACAACTATTTGCCAGTTAGAAACGACATAAAGTGAACTCACACCTCAAGCTGAAAATTTGTCCGTTTCAATGGCTGATATAGTTTTAGATAGTCCGTCCGACTTCGAGTTTCACGATTCCCACCCCGCTATCGTCAGCTGTAAGTTCACCTGTAGGTTCTTCTTCTACTCGCAGATGTACTAAAAAACGTGGTCCAGGTAAAATACGAACGAGTAATCCTACTGAATGCAAAGACTTAAAATGAAAGGCGCTGAAAAATTTGGACAAAGCTTTTATTAGAAAGAAACTGTCCCCGAAAAGAAAATGAAATCACCATGCAGTTGTCCAAAGAAATGTTTTGTAAAGTTGGAAGAAAATGATAGGCAACATATTTTTAATTGTTTCTGGGAAATAGGAAGTCACGAAAAACAGTGGGATTTTATATTAAAATACGTAAAGAGCCATAAGCCAAAGAGAATTAAAGCCGAAGGTCCTAATAGATCTCAAACAAGAGTCTATACTTTACCGATCAATAATGAAAGCCTCGTGGTATGTCGCAAAATGTTTTTAAATACGTTGTCGATAAGCGAAAATATTATAAGAAGTTCATTCAAAAAACGGGATACCGCGACCATAAGCAGCAGTGAAATCGGCCATACGCAGAATGAGGGAGACAGTGTAGGTAGATTCTGTTATAGAAGGAGCTTCCAGCAAAAAAACCATTTATACTCCCGATCAATGGATCAACCTAATCAGGTGGGCTAAAACAACAGGAGAAACATATAGGGTAAAAGAAATGGCCTTGGCAGATATTTTTAACTATCGTAAGTTACTCGATGGAAAAAATTTAACTATCGTAAGTTACTCGATGGAAAAAATTGGGTAAAGAATGATGATGGTAAAAAGTTGTCTGGAACCAAATTAAAGAAGTGGAAGTTACTAAGGACGACATTAACGTTCTAAAATATAAATATGAACTGGATGAGGATTACAAAAAAATCACGACATTTAGAAAGAGTACTAGAGGAAAAAAGAAATTAGTTCGGAAGTCACGCCAGTAAATGGATTACCATTAAAAATAAATTAAGATAAATATAAAGACCTTATGTCAATGTGTGAGGCTAAAATTATTCCAAAGGAATATCACTCATATTTTGGAACATTGCCTCATGAACAAGCTGGTAATACCAATATGAGAGTACTGATGAAGAAGACGACTGAATGTGAATTTTACTGATTTCGATTGTGTGTATTTGATAATTTGATTTTACATGCTGACTTTAATAAAATTATGTGCAATTTTATTTTAAGGATTTATTTTGTGTTATTTAATTTAAAGGACTAATTTTGATTGTGCGCAATTTTATTTTAAAGACTGATTTTGTGTAATTTTATTTTAATGACTGATTTTGATTTTCTTGTACCTATTTGACAATTTTTTTATAAGCTTTTATTGTTAATTTTGATTTTCTTATGGCAAGCTTAAAATGTGCGCTACCAAAGCTTAATAATATTATTAACACACCAAAGGTTAACCTTAACCTAAAGGTTAACCTTAGATTTTGTTTGGAACAAAATGTTATAATTCTATTATTATTTTTATTACATTTGCTTGTTCCCAGTAATGGATAAATAGTTATCATACACACATTCTTATGTAATAAGAATAAATACCCACATCAGAATAATATCAAAATGACATAAAGGCGATTGTGGCCTCAACATTTCCGGTGATAAAAGGCATAATGTAACTTAATACTCAAGTCCAGCTCTACGTCGCCTTAACACAACAGAGAATAAGGATTTAAGGGACAAAATGCGTATAAAATATAAAGTTAATTTATTGAAAATAATCCTAGAGGAACCATAAGATACCAATACACATTATTTGAAACCAACAATACATATTTGTTCATATTTATTTGAATTAAACACAAAAAAGTGTCTCCTAATAAGTAGCTATTATGCAGTTACGCCCCTATTCGTAGGATACGACGATAAACGAATCGCTGCAAAACCTACCCCACGTAATCTTATCTGCCCTACCCCTAGAGTGTAATTTAAAATCGCGTAGGCGCGGAGGGGCGCGGCGGCGGTGGCCCGCGAGCTGAGGAGCAGGTGGTTTTAACAGACGCCGCCGCGGCTGAGGCTGGCCGAAGCAAGCCGAAGCTGCGGTGGTGAGCGTTAAACACATCTGCGACGATAAGCTCGCGTGGGACCGCCGGAGCCCCGCAGCGCCGGAGCCGTGACAGAAACCATGCCTGCTGCATGCTTGCTTGCATGCATGGTGTATACTAACATTTTAGAAGTCATAATTATGCTTCTTTGTTATGCCTATAAAAAGTATGTTTTGATATCATTATGCGTAAATGAATTTATGCTTTAGAATGTTATGCTTAATCATTATTATGATCAGAGAAATTATGCGTAAGCTGTTATGCGTAAATAACATTATGCGAAGATTTAATTAGGAGAAACAAAAGTAAGCCAAGTTATATTAGGTCTGAAACGCCGAATATAGTGAAACCCATAGATATTAAGAACTTATGTTAGCTACCTATATTCTTGCAAATAAATATATCATTCATTCATTCATTCATTCATTCATTCATTCATTCATTAAAATTATATGCAAATTGATAGGGAACCATTGCGCTGACACCTAATAAATTGTGTTATGGGCAGGAGGATAATGATGGTATTCTAACTTATTTTTGTGCTTTCTTCTCCAGGAACGCTGTGAACGTCGTCCATGGCTGATCGATCCCTCCCCCGGTCGGTACCTCTACCTCCAAATCCGGGGCAGCATTATCAGGGAACCAGAACTGGACAACTTTACTCTCTTCAACAACATCACTGTGGCGCCAGACATGAGGCACCTATGTAGGACACCGAACAGAATAGCAGTTTATACTGGAGGACTTATACCAACGTATATTTGTCCTGAACCTCCAGAGGAACAGGTAAATTTACTCGTATGTAATGCTGGACCTAGTGATAATGATAGGTACCATTTTTTTAATTTTGTTTTAACATTGCCCCACACTAGGAATTTCTCCTGTATCGTGGGAGCGTTTACAAACATTTAAACTCACATACACAAGCAGCCAGACCCGGAACAACCACTTGTATACAAATATTTGTTCCGTGCGGGAATCGAACCCGCGACACGCAGTGCAGCAGTCAATCGCTTAACAGCTGCGCCAACCGTGCCGTCTAATGAATTTAAGGACCGAGTTTAATTAAATAAAATACCACAGCGGCCCTATCACACATGGATGTCTATTCCAAAGGAGTTTCTGAATATTATGTGGAGTTTTGATTTATTTTTAAGCTTAGTGCAATAAGAATTTTCTACCAGTCAACCTTTGGGTGATTCATAGACAAACAGTGCTATGTGTAATTATGACAAATTGAGAAATAAAAAAATATTTAAATATAAAGATACACCTAAACCTATTACAAACTATAAATATAATATAGGTATATGCATAAATGAATATTCTAAAACAAATAAGACAAACAATGGGAAAATATTAACGTTGTGATGATACTGCCAACTGTTATTGTTGTGTGTGTTAGCTATTAAGATGCTGCTACCCTTTACCACATTATACAGACGCCTGCACGTCAACCTACCCGAAACTGTCAAATTTTCCAATCACTGTTGAACCTTATGATTTAGTGATAAAGTAGAAAATCTATTAAAGAAATTCGAAAGATTGTAGTAGGGTGATTCTCAACTATACACATTCAGTTTATTCAGATTTTGTTGGCGCTGCCGCTGCGGCTGCAGAAAACCTCAAGCGGCGAAAGTATAATAACCTCATAGGCAACTATATTTTTGAGCCGTTTGGAGTTGAAACCCTAGGGCCCTGGGATCCGAGTGCTCATGGTCTATTCACTGAAATCTCTAAACGACTGGTTGACACTTCTCATGACCCAAGGGCTGGTTTTTACCTTGGCCAGAGGCTAAGCATTGCCATACAACGTGGCAATGCGGCCAGTCTCTTGGCACACTACCAGTCGACAGCGATGCGGATGAATTTTTCGACGCTATATTTTAGTTTGCATACTATTAATTTACTATTGTTTTTATTAAAACCTACATTAGCTACCTAAAAGATTTTGTTAAACATCCTTTTCCTTACTACTTTCAGATAGAAGACATGGTAGAAGTATTCTCCGACGGTTGGTCCAGAGAAGTGGATCCCCTATCTCGTCATGTGTTTGCTTCTCCCTCGGCGTCAGATCATTTTGACCTGGACTGGCCGAGGGCACTGAATGTAGAACTGATTGCTGTAGAACCGGCTTCATACTTTGTTACGTGGTTGGAACTTTCTAGAAGGTAAGCTTTGAGTTTTACGAGTATGTTGACATAATATACATTTGTAGCTTCTTTTCTTACCTGCCCTTGTCCTCTTGTTCTTACTTAAATTGGGGTCGGCACAAAATGTTTTCTCCTTCCCTTCTCCCCTGTTAGTTCTAACGTTATCATTCACTTTCATTTCATTATTTTCATCCTCATACAAACCATCCATCTTGCTTTATGGCTCATGCATTTCAACCCCGCTAATCACATGCCCATACAAATTATAACCAAATTGCAGCCTAGCATATTCTATAACTTCTTCGTATGCTAATATTCCAGACATGCAAGTTCCCATGGCGGCGTGTTTGCGCTGTCAGGAGAATGCGAGTACAGGTGCGCGTCTCTGGACGCTTGCATCGCGGCCGCGCTGTGGTGCGACGGCATCCCGCACTGCCCGCACGGAGAAGATGAACGTCTTGCGCATTGCTCTGCACTTCTGCGAGTACCAGCGCATTACGCAGTCATGTTTCTCGCACTGACTATGCTCGCGGCTTTTGCTGTGGTAAGTAACAACTTTCCATTACTGAATACAGGCCTATCGGTAGATATTCTTTCTATATATATATTACCTGGTCCCCAAGCCATCACATTACGTTAACAAGTTGGCTACTGCAAGGCCTCGTCCGATGAAAACACGAAATCTGATGTCACTTTTGAGTAGTCTCTTTTGCGGATATTATGCTTGCTTGATGAATGCGTGTATTAATAATATTAATTATGCAAAATCATTTCCCAACTTCTCCCATCCGTTGAAAGAGTATTTTTACTTTTAAATAAATGCTTATGCTTCTAAAATATTTGTATTTTGCAGATAGCGGCAGCACGCTCCTGCCGGCGGCGTCGCTCCGCTCTACAACAGCGGCTCAAGAGTCTGTCCTCTGACACCGCCATCTTTGATGAAAAAGAAGTGATTTGCTGACCAAGCGAGGACTCTGTGCGATACGTGGAAATAGATCGCGTCACCACTGTGTGACCGCTCTCCAGCGCAGAGTCCAAACAATACTTTATACAAGTTTCGAGACAGTGGACAACCACTTTCAAAGGTAGTTATGTAGTCAGATATGTTTGACCGATTCCTCTAAGTAGTGGGTCAATTGTTGGTTGATTGAGGGTATAGCATAATGAATTTGAATTGAAATTTTGTGGGCACACAAAATTACTAAGTCCTCATAGAAAATTGTACGATAAAATGTTCGAAAACGATATCTATGAGAATAATGTAAATAATTGTGATTAATAATAAAGTAGATAAAGTTAGTGCGGATATAAATTTTGGACCAAGTGCTGTCGATTGGTGGCCAAGACTTGGCTTGACTCGGACACGGGTCATTGAAGTAAATTAGTAGTTTGATGGATTTGTTTCAAATGATGAACTTGTCAAAGAGTTTTCAAATTAGGAATGAGTTAATTGACGGTTAGGGGCTTCCGCTCGTCAAATTGGCAATGTTGTAGACCATATAGAATTTCGGTGATTTAAAAATACTCTAATATCTTGGTAAGTGATGAAACGAGGAATTTAAATTGTAAATGATGAAATTGATATTATGACATACAATATCAATTGCATTGTAAACCGCCAAGATAATAGGTACTTTGCGTAAATATGATTATTATATTATTCTTAATATCGTTTTTTTTTCTGTATTTCCTTTTCACTTATCGTGTGACTTATGCTGAATAATGTATCCGAATACTGAAATTATCAAGAATGCAAGGTTTCTAATAATGTGTTCATTCGAAAAAATAAGACGAAATATTGCGAAGAAGCCTGAAATAAACTGTGTGGCCAGTAAATCTTGACACGCGGGAAAATGGGGAACTAAATTGAAAAATGTACTGAATTTGACGTATAGTTGAAGTTTGCCGTGGCAAGCAGCGCCCCCATGAGACGTCAAGTTATAATGGTTACCCGCAGATTATACGCACAAGCCATTTTGTATGATTGACCGATAGGACGTGGCAAAATTTGAGTTATGAGATCGATTGGCATGATGTAAATATTTGTAGTGTCTCTTAATCAAGGTTTGTTAATCGTTATATAGGTATATTGGAGTCTACGGCGAAATAGTGATACACGAACATTATTCGTGGTTATTATGCTTGTGTAAGGAGGATATCACAGAACGTTTAAAAAAATAGAGATGTCTTTGAGCAGGTTCTTTGCGAGTAAGGGATCTCGCGCTCTAGACGGCCACGACTCCGGCCAGTCGTGGCCGTCTAGACCAAGTGCGCGATTCGTATCCTTTTCTATAGTTTGCCTTTTACCTGGTCGCAGCGACCACTGGTCATGGTCATGTCTGTCTAGTGTGCGAGGTCCCAGCGTTACTATTATTTAGTGTTGTGAAACCACAAAGCTAAATCGTTAGGGTAGTCACGCACAATTGGACGAGTTTACATTAATATGTTGTGAATTTCTATGTAATTTTGACGTCTTTCGTTTTGTTGGAAAACGCAATTCTATCTTTTTAACGCTCTGGGGTGAATATTTGTGGATGTATAAAATTAGCTATGTAGAAATAAATTATTAATATGTTCGTGTCTCACTTTCGTGGTAAAGATCGTGTTAAATAAATTCGCGGCAATAATTCTATTAATTTATTAATTGAAGGAATCGAATAAACGTTGACCTGTGTTCTAAATGTTACTCTAAATTCGTATACGTGATATAAAACTGCCATTTTTATAAGAATATTCATGTTCAATTAACGAAGTTAGCAAATTGTTATATGTATTAATGGATGATTTTTTCTTTCATTTATTTTAGTCCACTTTTGGCACTCTTGTTGCGTTTACCGCCCAACAGATGACATTAAACTTACAATAAACAAAATCTATATCGCAAGCTATAGGAAATAACGGAGATATTCTATAAATATTCCTATTAAAACATTCGAAGAATTTTCATATTGTAGGAACACCAAAAATAATGATATTTATCCTATCGAATAAAATGCGATGTAAATAAAAACTAAAAAAAAAACTATTCATATCTTAGAAATGTATTGAAGTGATATAATATGTTTGTTTCCCAAGGAAATTATTAAAGTTTATTATATCGCGTTAACTATTAGTGAAAATCTAGGTAATAATTTGATCATAATGAAAACAACAATATTGATTTTAATATTCTAAGTTTTTTAAGACAAGACGAATGTTATTTAATATTTTGATCAAAACACTTAATTAAATGTTTTTTTTTTAAAGAAATTTATTGATTTTTTTTATGTTAAGCTTTTGAATATAATGTATTATTTTGTTACATACGTTTTGATTAATATAGTAGGTAAATAAATATGGCAGCTCATTAATAAAATATTATCTGTAAAATTACGCGCCTTTTTATGACGTTTAATAAAATGGCGGGCAAGTGCCCGTCAATTTTGTTAGAAATTAGTAAAATATCGCTGTCATTATAATTGTTTTATAATACGTTTAATAATTTATATTAAGGTAATTGTAATTATAAGGATTATTAGTCAAAATGGAGTAGAACGTTTGTATCGTCTTCCATAATGTAAATGAGAACTCCGGATTTCTTTTCCTACAATTCGTTATGCCATATCAGATACGATAATTGAATACGGATACTAATTAAACAGAGTCAGGTGTTATCCTGGAAGACAATAATGATGGATAATAGCTGTAATAAGCAGAGGTACATAATTTCACGTTCAAAACAATGATTACGAAGAGTTATGATGATAATAAGAAGTTTTTAAAAATAAAAGTATTTACTGCATGAGTTTTGTGTTTAATTTTGCCAGCTAGAAAGGTGTAATACATTAGTACACAATTTGGTAAGTACTGATAAAGCGCTTCAAGAGCGCTAGCTGTACCTAGATCAATTTTGTGGGGGGCGTAGAACTATTATATTTATTTTATATTTGTCATCTTATTTCAGATAAATGTGCACTCTTCTACGCGTCTATTTTAACATTTTCGTTTTTCTTAAATGAAAACCTATTAATTTTTATTTAAAACTAGCACTTTACCCGTGGCTTCACTCCCGTGGTCTTTCCCGCGGGACCCGTTATTTTTCCCGGAATAAAAAGTAGCTTATGTTACTCCCTGAAAACTAAACTTTCTAATGATAAAAGATTTTTTAAAATCGATCCAGTATTTTCGGAGCCTATTCAATATTAGTATTCCAAATTCGCTATGATCGAATGCAGCCAGAGTTGTTTTTCTATAACCATAATCTTTACAGTACTATCAATTTGAAAATGTATTTATTTTATTTATTTATCACATGTTTCCTTTGCCATTACAGATCATAAATCTAATGCGACAAAGTAACTTAAAATATACTTATCTATACCTTACATGCTACACAGTATGTGGCCCTTGTGAACTCACTCAGTGTACAGGTGAATAGGTCTATGGCATCCGCCACCGTGTTGAGAGTGCGCAGCGCACGAGTTAGCGGTGCGCTCCCCAGCAGGTTAGTGCGCGCTCTCGGCACCACCAGCAGCTGCGACTACTGGCTATAAACGCACGTCATTTATTATTCCAAGATGTTGTTGACGTATCATATATTAGCATCAAACCCAAAAATTCCTCACATCCCAAACATGGAGCTCCTCCTATTTCAATATACCTTGACCAAGTCTTTAGAGGTCAATTATGTGTAGAACGAGACATTTGACAAATCAGGGTCATTAGAAGATCAATTTGCTTAAATTCCAAATGGCGCGGATGTTTTAAACAAAATATCAATTTCGTGCACAATTGCAGTGTCTTTCTTGAACATATTGTCACCTGATGTCTAACTACAATCATTGTTTGGCACATTAATGTTATTAGTAATAGTAAAGTTAGCATGGTTTCGTAAAAAACTACTTTATTTGGTAAACTGCTTATTTACACATAAGTAGACATACTTCGTTATTCAATGTAAATTTAATAAGTAGTAAAATTTCTATCATTTACATTATTTTACACGTGCGTAATTTATATTAACAATAGCCACTACGTCATTTTAGCCATAACATGAACAAACACATGGTATATTATTTAAAAAATACCATTTATCACAAATCCACCTGGCTTAGTACTTACACGCCGTTACCCAGTTTTAACTGAACACACCCTGACTCATAATTTCGTATGCTTTAGAGACGTTACCGGTGATATCTTCAGCAGGTCTGTCTGACGTCACTAGCCAAGTACTTGCGGTTGCACCGTGTTTGTATGCATGGATTAGGCCTTCCACTGCCGATTCAATCCTGGAAGGATAATTTTGTGATTGGTTTAGATTGACCTTAAAAATAAAAAAGTCATCGGCGTATACCATTAACAACAATTTCTTTGTCAGCAAAGTATTTTATGTTAATATGTTGACCCACTTATTTTAAACTAAAAGGTAACAGAAAATAGCCGTCTTAACCTGACATATTTAAAGCCCTTATTTGCAGCTATAGGGGTCTGATGATATCCAAACAAAGAATCAACCTTTACAAAAAATTGCTTACTGCAATGAAAAGTCAGTGCACATTGGACACGTGTAGATTACTTTAAACTACTGTATTATAAACTTACTTTTGCATTGGAAGTCGCCCCATGCTACCTATAAGAAGATCATCAGTGTCTTTATCAAAGGCTCCCATTTTGGAAGTGCTGAATAAACTTGTGTCGGTGCAACCAAAACATAGTGTTACTACACGGACTCCTGAACGTGTCGAATGTGGTTCTTTCTGAAAGAAAAATAAAACAAGACTTAAAAAAATATGGCTTGATAGGAGGAGTGTTCAGTGATTGGTTGAGTTTAAGTAGATGGGTTCTGTCTATTTCAAAATCTAAATATTTAAGTCAAGTCATGGTAAAAATTGGAGCGACGATGTGATGGTGACAAGTTATATATCTACATAATTAAACATGAATTATAAAATACATTTGACATCAACTGAGAGTCTCAATAAACACTACAATCTTAACAGAATTATAACGTAACATAAAAAACAATAGAAGAAAACAACATTATTAAACTATAAAGTGTTTAAACAATATGTGTCTTAATTTTTGAGTGAAAATCAACATTAGCAATAACATTAGCAGTATCTACAGTTATAAACCTTTGAATTATCATCTAACTGTATCTACTTATGTAAGTCAATAAATAGTATTGGTACTGTAGCACTAAGTAAATCTATAATAATTGCAGTAAGTAGATAAAAAATGTACGGTAAAGTACTATATTTTTGGTTATTGGATCGCTTTACAAGCAACTCGTGAAATTGTAGTTGCTGTGGCCCTTTTACTGTATGACTTGCTATACTTACTCCAAGGCAATTGCTGAACTGCAACACAGCGCTCTTTGTGGCAGTATACACTGGCAGCAGGTGAGCTTGGAACAGCCCCACAATGGAAGAAATGTTTATAATCGTGCCACCTCTCCCACCCTGGTCTTTGCGCATTAAGTCGAATGCTTTGAACGAACTTTTTATCAAGGCAGTCTGGAAAAAAATAACTTTACTATAATTAAGGAACATAACAAAAAAAAGCATGGGTTCTTTTTAAATGATAAGAACTGGTTTTAAATGAACTTTGAAACAAAACATTCATCAAGGGTAAAATCATTATTTTGCTTCTATTTTTATGCATTAGATTGGCAAACGTATTACTTTCTGCAATCAATCCGCAAACGAAAGGATTACGTTCTAAAATATACGAGGACATCCAAGAAGCAGATTTGCAGATTTTCAAGTTTAAATAAATTTGTGTTAGGTTTTATTTAAGAAAATAATACTTACAACATTTATATCAATCTCTTTCAAATATGCATTAGGTCTATCGTTCATTATACCAGCGCAGTTGATCACGACATCTATATAGCCGAAGTCATTGACCACATTGTCGTATACCGCATCCAGCTCGTTCGACGTGACGTCGCATTTGTGGAACCTTATTTTGTCGTTCCCATATATAGTGGTCAGTTCCTGTTCTAAAGC
This sequence comes from Xanthia togata, assembly GCA_963853775.1. Taxonomy (NCBI): domain Eukaryota; kingdom Metazoa; phylum Arthropoda; class Insecta; order Lepidoptera; family Noctuidae; genus Xanthia; species Xanthia togata. The sequence continues at coordinate 6,816,879 of OY970802.1, read as the reverse complement.
TTTGCCATTGTTGATGTCAACATCTAGGGCTGCTACATGCTAGAAAACGGGTTTTTATGTTGAGTTAAAAAAGGAAAGAAGGAGACCTCGCGGCCTGTCACCTAACCGCTGGTTAGACCAAGTAACTGCCCTCACTGGACTCTCTGTTACGACCGTCCTGAGAGAAGCCGCTGCCTACTGCCCACATTACCAGCCTAGCCTCGGGCTTCGCTTCGTCGTCTCGATCGTCTCCCGAAGCGCTTCAAAACTCACTGCCTAGCTTAGACTACGTCGTCGCTACCTAACGTGGTCTTAATCCCACTAACAACTTAATAAATAATGCTCGGTCTCTAACGACAGCCTACGGACTATCACTTGATATTCATCAAGTCTCCTAGCTTAACTCGCCTGGACTCTGACGTTCTTTTAGCCTTTCGTGATTCAAAATCAACTGCCTCACTTGTCTTAGTTGTCTTCAAATATCCGTCTCCCCAGTTCCCCACATTCCTAAAACAACTTCCCACAGTTTTGCAGAATAGGTTTATTGCAGTTTTTGTGTAAAAATTCTCAATTGTTATAAAAGGGTCCGCTTAAATTGCCTGAGTAGGTTTCATGCGAACCAGTTGTGGCAGTAATAATATTCGTTGCCTTGGAACAAAGACTATCAAACTTTCGAGACGGAAGATTCAAAAGTTACAATAAAATTTATATAATTATATTGTATCATAAAACCATACTATTATGTTTTAGCACAAAACCTATTAAAGTTATTTAGCTATCTGCTTGAATAATAAAACTATCAATACAATAGTATAACTACAGTTATAGGACAATAGATGGTTACATCAATGGGAGCATTGGCATTGCATGGCATGCAAGGCCTTTCGAATGGGTCATAAGTTATTGTTTTAAGTTTCAAGCATGACTCTAGACTTCTATTTATTAGTTACCTTACTTTCATTATATTCATGAAAGAGCACGCTTGATCCACTAACTTTGAGAACCGCATGTTGACAATCCGTGCTTTGATTTAAATTCTTAGAATTCGCCAACATGTTTCCCATCGTGGATGGGATTTCTAAGGGTTTTCTATATTGTTTTACAATTTTAAAGAAGAGTAGAGATTTATTAGAGTAACGTATCAAGCCGTCAGACCATAAAATTGAGATTTAATGTGTTTCTAAGTGACCCAAACCGTATGCCAATTTTAAAGTAAGTAAATATTATAATTTGTTATAAATTAGAATAAATGACACACAGTCACATCAGGTAGCTGTAATGACAGTTCATAATAATGACTATTCAGAAAACTGACACTGGGACTGGTCTGTCTATTTTACGATTAAATAAAATCGGATATTTCCCACATTTACAAAAAAATATATACATATTTACATTAAAATTATAATAAAAAAATATTCAAGTCTCAGTTTACAAAACACTAACTCCAAACGGATATCTCTCGAGGAAACCACTGACGAAGATCATTTCGAATTCACGGAAACATTTTAAAATTTACGAAAACATCTACTCACTTTCGCTCCTTCATCCAAAAATGCCTTGACAATCCCAGCACCGATGCCCGCAGCCGCCCCGGTCACGAAAAACACTTTACCTCTTATTTCGAACATGTTTACGAACGTTCGGAGTTCACGATGACAGTTAGGAGTCACGATCACGACTGATCTAAGCCGCAATCAATCTGCAAGTAATATAAAAGTCATTAGGTCTGCAATGAACTTAGACTACTATTAGTACTCTAGTGTTTGAATTACGATAAAATTAACAATACGATCAGTGTTTTATTACGACTTAGATCATTTGAGTTGATAGTGCCTTGTATTTGTTTACTGATTATGATTCTTGTTGATCTGAGCTCGTATGTACCTAGAAATATATGTAACATAGAGTTGTTGACGATTAAATGTATTTTTTTGTGTGTAAACAAAATTGTATAATTGTCCCATAAAGTTCCCACTGCTGGGCTAGGACCGAGTAGTTACAATTATTTCTACAGTCGGTTTCCTATTTGGAAATGTTGTTCATCGGTTGATACTCGTATCAAGGCCTCGGACCAAAAACAATATTGCGTAATTACTGTTGACATTACGTACTCTGGTTGCGACATTGGCAAATGACAACAAAAACATAATGTTGATTGCAGAGTAATAAATAATAAGAGAAACGTCGCATCTGTATAAGATTGCTCAGCAAAATGCTGTCACTTAGGACGAACCTAACGTCAACAGCGCTGGTTTTCAGCAATTACCTATGGAATGACCTATTGACGTCCCCCTGTGTGATGTAATTTATCAGGTGCCTAAGTATTATTTTTCACTGAAATATGTGTGATTCAACCGAACGTAGTATGTACGTGTAATAAAATAAAAATATGTATCTGTAATTGTGCGTAACATAAATTCAAGAAACACTAATAATAATACATAAACTAAGACAATAATGCAATGAGAATATAAATTAAGTACTAAATTACTAATTAAATGTTGTGTAGGTACAGTGTGGTATGTTTTCCTCTTCATTCCTGTTTTCAATCATGTCATAATAATATATCAATAGAATATGGCAATAATTCAATAAACTATTATTTTTTCTGCCGAAAATTTCAGGGGAATATTTTTCCTCAATTCGTGGAATTTTTATCTTTTTTTTTCATTACTGTACCTACACTTTATGGCCGAAAATGAACCATCTCCTTTAGATAATTCACTAATAATCCATAATTAAGCCTACATTTATACACCATAGATTCTTAGATGCACCATGGGAATTGCGATTTGTGACTGGCGTGGCGGCCATTTGCATAAAAGGTAGGCATTGAGGTATGGGGCTGGTAAAAGTCAACCATGCTTTTTCAGTCAAAACGGTAAATATGCTAATTGGTACAGCTTGGTAGTGTTATTTATGGATTCTTTAATATTATTCTAGTGGAATGACATGGATCCATTGACCAACTTTTTTCATATCAAATATATAGGTAGTATTTTCAAAGCCATTGTCTGTAAAAATATATTAAATGGCGAAAAAATATAGTAGGTACCTATGTTTCACAAACGTTTTGATTCTTTAAAATGTATATTTTTTGCTACTATGCTGCTATGCGTTTTATTTTAAATTATTAACAGGTTTTTATTTTATTTTAAGTAACTAAATATTTTTACACTATTTACAAAATTTAGCTTTTATGAGATTAATACTGATCCCATTGCGATCATCTCGCTATTTTGTATTGAAATCAAAATATAGTAGTTTCGCCTACAATACTTTTTCTTTAGAAATATATTATTTAGGCCTCTAATATAGTAATATTAGAGGCCTATCTATCCTACTGGATCTATCCTACTGGATCCTACTGGATACTAAATTATATAGTAGGGTTGACAACCCTACCCATGACCTACAACTCGACAACCAACTTAACATACAACTTAACATTTATCTAAATAAAAAAAATTGTTCATAATAAAATAAAAAATCTTCACTTACCTACTTTTGGTGTTGAGTAATTTAAATTATTTGATCATAAATACCAAACAATATTCACTGCACTAAACGAATAATAATGTCGATCCAAAATGTTGGTCCCAGATCACACTCTAGTGCACAAAAAACCCCCACATCCCACCGAGTCAAACGCTATTCTGAGCCGAAACAAAATATGTTCACGAAAACATACATAGTAGCAACTTTAACCACACTAGTTCATACAAACGTAATACCAAAATAATTTGTAATTCAAACATATTCTTAAGGTAGTTTGTATTTATACCGATTGGATTACAGAATATTTAGGCTCCCAAATATATATTTTTAACGGAAACTGATTTTAATTCGAGTTATGAAAAAAATAAGATTTCTATAGAAATTTTAAATTCCTCGTATCTCGTCTTTATATCAGTGTCCATTCAAAGTCAAAGTCAAATAATTTATTTCAATTAGGCACAAAAAAGGCACTTTTGAACGTCAAAAGTATTATGTTATCATAAGGTATTACGTTTTTATGAACAACGCATGCTCCGCGGGCCCCTTAAGTATTACTTACTGCAGGCTATCTCGTGCATACGGAACATAAATAATTATTTAAGACTTGCTGCTGCCCACGACTGGACCCACGCACCCTAATCCTTTTTTTTTTCTAAAGTAAAAGTAGCCTAAGATACTCCTTATAACATCAGCAATCTGCCAGTGAAAGTCCCGTCAAAATCGGTCCGGCTGTTTCGGAGATAAGCTGAACAAACAGACAGACAGACAGACAATAAATTTAAAAATATAGTGTATACGGTAATTATTGTATACTTTCATATGCATTTTGTAAAAAGCTGTTTTTTTAACACTACACACAGACACTTCAATTATTATTTTTCTATATTTATGTAAAGACTAAAAGGTGGTTCACACTGAACAGACTGTGCTGCTGCGCTGTCTTCGGAGATACCTAAACGTCATCGGCTACTCTACGAAGTTCATTACCATCAGGAAAAGGTCTGATCTGACAAGGGCATAATAAAAGAGATAATGGTGCCGATCCTCTTGTCACCAATGCCTCTAAACTAGACTAAAAATCAACAAAATTTTGTTTATTCCTGTCAAACGATGATTTCCCATTCTGAAATAGACTAAAGTGACACAACTTAAATATATTTTAGTTTGACAGCACTAAGATGGTACAGAGATTTTAAATTAGTGTAGGTAAATGGCAATTTTGCTATTCCGAATTTGACGTTTTTAACCTAAAATTTTAATTGTCTAACAATCTGACCATTTTCAAACACGATTTAAACTGGTGTGGACTACTATTAGTTGTTATGAACACGAACACCTCGACTTCAGGTGCAAAAACAGTACTGTACTAGATTTTTTTCTTTTCTTTTGCTTATATCTCGAAAATGGTGTGTCCTATCCCAAAAATAATGAAAATTTCGACCCCCTCTATGAAGCCCTTATACTCCTAATACTCAACACGTAGGTACTATTTTTTGATATTTTCATACAAAAAGTGAAAAAATCCATATAAAACACGTCGGCTCTAAAAAAAATCACGGAGTAGGGCAAACAAGTATGTACCACGTGGAGTCGCGACTCAAATTCGATTTTAGTCGTGTCAAAATAATTTATAAATTTAGACAATTTTTATTGCAGAATAGCTTTAAGATTCTCGTAGCCAAAAGTAAGGAATTTTAGTGATAGTTTAGTTAGTTTAGTTCGGTGTACAAGAGAATCGGCACCATTAAGATATTAAGTAAGACTAACTACTAATTTCATATCCCCATGGGGACTGCTTGTTGTTTAAATATGTCCCGAAAGAGGGATTTTTACATCATACGTTTAGAGTAGGTAATAGTCAGCTTGCCGTTGAATACAGTGTGAAAATGGCTTTACATACAGTTGTTTAAATTCAAGGTAAAAACTTTAAACGTACAAATAAAGATGGTAATCTAGATAAAGCTATAAGCAACAATAATAGCGGAGAAATTTTATAGCTGTAGGTACATAATACGCTTTTTACTAAGATTAGGTACCTCTAAACCAACAGTATTTTATGCAAAACATTTTTGACAATTTTTTTTCGATTTGGTCCACCAGCTCCAAAACTTTTACATTTTACCAATATTCAGACTTATATACTTATCAATTTGGTTCATTATTATTTAGTATTATTACTTGCTTAAATTAGCGATAATAAAGAGTAAGTACAAGTACCAATCTCAATGTGAACCTCAAGGTTAAAGCCGGCTGATCTCGTCGGCCTTCACCCAAATTATACTTAACATCAATACTGACGTTTTTATTTACATTTCGTTGAATAATTTGATAACGTACAATAAAACTTCGAGCAGACTAGCGAGACGCGACAACTCGACGCCGATACCGTGAAGTTTTCTTATAAATTTTATTGGTCGAGTCACGTCGCGCCGTCGCGTCGCGCTCGTCTGCACGAGCCTTAATACTAATATTTTTTTGGTGCGAGACAAGATTTTAATTCATTATTATATCGATAACTCAGGTCAGTACTAAGGTTATGAGGTCATTCAGCAGCTTCATCTCTTCCTAAATCTTCATTCTTTATCATGTATTTTGGCTTGCTTGTCGCTTTTAATCATAAAATAACACACTCTATAACTACGATTCCTTAATAAGTTTATTTGGCTATGGCCTGCAGTCGTTTAGGTATTTGTAGAAAATCAGTAAAAATCTTAATTGTCTCTAGAATCCCATATAATTAAATCATTGGTGGAGAACACGATATTATAATTATTATATATAAGTTTTTGTATCACATTATTTTCGGTACAATCTTCAATCAGTCGTCTCTAAGAGTCAACTTAATTGTGTGAGCTAACTCAGCATACGCCTTATTGATTGTTGAAGTAATGTCTTTAGCCGGTTTGCCGTTGTTGATCAACCAGGTGCTTCCACTTTTTCCTCTCCTATACGCCTCAAGAGTTTCTTTAGCCGCTACCTCCGCACTGTACAAAGTGAAACAATATACAGTTCTCGCAAAACTTTATGAGCCCTCTGAACGTAGGCCCAAGTACTAAACCGCGCAGGGCACAGATGAGTGCAAAATCATTTATTGTAAGCTGTGCAACATTTATTACTTACTGCGCAGCCACTCGCATGCAACTTCCGAGAGCTCAAAAAGTTTTGCGCATACTGTAAAAACAAACACCCTAAGCAAAATAGTATTTTACGAGCACTCTGGATCCCAACAACAGGACACATACCTACAGAGGACGATAAAAATGTTGAAGATGTTTTTCGTTTTCTTTCTAGTGACGCGGTCTTCACTAAATACACTGTTGCTAAAAACAACTGACTTAAAAAAAAAACACTACAGTGATTTTTTTTTTCACTTTTTAGTGTTTTTTGGAAGTTGTGTTTTCTAAAAAGTTTTTATATTTCACTTTTTAATTATGGTACCTTCCCCACACAACAGGAATACACGTGACAGGAAGTTATTATAAAATCATCCACATAGACGAAGTAGGAAAAAAAACGTAGGATTATTGAAGCTAACTCAAAAACTACCCAAGTAAATTTAATAAAATTTATATGGGTAACACCGTGCAAGCTTCCTCTACCAAATGAAAAAAAAAAAACAAAATCCGTCCACAATTGACGAAAATATCGATGCACTGCACATACATTAAAAAATAAACATACAGGCGAACGTAGAAAGTCGTTCTGAAAGTCGGTTAAAAATCAATCAACTCAGTCTATTGCCATCCATCTTTTCATCATTGTGATTTGTCTCTCCTCGAATCTATGTATATGTAGTAAAGAGTACTTTATTTACTGACAACCAAGACCGCTAAACCACAGAACCTACAGGTCTTGCAATAGGATCCCATCACAGACGTAGCTATAATATAATGGAGGAGGCTTTTATTTAGATATTGTTTACGTTTAGTCTTTATTTTTTATTTCTGCCTGAGTATAGTTCTCGATGTTTTTTGGTTGGCATATTGGCGTGTGCTAGCTGTCATATGGCTATGAATTTATAATTTAATTATTTTTTCTGTTGCGTACCTAATGTAAATTATTTTTCATACAGAATCATTTTTTTCTAACTGAACACAGCTGTGCTGGGTAGTTTGTTGCGCTACTTCTTCTTCCCAACTAAAGAACTAGGAAGTGGTGAAGGGTGGGCGTTCTGGGGGACTGTCTTACGTAATTTTGACGTTCGAAAAGTGCTGATTCTCAGCCTAGTTTCAATAAACGTCTTTTGAATTTGAATTCATATAATATATTACGATATATTTTCCAAAGTAATCTTCGAGTAACCTCAGACGGCACTATAATATACAGGGTGTTTGGTGCATCGTGTGCCAAATTGAAATGGTCGACAGAAGGGGTCATCTGCCATCGATAAGATTACTTTTAAATAAAAAATTAGTGACATTAGTCACTAATTTAAAATAGAAAAATCAAACCAAAATTTGTGACTAAAGTCACTTATTTTGTATTTAAAAGTAATCTAAAACAATACACATCTAAATTAAATTAAATTTCAGTCTACGCCTTATGCTTTTTTTAAATTTGTATTTTAATGTAAAATTTGGGTCTTTTTTTAATAAAACAATAAAAACGATTTAAAAAAAAACACAGGTCATGAGAGGTGTTTAGGGGTCTGAAAGGATAGCAGATGATCCCTTCATGCGACCATTTCAATTTGGCACACGATGCACCAAACACCCTGTATATATTTCTAGTACTCACCAAAAACTAAGCAAAAACAAAGTATATTAATATATATATTATAGCTACGCCTGTGACGGGCTTATACAATAGCTAGTACCAACCTTTGGGTTATAAACGTCGCCGCTATTTCTTGCAGTTGAATGCCCGCGTCGAAACTGGCCATTAGGTCTGTAATACCAGTCGTCGTTGCACCATAACATATTGTTATCACTCGAACACCAGTTGTCGAATGATATGGTTCTTTCTGAAAATTATAAATTTATGTCATACTACCTGCGCCCCGCGGTTTCACCCGCATAAGTCTCGATCCCGTGGGTATATCGGGATAACAAGTATCCTATGTCCTAATCCAGCTGGTCTACCCATGTGCTAAATTTCGTCCAAATCAGTTCAGCCATTTTAGCGTGAAAGTGTATCAAACAAATAAACAAACAAATCCACTTTCGCATTTATAATATAAAAAGTTAGGAAGTTAGGATTAGTCAACACTTAGGCAGCTAATTTAGGATCATTGCAGTTAAAATTAGAACCCCAGTTTACTAGAAAATCTATAATTCCATTCCTTTTTGTGGATAGGAATAGCATAAAATATTGAAAAAACTTATCTCTTGCTCAATCTTATACATTTATAGTCACAGCTATATGTATCTTTTAAGTTTCTCAGTATAAAGAAATAGTACTCTTTATTATTTAGGTAGGTACCTACAGTCTAAATCTTCACCATATAAATTACATACATAAATGTAGAAAAATTACATGGATGGCACAATGGGCGGTCTTATCTCTAAAAGCTCTTTAATTTCAAAGACAACCTTTGCATGTATTTAAGGACCCTTTGGCCATGTGGCCAAAACAACTTCAAGTTACTAAAGAAGAAAATACGTTTGCGGTGAACATGGGGAAAAGAAAGAACACAAACACAAAAAAGAACAAGTTGGGGAAATATGCGTCACATCTACGCAAAAAGGCCATCGCCCAGCATAATGCTACGACCCTATGCGAGACAAAGCGCTGGTTTTCAGCGACAGCCGTCGTAGACGTGTTGACCGGTGCAGCATACAATGAGATATAAATAAGAAAATAAATAAATATCCATTACTTACTTGATAAGTTCGCGTTTGAACTCTATATCACTGAAGGTAATAAGTGGACGCTTGCTTAGTAACCGATTCAATTGGAACTAGAAGACTCACATGCTATAGTAATGGGAACTACTTGCCGGAGCAAGGAGTAATTCCACTCCTTAATATATCTGGTGTAATCAATTCAAAAACTTACACCAATACAGTTACTGAACTGCAGAACAGCACTTTTAGTACCAGAATACACAAAGAGAAATGGACTGTGTTGGCCGAGCGCCGCTACAGAAGACACGTTGATGACTGTTCCTCCTCTTCCACCTTTGTCCTTGCGCATCAGGTCTATAGCTTTAACTGTGCCGTTAACTAAAGCTGTCTGTAACACAAACACGAGTAATTAAGATACAAGCTATGTATCTAATTACGTAACATAATTTGGTAAACGATTAGGTACGACTAATCTGTTTCATTTTTACAGTTCAACAACATTTATTGCGTTATTTACGTTGTTGCGTGCTTTCCGAGACTCCTCCGTGCCTCGGAAAGCATGTTAAGCTGTTGGTCCCGGCTGTCATTCGTGGATCTTTGACAGTCGTTACGGGTCGTCAGAAGCCCGAAAGTCTGACAACCAGTCTTACCAAGGGGTATCGTATCACCCAATTACTGGGTTGTGGAGGTCAGATAGGCAGTCGCTCCATATAAAATACTGGTATTCAGCTGCATCCGGTTAGACTGGAAGCTGACCCCAACGTAGTTGGGAAAAGGCTAGGCAGATGATGATTTACGTTGTTGAGCAGATTTTTTTTTGAACTTATGAAGCAATGGATTAGCAATCTGTTTCAAAACGATTCAGATTCTGATTGATCATGTATTACGCCACTAGGGTACTAGTTACCGATAAAATTGCCAATAAAAACCGATAAACGATAAGTTATTTTGATTATGAGATAAAGGTATTCAAGGTCAGTCGTAAATACCATCTGTTAGCCCAGGTTCGCACGGGCGATTTTTTTTCGAGCACTGGATTTTCAACGCTCGTCATAACGCCTAGAGTTGAAAATCTAATAGTGTGTTTTTTCAACGCGCTGGGACGAGAGTGCATCCCAGCGCGTTGGATTCTCAACGCTAATAATTCCTGGGCGTTTGACTTAATCGGAGTTGACTCCCCTTCATCTTCAACATCATCACTTGTCTTAGGTCCTCTTCACTTAAGGCATCATCACTTAGGGCTTCTCGCTTAGTCAGTCCGCTGGGCACCGCCGCGAGAACACTTCATAAGTTCGAAAAAAATTGCTCAACAACGTAAATACCACAATGAATTTTGTTGAACTGTCAAAACGAAACAGATTAGTCGTAATCCTTTACGAACATTTGTTACGTAATTAGATAGCTGGGGAGGCCTTTGCCGGCAGAGGGAAAGTAAAGCCTAGTAAAAAAATCGGTATCTTTAGATTTTAAGGACATTTCGGATCTTAAAGTCATCTTCAAATATCTATAGATGAAAGGACCTTAATAATAATTTAATAAGTAATCATTTTATTTCGGAACACACATCCATAGTTTGTTAGTAAACATGAAGCTTAACTACCTTAGGGCTGATTTCACCTATGAAACTGAACGCGATTAGCACATCTGAACCAAGTTCAAGAGCTGTCAGTGTCAATATTCCAAAGAAAATAATGACACTGACAGCTCTTAAACGTGTTTTATTTGCTGATCGCTTTCAGTTTAATCGGTGAAATTCGCCCTTCATTCAGGAGAGATCTATAGACAGAGAGATTATTTACTTACAAAATTGATTTCGATTTCTTTGCGAATACAATCACTGTCACTCTCATTTGCCACACCTGCATTGTTGACTACCAAATCTATGTAGCCATACTGTTCCGTGGTACTCTTGAAAGCTCTGAAGAGTTCCTTATCATTGGTTATATCACATTTAGTGAATATTACTGTGCCAGCTCCATGTTTTTCGTTAAGTTCATTTTGTAGTACTATTCCTGCAGCTTCGTCAACATCCAGTATTCTAACATGCTGTAAGAAATGGTTTAATTAACGTTTAAAGAATTATTTGATCATGTAATCTTATCAATTTTATGTAGCACAAACATTAAAAGCAATCTCTATGTTATATGTATTTTTGAAATTCGTTTAATTGTAGGCGTTTTACTTTTCATTCCATAGTATAAATATTATTAATATTTTTCTTAAGGATTATAATACTATCACTTGATCAATCAGCCTAGCCTTTTCGCAACTGAGGTCGGCTTCCAAGAGGAGCTCGTGGCTAAGTAATAACTGCCGCACGAGTCGATCCGTCAGGTTTAGCTACGCTTGCCGGGGTTGGTCTGTGGATGGGTGACCATCTTTACATACCGAGACTCCTCCGTGCCTCGGAGAGCACGTTAAGCCGTTGGTCCCGGCTGTCATTCGTGGATCTTTGACAGTCGTTACGGGTCGTCAGAAGCCCGAAAGTCTGACAACCAGTCTTACCAAGGGATATCGTATTACCCAGTTTCTGGGTTGTGGAGGTCAGATAGGCAGTCGCTCCATGTAAAATACTGGTATTCAGCTGCATCCGGTTAGACTGGAAGCCGACCCCAATATAGTTGGGAAAAGGCTAGGCAGATTTGTTGAGGTCGGCTTCCAGTCTAACCGGATGCAGCTGAATACCAGTATTTTACATGGAGCGACTGCCTATCTGACCTCCACAACCCAGTTTACACGATACCCCTTGATAAGACTGGTTGTCAAACTTTTGGGCTTCTGACTTCCATATCGATTCACCCTCAAAGTTCTATGAACGACCGCCGGGACTAACGGCTCAAGGTGCTTTCCGAGGCACGGAGGGGTATGAATATCTAATGGATGGTCAACCATCCACGAATAGACCGCGGCAAGCGTTGCTTAACCTGAGGCTTTTATTATTTAGCCAAGAGAAAGTGTCACTGATAATATCCATAAAACATTGTCAAAAATTGTTTTTGAATAATAAATTTAAAAATATAGGTAATAATTATTTTCTTACCTTAGCTCCTTGTTCCACCAGTACTTTAACGAATGCTGCTCCAATACCGTTGGCAGCACCGGTTATCAAAACAACTGTGTCGTTTACCTCGTACATACTGACTATCCCACTTACAGGCCGATTAATGCCCAGGACAGGATCTTGCTAATTTTATTAATTTTTTATCTCCTTTTTATCTTTAATGCTTATCGCGATAAAGCGAACTGCACTTCGCTCGCTCTCTGTTTTACCGCGAGACGTCAAGCGGTGTGCGAGAGAGAGCGGTGTGCAAGAGAGAGCGCGTGAAGTGAAGTTCACCTTATCACGACAATGTGGCCGTAGCATTAACGTGTCTGACTGACATGAAAACAGGCGGCTGATGCCTAAGGCTTATGAATTACGAAATAATAGTTTTAGAACACGAAACTAGTGGTAAAATGGTAAGTCTAAAATGCTATTCATACAACTTCAACTATAAAAAATAACTTATTCAATACTAACCGTTAGGGATAGAAACTAACTTGTAAGTAGGTATTGTAAAGCCGCGTACCCACGGCCTGTCGAGGCATGTAGTGGCCTGGCGCGAGGCCACGCCTGTCGAGGCCTATCGCGGGCCGTGCCGAGCATTCCCACCACAGGCCTCATCGGATCGACGGTTCCCACGACCTGTCGGCCTGGCCTGGCATGATCTGGCCTGTGAGAATGCGGGCCGTGGGACCGCAGCATAAGACATCGATCATCCTATTGTTTATTTTTTTTCCCCTGTTTCGCCAACCATGAGAAAAATAATAATGACAAGTTTAAAGACAACATTTATTAATTAGGTGGTACACAATAGAATTACTATGAATGAACAAAAAAAAAACACGGTTTTCTTAGAATTTATTTTTAACATTTTTTTTCTAATAAAATTTTTATTCTTTCACTCCACCATTCAATATATAGTTTTCCATTTGATTTGGTTAAAGTTAAACTCATATAGTTCTTTAAGATTTTTTGTACCCTATGTACATGTAGTACCTACCTAGATAACAAAGGGATTTAAATACCTATATAAAACTGAACACAAGCAAGAAAGAACAACATCAAGGTAATAAGGACAACAGCGTTACAATATTTTCTTTAAAGATTACCAAGACAAGTTTGCCAAATCAAAAATAATCTCACACAAATTCAAAAGTGCAAATTTCAGTGCAAGTTGGTCTGACAACACCCTTATTCTTTGCAAAACTATTCCGATGATCCAGCAATAACTTGAGCAATTTCCGCATCAGCTTTCAGTATGTGCGAAGTAATGTCTTCTGCAGGTTCATCTGCTTGAACCAACCAAATGCTGGCACTCTCTCCTTGCTTAAACATGTCTATCAATCCACGGGCTGCTGATTCAGCGCTAGAAAAAACGGAAAGTATCATCATCAATTCAGCGGTAACGAGTAACTTTGGGTGTGATCAGAATCGGTAGAATATCAGCTAGGTGACAACAACAAGTGGACAACAAGTCTGCTAGTCTACGATGGGATTGGGCGGGAGATGTACGATGCATCGGAACAGATGGGCCAGAGTTGTCACATAGTGGAAATCAGAAAACGGGCATCATCGTCGAGGGAGGCTGGAAACACTGGCATGATTAAAAAGGCAACATACAGGGAAGAATGGAAAGCTGTGGGGGAGAGCTTTCGTGAAAAAAGGGGCAATAATTATAGTACAACGCTGTATGCAGTTTGTCCAGCTTTTCAGTCTTGTCTTTTGAGTCAAATTAACCTGTCTCTTGTTATTTCTAGCTGACTATGGGACGCTGGTCCAGTGCATTATAAATCTCTTGACCATCTTATATTTTCTAGGAACGGACTTAAACAAACATAGAACTTCACTACCTTAAATACTCCTTCATCAAATAAATGCGGTAGATGCGAAATTAACTACTTTGCCACGAAATTTTTAAGAAAAACATTTTTAAACTCAACAATCCCTTGACGTATGAACTATAATGAGAAGCACATCTCGCGGGCGTTGCTACAGCCCGCGTTTGAATGAACTCTACCCCCTCTATTCTTCAATGAGATACCACAGGATTAACTTTTAGAACGCTCATTTCCATGCAGCTACTAAATGTAGTTCAGCAAGAAACTCCTGGCGACGGCATACAGATTCTGATAGCAACAAAATGTAGCTACCCTAGATTTGCAAATGCAGCTATACAAAGCCTCCAATTACCAGTGTAGAAGCTGAAAGATATTTTTGTATCTACAATAATTATCATAAACGACCGAAGGCAAAGACTTAAGCAGGAAAACATAGAAACAACCACAATGTTAGCTTTTAGGCCATAAAACGATTTAAATGCAAATGAATAAGTGATTTTAAATTTAAAGTTTTTTTTTTTTGCGATTAAAAGCGAAATATTGCAATTTGAGTTTATATTTATGCGATTTTTCGCTTTTTTATTTGTGAAATATACGTTATCCTAATCATCATACGGCAAGCCATCAACTCACCTTTGGACTGGATGTGATCCCAAAACATTTTGTGCTTCCAGGTCTAATCTTTTTTCAATGCATTTAATTTTTCCTAAAATAGCAGTGTCGGTGACTCCGATGCATATTGTCAGCACTCTCACGCCCGTATTTGCGCAAGGAACTTGCTGGAAAATTAGAAAATGTTTTTGCATGAATGATTATGCTTAGGGAAATGAAGATGACGAGCTGGTGTCTGCAGTGTTTTGTTTGATGAAGATATTAGAAGAGGTTGCTTCTATCTTTGCTTATATCCTACTCTTGTCACTTTTTTAACACCATGTACCTATGCAATTGTGGCTACCTGCAGAAATAAGGTGTGTAAGGTGCGTTGTCTATAATGATGGACAATGGCGTCGTTCGACGAAAATGGTGAAAGTCAAAGAATTTATTTCAATTAGGCACATAAAAGGCACTTTTGAACGTCATTTACAAAAAACAGAATTGATTCTAGTCGTCCCTTCCTAAAGTTAGTTTTCGTATGGAGAAGAATGAGAAAAAAAACTCCACCGTTACTCTTCTAATTCTATTCTATTATATTCATAATTATAATGGGAAGACGGAATAAGATTACCACAATAGGAAAAAATAATGAAAAGTGAAGTAATGTCAGATAAATTAATTATGTGATAGATAGATACATGGAGCTCACATATTTACAAACATTGTAATATTATACGATATTCTTAACATTTTAACAAGTAATACTAATAAATCAGTGTGTGATCGGTCGTTTTTGAACACATTTACGGGAATCGTAGATGACAGACAGCTGGTGTCTGTACTGTATGCCCTTCTAGATGGCTTCTACCCTTTTCACTTTTTAATTCATGGATGCAGTTGTGGAAGAAATCCAGGTTGAAAAATAATCTGCGTTGTCTGTAATGATGACGGCTTTAAAATAAAAGGGGGAACCACCTACCAGGCGGATAGTAAGGGTATATAATACAGGGTACCGCCCAGGACCACCGATTTTGAGCTCCTGTAGCATATTTCAGGCATCTATGCCTGTGGTCTAACTTTAAATATTCTCCTATTTAGTAATCGAATATACAATGTTATGTAGGTAAGTTGTAAGTAGATAGTGGGCCCTACTACATAATTATGGAATGTAGAATACGTAAATATTATAACGATAGCTCGGGTGTTTAGTTTGAATGGTGAACTAAATGGCGCAGCATAAAAAAAAACCTGCCAAGTGCGAGTCGGACTTGCGCACGAAGGGTTCCGTATCTTTATCTATAAAAACGGCAAATAAATCATGTCTGTTGTATAAGGGAGCTTAAATATTTATTTTATTCTGTTTTTAGTATTTGTTGTTATACCGGCAATAGAAATACATCATCTGTGAAAATTTCAACTGTCTTACTATCACGGTTCATGAGATACAGCCTGGTGACAGACGGCCAGCGGAGTCTTTAGTAATAAGGTCCCGTTTCACCCTTTGGGTACGGAACCCTAAAAACAAATCAAGAATCTGTCAGGTACTTACACCAACGCAATGGCTAAACTGCATGACAGCGCGTTTAGTAGATGAGTAGGTAAACATCGGTGACACCTGAATAAGTCCTCCGATTGAGGACAAGTTTATGACAGCACCTCCTCTGCCTCCATTATCCTTACGCATTAGCTCAATGGCTTTCAGGGTACCGTTTACCAGTGCTATCTGGAAAGCAGAATGACATGGATTATTTAGGTGTCTGGTAGTTGTGTTAAATGTTAAAGTGACAAGTTCTTGGACAGCAAAAATTATCACGCTTTATGGATATCGAAATCACACAAAAAATGGTTTACAACTACCGTACCTACTGTGCACAGGGATTTCGAATAATTTTGATATATTAGAGTTTATTTACAATTTATATATACAGAGTTCGAAGTACAGTTTGACATTTGGTTTTAAATATATTTATTGTTTCTGTTGCAAATTCTGTACAAGAATAATACTCTACCTCTTAAGCTAGGTTTAAACTGTATTTTATCTGTATTTTTAGAGCTGTGTACAATATTTTTAATCCGTAATAAAGATCATCATTCATAAGTCCACTTCTGTACATAGCCCTCTGTACTCGTAATCGCACACCATCTCAGTTTAGACCATAATCATCTAGGTGCTAGCAGCCATTCGCTTCTGGGATCGTCGCTCTATACAGGATAGATTATGGAGATGGGGCAGTAGGGAGAGCTACCCTAACCGTTGTACCCACAGGAAAATGGTCTTATGATACTGTCCATCTTCAAACAACCTAAATTTTGTTCTCAAATCAAATAAAATCATAACACGTATTCGTTCGAAATTAAAAATTTCTTTTTTTTTTTGTTTATTTTCGGCCATTTTATGCATCGTGAAAAGTAGGTTCGAGTCTCATTTCCCACGAAAAGTATGAGAAAAGTTTTTTTGCAATTTCTAACTTTTCTAGTACCTACTCAAAAGTCAGTTGGTCCGAAAGAGTTTTTTGATCATTATATAAGATCGATAGGCATCAAAATGTGTTCGTGAAAACTGCCCATTTTCTTGCTGACTGCACCATTTTTTTTTGCTTTAAAATGCATATCATCAGGTCGATCTCAAGGATCCATCCTGTATAGCCTGAGAAAGCCTTCTGAACGTTTACTGATTTTCGGTCTCCAATCAAGAATACATGTAACCTACCCCTAACCGGTCTGAGACCTCATCAAACTACACAATAGGTACTTCACAAATGTATAAATACTTACATAATTAATTTCGATTAGTCTCCGAATCAATGTTATTTTACTCTCATCCGCCACTCCAGCGTTGTTAACCAGAAGATCAATATAACCATTATCTTCTTTGGTATCTTCTAAAGCTTTGAAGAACTGATCATCATTAGTGACGTCACATTTTACGAACTTCACTTTGTCCTCGCCATATTTTTCGTTCAACTCATCTTGAAGTAACACTCCTGCTCCTACATCTACATCCAGCATCCTTACATGCTGCAGAATAATAATATAATATATTAATGGAATTGATTAAGTATTAAGAAGTTATACAACATGTAAAAAAAACCTGTCCGATCCGTGAGAGTCTTAATGTGCTAATTTTCAGAAAATGAAAAAAAAAACACATTCTTTTTTCAATGGGGAATTTTACCGCGTTACTTACGGGGCGCGAGCGACCGTCGTCGTGACCCGTGTTGAAAATATGCAATTTTTTTATGGATTTGGAATAATATTGGTACTAAAAATATGATTTAGAATAGCAAGAACTTTTTATTTTCAATAATAATAAGATTATTGTATTAAACATAGCATAATCAGCCTTTATAGACCCCCCTGGTGATGCTGGGACACTCAGGGAGGTGTCCGTTTCGACTGCTCGGCCACTATGTCGTAGAAAAAAAAAACTTATGTCAGCATTTCGAAGGAATTTGTAAAAGATGAACAGTGAAAACCGCAAATTCGAAGAGTCAATAATCAGAAAGTTATGTGGGTTTAACCGTGGCCGCGCAGTCCGCATGAATTCAACTGCGCGGCCACCAGTTCTCTTAAACGGAGCGTTGTAAAAGTCTAATTCCTTTTGCTAATCACTGACAGGATTTCGAAGAAAATGTAGATCATAAAAATAATGCCCTACTGTCTGTAGTTCACGACCTACATCACTCCAAAGTTTGGCCGCGCAGTCCGCACAAAGCGAACCGCGCGGCCACGAGTTTTTTTTAATAGACCTTACACGGAGCTTAGTAGAAGTCCCATTCTTTTTGCTAATTACTGACACCATTTCGAAGAATATGTAGACAGTATAAATAAATCCTATAATTAAGAACTACAAGACCTACAGAACTTAAAACCTATAATCGAAGGAAAAAATAGGGTGACCAAGATTTATAGTGTGTGAATCCAGGCTTTTTTCCATTTCAATATCATAGTATAAATATATCATCACTACACAATATACAAAGTCGCTTTTTCTGTCCCTCCCTATATCCCTATGTATAGATTTTAAATGCGGTTTTTTTAATAGATAGTGATAGAAGAGGAAGGTTTATATGTATAATAATAAAATCCATTAAATAGGGGCTGTTATTTTTGATGTTTCTAACGTGATGTACAACGTTCGAAGTACTTCGCCCGCGCGTATTTAAACGTTTTTATAAACCTGTTCAGTAGTAGTTGCGCAAACACACACACACATTATTACAAACTTTCACGTTTATAATATTAGTAGGAAGTAGGATGCCTCAAAAAAAGTATAGGGTAAAATAAAAGCTAGCTCGCAAAAGACAGATTTTTCATACTTTACATTTTAATTTTTTATTTATCGTGATATTTTGAAAAATGTACACTATATCTATATAAATTATAGCACATGTGTTATTCTGACATGTAAGCTATTTTACTGCAAAGTTTCAGAAAAATCCGTTCAGTAGTTGTTGCGTGAGAGCAACAAACACACACACACACACACACACACACACATTATTACAACCTTTCACGTTTATAATATTAGTTAAATTATTAAATTATATGAAACATCTGTCCTGTCTGCGAATGAAAGGAATGCCAAAAATATAATATCTTCCTAAAGTGTTTATTTATAAAACTTAATTATTTTATAATGATGACGTTTACCTATTGCAGTAGTCCATGCGTTTCATATCCAAGATGTAAGCTGTTTTAAATAACTTCCTAAAAAAGTCACTGTGCGCTTGCGTTGGTATGTTTTCATTCGAGAGTATAGGTAAGCACCTACCCAGTTGCGTCTGTAGCGACTCCCAAAATGGCTACAATATCAGCGGGGAGGGGTCCCGCCCTGCCCCGCGGAGCTTGACTCTGTATAGTGTTTTTATTCAGTCTCGGTTGTTACAGAGTGCGCCCGTGTTTATCAGTGCAGTGTTAGATAGTTCATAGTTATTTCATAGGATTGTATTGTGACTATACTAATTGTCTTTAATACTGTTGCTTTTATCACACAAGGAAGTTTTATCAATCAAGCGGTAAGTACTTATTCAAAACATTAATAAAATGTAATGTATTGGAACATGCGTGTAATTCCCAATTCTTTATTGCATGCCTACAGTTTAAGGTGGGTATTGTTAAATTGAAAGTTGAATACAGTGGATAATATGTTAAATTTAATGCAACATTATAACCATTATCATAAAAAAATGTTTTACCTATTCGGTAGGTCAATTCTAAGCCCTCGAAATACATTGCCAAAAGGATTGAAACTCATATGAATTCGATATTATATTAAAGGAATAAACAAATAGATACCAAATATAAAACTTCCTAGGAAATGTTCGTCCGCGGCAGACTTCCACTAAAGCGGCAAACTCGCGTCAAAGCTCGCGTTGTTACCGTAGCTGGCCGGAGGACCACTTCTTACCACTAATACATCGCATTTTTTTTCAGAACGATGGGTAGAAAAGGACGTAAACTGAGAGTCAACGAAGACAAGCTAAAAAAAATATTTATAAAATATTCCACAGACTGCATAAACACAAAAATTAAATATAATGATCCTATATTTCATACTATCTCAGAAGAAATAAATCACGATATGTCACCGCTTGCGTTGTACTCGTGGCTAAAGAGAAATTACAATAAAGTTTTTGATATAAGTACGACGACAGAAAGTTCTTTATCTTCTCCATCGTGTCGGAGCACGACATCTTCAACGACAAAAAGTGAAATTAATGATAAGCATACAAATCAATTTTCTTTCTTACTAGATGAGCATGAGTGGAAAAAAGTAGAACCAATTTCTGTTCGTTATATAAGACGAGATCTAAAAACTACATCGACACACAAGAAATACAAAACATTGCCTAAGTTCAAGTGGAGCAATCTACTCAAAGAAAAAATATGGCAGTACTCGAGACGACCTTGCACGTGGACTTTCAAGAATAAATTAATTGACTCAGAAGATAATGTGAAAATAAAAGGGAAATGCACACAATGCAGCTGCACTGTAGAAATATGTAGCGAAAAGTTAACAGACAAAACAGCAACTATAAAATGTACAATTTTTAATACAGATAACTTAGTTCCGCATAATCCAAAACTGAAATCTAAGATGTCACCATACAAAAGAAATCAACTTGCAAAGAAATTACAGTACAAATCTGCCACAGTAATTCATAAAGAAATAGCTTCAAAAGTTATTAAGTATAAAGATAATGCAATCCCTCCCATACTTCCTACAATGAACGCTCTTCGGAAAATAAAGCACGAGAAGAGACAAAGTAATCGTTTGCATGCCAATCCCATTTTAAGCCTACTTATGATGTCAATGTTGCCAAGTTTTAAAAATTTGATTCGCGAAATAAAACTTGTCCCGAATTTTTACATGTATTATTGGTCTGAAGAACAAAATCAATTCTACAAAGATTTTTTAGAAAAAAATCCACAGGAAGTAACTATCACTATAGACGCCACGGGATCTTTCTTTCACCCAATAAAACTTCCTGATGGATCAACATTAACTAAGCGACTCTTTCTATACGTTTGTATGCTAACTTCAAAAACGATAAAATCTCAAGCGATATTTCAAATGATAGCGGACACTCATACTGCAGATTCCATATCATCCTGGTTAAAAAGATGGTATAAGGAAATACATACCGCTCCTAACGAAGTTGTAACTGACGACTCGTCTGCTTTGATTGCTGCAAATGTAGATGCTTTTACAACATCTATAACAGTGAAAAACTATCTGAGACAATCATTCTTAGTGTTGAGAAAACTTAGTGTAAACTTACCAGAAGTTTTTCTTAGGTTAGACACCAGCCATTTTATTAAAAATGTTTACAATTTACCTTGTTTTCAAAACGTGGATACTCCAATTAAAATGTTTTTTATTCGATGTATTTTATTGATAAAAAGATCTGAAAGTTTTGATGAAGTCAAAATGATAGTTTCAAATATGGTCAAAATATGCACTTACAAATACTATAACACTACTAATAAAGCTTGGGACTTAGCAATGCAAAATATGAAGGAGAGATTATTCGCTACGGAAGATCCGGTCCCCGAATATGGCGGTGAAAGAGAAACTTTCTATCACGATACCTTAATAATTGAGGAAGATAATATAATGTATTGGTTTGATGAGATCGTTGAGCAACAAAAAAGCTTATTTCAGACGCCGACTGAAACACGCAACAAATATTATCTGCCCCACCTAACATCAACTTTGAGAAGATTGCTAATCAAGCTTCCATTGTGGAGTAACGTAATGTGTCCTTTGTATGATACACAAAATAAGTCGCCTACATCCTCCTCAGTAGAGAGTTACTTCAAAACACTAAAGCATTTGTTATTTGAGACTCGTACTCACAAATATAATATTGATGAGTTTTTGAATATTCATTACAATTTTCTGCAAGGAGAAACCAAAGTTAGTTTGAAGAGTCTGAATGATATTCCACACAATATTAGTTCTAAATCCCGAAAACGAAAGTTAAAGCGAGTTAAAAGCATTAGCATAAAGAAAAGAATAAAAAATGCTGCCGTGACATTCACTTCCGACTCGATATTTGCTGAGGAGCCCTCGTATACCGAAAATTGGAAGGGTGAGGGATATGAAACTCATAAAATAACATCTACTTCAATCTTATTTTAAAAAAATGGAAATGTAATCGAATCTAAACAAAATGTTTTAAACACCTGCGCGTTTGATTCTGTGTTTTTTATGCTGGCACATGGATACCAAACAAACAATTATATTCGCGAAGTCTTCAACTCTTGTGAAAATAGTTTAATTCGTGATTTTATTAATATATTAGCCCAAAATCAAAATGAAAAGGAAGCATATAAGCTAAGAGAAAACATTGTTTCACTCTATTACCAAAAAAAAAACAATTATTACGAATGTAATTGTAATATGGCTTTTGTGTTTGAGCATATACTTTTTGATTTCTTGTTTAGTGCAGAAAGAAGTAAAAAATGTATTACGCCTTTTTGTAATGAGAAAAATGTAACAAGATTCATTGTGTTTCTTTCTCTCAATTTCGATATTATTAACATGTTTGGTATCAGAAGCTTAGAAGACGCCATCGTTATCGATAATTTAGAATTAAAACATTGTTTAGAATGCAATAACAAAAGCATTAAATACGAATACAAATTAAATAATATTATTTTATTTGATTTAAATGGTACTCAAAACATTATACTTAATGAAATACCACGTTATATAAAAATAACGGAACGTAAAACATTCAAGTTGATAGGTGCGTTAGAGTATGTTCTTCCATGTGTTGGCAATATCGGTCATTACAAGTGTCATTGCTTAATCGACGACCAATGGTTATGTTATGACGACAACCGAAACAAAACTCATGAAAGTTCAGTGCAGCCCATAACACTGCACAATTTAACTTATGGTCTTATTGGTAGTTAAGTTACATGATAATAGGTGAGAATTTTGCTCTAAAGTGGAGCTAAAATTAGATTTTTATTATATAGAGACTTGTTAAATGTTAGATAATAGTAGGCTTATATCGAAATTCACTGTGATTTACATGGTATAGGAATATTTTGTGATTTTATCGTAGTAAGTTTTGCTATAACGATTATAGTATGACTGATTTGTTTGTAATAAAAATATTATGATGTTAATCGATACAAAAACGTAGGTCGTTATTTCTTGATTAAATTGTAATTGTAAGTACAATAACAAATTAAACTGTGATTGGTAGGTAGGTGTAAGTTGTATAATTTTAAGTTTTAGAAATGTTGTTGTTATCGTAAGTCAGATTTTGTTTTTAAATTCTGATTGCATTATGAAAACGAACTGTGATTGTTGAATTAGGTGATTTAAAGTATACTTTAATAAAACTTTATCTACTTACAAACTTATAATTTTATGTTATATAGGTACATGATGTTGCTCTCGTATATCTAGTGTAGTTTTTAAATAAGCTACTTTTTTTAGCTTATATAGTTATGATCTTAATCGTTACAACAACGAAAATAAGCAATTATTTTTTAAATTGTAATTATAAATATGAAAACGAATTGTGATTTTTAAATTATGTGATTTATAGTTTATAGTAATATTATGTTTTATCTATTACTTAAGAAATAGAAATATAAATCAATCGATGACATTTTTTTCTTTATATCCTTTTAATTAGCTTCTCTACTCAATTTCAAACCAAAATACTAAAACTATTTGCATGTTACGATAAAAAGTATAGAAATATACGTGACAATGAAAACGTCTTATATGGGAATATCTCGTCAGCGCATCGTAAATCATGGTCACCCTTCTTTTAACTCTAGTTACAGGGTATAAGTTCTGTAACTCGCGATTTTCAAACATTAGAACTTCATTCATGATGTTTACAAATTCTTCGAAATCGTATCAGTGATTAGCAAAAAGAAAGACACCTGTACCAAGCTCCGTTTAAGCTCCACTTTAAGAAACACGTGGCCGCGCGGTTCGCCATTACGTGAGTGTTGTGGAACGAGAAGTCCAAACTTTAGAGCTATATTTTTACAATGTATTTTTTCTTCGAAATCCTATCAGTGATTAGCAAAAAAACTTAGACTTTTACAACGCTCCGTTTAAGAGAACTGGTGGCCGCGCGGTTCGCTTTGTGCGGACTGCGCGGCCAAACTTTGGAGTGATGTAGGTCGTGAACTACAGACAGTAGGGCATTATTTTTATGATCTACATTTTCTTCGAAATCCTGTCAGTGATTAGCAAAAGGAATTAGACTTTTACAACGCTCCGTTTAAGAGAACTGGTGGCCGCGCAGTTGAATTCATGCGGACTGCGCGGCCACGGTTAAACCCACATAACTTTCTGATTATTGACTCTTCGAATTTGCGGTTTTCACTGTTCATCTTTTACAAATTCCTTCGAAATGCTGACATAAGTTTTTTTTTTCTACGACATAGTGGCCGAGCAGTCGAAACGGACACCTCAGGGAGTGGGCCGTAATTCACCACATGGGCCCACTGCGGGTTGACGGATTTGGTTCTAGGACATGGCCGCTATCCTAATGTCAATACTTACATATATTCTAGATAATGTTAAAATAAAGAACGGTCATGTATTTACTAGGATTTCTATTATTTACGTACAATAATTAAGAGGGAATATCACAATAATAAATGCAAAATCATATCATAAAAATGACTGCTAGGTAAGTTGCAAGGTCAACTGCTATGGTAGGTAGGTATGTGCAAAAACAAACACATTGGATTCATGCAGAACTAAACTGTTATCTTTTTGTAATTCTGCTATCAAAATATACAAGATTTTGACAATAAGATAGGCGAGTATTAAAATTTATTTAAGATGTGATTACGATTACTCCGTCGATTGTAGATACAAATTCTACCAACTCATAATTGGCAACAATATATCATTCAAATTTAAATTCTAGGTAAGGATGTTGTAAACTAAGGTACCCCAGGCAATTAACGCCCACCTAACATAAAACCATTTTTTTCTCTGTAAATAATATTTAAATGGAAAGAATAATTTGATAAAAAGGTTAAACATCATTTTCTGAATTTAAAGATGCTAGGTGTGTGGTGTATTTCTTTATGATTTCCATGTAATTAACATCTTTTTAAAAACCTTGTCTTGGGCGTTATTAAAAATAATATGTTTATTACCGCCAGATAGCTTAATAAGATGCTGGAAGCAAAAATACATTGCTGGGGGTTATAAATCTAATAAAACATAATAGTCACTTAAACATTTCTTTATTAGAAATAAACGGAATGTAACAAATCAATTATTTAATATAAAAACTATCGTAACTTCTTAACACACGTAAAGTAACATGAAACTCCTAGAAAATCATTTTTAACAAAACTTTTGACTTCTGGCATAAAAATTTATAAAAAATTAAAGTATTACGGCTGTTTTTTTCAAAAAAGAAGATTATAATTTAAGCCTACATTGGGCGTGATTAAACGATAGTAGGCAATGTCGCCCAGAGATAGTGAGGCAATAACGCCCATAACCTACCATAGATGACAATGACTATACTTAAGTAAGAATTAAGTACCATTTAATAATATGAGATCTGGTACTCCTGCGTCTGTATTCAGTAATAGGCATTTTCTGGGTAAGCGACTTTCCATCTTCGACCTTGTCGTCACTTACTTATCAGGTGAGACTGTGTTCAAACGCAAGCCCATATTTTATACAAAATATCCAACGTAAAGAACTTACAAACTATAACATTAATCATTAAATAATAATATGATGATGATCAGTACCTATCCATCATTTGAGCCGTAGTATCTATACTATCTATCAGTCTTTGATTGCTTTGGCACTTAAAAGAAGTATTAATTTAACATTCTGAGCAAATAAATTCTTTATCATATTTTGAGAGACCTACACACTCCTCATGGTACCACTTCTTACAATTGCTACATTGTCGCATATCCAACACTTCATTTTCACAGCATGCGTGGCAGTACCACTCTTCTGTATCATCATTTTCTTTATTTTTTTCCATCTTCTTGTTTTCTTTTTTACTTGTATTCTTACTCGTCATATTTTTGATCTTCACGTTTTTTTCCTTATCTCTTGGACCTTTATTATTTTTTACATCCTTTTTTTGTTCTTTATTATTTTTGGTCATGGACACCTTCTTTTGTTTTTCATCCTTGTCTAGTGTGAATAGATCCTTGGTAATTTTTTGACCTTTATAGTTGATAGCTTTTTTACGCGGATTGTTAGTTTTAACAGTTGCATAGTTGGGCGTCGGTAGAAATTCTTGAAATGGTGTTTTGTATTGTTCTTTTAAAGAACTTAATGGAACATCGTCTTCACCTTTATCTGAAGAAGTAGAGCCATCAGAAATTGTTTCATTAATATCTCGCAATGAATTGATAGTTTGTTTTTTGGGTGTAGTTTCTCCTTTATTAATAAAATATTGACTTTCATTCTCGTCTTCGGATGAAGAATAACCATATACGTCAGCAACTGTATATTTGGGCTTATTTTGGTGATGGAGAAAATCCAAATTCGACACAGTACTTGCAATACTGGGAACGGGGCTTATTTCTCTATTTAATATTTGTAATCCTGAACAACTTGCTGCAAAAATAGAAGGTGATGGAGCGCGGTGCTCGGTATTTCCCTCTGAAGATTCAAAAGATGAACTATACTCTACAAGACGAGGTTTTGCACTTACTAACTCTTCAAAAGTGACTCCTGAAAGATCCAGAAAATTATCAGTGTCATCGTCTAATCCTGAATTTTGCATGGGCTCCTCACGAGTTGGAGGGCACGGAATTTCTGATAAAATCGATGGGGCAAATGCTTCTTCTGGAACTGCTTCAGGATTAAAAGGAAAGAGACCTGTTGCCTTAAAACCATTAACTATATTGCTGTGTGTGATACATTTCGGCCAGACCTGACTAAATATTTTATTAAATGTGGCTTTTGTTAACTTTCTATCTGCGTTAGCGTACAAAAAGTTCATAACAGCTTCATCCCAGTGGTGTTCATAAGACTTATTTACTGACTTATCCAATGGCTGCAGCTCATGCGTTGTGTTCGAAGGGAGACAATACAAGACTATGTCATTTGTATCAGCTTCTTCAAGTGCCTCGATTGATAGGTGACATTTAGCACCATCAAAAACCAATAAACATTTCCCACTGACCTTGTACTTTCCTAAGTGCTGAATAAATTCTACAAATAAGTCCGAAGTCATGCTTCCCTTCGGTGCCATTCTTACCAATGTTCCAGCTGGTAGATTTTCTGCCAAATCAGGTCTTTGTCTTTGCCCTTTAAATAGTATCATGGGTGGGATTGCGGTACCGATGGCATTAACACACATTGCAATGGTCACGTTTTCTGCGTGTTCTGGGGCGATGAGGTGGACTCTTTTACTTCCTTTTTCAGCTAACACTGTTTGTTGCTTGTGTACAGTTATGCGACATCCTTTCTCATCCATATTGTACAATCTTTCGGGATGTTGCGTGATATCCAACTCATCGTACAAGTTTTTCACAGCCTGGAAATGTTGCTCAACAATCGGTTTATTTAACTTTTGAGCTCGCGCGGGATTCATTATCTGTGGTTTCCTTTTGCTGATTGATGGATTGCGTATCAAAAATAGTCTTAGCCAATCTGCACCGGCTGTTCTTTTCAAATCATTAAAGTTATTTTTTATATCAAATCTTTCACAAAAAAGGAAAGCCTGTTTCCTAATAAACTTTGGTGTGAGCGGTACTCCAATTTTTGAAAATCTTTTTATTCTTTCAGCCAAATCCGACTCCTGAATATCTGTAAAAATAGGTTTTCGGCCCAAACGCTTAGTAACGCTCCCTGTCTTCAAATGATCTCTTAGGGTTCGTCGCGGTATATTATACCTTACAGTTGCAGCTCTCTGAGTCAGTTGGCCTCTTTGCACAGCTCTAATTGCAGCTCTCATTCCCTCTTCAGTCCACGACTCCCCTCTTTTTCTACGAATAGTGCCAGGTGGTGGCATTTTTCTGTCCTAAAGAAAAAATATTAATCTAAGTAGGTACCTACTTCGTATTTCATTAAAAAGAAAGATGCGACAGTTACAGGAAATAAAAATAAACTTGAAATAATATTTAAGACAGATTCACGACGTGCATTTTATTTAAGATTTGTTTTTCGAATTGCTGATTAAAGCATGAGTTATTCGAATTTAGAATTACAACAAAATTATATCTGTTTTTTACTATGGTACAAAAACGCCCACAGGTAGGTCAATAGCGCCCATGAAGGGTAGTAGCGCCCAACGATCATTTGACTGGGCGTTATTATCCGAGTGTTAGTCATTGTTATTTCGAAAGTTTTTCACTAAATTACGTATATTGCCTTACATAAATTAACGAAATATGAAGCATAGTTACCTACATTATAACAGAAACGTAAAAGTGTATGAAAAATACAACAGAACAAAGAAAAACTTACAATTTTGTCGGAGCAATTTTTATAATAGTGGCGTACGCGACTGCAGTCCTTGAAGCACGACGCGTCACTGGCAAGATGGTGGCACGAGAGACTTGCGTTCACGCTAGGTGTGTTCTTATTGGTTTATTTGTAAGTGTGCGTGTACCGTCAAGCAGCTTACGCGAATAAAAGTACGTTTTCTGTAGTTTGGGCGTTATTCAACAGATGGCGTTAATTACCTAGGGTACCTTACCTAATATTATATTATGCAGTCAAACAAAGTACCTACCTAAGTAGGTATGTCATAATTTACGTCACAATTTGTCCAGCTGAGGAGTTGTGAACTGTGATACAAAAAAGAACTGCTCGACTAACATTATTGGCAAGCTCATCATACCATGAAGATACTTAATAAAATAAAATAAACTAATATGGCTTGTAGCATCACTCCCGGATATTACGTTTTTAAATACATATTTAATAAATTATTTAAAAAAACAACAAACATATTCTGTTCTTTTTTTAGTGTCTGAAATAGTCCCTGACCCTCACGACATATTCAAGTAAAAAGTTTTAAAAAAATACCTGAACTCCTTCCTCCAGTACTAGTCGAACAAAATTAGCACCGATTCCTTTTGAAGCGCCGGTCACCAAAACAATTTTATCTGTTAAATCGTACATGATCGCTGCACTGAGGCTGGCTTGTTAATGATACTAAAATATCTACGCTTCTTGAGACATGTCCGATGTAGGCTAAAGCCTCGTGTACATTTACACAATAGAGGCAAAATATCGGATGACGTCGACTTTTTTGTTACTTAAAATGGAATGTTTTATGGAAGATCATATATGCGGCTGCTATCCGTGGAAATTATGATATTTTTGACTTATGTAATGATCGTTCAAGCGACAACAGCAACTAAAGGCACTTCTAAATGGGCCTTATATTTATAAATGCAATAATTTTGTTCAATCGGACCGCACCGCACCAATCCGCACTGGACCCTCGTGGTTGACTACCGCCCACTATCCCTCACAAAGAATTCAATAAAGCCATACAAAAAAATACAAAAAATACTGCAAACTACAACATTACCAAATATTTTTAGTGCTCCTGCAACATTTTTTATTTGCTACCAAACGATCGCTCCACTATCGTAATTCGAAACAATTGATATTTTTTGGTCGGACATAGGTACTATTGCAGTTTCTGTTTTTACCCGATTTGCGGCGAAACCCAATAGGTGGGTAATGTTTTAGATATCTATCGCTGACATTTACCGGAAAGGAACGGAGAGACGATGCTTATTATTCATTTTATTCGGTTTCAGCTGCAATTGTAGCCCTGACTATATCTGCTGAGTATCCATAGTTAAAAAATGGGTATAATTTAGGCTATCGCCAATTTAATTAGTTTTGTGTTTCTTAATAGGTTTGCCCGCAAATTAGTAGATTTGTCACCAAAATGTAGTCACCAAACCATATAAAATCAATTTCACAATAAATCACCTAAAATCATGGAGTTATAGGGTCTAGTACCAAAATAAATGTTTTTGTATGTAATAAAATAGGTTTGTCCTAATAATTTTAAGCAAACTACGAGGTCATTGTCACTGTCAGTTGTTATTTTGTTTGATTGTTGAGGTTAGTTCGCTGTAAAACACCATATTTCCAAAACATGCCAAAACATTACATTTTCTTGTGCCTAAACTGACCCTGCCTGGCGTTGTGTGGTCACAGTTCTAACCTAACTTAACCTATCATTCAGCCATTTTAATTTGCTACTTAATTTTTCGTAAATTCAGTCAATATAGTGACTTCTGATATATTATAAGAACGAAGTTTATATTCATATATTGCACTACAATTTTATTGGTAATTCATCTCTTATTTTACACATATAATATTAACATTAATTTGATAATTCATAACTGGGAACACTTTTTGTTTATCTGAGAACGAAAATATTTCGTGGCGATAGATCTATTTATTAGGTGATACAACTTTATGACAAATATTTTTTGGTGACAATAAATATAGTTCCCGATAAAAATATTGAACCTACAGAATATTGCAGTAAAAATATACCCGTTTAGAAGCGCCTTAACACCCTCGCAATTAAATTAATAACTAACATTTTGACAGGTCACATCACACCACATCGTACTTACGTTTAGGTCATTTTGTGTTAGGGTATTGACTTCTATTAAACATGTATACATAAACCATTATGTAATATATCCACAAGGCCACCTCCGTTCTAAGCCCCGTCTACTGTCTAACCTAACCTAACTTTTAAGTAGCCATGTGCAAAGTATACCTACAGTAGAGCAGAGCGGGGTCACTTGGTCATGATTTTGTTCAAAGCAGTGTATCGAATTAATGAAGTGATAAAAAATTATACCTTTTAAAATAAATGGGTTGTTTATTTGGCTATGTCACACATAAAAAAAAATAGCAAACACGTTTGTTTAATATACTACATACATAAAATCACGCCTTTTTTCCATGCGGGTAGGCAGAGTCTACAAAACGCCACCTCCTGTTACGATCCTTACATACTGCTTTTGCCTAGTTAACGTTCATCTGTCCTTTCTGAAGAACATCACCAATAAGGTCAGTATATGTACTCCTAGAGCGTCCCTTCCCGGCGTTTCCAGTCACATCTGCCTTGTAAATACATTTTGTTAGTCGCCTTTCATTCATCATCAACCAAAAACATCGAGTACTATACTCAAGCAGAAATAAAAATAACTAAACGTAAACAATTTCTAAAAAAAGAAAATAAAGCCTCCAGGCATAAAGGGCGTGCCCGCTTACATAGAGCTGTAACTAGAAGTTATAATTGATAAACTAGGACCATCGAGGTAAAATAAATAATTGTCGAGGTCGCTAGCTAACCACATATTGCAATAAAACTCATAAAAAAAATAAACAGCGTCATCAGCGTTTAAAAGCATTGCGCTTTAGAATTATATCATAATTAAATGACGCCTTTTAATTACTTAGATAAAATAACAACGATTGAGTGACGACGACGAAATTATTATTACTTCAACCATTAAGGCTCGTGCAGACCAGCGCGACGCAACGGCGCGACGCGACTCGAACAATACAATTTCTAAGAAAACTTCACGGTATAATAATAGCCGGTGTCGCTGTCGCGTCGCGCTATCCCGTCGCGCTAGTCTGAACGAAGCTTAAAACGAGCAATATTAATACACACTATGTAAAAAAAAACCTGTCCAATCCGAAAGGGATTAGGTAGGTACTGCAAAAACATTACCAAAAAGTAATACTTACTTAAAATAAAATAATATTAATGAAAATAAAAAAGTTAATGCTTTTTAAAATTCACATTCTTAGTACCAAAATTACCCCAAATCCATTAATAATTAGTAAATTTTCAACAGGCGTCATAAGTTATGACTTTTAGACACCCGCTAAACAACGGCTCAATGTTACGCGGTAAAATTCCCCATTAAAAAGAAATGTGACGAATTTCTTTTTTCCTGAAAATTTCCACATAAACAGACTCTCAGTACGATACCTAACAATACCCTCGCGGATCGGACAGGATTTTTTTACATGTTGTATACATGCCCATCTCAAAAATCCACCCTGTAGATAAAGGGCATCTCAAAAATCCAAAGTCAAAGTCAAAGTCAAATTATTTTATTTGTTGAACATAGGTAATATGGTACATGGTATAAAATTTGCGTTGTATCACTATGTTTTGCCTTGCAAGGCGTACAAATTAGGCGTAAAAAAAAACTACAAACTAAATAAAACTGTTTCAAACAAGTAACGTCGTAAACAAGACAGTTTAACAAGTGGATCGGATATTTTTTATTTTATGCTACTATCATCTAAAAACTCATTGATAGAGTAATAAGCCTTTTCAATCAAGAATTTTTTAATATGCGATTTAAAATGGTTTATGTTGGTCATGCTTTTTAAAGTTTTTGGTAGTTTATTGTAAATCTTTGGACCCATGCCGAGGCAACTCTTTGAGAAAAGTACAGTATTGTGTTTTTTAGATCCACCCTGTATCTATACATACAGGGTGGATTTTTGAGATGGGGCAGTAAGGACAGCCTTAACCGGTCTTAGGAGACTGTCCTTAACTTTTTGAGACATTTTGATCAGAAGATAGAGATTGAGAAAAAAAAAATGGTACAGTATCTAATATACCAGCCCATTACTGTCTCACTGCAGGACAAAGGCCTCTTCTCATACAGAGAAGGCACGAGCATTGATCACCACCACGCTTCCTCTATAAAGGTGCTCTATAATTATAATTATGCTACTACCTATAAGTCCAGATTTCCTCACGATGTTTTCCTTCACCGATGACAGTAATGTCCAAGATAAACCCGGAAAGTAGGCACATAAATGAATTGAAAAAGTCACACTGATACTTGCCCAGATTTGAACCCACAGCCTCGAGCATGACAGGGGAGGCCTTAACCACAGGGCAATCACGACAAATTTTGGCAGCGCAGTTGTTGTCTATCACTGTGGAACGAATTAAATAAGAGTATTCCAAGGTCACCTTTGCTTCGATTGTTCGCAGCCCCTTATCGCGCTGATAACGATCCTAGCCGAGGTGGACCGAGCAGTAATTCTATACAAGTGGGGTTGACGGTGCGGTTTCACTCCGTTCTGAACGCACGTATCAAATTGTCACTCAAGTGCAAATTGCGTACCTAATTGGCGTGCATTCGACCAATAATGACCTATGCGTACGCCGCCTGGACGCAAGGCAAACGCTATCACATCCATAGGAGGCAGGCCATCCAAAACCATTTCCTTCGAATGGCAACGCGATCCCCCTGGTATGTTAGGAACGAGATCCTCCATCTCGACCTCAAAATATCCACTATTGCCAAATTTCTTAAATGCAATTCCAAGCGTTTCTTTGATACAGTTGCCCAAGATAGCAACCCTCTGATTATCGAGGCAGCCAGATATGTCCCCTCTAAAATCAGTAAAGTCCGCCGTCCAAGGCATGTTCTCACCGACCCAGATAACCCCATAATCCTCCTCCCGGAGAGCAGTAGGGCCACTAGCACAGTACACAAGCACAAACGACGACCAGCACTCCGACCTCGCCGCCGAGGTCCTCCGCGATCGTGACCCTTCCCAGTAAATTATACTCCCCCGCTACCTTTGCTCGGCGATGCGCCAGCCCGCGTCAATGCTGAGCCTGTAGCTTTAAATTCTCCGATTAATAAGTTAAATAAAGGAAATAATGATATATCTTTGATCCAGCCTGTCCCATCTTGCTGTCCTCCCCCCAGCGACGCCCTAAGCCGAGGTTCGTATCCCTTAGCGAGCGCTCGCCTAGTTTTAATTAGAATAGTTTTTACCCTTGGCTGGAGGCTTTGAGTGTAGAAGCATAAGGCAGCCACAGGAAAGTCACGGTTAAGCAGCTACGACCCTCTTCTGAGGTCAACTGCGAGATACTCTAGTAAAAAAGAACAACGTGTGGATCACACTGCTTTCGGCGCTTGACGTGGCAACACGTCATCTCCAGGTTCGCAACAAGTCAACCGTCATCCTGAGGGTACCTCATTGAGAGGTGAAACATGTGACAATTTATTTTTTCGAACTTATGGAGCAATGGATTAGCAATCTATTTATTAAAAACGATTCAGATTCTGATTGATCGTGTATTAAGCAATTAGGGTACTGGACTTATAGTTAACATAAGACTCAAATTGCCAACCCGTCTTGAGCAAGCGTCTTGGTGATCAATGCTTGTGCCTTTTCTATATGTTAAGGGGCATTTGCCCTACAGTGGGACTGTTATATCTTAACGACATGGTTGGCGCAGTGGTTAGGCGTCTGACTGCTGCGCTGTGTGTCACGGGTTCGATTCCCGCACGGAACAAATATTTGTATGACCTACAATTAGTTGTTCTGGGTCTGGCTGTTTGTGTATCTGAGTTTAATGTCTGTAGACGCACCCACGATACAGGAAAAATTCCTAGTGTGGGGCAAGGTTAAAAAAAAAGCTGATAAGCTAGTATTTCAGGGTTGGTCCCATAGTAAAAAATTTAGGTACATTTTCGTGAGTGCAACACTCCCTTAAAAGTAGGTATGTCACTCGTTTAGCCAAACACCCTGTGTATACCTACCTATATACCTGCCTTTCTACCGAAACTCTTGATGCGTTAAAATTCTATGTCTTAAGAATATGAGTAAGTATAGGTCCTAGGAGGCTGTCCTTAACTCTTTGAGAAACTTTTATCTGGCCTTACTGCCCCATAAACAGCTGGACCGGATCCGGACCTACAAGTGGCAGCCAAAGTGGGTTTATGTGTACTTGTCCCACAAATTAGCGTAGATTCGTCGCCCTCTCGCCAGATATCACGCTTTCCTACGGTTCGGATAACAGACTACATAGGGATTAGGAGTGAGTGTTGCGGCGACGAACCGTTTCCAAAGACCGTTTTGTGTTCTGCGACGATGAAACTGTTTTACGTCCCGGGTTCAAACAGTCTTCGTTGCACAAACCAGTCCTTGAATAACTTGGTGCGATTTTTTATTTAACGCCTATGAAAATACAGTCGAGAACGCAATGGAGAACTGAATGGCAAACGGACGACGTGACGACGTGACACGACGAACGAGTGTGATAGATAATTGAACACCTATCACTCGTTCGTCGCTCGTCGCTCGTCGCATCGTCCGTTTCGCGTTCGTTTACAAAACAGTCCTTACAATAAAAAAATGAACTTTTCGTCACTGAATTATGGTCGATAATCTATTACCAGTTGTCAATGCAGTCGTTCGTGATGGGACGGTCGAACCCGTGCAACCGTATGTTTGTTAACTTAAAGTTCGTAACTCAAAATTTCCTGGAATTCGCAATATTTCATTAAAAAAATAAAAGTATCCCAGCCAGTCCTAAGCCTGGAAAAGTATGAAGGAAAGTTCATTTCATCGTATAATTAGTAGTCGATCGATAAAACGAATTATGTATACTAACCATTTCATACATTTTGAATCGTTGATAGTTGTAAGATCTAACGAACTGCAACTATTTCACTCGACTCGAGTATCCCTACTAAGGATACTGCTCGGATAAATTACATTCAATGTGATTGAAAGTTACTTATTGGGTTACCTACTTTGTAAACGTTCATGTTTTTTGGTAGAATATTTTAATTTATGGAAGTAGTAGATTTGTAAAACGAGAATAAGATTTCGATGGGAAGTTTTCATGATCAAGTACATAGTACATAGCGAACTAAAATATATAAAAAATATCATTATCATGACGCGATACCTGCACAACATTGACCTGTATAAGGTATTCACAACCGTTCGATTCGCCATCGAATTTGATTATGAAGGCTCCTCGACTGCCGACCGCGACCGCTACAAAATAGTAGTTAGAGTCTGGCTAACGAAAGTTGGCCCCAGAATATTGGCGGCAAATTTAAAAAATACATGCATGACAACACTAAAATTATACTATGAAAATTGGAATAACCTACTTTGATACTTGGTAATTCATTATTAAAAATATCATATATAGTTTTTCAATAAGGACGCTCGAACTTTAGCAGCGCATAGCGGCCATTTCGGTAATGCGATTGCTACCAAATTTGGCATGAATATATATTTTGTCGTGACATTTCACCATGGAACGCTACACGCTTCAACAACGCGTAGAAATTGTGTAAAATTTATTATCAAAACCAGTTGTCTATTCGCCTACGTTCTGTGCGTTGTGTTCAATTTATGGCGTTCATCGTGTGAGTTAACACCGCTCGATTACTTTCTGTGGGGTTACATGAAATCTTTAGTGTACGCAGATAAACCACAGTCAATTGTTGCCCTAAAGGCCAACATAACTCGCGTTCTTCGTGAAATTGACCATTTATGCGAAGACGTCCTCCAAGATTAGTCCACCAGAATACGCCATCTACAGCGGAGTCGCAGTGGCCATTTGGCTGATATTATTTTCCACACATAATGTCATTGAATATTCTTTAAAATTTTATAAAAATTGTAGTAATATCACTTAAACAGGTTGTTTTATTTCATTTCAAAGTTCGAGCGCTCTTAATGAAAAACCCTATATATAGACAGTATAAGAACATTATGTTAGGGAAATAAAGAAACAGAATTTATCTACACATGTATTATTTTTTTATATGTATCAGGTTTGTAACGGGATTTTAAGGATTTATTGATCTGGTATAGGTGTTAGTATATGAGGTAAATATGAGCGGAATCCGAAAATAAATAGACAAATAAAATACGATAATATTCCATACATAATAACTTAGTTTTATTCATCGTAATCAAAATCAGATTCTAACACTTCAATGCCAAATGATTCATCACTGTCACTAGTATCGCTGTCTCCAACATTTATAATAAAACTTTCTAAATTTTCTTCTGTTATTTTATCACGTGCTTTATATTTATTTTCAACATGTATTACATGATCAGTAATTTTCTTCCAATCCTGTGAACTTACGTTTTCAAATGAATCTTTAATTATTTCTTCTAATGCAGCTGTAGTAACTGCAATATTTTTGCTAGCCACTTTACGTTTTGCCAAATTCCACACAAGCTCGATCGCATTTAAATCACAATGGTAGGGTGGAAGTCTCAACACCTCATGACCACATTGATTTAAATATTTCATCAGCTTCATATATTGGATTAGGCGTATTTCGTTTTACAATACACAACAGCTCTGCTTTCGTGTGGTAGTCCTCATATTGAATTCCATTATCACGAAGCCACTCTCTTATATTACTTTTACGTGTTTGTGTGTTCGGAACCTTATTTATAATTACCGAATGGTAACTAGCATTATCCATTATGATTACACTTGGTTCTTCCAAATTTGGTATAAGTTTTTCTTTAAGCCATTTATTAAAATTTTCAGCATTCATGTCATGGTGATAATCAGCATTTTTTGATTTAGTACTAAACACTAACAAAGAGTTTGGTACGGGGCCTTTCTCTGATCCAGCATGAACTATAATGTACCTTTTCCCGGTCGAAACAATTTCAATTGCACCACTAGTTGAAGGACCTTGCCATGACTTCTTAGGCTTGTAGTTTCTATGGACATAAGTCTCATCTAAATAAATGATTGGCTTGCCTTCTGCACGTTTTCCTGCTATAGTTCTTAAAAATCTATGTCTCCAAGCAGATATGTCATAGCGTTCTATTAATACAGAACGCTCATTTTTATTATTTTTAAATTCATAGCCATTGGCTAATAACAAGCGGCGCAGAGTTTCTCTGCATCCGTTAAAATCAATACTTTCTTTTAACTCCACCAACAGTGTCCTCAGTGTAGGAACTTGTTTTTTAACAATATAAAATTCGTTTATCTTGTTACGCATAGCATCTATGTCAAAGTTATCTAGGTTAGACACAGTAGGTTTCCGTGGGCGTTTCTTCCCCGGGGTACTCCAGACACCTTAATTTACTGCACCTTCCCTTTTTACTCTCTTTAGTGTTCTGACACTCACTTCTGCAAAGAAGATATACAAAATATGTAATTAATTCTTGGTTTACGTAAATGCAAAGGTTTTTTTCGGCATAATTTCAAAACACCAGTGTATAGTAAAAACTTACCAGTCATTGAAGTTATTTCTTCTAAGTACTGATTCTGGGTTATTATCCTATCTTTCTGCTCTAATTCAGTGAGATTTTCAATAGTTCTTACTATTTCATCAACTCCTTCGACATCTTGCAGATTCTCTGTTAAAGAAAGTTAATCGTTTTAAAATTACCATTGTATGTATTTTAATAGTTTTTTTTTCCTCTGTTATATATCGTTTTGTATGTACAATAAAGCATATAATAAATAATAAATTACCAACAAAAATACGGCAAAAATTCATTATGAGTATATACGTAAAACATAGGTGATGTTATTAAAATGAATACGTTGACTGATGCGATGTACGAATGAATATAATTAGTTTTATTCAATACGAAAAAGCGAAAGTAACTTATTTGTAAGGATACGTAAATTATAAATCAAAATTTTATTAAGACGACTGGATAGGTAGGTGTTCAAAGTATCAAAATAATATTGTCTACTAACCTATGAAATTCAACACCACACGTAGACAATCTTGTTTTTGTTTAAACGCGGCATCACGCTGTTGTTGTTTTTCGTTGAACTTGCCAATCATGCAAAACAACATCTTTCGTACACCACTTTTGATAGATTTGTTCATTTTAAACCGTAATTAGAATCACAATTTACACAAACGCATACAATTTGACACCAGAGATACCGAACGACAACCTTGTCAAATTGACGTTGACGTTCATACAGAGTTGCTGTATAAAAAGTTCGCAAGTAATTCCAAGGCCTACTTTCGTTAGCCAGACTCTATTATTAGGTATTTTGTAACATACCGTAAGTGTTAATATATAATATACATTGAGTGGTTCATGAAAAAAGGAAACCAGTGGTAATAATATTACCACTGGTTTCCTTTTTTCTTGCCGAATTATGAAAGACATAATAAATTATTAAATTATTTCATAATATTATTATGAAATAATATATTAATTTACTATGTCTTTCTTATTTCGGCAAGTGCTTTGTTAACACTTCATCAAACGAGTCCTATAGACGCTATTCACAAAACGAGAATCGGAAAATTTAGAAAATTTTATTAGAATGAAGACGTAAATTCTTCCGACACTTGCTTTCGGGAGCAAGTAAAGCAAGCAAAGGGAGATCTTACTGCCTACATAAAACAATTTTCATATTGCCATTTGAAACAAAAAATACCGTTAACTAATGTACTTAAATGTTTTGACCGCTACCCTTATCCAAGCATATTTGAAAAAAAAATGGTGGTTTGTCTGTCACATTATGTACAACGTATCAAATTAAAATAAAACATTGTTGTTTTTCTATAAAATATTTTCATTATTCAAATAGTACTTACTACTTCCATGGTTCATGGTTCTCTCACGTTTACAAAGCAAGATTAATGCTCAGAAAACATAATTATTATGCGGCTTAGTAGTTTAATAAAAATTTTGGCTGGCAGCACAGCACAGCTGTCACTGTCACATCGCATTGACTGTCAGCGTTGTTGTCAAAGAAAGTTTCAATGTCATTGCTAGTTATTTTAGTAATTTAGTAGCTCAATTTGTCATCGGTCATTGTATTTAGTTCTCACAGAAAGTAGTTTTCCCATCGAAATTCAGGAAGGAAAATAGCTGACGTCATCGGACAGGCTCTTGTGTTGTATTCATGGTGCAATAGTTAGTCACCTGCGTGCGTAGTTTGTCATCACATTATCCAAGTCTGGTTGCGATTGTCGCTTCACGCTTGCTCAGTCAGTGTATAACAAGTTCTGTATCGATAAAGTTGTATTAAAATGAATCCGTGGCAGCAAGTAAGTGTAATTTTTTGTTTTGTAGTTGTTAGATGTAGCTTGGTTTGGGTGTTTCATAATGCACGTTGTTAATGAATAGCCTCATGGTATTTTATTATACCATGAAAAGCCTCAGTCAGTAAAAAGTTTGGTTATGTGAAATTGGCGCCTTTTGCGAAGCAACTGTTTTGTTTATCACAAACATTATAATGTTTTTAGGGGTAATTGGGATCCAAAAGTTAGGCAGAATAATAATGAACAGTTTGAAATGTTGAATGCTGTGAATAAATGCTTTTACAACAATATTTAAAAGGTGTTAAATGTTAAGACTTAACATGTTTGTAAATATGTATAAACTGAATGGAAAAGAGTACACAAAGTAAGCACAATCAATGGGTACTTATTAAACTTATTAAAATTATCTACATAATTACCACTGTTGTAAAATAATTATATTTGATTGGGAAGCTTAAAATAATATAGCATGAATAATATGTAATAAATTCTGTAACACTGTGTCAATAGTAGATAGTGAGAATAACAAATCATTTTGTCTGTAAATAAAATACTTACTATCTGTTAAGTAGACAATGAATTGATATTCATTTTAATTTCCTTCAAGGGTCAAGCAGGAACCCCGCAACAACCATACTATCATAATGTTGGATTCAACAATGCTGCCCCACAGTCCTTTGGAAACCCAATGCCAATGCCGGGGCTCCCAACCATGGGCTACCCAGCATCGCAGCAGGGTTATCCTCAACCAGGCTCTGGATATCCAACCCAACAACCTAATCAGGGTTATCCTCAGCCAAATTTTGCTCAAGGGTACCCACCCCAGGGTTACCCACAGCCTGCTCAAACGGGTTACCCCCAACAGGCTCAAGGCTATCCCCAGCCCGCTCAATGTGGGTACCCAGGGCAAGCTGCCCCAGCCCAGCCTGGCTACCCACAATCTAGTCCAGGTTACCCTCAAACTAACCAACACCAGGGGTACCAGCATTATAATGAATCCTCTGCACATAGACAAACAGCATACCAAAACTCATCATCAATGCCAGAAGAGCCAAAGGTATGTTGAACTGCTTTTATAACCTGGCCACTTACATTCCATTAAAATAAATATATTTAAATACATTTTTTATTCATAAAATATTTTATATGTATTTTATTAGTCATCAGGTTATTTCAACTTCATTTGTGTTTAAAATTGTACTAATCTAAGAGCTACTGATTGTGATAAGCAAAACAATGTCAGTTACTTGCATGACTGTTTTGTAGATTGCATGCTTTGTTTCATTGCTTATAATAAAAGGCCATTTTTTGTTGTAGTGAATCTGCAGTTGTAGCCCGCGAAATTAAAATTTTCTTATGTTTTTGGCAATTTATAGGTCAGTATCAGGTTTTATCTTGATCAAAATATGATTTGCGGCTATAACAGATATGTATTACAGAATTATAATCATTAGAATCATACATCTCTTTAAGATAGATTTGTTCCATAAGAGATTTGTTCGAGTCTATCTTAGAGATCTGTTATAGTCGCAAAACATATTTTGATCAAGATACAACTTGACACTGACCTACACATTGCAAATAACATAAATAACAACTGCAGATCCATCTTAATCTCTCCTACTTCTTATTTATTTATTTTTTCAAGGAAAAACTAACTTTAAAACTAACAGGTTTTCTTGAGATCTTAAACATAAGAAATATGCTACCCACTATGTTATCCACAGATAACTCCCAAGTATTTATACCTAGCTAGTCAGATAGTAAATTAAAAATTAAAAGTGTTAGAAGATACACACTTTTTTTTTTGTATAACCTGTGCCCGTTTTTACTTAAACAAGTTGACACCTACAAAAGTCCAGGGGCCTTATTATGAAGTAATAATGCCATCATTATTCCACTGCGAAAAAAGGATGGTGCTAGCGGCCTTGTATAGCTCCGTCTCTCAGTCACACTGGAATAATGGTGGATTATCATGTTGCGGTACTAAACCGTGCGTTGAAAATCAAACCGCGCGCTTTTATTTAGGTATCACCTAGTGGAAGTACAAATGGGCACAAATAAATCATTTTGTAAATAAGTCTTGTCTTAGTTTATAAAAATCAAAACATCATAAATTAATTCCTTTCTATGTTAACTTTGCTTTGCCAACAACAGCATTTCCATACAGTCTATTTAAATGCAAAGGCTTTTTCTGCCTGTCTGTCTGTTTGCTTATGACTTTAAAACTACACTTTTATCTGATGTACTTACAGTCAAGGAACTCAATTGTTGAGCAGATGGATACTCTTATGTCAATCTGCGGTTATTCCTAGCTAAAGTACTAGGAAGTGGTGAAGGGCGAGGCCCGTTTTTGGGAGACTGTCTTATGTAATTTTGATGTTCGAAAAGTGCTGATTTCTCAGCCTATTTGAATAAATGACATTTGAATTAGTCATTTGATTGATTGACAAAGTATGACAGCAGTGAATTTGTGATATGACTTTATGGACAATTTAAGTTGACCAATTTGCCAAAAGTCATGGAACTTGAGTGATAACCCTTCTGTTCTCTGACTTTAGTTAGGTGACATAAGGAATTACACAGTTAGGTTCCGGGGAGTGCCCTTTACAGTCTCCTCAGGGATGTGCCCTAACAGGTGTTGCACAGAGGGGGTTTCGGATCGGTCTTTTGACAGTTAACGGGTACCCCCTTCCATGTGACTGGGATGGTTTTAGTGAGATAAAAATCCCACACTCCCTTATTTTATCCCCAAAGCCCGAGTGCCTTTTGAAGGTTTCCCCCGAAAACAAAAATAAAAAAGGTGACAAGGAAGAGAACATGTCCTTCTCCAGGTCCCATCTATCAAGGTCCCCTATATCTTCAAACACAAAGATTGGTCCTGTAGTATCAGCGTGTAAAGGTAACAGACAGACCAAAGTTACTTTCGGATTTAAAATATTAATATGGAGGTATGAATTTATGAGCCAAGCACAGAACTTTGTGGTGATATTATCATGATACCAGATACCATAGATTACCTACAAATGGAACACTCCGCAAAATTATTTTAATAAAAAGCGACTTGTTACGACACAATAAAGTACAATTCAGGTCGCGCATCGCCAATTACCTACTATTAAATTCATCGAAAAGTTGCCTCTCTTTTTATCGCGTAACTCTTATATCTTCTTACGTTACGCTCACTGAATTCGACAAGTCGAGCCCGCCGGGTACTTGTAGCTTCATACCTAAAATGCGGTGTTCCATCTGTATTCATCTAAGAAAGAAAAGAAAGAATAATATTTATTTGGACACAGTTCGTGAAACACATCTGTGGCTATACCTAACTTTTGTTGGTACAATAATTTAATATGAGTGTATCATGCTAATTACCCAAAATGAGGTTGTTTGTTTATTTTGGAAAACCAATTTAAAAGTAATCTATGGTCATAAAATAATATTTATATCCCTCCCTCCTTTATTATTTCCTTTTGGATAATATAAATATTGATTATAATTAAATTCAGA
Source organism: Xanthia togata (assembly GCA_963853775.1). Classification (NCBI taxonomy): domain Eukaryota; kingdom Metazoa; phylum Arthropoda; class Insecta; order Lepidoptera; family Noctuidae; genus Xanthia; species Xanthia togata. The sequence continues at coordinate 6,773,287 of OY970802.1, read as the reverse complement.
ATATTAACCACAAATATGAAGTGATAGATGTTAGGGTGATAAACATTAAATAATAAATAGGATAATGTAAAATTTTATTCTAAATACGACTACCTATTTTGGGTAAAATGTTAGGGGATAGAACCTCCGATAAATCAAAAATACTGCAGCATTAATTTTTAATAAATATAAAGTTATATATATGTTTGACGAAAACACGATTCCACAAAATTTTCGTAACAGAAAAAAATACAAAGTTACCTCTAAACCGACCCAAAAATAAAAATAAATCTTCAAATTAGATCATGAAACTGCTTAATAACTGAACTAAATATGAAGCAGATACTAAATTTTATTTGTATTTTTTTATTCTAATTATAATCACCGTAAAAAGAAATTACCTAAACTATCGGCGCCTTGAAGCTGAAATATTATGTAATAGAGCCTTTGATTAACATTGCTTTGAATTTAATCAAATCCATGTTAGCTATTACAAACGCTTGACAATGAGCTCCCTGCTAAGCTATGAAATACGCTTTCAAATGAACGCGTTTAACCACGATCAAGAGCATAAACGAATAACCGTCAGTAAGGCATAAGGAAACGGACAGCAGATTTCTTGTTGAGAACCTAGGTAGATGAAGGTTTAAATTCAGAATTCGTCCTTTTTTCCTATAGACATTTAAACTAATATGACTGAAATGCATGCTAATCATATCGTATTTAAAAAAAATCTATTTAAAAAATCCCTCAGTATAAATTCGTGACGAACATTGAGAATAACACAGGAGACTGGGGACGTACCTACTCGTACTGTGACTCTATTCAAGGAACAGTTTGCTGCAATTACATTGTTATGCTCACTCCGTCTCTCAGTTCATTTATCAAACCCACCAACGATTCAGTCTTGGCATTGGTCCCCACTACAATGGATGTGGTGATCCCGAAATACACCTTCGGTCTCACCTCTAAACCAAATCAATAATCCACTTGTGTAATGGTGTTAAATAGTGATGTGATTAACATTTCCGCTGGTTCGAAAAAAGTATCGATTAATTAATATGTCCTCTGTAACATCGAATTCAAGTATGCGCAGTGCGTACAGAGCTTCAATTGGTATACGGAGAGGATTTAAATCGTTTCGTTATACGGTATTTATTTTCTTTTATGTGTTTCAATGACGAATTCGTCTCAATTGCGTGTGCACTTCGTAGACAATCGTGTTGCATGCATAACTAGAGTTAATAAGTTAAATTGCCCAGTAGATGTTTACGCATATTAGGGATATTTATGATAGCCAGGAGTTGGATAAATATGCCTAGGGGCAGTATACTATGTCATGTTTTAATAATTACACCGAGTGCCATCATGTTATCAATACCATTATTTTATTATTTAACCCAATTTCAATCGTTTGTCCTTGTAACTAACCTATTAGGTATCTTCATACAAGTTATACACGAAACAGACAGCTCAGTCGAAGCCTATTATGTATTTAACGTTAATTATTAGATCACAAGTATGAATCAGAAGTTCTTAGCAGTCCTTCAGACGACTGATTCAAGAAGGAGTCAGTCCTAAGCGTGATACTTCAGTTACAATAGAAAATGGACTTTCATTCAATTCATATACCTACTTGTAAAATGACTATTACATCTTTATTTAATTTTCCCCATTTGTGAGCGTTATCGATTACATTTTTCATGTAATTTTACATCACTATGCTATGCAAATATCTGCGTCCTTAATAAACACAAGCCAACATCCACGACTTCCATTTTATATCATGACGGGTAATGTGGGCCTAGGAGATTATGGTGATACCCCAACAAAACTTTTCCAGAATGTAGTACTTAACGGTCTTCCCAACAATACAAGATGTGCTTTGCTTTATCTGTGTGTAATCACGCTTCAATGTGATTGGTCTGTATCCTGTAAAATAGTGTTACCTACACTTACACTCGCACAAATAAAAACTAAAGTTTCATTTCAGGTTGATTGGATGCCATTTTACAACTCATAAAACCTCTTTATAAAAAATATCTTTAGCCAATTTATTTATCTATTTTCATCTACCACCTGAGTACCTAATACCCGTGTCCTTTTGCAGACGAAACCCACCGTTGTGCCGGCGAATCCCTTCGACCCTCGGGAAGATGCCGGCGTCCTTCGTAAGGCCATGAAAGGCTTCGGAACAGACGAGAAAGCCATCATCCATGTTCTATCGAGACGCACCAATGAACAGCGCATGCGCATCGCCTTTGAGTTCAAGACTTTATATGGAAAGGTATGTTGAAGAACAAACAAAGTTGTATTTGAATTGAAAGTGCATGGAAGTTGAGAGTGTGTCATGCTCACTGATGATGGCACTTCAAAATGGTTGAGCTGGATGGTGCTGATCCACGCGTCCATGAACGGGTGCCGTCAGTTGAGACTGCTCATTTCTTCACTGCCCGGGCTTATCCTTGTTCTTTTTTACATTGGTCTCACTTATAGAAGCAACAAGAATAATGCACGGGGGGTTTTGTACTCGTAATATCTGGATTTAAAAGAGTGTCCTTGGAGTTTCTACATAGAGATCAAACAAAAAATCTACGTTTTGGAATGGGAACTACATAAGTAGTTTCAACTTTCTGAATAACCTAACCGCCTGACAAATCAAAAGTGCCTGTAAATGGTTGAATTTAAATAAAATCTGGGAGTTTGAGTTCGAACAATAAATGGCGATAGGCTCGCCCCCTTTTAAGACTCCCTCACACAGGCGCGATTCAACGTCCGTTGTGTCGCGTTGCGAGTCTGAATACCCTTGAGTCACGCCGTACCATGTAGAGTCGCACGACTTTATAAAAAATATTGTACTTGGGAGAAATATCGCTCGCAACACCTTTATCAAATCAATCTGCCTAGCCTCTTCCCTACTATTTTGGGGTCGGCTGTCCAGTCTAACCGGATATCTAACCGATATTTTACATGGAGTGACTGCCTATCTGACCTCGATATCCCAGTAACTGGGTAATACGATACCCCTTGGTAAGACTGGTTGTCAGACTTACGGCCTTCTGACGACTCGTAACGACTGTCAAAGATCCACGAATGACAGCCGGGACCAACGGCTTAACGTGCTTTCCGAGGCACGGGGAGTCTCGGTGTGTAAAGATGGTCACCCGTCCACGGAACAACCCCGGCAAACGTAGCTTAACCTGATGGATCGACCCATGCGGCGGTTCACGTCACCTCTCTGTCAACTTTAACATAATTGGCGAAATGTAAGTTTAATGTACCTACGTACATACGCCCCTGTCTTCACCTTCGGAATACAGTCGTGACTTTCTGTTGAAGAAGGACACTAAGTATTATTTTTTATTTGGATTATGACTGGAAGCCAGTTTAGTTCAAGGACTACGGCAGCGGCGGCGGCGGGACGATCAGTCTAGACTCTTTTCAAATGCTTTTATAATAATAACATAGCGTCTGTCTGTTTCTATAATTAGCTTAAAGTTCAGGAGTTCGAAACAATTTTAGAGTGAGATATTGTTTAGCTCTTCCGGCTAACTCTTTCAGTGACATATCAATTTGTGGCACTAAATCTGTGAATGTTGTATCTGCTTTTTAGAACTGAGTTTCGGGGTAACCAATCCTTTAATATACCAGCTGAAGCCCCATCTTCATAAAGTTTTTCTTATTTTTGCATTATACTATGTCAAAAATACTGGATAATTGTTTAACTAGGTGTTCGTTTTTTTTTGAAATTTTACCATAGACTTATAAAAGACCTTTTTATACGTCTATGCATTTTACTAGATTTAGTTTAGAGAAACGACATTTATCACTAAAAGTTTTTTTGTAAAAACAAGAATATTCGACATCTACAGTGATTTCGTGGTATCCCTAGGGATTTCGTTAAATCCCTGGTCGTTTTTCGTCATTTCCCTGTGACATATATAAAATGCTTTTCTGACACCTGTCAGTTGGACAATTTTTAATAGTAATAAGGATCAAATTCGCAAAACACATTATAGGTATTCGTTAGTATGAACTGACAGTTGGCAAAATCGCATTCCATCGACGGCTGGACTGTAGTTTTTACTTTCTATGCTCATGTGCCAATAGGGAAGATGACAATTTTTTTTGTTTTGTCTGTCAGGTAGATTATAAAAAAGTATTGGACACGTATTTTTTCTTTTTTTACCTACTCAAAAGATTACGGTGCTATATTGAGTTAAAAATTTGCCATGACGTCACGAGTATGTAGATTAGCGACCCCCACTCCCCAACTTTAATGCGTTTTATCTAAGTATTTATTTACTAATATGATAATTCAAAAAATACGTAGGTACTTATCTACTATTTTTTATTATCTGACTGATGACGGGCAAATTTTTTTTTTTTTTGACCCAGGTATCATCCCTATTAACTCTGATAGATAATAAGTAGGTACCTACAGTTAGGCAATAAAAAGATTAAGCGACTTTTTTTGGGCCGCGTGGATTTGAATAATAACAATAAGATAAGGGAGAGATAAATGTAAATGCTTAATTGATCGTTTCACCATTGTACATAATTTAACAGCTTCCTCAAATAGGGATGTTTTATGGATTTTACAATTTATCATAAAATATTATTACCTACTTACCTATTTATATTTGTAGATAATTAAAATTGTAATTTTTATGTTTTTTTTCCTCCAGTTCCAGAAAGGCCAATTAATCGATTATGTTTCGTATCTCAATAATATATTTTTGCTATCATTTATTTTTATTTTTTATTCAATGCCTTATTATTAAACCATTCTAGGTAGTAACTAGTAGATAGGTACTTCATTATTTTATCAAAAATGTGGTAGTCGTTTTATATTGTAGGTAGTAGGTACCTACGATAAGGATTATAAACATAGCAACATTGTTAATACTGTCAACAACGTATTAAGATAAAAATCTATGATAATTTATCGTGTGTTGCCTCCTTTTGTACTAGAATTTGTTGGTTTTTGCTACCTTCTCCCGTACTAACAGAATTGGCCATCCCAGTTATTTTTTCAAACTCAAAACTGTTTATTTCAATTAAACCATTTAAAAAGGCACTTTTGAATTGTCAAGGAGTCGGTCAGTCAGAAATATGAAGCTAGTTGCCCATTCCAAAGCTTAGTAGGTACCTATGGAGTAGATCGGGCAAGAACCTCCATGGACACTCTTTGAATAAATTATATTTTTACAAAAATATAATTTATTATAAATAATGTCTACCTTTAAAGAAAGTCAGCCGTCCCATACATTTATTTGTTTGGGTCGAGTTTAAATTTTGTATGGAACAGTTAATAATTTTTTCGTGATTACGATTAGGAAGCGATATATCGGCCGATATAATTGGCAGGCCGATTTATCGGCATTGCCGATTATATACAACCGAGATCAAACAGTTCGGAACGCGCGCCAAACGACGTCGCGCGTGCAACATTGTCGTTCAGTCGTAGGAGGGACAGGCAGGCGGGAGCCGCGCAGCGCATCCTTAGCGACATGGCAACCCGACAAACGGCAGTGTTTGTAGTTTGCTGAGTGTTGGCTGAGCGATGTATTGTTTCGTGCCTGTTTCACATCACCGCTTTTTGCGATTATTTTTATTCATACAGTGAAGTGAGGACTATAACGCACTATTAAACAGTTGTGCCCGAAATACAAAAGACATACAAACGCCAGACTAGGTACCTACATACTTCATTATTTATTTGATTTATTAACAACTAAGTTATCGATACCTATCTGTTTCGCTGATTATTTACTAAAATAATCGGTATCGTATCTCGAATAGTTACATCCCTAATTACGATGACAATGGTCCCATGGACAAAGTTGTTAATTTTGATGGTCTGTATGTACCCTTAAATATGACCACACCTTTCTGATACACGCTGTAGAAGAGAACCTCAAATATGTTATTTGTCAGTTTACCGATCATTAATTAATGTCCGTATTGTATAATTATCACTTGCTTCAAAACGGTGAAGGAAAACATCGTGAGGAAACTGGCATGCCTGAGAGATATTTCTCGACGGCATGTGAAGCCAAGTCAGAGGCCCATGAGCGGCATAAAAACTGACACCAGGTTAGTCACTAACCACTCCAAAAAAAAGATTCAGAGACTTGATCGAACTTTTGATTTTATGCAGATAAAGTCGCAGTTTTATTCCAAATTCTTATTTAATATTGATCTAGTGGTTTGGTACCTACAGCCCGAAAGTCTTAGGCCTAGCCCGCACTGCGTAGGTATACATCGCCGAATTTTTTTATCGCAATTCTGTAACACATGGTTAGGTACCTATCTTATGTTTCTACACGCAATAGCGATTTAAAAATCGCGCTCGTCGTAATGCTGTACACTGACCTCCTTACTAATAAACGTTGTATAGCGTCTGTGTAGTTACACAACGCTTTGTCTTCTTCTTTCGAATGTCAAATTACTGACGACTGAAAGAGAGAAAACGGTGTGTAACTATTCACCTGATTTATTACGTTTATTAGTAAGGCAGTGCATATATAAACCGCGTGAATAAAATTCAAGTGATAGGTACTAGGCGACACCTAAATAAAAGCGCGCTGTTGGATTTTCAACTTTCGGCGCTGAGACGAGCGTTGAAAATCCAACAGTGCGGTTTTCTTTAGGTAGTTAGTACCTACTTAGTGAAAACGGGCAATACTATACAAAAGTCTTCATCCTTCTATTAAAATTCGGTTGAATATCAGCTCTATATTAGATAGCTGATCTTCAACCGAATGTTAATAGTGGAGGCTTTTTGGCAATAGTCCAATTCTACGTTTTTACTCAAGTTACGTGTTATTTTTTGCACCAGACGCGACGGAGCCACTTTATTGGTTCATCTGTGATTCTGTACATAAAATCAAGCATTATTCCCATAGGGGTAAGCAGTAACTACAGAACACCACCTATTACGATCATTACATAGGGTAGACTGGGTACGGATGTGACAATTTTCATTTGACGACCAATAATTCTGTCAGTGTGGCAGTTAGCTGTACAAAATAAGTATTTTATTGTGAAGAGTACATTTGCCTACGTATAAATACTAAAATTGTATTTCTAAATGCTATGGTTAACTCACAGGAGCAAGTTAGAAAAAAAATATAAAATGTCACAACCGACCACACCCCAGGGGCGGTTGTGACAGTACTTGGGGTCGGTAGTGACAGGTTCAAAAATACACCAAAATGGTCATCAATTAAAAGTGATTGATGACCATTTGCACAAAATATCCATTCTTCTCGAAATAGTTATCGTTTACGTAACACAAGAACATTTAATGTTTATAAGTAATAAGGCACTTTAGCATCTACAGGTAGCTATTATAATAAATCTTCATCTTATAACTAGTACTTTAATCAGTCTTAAATTACAATCAGTCCAAAAAGCTAACTAAATAATTCTAATTATACAATACGGTAACAATAACAAAATACAAACGAAATCACTAATAAATGTTATATCACAATCAACTTCTTTAAAAAAAATAAAAAAATTGTGTATTGTTTCAACAAAAAGCATAAAAAATAGAAGAAATGTTCATTTTAAATTTTAATTCAGAAAAATAATAAATTGAAGATCTAGTCAGTCATCACAATTATGACATACAATAATTATAATTATATTAATTATTATACATATTATTGCTGTCTTTATTGTGGTCCGCGCCGGATTCATCGGGTTTTCGAATTTATCGCAACAAAGACATGCGATTAACTTCGTGCATTTCTGCAGCTCTCCGTAATGATGTTCCTCATAAACTACTTCATATTTTTCTATTTAACATTGACCTCTTTCCGTCTTTCGGCGTTTTCTTGGGATCAAAAAACGAAAAAAGAAATTGTCACAACCGTACCCAAAAATTTGGTCACAACCGTACCCAAAGCATTCCTTCGCAAAAACACATTCACTATGGCAATATAAAATAACGTACGTACAAAGTAAGCACTGCTATTTAACCACTAATGTATAACTAAAACTGAAAAAGAACATTCATTACTGCATCTGTACACATATAACAACAATCATTAAAAGAAATCGAATAAAAATAATAATTTTTGGTTGGTATTGGCGTGTGCTAGCTGTCTTGTGGCTATTAATTTATAATTTAAATTGTGTTTTGAGTAATGTAAATTATCTTGCATACTATTGTATAGAATCATTTTTTTTTCTAACTGAACAGACAGGTGTGCTGCTGGGGAGTTTGTTGCGCGACTTCTTCTTCCCAGCAAAAGCACTAGGAAGTGGTGAAGGGTGGGCGTTTTGGGGGATTGTCTTATGTAATTTTGACGTTCGAAAAGTGAGTTTGAATAAATGACTTTTGAATTTAGATAATAATAGTTTGTAGTCGACTCTGTTTGGTGGAATAGAAGTTCACAGCGAAGTGACATCTGTAACCTAATTACGAGGTAATACACGATCAATCGGAATTTGAATCGTTTTGAAACAATTTGCTAATCCATTGCTTCATAGGTTCGAAAAAAAAACAGCTCAACAACGTAAATAACGCAATGAATGTTGTTGAACTGTCACAATGAAACAAATTTGTCGTAATCGTTTACGAAAATTAGATAGCAGATGCGAAGCAAAAGGAGTATGTAATGATCGTAATAGGTGGTGTTCTGTAGTTACTGCTTACCCCTATGGGAATAATGCTTGATTTTATGTATTAAAAAAAAAAAAAAAAAAAAAAAATTGCTTTTTACTGTGATAATAATGGTAATTTAAAAAAAATAAAAAACATAAGACTGCTTTATAGCTAGTTCAGTTAGTATGCAAAGTTTCATGATCTAACTTGAAGAATTTTCTGAATACTTATTGTTTATTGGTTTATTGTTCGGTTTGGAGGTAACTTTGGAATTTTTTTCTATAGAGAAAATTTTATGGAATCGTGTTTTCGATAAACATAGTACTTAACATTAATCCTTAACTTTACCATATATTTATTTCAAAATGAATGCTGCAGTATTTTCGGCAAAACGGAGGATCATGCTAAGCCATTTGAGGTAGTATAGGCCCTTAAATGTAGTTAAAGTCAACCGCATAGCAGATGTAAAACTTGCACTGCCAAAACTGCCCTTATGGCTACAATATAAAGGCACTGTAACGAAGGTTATACGGTTATACCTTATCATCTGCCTAGCATTTTCCAACTATGTTGGTCGGCTTCCAGTCCAGCTTAGTTGCAGCTGAATGAAGCCAATATTTTAAAGAAAGAAAGAAAGAAAATAAAACTATTTGCCTCAGGTCAAGGCACACAATATGCACATAAATTAAAAAAAAAAAAACAGAATAGTACTGTGTGCCTCACGGCTGCGCCAAATAGGCCCAGTTCAGCATAAATGCCAGACAACTAGTGTCTGACGCTGATTTTCAACTGGACCTTATGTTACGAGGACGTCCTACGAATGTAAATCAGTTTGTAAGTGTTTTATATTTAAATAAAAATATATATACCTGTGTGAAAAAATAAATAATATTAAACTCGATTACGGCATGAGGAACAGGGTGTAAAGTTCACTCATCCACCATAGAAAAGGGAGGATCCTCCGACCAGACGGGTGTTGTGTCGGGCCGACTGCCCGACTGTTGATGTCGGATAGTCTTTATATGTCGTTCGCACGGTAAGGTCTAATTGCGCGATGCAGGATTTGTGTGACGTCATGTCTTTGATGCGTAGTTCGTATGTGGCGGTGTAACCGCTACAACAGTGCTGTGTAAGGCAAGAAATAAAATGGTATGGTTGCACAAGAAACAATATATGGAGGGTCGTCAATAAATAATAGATAACTACATCATGGATTCATAGCAATGAAACATTCAAATTAATTATGTGTAGCTTCCGTTGTGCATCCATGAGGTGCAGTCGGAGCCGTCTTCTAAATGTATCGATCGTGTTAATAGATTAGGTACATAGTTTTACTTAAAGCGACTACCTATTTGACCTCCACAACTCAGTTCTTGGGTAACACACTCCTTGGTAAGACTGGTTTTCACACTAACGACTGTCAAAGATCTACGAATGGCAGCCGAGACCAACGGCTTAACATGCTTTCCGAGTCACGGAATGGTTTTGTAATAGATGGTCACCCATCCATAAACCGACCGCGGCAAGCGTAGCTTAACCTTCGATCGACCCGTGCGGCTCATACCTATGATAGTGAATAATATACAAACGTATAAAAGTCCGTGGGGTTTTATAGTTTACCAATTAACGAAAAGGCAGAGCCCATTAACCTATTACTAACATGTCGCTACCAATTTTGTATTAATTAATAAACTTGAATTCGTTTATATGTTGTTGATTCTTGTTACCTACTCGGCAAAGGAAAATATAAAATAATATATTATTTTTATAATAAAAACTATTTGAGCTTTTAAGTAAAGTTTTTTTTACCAATACTTATATTAAATTAATTAATTGAATTCGTATTTGTTGTTGATCCTTGTTACTAGGAGAAAAAGACGAACTCATGTTTAATTGATGAAGGTCAAATAATTTAATACGTAATGAAATATGTTTTCCTGATTATACAATATGGATACAATAAATACTCTTTAGTCAATTACAATGTTTGGCTTAAATTGCAGAGTTCAAATAAATTTCATAGCAGTAAGTACATAAGTACAATTTTCTTGATGAAAATTGAGATCAGGTCGCTGTTTCTTTGCTATATTATTTCTAGGTTAGATTCCATGATCAATCAAAGTATTACTGACTCAAAAATCTCACAGTTCAAGACTTCTAAAAATTTTACAGTAATTAAAACCTTATTTCGAAAGTAACAAGGCTTACACAGGATTCGCAAGAAAGCGTCAAGGGTGAAATTCAAGACTTCAAGAAAGCCTGAGCCATTGGCTAATCACTGTTGTTACAATGGCCTCGTCCTATATGTATATAATTATGCATTCGTGGCCTAGTAAATCCGATAGGTTAGGTTAGATTAGCTACTAGAACATTGTGGTATATTACGGAAACATGCAATAATATGTTTTTTAACCATTCCAATTTTTTTTCTCTAAGTTCCTTGTTCTGGTTATTGGCCAATTAAATGGCCACCGCATTCGACCTGTGTTAAAACTATGACCCTTTACTCCCACGAACCATGATGATTAACCATTGCCATTTTAGAAGTATTTAGGTACAGACGCCAGCACGTCAATCTATTACAATCTGTCAAATTTATTCAATAGATTTTCAACTTTATCTCTAAATTATAAGGTTCAAAGTTGATTGGGAAAATTTGATAGTTTCGGGTAGGTTGATGTGCTGGCGTCTGTACCAAATAATAACATGGCTATCGATTGCTGGTTTGAACCCTATTCCCGATACGGGTGGGCTACTTTTTGGGCGGAGAAGTAGTTCTTTTAACTAATAGGCTTTCTGCGTTTTTTCATCAACATAATGTGATGTAATTTCATTTATCATTAGTGGTAGTTTTTCCTCATCGGAAATAAAAATGGCGAAAAAGGTAGCGAATGATAACCAGTCCTCGGTGAAGTTAACTTTTTATAGATATAGGTAGGTTGCGGCTTAGGCGTAGGTTAAATGGCGAAATAAGTCTTATCTGTAGGCCTATCAGAGTACCTACCTAAAGTAAATAGAACCAAATTTAAGGAAAAGCTTGGCTTACCATCGGGCACTCGGCTGGCAAATTAATAATATAATTTTCTTCCACCAGGACCTCGTGGCAGACTTGAAGAGTGAAACCAGTGGCAAGTTTGAAGACCTCCTGGTGGCCCTCATGACTCCGCTACCACAGTTCTACAGCAAGGAACTCCATGATGCCATCGCCGGCATCGGCACTGACGAGGATGTCCTCATTGAAGTTATGTGCACCATGTCCAACCACGAGATCAACGTCATCAAACAAACTTACACTGCTAGTGAGTATTGTTACATTCTTTTTATAGCTTTTGCGCACGGGTTCGTCTGCGTGGAGGTCGGAAATTATCTCGCGAGAATGATACCAACTACTGGGATAAATTTTATTATCCTATGCAACCCAGTACCCTAATTACGTAATACACGATCAATCGGAATTTGAATCGTTTTGAAACAAATTGTTGCTAATCCATAGCTTCATAGGTTCGAAAAAAAATCTACTCAACAACGTAAATAACGCACTGAATGTTGTTGAAATGTCAAAATTAAACAAATTTGCCGTAATCGTTTACGTCAATGTGTTGCGTAAGTAGATAGCTGGTCATGGTCTACGTATTGTGCCAAATTTCATCAAATTCCGTTCACCCGTTTTTAGCGTAACAAACAAAGAAACTCACTTTCGCATTTATAATATCAATTTAGGATTAAAGGTGCTTTCCGCGTCTGTCTGTGTGACCGCGTTGTTCTACTAAACTGCACAATGGAATTTGATGAGATTTTCACCATAATTTAGATAATTTATTCCGGAATACATTAAAACTTACAAAGGAAAATAGAGTAATCCCGATATTTTGTCAAATCGTAGAACAGTGCGAAGCATGGTCGGGTCACTAATTTATAATAGCACCTGGGCGACCGAGCCCTGCTAACGAGAGAAAACGAATTTTTCCAGATATGAGACCTAGCTAGATCGATTTTTCGCCCCCGTCAACCCCTATATTGCAACTTTCATAGAAATCCTTAGAGCCATTTTCGAGAAAGTGATAACAAACACAAGCTAGCTGCGCGTCGCGGCTTCACCCGCATAAAGCTTCGTGCAGACTAGCGCGACGCGACACCGGCTATTGTTATTCCGGGAAGTTTTCTTAGACATTGTATTGTTCGAGACGCGTCTGGGAATATAGGGATGAAAAGTATTTATGTCCTAACCCAGGTCATGGTTTAAACATGTGCCAAAGGAGATGTTCCAATTCAGTCCCAGTATGTGTACAGTACCTCGAAAAATCGAGAAAAATCTATGGAATTCATAGATCATGAACTGTCTACTGTCACTTCAGTCGCTTTCGTTGTCGTTCGCGGTTTGATGTTCGTTTTGTTTTAATTTCTCGAGTCTACAAAATACTGAACGAAACGTAGTGATTTGAAAATTATGAAAAATAAACATGTCAAACGTCATTAATCAATCAACATGACAGCTTACCGCCACGACGGGTTTTTGTTGTGTGTTGCAATTTCAAGTGTACATTATTGTGTTTTACTACCAAACAAAGCCAACTTAAAGTAATTGGATGATTGAAAAGTCGTGGCCGGGGCCCCATACATTTTGAAACATCTCCTTTCATCCAAATTCGTTCAGCTGTTTTAGCGTGAAAGCGTAAAAAACAAACTCACATTCGCATTTACAATATAAGTTAGGTAGGATATGAGTATTGTTTATTGAATAGTTTAGAATTAGCATGGTTGTCTAGACTCTAGAGGAAAAATGCCATGTGGGAAAAATGCCAACTGGGCAACAGTGAACCACAAAGTTTGATAAATATTTCGTATACATACCGAGACTCCTCCGTGCCTCGGAAAGCACGTTAAGCTTCGTTCAGACTAGTGCGACGCGACACCGGCTATTGTTATACCGTGAAGTTTTCTTAGAAATTGTATTGTTCGAGTCGCGTCGCGCTGGTCTGCACGAGCCTTTAAGCCGTTGGTCGATCCCGGCTGTCATTTGTGGAACCACAAATTTCGAGAAATATTTTATCCGGTAATTCTAATCACAACTTTACTGTCGTATGAAATGGTCGTTTAAAACGAAAAATTTACTGCTTGGCATTTAATTTTCCTCACTGTGCATTGTAATAATGCTATTTTGAATATTCCTGGCTATTTCTAGGTAACTGTTGTTATAAACAGTCCTTGACGATTGTTACTTTCAGCTGAAATACGTGAAGTACGTGAGTCAAACGGTGGTTTTTAGCAATTCGTATTTCCGCATTATTCGAAACTTAACGCCAAACGCACCTGATGATACACATACGTTGATATCGGTCTTCTCGCTCGCACTTATTGAGTTTATATGAACCTACGTAACCTTGTAATTAATCCAACACAATTTATGTCGAGGAAAAGGGCCTCTTTGTATGTGACAATGCACAAATAATTCTCTATACGAATCACATCTGTTATTTGTTATTTCCAAGTTTTCTACAAGCGCATTCTGAGTGGGTGTGTTGTGTAACTATTGATAAACATTTTCCTCTCAGTATACCGTCGCGGGCACTGGCGGTGGACAAATTTCAACCTTATTTCTAAGAACATAGGGGTGAAAAGTGATCAACCGCCACTGACCGCGATTGGCCTACTTCATTGATAAATATTGTGAATGGTAGTTACAACTAGGCTAGTTTCCGACTGCGTACATTTTCATATCCATGGTCGCATAAAACCTTGCACCTGGCTCGATCGTGAAGCAGTGAATGAAATTTGGAACGTTCGTTGTCGCTTGTTGCAACGATCGAAACTTAGCCTTATTAATAATACGAGTTGAGTTGACTGGTTCCTTAATTTATAAGACTTTGTTTTGATTACGACAATGTGTCTACTGGTTAACTCAAAAGCATTTTTCCTGTTCGATACCTACTCCTAAAGAAAACATACAAAGTACAATACAAGAGTAATTTGAACGAGTAGGCTCGTGGCTGAGTAATAACAGCCACACGGGTCTATCCAACAGGTTTATTTATTTAAAACTTTTCACACTCAAAAAAAGTACAATTTTAAGGCGGACTTAATGCCTTCGGCATTCTCTACCAGTCAACCAAGGGTGGTGGTGGATGGCAGGTGCTCTGTTTGAGAGGAACAAAGAAAAAACATTCAGGTTAAACTACGTTTACCGGGGTTGGTCCGTGGATGGGTGACCATTTTACATACCGAGACTCCTTTGTGCCTCGGAAAGCACGTTAAGCCGTTGCCCCTGGCTGTCATTCGTGGATCTTTGACAGTCGTTCAGTCAGAAGCCTGAAAGTCTGACAACCAGTTTAACCAAGGGGTATCGTATCGTATTACCCAGTTACTGGGTTGTGGAGGTCAGATAGGCAGTCGCTCCATGTAAAATACTGATATTCAGCTGCATCTGGTTAGACTGGAAGCCGACCCCAACATAGTTGGGAAAAGGCTAGGCAGATTGATTGGTACTTCCTTTACAAAATTATACATAGGTAGGTACATACCTAATAAAAAATAAAAATCATCTGTAATTCTTCACATCATCCGTGACAAGCCGCCATGATGGATTTTATGTAACGTCATATATCAAGTGGAACATCATATAAGCCCCAGGTTCGCAAGGTCGTGTGTTTTTCGCCGCGATTTTTTTTTGTTCACTTGGCTTTCAACTCTCGATGTGGAGCCGAGCGTTGAGAATCCAACGCGTTGGAACGCACTCTCGTCCCAGCGCGTTGAAAAAACACACTGTTGGATTTTCAACCATCGGCGCTAAGCAAAGCGTTGAAAATCCAGTGCACGAAAAAAAATCGCCGCGATTTTATTACGTCCGTGCGAACGTAGTCTAACGTTCGAAATTGTATTGTTCGAGTCGCGTCGCGCCGTCGCGTCGCGCTGGTCTGCACGAGCCTTTATGAGGGAATAGATGAACATACATGCATAGGTACATAGCCTGTTAATTATCATACCTAACCCTCCTTTGGCTTTGCCGTCAGAAAAGAAGCTTTTCAGGTGACCAATAAAACGATGCCATGAACGTTTAAGTATAATACACATAGTAAAACAGCCATTACCAGTAAGTACTTTCATTAAAATCCAGTTCACATGAAACCTAGTATTATAATCAAACAGAGGATACAACCAATCTCTTCTAACGGCCCACGATTGGTATGAAATTGCGTAAATTGGTGTAAAACTTGAAGTTTCTTAGCATACGAGGCCTTGGACGTGTGATGTTCTATGTAATGAACGGTTTCCTTCAAACGCGCCTAAAATAACACCGTTCTAACTGTTCCGATTCAGTACAATTGTACTTTACGCTGATAGTTAATATGAGTCCACTGTACTTCCCATTTATTATCATCTCCGTCCGGGATTTACCCCTTTTCAATGTTCCTTAAAGTAAGACCTATTATTATAAGAGTGTTTAACCATACATTTTTGATATTATAAACATCTCTTAAGAGGGCACCGAGCTTTTTTTACAAACAAAAATATTTTTATTAAATTTGTTTGAAGTAGTAAACAATTAAATTAAAATGTAGGGAAATATATTGGTATTATTGAATTTTGAATTTCTTATCGAGTAATTTTTTCCTCTATTATACAACTTTTTTATATAAATAAGTAATTTTATATTAAGATTTTAAGATTAATTAAATTTAAGTTCATAGATGACTAGAGCTTTTATGCGCGATAGTTTTTTATTTAAGAGCAATATGATGAAAAAAACAACAAAAAGCATTGAAAAAGTGTGGTTATATTCTTTACTCTTTACATGTAAAGAAAAAGACAGGGACGAAGGCAAATGGTCGGTACGCACAATAACTTTTTAAGCAAATAGTTTATAAATAAATCCCTAAATGTTTAGAATGGATTCCTTTGATTAAAGTTGATCGTTAAAGTTCGCGCGCGACTGCTAGTCACCGTCTGAGGTACTACTTATGTGAAGCGACTGTGCTTGACTGAAAGGTACCTACTATAACTGACATCTACAGCTTTTTGAAGTAGTCATCCAGTCTTTTGGCCCAAAACGTAAAAAAAAAATAAGTTAGTCCGGCGCAGTATACGGTTAAGTTTTTTTAAGCCAGTTTGCGTAGATTTGGAATGTATCGTATTTTCTTACAAACTGGGGCCTTATTATGACGTATTAATGCCACCATTTTTCCAGTGTGAGTGAGAGACGGATTTATACAAGGCCGATAACACCATCCTTTTTTCGCAGTGGAATAATGATGGAATTAATACTTCATAATACGGCCACAGAGCTCATGGTTCCTTTTTCCTTTGACCCGTACTCGTATTATGAAGTATTAATGCCACCATTATTCCAGTGTGAGTGAGAGACGGAGCTATATGAGGCCGCCAGGACCATCCTTTTTTCGCAGTGGAATAATGATGGCATTAATACTTCATAATAAGGCCCCTGTGGTTAAGAACTTAAACACAAAATGGTTAGAAAAATTATCACTATATTCTCCGTGGTGCCAATTTAAACTGCCTTAAAAAAATACACGGCCAGCTGCTTGAAAAACGTAAATTATAAACGAAAGTTTATTCTCACTGTGGTATTCGTTTACCGAAGACGGGTCCGATATATTTTCTAGACTAACGATCTGTCTCAGTGTTGGGCATTGTTCCAAATCTTCAGTATTATTGAGTCTACCGACATAAAATCCATACTCTGTCATAGAGGTTCAGCTCCTTCGTTTTGATAAAATAAACAGTTGAATATCGTTGTTTCGCTCTCAATATATTCCTAGTCCTTGTATAGATAATTGTGTTATTTAGTGCGGATTTCACCAATGAAACTGAACGCGTTCAGCACATGTAAACGCGTTCAAGAGCTGTCATTGTACAATATCCATAACAATTTTGACACTGACAGCTCTTGATCGCGTTTTAGAAATACTGATCGCGTTCTGTTTCATTGGTGAAATCAGCCCTTATACGTATTAAATACAATACAATACTAAACATTTATTCGACACAGACACAACACAACAGCGACAAACACATTAAAAAAAAAGAACAAAAAACTCAATAAAATTGCAGTAAAATTTTGCTGAGCGTGCCCATACCGAAAGGGTTACCATCTAAAAAAAAAAAAAAAAAAATGATGTAAATGACTGTATCTATCTCTTTCTAAATTACCATTTCTGTCATTGCTATCATAGTATTGTAGTGGTTATAGTAACATCGTTAGATTAATTATCTACTGCTATTTTCTCAAAGTAATTCAGATTCATTACAGTTCAAACTACGTTTACACTATAGGCTTACACAGTTCCGCTATATCGCCGATTATTAAGTAAAATTACAAGCCGGAACAATATTTGGATCGCCGCCAAATATCGATGTTAAGTCATTATGACTTAATGACGTCAGAGAAGATCGAGGCTTTTTGGGAGCCATGAATAGTATGATTCAACTATATTTTTTTCCTTACCGAATGGGCTGTCAAAAGTAGCCTTGGGTTGCGAGTTCCGCGTCACTAAGTGACTCACTACCAATCATGTTAAAACAAATGAGGATTGGTTGTTCCCCTGTTATCAGTTATCATCGAAAGGGGGGATTTTATTACCGGTTACCCAGCAATCTGTAGGTACCTACCTATATTTAAACCAATCGCCGTGCGTTAGTTCTGCAAAAAATCGACTGATTTGTTTTTTTTTCTTTTTTTCACCTCAATACTGGGCTGGAATATAAAAAAGGAAATTAGAGAAAAAAACAAACATAGAACAGTTGAAAAATCGAAAAAGACGAAAATTTTTCTCACGCGGTACGAAGTTCACCGGTTTATCTAGTCACTACTAAATGACCCGGTGAACTGCGTAATAAAACCTAACCTGCGTAAATAAACCTACCTTGGAGTCGGCTTCCAGTCTTACCGGTGGCAGCTGAATACCAGTATTTTACTATGGTGCGACTGTCTGTGTAACCTCCACAACCAAGTTACTGGTTAACACAATACTCCTTGGTAAGACTGGTTATCATACTTTTGAACTTTGATCTACGAGATCTACGAATGACAGCCGGGACCAACGGACGGATTATCGTGCTTTCCGAGGCACGGCGAGGTCTCGCTCCAAAATAGAACAGGTACAGTAGCTGCGGGTCTCAGCCTTCTCACTGTGACTGCTGAACGATGTTAATTCAATATTTAAATCCTAGGTTTTTAATTTTAATAATTTATTTCTTCTGATTCGCTGCTCGGGCAGCCGGTTGTAGTAAAATGTGTCGTAATAAAGACAAATGTGACTGGTACTGCAGTAAAAGATACCAACTAAAGTAAGGCCATTTTAATAGGTAACATTTTTGACAATTCAGCAAAATTCAACAACGTAACCTTGTAACGGCGGGCATAAAATAATATATTTTTTCGTTTTGTTAGAACTGCACAATTGCTTAACTTTTTTCTTTTTATTTGCTTTCACTAAACTGACAGACGTCAAATATTACCTATTAAAATGGCCTTACTATAGACACAAATGGCGAATGGATTAGGCACGTCAACCTTCTACAATCTGTTAAATTTATATTATAGTTTTTCAACTTTATCGCCAAAGCATAAGGTTCAAAGTTGATTGAGAAAATTTGACAGTTTCGGGTAGGTTGATGTGCTGGCGTCTGTACCTACTAGCGACACGCTCCTGCTTCGCACAGTTTTTACTACACACTACACTTACAAAATATGTAAATTTAATTTTAATGGATTATACACATAAACGTTTCGGAATAAATGATCTAAGTGATAGTGAAAACTGCATCATAATCCGTTGCGTTGTTCAGAAGAACAACGCACTCACAGACACGAAAATTTATAATACCTACATAGAGAAGGTATACTTATATCAGTAGGTTCTCCTTTCCTCTTCTCTGCAAGCGTGCATAAAAGTCAAATCTCAGGAACTCCACAGAAAAGTTCGCAATATCTTTAGAAAGCATTGGTGCAGCAGTGGTGGCACAGTGGTAAGGGCCCGACTTACGAGTTGTAGGTCGTGGGTTCGAACCCAGAACATGCGCTTTGTGTAAATAATCTCATCACCATTGCTCTCAAAACGGTCAAAGAAAACATCGTTAGGAAACCGGCATGTCCTAGAACCAAATATTCGAAGACATGTGACATTTACGAACCCGCACTGGGCCCGCGTGGTAGATTTCTGCCCACGTTCTCTGAGACAGAACAGGGCCTCAAGTCTGCTATTACAATAGTGTCAGAATGGTCTATCATTGATTTCATAATTGTTGATTTTGACAAGTTTGGTAATCTACTAACATATTGGCGTCATTATGACTTTTTAATGGTCAGCCACTGACACTCCATTGAAAGAATTGGCATCTATTAGTAATCTCGTACATAATTAAAAATGAATGACTGACTTAGGCGGTAATCTGCTAAAATTTTGACAGTTCCTTTGATCAGTGACCTACCATGAGAACGTCACTGTGCAGTCATTTCTTTTAAATCGTTACGAGTATCGTGTTTGTGGAATACAATGATCAACCAATGATCGACATTATGAATTTAGCAGATTACGAACTTTTAGCAAAATGACAATGGGATCGTGTTCTCAAACTCAAAGCATTTATTTCAAATAAACCATTTACAGGCACTTTTGAATTGTCAAGGGGTCGGTCAGTCAAAAATATGAAGCTAGTTGCCCATTCCAAAGCGTAGTAGGTACCTATGGAGAAGAACGGGCAAGAAACTCCACGGACACTCTTTTAAATAATATAAAATTGATACAAAATATTGGTTACATCATTCATTTTGAAATTATGCATGTGAGAACAATGTAATAAGACGTGCACGTTCGTAAAAGCGTCCGTAATAAAAAGAAAAAAAGAATCATTCAAAAACTTAAAATAAATTAAAATAAGCCATGGCAGCTAAGAGATGACCAGTCCCAACTGACGGCGCCCGTTCACAAACATGACGCATGGATCAGCACCATTCAGCTCAACCATTTTGAAGGGAGCTAAATGATCCAACACACACGCCACCATCAGCGAGACATTTGAGTGAGCATGACATACTCACAGCCGCCAGGGCACATTCAAGTCAATGAAATACTACATATTACCCGGTAAATGGTAGCTCTTTAGTACATAGTACTCACACCTGTGCTATGCAATTATATAATACAAAGGAAATTGAGTTTATACAATACAAAAATGGTCTTACAATCTTCAGCAGCTCCATCAGTATATTCAAAATGTTAATCAGTGTGTATGTCAATTAGTTGTGGAGCAGGACCAGCACTGAGCCAAGCATTTTTATCAGTGATGTTATCCCCCAACTTATAATATGCCTGCCTACATAGTGTGCGTTTTATACAAGATTTGAATTTCGTCTCATTAAGTTGAAGTATGTGGGGAGGAATTTTATTATAACATTTTAAACAGTACCCCATGAAAGATGAGTCTACCTTAGCCAGTCTGAAACCTGGTTGTACTAATAGGTCCCTATTTCTTGTACTATAATTATGTCTATCACCTCTTTTACTAAAAAGATGTAAATTTTTTCTTACGTACATGATGTTTTCATAGATATAATGACAAGGTACCGTCATGATGTTAATATCCTTAAACAGTTCCCTAAGAGAGTCGCGCCTGCGGAGATAATAAATGGCTCTGATCGCTCTTTTCTGCAGAATAAAAATAGACTCGATGTCTGCAGCCCGTCCCCAAAGTAAAATACCGTAAGACATGATACTATGAAAATAACTGAAATAGACTAGCCTCGCGGTATCTACATCAGTAAATTGACGGATTTTTCTGACAGCATATGCTGCTGAACTTAGCCGTCCTGCAAGAGATGTTAAATGAGGACCCCATTGTAGCCTTGAGTCGAGCGTGATCCCCAGGAAAACAGTTTTATCGACAAATTCTAGATTCTCTTGATGTAATACTATCTCACAATTACTACTTTTGACATTTGGAAAAGAAAATTTTATGCACTTAGTTTTTTTTCCATTTAATACTAAATTATTAGCAGTGAACCAATTTTGGACCTGCATGCAGTAGGGCGTTAAAATGACGAAATGACGAATTTATAAAAATAGCAGACTTGGGCCCCAGGCCTCTGTCCCAGCAGTGGGAATATTAAAGGCTGATTATTCTATAGAAAGTCCCAGGTCGGGCAGTGTTATTGGGGTTTTCCATCTGGAATTTCACAGTAGCAGCCCGGAGCCTAGATTTGTGCCCGGTTGATGGCAAAGGCTCGTCCCCTATTACATGGGAGTTAAACCTACAACTATAAGTACCTACACCTCTGCCTAGCCCTTCGGGGAATGACAGGCGTGATGTTATGTCTACAGAAAGTATGACTACTGGGAAAACAATGAGACAATAAATCCCATGACGTGAAACCCAAAGATTCTTCGTAAAACAGATTTAAAATTCCCCGCATTGTGACGGGATGGGCAGACCTCCAAATAGTTACGTGACGTCGAGGAATAAAAGCGATAAGATAAACAAAAACATTAGTCATTCATTAACTTATCATATGCCAGCTTTTTTGTTATTTTCTGAAGCTTGAATATAGCTATTGAGCTTTCTCCTTTTCTGCTTATTTTTCTAAATATGACAAAAGCTCGTACAGATATTGCAATCCACAACGACGCGCCCCACTCCGCGATTACTGTACTGTAAGCTGTACTTTAGTACGGAGCGGAGCGGAGTGGGGCGCGTCTCAGTGGATTGCACTATCTATATAGTGTTAAAGAAAAAAAATCTTATATGCCGAGGTCTATAAACGTTACATAGCTCGTGCTTTGACTTAGACTATGTTCTCTGTCTGGCACTTTTACTTCGATAGTGACAGGAATAACGCTTAGCCTAACTAATTAGCGTTTTTAGATCTCGGCCTGAGTTCCTTGGGTCAGGGTGTCTTACTCATAAAGTAGGTATCGTTATTCGCCACCCGTGGAGGCTTTTTGGCAATAGTCCAATTCTACGTTTTTACTCAAGTTACGTGTTATTTTTGGCACCAGACGCGACGGAGCCACTTTATTGGTTTATCTGTGATTCTGTACATAAACTCACAACTCACGCCTTATTCCCATAGGGGTAAGCAGTAACTACAGAACGCCACCGGTTACGATCCTTACATACTCCTTTTGCTTCGTTCGTACATCTGCTATCTAATTACGCAACACATTTTCGTCAACGATTACGACAAATTTGTTTCATTTTGACAGTTTAACAATATTAATTGCGTTATTTACGTTGGTGAGCAGATTTTTTTGGTGCGCCGTGTTGGATTCTCAATGCTCGGCTCAAATACGAGAGTTGAAAATCCAGTGTTTGAAAAAAAATCCGCCGCTATAAAAATACGTCCGTGCGACTATTTATTAATTTTTTGTTTTAGATTCCAGTCACGTCTGTGTAGTTTCGCTAGCATTTTTTTTTTCTATTATATAATATGCAAAACAAAAATGTTATGCCTTCTGGCCAGGGCGTCCTCTACGGGCGTTTCCACTCACAATTACCTTTTAAACACCTTTTGTTAGTCGCCTTTCATTCATCCATTCAATATGACCAAACCATCTAAGCATACAATTTCAATGTGATTCTGTCTAGGTATGCCTCTGACGTAATCTTGGGCCATACGACTGTCTTTTTTATAAACATTAGGTTAAAAACCGGCCAAGTGCGAATCGGACTCACACACGAAGGGTTCCGTACAATATTTAGCAAACGGCACCCCGAAAACACGTTTATTGTATGGGCCTTTTTAACCTATACCTTTATTCTATTTTTTATTATTTGCTGATAAAGCGGAAATAAAAATACACAATCTGTGAAAATTTCAACTGTCTACCTATTACGGTTCATGAGATACAGCCTGCTGACAGATAGACGGTCAGCGGAGGCTTGTCCGTTTGGCGGTCCTGTCTGTCAGCGAGCACATGAAGCGTAATAGGTAGACAGTTGAAATTTTCACAGATTATAAATTTCCATTGCCAGTAAACAACAAATAATAAAATTTTATAAAGTTAATAATCAATCATACAAGAAACTCGTTTCTTGATACGATACCTACGGAACCCTTCGAGTCCGACTTGCACTTGACCGGGTTTATTTTATTTTAGAAGAAAACTCCTGTTGAATTTTGCGTAACTGTTACTGTGCGATTGCACTGGCGATGGCGAAACACCACAACAAAACATGTTGAAATCTCTACTAGTTCCTGTCAAATATTGATCTGATATGGAACTTTGACGGAAACTAAAGATTTCAACATGTTTTGTTGTAAATGATTCGCCAGTGCAATCGCAAAGTAAGGCATTTATGGTTCTGACGGATCTCTATTACTGATATGTTGTTCGGATCTGGAGCGACTGAATGTAAATATATTGATATTTTTAATTCAATCTCAATTTCTTTTCACAGTGTACGGAAACCTCCTCGAAGACGATCTACGCGGTGATACATCTGGAAACTTCAAACGGCTAATGACGTCACTGTGTGTGGTAAATATCAAGTTTGTTTTAACTATAACTGTACAATAAACTTCAGGCTCCCACAGACAGGCGCGACGCCACGATATGACGCGATTCTTGTAGAACAATTTCACATAATAAAAATAAGTTAAAAATTAAACGGGGTTCCTCATAAAAGAAACCTGTTAAATATTGTACGGTTGTACGGAACCCTTCGTGTGCGAGTCCAACTCGCACTTGGCCGCTTTTGCAATACATTTGACAAAACAATTGCACTAACGTAATACCAACCGGGCCCCCTTTTCAACATCATTCGAGCGCCAATAGATCCGTGTACAGTGCGTTCATTAACAGGGAACAGGGCCTGCGATTCTCCATACAAATGTATTCCTCTTTTTTCTTCCTGAATAATGCCTTCAGTCTGCTGTAGACACGTCCCTGTTATTTCCTTTTTCAGCAACTTTTTGGTAAAGAAAATATGACCCTCCAAAAATTACAAAAATGCCCTAATTTTTCCACCGTGATTAGAAGACTACCTATTTAATAATGTTTATAGACATTGTTATTACGCTGCGCTAGCTGTAAATTCACCGCACAGGATAAAATATCATCTAAATTCTTTGAACCGTTTATGAGTGACTGAGTTACAAACGTCTTTACAAAGTTTTTATGATTCTGCATTTTATTAACTTTATCTGTTGTGGTTTCCAGGGTAACAGAGATGAGGTCTTCCACGTCGATCGGGACAAGGCTAGGGAAGACGCGAGGAGCTTGCTTCAAGCTGGTAAGATATTGAACCTTATGTTATTAAAAACTAGCGACCCGCTCCTGCTTCACACGGTTTTTACGAAAAAATTTAAATAAATATAAAACAATATAAAATACTTTTTTTAATAATATTATTTTTTTAATAACTCATTTTATATTGTTTTTTTATTTAATTAAATAAATATATATTAAAATTTTAACAAGACAACGAGATTTCTTAGGCAAACGATAATATAACTTTAATACTAACGTCTTATACACATGAACCTTCCGGAATAAATTCTCTAAATAATGGTGAAAACCTCATCAAAATTGGTTGCGTGGTTTAGAAGAACAACGCGGACATACAGGCAAACGCGAAAAGCGACTTAGTTTTATAATATGTGTAGGACACAAATTAGCATGCATCTCTCTTCTTCATCTTACTACAGCGGAATACAGTTCTAAAATGTATATTATGTTCAAATGAAATTGAAGCGTGCATTGTTGCGATAAGGTACATAATTGTACTGGCAAATTTAACTTACGACCTACAAAAACAGCCGAAGGTTGCAAAAAATTCTCTAAAGCCAAAATAAAAATGGGATTTTCTAAATTATCCTATTCCTCAAAAAAAAATCTAAAGGAAACTGGAAAAGGAAAAAATATCTAGAACATACTTATCTTATTTATAACAAGATTGTTTACTTTTCAAATTATCACATTCAATCATCTCTGTGACATATACGGAGGCACGAAAAGGTGTTAATTTTACGAGATGTAAGTAACTACTTACCTAATACTACTACCACAGATTATACTACTACGTACAGATAGGTCAGTCCGCAAAATCATTTAAATAAAAAGCGATTCTTGCTACGATAGAATAAAGTGCAATTCAGGTCGCACAGCGCTAATTACCTACAGTTATATTCACCTAGAAGTTGACTCTCTTTCTATTGCGTATCGTAACTCTTAGCCCAAGTTAGCACGGACTTAATAAAAACGCGGCGATTTTTTTCGTGCACTCGATTTTCAACGCTCTGCTTAGCGCCGCGAGTTGAAAATCCAACAGTGTGTTTATCAAAGCGCTGGGAAGAGAGTGCGCCCGAACGCGTTGGATTCTCAACGCTCGGCTCAACACCGAGAGATGAAAATCCAGTGCATGAAAAAAAAATTGCCACGATTTTAATACGTTCGCGCGAACGTGAACTTATATTTTCTGACTAAGTTACGCCCATTCAATTCGACAGGTCGAGCCCGCCGCGCAATTACTTGTAGCTTCATACCTAAAATGCGGAGTGACCCATCTGTATTTCTACCTTACTAAAATTGTTCGTCAGTTGGTTTAGATATTAACTTGCAATTTCACTACATAAATTATAAAACACAGTCCCCCCGCCGCGTCTGTCTGTCTGAACGCGATAAACTCAAAAACTACCGAACGGCTTTTCATACGGTTTTCACCAATGGACGGAGTGATTCATGAGGAAGGTTCAGGGGTATAATTAATTTAGGTTTTGTGTAAATTGGGTGAAATATGACGATAATTGTTGAAGATGTCGGAAAAAAAACATGCCGAATGGGAGCTTCACTGGCGTGCGCCGCGTAAGCCAATAGAGTTATATGAAAACACTGTATTATGGAAATATTGCTCTTGATCTATTAAACAACATAGGATAATTTTATCCCGATAGTACGTTCCCGTGGGATACTTGACGACCTTCACACGGACGATGCCGAGGGAAAAAGCTAGTCATAAATAATTAAAATAATATCATTTAGTTACTGTTTGTATGCTTGGCAGGAAAAGATAATGTTTTTGTGGTATTGCAAAGGCATTATCGGTTAAAATATAATATCCTGTAAATACATTTGATAAACTACATAACAATATACAGGGTGGAAGGGACATCGACGCGAAAACTGATACCATGGATTCAGTACACGATTCTGAACCTTCCATTGAAATTTTTTGCCGGTTATTTAAAAAAAAAAGCTGTTTCATAGAAAAGTTCAATCCCTACGCGGTCAAAATGTATGGAACAGCAGATTTTTTTTTAAATAACCGACGATAAATTTCAACGGAGGGGGTTCAGAATCATGTACTGAATCCATGGTATCAGTTTTCGCGTCGATGTCCCTTCCACCCTGTATACTACTTCTACTCCTTTGTTTATACATCAAACTAAAACCTCGGTTACTGATGTCCTTCATAAAACAACTGACGATCTCCGGGTCCTCACACATGATCTTGAATAAAACAAAAACGTCACACATGCATTACTTTCAAGTACCTACAGCCGTTTTGACTTTTATGTTCACTGTCTTATGGTTTAAATTACAATGATTGATGCGCGCTCGTGAAATGTAGCAACTAAACAAAGTTCAAGAGCGTTCAATTTGCCATGGCTACGCATACAGACCCACCACCTATATAACAATAGGTATTATCTATCTTGCTTGAGTGTGGGAAAGAGATGGAGCTAGACGTCCTGTATAGCTGTATCTCTTTCTCACACTGAAGTAACATTAACTGTAAGAGTTGGTGGTTGGCCTAGTCCGCGCGTCAGATAACACCTTGACCTCGAACTGGCTTAGCGTAGTACGGAGTTTCCAGAGTTTCCGGTTTTTGTTGCCACTGACGTGCAGCCTGCAATACCTACTTCTTGTTTGTGTGTGTTGAGGAAAAATGTGATATATAACATAACATAACATTACGCCTTGTTTCCCCGAAGGGTTGGGCAGAGGTGTACCTGTAGTAGGTACACCCACATTTCGCCAGTTATGTTTTAAGTCCCATGTAATAGGGGGCGAGCCTATTGCCATCAACCGGGCACAAATCCAGACTCCGGGCTGCTACTGAGAAATTCCAGATAGAAAAACCCAATAACACTTTGCCCGACCCGGGGATCGAACCCAGGACCTCATGCTCAGCAGTAGCGCTTGCAACCACTAGACCAACGAGGCAGAATGTGATATATATAGTTTCAAAACCTGAAATGAAAATTTCCGTTTAAAAAATATCAATTCTGTAGAAGCGTTTTGTGTTGCTATGCGAACATTTTTGTAGTCCGATAGATACTTACCATAATTCCGCTGTAAATATATTACGTTGATAAGGTTTATTTAGTATTTAATTCAAATGGGCGTTTAAATTTTTATCTTTTATAACAGTATCCAACTAGCTGTGACCCGCGGTTTCGACCGCGTGGACCCTAATTCTTTTTTCTAAAATAAAAGTGGCCTAAGTTACTCCTTATTACGTCAGCTATCTGCCAGTGAACATCGGTCATGCCATTTCGGAGACAAGCAGACACAGACAAAAATTTAAAAAATGATTTTTTGTTATAACTAGGTAGGTGCTTAAACGTTTAAATTTTCATAATGCATTTAGTAAAAAAACTTATTTTGACAATTAAAAAAGGCTGTTCAGTTTTATTTATATCCAAACATACAGAATGAAAAGTACCTAGCCTATGTCTTTCTCTAGTTCACAGGTTACCTATCCGTCAAATTTCATTAAACTCAAACTCGATTAAGCATTTATTTCAATTAAATCGGTCAGTCAGAAATATGAAGCTAGTTGCCCATTCCGAACCCCAGTTGACTATAACAAGCGGTTCATAACAGACAGGCTGACAGAACTACTTTCACATTTTAATTACGTATTATGAATTAGAGGTGTACCTATT
This sequence comes from Xanthia togata, assembly GCA_963853775.1. Taxonomy (NCBI): domain Eukaryota; kingdom Metazoa; phylum Arthropoda; class Insecta; order Lepidoptera; family Noctuidae; genus Xanthia; species Xanthia togata. The sequence continues at coordinate 6,744,785 of OY970802.1, read as the reverse complement.
GTAACATTTTTTTTTACTGCCAATGGATTCCTTACTCGATGCCTGCGCACGTAGTATCGTCAAAATGAACCAGAAATTAGACCTGACCTAATATTTTTCTCACACTTAGCAATTTTAATTAGTGACTAACATGCTTTTGATTATCTACTTAGTTAACATATTAAATGGAGTTAATGAGTCACTGTTGACGTCAGTCCATAGGGAAGTCCTCCGAATGACTAAGTGTTGCCAAATATATTTTATGTTGTTGCACAGCACAGATTAATCAGTTGTTGGCGATGTGACTTTGTTTCTGTTGTGAAATAAAGGCAGATTCATACTAATTCGTATAGCAGCAGTGCTATTCTGTAACCATCTCACCGTGAAAACTTAAGTGAAGTGAGCTCGGAGTGAGCTATCAGTCCCTAGCAGCAGGTGGAATGACAGCTCACTTCACGTTCACTTCACCTAAGTTTTCATCGTGAGATTATTACAGAATAGACCGGCTGGAGTCACCAAATGGTCACGGGAAAGTCCGAAAGGGATACCGTGGCCCCTGACAAGGACAGGCAACTGAAGGAACACGGGTGGGTTTTAGTCAGTAAGAGTCTGGCATGTGACATGAGTCCCACGTGATAATTTCCCACCCAAACAAAAAAAAAAAAGGAGTCCGCGCTTTGTCTTTTCTGCTGTCGACACTTGCACCAACTTTACTCCAGAGTTCAGACAGATACTGCCAAGTAAAAAATGTCATTTTTCACATTAATATTGATTTCTTTGTTCATTTACATAATATTTATTTATTACTGACGAAATAATTAAAAAATCTTAGTTGCTATGTTAGTAGTAACCGTATTTCAAACGGACCGCGACAGTCATATTATTTTAAAAAACGGACCCCATATAAACTCAAACTCAAGCCATTTATTTCAATTAAACCATTTACAGGCACTTTTGAATTGTCAAAGAGTCAGTCAGTTAGTCAGAATGTGAAGCTAGTTGCCCATTCCAAAACGTAGATCTCTATGGAGAAGAACGGGCAAGAAACTCCAAGGAAACTCTTTTAAATATATAAATTACAAAATCCTGGGTACATTACTCTTGTTGATTCTATGTGAGAACAATGTAAAAAAAATTAAAATAAAAAACGAGTAAAAATATAAGATTAAAAATAAGCCCTGGCAGATAAGAGATGACCAGTCTCTCTCAACTGACGGCGCCCGTTCACGAACATGACGCGTGATACTAATTGGTGATCCCTGGCGTATAGCATCATATCATAGCGAGAATAGCTACAATCATTCTACTATTTGCTACAAACAAATGCATAGATGACGTCATAACGACCCGTGAGTCATGAAGCGCTTAAATGTGAACCTACCTTAAAACAAATGAACGTGATGACTGTCATTGACGTACGTTGATACGTCATTTCATTCTTATTTATTTATGTGTCGAGTTTCAATGTGTCACTGGGAGTGCGCTGACCTATTGATGTTCTAAGAAGAGATATAATTAAATTACATAGTATTGCGGGTATGAGGAACATCTCGCTTGTATTTCCCAAAGGCGTAGGCAGATGTGTAATAGGTACACACACCAGCTAGTTAGCCAGTCATTTTAGAAGGCCCTGGTAGACACAAATCGGGCCCAGACTGAGCAAATAAAGAAAAAATCACCGTAGGAATCGAACCCAGCACCCTAATTGCGTAACACACGGTCAATCACAATATGATCATTTTGAAGGATATTACTAAAAAAATGTCTGCTCAATAACGTAAATAACGCAATGAATGTTGTTGAACTGTCAAAATGAAACGGTATTCCAACGTGCCATTTATACATTTTCTATCTTTTCCAGGTGAACTTCGCCTCGGTACCGACGAGTCGGTGTTCAACGCTGTGCTGTGCTCTCGCTCCTTCCCTCAACTGAAGGCCATCTTCGAGGAGTACCAGTTCCTGACGGGACATGACATCGATGATGCCATCAAGGCAGAGTTCTCTGGCGATCTTGAGAAGGCTTTGAGAGCTATTGGTAAGTACAATACGACGTAAAATTACGCTTACATTCCCCAAAAAGGATAGTCGATCAGTCACACTGATAATAAATGAGTTACTGTAGAAGTCCAATGAATTGATCAAATATTATTTATTACGTCTTCGAAAAGGCAAACATCTTCTACAATAAAAACTTATACAAAGTGTAGCTGAAATGACAGAAAACACACGGAAACCTGAAAAAAAAAAAATCTTTTGCTCAACAAAATGTAGGGAACAGCTAATTTTTTATTTGTATTATCTTTCTTCTCGCTTTCCTGCAATTAAAATTTCAGTAATCAGTATTTGTATAAATCTTCTTACATAAATAATACGCTAAGAAGAAGCGGGACGCTATATGCTAAAATGATAATGTATTCTCTTTTCTTCTTTCAGTAAAAAGCGTGCGCAACAAGCCGCTATTCTTCGCGGAACGTCTGCACAAGTCGATGAAGGGGCTCGGCACCAACGACCGCCAGCTCATCCGTCTGATGGTCACCCGTAGCGAGATCGACCTGGGCGACATCTCTGACGCGTTCCAGCAAAAGTACGGAGAGACGCTGCAGAGCTGGATTGAGGTATGATTAACTAACTTTTCTTTGTTATTGGGTGGCCCAATACCGCTTAACCATTAGATTAACCTTAATCATAACAATTTAGCAATCGGACAACAATGTCAATTAGTCATAGGACAATCGTTCTTCCAAGCTGAAACGCTCCATTTTTCGTAAATGTCTATGTTTAAATTAAAATTCAAACGTCATTTATTCAAACTAGGCTGAGAATAAGCACTTTTCGAACGTCAGAATTACATACGCCCACCCTTCACCACTTCCTAGTGCTTTAGCTGGGAAGAAGAAGTGGCGCAACAAACTGTCCAGCAGCAAAGTTGTCTGTTCAGTTAGAAAGAAAAAAAAATGGCTGACTCAACAGTTGACAGTTGAAAATGGTGCAATTCCAAATTCAAGGCCTTACTGAGACACCCTTTATATATCCAAGGTAGTTTAAAAAAAAAAAAATTAATACTCTTTTTTGAATATTTAGTCAGAGATTGATAAGTCTTCAAAATAGCCTTTGTAAAACAATAGAATACCTACTTGGAACGCAACTTTTGATTTTTGAACTGTAAAATATGGTGGTAAGAATATTCCCTTTGCCTTATAAAGGATGCTGAAGCTTAGCAGCTTTCTGAGTTACGTCAGTGAATTACGGTATTTATTCCGATTTAGGTCACATGACAAAAGGTCTTTGTACATCTACAGGGTCAAGGGAAATTAGCTAGCGAAACCCGACACACCTGATGGGTTTCGACATCTAAACGCTATCATAAAATGTATGACTGTATCCTCTGAGTTTGTTTCGACCTTTCTTCTCAGAGTAGTCAGATAGGAAACGCCGAACTCATCTAACTTTTTTTTTTTTTTTTTTTAAGATGACCTGTAAAAGTGATTCCAATATCCTTTTTACAGAATAAACAATTTCATTTTATTTCAATAACTACAATACCTAAAATCGTTGACACCAAAAAAACATCAAATCATCTTTATTATGTTTTATCTGATACCCATAAAATCTACGGAGTTTCGATAGATAAGTTCATTTGACCTCGTATAGCTGTTTTACACGCGTTTGGAAAGTCGAACCGAAAATGTCAGATGAGCTGTGGGCTAAAATTATCACCGATCCCATTGAAAGTCAAGCGTAATCGCAAAAAACGAAGATGCGAGATGACCTTAACTCCAACTGAAAGGACTTCAAACCAGATCATAGCAATGCTGGTTAGCACAATCAGCCTATAATGTTCCCAGTGGAGTGGGCCATAATCCACCATGGTGGATACAGAAATAAATACTAGAGTAGCACTTCCCCGACGAGCTCCTTTGTAAAGCACACTACTACTATAGTTTGACCGGGACCGTTCGGGGGTGAGGCGGGGGCAGCGTTGACGTATGAGCGGCGGGTGGGACGCTGCGCGCCCTAAGCGTTGAAGAATGAGTAGCCTGCGCTGCTCCCTGTCTCGCCACGAACATACCTAGCGGTCTCGGTCAAACTATAACCTGTACTACGTAACACTATTTTAATATTTTTTTCTTTTCAGGGTGACTGCTCCGGCCACTACAAGAAGTGTCTGTTAGGTCTATTAGGCCTCTACTAAGTTGAAGAAGGGTCTCACTCCATCGACGTCTAAAGATCATCAATTTTTAAGATTCATTTATTATATTTCTATCTCAGTGGTTTTTAGATGTCATTCACATTAATTGTTAGAATCGTCTGAAGTATCTCAATGTTTAATGTAAGTTTTCTATAATTTTTTGAATGTGTATGTGTACTTTTTCCGAGTTTTTGTTGGTTTTAATAAGATTGACGTCGGTGTCGGCATCAGTTATCGTCGATTATTGAATTAGAAAAGGGGCCTTTTTTAAGTGTGGCTATTATCTGAAGTATAGAATTTACTCAGGTAGGTACGCGTTAAAAAGAAACTTCTCCTTAAAAACAAAACTACCCAAACAGGCACCCATGTCGATCTAGAAACCAATAAAAAGGATAGTATCTGCTTTCTTATAAATATTCGAATATTAGATTATTGTCAATAGATGGCGTTGTACCAGCATAGAATAGCGACATCTATCGCTGATTCTCGTTACAATGTACTCTACACGTCATTATAATAAAATTATTATTGCTGTTCGAGTGTTATACAAAATTATTACAAAATATTTTCTGAGATATATTGGATTTACAATAAAGTGTCGGTTGTACGATGTAAAGCAGTATTTAAAAATGCCTGAATAGGGAAACAAGAGATTGATACTTGAAACCGAGCCTTGGTAAACGAGCTTATTTATGTTTCTTCATATTTCATTTTTATTATTTTTATCGCACATACGGTAATTATTGTACCTCTAATTATACATTATATTTCTATAGCTTAAGTTTGTCGTCCGCGTGATCTGATAACAAAAAATCTCAGTAAATACCTAGGATTTCGGAATTATTGAAAATTTATATTCATCGCTGACTCAAATGGTCTGTTATACAGTTATACTATTCATTTTTATCGATATTTGGTCGTGCCCTCGTCTTATATTGTGCCTGTAAATTAAGTGCACCTCTATTATCAGTGTTCAAGAAATAATGCCCCACAGTTTTTAAATGTACGTAATTTCTACTCGTTAATACTTATTAAATGGGACGCCTTGCAGGTTAGAAAAAAAAACTAAACGTTCTTTTACATCTGTCAAATCTCTTTGAATAAGGAAGGTATAAAATATAACTGTATCCTACTAAAAATTATTTACAAGAAAATATAGCATAATATTGATATCTATAACTTTCATATTTAGTTTTAAGCCCTTTCATAAAACTTTTATACATAGATGTAACTATCTATTATTTACTTTATTTAAGATCTGACATAATTAGTTAGTAATAATTATTATTTATAATTGTTTTGATTAATATATTATAATATTTCATGTTTGTCTGCATTTACGTTTAAAGATAATACAATTAAAAGACAGTGCCTGCGTTTATCGAATTTTATAAAAAAAAAATGTAGTTGAAAGATCTTTACGACAATATAATAAATAATTTTATTAAATAATCTCTGAAGCTTCTAATTTATAGTTTTTTTTTCTTTAGTTCTTTAAATTTATAGTCTTCTTTTAAAAGTAAGTAAGCTACTTTACAACTGTACCTATTAATGAAAATAATAAGATAATGTTACGTTTTTTATCTCTCGCGCCTCATCGGCGTAAACTCAGCAGTAGCTTTATTTACTAAATGTAAAAACAAAATGTCACCTCATAAACACCAAATAACATCCAAAAAAAAACGTTGCGTTCAAAAGTTGGCGCTATTTTTCCTGTATAATGATTCCAAATCTATATCGTACAATGGAACAATGACGACTTATAAGACGTACGCGGCGTTTTTTCTACGCGCCATCGACGCGCATACGCAATAAAGCGCTATAAATTAATCTAGTGCCGCTGTTTCAAGTTGAGCAACACACCGTTGACGCACTTAAAACTTTGGTTTCCTAGGAAAGCGGTTCCGTCATATTATGACGGCCGTCATAAAAATCTTCATAGATGTGTTAGTTAAAACTAGCTTAATTTTCATCAGTATTGGACATTATGGTGTCAAAAATGTATTTAGACAGCCGATATTGTGTGACTGTTCACCGCTTTCAAACGAAAGCTTGACAGGTAGGGGGCGTCGACAGCGTGAAAAAAGATTTCGTGGGCCGCGGAAAATCGGGCTTCGAAATTCGAATTATAAAGATGGCGTCACTCACAGACATCACTCAATATGGCTGCCGTTTAGTTTGTATTGAAAATTGAAACATAGAAATGGTAAAATAAGATTTTGTTAATTGAAAACATGAAAACATTGCGTCAGTTTTGTGCCTAAAAGCTTTGCTTCATTGGTGCTCTAGATCTCTCTACATGTGCCTACGTTGTTTATCAACATTTCTTGAGCCTTTACGCCCAACATTAATGTTATGTATTTTATATCTACACTTATAGAGTTGTAATTTATTTAATAAATGATTAAAATAAGTCTTGAATTTGTTTTATTTATCCCAAAATTCACGCAAGTTTTTTTTTTTTTTTATGGTTACGTATCATACCGTATGGGGGTAGTATATAATATCATAACGCGTAAATAGCCAACCTAAAATAGTTATTTATGCAACTGTTGTATAATAATGCACAGTTGCATACAATACTTTATCTACACATGTTATGAATCCTATAGATAACGTTCTGAAACCATAGGGTGTTGTAAGAACTATGTAAATTCATGGAAAGGTTAATTACTGAGTATCTAATACCTACAAACAAACTATGTAAGTATAGGCCAAACAAAAGAAAAAAAAAATCGAAACAAAGTACCTAAGTACTAAAAAAAAGATTGCATAATATTGAACACAAATGGCGGGATACGACGTTAATTCGAATAACCAATAAGTTTTTTTTTAAATTATGGCACTGTGGTAGTGAAACGCGCGGGCATGACAATGTTCTTTTTTTGAAAAGGAGATGCATAATGAAATTCAGTACAACATTATAACTCCTGTTCGGATGCTACTAAGGTTAATCGTATGACACTGGGTGTTTTAATGTTGGCAATAAGCTAACTGTTTCAGAAACTTTTATTAGAGGATTTATAGCGTGGGTGTAGATAAAATAATTATTGTCAAAAAACGTACCGGTCAACTGCCCTATCTTCGCCTCGCGCCCTAAGTTTGCCTAGATGAAAAAAAAATTAATATCTTTTTCATTTTACTTGTATGGCAATCGAAACTTAAAGCTCTCTATGAAAACTCAGTTTCGATTGCCATACTGATACTACATGACTAATAAAACCGCAGGTAATCAAAACAAAACAGACACAGTACCTAGTACGTAGGTACTTAGGTATAAGTCTTACCTTTAATAAACTAGCAGACCCGACAGACAGACGTTCTCTTGTCAATAATTCATATAAAATTCCGAAAGAAATGAAGGGTTAAAATATAGATTAGGCAGATATAAGATTTATATATGAAATATAGCCTACTGCCAACTCATAGGTCTCGAGTTCGATCCCAAGGCACGACATCTCTGACTTTTCGGATTCATGTGCGTATTGTATAATTACCACTTGCTTCAAAAACGGTGAAGGAAATCATCGTGAATATCATGCCTTTTTTTTTTTTTTTGGGTGGGAAATCATCAAATGACTTCTTCCGCTCTGGGTGGAGCGGGAGGGCGTGTCAGACTCTTACGGACTAAAACCCACCCGTGTTCCTTCTGTTGCCTGTGCAATGCCAGGGGGCCACGGTATCCCTTTCGGACTTTCCCGCAACCCCGGCAGGCAATGGTCTCATCGGACCCCTTCATTCGCTGACATCTCTTTGAGGCGCGCGTGGAACACAACGCGCCGTCGACCCGGGCTTGGTCCTTACTGGACGTCGAGCTACCCATTGCTCACCGTCCGCAAGCCCGCGCCTACGGTGGCCGGGAATCAGCAATTGATTCCCGACGCCCAGGGCGTCTCCTCCTGCGGCGGCTAGGGCGCGAAATTTGCCTCTGAGGAATCATGCCTGAGAGATATTTCTCGACGGTATGTGATGCCAGGTCAGAGGTCCATGGGCGGCTTTAAAATTCTGACCAGGTTAGCCACTAACCACACGACAAGAAGAAGAACATTCCATTAAAAAAAAAAAAAAAAAAAACATTAACCCACACAAATAAATAAAATTGAAGTGTCTGTTTGTAATGTCAAATTAACAGCTTAGCTTAGCTTAGCAGCTAAATGCATATTACAAAAGTATGAAGGTACTTACAAACAAAAAAAAAAAGTTGTCGCGCGTCAGTCTGTCTGTTTGGTCCGGCTAATTTCGAAACGGCTGGACCGATTTTGAGGCACTTTCACTGGCAGATACCTAGCTAATGTTAGAACAAGTAACTTAGGCTATATTGTTATTTTTTTGAAAAAGAGAGGATCGCCGCGAGCAGCACCTAGTTGCGAATAAAATCATAATAATCACAAAAAAATTGTAAGTACCTGGTTGGTAGGTAGTTATAAGTCTTAATAAATAACGTAAGCTTATCAACAGGTTTATTAAAATCACAGATACCTCCCTCCCCGCCCCGCCCCCCGCACTGAAATTAGTTCACAAGTTAATTTGTTTCATCGTTCCAGTCGTTTCACGCAGCTTTGCTGTATGCACGTCTCATTAATCTCCGTCTTTGAAGCTTTGAAGGAGCCATTACTACAGCTAGAAGTAATATTTAAGTAAGTACAGGTAGTTTAATATTTATCTCAATAAGTACCTATTGCAACATAATTTCTGCAGTTCTTTAGTTTTGATGAAGTTTTTGCAGGTAAAATCTGAGTTGCTGAAAATACTCGAGTCATGCTCGAAAACGAATATTTTTCATTACTCTGCTATGATTACAAAATTGTAGGTTACATAAACCAACTATAGGTAAGTACTCTGTTTTTTATTTGCTAGATTAAAATACCATTTTTGGTGTCTACTTATAAAAAAAAACCTAGTAATTAATCTAGTGACTGAGTGACTCACCAAGGACAACTGACTGACTCATTCTCTGCAGGAGGACCTTCACTGTTGTCGTTTTGTAAATGCGAAAGTGAGTTTGTTTGTTTGTTCGTTTGATATGCTTTCACGCTTAAACGGATTCGGATGAAATTTGGCACACGGGTTGACATACTTTAATGATATTTTTTTTCCGGTAGTAAGTTCCCGTGGGATAATTTCCGACATGCACGCGGGCTAACCTGCTGGCCAAAGCTAGTTATATTACCTAATTATAAATCTTATTATTTAAAAAACCAAGGTCGATCGCACCTGTCATTCTGGTCCAGTAAATTAAGAATCTGAGTTTAAGTGGAGGTAGGTATACCTAGCCTAAACAGGCGCGGATCCAGCCCTCAGAAAAGGTTGTGGTCACAACCACCTGAAAATCGGCCAATTGTGAGTCGGAGTATGAACTCGTGCTGCAAATATAGGTAATACCGGGAGTATTACCTATATTTGCAGCACACATTGAAATTGAAACATGACATTTTAATTTCTAACTACAACCGTTTAGTTGGTGGAGGGGGGGGACACTTGACTCTAACGAAAATTGGTACTTTAAAGCTTGATAAGTCACGAACGGTTTACTTAATCAAAAAACGGTCTTCGCAAACCCCTAATATTTTTTAAGACCTATCCAACGATATCCCACACTATGGGAAGGACGAAAAACAAATATCATCCCCAATTTACATGTAGGGGAGGTACCCTAAATAATTGTTTTTTTCAATATTTTATTTTACTACTTTTTTGGCGTCATTAACGTGTATAGGTACTCATACTAAATTACAACTTTCTAGTACCAATAGTTTTTGAGCTAAACCGCGGACAGACAGACAGACAGACAGACGGACATGGAGAAACTATAAGGGTTCCTTGTTGACTACGGAACCCTAAAAAAACTAGTCTGTCACTCGGAGAATAAAAAAATATTATCCTATGTTTTGCTTTATCATAACAATGAGAGACTCGCTACGTCACATGTCAGTATAAAATCTATCGGGGGGTGACATCATGCCACATTTTAACGTATTGTCTACTCAAAGTATTGCCGCAATCTTTTGATTACCTATGTAAAAAAAGAAAATCATGTGTCCAATATTTTTTTTAAACCTACGTCGTCGGACAAAAAAAAATTTCTACATCCCTATTAGTCGAGGTGTTGGTGAGAATTTTAGTTCATGACAACTAATTTTATTCCTCACCATTTTAATCGCGATTAAAAATAGTTAGATTTAGTTAGACAATCAAAATTTTGGGTGAAAATCGTCAAATACAGAATAGAAAAATTGCCATTTTCACTAAATTAATAACTCAGTGCCATGTTAGTGCTGTCAAACTAAAATATAGTTAGGTAAGTTGTACCACTTTAGTCTATTTCAGAATGGGAAATCTAAAATAAACTAAATTTTGGTGACAATTTGTAAAATTAAAATTCAAGTCATTTACCTATTCAAACTAGGCTAGGCTGAGAATCAGCACTTTACGAACGTCAAAATTACATAAGACAGTCCCCCAAAAACACCCACGCTTCACCACTTCCTTATAGTGCTTTAGCTGGGAAGAAGTGGCGCAACAAACTCCCCAGCAGCACAGTTGTCTGTTCAGTTAGAAAAAAATGATTCTATAATATGTAGTATGCAAAATAATTTTAATGTAAATTTCACTACATAAAACGTGCAACAAAACATACCTAATTCAAATTATAAATTAATAGCCATATGACAGCTAGCACACGCCAATTATACCAACTAAAAACATCGAGAACAGAAATAAAAATAACTAAACGTAAACAATATCTAAATAAAAGCCTCCAGGCATAAAGGGAGTGCCTAGTTTGCCTAGTTGTCTAGTTTAGAAGTATTTGTGACAAGAGAATCGGCACCGTATTACCACTTCATGAAATGGTTGAACACTTCATGAAATGATCAAAATTCAAAATATTTTATTTCACATAAACCTACATGGGCACTTATGAAACGTCTGAAGCTAGGTGCACGGTTCCAATTGGTCGTTTCCTATGGAGAAGAGCCGGCAAGAAACTCCACGGAACGTTACTCTTTAAAAAATAATTGGTTTTTACAATATTTTCAAATAACAGTGTTATTAGGTATGGGAGGACAGTGTAGGTCTTTCAACAAGTACCAGGTACTTAACAAAATAATTACGGTCAGCAAATATACAGTCCACTAAGCCTACAGCGTTCTCACATTCACAAAATAGAAAATAATCTATATAAAGATGAATAAATTATTAAAAATAAAAACGTATTATAAACGAAATGACGTGATTGCTATTACAATTCTGAATAATTATCATGTTCACAAAAGCCACTAATAAAGATTTAAAGTTAAATTGTAGGTATATTATAATGTCAAATAATGCGTGATTATGTCAAGGAAGAATGTAAAAATAAAAAATATGTAAAAATATATATACATGGTAATTTGGGAGCAGTTAATAGACTCTTACACAATTTGCCGTTAATGAGCTACCAGGGAAGCCACATGTGCAGAAGGAATTATTGCCAAACTTCCTTGTCTTCAACGTAGTCTTTAATTTTTTAATATGCATTCTTGATAAGAACGCGTTTAATGTGGGTTTTGAACTTCCCATCGCTAAGTTCTGTAACCGACTTAGGCAACTTGTTATAAAAGCGGATACTGTTTATAAGAAATGACTTGCTTGTTTTAGTTAATCTAAATTTGGGTATCAAAATTTCATGTCTATATACTACGTGTATTTATATTATGGAAATCGCTTCTTATTTTGAAAAGTCCTAAATTTTTGCCAACATACAAAATACTTTCTAAGATATAAAGAGAAGGCAGAGTCAGTATATCAATGTCTTTGAATTTGTTTCGAAGGGATTCGCGAGGACCCATTTTATAGATAGCGCGGATTGCTCTCTTTTGTAAGATGAAAATTGAATCTACGTCAGCTGCCGATCCCCACAGCAGAATGGCATAAGACATAATACTGTGGAAATAAGCAAAGTATACTAACCTAGCTGTGGCTATATCAGTCAACTGCCTTATTTTTCTTACTGCATATGCAGCTGAACTTAATCTACCTGAAAGAGTTCTAATGTGGGCGCCCCATTGCAATTTTGAATCTAAAGTAATTCCCAAAAATATAGTTTCCGTTATTGCATCTAGTTCAAATCATCAAAGCAAGGCAAAGACATTTTAAGTAATTCTGCCAATAATTCGGCAACAACTAATGACATTGATTATCATTTAAATTAGAAATTAGGACAATAGAGGAAACATCTTGCTTAATTTATATGAAGAAAATTTAAATACTGGCTTACATCCATCAAATTGTAGTAACCTAAATAAATGTAATAATAATATTATATTCTTAAAATAGTTAATCAAAATATACAGGCTCACACCCTGTATATTTTATGAACTATTTTATAACAATATGTACAATATTAAATAAACATTGTCGTTGTTGAATTTAACATACACAATTACATGATTAGGTACTTTGTATATTATTTTAATTTTTGTGAATGTGAGGACTATGGGGATATTTTTATTAGTATGTTTTTTCTTTTTTCTTTGTCAGTTAGTTTGAATGATGGTCTGGCAGTTTGAGTAGTTTATGCGGCCTACCCAAATGTCTTTTCTATGGTATTGTTCGTCGAGTTGAGCTCCATGAGCTCCATGATTACTGACAAATGCTTGCACTGACTGGACAGGTTCACTCAAATCTGTGTCTTTTCTCAAAATACCATTTCAGACTCTAATCTACATAGCCCTCATATGGCCTGACCACGATTATGTCTGGACTTGATTATGACTGTGACCTCTGAGTTTGATTCGGCCTTTCGTCTCAGAGTAGTCAGATAGGAAACGCCGAACACATCTAGCAAATTTTTAATATGAGGTGTAAAAGTGATTCCAACATCCTATTTACAGAATAAACATTTTTAAACAGTTAAGTATCTCTTTTAATTCAGGGAAGTAGCTTCGGACAGTTCGTAAATAAACAGATCATGTAGTAAATACATCTTATCACTTAGCAGTAAGTATAGGTAAACATTGGATAACTAATGACGATCATAAAATTCTGAACCAAATATTGGACATTCCAGTTTAGGAGCGTGGGTCAGAGTTCATTATTTGTTGGTATATTTGCGTGTGCTAGGTGACTTAAAGAAAATAATTTATATCAGAAACTTATATCAGGAAGTGGTAAAGCGCGGGTGTTTTTGGGGGACTGTCTTATGTAATTTTGACGTTCGAAAAGTGCTGATTCTCAGCCTAGTTTGAATAAATGACTTTTGAATTTTGAATCTAGATAATGCACATTTATATGTGACTTGACGAAGTACTTCGCTGAGTTCCGAATCACGATTCATTGTTTTATTTTATCGCCTGTCAACTTAAATAGACCGTGAAAGTGTGATGTCACAAGTCTATTAGGGTTGTGGGCATGCCCATCGTGACCATAACGGTGGGTCCACGCTTGAGCCTAAACTAGGTTCCTGAAAGCCTGACTAGCTACGAGTATCTAATTACGCAACACATTTTCGTAAACAACATTACATAATTGCGTTGGCAGTTTTTTTTTCGAAACCTGAAGCTATGGATTAGCAATCTGTTTCAAAACAATTCAGATTGATCGTGTTGGTAGGTATTACTCAATTAAGGTACAGGATCTGTCTGTGGTTTGTAGTCCAAGTTATGTAGGTAAGTAATAATAAGAAACCAATCCTATCATAATAATTATTATGTTGACACGAGAATTGACTACTATTGACGCCATTAGCACACCTCCGCCGCGAAACCGTAGCAGCGAAACCGCAATATTTCAATTCAACTGTCCCGCGTCATGTTGAAATTCGTGTAGCGGAACATGACGCGAGCCAGTTGAATTGAACTACTGCGGTTTCGCTGCTATGGTTTCGCGGCGGAGGGGAGCTACCGGCGCGGCGGCGTGGTCAATGTGCCTTATCTACAACTCAAATTATAAGAAGTCACTAACCACACGAAAAGAAGAAGAAGAACTCAATCCAAGTTCTACATCACATAACATAGCATCATGCCTATTATTCCTGATGCCTATTATTTTTTATTATTATTAGGCAGAGGTGTACCTACCTACCTACCGAGTTATCTTTAAGTCCCATGTAATAGGAGTAGTACAACTAGGTAAGTAGGTACCCCAAGTCCTACTTGCCTAAGTGGCTATTTAAAATTCTAAATTACTTAGGTAGGTAGGTACCTCAAATTGCGGGAAAGTCCGAAAGGGATACCGTGGCCCCCTCGCGCCCACAGGCAAGAGAAGGAACACGGTTGGGTTTTAGTCAGTAAGAGTCTGACACGCCCTCCCGCTCCGCCCAGAGCTGGAGAAGATATTTGATAATTTACCATCCAAAAAAAAAAAAAAACCTTGTTTCCAATTGATGATATTTCCACTTAAACTACTATTTAACTACACTATTTTGTGAATGTGAGAACGCTGTAGGTAGGCTTAGAGGACTGTATATTTGCTGACCATAATTATTTTGTTAAGTACCTAGTACTTGTTGAAAGACCTACACTGTCCTCTCATACCTAATAACACTGTTATTTGAAAATATTGTAAAAACCAATTATTTTTAAAAGAGTAGGTAACCGTGGAGTTTCTTGCCGGCTCTTCTCCATAGGAAACGACCAATTGGAATCGTGCACCTAACTGACGTTTCATTAGTGCCCATGTAGGTTTATGTGAAATAAAATATTTTGAATTTTGAAATAAACATCAATTTTATATCAGTGTAAATATAGTTGATTTAAGACTGACTAGTAGGTACCTACTGTTGAAAAAGTCATAAAAATATGAAGTTGTAGCTTAAACTGAACCTCATGTGTAGGCATTACAGTTGTTTTTCCTAAAACTCGTGTTTGTTTACATTTTTGACAAATAAATTGCGAATGCCGATTAGGTACCTATCTATGTATTAACAAAGTTGTATTCGTCGAAAACGGGCAGGAAACTATTTAATTGCTCTCTAAATACTATAAAACGTTACATACACAGTAGGTAACGTATTCCCTGAGAAATGAAACCGGAACTACTGGGAAGTGCACTTACTGGTATGTATCAATTATTTAACCGACATCAGCTCAACTTTAATTAAAACGTTTTTCAATTGAAGTGGGTTACGAAAGGAACATAAAAACCATTCTGTTAGCTTGAAAAGTTGAAATCACTTGTTGATTATAATAGGTATCTAAATTCTTTAGCCCTGGTATGACCTTACCTATGTCCAGCGGCGTGTTAGGCTTTCAATTTGACAGTTCAACAATATTCATTGCGTTATTTACGTTGTTGAGCAGACAAATTTTTCGAACCTATGAAGCAATGGATTAGTAATTAACCTGAAAGACATTCAGATTAATTTGGTTGAAAGTGTGCTAGGTACGCAAGTATAGGATGGTGTTTTCTTAAATAACCTAGTACCTAGGTTACAATCAAGCGCACGACCATCGTAACAATTTGACTTTTACACCAAACTTAGGTCTGTTAGTAGTCCAAGTGAACTGGCTCCCGCAGACAGGCGCGCCGCGATAGTGCGATGTGACTCTAGTAGAACTATTTATATTTTAGACATTTTTTCTACCAGAATCGCGTCACACCGTCGTCGTACTGTGGAACGAAAAAAGGGCTCTCGTAGACATCATGAAATAGATACATACTTCATATAACGAGATCTAGTACGTTTTTTTTTTTAGAACCGCACCGTAACCTGAACCTCAACCTCACCGCACAATAAAAGAAAAGTCTATAATCATAAATAATCATCAATTATCCCCATTTGTACGTAAGATTAGTAGGTATTTTTCGATTTATCAAATATTATAGTAAAGTCAACGATGTCAAATAAACTTCAATTATTATACCTACTATAAAAATTTCAGCGACCATTTTTTTTTTGCCAGAGCGGGGCATCTGCGCAATAAAAACATAAAAAATATATTTTTAGTGTTTAACAATTTTTTTATTAATATAGAAGATAGAGAGTAACACAAGCACTTAACACAAAATACACTCGAGAGCAATGAATCCGGGTCACTTAAAGAATGTTAAAAATCTCGGAAATTAAAAATGATAGGTTAATGCAATAAATTGTATTTAATAGACAATGTAATACTCCTTAAATGAAAGTAAAAAAAATATGAGTCACCATACATTTTATTAACACAAAATTACATAAAGAAAAAAACTGCTGATCTCTCCTTAAAACAAAAATAGGAAACATGAAATTTTTGAACTTTATTACGATTTTCTTGAATTTTAATACTTCGTCTTGCCTCCTCGTGCTTCCATTACTGCGTTTACGCGGTTTGGCATGCTGTACACCAAGTTCCTTATACGATTTTGGGGAATATTCTCCCATTCCTCTGTGAGAGCAATTTTGAGCTCACGAAGCGTGATTGGGGGAGGGTTTCGTTGTTTTACGCATCTGCCTAGTTCGTCCCAAGCATGCTCGATCGGGTAGATATCCGGGCTGCGCGCTGGCCACTCCATACGAGTAATGTTCATCTCTTGAAAGTAGTCATTCACAATCCTACCTGTATGAGGTCGGGCATCGTCATGCATAAATATAGCATCCTCACCTAAATTGACCATAAATGGACCAACGTGATCATTGAGGATTTCTTCCACATATCTTTCGCTAGTTAAAGAGCCGTTTTCTATGATCACCAGCTCTGTGCGACTTTCAGAAGAAATTCCGGCCCACACAAGTACAGACCCACCACCGTAGGCTACTTTTTCTTCGATGCATGCTTGCTTGAATCTTTCCCCTGGTCTTCGATACACTCTGTGTCTTCCATCGTGCTTGTAGAGCATAAATTTTGATTCGTCGGAGAACATAACTTTTGACCAATCTTCAATACTCCAATTTACGTGGCTCTGGGCATATCTTAGTCTTGAAATACGATGCCCACGCTCCAGTTTAGGGCCGTTTGCAGGTCTAAGGGGTTTTAAGTTAGATTCAGCAAGCCGACGTCTTACTGTCCATGCACTTGGGTTACTTCCTCCGAGGCGTCGAAACTGATTTGTGAGTTCAGTTCCTGTAAGAAAGCGATTTCGAAGCATGGTGTTCACCAAGTATCGGTCTTCTCGTGCTGTGGTACACCTGGTTCTGCCCGTTCCTGGTCTGCGTAGGTTAGAACCAGTTTCTTCGTAACGTCGGAGAACTCTTTGTACTGTTGACAGCGACACACCGACAGTCCTGGCTGTATCGCGCTGACTCCGGCCGGTTTCCAGCATTGTAAGTATTCTGGTGCATTCTTCAGGCGTAAGCGACATAATTTCAGCTTGAATAATGAATATAGAGCACTATCAACATGGTTTATGTACCCACATAAATGACAGATTACAAACAAAAGCAAAACCAAATGCTGTAATTTCGTAGTTCCATCTTCGAAAGTGGCCCTTTTTCAAATTTGATTTTTTTATGATATAACTTTACAATAACTAAGAAGTTTTAATACCTTCATTTAAGGAGTATTACATTGTCTATTAAATACAATTTATTGCATTAACCTAGCATTTTTAGTTTCCGAGATTTTTAGGATTCTTTAAGTGACCCGGATTCATTGCTCTCGAGTGTAGTTACGTAGGCACGGCTTACTAAGCCCCAGTAGTGGCGTGACTTCCAAGTCGTATTTTTGTATTTGTCGGCTGAACAAATTAGTTTTAAAATATCAGGTCTTGTTTATATATAAGTGTGGAACTCAGTACATGATTGATTTATATTTATTTATCTGTTTTCCCGTGCGGGGCGCCCGCGCCGTACCACGCATTTCGAGCGGGAAAAGTACCTACATTATCGTTTGGTCTGTTTGCAAAACCGGGACTATGTCGGCCTCGCTGGGGACACCGGGACAGACTGCCTGAAAGCGGGATTGTCCCGCCCAAAGTGGGACGTATGGTCACGTTATGTATGTAGCATAAATTTGAAAATTTGTTTCAATTCAATCAATCTGATTGAATTGAAACAAATTTTCAAATTCAATTATACGAATGTATTTGGTTATATGACTTCACAAGTTATTGCATTTGCGTAATTAATGGTGATTTTGAATTCGCACTCAGTTCCGGTGATCGGTTTTACGAATTTTGCCGATGCTACATCTAAGTTGTGTCGTATCTAAGTTACATCAGAATCATAAGCTTAGTAAAAGATATTGCAATCAAGCTAACGCGCTTACTTATAGTTCAGGAGATAGGCAAAGAGTTCACGACGCAAGTTTAATAATATTTGCTAGCATTTACGACGACTCGAGTTAATCATAACTTTTACTGGAATCCTACTTGTTTGTTGTATTGAGATGTTACAACTTCTGTATGCTTATTTATTTTAATAGTAGTTGATTCCGCACTTTTCCTTGCTTTATTAGCCTTAGTGCCTTCTTCTTCTAGTATGTCTGTATAAAAACCGATTAAGTTATGATCTTTTTTAAATTTTTCATAATAGTCCGAACATAGACTTATAAAAAAAGAAGGACTCCGCGCCACGCATGTTGAAAGTGAAGCACCATACCGATCTATGTGTGCGTGATTTGAGGGATACCGATGCACAGACGCGAGACGCTGTCGTGTCCCGTAATGGCGGCCGGTCGGCATACTATGATGTAAATGTGTGCGGCGAGGCGTGTTTGTACTGGGAGGCCGTCACCTCCCTGCGAAGCAGTAATGCTCGCGAAGGAAGAGGCGGAACGCGTGAGGGAGAGGCAAAATTCGCGCCCTCACGCCCCTAGCCGCCGCAGGAGGAGACGCCCTGGGCGTCGGAAATCGCAGGCCGATTCCCGGCCACCGTAGGCGCGTACTTGCGGACGGTGAGCAATGGGTAGCTCGCCGTCCGGTAAGGACCAGCCCCGGGTCGACGGCGCGTTGTGTTCCACGTGTGCCTCAAAGAGATGTCAGCAATTGAAGGGATCTGATGGGACCGCTGCCTGCCGGGGTTGCGGGAAAGTCCGAAAGGGATACCGTGGCCCCTGGCATTGCACAAGCAACAGAAGGAACACCGGTGGGTTTTAGTCAGTAAGAGTCTGACACACTCTCCCGCTCCACCCAGAGCGGGAGAAGTCATTTGCCTTGGTTGCTGGTTTTAGTCAGTAAGAGTGACATGCCCTCCCACTCCACCCAGAGCGGGAGAAGTCATTTGATGATTTCCCACCAAAAAATAAAAATAATAGGGCGGACACTCGGGGACATAAATATGTTCGGATGAAATCTTCTAAATATAATGCCAAAATATACACTCGAGAGCAATGAATCCGGGTCACTTAAAGAATCCTAAAAATCTCGGAAACTAAAAATGCTAGGTTAATGCAATAAATTGTATTTAATAGACAATGTAATACTCCTTAAATGAAGGTATTAAAACTTCTTAGTTATTGTAAAGTTATATCATAAAAAAATCAAATTTGAAAAAGGGCCACTTTCGAAGATGGAACTACGAAATTACAGCATTTGGTTTTGCTTTTGTTTGTAATCTGTCATTTATGTGGGTACATAAACCATGTTGATAGTGCTCTATATTCATTATTCAAGCTGAAATTATGTCGCTTACGCCTGAAGAATGCACCAGAATACTTACAATGCTGGAAACCGGCCGGAGTCAGCGCGATACAGCCAGGACTGTCGGTGTGTCGCTGTCAACAGTACAAAGAGTTCTCCGACGTTACGAAGAAACTGGTTCTAACCTACGCAGACCAGGAACGGGCAGAACCAGGTGTACCACAGCACGAGAAGACCGATACTTGGTGAACACCATGCTTCGAAATCGCTTTCTTACAGGAACTGAACTCACAAATCAGTTTCGACGCCTCGGAGGAAGTAACCCAAGTGCATGGATAGTAAGACGTCGGCTTGCTGAATCTAACTTAAAACCCCTTAGACCTGCAAACGGCCCTAAACTGGAGCGTGGGCATCGTATTTCAAGACTAAGATATGCCCAGAGCCACGTAAATTGGAGTATTGAAGATTGGTCAAAAGTTATGTTCTCCGACGAATCAAAATTTATGCTCTACAAGCACGATGGAAGACACAGAGTGTATCGAAGACCAGGGGAAAGATTCAAGCAAGCATGCATCGAAGAAAAAGTAGCCTACGGTGGTGGGTCTGTACTTGTGTGGGCCGGAATTTCTTCTGAAAGTCGCACAGAGCTGGTGATCATAGAAAACGGCTCTTTAACTAGCGAAAGATATGTGGAAGAAATCCTCAATGATCACGTTGGTCCATTTATGGTCAATTTAGGTGAGGATGCTATATTTATGCATGACAATGCCCGACCTCATACAGGTAGGATTGTGAATGACTACCTTCAAGAGATGAACATTACTCGTATGGAGTGGCCAGTGCGCAGCCCGGATATCAACCCGATCGAGCATGCTTGGGACGAGCTAGGCAGATGCGTAAAACAACGAAACCCTCCCCCAATCACGCTTCGTGAGCTCAAAATTGCTCTCACAGAGGAATGGGAGAATATTCCCCAAAATCGTATAAGGAACTTGGTGTACAGCATGCCAAACCGCGTAAACGCAGTAATGGAAGCACGAGGAGGCAATACGAAGTATTAAAATTCAAGAAAATCGTAATAAAGTTCAAAAATTTCATGTTTCCTATTTTTGTTTTAAGGAGAGATCAGCAGTTTTTTTCTTTATGTAATTTTGTGTTAATAAAATGTATGGTGACTCATATTTTTTTTACTTTTATTTAAGGAGTATTACATTGTCTATTAAATACAATTTATTGCATTAACCTATCATTTTTAGTTTCCGAGATTTTTAAATATTTTTTTGGGCCTCTTGGTCGCCCGAGTAAACATACGCTCCGTACTTAATAATCTTTTAAAAATAATACAGTCGCGAACTAAGTGAAAATTCGTCTTAATTAGTGAAAGGACACAACAATTAACATGTGACATTGTTATGCAGTGATAATTGTGACAATTTTTGAAGATTAAATCAAATAAACAAAAGGACAAAAGTGTGAATCAAAAACTGGAATAAAAGTTTAAATATTCTTTTCTAGTACGTGTGACAACCCATAAACTATCTTAGTGTTAATTCGTGTCTTGAGAACAAACAAAAGTATTGGTGAAATTGTGAATTAAACATACAAAAAACAACGTTCAAAGTTTTGAGTGTCCAACCGTCATTGTATCGTCGATAGAACAAAGGAATGACCTTTGGACTATACTGGACACATCAACCTGCCAAACTCAGATGCGGTCAACTATTTCGACAACAATCTACATGTTCGCATAGCCTAGCGGTCATACCGGCGAGTCTCTCGAGGCGCAGCTTGTGGTCGCTAGTTCGATCCCCGCCAGCTGATTGAACTTTTTCCACTATATTTGCTGATTTTAAATAATATTATTTTTCACCTACAATGAATTTCTTCGAGAATATCACGCTACGAAGAACAAGAACTCAATCATTAGCGGAGACTACATTCGATACATCTAATGTAAATAACTCGACACTAGATGGCAGCACAAATAGTCTACCAAATATATCTGACGGTGACAGTGTCGATACACAAGATCTTAAATGTCAAATAGAAAAACTTAAAATGGATCTATTATCTGCTCATGAAGAGATTAATGTACTGTCAATTGAGAATAGCAGTTTAAAATCATCACTGATGGAAATCACTAACAAATGTGAGCTCTTGAAAAAGACAGCGAAGATGCTAACAACTGACGTAGGCTCTCCGAGTTCAAAGACAAGAAAGTTATCAACTACATTAGACAAGCACTTGACACAACAAACGACTGTTGAAGATGTAGCTACCCTAAGAAAATCTATTGCTCGTTCGGGGATACCTACGTCAGTCAAAAAAGTATCCAAGAGTACTCAGCATCAATATGTACAGAAACCTCAAGATCTACATAATAGTGTCACCCCGAAAATACAAACTTTGCCAACAATTACTAACAATCACCCCAAAACATCATCTGCTATCCGTCAACAGGATCATAAGAAAATATGTATGATTTCTAGTAATAATGTAAATAAAATTTTGGACATAGGGAAGACTACGTTTGCAGAATATAAGTTCTGCCATTATATCATCCCAAATGGAGGTATACAGCAGTTGTTTGAAAATTTAGATAAGAAACTCGTAAACTTTTCCCATGATGATTACTGCATCATCTATATAGGTGAAAGAGATTTCGAAGTTTCTAAAAACTACAGATTATTGATAGACTTCATAAAGAAGGAGCTTGATAATGTTATGAATACTAATATTGTGATTTGCTCGCCTAATTTTAAATTAAGTAACAATTTTTCTATATTTAATAAGCGCATTGAAATGTTTAATCAGCTGATGTATTTGGATAATGAATTGTGGGAATATGCTTATCTTTTTGATTCTAATTATTGTGTGGAGTACTCATACGAAATGTTTCGGAAATATTATGCAACGGTAAACAATAATGCAGTTGCAAAAATATTTCAAAGATTACTGAAATTTATTAATTATCTGGGTTCGGGAGCGGAATTTAATGAAGTTACTTGTCATTCTGGTCACTGTTTCGATTATAATTTTGTCGGAGATAACGTAAACCAATCAGTCAATAATAAAAAGAAGTTATATAAAGATCAGTCCACTCAAACTGAAACCACTTCGAAAAATGCGGAGAATGATTTATTTCGTATATAATCAAATAAATGTCTTACATCAAAATATTAATGGATTAATAGGAAAGTCAGATCTGTTGAGCATTCATATAAATGAACTTTTATGCGAAGGGAAAGCAGTGGATGTTATGTGTATCACTGAGCACAACATGAAAAATGATGATACCATGCACCTATATATACCTGAATATAAACTTGCCACTTATTCTTCAAGAAATACCAGGAAGGGTGGTACATGTATACTTATTAGACATAGATGCGATTACAAGGTCATAGACATAACAAAATTTAGTGTGCCTAGTTTTATAGAGTGTTGTGCCATCGAACTGGTAGCTCACAAGTTGATTATCATTTGCATTTATAGGCCTCCAAAGTATACAAAAGAGGCAACTTCTGTTTTCTTTGATAAAATTGACCATATTTTAAACTATTGCGGAAGGAAGTTAGGAAAAAGGGTTTTGCTTTGCGGTGACTTTAATATTGATATTCTGCAAAAAACGAGAATGTCCACTGAATTTCAACATCTACTTTTGAACTACAATCTTAAGCCGAGTATAAAAACACCGACACGATTATCTAGTGGAACCTGTATCGACAACATTATGCATAATGCTAGGGGTGGTACTGGCGAAGTTTTAGAGTTGGCCCTATCAGACCACACCGCCCAACTTTTTAAATTTCCTGTTAAAAAATCGTGTTCAATGGACCACTGGTATATATTGAGTCGAGATTATAGCTCTGAGAATATCTCTAAATTCATTGAAGCCATAAGTAACCTAAGTTTTACTGACGTGTTCAATAGCACGAACCCGGAAACAGCTTTTAATTCGTTTTATGACATGTTTAAACTTTTTTATGACTTGTGCTTCCCTACAGTGAAAAAAAAGATTTCCACTCGGAAAACTCCGCGATGGATATCTAAAGGTATCAAAAATTGTAGTAAACGAAAAAGAGAAATGTTATGGTTGTACAGGCGATCACGAACTATCCAAAATAAACAGTTGCTTAAACAATATTCGAACCGATTAAAAAGAGTTATACATTTGACACAAAAGTCTCAAAACAGTCATGTTATAAATAGTGCGGAAAATAAAATAAAAGCCACGTGGAAATTAATTAATAGGTGTAAATTGAACTTTCCCCCCGAATCTGTAAAGCAAGTTTTTATTGGTGATAGGCAAATTGACAATCCTAAAGACATAGCTACGGCTTTCAATGATTATTTTATAGATTCAGTACATCCTTCAAACAATGATACTAACGATAATGCTTCATCTTTAATTAATCACTATCCAAAAACTCTTTTTATGGCACCGACGGATGCTAGGGACATTTTTAACATCATAAATATGCTGAAAAATACCAATAGCACAGGATTTGATGAAATTTCTACGAAAATTTTAAAATTAGTGTCGCACACAATTGCACCCGTATTAAGTTTTATATTTAACCTATGCGTAGAGCATGGTCACTTCCCAAACAAACTAAAAACAACCGTAATTAAGCCCCTTTATAAGAAAGGTGACAAAGCCACCATTTCAAATTACCGTCCAATAGCCTTAATACCGGTATTTTCCAAAATCTTTGAGAAAGTGATCTATAACTCTCTTAACTCTTTCTTTGAAACTAATAATATACTTGCCAAAGAACAATTCGGTTTTCGTAAAAATAGAAACATTAACAACGCAGTCTATGAGTTAGTTGCCAATATTGTTAATAATGTTGACAACAAAAATCCTATTGCTGCAGTACTCATGGACATGTCTAAGGCATTCGATCACGTGGATCATGCAATATTACTGGATAAGTTAGAACGTTATGGTGTCCGAGGAAATATATTGAGGTTAATCGAAACTTATTTAAAAGGAAGAAAACAAGTCACAGTTTTAAATAGAATGTGTCCTAATTCAAAAACAGAGGTTCCTCACAAGTCATCCATTAGATATACAACTTGCGGTGTGCCCCAAGGGAGTGTTCTTGGACCCTTACTGTTCCTCATTTATATAAATGATTTGCCTCAGTGTACAAACTATCAAACCGTCCTATTTGCCGATGACAGTACAATTATTATACCTTGTAAAAACTTAGAGTCTTATGAAAGTGAAATAAATAATGCTATCGATTGTACTATAAACTGGTTACGAAAGAATAAACTTAAAATAAACCTAGATAAGACACAGATTATGACGTTTCAACAAAGAATGAAAAAACTAAATTTGAATATAAAATACGCAGACCATAAAATACCAGAAACCAGCAGTGCCAGATTTTTAGGACTTCACTTAGATAGTCATTTAAATTGGAAATGCCATGTAGAAACTCTGTGTAAAAAACTAAACCAGTATTCATATGCGCTTTACAATCTTGCGAAGATATCTAATGAATCTGTAGTTTTGATAGCATACAAAGCGTACGTCTCATCAACGTTACGTTTTGGAATAATGTATTGGGGGAATTCCACTGACAAAGACACTGCGTTTAAAGCTCAAAAGAAGTGTGTGCGTGCTGTGTTTAAGCTTCAAAAGACTGATAGTTGTAGGCCATTATTTAAAAAATATAGACTTCTTACTTTGCCATGTATGTTCATCTACGAGACAGTAGTATTCGCAAAATCAAACTTGCATTTATTCCAAACACTTAGATCGAAGCGACGCCATGGAGAGATATGTGCTATTCCACACAAGACAGCGCTCTACTCAAAAAGCTTTTTGGGAATGGCGCCTAAGTTATATAATAAGTTACCTATTTCTATAAAAAATCTTGACAGCATACACCAGTTTAAAAAGGCTCTTCTTAATCTATTAGGCGAAAAAGCATACTACACAGTCAATGAGTACCTAGAAGACAAATTGTAATTTTGACTTTTTAATTTTTTTATTTATTTGTAATTTTTGACATTGTAATTTTGACATGGTAACTTTGACATTGTAACTTTGACATGAACATTCAATTTTTATATTATTTTTACTTTACTAAATGTTTTTAATCTTTTTTATAATTTTAATGTTTTGGTGTCTGATTAATTTATTGTTTATTTTAATTACGAATTTTTTAATTTATATTGAATAGTTACAATTACTAATTTTGAATATATTTATTAGTTTGAATGATTTAGAAATTATAATCTGAATATTTGTACGCCGTTGACGGCAAGACATAGTGATCATATCTATTAACATGACAATAACATCTGTACTTTTTATTTACCTATGTACTACAAATAAAAATATTTGAATTTGAATTTGAATTTGAATTTGAATTAACATTCTTTAAGTGACCCGGATTCATTGCTCTCGAGTGTATTATAAACGTAAAACCGGAAAACGTGCGGGAATCGCAGGAAAACATTTTTTTACTATATTTTTCCATACATTGCAAATATCGCAATCAGTTTTACTCAAATTATTCCTAAAATTAGGGTTTAATCGAAAAATCTATGAAGGTACTTTCAATTTAGATTAGTAAGGAGAGCACATTGGCATCATTTGTTTTTCAAAAATCTTGAAACTATTTTTGTAGTCCTATGTCCGCCGGTTTGTATGGAGTCGATCCATTGTGCGACGGCGCGCCGCAAATTCTACTCGGCGATGACGCGTCGACATGAACTCACGGCGACGTCGGCGCGGCGGCGCGGCGCTCATATCTCCGAATAAGGATTTTAGAAAAATAAAAATTGGAAAAGTTGCCCGATAAATTGAAAAATTCGGGAAAAACTAAGTTACAGTAAGTTAAAGGCACTTTTGAACGTCAAAATTTACAAAAAAATTGAATTGATTCTAGTCGCTCCTTCCCTTGCAGTTTTCGCATGGAGAATACTGGGCAAGAAACTTCACCGTTGCTCTTTTAAAAAGTAAGTCAAGCTTAAGGCTTTTTTTCTGGGAGTCCTGTCCCAGAAAAAAAGCCTTAAGCTTGACTTACTGTCTGTCGGATTAGTTAGTTAAAAATAAAAATCCATAAGTGTACTATAAACGCATGCGCTTATAACGCAGACAACTGATCCGGAATGGTTCATACATTTACCTTATTCTGATTCTATTTCATCAAATTTTACCTAATTTTGTTTAATTTCATCAAATGTTGTCTAATTTTATGTCATTTAACCTAATTTTATGATTGCATGTGTTTTTATTATTGTATACTAGTATTGACCGAACTTGTATGTGTGGTGCAAACTCTAAATATAAGTTGGTTATTAATGAATATAAAAAGCACAACTGTGCAATCTGCGAGGCGCCTAAAAACACCTCTGTTAAGCAAATTTTCCTTTAAAATCTCAACTTAAAATCGCAAATTCCATAAACTATCTATTAACCAACGTGTTATAAAACCCAAAAACAAGAAGAAGAAAAATCGATCCATAAATTCGGAATGATGAATATCCGTTTACATTATGATGGATAACGTTCACAACAAAAATTATAATATAGCCAAAGTCGAACGCCATTTTTCGAAAGAAGGGGATGATGAATTGGGTAAGTATCAGATATACAAACAAAATGCAGCCAATCAATTAACTCACTCCTAAAGCTTATTACAGAAACTTGAGAATTTTCAATAGAATTAATATTTACAACAACATCGTAGTTACAGGAACAGAAGGTCCACGTTAGTAGAGAATAAAACACATATCTAACAGTAACTTGCACTAAAGTAGGTATCTATGCTAGTAGGTCGCATGCGATAGTGACAATCCTACTAATATTTTAAACGTGAAAATGTATGAGGATGGATGTTTGTTACTCTTTCACGCAAAAACTACTGAACGGATTTGGATGAAAATTAGCACACAGATAGTTTAATAACCTTTTTTTTTTTTTTTTTTTGGTCTCGGTTTTGAAAATCCTCATGGATGTCCTCTGCCCTAGGGCGGGCGGAGGGGTTTATCGTCTATCAGCGGGCCTCTCCTCGTTTCGAGGGGGGAGTGAGGTGTTTGACTCCCCCCGCGACGTCTTAGAGGGGCGCGCGTGGAACACTACGCGCCACCGCCACGGGTCCGAAGTATGGAGTGCGACGGACGTCCCCGAGTCCGTCAACCCTGGACCCATTTGGAGGGCTGGAAGAGAGCGTTGTCCGCCCTCCTCCGGCGCCCAGTGCGCCTGCTGCGGGCAGGGTGATAGGATGTGATCTCCCTCACCCTTTCCGCAGCCTCGCCACGTCCCAGGACTCTTCGCTGCTGGCCTTGGAATTCACGACGGCCGGCAGCGATAGGTCACTGCTTACTCCAGAGACGAGGGCACGGCGCGGCTCCTCCCAAGCGGCACACTCTGCCAGCGTATGCCGTGCCGTGTCCTCTCGACAGTCGACGCAGTGGTGACACCGGGCGTCCGGCTCCCTGTTTATGCAACACAAGTACTTCTCGAAGCAACCATGCCCCGAGAGTACCTGCGTCACCCGAAACGACAGGGAGCCGTGCCTCCTCCCGAGCCAAGTGTCGAGCACCGGCCGGACCGCCTCAATGGTTAGGGCGTGAGAGCCTGTCCCGCCATTCTGCCACCAGGACCTCGCGAAGCTGTGACCAACGCTGCTCCATTTGTCGCTGCATCGGTTGCTCACCTCGCTCCCACATCTCCTCGCGCCACAGATGCAATGACGCGAGTACTTTCGCTTCCAAGTCCCAGGGCGTGGATCCGGCCAGTACGCAAGCCACCTCGTAGGAGATCGTGCGATACCCCCTGATGACTCTGACGGCCATTGCTCGCTGTGGACTCCGCAGAACTGCGATGCTACTGGCCGTCAGGTCAGCCGCCCAGATCGGGGCCCCATACAGGGCCATCGATCGCACGATCCCCACGTAGATAGTTTATACCCCGGGTTAACACATAGGGTACCTACTTTTATCCTGATATTCTCACGGGATCGAGACTTAAGCGAGTGAAACCTTCTGGCGTCACCAATAAGAAAAGGTAAATATAATTCAGCAGGCTGATCCTCTAGAAACTTTGCGCTTTTAATGATTTATAGTTACAGCTATAGGTATGTAAGCGGGCACGCCCTTTATGCCTGGAAACTTTATTTTCTTTTTTAGATATTGTTTACGTTTAGTTATTTTTATTTCTGCTTGAGTATAGTTCTCGTAGTTTTTAGTTGGTATATTGGCGTGTGCTACCTGTCATATGGCTATTAATATAAAATTTAAATTATGTTTTGCGTAATGTAAATTATCTTGCATACTATTATATAGAATCATTTTTTTTCTAACTGAAGCAGACAGCTGTGCTGCTGGGGAGTTTGTTGCGCCACTTCTTCTTCCCAGCAAAAGCACTAGGAAGTGGTGAAGGGTGGGCGTTTTGGGGGACTGTCTTATGTAATTTTGACGTTCGAAAAGTGCTGATTCTCAGGCTGAATAAATGACTTTTGAATTCTGAATTTGAATTTTGATGCGCACTTTTTTTTAATTCAGCCCATTTTTTACTTTTCCTTTTAACTGGCCTTTTCTAACAGTTGGAACAGTCCAGAAAGTAAAAAATAGCCTTCGAGCGCTACATCCAGTTAATTGGCTATTTAGTATTTTTAGGACCCCAAAATAGGAAAGACGAGGTTTACAAAAAAAGGCGCAATTATTAATCACACTACACACATGCGGGAATTAGTAGAGTTTCGATTAAAAAGAGGCTGAATTAAAAAAAAAGTGTGCATCATTAAAAGCTCGTAAGTTTTTAGAGGATCAGTTGAATTATTATTTCCCTTTTCTTATTGGTGACGCCCCGCGGTTTCACTCGCTTGAGTCTCGATCCCGCGAGAATATCGGGATAAAAGTAGGTGCCCTATGTGTTAATGCATGACAATATGCTGGAAGAAAATGTACTGGCAAAATGGCATGCTAGTACAGACGGGTGTTATGTCTGGCGGGCCGACTGCCCGACTGTTGATGTCGGATAGTCTTATACAATGTGAATCTGGACTTACGACATTAAATTAAAACGAGCACAGTACTAGTCCATAGAAACATTTTAAAATACGAAGATTAGTAGTTAATGGAAAATTGAAAAATTGCAATTTTCAAACAAAATAAATAGCAGAATCAACTGCATAAAAAGTAAACACGCTTTATCTACGAAAAGTCACTAACCTGTTGCGCGGCCCGATGCGGGTCGCGTCGGGGGCGGCGCCTGCGCTGCGGTGCGGGGCGTAGGTGGACGTGGGTAGGTAGTTTAGTCGGAGAACAACAAATTAGCGGCATAAACTCACTAAGTTGCGCGTTGTTAATTAAAAGATCACTGATTGAATAATTAATCACATAATATCACATCACAATCAGAATTTACATCAATACTTAGTAAAATTTATAAATTTTCAAGGTTTCCACCGTTGTTCATTATGCACAAGCGACATCGATACCTAATTAACTAACTAATATTAAACTAACACTGAACAATAAGTCACACTAAATCGTCTTTAATCACAAATAACAACTATTTTTTTTCACAAAATTACAACAATGCGCGCGCGGCTCGTCTCGTGATAAAAAAAGTAGCCGTGTGCGCTCCTCAAAGGGCGCCGCTATGCACTGACTGTGATCGAGTCCCGAGACTGCCGAAAAAATTCCGCTCACACACATACTCGCAATTGTCTATGCACCACTAATGCATAATTTGCGTAAGTAATATTTCTTTCTAATTGTAGTATTATTTTGTGGGACTGGGCGGGCCGCGTCAGAGTGGAATCGTATGACACCTTTCTCTGTCTCTCAAGCATATTGAGACGTAGAGGATAGAATCGTACGTTTTGCACAGGTTCTTGACCTTACAATGTTTACCTATTATTACGGACTCAGATCTACATCATGTTGAAAAATAAGAAAATTAAAAATAATTTCCTGTGGCTAAAGTATTCATTAGATTTGATTGATTTTTTGTATACGGGTAAAGAACACACACACTCTTTATGTGGTTTTGAGGAATGTCAATCGTCCTGCTCCACATTGTATATGACGTTCGCGCGGTAAACTCTAATTGCGCGATGCAGGATTTTGTGTGACGTCATGTCTTTAATGCGTAGTTCGTATGTGGCGGTGTAACCGCTACATGCCCGGCTAACATTTTTTCTAAGTCAATTGTACGCTCCGGTTAGAGGGTAAGATCGTACCTGAAAAAACGGCTGAAATAGTCATGCAGTTATACCTATTAGTAGGTTAGGCAATACCAACAAATGTTTTCTTAAGAAAACATTGTCTTGTTTGAATTTTGTTGGTTTTAGATTTTTGATTATGGTGATTTTTTTTAACAATCGGTTTGTTTTTTTTTCAATTAGAATTCCGGGGAATGTAAATATTAACATAAATGTTAGCGGTCATTGAACCCAAATAGCTCTACCTACTCCGATCACTATGGTCATGATGAGTGATTCGTAAACCCATTGTACAGACGCCAGCACATCAACCCACCCGACTGTCAAATTTTGCCAATCAACATTGAACCTTATCTTTCAGAGATAAAGTTGCAAATCTATTAAAGAAATTTGACAGATTATAGTAGGTTGACATGCTCGCGTCTGTACTTTAAGAAAGCGGAACGAACAAAGGATAAAAAATGATATAAGTATCTACCTACCTCTTTTCGTAAATTATTTCATAAATTATTTCACTTTCCCTTCCGTTTTTTTTTCAAAGATTTTACAAGTATTTTGGACCTTATTATTATTTAATTATCAACTGCTGGTTTTCAGACATTTACGCAAAACAGCAATGTAGCCTATTATGTTATTAACCTATTAAGTTATAAAAAAAAATAGTTTTACCTGAATATAAAGAATCGAAGTATATGAATTCACTCCTAGTTCTGGTATTTAAAAAATAAAAGTCACGACGAACGCGACGCATTCGTTTATAACGCAGCTAACTGGGGCCCTACCACCACCTCTTTTAGCAGTATTATTTTAATCTTACTTGAGCGTGAGAAAGAGATGGCGCTAGACGCCCTGTACAGCTCCACTTCTTTCTCGCACTGGGGCCCTATTATGAACTCTTATTTCCAGGCAGTTTACGGCGTAAACAGAACTGCCTTGCAATTTCGTATTATGAACTCGTCAAACAAGCCAGTCAGTGGTCACGTGACACCCTGGCCGGCTTCTGCCCGACTATTGGCTGGAAATACCGTATTATGAACGTTCGTTTGAAATTTCTTGACATATTAAAACTGATAATAAGTAACCTCACAATCCAGTCAATTTTCGCTACTTCATAGGAGCTTTTATTGAATGGTTATGGATATTTTTGGCGAAATTATTCAGAGAAAATATCACGTGTGACGAATATGTACCGTTCGAGTTTCTGGAAACTCCGGAAAGTGGCACTTCTGATCAAAATACCAAAATAACGGTAAAATTGAAAAACTCCTACAATGTTTCAAACTAAACATAAGTTAGGCTCCGCCGAGGGCGATAACTCTCATCCATTGAACTATAATAATTTCAACAGCCTAATAAATGGTGCACCATGATAATTACAAAATATTACCATGATAGAAAGAAAGAAAGAAAATACATTTATTTGGCACAGACTAAAAGGCACACAAGTAGAAAGAGAAAAAAAATAAGATAAAAGGAAAGAATACAAAATAAAAAGTGTACCTAAAACTGCGTTGCATGATACCAGCAGGAATGTGTGCCTCGCGGCTACGGTTATAGGTAAATATAACATGTTGAAAACTGGATATTTAGTAAAAACACTCAAAAAGACCACACCACCATATCCATATTTTTTTTTATACTCTGAAACTAGTAGGTAGTTACTTGCGAAGGGACATAATACATTCTGTGTAAAAAGTACTGGGAATTGTTCAATAAAACCATTAAGTAATTTATTCGTCAAAATTTATTTTGTCTGCTCCAAAGTAGGCCCTTTCGCTTGCAATACAGCTACGCCAGCGCTTGACCCAGTCCTCCATACATTTTTGGTAAGCTGATTGAGGTATGGTCTAAAACTCCTTCAGCGAATTTTCTTTTATAGCTTCAATCGACTCGAAACTTCTTCCTCGAAGAGGTAATTTTAGCCTCGGGAACAGGAAAAAGTCAGACGGAGCCATATCATGTGAATACGGCGCTTGGTCGATGACATTTGCTGAATTTTTGGCTAAGAACTCTTGCACAATTATGGCTTTGTGTGATGGTGCATCATCATGGTGCAAAATGAATTGTCGTTCCACAAATCTGGGCCGTTTTCAGCGGATATTCTCTCGCAAACGCCTCATAATGCCTAAATAATACTCTATAATCACTGTTTATCCCTCTGGAAAAAAATCGTTGTGCACTACACCGCGGTAATCTAAGAAAACTATCAGCATAACTTTCGTGGTACTTTTTATAGGGAGTATTATACAAACAATACGATAGTATTATTTTATTAATTGCAACAATAAACATTGTCCAAGAATGAAGTTGTCAAATTCCCCATTGAACATCAAGTGGAATACGTTCGGAAAAGTTATTGTTAAGAGAATCTCGCGTTACAATTTACAAACACGGAAAAATTAAATAAAAATTAATTGTATAGCACAATAAACATTGCGTTCATATTTTCACCTACTTTTAGTAACTATATTAAGACATATTTATTATTTTTATCATAAAATACGTGATCTAAATAAAACCGTAACTTACCGATAAATATTTATTTGTGTTTCTGAACGTTACGGCAGAGAATTTCAAGCCAGCCACAGACAAACTAGGTGGTTCGTAATAGGCCCCCTGAAGTAACATCAAAATAATACTGCTAAAAGAGGGGGTGGTTGGCCCCCTGATCCGGAATAGTTCAAAAATTGATAAAATAAAAAGCTCATCTAGGTCATTTAAACGACTATGTAGGCATGTGTATGTCCATTGTCATAGTTCAACAATAAAAGCGGTTTTCCAGCCAAGATAACCACAATCATTTAGGTATAATGTATTTCTGAGAAAAGTTAAGAGGGTTTGAGGAATTTGAAAAAAAGTTATTTGAAGAAACTATTGCCGTCGTCTTACCACAAGTCTGCCCCCGTAGAGTCCGATAGGAACAGCTGCAGCTCACACCGATTATATCACAAAAAAATTTGACAAGATCGACGTTTCGTATTCACTTTTTTTCTCCTCGAAAACTGAGCTGATTCAATTATTTTTTACATTGAAATTTTAAGAAAGATTATGTCTAGATTCCTATCATTTTCTTTTATGTTAAAAATTTGTCTGATTTGTTCTCTAATCACGGCGGTAAAAATGACCCATTTTTGTAATTTTTGTAGGGTCATATTTTCATTGCCAGTACGTTGCTGAAAAAAAGGAAATAACAGGGACGTGGTCTACAGCGAACATTGATTTTATGAAGAAAAAAAAAGCTCTAGAGGCATTATTCAGGAAGAAAATGAGGAATACATTTGGATGGAGAATCGCAGGCCCTGTTCCTTCTTAAGGCACTGCTCCATAGCTGTCCACATTAAGCTAATTACGTGTACTTAGCTTCGCTTTGTATAAAAATGCAGACGAGGTCGTCCACTGCGACCCATGGCCACGCTACGTAGGTACGGGTGCAAGGCTGGCAAACAAATGAACCGCACGTGCGTGGAGAAGGTACACACCTCTCCGTGCACATCCTACGCAGCAGTGGCGTTCCGCCTTTATTATGTTCTTGCTTACTTTTCAAAAGAATATAGTTAAGAATGGACACTCAACCTTTGACCCGAGTCAAGTCTTCAGTGGATCTCAACTTTTAACAAACAACTTATGTCATAAGTTTTTTGGCTGTCAATTATTATCAATCAGAAGTCACTATAATTGCGCCACACTACGAAAAATTGGTACAGAGAAAGCCTTTTTTTATGATGGGACATTTTCAAATAACTTCTCCCGCTCTGGGCGGAGCGGGAGGGCGTGTTAGACTCTTATTGACTAAAACCCACCCGTGTTCCTTCAGTTGCCTGTACATTGCCAGGGGCCACGGTATCCCTTTCGGACTTTCCCGCAGCCCCGGCAGGCATCGGTCCCATCGGACCTCTTCAGTTGCGGACATCTCTTTGAGGCGCGCGTAGAACACAACGCGACGTCGAGCTACCCATTGCTCACCGTCCCCGTAAGCTCGCGCCTTCGGTGGCCGGAAACAGTGAACGACGCCGTAGAACCTCCTTACCACTGGCATTTTCTTTAAAAATTGTTATTATGTATAAAAAAAGCGGATTAAAAAAGCCATCACGACATATGTCACAACGGTAGCCCAGTGGTAACGACCGTGACGTACGAGTTCTCAAAATTCAAAATATTTTATTTCACATAAACCTACATGGGCACTTATGAAACGTCAGAAGCTAGGTGCACGGTTCCAATTGGTCGTTTCCTATGGAGAAGAGCCGGCAAGAAACTCCACGGTTACTCTTTTAAAAATAATTGGTTTTTACAATATTTTCAAATAACAGTGTTATTAGGAATGGGAGGACAGTGTAGGTCTTTCAACAAGTACCAGGTACTTAACAAAATAATTATGGTCAGCAAATATACAGTCCACTAAGCCTACAGCGTTCTCACATTCACAAAATAGAAATTAATCTTTATAAAGATGAATAAATTATTAAAAATAAAAACATATTATAAACGAAATCACGTGATTGCTATTACAGCTGTGACAATTCTGAATAATTATCATGTTCACAAAAGGTTCTAGGTCGAAGGTTCGAACTCGTCTACGGGCGCTTTAGTTTGTGTTAATTATTTCATCACCACTGCTCTCAAAACGGTGAAGGAAAACATTGTAAGGAAACCGGCATGTCCTAGAACCAAAAACTCGAAGACATGTGACATCTACCAACCCGCACTGGGCCCGCGACACGCGGCCCACTCGCTATCACAGAGAGGAGGCCTCTGTCCCAGGAGTATAATGTTCCCATTATAGGCTGATTATTTATGTATGTATGTATCAGTAACAGAAGACACTACACAGGAAACGGCGGACTTTTTTAAGGATCCTTAAAAAGTCCGTCGTTTCCTGGGGCCGTCGATTATAGAATTAGGTATAATAATTACGTATTGTATAGGATTTCCGTACATTGCGAGGTTAGCTTATACTGTAAATGTACAGCTTGATGTGTAGCCGTGTGTGTGTTTACTTGGGATAATACGATAAAGTACCTATTTGTTCTCAGAATTCAGATAAACCAAGATATACAAAATTACCACGCAAAATGAAGGGTTCCGTAGTTGGGATGAATTTATTCCAAGAACAAACATAACACTGTACCTAGTTGAAAAAACATGTTCTCCCAAGTGCAAAAGTAAGCCTGTACGCATAATATTGAAGATTACCATGTTATTTTAAGACTATAGACTTTTTAAAGGTTTTCCTGTAATCTAAGAACTATATTCTGTTTTTTATTTTTTATTTTAAGTTCAGTATTTTCGGAGGGATATGGGAGGTATGATAAATTTTCGTCTATTTTCTTAAATAACTTTAAAGTCGTATATTTAAAAAAATACATTTGGTATGTCACACGGTATAGTTAACTTTTCTTAGGTATTATTTTCTTATTTGTTTCCCAAAAGTGATGACATATTTGATGACAATCATATTATTTTATCTCGATATATTATTATACCTATATACCGACTTGAACAGTCCATTAGATTCGGAGGAAATTGGTTGTCACAGGCGGACAGACAGACCGAGACAGACGAGTGAATAAGGGTTCCGTTTTTTCATTCGGACATACGGAACCCTAAAATTACGCGTAAATTAAATCCCGGAAAGGTAGAACATAAAAAACCAATTCCAAGTACGTGTCGGACCACGCACAATGAAGGGTTCCGTAGTTAGGATGAATTTATAACAAGAACAAACTTATCATGCAAATGCAATGAAAAACAAATGCAAATGTAAGTTGGCCGACTATTGTTCGTTAACTTGTAAAGCCTGCTTAGCTGTGATAGTTTTCCTTTTAATTTTGTTACACAAAGTACTGCCGTAGAGGAGCTCCTGGCTAAGTAATAACTGCCGCACTGGTCGATCCGTTAGGTTAAGCTACGCTTGCCAGGGTTGGTCTGTGGATGGGTGACCATCTTTACATACCGAGACTCTTCCGTGCCTCGGAAAGCACGTTAAGCCGTTGGTCCCGGCTCTCATTCCTGGATCTTTGACAGTCGTTACGGGTCGTCAGAAGCCCGAAAGTCTGACAACCAGTCTTAACAAGGGGTATCGTATTACCCAGTTACTGGGTTGTGGAGGTCAGATAGGCAGTCGTTCCATGTATTCAGCTGCATCCGGTTAGACTGGAAGCCGACCCCAACATAGTTGAGAAAAGGCTAGGCAGATTGATTTTATATAAAGTACTGCCGTGAATTTTTCCACATATCTCAAACCAACCGTTGAGCTGGCTGGACACTTGACTTTAACAAAAATTTGCACTAAAGCTTAATATTTCGCAAACGGATCCCTGAATCCAAAAATGGTTTCCACATACAATGTTTTTAAAAGACCTTTTCAACGATATCCCACACTACGGGATAGACGTGACAAAAAAAATAACGCCACTACGTGTAAGAGGTATATATTTTTTTTTTTTATGATTTTTTTTAACACTGTCGGCGTGATTAATTCTGTATACCCATGCCAAATTGCAGCTTTCAAATACTTACTAAGAGATACAGC
This sequence comes from Xanthia togata, assembly GCA_963853775.1. NCBI lineage: Eukaryota > Metazoa > Arthropoda > Insecta > Lepidoptera > Noctuidae > Xanthia > Xanthia togata. The sequence continues at coordinate 6,707,413 of OY970802.1, read as the reverse complement.
CATTTTGATCGAATTGGAGGAATTTACGTTCGAGTGACAGTCGAAATTTTCGAGTCAACTTTTTTGTGATATTCCACCTAGGTTTTTGAAATGATTTAGGAACCAGAAAGCATTAAAAAAAAATGAATTAGAAATTTGCATGACAAATGGGTTAAGAGAACCACCGATTGGGTACCACTAAACGCACGACGACATCGCGGCCGACCTTCACAAAGATGGCGGGACGAGCTTGACTCCTACTGAAAGGACTGGCCGACACTAGCAATACACTGACATAAAGTCAATTTTTTTGTAATATAATCGGTCTGAGCTGCAGCTGTCCCTATAATAATCATAATCATATCGCACTCTACGGAGGCAGATTTGAGGCAAGATGACGGCAATAGTTTCTTCAAATACCTATTTTGCAAATTCCTCGCAGGCCCTTGTGTTTCTTAAGAATCGCGGAACATACATTGGGTATTTTCGGATACCCCTGGGCGTGGGCATTTTTTTTTTATGATGTCAGTTTTTAGACCATCCTGTATAAAAATAACAAAAGTGAGTCTTTCAAACCAACTAAATAGTAGATAGTTATGGGCCGACTATGGGTTTTGCACAATCTTTGACTAGCTATAGTGACTATTGGATATAATTATTTGGTTGAATTTTTGTATGAGACTGGGAACGTTATTATTCCATATTATATGAAATTTAATTTATTTTCGTATTGTTGTCTCCTTCTTGTACTTATATCGGGTGATCCTTTGGTATGGGTTACTATGAACAAATCTGAAACTAACAGAGGTAGAGCATATTTTTCTAATGCGCCATCTCAGTCAAACCGTGCATTCAAAGAGATTCATAGAGTTTTTATTGAATTTGTTTAAAAGGTGAGATTCTCTCGTCCGTGAACCGTGCGGCGAAAAATTGCATTGTTCACGTTCTTACATTCCACTTTCATATAAGAGCGCTGGTTGCGAGTAGATATCACGTTCCACACCTCATTACTTTTTCTTTTACCTGTATGAATTTATTTATTAATTTCTGTCACTAATAAATCTTATCGTTCCTTCAAAAATATCGATAGCATTAACCCTATAATACTAATCTTATTTTAAAATTTGATTTTAAAAGTTTGAAATTTTTGCTTTTTTATTTTTGTGTTTTTAAGAATATACGAAGTAACAGGCTAGCATTCTATCTTTTATAAATTCAAAACGTTTACATTCAGAGAAACTCTATTAGGGCCGATCCGACCAAACTTGTTTAAGTCTAAGGCTGCGTTTCCACCAGACATGAGCGAGGATGCGTAGCGAGGGATTTGTGTGTGAAACTAACCAATAACATCGCTTCACTGTCATAGCTTAAGCAAAGCTAGCGTTGTTATTGGCTAGTTTTTCGGACATTCCTTGCTACGCATCGTGATGCACTCGTTGTTGCTTCGTTATCAAATGTTTTCGATGTAACGATATTTGTTGCTGCGTGCTTTCGTCACTAAATGATTCGTTATTCCATACTTTCGGCGCTGCGTTATTCGGCGTAGCATATTTCGGGGTCACGTAGTGGACTCCATTTTCTACTTTACTGAAATGATTTTCCACGAGTTCCACCAGCAAGTTTCAGAAAGTAACCAATTTGGGCTACGTTCCCTTATTTCTTCAGACATATTATTTATTTTCAATTACCACAAATTGGTTACTTTCTGAAACTTGCTGGTGGAACTCGTAGAAAATCATTTCAGTAAAGTAGAAAATAGAGTCCACGTGTCCGCCGGACACGGGATCACCCTCTAACACGTTGGGGTTATAGTTCGATTCAAACGGAAGTTAGCTACTCGCTGCGCAGCACTCCACCCCTCACTCCCGCTGTCCCATGAATTCGTTACTGCGCAGCGACTCGCCTCATGTTCCGAGCCGCCATTAAATTTGAATCGGGCTGTACCCTGAGTTGGCACGAACGTACAACCTTTACGTCCTCGTAATTTCAAATTAACCAACAAAAACAGACTACAGGCAGCCCCTCAGGCGATGATTAGTACTGTAGGATTAAAATGGAATGGATCGTAAATATCCACACACACACAGGTTACATTACAATGTCTCTTCATCAGTCCCTACTCCGTACATCTGTCTGCAAACTATAACAATGCTTATTAACAAAGTTGCTGGCATATTCACCGGTGTTTCACGTTCGATAGCATAAATATTATTGTGTTTATGTGCCTATGGCATCCAATCGCGTGCTTTGCGATTAATTACTTCTAGTTATTTCCAGTGCTATTAGTACGAACAATGTCATTAAGTAATTTGACAGTGTTTTGAAAAATACGCATTTTTTTTTGTGATACTACGGTAAAATATGTATTTGCTTAGATTCTTTCGAATGTGTTTGTATTTATTAAGTATAACATAACATCACACCTTGTTTCCCCAAATTGTTGGGCAGAGGTGTACCTGTAGTACACCGACATTTCGCCAGTTATGTTTTTAAGTCCCATGTAATAGGGGGTGAGCCTATTGCCAACAACCGGGCACAATTCCAGACTCCGGGCTCCTACTGAGATATTCCTGTTGGAAAAACCCAAATACTTTGCCCGACTTGGGAATCGAGCCCAGGACCTCATATTCAGCAGTAGCGCTTGCGACCACTAGCTAGACCAACGAGGCAGTCTGTATTTATTAAGTATGGTTCAATATTTATGGCTCAATCCATAATTATTGAAGCATTTTTTCCAACTATATTGGGGTAGGCTTCCAGTCTAACTGGATGCAGCCGAATACCATATTTTAGATGGAGCGACTGCCTGTCTGACCTCCACAACTCAGTTACTGGGTAAGACGATACCTCTTGGCTGGTTGTCAGACTTCTGACGACCCGTAACGACTGCCAAAGATCTACGAAAGACAGCCGGGACCAACGGCTTAACGTCCTTTCCAAGGCACAAAGGGGTCTCAATACGTAATGGATGGTCACCTATCCACAAACCGAGTGCGGCAAGCGTAGTTTAAATTTCGATCGGCTATTGTGGCTATTATTATTTAGAATAGAATATAATAGAATCTCTTTATTTCGGACACACAAATATCCATATGGTGTTAGTGACAATCAACGTCCGCGCAAACTGCTAAACAATCGGAGAGCCGAAGCTCTCGGCTACAGTTTTCAGGATGCTGTTTTGACTGCCTCTCACTCTTCTCAGAAGCGACGCAGTTTTTTTGCGTATAATTGCATAGAAGCCGTCGGTGCGGGCTTGCGCAAACATATTCGACGCGCTACAGTATCGAAGCAGCCTCAACAACATCCTGAAAGCATTGTTATATTGGACGCGCAGGGCATCCAGCGATCTCTTAGCATAATTGACCCATAGATTGCCCGTGTAAAAATTTTGGCAGTAAGTACGGGACAACATATTACTCCGGACCGCTAGAGCCCTGCGCTCCCTCTCAATGTCTACATCGTCCCCGAGGTCAGCGGTAAGACTATGCCCTCGGAATTTAAAAGTTGACACCCTGTTATACTGGTGACCCGTTAATAAGCAACTCTGGTCCCTCTCCACGGCGTTTGCCGCTGACCTCAAATACCATGTATTCACATTTATTTTTATTATATTTTAATCCATGTGCGGCAGTATAGGTCTCACACGTTTTAAGCATCTCTCTGATTGCCCCCGCTGACGGACCCAGCAGCACCATGTCATCTGCATAGCTGATGTTGTTAATTCTAACCCCATCAACACTGCATCCGACACGCATGCTGCTGAGTGCGACTATCAGGTCATCCACGTAGAGGTTGATGAGCCTGGGAGACGTCAGACCACCCTGTCTCACCCCGCACTCCATCCCATACGGCTCAGAGACTGTATCATCCCATTTCACCTGATTGACTTGGTTACCATACCAATACTGGAACAGCCCACATATTTCGGCGGGTGTACACCTGTCTTCCATCTTTCTCCAGAGCACATCTTAAGAAAAGAGATCAAACGCCTTGGGAGAGATCAAGGAAACAGGCGTACACGTACCGCGATCTTTATAATATTGAACGGTATGCTTGAGACTTAAAATAGCACTTTCAGATGATAGACCGGGGCGAAACCCGAACTCTATCATGAAGATATATATAATTACTTAAGTAAGAATCAAGCATACCCTCCAACACCTTGGCTATTATAGTCGCAAGAGAAATGGGACGGTAATTACCTCTGTTCGTGATGTCACCTGTCCTGTTCTTCACAATGGGAACTACGATGGTTTTCATTAGATTAGCAGGTAGGTACGCGTAACTAATACACATTGTGAAAAACATAGACAACGACTCGCGGCAAATGGTACACCTGCGTGCCTCAGGTGCTCAATGCTGTTTATGCTTATGCTTATCTAGGTATATTAATGCTTGTCTTCTGATATCTACCTATCTACAATGCTTCTCTGTCCTCTCTACGAACAACATTTCGAAAGCGCTATGTTTTAAAATTCTTTTAAAATATTTTTATACAGGGCTGTTAACAGAACGCAGAACGTTGAACATACGAAAATGGTGGATAGGTGAGGTCATCTGCTACTTACTCAGCAGCAATTTATTTGAGCTTGGCCCCCTGGATATTTAAAATATTTTTTGTTTTGCTTTCTTCTAGTTTCACCTCTTTCTTAACTTTAAAGTGTAATTTTTATTAAAAATTCGTAAAACAGGCAATTTTTTTAAATCTAATGTTGGTAGATTCTTATAAAACTATTGCTTTATTCAGATGTTATTTAGAAAAAATAATGAGTACTCAAACTTACAGAAAGATGTAAAAAATACTTAAACCTTAATTACAACTTGCATAAAAAAAAAAAAAATATATATTGAGTAGTTCCAATTCCAGCAAAACATCCCTAGTGTGACCCCACCTATCCACCATTTTCGTATGTTCAACGTTCTGCCAAACATCCTATATAGTTAATTGGATAAAGGACAGTGAACGAGACAATCGAATTTTTATTGTTATTACGTCTGTGTGCGTTTAGTGTCCCAACATGGTGTGACATTCAGGCTATGGATTACTTAAACACGTAACAAATTTCAACGTTGCATGTTATGGTCAGGTGTCCAATATATAAATTATGTAGATCCATCAACAATAAAATAGTATAACGTAAAAGTACAAGGCAGTTGTAAGGGCAAGCCGAAACAAATGGCTCGTGTCTAATGAGAGAGCAGCCCAATTTTCCGCTACATGTAAAATCTCGGGATAATTCCACAGACACCCTTTTCTACGCATTTTTATAAAAAAAGACAGCAACGCAAAAACGGTGTAGGTATGTCTCACTTTCATGAAATGATGCTTAGCATAATCAGCCTATAAAATTCCTACTGCTGGCACACGGGTCGAGAGGGAGTGGGCTGTAATCTAACACGCGGGCCCAGTGCGGGTTGGTAGTCGTAGTTGGTGTCCCACGACCTCGGTAGTCGGGGATGTTACCACTGGGACACTACTGCTCTTCAAATCATGCACATACAAATAATAAAATAAAAAAGAGGGTGTGTCCACACAATAGAAGTGAAAACTTACAACTGTAGCTGACTCAGCTCCGAGAATACCCGATTCCGCGTCACCGACCCCAGCGTAACGGATCAGTTACGTTCGCTGTTCGGAAAGAGCGCTAAGTGCGCCTAAGGAAGTTTTAATTTCAAAAAGCCTCTATATTTCCTGCAAACCTAAACAACAAGGATATTAACAAATAGTAACGAAACAGACAAGTTTAGAAAGTAGGATAAATGCTGTGGAAATGCGTTCCTTGCGAAGCATGTGTGGTCTAACTATGAATGATAGGCTGAGGAATGAGGTGATAAGACAACGGTGTGAGTTAAAAGAAGAGTGACAAAAATTGAAAAGGGTATGCTGAGATGGTTTGGTCATGTTGAGAGGATGAATGAAAGACGACTAAAAAAATGTATTTACAAGGCAGATGTGACTGGAAACGCCGGTAGGGGACGCCCTAGGAGGATATATTTTGTATACTGACCTTATAGGTGATGTTCTTGAGAAAGGACAGTTGCGTAGTACTCGCAACCGGCGTGCGTGTATGACCAGATGTATGAACGTAAACGAGGCAAAAGGAGTATGTAAGGATTCTGCAGTTTCTGCCTACCCCCATGGGAAGAAGGCATGAGTTTATGTATGTATGTACTCGTATGTTATTTATTTAGTGAAATAGGCGATGATTTATAAAGAAAAAAAGCGCGAAAAATTTCATGAACAGACCTTTGGGCGTATAGATATTATAAATAAACTTCTAGATATAATTCAAAATAAAGTAATTTGAATTATTGAATAAATTATCTTGTACGGTAACAATTTTGCTATTTTCATACTCTGTGATGTATTTATTTATGCCCAAAGATGCGTTAAAATTAGTGTTGAAATATGGAAGTTTAGAGGCCCATAACTTTTAAACTTTTTTTTTTTTTGTTTCCGTGCAGGGCTAGATAATGCGAGGCAAGTAGATATAATTTTTAATTTTAGAAAGCACGCTGTCAAACATTTGAATAAACTCTATACTACGTTAGTACAGAAGAATGACTGACTAGGGTAACTAAGTACTTAAATTCTTGTACATGCACAATTTTGTGAAACTCCTGACACCTAAACTAGGACATGTCCTGTATCTCAGGTGTCAGCGTTCGTCCCTGCCAGTCTAGTCATTGTGAAGCCAAAATTTTCTAGATGTACAAATACGTAGTTGTCCGAGCTCACAATGTAGGGCTGAAATTCGAAACTAGAATAGAATACTCTCTATTATGTAGGTACACCATATAAGTCTATCTATCTATAAGTATATATGTCGTGGCTAGATCTTAAAAATTACCATTTCAAGAAATGGCCTGCTAAAATTGGCCATATCGTTTAAACGTCAACGTTTAATGATAATGTCAGTCTTCGTTTAGCCCTATCATTAATGTACGGTATCCACGTTAAACAAAAAATGCTTGGTTAAAAATAGCCAAGTAACTGCGGATAAGATACCGCAGTTACTTGGCTATTTTTACTGTAGTAACCACCACCTCCACCTTGGAAGTAGCGCTCGCTGGCCGCTGCCGTGGACTTTTTTTGCGTGGTCACCATACTTTGTTTGATTTTTTGTATGCCGTCGCCATGATGCACAACAAAAACAAAACGACATCAACGCCTACCGGTGGATAATCTAACTATTTTACGATATGATCACTAATGTTTGGCCACATCATGAAGAAGTTGAGTATTCAATGATCTGGCCAGGCCACTTCATGATGTGACCAGTGGTCGATGTTAATTTCATAAAATGATCAATTCTAAGATCAGGCCACGACATATTATACTTAGTCTGGCCATAAATACTGTTACAATTAAAAATAAGAAAGATATTACATTTGAATTTGGAATCTGTAATTTTTATACGATTGTTCATTGTGTTTTCTAATTTTGGCGCCAACACATTGTATAATATTTTGCGATATTAAAATGGAGTGGTGTGATAAAGAGAACCGAATCGCTGTGATTGCATTACACAAAGTTGGTATGGAGCCAAATGCAATTTTTAAAACTCTCCATAAGCTTGGTATTAGTCAAATGTTTGTGTACCGGGCTATTAATAGGTACAATACAATAAGTCGCCGAATTCTGGGCCGAGTCTATTTAGATTGCTATCGACACGCTAAGAAGAAGAATAGGTACAATGAGACCTCCTCTGTTTGTGACAGAAAAAGATCTGGCCGTCCACGTAGTGTTCGTACGAAAAAGGTGGTCAAAGCAGTAAGGGAAAGAATTCGAAGAAATCCTGTCCGAAAGCAAAAGATTTTATCTCGGGAGATGAAGATAGCACCCAGAACCATGTCGTGATGTCGCGTATTTTAAAAGATGACTTATAACTTGCAGCCTATAAGAGACGCACTGGTCATTTTTTAATTGATAATTTAAAAAATAATAGGGTGGTAAAATCGAAACAACAACTGAAGTGGTACGCAAAGGGAGGTCACAGATTTTTTTTGTTTACGGATGAGAAAATCTTTACAATGGAGCAACATTTTAACAAACAAAATGACCGTATTTATGCTCAAAGCTCTAAGGAAGCTTCCCAATTAGTCGACAAAGTGCAACGTTGGCATTATCTGACTTCAGTGATGGTTTGGTGGGGTGTTAGCTATGATGGACTGACAGAGCCATATTTTGGTGAAAAAGGTATCAAAACATCGGCACAAGTGTATCAAGATACCATTTTTGAGAAGGTAGTTAAGCCTCTTAACAACACCATATTCAATAACCAAGTATGGTTCTTCCAATAAGACTCGGCGCCGGGTCATAAAGCTCGGTCCACGCAGTCTTGGTTGGAAGTGAACGTTTCGGACTTCATCAGAGCTGAAGACTGGCCGTCGTCTAGTCCCGATCTTAATCCGCTGGATTATGATTTATGGTCAGTTTTAGAGAGTACGACTTGTTTTAAACGCCATGATAATTTGGAGTCCCTAAAACAATCCATACGATTGGCAGTAAAGAATTTTCCCTTGGAAAGAGTGCGTGCTTCTATTGATGACTGGCCTCAACGTTTAAAGGCCTGTATTGCAGCCAATGGAAACCACTTCGAATAAGCTTTTTATATTTTAAATTGTTTTATATTTATGTGTTAAACTAACACACTGTAAAAGTAATAAATATTATTTGCAATAAAATAAAAAAAATCTTCGTGACAGTATTTATGGCAAGACTAGGTATAACGTAGGGTTTAAAGTATGAAATTGCCGTTTTATTGTAATAGGTACTTCGAAACTTCGAATTGACATAGAACCTTCATGGTTTGAGATTTTTGAGTGAAACTTTTTTCACATGGTACCTATGAAGTTCTTCTTTTAAAAAATGTGCAACATTCGATTATCGACTTTCAGTTTTTTTTTTATTCAGCTTAGACAAGAAAGATGGATACTTCGAAAATTCGAGTTATTTTTGAATACGAGTTCCGACGTGGAACTAACGCGGCAGAAACAGCTCGCAATATTAATGTTGCGTTTGGAGAGGGGACTGCTAATGAACGCACCGTGCGATTTTGGTTTAAACGCTTTCGTGATGGAAACTTTGATTTGAAGAACGAACCACGTGGAAGACCGCCCACACAGGTGAATAACAATGAATTGAAAGAGATGGAAGCCGATCCGAGCCAAACTACCCAGGAATTAGCGGCATGGTTTAACGTTACCTTACAACAAAATCGTCAAATCAATAAAATAAGAAAAAAAATGAGACATGGGTGCCTCATGATTTGACTGATCTGCAGAAAGAAACGCGAAATCGATACAGAAATGAACGAATATTGGATCGAATTGTGACATGTGCCACCGTAACAAATCTTTTCATGGATTCTTTACGATGGCAATGGCTGACCCCAGGTCAAACGCCGCAACAGTGTCCTAAAGCAAAGCTTGCCAATAAAAAGGTAATGGTAACTGTTTGGTGGTCTCAGCATGGTGTTATTCACTATAGCTTTCTCCGATCTGGTCAAGCAATAACGGCAGATGTCTACTATGCCGAACTCTAAACAATTATAGCAAAACTAGCAGTGAAACAGCCCCGACCCATGAATCGATCTTCACCATTATTGCTCCATGATAACGCGAGACCTCATACAGCACGAGAAACCGTTTTAACTCTACAGGAACTGTAATTAGAAACCATTCGTCACCCTACGTATTCGCCAGACCTTTCTCCAACGGACTACCATTTTTTTTCGTGATTTGGACAATTATTTTCTACGTGATAAAAAGTTTTATTCTCAGGAGGCAGTACAAAATACTTTCACACAGTTTGTCGAAACTAGATCACGAGAGTTCTAACACAAAGGCATAAATGACCTTCCTATTAGATGGCAGCAATGTAAAGATAATAATGGTAATTATTTTGAATAAATAAATAATTATGTTAAATATAAAAAAGCGAATTTCAATTTTTCAGTACAAATCGGCAATTTCATACTTTAACCTCTAATATAAATCGGTGTCCCCTTGTGTCGCAGACATAAATTTCATAGAATTTCGTTTCCTAGAAAAAAAAATCATCTAATATTTGGTCCTTGTATTTTTATTTTGAATATTATTGTTTCAAAGACTATTTACTTGAATGAAACATATTTCACAGAAACACATTGCAATGAATTTTTATTCACATTTTTTTTGTTTAAGAAACTTGTCAAACAGTAGAATATTTTTTTTACGAATATTGTTTGTTTTGTGTATTTTTCCATGGTATTTTATTTAAAAAGTTAATACCTACCTACAAAAGTTGGTGACAGAAACGATTCGCTGAAAAACCGACTCCACGTTGTCTTGTCTGCCCTACCCTTAGAGTGGGCAGGTGGTGAGCGTGAATACCATCTGCGACGATAAGCTCGCGTGGGACCGCCGCCGCGCCGGAGTGGATCGAAAATCGGCTGTAGAAGACATAGGATCTCGATTTCTTAAATGTTATTTTTTTTGCCGGAAATTACTTCTGCTGATCATTACTGTTCTATAAAATGTCATAAGAAGTAATTGTGTGCACAAATGGAAGAGTTATAATTTTTATAAGAAAAAAATGTATGGAGCTGACATGAAAAATGAGGATATCTCTGGAATCAAAAGGTTGGCCGTTATATCCTTGCACACTGTTATAGTACTATTTATTTGTGAATTTTTGACATACTTTATATCGCGGCATCACTTGCGATTTTTTTTTTAAATCTTCAAAATTAAAAAAAAAATATTATGATACATTTTAATGCTTAAATATGGCTATACCAAGTGTAATTTACAATATTTTTTATGCTTAGACCAAAACATTCTAAGAAATCACAAAGTCGTACCTACTTGTGATTTTCATTTGAAATGACATGGTAATTATGAATTACGTAATACGTAATCTTGTCTAATGCCTCAAGTCCACATTAGCTAATGATTAATAAAAATTAATACCTATATACCTAGTTAAAGGATACGTACCATAATGAGGGTAATTAGATAAACGTGATCATTAGTCAATAACACACAACTGTGCGCCGGAGCCGTGACAGAAATCATGCCTGCAGCATGTTGCATGATCGCTTGCATGCTGCATGCTTACTGGCATGCTGCATGTTGCATGCTTGCTTGCAGAAAAATATAAAATGTTATTCTTACTTTATTAGTTTTATATATTAAATAAACAATATAAGGATAAAGAATATTTGATTTGTTATTGTATGATATTTATTTATTTTTATTTATTTATTCTGAACAAAAATACATTTGTGTCGAATACAGGATTAATAATAATCAATAATAGTTACAATTAATTACAAGTTAATGAATACACGGAATAATAATAATAATCAATAAAAGTTACAATCAATAAATAGATAAAATGTCAAAAATTAAAATAAGAAATCAACTCAATCAAAAAATAAATAAATAACATGTCAAGAACTAGACTTAAACAATAAACAAGTTACACTGTGGCATTATTTTTGTCCCTAAAAAACTCTTCTATACTATAGTAGCACTTCGTCAATAGGAATGAGTTTAATTTGAATTTAAATATTCTTGGACTATTAATAATTTTTAGTTCTAAAGGCAATTTATTGAAAATTTGTACAGACTGTACTTTAGAGCTATGTTTGACAACATTTAATTTTGGCTGCAAATAATTAGGCAAATCTTTCCTGCGCGTTTCCACCCTAGTTTCCCATTCTTCCTTTGTCTCGTATTTCTCTAGGTTTTTTAGAAAACTACTTAGTAGGACCAAAATATAAAGACAAGGTACAGGTAAAATCTTTAATTTCACAAAATGCTCTCTACAAGATTCAGTTTGCTCTACGCGAAGAATAGTTCTGAGGGCCCTTTTTTGCATAACAAAGGCTGCATTTATATTGTATTTATAACTGTTCCCCCATAGTTTAATACTGTACCTCAGCTTGGACTCAACTAAGGCAAAATAAACATTTCGTAACTGAGCAATGGTTAGTTCATCCCTTAAACTTCTCAAGGCATAGCATGCACTGCTGAGAGTATTTGTGATTGCTTCCAGTTCTTGTTTCCAGCTTAAGAGCGCATCAATTTGTATCCCTAAAAATTTTAAATTTTGTACAATTTCCACTTTATTTCCCAATGAAGCTATTTTAATACTATCATTATTCCTCAGTGTTGATTTGAATAGCATACATTTAGTTTTCTCCACATTGAGTTTTAAATTGTTAGTGGAAAACCAATGTTCAAAAGTAGACAGTGCATGATTTACTTTATTTTCTAAGCCCCTTACAGAGATATCGTTCATAGCGGCACTTGTGTCATCAGCAAAAATAACCATTTTGATATCTGGTACTATCTTATACATATAGTTTGCTAAGTCGTTAAGAAATATTATAAAAAATATTGGACCCAAGACTGAGCCCTGTGGAACTCCCTTTTGTACTCTAACAAGCTTAGATTTGTTAATTTTTTCATGCCTGCTTTCAACTGACTTAATTTCGACATACTGTGATCTATTCTGTAAGTAAGAACTAAAAAGCTTTAAGACGTTATCTCTTATCCCATAGTGTTCTAGTTTGTCTAAAAGGATTTTATGTTCAACAGTATCGAAGGCAGAGCTAAGATCTAGGAATAGTCCTGCCACTTTTCCTTTATTATTCAATTTGCTAACCACATCATCCACTAGTGAGTCTATTGCATCAGTGGTTCCTATGCTTCTTTGATACCCGAACTGTTGATAGCTAATGATATTGTGTTTAATCAAATGTTTGACAAGCCTATCTTTCATTACCTTTTCAAATATTTTAGAGAATACCGGTAATAGTGAAATGGGTCTATAGTTTTTCGCATCTAATTTGGAGCCTTTTTTGAATATGGGCAAAACACGAGCAATTTTATATTGTTCAGGGAAAACACATTGCTCAATACATCTGTTTAAAAAGTCAGCTATTGGTTCAGCTAATATGTCAATGTTATCCTTGATGATACTTATGGGTATTTCGTCTTGACCGTGAGAATTTTTATTGCACATATTATTAACCATTTTGAAGATTTCTACCGGGGTTACTTGATCAAACAACATGTTATCGTCTACTCTAGCCATATTGTCGGTTAAGTATTTTTTAGCTAAGCTATGATCAGAAGAGTTTAATGTAATTTTGTTGTCAAATTGGTCAGATAAAATGTTGGCTACGTCTATAGGGCTGTCATATATCTTATTATCTTGTTTAAGTATTATAATATCAGTGCTTTGTTTTTTATTAGAATTACGTCTACTATTCACTATTTTCCACATGGCTTTACTAGATTGAGGTGCCTGATCAATCTTTTTCCTAGTGTCGAGCTTTTTTGCACATCTTACTACCTTTCTATATATCCTTAAGTAGTTTTCGCGATATTTTAAAATTGATTTATCACATCTTTTTTTATCAATAAGGCACAAAATGCGCTTGACTTTGCTGGATACTTTAACTCCTTTGCTAAACCAATAACTTTTTCCAGGCTTATTAAGATCAATTAAAATTTCCTTTTTTTTAAAAGAATTATCATGTACTTCATTAAATTTTCTTATAAATGTATTTATGCCGAGAATCCAATCTATCTCTGCCAACTTTTTCCTAAATGCCGCCTTATTTTTTTTACTATATATTCTTTTTTTAATATACTTAAAATTACTTCCTTTTTTTTCTTCTGTTACTTTTTTTACATTTATTGTGCAAAAAAGACCAGCATGTCCATCTGATAATCCGTTGTGGTCAATATGGATATCGTTAATGTTAGTATCTATTAGATTTGTCAATATATTGTCAATACATGACTCTGTGCCATTACGTACGAATGTTGTAGTGTCAAACAAACATCTAAAATTGTAGCATGTGAGCAATGATGAAAACGATTTTCGGTATTTGTCATCTTTCATCAGATTAATATTGAAGTCGCCACAAATCAAACACTGTTTTTTGAAGAAATGCTTCAAAAGTTGTTCCAGCCTTTCAAGAAAACTATCAAAATTATTATTCACAGGAGTTCTATAGCAACAGACAATATTAATATTAAATTCTAAATCTTTTAGTCCACATACCTCAAAATAATCTTGTTTATAGAGCTTTTTACAAATTTCTATGTCCTCTATTTGTCTATCATCGCTTATTAGCACTAATGTACCACCTCTTTTTTTGTTTACTCTTGTGTTGTAGGAACCAAGTTTATAACTAGTCATCTGTAATTGTGATATTTGGATTTCATTTAAAAAGTGTTCACTTATACAAATACAGTTTACTTTTGATTTTAAGTCATTCAAATAAATTTCTAGGTCGTCTTTCTTGTTGTTGAGTCCACATAAATTCTGATGATAGATAGTATATAATACAGAGTTTTTGTTTGTGTTGATGTTCGTTATGTGAGGTAAGATAAAATCACTTCGACGACTACTATTAAAGTCATTTAAACTACAGTCCTTCATACTGTTACTTACGAAAAAAGTCCCAAGTTTGTTGCATTGCACTCAATTCATTCGGATTAGTTAAAGTCATCGTGTTATTTGTATTAGGTAGTTGGTCTTCACTTCCGCCATTTGGGTTTGTCAAATTGTCTTGCAGGCTGAATACTTCGTAGTCATAAATTATGTTGGACCTTATTTGTTCAAAGATGTTTTTCCATCCGTGTTTGTTTATCTTTCCAGTATTGATGGAAAACATCTCAAGTGATAGGGTGCGATTACTATCAAAAAAATATGCATATCTGTTATTTTTAATGTCGCAGTAGAGGATATTGTTAAAGAGTTCGACTTTGTAATTATGTATCAATCCACCACATATGTACGTTGGGGCACACACTACGAGATTGGTGTGGGTATTCTTTATCAGATACTTTCTTAAGTTATCAAGAATTCCTATATAATCGTCATTCTTTAAATCGTTTTCTCCGATAAAAATTAGGCAATAGTCGTTAATAGAGAAGGCTTTTAATTTGTGTTCAATAGTGCTCAATACTTCTTCTGTGATGACGTTTGGCAGCAAATAGTGACAATACTCAAAATTATCTGAGGAGACCTCTTCAATTAACGGCAGAGTTCCTCTTGTGCAGCCGCTGCTTATTATAGCCAGTTTGTTTTTTTGTTTTGGAAGTACGCCTGATGGTTTTTCAATAGCAACACCACTCAAGTGAGATATTAAAGTCCGCCTTTTATTCTGTGTCAATGTATTGTCATAAATCTGATCGGAAGTTTGAGTTTCTTTATTAAGCATGACAACTTTATTTTCCGCGTTACAATAATTGTCTTCATGGCGAGTATCCTGACTCAGATTGGATGGATTATGTGTAGACGGGCTTGGACTCTTATCGTAGTAAGTGGATATAGGTAAACCTTGAGTTTTTAGGGGCATTGAATGGGTGTATGTACTAGTCTTTCCAACGTGTTTTTGGGGTGTAGAATGAGTAGACCTACTGTTCATTCTAATGAGATTTCGTTTGCGTGAGGTCACTGGTGTCGTATTTTTCATGTTGGATGAGAGAATTTTTTTGTACGTTTCGATAATTTTCTGACCTTCACCCACATCCAGTTTTAGCCGGAAATTTTCATTGTTTAAGTCCTCAATCTCTTGATGTGCTGATTGAAGTTCCATAGTTAATCTTCCAATGGTTTCGTTCAGGTTGGTGATCGTGTCGTTGTCATGCATGGACGTACTTGGCAGACTCGTCATTGTGGTATCGAGCAATTTCGAGTTATTCATAAACAAATTATCAAGTGAATTTGCCCGTTGTGGCTTTCTTGTAGTAACGTAATCAGATTCCATTTCAAGAATTTGTAGTATTTTATATAATTAGATTATAAGTTTAAAAAGTTTGCAAAATAATAAACAAACAAATAAAAAAACAAAAAGAAAAAAAATAAAAAAACAGAACTTTCATATCCACAAAACAAATAAGATCGCTTCGTGGGGTTCGAACTTAGACTACCTAGCTTGAGCGTAGTCAAGTTGATATCCGCAAGGCCGAACGTACGTTTCTAGTATTGACAAAATTGTTGATCCGTTCCTCTCTGAATTTGCAACGAGTCGCCGATGTAGTTGTGGGTTGGGTTGGTACCGTTATCACACAGTCCGAAGTTCACTTATAACGTTCAGTTTTAAACAAAATATGAGTTCGTTATTCTTTATTAATGTTGATTTAGTATAGTTCCACTGGGTGTATCACCACAATTTTTACACAGATTGACACTTATATGTTGCACTTTAGAATTGTGAATAGTTTATAGCAGAACAAGTATTTTAGACAACTTTATGAAATTAAAATCGTTGAGAGAACTGACAGTAGGTCTGCAGTCGATTACGAACTCGTTACGAATCCAAATGATATGATTATTCTATCTAACATTAAACTTTATGTGAAACCAAAATCAATGATTTAAAAATCTTCAAAGTAAGTATTCTGCGTATTGATTATTCTATGAAACGAAAATATGAGAAAAATTATGTGAAAAAATATTAGCTATAGAACTACCTACAACCATATAAATCAATTGACGTGCACTGGTCTCGCAAAAACTCGAAAATGGCTCTACCGATTGTGTTGAAACTTTGGAAAAGTGCTGTTGCACGAGGGAAGCTCTTAAAAAAAATAAAATATGAAAAAGGCATTAAGCAATAGCTGCAATAGTTGTTATAAATGTAGAAATGTTACATTGGGTGACATAATGGGCGGTATCAGTAAAAGCGATCTTTTAGAGACCACCTTTGGATGGATTAAAGGGAGAAGGAGAGACAATACTTAATGTAGTCGTCTGTGCTGAACCAATTACTTATACAATAAATACATACTATCGAAGAACTTCACATCTAAGCAGTTTGAAAACAAAATCCAGTGAACACGATGACCACATCTGTTACCACCCCGGTTCTATAGCGGCCGAGCGCTGCAAGCAGAAATAGTCCTTACGGTATATAGATATGAACTTCTTCGATGGTACCAAGTACCTACTATAAAAAACTACCCCGTCTGGAACAAATTTTGTTTTTGGGGTTCCGTACCCAAAGGGTACTAACGGGATCCTATAACTAAGGCTTCCCTGTCCATCCGTTACAGGTTACAGGGCTGTATCTTTTGAACTGTGTTAGGCATTGCCATGCAAAAAACGTATTTTTTTTTACAAAAAAAAAAAAATGTCTTGTTAAATATTGTACGGTGCCACCGCTTCTTTTATTCAAACTGGTGCTATAAGTTGGCGCTGTTATACCATTTTAGAAAGCTAATTAGGCAAGGAAGTCGATACTGTAATTTGTACGTCACGTCCCATACATTTATTTTGAGTAAACTGCCACGAAAAACAAGACAAGTTACAAGAATAAAAGATAATACGAACTTTACCACGCTTAACTTCTATCGGCACTTTTTTGATAAATTGGTTATTGAAGGATTCACTTGTTCATGAACTATCACTACTACTAGTCAGAAAAGTATCAGTTTAAGGTCCAAAACGAAATAGGTTTCTCACAATTAGCATTTTATAAACTTTTTTATCTCCTTAATAACCCATTTTCAACCGACTTCAAAAAGCAAGAGGTTCTCAATTCGGTTGTATTTTTTTTTGTATGTTTGTTACGCGATTACTCCGCCAATTATGAATTGATTTTGATGATTCTTTTTTTGTTTGGTAGGGCATACTTCAGAAGTGGTCCCACATAAATTTGGTCAAGATCTGATGAGGGGTTTTTGAGTTAGCTTCAATAATAAGTATTTTTCCCACCTAGTATATGTGGATGATATTGTAATAGTTCCTGTCACTGTAATTTACATAGCAGGTAATGGGTATTCAAATTTTTGTGGGGGTTTTGTGTAGGTATCACAACTAAAAATTGAAAAATAAAAACTTTTTCACAAAAAATAAAACCGACTTCCAAAAAAAACACTACAAAGTGAAAAACAACTTTGATTTCGGAAGTCGGTGGCAAAAAAACGAAAATAAAACCCCAAAGACACCGACTTCCGAAATCAAAGTTGTTTTTCACTTTGTAGTGTTTTTTTTGGAAGTCGGTTTTATTTTTCTCACTCTCGTCTCTTTGTTCCGGATGATCTCTGAAATAGCGGGGCCAATTTTGACGGGACGTTCACTGGCAGATAGATAGCTGATGATATAAGCGAGTAACTTATGCGACTTTTGTTTTAGAATAAGAATTAGGGGGCGCGGGCGAAGCCGCGGACAGCAGCTCGTATAATTTATAAATATATAAAACGATATTTTATTTTAATCACCACAAAGATACTTCTTTTCAGTTTCAGTAAAGACAAGGAAACACTGATAGCAGGGGTCTCCAACATTATGCTTGCTAGCCAAGTGACACTATGTTTCTCATTTCTACTGCATTGCACTTTTTTTCAACCTGTATTCAATAAAGTTACTCTGAAACTCATGTTTTGTTTGAAAGTCACGTCGCGTGATTTGAGCAAACATGTCAACTAGACTACTGTGTGACCACTAGTGCCTACAGAGCGATTCATTGATAGACATGTCTGCGGGTTTACACGAAGGAAATATGAAGCCGATCTCTTCTTCTCTTCTTTTTTCTTTCTCTCAGATAGAATACTCAATTCAAGCCTCGTTCCAATTAATACTGGAAATATTTAATTTATCTTCTAAAATTTATTGATTTTCGAATGATTAACAATACGAGTATTTTTAATTTATTAACCTCTAAAAACTGAGTCCTCAAATTAAGAATTATTAAAAGTTCACAAAAAGAGGCGCAACCTTAGACCCTTTGTATACATGCCGTAACACAAAGGGTCTAAGGTCACAAAGAGTTTGTGCGAAGACGCGCCTTCGCACAAACTCTACAAACTGGCAGACGGCAGGCGAGATCATCGAGGAGCATTCCTCTATCCGCCAGCGCACAATGACAAGAAAAAACCTCTGGGATACCACGAGCGTCCGCCAGCTTAGCGGAGCATCCGCCGGTAGGTCACAGCATCCGCTGAGTGGCCACCGGGATTTGATTATTGCACTAGCGGCTATGCGGTCGAAAAGTTGCTTTTGAAACAGTGTGGCAGACTGGCAGACGCAACGCACACATACCGTCGCCTCCCGCCGCAGTATCCTCCAGCGTTATGGTCCAAGGTTGATCACCATTTTAAATATTATATTAAAATTTTACATATTTTAGATCGTGTTTATTTTATTTTATTTTTGTTTTATTTTACGAGTATGATTTCTGTTTATGCTGCACCGGTTCGACGTCATCACGTCAACGCTGGCTGTCACTGAAAACCAGCGCTGGGGCTCTGTCTCGCATAGGGTCCCAGCATTATGCTGAGTGATGTCCGTTTTGCGTGGATGTGACGCATATTTTCCCTCAAATTTGTTTTTAGTGTTTGTTCCTTTGCTTGCGTCATATGTACCGCAAATAAACGTATTTTCTTTCTTCTTTCTTTCTTATCACCGAGCATTGAAATATATACCTTATTTCGATTGGATAAGTATTAAATTAAATTGACAAATTTAAAATCTGCGGAGGCCCTACACCGCGCTGTAGAAAAAACGTGTCTGTCAACAAGCTTCCATAATGATCCATACACTACTGAGCACTGACGAACAGTCCACGAGCTGACCGCAGCAAGCATAGCTTAAAACCTTCAAGCGATTCGTGCGGCTGTTATTAGTTAGCTATGAGCCCCTCACTTGTTTATGTACGTACCTATAAATATAATTTCCTGCCTACTCTGTCTTTTAAATACTCTGTGGACGTTGCACGTGTACATAACGTGTATTACCTTTGTGGGAATAATAGCACTGGAATATTTTATGCGAGTTTAACTGAAGTGTAAGGGTTAGGAATTTATTATTGCTTGTTGTTATAGCTTCGCTAATTTTGAGTTGTGACTTAGGTTACCAGCCGTCCGGATTTGTCAGGATATGGCAGGCTTTTTGGCTCCCGCCAGGACTTAGTCCGGCCTTTTCGACTAAGGATTTTTTTTAAATAATGCAATTACTTAATTGAATAATTTAAAAAGAGCGATTAAAAGTAAAATGTCCGACGTTTTGTCAGGATTTTCAAATTTTGAAATAGTTAGCCTAATTGTGTCTGTTTTGTCTTGAATTCAGTATAGTAAACTTTAGAACTAGACCAAACGAGTGAATGCACATTCTATCCACATTCTTCTAAATTAAGTTATATAGTATGGAAACCACATATATGCAATAAATGAAACCACATACTTGTTACCGCTTTTTCTGACGATACATAAAAAATGGACGAAATCGGTCCAGTAATTAGGTCAAAAAGTAGAGTTCTAATTTTGATCATATTTGAACACTGTAGAATTGGATCACTAGGTCAATGATTCAATGAACTTGAATCCTTGAACATTGAAAAACGACTTCAAAATTTTGATTTCGTCGAAAATTGTCAAACTAGGTATCAAAGCGCCAGCACCGACAAAAATGCCCGCGCGTGCATAGTTGCCGCTCTTCCTGGGGTCAAGGTAACTTATCTATACAGAGTGTTTTCTTTTATCGAATTTATTTTGATATTTATTTTGTTTGAAAATTTCATTTTTTTTTAATTTTATGGTTTTTTATTTAATATTTAATTTTGCTATACTTGTGTGGACTAGTAGGTATTACTTCTGGTTTCAATTATTGCATATATGTGGTTTCCATACTGTATATGAACAGGGCTTACGGCCGATGGGGCCGAAAGGTTCGACAAGTGGCGACCGCGTACCTCATGACGAAGCGTAGGAAGGGCTCCCACAAAGTGGACCGATGACCTGGTGAAGACTGCAGTAATCCGCTGGATGCGAGAAGCTCAGAACCGGTCGTAGGGGCGGTGGTTGGTCCTCCAACCTATGACTATGTCCAGCAGTGGACGTCTGATGATGATGATGATGATGAACAGGACCACAACATTCTTTCGTTGGTATATCTATACATAAATGTCAAGCATTATGAAGAAAAGCAGGCCCTTAGGTACTCTTGTTCTGGTTCTATGTTCGTTTGGTGTAAACCCATCATGTTTATTTGTAGCTAGAAACAGTTAGTTAATTTTATTATCAACTAGCTTTCGCCAGCGGCTTTGCCCGTGTGATATCTTCATACATTATAGTCTATGTTACTCAGTGATAATATAGCATTCTACTGGTGAAATTATTTCGGTGACAAGAAGTTTTTGAGTTTATTCATTACAAATAAACAAACAAACATACAAAATATCAAATCTTTTCTCCTTATAATATTAGTTTAGATAGATAACAGTGACTTTTTAAGATCAATGTTCACGTATTACAATTGTTGGTTTGACCCTACATGACAACTTATATCCTTGCTACAATTATGTAACGCAATTGATTATATCCATGCATGATTATAGCCATGATTTATCCAATATTTAACCCATTTATCAGTGCACTACGTGTCTTAAGCTTCGTGCAGACTAGCGCGACGCGACAGCACGACGTGACACCGGCTATTGTTATACCGTGAAGTTTTCTTAGAAATTGTATTGTTCGAGTCGCGTCGCGCTGGTCTGCACGAGCCTTTATACCACTCGTGTCTGCTAAGAGTTTCCAATCAAACCAGGTACACAAACTTTTCGTTACAAGAAAACTTGTTAATTTAAGTGCAAGAACAGGCGAGAACCATGTACGAACCAGTACAAGAATAACGTAAGAAAGTTGTGATAGTCAAGAAACTAATTAAATTCTATCTGCTACCGCAAATGCTGGGGAAGCACCAAGGTTTTTTTTTTTTTGGGTGGGAAAAATCAAATGACTTCTCACGCTCTGGGCGGAGTGGAAGGGCGTGTCAGACTCTTCCTGACTTAAACCCACCCGTGTTCCTTTAGTTGCCCGTATGTTGCCAGGGACCACGGTATCCTTTTCGGACTTTTCTGCGACCCCGGCAGGCATCAGCCCTAGCGGACCCCGCCAGTTGTGCTGACATCTCTTTGAGGCGCGCGTGGAACACAACGCGCCGTCGCCGTCGTCCCGGGCCTGGTTCTTATTGAAAGAAAGAAAGAAAGAAAATATGTTTATTTTGCACAAACAAAACACACGAAAATACAAAAGTAGCCAAAAGCCTCGTATTCAACCAACAAAAAAACGTCTGGAAATGTTGTTCATTGGTTGATGTCAAAGCCTCGGACCATAGAAAATATTGCGTAATTTACTCAGTGTTGCGACATTACCATAGACTAATTTATATATTATGAGACATTACGTAATCTGTGAATATTGGACGGCGAGCTACCCATTGCTCACTGTCTGCCAGCCCGCGCCTATGGCCGGGAATCGGCCTGCGATTCCCGACGCCCTAGGCGTCTCCTACGGCGGCTAGGAGCGTGAGGGCGCGAAATTTGCCTCTCCCTCACGCGTTCCGCCTCCTCCTTCGCGAGCATTACTGCTTTCGAGAAGGAGGCGCCAATCGCCTCCACGAGGACACACTCCACCGTGTCCTCTGGGCGATCCACGCAATTACATACAGGAATACTGGTAATTCGACGTATATCCGTCAGGGGCTGATAAAGGGGGCCAAATGCAACAAATTGAACCCCCCATATGTATGGCCGAAATTCAATAGTATTCGAGATATTTGAATTTTAAGGGTTTTTCGATATTTACCCAAAATTTGACATTTAATTCCAAATAAAAAAAAAACTACACATTTGAATGGGTACCATTAAAAATCATGTTGTAGCTAGCACTTCAATTAAGCTATGGACATAGTTAAAACTACTTAATTTAACAAAATAATTAAAATAATTAACGATATAAGAATAATATCTTACCAATATTTTTATTTTACGCTTCAAAAATGTTGCCTCCTCACAAAAATTTCTATGACATTAATCGTAAAAATAACTAAAAAAACTTGCCTATTCTGTAAGCTTTCCAAAAAGGTATAAAAGTCAATTTTAAAATACATAATTCGTGGCATGGCATGTGTTTGAAACGGCGCGGGGAGAGAATTTGTATTTGTATGAAATAAAATGCATTCAAAAATGTACGTCAAATTTTATTAAAAATTTTACACATCTTGTTCAAAATAAGCCCCTCTATTACGAATGCAAGTTCGAATTCTTTTCCTAACTTCGGTTTTCGTCACTCTTGATGAAAACGTTGTTCTCATCTGTTGCGCCGCGTTTATTATTCGCTGCCGAAGTTCTTCGACTGAATTTATTGGGGTCACATAAACTAATTCCTTCATATGACCCCAGACGTAAAAATCAAGTGGTGTGATATCAGGGCTTCGTGCTGGCCACGGAATTGGCCCTCCCCTCCCAATCCATCGGTTTGGAAATCTCTCATCTAGCCACTGTCGGACAGTAATCCGGTAATGTGCTGGGCACCCATCATGTTGAAACATGAGGTTGTTTTTTATTTCTTCGGGAACATCCGCCAACAAATCGTCTAGGTTGTTTCTCAAAAACTCCTCGTAATTTTCGCCGTTCAAATTTTGGGGCAAGAAATGAGGGCCCACCAAATAATTATCAACGACACCCATCCATACGTTCAGGGAAAATCTCATTTGCGACGCAGTTTCTTTTAGTTTTTTTGGATTCCTGCCTGCTTTAGGTGCCCAAAAATGTAAGTTATGGTAATTCGTTATACCATCCCGGTCAAACTTTGACTCGTCAGTCCACAAAATATTTCTTAGGAAATGTTCCTGGTCAGCGTCAGCGTTTAACATAAACCGAGAAAATTCGAGTCGCCTGGCAGGATCTCCCTCGTGCAATGTTTGGACAGGTTGATAATGGTACGGGTGTCTACCTGATAGATGTACTACCGACCACACTTTCCACTGGGACATACCGAGCTGTCTTGCAACAATGTTCGTTGAGATGTTTGGGTCATCAATAAAACACTGAAGAATGGTGTCCTCTTCGTCAGCCGTATACCGTCGAGGTCTGCCAGCGTTGAATTGTGCTCTCTGAACACTGCCAGTTTCAGACAATCGTCGATAGGTGCTCCCGAAAACAGTAACGTGGGGAAGTCAACGATCGGGAAAGCGGCGTTGGTATTCTCGCCGAGCCGCAGCCGCGTTTCCATCGGCAAAACCATAACAAAACATAATGTCTGCGTATTCGTTATTAGCATACGAAGCCATGGTATCCGAAATAACAATGATAACAAAAATAATAACAAGAGAAACAAGAATTAACAATAATGATCGATAACAAATTAACGCGATGAGAGATTGGTTAATAGCAAGATAACAACACACGTGCTTGCGCGGCGTAGAGTCGAAACTTACTAAGGAAGGCAACGCGAGCACAGCAGACGCCGTGTGCTCCCCCACCCTCACACCCCGCCCCATCACGAAGAATTCCGCCAGTAAAATCGGTTGTTTTAGCAAGGATCATAAACTAAAACACACATTATTTCTCTCCCCGCGCCGGTTCAAACACATGCCATGCCACGAATTATGTATTTTAAAATTGATTTTTATACCTTTTTGGAAAGCTTACAGAATAGGCAAGTTTTTCTAGTTATTTTTACGATTAATGTCATAGAAATTTTTGTGAGGAGGCAACATTTTTGAAGCGTAAAATAAAAATATTGGTAAGATGTTATTCTTATATCGTTCATTATTTTAATTATTTTGTTAAATTAAGTAGTTTTAACTATGTCCATAGCTTAATTGAAGTGCTAGCTACAACATGATTTTTAATGGTACCCATTCAAATGTGTAGTTTTTTTTTTATTTGGAATTAAATGTCAAATTTTGGGTAAATATCGAAAAACCCTTAAAATTCAAATATCTCGAATACTATTGAATTTCGGCCATACATATGGGGGGTTCAATTTGTTGCATTTGGCCTCCTTTATCAGCCCCTGACGGATATACGTCGAATTACCAGTAATCCTGTATATGCTGGGGCCGCACCTGCCTTTGTTGTGGCGAAGCTTCGCACAGTGATACGATACACGCAGATGTGATCAACCATTATCGGCTATTGTCGCGATAGTTTGGGCTGCGTAGCACTTATCGTCCGGGAACATCAAAGGGTTTTAGCTCGCTAATTTTCTCATACTAATAATATAGCCTACACTCCGAAGAAAAACACGATGATTTCAAGCATCCAACAATAACTAAAATACAACGAGTAGTTTATGTTTAGATATGAGAGAACTGCTGAACACATATGCTGCTACCTACATACATAGCCTGCTAAATTCAAAACTCACGTTGGTTCAATTCAATTCAATTCAATTCAAAATATTTTATTTTACATAAACCTACAAGGGCACTTATGAAACGTCAGAAGCTAGGTGCACAGTTCCAATTGGTCGTTTCCTATGGAGAAGAGCCGGCAAGAAACTCCACGGTTACTGTCGCCAAGTATCTTTAAATGACGAATATCTGAATCTAAAATACGTATGTCTCAAAAATAAGCCTAGGTACGATATGATTTAGATCCAATGACCGCTGTAATTATGTAAACTGATTTTCACTAAATAACCGATACTGAATTATCATCGTAATGATATTGGGGGGAGTTCCCCCGAGTGGCCTCCAACCTCCCCTTATAGCCACCCCAAGCCTCGCGTCTGAATACTGGTCTGATTTGGTATCATTTCTGAATCTGATCGCTGTTAAAAACAATACACACACACGAAAACATTGTAAACAATATAAACTGAATATCTGGTAAATCTGAAGACACATGCACTGAGACATATCAAATTCGCTTACCAATGTGCTGCTAGCTCCGACCGTCAGGCCCAAGTGCCGGTCGTGCGCGCGCGCTGTCGATCACCGCGCGCCATCCCCTCTTTCTCCCGCCTCACGGCACGTCTTAACTATTAATTATCTGTACCTATGGCTATATTACTTCGCATTCGCGACACTCCCGCCCAAGGGAATAGATAATTGAAAAATCTGATCTATTGAAATAACCGTTTAATCAAGATCATAATAGGATTACAACTGATACATTTTTAGAGTGATGACTGGTTATAACTGAGTTCTGATTACCATTCCACCATCATTCAACTGATAACAACTGACTATTGCCCACTAATTTTAAATCAACACTGATTATGACTGATTATCTAAACAATCTGCTCATCAACTGGGATTTTCACTGTTTAACTGTCTCTTTTGCCTTGGCTTCTGTTGCTCTGTTTGTTGGTCTACTGGTGTCTGGTACTGACTGAATTATGGGTGCATGATTGATAATCGCTTCATCGTCTTTAGTACTTCGAGACTCTTGGTTAAAACTGACTGGATGGTCGCCTTGTACTGATTGTTCCTTCTGAAAATCTTCAGAATGTAGACTGATTCTGACTGTGAAATTTTTTGCTCTGGGGATGACTTTGATCGTCAATCTCTAACGGGAACAGATGGGCTACTGAACGCGTCAGTGTTTCACCTGGTGATAATTTAACTTTGGCTACTCTTAATCTACTCATCCGATCCTTTAATCAACTCCGCTATTTTGCCAACTTTCCAATGTGCCCTAATACTATCTGACTTCATTTGAACTGTTTCTGCTAACTCTGCTGGCCTATTAACAACGACTCGAGGTTGTTTGTGTTTGTCACTTCGTTCACGGAGGCAAGTCAAGTATTGATTAGTAAACATTTTGGCGAATTCTGAGATGATGACTTGACCATGTTTCCATCCATCAACCAGATTCATCTTGGTTACTGTAGCTTGGTTCTAAGAAGTCTCGATCTGCAACTTCAGTGGTCAAAGTTTCGCCCGTATGTAGGAAATCTCAAGCAGTCAATATGTCCTCTAACTCCGCACCTACAGTGGTCAGTCATGGCCTTGTATTAATTGATTGCCTCAAGTTCTTTAATTACTGTGCTTAAATGGTTATGGTTTATGAGATGTTAGCCTAAAGTTCTCTGCATACTATGCTTGACTAAACCTACTAGTCGTTCATAAAATCCTCCGAACAATGGAGCCAACTTTGGGATAAATTTTGCACCGCAAGTGATTCTGAATGCAATAATATGAAGTTAACACTTCTGCTGTAAGCTTAAATTTTGCAGCATTGTCTGACTCAAATAATTGAGGTAAACCTCTTATAGCAACGAATCTCCTAATGGCTAGTAAACATTATTTTGTTGTTAAATCTTTAACGACCTTCAAATGCCCTTATTGTTAGGCATGTAACAATAAGGGCATTTTTTACTACCCTCATCCACTAGTAGTGGAACGAAATAATCCAAGCCCGTAAAGGTGAACGGAAGAGTAAGGTTGACTCTTTCTGCTAGAAGATCAGGCATGGGTAGTTATTTAAATGGACCGCCACCGTATTTTATACACTGTGGACACTTTCTGATGACTCTTTGAACTGTTGACCGTCCATGTGGCACCCAAAACTTTTGTCGTAATAGAACTAAGGTATGAAAGACCTGATAATATTTCTGATGCAGTTCTGTTATAATTTTATGCGTAAAATCTGAATATTTTGGAAGTCTGTAGTCTCTTTTTGATTGTGACAAATTCGTGAATCTGAATCTACCTTTACACCTAACAAGTCCTTCCTCGTCTTTATATAATTTCAGTGATCTCGATAAGTTGGTTATGATACCCTCAACTTCCTTAGGAAAATGTTTAGCCTGAAATTATCTAGTCTTGGTCTGTTATTATCTGATATTGGATTCGAAAGACCCTCCCCGGCAATTGAAATTAGTGTTTCTATATAATTATTATTTCCTTTATTTTACATTATTACACATAAATTATATTTTTAAATATTAGAATAAAAGAAAATATAAAAACATTTAAAAATATAAAAAATAGTAGCCCACCGGTATCGGGAGCAGGGTCCAAGCTACCGGCGGAAATTATTATTATTTCTTAATTATTATTATTATTATGGGCTGCAGGCCACTTATGTGAATTACTCGTTAAAAAGTCAGCTCCTATGAGCCATCAATTATAGCAATCTATCAGTTCCGTCCTAGTGTCTATATCAGATGGATTTAATTCAGTTGGCACATATCTGATTTGTAAAATCTTGTTCTGTTTTATTTAATTGATTTTGCGTGCCACCAATGGCGGAAGTAATTTATCTGATTTGAGCCAACATAGTACTATTTGATTATCAGTCCACAAAAATTGTGCTTTGAAAAAATTCTTACATAACCTATAAGTCTACCTCCGATAAGTACTCCCAACAATTCTAATCTTGGAATCTGTACCGTAAGTCATTTTGGTCCTGTGCGTTAAGGAAACTCAAGATACGCACTATTGCGATTTTCGTATGCTAGGTATGCGCACGGTGAAGTCAGTGAGCTGCACGCAAGTGCAGCTGGCGCACTGAAACTACTCTATCCTGATGAGTTTGAGGATCTGATTCTACTGCACTCCATCAAAGACGTCAACCTGCCTAAGTTCTTGGAGATGATGTGCCACTATTTATGGTATGCCTAATTTAAGGTTTATATTTCTTTTGAAACTGATTTCAATAAAACTTAAGCGCACGTTTCAGCATATTTCTGTATCTCCAATGCTAAACTGCGTTCGCAATTTATTTGCCAAACACGTAAAAAAACGCAAGTTTTACGCCAGTAGCACACTTGCGCCGTGAAACCATAGCAGCGAAACCATAGCAGCGAAACCGCAGTAGTTCAATTCAACTGGCTCGCGTCATGTTCCGCTACTCGAGTTCCATAAACATGACTTTGACCAACTTTGAATTTGACCATCGTCGTCACTGACTCACTTTGAGTGACTGACTTTAACTGACTCTGACTTTGACTGACTCTGACTTTGACTGACTCTGACTTTGACTGACTCTAACTTTGACTAACTCTGACTTTGACTGACTGACTTTGACTAACTCTGACTTTGACTGACTCTGACTTTGACTAACTGACTTTGACTGACTCTGACTGACTCTGACTAACTCTGACCGACTCTGACTGAGTCTGACTGACTCCGACTGAGTCTGACTGACTCCGACTGAGTCTGACTGACTCTGACTGAGTCTGACTGACCCTGACTGACTCTGACTGACTGACTGACTGACTCTGACTGACTCTGACTGACTCTGACTGACTCTGACTGACTCTGACTGACTCTGACTATGACTGAGTTACATCCCCATGTACATCTTGTAGACCTAACTGTAAGAAATCTTTCTCGACATCTGCAACTATTCCTATAGGGTGTTCTCTAAAGTGACTCCTGTAAAATCCTCTAACGTAAGCGGACCTCTATACAGGCATTCGTTTAAACTATGACTGTCTGTAGTTTTAACCGAGGCGTCATAAACAATACGGAGCTTTTTGGTCTTATCACGACCACGAACACAATGGTGAGGAAGATAGTGAACTGGATGATTCTGAGCAATCTTTGGACCTGGTACAATCTCAATTATCTTGTGTCTGTAGCTGTTCCTGAATGACCTCGCTGGTCGTATGCCTATAAATCTGATTTATCCAATTTTTTCATTAAACTATTGAGCCGACCTCAAGCTAAACCTAGATTATTAGGAAAATTTGGGGGTAATTCAGTCCATAGCCATTGAATGTGGTATCTGTTGTTTCGGTAATGAACTGTTTCATTGAACTGCTTAATCGCTTCTTCATCGCGAGTGGTTTTTGGAGAATCTGTGATCCCTATTGATTCAAGGTCCCATATCTGTTTAACATCATCTAGTTTTAGGGGGAGATCGGGTCCGTTTAATTCAGTATCAAATGACCCATCTGATTGAAAGCAAGTCAACACCGTTAACTGATCGTAAGTATCAAAGTTCTCACTAATTCTTCCAGACCACATCCAACCAAAATCTCAATTAATTAAGAACAAATCCTGAGCGACCGATATCCTTTCTTGTGTCATGAATGTGTGGCAATAATCGTTTCCAACCAAAATATCTATCCCATTGCCACAAGACCCATCATCAGCCCATCGATTTTTAATTCCGATTCTGTTTGAATCATAATAAAAGTTGGTGCCTTTATATTCTGAGTAATAAGAGGCACCACACTTGCATGAACAAGACGAGTAATTCCTGTTCAAGACGCAACACTAAACTGTACTATGGGACCCTTAATAAGTGACAAACTAATTTGCTTAGTAGTAGGCAGCCCAATTAAATTCGTACTATGCTCTGTTATATATGACCACAATTGAGCTACATCCTACACAACACCTTAATTTTAGCTTCCAAACCACCTACAATTACCAGGGCCGTCCGCAACAGCGCAGCGCCACTTGCACTATCAGCATGCAAGGTATCAGTTGGTACGGATTTCACTGGCTGTGTCAGCTCAGCTGGACACAATGCTCGATTGTGATCACCGACCCCACCACAATGTCGACATTTCTGCCTGTCACGGCAACTGCTAGCCCCATGGCCCTCACCGAAACAATTACAACAACGGCCTCCCCAATTGAACCTTTCCCTTGACGATATGATATATCTACTCTAAGAACTTTCTAATATTATCAATAGACTCATCATGGTCAGTTAGTTATATTCATCCTTAATTCGTAATTCCTCGCGGAACTTTTCTAAAATCATTACTCTAAGATGATTGTGATTTACATCTTCGGCTAAAGAACTTAATACTCTAAGATGTCTCTTAATTTATTTCAGAACATGCCTGCAATCTTTAACCTGACTGGATCCGCTGATTGAATTCTATAAAGTGCACTACATAATTAGCATCAATAATTACGCTCGGTTTGCCGTACCGTTCCTTTAATGTGTCGACAGCAATACGATAGTTTTTCTCTGTTGTGTCCAACCCATCCATTGCCTGTTTCGCGTCACCTTCAAGAACCGATTGAAGGTACAACAGTTTATCGAAATCATTAATATAATTTCTCTTATCAACGTTCCATGAAAACTGATCCCAAAATTGGTACCACTTTAGAACTTCACCATCAAACTTGCTTAACTCTATTATTGGTAACTTACTAACTGTGTTAACATTGTTTTCATTATTTGTAAAAACATGTGCGCGGTTTCGATTATTCTGTTTAATATTTACATCTATATCTGCTATTAACTCTTCGGCTTGAATCTGTGTGGACGTATACTGACTAATTTCCTCAACGTTGATTTCTTTTATCTAACAAACAAACATCTCATTTATACCTTTTAGTTTAGCACCGATTAGTTCTAATCCTATAAAGTTGGGATTTTCTTCTGATATCTTCGTTATATGACACCGAGCAGAGCTTATGTTTGATTGGAGGGATTTATAAATAATTTTTAAACGAGATCGGGTAGCGGCTTCCATTATAAATAAAGTACTAGCTACGTAATATCAAAGTCTTGGACCGTTTTCTTAGAAAATGAATATTGCGAGTATCTAAAACAATATAGCTTGGTATGAGATTCTATTGAAATCCAATAAAACAACTAACTGCACACATCAAACCAAAGAAGTAAATTAAATCCATCAAACACTATTATAACTTTAAGTTAAAGACCATTAAACTGTATCTGAAAACATTTTAATTGGTTCACTAATTAAACTATTAGGTACTTAGTAGGAATACTCCTCTGATTACTAAGATTTTATATCAAACGTATAATATTAACTAATAAACTTTTACCATATTTATCGTTGGACACTGCGCAACGTAAAAATAATAATTGTTTATTAGACTTCATTCGTGCATTATCGTGCAATCGGATTTACTAAATAAATGTTTGTTCTAGTCGTGACTCAATACTGACCAGCGCGCATATAATATTGTTTCTTGGAATCGATTGATGCAGGGTAGGCTGGTACCCTAGGCCTAGTGCAGGCTGTGTAACCTGACTATTAACTACGTTGATGTCAAACTTTGCTAATAAACCTTACCCTAAAACCCAAAGCTCCAATCCAACTGTTTTAGGTAAGTAGGTAGGTAAGTAGGTCATTATACTTAAACTTTTGTACACCAATAATGTAGGTATCTAAGAAAACAGTCATAAACTTCATAATAATATCATGGAACTAAATTACTAAACACTCATAATAGTTTTAGAACATTATGGGCTGGTGTTTTGTTGAGACCTGAATGTTCCGATTCAATTATTTGGCAGATAATTTCACACAAACTGTTCCATTTTTAAATTTACCTTGCGGGTATAGTGGCTATTCGGACACCATGTAAAACTGACCTAATTCTTTTAAGTGCAGAATACAATTTCCATCTACCTGCATTATTTTATTTTTAGAACTGAGCAAAGCATTATTTTTAAAACCATAATAATGAGATCCCAGCATCTCCACCATGTCGCCAAGTATCTTTAAATGACGAATATCTGAATCTAAAATACGTATGTCTCAAAAATAAGCCTAGGTACGATATGATTTAGATCCAATGACCGCTGTAATTATGTAAACTGATTTTCACTAAATAACCGATACTGAATTATCATCGTAATGATATTGGGGGGAGTTCCCCCGAGTGGCCTCCAACCTCCCCTTATAGCCACCCCAAGCCTCGCGTCTGAATACTGGTCTGATTTGGTATCATTTCTGAATCTGATCGCTGTTAAAAACAATACACACACACGAAAACATTGTAAACAATATAAACTGAATATCTGGTAAATCTGAAGACACATGCACTGAGACATATCAAATTCGCTTACCAATGTGCTGCTAGCTCCGACCGTCAGGCCCAAGTGCCGGTCGTGCGCGCGCGCTGTCTATCACCGCGCGCCATCCCCTCTTTCTCCCGCCTCACGGCACGTCTTAACTATTAATTATCTGTACCTATGGCTATATTACTTCGCATTCGCGACAGTTACTCTTTTAAAAATAAATGGTATTTACAATCTTTTCGAGTTACAGTGTTTATAGGTATGAGAGGACACTGTAGGCCTATCAACAAGTACCAGGTACTTAGCAAGATTGAAAACGATCGACAGATCTAAAAGTCGGTTATGCCTACAACGTTCTCACATTCACAAAATATAAAAGAGAATCTATATAAAAAAAACCAATTAAAAACCTATCTAAACTAAATGGCATGACTGCCACTAAAGCTGTAACAAATCTATAAAAAATATAGTATCGTGAAGTTATATAATGTCAAATAATGAAAAGATTATGTCAAAAAAGTACATAAATGTAAAAAAAAAAAAAAAATTGGTAAAATCAAATAATCATCTTAATTTGGGAGCAGTTAATAGACATAATTACATAGTAATGCCGTTATTGAGGTACCAGGGAAGCCACATGTGCAGAAGGAATTATTGCCAAACTTCCTTGTCTTCAACGTAGTCTTTAATCTTATAATATGCTTTTTTGATAAGGACACGTTTAATGTGGGTTTTGAACTTTCCATCACTAAGTTCTGTAACCGACTTTGGCAACATGTTATAAAATCGAATACTGTTTATAACAAATGACTTACTAGTTTTAGCTAACCTAAATTTGGGTATCACAATTTCATGTTTTCTACGTGTATTTATATTATGGATATCGCTTCTAATTTTGAAAATTCCTAAGTTTTTCCGAACATACAAAATACTTTCTAAGATATAAAGAGAAGGCTGAGTTAGTATATCAATTTCTTTGAATTTATTTCTAAGGGACTCACGAGGACCCATTTTATAGATAGCGCGAATAGCCCTCTTTTGTAAAATAAAAATGGAATCTACGTCAGCTGCCGATCCCCACAGCAAAACGCCATAAGACATAATACTGTGGAAATAAGCAAAGTATACTAACCTAGCTGTGGCTACATCAGTCATCTGCCTTATTTTTCTTACTGCATATGCAGCCGAACTTAATCTACCTGAAAGAACTCTAATGTGGGCGCCCCATTGCAATCTCGAATCTAAAGTAATTCCTAGAAATACGGTTTCCGTAATAGCTTCTAGTTTCTTACCATCAAGTTTTAAATTTAGACCTACTTGAGGTACATTTGGTAATGAGAACTTAAGACATTTAGTTTTGTTCGCATTAAGTAAAAGATTATTAGCTGCGAACCATTTCGAAAGAACTGCTAGACTATCGTTGACATGTATAACATCCGTATCTTTTCTATCAATTTTAAAAATAAGAGAAGTGTCATCAGCGAATAGAATTATGTCTGATAAGTTAGCCATCATGTAAGGAAGGTCATTAATATAAACTAGGAATAGAAAAGGGCCAAGAATTGATCCTTGAGGCACGCCCATCTTAACTAGAGACCCCAAGGATGTCGCCCCGTTAATGTTTACTTTTTGCTGCCTGTTTGATAGATAGGAAAGAAAAAGATCACCAGCTTGCCCACGAATTCCGTAGTGGTGTAATTTACAGATCAGTGTTTTGTGGTCAACGCAGTCAAACGCTTTTGAGAGGTCACAGAAAATGCCAATTGCATCCTGGGGCTTCTCCCAGGATTCCAAAATGTGACTGATGAGTTTTACTCCAGCGTCAGTCGTCGACCTACCTTTCGTGAAACCAAACTGGTAACTATGTAAAATCCCATTTGAATTAAAATGTGACAACATCTGGTCTAGCATGATTTTTTCATATATTTTACTCAATGCTGGCAGCACAGATATAGGTCTATAATTAGAGGGATCACTCTCAGTACCTGATTTGAAAATTGGTACTACTTTACTATGTTTCATTAAATCAGGAAACGTACCGCTATCTAAACATTGATTAAATATGCCTGTTAGGACAGGGGCAATTGAGTCAATGATATCTCCAAGAACCTTAACGGAAATCCCCCATAAGTCTTCAGTGTTTTTTATTTTAAGACTTTTGAATGCTTTTGTAATTGTGACAATAGAAATAGGCTTGAATTCAAAACATGGAAAGTCCTTACTGAAGTTTTCTTTTAGAAGAGATTCAGCTAATATAGATGATGAGGGGAGAGATTTCGTAACCTCTATTGGGATGTTCGTAAAGAAATTTTCTGGTGCCTCAGCAACTTTTAACTTATCTGAAATGGTTTCATTATCAATTTTTAAAGACAATTCATTCTGATCTCGCTGTTTTGTGTTCCCAGTTTCTTTGTTAATTACCTGCCACACAGCTTTTATTTTATTGTTAGAAGTACTAATTTTGTTACTTATTAATTTAGATTTAGCTTGGGCGCAGACTCGTTTGAATATTCTAGAGTAGTTTCTGACATAATTATGAAGGGCTTGATCAGAAGTCAATGATTTCTCGTTGTACAAATTATATAAAATATCTCTGCTTTTTCTAATGCCAGCAGTAGCCCATTCATTAAATTTTGGTTTAGGATTGATTGTTACTTTTTTTACAGGACATGCTTTATTGAATTCATGGCATACTGTAGAAAATAATGTACCGTAGTTTATATTGGGGTCTTGTGAATCAAAACTAGCAGTTGAGAGATTGCTAAGAACATTATTATTAAACGTTTTCAATTATTTTTTTGTGAGAGGTCTTAATTCTATGGTTTTGTCTAGGTGTAACTTTTTATGTAAGTCAAATGATACAAGTTGACCAGTATGGTCAGACCTGACACCACTAATTAAGCACGAGTCTTGTACTTGACAATTAGTAAATATATTGTCAATGCATGAAGCTGAGGTTGCTGTTATTCTAGTCGCTTCATTAAATATACATTTTAAATTAAATGATTTAAACAATGATATAAGCTTACATTTATCCGGTGAGTTAACTAATAGATCAATATTTAGGTCACCACAAACAAAAACTAATTTATTATCTTTAAAAAGTTTGCATAGTATTTCTTCCATAATTATTAAAAAAGATGACAAGTTTGAGGCTGGTGGTCTATAAACACATAAGAAAGTATGGCCCTCAACCTCTGCACATGCTACCTCACATAAGCGATCAACAGAGCAAGCAGTGATATCCTTCCTTTCCTTGTGTCTGAAGCAACTATTGCATAATATCAAGGTACCACCCCCTATAAATTGAGGACCTGTTAAACGCACTGGCAACTGAAAAATTATTTACATTAAACAGCATCCTATCCGGTCTTAACCAGGTTTCACAAAAACATAAGATATCCATATGATATTTATCTATTAACAATTCCACGTCTAGGATTTTGCCAGAAAAGCGATTAATATTTTGATGATACAGTAAAATATTCTTATTATGCTTCTCTATTGTCGAGTCTAAAAGTTTAAAGAATCTATTACAGTATTATTAGAAATACTAGATAATACTGTTTCGTCACTTAACCTAGTTTCAGTTAAATTATCAATAACTGCGTGTATATTGTAAGCTAACAAAGTAGCCAATACATGTTGACTTTTCTTGGGAAGAAACATATGTTCCCGATTTAATACAAAATCTCTAACAAAATTGTTAGTATCAAAATACAATAAACGGTCACTATGACGACATGACAAAGTATGCATTAGGTTGTTTAAACTACAAATGTAATTGTTTTCTTCAGCATACAAATTACTTGAATAAGGCAATGCACATAATATTAATTTGCCTAATTTTAATTTAAGTAGGGTGTCGACACCATTAACTATGTCCCTTTTAGTGATGCTCAGACTGTTTCCAATTAAAAGAACTACAGTAGTCTGCTCATTCATTTGTGTGTTTTTTATTTTATGAACAAGTTATGAAATAAGTTATTAAACAACCCCCCCCTCCCCTTGGTTAACAAGTTATTGAATAAACAACGTCCAAGTATCTATCAGAGTAAATAAAACCTCGACATTTTATGACAAATTCGTTGTGTTTCAAAAACTTGTACGTGATAGATAGAAGAAGTGTTTAGTGATACCAATTATTTTTTTCAAATAAGTTGTACAAGTGCAAGAAACTTGCGTTAACTGGCTGCTTACCAAAGTAGGACAATTCAGAAAGCCAAGTCAGAAAATGAGTCTCTTCCCGCAACAGGTTACAAGAAAGATTGGGAATCAAATCGCCTGTTCAGGAGTAACTAGACAAGTCAAAAAGTAGGTACAGTAAGTGGGTTACAAACATTTACCACGATACACTAAGAGCAACATGTAGGCAAGTGGGCATAAGCTAACTTTTAAAATTAACAAGTTTAAACAAAAGGCCAATAGGTAGCGAATACCTCTATAGTGCAACAATAAACTTTTTGTATGGCATTGCAGTCAACTCTTGGATTGCAGACAACTTCGGCTATACTGTTTTTCATGTGCTCGAATTCCGCAAGAAAATTAAGCAAAAGATTAGCCGAGAAGATTTGGTATTTCTGGTTATGGTGTTTTTACGTAACAAGATGATCAATAGAATGAGTCAGGTAAAACTTCAAGGTTTGACTAGAAAATAAATTGTATTCCTATCCTACTAATATTATTAAGGCGAAAGTTTGTGAGTGTGTATGTTTGTTTCTTCTTCACGCTAAAACTACTGAACGGATTTAGATAAAATTTGTCACACAGATAGTTTATAGCCTGGATTAACACATAGGATACTTTTTATCTCGATATTTTCACGGGATCGAAACTTATGCAGGTGAAACCGCGCGGCGCAGCTAGTTGAACATAAAACAGAGAGCAAATGAAAACAATCAAGTGATAACTCTCTGCAGAATTGCGCAATTGATTCCAGATGTGGTTGCCATCATACTCGATAAAGATCCCAATAATGCCGGACCTGTCACTCTGGCGCAGATGAGATTGTTCGCTGAATATCCGGAATTCCCGGCACTTGCTATACAACCATTGCTAGTATGACTTCTCCTTAGGGGTCACAAAGAGAGTACTCTAATATAATGTTCTCTGAATTTTTTAACAAAAAGTCAGAGTTATGGGGCAATAAAACAAAACTGCAAAGGACGATGGAGATACAAACAAAGCATATGAACCACTTCAATTCCATCGTATTTATCGAAGACTTGAGGAAGGAGTGGTGCACCCATCTGAAGATCATGGTGGACAACGAGTATTCAACAGTGTGGATAGAAGCTGCTACAAAATCTAAGGCAAAACTTATGGAAACCTATGGGATCTCTTGTTGATTCCTAGGGGCCTTAAACAGGCAGAATGTCGAGATTTTTTAAAACCATAATAATAATGTAATAAATACCTATATTATTTGATTGTGTTTTCTTAAGATTCTTGTTGTAGTATCAAAAACAATATATGAATGTAGTAATATATAAATTAACATTAAAAAGTCCCTATTGCCATCAACCGGGCACTAATACAGACTCCGGGGTGCTCCTGAGAAATCCATATGGAAAAACCCAATAACACTTTGCCCGACCTTGGACTCGAACCTCAGGCTCAGCAGTAGCGCTTGCGACCACTAGGCCAACGAGGCAGTCTATCTTTATCTGTAACTATAATTATAAATCTTTAAATTAATCCTAGCAAATTAAAAAATCGCCTACACAGAGTCGGACAAGCGCTCTAATGGTTCAGTGGTCTTATATGTAGTTGATCTTCTTACTTTAGTGATACTAAGAAGTATTCTGTGAAAATTGCCAGTGGGATCTTACCTCGTCTTCTTTGTGGTAAAACTAACGAGCGATAGAGAGATCCCTAAAATGTTTAAGAGCACACCAATGAAACTGAACGCGATCAGGGCATGTATTAAACCGTGGTTAATCGCTGTCAGTGTCATCATTGTGATACATTGACATTGACAGCTGCTCTTGAACGCAGTTTAGATGTGCTAATCGCGCTTAGTTAAAAATTAAACTAAATCAATTAAGACGCCTAGCCGGCTTCCAGTCTAACCGGATGTGGTTGAATATGCTACCTACTTGACCTCCACAGCTCGGGTAACGCGATACCCCTTGTATCGTGACTGGCTTGTCTGACTTTCGGGCTTCTGATGACCCGTAAAGACTGTCAAAGATCTACGAATGACCGGCGGGACTAACGGCTTAGCGGGCTTTCCGAGGTACGGAGGGGTCTCGGTATGTTAAGATGGTCACCCATCCACGGACCGACCGCAGCAAGCGTGGCTTAATCTGTTCAACCGACCCGTGCGGCTGTAATTACTTATCCACGAGACCCGAACTCCACGACTCATCGAAGCTTGTAATTAAAAGTCTCATTGGGAACCACTTAAATTCGAGCCCATAAAATTATTATCGAGATCCCCGAAGAGTGAGGTAAATAATAGGTTGGAGAAAAAGTTGCTTCGCATTTTTCAAGAAGATTCAAAACATTTTTTAATATAGTTTATTTACATTTAACTAAAGTATGTAGGTACCATTTTGTTCGATAACTTTTTGCCATCTTGTAGGTATCCCGACATGATCCCATTGCTATAGAAATTTTGGGACTTTTGATCAAAATACCGCGACAAGTGGTTTTGGCAGTCCTCTCGTGATGTTAACCTGACACTGCCTAAGGAATTCTGAAGAGACCGAAACAGGTGGAAATCTGAAGGTGCAAGGTCAGGACTATACGGCGGATGCGTTAACACCTCCCAGCCAAACTCTCTTAATTTTTGCTGAGTGGCTAAAGATGTGTGAGGTCTAGCGTTATCATGATGAAAAACCACACCCCTTCTGGTGATTAATTCCAGCCGCTTTCTCTCAACTTCTTGCTTTAATCTCATCAGTTGTTCGCAGTAGAGTTCAGAATCGATGGTCCTGCCTGGTGGTAACAGCTCAATAATGAATAATGCCCTTCCAATCCCACCACACACACAGCATCACCTTGTTGCGAGTTAACCTGGGTTTCGCCACAGTCTGTGAAGCCTGACCGGCCTTTGACCACGACCTTTTTCGCACGTTCTTATCGTACGTGTTCCACTTTTCATCACCAGTTATCAGCTTCTTCAAAAATGGTTCGATTTCATTACGTCGTAATAAAAAATCACAAATGAGTACACGGTTCATAAGGTTTCTTTCAGTGAGCTCGTGAGGTACCCAAATATCGAGCTTTTTTGTGTACCCAGTTTTTTTCAAATGCGACAAAACTGTTTTGTGGTCAATTCCCAGTTCTTCAGCTACGTCGTAACTACTGATATGCCTACTATCTTGCTCCACTTTTTCAAAAATGGCATTCATTTTATCCGTAATAGGGCGACCAGAGCGACGTGCATCTTTGACATCAAAATTTCCGGATTGAAAACGCTTAAACCAAATTTGTGCTACTCTCACAGACATTGCTCTAGGTCCATAAACATCGCAATTTTTTTCGCGGCTTGCAATGCATTTTTACTTTTTTTGTAGTAAAATTCGTAAAATTTTAAAATGTATCGTATTTCTTCATTAGATTCACTCATCTTGACGGTACGAAAAACAAATGAAAATCACACATTTTCCTAATTTGAATTTGGAAATAATTATGTTCTTTAAAATTTAAACTTTCAATGATACCAAAACCAGCCAGATACAAATAGTATAGCCAAAGAGATTTTATTACAAGTTCATACATACTATAATGCAAAAAGACTTTTTCCCCAACCATATTACATTCGTGCTATCACAAAGTGTTTAGCATAGCATACTTTGCCTAGAATGTCGTCACCTCCATGGCAAACTTACGAATCTGCAGTTTTAGTGAAATCGACATTTTGATGAAAAACTGCACCTTTTTTTTGGGTGGGATATCATCAAATGACGTCTCCCATTCTGGGTGGAGCGGGAGGGCGTGTCAGACTCTTACTCACTAAAACCCACCCGTGTTCCTTCTGTTGCCTGTGCAATGCCAGGGGGCCACGATATCTCTTTTGGACTTTCCCGCAACCTGGTAGGCATCGGTCCCATCGGACCCCTTCACCCGCTGACATCTCTTTGAGGGCGCGCGTGGAACGCAACGCGCCGTCGACCCGGGCCTGGTCCATATCAGACGGCGAGCTACCCATTGCTCACCGTCCGCAAGCCCGCGTCTACGGTGGCCGGGAATCGACCTACGATTCCCGACGTCCGCCCTGGGCGTCGGGAATCGCAGGTCGATTCCCGGTCGGCTAGGGGCGTGAGGGCGCGAATTTTGCCTCTGCCTCACGCGTTCCGCCTCCTCCTTCGCGAGCATTACTGCTTGGCAGAAGGAGGTAACGGCCTCCCATACCCTCTCGCTCCGTACCATGGCCTAGACCAGGGCCGGACGCGAGAGATCCCCACCATCGATTGCCTCCATGAGGACACGGCGGCGCTCTGCCCAAGCCGGGCAGACCTCCACCTTATGCTCCACGGTGTCCTCCGGGCGATCCACGCAGTGATGACACGCGGGCGTTTCCTACCGCCTGATATGGAACAGCCGTGTCCGTAAGTACGTACTTACAAAAGTACCACAAGTTTGCAAGGGTGTAAACCCTTGCAAACTTGTGGTACTTTCGTAAGTTCACCGAATTTTCAACTGGATATTTTTATTATGTTATAATTATTTAGTACCGAAAGTACCACTTTCGTAAGTTTAACAGGGTATAAAAAAAATATCTATTAATACGAGTATGTATGATGAATTGATGATGATTTATTTCTGATCCTTGTAAAATATTGACAATCCGTTGATAGTATAAAAAGTACAATTTTGAAAACAAAATGTACAGCGGTATCTTTAAACCTGTTACAAATAAAAATGTTTGTTTTCAAAACGCTCCCCTGTAAAATGCTTTTTCTGCAGAATCGGAAGTTTGCCGTAGAGGTGACGCGATGTTCTGTTTGCTGGGACAGAGGGAATGGGCCGTATGCACGCGGGTCCAGTGCGGGTTAGTAGATGACACGACACGTCTTCGAATTTTTAGGACATGCCGGTTTCCTCACGATGTTTTCCTTCACCGTTTTGAGAGCAATGGTGATGAAATTATTTACACAAAGTAAAGCGTCTGCCTGGCTTCGAACCCACGATCTAGAACTCGTAAGTCGCAGCTGTTTCCACTGGGCCAATACTGTGTTTTTATCCAACTTAATTTATTTCGTTCCGATTATTAGGATATCGAGTGCCTGTTACAACTAATGCATTAGTGCCATCGGTTTCAAACACTAGAGCCCAAAATTTCAGCCAATTAAATTGATTGCTAATCTAATCTATCAAATTATGCTGACAGACTAATGGTTTTATGCTAATAATTGGAATAGAATTTCGATATTTACGCCAGTCTGGATGGATGACAATTACAAGGGCGTCGTTAATAATTTGCTGGCGATTAATGAATGGATTTTGACATGTCATAAGCGCGAAAGTTGCATGCTCTTTGGTATTTCCTACCAAACGAGACGTCTGTTATGAGTTTTGGTAACATAACGTAATAATATTACGCCTGTTTTCTGCGAAAGGTTCGGCAGAGGTGTAAGTACCTTAAATACACCCAAAATTAAGAGAGATGTGCCTATTGCCATTAACCGGGCATGAATCCAGACTCCGGGCAGCTATTGAGAAATTGATTGAAAAAACTCTTTACCTGACCTGAGAATCGAAGCCAGGGGCGGCAGTCTCGACATAGTTAGCGATCGCTATACGACCAAATTCGGTCGCAGACTTAATGGCGTCCCTAGACGAAAAATCCCGTGCTTGTGAAGCACGTCGCGCGGGTCTAGGGACGCCATTACGACTTGCGACCGAAATCGTTCGTATAGCGATCGCTAACTATGTCGAAACTGCAGGGCAGTAAGTGTGGTCGAGATTTTTGGTAATTAAGGCAAATTCTCTTCGATGTATGAACGTCACTGGAGATATTTTAATTCAATTGTACGTTAACAGTTCAAAACGTACCGTGTGCTGCCTTGTCGCTCGATTTAAAAAGCAAAATAAAACACTGTCTTTGACTGTGTATCCTAGAACCAAAAATTCGAGTACCAACCCACTGCACTGGGCCCGCATGGTAGATTAGTGCTCCTCTCGAAGAGTTCAGGTCAGTGGCCCAGCAGTGGGACCATTATAGGCTGATTGTGCTATGCTTAAAATGTTCGGATATCATGAAAGTAATAATAGTATCCTATACCTCACTCTTCGGGGTTCTCGATAGCAATGTTACACATACATACATAAACTCACGCCGTCTTCCCATGGGGGTAGGCAGAAACTACAGAATGCCACCTGCTACGATCCTTACATACTCCTTTTGCCTCGTTTACGTTCATACACCTGGTCATACACGCACGCCGGTTGCGAGTACTACGCACCTGTCCTTTCTGAAGAACATCACAAATAAGGTCAGTATGTGTCCTCATAAGGCGTCCCCTCCATTCACATCTGCCTTGTAAATACATTTTGTTAGTCGCAATTTTATGGTTTAAAATTTTGGAAGTCTCTACAGATGAGACTCTTAACTACAATCTTCGATTTAGTTAAACTTAAGGGGCTCGTGGCTAAGTAATAACAGCTGCACGGGTCGGTCGAACAGGTCAATCCACGTTTGCCGTGGTAGGTCCGTGGATGGGTGACAACACAGAAATATTCTTTATTATATCTATGGGTGACAATCTTTACATACCGCCTCCCCCCCGACCCTTGCTCGCAGAAGGGCCAGCCCGCGTTACGCTGAGAAATGTAGATTTAAATTCCCCGATTAATAATAATGACAATTTGATCCAGCCTGTCCCACCTTGCTGTCCTCCTGCCAGCGACGCCCTAAGCCGAGGTTCGTACCCCACATGGGGTGCCCTCGAGCGTTCGCTTAGTTTAACATAGAATAGTTTATGCCCCTGGCTGGAGGCTTTAAGTTAGTAGCTTAAGGCATCCACAGGATAGTCCGGTTAAGCAGCTGCGACCTCAATCTGAGAGTCAACTGCGAGATGCCATATAAAAATAAAAATTACATACCTCCGTGCCTCGGAAAGCACGTTAATCTGTCGCGCGCGCAATTAGCAGACACAATAGAATTTTATTGTTATCTGTCTCCAATATGAGACACCAGTATTATAAAGGTTAAGCCGTTGGTCCCGGCTGTCATTCGTGGATCTTTGACAGTCGTTACGGGTCGTCAGAAACCCGAAAGTCTGAAACTAGTATTTCCAAGTGGTATCGTCTGACCCA
The DNA here is from genome assembly GCA_963853775.1 of Xanthia togata. Classification (NCBI taxonomy): domain Eukaryota; kingdom Metazoa; phylum Arthropoda; class Insecta; order Lepidoptera; family Noctuidae; genus Xanthia; species Xanthia togata. Next base: position 6,663,671 of record OY970802.1, on the reverse strand, counting down.
GCAACTGGGTTGCGGCGCGGTCAGATAGGCAGTCGCTCCATGTAAAATACTGGCATTCAGCTGCATCCGGTTACACTGGAAGCTGACCCCAACATAGTTGTGAAAAGGCGGAGCAGATTCATTGATTGATTTAGTTTAATTCTCAAATTTAATTTGCTAGGATTCATTTAAAGATTTATAGTTAAAGATATAGATAGACTCATTGGTCTAATGGTCGCAAGTGCTACTGCCTGTGGTCCTGGGTTCGAGTCCTGGGTCGGGCAAAGTGTTATTGGGTTTTTCTATCTGGATTTCTCATTAGCAGCCTGGAGTCTGGATTTATGCCCGGTAGATGGTAGGTTCGCCCCCTATTACATGGGACTTAAACAAATCTGTGAGTATACAGGTGAAATTTAATGTTACTTTAAAGATATAATTACATTTAATTTATTGCTAAAGATTATAATAAACTACTGCAAGAATCTTATACAAAAACAATCAAATAATATAGGCACTTATGACATTCTGCCTGTTTAAGGCCACTAGGAATCAACAAGAGATCCCATAGGTTTCCATAAGTTTTGCCTTAGATTTTGTAGCAGCTTCTATCCACACTGTTGAATACTCGTTGTCCACCATGATCTTCAGACGGGTGCACCACTCCTTCCTCAAGTCTTCGTTAAACACTTTGGAATTGAAGTGGTTCATTTGCATTGTTTGTATCTCCGTCGCCCTTTGCAGTTTTGTTTTATTGCACCATAACTGTGACTTTTTGTTAAAAAATTCAGAGAGCATCATATTAGAGAAGAAGAACACGTTCAAGATATTTTTACTCTCTTTGTGACCCCTAGGGAGAAGGCATGCTACTAATGGTTGTGTAGCAATTGCCGGGAATTCCGGATATTCAGAGAACAATCTCATCTCCGCCAGAGTGACCGGTCCGGCGGCATTATTAGGATCTTTATCGAGAATTTCGGCAACCAAATCTGGAAACGATTGCGCAATTCTGAAGAGAGTTATCACTTGATTGTTTCCATTTGCTCTCTGTTTTATGTTCAATTTTCTTGTCAAACCTTGAAGTTTTACCTGACTCGGTCTATTGATCATCTTGTTACGTAAAAACACCATAACCAGAAACACCAAGTCTTCTTGGCTAATCTTTCGCATAATTTTCTTGCGGAATTCAAGCACACACCAAAAGCAGCATAGCCGATGCCTGCAAACCAAGAGTTTACATCTCCAATGCTTTTAAAAAAGTCTCTCGTTGCATTTTCCCAGTCTTCGATACTGAATTGGTCTATTGTCTTGCCGTATTGGCTTAGGGGCATTTTGGTTGAACTTGCTAATTTTAAAAGTTAGCTTAAGTCCACTTGCCTACAGGGACCTACTTTTTGACTTGTCTTGTTACTCCTGAATACGCGATTTGTTGATTCCCGATCTTTCTTGTAACTTGTTGCTGGAGGACATTCACTTTCTGACTTGACTTTCTGACTTGTCCTACTTTGCAGACAGTTAACGCAAATTTCATGCACTTGTTACCTTATTTGAAAAACAAATTGGTTTCACTACACACTTCATCTATCTATCACGTACAAGTATTTAAAACACAATGAATTTGTCATAAAATATCGAGGTTTTATACAATGTGGATCTGGACTTACGACATTAAATTAAAACAAGCACAGTACTAGTCCATAGAAACATTTTAAAAGACGAAGATTAGTAGTTAATGGAAAATTGAAAAATTGCAATTTTCAAACAAAATAAATAGCAGAATCAACTGCATAAAAAGTAAACACGCTTTATCTACGAAAAGTCACTAACCTGTTGCGCGGCCCGATGCGGGACGCGGCGGGGGGCGGCGCCTGCGCTGCGGTGCGGGGCGTAGGTGGACGTGGGTAGGTAGTTTAGTCGGAGAACAACAAATTAGCAGCATAAACTCACTAAGTTGCGCGTTGTTAATTAAAAGATCACTGATTGAATAATTAATCACATAATAACACATCACAATCAGAATTTACATCAATAGTCAAATTTTTAAATTTTCAAGGTTTCCACCGTTGTTCATTATGCACAAGCGACATCGATACCTAATTAACTAACACTGAACAATAAGTCACACTAAATCGTCTTTAATCACAAATAACAACTTTTTTTTTTCACAAAATCACGACAATGCGCGCGCGGCTCGTCTCGTAATAAACACAGTAGCCATGTGCGGTCCTCAAAGGGTGCCGCTGCACTGACACTGACCGACCGAGTCCCGAGACTTTTTGCCGAAAAAATTCCGCAATTGCCTATGCACCACTAATGCATAATTTGCGTAAGTAATATTTCTTTTTCTTTCTAATTGTAGTATTATTTTGTGGGACTGGGCGGGGCGCGTCAGAGTGGAATCGTATGACACCTTTCTCTGTCTCTCAAGCCATAGAGGATAGAATCGTACGTTTTGCACAGGTTCTTGACCTTACAATGTTTACCTATTATTACGGACTCAGATCTACATCATGTTGAAAAATAAGAAAATGAAAAATAATTTCCTGTGGCTAAAGTATTCATTGGATTTGATTGATTTTTTGTATACGGGTAAAGAACATGACACTCTTTACGTGGTTTTAAGAAATGTCAAGCGTCCTGCTCCACGTAGTATACTCTGATAGATAATGACTTGGACGTTGTTTGTCCAATAACTTGTTAACTAATGAAGATTGCTTGAGTCAGTAATCTGTGACCGGTTTAATTAGGTATTGTTTTCGTCAATTCATGGGCGTATTCCACAGAAATGTAAACACAGATATATTGTTACACATTAGGACAGAAAAACACAATGGCCAATGAATGGATCATTGTTCATATCTACGCTGCCTGTAAAAAGAAAAGTTGGTAAACATAAAATTCCTGGTACTCATTTGTGCCCGACTACGACAGAGTCGGGTATAAATGAGTACCAGTTTTTGATTTTAGCAGGTTATGTATGTAGGTAGGTATGTGTGTTCAGCTGTTCCGTCATACATTCCTAAACATAAACCCTGATCCGACCGCTCACAAACATGTCCTCATCACCTGCCTTGGAAAAGATTAAGTATGGCACCATCATCCTCAGCATATACCTAGTCTACTCCCAACTATGTTGGGGTTGGCTTCCAGTCTAACCGGATGGAGCTGCATACCTTTCTGCCTATCTGACCGTCACAACCCAGTTACTGGGTAACATAAAACCACTTGGTTAGACCGTATACGAGTAGGTACGTACTCGTATAAAACTTTGCCTGACATGAATACGGCACCCGACTGATAATAGGATCAAAATATATAAAATGAAACATCTGCAATTCGTGTCAAGGTGCTTAAAATTACGGTACCTACCTTGATTAATTATGCGTGTTGCTAATTACATGAATGGTAAATTAAAGAATGGAAGGTAATTACTCTCATTCCGGATTCCTTTGCCATGAATATTTAGCTAGTGGCCATATCAGCTTGGCTCGTAATCGTGGCGTTACTTCATCTCGAATTACATAACAAAAGCAAGAGAATCAGGAAGATAAATAAAACCATTATGCATTCATACAAACTCACGCCTTCTTCCCATGGGGGGCAGGCAGAAACTACAGGACAAACGACTACTAATATCGCTACAAACTCATTATGCTTCGTTTACGATCACAAATTTTTTTTTTTTGCTCATTGCCACACGCACGCCTATTGCGAGTAATACACGTTGTCCTTTCTGAAAGTCAATCAATCAAAGTAAATTAATTCAATCAATCAATCATCATTTAATCAATTATAATCTTAATAAGTAATTTACATAACAATGTTTTTTTTTTTTTTTTTTTAATGTTGTTTAAAGAACTGAATGATTTCATAATTTTCTTTATTATTGTTATTAATTATTGTTTTCTTTGTATGTATAAATTTTAATTTCAATAGCTATAAATATGTTATGTAAGCCGTTTTTTTTTGTGCATGTGGTGTTAACCTATAATTAATTGTTGCACTTGAATAATTATGTTACTCTAGTTATTAATTCAGAAATGTATTATAGTGTAAACAGTTGTTGGTTAACCTAAATAAATAAATAAAATAAGTCAACACCGATAAGGTCTCTATTGGTTCTTCTAGGGCAGTGGTCGGCAAACTCATTAGTCAAAAGAGCCAAATGTCAATATTATAACGACTAAGATTTCTTACGAGAGCCAATCCTTTCTGTGTCCGAACTGTCTCAATATCTCTTAATCCTTAAATCTCCCAAACTCTTTCACTCCACAACGCTACCTAAAAATTAACTTGCTAAGAAGTAGGATGCCTTCATCATCATCTTCATAATCGGCTGATAATAATATGATGAAGCCATCTTACCTACTTATTAACAAGTTAACCTTGGTAAACTTTGAAACTTACACTACTTAAATGATTAAATGTCCTGTTAATTTTTGGTAAAAATACTTAGGAAATATTTTTTTACAATATAGTTGACCAAAGCATGTAAGCGTATGTAAACTCTTTAAATATTTCCGTTACTTTTGGAAAAAAAAAAAAAAAAAAACATGGTTCCAACTTCCGACATAGAAGAAAAACCTTTATAATATCAGTTATTTGTCCGTCTGCCACAGAGGTTGTTCTCAAGTGCTATGCAACTTAGGTATTTAAATTTTATCATAATTTTAGGTCACAATAACATGCACACCGATTGCCAGTGAAAGACCAAGGTAGGGTAGGTAGGGTAGGTAGGGTAGGTAGGGTAGGTAGGGTAGGCTGTAGATAAGTACTTAGTGCTACCCGTGTGAAGCCCGGGCGCCAGCTAGTATAATTATATAAAACTGGTAGGAGACATACACATACATAGGACCCGTAAAGCAGTTATGAAAACAAAATTACTCTCATTCTTTGCTCGGTGGAGCCTTTTTCTTCTATTGTAAAATGGTTGATATAGAAAATCTTATCTTTAAATATTTGAGCTATCCAGCGGCGATCGTAAGATGTTTGTAATGCAATTTCTTATACCTTCTTATAACTTTTAAGTTGGGTTGCATGCGTTTTCCGTTTCGTACTTTGGCCTGAAAAAGTGTAGGTAGGTTTAGATTTCAGGAAATTCCCAACTGTTATTTGGCTTGGATGGTGAACAAAGGACTGCATGGGATTTCATAAATAAAATATATAGAGATGAATAAAAAACATTTTTACAAAAAAAAAACAATCGACTTCCAAAAAAACACTACAAAGTGAAAAATAATTTAAGAAAGGCAGCACTCCATGTAATTTGGGTGTCGCACTTAGACTTCACGTACATTCGTAAAAATAGTCTCAAAAGATAGATTTCGATCAAATTAAGATAAAAGGTAATCACAACATATTTTTTTAATATTGAAATTCACCAGAAACACGTTGCTTAAAAACTCAAACTCAAACTCAAAGCATTTATTTCAATTAAACCCTTTACAGGCACTTTTGAATTGTCAAAGAGTCAGTTAGTCAGAAAGTTGAAGCTAGTTGCCCATTCCAAAACGTAGATCTCTATGGAGAAGAACGGGCAAGAAACTCCAAGGACACTCTTTTAAATATAGAAATTACAAAATCCTGGGTACATTACTCTTGTTGATTCTATATGTGAGAAAAATGTAAAAAAAAATATATAAAAATCAAAAACGATAGAAATAAAAAATTAAAAAGAAAGTGGCTCCGTATACAGACCCAATGACAGTCTTTATTATGCAGTAAACCAACGAGTAAACAGTATACGACATTCAAAGATGGCGGTAATGAATAGTTCCAATAATGGCTACAGAAGGGAAAAGTGGCACTAGTAGCTGACTTTGTTTAAGAAGAGCGCCATGTCCTATTGTACTCTATAACTTCTATGCAAAGCAAATAGAAACAATAACGTTATGATTGACAAAATATCTTTTGTTATTACTACTCAAATTCAATTCAATTCAAAATATTTTTGAAGTGAATTGAATTTGATTTAATTGATTGCTATTACAGCTGTGACAATTCAAGAATGTAAAAATAAAAATGTAAAGAAAAAAAAAAATATATAAATATGGTGATTTGGGAGCAGTTAATAGACTCTTACACAATTTGCCGTTAATGAGCTACCAGGGAAGCCACATGTGCAGAAGGAATTATTGCCAAACTTCCTTGTCTTCAACGTAGTCTTTAATTTTATAATATGCATTCTTGATACATCGCTAAATTCTGTAACCGACTTAAGCAACTTGTTATAAAAGCGGATACTGTTTATAACAAATGACTTGCTTGTTTCAGTTTTTTTTCTAAATTTGGGTATCACAATTTCATGTCTACCACGTGTAAGATAAGAACGATTTCCATAATATCCTAAGTCCTATAAAAGTAAGTAAGTATAAAAGTAGTAAGTAAGTAAGTGGAAGTCCTATGTTTTTGCGAACATACAAAATACTTTCTAAGATATAAAGAGAAGGCAGAGTCAGTATATCAATTTCTTTGAATTTGTTTCGAAGGGATTCGCGAGGACCCATTTTATAGATAGCGCGGATTGATCTCTTTTGTAAAATGAAAATTGAATCTACGTCAGCTGCTGATCCTCACAGCAGAATGGCATAAGACATAATACTGTGGAAATAAGCAAAGTATATTAACCTATCTGTGGCTATCAGCCTTATTTTTCTTACTACATATGCTGCTGAACTTAATCTACCTGAAAGTTCTAATGTGGGCGCCCCATTGCAATTTTGAATCTAAAGTAATTCTAAACTTGAGGTATATTTGGTAATGAGAACCTAATACATTTACTAATGTAAACGTCCTCCTAACTTTATTATTATAAATGTGAAAGTGAGTTTGTTTGTCCGTTACGCTTTCATGCTAAAACGGCTGAACGGGTTTGGATGGCACACAGATAAAACATGTCCTGCAAAGCAAAAAGCGCTGGTGAGGAATTTAAAGCTTCAGTAGTTTTAAGGGGAATATTAGCAAAAAAAGTTTTCAAATTCCTGAGCTATTTCTACATCTGAGTTGATAGGGCCATTGTGCAGTCTCTAAATTAAATTAAGTATTTCGCTGTTTTTTCCTACCTGTTCCATTATTTATTATTTGCCAGGCGCCATCAGTTCCTCTTCTCCATATGCATTGTGACGAGCGTAAATTGTTTGGCAACCATATGAAAGTAATCGAATCGCATTACTTATTATTGAGCAGTTTCAGTAGCCATCTGTATTCTTTATCCATCAGTACCACTTCACCAAATGGTGCTTTCCGAGAGCAACTGCACGAGTTACTATAAAAGATACTCAAATTGTTATAGGTACGACTATAATATTTGAAGAGTTCCCTCGATTTCTTCAGGATCCCTCATCAAATTCTAACTTGATGACAATACGGGGTGACCAAGGGATACTTACGAAATGGTCTCGGAAGTTTTGCGAATCCGTCTATAAATGAACCCGGAACATACATAAAAATATATAATTCCCAGCGTCATTTTTATCATCGTTTAATTTGATTTCTATTCTACATTACACCATACATCTGTGGTTATACTCCTTTATTTGATTACAACATTAGAAAAGTAACAGCCAAATAACGACATATATTGTTGAAATGAGCTGCATTTGGTTTTTATAAGTTTCGAGTAGTATTTATAATTATTCTTTTGTTTAATTTTATTATTTCTTCTTAGGTGTATTTTTCACAATAATCAACTTTACTTTATAAATATAAAAAATAGGGTTTATCTACACTCGCTACTTCGTACAAAATAAAGAAGAAAAGCACAGTCGTAGATAACCAAGATATTTGTGTGAACACAAAACCAAACTGTTTGACTAACCCATAAGTGGCTAGTAGAAATAATAGTGACGAGGACCAATTGAATGAAGCTATTTTTGGAAATTTTGTACCAAAAAGGAAAAATTGTAGGTACCATGTCAGGTGATTCTTGACTAAAATTTGTGATCATTATTACGGTTTCAGGTTATTATTCGGTCGGCATTTAAAAATAAACACAGAATACAATAGGTACCTATATAAGAATACCTTCCTAAAAGTATTTACAGGTTTCTAAAAAAATATCTATTCTACTGACTTCGCTTCTACCGCTACTATTACTTTTGACTTTAGCGCATAATTTTACCTAATTTTTGTATGCATTATTTTTTATTAACTATTGACATTTTAATTTTTATTGTTTGCTAAATTCACTTTAAATTCATGATATTGACTTGAAAATAATTATTAACAATCATAACTATTCATATTTGCACGCCATAGCATGTGGCAAAGGTGTCTGAAACTGTATTTTTTTCTCTAAGTTATCCTGCATGCACGTTTTTAGTCTTGTATGTGTACACATGTTTGGGCAAATAAATATATCTTAACTGTAAAAATACTGCAATGTATTGAAACAATTAAATTCAAACCTAGAAAAGTTTTCTCGGTGATATTTTTACAGAATAGACGGGCTATTCTGTAAAAATATCACCGAGAAAACTAAGGTGAAGTGAGCTTTATTTATTCATTTAATAGTATACATAATAAGTTGGTGCAAACATAATCTCATTAGAGTTTTACCGTGCACCAAAATCATCGACCACATAATTTAGACAATTAAAGCAAACTTAAGTTCTTAATTATAAAATGAAACAATAACAAAAACACAAACTCTCTTCGTTGACACATTGACAGCTCACTTCACCATTTTTATCAGAATAGGTTGGTAGGCGTCGGTCGTCGCATCATTCACATAGATCGTGCGACGAGGCGAATCTCAAACCGATCATTAATTGACTGTTCCCACAAAGAGGTGGTAGCACTGGTAGCCGCAGTATATAGCTTAGACACGGATACACTCTATACGATGTAATTTGCCGGCTTTCATTCGTAGGTCCTACGAATGACAGCCAGACAGTTTTTGGGCTTCTCCAAGTCAGAAGCCCAAAAGTCTGATAACCAGTATTACCAAGGTGTATTGTGATATCCAGTAGCTGGGTTGTGGAGGATTGACAGTCGCTTCATATAAGATACTGGTATTCAGCTGAATCCGGTTAGACTGCGAAGCCGACCCCAACATACCTAGTTGGGAAAAGACTAGATAGATTGATTGATCATCAGGTGGGCCATTAATATAAAAAAAATACTATTACCTATCCATTTTATAACAGTATTTAATTACTTGTTAATATTCCACATTGTTTTTATTTTATACAGGCAAACCTTTTCACACGTACCAATTTACTGGGACCCTAGTAGCGAGCCGTGATAAATGAACCCGCTATATTATTGTCATTTAAATTGAACCACAACGCGGCCCGCCAATTGAGGGTTAATTTACTTTTGTTAAGCCGACAGATTGATTTAACTTTGTTGATGATTTTTGCCGTGTGGCTGAACAGAGGTTAAAACTTGTTCAGTCAGATTTAATAACCATTTGTTCCGCAAAGTTGTAAAGCCTCCTTTAGTCAATTGAACGACAATCGTAAAACTTATCATTTTCGACGCCTGCCTACCTCTTAATTAAAAAGTTCAAAATTAGGCTGACTGTCCACTGGGGTGGAGAGGAGGGGAGCGGAGCGGAGCTGAGCCAATATTAAGCAATGGAATTGGATAAAATCTCCGCTCTGCTTTAGTGGAAAGTGATTTGCGAACTATACAAATCAAAATTGTCTAGGAATGAAGTACATTTTTAACTATAAAAAAATTATCAATTAATATTTACCAAATCAAGTCTTCCAAACTGGCTTCTTACTTTAATTCCTATGTTTAAGTTAACAACTTATCCCTAAATTTTGTAAAAATTAAGAAAAAATGGTGGGAAATTAAATATCGTCAATTAAATGGCAACACGCAAAAATGAAATTTTCTAAATTTCTATTGTAAAGATAAAATAATTAATAATCTGTTTCCACCATTGAAACGAATCACAAAATCACAGCGATTTGGCATGCTTACTCGTAAAATCAGTTCATCAAAATCACTGAAGAAAGGCCGCCCACGTTCTTTCTAACCTGTATATGTTTAAGTCCCATGTAATAGGGGGCGAGCCTATTGCCATCAACCGGGCACGAATCCAGACTCCGGGCTGCTACTGAGCAATTCAAGATGGAAAAACCCAATAACACTTTGCCCGACCCGGGAATCGAACCCAAGACCTCATGCTCAGAAGTAGCGCTTGCGACCACTAGACCAACGAGGCAGTCTAGATTAGAGGATTATATCCAAGATAAAAATGCTTGGAAACATGCTGGTCCTGCTCCATAGGACAATTTAGAGTCTAGACAAAATCAAACTGGTTGCTAATTTAATTGTATAATATTATTTTTTCTAACATTTATTTTACATTCTGTGATTACTTGAACCCACACACTGACTTATTAGTATTACTTGTTAAAATGTAAGGAATATCGTATAATTTTACAATGTTTATAAATATGTGAGCACCATGCATCTATCGTATAATTAATTTATCTATCATTCCTTCATTTTTCAATCTTTTTACCTATCGTGGTGTAGTAATCTTATTCAAGGTGCATCGTCTTCACATATAATTATACAATTAATGTATACAAGATATTGTGAAAACATTTTATAAGAGTAACGGTGGAGTTTCTTGCTCATTCTTCTCCATACGAAAACTACCTTTTGGAAGGGGCGACTAGAATCAATTCTGTTTTTTGTAAATTTTCACGTTCAATAGTGCATTTTATGTGCCTGATGGAAATAAATTATTTGACTTGACTTGACATTGTAGTGCATTAGTCGAAACGAATCACCGATCCGGCTTCGCAAAGTAAATCTGAATAGATCTGAGCATTGAGGTTGCCCCAGGTCCAAATGAGATCGGTTCTTCCACCAATCCAAATACTGGCACAAACCATTATTGTTCCCCTTCCATATGACAAAACTTCAAACTTTCTTGACGTCCAGAGGTCCTCCAAATTCGACCGGCCTCATACCGAAACGACATTCATCGGAAAAGCAAACACAAAGCCAGTCTTCTTCCTCCCAATTTCTGTGTATTCTGTTACTTCAAGCCCATTGTAAACGGGCCCTACGATTGCGGGGTGCTATAGGTGGAACTCTCAGCGGCCTTCGGGAACGCAGACCCACTACACGTAAACGATTTCTGATGGTTTGGTCGCTATCAGCAAGCCTGAAGAGTTGTGGACCCTCGTAGCCAACATCATGGTGGTCATGGTACGATTCCATCGAGCAGTACTTTGGCAGCAGTATGTACTGGTCCTGTCTGCGAGTGGTGATGCAAGATCGTCCTCCATGTCACTCGGCTACGCTTCCCGTAATACGATAGCGTGTCCAGAGGCGGCTTATGATGCTCTGTCTACCCAGAGCGTCATAAGCCGCCTATGGACACGCTCTCACTCCTGGCACTACTGCCTAGAGTGAGAGCCACAGTAAGTTGCCTGGAACCAGCTTGCAACATTCCGACGGCTCTCATCATCTCTTCTTCAAATGATGTCGTCGCTCCATATCGATGCAATTTTTTCAAAAAATTGTAATGGTTTTGTAAAAACACTATTATAAACTTTTATAGGAATGAATATTTAAATATTCATACAATACTGGGAAGTGGAGCGAAGAAGCGGAGCGGGGAAGCAGTTAAATGAACTGATATTCCGCCACCCGCTCTTGAGCGACTCATCGGGTGATCTCGGCCTAGTTCCACTCACTCCGCATTACTCCTTCGCTCCGCTCAGCTGCCTCGGTCCACGTCAGTGGACAGACAGCCTTAAGGGTTCGTGCATGAAAAAGAAACCATATAAGATACTTTCTAATCTAATTGTGAGGAAGCTAAAAATAATTGAAATAAATCTGTGACTGTAAAACTAGATACAGTTGTCGTGGCTCAAAACCGCATGACAGGAATGGTTTTGAGCCGCTAAAACTATTCTAAGGCTCCTGCAGACAGGTGCGACGCGAATCTGGTAGAAAAAATTCCATAAAGTTTTCATAGAAATAGTTCTACCGACTAGAATCGCGCTGTCGCATCGCGCCTATCTGCAACAGCCTTCAGATCGAAGAAAACGAAAACTGAAAAAAAAAAAAAACAAAATAATTAAGTCATTTCATAATTTAATATGCAAAACAAATGTTTACATGCACAATTATTATTAGTCGACAATGATTAACCCTGTCCGCGCCGCGCGCCGCTTGTTACAAACTTAATTAACAGTCCAAACATCACGGTGGGTGTGATTTATTCGCGTTCATATTGGGTTAACATTTGCGTGACGGACGACGGGTTGCAGATGGTAAATGCGTGTAAAAAGAAAAAAAAAAGTTGATTTTCATAAGCTTATTGTGTTCTCTTACATCCTAAACAAGTGGCATCCTTTATCTATGATTTATATTTGAAATAATAATAATATGTACAAGTATATAAAAAGGGGGAGGGAATAATCATAGGTCATCAAAAATTATATTTGTATTTAGGGTTCCCTAGAAAAAGAAGGAACCCTAAATACAGTTTCACCAAGTCCGTCTGATGTCTGTCCGCGGGTTAACTCAGACTAGAGACTCTTTGGATGCAATATATTGCGATAGTAAATTGTGGGGTTGGCAGAGAGTATCGAGCAACACAATCATTGAATACTTGTTTTTTCTTTTACTATCACTCAATACAAAAATATTGAGATATCTTTTTTTTTTTTTTTTCTTTTTTTTTTTTTAACTATGGCATCTCGCAGGTATACCACTAAGGTATTTACTGCTCAACCGAACAATCCTGTGGCTGCCTTAAGCACTACACTCAAAGCCTCCAGCCAGGAGCAACTATTCTAAATTAAAATTAGGCGAACGCTCGCTAAGGGCACCCCCTGTGGGGTACGAACCTCGGCTTAGGGCGTCGCTGAGGGGGGGACAGCAAGATGGGACAGGCTGGATCACGGATATATTATTATTAGACGGGGAATTTAAAGCTACGCGCTCAGCTGCGGCGCGGGCTGGCGCTTCATCGGACAAGATTGAGATATCACATCACAAAGTTATTATATACCACGCAGAGCGGATAATTCTTTCGAGAAAATGATTTAATATGACAATTTTACGGATCGATTTTTTTCAAAAATGGAGATAATGAATCATATCTAATGACTAGAAAAAATTTCGACGGTGACTAATAATTCAACCTGTGCAGTTTGTCAAACGGACAAAAATTGTTCGTTACTATTTTATTTTAGGTATGATAATGTTAATACAAAATACGGAATATTAGAAACATGTAGGTAGTACTGAATGCAAATTCGAGACATTTATACCCCGTTTATAAAGGGTTGATTTAACACTTGACCTTTTTGGTCTCCTTTGTGAAAAATCCTATTTGTAGCATTCTTACGACAAAACCGTGCATGACAATGTTTGATGTTAAACAGGATTTTTTGGCCGAAATGAAATTATTTGTTTTGTCCACAATTTGGTTATTCTTTATAACCGACTTCAAAAAAGGAAGACGTTCTGATTTCTTATAAGTAAGTGGGTTTGGGTGTGTAGGAACTGCTAATATTGTAGTACATACATATTTACAATTATAATATTTTGCACCTGATTAATGTCACCTAGAAGACCCAATTCACGTTTTTTTGCAGAATTTCGTTAATATTGGAACAGAACAGACTTACAAATTAAAATTTAGTCCTACAATAGACGTCATCACAGTGTAAGAAATAGAACCGAACTAGTTGCGACTAAAATTCTTGTTAACGAGATGCAAATGGTCGACAGCGCTTCTCTCAGGATTTCAGCGGATTGAGGGAAATTGGGCCGACAGGCGCAAGTCCTCACCAGCCCAAGTTTCACCACACCAGAGTAGAGTTGACGTCTGAATTCAATTCACGACGCCAGGTACAAATTAGAAGAATCTGGAACGTGAAGCAGATTGAAATAGTTCTAAGTTTCAGACGGTTCCAGTCGCACGCTGAGCCGTCCTTTGTCCTTGTAAAAGTAATGCAAACGCAATTCTGAAGCACACGAGTGCAATATGACTGAATAAAATTTGTTGAAGCAGTGAGATATTGCGTTTGTAAAGTGTTGTAGCACCGACGATGTGTTTTATTTGTTTTGACATACCTACTCCTATGGAGCAAGAAAGTAGGTACCTATAGGAGAATATTTGTTGTTATCAAAAACGATTTATTCATTTTTCTAGGTTTATTCAAGGGTGGGGTACGAACCAAAGATTCTAATTCGTAGATTTGCCCTCACCATACTAAGTCGCGCGAAAAAGTGTTCATACTGAAAATAATGAACTCGCACAATAATAATGGCGTTTCCATGACAATCAAGTCGTATCTGCGACAATGATGTGTGTGTAAGAAAGAAACAGAAACACGACCATCTTTTGACGCGACAAGGCCAATCTACGATTAAAATCTTTGGTTCGAACTCTCGCGGTCTCACTATTAAGGCGCAGGGTTCCGATTTGCCTTTGTCTCTGTCTTTTTCTTTACGTGTAAAGAGTAAAGAAAATAACCACACTTTTGTACTTTTTCAATGTTTTTCATTGTTTTTTTCATCATATTGCTCATGCTCATATTACTCATCATCCATCACTGAATGCAGGTTGACATTAGATATTTTATGGTATATTTTTAATTATAATTATAATTGTTAGTGAAGGTATAAACTGCTTTTAAAGACAATATTAAGAGGTGTGTTTGAAGATTTTTTTAAATGTATGTTTAATTAAGATTGGAGTTCCATCACTGTATTAAAATAAGACTTGTAAATATCATTCTTTTTTTTTTGGTCAAAATTATTTACGGTTTCACCTTCGCTGCCAACTGGAATTTGGTGACGTCATGAGAAAATACAATGTATTTTTTTTGTAAAATATGCATGAGGGACGTTTCAATATTTTTATTTTGGAAATATTTAAATATTTTTAGGAGTTTTTGGTAAGAAAAAGCTAAATAAAAAAAATCCGCGAATTTGCGGACCTGGCACTCAGATTGACAGTTTCAACCCCAGTGCCAAGTCCGCAATTTTGCGGAGTAGTTTCTTTTATGTATTATGGTTCATTTAAAATTATCTATGATATTTTAACAAAAGATAATAATAGTTTGCTTAATTATAATACCTTTGGTAACATTTACTAAAGTCTTTCACAGATTAGTCTTACAAAAAATAAAATAAAATCTCAAAGTAACTTAAAATTGCAACAAAAATAGCTGAATTACAGCATTCTAAGTAAAAATTAACAGAAACACCTCTTAAAATAATCACAGCTTCCTCAACACACAAAAAATTAAACTTCTAATTAATAAAATCTTCTATAAATAATATTTTGTTAGAACTTGTAAAATCAACTCACAAATAGCCCGCTGTATCATCGCGGTCTAAATAAACATTTTTTACAAATAAAACTCTAAAGCTAATCAGACTACTGATGACTATAAATACCAAATCTTTGGTAACTAAATAAAATAACCATAATTAAATTTAGATGGACAAGTGGTATTCATCGAAACATTCATAGCATAGACCAGGTTTGTCTTTACACATTTCGCAATGCCGAATATGCCGCCGGTCAGCAGCCTTTTCTTCGTCATCTGATGAGACATCCAAGCCTTCAAAATGGTACTCATCATCACTTCCATCATCTCCAAAGAGCTGATCTTCAATATCACTGTCCGTAATGTTATAAGTTAGTAGCAATTTGCTTCGTTTTGGCCTGGACGGCCCGGCTTCGTCATCCATATTTGAACCTTATTTACTTGAAAATAAAAGTCAATTTTAAAAAACCGCAACTTGTAACGGTATTTTGTATTATTCAAGCGTAGAGCCAGCCTACAAACGTGTTGCCAAGCGCAGTGCCGGGCGCGTACTAATTCATAGAAACCGAGCGGCGCTACTCCGCATATTAGCGGGGCCGGCACCCCGCGCTCACCCCGCACCCCGCTAATTTGCGGAGCTGGCAGCGAAGTTGTTAAGAGATACACTGCTTTAAAAAACCCCGTTTTCGGAACCCTGCGCCTTAATGTAAATGTACCTACTCTATACCCACAAACCCAGACGCACAGATTCTGCATACATAGTGAATGTTTGCTGACCCATTTTTGCGAATGTCCTAATATTTTAGGCATACAGTGCGAAGTCCAACCCGTCATACCAATTTTTCTCTCCTTAAAATAACGCATAGATAACACGTCGGGCGTGGCCCAAAGGTCTTAGGACCTTGACTTTATCAATGTATTTATCAGTCAGTGGAAGATACTTCAAGTTGACAAGACAAGAGTTTCAGAAGATGCTTACTTTCTCCCTCCGGGTGCAAGCTGTCTCAAGGCTGAATTTCACAAAAATCGGTAAAGTGGTTTCTCTGAAAAAAAAAAATTAGACAGATACAATTTTGCTATAATATTTATTATTTGCCTTTTACGGTTTTTATGACTTGACAAAACATCGACATTTCTTGGTGATACTTAAGTAAGTTTAATATATTAATATAATCATACTAAATACAAATGTATTAAAACAACAAATCTAAAACAGGTTCAGCCCAAAAATTTTATACTTTCCGAGGGCCGGAACTCTACAATAAGTTAAATAAAGAATTAGGTATTTGTAATTACAATAAATCTAAATGTAAACTTATATTGACTAACTAGCTACTAAAATTCAAGTACATCCAAATAGAAGAGCTACTAGTTATAAAAAAGTAATAGGAACCATTCGTCTAGTTGGACATGAACCTACTCACATATCCTCTCATCATCTCAACACTACACACACATACACACACACAGACAAACACAAACACACCCTCACCCCCCATGCACCTTGAACTCCACTACACTTCATACAAATTTTAGATTTTTTATTTTTTTCTTTTACAACAATTATAGTTTGCCTAATAACATAAAAATGTAATTTTCTATAATAATGTTTTTGATGATTATTTTTCCTCTAGGGGGAGTCCCTGGTGTCCTGATACAAGTCACGGCTTAGTTTAGGCACCACTCTCCCACAAATTAACATTGTCCTACATTATAATTATTTTTTACATTTATAAGTGTTATTTGTGGAAGAAAAATAAACATTTTTACTTATTTATTTATTTATTTATTAAACTTTCCGGACTCCGTTGCGCAGTGTAGAAGAACAACGCGGTCTCACATACAGACACAAAAAGCGACTTTATAATTTCAAAATCTAGAAGATTGCATAGTTATCATCGAATAATTATGAACAAAAACTGCCGAATACCTAGACGTTCCGGTACAAAAAATACAATATGATGTAATATCTTTGACATACTTACAAAGGCAAGTAAGTATGGCTAAAAATAAAATTACAATACAACGGCGTAGGGAGCCGCAATAAGCCATCTGCTGATTCATCTTGGTCCCAACTTATGCTGTAGACATACGGATATACTCGTACCTACTATTTTATCCCAAGCTTTGCGTTTGAGAAAGGTAAAACTGCGGTAAATATAGGGTTACCATCATTCGGATTTGTCCGGACAAGTTCGGGTTTTTGTACTTTGTTTTGCCTGGAATTTTCGAAAACAGGGAATTTAAAAAAGTAGGTAAATTATTGATTACTGAAAAAGAAAAATTAGTTTCTAAGTAAATTATCAGGACATTTTTTGCAAAAAAGGGAGATAAAGAAAGGCGACTAACAAAAAGTATTTACACGACAGATGTGTGAAAACCCGAAGCTCTAGAAGGATATAATTATAGTGATTGATTACACACCAATTACACAATCACACACCTTAATGGTGATGTTTTTCAGAAAGGTGCATGAGGTGCGTAATTCTCGCAACCAGCCTGCGTGTATGACTAATTACGCAACACATTTTCCTAAACGATTACGACATTTTTTTTCATTTTGACAGTTCAACAACATTCATTGCGTTATTTACAGGTTTTTATTTCGAGATTGATCGTGAGGTACTGATGTATAATCGAAGCAAAAGGAGTATCTAAGGATCGTAGCAGGTGGCGGGCGTTCTGTATTTTTTTCTTACCCCCATATATGTGAAGAAGGGGTAAGTATAGGTATGTGTCTGTATTTTGTAAATGTCCGGTTTTTTGCCAGGACTTTTCAAAATTCGAAATGCTAACCCTAATTTAAGTGTGTTTCGCGTTGTATAGCCACGATGTGTATGGTTAGACGATCTTAATAGTTTATGAGTGTTAGGGTTCACTAATTTCCATTTCTATTTAAATAAATTTAAACAAAAAAGTCTAGTTTCCAGGCCAGTAACTATTTGCCGCCGGTACCCCGTCCCTCGAGGCTGTTAAGAGAGGACGGGGTTGCGTTGCAGCACGGTTCGGGGAGATTGTCGTGGTAGGCGCATACTTCTCCCCGAACCGAACTCTCGCCGAGTTCCACAACTCCCTTGCGGAGTTGAGAGTCGTCGTCGTCGGGTTCTGTTCCCTCCCCGTGCTCGTCCTGCGGGGACTTCAATGCCAAGAATGTGGCTTGGGGTTCCCGGTATACGGACACACGGGTAGGATGGTGGAGGAATGGGCGCTGGAGACAGTCCTGGTCGTCCTTAATCGGGGTTCTGTCCCCACGTGTGTGCGGATGCGGGGTGAATCAGTGGTGGACATCTCGTTCGCTAGCCCCGCTCTGTCGCCGCGTGTCATTGACTGGCGCGTCATGGAGGAGATGGAGACGTATTCCGATCACCGGTACATCCGGTTTGATGTCTCCGCCCAGACCTCGAGCGCGCCGGTCCGACAGGCCCCGAGTGGTCCGCGGTGGGCGCTGAAGCAGCTGGACCGGGAGCTCCTCCTGGAAGCCTCGATCGTGCAGGCCTGGGTGTCATCACCGGACAGGCCTGCCGACACCAACGACGAGGCGGAGTGGTTCCGGGAGGCCATGTCCGAGATATGCGACGTGGCAATGCCCCGGGTCCAGCCTGGACGTGCTTCGCGCCAGGTGTACTGGTGGTCGCGTCAGCTGACGACACTGCGCAATGCGTGCGTTACTGCGCGACGCCGGTACACTAGGCACCGCAGGCTCCGTATTCGACCTCCGGATACGGAAGCCATTCAGGCGGAGCTGTACGAGGGGTACAGAGCGGCGAAGACCGCCCTCCAAGCGGAAATCCTGCGGGCCAGGGCACTGGCCCGCGAGGAGTCACTGGAGACTCTGAACAGAGACCCGTGGGGACGCCCATATAAAATGGTGCGAGAGAAACTCCGCCCATGGGCTCCCCCGCTGACGCAGAGTCTCCGGCCGCAGCTTGTGGGGGACGTGGTGAGCGCTCTGTTCCCTTCGAGAGGGGAACACGCCTCCCCGCCCATGGCTCCGCCTACTGCGGTGCCTGATGCGGACCACACCGCCGACGACGACGACGATGCTCTGGATGTGACCGAGGTAGAGATGAGGGTGGCGGTACGTAGGCTGAATGCCAGAAATACCGCCCCAGGACCCGACGGCTTACCTGGGAAAGCCTGGGTCCTGGCCTCAGAGGCTCCCGGGCCTCGACTAAGGGGGCTCTTAAGCGCATGTATGGAGAGGGGCCAGTTTCCACTTCATTGGAAGACGGGGAAACTGGTTTTTGATGTTGTGAAAAAAGAGTACCAATCTACTTTCAAGACTAAAACTATTAACATTAATGGCACCTCCGTTGGCTTTAACCAATGGGCCACTCCGGGTATTTATAAAAGTAGAGCGAGACTATACGAGTTATATGGTTTGAAAAAATATAAGTTTGATACTCCTTTCCTAGAGTATGTCAAAAATTATTTAAAATTATTTAAAAAGGTTAGTGTTTTAGCTAAATCAACATTTTTAAGCGATACAATTAAAAATTCCAATAATAAAGTAAAAACCACTTGGAAAATTATCAACAATGAAACGGGTAAATCGGTTAAGCAAGATAAACAACTCGAGATTATGGTCGATAGTAAATTAGTTACTAAAGCAGCTGACGTAGCTGAGGCGTTTAATGAGTTTTTTGCCAACATACCTATAACTACGACTCGCTCCTTAAATTCGTCCCCATCTAAAGCCGAAAACCTTCTGCTTAGTAGTGTGTCTAAAAGTAGTCGCATATTTAGCTTCGAACATGTAACGCCTCGTGATGTAGTTAATGTTTTTAACACACTCAACTGTAAAAACACTGGTGATTACTGGGGAATCTCCATTAAACTTTTAAGTAATATAATAGACATCGTAGCCCCCTATCTAGCTGTTACTTTTAATAAATGTGTTGATTTAGGAACTTTTCCTGATCTCATGAAGAGTAGTAAAGTCATACCATTATTTAAATCAGGTAATAAAAATGACGTTGGCAATTTCAGGCCTATTTCTATTTTACCAGCATTCAGCAAAATATTTGAAAAGTTAATACTCAAGCAGTTGCTAAGACATTTTAATTTAAATAGCCTCCTTCATAATGAACAATATGGCTTTACAAAGGGTCGTTCGACTACAGATGCGGGTGTTGCTCTGCTGAAACACATATTTAACGCATGGGAGAACTCTCAAAATGCTATTGGTGTTTTCTGTGATCTCTCCAAAGCCTTTGATTACGTGCACCATGACACGCTTTTGCGTAAACTGCGTCATTACGGTGTGCTAAACGAAGCTCTAAACGTTTTAAATTCGTATTTAAATAATAGGTCGCAATGTGTAGATGTTGATGGTGTAAAATCTTCCGGGCTACCAGTTCAGTTAGGTGTACCTCAAGGCTCAATACTGGGTCCATTCTTGTTTTTAGTGTATATCAATGACTTACCTTTCTATTTAAAGGATATATGTGAAGTTGTACTGTTTGCAGATGATACTTCTCTTATTTTTAAAGTAGACAGGAATAGACAAGATTTTGACGATGTAAACAGTGCACTGTCAATGGTTACGGATTGGTTTACGACAAATAACCTAGTTCTCAATGCCAAGAAAACGAAATGTGTAAAGTTTGCCCTCCCAAATGTTAGAAATCTAGGACCCAACATCGTCTTAGATAAAGAGGTGCTTGAAACTGTAAACTCGGCAGTTTTTCTGGGCATAACAGTAGATGCTAAACTTCAGTGGGGCCAACATATATCGAGCCTAGCGGGAAGGCTCAGTTCGGCCGCCTACGCTGTCAGAAAAGTAAGACAATAAACTGATGTTGATACAGCTCGGTTAGTATATTTTAGTTATTTTCATAGCGTTATGTCCTACGGTATTCTGCTTTGGGGCAAAGCTGCAGATATTCAAAATATATTTGTCCTCCAAAAACGAGCTATTCGAGCAATTTACCAGCTAGGTGCCAGAGTTTCTCTGAGAGATTTTTTCAAAGATATCGGTATCCTCACAGTGGCATCACAATACATCTTCGCCAACATCTTATATATTAGGTAGAATATACACTTATACACTAAAAACAGTGATATTCACAATGTTAACACTAGAAGTAAGGATAAACTACGTGCTCCCTCCCACCGGCTTCATAAGGTTCATAACTCATTTGTTGGGCTTGGTATAACCTTTTATAACAAGCTACCCTCTTGTTTGCTAGATTTGCCTTTTAATGCGTTTAAAACTAAAGTAAAGTCTAACCTTTGTTCAAAGGCATACTATTCTATCAACGACTACTTAAATGATAAAAATAGTTGGTCGCTGTGTTTAACTCAAGACAATGTTTAAATGTTCTTTCTCCAGAATTAGTTTACCTACTGACAGGTTTTATGAGTTTATATAAAAGTTTATAATTTTACTTTTTATGTACATTTATTTTATTTTTATTTATTGTTGACATAATCTACTCATTACAATGTTTTTTTTAATGAGTTGTATTATAATATGTGGTTAGCTAGCGACCTCGACAATTATTTATTTTACCTCGATGGTCCTTTTTTTTTTTTTTTTGGGTGGGAAATCATCAAATGACTCCTCCCGCTCTGGGTGGAGCGGGAGGGCGTGTCAGACTCTTACTGACTAAAACCCACCCGTGTTCCTTCTCTTGCCTGTGCAATGCTAGGGGGCCACGGTATCCCTTTCGGACTTTCCCGCAACCCCGGCAGGCAATGGTCTCATCGGACCCCTTCACTCGCTGACACTCTTTGAGGCGCGCGTGGAACACAACGCGCCGTCGACCCGGGCTTGGTCCTTACCGGACGGCGAGCTACCCATTGCTCACCGTCCGCAAGCCCGCGCCTACGGTGGCCGGGAATCCGCGATCGATTCCCGACGCCCGGGGCGTCTCCTCCTGCGGCGGCTAGGGGCGTGAGGGCGCGAAATTTGCCTCTCCCTCACGCGCTCCGCCTCCTCCTTCGCGAGCATTACTAGGGTGGTGTATTAAGGAGGTGACGGCCTCCCATACCCTCTCGCTCCGTACCATGGCCTGGACTAGGGCCGGACGCGAGAGATCCCCGCCACCGATCGCCTCCACGAGGACACGGCGGTGCTCTGCCCAAGCCGGGCATACCGCCACCGTATGCTCCACCGTGTCCTCCGGGCGATCCACGCAGTGATGACACCCGGGCGTTTCCTCCCGCCTTATACGAAACAGGTACCTCCCGAAACAGCCGTGTCCGGTGAGGACCTGCGTCAGGCGGAAGGTGAGGACGCCGTGGCGCCTCTCCAGCCACTCCTCAAAGAGGGGACTTATCGCCGCAATAGTGGCGTGCCCAGCACTGGGTTGCGACAATCGCACTCTCCATGACGCCATGAGATCCCGTCGGAGCTCTGTCCGCTGTGCCGCGAATTCTCGCGGCATCGGAGTCAAGCCCCGGCGTTTCGCCTCCCCGCGCCATTCCCAAATATGCGCGAGGACTTTTGCCTCCAGATCCCATGGCGGCAATCCGGCAAGGAGGCTCGCCGCCTCACCGGAGACCGTGCGGTATCCCCGGACCAGCCGGGTGGCCATGACCCTCTGGGACGCGTTCAACCGGCGGGCAGGCCGCCGCCTCAACGAATGCGCCCACACCGGTGCCCCGTACAGGGCCATGGACCGCACGATCCCCGCGTATAGCCTCCGGCAGGAGGCATTTGGACCCCCTAGATTGGGCAGGAGCCGCTTCAAGGTAGCCCCGGCCCGGTCCAGTCTGGGAGCCAAACGTCGGAAATGCACCACGAAGTTCCACCGACTGTCGAGGACGAGTCCCAGGTACTTCATCGTCGACTCGACGCCGATGTGAACCCCTCCTACCGTTATTTGGGAACCCGACGGTGGCGCGTTCCGAGGACCATGAAAACACATGGCCTCAGACTTGTGCAAGGCCTCCTCGAGTCCCAACTGCCGGAACCTCGATGGTCCTAGTTTATCAATTATAACTTCTAGTTACAGCTCTATGTAAGCGGGCACGCCCTTTATGCCTGGAGGCTTTATTTTCTTTTTTTTAGATATTGTTTACGTTTAGTTATTTTTATTTCTGCTTGAGTATAGTTCTCGATGTTTTTGGTTGGTATATTGGCGTGTGCTAGCTGTCATATGGCTATTAATTTATAATTTAAATTTTATTTTGCGTAATGTAAATTATCTTAAAAATTATTGTATAGAATCATTTTTTTTTTCCCTAACTGAACAGACAGCTGTGCTGCTGGGGAGTTTGTTGCGCCACTTCTTCTTCCCAGCAAAAGCACTAGGAAGTGGTGAAGGGTGGGCGTTTTGGGGGACTGTCTTATGTAATTTTGACGTTCGAAAAGTGCTGATTCTCAGCCTAGTTTGAATAAATGACTTTTGAATTTGAATTTGAATTTGAATTTTGGTCCTAATCAAGAAGCCGGAGCACCCTGCGGACTCTCCGTCCGCTTACCGGCCCATCGTGCTGCTCGACGAGGTGGGCAAGCTCTTTGAAAGAGTAATTGCAGACCACCTTGTCGGGTGGCTGGTGCGGGTGGGGCCGGATTTGGCGGAGAGCCAGTTTGGTTTTCGCAGGGGGCGCTCCACGGTGGGCGCCATCATGCGCGTGCGAGCCCTTACGATGGGGGATGCGGTGGCTCGGGGTGGGGTCGTCTTGGCGGTGTCTCTAGACATCGCCAACGCCTTCAATACCCTGCCCTGGAGTTGCATCAGGGAGGCACTCCGGTATCACCGGATGCCGACCTACCTCTGTCGTGTGGTCGAGGCCTATTTGACGGACAAGGCCATCATCTACCCCGGTCACCAGGGAGAGTGGAATCGGCGAGAGATGTCGTGCGGTGTCCCACAGGGATCGGTCCTGGGGCCGCATCTGTGGGACATCGGATACGACTGGGTGCTGCGCGCAGACCTCCCCAATGGCGTCAGCGTCGTTTGTTACGCTGACGAAACGTTGGTCCTGGCGCAGGGGAGGTCGCACCAGGCGGCGGCTGAACTAGCGACACACGGGGTTGCGACAATCGTGGCCAGAATCCGGCAGTTGGGACTCGAGGTGGCCTTACACAAGTCCGAGGCCATGTGTTTTCATGGTCCTCGGAACGCGCCACCGTCGGGTTCCCAAATAACGGTAGGAGGGGTTCACATCGGCGTCGAGTCGACGATGAAGTACCTGGGACTCGTCCTCGACAGTCGGTGGAACTTCGTGGAGCATTTCCGACGTTTGGCTCCCAGACTGGAGCGGGCCGGGGCTGCCTTGAAGCGGCTCCTGCCCAATCTAGGGGGTCCAAACGCCTCCTGCCGGAGGCTATACGCGGGGATCGTGCGGTCCATGGCCCTGTACGGGGCACCGGTGTGGGCGCGTTCGTTGAGGCGGCGGCCTGCCCGCAGGTTGAACGCGTCCCAGAGGGTCATGGCCACCCGGCTGGTCCGGGGATACCGCACGGTCTCCGGTGAGGCGGCGAGCCTCCTTGCCGGATTGCCGCCATGGGATCTGGAGGCAAAAGTCCTCGCGCATATTTGGGAGTGGCGCGAGGAGGCGAAACGCCGGGGCTTGACTCCGATGCCGCAAGAAATCGCGGCACAGCGGACAGAGCTCCGACGGGATCTCATGGCGACATGGAGAGTGCGATTGTCGCAACCCAGTGCTGAGCACGCCACTATTGCATCGATAAGTCCCCTCTTTGAGGAGTGGCTGGAGAGGCGCCACGGCGTCCTCACCTTCCGCCTGACGCAGGTCCTCACCGGACACGGCTGTTTCGGGAGGTACCTGTTTCGGATAAGGCGGGAGGAAACGCCCGGGTGTCATCACTGCGTGGATCGCCCGGAGGACACGGTGGAGCATATGGTGGAGGTATGCCCGGCTTGGGCAGAGCACCGCCGTGTCCTCGTGGAGGCGATCGGTGGCGGGGATCTCTCGCGTCCGGCCCTGGTCCAGGCCATGGTACGAAGCGAGAGGGCATGGGAGGCCGTCACCTCCTTCTGCGAAGCAGTAATGCTCGCGAAGGAGGAGGTGGAGCGCGTGAGGGAGAGGCAAATTTCGCGCCCTCACGCCCCTAGCCACCGCAGGAGGAGACGCCCCGGGCGTCGGGAATCGATCGCGGATTCCCGGCCATCGTAGGCGCGGGCTTGCGGACGGTGAGCAATGGGTAGCTCGCCGTCCGGTAAGGACCAAGCCCGGGTCGACGGCGCGTTGTGTCCCACGCGCGCCTCAAAGAGTGTCAGCGAGTGAAGGAGTCCAATGAGACCATTGCCTGCCGGGGTTGCGGGAAAGTCCGAAAGGGATACCGTGGCCCCCTGGCATTGCACAGGCAAGAGAAGGAATACGGGTGGGTTTTAGTCAGTAAGAGTCTGACACGCCCTCCCGCTCCACCCAGAGCGGGATGATTTATTTGATGATTTCCCACCCAAAAAAAAAAAAAAAAAAAGGCCAGTAACTATTTGCTTTGAATATTTTGTACTGGCAACACTTTAGTTTGTCAGTTGGTCCGCATATTGTCATCTGTGAATGGTTGACGAGATTAAATCGTTAACCAATCACAAAACTCGATTTTACCGCGCAAATTATCGGAAACTGGGAGGAGTGGGAGGCGGGAAAAGGTCGGTTGAACATTCTGACTCGAGCTGTTGGACAAGAAGGTCTTGAGAAAGAATAAAATTGTGTTTCCTGTTACCTGGATTTTCTTCAGTACTTCACCTAGCTGGGTATCCTTAAAGTCTAAATTTAGTACACAGTCTCAGTTACAACTAAAATGATATTTGTATCGGATCTTGAATCGATTTTATTTGATACATGAAACAAATTGCTCGTTGATTTAAAAAAAAACTGACAGCACACTGACATATCAACGTATAACTAAATAATTAATAAATTTATAGGATAGATGATTATGATGTTTAATTATTTTTATCTTTTTTGGAAACGCATGCCTGAGAGATATTTCTCGACGGCATGTGAAGCCAAGTCAGAGGTCCATGGGCGGCTTTAAAACTCTGACACCAGGTTAGTCACTAACAATCGATTGCCGATTCCCGGCCACCGTAGTAGGCGCGGGCTTGCGGACGGTGAGCAATGGGTAGCTCGCCGTCCGGTAAGGACCAAGCCCGGGTCGACGGCGCGTTGTGTTGCACGCGCGCCTCAAAGAGATGTCAGCGAATGAAGGGGTCCGATGAGATCATTGCCTGCCGGGGTTGCGGGAAAGTCCGAAAGGGATACCGTGGCCCCCTGGCATTGCACAGGCAAGAGAAGGAACACGGGTGGGTTTTAGTCAGTAAAAGTCTGACACGCCCTCCCGCTCCACACGTCATTTGATGATTTCCCAACCAAAAAAAAAAAAAAAAGGTTAGTCACTAACCACACGAAAATAAGAATACGATGTTTTGACAATTCAAAAGTGCCTGTAAATGGTTTAATTGAAATAAATTAAGTTTGAGTTTATGATTTTAAGAAAATGGAAAACTTCGAAATAAGCAGGAACAGTCCACCGCCTTACTATTACGGCATAGAGACGTTGTTAGTGTAAAACTGTAAGGTGTAGGCGCTTAGTTCATTTATAAGTTTATCCCCTGGCTGGATGCTGTCTGGCCGGAGTGAAGCGTTTAGTCGCTCTTCCTAAAAGCGACTGACTCACTATTTGCCGATGCTGAAAGTATCATGTCTGCCTTCACCATAAAACACTCGTAAATAAAATGAAATACGGCCACAAAAAGCCAATGTCCTACAAGTTTATTTGGTGTCGACTTTCACGCCTCCGCGAGATAATAATCTATAGCTTTTTTAACAATTTTAGGGTTCCGTACGCGGGTAGCAAACGGAACCCTATTACTAATCCTCCGCTGTCCGTCTGTCCGTCCGTCTGTCTGTCAGCGGGCTGTATCTCATGAACCGCAATAGGTAGACAGTTGAAATTTTCACAGATTGTGTACTAAAATAATTTTAATTTATTTGTATTATTTGTAACACTACGCTTTTTACTTTAGTAGAAAACCTAGTGTTAAATATTTTACAGTGGTACGGAACCCCAATTTTTAAAGGTTTTTATGCCCCGAGATGAAGCTTGTAGCAAAAAGACCACTAAGGAAACTATGAACCAATTAGTTACAAAAATAATGAATTTATATTCTTCATTAGTTTATGAACGCAGACGACGTTCTTATAATAGGAGCCCGATCGTTAGGAGTTTGTTCACTGTCGACCCATTGGTATCCACAGGATACTGGAAACGGGAGACTTTTTGATACAGAAAAACTATTTTTTGAACTATTTCTACATAACTTTTGCGTTATAACTTTAATATATTATTCTATTTTCTCAATTTTTTTTAATATATATTTTTTAATGCTTTATTAAAAGGAACCGGGTTCCTACTAATGAATTACAATCTAGCCTTTAGAACTAATAAGCAATTTTAATTTAACTTAATTTTTTACGTGATAATTATTTTAAAACTTTTAATAGTGTTTATTGCACTTTACACAAGTACGTTTCACTTTCTTAGTCTGATATAATAATAAAAACACTTTGTTCATTGTGTTGTATGTATGTCATTGACACTATTATTTCTACACTTAACAACAACAACAACACACACACAACAACAACAACTACACTAACTCAAAGGCATTTGTTCGTTTTAGTCTTCGCACTATGTTTGTATTGTCTAACAGCTGAAATGCCTCGACGTTCACATGTTTGTGAAGTCTGTGTTCGTAGGATTCAGCAAATTTTTGAATTATATCGGTGATGGGTTCCTTTTTTAAGTCACGATGGAGGTCGTCATTTCTAGGGCGCGTGAACAATGCGCCTTAGTACCTTATTTTGGAATGTCTGTATCATTTTGATGTTGGTCGGTTTAATACAGCCCCACAGCTGGATCCCATACGTCCATATTGGCATGAGAATATGCTTATATAATAACATTTTGTTAAGCTTCGTGCAGACTAGCGCGACGCGCCAGCGCGACGCGACACCGGCTATTGTTATACCGTGAAGTTTTCTTGGAATTTGTATTGTTCGAGTCGCGTCGCGCCGTCGCGTCGCGCTGGTCTGAACGAGGCTTTATGCTCATGAGCTATCAGTTCTTTTCATCTAACTATAAGCCTACTTTAACCTACGAATATTACTGGACTATAGGGTGGAAATCAAACTGACTAAATTGGAGCCCTACTGCCGTGATACACCTGCACGATTAGTACTAAGTTATTCACCATTTCACGACAGCTTTAGGATAGACTTTAGGCTTTAGGAAAGGACATTTATAGTCAAGTTAAAATATCATGCCCTATTTTCTTGCTTGTTTCTGGAGATGATAATGTGACAACATTATTGCATTTTTGTCGTTGAAAACAAAAGTTCTTGCGACAAAGTTCTTAGTTTTTCATAAAAGTCTTCTCATACATGACGAGTGTCACTTTACAGTCTACTTGAACTATAACGGGAGCTTGCAGTGAGCTGTCAACAGTTGACAGCATCAGGTGGAATGACAGCTCAATTCAAGTTCAATTCACCTCAGTTTTCACGGTGAGATTCTAGTTTTAAATATGGTGAGATTTATACAGAATGGACGGGCAGTTCTCACTACTTAGTCCTCTCAGATTTCTGCAAGTTTGCACAGGTCTAGATTCAGTGCACGTAGACCATACATTAACCAAGCAAGTTCTCAGTATCGTTGCATTTCGTGTCACGTAAGCCGTTGGCTTTCTGCCACCTGTGGAGTGCATAACTATCAGGCTTTATTTGACTACTGGCCTTAAGTCAGGGCTGTCAAAAAAAGAATGCCTTTTCTCGAACTTAAAAATGTTTTGAAACATAACTTAAATAGCATCACACCCTTATTCCCCGAAAGGTTAGGCAGATGTATAGGTAGCAGCAGCTATAGTACCTACACCCACGTTTCGCCAGATATATTTAAGTCCCATGTTATTGGGGTGAGCCTATTGCCATCAACCGGGCACAAATCCAGACTCCAGGCTGCTACTGAGAAATTCGAAATGGAAAAACCGTTTAACACTTTGGCTGACCAGGGAATCGAACCCAGATGCTCAGTAGTAGCGCTTGCGACCACTAGACCAACGAGGCAGTGCAAATGTTTAAAATCTAGTTTATATCGATGAATAAAGCCTAAGGGCAAAGTATTGTTGGGTTTTTCCAACAGGAGTTTCTCAGTAGTAGCCCGGAGTCTAGAATTGTGCCCGGTTGATGGCAATAGGCTCGCCCCCTATTACATGGGACTTAAAAAACATAACTGGCGAAATGTGGGTGTACTACAGGTACACCTCTGCCTCATGGAAACAAAACGTGATGTTATGTTAAAGCCTAATTTACACGATGTGATTTAATTCCCTGTGGCATACGATAAGCTGGCAACAATTAAAGTTGCACTCTCTAAACAGTGTCTAGATAGACGATGCAAGTAATTTATCTCTTAAATTTTATTGTACGCATGGGGTTATCAAACCGCCAACTTCCAAACTCCGGGCTGCTACTAAGAAATTCCTAATGGAAAAACCCAATAAGACTTTGCCCGACCTGGGAATGGAACCCAGGACCCCATGCACGTCTAGAAGTCACGCTTACGACCACGAGACCAACGAGGCCGTTTATTCGTTATTCCGAGGCCGATCGTTATCAGCCACACTAAAAGATGAAGGGAATATATGTACATATATTTGATTTAGCGCTGTCAACCAGGCCCTGCCAGTCTCGACACAGATAGCGATCGCTCGTAATGGCGTCCCTAAACGCGCGAGACGTGCTTCGCAAGCATCTATGTCGAGGCTGCCGGGCCAGCAGTGTCTTGCTTGGCTAGTTGAAATAAAATTGCGCATAAGACAATATTATTTACAAGAGCATCATTTTCAAGTGTGTCAGCCCTACCTACTGGAATGGACTGGCCTTTATACGTTACGTAGCGTTGAGACTCCAAGCTACGTCAATCTGATGATACACCATTTACTGATTGATTTCCATCAGTCATCCGCTTTGATACATTTATCAAAGGATTAACTGAATAAACTCTTGAAAGATCAATGAAACAAATTCCAGGGGGCTTTGATATTAGCTTGTTCCTATAGTCTGTTCCAAAAGTATATGATGGAGATGTAAACAAACCTTGTTTAGGTTAAATTCTTACACGATCACAAACAAAAGGGACTAAGATACACAATCATCTGCATTTAGAAGGATTCGTTTGTATATCTCAACACGTTCTCCAATTTATTGTTTGAATAACATTATAAAATTGTAGGTATTTGAAAAATCATCGACAAAAATTGAGGTTATAAAATTAACATCAATTGTCTAATTACAGTTGAAGTTCTAATGACAATTGAAGTTCTCATTTGAGAAACGTCTTTCAGATGATTACAAATTTGTATTTGGGTTAAAGACGTCCAACTAATTCTAATCACATCCAAAGAATTAAATCAAAGCACTCAATTTGTACAGACGACCCACGATGGCTGGGACTGGGATAGACTGGAAGCGGAAGGCCAAGGTATTGTGGCGCAGCATGGGAAGCCTATGTCCAGCAGTAAACTGCGATAGGCTGCGTTGACTACAAAATTGCATCCACAGGTCTCTACGTTTTTTGATCAATCAATTTGTTTGCATCCTCATCAGATAGGTGTGAGTACTATGTACTAAAGAGCTCTACCATTTACCGGTTATTTGTCTTTCATTGACTTGAATGTGCCCTGGGGGCTGTGAGTATGTCATGCTCACTCAAATGTCTCACTGATGGTCGCGCGTGTGTTGGACCATTTAGCTCCCTTCAAAATGGTTGAGCTGAATGGTGCTGACCTATGCGCCATGTTCGTGAACGGGCGCCGTTAGTTGGGACTGGTCATCTCTTAGGTGCTTATTTTAACTTATTTTAATTTTTTAATGGTTCTTTGTTTTTATCTTTTTATCATGAATGATGTAACCAATATTTTTATATTTTTTGTCCGTCGAGTTTCTTACCCGTTCTTCTCCATAGGTACCTACTACACTTTGGAATGGGCAACTGGGTTCATATTTCTGTCTGACCGACTCCTTGACAATTCAAAGTGCCTGTAAATGGTTTAATTGAAATAAATGCTTTGAGTTTGAGTTTGAGATACTTCTCGAAAAGACCATATTTATTTTGCACAGATTTATTTAGCCCTAGGCAGTCATAACACTATCGAATTTTGTTCCAGCAAGGTACGGAAACGAACAAAATATGAACAAAAAGATCCCAAAACGGAATGAATTAAATTAAACTTTTTGGCCAGAATCGCACCCGGTCCGATTGCTAGAATGTCTGAATATTTTAGCTTTAGGCCGGGACTCCACCAAAGCGGAGATGAGACAAGAGGAGAGGAGATGTATTTTAATCAACCAATAGAACTTCGTTATTTACATATCTCGTCTCGACTCCGCTTCATTGGAGACCACTGAGCGGAGATCTATCATATTTGTATAGCGCGATATGCGAGCTGTGCATCGCAAGCTGGCAACGGCGCGCAGTGGAGACGAGAAGAGATGTGAGCGGCGTGAAGTGAGCGGTGCCGTAAGAGTTTCGCTCTAGCTAGCACACATCTCACAGATAAACAGTCACAATCTGTCATTTTGTCTATTCTTCCGTCGAAAAAACTCGTACAAAACCCGTTTCTATACTTGTCATGCTATGCGTAGTCTAGCCAGTACGCATCTCAGCATAGCTTCGGTGCATTATGTCGTGGCCAGATCTTAAAATTGATCATTTCATGAAATGAACATCAACCTCTGGTCCAGTTTGTTATCTGCTTGGACGTGTGCGTTACCCCAGCCAGATAATGTCGAAAATCGTCAACTAAGTGCAATAGATAATTAGAAATACAGGTTCTGTAATTGGTAAGCAGATTTTTTGGTAAGCTGATAGTTTTTTAATTATTTGATAAAAACACTTCTGGCTGGAGTAACGTTACCCCAGCCAGATCTTTTGTTTTCTAACGGATATTTTGAAATAAATTTTATCACATCATGATGTGGCCTGGCCAGATCATTGAAAACTAACGTTTAACCATATGAACAGTTAAACGCACGACTACTTCATGATGTGGCAAAACATAAGTGATCATATCGTAAAATAGTTAGATTATCCACCGGTAGAGGCATTGATGTCGCTTTGTTTTTGTTGTGCATCATGGCGGTGGCATAATCCGAATCAAACAAAGTAGGGTGACTACGCAAAAAGTCGATGGACTTTTATTGAGTTTCCAACTATGAAAAGCCATCAACTTGGAAGTACCGCTCGCCGGCCGCTGCCGCTGCGTGAAATACAACACAGCACTTAAAATTATATTTAAAAAAAAACTTACGCACTTATGTGGCCCCACCAAATCGGTTAGGTTAGGTTAGAATTGTGACCAACTGCGCGCGAGCCGAGCGAGCGCAGAGAGCGGTGCCGCGGCAGCGGCCGGCGAGCGCTACTTCCAAGTTGGTCGAAGTTACGAGTACTTGGCTATTTTTATTACACCTTACACCAAGGATACCCTACATTATTGATATGGTCAAACGTCGACTGACATATCATTAAACACGACGTTGAACGGTGACGTTTAAACGATATGGCCAATGTTAGCTGGCCATTTCATGAAATGATCAATTCTAAGATCTGGCCACGGCACATACCTACACCCTAGCCGAAAAACATCACTTCTCGTCTCCGCGTCGGACATGTCCGCACATCTCCGCTTTGGTGAAGACCGGGTCTTTAAGTATTAATTTCTATTACGAACTCAGTTTTTCCTTTTACTTTCTTATAATCATAAATTGTGAACAAGAGCCTCCCGAAGTTAGACTGTTTTGTATATTTTTTATTTCACTTGTTCTTATTGTTTTTGCAAAATAAAACAGTATCTGTTCATCGCAACATTTATTATGTTTCGACGAAGAATTTCAGAGACTTTTATTTTTACATACTTTTAAGTAACTTGCAATGTTTGTTAGTCAGTTATTTTGTTTAGGCCGAATCTTGCAAGCTGAATTAAAACCACTTCCTCATAACTTAGGGAGTTGATATTTTACATGTTGGTTCCGTTCCGGAGACAATGCATTTTTTACTAGTAAGTTCGATTCAAGTGTCCTTATAAGCTCCTGAAGAAATTTCTTTAATCTCTCATTTAACCCCTTTAGGGGATGAATTTCAAAAAATCGATCCTTATTGCTCACACACGTTTTAAAAGGAACTGTTTTGGAACTGCTGTTGTGTGTTGTATACTGCATTTTGCTGTTGCCTCCGAGACAATTGCAAAGTTGGAAGTGTGTGTGTGCTCGTGCGTGTTATGTGCTGACGATACTCGTCTTCACACACAAATTCACAACGTATTTGTGCACTTAGTTACCACAAGTAAAGCGCGCGTCGCTTTGTGAGATAAAAGTACTGTAACATGATGATCTTTTAAAGACATCCAGATTTTCCGATTTCAGCGTCAATAAAAAGTGAGAACCAAATGACTTTTAAAACGGTAGTACTGTCCTGTTATTGGCTGCAAGCTCACTTCCCACCGATAATAACACGGCCGTTAGACCGCCACGGTGACTTAACGATGACTTTTAGATGAGATTGACCTCATTACAGAGTAATCGTGGACATGTGGTTGCACTTACAAAGATGATGTATTGATTGGCTGATTGTAGTGTATTTTCGCTTTATGTGAGGTTGCGGACATATAGATTTGTTTTTCTTGGTTTTATGCAGGTCATTTTTATAATTTTTGTATTATGGTGAAAATTCAAAGTCAAAGTCAAATAATTTATTTCAATTAGGTACAAAAAAGGCACTTTTGAACGTTAAAATTTACAAAAAAAATAACAATAATTGATTCTAGTCACCCTTTCCAAAAGGTAGTTTTCGTATGGAGAAGAATGGGCTCCCCCTTTACTCTTTTAAAATGTTTTCACAATATCTTGTACCTATATATTATTAATTATATAATTATATGTGAAGACGATGCACCTAGAATAAGATTACTATACCACGATAGGTCAAAAATATGAAAAATGAAGGAATGACAGATAAATTAATTATGTGATAGATGCATGGTGCTCATATTTAGAAACATTGTAAAATTTTACGATTTTCCTAACATTTTAACAAGTTATACTAATAATAAGTCAGTGTGTGAGTGTATACCTACAATTAAATTGGCAACCAGTTAGATTTTGTCTAGACTCTAAATTGTCCTATGGAGCAGGACCAGCATGGTTCCAAGCATTTTTATCTTGGATATAATTCTCTGTAATATGCGTGTTTACAAAGTGTACTTTTTATGAGTTTTAAAATTTTCTTTCATTTAATTCATAAAATCACAAGATGTTGTAATTTTTTTTAACACAGTACCCCATAAAATATGTATTTACTTTAGATAGTCTGAAAAATGGTTGATCTATTTTATCTTTATTTCTAGTATTGAAATGATGTCTTAAGTCTTATTTTATTAAAAAGATGTAGGTTTCTCACATACATAATATTTTCATAAATGAATTGGCAAGGTACAGTCACGAGCTTTAATTTGGGACCCACCTAAGGTTGAATATCGTGTAGCAAACTTTCGCCATTTAGAGCTATTATGTTAAAGCTGTCACTGCACAAACAATAAACGTCATAATGTTTACCATCGACAACTTTACGTTTCTAGGGGCTAACGTCAACTGGAGCGAGGGCAAACGATCATTACCGATTTCCGAGTAATAATTACTTTTTGGTCCTGTGGTCCCATAAGAAAAAAGAAACAAATAAAAAAGAACAAAATTATATTGTCAATGTATGATAGCTAGTCAACTAACCCGCTTATTCTTCAAACCTATATTAGTTAAAAAGTTTTGTCTCTTTCTCAAACATAAATATCAAAGTGACGGACCAAAACAACATATTTAAAATAAAATAGGTTTAAAGGCCGTTTATGATTATGGGGGCTTAGAAGATTTCAGCTAAAATATTGATTAATAAAATATTTAGAAAAACAAAGTTATTTATTCTTTATATTTATTAAGACATTTATGACACAAACCTCAATCTTAACACAATTAT
This sequence comes from Xanthia togata, assembly GCA_963853775.1. Classification (NCBI taxonomy): domain Eukaryota; kingdom Metazoa; phylum Arthropoda; class Insecta; order Lepidoptera; family Noctuidae; genus Xanthia; species Xanthia togata. The sequence continues at coordinate 6,628,418 of OY970802.1, read as the reverse complement.
ATAGAAAGCATGGTTAGCGGTGCACAAAATAAACACTTATCACCGAAGGCTACGACTAAATTAATTTAAATCTCTCCAGTAATTTTTTTATCATAAATATTCAAAACCGCGTATATCCACCTTCATTGTCAATCACAGCCTGGAGCCGGTTACGCATGGATCCAATCAATTTGTCACATATGTCAGTACCCCTTAAACTTTCCCAGACTGTGAGGCAGTGATCCATAAGTGCTTCTCTAGTTCTTTCGTTTCTATTTGACCATTTTTGAACCATTAAGCCCCATACATTTTCTATAGGATTTAAATCGGCACACTTTGCAGGCCACGGAATACGATTTAAATTTGCTCTATTTTTGTCGAACCAAGTTCTAACGATTCTTGCCGTATGAATTGTTGCGTTATCTTGAACAAAGTTTATTGGAGCAACATCTTCTTGTGGATAATATAGTTGCAATGTTGGAAGGACACTCTCGTCTAATAAATCGACATAATCTTGAGCAGTGGCCCTGGGTGGTAAATTTATTAGTTCTCCAATGCCGGCTGAACTAATCCAGCCAGACATGTTAACTGTAATGCGACCAGACGCGTTGTTAGCTATGACGTGGTCTTCCGTGTATCGCGTCCTGTCAATTCGCCACAAATGTAGTCTGCCCGTTTGGGAAGATTGAAAAGTATTTTCATCGATGAAAGCCGTCGTCGTCCAATCAAAATTTAGATACTGACGTGCGAAAATAAGTCGAGCAGCTTTATGGGCATCCGTCAATGCAATTTTTTTTGCAGGCCGCCTGTGATGCAGTCCCATAGCTTTAAGATGCCTTCTAACTGTTGAAGGGTGGACTTCAAACGCTTCCGCAAAATGCCTCGTTGGCGTAAATCCATTCATCAGGTATTGCCGGTATTTACTTGCGGGTGATGGTTGTTTCGTCGTAAGTCAATAATATTTTCCTCGTTCCCGTGGCGTCGAACCCAGCGGCGAACTGTGTTTCTTGTCACATTTATTCGTCGCGATATCTCGTGAATGCCTACTCCTTGTTCGTGCAAATCAATAATTTGGAGCCTTATTTGGTCACGATTAGCCGCAAGCATTTTATTAATTGGTAAATTATATTTTGTGTAAATATCACATTAAACTATTTTCTTAAATGACACTGACACGACACATGTTCGTAATTAGAAAATCGTAATGATAGCTTTTTGCAACGAGGTTATCATTTCATAGGTCGATTAGATAAGACATTTTATGTCTTAACTTGACATTCAACATTTCAACCTTAAAGCAAAGTTTCAAAGTTTCGACCTTATTGCATTATGATTGTTCTAACAACATTTAACGGAAATGGGTCCCAAATTAAAGCTCGTGACTGTACCGTCATAATATTAATCTTTTTAAATAGTTCTCTGAGAGATTCGCGACGACGTATATTATAAATTGCTCTGACAGCTCTCTTTTGTAAAATAAAGATGCATTCAATGTCGGGAGCCCGACCTCACAGTAAAATGCCATACGACATAATACTGTGGAAGTAGCTAAAATAGACCAAACGCGCGGTTTGTTAACTGTCTTATCTTTCTAACAGCATAAGCAGCCGAGCTTAGCCGCCCCTCGAGAGATGTTATATGGGGTCCCCATTGTAATTTCTCGTCTAGCGGGATTCCTAGCCGCTCGCTCGTTCCGTGCAACCACAGTTGCAAAGAAAAAACAGTGAATTTTGCTTTGTGCAACTGTAGTTGCAGACCGTCGAAGTTTTTTTAATTAGATTTAGTCTCTATAACAAACGCATAGGGTCTTAATATTATTTTTTTAAATCAAAGACAGATACATTTCTCATAGACGAGTGCCCATATTACCAACATTACGGTAGAAAAATAGCGACTTATTCTCAGTTGAGTTTTGGTGAGTGAAGTGACGCTAGGAAAACTGTTTGATTAATAAATTCCAGTTTTTCTCCATATAATATGATTTCACATTCGCTACTTCTAACATTTGGTAATTTAAATCTAATGCATTTGGTTTTTTTATTATTTAGTACCAAATTAACCAAATTACCGTAAACCAATATTAGACCTGAACAATACAGCGTCGTCAAGATTTTGTGAATTGTATTTGGCAAAGTGATAATTATTGGGATTTCCCATTAAGACCAGGCACTCTTAAGACAATTTCCACGCAAACACCGCCCCCTGGCACCCGCCAGCCAACTATGTGCTAAACGCTAACCTATCAGTAATAAAGTTGCATATCGCGTGCGCACTTTGATCGTGTTCGAGCACGGAACTAAATGGCGTAAGTTAAGAACTAAATTCTTATTTCGTTTATAACTAAAGAATTGATCTAGAGAAAAAATATCTTGTGGCTGGACAATAAACTACACTTGAGAGCAATAAAATCGCACACCCCTTGTAATTTGGTGTATTACTGATTGTTTTCTAAAATCTAAAGATATTGAGTAAAAATCATTAGACAAAATTAAAGCATACAAGCTTAGCTTTACAAAAACATAAAATTAAAATCATTGACCTTCACGTAACTTACAAAAACCGACCGTACACCGAATTTCCCAAATTCACGCGTTTGCGTTGTCACTACTTGCACCCTTAGCCACAGGTATAAAAAGGTTGGTTTATGGAATTTTTAATCAGTTGCATACCGAAGGTCAACGTGATAACATCTCTACTGGAAGCATACGGATTTACTGGAAAAATATGGATACCACGCTCGCAGAAGCCGCTCAAGTTATTGCCTTGCTCGAAGCAGGCCATAACCAAAGTGAAGTTGCTCGACGGCTGAATTTGAGCCGCTACTCTATTCGTCATGTATACCAGAGGTTCCAAGAGACCGCTGGCTACATTCGGCGACCAGGATCTGGCCGGCGACGCACAACATCAGAGCGTGATGACCGCTTTCTTGTGACAAGCTCTTTGAGAAATCGGCAACTGAACGTGGTTCAACTGGGACAACAGCTTCGAGAAGTTCGCAATGTCAGTATAAGTCGGTGGACAGTTCGAAGAAGACTAGGTGAAGCAGGAATGACTTCACATCGCCCAGAAAATGGTCCCAAATTGACCCAAGCTCACCGACAAGCCCGGCTACAATTTGCTAGGGAACATTTAAATTGGACGTATGACCAATGGCGGGCTGTTATGTTCTCTGATGAGTGCAGAATGACGTTACATGGTCATGATGGACGCTCTAGGGTCTACAGAAGGTCATCAGAGCGATTTTCACAATGCTGCATAAGCGAACGTGTGGCTTTTGGAGGTGGATCGTGTATGTTTTGGGGTGGCATAATGTTGGGCACTAAAACTGACATTGTATTCATCACTACGGCGAATACCGGCCCGCGATCGAGACGTTTGACGGCTGCACGATACGTCGAAGAAGTGCTCGAAGAACATGTGAGGCCGCTTGCGTGGCTTATGGGAGAAGATTTTCTCTTAATGCACGACAACGCCAGACCGCATGTCGCTAGAACAGTTTGCGACTACATGGAAGACGTTGGAATCACCGCGATGGAGTGGCCAGCTCGTAGTCCTGATCTCAATCCGATTGAGCATGTCTGGGATGAGCTAAAAAGAAGAGTTCGAACAAGAAGCCCTACTCCTACGCGCCTCCAAGAGCCTCAACTTGCCATTGAAGAAGAGTGGAACGCCATACCACAAGATTTCATGGTGAAATTAATACGGTCCATGAAAAACCGATTAAGAGCTGTAATCAAGGCTAGGGAAGGGAATACACCTTATTAAAAAACAATTTGATCAAGCATTTTGAGTTTTATTTTTATTCTTTCTTAAGCGAAATTGGGTAATTTTATCCGTATGTTGGGTTTTGTGCCCTAAAACCCCATATGGGTATTTTTTTTTTATACTGTATTTGATATCACTAGAAAGGTACTGAAGTAAACATTCAAATAGTGTAAGTTTTATTTTAATATGAATTTACATTCATGAAAAAAACTGCTTTAACCACAAAAAGTCAACGTGTGCGATTTTATTGCTCTCAAGTGTACATTTTCTTACTGTGAATACTTATTTTAGAGATAAAAGCCGTTTAATCTTGATTTTATTTAAATAATCTTTAAAAAAAGACATAATTTTCGAAAAAAAATCTAGCGAAAATAGAAAGAAAAAGATCCAATAAATCATATACTCGTACTAAAGTTCCATTTTGATTAAATGCGTGACTATTTCAGAATATTAATGCAAATTAACATACAATTTAGGGGGAGCCTTCTCTTAAGAGTTTCTCTGTAGCGGCCCGGAGTCTGGATCTCTATTTCATACATGGGCCTTAAACATAACTGGTGCAATGTGAGTGTACTATAGGTAAGTACATCCATGTCTAACCCTTTTGGGATTAGAGGCGTGATGTTATGTGGCATTTCAAACGGCCTGACACTTTTTTGCGTAGATAACGTTTTTTTTTTGTTTTTATTGGTGTTTAGATTACATTATTGCCTGTCATTATCTATCAATAAATTTTAAACAAAAATAACAATATTTTAAGAGGTCGATACTTTTCATGCCGACGGTACACACCTTTGATGTAGTATCTGGTATTCGGGTTGGCATGACTTGGGCCGAGCTGTCACTGACGCGTCATTATTGGGACAGGAGATTGAGGGCAAGGCCAATTTTCGTACTTAAAAAACGTTCACATTCAAGTGAAAAAAATGGTAAAATGATTGTATTTAAATTACAGGAATTGCCCCTCAGGTGAGTTAAGGCTGTGCATTTTGAGTGAGTTAAGGTTGGCAACGTCGTTAAATATTTCGCTGTTTTGATTGATTTATCAATCAATATCTGAAATTATGAAATATTGGACTAAAATATTGATTATAAATTAGAATAATAGCACTGGATTAGATGTTAATATTTTGTCAGTTAAGGTGTAAAAAAAGCATTTAGTTTCCAAGATTTCCAAGTACCTACTTGTTCTATAATTACAAATAATAATCAAATAAAAAATTTAAAAGCCTTTTAGGAATCTTTTAGGAATCATTTCGATTGGAAATGACTTCCAATCGAAATGATTCCTAAAAGGCTTTTATGATGCTACAACGACACGATCTCAGACCAAATAAAAACTAGCGAGCCTTACATTAGTTGCATATGTGTAATATCTGACATCTTGGCTGGCGTATATATGATATAAAAATATTCATCATTATCACCTTCACCGTCACCGTCACCGTCACCGTCACCGTCACCGTCACCATCACCGTCACCTTCACCGTCACCGTCACCTTCAACGTCACCTTCACCGTCACCGTCACCTTCAACGTCACCGTCACCATCACCGTCAACGTTACCGTCACCGTCACCGTCACCGTTATCGTCACCGCCACCATCATCATCATTATCCTGTTTACAACCTCTCGGAAAATGGGTTGGTCCCATCTGACAGCGAACTCGAGCACCGCGCGCGCTCATTTTTCAAATCAAATAGCGCGCGCTTACGCGGCTTCCTGTTACACACTTCCGTTTCTTTTCACGAAATCACTCCCACAGATTTGATTGCTTAGATTTAGATTTTGTATTTTAGGAAAGCGAGAGGAAAGATTTTAGACAGCGCTGTCAACAGTGACGTGAGGCCGGTTTCGTAAACATGTGTGCACTTAGCGAGGTGTAGTTTTATTTGAAAAGGTTGTAAATGTGTGCATGTGAGCGTGTATACACACAGCGGAGGTGTAGTTTGGGCATCCTTCACTGTATTGTTCGCAGCGCTATGTTTTGGTTGTTTTATTCGGTCTGAGGGCAAGATGAAGTACCTATTTATATAGATTTATTTTGGATATTAAAATAATAAAGGTACCTAGTATGCTACCAGTTTTATCAAACTGCGCCATTTTAAAGGCTCAAAGTCGGTGTGTTTGTATGTCTTGCCAAGAACAGAGAGAACACATCAACGCGTCTCAAACACTGCGACTAACGAAGCACGGACCAGTTGATTTTGTCTTCTCTGACTTTATGTAAAACATTATGATCCCGCTTCCTTGCTTTGATTCGGTTGTTCTTGTTTTCAAATAGAAGCTGTCTCGTTCATTTGTTCTGTACTCGTAAAACACAACGCGAACTCTGCTGGCGTAACGACGCGGTGACGCGTATTTTTATTATTTTTTTGTCTAGGGCATCTCGTAGCTCACCTCTGAGGTGATGACTACTTAACCGGACAATCCTGCGGCTGCCTTAAGCTACTAACTCAAAGCCTCCAGCCAGGGGCAAAACTATTCTAATTAAAACTAGGCGTACGCTCGCTAAGGGCACCCCCTGTGGGGTACGGACCTCGGCTTAGGGCGTCGCTGGGGTGAGGACAGCAAGTTGGGACAGGCTGGATCAAAGATGATTCATTAATATTAATCGGGGAATTTAAATCTACATTTCTCAGCATAACGCGGGCAAGAGTCGGCTTCTGCGAGCAAGGGTCGGTGGGGGTGACGCGTATTAGCACGACAATCGCTTATATTAGGACACTGCTATCCCCACGCCCTAACCAAAATAATTGTTCGCGCGAACACACAATCGTCGCATCTATAACTTACTTTTTGTTCGGTAAACTGGAAGGCTCCTTCTGTCGGCACGATGCGACGACGCGTTCAGGTTCGTGGAACATAAAGTGACATTATAAACGTGATGATCACCTACTACCGACGATCGCTTTTGGTTAAGACGTGGCCTATAACTTTGATATTTATTTGAGACAGTCGATAATGTTTTTTTTCTACGTAACACTTACTTACTTAAAAAATCGTTTGCCGGCTGCGAATCTGCGACTATTATACTCGTAATTATTTTTTAGCTGCGCCCCACGGTTTCATTCGCACAAGTCTCAATCCCGTGGGATTAACGGGATAAAAATCTAAGTAGGTATCCTATGTCCTAACCCAGGTCATGATCTACACATGTGCCAAATTTCATTCAAATCCGTTCAGCCGTTTTAGCATTAAAGCATTACTAACAAATAAACCAGTAAACACTTTCGCATTTTTAATAGGGATGATGACTAAAAAAAATTTTTTTGTCCGTAATGTAGATTATGAAAAAATAACGTACACGTAATTTTTCTTTTTTTTCGTTATCAAAAGATTACGGCGATACATTGAGTTATAATGTGCCATGACGTCACTTGTATTTAGATTTTATACATACTTGTGACGTATCAACCCCTACTCCCCAACTTTAATGCGTTGTATCTTAGTCATTTTTTATTAATATGATAAAGCAAAAAATACGTGTCTAATATTTTTTTATTATCTGAATGACGGACTAAATAGAATGTCTTTTTTTTGACCCAGCCATCATCCCTATTAGGATACTTAGGATAGAACAGTGATTCAGGAAGGCAGAAAAATGCGAAAAGTTGGTTCAGTCATTACTTCATAAGCAACAAACGTAAACAGACATTAAAAATATTTTGATGTAAAAAAAGGGAGCATGACGGTTTTAATTCCCTTTTGGGCACTTATGCGAGTGATAGGTTCCGAAAATAAACATGCAAAAATGTTTACAAATTGTTGATGACAGCTGGGATTTTTGATGATTGCTTTACATATACTGTGGAGGATAAAAAAACTGGCCAAGGGCAAGTCGAACTCATATTCGAAGGGTTCCGTACCCATAGTACATTATTTAACACTATTACCTATATTATACGTCATATAAAAAAACTTTAGCAAAAATCGACCATAGTAGGTACATACTGTGTGAAAATTATAAGTGTCTACCTATTACGGATTTACGGTTAATAAGATACAGCCCTGTAATAGACGGACGGACGAACTTCTTATCAAATTATATTGGCCTTACAAAAGTGCATTGCCACAGGGGGTTCCCCTATAGCAAATGAGCTACCCTATTATGGTGGATATCATTAAAACTTAATTAAGGCCAGTTAATTGATTATATTTTAATTATTAAAACGTAATATTAAAAAAAAAAACTAAACAGCATAAAAAAACAGATTTAAATGGTCTAATTGAGTGCCATTAAAAATATATTACTTAACAAATTTAAGCGATTATTGATTAGGTAGGTACCTACATAAAAAAATACTAATAACTTATTAGTTCGTTGTTTATGTTTCGTATGCAATAGTTAAAAAACGTGGGTGTTTTACAGGATGTGGTTGTGGAGCTGTGGTACAAATACAAACTATATCCCACTTCCTATCCTGCCCTCTGTGCCCCGAAAAATAAAGCCATAGTGACCTCTGAGCTGCCACAGACGATGCCGTAGAAGTGGAAACATTTTGGGTCAACACAATGTTATACACTGACGTGCCATCGACTCGACAAAGAAGTAGGTGCATTATTTGTTTTAACATTGTTTTTTTTTTTCGATCGCTTCAGTTGACCCAACCATAAAGGCTGCAGCAGTCAGGTGCGACTCGATAGCGCGACGCGGCTCTGGTGGAACAATTTCTGTGAAAACTCCTCGGATATTGGTCTGTCGGTGTCACATCACGCATTTTTGTCTTTGAAACCCTTAAAACATTCATAGGTAACACCGTAACATCTCTACCAACCAATATTTTTCATATTGGTCCTACTTATCACAGTAAAAGTAATTTACACCCGTTCCTTGATAAAAAGAAACTTGAGTGATTTATGGTTTGGCTCTTCCCTTGGGAGTGAAGGTCGTGAATAGATTCCGTTGAAGCAGTCAGTATTGCTGTCTTAGCACTGGATTTGGTCTAGATTTATTAGGATATGCTTGTCTGATATGTTAAATAGTATTCTGTGTTAAGCAATATTTTTTCGGCTAAATTATTCGTCCCACTTTTACACTGGTGCCGATTCTCTTGTACACCGGACTAAACTAACTAAACTATCACTAAAATTCCTTACTTTTGGCTATGAGAATCTTAAACGCTATTCTGTAGTAAAAAGTCTCTAAATTAAAAAAAAATATTTTGACACAACTAAATCGAATTTGACAATTGCGACTCCACGTGGTACATACTTTTTAGAGCCGGAGGCGCGCAGTGGGGGCAGCCTCGACGTGTTTTAAATGGAATTTTTCACTTTTTGTATGGAAAATAAAAACAAATATTACCTACGTGTTGAGAATTAGGGGTATAAGGGTTTTATAAAGGGAGTCGAAATTTTCATTATTTTTGCGATAGGACACACCATTTTCGAGATATAAGCAAAAGAAAAGAAAAAAATCCAGTACAGTACTGTTTTTGCACCCGAAGTCGAGATGTTCGTGTGAATTTTAGTTCATGACAACTAATAATATTCCACACCATTTTCGGTGGCGATTAAAAATAGTCAGAATTAGTTAGAAAATTAAAATTTTAGGTGAAAAACGTCAAATTCAGAATAGCAAAATAGTCATTTTCACTTAATTAAAATCTCAGTACAATCTTAGTCCTGTCAAACTAAAATATAGGTAAGTTGTGCCACTTTAGTCTATTTCAGAATGGGAAAACATCGTTTGACAGGAGTAAACTAAATTTTGGTGATTTTTAGTCTAGTTTAGACGCATTTGTGACAAGAGAATCGGCACCACTGTTTGTCTACCCCACCGTGAACGGAACGCTAACGAGAAATGAGATTACGCGGTCATAGTAAAGCTTCGTTCAGACTAGCGCGACGCGACAGCGCGACGCGACAGCGCGACGCGACACCGGTTATTGTTATACCGCGAAGTTTTCTAAGAAATTGTATTGTTCGAGTCGCATCGCGCCGTCGCGTCGCGCTGGTCTGCACAAGCCTTCAATGTTCTGTCGCTACTTCGGCGTCGTCATCTCGTTCTCGTTGACGTCCCGTTCACGGTGCGGTCGACAAACGGCCTGTTTAGTCCTCGTACCTACAGGCGAATTTTTATCGCACCGAGTGTTGAAAATCGAGTGTGCGATAAAAAATCGCCCGTGGCTACCGGCTTACCCGACTACGCGAAAAAAGGCGGCAGATTTTTGTGAATGGTATCTCGCAGGTCAACTTTCGGATTTTAGGATTTCGACTGCTAAACCGGGCTATCATGTGGAGGCCTTATTAAATGAAGGCCTCCAGGCAGTGTATAAAACTTATAAACTAAGCTACTACAGGCTAAGGGCATCCCCTGTTGGGTACTGACCATTTTGTGTTGGGCGTCGCTAGTTGAGGGCAGCAAGGAACAGGCTGGATCGGTTCGTGATGGACGAACTTAAGGCTACAGGCTCAACGGCGTGGGCTGGGTAATAAGGGTCGGGACGGAACAGGCAGCAGGGTAAGTCGCAGGCATAGATATAATAAAGAATATTTCTGTGGTCGCAGGCTACATATAGTTTTGGTCAGTCAGCCAGTTTGCGAATTATATAATTCGTATTCGTAATAGGTATAGCCTCCAACTGCATGTTATTTAAAAACATGATTATATACTATTTTATTTTCTACAATAACCTTATTTCCATCTTTTCAGTTCGCTGTTTACGCCGGTAGCACACCTCCGCCGCGAAATCATAGCAGCAAAACCGCAGTAGTTCAATTCAACTGACTCACGTCATGTTCCGCTATTCGAAATTTGAGTAGCGGAACATGATGCGAGTCAGTTGAATTGAACTAGTGCAGTTTCGCTGCTATGGTTTCGCAGCGGAGATTTGCTACCGGCGTTATGCAGTCGGATTCTATGATTTTTTTAATTTACTTTTATTTTAAATAGGCATATTATGCTACTCTCTTACTGCCCAGAAGTTCGCTTGACAAAATATCATCGTTGACCTGCCGTATTTGGGGTCGGCGCAGATTCTACTTTTTCTATACATCTCCTTCAGCCGTTTTCTCAAAATAAACACAAAGTAGGTGCAAACAAAACATCCCTCATCTGTCTAGCCTTTTCCCAACTATATTGGGGTCGGCTTCCAGTCTAACCGGATGCAGCTGAATACCAGTATTTTATATGGAGCGACTGCCTATCTGACCTCCACAACCCAGTAACTGGGTAATACGATACCCCTTGGTAAGACTGGTTGTCAGATTTTCGGGCTTCTGACGACCCGTAACGACTATCAAAGATCCACAAATGACAGCCGGGACCAACGGCTTAACGTGCTTTCCAAGGCACGGAGGAGTCTCGGTATGTAAAGATGGTCACCCATCCACAGACCAACCCCGGCAAGCGTAGCTTAACCTGATGGATCGACCCGTGCGGCAGTTATTACTTAGCCACGAGCTCCTCTAAACAAAACATCCCTACATAGGATAAATTCGCATTTTGGTTCCTATTCAAATCAAGTCAAATCAAAATATTTTATTTCACATTTATAAACCTACATGGGCATACGAAACGTCAGAAGCTAGGTGCACGGTTCCAATAGGGATGATGCGACCCAGGGGTCAAAAAAAAGAAATTTTATTTAGTCCGTTAGTCAGATAATAAAAAAATATTAGACACGTATTTTGAGTTTTAACAACATTTTGAGTATAAATACCATTTTGGGACCGAGTATAAACAAAATTTTAGTACCGAATTTAAACATATTTTTTTTCACATAAACTCACGCCTTCTTCCCAATGGGGGTAGTCAGAAACTACAGAACGCCGCCTGCTATGATCCTTACATACTCCTTTTGCTTCGTTTACGTCCATACATCCGGTCATACACTCACGCTGGTTTCGAGTACCGCTCCTGACCTTTCTGAGGGTCAGGAGCGTGTACACGTACGCGTATACGCACGTAGGAGTGTATACACTATAGGTACCATAATAAGTCCTTCTAGGGCGTCCCGTCCGGGCGTTTCCACTCACATCTGCCATGTAAATACATTTTGATCGTCGCCACACTCAACAGCATCTTTTTTTGTTGTTTCTCTTTTGCCGTGGAGCATCGCACTGCAAAAGATGTATTAACAAAAAGAACGCTCGTCCTGCTTAATGAAGGACTTCCGTAAACAATCTTAATTGAAATTCTTTTGCGAGTTACTCAACTTAAAATTTTGGATAATCGCTGGCCAGTTATTTTAAGAAAAAAATGTTTAACAAAGTTGGTACGTTCTTCTTTCGGTGCTACTGACGATAAAAGAAAACGTGAAAAATAAATCTGTCTAGCCTTTTTCCAACTATGTTGGGGTCGGCTTCCAGTCTAACCGGATGCAACCCTATGATAAGACTGGTTGTCAGACTTTCGAGCTTGTGACGACCATGTCAAAGATCCACGAATGACAACTGGGACCAACGGCTTAACGTACTTTCTGAGGCATAGAGGAGTCTAGGTATGTAAAGATGGTCATCCAAGCACGGACCAAGCCCGGCAAGCGCAGCTTACTTAGCCTGATGGATTGACCTGTATGGCTGTTATAACTTAGCCATGAGATCCTAGGGCCCTATCTAAATGTACGGATTAAAATGTGAGGAATAGTAAAATAATTGGTAGGTATATAAAATTGAATAATGAGACACAATTTGAAGTTCATCACGGGAACTTGCACGGCTACACATCACGATATATATTTCCAGTATAAGCTGGTCTCGCATTGTATAGGATTTTCGTACAATGTAAGGTCAGCTTATACTGGAAATGTGTAACTTGATGTGAGACGTGTGTAGCTAAAAAAAAACAGCCTGTTTTTGTCCCTCTTCAGGGCAAAGGCCTCTTCTCATACTGAGAAGGCACGAGCATTTGATCACGGGCGCCATTCACAAAATTGGCAGACTGAGTTAGCTTGGCCTTTGTCTACCTCCCCCGTCTCACCGCCCACATACCCCAGACGGTGGCTAGCAGTCGCGCATTCCACTTTTACTCACGATCTTTTCCTTCACCGATGTTAGTAACGACCAAGATAAACTCAGAAAGTACATAACTAATTGAAAAGTCACAGGTATTGTATTGTCATAGATTGCTTAACAATTAATTTCCCTGACTGTACATCGACCTCTCTCGATTCGTAAACAAAACGTTTCAGGTAAATTCATGCACAATAATGCGCATATATTAAGGATACCTTTAAAAGAACTGCGGCAGTGTGTACCTACGTTACAATATCTATTCATATTCCTTGCCTTTGGTTACCGTTGTATTGCGAACAAAAGAGATTTTTGTACCTATTTAGTAAAGGACATCATTCACCGTTCATACATTTTTGGGCAAAATGTTAAAATGCCGAAAAAAAGAACGACAAAATAAATGCATGCTGTTCTTCTTCTTCAGCGTGACGATGACAATCTAAATAGACTCGACCACGTGTTTGGCGCCATCACTAGCGTCCATCAGTACCTGTGACGTGCAGCTGACAGGACCCGCAAGACATGATATTAAGTTTCCCATCGTTTGTGGAACAGCACCACATTTACACTCCAAGGCGGAGTCGTCTATGAGACTCCACCAGAATAGATTTTCCTTGCTTCGGCCAACCTGGGCCCGGAGTCTGTTTAAAGACTTCCAGGCTACCCAAGGAAACTCATATCCAGGTGGGAGATCTTCAGCAGGTGGAACGAATGGTTTGGGTAAGGAAGCACTGACTCGCCACAGCTTCAGTCTCTCTTTTGGTGATTTGCCAGTGACGTCGATCTCTTTGGTGATTGGAACTTCTACTACCAATATCCACATTCCAAATTCAAATCACTTTTATTCCCTAGGGATTTTCCTATTTACGAAGAATAAACTAGCTCTTTTTGAATAGATGTGTGTGTAATAGTATATTAAGCAATTAGTGAATAAAGGACGGATTTAAAGCGAGGGTCCTATATGAATCACGAGCAAGCGAAGGATTCTAACATCGGATCGTTAGTATAGTGGTAAGTAATAGGACCCGCCTGTCACGCATGAGACCGGGATTGAGAATTTGTTGCTTTTAATCGTTTTACAGATACAGGTATTTCTTGTAATCCGGATAATTTTCACCTAACATAAACATGTCATCGTTTAAAAACTGTAATTTTCATTCCAAATACTGGCAATAACGTAGTGGGAAGAATAATAAGGTGCACGTATAAATTTACCTTAAGGTACCTAATATATTAAATCCTTGACTGTTCATTACAAACTCGTACATAGCTTCTTACGGTCCTAAACGCACAGCATCACTTATTTTACGTTCACAGACAAAATCCTAATATCCTAATACTAAATCCATACTAATATAATAAATTCGAAAGTAACTCTTCGGTCTGTCTGTATGTTACCTTTTCACGGCTAAGCCACTAAACGGATTTCGATAAAATTTGGCAAGGAGATAGATGGCATTCTGGAAAAGGACATAGGGTACTTTTTGTCTCAAAAATAATCCTAAAGGGGGTGCTTACTTGCTTAAGAAATGCTGAATTTTTCCATACAAAAATTTTCATCCCCTATATCGGGGATGAAAGTTTGTATGAAAAAACCAGCAGTTTCGTGATATGAAAATACCAATTTATGCATATGGTAAGAAATCAAGAATTACGCATTTCAGCGTTTTTGTAAAATCATCTCCAAAGGGGTAAAATAGTGTATGATTTATAAAAATATAGTCATAGTCCGTATCTTTAATTAAAATATTAAGTATTTATTACATTAAAATCGGCCCAGTCGGTCAAAAGTTATTACAATTTAAAGTCATAAACTAACCTTTCTATCATTTGTATTTATGTTCAATGGCGGCATTAAAGTAGTAATCGTGATGATAATATTTAAATGAATAATTAGTATTTTAAGTAAGTCATTTAGAATCATAATTATAAACCTGTATTATTTCTTTTATTAATTCGGATAAGTGTGAGTAGGACTTGCGCCCTGAGGGTTCCGTCTCAAAGCTATGCTTGCTCGGCCGCCCGAATTTCCAAATCCGAATTGAAGGATAAACTTAACTTTTCAACTGAAAAAGAAGTTTTAATAGAGTAATGAAATACAGACTAAATGTTTCTTTGAGACACGGCCTATGAATTTTTGACCCCAGACTGAAGAACAAACTTAACTTTGCAGTTCATATATAACTACAAATGGCCAATTTTCGTATTTTTTTCTTTACTTGACCTTGCTTCTCGCCAAACTTCATGCTGCTGGGCCAACGAGAAGTACTAACTAAATAGACTAGTTTATTTGCGAATGTCAAAATATGCGGCTTAAATGGCCGTATTCTTTTATTGCGTTGACTTGGAAGTTTGACTTTCGTTACAGCTCCAAGAGACCATAGATCTAAGTTTTTGATATCTATTTCAACTTGATGCCTCCACTCCTTCCTGAGAAAAAAGGTAAGTAATCCTTTAAGGGTTTCAACTTTTCATTTTGAATCCTACAAACAGATTTATTATCTGCCTGTTACCTTTTCATGCCGTACGGCTGAACGGATTTAGATGAAACAGATGAAAGGTAGGTTACCGGATAGGCCATGACCTGAGTTAGGACATAGGATACTCTGAATCACAGTAGCATGTTCCTGTGGCTGTATTTATTTGCTTGTTTGTTTGTTAAATAAAAACAATTGAACGGATTTGGATGAAATTTGGCTCATGGGTCTACCTCGGTAGATATAAGATACTTTTTTATTTTTTATTTATTTATTACATACATACATACGCTACCATTACAGTCTCCCAATTCGGTAGTGTAGTAAATTATCATTTATGAAAATAATAATAGGTGCAACATAATATTTACAAATTAAAAACATAATACGTACAACGTTACCCTTGCGAACTCGCCCAGTGAACATGAGAAAAGATCTATCCTGTTGGCAACTAAGTTTAGTGTGCGCATTGTTCGCGTCAGAGGGACAATGGTGTCGATTCCCTTGTTCACAAACTAAACTAAATTTAAGTTCAGTGCATCTTTTTCTTTCTATTTAATTAAGAAAAGGACAGAAGATACATTTTAGTTTAGTCCTGTCAAATTAATCAGCCCCTGACACTAATCCATACAAGTTTAGACGTGATAAAAATCTTGCCCACAGAAATTACGTCAATTTACGTCAGGCGTTGATTAATTTGACAGGACTAAACTAAAATTTATCCTCTGTCCTTTTCTTAATGAAATAGAAAGAAAAAGATGCACTAAACTTAAATTTAGATACAACAGAATCGGCATCATTGGTGCCGATTCTCTTGTCACAAATGCGTCTAAACTAGACTAAAAATCTCCAAAATTTAGTTTACTCCTGTCAAACGATGATTTCCCATTCTGAAATAGACTAAAGTGGCACAACTTAACTATATTTTAGTTTGACAGCACTAAGATTGTACTGAGATTTTAATTTAGTCAAAATGACAATTTTGCTATTCTGAATTTGACGTTTTTCACCTAAAATTTTAATTTTCTAACTAATTCTGACCATTTTTAATCGCCACCGAAAATGGTGTGGAATATTATTAGTTGTCATGAACTAAAATTCACACGAACATCTCGACTTCGGGTGCAAAAACAGTACTGTACTGGATTTTTTTCTTTTCTTTTGCTTATATCTCGAAAATGGTGTGTCCTATCGCAAAAATAATGAAAATTTCGACCCCCTTTATAAAACCCTTATACCCCTAATACTCAACACGTAGGTAATATTTTTTTTTATTTTCCATACAAAAAGTGAAAAATTCCATATAAAACACGTCGAGGCTGCCCCCACTGCGCGCCTCCGGCTCTAAAAAGTATGTACCACGTGGAGTCGCAATTGTCAAATTCGATTTAGTTGTGTCAAAATATTTTTTTTAATTTAGAGACATTTTACTACAGAATAGCGTTTAAGATTCTCATAGCCAAAAGTAAGGAATTTTAGTGATAGTTTAGTTAGTTTAGTCCGGTGTACAAGAGAATCGGCACCATTGTCCAACAGTTTAGTTTATTTCTGTTTGTGTTTATATATGTATATTTTTATCTCGGTAGTACGTTTCCGTGGGAGGCGGGTGAAGCCGCGGGCAAAGGCTAGTCCATATAAAGGTATTTAGGTTCCGCAGTTTATGAGCCGGTAAAAGTAAAAGTCGGTAAATATACTTTTTCACTTTATGATGATTGTTTCGTAAAGTAGATACGCTCTCATGCATTTACTGGCAATCTTGAGTTAAAGCAATGATTTTATTTGATACGTAGACATAAATATCAGTTTTATGATTTAAGTTTCAAGTTCCGCGAAAAAAATATTTTTCATAATCCACTGATTGAACTTAATATTTGTATTATTCCAAAGAAGGCTGTCATTCGTGGATCTTTGACAGTCGTGACGGGTCGTCAGAAGCCCAAAAGTCTGACAACCAGTCTTACCAAGGAGTATCGTATACCTACACAACCCAGTAACTGGGTACAGTTACTGGGTTGTGTAGGTCAGACAGGCAGTCGCTCTATGTAAAATACTGGTATTCAGCTGCATACGGTTAGACTGGAAGCCGACCCCAATATAGTTGGGAAAAGGCTAGGCAGATTGATTGACAAAGTCTGACTTCATATTATTATCTAAGTAGGTATAGCCAGAATTTCACTTTTTAATTCTGAGTTTAATACTTTCTAATTTTATTAAAGAGACTATTTCTTTGAAAATCCTGTATTTGTTGTCTATTTAGCAGTGGTAAGAACGCAACCGCCTTGTGAAATCTTCATAGCAAATGTTTGCCTGTGACATAATTATTTCAGTCGTCAATAGGCGTTTGACGAAATTATGTTGTGTCGTTGTTTCATGTAGTGTCTTTTCATAATTAGCTTTTAGCCCTGTGCCTTAATATATTTTACCGCTAGCAAATATAGTATTCAAACTCCTGGAAGTCCATTATTTCTACAGTTTTCATAAAGTACAAATATCTATAAAAATGTTCTACACAAAATCTCTTCGATCGTTTTACAGCAATTTCAACAACCATATTCATTTCAAATTCAACCGCTATATTTATACGCTTGAAGCGAAACAGGGCTGAATACAGCTATAAAGCAATTTAATGCATTGAAAAGTTACTCGTCTAACGATAAATAAGAATGCATGTGCGCTGAAGCAAAACGCGAGATAACACATGCATGGGATACACGCTTCGGTAACATAGTGGAAGACTGACGATCACGTCAGTCTTCCACTATGTTACCGAAGCGGGCTTATTGTCACTTGAATTCAGTTGGCTAAATGGCTCAGTTATTCAATCAATCAGGGGCCCAAGTCTGCTATTTTTATAAATTCGTCATTCCAACACGATCCCATTGTCATTTTGCTAAAAGTTCTTAATCTGCTAAATTCATAATGGTCGATCATTGGTTGATCATTGTATTCCACAAACACGATACTAGTAACGACTGCACAGTGACGTTCTAATGGTAGGTCACTGATCAAAGGAACTGTCAAAATTTTAGCAGATTACCGCCTAAGTCAGTCATTCATTTGTCATTATGTACGAGATTACCAATAGATCCCATTTCTTTCAATGGAGTGTCAGTGGCTGACCATTGGAAAGTCGTAATGACGCCAATATATTAGTAGATTACCAAACTTATCAAAATCAACAATTATGAAATCAATGTTAGACCATTCTGACACTATTGTAATAGCAGACTTGAGGCCCTGCTTAGCCCATTCCCAACTATGTTAGGGACAGCTTCCTATCTTACCGGATGCAGCTGAATACCCGTATTTTACATAGAGCGACTGCCTATCTGACATCCACAACCCAGTTACTGGGTAATACGATACGCCTTGGTAAGATTGGTTCTCGGACTTTTGGGCTTTGAACAACGGTGAAAGATCTACGATACGCTAATCAATTGCTTCCTAAGTTCGAAGAATTTGTCTGCTTGACAACGTAAATAACGCAATGATTGTTGTTGAACAGTCAAAATGATACACATTGTGATTGATCGTGTGTTACGCAATTAGAGTCCAGAAAATGATTCAGTACCTAACTATTTTTTTCCTAAAAAATCGACTAAATTCAGCGAAGTGGAATAGCCCCTTTACAGCGTTGATATGAGGGAGTACCTACCTACATAAATTACTTTTTGAAGTGAAGACTTCTTTAGGCGCGTTGAGGGATTTTTAGCAGGGGAAAATCTCATGGGTACGCGTCACCGACATGCTAATGTTAACAGTATATAAATCTGTAGCTACCTATTAAGGGTGGCCACTATTATTTCATAGTTTTAAGTTTTCACTTAACTTGATTTTGGTGTTGAGGTTTAATTTAGCATTCTTAGGTACTTTTTAGGATTCCGTACCTGAAGGGTGACAAACGGAACCCCATTACTAAGCCTCCGTAGTCTGTCTGTCTGTCAGCAGGTTGTATCTCGTGAACCGTAATAGGTAGAAAGTTGAAAATTTCACATATTATGCATTACGATTGCCACTATTACTACTAAATCACTAAATAAACTATAAAAAACCTCTTGAATTTGAAAAAAAAAATCTAACCCTGGCATGTGGAGTATCATTGTGGGGTTCATCGAGTAGAGAAAAAAAATTTTTTTTTCTTTTTTTTATCTTCAAAAATAATGAAATTGTGGGCCGTAAAAGTTGTCCGTTTTAGATCATTTTTGTACGAGCTCTATCTCAACAACTAAACAAGTTGGGAATTTTAAACTTTTGTATATTATGTACTATACTGTATTTAATCAACAAATACCTACTAAAACACCGATAAGGTATTTTGTTTAAATATGTGTGATTTTCTGCAACTGCGAAAATAACTTTGTAATTCATAGTATTTTATATCATGAAATACAAGTTTATCTTTGCGATTTTGAAAATTTTAGATGATAATTAATAATATTCTTCGTTTATTATTTTCATTTATTTGCTAAATAATGTACGAAGGTACGGAACCCATCGTGTGCAAGTCCGACTCGCACTTCGCCGGTTTTTCCTTATTGAGAATTGTAACGTATTTTCCAAAAGTTGGGTAATAAATAAAATTACTATTGATTGCCACATCTTTCAAATCATTCAGGCATCATAAACTACTCTAATAAACCTATCAGTGTGATTTTAGCATCGATAATATCAGGTCCCCACTTGAAATCAGCGTTTTGTATGGAGAATTTTAAGGAAGTTGCATTTTGCATACTAACATTTTCTTAATTTATTTAACAACCATGAACACTAATGTTTCAAAACTTTTATGCACTAATGTTTAAAAACTATAAGCAACGTATGCCACTTAGATTAAGCGACAAAAATAAGTTTTGGCTAAGTTTTAAAACAAATTGTGGTAATTTCTGCTAACAAAAAGAAGAGTCATTTTTAAGGTATTTTTTATGTTTAGAAAACTTTAAGTAATAAGGTTTTATTACTACTTATTGGTAGTTGTATAAGATGGTCATTATTCAATATGATATCAAGCACTTGATGAATATTTTAAATCATAGAAGTGACGAGGTTCTCTATTTGTGAGAAAAAAACGCCAGTTTCTTATGTGGACCCAATACAATAATTTTCATAGGCATCTGTGACTGAAAAGTTATGTGGAAATCGGTTGTCATGATATGGGCATGTGATGCGGAGGAGTGAGAAAAATGAAGTGAGGTAACTTTTGAATATGAATGTCGATAGCTATAATAGTAAGGCAGTACCAAGGAGTTGATGGATCGACTGTGTGTAACATGATATGACTAGAAAAAGGGTGACTACTTGTTGATGACTATTATAGAAGTATGGAAGACATTTTGCGCCGACTCCAATTAAATTGGGAAATGGGCAGAAGAATGATAAATAAACATAATTTTCATACAATAAAGACATGCAACATTCATTTATTTATTTATTATGAGGCTCTTCAACAATGAGTACATTATTAGATACTTTACGTTTTGGACGTTGCAAACTTAAGTCTAAGCACCTCACTTCTTAAAGAAAAGCACAGCATACACTACATTATGCGCAGATAACAACACAATTAAATAATTATAACAATTAATACATAGTTTAGATAAAAGGAAAAAATAAATGATTAAAAGCTAAATTGATTACATTAAATTGTATAGATTAAATTAGATGAGATTAAATGAGATTACATAGTATATATACATATATAGTATATACTTAATCGTTTGATGTTCACACAAAAAAAACTATGGTAGGTTTACCTATTATGTACGTTTTACGTATAGTGAACCTCGTAATGGCTTTGCCTGCACAGTAAGGCTGAATGTCACTCGCTCGTCATAAAACAACAAGGTCTATTTTGCTTTCAAAACCAATGTGACTGTGAGATAGCTTCAACCTAATTCAAGTCTCAATTTAAATGTTGATTTGAATTGTTGTCAAAGAAATAAACTTCCAAGTCAAAAGTCAAAGACAAATCATTTATTTCAGATAGGCTCTTATAAGGCACTTCTGAACGACAAAATTCAGGTACAAAAAATTGAATTGATTCTAGTCGCCCCTTCCGAAAAGTAGTTTTCGTACGGAGAAGAATGGGCAAGAAACTCCACCGTTACTCTGTTAAAATGTTTTACAATATTTTGTATACGCGCCGCACTCCGCGATTACTGTACTGTAAGCTGTACCTACTTTAGTACGGAGTGGAGCAGAGTGGGGCGCGTCGTCGTGGATTGCACTATCTATACCTATCTATCTATGATTGTCCCCACCCAGTGTCCCTGAAAGGGACAGTCCGGTCTGGCAGCGATCATTTTTAGAATGCTGGTGTCACTACCATGCAGGCGCTGTAGTAAGGAGGCCGCTTTCTTTCGCACGATGGCATGGAAACCATCTGTGCGAGCTTCCGCGAACATTCCCGAAGCGCTACAACGCCATGGCAGTCCCAAAACGGCACAAAAGGCTGGTATTATTTGACTATATCTACTACAGACAGAATGTTCATTAAATAACGGGATACAACTGCATCTATGCTCGGTTGCCTCTGCAATTACAGCATCTGTACCAAAGCTGGTGTTCTTATTACGAGTTATGATGTAGCAACGTGTTGACACAAAACTTTGCTTATTTTCTACTGTGTAGGGATGGGCATCTTTTATAGTTTGAATATCGATACTGATGAATTTGAGTATTATCTTTAAAGGAATTTGAAACGAGGAGCATATGTGAGACTTTTAGCCTCTATTGGTTGAATCAAATAAAAACTCCTCATAAAAAGCAATAGAATATATTGGTCCGTATGGGATATTAATTACACGGTTAGAATCAAGACCAAGAAACATCTATATTACTGTTTTATCAATCTTCATACAGATAGTGCAATCCACGACGACGCGCCCACTCGGCGATTACTGTACTGTAAGCTGTACTTTAGTACGGAGCGTAGCGGAGTGGGGCGCGTCGTCGTGGATTGCACTATCTGTAACAGTATGTATTAGCAAATCAGTAAAAACAACAATGTCAACAGTTTTTTCATTCGCAATCATCATCGACGTGAACTTATCAAGGTCTAAATAGTATCGAGTGCTTATTATCGAAGTGTAACACTATTTCCCATCCCAACCAGTGGACTCCCGAGGAATGCTAATGTCCTGGTTTGTTGTGGTTCCGTATTCACGCTTCTATTAATATTATTCATTCAGATGTTCATTTTTATTCTGAAGTGTATCACCTTTCACCTTAGCAATTTTTTTATTCATTGCATTTCTGCATTTTCTGCTTGAATCTGCACACTTTTACTGTTTTCATTTTTGTCTCTTAGTACCTAACTTTC
The DNA here is from genome assembly GCA_963853775.1 of Xanthia togata. Taxonomy (NCBI): domain Eukaryota; kingdom Metazoa; phylum Arthropoda; class Insecta; order Lepidoptera; family Noctuidae; genus Xanthia; species Xanthia togata. The sequence continues at coordinate 6,605,922 of OY970802.1, read as the reverse complement.
GTATGATTTTATTGAATTAATAGCTTCTCCTTTGATTGACTGACTTCGTTCCCGTTGAAGCCGTAAGATATACAATATACTAAAATAACAGCCACATTTCAAAAGAAGTCCTCCCGCCGCGTCGCGTGATTGCGTCGCAACGCCCGCCCACGCTGATTTTTTAAATATATTTTTTTATAAAAACTTTCGTTTTTGCTTAAAATTCTTCGCGATCTGACTTTCTTTATTTTGATTTCGTTGGTATAGCGTGATGTTAAATAGCCTGTATTCTTCCTCAAGAATTGGCATATCAAAGCAAAAATCATTTTTCATATCTGACTGGGTAGTGCCAGAAGGTAGCGCGTTCAAACACACATAAACTATTCAGCTTTTTTAAATTAATATAGTACAGACAGATGACTCATTAGTCCAAATGATCGCAAGCGTTACTGCTGAGCATAAGGTCCTGGGTGCTGTACGCAAAATACGCGCTTTGACGTGGAGTTGCGGAAACCAGCCCGTATTACCTATTACCTAAGGTCCTGGGTGCACGTTTACCAGGTCGGGCAAAGTGTAAGGTATCGGGTTTTCCCATCAATAATTTCTCAGTAGCTGCCCAGTCTGTATTTGGGCACGATTGATGGCAATAGGGTCGCCCCCTATTACATAGGACTTACACATAACTGTCTAAATGTGGGAGTACTGACACCTCTACCTAACCTATCGGGAAAACAGCCGGTCTATTCAGTAACAATCTCATTGTGAAAACTTAGATGAAGTGAGCTGTCAATAGTGTAGGTACATCCCTAGCATCAGTGAAATGACAGCACACTTCACGCTCACTTTACCTAAGTTTTCACGGTGAGATGTTTCAAATTCAAATTCAAAATATTTTATTTCACATAAACCTACAAGGGCACTTATGAAACGTCAGAAGCTAGGTGGACGGTTCCAATTGGTCGTTTCCTATGGAGAAGAGCCGGCAAGAAACTCCACGGTTACTCTTTTAAAAGTAAATAGTATTTACAATCTTTTCAAGTTACAGTGTTTATAGGTATGAGAGGACACTGTAGGCCTATCAACAAGTACCAGGTACTTAGCAAGATAGAAAATGATCGACAGATCTACAAGTCGGTTATGCCTACAACGTTCTCACATTCACAAAATATAAAAGAGGAGAATCTATATAAAAAAAAAAACAAATTAAAAACCAAATGACATGACTGCCACTAAAGCTGTAACAAAATTAATTTAATAAAAAAATATAGTATAGTGAAGTTATATAATGTCAAATAACGAAAAGATTATGTCAAAAAAGTACATAAAAGAAAAAAGAAAAGAAATGAGGTAAAATCAAATAATCATCTTAATTTGGGATCAGTTCATAGACATTTACATAGTAATGCCGTTATTGAGGTACCAGGGAAGCCACATGTGCAGAAGGAATTATTGCCAAACTTCCTTGTCTTCAACGTAGTCTTTAATCTTATAATATGCTTTTTTGATAAGGACACGTTTGATGTGGTTTACAGAATAGATCGGCTGGTGTGAAATTATGTTTATTTGATTAAGACATTCAAAACCTCAACAAATAGGTTATTTCTCCGTAGTAACAATGAGCCAGGGGTCTACTACCTAAATCCGTAGTATCGGCCGAAGTTACGGACATTCTCTAATCCGTATAAACTACGGACATAAGATTACTTCGGAGCCCGAACCCTGACCAGGCGCACTCCGCATTTTCGGTATGAAGCTGCAAGTACGTGGTGAGCTCGACTGGTCGGGCCAATTCATTTTCGGTATGAAGCTGCAAGTACGTGGTGAGCTCGACTGGTCGGGCCAATTCATTTTCGGTATGAAGCTGCAAGTACGTGGTGAGCTCGACTGGTCGGGCCAATTCATTTTCGGTATGAAGCTGCAAGTACGTGGTGAGCTCGACTGGTCGGGCCAATTCAGTGGGCGTAACGTTGTCAGACAATATAAAGAGTTACGCGATAGAAAGAGAGGCAACTTCGAGGTGATTATAACTGTAGGTAATTAGCGCTGTGCGACCTGAATTGCACTTTATTGTGTCGTAGTAAGAGTCACTATTTATTTAAATGGTATAACGTTGTGAATCTTCTGTACTTGTTCTGTTATGATTTGTATGCCCGAACTAAGAATGAATGACAATACGATTTGACAGCTGTCCCCGATGTGTTTTTGCCTGTTCGTAAAATTGAATTTAACATTGTTTTGGCCAATCCTACTTTTGGACGGGCCCATATCTTCGTCAACGGATTTAGAAAGTTGACCCCCTGATTTGGTGATCAATGCCAGACTTAGGACTATTCTGGATATATATATTATCATAATTATATATTCCAGGTTTTTTCCTACCAGAGCAAAAGTACTTACCTAATGTTACCTACCTCACCTACTAGTAGGTACTTCAATTCGATGAAAATTTTACTTGTGCAAATCTGAAGTACCTGTTCAAATCGCAGCTGGTTTAAGGGGAGGACCTGGTTCACCTGGTGAAGTGCACTTACTTCCTCCAGAATATTAAATTATTTGATTCACAGATAAGTTAACACTACTAGGATTTTCTACCTTATTGTAGGCCTGAATAATTGAGTCTCATATTTTAAAGCTCTCTGTGTCGTTTTTAATGCTATCCTAACTATCCTACTCCTAAATAATATTATAAATGGAAAAGTAAGTTTGTTTGTTTGTAACGCTTTCACGCTAAAACGGCTGAACAGATTTGAATGAAAATTCCGCACATGGATAGACCATGACCAGGGTTACGACATAGGATACTTTTTATCTCAATATAACCACGGGTTTGAGACTTATGCGGGTGAAATCGCAGGGCCCAGCTCGTCAGTCATAACAGTGAATATTCGAGTAATAGTCTCTTCTTAGCGTGTCGATAGCAATCTAAATAGACTCGGCCCAGAATTCGGCGACTTGTTTGGCGCCATCACCAACGTCCATTAGTTCCTGTAACGTGCAGCTGACAGGACACGCAGGACACGATATTAAGTGTCCCATCGTTTGTGGAACTGCACCACATTAACATTCCAAGGCGGAGTCATCTATGAATCTCCACCTGAACAGGTTTTCCTTGCTTCGGCCGACCTGGGTCCGGAGTCTGTTTAAAGACTTCCAGGTTACCCAAGGTAACTCATGTCCAGGCGGGAGGTCTTCAGCGGGTGGAACAAATGGGTTTGGTAAGAAAGCACCGGCTCTCCACAGCTTCAGTCTTTCTTCGGATCGTTCGCCTGTGAGCGGGACAACACACTTTAAAAAACTGTTTCGGCTTTTCAGCCTTAGTGGCGCAAGGATGTTGTCGTGCATAGGGTGTCGTGAGTCGGAGACCATTTTGGATCTTTCACTGGAGGCTGCCACCGCTCTGCGAACCACTGAGTAATAGTCATTTCTAGAGTAGTAGATATATATGACTCGATCGCCCGATGCACGCGTTTTGACCAATAGGATGCACAAAGCGTATTTTAGTCGTGTTCGTATTAATATTAGATCCCCGCCTATGAAATCAGCGTTTTGTGTATGGAGAATTTTAAAGAAGTTGCATTGTTCATACTAACATTTGTTTAATTTATTTAACAACCATGAACACTAATGTTTTAAAACTTTTATGCACTATTGTTTAGAAACTAAGATAACGTATGCCACTTAGACTATGCGACAAAAATATATTTTGGCTAAGTTTTAAAACAAATAGTGGTCATTTCTGCTAACAAAAAGAGAGACATTTTTAAGGTATTTTTAATGTTTAGAAAACTATAAGTAATAAGGTTTTTTTACTATTGGTAGTTGTCTATGATGGTCATTATTCGATATAATGCAATTGCATTCAAGCAATTGATGAATATTTTAAATCATAACCCAATATTATAATGGTGTATAGAAATGTGACACACACTAGACGCGTAGTATGCTCATTTTTTTGTGAGATGATATTTTTAATGGATATTAAAATGTTGTCAGAGATTTTTGTTTATTGCTGTCGCAACTGTAATAAAAATAAGTTTCTAATTTAAGTACCATTGTTATTTAGTGGGAATGTCGTAAAATAGAGTTAAACAAAAGGACGGACAAAAAAAATGAGAACGTATTTTTTTTTGTCACACGCCCTGTACCTACTCACACTAATGGATATTATCTCTAATTGGGCGAAACCAGAAAGGGGGTGGTAGCTGCGCTGCCGCCATGCCGTAGAAATATTTTCTTAACTGAGCATGCGTAAAGTTTGTTCACTGTACCTACAGTTGGTCTATTCTATAAGTCTTACCGTGAAATCTTCGGTAAAGTGAGCTCTCAATGGTGTCAACCCAGCACAGCTCATTTCAAGTTCACTTCACCTACGATTTCAAGGTGAGATTAGATCTGCTGGTTTCTTGTTTTGTGATTTCACTTTTTGATGACGACTACCTATTATTGGTACACACGGCTATATACTTCCAATATAAGCTGACCTCTCATTGTACGGAAAACCTATGCAATGTGAGATCAGCTTATATTGGATTGTATAATGACTAGCCGTGTGTATTTATAGCTTGCCGTAGAAAGTGAAAATATTAATTACTTAGTGATCCTTGAACTCATATATCCCGAAGAGCATCCTTAAATCTCCCTTTGCTCAAATTATATACGCACCTGTTGGGTAATTTCGTAAAGCACATAAAATGACAACTGATCGCAATGGGTGTCATTTTGATAGTTAATCCACGTTTATTGCGTTATTTATGTTGTTTACCTGACAAATATTTCAAACTTAGGATGCAATGCATTAGTGCAATGGATTAGTAATATCCTTCAAAACTCTTGGATTGTGATGGAAAGTGTGTTACGCAATTAGGGTGCTGTTCAAGGATCAAGGGAAGATAATAGTCCTGAAAGGCCAATTCCAGTTATTTAATATGTTTAAATAGTCATCTCAGAGCATTAGGTGTAAAAAAATTGTCAAACAAAAAAAAAAAAAAATTTTAAGGAAGTGTATAGACTGCCGCTAGTGGCATATTAGTAGCGCTGCCTCGGCCCGGCTAAAGTGATAAGCAAAGCATAAGCATTGCATAGTCATTGTCACTGTCACTTGTTATTTGGTTTTTGAAGAGAGGCTAATATTAATTTCTTTCATCTATAGCGGGCTAAACTTAAGTGTCGCCATAACCCCTTGGTTTAGCAAATTAAAATGCCTGAAAGGTAGGTTAGGTTAGGTTAGAACAGTGACCACACAACGCACGAGCCGAGCGAGCGAAGCGAGCGGTGCCGGGGCAGCGGCCGGCGAGTGCCAAGGTCCGCTTAGGCACAAGAAAATGTAATGTTTGGGAATGTGGTGTTTAACAGCGAACTAACTTCAACAATCAAATAAAATAACAATAACAATGCAATTCTTACGGCACTTCAGCCAAGCCGAGGCAGCGCCACTATTATGCCACTAACGGCATAATAGTGGTGCTGCTGCCTGGTTGCCTGGTGCCTGGTTTTTAAACCTAGAGATCGGGTACTAGTAATTTAGATAACGTAGATCAGGTACCTACTATTAATACTTTTATACTTCGTTGATGTATGAATCTTGATCTTTTCTTTTTCGCAGTTTTAAAATGAATTGAAAAGTTTCTAATAAAAGACTGGGTTCATCAAGTACCAACCTAGTTTAGATTGAAACCTAGGCTCAAGCCAGCAAATCGAAATACGTGCAAGTAATGCACAGTGGTACAGCGCTGTCCTACAGTTTCGTCTGTCCCGTGTACCTACAGGCAACAAAACAGAAAAGTAACCAGACAGCTAAGTAAATTATAAAATTTATGATTTTCTTTCTGTAAATTAGGTGTCTTAAGAACCAGAATTAGCAAAATCGAAAAGTTTTATTTTTCAAAAACCTGACGTCTTTGAAAAAATTAAACATTTCGATTTTAGGGTGATTATAAGGTTGTGGTTATTATGGTTATGTTAGCTTTGAAGAATTGTTGTGCCCACTTGTAATAATAATTATTATGGTCGAAGGTGTAGAAGTTTTTTAGTCCCAACTATTTTTAATAACCTTCCAGTCGATATTTAACAGTTGTATCACAAAAACTGCCTTTAAAAATAAAATATATAATACTCTTTAATATATATATATATAGCTCGTGGCTAAGTAGTAACTGCCGCACGGGTGGATCCGTCAGGTTAAGCTACGCTTGCCGGGGTTGGTCTGTGGATGGGTGACCATCTTTACATACCGAGACTCCTCCGTGCCTCGGAAAGCACGTTAAGCCGTTGGTCCCGGTTGTCATTCGTGGATCGTTGACAGTCGTTACGGGTCGTCAGAAGCCCGAAAGTCTGACAACCAGTCTTACCAAGGGGTACCGTATTACCCAGTTACTGGGTTGTGGAGGTCAGATAGGCAGTCGCTCCATGTAAAATACTGGTATTCAGCTGCATCCGGTTAGACTGGAAGCCGACCCCAATATAGTTGGGAAAAGGCTAGGCAGATTGATTTGACTCTTTAATATTTTTTGTCTAAGCCTCACTGAAGACAATATCTAAAACAAAAATTGTATGTCTGTTTTTTAAAATTTAAGAATGAAGGAATAGTAGTTTACCTTTATGTGTAAAAGTGTAATTATATATAAAAATAAAATATGTACAAAACAAAAAAGGAGCTACATCTGCCAACAAACTGCTTTGCAGTTTGGCAGAAGTAATATTCTAATTCAAAATTCAAGTAACATAGACTCATAATAACATAGAAATACCATTTACAAATAAAATAAATTTAAAATCTAAATCAAAATTAAAACTTTAATTAAATTAAAATCTAAATTAAAACGTTAATTAAACTAAAATTTACAAATACAATTAGGTTAAATTGTACAAATTCAAATTCAAAAGTCATTTATTCAAAATAGGCTGAGAAATCAGTACTTTTCGAAAGTCAAAATTACATAAGACAGTCCCCCAGAAACGCCCGCCCTTCACCACTTCCTAGTGCTTTAGCTGGGAAGAAGAAGCGGCGCAACAAACTCCCCAGCTGCACAGCTGTCTGAATTGTTAGAAAAACTTGATTCTATACAAAATTACATAAGCAAAATAATTTACATTACGTAACAACAAATTAAATTAAATTATTTTCTATAAGTCACCTAGTACACGCCAATATACCAACAAAAAAAGTGAAAAGTAAATACCCGAATGAATGCCAGGCATAAAGGGCGTGCTCGTTTACATATGGCTATTAAAGCTGTAACTCGGAAATCACAAATGATAAACTAGGAACTAGGACCATCAAAGTAAAAATAAATAAACAGTTAATGGCTAATAACAGCAACAAAAACCTTGGTCAGCAAGACGACCTGTCACCACAAGCAGCACCCGTTCACGAGCTTAACGCAAAGATCAGCCACTACCATTACCCCCCTCGCCCTTGCCCGTTCGTCATCAAAAGAAAGAAAGAAAGCGACACGTAACGCGCTTGAAAATATAAATGTTATACTTCCAAGCGCGCCACGTGCCGCTCACAACAGTGTGTAATGATGGCACAATCAAGCCTTCCCGCGAGCGCGGCCGACATGCAGTTGGCGCTCCCCCGCACTCGCCGCACCAGCGAAGTGCTTCGCTTGCGCATTGTTGCGTAGAAACAATCAACGCGGGCTTCCGCGAACATTGTCGAAGCGCTGCAAAAGCGGGGGAGCCCCATCATCATCCTGAACGCGTTGCTAAACTGGACACGAAGGGCACTGTACGATGTTTGCGTGTAGTCAGACCACAGACTGCAGGTGTACATTGTGGTGCAGTATGCTCTAAAAAGAGGTATTTTAACTTCACTTGAACACCTAGCAAACCTACGGATTACCATGTTTGCTCTAACTGACAGCGCCCTCCGCTCCCGTTCAATGTCCGTATCATCTTTCAGGGTAGCTGTCACTAGGTGACCTAAATATTTAAACTCGTCTACTTTCTAAAGGTGAGCCATTCAGTCTAATCAGTGGCATTTCTATTACTTTTCTAGGCCCACCCTGGAAAACCATACACTGACTCTTCTTTACACTATACAGCAGTCCGTGATTAGCTGCATAACCCTCACAGATACTCATCAGGCTTCTGAGTCCGCAGACCAAGGCGCTCAGCAGCACCTTAACGTCCGCGTAGCTAGTTATTAAAACATACGCCATCTATGTGACAACCTATATGATGCTCGCTGAGCGCCTTGATCAGCCCATTGATGTACAGGTTAAAAATGGAGGGAGATCTCAACCCCCCTGCCTCACCCCACATTCCAACCTATACGGGTCCGATAATGCGCCCGCCCACTTCACATTGTTCACCTGGTTCCCATACCAATACTTAAAGATGTTGATAAGTTCGTTCGGTATATGGGAAGATCTCATTTTATTCCACAAGATATCATATGAAACCAGGTCAAAGGCTTTAGAAAGGTCGAGGAAGCAAGCGTACACGGATGTTTTTTTCTCGGTATAGTATTTAACAGCACTCTTAAAACACAATATTGCCGTTAATATGTCTTGTAAAAAATATTTCTGTTAATAAACACTTTTTAATTTGATTTTTTTTAATATTGGTGACTAGTCCAAATCTGCCTACCTAATTTTCCCAACTATGTTGGCGTCAGCTTCCAGTCTGACCGTATGCAGCTGAATACCAGTATTTTACATGGAGCAACTGCCTCCACAGCTCCACCTTCCAGCTAGATACGATTAATTCAAATGTTTCATTGCTATGAATCCTTGATGTACTTATTTATTATTTATTGACCACCGTCCATCGTTTCTTGTGCAACCATACCATTTTATTTATATCCATATAAACCGTCTCGCCGTATCGTCGGCGCCGGTTGTCGCTGAAAACCAGCGCTGGGGCTCTGTCTTGCATAGGGTCGCAGCATAATGCTGAGCGATAGCCGTTTTGCGTGGATATGACGCATGTTTCCCGCAACCTTTTCTATTTTTTTTTTGTGTAACCTCTTTTTTGCGTCCTATTTACCGCAAATAAACGTATTTTCTTTCTTTCTTTATATATAGCACTTGTATAATTATCTATAATTATTTTTAAACAAATATCTAAGCTAGTATTTATTTGCTCCACATCTAAGTATCTATTTTTATTTAAATGTAGAACACTTACATACCATAAAACTGATTTACATCCGTAAAACATTCTCGTAATATGAGGTCCAGTTGAAAATCAGCGTCAGACACTACTACACTACACTTGTCTGAAATTTTTGCTGAACTGGCCCTATTTGGCGCAGCCGTGAGGCACACAATACTATTTTAAGTTATTTTTTTCTGTTTTTGTGTGAACATTGTGTTAACCTGAGTCAAATAAATTTATTTTCTTTCTTTCTTTTCTTTCCACAACCTAGTAACTGGGTAATACGATACCCCTTGGTAAGACTGGTTGTCAGACTGAACTGGAGTGCGATTCTCTAAGGCAAAACATCTTTACAACCAAGAAATCATCGTTGTAACATCTGATGAAAACATTTCGGTATTCTTTAGTTAAAACTGCGCGATCGTAGCGCCTCAACGATGTCGATGGCGCGACATAGAACTAAAATATGGTTCCGAATGTATGAAAAACGGTATTCAGAGACACAAAACATCCTCGCCTTCGACGACAACGGCGCCTACGCCTTCGATTTTAACTGTCAAACCGTAAAGCTTGTAAATTGTAGATGTTTCCTTGGTTGTAGACCATTAAAATGTAAGTAAAAAAAGTTTTTATTAAAATTTAAATGCTTAGTATTGTTTTGTTTATCGTACTTTAATTCCTGAAACCTGTATGCGTATTTTTAATGTTTTAGATGGCAGTTCGTCTTTCCTGTATGATTTTTTTGTTGGAAGAAGCTAAGCGTCAAGATAATTTAGAAAAAAAGACGTCAGGCACATGTGATACGTGATATGGATCTTCTTACTACTGATATAAACTATATTAAGGTATTCAGGTTGACTGAAGAGCTAATTAAACAATTGGAAAAGATATTTCCCCATTCTTAGCAAAGGCGAAACGTCGAGGAGGAATTAGCAACCGAACCAAGGTATTACTATTAAATCAATATACCTAATATAAATCACCTTATGTGCAAAAATGTCTAAAACTTACTCTCATTCGTTTTACTTTCGATTTTTGATTTGATTTTTGATTCGTTTCTCACACGTTTTACTTAGATAACATTAATATAGTCTAACAAAATAGTATGAACCTAATAAAAGTAATTTTAATATAATTAATTAATAAATAAAACAATATTTTAGCACACATTTTATTTATTTATTAAATCTCGAATTGCACTACTTATTCTATCTAGAGCCTGAGCCATAGCCTGATGGCCCTCTACTTGTCGACTAATTGCTTGGGCAATCAAAAGTTCTGCTTGTGCTCGGCGTTCTTCGATGGCTATGAAGCGCTCTGTGATGCTAACCATTTCAGAGCGGCGTTGTGACGGAGGTGACCTTCTCAATAGTCGCCGGCGCGCTGCAGATTGACGCGGAGATAGCTGGTGAATGCGTCGACGACCGTGTAATGTCTGTCTATGCACACGCTGAGTAGGAGCTGCAATTAACATTTTGTACTTATTATAGTTATTCTTATCTTATTTTATTAGCCCAGTGTCCCACTACAGGGCAAAGGCCTCCTTTCCCTCTTTCTATTTGTCTCTATCCTATATTATATGTAGTTATAAATATTTGGTTAGAGAATGCAACTTACTTTGACTGCCCCTTTCCAAAACATCATTTGGCTGTGACGCAGGTCTTGTTGGCTCAGTAAACGAAACCTGAAAATATATGATAGTTGTTAAATTATTATTTTTTTCTATAGAATAGTTTAAATCATAATTTTCCAAAACCATACCCTGTTTTCTTCAGCTTCAGGACTATGAGCATCAGGTGCGGGTTCAATTGCTTGCTGTGATACAGAAATTGTAGGTATCTGTGCCACATTGTCTTGCACACTATCCCCATCAAAAGTAGCAAGATTAGACTGGAATAGAATGTTTTGTTAGGTTCTTTTAATTATTCGAGATAACATTTAAAATTACACTCACAGCAATACCATGTCCAGTATTTAGCAATATAGGTTTGATCCTATTTTATTTATTATATATAGGTACTTGTATTGATCAAACATAACAGGCATAACATGGGTGTTATGCACCTTAGTGTAGAGGTTACTTATTATGAGAGATATAAGCATAGGTAGTACCTAACGCTTAGTGGAAAATAAAAGAATAAACAAATCTTATACCCATTGCATTTCATGGCCTGGCTCATGTATAAGAACCTCACTTTGGTCAGCCTGCTGCTCATTTGAAGGAACAATATTCTGAAAATATAATGTTTACATAATATTACATTTATAAATAGGTTAACTCATTAAACTGACAAAAAAAAAAACTTACAAGTAAAATGCTGGGAGACTCTTCACTTTCCACAGTTCTATCCAATGACTGTTCCTAAAAATGTAAAAGTATTGTATTACTTATTAATTTAAATCAAATCAATAAATTTGTAAAGGTCTATAGCCTTGAAAATTACAAACCTCAAAAGGATTTATTTCTAAGTTCCGATCTCCGCAACCAAAACTTTCTCCTCCCATAATGGTTTGGATTTTAATTTCTAATTCACTGAGTTCTGGCAAATCCTCTATGCCACCACCAGTGCGCCGCCTCGCAGCTGCAATTAAGCTGGACTTCCTCTTAACTGCTCCTTTTTTGTCCTGCCAGTACTGCAACACAAGTAAGAATTATATGATTTGATGTAAGTATTAAATAAATAGAACACCTATTTGCTCGGTTTGGTTTAACTTTCTGTTGCAATTTTAAATGCTTTTATAATTGAAATTAGAATCCTAGCCTAAAGTTACAGTATATGCCTGTAGTTAATACTAATTTAGTAATAAAGAACATACACAGCGGCTGTCAGTGTAAAAGGGTAATATACCGTAGAAGGCTACCTACTCAATGCAACAGTATACACACAATACATATAATTACCAACCTTACACCACTGTTCCGATGTTTTCGTACACCCACTACCATCACTGCAGGGCTGTTGTTATTTCGGACCATTCCTTACGACTGCGAATGCGAGCATTCGCAGTACGAGCATGGCCCGTAGCCAACCATGGTTTGCTTTCCAAAAAGCTTACTAGCTTTTCCAGCTGATTTAACGAAGGAGCTGCGTTGCGAGACACTAAAAGATAAATATTTTGGTTACATAGATAGTAGTTCCAGAAACTGTGCTGTATATTTAAATAGAAATGTTAATGTGTACTTACTTTCGATAGGTTTGGAACCAAACTAAAACACAGAACGAGTAGAACGCCATTGGGTTGGGGTGCAGCATTTTTTTAAAGTCCACTTAGCCACTTAAAACCACTTGGAACTTTGGAATTTCGTATTTTGATAGAAAAAACTAATCAAGATAAGATGAACCAGATGAAGTTGTTTGTTTTGAAACACATAATCTACAATTACAAATGTCAAAGATTTGGAATCGTTTTATTGCTATAATCAAAAATAATTATTTATATAAAGTCGAAAATGATATAATTAATTAAATATTTGTTGCATAATAAATATAACGTGTTCTATACACACGTGTTGTGCATTTGTATTAATTTAAAATGACGAAATAACTTAAAAATAGGTTAGTCGAGATTTTCTCGATTATACTCTAGATTAAACATAGCAACACTGTAAACATCTTACTCATCATCGTTGTTCGGCAGATCGTCGACGAGCCTATGTAGCTTAGCGAATACGGTTTTTATCAACGTTGTTTTTAAAAGCGATATATACGATGCAACATCATTGAATTCGTCGTTGTTAACATCTATGATGAGTCTGTTAGTGAATCGCATTGCTGACTGGTTGTGGTTGAAGTGGTGGACTAGTGACTACTCACAATACGGTATCCTAATTATGTAAATACTATCAAAAAGGTATGACGTAGTATGACCTTTACCGCCTTAACCTATGAAGAAAAATAAAAAAAAACATACTCCACCCTCGATTTGCGTCGCCGCTTGTGTTGGCACTCGAAAAAAATTACTTTCAAACATCATTTTGAAGCGATTTGCGTAATTCCCCTCGAAATTCGGCGCCGCGTTGATCTGAATTATCAGATTTTTCGGATACATGAACCTAATTATTTATGTTGACGTTATTAGGAAAATGTTTGCATAAACTGAAATGAGGTTTATACGGTTGCTATGTGACTTGAGTATCGCGTAACAAGGTATTTTAGTTATATCCTAAATTAAAAATCGTACACGATTAGCATGACCACAATAGAAAAGGGTATTTTCGACGGAAGAATAGAAAAAATTACAGATTGTAATTGTTAATCTGTCATTTTGTCTCTTCTTCCGTCGAAAAACAAAACCACAAAAACCGTAGAAATCCCGTTTCTATGGCTGTAATGCTACGCGTGCCGAACGCGTGTCGTTCGTGCGAACAAGAACATGGTGAACACGAACATCACACACTTTGTTCGCATGTACGTACCACTAACGAACATCAAACATTGTGTTCTTCAAAAATGTTCGTGGCGATCCAATTTCGAATCTATGGCTACTAAAGAGAGCGGGGCGGTTGACCGCGGACTGTGTGTGTGTGTTCGCTTTGCTCATTTATATGCACACGTACGAACCAAATTTTCCGTGTTCGATGTTCAGGTTCACTGTGTTTTGTTCATTCGTGCGTACATGCCTCTAGGTAGGTACCAGACTTTACTTATGTACTGAAAATTTTATTTTAAATGGAGACTCGAATAGGGAGAGCTTTTATTGTACTTTTCCTTATACAGGGTGGCGATTTAGTGACCTGCATCCGTCTAGGGGGTGGTTCTACCTGTCATACTAAACAACTTTCGCGATGAAACACATAGGTACATATACTGAAATAATTAAGTTTCGATCGGCTCTGAACACCTTTCATCTTCTGATGAAGATGAAAGCTTTAATTTCTATCTCGATCCTTTCATTTTGGTAACTTGTAACGATAAAAACGTCGTCACATGCACGGCAAACTTACGAATCGGCAGAAATACATTTTACAGTGGACCGTTTTAAAGCAATTAAATGTCAACGATAACTTTTTTTTTTGTAATAGGTACCTATATCGGTTTTCAAAATTGTACTTTATTATAATTATCAACGGATTGTCAATATTTTACAAGGATCAGAAATATATACACATTCGTAACTTTATATTATCATAATTACATAGAAGTTAATATCTATTAACTTCTATGTAAGTATTCATACCCTGACAAACTTCAAAATTACGAAGGTAGTACTTTCGTTACTAAAATAATATCTAACAATATCAAATTGAAACTAGTACAGTGAATTAACGAAAGTACTACTTTCGTAAGTTCACTTTAACTTACGAAAGTACTACTTTTATTAACATAAAACGCAGAAACGAAAAAAAAATATTCTGTAACCGTCCGAGATAAATTAATATTCGTAAATTTTCCACGGTGTGTAACACATTAGGTAGTTGTACATCTAAATGAAAAAAAAATTGAAAACCGATTCACGCCAACTTCACTAAAACTACAGATTCGTATATTTGCCGTGGATTTGGCGATGTGTAGGTGCGCAGGCGTCGACGTTATTGAGCACTAAGCAAGACAGAGCGCGCGGGGCGTCCAACACTGAGCAGTATGACGTCGAGTAGTATGGCCCTATACGGTTGACGCATGAAAGGTGTTAACAAATTGAAACAATTATGAATCTAAAAGGCCAACAAAATAGAAGATAACCTATATAAAAGATAAATAAAATAATAATAATAAAAATACAAAGATAAACCAAATGAAAAACTTCCCTACTAAGCTTCCTGCAAATAGTTTCTATAAATCTTACACATTATAGTGACAATAAACCAAACAGATTGATTGTAAAACAAACACAAACATATTACGGGAAGCCACATGATGAATGAATGCCATCGAATATTTGATAGCAGTACATATTCGCTTGTCACAATAATCCCATACTGAGTTGTGTGGATGATTTTATTCTCTATACTTATAGACATGGCGCACACTATGTGACATGTAACTGCGACTAGACGCAACGACATATCATATCTTTGTTCAAACACTTGGCGTCGAGTGGCAGAGTCGCAACGGCACACAGTGGATCGAAAAAAAGCTCTCGAAGACATAGGAGCTGAAACTTTAAGGTGTCGGTTTTTTGCTTGGAATGGCTTCTTACTGTCCTAAGGAGCTTATGCTTATGCTAAATACTTAATATAACGAGACTGTGCCATTAAAAAAAAAAACGCACCTGAAAAAATCAAGAATGTCAAAAAATCATAAATAAATAGATACAACAAGGATATTATGGTTATTCTCTCGATTCCGGAGATTATAAACATTAGCTACTAAGTACATTTATTTTGAAGAAAAAAAAATATTGCCACTTTCCCAACCAGATTGTATCCTATGATATATTATTAAAGCATGATATTGGCTTATAGAAGTAACTTCAAGCAAAAAACCAACACTGAAATAAAAAAAATGTTCCTATGTCTTTGAGAGCCTTTTTACAATCCACTGTGCGATAGGCTAGTGGAGTCGCATGCTCTGGCTACTTGTTGCAGCGACTAGACGCACAGTTTGTACTGGCACCTAGGTACATCATATACGAACTCATGGATAATTAATAGGGTGGTGGGGAGGGGTGAGAAGTGACGAGCAACAAATGTATAGCAGCAAGTGTCCCCAGTAACTGGGTTGTGGGGGTAGGATGGACAGTCCCTCCATGTAAAATACTAATATTCAGCTGCACCCGGTTAGACTAGAAGCCGACCCCAACATAGATAACATAGTTGGGAAAAGACTAGGTAGATGATATATGTATATATTTTGAGTCTCCACCTAACCGTCATGGACTCACGACACCGCCTACCACCATCTTACTGCATTACTTAGCAACCACCTGCGAAAATGAAGACGAGGGTCGTACCCCACAGGGGGTGCCCTAAGCGAGCGTTCGCCTATTGATTAGAATAGTTTATGCCCCTGGCTGGAGGCTTTGAGTTTAGCAGCCATAGGATAGTCAGGTTAAGCAGCTACGACCCTCATTCTGAGGTCAACTGCGAGATGCCCTAGTAAAAAAAAGTAAAAAATAACCGTCAGTGAAGCTTTAGCTGTGTCGGCGGATGAATGTGTTCATGTGTTGTAGCTAAGAGCTACAAATAGTATTCTACAGCCTGTGTACGAAGTACTTTGTGTACTATAAACTAATTGAATTTTTGAAGTGAAAACTTCTTTAGCGGCGTTGTGCACTTTTTTGTGATGGGTAAAAAATGTTAAACTCGCGTCAGGACACGTGACCTGATCGAAAATTCGTAAGACGGAAAAATGCACAACGTTAATATTCAAGTTTTCACTTTTGCCGGCACTCCCGGAGTGCAACCCGTTTTTTTATTACAGGTTCATATTCGACCACTACAACCCCTGATGTAAAGCGATGGTTTACATCGATGGCACGCTTGCCTATAAGTCTCCACCTAAGTTAGGTGTCCATCTTTACCATGGCCACCCTGCGCCAGTGTCCAGGGCCCCGGGCTCTCTATTTCCTGCCAGCGTACCTAGGGGCTATCAAGGTACTACTTTCTACATCCTCCAGCATCCTATTGTGCCTCAGGGTTTGAAAACGGCTCTGCAGCTAACCTAATGTACCACAAGCCAAAACCAACGTAAAGCATAAATAAACATCAAGAAATATTTACATAACAAAGAGCTTACAGAAACAGGAATATAGAGAGACATATTAATATTGAAACAAATAGCAAAGGGATACTGAGACACAATGAAAATGTAATATGAATCGAATGCTGTCTTACGAATGAAATATTTAAGTAAGTATCGCAGCGGCCCTTTTAAGCATTGATTCTGAACTGGGCCTATCTTAGCTTTGTAAGAGACTAAAGTGGAACGGTCTAGTTTGTTTTACATTAAAATTGTAAATTCAGATTGAGCAGGCGAGCAGTGATGGCCCAGTGGTAACCGGGCCGTTATTTACGAGTTGTAGATCGTGGGTTCGAATGCTGGCAGGCGCGTTTTACTTTGAGTAATTTATTTCATCACCACTGCTCTCAAAACGGCGAAGGAAAGTTAAAATCGTCGTTAGCAAACCAAAAACCAACCCAGAACCAAAAATAAAAAAATTAAATACATGTGACATCTACCAACCTGCGCTAGGTCCGCGTGGTGGATTACGGCCCACTCCTTCTCACAGAGAGATGGACAGTGCTTGCAACTGGAACGATATAGGCTGATTATGCTTATGCAATGTCTGATATATCGTGGATGGTGACGAGAACCTATGGTCGAAGAGTAGAAAAAACTGTGCTAGAATTTATGGGAAATAGTAACCTAGAAAAAAAAAACAACGGGTTGCACTCCGGGAGTGCCGGCAGAAGTGAAAGAGAGAGGGGGATACTTCCTCTCCTACGTCGTGCCGGCTGTCTACTCTCCCTCCGTCTTACGAATTTTCGATCAGGGCACGTGTCCTGACGCGAGTTTTACATTTTTTACCCATCACAAAAAAAGTGCAAAACACCGCTAAATAAGTTTTCTCTTAAAAAAACTACCGTGTGGACTACCTCGTTGGTCAAGTGGTAGCAAGCGCTACTGCTGAGCATGAGATCGTAGATTCGATTCCTAGATCGGGCAAAGCGCTATTGGGTTTTTCCATATGGAATTGCTCAAAAGCAGCCTGAAATCTGGATTTGTGATCGGTTGATGGCAATAGGCTCGCCCCCTATTACATGTGGGACTTAAACATAACTGGCGAAATGTGGGTACACCTCTGCCTAACCCTTCGGGGAATACAGGCGTGATGTTATGTTATATAATGTAAAAAAAAACTTAAAGGACGGTCAAGTGAAAAGTTTTGCAACCTTTTTTTGTCGAAACTAAATACGACAACTTTAAAAAAAAGTGTAATATGTCATCAACATGTCAATATGGCCGATGGCCGTCATACGTTTGGTGCTGTCAAAACTCTGATACGAATTTTTGCAATAAAATTTTATTTTTGATGTTTATCTAAGGTTTATTTTCTAGTAATTTTAATATAGTTGGTAAACATGGCGATGGCAGAGAAGAAAAACGAATACGGAGCGGGGGTTGAAGCTGACAGAAAGTTGCTGGTCTTCGATACATGGGAAGACTATTTAGATTCGCTCATAGAAATCGCCGATCTCAGGAATTTGAGAAGCATTATTTCTGCCAGGACAATTGCTGCTCTTGGATACAGGTAATAAGCGAGTTATTACGTCACAAACAAGGTATCGTAGAAGAAAGGAGGTTGTGATTGTAACGGTAATAAATATGTCCATGAAACGAAACGCTGCCGATGACGTGTTGATCACGCCGCCTGCACATGCAGACGGCTACGGGTGTTGGGTTCGATTCCCAACAATCCACAGCAACACCATCATCTTCCTCCATAGCCTGACTATACTAAATGCAGGGCTAGACTCGTCAAGTTTGGCACAAAGATAGATATAGCGCTACTGCTGCTCCAGCAATCAAACCCAGGACCTAGGTCATGGGTTCGATTCCCATGTTGGCCACAGTGATATTGGGCTTTTTTCATCATTAATTTCTCAGCCCGGAGTTTGGATTTGTGTCCGGTCGATGGCAATAGGCTCGTCCCCTATTACATGTGGGACTTAAACATAACTTGCAAAATGTGCCTAACTCTTCGGGAATTTCAAACGTTATGTTTTTTAGTTGATTATAAATGAGGAGCTTGTTTTACCTTCACATCGTGAAAATCAGTTGTGAATTTGTGAATAGAAGAATATTTAAATTTAGAAAAGATAGCAAACTAGCTGATTTCCCATGCGAGGCTACTAGACAAGCAGACATGCTGTCAGTAAACTTGATAAACCGTGTGTGCATACTGATTGGAAAATTTTTGAATCTCCTGAGAACTTACTGCTGCTAATATAAAAACATTGAGTATTGCCGAATGGTTCTGGAGTGGCGACTGCGAACTGGAAGACGTAGCGTTGGAAGGCCTCCCAACAAGGTGGACCGATGACCTTGTGAAGGCCGCAGATATCCGCTTGATGGGGGAAGCACAGAACCGGTCGAAGTGGCGGTCCTTGGGGGAGACCTATGTCCAGCAGTGGAAGTCTTTCGGCTGATGAATGATTATAGTTATGGTAGAAGTGACCAATGAAATTTCAGTTACCTACGGTGCCCACAATGATTACTACTGCTAGTAGCTGCGATACAGTCCAAAACCGAACAAGTACGAGTCAGACTCGCACACGTCAAATAGGAAATGTCGACTCCATTAGGTTTTTTTTTTTAATATGACCTGTAAATGTGATTCCGATAACCTACTCACAGAATAAACAATTTAATTTTCATTTCACGAATGGTTCCGTACCACCGTTCAATATTTAGCAAATAACTCTGAAAAATAATTTCCACCCCTTTAATTTTTAAATTTATTTTAGTTACATAATTTAAAAAAAACATGCGGGGCAGTCTTTGGGGACTGTCGTTTAAAGGTGACAACAAAGTAACTTGTGAATTGTATCGTACGGTAAGCTCATGGGAAGCGTGCGGTGACGATGTCGCGAGTTTCACGCTTTTTCTTCACCCAAAAAGTGCTCAACGCGCCTAAAGAAGTTTTCACTTCAAAAAATAAAAAATACAGATGCACGAAAAACCTCCTCCTTTTTTAAGTCGGTTAAAAGATATATGCCAAAGTAATGGCGGCGGCGTATGTTAGTACTATGATTCTGCTGGCACCCTTTGTGTACGGTTCAAGATGAAGGAGATATTGGTGCCGATTTTCTTGTCACAAATGACTAGACAAAAAATCACCAAAATTTAGTTTATTCCTGTCAAACGACGAGATCCAATTCTGAAATAGACTAAAGTGGCACAACTTAACTATATTTTAGTTTGACAGCACTAAGATGGCACTGAGTTATTAATTTAGTGAAAATGGCAATTTTGCTATTCTGAATTTGACGTTTATCAACTCAAATTTTGATTGTAAGTATAACTAAATCTGACTATTTTTAATCGTGATTAAAAATGGTGTGGAGTACAATTTAGCTGTCATGAACTAACCAACACCTCGACTTCAGGTGCAAAAACAGTACTGTATCTATTTTTTCTTTTCTTTTGTTTATATCTCGAAAATGGTATGTCCTGTCGCAAAATTAATGAAAATTTTCGACCCCTTTTATAAAACCCCTAAAACTTAACATGTAGGTAATCATTTTTCATATTTTCCATACAAAAAGCGAAAAATTCCATATAAAACACGTCAAGGCTAACCTGCGCGCCTTCGGCTCTAAAAAAAATTCACGGGGTAGGGCAAACAACGTGGAATACAATTTTAGGTGTGTCTAAATAATTATTAAAATTAGTTTTTATTTTTGCAGATTAGGTTTAAAATTCTCATATGGAATTTTAGTGATAGTTTAGTTCGGTGTACAAGAGAATCGCCACCAATGACTACTTAAAGACGGTGTCTTAATTTCCAGATCTTACGGCGACACACTATTAGAAAAGGAGTTCTACGTTCGTCGATCTGTCATCAACGAGATCGTGTACCCCAAGGGCAAGCCTTACGTGCTGGTCAGTGAGGGGGCAGACTTGCAAGATTCGTTCACCAGGGAACTGGCTGTGAGGGAGCGAGCCAACAGAGTCGGGATTCTACAGGTGAACTAGATTTGATTGTTGTCGTATTTTATGATTTGCAGTCCTATAAGAGAAGACATTCAAAAATTCTAAGTGGGCCGTAATCCACCACGCGGGCCCAGTGCGGGTTGGTAGAAGTCGCATGTCTGCGAATATTTGGTTCTAGGACATGCCGGTTTCTCACGATGTTTTCCTTCACCGTTTTGAGAGCAGTGGTGATGAAATAATTTATACGAAGTAAATCGCTTCTCCGGGTAAACCTTTGACCGACAACTTGTAAGTCGCAGCAGTTACCATTGCACTGGGCCACCACTGGTCGGTGTGTGTCAAAGTGTTTATGACCACTGTCATTTTATATAATACTATATACCTACCTTCGTTCGGACCGTACGCAAAATACGCGCTTTGACGTGGAGTTGCGGAAACCAGCCCGTATTATCTACCCTACCTACCTTCGTTTCTATTTCCACTCTTCAACCACTTTCCCTTGCAAAACGTCACATGGATATCACAGATGTATAATTGTCCCGCAATGTCCAACGGACCTATGAGTACCTATTAACCACTGCCGCAGTTACATACTATTAGGGATCTCACGGCTTGGCCACGACCACGAATTGCCACATGACCAGCCGCAATCTTGACCGCAGAAGGCCCACTCAAGAAGAACGTTTGCCCACATGCCAAGTCATGCTCGTCACTGCGTATTACTTTCCTGGATGGTACCCAAAGCGGAGATAAACTAATAACATTTCTTCTTATCCACAGTCGATAATCTTTATCCGACACTTCACAAAAGGCGGCTTCGAGATATCAGGATACATAGATTACGCTCACAGACTCCTCTCTGAGAACTGGAGCCCATACTTTAAGTATGGAAAGACTCTGTGGCCTAGAGACAACGATCTTGGGTACTACCATTGGCGACATGGTACCGTGAGGAGCAATATTAGCAGGAATTATAAGGTATCTATATGGCGTTTAAGTATGGCTGAATAGCTTCTTTGGAGGGGATAGATAGGATAGGATAGAAGGTCATACCTTCAAAACGGCCCCAGCTTTTTGGTGGGGAGGAATGTATAAATCACTTTGCAGGAGGAGGAAGAGTACCTAAGTAGGTTGTGTTACGGAATCCCCTTTGAAAGGAAAGGGGAGATCTGTCGAACGATAGAGGCATTTATGGATCCCTTTAAAAGGAGAGGGGGGGGGGGGGTGTGTTTATGTGTGTGTTTTCACTTAGTGGAACATGTATGTGAGGTTTTAAGTTTCTAAGCCCCTCTAGTGAAAGTATTTAGTATTTGCTCTTGCGATTGAATTACCATTAGCTAATTGCAATAATGGACGTAACTAACTTTAAGTATAACTAAACCAAACTACTTTATGTCAACTATAAGTATAGCTAAACCAAACCGACACATTCTTGAACCAAATAACTTTAAAACCACTCGTTTATTTCAAGCATTTCCGCTATACCGCAGTGATAGTTAGTTGTCACCACACACAAAAGTCGCCAGTCAAGTTTACCTCGAAACTGTTCAGCGAACAATTTCGATATCCTCTAAACGTCAGACTAACGCGAATATTTGCATAGTTCGTAAAGTTGTACCTTGTAGCATGAGATGGTATGTGTAGGTGCAGTATTGACAGATTTTGTACTTTATATTTTATTTATCGTGTTCCATCCGTTAGTTTTTCTTGGGCTGTATCTTTATTTGATAATATTTAATAACAATCTGTTGGAAAGTTCTTTTAGAGGATCATTATTGTAATAGATTCAAAAATCGCAAGCATGATAACCACAGATTAATATAGATGGGACAGTAAAATCATTTAAATTAAAACCGACCCTTGCTACGACAAAATAAAGTGCAATTCAGGTCAAACAGCGCTAATCATCTACAGTTATATTCACTTAGAAGTTGCCTCTCTTTCTATAGCGTGACTCTTAGATCTTTTACGTTACACTCACTGAACTGGCCCAGCAAGACGGACTTGCCGTGTACTTGTAGTTTCATAACCTGAACTACGGCATGTCCCATCTTTATTTACCTGTGACAATACACAAAACTTTAATACGGTGATAACCCTTTTGAAAGAAGATAACGTTACGTTTTAAAGTGATTTGTACTGTGCGCAAAAAAGTTCCAAAGAAAAACTTAACCGCTAACAGCTTCATTAAAATCCTCCTAAAGTTGACTTCATTATGAACTTTAATTATTTAGAAGTCTCCTGATCGTATTTATGAGAAAAAAGTTTGGAGCAATTGAGAGGAAAATGGTGCAATAGAGGCATGTTAACACGGCTACACATCAAGCTATACATTTCCAGTTCATGCTGATCTCGTATTGTTCATGTCGTCTCGTATTGTATTGGGATTTCCGCACAATGCGAGGTCAGCTTATATTATGACCCCTGTTGTAAATTTGCATTTTTTAATGGATTTTTAAATAACAATAACATTTTTATTTTCAATAGTAATAAGATTTTATATAGCATTTATTTCAATTAAACCTTTTACAGGCACTTTTGAATTCTCAAGAAGTCGGTCGGTCAGAAATATGAAGCTCATTTCAAAGCGTAGTAGGTACCTATGGAGAAGAACGGGCAAGAAACTCCACGGACACTCTTATAAATAAAAAAATCGATACAAAATATAGGTTACATCATTCATGTTGAAATTATACATGTGAGAACAATGTAGAAAGACGTGTACATTAAAAGCATCCGTAATAAAAAAATAAAAATAAAGAACCATTAAAAATTTAGTGAAAAAAACGACTAAATCTAAAAAAATCTAAATCTAATCTCTAAATTTTTAATGGTTCTTTATATATTTTTTTTTCAACTGACAGCGCCCGTTCACTAACATAACGCATGGATCAGCAACAATTAGCTCAACCATTTTGAAAGGAGCTAAATGATCCAACACACGCACGACCATCAGCGCAGTACCACGTTACCTATGTGCCTCTTTTGGATCGGTCAGGGTTTTTTTAACGTTTTATAGGTATATTCAGGAAATAGTTATGTGTACAATAAAAAGTGGCAAAAGAGTCGTTGAAAAGGGAAGAGTCATTAAACTTTGTTATATCAGGCTGAATAGATAGGAATACCTATGTTTTCAAAACTTAGTTCTAAACAAGACCTGCCTGAAGGATTACAGCTTCTACGTGCCTAATTGCTTCATAACCTAACTGTCCTAACTTAATATCTATACTAATAATATTATAAATTCGAATGTAAGTCTCTCTGTCTGTCTGTATGTTACCTTAAACCACTAAAAATATTTTTTTTTTTTTGTAATTTTCATCTATTTTCTTAATATGAATAAAAATAATTAATTATTACTGTTATTTCCTAAGCTTTTGTAGTCTGGTAGAGATGAATGATGTGATGAATATGCGTGGGAGTAAGTTAGATGTAGTGTTGGCTCGGGGTGTGGGGTGTCGCTGTTAACTGTGAGTATGTCAAGGGAACGGAACTGGTTCCAATCGATCTGTATCACCCTCCGTTAGATATAGCTGTTACCATCCCAAGGCATAAGGTACATGAAAAACTTGACCCTAGCAATATCGACCGTAGTAAAGATTGGAATTTTTGTAAAGGTGACTACATATTATTGTTCGATCTTGTTCGTTCTGCTCCATGGCAAGACGTGTTTCGCTGCAATGACGCGTCAACTTCAGCTTGTAAATTCTACAGAATAATTTACGATGTTTTTGATTCTTCGATACCAAGGAAGACGAGAAGGATCTCTGGTAATAGGCGGTACCCGGTCTGGTTTACTAGAGATATTGTGAGCGACACTCGGCGTAAAACAAAACTCCATAATAAATGGAAAAAATCGCGATGTGATGCAATATATGCTCAGTTTAGCGCACTGCGGTCGGATTTAAAAGTGAGAACTCAGGAGGCTTATAGACTGCATTGTTCTAATGTGGAAAACCGCCTAGGCAAAAATCCAAAATTATTCTGGCAGCATATTTCAAGCCTGCGATCTAAGGGCGGGTTTGAGCCAAACGTTGTGCTTGATGGAAAAGTCAGTTCGGGTGTCAAAGCGGCCGAGGCATTTGCTGAGTATTTTTCCGGCGTATTTCTGCCGGACACACCTGTATTGGACCCGAAATCAATCACGGTGAATAGTGACGGAGGTAATTTTCCCCTGCCCGTTTTAGTCGCCTCAGACGTGATTAGGGGAATTTCCAAACTCAAACCATGCAGTTCGGTTGGCCCTGATAACATCCCTGCATATATCGTTAAGGGATGTAGCAGTATCTTGGCAGCTCCTTTATGCCATGTTTTTAACCTAGCTCTTCAGTCAGGCATGTATCCGGAGCCGTGGAAGACTTCGCGTGTTACTCCCATCCCTAAAACCAGCGACAAGACATCTGTCGAGGAACACAGACCCATCGCTATCTTATCAACCATTGCAAAGGTTTTTGAGCATATACTACACACCGATATCTGCAAACAAACAAATATGTATCTTTCTGACGCTCAACACGGTTTTCGACCCGGTCGCTCCGTGAACTCAAATCTACTGATTCATGTTGACTTCATATCCATTAGCCTGGAATCCGGTGGGCAGGTCGACACACTGTACTTTGATTTCCGGAAGGCGTTTGATAAAGTGGACAACGATGTGCTACTGACAAAGTTGGGGGCTACGGGCTTCTCATCTGGCCTTCTTAACTTCTTCGCCGACTACCTACGGGATCGCAAACAGTTCGTCCGGCATGGCTGCTTTGAATCGAAGTCTTATTATACTCGCTCGGGCGTGAGTCAGGGATCCGTGTTGGGGCCCCCGCTGTTCCTGATCATGATCAATGACCTTATTTCTAAGATTAGGTTCGCAAAATGCCTGTTATATGCCGACGATCTAAAACTAGCCGCGCAGATCAGAACTGAGGTGGATTGCGAACTCCTACAAAAAGATATCGAAACCGTCTATGAGTGGAGCATTGCGAACAAGTTATTATTTAATATTAATAAATGTTACGTTATGACATATGGTCGAGGGTTGAGACCAATAAAATTCGATTATAGTTTGGGGGGTACAGTGGTCACTCGTGTCACCAGCGTTAAGAACTTGGGAGTGACGTTCGACCGCAGTCTGACATTTACAGATCACGTGTCTGCCCTTGCAAAGGAATCTTTCCAGCGCCTGGGATTTGTCTTGAGGAACGCTCGTGACTTTCGCAATCCCAGTGTTATTGAACTTTTATACACCACTTTGGTTCGGAGTAAACTCGAGTCCAGCGCCTGTGTCTGGCATCCACATACTGCGTCTCAGACTCTGATGCTTGAGAAAGTTCAGAAAACCTTCCTGAGATTTTTGTATCAAAGGCGGTACCACTTCTTCCCATTTATGTACCCAACCAATTATTTACTAGGGGTATTAGGTTTCAATTCGTTGGAGGTTAGAAGGGGCTTTGATCAGCTCGCGGTTGCTTGTAAGACCCTAAGTGGTCGGATTGACTGCCCTGAACTCCACGGACTTTTCTGCCGTCTGTTTGTGCCTGACAAATACCTTTGGCACCGTCAAAGCCGCCGTCACAATCTGTTCGCGCCACCGCTATCTAGATCTGTCGCTAGAGCCGAATCTCCAGTATGTCGAACCCTAAAGATGCTAAACGCCCTCCTGACTGCCGACCCTGAATGTGATGTGTTTGCTGATGAATGGAAGAAGATATGCGTGCTTGTCTGGAGTTCTGTGAGAGACAATATGCGAGGGTGTCCACTGTTATATATTAGTTTGTGACGTGTATAATTAATTCAACTATTTAATCAAATAATTATTAATCATTTTATCCACGTATTGAATGGAATTGTATTGTACATGTTTATGTTATGTTATTGTTATTATTGTTTTTCATTTTTATTGTTATTTTATTTTTCTCAATTCTATGTTAATTAATGTAATTGGACCTGTGCCGTTTTAATTAACTATAAATTAATAAATAAAATAAATAAATATCTTTAAAATATGTATTTTAAAACGATAAACAAATTTAAAACCTCGCAACAAGCCCTTTCATTTGACATGTCACACGGTACCATTTGCAAAACTTTATTTTTTATTTTTCTTATTGGCCCCCCATAAGTGACGAAAATAAATGAATTTTGCGTATGGGGGATACGCAAAATTCATTTATTTATGTTACACGTCCGTGTTTGGATCACATAAATAAATATTTGTACCAAATTTCAACTCAATCGGTTTATTAGATTTGGAGCAAATTGGCTGTGACAGACGGACAGACCCAAAGAGGGTAAAGAATGGCCTGTTCAAAAATAACCATTATGTGGGGAAATATTTATTCTTCTTAATTTTTTTTTCTATTTCAAAACATCAATTCTCTATTATTCCAGCCCGTAATGGATCCTGACAGGGGTCTGCTTTTCCAAAACCGCCACGACCACAAGCTCATATGCCCGGACCCTCAGCAGGACCCGGGCCAGAACACTACGAAGCAAAGGATCTATTCCCCCAAGTACACCCAGATTGAAATCTACGACCATGTCGTGAGAAGAAGGAGCTGACGTGTATCTTTTGCTATTGTAATAGCCCCATTTACAGGATGCAAGTTTCTTGCCGGTGCCATGTAATAAAATTGAAGCAAGAAATGACTTGCATTGCAGCATTGTCTTAGTACTTTTTAGATGGTGCAACACATAATGTTGCTTCAACTTATGGTATAAGCATAATCAGCCTATAATTTTACCACTGCTGGGCCACAGTGGAGTGGGCCGTAATCCACCACGCGGTCCCAGTGCGGGTTGGTAAATATCACGTCTTTGAATTGTTGGTTCTAGGACATGCCGCTTTCCTCACGATATTTTCCTTCACCGTTTTGAGAGCAGTGGTAATGAATTAAGTAATACAAAGTTTAGCGCATACCTGGGTTCGTAACTACGACTGTAACTCCGACCGTGACTCGTCAGTCGCGACCGTTACCACTGCGCCACCACCACTGCTACCACCAACTTATGGTATGCCTCAGTCAAATGAATTGCACCGTGTAAATCAGTCTTAAAAGGAGCATTCGTATAAAGCAAGACCACGGGCGTTAGTTTTAAAAAGTTATTTTATACCAGCTGGAAATCACAATAATAATAGTTTGCCCTCGTGCATAAGAGATCTGAACGTCAGCTGCTTCAATAGTGGGGGGACTATAAAGCCACAGCATCTCAAATTGTAAAAAAAACCTAAAAAAAATATGTAAATTCATACCGCTCGAAAACCTTTTGTGTACAATCAGGATCGGATCCGATTCCTAACCCATGCAGAAGCTTTTTCAATAAACAAAAGAATGCAGTTTTGTTTTTCTTCAAAATTGAGGTCATCGTTCCTTTGACCACGTTGCCCTACTTACCCATAGTTGCATCTAAACTATGGGTAAGTAGGGCTGTGAGCATTGAAGCACATTCTATTTGTAAAATTTATAGTCCGAAGATAACCGAAGGAACCTTTGACCGTGATCGTACTATCGACTGCTTAAATGGCAAATGGCGTGAACGTTCCAACAAGCACCACCTTAACGAATCTCTAGAATTTGTTTGAAAAGGAATGATTGACTAGCATTAAAGTTTAATTAAAATTCTTAATCCTGTGATTGCTCACGACACTTAGGTAAATGCTTGCGCATGGCTCGCGCTATGGACGCACTAATGAAGAAAAAAAAAACAGTCCGGTTTTTTATACATTCTTTATTCGTACTTAAATTGAAACTTTTCCAAAATAAAAATTTGCATCTGTAAATTTGTCAATGTTCTCGTTTACAATGATGCTAATAATTAATGTTTTGTAATATATTATATGTTGAAAATTACAACTAAAGGTAAACGTTTTTAGATGCCCTGGCCTGCCTATAGCTACTTAAATATTTATAAAGAGTAAAGTTTATTTTATGAAGAATTTATTTAATAAAAACAAAATATTTAAATGCATGTCTTTTATTTGTATTCTTTTGTTCATTGCATTTCATTAGGTAATTTTTATTGTCTCGTTGTTTTATTTGGAATATTTTGATAAAAAGAAACCCTTACAGCTAACGTAATAATGTTGTGATAAATAAATAACTAAATAAAATCAATCACATTTAATTAAATTAAACTAGGCAGGTTTAAAATGAAAACAGCAAAAAAAAAAAAAATTCGTCAGCATTAACTTTTAAAATGAAAATAAGACGTAAAGTACTCTGTCAATCGAACTCCTTGGAATGAACCATGCTATTCAAAGAAGACAAATTATGCATTTTTATTTGAAGTAATCGATTGATTCAGGCGTGACTTAGCGGAAATCCATTGAAATGAAATGAAATTGTTTATTCTGTAAATAGGATATTGGAATCACTTTTAAACGTTATCTTTTAAAAATAAAAAAATAAAATTAGCTAGATGAGTTCGGTGTTTCCTATCTGACTACTCTGAGAAGAAAGGCCGAAACAAACTCAGAGGTCACAGTCTCTTTAGTCCAGACATAATCTTGGTCAGGCCATATATGAGGACCATGTAGATTAGTCTGAAATGGTCTTTTGAGAAAAGAACCACACAGATTTGAGCGGACCTGTCCTGTCAGTGCAAGCATTTGTCATTATAAAATACAATAGATGACGTATATTTAGGTTATTAGGTTACTCAATATACGTCGTCTAAGTGTATTTGAAATAATCCTTATTTTATTAAGTGCTTGTAAATATTTTTACCTAGCTTACGACGAAGTACTTAAAACAATACCTAAACAATACAGTTTTCTTTATACGCAGAAGTAGTGCTTTTTATTCGGAATAATTATTAGGTATATTCAAAATATTGGATGTTACTTACGAAGTTTCACACCACCAAAAACCTCCATTAGAATATTATGTTATAATGATAATACATACACAGTTTATTTTACTATTATGTATAAACATTGTTTATTAATTAAATTAGTTAAACTGATTGTGGGAGAAAATAATAATTTCGTAATTTTAATTATTTAAGGGATAAATAATCACGTTTATTAAAAAAAAAGCTTGTGTTATGAATTCGAGTCAATAAACGATTCTGAAAAAAAAATGCACACTAAGTAAGTAGTATTTTATAATGTGCATTAATTCAGTTAAAAGTTCTATTTTGACCATTCTTCATTTTATCCAAAATTTTGCACAAAAATATTTTAATTATAAGTAAAATATTATCATTTTTGCCCACACGGCAAGCTTGTATTCTTCATGTCAGGCAAATGCAGAAAACACATTTTGAATGTAACAGTCATTTATTGGATTCAGCAATCATTTTCTTACTCTTTTACGACCTATATAAAACTAGCTTAACTACATTAAAATTATTACTATACAAACAGGTCAATTAACAAATAAATCATTCAAAATAAAATAAAAATTTCATGAAACTTTAAAGCAGCAAATACACATGCCTGTGTATACAAACAGCTTTCATGTCAAAGTGCAAAAGACTTATAAGCCTGATTTACTCTGATTTACGTTTGTTTAGACGATGCAAGTCATTTGTTGCTTCAATTTTATTGTATGCTCGAATTTTGTTGTGGCGAGAAACTTGCATCGTGTAAATGGGACTTTACAGGTATGTGTATAGTCGCCGTCACGTAACTTGTCGAGAATCGTAGATGCGGAGAAATCGTTTTCACTTGTTTTAGCAAAATAATGACACACAATAAGTGTCAATTTTTTTGTTGCACTAAGTGTACATGCGCAAACTTACTCCCAGTAGATCAAAACCTTGCCAAGCTACGTGCCTGTACTAACTTATAAAGAAACCTATGATTTCCAAAATATTTTCTTTTATAGGTATTTTTCGTTCAACTTATACTACAATAAAGAAATAGCTGAATTCTGGGACTTGAGAGATTCTAAACGGGTCTTTTTAGCTGTTTCTCTGGATGCGCTTTGGACTTCAGCAGTTCGTAGTGTGATGCCGAAGATGTCTTCGTGGTATCTGTTTTCACTCTGAAACAGAAAAGAAAGAAACTCAGTAAAAGAAGTATCCATCAGATTACCATAAGCCGCCATAATTAGGTACGTTCCTAAGAAGTACAAAAGAAAAAATGGACCATATCCTACCCGCAAAACGGCGACGAATTCTTTTGCGTCCTCCTCTGACATTCCACTATGTTTCTGAATTATTTCTTCAAGTTTTTGTTCAACATCGTCCGCCATTTTACAATCACCGCAAACGTAGAAGTGGCCATGTTCTTCAGTTAGTAGTCGGGTCATCTCTGCTCCCTCGTCTTCCAACAGAGCTTGGACGTATTTCTGATTGATACAAAAAATATATAATTAGTACTTAAATTGTACAACGATAAAGACTGGAAAGACTAGAGTGTAAGACTAAAACTCCAATTTAAGCATTATCAGCAAAAATATGTTTCAAGTTGGTAAGTTAATTGATTTTATAAAACAAAATTGAGTTTATACACAGTATTTTTTCCACATTTTGATTTTTATTTTGTTGGTACCATCGAAGAACTTCAAATCTAAGCAGTTTGAAAAAAAAAAAAACTCGTGGACACGATGACCACATCTGTTACCGCCCCGGTTCTATAGCGGCCGAGCGCTGCAAGCAGAAATAGTCCTTACGATGTATAGTATAGATATGGAGTTCTTCGATGGTACGTCATTATTTTTTTCCAAACTTACTTTATTTGCGCCTTCTTCCCTTGATAGAGCCAACCGTGCTTTATGAAGTACACCATCAAATAACGCTGTTTCTTTCTCTTCCTTATACAATTCCATTCCCTTGTAACGGCAACCAAAGAACAGCCATACTGGCCCAGGGTTATGAGACACCAGATTCTCGATCAAATGTCTCCTGTGGTGCCAGAATCCTCTAAATGGTGCAATGCCAGTACCAGGACCGACTAGAATAAGCGGTGCTGATATGTCTTTAGGCATGTGGAAGCTTGGTTTACTGCAAATAGCACATCGAGTTAGACATTGCTAGTTAGAACTAGAGTGGGAAATTATAAAGTAACCATACGAATACTTACTATCTGATAAATGCTAGGACTTCGTCACCGGGTTTAAGATTCTTGAGATACGTTGAGCAAACGCCGTAGTGTAAGGGACCTTTGCCATCTGAAATTGAATACACACACGATATTTTAAAAGGAATACAAATAAAGCAGAATTTAAACTCCACTTAGATGCATTTATAAAAAAAACATCATCATCTGCCTAGCCTTTTCCCAACTACGTTGGGGTCAGCTTCCAGTCTTACCGGATGCAGCTGAATACCAGTATTTAATATGGAGCGACTGCCTATCTGACCTCCACAACCCAAGTAATTGGGTAAGACTGGTTGTCAGACTTTCGGGCTTCTGACGACCCGTAACGACTGTCAAAGATCCACGAATCACAGCCGGGACCAACGGCTTAACGTGCTTTCCGAGGCACGGAGGAGTCTCGGTACGTAAAGATGGTCACCCATCCACAGACCAACCCCGGCAAGCGTAGCTTAACCTGACGGATCGACCCGTGCAGCAGTTATTACTTAGCCACAAAAAAAAAACATAATTATAATATATAATTATAAAAAAAAAACTCCTATAATAGGTACTTACTCTGAGTTCTATAAATAACAACCGCAACAGTGATGTGGACCCTTTGAGGGTGAGCCATAAGTGATGAAGATATGGAATAAAATCTTGGATGCAAGGGACTCAGTAAAGTAGCAAGCAACGATGCTTGCGGTCTGCAAGACGGGAACTGGGCAAAAACTTCTGCCAGGTGGGGGTAGTGAAAGCTAACCCAGTCGTGGTATTTGTTTGAATCCTGAAAAGGTAAATCTAAGTTTAAATGATGTAATAAAACATGTTCATAGCGCTGAGGCCCGGTGTCTCCGAATCGGAGACAGTTTTCCAAAGCCCCGCTGTCGCCCAATTGGTGACGATGACGGTTTTTTCTTATGCAACTATGGAAGCCTGCAAATATGGGGTATCATGCAACATTCAAGGATAAAATAATTCAAAAATTATATAAAAAACCATCGAGATATAAGTACTAACGTACTAGAGAAGCTACGTCAAATAACTGAATTGTCCTATTCTTCGTAATTTGAATCTTTAGTTCGCTGCAGCGCTAAAATAATAACAATTCGTCTAAACCGTAACTAATTTACCACAGCGCTAGATTTGCTGCGGAAGTGTATTTATTCTCGGCAAAAAGGTCTTAAGCGCCATGTAAATCACGGCACTTACGCGTTTTCTTCGACAAAGTGCAACGCGGTGCGGCGCGATCGCCGCAGTTGAACGAGACAAAGTAGGAATTTACAGTGTCTTCTCTAGTACGTTAGTACTTATAATTATCTCGATGTAAAAAAATGTTTTTTTTTTTCAAAAATGTCGAGTAACGTGGCGCGCGTTTCAATGTCAAACTGTTTGACAGTTAAAACGTCACACAAGGGGCGGGACTTTATCAGTTAACTTCATGTTGTGAGAATTGTTAGAACATTTTTTTTTAAATCTTATTATTGTGTTATTTTCGAAATAAAGTTATAAAACCAAAAAAAAAAAAAAAAAATACAGATTTAATAAATAATGTATATAAATGATATACCATTAATTCAACTTAATGTTCAAGGAAACCAGTATCATAAACACGATCATTATTGTGTCAAAATTATTTACTTATATTTATTATCCTTACCGTAACCAGTTCATCTATCTGGTCAGCTTCCGTCTCATCAGTACATGACTCCGCGAGGTACTTTAATACTTTCGTCGTGGGTGGCGTTGTGATGTCCAAAAACCTTGTGTAGATGTCCCGTATGGTCGCCGGCGGTAATCGTTCGTACCTCTCCCAAGCTTTCACAGTACCTAAGATAACACTCCTTGTTAGTCAAAGTACTATAATATTCTAGCCTTTGAAAAATCTAGATTTTCCTAAGATCGTGGTTAAAAAGTGCTCGTTTTTATTGCAAAGTAGTTAAGTAGATAAAGAAATCGGTGTTGTAAATGGAAATCACTTTGAAGTTCCAAAATTACTAGACGCACGATACAAACAAAAGTTTAATTTTGTTCCTTATTATTTCGTTTCCTCCGATATCATTTCAGAGGAAACCAGTTTTTATGCATATGAGCATTCCTATGCCGTCTGGGTCATTCCAAAATAGTTTTATGATACCAGTTTTATCAAAATTGACATTCAAAGTGTTATTATTGTTTCTTTTACCTGTCGGTGTTAATGTTTCCTTCATGACTTGGAGTTGTACTATTTTGTCCAGTTCTTCAACGCCTTTCAGTTTGTCTAGCACTGCATCTACGATTTCTTTTTGGTTAGTGGCCATTACACCGATGTGGTCACCTGGGACGTATTTTATTTCGCTCTAAAAATTTAATTTAAATGATTAATAAGTTGTTGAAAAGGAGGACTTCCAACAACTATAATGTAGGTAAACCTCATAGGTAGTAGATAATATATTTTGTTTTTTTTTATAATTTTTTAAGGAAAGGTCAGTGTAAATAAATCTCTATAAGCTAATAATTTTATACCTCTAGCATATCTGAGTATTTTTACTAACTACTGATTAGGTTCTATTTATTTATTGTTATATTTTCGTTTTTGGCTTACGTCAAAATAAGTAAGTTTTGACATTTCTTAATTATATTACGTATCAAAATATTTTATAATGGTTTAAAACAAATCATTCTTACGTCAGGTTCCAGATCAACGAATATAGTCTCCGCATTTGATTCTGAATGCTGTACCAATGTTTTGTTTTCTTTAACTTTGTAAGTAACCAGCTGTTTTCTAAATCCTGCTTCTAGTGCGTTAATTAAAGGTAAATCTGAAGATGGTTTGCCGAACCTTACAGTTTCTTCCGTAGCTGGTATTATACCTAAGGAATTCTGTGCATCTCTGACCATATCGCTCTCATCTAAGCAGAATGTTGTACATGATTTCTGAAAATCAATATTTTATTATTTGGAAGTTACAATGAAGACCAAAGAAACAATGGATGGAAGCTGTGTGAAAGATGATATGGCTGGAAAGGGGTAGACTACAGTGATGGCGACTAATTAGCGAATTAATGAAGAAGACTATGGCGTGCTGAGCCAATTACAAATAAATTGGCATAAGTTAAGAGAATGATGATGAAAATGAAAGACAAGTTTGGTAGATTTATAAAATAATAGGTATTTATTTACTTCGAATATTTCTGACGACCAAGTGCGGAACCGCTGTTCTAATCCATACATTTCGTCACCACAACACAAGTCCATGATTCTTTCACCACCCAAGCTGCCGAGAATGTTGTCGATGAATTTGCCAAAGTTACAGAACTTGGGATAGGCACTAGATCCAAGGCCGAATACTGCGAAGCGTACGTTGCTCAGAGGAGCTATGTGCTCTACAGACGATGCTACTGTTGCGGCACCTACAAATAAATTTGTATTATTAATAGAAATCTGGGAAAACTGCCACGCTTAAATGGAATTAAGTTGGACACATCTGCCATAATGTCAGACGATCAATGGGCCAAATTTACGACCCGGTGGATCCCGCTTAGTGGCAACATCATCGCGGCAGGCTTAGACGGAGATTACTGGCTGACTTAGCTGGACGCCTTTAGTAAAGCTTGGTCTTTAGCAACTTTGGACAGAGACAGGTGGAAAGAAAGTAGGTAGGCTTTTGCCCAGCAGTGGGACAATAATAGCTAATAAAAAAATTAAATAAAAAATGGAAACATTCTACAATCCTGTTTATCAAGTATAGTTAATTAGATTGATGTACAGAATGCCTAGTTGCCGGCTTGGCACACTACAGTAGATATTCATGATTGGATGAAAGTTGTCAACTTGGAGCTGTGGTCCTGTAACCACCTGTAAACTTTATTACAGGCCCGAAGATCTTCTTCATGGAAGATATTCTGAGGAATTTATTTTCCCTTTCTTTTTTATCTTTGTTTTTTTGTTTTGTTTTGTTTGACTTACTTTTGGTAGACTCCAATCGCGTTAACTGCCTGTTGTAATCCATATTTGACCCAAGAACGCTGTTAGTTCTTAACAAAGGCTTATTAGGAGACTTTGGTGTCTTGAAACCCCTGCAATGCAATCAATCCTGTTCATGAGTACTATTTTAAGCAAAACACGTTAATTTTGTCTTTTAAAGATTTTTCATAAGCAATTCTTACGCTGAGCTAAAGTCCATTATATTTTCTTGGTCCTCCTTTTCAGTGCTCAGCATTTGGATTAGATGTTCGCCAAATTCCTGAAAAATATAATCACGTTATTTTGTTTATTTCACTCCATGTTAATTGTTCTTTGAATTATATCCAACTAGCTGCGCCCCGCGGTATCACCCGCATAAGTCTCGACCCCGTGGAAATATCAGGATAAAATTGTATCCTATATCCTAACCTTGGACATGGTCAATCAAAGTGCCAAATTTCATCCAAATCCGTATCGTATATAATATTAGTTAGGTAAAATTGTACGTACAATTCCGTTGGCCGGAGGCTCCCCATTTCCGAAAGTAGATGTTACAATAAGAAGAAGAGTTTCATGTTCTATTGAGAACATATCGTAGTCCGACATACATTGGACCTGAGAAAAAGAAATTAATATATATACCTAACTGATAATTTGTACAAACATTTAGAAAAACATTGAACTTGTGGCGGCATCTACATCGCCACATGAGAACTACGCATCACACAGACGTCACGCAAAATCCTGCATTTACTGTGCGACCAGCATATATACAACGTCCCGACATCAATCATCGGGCAGTTGCCCACCAGACACACCACCTGTCTGGTCGGAAAATCCTCCCTTTTCTATGGAGGATGAGTGAACTTTACACCCTGTTCCCTCTACTATACCTCTTTACTTGTGACCTCGACGAGATTTGAACACGCAACCTCTGATTCTCCACAAACTTAATGATGTTACGATCTTCAATTCCTTTAAAAATTTTGATGAGCTACCTGTTATCTGTTTCTAAGTGGAAACACGTGGAAAGTTCTCGATGCGCTTATAAACTAAACGAATCACCAGTAAAAATAAAAAAATATTGCCATTTAAATATTGTTACTTTTAAATTGGATGGTTTGAGGTAGCTGTCAAACCATCCAATTTAAAACAAAATGCTTTGCACGGCTTTAACTCATTGTTATATAAAGAACGGAATAAAAACTTACCTGTGCATTGAAAGCGTGTCCAAGAAGCGTCCCTAACTCCTTGGCATACTGTTCAGATTTGCCTGTCTCGGTGGCGTACAAAATCGTTGCCTTGATGCGCTTAGAGAGGGCCCGCCCGAAAAGTTTAGAAGTGAACTTGACGGCGCGAGCAATCTGTTTAAAGTGGAACTTTCTGTGTACGGTCTTCACTCCGTCGGATTTGGTCCATTGGTGGGTCTTCCATGCAGGTTCCTGGTAAATAAACGTATATTATTACTTTCGTATTTACTCACGTTATTGAATCAGACATTTGGGAACTAAATCAACTTCAAAGCAAAAATTATTGAACCAGTTTTAAATTAGACAATTCCTCATTCAAAAACCCACCCTAAGGTTGACTGGTAGAAAATGCCTCAGGCATAAAGTCCACCCTTGTACTATAGCGGTTACGCCGCCACATAAGGACTAAGCATCAAAGACATGACGTCAGAGAAATCCTGCATCGCGCAATTAGAGTTTACCGCGCGAACGACATATAAGACTATCCGATATCAAATGTCGGGCAGTTGCCCGCCAGTCACAACACCCGTCTGTTAGGAGGATCCTCCCTTTTCTATGGTGGATGAGTGAACTTTACACCCTGTTCCTCATGCCCCTAAAGTACGGTATTCAAATCTTGTTCATTTTATTTTTAAACTATTACATACAATGACAAAAGGACAACAATATTCCCCGTGAATCTGTATATAATAAAGAATTTACGGCTAGTGTCATGTAACGTTAGGAAAGATCCCGACCCACGGCCCGACCCTGAATAATCCAAATAATTGGGAAACGGTGAGGAAGATGAGTAATGATCCGGGATTAACACAACAATCGGGATACCGGCTACGAGAGTGCGATTTTATTTATGAAGATTTATTCACTGCTGGTCTAGGTATAGGTTACTTTGAAAGAAGTAGTCATTGCTCAAAACATGGTACCTACGGTATTTTATGAATATCGAATATATTATCAAGTACCTATTATTCAAAATGCCAATCTCATAATGGAGGCGAGAAGCACAGGACAAGTCGATGTGCCAACCCTTGGGGAAGGCCTATGTTCAGCAGTCTGACGTCTATCGACTGATATGATGATGAAGATGGAACACATAGTGTGGTCTAACAAATAAGGAAAGGTTCATACCCGGTACGGGATGAAGATAATCTGATCTAAATATAATCAATTTGGATCGTAGTTACCTACCTGATAATCATACGACGGTCTAAGATAGTACAAAGCCATTTCTTGATGGAACACTGGAGTCAAGGACGAAGACATTGGTGGTACGATCCAAATCCAATCTGATGGACAGCCTCCCCTGAAAAAAAGTAAACAATGTAAAGATCTACATAATTTTAACTAAAAAGACAAATAGCTATTTAAAGAATATTTATTATTATAATCTTTATTTTACACTAAAATCAAATTACAAAAAAAAAATTAGGGTTAGAATGACTGTAAAAATGGGCGGTGTTATTGTTAAAAGCGATCCTTCAATCAGCTTCTCTGTTTAAGTCCCAGAGCTATTTAAAAGAATTCCTAATCCCGGCTCCACACATTGACCCTTACAAAATTACATATGTGTGGTAAATTGGAGTCAGTAAAACATAATGGTACTTACCGGAGTCTGCTCTCATTTTCCATATGTTTCATGAACTGTTCCGATGCTGAGTGGTGGTCCACTATAGACACATTGTCTCTATGGTAACTGTACAGCACTGCTATGTTCACTTCTACTAGTGCCTTGTCCTTCCATAAGGACACCGTCATGTTCGTGTCTAAACCCATCTTCGTCGCCACAGTCTGCAAAAGGAGCATTAATATTACATACAGCCTTTTCTAAACTGGGGTCAGCTTCCCGGACGCAGCTGAATACCAGTATGTTACAAGATTACCCGTAACGACTGTCAAAGAGATCTTTGACAGCCGGGACCAAAAGCTTAACGTGCTTTGCAAGGCACGGAGCAAGGAGGGAAGGAGCAAGGAGTAGATACTGGGTAAAAATTAAAAAGTAGAGTAATCAAAGCCTAGATGATAGCCAATTAAGAATAGGTGTCTTCCTCACTGCCGTTTTTTTAAATGATAATACGTTCAAAATTAGTAGTTCTCACCTCAAGAACGTTAAATCGGTTGCTATCACAGAAGTTCCTGCAGCCAATCTCAGTGCCCATGTACCAACCGTTGAAAGCGGTTGCAGTGAACTCCAAGCCACCACAGTCCATCCTCATTCCAGCGACGGCGGGCAAAGCGTACCAGCGTAAACCAAGGTCTTGGAACCAATCATATCTGAAATCGTAGGTTTGATTAAGTTTGACGTCTAATGGCTGGTTTTTGAGTCCCTTAGACAAACTCCATGACTTCCATGACTAACGATCGATAAAGTTATAAATTATTTCAGCAAACGAGGTATTTAGAAATGCAATGTGTATTGAACCAATTAAATAGCAATATAGTCATAGAAAAGATAAATTCCGTTAAGAATACCTTAGGAATCAGGCATAAGAAGTCAAGAAAAAGACGTAGAAAAGAAGTGAAGCGCAGTGTAGTGAAGTTAACAAAAAAATGCTTAAAGGGTATTTGTGGTACTTACATATTAAAGTTAAATAATTAAGTAAGCATAGAACTTATACTAACAAATATTTGTAGGGGTGAACTACTGTTCTCCTAGCTAGGTAGCTGAGCAACCTGTATTAAGGAGAAATAGTTTGCCTCCCTAGATAGAGTAATGCTGTGAATTCAACCATCTAGATTACAAGACACAAGTTACGGAGACAATTAATTACTTTGCAATGTCAGTACCTTCCATTATTTCTTAAGCTGATTTAATTTTACGTTAATGGTAAAGAGGCTGTATTGCTTTTCCATTTAACTCGTATTACGTTATGATTCAATTAAAGATTGCAGGTTAAGTATTTTTAACGAATATATAATTCTGCCGGTTTATACATTAAAAATCTCATCGTGAAAACTTAGGCGAAGTGAGCGTGAAGTGAGTTGTCATTCTACTATTGAAACTATTGACAGCTCACTTCACCAAAGTGTTTACGGAGAGATTTTTGAAGAATTTCTCGGCAATTTTAACTTACTTGGGGTGGTCCATTCGCACTTCCATTATAATCTCTCTAGGAATGTCGAAGTACTCCGGATCTTTGCCATCAGCTGACAGTACTAAAGGCAGTATGTCCCATGCGGTCTTTTCTTTCGGCTTCCATCCTAACTTCAAGCATACCTAAAGAATAAACGTAAGTAATAAAAGTTATGGATTGCAACGGCTTTTGGTATATACACGTGACAAAGTTAATATAATTTATGTTCCTAAAAGCAATATAATGTTAATTTTTGTTTTAAACTAGCTGATCCGACAGGTGTTGTCCTCTCTAATAAATCATACAAAAGTTGAATAGAAAAAACTACTTTAAATTTTCCCGAATTTTACAATTTTCTGGGAGACTTTTCCTGATTGTCTTTCCGTTAAAATCTATTATGTAATATAATGGACTGATGTCCGCAACTCTACGTCCAAACGTTTGTTTTGCTTAACAAAAAACTTAATTCAGATAATTAAAAAAAAAAAAAAACAAATTGGTCTAGTCGTTTTCAAGTGACGCGCTTACCAACAGAATTTATTTTTCATTTATAAAGATAGTAAGCAAATCACATGATCTAGGTCCTATTCCACTCAACTATTTAGGTACAGTGGGCGGCCTGCACTGCCCCCCCGTCTTGCCACGCACATTCCTAAGGCGCGGAACTGCGGTCCCGGTCAAACTATAACTAGCCTATGTTTTATCTTGCTGTTTGGCACTATTTCATGGAATAAGTACTAATTACCAAACATGGATAATATAGAACTTAGGAGTTAGGCCACACCGTTGCCAAAATAATGTCGCTTTTATTCGATTCTCTTGTCATGGCTATCTCCTCAACTTAATAAACTTTGCTTTGCTGTGTATTTTCGTCCCTAGTTTGAAAAAAAAACCTTTACTACCCAAATCCAAATATAAATACATTTATTAATTAATGCTTAATAGCATGATTGATTCATCCATTCATCATCGAAAGCATGATAATTAATTGACATTATACCAATATTTCATTACGTCGAAATATTCAATGATAATATTACTACCTAATATGCAATCTGTGAATATGTTTACAACTTTTGATACAAACTGGTTTTCGTAAATGTTACATGCAAATCAAGTTTTAAAGTATCATATGGAACGTATTATTGTTTAATGAGTTATCTAAAGTTATTCAAATTTTTTGTTTTGCTAATTTTAGCAAGTCATAAGTATTATGTGTTTGAGGAAAATCGAGGACTTTTTATAGGATCATCATTAAGTTCTGTTGTGGCTCTGGTCTCTATGAATGAATACTTTACGATAATATTTATAATTTATTTATTTATTTATAATCTCCTGTAGCAAGTAGCTTTTTGAGTACCTACAAATATTTGTTCTTACATATACGGTGTATGGAACATTGGCGCGCATACTGTTGTGTGCACACCATAGATATCCGTGCACACACATGATTCTAAACGTAGGTAGGTAGCGTAGACATTTTTCACTGCTCATACAAAACTGCAATACCTACACGGTCAAAACGGAATATGGAGCACTGATATATTCATTTTTAATAACCGATGAATTTTTTTATCGCTAGTGTGTCTAGAATCATATTATGCTGAATTCATGGTAACAGTTTGCTCGTCGATGCCTTTTGCAGCCTGTATACACCACGGGTCTTCGGGTAATCCAAGCGTGATGTTAAGACGCCGATATTATGCCAATGGCCTTGAGTAGTTAGCTTGCGTGTTCTGTGCTGAGCTCACGCAACGCGTCGTACGTCCAACCAGTAATAAGACTCGCCCATCAAGGAGCACTGTCCCAAAGTGATCTTCAGTATAAAATCAATAAAAGTCGGATACCGTCGCCTTAAGTCATGTTGTTTATTTACCTCAGTAAACTCCAAGCGTCCAGGATCACCAAGTATGGATCCGTCAGGCATACGGTACCCAGCGTAGCTGATGAGCTGCGGGTTCCATACCCTGTAGTCATGTCTGCCGTCTGTGCGTTGAGGG
The DNA here is from genome assembly GCA_963853775.1 of Xanthia togata. Classification (NCBI taxonomy): domain Eukaryota; kingdom Metazoa; phylum Arthropoda; class Insecta; order Lepidoptera; family Noctuidae; genus Xanthia; species Xanthia togata. The sequence continues at coordinate 6,563,958 of OY970802.1, read as the reverse complement.
AATATGGTTATTGCTGACCTAAAAGAAACAGAATAGTTAGGCTGTAATACTCTTAATGTAGGACGGTAAACTCCGTCTAAAATAAAAATGTGATCTTCTTTTATTTTTTGGGTAATTTTCACAAAATTAGCACCTTCGGTCTCACTGAAGTGGAATTTTTGTTTATTGATCATCAGCCGTTACAACCAACTCACCTTTTAGTAACATCTATAGATAATCTATATATACAGTTTCATATCAAAGTCAAGGAAGACAATGTATCTAAGACTCTAAGCACGCACGCACTAATTACATGCATAGCTTATTATGAACATACTTAAAGTTTTAAATGTTGGCAAGTAATTAAAGCTATCACATGTTTCTCAAGTAATAGGTATCCTAACTCACAGGTAATGTTCAACACAATACAAACAAGCAAAAACTTGTGATAATTTTGTATTAACGGGAACTACTTAATACAGAAATTTGGCCTATGTAGGTATGTGTAATCCGTAATTTGGTGAAATAATAAATAATAGTAATTATTTTAACCAATCAGAATTCGTTATTGCACAATGGCATGCAAGCTACTCGCATAATTTTGTGCTAGTTACTGGCATTTGTACCTATTTCTAGCTTACAAATAATGTTAGTAGGATCTTACCTAATGTTTCCTTTATTAGTGCCAAATTTGATGTGAGTGCAGAGCGCTTCAAACATTCCACTGGCTGTGGTCACTTCTCTGCAGTCGAAAATCTGCAAAAGTTTTTACTTAGTTTAGTTGGGAAATGTTGGAATATAAGTAGTACTCCCTCTGCGTTCGGCGCTTCACTGGCCTTCACTGATGAAGGGCCAATCGGAGCGCCGAACTCGGTCGATGCGTAAAGTCGAGATGGTTAAAAGAAACTCACACTTGGGCCTCAGATCATTTGGTGAAAGGTTCAGTAAGTGAAAGATCTATAGCGGTTACACCGCCACATACGAACTACGCATCAAAGACATGACGTCACACAAATCCTGCATCGCGCAATTAGAGTTTACCGCGCGAACGACATATACAAGACTATCCGACATCACAACAGTTGGGCAGTCGGCCCACCAGACACAACACCCGTCTGGTTGGAGGTTCCTCCCTTTTCTATGGTGGATGAGTGAACTTTACACCCTGTTCCTCATGCACCTAAACTGACTAAAACCCACCCGTGTTCCATGATTTGTCTGTATGTTGCCAGGGGCCACGGTATCCTTTTCGGACTTTCGCACGATCCCGGCAGGCATCGGCCCTGGTGGACCCCGTCAGTTGTGCTGACATATCTTTGTGGCGCACGTGGAACACAACGTGCTGTCGACCCGGGCCCGGTCCTTATCGGACGGCGAGCTAAACTAGGTACAGCCTCCGTTACAATAATCTCTAATGTAAGATAACAGATACTACAACTTTGCATATATATGCAAAGATGTAGTATCTGTTAGTACGTACAATGATAAGCATCGATGCCAACGACGCTTTGCAGTAAGTTCTTGTTGACATTTCCATATGTATTGCCTTTTGAAGTGTCTTTGAGCTCTTAAGTATGTGATATGCAATCTTTTGATGTGCACCCGACTGCATTGATAACTATCTACAGTGCACAGCTCTGAAATTACTTTTAAGAATAAACTTTATTACGTTGATTTAAGACTGGTTTTCGTGAAATTATTGTGATTGATAACTTAAAGAAAAACCAGTCTTTAACAGGTGGACTGTCTACCTGATGAAATGTTGTTGTCACCTATGGAACCCAGCAATATTTAGGACTACAAACACGCTGCTGACCTTGGAAATAAAGGCACTAAAAAACACTTAGAGCGTATTTTTTTCTCTTTTTGTGCACTTGTTTCTGTGACAGTTAAACCAATTTTCTTTCTTTTCTTTATTACACACGATGGCGATAATATTCACAAGCACTGGGAAAAATAATCACTTGCTCAGAGCCCAGGTCGATTCGAGTCGATAATAATAGCTCCTTATACATTCACGAAAGTATGCGCAAATCGCAAGTCGTTTTCAAACCAGTCTTATTCTAGAGTATTGATCCCATCTGCTAGTAATTTTCAACCCTGCCTTAGCAGGAATCAGAAACCGGTTAAGTTATATTTAAAATAACCAGCTCGAATAAACTTTTAAAGCCTATCTTGGAAGAAGGAGTTGCGTTAGCATAAAATCAAAATACGTATTTGTTATTGATATGACAAGGAAAAATGGTAAAAATGTGGTAATTATTTAGTACAATTTTCTTACAAAACATTTTGGAAAAGTGTACTACTTTTTAAATAATAATAAAAAAATAATAACATACTTACTTACTTACCTAATTTTAACTGTTTCCCCTTCAATTATAATCCTACATTCAAATAGCTTGGTACCTAACCTACACACTATTCCGTTTAAATATCAGACTGGAGACAATCGTAACGTTCTCTGTAAGGCTACATAACTTGTATCCTTGCAAGGGCGACTAATGATATCTAGTTTGTGGCTCGTTATAAAGTTGTACCTACTTAAGTTGAAACCCTAATTAAAAGTTCGTGTGTTTCTCTTTACCGTATGCTAAAGACGATTTTACAACTGTTACTGTTACTCCTTATCCGAGTGTTATTAATAAGTATATGTGTAGTAAATGAATAAAGTATTAGAGAGTATTACAAAGGTGATTTATTATTTCATTAACATTTTATTATATTTTCAATTAACATTTTTTTTTTTTAAACTTCAAAAAAACATTTACAAGTATAAAAACAGTAGCCCACCGGTATTGGGAACAAACAGGGTCCAAGCTACCGGTGGTCAGGGCTCCTGAGAGAGGAACCTCCTTACGATACGCGCCGTGTCCAGAAGTACCACAATCTAGATCAAGCCCTTGATCAAGCTGCCTAACGAGAGCCTCCTCAAGTTTTGGTCGAGGCTCTTGGCTATTATGCTATTGGCTACTATGATATTAGCCGTCACGACTTTCGGCACAATGACTGCTGTATCCACATCCCACATGTCGACAACCTCGCGAGCCAGGTCAAGATACTTAATTTATTTCCTTTATTTCACTATTTGCATTTAAAGAATAAATTTATTATTATTATTAAGAACCCCTATTGTTCCTCTCTCTACTCTGATTCCATTTCTCTCGATGCACTTAATTATAGTTTACTGTTTAATGTAACAATGCATACCGTCGATTCAAATTTTCAACTGATACTCAAAGATTTCCATGCAGAAGATTCGAATGCAGTCGCGGTCAGAAAAACATTATATGTTTAATATAATGTTTTCTCTAATCTATCGCTCTAGTTATATTCTAAATTACTACAATAACTACACGACGTACCTTTTATATTCATTAATAATGAAATTAAATCGAAATACGTGCCAAGAAGTGCCGTAGGTATCAAGAATTTATTCAATCAGAACTTAAAATAACTATAGGTACGACACAAAAACACAAATAAGTATTTTTCCAATTACAATACAACCCAATAATTTTCGCGCTCATGTGTTCACAATTATATACTAAAATAAACCAGAAAAAAATTGAACACATAAAATATTCAAGGCAGATAAATCTGTCAAATAAAAGCCTTCCTCATAGACAGATTCTTCAGGAGCCACGAAATCTAATTTGTGTTTCAGTAACGAATGATAGAACGTTAAAGTGGCTTCATATGTTAACGTCTACTTTCAGTAGGGAAGGGAATTTGGCAAATAGACGTCGACACGTGAGAATTTCTGAACACTTGACGAATGATATCTAGTGCGTTTTTGTTGCGATCCACTTTTATGCAGTTTCTTTGTATGATATCTTTAATGTGTTTAAAGACTCATATGTAATTTATGTATTAATGTAATAATTATGTAATTGACATGTTTTTACGGTCGTCGGTCATCTAGCTGGAAGGCGTCCCAAACTACGCTTATCGCACGAGTCAATAAACAGTTGTATTAGGAGGTGAGGAAGCTAACTCTCACTGAAAAAGATAGCTAGGGTGAGGCTCCAAATAACACCTTTATTGGATTCCGACTAAACAATATATTTAAAAATAATAAGCACTCTTTGCTCTCTGCAAGCTACCATGGTCATAGCTCTTTATTTTTATATTGACAACTGCAAAATTATTTGCATAATAACGGTCTAGCACATTTTTTACTACCACCTAATGTTTTATATTATACCAAAGACCTTGGCACGCAGGTGCCATCAAAACTTCAGATTTTTTTGTTGTCATTGATTAATGATGAATAAGGAATTAAAGTGTGAATCTTTTACGTTTTCCTTAAAGTAATCCTAACTTACAATATTAGTTTATTTATTTGTTTGTTTGTTACGCTTTCCCGCTAAAATGGCTGAACGGATTTGGATGAAATTTGGCACAAAGGCTAACTACTAGCTTACTGAAAACTTTATTACATTAAATAAAATATTGGGCCTTTACAAATAAATTTGCTAATTCAACAGGTGAGACTTATTTATCTTCATAAATTGATATTATTAATTTTAACATAAATCATAAAATTGCATCCGCATTCTAACGATGCAGATTAATAATCACGAGTCATTATGACGTAAGATTTATGATAGCAAAAGCTGATTCCAAAAACTTGTAAATAAAAAGCAGGCTTTTCTTGTTTTTCTTGACCATACATTAGCATACCTACCACTAATTTAGCTAACGCCAAATTAATATTATTAGACTTAAGATTTACAACGAATTTTAGCTTAGGCATTATAATGGTGCCGATACTCATCACTAAAATGCCTTAATTTTGGGTATGATAATCTTAAAGCTATTCTGTAATAAAAAGTCTCTAAATTTAAAAAAAAAATTGACACATCTAAAATCAAATTTGCCAGTTGCGACTCCATGTGATACATACTTGTTTGCCCTACCCCGTTAATTTTTTTAGAGCCGTAGGCACGCAGTTGGGCAGCCTCGACGTTTAATTTTGAATTTTTTACTTTTTGTATAGAAAATAATTAAAAAAGATTACCTACGTGTTGAGTATTACGGGTTTATGGGTTTTATAAAGGGGGTCGAAATTTTCATTATTTTTGCGATAGGACACCATTTTCGATATATGAGCAAAAGAAAAGAAAAATATATACAGTAACTGTTTTTGCACCTGAAGTCGAGGTGTTCGTGTGAATTTTAGTTCATGACAACTAATAATATTCCACACCATTTTTAGTGGCGATTAAAAATATTCAGAATTAGTTAGACAATTAAAATTTTAGGTGAAAAACGTCAAATTCAGAATAGCAAAATTGTCACTTTCACTAAATCTAAATCTCAGTGCTATCATGCTGTCAAGCTAAAATATAGTTAAGTTCTGTCACTTTAGTCTATTTCAGAATGAGAAATCATCGTTTGACAGGAATAAACTTTTTTTATTTTATTTTTGGTCTAGAGGCATTTGTGACAAGAGAATCGGCACCATTGTCGCAATATTTTTACAATTTGAGGAACATTAAACGCCCATATATAACTTCTATTGTATCTCGTTCCGTGTAATATTAATTATTGCTTCGATTTTTTTTTGGTTGAATTAGCTATGGAAACTTTTCCTAAGAAACGAAAGAATTTTGAAACTATCCCCAGAATGTATTATTTAGTTAATAATAAAGCATGCTCATCAATGCTTTTCAATTCTCATCAATGCTCGTAGCTATCCTGCATAGATAGAGCATGCAGAGCCCAAAATGACAGACACAACACACAGCCACACAAGAGAGGGGTTTTAGTCGGTAGGAATCCGATATAGCCCTCCGTGCTGCACAGAGCAAAACATCCAAGGGGCAAAAATAAATGGCTCCTTAAAAACTCATCATTATAAACAAATTTTACCACGGGACCAACCCTGAAATCGCGGATACAAAATCAGCTGTTCCATTCCATTTTGGTCGAGTTATGCCAATAAACTGTAAATGAGTATTTCATGTTTTTTTTTGTTTTAATAAAAATTTATTAATTTTTCCTTTTTTCTTTCTAACATGAATGTATGGAGCAGCAAATTTTTTTCGCGATTTCTGGTTTGGTCTGCTGTTGATAACTATGAGTATAATGGCCTCTTAAGTGGTTTTCAGTTATTAAGTACCTACACCTTGTGTATTCCTAAACCCAAAGCTAAGGTTTTTTCAAATATCTAGAATGACATAGGTGCTCACCTGTAATTTCTTCCACTGTATTCTCCCAATGCATCTTGTCGCGTTACGCCAAGCTAACTTGGCTCCGAACACTAACTCTGAAGACTTCAACTGGTATGTGCCTCTCTCTTTTAGTTCCGTCTTTACTTCCTCCAGTCTCGCTCTGTATGCTTCTGAATTTTCCCTGTAAAAATAAAAAAATAATAATAAGTACTTCGGAAGTGTAAATTTTAGTTATGTCATTGAGTTATACTGTGGTTTATCATTTTATAGGTACAAAACGTATTATTGCAGAGTTAACTTTCAATATAATTAAGTGACGCAGGTAATTAAGGTTTACAATAACATAATTATTGTATTCCTAAAAGTATACATACTCGATTCGGTTCAATCGTGTATTATTGACATTGGCTCAAAAACCATAGATTGCACAATATAGCAAAACCAATTAATTAATCACGAATCCGCAACTACTGGACAAGGGTCTTAACAAATTAATAATGTAATAAACGATTTCTTAAAGCCACGAATAAAGGACTATCCCTCATGTTTATAAATTTTACTTAAAGTTAAGAGACGTTTAAACGTCAAACAATTTATGGCTAAGAAAAATCTTTTATTTCACATAAACCTACATGGGCACTTACGAAACGTCAGAACTCAGAAGCTAGGTGCCCGGTTCCAGTTGGTCGTTTCCTATGGAGAAGAGCCGGCAAGAAACTCCACGATTACCTACTCTTTTGAAAATAATTGGCTTTTACAATATTTTCGAATAACAGTGTTATTAGGTATGGGAGGACAGTGTAGGTCTTTCAACAAGTACCAGGTCCTGTACTTAACAAAATGATGATGGACAGTAAATCTACAGTCCACTAAGCCTACAGCTGACGCTAATCATTACTTAACCTTAAGTAACATTTTTATGTAATGTTGTATAGAAATGCCGTAAGTGTCTTAATTATTGTTTTAGAGAGTTGAGATTGACAGCTCTTGAACGCGGTTTAGATGTGCTGATCGCTTTCAGTTTCTTTGATGAAATTCACCCAAAACCGTTTTCAAAAGGACAATGAATGTTGTCAGATTGAAAAAAAAATTGAGAGAAAAAGAAAAATTGCGAAAAGTCACTGCTTTCCGATGAGGCAAATTACCTTTCAAGCTAATCAAATATTTTCTCCAATCACAGGACTTCCCTTTTGTTATTTAGAGGAAATTACTTTTTGATTAAAATACTTAACTCTTTCATAACTACATTTAATAATTCTTCTCAAGATGGCTTTTTATGCGAAATTCTTTTAAATGTTTAGGAAACTGGATTTTTGAAAGGCAAACATCTATAGACTTTGACCATATTTTTTCATAGTAGAAAAATAACATAAATTATGCAAAAGGTCAATGAGGTTATACTATTCGTCTTAATATTTTGATAAATGTTAATCAAGGTCAAATGAAAAATTTACCAGCGAAACTTTGCAGATGCTCTTATCACATCTGTGAAGTTTTTCCGTATAATTAAATTTGACGATCTATTCATATTATAAGAGAAAGTCACTTTTAGCACGCCGTAAGGTAGACTGTAGCCGATCTTATTAATTTATGAACATATTATACCTGTACCTACATTCATACGCAAATAAAGTTCTGATTCTGATTCTGTGTTTGTCTGTATGTCCACGATGTTCTTTTAAAATACGCAACGGATTTTGATGAGGTTTTCAATAAAATTTAGAGATTGTATTCCGGGAGGTGTGTGTGTACGAGTATAATAAATTAATATTAAACTTATAGATAATTAAGAATTCTTGATGTTTTGTCAACGAAGCGGGGGCGGGTCGCTATTGTATAATAATAATGAGTAACTATGACGCCAGTAGCACACCTCCCCGCCACGAAACCATAGCAGCGAAACCGCAGTAGGTCAATTCAAAAGGCTCGCGTAATTTTCCGCTACTCGAATCGGATGCAAGTAGCGGAACATGACGCGAGTCTGTTCAATTGAACTACTGCGGTTTCGCTGCTATGGTTTCGCGGCGGAGGTGTGCTACAGGCGTGAACAATTTACTAAATTACTGCCCTAAGATTATCACAGCTCAAACTAAAACAAAATAATGAAAATAATTAATATTAATTTCCATTGATTTTTAAAACTCTAACAGTTTTATTTAAAAAATCAAGTGTACCTAAATCCATAAAATCTCACTATGATCTAAAAAAAAAAAGATAAATAACATAATAAATAACATCAAAGTTAATTTTTGACAATTTTTCATGAATATTCAGGAAAATACGGGCGGTCACATGCCCATGGGCGGCATTGTATAATAAATAATATACCTATAGTAATAATTTATAGATACAAACAAATAAAATTGAAGCGTCTGTTTATAATTTCAAAATAACAGCTTTTTACTTAACGCATATGAAAATATATACGGTAAATACAACACAAACACATTTAATTTTTATTTTGCCTGTCGGCTGCCTGTTTGTTCCAGCTATTCTCCGAAACGGCTGGACCTATTTTGACGGGCCTTTCACTGGCAGCTATGCAAATAAATAAAATTGATTTTCAGAACAGGTAACAGCTGGGATGATAATATTTACCTGCGTATGGAAACGTAGTATTGTCGGAGAAAAACTTGTGCTTCCTTGTAAACTTCTTCAGGGCTCCGCGGCGTCTCGCCCCGACCTTCGATGTTCATTATACTCGATTGGCATACTTTCTCTGTACATTTTGTATTCTGAAACAGTAGAAAATAATAGTTTTATAATAGGAACAAAAGTAATTTAATAATTTTGTTTAAAGGAAAAAGTCTTGTGGTTTGTATCTAGAAGTTTGGAATTTCTTCGCAATTCAAAAACTTTTTTGTTTACAAATATTATATTTCCTAAATCCTCGGAACTCCTCGAAGGTTTAGTCAGGGGTGTACCTATAGCAGACCCACATTTCGCCAGTTATGTTTAAGTTCCATCCATGTAATAGGGGGCGAGCCTAGTATTGTTTTGAGGAACATAACATGTTCATAGTAACTAAGTAGGTAGGGACTATTAAAATTTCAGAATATTTATGTTTCGGATTTATTGGTTTCAGTATTTTTTTATACAAGTGCTTTAATCAAAACTTAACACGAAGTCACTTAAGCTAAGGTTCCTATTTGGGAGAGTGAGAGACGTCGCAACGGCATCCTGAGAACAGCATGTCGATTCCCGTAACCACTTCACCGTGAAAACAAGTGAAGTGAGCGTGGAGTGAGCTGTCAGTGTCATCTCACCCTGTTGGAATGACAACTCACTTCACCTAAGTTTTCACGGTGAGATGGTTACAGAATAGCACTGCTGTAGCCGAGATGAAGCTCTCGGCTCCGAGATGATGGTTTCCAATTGTAAAGCAGTTTATGAGGAGGGTAATTGGTACTAACACTAGATAATAAATTGTTTTAATATAATGTTAATGTTATCACTTCCCAAGCAATTTTGCGCATAATTTCATTTGCAAAAAATCTCTTCACAAATAATTGTAAGTAACGCAAATCTAATGTTTGGCAAGTGAACGTTTAAGCAATAACTTGTTTACCAAATAGTATTTTTACCAATTTTTATGTAGTCAAATATTTCAGTTGGAATAACTCTTTTCATGCAAAATAAAATTTGACAAACAAATGTTTTTTAAACGTTGCCCCACACTAGGAATTTCTCCTGTATCGTGGGTGCGTTTACAAACATTCAAACTCACATACACAAACAGCCAGACCCGAAACAACTACTTGTAGGTCATACAAATATTTGTTCCGTGCGGGAATCGATCCCGCAACACGCAGTACAGCAGTCAATTGCATTAACCACTGCGCCAACCGTGCCGTCAATTATATATTAATTATATTTAGTATCGTCAGTTTTCAATTTACAGTCTGTTTTTTTTCCTTATTTTTTTTTTCTATTTATTCTAGTCGTTTCTGGCAGGAGGTCACAGTTTTAACCTAACCTAGCATTTTTAACCTGACGAAACGTTTATTGTCTAAAGATTGTTTGCTGTAATAAATAATTTGATTAAAGCCCAAATGCCTAAATGACATTATCCTTGATAATAGTCTGCCAAGTAAAAATTTGAGAAAAAAAAAAATCGGAAAAAAAAATCATTCGAAACATTGCATTGGTATAAAAAAAAATTGCAAAAATTTGTTTGGGTAGTGAAATTTTGGCAAAATCTTTCCGTAAAAACGCACGGCAGGATCCCAATATTAAACTAGAGCCCGACCCTGCTTCACACGGTTTTTACGACTTAACAAAACATCGATATTTCTTTATTATAATTATACTAGCTGCACCCTGGGTTTCTCCCGCGTAAGTCTCGATCCCGTGGGAATATCGGGATAAAAGTATCCTATGTCCTAATCTAGGTCATGGTCTACCCTTGTGCCAAATTTCGTCCAAATCCGTTCTACCGTTTTAGCGTGAAAGCTAACAAACAAACAAACTCACTTTCGCAGTTATGATCGTACCTATATAAAATAAGTTAGGATTAGTTTAATATGAAACCTTCCGGAATAAATTATCTGCATGATGGTGAACACCGCATCAAAATCCGTTGCGAAGTTAAGAAGAACAACGAAAAGCAACTTTAATTTACAATATGTATGTATGGACATGGACTGGATGCGGAAGACGGAGACCAGAGGCCCTAGTGTGAGTTTCTTTTAACCGTCTCGACTTTACGCATCGACCGCGTTCGGCACTCCGATTGGCTCTTCACTGGTAAAAGCCGGCCTGCTGCCAATCGGAGCGTCGCACGCGGTCGATGAGTAAAGTCGAGATGGTTAAAATAAACTCACACTAGGGCCTCAGGGTGGCGCAGCGCAGCTCGGGAGAAGCCTATGTCCAGCTATGTATGTGAAAACGAAACTATAGTTCCAAACGGGCAGAAAATTTGGCACATCAAGTTTAAAAAATACAGCTAGCTCTTAAACGATTTTAAATGTAAATTTCTTTTTTTTATAGCTTAAAACGAATCAATTTAAAGTTTGGACTTGTAGTATTCTTAGCATATGTTTTGGGCTTACACTGGTTTTCACTAGGTAGATGTTTTTATTGGAATATTTGATCTGTTTGGTGACAGCAATAAGAACTAGAAAAAAAAAATGTTTTACGTTTATTCGAAGGTGACTTCAGTCCTTATCTAATATATTATAAGATAATATTACCTACTTATAAAAGCGAGTGTGAATAATTACGAAAGTGAGTTTGCTTGTACGCTTTCACGCTAAAACGGCTGAACGTATTTGGATTAAATTTGGCACATGGGTAGACCTTGACCTGGAATAGGATATAGGATACTTTTTATTTTGATATTCCTACGGGATCGAGACTTATGCGGGTGAAACCGTGGGGCGCAACTAGTAATATTATAAATTAATACGAAAATGAGTTTGATTGTTTGTTTGATACGTTTTCACGCTTAAACGGCAGAACGGATTTGAATGAAATTTGGCACATGCGTAGATCATGACCTGGATTAGGATTGTAGTGGTTACACCGCCACATACGAACTACGCATCAAAGACATGACGTCACACAAATCCTGCATCGCGCAATTAGAGTTTACCTCGCGAACGACATTATATAGGTACTCGTAAGACTATCCGACATCAACAGTCGGGCAGTCGGCCCGCCAGACACAACACCCGTCTGGTCGGAGGATCCTCCCTTTTTTATGGTGGATGAGTGAACTTTACACCCTGTTCCTCATACCCCTAAAGGATAAATAATACTTTTTATCCCGGGCGAAGCCACAGGCAAAAGCTAGTCTAAATAAATATTTAGTCATAACAAAATCTTTATTTACTTGGCGATCTTCACTAGACGAAGAGTAAATACGATGACCTAGCGGGCAATGAAAACAAAATCTAAGTCATAGATTATTTATTGAAAACATTTATACATATAAGAGATCAACGCCCACTTTACCAATATTAACAATGTATGTATTGTACAAACGCCAGCACATCAACCTAATACAATCTGTCGAATTTCTTTAATAGATTTTCAACTTTATCACTAAAGCATAAGGTTCAAAGTTTATTGGGAATATTTGACAGTTTCGGGTAGGTTGACGTGCTGGCGTCTGTACCAATATTTCAATCTTATTATATTACTGGCTGCACCTCACGGTTTCACGCACATAAATCTCGATCCCGTGGGAATATCGAGATAAAAAGTAAACTATAACCTAACCTAGGTCATGGTGCACCCATGTGCCAAATTTCATCCAAATCTGTTCAGCCGTTTTAGCGTGAAAGCATAACAAACAAAAAAAAAAACTCAGAATTTAAGCATTATCGTGTTAAGCTTCGTGCAGACTAGCGCGACGCAACAGCGGCTATAGTTATACCGTGAAGTTTTCTTAGAAATTGTATTGTTCGAGTCGCGTCGCTCCGTCGCGTCTCGCTGGTCTGCACGAGCCTTTATTCAGTAAGTGGGTCGCGGATGTCAGATAGGCAGTCACTCCATGTAATAGGTATACTTTCAATACCTACTGATATTCAGCTGCCTCCAGTAAGACCGGAAACCGACCCTATTTTGGAAGGGGCAGATGATGAGGAAGATGATATTTATTTGGCATGTTTGGATGTTGATTTCTTTTGTTTATATTGTACTGTAGACAGCAAACAAATATTTTCAGAAACCTAGCATAATCAACCAATAATGTTTCCACTGGTGGTACAAAGGCCTGCAGGTGTCTTTGGGGTTTTATTTTCGTTTTTATGCCACCGACTTCCGAAATCAAAGTTATTTTTCACTTTGTAGTGTTTTTTTGGAAGTCGGTTTTATTTTTTGTGAAAAAATTTTTATTTTTCACTTTTTAGTTGTGGTACCTACACAAAACCCCCACAAAAAATTGAATACCCATTACCTGCTATGTAAATTACAGTGACAGGAACTATTAGAATATCATCCACATATACTAGATGGGAAAAATAAGTATTATTGAAGCTAACTCAAAAACCCCTGATCAGATCTTAACCAAATTTATATGGGACCATTTCTGAAGTATGGCCAACCAAACACAAAAGAATCATCAAAATCAATTCATAATTGGCAGAGTAATCGCGTAACAAACATACCAAAAAAAAAAAACATACAATCGAATTGAGAACCTCCTCCTCTTTGAAGTCGATTGAAAATAACCGTCTTTTAATTAGAACTCGATTAAGTGTAATTGCTATGAAGTTGAGTTAGATCAAAGATATATACAATACCTCCAGCTATTGTTTACTCATGCGTATTTCATTTACGGCTGTAAAACGCGCTCTTATTTATTTTCAGTTTCGTCAAGGTAATAAAATAATTCTGAACTCAACATCGCAGATAGGTAAATAATCTACGCATTAAACATAGTCGTCATAGGTAAATGTTGTTATAGATGGCGTCGTTGGTCTAACGGTCGCAAGCGTACTGCTGAGCATGAGGTCCTGGGTTCGATTTCCAGGTCGAGAAAAGTGTTATTGGATTTTTCCGTAAGGGGTTTTCAAGTAGCTGCCCAGAGTCTGGACTTGTGCCCGGTTGATGGCAATAGGCTCGCCCCCCTTTTACATCGGACTTAATTAAAACATAACTTTGGTACACCTCTACCTAACCTTTTTGGGATTACACGCTTGATGTTTAAACATAATTGATTAATGTTAAACATAATTGAATATTCTACGAAATCTATCGTATAAATTATCTAAAAATAAACTCTAGACTACCTACATCATTTTAAAAATCTGACATCATCTCCGAATCATACCTACTTCCATGATAAGTTTGATAACGCACACAGTATAAAAACTACTAACAGACACATTTAAAATAATCCGAGTAGGCACCTAATGTTTCATTTAAAACCTTGTTCTATACAAGCTTAAATCCAATATTTATTGGCATCTGTATAAGACCGTCGCGAAAGGTTAGGCAGAGCTGTGTGTTATGTTGTGTGTCATTCGAAGCTATGATTCCTTATATACAAAGCGATTTAAATTCACTTAATAACTGGTTCCAATCTTACTTCCTCACCACAGTCACCACTAATACTACAAAAAATAAATATGTTGTGACTGCCCCAAAAAAAAAATGACTATAACAACTTAAAATAAATGACCACATAATCCAAAGGAAAACGAAAGATAAATATTTAGATTTAATTTTAGATTAAAAAAACTACCTGAGTTGGAAGCCTCTTATAGAGAAAACTAGATGTAAACTCTTATCACGTACAGGAGCTCTTCAAAATATAAATAAAATTCCTTCCTCAGGAAGTGCGATACGTAATTTATAATTCTTTAGTTAAACCACATCATATTATAACTACCTAATTAAATCAGGACCGCAGCTGAATCAAACCTAGAAATATTACAACACAAAATAGAGTAGAGTAATCAAAATATTATTTCATTTCAAATTTCAAACGTCAACTCGGAAAATATATGAAGATACAAAAATAATAAACAATTCCCAAACCTACCATACTGCCGCTCTAGCGATAAGTGCAGTAAGTACGTTTTGCATAGTTTCGAGAAATTGGCGCTCAAAGTTTTTCGTCACATTTTTACCTTTTCTGACTTGTTTTATTAACTTATTTAAATTCTGATTTCTTTAATGTGTAGCATAAGTATAGTATTATTTAATTGTGTAATGATTAAATATGTATTTCTATTAGAATACTTATAAATGACAAAAACTATTTTATATCTAGTACGAGTTTAATAACTTTAGCATCAATTGCTTAATATAACCGCGGTAAGTATAAAGTTACTGCTCATAGCATTAGCAAAAGTAAGACATTAATGATGATACCGCACTTAAAAACTCGCCGTAAGTATGGTTACTGCTGATTTACTAAGGAAAACTTAACATAAAATTTACTTACTGCCTAAACTATATTACCTACGTTTAAACATTTTTATGTCTAGTATGAGTTTAATAACTTTAGCATCAATTGCTTAATATAACGGGAATGTGAAGTTACTGCTCACATCATTAGCAGAAGTAAACCATGAATGATGATACCACACTTAGAAACTCGCCGTTATTTACTGCTGTTAAGCTAAGGAAAACTTATCATAAAATCGACTTACCGCCGTTATCCTTGTTTAAATTTAAAGGTTCCCGTTAAGATAATAAAATAGCAGTCAGATCAAATTGTACAGCTCATTGCGCTGATTCCGAATTTATGGATAGCTCAATTTGGACAAAAATGATACTTACTGCTGTTATGGCAACCTGCCTAACCTAACCTGTATAAAATACGCAAAATATTACATAAAGATATTCATGCAACACTCAATTTCACAAGAAAAACCAAATTACTTAGTAACACGTCCTCCCAGAACAGTTAATTATGGGAATAGAAATAATGAATTTGAAGGTGATAATAACATGTACAATAAATTCCCATGAAAATAAAAGAAGCGAAAATTATGTATTGTTTTAAGAAACAAGTTAAATCGTATATAATGTGCCAATTACAATAATAATATAAAATAAAAATACTAGCTTTAGCAAAAAAACTCGACGAAGTAACTAAGAAAACTATGGCAATAACCATAGAATCTCATAAAAGTGTCCATTTTTTTTTTTGCACTAAGTGTACATGCGCAAACTTACTCCCAGTACGCCAACCCTTGCCAAGTTACGTGCCGGCGACTATAACAGGGCGACCCTAGGTGACCTAGTACTTACTCCCACATATCGCCAGTTATGTTTAAGTCCTATGTAACAAGGGTCCAGTCTATTGCCATCAACCGGGCAGTAATCCAGACTCTGGGCTGCTACTGAGAAATTACTAAATCAAATACTTTCTTAAACTAAACTTAGTACTTTTTTTTTTAAATTCCATAATGGATGACAGACAATTTGATCAACTTATCAATGTAGGTAGTGTTTACTATAAAAACTCAAATAAAAAAACCGACAAAAAAAAAATGGCAAGAAACGAAAATTCAAAACCAAAGCAACCTTCCGATATTAATGTTATTTTTCACATAGTAGTGTTTTTTTGGAAGTCAGCCGTTTTTTTTTGTTTCAAATAAGTTTTTATATAGTAAACGATCTATGCAATACAGTAATAATAATGCGTTTTACCGCAACTAAAATTACCTTTAAGTAAAGCGTGTGTTTTAAAAAACTGTCAAAGTAGGTATCTATTAGTGTATGATCAGATCAATTAGACAATAGAATAAAAACATGCAGGTAAAAACTTGGGTTTTCTTAGCGCATTGTTGGTACATCCGTGGTACTGTCATCGTTCGTCACTCATTATTGATACTAAGAATATTTTTTGATCTGATATTGACCGAGTGTCGACACGTCATTGTTTCCATTTTTTTTTAAGATTTTGAATAAATATTCTTATATTTAGCATATTAAAGGAGTCGCTCCATTGCGCTCCGGAGCGGTTAGACTGGGCAGATTAATTTCATTTGTAGCAGCTCTTTAGTCATAAGGATTATGACTAAAGAGTGGGCAGCAAGGGTCTCTTGTGTGTTGGATCATTTAGCTCCCTTCAAAATGGTTGAGCTGAATGGTGCTGATCCATGCGTCATGTTCGTGAACGGGCGCCGTCAGTTGGGACTGGTCATCTCTTAGCTGCCATGGCTTATTCTAATTTATTTTAAGTTTTCGAATGGTTCTTTATTTTTTTTTCTTTTTATTACGGATGCTTTTACGAACGTGCACGTCTTTCTACATTGTTCTCACATGCATACTTTCAACATGAATGATGTAACCAATATTTGGTATCAATTTTTTTATTTAAAGAGTGTCCGTGGAGTTTCTTGCCCGTTCTTCTCCATAGGTACCTACTACCTACTACGCTTTGGAATGGGCAACTAGCTTCATATTCCTAACTGACCGAATTCTAAACAATTCAAAAGTGCCTGTAAATGGTTTAATTTAAATAAATGCTTTGAGTTTGAGTTTTAATGCCAGTGAGCTGTCAAAGTTATCAATCCCTAAATACATGACGTAACGGTGTCACCTTCACCTCAGATGCATTTAAATTCCGATCAAGTTCAAGATTAGATATTCAATAAAAGTTACATGAATGACACACGATGCACACGTAGAAGACACACTATAATCCACCTAGCTTTTCCCAACTATGTTGGGGTCGGCTTCCAGTCTAACCAGATGCAGCTAGATCCTAGTATTTTACACACGTAGAAGACACATTGAGAAAATAATTAATTGTGATTTGACATATAATGGATGTAGACATGTCCAGGGCCGAATGATGTCATATAGAGTACCCTAGCCTACGTAATGCAAGTCCCTCCTGTTCTACCCTCCTTAAAAAAAACCACCTCCTTTCTAAAGAACATCACCAATAAGGTCAGTGCATGTCATCCTAGGGCGTCCCCTCCCGGCGTTTCCATTAACATCTGCCTTGTAAATACATTTTGTTAGTCTCCTTTCATTCATCCTCTCAACATGACCAAACCATCTCAGCATACACTTTTCAATTTTTGTCACTACATCTTCTTTTAATTCACACCGTTGTCATATCACATCATTCCTCAGCCTGTCATTTATAGTTAGTCCACACATGCTTCGCAAGGAACGTATTTCACAGCATTTATCCTACTTTTAAGCTTCTTCTACTTTCTTTTTTAAATCTATTTAATTATTGGAAGTACCTGTACGTGGTGTTTTTACCGTATCGGTGACTACACAGCACGAACATGATGTCATCAATACTCCTGTCACTTCTGTGTACATTTGGCCATTTATTAAAATGCAATGGACGAACGACTTTGCCCATTGTCCTTGTTGTTTGGTAATGATTCGTAATTTAAATTATTGCAAGTGATTGTCAAAACAATTGAATACTTGGAGTCTTCGGTTTTTAAAATGTGTTTGCAAGGCATGGTTTCTTATTGATGTGCCATGCCAAAACATTCCTTGATTTTATTTGTTAGGGTGCGTCCAGATTACGTTAAATAGCACATAAAGACATTAAACATTGCTAATCTCTCTATAAAAATATTTTCTGTTTTTACTCTCTTGATCGCCTTTTGTTTATTTTTACCTAATCTCGATTAGTTTTAAGAAGATACTACACTACCAGGAGACCGAGATTATCAGAATAATGTCATTACCAGGAGATCAAGATTATCAGTCACACTCACTGTCACTTGATAACAGTATTTTGTCCTGATAATCTTGCATACGGCCATTAATATGACCATTCATAAATTTCTTAGATAACAATGTTTTGTTTTCATCAAGGTGTTGGTGTAATATAGTTGACCTGATTTATATATAGATCGTCACGTTGAATTTGCGAGAACAGCACGTCTATTGTGTGTTCATAGATTATCAAAAGGCATTCATGGAACATATCGAGGAAGAACAACGAGCATATTCATAATTTTACATACTCATAAATCCTTCAAAATTTACAATTCTTCTATCCTACCATATCTGTTATATAATACTAGCTATTCTGATACCTGTGTCTGAGAGAAAACTTTAAATATTACAGATATAAAAAGAACTCCCAGTTTTTTCAGAAACTTTCTTCATCTTAGATGCAAAATTGTGTATTGTCTATAAACGTACCACACTCAATGTTATTATAATTGAGTGGAAAGTGATACCCGTATTTTTTGTACTTTTTAGTGCCTATTATTATACACTCAAAATAATTATCATATCGTTCTGGAGAACCCCTAATGACGACCGCACCACACAGTACTATTCTTAGTTATTTTTTTTTCTGTTTTTTTTTTTGTTTTTGTGTGAATATTGTGTGCCTTGACTTGAGTGAAATAAAATAAAATTCTTTCTTTAATTGATAATATTAAATGATGGTGCTGTTAAGTTAGGTACCTATAGGCTACAGAGTTTTGTAATCTGTAGACCAGAAAATTATGGACCAAATGATAATAAATAATTAATCTCTGTTAAATGTATTTTATAAGTAAATCAGAGCTTGTGGTTAGAATATGTTGGGTCCTTACATATGAAATTGACGTTTTGTCGAACTGGCCACTTTTATCTCAAATATCTGGTTTGGTTAGGAATTCCAAATTCAATTTTTTTATTATCTGTGTTTCGAATTTAGTTGTCATTTGTTCTCGCGCCATTTGAGTTTTCTTTGGCATCGTTCTGTTCACATAATTTAAATCTTAAAATATCGTGTCATTTACGAATACGAGTTCCACCGTGGCACCAGCGCTGCAGAAACAGCTCGAAGGTGGCATGTATATTATGGAGAAACTACTATGAAAGACAATACAGTACGTTTTTGGTTACAACGTTTTTGTTCTAGAAATTTTGACCTACAGAACAAACCCCGTGGACAACCGGAGACCCTAGTTAACAAAGAAAAATTAAAAGTGATCGTGGAAGCGAATCCATCGCACACTAACTGAGTTAGCGGCAGACTTCGGTGTGAGTGATAAAATAATTTTAATTCACTTGAAACATATTGGCAAAGCGAAAAAGCTCGAAAAAAAAATGTGTTTTTCGTTTTGCTGTTTCCATAAAAAAAGCCAATTTCATATGTAAGGACCTAATATTTACTAATTAAATAGGTAAATAAAATAATCTTTATTGTACCTACTCTAATTAAGAAAATACAAATGAAAGTTACAATGGACCGCCCATTGTAACTTGTATCCTTCTTTTTTGTAGGATTAATGAAAAAAAAAAAAAAAAAATACCGCCACGTGACCACAATCAATGCATTACACGTAAAACTATTATACACTATTGTTCATTCGACGTATTCTGTTTGCGTTTTGCTACTAATTATCTGTTGCCGAGCACTCATTGTACGATTGTGTGTTTACTAGAATCAATCAAGGCGGTTTCCAATTAGTCAGCAGCGATACAACCTTCTGCGTAAATGTCTCCATAATTTTCTGGTATCCTGGTACCCAACCTTGACTACGAGTTATACTGTTGTTAATTATCAACATATCTTTGATGGTTTTTGATTAACTGGTTTTTTTAATTACACACTTTTTAAAAGGTTAACATAATTATAGACTAATGAGGAGATAAAGCCCAAAACTACCAACCTACAAACTGCTCAAAACATTAATTAATAATAACAAATAATATGTTGATAACTATTATTTTTTATTAGCCTGGTATTTCGATATCAGATTCGATACTAATAAAATAATTTATATGATTTTCCCACAAATGTTTGTTTCACAAAAGTAACAATAAAAACTGTTTACAGATAAGTTACGCAATAGTTTGATATAATTATTATGCACTGATATTGTAATGATTGGCTTGACTTGTGAAACGATTCTATCTAATTTATTTTAAACTTATTATTGACTTGTTGTATTAAAAGAATTGACTACACAAACATCATACAACTACTTAATAATAAATAAATGAGGCTTTGTTAACGTCTTATTTCCTTGGCAGCTGCGAACGCAGATACTCGTATCGAGAATTTGTGAGCCTGATTAATGGAGGAATTTCTCCACTCATAACATTTATCTATCAAGAAACCAATATTTTGGGAACATAATAATAACACACTAGAGGGGCTCGTGGCTAAATGATAACAGCCACACAGGTTGATCGAAGGTTAAGCTACGCTTGGGCAGTCGATTCGTGGATGGGTGACCACCCATTACATACCGAGACCCCTCCGTGCCTCGGAAAGCACGTTAAGCGGTTGGTCCCGGCTGTCATTCATGGATCTGTGGCAGTCGTTACGGGTAGTCAGAAGTTCAAAAGTCTGACAACCAGTCTTACCGAGGGATATTGTTACCCAGTTACTGGGTTGTGGAAGTCAGATAGGCAGTTGCTCCACGTAAAATACTGATACTAAGCTGCATCCGGTTAGACTGGAAGTCGACCCTGACACAGTTGGGAAAAGGCTAGGCAGATTGATTTTGATAATAATAACACACAAACCATTTTCACTCGAGGTAGGAACCTTTTTTGTGCATATATTATAATTATGGTATTACTATTTCTTATGGGAAATACTAAAACAAAGTAGCCTTAACCTTGAAGAACACGGCCAAACACACCCGTGTTTGGCCGTGTTCTTCAAGGTTAAGGCAAACAAAAACGATAAAACTATTTTCTCCCGTCCTGTCACAGTGATAATCCCGTAGTTCGAGATATCCGCCAAAACGTGACGAGAAAAACGTCATTTTCACGATCGTCCTTCAATGCCTGATTGGGACCAAGGCTTGTATAGTACTTTACTCAGACTATACTCAAATAATGCGCGGAAATTCAAACCTAGTAAATTAATTATAAATTCCTGAATCAATGACGAACAACGATAACTTTTGACGCGACAATATATTTCTTTACTTTAAACAAATCGAGATATTTGCAAGCCAAATCGAAATTTTAATAAAATCTTTGAAGTTACCCTCGTTTGTCATGTGCTGAAGTAAAAAAAATCATAGTAAATTATTCGGCGTTAAGGATTTTCATATAAACATTGCCGGCGGGGCGCTCGCATGTATTCAACCAGTACAGCAATTTCGATTTATGTTTGAAAAGGTTGTCAAAATTATGCTCGAATTACCAAGCATGTATGAGAAAACATGTTTTACTGGCTGCGGGAAACAGATGAAGGCAGGAATGTAAAAAAAAATGGAAACATACAAAGCACTGCAGGTGCAACAATACCGTACAGGCTGCCATTCCATTCATAGTTTAGTTAGTTTGGGTCCATATCGGAGAAGTTTGTATGGTACAGTTTCATTAAAAAATACGCCCCATGAAAATGTATGAATCAAAATTACTTTTTTCGCTACTTAGAGAATTAGTTCCATGACCATTAAAGTAGTTACTTTTATTCAGAAGATTTCCATGAAAGTCGAAGTCAGAAAAAATAAAAACATTGTAGTCTGACAATGTGGATGGGGTAGAATAGACATAGACACTGGCCGCAATGAACTTAGTTTGGTATCGATAGTTATAGTTAATCTACCTATTACCCATGATTCAATACCTTAAACAGTCGTTAAGTTAAACTATTACTAACAATGACACGAAACGTTATATCGTATATATCACATTAATGGTACAGTGGAAAACAGTTTTGAACACTATCTACAGTTTAATCTAACTGCCGTTAAAAGCTTTTGTCATGATTTCGTTTAAAAAGTATTATAATGCCGTGGTACACATTACACGTACCTACAGAGGTAAATATTTACTTGATAACATGAATAATCAACGAAATGGTGATTCAACGGTGATTTTGCAGTTTGCAGTAAATGCAAGGTTTTTGAAAGTATAGAAAATCCTATCCTACTAATATTATAAACGCGAAAGTTTGTGAAGATGGATGGATGAAAGAAAGAAATAAAGATAAAGTATCTATCGAGACAGGAGATCGCAATTAAACTAAGCACACACTCATTAAAAATAAGTAAGTTAAATAAAAAACAATGTAAAATTAAAATAAAGCAGAAAATCCTGTGCCTGTGTGTGTGTGTCCTATGTGTGATGGATGTTTGTTACTCTTTCACGCAAAAACTACTAAAGAAATTTCGATGAAATTTGGCACACTGGTAGCTTATAACCTGAATGCTAATTCATAGTATAATTTTTATCTCAATATTCCCACGGGATTGAAACTTATGCGGGAGAAAGTGCGAGGCGCTGCTAGTGTTAGCTAAATGGTTGGTTTCGGTGTTTTTAAATAACAAAAGATACCCAGAGCAGCCGATCTATTCTGTAAAAATCTCACCGGGAAAACTTAGGGAAGTGAGCTGCCATTCCACGTGAGTTTGAAACTATTGACAGCTCGCTTCACAAAGATTTCACGGTGATTTTTTAACCGACTTTGTACGTTATGTATTTTTTTTTATGTAAGTATCATCTATATTTTCCTCAATTGTGGACCGATTTAAAACAATATTTTTTCATTTATTTGGTAGCGAAAGTTAGCGCGGTGGTCCCATTTTTTTTTTATTAACTTTGCTTAGGTATATAGTTTTTTTGAATTAGCTGCAATACGTAACTTCCCCACATAATTTATTATAACATCGTCCCTAAAGACTGGTAAGTCTAAATGGACGATGTTATAATAAGTTCCTGTCACTGTTATTTCTATAGCAGTTAGTGGCATTCGAATCTGTTTGGGTCCCACAACTAAAAAGTGAGGAAAAAAAAAGGTTTTTTTTTGTAAAAAGTTTTTTTTAACGAAATAGATTGGCTGTTGTAGTTGTAGGGTGCCGGTGATAATAAATCGGCACCCTACAACTATAACAGCCAACACCTGATTGGAAGTCGGAAATTATCTTACAAGAACTTAGTACCTACTAAGTTAGTTAAGGGGCCTGCGAAGCATGCGTTATTCATACAAACGTAATACCAAAATAATTTGTAAATCAAACATATTCTTAAGGTAGTGTGTATTTATTCCGATTGGATTACAGAATATCTAGGCTTCCAAATATATATTTTGAATGGACACTGATATACAGACGAGATATGAGGAATTTAAAATTTCTATAGAAAACTTATTTTTCTCTTATCTCGAATTTATATCAGTGTCCATTAAAAATATATATTTGGAAGCATAGATATTCTGTAATCCAATCGGAATAAATACACACTACCTTAAGAATATGTTTGATTTACAAATTATTTTGGTATTACGTTTGTATGAAATACGCATGCTCCGCCGGCCCGTTATTCCCATTACCCCAGTAACACAGGCCTCCTCTCTCTTAGAGAGGGAGTGGGCTGTAATCTACCACGGTGGCCCAATGCAAGTTGATAGATGTCACATGTTTTAGAATTGTTGGTTCGAGGTTTCCTCACGTTTTCTTCACCGCTTTGAGAGCAGTGGTGTTGAAATTATTTACACAAAGTAAAGCGCACCTGTCTGGGTTCCAACCCATGACCTACAACTCGTAAGCTGTTACCACTGGGCCGCCACTCTTCTCCTCTAGTACTAAGTACCGGTACAGATTCCGATAGACAGAGTTAAAAAAAGAGAAAAGAAAAAAAATAAAGAAAGAAAATACGTTTATTGCGGTACATTATGACGCAAGCAAAGAAAATAAAAAAACACGAAAATAACAATTTGGGGAAAATATGCGTCACATCCACGCAAAACGGCAAAGTAAAGAGAAAGTTAATTTCGCATTTATATTATGGTAGCTGTCCGCCCCGACTTCGCACGGGTAGCACTAAGTACCTACTTATCTACGGCGCACCTACCTACCCTACCTGCCCTACCGGGATAAAAAGTATCCTATGTCCGTCTCCTGGTTTTAAGCTACATCCCCACCAATTTTCAGCCAAATCGGTTCAGCCGTTCTTGAGTTATAAATAGTGTAACTAACACGACTTTCTTTTATATAATGTAGGTACATAGATTAATATTATAGTATGGAGTATGGATTGAACACTGATTTATAATTTAACTTCGAGCTGTGATAGTAATATTGTTTCTAGAAGAAACACTAAACAATAACTTGATTTATATTTCCAAAGATAACGAAATTTAAACGAGGAAATTTTTTAATGTTTCCGTTTGGTTCTTTTCCTGGTAAATCTATCACACGACAGGCAGCGAACTTTTGATTTGACAACCGTGCAACATCGTCAGACTATTTCTACGTAACCAAGGTCTGACTAATTTACCATATCAAGACATTTTAATCTAATTTTACACATAAGACAATTCACCCGACATTTCCTAAGAATAGTATTGTACATTCGTCTCGGGATTTCACAGATATTTTTATCGCCATCTATTTTAAAAAGCTATTGAACGATTGGTCACAGTATAATAAAGTAACAGTATTATATCTCAGCAGTGACCTTGAAATAATTACCTACGGCCGCTCGGGAGATAAACCTTCCGCGGCCCTGTGTAACTGCCATGCCCCGATTAATAATAATGAATTATCCTTGATCCAGCCTGTCCCAACTTGCTGCCCTCCCGCCAGCGACGCCCTAAGCCGAGGTCCGTACCCCACAGGGGGTGCCCTTAGCGAGCGCTCGCCTAGTTTTAATTAGAATATTGCCCCTGGCTGGAGGCTTTGAGTGTAGTAGCTTAAGGCAGCCACAGGAAAGTCCGGTTAAGTAGTCATCACCTCAAAGGTGAGCTACGAGATGCCCTAGTTAAAAAAAAAAAAATGTGTAACTGCCGCGCACTCGATGCTTTTTAGTACTGATATACATTGAGATGTCAAAGCGCGTCGTTTCGGCCGTTTTCTATGAAGATATAATACTGTTACATACAAAAACTATGTTTGGTAGACCAGCAACCTGTGTCGTGTTCTCAATATTATGTAACACCACACAATAGGTGATTTATCATAATTATAACGACATTTGTTAAAAGGTGTACTGTGTACTTAATGCGTAAAATACTTTGATCTGTTAAATGATAGTTTAAATGGCACAGCAACGACTCAATGATGTAATGCAACAAAATGAACTATACCTACATGATCTCAATGCACATGTTTTTTTTTTTAAAGAAAAATCATCTCTATTTAATGTTAATTCCGACCTCGAATGACGAGCAAAATATTGATCCTATCCAAACAATTTTAACAGTTCAAACAAGGATTAATATCGTAACCAATTACCACCTAGGCGGTAGGTATTATCATCTTTAATGATCTTGTCTGTTGCCACAGACGAATACAAATGGGATACTCCGCATTTTAGATAAGAAGCTACAAGTAGTTCGTAGTTCAGTTTGCGTAACGTAGTGCGAAGATATAAGAGTTACGCGATAGAAAGAGAGGCAACTTCCAGGTGAATATAACTGTAGGTAATTAGCGCTGGACGACTTGAATTGCACTTTATTGTGTCGTATTAAGAGTCGCTTTTTATTTAATCGATTTTGCGGAGTGTCCCATCTGTACTATTCTGTGCTGTTGCGCGAGAGTCGGTATTCCCCGCATCCGGGTGCCTGCTTGGTATCCGTAACTTCATGTCTATTGCGACTTTTCTCTCAGTCATTCATTATCCCGATCGTGTTTAGTCATTGGTCGGCGGCAACTGATTGTGTTACTTTTGTATTGTCATGCAGGCCTTGAAACCAGCGAGTAATCGAAAAAAAAGTGGCCAAGTGCGAGTTGCACTCGCACATGAAAGGTATTACTGTAGTAAAAAAACCGCCGAATGAAACACGTTTTTTTGTACAGGGATGGATTCCATTTCATTTTTAACTTTATTTTATTTTGTTATTTGTTGTTCTAGCGGCCATTTTAGTACACACTCTGTGAATATAAAGTATATTTAGTGTAAAACGATTCAAAAGATACAGCCCGACAGACGGATGGACAGTGGAACGGGTCTCGTTGGCACTCTTTGGGTACGGAACCCTAAAAAGTCGGTTCATTGTGTCGATTGTTAATTTATTATAGACCAACCAGCGAGGAATAACGAATTATGTAGCTCAATTATGATAATATTATTAACCTTGAGTTTTTGCATCATGTGATGATATGAAAATAATTTGGAATTCCATCGGTTGGGTGTTTTTAATATTATTTTGTAATAAGTATGGTATTTATGTTTCCGTTACTTTAATGATGACTTTTATATACTTACGTGTTATTATGTAACTCCCTCTTAAAATGTACTATTTCGCTAGTAAATTATTTATAGAGCTTAGATAAAATCTATATCTGAAAAAACTGTTAGGTACACAAGAACTCGCTCGTTTCCAAGCCCAACCACAGATGAAGGTGGTTCACTCCGAATTTTAGGTATGAAGCTACAAGTACACGGCGGGCCCGTCTTGTCGGTCCAATTCAGTGAGTGTAACGTAGTCAGAAGATATAAGAGTTACGCGATAGAAAGAGAGGCCACTTCTAGGTGAATATAGCTGTAGGTAATTAGCGCTGTGCGACCTGAATTTCACTTTATTGTGTCGTAGCAAGAGTCGCTTTTTATTAGGGTTCCGTACCCAAAGGGTAAAACCGGGACCCTATTACTAACACTTCGCTGTCCGTCCGTCCGTCCGTCTGTCGCCAGGTCTGTTTATCTTATGAACTGTGATAGTTAGACAGTTGGAATTTTCACAGATGATGTATTTCTGTAAAATACTAAAAACAGAATAAAATAAATACCTATTTAAGGGGGGCTCCCATGTAACAGACATGATTTTTTTGCCGTTTTTATAGATAATGGTACGGAACCCTTCGTGCACGAGTCCGACTCGCACTTGGCCGATTTTTTAAATGATTTGCGGAGTGAAACATCTGTATTTATCTGTGGCCCAACAGCAACATGCAATTGCTATTCAGTATTTTTTATCATAACCACAGTTAACAATAGTATTGCTAACTCAATAATCTAAGTTCAATTACTTATCATTATTATACGGGGCTTAATTCACCTACCCGTTATTACCAATTATGTATAGCTTAGTAAATAATAAGCTAATTGAAATAAACTTCTTTGTTACTTTGATCTACGTCAGTAGTTATTTAAACTGCCTAGACTTTTTCGAACTATTTTGGGGTCTGGTTAATTTTTTTTAAAGTGAAAACTTCTTTAGCAGCGTTGTGTACTTTTATTGTGATGGGTAAAAAATGTTAAACTCGCGTCAGGACACGTGACCTGATCGAAAATTCGTAAGACGGAAGGAGAGTAGACCGGTGCAAAACTATTCTCTAACCATTCCAAAATAACAAAAATGCACAAAGTTAATATTCAAGTTTTCACTTTTGCCGGCACTCCCGGAGTGCAACCCATTTTTTTTTTTTGTCGGGTTAGAAATTCTCATGGATGTCCTCGACCCTGGAGTGGGAAGATGGGTCTCTTACTGACTAAAACCACCCCGGTGTTCCCTCTCACACTTGCATCGGGGGGCTGCGCAATTCGCTGCTACCCCGGACTGGCGACGGCCCGCAGAGCGCGGGGCGTCTGTCGGGACTGAGGTGTTGAAACTCGGTACGTCTCAGCTTCTAGTCTAACCGGATGCAGCTGACGGATGTACCAGTATTTTACATGGAGTATTTTATACCAGTATTTAACATCCACGGAACAACCCCGGCAAACGTAGCTTAACTTGATGGATCTACCCGTGCGGCTGTTATTACTTAGCAACGAGCTCCTACGTCAATAATTATTAAAATATGTAAAAAGGTGCAGGACACGATATTTTTATATTCGAGGTAAACCAGTTATGTTAATTCTGTATTATCAGTAGATATTTGCATATCAAATCGTTTAAATTATGATACGTAATAAGTTGATGGTGGTTTACGGAAGAATCATACATAGAGTACAGCCGCTCTATTCTGTAGACATCTCACCGTGAAAAGGTTAGGTGAAGTGAGCATGAAGTGAGCAGCATGTCGATTCGCGTAACCACTTCACCGTGAAAACATGTGAAGTGAGCGTGGAGTGAGCTGTCAGTGTCATCTCCATGTCGATTCCCGTAATCACTTCACCGTGAAAACATGTGAAGTGAGCGTGGAGTGAGCTGTCAGTGTCATCTCACCCTGTTGGAATGACAACTCACTTCACCTAAGTTTTCACGGTGAGATGGTTACAGAATAGCACTGCTGATCCTGTTGGAATGACAACTCCCTTCACCTAAGTTTTTACGGTGAGATGGTTACAGAATAGCACTGCTGGATGCAAGAGATTGACACTATTGACAGCTCACTTCACCTAATCTTTCACAGTGAGAATTTTACGGAATAGGTCGGCAGCAGTGCTATTCTGTAACCATCTCACCGTGAAAACTTAGGTGAAGTGATCATGGAGTGAGCTGTCAGTGTTATCCCACCTGATGCTAGGGATGACCAAGCATTCAATTTTACAATCATAATCGAGATTTTAATTACATTTTTAATGCTAATTCTATTGGTAATTTTATATTAAGTATTTTAAAGCCAGTAAAGCTTCGTTCAGACTAGCGCGACGCGACAGCGCGATGCGACACCGGCTATTGCGGCGGCTTTTTATTTTGTATTCTTTCCTTTTATCTTATTTTTTTTTCTCTTTCTACTTGTGTGCCTTTGCTTGTTGTGCCAAATAAATGTATTTTCTTTCTTTTCTTTCTTTTTTATTGTTATACCGTGAAGTTTTCCAAATTGTATTGTTCGAGTCGCGTCGCGCCGTCGCGTCGCGCTGGTCTACACAAGCCTTAAGTGTATAAGTGTCTAAACATTGCTATTTAGAAAGGTTTTAAATAAAACAGCAAAACAGATAATCAATCAGCAACTCAATATTGTTTTATTCTATTTTGTTCCTAGATTAGTCCTTTATAGTCTATTTTGTTCCTAGATTAGCGTTACCTATAATAAATAAAATAAAATTTAATTAAAATCTCGATTATGATTTTAAATGTAATGCTTGGTCAATCCCTATCATCAATAAGATGAAACTGATAGCTCACTCCACGCAAGTTTTCACGGTGAGATTTTTACAGAATCGACATGCAGATCACGTACAGATAGTGTCATCCATGAAGACGCGCTCCACTCCGCGATTACTGTACTGTAAGCTGTACTTTAGTACGGAGCGGAGCAGAGTGAGGCGCGTCTCAGTGGATGGCACTATCTATACCTACACATGTAGGTGCATCTTACCAAAGATCGAAATTAAATCATTTTTCAAATAAATTGGTTCACAGCTTTACAAACAAACAGAGTGGAGTGGAACATCAGACGGTCCTGTGGAGACAATCAATCGGCCTAGCCTTTTCCCAACTATGTTGAGGTCAGCTTCCAGTCTAACCGGATGCAGCTGAATACCAGTATTTTACATGGAGCAACTGCCTATCTGACCTCCACAACCCAGTTACTGGGTACCACGATACCCCTTGGTAAGACTGCTTGTCAGACTTTTGAGCTTATGAATGCCTGTAACGACAGTCAAAGATCTACGAATGACAGCCGGGACCAACGGCTTAGTGTGCTTTCCGAGGCGTGGAGCTCGATGTGTAATGATTGGTCACCCATCCACAAACCGGCCGCGGCCTGCGTAGATCTTTGAGTCCTCCCGTGCGACCTTCGATCCACCCGTGCGGCTATTATAATTTATTATTTAGCTACTAGCCCCTCCTTTGTTAAATATCCGAAACTTGCAGATTTGTCTGTGTGTTTGTCTGTATAGTCTGTTCTAAAACTATCTGATGAAAATGTAAACAAATGGATCAGAAAATGTACTTACGTGTGGATGCCACTTACAAAATGAATGCTTTGATTTTCATATTTGAACCCAAAATTCTAATTTTAAATCACATTATAAATGTTTGTCATTTCATAACTGCATAGATTTGAAAAATTCGTCTGCTCAACAACGTAAATAACGCAATGAAAGTAGCTGAACTGTCAAAATGAAAGAAATTGCGATCAATTGTCATTTTATGTGTGATAGGCAATAACCCCGTAGATTGAACAGGCGACAGTTGCTAAGCACCATCGATATGGAGAAAAATACGTCTTCATCTCAGGAAAATTCTGACGACATTGGAAATTAATAATCTAGGTACATTCCGTAATCCAAAGCTTTGTAAAGGCTCGCGCACATTTGGGCGGGCCGCACAGCATCGCAATGCCTTGCAAAAAATTCTCCTGCATCACTTTAGTATATTTTGTATGAACCATCGCACTACAGGTGAGCCGCACTGTGACGCAGTGCAACGCACTGGTGGATGTGAAAAGCGAACGTACGCGAGCCTCTTTGCATTGAAGTGGAAACAGTTCAAACTCAAATTCCAAAATTGTATCCCTCTGAAATAATTAGGCATTGCTGTGAGACCAGCCGTGGCTCCTAATGTGGTTTGGCACATTTTTACAATGCGGCTCGCTGCGGCCGCCGCGGGTAAAATGTACGCTTAGCTTTAAGTATATCCCTGAGAAGAAATACGGTCTGCAGATTCGCAGACACATGTCGCAAATTGTTTTTCTTGAACTCGTTCCTCTAATCCTTAGCTCCAGAATTTTCCATAATTGATATCTTTAGCTCCAAAAGTTTAGATATTTGCATTCCTAACTACAATATAACTTTGAATGTTCGCCGGTGTTCAGACTAGTTAATTCTATGTATTAATTAGGCAAAGGGTCAGGGTATGAAAGGGGATCCACTTACAATTGTTTGGAACAGGTGCTTGGGCGCTTACAGCCTACTGAAATAGATACGACTTGAAGTCAAGTTCTATTTATACAGCTTACCTAATTACTTTCACTGATTATTTTTTGTGACTTAGTATTTGGATACGCGAATGGATAGAATTAGAAATGAATATACAACATGTAAAAAAAATCCTGTCCGATCTATAAGGGTGTTGTTAAGAATCGTACTGAGAGTCTACTTATGTGGTAATTTTAGGAAAAAAGAATAATAATTCGCCATATTCTTTTTCAATGAGGAATTCTGTCGGTTTCATCACACGGGTCGCGGGCGGCCGTCGTCGTTTAGCGGGTATCTACAAGCCATAACTCCATAAACCCCGTTGAATATTTGCTAGTTTTGAAAGAAATTTAAAATATTTTATTTGGGACACGCACAGGAAACACAAACAGTAATAATAATTTAAACAAAATGAAAACAAAATTATATAAAAATAAAATAAAAAAGGAGCATAAAAAAAAACAAAATAATAACGACCTGTGCGAGGCCAAAAAGGCCCCTATCTCAGCATAATACGGGGATATAAAAATAAAAATAAATTAAATACCACCGCGCTGGTATTCTGATAGGGCCCACTGTGATGCCACGGACACACCTACGGACTTAGTAGTTTTAAATAACAATAACTTTTTAATTTTTTATAATAATAAGATTTTTTTTACTTTTTGGTAATGCACATAGCCCACTGCAATAGCAGTGGGCTATGTACCATCGAAGAAGTTCATATTTATACACCGTAAGGACTATTTCTGCTTGCACTGCTCGGCCGCTATAGAACCGGGGCGGTAACAGATTTGGTCATCGTGTTCACGGGATTTTGTTTTCAAACTGCTTAGATATGAAGTTTTTCGATAGTACCCCTTTCGGATCGGACAGGTTTTCTTTTATATATTATATAAGTGGATGTTTAAAGGTAGTGGTGACTGAAAAAAAAATTATGGTATGGTATGAAATCGGTTGTCATGGTATGGGCATGTGATGAGGGCCTGCATGAGGAAAATGGTGTTAGGAAAGTTTTGAGTATTTATGTGAATGACTATAAAAGTAGGGGAAGACCAAAGAAACGATGGAGGGACTGTGTTGAAGAGACTATGTTAATTTTATGTATTAATTAGGCCGTATGTCACGGTCTACTTAAAAATTGTTTGGAATAGTTGGTTCGGCGCTTACTGCCTCCTGAAATAGATACGACTTGAAATCAAGTTCTATTTTTACTGCTTACCTCCACTTGAAGTCAAGTTAGTTTTCGTCAGTGACTTTCATTTGATGTTTTTTGTGATTTACAACTTGGTTAAGTTAAGTCTTAACTTAAAAATAATAGCTACTTTACCTTAAAAAATATTTAAAGTCGCTAGTAATTTTTGTAGTATTTTTTTTCACAATTAATTTAAAAGGTTTTTTGTAGCTAAGTATTCAATTCAATGTTTTTCATATTAGTTACCAATAGGGATGATGCCTGGGTCAAAAAAAGAATTTCTATTCAGTCCGTCAGTCAGATAATAAAAAAATATTAGACACGTATTTTTCGCTTTATCATATTAATAAAAAATTACTTAGATAAAACGCTTTAAAGTTGAGGAGTGGGGGTTGCTACGTTACAAGTATGTATAAAATCTATATACTCGTGACGTCATGGCACATTTTAACTCAATTTATCGCCGTAATTTTTGATAACGTAAAAAATTAAAAAATACGTGTACGTTATTTTTTCATAATCTAAGTACTTGATGGACAAAAATCATTTTTTTGTCATCATCCCTATTTCTAGTAACACGAACAATGTTCCTAAATATTATCCTGTTAATAATGCTTCTTCTTCTTTTTCGTGTGGTTAGTGACTACCCTGGTGTCAGAGTTTTAAAGCCGCCCATGGACCTCTGACTTGGCTTCACATGCCGTCGAGAAATATCTCTCAGGCATGCCATTACTAACGCTAAAATAAATCAAAACACAACCAACTTTAGAAACTAAATAGACACTTAAATTATTTTTTTTTACATTCTGTATTTCAAGTTCCATCAATTAATGGACCAAATGGATCCTATAACTATTAGTAAGTATCTATTATGCTAAATATCTAGACACACGGCAGTGTGTTAAAGCCAAGTTCGCTGAAGACATACCCGGAACTTATCTTACAGGAACCATTTCGAGCTACTGTTGACGACGTCTTACACCTAAATCTAGGCAAAACTGCAACTATGCAATTTTTCAAAGCCAAGTTGCATGCGGCTGCAAGGAACCTAAAAAACTTTATTTCGCATTCGTGGAACTTGGCACCCATTTAGATCACAATTCTTATGTCGGCGAACTTGGCTCCTTTTTATTTACATTTATGTTTTTGGCCAACTGCATCCTCTTTTGCGCACTTAAGATAAACATGACCCTGAAGTATCAATCTGTCAAAGTGTGTCAGTGTGCGCAGTGTGGGCCAAAAAACCCATTGAAATAATAATATGCAGATGCTTATAAAATGTTTAAGCAGATCACTTGAAGGATTATTATAAGTTGTAAAGGCTGGCATTAGAGAATATAATCCCGAGCATGTTTTTCAATCCTGGAATTACGGGATTTTTTATTTGTAATGCCGGGATCCCGGGTCTGTCCCGGGATTAGACTACTTGGTTTCTAATTGGGCTCAAATGAAAAAAAAAACTTGAGTAAATTCTTTAAAAAATGTTTTTAAGAGTATTGTACTGAAGTATTCCGAGCGGGGAAGTCCCTTCTATCCATCTAAGTTCTACGTCAAACATAATTATTATTAGGGCTGTAGGTACCTGTGTAGTACGTATCGTTTGGCGTAACTAAGGGTTGTTTTTTGTCATTATTTAATCAATGCTTTTATAAACCATTTTTTCAAGCCCTTTAGCTTCCAGTTTGAGATTGCTCTAGCTAGAGTAAAGAGACTGGTCTATTAATATATTCTAGGCAAGGTCATTGTCAAGGCGCAACGGACTACGGAATGTAAACTAGACCTGTATGTGGCAATCCCGAAAATCCTGAGATTAGCCAAGTTCAGTCCCGGGATTTTCGGGGTCAGAAAACGGCCGGGATCCCGGGATACCGGGATTCGAAACAGCGGGATTATATTCTCCAGCTGGCTTACACCGAGTAAGTACAATTTTTGTACAATCAATTATAATTAGATAAATATTTTTTTAACCATGTAGACATCTTTGTCGTTCACTTAATGTACTTTATACTGTGTGACTCATCTTTAAAGTTAAAGTTGGTAATCTATTATCTAATGTCATAGTATTAATTCAAAAGGGCAGTCACGATTCAATATCGTGCAGCGGAAAACTATGATCGAACCAGTCCATTCATAATGACCCATAATAGTACTTAGGTATGTGTTTTTCACACGTTATGAGCTCCGCTGCATAACTCATTAGAACATTTAGTAACCTTAATTGACCAATGGAGCGTTGTAAAGAACCTAGCTATATAAATCATCACATACTTAACAGTGGAAATGACCAATTAATTAACCAGTAATTGTAGGTTTCAATATAGAAGATGACGACAGTTGCACAAGAAATCTGAAGAGGGTACTGTGTAATAAGGCAAAAACTGAATCTGTATTTTGTATTTCTCTTTTTGCATGTCGCCAAAAAACAGCAATAAATAATATACCTACCGATATGGCCTGTATTCCCCAAAGTGTTAGCTGTACAGTAAGGGAAATTAATTGCTTAGCAAAATGATTCGGTACCAACCTATATTGTCCGTATATTAATTTAATCACAATTGTCATTCATTGACAATTGTTTAAAATGGCTATAACACGCCAAATTTACGTAGGGTGTCAATTTTCTCGATAAAGAATCCCGCTGACTGCACAAGCAAATCCATACTTTACGTCTCAAAGCTATGCTTGCTCGGCTGCCTGAATTTCCAAATCCGGATTGAAGGACAAACTTAATTTTCAATCGAAACAGAACTTTTAATAGAGTAATGAAATGTTACTTCGAGATACGGCCTATGAATTGTTGACCCCAAACTGAAGAACAAACTTGACGTGCAGTTCAATAACTATAATTGACCAATTTTTGGATTTTCCTCTTTACTTGACCTTGCTTCTCGCCAAACCTCATGCTGCTGGGCCAACGGGAAGTACTAAATAGACTGGTTTATTGGCGAGTGTCAAAATACTTAAATGACCGGATATTTTTATTGCATTGAATTGGAGGTTTGATTTTCGTTACAGCTCCAAGAGACCGTAGATCTAAGTTTTTGATATCTATTTATTAGTTTATGAGAGAAAGGGTTTTGACAGACAACAAAGTCATCCTTTAAGGGTTTCAACTTTTCATTTTGAACCCTTCAAACAGATTTATTATGTGCCTGTTACCTTTTCATGCCGTAACGGCTGAACGGAATTAGATAAAAGGTATATCTACAGATAGGCCATGACCTGAGTTAGGACATAGGATACTCTGAATCCCGGTAGCACGTTCCTGTGGGATATTGTCCGACATCCACGCGGGCAAAAGCTAGTATTTCTATAGTTTCGATTCAACTGTTGTATCATTAACACATTGAGGGACACTAAACGTCTATATGCGTAAAAAAAAAATAACTTCTATTGTGTCTCGTTCAGTGTCCTTCAATCTATTAAAAAAGAAGACACACCTTGACCTATGTTTTTTTAATAGTAATATTCAAATTAATAAGTCTGAATATTATTTAATGAGATTCGTCGGCTAGTAAAACTCGCTTGCACCACACATTTAACGCAAAACCTTTTTTTTTTAATCTTTATTTATTTAAAGGCTTTTACCTTACTATGGTACGTCACCATGCGTCGTCAACAGGGTGTAAAGTTCACTCATCCACCATAGAAAAGGGAGGATTCTCCGACCAGACGGGTGTTGTGTCTGGCGGGCCGACTGCCCCACTGTCAAGTCATGTCCTTGATGCGTAGTTCGAATGTGTCGGTGTAACCGCTACAACGTAATTATAATATAATTAATACAAATATATTATTGCGTAAGCGAGGGAGATAGTGATGCAGCAACCATTTCATAAATGAGCTTCGCTTCTCTCAAATTAGGTGTAGATAATATTCTAATGAAAGCCCCAATATCAGAGACGCATCACTATCTCCTTCTTTCTCCTGTCCTGTGTCTCCATCTTCGACTTTATTACACACTTGGCAAATATGGGACTCGACTTTTTTCATTAGATGTCCAAATTTCCTGGATGGAAAATGATAACAACATACGACCTCTTTGTATGATTTTCAGCAACCCAAGGGATTCGAGGAGGCTCACTTTGCATAGTCAGCGTTTAAAAAATATTAAAACATAGTTTTGTCTTTGCCAACTTCAAACCATTGACAGAAATGGAACGAAGTTTTGTTTACTCGTTTAACGCTAAATATATTCTATGTCTGCCTCGTTGGTCTAGTGGTCGCAAGCGCTACCGCTGAGCATGAGGTGCTGGATTCGATTCTCAGGTCGGGCAAAGTATTATTGGATTTCCATCAGGAATTTCTCAGTAGCAGCCCGGAGTCAGGATTTGTGCCCGGTTGATGGGTAATAGGCTCGCCCGCTATAATAATAATAATAAGCGTTTATTTGGACTCAATAAACTATAGCCTAATACAGTAATATTCCTAAGAACTAGGGTATAAATAATGTAAGGGAGTAGATGGCTAAAACTATATGAACTCTGAATTCCAAACTATGTAAAAACCTGTCTCTTGGAAACCAATGCTCTTCCGTGCAAAATTACGCGTAAAAATGTACAAATGACATTATCAAATTAAAAATCAAAATCAAAATTCTATAATTGAATGACTTAGCTGCTAAAGCACTAGGAAGTGGTGAAGGGTGGGAGGCGTTTTGTGGGACTGTCTTATGTAATTTTGACGTTCAAAAAGTGCTGATTCTCAGCCTAGTTTGAATAAATGAGTTTTGAATTTTGTATTTTACTTAGACTATGAAAGAAACTATCCTATTACATGAGACTTATTATTATCCTATTACTAAACATAACTGACGAAATGTGGGTATACTATGGGTACACCTCTGCCTAACCCTTCGGGGATTACAGGTGTGATGTTATGTTATATTTAGCGCGATCTTTGTGCAAGTGGGCCCACTTGACTACGTTTTTTCTCGTCTCGAGACGCATCACAAACATTGTTTCACGTACGAATTCCAGGTAGTAAATTAATAAGCTGTTCCTAACAAGGTGTTCGAGAAACTCGTTCATTATATTTTGCCAGCGTTTGGCTCACAGCGATGCTTTGTTATAAAATTAACACGTCACGTACTTTGACTTGGTTCTCACGGCCCTCGATGTGTCCTTAACTTTAGTTTTGAGGCGTACAACGCTTCAAAACTAAAGTATGTTCTTGTATGGTTTTGTTTAAGCCCGCGGCGATTTTTTTTCATGCACTGGATTTTCAACTCTCGGCGCCAAGCAGAGCGTTGAAAATCCAGTGCACGTGCAGTGCAGAACAGTGTTTTTTCAATGCGCTGGGACGAGAGTGCGTCCCAACGCGTTGGATTCTCAACGCTCGGCTCAACACCTAGAGTTGCAAATCCAGTGCGCGATAAAATCCCGCCGCGATATTTTTACGTGTTACATTTTATAATAATACTACCGACTTGCCCCTGTTTCGTATGGTTTTTATTACTTGACAAAAAATTGCAATTTCTTTATTAAATGTAAGTTTAATAATAAACATTTACACCTTTCCGAATAAATTCGCGAAATGATGGTGACAACCGCATCAAAATCCGTTGCGAAGTTTAAAAGACCAGCGCGATCACACAGGCTGTCACAAAAAGCGACATAATTTATAATTTATATATAATATTTTTAATCAAGATTATGCAAAATGAAAATAGTTTTGCCCATCATGTTTTTTTTGTGTTTTTCCTTTGCGTCATGTTTTATCGCAAATAAACGAATTTATTATTATTTTTAGGGTTCCGTAGTCAACTAGGAACCCTTATAGTTTCGCCATGTCTGTCTGTCCGTCCGTCCGTCCGTCCGTCCTCACTTAATCTCTGTGACCGTTAGCACTAGAAAACTGAAATTTGGTACCAATATGTATATCAATCACGCCGACAAAGTGGTAAAAAAAAATTGGAAAAAAATGTTTTATTAGGTAGCCCCCCTTTAAGTAAAGTGGGAAGTGATTTTTTTTTAATTTCAACCCTATCGTATGATATATTTTTGGAAAGGTATTTAAAAATGAATAGGGGTTTACTAAAATTATTTTATGATAATGTCAATAATTTCGGAAATAATCGCTCCAAAAGTAAAAAACAATGTGTGTCCCCCCTCTAACTTTTGAACCATAAGTTTAGAAAATATGAAAAAAAACTGAAAAGTAGAACTTTATAAGGACTTTCTAGGAAAATCATTTTGAACTTGATGGAAACAACAGTTTTTGTACAAAAGTTGCACAAAATAATTCTGGACTAAGTTTGTAGTATAATCGTATATGCAAGCATTTTTTTTTAACTTCGTTTACATATTTTATTATCCTGAACGTATCTTTTTTCAATCAAAAAAAGAATTATTAAAATCGGTTCTCGCAATCCAAAATTACCTACCACCGAAAACTTCTGGCACTTCTATGTATTAATTAGTAACCCAATTCCCCGAGAGATGGCGCTGTAGGTACTTATTACATTGGGTCGGGTATTATCGAATTGTCCGGTTGGTCTCTCCTTGGCATTGGCGGTATCTACGGAACCCTACACTGAGCGTGGCCCGACACGCTCTTGGCCGGTTTTTTTATTGCAGATCTTGATGAGACTTGTTTTCTTTTTTTTAAATAATGTTATTCTTTCAGTAATTCAACAACGCTGTAGAACATGGTCTAGATCTTAATTGGCATCATTAGGGTAGCTTGTCCAATGTTGGACATGATATAATGTATCATTTATTTGGTACATCTAGTAGATAACGGTAAAAAAATTACGTTAATTGACCAATTAATTTTTCTGTTTTTTTTTTCTGTATGTATGTGTACTTTTTCTGTTACTTGAAGAAACTAAACTTGACATTGACAAATTAGAGCTAAAACAAAACGCAAAGATTATCAATAAATCCTGTATAAGCTTGAGTCGCAGCTTTTAGTCATACACAACTACAAAACACGGACCACGCGTCGTCCAACTACAAGACTCTCTTACAAATAGTTACAAAGCAAGTGCGTTGGAACGCGACTCTAGTAGAACAATTTCTATGAAAACTTCATGGAAATTGTTCTACCAGAATCGCGTCGCACCGTCGCGTCGCAGTTATCTGCGGCGGCCTTTAAAGCCCCAAAGCACTCTTGCTCTGTATCTATTCGTAACAAATAACAATCAAGTTTATTGTTCGCCTCATTAAGTTGTTATAAAAACTACTGCTGTATATACTAGGCAAGTTCTACTGGAAAGTATCTAATAGTAATAATTATATCATAGGAAAAAAAAGCATTCTTTTATTCAATATTATATTAATGCACAGCGGTTAGATGACTATTTACAACCTTTATCAAAACTTCATCTAAATAGGTATTTCGATTGCAAATAAATTAATAGGTGTTACTAGAAATGTGTATTTTGGTAATGTCTATCCACTGCTAACTTCTTACTTCTCCCTTTTCTTGCCTTTGCACAGAAATTTACAGATAAAACAATAATTATACTGCAATACAACTATTTTCCCTAGAAATAAGTCCTTGGCAGAATGACACCATCATATTCAAATTCAAATTCAAAAGTCATTTATTCAAACTAGGCTGAGAAATCAGTACTTTTCGAACGTCAAAATTACATATTATTATTCCATTTTCAAGGTAATCCACTTAAAGATACTACGGTACTACAATACCACAGAATGTGACTAACAGAAGGTCAACTCCATACAACAAGCGAAATCGCACGTACACATAGACACCCTTCACGTACAGCGACTGGAAGCGACTTTCGTTCGTTTGAGATAGTTTGGGATTTCCGTACGCGTCTAAAGTCTGATTAACACGGTGCGAGTTAGTGAACTCACACCGCCATTTGGTAACTCCTGCCATAGGCCACTGCCTATGGCAGGAGTTACCAAATGCTGTGTGCGGTCTGGATCCAAACTACACATGCATCAGAAACAAACAGGATGTCATGCTAGCACCTTCTAAGCATATCTAAGTGTGCAGTGTGTGTCATATTTATGTTGCTTCAATTTTATTGTATGCCACTGACAAGAAACTTGCATCGTGTAAATGGGGCTTAAGTGTGCGTGTGCCTGTTTCCGGTCGTTGTATACAGCTGGCCTTCTGTATCAATATCTATTCTGTGTCAATACCTTGATTGACCGCAAACTTATAACCAATTAAAACTTAATCGGGAAGAGAATTCATCCGTTGAATGTTGTCCATTGTTTTGCAAACAATACCAAACAAAGTACCTGTTGTAATATAAATGATTGTTTCTTGATTGACTTTCAAATCATAATTAGTTTGTTTGCGATGATTTTTATCAGTACTGTCTATAAAACAATAAGGTACCTAAGTACCTACGCTATGAGTGTCAAGCCATATAATTTTATTTATTTATTTATTTATAATAATAACCAACTTGAATTTACAGTTTAACCACACATACAAGTTATTGGTCTGTACAAAATAAACATAAATCATTTAAAAAAGAACAAATTAAACATACTGACAAGCAAAAATAAATATAAACAGAACAATAGAAATAATAATAATAATTTGATAGAAGCTCGTTAAAGCAGATGGAGCCAGGCCTTATTTCATAGAAAATTAATTATTTTTGGAGATAATTCATTTTTTCTGTATTGTAGACAAACTTAAAATGCCACCAAAAATGACATTGAAAATCTTCGTATGAAAAAAAAAAAAAAAAAAAAAACCTTATAATTGATGAAAATTTAAATAAACATAAATTTAAAAAAAAAAACAGACGAACATACAACCTCCTTTTTGAAGTCGTTAATAATAATCAATTCAGTACTCGTAAAAACAATACATTTTTCTTATATAACGTAAACAATGTTCAAGTAACTGAAACCCTTTGGGTAGCCTTAATTATTTACCGAAACATACATTATGTCGCATGACATAATAACGGAATGTCTATGTTTCTGACGTGTGCTAACGAGAAGAGATCCTTTGAACTTGTATTCATTAAAATCTCAAAGTATCGATGAATCTACATACATATTCTTGTCTTATCAAACGAGACGGCAGATAAACAAAG
This sequence comes from Xanthia togata, assembly GCA_963853775.1. Classification (NCBI taxonomy): domain Eukaryota; kingdom Metazoa; phylum Arthropoda; class Insecta; order Lepidoptera; family Noctuidae; genus Xanthia; species Xanthia togata. The sequence continues at coordinate 6,522,476 of OY970802.1, read as the reverse complement.
GCTTAATAAGGATATACATATAATATCGTATTACGAAAACCTGTTTTGTTGTTATAACGCGTGTATAATATTATGCGTATATTGTGATATTGTTCTTATTTATTAATCAACATACTTATTTTTTGCCTGATCTGTGACGTAACGATCGTCTGTTGCTATTCTTGTAGGTTAGGTTATTTTCTGAGGTTATTAGAGGTTGGTCTGCTTTTTGGAGTGTATTAAGTTCTGCGTTGTGAATCTTTTAAACATAGAAATGCTTCAGTCAAAGTTTCTAGAAAAGAGTAATAATTTTAAAATTGTATGTTGTAGACATATAATTGTAGATAGTGCAATCCACGACGACGCACCCCACTCCGCGATTACTGTACTGTAAGCTGTACTTTAGTATGGAGCGGAGCGGAGTGGGGCGCGTCGTCGTGGATTGCACTATCTATATCTATACTTCTATTATAATAATAATATTATAAAGAGGTAATTTTTTGTTGTTGTAAGTTTGTAGGGGGTAATCTCCGGAACTAAGAGTCGGATTTGAAAAATTATTTTTGCAGTGGATAGCCCAATTATTGAGGAAGTTATAGGCTGTGTAACATCACGCTAAAATCCTTAGGAGCCGAGCAAAAAGAACAAAAGTCAGCAGCTAGAATAATATATAATTATAACAAGTTAATTTATTTTACACCTGCAGCCTGTGGGGTCAGCTATACGCGTAGATCTTTCAATGCCCTGCGGGTCCTGTACAATAATGGTTTTAGGATGCTGTTGGGGTTGCCTCGCTTTTGCATTGCATCGGGTATGTTTGCTAAGGCCAGTATTGACTGCTTTAAGGCTATAGAGTACGGAAAAGAGTGGCCTCCCTGATGCACCGCGTGCGGGGCAGCACCAATGGCTTTCTGAATACCATAGTGGGAAGGGTTGATTGTCCGGTTGTGGGGCACTCGAATACCATTCACGAATCTGGGGGATCCTTTTTAATGTAAAATAGTAAATGTAACATTACATAACATAAAATCACGCCTTGTTTCCCCGGAGGGTTGGGCAGAGGTGTACCTGTAGTAGGTACACCCACATTTCGCCAGTTATGTTTAAGTCCCATGTAATAAGGGGCGAGCCTATTGCCATCAACCGGGCACAAATCCAGACTCCTGGGTTCGATTCCCGGGTCGGGTAAAGTATTATTGGGTTTTTCTATCTAGAATTTCTCAGTAGCAGCCCGGAGTCTGGATAGTAAATGTAATAAATTATTAATGAGTAATGTTAACATGTGAATAATAATATACTAACATAGTTATAAGTATGATTTACTAACAATGTATGGAATATTTTTTGATTTCGAAAAATAAATGAATAATAATAATAAGGTTGACCTACCACTTATCTATATTTCTAAGCCTAACCATAATGCATAGATCAGAAAAATGCATACATACATGAACTCACGCCTTCTTCCCCTGGGGGTGGGCAGAAACTACAGAACGCCACCTGCTACGATCCTTACAAACTCCTTTTGCCTCGTTTACGTTCATCTGGTCATTCACGCACGCCGCGCCGGTTGCGAGTACTACGCACCTGTCCTTTCTGAAGAACATCACCAATAAGGTCAGTATATGTCCTCCTAGGGCGTTCCATCCCGGCGATTCCAGTCAAATCTGCCTTGTAAATACACTTTGTTAGTCGCCTTTCACTCATCCTCTCAACATGACCAAACCGTCTCTCATCATACCTAACCATTTCAATAAAAAAAAAATACATATAGGTCATCCAACTAGAGTCAATAATAAAATCTTGACTTGGTGGGGACTCTACCACTTTCTGAGAGTACTACCTACTAGGAACCTTTCCTTTTTTCTGGTGCTGTGTGGTAGCAAAAAACCAAAAATTGTATGCATCTAATGTGTCCAGGGGCCCAACCACCACCTCTTTTAGAAGTATTATTTTAATCTTACTTGAGCATGGGAAAGAGATGGAGCTAGACGTCCTGTAGGTATAGCTCCACTTCTTTCTCGCACTGAAGTAACATCAAAATAATACTGCTTAAAGAGGTGGTGGCTGGTCCCTAATTTACCAGGTTCAAAACAATTGTTTTTTCTTCAATGCCAATAATGCTCTTTTTTAACGTAGTTCATTTTTCGATTACGTAACTATTTGAAAACATAACATTAATTTTAAATAATTATGTCATCATGTGACAAAGGTTAAAAAGTCCAATAAAAAAATGTTTGTTGACCGAATGTTTTGTGTGCAATTTATCGGAACAACGATCATAAGTCATGTTTTCAATTGCTTGACATCATAATATGTACAACGTGCTGAGCAGAGCGTCGGCAGACATAATGTATGTTTAAGTAATGACATGTAAGGTATGTCGTGATAATAAACATATGGCAGTATTGTAATATCTTGAACAAATAGCCACTGGCTAGGCAGTACTAGTTGATGTTTATCTTTATTGTGCTAGACAATATTAATGTGTAAGATAGTCGAACATGTCATTTGTTTCATGAAGCGGTTCGGCGATTACCGGCGAATCCGACATCATCCGCGTAGATTTTTACTGTCGACTGATTATTGCTGACATTCAAGACTCCACAGAAGCTGGCTTCAGGCTTTTCGAAAATACTATCCTCGGAAGAAGTAAAATAAGGAATAAAAGTTTGTAATACGACGTGTCAAAATCTACGCGTACGAAGACGGTTGGCAAAGTGCTAGTATTTGCCGGTAATCCCCGCCGGTTATGTTTCATAATTTTACTCATTATTAACATAACTGATGATAATAATTTCAATAGAACCCGCAGGACAGCATGTGGCGAGCTGTTGGGCAGTAGCCATCTTATCACTCGGGAGAAATCTTGTTCCTCATCTCTGGCTTGCCTTTATCGACCGGCTGGTGGTTTCTTGGCATCGACATGGAACACAGCCCCCACCTCATTTTTGCCTTAATTGGCCAGCTTGAGTAGAGATTCGCAAGAGCAAACGTCCTCGGAGGAAGGAAGTATTCCAGTAAGTGCTCGTAGGGATCTTGACCATCTTCCAGGCTCTGGGATTGTTCTGAAAACCGTGGAATACCTCTCCACTCCTCAAGCACCTCAGAACATGTTGCCCCCTTGTCGCTACGACACTATGTGCTAGCGACAGTTTTCAGGGGCCCATTATTGAGTGTGCAAGTCACCCCCTGCCATTTTATCCTTGTACATATAAAACATTGATCAGGCAGGGGCCATAGTCCTATATTTCAAGGTAACCAGTCAACTTTAGCCACCCAAATCTATAGTCCGATATTCCTTTGTTTCCATATTCTGTAATAATCCTACACCAACCGCGGGTTGTCCTTGGGTGCTTGCGTAGAAAAGAGATAATCGTCGATGGTGCCCCATTCCATTTAAATTTGTCTAAAAGGCATCTGTAAGTTGGCTTCGGCCCCTCGTACGCCTTCCAAAGGACCGGGATCCACGGTCCCAAAAATAGTTTAAAAAAAATAGTGTTGAAATAGAGAGAAGTCAAACAATAATAAAAACACAATATACCTACAAATAATGTCATTGTGTCATTTAAGTTTCTATAATCAAAAACATACCAGAGAGAGACAGACAAGACCAGTTAAACCTGTAAATAATCTACTTGGTTTGATAAACGTTTAATTGGTTCATGAGATCAAAGATATTATGGGCTTTCTAACGATTCAATAATCAACTTAATCGGTTTAGAGCTCTTGAAAATGGTCGCAGTTATCTTAGCCAACGGCCAGACAGAAAAGACGCAAGACGAGGGCGGGGCGCAGACCCGTCGCAGACAGGGCGCCATCACGACTTTTTATGGCGCGCACTAGAAGCTTTTCCCGGCATTCAACCGTCCGATTATGATACAAAAACATGTTTTCTTCTGAAGATGAAGATGTATTGGCATTTGGCGGGCGAGCGCTGTGAGAACCTGCCCTCTGCGCCCTTTCCGCTCCCCGCTTGCGCCCGTGCAGGCCCGCGCCCTGCCCGCGCCCTGTCCTTTCTATATGTTTTCCAATAGGGCGCCGACGAGTTAACGTCGTGACGGCGTCCCGTCTTTTCTGTATGTTTTACGTCGCGACGGCTGTATACATTTTATATGCAAGTAGATTAAACGGGCGCCGCGACTGCGACGGGTTCGTGCCTTGCGTCTGTTCTGTGTGGCCGGTGCCTTAGCGCGAAGAGCTTTCTAAGGACAGTATTTCTGAAACAAAAGTGGTAATAAGGACATACTTTTGCATTGCATACCTACAATTTTATCTGATGAAGACATTTTTTTTTTGAATAGGCACGTTTTTTTTTGTTATTGTTATATCACAATAATCTAGTACAGTCACGAGCACCAATATATATACAATTAGTAACTTTTAAAAGTGATTTTCTCCTCCTGTGTTGATTTTAATTTTGTGTTATTACGAACATAGTATATTGGAACCCATACTATTATGGAATAGGTCGTATTTCAAAGTTGCAATCGTAATTCCCCGAGTAAATCGCTTTTGCATTTTGCCTAGTGTTTACATATTATTGCTCGTGACTGTACCTATCAGGTTAAAAAGTAGTTTCAGTGAGTAAGACATCAACACATCCGAAAGTCACAATAGTTTTACGACTAACAAAAAAACCGCGTAAGTAATAAACGCATCCGTTTCAGTTTCAGTATCGGGGCGCCCAACCCTCAGGCGTGGGTCGCGATAAAATTCCTATCGTACACGACCGAAATGAGTAACCTCTGATCGTCATTTCTTTGAGATTCAATGTACGTTTTTTTTACGATGTTGGGTAAATTTTTAGCTTTGATTTGTGTTTTTTTTTTGATCGTATGATAGCTTTGTTTCTTCGCCGTACCTAATGAGTTCATTATTTTACAATCGAAATAAAACTCGACTGCTATAATTTAGGACCCTTACAATTTCTCTTCATGATACGAGTAACATGAAAACACAACACAATTTTTTTTTCTTAAATTTTTCATTGTATTTTATGATGAAGCCCACGATTTTTCATGATTTTTTTAAATATTATTTCAAACAAATAGAGCTAGTGTTGCCGTAAACTCAAAATAGCATGAACAAACAAAAAAACAACAACAGAAAGTGCCAACCAAAGAACTAAGTACTTCCTTCCGAAATCTGTTACCTGTTACTTTTCCAACAGGTAGGAAGTGCATTCTATTTCGATATTCCTCCATTCACTGCATGAATTTTAAAGCCACTGCACGTTCGTTTCGAGGGAAATCGACGATTGCTAATTTCTGCGTAGCAGAAGATTGAATCACGAAAGTTTTTAATCAATGCTGAACTTTTCTTCAAATAATTCGAAGATTTTCTGCTCCTAGGTCTCATAAAAAGTGTCTTAGATTCATATCTTTTCAAATATTTTTGAAAAAAGATTCAAAGAAGTGTTTGTAACATTTCTTTGAATCTTTTTCGTCTACTTCTCATCTAAAGTTTAAATTACATAGCTCGATCCGAGTCCGCTATTTCCAATGGTTTACTAACAAGTAATCCATTCAAAATTGGTATTGGTGTCTGGTTGGTCCCATGTAATAGGCCCTATTACATGGGACTTAAAACATTTTTTTTCAAACGTTACTGGCGAAATGTGATTACCTATAGACACACCTCTGCCTTCCTCTGTAGAGATTACAAACGTGATGTCATACAACATCATAATGTTAATAACCCATTGAAAATTGAGGACTATTACGGTACCTTTTTTTTTTGGTAGGGAAGTTATGTAATGACTTCTCCCGCTCTGGGTGGAACGGGAGGGCGTGCCAGACTCTTACTGACTAAAACCCAACCTTTTGTTGTTCAGATGTTTGTGCAATGCCAGCCTCTATAATATTGTGAAGTATAAGGATTAATAGCACATTTAGTGATTGATACAATACCAATGTAGACATGTAGTTTCAGTATGTAGGGATATACGGCGTTTCTAAACAAATCAGCATACAAGAATGTGTACGCGATCCGTTTGTGTTGTGACCGAAATAACAGCTGTTTATAGAAACGTAGACTAATCATAACAACATTTATACATTTTTGCTAGCTCCAGTTTAAAAGACGTTGCTCCCTTCTTCCACGTATAATTGACTAGCCCATGGCTTCTTAACGGCTGGTTAAGTGTCTGATCAAGTGACCAGCCGGTCAATTCAGTATGAAACTCACGGTGAAAACTTGGGTGAAATGATCTTGAAGTGAGCTGTCATTCCTCATAGTGCTAGGGATCGATACAATTATTTTTTTTTTTTTTTTTTTTTTTACTCTTCCAGAAAGGCGCCTTATGATTATAATATCTGATAAATCCTTTGTGGGAGACTGGTTTCTGCACTAGAAAAACCTGTCACACAGATTACCAGCCCAAAAAAAAAACAGTGTTTGGGTATTAAATCTTTGGTACCAGTGAAGTGTTGTGTGGTATGTTGAAGTATAGTGTGGGGTGGTGCTGTTGCAGTGTGGTCAAGTGGTGTAGTGTGTTGTGTTATTGACAGCTCACTTCAGTTAACTTCACCTAAGTTTTCACTGTGAGAATTTTACACAATAAATAAAGCAGGACTGTTCCAAAATACATCGTTGTGATTGGTCAATATAATAAAGATTAAACTAATGAGTTGACAAGAGACTACAGATACAATTTAATACGCTTCCATAAACCAATGCTCAGGTACTGATTTTATTTTTACTTAATACGTCGAGCGATCCATATCAAACTTATTAACCGGTTAGATGTGTTTATCTCCGAAAAAAGGCTTGATTAATAAAACAAAACCATATTATAAAAAGTTAAAAACAAATGTTATTTTCGGAGAATACAGGTGTAACAAAAACTGTCATCTACGCATTACATAATTAACTTTGAGCAAAAATAATTACAGGAAAACTATTTTTATTTTTGTTGTGAAAATTCACTCTTTACGGCATAGGACAGTGCGGAATGTAAAGCAAGCAAAACATTGTTCTTATGGGCATATGCATGCAACGGTAAAGGGATCGTGTGAGTATTTAAATTTAAATAACTTGTTTTCGTAAAAAACGTCCGAAAAAGTTTGAACTTTGACCTTCAAAAATTTCATACGACGAAATTGGGGCTGTGTCGTCGCCCGAACAGTCAGGCCCAAAGAGGGGGCACGCAGTGTTGCATGTGCGCCTTTATGAGACGACGACGTGCGGTCGTAGGATCGGGCCGGCTGATACCGGGAGTGCGGCGAATGTACAAGTATCTCGCGGGCCCCGGACTCATGGTAGTTGTAGGAACAGTGGGGTTTTAGTCGGTATGAGTCCGACATAATCCTCCGTTCTCCCAAGACGGAGGGTATCCAAGAGTATTTCTCATCAAAAAAAAAGGTGTGGTTCAGTAGAAAAACTAGTTTAAACTAGTCGGAACAACTTTTTGTTTCTAGTTTGACCATAGTGTACATTATGGATGCTATAAATATTTATTTAGTATTTTATTGTAAGTTTCAATTAATTCATAAAATAAGCTTTTACTTCATACGTAGGCCATGAGTTCCTAGATTAAGACTAGATACCAAAGACATAGTAAAATTACAAAGACAAGGTTGATGACGAACCGACAAAGATATCATAATCCCGAATAGCATAATCAGCCTATCGTGGTCGCACTGCGGGACACAGACCTCCTCTCAGCGAGTGGGAGTGGGCCGTAATACACCACTTGGGCCTAGTTTGGGTTGGTGGTTGTCACAAGTCTTCGACTTTCGGTTCTAGGACATGCCGATTACCTCACGAAGTCTGGGCCGATAACACTGGGCCCACCACTACTCTAATCCCGAATGATAAGCAGTAATTCGTCCGTGGGTTTAACGCAACCCACGGACGAATGACTGCTTATCATTAACAGCTTATCTTATGCTATTTATTGCCTCTGTAGCGGTTACACCGCCACATACGAACTACGCATCAAAGAAATGACGTCGCATAAATCCTGCATCGCGCAATTAGAGTTTACCGCGCGAACGACATATATATAAGTATATAAGACTATCCGACATCATCAGTCGGGCAGTCGGCACGCCAGACACAAAACCTGTCTGGTCGGAGGTTCCTCCCTTTTCTATGGTGGAAGAGTGAACTTTACACCCTGTTCCTCATACCCCTAAACTTCTAATTCATGCAATTGAGCCAAAAAATCGTTATTTATGCGAAAGTCTGCTACAATGTACCCGGGACTTATGAAACGCGAAATACATGGAAGTACTTAAAAATCTTGAATCGTATTTATTTAAATTTAAATATTTACCTTTGAATATTCCCAAAGAGTATTTTCAATCTCTAAGTACCTTCTGAGTTTATCTTGGAGCTAACGGACATCGGTGAAGGTACATCATGAGAGGACCTGGACATATAGTTAATAGTACCTGGTCGACGAAAGATTTGCTCGGGTCAAAATAGTAATTTAATAGTATAAGGATAGTTCATACTAATTCCATTTATAGTGCATACTAATTCCGTGCTGCCATAATAGTAGGTACTTACTAATTCCATGCTGCCATGTCACTATTCTAAGGTAGCCATCTTGTTCTAAACTTGGGGCGACCGAACTCTGAAAATACGGAGAAAACGAATTTTCTCAGATATGAGACCTAGCTAGATCGATTTTTCACCCCCGCAAACCCTTACATTGCAACTTTCATCTAAATCGTTAGAGCCGTTTTCGGGAACGTGATTACAATATTGCTCGTTTAATAATAAAGGATTATGTAAGTTTGAAATCGCCAAGCCATCTTGAACAAGCGTGCCAATGCGAAGAGGTCATTGCCCTGCAGTCGACAATAACAGGCTGGTTTTATTATTATTGTTATATCATTATTATTGCCAAAGAATCGGTAAAAAAATTAAGCAGGTTGCACTGTAATTTTAGCAATGTTTTTTTTTTCAAATTAAATTTAATGTACCAACGTAATCTTACCTTCTATCGATATGATATGCTTGTGCTTTCATTAAAAGCTTTCAAGAGGCTTAGTTTGTAATTATTATAAAAGTTTGCAAATACTACAAGTGTCAATTTTACATGACAGTTAAATATTCTCTTGGAATGTGAAAATATGTAGAACAATTTAAGTGATTGACGTACCTATACTTAATTTCAGTCGCTTTTCGTGTCTGTCTCTATGACTGCGTTGTTGTTCTAAACTACGCAACGGATTTTGATGCGGCTTTCACCATCATTTGATGAATTTATTCCGCAAGATTTATGTCCTACACATAATATAGAAATCTTGATGAAATGAAATGTTTATTCTGTATATAGGATATTGGAATCAATTTTACACGTCAAATAAAAAAAATTAAAAAAATCCTAGATGAGTTCGGCGTTTCCTATCTGACTACTCTGAGAAGAAAGGCCGACACAAACTCAGAGGTCACAGTCTCTTTTAAAGTCCAGACATAATCTTGGTCAGGCCATATGAGGACCATGTAGATAAGTCTGAAATGGTCTTTTGAGAAAAGAGCCACACAGATTTCAGTGCAAGCATTTGTCAGTAATCGTGGAGCTCAACTCAGAACTCAATATTGATGTTGATGTTTAGTCAAGTCGTAAAACTATGCAAAGCAGTTGTCTAGTTATTTTATAAGCGTGATGTAAATATAAAGGCACAATAGTTTAGCAATAGCAAATAACTGACGGAATATGGGTGTACAGTACACCTCTGCCCAACCCTTCGGGGAAACAAGGCGTGATGTTATGTTAGTTTAGCAATATCATAATAATGTGTTGTTATCTCAGGTTTTATTTGAACTTGTGAGATGTTATTTGTATTCTATGCTGTTTGTTTTAACAAACTAAACGAAGGGACTAGGATGGTCATTTTAGATCATCATTGCTGTAAGTATATCAATTTATTTTTAAATAGCTGCGAATTTCAATAGATCGAGATCTGTTCAGCCGTTTTAGCGTTAAATCGTAACAAACAAACTCGCTTTCGCAATTATATTATTTGTTAGGGTTAGGATAAATCGCTTAGTCAGCCGTGTAGGGCTCATGGTTAGAGCGAGAGGGCATGGGAGGCCGTCACCTCCTTCTGCGAAGCAGTAATGCTCGCAAAGGAGGAGGCGGAACGCGTGAGGGAGAGGCAAATTTCGCGCCCTCACGCCCCTAGCCGCCGCAGGAGGAGACGCCCTGGCCTGGGCGTCGGGAATCAATCGCTGATTCCCGGCCACCGAAGGCGCGGGCTTACGGACGGTGAGCAATGGGTAGCTCGCCGTCCGGTAAGGACCAGGCCCGGGTCGACGGCGCGTTGTGTTCCACGCGCGCCTCAAAGAATGTCAGCGAGTGAAGGGGTCCGATGAGACCATTGCCTGCCGGGGTTGCGGGAAAGTCCGAAAGGGATACCGTGGCCCCCTGGCATTGCACAGGCAACAGAAGGAACACGGGTGGGTTTTAGTCAGTAAGAGTCTGACAAGCCCTCTCGCTCCACCCAGAGCGGGAGACGTCATTTGATGACTTCCCACCCAAAAAAAAAAAAAAAAAGGGCTCATGGTTAATTAATAACAGCCGCACGAGTCGACCAACGGTTAAGCTACGCTTGCCACGGTCGGTTCATTGATGGGTGATCATCCTTTACATATCGAGACCCCTCCAGTCTCCGTGCTTCCGAAAGCACTTTAGGCCGGGGGTACCGGCTGGCATTCGTAAATCTTTGACACTCGTTACGGGTGTCAAACGCCCAGAAGTCTGACAACCAGTCTTACCAAGGGGTACCGTGTTCTCCAGTAACTGGGTAGATAGGCAGTCACTCCATATAAAATACTGGTATTCAGGTGCATCTGATTAAACTGGAAAACGACCCCAATATCGTTGGGAAAAGGCTAGGCAGATTGCTTTGTCAGCCATATACTTACAAATATTATGCCAGACATTGACCAAAAGGTATGTCAAATATTTGTTTACTAAATATTTATGTAAATAAACCACAACATAAAGCTATGTTTTCCTTAAGCTGACTGGTTTAACTTCTTTTGTAGGTAGTTATAAAGTTGCTATAGTACCTATATAATTACGTGTTTTACATCTCTACTAATATACACCTTTCCAGACCTAGAACCAGTCGTAGCCGCGTAGGCAATCCACGAGCCAAGTGAACCGACGACCTGGGTCACGAGAGCAGGCAAGAGGCACAAGGAAAAATGCGCCAAAGACAGCCACATTTTATGCCCAGAAAATCACTGTCCAATCAAAGGTTGCCTGGAAGAGATTGCAGTAAGTGATAACGCCGCCCATCGTATATTTTGTAGTATATTTTTTTTCTTTTTTGTAATGTATTACGTACTCCAGGTACAATACAATATATATAAATACGTGCAATGCAGGCGACGTACACTCAGTCTAATCCAATGAGGTGGAGGACTTTTTATATAAAATAATCCAAATATTTTAGCATTTTCAGAGGTCGACAAAAAGTCTTATAATTTTATACGTTATATAATTAAAATAAAAATACAAATTCTAGTTTTTGGACGATAAAGGTCAACTGCTAATATTATTTATTTAATATCTCGTTTGTCGTGTGAGACGTTCGACTGATTTTTGAGGTTCCGGGTTAGACTTATAGTTTTATAGTTTGACTTATTATTTATTTTTAGGCAAGTTCAATCAATATTTTACCATAATATGCCTCAAATATGACAAGGGGGTAGTGGCTGATCTTTGCGTTATGCTCGTGAACGGGTGCTGCTTGTGGTGACTGGTCATCTTGCTGATCATGGTTTTGTTATTGTTATTAGTAATTAACTGTTTATTTATTTTACCTCGATGGTCCTAGTTTATCATTTATAACTTCCAGTTACAGCTATATAATATAGCTTTATGTATGTAAGCGGGCACGCCCTTTATGCCTGGAGGTTTTTATTTAGATATTGTTTACGTTTAATCTTTAATAAAAAATAAAGATTTTTGGGTTGGTACATCGGCGTGTGCTAGCTGACATATGAATATTAATTTATAATTTAAATTATGTTTTCTGTTGCGTAATGTAAACTATTTTACATACTATTATATACAATCAATATTTTCTAACTGAACAGACAGCTGTGCTGCTGGGGTGTTTGTTGCGCCACTTCTTCTTCACAGCAAAAGCACTAGGAAGTGGTGAAGGGTGGGCGTTTTCGGAGACTGTCTTATGTAATTTTGACGTTTGAAAAGTGCTGATTCTCAGCCTAGTTTGAATAAATGACTTTTGAATTTTGAATTATGTGCCGGCTTTCTTAGTAATTCTTAATTACGAAAGCTGAGATTTTTTTATAGTTTAATCATCTGTCGGCAAATTAGTGTTAGTTTTTTTTATCTTTGATATTTTATATATATTTGATGTGAAACTATCTAAAAGAAACTGTCTAACTTCATTATTTTATTATAAGGGTCAATATCGAACATGTGATAATAGAAGGTAGATACCTACTGTAGAACAAAGTTGACCTTACTGAACGTTGAAATATATTTTTTGTTTGGAGCCAGAGGTCAAGACGAATACGTACCTACTTAACATTTGTTGTTACTAAACAAGTTTCTTTAAAAATCGAACGTTCTAGTAGGTATTTTAAAAGTCATGATCCAAGAAAAATCTGTAGTTTGTTAACACGCAGTTTATAGATAAGATTACCCACATGATCAAAGAAAATCCACTTATTCCTACCAATCAGTTGTTACGAAGAAAGGCGACGATGCGACGCGTTTCTGGTAGAACAATTTCCATGAAGTTTTCATTGAAATTGTTCTACTAGGTTTGCATCTCGCTGTCGCGTCGCGCCTGTCTGCCTGTTCTGTGTGGGAGCCTGAATAGTGAATCTAAGTTTTTATCAGCGAAGTCATGAACTGATGATTTATATATTGAGATAAATTTTCCGATATATCAACTGCTGCTAAACAGTTTAATTAATACTTCTCTGCTCCTACAACATTTTGCGTTATCATTTATATTGTAATGTTTGTTTAATATATTATAAGGATGTAGCTGATAAATTAACGTCAATATACTAATTTTATTGCGCCAAATCATGTAGGTTTGCTAATGATCAACTGTGTTTTTGAAGGCAAAATTTTGCATAGATATTCAGAATTGAATCTATATTAATTTAGGTAAATTTTCTATTTAAAATAACTTTGTAAAATACTTGACTTTATAAAATAATTCATTCAGAATTGAAATTAGATGTACATAAATAACAATTTATGTCTAATTGACATTTCTCAGGACCCTAGGGTCCCGGACCTTTGGAAGGCGTACGAGGGGCCGAAGCCAACTCGCAGAGCCCGTTAGACGTGTCTAATGAAACGATATCTAATTAATTATTAAAATGAAAATATTATATCTGATTTTGGTAAAAGTTTTATATGTTTTCAGTTTCCGCTCAGCTAATAATAATTACTTATGTTATAAAGTATAATTATAACAATCTAAAACGAAATTTTCAAATATTAAGTTGGTAAAGATTATCAAGACTTTTTCAAAGACTTCGACTTAAAAAAATTGCGAGAGGACTTTTTAAAACATTTTTTAACAGTTATATAAAAACGAAACTTCAAGGTACTTACGAAGCTACTCGACACCTCTTCGATGTGAGAATGTAGAGTGTCGAAGTTTTCATATCCATCAATGACATGATTCTCCAGTTCAATCGGCTGCGCAACCTTTATACGGAGGGGTGGCTTCACTGTCTTCTCCGCATCTCCGTTCATTTGAGCACTTTCACCACTGAAGGGACAAACCGCTGGTATAAAATGGCCATTATGCTGCGCCATTTTACCGAACCGATTTTAGAACAATGTTTACAAAATAGTCTATCGAAATATCGATCACTGAATTGTCTTTCGCGTGTGTAACGGTCTAACTGACGGTCGCGGCGTGTGCAGCATAATATATATGCATACTCCAGCAAATCCGGACGAGAACTGAAATCGGTTGTCTCGGCAACCGAGCACTGGGCATTCTAAGTAGCGTCCGCAAAAAATAACAACAATTATACGATCAGCACCGCGCGCCCGCGCAACCGCTTGACAGTGACTCGACTAGATGACGGATGTTATCTACGCAGATCAAGGTAACGTAGAGGCATTATCAGGTAGACAAACTACTAAGTACCACTAATCCGTATTGGTACTTAGACCGAGTCGAAAATAATTAGAAAGTAATCAAAGGTTAGTAGGAAATCAGTGTTGGTCTGTTCATGTACATGTCATTGTTTGTTTTGCCTTGCATCATCATCTATGTAATTAATCGGCGTAAAGTCCACATGCACGGATCTAGCGAGGTTGTTTTTGTATTCCAAAAAACAGTTGGTGTAGTTCCGTTTGTAATAATGTCCCAGGTCCCGGACCCAAAGTTAATATTTTTCCTGAACTACAGTTCAACACTACTACATATTTAATGAGAATCCATTTTATAAAATTACGATCGACTCTATTGGATTATGTTTGGGGTTTGATAAGCCGCAAATATTCACTTGAGTTTATGAAAATAACGACAGTCTTAATTACCCGGCAAAACTGCATTCTACTAGAGATTTCGAAGTCAAATAATTTATTTCAATTAGGCACATAAAAGGCACTGTTAAAATTTATAACAACAAAAAAGAATTGATTGTAGTCGCCCCTTCTAAAATGTAGTTTTCGTATGGGCAAGAAACTCCACCGTTACTCTTTTAAAATGTTTTCACTATATCTTGTATACATGAGCTATATAATTAGATCTAGAATAAGATAACTATACCACGATAGGTAAAAATAATGTAAAATGAAGCAATGACAGATAAATTAATTAGGTATGTGATAGATGCATGGTGCTCACATAATTACAAACATTGTAAAATTATACGATATTCCTAACATTTTAACAAGTAATACTAATAAGTCAGTTAGGAGTTCAAAAACACAGAATGTTAAATCAATGTTGTAATGTCAAATAATATTATACAATTAAATTAGCAACCAGTTTGATTTTATCTAGAATCTAAATTGTCATATGGAGCAGGACCAGCATGTTTCCAAGCATTTTTATCTTGGATATAATCCTCTAATTCGAAGCCTCCATTGCTGTTTTGCTAAATACCCCAAGCCCGGACATTATCTGTGAAGTTCTCCTCACAAAAAGTTTCAAAGCCAGCTAAATTAAATACTCCCCATTACATAGTACCCTTATCACTTCTTCTTACCGTGAATAATGTAAAAAATGTCTTAAGGAATATTTTTATCATGGGATGGCTGAATAGGGGAAGACCATTGAAACAATGGATGGACTGTGTGAAAGATGATAGGGCTAGAAAGGGGTAACTACCGCTTTGACGACTCATTTAGAAGTATGGAGGAAAAATACATGTTGCACCGACCCAAAATAAACTGGCATAAAGGCTGATGATGACCATTAATAACGTAAATCCATCCTTAGACTTGTGGCGGCATCTACATCACCACATGCAAAATAAGCATCATTGACATGACGTCATACAAAATCCTGACGTCACACAAATCCTGCATCGCGCAATTAAACTTTGCAGCGCGAACAGCATATATATAATTTCCCCGACATCAATCGTTGCACAGTTGCCCGCCAGATACGGCACCCGCCTGGTCGGAGGATCCTCCCTTTTCTATTGAGGACGAGTGAACTTTACACCCTGTTCCTCATACCGTCATAAAGTCATGATAATATATATTTATAGACCATTTCAAAACCTAGTCACAAGGGGCCAACCACCACCTCTTTAAGCAGTATTATTTTGATGTTACTTCAGTGCGAGAAAGAAGTGGAGTTATACAGGACGTCTAGCTCCATCTCTTTCCCACGCTCAAGTAAGATTAAAATAATACTGCTAAAAGAGTTGGTGATAGGGCCCCAGGTCAATATAACAAAACAATAGAATAGTATTACGGTTAATTAAGATGTGTCTGTCGAAAAATAATGAGTACCGGAACCAAACGCTTTGACAATAACAACTCCCACCGGTATCAGTAATACAAGATGAATGACACGGAACATTTAATTAAAAACCATCTTGAAAATACGAACAACACATCTATCTTCTTGATTCAGAAATATACCAGCGATCCTCCTGATAGTGATTTTTTTATTTCGAAATGGGCCTGGTCTTGACCTCAATCTTGCCTGATGGAAAGCGATGGCTGAAGTCTACGGTGAAACGAGCGTGCCCAGAAGATGCCTGTTCATTCTTTCTTTGAAGGCACAGACGCTGGCAGAGAGTTCTATAATTTAACCATGCGCAAAACATAATAAATTTGGAGGAGAAGATATCAATATATATAGAGATTGATATGGTCGGGATATCAACCAAGTGCGGATGATACCCGGCAGTACGTCTGGTAGTCCGGTAGTGACAGGGAGAGATGGTGGGAATGCAAGGCTTTAAAGCTTCGTCAAATAGAACGCCATTACGCAACCGACATTAGCGACATTATCGACATTAGCGTAGCGTGCTGCGTTGTACTTAGCGCAGCACGCTACGCTAATATCGCGCTAGTAAACGTACGTTATAATGAAACACAATTCAACGCTATAGCGCGGCGTCAGGCTAGGGCTAGCGCTTTAACGCGCGCTAAGTACGCGTTCTATTTGGTGAAGGTTCTAAGGAAGTTTTGCCTCACTTAGTTGTAGATAGATAGCATAACATAACATCAAGACTGTAGTGCCCCAAGGGTTGAACAGGTGTATACTGTGTATAAGTACACCCACATTTCGCCAGTTATGTTTATGTCTTTTGTAATAGTAGGTGAGCCGATTGCCATCAACCGGGCGCCAATTCAGACACTGGGCTGCCACTGAGCAATAATTCCTAGTGGAGATAGATAAGTTAAATACTGAAACATACATTTGCCACGAAGTAACCACTTGGCAAGTTGCTATCAGCACGCAATCTGACATTTCTAGCAACAATTTTGTCGCAATGGAAAACCCAGCTTTACAAAGATTGTTAGAAGCTTCCTGTGATACGAAACTTCAACTCGAGGTTATCCCTGCCTGAGCATTGTTTCGTTGAAAATTATAATTGCTCATTTTCTCGGATAGTATCTAAGACTTATGGTAAATGGCAAGAAAGTACAATTGTATTACTTAGCAATACGAACATTCACTTTTTGCGAAAGCTGTTACACTTGTTACACTTAAAACTATCGTAAAACCTGCTTTTCACTATGTTAATATACTTTGAGCTCAATAATAAGGATTTAAGAACTTATAAGACACGCAATAAAGTTCAAAACTACTATCACACCTTTTAGCTAAACCTTTAACGTCAATAAAAGTCACACCGCAAACATTCGAGCATTCGACTAGGAGCATTTTAGCAACGGGTAAGTTGCACTCGATCACGAATTTTCTTTGTTGATGACGTCGGTTGAGCACCTCTTTCGAATCTCTATGACAAGTTCAATAATTACATTCAAAAACAATAGTAGTAATGATCAGCTGGAATTAATGTAAAAACAATAATCATTTCATGTGAACGCTCGCTTTCAAATAATCGCTTAAGTGAGTCTAGACAGTATTTACTTGTAACAGAACATCGAGCATTCGCCGTTTTTAAATTTCATCGAACCGCACTTTGAACACGACGCTGGATGTTTCGTTACAACCTGGTTTTAAAACCCAACTAGCTTATTGGTGTAACATTTTATCGAACAAAGGCACGAGCGCGGGCGACGCGAAGTGAGGTGCGCGGGCCGAAGGCAGGTCGGTACAATGAACACAAGGTAGAAAGAAATGTTACAGGTAAATGTTCACTAGCCGCGCCGTGAGCATTACGTCGAACGCAGCGTCAAACATTCTCAGAAACTTCACCTTGCATGAAAATGCTCGACTAAATGTTGTAGTGTACTAAAGCTTTGGTTCGTGAAAAAGCGATGAACGGTCACACAATAACGCCTGCCCAAATACAGTGCGTTTTTGACACCTTTATGTCAAATACTGGTGAAAATGACAGTTTTTCATGACGGCCGTTTTAATAAGACGGAACCGCTTTCCTAGAAAACCTGGTGGTCGTGGTGTGGTCACAACTTGACAACTCAAGCGCAGGAGATTGATGATGAGTTGATATTTTTTTGCGATCACTATTTTGGGCCCATGATGGAGAAACCGTTTGATGGTCTGTACTACACCCTTGACGCCGGTAGCACATCTCCACCGCGAAACCGTAGCAGTTAGGCCGTAACTGGCTCACGTCATGTTCTGCTATTCGAAATTTGAGTAGCGGAACATGACGCGCGCCAGTTGAATTGAACTACTGCGGTTTCGCTGCTACGGTTTCGTGGCGGAAGTGTGCTACTGGCGTCATTATGATTACACGTTTGTGACAAATGCTGTATTTGGTTCATCAAGCTACCTGTTATCGGTCGTTAATCGCAAATTAATCAAAGACGCACTAATGTTGACAGGATGAGATCATGGTAGTTACATCCCGGACCTAGTGTGTTATTTTTATTAGTTTATCAATCATAATGTGTTTAAGTATGATATTGGTTTGAAGATCGAAATTTACTATTAAGTATTGTCAAGCGTTCTTGTCGTTTGTTTTTTGGCTTTTTCCAGATTCTAATTGGACATTTTCTAACTAAAAGATTGTCAAAAGTAAGTTACTAAATTAATCAGTAAGAGGTACTAAATAATATTATGTTGGCACACGAAAAATCATAATCTGTTTCATTTTGCCAGTTCAACAACATTCATTGCGTTAGTTACGTTGTTGAGCAGACAAATTTTTGGAACATATGAAGCAATGGATTAGAAATATCCTTCAATATGATTCAGATTGTGA
The DNA here is from genome assembly GCA_963853775.1 of Xanthia togata. NCBI lineage: Eukaryota > Metazoa > Arthropoda > Insecta > Lepidoptera > Noctuidae > Xanthia > Xanthia togata. The sequence goes on along the minus strand of OY970802.1, from coordinate 6,503,696 downwards.
TTGGTCGTGTGATACGCAATTAGGGTACTGGTAGAACTGGGAAGCCCCGACACATTTCCTCATTTCTCTTTCCTACTCCATCACCAGACCCTGGTCATCATCTATCTATAACCTATTCATTGATACCATTCCAATAAGCCCAAATACCTGTGCTGTAAATTGGTAAGGGAGCTCCTGCAGATTCCAGGTGATGCTACAGCATCAGATCAAGGTTAATATGTTTTTCTAATATCATTGAAGTAACAGAATATCAAATTTCAAATCGATCAGACCTATGGAAGACACTCACATCCATTCATCAACTAGAAAAGAGCTGATAATCTTCATACGGCTAAACCGATTTTGTTAAAACATGTCTAACCATTGTTAAAAAAACTGCTTTACATAAAAAAACCGCATTTAAATCGGTTCACCAGTTTAAGAGCTACGGTGCCACAGACAGACACACAGGCACACATACTCAGCGGTGAAACTTATAACACCCCTCTTTTTGCGTCAGGGTGGGGTTAAAATAGGATTGACTTTATAGTGAATCGTCGATTCGAATTCAATTTATCTTTTACCTATTCTCATAATATTTTAGTCCTAAACGCAGTGACGAGGCAACCAGATTTGAAGATCCTTATGACAAACAGAGAACTGATAATTAAATCCCAATAAATAACGGGAAAACTCATATATTATATCAATCATATTATACCAACTAAGCACACTTCCAGGCCCAGGGGCATTACAGGTACCTAAACAGCGCAAGCGCATCGAACTGAAAGATTAGGTGACTCCCTTAAACCGTACACAGTGATGCGCCTAGCAGTGACTAATTTTACATCCAATATTTACAAGTCATAATTGTGTTCAGTACTCGTATGTAAACCCTTAGCAAAATTCTAAAGCGATATTCTCATGAAATAATGATTGCAACTTTGAGATAAGACCTATTTTATAATACTGGTTGTAATTTTGTGTTGTTACGAACATGGTATTTTGGAACCCATACCTACTGTATGGGTTCCAAAATACCATGTTCGTAACAACACAAAATTACAACCAGTAAGTAAAGAAAGAAAGAAAGAAAGAAAATATTTTATTTGGGACACGCACAGGAAATACAAACAGTTTTTTTTTTTTTTTTTTTTAAAGAAATCAAAATTATATAAAAGTAAAATAAAAAAGGAGCATAAAACAAAAACAAAAATTAAAATACACTAGTACTTACATACAGTTGGAGAAAATCACGCTGAAAAGTCGCAGTACACAGTATAATATCGCAGTAAGATTGTTAAAGCCGTGATATAATTACATCTCTAGAAATATAGCTTTATACCGTAATATAGTTATATACAAGCGGTTTATAATTGTCAGAGTTTCGACGTAGCGTTCGCTCGGCTCGCTCGCAGTTGGTCACAGTTCTAAACTAACCTATAAAGCTTGGTCGGAGGGCCCTAATAGTTATATTACTAGATCGTGCTCATATCATAGTTATATTCCTATTGCGGCAGTTGAACCGCTTTCATATAACTATATAACGATAAATATCTATATCCCTAGAGATATAACTATATCACGGCTTTAACCATCTTACTGGGACTTAAACATATTAGTGCTTGTGACTGTTCTTAAGTACTGCTTATTCATTATTATGTTATATGAGTGACGTCACTAATAACTTAGAACGTCGTAATTCAAGTTAATTTTATATAGGCGCTAAGTATTCGTAATAATTGCTTTAGGGAAACTACTGAATCCTACTTTGTGAAATTCCTTATTCGAACCTGAGTATTCTTACTGCTGGACATAAGATTCCATCGTGTAGGTAGACAGTTGAAATTTTCATAGATTGTGTATTTATTGCCGCTATAACAACAAATAATAAAAATTAAATAAAGTTATTAAGCTAACAGCAGAATATGCATAGCTAGAATCATATTCTGCTCATTATTTATCTTATCTAAATGTATTTCGTGTTATTGTTATCAAACATCATGATTGTCACAACGAAAAGCTCTTACCCACAAGTGGAGAGATAATCCTAATAATTATATTTAGTATTTACCGGTCTTATAATATTACTTGTGCTTTGTTGTTTGAAAAACGGCATCAGTACAAGTACCTTTTATTTTTTTAATTATTGTTACCCAAGTTGATAAAAGGTAATTTTGATAAAGGTTAACAAATGGACTTTTATCGAAATTACCTTTTGTTAACTCCAAGAGCTTTTAGGCATCATATCTTGTTAGAAAAGTAGTAACTCTTCTTTGTCCACCGTAACAAATGAAACAATTTTACTACCTAAATTAATAAGAAAACTTATCTTACTGATCTTGAATCGAACTGGTCTCATTCAGACGTCATGGCAGTTAGAAAGGAACTGTTTCTAGCTGTAACATTTCCTAGTTTAGTTCCACGTACAGAACACCTCATCTAAATGTCACACGTATTAGAAAGCTATGACAGTCACACCTAAGGTTTCCGGTATATCTCAGCCCTGCTGATTCAGTTACCCAGAATAACCAGGCAAGATGGTGGATAACGATATATACCCTTCATTTTTGTGAGCGACTTATGTTTTTTTATATTTATATATCCTTTATTATACAACACAAACACACGTTACAAAAACAAATCAAACACTTCAAAATACACAATGGACGGCCATAGCACTTTCTGCGATTTGCCTGGTCAAAAAATGGGGCTGTTATTGGTCATTATCAATGCAAATAATAAGTATATAATATACTTAAATAGATACACGGATATATACATAACTAAGTGATAGATAAATATCCTATACTACTAAATGACATTTATATAATATATATATACCTATGAAATCAGCGTTTTGTATGGAGAATTTTAAAGAAGTTGCATTTTTCATACTAATATTTTCTTAATTTATTTAAGAACCATGAACACTAATGTTTTAAAACTTGTATGCACTAATGTTTAAAAACTAAGATAACGTATGCCACTTAGATTAAGCGACAAAAAAAAGATTTGGCTAAGTTTTAAAACAATTAATGGTCATTTCTGCATTTCTGCATAATGGTATTTTTTATGTTTAGAAAACGATAAGTAATAAGGTTTTTTTACTATTGGTAGTTGTCTATGATGGTCATTATTCGATATAATATCACGCAATTGATGAATATTTTAAATCATAGAAGTGACAAGTTCTCTATTTGTGAGAAAAAAACGCCAATTTCATAGGTGGAGACCCAATATATACGTAATATATATTTGTAATCACGGTCTCGAAAACGGTTCTAACAATTTCGATGAAAGTTGCAATATAGAGGTTCACGGGGGCGAAAAATCGACCTAGCTAAGTCTCATATCAGCGAAAATTCGTTTTCTCTATTTTCACAGCCTCGGGAATGTGACACAACGTTGGTATACCTGGATGATATGTTCATCATCATCATCATCATGAGCCGAACGTTATAACGTTCCCACTGCAGGGACACGGCTTCCTCTCAATGAGAGGGAGTGGGCTATAATCCACCACGCAGGCCCTGTGCGGGTTGGTGGATGTCACATGTCTTCGAATTCGGTTCTAGGACATGACGGTTTCCTCACGATGTTTTCCTTCACCGTTTTGAGAGCAGTGGTGATGAAATAAATTACACAAAGTAATGCACCTGTCTGGGTTCAAACCCACGACTTAATGTTCGTAAGTCGGGGCCGCCACCACTGGGCTACCGCTGCCGCTCCTGAGATGTTCATATCAACGAAAATAAATGAAGACTACTAGATATTTACAGTTACGAGAACAGGAAAAGAGAAGTGAAAGTAAATGTTCATCAGTGGAAAAGGTAAAGCTGCTCATGTTATAATATATATATAAACATGTCATAATGATTAATCATGAATTGTAGGTATGCGTAGATTGCATATCAGCAAATAAATAAACTATCTGATAGTAAAAGCTCCAAGTGCTCACATATCAAGTTAACCGTCACCATCCTAACTATAATATAAAAAATGCGAAAGTGAGTTAGTTTGTTTGTTACGCTAAAAGGGCTGAATGGATTTGGATGAAATTTCGCACACATAGTTTATAACCTGGATTAACACAAAGGGTACTTACTTTTAATTCCTTTAGTACGTTCCTGTAGGATCTTTTCCGACATCAACACGGGCGAAGTCGCGGGCAACAGCTGGCAAAAATATTAGTAATTTATTATTTTTAATTTTATAGTCGTCTTTCCCCAGCTCAATGTCGTTTTCAAGCGCTTACCGCATGCGTCATGATTTACGAATGACAAGACAATTCTTATTTATTACGAATCTTTCATCTAGTGACATCATATTGACATTGTTAAATTACTGAGAGCGAATATGCTTCGGTTCACGTAGGCTTTTGTACTAAGTTATGCCCCCCCCTGCTTCCAAGAAGTTGGTTGGGACGTGTTAGTTTAGTGACGAACGACTGGATATCCTGTATTTGTAAACAGCACCTTGTAAAAATCATTAATTAGGTTTTGAATATTATCTTCATTATTAGAATGGTCACTAGTATGGTGGTGGCGGCCAGTTTTTATCTATTCATTGCCTGGTGTGGTGAAACAAGCTTTATGTAAATGTTTAGTACCGAACCCGGATTTTAAACATAATGCTAAGCAAATTCCTTATTTACCACGGTTTTATCTCCACATTGCATAGCATACATTACATTGATTTGATTGGATTGCATTGCATTACTACGGTATGTATCTATATTTCAATGCAGGTGATCATTCAGTGGACAGTGTTTAGAATACTACTACCTATCTACACAGGGCTTTCAGGATCCAAACAGCGAGTACATAGGATCATTCTCGAAAGCCGATTAGAAGTAGAAGTAGAGTAAACGCTTGATTTGTGGCAATCCGGAACATACATGTGGGTTTATTTTCTTTTAAAGTAAAACAATCCGTGAAAGATAGATAACGGTGAAATGAAACATTAAAATCAGTACAGTAGAATGGAATGTAAGATGAATGAACGAGAGGTTGGAATGAAGAGGACGATTGAAAACTAACGACGACGTAAGAAAGAAGAAAAATAGTATTAAATGTTTTAACGAGCCAAAAATAAACGAAGATACCAAACCAAAGTGTTTCTCTCATCAGCCAATTTCCTACAATTTGGGGGATCGTCCGGGATTGACGGGAAACATTTGGCTGCAGCGGATCGACGGCGTGTGACACGCGATACGCGATTCGCAAAAGACGAAAGACGAACGAAGAAGTAGCTGGGTAATAAGCGGCGAGGTGGCTGCTACTATTCGCTACAAACGAAGATTTCCACTAGGAGATGCCTGGGGATAAAGAAATTCGGGGTGTTGATACCGGAATACCTACCGGCACCGGTACGGCGGGGGCGTCGGCCATGATGTCGCTGGATTCTACGTACGGCATAAGTAAGTTCAGTGGCGAGGACAAAACCTATTCTTCGTCAAAATGGGCTGCCGACATCGAGGATAATGCTGAAATATTTGGTTGGACCGCCCAGCAGAAGCTTATCATTGCTCGACGATCGCTCGTGGGTACTGCGGAATTGTGGCTTAAATCCGAAAAGACGTATAAGTCATACGATGAGTTGAAGACGGCTGTTTTCAAAGAGTTTCCAGATGCATTAAATTCAAAAGAAATGCATGAATTCATGGCAAGCCGCAAGAAAAGGAAAGAGGAATCTGTGTACCAGTATATGCTCAGTATGAAGGAGTTGGGTAAAAGGGCAAAATTTCTCGATTACATTGCTATACAGTACATAGTAGACGGCATATCTGACTACGAAAGCAATAAGGCGATATTATACGGAATCACATCGTACAGTGTGCTGAAAGAAAAACTCTCGATTTACGAGACTATGAAATCAAAGATGAAAAGAAGCAACGAAAGCAAACATAGTGCGGCCAGTGCGAGTAAACAAAGTGGTGACAGTAAGCAGAAAACATCAGGCGAAAAGCGGTCATCACCATCCGGTCGTGTGTGTTTCAAGTGTGGTGAGAAGGATCATATGGCCAGTCAGTGTCCGAATGGTGTGAAATGTTTTCGGTGCAATAAGTTCGGTCACCTAAGCAAAGATTGCAGCGGCCATGTTGTTCCTGGTGATGCATCACAATCGAACACAAAGAACGGAAGCGGACGCGGAGCTGGACGTTCAATGTGTGTGACCGATAATGTTGGTAGCAGTGACTACACCGAACGAGTGAACGAGGTGAACGACGACAGACCGAATGGGTCGACCAGAGATACCGGTGATGTTGGTACTGCTGTTAACAGTTGTCAAAGCCGTAGCTATCAAAATCAGTTTGACGTTTTGAACGTAAACAACAACAAAACGAACAGGTCGGTGAAAAGTGTTAAAATGTGCGGAATTACTGTTGATACGTTGATAGATACGGGTTGTGACTATAATTTAATAACATCTGAATTGTTTTTCGGGTTAAGCGACGTCACATACGTCAAAGATAAAGTTATGCTAACAGGACTAGGATCGGCGAAGGTGTGTACTCTGGGTAAGTTCAAAACATTTTTAGAAGTTGACAATAAAAGTTTTGAAACCTGTTTTTATGTTGTTCCATCAGGTGTTATTCCCTATCAGGTCATATTAGGACAATCTTTCTTGGTAAATGCGACTATCTTATTAGACAAAGGTGCAGTCAAGCTTATGCCACAAGATGATTACAGTCTGTGTTTGTTAAGTTTACCTACCGAATCTGAGGAACCTATTTCTCAGATCCCTGCGTTTCAAGAGCTCATTGACAACTATAAGCCATCAGAGATTAAGGAGGCACCTATCAAATTAAAGATTATTATGAAAGATGATATCCCAGTTGCTCAGCGTCCAAGAAGATTAGCTATCAAAGAAGAAGAAGTAGTTAAGCAACAGGTTGAAGAGTGGTTGGAGAAGGGAATAATAAGACCAAGCTATTCGGAGTATGCAAGTCCATTAGTATTGGTCAAGAAGAAAGATGGTAGTTTTAGAGTTTGCGTAGATTTCAGAAAAGTAAATCAAAAGATGGTTAAGGATGAGTTTCCCTTGCCAGTCATAGATGACCATATTGATAAATTGAGTAAATCAAAAGTTTTTAGTACACTAGATTTGAAAAATGGTTTTTTTCATTTGCCTGTAGATGAGGACTCGGTGAAGTACACTTCGTTTGTGACTAGCAGCCCAGAAGGGCAATACGAATTTTTACGGGCACCTTTTGGTCTGTCTATATGTCCAAACTACTTCAGTAGGTTCATTAACATAATTTTTAGAGATTTAGTTGGTCAGGGAATAGTTTTAATTTTTATAGACGATATAGTAATCCTCGCTAAAGATGAAAAAGAGGTCTCAGTCTAGTTTTAAAGGTAGCTTCTGAATATGGGTTAGAAATTAATTGGAAAAAGTGTCAGATATTACAAAGAAAAGTAGAATATTTGGGTCATGTAATTGAAAATGGAACGGTCAAACCATCACCTGGTAAGACTGATGCAGTTGCTCGTTTTCCAGAACCAAAGTCAAGCAAACAGGTTCATAGTTTTGTGGGGTTAACATCATACTTTCGCAAGTATATTGAAAGTTATGCAATTATAGCTAGACCATTAACTGAATTACTAAAGAAAGATAAAGCATTTTACTTTGGAGAAGAAGAGAGAAGAGCATTTGAAATTTTGAAAGCTAAACTTTGCAGTGAACCCGTGTTGAAAATATTTGAAGTTGGCTTGGATACAGAGGTTCATACAGATGCGTCAAAGTATGGATTTGGAGCAATTCTTTTGCAGAAAGATAGTCAAGATGGAAAATTGCACCCTATTCATTACATGAGTAAGAAGACCAGTGCTACTGAACAAAATTATCACAGCTATGAGCTGGAAGCTTTAGCAGTGGTTGAAGGCATTAAGAAGTTTAGAAAGTATTTATTTGGGATTCATTTTAAGATTGTGACTGACTGTTCAGCATTCCAGAAGACATTGTATAAGAATGAAGTATCTACCAAGGTGGCTAGATGGGTCTTATTCCTTCAAGACTTTGATTATGAAATAGTTCATCGATCAGGAAAGAAGATGTCACATGCAGATGCACTAAGCAGAAACCCACATGTTTACCTTATCCAGTCAGAATTGCATGCAAGAATATGTAAAGCCCAGAAGGAAGATGAAAATTTAAATTTAATAAGAGATATTTTGAAGGAGAAAGAATACAAAGATTTTTACATTGAAAATGATTTAATTTACAGAGGAGTAGAGAAGAAATTAGTTATACCAGAAGTCATGGACACCGAAATTATAAGAAGAGCACATGAAGTAGGACATTTCGGAAAGAAGAAGACCATGGATATGATAGAAAAAGATTATTACATAAAAGATTTAACTAAGAAGATAGATAAAATAATATTTGGATGTGTTCCATGTATTTTGGCCACTAAGAAGGAGGGAAAACAAGAAGGCTTCCTCAACCCAATAGAAAAAGGAGAACTTCCATTAGAGACGTTGCACTGTGATCATCTTGGTCCATTGGATGCTACGAAGAAATTGTATAATTACATTTTGACTGTTGTTGATGGTTATTCCAAATTCGTTTGGATATATCCTACAAAGACTTTAACATCTAAAGAGACAGTAGACAAACTGAAAATTCATCAAAAAGATTATGGAAATCCATCAACAATTATCACTGACAAAGGGACAGCCTTTACAGGAAAGGATTTTCAAGATTATTGTAACCAAGAGGGCATTAAGCATCACACTGTCACTACAGGCATTCCAAGAGGCAACGGACAAGTTGAGCGCATCCATAGGGTAATCATCTCTGTATTAACTAAGATGTGTATACAGGAACCAACTCATTGGTATAAGCATGTAAGTCATGTTCAAAGGGCTATCAATAGTACCTATCAAAGATCAATAAATACCTCACCTTTTTACTTGTTTATTGGAACAAAAATGAAGCAGAAAGAAGATATTCCAATTTTGGAATTAATAGAAGAAGAATGCAGGCAGGATTTTATTGAAAAACGACATAATTTAAGACAGGAAGCTAAAGCACACATTCTAAAAGTACAAGAGGAAAATATCAAGTCATTTAATAAAAGAAGGAAAGAAGAACAAGAATATAAAGAAGGGGACATAGTTGCCATTCGCAGAACACAATTTGGAAATGTAATGAAACTAAAACCAAAATTTTTGGGGCCATATAAAGTTGTCAAGAAAGTAGGTAAAGGAAGATATCATGTGCAAAAGGTAGACCTTAATGCGGAAGGACCTATTAAGACTTCAACGGGTGCAGACTGTATGAAATTGTGGCCATGAGCTTATTCTGTACTCACTGTCAGACTAGGTAATCTCTTACTCATCCTATTTTGATAGAATGTGATAGGTAGATGCTAAGTATATTATTTAGGTAGGCATAACCTTCATTAAATCCTTTTAATGATGTGGTATAACTTAATCTTTGATGTGTCCGTATATCTTTGAAATTTCCTTAAAATTTTATTTTGTTGCTATAAGAAGTATGTACCTACTTACCTAACTTTGTGTCACTGTAAAGATTTGAGTTATAATTTAAGATTTGTAAGATTTACCAGTTACTTATAGGAAGTAACTCATCATTGTTGTTGTAATAAACCTAATTTTGTTGTAGTTCAATATTAATGACTAATGTCACACAAACAAATGTTAACATGAAATCTGTCATGTAAATCAGATACTTAATATTTTTCTAATAATGATGTAACACATTGTGTTGTTGCATAACAAAGTGTGTATAATTGCCTCTTAGTTTTAATTTGAGTAGCTAAAGTGCATGTTGTTAAAATTAAATTCATAAAGATTTGTAAGTTGTGCTGTATAATTAAGTTAAGTTTAAGTTGAAGATGATGAGGTATGTAAGGTAGTAAGGATGATGGAAGACAGGAATTAGTTAAGTAAAATTCATTGTAAAAATTTTCAGAAGTTTATTTTGTTTCTTTCACAAACTAAGTTGTATTATTGTTACCAAGTTCCATATAATATTTTGATAGAGATTTAGAATCTAAACAGTTGTTGTGTAAGAGTTTTCTCAGAAGTAAATTCAAGGTTTGAACCATTGTATTGTAACTAATGTAAGTAGTAAAGTAGTTTGGTTTAACGTAGCATAGTCTGAGGTCAGACTATAAGTCAGAATGGCCGAACTGTGGGTTTATTTTCTTTTAAAGTAAAACAATCCGTGAAAGATAGATAACGGTGAAATGAAACATTAAAATCAGTACAGTAGAATGGAATGTTAGATGAATGAACGAGAGGTTGGAATGAAGGGAAAAGAATGAAGAGGACGATTGAAAACTAACGACGACGTAAGAAAGAAGAAAAATAGTATTAAATGTTTTAACGAGCCAAAAATAAACGAAGATACCAAACCAAAGTGTTTCTCTCATCAGCCAATTTCCTACATACATGCAGACAAACGGACAAAAATTCTTCGTTAGTTAATTATTTTTTTCCTGTTAACTTTTGGTATTTCCATTAAATGTGCAGTCAGAAAAAAATATTGTTATGCATAGTGATACCCAACGTCAATTTTCCGTTTTGTAGCCTTTTCAGACAGCTGTCAGTTGTTAAATTTATTATTGGTTCATTTAATTAATTTTTAACATATATAATGCATTTTATTTCTTAAAATATGTATAAAAATTGTTGATTATTATTGTTTTTAAGAGCTTGTGATGTCCCACTGCAGGGCAATGGCTTCGATGCTCTCTTTCCACTTATCTCTGTTAGCTTTATATAAGTTTCTCTCTTATATATAAGTTTTTATAATAAGTTCTCTTTTTATATAAGTTTTAAGCTACTTTTTTGTTTTATACGAGTAGATTACTTTAACCTACATGCTAGTTATTCTTGCTCTGTTATTATTTTAAACAACAAATCCAGTATGTTTTTCTCTAATTGCTATTATTTTTGTTTGTATTTAAGCGCGGTTATGTCGTTACTATTATATATCGCTCAGTTCGACCTCGACTCCATGTACGTTTCACTTGTAATGTTTAGTTATGTCTTATTGCCACTGCACATAGTATCAGTCCATACTAATTTATTCTTGGATTCACAAAATATCGGATAGTCTTTCATTATATTATCAGAACTGTAGGGGTATACGTACTAAACTGAACACCCTACATATATATCTTATCCAATTGTTATGATGTGATAATTTTAACGCAGACCTGGCTCACTCTTCACATAATGGAAGGCAAATTTATAGATGAGCGATACGTAGTTTACAGATGCGATCGCAATCGAATTACCACAAACAAAAACGATGGAGGGGGAGTGCTCATGGCCGTACTGAAAAACCTGAATGCTGTTCATTTGCAGGCCGAGTTGCCAATTAATCCGTTAATAGAGTATGTCGTTATCCAAATTCTTGGTCTTGGTCAGGAAAAATATTACATAAGTGCGGCATACATTCCACCGAAAGACATTTAATCCCTAAACCCTGAAGACGTTTATCTGGCTCACTTTGAAACATTGCAAAATAGTCTGGGATCGGTGAGTCCAACTACTTTCCTCTTATTTGGTGACTACAATTTGCCTGACATAGAATGGATCGCTTTTGCAGACAATCCTTCCGGAGCTCTCAACTGTTAAGGCAACTCATCGTTATGTAGACAAATGGGTAACTTTATATCCTTAATAAACGGTTATCAATATAATTCCATAAAATATTATAGGGGACGTATTTTGGATTTATTGATTAGTAACGCGAGCTGTAATGTGCATGCGCCTCCTTCTTCTTTGATACCTCCTGACAATTATCACCCCCCTTACTGACACAATCTATAAAATATAACTTTTACAAAGCCAATTTTGACGTAATTAACGAAGATTTAGCTACTATAGATTGGGTCAAAATCTTTAGGGGTGAGTCTCTCGAGGTATCTAAACATTTTATATTATTATATTTTCAAAACAATAACAATTATATGTTCCTAGATCAGCCCTACGATCTCCTAAATTCCCCATTTGGTTCTCAAAGTCATTAATACGAATATATAAAAACAAAAATAGAGCTTGGATCAAATGGAAGACATATAAAAACGAGTCTGACTATGAACAATTTTCATTTCTAAGGCGTAGATTCTGTGTGGAATGTAAATCAAGTTATAACAAATAAATTGATTCTGTGGAAGATAACATATAAAAATATCAAATATTCATGGATAAAAAAATATATATATATATATCTCAAATCGTTAATCAAATGCGGGTATCCCTTGCTCAATGACATATAAAAACCAGAACGCCAATAACCCCAAAGAAGTTTGCGATTTATTCTCAATTTTTTTTCACTTTATATATAAATTAACCATCCACATTTGTGAGGGATGCCTGATCTCCTTCCGAGGCATACTGCGAGGGTGCTGCTATTATTAATAATATTAATCTAACCATGGATAAAATCATAAAAGCATTAAAATTTCTGGAAACTCCTGGAAGGTCCTGGACCGGATGGTGTTCCAGCGTATTATCTTAAACATACCAAACCAGTACAAATTACCCTCTGTGATACATTTATTGTAAATAATATGTAGGGGATATTATTTACAATAAATGTATCACAGAGGGTAATTTTCCAGACATCTGGAAAACGACTAATATTACGCCGGTGCAAAAATCTGGTTCTAAACATGAAGTGGAAAACTATCGTCCTATTTCTATTTTGTCTGCCTTGTCGAAGCTTTTCAAGAGACTTGTCCATGATGAGATCAATCCTATTTTGCATAACATAATAATTAAACAGCAGCATGGATTTTTCAAAAAAATATCTACAACCACTTTGTTAGTTTTTACGGATTATTTGTTTAATAACATGGATCAACGGTCACAAGTAGATGTTGTGTATACAGACTTTCTAAAAGCCTTCGACAAGGTAGATCATGAAATACTTCTTGGTAAGATTGCATAAAACGGCATACGAGGCGACTTATTGAGATGGTTCTCATCTTATGTTACAAATAGAACTCAGAAGGTGGAGATACAGGGTCATGAGTCTGAATCCATTAATGTAACTTCTGGTGTGCCTCAAAGCTCAATCCTTGGTCCCCTACTCTTTGTCCTGTTTTTAAATGACATTAACAGCTGTTTTAAGCACTCAACATTTTTACTTTATGCTGATGACCTTAAAGTTTTTAGGAAATAAATTGTGCGTATGATTGTATTCCATTTCAAGACGATCTTAATAGATTATCAACTTACTGCAATAATAATAAGCTTCAACTAAGCATTCCTAAATGCCATCACAAAAAAAAAAAAAAAAAAAAAAACATTTACAAAAAACAAATATATTTTCTCTCATACCTACTACTTAAACAACACCGCTTTGAGACAAGAATCTTCAATTCGAGACCTCGGAGTACTGTTGGACTTCGAGAGCTTCATTTGGATCAGCATATTGATAAAATTATTAGCAACGCATTCCGAATGTATGGATTCGTAATGAGAGCGACCACTGACTTTAAACGCACACACTCTTATATAAATCCTTGGTAAGGTCACAGTTGGAATATGCAGTTATGATATGGAACCCTTTATATAAGAAATATATATACAACCTAGAGAAAGTACAGTAATTTTTTTTGAAAGTAACACACTACCGGTGCCATCGTAGAACCCTAACTTATAAAGAATTACTCACTCATTACAAATTAACAAAATTGTAGTCCAGGCGCACTTTTCTGGAAACTATGTTTCTTTATGACATTTGCGCTAATAGATACGATTGTTCGGATTTAACAAACAGCTTGTCTTATGTTGTACCTAGAGATGTAGTGAGACGAGAGGTGCGCGCGCGTCCCCTGTTTGCAGTGTCTTTTCTGTTTGTTCTTGTCGCAGAAACGCTGATGTCCGTGCACCTCTTCGTCGCTTGGCACAAAATTATAATATACACTTCTCAGATGTAGACATATTCTCTCTGTGTGCTAGTAAATTTCGAAATTCTCAACGTAGTGAGTTACACACTTATAATATGTATTATGTCTACCTACTGTTATGTTTATTTCTAGTGTGTAATTGTTTGTTTTCCCAAACTAATAAATAAATAAATAAATAGCTGCTAAGGACCGGTTCTTGTTGAAAGAGTCTAGCTCATCCCGCCGTCTCCACCTGGGCTTGCCGGGATGTCACTTGCCATCCGTAAGTTTGGCCCATTGGTCGTCTGACATGCGGCAGAAGTGTGCAGTCCAATTCCATTTTAGCGTGGCAGCTTTCAAGTTATCGTTGTGATTGAACGGATGGTTGTATTCCTAACCCGGCCTGTTAGTTAGATATTCAGAATACTTCGTTCCATAGCCCGCTGACAAACCTCGAGAATGGACCTCTGCCGATTTGTTAAAGACCAATCAAACAAGAAGTCAAGAGCCAATTTGCTTATTAATTAATTTCCGTGACGGTATGGCCGGTGCATTCTAAGCTGGCAGACGTGTAAACTGGCTAATATTATTACAGTATTACGTATTCTTCTATATTGTATGCCGATCCAAAGAGAAGATAAATTTTAATTTGTGACAGCAACTTGCCCCCGACTAGGAAATGACTGCACGCTACCTAGTTTTAAATGTGCTGTATAATCAGACTTTGATAACTAACCACAATAAGCATGGCTTGAAGTGCTAGCCGACCGGTTTGCAAACGGTGTTTTTTTCCGGGATCTGCATGAGCTAGATTCGGATTGAACAATCGAAAGATACGAATTTAAAGTGATTTCTGAGAAACAATCAGTTTAAATTCGCATTTCTCGATCTTGACTTACTATAAGTTGGTCTTATTCTTTAAATTGATCATTTGTTTTGATACACTTGTATACACCATATAGATTTGCGAGGATGTATAGCAACGTATCCTATAGGTGGAAAAGTGATTGAGGAATTAGTTATTTGTGGAACAAGAGAGCAAAGCTGTTTTTTGCTGGAAGTGTTGATTTTGAATCCCGAGTAAGCGAAGGATTCTAGGTTAGAATCCTGAGCGCAGCGAGGAATTCAAAGACACGAGATGCATATAACTGGTCCCGTGTAACACATACTACTCTTCACCTCAGCAGCGAGAACATACAACATATAAAACAAACCCTGTCCGATCCGTGAGGGTTGTTAGGTATCGTACTGTGAGTATATTTATGTGGAAATTTCCAGGATAAAATTAAAAAAGTTTTTTTTTTTTTCAATGGTTAATTTTTGGGTTATTACGTTGGGCACGGGCCGTCGATTATCGGGTGTCTAAAAGTCATAACTTATGACCCCTGTTGCAAATTTGCAAATTTTGGATATGGATTTGGGGTAATTTTGGAACTAAAATGTGAAGTTTAAATAACAATAACTTTTTTTATCACCAATTAAAAAAAAACTCTGGTTATGTTACTGCAGTACCGTATGCCCTTTTCGGATCGGACAAGGTTTTTTTTCAATTACAACATGACTTTTTTATTTTATTTTTTTCTTCAACATTCTCTTTACTTGATTATAAAAAAAAAATATAGATCAATTATTTGGAAAAAAAAATGTGTGGGTTCGGGGGGAACCACGTCAGGTACGAAGTGCCTTCTCACGTATGATTTAAAACAGAAACAATCGACTCAACCACCCTCAAAAACTATGAAAACGATACCCATGACAAAAAATTTAAATATTTTCGCAGCCACCATCTTGGATTTTCATTTTGACCAAATCCACACTTTCTATCTCTCTCTATCTTTCTTTCTCTTTGAATTAGAAGAAGACTGTCGCAAGCGCCTTTACGCGTGACGATTTCTGCCAGTGCACTCTTACCGCAAGTCGCATACAGAACTTCGTTCCAAAAAATTGAATAAAACAGAATTTAAATAAAACCTTAACAGATGATTTGCCATTTTAAGGTTTTATGTGTATCCGAACGTTTTATTGTTTGTTTATTTTTTGGGCCTAGGTATGGAATTTTGTAATCGAACTTCGAATCGACTTGTTTCTATCTCGCTTTTTTCGTATCGAAGTGAAAGTGACAGAACAAAGTGATGTTCAAAATCTTTCGAATTTTGTAAGCACATCCCGGAATAAAAAAAGTTACTTTGTCTCATGCTCACAGCAAAATCGAATTTTGCTCACTGTCTATAGACAGTAAAACCGGCTTGTTTGAGGTGCTGAGGTGAAAATGTATTTTCAACAATTAAATAATTTATTTCACAAATGTTTTATGAAGATACTCAACTTGTCACTTATCATGTGATATAAAATGCTCTTAGGTAGATTAAAAACTTCTTACATTTGATATTATGTTTTTCAAGATCATAAAATTAGAACAGAGCCCTAGTGTGAGTTTCTTTTAACCATCTCGACTTTACGCATCGACCGCGTTCGGCGCTCCGATTGACCCTTCACTGGTGAACGCCGGTAGACTGCCAATCGGAGCGCCGAACGCGGTTGATGCGTAAAGTCCAGATGATTAAAAGAAACTCACACTAGGCCCTCTGGTAATTCTAGTGTATTTTATCGCAAATCTCATCAATAGCTGTTACTGATATTGTAGCGGTTACAATACCACATACGGACTACGCATTAAAGACATGACGTCACACAAATCCTGCATCGCGTAATTAGAGTTTACCGCGCGGACGATATATATAAGACTATCCGACATCAACAGTTGGGCAGTTTCCCGCCAGACACAACACCCTTCTGGTCAGAGGATCCTCCCTTTTCTGTGGTGGATGAGTGAACTTTACACCCTGTTCCTCATGCCCTTAAAATATTATCAAACTTAGCACTACGAATTAATTTGTAGGTGTTTGTATGCTCTTGATAATGTTCACAAAAATTTAAACTAAGTATCAGTAATCCTGTTTTCTGCTCAGTCTAGACTGGGTAGAAATTAGTGTTACTGATAGTTTCCTAATTAATCCAGATTCTATATGACAGTGGTTACCCAGTGGTAACGGCCCGACTTACGAGCTGAAGGTCGTGGGTCCGAACCCAGGCAGGGGCTTTATTATGAGTAAATAATTTTAAAACCACTGCTCTCAAAACGGTGAAGGAAAACATTGTTAGGGTACCAGCATAATATTATCCTAGAACCAAAAAAACCAAGACTTGTGAAATCTACCAACCCGGACTGGGCCCGCGTGGCACATCACAGCCTGCGTCCCAGCAGTGCAGTGAAAACATTATAGGCTGATTATGCTACATTATATTGTTCTTTATTGAGCCCATAATTGACTCAAAATATTTTATAATTTAGACCTTTGTTATTTCCTAAAGCGTAATAGAATAGGGATGATGCCTGAGTCAAAAAAAAGAAATTCTATTTAGTCCGTCAGTCAGATAATAAAAAAATATTAGACACATATTTTTTGCTTTATCGTATTAATAAAAAAATGACTTAGATACAACGCATTAAAGTTGGGGAAAGGGGGTTGATACGTCACAAGTAGGTATGTATAAAATCTACATACAAGTGACGTCATGGCACATTATAACTCAATATATCGCCGTAATCTTTTGATACCGTAAAAAAATAAAAAATACGTGTACGTTATTTTTTCATAATCTACATTACGGACAAAAAACATTTTTTAGTCATCATCCCTATTTATAAAAATCTGTGTGTATCTTGAGATATAGGTGCCTACAATGTTCAGTGATAATAAGAGGTGTGAGATGGTATGTGAACACTAAAGGAGGAAAAGCAAAAGGAATGTAGATCTTTGATATTCGACTCAGTCGCCCTTGAAGAAACTTGTACTGAATTCATAATGTAGGAGTAGGTAGTCAATAAAAAAAACCCTGGTGCATTTTCGAATACGAAGGAACTTTATTTGACCAATAACAGACAAATATTTCGTAATCAATCATAATTTCTTCGTTTAACATTTCCGAACAGTTTTCATTATTAGATGAAATAGTGCGTTACGATAATATTTTGCGTGATATGAACTTGTTAACAACAATGTTATTAGTCTCAAATGTGCATTCGATTAAATTTAGAAGATATGAAATCCGTATTTTGTAAATATCCGGCAAAGACAGTTATTATATTGTATATGCTATTTTAATATAGAAATATTAGGTAACATCAGAAAAGACTTTTTATTTGTATATTAAATTCTCATAATACGAATAATAGAAAATATTAATACATTTCTTAAGACTATTTTAAGGATCACAAATTCAACACTCACACCTAATAGTCAAATATAAAGGATATGAATAAAATACATTTGAATAAACATTATTAATATAGCTGCTCATATTTAATGTTATAATTTAATATAAGTAGGTACTATATGCGTTAAACATGGTCGTTTGGTAGATAATATTGATAAAAACCTTAAACAAAATAATTATACTATAAATAATTTTGCTAAATAATTTCAGGTAAAAGATAAATTTTAAATCTAAAACATTCACGATTATAATAGAACTTAAAATACGTTTATTTACATTGATAGCATAAAATAACTATACCACAATCTGTACAATATTTGGCAATAAAGGCATTAACAACTTAGAGTTGTTGTTGTAATAGAGTTTTATCAACGAAAAAACAATTTTGAATATTATATTTACCAACTAACTAGACTAGTTAAAATTTTATACGATACTCTAATAACAAAATATGTTTTAAAATTTTGTTAGCAACAAGTGGACAATATTTTATTTTATGACGTCAATGAAAGTCGTTATAGTTTTATATGATTAATATTAAATGGAATAAAATTACATCTAAATACTATGTAATTGGTAAATTCTTATAATTCTCAAATGTTTCGAAGTCAATCGATACAATTCAATGATTAGTGAAGCATTTAAAGTGTAACATATCGGGATGGTAATGCGTTTTTGCGTTTTTAAATATTAAATCACCCTGCTTGGAATTCATTAAAAATAATTTTATAAAATACATAATCGTTTCAGCTGCCTCTGACCAAAAATAATAGTACTGAAATGGAATGTAACTCTGAAGTAGTTGTTGAAGACTATGTACAATAAATTCAAGATCCATTACACGCACAGCCTATGGCCGAGTAGCCCAAATAAATTCTTATGCTTGATAAAAGCCAAAGTAGAGTAATTGACTCATTTGAACCAGAAATATCAGCAATATAAATTGATCTTGCTAAAAAGTCTTCACAAATTTAGAAGCTGTTACATTTCAGATTGACGATGATGTTGAAATTAATGAATAACTTGATTCGTTTATTGGTGAGATCGAGATATATGTAGGAGTTGTTAGGTTTGAGAAGCCAGTTAGGCTAAGTGAGCGTGGTAGAGTTGGTGTGGAAGCGAGAGGACCGGCGTCATGGCTGTGCGGCCACGCGGTTCCTGCGAGCTGACTCTCGGGACGCGGAGTGTACTTCGGCGGTACGCAGCGTGATGCCAAAGATGTCCTCGTGATACCGATTCTCCTCCTATGTAATGACAACATAAATAACGTTGAAAATAACACAATAGTTGAGGAATTTGATTAATTTTAGTTTCAAGCTGTATCAGATTACTGTTGTGACAACGACAAATCTACTTAATAGAAATCTTAAATTCATTAATTCAGTGACAGACAACGTACAGCCTAAATCGCATAAGAATTCATAAAGTAATAAAGAAGGTGAGCACTAAAGAAGGATTTTGAAAATGCATCCCCGAAAGGGGTTAAATAGGGATGAAAGTTTTCATGCAAGTTAGTCATTTTTGCTGATGGGAAATTCCATCGGGCTCATGGCTTTAAATAAGGATAAAAGCAAAACAGTTATTATATGTTTAGTACCTAATTGGGATAACAACGCGGAAATTGATAACCATTGCAAGTATGCTGAGGATAATTCTCTCGTAAATAATAAAATGTTTACAAACCTTGAGCATATACATAAAGTTCTGCACTTGCTCATCAGTCATGTTGCCGTGTTTCTTAATAATGCCTTTGAGCTTCTGGTGAACGTCTTCAGCCATTTTACAATCACCGCAGACGTAGAAGTGAGCTCCTTTATTTACCAATAAATCTTGAATCTCGGGTCCTTCTTGCTCCGCTAAATCCTGGACATACATCTAAAAGAAACCATGAGTAAATTACCCCAAATTTGTTTTACTACATACTGTGTTAAAGTTTTTATTATAAAAATTACCTTAGGAATGTTCTTTTCTCTAGACAACGCCAGGAATACTTTGGAAATAACTTTGTCTTTCAAGGCCTGCTCCTTCTCTTCGCGATACAAGTTCATACTATTTGTCCGACATCCAAAGAACAGCCAGACTGGTCCAGCAGTTGGACGCTTGCGAGTATTGAGTTGCGCTCGGCGGTGGTGCCAGAAACCACGGAATGGAGCAATACCAGTTCCGGGGCCTATTAGAATCAGAGGAACTGACAAGTCCTGAGGAAGATGGAAGTTTGGAGCGCTAGAAAATAAAATTTAAGTTATAAAAATGCATGTTGAGGACAATAAATTATTCAAAATATTAATAAACTTCCAAATACCTTCTCATGAAGAGATATACTTCATCGCCAGGCTTACGGTCCATGAGATAATTTGAGCAAACACCATAATGGAGAGGTCCTTCACCATCTGTTGGAATATGACATCATTGTTTTACAACAACTAACCACATCATAAATAAAAAATCATAAATATAACAATGAATAACCTTTTTGATGTCGCTACTACAGCCGACTCATCTATCAGATTGTTTGGAGCGGACGTCGTTTAACTTAAAATTAGATCATATTGTAAACTGGATTTCAATGGAATCAGCGATGTCAGTGTATGTGGGAATGAGCAGTAATAAACTATGAGACATTATTGTTTACAGTAAAGGTTAAAATTATATTTTACGTGTACTAACCTTGAGTTCGGTATGTGACGACGGCAACGGTCAGGTGAAGACGTTTTGGGTGAGCTATAGGAGATGACGAGATGGAGTAGAATCGCGGCTGCAAAGGTGAGAGAAGTGCAGCGAGTAAAGACGCGCTCGGTCTTGTTGACGAAAATTGTTCCAGTACTTCAGATACAGTTGGGAAATTGAAATGACGCCAGTCTTCGTAGGCTCCGGGCTCCTAGAGATAATAACATATGCACGATACATTATTGACATTCTTTAAACAAATTGCATCACTGTGGTACTTTGAAACTTACGGTAGCAAGAGAGTTCAGCTGGTTGCGCTCGTCTTCATTTTCGCAGGTGGTTGCTAAGTATTGCAGTAAGATAGTGGTAGGCGGTGTCGTGATGTCCAAGAATCGTGTGAACAGTTCCCGTACGCTCATAACTGCGAGTCTCTCATGTGGCTCCCATGATTTTACTGGACCTGTTCAAAATTTCTCATTTCATTTATATGATTTTATAAAAATATGATGGCAGTAGTAAAATGTGTATTGTATTTCTTACCGCTTGATGTATGTGTTTCCTTCATAAGTTGCAGTTGTAAAGGCTGGTCATAATCGTCGACATCCTTCAGTCTAACCAGTATGCTATCCACCACTTCTTTGCGATTGCACGCAATTATTCCTACGTGGTCTCCTGGATCATATTTAACCTCTTCCTGTAAATTAATTACTGTATTTAAAATATTTCCTATTATTATACAACATATTTACAATTATTATAAATTACTTCAAAGTGAGAATTGATTCATTTATTACCTTTGGTTCCATATCAATGAATATGGTAGATCTTTCAGAAGATCCATGGCCCAAGTCTTTGTTAGCTTTCACGACGCATTTTATGAATTTTTTGTTCAGAGCTGATTGTAAAGCAACTTGTAGAGATGGTGTACCAACTTCTGGTGGCGCAAAGCGCACAGTTTCTTCACTTAGAGCAACGGTCCCAAGGGCTCTTTTAGCTTCTTGTAATGTTTCGTCATCATCAAGACAGAAGGTTTCACAAGATACCTGTAAGATTAATTGTGTAAATCAACATATAATTACGCATAGTCTTTTTTTGTAATACGATTATTATAGTCTCTTATTAAAGAATAGCCAGCATCAATTCTGTTTTATACTTTTAAAGTTCCTGATTGATTGCTAAATCAGTGATTGATAATCTTTTATTAAACATAAAACTTAATTGAATTAGCATCACTAATTCGAACTGGTTGTTTTACCATCGCACTTAATCAGTTACAATGCAAATAACACACAACATAATCATTCAGTGACCAACAGATTGTAGAGGCGGCAAGAATTCGTCACGAGTAATTTCCAACTTACGTTGAAGACACAGGAGGCCCACTTCCGGAAGGCCTGGTCTTGGCCGCACATCTCATCACCGGTGGCAAGGTCGTGGATTCGTTCCCCTCCGAGGTCACCTAGTAACTTGTCCACGTATTTGCCGAAGTTACAGAAATTGGGATACGCGCTTGAACCCAGAGCGAATACAGCAAAACGAACATTGCTTAGTGGACCGAAACTGTCTATGGATGTGGCATCTGTGGTGCTGCCTATTAAATTGAAAATGGTCATTAATTTATTCTAACAATGTATGCATAGATTTTATATTGTTGTTTATTATTATAAGTATTTATTACCTTTCAATGATTCTAAACGATTTAGCTTCTTAGGATTTCCGGACCATTTTTGTAGTTCCATTTGGCTGTTACCTTTTATAAATGATTTTGGTGTTAGCATTTGATTCCTGTAAATATTTGTTAACAATAAAATCCATTTCTTGTAACAAAATATTATGCAGTAGGTATGTTTAGTTTCTAAATATTCAATCTTACCCAGAACTTTCTTCACCAACTTGATCAGCATACAAAAGCTCGCATAGATGTTCTCCAAAAGCCTAAACAACATAATTTTTATAAAAATGTCATCATGTCATTCAAATTTTTCTCAAATTCAATTTTAATTAAAAAAAAATCAAAGTTTTCTTATTTCATTTAAATTATTAATTTATTCAGTTAAACTTACAACGCCATTTTCAGGGGGATCTCCATTACCAAATGTCGATGTCACGACCAGCAACAGTGCTTCGTGCTCAATGGATGTTATATCATAATCAGCCATGCAGTGTACCTAAAACACGACCAAATCATAAGTGTTAGTGACCTCCGTTCTTGAATTAAGCACTTTTTTATTTTATTGATTTCAAAAGTTGTGAAGTTTTTTTTCATGACTTGCATATTTACTTAAACGCGACCAAATCATAAGTGCTAGAGTAGAGACCTGTTCTTGGAACAAGCACTGTTTTAATTGTATTTTATTTTATTGATTTCAAAAGTTAAGGAAAAAATTATCATGACTTGCATATTTGCTTAAATGTGGTCAAATTTTAAGTGTTAGTGGCTTCAGTTCTTGAATTAAGCACTGTTTTATTTTATTGATTTCAAAAGTTGGGGATCTTTTTTTTCATGTCTTGCATATTTTACTTAAACGCGACCAAATCATAAGTGCTAGAGTAGAGACCTCAGTTCTTGGAATAAGCACTGTTTTATTTTATTTTATTGATTTAAAAAATTAAGGAAAAATGTATCATGACATGCATATTTACTTACTTGAGCATTGAAGGCGTGTCCAAATATGACTCCTAGTTCCTTGGCAAACTGTTCAGATTTGCCTGTCTCGGTTGCATAAAGGACAGTAGCTTTGATCCTCTTGGACAGGGCCCGTCCGAATAATTTGGAGGTAAACTTAACAGCTCGAGCTATTTGCTTGAAATGGAATTTCCTATTGATGGGTCTCTTTCCTGTTATTGGCTTGGATTTCTGCCACTGATGCGTTTTCCATGCGGGTTCCTGATAACGTATCATTTTTTTATTCGACGTCTTTATTTAATTAATCAGGGTCAAAATACATGAGGAAGCGAGAATTCTTTACTATACTTAATATTATAAAGAGGATTTGATTGTTGTTTTGTAAGTTTGTATTTAGGGGGTAATCTCCGGAACTCCTAGTCGGATTTGAAAAAATCTTTTCGCATTGGATAGCCCAATTCTTAAGAAAAGTGTGGCTATGTATCATCACGCTAGACCAAAAAAAAAGGTCAGTAAGAACGCTAATCGAAAACGAAGTAATATTTATATGCGTAGGCGCACGATGGGATGCATTATGGTGGGTCGGGCGAGGGCGAAATTTCACGCTGACAGAAGCTATTTATTAATATTCCTATAAATAAAATGGTATCTATTCATTGTTTTCACTGACCTGATACTCGTAAGAGGGTTTCAAGTAGTACAGAGCCATCTCTTGGTGGAACACAGGAGTGACTGATGACGACATCGGAGGAACAATCCAGATCCAATCCGCTGGGCAACCGGACCTGTTGATATGCATAACTCTTTAATTAATTGTACTTCTATTTGGTGTGTGATTGTATTTTGCGCAAACATGATGGTATTGACAAAGGTACTGTCTATTTGGTCGTGCGTGACAAAATAATCGTGACTTCCTTGAACAAATTGCAATGGGTTGTCAGTTTACTGGTCGACGTAAACTCTTCCTTCTAGATTGTAAATTGATCAATGAAAAACTCTTTTACTGCTTTAAATAAACGCTCTTTTTACCATTGTGTAAAGGTGGGTTTAGACCAAACGAACATGCAACCAGAACAAGAGGTAGACCATTTTTTTGTTGATATTCTTGACATTTTAGTAGGGAGAGACCAACGAACGAATGTTCTTTCCCTGTTCACACAAAAATAATTTGGTAGAGTGGGGATAGAATGTGCATTCACTCGTTTGGTCTAAACTCTAATTCGACCTTTAGAGCACTTATATAAATTTATTGTATATCGAGTTGTGGGTCGTAAGTTCGAACCCAGGCGCTTAAACTTTAATAAAATAATTTATTTATCACCACTATTCTCAAAACGGTGTAGGAAAACATCGTAAGGAAACCGGCATGTCCTAGAACCAAAAATTCGAAGACATGTGACATCGAACAACCCGCACTGGGCACGCGTGGTGGATTATAGCCCACTCCCTCTCGAAGGGAGGAGGCCTGTGTTCTAGCAGTGGGAATAATTATTATTTGCTGATTATGATGATACAAACAATTTTTTTGATAATGTACCTAGGAAGGAAAACCATGCTATTATTTACAATGTTCTTCTTTTTTCCCCTGCCAAAATAGTGCATTTCAACGGATAAAACTCTTTTCGTGCGTCATCAGCTCATCAGAAAATCAAGAGCTATATTTTTTGTTGCTGGAAAAGGTGAATACCCAGAATTTCTAGAATGACGAACAAATTATGTAAAATTAGAAAAATGTTCGTTAACTTCTAGAAAAATCGGTCAAATCTCATTAAAATAGCGTAGTTTTAATGAATTATTCTACTTTCCACTGTATTTTTATCATAATATTATTTAATTAATAATTATAAATGTGAAAGTTTGTATGTTTGGATAATTGGATGTTTGTTTCTCAGTCACGCAAAAACGGCTGGACGGATTTGGATGAAATTTTGCACACAGATAGTTTATAACCTGGATTAACACATAGAATAAATTTTATTTCGGTAGTACGTTCCCGTGGGATGATTTCTGACCTCCATGCGGACGAAGCTACCACTTGAGCTAACTAGTTCATTAATAAGCTGTTATTAATTGGTTGTCTATCGAGTGCAAGCCAGTATTGTTATTAACATAACGTGTCGTTGATCATTTGTTTAGATTAAATTAATAATGTAACACCCACACATTCGATATGTTTGGAATTTGCTTCATTAACAGGTAGGTACTAGAATAATGATTGTATTATGCAACAACCAACCAACCAACTGGAGGCCAACGTGCTTCCTGATATTGTTCACAATCATTTTGATGCCATTGATCTAACGAGTAAGCTGTGTTATTCTGTCCCCTGAACAGTTCATGCGCGTCAGGTTCGTGCACGTACTCTGTTCGTGCTAAATTCTTGTCGTACGAACTCTGGTTTACGCTGCCCTATTCATAGAATGTTGGAATCCTATAATTCAAATTTCATTGATATTGATATATTTGCATGCTCGAAAAATAAATTTTAATCTAATATTATAAAAAAAAAACAATGAAATTTGAATTATAGAATTCCAACATTCTTATTATTACCTAATTTAAGTAAATGAAATTGTTTCTGATCTGATTTGGTTTTGTAGCTATAGCTAGCTTTTAGTAACTTAATTACTATTTATTTATCTCAAAATATTTGTTAATTTTGGTAATGCTCGTCTAGTGGCAACCACTGATCTTTAAATACTTACTTATGTCTTATCTGCGGATAATGCAGTGGACTGCAACATTACTACTTTAAGTTTTGTTAACCGTATGTATTATATATTTTGTAGTTGTTTATTATCCCTCAATAAATAAAATAAAACGTAGATTTATAGCGTAATTTATTGTGCAAAATAATAATAATAGATTAACTTGTTACTATTATAGGTACAACGTGTTTCTTTTTATGTCCCATAACTCTAAGCTAGTTAGGTATATGCTATAGGTAAAATAATACAAAAAGTCCTGGAAGAAGTGTTCCAAAAATACATAGTTCCGAAGATAACAAAACACTAGACTCTCCATGTGTGTTTTTAAGTTTCATTAATAAGTACTAGCAAATCAATTTCATTCGAATCAATCATTTCACAATTATATTTCACGTTAGGGAGTTTTACAGCGACTAGTCGAATTATTTTGTATGAAAAATGAAACGCTGTTGATTCTTTGAAATGGTCTCATATCCAAGAGTTATAGGATTTCAAAAGGATCAAGTTTTATATATTGATTTAATATGCATATATTGATTATATGATATATGATTAGATGAAATGATTATGCATTTATTTAATCTTTTATAAAAGTCCCTTTTGTTTTATAATTATCTGAAGTTTAAGAAAAACCTTGCTTATTTGGTATTTTTGCAAAGACGCTAACGCTACGAAATAAACCTATGTTACAATTTATCTAATCAGAATAAAACGTTCCCTAATTTCGCGTGATTTTAATAATGTTGATGCACCGCAGACGACCCTCGAAATTGTTACCTAAACTGTATAACGTAATCATGTACCCGAGGACCCCTAAATTCAATTAGGCTCGATTACCTCACGAAATAATTTGGGCAACTTACGGAAGCTTCCTTTTTTTACACGCATTTAAATTACTCATAACTTTGTACACTGTGTTTTTTAGAATAAATGAGTTGTACCTACATTTGTTATTTTTTTTATTTGTTTGTTGAACTGAATCAAAGTTATATCGTATACGTTTATTATGCTGTGTAGTAATAATGCCATGACTGATTGGATAGGTGATTGACAACTGATTTAATGAGGACTTTAGTATGTATGTCATGATTTAACTGCATGTAGATCTTGATGTCACTTGAGTAGATTGATGAATTATGTTTATTACTAAACGCGGTGACACTGCAAGATTATTTAGCGTTTCTGATCACTTTACGAGATATTCAACCGTTAATTGACCATACCATAAATTAGTTTCAATTTACGTCGCTACGGCGCTGACAGATGACAACGCTTTATTCGCTCTAAGATTTATATTTGTAAGTTGGTTTATCTTCGGTAGTAAATACAAACGTTATGTATGAAATAATTGAGTCATTTAGATAGATATATAATTATAATTTAGAGTTCCCCAACGATATCTAGGTCGATAGGATACCGTTGCTGGTCAAATCATAAATTATTTTACACTACACCTCATAATGAAATGTTCAGGAAAATCAATTAAGATTTTATGCTCTATTCGATAATTTTCGTTTCCTGGATATTCTCTAATTGGACGCGCATTGAAATCAAACAACCAAGTCGCTATTATTTTCCGTCAGGCCATTCTATGAATTGGTTTCCAATTAAAATGTCTTGCTGTATTTGATCGGTTGTTAGCGCTGTAGCAAGTCTATTGATTCCCGGAATACTTAAACAATACAATTATGGGTTTAATTGAAGAGCAAATCTTTGAAACTCTTTGCATTTTTTGTAACATTAGCAAAGGTTTGAGTCACCTCTAAATCTGGTAGTCAACAAGCTACGTCATATTTTTATATCCCAACGTTCACTAACCTGAATTTAACTGATGCAAAAACTTAGTCCATTTATTGATATCCTATTCGTCTACCACAAAAACTGTAACAGTATAAAAGAGGATGATGTTACAATATCTTAGACACTGATAAATGTTTGTAATGACGTCACTGGTACAGTCGCCTAGTAAAGTGAAGCTACAAACCCAAACAATCACACGATAGTTCAAAACATTGATGTTTACATGTCCTTCTGACCACATGTCTAAGCTACTCGGTCCATCTGCAAAGGTCTAGTGTCGACAGCTTAATGGCCAAGCGAGTCTGGTTGTAATTAAGTCTAGTTTTCTCATCCGCAATCTGTTTACAACGAGCGGGCGCGACAATGTCGAAAAATTAATAGATTTTTGTTGAACAATTCACGTCATTTAATTACGTCAGGAATGTTTGTTTATTATTGTCAGTATTTCATACTTTTCACTTATCAGCATATCACACAACACGGATTTAGAACACGATAAAAATACAACAGCAACAAAAAAAGAATAACAAAAAGAAAATAATATCTGTACATGAAACACCAAACATGCCACTTAAAAGAAGGTCAGTCTTGTTCCCACTCTCAATGAATGCTTGCAGAAATGTTATCCGTTAAATTACCCTAATTTGTCCACTTTTAATGAGCCAGATCCGGATGCTTTTGGTCCACAACGACATTAATCTGATTATCTGTTTATTCGACGCAGCTTACAGGACAGGGCCGACCGCGAAAGCCGGAAAGGGGGAACCAACGTGTCGCATAAATAGGAGAAACATGTTTTATCGCAAACAACTGCGTTGTTGACACAGTTAATGTCCAATTTTGTATTGACAATTTTTTATTAAAATTATGTGTCATCCATAAAGTTGATTATTATACATAGAATTGATTTGAGCAATGCTTTTTGTTTTGAACTGTACCTAAAGTGTTAGGCAGATTTTGATAGTAGCTTGTTCTAGTACCAGAAAATGAACCAACAATAACTGAACATTTTAATTGTATAAATTTTAATGATGTCAAGTTAAGAACAGTTTAATCGAAATCTTTCGCGATAGAATAGTGACTGTAGTTGTTAATTGATTTTTGGTACTTAGATATACATTCTTGTCCAATGAAATCATATAACTCGTAAAAGAAAATATGTTTTATTTTGTCCCAACAAAGGTTTATAATTGCTTACCTCAATCTGTTGACATCAACACTCGATCACTCACTCAATGACTCGTAAAAGAAAATGTGTTTTATTTTGTCCCAACAAAGTTTATAATTGCTTACCTCAGTCTGTTCTCGTTGTCCAGATGCTTAATGAAGCTTTCAGAAGCAGTATGATGGTCAACAATGGTAGCATTCTGCTGTTGGAAGCTGTGAAGAACAGCAACGTTGCATTCCACGAGAGATTTGTCCTTCCAAAGATTGACTGGAGTCCTTGTGTCCAAGCCCATTTTTTGAGCTATTTTCTGTGGAAAGAAAATTGAATAAGCATCACTTCCCAATTTGTGTCCAATTTGTTTGCTTATGCTAAATTTATTATTAACTTGTGCTCGGCAATTTCAGTTGCTTTTTATCAAATACATGCTCGAAATAGTTACACCTTTCAATTGAACAAATTTGACAAATGATATAACCGACTGCCATAATCAAAGCGTTTATGGCCCTTTAATTTGAGCGTACAACCATATTTCCTAAAGCATAACATTACGAGATCGACCGGCCGGTAATTAGTCGTCAATCACCCGACCAACGTTCCAACCACAGTCCACATACGATTGGCAATGTTCGCGGTTTGAAATTTTAAAGGTGGTGTTAGACCAAACGAGCAAAAAATGCTTATCGACTCTATGAAATTCTTGTAGTGTAACGAAAAGACAGAGCATTTTTTTGTTGTATCTTCGTTGGCGGTGATTATATGGATCGTATTAAGGAATGTTCTAAGTATGCTCGCTTGATAAAAACTGTAAACGAGTGCGTGAACTGTTTTCTACAGTGTTGTATCATTTTCAATCGCAATCAGTCTTCGGCACGGTATTTTCAAAGCGCTTTCGTTCAAGCGACATGATCAAATAAATATCTAGATCTATTATTATCGTTCCGTGTAACTGGAGATAGAATAATAGTGATGTTTACATAAAACTGTCAAGAATATCAAGAAAATAATGATCTTACTTATGCTCTGATTCTGTGTTCGTTTGGTCTACACCTGCCTTAATACAAACTCTAAACAACGTGAAATCTCGTGTACAATTGTTTTACAGTATGAATCATTACGATAGATATTGTTATAGTTCGGTGGCTAGTTAATATGTTAATTTTAGAATAATTAACATCAATTTTTCGTGGAAATTGTTATAGAATGTTTTCCCGTGATGACGGAATTGTTATGACGTTAGCAGGGAATCCCACATGTTTTGTATTGTGTTACCATTTTTAGACATGAGTTATGTATGTAGGTCTATTAATAAGTACTAATATTAAACATCCATCGTGTTTGTAAAACGGTAAAAGCTCACCAACACATAAATAATGTTCCAAGCTTTCCTGCACTTAACTCTAGGAGCAGCTCGTGTCCCTCGAGATGTTACTACTACCGAGTTTTTTAAAAAAAACACGCACAATGAAGGGAAAATTTATCCCAAGAACAAACTTAAAATTATAGTTGAAAAACATGTTCTCCCATATATCGATGTACTTCACGGTCAATTCTCCAACTGCAAATGTAAGTTTGTAATCGCAATTTTTTTTGTGTCTTAAATCTACTAACTAGCTAGTTTCAGACTTTTTTCTTTACATTGTGCTGTAAGACCTTGCTTCCTGCCAAATTTCATGATTCTAGGTCAACAGGAAGTACCCTGTAGGTTTTGATTTACTCGAAAAATATGTCGCATAAATGACCGTATTTTTATATTGCGAAGCTTGATTTTTTAGAGCACCAAGGCACCATAGAATGTATTAGACCATAGTGTATTTGATACATCCACGCATTTCTGAAAAAAGGGTCTTGACAGACTGACAGACAGATGGACGGACAACGAAGTAATCCTATAAGGGTTCAGATTTTTCCTTTTTAGGTACGGAACCCTAAAATTTATAATATTTAGTTAAACCGTTCTAATTTATGTATTCATTTGACGCCTGCTTACTGTATTTTGACTGTAAGCAAGAAAATAGCTCAAAAATTAATGAAAAAAAATTGCTATTGTTTTAAGTTTGCCTAGATGGAATGACCTTGTAAAGACGCAAGAATCCGCGGGATGCGGGAGGCACAGAATCGGTCAAAGTGGCGGTGCTTGGGGGAGGCCTATATCCAGTAGTTGACGTATTTTGGCTGAAATGATGATGATGATGAGATGAAATGAAGACCTTAAAAAGGCGTCTGAAAGAATCAGCGGGGTCATTGCGCAACACACTTAGGTACAGTAGCAATGACTTTCATTTTGACAGTTCAACAACATTCATTGCGTTATTTACGTTGTTGAGCAGACAATTTTTTTTTTTAATATAAAGCAATGGATTAGAAATATCCTAAAAATCATTTAGATTGTGATTTGGATACTGAAGGCGGAAATCGGGGTTTTGTGCCGCAACTAGAAAGAGACATATATCACGCAGAGAAATATAATAGACCGGGCTGATTCAAGAAGCAAAGGCCGGCTATGCATCAGTGAACGGTCTTCATTTTAAAGAGTCATTTAATCCGATTAAAGATCTTACCTCCAGCATGTTAAGCCTGTTAGTATCGCAGAAGTTCCTGCAGCCGATCTCGGTGCTCATGTACCAACCATTGAAAGCATTAGCAGTGAACTCGATGCCACCACAGTCGAAACGCATGTTGGCGACGGCTGGTAAGGCGTACCAGCGGAGGTTCAGCTCTTCGAACCATTCATACCTGAGGGAGGTAAGAAATTAGAAATAACAACAAAAAAAAATAACATAACGCCTCTAATCCACGAAGGGTAGGCAGAAGTGTGGCTATAGTGTACATCCACATTTCGTCTGTTATTTTTAAACCACATGTAATAGGAGGCGAGCATATTGCCATTAACCAGGCACAAATCCAGACTCCGAGCTGCTACTGAGAAATTTCAGATGGAAATCCCAATAACACTTTGCCCAACCCGGGAATCGAGCCCAGGACCCCATAGTCAGCAGAAGCACTTGCGACCACTAGAGCAACGAGGCAGTAACCTATTATTAAAATGTACTTAATATAATTGGCGAAAACTTATGTGTCTCAGATGAGAGATGTTATGGATTGGTTAGATAATAATAGGGATGACGCCTGGGTCAAAAAAAAAAAAAAATTTGTTCCGTCAGATAATAAAAAAATATTAGACTCGTATTTTTTGCTTTATCATATTAATAAAAAATTACTTAGATAAAACGCATTAAAGTAGGGGAGTGGGGGTCGCTACGTCACAAGTATGTATAAAATCTACATACTCGTGACGTCATGGCACTATTTTAACTCAATGTATCGCCGTAATCTTTTGATAACGTAAAAAAGAAAAAATACGTGTACGTTATTTTTTCATAATCTACATGACGGATAAAAAACACTTTCTGGTCATGATTCGTATTGTAAGATAAATAAAGATTACTAAAATAATAAAGCGAGATGATCGTTGCAAAGCGTATAATCCGGAGACAAAAGGAAGCAGTAAAAAATATAATATGAATTTGACACTTTAGTTATTAACATCGCGGTACACCTCTGCCCAACACTTATGGGGAATATCGGAATGAAGTTATATGTTATGTTAAGGTGACGATAACAGACTTTTATTGATTTTATACTGAAGATCACGTTTAAACGAGTAGTGTTAATGATTTAGAAAAAATATATGTTAAATTGGAACATTTCCTTAATAACTAAATATATGAATATTTAGATTATGTTTACATTACATAGTGAAATTAATTTCTTAAGTTATATCTAACGCGGATAAAAACTGAGAATCACATAAAAACTATCAAGCGTATTTTTCTGAAACCTTCACCATTTTAGAGATAATTTACGTACGTGTTTACGTGTTTTTATTAAAATACAATTTGTTTTATATAATGATAAATTAATAATTCGTCAAATTTGGGACAGCGTTCCTTGATGGGCGAGTCCTATTACTGGGTGGACATACGACGCGTTGCGTGAGCTCAGTACAGAACACGCTAGCTTACCACTCAAAGTCACTGGCATATATCTGCCTGTAGCCTTTTCCCAACTATATTGGGGTCAGCTTTCAGTCTAACCGGATGCAGCTGAATACCAGTATTTTACATCGAGCGACTGCCTATCTGATCTCCACAACCCAGTAACTGGGTAATACTGGTAAGACTAACCAGTCTTCAGTCAGATTTTCGGGCTTCTGACAACCCGTAACGACTGTCAAAGATCCACGAATGACAGCCGGGACCAACGGCTCAACGTGCTTTCCGAGGCACGGTGGAGTCTCGCTATGTAAAGATGGTCACCCATCCACAGACCAACCCCGGCAAGCATAGCTTAACCTGATGGATCGACCCGTGCGGCAGTTATTACTTAGCCAAGAGCTCCTCACTGGCATATATCTGCGTCTTAATAATAGGTAGGTATGAAGATGTACATTATATAGCAATATTATGTGTGTTTTTTTTTCAAGTCATTCATTGTTGAAGCTACGTCATCTACATCATCACCTATGAACATAAAACGATCCATCATTTTTTTTCCGTGAACTAATTACGCAGGTTTACACAGCTTTCTCAGAATTCGACTGAAAATGATTTCATCTGAATCAGTATATAAAAATTTTCCTTGAACCGCTATGTTCGGCTTATTGGATTCGCACGACTTTACACGCCCGAAACGAACGAATCGATTTGAATATTATTTTTTTTCCTTGGGGCAATTCGCACGAACTTAATTTATTTAGTATGATGTTAAACTTAAAAAATATTTTATATGCTTATGCCTTATTAGAAACGGTAATAACAGGAATTCGCCTCCATTGTTCTTCAGTTAAAACAAAGGATAGAAATGCACTTTGTTTTCTAATAAATTCGTATTCCATTTTCAGTAAAAGCTTGGGGATTTTCAAGGCAAAACTTCTAAATGTACGAACGCGAAAGTACTAATGGTGCTGTTTCGTGCTGAGTCTCAGGATTTCTGTTGCATTAGAAGCTTAATGACCCATATTCTTTAATTAACTGGAAACTGTGTAGGAAGTTAGTTAGACAAAAACTTAATTTACCGAGCACTAAAACGCGGATCAAAAAGTA
This sequence comes from Xanthia togata, assembly GCA_963853775.1. NCBI lineage: Eukaryota > Metazoa > Arthropoda > Insecta > Lepidoptera > Noctuidae > Xanthia > Xanthia togata. The sequence goes on along the minus strand of OY970802.1, from coordinate 6,469,486 downwards.
ATTCACTAATACAAGGATAAGTTTACTAAAAGCAAAACATTGAATGCCCGTAAACAAAAACCTAATAGCTAATATTAAAATAAAAGAAAATGATGTCGGCTAAGGAATTACCGGACTCCATCACAACTTATCTCACCTGTTTACGACACATTAACGTCTGTTAACATTGTCAACAACATTATTGAATAGGCTAAAGTTATGATCAATAAACGAAGATTGGAGATCAGTGGACCACAGTTTTACGATAGCAATCTAGACCGAATGTTTGCAGGACCACTTCTCGACATTATATGCATTCCCAAACCTTTTTATGCTGGCATAAATTCCTGATGGAAAATAAGAAGGACGTGCGTTGCCGTGTAATACTGTATAGTTTTCGTCGTAAATCTGCGACCTTTCCGAAGGAACCGTTTTTTTGCTGCTAAAGAACAATGGTTAGATAAATTTATAGTTGGGAGATTCTTGGTTGCTTGCTGTTTCGTTTATGGAAATATAGTAAACAGACGTTTCATTTTCTTTGCATTTTTCCCCTTTTATTTGTTCTCGTAACGCTAAATTTGCATACCTACCACTAAATCACCTTCATGCTTGAGAATGTTCTATAATAAAATGTGCCTACATCGTTGGTTTCCGCGGTACGGTCTTCAGAATAATAATCATAAGCGGCATCAGTAAATTATGAACCAAAATACACACTTACTGTGGGAAATGGGTCAGTTAACGTTCAGAGCAGCGTGCTAAACAATCTTTCAAAATACATGCTAAACTACTCATGAAAAATCGCTTTTAAAACGCTATATTTAGTCATCGTTATATATCAAATACACCATTTGTATTCCTTTCGGATTTTTGTTCTTAACTATTCCCCAAATGGTCCATTAGAAAGGCGATGTATCACAGAAATAGTGTAAGGAAATATATAGCCAAAGCAAGTTCAAAGACGAAATTGTTTCCATGTATTTTCCTGATCCCATTTAAGTTCTACAAACTAGTCCTTAGGCTAAACGCTGTGTAAATTTAAATACGTCTATTGTTACTCAAAAGTATTTACTTTGTTGTAAAGGGGGATCGGAGGAAATGTTGAACTTCATTGTGTCAAACTTGGGCATGTGGTACAAAATTAATCTTTTATGTTTAACATTTCTTAGGACGCAGTATTTACCTTTCAGAATAATGTACGCTTTAATTAATTGTAAGACTGCCTACCAATATTTCTACAACTTTCTTTTGATGTCCCATAACTAAGGTTATAAGCAACAAGTTAGTCCTAGAAAAAGAGTTCCAAAAATAAATCGTTTCGAAGATAATATAAACTTTGATAGAACAGACTCGATGTGTGTATCTAAGTTTCATTGATATGTACGAGAAAATCATTTTCATTCTTATCTAAAGCTAAGAAAATACGACGTTGTCATTATTATTATTTATTTTTTGTCGTAAGGGTGTTTTTTTTACATAAATAATCGTGACTTTGTCGAATCATTTCGTACGAAAAAAAAAAACGGAAAAATAAAATATTGAAAAATTATTCATATCCCAGTTGATTCTTTGACATCGCTCATTTGGTGCAACAATGACGTAAATACACTTTTTTTCAAAAACAAGTTGAATATGTCAAAATGTTCGGAAAGACTATTTGCGTCGGGAGAAACATCGACAGAATTGAATTTGTAGCGATTTGCCGCGAGATGGCGCGAGTGTCATTGTAGGATTGAGTAAAATGGCGCCATTTCTGTTGCTACAACGTCTAAATGGCCAGTTGCGCGGGGTGCCCGGTTGAGTGTGATTGTGTTTGGGAGCTACAACGACGTAAAGGTATTTATGACATTTAATCCGATACTTTTTGGTGCAACAATGCCGTAATTGAGCAATTGCGGCGTTGTTGCTCCAAAAAATATTAAGTTATTGGTAAAATAATGACAAAATTACGTAATTACGTCAATGTTTGTCCAAGTAAAGTATCTTTCTGGTGAAACAACGACGGAATTTTTGTAAATATGTCGTTGTAGCTCCAAAAATTGTATTTTTTGATAGTTCAGTGACAAAATTGAGTAATTACGTCGTTTTTTCTCCAGATAAATTATTAATCTGTTGAAACGATGTCAGAATTGTGTAATTACAACGTTATTGCTGCAAATAAAGTATGTTCTTTTTTTGAAATAGACGGAATTACAGAACTGTGTCATTGTTACTCCAGTTCTTTTACGTGTAGTATGTGTATAAATAATTATAATTTTTATGAGTGAGAAATATTATGACTAGGATATTCTAGTCAACATTTTTCTCACTCATAAAAAATATTATTATTACAGTCCCAGATGTATTGGCTATTATATGGCATAAATTATTTAATGTATTAAACTAAACTTTCAGAGATTTTTATTAATGATGGATAACCGTGCACGGAGATTGGTGAATTATTGTACAATGGAAAAGAAAGTACCACCATTTGCAAAACCGAATGCTTCCGAAGCTAGTAAACGATGCAAAGATGGTAAGTATGTAGTATGTAACCTAATTCTTATTTAATAAATTACAATTAAAAGTACCTACCTCATTCACATATTAAAAATAAGTAATAATCGGTTGAGATAGACCATAATTTCGATTATGATTTATTAAACACATACGTATTATTATATATTTTAGTTACAGGAAATGATAAAGATACATTTACACCAAAAAATAAAGTAATTCGTTGTGAAAATAATATGCCACAAAATGATGTGCCTGACTTAGACATACATACATCAAATCAAGCTCCAATTGAGTCACCAACTTCTGTTAACCAAGCTATGGATTTTGATATTATGACATTGGAAACAAAATCAAAGTCACTGACTAATCATGATGTATCGGAAATGAATACACGAGATGATGCAGATTTTTCTCCCCACGACGGTGGAGATGAATACTGTCCTGAAAAAGTTAATAATAATATGCCACAAAATGATGTGCTGGACTTAGACATACATACATCAAACTTTCAAGCTCCAATTAAGCCACCAACTTCTGTTAACCAATTGGAAACAAAGTCAAAGTCATTGACTTATGATGTACCGGAAATGAATACACCTGATGTTGCAGATTTTTCTCCAGACGACAGTGGTGACGAATATTGTCCTCAAAAAGTTAAACGTACATGTCCAGTAATAGGTAGTAGACGAAGATCATTATCATCAAGTTCTTCTTCTTCTTCAAGCTCTTCCTCATCATCAAGCTCTTCCTCATCATCAAGCTCTTCATCATCTAGTAACAGTTCTAAACAAAGTGTTTCAATTTTATCGCAGAATCAACCTTTAATTTCAAACCAAGACAACAACCCCAATGCAGTTAACGATGGTCAAGATCTGCCGGAAGACAATAGTATTCAAAACCATGAATCTACTGACATTGATCAAAATCTAGAATCAACTAATAAGAAAACAAAAAAAAGGTTAAGAAATCCAGCGGCTTGGAAGAAAAATCAACGTGCTCAGCTGAAGAATTCAGGTCATGAGTATACTTCTCGGACGGGCAAGATCATTCCAGCAAAAGAGATTAAGCCCCCTTGCTCTACCAAATGCAAATATAAATGTTCAGAACACATCTCAGAAGAGCAAAGAACTGATATTTTCAAAATGTATTGGGGTTTATCGTCTCTTCAAAGACAGCGTGATTTTTTGAATTCATCAATTACTGTGCTACAATTGGCACAACGTCGTTTGAAAACTGGTGTAGAAAAGAACAGAAAACCTAATACTTATTGTTCCTTGATGTGTAATGGTAGGAGTTTTAGGGTATGCAAATTATTTTTGTTAAATACATTGGGGATTTCCGAACGTACTTTACGTACCGTAATCGAGGCCAAGACAAGAAATGAATCTAACGGCGTAGCACCAACTGACAAACGTGGCTGCCATGGAAATCATAGAAAGACTAGTTCTGAGCTACAAGAATCTGTCCGGAATCATATAAATTCAATTAGTAGAATTGAGAGCCATTATCTCCGGGCCAACACCACTAGAGAATATATTGATGGTGGCCTAACAATAGCACATCTGCATCGCGATTATAAGAGATTAAGAGAATCCGAAAACAAAGAGGCTGCAAATTACGATTCATACTTTCGCATATTTAATACGGAATTTAATATTTCGTTTTTTGTGCCAAAAAAAGACCAATGCGATATCTGTGAACAATTTAAAAATGCTGTTGGAGAGGAAAAAGAAAACCTAGAGACTCAATACACAGAACATTGCCGGCAGAAAGTACTTAGTCGAATGGAAAAGAAGACTGACATAGAAATGTGTATGAATACAGATAGTAACGAAATAGTCGCAATTTATGATCTTCAAGCAGTTATGCCAGTGCCAGTCGGCGAGTCCTCGTCTTTTTACTATAAATCAAAATTGAACTGCTTGAACTTTACAGTACGTACCAATTATAGCTCAAATTATTCTTTGATACTCTTTTTTTTTGTCAATAATTTGAAAACTGTCTTGTTTTATAGGTATCAGATGTAAAGGACCAACAAACCTATTGTTACTTTTGGCATGAGGCTCTAGGAGGTAGAGGACCAGTTGAGATTGGTTCCTGTGTCCTTAAGTACCTGCAACGTGTAGCTAATAATCGCCCTGGTTGTAACATCACATTTTATAGTGACAATTGTGGCGGGCAGCAAAAAAACAGGTTCGTTTTATTTGTTAAGAATGTTTTTTGTAGTTTTGTGACGTGTCTAATATTTGTATTTTTTTTTTTCAGATTTATTTTTTCCATGTACTTGTATGCAGTCAAAACACTACGAATTAATAAAATCACACACAAATTTTTAATAAGGGGACATACGCAAAATGAGGGAGATGCAGCCCACTCCATTATTGAAAAGGCTATAAAAAGAGCCAAAAAGTCGGGCGCTATTTACGTACCAGATCAGTATGTCCAAATAATAAGATCTGCAAAGGTAAAAGGCAATCAGTTTAATATTGAAGAACTAAATTTCGATGATTTTTATGATTTGAAAAAATTATCTGACGAAATCGAACTTAATACTGTCAAAGATGTGGATGGGAACACCATTAAAACCTCAGATATTAAAGCAATAGAATTTACGAAAGACAACGATGCAGTATACAAGTACAAACTCAAATTCGACGATAACTGGAGTGAAGCTGAAATAAAAAAAAAGAAACAAAGATCTACTAGTCAACGAATAACTAAGGCTATAGAAGATATCAATTTGGTTCGAGCATATACTTCAAAACGAGAAATTTCTGCTAACAAGAAAATTGATCTAAAGGAACTGCTACAAAAAAACATTATTCCTCGCTATTACTCAGCTTTTTATGAAAGTATTTTTTAAATGTCTTCTTTTCCTATTTTTTTAAGTTTAGAAGTGTTTTTGAGTTTTAAAATATTTAATTAACATTCATAAATAAATGTTTACGTTGATTAATTCAATTATTTAGTTTTATTTTGTCACAAATGCAAAAATTCCTAGTGAGCGCGTTATTTTTTATTTTGAATTCTGAAGCAACAGTGACGTATTTACAGGTACCTTTTTTTATTTATGTCTATAATCTGGGTTATGTACAATGTACCGAGTAGATTGGGACTTTAATAGAAACTACACATATTGAACTTACTTTTAAAATCACGACGTTTGTAAAAAGTCCCATAAACATCCCATACCTTTAATAGAAATCTTTGATTGGCTCTCCTGTAAAATTTCTAAAAGTGTAATTACGTCATTGTTGCACCAAATGAGCGACATGATCTCATTAATACCCAAGAGGGGAGTTATGGGATATCAAAAGGAACACGTTTTATTACAGATATTGCGATTTAAACAAATGAAGTCACGAGGAAAGTTCACCACAAGCATTATGCAGCTTGGCAAAACAGCGGTAATTGAAAGGCTATATTTGTTCCGAGTCTGGAAGTGTGTGCTATGATTTGTGTATATTATAGCACTCACGATAGATTTTTTAATGCGACGCAATGAGCATGAAAAGTTAACTGGTTGACTCAGCAAATAAATGATGTGAAAAATCGTACCTAACGTTCAAATTACACGTGAAGTGGAATAAAAACCACTCATGCTTATAGTTATAGTAAAAAAACATGATTTTTTGGAAGTTATTTTCGTAAACGTACCTAATATTGCCGTGAAGCCTCAGCTGCGAATGGACCCATTTCTTCCTTTGGGTATTGTTAGAAGGGACTGTCGGTTGATAAGAAAGGGCAATCGTACAGATGTGTTAATAACATCGCAAGTACTTGAAAAGCGTTTTCTGAATGTAAGAACTTTGGGTGTATTCCTATTTATTTATTTTTTTCGGTGGGAAATTATCAAATAACTGCTCCCAATCTGGGCGGCAGGGCGTATCAGATTCTTACGGACTAAAATCCAACCGTGTTCCTTCAGTTGCCTGTACGTTGCCAGGGTCCACGGTATCTTGGGTGTATTCCCTGGGAGCGTAACATTCACGTAATTATTTCGTGAATAGCAAGTAAAATTTTCTGAAGAACTACAAATAGTTGTCATGTCTTTGGTGGCTTTGAGACAGAAATATGTCTGTGCTTGGAAAAAAAATACATAGATAGATTACCTACAAAATTTTAAATATTAAAAAACAAATGGTTTCATTGCCCATAATTCTGGTGGAAAGTTCGTTTATTTCAAATAGGCCCTTGTAAGGCACTTTTGAACGTCAAAAGTTATCATTAGTTATCAATGAACACCAGTAACACTACGGGGATTTCCTGTACGTTGGCAGCCTTATTTTTATACCTTCATGGTCAAACTCAAACAAATATTTTAGCGCACTAATGTTGACCGTAGGTAGATGTTACATTCATAGCTCGCTACCTATATAAAAAGAATATGGGTATTATCCCTATTTGTATCCGTCTCTGTTTGTTGCGGGAATTGTAGGCATCAACACGTTGGAACTGAGATGCAAGTGTGCGCTTTTGGTGCACTACTAATTATTGCTCAATAATAATTCTGGGCTCAAAAACTAACCTAGGTCATTACGCCGCTGTGCCAAGACTTTGTATATAACATGTTAGCTAAAACTATGAACTTAGACATCTGCGAGTCTCAGTGCAAATATAATAAGTGTTTATTAGATTTAATTTAATGTAAGTATCTCTAAATGTTATATTTTCCATAATTTTTAATGTCCTTTTAAAATAATTTTATTTTCAGCTTAGTTTTTAACTTTATTGTGCATGCTGTGGCTTCCTATAAGTGAAGGAGTACACCTACTTAATACCCGATGTTGCCCTTTAATTATGTGTCATGTGTTGTGTACATATTTTGAAGGAGATCCTAAATAAATAAATAAGATCGATGACGCGACTACTCTAGCTCGCTGTTCATTGTTTGCTCCGGACCGGCTGCGGCGGTCTCGCGCCTGTGCCTCGCGGTGCCTGTTCGCGGCTCCGCCAGCGCCTATCCATACTGCTCGATATGCTCCCACAACCCAGGCGATCAATCTTCTGAACGCCCTGATTGCTCAGGAGCCCGATGATTACATATTTAGCAGTAAATCTATGTTAAATGTTTGCATTAAGTTTTTTTTGCTAACTGTTGTTGGCTTGCTGCGCGCTTTGGTGTTCCAATGAGTGCAGCAAGCAATGTTATATAAATAAATAAATAAAAAATAAACCATAAATAATAAATAAATAAGGGGTTCCACAACCTGACATGAACCCTGTAAAGGTTACTACAAAGTATTAGAATTAAAACTACTTTACATTTAGTTTAAGACTAATTATACCTACTTATCTAGTTCTAAATATTTATAATAAATTCTGTGTACATTATATCATAAGCCTGAAACACAGGTTTGAATGAACCTAGCTAGATCGGGCGGGTCGCTACCTAACATTGTAATTCCGAACCATCATAACTTGCCTCTTTATTAAAAAAAAAAAAGTTTTAGTTTATTTTTAGGTAAATTTACATTTTTTGTAAACTTTTTTTTTTAAATTTATTATAATACGTATTTTAAAATGTTTAAATAAAGGTCGTATTTCCGTGAAGGTAGTATTTCCTTGGACAAACTCTTTTACAAAGCTCTGATACTGCTGAAATAGGATACCTACTGAGATGCTTTGAATTTACGTTGCATACAGAAATTCACACTAAACAACAATTTTATTAGAATATCTAGACTAGGAAAATATATGCGAAAAATAATGTCGTAAAACTAAAAGCTTGATAAAAAACTTTCCAACACTTTATGTTACAAGAAACATGTGTTTTTTAACAACGTAGACAAACCAGTAATTACTAATAAATAATAATATGTTCCGCAAATGTCAAGACCATTTTAATATTGTAATTTTGAATGAAAGTTAAATTCTGACATTGTTTTTTTTTTTTTTTTTGTTTGTATTGTTTGTCTAGTGCAACTAATTTTGTACGCCATAAATGGCAAAACATGTAGCCACCACATATTAATTATAAGACCTTCATACTGTACTCATGTTTTACAAAATAAATATTATTATCTTATCTTATTTTAAACAGTAAAAATTGAGTTAATTATAGCGATCGGTTCTCAATAAAAACACAATAACTTAACGATAAATTATGAATTTCTAAAATAATAATAATAATACTGCACACTTGGCGAATAGAGCAAGACCGAAAAAAGTGTAAAATTTTTACCATAACGTGTTTACAAGCGTATGTCTATGTATACATTTTCACCTTTCGACCTTTTTAATATTTTATCGTTTTCAACTACACGTGACTGTTTTGACGTCTATTTGTTTCCATTTATTAGTTGATGTCTGGTTGCCATTGCTATGCTATCCTTGGATAGCAGGCTGACCAGGCGACTTTTACGCCTGGACAAGAACTGCCTGCACCTGGTGACAGGGACCATCACGGGACACTGCTCGCTAAACAAACACTTCCAAACAATAGGCATAACGGACAGTCCTCTGTGCAGGGCGTGCATGGAGGCTGAGGAGACCGTTGCGCACGTGCTCTTTGAATGCACGGGCGTCACCCAGATCAGAATAAACACCCTCGGGTCACCCAGATCATACACAGATGTTCTAAGCAAACCAGGAGACCTAATCACCTTCTGGAGGGAGGTGGGCTGGTTGGAATAACCCCCCAAACGGCCGCTATGGCCCACGCACAATGGTCCAGTCCACCTGACGGACTGAGTGCGGAAACCAAACCCCATAACATAGAACATAGATGTCTGGTTGATGTACGATATTATACCTATACTCCCACGTGACGAGACAGCTGTCAAGTAACTAGGTAACAACTGTTGTCATGATACGTCACAGTTGTTTGTACTCTTCAATTTAGCAACGTTATAATTCGTTGACGTTTTGAGTTTGGGCTCTTTACAATAGACAGATTACAAAATATTATATTATTATTATAAATCTAACTGCCTCGTTGGTCAAGTGGCCGCAAGCGCTACTGCTGAACATGAGGTCCTGGGTTCGATTCCCAGGTCGGGCAAAGTGTCATTGGGTTTTTCTTTCTGAAATTTCTCAGTAGCAGCCCAGTCTGAATTTGTGCCCGGTTGATGGCAATAGGCTCGCCCCCTATTACATGGGACTTAAACATAACTGGCAAAAGATGGGTGTACTATAGGTACATCTCTGCCCAACCCTTCGGGAAAACAAGGCGTGATGTTATGTTTATGTACATCTAACTAAAAAATTGTGTTCAAGCACCATCTACGAAGAGTAGTTTAAGAATAAACGATAAAGTTTAACATACACGAATATAAGAGGAAACATAATTTATTTGATTAAAAGAATAAATTTAATTTATTTTACCGTATTTTTAAACAACAAAGTGTCTATAAAAACCCCTTTTTACGATTTGTGTACCTTACTGTTATTTAATTACCTAAACCTATGGAGTATAAGCCTACTTAGCTACGTAAGTGCAAGTCAAGCACTTGACTCTTTTATCCTCAAAACATCGACAGACACATTTGTTTCTGTTGATAACATTTATTATTTCGTGCAACACGTTAAAGGCAAGCTTCAGCAAATTTTAATAATACATTCTGTGCTCGAAATTAATAAAGTGACAGGTGATTCCGGTTGTTTCAAATTTTATTTAAATTTTCAATGGACGCGTAGTTTTTACGCAGTTTTTTTTTCGTTTTTAATATAGGCAGAGGTGTACCTATAATACGCCCACATTTCGCCAGTTATGTTTAAGTCCCATGTAAAAGGAAGCGAGCCTATTGCACAAATTTGGGCACAAATTCAGACTCCGGGCCGCTACTGAGAAATTCCAGATGGAAAAACCCACTAACACTTTGCCCGACCTGGGAATCGAACCCTCGTGCTCAACAGTAGCGTTTGCGACCACTAGCCAAGGCATTCATTTTTTAATGATTCCTTCATAATTTTTAAATGATACTCATATTGTATTTAATCGTTGAAGGTTTTCATTCCATCGTATTACAAAAAAAAAAACCTAGATACACAACTAATATTTCTAAAAGCACAACTAAACTACTCACTAATAGCCAACTTACGTGGGGTGAGTCATATTTATCTCCATGATAAGCTCCCTGGGGATGTCGAAGTAGTCCGGGTCCTTTCCATTAGCGGACAGGACAAGGGGCAAGATGTCCCACGCCGTCTTCGGAGGCTTCCATCCCAACTTGAGACAGAGCTGCAACAATATTTATTACGTCAACTTGTAGATCGCTTAAGTTCGAATCAGACAGTCAATTGGAAAGTACAATTGGGCTTGTGATTCATGAAGATTGCAAGTTAAGTTTTATTGAGTCTGGAATTTAAATTGGCTTGTTAGTTTAAAGTGATAGAATTGCACTTTTGACAAAGTGCACTTTTGATAAAGTTCAATTGTCACTACAGGACATAGACCTCTATTTTTGTTAAGGCACAAGCGTCTGGGTAGCCCAAGGAAATCAAAATTTCTTACGTTTTTTTTGCAAATTGCAGGTCAGTATCAAGTTATATGTTGATCTAAATATGAGTCTCGACTGTATAAAATATTTATTTATCCAAAAATATTATAAATTAAAGTCGCTTTTCGTGTTTGTCTGTATGTCTGCGTTGTTCTTCTAAACCACGCAACAGTTTTTGATAAGGTTTTCACTATAGTTTAGAGAATTTATTCCGGAAGGTTTATGTGTATCATACGTTACTATTAAAGTTACGTAAAACTAAGAAATCTCGATGTTTTGTCAAGTCGTAAAAACCGTGCAAAGCATGATAGGGTCGCTAGTAGAAATATAATCACAAAAATCATCAATACGACTCTCTAGTTCATATTACCCTATTGGAGGAATATTTCAAGAAATCATGACATTTGTGGCCAATTCAAACTGAAGAAGTTGTATTGCTGATTGTAATGATTATAATTATAAGTTAATTAGATAATAAGTCAGGATAAGAGTTAGGTAAGTACGCTATCGCAATAGGTTACCCAGTAATGATAGATATAAGTTGGAAATAAATAAATAAGTAAAATTCTATAAAACCATATTTTTGTTACGGTCGCGAAACACATTTTAATTAACATACACCCTGCAAATCGTAAGGTAAATCGTTAAATGTAATCGTTTAATCGTAAATCGTCAAATTTTCTTAAAACTTTATCTTTTCGGAAAATTTGAATTTCGCGGGCTACCCATCGCCACGTTTGTTCATATCGCAAAGTTGCTTACAGCTAGCATCCTTACGATGTTTTCCTTCGCCATTCATTCTTTGTTGTGTGCAAGAACCTAATTAGTAATAAACTCTAGGTTTGTTAAGCAAATTCACTACCAACTTAAATTATCCGTATATTCAGATCACAACAAGATGGATTGTGTGAGGAATGATATGAAAGATAAGGGAGTGAATGATAGCGTGACGGTTGACAGGGGAGAGTGGAAGAAGAAAACGAGTTGCGCTGACCCCTGTCATTTTGTCACCTGTATAGAACCACGACCTACGCACCTGTGTAGAGCTACGAGTATATAACGGCAAATTTTGTCTAAAATAATTAATTAATAAATAAAAACCTTTATATCAGACCAAATGATCCATTTAAAAAAAACACAATTTATAATGTGTGAATATGTGTGTGTGTTGTGTGTGTATTATAAACCAATGTGTGTACTAACTACATGTACGCTGGTATTAATCATGGTATTCAAGCCATTTTAATGTGTATTTCATTGATGTAGGGTATCACTTAGCTTAACATTTTTCCTTGACTGTACCTAGGTACTTGTTATTTAAACATTTCTTTTACATTTGCAATTCCCTCCCTACAAAAGACATTCGTAACATAACAAACGCGAATACATGACCCAAATATGCAATACAATTGTGATACCCCAAACAAATAACGTTATGCAAGACCGTTTTATTCACGTAATCAGTCATTCTAAAATAAACAAGCCTAACGGCCTAACTAAATTCAACACTAAACAATGGTAGTGTAAACAATGATTTGAGTAATATACGAAGTTTTAGTTTAATCACAGTATAAAAAAATAACAGTATTATGTCACGGCTGTGACTTTAATTTATGTCTGTATTTTTATGGTGTAAAGAGTATTTATTCTATTCCATTCTATTCTATTCTTGAAATAATAGGGTGTTTTACTCTTTATAAGAAAAAATCTAAAAATATATTATTGAGATAGCTTAGGCAAAAAGCAGTCGGAAAACGTTAGTTTTAGTTCATAAAATAGCAAAGTAAATTTTTAAATTAAATTCAAAGGTTTCAGCTTTTTTAATCTGTTTCATAACACCATTAGATAGTAGTCGCCATGTTATTAGAAAGTGTTAACTGGCAACTATCAGCGTACCTTTAATCTATAAATTTGTTTACACAGCCAACTGATGAACCACAGAGCAATATGGCGTCCACTACGTCCAGCGTTTTCGTCAAATTACGCGCGAAATTTGAAAATGCATTTTAATGGCACCTAACGATTGAATAAAAAATTTGTGAATTTTTTAGTGGTTCATTAGCACTATAGAATCTAATTGAGACACTTTTTAATAATGGGTGTAACACCCTATTACCTACGGCCGTTTGGTAGATGAACCTTCCGCGTCCGTCAGAACTGCCGCGCACTCGATACTGTTGCGTAGGTACTGATCACTGAGATTTCAAAGAGCGTCATTTCGACCGTTTTCTATGAAGACATAGTACTGTTACTTACTTATTCTGTGGTTTTAGTATTGTTTGCATGTAGCAGGTGCATGGGAACGAGATATGTCAGCTGTTGAATGATTTATTTGTAGCGGATGCAATAACTGAATGTTTTTCAATGACCATCAATCGTATGACGACGATCTAGTGTAAAAGTTTTATTGTGTATAGAGAGGTGGAGAAATATAGGAGTAGTTTGGAGTTATTCGAGTGTAGAGTAAATTGGTTTGTTCTGAAACTTTGGTGAGAATTAAATAAAGGTTTACGTATGATATTTTTTGTAGCTTTTTGTTACATAATGTACACAGTTTTGTTAATTACGAATATTGATGTCGTGTGAGCATATTTATTACTTAATTTCTTCCTCATACGTTCGAATAAAATATAATACGCCTAGTATAGGTAAAATTATCTTACGGGTATTTTGGTTATGAAAAAACCCTAAGCAGCTACAAAGGTAATATTTTGTGACTAAGTGCGAATTTCTCATAATAATTAATCATCTAAACCGAGTTAGAAAGATGTCAGTGTCAATATTCCAAAGAAAATAATGACACTGACAGCTTCCTCGTAACATAAGTTCCAATTGATAACCAGTATCAGACACTAGTTTTCTGACATTTATGCTGAACTGGCCCTATTTGGCGCAGCCGTGAGGCACACAATACTATTTTTAAGTTATTTTTTATTTATTTTTTCTGTTTTTTTTGTTTTGTGTGAATATTGGAGTCAAATAAATTTATTTTCTTTCTTTCTTTAAAACGGAGTCAAATAAATTTATTTTCTTTCTTTCTCTTTCTTTAAAACGTGGTTTATACGTAAAACTTAGTCACATCACTGGAATCTTAATAGTACTTAATCTGGTATTACTGAGTATTATCTATCTTGTACAGCTTCCCTATTATACACATTATAATTATGTGCTTACCTCAGTAAACTCGCAGTGCATAGGGTCACCCAGTATGGTGCCGTCTGGCTGTCGGTAGCCGGCGTAGCTGATGAGCTGGCTGTTCCATATCCTGTAGTCATGCTGCATGTCTGTTCGCTGGGGAAACACCGTCATGGCTGACCTGTAGGAAAATATGGTCGATTGAGTAATATATCGTTTCAAAAAATTATGGCAAGTTGTATCCTAACTAATAAATTATAAATGCGAAAGTGAGTTTGTTTGTTACGCTTTCACGCTAAAACGGCTGAAAGGATTTGGATGAAATTTGGCACATGGGTAGACTATGACCTGGAGATGGACATAGGCTACTTTCATCCAGGATCGCAGACGAATTCATGGACATCAGCTAGTTTTTTACAATTATGACCGTAATTTATTTAAAGACTAGCACTTTGCCCGCGGCTTCGCTGCCGTGGTCTTTCCCGCGGGACCCGTTATTTTTCTCGGAATAAAAAGTAGCCTATGTTACTCCCTGAAAACTAAGCTTTCTAATGGTAAAAGAATTTTTCAAATCGGTCTAACAGTTTCGGAGCCTATTCAATACAAACAAACAATCAAATCTTTCCTCTTTATAATATTAGTATACAATTCAAGACGTTGATAATGATTACTATCAACTTGCATCATCCCACTGCTGAGCAAAACCTCTCCCCATGACTTCCAAGATTAAGATCCATAAAAAACAACTTTTGTTTATCTCCTAATCAAGTTAAGGTATCTAAAAAATCATCACTTCAAATCAAATTAAATATTATTTTTCATTGTCATTTTATTAACAAAGAAACGATAAACCCTCATACACACTTCGAGTTTAATAATAGAAGAATGCAGTACTAATAATAGTAAAATGTTCTCACCTAATATTTCCTTTGTTGGTGCTGTATTTCATGTGATTGCACAGCGCTTCGAACATACCGCTCGTGGTTGTCACTTGCCGGCAATCGAATACCTGTTGCACGAACATACACGATTAATATGTTAAGCTGTGCTCACAAGGGTTATTTTTTCGGCAAATATAGCTCGGTGATTGTTACCATGGTTACTTAGTCAGGCAATTTTCGGAGATCTAGTTTAATTCCTAATAATCCCTGCATTGTTTCGGTAATATTTACTCTACAGCAACCTATAAGTTATTAAGTTGTTTTATTATATTAAAATGGTCAAAGCTGAAAAATGTGGTGGCATATACACCATTTCCAATAATTTATTAACTATTTGTTGATATCGCAGTAAAATGCTTGTTGTTGTTGTGAAATTATATTTGACATCATTGACCAATATCAACGAAGATTCAAAGGGCTACCTTTATTAAATTAGGTAGGCACCTATATGAACTTTGGGGACAAGTGATCAATGAGATCTTCCATTTCGACAATGAATATAAATGAAGACGTTCATTATTCGTTTCATTCATTCGTTCATCATTCAGTGACGACTAAAGAAAATGTAGGTGTTTTGACACTTTTGACAAGTGCCCGGACCTTACGTCTCAGTGCTGCCACCTAGTGTCACATCATTTCAGAAAACCCTCATTTGAGTTGCTCATGGAAAGACACCTTTAGTTATCTACACCTGCACGGAGTATAAAGGAAAGCTTTATTAGAGTTCACTGAATGTCGCTTGGGGATGTTATATAACATTCCGAGTGGATACGTTGGCTTTATTAAAAACTGCAGTGAATTGTAAAGTTTTGTTTGACACAATTTTCCTATTTTTTTTAGTTAGTCGATATTTTTTAGTTTTTTTTTCTGATATTTACCTAGATTGACTATCTTTAATTGCGTATTCAGATAGAGCAGACCACTATTAACTAAAACTGCTTCGTTGGTCTAGTGGTCACAAGCACTACTGCTGAGCATGAGGTGCTGGCTTTGATTCCCGGGTCAAGCAATGTGTTATTATGTTTTTCCGTCTAGAATTTCTCAGTAGCAGCTAGGAGTCTCGATTTGTGGGACATGGGAGTTAAACATAACTTGCTAAATGTGGGTGTACCTACCTCTGCCTAACCCTTTGGGGAATACAGGCGTGATGTTATGTTATTAACTAAAACTGTTACTACATGAACCGAGTTGTTTGATTACATAAATACAGCAATTTTACGTAAATTGTTAAACCCAAACGAGATTTCGCTACAATTTCCATTCAAAAAATTCAAATTCGTTCCACAATTCCATTTCTTAATTCGTCAAGGTTTAACAAAATTTACGTTAAAATCTCATCGGGTGTCGAATAAGATACTCGTAGATAAATGTTAGGTAAAGTGGTAAGTGGTAGGCAATCGTCGCGTCGCATCGCATCGCTCACTGTCGTATTAACAGGTCGAGAGGTGCTAAGGAGAGAGCGCGATACGCCGCGGGCCTTATTCTGTAGTAGAGGATTTTATTTTATTATTATTTTTATTATTCCCGCTGGATGCGGAAAGCACAGAATCGGTCGAGGTGGCAGTGGACGTCTGTCGGCTGAAATTATGATGATGATGTTTTTTTATTTACAAAAAATGTATGAAGGGTGGGTATCTCAAATTCAGAATCAAATATGTAGTTACTGTAAGACACTTTTAAGCGAGCCTTTTACTAATCTACAAGTTTGAAAGGGTATTTAAGTGTACAATCTGCGCAAAGCATTTAGCTAAATAAGATTATGTAATCCCTACGCGTAATCATTTCCGTCCCTTCCAAATAAATTAGGATAAATTTGAATTTAGAATCTCCACAGTAAGCCACACGCCACTGTTAACAAACCATTAGGTATAAGCTGGCCTCTTATACTATTGAAACTCGCGTACTACGCTAGCAAAGCTGAAGGTCAAAGTATCACCGTCGACGTACAGTTTACTGTGCCTTACCTAAGAAGTAAACCCATAATCAGCCAATAATGTTACTGGGACACAGGGCGTACTTTCTTCGAGAGGGACTGGACTGTAATCCACCACGCGGGCCCAGTGCGGGTTGGCAGATGTCACATGTCTTCGAATTTTTGGTTCTAGGACAAGCCCGTTACCTCACTATGTTTTCCTTCACCGTTTTGGATCCGCGACCTACAACTTACAACTCGTAAGTCTAGGCCGTTACTGAGCCACCACTGCTCACAGTAGTACCTATACCCGAATTCAATCTTAATTTAATTTGTCAACACGAAGATTAATTGATGATTATGACTCAGCATCCCAACGTATTGATAGATTAAAAATAGATTTTGCGCATCACTGGATTCTCTCAAGTTTACAAACTTTAACCCATCGGCGAAAAACGCTGATATCATTCATTACGTTACACAATGTTATCTGGATGGGAAAATATGAAGCTTTAATTCTTTTCACAATATATTTTTTAGTCTGAACAATCAAATGTAACATATTGATCTAATCTTAAAAGTCAAACCTTGTTCTGATTGAAGAGAAAACAAATAATTAAAGCTTTTTTTAAATTTTGCTTTTTATTCAAGAGAATACAAGTGAAATGCTCAGAATAGTCCCTCAAGACCGAGAGTCTATAATCAAATCGTTCGTTCCGATTAACCGAAGCAATCTGTTTAAGCCGCGTAATTACAAAACGTACTCGCGAACATCACAAGGATTTAGCAGTCGGGTCTGGTAATGCCGATTTAAGTCACCCTCATCCTTCGCTAACCGACAGAGTGAATGAACGAATGAATTAAAGTTGTTACGACGTCTGCTAGCGGTTCTAATTACAAAAATATTATTTAGGTTTTTAGGAAAATTAAGGTATTTTTGGTTTTTTGCTTGAATATCGTTTATTTAAAGCAGCAAAAAAATCGTCCTAAGGGGTTTCTTAAAATATTTATAGACAATTCAATTTGATCGTCAAAGAGAAACTAAAGCAAATGAAGACGTAATATTACTTGTGTTCGGGCATTGTTCAAGACAGGCTTGAATTATTATTACTATCTACTCTAACTTGAAACAAACAGACAGCTAATTGTACTCATTCTCAGAGCTCTGTAGGCATAACAAGTAAATGCCAGACTGTTCTATTCAGGAATATAACAAACGGGAATTTTCTATTAGTTGAATAAATTTTAATTTAATCTTCATAATTGAAAAGACCTGGAATTAATTAAATGAATAGAAACTTTCAGTGCTTCAAATGGCTCTATACTCATTGAAGCGAATTCTGGAATAATAATTAGTTGTATATTATGTACTTACTTATATTACAGATTCTCTAGTATTGTGAGCTTTACAACGTGCCGCTAGTGGCCAGTAATCATAAAAAATAATAGGATAAAATAAATAAATTATTCGTAAATAGAAAGATTTTAATTTTCAAGCGCTCCTCGACATAGGTCTCTCTATTCCTTCAATTTGCCTACTCTTTTCAAATACAAATATTTTTTATTTGTTGAGCATAGGTATAGATAGTGCAATCCACGACGATGCGCCCCACTCCACTACGCCCCGTACTAAAGTACAGCTTACAGTACAGTAATCGCGGAGAAGGGCGCGTCGTCGTGGATTGCACTATCTGTAGGTTAAGTACAGATGTTGAAATTATTAAAGAACGCTGGGTCTAGCCGTCATCAGCTTACAAAGTTATTGCAAGATAATCGTTTTAATTTCATGGATACGATGTTATGATCCGTGACCCCAGCAATTGACCTCTGCGCTATAGTTCTTGTACAGGTTGCTCCAAGATGCTTTTTTAGAAAATGACAAATAAATCAATAAATAATACCGCTTAATGTTGTTATAATATCTTCATAAAACGGAAACGCGAAACCGTTTATGTGTGTCGACATTTTAAAGCAGTACGCTCCCGCTGGAGAGAAAATTTGTTTTCTTTTAAAATTATCTGAATTATAATTTTAAGGAACATTTAAATTGGCTAACGACTGTAAAACCCTCTAGTGAAAGCTTGGTGGAACCCTCACGGAAAACTAGCCGTTAATTGCCAACAGTTTTTTTTTTCTCACAGTACGAAATGGGAGTTTTCTCATTAGAGTCAGCAAATTCATTTAGTTCCCGTTTTTCTTGCAGGTCGCTAAAGACTATGCTAGGTAAGTGCTAGTATAATTGATTCTTGAGGCCTTAGTTTTGCTGGTTGAATTCTTTTTGTTCAGAATTATTTGTGGGCAGTTTGAAGAACAATGATCTTATTGTTATTAGAGACGTAGCATATCCGTTCACACAGCAGATGTTATGTCTATTTTTTCTCAAACAGAACTCTAATTTTAATATTTACTTATCATGATCGTGTGTTTTCATAACCATTCATGAAGAACTTTATTTAATTAAAATAGTCGTGAATTAATGATTGTCTAAAAAAATATAATATAAATATGTGAGGAGTTGTTCAGTGCTCTCCTGAAAATATTATAAATAAATGCCTGAAAAACTGCAGGAAATATTTCTTCTATTGGGTGACTGGTAATTAGTGTCCAATACTTAAACACATGACTTTACTCATCATCATGAACAACTTTTACTAAAAAAAAATCTGCTGTTCCCTGTTCGCATAACTTGAAAAAATGTAAGGAACAGCAGATTTTTCTTTCTCGATTGCAGGTTTGGTCCCATACTAAAAAATTTATTGTTCATAATGATGCATAAAATTACGTGTAGTGAATAAAATTAGGTGTTAAATAAGTATCGCTCACTAATTTCCAGTCACCCTATATATACCTACACTCATAAAGGAAAAAAAAACGGCAGAAGTGAAAAATTGAATATTAACGTTGTGCATTTTTCCGTCTTACGAATTTTCGATCAGGTCTAGTGTCCTGACGCGAGTTTAACATTTTTTACCTATCACAAAAAACCTGCACAACGCCGCTAAAGAAGTTTTCACTTCAAAAAAAGTAAAATAAAAGGACAGTTTAAACACAAACAATAATAAAGTAAAGAATGTAAAAACAACTGACTTCACTAATAAGGATCTTTTACATTTTCATTAAGTAATTTGCTCGCGTAAAAGAAATTTTGCCGTCAAGAAACGGCCAGTCAGCAAGTGTCCATTAGAGTTTTTTCTCTCTTTGGAAATAACGAACTAAAATTGTTCTAACAACGCTTAATGACAATTCATATTTTTATTTTGCAACTTCTTGAGAAAACTTGCGAGGCAGCAAAAGCAAAAGAAAAGGTGTGAACGTAATAATTGTTCCCTCCATTCAAGTTGTATTTTTTTCTGAATTCTCAGTTTTGTTAACCATTTTTTTTTTGTTTTTCTTTTTTTTCAATAGTTATATTAAATGTAAGGCAATATATTCAAAGTGAACTATTTAAAATGCTCTTAAATAAAATAAAAAAAACTATCTTAAAATTAAGCATAACTTGTAGTAAGATCTATCTACAAAATATGCTTCGAGATGCTGCCGACAAACTGTTTTGCAGTTCAGTAACTTTATGTATGTAATTTTTGATATAGATTTTGAATAAATAAATTAAATATTTTAGAATTTGTAACAAAATCCTCATACCTGTAACTTAGACCACTGTATTCTTCCGATGCATCGACTGGCATTCCTCCAAGCAAGCTTAGCGCCGAACACCAGCTCAGTGGTAGTCAGCTGGTAGGTACCAGTCTTCGCCACTTCTTCCTGGACCACCTTCCAGCGCGCTTCATGGGCTGTGGTGTTGGCTCTGTAACAGAGGAAAAATAAAGAAGGCTGTTTGGAAGACCAGGGGAACTACAACCAGCTCGTAAAGCAGTATTATTTTAATCTTACTACAGTGTGGAAAAGAGTCGGGCCTATGCAGGACGTTTAGGTCCATCTCTTTCCCACACTCAGACAAGACTAAGCTATAGTATTTATCATTTTCGAAGAAAAAAATAATTAAATTATAAAATGAAAAAAATTACATGTGCAGTTAATATGGCACATGCTTTTTTTAAAGTTCGGAATCGTAGGGCGTCATTTTTTTACCAACTACAGATAGTGCAATCCACGACGACGCGCCCCACTCCGCGATTACTGTACTGTAAGCTAAGTACTTTAGTTCGGAGCCGAGTGGAGTGGGGCGCGTCGTCGTGGATTGAATTATCTAGAACTTTTTGACAGTCCGACTTGATGTGCCATATTACCTGACCATCCCGTAGAAATACCTAAATATTGTATGGTTTACTTTACATACATGAAACTCGCGATGGACAAATTCGTGATAATAACACTAATGGTTTTCTTCAACATCGTGAACTAAATCGCAGTCAAAGACTTACTCAGAGCCAGAATAGTTGTGTAATGAGGTATAAACTAAACTCAATGCAAGTTATGTAGGCTGAATGTAGCTATTTCTAATGTCCTCGTGTATTTTCTTTTGTGGGTGTACATAGCAGGGCATTACTTTACGTCATCTTAGATTTATCGATCGTGTTTTTGCGTGACTACGAATAGAACTCTTTATTACGTACACCATAATGAATTACGATATACGAAATTTTCAAGCTTAAAGTTTGCTTATAAGTATTTATCAAACGAGTCTTTAGAGGTATGAGGAACAGGGTGTAAAGTTCACTCATCCATCATAGAAAAGGGAGGATCCTCCGACCAGACGGGTTGTGTCTGGCGGGCAACTGCCCGACTGTTTATGTCGGATAGTCTTATATAATTATGTCGTTCGCGCGGTAAACTCTAATTGCGCGATGCAGGATTTGTGTGACGTCATTCTTTGATGCGTAGTTCGTATGTGGCGGTGTAACCGCTACAAGTCTACCTAAAACAAGTTTTGACGTTTATCTTATGCAAACCTCGATGGTTAGAACGGCCAAAGTGCCGAACTGTCTAGTACAGGACTGGACCCATATCATTAGTAGTCGACTATTATTGTTCACTCTTGCTTTCATGTATCGATTGCAGGATTCAAATATATAAATATGTCTAGATAGACAATCAAAGCTGTGAGCTCGTCGAAAAAAATTGCGTCCAAGTGTTGGCCGCTAAATGCACGCACACTAGAGAAGCACAATGACAGCCCAATGACGTGACGCGAGTGTAAGACGTAGCTGTCGCACGCCAGCATAACAAAGTTGGCCCGTTTGTTTTAGTTCTTTTGCAACGCGACTCTCTCTATAGACATATAAATAATCAAAGGTAGGATTGTAAGCAGGTATAGATAAAAAACTCAAACCCAAAGCATTTATTTCAAATAAACCAAATACAGGCACTTTTGAATTGTCAAGGGGTCGGTCAGTCAGAAAGATGAAGCTAGTTGCCCATTCCAAAGCGTAGTGGGTACCTATGGAGAATAACGGGCAAGAAACAAATATGATAAGTACGTAGACTCCTCACTTTTTTACTATTTGTTATATACGAAGTAGTATTCCGTAGTATTCGGTACTACAGTCTTCTTTTTCGTGTGGTTAGTAAACCAACCTGGTGTCAGAGTTGTAAAGCCGCCCACGGGCCTCTGACTTGGCTTCACATGCCGTCGAGAAATATCTCTCAGGCATGCCGGTTTCCTCACGATGTTTTCCTTCACCGTTTTTTGAGCAAGTGATAATTATATAATACGCACATGAATCCGAAAAGTCAGAGGTGCGTGCCTTGGGTTCGAACTCGAGACCTACGACTTGTCAGTCTGACGGTCACACCACTAGGCTATCACTGCTATTGGTATTGGTACTACAGTAAAAGACGAACATTCAATGCAGAGCTTTTAAATCAGCATCATTCAGCCGAAAGACGTCCACTGCTGGACATAGGCCTCCCCCAAGCACCGCCACTTCGACCGGTTCTGTGCTTCCCGCATCCAGCGGATTCCTGCAGCCTTCACAAGGTCATCGGCCCACCTTGTGGGATGCCTTCCAACGCTACGTCTTCCAGTACGTGGTTGCCACTCCAGAACCATTGGCCCCCATCTGCCATCTATTCCGCGAGCAATGTACCCTGCCCATTGCCACTTAAGTTTGGCAATTCTTCGGGCTATGTCGGTTACCTCGGTTCTCCTGTGGATCTCTTCATTTCTGATTCGATTACGTAGGGAAACTTCAAGCAAAGCCCTCTCCATTGCCCTTTGGGTGACTTTTAACTTAACAGATGAAACATGCCATATAAAATTATAAAATTGTGCAGAGACAATAAAACTTTAGTGTCCCAAGTTTGCCCTAAAACAATTCTCATATTCGAATTGTTACAAAACATATTGCGCGGAAACCCAAAAGGCTCGTGTAATCTCGACTTTCTCTACCCTAATTTTACGGGGCGAATAAAGCCTTAAGTAATGCTCAAATCCCTTGAAGCAATTTATTGCAAATGGTTGCCCAAGTTTATCAACTAACCAGTCAAGGTCTAGTATATAATAAACCAACTGGAGATATTCCAAGTCTATTACAAAGAAAATTAAACTAGTCTTCTGTGCTCCGCGAAAATGTTGTTTCTCTCAAGCAACATGCAACTTGAGAATGCATTAATTAATTTTACACAAATTCTACATTCTTGAACCGAACTTATTCAAACAGAAGGAATTCTCAAAACCACTTTCTTGTCAAGACATAGTGTCAACGTGTGATAAATGATGAAATTTCCTCCTCTCCAAACCGTATAAAAGAAATAAACGTTGTGAGGCGTCAAAACAAGTCCATATGAATGGCGTCGTACTCTCACCGCGATATTAGCATAATATTTGTGTGGAACAAAAGTTATTTTTTACGATTATACGACGTTATAATTTTGTTTTGGAGGAAAAGGTTTTCATTTTCAGGCAGCTGTGTACATTTGATTATGTTAAAAAGATAAGTTATCTGTCAATAACGATTTTTGTTTATGGTACCTATCGGTGCGCCATTCTCGTAATTTGCAAATCAAGAAAATTTATGTCTAACAATATACGCCTTCATTTATGTAGGAAAAATAGTGAAGATACCAATTTGTCTTTCTTTTTAAAATGTTGCCAGTATAATTATATTATCGGCCGCCGTTAGCCTTCAGAAATTAACTGGGCAATAATTATTAGTCGTACGTCAACTTCGAACTATATCAGATTCTTTGATACCAAAGGTAGATACATCTATAAAATTCTCGTGTCACAATGTTCGTTCCCGTACTCCTCCGAAACGGCTTGACCGATTCTCATGAAATTTTGTGAGCATATTGAGTAGGTCTGAGAATCGGCTAACATCTATTTTTCATACCCCTTAGTGATAAGGGTTGTCAAAAAAAAAAAAAAAAGTTGCAAAACAACGTTTGCCGGGTCAGCTAGTAAATGTATAATAACCTCTTAACTGTAGGGTATCTAATAATCTATACACTGCAGAAGTACGTGTAATATGTACACGTACTTCTACATTCCATAGATTATTAGATTTACGATCGATTGTTCGAAACAAATACATAGACAACCTGGTTTGGGTTTTTGTATGTGCAAACGCACCCACGACACAAGAGAGTGAAAACCTAGTAGACGAAGACATTATTTAATTATATTTAACCTAATTTCTTACCTGCGTATAGACGCGAAGTACTGTCCAAGAAAATCCTTGGCATCGTTGAGAACTTCCTCGGGGTCTCTTGGCACTTCCCCACGGCCAGGGATGGCCACCAAACTGCCAAGGCATGCCTTTTCGTTGCAAGGTGTCGGCTGTTGAATAAAAAACACAGTTAATACAATTTTTTACGGGAAAAGTACCTACTTAGTAGGTGAAGATATTTTTAGTGTAAGGAGGTCGACATTTTTAAAGATATTTTTACGTCATTGGCACTACTTTATTTATCATTTTGATAAAAATAAAGTATATTTTAATGTTTACAAAAAGTAGATTATCTTTTGTTAGACTGCGATCATGTTTTAATAACTGCTAGCGATCAGTAGGTGATCGCTACTTTTAAATGAAAAAACTAAACATCGGGTAACTACCTAAGACATAGCATATGATAGCCTAGTGGTGTGACCGTCAGACTGACAAGTCGTAGGTCTAGAGTTCGAACCCAAGGCACGCACCTCTGACTTTCCGGATTCATGTGCGCATTATATAATTATCACTTGCTCAAAAAAACGGTGAAGGAAAACATCGTGAGGAAACCGGAGCCTGAGAGATATTTCTCGACGGCATGTGAAGCCAAGTCAGAGGCCCGTGGGCGGCTTTAAAACTCTGACACCAGGTTAGTTTTACTAACCACACGAAAAGAGAAGACTACCTAAGCAGGTAATTTATAAAAAAGAAAACTCACTGAATTATTCCATTATTTTTTTAAACGTTTGTCCTCACTAGGAATTTTTCCTTAATTGTGGGTGCGTTTACAAACATTTAAACTCATATGCACAAACAGCCAGACCCGGAACAACTACTTGTAGGTCATACAAATATTTTTTCCGTGCGGGAATCGAACCCGCGACACGCAGTGCAGTAGTCAATCGCTTAACCACTGCGCCAACCGTGCCGTCAAATTGAATTGTAAGTACTGCTTCGAACATTTTTTATAACTTGACAAAACGTAAAGATTCATTTATCTAAGTTAAATATTTATGTATGTATCATAATCATAATTCATAATACACAAAAACCTTCCGGAATAAATACTCAAAATAATGGTATAAACCACACCAAAATCCGTCACAAGAGCAACGCGGTCACACAGACAGACGTGTAAAGTAACTTTAATTTATAATATGTATAAATTTTTCTGTCCAAAAATAACTTCGTAGATAAAAAAAATGACACCAAAAATATTTACATTTTAAGCAACCATAATGTGTAAAAAGACAAAAAAGCATTTTTAACGATAAGACAAAAAAGCATGTACCTACAATCATGCCAAAGATCAATGGAGAGAAAAAAAACCTCAAAAGAAAGGACAAAATAAGAAGTACAGAAATAAGAAAAACTACTAAAGTCATTGATGCTCTGGAGCACTGCAAGAAGCTGAAATGGAAATGGGCTGGACACATACGTCGGATGGACTACAACAAATGGGCTAAGAATATAACGAACTGGTCAGGACCTACGAATAAAAGAACCAGAGGTAGACCTAGGGAGAGATGGGTCGACGAAATTAATAAAACAGAGCAGGAAATGACTGGATAGTCAAGGCATTAGATAGAGAGTTTTGGAGGAAAAGGGAGGAGGCCTTTACTCGTGAAGAAATCCTTAATTGACAAATAATTTTATTTTCAATCCACATATTTAATTTACATCAAATTGCTCAAATAGTAAACGTTATAGTCATAAAAATATTATTGAAAAATATGGCAAAATTTAGGTATAAACTAAACGTACTTAAATATTTTTATGTTGTTACTAATAGATAAATAAATGGATTATGGATATTAAATGGATTATTTTATATAAATGATGAGTAACTTCAATTATTTTATATGATTAATGAATTAGTAAACCAAATAATATATTACTGACGAAATAGAATAGGTGTCTCATAATTATTAATTTTTATTTTGAATTATTTTTTATTGTTTTTGCTGCATGTTAATTGAAATATTTATTGTGTGATTGTTATGTTTATTTAATTTAAGGAATAAATAAAGGCTATAATAATAATAAGAATTGTGTAAAAAGAAATTTGTGGGCTTTAATGAAAATAATACAACATATTAGCATAATTATGTAGCCGAACTAGGTGAAAAACCCGTATCTCGGCATACAGAGCCATACCTACCTCCCTGACAATAGACTGAAAAATTTTAGCAAACATTTACCATTTAGTTAAATCTTACAGAAAAAAGATTAATACTCGTATTACAGTATTTTTGTTATTAAAATAGACAAATTGATTACCACTTAAAAAGAGTAGTAGAGTGCAAGGGCATTGGCACTAAAACGACGAATGACAATAAATTAATATTTTATTCGTTTTTTAAAACAAACTAAATTCCTTCCGTGCATTCAGCCAGTACGGTAATGAGAATAAAAGGTATTAACCTTAGAGGCTAATACCGTTAGTTAATAATTTTTCTTTTGGTTTATCCTAGTATTATGAAATACCTAGTACGGTCTGTACTCTGTATTACCTGACCCCTCTTATAAATAAGAGAGGTTTATGCAGGTCACTGACAGTACGAAAATGATTTCAAAATAAATGTCTTATTCATTCATAACGACATTTTTCTAGCGAATACTTTTCACCATTGAACTAGGTACAAATTAAGCATTTCCTTGTTAGATTATTCAAGACCATGCCTGTTTCATTACAAACTAAATTATATAATCATTTGTTGAAAGTCGGCAATAATCTAAAACCTTCATTCTACAAGTTGACTTATTTGCCCTGTATTTCTAGCAGACATTTTCTTCTCGAACTTATTTCAAAAGTAGACCAGTAACTGTCTTTTCAGTTATTATTTAAAAAGAACAAAGTCATGGAGCGCAAGAAAATGTGATTTAAATCTGAGAGCAAAATAAGTAGTGCATTGGTATTCAGTTGTAAGTACTAGGTCTGACTAGATAGGGAATCTTATTAGTAAGGAAAATGGATACGGCATTTTCTTGAAGTAAATGCAATGGATAGCTCGGCGACTGCCACGAATGAACTGTTTATTTTCTTGTTGTTTCCATTAAAATGTGAATTGCTTAGTAATAAGATATTTCTGTTTGGTTATGACCGTTGTGACACTTTTACAATAAACCTTTGCGAACATGAATAGAAATACCCATTTTCTGAAAGCTTCATTTTGAATTGCTGCATTTCCTTATTCATCGGCAGATAATACACTCACACTCAGACGTACCAGACATACCACTTTGCTATCAGTACCATCGGCCTCCACTAATTATCTAAAGATGTCACTTTTCTTGCGTCTATCTGCTTTATATAATGATAAATTCCAATCTTTGGACCCCTTTAATATCACACGAAACAGACTTAAAAAGGAGATTATCCAAATCCTTCAGCAAACGCCAGACACTCAGCTTGATAAGTAATGCCAGTTCAATCATAGGTACATAGACATACACACAACATTACATACATTTACAGCACCTACACCGCGCAGATACACACCCGCACACACTATAAATATGATTAACCATGTCATTCTCTGTATTTTTTTTTTTCTTTACTTTCTGTGTACTTCGTAATTGGCGTAATGTTTATGTTTAGAATAATAATTATGTTATACTTGCTGTCAGCTGTGAAGCTACCTTATAAATAAATAAATAAATAAATACAAGCATCAGCTATGACCAAAAAACACATTTTATCCCTAAGCTATAAAGTATATTGATTATTTTAACCATGTCAAATGTACGTTTACGTTATAAAATTACCCATTACCGATCACGTTAAAAAAGACACACATTTTCCTTTGACTCGCCAGAAAACCCAAATAAAAATGGATGTCAACGAAACGTCTCATAAACGTCCCATAAAATCAGTCCCTATTCTTTACCTAAAACATGTTTTTCACATAAAAATAAACTTTAATAACATTGGCCGCAATTACGTAAAGAGCAAGGATCACAAATCGTTCTAGCTCGGTAGGTAAATAATTTTTCTTCGTGATGCGAATATTGAGTAGTAGGCTAGTCGCGCATGAACCACTCAAGTCAGCGACAAGCTACATACATTATTCATGTCCTGTAGTGACTTGCCCGTCGCATTCATAGCCGATGGCAGCCACGCGCTGTGCCTTTAAAAAGTGGCTCGTTTGTGGAAAGCCTTATACTCTTTGGCGTATGCCGCCAACTGTGTGCTTGATAACTTCATTACGTCAAAATGGTCGCGTTCCGAAGAGCTTGTTTATTCTCAAAGTTTTTTGCATTATCCCTTTAAAAGTTTGGCTCGATTTTTGTATTGGATGTGCGAAACACGTAATCTTGTTGATCTACTGATGTGTCCTTTTTACTCAGTTTTTCTATGGAAAATAATGCGTATGTTCTGTGATATTTCATTAATTTCATGCTCTTAACAAAGTGTTCATTTTTTTTCTCAATAAAAACTTTGAAGGTCTGATGGGCAGTCAATAAACTCAGCCTATCGCAGTCCACTGCTGGACATAGGTCTCTGCCAGGTTTTGCCACAGCACCTTGTCCTCAACTTCTAGCTGAGGGGCGTCCCACGCTACGCTTGCCGATACGCGGTCGCCACTTCAGGGACTCGTCTGCTCCAACGGCCATCGGTCTTTTGAAAAACATGGCCAGCCCACTGCTAGTTCTAGGCAGTCGCTTCATGTAAAATACTGATATTCAGCGGCATCAGGTTAGACTGAAAGCCGACTTCAATATACAGATAGTGCAATCCACGACGACGCGCCCCACTCCGCGATTACTGTACTGTAAGCTGTACTTTAGTACGAAGAGGAGCGGAGTGGGGCGCGTCGTCGTGGGTTGCACTATCTATAATTGGGAAATGGCTTTTTTTTTTTTTTTTTTTTTGGGTGGGAAATCATCAAATGACGTCTCCCGCTCTGGGTGGAGCGGGAGGGCGTGTCAGACTTTTACTGACTAAAACCCACCCGTGTTCCTTCTCTTGCCTGTGCAATGCCAGGGGGCCACGGTATCCCTTTCGGACTTTCCCGCAAATTGGGAAAATTGGGAAATGCCATTGGGAAATGGCTAGACAGATAATAACGAATACAAGCTTTAGAAGGTGTTAAACAAATTATTACAAAAACAAATTTAGTTGATTTGCGATGGAGTTAGCGATAACGCTAAACCATAACGAAAATAAGACAGACGATAAGATTATCCCTTCACACACTCAACTCGATTTTAACACCTTCCTTTATTTTATGAAGTTTCTAACTGAATCTCGAATAGGTATTTCACCTCCCATATTTTACGAGTAACAGCAATATTTTCACGCTGTGTAACCATAAAAGGGAAAAGACTATAAAACATGATGGGGGTTTTATGGCTTTTCAATGATTTCGATACAAATTGCCGTGTTGTTTATCACTAGTAAAAAGGTTGTAGTACTTAATATTGGCGCGGCCTGGGAAGTGGTAAAATAGGAAATTACTATAGCGTGTTTCTCTTTTTTGCCTTATTTTGTAAACAAATATGGTCTTTCGATTTGAGAAAATTAATATCTTTATTGATTAACTTGGAGCAATTACAGAAATTAATATAGAACCCCCACCCCCCACCCCCTACCTACTCATAAACACAGATTAAATAACTTACATGGAATAACATAAGCTTTTAAAGCCCTTAGATCTTATATTAATTTATAACACTATTCTATTTTTCATTAACCTACGGATAGGTAGATAAATTAACATAGTGAAACTTTTAAATCACTTATTAATTCATGAATCATATAGCCTATATATATAATGCCAACTATGTGACCGCCCGTATTTTTCTGAATATTCAGTTATTTTTTCTAAAATTGACTTTAAAATGGGTCATCCTTTTTCTTATATTTTTTTTTTTACAAAATCTCTATTATTTTATGGACTTATACTTTTTCCTTTTTTTTTTTTTGAAAAAAATGTCCACCTTTTTTTTTCACAATCAATAAATTTTAATTAAAAAAAAAAAGTAATCACATAAAATTACTCAGAAGCTTTTAAAAATAATAAATAGAATCCAAATCGAGCCAATAACATCGGAGATATCTCAAAAAATAAAAAATTGAACAGCATGAAAAATATTAAAGATTTATCATAAATATTCAGAAAAAATCGGGCGGTCACATGCATGGGTGGCATTGTATTGCCATCAAATTATCTGGCCAAAAATATAGCCATGTAAACCGCTCAATGCATTTTATGTTCCCTAACAGTATCTTCTTGCTAAAGACAGTTTGCAAACAAGCTTGTACCAATTTCGCCGATCGCGTTGAATAGTAAGATGTTGACTCTCGTCACTTTAACGATCGTTAAGCTTTATCGGACTAACCGAGGGTTGTTCGATCAACTTCGATTAGTCTTCGTTTAAAGCTGTATAGCTCTAGACGAATAAGATTTCGATTAAAACTGTCTGGCACTATTTCTATAGTAGAGTACACTTAATGCCGATCAGTTACATTTTAGAGTCGACTGGTTCCCATTGTACCATATGCAGCATTGACCTGCACCATAAATGGTGCAAAGGAGACTAATTAGTTTCGTTTGCACCATTCATGGTGCAATTGAAACTGCATTGATAGTATGGTCTCATCAGCACCATTGAGGTGACACTATACTTGGTATCAATGCGGTTGTAGGTAATTCCTCAAAGTATATATTTCCTCTTTACATGTTCTAATATTATTTAAGTGTTGACAAGGTAACTGTTTTGTTTTTATTCTGTCATTTTATGTCATGGTTATTGTTAGAAGAGATCGCAAAAGAGAAAGATCGATACGCAGCCCATTGTATGTTCTGTAGTGTAATATATTTTCTGGTGTACTATAAAGTATATATATATATATATATATAAATAAAATAGTCCCAGGGGCGCCGACTCTGTGGCTCGTAGTTGTGGGGGCTCCAGCACCGACGAGACGTAATTAGTGCGTGCAGAGCACCCCTTACCAAAGGCATACTACATTCAAACTGATCAACCAATCGCCTTTACAACCGATACCTATTTCTTTAACATGACTTGCAGCACGACAAGACTGGGGTGCATTAATTTTCGATCTCTCTTTCGCTCGCTCTTGCATCGTGGATTTTCTTACAGGCGCGACGCGACTCTAATAAAACAATTTCTAAGAAAAGTTCACGGTAGAACAATTACCGGTGTCGCGTCGTGCCTGTTTGCGGGAGCCTTAATTCAAAAGTTTTTTTGGATTAACACATCAAAGTAAATGCTATTTCTGTACGAATTGTCAAAATTAAACGTAATCTATCTGAGGTGCTTAAATTTTCGAGCTCGATTCGCCAGTACAAACTACTTTCCATCAGACACTAATAAGATGTATGTTGATCGGCGATGCACTTAAAAGCAGTGTACACACGGCTTCACATCCTATTTAGATCCTTTATAATGCGAGATCAGCGTAAACTGGAAATGTATAGCTTGATGTGTAGCCGTGTGTACAACAATAAAACTAAGTGTAAAAAAAAAACCGGCCAAGTGCGTGTCGGACCACGCACAATGAAGGGTTCCGTAATTGGAATGAATGAATCGTAAGAACAAACTTAACTTTGTAATTGAAAAACATGTTCTCCCATACGGAATATATGTGAGAACATGTTTTTGTAATCGCAAATTTAAGTTGGTCGATTATTACTCGTAAACTTGTAAAGCACACTTAAGTGTGATAGTTTTCCTTTAAACTTCGTTATATATAGGTACTACTCCCGTGACATTTGAATTTCTAACTACAACTTTTTAGTTGGTAGAGGGGGGGACACTTGACTCTTCGAAAATTGGTACTTTAAAGCTTGATAAGTCACGAACGGTTTACTTAATCAAAAAACGGTCTTCGCAAACCTCTAATATTTTTGAAAGACCTATCCTATATATCCAACAATATCCCACACTATGGGAAGGACGAAAAAAAATATATCATCCCCACTTTACACACCTAAATAATTGTTTTTTTCAAAAATTTATTTTACTTATTTTTTAGCGTCATTAACGTGTATAATCATACTAAATTACAACTTTCTAGTACCAATAGTTTTTGAGCTAAACCGCGGACAGACAGACAGATAGACAGACAGACAGACAGACGGACATGGCGAAACTATAAGGGTTCCTTGTTTACTACGGAACCCTAAAAATTGAGGTAGTTTGATTAGATGGTTTTCATAATATATTTTGTTAACCTTAATAAATTAGTGTAACATCACGCTATGACCCTGGGGAACTGAGCAAAAAGGAAAAAAGTCAGAAAGAACGCTAAGTGAAAACGCAGTAATAGCGGGGGATGGGATGCGATGCGGGGGGTCAGGGACCGACATTTCACGCGGATGAATTCGCGGGCCGAAGATAATACATTCATAAAATGCAACATCTTCTTTAACCATACTGCCTGTCTTTACTACTGAATGGATTTAGATACGATTTATGCCAGGGAAGTAGGCTATAAAAACAATAACTACACCCCCCCCCCCTGCCTAAGTATTTGAAATAAATCATTTGAGTTTGACTTAACGGGGTTCAAAACTTTAGTTTTAAATTTAGTTATGTCAAGTTACTGGTCATATTTAATAAGCGCTTTTACTGTCTAGTAATTTACACATAATTCACGGAGATTGTTTAATTATTGTGTCTACTTCATTATCTTCTACTTAACAACTTAAACTAGCTATTACCTACATTGATTGCAATCTAGCGACAAGACGGGGTGAATGCTCTTTGATAACGGGTGCATAATTATATAATTTTGTTTACCTGCATTGTGTATTTATAGATCGTGTTTATTTGCAGTTTACGATGAAGTAAATAGTTACTTTTATTGTTATACTATTGTCATTTTAATCTAATACAAAGATGGTAACATAAATGTTTATGTAAAGTACTTAAATTGAAATAACAACGAAATATCATAATTATTTTTTATTGGTTTATCAAATATTATTCAGTTCCGCTAATGTTTATTCTTAGTCGGTAATGATAGTATAATAAAAGCGAAAGTGAGTTTGTTTATTTATTTGTTACGTAAGTTTACTATAAAAATTGATTCATCATCTTCACCCATTTTCTTCTGGCTTTTTCTTGAGCCTTTTGTCAACTATGTTAGGGTCAGCTTCTAGTCTAACCGGATGCATCTGAATACCAGTATTTTACATGAATTTACTGCCTATATGACCTCCACAACCCGGTAACAGGATACCTCTTGCTAAGACTGGTTATGACACTTTCAGGCTTCTGAATACCCGTAACGACTATCAAAGATCTACTTACTTAATCTACTCGAATGACAGCCGGGAACAAATCCTTAACGTGCTTTCCGAGGCACGGAGGGATCTCGGTATGCAATGAATGGTCCCACCACGGGCTCAGAAAGCGCTGCATAATCTTGAAGATCGACCCGTGAGGCTATTATTAATTTGCCTCACCAAAACAGAATACTCAATTGCTCCCGGCACACATGGACAGTCAGTGTGGCTCCTATAGCCGATTCTGATATCGGTTATAGGAGCCGCTTCACTTGAGTGAATAGTTCACTCGGATGAAGGTCCATTTTTGTTTCATTCCACGTTCAAATGAGACCGACAAAATGATATAGAAATGAACGTTCATCCGGTCCTTTCATTTCTTTTTCGATCATTCGATAGGCGAGTGAAAGATGGCCGAGTGCCGAAATTCGATATCGTTGTATAGATTCACTAATGAATTCATTTTTCACATTAGTTTTTTTTTTTTTTTTGTTCAAACGTTTGCTTTGAGTGAAAGATGAATGAAAAGAAGAGAAAAAGAAAAGTATGAAAGGCAAAAATGAACAAAAAGTGAAGCATTGATATCGGCATAACTTTGCTGACGGGCTACCAACTATGTCATGACGAGAGCTATTTGCATTCCTATTTCTCATTCCGACACTAGAAAGCCTTAAACATTGTAGTTTTTCTTTCGCCCACAAAACCTAGCATTCTAATTAAATTCTCATTATGCTGACACAGCCGTCGCCGGCACACGTGACAAGGCATAATCTACTTAGCTAGAATATAATACTTAATGACCGAAGATATTATTATACTTACTTTCAAACTACGGGTATATTTCCCCAAAAAGAAATTGGCAAACGTTATCCGATGATGGTAACATTCAGAGGTATCCTAACTATAAAATATACGAAACTGAGTTAGTTTATTACGCTTTCACGGTAATACGGCTGAACGGATTTGGATTATCTTTGGAACATGGGTAGACCATGACCTAGGTTAGAACATAGGTTACTTGTCATTCTGGATTGCAGACGAAGTCGCGGGAAGCAGCTAGTAGTTTATATTATATATCTTAACTAAGTAAAAATGTATATAATGACTTATTAATATTCATAAGTGAAATTGTTATAACTTTATTTGATATCCATTAATTTTCCCATTAAAATCTTTAATAAAAGAAGTTTTTAAAAACGCTTTTAAAAACTTTTTACATACCTAAATATTACCAAGCGATTGGGTACATTATTTTAAGTAGAAGGGGTAGGCCCTTTGAGAGTAAGTTCATTCGAACTTGCTCTTAAAGGGCCTACATTGAACACATTGATTTAAAAAGATTTTAAAATGGATATAGATCTCAACAATACATCATACATACTTAAAAGCATTCTATTTTCAAACTATATACATTACGCGTTATCTTGGGCACACACCCTACATGTGAAGCAAAGTTCGGGCGCAGTAACTTTGAAACGGCGGCGCACCCCGCGGCAGTTTTACCACGGGCCAAGTTTCAGTGCTCCAAGAAGGATACAAGAAATAAATATTGTATCATTTTTACGAATGCAGTAGTTGGTTAAAACTTGCGATTCTGAAACGTACGTTGTTATCTGTTAAATATGCATCGGTGCTAAGCTTTCTGCCTTTTAAATATGAATGCGGTATTGTTATGAGTTCCCGTCGAAATAAGTTTTAAAGTCAAGATAAAATATTTTAATTCTGAACGTTTTTTTTTCACGAATCCGTCCTAATTACATAATATTAACGGGAAAATGGTAATAAGCATCCGTCTCATTTTATTTTTAGGGTTTCGTACCCAATCGGGGCCCACGAGACCCTATTACCAAGGCTCCGCTGTCCGTCCGTCCGTCTCTCTGTCACAGGGCTATATCTTTTGAACAGTAATACGTATATTTGTATAATACGCATTAATTTTTCACAGAAAATTATCGTGTGTGCTATGGTCGTTACAAGAAACGTGTTATTTTTTTGAAAGTCTCTAAAAAATTTAGTGTTAAACATTGGACGGTGCGGTGGTACGGAACACTTCGAGTTTGACTCACACTTGGCCGCTTTTTCAAGTCAAATAAAAGCTATTTTCTTATTACCACAGGAATATCATAAATAAATTATAGAAATCTGCCGAGTAAAAAATTGGGTGTTTTATTTTCCAAAGGTACCATCGCGGATACTGGCAGTGAACCAATTTTCAATCTTATTAATAAGGTCATAAAGATGAACTTTCGATTCGACGCGGTCGATCACACGGCTACACATCAAGCTATACAATTCCATTTTATACTGATCTCGCATTGTATAGAATTTTCGTAGATTGTGAGGTCAGCTTAAACTAGAAATTTATACCTTGATTTGTACCTAACAATGAATGATAAGTGAATAACTAGAGAAACAAAAATACGTGATAATTGTTATAGTTAAAATCGAACGAAATTATTTATATCTGATCAGCACTATAGATACCTACTATAGATATGGCGAAACGGACGCATGGATAGTTTAAAACAAAATATAGAACAACACTTTTCAATTATTTATCACTCAAACATACGCCAAGCAATAATGTTCAACCTTTGTTTTAATTTGTTGTACTTTACTTTAAAACAAACATCAGTAATACACCGTGAAAATTCCCTGCAGTATCGTATTTGTTTTCATCTTTTATTTTCAATGGAACGTTAGTGTGTGTCTTCCATGGACACAATGTGTACGTTTGTGGGTGTAACTGTACACACACAGTGTATGTAAGTGGGTGTAAGTGTACACATTACTTTATGCGCGGAACGCACCAAATTGTCGGGTAATAAAATCAGAAACCTCGTCACGCTGTATGATATTTGTGTCGGTACATATTTAACAAGTTTATGAATCAATCTATTACTGGATGAGACGTGTAATATGAACGTAATGTAGATTGTGAAAACGAAGGACACACAGGATTAGTTCCTGGATTCTACACACTCCTTCGACTTGGAGGAAAAGTGACCGACACATAGTTAATTTTGTTCAAAACGTTACTTCCTGGGACCATTGGTAATGGTGATACCTATTTTAATCTAAAATAACCGTACTATTGCTTAAAAGAGAAGGTAATGCACAGAAAATCAAATATTTTAATACAAAAGTAGCTTTTTACAAATTCAACAGACCATTGCATATATTAAAATAGTATTTATATCAAAATAGTTAGGTATTTCTTATCCTGTACTCTGTTATCTAAGTTTAGTCTGAGAAAATTATTGACTTTGTCGGCGGCACGTGCTCAGATCTTTTCGTAAATATGAACACGATTAATATCTGTAATAATTTTAGGATATTATTTTCGACCAAAATTTGGGAGGTGTATCCACTGAAATGATCCTGAAACTATCAAAATTTGCAATGGAGTTGAGAGCAGTGATAGCCTAGTGGTGTGACCGTTAGACTGCCAAGTCTCGAGTTCGAACCCAAGGCACACACTTCAGACTTTTCGGATTCATGTGCGTATTGTATAGTTATCACTTGCTTCAAAAACTACTTTAAAAATCTGACACCAGGTTAGTCACTAACCACGCAAAAAGAATAAGAGCAATGGAGTTCAGAATGTAGACTTACTTTTACAAAACTTCCAAACATTTTAATAAAGTTACTGAAACCCTTATTTTAGAAACCTTTGATTACTCAAAAATAACCCATTTTCTGTAGAACAAATGCTGTTGTTCACACTAATTTAAACAAAGAGTTAGTTTCTCTGCCCTTTCCAGCATGATGTCGGTATCAACATTTTATTAGTAAAAATGCTGACACAGTCACTAAATGGCTCAACTTTTTAAATTACAAAAAACAACAAACTCGACACAATAAGAAAAAAAAAAATATTCACTCACCGCCCTAGGACAGGTCGTATCATAAAGCCGGTCATACAAGTATTCATGACTCTCCAAATTCTTCAGCACTTTGGGCCTGATTACCCTCCTGACAGGCTTCACCTTCGAGCATGGTAATTCCACAGGACACGCCTTCACAGTTTCCACCAACTCCTTAACAACACTCCCGTTACCAATCACGATGGTAAAATTCCCATTCGCGATGGTCAAATTCTCATTCGCGATGGTCAAATCATTAATGGCTTTACCATTCACGATAGTCAAATCATTAATTATGGTCTCAGAATTTTGAGCAACACCGGGAGCCATTGTAATTAATAATTCTTCTTCGGTGCGAGAGATTGTTTTAATGAATGAGGCGCACGCGAAACGCGTCGGCACTAGCCGTTGGTAGGTGTCACTGTTGTATTTATAAGTGTTTTATCTAATGCGGCTATGTGACAGTCGTTTTTGGTATTTACTTGTGTCGTGACACGGATTATGTTTTGACATTACCTGGAAAGCTTACTAAGCTTAGCTGACATGATTTTTACTTGTAGTATAGAGTTGCGTGTCTATGCTCTTGGGGCAGAACATTTTTGTGAGGTTATTATGTGTGTTTTTTTGCAACATAGTCGGAAAATGGAAAATTCTGACACGTTAAATACTGTTACTCTTTCATAAAATCGGTCTTATTAATAGCCGACTTATGGCTTCTGTATTAAGTGATAATTGAGAAATCCCACCATAGCTAATGTCTTATGTTTGTTAGTTGTTTTTGCTATCATCTTAAAGTAATTCCCCAATGCTGCCATAACATCAGTGCTACGAGTATAATGTTGTTGATTAAGTTTATGTTACTATATAAAACAGGAATTCAATTCTTGTATCGTATCGTCACGAACTATTTAATGAGAGTAATTTTAAATGTTGTGGTGAAAATTAGCGAATCAGCAAGGTGTAGTCAATCAGCGGGATGGTGTACGATAAACCCGTATGGTGAAGAATTCACACTTGTGCGGATTTACCCTTCTTTTGATTCGCTAGTATTACGATTACTGCTGATTATTTCTGTTCTTTGCTTGTCATTATACCTATATATTAAATTTGATTTAACAGAACTTTTTGTAAGGTCGTGTTTCTGTGAAACAAACCTACTTTTCTTTATTTTCTTACTTTATTATATTGGCACGAATAGACTCAGGTTACTGTGCGAGTTTACACTTGAAGTATAGCTGCCCTAGGAGCCACAAACTTTACATTTATGTGTCTTCGCTCGTCTAGGCTATTTTAATAGTTGGCCCAAATCAATTAGGATATTCCGAGAGTAAGAGTACATTAATGGGATTAAATACAGCCTTGACTGAACTTCATGAAAATTTGTCAACCTTAGAAGTTATACTCTAAGGTTAGGATAAGTTTAAAGTCTAAAGCCTGAAGTCTAAAGCCTGAAGTCTAAAGCCTGAAGTCTAAAGCCTGAAGTCTAAAGCCTGAAGTCTAAAGCCTGAAGTCTAAAGCCTGAAGTCTAAAGCCTGAAGTCTAAAGCCTGAAGTCTAAAGCCTGAAGTCTAAAGCCTGAAGTCTAAAGCCTGAAGTCTAAAGCCTGAAGTCTAAAGCCTGAAGTCTAAAGCCTGAAGTCTAAAGCCTGAAGTCTAAAGCCTGAAGTCTAAAGCCTGAAGTCTAAAGCCTGAAGTCTAAAGCCTGAAGCTAAAAGTTTGAGACCTCTCGGCTCCTTAGTTCGTTGAGGTAGTTTTAGGTTTATTTAATAAAAACTTTTCTATTAAGTGTTTAGAAGCACAGGTATTACCCACATTTTGATAGTATGTGTAAGTCCTATATAATAGGGGGCGAGCCTGTTGCCATCAACCGGGCACAAATTCAGACACAAGGATTTTTCTTTTTCCTTTTATTGCCTTTAAAGCTGGATTTGCATACTGAGCGTGATTTCTAGTGTGATTCTTGTGTTAGTTTTGAAACTATGTTGAGTGAATCGATTTCACCTGTACCTACTAATTTTGTGTGATACCGAACTCTAAGTTAAGTTTTACGAAATGCTCAATATCCATTCATCTTCATCATTTCAGCCGGAAGACGGAGGACAAAGGAACACCACTTCGATCGGTTCTGTGGTCCTCACATCCAGCGGATTCCTGCGGCCTTCACAACGTCATCGGTCCACCTGAGGCCTTCCAACGCTACGTCTTCCGGTACGCGGTCGTCAGTCCAGAACATTTCGGCTCCATCTGCCATCTGTTCTGGGAGAAATGTGCCCTGCTGACCCTGTGCAATATCTATTACCCTTTATAAATAATAAATGTAGTTTATTTTTTTAACCAAATGACACACTGAAATCTAAAAAAAACTAAACCGAATAAGAGTTAAGAGGGAACAGGGGCTGCGAGGAATTTGAAAAATAGGTATTTGAAGAAACTATTGCCGTCGCGCTGCGCCCGAAAAACCGAGTTAAACCCCGTAAAGTGCGATAGGGACAACTGCAGCTCAGACCGATTATATCATATGTTAATATGAATCATAGCGGGGTTCTTACCATCTCTTGTCACGCGAATTTTATGAAAATATTTACATTATGTGCTACTTACTATGTTTAAAAATACATAGGTACTCAATCAATGGCTGATATTACCATTTGATTGAGTAGAGAACAATCGTGTTTTACTGACCTTTTCTCGGAGATATTGATACCCTAGGCACAGGTATGTATAATATTATCCTAAGGTTTCGTTAATTTCATCATTTATAGCGTGGCTGTGGTCATTGTTTTCCTATCTCTATTTTTTGTTGTTCTCCTCGTCACTTGTCCATAGAGACACTTGTTCATTAGAAAACCAGCGTCAGACAGCATTTTGGCGCAGCCGTGAGCCTCACATGAATATATTGATAAAAGATTATTTTCACTTTTTATTTTGTTATTAGTGTTTCATGAACTGTGTCCAAATAAATATTATTATTTCTGTCTTTCCATGTGTTAATTACAATCAACATTTTAAGAAGGTTCCTAGTTATACAGCATTTATCAGAAAGGTGTAGTCATATTAAAGGGTGTTCTACAGACCATCAAACGGATCAATTTTCTCCATGGGACAATATAATAATCGCGAAAAAATATCAGCCGTCCGTTATTTGAGTCAAGTACGTATTGAAGTTTTGTATAGGACAGTTCACGATTATTTTCAACAGTCCCATACAAAATTTCAATCTTCTAAAAAAATCTCAAAACTTCAAAATGTATAAGTTATACATCCTCATAACAAATTGGATTTAATGAAAAGTTGTGGGATAAGCTCAAATTTTATTGAAATTAACTGCTGACTGCTTCTTAAATATTTTTTTTTATTTTCCGTGTTTTTACTCTAACGTCTTACACTTTTCTTCTTTCATCTATGTCACTCGTTTATGCTTCAAATCTATCATTAATTTTATATCAAGTTTCACTATCCTGTCATAACGTTCCGTTTCTACAGCTCGGATCAAATCCAATTTGTTATCAGGATGTATAAGTTTAGTTAGTTTAGTTTTTTAAATTCAGAATTAGAATGATTTTGAATTTTAAAATATTATAGCCGTAAAAATCGCAAAGGACAAAATATTTAAAATTGTTACGCATGCCTTGCTTTTCCTGAATCTAACATATTACCAGACAAGAAGAAAGGAGAAGAATTGTGTACAAAGTGATGCTTGTTTCTAAAGAAATACCTTCAGCATACCTGAGATGGGAGACTATTATAAAAAGAGATGGCGAACTTCTGTGTTTCTGTTTTTTTCTTCTTTTTTTCTAAGACTATGTGAAAAGACTTTTCACTATGTTAAAATTAACCAAAACGGCTATTCCATAATAGCAAACAGAGCCCATAATATACTTGGCTCTTTCATTTTCTTGAATTTATTGCTTTAGGTCCTTTGCCAGCTTAACAGGGATTGTCTTTGTCTTGTGGCAAAGTCCACACAGGGCCCTCTCGAAACGAGCATACCTAACCGTAATATTGTGGTGGCATGTATATCGCTGCCAAAATATCATATAAAAAAAATAGGAATAGGAGAAATTCCGAATTCTAGATCAGCTAATTTTCACAAAAAAAAAAAGTGAATCGAATTTCCAATAAAAGCAAATAAAACGAATGCGTACCCAAACTGTACAATCGGGTATTCAAACACAGTGTAATCAAGTCATGTGCTGCTTCTTACAATATTTGTACAAGTCATGCACCCACTGTTATCCGCACCCAATCATTTTGTTAGCATGTGATAATTCCCCACGAATCTGTTTTTGTGTGACCTCATCATCAGTTGACTGGATGACGTAGAATGTAAACATCTCCATATTTGGACGAAGCTTTAATTTTGTCTGTTTGTTGACTACAGAAACGATTTCTTTCTTTGTTACAAATTAATCATGTTCAGAGTATCTTTTTATCAAAATTAATTCAATAATTAATATGAATTTTAACAAAATAAGCATAATTTGAATACCTACTTATCGATTATGAATTTAGGGAAAATAAACTCATTTTTTATTTTTTTTATTTTTATATACTTATATTTTTTTTTATCATATCAACCAATGAACAACATTCCAATCGTTTTTTTTTGTTGGTTAATTAGGAGGCTTTTGTGTTTTTTGTACTTTTTTTTTATTATAGTGTGCGTTTTGTTTGTGCAGAATAAACATATTTTCTTTCTTTTATTTTTCTTTCTTATAAAAATAGATACAGATAAGACATAATCATAATTATGAGTACAAATGTACTGCTTATTTCTTAAGAAATTTCTTCCAGCAGACGTATATCGTATTTTCTTTCTTTATCAATATGATAATGAAATAAAATTGAATATAATGTAATAACCGCACAAGTAAGGTCCTGGAAAAAAACAACGGCTAGGTTTTTTACGCATTTCTAAGGAAAACGAATCCTGACAAATATGGCACTTATTCCAACTCTGCATAAGTAACATTAATGCTGTAAAATTTGTCTGTGGCTTGTACTAAAATTGTATTATTAGGTAGGTTCCATGAAATTGTTATAATCAGAGTAAATGAAACCAAATGCTTTTCATTTGACTTTTGTCTAATTTGTAATTTTTATGAAGCAATAAGGCCTGAGTATTTGAGACAAATGGAGTAATAAGGTGTCCAGTTCAAAAGTATTTAATTGCCATAACGGAGTTCTTTAGGTCCTCTCTATTATTACTTAAGAAGGAAACATTCTGTTATTCGCAAAAACGGTTTTAATGCCAGCTTAGAAAAGATCGCCTTTACAGCCGAGGAACCACAAATAGATAAACGCACGGTAAACGCCTCCCAGCTTCATGATCCAACAATCAGATGTAAGTAAATAAGGGAACTACGAAAAACCAGAAAACGATGTAAAATTAAATGTAGAAAAAAAAAAACTTCATTATATTCCATTCCATTCATTATATTCATTATATTACTTCGGGTTTTACACGTTGAATTTGCACTAATAAAACTCTTGTTAACTATTCTGTTTTAATTGTACTTTTATTACCATTCTGTTCATGATTTCATAATTAGGACTCTACCAAAACTTTAGTAATAAACTGAAAACTAAGCCATAAAAAATATGTGCAGAAAATGTCTGGTTCTCTTAGCGGATTATATTAGTATTTTTCTTTAGTACATGATGACTACATGT
Source organism: Xanthia togata (assembly GCA_963853775.1). Classification (NCBI taxonomy): domain Eukaryota; kingdom Metazoa; phylum Arthropoda; class Insecta; order Lepidoptera; family Noctuidae; genus Xanthia; species Xanthia togata. The sequence goes on along the minus strand of OY970802.1, from coordinate 6,426,172 downwards.
ACTAAAATACAATAATCCGTCTTAAAAACACAACTCCATCTAATTCCAAAATTATCATCATTATCCTGTCCTTAACTCAATTTATTATTATATATATTATTCGTCATTTTGATAGTCACTCCCTTTCTAGCCGTACCATCTGCCACACAGTCCATCCATCGTTTCTTTGGTCTTCCCCTACTCTTATAGGCATTCGTACTCAAAACTTTCCTCACGACGTTTCCTCATTCCTCCACATCACATGCCCAATACCATGACAACCGATTTCCACACAACTTTTCAGTCACCGGTGTCGCTTTCACACTTCCTCTTATATACTCGTTTCTTAAAGCTACGCTAGTCATTCTTCCATACAAACGTGGTATAGTGATTACTCGTATGTTTGATCACTCTATTCTATTTTCTATTGGAAAAAAAATTGTTTTGGAAATTATGAGCGTCGAAACTTCCATATATCAACACTAATTTTAACTCGTCTTTGGGCGTAAATAAATAACTTAAGTCATGTAGTACAGCGATAGATAATTTATTCAATAGTTCAAATAATTTTATTTTGAGTAAATACATCCAGTAGTCTTTCCATAATATCTATACGCCCAAAGGTCTGTTCATGAAATTTCACGAAAAAAAAAAAAAAAAATTACGCTATTTGAATAAAAAAATTGAATAATTAGCATGCATATTAGTCACGCCCACCAACGAGTTCGAGCCGTTGACTAGTGTACCTTTAAGGTACAATTCCGTAGCCGACAGTTCAGCAGGCGACCTCATAGTAATTCGATTCGATTTCATAGAAATACATAGAAACCAGAGTGTTGCGGCAACACGTCGTCTGCTGCTGCCTGCAGTCGCCTACGGACTTGTACCTTTGTTCTATCCATTCGCCTAATTTCAAGATTATCTCATATCCAAATCTCATAACAGTTTACATTTAAAACTGCATCATGTCCACGTGGCCTAATGTTTATTAACACAGCCCTCATCTGTTTAATATTTTGCTGCAAAGATTAGTAAGCAAATAGTAACACTATCAGATACAGTATGGCACTATCAAAACAGTTATCGGTGCCTACATCTAGAACAGTCACGCGTATGGTTAGTAAATATTATTATACTGAATCAAAAATTCCGCGAAAATACTATGTTTAACGTTATGTCCAAAGTCCAACCTTGTGTGATTAAATGAAATATGTAGTTGAGTAAACTTTTCAATTAAGTGCTAGCAGTGATTTATGATCATTTATGTCTAGGTTGTGTCTGGCTGGTTCTTTTATTTTTATTTACTATTTAGATCCATGCAACTAGTATTTAATCTGATGCCGTACAACCCTGAGAATCTTTAGGATTTTTTTTTGTTTGCTTAGGTCGCATCCTAACGAAAAGCGATCGTCGCACGGATACCTAATAGACACGCTCTTATACAAGGTGTCTCAAACGTTGTTGTCCAAAGGCAAATGGGGTAAAGCGGGAGTGGCCAACTATTATTACAAAAAAAAAGTTGGGATATTCTCAAGTTTAATGTTAAGTTATGTTTAATTCTTAAGTTTAATAATAAGTTTGTAACGACAAATGAAAATATAATCTGAAGCGTTGCAAAGCTTCTCTGAACGTAAATAGAATCACTAACTTATACCACTATCAAGGCATCTTCTAGCCAGATTTAAACTCGCTACGTCAAAATTTTAGTACGCAAGGTCGAAAAATCCAAGCGAAAGTGTAAAATTTCATGAAATTAAGATTTGGAGAATGCCAGGTTGTCCTTCAAGACTCGGCCAGAACCGACAAAGATTAACTATATATCATTAAAAAGGAAAATAATTATGTAATTTGATAGTATATTTAGTTTTCTAAAGGAAGTACACCAAAAAAAGTTATAGTTCTTTAAAATTGTCCACTTAATACTTCTAATTTTAACGATAACAAGAAATAAAATATTAAATTTTTAATTAAATAATGATTTTTAGCACATCCTCGCATAATATTATGTTTTCATAGTAAATATACATAATTATAACTTACTTACATTATTTTAGAATGTGTAGGTATGGAAAAAAAAACACATGGATACTTTTTAACAATTTATTATTCATCAGAATCTCTTCAGTCTCAGTTTCTAACGAGTATCGTCGCATTCGAAAGGCATTTACTCCACAATTAATGCAGTGAATCATGGTTAGTAGACTAAAGGTCAGTCCGTGTGAGAAAAGCCAGGTCAACAAGAAGGCAGGTTCAGATGTTCGGTTGGGCAAGCCGGGTCAGCGAGTAATACAGGTTCAGGTTCAGTTTCAACAGCCAAGGTAGTCGTAAGTGGTAGAAAAATCGGAGTCCAGAAATACAGCAATATACAACACAAAACTCAAAAACACGTAATCACTTCGACGCTCGTGATAAAACGCGCAGGAGAAGTAGTAAAACTTTTTGGCAATTATCAATGACAACTACTAAAACAAGATCAAGTGTTGCCAGCACTATAATAATTAATATTCTAAATTGTATCGAAAATCGAATTAACTTATTTTAAATTGTTATAAAATAAATGATATATTCAAAAATATAACTAAATACTATTTATTATATTAAAAATTACGAGTTACGACTTATATAAGTAATAAATTCACTTATGCAGTTTCAAAATGATATTAATGCAATCGATTTGCAAGTGCAATTTCGTATCGATATTATTTTATTTTGGTATTGGCAACATTTCTAAATGAAATTGCAGATAGGAAACGTGTTGAAAAATTGAATTACTATTTAAAATGACTTTTAAACAGTGTACTTCTACAGATTTTATTTATACTCTATAATTCTTACTGTTTTATAGTATAAATTATCATAAATATTAAAAGTCTGTCGGACGCTACATGATTCGAGCCGATTCTTGTCATTGTGAGAATATCCACTTTTATTTTTTTAATGATAGTTGCCTACTCCCGCTTTACCCCATTTGCCTTTGGACCACTGCGTTTGGGACACCCTGTATATGAATATAACATAATTATAATAATCAAAATTCAAAGAAACGATCGGGTCAATCGCGTATTTACGCGACGATTGCTTTTGGTTAGGACGTGAGGTAAGTTAAAAAAGGGAAAGGAATTATAAATGCATTTTTTTAGATAACATTGCAGTTACATCATGACAATTACTGTAAGATTAAGAGCGACATGAAGAGTCAGAGAACCATTATATATTTTTTTTACATGGCTTAGGTATATACTATCTAATATTTTGTAAAACGTGTTACTAAAGCATGCATGGTCGGGCAAAGTTTCATTGGGTTTCTTTTTTCTGGGATTTCTCAGTAGCAGCCCGGAGTCTGGATTTGTGCCCGGTTGATGGCAATAGGCTCGCCCCCTATTACATGGGATTGAAACATAACTGGCGAAGTGTAGGTGTACTATAGGTATGCCTCTGCCCAACCCTTCGGGGAAACAAGGGGTGATGTTATGTTATGTTACTAAAGAAGCCGTACTTTTAGATACTAGATTTTCCTAGTTTGAAGGACAGGGGTCTTACTAATCTGTAATAGCCACTACCCATCCTTTATTGCAACAACACTGATGTTATCTAAGCTAAGTTTTGGTAAACTAATTATTTAGGCAGATATCTATTCAATAATATGTAGGTATTTTTTTTTAATATATAAAATTCATTATTTAAAAAAAAAGTGACAACATTGTTACAGACATTTACAACATACAGAAAAAGTGTCTTAAACATAGGTCCCTTGGCTCCCAAACTAGGTTTATACCTGTGACTTGGGAGTCAGTGTTACTCCATTATAAAAGTCGTTACGTATGTCGTTGGTTATTAAAATAATAACGAAATACGTAAATCACCAGTTTACCAGTATTGAGAATGCAATAATATATTTACACAATGACAAAACACCGTGTTAAGCGTGTGGGTCGCAAAAAATAGTGGCGGGGCAAACAATGAACTCATTTGCCACTTCGCCACCCGCTGTTGTGCGGAACTGAACGGAACGACAGCAAAAAAAGCTAGATTAAAACTTGCCAGCGCTAATTGTTTGTAAAATAGCTATAGACCGTGTTATATTTATTTCAACCGTTTGTGTGTTTACTAAATAATTAATAGGATTTGTATGAAGTGAATATTTTCAGCTCTTTTAGTAAATAATCTTATAGTAAACTGAAATGAGGGCTGATAGAGAGTGAAGAATGGAAGGAGAAGACTTGCTACGGTGACTCTAAATAAACTTCAATAAGGACAGGAAGCTGATATGTAACACTATCTTAAAATAAGACATTTTGTGTACCTGCCTAATATGCAAATGAATAATAAATACCCCAAACAGTCGTTCTTTCAGTCTGTTAGGTTTCAATTTATTAATACATAATTGTTGGATATTGTACTGGCAACACCGATAGATTCGATATGTCAGAATGGCAGAACAACGGCCTTCTGGGTCGGGCGCTCACGACAGTAGGACGTGCTTAGTGGCTATCGGTGTTGGAGATCTACTGTAAATTAAGGTAACCTATTGGTTCTATGGTAAATATTAGAATACTGATAAAATGGTGAATTTATGTGGGGAATAGGAGATGTGATGGTATGGTATAGAATATCGAATTTGATGTTGGCAAAGAAATATAAATCAATGACAAAATATCTTGGTATTTCATATTATTTTCCTTATCCCTGAAATATTGTAAATATGTAATTTTATTAAACAGTTTTGGATTATGATATTGGGGTAACGACTTTAAGATTGATTCGGGGATTAGTATCTATTTTGAGGTTAATAATTAAAGAAAATATTCGGAATTAAAGTAGATATTTTAGAGCAAGAATAGTACTTATTACAAGTCTGCCTAACCTTGCTTTATAGCAAGGTTTTTAGGCTTGCTTTGCAACAAGCCTATGCTTGTTACATTTCGGCAAAGATTTTTATCCAAACGGTACTTACTTCCACACGAATTGTAACGACATGAATAAAGTGGTCACACATAACCAATACACTTCATTACTTGTCAAAGCACCAAATAACCAACACACCTACTTATTATCTTGTTAAAATAATTACAATTGCAATAGTATGATACAACAACTAAAACAACTGCAACTTTGATTATAATATGTAAGTTAAAACTTGGTCCCACAAAAACAACTCATTTACTCGAATAAAACAGGACTTCCTCTCTCCTACCCTTTTGCTGTGCCCTACAGGGTCGATAATGATGTAAATTATACATATAGTTACCACCTAAGTACACATTTTGGTAAAGCAATAAAGATATTGAGTATGGAGTAATATTCATAATTCTTGTTCTTCTTTAAATTTCGACGGTACATCTAGAATAAGAGAACAATAAAATGTGTACAATCGTAAATTCAACTGTTATAAATACAAATAAACGCGGAGAAAATCCGGAAAAACAATAAAGAAAAAGACAGAAACCATTTAACATTCAACACAGGTACCAATACTTCTCAAAGTTGACGCGAACGATCGTGACCTACCTTACCCAACAGAATTATTATCCATTTTATTGGCTTATTCATGTTTCCAAAACCGTTTGAGGATAATCCCTATTTTCCTCACAAACTATTTCCCATTGGAAATTATGTTAATACGTGTTATGCAAACTAATATTTGTAGGAAGAAAATTTCGTACAATTTGTTTAGGCCTCTCTTAAAAGCCACATTATTGGGCTGAACGACTTTGCGAAACTTTTTGATTGTCCTGTTTACTGTTAGTGCTGATATCTTAAGATCTATAATGGTAATCCTGAAGCTGAGAAGCTGTTGTTCTGAATCGCAAAAAGTTTAATCTTTTTGGATCTACAAAGTTGTAACACGTTGCCGATTACAATAATTATTCACATAACATTTTTGTCTTATATTTCAGAATTCTGTTGCCAAAATTAAAACGTTGCTTTGGCTCTTTGTTAGATTCTCTTAGTTTATTACTCTGCTTCAAGGCTTGCTGTCGTTCCTTGGAAATTATTACTGTAGTCTTAATATTACTAGACGGTCCTCAACTTCTTACTACCTCGTTTAACATTCGGGAATAAGCACGCTAGTCACCCTTCTCAGCCTTCATCATTTTCACGAACACACTTCGAGGAAAATACTTAATATAGTAACAATATCAAGTTACCAAAGTGGATTAGCGCGTTCATCTCCCTGTGAGTGATATCGCGTCAAAGCTTTAGTTCTATAGTCGATGGGTATTAATAAAAAAGTTAATCGTGCGAGCAAAGGCAGCGCTCCGTGCGGCCAGAGACCGGCCCTGGCCTGTGTACACGAGAAATTGGACATAATTTTATCACTTTGAGTGGAAAAGTGACGTTTAAAGGTTTTTTCGAAGAATGTTTGCTATGCCAATAGGGAGGGAACGTTCCCTTTTTGAATTCTGTTTGCGCCGATTCAAGAGGGATTGACGGCTGTCTGTCAGTATGCTTTGATGTTTTTTTTTAACTTTATTTTTAGTGTTGTTTTCGTTATCAATTTGTGCGTTTTCAATTGGACAAGCCAACGTACTGTGTAGATAAAACAGTTATTTATATAATGAATTTCTCGCAACAGCACTCACGTGATATTTATGTTCTAATTTTAAACTAGTAATTGTTGAATTATAGATAACGAAACAAGAAAATTACCTACATTGAACTACAAAAAGCGTTACTGTTTTAGGTAGAATACTTTGATTATTTATATGTATAGATAGTGTCGCGCTGCAAAAGAACTAAAAAAAAACAAGCCAAAAATGTTATGCTGTTGTGCGTGACAGCTATGTCTTACACTCGCGACACGTCATTGTGCTTTTCTAGTGAGCGTGGATTTTAGCGGCCAACATTTGGCTTGATTACCTATCTAGACATATTTATATCTTTGGTTAAATAGTTGATTTTTTTATGCATATTCTTTGTCAGAGTAGTATATTGGATTACTTTTGGATATCAACGAAGCTTTTAACGTTTCCGCTTGGGAATAGGCTTCGTAAATTCTATTAGCCTTTCGATATGCTAGGCCGGAAAACTGAAACTAAAATTGGTACGATGGATTTTGTTAGCTATTTAAATATGGAACAGACTAAAAATGTGGTAATGGAATATTGATGAGCGAGGTTACTAGATTTTTTTGTAGGAGAACTAATTAATTACCTGCTTTATTTTGTTGGATGTATAGTTTTACGTACTTTAGTCTAACAGTCACGTTCTGTATTCGCCCTGAGTACAGAACGCGTCAGAGCATGGTCATATTTCGGGGTGTGTGTGTGTGCATTATTAGAAGCAATAGGGATGTTGACAAAAAAAAACCTATTTAGTCCGTCAGTCAGATAGTAAAAAAATATTACACGTTTTTTTTGCTTTATCATATTAATAAAAAAAATGGTTTAAATAACGCATTAAAGTTGGGGAGTGGGGGCTCACTACGTCACAAGTCAGTATAAAATCTACTGGGGAGTGACGTCATGCCACATTTTAACTCAATGTATCTATTGCCGTAATCTTTTGATTACGTAAAAAAAGTCAAAAAATACTTGTCCAATATTTTTTAATAATCTACCTTATGGACAAAAATGTTATTGTCCATATAGGGATGTCAACAAAAACATTTTTTTTTGTTCATTGAGTCGAGAATGTATTGAAGTTTTGTATAGAATGGCTGATTATTTTTTCGCGATTTATGCGATGTTGGTCCCGAGAAAGTTTATCAGTTTTATAGTCTGTCCAAACCCTTAAATATGACCACACTTTTCTGATACATACACCTACCTAACTAAGAAGCAGATTTTTTTACCGTACCTATACCAATCTTCTACGTTTGGCTGAACATTGCCTGAAAGGAGATTCTGTTCTCATTCTGTTGATTCTTAGTGTAGTGCCAAAATCTTAACACCTAGAATAAACTCAGAAATCATAGTTTCAGCCGAAAGACGTCGACTATGGACATAGGCCTCCCCCAAGGACTGCCTCTTCGAGCGGTTCTGTGCTTCTCGCATCCAGCGGATTCCTGCGGCCTTCACAAGGTCATCGGTCCACCTTGTGGGAGGCCTTCCAACGCTACGTCTTCCAGTACGCGATCGCCACTCCAGTAGCTTTCAGCCCCATCGACCATCTGTTCTACGAGCAATGTGCTACTTAAGTTTGGCAAGTCTTCGGGGTATGTTAAGACCTAAGTTAAGTTAGGTTAAAACACCGACAAGACATTAATAAACCGCAGTAGACCACAACGTAATTAATATCTGGCGAACGATATTCCAAAGGTTAGATATAAATATTCATCGATCCTTACCCACTGTGGCTCTGATGATACCGATCTAATTCGCCAGTAATGTATTACGAAGCAGGCGTTTGCATAACATTGTTCAGAACTACATAAATTAAGGGGTGGTGGTAGAGAAATTAATTTCGGGAGTTGTAAATTGAAATTAGAGAGGAGCTCGTGGCTAAGTAATAATAGCCGCATGGGTCAATCCATCAGGTTAAGGTACGCTTGCCAGGGTTGGTCCCAGCTGTCATTCGTGGATCTTTGACAGTCGTTACGGGTCGTCAGAAGCCCGAAAGTCTGACAACCAGTCTTACCAAGGGATATCGGATTACCCAGGTAAGTTCTGGGTTGCGGAGATCAGACAGGCAGTCGCTCCATGTAAAATAGCGGTATTCAGCTGCATCCGGTTAGATTAGACGCTGACACAGTTGGGAAAAGGCTAGGCAGATTGATTGAGTTGTAATTTGAAATTGGCGGCAATAAGTGAAAAATGTATGGTATTTGTGGAAATTTATATTTTCTTAATAAACAATCTCACTGTTTTTATATTAAATACACAGTCCTTCCGTGGCGGTAGGCAGAAACTAAAGAATGCCACCTGCTACGATCCTTACATACTCCTTTTGCCTCGTTTACGTTCATACATCTGGTCATACACGCACGCCTAGCGCCGGTTGCGAGTACTGCGCACCTGACCTTTCTGAAGAACATCACCAATAAGGTCACTATATGTCCTTCTAGGGCGCCCCTGCCGGCTTTTAAATAGTTTGTATATTTTTCCTTCTCGGCTCTACTGTAAAAGGCCCCATTTACCTATCAACTGAAAAATTAATCGCAGGGTTATGGGCTTATGCCTACAGTGGCTAACAACTTCAAGTAGGTTGTGTATCGTTTCGAATTCGAATGCAGACAAGAGTGTTACCAAGCAGCCCCGGATCCTAGGAGCGGGCAAACCGGGACCCGTGCCCCGGGCGCCAACTTCAAGCGTAGTAGACAAGTGCACCAACCAGCACACCGCATCTTTGCAATAAATCAAACGCGCAGCACATACATATAATCTATCTATTTCATTCTTTTTTTTACAAGCTTTGGCGCCCCTGTTGGATTGACGCATTACCGATCGATTAAATTTGATTAATATGTTGCTGAAAATTTTTATTTCGAGAGAATTTAATTTTCGCGGTTTACCTTAGCACATTACCCCATAAAAGGATTGGTGGAGGGCGGCAGACGGATGTTTTTCCCCCACCAGGTGTGCTATACCACGGTAGCTTTATTAGCCCGCACCTACTATTTTTAAAAGACCTTTACTATGTAAAATCCGATACATTATATGTACCTACTCGTTGGTCTGGAGGTCGCAAGCGCTACTGCCGAGCATGAGGTCCTGGGTTCGAATCCTGGTTCCGGCAAAGTGTTAATGGGTTTTTCTATCTAGAATTTGGCAGTAGCATCGCATTCTGGTTTTGTGCCTGGTTGATGGCAATAGGCTCGCCCCCTGTTACATGATGCTTGAAAATAAGTGGAGAAAACTGGGTGTACTATAGTTACACCTCTGCATAAGTCTTTGGGGAACAGGGTGTGATGTTATGTGATGTTGTTATTTATTTTATTCGTGTTGTGAGCAGCCTCTACATCGATATCACTCGATATCAGCATTGAGCACCCCACATAGTACAATAAAGTCATCGCTCCGCACAGTAGATATTATACTCCCGCCCCACATATTTACATAATATTAAAAATAATGACTCACAACCTCACGTTTTGTCAACAAAAGTATCGCGGGCTCAAATCACATGACAACTGCTATTTGTTCTACGTACACCTACTTAAATAATATTTGAACAAAACATTACTGTGGTAACACTGTATGATTTGATATTCACCGACTATGTGTTGTTTATAGTACAGTAACATCGCATAATCATTATCAATTCAGCCGAAACAAGTTCACTGCTGGACATAGTCCCCCAAGAACCACCACTTCGACCGGTTCTGTGCTTCTCGCATTTTTGTGGCCTACACAAGGTCATTGGTCGACCTTGTGGGAAGTCTTCCAACGCTACGTCTTCCAGTACAGCTTGTCCACTCTGAAATGACGCACCTTACTACCGCATTACCGTAATGCGGTCGAGACGCGCGTCATTTCAGAGTGTACCAGCTATAAGTACGCGGTCGCCACTCCAGAACCAAACCCCTCACAATTGAATAAGCACATCGCATAATCAGGTGTCTGAAATGTGCACCCACGCCCTTGGGCAGTGGCCCATAATCGTCGTCGGTCAGACCGGCAACCCCTAGCTGGCATATTTTTTTTTACCATGTCATGAATTATATGTACTCGGTGATTATGCAACTAGAATCAATTCGATTTTTTTTGTATTTTTGACGTTCAAAAGTGCCTTTTATGGGTCTATTTTGAATAAATGCTTTGACTTTGATACAAACGGCGAATTGTGGATGCTGCTCCAGCCTCTGCACGCCTGCCCAACCTTTTGGGGTATACAGGTGTGAGTCATTGTTTTTAATATTATGTAAATATGTGGTGCGTGGTTACAATATTATACTGAAATACGGTTTCAGGAAGTGGGAATGATTTTACATAGTGTAAAAACAAGAAGTTAATAATCAAAAGTTTCCGATATGTTGGGGTTCTTTTTGAGGCCAACTTCAGTCTAAACTGCAATCAGGATGTTTGTAAATATTTGTAGCTATTTAGAACTACTACTGCGTTAACGCAAGTTCCTATAGAATATCGAATAACAGAAGCTCTTCGTAAATTAAGTAATGAGGGGTTCTTTAGGAATGTTATACGGTCAGTAGCTAAAAATAGGAAGTGTCCTAACAGTGGAGAGGCAAGGGTTTAATAGCCACTTTTACGTGGTTACGTGGTTTTTACGGTTAAATCTCCTTACATTTGTATAAAATCCTGGAAAAAGGCCGATGTTTACCTTTAACAATGATTAGGTGTTAAGGCTGCGAGTGTTCATACAAAATGTACGAAAGTAATCTAGGAGGATTTTTGCAATGCATGCATTTTGCGGCGGGGCCTACCGAAGTGTGCGTGAGCCTAATTCGCACTGGAGTAGAATCACTTCAAAATCAAATTCGAAATTTCAATCTGTCTGAAACAAATAACTACTGCGTTGCGGTGCGAATCGCCACGGTTCCTAATGTACTTTGACGTTTTTTTTCAATGCGGCACGCTGCGGCTATAATGTGCGCTTAGCTATAAATACATAAGAAAATATTCGTTACAAGGTAAGTATAGCTAGTGCCATCCACGACGACGCGCCCCAATCCAATCCGCTCCGTACTAAAGCACAGCTTACAGTACAGTAATCGCGGCCCACTCCGCGATTACTGTACTGTAAGCTGTGCTTTAGTACGGAGCGGATTGGATTGGGGCGCGTACCTGCGTCGTCGTGGATTGCACTAACTGTACCTGCCACAGTAAAACAAATAACTATCACAAAATATGAACGTCAAAAGCCTGTATTGTCCCAATCACTTCTTTAGGGCTGTATAAGGTGTTAAAAAAATCACTTTAGAAACTTTAAGAGGTGCTTCAGACCATCGAACTGAATAACTTTTGCTATGGGAACAACAGTCTAAAGCACCACTTTGTCACACACTTAGCACTTTTAGCCTGTGCCAAATAAATGTATTTTCTTTCTTTCTTTTCTTTATTTTCTTTCTTTCACTTTTGGGGGCAAATAAGAAAATGTAAAAAAAACAATTTTGCTGATTGTAGCATGTGACTCAATACTTTTATTGCATTCCACGTGTAAGTATTCATATGGGTTTGTAATTTAAAAATAAATCTTTTAAAGATATTTCTTTTTAAATATGAAAATTGACCATTCACCTCCTTATTTCCGAAACTACCAAACCTAAAATTCTGAAAAAATACAGATAATGGTTCTTTACTCATAGATTATAGGAACACCTATAAGAAGTCTATGGTCTTAAAAGAACATGGTCAATCTCTCAATATTGTGCGGACAAACTTACATTTGTAGTTGGTTTGTATTGGAATGAATTGTTTGTTCGTGGGATAAATCCATCCCAACTATGGAACTCTTCATTGAGCGTGGTCCGACACGCACTTGGCCGGTTTTTTTCTTTATTTTCGGCCAGTCTATCCATCGTAAAAGGTGGTTGGGGTCTCATTTCCTACGGAATGTATGGGAAAAGTATTTTGCGATTTGTGACTTTTCTCGTACTCAAACCGCACTTGATAATGTAGAGTTTTTTTATCCTTATAAGAAACAGGATCGTTTGGCATTAAAAAAAGTTTTTGTGAAAATTGCCTATTTTCTGGTTGGCTGTACATTTTTTTTCATAATCTGTGATTGCAGATCAAAATTTCTCAAAAAGTATTAATGGACAATCTTGTAAGACCATTTTCCTGTAGGTACAACGGTTAAGGTACTTACCTACCCCATCTCATAAATCCACCCTATATTAAAGACTCTAAGAACCATTCTTTTTAAGAATTGCACCTCGTTCCTTCTTCTCTTCAATACTGAAGTAGGTAATGCTTACAAAAACAAGGTACTTGAAAGTTCGAAACCACACTTAAATATTGTACCTTTTCTCCTGAATCCTGCCACAAAGCTATTAACGTGCATTCGAAGTCAATTGCACGAATTAAATACGTACAGTAAAAGAAAAATATTGATACTGTAGCCTTAAATTGGCGGCACGGTACATTGCAACCCAACGGCTGGATTAATTTAATTTATACGAACAAAAAACCCGACAATTTTTCAGTGTGATTGCTTGATTTTATTTACACGGGAACGTTTAGGCTCGGGGCTAAATGAAGTGGAATAATTTTAAATGTCTACGAGTTTATTTTTTATGTATCTTTTAAACTTTTAAGGGTACGCTTCGCTTAAGGGCTTGAGCTCATTAGTAATGTTTAGGCCTTTTAAACTAATTTTAAAGTTTGTCAGTTTATTTTGCTAAGTCTTTAAAGCTGTAACGCTGAACTGATTTTAGAAAATTGGTTAGTAATTTAACTTGGTAAGTATTATTTGGCACAGTCCATGTAAAATACCGGGATTCAACTGCATCCGGTTAGACTTGAAGCTGACCCCAATAGAGTTGGGAAAAGGCTAGGCGTTAATGATGATGATTTTAATCCAGATTTAACGACCCTGAAGTTCTTTTTAACAATGAAAGAAAGAAAAAAAATTGACTCAGGTAATTATAGCTTGTCCACTTTGAAATGACGCGCCCCACTACCACGTTACCTCTTTACCGTGTACGTAAAATGCGGTAGTGGGGCGCGTCATTTCAGTCTTGTCCACTCTGAAATAACACTACTTACTGCATTTTACTGCTTAGTTGGTGAAAGAATTATTATCGTGAAGAAACCCTTTTTTTTTTTTTTTTTTTTTTTCGGTGGGAAATCATCAAATGGCTCCTCCCGCTCTGGGCGGAGCGGGAGGGCGTGTCAGACTCTTACTGACTAAAACCCACCCGTGTTCCTTCTCTTGCCTGTGCAATGCCAGGGGGCCACGGTATCCCTTTCGGACTTTCCCGCAACCCCGGCAGGCAATGGTCTCATCGGACCCCTTCATTCGCTGACATCTCTTTGAGGCGCGCGTGGAACACAGCGCGCTGTCGATCCGGGCTTGGTCCTTACCGGACGGCGAGCTACCCAATGCTCACCGTCCGCAAGCCCGCGCCTACGGTGGACGGGAATCAGCAATTGATTCCCGACGCCCAGGGAGTCTCCTCCTGCGGCAGCTAGGGGCGTGAGGGCGAAAAATTTGCCTCTCCCTCACGCGCTCCACCTCCTCCTTCGCGAGCATTATCTGCTTCGCAGAAGGAGGTGACGGCCTCCCATGCCCTCTCGCTCCGTACCATGGCCTGGACCAGGGCCGGACGCGAGAGATCCACGCCACCGATCGCCTCCACGAGGACACGGCGGTGCTCTGCCCAAGCCGGGCATACCTCCAAAGTATGCTCCACTGTGTCCTCTGATCGTGAAGAATCCCTGCGGGATCAATGGTCTATGAATGATGAAACATTTTTTTTTTATCTGCCCTGCAGTGAAAGAATTCTTTAAGAATTATTATTTCCGAAATATTCATATTTCAGAGCAAAGTATCACATTACTAATGGGAAATTCTTTGCGGAAAAATGGTCAGTTCTGCGCAATAATGTTACGTCATAACATTTTATTACCTTAGTCTACCTTTCAAATATTGTCTTGTGGATAAACTGAGCTTACTTAATTTATTTTTATTGATTTACGCGAAAAAAGCATAATTATCCCCTATTTGAGGAGTGGCTAGAGAGGCGTCAGGGCGTCCTCACCTTCCACCTGACGCAGGTCCTCACTTTACACCAGTGTTAGTTCTAATAGCTTACCTAATAAGATGACAGACTTAGACGGCATTTTTAAGGCCCTTCGTTTGGTTTCCCCTGACTTCGACCTGACCAGGCATACGAGTAGTTCACGCGTTAAAGAATAATATTTATGGGAGAGTGGGCAAAAGTTCTATAGACCACTTTTGCCCACTCTCATTTATATCGGGTACTTTTTCCCGATATGGTCTATGGAACTTTTTCCCGCTCTCCCTATTTTTTTTTTTAATAAATAATCTTTTTTTCTAAAATATGGTGACTAAAACTTTTTTCGTGGTTCTACAGCGCTCAGTACCCGTCCGCCCGGTGTTATAAAAATGTATTTTTCTCAAAATTGCCCGGTTTTGATGTAGGAGTCATGGGTACCACCATAATAGCGATTGGTCCATAGACCCATAGAAATTCGCCCCATCTCCTTTTCACTATGAAAACATTAATTAAATCTTTATTTCCCAAATTATTATACGTTTTTGCCATCCTGCTTTTTATTGAGCTTCCTTTGTCACTTGAGAAAAAGTTTACTTGAATAGTAAACTTTAGTCTAGTAGAGATATTTCTCACCAAAAAAGTAATGTCAATTAATTTCAGTAACTTTTTAGGACTCTACATATATAAATAAGCAAAGCTTCAACTTATGCGTATATAGGAGAGTCTAAACATTGAGCGGCGGCCGCGCGCGGCCTACCGCGTTGTGATTGGACGACAGCCGCGCGAACATCCGTCGGTTTGGTCCTAACTAGAGCGCGACAGAAATGCCGCTCAATGTTTAGACACACCCTAATACCATATCAAAACCGTAAACTCTAAACATCTAGATTCTAGAAATCCAGATAATCTGTACCTATTAATAAGCAATTTGGGGGAACATCGTCGATCAGAGATAGCCCACGTTTCTGATCTCCATCAAACCACCGATTACGACTGATATGAGATTAAAGAGCGGTGTGAAAGGCCTCTCACACGAGCCCTCTCGTAATTTATTAGATCCTTTCAGATAACGCACATGTAACTTTTGTTCGGAGCTGTGAGCGACTTGTTATAAATATTCTTTTGTTTTTTGTTTGACCTCTTGTATTGTTTTGTATCGTGGCGAACAATAATATCGACAATATCCTGTAGATATTTTTGGCCGCACTGATGGATTCATTTTTACAGAATTATCCGTCTACATAAGTTACCAGAAAGTTATTAGATTAGAGACTGATTATAGTGGTACAAAAATATAATTTTAAGTGTAATATAAATGTCTATTTCATTTTATTAAAATGAAGAATCTTTTTTAGAACACATGAAGATTTTTCAGTCCTGTCATGAGGTGAGTGTTTAAAGCATTAAAACTATTTTACGAACACTGTTGATCTGTCAACCAAATTGGCTTTCTTTATCAGTAGGTACTTTATATCGTGCGTAAGTCTATTAAAATAATTATAAACGTGATTAACTGAAAATACACTTTCTTCACTACTTTAAGTGTTGCTAGTTAAAACACTTTTTTTTTTTTTTAATAACTTTCTAGGTCCCTGTAACAACATGCTCGCATTTTTCTTTGTGCAACGTCTAGCGAACAGGGTGAGAGCACAAATGAACGTCCATTCCGTACCTATCAGCATGTAGAACAATTAATTAAGTAAAATAAAAACACAAGTCTCCACCGACTTAAAAACGTAGGTAACTATAAGTTGTTTTCTTTGAAAGTGAAACTCTCGGTAAGTATCAAAACTATACAGGCTGAATTTTCAGTCGCCGTCCAAATTTTGATATATTAATCTTTGACGAAAATCATTCAATACGTGTTTTTTATTTTAGTATCACTCAATACAAAAATATTGAGATATCACATCACAACGTTATTATATACCACGCAGAGCGGATAATTCTTTGGAGAAAATGATTTAATATGAAAATTTTACGTATCGATTTTTTTTTCAAAAATGGTGTTAGTGAATCATACCTAATGCCTAGAAAAAATTTGGGTGACTAAAAATTAAGCCTGTATATTATTATGTAATGATTTATAGGGAATAAATAGGTCTAATTAGGACCTAAATTGTTGCTAAAAAGCTTTAATGACGTCGCTTCTAAATGCAATAAGACAATGGTTTAGTAACTTATACTAACGATCATCTGAATTACAAATTATGAAAAACCTGAACTTACTTACGCTCTACGATACATACAATAAATTGTTCTGGCAGCTGTTTTATTACCTTGACACACACATTATTCTTAAAGAAGTTATTTGCCTTAAAGTCGTCTGAAGCCAAGATACACCACATGGCCAGTATTCCACGTACTTCATCAAATAAGCGAGCCTACTTGTTTCGCAAACAACTTTGTGTAAGTATCTGCTGCGTGTCTCTATAAGAGTTATCTACACTCGTAACTCAAGCAAGACACAACTTAGTTTATGAGAAAATATTTAGGTACAACTATTCCTCATACTTATATTAAATTTCTTTATGTAATGAAGAATTTATCCCGAAGTTTTCCTTCATCGTATTGCCAGATCTTGAATATATTTTTTTTCTATGAAGTTAATATTTTTCATCAGCATCAACATTCAGCAGTTTGCAATTCAACTCCAATTAGTTTTGGCAACAAACAAATAAATACTGTGCCATAAATACTTTGTTTTATTTATTACAAAATAGGTATTCAGCACTTATATTTAAACCAATAAACAAATTGAAAGAAAAAGAAGTGAAAGTTGCAGCTGTTAAATATACAATATTTATATGGAAAATTAATTCATTATTCAACACGGAATGCAAGACGCTTTTATCAAAACAATGCAAACAAATAAATTATGAATTGCAAAAAAACAACGCTGCGTTTTTAAAATGAAATGGCAGCGCTTAACTCAAGAGAACACTTTGTTTAAAATGAATGAAAAGTTTTTTCGAATACACCACTCATGGTTTGAAACAAGACTTGAAGAAAAACTTACAGAATAAATTGTTTTAACCCGACTGCGGCGAAGAACTGATACGTTGCTAATACCTTAACTGTTTTTCGAAATACTCTCCATTCCTTTCTAAGCAAATGTCGAAAGTCATAATAAATTATAGAGCGAAAATCTCGGGATAAATTCATTTTTACGCTCTTCACGCACTTTTCAAATAGCCGCCAATTTAAAGAAAGAAAGAAATAAAGATGAAAGAATTTATTTGGCACAGACTAAAAGGCACACAAGCAGAAAAAAAAAAAAAAGTAAAAGGAAAGAATACAAAATAAAAAGTGTAAAACTGCAAAGCAATAAATGACAGATGAATTCATTATACATCATCAGACTACCAAAGAGTTCTAATTCGAAATTTTAAAAAACAAACATTGGAATTGTTTCTAACCAGTCAGTTCTAAAAACGTTCAGTGTTACCCTTGTAACCCGGTAAAATTCCCCACTAATTTTTTTTTCTTGAATTTTACCACATAAATTGACTCTCAGTACGATACCTAACAACACCCTCACAGATTGAACAGAGTTTGTTTACATGTTGTATACATAGGTACGTTATGCTTATTATTTAAGAAAGCTTTCTTCTCTCCTCTCTGTGAGAGAGGAAGACCCGTTGTCCCATCAGCAGTGGGAACATAATATGCATGTAAAATTCTTCGTAGAAGTTGAGTAGGTACTGTACGGCTTTAACTTAACATTATTTTAGAATAGAACCTTCACGAGTAATACGTAAATGGCAGATTGGAGACAAACATTGATTTAAATTAAGAATAGAAGAAAAGTTTAGACAGTTGGATACATTGTAACAGCGAATCAACTTTCACGCCTAGGCCAAATATTTTTTGATATTCGAATAGCTCACGTAGTCATGACCTAAAGAGATGCCGTAAAGAAAATAAATTAAAAACAAAAAAAAAAGGGGCTATTCTAGTGATAATTATTATAAAATATTATAATGTAAAAACTAAAAGATCCAAAATAAGTATTCGAGTAACACAAACAAGTTTTTTTATTTATTCTGTTGACTGCATGAATGAATAAGAAATATGAGGATGTCTTCATTCAAATTCTATCGAAATTATATCAGTACCGAGTTACTCATAAACAGATTCTATAATTATCAATATAATGATCGTTTTAACAAACACAATTAATTTGCTAAACGAATTGCTCGCACAAAATTGATGAATAACAAATAAAATTTTGTAGTAGATAATTGGTATAAACACACGATAGGTACAAAAAATTATTACCTATCTCACAGGCTGGGTCCAATTTCAGAAAGCTTACCCTCGTTGATTAGGCAAACATCTTTTGAAAATTTAATATTTGAGCACAGATGAATAAAATCTAGTTGATAAAATAGATTTTTCATCCCACCATCTCGGAAAGAGTATTTTTAATCTTCAGTATCTGAGTGGAAAAGCCGTTTTTATTCTCTAGAGGATAAAGTAAATTGAATTTAGAACATCGTGTGCACTAAGTTTGTGAATTAAAAAAAAACATTAAACCTATTTACTGCTACCTCTATGGTGCCGAATATATCATACAACTTTTTTTTAATTTGTTAAAAACTCAGACTCGGAACCTTCTTGGTGTTCTTTTTTCAATTTGCTTTGTACGCGGTTCTTTACGCGGCATTTTTTCACGTCATTGTTAAACCTTAGGTATATTAAAAACAAGAAACTTGAAAACAAGTGAAAAAACTAAAATGAGTGATTCTAGCGACGAGGAAGTTTGCTTGACGCCAACAGAATTGACTGAAACTGTTAATAATGCGCAAATGAGCTTTCTCCCTCAACAATCACGCGAGAAGTATTTAAAACAGTACGATATGTTCAACACGTGGCGACTAGCAAAAGGAGCCAAAACTTTCTCAGAAAACGTTTTGCTGGCATATTTTATAGAATTATCCGAGAACAAGAAAGCAAGCACTCTATGGAGTACGTATTCGATGCTAAAAGCAACAATAAAGATGAAAAAAGACAAACATATCGATACCTATCCTAAATTAGTGGCATTTTTAAAAAGAGCCTCATCTGGTCATCAACCAAAAAAATCGAAGGTTTTCACAGTATCTGATATTGAAAAGTTTCTTAACGAAGCACCCGATTCCGTATATTTGGCGGCAAAAGTAAGTCAGTTGCACATTCAGTATCTACTTAAGTATATTAATCTCAATTAAATAGTATACTTAGTAGATGTTGATAGGCATAATTATGCGTTCATATCAATTTTATTCATTTATCTACTACAATACTCTTTACGTTACAGGTTGTTCTTATTATTGGAATAAACGGAGCATGTCGAACTAATGAACTAACACAACTTAATGTCAAAAACATTGAGAAACATTCAGATGACTTACTATTAATTAATTTACCTAATACAAAGACAAAAAGAGACCGCAACTTCGTCATTCGCAAGGAATACGTAACGATTGTTGAGAAATATCAAGCCTTACGCCCGCCTAACACTCCAATCAATCGATTTTTTCTACAGTATCGCAATGGAAAGTGTGTTAGACAGCCTATGGGTACTAATAAAATTGGCAGTATCCCACGAGAAATAGCAACATTTCTTGAACTTCCAGAACCCCTGTTGTACACGGGTCATTGTTTCCGACGAACTTCAGCCACACTTTTGGCTGATTCCGGAGCTGATCTGCTGTCCCTTAAGCGCCACGGAGGCTGGAAGTCCAATGCAGTTGTAGAGGGATACATAGAGGATTCCATCCAAAATAAGTCTAAAATATGTAAAGGCATCGTAGGAGCCATTACACTGAAAGAGCCTCAATCGGATCCTTGTACTGGCCCTTCTACATCAAAAATAAGCCGTTATTGAAACACCTAACCATCTCCCTCTCTCTCCAACATTCACGCCAAGGGAATCCGATGAATCGGTACAACTATTAAGTATGACAGATAGTTTACCGAAAAACAGTACACAAGTGACTAACACCAATATTACAGTACCAAACAAAAATATTACACTCAATTTAAATAACTGTAGCAACGTTACTTTAAAATTTTCTTAATTATACCTTAGTATTATATTGTTATAATTTAAACATTATTCTGTAATACTTACCTGTCATAATGTAGTAATTAATACCTAAACTGAAATAAAAGTGTACCTATCTTGTGATTGTAAACGTTTTTTTTTTTTGCATTTAGTCATTTCCTCGCTGAGGTGGAATGAAAAGTTACGTGTTGCACTCGAGTGCAAAGATTTTTCACCTCGTGCTCTTTTGATTCCCTCGCTAACGCTCAGGATTCTAATTTTGAATCACTCGCTGCGCTCGTGATTCAATTTTAGAATCCTTCGCTTGCTCGGTCATCAAAATTGAACACGCGGTTAAAAAGCAACTTTGCACTCTTGTATAACAAATAACTATTCATACACTGAAGAATCATTTCTCATCAGGAAAAGAGTGTAGGTTAATCAAATCAAAACCTACAAAAATCTACATGGGCACGTGAGAAGCTAGGTGCACGGTCCCAATTGGTCGTTTCCTATGGAGAAGAGCCGGCAGGAAACTCCGCGGTTACTCTTTTAAAAATCATCATCATCATCATTATTTCAGCCATAGGACGTCCACTGCTGAACATAGTACTCCCCCAATGATTTCAAAATTGGCCGGTTGGAAGCGACCTGCCTCCAGCAGCTTCCTTTTAAAAATAAGAAAACATCAACTAAGCAACCACCAGAAGGCCAATTCCCGTAATCAAAAACGTACAAAATATAGTCACAATTCTCATCCTAACCACAATCCATCTAGTAGTAAATTAGAGGTATTTTTGACAGATTGTGACTTGGGATTAAAAGGCGAACGTTCTTAAAAAAATACGGGAATTGCCCTCATTCCCTCTGATCATTAAAGGCCTAGAGCCTAGGGCATCAACAGCAATCCGTTTGCAAGTCTATCATCCAAAAAAATTGATCCAGCGTAAGTAATTCATATACGCACGTAATCAAAAATCGTTAGTTTTTGCCTACAGATTGTTCATAGTTATAAATCTTTCTCTGGTATTTACTGTACATTCCTTGTGTGTAATAACTATGAAACATTATTGTTACCAAACAGAGCTGACCTACAAGTAAAACAACGTGCAATATTAACATTCTGGCGTCAGTTATACTAACATCATTTAAACAGGCCGTGTATGCATAGACTAGACAAAACACAATTATGTTACTGCCCAGACTAAACGGATGTCAGTGGCGAATGGGCTCCTATACAAAACGTTTTCTGTCGGTTTCCTTCCTAAACATGGTAACTACGTACTTGTGTGTTGTGTGCTTGAATGTTGCACACATGTTTTTAAACTTACACTATAAAATATATTAAGTAACAGTTTGCCACTGTCAGGTGTGACTAAATATCTTATGCAACTTCTTTTCTACGATACTCGGTACCTTATTATATGCAGTTAAACTTGTGACAGGTTTTCATCCAGGTTCAGGGTTTGGTCCAACAAGTCTAAAAACTGGCTCAAACTTTCATAAATATCTATTAAGAAGGTTTAGAGGGAACAGGGCCGGCAAGGAATTTAAAAAATAGGTGTTTGAAGAAACTATTGCCGTCGTCTTACCTCAAGTTGCCCCCGTCTTACCTCAAGTTGCCCCCGTAGAGTGCGATAGGGACAGCTGCAGCTCAAACCGATTATATCACAAAAAAATGGACGAGATTGACGTTTCGTATTCCCCTTTTTTCTCCTCGAAAACTAAGCCGATTCAATTATTTTTTACATTACAATTTTAAGAAAGAGTATGTCTAGGTTCGTATCATTTTCTTTTATGTTAAAAACTTTTCGAATTTGTCTGGTAGTCCTCTAATCACGGGGGTAAAAATGGGGCTATTTTTGTAATTTTTGGAGGGTCATATTTTTGTTACCAAAAAGTTGTTGAAAAAAAGGAAATAACAGGGACGTGTCTACAGCAAGCATTGATTTTATGAAAAAAAAAACATATTGCTCTAGAGGCATTATTCAGGAAGAAAAAAGTGGAATACATTTGTATGGAGAATCGCAGGCCATGTTCCCTCTTAATGATAATTTGAATAATTCCCCCCTTTCTAACCCTTTAGGAAAACCAGAGCGTGATGACGAACGTTTATGATTTATTTCTGACTGCGAAGTATATGGCATGCAACTAATGTTGTCATTAAAATTAATTTGATAAACAAGAAAGTATGAATTGGAGGCTCAAAAATAGTTGCTCGTCAAAGTATACTCGTAAGTTGGCAACGTATTATAAACCTCGTAGATCTATCGATCTTTCCTTCACACTCAAACAATCTTATCAAAAACAAACACAACAGAAATCACGCCATTATCTAAATCCCATCATAAAACATTTATCACCTAGTACGCTCTGAAGTAAAATAATTAAGACTCAACATGATGGTAATTGAGTCACAATCGTATAGCGACTAATGCTGACTAATGTCGTGTATAGTAATTATGTGATGCTCGTTAAATGCCATGCTGACGTCGGTTGCCTTCTGACGTGGAGCCCTCCTGACGTGGGGTGACGCTAGGGTAGACTCGGCCGAGTCAGCACATGACGTGTTTTGTTTGAGAATAGACCTTGTTTAGAAAAGGTCTTAATTAGCGGGTGGATTATGTAAACGGAACGGTATTACTTGGATTGGCATACTTATTTGTAAAGAAATGAGATTACAGTGCGTTCTTTTAGTTAGAAACATCGGCGTATTGACAATGTCCTTTAGGCATAGTTGAAACCGGCTAAAAGTGGAATTTGATTGTAGGCGCATGGCTAGGTTTTTGATAACTTCAAAGGAATTTGTCTATTTTTAGCCATTGATATTAAGCACATTGCGACCACACAATATTTGTCATCCGAGAAATTTCTTACTGGACCTTTAAAGCCGAAACATGACATAAATACACTATCTCTTTGTATGGGAGCAATGTATGTTTGTCAGCTTCCCTAAATTTTGCCATTTTCGTTCATCATGAACCCGTTGTCAAATGTTACATCTATTGCCTTTCAGCAAATATCGATCACGACAGGTGGATACGATGTCCGATATTCTCTTATACCTTTCATTCGATAGACGAATTTACATCATGACATGTGTTCGAAGCAAATTCGAAACTGGAACCCCAGCCAGTTCAAACACCCACCATTCGCTCTCAAGTACGAAACAACCATTTCTTTCAGCACACTCTTGAGGTGTCGTTTATATGAAAAACTGTTTATCTGTCTGTCGCAACCATATTGGGAAGTGTTCTTCTAAACACATAACATAAGTCTAGTATCATTATTGTCGCTACGAGTGACATAAAGAACGTTTTATGTCACTGTGTAGTTGGAATCGTTTGGAACACAGCCAATGTGCGTGGGTGAATAAAAATATTGGTATTGCTTTTTAGTTTTAGATATTCTTTGTTAATTTTGAATGTAGGTACTAGTCTTGCCTTAGGTATTAGTTTTCTGTTTCAACAGCTATCTGTACGGTTTACGTACATACCGTCAGGCTGGAAACGCATTAACCTACTTTTGCACTGTATTTATAATAATATATAATATGATTTTGCAGCTTCTAGAACACCGTGGATTATCACCTAATTCAACTTACTTGTGATCGGTAAATCTAATTAACTTTAGTGGTATGAAATCTTTATGTGCTTACGTCAACTCACCACACTCAAAAGTAACTTATGACTTCTCGTTTATTCTGCAAGGGTAAGAATCGTCATTAAATGTAAGGTCCAGTAACTACTGGACCTTATATTTAATGACGATTCTTTGACGTTCAAAAAGTGCTGATTTTCAGTCTAATGACTTTTGATTTTGAATGGTCCTTCGAGCCGGATGAGAACCATTGACCTAGTTGCTATTCTTTCCTATAAATCTAAACTAAATATTATGATAAAAATAGGCTATAATATCCAGAACACCGAATAGTACAAGCCACGCAGTCTTCATAAATTCTTTATGTAATGTTACTAGTTAAGGCCACAAGCTGATCTAACGGCTACCCGCACCTTTCGTTTGGCTCTTTTAAAAGCAATAACGTGAAAACCGTGATAGGCTCTGAATATTGTATGTAACTACTATCTTTAGGGCTATTAATAGCGTATGGGGATACGTTTCCTGTACGCCTTATCAATGTTTAAGGGACTGATAAGATAGATATTAACATTAATTCTTTTTTTTTATGTACTTACATTGTACCATTTACCCTTATACGACAATGATGCGAAAGAGCAGAGCCTTCTAATACAGGCATTGTTTGCCTAAAAGGAGGCTCCAAATACGTTTGAATGTAATGTAATTTTCTATTTGTCACAATAAACTATTTTGTATTTGTATTGTATTCATAACAGAGTTTGGCAGAGGTGTACCCTATAGTACACCCTCATTTCGCAAGTCCTATGTAATAGGCGAGCCCATTGCCATCAACTGGGCGCAAATCTCGATAATCTCGAATCTCTCGAAAAACCCAATAACACTTTGCCCGACCCGGGAGTCGATCTCAGGACCCCCATAATCAGTAGTAGCGCTTGCGACCACTAGACCAACGAGGCAGTTTTTTCGTTCGCGAACGTCCGATTTTGAAAATAAAAAAACATTTTTATCTAGTATAGGTACTTAGTTTGTTAGTATTGGTCAGGACAAGAACCTACTACTATATTTCAGCCCTAGCATAGTTCTGGAAAGAAAGTGCGATACGCTGGTAAAATTACAGATACATTCTATATTCCACGGCTTCGAGCCATCAACTAAAATCTGTCACAAAATCAAATAAAAAATCAATCTGCCAACAAAAATTGAATAAATCTCAAAATATTTACGCAAAACGTCTTATTTGGACAAATGTATTACCAAAAAAATATCTATAAATTTACGTAAGAACTCTTGCAATTCGTATCATCCTAAAACGACTGACGATCCAACCAAATTACACAACTTTGACTTGACAAAGCGTTGTCATTTGTTTTTATGTTTAATTTCTTTTCATCTACGATCCCGCTTGAAAAACAAATAAATTTAAACTTTCGAAATATAAGGTCCCATTAAAATAGATAGACAAACTTTTAGAAATCATTCAGAACACAAAAATAAGGCCAATGCTAAAAAAAATATGAAAAACTCACTAGATACTTACAAGAAAAATAAATCAGCTAACGAAAATACACTAAAAATGTTGGTTACCCAATGCCATTTATTATTTCAGGTCAAATCACTTTAATCAGTGTTTTTTTTTACTTTGATATCTTTGGCTAGACGTAGAACGCTGTGTTAAAATTTGTGTATATTTTAATGGGACCTTGTATTTCAACTTTCAATCAATCGGCCCAATCTTTTGCCAACTGTGTTGATGTCGGCTTCCAGTCTAACTGGACGCAGCTGAATACCAGTATTTTACATGGAGCGACTGCCTATCTGACCTCCACAACCCAGTTACTAGGTAACATGATACACCTTTGTAGCACTAATTGTTAAACTTTTGGGCTTAAGACTACCCGTAACGACTGTCAAAGATCTACGAATGACAGCCGGGACCAATGGCTTAACGTGCTTTCCGAGGCACGGTCTCGATATGTAATGGATGGTCAACCATCCACGTAGCTTCAACTTCAATCGACCTGTGCGGCTGTTAAAATTTATAGCAATAATATTTTAAGTAATGTGCATAAAAAAATATAATAAATTACCCAATGAGATTAAAGACTTAGAATTGGACAATAAATTTATAAACGCACTTATTAAAATGCACCTAATACAGAAGTGTTATTATAGCCTAAATGAGTTCTTAAGAAATTGATATTCTGTATATCAATATTGTAGATTATTTGAAGATTGACGCAATGTAATAATAAAGTAATTAGTAATGAAAATGGACAATAATAATGTAATAATATATTCTTATATAACTTTATATAATAATGCATGCAATAATAATTAAATTTATAATTAAGAAACATTATGTTGCCATGCCCTGGGGTTCATGTACGAAACTTATATTTGTAACAAGACCTTGTAAGCGACATGAATGCGATAAATACATAAATAAATAAGTTCGTGATAGATTATAAGATTTTAAAATCTTTTGTCAGAATTTAATGTAAAGGGTGTAAAAATACGCATAAGGAAGCCGAGATTCAATTGTTCTTCCCGTCACGATGTTTTTTTTTTTTTTAGATATACAGAATGCGCTGATGATACCTTCGTGATAGTGCTTTTTTACCCTGTATGTAAAACAACTCAATTCCATAATTTCAAATTTTATAGTGAGTATCAAACTATTTGTTTTTAACATCAATGTAAACTAGAGAAGCGAAAACAAACAGAAGATTTGTGTCCCCGCTGATATTAAATGAGTCAACCGCGGTGTATGCGACAAAAAACGTCTCAATCAGCTACCTTAATACCTAACTGCATAGGTATTCAGGTAGCTGATTGAGACGTTTTTTGTCCCGGACAACAAAAAAATGCGCAAAAGTTTTGTTCATGGTGTCTGCTCCTTGAACCTCAATGGTTTTTATATGTGAGACCATACAAGGCTGAACTTCAATTGTCAACTTCAAATGTCAATTTACTTTCAGCGACTTTAACTGTGGAAGATGAATGAAATCATAGTAGTTCCTACCTAGGACTTTTTAGAGGTCATTTGCACATTTGTCCCAGCCACATAGATAGGAGAAAACAGCATGATAATTATACAATGTTAATTAATCAAACAAAACCTTTCCATCTACATACTTACATAATTATCAAACATAAAAACCATATTCAACTAAAACGTAAAAAACAAAATGTCCCAAAAATCCCACTGAATGAATGAATCTTAAAACAAAATAAGACCATTCCCTTCCTTAAGCTGCTTTATATAAGCCTTAAAATGGTATCGCTGGAATCCCGCAGTAATAAAAACAATGCATAAAATTGCAAGGCTACAATGGTTTTTTTTATCACGCAGATATCTACAGCAGGAAAAGTTCTTCATTTATCCTGTTAACCATGATTATAGGGTATGGAAAATTCCTTATTAAAATCATAATTCCATAAAAGGTACGCATCTTTGCCGCGTCTGTCTATCTGTCTAAGCGTCATAAACTCAAAAACTAACGAACGGACTTTCAAACGCTTTTCACCAATGGATGAAGTGATTCATGCGGAAAGTTTTGGTGTATAATTAATTAAGGTTTTGTTTAAATTGACTGGAATATGAGGATTATTGTTGAAGATTTCGGAAAAAATCAAGCCGACTGGGAGCTTTACTGGCGTTCGCCGCGTAAATCGTAAAAGATACATAAAAATTATGTTCTACAGAATGGTTCATCTTAAAAAGTTCAACAAAAAAGCCAGCAATAGCAGTTGTATATCATGTAAGGATGATCTACAATTACCATTTTTATCTTTCAGAGTTTGATAAAAGTTTCTTTATTTCCGAAGCTCTTTTGACCGCTATTATACTCGTTGTCCTTATCCAATAAAATGTCTCTTAAATTGGGCATTTAATGTAGATGGCATGGCATTTTATGCCTTGACACCATATTATCAAAATGTCGAAGAATGTCAATTTTACCTTTACCAATTTTATTATTTTTAATCTGAATTCCATAGTTCTAATCTATCTAAATGACACTTTTTACAGATACATATTATCAAATTTTCAATATTAGCGCTTATTACTAAGTAAGTTAGCTTATTTGTCTGCTTCATTGTTTTATGCATGCGGTGTTTACTTATAAGTAATTGATGCACTGTTGTTTTACTTTAAAAATGTATTATGTGTATTTATCAGTGTAATCAATTTTTGGTGAACCTACTAAAAATAAAAATAAACAATACGTTAAAAGATATCACATATTCAAAATTACGCGTAATTATGGTTGACGGCAACGCGGGTGCAGCGGTAGGAGTCAATGACCTTTTCCTCGGCTTTTAGGTATGTAATCTCGGTAGTACGTACCCGTGGGATATTTTCCGACATCCACGCGGGCGAAGCCGCGGGCAACAGCTAGTATAAAATAAAATAAATAAATCATTTATTTTGGGCCAAATACATTTTATAAACCTGCCTAACTGCGTGACAGTTATTCGACAGGATTAGCGCTTGTCTTAAAACATTTGGTAATAACTCTGCCCGTGACTGCGGCCTATAACCTTCCTCAAGAGTTGGGCTATATACTGCACAAAGAATTTTTCAAATCTGATTGGTAGTTCCGGAGATTACCACAAACAAAAAAATTTTACCTCTTTATAATATTAATATAGTATAGATAATCAATCTGTAGCGGTTACACCGCCACATACTAACTACGCATCAGACATGACGTCACACAAATCCTGCATCGCGCAATTAGAGTTTACCGCGCGAACGACATAGATAAGACTATCCGAAATCAACAGTCGGGCAGTCGGCCCGCCAGACACAACACCCGTCTGGTTGGAGGATCCTCCCTTTTCTATGGTGGATGAGTGAACTTTACACCCTGTTCCTCATGCCCCTAAAATGGTGACCCCGAGTATGAACGTCAACGCAGCCTTCGTGCAACTACTTCAGCGTGACGTCATCATCATCACTCCCGCAAGCTTTCGTGAGGCGAGTCACGCAGACAGCCAGCACCCTCGGCTTCAACGGGTATCCTGACCACCAGCATGCAGCGAACGCGCATTCCTGGTCATCACCCTCAGCCTCATCACCCCGACTCACTGGGGAATCAACGCAATCATCTCAATCAGCGCAATCACCGCTATCACCTCAATCAACGCAATCATCTCAATCAGCGCAATCACCGCTATCACCTCAATCACCGCAATCACCTCAATCACCACAACCGCCGCAATCATCGCAGACAGTTCCGACTCACCGCGAACTGTGCGGCACCCGGTTCCGACTCACTGGAACCTTAGCTGGCACTGTGAAGCATCGCAAGATACAAGACTCAGCCCACTATCGACCTCCGGTCTCCGGAGGGGAGTGATGTAGCGGTTACACCGCCACATACTAACTACGCATCAGACATGACGTCACACAAATCCTGCATCGCGCAATTAGAGTTTACCGCGCGAACGACATAGATAAGACTATCCGAAATCAACAGTCGGGCAGTCGGCCCGCCAGACACAACACCCGTCTGGTTGGAGGATCCTCCCTTTTCTATGGTGGATGAGTGAACTTTACACCCTGTTCCTCATGCTCCTAAAAATCTATTGCCGTATCACATTTTTGGGATCGAAACGACCTACAACTCGTTAGTCGCGTTATTATCACCGAACCACCGTAGTGGTCCCCGGTGGCCCAGTGGTAACAGCCGCAGTGAAGAAGTTGAGACAAGGATGAGGCAGGCAGTATGGTTTGTGTAAATTATTTAATCACCACTACTCTCAAAACTGTGAAGGAAAACATCGTGGGAAAATCACCATGTCCTAAATAAAACCAAAAAATCAAAAACATGACATCCAACCCCAACCAGGCCCGCGAGGTGGATTACTGCCCACTCACACAGCTTGTATCCCAGCAACAGTGGGAACATTATCAGTTGATTATGCATTTTTTTTAGACTTCCTGATAA
Organism: Xanthia togata; assembly: GCA_963853775.1. Classification (NCBI taxonomy): domain Eukaryota; kingdom Metazoa; phylum Arthropoda; class Insecta; order Lepidoptera; family Noctuidae; genus Xanthia; species Xanthia togata. Next base: position 6,396,027 of record OY970802.1, on the reverse strand, counting down.
CGCCTTTGTTTCGAATTTTGAATAAATCTATTAAACGGCAAAAACCCTAGACTTTTAGGGGCATGAGGAACAGGGTGTAAAGTTCACTCATCCACCATAGAAAAGGGAGGATCCTCCAACCAGACGGGTGTTGTGTCTGGCGGGCCGACTGCCCGACTGTTGATTTCGGTTAGTCTTATCTATGTCGTTCGCGCTGTAAACTCTAATTGCGCGATGCAGGATTTGTGTGACGTCATGTCTTTGATGCGTAGTTAGTATGTGGCGGTGTAACCGCTACATCACTCCCCTCCGGAGACCGGAGGTCGATAGTGGGCTGAGTCTTGTATCTTGCGATGCTTCACAGTGCCAGCTAAGGTTCCAGTGAGTCGGAACCGGGTGCCGCACAGTTCGCGGTGAGTCGGAACTGTCTGCGGTGATTGCGGCGATTGTGGTGATTGAGGTGATTGCGGTGATTGAGGTGATAGCGGTGATTGCGCTGATTGAGATGATTGCTGTGATTCCCCAGTAAGTCGGGGTGATGAGGCTGAGGGTGATGACCAGGAATGCGCGTTCGCTGCATGCTGGTGGTCAGGATACCCGTTGAAGCCGAGGGTGCTGGCTGTCTGTGTGACTCGCCTCACGAAAGCTTGCGGGAGTGATGATGATGATGACGTCACGCTGAAGTAGTTGCACGAAGGCTGCGTTGACGTTCATACTCGGGGTCACCATTTTAGGGGCATGAGGAACAGGGTGTAAAGTTCACTCATCCACCATAGAAAAGGGAGGATCCTCCAACCAGACGGGTGTTGTGTCTGGCGGGCCGACTGCCCGACTGTTGATTTCGGTTAGTCTTATCTATGTCGTTCGCGCTGTAAACTCTAATTGCGCGATGCAGGATTTGTGTGACGTCATGTCTTTGATGCGTAGTTAGTATGTGGCGGTGTAACCGCTACAGACTAAATATATTTAACTAGCTGCGCCCCGCGGTTTCACCCGCATAAGTTTCGATCCCGTGAAAATATCGGGATAAAAAGTATCCTATGTGTTAATCCAGGTTATAAACTATCTGTGTGCCAAATTTTATCGAAATCCGTACAGTAGTTTTAGCGGGAAGAAGAGACAAACATACACACTCACAAACTTTCGCCTTTATAATGTTAGTGTGATGTGTAGCTTACATAATGAACTACATATGTAAGCAACTATTTATTTTTATTCACACCAAAGTTCATTAATATATACATGTGACGACTGACTTAAACATAACTGGTGAAATGTGAGTGTACTAAAGGTATACCTCTGCCCAACCCTTCGATAATCAAGCCGTGATGTTATGTAATGTGTATTTATAACAAAGATTGATCTAATCAAATGCAAAAGATAATCATTAAAGAAATGACATTTACTTGAATCTCGTCTATTATCCCTTAAGGGATAAACAAAAAAAAAAGCTATAGACAGACTGCCAGAATCCAGATGACGACATAAGGACTTCAGGACCCTGTCCGGGGAGCAAAACTGTCTTCATGTATTTGGCACAATGGCAACAAAATAAACGGAGGATTTGTTAAAAGGAAACCATAATTAAACAACGTTTGTGCATTTCGAAACAATAGTTTTAACACATTCGTTTTTAACCTGAAACTTTCATTTAGCGAACTATATAAAATTCTACACATGATAGACATACCAATCAACAAACTAGTACTTAATTCGATGATAAGGCAATTCGATGATTTTCAGGGGGAAAAAAATACCTACCTATATTTTTCATAGCAAATGAAAGCATAACAATATTGTTTTAACCACGAAGTAAAAAATGCAGACTAACTACAGACCTTAGAATATCTGAAAATTATGGATAAAACGACAGTTGTTCCAAAAAAATACACTGATACAGACAGACATTCAGCCGCATTTGGATAAGCTGTAACAACATTAGTAAGACCACTGATACTGGCAAAACAGAAATTGAAGAATCATAAACAACACAACGTTTTCCTATAGACACACTATCTCGCAACTCCATCTTTGAACTATTAGCACCAGAGCGCAGGTTGACCACATACTTAAAGCCCCGAGGTTGAACCTCTCTTCGCGGAGTTCTCGTTAAATCTCGAAGTCTCTTCAAAACTTTTTAATGCAGCTGTTTGAAGTGTATGTTTATCTGGTAGGTACGAACTACGAGTATTAGAACAAATCAAAAACCACACTTTTATAATACTGGTGTCTCATATTGGAGACGGTTACCGCACGCGACGTTCGGCACCGGTGACTCATATTAGTGACAGCGCGCGCATCACCATTAAAATATTATTTTTGCATAAAATATGGTACTAAATCGATGCCTCAATTTTTTTCTACACTGGTAATAATATTTGTAAGCCATAGAAAATAAAAGTTGCTAAAATCCTCGTGTCCAAAACTGTAAAAAAAATATATGAACGCATCGTTTTTTAAATGAATATTCTGTGGTTCCGACTTGTCACTCAGTGCCGTGTTGTGTCATAATAAAAAACATTGTGAAGGATTTTGCTACTAAAACTTCGGTAAGCAATTGAATAATTAGTTATTAGTGTATAGGTCAACTTTGTAGATAATCGTTTGCGTGAAATAATGTAATAAAAATGATTTACGAGCCAATAAAATTTTACGTAATTTCGATTTTGTGACTCACTTTTTTCATGTGTTTGTTGTCTGTTTTCCAATGAATTTGTTCTTTATACGGTGAATAACTATGCTAAAACAAATTCTAATTAATTATTTCATACATTCGAGGCATTTTCATATTTTTTTTTATCCATATTTCAAAATCATGTATAGAACTACGCGATTCAAAATTTACAGCACCGCGCACTATGAAGTTTGAGTTGGAATCATGTTGGAATATTATGGAAATATTGTATGTAAGACTTATAAGAAAAAAATCTAATTAGATTATTTGTCTATTCATGATATTATTACCAAAATTTTGAGTCAATTGATCCATTACTTTTGCCAGAAATCAACATAATACAGCAACAAGTCGGTTTGCGGTCAGGTGTATGTTATCAATAGGATGTTAATAATACTAAGGTACTAATAACAGTGTTATTGATATTATCATGAGTGGCCTCACTGTTCATGAACCCGAATATGTTTACAGAATGGAAATTGAAGCAATAGAACCAAAGCTACAGAGTTTTTTGTGAGCGAGGTCAGCCCAGGTCAAATTACATCGCGCGTAGCGGTCCGTAGTTTTCGCGCGCGAATTTTTTTGCAATACTTTAGAGGTTAACAAGGCTTTTTTCGTAATATTTCCTCTATTAGATCAAATAATGAAAGCATTTTTTTATTTAACAATTGCCATACTAAGTGGCAATGGGCAGGGCACAGTGCTCGCAGAACAGGCCGGCAGGTTCTGGAGTGGCGACCGAGTACCGGCAAACGTAGCGTTGGAAGGCCTCTCACAAGGTATGTTTTTTTAAACGTTCCCCACACTATGAATTTCTCGTAAACGTTGCCTCACAGAACCGGTCGAAGTGGCGGTGCTTAGTGGAGGCTTATGTTTGGCAGCGGACGTCTTTCGGCTGAAATGATGATCACTTACTCGCTGTGGGCGTGTGTCTAAACACAGAGAATCAAACATAGAATCAAGTTTTTCTAACAATTCAGACAGCTGTGCAGCTGGGGAGTTTGTTGCGCCACTTCTTCTTCCCAGCTAAAGCACTAGGAACGGTGAAGGGCGGGCGTTTTTGGGGGACTGTCTTATGTAATTTTGACGTTCGAAAAGTGCTGATTTCTCAACCTATTTAGAATAAATGACTTTTGAATTTGAATTTGAATTAGAGCCTGTTTTAGTACCAAAATATATATATATACGAGACAAAGCCACTACAAGCTGTATGCAAAACTTCGATGACCCACAAAAGACGTCGGTCTTAGATCCCTATTTATCCATCTCATGTTCTTAAAAACTTTGGTAATCTCTTAAATAGTATCATTATATCCCAAAGTGTGGATTCCAGAGTTTTAAACGCGGTTACTTTCTTAGTTCGGGACTTCCATCCCCAGATTATGATAAAAAGATTTAAAGACATATCTTACATTTGTATGCAAATTCGGCAAACTTTTTCGCATATTTTAAGGTCTTGTATATCCAACATGAAAATGTACTTTTAAAAGTTGGAATGAGGATTATTAACAGGATTCTTCTTCTTTTCTTATATCGGCACAAATTATAAGAACAGCTCATACGTTAGTAAAATTAAGAGCCAGTCAGTAACATGGTAGGGATGCCTAAAGGGCAGACAAAGTGACATTCTATCAGCATTAACGATGATGCAAAATTAAAAATATGTGAGACTGTATGTATATTTTGAACATAGTTAACAGTTCTAGTATCAGCTGTAAAACTTAACTCATCATCATCATCATCATTTCAGCCATGAGACGTCCACTGCTGAACATAGGCCTCCCACAATGATTTCAAAATTGGCCGATTGGAAGCGACCTGCATCCAGAAGCTTCCTGCGACCTTTATTAGTTCGTCTGTCCACCTTGTGGGTGGACGTCCTTCGCTGCGCTTGCCGGTACGTGGCCTCCTTTCCAGAACCTTTCTGCCCCATTGGCCATCAGTTCTACGCGCTATGTGCCCCGCCCACTGCCACTTCAGCTTGCTAATCCGTTGGGCTATGTCAGCGACTTTAGTTCGTTTGCGGATCTCCTCATTTCCGATTCGATCTCGCAAAGAAACACCCATAGCCCTTTCCATAGCGCGCTGAGTGACTTTGAGCTTTCTTATGAGGCCCATGGTGAGAGGCCACGTTTCAGTTCCGTATGTTATCACTGGTAACACACACTGTAGACTTTCGTCTTTAGGCACTGAGGTATGTTGGACGAGAAGATGTTGTGTAGTTACCCGAACGCTGCCCAGCCGAGTCGGATTCGACGATTGACCTCCATCTCGAAACTGGACCTACCCAACTGGATCACTTGTCCTAGGTAGACATATTTGTCAACAGTTTCGAGAGTAGAGCACCCAACCGATATTGGGTAGGGCGCAACATGGACGTTCGACATGACTTTCGTTTTGTCCATGTTCATCCGGAGCCCTACTTGTTGGGACACTCTATTGAGGCCTTCGAGCATTGTGCCAAGGTGTAAAACTTAACTATAAACAACAAAATAGAAATAGTGCTGAAATACCACCGTGTCTTAGTTTTAATATTATCAATAATAATAACATAATGCATCTACATTTGGACATACGAGTACTTCTTAAAAATGTGTGTGTTCTGAGAAAAGTGGATAAGAGATACTAACCGTTGCTGGTCTAATGCAGGATCGTAAAATTCTAACCATTACATCCATTGCCTCCCCTACTTGACGACGGGGTAGAGTATGCTACCGAAAAATATACATTTACATAATTATAAATCCTGTTGAAAGTTGTTGTAGAAATACTAACTTGTGGTAAATTTTTAATGCACCACCACACCAGGACTTGTAAAGTTAAGAAATTGTTTAGCAGGGTGATAATATATCAGGCTGTTGCCAGATTCTGACCTTTGCTTTGGCAAGCGAGTTGAAAACCGCAGACCCAAGCGGTTCACAATTAGGCACGACAAGATGTGCCGTTTCGATTCATAGACCATGTGCCATTTACACTGACCACAAACCACAACTGTTCTTTTATTTTTACAGTTTTTTGGATAGGCATATTTTGTAGATAAATCAGCACATCAATATTGCCACATAAAGGAAACTATCGCGTCGGGGGCAATTGTCTCGAATAGAGAGGGATTCATATAAAAACTTCTTTTATATAAAAAAAAACCCTGGTTCTATTGAGAAATCGTCTGTAAGCCAGTGGTAAAACTGCTCTTCGTCAACATAAATAAAACATTTCCTCTTAATACAAAACCTGGACTATTTACTTTCAATTTTAATACAATAGCAACACTTTAATCCGTTTCCGTCGTTGCTGCCGCATCTGTCCGGGAGTGGGGATCCTCGGAACTTCGGATTAGTGGGACGTGCATCAGTCGTGGGCGATGTTGCGGTCGACAGCGCAACAGAGCCGAAGTAAACTCAATTACTATATACATAGTTACAATAACATTGCTTACTTGGCTCTGCTTGCCACGTCACGTGGAAGTCGGAAAACGACTAATTTTCAGGCAGTCTATTTGTTTTAATGTCGAGTTGAGATTCTATTGATTTATTCAGTCAATTCTTAAATTATGGCTGTAACATCATCTGCTGAGCCAATTCCCAAATATGTTAGGGTCAGCTTCTAGCCTTAGATGCAACTGAATACCAGTATTTTACATGGAGCGACTGCCTTTCGAACCTTCACAACGCAGTTACTGGGTAACACGATACCCCTGGCTTGGTAAGACTGGCTTCTGACTACCCGTAACGACTGATTACAGCTGCACCAAGTGTTGTTTATTATTATACTAGCGACCTAACCCTGCTTCACACGGGTGCAATGTAATGTGGCGACAAGTCAAACATCGAGATTTCTATGCTAAATCTTAGTTCGACAAGTGTTAATGTATTATACACATGAACGTCCTGAATAAATGCTCTAAATGATGGTTTAGAAGATATAAGCGATCACACAAACAGACTCGGGAAACGACTTTGTTTTTACTATGGTGGTATGGCCAACATAAATCGGCGGACGGATGAGAATAGTATTTTAAATTTACGAACGTAAATTTGTTCGTATCTAATGGTAACAAGATATAGATTCCGAACCCCAGAGACTGACCACGGAGCATCAAAGGGTTTTTCTCTCTGCGGTATTGAAGAGCGCGCTGGAGGATACTGCGGTGGGATGCGAAGCCATGCGACAGTATGCGTCAGAGTCAGCTAGCATACGATCGCGGGGGAGAGGCAGTGAAAGCGGGGGTGCACTCGGCAATTTCACCGTGGTATACCGCAGGATGTCGTGGGATGCTCCTCGGCAAATCCACCTCGATGGAGTCCCCCGCCGTCCGCTGGGCGTTGGCCTTTATATGACTCGTTTTAAGTACGTACACTGAGCCGAGCGAGCGCCCAACGGCGAAAGCGCTCGGCCAACGCAAAAAACACGCAAATCAAATGACGCAGAGGCCCAGTATAAGTTGGCCGAGCGACGGGCTCATCCAACGTGTTCTGGGGGCTGTAGATTGCATTCATTACTTTTACATACAGTAATATTTCTACCCTCATTAAGTGGTCCATGGAATGAAATACGAACAGTTATTAAAATTAATTGTTATAATGTTGTTTTAGTAAGTGTATACACCAAATGGGAACACCTGAATTTGTATAATATCAAAATAGCCGAATTTCATCGCCACGTCTACCAAAATTGGATCGACAAACTGACGAACCACGTACTGTGATCGATGAAGAATGAATATCAAATCAAGATTGGTGAAAGCCGCTTGAGACTATTATTCCTGGACCGATACCAACATTTGAACGAAACCATAGGTTTTTTTCTCACACTTTGCCCTCTCCCTCTCGCAGGGAGAAGGCCTGTGTCCCGGCAGGAACATAATAAAACTTGTATGTACTATGCATCTTTATTATATAAAAATGAAGATAGTGGAAGGGTTTGTCTCTAGAAAAGGATAAAATGTGGTTTGAATACTTGACGAAACAGGAGACAACTCCTTAATATCTTCATATTAATATCTACGTACAGTAACCGCTCATCAGTAGTAATAGTTACACTTTTAACCGCATCTGTGGTCTAGTGGTTAGACCACTTGTCGCAGACCCAGACGGTTCGATTCCCAGTGGGGGTAAAGTTTTCTGCTCGATTTGATTGGTGGTAGGGCTTGTTCTAAATCCGCCTGGCTATTTACCACCATCTAATCCCCTCGACATGTCGAAATCCACTCCCGAAATCCTAAGTCTCTCACGTTAACAGCATTGTGATGTTTCGGCAGTTAGAGGAAAGATAGCCTTCCTCTGTGGTTAAGGAATCCGGGTAAAGCTCGCTTCACCTTCGGCCTGATCATTACTTAGCATCAGGTGAAATGCAGGCCAAGAGCTTACCCGAAGGAGAAAACAAAGAAAACTACGAAAATCGTCCTTACCGCTACTAAATATAAAATAGCTGTCAGTGTCAGATTGTTTCCGGGGTTGGCAACTGTCAAAGTGGCGCTAGCATAGCTTGTAGATTTTTTTGGAAACATTTGATTTGACTTTGGTTTGACATCTGATTTGACAAGATCTGCTTTTCTTCCTCGCAAAGATGCACCTCGTTTCTTCAATTCAGTTTTTAACTTACGTATACATGTTTTTTTCAATATTATAAAACAAACGCAGTCAACAAGGGAAACCAAGACACAACACAAACTTGACAGGTGAAAGCTATGTTAGCGCCATCTATCTAAAGTTGTCAGCGGCCAACCCCATTGTTTGTTTTTTTTGTGATTATTTATTTATTTGATCTAATATTTGAAAGGAATTACTTCGACTCATTACCATATTGAAACATTTCTCGTGTTTACTCTCCAGCATCAAAAGTTAAATCGACATTCCTCATTGGATGTCGATTCTCGCTTCCCAATATCTGTCAGAGATTTACTTTATTTTCGTTCAATGAACTGTCACGTTCTCTAAAGAACCAGAAATTGGTTTCACATTACGAAACATCAGCTTTTTGAATTTGGAACTTGCACGAATTCTGTTGCTTTGTAAAAGAAGGAAGATTAACAACGACTGCTTGATGCAATGTGTTCAACTTTAAATGTTGAACTTTTAGGTTGAATGTTGCAGGTTTTGTTCCGGAATTCATTACTTATTGGCAGTGTCTCAATTAGTACTAATCCTGGGCTAGACCATTGACTAATTGGTGGTTCTTAAACTGCCCGTATTATTCCAACTTTGAGTCTATTTTTCCTGTTACACAACTTGACCAAAACTTTTGGGTTTGTTAAATAGTGGTGCCTGAATAGGTTCTATTCTATTTTTAATTGCTGACAAAAACAAAGGAGTTTTATAAGTTCAACGTGTGTATCTATGTATCTGTCTGCGGCATCATAGCCCCCAAACAGTTGTTTTTTTTTTTTTGGTCGAGACAGTGAGAAAATCAGTCCAGTCGTTTGAAGATTTTTTTTTCTATTTAAAAAAATATTAAAATCTTACCTACAACTTACATTAAACTTAAAGGACCAATACATATAATTTTTTTACAATAGCTTTTATTGAGTCGGGGTTTTTTCAGTGACATTTATTTCATGAACTGGAGCCCAAATCTTTTAAAAGCTTGCTAAGAAGAAACTTTTCTCTTTATGTCAAAGCCAGACAACCGCAGAATATGAAACCTATTTGTTTGTTTATTATTCCCTACGTAGATGCAAATCGCAAAGCCAATAGTAATCATTGCCAGCAGTAAAAATATATGTTAAACGGTATTTAACAAAATTTCCGGTGGAAAGGAAAAAGTTGAGCCTTAAAATATGGTAAGCGAATAACTATTATAATTTTAAAACAGTCTTTACAAATTCAAGAACGTCAGCGACTTTTGCAGATTTTAAAACTTTTTGGTATTGTCACCGAGTTTCCCGGGATGAAAATTAATATGTGCTAATCCAGGATACGTTCTGTGGAAAAGTGGAAAATTTTATCAAACTCATTTTAGCTTGAAAATTATTATTTGAAACTTTTTGTTTATGTTTGAAAACATAACATAACATCACGCCCGTATTCTGCGAAGGGCTTGGCAGAGGCGTACCTATAGTACAACCACATTTCGCCGGTTATGTTTAAGCCTCATGTAATAGGGAGCGAGCCTATTGCTATCAACTGGACACATGAATTCTACGTTTAAAAATAAAATAAAAAGGATCCATTCATTTGTTAGTCGGGAGCAAGAAAACACTTTCTACGCTGCTGTAATAACCTAGAATTATCTTTCTGTCTTTTATATTAAATGTGCATTTTGTTTGTGTAGAATAAACATTTTTCTTTCTTTCTTTTCTTTTTCTCTTACTTTTTGCTTCAGAAATAGCAATAGAGAATTCGGAGACATGTGACATCACCAATACGCGCTGGGCCCGCGTGGTGAATTACGGCCCACTCCGTCTCAACGGGGGGACGCCATGTCCCAGCAGTGGGATCATTATAGGCTAATTATGCTATGCTTATTATGGAATTTAACAAAATTATGAAGGTTGTGAGTTTATTTTTGACATTACTGGACCAAAAGTAAATACAAGTCCCGCCAAGCCGTCTTGAACAAGTCTGGTGATCAATGCTTGTGCCTTCTCTGTATGAAGAAAGACTTTTATCCTGCAGTAGGACAATAACAGGCTGGCATTATTATTATCATGAACGATAGACAAAAACACATAACATAACATCACGCCTTGTTTCCCGGAGGGATGGGCAGAGATGTACCTGTAGTAGGTACACCCACATTTTGCCAGTTATGTTTAAGTCCCATGTAATAGGGGGCGAGCCTATTGCCATCAACCGGGCACAAAACCAGACTCCGGGCTGCTACGGAGAAATTCCAGATGGAAAAACCCAATAAGACTTTGCCCGACCTGGAAATCGAACCCAGGACCTCATGCTCAGCATTAGCGCTTGCGACCACTAGACCAACGAGGCAGTCCGTCGAGAGATCGAGGCAGTTAAGTATACAAAAACATTGCACATATTACATTTTTTTTTTTAAACATACATTGTGAAGTGGCCACACTGGTCAAACTATAATTTACCCAGTTTCTGTACGAAACCTCGCTATGTTTGACTGTCGTTAGCAGTAGAGGTAAGTACAAGTATGCAGCGGGAACGAAGCACTTGACGAGTGCCATAGAATAATGTTTTAGTTTCACGAAAAGTTTTCCGTAAATTATTAAGCCAGCAAGTTTATTTTCGACCTGAGAATGTAATAGAATTAAAGTTAAATTGAAGTTTTAAAATAAATCGTACATATTTTTCAAAAAAGTTTATTTTAATTTATTTTCTGCGTTAAAAGATACGTTAGCAGTTTTTTTTTTATGAAGACATTAACCCACAATCTTCATCGAATTTATAATAAAAACCTAACACTGTCTTTTTCAACAGTAAAAATAAAAAACAAATCACTGTTCGTCAGAATTTCTCTGTTCTTTTTTTCGTCTACGGCAATAAAACAAAACTGTCAAAGACAAGAGACACCGAAAGTGTAATACAAACGATATTACGAATAGCATCGGAGTATCGATGTCTCGTAAAACCTTGATTTTTGTCTTTCAACGAAAACTATCTTGACATCGATAAACGATAATACAACAATGATATAAGTAGGTCTGGGTTTTACGTCACATATTTTTTTCAGGGGTTTGTCGAAATTCTTTAGGTTTTTTCTTTACGTGGGCATACGACTATTAAATACAATTATTTACTTAAAATATTATAAACGCGAAGTAAGTAAAGTGCCTGTCTGTTTGTTTTTAACCTTTTCAAGACTAAGCCACTGAACCGACCATTATAGAAGACAGATAGGAGCGTGGGACCAGAAGAAGGCTACTTTTCATCCTGGATATCTGTATAAAAAATTATGAAATTCAAAATACACGCAGACGAACAACAGCTCGTCTACGCTTCTAGTCCTAACTACTGTGTAATAAAAATGCGAAAGTGTTCAAATACATTTTCAAAAGCTTCTTTGACAACTTTTTCAATCTGACACCAAAAAATCAAAGCCAAATTTCGACATTTTAGAAATTGAATGTGTTAAAATAAATAAAGTGATTCATTATGGCAAAATAACTCACGAACCGTAGCTTATGATACTTTTCATCCTGATATTCTTACACAATCGAAACCTATGCGGGTAATTTATAAAGATACCACACGGGCGAAGCCGCTGCTGGCGGAAGCTCATTCATACTCTTAAATAGACACGTCAATTATTCTGGATCCTATTTTCTTTTTTAAATCCCAACCAAGCCATTTTGCCATGCAGTTCCAGGTCAGTTTCTAGCTTCCTCGAGATCAATAAGATGCCCCATTTCCTGTGACGAATCTTTACGGCCCCGTTATCTAAACTCACGTGACAATTTTTTTTTTTTTTTTTTTAATTAGAATCCCTTTAACGAATAATAACGCCAAACCACGCAAACAAATCATATTTAATTAAGTATTTACAAACGCGTGTGAATTTCTGGAACTGTTTCATTAGAAATATGTTAACAGAAGAGTGTTAATTTTGCACTGACTTACTGAGTAAGAATTACGCTCAAATTAAGTGTACCTACTTCTCACACGTCCATGTTCTTCAACAATTACGAACATACTATTAATTTGCATTCGTTACCTTAGTACTAAAGTTTAGAGAGTGCGTATTTCATGACGTACTATCTAAGAACTTCATATCTAAGCAGTTTGAAAACAAAATCCTGTGAACACGATGACCACATCTGTTACCGCCCCGGTTCTATAGCGGCCGAGTGCTGCAAGCAGAAATAGTCCTTACGGTGCATACATATGAACTTATTCGATGATACCTAGTTGTTTTGTTCCAGGTGTGACGATGCGGTAAATGAAGCTAGTTTGAAAATAAATATTGACATATACAATCAATCAATCTGCCTAGCCTTTTCCCAACTATATTGGGGTCGGCTTCCAGTCTAACCGGATGCAGCTGAATACCAGTATTTTACATGGAGCGACTGCCTATCTGACCTCCACAACCCAGTAACTGGGTAATACTATACCCCTTGGTAAGACTGGTTGTCAGACTTTCGGGCTTCTGACGACCCGTAACGACTGTCAAAGATCCACGAATGACAACCGGGACCAACGGCTTAACGTGCTTTCCGAGGCACGGAGGAGTCTCGGTATGTAAAGATGGTCACCCATCCACAGACCAACCCCGGCAAGCGTAGCTTAACCTGACGGATCGACCCGTGCGGCAGTTACTACTTAGCCACGAGCTCCTATTGACATATACACTGAAATAAATTCTAACTTTTCATCTTTTCGTGTGGTTAGTGACTAATAGTTTGAAAGCTGCCAATGGTCCTCTTTTTTAGCCTTCACACGCCATCGAGAAATAGCTCTCAGACATCCCGGTTTTCTCACGATGCAATCCTATCTAATATTATAAATTTGAAAGTGAGTTTGTTTGTTTGTTTATTTACTACGCTTATTATTAATAGTAGTTATATTTCCACAAAATGACACGGGAGTGCATACTTCGAAGACAAAAACATCAGAGCCACCATGCCTTGTCTTGTTTATTAGACAGTTAGTTACGCTTTCACGCCAAAAAAAAATTAACTACTTCGTTGGCGTGATTAATGTATATTACAGTTACCCACGCCAAATTACAGCTTTCTAGTAGCAACAGTCTCTGAACTAAGCCGCGGACAGACAGACAGGCAGACGGTCATGGCGAAACTATAAGGGTTCCTTGTTAACTACGAACCCTAAAAACATATTTTACCCAAGTTTAACCCCAAACATCTGAACACGATTAAATTTAAACGGCAAGACAGCACCAAATTCAAACAACAATTTCACTCTACAAACGAAACCAAAACCTCGGAACGGTTTTTATCAAAATATATAATGCAAAACATCGCAGTAATTATATTCGTTGAAAGGGGAACCAGAGAATCTTATACAAAACAATAGCACGGTGAAAATCCCCCCCTATTATCTGGGGACAAAATGTGGAACAAATAAAGCCCTTGAAATATTGCAGATACACATTCTGCCTCATTTTTAGTGTTCCGTAGTCAATAAGGAACCCTTTTTGTAGTTTCACCATGTCCATCTGTCTGTCTGTCCGCGGCTTAGCTCAGAGACTCTTAGTACTAGAAAGCTGTAATTTGGCATGTATTTTTTTCTCCTAATCGTAAAGTGGGGATGTTTTTTTTTTCTCTTCTTACGGGGTGTCATTGAAAAGGTCACTAAAAATATTGTGAATTTGTCAAGCCGTTTTTGGATTCAGGAATTCCGTTTGCGAAATATTAAGCTACAAAGTGCTAATTTTTGTTGAGTCTGAGACAAGTATTCCCCCCCTGCCAGCTAAATGGTTGTTTTTGGATATGTAAAAAAAATTACTGCAGTAGTATATTTAAAGAAGTTAAAAGGAAAACTATCACAGCCAAGTAGGCTCGACAAGTTAACGTGTCGTAATCGACCAACTTACATTTGCAGTTGGAATCTATGGTAGAACATGTTTTTTAAGTACAATGTTGAGCTCGTTCTTGGGATAAACTCATCCCAACTGCGGAACCCTTCATTGTGTATGGTCCGACATGCACTTGGCCGGATTTTACAGCTATTTTAAGACTTGAAAATGTGGTCGGCGAGGTCAAGAAAAGTACCGGTGATTATAATAAATTATGGTTCGAATATAAAGGGTTTCTCGTCTTTATTCTAGAGTAAATTGAGAACTTGGCATGATGCGTATTTTCTGCTTTAATAGGCTATTTAAGTACTTATTTAATTTTATCTTGGTTTGCTAGATAAGTTTTCAAATGAAGTAAGTAATTTGCTTAGACTGTTAGTACTTACATAAAATAAGATATAGGTAACAATATTATGGGAGATCCAAGCACAATCTACTTACCTTCCGTCCTTGCTTTCCTTGACATTCTAACTAACGTCTGTTTTGCTTTTAGCTCATCTTTTGCATTTTACTTTATGACAGTTTTACGATTAAGTGCCAATTTCACAAATGAATCTGAACGCGATCAGCAAATCTAAACTGCTTTCAAGGGCTGTCAGTGTCATCACTGTTGTGGAATATTGACACTGACAGCTCTTGAACAGTAAAGTCAGTTAAGTACAAGTTCAGTGAAATCCGGTCTTTAACTCATTCAACAATCCTAACGGGTAGCTAGCTCGTGCCTATTTATTTACCTTTTGAATAAAGATTGGTCACCAATGTTGGAGTTCAGGTCAATAGTGCATCAGGAGTAGATGAAATTAAAGACCTATAACACGCTAGTAAAATTTTTAATTATTTCTTTCTAATGGTCCTTATCGCTTGAGGAGCTCGTGGCTAAGTAGTAACTGCCGCACGGGTCGATCCGTCAGGTTAAGCTACGTTTGCCGGGGTTGGTCTGTGGATGGGTGACCATCTTTACATACCGAGACTCCTCCGTGCCGTTGTGCCCGTGCACGTTAACCCGTTGGTCCCGGTTGTCATTCGTGGATCTTTGACAGTCGTTACGGGTCGTCAGAAGCCCGAAAGTCTGACAACCAGTCTTACCAAGGGGTATCGTATTACCCAGTTACTGGGTTGTGGAGGTCAGATAGGCAGTCGCTCCATGTAAAATACTGGTATTCAGCTGCATCCGGTTAGACTGGAAGCCGACCCCAATATAGTTGGGAAAAGGCTAGGCAGATTGATTGGTCCTTATCGCTGAGGCTCATTGGTACCAAAATGCAAACTTCTACAATAAATTAAGTAAATTAATTAATGAACAGGAAAACTTTAAAATCTTTTTTTTCACAAAGAGTAGAGCATATTCGTACAAATAGGTAAGAACGAAAAATCCTAATTAAAATTCTCAATTCATAACCCGAAAACGTTAACCCTCTAAATTGCAGAAACAATTGTTATTGTTTGCGTTACCTTAACGAAGGGTTACCAGCTAATGCTGTGCGTACAAACTCATATATTTGATTCGGCGCAGGAATACCTTGTCACGTACATAATTATAGGGTTAATCTCGTGATTAGGAGGCTGCCACATTGTCCTCACCTGGACGGTGGGATTTAGGAGTAAGTAATTGATGTTGAAGATAGAACCCATTTTGCTGTCTAGTAAGTACGTCAATTCACTCGGTGGATACTTTTTTTTTTACAAAAATTGCATTTCATTTCGGGTCTTTTGGTACATTATGAAACAGAAGAAACCTAAAACCGACATACTTGATGTTTTGGTACATATAAGGCTCTGGATAAGGATAAACGCCTATACGATACGCAAGTTTTCGTTTTTATTTTTAGTTGTTTTCTAGTTTTAGATCCGTTTGCACCACCAATCACCACCTAAATGCATTTATTAGCGCTAAACATATTTAAAACTTCTCTGTCTCTGTCATCTTTAAACGATTAATAGGAATAGAACGATGATTCGTTTGTTTAGCGCTAAACGTATTTAGTCATTATGGTGCAAGTGAGCCTTTACAGGATAGCCTTAAGTGGCCTGCGGAGCATGCGTAGTTCATAAAAACGTAATACCAAAATAATTAGTAAATCAAACATATTTTTAAGGTAGTGTGTATTTATTCAGATTGGATTACAGAATATATAAGCTCCCAAATATATATTTTGAATGAACACTGATTTAAAGACGAGTTATGAGAAAAATAAGTTTTCTATAGAAAATTGAAATTCCTCATATATTATATCTCGTCTTTATAACAGCGTCCATTAAAAATATATATTTGGGAGCCTAGATATTCTGTAATCCAATCTGAATAAATACACACTACCTTAAGAATATGTTTGATTTACAAATTATTTTGGTATTACGTTTGTATGAACCACGCATGCTCCGCCGCCCGACCCGTTGAGAACATTAATTGAACACTGATTTTTGGGGTTGAACATGGCGGACTGGAGCGTCTAGCTTAGCCTTAAATACTAGTAGTGTTATCAGCCCAGCTTATACCCTAGTGTCTTGTTGCGTCGCTAAGCTCCTAGTGTAAACAGAATCGTCTGAGTAATTAACACGAAGCGATTGTAGTGTTCTCACACACCACACCGAATAAGACAACGGTAATCTCTAGTTAGAATCGAAACATGTAAAATGGAGAGGCCTACAGACCAATGGCTGAAGGATGCTGCGACAACACGTCCATTCAGTCGTAGACGTAACTAAGTTAAAATTGTATACTATGGTAGCACAGTCGAACGCACGTTGGTGTTAGCACTTTGACCTACAACTGGCCAAGCAATAAATCTGCCTAGCCTTTTCGTTTGGGTCAGCTTCCAGTCTTACCGGACGCAGCTGAATACCAGTATTTTACATGGAGCGACTGCTTATCTAACCTCCACGACCCAGTAACTAGTAACACGACAACCCTTGGTAAGACTGGTTGTCAGAATTTCAGACTGCTGTAACGACTGTCAAAGATCTACAAATGACAGGACCAACGGTTTAACTTGTTTTCCGAGGCATGGAGGAGGCTTGGTATGTAAAGATGGTCACGCATCCACGGACCAACTAAGGCAAGCGTAACTTAACCCGATGGATCGACCCGTGCGGACGTTATTACTTTAGCCACCAGCTCCTCCCTGGCCTGTGTAGTACGGAATTAAGAAGCTATGGCAATTTATACTGGTTTTATTCCCATTGACGTGAAGCTGACTTTTACTACTCGTAATACTACTATAGAATAGAATTATACTTGGGTCCCCAACTTCTAACATGAACCCACTCTAGTCATGATTACACAGCTGTCTCCCAAAATACAGGATTTTCCTAGTTTGAGGGTCAGGGAACCTATTCATGGACTTCTTACCTTTGCTTTTTTTTTTGGGTCAACATCATCAAGTTACTTCTGCCGCTCTGGGAGGGAGGGCGTGTCAGACTCTTACTGACTCAAACTTAAACTCAAAGCATTTATTTCAATTAAACCCTTTACAGGCACTTTTGAATTGTCAAAGAGTCAGTTAGTCAGAAAATTGAAGCTAGTTGCCCATTCCAAAACGTAGCTCTCTATGGAGAAGAACAGGCAAGAAACTCCAAGGACACTCTTTTAAATATAGAAATTACAAAATCCTGGGTACATTACTCTTGATGATTCTATATGTGAGAACAATGTAAAAGAAAAATATAAAAATCAAAAACGATTAAAAATAAGCTCTGGCAGATAAGAGATGACCAGTCTCAACTGACGGCGCCCGTTCACGAACATGACTAAAACCCACCCGTGTTCTTTCAGTTGCCTGTATGTTGCCAGGAGCCACGGATGGACTTTTTACCTCACTAACTACCTTTTGTATCCAATCTTTGTATAATTCACTTAAGATTGCTTACCATTCTATATGTATACTTATTGTCACAGTTTATGTTTTTGTAAATAAAAAATATTATTATTTCAAAAATGTCTTTGTCATATATCTTGGGACCCTGGGGATAACTTTGGTAGGAGTACGACGTGCCGAAGCCAACTCTCAGAGGCTACTTAGACCACTTTAAATGTAATTTTTATTATTAGATTAAGCCAATATCTGAAAGGGTAATCATCAAAGATTTTCTTAAATTAATACCCAATGAATTTATAAGGAAAAATTATGTCAAATATAACTTAAAGTTTTGCTCAACTCTTAACGCGAGTAAATTATTTAAAATTATCTGAGGAACTTTATATTTTATATAATTTTCAAGCTTCATTTGATATAATTATTTAAATTTATCTGAGGAACTTTATTTTTTATCTAATCACAGTTAATAGGCCCTCGTATATTAGATTACTTAAGAACTACTTACTAATTCGATGAGCTGACGAAGTTGCTAGTTAATCCTCGTTTAACGTCGAGTTAGCCAACCTATTAATTATTAAAGCAGTTTAGTTGAATATTTTATTTATGGTTGATACTACCTAACTAAAGTAAACTTGTTACTTTTTTGGCACTTCGCACATTATGCTCTACACACTTGGCGACTGACTTTTTAAATTTATTACTCTCAAACATTGTTTTTTTATTTAATTGTGCCTTAAATCACACAGATTATGTGTGACTCCGGTTATACAAAAACTGAAACCTATGTTGTTTTTTTACTATATCTTGTTTATAACTTTTTAGTTTTTGTTTTTAAACATAATACGTAATATGTACAGCTAAAGGAACTTTGTTCTAACCGGATGTCCCACGGCTCCTCTTGACTTTTTTAATTTATTAAAATATCTACAATAATTCTGCTTGACCATGCGATGCCCGATACGAGCTTTTTGAACTCAATTTTAAATCTACGTGATGTTAGCATCCAACGCTTATCAGATTGATTCATTTACATCATATTCAAACCGTAAATAGACTATTATAACCCATCTTCTAAGGAAGTGATCCTTAATATCCTCTCAATGCAAAAACGGTTCAGTCTTTTGATAAAACTTATAAATTTTATAATCAGTAAAAAAAGTTTGAGGCGTCATTTAAGAAAGTCGAGGGCCGTTATGCTCAGGTTTAATATTCATGAATAATAAAAAGGGCCAAGAGGTCCGTGTTAAACCCTCTGCTACCGTGTTAAACCCTCGTTCGAATCTTGTCCAAAATAGTGGGCTTTGGTGTAATCGGACTCGATTTGAAATAAGAATAAGGAAACCAAGAAAATTAATTTTTGTTTTTATTGTATCTTGTAACAATAATTGTATCGAGTAAAATTGAAAATTGATAGGCGACAAAATTATCAGTTAATTGAAGATTAGACAAAAATAAAATTTTCCTCGGATTTAGGCTTGTGACAGTTTAACTGTTAAGAAGGTACTGTAAGGTTTTATTCGACAAGCAAACTTATGTTTACAGGCTGTTAAAAAAAAAACATTTGAACATTCGAATAGAAAAAACGGAAGACCCCCCCCCCCCACATCTGTCAAGCGGCTAGAATAAAACATTAAAATGTTATAAATGATTTCCTAACCCAATAATTACTCGAGTCATACCGTGAATAAGTATTTTATTTAACACCTGGTACCGTTACCTTCCAAAGAGTCTACAGTACTGTCCCTTGCTTCTCAAGACTAAGGAGACAAGGCAGCGTATAGATAGTGCAATCCACGACGACGCGCCCCACTCCGCTCCGCTCCGTACTAAAGTACAGTAATCGCGGAGTGGGGCGCGTCGTCGTGGATTGCACTATCTGTAGCAGCCTCGGAAAAATAAACAGACTAACTTAGACGTGGATGTGATGCATATTTTCCCCAGCTTGTTCTCTTCGTGTTTGTGTTCCTTCGTTGCGTCCTGTCTACGGCACATAAACGTATCTTCTTTCTTTTTAGGCACTAGAGGCTGGATAAGCAATACTTGTAGAACACACAGGTCTTTTTCTGGCATTTACGCATGTCTGTTTCCGACTGCCTCGTTGGTCTAGTGGCCGCAAGCGATACTAGTGAGCATGAGATCCTGGGTTCGATTCCCGGGTCGGGCAAAGTATTATTTGATTTTTCTATCTGGAATTGCTCAGTAGCAGCCCGGAGTCTGAATTTGTGCCCGATCGATGGCAATAGGTTCGCCCCCTATTACATGTGGGTGTACTATACATTCACCTCTGTCTAACCCTTCGGAGAATACTGGAGTGATGTTATGTTTGTTTTTCCGAGATGAATATATCACCATCTCACAATATCATAAACACTGAACATTCAACCAATAAGTACAATAATCACCTGCCGTGGTGTTCAAAGTAAAGAAACACCGTGAGAATTACTCCATTTATTTTTATATTAGGCACGAACAAATATTATACTTTCCCTTCCTTTTCACGGAAGGACGTTTTTATAATGTTTGAATGGTTATAGAGCTTTTTGCGGACTACGTTAACATTTAATAAAATAAGCGATGATTTCACTCTCCATTTATTTTTGTGAAATCTTTACATCAGCATAGATAATTATATATCTATACAGGGTGTTTGGCGCATGGACCGACACAATTTTTTCAGGGATTTGGGAGGTCATTAGCTAGGTTCTAGCTAAGTTCAAAATAGCTTTTAGTTTTTTTATAATTAATTTAGAAGTTGTAAAATTTCATTCATTAAATACAAAAATTAACTTTGGAAGCTTGTAAGGAATTTTCTTGAAACCAGTTGTATAAAACAAAGATGTTTTTAGATTTAAAGGACTTTGGAGAATGCAACAAAATTTGTTTTGTGCCACTACACCCACAAACAAAAAAGTTATTTCAAATTAAAGGACACATTTTGGGAATATTTTTCATTTAAAAAAAATAATCATATGTAACCAACCGTGACATTTGGGACAAAGGGTGTATGGGTAGAACCTAGCTAATGACCTCCCAAATCCCTGAAAAAGTTGTGTCGGTCCATGCGCCAAACACCCTGTATATGTTGCTAGCGGCTTCGCTCGCGTGCATGTCAGAAACTACCCCACAGGAACGTACTACCGGGATAAAAGTATCTTATGTACTTTTATCCCGGTAGTACCTACGTCTTTTATCCAGGTCATGGTCTACCCGTGTGGCATTTTTTTTTTTTTATGGACAATGGTACGGAACCCTTCGTGCGCGAGTCCTACTCGCACTTGGCCAGTTTTTTTTTTCTTTTTGCTCGCCTTTAGGGTCATTCATCATTTCAGCCATAGGCCAGTTCAGTACCGAACATAGGCCTCCCCCAATGATTTCCAAATCGGCCGGTTGGAAGCGACCTGCATCCAGCGGCTTCCTGCGACCTTTATTAGGTCGTCTGTCCACCTTGTGGGTGGACGTCCTACGCTGCGCTTGCCGGTACGCAAGACGTACGGTGATGTTAAATAGCCTTATAACTTTCCTCAAAAATTGGGCTATCAAATGCAAAAATAGATTAGCGCGTTCAAACAAACAAAAAAAAACACTCTTCTGATTCACTAGCTGCGCCCCGTGGTTTCACCCGCATAAGTTTCGATCCCGTGAGAACATCGGGATCAAAAGTATCCTATGTGTTAATCCAGGTTATAAACTATCTGTGTGGCAAATTTTATCCAAATCCGTTCAGTAGTTTTAGCGTGAAGAAGAGACAAACATACACACTCACAAACTTTCGCCTTTATAATATTAGTAAGATATATACATTAGTGTGATATAGTAGGATATATATGTATATATATATATATAAGTAGGATTAGTAGTAGTTGTATTTTTTTCAATTACAAGAGTTACGCACAAATAAACTATTTGCTTTAGTTTAGTGCTAACCAGCTTGAGAACCAATCACCCTTCTAATTCTATTTACCGAAGGAAAATTGAATCGCAAAAAGCAACAAAACACGCATTACACTTCGATCCTTATCCTTTACACAAAACACACTTGTTTCTAATGAAAACGAAACACCAGTCACGTTCCACCAAGTTCACACTGGTTCACCCAAGTTCACATAAGTTCACCCAAGGATCTGAGAATTACGTAATTGGCGGAAGGTGCTAGCCAACCACGGAGCCTGCTGTCGCTGTAATTGGAGCAGATTATCGAGTTAACCTCACGTTAGTACGGATCAGGGTAATGTTATGGCTAGACAGGGTTTAAAAAAATAACACATTACCCCTTTAACCCGTTACCCATTGGCGTTTGGAACAGGCTGCGCTTTTTTAGATGGGGAGTTACTTGCTACCTGTTCATCGAAACTTCCTGGGATTTTCTAAATTATATGGACACCGAAAATAAGTGTAAGTGGATCCATAGTATAAGTCAAAATAATTATATTTTATTATAATAATAACATAACATAACATTCACGCCTTGTTTCCCCGAAGAGTTCAGCAGAGGTGTTCCTATAGTACACCCATTTCGCCAGTTATGTTTAAGTCCCATATAAAAGGGGGCGAGCCTATTGCCATCAACCGAGCAGAAATCCAGACTCCGGGCTGCTACTGAAAAATTCCAGATGGAAAAACCCAATAACACCTTGCCTGACCAGGGAATCCAACCCAGGAACTCTTGCTGATAAGTAGCGCTTGCGACCACTAGACCAACGAGGCAGTTGTATTTTAATAATATTTTCTGTAATTACTATGAGTCCGTACGTGATTTCCGTACGTATTTTTCGGGTGACCACTGAAAATCAGCGCTATGCTGTGGGTCCCCCATAGCACAACAGCATTATGCTGAGTGGGAGCCTTCTTGTCACAGTCATGACGAGCAGCTGCCGAACATTTCTGTTATGTTTTTTTTTGTATGCACGTGTTTCTGTGACAAATAAACCTATTTTTCATTATTTCATTCTTCTTTTCTTAAGTACCGGTAAACCGGGGTTACTTTGAATCGCGGGGTAACTTTGATAGAAACTTCCATTTCATATAAAATCGTGAATTACTTAAAACGAAACGCAATTAGGTAGTTTTTTTTCTGACTTATGAACACTGAACAACTGTTTAATCCTTTCCTGAGGACACGCTGGGAATCCACCAATCATTTTAATTGAAAAAGGTAAGGTAAGGTATATTGTCATTCAAACAATTAAATCAATTGTTAGATCAAAGTTACCCCATGCGACAATATTTATTTTTCTCGTTGATAGATTTTTATTTTTTAAATTGTATTGGCATTTTAATTGGGTAATTATATTTAAATTGTATCGGCATTGTAATTGGGTTTATTTAATTGCGTAATTACTTTGCAATTACGTAATAATTACTTTGTAATTACGCAATAAAATAAGGGGTATCAAAGTAACCCCATCCTACATATAACTTTGATCAGGCAGTTTAATTTTTTTTTCTCAAAATCAAGCCAATTTTTTTCACTTATTATTACAGGAATCGAGAGTAATAAAAAAACCGATCACTAGATTTATTTAGTATTTTTTACACCCACAAATTTAAAAGATATGAACCTTCAAAGTTTAATATTGATCAAAGTAACCCCAGTCTACGGTATATAAATATCATGGAAGCATAGTATTTCAAAGATGCCCTCAACAATCGCTAATCCTAATCTCGATTTTAAAGAGAAGAATTTAATATGGTCTCCAGCCACTAGTCGTCCTGTCGTGTCTCTACTAAATCCTAAAAGTTCTCTCAAGAAAACACATCTAATCTTCATCAACCCCACATAAACTAAAAGCTCTCAAATTCTCACCACACATACAGAAACATACTTCACATAAACCCGTCAGATTTGACGCAGACGAGTTAAAACTTATTCGGTTTAAAGGATTACACTAAGTTGCTGCGAAATCCGAAAAGCGAGTGTAACTTAGATTTTGATTAAAGTCTACAATTAAATACTTATAGATTGTATCTCAAAATTAATTCTTGTTAATTTAAGTGATCTAGATTTTGTAAAATAAATTATTATTAAGGGTTGAGTGTGACCACAATCAAAGCTAACACAACGTCATAAGGATAAAAACAAGAATAATTTATTTGCAGAAAATACAAGTGTGCAAAAGTTGGTGGTTTAATGGTGGGCATACAAATTAATTTTACATTAATACCTAATAGGTACCTACTTATTTCAATTAGCTGTAGGAGCAGAAAAATAATTATGTTCTAATAGTCTTTAAATTAAAATAAGTTTTAAGTTACAATAAATATAAGTACACACATTACAAAACTTAACCTAAAAATAACATTTTATGTTACAAAAATTCTTTAAACTAAATAAAACACGCCACAAAATAACAGAAAACTTAAAATAAAATAAAATCTTTGTTGCAGAAATTCTCATAAACTATAAAAACAATTTTCTATCAACCATCTACGCAATTTAATTAAATAGGTTAGTGTATGTACCTACTTAAAATAGAAGAAAATAGAAGAAATTATCATAAGAAACAAGTTTTGAACAATAATATAGTTCAAAAACCAATAGCAGAAACGTATACGAACAGCGACCTCGCAAAAAACTTTTATGTAACTTCAATCGACTGCTAACGCCATCTAGTTACACTAAATAGAACTAACACTCTCACGCCTCGAAACACGCGATCCACGCGATATAATAGTCGTCTCTTTCAAAGTAGGGACATAACTGTGACAAATCCTAGCATTACTCAGGATTTTCAGGCGTTGACGCAACCTATTTGCAGACAAGACATGTGTCGTGTTTTGTACTAGGAATTCAGGGTTTTCGTAAAGGATTTAGATTAGACCTTCATTGACGTGATCCTCGAGTTCTTGACGGCTTACAAACTACTAAGTAATAATTCCTTCGGGGATAAGGCCTACGTGAGTTTTATTTTAGTAGGTTTGGAGGCATAAAAATTAAAGATAATCGTCGGATTTCAGTCGCTATTTTTTAATTTTTTTTGAAATATTGACTTTGTTATATTGAACAGCTGTTCAATCTGTCTACATACCTATTTAATATTTTTTGTTAAAGATTGTCCCAAAGTATTATTTTAAAATTAATTATCGAAGTAACAAAAAAATATTATTGTAGGTACATACTATAAACTCACGCGTTATTTATTTACTCAACTTAACCCTTCACACTCCAGCCAGTCAACGAAAAACAATCATAAAAACAAGTTAAACAAATATTATTGTTACGAAGTTTGACAAAAGGAAAAGAGAGATGCTTACTTAAGTATCCCCGGAGAGAAAAAAGATAAATAATTCTTTCGACGTTTTAAATTTATTCACCGAAGTGGTATTCCTCTCGGAATCCGGGATTATGTCGACAGAAACTCCGGGATTCCCGCTGATATTCAGTGTCATGAATAATAAAAAATTAGTTCATCTCTGAGAATTCCGGAATGTTCAGGAACTTTTGGTTCAGTCAAATTGGAAAATGCAATGAAGTTTTTAAATTGTTTGGGAAAAATAGTTTCTAGGTAGTCCACCTAGAAACTATTTTTGCATTAAAAACTTTTTTTGTAAAAGCATGAATGATAACTATCGAGGATAATCAGCCAATAATGTCTCCACTTCTGGGACAAAGGCCTCCTCATCACCACGCGGGCCCAGTGCGGGTTGATAGATATCACATTTCTTCGAATTGTTGGCTCTAGGACATGCCAGTTTCCTCACGATGTTTTCCTTTACCATTTTTGAGAGCAGTGGTGATGGAATAAATAACACAAAGTGCCTCCTGCTTGCTCGAACCTACGAACTCGAGGCCGATTCTACTGGGCCACTTATTACTCTCAAACCACCAAGACAGAATGTAAACTATTTTGTTTTTGTGGGTAAAGAAAATAATTAATCTAGGCGTTAAGTTTGAAATAGTTTCATCTCAAAGGCTTCTTCCGCAAGATTGCCTGAAAAGTTTTACAGGAAAAAAGTTGATCACTCTCTCTTTAGTTTTTCCTGAAGCAAAAAATGTAATCTTTGTAAATGTAATTTTTTCTTTAGACACGGTGATTAATTTTAGACGGTGTGTTTTTTAGACTTTCAAGAGTTACTGTATAAGCGCTACTGCTGAGCATGAGGTACTGAGTTTGATTCCCAAGTCGGGCAAAGTGTTATTGGGTTTTTCCATCTGGCACCCGGTTGATGGCAATAGGCTCGCCCCTTATTACATGGGACTTAAACATAACTGGCGAAATGTGGATTTACCTACTATAGGTGCACCTCAGCCCAACCCTTAGGGGTAATAAGGCGTGATGAGCCTATTGCCATCAATCGGGCACAAATTCAGACTTCAGACTGCTACTAAGAAATTCCTGATCGAAAACCCAACACCTTCCCATTCGTTTTCATCAATAAACAACAGACACCTAAAAGCAATCACAGTCCCACTCACACAAATAAATCTCTGCTAGATAATACAAACAACAATGAATATATTTATCATCAGTCCTTAATAAAAAAAGTACCATCGCTTACTCACCGTGGGAAGAAAGTCGAGATTAGGGATGTGATGTAACAATACATAATTTTCCCGATACGTCACCGATACCGATTCTTGTAGTAAATAATCGGTGATACCGATATCGATGGCTTAGTAGTTTTTTTTTTTTAATTTTGCCCCCACACTGGGAATTTTTCCTGTATCGTGGGTGCGTTTACAAACATTTATACTCACAAACAAAAACAGCCAGACCCGGAACAACTACTTGTAGGTCATACAAATATTTGTTCCGTGCGGGAAACGAACCCGCGACACGCAGTGCAGCAGTCAATCGCTTGAGTATGTACCTCGGGCGTTTGTATGTCTTTTGTTTGTACGTTATAGTCCTCACTTCACTGTGTGAATAAACAGAATCACGAATAGCGGTGACGTGAAACATGCACTAAGCAATACATCGCTCAGCCAACGCTCAGCAAACTGCAAACAATGCCGTTTGCCGTGTTGCCATGTCGCTAAGCATGCTCAGCGTGGCTCTCCCGCCAGTCTCACCTGCGACGGAGCGATAATGTTGCGCGCACGTCGTCGTTTCACGCGTCTTTTCGAACTGTTTGATATCGGTTGTATACAATCGGCGATGCCGATATATCGGCATCAGAATCGGAATCGTTACATCCCTAGTCGTGATATTTATTCATGACAATATAAAACACGTAAAAATGCTGACATCTCAATGTATTGTATGGACTCATTTTTTTATAATTTGACAATGAAATGTTTTGAGAGTTATTTGGCTGTTAAGGTAATGAGTTACGAGTAAGATTTTTTAACGGTATAAAATACAATACATGGATTTAAGTACATATAGCATATAAATGAAAGTGGATTTTCATTATCAATAAATTTAATTTAAACTAGATTAAAATTCCATCGTTATTTTCAATTATTTATAGATTCGCTTGAGCTAAAACTGCGTAGCTTGATAGTTTTCATTTGGTATAAGATTTATCAATAAATAAAGACCACTAAATTTAATTTTAATTTAAAAAAAAAGCAAGGAAGGTAAGTACGAGATCAATTACAGTAGGTAAATGGAAACGTTATCAATTGGATGCGACCTCGACAATTATTTATTTTACCTCGATGGTCCTAGTTTATCAATTATAACTTCTAGTTACAGCTAAGCGGGCACGCCCTTTATGCCTGGAGGCTTTATTTTCTTTTTTTAGATATTGTTTACGTTTAAGTAGTTATTTTTATTTCTGCTTGAGTATAATTCTCGATGTTTTTAGTTGGTATACTGGCGTGTGCTAGCTGTCATAAGGCTATTAATTTATAATTTAAATTGTGTTTTGCGTAATGTAAATTATCTTATAAATTATTGTATAGAATCATTTTTTTTCCTAACTGAACAGACAGCTGTGCTGCTGGGGATTTTGTTGCGCCACTTCTTCTTCCCAGCTAAAGCACTAGGAAGTGGTGAAGGGTGGGCGTTTTGGGGGACTGTCTTATGTAATTTTGACGTTCGAAAAGTGCTGATTCTCAGCCTAGTTTGAATAAATGACTTTTTTTTTTTTTTTTTTTTTTAAATTTTGATGATAAAATTGCGCAACTGTGTTTGTATGACCAGATTTAAGAACGTAAACAAAAGCAAATTGAGTATGTAAGGGTCGTAACAGGTGGCGTTCTACAGTTTCTGCCCACCCCCACACCAAGAAGGCGCGAGTTTATTATGTAAGTATGGATAATACAACCTCTTGAATGTGGTATGTCACATGTTTACTTCCCGTTTCCTAAAAGATGATTTCTACCAAACGGCTCGCATCGCATCGGATCGGAACGGATGCGAACGGATGCGACGACAGCCGGTCGCGTCTGGCAGCATGTCAACGCATACGATCGGCTCCGTACCGTCGCTTGCGAAAGTATCCCTTTCTGCGCCTAGTCAACTAGTTTCATTCCTACGACGACAGGCGAATGTGCACGGCTTGGTAATATAGACTTTAAATACTGTGTACACGATTTAATATCGTTTAAAGATTGTAAAATCCGTTCCAATCCGATACGATGCAAGCGTTTGGTGGAAATCAATAAATACAAGACGTTTACACAATGACACGTTACAGTACCGCCTGTCTATAAGTGACGTCATCAACAAGGCGTCCTAAACTAAACATGCCAATATTGGGCTTTAATTTTATGTCATGTTGACGAACAACAAAATAACATTATGTCATAACAGGGCGAGTAACTAGTGAGATACGACCTGTCAGGGATGCTTCACATGTTCGCCTCGGCACATTCGATTCGGCAGTATTTTTTAACAACAAAGCCGAATTAATTAATTACTACAAATATTCTTTCACATAGGCTTTCTTTCGGCTCGTGAAGATCGGCAAACTTCGTAAGGCTCGGGTCGGCTCAGCTCAATTCAAACTAAGCAGAGCGACTTTTTCATGAACATAATTATACATATATCTATGAGTATGTTATGATCGTAGAAGGTGCCTTTCTGTAGTTTCTGCGTATCCTATGGGGCAAACGCGTGTTTATGTATATGTAATCATCTACATAATATGTATATTAATTTTTGCCACCCGACTGTGCCGAATTATGCCGATCCAAACATATGTGTTGTGACTTGAGATAGGTAGCATGTGGGCGTGGCGTTTGAAAGCCGCGATCACAAATGTTGCACAGACATAGGTTCATGAAGTTCACAAAAGATTTTTTTCTCTTATTTTTTTTATATTTTAGTCGTAACTTTCGTTAAAATATTTATCAAACCATAGAAATACTAAAGGCGGAAGATAAAGATTAAAGCACACGAAGATGTTCGTCATCTTTTTTCACGTGACTATAAATATATTCTATCATAGAATGTTTGTCATCGTCATACGGAACCAACATTATGTTGAAACTGTTTGTCGATAATAGTGGTAGTTTAGATAACTATATCGTTAAGCTCAGTCAAATCAAAGCTTAGCATAGAAATGGTCGTGCAAACGCACGCGATCGAGCGATCAACCATTAGACTTCATGTTGGTGAATATCTAAACAGATGCAGAGCCTCGTAGACATAATCTTAGCATAGGTTGCATCTGAGAACAGTGGCTGTAATATGAAGTATTAGTGCAAGCGCAAACTACGTCTAGCCGCTGCAACAAGACGCACAGTTGTAGTTACATCTGCGTCTTGTTACTGCGACTAGACGTAGAGCTGTCGTTTACGTCTGTGACTCACGTCTTAGACGTCGTGTAGGAAGCGATAATTTTCTTTGAGTATCCGAGAGAGACAGTCGTATTGCTCATCTTGTGATTGAATATGGAGCCTCTAGTTGGATTTGCCATCGTGATTATCATGCGAAGGTGAAGCGCATCCGCCTGTCACCAAGTGTGTCTAAATACCATCATGATTATTGTCTAAAAGCGGGGTGACGTTATCGGTTATGTAAAGTCTGTCTCACTCTCACTCGCTTGGCATTAAAACGTCATAATCGAAAGATAGGATAGTCTCGTAGTAAGCCAATATAAACATACTTGTAAAAGTTCAAGAAGAATCGTACCGTTATTTTTAAATCAGTAGGTATTTCAAGAGATATATCACCGAGTGTTATCAGGAAGCTCTTAAACAAAAAATAACTTTAAAATACAGGTCAAAGTGTATTTATTTATTCTATTACCTATTTATATACACAAAGTAAAATACATACAGATACGACATACTTATAATTTTGAGTGTAAAGGTGCTTATTTCTTATGAGATTCCTTCCAGTAGACCTGATACTGTGTGAGAACAAGAAGGGAAAAATATGACGTCTTAAATTTAAAATATTATAATATAACTTAACGTTTAACGCAAAAAAAAATCTGTTAAGTTCTGCTTCTAGAGTAGTCAAAAATACTCTGAGGAATGACATATGCATAATTATATTCTTTCGCATAATCTGCATCTCTTTTCAACTGACTCCAAAAAGGAGGTTCTCAATTCGGTTGTATTTTTATGACGCGATTACTCCGCCAATTATGAATTGATTTTGATGATTCGTTTTTTTTTTGGTAGGGCATACTTCAGAAGTAGGCACATATAAATTTGGTCAAGATCTGATGAGGGGTTTTGTTCTTTTTTGAGTGAGCTTCAATAATACGTATTTTTCCCACCTATTATATGTGGATGATATTCTAATTGTTCCTGTCACTGTAATTTACATAGCAGTGGTATTCAAATTTTTGAGGGGGTTTTGTGTAGGTACTGTAGGTCCCACAACTAAAAAGTGAAAAATAAAAACTTTTTCACTAAAAATAAAACCGACTTCCATAAAAAAACATTACAAAGTGAAAAATTACTATGATTTCGGAAGTCGGTGGCAAAAAAACGAAAATAAAAAACCAAAGACACTGACTTCCGAAATCAAAGTTATTTTTCACTTGTAGTGTTTATTTTTATTTTTGGAAGACGGTTTTATTTTTTGTAAAGACACACAAACTTTACATAACTAGTCTTTAGTTACGCGCAGTACCTATTGTACCTACGTAATGATAAAGGTGTATACGAAATGGCCCCAATCAACCCGATATTAATTACGTTTAAAACCCTTAGTCCACATCACACAGAAGATACAAGGTCGACTATTTTTAGATGAGGACAATATTCCTGGCATAAACTGAGTTATATGAGTATTAAGTTTGACTCGCAACCATGTCAAGTGATCAGCATATAAATTGTATAGGGATGCATTTTATTCTTCATAATGAATTAGGGAACCTAATAATTTACTACAGGCATCTCCAAAATCAAAGTCAAATAATTTATTTCAATTAGGCACATAAAAGGCACTTTTGAAAGTCAAAATTTACAAAAAACAGAATTGATTCTAGTCGCCCCTTCCAAAAGGTAGTATGGAGAAGAATGGGCAAGAAATTCCACCGTAACTCATTTAAAAAAATTCACAATTTCTTGTATACATTAATTATACAATCATATAATTATATGTGAAGACGATGCACCTAGAATAAGATATAACTATACCACGATAGGTAAAAAGAATGAAAAATGAAGCAACGACAGATAAATTGATTATGTGGTAGATGCATAGTGCTCACGATATTTACAAACATCGTAAAATTATACGATATTCCTAGGTGAAGTAATCACAGAATGTAAAATCAATGTTAGTCGTATAAAAATTATATTATACAATTAAATTAGCAACCAGTTTGATTTTGTCTCCAGTAAGACTAGCCCTAAATTGCCAAAATAGTGAGTTAAACCGAAGTTATTTTTAGCACGCTTTTATTACTTGCACTTGTAACTGTTGTAGTTAGATCATAGAAATGGCCTTATCGTGATTGGCCGGTTATATTACGATGCGCCTAATCGAAAGTCGGGCGGATCGATTAAAGCAATCTATTTATAGATATTCCCAGCTGGCCACTAGGGATATTGCAAAGTACATATGAAGTTTCATTTCATGCCGCTAGTGGCACCCAGACCAAAATGGGTTAGGTTAGGTTAGAACGAGAAAAAAAAAAGGTTAGATCTGTAACCAACTGCGCAAACTCTACTCCAACAACATACAATACAAGTATTTAGTACTTTTAGGACCCTAAAATATAAATTATTCCAATAGAATAGGTCAAACAGGACCCGAGTCCCGAATGCGCGGCAGCAAAGACAGGGTTATGTTTTTTACGCTTATCTGGGTTGATATGCCCAAGCATCACTGGGCAAATCGTCGAACGCTGAGCGTTGAACGATATGGCGGATGTTAAATAGTCAAATCATGAAATGGCGGCGTATCGTAAAATGATCAGTCAGATTACGATATGCCATTTCTACGATCCGACCACGACATAACTAACAATGTAAAAAACTTGAAATTCAATTTTAACCTACTTCTAATGATCGTAAATGAAACTATGTGTGTATATTTCGGACGACAGTACTATAATTTGGTATCAACATTTTATAACTGAAGTGTAAATTGAGTGTCGTTGCTGACCCGTACCCACATTGTTCTATCAAAGAACATCCCACGCAGTTGATACGGAACACATAAACGTGGTGTCCATGTGTCCTAAACTTTGTTAACTACTGCGTAAACCTGTTGTAAACGGTACCACGGGCTACTAGCTCGGCAATAACAACGGTCTGCATTGCTCTAAAATTGTCAACAATGTATACCCACTTTAATAGTTGGTTTTTGTTTTGTCGCCGACCATTTTAAAGTAGCAATAATCTGGTATAGACTGGTATTTTTTTAATTCTTTTACAAGTAAATACTATAAGTAGGTAACTAATTCTCGTTTTCACCTTCACTAAGTGGCACTTAAATGAATCCCTAAATAAAAGTGCGCCGTTGGATTTTCAACGCTAGGCTCAGCGCTGAGAGTTGAAAATCCAAAAGTACACTTTTATTTAGGGATTCATTTAAATGTCACTTAGTTATGGTGAAAACGGGCAGAAGGCTCTCCTAGGTAAGTACTCCCAGGAAGTACCTAGGTATCACTTTATAAAAGTAAAAAAGTTAATTTCTAAAGAAGAATGGCAGATTTGGTGTCGGATAATTTCAGAAGCCTTCATGAATGAAAGTATTTATTTATTTATCATAAGCACACCAACAGCACAGTCACTTACAATTAAAATTAAACAACATCTAAAATTAGCATTTTAGTAACCATGTAAATTACAGGTATGCATGATAAATCACATGTGAAATTTAGAGACAAAGGAGAACAATATAAAGTGAGTCTAGTGTGTGTATGTACTTATGGAGTACATTATTATGGAGCTTATCTTAGAAATTAACAATAAATAGTCATAAGTTTGACACATGCAGGCCAGATATTATTATTCTATCAGGTTTCAACTAACAATAAAACTAAATGATTATAGGTTCTGCCCAATCAATCAACATCCACTCAAAAGTTCAGACTAATACCACTTCTGCCTCAATAATAATCCCCCGAAAACAAATGTAGTTTGTTAAATTAATTGACCAGTAACTGGTTATCGTTCAACAAGTCCAATATCTCACAAAGTTCAGGCTTGGGGGTCAATTTACATCATCTGTCAAAACTATCAACTGGCCCTTCGAGACATAACTCAATATCCGCGTCATCATTATTGAAATACTTAGTTTGACAGACAAATTGATTTATTCGATGTTTAGTTTTTGTGTAAAAAATATTCTATTTTTTTATTGTTTTTCATATAATTTAAGTTTTCAGGCATTTTGTCATAAAAAAGACGTAGCATTTTTCATATTTATAAACAAGAGACGATTTCACTGTAAACAATCTAATCTTCGGGATGATTATTAAAATATTGTCAAAATAATACCCTCATAAAGCGGTTACTTTTGCGGACGATCGAAATAAACCCAAGTTTTTGCTTGGCAGCCGCTTTGGCGACCCCTGACTAACGATACGGTTGAGTTAATTCATTTCATTAAGCCTCTAATTATGAATAACCGTGGCTTAAGCGATGCTGATGCAATTACCGTTAACGCTGCGAAAATGTGAGCCGAAAAAGAAACTAAGGAAAAAGTGGAAAAAAACGCATTTTCTAAAATCCCATTTCTATTTGAACACCAAAATAATGAATTATGTTTCATGTCGTGGTTGTGAATGCTAAGTAGTTTTAAGAACGTGCATTCTGAAAGTGGGCAAACGTCGCAAATAGCTGTCAAATATTTACCTGTTTTGATTAATTTGGCAATATTACTGTATGGAAACATGAAATGTCGGTAACTAATGAACTAGAATATTGATTATTAAATTTAATGCAATTTGATATCGTAACACCGAATATTTAGTTTTAGATATAAAAAAAAGTATTTGGACACTTTTCAAATGCTTTTTTACACCTAAAAAGGTAACAACATCAAATTCAGTGCTATAATTGCAATTCATTATTTATATTCTAGTTCACTAGTTACCGATATTTCATATTTCCAAACAGTAATATTCCAAAATTAATCAAAACAGGTAAATATTTGACAGCTATTTGCCAACTTTTGGAATAAGCGCTATCTTTGTATTGTAACATTAAAATAGAGGTACCTACATCTACATGAATACACTCCATCTTACAATCCACTACGTAATAAAACAGAGGAAAACAGAGGTAATTACTGAAAAGAAAATTAACTTGCTTCAACAAAAGCTCGGATCAGAAGTGCCCTTACAACTTACAAGTAAAACATTAACACTATATTTTACGATCTAGGTACCCCTTCTCTTGCGGCTACTACAAATCTTCGTGGAATCCGCAGGATGTATTTAGAAAATAACTACATAAATAAATCTTCTACCTTTGTCCGTTTCATTGTGCGTCGGAACTAACCCTTTACGAAATCAGGTGTCGTTAAACATTTCAGATAATTTTTGTCGTAAATCTTGTCGAAGCGGGAACATATTTTTTTCGACATAATAAGGGATAAACGAAGCAAAAGGAGTAGGCGTTCTGTAGTTTCTGCCTACTCCCACGGGAATAAGGTGTGAAGTTATGAGTAATAAGGGATAATAGTCTCATCCCATTATGTAAATTGAAGGAGTCTCCAACGTAATATGTTCAGGTTTTTTGTTTGTGGAGACAGAGATAAATTATAATTTACTTTTTAGGGTTCCGTAGAAGAATACCAAACGGAACCCTATTACTATGCCTCCGCTGTCCGTCCGTTTTTCTGTCAGCGGGCTGTATAATATGTAGTCCGTAATAGATAGACAGTTGAAATTTTCATAGATTGTGTATTTATATTTCCGCTATCATCCCATAATAAAAATTAAATAAAGTTAAAAATTAAAGGGGTCCCATACATTAAAGTTTTGATTTTGAAAAAAACAAAACTTACGAGTAGAGTACAAATTTAATTTTTATTTTATTTTATCTTCAAAAGTTAAGAAATAGGGGCCGTAAAGGTTGTCAGTTTTAGACCATTTTTGTACGAGCTCTATCGCAACAACTAAACAAGTTAGGAATTAAAAACTTCTGTATATAATGTACCATATTAAACTGTATTCAACCAATAAATATTAAAACACCGATTCTTAAGCTATTTTATTTTAAAATGGTCGCTTTTCTGCAACAGCATAAAATTACTTTTTAATTCACAGTACCTATAATTATGAAATACATATTTATCTTTGCGATTTTAAAACAAATTGTCCTTAATCAAGTGCATAGTGTTAAATCTTGTACGATATGGTACGGAATCCTTCGTGCGCGAGTCCAACTCGCACTTGCCCGGTTTTTATGTCTAAGCTATGTAGATTTAAGGACTTTTTAATTTGTTAAAGATTCTTGTTCAGCATATTCATAAACGTAGGTAAATACTTTTTGTCTTTTATGTTTGGAATTGTTATGATAGAAAAATAAAAAAGTCTGAAATATATTTTTTAATTTCTACATATCTAACACGCTTTTACCACAATATGATAATTCATCTTACACGTTTGTTCCATTTACAACCGAAAAATAGTAGTAACATTATTTTAGAATCAGACAATTTAAAGTACTTTAAAAATTACACGTGAAATACGTGTTTTATAACATGGAAAAATATGTAAATGGCTGTATTTTTTCTACACCCAGCCCTCACATTTTAGCTATGTAATAAATTACACAAACTGTTCTACAGTTAACTTCATCTTCTTTATTAACCGAGACTTCTTAATGAACTAATTTCATAATTGGCCTACCAAAAGCTACTATGTATATTTAACAGTGGTCATATTTGACCTCGTTAGTCTATCGTCTTTAAAATGAATACAAATCTATTAACAATAAACTTTTACACATTAATGTTCTTATATTTCGATGTAGCCTATTTCGTCCCACGTCTAGGCAAGTCAATTAAATTTAATCATTTTCAATCTATAACTTCGAAACAATCTCTGAAACAATATTCCTTGCTCAGGGTACTTCAATCTTGACGAATTTAATTAATGAATCACGACATAATCTTAGGCGATGAAATTAATTGGCTCGAATAATGAAATTAATCCAAATATTGTAAACTTCATTTAGCCATTTTGATCGCATTGCGTGATAAGTTTATAACTGTGTTATTTTAATATATTGTTACGAATATCAAATATACTTAAAGTTAATTCAAACCCTTTTTTGAAATTAGAAACAGTTTAACGGCCTATCTCTCGACGATATTAAAACTATTTAAAATTATTTCTAAGCCTCCTGCAATATCCGTATGTTCTGCACATAATATTTAAATATTAAGTTAAAATTTACTTTAATATGATTTCCAAACAAAATTAATGCATATTTGCGCAAGGCTTTTTAAATTACACTGCAACCAAAATCATTGCTTTCAAAATGACAGCTCATCAAGTGGCAGAGACCATTTTGATAAGCAACACCCTTTGTTTTGCGGCCAAATAGAAGCAACAGATACGGACTCGACCGCAGGGGCCCCGGCCGTCCCAAACACAGGATGAATCTTAATCCTTTTAAATTATGAACTTACCACGTCCCGAACAAGCGCTTAAACTTAGTCCCGAACAAAACTCTTACAAACCCTTAACTAACTTTAAACTTTGCTAAGAAAATACAAGATTATAAAGCAATTATTTAACTAAACAACGCGCTTCGAATTAAGTCCACTGGCAAGCCTACTTATCCACCCACCAACAGATCGTTTTGTTCCCGAATATTAATGGAGACGAAACCAACAATGGTACGTCGAAATTGCTTAACCTTTACCTAAAAAGCGGTCAAATGCGAAGAGTTCCGAACCACCATACAATATTTAACACAAAATATTTAAAAAATACTTTTAAAAAAAACCCGTTTCTTAAAAGGGATTTTGTTTTTAACTTTATTTTATTTGTATTTTTTGTTGTTATAGCGACTATAGTAGTACACATTTCAAGTGTCTACCTATTACAGTTAAAAAAATACAGTCCTGTGACAGACGGACGGACAGCGGAGCCTTGGTACTAAGGTCCCGTTGTTTTTTTTTTTTAATAAATTATAATTTTATTGTACCTTTGTACAATAAACTTATTATTTATTTAAGAATAAAAGTGACTAAACGTATTGTGTTTCTAATGAGAAACACAATACATTTAGTCACTTTTATTTTTATTCTCTCTTTTATACACTCTTTGGATACGGAACTCTAAAAAAAATAGCAGCAGTAAAAATAACGCAGTACACTTTTATTATGATTCAACCCTTTTATAAATTTGCAAAAGAAACACAATGGTACTTATTTAAATATATGTTCTGATGAAGTTTTTTGCGTGTGCAGGTGAGGGTTATTCTGAACATTAGTCCCTTCCGTTTGGTGAATCTTGTGGGAGTTATGGCATTTTTTTTTTTTCGGTCGTCTGATTTCATTGCTGTTTACTGGCCGGTGTCATGGGTACGAGATTAGGAGCCGTTTGCTGTGTTACAGAGATAATAATATTTTACACTTGTTTTTGTATGAAGCGCGTTGAAGTATTTTTAAGTACCCTGACGTAGTAAAATTTCTTCAACCAAAAAAACTTTTTTGTCAGTTTATCACCATATTAAATTTAAAAAAAATCAAATTTCAGCGCTTTTATTTCTTTTTTCCGCTAGTTATAGTTTTATTACTCTGTCATTTCTTCTCAATTTATAATTTTACAAAACAACAAGCTACAAATTAAGTCATAATAAACGCACAAGCTCAATAAAACAAATAATAAAGCGGAACATTCAGACACAGCAGTTAACTTGTACAGTACAGACCCGAGCTAAGCCATCGACAGGGTTAATTCGGCGAATCGTAAGGTCATCAAAAGTTTACAGCGGCGTCGAGTTTCGCGCCAAAAGTGATATTTTATTGTGCAAAGGGTTATTTTACTTTAAGCGCATTTTTAATTGTTCTGAGATATGGGGTTTTGGATTTTAAATAGGTAATTTAAGAAAGGACTTTATTTTTCGTTAAATAAACTAACATTGTTTGGTAAATAGGGATGATGACTTAAAAAATGTTTTTTGTCCGTCATGTAGATTATGAAAAAATGACGTACACGTATTTTTTCTGTTTTTACGTTATCAAAATTCAAAAATTCAAAATTCAAAAGTCATTTATTCAAACTAGGCTGAGAATCAGCACTTTTCGAACGTCAAAGTTACATAAGACAGTCCCACAAAACGCCCACCCTTCACCACTTCCTAGTGCTTTCGCTGGGAAGAAGAAGTGGCGCAACAAACTCCCCAGCAGCACAGCTGTCTGTTCAGTTAGAAAAACTTGATTCTATACAATAAGTACTTATGAAAATAATTTACATAACGCAACACAAAACATTAAATTAAAATTAATAGCCATATGACAGCTAGCACACGCCAATATACCAACCAAAAACATCGAGATCACTCAAGCAGAAATAAAAATAACTAAACGTAAACAATATCTAAAAAAGGAAATAAAGCCTCCAGGCATAAAGGGCGTGCCCGCTTACATATAGCTGTAACTAGAAGTTATAATTGATAAACTAGGACCATCGAGGTAAAATAAATAAACAGTTAATTACTAATAACAATAACATAACCATGATCAGCAAGACGACCAGTCACCACAAGCAGCAATAGATACGATCAAAAGATTACGGCGATAAATTGAGTTAAATTGTGCCATGACGTCACGAGTATTTAGATTTTATACATACTTGTGACGTAGCGACCCCCACTTCTCAACTTTAATGCGTTTTCTCTAAGTCATTATTTATTAATATGATAAAGCAAAAAATACGAGTAATATTTTTTTATTATCTGACTGACGGACTAAATATAATTTATTTTTTGACCCAGTCATCATCCCTATTGCAGATGACTAGATATTGTGAAATCATAAGCGGTAATATTTTTCTTGGCTATCCAGATATTTAAGCTTTATTATCTAGTTGAAATAAGTCAGAAAAACAAACACTTAAATCCTATAAACATGTATGAACAAGCCACCTTCAACTTGCCACAAACAAAACAAACAAATCGAAACTCAAACACGCCGTACAGTCACTCACATAACGCTCACAGCACTTTTTAGGACAACACCGTACAGTCGCACATAAAAGCGTTTCAAACGAGACCGTTGTGTTCAAAAATCGCCGATGTTTTTCCGAGTACAGGTGCGCAAACACACGGTGGCATTATAAATACTGACTGTGTATTTATGTCCTCGATTGTACTTCTGTATGTGGACTGTAACTTCAGGAGTTTATTTAGGACAAGTATATTTTCCCCGTTAATCAATTATAAGCAGGTGGTTGTTTTAGCAAGCGCTGTTTCCTTGCTCGGCTTAGTTGTCGCAGAAGAGATGAATGTATGCATGCATGTGCATTAATTAATCAAGCTGATGTACGAGCGAGATACTATTATGAGAGTAGTGTTGCATAAATTATTTAAATATTGATTAGGATTTTGTTTGCTTTCTGTTGTTTTAATATTTTAGAAATGAAATATCTGTTCAAGATTAAGACGGATGGCTTCTTTGAAGAAGATTGACTTAAGAATAATGAATAATTAATTTAACAATAGTGGCAATTTTCAGCACGAGTAAATCATTGAAATAGTATTATGACTTATGTACTCGTTACGGTAGTAAATAAAAAAATCAATCTGCCTAGCCTTTTCCCAACTATATTGGGGTCAGCTTCCAGTCTAACTGGATGCAGCTGAAAACCAATATTTCACATGGAGCGACTGCCTATCTGACCTCTACAACCCAGTAACTGGGTAATACGATACCCCTTGGTAAGACTGGTTGTCAGACATTCATGCTTCTGACGACCCATAACGACTGTCAAAGATTCACGAATGAGCCGGGACCAACGGCACGGAGGAGTCTCGGTATGTAAAAATGGTCACCCATCCACGGACCAACCCCGGCAAGCGCAGCGATGATGGATCGACCCGTGCGACAGTTATTACTTAGCCACGAGCTCCTAACTATTTTTTTACTTATTTACTAACTAACGGTAGTAAATAAGTAAAAATATAAAAGAGGTCGTAAATATATTTATGATACAAGAATCGTCATTCATCCATGATGCAGTACGGCGTGTTGGTATCACAAATAATACTCCATGCCCTCCGGCTACGCGCGAGGTAGCGGACCGTAGCCGTAGTGCTACGCCGTAGCACTTTGCTACGAGCAACAAACGATAGTCACTTCTTTGTGTTGGTGTATTTAAATATCGTATGTTTCACTCCTCTTTGTATTGATGTCGATGTGATGTTAAAAAAAAAGTTTGCATTTTATTTATATTATTAGATTTGCTGGAATTACTACCTACTTAATTCAAGGCGTTATGAGTTTATTAAAAAAAAAAATGTAATTATTTTTAGCAATTTTTTTTTAAAGCAACGTTTTATATGTAAAATTCAAACTCACTTATTCTACATAATTTATTTGTGTTACTAATGTTGACACAGTAGTTACACAGGGTTGTAGGTTGTGCTAGGAATGATAGCAAAACCGATGATTTCATGCATATCTAGAGCACACTGTCAGGCCTAACTCTTGTGCCCGCCATTGTGGCTACACGTTCGGTTACTGCTATGACATGCGACTTAACAACCTGACTGACACTTTGACACCAAACTGTGATGTGTATAACGGAATACACAATGTATGACTTTAAAGCAAATGTTCATTTTGTAATCCATTACGCATGGCATGGCTTGATGTTTAATAACTTTGATTAAGTAGTATAAGAGTCAGCTTCAATAATATATTTTTAATACACGTCTTCAATGTTAATGTTACATAGCAAATAGTGGTAGCTACTTATGTGTAGTACTTTTCACAACTTACTATAAAAAATGAAAAATAAAAATAGTATATTGGTTTACGTGACTTCCAAAACGAACAGTCTACACATTACTTTACTCAGAATACATATTTAAATAAAAATAGACGATAATAATGTTTTATTGCCCACACAAACTATTATCGGAAAACCATTTCATACAAGTTCTAAAATATGCATTTAGCCATATTATTATATCCTTTCCTGAACAGACTATAATACCGTTTTATCATATTTCTATAGTATCTCAAAGATATATTGCAGTGTTCGCAGTCGTGTGGGCGTCTGTTTCGCGATATGGAGCGTGTTGTTGCATCACTCTGCACAACTGTATTGTGAGGAGGCCCCGATCACGGCCTCGAGCGATGCAATGAACCGTGCGACTTGACAGATGAACCTAGGAGGTTGTCGGCTGCTTAACTGGGCTATACTGTAGATAACTTAATAAATGAAGGCCTCCAGCCACGGCATACAACTTATAATAGCGACTACACGTTAAGGGGTAGGGCGTCGCTGGGGGACGGCAACAAGGGACAAGCTAATCAAATCAAATCGTTTATTTGTGATACATGGGTTTTATGCAGGTGTTCATTACATAATTATATACAATAATGTTCATTCCATGATCAGCCACTTGGGCA
Organism: Xanthia togata; assembly: GCA_963853775.1. Lineage (NCBI taxonomy): Eukaryota > Metazoa > Arthropoda > Insecta > Lepidoptera > Noctuidae > Xanthia > Xanthia togata. The sequence continues at coordinate 6,354,214 of OY970802.1, read as the reverse complement.
TACAAATTATTAAATAACATATTGAATATATGAGTCTAAAATTCTAATTCCATTTCAGATTAAATACAAATTATATTAATTCATAAAAAATTGGAATAATTTATTTTTAAAGATATTAATATTGCTAAATTATTTTATGCCATTAGGAATTTTACTGTAGATCTCCGTGGCCATAGCAAAGACACTTTCGTGGCATAGCTGGATTGGATCAAAGTCATGGCATACTCTAATCAACTTCTTTCCTTGCGTTTTCTTCGTAATCGCTGCCGAAAGACGCTTGTCGCTTGAGCGTGTAGCTCGTGGCCATGCACGGGATTTAGACGTTACATTACAATTTAGCTTTTATTGGATTTGTATGACAATGTCCGCAAGTTTACATACGTTGAGGATGTTTATGTTTCATAATATGAGTTGGTGTATTGTGTTATGTAAGACGTGGTTTTTGTAGTTGGGTAGAAACCGGAATTATTTTAGGCAAAGCAGACGGTGGGATTCGGGTAACCAAAAACTGTAGTGGTACTGAATGAAGGTTTGAATTTGTTGTTTCAATTTTTTTAAGTGAAAACTTCTTTAGCGGTGTTGTGCACTTTTTGTGTGATGGGTAAAAAATATTAAACTCGCGTCAGGACACGTGACCTGATCGAAAATTCATAAGACGGAGGGAGAGTAGAACGGTGCAAAATTATTCCCTAACCATTCCAAAATTTGAAAAATGCACAACGTTAATATTCAAGTTTCCACTTCTGCCGGCCACTCTCGGAGTGCAACCCGTATTTTTTTTTAAGAACTTTTTATTTGTTTATTTGTTCAAACATGAGTATACATACGAAAATAAATCAGCATGCAAGTTGTTAAAAGTATTAAGACAGGTCGTCATGCTTGCCTTATACAATGGCATACAAATATATAAGAGTAGGTAAGTTTAAGCAAACTTTTTTTTTTTTTGTGATATGCAAATTATCCAAGCTAACAAAAATTATTTAAGTAGAAATATATAACCACAATTCAATAATCCAAATTAAAATATAACATCCATAGTTAACATATAAAATATTTAAAGTAAATAGTCAAAACAATTCAACTGTTCCATTGTAAATTAATAAATAAAAATAAAAAAACAAATCAAATAAGGTACTATGTCAAAACAAATCTTTCCTCTAGGAACTCGTTAATGTTATAGTATGCTTTATTTACTAAATATGTCTTCAGTTTTCTTTTCAAGTGAACATTATTAAGCTCCTTCCAACTTTTAGGCAACTTATTGTAAACAGTTGGAGCCATATGAAAAACACTTTTGCGTATAAGTGCAGTCCTACAGGGAGGTACACATAGTTGGGTTTGGTCACGCCTGTTCCCTGCCTGTTGGGAAATTGATCTGCTCTGCGCGGAAATAATTTAGGATTATTCCTGACAAACATAACTAATTCAAGAATATATATGGATGGCAATGTTAAAATTCTATGCATTATAAAATAGGGATTGCAGCTGTCCGTAGTTTTCAAATTAAACATTGCTCTAAGGCATCTCTTCTGTGCTTTAAATGCTATTTCTCTATTAGTCGAGTTACCCCAAAAGATAACACCATATCTGAGAACGGATTCAGTCAGACCGTAGTAAGCTGTTAGTAACGCCTCCCTATTGACCTTTCGTGACAGGAAGTGCAGTGCATAGGCACTACTACTAATTCTCTCTCTTACTCAGAGAATTTATGTGATCCTTCCAATTTAAATGTCGATGTTTTTAAATCTTCTTACACAATTCATAACACGATGTGCTTAACATAAAAAAAAATACTTGCATAATATATACTAGCTAGACAAACGCATACTTTGGAGTAATTTTAATAACACAAACAAATTAACTAAAATGTAAACAGTAATAGAGCTTTGAGCAGAAACATAGAGTAAATAATTTGCCTTGTCCGTACACACCACACACCGTTCTCTGTAAGTACACAATATGTTGCCTACCAGTCCTACCTTGCGGTAGTTTTACTTACTGTGTAAGCTTCAAATTGGACAATTTCCAACTCAAATAATATATTTTACTAGCTTCTGTCCACGACTTCGGCCGCGTGATATTTATTGTTCTCCTTCCCACCCCGTCACATCACATCGCACGCGCCCTATCGCGAGCGGGCAATGCTATTATTCCTTCATTTTTTGCGTTCTTTCAGATTTTTTTTCTTTTTGCTCGACTACTTTGGGTCGTATCGTGATACCTTATAACCTTCCTCAAGAATTAGGCTATCAAATGCAAAAATAATTTGTCAAATCGATCAGGTAGTTCCAAAGATTAGCGCTTTCACACAGAAAAACAAAGTCTTTAGCATTATTATTAGTATATTAACAGTCATATTTTGAGAAGGTTTTGTGAAACTATAACACAGGTTTATATTATTATTTTAGTTGCTTGTTTAGTAATTTAAGGAATAAAAACTTTATCGCTCTTTATTTTTGTTAATCATTACCGTAGAAACATACGTAGGTATTCAAAAATTCGGCTCGATCCTGTGCCAATCATACGACAACACTATTCGATCCTGTTTTTTTTTACATTATCTTCAGTTCATCTCACATGCGGAACAGACAAAGTTAAACTCAACTATAGATAGTGCAATCCAGGAAGACGCGCCCCACTCCGCGATTACTGTACTGTAAGATGTACTTTAGTACGGAGCGCGCGTCGTCGTGGATTGCACTATCTTTATCAAGCAAAGAGGAAAAGAAATGATGTAAAGAACTTACTATAAATATATTTTCGATGAAAAAAAAGTAGGACCTGGCTAAGTAGTTATAAAAACATGGTACACAACAACGCTTACTTAATTTGCCACTCTTCCCGGCAACTAGTTTCCTTGTAAAAGAAACCATGGAAGCTCTAAGAACATAATGTAATTCTTTTTCTCTAAAGTCAAAGCTAGGGCTGCCGCGGCTAGCTTTTTTTTTTTAATTCTGGGTCGAATCACAAAACAGTTTTAATTTTCTAGTATCTGAGGTCCTGATAGGTTTGAGACTAATCTACGTGGATAAAATACCTTTTTCAGAAGGTGCGAATCAGGCCGGGTCCTATTTCACTGCGTGTGTATGTTACTTTTTGTTCGGAAAACCGGAAAGCGCCCTCTGTCGGCGCGACCACGCGTTCAGGTTCACCGCACAAAAAAACAATCATATATACGTGCAACGATCGCTTTTAAATAGGACGCGAGGTTTTTAGGTTTAGAGTCTAGTACGTGTTCAAGTATTTTTTGTGTTTGTGTTTTTTATAATTAACGTAAGCCTGAAATCACCAATCCGCCTTAAGCAAGCGTAGTGATCAATGTTCATGCCTTCTTTGTATGAAAAGAGGCTTTTGCTTAGAATAGTATGCCTTTGAACAAAGGTTGGATTTTACTTTAGCTTTAAACGCATTAAAATGCAAATCTAGCAAAGAAGAGGGTAGCTTGATATAAAAGGTTATACCAAGCCCAAAAAATGAGTTATGAACTTTATGAAGCCGGTGAAATGGAGCTCGTAATTTGTCCTTATTTCTGGTGGTCTCCCTGTATTGAGGCAATAGGCATAGGCTGATAATGGTAATGGCAAAGATATAAATATTTCTAGATAGACGGTCACAAATGAACTCGTCGAAAAAAAAATCGTCCAACTGTTAGCCGCTAAAGACACTAGAAAACCAGAATGGGATTATGGTAGCACAATTATGTGGCCTGAGTGTAAGAGCCGTATTAGACTATCATAGAAATAGGATCAGAGATGTACATATAAGTCATTTTTATACGAAGAACCTATGACAGTATAATAACTACATATGATTCATATTGTCTATGATCATAGGTATGGGATCCAATAGTACAAATATGACCATATCCGTCTAACATCAAAAATAACTAAATCAAACACGGATATCGTTATCCATCTTGATTAAGTATGAAGTTTACATAAATGATCGTATGTAAAAACGAAGAACAGCATCATTTAACTGTGATCATAGAATTTGACAGATATGAAATCATATTTGTATGATAAATATAATGATAGTGTAATTGAGGTCTAAGACGTAGACGAGACTGTCATGCACACTAACTGAACAACAGCTGTGCTGCTGGGGAGTTTGTTGCGCCACTTCTTCTTCCCAGCAAAAGCACTAGGAAGTGGTGAAGGGTGGGCGTTTTGGGGGACTGTCTTATGTAACTTTGACGTTCGAAAAATGCTGATTCTCAGCCTAGTTTGAATAAATGACTTTTGAATTTATACCACCAGCATAATAAAGATGACTTGTTTGTGTAAGTGTTTTGCCGCGCGACACTCTATCTAGACATATAAATAATCAAAGGATAATGGTATAAATGAGACGAAATTTTAATCGGGAAATGGTGTTAACTTTTATCTTAAAAAATTAAAAATCAACAGACTGAGTCGACGGCACGAGCTAGTCTGATTTATTCGCTCTATTACACCCTCTGGATTTGTTAGCCTGTGATAAGTTATAGCCTTACGCTAATTAGGGTAAGCTTATGTCAATATTTCCAAACCATACGAGTAATGCCCACAAGGGAGCCGCTAATTAATTAAGTAATTAGTATTACGCTGTAAAGAATAGATCGCATAATTTATGTGCCTTTAGGAATAGATTTTTATAAAAGATAATTATAGAGCTAAAGACCTAATTTTAAATGATAAAATTTACTTTTAATTATGATAATGATCGCTTTTAGCGATAAGACCATCCATTGTGTCACCCTATGTAATTGTTGTACATAATAAAGGTTATCCATCTTTCTCAACCTTCTCAGGGAGATTCACAGATGACTACATTTTTTTTTTGTGTATGGGAAATTATCAAATAAGTTCTCCCGCTCCGGGCGGAACGGGAGGGCGTGTCAGACTCTTACTGACTAAGACCCACCCGTTTTCCTTCAGTTGCCTGTGTGTTGCCAGTGGCCACGGTATCCTTTTCGGACTTTCCCGTGACCCCGGCAGGCATCGGCCCTAGCAGATCCCTTCAGTTGTACTGACAAATCTTTGAGGCGCGCGTGGAACACAACGCGCCGCCACTCGACCACTCCCGCCGATGACTCCAGTCAAGAGTGTAAATGTGGTGCTGTCCCACAAACAATGGGGCACATAATATAATGGCCAGAGTGTCCATTTCCCCACACGATGCAGGAGCTGATGGACGCTACTGAGGGTGCCAAACTCGCAGCCAAATTCTAGACTTACGCTACTATATAAATTGCCATCGAATTGCGTCATGTTTGTGAACGGGCCGGCTCAGTTGAAACTGGTCAGCTCTTATAAAAAATAAAAATAAAACATTAATTCAGGCAAAACCCATACCCCAAAAAAACCCCCAACAACTAAACCCTTATCTGCCAGGGCTTGTTTTTAATCTTATATTTTTAATAGTTTTTTTTTTACATTGTTCTCATCTATAGAAGCAACAAAAATAATGTACCAAGGATTTTGTAATTTCTAATTTTAAAAGAGTGTCTTTGGAGTTTTTTGTCCGTTCTTCTCTATAGAGATCTATGTACGTTTTGGAATGGGCAACTAGCTTCAACTTTCTGACTAACTGACCGACTCTTTGACAATTCAAAAGTGCCTGTAAATGGTTTAATTGAAATAAATGCTTTGAGTTTAAGAAGAGTAAGAAATCCAATAATGTCCCAGTGCTCGATCTACATAAATAACATAATCTTACGTATACATTTTATTTAAGTTTTCTGGTGACCGGTCAGTTCCCCGAACATTCATTCAAAATTTTTTACTTGACAAGCAACGATTGGTTAGAACATTATTTGTCATTACGTGACTCTACAACAACAAGTTTACCTTAATGTTTCACTTAGCAAAATAATTATCCGATAAACTTTTATTTAATAACGTATTATTTGACAAACGATTCATTATTTTTTTATATTAATACCTAAGAATTATAATGTCTTTTAAAAATTAAATTTAAAAATCACGAAATTTATTTAACCGAAAGTCGTAAATGTGATTTGCTAGTTTTCCGATTTTCATACGTTCAAAGAATCAAATGCTCGAAGGATTCTCGGTTCGAAAAACGACATTCTGATTTTCAATACTTCGAATAAACTAAAAGTCAACATGTTGTGCTACAAAATTTTGTGACAGAAACGAATCGCTGTAAATCCGACTCCACGCAGTCTTGTCTGCTCTACCCCTTTTTTTTTTTTTTTTTTGGGTCGGAAATCATCAAATGACTCCTCCCGCTCTGGGTGGAGCGGGAGGGCGTGTCAGACTCTTACTGACTAAAACCCACCCGTGTTCCTTCTGTTGCCTGTGCAATGCCAGGGGGCCACGGTATCCCTTTCGGACTTTCCCGCAACCCCGGCAGGCAATGGTCTCATCGGACCCCTTCACTCGCTGACACTCTTTGAGGCGCGCGTGGAACACAACGCGCCGTCGACCCGGGCCTGGTCCTTACCGGACGGCGAGCTACCCATTGCTCACCGTCCGCAAGCCCGCGCCTACGGTGGCCGGGAATCCGCGATCGATTCCCGACGCCCGGGGCGTCTCCTCCTGCGGCGGCTAGGGGCGTGAGGGCGCGAAATTTGCCTCTCCCTCACGCGCTCCGCCTCCTCCTTCGCGAGCATTACTGCTTCGCAGAAGGAGGTGACGGCCTCCCATGCCCTCTCGCTCCGTACCATGACCTGGACCAGGGCCGGACGCGAGAGATCCCCGCCACCGATCGCCTCTACGAGGACACGGCGGTGCTCTGCCCAAGCCGGGCATACCTCCACCGTATGCTCCACCGTGTCCTCCGGGCGATCCACGCAGTGATGACACCCGGGCGTTTCCTCCCGCCTTATCCGAAACAGGTACCTCCCGAAACAGCCGTGTCCGGTGAGGACCTGCGTCAGGCGGAAGGTGAGGACGCCGTGGCGCCTCTCCAGCCACTCCTCAAAGAGGGGACTTATCGCCGCAATAGTGGCGTGCCCAGCACTGGGTTGCGATAATCGCACTCTCCATGACGCCATGAGATCCCGTCGGAGCTCTGTCCGCTGTGCCGCGATTTCTTGCGGCATTGGAGTCAAGCCCCGGCGTTTCGCCTCCCCGCGCCACTCCCAAATATGCGCGAGGACTTTTGCCTCCAGATCCCATGGCGTCTGCTCTACCCCTAGAGTGTAATTTAAAATCGCCTAGGCGCGGAGGGGCGAGGCGGCCCGCGTGCAAGCTCGCGTGTGGCCCAAACCCCGCAGCGCCGGAGCCGTGACAGAAACAATGCTTGCTGCATGTTGCATGCCTGCTTGCTTGCTGTTTGCGTGCTTGCATGCTGCATGCCTGCTTGCATGCTGCATGCCTGCTTGCATGTTGCATGCCTGCTTGCATGTTGCATGCTTGCTTGCATGCTGCATGTCTGCTTGCACTTATGTGTTTATTTGTCTTGCTATTCAGTTTTACAAGGCGTTTTTATTTCGGAATTGTATTAACCGGTATTTTAACAATCGGTGTAATGATTAAATATCATCTGATGCATTTGTAAAAAGAACTGTTTGCATAAATGTTTGTAAAACGAGTGTTTATAAAATAATACATTTGCGGAATAAGTTTTTTTCGAAATAAATAGTATACAAAACGTTGGTTGTAAAATGAAAATTTGTTAATGGAGTTTTGGTGAAACTTTAGTGAAGCAAGTTTTCTGCTCCCTCTAGGGGTCAGTTCACTCCAAAACGCGACGCGACGCGCAATCGCTTTAAGATCCGATACAATATTGAATTTATACTACACAATAAGGTACACACGCTGTGCAGCGTCGCGCATCTCATCGTACTTCGACACGCGTTCACGCCCGCACTGAAAATATATATTTTCGTGAGCGTCACGTCGCGTCGTGTCTCGGTGTGAAGTGACCCTAAGGTTTCATAAAAATTCAGAATCAATTTGGGAATTGAGCCAGCTAACCAATCGCTCAGCCTTTATCTAGTTTTTAAATATTAATAATTTTTTTGCACTTGCCTACGTTCCCTGGTCACGACAGTCGAGGCGATGAGACATCCCTATCTGAGCCCTATCTGTAACAGATGTCTGGTCTCACGACAAAGCTAAACCACTTATTAGCGTGGGTACATCTTATACTGTGGTTTCCACCTCATTATTAGCAATGAATATGAATAAGGCAAAAAACATGCGAACTTTTTCGAAGATTAACGCTGAATTAAACATTAGCGTTTTTGTTTCTCTTCACGTTCAGTGCCGGGAGCCCTCCTGGAAGGTTCACTTTAGCGCAAACGTAATGAGTGTGATCCCTCTGGAGGACCCACTTTTTATGGTGCATATTTATGGCGGCATGGTATATGAGCTCTATGAAAAGTGGATGGACTCGAATGTGTTAAGTGCTCTTCCGAAGGCCGACGCAACTGGTTTCTATGTTACTCTATGAAAACGCTTTTGTAGATTGCCGTTTCTGTCACTGTTTTCACAGAGTAACATAGGCCGTTTTCACATTGGACGATAACGATAACGACACGATATTGTCGGACTAATAGTTTCACACAATTACTAGTAAATACTTTCACACTGTACCGGTGTAGTCAACGGTATCGTCACCGACATTGATTATCGTGCCGATATTGGCGGACGACACAGTGTACTTATTCACTGCTGTCATTATTACCTCGAATACACTATAACACGTGGAATCGCGCGGCGATGTAGGTAAGATTTTGTTGGCACAACGCGTCTATTCGAAACTGCTGTGGCATACCACATAATACATCGTTACAATCTTGTCACCTACCGATATCTTCCCGATATTGTCAGCTGATATCGTTGTCCTCCGAGCTGTTGTTATCGTCGCAGTGTGAGAACGGCCATAGAAACCAGTTGTGTCACTGCGGGCTGTCATTGCGATTGGGTGGAGCTGCCGCCACGTTTTGCGGTTGCGGTCGCTTTCGGAAGAGCACCTGTATTAATCTTTGTATAAGATATGCAAGTGATCATGACTCCAACAGCAGTGAGCATTTAATACTTCATTACACAACTCAACAGGTTAATAAGGAAGATGCATATTTACCACAAAAACCAAATCGCAAATTCCCCTTAGTACATCAATAATTAATCATAGTGTTTCGTAGTTATGCCAAACAGCATTCATACATATACACACTATAATTATGTACATAGTATATTCAAACGCACATTTGTTCAGTCAACTCCAAAACCCACGCTTGATACCTTGACGTCAAACCTCATATCGTATTGCAAAGTTCACAGAAAGCATAGATTCTGATAACGTAAAATATACAATGAATAAATATTTGTATTAATCAAATATCTCTGATTCAACTTTTGTGCGGTATGCATCATTCATGGGCTGCAATAAAGCACGGGTTCAGATCCCGTTTGTGCTATATTTCTTCGGTGAACACGTTCGAATTAAATTCTGGGGTTTAACTGGTTTTGTAAATTAGATTTTTTGTTGGAAACGGAAGAAATGATGACTGTTTCGTGATTTTAATACTTACTTGCAGTAATAAAGAAGGCACGCTTTGTATCAGTATAATTCACATTCTTTTTTAAATAATGAATTTGGAGATGTGTTTTTTACCCTCACTTGTTTCTAGACAGTTATTTGCAAGTGTCGCTTATTTAGAACCTAAAGAAGAAGAGAATTAAATAAGTTTTCTGTGCCTATAGCTTCACTCAGAGCCTTATACATCAACGTATCAATCAATCTACTCATTCAAGCGTCCACGGATATAAGACGTCTTGTACGACAACTAACTGTGGCCTATCCGCGTCACAGTGTTTGTCCCGGCGCGGACAGGTCACAGTGTTTGTCGACAGTCACTGCTACACAACGTTCTAACTGACGTTTGAAGACCCGTGTTTTTTTTTTTAAACTTGATTTTGCATGCTTCGTCTTAAAACCTTTAACTATCAATTTATTATTTACGTTTGAAACAAAGAAAGAAAAATTGGTTTATTTGTGACAGAAACACGTGCACAAAAAATATAAGTAAGATAATTGGAAAAAAAAATACAATCTATAACGACAAAACAGATAAGTAATAACAGCCGCACGGGTCGATCCATCAGGTTAAGCTACGCTTGCTGGGGTTGGTCCGTGGATGGGTATGTAGTAGGTACCTATTACGAGTAGTAAAAGAAAGCTTCACGTCAATGGGAATAAAACCAGATAAATTACCATGGCTTCTTAATTGCGTACTACACTAGGCCAGGGAGGAGCTCGTGGCTAAAACAATAACATTCGCTCGCGTTGATCCATCAGGTTAAGCTACGCTTGCCATGGTTGGTCCATGGATGGGTGACCATCTTTACATACCTAGGACTCCTCCGTACCTCGGAATGGTCCGGCTATCATTCGTGGATCTTTGATAGTCGTTATGGGTATCAGAAGACCGAAAGTCTGACAACCAGTCTTACGAAGGGGTATCGTATTACCCAGTTACTGGGTTGCCGAGGTCAGATAGGCAGTCGCGCTCCATGTAAAATACTAGTATTCATCTGCATCCGGTTAGACTCAAAGCCGACCCCAACACAATTGGGAAAAGGCTAGACAGATTTTTTTTATGACACATCAGATGTAGTCGGATTACTTTACATTCTATTAAAATAAAACAAAGATAAAAGGAACGAAAAGCCACGTGTGGTCACAAACCGTTCTACATCTTCTTGGGGATATAAAAGCGACATATTTAGGAGTAAAGGAAATTCCTATCTATAGTCAAGATCACATTTTCGATAAAAACCCTTCACGTATAACTGTTTATGTTTACCTTTTATCGCACTAAAAATACGTATCCTTAAATAAAGAGTTTTTGAATAAACTACTTTAGTACTTACTTACCTACTTCTCTACTATTATTATTTACTACTTGTGTTTATTAAGAGTATAAATTCAGCTTCCGAGAGTTTTTTTTTCCTTTGTAACATAAGTGTAGACTAGAGAATACATCAATAGATAATCATAAATGTTTAAAAATATTAGTAGACTAGAATTATAATACATCTCTAATGTTGTTGACCACATTTTGTCGATAGTTATAAATGACAAAGTGAATTTGTTTGTTTGTTACCCTTTCACGCTTAAACGGCTGAACGGATATGGAAGGAATTTTGGACACAGATAGTTTAGAACCTGGATTAACACATAGGATACTGTTGAGACCACTACTCTCACCATCGCCGCGCGCTGGCGGCAGTGAGCGAGGGGTGCGGGGACAGCGGCGAGCCAGCCGGCCGTGCAGTATGCGCAAAACTTTTTGAGCTCTCGGAAGTTGCACGCGAGTGGCTGCGCAGTAAGTAAAAAATGTTTCACAGCTTACAATAAATGATTTTGCACTCATCTGTGTCCTGCGCGGTTTAGTACTCGGGCCTACGTTCAGAGGGCTCATAAAGTTTTGCGAGAACTGTACAACGGAAGGCGGGCGCCCGCGCCACGGCAGTCAGCTGTTGCACACCTTCACGCACGGCTGCGCTTACGCTTTTTTCTTATTGTCCATATTTTCCTTGTTACTTTATAACCGACCCGTTTGTAATTCATATTTCTATCTTATTATATTCTACATGTTATACAGTCCACTCATCTTTCATTTGCTTCACCACGACCTATCGTCGCGATCAGATACCATTATTCCGGTAGTACGTTCCCGTGGGATAATATCTTACCTCCACGCGGGTGAATCCTCGGGCGAGAGCTAAACAAACCCTTTGTTACCCTTTCACGCTAAAATGGCTGAACGGATTTGGATGGATTTCAGCACGTAGGTTTTAATCCCGATATTCCCACGGGATCGAGACTTATGCGGGTGAAACCGCATGGCGCAGTTAGTCTTTTATAACCATTAAAACTACGGAATAGAACCTCTTTTATCTATTCCGTGATTTAAACCTATGATCCGGCTACAGAACTTAATCTAGGTTCTAATAAACTGGTTTACGAGTTGCTCGGAATCCCAAGTGTTTAGGTATGGCAAGTGAGCTAGTTACCTACTTGTGCCAACAATCTAGTGTTACAGAGTTAAAGTTACTTAAGTTAGATACGTACACTTTCACACGTTGCTGTAATGCTTCGCAAGCACCGCAAGTGTCTCGCTATCAGGAAAAGAAAAATTAGATAAGAATTTTATTTTGAGGAAAATGCTTTTTTCTATGCGTTCATTGCCTTATTAAGCATCCACGCAATCCACGGTGCGATTTAACTGTGGCATGCAACAATATAGTTGCACCGTCTAAACAGTGCTTAGACGATGCAAGTTATTTGTTATTTCAATTTTATTGAATAACGCAAGTAGGGTTGCCAACTATCCTATATAATATACATAGTATCCTGCTATATTAGAAGCCTAAATACTATATTTCTAAAGAATAAATATAGTAGGCGAAACTTCTAAGATATATTTATTTCAATACAAAATGGCGAGATCGCAATAGGACCAGAATTAATCTCATAAAACCTGAATTCATTGTATTTTGTAACCTTCATTTAGATTGTAAAAATAGTTAGGAGAAATCCAAAAAAGCCTGTTAATAAATATGTTTTTGAAACATACCTACTTACAATTTTTTTTTTCGCCATCTACCGGCCAACTGCCATAACTTCGCCTGGCATCCTATGTTTGCCTAAATGAAAAAAGATGTCATTTAATATCTTTTTCATTTTACTTGTATAGCAATCGAAACTTAAAGTTCTCTATGAAAACTCAAAGTTTCGATTGCCAAACAAGTAAAATGAAAAAGATATTAAATGACATCTTTTTTCATCTACATTCATTACAGCTTTTTCATTATAAGCAAAAATAGGACGCCAGGCGAAGTTAGGGCAGTTGACGGTACTACTTACAAGCAATGGCATCGACAATACTATATTTGATATAAAAAAGTTGGCAACCCTAGTCGCAAGCAAGAAACTTGCATTGCGTAGGTATACGGGGCTCTAAAGATGCTTTCCGATTTGTACCCAAAAAATCTTCTGACGATCTCTAGCATCAAATATGTTGAGTGAAAAATTGTTGCCATAACATAATTTGTTACACAACTATTGAAAACCTGGAAGCACATTTATATATAAAAGGCAGATGGTACGTAATGCAGTTTTCTAACATAGATATTAGACTTTTCTCAGCATTAACCAGATACAACTCTCGAAGAGAGCACATTCTGAAATTAGTTTTTTTTGTGTTTAGTGACTAACCTGGTGTCAGAGTTTTTATGCCGCCCGAAACATCTGTCAAGCATGTCAGTATCCTCACGATGTTTTCCTTCACCGGTTTTTTAAACAAGTGAGAAATTTATACAACACACACATAATTCCGAAAAGTCAGAGGTGCGTGCCGTGGGTTCGAAATCGAGACCTATGACTTGGCAGTCCGAAGGTCACGCCACCTAGGCTATCACAGCTATCACTACTATATAAAAGTTATTAATACTACATATAATAATAAACATATTATACCAGTTTACAGGTATGAGGAACAGGGTGTAAAGTTCACTCATCCACCATAGAAAAGGGAGGATCCTCCAACCAGACGGGTGTTGTGTCTGGCGGGCCGACTGCCCGATTGTTGATTTCGGATAGTCTCATCTATGTCGTTCGCACGGTAAACTCTAATTGCGCGATGCAGGATTTGTGTGACGTCATGTCTTTGATGCGTAGTTTGTATGTGGCGGTGTAACCGCTACATCACTCCCCACCGGAGACCGGAGGTCGATAGTGGGCTGAGTCTTGTATCTTGCGATGCTTCACAGTGCCAGCTAAGGTTCCAGTGAGTCGGAACCGGGTGCCGCACAGTTCGCGATGAGTCGAAACTGTCTGCGGTGATTGCGGCGATGGAGGTGATTGAGGTGATTGCGGTGATTGAGGTGATAGCGGTGATTGAGGTGAAGCGGTGATTGCGCTGATTGAGATGATTGCGGTGATTCCCCAGTGAGTCGGGGTGATGAGGCTGAGGGTGATGACCAGGAATGCGCGTTCGCTGCATGCTGGTGGTCAGGATACCCGTTGAAGCCGAGGGTGCTGGCTGTCTGTGTGACTCGCCTCACGAAAGCTTGCGGGAGTGATGATGATGACGTCACGCTGAAGTAGTTGCACGAAGGCTGCGTTGACGTTCATACTCGGGGTCACCAATTTAGAGGTATGAGGAACAGGGTGTAAAGTTCACTCATCCACCATAGAAAAGGGAGGATCCTCCAACCAGACGGGTGTTGTGTCTGGCGGGCCGACTGCCCGATTGTTGATTTCGGATAGTCTTATCTATGTCGTTCGCGCGGTAAACTCTAATTACGCGATGCAGGATTTGTGTGACGTCATGTCTTTGATGCGTAGTTTGTATGTGGCGGTGTAACCGCTACACCAGTAATAAACATATTATAACATATTATATATATATTACTGCCAGTCGTTTTACTCGTGCAGCTTGTGGGTTAGGTATACGCAGAAGGCTTACAACGCTCTGCGGGTACAGTATAATAATGCGCTGAGGATATTGTTGGGGCTGCCTCGGTTTTGCAGTGCATCGGGCATGTTTGCGGAAGCGCGAATAGACGACTTTCATGCAATCATGCGCAAACGGTGTGCATCGATGTTGCGGCGATTCAGGGGTAGCTTTAACAGTATTTTAGCTACACTGGCGGACAAGGTTGATGGACCATTTATCAGGCTCTGGGCTAGCAGACATGTGCGTGCACATGTTCACGTAGCCAATTAATGTATAGTGTTGTATTTTTTAAGTTATTGGAGTTTACTAACATAGTCTAAGTTCATACTAACACTATATGGATCCCTTGATTGGTCTGAAATAAAAAAATGAATTTGAATTATCATATCAAATCCACGATTTTTTCTATATGTTCAGCACCTAAAAACTTCCTCCAACAAACTCAACTAAGAAATACGGAAAAATATTCTTTACCTACAAATGGGTTCAATGGCGAATAGCTCAGTAATGACCCCGAAGTTAACCCTGTAAGCGCCGAGACATTTTATTGAATCGTTGGGTGACGTATAAAGGGTTATTTGGTCATGACGAAGGTTTGTGAGGTAAATCGAACGTAATTAGGTCTTATGTCAATAAGTCCTTGGCTTATTTTGATAGTGGAATATTTTACGTTTTCCAAGTCATAGGTCTCGATTTCGAACCCACGGCACGCACCTCTGACTTTTCGGAATTATGTGTGTGTTGTACAAAACTAGCTTTTGTGCACAGCTTCACCTGGATGGAGGTTTTTATATTATAGCTCTATTGGTTTAAGTACGCGGCGCACGCAAGTAAAGCTCCCAATCGGCAAGACTTTCTTCGAAATTTTCAACAATCATCGTCAGATAATTTCAGCCAATTCACCCAAAACCTTAATGAATTATACACCTAAATCTTTCTCACTGAATCACTCCGTCCTTTGGTGAAATTCGTATCAAAATCCGTTCGGTAGTTTTTGAGTTTATCGCGTTCAGACAGATAGACGCGGCGGCGGGGGAAGTTGTTTTATAATAGTAATTATGATGAAGAAGTGTTGATGTTAAGGAGCTGAAAGCCTGGAATATATACCATGAATCGATTTCTTAAAGGTTTATTGCCAAAATCTGGAAAATTTGTAACTGCTGATAAATTCTTGTTGTTCTTTTAAAATATCTTAAGGGAGTTAGAGCTAGAGATCAATGTTTATAGTTTTTTTTTAGCTTGAAATCTAGAGGCCGGCCAGCGAGAGAATGCGTTGTTTGCCTGACACCTTTAAGTTGGACAATTTCTAGTAGTAATAAGGATCAAATTCGCAAAACAAATATTCGTTAGTATGAAACTGACAGGGGGCGAAGAATGCACATCTCTAGACGGCGGGATCGTAGCATGAAAATTTTCTTTACAACTACCTATATTTCAGTTAGTACTATGTTTACTCAGTACGTATATTTCAGTTTGAAATGCAGTGTGTAGGTACATTTATCGTATGGCAGTCATTTGAAAGCGGTCCCCTTGGTACATTAAACTTTTAACTCGCCTGTCGCTAAATGAGAAAGTTTAAAGAGGGAATTGCTCACACAAAATGTTTACTACCTATGTTAGATTAAATTCATAAAAACTTTGACGTTTCATACGCGCATGACGTTTCAATCACGCTTGTAATACCTAAAAGGGTAGACAGAACCTATATGCTGGATACTAAAGGTAGTAAATGGCTAATTTAAAGAGCGAGAAACTTGTCACAGCACAATCAACTGGTTTGGCCATAGACAAGAACGAAACGGACGAACGGACGACGGACGATAGTATCAAACACAATTTTTGAGTTTACACAGTCAATTTTGAAAACCGCCTCAAACTTCGGAACCAAAAAAATAATAATTCGCAGACACAATGAGACACACTCGCCCTGAGCCTGTGTGGTAGATTATAGCCGTCTCCTTCACACAGAGCATGTCTGTGTCCCAGTGGGAATATTTTAGGCTGATTATGAAATGCAAATGCTTATCTATGCATCAACCTTTACCCGATATACAGCCTAAAAGTTCAAGTTATCCATACATACTTCAAATAAAATCCTAACTTCATTATTATAAATGCGAAAGTGAGTTTGTTTGTTTTTGTTTTTCACGCTAAAATGGCTGAACAGATTTGGATGAAATTTTGCACATGGATAGACCGTGGCCTGGATTAGGACATAGGATACTTTTCATCCCGATATTTTTACTAAATCGGAGATTTACGCGGGAAAAACCGCAGTGCGCAGCTAGTAAACGACAAATTATTCTCAAGTCTCGTACTTCCCACTCAGAACTCCATACATCCTCTGAGTTGTGGTATCCCACATATCTCCTAGGTACTCTAATTGAGATCCGGAGCTTACCATAAAGTCTTATTACCAGTCGGCTTAAGCATCACTAATGGACTGCCCACCCTGCCCAACCTAGTTTAGTTAAGGCGGCGTTCGAGCTGAACAATAAAGTACCAAAAACTGCATTGAAAGATCAGTGTTTTAAATTTCAGTCAAAATTTATTGAGAAATAATGTAGGTAAACAGACTGATTGATATTTTCATACGTTTTCGTATGATCAGTCTATGAGATTTGATTTTCGGACAGAACTTAATTTAGGTAGAATTTGGTGTGAGATTGAAGTGTACATTATATGGACGCATAGTTATTAATCATTTACCGTAGCACGCAACGTCACGTCACGATTATACTGTCATGTTGTCATGAAAGCAACAGTTTAACAGACGGATTGGTATTATATTGTTAGAAATTTGCAGATAGCGCCAGTCAAAATCGACACAAAAAATGGCGAACGTCCGCAATCCTGGAAACACTCCCTTGTTTAAGTTTTTTTCAAAAATATACTTTAAGGTCGCATTTTTAAGTATCTTTGTTAGTTTCAAGCTAAATTTGCTACGATTTGAGCCCAATCCAAGCACTCTGGGCCTATTGGTTTATAACATTGTATATTGTACCAAATTTAGCTTGTTTCACTAAATTAAGGAACAGTGATACCTAAAAATGCGTCCTTAAGATATATATTTAAAAAAAACTGATTCAAGTGCCAGAAAATCGCAGTTTTTCGACCACCATGGGAGTACCCATGGTGGTCGAAAAACTGCGATTTTCACAAGGCACAAGGTTTTCAGGGTTGCAAACTTAGGTATGTACTACTCTCAGGGGACCTAACAACATGTAAAAGAATCGTAGTTACATGCGCGATTGCAATGTTTGATGTTGTTATTGAATAGGCTAGGTAGAAAATCGATTCTGAAGCTATCCTCTAGATTTTACAACCAAATACAAATCCGATCGTCATGAGCTGTTTACAGTCACACAATAACGACTCTCCAGATACAGAGCGTTTATTGACACCTCATCACATCCATATACCACCAGTAGAGCTGCTTGTTGAGTGTTGCTCACCACAGTCAACAAGTGAACACAATAGATATAATAAAATCAGTACTTGGTTAACCGAGCTCTGCTCTGCTCGACTGAAAATAAAAATAAACGATGTTTTCATAAAATGAGACCTAGCCGGATCGATTTTTCACCCCGTAAAACCAATTTGCAATTCTCATGAAATTTCTCAACTGAGATATGTATGGGGCGTAGCAGGTGGCATTCTATAGCTTCTGCCTAACCCCATAGAAATATATGTTCATTATGTATCTACATACAAGTAATAGGTAAGATGTTGAAATGCACCTCCTCGTTGATAGGTACACAACTATACTCGTACACCAGTAGGTGGGGTGGGGTCCGAGTGCTCATCGAATTCGGGACATCGTCAAGCGGTTGGTCGACTCTTCGCGTGACCAGAGGGCTGGCTAATTCTTAGGCCAAAGAATCAGCATTGCCATCCAACGCGGCAATGCTGCTAGCCTCTTGAGCACTATTCCCGTTGCTCCCACTTATAATTTTATGTAGAGATTTTAATATTAATATTTTAGATGTTACTCCATTAAGTATTAGACTCTTTAATCTGTTTAGGTCTTATAATTTACTTAACTTGTTTTTGAACCTACTAGGATCACGGCATCTTCGTCAACTTGTCTTGATAGTATATATATTTAGTGATTGTGATGCCAAAAATAAATTAGTGTTAAGTGACTTAACGTCTGACCACTGTGGTTTATTAGCTAGTTTCCCCATGCCATTACATAAAAAGCCGCATAAAATAGAATGTAGGCCTTATACAGCTAGTCGTTGCAATAAGTTTAAAAATAATATAGCTCATAGAATTACACCATCTATAGTAGAACACGAGAATCCTAATGAAATCTATGGAGCCCTTTTTGATGTTGTGCAAAACGAGTACCAATCTACTTTCAAGACTAAAACTATTAAAATTAATGGCTCCGTTGGCTTTAACCAATGGGCCACTCTAGGTATTTATAAAAGTAGAGCGAGACAATACGAGTTATATGATTTGAAAAAATACAGGTTTGATACTCCTTTCCTAGAGTATGTCAAAAATTATTTATAAATATTTTTTTGCTAAATCTAAATTTTTAAGCGATAAAATTAAAAATTACAATAATAAAGTAAAAACCACTTGGAAAATTATTAAAAACAAAACGGGTAAAATCGGTTAAGCAAGATAAACAACTTGAGATTATGGTCGACAGTAAATTAGTTACTAAAGCAGCTGACGTAGCTGAGGCGTTTAATGAGTTTTTTGCCAACATACCTATAACTACGACTCGCTCCTTAAATTCGTCCCCGTCTAAAGCTGAAAACCTTTTGCTTAGTAGTGTTTTTAAAAGTATTCGCTTATTTAGCTTCGAACATGTAACGCCTCGTGATGTAGTTAATGTTTTTAACATACTCAAGTCTAAAAACTTACTTTTAATAAATGTGTTGATTTGGGATTTTTTCCTGACCTCATGAAGTCATACCAGTATTTAAATCAGGTAATAAAAATGACGTTGACAATTTCAGGTCTATTTCTATCTTACCAGCATTCAGCAAAATATTTGAAAAATTAATACTCAAGCAGTTGCTAAGACATTTAAATTTAAATAGCCTCCTTCATATTGAACAATGGCTTTACGAAGGGTCGTTCGACTACAGATGCGGGTGTTGCTCTGCTGCAACACATAATTTAACGCATGGGAGAACTCGCAAAATGCTATTCGGGTTTTCTGTCATCTCTTCAAAGCCTTTGATTGCGTGCACCATGACACGCTTTTGCGTAAACTGCGTCATTACGGTGTGCAAAACAGTTATAAATTCGTATTTACCTAATAGAAGTTAGTGGCGTGAAATCTTTCGGGCTACCAGTTCAGTATACCTCAAGGCTCAATACTGGGACCATTCTTGTTCATAGTGTATATCAATAACGTACTATGCTATTTAATGGGTATCTGTGAAGTTGTACTGTTTGCAGATGATACTTCTCTTATTTTTAAAGTAGACAGGAGTAGACAAGTTTTTAACGATGTGCACTCTCAATGGTTACGGATTGGTTTTCGACAAATAACCTAGTTCTCAATGCCAAGAAAACGAAATGTATAAAGTTCGCCCTTCCAAATCTTAAAAATCTATGACCCAACATCGTCTTAGATAAAGAGGTGCTTGAAACTGTAAACTCGGCAGTTTTTCTGGGGCATAACAGTACATGCCAAACTTCAGTGGGGCCAACATATATCGAGCCTAGCGGGAAGACTCAGTTCGGCAGCCTAAGCCATCAGCAAAGTAAGACAATACACTGACGTTAATACAGCTCAGTTAATCTTTTTAGGGTTCCGTAGTCAACTAGGAACCCTTATAGTTTCGCCATGAAATTTGGTACCAATATGTATATCAATTACGCCGATAAAGTGGTAAAATAAAAATTGGAAAAAAATGTTTTATTAGGGTAGCCCCCCTATATGTAAAGTGGGAAGTGATTTTTTGATTAATTTCAACCCATTGTTGGAAAGGTATTTAAAAATGAATAGGGGTTTACTCAAATCATTTTTTGATAATGTCAATAATTTCGGAAATAATCGCTCCAAAAGTAAAAAACAATGTGTCCCCCCCCTCTAACTTTTGAACCATAAGTTTAGAAAATATGAAAAAAAACTGAAAAGTAGTACTTTATAAGGACTTTCTAGGAAAATCATTTTGAACTTGATGGAAACAACAGTGTTTGTACAAAAAAGACAAAAAGTTGTACAAAAAATTTCTGGACTAAGTTTGTAGTATAATCGTATATGCAAGCATTTTTTTTAACTTCGTTTACATATTTTATTATCCTGAACGTATCTTTTTTCAAACAATAAAAGAATTATTAAAATCGGTTCTCGCAATCCAAAATTACCACCGAAAACTTCTGGCACGTCTATGTATTAATTAGTAACCTGATTCCCCGAGAGATGGCGCTGTAAGTACTTATTACATTGGGTCGGGTATTATCGAATTGTTCGGTTGGTCTCTCCTTGGCATTGGCGGTATGTGTTCGCGCACGTACCCACTACCGGGAGCAGTTGCAGGAGCGCGGAGCGCTGCTGGAGCGCGAACATAATGGATACCCACCTTCAAACTCATAAGTGGGAACACTTATTGTGACGGACGGGAAACTACGGAATCCTACACTGAGCGTGGCCTGACACGCTCTTGGCCGGTTTTTTTTGTTATTTTCATAGCGTTATGTCCTACGGTATTCTGCTGTGGGGCCAAGCTGCTGATATTCAAAATATATTTGTCCTTCAAAAACGAGATGTTCGAGCAATTTACCAGCTAGGTGCCACAGTTTCTCTGAGAGATTGTTTCAAAGATATCGGTATCCTCAGAGTGGCATCACATTTAATATTCGCCAACATCTTATATATTCGGCAAAATATACACTTATACACTAAAAACACAATGATATTCACAATGTTAACACAAGAAATAAGGACAAAGTACGAGCTCCCTTTCACCGGCTTCATGAGGTTCATAACTCATTTGTTGGACTTGGTATAACCTTTTATAACAAGCAAAACGCATTAAAAGGCAAATCTAACAAAGAAGAGGGTACTCTTTTAATGTGTTTAAAACTAAAATAAAATCCAATCTTTGTTCAAAGGCATACTATTCTATCAACGACTACTTAAATGTTACGAATAGTTGGTCGCTGTGATTAACTCAAGACAATGTTTAAATGTTCTTTCTCCAGAATTAGCTTACCTACTGACAGGTTATATGAGTTTACATAATTGTTTATAATTTGGCTTTATTAGTTTATTTTTTATTTTTATTTATTTATTTATGGTTGACATAATCTACTCACTACAATGTTTTTTTTATGAGTTGTATTGCAATATGTGGTTAGCTAGCGACCTCGACAGTTGATCATATTATTTTTTGCCTGAGCAACCGGCAGCAAGTTCGTCATGCTCGATTAGATGCCACTGCTTGCGGTAGCGTCGGGGGTCGGTTGCCTCCTTTCCTCCAAATGGCAAGGGGGGTAATGGCTGATCTTTGCGTTATGCTCGTGAACAGGTGCTGCTTGTGGTGACTGGTCGCCTTGCTGATCATGGTTTTGTTATTGTTATTAGTAATTAACTGTGTATTTATTTTACCTCGATGGTCCTAGTTTATCAATTATAACTTCCAGTTACAGCTATTTATAGTTATTATTATTTATATATTGTTTACGTTTAGTCTTTTTTTTTTTCTGCCTGAGTATAGTCCACGATGTTTTTGGTTGGTATATTGGCGTGTGCTAGCTGTCATATGGCTATTCATTTATAATTTAAATAATGTTTTGTGTTGCGTGATGTTAATTATTTTGCATTTTTCCTAACTGAACAGACAGCAGTGCTGCTGGGCAGTTTGTTGCGCCACTTCTTCTTCCCAGCTAAAGCACTAGGAAGTGGTGAAGGGTGGGCGTTTTAGGGGACTGTCTTCTGTATTTTTGTCGTCCGAAAAGTGCTAATTGATTGATTTTGTGCCTTGTTTGAATAAGTGACTGGAAGTTAGTTTTTTTATTTTATTTGAATATCGGACTTTACCGCGACTCCGGCAGGCATCGGTCCTAGCGGACCCCGCCAGTTGTGCTGACATCTCTTTGAGGCGCGCGTGGAACACAACGCGCCGTCAACCCAGGCCTGGTCACTCGCCCGACACTTATAATCCTTTCGCCGCAGACAAGTAAAAGAATAACAGTGACAGGAACTTATTATAATAAATCATACTTAGAGACTAAGTGGGAAAAATACGTATTATTGAAGCTAACTCAAAAACTACCCAACTATCTCTGAACTATGACCTACCAAACAAAAATAATCTTGAAAATCAATTCTTAATTAGCGGAGTACTCGCGTAACAAACATACAAAAAAAACAGTTGAATTGAGAACCTTCTTCTTTTTGAAGTCGGTTAAAATAAATACTCTGCTGACGCAGTGAAGGAAAACTTGGTGAGAAACCGCATAGATTGCCTCATAAACCCGAAACGTGAGTTAGCTCTCATTCACACGGACGTAATAAAATCGTGGCGATTTTTTTTCGTGCACTGGATTCAACGCTCTACTTAGCGCTGAGAGTTGAAAATCTAACAGTGTGTTTTTTCAACGCGCTGGGACGAGAGTGCATCCCAACGCGTTGGATTCTTAACGCTCGGCTCAACACCGAGAGTTGAAAATCCATGGTGCGATAAAATCCCGCCGCGATATTTCACGCCCGTGCGATCGTGGGCTAATGGTTTGGGTACAAGGGTTCACCTTAACCCAACCTCTTTTTAGGACCTATCGTCACGTTGGTTTGCCATAAACACAACAATATAGTGCGCTTATGTCAAGTTTGCCTCTAAATAATGATCATGTGTCGCATTTGCTTGCACCAAATAAAATGTAGTAATTATTTTATTCAATTGTATTCATACCTAAATTACTAGCGATTTAATACGTCATCGTATGCAATAACAAATCAAAAACAAATCAAGTTGCTCATGTTATTCACTTATTTTACTTATAACATAACATAACGCCTTTTTTCCCAAAGGGTTGGGCAGAGGTGTACACCCATTTCGGCAGTTATGTTTAAGGCCTATTGCCATCCGGGCACAAATCCAGACTCCGAGCTACTGAGACATTTCAGATGGGAAAACCCAATAACACATTGCCCGGCCCGGGAATCGAACCCAGGACCTCATAGTTAGCAGAAGCGCTTGCGACCACTAGACTAACGAGGAAGTGACCTATTACTTAAATGTACCTAATATAAATTGGCGAAAACTTATGTCTCTCAGTTGAGTTATGGATTGATTAAATAATTATTAAGATAAATAAAAACTAAAATAATAAAGCGAGATTATCGTTGCGAAGCGTATAATCCAGAGACACAAAAGGAAGCAGTAAAAATTATATATGAATTTGAGGAAAACCCAATTACACTCTGCCCGGCCCGGGAATCAAACCCAAAACCTCATGCTCAGCATATTTTATTTATATCTTGTTTTAAACACACATATCACGCCTGTATCCCCGGAAGCGTTAGGCAGAGGTGTATCTATAGTACACCCATATTTCGGCAGCTAAGTTTAAACATAACATCAATTAATATCAATTCTGGCGATCGTTCTTCGTTTAACTTCAATAGAGATAAAATCTTAGAACTTTCATGAAAACAACTTTCAGTTCTTAAACTTTGTTATAGTACTCGTAATTGAATTTTCAAGAAGATCCTACATAGATTCAGGCTTCAGTTACTCTAGATTTTGTTTCTAAATACTTCAAGTTACAATTGCACATCAACATAATTAAAAACAGGCTACCTTACCCTATAATTTTTAGACCCAATATATCGTGGAAATTTAATATGAATAAGTAAATTATAAAGTTGATAAAGTTATGTTATATCAACGATTTTTTATTGCGAAGCATTAGAGTGCTTTGCGATCGAAAAATGTGTTGCGCCTCCTTTCTGCAACTGTTTTTATTTTTACACTCCTGCTAGTACACAGAACCTACTTTTAATTTATATACCATTGTATAGATAATTCAATGGAGATTAATTCTGTACTTTTCAAAAATTGATTTAATGCAGCAGAAACGAAAAAACATGAAAATAGTTTTAAATTTTTTCCCGAAAACATTGTAGCTAGCAAAAAAAAACAATTCATTGAGTCAATTTTGTTTTATAGATTCGTTTCAGCCCTATTGAAAATGGCGGGAGGGGTGACAGTTGTCACAAGTTCATGGACCACTGAGCTCTCGCATCACGACGCGCAGGTACGTCAGACGCGAACTCAGTTAAGCGATCGGTCTTTAATAATAACGTCGTTGTCTCTAACTTTTTCTTTCTCTAAATTTTCTGTTTTTGAATGAGCGTTATGAGGCGTGCACATTTGGATTATCCAAATACTTTCTTTACATAAGCTTCTTTGGTTAAAAAAAAAAAACCTTAGATTAGCTTAGCTTTAAAGCTTATTTTTAAGCTATAAGGCAAAGGATCCGGTATGGCTCGTAAATCCTTTCCTATCCTGAGGGCACGTCTTCCTTACCATTACCGCGCCCCCCGGTCTACTCCTTGATATGCAATGGCCTTTGTAGTCCCATGAAACATGAGACTTCATGGGCTAGTGCAAATCTTTGGGTTCATTCGATTTATCGAGTCTGGTTAAACCACGCTGGAATCGGTGCCTTTCATTCATTCATTCATATAAGACAAAGGATCCCGCAGACAAGCTCGACGCGACTCGACTCCGAAGGAACAATTTCTATGAAAACTTCACGGAAATTGTTCTACCGGGGTGTCGCGTCGCGACGTCCCGTCGCGCAAGTCTGCGGGAGCCTTAAATTAAATCGTCCTATAATAATTAATGAAAGTGAATATCATCATCTATTTTAATATAGGTAACTACTCTACGAATCGTAAGAATCTATACATTGTAAGTGCCTGGACCGATGAGTGAGAACAGCCCCTTGGCCTTGGCCCCTTGGAGTTTTACTTCAAGTGAAATAAATGGAGGTTAAAGTTATAATAATAGCCCTTTTCATATAAATAGTTGTCTTAACTATTTTATTAAGGTATGGCACGGGTTTAACGTTATCTTAGTAAAATTAGTATAATTTCCGTAACAATGTAACTTCTGAATTTCTTACTAGTTTATGTTTCCCGAAATGTTTGAGATATTTTTGCTCTTCCGTTAGATAATATAAAACAGTTAGATTAACCCTTTTACCTACTAAAGAATCGGGAAAATTTCATGTTTCGTCACTTTTAACTAAAATAGCATGCGTTGCTTGAATTATACATATAAAAGAGTAACGAAGAATTTTTGTTCGTTTTACTGTTTGTCTGGATGTATGTTCCGGATTAATAAACGGCTGTACGGCTTTGGATGAATTTTGGCACACAGATAGTTTATAACTTGGATTAACACATAGGGTACTTTTAATCCCATAGTAGAAAAAGAAAGAACAGAACTGTTGCAGTTTTTAAAAGAAGAGAGAAGGAACACTATACCCAAATTTCCTTTCTTTGGTATTGTTCGTCGAGTTGAGCTCCTTAAGTTCTGAGTTGAGCTCCACGATTACTGACAAATGCTTGCACTGACAGGACAGGTCCACCTCAAATCTGTGTGGTTCTTTTCTCAAAATACCATCTCAGACTAATCTACATGGTCCTCATGGCCTGACCAAGATTATTTCAGGACTTTAAAAGAGACTGTGACCTCTGAGTTTGTTTCGGCCTTTCTTCTCGGAGTAGTCAGATAGGAAACGCCGAACTCATCTAGCAATTTTTTTTTTTTTTTAAAGATGACGTGTAAAAGTTATTCCAATATCCTATTTACAGGATAAACAATTTCATTTCATTTCATCTTTCCACTTTGTCATAGTTGCATATTTTGTATTTATTATTATATTATATTTATACTACATTATAATTATTAGTATTTATACATTTTAGTGATATTTATCTAAGAAGTAGGAATGTATGTAAGTATATTGTCATAGTGTATGTTTATTTTTAAATGAGTGAATAGTTAAATGTTTTTATTTTATGTATTTTATTTTCTCTTCTACTCTTACACACGTTGTCTACATTTCTTTATCTACTTTCCTATCGCAGGTATGCTGGAAGAGATTTCTTTAGAAATAAGCATCACCTCTGTACGTTTTTTTCTGCTCCTTTTTTTCTAGTCTTTTTTATATGTTTGTACATAAACTGTTAAATAAATAAATAAAAATAATTTATTTGACTCAGGTTAAGGCACACAACATTCACAAAATAACATTATGTGCTTACTAATCCGACACGTCCAATAGTGCGGCATTATCTATCTTACTCGTAGCTCTCCTACCATAGACATCCGTCTCAAAAGTGCCGGATTACAGAGCGCACGCAGTGAACGCTGTCGTTCTGCAGTCCGATCCGATTCTACGAGTAGGTAATACGTAAATTAATAAAGATTGTTTACTTTGCAAATCTGTGTTAAAATTATTTCGTACTAGATAGCTGAATTTTCCTACAGAAAACCAGTAATCTCGTTTCCGATTTAATTGGCGAAAAAAAGGGTACCGGATTACCGAGCACCTACTGTACTTATGAAATAATCCGTCAGTCCAGTTTACACCATCAAACTAATAGATTGCCCTACCTTCCCACTCGCCCACACTCTTGCTAGGGCTGTCAAACACCGGATTATCGACTTAGCACTTTTCGACTTTCAATAAGCTGTGAAATTGCGCAATCAGCGCTTCCCTTCAACTTTTGGCGATCAAAACAGAAGCAAGCCTTTTGGTGAATTAATGTAGGTAATCTTGTTGATTGAGCAGTGAAGGAAAACATGGAGTTTATTAATAGATGCTTGATGCTATAGATGCTAGACGCTCTAGCTTCGCAAGGTTTTTTACGACTTGACAAAACATTGAAATTTCTTTTTCTTAATATACCTATTAACCACATTCTCCCGAATAAATTCTCTAAATGATGGTGAATAACTACATCAAAATCTGCTGCTTGTAGTTTTAACAACGCGACCACACAGACAGTCACAAAAAGCGAGCTTAATTTATAATATGTATACGAGTAGATAAAGAAGGTTAATAAGATCTTTGATCTTTCCCATTTGTAGAATTTAGAATGTTTAAAACTTAGCCTTGTAGGTATTTTTACTACAACAACAATAAAAAAAATACTTTTTGACAATTTAATTTTTTCATTTACAAATCAACCAACCAACAATCTACTGTGGCAAGTGACAACCCTTGTAAATATTGGTAGAACCAATATTGCCATCTAAAATTAATATTTTGCACCCGACTGTCTGGTAGTTTCGGGAAATTAATTATTAACTAACTTAGTAATCCGTTAAACTCCAGTTATTAAGTTAGATCCAGTCAATTTGTTGATCATTTTAAAGTTTAAGTCTAACGACTTTGTTTATTATTGCCAATATTTTTCTTTTCAAGTGACTTTGATTGAAATTGTCTTTCAATAGTAAATATTAATAAGATATAATTATAAATTGTGGAAAAGATAAATACCTACCTAAAATGCTGTTTAGTTTGAATAAGCTCAGTAAGTAGGTAAAGTAGACTTAAACGAGTTAAAAGAAATTCAACAGATTTCTCATAATGCACATATTTGAAACTTTCAGTGGTTGAAAACTTAATTCGAGAATCGTCATTTAGCATTTACATGTCTATGAAAACTTGTATCTCAATATTTTTTTGACTGCTAAATATTTAGTTGCCCTCCGTATCAAGGCTCTCGCAGACAGACGCGACGCTAGTTGAACAATTTCTATGAAAACTAGCGTCTAGCGTCGCATCGTCGGAGCCTTCAAAATGACACTTAGCAAGTGGCAGTACCTACGTCCTTTTAGTAATGCTGAAAATAAAAATCCCTATCGGTTTTTATTTTCATGGCTCACTATTAATAGCATTTATTTAAAAGGTACCTATCATCGAAATGACAAAAAAAATACTTATTTTTTTTAAACCTATGTAAATAGCTGTAAAATATTTACCTGTTTTGGTTAATTTGGTAATATTCCTGTATGTAAATAAGAAATATGGCTAACTAATAAACTAAAATATTGATTATGAATTGCAATAATTAATATCGTAACACCGAATATTTAGTTTTAGATGTAAAAAAAAGTATTTGGAAACTTTCCAAATGCCTTTTTTGTTACGTTACAACATCAAATTCAGTGATATAATATTGCAATTCATTATTAATATTCTAGTTCAATAGTTAGCCACATTTCATATTTCGATACAGTAATATTGCCAAATTAATCAAAACAGCGAATTATTTGACATCTATTTGCGATTTTGCCCAGTTTCAGAATAAATTCTCTTAATGCGCCTCTTTAGGTACCATAACTTCACAAATATGCACTATTTAATTTTTCGGATTTTTTGTATGCGTTTTTTTTTTTTTTTAAACCTTGCCCTACACTAGGAACTTCTCCTGTATATTGGGTGCGTTTACAAACATTTAAACCCACATACACAAACAGCCAGACCCGGAACAACTACTTGTAGGTCATACAAATATTTGTTCCGTGCGGGAATCGAACCCGCGACACGCGCAATCGCTTCACCGCTGCGCCAACCATGCCGCATTCTATGTTTCATGCATGCATTCTATGTTTGTCCTAAGAACAACATGTTTAATCTAACTACTGTAGGTACTTAGTTGCATCGCATCAAAGAGTCTAAAAGACAGCGATCAGACGCAGCTTCCGTACCTCTAGATACAGTAACGGAAATTGTTACCAGTGTCATATCGGAGGTACTTACTGGTACCAAGCGAAACAAGGCGGTAGTACACACATAATATAAATGATTTTATTTCTGTATGTTGGTTTGTACAAAACCCTTTCACACGTCAATCAAATTTTATAAACTAGATGAGGTCGGCGTTCCCTCTCCGACTACTCCGCGAAGAAAGGCCGAAACAAACTCAGAGGCCACAGTCTCTTTTAAAGTCCAGACATAATGTTGGTCAGAACATGTGAATGTGAAGACCATGTAGATTGGTGTCTGAAATGGTTATTTGAGAAAGAACCTGCGTGGTCAAGGTGCAGTTGCAACGTACTGGTTTCAATTTTCTGATAGGTATGCCAAGTAATTTAAAGGCATTTTGGTAAGAAACAGCCTTAAAACCCATTGCCCATGCCGCTACTCAAAAGTGACTGTCGTGTGCAAACCGCCATTGAATTATTAGTGCTGTGACATTCTGCCTACTCGTCAGTAATTTGAGTTTGTAGGTAACTGATTAATTTTGAGTAAAAGTGTCGTAAGTACACTCGTGACCCGGTAGCGCGACTCGACTCTATTAGAACAGTTTGACAACATGAAAACTTCATGAGAATTGTTCTACCAGAATCGCGTCGACCCTCGTCGCCTCGCACCTGTCTGCGGGAACCTTAAATTAACTCGTCCTGTAATCATTACTGAAAGTGAATATAATCATCCATTAAAATATAGGTAACTACAATATTAAAACAATACTTGTTGTTGTTGTGTAAGTTTATACTATTTCGGTAATACTTTCTTTTTAAATAAAAATGAAGCATAATGAAGCTGTACTTCAACGTAAAAATCTATTCCTACTTTCCGTGTCGTGTTGCTTTTCTAAATTTATGGTAATGATTGCGGTTTTCACAATCACTTAGACAATTTATTCCGGTTTTCACAATCACTTAGACAATTTATTCCGGAAGGTTCACTTGCAATATTTGTGTAATCACATTCTCGAAAGCGGCTCTAACGATTTCGATAAAAGTTGCAATATAGGGGTTAACGGGGGCGAAAAATGGATGTAGCTAGGTCTCATATCTGAGAAATTTCGCTTTGTCCTTATTTACACCCGAGCAGAGCTCGTTCGCCCAAAGCTTAGAACAAGATGGCTACCTTAGAATGTCATTACCATGTCATTACATGACATCATGGAATTAGTAAGTACCAACTATCATGGCAGCATAGAATTAGTATGTACTATACATGGGTTTAGAATGAACTATCCTCTACTATTAAATGAGCATTCTCTATTTTCATCCGGGCCGAGTTCGGTCGACTAGGTACTTAATATTAAACGTTATATAAGAAATAAATCTCGATATTTTATCAAGTCTTAAAAACCATGCGAAGCAAGGGTGGGCAGCTAGTTAATAATAAATATAAGCAAGTACTTGTATTTATGATTCATTTAGCTAAAGAAGAAGCACCGGACGACGATCGAGCGCAGTTCCCTCGCTCTTCAGACACGGCTGCGGAAGTTCGTTACTGCTACACAGTACACATGTACCTAGGCATGTACCTGTGCAAGCTACAAATATTTATTTACTTGATTTTGAAAGCGGGTCATGAAATATTGTGATTAGCAAGCATGTAAGTTTTGAGCAATTGAATTTTCAAAGTTACTATACTACCTGTAGGCATGATAAGAGGTAAGTAGTTAGAACTTCAACCATCAGCTCTATTTTAACATTAAATAAAATCCAATTCAAATGCCTGTTGATCAATTAATTATTTAACTAGGAATTTTCCGGAACAGTGACAAAATGTGACGTATGTCAACAGTTTACACAAACATGGACAGGAGTCGACTGTCACACTACATAAACATTCTTGAAACGTTAAAATGGTTGTGTCATACCTATGGTATTTTTTAAACAAAATAATGCCTATGTCGATAGGACAAATAAGACTTTTGATATTAACATAGGTAGCAGAACTCGAACACGAAGCAAAAGAAGTATGTAGGATCGTAGCAGGTGGCGTTCTGTAATTTTAATCTACCCCCACGGGCAGAATAATAAAATAAAACTGCATAAAAATATACACAATAATTATTAATGAAATCAAACGAACGTAACAAAGACGAGGTCGTAACACCAAGTGAGACAATGAATGAAGTCGACGCCATGACGCCATTGTCAACGCGACGAGGCGACTTTTATTATTGTCTATAGAAACAAACAAATGCCGCTCCATTCCATCCTTGTTTTAATCTGTGCGACATACTTTCTGAAGTGATCGAGGGTAATTAGGAAGTTACGGCCTTATTATGAGGTACTCGAAATATACCCAAATACGCGTGAAAACCTTGGACACTGAATTTCAAACGGAATTTTGTACTGCACGTAAATCACACTAATATTATAAGGCGAAAGTTTGTGAGTGTTTATGTTTGTCTCTTCTTCACGCTAAAACTACTGAACGGATTTGGATTAAATTTGGCACACAGATAGTTTATAGCCTGGATTAATACATAGGATACTTTTGATCCCGATATTCCCACGGGATCGAAACTTATGCGGATGAAACCGCTAGGCGCAGCTAGTGTATAAATAAAGTTGGTTTTATTGTCTGTATGAGTGCTTAGTTCTTCTTAACTACACATTTAGAAAATTTTGTTTGGAAGTTTAAATGTGTATCAATCTAGTTAGCATTTTCTCTACTGTGTAACCGTTTGCAGCTGAATACCCAGTATTTTACGAAAGGTTAATGTATATGGTATCATTATTTAATAACTTGGTTATAGCACAGAAACCTAAATTGCATTAGTGCAAAGCAGGAGCGAATTTTGCGAACAAACTACCAACTGAGTTGTGAATTCATGACACGAGTACACGTTGGTGACACGCGAATGGACACTATTGTGTTTATTTTATTTTTTGTCTTATTTTGTTATTTCTGTATACGCTGCACCTGTTGACGTCATCACGTCAACGCCGGTTGTCGCTGAAAACCAGCGCTGGGGCTCTGTCTCGCATAGGGTCACAGCATTATGCTGAGCGATGGCCGTTTTGCGTGGATGTGACGCATATTGTCCCCCAAATTGTTTTTTAGTGTTTTCTTTGATTGTGTCATATGTACCGCAAATAAATGTATTTTCTTTCTTTCTGATGGAGTGTCGATGTGAGGTAACAGGATTTTATGCCACGGGCAACTTACTAGTTGAGTGTAGTTTGAATAAGTTATTACAAAAAAATGTATTAAAAGGTGTCTTCCCTTCTTGACTGAACAGCAAAAAATAAAATCAAAATCGAAAAGTGACTCCAATTGGAAGCGTTCAAACTGTTCAAAGATACAAAAATTCTGTGAACGTTTATTCTTCCGACGACTCTAGCCGGAGTGATTTCAATCTAGCCTTATAAAAGCTGCAAACGATTTGTGTGCACCAATCAATGCGTAAAATTGCAGCCCCGTTCGCTAGTGAGCCGGTTGACATCCTCGACTCAGTAGAAAATATCTATTTTCTACTCGTTTGAGTTCTACCCATCCGAGCTTGGTAGAAACGTGTTTTATTTCTACCAGGGGACTTTTTTATGCAAGATTTTAATGTTGGGTAAAGTTTTTAGTTGTCGTTCTGTGTGTAGGTAACCAGAATACCCGCAAAATTTCGCGTTGTTGCATAACTTTTTAATTAGTTGAGATTTTTAATTATTCATAATCCGAATATCCGATATTCAGATGCATACCTATTTACTTAAAGTTGATTTTTGACTAAGAAATTATGGAAGTGGCCTCTTAATATATTGTATTCTTAATATAAATCCCGGAATTCAATAAAATCCAGGAATGCAGAACTAATCCAATATATGGTATGGAAACGATTTATCAGCCCTCTGAGCGTTACTTTTGCAGTGTTAATATAAAAATGTATGTAGTTATAGTGTATGTATGTAACATTTTATAACGAAACTCAAGGCACCGGTTGTTTGTCGCTATGTGCTATGCCAATTTGGCAACCTACTTTACCATATTAGGTAGCATTTCTATAGCCAAAATAATTAAAAAACAAAATGTATCACTTCGAAATCGCGAGATTTTTGCAATCGATTTATAAGTGAATTCCATATTAGCCAACGCCTGAACGTTATTAAATAATGCATTCGATTCTACAATCGGAACTCTGAATTTGTCGATCCTGGAATTCCGGGATTTAGTCGATACAAAAGTGCTTTACCTAAAGTAAATATGCATCCAAATATCCGAATATCAAAAAATACATATTTGACCTAGGTCATAGGAGGCGTGAAAATTTAATCGCTGTTACAATGTAGATATAGTACCTAGATACTTATAATAAGAAGTACCAATATTAGGACTCTTAGCAGTGACTGTGTGGTAGACGTATAAGACTTGTGAACATAATTAACTTTAGACTACACATATGGGTTCCCTCTATCTGGCAGAATCTTGATGCTCCGAAATTTATTTGGCCTATCACACTTGGCATAATCTTCTTTAAACGAATATTTTCAAGGCATAAAAATAATTAATGTAATGATTGTTTGGCCGAATGTTTATATGTCTGAATTTACAATGGCATACTTTTAAAATGGCCGGATATTATTTGGAATAATTTTATTAGGCATATTGCCATTTCTATAAAATATAATTAAATGCCAGCCGTAGCCAGCCAGCAAGCCGAAGCTGCGGTGGTGAGCGTTAAACACATCTGCGACGATAAGCTCGCGTGGGACCACAGCCGTGACAGAAACCATGCCTGCTGCATGTTGCATGCTTGCTGCATGCATGGTGTATGCTTGCTTGCATGTTTGTGTGAACTTTCTGCGATTATGATGGTTCTGCTTTTTAATTATTAGGAATATGAAATTTATGGCTAAAGATGATTCTGACTTACAAAATTATGAGTTTTGAATTATGATAAATCAAACGATTTTCTGCGAAATGCAGTTTATGCTATCCACTGTTATGCAAAATATAATTATGACATAAAAAGTTCTGCTATAAAGGGTTGGTGGTCCCTACAAATATTGCAAAAAAATGTTTGTGGTATAAAGTGCCAAAAGTTGTATTCATGACCAAGGTGGTACTTTCCACAACAACATTAGGTACTGCAAGAAAGAATAAAGATAGTTTAAGATTACTTTTCAGTGGTAAACAACATTGCAATACCAACTTATGTTAGGTACGAGTAGAACACGTGTGAACTCTGTAAGATTTTTCTAGAAGTAGGTAGGTAACTACCAGCACGCGTAGCAGGACAAAGACAAAGTGACATTTATTTTCTTCAGATGTAATTGACACTTTCTACAATCCTTTAAAATCTGTTATGTTATATGTTTGTAAGTATGTGAGCACCATGTATCTATCACATAATTAATTGATCTGTCATTGCTTCATTTTTAATTCTTTTTACCTGTTGTGGTATAGTAATCTTATTCCGGGTGCATCGTCTTCACATATAATTATATAATAAATGTATACACACTATATTGTAAACTATTATAAAAGAGTAACGGCGGAGTTTCTTGTCCATTCTTCTCCATACGAAAACTACCTTTTGGAATGTGAAATGAAACTAGACACAATTATTTTTTTTGTAAAATTTGACGTTTAAAAGTGCCTTTTAAGTGCCTAATTGAAATACATTATTTGACTTTGACTTTAACTTTGTAATTTTTTTTTTCGTTTCTTCCGTTTCTGAGATTTCTATGTTGATCATGCTAAGTGTAGTGCTGATTCAGGCTTGCTCCTTTACATCATATTAATATGGTGAAGCATAGAATACAGTTACGTATAAGCAATCATATTTTGATAAAATATCTGCTAATAGAGATCTATAGAAGAAGAAAACATGATTCGTAGATCTGTCTTGCTGCTGGGGAGTTTGTTGCGCCACTTCTTCTTCCCAGCTAAAGCACTAGGAAGTGGTGAAGGGTGAGCGTTTTGGGGGACTGTCTTATGTAATTTTGACGTTCGAAAAGTGCTGATTCTCAGCCTAGTTTGAATAAATGACTTTTGAATTTTTGAATTTTGTGAATTCTGTGATACACGGGTAGAAGCCCATAAGTCTAACAGCCAGTCTTACCAAGAATGTTACCCATTCATTGGGTTGTGGAGGGCAGATAGGTCCCTGTCAAATACTGGTATTCAGCTGCAACCGGTTAGACTGGAAGCTGACCCCAAATAAATTCGAACAAGGGCAGGAGTATGATAATATTTATGAAATAATAAGTATAGAAGAAATTGTAATATCTTATTATTTGTGCTCTGAACCGAGTTAGCGAGTTGACCTTACTTTGCTTGTGTATATTTATTTCTTTGCCCAACCCTCGTCGACCCGAAATCATGTGTTTGCATAATGCACTAAAATATTCATGTTTCTTTATTTTTATATCATAACAGGCTGTATGGCTGAATATAACATGTGTTACATGGACATCTCTATATCAAGAGTTTTTCTCGCTGTAAGCACATGTTTGGCATATTTTGTATTTGCAATCGAAACAACCCAGGTGTAGGTATACCTGGGTTGTTTCGTACCGCCTTTCGCTGATAGGACCTGGATGAAAGTTCCCGAAGTTAGAGTTGACAGACGTGCTAGGAGAGGCCTATGGCTAATGGGATACTTTGGTTGCAACTGGACATTTCACTTCTTCTGTATATATCTGTAGAAGAGCTCGTGGCTAAGTAATAACAGCCGCACGGGTTGATCCATCAGGTAAAGCTTCACTTGCCGGGGTTGGTCCGTTGATGGGTGACCATCTTTACATACCGAGACTTCTCCGTGCCTCGGAAAGCGTGTTAAGCCGTCGGGCCCGGCTGCCATTCGTGGATTTTTGTTGATCGTTAAGGGTCGACAGAAGCACGAAAGTCTGACAACCAGTCTTACCAAGGGGTATCGTATTACCCGGTGACTGGGTTGTGGAGGTCAGATTGGCAGTCGCTACATGTAAAATACTGGTATTCAGCTGAATCCGGTTAGACTGGAAGCCAACCCCAATATAATTGAGAAAAGGCTAGGCCGATTGGATTTGAGTTTAGAAGTTTGCGTGAAAAACACGTGAAAATGTTAGTGAAATTAATTTTATTTATTAATTTCGTAATGTAATTTTGGGTTTAGACCCACACAAACGATGCACCTCTCGCAAGAAATATTTCTTACAAACAAAAACCCTTATTAACTCCAATAAGTAGTTGAACGAGAGGCATCAGAGGTCCTAAGCGTTCGCAAACACGAGCCGTTCCCAGTTCCAACAAATAGCCTGATTCACTGCAAAATCAAATAGAAGTATATTTGTGAGTTCTCGGTGCAAACATGCACGGGGACAAGCTTGCTGTGCAAATCTTTTAAAATATTCAGCTTACACGGACTGCCTATGGGACTAACTAGAGTTAAAGGGTGCACTGTGTTCAGATTTTTTCCTTCAGCCAAATGACACAAGGATAGAGAAATTTCCTCTATAACGTTTAATACGTCACTTTAAAATTTATAATTTTAAAAATAGTGTCTTGACTGGTCCTAAATTAGTAACTATTCGATCGTACGGTATCTATGCATATTATAAATTAAAGTCGGCTTTCTGTCTGTCTGTCTATGTGACCGCGTTATTCTTCTAAACTACTCATCAGATTTTGATTCGGTTTTCACCATCATTTTAGAGAATTTATTCCAAAATGTTTATTTGTATAATAATAATTAAACTTAATATGCGTTCGCAATTTATTTGCCAAACATGTAAACAAACACGAGTTATAGGAAAAACAACTGTAAAACCTTTACATATGGTTCAGTTTGCGCTACATTTTCATATTTTTTTATGACTTTTTCAACAGTACTAGTTAGTCTAAAATCAACTTTATTTACAATAGCATAAAGTAGATGTTTTGTTTAAATGGAAATAATATCAATCGGAAATAAGGATTTGAATAGACCATAGGTAGCTTGGACAGGTCACTAGTAACAAAATAATCTCGTCCCTGGATCAGTATGGTGAGGTGGCTTGGTAAGCAAAACTGCTGTTTGCTTACCAAGCCACCTCACCATATCCTTTACCTATACCTTGTCAATCGTGAGGGCTTCCTCCAGATCTCTCTCACAAAGGATAATCTTTAAAATGTAACTTGATGCTATGAATCAAATTGTACTTTTTTGAGAGAAATAAAATAACTATTACTATTACTACTATTAAGATTGGAAGGAGGTAGAACTCACTATAAAGAGCTGCTGTAATTAAATACCATAACATCACGCATGTAATCCTTCACCCACATATCGCCAAATATGTTCAGACCAGCGCGACGCGACGGCGCGACGCGACTCGAACAATACAAATTCCAAGAAATTTCACGGTATAACAATAGCCGGTGTCGCGTCGCGCTAGTCTGCACGAAGCTTTAATCCCACGTAATAGGGGGCGAGCCTATTGCCATACAATTATCTATAGTATATTCAGCATATATTTCCGAAGGGCATTGTTTGTGTATCCCCTTTGGTTTGCATTCAGTGCGCTATCGGCCTGCCATTTCATTGAATGACCGCAAGCCCATTCAGACGACCAGAGCCTGAAGCTTACGGTAGCATCTTACTGACTATTCTCATTATAGGCAGTGTGGTGAGGGCTTTATACTATATACGGAACATAACGAGGTATTCATGGGAATGACGGCCGGTGCTAATTACTTTAATCGTTGGAACCAAATACGATGGACTATTGTGATTAAGCTATGTGGCTAGTTGACAGTAAGAAAAATAAATAAATTTTGTATTGTAGATTGGTTGTGAGCTAAAAATATCAGAAATCAACTTAGTTTTTTGTAAATGATTTTGTACTAATTAATATTTTGGGGAAATAATTGCGTAAAAATAATGTCATTGGTACGTTGAACTCGAATCAGAGCACGACACGTCGATAAGTACGTATTAGGTACCTACTGTACCGGCCGCACGTTAGTGGTAACAAAACCAGTCTAAGCTAGCCTCCTATTCTATTGAAACTCCGTACTCAATCAATCAATCAATAATCATTTATTTCGATCCTTAAAAAGATCATATTCAAAACATTTGACAATAAAAAAAAAAAATTAAATATAAAAATTTAAATAAAATTCCAATTAAAATTATAAAATTAAAATAAATCAATCTGCCTAGCCTTTTCCCAACTATATTGGGGTCGGCTTCCAGTCTAACCGGATGCAGCTGAATACCAGTATTTTACATGGAGCGACTGCCTATCTGACCTCCACAACCCAGTAACTGGGTAATACGATACCCCTTGGTAAGACTGGTTGTCAGACTTTCGGGCTTCTGACGACCCGTAACGACTGTCAAAGATCCACGAATGACAACCGGGACCAACGGCTTAACGTGCTTTCCGAGGCACGGAGGACTCTCGGTATGTAAAGATGGTCACCCATCCACAGACCAACCCCGGCAAGCGTAGCTTAACCTGACGGATCGACCCGTGCGGCAGTTACTACTTAGCCACGAGCTCCTCCTATAAAATTAAAATAATTAAAAATCTTAAAACAATAATTATAAATATGAAAAATAAAAATGATTAATAATACGCGTGCCTCTGAGTCATTACATTAATCATAAAACAATGGTTATTGTACTGACAATCAAACCTGTTCGAAAATACGTATACTACACTAGGCCAGCTTACGGTCAAAGAGTTACCACCGACGTGCGGTCGACTGTACGTATCCGTTTAACAAAGCTTGTGCCTAAAGCCCCCAGTACACCTAGGGCGAGCCCGTCGCTCGGCCAACGTATACTGGGCCTTTTTGCATGATTTTCCGTTTGATTTGCGTGTGTTTGTTGTGTCGAGTACTACGGCTTAACACGGACACGAGATACAGCATTCGTCGCGGACGTGATACGAAAGCCATATATTATACAACAAAGAGTAGAATAATACACTTTGACATCATCTGTCATCAGAAGACACTCTGACACGCAACCATTCAATGCGACGCTCTGCTAGAGTGACAGTCACCAGACAATGTCAGTGTCTTATCCGAGCTTTTCGATTGTTTTCGATGTTTCCAGTGATTTTTGTGTGGTTTGTGATCATATTATGTACATACTTACTGCCTTACTAATAAACGTATTATATCAGGTGAATAGTTACACACCGTTTTCTCTCTTTCAGTCGTCAGTAATTTGACTTTCGAAAGAAGAAGACAAAACGTTGTGTAACTACACAGACGCTGTACAACGTATAGTAGTAAGGAGGTTATAATATAATAACAATTTTTTTATCTGTTTGTCTCAGTGTTCTTTTAATACCCGCTAACAAGTTTCACACTAAATACAACTATACTGTATATACACACATCAACACGGTCTAGGGATATTTTTAAAAAAGCGAATTACTATCAATGTGTTAATTATTTATATGACATGTATATATTTAAAAGATACGTTATTTAATATTCTACCATTTTTTAATAATGGTTAAGGTACTTAGATTAAAATTTCAGGATTTTATGGAAAAAAAATGAAGCATAGACGGAAACCGTATATGAATTAACTTTTAATTTGTGAGTAAAAACTGAAAAAAATCATTTAATTTGTGTTTATAAACTTGAATTTAGTAGTCTGAGAAAGCGCCCATGATGTTCATAACACATCGGCAACGATTCGGCATGCTCAGAACAAGGTTGTCAATGTCTTGCTGCGGAATATTGTCCCATGTCCTTCTGAGGTGCGCAAAAAGTTGATCTTCTGTAGCCAGATTTTCAGGAACTTCCTTCAGAGCTCTTCTTTGCAGCATATCCCACGCATGCTCAATGGGATTTAGATCTGGCGATTGAGCAGGCCAGTCTAAGGCCCTAACATTATGTGTATGTAACCAAGCTGCTACCGTTCTCGCCGTGTGTGCCCGGGCATTGTCGTGCATGAGCAGGAAATCTTGCCCCATTTATGTTCTGTGGGGCAAGATTACGGGCCCCAGCACCTGTTGGACGTATCGTTCTGCCGTCATATTGCCCCGCACCCAAACGAGATCCGTCCGTCCTCCAAGACGAATTCCTGCCCAAACCATAATTGTTCCTCCTTGGTATGGGTGAACTTCCTGAGGGTTCTGGAGACGGCTCCATCGTCCAGGAACTCGCCAAACACGCGTCCTTCGTGAATCTGGATGGAAGCCGAACCTGGATTCATCCGTGAACAGCACATTGGACCATTGCTCACGGCCCCAGTCCACGTGGTTCCGAACCCATTCTAATCGTCGTCCACGATTGCCTCTCCGTAAAGGTGGGACCCGGAGTGGTCTACGAGAGCGTAGATTGCTTTCATGCAGTCGCCTTCTTACAGTTTGGTCACTCACAAGCACTTGGTGTTCCACTCGCAGCCTTTGGACCAATTGAGTCGCCGTTGCATTTGGTTGAGCTCGCGCAGTAATTTGCAAAAATCGGTCTTGTCTGGGGGTAGTGATGCGACTTGGCCCCCGGTGCCTCTCCGCTACTTCACCTGTGGCACGATAGCGTGTCCACAATCTTGAAATTACATTTTGATGGGTCCCTATGGCCTCAGCAACATTACGCTGAACAGATCCAGCTTCCAGCATTCCCACAGCTCGTAACATCTCCGCCCTCGTCAAATGTCGGCGTTGCATGGCTACAATACCTCAATTTTAACTTTATCTTTCGTTTAAAAATGAAAAAAAACTGTAACTAAACGTAATTCGTATTGTTTTCTAAATTTCGCACAAATGAAAATTCCCTCTCCTATACATCAAGACATTTTTATGCCACCGAAACAAAAGAATTTTCAAAAATTTTAATTTGGAATTAGTCTGAGATAAATTACAAACAAATCGGTGTATAAAAGATTCCAATGCGGCCAGTACTTTTCGAGTTATTTAATTGAGTATGAAATATCCCTAGACCGTGTTGATGTGTGTATTATAATTTACTTGTTTTTAATGATTCTGTATTTTACTACGATACGTACCTACATACAGATTGTGTACATAATACGAACTCAGTAATAACTGTAGTAAATTAAATAAATTTACTCTTTCTGTCACCTGTCACCCGCACCATGCTACACCGCAAACAGTATAGTACCCTTTTTTTAATTTAGATTTTTAAACCAAAGTAACTTCGTTACAAAACTAGATGGCGCCACTTAGTGCGCCGTCAAATAGTTAATCGCTAGTACCGCAACGGCGAAAGAAATACCAAACATGGCCATTGAGTAGGAGGTACCTCTAAGATTTCTTCATCAAAATAAGTCCTTTTGGTACAGACCCTAATTGCGTAACACACGATCGACGAATTTTGAAGGATATTGCTAATCCATTGCTTCGTATGTTCGAAAACCTTGTCTGCTCTACAACGTAGGTAAATAACGCAATGAATGTCGTTGAACTGTCAAAATGAAACAGATTGTGATTGATCTTATTTACGTAATTAGGGTGGTGGTAATCTGCTTAGCCCTACTTTGTTATCATCTGCCACTCAACGGTAGGAGAGCCCAGAGCATTTTTGAGGAAGCATATATAGGGCGAAAAGTTGGTGGCTGAGTAGGTGAGCCAAGATGAGACAATCTGCCTAGCCTTTTCCCAACTATATTAGGGTCGGCTTCAGTCTAACCGGATGCAGCTGAATACCAGTACTTTACATGGTGCGACTGCCTATCTGACCTCCACAACCCAGTAACTGGGTAATACTTTACCCCTTGGTAAGACTGGTTGTCAGAATTTCGAGCTTCTGACGAACCATAACGACTGTCAAAAATCCACGAATGACACCCGGGACCAACGGCTAAACGTGCTTTCCGAGGCACGTAGGAGTCTCGGTATGTAAAGATGATCACCCATCCACAGACATACCCCGGCAAGAGTAGCTTAACCTGATGCATCGACCCGTGCGGCAGTTATTACTTAGCCACGAGCTCCTCTCGCCATGATGAGACAACACCAGATTTTTGTAATTTTTATTTCAGACATTAGCCCCGTGGTCCACTTTCAGATTTCCAAAAAGGACAAAAATAACGTGATCGTCAGCGCATAACATCGTAAGCGACCTGAAAATTTAAACGAAATGCGGCGGATGAGCAAGTATACCTATTTCATATGGAGTGATTATTTTATGCCTTTCGTAACCTACGAGTACCAATTACCTAGACTAGACTCATTGTTAGATAAGATTACCCTTATTAATATTCCTTTGTTCTATTTTATGTTATACGGGACCGAAATAATAGTAATATGTCTGCGGGAGCTATCTTTAAGTATTCAACAGTTTTACCAAGATAAGTTACATACCTAACTATTTTCGCAATGGGTCAAAAGATAATTAAATTCAATCAATCTGCCTAACCTTTTCCCAGCTATTTTGAGGTCGGTTTCCAGTCTAACTTGACGCAGCTGAAACCCACTATTTTACATGGAGCGACTGCCTATCTGACCTCCACAACCCAGTTAACACGATACCTCTTGGTAAGACTGGTTGTCAGACTTTTGGGCTTCTGACGACCCGTAACGACTGCCAAAGATCTACGAATGACAGCCGGGACCAACGGCTTTTAGAAGCAGAAGATACAGAAAGTTAGTAAGGCCGCAAATAGCTGTCAAATATTTCACTGTTTTAATTAATTTGGCAATATGGAAAAAAATGATATGTCTTACCAGTGAACTAAAACTAGTGTTTATTGATTTTTTTGTCTTATTTTGTTATTTCTCTTTAAGCTACACCGGTTGACGTCAACACGTCAACGCCGGTTGTCGCTGAAAACCAGCGCTGGGGCTCTGTCTCGCATAGGGTTCCAGCATTATGCTGAGCGATGGCCGTTTTG
The DNA here is from genome assembly GCA_963853775.1 of Xanthia togata. Classification (NCBI taxonomy): domain Eukaryota; kingdom Metazoa; phylum Arthropoda; class Insecta; order Lepidoptera; family Noctuidae; genus Xanthia; species Xanthia togata. The sequence continues at coordinate 6,311,258 of OY970802.1, read as the reverse complement.
CGTGGAGGTGACGCATATTTTCCTCCAAGTTGTTATTTTCGTGTTTATGTTTTTTTATCTCTTTACTTGCGTCATCTTATACCGCAAATAAACGTATTTTCTTTCATTTTTTTCTTTCTAACTAAAATATTTATTATGAAATGCAATAATTAATATCGTAACACTAAATATTTAGTTTTAGATGTAAAAAAAGTATTGCATTTTTTTAACACCTAAAACGGTTACAACATCAAATTCAGTGTTATAATTGCAATTCATTATTATTATTCTAGTTCAATAGTTAGCGATGTTTCATATTTCCATACAATAATAGAGCCAAAATAAACAAAACAGATAAATATTTCCGTTAAGACCCTCTTAACGTGCTTTCCGAGGCACGGAGGATATGTAATGAATGGTCATCCATCCACGAAGCAACCGCGGGAAGCGTAGCTTAACCTTCGACCGACCCGTGCAGCTGTTATCATTAGCCACGAGCCCCTCCTAAGCTAATTAAATTCAATCTCATCAATTGGTCATCTAATAAGAAAAGTTTATCATGGTAACATCTGACAAAACTTCAGCTTTAAATTATTACGTCGCCTCAAACAAAATGTCAGGCAACTTAAATTAAAAATTATTTATTCAAATGATTACTTTTGTACAACAGAATTTTGTCTCATTTGGAACAAAGGTTAATTTTTTTTTTTCTCAAGGTCACTTACCCACGTCATGGTTAAGCATTAAGTTCTCAGAAAAAATATTTTATAATTTGGTAGGTACTAGATATAAAAGATGGATACGACAATACGACAATAAATTAAACTTCGTATAATGATGTTCTCAGTCTGCATACAAATATTAAATCAAATATATCCAATACTTTAGTCACTATAGCTAATCAAGGATTGGCAAAACCCATAGTCGGCCAATCACTACTATTTAATTTGGCTGCAAAAATCGCAACGCAATTCAATTTTGATGTTAGGATTTATTTAAAAAAAAAAACGAAAGCCAAAATTCAAAATAAAAAAGAGAAAATAATATTTTAACAATAATAGTGTGTGCCTCACGGCTGCGCCAAAAAGGTTCATTTTAGCAATTAAAGTCAGACAAATGCTGTCTGACACTGGTTTTCTAATGAACCAATAGGGACATGTGACGGGGAGTACCAAACAGTTACAACATACCTAATATATAATTTTGATGCTTCTAAATAAATAAATAATCAAATATAAATTACAAAAACAAAAAACATATATACGAAAACAACAGGAACCAAGCAAAACCTGTTCTTGATAGTTTCAAAATATTCCTATGTCTATTAGTATTGCCAGTTCTCATTTATTGTCGTATTGTCATCTCTACATTGTGGAAGCTATTACATATCACTCAGTACATTCCAAAAGAAATCTTTGTGTGAATATCTACGTAGATATTCACACGACAAAAAAAGTGTACCTTTTAATACTCCATAACTCTAGGAGACCATGTCAGAATCAACTGGCATAGTATATCGTTTTTTTTTTTCAATTATATATTTTTTTCGTTTTCATACAAAATAATTCTACAAAGTCACAATTATTTAAAATGTATCTTACGTGAAATATACATAACAAAAAATATACCAGGACTATTTTTGTCCATAAAAAAATTACCACGTCGCATTTTCTTAGCTATAAATATGAATGATTGGTTTGAATGAAAATTATGTACTCTTACTTATCAATGAAACTAGATACACACAACGAGAGTCTAGTTTTAAGTTAACTTAGAAACTATATATTTCTAGAACTTTTTGTGTTATTTTTACTTATAGCTTACCATTAGAGCCATGATGATGCGACAATAAATATTGTATAATTATTATAATCTAAATAAATTTAACTTAATTAAGAATTATTCATGTTCTAAATGGTTTTTTTTTTTATTTAGTTACGTTGCCCCACACTAGGATTTTCTCCTGTATCGTGGGTGCGTTTACAAACATTTAAACTCACATACACAAACAGCCAGATCCGGAACAACTACTTGTAGGTCATACAAATATTTGTTCCGTGCGGGAATTGAACCCGCGACACGCAGCGCAGCAGTCAATCGCTTAACCACTGCGTCAACCATGCCGTTAACTTATTTAATTTAATTTTAATATTTAATTTCATTGCTGTGCCCTTACAGGGTCCGTAGTTGTATCTTAGCTTTAAGCCTATTTGTAACAACTTAATTCACATTATGATATGCAAATAAATGGAATGAAATGTTTGATGTTATGCGACAATAATTTGTATTATTGTCATACTAAGAATAAGAATAAGAATAATTTATTTAGCAAAAAGAAGTAATACAATGCATGTTACGTTATTATGATATTACATTTGTGCTCATTTTTTTGTGAATAATGACCCCGATGCTAGGACAATCCTGTGTTATAGGGGCCATCCATTCGTCCGCTAAGATTTTTTACAAAATTAGGAAATCAAAAAAAGTGTAACAGCAGCAAATTGTGTGTGAGTAAGCGCGTGTGATGTGGTGTTATGGGGAAAGTGTATGAATGTGTGATGTGTGTTGTGTATGAGTGTGTGATGTGTGTTGTGTATGAGTGTGTGATGTGTAATGTGTGTCGTGTGTGTGTAGAGAAGGTGTGTGATTATGTCTGTGGTTGTGTAAGCGTTCGTGATACTAATAATTATTTATTTGTATGTGGGTTTCATCAGTGCTTCTGTTTCATCATAATCTAGGGTGAGGAGGAATTCTTTAGTAATTTTTTTACATTTGTGTGTATTTAGTGTATGTATATTATGTTTTTGATGTATTTTATTGTATATAAGGGCACTTAGGTAGGGATAGTGACGTCTAGCGAATGTAGTTTTTGTATGTGTTGTGGGACAAGCCGGTTTGGGTCTTCTTCTTACTGTCGGGCTGTTATTTATGCTGTATGGAAGAGTCGCGTGTTTTCGCATGACTGCGCGTAGTATATATAGTTGTCGAACCGTTGGTGTTTTAAAATCCCTGTAAAGTTGCCGCGTTGGGAATCTGAAGGATCTTTTTAAAATGACTTTAATTACGGCTCTCTGGGCTCTTTCCACCTGTATAATGTCGGTCTTGGCGGCACCTCCCCAGGCAGTGATGCAATAGCTCAGTACTGATTCGGCTAGTGCCGAGTAAACAATCTTAAGGATTTCGATGTTTGCCCTTAGCTTCTTAAATAGAAAAATAAGTTTTCGTATTCGTGCGGACACTGTTTGTAAGTGTGTTTTCCAGGACAGGCAGGCATCTAATTGAAGGCCGAGGTATCGTACCACTGGTGCTCTAGTTACAACGGGGCATGTGCAAATGGAGAGAAGGTTGGAACATTTGTGGGCTTTAATTAGTAATGAACCGTCTTGTGGTAGAGTGGAACGTCTTGAGCCAAAGGTGATAAAATTAGTTTTCGCAACGTTTAGTGTGAGACTGTTTTGCTCTAGCCATAACATCACTTCACCGAGTCCCTTTTCGGCCGTCTCTTTAGCTGAAGCCCAATCACGGCCATAAGATAGAATTGCCGTGTCATCTGCGTAGGCTATTATTTTTGTGGATGGAAGGGATAGTTCACAGAGTTCGTTGACGTAGATCAGAAAAAGGAGAGGGCTGAGCAAACTTCCTTGTGGGACTCCGATAATCACCGGGTTTGCTTCGCTAACATACTCCCCTATCCTAACGCACTGCATCCTATCAGTAAGAAAATTTTTAAATAAGTCGTGAGCGATTCCTCGCACTCCGATGGATTCAAGTTTAGAAAGAAGTAGAGGAACAGACACTGTATCGAATGCCTTCGAAAGGTCTAGAAAGATTCCTAGACACTTGAACTTACTGTCGATTTTGTCAACTACAAAATCTAGTAAAGATGTTACCGCGTCCTCTGTGGATAGTCCGCGTCTAAAACCGAACTGGTTTTGGGAGATAATTTTGTGTTTGTTTAGGTAGTTATTAAGGCGTTTGTACATTATTCTTTCCAGAATTTTGGAGATTGCTGGAAGGACTGAAATTGGGCGATAGTTCGTGACCATGTTTCTGTCACCCGACTTGTATATTGGATGTACGATGGCTTTTTTTAGAGCGCTGGGGAATATACCTGTAGATATGGCCAGGTTACAAATACGTGTGATAGGTGGAACCAGGATATGGCTAGCGTGTTTTAGCAATTTTGGTGGGATGCCGTCCCAACCGGTAGCACTGTCAATCCGGAGGCTGTTTATAATTGAGTTAACCTCTTCTTCGTCTGTTTCCAGAAGAACCATTGAGTTGGCTGTATTTTGTTGGTGGATGTCGACTGACTGCGGGCAGTTTAAGCTAGGTATATTGTTTGCAAGATTTATACCAACCTTTGCAAAGTACGTGTTAATTTTGTTCACGGACTTAGTAGGGCAGTTTTCAATTGACAGGAGTTCTGTTGATGTCGAACGCACGCTTTTGGTGTCAGTTACACTGCGGACAGTTTCCCACATTTTTTTAGGGTTGTGTTTAGATTTTTGAAATTCCTTTTCTTCATAGTCTGATTTTATTCTTTTTAATAAATCATTGCAGAAGTTGCGATATCGTAAATAGGTTAATTTTAAGGTCTGGTTATTCGGCTCTTTACTTGTATTATAGTGCATTCTGTCCCTATTACGTATACATCTTAAAAGACCTGTAGTTATCCAGGGCTTTATAATTCTTTGTTTGCATGGGATTGTTCTATAAATAGTATTTTTTATTAATATGGGGGAGACTATATTTAGAAATTCATTGGTTGCTAGGTTGGGCTCATTCGTTGCATTTAGAATAGAGAAGTTACAGTTTTCGATATCAGAGATGGCGCCTGAAATATTAAGGAAAGATGTGTTAACTTTATTGTTAATAGGTTTGGGTTTCTTATTTTCTAGATTTAGCAAGACTGCAAAGTGGTCTGTTATCGATGTTTTTAATATTAAAGTAGTCGCTTTGTTGTTGGTTTTTAATAGGATATGATCTAAACAGTTATGCAGGCGAGTAGGAAGAAGGTGGGCTGGGAGAAATCCGTGAGATGCAGTCATGTTTAGGTATTGCAAAGAGCGTGGGTCATTGCTATCAGGGCTGATATTGATGTTTACATCTCCGATAATTGTGGTCTGATTATGATTTTTAAGGTCAAGAATAACATTATTTAGCTGGTCTAGGAATGGGTCAATGTTTCTTTGTGATGGTGGTCTATATAAGGCAATGATAGTTAGGTTGTTTTCTATGGAGCAGGTTAGGCAACTGGCGTCAGGGAAAATCGGTTCAGTTGTAGTGTAACGTAGATTATTCCTAATATATAAGACTAGGCCATCGTTTTGGTTAATTAAACTTTGGGTTTGGTGCGATGAGTATCCATCCAAAATAGGGATGTTTCCTGCTTTTTTAAGCCAGCATTCAGATAGCACAATTACGTCGCATGTTATGTTCATTGTGACTAGGAGACATCTAAGTTCGTCAAAATTTTTAGTGATACTTCTGATATTTAGGTGTAAAACAGTTAGTGCATTTGACGTGTGTAAATAATCTTTGCAACGGTCTGGTTGACATGTGTATGAAGAAGATACTTCGATACGATCTAAGTCGATAGATATGTTATTTAAAACAGCCATTTATTAGACACATTATGGCAACAAAATGTGTATTGGGGTTCGATATTAATTTGGGTACATAAAGGTTTTGATTTTAATGAGTAGGGCTTATAGATTATTGTACAGTAATTCCGATTATGTGAACGAAGGTAGATTATATCGTTACATCGAATACATACAGTCGAAACGGACCGTTGAGTGATAGGTGTATTTATTATATTGTTATGCTTAATCAGTGTGGTGGTAGCATTAGTATTATTGTTGTGTAATGTCTGTGTGGTAGTGGTGTATAAGTTTTTATGTCGGGTATGTGATGGAGAGGTAGTTAGAAATGTACTTAAGTGTTTGACATTTTCTGTGAATGTATAGTGGCTAGAAAGTAAAAGGATACATACAATGACAAGTATTGTTATGATGAGAAATAGTCATTGGCATGCTTGAGCCTGAAGTTCGGTCAGAGAATGTTCGGATTTAATAAGGTGATGTTTGGCTCCTTCCTCCTTACGTAGAAATATATTTCCGTGCGATGTCCAGCAAAATTTGTACTCCATACGTTTTGAGAATTCCCTCGCCGCAAAGAAGAGCTTCCGAGAGCTGGCAGGAAGATATTCAGCAACGTAGATTGGACGGCGGTCACCGGGCAGCCCGATACTGGAGGTACTTAAGCGCCCGTCGTTCGGGTGTTTCTGGTTAAAGTTCCGTACAGAGGTGATCATCTGGTTTTTTGTTTCCACATTGGTAAATTCAACAACAATTGGTCTGACCGCGCCAGGCTTACCCGGCAGGCGGTAAATGTCACGTACAAGAGTTTTATCGACGGGCATGTTGACTGTGGTGCCTAGTTTATTAATTATGGTGGTGAGATCGGCTGTGCATTCTTTCTCTTTATTGGGTACGTTGCGGATTTCTAAGATGGATGACCGCGAAAGCTGCTGGAGATCCTGTAATTTGGTTTCCAGGTGTATTATACTGTCTCTGTAAGCCTTTTTTTCTTTTTGCAATGACTCAATTTGTTTTGACATATCGTCATACTGCTTACTTATAAATGTGACCGTCTTATCAATTTCTAGGAATGATTTATGCAATGAACTGTTTTGCAATTTTAGCTCAGCTATTTCAGACATAAGAGTTTTCAGTTGGGAACTTTGTTCGTTTGCGATTTTTGTAAGGTATTCCTGTTGTTCCTTTTTCCAAGTAGTAAGAAGCTGGCGTATCTCCTGTTTAAAGTCCTGGAGTTCGCTATTTTTGGGTGACGATTCCGAACGTGGGCGTTTGCTACGCGAAGTTATATTATCATTGTCGTATGGGCTACTCGACAATGATAACTGTGGAATGTCTGAATCGGACTTCACTTGCATTAAGTTAGAAGTTGTTGATGGGCGCGCCGGAGAGTTTGGTGGTGATCGTGTTACCGACATCGCGAGGCTTGGGTGTTTAATAATCGGTCTTATTGTAGGTACCTTAGGTTGAGATGGAGCGATCGCAGCTACAGCACGTCACTTGACCTTGGTCAGCTTCAACGTAGCGGTGCGCGAGCGAGAGGCAAATTATTGCCAATGTCCTTTTCCCACAGGCACTTCGCGTGGCCGTGGCCGCGTGCAGCGATAAGTGGGGTTTAGATGCGATATGGTCCACTATTACTTTGTAGTTATGGGTTATGGTCGCTTACACACTTTGAACTTAAATTATTTAGAAACGAAAAACACGTCCACTCGCGAACAAGGTAGCGGGCGAAGGGGAAGCATTCTGCCTAGTCTTTTCCCAACTATTTTAGACTTTTGGGCTTCTGACGACCCGTAACGACTGTCAAAGAACCACAAATGACAGTCGGGACCAACTGTTTAAAGTGGTTTCCCAGGCACGGAGAGGTCTCGATATGTAATGGACGGTCACCCATCCACAGAACGACCTCGGCAAACGTAGCTTAACCTTCGATCTACCTGTGAGGCGGTTAGTATTCAGCCACGAGCCCCTCATTTTCGTCCTACTATGATACTTCAGAATAATAACAACCAACAGGTGATTACTACTCCCTTTTTCTCATAATAAAAACCTCGCAAGGATTCTTTGTAGCCGTATCCAGCAAGGATTTCCTTATTATGTGTGTAACTATTCTCAGAAAACCTCTACTGTCAATAACCATAGTCCATTTCATTACTGAAGTAATACCGCTTGGTAAAACTTTGTATGTAATTAAGATGCTGTCACATAGTAAGCGAACCAGTAGCGGATGTGGTATCATACCGACGTCCGTTGCTCCACATCAAATCAATCAATCAACTCAGCCTATCGCTGCGCCACAAGAACCTGTCTTCCTGCTTTCCGCATCCAGTCTGCCCCAGCCACCTTTTTAAGGTCATTTGTTCATCTAGCTAGGGGACGACCCACATTACGCTTACCGATCCGCGGTCTCCAGTCCAGAACTCGTCTGTTCCACCAGCCATCGGTCTTTCAACAAACGTGGCCAGCGCACTGCCACTTCAGCGTGCTTACTATGCAAGCTATGTCGGTAAACTCCGGTTCTATTCCAGATAATTTCAGTTCTGTTTTTATCCTTCAAAGAAACTGCGAGCTTAGCCCTCTGAGCGACCTTGAATTTGCGGACAAGCCCGAAAGTCAGTGTCCACGTTTCTTATGTCATTACGTGCAGGACGCACTGGTTGAGGAGAAGACCAATTATTATTTCGCCACATACCCAAAAACTATTCGTAGATTAACACCACGTTTGATCGAGCGCTATGTGATTGCAATGGTTTTCTACTAGCCCAGAATTTTCTGATCACCCAAATAAATTGTTCCTAATTTTATTGTACAGTATCTTGTTCCCTTGTTAAGCTAGGGTTTCCTAAGATTGCGGTGGCCGCCACATAACGGTCGCAGTGACGGCCGTCATGAAAATGCTGCCATCATTTTCATGACGGCCGTCACCAGGGTTTGACTTTAATGTGTCAAAAAACGCTCTCTATGAAAACACACCAACTTACTTCCATAAATAATGTTTCAGTGACGTCATTCGCCGGTAAATTGCGTAAGCCATCTGTTTGCTACCGCAGTCTTAAAAAAACCGCAGCTTTTCAGTTTCAGCTGTGTATGGTTTTTGCTTGTCACACCGCTTTTTCTTCGCCTCGCTATCGTTGTGACGGAGGCTTTATGGCCGTAGTATCTTGATACAGTGTCAACCTCACGACCAGACACAATACAAACTAACAACAGAAGGTAATTCAACTTTCAGACTAAGTACTTGTTCGCAGTCAAACAGGTAATTAAACTCTGTTTTGGGAACCAGAGAGCTCGCTCGTTCTTTGGTCAAAGAATTAGCATTGCCATTCAACAAGGCAATGCTGCCAGTCTTATTTATGTTTCCGGATGACAGCGATGAAGACGAGTAGGTACTTCGACGCATGTTTCCTTTTGTTTTTGTAGTTATTTATATATTATAATAGATTTACAGAAAATTTCATAATTTGTTTCATGTGATGACCAATTTTAATAAAAAAATCGATGAGTATGAATGATGAATTGAATTTTTAGTCTCCGTCGCTATCTTTGGCGAAAATCATTGAATACATGTTTTTTCTTTTTAGTATCACTCAATACAAAAATATTGAGATATCACATCACAAAGTATATACCACGCAGAGCGGATAATTCTTTCAAGAAAATGATTTAATATGAACGTAAAGATTTTTTTCCTAAATGGAGTTATGTGAATCATACCTAATGCCTAGAAAAAACTTGGACGGTGACTAAAAATTCAGCCTGTATATATATAGGAAGAATGCTTTCATATTATTTTGTACTAATAATAGAACATAAAAAATATCGTATGTCAATATGACTAAATAAACGAAAATGTATTATCAAATATCTCAGGCAAATAAATACTACACAGGGTGAATGGACATCGACGGGAAAACCATGGATTCAGTAAGTACGTAATTCTGAATTCTGCGTTGAAATTTTTCGTCGGTTATTAAAAAAAAACTGCTGTTCCATACTTTGCACTTCTCTATGAAACAGCATTTTTTTAATAACTGGTGAACATTTTTAGCACCTGCGTTGAAAATATCATTACTAAATTCGCATTTTGCGACTGCCTAAACCAACGGTCAAGTGGTCGATTCCCGGGTCGGGCAAAGTTTTATTGAGTTTTTCCATCTGGAATTTCTCAGTAGCAGCCCGGAGTCTGGAATTGTGGCCGATTGATGGTAATCTGCTCGCCCCCTATTACATGGGATTTAAACAATAACTGGCGTGATGTTACGGTACTTTGCCAATTTATTTATGAAAATATTATGTAACAAAAAATCGACATCTTTTTATGAAAAGAATTGATAGACATAATTTTAATATTAGAAATAAAGTATCAATAATAATTATTCAGATATTTTCGAATTTCGAATTTCTTCCTCCATTTTCGACTTGACCTTCTGCTTCATCTCCACTTTGTCGTCAAAGATCGTAAAATACATAAGCTCTTAGAGGTTCTTTATTGAAATGAGGCATCGAGGCTCTAACAAGGGGATCTGCGCTTACTTCGGAAACCTGATGAATAAGCGAGTGGTTTCAAATGGATCAGTTCAATGGCCATTTATAATTTATTCAGTAATTGTTTGTTTCCCGCTTAAAGTATGCCCTTTGATTGTACCGTACTTTGTTTTACAAACAATGGTTAATTTAATTTTAACTTTGGTGATGTTCTCCAGAAAGGTCAGGTGCATAGTCCTCGCAACCGCGGCGTGCGTGAATGATCAGATGTATGAACGTAAACGAAGCAAAAGGAAAAGGTATGGTGGTGGTAAAGGTATGGGGTAAGCTATGTAAGGATCGTAGCAGGTGGCGTTCTGTAGTTTCTGCCTACTCCAATGGGAATAAACTCAACAGTAGGCAGCAGCAAGTTAATGAGGTTTTCACCATCGTTTAGAGAATTTATTCTGAAAGGTTTATGTGTCTAATAAGTTAGTATTAAAGTTACGTTTACCTAAGAAACCTCGATTTTTTTTCAAGTCGTAAAAACCGATCGTAGCAGGGGCAGGTCGCTAGTAAAATATAATTTTACATGAGCATTAGGTGTATTTTATATTGGCGCAATTTTACCAGGAAGCGGTATTTTGCAACTTTTGAATTTTCGTGAAGATTCGCATCGTGACCGTTATTCGTGGCCAGTAGCATGTGGTTTTAAAGGACAAGCTTTTTCAGCACTTAGTTGAAGATTTGAGCACAGCAAGCACCGATTTCATATTCTCAGTAGTCTCCCCTTTTCAGTTAATCTTGGTGGTGTCAAGATGAACTGAAAAGAATGAAATAAAAAATGTCGTGCGGAAATCTGGGCTTATACATAATCATCCAAAATTTCGGCACCTGCCTGCAAGGTTACTCTGAAAAGATCCTTAGAATATTTATTCGTCTGGAAGAGGTTCACTTAACAACAAATGCACAATCTGTAAATCTCAAGTTACGATTCGTGACATCTAAAACGATTAACTGAGGCATTCTCATCCGACATTATTTACGTTTATTAGGTGAAAAAAAAAAACGATTTTTACATTAAAAATTAAAATAATATTGAAAGCACTAAACAATAAATTGAAAAAGTGCATTTCACGTAATTTTGAGTAGGAACCATTTCATAATTTTATAAGTATTTAAAGCGTTCCCATTTATTATAGGTGTTGAGCCCCAAAAAAAAAATTTAACGGTTCTCGTTCACAATACCCGAAGTAAGCAAGGCAGATATGGATAATACCAGTTCTCTTTAATGATTTTCAGACTCAGTGCATAATGGCACTGGCAAGCTAGATTCTGAAATCGAACCACGAGATTTTAACGTGAAATGGGCCTGCCAAGATAAATAGGAACAGTGTAAATTTTCATTAGATACTTATTGAGTTTAGTCTAAGTGATTGTGAGAAGAAGTCTGGTTGGTATGCAATGACATAATAAGCTGGTTATATATTTGCTATTTATATGTGGAGAAAACCCTTCGACGTAAAGTGTTTATAACTGTTATTGATCAATTAATTCAAAGGAGACAAAGAACCCATTTTTTTATGTTAAAAGAACTTTAAAAAACGTTTTGTATAAATAATCATTTGGATAAAAACAATACAAAACCCTTGCACACAGAGATCACGATGAGTTAACCCCAACAAGCTGACCCCCATTAGAACAGTGGCCGTCGGAAGACAGCAAGATATATCTTTTTGATTCGACGACAAAGGAACGCCGGATGTAGCTGGAAATATGTCATGATAAAATATACTTTACACTTTTACAGAGATAGCTGCTTTCATTTTTCACTGTTTTAGATATTTTCCTTTTACTAATGGTTGGAGTTTCCCTACGTGATCGAATCAGAAATGAAGAGATCTGCATGAGAACCGATGTAACGGAAATAGCCCGAAGAATTGCCAAACTTAAGTGGTAATGGGCAGGGCACATTGCTCGCAGAACAGGTGGCCGATGGGGCCGAAAGGTTCTGGAGTGGTGACAGCGTACCGGAAGACGTAGCGTTGGAAGTAGCGTTGAAAATTGCGAAACTTCGAAACTTTGTATATTTCCTTCATGTAATTTTCTAAATAAACAATCATAATACACGTATAATACTTGTTTTAACAATGAAAGGGAAAAAGATCATGCTTATTAATATTAATTGAACAGTAATGTAATTTACGTATTCTAATCAATATCTCGGTTGACACAAAATAAACAGAGTAGGTGTAAATTATTGGAAAAAAAACAAATAGTCTACAAATTAATGTAACTATCACTGGCTTCAGTGGTTTCGTCGTAAACTTCATCGGTTTCATGAAATGTAGGTTCGTTTGCATTTTCAGATTAGAGTTTACAAATATTAATTTGTTCAATCGATCTACCGTCAAACGGTTACAATCTTTGGTTTGTGTTCTACCAATAATTAATTATTTAATTAGTTATCTTTTAATATACGTATTTATTACAATAACTTCTAATTTGGGACAGCGCTCCTAGATGGGCGAGTCCTATTACTCAAGCTGCAAGCTAACCACTCAAAGCCACTGGCATATATCGGCGTCTGAACCACTGAGCCACCACGACATTTCACCTGGCACATGACCATGAAAATTGGCACAAGCCAACAGAGCCTAAATAGTGGGTAAAATCGTATTTTGGGTGACGAAGATGCTTGCACAAGACGATGTTTTCAAAGATCGGAATCGGCGTTACAATCAAACTTATAACAAAAAAACGAAGAAAAATTTATTATTCAACAAAAAAAATACATTACACGTTCGTTATACGTTTACAAAACATTTATTTTAATGTTACTTTTAAATTTTGCCAAGGAGTCAATCAGTTACTGCCGCACTGTTAATTGTTGTTAATTCTGTAACACATGGTCTATTTATGTCACAAGCGATTTAAAAAAATCGCGTTCTTTGCAATTCCATACACTGAAAATAAACACATGGTGAGATTTCGTAGTACGGGCAAGGCCTCAGTCACAAGGTTGTTAGTGACACATTCCAAAATAAAGATACACGTGGAAAATAAAGAGCAAGAAACTCCAGAAACAATCAAGGGATATATCCAATTCTTGCCCTTAATACCCGTGACTGTATGGCTTTTGACCGCATTTCACCGATAACTGTTTATGGCCCTGTGTGAGGTACTAAAGGGACGTAAAGACATTCCCAAACTTTGCTCTTCCGCTGAAAATTTCTTCAACGGAAAATCAATTACGTATCCACTTTGACTTAATAATTCCGGGGTAAGTGTATTTGCCGTCAAAACATGCATACAGTATACATTATTGGCTTGTATCTTGTTCGTTACGCTCACAGAGCACGGAAAAACGTGTAGAGACGGCAGTACTAATTAAATTCGTGTAACCGAAAATGGGTTGCACGCACAACTTCTGTCCAGACCACCATTTAAAGCTGTCAGTTTGTACATGCCATTAGTGTCGTAATGCGAGTAAACAGTGACCGGCTTGGTTTGTATGGAAATTCTGTCGCAAGCAGCCTGCCTAGGCGTCTCTTCTGTACTCTGTGCGTAAGTACTCTTATATGCACCCTTTCTTCTGACTTTTCGGATTCATGTGCGTACGTATTGTATATTTATCACTTGCTTCTAAAACTGTGAACGAAAACTTAAAGAAACCGGCACGCCTGACAGATATTTCTCGACGGCATGTGAAGCCAAGTCAGAGGTCCATGGGCGGCTTTAAAACTCTGACACCAGGTTAATCACTAACCACATGAAAAGAAGAACACTTTAAAATAATGGTTGAATATAATAAACACACTATCACTGCACAATTCTGTGTAATTGTAACGTGTTAAACGTTAAACTTTCATTAAACTCTCCTGAAAAATTACCGAAATGGCATTTATAACATCTGTTTCTAGACTAGACCATCGCAGTGGACAAACAGTGTGAAGTTTCATTAGAAAACCAACGTCGGACAGCATAGGATTGGTAATAGTAGGTAAATTTGCCTATTGTCTTAAAATATGTGTGGTAGGTATATTAGGTATCTGTACAGCAAACTATTCAGCAAATTCCATATTCTGGCTAAGATTAAGCTGCCAATAATGCTGGAACTCATTAGAACAGTAAACTACTTTAGTTATGTGCATCGCCTACAGTTTGACAATCTTGTCATGAAACTATTTATAGTCTCAATAATATTGTATACCTACTAGTTGAACGGGATATTATATTGATGGAACCTTGATTGAACTGAGGGGTTTTATGCAATGGCTAAGTAATAACAGCCGCACGGGTCAATCGATCCGGTTAAGCTACGCTTGCCTAGGTCGGTCCGCGGATGGGTCACCATCGTAACATACCGAGACCCCTCCGTGCCTTGGAAAGCACGTCGTGCTGTCGGTCCCGGCTGTCATTCGTGGATCTTTGACAATCAAGTCTGACAACCAGTCTTACCAAGGGGTATCGTGTTACCCAGTAACTGGGTTGTGGAGGTAAGATAGGCAGTCGCTCCATGCAAAATACTGGTAGAAGGCTAGGCAGCTTGATGATCTTGATTGAATAACATGACAACAGCTTGTGCGACCCCCAGAACAAAGTAACTGTATGTAGTTTATTCGATGATACACGAGCTATTGGCATTTTTATAGTTCTTTTTTATTCCTAACAATAGACCCCTATCCGTGGGTCTTTTAAAAAGCGACTACTAAATTCTGCGTAAAAAGAACTCGCAACAGTAAATGAATTTCCAATATCATACGTTGTCACCAATCCAAAAAAAAAAAAAAAACCTACCAGGCTTGGACCTTTTCAAAATCCACTAGGAGTTTCAGCAGTTGTATATTTATTAACAGGTTGAATATAAATATTTCATAATCTTTATCAACTATTATTATGGTCGATGTAATTAGCCGAAATATATCACATATATACAGGGTGTCCAGTAAATAGCACGACATACTGCAGGGGGTGATAGCTTGGGTCACTACCTATCAATACAACACAATATATGTTCAGCAAAATCTTACGGATTTACAGTTTTACAAAATTTTCCGAAATATCGAAAAATCTCTACCTTGAAACAGATTTTTAAGCATCTCGTAATGAAAAAATCTTTTTCTAGAACTTTTTTTACATCAAATTATTCGTGAATAGTTACTCTACTCATTACAAGAATGTTTTAAAGAAATAGTTTTTTTTGTTAAAATTTTCACAGAACAATTTTCTTTCTTTCAATCTTGTAAAACTGTAAATCCGTAAGATTTTGCTGAACATATATTGTGTTGTATTGATAGGTAGTGACCCTAGCTATCACCCCCTGCAGTATGTCGTGCTATTTACTGGACACCCTTTAAATATATAAACCATAACTTTAAACACCACACACCCACACACCATACCAATGCACACACCTCTTCACACACACCACACGGCACCACACCACACGGCACCACACCACACCACACCAGACCACACCAGGTCTGGTGTGGTGTGGAACTTCATTAATTATTTAAACAACTTTATTCTTTGTCAAATGATCAAAAAATTTGGAAAATTGTAGTTCAACTCCTCCTTAATGCACAGGAACCGAATTATTACATTTTTCGAAAATTTTAATACCCTCCCAGTCGATATAAAAAAGGTCCCTTTTTGCAAAAGTCGAGTTTTTTTGCCCACGCCTCATCACACACACCACACACATCATACCACATCACACCACAACACCCACACCTTACAGTTTTATTCTTACTATTAATAATTTAAATTGCAACTTTGCCTATAAATTTTTATTTTCTTAAGATTAGTAAATTTAAACTAAATAGAGAAAAATTTACTTTGTATAGTTACCCTTAGATGTACGAAAATGATGCGAAAGAGCGGAGCCTTCTAATACAGGCATTGTTTGCCTAAAAGGAGGCTCCAAACTGGTATGAATGTAATGTAATTTTCTATTTGTCACAATAAACTACATTTTTTGTATTTGTAATTCTATTTACCTAATTTAAAAGCTAACAGTCTTAAAATAATAATAATATCTATGCACACATTTATAAAAAGGAGGGGAAGTAATAATAGGGCATCAACAAATTCGTAAGCATCGCTGTCAACAGGAAAAGTGCCCAAAAGGCAATGTATTGCCACGGGCTCAGTTGCAGAATGTACCTTTCGCAAAATGCCCCCCATGCGCAAAACGTACCATTCTCAAAATGCACCTTTCTTGCCACGTCATATGAGAATGCTGCTTCTTTGGCCAAAAATGCCCGTAATCCTTTGATTACGTAAAAAAAATGACGTGTTCAATATTTTTTTGTAATCTATCTGACCGACAAACAATTTTATTTTAAATAAAATTATTTAGGTATTCTACAAAAAAAACTGACTTCTTTGCTATCTTTTTGGGGACCCATAACAACTATCTAGAGGAACCATTACCACATATATTCAAAAACCATTTCCTTTAAATCTATATAACAGTTACTAGGAGATCATAACCGTCCGGAAAGGTTCACAATAAATAAGAGATCCAAGGCATATCTAAGAATGACCAGATTAACTTGTATTCGTAGCGGGATATAATAAAAGAAAAGTATTATATTGTATTTCGGTTTATATTCACCTCATTTTCTCTTTTCATAATGTGTGGTATTTCAGCCGGAAGAATCATAGGGATTGTTCATAATAGGCATCTTTTGATTTTCGAAGTCAAAGACCTGTTAGTAAATATTACTAAATTCAGGCAAAAAGGCTTGAAAAAACATTAGAATCGTGACAAAAGGAGAAAGAATTAAGGCTAACACAGACAGGCGCTACGCGACTTGTGGAAATTGTTCTACCGATTTCGGGTCGCACCTGTCTGCGGGTGCCTTTATTATTTGTACTTTGAAAAGTAAAACTTTTGCATGCTTTGCCTACTTCTTTCTTGGTTAACCTTCTAGAATAATCGAGAACATCTCATGCTGTGATAAAAGGATCACCCAGTCTATAAAGTTGGTAACAGACCATTTTCCATAATTAAAAACGGTAAAACCTAGACGCAATCAGTCTCTTCTCAGCGACAGTCAATGTCAGAAACGAGTCTAAAAATGTCAGAAACAAGTCAAAATTATAGATACAGAGGAATTATAGATTGAGACAAGATTATGATGTGAACGCTCTCAATAACAACTTTTTCACAAGAAATAAAACCGACTTCCAAAAAAAACACTACATTTTAGTTTTTTTGCCACCGACTTCCGAAATCAAAGTTATTTTTCACTTTGTAGTGTTTTTTTTGGAAGTCGGTTTTATTTTTTGTGAAAATGTTATTATTTTTCACTTTTTAGTTGTGGTACCTACACAAAACCCCCACAAACATTTGAATACCAAGTAAATTACAGTGACAGGAACTATTAGAATATCATCCACATATATGGGAAAAATATGTATTATTGAAGCTAACTCAAAAAGCCCTCATCAGATCTTGACCGAAATCTTGACTTTGAAAAAAAATCATCAAAATCGGTTCATAAACGACGAAGTTATCCGCAAACACACATAAAAAATATATATATTTAAATATATGGTCGAATTGAGACACCTCCTCCTTTTTTGAAGTCTGTTAAAAATACGAATGGTGCTCCTCCGAATACTGAGGGTACAAGATCTGCTAACTATGGTCACATGTTTAGCAAACATGGCAGGGGGTGCCAGAATTGCTTGACCCTCACCCTCATTTTATGTACTAACCACATAACTTCTAAGTTTCAGTTCAGTACTTATAGAAAAAACAGCTTACGTCCATTCTAAAAGTTGGCAACGTCGCAAATAGCTGTCAAATAAGTATAATTTAACTGTTTTGATTAATTTGGCAATATGACTGTATGGAAATATGAAATATGGCTAACTTCTAACTAACAGTAGTATTGCCAAATTAATCAAAACAGCGAAATATTTGTCATCTATTGGCAACATTGCCAACTTTCAGAATAAACGCTCTCAACACAAAACTCAGACCATAAAATATAACAATAGAAACCTAAAAGAATTAAAGAAAATACATGACAAATAAATATCACCTCAACTTACAAAAAAATCTAAAATAAAATACAAGTGGAAAGTCTTCAAACACAATAGCGCAAGTCCTCGAGAATAAAACACGTGTCGTCTCGTGTGTAATAGCCTTAACTTGCCAGCATTTGCTAAGCATATTGTGTTATCTAACCGTGTAGCACTGGCTTTATTATCGCCACAAACAATCCGTTTTAGGACCGTATCGGATGAAAAGGAATGTTCTGACAATGGAACTTAGCACTGTTTATGTAATTGGCAAGGGGATACGGAAAAGGTATTGTTGAAAATGGTTGATTAAAGTTTGTGAAAAAAGTAGTGATGTAATGCGGTTTCATGGATTAAAAGAGTCTATAATACTCGTATCTCACATTTTTTAGCATGATCCTTCGTTATATCGAAAACATTGAAGCATTAATTTTAAAATAAATCTATGATAAAGTTGAGGATGAATGTTAAGTGTGTGACAAAAACACGAAGCCATAAAATTTTCTCGATAGAAAAAAAAACCAGTTACCTCCAAACCGAACAATAAACCGCTGGTATTAAAAAAATACTTCAAATTAGATTATGTAACTTTGCATAATAACTGAACTAACTATAAAGCAGATACTATGTTTCTTTTTTTTAAATTACCTAAACTATTGGCGCCTTGGAGCCTTCTCCCCGCCACCGCTCAGTCTCGCTCGCACTCAGTCCGCGAGCAGTATCGTGCGAGCGAGATAGGGAGTGAATTTGAGCTGAGGTATTATGGACCCATAAGTTGTCTGCGTAAGAATTAGGTTTTCGAGTGTCACGTTGAGCTATGGTTCAAAATACTTAAAAATAAGTTGATGACTGTAGTTAGAATGAGAATCTAGATAAGAATCAATTTTTATTTAGAATAACGTTAAAATTACGTTTTAATGACTAAATATATTATGTTCACACCATTATTTTTCGCCCAAACCGCGCATAGGTATTATACTGCGTCTGGTTTTATTTGAAACCAAAGACATAATAATATTATTAATATTTCTGTGTTCATGACAAATAAATTGCAAAGATCGTCTGTGCGCCCACGTCTTTATATAGTGGCTAAGAAGTAGTGCCAAAAGTTTACAGTTGGTACTTACATTTTTAAATTACTAGATTCTTGTAAATTATTATGACTTTTGTTATTGTGAATATTTGGCACATACTATTTTCAGCATTTCGTGTTTCCTTCCAATAGTTAGGTTTTATTTTTCTTTTTAATTTACAACAGAAGCCTTGCCATAACTATTTTTTTCAGGGCCATCTTCTAACTTGTAACTTCTGGTTTGCATTATTGGCAGCTAGGTCCTTTTTTCGCAAAAGATAAAATTAAGAGCGAAAAAGTTCAAAACGATTCGTGGAAAAGCTACATTTATAAAGTTGTGGTGTCTTACTTGCTAGAAGCCAATATAGTACCAAATGAACCAGATAAAAATCAAAACTAATTTTATAATTACTTAGATACAGTCAGTGAAATTAAATTGTTTATCAAATTGACACACTACGTCAATCAGCCGCGTTATAGCCATTTTATACAGCTGTCAAATAATGACAGTTATGTTGTGTGTCATGCTGTTTTTTATATAGGTACAGACAATTTAAGTTGGTAGTCCATTTGACAAACAATAATTAATTTCCCTAACTTTGGTATCAATGCAATAGTTACACAAATGCCTAAATGAATATTGAAACCCGGTAAAAATAAACTAGCAAAGCACATTATATTATTGTGATTTTTAATATACTACATACCTATTATAATATTATAATT
Source organism: Xanthia togata (assembly GCA_963853775.1). Lineage (NCBI taxonomy): Eukaryota > Metazoa > Arthropoda > Insecta > Lepidoptera > Noctuidae > Xanthia > Xanthia togata. Next base: position 6,291,371 of record OY970802.1, on the reverse strand, counting down.
GATTGCCATTGTTTGCGCTCCCCAATTAAACGCAAATAAGTTCTTACAGAGATTTATTTATTGCTGTTCACCACGCAACAATAATTAGGTTTCATATTAATGTTTTCATTTTTATCTGGTTCATTTGGCTTCTAGAAAAGTAAGACACCACACAACTTTTTAAATGTGGCTTTTTTACGAAACGTTTTGCATTTTTGCGTTCTTATTTGTCACATTGCGAAAAAAGTACCTATACTTAATAAGAGCTGTCAAAATATTTCGCTGTTCTGATTTATTTGTCCATATTCAATCAATCTGCCTCGCTTTTTCCTAACTATGTTGGGTTCGGCTTCCAATCTAACCGCATGCAGCTGAATACCAGTATACAGCCAGTACCAGTATTAATTTGTAAATATTAACAAATGAAATTATTAAATATCGAGCTGTAATGAACTAAAATATTAATTGCAAATAATAAAAATAAAAAAATATTATTTGCATTTTGATTATTAATTGCAATTCACTGAATTAGGATTAATGAATTAACGTTGTAACTGTATAAGATGTAAAAAAAAATTGGCCGCCTTGGAACGTCCGGCAGATGTGAAATATGACGGTATACCTAAGAGAGCGTCATACCTTTTGCCGTCACGCCATACCATTCGATGTTTCACATCAAATTTGAAAAGGTACCAAATGCCTTTTTACACCTAAAACTAAATATTGTTACTTTGGTGGCATGAAGAATAGTATGTAAAGTTTACTCATCCTTTATAGAAAAGGGAGGATCCTCCGATCAGACGGATGTAATATTTGTGTCGATCGCGCGGTAAACTCTAATTGCGCGCTGCAAGATTTTGTGTGACGTCAGGTTTTTCATGCGTAGTTTGCATGTGGCGATGTAGATGCCACCACATTATGATATTAATTATTGCAATTCAAAATCAATATCTAGTGCATTACAGAGCGATATTTGCCAACTTTGAGAAGAGACGCTCTTAAAAACATTCCACATAACGTAGGTTTCATTTCAATTCAACCAATATAGGTATCCGCCGCCTTTTCTTTATGTATACTCCCCTCTCTCATATCAAAGAGAAACCCGAATCTTTTGACAGCACTTAAATATTCCTCCAATACAAAAAATTCGTGTCGTAGAGTTTCGAAAAGTCGGCAAACTGCGTTCCAATCTACGGAGGGTTTTACAGCCTTGTCTGTGGGGTATGACGCCATTTTGTGATCCTCACGTGACTCCTAACTGAGGGATAGACTCGTTTTATGGATCTGAGGACGTGTTGTGGACCTTTATTCAGCAAGACGTGAAAGAAATCGGTCGAAATGTTTTGGTAAGTTTTTAGACCAAATCTCAACATTATTTGAATCATTCAGTAGGTACCTGGTACCAGGACTGTTTAATGTATGGTTTTTTTTAAAATATATTGTCGTATTTGTAATGTTAAAGCAAAATGTATGGAAATACTTGCACGTTAAAAACGCGTCTTCATACATTTCCATACATTTTACTTCCTTATGTTATCGTGATGCCGTGACGTGCAAGTGGATGTCCACGATAATATCGTAACGTTAAAAATTACAAAAACGCACATTAGGGAAACTGGCAAGGTTTTTTGTAAATATCAATTGCAATAATATTTTTATAGTCTTACCATAATAATAGGGACGATGACTACAAAATTTTTTGTCCGACAGGTAGAATATAAAAAAAAATTGGACACGTTTTTTTTTTTCTTTTAGGGCTCTGTACCCAAAGGGTAAAAACGGAACCCTATTACTAAGACTTCGCCGTCCGTCCGTCCGTTCGTCCGTCACCAGGCTGTATCTCATGAACCGTGATAGTTAGACAGTTGAAATTTTCACAGATGGTGTATTTATTGTTGCCGCCATAATAACAGTATAAAATTAATATTTAAGGGGGAACAATATACAGACACCCGTACAACAAGCATGTTTTTTTTCCGTTTTTATAGATAATGGTACGGATCACTTCGTGCGCTAGTCCGACTCGCACTTGGCCGGTTTTTTACGTAATCAAAAGATTACGGCGAAACATTGAGTTAAAATGTGGCATGACGTCAAGCCTATGTAGATTTTATACTTAGCTGTGATGTATCGAGCCCACTCCTCAACTTTAATTCGTTTTATCTAAGTATTTTTTTATTAATATTTTAAAACAGAACATACGTGTTTAATTTTTTTTATTATCTTACTAACGGACTAAATAGTTTTTTTTTACCCAGGCATCATACCTACTATTATACAGCTACCTATGAAATGTTTAATGAATCAATCACTAATAGTTTTACATTCATTAAAACATGATTTATAAATCAAAATAGGAAATAAACTTTCTACCTGAATACTCGTACATATTTTTGAAACACCAGTCCATTCAAATGGTGTTATAAGTTCTGATTAACTTAAAAGCAGAATTTAAGTATTCTTAATTAATTTGAGTTCTTAATGACTTTATTACTTAATTGAAACTTCATTAACGTTGAGAATGTAAGGCATGAATTGTAATAAAAAGACGGAAGCAACTCAGTATCTCCTTTTTTTCCTAATTAGGATATCTTAATTAAGACTAAGATTTCTTCATCATTTTAGGGTTCTTTAAGTCCGCATGAAAAAACGGAACCTTTATAGGATCACTCGTGTGTCAGTCTGTCTGTATGTCACAGCCAATGTGCTCCGAATCCAATGGAACAATTAGGTTCACATATGAATTTCTGTTACCCAACGTCCGTGACGTGTAACGTAAATAAATGAATTTTGAATATGGCGGTCACTTTTGGGGGGCAAATAATAAATTTAAAAACTATACCGTGTATGTGTGAGAGACTCAAATATATTATATAAATAGTTTTAAAGTTATTTAAGAAAAACCGAACCTAGTGCGTGTCGGACCACGCACAATAGAAGGTTCCGTAGTTGGGCTGAATTTATCCGAAGAACAAACTTAACATTATAGTTGAAAAACATGTTCTCTCATACATTTCAACTAAATATTATTTGGTACGCACCATATTGAGAGATTTACCATGTTATTTTATGACCATAGAATGCTTATAGGTTTTCCTGTAATCTATACCTAAGTATAGCAATATATTGAAAGTATTTCTAAAAACACATCTGTTACCGCCCCAGTTCTATAGCGGCAGTGCGCTGCAAGCAGAAAAAGTCCTTACGGTGTAGGTATAGATATGAACTTCTTCGATGATACACTTCTGCCTAACCCTTCGGCCGAAATAGGCGTGAATAAAAGGTTCAGGTAGTCTGGGGCGGTATTAAAGGCATTTAAGCTGTAACGCGTTGTTTACCCATTTTCCTTTTCACAATACCCTGTTTACTTAATAACTTATTGACCTTTTCGAACCAATGAGTTTGTTCACATACATTATCTACCTAAAGATCTACAATCATGCCGATATCATCAAACACGAGTGTTTAAATCAGAACCGTTGTATTAACGTGTTATCGCTAAATAAACTGCTCGCCTAAGTAGTCGGAATCGACATAATTATAATGTTTCAGTGCTGAGGGAAAACCAACAATTAGATAAGTATACGTATCGAGAAAATTATCATGGCCACTACAAAACAGTCGTCAAGTTAATGAAGGAAGATGCTAAGAACATAACTACATGAATATGTCGTGACACCGCTTAAATAAAGAACGCAATCAAATCACTACTGTATAGTGACGTCACAGCCCATCCGTCAAAATGAAAGCTTATTACAATCCTAACACTTACCAAACTCCCGTTCACATACAGAGTATCGTACGACTCAACTTTCGAAGACACGTTCCGAAGCTTGTAGGGTTTCTTCAGCGGCGGTGGTGGCTGCCCATGCTTGGGCGATGGAGACGGCTGCTGGTCCCCCCCTCCCCCTCCACCAAAACCAACATGATTCGAATTCACTTTATTTTCCTTCTCCTTCACTATCTTATTGTTCTGAGTCAAGTTGTTCTTCGTGAAGTTTCCGAGCTGCTCGAACATGCTCGTCAGGTGTTGGGACATCATCTTGGCTGGTTTTAGGGATGTGATGTACGGAAATCTACTCAGCTACTGCACGTTTGAGATTTGTACATTTCTATGAGCACTAGTTTCTAAGGGGTTAATTCACACGGTTTGAAGCCCTGTTGGATGTGAACGAAAATTCGTCTTCGATGTAGGATAGTAAAGTTTTGATACCTTAAAACGCAACATGTAGTTATAATTGAAACTTCATAGACATTGCGAACGTAAGGTGCGAATTGTAATTTATTTATTAATAAATAAGAAAAAGACAGAAGCTACTCCGTATCTCTTTAAATCTCTATTTTACCCTATTTAAGATATCTTAATTAAGACTGATATTTCTTCTTCATTTTTGTTTAAATTGTCGGAGTTTAATAAATACTATTTCAACTTATTCACACCGTTTTCTGAAATACCTGGGACTTGAAATGAGGTCTAGCAAAAATTTAACAATTTCTCGCCATTGTAATGTGTTTTTTCTGCAGTTAAAGTAACTTGACACTGAAATTATGCAATAGGATGAATCTAAGCTAGCGCACACACTGACATCGCATTACATCAAATGAGATACTGGTCATAACAAAAGTCTTATTTGTAATAGTTTTGGTATCGTTGTATTTTTATCTAAACACACCCCTCACACACCCACACGATAGTAGTGTGTGGATTTGGACATCCACACACTACTTTCACACTACATTTTCAATACCCTAAAGTACGAGTACTATTGTAATTTCTACATGCTCAAAATTATCATGTTCATTTAAAATCTTAATTGGTATAAAAAAAAACATAATGTAATGAATTGGGAGAAGGCTCTGAAATCTGAAATACAGGTCTTTACCATGTTTGGGTTTCAGAGGCTTCATAGGTTTTTGTAACTCTTAACTTATTTCAATAAAGATTGATTATTATTATCTAAGTTATAACAGAGCTGTAGCCCGATAGCTTTTTCAGTTTAATTTGTATCATTTATTAATATGAAAATGGAACTTAAACTATCTTTAGTATTTACTTTTCAGTCACATCTCAACTGAGAGTATTTTTTTTAAATATATTTTTGTGGTAGGAGATATTCTTTTTATTAATTATTATGCTATTAGAAAACCATAATTTAACATCGTCACAATACGAAACAAAACACCAAAACTCATTTACGTCTAGCCACGAGCCACGCCGACCTCATTCCGCACCTACCCAAACCCGATATATCTGACAGTACCATTGTACTTATAATTACTAGCGCCTCGTACGTAGCACGTTTTACTCGAAAACTTTCCTAAATAAGCTACGCCATGTTCGCGGCATGTTCGAACGGGGTCGACGTGTAAAACAATGACGTCCCAGTCTCCGATACTGTCAGTTGGATTCCGGAGCGAGCTCTCCGAGGCAACTTGTCTTGAAACCAACCTATAGGAACACTGGAGACGTTTTCTATGTAATGAAGTTTGAATGCCAAGAGACGGTTTAGTAGTGTTTTGTTTATTTCTAACAATAATATAAACATCAGCATCGAACATTATTATGGATCATCAAAAGTGAGTAGTAATTCTCTAAAATGTTTATATTTCCGTCATAGATAGGCACTCTTATTATAACAGGGCTATGACTCCAGCATTATGCAAGTTTCAATTACCTACCTTATTAATCATTAAAACAAAGAAAAATAATAGTACCAACAAGAATAAATGTAAAGCTATTGCTAATAACGAAAGTAGGATCTATTGCTAATGAAATGCCAACAATTACGAGAAATCTAATAAGAAGCTTAACATTTTCCTTAATTTACTCATACTCGCATGTTAAAACAAACCGTAGTAAATTAAACTAAGTTTTCATGAAACGGTAGCGTCGTAAACTGTTACAGGGTGCTACGATATTTTAATGCTCAACTTCGTTACTTGGTTGAGCTCAACAACTTGCGAATCAACAAGTCAGTGAGCCCCGTTGAGTTCTTGCACTTAACGCTAAGTTAGCCGACCGTCAGCTCCGTTATTTAGTTACAATCGCACTTCGCTATTGAATCTGTTTAACTTACTGTTTCGGGATGAAAATTGGGTTTGAATTCGGAAACGTAATTTCTAAATAAAGGTATGAGGATTGAAAATCGAGGTCTTCAAAATCGTCCGGCCGAAATAAACACATTTCCTGCTTCTACTCAACTATTCTTTTAAAACCCTTTCAAAAGGAAATTGTGAAAAAATATTCGAGGCAATGTTTTCGAAAGGAAGCGTCTCGGACAAACAAAGAGGCTCGTCATAATAGAAGAACAGAAAGTTACGTCAAAGAGGGCCGCCTCGTGGGCAAAGTTGCCTTATCTCGGCCAAGTTTCATCGAATCACACTTATCTGCTCTCTGTATTGATTGGAATTTAGTGCTCTGATTATTGTATGGCAATACAAATCGTTTATTATCTTGGTTCTATTCTATAACATTACCTATCCACAATTATAAATTCGGAAGTAACTCTGTATGTCTGTCTGTTACCTACACACACCTAAATGTTTGAACGGATTTGGATGAGGCACACGGATAGCCCGTTACCTGGGTTAAGATATAAGATACTTTTCCGGTAGTACGTTCCCGTGGGATAACTTCCGACCTCCACAGGGGCAAAGCCGCGAGCAAAAGCAAGTCAAAAGAAACATATGTTTTCGGTTGACCCAAGGCGGTTTTCACGTCGGTCACAAAAAGTCAAAAAAATTAATAAAGGACTAGGATCCCCGGTCTATATGACCAACGAGAGGCATTTTCTGATGACAGAACAGTTCTTTCATTTGAAAAGGAAATCTTACGAAAATATAAAGAACGACGAATTGAGATTAATGTTTGGTTTTAATAATTCTTATCTAGATTTAGGAGGCGGTTAATTTTAATTACTTGAGATGGTTTAAAATGGAAATTAATATTGCTTAAGTACAACTTAATCTAACAATGTAAACAGATTTTGAAGCTAATCCAAAGAGAATACAGACTTTTATTGAGCTAGCCTCAGACACATTAGATTCGTTAAAGATTTAGGTACAGTACGCGAAAGCGCCAATCAAAGATTATAGTGTAAACTGAACTCTCACAAAATATGAACATTTACAAGATTAGTTCAATATAAAAGAAAAGTACGTCAATAAAATCGAATCAGTTCTATCAGCTACGAACAAATAAGCTGGCAATCTTCAACTATAACTCAACTAGTGATAAAATATACGAGTATGAGAACTGTACCCGCCAACGACGTTCGTAAAGTCTGAAAGAAAGGCCAAGTCTGACGTTTCGATTTTTATGCGTAATCCTAAAGCAAACTTTCTTGTGCGGTTTATAATAACGAGAGTACTAGTATGAATACTTTATGTGCAGTTACGTTATGCAAGACACGTGAATATGTTATAACGTACGTGTTTTGGTTACAAGACAAAAAATGCTGTAGAATTTCACCTGAAGTGAAGACATTCTCGTGGGTTCAGCACGTCAGCTTAGATCAGAGACTCATTAAAATATCAAAACACCGCCCGAGGAGACTTTACTTCAAAGACAAGTTTAAAAATTGAATGATAACAAGCTCAAGAACGAGACTGATTAGAAACTATCGGTTGAGATGTTATAAAACTTACATTATTATAAACACAAACTTGAAACAAAATGGACAGAAAAAACTTACTTCCAAGGGAAGAAAATGAATAAAATATACATAGTTATTAAATTAAATAAGTTTCTGATTCTACAGCAACATTGTGTAAAATTGGGGCCTTTTCCAGCATAATACTCGCCCGTTTGGTCAGCATACATTTAACTATAACAGTATAAAATATGACCTCTCCCTTTTATGCCTTACCTTTTGAACTACAAAATCGGCTAACGACAACTTTGAGGACTATATTTATAATTGGGTTGTTCTGGTAACCTAATAAGAACATGAAGGTCTCACACAACTACAATCCTGTTTATATTGCCAACATATTTTTAAATAGTTTGTTGTTGTATTTGTCACAAATAAGTATCTACCAGACTAGGTATTACAGGAGTTTGAAGATTGGCGCAATGAACAAGAGGCCTATGCCCAGGAATTGGAAAAGTCGAGCTGTAAATGAGGCTGGTGATCTAGCAAACACGTTAACACGTTCAGTGCCAGGAGCCCTCCTGGAGGGTTCACTTCCAATATGTATGGCGGCATGGCGTATGAGTTCTATGAAAAGAGGGTGGAGTCGAAAGTTTTAATAAAACTTTGTCATGTCTATTAACGAAGTTACAAATGACCCGTCAAAAATGATTCATAGGAAAACTAATTACATACACAATCAAAAAAGTAACTGCAGAGACATACAACTTTCCCCAATTCCCACACAATAATTACTTCTCATACGTTACCGTCAACCGTAAGGATGTCGTCTAAATAAATAAATATAAAGGCATATTTTAGAAACACGTATGTTAGTGCTAAACCCCTGCTCTTCGAGGATAATAAACGACCGTTGGATCATTGGGATCGGTACGTGTATACGTGCTGCCTGAGGATAAGGAGTGGATTCAAATGTAAGTGAAAGATATAAAGATGGTGATAGTCTTAGCGTAGTTCCGCTGTTATAAGACATTTGTGATGTGCATTTTCTACCTGCATTTTTTCAAAAGATTATTTTCTAGTTACGTTCTCTAAAGTCTGGTGTTCAAAGTTTACGGAAACTTGTGTAGATATGTGCAGAGTTGTTTTTTTATAATTCTGTTCAGTTAGGTTCTCTTACATAGCAGAATTTTTGCTGAACTTTATGGGCCGGAATTACTATAAATATTTTACAACCAATCCAAACCATAAAACTGTATGCAATGAATTTTGGAAAAAGGAAACATCATTCTATTCCATATAGGTATAGAGTAGGTACCTTCCAAACAAACATACTTTGTAAAAGTTAGTTTGTAATGGTTTTGAACTAACATGTATACAAGACCAACATACCAAGGACGTCCACTGTTAATACCCTCCCCAGAAATTCACGTAAGATAATCTCCATTAACGACATGACCTCAACTTTACACTGCAATATGGGATCTAACCCTGCGGCTACCGAGCCAACTAATCAAGCGTGCATCGCGTTAACTAAGTTTGCGTTGAATATTAAATACATCGTGTACCTCTCCCTTGACAATGACGTCTGAAACACAACACTCCGTTTTCTTTGGAGAATTGCTGGATTAATTATTTTGGAAAGGCAAATTTAATTAGCACGTTCTCTTTGCTTGATTTTGTAAGGAGCGTTTAGTTAAATGTGTGGTTCCGAAATTGCTTCGTCATTGACCAAATCTTACTTTATACGAAATGCTTTATTACAAACTATGAAAAACGTCATAAACATTTTAAAGCCTGTTACCAAACAAACAAACAAGCTATATTACGGATGTTTCCCACCTGTCTAAATCGAATCGACTCTAATAAAAACATTTTCTAATCAAGATCTTCGATAGTTATGGCAAGAATCGAAGCATATTCTAGGCTAGGCGCGACAGTTATAGAAGTCGACTGAAGTAAGTGGGTTATTGCGACGCTTGAAGGCAATGACCTAGAAACCTGGTACTATTTATGTGTAAACCTAATATTAGGTACAGTTGCATGAGTTTCATGGGCAAATAAGCTCAGATCGATCGTTCAGGCTCATTTGACAATTGTTACAGGTAGTTTAAACCCAAAGCCAAAGTTAATTGGTCAGACAATTCGATTTTAGTATCATCAGTAAATCTGATCGTTGTGAAGATCAAAGTAGTGACGTTCAGCCATACCCAGTGACTGAAAACGGATTCTAAAATTACAATATAATAATAATATTTGGAAAAAAACTTTGCCCTTGCATGACTTATTCTCGGCCGGCAAAAAGGAAGAAGATAATTACGAACTCGAAACAAGACAAACGTCATGGAAAAGGTCGCAAGTAACCATTGAATGCGAGTTGCCTAGAGGAAATTTTCGTGGAAATCTATGATGGAAATTATGATAATCCACCAAATAATGATGATAAAGACCATAAACATCAATCCAAAAAAGATTAAAAGGCATATACGAGGTACGGGGAGCTTGTGTAAATATCAGTAAACAAAGACAGTATTACGGTTAGCTACATTGACAGATCATTATACTGCCGTTATACCTTTATAATAAGCATGATATATTAAATCAACGTTAATGGATTTTAAATTGAATTGCATTAGTCTATGCCTTTGTATCATCGACTATAATAATATAATCGATAATTGAATCGCTCGCTTTCAATCTACTATTGTAATTTTAATGTTCGCTGTAATAAATAGTTTTCTATGACATTCAAGATTTCCATTAAAAGAGAAACTTTCCTTGTTAAATAGCAGCGCCCACGTGTAGTTTTTCAGAGGAACCGTACTTTTTTGGCATAAAAAGAATCTGAAGTACAAAGATATAAGAAGAAATCATATGGGTGAAAGAATTTTAGTAATAGGAATTGTATATTATATATTTCCAGAGATTACCCTTTAAAAACTCACAGACAATTTAACCTTTATAATATTACTATAGAAAAGTATATATTGATGATGGCTGCCTCGTTGATCTAGTGGTCGCGAGTGCTTCTACTGAGCACGAGATCCAGGTTCGATTCCCGGGTCGGGCAAAATGTTATTAGGTTTTTCTATCTGGAATTTCTCAGTGGCATCCAGGTGTCTAAATTTGTGCTCGGTTTGTGGCAATAAGCCTGCCCCATATTACATGGGATTTAAACATAACCGGTTAAGTGTAGGTGTTAGGTACTATAGTTACACTTCTGCCTAACCCTTCGGGGAATCAAGGCCTGATGTTATGAACATATAGATAGAGGAGCAAGAGGCGTAATCCTAACTTAATAATATTATAACTGCAAAAGTGAGTTTGTTACGTTAATTTGCCACATGGGTATAGCAAGACATGGCTTAGGATATAAGATATTTTTTATCCCAATATTTCCACGGGATCGAGACATAAGTGGGTGAAACCGCGTGTCGCAGCTCGTCATTTATAACATAACATTTGACAGGAGAGAATGGAAGAAGAAAAGCTAGTAATAATAATAAAAAAGCATATTTTTAATGACCTACATTATTTTAAAATTGAAAGTTGACTTAAAATTAATAATCATTTGAAAATTCATGATTGATGAAATTCAAAACGGCAAATGAAACATTTCAGCAACTTTAGTTAGATGCAGTAGACCTGCACATTGATAGAAATCATACTGTATTGGATAGTAAGGCAAATATTGAGATTAACCAGATATTGAAGGAAAAGTTATTTCATTCCTCTTGAAAGATGCAAATGTTAGTACTAGCAAGTTTCTATTGGCAAATCGAATCGCTAGAATGTAAAATGAAAGCCAAAATAGATTGCGTAGGTATTTAGTAGCAGCATAAAATAAAATACCTGCCTATTATAGGCCACTTCTCATAAAGAGAAGGCACGAGCATTGATGACAAAAAAAGTAAGAAAGAAAAAACACTAAAAAGCACACAATATATACAGAAGATAAAAAAATAAAAACTGAAAAGAACGATGTAAGAAATTAGCAGGAGAGTATACCTCACGACTGTGCCAAAGCGTGAGCTGCGCCTTGAGCAAGCACCACGCTTGCTCCAAACCGGGTTGGTTATATTAACTACAAATGAGTCCATGTTAGGAGTAGCATAGATAATACAAAATACGTATGATCGTTATTGTTGGAAAATCAGTAAGAAAACCAGGGACAGTGTAGATACAGATAGTTTAACGTAAGGAAACCTCACTATCTGTGATGGCTGTGTAGAATCAACGACTACATGACATTATATTATTATGAGCTCATATAATTGTTTAGTTTATTTTATTTAACTGTATATGTCAATTTATTTACATGTAAGTATTATTGACATAATCTACTCATTACAATGTTTTTTTAATAAGTTGTATTGAAATATGTTTTTTTTTTTTTTTTTTGCATATTCTTCTGTTTCCTTCTGTGTTTTGTTGTCTTCTGTGTCTTTTGTTTCTGTTTGTTTCTTTTGTTTGTTTGTTGTATTTGTGTGTTCTGTGTCTTGCGTTTTCTGGGTCAGGACCCATATGATGAAATAATGGTTCTATTATGTATTTTTGTATTCTTTCATTTTAGTTACTAACATTAATTGTTTAAGGTTTTCTTACTGTACTAACAATCTATGGATTCCGTAAATCGGAAATAAATAGTATTTTTTTATTTTTTTTATAGCTACTATTATATAGAATCAAGTTTTTCTAACTGAACAGATAGCTGTGCTGCTAGGGAGCTTGTTGCGCCACTTCATCTTTCCAGCTAAAGCACTAGGAAGTGGTGAAGGGCGGGCGTTTTTGAAGAACTGTCTTATGTAACGTTGACTTTCGAAAAGTGCTAATTCTCAGCCTAGTTTGAATAAATGATTTTTTGAATTACGAGTGGCAAAGTCATTAGCTGCGGAGCTACTGCAGCAGGTTCGATTACTGCATCAAATACAATTTTTGTAGCGGTTTTGTCGCTGTTTTTTATAGGTTTATATATTTGTTTTCTTTTTGTGCAAATTTCCACACATGTGATAATTAAACCCATTGATACTTTCGTGATATAAAAAACCACGTTCGTCCTTATTCTGATTAATATTCTGCGGGAATCCACATGAAACATTTTATTATTAAAATTTAATTAAATCAGTGAAATAATTTTAATGAACTGCAATCCCCGACATGCAAACGGAAAGTCCGATACCAAATGTTAAGGACAGTTCTCTGAATACTGAATTATACGGTTCCGAATATTAATTGCCGTATTTGGTTCCAGTATGAGCAATATATTTTGTTTCATTTGAAACCTCAAATACTCTTTTAGGCTTCCTCTGAGGGTTATTGGAAAGAGTTTCATCGTATTTCAATGTAATTCTAACTATATATATATATTATATATGTATATCAATTTAGCTATACGTACTTACACACACATATATATATATAATATATATAACTAAATTAATTCTAACTAATATTATAAATGCGAAAGTGAGTTGGTTTATTCGTTTGTTTGTTACGCTTTCACGCTGAAACGGCTGAACGGAATTTAATAAAATTTGGCACATGGGTATATCATGACCTGGATTAGGATATAGGGTACTTTTATGTCGATATTACGGCGACATCGAGACATATGTGGATGAGACTTCGGGGCGCAGCTAGTCAATTATAACATAATATCTAACAGGGAAGAATTGAAGAAGAAAACGTGTTGCACCGACCCCAATTAATATGGGAGAAGGGCAAGAAGAAGATTATGATGATGATAAATATAACATCAAGCCTTTGTTCCCCGAAGGGTAACGTAGAGGAGCACATCCACATTTCACCAGTTATATGCCATCAACCGGGCACAAATTCAGGCTAAGCTACCACTGAGAAATGCCAAATAGAATTTATTAAAGGCGTCATAATTTATTTTGTTTCCTGCATGATGTGATATTTTCGGTCCCCGCATGCGTTCGAAGTGTGGTCACAGCTACAGAAATCGCAGATGCAAGCTATATCTTACATACCGGACCGCACCTGCATGCGGGTCAAAGAAAATAGATGGAATAGTCGGGAAAGTGAGATTTCTGCTATAAACGAAAAATGTTAAATAAAACCCAACAGAAAATCCATTATTTTAATCACTGGGCGAAATGCTGGGTTTAACACTTGGCATAAACGTGTATTTTCATATGTATTTTATTCATTCTTTGGATTATATTCATGTTTATTCATCCATATTCAAGTATTTACACGCGAAAAGAGACAACTTTGCAGTTATTACTATATGAAAGCTTTCGCAGAAGCGCATTGAATTAAGTACTTACAACCTACATGTTTATAAAATTTTGTGAAAATATTAAATACTGTTTTACCTGCATGAGCCTCCATCCCGTGGGAATATAGGGATAAAAAGTCAGGCCATGGTCTACCCATGTGCCAAATTCCATGCAAATCTGTTCAGCCGTTTTAGCGTGAAAACGTAACAAACTAATGTACAAACTTACTCAAATTACCATTTCAGACACGAATCTATATGGTCCTCATATGGCCTGACCAAGATTATGTCTGGACTTTAAAAGAGTCTGTGACCTGTGAGTTTGTTTCGGCCTTTCTTCTCAGTAGTCTGATAGGAAACGCCGAACTCATATAGGTTTTTTTTATTTCTTTTTTATTATATGTCGTGTAAAAGTGATTCCGATATCCTATTTACAGAATAAACAAATTCATTTCATTTACATATTACAAACATGCAAAAAATCAAATCATTTCTCTTTATAACATTAGTTTAGATAAGTCCCAGATCTCCAGTGATAAAATTCGCTGTTTTTTTTTTATGAACACTGTAGTATATTGTCTCTTACTGCCAAAAAATTCAAAATTCTAATGTCATTTATTAAAACTAGGCTGAGAATCAGCATTTTTCGAACGTTAAAATTACATAAGACAGTCCCCCAAAACGCCCACCCTTCACCACTTCCTAGGGCTTCAGCTGGGAAGAAGAAGTGGCGCAACAAACTCCCCAGCTGTCTGTTCAGTGAGAAAAAAAATGATTCTATATGCAAAGATTGTTAAATATGGACAATATCGTCAAAGAGCCTTCCTTAGAGGATATTGTCCGTACAATTAGATTAATATGGCACCCGATACAGCCTATATTTTAAGGAACACAAAATAATAATTTACATTCTCCATATTATTATAAACTAATATTATTGCTGAAGAGTTTTTTTTTGTTTCCGTCTTTGAACGCGCTATTCTCGGGAACTACCAGTCGGATTTGACAAATTCTTGTTGTATTTGATAGCCTTATTCTTGATAAAGGTTAACGTTACTCTATGACCCTTAGGAGCCGTGCAAAAAGAAAAGAAGTCAGAAAGATCGCTAAGCAAAAACTAAGTAATAATATGGGCGGGCGATGCGATGCGATGGAGAGGGACGAAGGAACAAGAAATCTAAGAGCGCGAAAAAGGAACGAAAAACGTCTGATAAGTTTGCCCACTTCAAAACATTTTTTTTTTGTCACTGTTCACTAAATAAATTTAAAAATGGAACAGTTTTTAAATTATCTGCCAAATCAAGAGGTTGATGAACACACAACAAAGGTGCCAAATACGTTAAAAACTCCATATTTCAAAAATATTATATCGTAGGTAAATATTGGCTTCAGCGCCCAATATCGGACTACCGATATTAAGCAACAATATCAGCCGAACCAACGCTTTTTGATAAGCAATTTATTCAAAGTGCTTACGTCCCACTATTACGATTCCTTCGATAAAAAATATTACATATTCCCTTATAAGTTACACATTTATTATTCACGGAACCGATTTCTAGAGAAAATGTTACGTTTATAAATAAATAATGATTCCCTATTAATAATGCGTTGCGATTGAAAATTACGTTGTTTTAGTTATTTAAGACCAAAGATTTTTGAAAATGTTGTTTAATTTAAAGAGAAAAGATTCGAGTTTTTTTTTTTTTTGTTTTTTAAGAACAACTGGACCGATTTGAAAAAATCTTGCACCTGTAGAATGTTGTATTATCACTGAGTAACTTAGGTTATTATTGAAATATTGAAATCTATAAAACATGAAATAAAGGGTTTTTTTTTTACATATAAGTACTATAATTTATAAAGTTATCATGCGGGCGAAGTCGCTGGTGGAAGCTAATAATAGATGGTATGCTTTAGCCCTAAATGTTAATTTGGACTATAAGATGACCCTCGAAGGAAAAGGGATAAAAAGTATACTATGTCCTAACCCAGGCTCTGGTCTACTCATGTGCCAAATATCATCCAAATCCGTTAAGCCGTTTTAGCGTGAAAGCGGAACAAATAAACTTCCTTTTTTATTTATAATATTAGTTCGGATAGGTTGAAGTGGGAAATGAGGAACAAGAGACGTGTATGCAGTAAAAATTGATTCATCTTCCCTTTTCAACCTTCTACTTGTGTGCAAGACCATAGTTTAAATTAGGGAAATAATGGCCCGTTCAGAATCTTTCCATACGCTATTTAATGTTTTCTGCAATCTGTTTACTGACTGTGAAGTACTGTCAGAGTGGTTATAGCTTATCATGGTGACCTATTTTAATCAAGAAGTTAACGGCAGGTACGTACCACCATTTACGATTGTGTTATTATTGTTATTTTTTCATTTTAATAACCACTGGAAGGTCAAAAATATAATACAATTTTAAGTTCAGAAAAATTGAGACTTTTTAAATATTTTTCTGAAAATAAATGACTGAAAAGAAAAGGCTTATCCAAAAAGTTAGCAACGTCGCAAATAACTGTCAAATATTTACTACCTGTTTTGAATAATTTGACAATATTGATGAAATGTGGCTAACTAACGACCTAGAATATTAATAATGAATTGTAATTATAACACTGAAACGGAGACTCTTAAAAGGAGACGAGTACTTAAAAAACTTGTCAAGTCTAGCATATTACTATCCAATGAAAACATATTATGGCAATGATGCCATGGGCAGATTTTCGAATGAATATGAGGACCAGGTGCTCAGTGCATAAAAAAGTAAAGCTTTAAATTTAACAGAAACGTACGAAAAAGGATCGAAAGAAAAACAGACAAATTTGTATTCAAGTGATATTATATACAGTTTGTATCGAAAAAAATTGCCGACTCATAATAACAATGTGAAAATAAACTTCACTTCTTATAGACTGCCTCAAAAAGGACGCAGATATTGAATATTTAATTTTATATTGTTTATTATAATAATATTACAAAAAATTGGCTAACTATTATGACGTCAATGGGGTATTTTCGTCACATAATTGCGGTTCGTTTTCGGTGTTCGGGCCCCATTTGGGGACATTATTGGGGTACCGACGGCATTGATTCCCAAATATAATTTTAAGGGTAGGTAACGTAGTAAGCTATTTTGGGGTAAATGTGTTTCGAATCACTGCTCGCTATGTTTTGTAAGCGTTTTAATTATATTTGGCTTTTTCGTGAGCAGCAGGCGTGAATAAGCAGACTTGGGAATTAAATGGCATTTGTTTCAGGTAAATTTATTTCTTAATTAACCTCTTTAGACGTAAAGATGTTTTGGGCCGCAGAAATTCCTCTGTTTTATTTTATTTAGAGTAGGTACTCGGATTTGAATTCGTTAAGGTTCGTTTGGTTTTATGTGTTCATGTTCTTCTTTTATTTTTATGAGTTCTTTGTAGTTCAGAAAAGATTATTAAAGATTTCGTGGATTAAGTCTTGGAAAAGTTTAGTTACGATTAATGTAGGTGTGGTTAATAGTGCTTAGTTTGCGCATTTTGATAAGATTGAGCAGATCCCGAAAGTTTAAATTGACATTGTTGTGCGACTTTTAGTTTTAAGTTAGGTGGGCAAAGTTGTAAATAACGAAAGTATTACACGGAAAATACTGTGCTAAACAATATTCTTTTCAAAATATTATATATGTAGGTGTAAAGTGCAGGATGTGTATTGTTTTATAGGTACTTACGTGTTGTGTTTGTTGTTATTATAGTTTTAAAACTTTTTTTTTTGTTTATTCAATTAGTTGCTATTTCGATTGTTTAAATTAACTCATAACTTAGTATTGTAATGATACAAAGTAATAAAACTTATTATAATCATATCAAACTATTTACCTACATTACATAAGACGAATTTTCATTCAAAAAACAACTTTCGATACTCCGCGAAACTTTTTCGAACTTGAAAAGTTTTCCAACTTTGTTGAAAGTATTTTCTATGTTACGTTCGGTCGTCGGAAAGTACTTTCGGTGTAAATATTCACTACGACATGCGTTAAGTTATGCAGAGGTGCATTTGGTTCGCGTCCGCATAGCACTGAGGTATCGCGGTGACTGCTTTGCTGCCCAGCGTCCGTCGTCGTTGATGGGGACGTCAGCCAAGCATTTCTTCAGCGGCCGTATCGCGCATGCGCGAGTAAGCCCCGCCTCCTCAAACTTTTTCAGCGAAAATTATACGATCTTTTTTTCAGAACTTTTCTTTTATTCTATTTCCCCTTTGAGCAGAAGGGATATTATAAAGTTATAATTAATTGCTTTCATGATAATCTGTTTTTGTTTTGTTGGTTGACAAGATGAGTGTGATGTGATCGGTTACATAATGTTCGTTGACATTTAAATTAATGATTCGATTTTGTTTTCGATGTACTGTATTGTTCTGATCAAATAAAATGAGATTAAATTACCCGTTATGCGTAATCATTTATCACAGTCGAAACGATAAGAAGATAAAACTGTCTGCATCAGAATATTTGTATAAAATAACATAAGTAGAGGTAACCATAACTGACATACATACATAAAATCACGCCTGTATCCTTAAGGCCTCCCCTCTGTGAGAAAGAGTGGGAGAGAGAGCTGTAATCCACCACGCGGGCCCAGTGCAGGTTGGTAGATGTCACATGTCTTCGTTTTTTTTTTTTTTTTTTCTAGGACATACTGGTTTCCTGACGATGTTTTCCTTCACCGTTTTGAGAACAGTGGTGGTAAAATTATTTTATTAAAAGTTAAGCGGGCGCCTGGGTTCGCCGGGGACATTACCACAGCACCCCAAGGTAGTGTTGTGTGTTAAATTAGATGTACCTACTCAATTTTCACCAATCCATATGAACTACGCATCAAAGACATGACGTCACACAAATCCTGCATCGCGCAATTAGAGTTTATCGCGCGAGCGACATATATAAGACGATCCGACATCAACACCTGGTGCATGCACAAACACACCCGACACCCGTCGTACCGACCTCGCCGCCGAGGTCCTCCGCGCGCGCGACCCTCACGAGTAAATAATACTCCCCCCCGACCCTTGTCCGATGAAGCGCCAGCCCGCGCCGCAGCTGAGCGCGTAGCTTTAAATTCCCCGTCTAATAATAATATATCCGTGATCCAGCCTGTCCCATCTTGCTGTCCCCCCCTCAGCGACGCCCTAAGCCGAGGTTCGTACCCCACAGGGGGTGCCCTTAGCGAGCGTTCGCCTAATTTTAATGTAGAATAGTTGCTCCTGGCTGGAGGCTTTGAGTGTAGTGCTTAAGGCAGCCACAGGATTGTTCGGTTGAGCAGTAAATACCTTAGTGGTATACCTGCGAGATGCCATAGTTAAAAAAAAAAAAAAAAAAAAAACACCTGGTGCAGTTGCCCGCCAGACACGACACGTCTGGTCGGAGGATCCTCCCTTTTCTATAGTGGATGAGTGAACTTTACACCCTGTTCCTCATGCTCCTAAAGGTACTAAATATTATAAAATTACTTTTTACCCGACTACCCCACAAAGAGAGTAATGTTTTCGAGCGTACGTATGTAGAGGAGCTCGTGGCTACGTAATAACCGCCGCACGGATCGTTCCGTCAGGTTAAGCTACGCTTGCCGTGGTTGGTCTGTGGATGGGTGACC
The DNA here is from genome assembly GCA_963853775.1 of Xanthia togata. NCBI lineage: Eukaryota > Metazoa > Arthropoda > Insecta > Lepidoptera > Noctuidae > Xanthia > Xanthia togata. Next base: position 6,271,916 of record OY970802.1, on the reverse strand, counting down.
ATCTTTACATACCGAGACTCCTCCGTGCCTCGGAAAGCACGTTAAGCCGTTGGTTCCGGCTGTCATTGAGTGTCGTTACGGGTGGATTGACAACCAGTGTTACCAAGGGGTATCGTATTACCCAGTTACTGGGTTGTGGAAGTCACATAGGCAGTCGCTCCGTGTAAAATACTGGTATTCAGCTGCATCCGGTTAGACTGGAAGCCGACCCCAATATAGTTGGGAAAAGGGTAGGTAGATTGACTGTATGTATGTATGTATGTAATATGTCTATTTCTTTGGCACGTTCTGTAGCCGCTTGCTGGATTTTGACGCCTGACCTGAAACCGATTAAAGCCGAATTTTCTAGACAGCACATTCGATGTCCCCCTATCGACTAATTAAAAGCGTGGGCTCTATCAATGGTCTGTGACAAACAATTAAATCATGCTGTAATGATGACAGGGCAGCTCCCATACCTAACACAATCGGCACTAAAATTGGCTAAACGTTTACCTAATAAGAAGTAACATGAAGTGTTTATTCATTATGATTTACATATTTTTATTGATGTAAAGAGATGTTACTTTAAAAGATGTTGATAAGTATTAAGGTATTCATTCTTACGTTTTATGCAATTTTCAGGTTGGTTGAATTTTGTCAGTTTGTATCTTGATCAAAATATGATTCACGACCATAATATTACAGAATTATAATCGTCAGAATCATTGATAAATCTCTCTGAGTTAGATTTGTTATCTGATTTAATTTAAAAGTAATTTCAGACCTTGATAGATAGTCAGTCAGACCCCGATCTTAGCTGTAATACATAAGCCTACTTCATTTTTTATTTTTTCGTGTGGTTAGTGACTAACCTGGTGTCAGAGTTTTTATGTCGTCCGTGCCTCTGACTTGACTTCACATGCCGGCGAGAAATATCTCTCACGCACGCCCGGTTTCCTCACGATGTTTGCCTTTACCGCTTTTGAAGCAAGTGATAATTATACAATACGCACATGAGTCCGAAAAGTTAGAGGTGCGTGCCTTGGATTCGAACTTGAAACCCGACAGTTGGCCATGACCACTACACCACACCACATCACACAGGATATCACTGCTGACATTTAAGACCACTAGAATACTCATTAATTGCGTGGGTGCTATCAGTTCCTAATCTAATACAATTAGCACTATAATTAGCTAAATGTTTGCCTAATGAGGAGTCGTATACTGCACTTCATTATAGAACTACTCATTAGGTAACCATTTACCTTCATTCATTATAATTTACATATTGTATTGATGAATAGAGATGTTGGATGGATATATATTATTTGGCATAAGTACCCATACCTCTTGCGTAATTGCGAAGCATAACGTTTGAATAATTTAGTCGCTCTGTAATAGGTAAACGACATGTTCCTATACTCTATTTGAAATAAGATTAGACATTTAAATAAACCCTTTTACAGTCCATGCAACCGATTTTGACTTCTATACCGATAGCTTAAGGATGGCATTAAAAGCAAAAAAAAAGTGGTTAAAATACCAACTGTTTACTACAGCTGCCATTTGTCATCCCTCCAACGCAATAGAAGTCAAAATCGGTTTACGGACTGTAAAAAAGGTTTATTTATATGTCTAATCTTATTTCAAATGGAGTATAGGTGCTTCTCTAAGTGATTATGCTAAATGCTTCTTCTTATTTTTTTCGATGGTACTCTCCTAAAAACAACGAAAGAGAGTTATATTGTAAGAGCCTTTAGGTAATCCAAAGTGCAGGTGAACAGGCACTTAAGAGAGTCCAGCAAATGGGGCATGTTCTGATCAGAAACACCGCACTCGCACTGGGTGTTGGATGGGTCGGTAATCCCCCACTTCGACAAATTGTCTCTGCAGCGGCCTTCGCAAAGGCGGCTACGCAATCGATTGAGAGCTTTCCATAAGGCCAGTGCAGATCACGCCCAGGATGCAAATGCTCCTCGTGTTTAAAACCAAGCACTCTACACACAATTTCCACGCAAACTTAGCCCCCATGCACCCCACCACTCCACTATCTGCTAAACGCTAACACGTAAGTAATAAAGTTGAATATCGCGTGTGTTCGAGCACGAAACTAAATTCTTATTTCGTTTATAACTAAAGTAATAATTGATCTAGAGAAAAAATATCTTGTGGCTGGATAATAAACTATATTTTCTTACTATGAATACTTGTTTTATTAATAAAAAAAGCCTTTATAAAAGACATGATTGTATAATAAAAAAATGAATCGAGCGAAAATGTGACAATTAAGAAAAAGATCCAATTAATCATAATTATGCTAAGGTTCCATTTTGATTGTACTCGTATGTGTGACTCTTTCAGAATATTATTGCAAATTAACATACAATGTAGGGATCCTTCTCTGATTTTCAATGTCTTATTCTGGTTTGTTTAGCTGTAAGTCTTCCAAAGGAAATAAATAAATAAACAAAGTGGTGGAAGGGAGGTGGTGGGAGCTGATGGTGAAGTACCAGGACAACTCCTCAACGATTAACGTCCCTGCATCGGGAAAAGCAATATTTTGTAAAAGGTGATAAAAATTTTGTGATTTTGGTTTTATATTTTCGTTATTTACCTTTAATTAGTAATTGCAAACCAAGTATTTTATATTGCTTCTTACTCTAATAATTAAGGCAATGTGTTTTTGTTTTTGTGCTACATCATAAATTAGTATTATAAGTGTATAATATCACTTAAAGACTAGGTTTGTAATTGGCTTTTTGGTGACTATGGTGTAATTTTTTTGTCTGTTTTTATTAGCTGTAAGTCCTCCATGTACTAAATAAATAATTAAATAATTATTTTAAAACATCGAAATCGAGGTTAATCTCGACATCAGAGAATGCGAGATCTCGAGTTGCCAATCTTGACTCGAGATTGTATTCTCTAATATTGGAGAAACATGTTTTTGTGTTACGGGGAACATGATGATAGTAAAAAAGGATTTAGTTTGTGGGAATAAAATAGTAATTATAACACTGCCAAAAGCAGTGGTGGCCCAGCCCGTATGTCGTAGGTTCGAACCCAAACAAGCACTTTACTTTGTATAAATTATTTCATCACCACTGCTCACAAAACGGAAAACATCGTGAGGAAACCGGCATGTCCTAGAAGCAAAAATTCGAAGACATGTGACATCCGCCAACCCGCACTGGGCTCGCTTGGTGGATTATGGCCCACTCCCTCTTACACAGAGGAGACCTGAGTCCCAGCAGTGGGCACATTATAGGCTGATTATGCTATATTTAAGCAAGAATTTAAGCAGCCAGAAAAAACAAATAAAAAACAAAGCACGCAAGTTAACACTGCTCACTAAACTACCCTCATTCGTTAACCCCCGAGCACCTTCAAGCGTTTGCTAGCCAACATTATTGCAGAGTTAACCCTTCTCCCGCCGGCACAGTCGGCACGGGCTGTAAATGTTGAACAACGATACCAAATCGTGAGCTGTAAAGTGTTTACGAATAGATATAAAGGCAACAATGACCCCGACTGCGACGGGTTAATATTTGCAGTTTTCGCCGTTTATTTCAGGGTAAGCATGAGATTGTTTTTTTATAGGAGACTGTCCTATTACGATTTAATACTTAAGATTCTGCTATTTAGTGTAAAGTTCGTTTTTTTAATCCCAGATACTAGTTTGACATTTCAAATCTGAATTATTAGCATTTATTTTTATTTTACCTTTATCTTTTATTTTTTTGGCCATGAATCAGCATCGCCATACAACGTGGCAATGCTGCCAGCCTTTTGGGCACTTTTCCTGTTGACAGCAATGAGGACGAATTTTTTGATGCCCTATGATTCTTTCCCGTCCCTTTTTATATAGGTACCTACATGTACATATTATTATTATTTTAAGCGTTGTAGCGTATACAGGGTGATTGGAAGATGGGTGCAAAGCTTTAAGGCGAAGATAGTACAGACCATTTAAGCCATGGTTGTCTCAGACGAAGTCTTACCAATTTTTTTAACCTAATATTTGTTTTTTTTTGGAAATTCCCAAAATTTTATGTAAACTGCATAATTATGGCCAAATTGAATGATATATGAGTTCATTTTTTATTTATTTTATCAAAGTAATGTGTAAGCAATCAAGCAAAACATTTTTTAGGCTTCTGTGAACATTAGACATTTTTTACAGACATTTAAAGTTCAGAAAATTTGTATCAATACGTTTTTTAAACCTTATTAAAAAAAAATTGGTAAGACTTCGTCTAAGACAACCATGGCTTAAATGGTTCTAAATTGTCTGTACTATCTTCGCCTTAAAGCTTTGCACCCATCTTCCAATCACCCTGTATATTATGTGAATACTATGATTAAATATTTGCATTGAATATTTGTTGTTCGCAAGACACGTGGAATGTATTTTGTTTATAGATTAATGGGAAAGTGAATGCTAGGGGAGTTCAGGAAATAGCAAACGCCGGACAAAGCAATCGGAAATGTTTTTCCTGTTGACCGTAGTGAAAAGCTGGCTAAGGCAGCTGTTGCACCGCCGCCGACGAGGAGGCGACGAGCTATCAACGATTTTTCAATCAAGAAACGTACAATAGATTGTAGGTACCGTGTAACTAAAAGAGATACATATATTTTTTTTTGTTTTTTTTTTGTGTTATGTTATGACTCATAACTTTGCCCCACACTAAGAATTTCTCCTGTATTGTGGGTGCATTTATAAACATTTAAACTCACATACACAAACAGCCAGACCCGGAACAACTACTTGTAGGTCATACAAAAACAACTACTTGTAGGTCTTAATAAGACACGCAGCGCAGCAGTCAATCGCTTAACTACTGCGCCAACCGTGCCGTCAGTTGATCGCTGACTGTTCACAACTCCGGCGCTGCCGAGTACTCGTTTTTCTTAGTGACAAGTGCTATCAAAGAGAGTACTCGCTCGCTGCTTGGCGGGCAGTACAGTCGCCGAGAGACTCACGCTAGGTACAGTACAACTATTTTCTAAATTACTCTCGGCTAACTTCATGTTTCGTCAGTCTCTCAGCTTTCCTACCATTTTTTAAATAGATCACATTAAGTTAAAAGAGTATTAACAACTCTATTTACTTCCAAGTCGATTAAGAGCGTCCGGTCTGCACCAAGTGCAATAGAAATCGACGACGACGGCGAAACACGAACGCACCGTCATCGTGCACTCACTGCTTGTCAACTCCTTTTTAGTTGCTAGCTCTAGTCGTTTCTCGTTAGTCGCCGACGCGCGACGGTGAGATTTAGAAATGTTAGATATACGTCACTGAATAGTGTGACATGAAATTAATAAAACCTCGCGCGTTCTTTTCAGGGTCTACAAGGCCATAGTTTCACAAATTTTTGGTCACCATATTTTAGCTTATAGTGAGGTTTAGTTAAGTTAGGATACATTATTGTTAATTTTTATTTTATTTTATGTGTATTATTAGTTAGTTCCTATGCTAGTATAATACCTATTATCAGTTGTAAATATTTTGAAAAAAAAAAAAGCAAGTACCTAATACAATACATATTAAACAAATTAATTTCCAATCTTATTTGCTTCCCCTCATACTGCTGTCGATCGAGAGAATCCGCTAGAATGCGCGAGAACCCGCGAGATTTCGCGCTTCTTCTCAGTCATGCCCTGATGCGCTCTATGAGTGGGTTAGTTCTCTTTGTTATTTCTTCGTTTCGATGCGCTGCGACGCGTAATCAGCCTATAATTTTTCCACTGCTGGGACATACACCGTAACCTGCCACGCGGGCCCAGTGCGGGTTGGTAGATGTCACATGTCTTCGAATTTTTAGTTCTGGATGGTTTCCTCAAAATGTTTTCCTTCACCGTTTTGAGAGCTGTGACGCGATTCGTTAATATTAAGTAGGTACAGTCGACTGCACGTCGGCGATAACATCTCGATCTTGAGCTGGCCGTTTTAGTAAGGAGTTTCAATAGAATAGGAGGCCAGCTTGTACTGGTTGTGTTACGTTTAAGTTCTTTACCAAGCTATTAATCAAAGTGTCAAATATGTCTACATAGACAGTCAAAGCTGTGAAAACGTCGAAAAAAATAGCGTCCAACTGTTAGCCGCTAAATGCACGCACACTAGAAAAGCACAATGACGTGTCGCGAGTGTAAGACGTAGTTGTCACGCACACCAGCATAAAAAATTCGGCTTGTTTGTTTTAGTTCTTTTCATCAAAAACTACAAATCTTAACATGTTAATTTCTCATAACGTTGCCCGTAGTACTTTGAAAACATTTTTCGATAGATCTTATTGTCATTTCTTCTACAATATTAAATTTGGAAACTATAATGACAGCTGCAGGTAGGTATACGTTTGTAAAAAATTAAAAATAAATTATTTTTTGCAGCAGTGTGGTCGCACTATCTCTATAGAGGGTTTGTGCACAAGTAAAAGCCACCTTTATAACGAGGCTGTATGTTTATATGGCCTAGCAGCAGTTTATGTAGGTATCCCCCTACTGAAAACACTGGTCTGAGACTATGTTGCTGTGATATTTAACACCTGCTCAAGCTAACATTATAGTCAAAAACTGCAAATGTAAATCTAGTTCTCTAACCAGCAATAACATTTTAAAATAGGACATAAAGTTGTTGTAAACACTCATAATGTTTCCTAAAATAATATCCGTTATACGCCAGGCGCCATCTTGATAACAAGTTAAAATGGCCGCCGAGCCACGTAGCTTTGTAACTACAATGTATTGTACATAATATTTAATGTTATACTTTTTGGCAGACCTCCCTATTTCTAATATCGTTGAGCTGAACTAGCCTTTATAGGGAATGAAAAGATTTTGTTCTAGAACCTTTTTTCGTGTAAGCACAAAAATAATGAGAATTTTTGTCTTTGGCACTAAGATTCTCGTGTAGTTTCCAGTAAAGACTGCTATTTTACAACCATGTGTGTTTTGATCATTTATATGTCTAGATATTGTCGCAGTTTTGACTGTCTATCTAGACATATTTATATGTTTTCGTGTATGGGTGTTTAAAAGCAATTAGATTAGGTACGACAAGAAACTGGGAAACAATCCTTTTCGCACCTCCGACCTACTACCACCAGACTGAACTTTGTTCAGCCAATTGTAAAAGTTTTAGCACCGCTTGCTGGCTACTGTAAATGCATCAATATAAAAGTAATCTAAAACAATACTCATAAATTTAAAAAATGTAATGTATGATTCACACGTCTTCGGCATGATGGATGCACGTTCACATTGTCAAACTCAAACTCAAAGCATTTATTTCAATTAAACCATTTACAGGCACTTTTGAATTGTCAAGGGGTCAGTTAGTTAGAAATATGAAGCTAGTTGCCCATTCCAATGCATAGGTTCTTATGGAGAAGAACGGGCAAGAAACTCCACGAACACTCTTTTAAATCTAGATAATATTGTTACAAAATATTGATTACATCATTCATATTGAAATTATACATGTGAGAACAATGTAAAAAGATGTGCACGTAAAAAGCGTCCGTAATAAAAAGATAAAAACAATTGAAAAATTTAAGTAAATTTAAATAAGCCGAGGCAGATAAGAGATGACCAGTCCCTACTGACGGCGCCCGTTCACGAACATGACGCATGGATCAGCACCGTTTAGCTCAACCATTTTGAAGGGAACTTAACGATCCAACACACAAGCTACCACCAGCGAAACATTTGAGTGAGCATGACATACTCTCAGCCGCCAGGGCACATCAAGTCAATGAAAGACGTACCCAGTAAATGGTAGCTTTATATAAGGTACATGGTCACAGTGCTCACACATGTGCTATGCAATTATACAATACTAAGAGATTGAAGTTATACAATCCAAAGATACTTTTTACAATCTTCAGCAGCTCCAACAATATTTTCGAATGCTAATTAATCAATTAGTTTATGCGCCCTTGTGGAGCTGGACCAGCGTTGAGCCAAGAATTTTTGTCAGCGATATAATCCCCCAGCTTATAATATGCTTGGCAGCATAGTGTGCGTTTAATATTGTATACGCAAACGAGTTTTTTCACGATTCGTGAAAATTTCCGAATAGATGTTCACACTTGATTCGTGATTCATAATTAAAGATCGCTTCAGCGGATCCGTCACAAAAAAATTACAATGCATATTTTTGACGAACGTGATTTAAGACGTTTCCGTCATTTTTCATGATTCGTGATGCGTGTGAACACAGGCATTTAAAAAGCTTTGCCACCATAAAAAAAAAAACAATCTTGAGAAAAGACGACTCGTCAAAAAATACGAATCGTCCTCGTGTGTACGAGCCCTGATGTTTTCAATCTTAAAATTATGTTTCTCTTCGTTCCAATTGACAGGCATGTCAAATAAACGAGACAGACATCGGTTGAACGTAACGACAATGAAATACGAATTTTCTCGACTGCTCATTACAATATTTTCATTTAAATAGTGACTATGACATTTTTTTATGGACACAGAAGTCATCAACTACTATTAAAGAAAAAATGTAGTCAATGTGAATTACAGCTATTTAAAAATATACGCCCTCAGAAAGAGGCACCTCTTCCATATCCCCATACGTATCACTGTATTTCTTTCTGAATACAGGGATATGGCCTTGATGCCTACAATTGCCTAACGAAAGCCTTTTCATTGCCTGGCTATTTTAAGGGTTCCGTCGAAGAAATTATTATCAATGAAACCACTATTATACCCACTTTAGGGTCTGCAGAAGACTGCAGTCTTCTTCAAATATGGAATAGAGATGGACGTTAAAAAGCGATTGTTTCAAATCTCAAAATTCACATTTAAAAATAATTTAGAACATCAGCGTCTTAGTCTCTATCGAAATAAAATGAAATAGTTTATTCTGTAAATAGGATATTACACGTCTTATTAAAAAAAAAAAACAAGATAAGTTTGGTGTTTCCTATCTGACTACTCTGAGAAGAAAGACCGAAACAAACTCAGAGGTCACAGTCTCTTTTAAAGTACAGACATAATCTTGGTCAAGCCATATGAGGACCATGTAGATTAGTGTCTGAAATGGTCTTTTGAGGAAAGAACCATAGATTTGAGTGGGCCTGTGCAGTCAGTGCAAGCCAAAGAATGGACATTTGGCTAGGCCTCATAAACTAATCAAACTGCCATACCATCATTAAAACTAACTGAGAAAGAAAAAAATAATGAAAGAGGAAAAAATTAATATCCACATAGTCCTCACATTCACAACAATTAAAACAATATAATACTTTACAGGCTCACGGCAGGCTCAGGCTTTACGGGCTATAATGCTTTATAGGCTCGCCCCCTATTACATGGGACTTAAACATAACTGGCGAAATGTGGGTGTACCTACTTTAGGTACACCTCTACCCAACCCTTCGGGGAAACAAGGCGTGATGCTATGTTATAATACTTTACAAAGTAATAATGTCATTTTGTATAAGTCAAAGTCAAGTCAATAAGCACCTAAATGATAAAAAATATGTTCTTGCTCTCTTTATTGACTTCTCACGTGCCTTTGACACATTAATTCTTAATCAGCTAGTTGATAAATTAGACGACTGTGGAGTACGTGGTCCATTACTAAACTGGTGTAAAAATTCTAAAAAATCGTACCTTTACTGTTAAAATTGATAGCATCTGTAGTGATCGTATGGCTATAACTCAGGGAACAGCCCAGGGCTCAGTATTAGGCCCCCTGCATTTTCTTTCGTATGTAAATGATATGAGTAACTGCATCACGAACAGCTTTCTAATTACGCAACATATTTTCGTAAACGATAAAGACTAATCTGTTTCATTTTGACAGTTCAACAACATTCATTGCGTTATTTACGTTGTTCCGCAGTTTTTTTTTTCGAACTTACGGAGCAATGGATTAGCAATCTGTTTCAAAACGATTCAGATTCGGATTGATTTTGCATTACGTAATTAGGGTACAGTAAATGCTATCAGTTTGCAGATGACACTTGCCTTGTTATTGCTAATAGAAATCCTCAAATAGCATGCGAACGCTTACAACTCGACCTGGATGCTCTAACAAGGTGGTGTCACGATGCTGGCCTAGTACTTAATGCAAGCAAAACAAAACTATTGGTTATTAAATTTCCCTACATTAGAAAACTGCCCTTACGGAACTTAATAGCCCACGACCATGACTGCTTGCATACGATCAATGCGATGAATTGTGATTGTCCACAAATAGATGTTGTCAGTAAACAAAAATATCTTGGAGTAATTATAGACGATAAGTTAAACAGGAGTTATCACGTAGAACGTGTTTGCGATAAACTTCGGCAATTTTTCGCTATTATGACCATATTAACTAAACTTTTACTTTACTTTACTTTACTATATTAAAAAACCACCTGCCCTTCAAGGTGAAGATAATGCTTTATCACGCAATGGCTGAATCTTACATCCAGTATGGCCTTAGTAGTTATGGTCGTACCTATAAAACCTACCTTGATAGTATTTTTAATCTTCAACATCGAATTTTAAAAACAATAGTATCACCTAAAATTAGAAATCAATTTTACGACAGTATAAATGGCCTCTATAAACACTGTAATGTCTTACCAGTTCATATACAAATATTTTTTTTGTTATTAAAAGAACAATTTTTCAATGAATCTTTAAGAAACAAAATCGAACATCCTGTATGCACCTGTATGCACTCGGGCAGTTTCTGAGAATAGGCTTCGTACACAGTGCGCCAACAATACGTATGGCGAGCGAACTACCGGTTATATTATACCGAGACTTATTAATTAGTCTACCCTCAGAAATAAACAAATGTATCACACAAAAAAATATCAAATTTAAACTTAAGCAATATTTTTTAAGTAATAAATAGGGATGATTGTAACTATTTAAGGAACTAAATATAATATTATCTGTATCGTCAATTTATCACGTACATAAAAATAATGCTTCATTGTATAGTTAGATGTTGAGATAGACTCATGATAGCACAAGTTTAAACCTTAGTGGTTTTTGGTTACTATTTAATATGTAATCCTGTGTTCTTTTGTATAAATGATAAATAAAAATAAATAATTTTCTACGATCTCAATGTGTATATAAAACTGGTATATTTGAATGACTTTATAATAATTAAAATGTCAAATTTTATCTGTCAAAATAAACCTTTAATTTACCTATTTTTTTAGTCATTTTTTTACTTTGATTGTCGCTTGGTTTTGAATGGTAAGAAAGAAAGGAAAAAATACAATTTTATCAGCTTTAATTTTTATTTGTCAATTATTATTATCTTATTATGCTCTGAATGAAAATAAAAATCGCATCAATCTCCGTTTCGTAGTTTAGAAGAACAACGCAGTCGCTCGATTTTGCCTTGGAGGTACTTTCTATTTATAAATGATAGATTTATTATTTTTAAATGTAGAAAATACACAGATATTGAGTATTTAGTTTGGCTGCACATTAATCACAACACAACGCACACACACATGTATGTCACAACATTTTATTTGATTTTGTATGGGTTTATTTTATTTATTTTTTATTTTATTACCTTTAAAATTTATTTATTATAGCGGACAGACACTTTCCTATATTTATAATTCTAGCGTATGGCACTCGTGGGTTGCAGCTGAAAATCAGCGTCAGGTGGTACACTTTGTGTTGTCATCTGACATTATGCTGAGCTGAGGCCCTTTTGGCATTATAATAATTTGTTTTCTGTTTTATAGTTTTAAGGTGTATTTTTTTTTTTGTAATGCCAATAAACGCATTTTTCTTTCTTTTCTTTCTTTCAAAACGCGTTTATTGGCATTACAAAAAATACTGTAAGTACCTTAAACTATAAAAACAGAAAACTTATTATTATAATGCCAAAGGGGCCTCAGCTCAGCATAATGTCAGATGACATCACAAAGTGTACCACTTGACGCTGATTTTCAGCTGCAACCCACGAGTGCCATACGCAGGTACGGTTCAGTACTCGTAGTACGAGTATTGGACTTGTGATATCAAATTTCCTAGTTCTAATTCCCACCACAAATTGCTGCGGTATGCAAGGGTTTAAACTAACAGTTAATCAAATTAACGTGAGATAATCAGCGTCTGTTTCACGCATATTATTATCCAGCTTATTGACCGTTGCTTGGTAAATTGAGCCGGTTGAATATCAACACCATATATAATGTATACGTCATTAGAACTCGATGTATTGGAAGTGATGTACAATGCTAATTTTCGCTGAAATCAACTATTACTAGCGAAATCAAGCCGCGCTTGTTAATTAAGAGATGATCGAATTGGACTAACAGTCCTTTTACACCTCTGATTTTGAGTCACTGGCAAAATCACAGTGATCTTAATTTTCATTTGTATAGGGTTGTTATTGGATTTCTACTGTCAGAGCTAAAATTACTTACTTGTTTTTAGGGTTCCGTAGTCAACAAGGAACCCTTATAGTTTCACCATGTTCGGCTGTCTGTCTATCCGCGGCTTAGCTCAGAGACTCTTTGTACTAGAAAGCTGTAATTTGGCATGGGTAAACATATTAACCACGCGGACAAAGTTGTAAAATAAAATCATGAAAAAAACATACGTAAAATGGTTTTTTTTTTCTCGTCTATGTGGGGTGTCAATCAAAAATATTGGAAGATTGTGAAAACCATGTTTGCATTAAGCTTTAACGTGATAATTTTTGTTAGAGTCAAGTGTTGGGGTTTGGTTCTAGATATGTGAACAAATTGATCAAAATCAAACACCTCAAAAAGCAAAAATTTAACATATAGGAATTATTTAACAACTATAAACTTTTTATTTGGATAAGCTCGCCTTTGATTTAAATACGTGCAACGGTAAACCAGTTTAAAAAACCGTTCTGTTTTTAACAATCGTTTGAAAATATAAAAGTAGATAGAATAATTGACAGAACATGTTATAAATATAAATATATTTAGAGCAAAACGCACTCTCGAGTAGTAGGTCGTGGGATCGAACCCAGACAGGCGCATTACTTTGTGGTAATAATTTCATCACCACTGCTCTCAAAACGGTGAAGGAAAACATCGTGAGCCCACTCCCTCTCGAAGAGATAAAGCCTGTGGTCCAGCAGTGGGAATATTATAGGACGCATTTAGTGATTTGTGGGACTTATTTTGGGCCGGTTTTCACCCACACCTAAATGAATCCCTAAATAAAAGTGCACTGTTGGATTTTCAACTCTCAGCGCTGAGCCTAGCGTTGAAAATCCAACAGTGCACTTTTATTTAGGGACATTTAAGTGTCACTTTGACCTTAGTCCAATCTCCAACAACTAGGTAAGGTCTATTTAATTTAAATCCTCTTTTCCAATTGAACAACTTTATGGAAGTGTAAATAAAGTTGATTTAAGACTGACTAGTACTGTAGAAAAAGTCATAAATTGAAGTTGTTGTTTTTCCTAAAGCTCGTGTTTGTTTACATGTTTGGTAAATAAATTACGAACGCAGATTAGGGTAGGTATATCTTGTAAATATATATTAATAAAAGTAAAAAACGATTTTTACTTTTCTGTTCTAACTTTTGTTTAAAGAGCATACAGGTTAACAAATTAAACTGAAACTCAATCAACAAAGTGGTTATATTGAAATAATACAATCGTTTTCGAGTGGTCTCACTCTTCAACATTTCAATCAGTAATTTATTTTATCGTCTGTAATAAATGTCTTTAATCAATTCGATAACTTCATCTGTTGTTAATCAAAAATCAATCAATTTGCTATTTTCACTTTATTTCTAACTTGTAGAAGGAAAGTTTAGTTACTTGAATAAACTTGAATTTTTGGTAAACAGTCCTTCAAACTACTAAAACAATAAACGTTTAATAAATTATGAATTTTCTCACAACCTTTGGATTGTTATAGAAAATCGACTAATTGTGTATAACATAACATCACGCCTATATCCCCCGAAGGGTTAGCCTAAGGTGTACCTACTTATATTACTCCTACATTTCACCAGCTATGTTTAAGTCCCATGTAAAAGTAGGCGAGGCTACTGCCATTAACCGGGCAAAAATCCAGACTCCAGGCTGCTACTGAGCCCGGAGGACACGGTGGAGCATACGGTGGAGGTATGCCCGGCTTGGGCAGAGCACCGCCGTGTCCTCGTGGAGGTGATCGGTGGCGGGGATCTCTCGCGTCCGGCCCTGGTCCAGGCCATGGTACGGAACGAGAGGGCATGGGAGGCCGTCACCTCCTTCTGCGAAGCAGTAATGCTCGTGATGGAGGAGGCGGAGCGCGTGAGGGAGAGGCAAATTTCGCGCCCTCACGCCCCTAGCCGCCGCAGGAGGAGACGCCCCGGGCGTCGGGAATCGATCGCGGATTCCCGGCCACCGTAGGCGCGGGCTTGCGGACGGTGAGCAATGGGTAGCTCGCCCAACAAGCAGGAAAAACTGGCATAAGCATAAAACATCGTATGGCCGAGTCGTCCTTCAATGATCACTATGTAGATTCCTCAGAATCAGAATCAGAATCAGAACTTTATTTGCTATGAATGTAGGTACAGGTATAAGATGTTCATAAATTAATAAGATCGGCTACAGTCTACCTCCATGGAAACAACCCACAAAATTCAAAGCTTGCCACAGTAAAAAATAAAATAATTTGCTGTATAATGAACGCTACCAAAAATGAGTTTACGGATGATAGCGGAAGCGGAAGGTACATCAGCATCCTTCCGTTATCATCAATAAACTCATATTTGAATTGTTGTCAAAGTCACACATTTATTACAATTTATGGGTAGATCAGAAAGGATGATGATTTATAGGTAAACTCGTTCGATCACTCATTCTTTAGCAGTCGAATAACAGAGATACCCTGTAAAATCTAACATCAGTGCAAGCCAAAATGGCTACACTTCAAACTTCACTCTTGCATTGAATCACATTACCACATAACATGAAGTCGAGTGTCTCCAACATTGAGTGTATAGAGAGATATACAGCGCATTGTCCCATGCTCATCCAAGTAGAAGAGATAATCGGGGATGATTGAAGTCAGACCTGTGGCAGGTTGCACAGTTGAAAACGTTGGGTAAAATATGAGAAGGTAAGTTAAACAAAGTTTGGTTATTTATTTTAAAGAAAGATAGAAAGAAAAAAATACTCATGACGCAAGCAAAGAAAACAAACCACGAAAATAATAATTTGGGGGAAAATATGCATCACATCCACGCAAAACTGCCATCGCTCAGCATAATGCTGCGACCCTATGCGAGACAGAGCCCCAGCGCTGGTTTTCAGCGAGTTTTGTAGGTCTTCTTCTTTTCGAGTCGATGTATTATGTTAGACAAGTTGGGTTCAGTTGGTGGCCACGCCACTCGCGGAAACAGTGGCATTTTTTTGGTCCTCAGAAGTTCCACACATCTGTGGACACTTTGGACACTCCAGCATATTGGACACGGTTTGGTCAGGAGCACTGGGTATCGGGTTTGTAGGTTAGTTTCTAACTGCGGCCGAGGTTGGATAAAAAGCGGTGAGCAATGGGTAGCTCACCCTCCGATAAGGACCAGGCCTGGGTCGACGGCGCGTTGTGTTCCTCGCGCGCCTCAAAGAGATGTCAGCGACTGAAGGGGTCCGATGGGACCGATGCCTGCCGGGGTTGCGGAAAAGTCCGAAAGGGATATCGTGGCCCCTGGCAACGTACAGGCAACTGAAGGTTTTAGTCAGTAAAAGTCTGACGCGCTCCCGCTCCGCCCAGAGCGGGAGGTCGTCAGACAGCGGGGCGATAATGTCACGAAAAAAAAAAGGTTTGGATAAAAAGGCTAATGTGCGCTTTTATCATTTCTAACGAGACAATATTATCGTAGACGCCAATGTCCAGGTCCATAAAACGTACAAATACATGCACCATAACGTTATCATGGACGGTTTCGAAGCGTCTTCATTTATTTTACTTCCCTGTGTTAACGTGATGCCACGTCATGTCACGTTCCAAATTATAAAAACGCCCAATGACATCAACTAGGAACGGTTTCATTGCGTCATGTTATCAGAAAGTCGTAGCTCACTTGAAGCAAAAGGGTTTGCCGATGCGTTACCCATAAAAGTACCATTCCGTACCCGACCGCAGACAGCAACTGCACGCGATGTGTCGCGGCGTCATTTCGCTGCAGTCTTGATTCTGAACCCGACCGCAGGCGGCAGCAGCCCGTATTCCAGTCGGTAGATAGAAGATAGAAAAATGTGTTATCGCTCGAGCGTTGGCGGCACTACTGGTCAGCGGTTGGGCTGCACGTGTCGCCTGTCACTCGTCTTTAGCTGCCAACGACGTGTCGCTAGCTACGGAAGGTAAAAATAGAAATTCATAGAAACCAGTCGTGTCACGGCGACACGTCGCCTCCCGCGATCGGGTACGTAATTGTACCTTTACCCTTAGAAACATTGGAATGTACCTTTCACTTGTAAGATCTCCGCCAATAATTGGTAACTCTATAAAGACACTAGATTTGCTTGCAAACAGTACACACAAGTTTGCATGACTTTGCATAATTTTATTGACACTTGATGACGTCAGAATGCATAATTATGACTCATCAGTTGTTTGCAAGCCGGTAACTACCAACATTACAGTTGTACCTATACTTTGTAGCCATACAATAATTTATATTGATAACACTTTCGTCTAAACGGTACATGACCCCTGAAACAAACATCATTTTTGTCAGTAATTATTTCGATTTGAAATATCAAATTCACGACATGTAGCGCAAAACCACTCGCTCATCCACTAGCCTTGCCCGTCGATTAGTAATTTTATAATACTAATACTAATTTCATGGCATTATCCAACTGATGACAAAAACAATCACCAATTAACACCCAGAAATCAAACCAAACATTGGACATAATAAACACGACAATTGGATACTAATCAATCGCCAACATAATCAGCCAATGCCAACAATGTTGGCTGTATTATGTCGTACAGATTATTGCCCATATTCGTTGGTCATCACACTCCATCGGCTATCCGACGGCAAAGCAAACAAAATTGTACAACGTGTTGCTCTAACAGATTGCTGTAGGATGTAGAAATTCGATTTGGGTAATGGATACGACATTACTTTGTCAAAACAACAATCAATTAGAAACTAATGACCGCTTAACCTGTTCATTGACAATGGCTTAACCGATTTGGCGTTACTAATATTCTGCATTACTAAAAGGCTACGATAATAGGAGGAGCTCATGGCTAAGTAATAACTGCCGCACGGGTCGATCCATTAGGTTAAGCTATTGCTGTGGATGGGTGACCATCTTTACATACCGAGACTCCTCCGTGCCTCGGAAAGCACGTTAAGCCGTTGGTCCCGGCTGTCACTCATGGATCTCTGACAGTCGTTACGGGTCGTCAGAAGCCCGAAAATCTGACAACCAGTCTTACCAAGGGTATCGTATTACCCAGTTACTGGGTTGTGGAGGTCAGATAGGCAGTCGCTCCATGTAAAATACTGGTATTCAGCTGCATCCGGTTAGACTGGAAGCCGACCCCAATATAGTTGGGAAAAGGCTAGGCAGATTGACTAAAAGGCTACGATAATATAGCGTTTTGTATACAAACCTCATGCAAACTTTCAGGTAACAGGTGTGATTCTTGCCAATCAAAGTCTAATTAATCAGATAAGGATAGGTAGGTACTGTTATTGTTAAAAGCTTCGTTAGTCAACGCCGTGAACGCATACCTAATATGTTGGTATGCAACGAGTAAATGTTATCAGCCTTTGAGATGTTTTTGAAGCTTAAGTGCCACATCCAGTCAATGTTTCTTATTCATTGCCAGGGGTCGTAAATTGAATGAATAACTCTTCAGCTGCCATGGCGTGGCACAATGTCGTTTCCGAAGTATTTCAGGATTTATCAACAGCAATCCTTATTAAAAGTACCGAGGGCATAAAATATTTTATGCTTTTGCGTTTGCAACCTTGCTTTACTTTGTAATTTTGAACTTATTTATTTTTTTATATCAAAATACTTTGGATTCGGGAAGTAGAAAATATAGAAATATCGTCATCCCTTATTTCTTTGTCCGATAATTATTATATTATTAGCGTAAGAATGTTATTTTAAAACTACCGTGCGGTGGTGCCTATAAATGCAAGGTTCGCCCCTTTACTCCCCTTTTCCCCCCCGACCCTTGCTCGCATAAGCGCCAGCCCGCGTTATGCTGAGAAATGTAGCACTAACTTCCCCAATTAATAATAATATGAATATCTGTTTGATCCAGCCTGTCCCATCTTGCTGTCCTCCCGCCAGCGACGCCCTAAGCCGAGGTTCGTACCCCACAGGGGGTGCCCTTAGCGAGCGTTCGCTTAGTATAACATAGAATAGTTATGCCCCTGGCTGGAGGCTTTAAGTTAGTAGCTTAAGGCATCCACAGGATAGTCCGGTTAAGCAGCTGCGACCTCAATCTGAGGGTCAACTACGAGATGCCATATCAAAAAGAAAAAAAAATTACTCCCCTTTACTCCGTCTCAAGCAGCTGTCCTGATAACATCGTTTTATAATATTGTGAATGTGTTATTAAAATCAGGAATGATATTTTTATGTTAAAATTGTATTTGTTTTAAATTGATTAAAGATTAATTCCTAGTCATTACGTATGTTTTTTTAAATTAAATTTATATCAACCGCCATTAGTATTATAACTATATATTTAGACGGGGGAAACCGGAGGTTGAAGTTATCCGTTTTTTTCAATTTAGTTTGTAGAGTTTCGACCTAATTCACATCATCATGAATATCAAATTACATTGGTTTTGCTATTATTACATTTCCATCGTCACATATCTCTTGTTTAGGATAAATCTGTTTCTGTAAAAATAAGACGAGTATAAATGACACACATAACTTACATCCCTATCACAATGACACAAGGATGCAGCATGCAGGCGGCCATCGCGACTATTTTCCACTTTTCCAGTACACGTCCCGCCACGGACCAATGCGTGAGAAAAATGGCCGCTGAGTAAGTTGATGGGAGGAAATAAAGTAGACACATTATCCATTTCGTCCTAATGAAATTAGAATCCTTTATTTTCTCGATATTAATGAGTTGTGCATGTAAAGGATATCGTGGCAAAAAAAGAAAAGTCATACGGGCCGATCTTCAAGGTTAAGCAACGCGTGCCGAGTTCGGTCCGTGGATGACCTACCGAGACTTCTCCGTGCCTCGAAAAGCACGATAAGCAGTTGGTCCCGGCTGTCATTCATAGATCTTTGACACTTTTTACGGGTGGTCAGAAACTCGAAAGTCTGACAACCAGTCTTGCCAAGGGGTTTTGTGTTACCAAGTAACTGGGTTGTGGAGGTCAGATAGGCAGTCGTGCCATGATACTGGTATCCAACTGCATCCGGTTAGACTGGAAGCTGACCCGAACATAGTTGGGAAAAGGCTAAGCAGATTAATTGAAAGAGTTGTGCAAGTGCTCGTAGTTCCCGTTGTTTGGCTTAGAATCCATTAGGTACTTCATTTAAATGTTGGTGTCGTGATTCGATAACAAACAGCGAAACATCCCTATTGAAACTCAATACTGTTTCAGATATAGTACATAGATATTGCACTAGATAAGGACGCTCCATAAACAAGGTCAAATTAAATTAAATAAAAAAAGTTTGATTTTTATTTGTGGTGTCAGTTGTTTTCAGTTTTATCGTGTTTAGATCACGAAACCCATCAACACGTTTGTGAAGTTTACACAAAAAAAACGGATTTTTCAAGTCGCTACACTACCTGCGGTCGATGATCCCAAAAAAAATCATAAAATTTATTTATTTTTTGTTTTATCGCGTTTAGATCGATCACTTCTGTTGAGTTTTGCTAGGTAATTTATTTTGACCCTGTAGATACTCCATTTTAAATAAGATTAGAAATTTAAATGTCTACCGATGTCAACCGATTTTGACTTCTATACAGTAGGTATAAGGATGGCATTAAAAGCAAAAGTGGTTACAATATACCAACTGTTTACTGCAGCTTCAATTTGTCATGCCGGCAACGCAATAGAAGTCAAAATCGGTTGAAAGGACTGTACTTCCTAATCTTATTTCAAATTGAGTACAGACTCCTTCCAAAAACCTAAAGAGGCCGTTCACACATTCAATGACGAAGCGCACTTTTTGTATTAGAACGTGTATCTTTTCACACCATTAGAGAGCATTCGAGAGCAGAGTGGTGGCCTAGTAGTAACGCCGTGACTTACGAGTAGGTTAGAACCCTGACAGACGCTTTACTTTGTGTAAAATATTTCATCACCACTGCTCTCAAAACGGTGAAGGAATGCATCGTGAGGAAACCGGCATGTCCTATAGAAACTTAAATTCGAAGATATGTGATATCAACCAACCCGTACTGGGCCCGCGTGGAAATTTACGGTTCGTCAGACACTAGTTGTCTAGCATTTATGCTGACCTGGCCCTATTTGGCGCAGCCGTGAGGCACACAGTACTATTCTTTTTTTTTCTGTTTTTTTTGTTTGTTTTTGTTTGAATGTTGTGTGCCTTGACCTGAGTCAAATAAATTTATTTTCTTTCTTTCTTTCTTTCACTCCCTCTCACAGAAAGAGGAGGTCTTTGTCCCAGCTGTGGGCACAATATAGACTAATGTGCTATTTACTATGCTATTCAAACCATTCCAATATCGCTTCGTTAGCGATGACTTTCATACTAGCTGTTAAGATTTTAAAAAAAAACTATATTCACAAAAGTCTGGTACATCTCTGTAAATCTCTGCAAATGGTTGTTCATTCAGTTTATCCCACCCTGGGGAGCTACTCGCCTCTAATATAGCAGCTCTTAAAATATATGTAATGGTCTTATCGTCTGTTAGTCTATAGGCTGTATAATGTTTGTAAAGCTTTGAATAGCATTAGCTTATAATAGGCTCTTGTGTCGATTGTAAATTCCCTGTAGAGTATTTGGTACAGTCAGCCTATTATGTAACTTGCCATAATGTAGGCAAGTTCTTCATTTAAAAATACATATTTTGTAAAATAACATAACATCACGCCTGTAT
The DNA here is from genome assembly GCA_963853775.1 of Xanthia togata. Taxonomy (NCBI): domain Eukaryota; kingdom Metazoa; phylum Arthropoda; class Insecta; order Lepidoptera; family Noctuidae; genus Xanthia; species Xanthia togata. Next base: position 6,250,884 of record OY970802.1, on the reverse strand, counting down.
CCTCGAAGGATTAGGCAGAGTTATAAGTATAGTACACCCAGATTTCACCGGTTATGTTTAAATCACATGTAAGCGACAGCGAGCGAGGCAGACTCCGTGTCGCGAAATTCCTGATAGAAAAACCAAATAACATTTTGCCCGACCTGGGAATCGAACCCAGGACCAGGAGCAGTAGCGCTTGCGACCACTAGACCAACGAGGGAGTTGGAATAATGTTATTCTATTGAGACGTAGCGGCGAACTACAACAGAAGGCTATTCGTAATTAAAACGTATAAAAGCTTTCCCAAATGATTTCCCATCGTAAAATTAAACGCGACAATTAATTAATGTAGTTCAAATAGACCTATTTTTAACTGTTTCGTATCAGGCGGAAGGAAACGCCCGGGTGTCATCACTGCGTGGATCGTCTCAAGGACACGGTGGAGCATACGGTGGAGGTATGCCCGGCTTGGGCAGAGCATCGCCGTGTCCTCGTGGAGGATATCGGTGGCGGGGAACCATTTTTTTCATGGAATTTGTTTTTAGTGTAAACATGCTTGTTTTATTGTAAACCAAACTCTTATCGTTTCTGCCGGCCAACTCTAGCACCGCGCGCGCTCATTGGTCAAATGAAATAGCGCGCGCTTCGCCGGCTTCCTGTTACACATTTCCGTCCCTTTCACGAAATCCCTCCCACAGATTTTAGGAAAGCGGGAGGAAAAATGATACCTATAAAAAAAAACAAATTCTATAGGATAGTATTTACACTAAATTAAATTTCTAATTAACTAAGTATAAAAATAAATACAAAAACAAAATGACACTTATGCGTCGAAGTACACCGTCCTCATCGCTGTCATCTGAAAACGTGGCCGAGAGGACTGGCAGCATTGCCCCATTGAATGGCAATGCTAATTCTTTCGCCAAAGAACGAACCAGTCACGTGAAGTGCCAACCAGTCAGCGAGAAATTTCCTTAACAAGGAGGCGCGCACTCGGGCCCGACCCATGACATGACCCGAGAATTTTGATCCCAAACGGCTCAAAACTGTAGTAACCCATGGTCATAGGATAGTTGTATTTTCGCTTAAAACTCGTTCGAATTTACTTTACGTTCAAAAAGAAAATACGTTTACTTGCGGCAAACATGACGCAAAGAAAGAATAAATACACGAAAACAACAATTTGGGGAAAAATATGCGTCACATCCACGCAAAACGGCCATCGTTCAGCATAATGCTGGGACCCTATGCGAGACAGAGCCCCAGCGTTGGTTCTCAGCGGCAGCCGGCGTTGACGTGATGACGTCACCCGGTGCAGCATATACTTAGTGAAATAACAGAAATAAAATGAAATTGAGCTCCTTAAGTTCTGAGTTTAGCTCCACGATTACTGACAAATACTTGCACTGACAGGACAGGTCCACTCAAATCTGTGTGGTTCTTTTCTCAAAAGACCATTTCAGACTAATCTACATGGTCCTCATATGGCCTGACCAAGATTATGTCTGGACTTTAAAAGAGACTGTGACCTCTGAGTTTGTTTCGGCCTTTCTTCTCAGAGTAGTCAGATAGGAAACGCCGAACTCACCGAGGATTTTTTTTTTTTAAGATGTCTTGTAAAAGTGATTCCAATATCCTATTTACAGAATAAAAAATTTCATTTCATTTCATTTCAGAAATCCGTCCTTTGCGGTCGGTGTGTCGTCTTAACACGAGACTAACAAGAACGATAAGCAAAGCAAAATTATCGAAATAAATGACGCTTACCTTCTTTTATTTACAGTGTACCTATTTCATCTATTGTTATAGGTACCTACTTCACTTTCTTATAACACTCTTCACTATTTTATTATTATTAATCTATTCATATTTTTTATTCAACCACCCTACATTAATTTTTCTTGTCTTAAAACTAAATAAGGCTGCCTGTCTACTGGAGCGGAGCGAGGCAGCGGAGCGGAGAAATGTGCCTATATTAACCAATAGGAGCGGAGCTCTGAAGCGGAGCTTAGATTCTATTGGTTAATATTACCACGTTTCTCCACTCCGCTGCCTTGCTCCGCTCCTGTGGACAGGCAGCCTAACAGTCGGTGTATCTGTCCGCCGCGGTCGGCGGCCTTTTCGCTTTGTGAGTGCACAGACGGTGCACTATTTAGCTCATCGCTAAGAACAGCTTTCTAATTACGCAACATATTTTCGTAAACGATAAAGAAAAATCTGTTTCATTTTGACAGTTCAACAACATTCATTGCGTTATTTACGTTGCTCTGCAGTTTTTTTTTTCGAACTTACGGAGCAATGGATTAGCAATCTGTTTCAAAACGATTCAGATTCGGATTGATTTTGCATTACGTAATTAGGGTACAGGTTTTTGCTTGGACAGTTTGTGTGTTTTTTGGATTGTTTTTGTTTTTTTATTTGTTTTTAAAGTTTGATTACTAATCTGCTTCGCAATTTATTTGACAAACATGTAAACAAACATGAGTTTTAGGAAAAACAACTGTGAAGCCGATTAGTAATATAGGGTTCAGTTTGCACTGCAACTTCATTTTTTTAAATGTCTTTTTCAACAGCACTAGTCAGTCTAAAATCAATTTTATTTACACTCACTTAAGTTGATGTTTGTTTACGTGGAAATAACATAAATTGGAAACAATTATTTAAATGGACCATATTATGTAGTTTATTTATTTATTTAGATGTATAAAAATTATGTATTAGGTATGTTGAAACTGTTGATACTCCCCGTCACTTGTCCATAGGGGTTCATTAGAAAACCAGCGTCAGACAGCATTTTGTCGGGCATTAATGCTGAAATGAACCTTTTTGGCGCAGCGTTGTGAGGCACTATTGCTTCATGATTATTTTACCTTTTTATTTTGTTATTGTGTTTCACGAACTGTGACCAAATAAATATTATTCTTTATTCTTCTCTCTTTAAATAAAATAAATACAATAATTGGTATAATGCTCACATAAATTTAACAACATTTCGTTCCGTCGCGTCGGCGTCTCACACAGCTTTATGCGCGCAGCTCAAAAAACTATTTGTTTGACCTTTTTGAAATATTGGTTATTGGTTACGTAATAAATAAAGCATGGTGCATTAATTAATTAATGTTATGATGCAATGCAGTATTAATATCAAAGGATGTATTGGATTCAATTCGAACGTTCGTGCCCCACCCTCTTGTATTATTTTATGGTATGCATGGAACATTTTATGGGTTGACTATACTACCGGTTCAACATATTTATATTCCGTGAAATGCAAAGCCTTTGCCTGTCCTGTCGTGATCCTGTCTTTTACCAAAACTGCCAGGGTATTTGGAAGATAACTCACGACACAGATAAATGAAACTCTGTTAAAATACGTGCCGTAAACCTACACGCAATGCAAAGTTTTTGTTTTGAAACAAGCATCGTTTGAAAACAGTTACACTGACGTTTAAGCTAAGCTTTCAACTTAAAAATAGTAATGACTTATTTTTAAACAAGTCAGCCAATATATATTAATAATAAAGCTGGAGTTTGTTTGATTGTTTGTTTGCACGCGCTAATCTATTTTTACATTTGATAGCCCAATTTTTGAGGAAGGTTATAAGGCTAGGTTAGGTTAGGTCTGGATTTGTGCCCGGTTGATGGCAATAGGCTCGCCCCCTATTACATGGGACTTAAACATAACTGGCGAAATGTGGGTGTAACTACTACACCTCTGCCCAACCCTTCGGGGAAACAAGGCGTGATGTTATGTTTGTTCTAAGGCTATTTAACGTCACACTATAGGTAACCCTCAGGCGCCGAGCAAAAAGAAAAAAAATGGTCAAGAGCGAGTCCGACTCGCGCACGAAGGGTTCCGTGCCATTATCTATAAAAACGGAAAAAAAATCATGTCTGTTGTACGGGAGCCCCCCTTAAATATTTATTCTATTCTGTTTTTAGTATTTGTTGTTATAGCGGCAACAGAAATACATCATAGCTGTGAAAATATTCGTAATCGTCCAATACAGATTCTTACAAAAAAAAAAAAAACAAATAAAAAAAAGGGATTTGGACAGGACGACGTCTGACGGGGCAGCTCGTATTTATGTACTCTAAAAATCGGATATCTATTGTTACTTATATTTCTACAACGAATAATAAAAAGGGAACATTACAAAAAGTAACAACATAAACCAATCCAAGCGTGCCTATACAAAAAGAACCCATTATATCCGGCTGATTGAAAGTAAGCACAAACTAAAAAAAGCGGTCAATAGCATGGCTTTTATCGGAAATTATATTCAAGGGTACCTTGACGAAAACTTATTACTTACTAATGAAAAATTGATTTATTCGAGAAATGGATTATCATTGTGTAAAGCAGAGTACGTTGCGTTATAGTTTGTAAATTCATTTCTATACGATACATCTACATTGTATGGACTATAATATAAATATAAAATGAAATAAAATAATGTATTAAGTCGACTGTACAGGTTTTTACACTTGTTTGATTCTCAGATAGAGAGACGCTACGAAATAGATACTACGAATGAAAGGCTACGCGGCTACGGTCTACGCTTTGACACCGCTACGCCAACGTCTACGCTTCTACGGTTCTATTGAAAATACACGTTTTTGTATTTAATATACTTTGGAATTAGTGTATTGGAACTTTCTTTGCTTTTATGAAATTGTAAAAGTCAAAGGAAAATCGAGTGTCTTGCTCGTTTTATTCCTTTTTGAATTAAATAAGAAGAGTATTATGTTTTCATTGGTCTCGTGTTGTAAAATAAATGAAAATAAAACTGGAAGCAAAGGTATAATTAAAATTATATGAAACACAGTTATATAATACTTCGCAATAAGTTCGCTCGTATTACATACATGCAACTTTATACAGTCATCGATTAAACACGTTGTGCATACGTCTTTGGTGAACATGGACATCTTTGGACAATCCACCGGGAATACAACCTAATCTATTGTTAATTATCACGTCAACGGTATAGGCATAGGCTGATTGTATATCAACCTCAAAAGATGTGTACATCGACAAGAGTTAATTTAATTCAAATTCATTTATTAAACTTAATTAACAATAGTTCACAAGCATACAAGTAACATGACATGAAATTCTTACCGACAGAAAACTTTGACAGACTGAACAGCGGGTCCCAAACTAGGCACAGCTTGTATCTTGGTGACTCAAACACTACACAAAGTTAACAATTTAAAGGGTTCTGCTAGCGCAAGATTGCTATTGATAATTTCAAAATAATAATAATAATAACCCCAACGCCATATCTCTACGTTGACATCGTCGTGGTGAGGCTTGCGCGTTCCAAACTCTAGGTCTGTTACGGTTGAGTTTAGTTTGCTGGAACAGGTCTAGGATGAGGAGCCGAACCAAGAAAGATACAGAAATCCGCAAGGCAGCATGTGGCAAGCTGTTGGGCAGTAGCAACCCCACGGACCCTATCTCCCGGGAGAAATCTTGTTCCTCATCTCTGGCTTGCCTTTATTGGCCGGCTGGAGTGAACACTGACGAGGAACAGAACTCCCACCTCTATCTTGCCTTAATTGGCCAGCTTGAATGGAGATTCGCAAGAGCAAACGTGCTCGGGGGAAAGAAGTAAGTTCCAGTAAGTGCTCGTAGGGATCTTGAGCATCTTCCGGGCTCTGGGATTGTTCTGAAAGCCGTGGAACCTCTCCACTCCTCAAGCACCTCAGGACATGTTGCCTCCTTGTTGCTACGTCACTATGTGCTGGCGACAGTTTTCGGTGGCCCATTATTATGTGTGCAAGTCACCCCCTGCCCATTTTATCCTTGCATTGATCAGGCAGGGGACATAATCCTTCCATAGTTCTAGGTAAACAATCCACTACAGCCACCCAAACCCATAGCCTAATCTTTTTTGTTTCCATGTTCTGCAATAGTCCTGCACCAACCGGGGGTAGTCCTTGGGTGCACTTGCATAGTGCATACAGGGATAATCATCGGTTGGTGTCTCATTCCTTTTAAAACTGTCTAATGGGCCTCTGCGAGTTGGCTTCGGCCCCTCGTACGCATTCCAAAGGATCGGAACCTCATGGTCCCGAGATAAGTAAAGACTTATATATGTCACCGCGGTTATATACGTCTACCTGTAAAGATTATAACATAATCTTATGCGTAACTATTTATTTGTTATTGACCATAAAGTCCTGCCCTCTATGGGTTACTGTAGAATATTGTTACAACCGTTTGCATGCATCTGGGAATAATCGATTCCTTTGAGATCAAAACGCCATCTATTGCAAAACTTGTGAACTCAGTCAATATACTGTGAGTTAACGAGTTAAAGAGAATTACTAATTTCGATGTTGGAACTAAAACTAAATTTTAAATTAAAAGGGAACGTTTATTTAATGATTCTTGTGTTTTTAGTCATATTAACAAGTGGCATAGTAAATTTGTTTATGACAAAACACTACTTATAGATCACGAAGTTGGCGCGATTTGCGAATATTAAGATCAATAATAACTGAATTATTAATTTAATACGAGAACTAAATAAGTTTCAATAATAGAAAACCAACTATAAAGTAATAAGATTATTTTACACTGCAATTTACTAATGAATATCTGTGGTTTGTTTAAATTCCTTGAATCACAGGAACTGTTGTAAAATATAGAAAAACTGAAGTTGTAGAAAGTAATAAAGATTCGAATTCAACTTTAATCTAAATAACCTTTGTACTATTGAATATTAGCATTGTTTAATTATAAAAGAATTAACTGATAAGAATTTTAGCATTGTTAGTAAGTTTTATTGAACAAACTTAGTAATAAGATATTGTATTGAAATACGAGGTACGTCGTCCGACTTCTGAGGAAGGCGTCACCCACCGAATGGCGTGTGGGTAATAAACGTGAAAACTAGTTGTGTTTGAAATTACTGAGATTGAAATAGTTGAACAAATAAGAATAACCTCTGTAACATAATGTTTTGATTTAAAAGAGTGTCCATGGAGTTTCTTGCCCGTTCTTCTTCATCAGGACCTACTTCGCTTGGAATGGGCGACTAGCTTCACAAAATAACTCTAACTGAATGACCCCTTGATAAGTCAAACTCAAAAGTGCCTGTAAATGTTATAATTTAATTAAATGTTTGAGTTTGAGGTAAGACTTGTGTGTGATTGAAAGCCAACTACCTATAACTACCATCAACGAAGAATTACACCAGAGAATGGTCAGAAACGGCACAGGGTAGATACCTCGTCGTGTCATATATAATAATAATAATAATTAGCCCGTATTGTCCTACTGCAGGGCAAAGCCTCCCTTTTCTTTTGCCACACAATTCGACTCTGAGCCAATATGGACCGATCCCTCCTAAAAGCGTCAAGTTCCACCCACCATCTACGCCTGAGTCTTCCACGATTTCGCTTTCAGGAACTCATGTTGTAGTGGTTTTAGCCCACAATGCATCAGACATGCAGCTAACGTGTCCGGAACTTGTCAATGTTAACTTTGATTTGGATATGTTTGCGCTTCTATATCGACTATTGTATCTTTAAAATAGTATTTGTATTTTTTGTAGTTAAATATATATATATATATATATACATGTATAATTTTATTTTTGCTATGTATCTTCTGGACAATGGGGTACATATAAATAAATAGCCATCTTATACCCATTATTCCAAAATACGTACGAGTAAACTAAGTATCTAGAAACCATTATTTCGCGACATTTGTGGGGGTTACATGTTTATATGACGGCACGGTTGGCGCAGTGGTTAAGCAATTGACTGCTGCACTGCGTGTCGCAGGTTCGATTCCCGCACGGAACAAATATTTGTATGACCTGCAAGTAGTTGTTTTGGGTCTGGCTGTTTGTGTATGTGAGTTTAAATGTTTGTAATCACACCCACGATACAGGAGAAAATCCTAGTGTGGGGTAAAGTTAAAAAAAAAAAAAACACGCATACCATACACGGTAACCATTCAAGGCCATTGGAATTTAGTCGCGTCCAAACCATAAGCTGTTATACATTTCTCAAACTCGGTAAACTTTTTGACAAAAAACCTACTTCCGTCAGGCCAATCAAAACAAATATAAACCTTCTCGTTGAAAATCCAGTTTGAAAGTCTCAATCCTGAAAATTGCTTTATATGCATATGGAACGACTGTGTGTTCCGTATGCATATAAAGCAATTTTCAATTTACGATTGGTTCGTCCCGGTTGCCCGGTTGTTCGGTTACCCGGCGGCCCGCGCGGTTAGCGGCTGGTGCAAATGGTGCAATTGTTACGATCGGTTCACCAGCGATGCTTCAGTAACCACGTGGGCACTTGCCGGAAAATTTACCTGCGATCTGCTAGACTGCATATGATCTGCAGATGAAAATGAAAGTTTGAATGTATAGCTTGCGAAGTGGATAATGATAGTGGGGAACAGTAGATTAGTTCGTGAGTTGGCTTCTTTTTGATTTGAAGATTTTTTACCGACTTCAAAAAGGAGGAGATTATATGTTCGTTGGTATGTTTCTTTTTTCTTTTTATGTATTTTCATCGAATTTGTAATCAAGTGTAGATCGATTTTGAAAATTTCTTATTTTGAAAATTCAGTCAACTACGAAAATGCTCTTATTAGTCTAAAAAATACTGATACCTCCTTTTTTAACATCTTCAAAGACCCTGATACTTACGCCTTTGCGCTTATAGAATTGGTCAAGAGAGCTTTACTCTCGAACTCTAAAAATGTATTTATCACTAATAGCAAAAGAACGATTAAACCCTGGATAACAACAGGTGCCCTTCGGTGTATTAGACTAAGAAATTCAACCTTCCTTAAACTTAAATCAAACGCACATAATCAAATTCTAGTGATTACATATAGACGATATCGGACTTTCTGTGGGAACCTTATAAAAAAACTAAAAAATAAATTTAATAAAGACAAAATCAATGCATCTGCTAAAAACCCTCGGGCTCTGTGGTCAACCATTAATGACATCACAAATTATAAGCTATCTAGGAGCTCAAATAGCGTCCTACTTGAGCTAAAATCATGTCCCCAAGACTCAGTTAACTATGTTAATAATTATTTTATTAACATTGGACAAGCTCTAGCTCAGAACATCTTAAATAGTCACTTTCCCCCTACATCTTGTAACACAGACAGCCCTAACCTGTCCTCTTTTGTTCTCCTAGACACCTCCCAGGAGGAAGTCGAAATTATATAAATGTCCAATATTGGTTCTTTCCTTTTAAATATTATTAGGTGTGAGCTCAACATTAAAAAAAACTGAAGAACCCTAAACTACTCTCCATTTTTTTAAGGTTCACTTAAAAAAATGGAGAGTAAGTAAAAAAAATAGAAAAAAGTACCTTGGCAAGAATGGTAAGAAGGTGAAAAGGGATGTATGTATAAATTAAACAGAAAATTGAATGGTATTTTTATTTCCATAGTATGAATGAATAATTATTATATACTCTAAACATTTATATTCAGTATAAAAGAAGACTGTTTTGTTTAGAAACATCCTCGCCTTAATGATTACAGTATCTATTTGTCGGTCATTATAAAGAATCATTATATACATTATGTTCAATAATTCTAGTTTTTACAAATTAAAATAAAGGTTGAGACGAGTAGAAATTTAATTTACAAAAAATAACAAACTTTACATTAATGTACCTATAACTAAAACATTTTTGCCCTTAAGGTGATTGCTTCAGGGTAGCCGTTTTTTGCAATTTGCAGGCCAGTGCTAGGTTGTATGTTAATTAAATGTTGCACGCGGGTGTAAGTACATAAGTTGTACTACATACGTCTTACACCCGCGTCTAACATTTCAATCAAAACCTAGCACTGGCCTGCAAATTGCAAAAAACGTAAGAAAATTTGAATTTCGCGGGCTACCCTGACGCTTTCACCTTAAAGCTGCATACAATAAATTGGTTATATTATTATAGTAAATATCTATTTTCAAGTAAAGTGCTACTATAAACACTCCGATGAGACTAATCTATCCCTCATACAAATACTTTACTTTAAAATCTATTACTAAAGGTGAACGCACACTTTTCAGAGCCGAAGGAGGCGAAAGAATCGAATTTTAGAATTACTTGTATGAAATCCTATGGAACCTCGCACACTTACCGAATCGGACGAATAAGGTCGTACGATTCGGTGCGGATAAGTGTGCGAAGTTACATTGGACTTCATTTAAGTAATTCTAAAATTTGATTCCTTCGCCTCCTTCGGCTCTGATAAGTGTGCGTTCACCTTAAACCAGCTATTGGTGCTGGCTCATACCATTACTTTATGCGGACACCGTTATCGGGCCGTCTTTATAGGATATCCTAAAGGGATATCCGATAAATACCGTAACTAAGGGTAGATTACTAGTTGAGCGCACTCTGCTATAAAAAAATAACTGCCCTTGGACTCTGCAGTGCCTCAAACTAGCAACGCCGCGTACGCTATAAGTAGATAATTAATAATTATGTAAACGTTTCCAAAAAAAATTGATATTACTGGATTCAAAATAAAAACACCTTAAAAATGAGCAAACGAGTTAACTCGTTTGCGCATTTTCAAGGTATTATAGCAGCGACCGTAAGCCGTTAGAATACCTACAGAATTTTGAAATTTTTACTCTAGGTACCATCTACTTGTAATATATGACGTGTTACCTCGCATTAGAGTGAGCGTGTTAGGACACGGAGAAACGGCATTTTGGCAAGGAAAGCACAGATAATCATTACCACGTTTAACTTCATAAGAATTGTAATGAGAATTAAATTCAATAGTTTCAAACATACAGCAACGGAAAAAAACCTCTTCAGTATCTGTCACCAAAATTGCATCAATTTGGCCAAAAGTGGGTAAGAATTGTTCATCATCTATATCTACAGTAACAATAGAGTTCCGCTGCCATATAACACCAGCTATTGTAGCGGAAGTAACCGAATATTTGAGGACAACGCCAGTGCCGAGAGAAAACTTGACAGTGTCTCCTGAATTTAATGCAGATTTTTTTCCTAGTATTTTTGTTGTAGGTATTGTATTTTTCACAAACAATTCATTGAGCATAAGTTGACATTTTATTGCTAGAGTCTTGCAAACATTGACTCGATTAAAAGATGATCTAGCCACTAACTTAGATACCCTGTGCTTGGCTTCAAAACGCATAGCCCACATGTTACGTACGGGGCCGAACTTCATTAGCATGGTAGGATAATGAGTCAGAAAATGAAACTTTGGCTGCAGGGGTGATTTTGTTAGCTCCGTGTACAATTGATTAAATTCTGCTATTATAACCCGGAGTTGAATATTGGTGTCACTGAAGACCCTATGACTTAATAACCTGTCGGTGATTTGCCGCAACATAATGTATAATTTCCATACTTTATTTTCTAAAGGAATGTAAAACCCGGCTATTAGGCTGAAGTATCTAATAAGGGTAAGCATTTCTGATGCTGAAGTTTTTAATTTTACTTTCGAACCTTGGACAACTAAACAATTACTTGGTTTTGAATTCCTATCTGGTCCATAATCAAATGAAATTATTCTTTGTTGCAATACTGAGATCTTTAAAAGACCTTCGGCAAGGAAGTGGTTTATGACAAAGGTCATTACATAACGAGCTACACCTTCTAATATATCATGCATTGGGTCTACTGCTACATTTTGAAATAAATCAAATCCTGTCACCTTAAGCCAACAGCATGATTCTTTAATGCCCGTGTTAGGTGTATCGTTTTCTTGCAATTGAGCGTGGTATGAAGTCATATTTCTAAGCAAGTTACTGTTTTCATATAGAGCAGTTTGCAAACCTTTCTTGTCAATGTTACAGATTCTGCAACACTTGTTAGCTGAAAAACTTTCAGTAAACCCGAGAATTGAATTCAGGCCCAAATTATCGCCAGATATAGCAACAACCTTCAATTTTACGGTTCCTTTAAAAAACTGATTTTCTATAAAAATTCCTTTGTTTTGCAAGTAATTCAATTCCTCAATAACAGGGTCAAAAATAGCTTTGTTTCCATATTTAGTTTTGTCAGCAGAATGGCAAATAGCTAACAGCAAAATGTTATTCAACAATGAAAATAAATGTGGTGGGAGTGCTGGCAAGGAAACGTATACACCACCAAGCTTATGCACCCCAGCGTGGCTCCCCAAAGGATTTCCAATTTCAAAATCATCATAGTATACTACTAAAGGAAGAATAATGTCCGACGCCTGCGGTGTACACATTGCCAGCCATACAGATCCCTGCATTACATTTTCTAGACACATTGGCCTCATCGGATTTTCTTCACGGATTATTAAATTACCCCTTAGGTGGTTCAAATAATCCGTTACATCTTTCCAAATAGTGTCAATGGAAAAAAAATTCTTCAAAACCTGGCGAAGTTGAATTACTTGCATTGTACGTGGCTTGGTGTGTAATGTTAAAGTGTTACTCCTTTGTGAAATGTCAGGACAATAACCAACGATTACTTCATGTGGTGGTATAAAAGAACCTAATAAATTCAATTCTCGGAATCTCAAATATTCTGAACGAAACGGAAAAAAGATGCCCTTCAAAGCTGTGTTGAACTTATGAAGTCGTTTATTAATTTCGCTTCCAGACATGCTTTCCTCATCAGCTAGCACAGGGCCGAATACGGACATTAAAGACGGTGCGATATTGTCAAGAAGGGTTTGCAAATGACTAACCATAGCTTGTACAGACGATCGAGATACAGAGGGATTTACATAGAGCGTTGAAATAAATTTCAAAACTTCTTTATGAATAATACTATCAGCATTATCAAGGACTTCCGGTTCACTATCAGCTTCAATGTATATGTGCTCAGTTGCTACTTTGGTAGTCTCTGTTTCACACATAGGAACTACGCAAGCCTCGTTTGAGGTGGATGGCAAATAACGAGTGTTTACTTTATTCAAATGTTTTAAGTTAACATGTTTTCTAAATTGTCTAACGTCCGTGAAATACCGGTAGCATGCGTCTTCACCACATTTATAAACTCCAGTAATATCAATTTTTTCACATTCTTTCCTTATGTGGGTAATAAGTGAAGAAAACGTGGGAAAAGTCCTTTTACAACTGTGACACTTCATCTTAATTTAAATTGTGACTCCGAGAGTAACTAATATCTCCTTCACAGATTGTGACATACGATCGTACGATGTTTTGACTTTGTAAAAACCAATTTGGATAATAAGCCAAATGTTATAGCTTTCAGTAGGATATTTAGCCGCAGTAGCATGAAATATTTTAAAAGTCACATCAACAGCTTCAGTTAGTGTTGTGAACTTGTAAAACGTATTGTCACATACTGTGAAGGAGACACCTGACTGGCGGCACCAAATTATAAATGGTTGGAGGCTAATACCTAGGTTTTGAAGCTTTTGGCGACGCTCCTCAATTACCACTTGCACGTCTGCGTCATCATCCACGATGGTCACAAATCCATCCAATATCTCCGCTCGTGAAGCTTGCCAGTCTTTTCTAGATCGACGGGCAGGAGGAATATTAAAGAGACAGCCGAGTAGCAATATCGCTGCTATTAATTTTGTCTCCGGTTGTTCATCTGGAAAGAAAATAATAATAGTATATTTGACACAACACATCATCATTAACTGAGCAAATAGGGAAAAGTATCAGAACAAAATAAAATCTATCTATATAAGTAAAAATGAATTGCCGAAATGTGTGTCCGCCCGCCCGTTACTTCTGAACGACTGCACCATGTTAGATAATTTTTAAATTCTTTTTTGTCTATATATTTTATAACGGGTTCACCGACCCAGGGAGGTCGAGCACCTAGAACTATATAACAGAATCATTTCCTTACCGTCACAAATTGCCAATGTATCAGCTATTTTTCGACGAAGAAACGAGTCCTTTGTGGTGTTAAGCTTCTGCTGAGCAGCTTTTAGTATGTTTTCCGATGAAGCATCCAAGGCGTCGAGGCCCCCGGATTTATCAGGGAACAGTGCTTCGTAGTCATACGTCAGGAGTCGCCATCCATCACTTGACTTCAGGATAGGATACTTATTGAAGTACTCCTGTAATGTCCCTTCCTCGTAGTACAAGTACCGGAGGCGAGCTCGCACCGTCTCCCGCCACAGGGCACTGACCTCCTGCCACGGACCAGCTGAAGGACTTGACAGCTGCTCTAATGCTGACGCTACGTCCTCCACTTCACCTGACAACAAAAATTAAAACGATTAATAATTAGTACAATGACAATAACGGTTCTTAGATTCAGATATTTTGTAATTTGTAACGAAAATTTATACTAATTCAGATATTTTTCTCAATAATTTTGTTCTTGATAATTTAATTCAATCTGAAAACATAAAATTTCTTGAAAAGGAGTTACCTTCTTTAAGTCCGGTCAGGTCGATTCCAGCGAGTGGAGGGGTGTCTAGCCTAGGACTGGACTTGGAGCGAGAACGTGACTTGGGCTTTTCAATAAGGCCCAACGAAACTAAATGCTGCCGTCGAGCCCTTCTGGCGGTGACTAACCAGCCAGAGATATTGCGCTTAGCCTGGTAAGCATCAGCCGGCAGGTACGGCGCGTAGTATAGGGGTGGTGACTCCTCTTTAAATAATCTGCCAATGTCGTAGGATAGAGCAAGCAGCTGCGAATCTGTCAGAAGTACCGGGTTTTCGGCCGTAATGAGCTTCTCCATAAGCAGCTTGCATAAACGCCCACGCACGTTTGAGGGTAAGGTGCCCGTTTTCTGCCCAATTGCTATTATTTGTTTTCCCTCGACTGATGAATTCAGTATGGTATTCACCTGAAACACAAATAGTATAAGTATGGCATTACAAACTAAATATGCAAGGTAAAAGTTAAAAAAAAAAGTCACTAAAATGTTGAAAATACAGGTTCAATACCTACCTTCCATTCAGTATAATGATCAGTTGGAGTCGGTGCCAGTCTAGGCATCATGCATTTAGTTGTTAGTTATAGCTGTCACCAACTCCAAATATATTACTGATCTTTGTGACATATAGTATAGCTCCTAAACGGCCGTCCGTACACACATACAGGACAGGACAGGTACAGACGTTAAACTTATCTGTTTACGCCGGGGGTTAACAATATTGAATGTCAATTTAAATTCCTTATCAAAAGTACAGGATAATAGGCAATAACTTACTAAATTGCTCCCGGTGGACTCTTGTCTAACTGCTTCACCCACTGACGACGACGAGTCCAGTGGTATCACCAGTATGTCACCATCCTAAAATAATATTTACTTTGAGACAATGTTATAATAGTACATGTAACAAAAAGGTGTGATAATATGAGTATGTACGGTCAATTAACCTCAATAATCGTTGAAATAATCACTAAATGTGTCCGAGTGCGACCGTTAACTAACAGGCTATAGCTAGCCCTAGCCGGAGATAACTCAAGGGAAGTGTTTATATTTTTTTACTAGTAATCGGTTCAGCATTGCAGGTGTGAACGGTCCTGCCCTCGTCCCTTGATCCGGCCCTGATAAAAACTAATCGATCAAGATCAGGACTGATCCTGGTCTCAAAGAATGTCTATACCAAATTTTGCATCGGTTCAGTGTCTTAGGTATGAAAATGTGAAAAGGTCCTGCCCCAGCCGACAGATAGACAGACAAACTTACTTTCGCATTTATAATATTAGTATGGATGTAATTACAAATTAATACATATTGCTCTTGAACCAAAAAACAGTAAGTACGAGTACTTTTCTACAATTTTGCAGAACTTACCAAATTTTCCTGGTTAAGTCCTGCTTCGCAGTCTTGGTTGAGGATTGAGCTTTGCAGTCCTTCACACGGTGGCAGAGGCTCTAAGTTACAAGGTAGACTAGTTAACAAGTCATTCCTCAGGACCTCTTCAAAGAGTGATGAATTGTAGGAGTTATCCTGAAATTTAACAAGAAATTTAAAAAGGTAATAATAATGTACTTAGTTGGTAAACTAACAAGACTGATGAAAAGTTATGATTTTATTCCACTTTTTAAATAAATACTGCACCGGTTAAATTGTTAGGTATCTTAAGAAGACTTTAAAATAATAAAAGTTAATAAGTAGGTACCTACCTACATGCAAGTAGGAGAATGTGCATTTAAGCGACGCAGGGCATGTGTAAGCAAAAAGTTTAAAACAAAATTTACTTTTTTGAAATACAATTTAACATGAAAACAAACCATATCTTTTGGTTGGTCGCTTTTTAACATGGCCAGAGCTGCTTCAAACCGGAGTCTGTCCCCTATTTGAGGGAACATACTATGTATGTCTTGTTTACTAAGCATCTGCATTGTTGCGATATCAATTCTTTCAGCTGAAAAAAAAGGTAAATTTAACAGCGCCCTGATTGCAGCTGTGAAATGCACTACGTCGCATCGACTTTATAAAATGTAGGTTGGTAGAGCTCGTCTAAGCTGAAATGACGCGCCCCACTACTTAAATTTGTATACGTAAGTAGTTGAAATATGGGGTATTCAGATCTCATTAATCAGATCTGAATACCCCATATTTCACGTTTCAACCATTCGAGTTCCCTATTCAACATTCAGAATGTTAAACGAATGTATTCAGAATCATCTATTCAAATTGACTGTTTCATTCAGATCGAAATGAGACATCTATTCAAGATATTTAGAATAAGTACTCCATTATGATTGAAACTTCTACGATTGGGATTTTAATCTATGATATTGTATATTACTGTGAGTTAGGTATTTCATCAGATCTGAATACCCTATATTTCACGTTTCAACCATTCGAGTATTCCTATAACTATTCAAGTAACCCCTTAATCATTTCAGTTTATTCCTCTGTAACCCCATAAAATATTTAACTATTCAAAATATTCATTTCAGTTTATGCCTCTGTTTTTCAATCAAACTTGTTCTTTCTTCGTCAAGTCATAAGTTTAGTAGAAGTGTACCATACTTACTCATCAACAGCATCTGTTCGTGTGTGTAAATGAACCGAGCAGTTTAACTGCTCATTTATAACAAGCTGTTCAGTATGAACTTTCGATGGCGGTTAATTAGTATATTAATATTGCTAGTGTTTAAGAAATAAAACTGATAACTGGTCAAGTTTAAATATTTATTTCTACATAATTATAAAAAGATTATTTTATACACATCATTTTAATCAGATACATTTTTTTTTTTTAAAAGCCCTGATACATTTCTTACATAACTATTATTTACATTTTCACCGACCTAAATAATAGAATACAGGTAAGTTTATAGATAACAGATTAGTAGGTTTAACATTCTACAATCATTAATACGTAAACTAGAATCGTTCTTATCTTATCTTACTGACAAAACACTTTATTTTCTTTACACCATTTATTCAGACAAAACACATTTTTTAAGGCACATACATTGGCGTGATGCATACAACTTAAAATGTCAGATGAATCTGAATAATTATTATATAATGTTACCAAACTTGGACAGTTTTTACTTTCTAAATTGTATACATTATTAATTTGGAATATATCTTTTAACCATAACACTTTTTCGTTTCCTTTAGTAAAAATAAATTTATTTTTAAAAAAGTTGCTAAAGTTTGCTTTATAATGAAAATATGGCACAAAGCCTTCGTTCCAGTTTATTCCTCTGTTTTTTTCAATCCAAGCCACTTGTAACCTTTCTTTCCTCGTCAAGTCATAAAATGGTCGTGGTGGTTTTATCAACAGTACTTGTATATGTCCTTTGTACATTATTGCTATTTCTTTTGGAATAAACTCATTTCCTTCACTCTTAAACCCTTGAACATCTACGATGACATTCATGATAGTTTTCTCACAATATTACTCAGCGGCTTGTATTCGAACAGTCGATCGTTTATTATTAAACAATAGGCAGATGTATTATCTTGAATATCTTCAGAGCATTCAATTTCTAATCGCACGTCAACTGGTCCAGTTTTAAGTGAATCGTTTTGTCTTGAACAGTCAATCACAAAAAGCGGAGCAATTTCTTTAAACTGGTTTAAGCTAAGCAATGGATCAATGCCTAAGCTGTAATACGACTGACGAAAATTAGCATACATTTCATATAATATACTATATTTACCTTCATCAAACTTCAGATTAAGTGAGTCATACGGATAGTATTGAGAATTCAAATATAATTTAATATTGCTTACATTGCAGTGATCAAATATCGAAGAACTTCTAGTTTTATTATTTTTCCGAGCTGTTTGCAAACCAAATATAATAAACCTTGGTTTTTCTAGCTGGGAAGTTGTCTTTACTGATCAGGAATGTTTTGTTGTTCTCGGTAGTAATGGATATTCATACAAATCCCAATTTCTAAATGCTATCTGTATAGAACGAACTGTATATCTCTCTCCAGGCTTTTAAGCAATAACAATTTATTACGATCAGAAACTTTAATATGTGGCACACGCCATTGTATTTTTTGTATATCTATTTCTACGTTATCATTTTTGTCTATAAGCACACAGTTCAATGCCGAGCTGCTTCGTTGTAATATAAGTTCATGTTTACAATTGATTATTATTTTATTATAATCTTCTGCAAATCCGAGTATTCTGTTCAATGGCACGATAACACTAAAATATCCATTCCTTAATTTCGTACCACCTAAGTTCCATCCCCAGACTGCTGCAGCTTTACTTTCACCTTCATTCATAGACACATACGATTTTAAGGATGTTGTAATACCAACATTTTTAATGCGATCGATTTCAACACCATTTATTTCATACCTAATATCTTGAAACAAATATGAAATTGGATTATTTATAAAATCAACGTCTTTTTTTATTGTTTTCCCTGCTGGATCTTTAGTAGATACACTTGCATACCCTTCTATAAAAATGGAACTGTTGCAGGGTAAGACATACAAATCTTGATGATGAATGGGTATTCTGACTTCATTATTTTCTTTGAAACTAGTGTTATACGGATTGTAGCTATGGATCTCATAACTTTCAATAGAGTTGTCATGTTGCACTAAGTCTGTTATTTGAAGCATGTTGTTATTATTTAAATTTTAATCCAATATGTGTGAGAAATCTTTTATTCTCTTTAGTAATTTTAATTTTTCCTTTAATGTTTAACGCGTTGGCACGTCTGACTTCTTTGGAAACAGGATGTGAAATATTACATGTTCTTCTCACGATAGGCGTTTTATTAAAAACTAACATGTTGTTTCTATTTATAAATAAAATAGGTAGTATTACTATTATTAAATTTTAGCTCAATTATTCTTTACAATGTGAGTAGTGATTATCATGACAGACAATCAAAGAATGTGTTTAGAGTATCAAGATATAAACTTATATAACTCGTCCTAATTACGTTAAAAGGACATCCATCTGTATTAATAAAAAACATCAATTTGCTATGGTACTTTATTGTCTTTCCAAAATGACTTAAGAAATTTTAAACACAGGCAATTATACAAGTGATCACGCTGAACATTTTCATAATTATACTGAATATTATTTCCAACATATTTCATAAATTCTTTTGGAGGTTTTAAGTTACCGTAACTGTCAAAATATTCTACGTATTCATTTATCTTGCCATAGGCTACCCAATGAGTACCAGAGTTTTCAGAAGAGTCAAGATTGATCACTCCACATTCTATCGGCAATACTTTATCTGGTAACTTATCTCTCATAAACACACCTCGAAAGAATGGAATATAATTCGAGTGTTTCATTATATCAATATTGGTTAAAGCTCTATTAGGTAGCCGAGATTTCAGTTTTTTTTTTTCTCTGATATGTAAATGCCTAAACCATCTTTGTAATGGTTGAGATGTAAACCTCTTCCAATAAATAACCCCTCCATTTCCTTGTTGTGTCGTTCTGCTTCACACAATTGCTTCTTAGCTGTTTTATATGCGTTAATTGCTTTTGCAATACCAGCAGCACCTCCTGCTAAACTGCCAGCAGCAGATAATCCAGCAAATATTGGTACTAAAGGAAGAAATCCTCCAGTTTTTGGTACTGGTATAATCCTAGGTAATTTTATTGGTGTATCTGATGCAAATTCTTTAGCTGCTGCATAAGCTAATTCCATCAATGCTTTCTTACATGATGGTTTTAATTTTGTAATGTGCTTTTTAGTATGGGTAACAATTTTTTTAAGACTTTTCTTAAAACCAGCTCCTGTTTTTACTTTATTGATGTTTTTGTTCAATGCTGATGAAACTGTTTTTTTATTGTCTGTAATAACTCGTGTTGTTTTCATTGCTATTTCTTTTTTTTTTTTTTTTTTCTTAAGTAATAGAAACGTATTTAATAGGTACAAATACAAGTCTTTTTTGTTTTAAGAACTAATACGTAATGAATAGAAAAATATGTGTATTTGCTTAAATACATATTGAAACAATTTTTTTTTTGATCCCACTTAAAACACATTTGTTTTATCTATCCAGCTGTTCTCGCTAGTAGGAAGTCCGAGCCACTTCACATAGACTTGATTCCCTTTTCTATTCAATACTTTTTCAACTAAGTACAAATCAGGATTGCTGGTTTTTTGAAGTTCTTGAGCATAAAACGCTCCTAGTATTGGTCTACATCTTGCATCTTCTATCAAGTAAGTTAGCGGATTAGTTTCTTGTATTGTTTTTATCTTAAATATTTCTGTTGACCAATTAGGATAATAGCCTTTATCAAAACATCCTTTGTATTTACTTATCCTTACAAAGTCACCAACACTAAATTTCCTACACTTAGTGTTTTTCTTACTTTCAGCCATACGAATATGTCTTTGCAGTATGTCTGTTTTATTGTCATGATTTATAGAAGCTGGAGGTTGTCCCACAGTTCTATGAGTAGTGTTATTGTATTCATATACAACTTTGTTGAGCGTTCCATTCATCCACTTGTAATTCCCGTTAAAACTAAATTCTTTGTATAATTTATTTTTTAATGTCCTTATTAATCTTTCAACAATTGAGGCTTTTTTCGTAGAATACGTTGAATAATGATTAATATTGTACTTTGTAACTATATTTTTGAATTTATTATTATAAAACTCTTTTCCCAGATCAGTTTGCAAATTTCTTGGAACACGTCCTTTAAGCAATTGACTTTCAAATGCTTTTGACACCTCTTGCTTATTTTTTTGTTTCAAAGGAACTGTCCAAGCATATTTTGAAAAAGTGTCTATGATTGCTAGTATATATTTGTTACCACCATTCACTTTTGAAATTGCTTGCATATCCATTAAATCTGCTTGCCAGAGATCGTCGATATCTTTAAGTATGACCTGTCTTCTTGGAAAGTTAGCTCTAGCACATTTATGAATTTCATTTATGACATCTACTTTGCTCATAGTGCTTATTTAATTTTCCTGAGATTTCCTTCAACACAATATTTTTTTCAAGATATCTTACTTTATCGTTTAAAATTGAAATCAGTTTTTTCAGTTGTTCTATTTGCATGCAAATATTAACTTTCAGTTTTTCGATTTGCTTTTCAGTGGTATTTTTAATCTCAACACGTTCCACACTTATGTTACTTTCAGTTTGATTTGTACAAACGGAATTAATATTTTTATGTTCATTCATGTTGCATGCAACTTTGATAACTGAGAACATTCCGAAGATTTTTAGTCTTTTATAATATCAGCTTCTTTTAACTCTTCTATAATTGATAGAATTTCATTGTCGTGATTAGTATTACCAGCATTTTTTGAAGCAATTAGAAGTTTTAACCTTTCAATTAGTTCATTAGGGTCATCCCAGTAAATGTAATCGGTATTACTTTTATATTTTTTTAACTTAGGTAAAAAACCACCGCTTTTTGTTTCCATTATCTGTCCTTCATCTTGAACATTACTGTTTTGCGAAAACAAAGGTTTAATAATTTGACGATATTTTAAACTTTTATCACCTTTTATTTGACCATTAGGATGAAAGTCTCGTTTATGTGCGTGTGTATTATGAAGCATATCTTTATAGACAATTTTATCTAGTTCAGTGACCAAATTAAGGTTAGGTTTACTGCGTACCAAAAGTTCCTTTAGACCTGGTGTTAATTCATACGGCCTTTTATCAATAGTAACTATATTTGTTTTGGGTGAATTACAGGTCTTTGCAAAAGATACGTAACCTTGCTATTCCCCATCATCAGTTTTTTATTTTCACTACGTATACCAAATGGAACATTCATATTACCATATATTTCTATCATATCTTCTTTATTTAGTGAAATCAGTGTATCATTAGAATCTTTAAAAGGATTTCTTGAAATAACGTCTTTATAACACTCAGAATCTTCATTTGAATCCATTTTTATACATTCTTTAAAACTTTCATACTCTGGAACATACTCTGTTGATGAGTTAAATACATCTCTTGAAATGTCAATTATTGGTTTAATTATATCATTCGCTTTAATGAATGTTTCTAGTGGATCTGTTATTGGTTTGAAGACCTTTTTAAATTTTAAATGAGCGGTATCTTCTTCACTTTGCATTGTTTTAATTTTATTTTTTATAGTATCGACTGATTTTATCAATTGTTCTTTAATATTAACCTGCATAATGTTTTACTTTTTTATAATACCCCATTTAATAACGGCCCATCCGTTATATACAGATATCAGATTTCGATTAATATATTTTCTGCAATTAATTGGTATTTATATGCAGTTTCTAAAAGTATATAAATATGTCAAACCCTTGTCTGTATCTACCTTCATTTAGAGGACAATCTTTATTAATTAACAAAAAGTCAAATCTGTCTTTCCAAATTGCATAGCAAAGTTTTTTAAATTGAAACCATTCGATATCTGTATTTACGTGCTCATTGTATATATGTTTTAAGTTTATTTCGTCTTGTTTGAAGATTATTAAAAGATTTACATTATCTCGTATAAGTTGTTTAGGTATTTTGGAATAGGTTTGCGATAAGTAAAAACAATCTATCTGTTTATGTCTCCCCATTGCAAAATAATTACGAATATTGATTTGATTTTCGCATGCTACATCATCAAAAATCATTACTGCATTAGTTAAAGCATCATTTGGGTGTATGACTTCTTTATTATCATTGAAGACAAAGAAGTTAGCACCTGGTATGTAACTCATGACTTGTTTTAAAAAACAATATTTTGGCTGGAAAGCCGTCTTCGAGTATAAGTAAATATGTTTAAACTTGAGACCATTTTCATGTAATATTAAATTAAGCATTATGTTAGTTTTTCCACAGTTAGATGGACCGCATATTATACATCTAATAGTATCTGGTAATAGTGCACTATGTTTCACTTTACGTGATTGATTTTCTAATTTTATATTATTAACTTCTAAAGTCTGTGGTTGCTTGATGAACTTCATTGTGAAAATGAACAACAAAAGTAAATGACATGCGTATATATAAATATAAATAACGATCAATAAATAAATAAAACAAAGTTTGATGTAATTTCATATAGGTATCTTTATTATCAAATTTAATCCTAGTTAATGCCATGAAATTATAGCTTAAAATTAAAAACTAGTAATCAAAATAATACACATTTTTACAGATTACACATCACTGGAATAATCTACAAACATAGAATCACAATGCCCCCAGGGTAATGTATGAATTTGATCCTGTAATACTTGAACTTTGTCATCGTTTCTTTCTAAAACTTGTTTATCTACTTGCTGAGTGTATATAACATGTTTAATTGATTTTATCATATTCATCTTACATCTATGCGCTTTATTTGACAGCAGTACATTGTTGTAATCATTGAATTTTAGGTTACAAGTTACATACTTAGAAACACCTTTGGTTTTTTTAATTTCAGTCTTCACAGTGTTTATAAAATATAATTTAGCTCTTAAACCGGTAAATTCTGTAATTAAGTCGTCACCAACCTCATGTTTCCATAATCCAGGAATTTTAGCATTAAGTTGCGGTATGTGATATGGATTATTCATTTCAAAATTACTGGTATCAAACTTGGTAAGATCATCATGCATATCATGATAAAAATCATCTGTATAAATTAAATATAATAAGCTATCAGTATCTGTATAGCACAACTCAGCATTGTTTTCGTATTTATTTTTAATAACGTCATAGTGAAATTGGTATAAATGTTGAAGACCCACCTCTCATAGGGGAATACTTGTTTATATTAATTTCGAGATGACTCATACAAACAAATGTCCAACCAGATTGACAGTGCTGGAACTCGGTTAATTTATTATTTAGTTTATTTATTACTTTGGTTATTAATTCATTCAAATCAGTGTTCTTATATATTATTTCATATTTGGTATTAAACGACTTTAATTGTTGTTCGTCTGATTTTGATAACATAAAATAGGCAAACAATTCAAAACTCAATTTTATGCAATTGTGTTCATTAAGTGACATATTTATCAATTCTGTTATATTTATTAGATGATCACTCAGGAACGCCTCTAAACCGAGGTACTCGTCTTCCTGAGTGACATTCAATCTGTATGTCATTAATCTGTTTTTGAATGCTGTTGCAATAATATGAATATCTGTGAACTTGGTATTCAATAAACAATTTGCTTTGTGTATATTCGTTCTCATATGATAGGAATACTGATTTTCTGGTATTTCAATTTTACATTTATAACAGGTTATTGACTTTCTAGATCTCGATTTGCTGTTGAGGTGTGTAACTGTAAAAAAAGAAAACCAATGGCGAGATTAACTACTTATATAATATTTAATTATACTACAACATAATACTTATAAAATATAGTACAATTATCAATAAGATCTGTATGTAGGTAAATACAATTAAAAGAAGATACAATTTAAAGTCAATCATAGGAACCCATGTGGGTAATAGCACAGTTTTTAAAATCATCTTGAGTTGCTTTAACAAACTCCTTTAAGTGGGCCCAAGATTCTTTATCTTCATCCAACTTTGTCTTAATGGTGGTTATGGCCGAGCGCCATCTATTAATAGGCATATTTTTTTTTATTTCTTCAGTGTTGTAAATTTTCACTTCTACATAATATTTGCCTTTTTTAGTCTCGCTTATTTGTCGAGAATATCCTTTGGCCATCCTTCTAGTAAAATATGAGAATAGTGGTGGTATATTACCAGTTTTGTGAGATCTCTGTGTTGGGATGACGCTTTCCTCATTATCGCTGTCTTCACCGAATAATTCACCAGCTGTAACTCGAGCTGGCAGTGTTACTGGTGAAATGATTGGCTTCGATTTTTTTCGGGTTGTTGACTCTTCACTCATCTTGCTGGACCTTTCCCGCTTCGTTTTTCTTTCCTCTGTCTTACTCTTCGGCTTCGCCTCTTGTTCAGAGTCATCGCTGGAGAGATAAAGGTTGTTGCTAAGTAGTTTAGACCTGTGCAAAACAAAAACAAAAAAAAAATTAGTGCCTTGCAATCAATGCTTCATAATTCCAAAATTTTAAAGGAACTGATCATGACTTAGATGAATAATTAACAGATGTAATATAGTGTACATATTATTAATATTATTATTTTAACTCTGTTAGTTTTTAATTAACAGATATAAACATCGTTTGATTTTGTGCAGGAATCGAATCCAGTACCCTAATTACGTAATGCAAAATCAATTCGAATCTGAATCGTTTTGAAACAGATTGCTAATCCATTGCTCCGTAAGTTCAAAAAAAACTGCAGAGCAACGTAAATAACGCAATGAATGTTGTTGAACTGTCAAAAAAACAGATTTGTCTTTATCGTTTACGAAAATATGTTGCGTAATTAGAAAGCTGGACACAAAATGCTTACATAAAATCGATCAGTCAGCCGTTGTGCTGACCGTGTTAATAGATGAATAATATACATAGCATTCGATCTGTACAGGAATCGAACCTGCAGCACAGAAAAGCATCACTCAGTCTCTGAGCTAAGAGTGCTAACTATTGGCGGTTAACATTTTAATACTTGAATATATCATACATTATTCTGGCTATTCAATAGTTAGATATGATTATGAATAGGTACTTACATTCTTGATTGATGCTTAGACAGGTAGCTTGATTAGGAGCTCGGAGCGATGATTCCTTGCAGAGAGGATTCGTTCCAGAGAGGAATTGTACCGGAGACTAATTTGCGAGGCGTTTTTATAGGTCTAAAATCACGTCATTCAATCCAAATTTGTAAAAATGCATACTTGCAAAAATTTTCAATTGACTACACGAGCGTACAAATCGTAGCAGTTAAGATTTTATGTTTACACCGTTTTATATAAGACGAATGATCAGCTATTTTGAATCTTATGTAGATACTTATATAAATCAACAATGGGGAATTTCATACTTACTGTTGTTTTTGCTGAATTTTTTCGACGCTGACGGTACAAACGCTGCGGTTTGCACGCTCGCATTAACTCCTAGACACGTGGAGGAGTGGAGATTATGACGAGTCAGAATCTAGCGTTTAAAACGCAGCGGTTATAACGCCCGTCTGCAGATTGAAATATTATTTGTGCACACGTCAACATTTCCTAGCTATATGGAGACAAGAGGAGCCGTCAGTTTCGGATTACTTTACATAAATAAAAACGAAATTAAATTGAACCTTAGTAACAAAAAAAAAAAATGGATCAGTACCTATAAAAACCAATCCAAGATACCAAAAAAAATCATTCTTGTCTTATCTGCTCTACGATGTCGGTAAGTAAAATATTAAAAAGTATTTTAAATTACTTATTAATAAAAACATTAAAATGTGTATTATAAATTAATTTTAAATATATTCAAAGGGATAAGAAGATACAAGGATAGATTCAAGATTCTAGGATAGTTAATTTGTCTTCGTAAACTTTTAATTTTAGTATTATTTAATTAATATCTATTTCTTTGTTTCAGATTTCCAGCGATATTTTCCCCACTAATTCTTCATACTCACCAATTCCTGCTGAACAAACCCTACGTCAAAAAGTGGTCAACTATTTGGAAAGAGAAAGACCATTTCAACCATTTCAATTTGAGGACACACCACCTTGCAGCAATAGTAACAACAGTAACAATAATAAAAGACGAAGAAGTGATGTTGTATACTCATATATACAGAAACCATCAACGGGTCATCGTAGTAAAATAATACGAATACAAGTTTTTGACGCGGAAGAATTCACAAATTCGCCATGTGATTGTAGTGCCAATATATGTGTCCAACATGTTGTGGGGAATGTATTTAATGATGATATTTATAAATGTGTTAAGGATATTTTAAGCAAATTGCATAAAAAAATGTGAATAAACTATCAATTATATTTCAGTGGTTTTATTTCTATCATTCCTGTTAATAAAATGTAGAAAGTCACGAGTCACCTATCTACACACCAGACAAATAGTTTTAGCACACCAGCAAATAATTACCTTAAAAGTACTATGCATTTGTACTAGGAATTACACACCAAGAGTAAAATTATATTAAACTTAATTAATTAAAATTACTTAAAATTTCTTTATGATAGGGTACACTAAGGTATATTTTTATACACATACCTACACTTCTTAAGGTTCATGTCTGTGCTCATTATATAAACTATTTGTCTAGGAATGTGGTATATTGGTTTAATCGTAATTAGTAATTATAACTTTATAGCTATGAGGCACACGATGGGTTGAAAAGAATACGATCTGCTTCCTATAAGGGAATGGGAATGTGTTTGTTATGTAAACAATCACTCGTGCTTAGCAACTTATTATGAATACGATTTTTTAAACGATGCAGGTATTTGGTATTTTACTCAGAGACGCATTGACCCATAATAAATTCACATCATTGCATCATTCATACCTAAATGAAAACTTTATTTCTGTGCAAGGGAAGGAAATACATAGTAACTTATGATTACCTAAAAGGTAACTCTCTGTAGTATATACCATCATAGAATGAAATCCCAAGGAAATACATGTAACTTAGAAATACCTAACTTGCGGTAATATACACCATCATAGAATAAAATCCCAATCGTAGAAGTTTCATTCTAAATGGAGTACTTATTCTAAATATCTTGAATAGATGTCTCATTTCGATATTAATGCAATCGTCAATTTGAATAGATGATTCTGAATACATTCGTTTGAATAGAGCATTCTGAATGTTGGATAGGGATACTCGAATGGTTGAAACGTGAAATATAGGGTATTCAGATCTGATGAAATACCTAACTCACAGTAATATACAATATCATAGATTAAAATCCCAATCGTAGAAGTTTCAATCATAATGGAGTACTTATTCTAAATATCTTGAATAGATGTCTCATTTCGATCTGAATGAAACAGTCAATTTGAATAGATGATTCTGAATACATTCGTTTAACATTCTAAATGTTGAATAGGGAACTTGAATGGTTGAAACGTGAAATATGGGGTATTCAGATCTGATTAATGAGATCTGAATACCCCATATTTCAACTACTACTTACGTACACTACGGTAAATGCGGTAGTGGGGCGCGTCATTTTAGTTTAGACGCACTCTACCTATTTGTTTTTTTTTGGGTTGCAGTTGCACATCGAATCTAGTGTATAATATAAATATGAACGTATATCTAGGTAGGTGGGTAGGTACCATACGACAAGACTATTCTTGGTTGGAGTGTACAGCGGCCAAAAAAGTGTTATTTTCGCAAATCGTTTATTTTCTCGATTCTATAGTATGTAACACCTAGAAAGGCTAAAAGTGTCTGGGTGTTTTTTGTCTCCGACCAACCGTTTGTCGTAAAAACGATGTCGAAGGGATCCATAGGTAAGGTTATGTTAGAACTGTGACCTTGAAATTGGTCGCGAAATTTTTTTAAGTATTTTTTCATAGTGCCTCTAAGACGACACTCTGACCCTATTCTTGCTAGAAATTAGAATGTGTGAATGTAATGTGTGAGCTCATGCTAGCAACTTACTAGGTAGGTTTGTCAACTTACTTTCAAAACGATCGATGTAGCGTTCCAAATTCCACTTCTTCAAAAGATCACGCGTAGCCATATCCATTTTTGCACTGATCAAACACGTTCACTGGCACTAATGGAATTGTTATTGCTATTAATTAAACGAGTCGTGAGTCGTGACTTGCCGGCTGTAGCGGTGAAATACAAATGGCCGACCGAAATGGCGCGGCGGCGGAATGAAGTGAGAGAGGGAGACCTCATTATATAATGCCGTCACCTTAAATTTGTAGGACATCATTCAAATGCTACTCATAAATGGGTCTCTGTAATAATAATTTAGTAGGATACACATAAAATAATATGACTATATTATTGAACTTTGATGCTTACTCTAAAAATATGAGATTATTTAATCGTATTATCATAGGATTCACATAAAATAATATGACTGTAATATTAAAAAATGATGCTTACTTTAAAAATATAAGTTTAAAGCATTATAATTTAATATAGTACATTAGGGGGAGGTCATCGTATTTTTAGAGATACTTCTTCATATTAAACTATGAAATCTATTTATATTACGGTGACTGTCATTGTGTTTTTTAATTAGAATCTTATTTATAATTATCATACTAATTTATGGGACAGTGGACCATTTTCTATTACATTGTGTTATTATTTGAAGAAGACAATGTTATTTCATAATTACAAATTTTTACGATGACAAGTATCATAATATTGCATTATTTACCCAAAAAATTCGATTCCATCTTAACACATTTCAGTTCTAGCGTAATACATATTTACTTATTATCAACATATTATAAGACAACGCATCTATTTTAAACCAACGTCACGATATTTTAAGATTATGCCAAAATGACATTTTTCTCAGTGAAGGTAAAGACCAAAAATACGGCCACAAGTAGGCTCTTAAAGAATAACATTTATTTGGCAACAGTTCGTGGAACACAAAATTTAAAAAATATTAAAATACACTTATTATACATTATTTAGGTATATTTACCCTACTCCTATATTTTTTAACTTAACTGACATGAACTATTAGCCTATAAACAGGCTGACCCACTGCACAAATCTTCTGCAAGCGAGCGCGTTATATATCGTCTTACAACTTTCTGCAGAGCATTACAAGCTTGTTTCAGTATTTTAACGTTTCTTGAAAAACAAACGTTGTAGAAGAAAGAACAAGAAAGTCTGAAGATCATTGATCAAAATCTTTAAAGTTCTATAAGCAATTGAGCATGGTTGTAAAATTGCTAATTGCTTCCTTGTGTTGTTACGCATTTCGACACTTCAGTTTTGAATGTTTGATATGTAACTCGCTTTTTCCTGCAATCTGTGTGAGTGATTTCGTAAAAAGGGACGGAAGTGTATAACAGGAAGTCGGGGAAGCGCGCGCTATTTGTTTTGGCCAATGAGCGCGCGTTATTTGTTTTAACCAATGAGCGCGCGCGGTGCTAGAATTTGCCCCTTTAATGTTGCTTATTACCTTGCTATTGCTTACAAGGTGAGATGTCAGATGTTGCAAATCATGCGAATACTGTAAGGCTCTCGTTCGTTTTTTAAATTATTGAGCCAAATATTCATTTATGTGCGTGTATGACCAGAACGTAAACGAAGCAAAAGGAGTATGTAAGGAGCGTAGCAGGTGGTGTTCTGTAGATTCTGCCTACCCCTATGTGCAGAAGGCGTGAGATGTGTGTACATTCATAAAAAAATATGAACTGATATCCTAACTAATATTATAAATAATAAAATAAATAAACTACTCCTGCCTCGGACTGCCTCGTTGGTCTAGTGGTGGCAAGCGCTACTGCTGAACATGACATCCTGAGTTCGATTCCCAGGACGGGCAAAGTGTCATTGGGTTTTTCATTCTGGAATTTCTCAGTGGCAGCCCGGAGTCTGGATTTGTGCCCGGTTGATGGCAATAGGCTCGCCCCCTATTACATGGGACTTAAACATAACTGGCCAAATGTGGGTGTACTATAGGTACACCTCTGCCCAACCCTTTGGGGAAACAAGGTGTGATGTTATGTGTGTAAAATAAATCAATTATAAATGCGAAAGTGAGTTTGTTTGTTTGTTACGCTCTCGCTAAAACGGCTGAACGGATTTGGATAAAATTTGGCACATGGGTGGACCATGATCTGGAATAGGACATAGGCTACCTTTCATCCTGGAGCGCAGATGAAGCAACAGCTAGTAAAATATAAAGAATAGGTATTAACTCTTATATCTATTACATGAAATGCTGAAAAACAATATATTGAATCATTTTGTATCAATTTATATGACAGGTAAAAACAACAGGCTTATCGGAGTTTTGTTGCTGACTGTACCACCACTTTCATTTTGGTGGAACTTCACCTTTTTATTCAAGACGGTTGTAACTTCAATGAAGACAGGTTTTGTAAGAACTCAAGAAATAATTCGGCAATTAGGTACCTATCTAGAATCAATGAAACTGTCATCAATCTCTATTAAATCGTCGAATGAAACGAATTTTCTCAAGAAAGATAAGAGAGGATCCAACATGGCTCCGGGAGGCATTAATAAGAGGCAAGTCACTCAAGTACGCTCACTAACGTAGCATTACAGAACAGGTAGGCCATCTTGTTTCGGTCCGTAGGTTAGGAAACTTAAAAGGTGAGTCAGCTCTTTTTTTCTCATTTTAGCAAAATACAATGTACAGCGACAAAAAAAACAGCTGTCCCTTTCACATTTGTGTTGACAGCCGACTTATTTCGCGGTTTCAGGATTGGTCTCGTTGTTAAATTTGTTCATAATGATGATTACAATGACTATTTTAGGCGCAGGATTCCGATTTGCATTTGTCTCTGTCTTTTTCTTTACGTGTAAAGAGTAAAGAAAATAACCACACTTTTGTACTTTTTCAATGTTTTTCGTTGTTTTTTTCATCATATTGCTCATATTACTCATCATAATCCATCACTGAATGCAGGTTGACATTAGACATTTTATGGTATATTTTTAATTTGTATTTGTTAGTGAAGGTATAAACTGCTTTTAAAGACAATTAAGAGGTGTGTTTGAAGATTTTTTTGAAGCATTAATGTATGTTTAATTATGATTTGAGTTCCATCACTGTATTAAAATAAGACTTAAAAATATCTTTTTTTTTTTTTTGTCAAAATTATTTACGGTTTAAGAGATACACTGCTTTAAAACCCCGTTTTCGGAACCCTGCGCCTTAAGAGGTTTCATCATCATTTCAGCCTCCGACAAGCAC
The DNA here is from genome assembly GCA_963853775.1 of Xanthia togata. NCBI lineage: Eukaryota > Metazoa > Arthropoda > Insecta > Lepidoptera > Noctuidae > Xanthia > Xanthia togata. Next base: position 6,218,758 of record OY970802.1, on the reverse strand, counting down.
TTCCACTTCGACCGGTTCTGTGTTTCTCGCATCCAGTGGATTCCTGCGGCTTTCACCAGGCTATCTGTCCACCGGTTGGTTGTGGGAGGCCTTCTAACACTACGTTTTCCAGTATGCAGTCGCTACTCCCGAACTCTTCGGCCCTATCTAACTAAGTATCTGTAAGCAATGTTCCCTACCCACTGCCACTTAAGTATGGCAATTCTTCGAACTATGTTGGTTACCGTGGTTATTCTGCGGATCTCTTCATTTCAAAATCGATCACGTAGGGAAACTCCAAGCATAGCCCTTTCTGTATAGGGAAAATAAAAACTAAGATTGATTATTTGCGATTCTTCGTTAGTATGATTGTGGAAGTTCAACGCATGATAGAACTGCAAACCGGAAATGTTTCAAATCTAGAAAACCGTATTTAAAAATGGGTGTGGTATGAATCTTAAAATAAATTAATACTTATTATGAGTGTTTATACAGAGAGTGGGCAACGTTGCATAGCTGTCAAATATTTCGCTGTTTTGATTAATTTGGCAATATTATTTTATGAATATAGGAAATATGGCTAACTAATGAACTAAAATATTCATTAAGAAATGCAATCATTAATATCGTTACACCGAATATTTCATTGTAGATGTAAACAAAGTATTTGAATATTTCCAAATGCCTTTTTTACTCCTTAAACTTTTACAACATCAAATTCAGTGTTATAATTGCAATTCATTATTAATATTCTAGTTCACTAGTTAGCGATATTTCTTATTTCCATACAGTAATATTGCCAAATTAATCAAAACATGTAAATATTTGACAGTTATTTGCGACATTGCCAACTTTTTGGATGAACTCTAATGTACTAGGAAACTCCATGTCAATTGTCAACGTTAATAAGCGTAATTTATTAGCAGCCATAAAGATTACCAAACAAAGTGTTGTTGAAACTGAAATAGTCAATTCTTATTTGCTAATGATTACATTAGCAAATAAGAAATTACTATTAAATAAATGTTTTTTTAAAATAAACCAATATATTTATCCATTGGTTTCGCTAACCGCGAGCATGAACGCCATGCAAAATAGCGAGTATGCGTGTGTTGATTGCTTTTCAAACGGATACGAGCAATTCGTGTTCTATTTACAATCAATATTGACGAACGGATACATAGTCGCCGCACGGAATCGTCAATGAACGTGTTACAGGGACTCTTTATCATTCATTCAATCATTCATAATTTGGTTCATTAATTTTTTTTGTGTTCTTCACTTAAATTTTATCTCACGCATGGGACCCCATTTATGTGAGGCAAGTTTTTGCAACAAATAATAAATGACTTGCATCATCTAAACACATTGTTCAGACGATGCAACTTTTATTTTTGCTTTAACTTATGGCAGGTATGCCACAGGCAATTAAAGGCTTTCGCAGACAGGCGCGACGTGACACTGGTAGAATAATTTCGTGAAGTTTTCTTAGAATTTATTTTACGCGTCGTCGGTCGCGTCGCGCCGTGGCAGAGCCTTCAAACGCACAGTGTAAATAAGAGTAAGCAAAAATGCTAATCTTCAATTAGATTTTTCATGAAATTGATAAGACTTGAACTAAAATTAATATGAATAACTACATGAAAGCTTTTGTGGAATAGAAACGCAAAATATTACAATTTTCTCGATAAAAAAAACATCACGAAGTCACTACAAATTTTCACGTATTTTCGATTTGTAATAATTATGCTAATACTAATAGGATAAAAATTTGATGATTATTTGTATTAATACAAGGCGAAAAAATTCGTAAAGATATTTAATGAAATTCCTTTTATTTTTGTTTTTATTATGATTACAAGTTAGCACTTACGACGTTCTTAGTTCGAGGAAGAACTCATCTTCCCTCGCACGTTGCGGGAGCTTCTATGCATATTTTTGTTTTAAGAACCAGTCGCCGTCGCTCTGTTGAAGTAGAAATCAAGGAAGATCTTGCTAATTCTGAATTAGTAAAAATTCTAAAATAAGAACCTCCACGGTTAGCCTACAAACATTTACTGCTAAGCACGTGCTTCCTTACATTAAGAAGGTGCTAGGGGAAATACACTGTAATCTGCACCAGTTTCAGCTTAGGGACAGTTATACACAATCTGTGTGTTTACTTTATAGTTACACACTCGGACGCGCTTCCTCTTTGAAGTCATTCCAAAGTAAATCACCTGTGGTTCCCACGGAAAGAGGCAAAATACCTATACTCCATTTGAAATAAGATTAGACATTTAAATAAACCTTTTTTACAGACCGGTCAACCGATTTTGACTTCCATACCGTAGGCATAAGGATGGCATTAAAAGCAAAAAAGTGGTTACAATACCAACTGTTTACTGCAGCTGATTGTTATGCCACCAACGCAGGAAGAAAAGAATAGAAGTCAAAATCGGTTGAACGTACTGTAAAAAAGGTTTATTTAAATGTCTTATCTTATTTCAAATGGAATATAGGTATGTTAGACGGAAAGCTAGACGGCGATAGGCTTTGTTGATTGAATGATGTCACATGCTTATTGTTTGTTTTGCACGAATTTACTCGCCCAAAATGGGCGAATCGACATTTACAACAAAAAAAAAAAGGATTCGCACTAAGTTTATATATTTGTGGGCGAATCGACAATTCCAAAAATACGTATTGGGCAATTGGCACATTTTGAATTTTATAATTCAAAATAAGCCTCAAGAAAAAAATACATTACTTACGCGGGGACGGGCTGCAGACATCGAGTCCTTTGTATTATATAATTGCATAGCACAGGTGTGAGTACTATGTACTAAAGAGCTACCATTTACCTAGTATTTCATTGACTTGAATGTGCCCTGGCGGCTGTGAGTATGTCATGCTCACTCAAATGTCTCGCTGCTGGTGGCGCGTGTGTTGGATCATTTAGCTCCCTTCAAAATGGTTGAGCTGAATGGTGCTGATCCATGCGTCATGTTCGTGAACGGGCGCCCTCAGTTGGGTCTGGTCATCTCTTAGCTGCCATGGCTTAATTTAGTTTATTTTAAGTTTTTGAATGATTCTTTATTTTTTTCTTTTTATTACGGACGCTTTTACGAACGTGCACGTCTTTCTACATTGTTCTCACATGCATAATTTCAAAATGAATGATGTAACCAATATTTTATATCATTTTTTTTTTTTTATTCAAAAGAGTGTCCGTGGAGTTTCTTGCCCGTTCTTCTTCATAGGTACCTACTACGCGTTGGAATGGGCAACTAGCTTCATATTTTTGACTGACCGACCCCTTGACAATTCAAAAGTGCCTGTAAATGGTTTAATTGAAATAAATGCTTTGAGTTTGAGTTTAAAGTGTCGATTCACCCATTTCGGGCGAATAAATTCGTGTCAACCAATAAGCCCACAGGGGTCGTGAGGTATTCGTCACTTTACAAATCTTTTGGTGAAAATAGCTAATACTCGTATATCCACTTTCAATAAATATATTGATTTGATGGATTCATATCAGTTATAGTTAGTATCAAAACATCGTAAATTTTGCATTATCCTATAAGATTGGCGTGAAAGAGAATACAAATATGGCACCATTATAAATAAATTGAGTACGTTTTCCTCCACTGATTTAACATAATATACATAAACATAAATTCTATTGGATTGGCTTGTTTTACACAAATCCGAATTTATTTTCCAATGGTCGTAAAATTTTGAAGAACTTCGAATACAATGCCAAATGTTCTGTTGTAAAAATATTTCCATGGCGCGCCAGGGAAATATTTTCTTGTTTGATTTTATAAGCTTAAACCTCCACTCTATTATTATAGTTAGGTAAGTGTTTATTGAGTATTCCTGCTCCATTATTCCTGGGTTTCTGTTTACTGTAAGGCAATTTCTTAGAAAAGGAAATTACACCAATATTCCCAGGTACTGGATCAATATCGCCCTTTTTACTAGAAATGTTTGGCTTCTGAAAGAAATAAAAATATACTCAATACTCAATTCTTTAATCCATTCCACAATGTAGGCTTAGGTGGTAAATATTTGCCAAAAGAAACAATCATGGACCCTGTCGGACACAGCTAAAGAAAGATATGTGGAGAAGAGGACTTATCATATACATAACTTATAATCTAACTTATTCTCAACACACTTTTACAAAATAATTATTTTTTACAATAATAATAATTTAACATTTAGCTTACGAGTATGTTATTTATTGTGACTCGCACAGGAAGATCTTAAACTGAACTTAAAACACAAACTTATAAAACAAAAATTATACATACCTACATAACATCACGCCTATATTCCTCGATGAGTTAGGCAGAATTGTAGGTACCCAGTACACCCACATTTCGCCAATTATGTTTAAGTCCAAGGTGGCGAGCCTATTACCAACAACCGGGCACAAATCCGGACTCCGGGCTGCTACTGAGAAATTCCAGATTGAAAAACCCAATAACACTTTGTCCTAACCCAGAACCTCTTGCTTAGCAGTAACGATTGCGAGCACTAAACCAACGAGGCAGTCTTAAAATTATACAACAAAAATTATATAAAAAGAAAATAAAATAAAAGGTCTTGCACGACGCCAAAAGGCTCCTATCTCAGCATGATGCTGCGACATATAAAAATAAGTGTCGCAGCGTTGGTATTCTGATAGGGCCCGCTGTGAAAGCTATAGTGCGCGCGGAACTAGTTAAGACGGGGGAGGACGCCATTGACAAAATTGTCAGACTGAGTTAGCTTGGCATTTGTCTACCTCCCCCGTCTCACCGCTCACATACCTAAGGCGCGGCCAACTATGTAGTACCGCGCGCACTATAGTCTCGACGCGAATTTTTAATCTATACAAGGCCAGAACGCAGCCATAGGAAACTGCTCGCGTATACATTATAATGCTCTTTTTAAATCTGTGATTACAATGTATACACGAACTTTACAAACTGCTCGTGTATAGTTTGTAACGTGGACGCGCGCGTCTTGGTTCCAAACTATACAATATTACTTACGCCTGCCAAAAATTTTAAAGATCAAGTTTAATCAAAAATAAAACATAAATGTGAACTGGATGGTATGGGTTAGCTTAGGTTAGAACTGTGACCAACCGCGCGCGAGCCGAGCGAGCGCTACTTCCAAATTGCTTGCAGCCAGGCAGGCTATTTTGTATTAGCGCAAGGTGCATTACTTTGCAAACAAGTTGGATATCAGTTCAGAATTTGTCACAATCTATACACGATTAGTCCTTATGCGTTCTGGCACTGTATATACCTATTAGTTAATTAGGCCACTACGAAGTATACGCGAGTATTTGAGTACTACTCTTGTATAGATTGGAAGACCTTAGTAAAAAAGAGTTTTCCAATTGTTGCGTTCAGAGTTTCGACTACAGCAAATAACAGGACGTAATCCCTAAGTTTATCTTTCAGTAATCAAGCATTGATGGCACGTAAATGAACACAACAAAAAACAAGTTTTAAAGCCTGTATGGACTTATGGTATTCAGCTGCAGGCTGTGCCAGCCAAAGCAATCGTCAAATCATACAAAATTTATCAAAATAAAGCTCTAAGGGATACAAGTTAACGCGTCCTCGTACTTTAGTAACAGTGACCTCCACCGGGACCTTAATATGTGTGTCATAAAAATTGTTAAAAACACAGACATCATCATTACGTGAATGTCGAAGCGATCCAACTCCTTGACAACACTGAATTAGAGCAAAGACTAAAAAGGGTAAAAACTTCTAAGTTACTTTAGTGAAGTTTAAATGAACTTAAAAACTATATTCCAAGTGCTGACTTTTATAAAGAACACGTGATCAAGTGTCTTCCCTTAACATAAAGTGAATAAGAAACACGTTTATTAGACTATTTATTAATTGTATAGTTACTTAGTAGTTTCACGTCATATTTAAATTACTTATTAGTTAATAGGCTAGATTGTTAAGTGAATCACCAACAGCGGTACTACAAAAAAGGAAAAAAGGAACAATAAAACATCTACAACTTAAAAATAAAATACAAGTAAAACAGATGCGGCAGAACATCAATATTGCACGTGGCAACTACCATCGGATCTGCAAGCCAATTACTGGGAAAAAACGATATCCTAAGGCTAGATATGGACGGTCACACCGACGCTATCATTTACATGAGCAGTGCTTATCAGCTGGTGGCTTCACAAAGAAAATATCCCGTCCACGACCTATATAGCAAACAAACGGTAAATAACGCATCGATAGCTTCCGCACTTGGTGTAATTGCTTTCCCATTTAACCCATAAAAAACCTATGCATTTATAACCAACTATTCTTGGCAAACTGGTGATATGTGAATGTACTATAGGTACGCCAACTCGTCGGAGAAAACAGGCGTGATATTATTATGTTATGTTCGTTCTTGATATGGTAATAGAAATACATTAAAAAATTCAAACTATTGCGCTTTTGTCGGAATTCCCATTAAATGGGTCAATTGGGAATCATTTCCTATTAATGGAACTTCGATTGGGTTCGCTCGATGTGAAAAAGTATGATCGTGTAAATGGAGCTTTTCCTATTGCTTGGAGTATTTTTTTTTTATGTAGGTTTTTTGTGACAGCAGGTGGTTTAACGATTGTCAATCATACGAGTCGATGTATGTATAAGCCAAAAAGTTGTTCCTCCAATATGCCGCATATTTTAGATACATGACAGAAATGTAGATATTTTATATTTATACGATATCATGATATATAGTCCTAGTTTATGAATTCTACCAAGCTGTCAGCGATAGACAGGAGTATATTTCTCAGAGGAACTATAAATAAAAATACGGCCAAAATACTCTCGATTTAAATGTATTTTGTTTGTACCCAGTTTGATTATACTACTGCCTCGTTGGTCTGTGGTCGCAAGCGCTACTGCTGAGTATGAGATTTGATTCCCAGGGGGCCAACCACGACCTCTTTAAGCAGTATTATTTTAATGTTACTTCAGTGCAAGAAAGAAGTGGACCTATACTGGACGTCTAGCTCCATCTCTTTCTCACGCTCAAGTAAGATTAAAATAATACTGCTAAAAGAGGTGGTGGTAGTGCCCCAGGTTGGGCAAGGTGTTATTTGGTTTTTTCATCAGGAATTTCTCAGTAGCAGCCCGGAGTCTGGATTTGTGCCCGGTTGATGGCAATAGGCTAGCCCCTTTTTTTTTTTTTTTTTGGGTTGGAAATCGTCAAATGAGTTCTCCCGCTCTAGGTGGAGCGGGAGGGCGTGTCAGACTCTTACTGACTAAAACCCACCCGTGTTCCTTTTGTTGCCTGTGCAATGCCAGGGGGCCACGGTATCCCTTTCGGACTTTCCCGAAATAGCCCCCTATTACATGTAATACACAAACGTGATGTTATGTTTATAAATAAACCCCAAAACATCTAAACTCCACCCAATTAACACTCTAACAACATGGTACTTACCAATAATCCTTTCCCAGAGACCTTTGCCGCCCGATTAGGTACCTACTCAAGCCTTAAACTGTAAACACGCACACTGTAGGTACCTACCACCCCAGGGAACAAACACCTTATTGTCTATGTCAAGAGAAACGGTCCAATTTGTCTCTGCGCTTCTGTCATCCCTTTTTATCTATGAGTTATGTAGACTGTAAAAGAAAACGGGTTTCACTTTATGTTTTTATTCTGTTCACGAATTTGGTTCGTGAAAATTTGGTTTATATTATTCGATAAGTTGTAGGTTTTGAATAATTCTGTGTTTGGTTGTGGGTAAAACAAATTCTGGATTTTTTTGTTGACCAAAAAATACGGCGGTGGTCGGATAACCTTGGAAAATATATTAAAGAAAAAGTGCACATGGCTGAAAACAGGGGGACTAATGAACTGTCAAACTAGGGTTAATTGTCTATTTTTGTTCGCCATATTTATTTAGCTTTTATATTTTTTTAAAGTGAAAATTAAGTTTTGAATAAAGATGGATGGATGGATTCACAACTTAATTCTTCATAGAACTAGTTTGTTTTATATTTTTAATCTTAGAACTACTATGGGATTACTGTACTTTATTGTATGTTTAATTTTTTTTTTTTTATTTTATCTTCTTGATACAGCTTGCAAACTTTTATGTATGAAAAGTACATAAACTAAAAATGCAGTAAAATACTAGGATTTTATGAACTACTCGTATCATGTAAATAAAATACAAGTTGAAATTGAATTCATGGGCATCCTCTTAAGGGGTCATTGTACATCACTATGAACAACTTTCACCATGGCACCAAACTTAAAATCGCGAAAAAAAACTGGTGTTCCCATTTATGTTTGCATAGCTCAACAAAAGAGGATGCCCACGAATTCAATTTCAGCATAAATACATTTTTTTATTATTATTATGTCATGTCATGTTTTCAGATAATTTATTATGCCTAGAAAGGGGGTGAATACTGAGATGACGACAAATATAGAAGTATGGAATAAGAAGACAAGAGCTTGATGATGATTTCTACAAATAGAGGTGTCAGATGATGGAACAAAAGTTTTTTTCGATTCCATACTATCACTGTTTTCTTATTTTAAGTTTAAAAATTATAATGTTATAAGGACAAATAAAATACGATCCAGAGCTAGTCTTGTATAGTTGTACTACTTATTTCTTTCTTAATACTAGACTAGTGCTAAATTAAAGTCAAAGTTAAAGTCAAATCATTTATTTCAAATGGCCGCCCGTAAAAGGCACTTTTGAACGTCAATATTTACAAACAAAAAAATTGATTCTAGTCGCCCTTTCCAAAAGGTAGTTTTTACATAGAGAAGAATGAGCAAGAATTATTTTATTTCATATTTTGTATAAGTACATTAGTTATATAATTATATTGGAAGACGATGCACCTTGAATAATATTACTGTACCAAAATAGGTAGGTAAAAAGATACAACAAAAGATAAATTAATTATGTGATAGATACATGGTGCTCACAATATTTACAAACATTGTAAAAGTAGACGACATTAACATATTAAAGGATACTGAACGAGCCACAATAGAAGTTTGGTTTGGCCTATAGGCAATTAGTGTCCTTCAAAGTGTTAATATCCTTTACGTTTACATCAACACAGCTCGAGGCCATAAGTTTATTCTAGAATTTAAACTTAAAAGCGGTTCTTCATTTTATACAGCTGTACAAAGAGATACTAAAAGAAAAATGGCGTCTGATTTGATGAACGTAGTGGAAAATTGTCCTCGCTGCAGCATTCGCTATATCATGCTTAAAATACAGTGCTTGTTTTTGAAATGACTAGGTTTAACCAGGGTTGACTTGACTAAAATGAAAATATCTACTATTTTCTATTATATAAATGTATAAATATCGGACATGCAAATCTTGATATCTACGAAGGAAAAATTGTTTAGTTGATGTCTTTTGCCGATGCGTTTTCTACAAATGAAAAGTAATTTCTTATCTTTAAAAAAATGACATGCATTTAGTGAAAGCTCTGATGAGTCGACTGTACAACGAAATACTTAAATCAATTCAAATCTGGAGTTTTCTTTTCATAGGAAGCTGCATACTTCATACTTTTTACATTTCACTACAACACATACAATAAGTACCTAATGCCCCTTTTCACCGACAACTAAGTGACACTTAAATGAATCCCTAAACTAAAGTGCACTGTTGGATTTTTAACTCTTAGCACTGAGCCTAGCGTTGAAAATCCAACAGTGCACTTTTATTTAGGGATTAATTTAAGTTTCACTTATTGAAGGTGAAAACGGGCATAATTGTAACAATTTATTAAGGAAGTATTATGAAGAAAAAAAACATGAGCGATCCTTATGTTAGTCGCATATGATGTATAACATGTGACATCTTGGCTGACGTAAATTTTTAATAAACAATATTCATCACCATCACCATCCTCGTCACCATCACCGTCACCGTCACCGTCACCATCACCGTCACCGTCACCGTCACCGTCACCATCGCCGTCACCGTCACCGTCACCGTCACCGTCACCGTCACCGTCACCGTCACCGTCACCGTCACCGTCACCATCACCGTCACCGTCACCGTCACCGTCATCGTCACCGTCATCGTCATCCTCATCGTCATCATCCTCATAATCCTGAGTACAACCTCTCGGAAAATGGGCTGGTACCATCTGACAGCCAACTCAAGCACCGCGCGCGCTCATTGGTCAAATCAAATAGCGCGCGCTTCCCCAGCTTCCTGTTACGCACTTCCGTCCCTTTTCACGAAATCACTCCCACAGATTTGATTATTTAAATTTTGATTTTGATTGCATGAAAGCGATAGGAAAGATGTTACACCTCAAAAACTACTTTGAAAATCGGTCACCCATCCTCGAACCGACCGCAGCAATCGTAGCTTATCCTTCGTTTGACCCGTGCGGCTGTTATTATTTCGCTTCGATCCCTTTTTTCATCGATTAAAAAATTATTTTGCTTGCAAGGCACCTCAAATAAGCTTGAAATATCTCATATGCCAGTTTCATAGGTAAATTCCCTTTAGACCGGAACACAGCTTTCTTGGAGACATATAAACTATGTCGGCTATATAATATGTTTGTAGTACTTCCCCTAGACCCTCGAACATGACTTTAGGAGAATTAAAAAAAATTGTCATAACCTAAAGATATATTTTTTTCGAAGTAGGTAATGAACGGACCAACAAAACTTCCCCTATATATTATTAAAACTGTGATAAATCAGGCTGCAGTCTATTTTTACGACGCTTACTTCAAATAAAATCCCCTTTTGCAGGAAAACCCAACTCATGTAGGGAAACTAATATGATTTAAACGATTCAAACTTGTGAGAAAAACTAAAAAATCCGCTTTCATGATCAAGCGAAATATTTTTTTGTTACATTTACCAGGACTTTATTAAACTGCTTGATCAGAAACCCAGGAAAAAAATATTTAAATGTTGAGGACAATTTTCTCAAATTATAATACATGGAAGACACCTTACTAAGTGCGATCAGCACATCTAAACCGAATTCAAGAGCTGTCAGTGTCACTATTCCAAAGAAAATAATGACACTGACAGCTCCTAAACGTGGTTTATGTGCTGATTACTGGCGAAATTTGCCCTAAGTAGGTAGGTTTCTCTCTATATGTGTATCATTTCATCTGGACTTCGGGTTACTGTCAATGTAACTTTTTCAATAACATAACTACCTTTTCTGGAATCACTAGTTAACAGAAACAACTTAATGAGAAATCAATCGTGAGCTCCCAAAACGGTGAAGGAAAAAATCGAAACCAGCACGTCATTGAACCAAAAAATCGAAGATATTTTTATGACATCCACTAGCCCGAAGTGGGTCCGTGTGGTGACTGGTGCCTCAATCCCTCTCACAGGGAGGAGCCCTATGTTCCAGCAGTTGGAATCTTATAGTCTGATTATTTGTAATAATGCAATCCTGATTTCGTTCCTGCATGTCTGAAAGAGGAGGTACCTAAGCATTTAACCAGCAATGGGTCTACAATGAACTATTTTTTTTTTTTAAGTGAGGCTAAAGACATTACTTAACGGAGTCCACAGAACACACAAGCCTACGAAAGCATTTATTTTCATTCCCAGAATACCAATATTTACCTTTAATAATATCATAAGATTTATGTCAAATAGTAATGGTTCCGCTGGGTGTATATTATCGTTTCCGATTAAATCTATCATGCGAAAAGCGAATGTAATTGCACAATACAATGGCGTATATTTTGTTGGTTAACTATTAATTATAAGTGTTATCTTTTGCACCATCATTGGTAGGTTAATGGAACTGATCGAATGATAGGGATAGGTACGGTTTTCTATAGGTATTAATTGGATATCCCTTGCTGTTTAAAATACCTACCTAAGATAGGAAACTAAAATGGCAACTGTACAAACTTTACATTAAAATTTATGCTTTTTATACTAAAGAAGTTTTGATTTCTTTTCACAATTTTGCCCCTTTTTAGGGTTCCGTAGTCTGTCCGCGGCTAAGCTCAGAGACTCTTAGTTCCAGAAAACTGTAATTTGGCATGATATACATACACCTACATATTAATCACGCCGACAAAGTGGTAAAATAAAATCAGGAAAAAATATATATATCTGGATCCTCCCCTAGGTACACGTAAAGTGTGTGGAAGCCATTTTTGTATGCAGAGATCTGTTTGCGAAATATTAAACTTTAATTTTTGTTAAAGTCAGCTGTACCCGGGAAGGGTACACTTGACCTGCCAGCTAAATGGTTGTTTTTAGATATGTAACGAAGTTCAAAGGAAAATTATCACAATAATCGACCAACTAACATTGTCAGTTGGAATGTATGGGAGAACATGTTTTTCAACTACTATGTTAAGTTGGTTCTTAGGATAAATTCATCCCAACTACGGATCCCTTCAGTGTGCGTGGTGCGACACATTCACCACCATTCACCACACACCCTTTGACTGCTTTTGTTGTTACTTTTATTTTTATTTATTTAACTGTTTTTGTGGCGAAACAACTAATTATCTATGGTTCCCACTGTTAGATTCAACCTGACAACACCAGCAAAGGCAGTTCGTCTATGGTTGATAGAAGACGGGAGACCTTTTTAATTCTGAACATAAATATCTATTAGCTGAATATTATTACGAGACTGTGTAGCGTAATCACCAAAGTTAATAACCTGTGTTCGCGTATACAATTATACATGTAATCTTCCACTATCGCTTGGATACTGTGTTGTGTGGTGCAAATACACATATAATTACAACTGGATAGAGTTTCATTTATAGGGCGCCTTATCGCGCCAAAATTTTGTTTAGTAGAAATACATGTTACCTGCTTGTTCATTTGTACGAGGCCACTAAGTGGGGCCTGGTGAACTGTGACACAGGTTTTCCTAAACTTACATCAGGCACCAGCTCTCACAGTGTGAATTCATATTGGTCAAAATTTAAGTGCTATAAAACCATTTTGAGAGAAAATAAATATAATATTTTATTATAGATACTTGGCCGGTTTTTCCCTTATTTTTTACAGATACAAAACTTAGCAATCAGTTACGTAACAAAAACAGTGTTTCTAGTTAGTTTCTTGATAAACCAATTAACGTTTTACAATTCCCTCTTTAATTATTTAAAGTTGCCTAGAATACATACCTTCATAGGTACCATAGGTAATACTACTAACAAAAGTAGCTATATTAGGTTTCAAAATATATAATTAAAAGTACCCAGGTCAATACAAAGTTCCAAACAGTTTACCTCGAAGATGCAAGCAGTAAAAAGGGTAAGAATTTCAAGGAGCCCACGTTTCCTCCAGTCATGGTCTGTGATAAAATGTACCCTCGTCTTGAACAGAAAACAAATATTTCCAGAAGAATTTATTGGCGTTAATTAATTGCCACTGAAACATTTCAGGAAGTCTATACTCATTCTTACCCATTCTTCTCCATACGAAAACTACCTATTGGAAGGGGTGACTAGAATCAATTCTATTTTTTGTAAATTTTGACGTTCAAAAGTGCCTTTTATTTGCCTAACTAAAATAAATTATTTGACTTTCGACTTTTTTCACATCTAATAAACTGGGTACGTATTACGTGATCGATAAAAAATCGGCTGTTAAAGATCTATTTATCACAATGATATTAGAAGTAAAAAGACGTAGATAGGCTACCTACCTAACATTCTATCTTCAAAAACGGCACTATGTCACACTATTATATGACACGTGGAAGTAGGATGGCATGTCGTAATTATCGGGAGCGAAAAAGAGACAAAACGAAGAAAATGTGGCTAATTAGCCAACTTTTGACGTGCCACTTGCGGAACGTTTATAACCTATCTACCTCTTTTTACATATAATATCATTGATTTATCAGCTTTATGAGCTCTATTTATAAATCTGAAGATTTTGTATACCACGTAGCGTAATAGCATAATCAGCCTTATTCCCACTGCTGGGTCACAGAATTCCTCTCTATGAGAGAGTGGGCCGTAATCCACTACGCAGGCCCAGTGCGTGTTGGTGTATATTACATATATATGTCGTACCTAGGATGATTTGATCGTTCGAATTTTCGCGAAAACACGGATAATTAGACAATGGTGAAAACATTTTTCACAGTGCAGCCTGACAACCACGAACTTCTACAAACATTAGATGGTAAGAATTATTCTATCATTTTCTAAATGCATTGCATACTATTTTAATAAATAAAACATCAAAAACTCTTTCTACTGTAAAAAAAAAAACTACCACGTATAAATTATAGCAATTCCCCAGTTCACAACACACTGCTCAAACACTTTGCGTAGGCGCTTTCAAGCAGATAATTACGCTAGGTATTTATTATTCCATCTGTATTCCCTTTCATTTACCGATTTGTCTTCATTGTCAACCGTTTATCATTAATGGAACCTACTCACGTGTCTTAATACATTCAAATACCTGTAGCAGATCATTAATTTCCTTTGAAGCCTGTTCCTATAACCTAGGTACACACGGCTACACATCAAGCTATACATTTCCAGTTTATGCTGATCTCACATTGTATAGGATTTCCGTATAATGCGAGGTGTAGGTATAGTGGAACTGTATAGCTTGATGTGTAGCCGTGTATACGTACTTATGTAGGTAGGTAGGTACAAAGTCATCAACATTATTTAGAAATTAATAATGTAGCTTTTGCGGTAGACTTACCTACGTATCTTCCAGCTGATTTAGTCAGGGTGTTTCTTGTCCACGGGCTGATGTTAATGATTTGATAATCCTGCAATAATAAAAACCGGCCAAGTGCGAGTCCGACTCGCACACGAAGGCTTCCGTACCGTACTAAGATCGAACAAAAAACACCGAATTTACTTATCACGTGTCTTGTATGAAAATGAAAAGTTATTTATTAAGGGGTCCCCGCCTTTAATAAATAACTTTTTTATTATTATTATTTGTTGTTATAGCGGCCATAGAAATACACAATCTGTGAAAATTTCAACTGTCTACCTTATGATGCATGAGATACAGCCCGCTGACAGACAGACGGACGGACGGACGGACAGCGGAGGCTTATAGTAATAGGGTTCCGTTCGACACCCTTCGGGTAATTAGTTAGTATTTAGGTATGTATCTATAATTGAGCTGTGTCACTCCTGGGCTAAGGTCGGCCCATTCCTTCCATATTAATAAACAAAAATCAATAATTTGGTATAGGTTCTAATTTAGGTAAGTACCTAGAAAGTCAAACTTTGACTTTGGTTTTTTGTGGGCTCTAGATATAAGATACTAACTTCCCACATCACTGCCTCTAAGTATCGTTTTCCTGAATAACTCTATAATAGCCCTTAATTAGAGTTCATAATACCTCAGCTCAAATTCATTCTTTATCTCGCTCGCACACTACTGCTCGCGGGCTCAGTGAGAGCGAGACTGAGCGACGGGGAGGCTCCAAGGCACCGATAGTTTAGGTAATTTCTTTTTACGGTGAAAAAAATGGTAATTAAAATTGAAAAATTATAGTACTTATCTGCATTATATTAAGTTCAGTTATTATGCAGATTCATGGTCTAGTTTGAAGTATTTTTTTAATACTAGCGGTTTATTTAGCTTTGTAATTTTTTTCTCTCAAAAAAATTGTATGGAATCGCGTTTTTGTCAAACATAGTAATTAACATTAATCCTCAACTTTACCATATATTTATTTAAAAATTAATGCTGCAGTATTTTCTATGTAACGGAGGATCATGCTAAACAGTTTTAGGTATTATAGACTCTTAACTATTTCGGGTTACAGATATTCGGGCAAGATTCAGCTTTGGTTTCTAGGAATTTCGAATGGGATGACCCAAAATTCTATTATATCCAAATCAAATATGGAACCTGCCACCACCGATTAGAGTTATTACAACGATAGGCGCTTTTAGACGACGGTACATCATAGATGCGCAACGGGAGCTGGATATGGTCACACTAAATGTCTCAATTATACAATATATTTACCAAACTACCTACACAATGTATTGGAATATTCGTTAATATTATTATAATAATCTTCTTTAAGTACGTAAGTTTAGATACACAAATTGCAGTATAAAACGAATTATCCGTTATTATTATTAGATATCTTACACTAATTTATTTTATTTAAGTACACGCACACTGCAGTATAAAACAGATTTACATCGGTCACCTCACACTTCAGGTCCAGTTGAAAACCAGTGTCAGACACTAGTTGTCTGGCATTTTCGCTGAACTGGGCCTATTTGGCGCAGCCGTGAGGCACACATTCTTATTAAATTATTATTTTACACTTTTTATTTTGTTTCCGTTTTTTATTTATTTTTTTACTTGTGTTATAATTATGTTGTGTTGTATGAATTTTCTTTCTTTTTTTCTTTTTCTTTCTTTAAGTAGCTTCTGCCCGTGACTTCGTTCGCGTAGAAGTCGTAAGACACTACAATATACTAAAACTAACAGCCTCATTTCCAGCGCTGTAAGGTAAGTACTTACTTCTTTTTCGCTTAGAATTATTTTAGACTTTTTTTATTTTTGTTCGGCTCCTTAGGTAGTTTAGCGTGATGTTATTTTTCAGAATTTGATTTGTAAATCCAACTGGCAGTTGCAGAGATTAGCGCGTTCAAATAAACGAAAAAGCTTTATCATATTAGTATTTCATTTATCATCTTAAATATAATATACATCTAACACTAATATATAAAAGCTCAAAGGGCATAAAAAAATTCGTCCGCATCGCCGTCAGTGGTAAAAGCGCTCAAAAGGCTGGCAGCATTGCCACGTTGGATGGTAATGCTAATTCTTTGACCTAAAAATTGGCCAGCCCCCTGGTCACGGTCATTAAACATATTATTTTATGATAAATATTTATTTAGCTGTATAATTAGGGAACAATTAAATTTAAATAATGAATTCGTGCCCAGTGTAACGCTTCCGTTGCTATTTGAATAATGATCATTTGTTAACAATGCCATTTAAATACACATAATTAAACTACATAATCAAACTAAATCGCTCATGCAGCAATGAATCACAAAATAATGGAGTCAAGAATTTAAATTTAATCGGTTTTTAAAGAATGAAGCGTATTGATTGCCTCGTTGGCTACTGATTGTAAATAAATGCCCTGTCCTGGGTTCAATTCTCGGATCGGGCAGTGTTATCAGGTTCTCCTTTAAGGAAATTCTCATTCGCAAGACATAGGCGCACCACCTGTACAGTACAACTATTTTCTTAATGTCCCTCGGCAAACTTCGTGTTTCGTCAGTTGTCGGATTTCTATCAGTTGCCCTTTGCACTTGGTGCAGACCGGACGCTCTTAATCGACTTGGAACTATATAGAGGTATACTCTTTTAACTTAATTTAAATTACTTAAAAAAATAGAGGAAAACTGCTTTGTATTCGTAAATACAATGAATTCCGAGGGACATTAAGAAAATAGTTGCAGTACGTAGATGGGAGTTGGGACTTGTAACAAAACTGACGATATCTAGGTGTACTACTCTGCCTATCCTTTGGGTTGCAGCCTTGACAGCTTGTAGACATGTAAAAAAAATACGGAGCTAATATCCGGTACGACCTAATAAAGATAGATAAGGTATAGATCAATTTGAACGAGCTCAACCACTTGATCCAACCACTAATTTACTCAATATACAGTAACCTATTTGTCTATTTACCTCACATTGAACCACATACCTGAAAGCTCTCGATATTCCCGGACGATATTTCGAGATATAATAGCGTTGAAAGCTGAAACTACGTCTAAAACAAACTTACCTAATTTTTTTACAGGAATGTTCAGTAAACCACAAACTACTGATGTTAGAAAGATTTTTTAAAGGATTTATATTCGTTTTTCATTTTAATTTAGATTCTAATTGATATTGGTTGAAGGTACTATCACCAAATCCAAGTGGCTTTGTCTAAAGTCCGAGGTTCGACTCCCTGGATAAGACAGCCAAACCAAATGAAATCTGTTTTTTTTTATGAATTCTAAGGTACCTACGGTAGAACAGCATTATAACATGGAACAAAATTCCACCCCTAATCAGCTAACTTGGTTCGCCATAGCAATGTATTCCAACCACTCTACGTTATCTACGTTAATTAAAACTCACAAACCACAAGCTCTACAAATGACCAGATATTCAAAGAAGAAAACAGCAAAGCTCTCTGAAAATACGTCCAAGTTTTCAGTACAAAATCCTGTAAAGCAAGGCTACAGTATGAAGCGGCTAATAAACAAATGTGATGTAAATCCTCATGCAACCGGATTCGGAGCTAATCCTGCACTCCGGGACTAATCAGGACATTGCTTCGGGATTATTAAGCTCCACATAGACAGATATATTTCATGTGAATATTGGTTATTTATTACATATACGAGTATTTTGTAAATATCGGAGAAGAAATGAACGTTCGACTATATACCCGACTAGGGAAAATCAAAGCAGGGTTATGAATGCAAGGCTATGTGTGACTGCTGAGCGCGGGGTCTTGGATTCGGTTCCCCAGTCGGGCAAAGTGTTATTGGGTTAGGAATTTCTAAGTAACAGCCCGGAGATTGAAAGTTGGCGGTGTGATAACCCCCCCCGTGCCTTGGTCCCCAGCCGTTAGTCCTGCGTCTGATCTCTCTCCGGTCGTGTCGGATTGCCGTCCCATCGGACTATGAGAGTGCGTGAGCGAAGAGTGAGTGCACCTGTGTCTGCGCACACACTTAAATATCTCAACTTTAATATCTCCCGTGTAGTCTCTGCTGAAATCTCAGCAGAGACTGAAATGAGATTGAATTTCATATTTCACATGGCCGAAATTCAATCTGGAACTAAGTACCTGTTATTATTTATTTATGTACGTATAGTATATTCTTTAATTGATCCCTCAAACATAACTCCTAAACTTCTCGTCGTATTTTGACAAACGAAGTCGCGTTGGAAGCGTCATGTTGTACCTCGGGTTATGACATTTGATTAATAGTGGTCGATCAATTGATATTCGATGATTTGCCATTCTACAGGATCAAATTAAATGAAATATCATAAAAAGGTGATTTTTTGGGTCAATGGCCGCTTGTGAGTTGATAAAATCTGTTTTACTAAGTCTGTGAAGTTTACATTAACAAAAACTGATATTTAAACTGAAAATTTAAGTGAATACGCTACTGGCGGTTGAAGACCCAAAAAAAAAACGTCGTCAAATTAATTTATCTTTCGTTTTATAATTTTTAGATGCGATACACATCTGCGGAGTTTCTCTGTTGTTGTTGTTGTTGTTTTAGCTTTTAATGATTCCACTGCTGGATCACAGGCCTCCTCTCAGGCCCACTCCGTCTTGAGTGGGCTATAATCCACCACGCGGGCCCATTGCGTGTTGGTAAATGTCACATGTGTTCGAATTTTTGGTTCTAGGACATGCCGGTTACCTCACGTCGTTTTCCTTCACCATTTTAAGAGCAGTGGTGATGAAATATTTTACACAAAGTAAAGCGCCTGAGTTCGAACCTTCAACTCATAAGTCGCGACCGTTACCATTGGGCCACCACTGCTCCTACTAGGCCACCAGTGCTCCTACTGGGCCACCACTGCTCCTACTAGGCCACCAGTGCTCCTACTGGGCCAGCACTGCTCCTACTGGGCCACCACTGCTCCTATTAGGCCACCAGTGCTCCTACTGGGCCAGCACTGCTCCTACTGGGCCACCACTGCTCCTACTGGGCCACCAGTGCTCCTACTGGGCCACCACTGCTCCTACTGGGCCACCAGTGCTCCTACTGGGCCAGCACTGCTCCTACTGGGCCAGCACTGCTCCTACTAGGCCAGCACTGCTCCTACTGGGCCAGCACTGCTCCTACTGGGCCAGCACTGCTCTTACTGGGCCAGCACTGCTCTTACTGGGCCACCACTGCTCCTACTGGGCCACCAGTGCTCCCACTGGGCCAGCACCGCTCCTACTGGGCCACACTGCTCCTACTGGGCCACACTGCTCCTACTGGGCCAGCACTGCTCCTACTGGGCCACCAGTGCTCCTACTAGGCCAGCACTGCTCCTACTGCGCCACCACTGCTCCTACTGTGCTCCTACTAGGCCACCACTACTCCTAATGGGCCAGCACAACTCCTACTGGGCCAACAGTGCTCCTACTGGGCCACCACTGCTCCTACTGGGCCACCAGTTCTCCTACTGGGCCAGCACTGCTCCTACTGGGCCAGCACTGCTCCTACTGGGCCACACTGCTCCTACTGGGCCAGCACTGCTCCTAATGGGCCACCAGTGCTCCTACTGGGCCAGCACTGCTCCTACTGCGCCAGCACTGCTCCCACTGGGCCACCACTGCTCCTACTGTGATCCTACTAGGCCACCACTACTCCTAATGGGCTAGCACTGCTCCTACTGGGCCAGCACTGCTCCTACTGCGCCACCACTGCTCCTACTGGGCCAGCACTTCTCCTACTGGGCCAGCACTGCTCCTACTGCGCCACCACTGCTCCTACTGGGCCAGCACTGCTCCTACTGCGCCACCACTGCTCCTACTGGGCCAGCACTTCTCCTACTGGGCCAGCACTGCTCCTACTGGGCCAGCACTGCTCCTACTGGGCCACACTGCTCCTACTGGGCCAGCACTGCTCCTACTGGGCCACCAGTGCTCCTACTGGGCCAGCACTGCTCCTACTGCGCCAGCACTGCTCCCACTGGGCCACCACTGCTCCTACTGTGATCCTACTAGGCCACCACTACTCCTAATGGGCTAGCACTTCTCCTACTGGGCCAGCACTGCTCCTACTGCGCCACCACTGCTCCTACTGGGCCAGCACTGCTCCTACTGGGCCAGCACTGCTCCTACTGCGCCACCACTGTTCCGATATGGCTTCCCGAACGAAAAAAAAATCTCGGAAAACTACATAGCTAAGTGGGATTGAGAAATCAATATTATTTATTTATTTATTTTACACATTACAAATTCCTTACACTTAAACAAAGCACACAAGTAGACCTCTGGGATCTGTCTTAGCATGCCATGGCCTGAGATTTGATTAACGCGCTATTAACAGTTAAGTTATAATCGAGTTGATGTAATGTTCTATCAGCTTACTCTTTATGTTTTTACTATTCATTGAGTCTTTAATGTCCACAGGTATTTGGTTTAGTAAATTGGGTATTGTGAAAGAAGCGGTACGCCTGCCACAAAAGTTAAGTCTTAAGTACCTACTAACATAACATAACATAACACCAAAATTGTACACTTAGTTCGCAATAAACGTTTTGACTTTGACTTTGTTATTTTTGCGTGGCACTTGAAGTGATTTTGATTTGGCTTTTGATTTGATTTTTACGTTATATTTGACAGGAATTTGAATATCACTCTTATCAAAAAATATTCTATGAGGAACAGATATTCAGTCAGCGTGCGCTAGAACAGGTAATACTTTGCAATGTTTAAATAACCCTGTGTAATTGTCTTGGTATTTATTTTTTACATAGTTTGGTACTACAAGTTTCAACAAACTTGTTTGCAAATTATGTATTTTAAACATGTAGGTTTTAAATGTGCGTCCATAACTGGTGAGTCCATAGGATAATATCGACTCAGCAAGAGCTGTGTACATTTGAAGGAGCCTAATTAAGCCTCGTTCAGTCCAGCGCGACGCGACAGCGCGACGCGACGGTGCGACGCGACTCGAACAATACAAATTCCAAGAAAACTTCACGGTATAACAATAGACGGTGTCGCGTCGCGCTAGTCTGCACGAAGCTTTATAGTGAATAACTTAGCCCTTGATCTGAAACGTGTGGGTAATTTATGCATGCATGTGCGTGCCCTTAATGATTTATGTTTTACAAGATTTATAATGATTTTTCACAGAATTTAGTCGATAATCATAATAGTAGACTCTGGAATAGACGGAGCTAATTACAAACACGAAGGTAGATAAATACTTCTGTTCTAAAATGTTAACTAATCAAACTTTGATAATTTGATTAACTAGCGATTAATCAACTTATCCAAAAAACCGGCAACCGGCATGCGAGTATGACCACCACCCTAATGGCAGGTAATGTGAAAAGCTCAACGCAGATGGCGCTAGCTGTGTTGGGGGTCATACGAACTGTCAAACATGGGTTATTTCTTTGGAGCGACGAAGTTTTCACCAAAGTTAGTTATTATTCTTGAAATATAAATGCGTCAGTGTTGTGTATAGATGCGCAATCCATACACCGGGTTACCGGGTTTAAACCCAGGTGGGTCTAAGCCGGGATTTTTCGGCGTTAAACCCGGTTTCCTACCTTTCGGGTGTAAATGATTTTTGTATAAAAAAATATACCTAACTTTGCTTTCTTCTGTACAATAATCGTACAGAAGTAACGTAATCCCTAAAAATTTGGTGAGATAGAGGTACTTTTTGTGAGAATTGTAAATGAAAAAAAAATTAAAACAAGTTTAAGTTTATACTTTTTTATAAATTATAATTAGGTGAAATAAAATAAAGCAAGACAGGACCTTTATTTTCTGATGCTAATCAAAAACAAATTAAGTACTACATTGTTATTGTTACAGACAACTTTACTGATAGGTTTTCTGGCTTCTCCTGATGTTGAAGGTGAAGGTTCGTTGTTGTCGTCCGATATCGTCTGGTCTACAATAAAAAATAGTCTCTATTCTGATGACTTGTCTATTGAAGGTACTGTAAAAATGACTTGAATCGTAAATGTGTCATCAGGTAGCTGTTGAATATCGTCAGATGCACCTATCACGAAATTTTCTTCAACAGAGCTCTCGAAAAGCTAACAAAGATATTGCTAATTCATTGCTGCTAAACAACGTAAATAACGCAATGAATGTTGTCGAACTATAAAATTGAAAGTCATTGCTACTGTAAGTGTGTTACGCAATTACCCCGCGAATGTAAGAACTTAAACGAAGCAAAAGGAGTATGTAAGTATCGTAACAGGTGGCATTCGGGCCTAGCGGGGGAAACTCGGTTATTCGGTCCACCCCAACTCCTCAAATGCCAGCAACGCCTTGGTGTCACTGACAATCTCACGTAGGGTACCTGATGGGTTACCGAAGTACTTTGCCCTGTATGTGGCAGTTTAGCAGCACATAGCTGTTATCTCGTCGTCCTCCATGCAGGTCCTGTACAGTGGACTGTCTATGACTCCTATGACAAAGAGGTGTTTATCTAATGACCCATGGCCAGTTACAGCTGCTGAAACTGTACGCAGCTGTTGTTTCGTTAGTCGGAGAACCTGTTTCTTGAGGCAGCCATCGATTGTAAGGAGTGCCTCCTTAGCCTGCCTACACTCACCTTGGTCCAACCATAGTTTGTGATGTTGGTCCCTAGTTCGTTTCCTTCCCAGAGTGCGTAAGTACATGCTTAAACTCTCGCGAGTTAAAATATTACGAAAAAAAACATGCATCTTTATTATACATGCAATTAACTCCATGTTCTTAATTACACCTGGTTTTATTTATATCTCACACAAAAATCTAGGTTTAAACACGTCTTGCAAGTGCCACAGACATTGCCAAGTGTTGCAATAACGAGTAGTTTTTTTTTTTTTAAGTGCAGCATTGGAATTACAAATACAAGCTCTGTAAGTATTTGAGGTAAGTTCTGCTAAAGTTGTGTTGCGAAAGATCCATGAAGTTTCCACAATGTGGAAAGCGCAACCTGTTCGAGTTGGTTGTGTATCAAATATTTTTATTTTCTTTGCGAGGTATCAGCTTTGAAATGGTTAAGTTAAAAAAAAAATTGCCGTTGTTGTTGAAGGACCGATGGCTGGTAGAGCAAACGAGTCCGGGAGTGGAGACCGCATATCGGAAAACATAGGTAGAGCGGGACGCCCCTTGATAGATGAACCGACGACCTCAAAAAGGTGACTGGGACAGACGGGATGTGGAAGGTAAAAGACAGGGTGTTGTGGCGCAGCATGGAAGAGGCCTGTCCAGCAGAGAACTGCAATAAGCTGAATTGATTGACTCCCATGACCGGCGTTTTTCCATTAAATAAACTCATAAGTATACAAATTATTATCATGCTCCATAAAAAGTAGAGGGATGACCATTCGGGAGAACCTCTTTTCAAGTTCGAGTGTAGACGAGACGATGAAGGACAAATAAGCCTAAATTTAGTTTCCGGTTTACTTTTTCATCAATTTTGAACTGATAGAAAATAAAGTCATCCCCAAAAAAAAATTACTTACAAAACAAATATACAACTCAATTTACTGAAATACTTTACCTTCTCACACACAGTCACATTTTATTTACAAGATTCCTCTAAAATAATAATCGAACCTTGTTCCGAACTAAGTTAGTGGAGCCGTCACGCTGCTGAGCCTATAGATAGCTAAGTAAGTCCAGCACTGTGATTGATGAAGCTTTCCCTCTATAGATCGATGCGATATGTTACTTCGACTGTTTGGCGTTACATAGAGATGATGATACCACACTAAGTTTATTTACCTACTTTGTGTTTCAACTAAAATTTTATAATAGTTGTATCATCATTTCAGCAGAAAGACGTCCACTGCTGGAAATGGGCCTCCCCCAAGCATCACTTCGACCGGTGCTGTGCTTCTCCAGCGGATTTCTGCGGCCTTCACCTTGTGGGAAGGCCTTCAAACTCTACGTCTTCCAGTACGCAGTCGAAGTACAGAACCTTTCGGACCCATCAGCCAGCTGTTCTGCGAAACATGTTGGATGCCAATTTCTTCGGGCTATGTCGGCTACCGTGGTTCTTGATCGACATAGATGTTGCATAGGTTTAGTCTACATTTAATATGGCTGTGTATTTCTGTCGATACAAAGCAAATTAACCTTTATAATACTGGTGTCTCATATTGGAGACAGATAACAATAAAATTCTATTGTGTCTGCTAATTGCGCGCGCGACAGATTAAATAACAAAACAAATTATCTGAACGAACGTGGGGGATAAACCTAAAATTAGAAGGATCATAAATAAAACTTAACTTGACATTCGTGTCACGATTTAAAACATGCTATTTCACAAAGATTTATTATTTAAAGTCGGGTGCTTTACATTTGGACGAAGCCACATTTTTTTATACATAATAATGTAATAATAAATCTTGTAACTGTGTCTATTTAAAGTCACAGGAAAAAAAATAGAAAACAAAATCAGATGTCCCATATACTTTGACCGTGTAGGTATTGCACTTTTCTATAACAACAGTTTTTTTTTTTTATATAACCGACGAGAAATTTCAACGCAGACGGGTTCAGAATCATATACTGAATCCATGGTAACAGTTTTCGCGTCAATGTCATTTTTTATTTTTTTTGGGTGGGTTAACTTCAATTGACTTCTCCCACTCTGGGTAAATCAGGAGGGTGTGTCAGACTCTTACTGACTGAAACGCACCCGTGTTCCTTCAGTTGCCTGTGCAATACCAGGGGGCCACGGTATCCCTTTCGGACTTTCCCGCAACCCCTGAAGCCGTCCTGTATAAGTTCGTAACAAAAATATTAACTTACAGGTACTCTACGTATAGGTTTTTTTGGATTACAGTTTATCTCTGGTATTGCCCGACTTGTTATTTACTTGATACAACCGCTTTCAACTCATCCGACCGCAGTCCACTGCTGAACAGAGGCATCTCTCTACCGTATCCAGTCTGTCCCTACCACCTTTTTAAGATCATCGGTCCAAGCTGAAGGGCGTCCCAAACTATGCCACTCCGTCCCACTCCAGGAATCGACTGCTCCATCGGCCATAGATCTTTCGACAAACATGGCCAGCCTACTGGCATTGGGTTGGTAACCACCACAGGGTAAATGTGGGTGAAATTTTTAATACTTACAGAGGAAGTCACAATTAACGATAAGTATCGTCTCATTTCAATACGATACTGACTCGAAAATCCGGGGTTACAAGAGTTCATTGCAACGTATACAAAATTTGCGTAAAGTGGTCGTCCTTGTTGACCACTATTATTTATAACTGTTCCGGGTTCAGTCGGGTTAATTTTCGACTCGTCTCCATTTACTTTTATTATTTCCGGAGAGTAGGAAAAAGTATATAAATTAATATTGTATTATTAAATGAAGTTGCGGTTACCCTTGATTACTTCGTCGTATTTAATAATCATGTTTTGCCATTTTAGTATTCAGGAATAAACAATACGTTATCGTGTTTACGTATGTAGCTCTACTAATTCCAATTAAAATATGAGTAATTACTCAACGCGTCATTATTGTGTGGAACTTAAAAGAATAACAAATGAGAATTTATTTATTGACCTCGTACCTACCTATATTCAAACAAAGTTAATTATTATTCTTATCAGAGTTGATCATTATGCAGGTATAATCAATGTCAACTAACAAGAAGTTTTTTATAATGATAAATCAAAGAATCCCCGTTTGTGTTTTGTTTTCCATTTGTGGAAATAAAAAATGCTCTAAATTCCTTTATAAATTAAAAGTGAAAACCATAAAAACGACTTAGGGCCGATGTTTCAATCCTCAGTTAAATCGTTGAATAGTTAGTTATCTAGCGTATAAAATTATCTGGCTATTTATCGAATAAATATTTTCATTTTTTCAATCGTATAACTGAAGAATTTATCTGTGGTCTTTGTTGACTAACTTCACACTATCATGTGCAAGCGAGATGCACACATGCAGTGTTCAAAGTGTTAGACAAGAATATAAACAAACCGTATGTTTGACATTTTGACGAGATTTCTTATCTTTTGTTTAGATCCACAGATGGTCAGCAATAGTGGCGACCTTTTTTACGTTGTTGTTTGTAGCTAAGTTGATAGAAGTGGGAAAGTATTTAGCTAAAAAGGATCAGTTACACACACATTTTCTGTGTTAACGATGTTTTCGATTTGGTACTAAAAGTTGAGCCGAGTGGTTTTAAATTACCCCGCCAAATCCGCGCTGGTGTCCCTCAAGGCTCCGTGCTCGCCCCGCTCATGTTCTCGCTGTTCACAAGCGACATCCCCAAAAGCAATACGGCGCAGTTGGCTCTGTTCGCAGACGACACGGCCATATATTGCAGGGGCCGGTCGCAGACCCAGATCCACCTTCTCTTACAACGGACCTTGGCGCCTGGTTTAAGAAATGGAGAATTCAGGTGAACCCCGACAAAAGTCAGGCGGTTTTATTTATAAAACCGCGATCTAGACCCCCTAACATTCCCCGACCACTCACCTTGTTAGGCAAGCCTATCCCCTGGGAGAAGCGAGCCAAGTACTTGGGAGTCATCCTCGACCACTACCTCAACTTTTCAGAGCACATAAAGTCGGTTCGCTCGCGGGCCGCCTTCGCTCTCAGTAGATTATACTGCATAGTTAATGCACGCAGCAAGTTGTCACTCAAGTGCAAATTGCGCATCTACACAGCGTGCATCCGCCCCATCATGACCTATGCGGGTGCTGTCTTTGCACACACATCCCCCAGAAATATCCATAGGATGCAGGTGATCCAAAATAGATTTCTCAGAAGAGCCACGGGCGCTCCCTGGTATGTCAGGAATATTAACCTCCACCTAGATCTTAAAATCCCCACAATCCATCAGTTCCTAAAACGCATTTCCAAGCGTCACTTTGATTCCGCCGCCAATCACCGCAACCCTCTGGTTGTTGAAGCGGCCAATTATACCCCCTCCCGTATTAGTCGATTTCGCCGTCCTAGGCATGTCCTCTCCGATCCAGATGATCCCACCACTCTCCTCCAGGAGAGCAATAGGGCCACCAGTACAGTGCACAAATACACCCGACACCCGTCGTACCGACCTCGCCGCCGAGGTCCTCCGCGATCGCGACCCTCACGAGTAAATAATACTCCCCCCCGACCCTTGTCCGATGAAGCGCCAGCCCGCGCCGCAGCTGAGCGCGTAGCTTTAAATTCCCCGCATAATAATAATATATCCTTGATCCAGCCTGTCCCATCTTGCTGTCCTCCCCTCAGCGACGCCCTAAGCCGAGGTTCGTACCCCACAGGGGGTGCCCTTAGCGAGCGTTCGCCTAATTTTAATTTAGAATAGTTGCTCCTGGCTGGTGGCTTTGAGTGTAGTGCTTAAGGCAGCCACAGGATTGTTCGGTTGAGCAGTAAATACCTTAGTGGTATACCTGCGAGATGCCATAGTTAAAAAAAAAAAAAAAAAAAAGGTTTTAAATTATTAAAATAATGTCGTCCCGAAAACGTAAGAAAACTGATATTAAAAAAAAACTATCGTCAATTGAATCAAATACATCCATTTTTTCATGAACACAAGAGCACGAAAACACGCAGAGGCAAAGCACATTAAAACCCCAAACAAAACAAATGTCAAAACTTTATTTATTCCCTAGAATACGGTACTAACTGAGGCTTGAAGGGACAGTACTTTATTCCTCAGTTATGGGCTTTAACTGCCAATACACTATAGTAGTAGTAGTGTAGTGTAGCTACACTACACTACTACTCTCTCTTTGGCTTGAACCGTGCAATACTGACTATCTGACTATTGAAAAATCCAGAATCATGCTGTATACAGGCTGAATTTTTAGTCACCGTCCAAATTTTTTCTAGGCATTAGGTATGATGATTCACTACATAACTCCATTTTTGAAAAAAAATCGATAGGGTAAAATTTTCATATTAAATCATTTTCTCGAAAGAATTATCAGCTCTGCGTGGTATAATTATAGTAACTTTGTGATGTGATATCTCAATATTTTTGTATTGAGTGATACTAAAAGAAAAAAACACGTATTCAATGATTTTCGCCAAAGATTAATATATCAAAATTAGGACGTTGACTAAAAATTCAGGGTGTATAGAATAAACGCTATTCGATTCTATATCTGAGGATTGAAAAGTCGGCCCTTAAAACCCTAAACAGTAACTAAATAACAATAGCATTTAAGTAACCATCACTACTTATTTCTAATTCTTACATGGGATTCAACAGCTCTATACAGATCCATCTCAAAAACACTTTGTTTAAAGTGGCCAAGTAATGAAAACAACAAAGTACGACAAAGATCTACACCGAACTGGAGCCGGCTGTCGAACATGTCTTATCTTCTGTAACTGTTTCAGGCCTGTTTGCTCGAAAACAGTGGTACTCAAACTTTTCTCGGGCCGCATCTGTAGGCCTGTATTTGAGACGTCATGCGGCCCGCAGGCATTTGGAAAACTGGTCATGTGTTAGCAGGAGATCGATAAGTATCTACTGTAGATACGATACGGTATCTTACTACTACTAATTAGTATTACTTAGAATTGGCATGATTGTCATGATTTCATGAAATATAGTCATCAAAATATGATTTGCGACTGTAATAGATATTTATTTATAGAATCATTAATACTTCTCTCTAAGTTACATTTTGTTCCTTAAGAACAATTTACTAAACTTGTTTTTGACTTATTTAATGTGAATTATACGACCGTAATATTAATGTTAGTATGAGGTTGACTAAAACTTGACATGTTAAACTTATTTTATTTTCATTTAGTTTTTTGTATTTATTTAATGTAAATCGCATGACCAAAATAATGATGTCTATTAATAATGTCTGACCAGGTTGACGAAAAATTGACATGTTAAACTTAATTTTCTATTTTTATATTTTGACTTATTAAACTAAATTGTATGTCCCTAATAATTGTGTAAGACTTAATGTAAAATAAGTACTTATTGTATAGAATCAAGTTTTTCTAACTGAACAGACAGCTGTGCTGCTGGGGAGTTTGTTGCGCCACTTCTTCTTCCCAGCGAAAGCACTAGGAAGTGGTGAAGGGTGAGCGTTTTGTGGGACTATCTTATGTAACTTTGACGTTCGAAAAGTGCTGATTCTCAGCCTAGTTTGAATAAATGACTTTTGAATTTTGAATTTTGACATGTAAATACCTGTATCAATTTCGACTTGAATATTGAAGGTGCGAATTATGATATTGAATAATTTATTGTTATCTATTTATACTTATATTATAAAGAGGAAAGATGTTTTGTTTGTTTGTACCGAATAGGCTCCAAAGCTACTGGACCGATTTGAAAAATTATTTTTCCCATTAGAAAGCTTAGTTTTCAGGGAGTAATATAGGCTACTTTTTATCCCGGTAAAAATAACGGGTCTCGCGGGAAAGACCACGGGAGCGAAGCCGCGGGCAAAGTGCTACTGTATCATAAACTTCATCGATCGCATATCAATCTGCCTAGCCTTTTCCCAACTATGTTGGGGTCAGCTTCCAGTCTAACCGTTGAACCGGACGCAGCTGAATACTAGTGTTTTACATGGAGCGACTGCCAATCTGACCTCCACAAATGGGTAATAAGATACCGTTGGTAAGACTGGTTGTCAGACTCGGGCTTCTGACGACCCGGCACGACTGTCAAAGATCCACGAATGACAGCCGGGACCAACGGCTTACGTGCTTTCTGAGGCACGGAGAAGTCTCAGTATGTAAAGATGATCACCCATTCACGGACGAACCCCGGTAAGCGTAGCTTAACCTGATGGATTGACCCGTAAGGCTGTTACTTAACCACGAGCTCCACAATAACAATAAGAATATCAGATGTCTGGGTATGGTGGGGTAAAACGAACTCAGAGTGCGCCGTATGCGCTAATGCGGCGTATGCGCTAAAGCTCCTGCGTGGAATAGCTCATAACCCGGGTGTGCGTCACCTGAAGCTGTGCGTGCCAGACCGGTATGTGTAGAGGCGGGGCGGTAACCAACACTGCTGTTTTTTTTTTTTTTTTTTATATTGCATCTTGCAGTCGACTCTCAGATTAAGGTCGCAGCTGCTTAACCGGACTATTATTTACTCGGGAGGGTCGCGGTCGCGGAGGACCTCGGCGGCGAGGTCGGAATGCGGGTCTTTTTTGATTGGGGTGTATTGTGCTGGTGTCCCTATTGCTTTCCTGGAGGAGGGTTATAGGGTCATCTGGGTCCGTGAGAACATGCCTCGGACGGCGGATCTTCCTGATTCTAGAGGGGACATAACTGGCCGCTTTGACAATCAGAGGGTTGCGGTGAAGGGCGGCTTTATCAAAGAAACGCTTTGAATTGCGTTTTAGAAATTGGGCTATAGTGGGGATTCTTAGGTCGAGATGGAGGATCTCGTTCCTAACATACCAGGGGGCTCCCGCCGCCACTGCTGGCCGTGCCTGCTGCCAGAACCAACCTGCTGTCAAAAACACCCCTCACCCGCACAATATGGGTACTAAACGAAGTGCATGAGAGAATTGACATATTTTCGTGCCATCAGTGAATTCTCAAGAGTTTTGTTGAATTTTGTGATTAAATATTAATATTCTGTGTTAAGCCCGATTTTATATATTAGGTTCAGATTTTATAGCAAAAGAAAAACAAGTTTAGTCTAATGATTGTTAGGTACTCTGTAGTCTAACTTCAGATTGTGTTTTTAATAGTTTAGTTTTGTTTTGTATTTTATAAGTTTAGATTTTTAAGTGAAATGAAATAAAATGAATGAAATGAAATTGTTTATTCTGTAAATAGGATATTGGAATCACTTTTAACCGTCATCTTAAAAAAAAAATTAGAAAAAAATTGCTAGATGAGTTCGGCGTTTCCTATCTGACTACTCTGAGAAGAAAGGCCGAAACAAACTTAGAGGTCACAGTCTCTTTTAAAGTCCAGACATAATCTTGGTCAGGCCATAATAATATGAGGACCATGTAGATTAGTCTGAAATGGTCTTTTGAGAAAAGAACCACACAGATTTGAGTGGACCTGTCCTGTCAGTGCAAGCCTAGTATAGCCGTAAGTTGATTTTTCAATTTATGTTGTGTGTTTGCAAACCACTATTGTATTGGGGTCATCATTTAAAGATAGTGTGTGTAAGTTTAAATAAATAAATGTGCCCTTAAATTAGATAAATAGTATTTAGAATGATACAATGTATTAATAGATTTATCGTCAGTCTTGTCTATAAATAAACTAGAATCCTAAATACCAACCTATAGACATTTTTAGAAAGGGCATTCCTATCGGTCTGGCGGTACTTGCTTTTATTATGAAACCTAGGTACTACGCGTACGCCCTCGTCTTTGCAAATGTACCTGAGATTGTTTACTTATTACATTTATTACGATTTACGAGTATTCGTTGGGTACTATAAAAAAGTTTATTTTAACCCACTGCGCAATAGCAAAGACAGGGTTATGTTTTTATACAAGTCTAGTGTGTACGTGTGTGTGTGTGTGTCCTAAATTTACTTGACCAAATTTCTTGTCTAAGTAGTTGCGCCTGCGGATTGACCCGCTTAAGTCTCGATCCCGTGGGAATATCGAGATAAAAAGTATCTTTTGTCCTAACCCAGGTAATGTTCTACCTACGTGCCAAATTTTATCCAAATCCGTTAAGCCGTTTTAGTGTGAAAGTGTCACACACAGACACAAAAAAATCAAATCTTTTCTCTACATAATACTAGCTTCTTTACGCCTACTCGTATAACCACCTTCCTCAAGAATTGGGCTATCCAATGCAAAAATATTTTTCAAATCCGACTGCTAGTTTCGGAGATTACAAACAAACAAACAAACAAAAATACAAACAAACAATTGTTGCCTCTCTATAATATTAGTATAGATTAGTTTAGTCGCTTGGTTAAGAATAAATAAATAAACTTTTTCACTAACCATGTAATCGTTGATGAAGGTTCTTTGTACAACGCAACGTGAACAAAATTAAATAAGATCCATTAAATGCTAAGATGGAGTTTAGTGGATTCTACACGGATACGAAACGTGCACTAAAAGCCATAGCTGTTTAAAACTAAGTTTTTCAAAGCATAAAATCAACTGTGCAGTAGGATCCTAAATTAACCTAATCTGTAGATAATTCGGACATTGTGTTGTATAAAGGTACCATTCCGTAACCGACCGCAGGCGGCAACTGCAGACGACACGTCACGGCGTCATGTCGCTGCAGTCACCGCAGTACAGTCTGTACTGCGGTACAGACTGTACTGCTAGTGTGTGTACATGATACCGAACCCGACCGCAGGTGGCAGCAGCCCGTATTCCAGTCGGTAGATCTATAGAATATAGAAAAACGTTCGAGCGTTGGCGCCACTACTGGTCTGCGGTCAGGCTACAGGGCTACACGTGCCGTCTATCGCTTGCCCGTAGCTGCAAACGCCGTGTCTCTAGCTACGGAAGGTATTTCATAGAAATTCATAGAAACCAGTCGTGTCGCAGCGACACGTCGTCGCCTGCAGTTGCCGCCTGCGGTTGGGTACGGAATGGTATCTGGGTGGGAAATCATCAAATGACTCCTCCCGCTCTGGGTGGAGCGGGAGGGCGTGTCAGACTCTTACTGACTAAAACCCACCCGTGTTCCTTCTGTTGCCTGTGCAATGCCAGGGGGCCACGGTATCCCTTTCGGACTTTCCCGCAACCCCGGCAGGCAATGATCTCATCGGACCCCTTCATTCGCTGACATCTCTTTGAGGCGCGCGTGGAACATAACGCGCCGTCGACCCGGGCTTGGTCCTTACCGGACGGCGAGCTACCCATTGCTCACCGTCCGCAAGCCCGCGCCTACGGTGGCCGGGAATCGGCATGGTAATGAAAATGGTACCTTAACATTTAAAAAGTTCAATCAGCTTTGCTCCTTCTTTAAAAAAAAATTATGGCATAAAGTTGAAAGGTAAGTTCTTAATTATTTGAATTTAGAATTCGTTGTTTTCCAAACTGTGAGAATACGAGAAATATGAAAGTCTGCCATTGTTTCAAAAAAAGTATCATAGAAGTTAATTAGCACATTCAATGCAATAAAGGATTATAAATTAAAATTAGAATACGAAAACGCAATATAACCGGTAATTACACGATTCGTTTTAACATGTGGTGCATTAGATGGTTGCATTATGATTTTCTTCTTTATTTTAGTTTTACTTTGTATAGATGCTTACTGAGTAAGATCTATTATCTGCTTAGTTACTAAGCCTTAACACTTAACAGGTACTTCCGTTATTTTGTTTTGATTTGATTTTAAATAAAAATAGATCTTAAAACTGTCATCAACTTTGCAGGTTATAATTTACATCCCCTGTTCGTTAAAAATAATAATTACGAGTTTCTTCTACTTTTACTTGGGTGACTTTTATACATACATAATAATAATACCTACTTAGCAAACAATCCTTAGAATTACCACACATTACTTGTTCCCACGGAGGCCGGTGTACCTACAGTTTTAGTTACTCTGGGAATTTATGTACCTATAAATAATTTATAAATAATCTATTGTATTGAAAATAAAACAATGGCTTCCTTCACGAGAATACAGGGTTATATTAAATTATCTAGCAAAACTCGATAGATGTTATGGGTATCGGTATCTAAATAAACCATTTTTTTTGGGTCAACGATCTCTTATATTATTAGTTATGTATTTAAATAATGAGTTAAGAAAAACTGTTTTTTTGTTGTTTTATAGTGTTTAGATATAGTTACCCATCACGTCTATGAAGTAAACACAAAAAAAAGTTTTTTTTTTAAGTGACATTTCAAGTGAGTACTCTGCCTGCGGTTGATAACCCCAAAAAAAATCATCAAATTCATATTCAAGATTTTTTATTTCACATTTATCTACGGGGGCACTTATAAAACGTCAGAAGCTAGGTGCACGGTTCCAATTGGTCGTTTCCTATCGAGAAGAGCCGGTAAGAAACACCACAGTTATTCTTTTAAAAATAATTGGCTGCCTTTTACAATATTTTCATATAACAGTGTTCATAGGTATGGGAGGACAGTGTAGGTCTTTCAACAAGTACGAGGTACTTAACAAAATAGAATTAACTTCTTTTTCATTTTATCATGTTTAGATAGGAGTTTCACTAGATTATTTAATTGACCCTGTATAACTACTATTCGAAGAGTATGCGTATTAGACCTAAGGTCTATTCGTATCTTTGTTTCTTGTTGTTGTTTCATTTAAACAAACATCGACTGTATATGACTGTAAATAAATTTGATTTTAGACTGACTAATGCTGTTAAAAAAGTCATAAAAAATATGAATTTTTAGCGCAAACTGAACCTTATGTGTATACATTACAGTTGTTTTTCCTAAAACTTGTGTTTGTTTACATGTTTAGCAAATAAATTGCGAACGCAGATTATGTATATTGTTGATTAATATTATCGGTACGTACCTATGAATTTTATTAATATTCATGATGTAAGTAATTAATAGGTACTCAATGACATCAGGTCAACAGTGCATTTATTGTTTGTCTCTATTGACTTATAAATATATTGTAATCTGCTTCAAATACCTAATAATTATTACATGACTATGTAACTATAATATTATATTTATTTTATAATTAGGAGGTGTTAATTATAATCGTATATACTTGTCTTGTTAAATGTTTGTTTGTGAAAAGATAAGTTTGTTTACAACATGTATCGTTTCTAAAAAGTGTTAAATTAAACATTAATTTAATATAGTTGGCAGTTTCCTGCTATTCCTTTCGTTCGTGCAATTGCATAATTTAAAAAAAACATTATTTTATTTTACTTCTTGAGATTTTTTTTTAATAAACCCAATATTTAGTGACAGTTTCAACAAGAGTGTACAAAATTATTAATTTATCCAGTCACCATTTATTTATTTATTTATAAAGGTACGCCAACAGGTTCTGTATTTATGATATATCTTCAGTAATATAGGTAACAATAGTCATTCACCATTTACCTCATTAACATTGAACGAATCATTATCATTATTCTTCGCAATACCAGTCAGTATACTAATAAGAGTACGGTTCTTTACCTTACCACAGACCTTACTAAATATGTGACTAACGCATTACCCATACTTCCTACAGAAAAAAAACATTATCTCCACGATGTGTCATCACAAATAGGACAGAAAGGAAATAGTGTTTTATATAAAGACACATACACGCCAATAATCCCCGGAGGGTTAGGTTAGGTTAGGTTACGCGATTACTTCGCACGGAACGTAATAAAATCGCGGCGTTTTTTTTCGTGCACTGGATTTTCAACGCTCTGCTTAGCACCGAGAGTTGAAAATCTAACGGGGTGTTTTTTCAAAGCGATCCTCAACGTTTGGTTCAACACCGAGAGTTGAAAATTCAGTGCGCGATAAAATCCCGCCGCGATATTTTTACGTCGATTAGGCAGAAGAGTGGGGCGCGTCTTCGTGGATGGACTATCTATAATGTTTGATATATTGATTTCAAACCTTACAGGCATCTATAGGAAATGTATAGGAATAATATAAAATGCTGTTCATCGGTTAGCGCATCACTTGAGAAAGGCTGGACAGAATTTGTTATTTTTTCAAAGAAATCGTAAAACTCCAAATAAGGTTTTTAAAGAAAGAAAAATTGGAAAGGTTGCCCAGAAAATTAGAAAATACGGGAAATACTGAAAATGCTTTATTGTTTGGATAGGACAACTAGTTTTCAATAAAATAGTGTACGTCAGATTCGTTCTACGGATTAACTATCTAATAATCTTTGATTTCAATACAAAAACTGGCTCAAGGGTTTATGCGTGGATCAAATTTAGAACTAGTTTTGTAAAGAGACGGTAGGAGTCCAGCATAGCCCTTTCCTTACTCCTGAGCGTAAGGATGTCCCCACGAAGAAAAAGGTGGGTTTATTGACTTGTCTTGACCCCAGTGAGTGAAGCTATGGCCACCTCAAATAACAATCGATTTATGAGATTATTCGTTGTCGTCACCCATTCTTTACTCATCAAATTAGTGCCTTGAGGGCATCTTATTTCATTGGTTGGCAAACAAACAGTCAGAAAAAAAATTCTAATAAGAACAACAAAATATTTAAAAAATTCAGTCACCGTGTGACATATCAAATGGACTTGTTGCGAGGATATCAATTTTTCTTTAATAATTTTATAATAAATATATAACGATTTAAGAAAATTCACCATCTCTCTCATTCCCTTATCTCTGAAACTACTGACCCTAAAATATTGAAAAAATGTAGAGAATGGTGGACGTTTTCCTGTAATCTTTACTCATAGATTACAGGAAAACCTTTAGTCACCTAAGTTTATGGTCTTAAAATAACATGGTAAACTCAATATTGTACGTAAAAACTTACATTTTGCAGTTGGAATGTACGGGAGAACACGTTTTTCAACTATACCTACAATTTCATGTTTGTTCTTGGGATAAACTACAAAACCCTTCATTGTGCATAGTCCGACACCAACTTTGCCGGTTTTTAGGGTTCCGTAGTCAACAAGGAACCCTTATAGTTTCGCCATGTCCGTCTGTCTGTCTGTCTGTCTGTCCGCGGTTTAGCTCAAAAACTATTGGGTACTAGAAAGTTGTAATTTGACATGAGTATACAAATTAATGACGCCGAAAAATTGGTATAATAAAATTTAGAAAAAAACAATTATTTAGGGTAGACATGTAAAGTGTCTACATGTAAAGTGGTGATGATATTTTTTTTTTCGTCCTTTTTATTGTGTGGGATATTGTTGGAAAGGTCTTTCAAAAATATTAAGGGTTTGCCAAGACCGTTTTTTGATTAAGTAAACCGTTCGTGACTTATCAAGCTTTAAAGTACCAATTTTCATTAGAGTCAAGTGTAGTTAGAAATTCAAATGTCACGGCATTAGTACTTATATATAACGAAGTTTAAAGGAAAACTATCACACTTATGTGTTTGACCAACTTAAATTTGCGGTTGCGAAAACATGTTCTCCCATATATTCCGTATGGGAGAACATGTTTTTCAATTACAAAGTTAAGTTTGTTCTTACGATAAATTCATTCCAACTACGGAACCCTTTATTGTGCGTGGTCCGACACGCACTTGGCCGTTTTTCTGTTTATTTTTTTTGTACATAATCAATCAATCTGCCTAGCCTTTTCCAAACTATATTGGGGTCGGCTTCCAGTCTAACCGGATGCAGCTGAATACCAGTATTTTACATGGAGTGACTGCCTATCTGACCTCCACAACCCAGTAACTGGGTAATACGATACCCCTTGGTAAGACTGGTTGTCAGACTTTCGGGCTTCAGACGACCCGTAACGACTGTCAAAGATCCACGAATGACAACCGGGACCAACGGCTTAACGTGCTTTCCGATGCACGGAGGAGTCTCGGTATGTAAAGATGGTCACCCATCCACAGACCAGCCCCGGCAAGCGTAGCTTAACCTGACGGATTGACCCGTGCGGCAGTAACTAGGTACTTAGCCACGAGCACCTACACAGTTTTTTTGTACATAATATTAACTATTTTTTTTTAATGACAGTTATTCAAAACTATTCTTGTATTCCTGAATTATTTTAAAAACATAAATACAATCTTTTTTTAATATTCTTGCCTATGTTGACAAAAATTGAGAAATTGCCCTTACTATGACAAATAATAATAAAAATTAAGATCTAATACAATATAAAAATTCTACCATAGTTTCAAAGACACCAGCTAAATATTTATAAGTCAAAATAGACGGGTAAGTACAATAAAATAAATTTTGCACCTTTCAAGGACGTCGAGTATGATTTTAGCATATTTTAGGACAATTTGTATGCGCCGCCAAGTCGTTATTACATGATGTTATGAAGATTAGGGGCTGGTCGACTCCTGCGCATCAACGAACGTGTGCGGACGCATTATATTGTTTTGGTATTCGATTTCCTTGATAAGTTATGTCATGGTGGATGTAGAGTACCGTCTTCGAATAAATGATCAGTAAATGGACTGCGATGACGTCAGTCGAAGATGCCGATGGTTCCTGTGGGATGTGCCATATCTAAAGGTGCAGGAAAGGTCTAGAGGACCTCCACTCCTGAGATCGTCAAAAAAAAATTGTCTATCTGAAGCCGGTTTCTCGGCTTATAATACATTCGAGTCACACTACTGCGGTGTCTTATTCCTAATGTGATAATTAACCAAACACGTTTGAGCTACTTGAGTGAGTTAGCTAATTTTTAGAAGGCATACCTACATGCTGGCTGCCGATTCTCTGTACGAAATAGGTGGAGAGCATCTACTACTTATTGCAAAAGATTAGGACTCTTCATGGCAAACGTGGTTTTAATAGCATTTAAGTACCTTCCATGTCGCTTTTGGGAGTTTGGAGGACGCACTTATGATCTATAGAGACTGATTCAGAAACTGGAACAATAATAATATTAATACCAGCCTGTTACTGTCTCACTGCAGGGCAAAGGCCTCTTCTCACACACAGAAGGCACGAGCACTGACCACCACGCTTGCTCAAGACGGGTTGGTGATTTCAGACTTATATATCACACTATCACATATCACCCTAATCTTATCTTATCTTACTAATATTATAAAGGCGAAAGTTTGTGAGTGTGTATGTTTGTCTCTTCTTCTCGCTAAAACTACTGAACGGATTTAGATAAAATTTGGCACACAGATAGTTTATAACCTGGATTAACACATAGAATACTTTTTATCCCGATATTCCCACGGGATCGAAACTTATGCTTGTGAAACCGCAGGGCGCAGCTAGTTAACTATAAGTCCAGGTTTCCTCACGATGTTTTTCCTTCATCGATATCAGTAATGTCCAAGATAAACTTAGAAATTACATATGAATTGAAAAAAGTCACATTGGTACTTGCCAGGATTTGAAGCCACAACCTCGTGCATGAGAGGCGAGGCCTTAAGCACCGGGCTAACACGACACTGGAACAATAATCATAGATAATTATTAATAGTTATAAATAACGGGGTTGAGCTTTAAAACAAGCCGTGCAATGTGTAGTCGTTTGCAAAAATTACAAAATTATAAACAATCCATCATTCCCTATTTAACCTCTTTAGAGGAAGTATTTTCAAAAATCAATCCTTAAGGATCACTTTCGTTTGTTGTGCATAATTTCATGCTTCTAGAGCGCTGGTCACAAACGCATCTAAACCACTGGATTTAGAAGCGTTTGTGTGAGTTGTCTTTCAGTGTATGAATTTAATATTGTTTTATAATTAAGCGTTTATTTTATAATTTTACATATTATTATATACAAATTTAATGAAGCTCACATAACACGGACGTAATAAAATCGTGGCGATTTTTTTTCGTACACTGGATTTTGAATATCCAACAGTGTGTTTTTTCAACGCGCTGGGACGATAGTGCATCCCAACGCGTTGAATTCTCAACGCTCGGCTCAACACCGAGAGTTGAAGATCCAGTGCGCAATAAAATCCCGCCGCGATATTTTTACGTCCGTGCCTACGTGGGCTAACAGGCAAACAACGTGAACGATAATCACAAATAAAGGACATGACAACTACAGAGTTTTTCTGAATTCTATGACTTCGGGGGCGGGTGCCCCTGCCTACGGCTTTGAGGAATGGGAAGCAACACCGAAACCAAAAACAGGGAAAATCAGCTCTAATTTCAACATAGTTGGAATCTATATTAGTTGTCTTTGCATTATGTTTTAAATGATAACCCCGAACCTTCACGGTTTAGAACCAATGGTCACAACACACGTGTAGTCCGACGTACGTCAAAGTGCGTACCCAGTGTGACCAATGGCCCATATCATCGCCATTTGACCTATTTCCATCAGCTGATCTATTTATCGCCTTTATGGAGCAGTTTAACACTCACGGCCTTAGAAAAACAATACTTATCTAAGAGCCAGAATTAATCCATCGAGCAATTTTCGAATTTCGAACTTTATTCCTAGAATTTTAAAGTTATAACTACTTATTTTGTAGTAAGCACTTTATATTTGTCGAAATAACGTTCAAAATACAATAACTGGCTCGATGGTTTTTTGCTTGGCCTAAAGTTAGAAATCGTTTTGTAATGGAGACGGTGGTTGTATACTGGTAGTGGATGAAACAGATGACTCTTCGGCACTTGAGGAGGACCAAATTCAGGAACGTTGAATCTTGTAAGATGAAGCAAGAGGAATCAAACAAACTGAATGAAAACCTATGCTGGGCTGTGTGATATTTTTTTTTTTTTTTTTTTTATCTTGCCGTGATTAGTAGGCAAAATATCGTAAAAGGAGCTGTAGCCCGCGTCTTAACCCGTCGCGCGCGCAATTAGCGACACAAAATAATTTTATTGTTATTTGCACACATGGGGTGCAATCGTCATTATAAGAGTTAATCGTATTTTGTCTGTATTTCTTTTTATAAATAACTAGCTGCGCCC
Organism: Xanthia togata; assembly: GCA_963853775.1. NCBI lineage: Eukaryota > Metazoa > Arthropoda > Insecta > Lepidoptera > Noctuidae > Xanthia > Xanthia togata. The sequence goes on along the minus strand of OY970802.1, from coordinate 6,177,605 downwards.
CGCGGTTTCACCATTGGAAATATCAGGATAAAAAGTATTCTATGTCCTAACGTAAAACGTAACAAACAGACTCACTTTCGCATTTATAATAATATAGGTTAGGATGGGCCTATTCACAGTTAATTTCATATTAAAATTGAGATATCATTTTTATGACTAAATAAAATCAGAGTTTTAAACACATCATTTTTATACGTACGAGAATCCACAACATTTTGTCAGCACCATCTCGTCTGCGTCCAAATAGGTTATTCTATGATTAAATTACAGATTTGCACATAGACTAAATTAGGTATTTACTTTTTTACTCAAAAAGCTCAAGGTGCGTGCAGGCGCCAAACAAATACGGCTTTACAGGAAATACCTTTGCAATTAGCACAGATAATCACGGCTAAGGAAATAAAAAGCAATCTGTCATGTGGTACATAACCAAAGAGACGGTTGTTGATTGTGTCCCAGATAAATCATTGTAACGATACACACTCCCAAAAGTGACCTAATTCACAACAATACGTCGCGAAACAGACTTGAAACACGAGCAAAATAAATTTTTGATAAAAAATTAACTTGTACTAAACATTAAATGAAAATAAACGCTTTGGTTGAAAAAGTATGGAAGTTCAATGAAATTTGGATCAAAAAGACATTTTTTTCATCTATTAGAATCAAAAGCCAATTATAATTTTACCATATTTTGTATTTGCATCATATTTTTATGCAAATAACCAGGGTGTAGAACCTACATCTTTCTGCAGGCTACCAAGGCTGTCAAATTTCATAACGATTGGTTCAGTAGTTCAGGCGTAAAAAGGTATCAGATAGACAGAATTACTATCGCATTACGGCTCTTTGTACACACGTTTTGCTTGCCGTGAAAAACTACGGTTTATTCGCCGTGTGTAGGCACGGTCGTCATTGTTATATCCCGTACCGTAAAGAAACTGGGGCATGTAGAAAGGGCCTTAATAATACTAGTATGCATAGTATGGATAATAAATAAATAATGGGTAACATAAGATATAATATCTCTATAATAAATAACTAACACGCATATAAATCAGTGCCCTCGTATTTTAGGTCAGCGCCATACCTGCGCCTGCGCTCGTAAACGATCGAAACTGAACGCAACGCAACTTTACCAGCAACTAAAGACTGTTACGACTATGCTTTATGACTGCTCATAAATATAAATAATTCTATTAATAAATAGGGTTGAATTGTATTCTTCCTTATTTCAGTTGTAAGAGTATCGTAATTATTGTAATGCATAACATAATAATTAGCAAAATATTATGTATTCTGATCGTAAATATTAAGTTTGTAAAGCAGTAGCAGCCGTTGTAGTTTGTAGTTTACGCACCTATTGCAATTATTTTTACAGAACTTGCAATTTTTTTAAATCTTCTCTTTTTGTGACAGTACAGAGGCTTATTTAAAAAGGTTGGTAGCTGGGCTGATAGCCCAGGGAGCTGGCCATAGGTACCACTTAAATTGGTTCTTGGGTTAAGACTCTAAATTATTAGTTTGAAAATTATCACCTCTTTTGGAGTCACCCAAATTATATTAATTTTATATAGGTGGTTTTTCTTTTAGCTATCTAGATGCGCTTCGCGGTTTCATCCGCATAAGTTTCAATCCCGTGGGAATATCGGGATAAAAAGTATTATATGTCCTAACCTAGGTCATGGTCTACTCATGTGTAATTTCATCCAAATCCGTTCAGCCGTTATTGCGTGAAAGTGTAAGAAACAAACAAACTCACTTTCGCATTTAGAATAGTTAGGATGGGCCTATTCATAGTGTGTTCATTTCATATTAAAGTAGTGATATATTTTTTATGACTGAATAAATTCTTTGAGTTTTTTAACACACAGTTTTTATAGGTACGAGAACACACAACATTTTGTGAGCACCATTACTCGTCTGCATTCTGCATTTAAGTACGTTATTCTATGTTTAAATTACAGATTTGTACATAGACTAAATCATTTATACTTTTTTACTCAAAAAGCTCAAGGTGCGGGCAGACGCCAAACAAATAAGGCTTTACAGGAAATACCTTTGCAATTAGCACAGATAATCACAGCTAAGGAAATAAAAAGCAATCTGTCATCTAGTAAATAACCAAAGAAACGGTTGTTGATTGAGTTGTGTCCCAGATAAATCATTGTAATGATACAGACTTCCAAAAGTGACCTAATTCACAACAACTCGTCGCGAAACAGACTTGAAACACGCTCATAAATTCATAAAATTTATTTTAAAACTTAAAATATATTTACAATTCTTAAGAATTAACTTGTACTAAACATTATATGAAAATAAACGCTTTGGTTGAAAAGGTATGGAAGTTCAAAGAAATTTGGATCTAAAAGACAATTTTTTCATCTATAAGTACAAAAAGCCAATTATAATTTTGCCACATTACGTATTTACAAATCATGCAATTTTAAAACTATTATCGCGTGTTCTAAGCGTCCGGTGTCCAGAGAAACTAAAGTAGCTATAATAATCACTAATAGAGGAATTATCACAAGGTTATCACGGCAATGATAAACTTCGTATCACACTATATTACAATGAGACTAACGAAAGTAACTTATCACCCTGTAGGACAGGTCGACCTAGCACTGTAAACATCGTGGATGATAATAAGACACTTGACACTTGCACTTCGTAAACTTGAGACAGATTACGAAAATCGAGACGTTCAGTACAATCACTGCTAAAAATATAAATATCAGAGCACGCACTATTGAAGATTACACATTCTATAATACCAAAACGGTAATTAAACAAATGCTGTGATTCTAAATTTTCTAGTAGAGATCATCTGTGAATTGTTGGTGCTTTGAACCAGTTCAACCCATCCTCATGATGTTACGTCTTCGGAGCAGGCGCTCCACTGCGTAGAACACGCGATCTGACCCTCAGTAGGGGCACACGATACCCCCTGCGCCCGGCACTGCTATGGAGTCGGGGAAGTGGACCCTGCAGATCTCCTTGTACGTTTTCCCCTGTCTGGGCGCACGCTCTACATTCCTCGGCTTGTATCCGTAGTTAGGTTGTTGGTAGCCGCCTCCATAACCGTAGCCGTCGTAGCCGTAGTTTCCATAGCCGCTGTACCCGTAAGACCTTCTCGCGTTGCCGTTGATAGCATCGTATATGGCGTCGAAGAAGGGCTTGCACTCAACGGTCACGGCGAAGCACAACACGGCGATCAGGAGAACACGGAGCGCAGACATCGCGGAAGGGTGGCAAGTAATTGTATCAATTCAGTTGACGGTCAGACTGGCCTCTGTCTGCGGAAGCTCACTCCGGTGGCGTTTAATCGCGAATGGTGCCGGGTGTTCATGCCGACGGCTTATATATCGGCCTCGGATCATCCGACGGCGGACAAACACGGGTGCGTGCGCGCAGGGTTCACGGTCCATACCCTGGAATCGCATTGGACTACTGATTGCTGCGGAATATTCGAAGGGTACGTTTTGTAATACGTTTCGTAAACAGGAAGCGTTCTGCCGAGACACTTTGTTCGCTTCAAGCTGGAATGTAAGTGGGTTTTGCACTTAAATATCAAAGTGGGGTAATCTATTCGTTTACTGGTATAGTTTTGTGCAGCGTTACAATTTCCTTATTGATAAACAATTTAATAATAGACTTCTATTGCTAATAACAGTCATAATAAATTAATAAGTCATTTAACATTTATGTAGTTTTAACTAATATCAACGGTCAATGACACAGTTAAAAACATTAAATTCCAAAGATAAGTGCGTGTTCAATATCTGCAAACAATCATTTATTTAATAAGATTCTAAGAAATACTTAAATAAATAACTACTTACACTTAAAATTATGAATAGTTCAACAAATATATCGAAGACCGTACAATGAAGATCTAAAAGAGTAAAAGAGTTCTATAATCTAAAACCAAAAACATCCAATCAATCACCCACACTCCGAACTTCAAAACCAGCAAAGTAAAGAAACGAAATTAAAAAAAGAATGTAGGAATTCTTTTTTAATTATTTTTTTCACATTTGAAATACGAACGCAATCAAAAAACTTTCATCGAAACCGCAACTAAAACGGTGGCAAAGGACGCATGATTAGATCATTTCCTTATATAATATCTTCACGGTACGCAGGCAATGTTAAGGTAGCCGCGAGTCAAGTTCAACGGGTAGCGTCGGGTGGTACGAGCGTTCACCTCTGTCCGTAATTTACGGTACAGCACGACGCTTCACCACTCGTATTCTGCATGGACTGTAGTTTTGTCTCTGGCTGTTATTTTTTTAAGAAGTTGTCGAAAGTGTAGTATAGCCTAAAGAGTTATTATGCGACTCTTTGAATTTCGAAATAAGATTGAATGTGCAGCTGTTGGACTGTTATGAAACAATAAAAATCTTAACTGGCCATAAAATGAGACCTAGAGCTTAGTTCTGGAAAAGCCGACCGACAAAATAAAGAATTTGTCAAACCAATACCGTAATGAAATAAATACCACTTCCTTACTACTTGCATTTTACCAACCGTAGATCACATTCACAAAATACGGAAACAACAGCCATCGAAAAGAGTAAATTCTTTCTGGCCAATAACTTCGACCAACAGCCTGCCATAAAAATAAAGAAAAAAATATTCACATCGTGCTGCATTTAACCGACATTATAAATTCGCTAGCATTAGTACTGGCCACTCACGTATGCTAACTACGTAGTCTCTAAGTAAATTTACTCGACCATTCACTAGCCTAATTCGCGGATAATGAAAACACATGTGGCCAGGATATGTGTGTTTTGTGCCTAACTAGCTTAGACTATTAATTCGATTACTTGCCTTATAAGTCATCGATAGCGCTATAAAATCGAGTTTCGTATTTATAGACTGCAAGGCTATAATTAGATGTAGTTGGACATAAAATAACCGTGTGAAGGTATTTCCTTTCGTTTTCGTTATTTTCGGCTCCATTTTCATCGAGATGTTTTAGTTTGTAAAAATCAGAAGCCCAAAAAGTCTGACAAGCAAGGGTTGCTGAGGTCAGATAGGCAGTCGCTCCATGTAAAATACTTGTAATCAGCTTCATCGGGTTAGACTGGAAGCCGACCCAACCATAGTTGGGAAAAGGCTAGGCAGATTGATAGTAATAATAAATCATTTATTTCAGGTATTAAAAACTCATCGTATAACTTATTACATAAATAACATTAAAATAATTAAAATAAAATCACATTACATTATATTATTAAAATCAAAATTAGAAATTATAATTAAAATTTCAATTAATTTAATTTAATTCATCACTCAATATTAAAATAAAAACAAAATTAAAATCAGAATTAAATTCAAATTAAAAATCTGTATCACAATCACAAAACATAGTCAAATTAAATTACATAGTAATTTATTTCATTTATTTTATTAGATAGTGATTAGCCTAAGTCGATTAGCTTTATTATTTCAAAATAATGTTCTCATTAAATTCTTGTAGGAAGACTCACTAACTTGTTTAAAAAGTAATATTGAAGTTTAACACAGCATAAATCTGTAGCAGTAGGTAAAAGAACTCCCTTTAAAGGAAAAACCGGGGAAGTACACTCTATACTATTTCTGTAGCCGAGTGGACTGGAATGCAACAAAGCCACTGTATTCTGGTTTGAAACAAATGGGTGCAGGTAAGAGCAGTGGTAGCCCAGTGATAACGAAAAAAAGAACGAAAAATTTATTTATAAAAATACACCTTAAAACTATAAAAACAGAAATCAAATTATTATAATGCCGAAAGGGCCTCAGCTCAGTATAATGTCAGATGGCAACACAAAGTGTACCACCTGACGCTAGAATAATAAACATAGGGAAGTGCCTGTCCGTTATAATAAATAAAGGCAGTGTATAGAGTGCCGTTAGCGGCACTCTATCCCTATGGGATAAACTGCCGTTAGCGGCATACTAGTGGCACTGCCTCGGCCCGGCTAAAGGGCCGTCAGATTTCCATTGTAATTGTCACTGTCACTGAGTCACTGACACTTGTTATTTTGTTTGATTGTTGATGTTAGGTCGCTGTAAAACACCACATTTCCAAAACAATACATTATCTTGTGCCTAAACTGACCCTGGCACTTGCCGGCCGCTGCCGCGGCACCGCACGCTACGCTCGCTCGGCTCGTGCGTTATGTGGTCACAGTTCTAACCTAACCTAACCTATCTTATCTTTCAGCCATTTTAATTTGCTACTTCATTTTTCGTAAATTCAGTCAATGTAGTGACTTCTAATATACTCGTATATAAATATTTTATTTTTATTTTTGATTATCAAAATTATAAATTATCTAAAACAAATACGATCAATCAATACAAAGGGCGGCGAGCTAACCTCAACAATCAAACAAAATAACAAGTGACAGTGACAATGATAATGCAATGCTTGCGGCACTTTAGCCGAGCCGAGGCAGTGCCACTAGTATGCCGCAATTTGCGGCATACTAGTGTATCCGTATCGGATAAAGTGCCGCCAGCGGCACTCTATACACTTCCATAAATAAATTAAAGGTAATATAAAATAAAACAAACTCATACAAAATAAAATAAAATGTTGTGACATACATGTGTGTGTGCGTTGTGTTGTGATTAATGAGCAACTGAACTAAATACCCAAAATTTGTGTATTTCCTACATGAAAATAATAAATCTATCATCTATAAATAGAAGGTACCTTCAAGGCAAAATCGTGCGACTGCGTTGTTCTTGCGATTTTTATTTTTATTTAAAGTAAAAAATCAAACTGATAAAAAAGTAAAAAACTTAAATTAAATTATAACACATTTTTTAAATGGCAGATAATTATGTCGGCTCGAACATTTTCAACATCCTTTTGATGGCTCAATAAAAATTCTCGAGCAACTTTTACTATACTTTATGGATGGAGGGATATTGTTCCAGCATTTGGTAGCTGCGTAGCGAAAACTGCCTTTTCACACCACCTGCTCGAAAATGTCAAATTATATGTCAAGCAACCTTAACCTAAAGTGAGTCATTAGTGGCCGGGGGTACAGCCGGTCAATAATGTTGTACTGGATTTCATTATGACCCGCTGGTCAATAATGTGATTTGATTTTGGAATCTCACATGCTCAGCAAAATTGACAGTATAGTACTAACAAACACCCTTTGGTGCCAGAAAGAGGAAAGCTATTCTCGATACCCTTACTACGCGTGGATGATATTCTCGATTTTAAAAGAAAAAGTCATTAAAAAAAAAAAAAAAACTTTTTTTTTTTCAAATACAAGATTCTGAAGCATTGACGAGCAATACTCAAATAAATTCCAAATCAACATCTATAAACGTGCCAAATAAAAACTTAACTTTATCTTTGCACAACTGGACTAATGTCTCAAATGTTACCATTAACTTCAATTAATATGTAAGTGTATGCACTTAAGAATAACATATTTAGAACTAGTTAGTTATATGAACTAACTAGTTCTAAATATGTTATTCTTACTGTTTGTTTATTTGATAAATACTTTGTTTTTCGTACTATGGCTATTATTTTCTCACAGTAGGTGTAAAAAGTAGAGTACCCTCCTCTGGGCTAAAGGTGTCTTTGCCTTGGGCTAGCTTGAATCCCTCGCTGCATTCAGGATTCTTCTATTAACTCCCTCGCTGCGTTCGGGAGTTAAATCCCGAATCCTTCATTGCACTCGAGATTCAATATGACGCCCGTGACATAAGACACAACCTTAGCCCCTCGGTGCATAATCTACTATTATAGGCCGCCGACTTGTGCCGTGGGATGGAAACCTGTTGAGAACATTTTTTCCCCTCACCGATTCTGTCTTCTTGTCCATGTTAGTCTGTCATATAAATAAGAAGTGGAATGAGACTTAATACACAGACACGAGTTGTAGGAGGTTCGAACACAAACAGGCACTTTACTGACTGCTCTCAAAATGGTAAAGGAAAACATCGTGAGGAAACCGTCATGTCCTAGAACCAAAATTCGAAGACATGTGACATCTACCAATCCGCACTGGGCCCGCGTGGTGGATTACGGCCCAGTCTCTCTCGGCTCCCGTCCGAGCAGTGGCATCATTATAGGCTGATTATGAGTGCAGATAAAATTACGGACTTATGACAACTGGCAGACTAGCGCGACGCGACGACGCAACGCGACACGGGTAATTGTTATATCGTGAAAATTTCTTAGAAATTGTTTTGTTAGAGTCGCGTCGCGTCAGTCTGCACGAGGCTTTAACCTCTGCTACTAATGGTAAGGCATCGGTAAATCCCTTTTCACCTCAGCACCTCAAACAAGCAGGTTTTGCTGTCTAAAGGCAGTGAGCAAAATTCGATTTTGCAGCGAGCGTGAGACAAAGTACTTAACTTTTTAATAAAAAAAATTAAATGCCGAGAACAGTGATGGTACTCTACTCACAAAATTCTAAAGATTTGAACTTCACTTAGTTTTGTCACTTTCACTTCGATATGAAAAAAGCGAGAGATAGAAACAAGTCGATTCGAAGTTTGATTTCAAAATTCCATAACTAGTAGGCCCAAAAAAGAAACAAACAATAAAACGTTCGGATACACTTAAAACCTTAAAATTGCAAATCATCTGTTAAGAGTCCTATTACATTTTGACGTAAATTCATGATTTTTGACGTTGTAATTTTCAGCAGCAGTAAGATATTTGAATTATTTGATTATGAATAACGATAGTGCCATTCTCTTTATTGTAAGTTGGAGTTGCACATTTTAAATTATCCTGTCGTGTAATGTAATGTAAACTGAGTTCGTAAAATATTCATTTACTATGAATATTTTACGAACTCAGTTTACAAGGAAAAACGTCGGCAATGGAACTTTGACGCTCAAATTCACATTGTTTCATTCAGTTCTAATAAAAGCAAAAGTTACTAAACGATAACTTGAATGTTTTACTTGTTTATTGGAGTTCTAGAATTTCTTTAAATTCCTTGAGTTTTCAGGGAAAAGTCGTAAAGAAAACCAATAAATGTCTTGATTTTCATGTCCATTATATTCCAAATAAACACAATTAAATCAAATAAACTAATATGATATAAAACTTCGATCTACAGTGAATACGTTTCATTCGTTTTTGTTTCTCAATATAATAAGACAAAATTACAATAAATTAAATTAAAGTACTATATATTCCGCGTCAATTCAGCAAATTACACGAAAATAATGTGTAACTCCAACTTACAAGAAAGAGAATGGCACTATAGTTATTATAATCAAATAATTAAAATATCTTACTGCTGCTGAAAATTACATGGTCAAAAATCATGAATTTCCGTAAAAAAATGTAATAGGACTCTTAAGGTTTTATTTAAATTCTGTTTTATATTTTTTTTTGGAACGAAGTTCTATAAGCGGCTTGCGGTAAGAGTGCACCAGCAGAAATCGTCACGCGAAAAGGCGTTTGCGACTGTCTTCTTCTAATTCAAAGAGGAAAGTGAGAAAAAAAGAAAATTCAAGATGGCGATTGCGAAAATTTTCAAAATTCATCATGGGTGTCGTTTTCACAGTTTTCGACCGCTGATAGTGACATTAAAATGTAAATCCAAGATGGTGACTGTGAAAATTTTAAAGTTTTTATCATGGATATCGTTTTCATAGTTTTTGAGGGTGCTTATGTCGATATGTAAATCAAATATGGTGGCTGCAAAAAATTTGTTTCTGTTTTAAATCATACGTGAGAAAGAACTTCATAAGCTGACGGGGGTCCCACCCACACGTTTTTATTTTCGATATAAGACAATGTTGAAGTAAAAAATACGAAGTGAAAATATGAAGATTATGTAAAAAAAAATCTTGCCCGATCCGAAAAGGGCATTACATGCTACTACAGTAACTTTACCAAAGAGTATTTTTTTACTATTATTATTAGATAATAAAAAAAAGTTATTGGTATTTTAAATTCACATTTTTAGTTCCAAAATTACCCCAAATATATTAAAAATTTGCTAATTTTTAACAGGGGTAACTCATAAGTTATGACTTTTAGAAACCCGCTAAACGACGGTCGACACCCAACGTAATAACCCGGTAAAATTCACCATTGAAAAACAAAATGTGGGGATTCTTTTTTATTTTTTCCTGAAAATTTCCACATAAAAATATTCTCACAGTACGATACCTAACAACACCCTCACGGATCGGACAGGTATTTTTTTACATGTTTTATGTTCTCGCTGCTGAGATGAGAGCAAAGTTATTTGCATCTCGTGTCTTTGAATCCTTCGCCGCGCTCAGGATTCTAACCAAGAATCACTCGCTACGCTCGTGATTCAATTACAGAATCCTTCGCTTACTCGGAATTCAAAATCAACACTCGCAGCAAAAAACGACTTTGCTCTCTTGTTGCACAAATAACTATTGTATCACAGGTGTCAATAGGCCACGATAACCCCTTTCTATCACCTGATGGAAAGGGGTTATCGCCGCACTTTGACCCAATGATCAGACTATTACATCAAATGAATACCTGCCTAGAATATAATAATATGCTCCCGAAAACAAGAATCGAGCCACCCTGCATATTTTAGGGTTCCGTACCTCAAAAGGAAAAAATAAAACCCTTATAGGATCACTCGTGTGTTTGTCTGTCTGTTCGTCTGTCACAGCCAATTTATTCCGAAAATAATGGGCCAATTAAGTTAAAATTTGGTTCACATCAACCCATGACCCAAACACGGACGTGTAAATGTATGGGAGAACATGTTTTTCAACTACAATGTTAAGTTTTTCCTTGGGATACATTCATCCTAACTACGGAACCATACATTGTGCGTGGTCGGACACACACTTGGCCGGTTTTTATGTTTAAATGATGTTTTTAAATGCTGGTAGTACAAAGAAAAAAAGGTGCTTTTGAAGCCAGTCACTCACTGTCATTTCCGTTTGTGGTTGTTCTAAATTTGAAATCGGAATTCTATACAAAAGGTAGCCAGCGAAATTCAAATTTTCTTTGTTTTTTTGGAATTTGTCAGGTTGTATGTTGATTATGATTCGCGACCGTAACAAATATAGCTTTACAGAATTATAATCATTAGAATCAGCAATACAACTCCGTAAGTTAGCATAATCCTCAAATTTTATGCAATAGTCATTTTTTAACAGGATTACATGAACTTAGAGAGTAGTAGTGATGATTTTTATGATTATAATTCATAAACATTTGATATTTAGAGCAACATACAACGACCTGCAAATAGCAAATTTGAATTTCGCGGGCTACCCTGTCGCTTTAGCATTGCAATACCTAATTCGTCTTTTTGCGTTTACAGGGGCATGAGGAACAGAGTGTAAAGTTCACTCATCCACCATAGAAAAGGGAGGATCCTCCGACCAGACGGGTGTTGTGTCTGGCGGGCAACTACCCAACTGTTGATGTCGGATAGTCTTATATACTTATGTCGTTCGCGCGGTAAACTCTAATTGCGCGATGCAGGATTTGTGTGACGTCATGTCTTTGATGCGTAGTTCGTATGTGGTGGTGTAACCGCTACACGTTTCTCAGCGTGAAATTTTTGAAGAAAACAGTTATGGTAAAGAAAACGTTTATTTAATAACTTGTGTTACCTCCGAGAGCATTTACGAAAGCCGTCATGCGGTTCGGCATGGAATTAGTTAATACTGCTTTATGACGTGCTGTGGAATATTCTTCCATGCTTCCAAGATGGCAGTTTTCAGCTCTTGCAAAGTTTCTGGAGCCGCTCGGAGTTTGAACACGCTTATTCAACTCATCCCTCTATTGGATTCATATCAAGGCTTCTTGCTGGTCATTCCATGACTGTGATACTAACGTCATGCAGGTATTCTCGAACAATTATCGCAGTGTGCGCCCTTGCATTATCGCAAGCATAAAAATGAAATCCTGGCCCACGTGAGACCTAGGCATTGACGAATGCATCGGTCGCTATTTAGTGGAGGCAACTGTGGTTCCGTCACAACCCGTGACCTTCTCTTCAATTCAACATTGTTGAAAACTTTCTCCCTGTCTTCGGTAGATTTCCTACATCCATCATTGCCATACAGCATAATCTTATTATTTATAGTAGTTGTATTTCCACAAAATAAAAGCAAACTTGGTTTCATCCGTTAAAAAAACCTGGCTCCATTGACGTCTCGACCACTGGTGCCATTCTATGAGCTCTTTCTTTGGGACCATTGGCTGGTTTAGTGGCTGATGAGGTTTCAGGCCACATTCTTTGAATCTCCTTCTAACAGTTCGCAAACAGCCAGTACATCAAAGTCTTGAAGCTGTTCTTGAACCTGAACTAAGGTCAGAAATCGATCTTGTCGTGCGTTCTGCTTGAGTATAGATCTCGATGTTTTTGGTTGGTATATTGGCGTGTGCTAGCTGTTATATGGCTATTAATTTATCATTTAATGTTTTGTGTTGCATCATGTAAATTATTTTGCATAAGAACTTATTGTATAGAATCAAGTTTTTCTAACTGAACAGACAGCTGTGCGGCTGGGGAGTTTGTTGCGCCACTTCTTCTTCCCAGCGAAAGCACTAGGAAGTGGTGAAGGGTGGGCGTTTTGTGGGACTGTCATATGTAACTTTGACGTTCGAAAAGTGCTGATTCTCAGCCTAGTTTGAATAAATGACTTTTGAATTTGAATTTGAAATTGGTAGTGACCCGGTTTCGTGAGCCAGTCTCCAGGTGTCGATGGTATTTTTTTTTTGAACGGCCGAACTACTTACATTTCGTCGTGCACTTTTCGCTGACTAAGCCCAGACTGAACAAGCTTGCGCAGCTACTTCGGGTGCAGTATCCATAATTTGATCATCAGAATGGATGAAAAAATTATGAAAAACTATTTTGGTACTCTTTTTAAGCAAAACAAAACAATTAACGAAATAACTATTGACTTAAAGATGCTGTTGCTTCTTTATGACCAACAAACTACAATTTTCTTCTCTTTTTAAAATTCGTGAATTCAAATTTAGAACAATGGTGATACCGAAATAATGGCCAGCATGTCAGCTTCAAAATTGCATGAAAGATTTTTCTCTGTTATTTTGTGGTGAACATAAAAATGCACGGTGGCTTGATTTAGGAGTCCGGGAGTGTACCTATATTATTATATACCTATGCAAACTGTCTGAAGCATCATTAATCTTACAAATGGAACTAGTAAAGCCACCTTTACAATAATAATTAACGGGTAAATATTGCCTGTCACGTGCAACGTTGCAACTTGCAACACAAACCATGTAGCAACCAATTAAACCGACCAATCAACTCAGTAAATACGAAAAAAGTTTTGACATCGTTACATTTTCTGAGGTTACATCGTTAAGCTAAAACAATCAACTGTTTGACAAGCTCCATGGCTGATTGGCTATTTGAATTTGGAATGCAATTTATTGCAATGTCTAACCCCTGTTTCCGGTTTTTATTTAACTTTGCCCGATGCTTATGAGCGCATAACCTAAAAGTTGGCAATGGCGTAAATAGCTATCAAATATTTACTTGTTTTGATTAATTTGGCATTATTAATGTAAATGTAGCGTTTTTCGTTTTCTTTTATCCAACAAAATAATTCGATAGTCACGATTATTTATATAAAACGTGAAATATGTCCATTTTCTTAGCTTTAATTATGAATAATGGTTTGAATGAAAATGATTTACCTGACTCGTACTTATCAATGAAACTTTAACATTAGTGTTATGTGATCTTCGAAACCATTTTTTTTTTGGAACACTTGTTCTAGGACCGTATGTATTACTTAAAGCATATAACCTTAGAGTTATGGGACATAAAAAGGAACACGTTGAATATAACTGTTGCCGCAAGTCTGATCCGTCTAATCTTATTTGCGGTTTTACATCATACTTATCACAGAAACAAGAAATGTCTGTTGTCTGCACAGACTTTCTTTTTAATTTGACACTACGCTCACACAAGTAAAAATGGCGGGAGTATTTTCTTCAGATTCCCTGGACACTTTTAAACATACAGAACTTACTATTCAGTGCTAATAAACAGTAATTAGTCATTAAAAACATAGTTCAAACTAAAGTAAGCAGATCCCTGCAATTTTAATTGATTAAATGCTAATAATAATAATAAACTAATAACCAACTGAACAAGGCACTTTAATTTATTACCCTTCTAAAACACGTTGTAAAATCAATAGAACGGTTGCACCATACAATTCACAAACGTTTTGCAATTATAGGCTCGAATGCAATGCGACTGCGTATCAAACCAAACGAATAATTTTGGTCCACTAACCAACGGTTAGTCCTCGCGAAATGTGGCATTAATTCCCGATACGTGGTGTAAACAAGCCACGATATTTCGTCAATAGTTCCATTTGAAATGTACAAACAAGGTTGGTGCATTGTCTATGGTTTCCGATGACATTTTAGGTTAATTAGCTGCATTATTTTGGCTGAGCTTGCAAAGAATTGCGTTGCACTGATATAAAGCTCTGCTAATTATATGTCGCAGATTCATAGTTTAATTCATTAACCTACTAAAAACTATTTTTGTAAGTCACTATTTTTGTGTAAACTTCACAGTGGCTTCGCTAAAGTAACACTTACAACACTACCAGCGGTCGTTGAACCCCCAAAAATATTTATCATGTATAGATGTTTCGACTTCAAACAACAGACAGCTGCAAACCCTATTTTAAAGAGCATAGAATATTGACATTACCCTCATTATACATTTTGGAAACGGTAATGTTCACTGTAAGTCATCCTAACTTATTCCAACGTTTGTCTGATGCTGTGCCAAGGAATAGACGTGACAATACTCTACTCTGTGTTCGCGGCGGTAAAACTGCTCTTTTGCATAAGAGCATTTATTACATGGCTCCGACCATATTTAATAAATTGCCCAAGTCATGGAGATTATTGGATGTATCTGGCCTTAAATTGAAATTGAGAAAATTATTAATAGAGAGATCTTATTATAGTATTTCGGAATTTATGAAAGAGGATAATTTTTCTTGATGATTATGTATTTTAATTTATTTTATTGTATAATGTATTGATAATTAAATTGAATTGACATTGAATTGAATTAATAATTAACTTGACATAATTGAATTAATAATTAACTTGACATTGAATTGAATTGATAATTGAACTGACATTGAATAGAATTGTATTGATAATGTAGTACGATTGTTATAGTAATTTTATCATTTTGAATTTAATAAGTGTAGTCCCGGTTTAAAACCCAGCAACTGTACGCCACTCAACAATTTGTACGCCACGTCACGCGGCTGAACATGTTTGAACTTTCTTTTCTACTGTAATATCTTGCATGCAATGTATGTATACCATGTTTAAACAAATAAATATACTTACTTACTTACTTACTTACTTACTTACTTAGATATCTGTACGCATCACGTCTGTTAAGGTTAGCCAGCTGATTTAATTTGACCTGTATATTCAGTGGTGTTTGGTACACTTACTTTTCACTTTTATACCAAATATTTAAAGTTATAACATTTTATTTCTTATACGAATGATATGATAAGTGTCAATTATCATATTTTTATCAAAACCTAGTACTTTTATATAGGTATGTTATATTTTTATTTAGACATGACATTTACATGTCATAAATGCAAAAGTCAGTCCTTTTGTTCATTTGTTTGCTTGTTACGCTTTCACGCTTAAATGGCTCAACGCATTTGGCTGAAATTTGGCTCATGGGTAGACCATGACCTGGGTTAGGACAGAGGATACTTTCTATCCCTATATTCCCATGGGATCCCTTATGCGGACAACCTTCTACAAACTGTAATATCAGAATTTATCCGTTTAAAACTTCCGCGACGAAGCACTGTTGTGTGATTGGTCGAGTCGCTCTTCTGGGTCACTGCTAGGCTCTTGATTGGTTGAACCATTCAGATGTGATAAGGAAGCCAGTTGGTACTTGTCTCGTGTAATTGCAATAAATAAAAAAACTAAAATGCATAAGGAAAAGGCAAAGAAATGAAGGGTTGATGTTTGTTCAAATGTTGATAAGTGCATCATTTAGTTATTTTTTCCTGTTTGGTAGATAGATAAATAACACAAACTCATAACTACATATAGCATGTTTTAGTTCTTTTTTTCGCGTGTACTTTAAACTTTAGCACAATAAAAATAAATATCACCCATTCGTTTTATAATACAGGGTGGATTTTTGAGATGAGGCAGTACCTAAGGACAGCAACCTTAATCATTATAGCTACAGGAAAACGGTCGTAGGAGACTGAATGTTCATAACTACATAGAGACATTTTCATCTGCATTCACAGATTTCGAAACGATCCTATTTCTTATATAAGGATAAAAAATATATAATGAGGTTTGAGTACTAGAAAAGTCAAAAAACTCAATCATATCATGTATCTAATCATGTACCTAAGTATATAACGCAGTAAGATGGTTATAGCCGTAATATAGTAGAAAGCGGAAAGCGTAGTATATCGGTCCATTACTCTCGGAGTGCCCTAATTTTGTTACTGCGACCAATTTTGAATTAGCGTCGCGGCACCGCACCGGTCGCTTCACTCGCTCGGCTCGCGCGTAGTTGGTCACAGTTATAACCTAACCTAACATATTTGGTCGGAGTGCCCTAATAGTTCTATTACTAAATCGTACTCGTATCATAGTTATATTCCTAGCAAGATAGTTAGGAACCGCTTCCATATAACTATATTACGGTAAGTATATAGCTATATTCCTAGGGGTATAACTTTAACACGCTATAACCATCTTACTGCGACATATACATATACCAGACACCACAGTTCGTAAAGAAACTTTATATCTCTGATTTTTAAAGATTTAAATAAATAAATTCTTTATTTCACCAAAAGCCATCACAGTAAAATAACTAAAAACTAAGAGCATATAAATAAGGCTTATAAACTAGATCACAATATTTTTAATTCCCTGACTCCTAAACTAGGTGTATGTGCCAGTGTGCCTGTGTCTTAGGAGTCAGTGATTCTCCGTAGCAAACAAGACAAAGCCAAAGTATAATAAAACGGGACGTTACAACAACAAGCAAATGGTGTAAAAGAAAACAGAATATAATCTGTGTAAAGAAAACACAAAATGAAAAACGTTTAACTGTGGGGTGAGGTGAATAAATGTAGGGTCCGAGCGAGTGTGTAGTGAGTAAGTGTAGGATGTGTGTGAGTGCGTATGTGGTGTGTAGGTGTAGGGTGTGTGTAGTGTGAACGAAAGGGGTGTAACCAGTACACATCCGTTTATGGTTAGATTTAGACTTACATTTATATGTAAAGTACCTTATCAATGTAAATTACCCAGCAGAAGATCCTCAGTGTCATCTTATCTTAAGAGTTTGGAGATAATCTCTAAGTAAGTTTTTGCATTTATATTTGGGGCACGAATAAATTTTAAACTTTTTATTTAGAAGATTGTACATATTAATGCTATTAACGTAGAATTGGCGTTTGGCAAAGGCAGTTCTATGGCGTTCGTGGGGAAAAACGTTATGCTTAAGCCTACCAGTCGGTTCCTTTGGAGGGCGGGCAGAGTGTTTGCGTAGGGTCGACAGGAGAATTGATCGCGGATTCCCGGCCACCGCAGGCGCGGGCTTGCGGACAGTGAGCAATGGGTAGCTCGCCGTCCGGTACGGACCAAACCCGGGTCGACGGCGCGTTGTGTTCCACGCGCGCCTCAAAGAGATGTCAGCGAGTGAAGCGGTCCAATGAGACCATTGCCTGCCAGGGTTGTGGGAAAGTCCGAAAGGGATACCGTGGCCCCCTGGCATTGCACAGGCAACAGAAGGAACACGGGTGAGTTTTAGTCAGTAAGAGTCTGACACGCCCTCCTGCTCAACCCAGAGCGGGAGAAGTCATTTGATGATTTACCACCAAAAAAAAAAATGGATCGACAGGAGCACATAAAGTTGTCTGACTATGAGTACCTTGCAATCGGAATAAAGCTGCACAGTGGGATACCTACGTGGAAGAGAAAGCATTACCTCAAGAACAGCTCTCTGGGCTCTCTCAAGGCGGATTGATCCTTGTGAGCTGTAAATAGTGTTGCCAACTCTACTATTTAATGTAGTAGGTATCCTGCTGTATAAGAGGCCTAAATACCATATTTCTAAAGAAAAAATATATTAGGCGAAACTACTATATTTTTATCTCAATACAAAATGGCGAGATGATCGCAACAGGACCAATATTAATCTCATAAAAGCTGAATTAATGTTAAAGTGTTATGAGACATTTAAAAAAATACCTATTAATATAGGTTCATAGCAGCACAAGGTTCACAGCATATTTCAACAGACAATGGCTTCGAAAATACTGTATTTAACATACTTTTTTGATCTATGTATGCCATTTTAACGTGTTTTCTATATTTAATCCAAGAATTTTGTCATTATGTCTAATATTTAATACTAAGTTATGATTTGGTCTTTGTTGGAATTTCATGATTACAGTCTTGTCTAATTCTATTATTAAATTATTATTTTGCAGCTAATCTACGACCAATTTTATGTTAGAATTAATTTCCGTCTATAGGGTGCTTAATTCGTCACTATTAAAAAGTAAAGTGCTATCGTCTGCAAACATTGTCATTGGATAAGTTGAAGCTGTTGGAAAGTCATTAATATAGATAATGAATAGGGGAGGCCCAAGTACACTGCCCTGTGGTACTCCATATGTTACAGTCCTCTGGCTAGATTTATACGTTATTTCGTTTTTTTTACGTAATCTTTTAACTATTGTTATTTGCTGCCTATTACGAAGATAAGATTCGATTAAATTAGATATGTTTCCTCTTATTCCTTATGCATTAAGTTTATGCATAAGTATGTTATGGTCAACACGGTCAAAAGCTTTTGACATGTCCATGTAAAGCGCTAGAGCTGGTAGCCTCTTGTCCACTCTGCGGCTAAATATTTGTAAGAAATCGTTAATGGCCATGTCAATGGATTTGTTCTTTCTAAAGCCTTTCTGGTCATCAACGAATAACTTATTTTGTTCAAAATATGTGATAAGTTTATTGTGTATAGCTTTTTCAAATATTTTTGAAAAAATGGGTACTAAAGCTATAGGCCTGTAGCACGACATGTTTCCTTTGTTGTCTTTTTTGAAAAGTGGTTTTATAATTGTAACTTTTAATTGTTCTGGAAAAATACCATGAACTATGCACATATTAATCGGATGGCTTAACACAGACGCAATCAATGTAGAAACACTTCAAAAATTTTGTGCTTATATCATCATACCCAGTGCTAGACGTATTATTTAGTGACATAAAAATAGATGCATTAATACTATTTATTCAAATGTTTACTATTAATTGGCTTCACTTGATCCAAAAAAAAAAATTAAAAGCTTCAGCAATTTCAACAGGATTTGTCGATATTTTGTCATTTAATTTAATTTTCATTATGGGGTCATTTGGTAAGTTATGTTTATATTTATTTATTACTTTCCATGTAGCTTTGTACATATTTTTCGCAGAATTAATGAAACGACTATTGTGGGCTTTCTGCGTGAGATTAATAAGTTTTTTTAACCGGTTAGACAGCTATTTTAGGTTGGCTTTATTTTGCTTATTGGGCATTAACCTGTATTTCCACAACAATTTTCTTTTCCTTTTACTGCATATCTTGATGCCACGGCTAATCCACTTTGGTTTTGCTTTAGGAGATACACGTATTTTAATATTTGAAAAACATAAATCATACAATAGTTTAAACAAGTCAAAGAATAATTTTAATGCTTTAGTAGGATCAGTTGCCTTATCAGCAAAAGTGATATTCTTGATGCAATCATTGATTTTTTTAATATTTTCTTCTGAGTAGTCCCGTCCGGTGGAGAACCAGTAATCTAACATGCAAGTTTGTCTTACTTCTCTTCTTTTTTTCTGTTTTTGTAATTATAAGTGTAACTGTCATGCATGAACAGTTCACCTCCTAAAGTAAGGCCATTTTAATAGGTAACATTTGACGCCTGTCAGCTTAGTGAAAGCAAATCGTAAAATTACTGGTATCATTCATTATTACAATAAATATGTAATCGTAATTGAAAAAAGTTAAGCAATTGTGTAGTTCTAACAAAACGAAAAAATATATTATTTTATGCCCGGCGTTACAAGGTTACGTTGTTGAATTTTGATGAATTGTCAAATGTTACCTATTAAAATGGCCTTACTTTAGTGACTGGTTTTATTTATTAGGTACTACTGTGAACAGCGATGTGGGCTACATTATTATAAAGTTATTTCTGTTTTTCTGATATTGCATAATGTAGCTGTTTGTTCTTCCTATTTAATAAAACAAAGGATACAAGACTTAGGCGTCAAAGTACTCGACCGCATCGCTGTCATCCGGAAACTTGCCCAGAAGACTGGCATTGTTACGTTGAATGGCAATGCAAATTTTTTGGCATAAGAACGAGCCAGCCCTTTAGTCACGTGAAGTATACGTTTTCAAAATCGATTATTGGGTTTTTATTTAAAAACAACAGTGATCGTGTAGAAATGAATACGTCTTCTTGAAATAATCGGTCTAAATATAATATTATATACTTCATATTTAACGCCCCACATAAGATTACGCTTGCGTTACAGTTAGAACTCCTCCAGTGGTAATTGTACCGAACTAATTTAATTATTTAGGGTCTTATTTGGATTATGTACATTACTGTTAACAACTTCGAATGTTTTGAGGCGAGTATTTATATTTCTGTTACCCGATTGCAATTGTTTTACCCTGAATATTATGCACATTTTATTAGAACTTTTTATATCTTCATCATATTATTATAATAATTCAAACTATAGCTTATGCAATTTTAAAACCTCTAACAATCACTCCAAAAATCAATTCAAATCGTTTCTAAAACCTTACAGAATGCAAGCTCCGTGTCACGTCGCGTCTTTTATATTAGGTATGCTTTCAAAACGCCACCCCCGGGACATTGAAATATTTGTATAGGACCATCTTACGCCCGCATCGTGTTATTGATATAAACGCTGCTCTATTGTCTATGCCACCTACGGAATATCGAACTGGCTGGAGTGACTGTAGAGGTAAGTAAGTTTATTGGTAATCAATGGATGTCTGGCTGGTATGTTATTTCTGTAAATATATAGTCTGGAGAGTAAATGTGTTGACTTAGCCATTTTAATTTAAGTTATTTGACAAATAAAATAACAAATTGTTTAGTTATATTGTCAACATCATCTTAAGTTAGCTGATGTTGACAATATAACTAAACTTGATAAAATCATAAAATAAGTTACACTTGGTAGCCTCATAATATACCTAAGCTAGATTTGTGTCTATAAGTTTCGTAACTTCAAAACTTCACGACCCAGTAACATCAAAAGTTTATTTAGTTTTGAACGCGAGTGTACTACAGTCGATAACACATTATGTGTCCATAGATTTTGAATGTTTCACAATATCTTATCGAACATTATACTCAATCCTGAAGTTGAATAAAAACATAACACGATGTTTGAGTAAGCCCGAAAGTCTGATAACCATTCTTACCAAGAGGTATCTTAACCCAGTAACTGGGTTGTGGAGGTCAGATAGGCAGTCGCTCCATGTAAAATACTGGTATTCAGCTGCACCCGGTTAGACTGGAAGCCGACCATAGCTCGGAAAAAGGGTAAGCAAGATGGTGATGACGATGTTTAAGAAATACTTATACTCATCAGACACTGCTTATCTTCCTAAACTTTAAGGGCCGAAATCTAGAGCGAAACTCAAGCATGAATATCAGTTTTAATAATAAATTTTACGTTTAAAAATCTCAGTTTGTATTCCAGATATTATTATATATTATTGTGCATCGTTTTATTCGGGCCTAAATTTAGTTTTAGGTCCGAAAGAAGAAATAACGTTTAGAGCTTCTTTCGATATATATCTATGATCTCAACCTTTATACAATGTTGATAACAAACAAAACTACTTACTTAAACAAAGAACGCATCTTTTTACATCATTAATTTATTACCATAGAAAATTTCCATTTTCATTATACAATTCTTTATTAGAATTACCATGATTTTCCAATTACACGGTGATACGTAGATTGAATGCTTGGACTTCTTTGTCCCACCTGTTTGCTAGTCATAAAACTATTACACATCCAGAAGTCATAATACAGTCATAATGTAGTCATAAAAGTGCTGCGACTTCATTCATATGCATATTGCAGGCTATTTGATAGATATCAGTGTAATCGGATCATCAATGATACAATATTTACGTCTGGTAACATTGAAGTCGTAAACCGGTACATTTGTGCGTGTACTGAGAATATGTGCATAAATTTAGCTACCTCATCGTGTAACAGGGTAATGTCGGCTATGTAATTACTGGCGACCTAGACCAGTTTTGCGTTGCGTTCTTTTTAACCGACTTCAAAAAAGGAGGAGGTTTCTCAATTCGACCGTTTACTTTTTATGTGTGTTCGCGGATAACTTCGTCGTTTATGAACCGATATTGATGATCCTGTTTTGTTTGGTAGGGCATACTTCAGAAGTGGTCCCATATAAATTTGGTCAAGATCTGATGAGGGGTTTTTGAGTTAGCTTCAATAATACCTTTTTTTTCCCACCTAGTATATGTGGATGATATTCTAATAGTTCCTGTCACTGTAATTTACTTGGTATTCAAATTTTTGTGGCGGTTTTGTGTAGGTACACAACTAAAAAGTGAAAAATAAAAACTTTTTTACAAAAAATAAAACCGCCTTCCAAAATAAAACACAATGTTAAAAATAACTGATTTCGGAAGTCGGTGGCAAAAAAACTAAAATAAAAAACCTAAGACACCGACTTCCGAAATCAGTTACTTTTCACTTTGTAGTGTTTTATTTTGGAAGTCGGTTTTATTTTTTGCGAAAAAGTTTTTTTTTTTAAAGCACGTTACTAAGGATCGAGTTTACTTTCCGCAAGTTTCGTCTGTTGAAACTGTAACCAACCCTGATTTTGTCGTATTTTCCAAATCATGAATATTGTCAGAGCAGCTGAACGGGAAATCTTTTAAGTACCTAAGTAGATTTCTCTTTCAATCCTTTAGATATTTATCAAAGAAATCTAACACTGAAATCAATTATTACGAGTATTTAGGTGGGTACCACATACCTACTTAATATTTTTTTCGTCGAGGCACACAATGTAGAATGACGTATATATGATAATAGTACTCTACGCATTATTACATTAACATACATCATACCAACCACTTCTCAAATTGCATTTACATATACATTTATTTCTTTACTGTGCAGGTATTTTGTTTACCATTTTTTTCCTCGTGCATGAGATGACTATCAAACAAAACTGCACACGGTGGAACGAACTCCACGAATTCTGTGTCAAAGTCAAGTCAAAGTCAAATAATTTATTTCAAATTGGGTAGGTAGGTAGGGTAGGTACGTAGGTAGGTAGTGGCATACGAGGAAACGAATATGTTGATGCTGTTGCTAAAGATGCTGTTACGTCCCAAGACGTTGACCAATGTCAGGGCTACGATTTGCTGAGCCTTCCCAAAAAGAGCTTGCTAACCTCATGGCAAGTGCAGTGGCTAAATTCAAGTAGGTAAATGGAAGGGTGCTTTTTATCACGCAATACAGCCCAATGTGACACCTAAGCCTTGGTTCTAGCCTAAGAAAATATCCAAGAAAGCAATATCTATTCGTTGCCGTCTCCGTATAGGCCATTGCCGGTTTTTCTTCACAAAATCCGGGTCAGAGACACATCGCTCTGCGAATGTGGGTTGGATGAAGGTACTTTGGAGCACATCTTTTTTAACTGCTCCAAAAATAACCCAGCCTTGTATAGTCATCTCCCTAAATTAAAGATCCCTGTACCTATTAACTTTCCATCCCTACTAACACACTCTTCCCCAAAGCTCTTTGCGGCTTTGATGTTTTTTATCCGTATCAATGACATCAACACTTATGATGATTTTTGTGTGGTTTGTGATCAAATAATTTATAATATAACTAACAATATTTTTTATCTGTTTGTCTCAGTTTTCTACTAATACCCGTCAACAAGTTTCACACTGAATACAACTAGTACCCTCTTTTAATTTAGATTTTTAAACAATTTTTTTTTTCACTCTTTCGCTCGTTTCTCATAACACATCTGACATTGGCAGAATTGTCGACATCGGCACCATTGCCATAAAGAAATATAGAAGTAGGCAGGTAGGTAGGGTAGGTAAGTAGGTAGGTATGTAGGGTAGGTAGGTGCATCGTAGATAAGTACTTAGTGCTACCCGTGCGAAGCCGGGCCGGGTCAAGCTAGTAGGCACATAAAAGGCACTTTTGAACGTCTAAATTAACAAGAAATTTTTCTAAAAGAAGGTTCGGAAGTTTCGTATGGAGAAGAATGGGCCAGGTACGTCATAATATTAATATTTTTAAATAGTTCCCTGAGAGTTTCGCGGTGACGTAGATTATAAATGGCTCTGACAGCTCTTTTCTGCAAAATAAAGATGGATTCAATGTCAGCAGCCCGACCCTACACTACAATGCCATATGACATAATGCTGTGGAATAGACCAAACGCGGGGTTTCGACATCTGATGCGTGCCCCGAAAGAGGTAGATAACTGAACTAACCATAGATACCTATATTATACGTTTAAATTATTACCTACATCTATGAAACTAACTATAAAATACTTAAGTACGCCAACGGAATTTTAATAGTCCCTCTTTATTTGAGGTGTTAACACGCTACTTACCTACATCTGGCGTACCAACTCAATTCATAAATCTCCAATAGTTATGTCACATTCTAACAAGTTTCTAAGTAGAAACATCAATCTTATAAAAAGTAGCACATACAGTGTCGTATGAAAAAGAGAAGTCTCCATAAATTCAACTCTATATTTTATGTAACTTGATAGAAGTCATGTATTATGGTTAAAAGGAGACTTTTCGTATCCAAAAATTGGAATAATTAAAGTTATAAACCTAAAAACGAACTACGCTAAAAAATCATCTTAAAAATAAACAAGACATCACAGACAAATCTGAATTAAAAATCTAAAGGTTTTTTAATTTGTTTTGGGGTTATAATATATATATTTGGCATGTGCTAATTAAGCCCTTTCATTTGATACCCAACTCAGCATCATTTATTTTTACTTCATGCTTTTTGTCCTCTAGAGGGCAAATTCAATTTGATGACGTCACATAGCCTTTAACCAGCAGACGATCAAGAAACTTCCAACGATACCTCATTTGTCAAATTATAATGACCAGTTTAGAAGTTATGAATTTATCATGATAGCTCTAGTATTCAGCAGTAATTAACAGATGAGGTAGTTATAAGGTGAGATGAACATACAAACATACAAGCCTACCGGTCAAAATCATAACCCTCCTTTTTGCTTCGCCTTAGTTGGGTAAAATCTGCTTGCGCACATTCATGGCTATAATATAATATATATTCCATGGTAGCCATTAACAATGAGACAAGATCGCGAATCGGATAATATCAAAACTAATGTATTTGTTTTGATATTATCCGATTCGCGATCTTGTTTCAAGTAAACAATCACAAACAATAAAAGCTCTAGACAGCCTAGACAGAAAAACAAACAAGTAAATATTACACTACAGAGGATCAGCCAATAAACTAACTTCCTCTGAAGAGGGCTATGAAGTTAAAAGCCTTATAGTCTACCTGCAAGGATGCATTATCGTTTTATATGTCATAATGTGCGCTTGGACGTAAACTGGCCATTTGATGTCCACTCTATTGCTATCTAGTGGTCTCAAGCAATACTCAGCTTATGTATTTAATATTGAGCGTCTGAAAACGGAAAGCGAGACGTCAGACACGATTTTTCTGTTCTATGTGGCTATATTTAGTGTGGTAAGATTTGTGTTTATGTGACTAATGAAAGTGTGAATGAAAGCCGGTCATGACATTGAAAATACGTAGAATCTTCAACGAAGGTGTCAGCGGTGTGGGCGGTGTGCCTTGGTATCTTCAATGACACTAAAATCACAATTCGTATTAAATAGGTAGATATATTTTCGAGTAAACGTAGTCGGTGTGGCTGTGGATAAGGAAAAGAACGTGCACCCATGGAAGGAAATAGCTAACAAAGTGCAGACAAACGTGGTGATCAAAGCTGACATAGCTAACTTCTCCGTAGAAGAATATTTACTGTTTCTGCTCGTATTAAGCCCAGAATTTCAATGTATTATGTAGTTATACAACCCAAGCAGGTTTTACTTTTTGTAAATTATTTAATCACCACTGCTCTCAAAACGGTGAAAGAAAACATCGTGAGGAAACCGGCATATCCTATAACCAAAAATTCGAAGACACGGTGACAACTGCCAACCCGCACTGGTGGATTATGGCCCACTCCCTCTCACAGAGAAGAGGTCGGTTTCCCAGCTGTGGGACATTATTGGCTGATTATCATAGGTATGATGAGTATGGGTGATCGGTATGCTGATTATTTTCTTGAATTTTCTCAAAAATACTCCCATTACAATCCCTTTTCTCACGAAGGTACGACCTCAGATCAAGGTCTAAGGGTACGACTTACTAGTTATGTAGGCATAGTATCTAGGCATACAGATCGTTATTAAAGGCACATTTACATAACAATAATCGTGCGCAAACTCAATTATATAAACGGAGCCTTAGCACACATATGTAAATCGTAGAGAAATGAAAAATTCCTATTGTCTTTCTTAATTAGGTCTCAAGCGTTGAATCTGCGAACCTTTGCATTTAGGATTCCTTTGTCTGGTGGGTTTTATTCTGTGGTAGCCTTTCTGTACCTGTAGTAGATATTATACTTACTAATAGGTATTATAAATGTGAAAGTGAGTTTTTTGATTTGTTTGTTTGTTATGCCCCGGCCGCATCTGAGTCTATCGTGACAGACATTGCGTGTCGAAGCTTATCGTGCAATAATCCAAGATGGCTCTCCAATGTTTCGACGGAGCGTTTAAGCAGTTCGGAAACAACAGTCGAAATGTCCAACGCTAGTCCGACCACGCGCCACATTTTTTATGTACCGCCACCCGCGCTACGCAGCCCGAACTATCGCGACGATAACCGATGGTTGGTCACATCTGCGTGTATCGTATCACTGTGCGAAGCTTCGTCATGACAGACGCAGATGCGGTCCCAGCGTTACGCTTTCACGCTAAAACGGCTGAACGGATTGGGATGAAATTTGGCACATGAGTGACCTCTCCTATTGCACGCCATTCAACTCGATTTCCGGCAACTCTCATCCAGCTGCTTCCAGCCACCCTGCGAAGATCGTCGCTCCACCTTACGTTTACCGATTCGCGGTCTCCACTCAAGAACACGTCTGCCTCAACGGTTATCGGGTCTACGGCTAATATGGCCGACCCATTGCCACTTCAGTTTACTTTTTCTGTGAGCTACGTCGACAACTTTGGTTCTCTGCTGGATCACCTCGTTGCGGATTCGATCCCTCAGAGAGACTCCAAGCATAGCCCGTTCTATAGCTCGCTGAGCGACCTTGAATAACTTAGGTATAACCTAAACAAACACAGCCAGACATACAGGCCTTGTAGATAAAGTAATTAGTTACCAATCAATAACTGATATCAATTATTTTAGCTTGTTATTCGCAATGAAACCGTCGTTCGTCTGCTGATACGTACTTATGTAAACGAAACCGAACGGACGGTGACAAATTACATGGAGAGAGGTAATAATACGAGACAGAAGTGGAATGGAGAGGGTGTTTTCGTATAGTTTTTTTTTTGTAATAATTATTAAGTTTTGAATAACTGATTATTCTTTGCCGAAATTCATCAGTGCCTCAACTGAGGCTACCAACCGACTTACAGTGTCGTATGTCCAACAGCAACAACGACCTAATCTAGTTTTTAAAATAGTATTGATATGTAAAAGTGTTTTGTATAAACCTACCTACAGAAATAAAAAAAATATCATCATTTATTATAACGGCCCGTGAGATTTTTAACCCTGAAACAGTCTGGAATAAATTCTCTTCGAATAAAATAAAATAACTAAATATTTTATTTCAGAAAAACATATTTATGGTTCACAAAATCATAATATTTCCTCATCTCTCTTTCCTACTCCATCACCAGACCCAGTTCACCCAAACACGATGCCTGTGCTATAAGTTAAGTTAAGTAAAGTTGGTAAGGGAGTTGGGTAGGTATCCTGCAAATTCCAGTAGATGCTGCAGCATCAGTTCAAGGTTACTACGTTCTTCTAATATCAATGAAGTAACAGAATACCAAATTTCAAATCGATCAGACCTGTGGAAGATGCTCACATCCATTCTTCAACTAGAAAAGAGCTGAGAATCTTCAAACGGCTGAACCGATGTTCTTGAGTCATAGCTAAGAACTCTCTTGATCAAGTCACCTTTCAAACGAAAATAAACAAAAACACAATCGGTTCAACCGTTTGGGAGCTACGATTGCACAGGCAGACACACAGATACACACTTGTTGAACTTATAAAACCTCTCTATTTCCGTAGGGGGTTAAAAATATTGATTAGATTTTGCTAGATATTCAAGATTATTGAAGACTAGCAGCTGTCTTCCGGCTTTACCCACGTAGACCTTAATTCTTTTTCTAAAATAAAACTTATATTATATTTTTTTCATCATCATAAATTTTTCATTTCAGTAAAAAGACGACCACTGCTGGACATAGGCCTCCCCCTAGCACCGTCACTTCGACTGGTTCTGCGCTTCTAGCTAGCTACTCTAAAAAAAAAAAATGTTACAAGTAGGGTAAATACTTTCATGTGCATTTAGTAAAAATCTGTTCTCTTGATACGAGTATAACAAACAGACGATTAAATTTTATTTATTTTATAGACGAAATATATCTAAAGTTACTGCCATATTCATACCATTGTCATAAATGCAATAAATTATCTTTCTCATATCAATATTGTATACTATGATGAAGCCTTTCAGCGATGTGTTTGTGTAGGTATTCTTCCAAACCTTATTACATCTTCACTGCTCTGTGGTTGTGTGAAACTTATTTCATTAAAATATCGAGAATTATGAAGGGTGATGTCGACTCTATTGCTTTTTGAAATTTCCATTTTAGATTAGATACCACAATATTTTACAGTTGAAACAGTGAGCTGCCAATTTGTGGTTTTTATTTAACGATAGGTTCTTGTGTAAAGCTTAAAATGTAATGTTTAAAAGATTTCAGTTTGACATGTCTTAGTTGTAAGACATCGAATTAACATCGAAGTAATTAGTTAACCTAAAGATTTGATATTTATTCGTCATGATATTTATTGATATTTATTCGTCGGATATGGTACGTATAAGTTGGTTAGTTAATATTATTATACCCATTATTAAACCTTCTATTTGAGGGCTCACTCCTAAAGCTGTTCAAGACAGTGTATTTTATTTTTGCGATACCGATTGGTCTGTCCACGATCTTCCCCGATTTAAAGCGATGGATGAAGTCTATGATGGAAGAGTATTCTACCCAATTTCATTAGATAGAATTACCAGCATAAAGCAATTATATCACGAACATCAACCTTTCAGCCTACATTCACATTTCGCCAGTTATGTTAAACCCCCATGTAACGGGGCAATCTGATAACATAGAGCACCCATCCCTCTACAAAGCCCTTGGAAAGTGTCTTATATAAGCTTAGTTTTCGTTGAACAATTTTAACTGTATGTATTTTCTGTGTATGTGTACAGACAGAATTCCCGAAAATGTCAAATTTTCCCAATCAACTTTAAACCTTATACTTCAGTGATAAAGTTGAAAATCGAATAAAGAAATTTGACAGATTGCAGTAGGTTGATGTGCTGGCGTCTGTACTATAAAGTAAGTATATACAGAATGTATCAGAAACGTGTCGTAAAATTTAAGGAAGTGGTACAGCCTACAGGCCTACAAACTAAACAACTTTTTCCATTGGACCTTCATAGAAATCGCCAAAAAAAAGATACGATGTGCTCTTCAGTACAAAACTGAAGACCTCCCGCCTGGACATGAGTTACCTTGGGTAACCTGGAAGTCTTTAAACAGACTCCGGACCCAGGTCGGCCGAAGCAAGGAAAACCTGTTCAGGTGGAGATTCATAGATGACTCCGCCTTGGAATGTTAATGTGGTGCAGTTCCACAAACGATGGGACACTTAATATCGTGTCCTGCGTGTCCTGTCAGCTGCACGTTACAGGAACTAATGGACGTTGGTGATGGCGCCAAACAAGTCGCCGAATTCTGGGCCGAGTCTATTTAGATTGCTATCGACACGCTAAGAAGAAGAAGTACAAAACTTACGTACCTACTTGACCCAATATATGGGATGGCTGATTATTTTGGCTGCACATTAAATGAATATGGCGCTCTCTAGAGGACATAAAGTCCTGAACTTAAAAAAAAAAATATGTCCAGTTGGGTTTCAAATGAACGGGCTTAATTAGCACATTTCAAAAAGATATAATATTTTATTACAACCCCAAAATAATTAAAATTAAAATAGTAGTTATAAAAACTAAAACCCAACTACGACAAAAAAGTCAACTAAAAAGGGTATAAACAAGACATCACAATCATCACATCAAAAAATCTGGAGTCACACGCAATCTATTGGATTTAAACACGTGTGAATCCCGATTTTTATTTTCCGTCTGTGATGTCTTGTTTATACCCTTTTTAGTTGACTTTTTTTGTATTTACGTGAAACATGAAACAGCAGATTTCATTCACGATTGTAATGTCCTCATCTCCTAATACTTCCTTAAACTCCTCCACAATCGTTCAGAAACCGATCTCACGCAACAACGCGATTGAACTGACCTTAGTCAAGTTCATTGCCAGTACGCGCAGACGCGGCGGGCCATCCTGCCGGAGTGGCTGCCAGACTACGTTTATCGAGTAAGGTTAAGGCTACATGTGTTCAAAGGTACAGGGCCAACGGGCAGGCTGTCGTGAGAGTTATGGGTTCACTTTTGTACGTGAACTGTTCACGTACAAAAGTGAACCCATAACTCTCTCAGCCGACGACGAAAAACGGATGGAATATTTTTTTATCTTTATTTAATGAGGCAACGAGACATCGGCTCTGTAAAAAAATAAGGTGTTACAAAAATAACTTTAGAAACTTTAAGAGGTGCTTATAATTTCACGAACATAGTTTCAATGTTATCTTTCAAAACATTTATTGCCTATTAATATTTTAACATTGTTAGCTTATTGTGCATGATGTGGTCTCCTATAAGTGAAGGACTATCTCAGAATCTGCCTAGTCTATTCCTAACTATGTTGGACTTGGTTTCCAGTTTAGCGTGGACTGCCTGTCTGACATCCACAACCCAGTAACTTTCGAACTTCTGACGACCCGTAACGACTATTAAAGTTCCACGAATTACAGCCGGGACCAACGGCTTAACGTGACCCATCCACGGACCAACCCCGGCAAGCGTAGCTTAACATGATGGATCAACCCGTGCGGCTGTTATTTACCCTTATGTTCCTCATTATATATGTGTCATGTCTTGTGTAGGATATATATTTTGTTCGAGATGAATGATTTAGATTTCTATGATAGAAATATCACAGCGATCTAAATTTAATAATACCTTATCTCATTTAGAGTTCCGTGTTTGCTATGGTTTGCGCCTGTGGGTTTGCTCTTATCGAATTACAGTTATCAAACGGTGATTGCTTAGATTGCACGTTGCGCAGAATTTCAAATTATAAGTTCTAAGAACGAAATTCGCAGAACCTCTTAAAGGCTGCCGCAGATAGGCGCGATGCGATACCGGTTGAAAACTTTCCGTGACGGTTTCATAGAAATTGTTCCACCAGAGTCGCGTCGCGTCTGTCTGAGGGAGCTTTAACTCTTCATTAAGGCCCGCTTGCACCACGAATCACAGTTTAGTGCTAAACGTAGATACCTATTTCAAACACCGCTCGGTATCTGTCAATCGTTTGCGTATGACAGAGACAGAATTACATTTTAAATAATGTTTCGCGGTACACGCATTTCGTTATTTGTGGCCCACCCCTACTTCCCGCGGTTTTTTCTAGACAAAACTTCAAGATTCCTCTATTATATTTATGTTTCATATGAATTTACAACACACACTACCTATGTGTCTAACCCACGAATACTGAAACGTCACTCAAAATTTAAGGGCTGCTTAACATTTGAGCAGCTCCTAAACTTTAGATTTCCTATTGTCAAACGTCACTTTTGAGTATCTGTTAAATATAAGTGCTACTTAAATTTTGAGTGACGTTTCAGTATTCGGGGGTAATACACATAGGTAAATGTTCCGGAATAAATTTTGTAAATAAGATGAAACCCGCATCAAAATTCATTGTGTTTAGAAGAAGTAAGCAGTCACACAGACCGACACGAACGACTTTATTTTTTACTATTATTACGAACGCTTCAAAACATAATTCGGAGTCCCAAAAGGAAGTATAGCGTCCAATAATAAATCTATGAGACACTACAAACCCCTTACGTAAGTCAACGCAACGGAACCCAATCATTGCCAAAGTTATTGTAGCATCAATCATTTCACGAACGGCCTTAAAACTATCATGTGCCGAATTCAGAGCTAATGGGGCGACCTCCGAGCCGCTGACAAATTATTTGTTAATGCAACTCAATGTCGTCTAACGAGTAGGGCTGTCTGGGTTACTGGATGGCACGGACCAGTCTGGTTAGGTTTTCCTGGTAGGAGCTAGCGAGAAATTTCGAGACGGTTCAAAGGTGTGAGGAGTCGCTTCGATAAAACGAGGCTGGTTATTGGTAAATATTGTGTAACAGTACCCAAATTGCGTAAGACACGATCAATCACAATCTGTTTCATTTTGACAGTTCAACAACATTCATTACGTTATTTACGTTGCTGAGCAGACAAATTTTTCGAACTTATGAAGCAATGGATTAGCAATATCCTTCAAAATGCAAAAGAAAACGCAAGTAGGTAAGGGTCCATTAAAAAAAATATTTTTCTATTTTTAACATTAGTACCCTGTTTACTCAGAAATAGACGAAGGACCCAAATGACTTCTTTAACGTTCCAGTGTATGACTCACATAAACTTCATATTCCCAGACAAACCAAGTTATAATTAGGTATTACGAAGCAAAGTCTTGGACAACTGACATCGACGGCAAGAATATGAATAAGCTCGTAAATATTCAAGTAAAAGCAAGGGGTCAACTTGGCAACCCTGCCAGAGGTGGAGGCCGAAATTCGCGTAACACTGACTCAATGACTCATTGACTCTCAATCGTCATGCAGATGCAATATCAACAGACCCATTCAAGCTGGTTAATCCCTGATCCGGACCACTACCGCGTTTGATATTTATGATGCCTGTGAGTCCTGTGACACTACCGTGTTTATTTTAGACGTAGCATTTTCCTTGTTGTGCTTATGTGATCCTCATCAGCAACGTACCTATTAGTGAGCTACATAAGTAGGTATTATACAATATGTAAAAAAAAACCTGTCCGATCCGAAAGGGGCATATGCCTAGGTACTGCACCAAAAAGTAATTTAAAAAAAATATTGAAAATAAAAAAGTTATTGCTATTTAAAATTCTCATTTTTAGTAAGTACGAAAATTACCCCAAATCTATAAAAAAATTGCAAATTTTCAACAGGAGTTAGTTATGACTTTTGGACACCCGCTAAACGACTTCCAATGTAAAATAAATAAACCAGGTAAAATTCCCCATTGAAAAA
Source organism: Xanthia togata (assembly GCA_963853775.1). Lineage (NCBI taxonomy): Eukaryota > Metazoa > Arthropoda > Insecta > Lepidoptera > Noctuidae > Xanthia > Xanthia togata. The sequence continues at coordinate 6,143,828 of OY970802.1, read as the reverse complement.
AAATGTGACGATTTTTTTTTTCTTTTTTTCTTAAAATTTCCACATAAATATATTCTCAGTACAATACCTAACAACACTCTCGCGGATCGGACAGGGTTTTTTTTTACATCTTGTATACATATACAAGTTCAGCTTCAACTGGCTAGTCAAGTCAATCAATCAAATCAAATCGTTTATTTTATACACACCTAAACCATTAATAATAAGATTACTTATTCATATAGGTACACACACGCATACATCATCATCATCATCATCCGGAAGACATCCACTCCTGGACATAGGCCTCCCCCAATCACCACCACTTCGACCAGTTCTGTGCTTCCCGCATCCAGCGGATTCCCGCATCAAGCGTTGGAAGGCCTTGTGAAGGCCGGGCCTTCACAAGGCCTTCCAACGCTTGGTACTCCTTTTTTTGGGAAATCATCAAATGACTCCTCCCGCTCTGGGTGGAGCGGGAGGGCGTGTCAGACTCTTACTGACTAAAACTCACCCGTGTTCCTTCTCTTGCCTGTGCAATGCCAGGGGGCCACGGTATCCCTTTCGGACTTTCCCGCAACCCCGGCAGGCAATGGTCTCATTGGACCCCTTCACTCGCTGACACTCTTTGAGGCGCGCGTGGAACACAACGCGCCGTCGACCCGGGCTTGGTCCTTACCAGACGGCGAGCTACCCATTGCTCACCATCCGCAAGCCCGCGCCTACGGTGGCCGGGAATCCGTCTCCTCCTGCGGCGGCTAGGGGCGTGAGGGCGCGAAATTTGCCTCTCCCTCACGCGCTCCGCCTCCTCCTTCGCGAGCATTACTGCTTCGCAGAAGGAGGTGACGGCCTCCCATGCTCTCTCGCTCCGTACCATGGCCTGGACCAGGGCCGGACGCGAGAGATCCCCGCCACCGATCGCCTCCACGAGGACACGGCGGTGCTCTGCCCAAGCCGGGCATACCTCCACCGTATGCTCCACCGTGTCCTCCGGGCGATCCACGCAGTGATGACACCCGGGCGTTTCCTCCCGCCTTATCCGGGCGGAAGGTGAGGACGCCGTGGCGCCTCTCCAGCCACTCCTCAAAGAGGGGACTTATCGCCGCAATAGTGGCGTGCCCAGCACTGGTTTGCGACAATCGCACTCTCCATGACGCCATGAGATCCCGTCGGAGCTCTGTCCTCTGTGCCGCGATTTCTCGCGGCATCGGAGTCAAGCCCCGGCGTTTCGCCTCCCCGCGCCACTCCCAAATATGCGCGAGGACTTTTGCCTCCAGATCCCATGGCGGCAATCCGGCAAGGAGGCTCGCCGCCTCACCGGAGACCGTGCGGTATCCCCGGACCAGCCGAGTGGCCATGACCCTCTGGGACGCGTTCAACCGGCGGGCAGGCCGCCGCCTCAACGAACGCGCCCACACCGGTGCCCCGTACAGGGCCATGGACCGCACGATCCCCGCGTATAGCCTCCGGCAGGAGGCGTTTGGACCCCCTAGATTGGGCAGGAGCCGCTTCAAGGCAGCCCCGGCCCGGTCCAGTCTGGGAGCCAAACGTCGAAAGTGCTCCTCGAAGTTCCACCGACTGTCGAGGACGAGTCCCAAGTACTTCATCGTCGACTCGACGCCGATGTGAACCCCTCCTACCGTTATTTGGGAACCCGACGGTGGCGCGTTCCGAGGACCATGAAAACACATGGCCTCGGACTTGTGCAACGCCACCTCGAGTCCCAACTGCCGGATTCTGGCCACGATTGTCGCAACCCCGTGTGTCGCTAGTTCGACCGCCGCCTGGTGCGACCAACGTGTCGTCAGCGTAACAAACGACGCTGACGCCATTGGGGAGGTCAGCGCGCAGCACCCAGTCGTATCCGATGTCCCACAGATGCGGCCCCAGGACCGATCCCTGTGGGACACCGCACGACATCTCAACGCTTGGTACTCCTGCGGATCTATTCAGTCCTGATTCGGTCATATTGTAACTTCAACTATTTTTTAATGTATGCACTTTCTTAGTGTTTATCGTTATTGTGTTGGTGTTTCTTCTTTTGTGTTGCATCAAACAAAAATGTTTTATTTATCCAATCTAACATTTAAAAAAAAAAATATAACTATACCTACAGATTCAGTTTTCAACAAAATCGAGCTGTTTATAAAAAATCCAACTGTCATAGTTGCGGTTGAACCCTGAATCCCTAATGTTCCACCTCAAAACTTCATTCTGTATCTACCTATACCTAGGTACTATCGAAGAACTTCATATCTAAGCAGTTTGAAAACAAAATTCCGTGAACACGATGACCACATCTGTTACCGCCCCGGTTCTATAGCGGCCGAGCGCTGCAAGCAGAAATAGTCCTTACGGTGTATAGATGTGAACGATGGTACCTGCTAATGCCGATGCCCATGATTAAGGGTCTTTAATACCTCAAATTGCTTAGCATGATCCTCATTCCTCCGTTGTATCGAAAATACTGAAGCATTAATTTTGATATAAATATGTAGGTATATGGTAAAGTTGAAGATTAATGTCAAGAAATATAATAATGCTTTTTTTGACGAAAACACGATTTCATAAATATTTTCCATAGAAAAAAATTCAAAAATACCTCCAAACCGAACAATCAACCGCTAGTATTTAATACTTCAAATTAGATCATGAAACTTTGCATAATAACTGAACTAACTATAAAGCAGCGACTACGTTTTTTTTTTTTTTTGGTATTTTAAGCAATTACCTAAGCTATCGGCGCCTTGGAGCCGCCAGCACCCCACTTCGTCTCGCTCTCTCTCAGTCCGCGAGCAGTATAGTGTAAGCGAGAAAAAGTTCATTTGAGCCGAGGTAGAATGGGCTCTTTAATCACCGAGGTTGGTAGCAGATGCGACTGTCAAAAGATGTCCTGGTCTGTCTTAGGTAACCAAAGTATCACGTGCCCAGGTATTGTCGTTATCACATTGATAGGCAGATACTACCTACCATCGAAAAAGTTCATATCTATACACCGTAAGGACTATTTCAGATTGCAGCACTCGGCCGCTATAGCCGTTACCGGGGCGGTAACAGATGTGGTCATCGTGTTCACGGGATCTTGTTTTCAAACTGCTTGGATATGAAGTTCTTCGACAGTACCTACTGCCTAAGGCTACGCTGCTGTAACCAATTCAGAGATTCCCAGTATGATGAGGTCTTCTTAGTTCTTGCACAAACAATATTACATCGTGCAATTCCTTGAATTACCCTTGAACTGTTCGAGTTATCATTGCGTTCCAATTACCTACTCAAGGATTATGTATTGAAATACGCAGAATATATTGTAAATATATTGCTATCAGAGCTTTATTGAACGTAGGTAATATAATTAAGCATAAATTGAAGTAAGTATTATTTAAATTTTTAATTTTCCTGTATGTTTTACTGTTATAACAATATTCAATAAATCTATTAATTAGTCTGTTTTCTAGTTATATTATAATTAACTACGACTGTTTCATAATAATCGTAGTTAATTCAAGGAATGTTTAACCGAGCATCCTATGTTACGTAGGTATATACCTGATTACAGTAAAGAACAACTCTTTGTAACTAAATTAAGCTTATTACCTATTACTTACGGGAATAACCAACGTTAGTCAAGGAATCTATGGAAATTCTTAGAGATCCCCGAAACGATCAATTGCCATTAATTTGTAGATATTGTAGTAATATTGTCAATCGCTTTTCAATTGCATTTGGTAGACAATCGATTTGCGCAACAATGTTTATCAATTACGTGAAAATTGACAATGAATTGCAATTAATCGTTTGCCCTTTAAATATAAAAAAAAACAAAAAAATTGATCCATGCTATCTCCCATAAACACTTCTCAGTAGAAATCACTCGTACATTTACATAAGATAAGAATTATCGTTTCCTCATTCATTATTTATTATTATTATCAGATAGATATAAAAGTTACCTATCTTCGATTGCGTGCGAAAGTGCGAAGCTTAGATTCTATCATCTTACGAAACTCGAAAGCTCTTAGTGTGGTTTGCAATACTTTAAAGGCAATGCAGTGATGACCTATCACGATCGAAATGTACCCTACGTAAGTATCTGATTCCCTCATACTCGTATGTAAGTTTATGGGGTTATCGAAAATGTACGAGTAAGGAAGTCGGCCTTTGCACTATTGACACCTTTGCACCTGGCACTATTAGGTATACTTATTACCGAATAAAGAAAATTATGCAGTTGTTGGTCGTAGGTTCGAACAAAAACAGGTGCTTTACTTTATGTACCTACTTATGTAAATAATTTAATCACCACTGTTCCCAAAACGGTGAAGGAAACCATCGTGAGGAAACCGGCATGTCCTAGAACCAAAACTTCGAAGATATGCATGTGACATCTACCAATTTATTGAAAATTACAATTTTGCTATTCTGAATTTGACGTTTTTCACCTAAAATTTTGACTGTCTAACTAAATCGGACTTTTTTTTATCGCGATTAAAAATGGTGTGGAATACGATTCGTTGTCATGAATGTCACTAAAATTCACACCAACACACAGTGTTTTATGAAACCCATTTTTCAAACATCACATTTTTATTAAAAAAAGCTGATAGAAACAATAATTTAAATGCAAGATTTCGTATCCCCATTTAGCTAACATGTATAGTTTTTGAGTTTTTTTTTTTAAATCGTCCTAAAAATAGTCCGAAATGTAATAATTATAATTACTTAAACTAAGCATGAGGAAAATTTTTGTTAGGTAAGTACAAAGATGGCGTTTCTTATGCTGAGTATTTAAGAGCAAACGAACCTCGTAACTTTGCTAGATCCAGATAAATACGAGTTTTTTGGTTTTTAGTTTTTCTTTTTTTCTCGAAAATTCCGCCATATTGGGAAAAGTTATTTAGGGTAGGGCTAACAAGTGTGTGGAGTCGCGATTGTCAAATTTGATATTAGTTGCGCAGCAGTCTATCTTGTCTTACACAGAGAAGGCCTGAGTCCCAGCAGTTGCATCATTATATGCTGATTATGCTTGTTTACTTCTCTGTTTGTCGTCATCTCAGTAGTCACCATCGTTTCTAGCCATATTATCTTGACTCCGGACTCAGTCAGGTCGAAGCAAGGAAAACCTGCTCAGGTGGAGATTCACAGATGACTCCGCCCTGAAGTGTAGTAAATGTGGTGCTGTCCCACAAACAATGGGGCACTTAATATGATGTCCAGCGTGTCCTGTTGCCTGCATGATGCAGGAGCGATGGACGCTACTGAGGGTGCCAATCTCTAGACGGACTCCATATAAATTGCCATCAACACGCTAAGAAGATCTTTCACACAGAACAATTTAAATAAATTAAAGAAAATGGAATTACAATTCTAACTAATATTTTAAAGGCGAATTATTTTCCAGGCGACTAACAACTTAAAGGGCGACTAACTATGAGGTACTATAAATAATGACATGGCGACTAATATTAACAGTGGGATAACAAACATTGTATTATAGGCAACTATAGGCTTACACATAAAAAAACACATTTGTAAGCATTTATTTTTGAAGAGAGGCTAGTGTTAATTTCTTTCATCTTTAGACGGCTAAACTTAAAAGTAGGTAGCCGTAACCCCTTGGCTAAAAATGAAGTAGTAAATGAAAATGACCGAAAGGTTGGTTAGGTAAGGTTAGAACCACAACTGTGACCACACAACGCAGGAGCCGAGCGAGCGAAGCGAGCGATGCCACACTGCCACCGCAGTGGCCGGCGAGTGCCAGTGTATAAATTCTATAAACAACCTCATTTTATATTTAAAATGCTACTTCACTGTAGCTGCCAACTTATTATTTTTGCAGCCCGTTTTAATTATTTTTAAAAGCCAAAGTCAGATTAGTATATCGCCGCGTTAAATACATGCCTATTATAAATGCGAAAGTGACTTTGTTTGTTTGTTACGCTTGCACTCTAAGACGGCTTAACGGATTTGGATGAAATTTGGCACATGGGTAGACGATAACCTGGGTTAGGACATAGGACTTTTTATCCCGATATTCCCACGGGATCGAGACTTACGCGGGTGAAACCGAGGGGCGTAGCTAGTACGTAGATAAATATGAAATTAGTAAACGCATGTAAATACATAGATAGGTACTAGTTTTACTTACACAGGGTGTTATAGAAAGCTGTGGCTCATGCGCGGTGTATACTACCTTATCTATATTAGAACTCCAGTAATAGGTACGCTACGGGTCGCTGTCAGCGGCCAAACGATCAGACGGCCTTCCCGACACGTCACTTCACAATCAATATTAATATGTTTTTATACGTCTACCGTATTCCCAGGCGAAGGGCACAGGAACGAACAATAGAACAAACGGTGCTAAGTGAGATAGAAACCCTGAAAACTAACTGGATGCTAAGGTTAGGTTGTGGACAGAAAACTGACCTCGAACCTGACTTGACCTTCTTTTTTCGACGTGTATTGTTTTGTTACCGAAATAATCTCGAGCCGGAAGAACGTACCTATGAAGTGAAAATAGAATAGCTATACCTATTCGGATACGTATTACTCAGTAACTGAGTTTTGGAGGTTATATAGGTTAGGTACGCAGTCGCTCCAAGTAAAATACTGGTATTCAGCTGCATCCAATTAGGTTGGAAGCCGATCACAACATATCTGGGAAAAGGAGATTGACTGATTGACCTATTTGGATAGAATGTATGTGTCGTGGCCAGTAGGAACCCTAATTACGTAATACACAATCAATCGGAATTTGAATCGTTTTGAAACAAATTGCTAAACCATTGCTAAATGTTCGAAAAAAAAATCTGCTCAACAACTTAATTAACGGAATGAATGTTGTTGAACTGTCAAAATGAAACAAATTTTTCGTAATCTTTTACGAAAATTGATAATTTCATGAAGTGAACATCAACCACTGGTCACATCATGATGTGTCCTAGCCAGATCATTTAATACTCATCGTTTAACGATACTACTGCATGATGTGGCCAAATATTAGTGATCATATCGTAAAATAGATAGATTATCCACCGGTAGAGGCGTTGATGTCGCTTTGTTTTTGTTGTGCATCATGGTGGCGGCATACAACAAATCAAACAAAGTAGTCGATGGACTTTTGTTGGGTTTCCAAATATGATATTATGGAAAGCGATGAACTTGGGATAGTAGCGCTCGCCGGCCGCTGCCGCGGCGTGAAATGCAACATATCAGTAAAAATTAGTTACTAAGAATTAAAATTGTACGCCGCATATGTGGCACCCCGACCAAATGGGTTAGGTTAGGCTAGAACTGTGACCAACCGCGCGCGAGACGAGCGAGCCCTACTTCCAAGTTGGTCGCAGTAACTTGGATATTTTTTTACTACACCTTACACCATGGATATCCTACTTTAATGATATAGCCAAACGTCGACTGTCATATTATCATTAAACGATGACGTATGGCCGACGACGACGATATGGCCAAAGTTAGCTGGCCATTTCATGAAATGGTCAATTCTAAGATCTGGCCACGACATAATATGTCGTGGCCAGATCTTACCACCATACATTTGACCATTTGGCCACTTGTGTTTTTGCCACCAAATGCCAGAATTATAATTGCTGTCCCACATCAGATGGTTATTTACATTATTTCTCTTTGAGGTCATTCTCGGATACAGCCTTAAGTGTCACCCCTTACATGGTGGTGCCAAATACAATATACCAATCAACCAATGGCTTCAATAAACAAGCGGCAATGCCGACCGACGCGTGTCTCTGCTAACCCTTTGGACTACAAGCGCGACGTTCACGATAGTAACGACATCTATCATAACAAACATGCAACTAATTAAACTTACTTTGATCATTACTTAACAATGCCAAAAGATGGCGCTGTTTACATGTAAAATAACTGGGACGGTTGTAAATTGAACAAAGAAATACCAGCACAATTCGAAGTAATTTTATTATGTATTACTTACAATTCAATTTCATAATCCATTATAAATATTGTCCTATACATTAAATGATTAAATGGTCATTACAATGATTAAAATCTTTTTTGTACAATGTACAAACAGACAGCTAAAAAAAATAGGAATGCGAAGAACATGATGACTTTGTCGGTAAACTCTCGTCGGCCGTATTTCTTTAGAAGTTTGCCAGATTCCGATATTGTGCTGGCTGTGTTCTGTAGCTCTGATTTAGTACCCTGAAACACAATACGGACAAACATTTGAATATTCAAATAAATAAGTCCACAATATAAGTAGCAACGACACTGTTTTGGTTATCAACATTGAACAAAGGTGTACAAATCATCAAACTCAACAACTGTATCCAAAGGACCAACATAGAACTCTCGAAAAAATTATCGACTGTCCCATACGAAACTTCAATACATACTCGACCCAAATGTACCTTTAAGTCGGCTAATATTCTTTCAGCGACCCGCTAGTAAAAAATAAAAAAACTAATAAGTGCGCAAAAATAACTTACATGCACAGTAGAACTGGATGACACCAAGCTGTCCAGTGTATCTTGACTCCTCTGTGCGGTGTCTGCTAGTTGTCTGCTTATGGATAACAACTGTTCAGTCACACCTGTAAACAAGTGGGTTAAAACATATATTTATAAATGACACATAACTAATCTATACCTACAAATTAATAAAATTGAAGTGTCACTTTGTAATGTCAAAATTACAGCTTTTTTCTAAATGCTGACGAAAGTTTAAACCGGTACATATACATTTTTTTTTTTTAATGGTTGTACCGATTTTGAATAGACTTTTACTGGTAGATAGTTGATGTTACAAGGAGTAAGTTAACTTATATCATGCTACTTTTATTTCAGAAAAGTTTTAGGGTCCATGCAGCAGCAGCTAGTTTAGACTGTATAAGAAATCTAATTTAGCAGATCCTGTTAAACCCTCAATTTTAAGATTCTTTCACTGCTGTTATGGCATAATTTATAGGTATTATGTGATAGGTGAGAATTCCATGAATAAATGCTAATTGCTGTAAGTCGCGCTCCACTACGGGCATGACATGAGCAACGTATAGAACAGTAGGTAGAAAGGAATGCCCGTAGTGGAGCGCGTCTGTGAGTGGTGTGGCGGGCGCGCAGCGAGCGTTGTAAGTGTGAGTGGAGTAGCGGGTTCGGTACCCCGTGACCCCGCGCTTTTCCCACAGTTAATCATGCGCATTATGTGATGCGCCGACAGTTATAGTACTAGCATTTTAGAAACTTTGGGGTAGGCTTCCACCCTAAGCCACTACTGAATATAACAAAGTATAATATGTAATTAAAGGAAACAAAGACAGCTGTCCTACTTTGAAAAGCCACAAGCCTGAGCAATTTGTCTTCTTTGTTCTACTTATTTATGGCATACTGCCAGTACACATGTTGCTTATTTTAAGATACTAATGTTTGTCAACTGTTAATAGTCTCACTCAGTAGTCACTAACATGTTTGTGTTGTGGCAATTGGTATTGAATTCCTTAGTTAATTGATTATTCAAGAGATAGGCACGGATAACATGACATTCCAACTCATTTAATTTTCAGACAAGACAAAAATATTTTATGCACTTCGGAAATTCAGCTTTGATGCTTCTTCAAGAGGCTATCCAAAGGAGTCACATTAGACCTGTTTGGAAGGATCGGGACCATAGACTAAATAAATAAAGTTAACAAACAAAACAGTATGAAAATAGAACAAAAGAGTACCTATGAAAATAGATCAAAACACTACCTGAAGACATTTTGAGCAGTCCATCTCTCTCGACTTTAGTCTTTCTGTTCCTGATGCCAGAATCATCTCCTTCACCAGATTTTAACAATTCATCTCTTTGAGCCTTCTCTATGGCAAACATGCTTGTTATGTTGGCATCCTTGAATTCCTTTAGAAGACTGAAAATACAATAAGATCTGCTAATATAAAAGGTTTCAAGATTGTTCTTTATTAGAACATACAGCGCCCGCCCTAGCCCTTGGTCAGGGAGAGCGAGATTGTCTTTCAGTGCCCTTTGATCCACGCTTTCACTTCACATAAATTCTAGTTCGGTTTCATGTGTTAATTATACAAATAATGCCCACATTTTCAAAAATCTACTATTATGCAACACAATGAATTTAAATTAAATTAAGTCAGGCGAGATTGAGGTCAAGACCAGGCCGATTCAGAAATAAAAAAATTGCTTTAATTAGTATACTCCTGCTTCTTTAACGTCACAAAAGCTTTTACTGCTGTAATATTAATTAAATTGGTATTCAGTGTTCATATCAATCAGTCAGTACTATGCATTTGGATTTTTGGTGCCCCTTTCCATCTGGCACCTAGAGCGACCACTCCTCTCGCTCTACCCCAGGCACACCCGCCAGCACTGCTGAACATATTATAATATTTAAAAAAAATAATGATACGGGTTTTTTCCCACTGCTGGGAGCCCCAGAAGAAAAAAACTTCTGTTTAAGGCCAATAGCAGTAGTCAACACTTTTAAATATAAACAAATAAACAATAGTACTCTGTAATACTATTCAATTGTTATTTACGTAAGTAAATAAATAAATAATGGAAGGACATAACTTAAATGTTTATAAGCAAAATGAATGAATGATAAATACTTTTTAATAGCCCAGAATGAAGACCATTGGATGCTAAATAAATATACTACTTACCAAGCTAGCTGATGCCTCTGTGAGTCCACTTCACTAGCATATTTCATGTCCCCGGTATCTTTTCCATAAAGTTCAAAGTTTTCCATCTCATCCCTCAACACTGATATAGCTGCCCTTCCTTTTTCGTTGAGCTTGTTTAAACTTTCCATTGACTCTCGGCATGCTAATATTTCCTGTAAATTAATTAGGACATTACAAAATATCTTCCAATGATATTGGATTTGTGGTTTTCCTCCCACTAAAATTGTTTGCAATGATGTAGTGGGACTCTAGAAATCTACAACAAACGAAGCTTGTCTTAAGAATCACGTCAATAGATATCCAAAAGGAAAGAGATTTTTTTTTTAATACCTGTGAATTTGCAATTATTTTGTTGCTTTCGTTGTACAAGACAATTAAAATAACACGTGGCTAAACATCGTTACAATAATAAATTGTTATCATTATATTTATCATTCATAATTACCTGAATTATGTTTTTCACAGTAAAATAATGCTTGGCTAAAACTTTCACATAATTCTGGAATATTGCGTCCGGGCTGTCTAATTTCTGGAGAAATAGTTTGCTGTACGCATTAGTACTCAATTCTCGCTCTGCTCTCATATTCATGGCGTTAATTGCAGCTTAAAGAGATTAATAAATAAAGGAATATGAATTTTTATTTTGAAAACTTTTGTGACTGATCTGTCATGATCATCTGTCTATGTGACGTTGACACTATGGCTGCATTCCGTATTAGAACATAATCGCTCACAGCGCTGACATCGATAATTGGCGTTCCGAGTAAGATATCACGATAATGACAGCTGAGGGCTGTCAACAATTCGGAACGTTCGTAATCGCACTCACAGTCACAGTACTCGCTCAACGTCAAAACTTGCTTATCATATTTATTTGTGTTTATACAACAAATTTCTTCTTCTTCTTTGTTTAGGTAGCGAACGGTAGCCAGAAGCACAATTTCGAAAAGTCCACGTTAGTTTATAGATAGGATGCGAGTCAAAACAAAACAGCACAACTGTCATTTTTGACATCGCCCACGGTGATATTAATAAAAGGCATGGTCGGCGTTATCGCAAGATGGCGCACTTCATGACGTCATCTATGACGATTCAAGACGCAACGTTATCGCGTCCACGTTAATACGGTACGACTGTTAGCACGCTCAAATCGATTACATCGTAACTCGGAATGCAGGGTATGTGACGCTGACGTTTCAAATGACATATTAATATGACTCGTTTACACGACTTGTATGCAAGTGTGTATGCAAGGTAAAGACTAAAGTCTGTGGATATGGCAATACTATCAACTTTAAGGACTTGCTACACTGGATGCGTTCTGTGTACTGCGGTCCGGTCAAATCGAACGTTGCGCCACCGTATGTGAACTTCATGGTCTGGGCAACCGGTCAGCGATCCGGGCCGGTCAACCGGTCAGTGAACCGGGCACGGCGGCGGCGGCAGGTGTCAGGAACGCATTCTCTTATTAAATATCGATGTTTATGAGAATGCGTTCCTGACACGACTGTACCTACTTAATATTTAAATAATGGTTAGAAACGAAAGTCGATTACCTCCAAAGCCCTGGAACTTTTGAGAAGCTTTGCAGCCTTGCCTTTTAATTTTGCTTATTTTATATTTCGTGGTTCTTTTTATTTAACCTTTTCGTTTATTAGTAATCATCATCGTCATCATCATTAATTATCATTCTCCTGCACTTATCCCAATTTATTTGTGATCGGCACAACATGTCTTTTTCTTCTATATTTCTCTATTAATCGCCATCTCGGTAGTCACCTCCTTTCTAGGCATAACATCTTTCACACAGTTCATCCATCGTTTCTTTGGTCTTCCCCTACTCTTATGCCATCTACATTCATATTCAAAACTTATCTCACGATATTTTCCTCATGTGATGCCGAGGGCACTGGGCATCACATGCCCATACTATGACAACCGATTTCCGCACAACTTGTCAGTCACCGGTGCCACTATCAGACACATCACATCACATCATCGTCATCATACAGTTCAAAGACGTCCAATCCTGGGGCATAGGCTTCTCCCAAGCGTCGCCACAACGACCGTCTTAGTTCCTTCATTATGACATTATATATTCTACATAGCATAATGTCTATACAAAAGCAGACCTTTTTAAATTAGTTTATTTGCAGGCAATATATAAAAAAACTAGTGACATTCATTGTTAAATACAAAAACAAAACATATTTATGCAAAAAATATTAACAATCCTAAAATTAGCCACAGAATAATTTGATAATCTTGTCACACCACACCAAAGTACAAGCTGTTTGAATTGATTTTACTGACCGATAGTGATATCGTCCATAAAGTCCTCATAAACATTGTCGTCTAGGTACAGAGTATGATAGCCCTGATAGCCTGTCAACTTTCTCCGACACGTAGGACATACAGGTTTTAGTAACAACGCCTTCTGCAGACAATTTCTGCAAAATACATGGCCGCACCTCGTCGAAACAACTGATTCTTTGCCCAAGTTATTAAAACATATAGGGCAACGGATTCGCAGAAATTGTTTACATTTTGATTTTGCCTGTAAATAATATTAATTCAAATGTCAATAAACATAAACTGAAGAAATTGTAGCAAAGTAAGCTACCATACCCCTATTTTATTAAAATTCTATAACATGGATAGCGTAGTAGTCTGGATTTGTGCCCGGTTGATGGCATTATGCTCGCCCCCTATTACATGGGACTTAAACATAACTGGCGAAATGTGGGTGTACTATAGGCACACCTCTGCCTAACCCTTCGAGGAATACAGGCGTGATGTTATGTTTTTTATGGATAGCGTCGGCTCGTCAATTATTGACGAGGCCGAGTTGATAATCAAGAAGATTAATACTATTTTACTTTGGTCTTTGGTTTCTTTGTTTTTTTCTCTTTTACTGTTTTCTCCTTTGCTTCAGGTATTCCAGGCGTCATTCCTTCGTACTGATATTGTGTTGCCTTAAATGTATATATATTTTCATTGATATATTATAAAATCATTTTACAAATAATTTGATTTGTCAGACATCATTTTGACACAACATCTGACTCTCACGTTAAAAAAAAAACTCTTGTCTATTTCTTCTACGTCTGCGTTGAAAGGAGATCTGCAATACCTATGGTTTCCCCGTTTCGTTATTTTTAAATAAAAAGAGAGTTACAATGTAGGATAACCAAACCAAACTGATTAATTTATGGGTTCCCATGTACAGAGACGGTGACGGAGCCTCCGTCCTAAATGGAGTGACAATCTTCGCAGGCTGGCCGGTAGCAGCTAGATGAGAGTTTCCGAAAATGGAGATGAATAGCAAGAGATTGGAAAGGTCTAAGTCCTGAGATAACTATCCCAGCAGTAAACGAAAACCCAGTCGCAGTGTTTTTTATTCTGTAGACGTGGTTCCGGCAAGATTATCTGATGTTGATTGTGACAATAAATAGCAAAATCCACATCAGTTTACGAGATCCCACTAGACACCAATGCTATCTACCCAATTTGAACTATTTTGTATGAAAATAAAATAACAACACCCTCTTATTAAATCCATTGTATTTTTATAATGAGTAATTACAATATCACTGATCAAGAAAAACCTTCGTGTACAAACGTAAACTTAGTTTTACTAGTCTTTGAAGCATTTTTACAGTTGCTTCTCAATAATTTCACTAATTTCTTTGGTCCACAGCAATATAGGTTCAGATGGTCCCTGAAACAAAAATCAAAAGAATTGGTTAATACCCCAGTCATTGTACCTACCTATTCAATAAACCTTTGCGGAATAATATTGCAATTATTAAAAGGTAGTGATAAGTGTCATTTAAAAAGGGGCCTAATATTGTATCTTGTGGGACGCCCAGGTTGTCTAGTACTCATACAACTTATAAATTGAATGAACTGCGGGTGGTTAGTTAGGTTTACTCTAAATAATTGAGATATACATGAAATGGTCATCTCTAAAATCTATAATTAACTATATCAGTTAACGGGTTAACATGAACACAATCAAACGTTTTGTGCGATCCCGATTTTTTCTTAATTGCAGAATATCGGTGAAACTTGAGGTGTGGTAATAATCTGAATCAATAATGACTTACTCAGGATATAAATGCACCCAATATCCAAAAACTCTATTCCAATGCGGCCTCCCACGTCGAACTCTACATCCAATCAGAGGATACTGTTTTGCTATATTATAATTATTGTCTTCATCTCCTCCTGACTTCACTACATTAGTATTCCTGTTAAGATTCGGAGTCAGCAAAGTAACTCTCTCATCATCTCTATCTCTACTCAAGACGTGACTGAGACCTTTTTCGTTAATCACAACTATGTGTGCTACGGGATTATGTGCTTTATTGCTTTCATTATTAAGTTCATTTTGAGTGTTAGTGACGTAAAATTCTATGTGCAGTCTGTCTGGGCGGTTTGCGTTTCGTAATTGTAGTATAGTTTTGTTCGCTAGGTCTGCGAGCCATGTTAGTTCTTTTTCATGTCTTACTATCCAGATAAGGTGGATTCTACCGGGCAATCGGTTGCGCGGGTTCCTGAAACGTAACAATATCGAACATTAGAATGGGGATAAACTACATCTAGAGGCGTCAGATATCGAAATTGATAACGGAACGATAATCTCTCATTTATCAGCTATCTAATTGCGTAACACATTTTCGTAAATAAGACTAATCTGTTTCATTTTGACAGTTCAACAACATTCATTGCGTTATTTAGGTACGTTGTAGGGCAGTTTTTTTTTTCGAAGCAATGAATTAGCAATCTGTTTCAAAATAGATTCAGATCATGGAACAATAGATGTATGTACAAACGATTTAGACAAGTTTTATCCTTGTAGGATGACTCAACCGGTGACCAACTTACTAACAGGTAACTAATTTTATAAGGAAAAGTATTAAAAGAAACACTTACAGCAACATGTCATGCAACACGGCTACAAACGGAGTAATCCCCACTCCTGCAGCAACGCAGATCGCCACATCACTGCGACAGACGCCCTCCATTGGACTTGAGAACGGCCCGTCTACGAGTACACTGAAATTAAAGAAAGAAAATGCAATTTAATAAAAGTATCAAAATAAAGTTAGAATATCTCATAATGAGAGAGAAAAGTT
Organism: Xanthia togata; assembly: GCA_963853775.1. NCBI lineage: Eukaryota > Metazoa > Arthropoda > Insecta > Lepidoptera > Noctuidae > Xanthia > Xanthia togata. The sequence goes on along the minus strand of OY970802.1, from coordinate 6,128,017 downwards.
AACTCAAACAAACATAACAATGGTATAGGTACCTGAAAAGAGAAATGTAGGGGAGTGAATAATGGCGGCTGTTTGGAAGCAAGTGGTATAAGTCTTTAATGCCTAAAATTGCTTAGTATGATGCTCCGTTATATCGAAAATACTGCAGCATTAATTTTAAAATAAATATATGGTAAAGTTGAGGACTACTGTACTTAAGTACTAGGTAGGTATATTTGACGAAAAGACGATCGCATAAAAAAATCTATAGAAAAAATTTAAAGTTATCTCCAAACCGAACAATCAACCGCTGGTATTGAAAAAAATATTTCAAATTACGAGTAGATCATGAAACTGCATAATAACTGAACTATCAATAAAGCAGATACTAAGTTTTTTTTTAAATTGTTTTTATTTTCGCCGTAAAAAGAAATTACCTAAACTATTGGAGCCTTCTCCCCGCAATCTCGCTCTCACTTAGTCCGCGAGCAGTATCGTGCGAGCGAGATAACGAGTGAATTTGTGCTGAGGTATTAGGGGGGTTCTTAAGGCGACGATAACCGACCTTTAATGATTTTATACTGAAGATCACGTCTAAACGACTAGTGTTAATGATTTGGGAAAAATATATGTGAAATAAGAGCATTTTTTTAATAACTCAATCTGTGAATATTTTAGCCCTCTATAGCATTGTGTAGACTGTAGGTAACATACCGTACAAACGTCACGAAATTTAAAATAATTGATTTCATACCGCTATCACGCACTGTAACTCGTAGTCTACACTCCGAACTAACGAACTAGTACCAAAAAAATACGACTAGATGGCGCTTTATGATACAAATTGAGATTTGTGTTTCGACAGTCGGTATTTACGAAACGAGGCGGTTAAAAGTTATTTTAAAAAAATATAAAAAATTGTTCTGCTTGTGTCTTGTGTATTATATTGATAAACTGGAGAGGTAAGTGTTTGAACTTTATTGTGTAACGTTATTTTTTTATACTTTTCACATTTTATTTTGTTTTTGTTGGTAAATAGTGATTTTTGCCCGTAGGCTACATCAGACTAAAAGTGTAAAATTTTGTTTGATAACTAAGATGACTCGTAAGCGGCCCCTTGGTGAATAAGACATTATATTTTGCGCTAAATGATAATGCAGATAGTGAAAATGTTCTAGATTTGAATGACGACAGCCTAGCCGATCCTTATTTTGTTCCTGAATTGGACACCTTCGAAGATGAGGCTCCAGAGATAGATATTGATGTGGATTCCATAATAGAAACTATTGAAAACATTGATGAAAGTCTTTCCTCTACCACGGAAACTGCACCGTCACACGAGAGTACTGCTGGACCTTCCCAAGCCAATAACCCAAGAACAGCTGCTAAACCGAAGCCAGCTAAACTAAATTTACGCTGCAAGAAAAAAAATGTAGGGTTGAATGCAGACCAGCTCATGTTTATGGGAAACAATACTCTGGGTCCTGATCTTCTTAAGCTAGATACTCCCATACAGTTTTTTATCTACCTATTTCCAAATGATCTAATCAAGAAAATTATTGAAGAGACCAATTTCTATCAAATGCAGAGAGATCTTAGTAGCGGTTTTCGGATGTCTGAGGAGGATGTCAGGCAATTTATAGGTATGGCATATCTAATGTCTCTCGTCCAATTACCTAGAATTATCAACCACTGGAGTCCCATAATTGGAACACCTCTAATACAGGAAACTGGACTCCTTGAATGAGGCATATAGTAAAGTCCCAATGGAAGAGCACCTTTGTGTGGACGAGCAAATGTGCTCCACTAAAGCACGGAATACGTTGAAGAGATATAATCCTAATAAACCACACAAGTGGGATTATAAAGTCTTCGTAATGAGAGGTTTTGCCTATAAAACAGAAATCGAAACTGGCAAAGAAAATGTGGTCCTACACGGAGAGCCAGATTTAGGCGCCTCATCTAACGTCATCATCAGGTTAGCGCGTATGATTCCAAGGCACCAGAACTTCAAACTCTATTTTGACTATTCAGCGGTCGCTTGAGAGCGGGATTCAGGCCAAAAAACATAAAGTACCAGCTCAGCATGTGCCTCCGAAAGCGGTCCGGCAAGACCAGATTGGGCACTCGCCGCAATGGTCTGATAAGAAAATCAGATGCAAGTTTCCGAAGTGTGTTGGCTTTGGCTTTACCCATAATGTATAAGACAAATGCGAGGTAGCCTTGTGCTACACGAAAACCAAGAATTGCTTCAAAAACTTACATCTTTCGTAACATGTCATTGTGCTGCCGTACTATATAGATTTTGACCACTTACCTCAGTGTTGCCTAAAAGCAACACTCCCTATTTTTGGGATTTTGTTTCCAAATAATTAAAATCCAGAAATACGTGTATTTTATTTTTTTGTAATTATCTCCAATCCAAAAAATCAAATAAATCCCAGTTTATGAGTGATAGAGGGTTAGATTATGTTTATAATACATAGTGTAATTAATTTGTAAAGTTATGTCTAACGTGGATAAAAAACTGAAAATCACGCAAAAACTATCAAGCGTATTTTTCTGAAACCTTCACCATTTTAAAGATAATTTAATTATTTATCTTTTAGTGTATGTGTTTTATTAAAATACTTTTTTTATGTATAAAAAATGTAGGTATATTGCGTCTAATTTGGGATAGCGCTCCTTGATGGGCGAGTCCTATTACTGGCTGGACGTACGTCGCACTGCGTGAGCTCAGCACAGAACACAAGCTAGCCACTCAAGGCCATTGGTAAATATCCATACCAAAATGTTACGACATTACCTTAATTCACTGGGCCTCCTTTCCAATAACAACTTCTCTAAAGATTCAGTCCAATCTCCCTTCACTCTTATCCAAACGACGAAGCTTCTTTGGTATGATGTAGGAACCTGAAATGTGGAAACAAATAAGGTTTAAGTACTATTAAGAAAACAAACAGGGTTAGCAGAGATCATAATCTTCTCTCAGCCATTTTAACCAAAGGCTATGGCTACGGGAAACATACCTCATCTACAGATGGTTTGGCAAAAGCATCTGACGGTATACAAAAATTAAGACCTTTTTACACCATTAAGCAAAAGAAGAACACAAAGGTGAGGTGACATTGGTGACATACAGGGTGGCCCATGACATGACGTCCAAAGAAAAATATTTAGAAGCCTCTCTTCCAGGGCTAGATAGATAGATAGATTTGTTTATTTGCATAGAATGTAGGTAATTAATACAATTAGGTGTTACAATATTTTGGATCCTTATACATTCTGCCTCATGGCATGCAAAATTTAACTTAAAACTACAATAATTATTCTATTTACTTATACACATCTATTTAATTACTTAATCAATGAACATTGCAAGCTAAATAGTCTTGTCATTCCAAAAATCTGTTACAGAGTAATAACATTTTTCAACTAGTATTTTTTTAAAGTACTTTTTAAATCTTCCTAAAGGTTGCTCTTTGATCACTTTTGGTACATGGTTATAAATAAGAGGAGCCATGCACATTCTCAATAATGCAGTTTTATATCCACCAATGCATAACTTGTCTTCGTATTGAGTTCTTAAACTTGTAGTCCTGTTTCTAGTATTTTTCAAAGTCGGGAATAAGTGATCATTGGTTTTAACAAAAATGGCTATTTCTAATATATATAGGCAAACAAAAGTTAAAAGTTGATATTTTTTTAAAACAGGTACGCAACTGTCAGTCACTTTAAGATTAAAAATGGATCTAATACAGCGTTTTTGCGCCTTGAAAATATTTTCTCTCTCGCTACAGTTGCCCCAGAATATTATGCCAAACCTCAATACAGACACAACTAGACTGTGGTATGCTATCAATACTGTCTGAACGTTAACTTTTTTGGATAAACTATATAATGCATAAGCAGCTGAACTTAGTTTTTTGCATACGTCATCTGCTTGAACTTTCCATGTCAGTCCGCTATCAATTGAAATTCCTAGAAATTTGGCATCATTGACCTTATATATTGTTTGTCCATTATAATTTATATCCATATTTGTGTCAAATATTCTTTGATAGAAATGCATTACTTTTGTTTTATCAAGATTATAATTAAGTTATTTTTATTAAGCCAATTTATAAATTGTTCAAGCGTACTATTGACATTAGCTTCATAAGACTCTTTACTATGACATTTAATTATCAAAGTGCTGTCATCAGCAAAAAGGATCATTGGATTTGGCATTTGGCTTGGCAAAGCATTTACATACAGTAAAAATAATAATGGGCCGACTACACTGCCCTGTGGGACACCAAATTTGATATTTCTTGTAGAAGAAGCATACTTTTCTTCTTTTTTTGTTTTTACACAGACTCTAGAAATTTCTGTATATTGTTTGCGTCCTTTTAGGTAAGTTTTAATAAGATTAAGCATGTTTCCTCGTATACCATAAGTTTCAATTTGATTTAAAAGTATGTCATGATTTACATAATCAAACGCTTTTGTTAAATCAGTGAATAAAGCACATACAGGTATTTTTTTATCAATATTTGGCATTATGATATTCAAAAAGTCGAAAATAGCCATATTAATATTCTTATTTTTTCTAAAACCCTTCTGCTCGTTACAAAAAATATTAAATTTTGTCAAACAGGAGTATAATGAGTTGTAAATTACTTTTTCTATTATTTTGGAAAAAATCGAAATTAAGGAAATTGGTCTATAGTTTGATATTTCATCTTTGGCGTTCTTTTTATAAAGTGGCTTCACCTTAACAATTTTAAGTTTTTCTGGAAATTTTCCAGCTGATATACATGCGTTAATTACATGAGCTAGAGGAGCAGCTATATGACTACCGACATATTTCATGACCTTTGTGGAAACACCGTCATAGCCAATGCTTTTTTTGTCTTTCAAAGATTTAATTACGCGTATGATATCTTGAGGAATTACTGGAGGTATAAACATTGAGTGTGGATTTTCCTTTATGACATTATTAAACTTACGTTGTGATACCGCAGTGACTTGACCAACGAAAAAATTATTAAAAGATTCTGCTATGTCGTAAGGGTCAGTTAATACTGTATTATTATTTATTAAATTTATTATATTACTTATATTATTAGGCTTTCCGTTATATCGTAGACCATAATTTAAGGATTTATAAACCCAAAAATTATTTACTATATATTATGCAATAGAGAAAGACAAAAATAAAAAAGTTCGAAGTCAAGAGAGAATTGCCAAAAAAATTGGATTCCTGAACGTACAGACGCCAGCACATCAACCTACTACCACGGTAATATTATCATCTACAATCTGTCAATTTTCTTTAAACAATTTTCAACTTTATCTGTACAAGATAAGGTACAAAGTTGATTAGGAAAATTTTACAGTTTCGGGTATTAATTCGAAAGAGGTTTAATTTTTGTTTAATTGGAGGTCGTTTCACGGGTCACCCTTTATAGACAGATAAAAAAAAACATCGGAATACATGATCAAGAAATAACTAGGTTATTTTAAGAGACGAAATAATTTGATGAGACGAGATCTTTCATAGCACCAGTTATAAAACCACTAACTGCACTTCGCGGTTTCACCCGCAGCAGTCTCGATCCCCTAGGAATATTTCGGTTAAAAGTATTCTATGTCCTAATCCAGGTCATGGTCTACCCATATGCCAAATTTTATCCCAATCCGTTCAGCCGTTTTAGCGTGAAAGTGTAACAAAAAACAAATAAACAAACTCACTTTCGCATTTATAATATTAGTTAGGATCTCAAGTAACATTCCGATTAGGTACCTACTATCTACCAAATTTTAGATGTCACAAAAGCCATTGTCAATGAGCAAATACACTTAAGCGTGATCGCTAACGGGTCAACTACCTTATATGGAGTCTCCCATCCCACCCACGAGGTTGTAGCACGTATAGTAGAATATATTTTTAACTATAGTTAGAAGTTACGTAACCGAATATCGTTTTTCTTGTTAGACCATAAATAATTCACGACCGGTTAAGTGGAAGTACATGAAACCATCATATTTGAAAATAAATAAATTCCCAATGTACTCTATTGTCTAAAGTAGTTTATGTAGTGAATGTTAAAGATCTGACAGGCTTGTGAACAGTAGATTTTTGAAATGCGAATTTGGGCAGACTACCCACTTCTTCTTCGAAATAACACGTCAGACGAACTTGAAATAAATCGTTAAGAGTTCTGCCATATATTCGACAATAACTTGTAATGTGTGATATCACAAAATGAGGCTCTATGAGTCTAGAGAGGCTGTAAAGTTAGTCAGCACCCTAATTGCATAATACACGATCAATACAATCTGAATAATTTTGAAAGAGATTACAAATCCATTGCTTCAGAAGTTCGAAAAAAAAATTGCTAAAAAAGTAAATAACGCAATGAATGTTGTTGAAATGTCAAAATGCAGTACAGTAAACTAAGTATCGTACTGCTGATAAGAGTAATTTTACATATTAAATCTATTTACCTTGACGACAGTGAAGGGATGCCACTCAATGAGAGAGACGTCCAAACACTGCAGCAGCACATACTGCCCCATGCGGCACTGCAGCTCGGGCGGGCAGCTCACTGTCAGGCTTATGGTGCGCCCTGCCATGTGATGCACCTATAATTTGAATGGTTTATATGTTTTAGTTGTGTGCAACTGCAATTATATTGTTATTTCACCGTGTTGTAACAATCATTCTTTCATCAAAAGCTGCTAAAGTTTTCGTTAAAACACGCTCTATTGAAATCCATCTATCTTTGGTAAATAAGCAATGGACAACTCTAAAATGTATGCCCTACTGCCAACGTTTAATTACGCTTTTCGAAATTTAAATTCAAAATATTTTATTTCACATAAACCTACATACATGGGCACTTATAAAATGTCAGAAGCTAGGTGCACGGTTCCAATTCTTCGTTTCTTATGGAGAAGAGCCGGCAAGAAATACCTAATGTTAATAGGTTTGGGAGAACAGTGACAGCCTTTCAACAAGTAAGTAAGTAATAAGTTTTAAAAATTGAAAATTGACAACAAATCTACAGTCTACCTACTATAAGGCCTTAATTGTCCATCCATTATGAAATTGATGATCACTGGAATTACTATAACAGTTATATGGGCATTCGGAAAATTTGCCACAACAAGACGCAGTGCTACTTTATTAATTAAAATTACACTTCTGAGTAATCCCTTTACCACCTCATACAATATTACAACATCCCATCGAAACCATATAAGCCAAGGGGAAGTGGTTAACTCATTCATCCCAAACCGCTAATCCCATCAATGCGGAATTACCCATGGGACCATAACCTGTTAGCAGGCTGGTGAGCAAGAAATATTGGGGTTGGCAATATTCAATCTAGGGCACGAAGAATTTTAATAAAAATATTAAATTGTAAAAAAGGAGCATATGATTTTAATACGAAAGTATTAATATATACAGTATATTTCATATAGAGGTACTTAATTCATTCATATAATTATATATAATTCATACCTACATGAATTCGAGATGAAGGTAATAGAGGATTTGAATTCTAAAAGAAAAGATGGATCATGTGAAAGATGATATGACTTGGAAGAAAATAAAGTCTGAGATAGCGGCTCATAGAGATATGAGATGTTTGGAAGAAAAAGATGGGCTGCATTGAGCCCAAACAGATTAGGATAACAACAGAGGGATAGTCATAAAATTAATGTAAAAAGCAAACTGTGCTACTTGTACAAGCGAAAATTAAAAAAACACGTAAATAATAGAAAATTTAATTAGAGATGTTAGACACACTATTATAAAATAGAAGCAGACGATAAAAGCATAATAAACGAGATAGTGCAATTAAAACATGATACGAATCTAAAATATGCAATGAATTCTATCGAATCCAATAGGCTGTTACCCAATAAGAGGATTATGCAAAGCTTGATCGGTTATTGGATTAAAACTGCCCACGTAACTATTTTCGCGAAAATCTTCAGTTATATGAGAACATAAAACCGTATTAACCTCGCATGTTTGAGGTTTATCTACTTTAATGAACATTGTTTATGACTGCGATTAAACAAACAATACAGACCTACCTACCTAATTAATTTTCTAAAATAGTTTCAAGCTATCAAAAAAACCTAGTACAATTTTGTCATAGTGAGTCATATTAACTCCAAATAAAATGTTAGTGACTGTATTATTTATGAAATGATGCTTGCAGTGAAAAACTCTAGAGCATTCTAGAATGAGAAATGACAAAAAAACATTATGGAAATGCTATCCTTGTTCAAATGACTTACTTCCAATATATTAATTCTCGCTCTATTCCTAGTACAGATCCGCCACAAAAGATCCAAGACGTAGCAAGTCAATGGCAAGGACATCCACAGCCATGTCTGAAAATAAAACACCGCGTTAAATACCTTGAAATTAGTAGCTCGTCAAAGAAAAAAAGACAAAAAACGCAGAAGACGGCAGGTAGATAATTTGAACTTCTAATTTACGTCTCGATCCCGCAAATAAAATAATGGCATTTAAGTACGTATGAATAGCACGCATAGCTTCGAATAAAATGACAGCATGCACACAAACAGAAATAATAGAATCATTATACAGGGTGTTTGGCGCATGGACCGACACAATTTTTTCAGGGATTTGGGAGGTCATTAGCTAAGTTCAAAATAGCTTTTAGTTTTTTTTATAATTAATTTAGAAGTTGTAAAATTTCATTCATTAAATACAAAAATTAACTTTGGAAGCTTGTAAGGAATTTTCTTGAAACCAGTTGTATAAAACAAAGATGTTTTTAGATTTAAAGGACTTTGGAGAATGCAACAAAATTTGTTTTGTGCCACTACACCCACAAACAAAAAAGTTATTTCAAATTAAAGGACACATTTTGGGATTTTTTTTCATTTTAAAAAAATAATCATATGTAACCAACCGTGACATTTGGGACAAAGGGTGTATGGGTAGAACCTAGCTAATGACCTCCCAAATCCCTGAAAAAATTGTGGCGGTCCATGCGCCAAACACCCTGTAGAATGGCATACAATTAAATGAACGAAATCACTTGAATTGAAGCGTTCAAATTGCATAAACAGATCGTCTCAAACGGCGATGATATAGGTCAAGCAGTGCACTAAGATATAATATATTTTTTTTAAATAGATATAATATCTACAATCATATAATATCTAAAAAGAGTTTATTTTAATTGTGTAATACACGATTAATCTGAATCTGAATCGTTTTGAAAGAGATTGCTAATACAATCAGGTTTTAGCTTCATATGTTCGAAAAAAATCTGCTCAACAATGTTGTTGAAATGTCAAATGAAACAGATTACTCTTAATCATTTACCGAAAATTTGTTACACAATTAGATAGCAGGATATAATTCATCGTTAATTGCAACTTAGCATAATCAGCCAGCTGGGACACAGGCCTCATATCTTCGAGAGAGAGAGTGGGCTATAAGCTATAACCGACCACGTGGGCCCGATGCGGGTTGGTAGATGTCAAATGTCTTCGATTTATTCTTTTGGTTCTAGGACTTGCCAGTTTATTCACGACGCGCGACGTTTTCCTTCACCGTTTTCAAAACAACTTCTTTGACTTCCTTGTCATACGTTTTTTAAATGATCACGTCATCAAAGTAGATATCTATTAATGATCCCGTACTCCATTTACCACCGTTTAGTGCGGGTAAGTACTAAGTACCTTCCCACGAAAAGAAATGAATCGGCCTATTCAGTAGCGGTAACTAAACTATTGGTCACACATTTAAATGAATATTGTTCATTGTAGGTACAGACAGGTTGATGATGTCACATCAAAATTAGGTCACACGACTCACATTTACAACTTTTACAACAATCTTCCTCAGAAAGTTGACTTTAATGTTTACGATCGAATGTTGTGTTTAACCATATAATGTGATGATGATGGATAGCAGTTCAATAAACCATAAAGAAAACTAGATCTCCTAGAACTATCAGAAGGTTCATTAGGACAAAACAATAAGGACATGTACATAGTGTCTTAAATAAGGAAAAAGAGGGACATAAGGGAATGAAGCCTCGAAAAACCACCCCAACAAAAACAATAAGGTCATTAGCGAATATAATTCATAATTCCGTACCCTAATTACGTAGGTAATACACAATCAATCGGAATTTGAATCGTTTTGAAACAAATTGCTAATCCATTGCTTCATAGATTCGAGAAAAACATCTGCTCAACAAAGTAAATAAAGCAATGAATGTTGTTGAACTGTCAAAATGAAACAAATTTGTCGTAATCGTTTACGAAAATGTGTTGCGTATTTAGATAGCTGGCTATCCTTTGCCCGAATAAATATGTTGGGGTCGGCTTCCAGTCTATGCTGGCTATCGATATTGGCAAGAATGTCGAGTGCTAATATCTTATTGCTGGGTTTAAACTGCGCTTATGATTAATAATAGTGCGATTTTCGAAGTTGACTCACGCACTTGCTTGAAAGTGAACTTCCTTCCACGTCATAATTTATTGAAAAGCTTATCAAAGCACAAAGCATGAGTTCAATTTATTAGATAAACAAACAGATAGAAACAGTGAGAAAAATCTCTGCTAAATTATTTGATCTTTAAGTGCCGTATCAAAAATTGATATGGATTGGATGATTCTAGACTAAGATAACAATGTACCTCTAGCTAGGTATCTAATTAGAACTTCTTCCATTCTCCCATACAAAGTCTTAAATCAAAATCACAATAGGGAAGGACAGATATAATAATGTACCATCATGTTTAATGAGGCTTAACCAAAACGTTTAGATCGTAAATCTATTATAAATCCACCTATTTGACCGGCCACAGCTGGCCAACGAAAATTAGCCGCGCCTGCGATATCAATTTGAGTCTCTACAATGAAAATTATGTGCACAGTAGTATTGTATGGTAAAATAGAGCTTCGGCTGTAGGTAATTCAGAAACTAGGTGAACACATACGTTTCATTATAGATTAAAGCCATACATAGGTTTACAGGTTTAATGAATTTCAACAGATTAACTTCAATGACACTAGTTCGTATCTTTATAACTATAAAACTATTTTCAGGAGGAGAGAGAATGAGATAGTAATACAAAATGTATTCACGATCGTCTAGTAAATTAAAGACGAAACGTAAAATCAATAGAATAAAATAAGTACTCTTAAATTATGTACAGACGCCAGCACATCAACCTACTACAATCTGTCAAATTTCTTTAATAGCTTTTCAACTTTATCATTGAAGCATAAGGTTCAAGTTGATTGAGAAAATTTGACAGTTTCGGGTAGGTTGACCTGCTGGCGTCTGTACACCGTACGAGTTACAGATATTCGTATAACATAACATCGTGCCTGTAATCCCCGAAGTTACAGGTACAGATATAGATGTAGAAATTTTACATAGGGTGCCACAATGGGCGGTCTTATCACTAAGTGGTGGCCCGCGAAATTCAAATCTTACGTTTTTTGTAATTTGCAGTACCTACCTAATTGCATAATACACGACCAATCAGAATCAAAACAGATTGCTAATATGTATAATAGGTTCGAAAAAAAATCTGCTCAACAACGTAAATAACGCAATGAATGTTGTGGAACTGTCAAAATGAAACAGATTGGTCGTAATTGTTTACGAAAATACCCACCCTACCTACCCTACCCTACCTACGTAATTAGATAGCTAGTCACTGTCAGGTGGTATCATGATCAAAATATGTTTCGCGGCCATAACAAGTACCTATGTATTTACAGAATTAGAATCACTCAAATGTCATGTGTCATGATTTCATGTAAAAGTCATTCAATGGAACTTGATTCGTTGCTCAGAAATAGAAGTGACTCTGACTGATGAAATTCAGTGGGGGTTTGGCTATTGTTTTATAGAGGAAAATGATGTTGACATACTGTAATAATGTCTTAAACTTTGAAGTAACGATTCTCGTTTAGTTTGCGCGCGACTGCTAGTCACCGCCTGAGGTATGTGAGCGGTTAGACGGGGGAGGGCGCCATTGACAAAATTGGCAGACTGAGTTAGCTTGGCCTTTTTCTACCTCCCCGTCACACCGCTCACATACCTCAGACAGTGACTAGCAGTCGCGCGCAGACAATAGCAATAGTTGCGATTAGGTCCCATGCGACTGCGAGGACAGAAAGCGCGTACACACGCGACCACAGTATGATGAGTACCTAACGATTTCTGTTTCTACCTAGAAGCACGTCTGACTGATCCATAGATATAATAAATTTCTGTGGACTGATCTAATCTAGTTGCTAGCTTTGAGGTTACTGTACTAAATATTTCTACTAAGAACCGCAGTAAGCTAAACAATGTTTAGAATAGTTACGTAAATATCAAAACAATTTTGAGGATTAAGTAATGGTTGTGAAATGAACGGAAATATTAAATAATTTTGAATACAGCTCTCGCAGTAGGTACCTAACTCATTTAGTTTTTTTGTATTGGACCAAATCGGCGCTAGAGCCACTTTTAGGACCACGTCTACCCAAAATCACATCACGTACCAGGATGTCATAACTCACTAGCAGGTAACACTCATTATTTGACAGTGTAATAAACCCCGCGCAGCGTAGGACGTCCACCCACAAGGTGGACAGACGACCTAATAAAGGTCGCAGGAAGCCGCTGGAAGCAGGTCGCTTCCAACCGGCCAATTTGGAAATCATTGGGGGAGGCCTATGTTCAGCAGTGGACGTCCTGTGGCTGAAATGATGCTGATGATGATGAATAAACCCCGTAAATACATGGTTTAATTGTGTAGCGGTACCAGGGACGCATAGCGGTATACTTAGATTGAAATGGAAATTGTTTAATGAAATAATAATTTATTTAAAAAAGGGCCATAAACTAGACGTAAGTAGGTACGAGTATATAATTATTGGTTTCTAACTGAATTATAGGTTTGTATCATTGACCAACGATTTAGGGAATGCGGGCATGTTAATTGTTATGTTAATTCAGAGAGAATTAATCAAATCATTGAATCCGAACACATACGTAAGACATTTGTTACGGTAGGTCCGCTGTATGCAGATATAATTAGAGCATGATAATTTGGTAAATAATGTAAACGAAATGTCGTTTGGAAACATCCCAAAGTACCTACATAAAATAAAACTGTAGGTACTTTATTAAATTACAGTATTTAATAAAAATATATTGATTAGGTATTTCATTTTTTTTTTTTTTTAATAAAATTAAACATTTATTTTGGACCAATCACTAGTATAATAATATTTTATAAACCTGCCAAACTGCGTAAGAGTTGTCGGCAGGGTTACCACTCGTCTTAAAACATTTGGTATAAATAATCTAATTAAACATCTAAGTAGGTAGATACAACCAGGCAGGCATATAGGCAGTACCTTTGTACTCATAATTATGATTATGTCTTATCTGTATCTATTTTTATGTGTGTACATAAATAATAAAATAAATAAATAAAATACAAATAGTTCAAATGCACGGTAAGAATATTTTGTTCGTGCATGTTCATTGAATGCTAGCTACAGTGTATAGTTCCAGTCTAGTAGAATCATATTACATACTAAGTTATCGTCGAACTACCCGAAAGTTGATAGCACAATGTACACTAGACTACTCCAGAATACATTAGACGGAGTGCGGGACCATCAATTAGGGACATTAATATACTTATTAGATTACCCTCGCAGATGCTTTGAGTTCACGTCTGAATGAGAATTTACTTAAGGTGCATTATAATAGGTGTCCTCCCACGAGAGTGGCGTATGAAAAGGGTTAACGTCAGACACAGACGCTGTTGTAAAGGCCTGTACGGTATACTTACCTATATAAATTATAAATCAATGTTCGGCATATATTTCTAACGTAGTCTTGTAAATTATCTCGAAAAGACGTACGTCTTTTACATTGTATATACCTACTGTTTTTTTTCCATATATCGATCGATCAGCTATTTAATCACGCAGCACATTTTCGTAAAAGATTACGACAAAGTTTCATTTTGACACTTCAACAACATTCATTGCGTTATTTACGTTGTTAAGCAGATTTTTTATCTAACTTAAGAAGCAATAGAATAGCAATTTGTTTTAAAACGATTCAAATTCCGATGGATCATGTATTACGTAATAAGGGTGGGTACTGAATCAATGAAATTGATATTTTTTACTCTATTATTATTTTAGGCCTGGACTGAAAGATTTTTTTTTTACATATTATATCCACCGATAGAAAAATTTTCATCATCGTTGATTATTTCTACGAACATATTTTGATGTTATAAGAATGTACGACTCACCTTTGATTTGATGGCTACGAATTTAGGAGTATTTTCGTTTTGACTGAAATTTGGACTAGTTTCTGTTTCTATGACTTCTTCCTTCAGGACACCGCTGAAATTAAATTCTTTTTGAATGAGCCAAGGTATTATATTACATAATAACAAGAAAGTACCTACAGGAAATGTTTCAGGCAGGTAAAGTAAAGTTTTTCGTCGTTTGGAAACTTTCTTACAGTCACCACAAAAATATTATCTACTTAAACCTTTCCGTGTCATAATTTATCAGTTCCATGTTTCATTCCAATATCATCAAACCTTGACACGTTTTGGCAATAAATAATCTGTAGGTTCGCAACTAAATATGGCCAAAGCTAGCTTCGACATGATTCATTATTTTCATCTGACTCACACGCATTCGTTAACTTGCCGCCGTACCGCCATTGTATTCGCTTTTGAAACTTTAAACCATCATTTAAATTCAAACCTTTTGACATGGTCTGGCTGGACTGGACCTTAGAGTTATAATAAAACAAGCTATTGCTATATTTTGCTGGGTAGCAGAAAATACGAAGAATGAATAGATTGATGTAGTAAGATAACAAGATAGAATAGATATACAATAAAGGGATTTAATCTGGCTTAATAAGAAGAAGGTTCTAGGTTCATCTGTATTTTTTTTTTTCTTCAATTGTGGACCGATTTTGAAATATTTTTTTCATTTCGTAGAGGCAGCTTGTAATAGTTAGCTTCAATAATACATAATCCCAGTATGATGATACTGATTTACACAGCAGGTAACGGTATTCGAATGTGTTTGTTTGTTGTTTGTTTGTGTTTTTTCACAACCAAAAAGTGAAAAATAAAACTTTACAAAAAAAAACAATCGACTTCCAAAAAAAACACTATAAAATAAAGAATCATTTCGGAAGTTGATGGCAAAAAACGAAAATTCAAAACTGAAGACACCGACGTCCGAAATTAAAGCTTTTTTTTTCACTTTTGTTTGTTTTTTGCCAGGATTTTTCGTCAACATTATGACCTCAAATAAGACTGATATTCTCATCATATTTTTAATTGTTCCATTTCAACTCTATAGGCAAGTCTAATTCATATTTTAAGGCCTAAACTTTGTTGCAAGTGCTTAAAAGGCTAAAGAAAGAAGTTTCTTGCATTCTTGCAGCTGTTGCCGTTAACTTCAGGAGGTAAACGTCTTCCATAAAATGGAAGCTTTCTTTTGTTTGTTACACCCGTTAGGTTGTAAAATACAAACTTAACTACAGTTTGCAGCAAAGTGTATTGTAAAAAAAACCGGCCAAGTGCGTGTCGGACCACGCACAATGAAGGGTTCCGTAGTTGGAATGAATGAATCGTAAGAACAAACTTAACTTTGTAATTGAAAAACATGTTCTCCCATACGGAATATATGAGAGAACATGTTTTTGTAACCGCAAATTTAAGTTGGTCGATTATTACTTGTAAACTTGTAAAGCCCACTTAAGTGTGATAGTTTTCCTTTAAACTTCGTTATATATAGGTACTATTCCCATTTGAATTTCTAACTACGACCGTTTAGTTGGTAAAGCGGGGCGGACACTTGACTCTAACAAAAATTGGTACTTTAAAGCTTGATAAGTCACGAACGGTTTACTTAATCAAAAAACAGTCTTCGCAATATTTTTGAAAGATCTATCCAACGAAATCCCACACTATGGGAAGGACGAAAAAAAAATATCATCCCCACTTTACATGTAGGGGGGTACCCTAAATAATTGTTTTTTTCAAAATTTTATTTTACTACTTTTTTGGCGTCGTTAACGTGTATACTCATACTAAATTACAACTTTCTAGTACCAATAGTTTTTGAGCTAAACCGCGGACAGACAGACGGACATGGCGAAACTATAAGGGTTCCTTGTTGACTACGGAACCCTAAAAAAGCGAAACAGTACAAAAAACTTAGTTCGGATGTACATACCTAACCCGTAAGAGTGATAAATTGACAATTTAAAAAAACATTCACTTCTAATTAATTATGCACTTACCTCAATGGATGTATAATAAGTAGCACGATGAATAGTAAGTACAGCTGGTGGGTATACCAGAAAGCGTTGTAGACCCTTCTACGGACGACTCTCATAGATGTCAGACCCATGCAAACAGTTATGATAAGCATAGAAACGCCAGTTAGACCTGCTGTGCTTAGTAGCAGGCATAGAGGATTCTGGAATTAAACAAATGATTAACGACAAAGCCCAAATATGGGTTCAGTATAGGTGACAATAATGCCCTTGGCATACATTTCCATTGACGTCCAACGAGTTGGAGGTTGATATTTTTTTTTACAGAAAGGTTACTTTATTATAAGCACTCTCGCAAAGTTTCAACACGCGGAGACGTGTACTTTTTGAGAAAAAAAATATTGAAAATCAATTATTTTTGCAATATTTATGTCAATCCCTACCACAGATCGTATAGAATTCTCGCCATTGAACGTTTCGTTTTACCTACGGTTAAGTTGTCATACGTTCGGTACCATTTTATTTCATATTTATTTACGTAAATAATTATATTTTCAATAGCTTTAATGCACACATATATTTAACACTTTATATTTAAGTTACAGCGCTATTTTCATTACGAGCTATTAAAATTATAATGTTTAGTGTTTACCGTCTTTTGCCGGCTTGTGGAACGAAACGTAAGACAGACGCAAAAAAATAGGTTAGGTTCAACTTATGTCAAAGAACCGAATTGATTGACCCCGACTCCACCTGGTACGAGTCTGTCCTACCCCTAGAGTGTTTTTATAGAGCCGGAGGCACGTAGGGAGAGCAGCCTCCGCCTGCTGTAACAAACCAAGCCTCGGCGACCAACAAGCCGAAGCTGCGGAGGCGAGGATGGATGCCTGCGGTTTGTTACGCAAGGGCGTAGAGGCTGCTCTTCCCGCAGTGCCGGAGAAGTTGCAGTTTCAAAATAGATACAGAAATCCCTCTGAATCAGTGTCCCTCCTTTTTTTTTTTAGATGAAGAGGGTTCCCCCTTTCTGTAGGGGGGAACGTCCCTTCCCCCAAGAGGTCCCCTCTGGTTTTTTACACTTATTATTCATTTTAATCCCTAAAATGAGGGAAATTTCCTCAGAATTAAAAATTAAAAAAAACTCAAAAAGGGGGGGGGGAGCTCCGCAACTTTTCCTTTTAAGGGGGGGGTAGTACCCCTCCCTCCTCTCCCCCACCCTCCTCCCACCCTAAATTCGTTGGACGTCAATGGAAATTCGTACCCAAAGCACAAGCATTTAGACACAGACAAACGTCTACCAGGCACTATAAGTGCCTGGTAGACGAAAGCTTTAGAAGTAGTATTCGTAACTCAGTAAGAATCAAGGTCATAAAGTCATAATCTTCCTAACCGAGAGGCAGCCTAGGGTCACTATTATTATGGACTAGGATGTAGGTAGATGACGTAATAAAAACGCTTGCCAGTCAAGACGATAGCAGTCTGAGATTGATAGACATCTAATTATTTTTTATTACATATAAAAAATAGCCTCAGGAAACGAATTTCGAGATTTAAACATTCGCAATCTGCAATATTATATGCAGAAAAGGTACATCTAATTATTCTTTTATAAAATTAAGAGATTCAAAAAACGAATTTAGAGATTTTAACATTCGTCAACTTTTGTGTAGTTCTATTTTTCAGCAAAGTAATACGGCCTTTACTTCTATAAACTTAAGAATGCTTTCTGGAATGCAATCTCGATCAAATATAATATCAAAACCAAAGGCGTTGTTTCATAGTTGAATATACGAGTAGTACATCGCGCCTATTACCTACTTACTATATTAAATGCATCTATTTACCTCATACAATTACCATAAACTATTCATCGCAAATTGCACGGATATTACCTAAAGACAGTAGAATTTAAATTAATGGCATTATGCAGTCAAGTTTATCTGCAATTCTATCAAGATTAATAGATTCCTTGACAATTCAAAAGTGCCTGTAATTGGTTTAATTGAAATAAATGCTTTGAGTTTGACTACATTCTAATTCCTTGCAATGAAAGTTACCATTAAATGAGTGAAATGGAAAACTAAATTCTCAATAGACATCAGACTTACCTATGCAGCAGATTCCTACCTGATCTAGAATTTTTGCATTTGCTTCGTCACCTGGAGTAACCTTATTGGTGTCGTGGCGACAAGGAACGAATGCACAAGTCAGCAAGGTCTATTCAATTTCAATGATTGTTGCGTTTACCGTTTAGTTACAGCTCTATGTAAGCGGGCACGCCCTTTTTTTTTTTTTGTCTAGGGCATCTCGTAGCTCTCCTCTGAGGTGATGACTACTTAACCGGTCAATCCTGCGGCTGCCTTAAGCTACTAACTCAAAGCCTCCAGCCAGGGGCAAAACTATTCTAAATTAAAACTAGGCGAACGCTCGCTAAGGGCACCCCCTGTGGGGTACGGACCTCAGCTTAGGGCGTCGCTGGGGGGAGGACAGCAAGTTGGGACAGGCTGGATCAAAGATGATTCATTATTATTAATCGGGGAATTTAAGTCTACATTTCTCAGCAAAACGCGGGCTGGCGCTTCTGCGAGCAAGGGTCGGTGGGGAGTATTATTTACTCGGCGGCGAGGTCGGAATGCGGGTCGGTGTATGTGTTTGTGCACTGTACTTGTGGCCCTATTGCTCTCCTGGAGGAGGGTTATGGGGTCGTCTGGGTCGGTAAGGATTTCCCTTGGGCGGCGGATCTGACTGATTCTACTAGTGACATAATTGGCGGCCTCGACAACCAGAGGGTTGCGGTGTTTGGCGGCGGACTCAAAGAAACGCTTGGAATTGCGTTTGAGAAATTGGTGGATTGTGGGGATCTTTAGGTCGAGATGGAGGATCTCGTTCCTAACGTACCAGGGGGCACCGGTGATTTTCCGGAGGAATCTATTTTGGAGTGTTTGCATCCTATGAATATGGCGGGGATTTGCGTGTGCAAATACGGCTCCCGCATAGGTCATGATGGGACGAACGCACGCCGTGTACGTACGCAATTTGCACTTAAGTGACATTTTGCTACGTGCATTCAGAACAGAGTGGAGTCTACCGAGAACGAAAGCGGCTTACTCTTTGGGATATCGCTGGTGAAAAGCGTGAAGATTAGGGGGGAGAGCACAGAGCCTTGAGGGACTCCTGCGTGGATAGAACGAGGGGAGCGGGCACGCCCTTTATGCCTGGAGGCTTTATTTTCTTTTTTTTTAGATATTGTTTACGTTTAGTTATTTTTATTTCTGTTCTCGATGTTTTTGGTTGGTATATTGGCGTGTGCTAGCTGTCATATGGCTATTAATTTATAATTTAAATTGTGTTTTGCGTGATGTAAATTATCTTATAAATTATTGTAGGTATAGAATCTTTTTTTTTTTTCCTAACTGACACCTAACCTAACAGACAGCTGTGCTGCTAGGGAGTTTGTTGCGCCACTTCTTCTTCCCAGCAAAAGCACTAGGAAGTGGTGAAGGGTGGGCGTTTTGGGGGACTGTCTTATGTAATTTTGACGTTCGAAAAGTGCTGATCCTCAGCCTAGTTTGAATATATGACTTTTGAATTTTGAATGACTCTCCTTTGTCTAAAATAATGAGTTCGAAGTCTTTCATCTTCCAAATAAAGTTCTGTCTGTCCAAAAGTGTTTTATTGAGGATTTTACCTAACTAAGTCTTAAATCTGACTAAACTTTCCTTCTTATTCCTTGACATCAACTAGAAGCTATTCTACTATAAGCTAATCCTGACGTCACACAAATCCTGCATCGTGCAATTAGAGTTTACTGCGCGATCGACATAATACAAGCTTCCGACTTCAACCATTGGGCAGTTGCCCGCCAGACACAACACCCGTCTGGTCAGAGGATCCTCCCTTTTCTATATAGAGGATAAGTGAACTTTACACCCTGTTCCTTATGCCTTTAAAGTGGTGACCCCGACGTGATTTGAACACGCAACCTTCTGATAGAAACAAACACCACATTCACTCCTAATCTTATCTTCTCACTCACGAGTCTGGACATTTCCACATACTTTCCTAGCTCCACATAACCACTAACAATTCTTACATTAATGCCATCTATATACCAGAACTATTCCCCTCTAAACCACCTGAACAGCGGTTACGTAAGTCTAAACGCGGATAACCTAAAGTTAGTCAAACTAACCTCGTTTCTGTGCCTCGCGAAGTTAATCTCGGCGTGTTGTTGGTCGTACCCTCTGGAGAAATTCCACAAGTTTACTAGGTGGGAAATGGAATGTACAACTGGAAACAATAATGTACCTGTATTATACTGTTTGTTGGTAGGTAGATAAGGTATAGCAGGTGTTACGAAGCAGTTGTAAATCCTGGTACGGAAATTGTTAAGGAAGTTTTGAAGTAAATAATGGGCAGTGTTTGCGGTATCGTAAAGTATTTTTATTAGAATGAGTTACTCAGCTTAGGGCTAAGAACCTAAATTCCGATAGGTATAACATTATTTATTTTGTATTTTTCGAACTTGTTGGTATAGGCGGTCACAAAGAAGCTTCACAGAAACAGTGGGTTTAAAAAGCAGTTTTATTTAAGTAAGTACAGGTAAAGCCCACGTTCTAGTTCACGAACAAAAGCTAGAAATTCAAACAGTGGTGTTGGCAGCCATTAGCCTTCGTCTCAACAACTTAATGGTGCTCTACATACGCAGAGGGCTTTAACGAGCCTTCCACCATTTCCAATTCGCTTTGTGAATATTTTAAAAATGGAACCCATTGAAAACCGCCTTTTTTCAGTTCCTGGGTAGAGACTGGCTGGAAAAAGCTCCCAAAATATAAAAGAGAAGCCAAACTGTTTCCGTGAAGTTTGTAGGTATATCGAACGTACAATTTTTAAATAACACAGATGCCTGGAAACGTTTAAAGGTTTCTTAGCATACAATAACCGTTCTGTAATTCTTATATATATTATACTTGCATACTTTTACTCTAGAGGAGTTTTATAAACGTAGTCTGAAAATAACATACATATTTTCAGACTACGTTCCTCTTTGACTCAGCAACGCAAACCGTTTTTAATTACATTCCTTATTGTTACGTAACACGCACAATAAAGTGAGAAAAAAAATCCCACTCAGTTTTATTGACAAATTTCTAGGATAGCATGGCAGTATTTTACTACTATTTCATTGGAAAAACGTGACTGTTTCTGATTCGTAATGAACCCAAAGACCAGTAACATTAGTCTATCAAAGCTATAAATCAAATAAGTAGGTACTTGAAGCATAACATGCACACTTACCGGCAAAAACTAAGAGCGTTATTGCAACAGTCATGTGAAAACTCTTCGCTTTTTCTAGCCAGAAAAAGAATAATCCAGGCCATAATCTTGATAAGACTCTGTACAGCAATTGATTCAACTTCTTGCACAGAGGAAGTAACACCAGGGCGCAACATAAATTTATAACAGTCGCCGTGCCACGGGAGATGCATAGTCCAATCTGAAAATGAAAAAAAATTGAAAATATCGCCGACGAGGTTTATTCAACCTTTTTTCAGCCCGTACGCTGAATGCTGGCAGGTGGGAAAAAACTGAGTTATGAAATAACATGTTCTTTTTTTTCAAACACATGCTTCATGTTACAGAGTAGAGAATAGGGTTGTCCCTTGCACACACATTATGATTTTGTAAAAAATATATTTTATAAATTAACTCACCCCTAATATCCTTCTTAAATAATAAAACTGCAGTCCAATATTATAATAAATAAATGTATCGTAAAAAAGATACAGCACTAATGAGATCCATAATATCTGAAACAAAAAGACGAAAAGTTTCAAAAGAAAAGCTTTGAAGAATCTAAATGATTTATGACCCAATCAATCAGATTCTGATGGTATCAACCGTAGTAGGTATCTAGTCATTTATTATAATCCTCTTCTACGATTAATGTTTACGAAAGATTTAAATCTAACGATAAAATCTTTGACACTAACTATTTCGGACCATGTTCCATGCAGGCTGACAATTTTCAATGAAAGATTATCCTTAATCTCAAGTAAATACGACACTTTTCAGCCATCGCAAAAGAGCATTTTAAATACCACGTTGCATCAGCTTACGTCGGTCGTGCCGGTGCGTCGGAAGTGTAAACGAAACGGACGTATAGCTAGCCACTTCAGACTCTATTCAGCGTCGTTGCGTAGACGGCTTTCTATACCCAGCCTTTGACAGCCGTGTTGTGCCTACCTCCATTGAACGACTGAATGGAGCCGATGACAGCGTGAAGCGAGTGTGGGTCTGCATTAATTAACGATGTCGAACGTCCAAACTGAATGCCATTGAGATGTTGCTTGTATTATGTTAAATGACAGGATTTGTTCAATTCGGTGATTGATTCGATCTTGGACTAATATCTACATTATTCAGTATCAAAATCGTAGATGAAACTATGGTCATAGAACCTATAAGACCCAGTACCCTAATTACGTAATACACGATCAATCGGAATTTGAATCGTTTTGAAACAAATTGCTAATCTATTGCTTCATAAGTTCGAAAAAAAATATGCTCATCAACGTAAATAACGCAATGAATGTTGTTGAAGTGTCAAAATGAAACAAATTTGTGGTAATCGTTTACGAAAATGTGTTGAGTAATTAGATAGCAGGATTCAACAAAATTGTAGGCAGGCAAAATTTCTTATAATGTTGCCTGTGTAATGTTTAATGATCAGGATTTGTCCGATTAGGCGATTGATTAGATCGCTAGTAAGTGGGATGGATAGAATGAAGAAATGAGTTTACGAGAGGAAGTCTGAAAGTGGCACCGGTGACTGAAAATTTGAGTGGAAATCGGCTGCTATGGTATGGGCATGTGATGCGGAGGAATGAGGAAAATGACGTGAAGAAACTTTTGAATATGAATGTCGATAGCTATAAGAGTAGGGGAAGACCACAGAAACGATGGATGGACTATGTGAAAGATGATATGGATAAAAACGGGGTGACTACAGTACTGACATGATGACTAATAGAGAAGTATGGAAGAAGAAGACGTGTTGCGACGACCCCAAATAAATTGGGATAAGGGGAAAATAATGTTGTGGTGGCATATGGGTTTACCTGCACTCAGAACCGACATCACGCATGGAACTGTGGAAGAAGCTCAACCTCCAGAATCAGAATATCTTATTGGAAATTTTAGAAATCTAATTTTCGGAAACCTTAGAACGTTTCAATTAAATTATATTAATTAAAACAAATCATCTTAATGTTGCTAACCCGATAATGTACACATTCCCTTCACCTTTGAACGCAAAGCCCCATAAAGGGACACTATAGCTACGTTACACGTATGAAGGGTTTTTCCTCGTGAGTGCATTAATCCATCTTATATGGGGGTAGTGGGAATTGATGGCTATCAATCATCCCATCCCTATGGATTTAAATATATATTTATATATTATACATAAATTTGGAATATTCTCGTGAAGCAAAATGGTTCTGATATGTCGAATATTTAAAATGAGTAATTTTTATTTTGATTTATTGGTAACAGACGGTGCTCGTGCCAAAAGAGAGGACGTTAATTATTGATTTGATGAAGTACGAGCGTTTAGATTTAATAGCAAGAGCAGGAAATGTAATGAAATATAGGAAACAAGTGTTCGGGAATATATAACTACAAGCTGTTACAAAAGTCAATGTGACTATTAGGAATTAAATAATGAAATAAAATAAAATTGTTTATTCTGTAAACAATAATCAAACAACAATGTTCCGCCCATACTTCTCTCAAAGATGTGATTTGACAGACTCGGCAGGATAGATTATTCTTAGGAAAGATAATATCAGAAATACTACATACCGGTCGGTAGTTCAGAAGCTGTTTAGAGTATAGTAACAATATTCGAGAAATATTACTTAAGACGATTTAATGATTCATACATAATAAGCATGCATCCGATTATTTCACAGACACTAGAATCAGAAAGTAAACAGTCTGTCGTAGAAATTTGTATAGTGTTATAAATAAATATATTTGCATAAAGTGTTCCAAATTGGCTTTCAATAACACTTATGTTTTCAATTTTTTTATTTTTTTATTGAAAGAATCTAGAAAAACCACTGAATGCCGATGGATCTCTTCCAAATGATAGTGTTCTTACATAATTATTATTTTTATTGATGATATCATAAATACTTTTGACTTTATGGGATAGGTATATGTATACAGACAGGCCATATAGCCTGTCACACATTTCAATACCGTTACAAGTCTTTACAAAAGGATTCCATGAAACTACGCGTCATAATTTGAAAAGCGACGAAGCTCTTGCAAAATATTGAACATCTAAATTATGAGCAAGGTAATAAATGATTTGGATCATCAATCATCTTCCTACTACTCGTATCTATCAAGAATCAAGGTCTAGGCCACTATAACAATGGTTATTCTTCAAAGAACCATACCCATGATATCGATACCTCCTCATAAATAGACACCATAATAAGTCATAAATATACTACGCTTGCTGTGTCCAAGGAAATGGAACTATTGTAGTTACTCCGAATCAAATAAAATTTGTTTGTTAAACTTCTCAAGTGATTCGTGGGTTATATTGATATGTAAACTGGATTTAAAAAAAAAACGATCCTTACAGTAGTAAGTATACGATATGATGTGTAACATCTGACATCTCATCTTGGTAAAAAAACGAAGAAAATTATTCAGGTATTATTTGAAATGATTTTTCGTAACGAAGAATAATTATATTTAATGTAAATTGTATTTCATTTAATTAACACTAGGAGTGCGTAGTGCAATTATTTTTGTTCAATTTGGGAGAGAGTGGAGACAATAGACTTCAGATAACAAAAATATGAGACATTTAATACTTGTGATTTCAAAGTAGGTGTTTAAAAACCGCAAAAAAATGGGTAAAAATAACTTAACTTGTTTTTAGTATTAAACATGCTCGTTTTATTGCCAACAAAATTCTTGCCATATAAGAACCAATAGGACATAAACAGATTACAGATACGAATCAGTTACAATGATCAGTTTTGTATGGATTCCATAGTAAAATAGCGAGAAATTGTAAAAGGGGCGGGGCCTCCTCAATGTCATTTCTATGCCAATGCTAGCACCACGCGCGCTCATTGGTCAAATCAAATAGCGCGCGCTTCCCGGCTTCCTGTACTACACTTCCGTCCCTTTTCACGAAATCGCTCCCACAGATTTCCCACTCCACAGATTACAGGAAAGCACGGGAAAGATGTTACACATCAAAAACTGATTTTCACAACTCATACTTAAAAAAACTACACTATGAGGTCTAAGACCTCAAAAGAAACAAAAATACATCAAAGAACACATTAAATCGTGTTTAGATATCGATACCCATCACAATCGCAGTTTTGCTAGGTAATTTAATTAAACCTTGTAGACCTATTCTTAAGTAAGGCGTTGGCACTATATCATCATCGGATACTAAGAAATGAGACTAAACAAATCAATCCGTAATAAATCATAGGTCCGATGGATCCGTAATAATCTTGGCTTGACGATAGGAATTAGGAACAAAAGTACTTGTTTGGTACTATATAATAAGTACTTATTATAAAGTACCAAACAAGTACTTTTGTACCTGGGCGATCGAGCTCTGCTCTGGTGAAAATGGTCATTTAATAGTACAGGATAGTTCATACTAATTCCATGCTGCATGATAGTAGGTACTTACTAATTCCATGCTGCCATGTCATTATTCAAAGGTAGTCTTAATCTTGTTCTAAACTTTGGACCACAGAGTACATTTTATATTTGGGCGACCGAGCTCTGCTCGGGTGAAAATACGGAGAAAACGAATTTTCCCGTATGAGACCTAGCTACTCGTAGATCGAATTTTCGCCCCGTAAACCCCTATATTGCAACTTTCATCGAAATCGTTAGAGCCGTTTTCAAGAACGTGATTACAAATAATAATATATACAGAGTGGAAGGGACATCGACGAGAAAACTGATACCATGGATTCAGTACATGAAGAATAAAAAAAAAGAAAAATAAAACATTGGAGTGTCAATGTTTTTGTTGTATTGAGAAAAATGGTGGTCATTTCGAAAACTTACTAAAATAAATTAAAGGATATAAAAACATTTTAGACATCATGTTTCATAATAAAATTTACTTCTTAAGACCTATACAATCGATATCTAAATAGAAATAATGCTAATTTTATTTTTCAAAATGTCCGGGTCCGATTCCCGAGCTGAGTACAACTTTTTTTTTAAATGTATGAATGCAGTTTTTCTTGTTGCTAAAATCGATGACATGGTTCCTAAGAAGAGATCTTCGTATGTCTTATAGTTTCAGACTTTCCAGACTGACCGATCTAAAGGTGCCAACTTTTTTTTTTTTTTTTGGGTGGGAAATCATCAAATGACGTCTCCCGCTCTGGGTGGAGCGGGAGGGCGTGTCAGACTCTTACTGACTAAAACCCACCCGTGTTTCCTTCTGTTGCCTGTGTAATGCCAGGGGGCCACGGTATCCCTTTCGGACTTTCCCGCAACCCCGGCAGGCAATGGTCTCATCGGACCCCTTCACTTGCTGACATCTCTAAAGGTGCCACCCTGTATATACAAATATTGCTCGTTTAATAGTATAGGATAAATTTTAATGTAATCATTAGTGCGTCCTCTGACAAGTAAAGGGTTTGAAGAAGTGAAAGAGCACAGGTACCTACTAAGGGAAATGAGAATCGTGTCCTCAATCGAATCTGCCATGCGTTTCCTTCAGGTAGATATTGCACGCCGACTAATATCCGGCTTCTTTGAGAACACTAACTTGTTATTCATATTTTATCTTGTAAGAAGGAAATGAAACTTTTCTGAGATCGCCTCGACTCCATCGGTTGTAAAAAGACGAACTTATTTACTTTTTGAAGGAATAAAACTTGCGTAAAGTGGAAAACTTCAAAATGAAAACGAAAACCTTGAGAAGGTTTTTCCGAAAAATATGTTTCGAGCCCGATTTTTCTTTTCACTATCTATATCCATAGGTTCCTACTGTCGATAGATAATCCACCTAGTAAAAGTTTATTAACATTTAAATTCACGACATGCATAAATTGGCTGTCAATTTAGGCATTGAGTTTTCTGTATGTCTGTCTTTACTCAATTGGTTTAAATATTGGCTATTTAAAGATGCAGATACACTCGAAATTGATTGTTGGGGAAATCCACTAAGATGATGCATAGCTACATACTACATAGATACCCTACTACTTATAACTATAATAACGCGGAAGCATTTACTTAACACGTTCTAATTTTAATTCGCTTCAATTTTCAATGAGGTATGGCACAAAGTAAACACTTAGGTAGGCATAAGTCCGTTAATACACGGCTGTTGTAACGTAATCTTACTATAAAGGCTCGTGCAGACCAGCGCGACGCGACGGCGCAACGCAACTCGAACATTAAAATTTCTAAGAAAACTTCACGGTATAACAATAGCCGGTGTCGCGTCGCGCTAGTCTGTACGAAGCTTTAATCCTAAAATCCTAACTAATATTATAAATGCGAAAGTGAGCTTCTTTGTTACGCTTTCACGCTAAAACGGCTAAACGGATTTGGATGAAATTTGGCACATGGGTAGACCATGACCTGAGTTAGGACATAGGATACTTTTTATCGGAATATACCCACGGGATCGAGACCTATACGGGTGAAACCGCGGGGCGCAGCTAGTATATTATAAATGTGAAAGTTTGTTTGTTTGGATGTTTGTTAATCAAACACTCCAAAACGGCTGAACGGATTTGAATGAAATTTAGCACACAGATAGTTTATAACCTGGATTAAGACATGGGATACTTTTAATCTCGGTAGTATGTTCCGTGGGATGATTTCTGACATCCACCCAGGCGAAGCCACGAGCAAAAGTTCGTTTTTCATATTTATAAGTCTAAATCTACTTTAAAATGATATTACTTATTATGCTTTAGGGCTTTAGTTACAAGCATAACCAACAATTTACATTTCCAAAAACTATCAATCAAAATTGCTCTACAGATTTATTTCTAGACCACTAATTCAGGTAAAACAAACAGTATTGTCCACCTAATTAATTATGAACAATTTGCTGAAGTAGGTAGCCGATGTCAACAATTTTGACAACTAGATGACAAAACATTCATATATACAGGTGTTTGTGGTGTTAATAAACGTTACCTACCTAATTTTAGAGAAAGGTCAATGTAACGTTATTTTTAGTAGAGCCTACTGATATTGCTGAAAACAGATAATATTACAGAGGTAAAAATTTAAGACTTAAAAACTATACGTGGGTATGTACGACACAATTTAGATGTAGCATCTGCAAAATTCGTAAAACCGATCACCATCCGAACTGAGTGCGTCTTCAAAATCACCAATCTTTATTACTGCTTTAGATGACAATGATCTTCACGCAAACGCAATAACTTGTAAAGTCATTTATAACCAAATACATTCGTAAAATTGAAATGAATGAATCCAACATAACATAAACATCACGCCTTGTTTCCCCGAAGGCTTGGGCAGAGGTGTACCTGTAGTACACCCACATTTCGCCAGTTATGTTTTTAAGTCCCAGCCATGTAATAGGGGGCGAGCCTATTGCCATCAACCGGGCACAAATCCAGACTCCGGGCTACTACTGAGAAATTCCTGTTGGAAAAACCCAATAATACTTTGCCCGACTTGGGAATAGAACCCTGCAGGACCTCATGCTCAGCAGTGGCAATCCAAATTTTCAAAATGCTACTTCTAGGTTGTGTCGTACTGTATGTTCATTTGTTATGAACCGAGCTCAGGGTGCCTTCATCACAGAGTACATTTTATCGTTGGTCCCGGCTGTCATTCGTAGATCTTTGACGGTCGTTACAGGTAATCCCAAAAAAAGCCCAAATGTGAACCAGTCTTACCAAGTGTTAAACAGTAGGTAACTGGGTTGTGGAGGCTCCGTGTAAAATACTGTTATTCAGGCGCATCCGGTTAAACTGGAAGCCGACCCCAACCTAGTTGGCAAAAGGCTGGCAGATTGATCGCCTTCATTATAGGTAAAGCTCAGGGACCTCTTAGTATTTCATACTAGCCCCTGATTTTTACCACCAATCCGACTTAAACACTGCAGCATTCATATCCCGATAAATGCTCTTATATAGAGGATTTGAGTATGTCATGTCTCGCTGATGGTGGCGCGTGTGTTGGATCATTTAGCTCTCTTCAAAATGGTTGAGCTGTATGGTGCTGATCCATGCGTCATGTTCGTGAACGGGCGCCGTCAGTTGGGACTGGTCATCTCTTAGCTGCCATGACTTATTTTAATTTTTTTAATGGTTCTTTCTTTGTTTTTATTACGGACGCTTTTACGAACGTGCACATCTTTCTACATTGTTCTCACATGCTCAATTCCAACATGACTGATGTAACCAATATTTTGTATCAAACATTTTTATTAAAAGAGTGTCCGTGGAGTTTCTTGCCCGTTCTTCTCCATAGGTCTGGAATGGACAACTAGCTTCCTATTTCTGACTGGCCCACTTGTTGATAATTCAAAAGTGCCTGTAAATGGAACGAAGGAGCCTGGATCTCACAACACAGGGAATCCTAGTGTGAGGTCTAGGAATTCAACACTTGAATGTAAACTTTGAGAAATAAATTTATTCTTATTCTTATTCTTAAATGGTTTAATTGAAATAAATGCTTTGAGTTTGATGTTCATCATGAGGGAAGTTGATTTATTGATCGAAGACTGCTGATTGTTCCCCAGTATAAACTAATTAAAGCTTAACTAATTATAATGATATCAAATTAAGATCACTTCTAACTCAATGCAAATGATACACACCAAGTTCATAAAGCTGAATTAATTGAAATCAGATTTAATTTAATAACATGTTCAATACATAAATGCAAATGCAGCAATGATCATAACTGCATGATTGATCGTACCAGGGTGGTTACAGCTGATAACTAGAGCGAATAAATCATTTTTATTGGATTTGCCCTCACGCTTTATGGCTCTCATGGCACGTTACTTACATTGTTTAAGCTTAAATCAAATCATTTACAAAATGTTTCAGTAATTTTCGTAATTAATCTAAGGATGGCTGGATTTGGCTGGATCATTATTTAGATTGTCTTTCATATATTAAGTCACCTACTACTGGACTCTCGTCGACTTAACTTAATTTTTTTATTTCATGAATACTTGCAGCCAGCGTCGTAGCGGGTTGGCCAGGCGGGCGGCTGTCAAGGGAGTAACCTTTAAGGGGTGCACTTTGCAGACCCACAGCCTACCCCCATTTCTGCATAAATGGCAAGATGATACAGACATTTTCGAATTCGCTACGTTTGGTCTTGCATTATTTTTCTGCATAACTCGACAAAAAACCTCCTATTTGTTTGAACGATCCAAAGAAAACCAAACCTATTCGAGGCGGGGTGCCTTGTGTGTCTGAAAGCTGTGAAAGATTTTTCAGCAGAAACGTTTGAGCAATCTCGCTATAGGTTGCTATCGATTGAATATGACATTGCAAAAAGTATTGATGTAGACCATTATTATTGACAAATTGGCCCCAGAAAAAGCTAGAAGCTAGAAGAGTAAACTTTTAAGAGATTTTATGTATAAATGAACTCAACTTGAATTGTTTCCCTTCCTACATAATGAATACATAACTTAATTAATTATATTTTCAAAATTATTATGTCGTTACTATTCCTAGAAAATAAGTATAGTTGGGCCCAAAATTCGATCTTGCCAGAGACAATCATGATTCATGACTCCTACCCAGCTACGACGCTGCTTCAAGTAGGTGCAGAAATGTACAGATTATAATTATGGTATTATCTTTATGGGTAAGTAAGAAAGAGCACAGAGATCAATCATCAAATCCATTCTGTGATAAAATTGGGTATCTCCGAAGGACAGGATTAATTGTAGGTAAGCAGACACGCTGATCAGTAAAAACGGAAATACGGATGTGTATAAGTGTCAAATTGTTGTACAACATAACTATGTATTTATTGTCCACTAGCTTCCCCCAGCGGCTTCGCCCGCGTGATATATTTATAAATATAGCCTATGTTACTCAGTGTTAATATAGCATTCTACTGGTGTAAGAATTTTTTAAATCGTTCAAGGAGTTTTTGAGTTTTTCCATTACAAACAAAAATACAAATCTTTTATCTTTATAATATTAGTGTAGATCATTGTAGATGACCATACCTACCATATTATTACATCACATAAAACTGTCCATTTTATTAGAGCAACATTTGGAGTCGGAACTGTGTCCTTTTTTGTTGAGTCATCTAAGTACGAGTATGTGCCCAGCGTCTGTAATCGAGTTAGCTGTCAACGCGTGCGCATAGCGATAAACGATTTACACTCACGCGCATCTTAATTGGTATTAAGTATAATTTATCGTCCCTAGCTGAGTAGACAGTAATAGGCGTTTATTTCCTACGACGATAACAGTACCACGTCGGCCTCAAAACTTAACCCATGTTTTACAGAAATTATGTGCAGGCACAGTCATGTAGGAATCAAAACTTTACTACCAGACAACATTGTATGCATATCGGCTAGCAACTCGTACCCCACGACCTACAACTCGTAAGGCTGGGCCACCACTACTGCTCTCTCGCTGAGCCGGTATTCTTCTAATATTTTTAAATATCCTTCTTTATTCTAAATTACAAAGATATTACCTACCTATTTATTTTTCCTTTAAGATATTTACAAAAGTATTCCCCAAGTGATAGTAGGAAAATTTACAATTTAACTGAACGCGTTTTAGTTTTTTTTTTTCAAAACTTTACGGCCACGCGAGGCTAACAAACTGCAAGAGTTTGTACTTTACCGCCTGACCCAAATACTTTTATTTGTCCTGCACGCTCTTGTCGCGTATTCTTGAAATAATTAGCATAGCGTAGTAAAAGGAAGCTTTTTTGGTTAGGATAACTAGGATTGGTACCTACTTCTGAAAATAAATAGTTTTAAGGAAATTCAGCTTTACCTATTTTTAGGGCGGCACCTAGGTAGGTATTTCAATTTAAATAGTAGTTTTTTTTTTTTTTTGTAAATTGGCGATTTTATTCGAAACCTTAGGTTATATTTTTTATAACCTACTGAATAACCCTGTCAACATGAAAACCTACCTAGGTATTTACTTTTAGGACGTTTCACTTAACTCTAACTGGGAGAAAGACAGTTGTCTCTGACTAAATAAAAAGTTATTTCTCCAAGACAAAAGCACAGTTTTAAAAGTTACGAAAGATTCAACCTTCACTGCAGATCGATTTCGTGTCTTTATTATTGAACCCTTTACACTGCTTCCTTACAACATGCGTGTGTCGTAGGAAGGCAAACAAATGAAGTAATATGTAGTAAATATAAATAGTCGTGCGATATTGACCGTGAAGCTGAGATCATCATATTTCTCGGAATTTTGTGAAATACTCGCACCATGTGGTCCCGAGACAGACACGCGCAAAAATGCTGTATGATTAAAACCATAGTCTTCTTACGAGTAAAATAATAAGAATTAAGATAAGTAAGATAATGTCTTAGATCGAAAACAATCAACATTGTTTTTTGTTGATCAAATAATTCTTTGAGGATTTTAAGAAAGAAAGTAAAGTTAAAGTAAAAAGTGTAAAGTTATTGTTACTTACCAAATAAATACGCCTCTTCACATAATCAAAACTGTCGCTAAGAAGTGATGTTAACTTCATTTTATTTTAAAATAATACTCTCAAAAAAACTTAATTTACAACAAAACAACAATTTTTATTTTAAACTTCAAGGTTTCGAAATTTAAATTCGTGCGGAATAGAAAAATCATTTTCGCGCTCTTCGTTTTTTTTTTAATTCACTGATTCTTTGGCTCTGACAAGAAATGCCATGATGCCAGTGGTCGCGATGTTGGAGCTGTAACGTGCAGCATATGACTGCCGCGAGCGATACGTGTGGCAAACCGGCCGGCCGGCGCGGGAACGTGTCGCCAAATCCCGCGTTGAGATTTCATAGGTCAACGCATTTTAATCCCCGCAAACGCTCGTTAAATAGGCGTAGGAGTTTACATGTAATTCTAATTCGACTTACCTATACGCGAAAGGAAATAGCGTTTGATTAAATTAACTTGATAACATTGAAAAATAAGTCTACGTATAAATCTCTAACCTTGACAATTCAAAGGAGCCTGTAATCATTTATACCTACTACTTTGAAATAAATGCTTTGAGATGAGTTGATTTAAATTAATGTAAGCAGTGGGTAATCATACTCTCTTAGTTGGGCAGAGCAGTTCCGATTAAATGCTTAGGTTTCCTTTCACTAATGTTTTACTAGGTTTTGTACTCTCTGACAACTGATTAGCCAGTACAGAGGCCCTAGTATGTTTCTCTGAAGCATCTCGACTTTACGCATCGACCGCGTTCGGCGCTCCGAATGGCCCTTCACTAGCCTTCACTGGTGAAGGGCCAATCGGAGCGCCGAACGCGGTCGATAGAGCCCCGCTTCGCAGGGCTCCTATTTCTGTCTACGGGGTTTAAAGTAACCTAACATGGCCGAGTCGGGGTGCCCCAAGTACAAGTACCGAGCTCACTACGCTCGCTCTTACGTCCTAAGTTCTTATTACCTTTTTACGAACGCCTACGAGGCGGCACGTTTCTAAACAAAACCCAATGAGATTTTTGAATTTACTTGGCAATTGGCCCAGATTCACACTTGACCAAATTTAACCCTGTTTATGACGGCTCATACAAAGTGGTCAGTAACTGGACCATCATAGATATCGCGGGTTCGAATTCGCGCCTTTTTTCAATATGGCCTGTGAACTGGCCTCCGTGCATCCGCGCAAGAATATTTGTTGTTATCGATTGTATAATTTACGTGTTTACAAGTTTTACGGTAATAAGAAATAATTTAATCTTGTAAAAGGTAAGTGAAACTATTATTTTATAGTATACACTGACGATATTATGCGCAAATGTAATCGAGGATAATAAGAAACACATTTATTTTTGCGATTGAATACAAACCAGTCTTTTGAAAAAATATAATCTAAAAATTGGCAACCTAACTTTGAGGTACTGTAACGAGTAGGTATATATTTTCGAGTAATACCTATGAACCATATAGTTTGACATCAAGTAATAATAATAATAAATGTATATACCTACATGAGTCTTGCTCGGTAGTTACTTATAACTTATAGGTATAACCTTGAATGTTTTTTTTTTACGTTTTTTTGTTGGTGTGTAGATAGCTGACCGAAAATAGTACCTAATGTAATAGTTTTGCTTTATAATTTCGTCATTGTTTTAGACAGACATACACTTATCGGGAGTTGGAGTCACTAGATGAGGGCCAATGGAATGATCCCACCCACACAATCAGACGTCGCGGTGCGGTCGGTGGTGATTCTGATGCTTGTTTCGACGAAAGTGTTACTTTTAGTACCAGCATCCTTAGGACGCGCAGTCAAAGTCAAGGATCAAGTTCTAGAATATCGTCTTCATCACAACCACCAGTTTTTATTTCCGACACCACCATTTATCCCACCATCGCCACCTCCACAGCCGCTCCCATCCCCATCGCCACCATCACCGAACCCGACCAAAGGGGTCCAAAATTTTTGACAAGTTTCACAGATTTCGACTTGAATGTGAATGTTTTTTATGTACAAGAATTGGCCTTCAGGTAGTTAGCATGAGTTAATTTCTCCCGAAGACGTAGCATGAGAAAATTTAATAAATAAAGATTTATGTGTATCAGATTTATGAGTCATATAAGATTCGAGATCCACCAGTGTACAGACGCCAGCATTTCAATTTCAACCTACTACAATCTGTCAAATTTCTTTAATAGATTTTCAACTTTATCGCTAAACGATAAGGTTCACAGTAGATTGGGAAAATTTTACAGTTTCGGGTAGGTGGACCTGCTGGCGTCTGTACAAAAATAATACCTTCAATAATTACGTGGGAAGATTAGAAGACATATTAAGTTATTTTAATTCTATTTGTGATTAAAACTGATTTTTAGGTATAATTATGTTCTATTATTAAAGGCTGATTATAAAATACATAATTGAAGTCTCTTTTTATAATCCACAAAAATAAAATAGATTTCGTTAGTGACCATTTTACTGGCCAGTGATCTTGCAGTAATGGTTAGTGACATAAAGTTCAATGGCCAGTTTACTGGCCACAAGATTTTCGGGATTTTCTTGAAAAACATTGATCTTCAGGTTTTTTTTCTAAAACATGTCATTACACTCCTACCAACATAATTATGTAGTATCCCTATGTAGTCTGTGCTATCAACTTAACTGTGAAATGGCGAAAATTGGAACTACGGCCGTCATGTTGAAATGTCATTCGATTGTCAGTGTCTACTACATTCGGGTTCTCTGGTTGTCTGGTTGTTTTGTCGTGATACTGCTGAATTTATAAATTTAAATATGCCGAAAGCTATTAAAAGTGATGCTCGAAACATTATTCTAAAGGTTAAAACCTTTTTTGAAGAAGAAGCTCGGGCGGGGTCTCCGTTTATTCCATTTAATCAAATATACACACGATTTTCCGCAGCGACAGCTTAGTGTTATCAACTTTCTTGTTATAAATTACCCGATACTTAACTAATTATTTAAGTCCACGAAATATTCGTTTCTATTCTTGCTGCAGGTTAGCGTAACGGTAGCGTATAACTATTGGTGAAACTTTCCATTAAGGGCCATCGATTTATGGGTCGGGGAGGGGGGGGTGGGAGGGGCTACCCCCTGTCCCATCCCCACCCCTTGCAGCCCCATGGTTATGGAGATATCCATGATTAAAGCAAATCATGCAGCATGCAAGCAAGCATGCAACATGCAGCAGGCATGGTTTCTGTCACGGCTCCGGCGCTGCGGGGCTCCGGCGATCCTACGCGAGTTTATCGTCGCAGATGGGTTTAACGCTCACCACCGCAGCTACGGCTCAGCTGCGGCGGCGAGTATTACAACCACCTGCTCATCAACTCGCGGGCCGCCTCGCCCCTCCGCGCCTACGCGATTTTAAATTACACTCTAGGGGTAGAGCAGACAAGACTGCGTGGCGACAGCGATGCGTTTCTGTCACTAAAACCTAAAAAAAAAATGAACTTCCAACTCGACGGCCCATAATGGAAAGTTTATCCCATCTATTAGGTAACCTGCTAAGTGAGTGAGCCAACTAACCTGCCAGATTTCAAATTTCTACCAACATTTTGTTTTATTATCTTATATTTGAGGTACCTTTTGCAGGGTAGGTACCTACTTAACTTCGCATTAAATGAAAGTTGTATCCCCCCGTGGAAAATTTTATCTGCTGAATTTCCACTTCATTGGATTACTTTTTAGATAAAGCCATTGTTTATTATTGAGACTAAACTGTTAGCGTACCTACGTAACTGTAAATTATCAAATTATTTTTATATAGGTATCATTGTTTTTAATTTGTAAAAACTGTAATTCTTTATTTCGATTATGTCTAATGTGAAATTTCCTTCTTGAAAACTTACTTTACTCAATTTTGGGCACATTATATTAGTTAGCAACACTGAATCGACGGTGCCGTCCTCTTTCAGTTCACAGATAAGTTAGGACTGGTAGGCACAGAATATTTTCTTTGAATTAAAAAAAAAAGTTAATTTATCGTAAGGTTGTCAGTTCCATGCAGATCTATTTCGTGTAACAAGGTAATATAAATATTGCTAAAAATACGGATTAATCCACCTCTCCGATCCAGATGATCCAACCACTCTCCTCCAGGAGAGCAATAGGGCCACCAGTACAGTGCACAAACACACCCGACACCCGTCGTACCGACCTCGCCGCCGAGGTCCTCCGCGCGCGCGACCCTCACGAGTAAATAATACTCCCCCCCGACCCTTGTCCGATGAAGCGCCAGCCCGCGCCGCAGCTGAGCGCGTAGCTTTAAATTCCCCGTCTAATAATAATATATCCGTGATCCAGCCTGTCCCATCTTGCTGTCCCCCCCTCAGCGACGCCCTAAGCCGAGGTTCGTACCCCACAGGGGGTGCCCTTAGCGAGCGTTCGCCTAATTTTAATGTAGAATAGTTGCTCCTGGCTGGAGGCTTTGAGTGTAGTGCTTAAGGCAGCCACAGGATTGTTCGGTTAAGCAGTAAATACCTTAGTGGTATACCTGCGAGATGCCATAGTTAAAAAAAAAAAAAAAAAAAAAAAAAAAAAAAGGATTAATCCAGTATCAGCTCTGGAACACAATTCATTGCTGTCAACAATGTGATTTACCCATTGACATTTAGTTGTACTCTGTGATTTAGTTAGTGGAATATATGCTCTGTGAGTGGAATCACAGAGCATATAAATAAGTGGAATGTTGGCAGCATTGGACTACGCAATGTTTGATTTTGATTGATGTAATAAGCGGCGCGATTCGCCAGGTGTTTTTTAGTTTATAAACAAAAATGATTCGGTAATTGAAAAGTTTTATGCAAGCTCAGTGAAGGGAGAATCAAGCTACAGTTCGATTTATATATTATTTATTTCTGAAATCATGGAACCCCCCTCGCCATGGAAGCGGCCAAACGAAGTAATGCAGCTGCACAAGCTAAAAAAGCGAAAAAAAGCGTTACAGGTATGAAAACGTTTAAAATTAATTTTCCTATTGTACTATAGTACTAGAAGTAAATAAAACAATTGTTTTCTTGAACTGTAACGCGTTGAACGGTGTGGTTCACCATGGCGTTAAAAGCAAAACAAACGAAGCTTTAATCTTGAAGAATTTTGCTTTGAAAATAATTAGAAAGAGGTGGCGAACATATATCTAATAACTTAGTAGCTTGATAACAAAAAAAACTTCAATACAGGCCACTGACCCAATAATTTATGCATTGGGCACTAACCTAAATAGAGTAGAATAATATGCAGGACTTCCTTCTCTTTTTATAACACAGTGGCTGTTTTAAAAAGAGAAGGAAGTCCTGAATCAGCGACTTTA
The DNA here is from genome assembly GCA_963853775.1 of Xanthia togata. Classification (NCBI taxonomy): domain Eukaryota; kingdom Metazoa; phylum Arthropoda; class Insecta; order Lepidoptera; family Noctuidae; genus Xanthia; species Xanthia togata. Next base: position 6,089,658 of record OY970802.1, on the reverse strand, counting down.
CATTAATTCCTAAACATGGATATAATCCTGTGATGGGTATAGCCTCTATTTTTACAGACAGACTCTCCCTCATTATCTAGTGTTCATACCTAACCCAAGACACTAAGGCCCGTATTACAGAACCTCACTCAAAACTCAAGCATTACTAAAAACAGATTTAACTTATTAATGGTTATTGGATTCACCAAAGGCCAGTATTTTGGCCCGAGGTTCAAGACTCAACAAAATCTTGAGTGAGGTTAACAGAACCTCAGAACCCCTAAGTTAAATCTGTTGTCATGTCACTGTCCATCCTAAGAGTTTATAATCTGTTAGTATTTAAAGGTTCTTACTAAATGCTTTGTCTCTAGGAACGCATGAAACATCCTTCCCAACCAATTGTAGAAGCATCGAGCAGCCAGAAACATGTTGATTTAGACTTCTCAAGAATCCTAGAAGGCGAAAAAAGGAAAAATCCATTTTCAAAGTGAGTTTTATTATAAGTTGGAAACCTCATCTTCATCTATAGGCATGATGCATGATGTGCTTACCTGTAATATATCACTAGTCTATAAGTCTATTCGATGTATCTCTTAACTTCATATCGGTATTCAATTATTGGTGAGCCAAATAAATAAAATAAACTATTATCTGCTGTATGCCTCCTGTAAGCTTACCCCTGTTTGTTTTGAAACTTAGAATTATTAATACTTGAGCTCATTAACAGATTAATTAAGAGGTCATAATATTGTGTTCCCATCTGAAATATGATGATACATAAACTCTCTTTTAGCTCATTGGCTTTCCCCTAAAACTTGTTGAAGTTTTTTACTCATCTTTTTAATCATAAATAGACCTTATGAGTTCTGTATGTCACTATGCTCTTTGTAGAAACAAATCACAAGAAAATAAGAAGCCAAAACTAGAAGAGCAACTAGATGAGTCAAATGACAAGACCCTGGATGCCTTACTCAATATGGCAGCAAAGGTTGTTGAGAAGCCGGCTAAGGAGTTAGACACTGAGAAACTGTCCACATTCTCGAATCTCTTACAGAAGTTCACTGCTGAACATTCTGTGGAACCTGTAAGTATGATCAATCAATAGCTTCACTGAGTTTTATTTAGTGCCTGGATAATAGGGATGATGCCTGGGTCAAAAAAAAGATATTCTATTTAGTCCGTCAGTCAGATAATAAAAAATATCAGACTCGTATTTTTTGCTTTATCATATTAATAAAAAATTACTTAGATAAAACGCATTAAAGTTGGGGAGTAGTGGTCGCTACGTCAGAAGTATGGTATAAAATCTACATACTCGTGACGTCATGGCATATTTTAACTCAATGTATCGCCTTAATCTTTTGATAACGTAAAAAAAGAAAAAATATGTGTACATTATTTTTTTATAATCTACATGAAGGACAAAAAACATTTTTCAAGCCATCATCCCTATTATCTAAACTAATATTATAAAGAGGTAAAACTGTTTGTTTGTAAGTGGATATCTCTTCTATTCTCTTCTTTTACTGATAGATAGCTACACTATATAATTGCTAAGTGTCATAGGATATAGTATAGTTGACTTCCACAGGGACAAAAGTGTGGCCAGAAGCTAGTAACTAGCATAAAAATTAAAGTGGCATTTATATTTATTTGATGCTACATGTAGGATATAAAATTCGTAGGGTTTGATTTCTGATGCCCCATCATCCTCAATTTTTCTCAATTATTGCTGACGTTGTCTTTCAAAATCTCCTGAAATAAATATCCTATAACTAACAGGTATTTCATGGAAATAGGTAACAACTGCATTTATGTATCGATACATGATAGAAGTAAGTATTAACAATGATAATAATACAAGTAACCGCCTCGTTGGTCTATTGGTTGCAAGTGCTACTGCTAAGCATGAAGTTCCGGGTTCGATTCCCGGGTTGGGCAGTGTTTTTGGGTTTTTCCACCTGGAATTTCACAGTAGCAGGCTGGAGTATGGTGCCCAGTTGATGGCAATAGGCTTGCCCCTAATTACATGGCACTTAAACATAACTGGCAAAATGTGGGTGCCCTATAGGTACACTGTACCCAACCGTTTCGGGCCATTCAGTGATGTTATGTAAGAATACAACTAACATTCAATTTTCAGATTCCAGAAAAGAAATACAAACATTTACCTATCGACTGGGCTTTAAAAACTAAGGTAAGATTGATGTCACCAAAGCCTTTTGCATGGACTTCTAAATTGAAGGCTAGTGAGGAAGCATCAGGAATTACTGGGTAAGACATAACAATTTAATTTAAAAGTTATAACATAACATCACGCCTTGTCTCCCCGAAGGGTTGGTCAGAGGTGTACCTGTAGTAGGTACACCCACATTTCGCCAGTTATGTTTAAGTGCCATGTAATAGGGGGCGAGCCTATTGCCATCAACCGGGCACAAATCCAGACTCCGGGCTGCTACAAAAAAAATCTAGATAGAAAAACCTAATAACACTTTGCCCGACCCGGGAATCGAACCCAGGACCTCATGGTTAAAAGTTATTTGGTTTGCAAAGACAAACTGCCTGAGATGTTAATAATTTTATTTAAACGAAAGAGTGACCCTTATCTGTAATGTAGACAAAAACAGTAATTATACTCATTATTCTGATCAACCCATACAATACAGATATTACGCCATTTTCAAAAACTGCATCAAACATGAAAACAAATGACATGGTGATGATAACAAACATTTTATCTAAATACAGACGGTTTATAAGTGGCTTATCATTTTTATCAAATTGCTGCACATAACAAGTGATTGTATTTTAGAATGCAACACCTTTAACTATTTATAAATGTAGCTTTTTTAAATAATACATTTTAACCTTCGGTTTTAGGGTTCCATAGTAAACAAGGAACCCTTATAGTTTCGCCATGTCCGTCTGTATATGTCTGTCTGTCTGTCCGTCCGTGGCTTAGCTCAGAGACTTTGTACTAGAAAGCTGTAATATAGCATGGGTATAACATATTAATCACACCAACAAAGTGGTAAAACAAAATCTTTTTTTTTTAAGTTGCTTTACCTACACGTAAAGTGGGGATGTTTTTTTTAACTTTGCGGTTGCAAAAGCATGTTGTCCCATATATTCCGTATCGGAGAACACGTTTTTCAACTACAAAGTTAAGTTTGTTCTTGCTATAATTTCATCCTAACTACGGAACCCTTCATTGTGGTTGGCCGGTTTTAATCACTAAACTGGCAGAAATGTGTTGCTAAGGAGATTTTTGTTTCACTTCTTACCAGCATTAACTGAAGTTGTGATGGGCATTTAAGGCCGTCTTTTGTAACTTATGAACCTCAAAAAATACTGATTCTCAGCCTAATTTAAATAATTGTTCTACTAGATTCGTCCGCTGCCTCGACACGACCGCATCACCAACCCTCGACACATCTCCCCGCGCGCGATTCCACCAAGCTTGCCTATACTGGCAACACCCACACTTGCCATGGCTGGACTTGTACCCTCGATCTTCAGGGAAGGTCGCAGCCACCAGCTTCATGGCAACCAATGAGGATGTCAAGCAGGCCTTGCATAGAGAGTGGACAGAAAGCTTTAGGTCTTTGTTTCAGGTGAGAATAATTACTAGAACAGTTTGCTGAATTTAAAAAAAAATTAGGCTGTGTAACTGCTTTTTCGTGAAGGATTATTTGTTTATAAGTACACATAAAACATTAAAGAGCACAAAAGTACAGCTTGTTTATATTTTTAACCAAATTCAAATTACAACTTGACCTACTTACATTCCAACCACATTGAATAATATTCAGCAAGCAGCTTTATGTAATACATACATCGTAAGGATCTCTCGTCGCGTCGCATTCGTAACTACATCGGGCTGCAACACTGCGTCCGTGAGTAAAGAAGTGTACTCTGTGGTGACTGTGGTCCGAGCCCACAAAGACAAAACCAAAGCTGATTAGCGAACTCAGTAGGTCTAGCACGGACGCGCCGAGTAAATGTGGATTTGAAGACTTTATCCATGGGTGATAGATAACAATTATGCTTATCACATTTTCCAAACAAAAAAAAATATTTTCGATTCACTTACATTAGTGCCTTCGTGGTAGGCCGATTCCTTTGCTGGATTGAGCAGTAAACTAGTTTAAATAACTCCAAAATGTATCACTATTTCAGTTGCTACGCGCGCTACACTGCCCGTACTTCTACGTGTGTGCGAACACATTCACGTGTCTATTCCGCGCAGCTGGTCTGTGCGGAGTGTCGGAGCCGTGTGCGTTGATCGCGCCCACCACAAGAGGTTTCAGGCAGATTTTGCGGCAGGAAGGTAAATATACTACTGCAGTCATACCCTTCCATCTAGAGTTTCAGAATTACCCTTGCAGTTTGGATGAAACTTACCTCATCAACGATCGGCTACCTGCATAATTAGCAGACACTGTACATGAGTAGTGTAACCATAATTGTATATAATACAAATAAACTTTCAACTTCCAGATCATAACTAGCAAAATCCAGCTTTATTTTTTACCGAGTCTTATAATTTCTAGTCTTACATAATTATAATCCTATCATACTTCTAACAGACGTAGAATACACGATGCCTCTACGACCAGACAGCAAGAAGAAGCTAAACACCTCAGACGAGGACAAACCAAAGAACGCATCCTTCGACAGTTGCTACGACACCATGGATGGCAAGTGGACGCAGGATGAACTGGATAGGAAGGAGGATGAGGATGAAGAGGACCCTGACCAGTTCTTGTCACAGATGGGCTTCGAAACTGAAGTTATTAAGAAGATTAACATCACACAGGTAATTTTTATCAATACCTTGTATAGCTGAATATGGGCTTTTAGCCAATTTGTGCCAGTCAATTGTTAGGCCCGGTCAAAACCAGGATGTGCGTGGGTGGCCGAAGCGGAGACGAGAAGAGATGTTTTTTAGCTAGGGTGTATCCACAGAAGCAAAGCAAAAAGCAAAGTACCGTACCAGCTAAACCGGAACAGAGATGTATACTGGCTAGAGCGGGCGGGCGGTTGTTCGACGCGGGGGAACTAGCTTCTCGTCTCGGCTGCGCGTCTTCGTCAGCTTGCGAGGCACAGCTCACATCTCAGCTTTGTTCCGTCGCCCAGTTCGCTCTCGGCTTTGGTCGCGCCATTCAAATATGATACATCTTCGCTCAGTAGTATCCACTGAAGCTGAGTGGAAACGAGATGTGTGAATAATGACATTATATTGGTTGTTTAAAACACATCTCCTCTCCCCTCCATATTACAAACGAAACTCAACTTTAGCACATTTGCTTATAAATGAATTTACTACAGTAACAACATAAAATAACGCGTTGCTTTGAGTAAAAATTTAGTCCGCCTTCGACTGTTCTGTTATGAAACTATTAACCCACTAGTTATCTAAAGCCATGTATTTAATCGAACCTCAAATAATTCTCATTTTTCTTTCCTAAATATGTTATTCAACATCTAATATGTATAATGATTGCGCCTCGTTTGTGAACCTTCGATAATTCCAATATTGGTGTCCTTAAAGTGCTAAATAGCTAAGTAACTGCGAAAAACTTAGATGTTGCGCTCGCCGGCCGCTTTCGCGGTACCGTTCGCTTCATCACATACATTTATGATATAATCAATAAGTTTTTATTTTAGGATCAATGAAATATGTCTCTCTTAACTGGTTAACTATTTATCCTACAGGCCCGCATAACCCACAGTGCAGAAAGCAGCGTAGACAGCGCTGCTGAATCACTAGTATTTGTCCGAGGGGCGGATGCGCAGGCGCTGTTCAACTTCCTCCTCAACTGCAAGTCCATCGTCAGCCCCACCGGCCCGTTCGCCGGAGTGCCGCCTACGTTACTGTCTCCCACGGCCTTCCATGGAGGGACGCTGCAGTCGTTAAAAGTGAGTTCACCCTTCGCCGGAACGTGGATCCACGCGAGACACATTGGCTTTTTAACTTCTGTAATTATACGGCGTTTTAGACAGTTTTTGCTATATTGTTAGTCCCCCAGCCAGACGGTCGCCAAAAAAGACAGCTCGCATTAATTAAAAGTTGGTAAAAAATTTAAACCTTTTCATTTGGTACAGATAGTGCAATCCACGACGACGCGCCCCACTCCGCGATTACCGTACTGTAAGCTGTACTTTAGTACGGAGCGGAGCGGAGTGGGGCGCGTCGACGTGGATTGCACTATCTATAATTATTTAACAATTTCGTGGCTACTGATAAAAGAAAAAATCTTCAGGAAACAGCAATCTAACACACAACAAAGTGAAATTATCAGTAATAGTGAGAAACATTTCCGTTATTTTATTTCCCAGGTCCGCGAAAACACAATACATTCCGATAGTAATAAGTACTACTCAATAGAGCTGAAAGGTCCAATTCTACCAACTACCCTACACACGTTGTTCAACGTTTTGAAGGCAAGTTCGTCAGCTCAGTTCAGCGCCACCTTCGCGCATCACCAGCCTACGTTGGCGTTCTCGTGGGCCGCTAGCAATATCGCTGAAGGTACGTATGTTTTATCACAAAACATTACGTATGTATTCCTTAAAGGAAAGTAGGAAAAAATAAAATCATTTATTATAGGTACACCTCTGTGTACCTACCTATAATAAATGATTTTATTTTTGTAAGTATGTTTGTAAAAACACTTTCAATCACAACTACTACACAAGTCAATCTATTTATAATAAAAACTAGACGAGGTCGGCATTTCGTATCTAACTACTCTGAGAAAGAAATGCCCTAACCAAATGTAGAGGTCAGTCTCTTTTAAAGTCCAGACATAATCTTGGTCAGATCATGTGAAGACTTGTAGATTGGTGTATGAAATTGTATTTTGAGGAAAGAACCACACAGATCCTGTCAATGCACGATTTGTCAGTAATCGTGCAGCTCAACTCAGAACTTAAGGTTCTACTCGTACATTCACACTCGCCACTATACGAGCACAAAGCGAGACTCCGGGCTGCTACTGAGAAAACTCATATAATATGAAAAACCCAATAACACTTTGCCCCCACTTGGACCCCATACTCAGAACTCGCGCTTGCAAATACTAGACCAACGACGAGTCGATCATAATATCTTTTGTAATTTTGATTTTAATACAAACAAATAATTTTACCTATTGCAGATGAGTCATCAAAAGAAAACGAGCCAAACCACTTCGCCAAAGCATTCAACAAAGAGAATCTCTCAGACTGTGGGATCAGTGAGGAAATGCTTCAACATTTCTGCTCATCAGATCCCAATGTTATCAAACCTTTAGATTGTGTCAAGTACAACACAGACGATGATACTTACATGTGGTGATATTTTTGTGAATTTTACTGTTTTGACTGTCGTATTCATATTGGGATCATGAATTAAATTGTATTTTTGTACATGTGTGTTGTATTATTTTGTTACCAAAATGAACTTTGATATTAATGACATATGGTTTATATTGCAATGATTGCCGCTCTGTAATAAAATGCAACAACTATGCGATCATTGTAATTGATAGCCAATACAGCTGCTACGATGTTGGGTTAGAGTTCACATTAAGTTATGACAGTGATACGCCCTCAAAATACTATGCATATTAGTAGCTAATCCAGCCATACGGCTATATAAGCGCATACTGACGCAGCCACGACGCGGCGGACGCAGCTACATGGACACATTCGTGTCCACAGAGTACTTTATACTATACTGAAATTCGTGTCCTAGCTAGTACAATCTGTCCAAACAAAATTATGAATGTAGTAAAAAAAAAGTGACGACCTGCACGCGTCGCGCAGAAATTGACCACAGAGTACATTTTATATATGGTACAGACACATTCTGCGTGGTACGTGCCTGCGCCGCAGCGTACGCAGCTGTCAGTACGTTCATGCAGCGCAGATTTTGTTTGTAAATCTGTGCTGCGTGGACCTCCATCTCAGCGTACGCTTAGCCTTAATCATGAGTAAATGGAGATGTTGGTTTTCGAAATAATGTTCAATAGACCGGTGGCGTCATGTAATCTGTCGCTTCTTTTGAGTATGATTTGAATGACACTAGTTCAGGTGCGGAGATTCAGCTATCACGCTATCTCACGGGTTTCAGGGTTTATTAAAGGTCGTGAAAATAATACGAACAAAATCACTTAAATGATACGATTTATTCAATTTTCATTTTTGGTAAATTAAAAATAGGTTTCTTAATAGTCCACAATCACTTACACAATAAACAAGATTCATACAGATCAGGATGAAATAAATAATATTGTGAGTTCTGCATCAAAATGACGAAGTATTTGTATATGTTACCTAACATAACTGCACTAATTCGCTATAATTATCACTTCAAACCCAAGGTGGAACACGAATCTTGGAAAGATTACATCTAAAATATTCATCTATGTGACCAATTAGCCGCTCACTAAAACAAATAATTTATATTTTAATATTACATCAAACATTCTAGTTCATTCACAACTTTATTGTAATTTACTACTCGCAAGTGTATGTTAATTATAGTAAATTATAAACTATGAATTGTCTATTTATGAGAAAAGAGAAAAATACCTGCAAATTTTCAAGTTGAAATATGTTGTATAAGTTACGGAGCTTATGATTTCTGTAAAAGAAGGAAACACCAAATTAATATTATTAAAACTAATTCTTTTGTAAGGATTGCAAAAAAGTTATAACTTTTGAAATAGAGTATCGAGCGTCGATCCATTATTATTGTTGCCTCAATCCATCGCAAAGTCTGCGTCATTACACATCGCTATTCGGTATTTGCGTTTTTTACTATTTTATTCGGCTTTAAAGTGTAGAAGTCCGAATAACTCGAACTCACCGTCCACACATCGTTATGAACAACGAATTTATGCCGAACATTCAAGAATATTTTTGCTAGAAGCTAATCTGAACACGTTCACCGCACTCTACTGAACAGGTTATGTGTAGACGGTAAGGCGATTAACACACACACGCAGCGTAGCGCGTGAATGCGTGTTTTAACGTTGCTTGTAAGTATCTCCGTTTGTATAGAAAACACGCACAGTCCAACACACAGGAAATGCATCCAAGCGCGTTTCATTCAGATCACAGACACGCAACATGCAGGGTGACGCGGTGCAGTGTGATAATCGCCTAAACGAACTTATTCGACACGAGTGTTCGTTTATTTGCGTATTCGTCTTGTTCGTGAAAAATAGGCGTATAGTCTTCACATCGAACTTCTCATCGTCGTATTTGGGCAAAAAAAGTCGAATACGCGAAAACAAATAGTGATGTGAAGTGCTACCATTACTGACAAGGCTTGTTTCTATACTTACATTAGAGGATCCACTGGAGGCGGGTTGCCCGGGCACGGAGTACTGCGGCCGGAAGTTGGAGAACGTCGCCGCCGCCGCCGCCGCCGGGGAGAAGCCCGGCAGCGCGCCGCCCGCCTGGAAGCCCGCGGGGAACTGGGCCATTTGCGCTGGGACGACGAAAAAACAAATTAGCAACTATAATATTAAAAAAAATGCACACAACACTCCACCATGCTACTCATGCTTTTATAAGACCTGTCTTTATCTACCTCCTTATCTAAAAATTAATTTCTCTTATGATCTCATAAGATAAATTAATTTTGTCCGTTATTATATTCATCAAGGGAGAATTGGCGTAGATAGATGTAATAATAATAAATGTCTGTTAAATCTGCTAACTCGGACTCTGATTAACATCTTCATTTATAGGAGAAAGCTGTTACGCAAAGAGCAATCTGCTACTTGATCACTGGCAGTAAGCTGTGCAGTAGGCGATCGCAGTATCAAAGCACGTTACCAGCGGGCACCGGGTTGCCGGCCGTGGCGGCGAGGCGCGACAGGATGGAGCGCTCCGACATCTGCAGGCGCTGCGCCACCGGCGGGATGCGCGCCAGCGTGGCCGGCAGGCGCGACACGTCCGACTTCATGTCCGACAGCAGCTCCTCCAGTTGGTTCAGCACCTGGAGATACAATGTTGATTAATTAGACCAAGATTACGTATTATGGTTTTCATTGCGATATTTTTAAACAGTGGCTAACAACCACAGTTCAGGTTTACAATTGAGGTGGTTTACGAGCAACAATGGACTAATGTTGATCAAGCCTGAAGATGATAACAAAAACAACGCACACATACTGGTTAAAGAATTTCACTTTTCATTTATCAATTCCGGGTAAAACATGGTTGAAAAAGTTACATAAAAATGAATGATGCTTTTATTTTTACTCAACTACGGCAGATTAGTAACGTTATTAATCCTAGTCTTTTTATGTGAGTATTATTGTCAGGCACTCGACCTCTGCGAAGCACGCATTCAGAGACATACGGGCTGGTTCGGAGAAACATTCGTTAGAAGTGTTTTCATCACATACCTTGTGCAACACAGCGTTAGCAGGCTTGTTACCAGCCAGCGACTCCTTGCTAAGATGCTGGTGCGACTCTGCGAGGCACTCGACCTCTGCGAAGCGCGCGTTCAGCGACATGGCGGGGTGGTTCGGATCCTGGGTCAAGTTTAGGTACGCCGCGCGACGAAGTTGTTCTTCGATTACTAACGCTTGTTCTAGGAGCTGGGGAGAAGAGATAGTTTGTGGTTAATTTGAGAAATTTTACAGAATAAAGGTCAAATTGGTATGGCACATGTATGTGTATCATAGTTACGGGCCGACCGCCTGTTCCCATTTTGTATGTCTATGTAAAGATAAACATTAGAGATGCACAAGTAAATGGCATTTCTTTCAAGCACAGACACATCAGAGAGCCTTTTACGAACTATACTGACATGCAACATAAAAAAAATATTGACTCCTATTCAACATCAACATCTTTATTAGACAACACAACACTCCACACGATTGTGGATTTTCTTTGAAGGTCTTACTTTCAGAAACAAAAGCGAAATCTTTAAAGTCACTATTCACTCTAATATAAAAAAACTACCCTCACCTTGAAACGCCTCGCCAGAAACTTATTCTTGATTTCCAAGAAATTCCCCTTCCCGACATCCATCTTGAAAGGCTCATTGATGATAGCGAAGCGCAGGTCATTCTGTATGTCCTGCCAGCGCCCATACCCGTGGGTCACAATACCGGCCAACAGCCAGTAGTCGTGTCTCCTGTGCCATATCTCGTACTCGCGCCCGGGAGCCGCAGCTCGCTCCTCATTGAGCCATAGCGTGTGCAGTTCTGTGAAGCCTCCGTCTGCGATGTTGAACATGAACTTGCGACGTTCCACTTTGAGATCTTCTTCCTCTTTTACTAGCACCACGTCGTCGTCGTCATCGTCCTGTGAGGAGGTTTTTGCAAGTATTAAAAAATCTGTATAAACGTTTGATATTGTGCTTCTCCACCATAAAAAAGGGGTGGTACATGATTTATTTATATCATCTGTATATAGCAGCTAAGCCATTTTTTTTTTAATACAACAGTATTGCGTCTGTGTTCCCCGCCGGAGTTGGCAGAGATGTTTAATCACATTCAGTCAAGTCAATCAAGTCCCACCAAATAGGGATGAATAAAAATGAGTGTAGTTATCATATTTAGGAGAAACAAGTATGGGAAGTAATTTGGAACTCAGATCAATTTGTAGGCCGTCATAACAGTTTGAATTGTTATAACATTATAAGAAAAATATTTACCTTCTTCTCATCCTTAGGCTTCTCAGAAGCTTCCGACTCGGCCTTATCACTCTTAGCATCCTCTTTTTTATCTACATCCTCTTTCTCGTCCTTCACCTTAACTTCCTTCTCCTCTTTCTTTTCCTCTGGCTTCTCTTCTTCTTTTATAGGTTCCTCATCCACCGACATACGTCTTTCACCGTCCTTAGAATCTTCCGATTTGTCTTTAGTCGATTCTTTCTCGTCACCATTCTCTTCTTTAATGTCACTTGTGTCCATTGGCTCTTCTTTTTCTTTGATGTCCTTTTCAGATTTCTCTTCTTTAATTTCTTCTTTGTCGTCTTTCTCCGAGCCGCCGGGTGTGGGAGCCTGCCCCGATGCCTGTGCGACCAGTGTGGGCGCGGGCGACGGCGCGGCGGAAGTTATAGGAGTCGCCGTAGACGGCGCTGGCGACGGCGCGGCACTCTCTCCCGCAGCTGACTTCACAGGCTCTACAGGCTTGCGAATCATCTCCGGCATACTATAATACCCGTTAATATGCTCGAACTCTTGCACTTTCTTCCTAATAAGGCTCATGACTCCTATTCTAGTCAAAACATGCTGTCTAGATAGGCCTTCTCTAGGGACGCCGTCGGCGAAGTTTTCTGCGTTATCCGCACCGGGTTCGCAAAGATGTCGCATGAATAAGGAGACGTATGCTTTGAAGTTGCGTTCGGACTTTCCTCTGAGGTCGCGTACTAGCCACTGGGAGTTGAAGGCGTCTTGTGGCGGCATGCCGTAGCGCATGATGGCGTTGAGGAAGGACTTCCTCTGGCGTGCGTTGAAACCGAGTACTTCCATGTTTCCTCCGACTCTCGCTAACAGCGGCGGTAACGGCCGGTCGCGTTCTTCACGCCTCTCCAAGCGACGCTTGCTGCGCCTGCTCAGTAAGTCACCATTATCATTCTTCTCATCGAAATCGTCATCTTCCTTATCATCCTCGCTGCCTTGTGAAAAGTCTGAATTATAGTCAGAGCCGTTCTCCTGCCATGTGGAGTCTTCTCTGTTTTCAGTCTGTGCTACAATACCGTCATTATAGTTGACCTGTTTGCGCACTCGCTTGCCTTTACCAAGAGTCCTAGCCTGGTCCTCTTGATGTTGCTCATAGTGATGCCTGAGCAGTTTGATCCAGTAGGCCGGGTCGGTATTCTCAGCTTCCTGTTTGATAATTTCTGTGTCGACTTCTTCCTCGCCGTCGCCTTCCTTTGTAGAATAGCTGGCGACTTTGAATGAACTAAGGTATTCGTTGGCCCAGGATTCCTTCGATTCGATACCCTCCTTTGAACGATCAAGCAGTTCCCCGACAGCCCTGTCGTCATAATGAATAGCTTCCTCTTTTCCATCCTCTTCTTTGAACAGTTCCTCTGTTCCAAACCTGAGAATATCGTCCAATTCTTGCTTAGTAAAGTTCGCACCCTTACCGCCCATACCGGGTCGTACGACCAAGTGAGTCAACATCATTTTCCTCTTAGCTACTTGTGTGACCCTCTCCTCAACACTGTTGCGGGTTACGAAACGGTATATCATGACCTTGTTGGCCTGACCAATACGATGCGCACGAGAGAACGCCTGAATATCGTTGTGAGGATTCCAGTCAGAATCGAAAATAATTACGGTGTCGGCAGTGGCCAAATTAATACCCAGACCACCAGCCCTAGTCGAGAGTAAGAACACAAACTGTTGCGCGCCGGGAGCATTGAATCTATCGATAGCTTCCTGACGAATCGTACCGGTAATACCGCCGTCAATTCTCTCATATTTGTAACCTTCTCCCTCCAAGAAATCTTCGAGGATGTCCAACATTTTCGTCATCTGAGAGAAGATCAATACCCTGTGACCTTGTTCCTTGAGTAGCCTCAACATTTTGGCCATAAGAACTAATTTGCCTGACGCTTTGACTAAGGCTTGTGTGTCGTAGTTTCCGTGAGGCCCGAGAGGAGCTTCCTCGGCCGCGACGGGGAACAGATAGGGATGGTTACAGCACTTCTTCAAGTCCATCATGACGTTGAGCAGTGACACAGTTTGTCCTCCACTCTTGGGGTTCAAAGCCTCGTAGTTCCTCGTCAGAATGTACTTATAGTACTTCTTCTGCATGGGTGACAACTCTACTCGTACGATGAACTCTGATTTGGTGGGCATGTTCTTGAGCACATCAGCCTTCAGTCGCCGCAGCATGTGAGGTCCCAACATCTCGTGAAGCCTCTTCACCTGCTCTTCCTTCGACACATCGGCAAATTCATTTTGGAATGCGGCGAGATCATTGAACTTATCTTTATTTAAGAAATTCAAGAGATGGAACAATTCTTCTAGATTGTTCTGTAGGGGGGTACCCGTGAGCAGTAGTTTGTAGTTGATGTGGTATCCTGCTAATAGCCTGAAGAACTTGGACTGGTTGCTCTTGAGTCTGTGGGCTTCGTCTACTACTAAAACGGACCACTCAATGGACCCGAGGCAAGTGGCGTCGATAGACACCAACTCGTAAGACGTAAGAAGTACGTTGAACTTGACTTGTGACTTGATCTTGGAAGGTCGTCCACCTCTGTTCGCACCATCGTCGAACGTGAGTTCATTCTCTCTTATAACGGCCCTGGAATCTTTATCACCGACGTAAGTGATGCAGTAGAGATCAGGAGCCCACAGTTCAAACTCTCTCTCCCAATTAATGATGGTTGAGAGTGGAACAGAGACTAAGAAAGGTCCCTTGCAATGTCCCTCCTTGAACAGTGAGTTAAGGAATGTAACTGTCTGAATAGTTTTTCCGAGACCCATTTCGTCAGCGAGGATAGTGTCGATGCCTTGTCCCCAGGAGTACCGCAGCCAGTTAAGACCCTCAAGTTGGTACGGATGAAGCTGCATGCCGGTCTCGTACACGTAAGGTGGCTGGTCTTCGTATTTCTTGTTCAAGTTAGTGGTGGGACGATCAGGTGGTGGGTTGTATTTCTTAGGCTTCATCAATAAAGCGCCACTGCTGTCATCTTCGTCGATAATGTCTTTGTTCTTGCTCTTGCGTCCTGCTTTCTTGCCTTTGGTGCCTTTTGTCTTGCCTTCAGATGTGATGTAGCCGCGCATGTCCTGTAAATAAAAAGAGTTCCATCATTTTACTTTATGGTACGAGTTTCACTCGATTAGTTCGTTAGAGGATGTTTCGTAAATGTTCTTGACTACACTTGACTACTCAAAGCTATTTTACACGTATTGCCATTTTAGTGTTAAGTTGATTTTTGATTGACGGTTTGTAATAAAAGCTCCTAACAAAATTTCGGTTGCAATGGAATACCAAAACGACAAACTTAAACTATGCTAATGGTAAATAAACCAATGTCCAGTGCAACTATTTTTTTTATGTCCCTCAGCAAACTTCGTGTTTCGTCAGTCTAGCAGCTTTCCTCCCATTTAAAAAATATTACATTAAGTTTAAAGAGTATTAACAACTCTATATACTTCCAAGTCGATTGAGAGCTTCCGGTTTCTGCTGCACTTGGTGCAGACCAAGTGCAATAGAAATCCGACGAATGACGGAACATGAAATTTGCCAGGGGACATTAAGAAAATAGTTGTAATGTAACCAGCCTATTATCCTTCCTTTGCGAAGCGAAGACGTCTTCTCATACAGAGCAGGCACGAAAATTGATCGCCACGCTTGCACAAGATGGGTTGGCGATATCAGACTTATATTAACTATAAGTCCAGGTTTCCTCACGATGATTTCCTTCACCGATGTCAGTAATGTCCAAGATAAACTCAAAAAGTAGAAATTAATTGTAAAAGCTTTTTAACTAACCTGATAATAATCCACAGCATTCTTCAAGCCTGCTATATCGGCATTCTCCGACTCCCACGTGGCCTGGTCGTAGGACAGGTCCCTCCACTTGACGAGGAAGTACGTCGTGCCGTCGCGGGACGTGCGGTGGTTGATCACTCGGTGCACGACCAGCCATTCGGGTTTCACACCGTATCTGAGGTCATGGATTGTTTGTAAGAATTGTGAATTGGTGGGAAAAATAGTGAATGATGTTGTTTTCTTAGGGGATTATAAATACGTTGATGTTAGTTGGGCTGTGTAAAGTTTTTTTATTGGGGAAATAAAATATTTATGATGACAGCCTGAATATTTACAACAGAGGCTGCAGAACATATCTTAGTCATCATCATCAACATTTCAGCCGACTGCTGGACTGCCACTTCGACCGATTCTGTGGTTCTCGCATCCAGCGCTCTTCACATGGTCGTCGGTCCACCTTGTGGGAGGCCTTCCAACGCTACGTCTTCCGGTACGCGGTCGCCACTCCAGAACCTTTCGGCCCCATCGCCCATCTGATATCTTAGTAAAAAGCGAGCGCCTCTCGAATACGAAACCGGGTCAGAGACAAATGAAATGATCACTAAGCCTCTTAAAATAATCCCTTGATCGTTTTTTACGACCAGCTGACAATATAAAAAATAATATCGAATACCACATGATCACAGGCAATAATAACCCCATCATATTCAAAAAAAGAAAAACAAGCGAGCCTTACTGTAGTCGCATAATGATGTGTGACATCTCACCTTAGTAATAAGCAACATTAAAGGGGCTCGTCAAGTTCGTTTCTGACGGCCAACTCAAGGACCGCGCACGCTCATTGGTCAAATCAAATAGCGCGCGAAATCACTCCAACAGATATGAAGCGAAAGGAAAGGTGTACATCAAAAAGAACAGTCATAAAACGACATAAAAGACATTCTCACCTGTAATATTTCTCTTCAAGAATCTTCTCGTCAGTATCATGATCCTGCTTGTCCCGCAGCCTCTTGACGCGTCCGTCGCGCTCGTCCAAGGGTTCCTCTAGTTTAGGAGGCTCCTCGACGTCAGATTTGCGCATGTAGTAACGGTACATTAGCGGATGGAAGACGTCCAACTGAAATTTAAATCATAACACGAGATATAGAGTTGTTTGTGATTGATTAACTTAGTTCATAGCTGGTTTAAAAATAGAAGAAGCCGATGAAAAATTAACCATAAAACAACCAATCAAAGATATTAGTCAGTGGCTTGTTTCATTCACCACCTCTGAAAAAGTACCAGCAGCTAGTTCAAAGTTATTTTTATTTTCATCTAGTTAGATCCAGACATTCACTGAATACTGCCAAACAGGTCCATAGACTGTAAAATTGGATGGTTAGGTAATATTTTCTTATCTTTCTTTCTTTTTCTCGATATTTTTTCTTCACTTTCTATTTTTTTTCGTCAGTTCTGTTTTTTGATTTTTTACGTTTTATAAAACTCACCTGTAGTTCAGATATCCAGCTGCAGTGCCAATAGGACCGTTCGTGCCACTTCACGAAGAACTCCCGCGAACGCGGAGCCTTCGACTTCGCCGTTTGCTCCTTCCATCTCCACGTCAATATCTTCGCCACTTTGCCATCCAATGGTGGACACTAGAAGGATAAAAGGTTCCATAAATAACATTATTTTCAGTTGGCGCCACTTTGACAAGAGGTCTTCCATTTCGACTAAGAATAAAAAAATATATGATGACGTTCATCATTCAGTCAACGTCATTTCAGAAAACCTTCATTGCAGAGCTTCGTTTTATTTTTTAACAGTTTTCCATCTCCTGTAAGTTGTGTGTTAGTTATTATTATTAGTTACAGTTCGCCTCAAATAACTTTGCTGCTCTGAAGTTAGGTTGCGCATGCGCGCTGGTATGCGCATTACTATTTTTTTAGTAAGATTGAATACTGCGCAGTCATCTGTAGCCTAGTTCAGAGCTGCAAAGTTATTTGACGAGAAGTGTAACAACATAAAAATACAATCTATTAAAACACTAGGTAGCACTATGAACAGCATTTTTTTTTCGGATCTCAGAGTCAATGTCCGACACTTAAACTTTGATATTTTTGTCTCAAATAGCTTTGTAACTAGTTTTGTTTTTAATTGAGTAGTACACAGCTACATATCAAACTATAGTTTTCCAGTATAAGGTGACATCTCATTGTACGGAAATCCTATACAATGCAAGATCAGCTTATACTGGAAATGTATATCCATGTGTATACACGCGCCGGTTTTTTTACTACTCGTAAAAGAATATTGCAAAAACTGTATGCAAAAAAATAGCGGCATAATCTGGAAAGAAAAGTGGTCTATTCTTGGCTGAATAAACATCAAAGATTAATATCGATTGTTGCTCTATGATGATTAATTCCCTCAATATAGGTTTAAAAAAAACATGTGAATACTTACACTACATCTAGGACACTTCCAGTCTCCGTCTGGCACCTCTTCGAGCGGCGGATTGAGGCAGAACCGATGGTACGCCGACGGACAAGAGTCACAGCATAAAAGTTCGCCGCCGTCCTTGCAGACTCTGTGAAGGTAAACGAATGTGGCAATGTAGTCGTAAGTTTTGTAAACTTTGTGATGATTTTTTTACATACTAGCTTTTAAAAGCTATTCATATATTATATTTCATATAACTCTATTGGTTTACGCGGCGTACGCCAGTAAAGATCCTAGTCGGCATCATTTTTTCCGACATCTTTAACAATCATGGTCATATTTCAGCCAATTTACACAAAACTTTAATGAATTAAACACGGTCATTGGTGTTTTTTTTTTTTAATAATCCGTTCGGTAGTTTTTATTTTTGTGTTTATCGCGTTTAGATAGAAAGACAGATGCGGCGAGGGGCTTTGTTTTATAATAATTGTAGTGATTGATGACAAACAGGCAATAGTAAAAAACCTACACTGGGTCCAAAATTGACTGCACGGTTGGCGCAATGGTTAAGCGATTGACTGCTGCACTGCGTGTCGCGGGTTCGATTCCCGCGCGGAGCAAATATTTGTATGACTTACAAGTACTTGTTCCGAGTCTGGCTGTTCGTGTATGTGAGTTTAAATGTTTGTAAACGCATCCACAATACAGGAGAAACTCCAAGCGTGGGGCAAGATTTAAAAAAAAAATCAAAAAAGGTTTGTGGATGATAATGATGCGAAGGATTTCATAATATAGGACGATCTATTCTACGACGGACGTCTATTCTTATAACAAGTCAGTGATCGATTCAAGCCAAGACATGGGCTACCTTTGTTCAAAGATACCAATATCTGAATTATATTCTATATATTGCTCAATCCATTCTGTTATATAATTTTCCTAATACAAAAAAGGTTCAAGCATTAGGAGGACAACCATTTCTAAGTTATTTTATGGTTATTTTGCCTTTTGTAAGCTGCACTCTTACCTGCAGAACTCTTGATGCTCGTCATCATCTTCCTGGTCCTGATTGCCCTCGGCCTCGCAGTGTGGACAGGACCAGCGACCCTCAGGTGTCTCCTCTAGCTCAGGCTCGAGACAAACCAAATGGTAGGCACGTGGGCACGTGTCGCAAAGGATTATCTCACCACCTTGTTGGCAAACCTGGTAATAAACGAGAAATAAGCTTTATTTTGTCTTCCTTACAGTAGAAACTTCACTGAGGTTGAAATTATCTGAAAGGTCATGTTTGTGAACGGGCGCCGTCGGAAGGGACTGGCCACGGCTTATTTTAATTTTTTAATGGTTTTTCTTTTTACTATCGACGCTTTTAATATGCACGTCTTTCTACATTGTTATCACATGTATAATTTCAACATGAATGATGTACTCAATATTTTGATTTAAATGAGTGTCCATTGAGTTTCTTGTCTGTTCTTCTCCATGGGAACCTACCACGCTTTGGAATGGGCAACTAGCTTTATTTTTCTGACTGATCGCGACCCCTTGACAATTCAAAAGTGCCTGTAATTGGTTTATTTGAAATTAATGGTTTGAGTTCTATCACAGAGAAGAAAAAATGACAAGGTCCGTTTTATAACAAGCAAGTGACAGTCAACCATAAGTCGCGTCTTATGAGACGGGGTGAAGGTGGTAAAGCATTTACGAAGTCGATACTGCTCGACATCTGCTACTTTTCTGGAAGCAAAGACTTCTTTGTATGTCGATAGTTAATTTGATATTATATTGAGTCTTATTGATTTCCTTATCTGCAAGTTTCAATAAATCAAGAATTAAAATGAGAACAGGTTACAAACCTCACAATAGTCCTGGTGTTCATGCTCTCCCTCGGCGCCGTCGGGGAATTTACTTGTGGTCTTCAGTTTCTTCTTCTTTTTGCTCTTGTTTCCAATCTTGGTCTTTGCCTTCTTTTTGGGTTGCTACAAAGGAAAAACAGGGCTTATAAAAGTAACTTCGTTAGTAAAGTAGTATACACATTGCAAATCAGTTATTCACAGGTGTCTATCTATTCTGGTATCTGTAACTAAACCTTTATAAACACAGTAAATGACCAACAAAGGTCGACCTGTGATAAAAAATATTAGTAGTCATTCAAATACGAGTAGAAAATAAAGTAACATAGTACATGTGAGTCTCACTTATTCGGTACTATTAAAACTAGGGGTGCCGGATTATTTTAATGTTCGGATTACTGGATTGTATAGAAAAATTCAAGATAAATAGTAGAATGAAGCATTTTTCATGATATACTAGTTTAATAAGGGAACATGTATAATAGTGTGCTACACATTTCTTTGTGTGAATTACATATCTTACTGATGTCTGTTTTTTTAAAACTTGTAGTCCATAATTAAAAACTTTCGCTGGTGGTGGAGAGTGCTGGATTAGTGAGACTATTGTATTGAAATATTGTTCGGCCGCTGAACCATGTTAATTTTCATATTGAGCAAGACAGTGAGAATAACTCATTAAAATTAAGAAATTCTTAGCTTCATTTTAATAATTAATTATGTTCGTGTTATGTAACTGTATCTTTGAAACACACTCCCGAAGGACAGCATAACAGTGGAACTTTACAAAAGTTTCTTACTGTAATTACCTAACTGTTATTACTAAGCTTACCATGTAAACTTTCCAGTAAATTAATAAAATGTTTAAATATAAAATGTTGCCACTCACAGGTACAGCAGGGTCCTCTTCCTTCACCACTACTTCTTCCTCGGCGGCGGCCGCTACTGCTGGCTTCGGCTCTTCAGCCTCGGCCAACATTTGTTCAAACTCTGCATCAGAGTCCGAGTTCACGACACTACCTTCTTGTTCTTCCTCCTAGCGAGAAAAACACAAATTCCTATAGAAACCTGTGCGAATAATACACCGTAAAATACTATAATGACTATGTTTAGTGGAAGAATTTGCCAGGAAAGTGTTTCAGTATTTTTTTTATCAGCAGATGGACTAGCTGCCGCATTCATAATCTTTTAGCTGTATTTTACATCTTCATAATACATAATTATAGAGAAATGGGGGAAGGCATTTTGTTTTGGCAATTAATAACATTATTAGGGGGTAAAACGTTGATTAAGGCATCAATGGCATTCTTTAGGTCATCTAAGGTGCAAGAGAATGAGCACTTAGGAGAATGTGGCCTCCAACTTGGCTTAAACAATACGAAGTCAAATCAAACACGAAAAGAAGGAGGTAAAACAACCGTGGAGGACTTGAAAGAAAACCGTTGTGCTAATGTAATGTATACTGTAAGCTGTACTTCAGTTAGGAGAGGCACATCTTCGCGGATAGCACTATCCATAACGTGCTGTCGTTCGCCGTTATACTGTTTTATTTTACTTAAAATAAATCAAATATACAGCAATTTATATAATAGGCTATTAAAAACTCACGCTGCTAGTCCTCTTCCGCTTACTAAACTTGATCTTCAGGGTGGGCACCTTGGGCTTGCGGCCCGGCTTGCCGCGCGGCCCGGCGGCCGCGCCGTGCTTGGGCTTGCGGCCGCGCTTGCGCGGGGCCGCCGCGCCCGAGTCGCTCTGTTCCTCCTCCTCCTCCTCTTCTGGCTCTTCTAGTGCTTCTTCGTTCTGTGCGGAATTAATAAAGTCAGTTAGTTGTCATAGCTTAGAAAGCCAATCTAAATGTTATCAGTAGCCATCGTCAATGGAGTACATGAGGTGACCTACGCAGGCAAAACTCTGTAACGTACGAGTCGTGGCACGACAAGGACAGCTTTAGGGTGGTTCGTGCGCTAACGAATAAACATCGCAAAGTTCCATCCCATTGTGCAAACAAATTAGACCAGCATGTCGATTCCCGTAACCACTTCACCGTGAAAACATGTGAAGTGAGCGTGGAGTGAGCTGTCAGTGTCATCTCACCCTGTTGGAATGACAACTCACTTCACCTAAGTTTTCACGGTGAGATGGTTACAGAATAGCACTGCTGTTTCCTGACTTGTGATACGGGGAGTGTTATATATCGCGCACTAGATGGCGACCAGTTAAACTATAGAAGCCGGCTAGATGGCCGTTGCGTCCAAGTGCGCGACTCATATCGGTTTTTATAGTTTTGATCGGTGCGCACTGGACGTGCACCTCGCGCACTGGTCGTGGCCGTCTAGTGCGCGAGGTCCCTTACTGCGGAAAATTGTCGTAGGTATATTGTAACTATCACGAATGGATAGCGAAAATTGAAATAGAATCTCTACCACTTGGGCACAAAGGTCTAAAAGTATAATTACCTTAACCTCTTTAGGGGTGCGTCCAGGCCGGCCGGGTTTAGGCACGTAGTCTGAAGTTGTCGACGTGTTTGTGTTGTCTTCGGAGCCCATAACCGGGGTCCCGCTGCTAAGGTGGGGGTTTGTTTCGCAGAACAGCCGCCATTTTGCTGCTACTAACATCATCAGCTTTGATACTGGAACCTGGTTGAACGAAAGGAGTCAAGTTAGTGTCCTTCTTTCTCGCCGATTTTCATTAATTTTTAAACTTTGTAAGCGCAAAAGTTTGTTTCGTTAGAACAATAAGAGCGGTTGTGGCTCAGTGGTAACAGCCGCGACTTAACAGTTGTAGGCCGCAGGTTAGAACCCTGACAGGCGCTTTCATCATCATCATCATTTCAGCCACAGGACGTCCATTGCTGAACATAGGCCTCCCCCAATGATTTCCAAATCGGCCGGTTGGAAGCGACCTGCATCCAGCGGCTTCCTGCGACCTTTATTAGGTCGTCTGTCCACCTTGTGGGCGGACGTCCTACGCTGCGCTTGCCGGTACGTGGCCTCCATCCCAGAACCTTTCTGCCCCATCGGCCGTCAGTTCTGCGCGCTGTGTGCCCCGCCCACTGCCACTTCAGCTTGCTAATCCGTCACACACAGGCGCTTTACTTTATGGAAATTATTTCATCAGCACTGCTCTCAAAACGGTGAAGGAAAACATCGTGAGGAAACCGGCATGTCACCGGCAGAACCGAAAATTCGAAGACATCCACTAATCAACACTGGGCCCGCGTGGTGGATTACGAACGACCCACTCCCTACTACCGACAGGACGCCTGAGTCCCAGCAGCGGGTACATTATAGAGGTTGATCATGATGAAGACCAACAGATTGAGTTTGTTTTTCGAAAAAAACAATTTAGTTCTGAACTCAATCAGAACCCGTAATAATGGGTACTTTATGTACACATCTAGAAGAGATATCTATATCTTCTATTCTTCTTTATGGGTTTCTATATCTTCCAATTGGAAGGCAAGGTACAGGTCGTCTAGGTACATTGCATTTTCTTGAATTCTTCAAAAATGATTCATCAAGTTTTTTTTTTATTAGTAGGGCTAATAACATCGGAGCTAATGGAATGAGGAAGTTTCTAGTTACTTCGTCTATAACTAGGTAGGTGAAATAGGAGGTAAACAAACAGCCAATAGAGATTGACTTAATTAAGTAATGGAAATATTGATATTTATATGAATATGAACTATAACTGTAAATATTGATAAGTCTCCCATTTTGAGAATTGCAAATAGGTATGTCAACGATTTTTACGATACGCTCATGTCTTTATGCGAGTGATTAAGTAAGCGTGCTCCACCATCGATCACATCATAGCTTACCATCACGTGAGGTAGTGGTCAAACGCGAGCCTACCAGTACTAATAATATAAAATGTATGCTAGGGTTATAAAACCCGAACTCTGACATTCATCAGGCGATACGACTCTAAGGGCCCTATCTCACTACAACACCAGTGACGCAGCAACCATAGCCGCACTGCTAAAAAATATATATTTGATCGCACGCCTGGTGAGATACCAAAGTCAAAGTCAAATAATTTATTTCAATTAGGCACAAAAAAGGCACTTATGAACGCAAAAATTTACAAAAAAAAAAAAAAAACTAGTCGCCCCTTCCAAAAACCACCTACCATAAAGCTGTGTATATTTTGTTGGCAACCATCGTTGGATCTTGCGACAAACATCTTCAATTCCTCAATATTCCATACAATATTCCTCAATATAAGTGAACTTACCTTAGGGTTCTCTTTGACGAGCAATGGCCGCACATGTTGCTGGAACAGCTTGTACGAAGTCAAGTTCTCTAAGTCGGCCTCTGAATACTGTATGTCCACGTCAGTAAGCCCGAATGACGAGCACACTTCTTCAACTGTCGGCATGCCTACTGTGGAAACATTGCACATTTAGGGTCGGCTTGCAATGGGCGAAGAGCGGTTTTCCACGCAGAAAGATTTGGCATGTAGAAATACAGTCGAAACTACATTAAATTAATCACTAGTCCGAGAATGCAACTAACGGACGAATTAGAATTCCTTTCCTTTGTGCATTTCTAATCAGTCTAAAATCAATTCTATTTACACTTGCATAAAGTTGATGTTTGTTTAAGTGGAAATAACATAAATTGGAAACAATTATTTAAATAGACCTTATGTAGTTTATTTATTTATTTAAATGTATAAAAATTATGTATTAGGTATGTTAAAACTGTTTGTACTCCCCGTCACTTGTTCATAAGGGTTCATTAGAAAACCAGCGTCAGACAGTATTAGTCGGGCATTAATGCTTAAATGAACCATTTTGGCGCAGCCGTGAGGCACACTATTATTGCTTTATGATTATTTTATTTTTTTATTTTGTTATTATGTTTCACGAACTGTGTCCAAATAAATATTATTCTTTCATTCTTTTTTTTTTACCGACTTCAAAGAAATAGGAGGTAGTATGTTCGTCGTCTATTTGTATTTTCATCGATGTTTATGTCAATTGTAAACCGATTTTGAAAATTATTTTTTCATTTGGAATAGGAGGCTTGCGTGGTGATCCCATATAAATTTTATTAACTTTGCTTGGGTAGTTTTTGAGTTCCTAATAGGTATTTTTCCCACTTAGTCTATGTGGACGATAACTTCATGTCACTGTTAGTTACATTATTACATAGCAGGTAGCGTAAGTCGGTTATTTTCTGTTTTGTAATAAGTTTTTTTTTTTTGAGCCTATAAATCTGCGCCAACTGGGATTATGAAGGGTCTAGGTATTCACAATTTTAATTGTAGGCTTGTACTTTCGCTCTATACCCTCTAACTTATTCTAACTCCCTGACATTGAGAATCTGTAAGTGACTGTACATATTTACAACAGTATTTGCATTTTGCCATACAATATTGCATACAAATGAACTCGTAAACTTAATAGGCAATTGAATTTTATTGATCGACATTATTTTTGTGCTTAGATGTAAGTTTTCTCTTCCGTGACCTTTCAGCAAAACCTTTGTAATTCCTTTGGGATCTCACTTCTACCAAACATGTTGACTTGAATATTCGATAACATGCCTAAAAAAACATTACACTTCTTTTTTGGGTTAGTCGTGTAAAAATACATGTGGAATCGATCAAATGGGATGTTCAATCCAATCCGATCTCTCCATAATGAGGAAAAAAAAACAATCTCAATCAGGATACTACTACCAACATGATAGAAAAACATGCACAAATTATAGACACAGACGCAATAACGATCTTGAATCATGATAGAGAACTGAGCAAGGTCATTATAAACTTGAAGAGGTCATTGCACTGCGCGTCGGTAGACTTCGATTAAAATATCTAGGATATAATGATTCATTCCATTATTTGTATGTAGTGCATGTCCTGCATCCCAAAGTACTCGAGAAGTTTTAAATAAAGTTTCAAATGCTTGTAATTTTTCTTGCACAGACTCCTCGCGTTATTAATATGCGTGACGCGTGAGTCGTTACGTAACTAATAATATAAGTACTTGAAAAACCGATGCGTAAAACTAATTATCAACAAATGAATGGTTGTATCATATTGCAATTTCGTTGTCGAATATTGGGCAAATATTGGGCACAGTTACTTTCACATATACTTATCTGTTTTTAATACACTTTTCAGAATAACCTTGAAAGTATTTATTTAATAAATAGGAGAACTGAAATTAGGGTTTTACCCAAACAATATTTTCCTGTTCAAAATTATGCCTGTCATACTAACAGGGACTAATATTCCCATCGGAGTAAGATGGCTGCATAGCAACCAAATAATAAAAAAACAGACAAAAAAAATAACCAGCCCAGCAGTGGCACGACTACGGTAGAGGTATGCCCGGCTTGGGCAGAGCACCGCCGTGTCCTCGTGGAGGCGATCGGTGGCGGGGATCTCTCGCGTCCGGCCCTGGTCCAGGCCATAGTACGGAGCGAGAGGGCATGGGAGGCCGTCACCTCCTTCTGCGAAGCAGAAATGCTCGCGAAGGAGGAGGCGGAGCGCGTGAGGGAGAGGCAAATTTCGCGCCCTCACGCCCCTAGCCGCCGCAGGAGGAGACGCCCCGGGCGTCGGGAATCGATCGCGGATTCCCGGCCACCGTAGGCGCGGGCTTGCGGACGGTGAGCAATGGGTAGCTCGCCGTCCGGTAAGGACCAAGCCCGGGTCTCAAAGAGATGTCAGCGAGTGAAGGGGTCCGATGAGACCATTGCCTGCCGGGGTTGCGGGAAAGTCCGAATGGGATACCGTGGCCCCCTGGCATTGCACAGGCAAGAGAAGGAACACGGGTGGGTTTTAGTCAGTAAGAGTCTGACACGCCCTCCCGCTCCACCCAGAGCGGGAGGAGTCATTTGATGATTTCCCACCCAAAAAAAAAAAAAAAAAAAAAAAAAAGCAGTGGCACGACATAACAATTATTGGTGTATTTTGCATACTACCTGAGTTAACATTAAGTTACAAGCTTCTAGACTTTTAGAGATACAACTTTAGAAACCTTTACTATTTATTTCTGCTAAGAAAAATTCACCCAAGCACACACAGCCTCATCATTAATTACCCATTGGGTTAGTATTATGAGAAGCTGGTGTGATGTAGAGAAGAAATCCACAAAAATATTTTTTTTTTTTTTTGTCTGTATGTTTGTTCCGGCTAATGTCCAAAATGGCTGGACCGATTTTGACAGGACTTTCACTGGCAGATAACTGATGTTATAAGGAGTAACTTAGGCTTACTTTAGAAAAACCCACGCGGGCGAAGATGCGGGCAACAGCGAGTAAGTTATAAAACCGATAAATAATACTTACTAGATCCTGAATCAGAGGCTGCTGGTGTCACAGGTGTGCCGTGCTTACTTCCTCTGCCTTTTCTAGATTTTTTTGTGGATGACATGGCACTGAGTGCATAATCACTGTCACCTTCTGCCTCAATCTCAACTCCTCCACCACCACCAAATTCTTCATCCTGAGTAAGAAAACATTAGTTTAGAAATAGAGAAGGTTTAATATACATAGACATAGATGCTAATCTGTTATATTATACAATCTAAACTATTCTAAACTAATACTATAAAGAGAAAATATTTGATTGCTTTTATGTTTTAAAAGAATACAGAAAACAAAAAACACTTTGAAACAGAAGTGGAGATGGGCAGGTCATAAAGCATGGCATAAAAATAAAAGGTGGACCCTTCAAATAACAAAATGGCGTGGCCCAGCTGAGCAGGAAAACTAAGTGTTGGAAGGCAAAGAAAAAGATGGGTTGATGACATCATACAAACAGCAGGAAAAACCTGGACAAATATTGCTACAGATAAGTAAAAAGTGGAAAAAGATGGAGGAGGCTTATACCCTTGGGGACCACACTAATTTGGAAATAAAGCTATAATAATAATAATGTTTGTATGTTACGCTTTCACTAAAACGGCTGAATAGATATGAATGAAATTTGGAACATGGGTAGACCATGATCCTATATCCTAGTCCTATCCCGAGGAGTAGGGAATAAAATACTTTTTATCCCGATATTCCCACGAGATCGAGACTAATGCGCGTGAAACCCCGCGGGGCGCAGCCAGTACTAAATGAAATTCAAACTTATTTATTCATAAAATGCTGAGAATCACCAGTCTTTGAATATCAAGAGTTATAAAAGTCAGCCTCTACAATACCACCTTAGGCCGCCATTACACTTGTAAGTTTTCCTAACGTAAGACGCTTACGTAATTAACTTACGATAAATATGCAAATGTAAACTCTCGTGATTATCGTAATTTCTTCTTACATCTCACGCAGTCATTAGTTACTTACATAAATTTTACTAAAGCAACTTACAAGTGTAATGGCGGCCTTACAATAATTCCTAGCGTTTAAGCTGAGAAGTGGTGCATCAAACTCCCTAGAAATAATACTAGTAGCTTTTTCAATTACCACAAAAAAATGAGTTTCCTTTTTTGTAAACTACTGTTGAATTGTTTATTAAGATTTGCATGTGTGGTTATAGGTAGTAATATTAACTTTAAGTTAACATTGAAATTAAATGACGTTTTGTTTGTTTTGGAAAGGTCGAAGTACTGTGCGAACTTTCTGTCTTTACAATTATATTTTTGTTTTTTTTAAACGTTGCCCCACACTAGGAATTTCTCCTGTATCGTGGGTGCGTTTACAAACATTAAAACTCACATACACAAACAGCCAGACCCGGAACAACTACTTGTAGGTCATACAAATATTTGTTCCGTGCGGGAATCGAACCCGCGACACGCAGTGCAGTCAGTCAATCGCTTATCCACTGCGCCAACCGTGCCGTATTTACTCAAGGGACTTGATTTTTTTTTAAGTAAAAACAGTTTTTAACAAATATGGATATAAAATAAACTTATCACGGAATATTACAAAATTTATGATTACTTCATACTAGTTTCCGCCAGCGACTTCGCCCACGTGATATTTTACAAATTATGGCCAATGTTGCTCAGGGATAATATAGCATTCTTCAGGTTAATATTTTTTTTTAAATTGGTCTAGTAGTTTTTGAGTTTAATCATTACACGCAAAAATACTAATCTATTTTTTAAAATAATATTATCTAGTGAAGATGTAGTTATGTAAACTTTTTGACTATTAAATAGTTTGTGCAAATTGTAAGTTCTCAAACATCTTTTTATCAAATATGATCAGTTTTATTTCAAATTTAAAAGAAAATAATTTAAATCCATTAATGGAAAAACCATATCAGATTTATAGTAGTGGCACTGATTAAAACGTAAATATAATAAAACTCAATCTACAATAGGTAATTGAATACTTGATAGTCAATCATTATGCTAAAGGATGACAAATAATTGATTTTATAGTAAAATCAGCTTATAAAGTGCTAAGTATGATTTGATCAGTAATTAGATCATTGATGACATCACATATTTGGACAAGTCCACATGAGTTTTAAAAACTATCTCAGTGATGTAATTTATAGAGTTGAATTTTATGTGAAAGAGAATTTTATTTATCATTTATACATACAGACATTATTGTGCTTACACCAGATTATACATAACAAAGTAATTTTTTTAAACTTTTTTTTAAGAGGTTAGGTAGATGGGTATAGAATAGGTTTAGTCAAGATTGAAAGGAATTACCGGAATGCCAAACAAATGCCTCATTGGTCTAGTGGTTGCAAACCCTACTGCTGAGAATGAGTCCTGGATTTGATTCCTGGGTTGGGCAGTGTTATTGGATTTTTCCATCTGGAATTTTTCAGTAGCAGCCCGGAGTCTAGATTTGCGCCCGTTTGATGGCAATAGGCTCGCCCCCTATTACATGGGACTCAAACATAACTGGCGAAATGTGGGTGAATAACACCTCTGCCTAATCCTTCAGTGAATACAAGTGTGATAAAAGGAATGTCATGTAAGGAAGTCATTGAGAATTAGATTTTTTGTTCTAAATTGCTCTTTGCATGCTTTTTAGATTGGGTATCTGGGATATAAGGATATCTAATGTCAATAAAACTAAAATAATGCTTTTTAGCTTACCTCTTCACTCTCATTCTTACGCTTCTTCTTTTTCTTCCTACCCTTCTTCTCTTCTCCACGGGCTTTCCTTTTCTTTCCCTTTTTCTTCTTTCTACCATCTTCAGGTGAGTAGTCTTCGTCCTCCTAACAATATCATTCACGATGATCAATTAACTTCAACAACACAACCATAACACAAATAGCAGTACCTCAAATGTTTACAAATACAATCATTCACAGTGGAATAATACTAAAAACATGAATGGATATAATATTTTACAATTACCTTTGGAGGTGCTTCATCACTCTCTCCTGAGTTCTCGTTCTGACCCTCACCTTCCTCCACGTCCTCGTCGCCTGCAAGTTCACAATAAACTGGTCAAACCAGTCCACCACTCCACCCTCTTACCAACACTCTAGCTAAACCTTTACGATACTGCATTTCGCCACATGAGCACACTCCTCACGCTAAGGTCAGTAATCCCTTTGTTTGGCGGCGTCCATTTTGTTAAGTAGTAATGAGGGGATATCGCATGTTCTTTTCTGTCACAAACTGCCACTTAAAAATATTTACA
This sequence comes from Xanthia togata, assembly GCA_963853775.1. NCBI lineage: Eukaryota > Metazoa > Arthropoda > Insecta > Lepidoptera > Noctuidae > Xanthia > Xanthia togata. Next base: position 6,059,354 of record OY970802.1, on the reverse strand, counting down.
ACCACAAAATAACAAATACAACCTTAATTCACTGAAAAACCACTTCTTTGATAACACATCACTCTGTTTGAACTAAATAAGTGGCAAAAACTAAGTCACGGAACCCAAAATTTTCTAAATTTTTAATTGCTTATACCGCAAGTAAACACATGATACCGCTATTCGCGGCTTACCTATGACATGCTAGCTAAATTCAACGTTTACCTGCGAAAGAACCGTCTACTTCATCATCCGATGCCATTTAGATCACTAATCAACACAACCTGCAATAAGATTAAAGATTTTGGTCTAGAAAAGATAAAGGACGCGCAGTTTTTGCGACAAATGGTAATTAATTCAGAAATTGATGCCGCCGTCACTACACGGCAAACTAGCGAGAGTTCTTGTCTCGCTCGCACACATTCAAAAATATAGGAAAAAAGAAATTATAGGGTGATCATACTTTATTGAAATATTCTACTATGTACCGATAAAATCTAGCAATGCTAAAAAAGTATGACTTGACATTTGGCTAATTCTTGACACGTGTTTCTCCCAGCTAGGGTTATTTTTGAAATACATTTTATAATGACATTAAAAACGAACTTCGATTAGTACGCATAGTGGCAAGGTCTGGTTCACACTTATCACCAATAAATGTTAATACCATTCGTTTGCTAAAAATTCATACCAAAATACTAGGTTTCTGCATAGTTCCAAGCTCATATGGCCAATAAGCGCAAGAGATTTAAAATAAATCGACCATGCTCAATTCTAGACAAAAAATCGGTATGTTCCCACTTGTTCCACTAAACATCTACGAGACATGAACATTTTAAAAGTAAAGAACAATATGAATGATGCCTGGGTCAAAAAAAGAATTCTATTTAGTCCGTCAGTCAGATAATAAAAAAATATTAGACACGTATTTTTTGCTTTATCATATTAATAAAAAATTACTTAGATACTACGCATTAAAGTTGGGGAGTGGGGGTTGATACGTCACAAGTATGTATAAAATCTACATACAAGTGACGTCATGGCACATTATAACTCAATATATTGCCGTAATCTTTTGATAACGTAAAAAAAGAAAAAATACGTGTACGTTATTTTTTCATAATCTACATTACGGAAAAAAACATTTTTTTAGTCATCATCCCTCTTGTCTTATTCGTAAGTTTTAACAGAATTCTGATTTTGACGCTACCGCTACCGGGTTGGTTACGATATGAAAAAACAAATGGACGCTCAGCATATTTCAAGTTTTCGCGACAGGTTACCTGAAGCCGTTTTTTAATCAGAGCACCTGAAGTTGTCGCTTCTATTTAATTGGACTGTCCAGTCCGCCGCAGAAGCACGATCCTACACGTACGGTTGAACAAGCTCATCAGCTGGTTAGGATTCACAGGCGATTCGTCGACGTCGCGTCTGGTGACTTATAAGGGCAAATGACTGAATAAATTAATCCGTTTACCTCAGACGGTTACAGGTATATCTGATGAAAATGTTGAACTCGTTGTATTCAATTCGAATGTTAAAATCTACCATTTCATCGAGTAATTATTGAGTGGTAATATTTTTTGCCAAATGACAACTTTACAGAACTAAAATGTTGCAACTGTATAAAATACTAAAACTAAGCATTCATTCATTCACAATTAGATAAAATGGAAAATATTATTCAAAATAAATTAATAATGATTACTTTCACAATTAAACGAAACCAACATATTTTGTGGGTTGGTAAAATAAAATTATTAAAATATCTGGCTAATCGTGGGGACTTTGTAATGTGGCTTGGTGACGGTCCGTCCATTTATGCGAGAGCGAGAGTACGCAAAACTGTCGCTATCTTCTTCTTTCACATTCATTGATTGACTTGAATTTGACAATTTGTTATTGTTTAGCTGTGGTTTGAGGTTTTGCTGCGGTCAATACGAAGCATGCTTTTTATTTATTGATTTTATGGAATTTGTAATTACTATTCCAGTAGTTTATTCTTAAATAGTTTCACAGCATCACAAAAATGAACGCTTTACTAAATTACGGGTCATCATCTAGTGATTCTGAGGAAGATAACACAGAGCATGAAAAGTAAGTAAAAACTGCAGTTTGTAAACTTTACCACAATTGTTATTTTAAACTTGTTGTTTAACACTAGACTGTGCTCGATTTCCAGATCTCAGACAGAGAGCACAAAGCCTAAACTGCCAAAGCCGACGATCGGAGAAAGTAGCCTTCAAACTTCTGTATTTTCCAATCCGTTCGTGGAAGCTGAACTAGCAAAGGCCGCAATACTCGAGAAGCATGTTAAAATGGTATATGTTGACTTTCTATCAGACAAATATAATTTACAAGTCCATGACATAGAGTTTTAAATCAAAGTTTTTGTTTAGCAACATGTTGGATTATAAACCTTCTATACTCTTGTAGTTGTTGTATACATACCTTATCAGCCAAAGACGAATAATACTCAATTACTTAGGTAGCTAAGAAACAAATCAACAGTCTGTAGCAACCCACCAGACTTGATAATCCTATCACTAAACTAATAAATAATCTATTAACTACAAGGTTTATTATCACTATCATCATCTGAAACCCTATCAAAATACTTATACTATACTTACCTACATAATTAATCCTTGCATAAATTTCATGGTATCTAAAGAACAAAAAAGTTTAGTATCAAGTGGTGCATACAATCGTCAAGTACATAGGCAAAACTGTAAGGTTCCAGGTAAAGACAACACACAGATGATAAATGGCAAACGGATATGCTGGAACTACCGGAAGGGCCGCTGTCGCTTTGGACACAACTGCAAGTACGCACATGACACAGATATACAGAAGTCTAATGATGAAATGGAAGCAGATAAACAGGTACAGCTTGATCACATTAGTACTGTACATACTACTTGGCAATATAATGATCACATAGGGTTAAACACCCTTAATACTGTTAACCTGTTAGTTTATGTAGATGGACTAAAACTAACCATTTTTTATCTTTAGCATCATTATTTATTTTATCAATAATATAACATTTCTGATTCAATAATGTAGTACTTAATTTAATAAGCTTTTAAATAATATATCGTCGTATAAGAGTACTGATCTTCTAACTCCATTTTTACCATAAATAAGTTTTTGGTATCAATGGAAAGAGCAAGCAAAATTCTACAAAATCGTAAAACTTGCTAACAGCGTCTGACGCACAACAAACCTCTTTTCGCGCCTCAATCATACAGACCTGCAAACTCGCACATTCCGCGCCCTTTTTTTGAACAGTGAACTGCTCGTTCCAACGCAGCGTGATAATTTACAATTTTTTTAAGAAAAAAGGTGTTTTCAAAGCATTGCCGTTAATGGAGTCTCACTACTGCCGCTCTTCGACCTCAAGAAAATATGTTCAACCAAACTCTGGCCAACCAAAACAGCTTTGTACACATTTTATGTATCTAACTGGTGCACGACACAAAACACCCAACCTTTGTCTTCTACTGTTTTTTTTGATACTATGTTGGAAGAAAATATTTCATTATTTAGACCAAAAAAAGATGAATGTGAAAAATGCACAGCACATAAAATGGGAACTTTAGAATAAAGTGAATACCAATTACATAAACTGAAGAAATAAGAAGCAAGAGAAGAAAAAAGAAAAGATAAAGAACGACCAACTCTGGTATTTACTGTGGATATGCAAGCCATTTTATTGGCCCCAAAGTCGAATGTGAGCGTACTTTATTACAAAACTAAGCTCCAAGTATACAACCGTTGTTTTTACAATAATATTAATAAAGATGGATATTGTTTTTTGTGGAATGAGACGGAAGGAGGGCTTTGTGCTGAAGAGTTTGCATCAATATGGACATATTTCCTTGAAAACAAAATTTTATCCCTTATGAACAATAGGGAAAATGTGCAAGTGATTATTTACTCGGATGGATGTGGATACCAGAACCGTAATACGACCATGTCCAACACTCTTAAATATTGCAGTAACAAATAATATCACAATAGAGCAAAAGTACCTAGAATTTGGACATACCCAAATGGAGGTGGACAGCATGCATTCTCTCATAGAACGCAAACTGCGTAACAAAACTATTAACGTTCCGGCAGACTATGTCCAAGTTGTTCAAAGTGCCCGAAAAAATACATTTAATGTAGAGTTCTTGGAACACACGTTTTTTAAAAAAATTTATACCGTGTCCAGCTTCAAAAATATTCGTTCTGGGCGATCTGCTGGAGACCCAAAGGTAACTGATATCCGTGCTCTCAAATATTCTTCGTCGGGAGATATACACTACAAGCTTCGTTTTGGAGACTCCTGGGCGCTATTGCCACAAAGAAAAACTTGTGTGCAGCCAAAGACCTGGATTCAACTAGAATCTCTATACCAAGGCAGGATTGCGATCAGCGCTTGCGAGTATGAAGACTTACAGATTATCAAACAAACGCTCCCGTCCGATTTCAGACAGTTTTATGATAATCTGCCACATAATTAGTGGATATCATTTTTTTCTTTTTTTTTGTAATAATTGTTTAATTTCGTTTTTAAATAAATACAGTTATCCTTTTAGCACTCTCTGTTATTTAAAATGATTATTTGCTAACTCCCACATAATACATTACATAAATCTAATTTTGCCATAATACAATTTGCTAACTCCATTTTTCTCTTATTATTCTAAAACAGATAATTGTAAAGTATTTTTTTGTATAAATAAAAATAGCTTACTCTAATATCTACCAACGGGATCTTCATATTTTTTATCCTATTAGTAACAAGATAATAATTCAGTTTTTTTGTCCCCTTACAAATTCACTACCATGGAGTTAGCAGTTTAACACTCTTAGACGACGATATGTAAACCACCAACCTTTTTTTTCAAATAAGTTTATATTTTAGTTTGAGATAAATAATATAATCTGCTTTGAAAATAAATAAAGAAAGAACGAAAAATGCATTTATTGGCATTACAAAAAATACACCTTAAAACTATAAAAACAGAATACAAATTATTATAATGCCAAAAGGGCCTCAGCTCAGCATAATGTCAGATGACAACACAAAGTGACGCTGATTTTCAGCTGCAACCCACAAGTGCAAGTGCTAAGCAAGGCCAATGGCAATATGTCGTCCATCCAATTTCACAAGCAAAATAATTATCATTTCCAGAAACTGAAGTCTGTGGTATGTGAAGGTGCTGGCACTATGACGGCAGTACCGCCACCCCTAGCCGTCCTTGACACCGTGTTGCATACAGATGACGCAATCTGGGAGGGCGCGGCAGACAAGAAAAAACTAAAACGGCCAGGACTTAGCCAGACTCTAGTCCCCGGCAAGAAAGTTATCAAAATGTATAAAGAACAAAAAATCAAAGATACAAATAAAAACTAAATAACAAATCCTGTTAAGGTTGCTGTATTTGTGGCATGGTTGAAATTGGGCAGCTCTATTATGTTTCGCGTCTAAAATAGTTTTAATATAGGCACTGATTTTGGCTTTGCATTTTCTGTATACAATAATTCGTAAATAGTACCTATCTCTATCAGCCGATGCAGAGGCCCGTATTTTAAAGTAGGGTGTCTACTCCTGAAAACGAAGGGCCCGTAATTTCGGCCGAAATTACGGATTTGGCCTCAAGAATAAATCTTGATTAAAAACGGACAATGACAACTAGTTTTGAGACTGAGTGAGAATTACAATGAATTGTAATTCTCACTCAGTCTCAAAACTAGTTTAATTTCTTTTCAAATCAAGATTCATTCCTGAGCGTCGTTCTAGACAACGGCTCTTGATCCTCGAATACTCAAACGCCACTTAACATGCCAGGCCGGCACAGACCTGGTGAAGCACGTGATTGTCAATGCCAAACGAATATCAAAATTGCATTCCAAAAAATAAAGTTGAAATAAATAAAAACCGGCCAAGTGCGTGTCAGACCACGTAAATGAAAGCTTCCATATTTGGGATGAATTATTTATCCCAAGAACAAACTAAACTTTGTTGCTGAAAAAAGTTCTCCCATACATAGATATACGTCACGGTCAATTCTCCAACTGGAAATGTAAGTTCGTAAACTCAAACAATATGATAAAACTACAAATTACCGATTTTCTTACTTTTCCTTTGCTTTTGCTGTGGGCTGGTGAGACCTGCTACTTGCCAAATGTCATAATTCTAGGTCAACGGGAAGTACACCTATAGGTTTTGATTCATTTGCGAGTATCAAAATATGTCGCATAAATATGGGCGTATTTTTTTATTGCGTTGACTTAGAATCATGATTTTTTTAGAGCTCCAGGGGACCGTAGATCTACGTATAAATTGTTATTAATTTCAACTTGATAGACCGGCATTCAGACGGACAACGAAGTGATCCCATAAGCGTTGCATTTTTTAATTTGGACGTACGGAACCCTAAAAACTTAACTAACCTGACACGTGCCTGTGTGCGCTTTGATGCGTTTTCGGGCTTTATTTATTTTGGAAGGTTTGGGAGGAAGTTTATTTATTTTCAACTTTATTTCAACAAATGCAAGCTCGATATTTGTTTGGCAGTGACTTCGCCAGGTCTGCGCTGACCCTAAGACCAGTATTGCTGTAGCAATATACGCCTTGAAGTACCGTGGGCAGTACACTTTTGACTTGCTTTTGAGAGTACAGCCGCGAGAACAGTAATCCAATCACCCGTAGGTACCCCTAGCACAAACAAAATAATATAGTATCGTGTCGCAATCGTCCAATTTTGTATAGAAATTGTAGCAGCGCCGCGCATACGCATAAGTTGTGGTTGTTATCGAGTGAAATGATCCATTTGTTTTGTGTGTGTTTTGTGGGTACCTACTAGGTTTTCGACAGAAATACCTATAGCAGCCTTTCATCGGTGAAGTCAATAACAACATCAATAATCGCATAATGACTGGGCTATTCGATCAGTCAATTTCCAGTTTTGCTTTCTACTTGCCATTATCATTTAACCACGAGGCATATGCAGCAATCCTTATTTTTAATTCCACGTATTTTTAAGCTTGATCTAGTGCATTCCATATTCATGTATAGCATTTTTATTAAATAGATAATGTTTCAGTAATGTTGAAAATAATAAATATGATCGCAGAAAATAATAAAAGTTCCTCTATTTAATGTAAGGTGAGGATGAAAGAGATGAAGTTATTAATCCTGTGTCCGTTTTTACTAACACTAAACAACACTTAAATATTATTGCACATTCGATTTTCAACTCTTGGCGACGAGCGAGAGAGACGTTGAAAATCCAACGTGCAATAATTTCTCAACGTTATCTAGTAGATATGAATAAAATTATTCATTGAGAGAAACGCAACCCGCGCACGTCCAGTATCTATGTTTATGTACGATTCAGTTTCGTATCAAATACGCGACCGGCGGCGGCGCGGCGTATGATGGGAGATAATCGAATAAAATGTGAAAAATCTCCCATCATCCCTTTGATCAATTCGCTACATGAGCAATATTTAGATACCAATATTAACCTAACCCAGGTTTGGAGCGTGCGTTTCGTTTGTGCAACCAGCATGATGTGCCTCAACGCACTGCTACCAGACAAGACACTGCGGTTGGTAATGGTGTCGATTCCTTTGTTCACAAACTAAACTAAATTTAAGTTCAGTGCATCTTTTTCTTTCTATTTCAAGAAGAAAAGGACAGAAGATACATTTTAGTTTAGTCCTGTCAAATTAATCAGTGCCTGACGTAAATTGACGTAATTTTAGTAATTATTTTTTATTTTTTTTACCTAAAATTATTATTGAACACAATAGACCGTGTTGAACACTAAAATGCGCCTCTTTTTGTGAACCTCGAATAATACATATTTTGTGGTCCTAAATATAAATATACGGTTCTTCACAGTTCTAACCTAACCCAATTAGTCGTGGTGCCCTAACTTAGTTACTGCGACCAACTGTGAAATGCCAGAAAGTTAATACGGCTTATTTTTAAACAGTGCATCATTAAAAGCCCAATAAGTTTTTAGAGATTCATTAATTAAAAAACCAGTCAAGAGCGAGTCGGACTCGCGTACCGAGGGTTCCCTACCATTATATAAATATTTTGGATGTTACTTTACTCGATATCCGTGCTTTACGTACAGTCTGTAGGATAGATGGACAGGTGAACAGGCTATTAGCTTTATTCGTTTAAGCACCTAAATAGTTCTGAGCCCAGAAAAAACTACAACTGTGCTTCACCCAAAGCAACCTGCGAGTAGGTAGGAAGGAGGACATTTTGGTTGTGAACCGTGAAATGTTTTAAATTTTCATCGGCGAGGCCTATAAATCGTCAGAGAATTTTAACACTGCGGTATAGAATATTGCAGTTTTAGGTCAGCGCCATCTCTTGACTGATAGTGTAACTAATGCAATTTTGGTTGATGATAATAACTGAATGTACTATTTACCTACATTCACATAGAATAATTTCAGATTTTTCTCTATGCAAACATCGGAGATAAGGAAGGGAACGGCCTAAAAGAAAGAGATTAATGTTTGAGAATGTGCTAATATCTCTCGCTCTTTCATATGATACCATACCCCTAGTAGCCCCACTTCGAATCGTTAAGACTTAAAAGTATTTCAAGTTGATAGCATTAGTAGTTCTTGAGATATCCACCTGTGACAAACACACTAGTCGCACCTTATGGATTCTTTTTTACCATTTTGGTTCAGAATCCTAAAAAAGAAATGTCCGTGTTGCTGGTTTTTAGCAAAGTGTTTGAAAAGGTAATGCTTAAATCAAATGCTCAATCATTTTAACAAAAATGAAATCCTCCACGATCAACAGTATGGTTTCACCAGAGGACGTTGTACCACTGACGCTGGTGTTACTTTATTAAGACACATTTTTAACACGTGGGAAGAGGCCCAAGACGCAATAGGAATTTTTTGTGACCTCTCTAAGGCATTTGATTGCGTCGATCACGAAACCTTACTTTTGAAACTTGAGCATTACGGACTTGGAAAACTTGCACTAAATTTAGTAAAATCTTATTTAAATGATAGACAACAGCAATTTCAAATAAACGGTATCAATTCACTAGGTTTAAAAGTAAAAATGGGTGTGCCACAAGGCTCGATATTAGGTCCATTCCTCTTTTTAGTGTATATCAATGATCTACTCCATTTATTTAAAAATCAACCACAAATGGTGGTATTTGCTGACGATACTTCCTTAATTTTTAAGGTAGATAGACGTGCTACAAATTTTGACGACGTAAATAACGCCCTACTGCAGGTCCAAAATTGGTTCACTGCTAATAATTTAGTATTAAATGGAAAAAAAACTAAGTGCTTAAAATTTTCTTTACCAAATGTCAAAAGTAGTAATTGTGAGATAGTATTGAATCAAGAGAAACTAGAATTTGTCGATAAAACTGTTTTCCTGGGGATCACGCTCGACTCAAGGCTACAATGGGGTCCTCATTTAACATCTCTTGCAGGACGGCTAAGTTCAGCAGCATGTGCTGTCAGAAAAATCCGTCTATTTACTGATGTAGATACCGCGAGGCTAGTCTATTTCAGTTATTTTCATAGTATCATGTCTTACGGTATTTTACTTTGGGGACGGGCTGCAGACATCGAGTCTATTTTTATTCTGCAGAAAAGAGCGATCAGAGCCATTTATTATCTCCGCAGGCGCGACTTTCTTAGGGAACTGTTTAAGGATATTAACATATGACGGTACCTTGTCAATATATCTATGAAAACATCATGTACGTAAGAAAAAATTTACATCTTTTTAGTAAAAGAGGTGATAGACATAATTATAGTACAAGAAATAGGGACCTATTAGTACAACCAGGTTTCAGACTGGCTAAGGTAGACTCATCTTTCATGGGGTACTGTTTAAAATGTTATAATAAAATTCCTCCCCACATACTTCAACTTAATGAGACGAAATTAAAATCTTGTATAAAACGCACACTATGTAGGCAGGCATATTATAAGTTGGGGGATTACATCACTGATAAAAATGCTTGGCTCAGTGCTGGTCCTGCTCCACAACTAATTGACATACACACTGATTAACATTTTGAAAATACTGATGGAGCTGCTGAAGATTGCAAGACCATTTTTGTATTGTATAAGCGCAATTTCCTTTGTATTATATAATTGCATAGCACAGGTGTGAGTACTATGTACTAAAGAGCTACCATTTACCGGGTAATATGTAGTATTTCATTGACTTGAATGTGCCCTGGCGGCTGTGAGTATGTCATGCTCACTCAAATGTCTCGCTGATGGTGGCGTGTGTGTTGGATCATTTAGCTCCCTTCGAAATGGTTGAGCTAAATGGTGCTGATCCATGCGTCATGTTCGTGAACGGGCGCCGTCAGTTGGGACTGGTCATCTCTTAGCTGCCATGGCTTATTTTAATTTATTTTAAGTTTTTGAATGATTCTTTTTTTCTTTTTATTACGGACGCTTTTACGAACGTGCACGTCTTATTACATTGTTCTCACATGCATAATTTCAAAATGAATGATGTAACCAATATTTTGTATCAATTTTATATTTTATTTAAAAGAGTGTCCGTGGAGTTTCTTGCCCGTTCTTCTCCATAGGTACCTACTACGCTTTGGAATGGGCAACTAGCTTCATATTTTTGACTGACCGACCCCTTGACAATTCAAAAGTGCCTGTAAATGGTTTAATTGAAATAAATGGTTTGAGTTTGAAAAGGCGCATCTTACCCTATATTATTATTGTGTCCCACTGTTGGGCAAAGACCCGCCCCCTTTCTGCTTCTTCCATAGATCTATTGGGCTTCCTCTAACGTCTCTAATTGTCTGCGTCGAGAAGTGATGATCCGTGCCCATTTTTTCTGGTGCATTCATACGACGCGACATCAGACTCAATTTAAGCCAGGCAGATTTTTAGGATTCCCTAGCCAAATGGCAAAAAACGGAACATGTCTGTCTGTCTGTCCGTCCGTATGTCACAGCCACTTTTTTCCGAAACTATACTTATGAAACTCGGTAAGTAGATGTATTCTGTGAACCGCATGAAGATTTTCACACAAAAATAGAAAAAAACAATAAATTTTGGGTACCCGTATATAGAACTGAAACTTAAAAATAAAAAAAACATCAATCCAATACGTGTGAGGGTATCTGTAGATAGGTCTTCAAAAATGATATTGAGGTTTCTAATACCATTTTTTCCTAATCTGAATAGTTTGCGCGACAGACACTTCCAAAGTGGTAAAATATGTCCCCCCCCCCCCCCCCCCTGTAACTTCTAAAATAAGAGAATGCAAAACTAAAAAAAATATATATTGTACATTATCAGGTAAACTTCCACCGAAAATTGGTTTAAACGAGATCTAGTAAGTAGTTTTTTTTAATATGTCATAAATCGTAAACTATTATTAAAACATCGATCAAAGTTACAACAAACTACAAGAACTTTTATATTATGTTACTTGCTGCTACGGAAACCCTTTAAGGGCGAGTCCGACTCGCACTTGGCCGGTTTTTTTTCAATAACCGCTAAGTACGGTAGGTACAGTCAGCGACAAATTTCGATTATGCTACGCTCTTAGCTATTATAAGAAATGCCGAAATACAATCGAGTTTTGTCACTGACCGTGCCACTTAGGAAATTCATAACTACAGTTGCATTACGGTTCGCCAGTACTAAGCTCCGTAAAATAGCGTACAGTGGTGTTGTTTCTTATGTGACATATTCGCTTGACACTAGTATGCTATCCTCTATTTTTCTCGTTGGCGGATTGATTTGTTAACAAACAAAAAAAAAATGCTGATTTGGCTATGCATTGAAGGGTGGGGGAAGAAAGAGGGTTAATTTGATTAATTGCACATAAGTCTGCCCCTAATATTCTTGTTCCACCATACAGCTCTCCGCATTGTTTTTAATCGGGAGAACTGTGATGTGCTACAAGAATTATTTTTCAGAACATTGGTTATCAGCAAACTCAACATAGATCGCTTCAACATCCGCTCATCATCAGGCAACTTTTCACCAACTAGTGTTCAGGTAATAAATAAAACCAAAAAAATATCCAATGACGCATTTTCTTTATTAAGAAAGGATGCGAAAGTTTTTACATAATAGGTATGCGACTTTGAGATTTTTACGCTCAAAAGTTCAGCACAATTGCACCAAAACAAATTACATTATCAAAATGTAAGGTTTAATTAAAATACAATATTCAAAGCCAAGTCTACAAGATTATTTCAAATAAGTCTGGCATTTTAATTGTACAATATAGCTAGCTTTTCATTTATCCTTTTGGTGCAAACGGCTCGTAAGATAAATTTCAGTTGGCAGCTCGCCGCCAACAGTTGCTCTGTAGAATTAGAGTCCTCAATTGCTCAATTATAATAGCACAGCCATTAACAATGCTACCGTGGATCTTTGCCAAACGATTAAATAGCTTTACAGCTATTTAGAAATCCGCTATACAGTAGACGTGTCTTCAACATGTTGAAGTTATATTAAAAAGGTGGCTTAAAATACTTCTGTAAAATTATTTTTATGATTTTGCGTTAAGTACTAGTCTCCACCGATAACAAAAAAAAAAAATCAAAAAAAAAATAGTGACATTGCAACGACATCAATTTCTAAATCGAATTATTCTATGTCACATAAATATATTTATTTATTGATAAAAATATATTTCATTTAAGATAAATTCAACGCTAAAAGCTTAGGGGACCGCTCTAGTAAATAATATAGTTTATGAGTGGTGTTGATTATCGTGAACATTTTGGATCCCTGTAAAGAAAAAGTGTGAATGATCTACATGACCACACAACATCGAGACATTAAAATTTCGCGATTCAATCTACAAACTAAAACGATTTACTGCAAAGTCCTAATTATGAAATTTATTGACGTCGTCATTACATAATTAAATTAAAGTCTATAAATAAAATGCTATCCCGTTAGGTACATTAAAACCTAAAACACTAATCATAGTGTTCAACATACTGCAACAATACTTAAATTGATATTATTGCAACACTTTAAGTACATGCTATTAATGTGAATGACATTATTTCTTATTACATTTATTATTTTATGAAAAGTATTTAAATATATTATACTGTGTAAAGGCACAAACAATACAAAACATTTCATTTTGATCTGAATTATTTTATTCAGAATGCTCAATATTATATATATGCTGTGGTGTTTTTGGATGCGTTACCTATGTAATAAAATATTGTAATATTTAAGGAATACTACAAAAATAGTTATCTTTTGGAAATTCATACAATTAGTATGAATAAATACAATATTTATACGAGCATACATGATCCATTTAATGATGGTTGGCGATAATTAATAATTATTACATTTAAATAGATCTTATAATTATTGGTATTTCATAATTTGGTGTATATTGAAGTGTTACAAAGTGGAATTTCATAAAATTTCAAAATCTAAAGTAGATAAGTTAATGCTTTTAAATTTTTACAGCGACCTTTGTAATCTTTGGTGATCCGAGATCAATTCTGTGGGTTTTCTTGAATTCGTCTAGTTCACTGTCTTGCGCGTCACCGTTGAGTTTCTGAGTGTGGCCGTGCGAGTGCGGGCCGGGTGCCTTGCCTGCGCGTGCGCCGGCTTTATCGCTGTACCCAACTTTGTCACCAGCGTGGCCGTTCATTTTCCCTACGGCATGACCATTTATTTTCTCACCTGCGTGCCCATTCATTTTCGCGACTCCATTCTGGCCATTGTGTTTGTCATCACTGTGGCCGTTGGTCAACCTTTTAGAATGCCCTGATAAACCAAAAGAAAATATCCTTTTAACCCCCAAACTTAATGTTTCATAGTGACACTGGCGTAAATGTGTTAGTCACGCGTTTTAAGCTAAATGTTCTTTAATAAATAAACTCTTGAATGTTAATGTAAGATCGACGAATGAATAGATTCACTGGGTGAATCGGATTGTCCCGAAATAGCAACAGCGCTCGTATCTGGAAAGTTACGTGTGACTTTAATATACTCGCGGGTACGCGTGGGGAAAGCTAACATTATTCACACTATGATTAAAACATTAATTGTATCGATACCTCCCGCGCTTATTTATTTTACACAATATTTTCTGATGTCTAAAATTTTAAACTCGCATAGGTACTTGTGCCAATTCCGACGCGGTAGCTTTGTTAATCAAGGGTTCTCAAAACATGTCCGGAGAGAATTTAACGAGAATAGTACTAAAACAATACTATTACGCGGGAGATATTGACGTGTTAGTGCAAAACATTCAATTTGTGATTGTAATGAGACCAAAACTAGACAGAATTAGGATTAAAATGTAGTCTACCGGAACTAATAGGGGTATCTAATCTAGACTATGACACAATTACGCCAGTGTTCACACCACAATATCGCATGCAAAGAAATGACCGACGAGACATGAATATTTACATTAATTTGTCTGACCCAAAAGCTATTAGAACTTTGTATCCTGCTACAAATATATATCTTAAAATATAATCAATAAATATAATGTCAGTTTTAATAGCGTTTGTCGACATTTTAGCTCGACAGATAGTAAAGAGTTTTAGCTAAAGTGTTTTATCTCAATTACATACAAAAGTTTAGATCAAATTCCAAGTCATACTCAATAATTATATCACTCAGGATGGATGATATGGAGACAGGAACAGCTTGCGACCCATGGATGCCGCTCAAGTTAATTAAAGGGTAAAATCTACAAGTCCGTGATAAGGCCTCGGTAAGTCGTACTGTATGGATCGTATTGCTGGGCCGTGAAAAAGGCGGATGACAAAAGATAGCATGCAGGAGATGAGAATGTTGAGATGGATGTGTGGAGTGATTTATTTGTAGTGTGAAGTTTAAAAGTGGCGCCAGTGACAGAAAAGTTGAAATTAAATCGTTTGGCCTGGTATGGGCATGTGATGAGGAAACGCATGTGACTAAGAGTGATGAATGGAGAGGGAGAGGAAAGCCAAAGAAAATATGGATGGATTGTGTGAGGTGATGATGATATGAAAGAAAAGGGGGGTGAATGATAACGTGACGGTTGACAGGTGAGAGTAGAAAGGAAAACGTGTTGCGCCGACCAAATGTAACATTGACAAGGTCAGGAAGATTATGAGTGAGTAATTAGATCGAAAGCAATTTAATTCACTATTAAATGTGTTGCAACTACCAAGTCATATTTTTATAAATTAATAGTTGCAGCAAACTTATAAAACACTGTAACTATGGAAGACAGAATTTAGATCGCGAGCGCAAAGGGTTTGGAAAATGAATAAAATTACTTTATTTTTAAAAAGTTATTGTTGAGATTTGTTGGCTGTTCATTTGTATGGAATGAGGAGAGAGCATCGCCATGTCGGATTAATCCATCAATATTTGAAATAGCGAAGCAAACATTTTCCGCCTTACCGTTCGCGCTCGCCTTGGCTTCGCCACCCGTGTAGTACTTTTTTGAAGTCTTCCAATCTTCCTTCAAGGACAAGTTGTACATAGAGAAGGCCGGGTCGCCGGTCACCTCCCTCTCAATAACTAGGAACTTGGGCAGCGCAGCTAACAACGTGTCGTGGTCAACAACAGCACTGTACGTCTCCAACAAAACTAATCCCCGGCACCTGAAAATATTTCAAATATAATTTATAGTCAATTTTGTTGATAGATTAAAGTGATTTTTAATTATAGAATTATAGAATGAAGCATACATACGTATTAATACCATGACACTTGTATCTCTAGATAGAGGATAAAGTATAAATAAATAATGAAAGAAAAACACAGCCATTTTATTTATTTAAAGGGATAATTTCCGACCTCCACGCGGGCGAAAACTAGTAATAAAATAATTCTAATATCTAATCACCTGGGATGCGAAGGCTGTCTATAAATGTCCAACTGATAGTACTTATTGTTGTAGATGAAACAGCGACGCTTCTTGAAGATTGTGAAGTGAGCTTCATCACGCTGCGGGAGCAGGTTCAAGTAGTCTCTGTGTGTAAGCTGCGTTCTCACTTCTACAGATTGTCCATTGGTGGGATGGACCTTCCGTAACGTGTGAATGTACGACCAGTGGCCCTTCTGACCGCGCTTGCGCAGTCTGACTTGCGCCTTACGGACATCGCTCTGCAAGTAGTTGTGAACCACATCGAAGTCCTGGAAGGACGGAAACTCTGAGTCGAGAGCAATCGGTGACTTGACGAGGAACTTGCGCTTCTTGGAGTTGACGTTGAGCCGGCCGCCGGTGTCGATGCCGATCCTCTGGCACACACATTCGATCAGCCGGTTCATCTTCAGGTCGAAGTCCGTGGAGTTGTCGATCACGTCAAAGTACGGATGGCCGATCCAGGCGGCCGCCGCATTGTAGTCAAGCTCCCTGGCCAACTCTACCCCTTCGGACCGGGATGCATGATCCTGTTAACAATAAAACAATACCTGCATTACTTATTATTCATTTAATATACCCGCCATCCGGTATCTGTCAAGGTTGGGCAAAAATAAGCACGGAAACAATTTATGTCGTACGTTGAATTGTCAGATTCCGAATGGATAACGTCGTAAGAAGATTATGTCTGTCACATGATGAGTGTCACATCCATTATGATGATATTTATTAAATAATATAACATTTCTTTAATCAGTGTTTCTTAATCTCTGATCTTGGAAATTCATAACAACGGTAATCCTATCTTTCGATGACGTCATTCGATTATTATTGTGGGTATTTATGATACCACGCGTTTTATCACCAGTCTTGAAATGGCACATTGCCAATGTTATTGCGAACCACAAACAGTTGCATGTTCTGCGGCCATTCATAAGGTTAGACATTTGAATAATATTGTTTTTATAGCTCGGAGCAATCGTTTAGCGAAATAAACAAACTGCAAACTAATTTAGAATGTAATAGTTTGTTTGTTTAGAATTTCGGTACAAAGCTTGTGGTTTAGGAACAAATAAGCTACATAAATTTACTAAGCAGAAGAATGTCTATAGTTATATGAATTTTGTTTTCCTAGTTTACAATAATGCCAATTTTATTTATTCTACACATATATACATAGTGTGTACATGCATATTATGCACCTCTACTGTTTGTTTATATCATTTTATCGACAGTTGATAAATTTTCCATTTATGCATTATATTTCATACCTATACTATAGAGAAGGCGTGCGGCGTGGTGATACACAAGCTAATTTAAGTACCTACCTACTTATTGTTATTAAATGTCAATTAAATAACAAGTAAGTACATACTTCCTCATGATTATTAAAACCCCTTATCTCTTTCTTTTTAAAAACTTTTATCAACAACAGTCAGACAAAACTATACATTATTTATACACAATATAGTTTGATGTCCAGTGAAGTCAATGACCATTTTGCAACTAGTAACCGGAACTTGAAATTAAAAACATTCGTCACGCGGTATTTCAACATGTGCGGCTCACGTGAATGGGATGTACCGCGGCACGGTAAGCAAATTTAATGCCAGTAGTGTTACAATGAAATTGAAGCACTTTGAAGCGTTTTATTATTTCAGTCACGTTTCCCATAATGTGCAGGTAGATACATACATAATCGCGCAGTAGGCCGTCACGACAGATATGCTCATTTGAAAAAAGATAATAACAGGAATTATTATGAATGAGATGCGAACTAGTATGATAATTAATTAGTCTCGTTTTTACCCGACTGCCCCAGAAGGAGGGTAATGTTTTTATAGCATGTGCTTATGCAAATATGATAACCTGTCGTACGTGTAGACGTACTAGGGTCCCATAGTTGATGTTGTTGTTACTATCCAATGTCTGGACTAACGAGTTCCTCAAATAACGTGCCACAGAGTTCCGACCCCTTTATTGTGCAATCGAAAGCCTGAAAACAGTATGTCATATCTAGAGCCAACTGAGTTAGTTCATACACTAATGACTCTCTAACTGATCGATGGAAAGATAGGTGTCAAAATGCTTTTCAACAAATCGTAATTGTGTTCCATTGTTATGACAGGAGGATATGAGAAATTTGATGGGTTTCTAGATTTGGTACGACGTACTACGACTACTCAGTTACACTTTCTATGGTTATGGGGGCTACAGGAGCGAAACGGAAGTTTTATAATGCCTTAAAATTTACGATCCACTGCAGTAAACAAAATCAGAAAAATATATTATATTCTTCAGGATATGCTAAGTTAGATAAGTGTTGAAACATAATAAGTACGTTTTATTTTTAGTGTTTATCAGTGGAAATTTGTAAATGGCCTTCAATTTTATATGAACACTGTGTAAGTAAGCTGTAAGTTTCCCGAACAGAATAAAATAAAATAATAATAAAACTAATTAGGTACGATAGAAAAGAACATGAAAATACTTCTAAAAAAATATTTTAATGGTTAAAAACCATATTAATATACATGCAATCATTCAGATTTTTTGTCAGATTATTTTACAAGCAACGATAAGTAATGTAATAGTGTTTTATTTTTATAGTCTAATCAAAAGATTTTTTGTAAGTACATAATTGCTTCATATTTTGCAATAAATTACCAGCGTTTTGTCTTCGCGCTTCTCTTTCTTTTCTATGCAGACCGACAATGACCGCGCTTTAGCTGTGGTCAGCCTCCTAATGGTTATTTTAGAGGTGTGTGCCATGATGTAATTTAGAAATGGATTATACAATTATTGTATCATTAGAAGAACAAGTTATTCCTCGATCTCGCGTACTGATTGTACGCTATGTAAATAACCTGCCTTTGCTCTCAAAAATACCTCACACCTGCACAGTCGGGTAAAAAGGTGTGAGAGGTATTTTTGTGTGTCGTAAACTCGTAACAATCATCAATAGTTATGTAACACATATTAAATAATTGTTTCCCCCCACATTATAATTATTTGTTGACATATTTTTATTAGTCACGTAACTTATCTCGCGTTAATTATTTACTATGATGATAAGAGAAGATGTTATCGTATCAAAACATTCGGTATCTAGATAGCGTGTAAACATATACATATAAAGAGTTATCACGAGTTAGATGACACTAAAGAATTTAGTGACATTGAAATTAGCCGGTTTGAAGATAGTGCGCAGATGCATATAAATGATCTGAAGTAAGTAATAATAGACGGAGGGAATGTTTTCTCAATAGATTGTTTGCATCAGATCAATGGATTTATCTTTAAAACTGACGTAGCTTTACAGACGATAATACTCACACACCCACAGACGGGGTTATGATCCATAACACTTTGATTAGCGATTTAAACAAAGATAAACTAACCTAACAACGTTAGATAAATAAAAGGATGTAAAGGATTAAGCTATTATTACAATTCAAATAGACTTTCTCGATATCTTAAAAGAGAACTGGAAAAATTATGGTTTACATGAGCTACACCTGTGCCAACACCATCGTATGATAGAGGCGTAATGTTAAATTTTTAGGTAGACATTAGAATTTAGTGGCTGTTCAGATAATAAATTCGACGTAATATTTTAGTGATAAAAGCAATTAACAGAATTTAGACAACCTTAAGTTTCACGTCGTTCAAGATACGGTCTTTATGTTCTCTATAACCTTTGTTATCATCTATTTACTTTGTGATATGTTCAATACTTTTTGTACATATTTGAAAAACTTCAATTTGTTGCATTCAAATGTACAGAAAATGTTATTTGTGTTATTTTAGCTACAAGCAGGTAAAATTACTTTTTTATCAGTATTTGTATTTTGAAATTAACCTTTGTTAAATTCGATAGCTAGTCACGATAAATAAAACTTTCCATTGTAATGATTAAAATTACAGGAAATCAATGCTAATTTGCTTTCGATTATTAGCGTATAGATTGCATCAATAATCTAACAAATGAGGACCTTATACTTTGCAATGAGATTAGATGTAGGATGCGAAACAATCTACAAAGAAGAAAACAAAAACCGAAAATAGAATGAGCACATTATCTAGTGACTTTTATCTGAAGAGTATTTTAAACGTGCTCTAGTTTCGTATGTTTGGCCTGCATTTCCTGAGTACGTGTCACAGAGCGGCGCCGGCGCCTGTAGTATAAGAGAAAGGTTACTAGTTAACTAAACGTAGATGCCAACCTCTGTGGAGTAAAAGTCTTCAGCGCCGTTGGCAGCAGAAAGCATGTGCACGATGTGATTATACCGGTTGTCTCGCAGCTCCACACAGTTCCAGTTGTTAGTAGACAGCATGGCTTCCCATTTTTCTCTTGATATAACTGGAACGTGATAAATAAATCTATTAGGTATTTAGGTACAACCAAAGATTGGGAAGTTATAAATGAATGTAGCATTCGGCTGCCCGCCAATTTTATGTAACACCCTGACATACTTTTGTATTTTTTTTACTTTAGTGAATGACTATACTGAAGCACTGTCTGCATGTCTGTAGCTCAATTGAATCATGTCCGGAAAGAAATTATCAATAAGTGTCCTAATTACAGCTATAATTAATTATAATTGGAGGGAGTGATTAATGAACAGTCAAGTGCCAAGTACAGATAGATATCATTTGTAATTATGACCCATTCAGATATCGCTGTAAGTAAACCAAATTGGAGTTCGTATCAGAAAGCAAACGATCTCCTTGGTACGCGCGCGTGGTCGGAATTTACATAA
Organism: Xanthia togata; assembly: GCA_963853775.1. Lineage (NCBI taxonomy): Eukaryota > Metazoa > Arthropoda > Insecta > Lepidoptera > Noctuidae > Xanthia > Xanthia togata. The sequence continues at coordinate 6,038,705 of OY970802.1, read as the reverse complement.
CAACTTATGTTTGACACATAACATGACATCACGCCTTGTTTCCCCGAAGGGTAGGGCAGAGGTGTACCTGTAGTACACCGACATTTCGCCAGTTATGTTTTGAAGTCCCATGTAATAGGCGGCGTAGCCTATTGCCATCCATCGGGCACAATTCCAGACTCAGGGCTACTACTGAGCTATTCCTGTTGGAAAAACCCAATAATACTTTTGCCTGACCTGGGAATCGAACCCCAGACCTCATGCTCAGCAGTTGCGCTTGCGACCACTAGACCAACGATTCAGTCATCACTAGATCAGCGATCAACTTATGTTTGAATACAGGAAAATTAAGAGAAGTAGTAAGAAGTTCTTTAGGTAAATTAAAATTACTGTTATAGGTTCGTGACTAGGGCATATTGTTTTTTTTTACGTGTGTAATGCTATCATTACTTCATTACATGAATGATGTAACCAATATTTTGATTTAAAAGAGTGTCAGTGGAGTATTTTGCCCGTTCTTCTCCATAGGAACCTACTGCGCTTTGGAATGGGCAACCAACTTAGGTTTAAAGTTTTTTTTTCTCTTATGAACTTAAATAACAGTTCACTTAAAATGAGATACAAAGTGCTTACTTCTAAGTTATTATAATTATCATATTTGCCTCTGGGGTGATGGTGATGTTACAGCTTCATCTTTCTGATTGGCCGACCCTTTGACAATTTAAAAGATCCTGTAATTGGCTCATTTGAAATAAATGCTTTGGGTTTGAGTAGTTTACAAAACATCAATGTTTTTTGTACAACTTGTCTAATCTAATCTTGAAAGAAAATGTAATCTTTGGTTTCATACTTGCACAGCATCTGCGCGGACAATGATATAACAACGAACAAAATGCTCTGTCTGTTTACACCACGCGAATGTGATCGTACGGGACTAGAATGAGCATTCGGTCGGGTGGTTCACGTCTGCGCCCGCGTGGATTTCTGAACATCATCATATAGCCGTTTTTGCGCCAATCAGGAACACACATCCAGACAAACTGATAAAAGTCATAAAATCTATATTTTCGGTATAAGACTATCTACCTCGTAGCAATTTTTTTTCAAAATTTAAATTTTAATGTACAGTACAAGTAAACAATATATTGTACTTATACAATCTTAAAAATAAAATTATTTAAACCAAAACCACCCAGCGCTTGTTATTTTTATTTGCAGTACCTGTCAAGAGAATTTACAACGTCTACGTAATTTACAGTCATCTACGGAAATGCATTTTCAGCGAGTATTTTTCTTTCCTAAAATAAAAATATTTGTTAACACGCTTTCGACCTTCACGTCATCCGTATTTAAATATCCCGCATAATGAAGGGAATTTTAAGTGTAAACAAACTAAACTATTGCACCTACATTTTCCTGTGTACTTGCAGAAGTTTTTACAATCTCACAAAAATGAATATTGTTGTTTTTGCTGTCAATTGTGCAAGTTTACAATCATTACAAAACCTCAATCTAGTTCAACCGCATTATATTTCAATATTATCATCAATGTCAAAAAATCAAACATAACAAAACAAATAACAACAAAAACATTAAAGTTTGTTGAGCTGAATGGTGTTAATCCATACTTCATGTTCGTGAACGGGCGCCACCAGTAGGGACTAGGTCAGTCATCTCTTAGCTGATTCAATCAATCTGCCTAGCCTTTTCCCAACTATATTGGGGTCGGCTTCCAGTCTAACCGGATGTAGGTATGTATGTTTGTTGTACCGTAGGTAGGTATGTTTATGAATAAACATACCTATATAGATAATAATAAGTTTAATATTTTCTTCACTCTTGACGCTAGTATTGAGGACCACTCTCCAATACAATAGGCGATCCATTTATTGACAACAACTATAAATAAGTCACTATTCATTTATGAATCAGACTATACAAAAGAGTTTGCGCAACGAGTACCTATAAAATATGATAAACTAGCTGCGCCCCGCGGTTTCACCCGCGTAAGTAACGATCCCTTGGGAATATCGGGATAAAAAGTATCCTATGTCCTAATCCAGGTCATGGTCTAACCATGTGCCAAATTTCATCCAAATCTGTTCAGCCGTTTTAGCGTGAAAGCGTAACAAACAAACGAACTCACTTTCGCATTTATTATATTTGTTAGGATGTAATAATTACCAATCAAATGCATGCTAACACCTTGTTTTGCGTTTCGCTGTTCTGCGTATGTACAGGTAGCAATAAAGCTTTTGTAACAAATAAATGAAGGTATTTATCAGCAATTATAATACCACCATTTCTATTACCGATTACCTACTGATATTTTTTCACGCTCTGTTCAATTTGACCTTGTACAAATAAAAATATTGTATTTTAAGTTTCCATAAATAAATACCTATTTAGCTTGTCTACACTACACTAATATTATAAAGAGAAAAGATCTGTATGTTTCTTTGTAATTAATAAACTCAAAAACTAGTGGACCAAATTTAAAAATTCTGTCACCAGTAGAATGCGATATTATCAATATATCACTGAATAATTAAAGCTATAATTTATAAAGATAAAATTAATGTGAACGAAGGCGCTGGCGGAAGCTAGTAATTTTAAGACAGTAGGTATAGGTATCTCATAGGTCTCCAAACACTCATATTTAGGGTCCCGTAGTAAGCAAGGACAATGGTATACATATTAATCACGCCGACAGTGATAAAATACAAACAGAAAAAAAACCCACGGCGTGGGGTGTCGTTGAAAAGGTCGTTCAATAAATTGTGGATGTGTGAAAACTATTTTTCAATTCAATCCGTTTGCGAAATATTAAGCTTTAAAGTGCTCATTTTTGTTAGTTTTGTTTTGTACACATGTACATGTTTTGTATTTACTACAAGATGTACCAGTAACATTCCCATCTGACAGAGACGAATAAAAACTGCCAGCTTTATTTTACCATTTTTAAGGTATAAAACTGTAGGGGCAGATTCATTGCATAAAACTATTCTCATGTTTCTGAATCATTACCAAGGCTACTAGAAGATTGTATGTAGGTAAGTGTCTATAATAAAATTTGTTGAGAAATGACTAAGGCTTGTTGCAGCAATGTGAAACACGCTGTATGTTTACTACAGGTTGTCTAGCATTATCCATAGGGAACATGTTTTTGTTTTTTTTATCTTCCAGGTATAACATTCTAGTATCTACACTGTTGATAATTATATCTATTAGATAATATAAATATACCTATTTAAATTATCAGACAAATTCCCCGCCCTTCAGGCGTCTGTTTGTCTGTCTTTTTGTACTTAATCATAATCATGGCATGACGTTGTTTTGTGGCCAGTAATAATAGACGTGTTTATTATAGTTTCTTGTATCTGCGTTCACAATGCGGTGTTAAAACCTGTTAGAATGGTAATTTTAGATCTAGGAAATCAGGTGTATTTAAAATACAGCCAAGATAAAAATGGCAGCAATTTCGATGATAAAAAAATACTAACTACAAACTTGTTTTTTTTATTTTTAGCCAAATTGGATTTTAAACTTTGACCTTATTAGGCTAGGAAAAGATAAAAGTTTTAACTTACATGCACTGGCATCCATCGCTCCCCTATCGCATATAATCAGGCAATCCCTCTGGCAAGTCCTGCCCAGCTCGAAGAAAGTGTTCTCAATCTGTATCATAGTCCTTAGCAGATTCTCCTGGAATTTTAACGCTGTAACAAAGAATACACATTTATGAATACACAAGTTTCGCTCTGAGAGCAATCGTAGGATGGTTGTAAAGCGTGTTCCTTTTGATATCCTTTATCTGTAGGGTGATGTGAATGAGACCATGTTAAAGAATCAGCTGGCATTTATGAATAATTATTCATCTAAGTACTTTTTTTAAAGTTTTCATACAAAATAATTCGACAGTCACGATTAGGTATTTATGTAAAATACCCACGAGTGAAATATGACAGCGTCAAAATTTTCTTAGCTTTAAATATGAATGATTGGTTTGAATGAAAATGATTTACTCGTACTTATTAATGAAATTTATATTAATCAATTAATTTTATCTTCGAAACTACGTATTTTTGGAACACTAGGAGTTTTTGTATTATTTTTACATAACGCACATATAGTTTGCAAACCGGACCGTTTCTGTTTAAGTTATTAAGTACTAAAATAGGCTAAGCTATTTTGATGCTAACACTATAGACCATTGTAGACTGTTAATAAGAGATTAATAATAATACATTAATATAACCCTAGTTATGGGGCATGTAAAGGAACACGTTGTTATATTATGTATGTGAAGATGGGTAGGTACTATAGGTGGTTGTGGTGCTGGGTATAGGTAGGTAGGTAAACCTCTGCCAACCCTTCGAAGAATACAGGCGTGATGTCATGTTATGGATGAGTAAGTGCAGTGATAAATGGTTTGCATCATTATATGCGCAATCATGTCTGATGATGATGAGTATTTGGGAAATACCGAAATAAATGTCTCTTTAATACCATAATATTTGCTTTAATACTACAAATACAACTGACAAATAGACTACTCTATGAGAAAGCGCAGATGGTCAGTTTATTCTTGCAGGTAGAATATTCTAAACATTGTGAATAAGATAAACTTCGTGAATGACGATGCGTGTTCGAACGTATACAACAGTAATAGACAGAAGACATGATAAATTCATCAATAAATGTTTGAAGGTCAAAACAAAATGATGTAGACTGCTAATTAATAGCTACCCTCGCGTGAATTTTTAATAAGGAAAAGGAATTTGTTCGTTAAAAAGTTTCAGTTATTAATGAACTTTTTAATAACCGGTTTCAAGACCAGTGTAGGCGACTCTTAAATGTCAAAAGAATAGAAAAGGTCGTTAAAATAATAAATATTTATTTTCTAGAACAAAATAACCTATAAAATGAGGTATTGAATTGGCGCCAAACAAACACGTGGTTTAAGCTTTGTGCAGACAAGCGCGACGCGACATCGGTTATTGTTATACCGTGAAGTTTTCTTAGAAAATTGTATTGTTCAAGTCGCGTCGCGCTAGTCTGCACGAGGCTTGAAGTGCAGTGCCACAGAAAACAGTGAGGAATGCATATATCTATCGACCAATACATATAGTAATTCTGAAGAGTTTGTTTGTTTTTGGTTTGAACGCACTAATCTCTAGAACGTCACTAGTCGGATTTGAAAAATTATTTATACTTTTCATAGCCCAACTCAGACCATGGGGATTAAACATCACGCTACAGGCCTTAGGAGCCGAGCAAACCGCGGGGCACAGCTAGTATTAAAATATACATTGTGATATGCGGGCATTTCCGTAGAAATTTGTCCACTCTCATTTTGTGCTGTCCCATGACTTTATTTATAATTCATTAGGAGACCGAAGGGCTATTATTATAATTAACTATTTATTATGATAGTATAATATTCAAACTCAGTAAATAACAGTGAATTAGTCTACTTTGACTATAATAATTGTTAAAATAAGACGAAAATATGTGTGGAACCCCCCAGTTTTAAGGTGTCCCACAGTGTCGTGACATACTTTGAGTTAGATTCGTGATGACCTAAAATTAAGCATGCCCGGTAAAAAAGGTTTTAATACTTCAAATGTATGATTGCTTTTAAAATAAAACATAAATTAAAGCCACTTTAATACAAAAATAATTGTTTATTACTATTTTAATTGTGTCCCAGGATTTCGGACGTAGTGGAAAATTACACTTTGTAACCGTATTTTCTCCACAAATTACAAATAAACTTCCAAAAACTTTGCACATTTATTTTCCTGGCAACATTATTCACCGATTCCACCATTTTGTTGGGTTGGCAATCAGGCTGTCAAAATCATTCGTGCATAAACTTGAAAAGCGTTACCATAGCTACGTGTAATTCATCCACTTTGTTTGAGGAATTTCTGCTGATAAGTTTTTGTTATTGTTGATCTTGTTATTGTTAATTATAATAAAATCATCGTAAAAATGATTAATTGAATTACTTGCAGCATTCATTGTTCTATTGTTTAACTACATGCAATTTTAGATTGGAAGACATGAAAACGTTACCTCCATTTTGTTTAGTTACTTAGATGTGGATTGTAAAAGTTACAAAATGGAAATGTAAAGGCGAGTACATAAGCTAAACAAGCATGACGTGTGCAATTTTTGTCATATTTTTTTTGTTGTGGTGGTAATTTTTTGTATAAATTGCCTTTTTAATGCATTTATGCTTAGATTAATGCATTAATTTAAAAGTTTGTTCAGGAAACTATCTTTTTTAACCGAAAGTTACTAGCTAATGAAATACCACTAATCTCATGCTTTTCTTTGTGCTGGTTGAATGGGGGATATTGCTATATTGTATTATATAATTTTTTCAATGCTTGGCAAGGGATTATACTATCATTTTGTGCAATATAAAGTGTTTCCTATATTACGTCGCCTATAATTAGTAGTAAATAAGTGTAAGTAGTATAATAAGTGTCACTTTTGAAGACTCAAAATAAATAATTATGTTTGTACCAGAATACCTGTAAAATTGTTAAACTATTTGAATGAAAAGAACATAAATAATAATATAATTTTCCAAACTGTTGTTTGACCAAACTCTAATTAAAGGCTGATTAAACCAACGTTCTGTAGTTTAACTTTCGTTTCATCAATCATCTGACCATTTATAATTTTTATTAACTATGTGAAATAAGCTTTACGTTTCTGTTTTGTAACTTCACCATTCAATTTTGTAACTGTCCCATTTTTTTGATTATGAAATTTAATTTAATTTTCTATTTTACAGGTCACTAGCTCATTATTTGTTTAGTTTTTGATTAAGTATCATACACCTATAAATTTAAAAATACTCTAAACTTGTTAACTATTTTCGACAGTGTGCAAAATAGAAAATAACAAAGCTTAGTTCCCAAAAGTAACAAAGTGGATATGTTTTTACTAAATCACAAAAAAACTAGCACATTTACTAGTTGATTTATATATATTTTTTAAGGAAAGTAGCATTTTCTATGCTAAAACCACTTTTTTCCGCTAAAAATTAAATACGTAATATTTTTTATTTTTTTGCAAACAAGTTACAAAATGGAAATCGGAAACACTACCTTGTCCCAAACAAATCATATTTTCTCAGAAGATGGGTATTCTTTTGTTGTTTTGCAACGATTACAGTAATCTTTAATGAATATCAAATCATTTTGAGATAATAAAAACACTATTTAAAAAAAATAATCCACATTTCTCCATTTTGTAACCCTGGACTAATTTCTACGGAAACGCCCATGCACTTTTGATTACTGGGAAACGGAATTCCCCCAGAGGAGTTGTTAAACACTCGAAACCTTTATCCTTTTATCAATTATACCTCGATAATAGTAGGTACAGAACTATAACATACAAACTTGACAATAGAATCTTGTCAAGCTAACATCATTATGTAGGTACGCTTTTTTTATTGGACGTGTATACGATGCTAGGCTTGATAACTCGGTTAATTTATAATATTATGTTTATATAGCAGTAATCGGATAATCTCGTGGCTTTCATTGGTCAGCAACCATGTTAGCATATTATTATGAAATATAAATGTTTGCATAATAAACAATTTAAAAAAACAAGTAATGATACGGCAGTTTTTTTTTTCTAAGAACTTGTCATTACCGAAACCTTGATTTAAGTTAACACTTCAGGAAATAACTAATAGAATACCTACAAGCGACAATTCAACTTCCTGTTAGTAGGAAATTGGTGCAGTGAAAAGCTTCAATAGAGAATAGGTAGGTACCGTCGGCGATGAAGTAGCGCTGACGGTACCCGGATAAAGGCTCATGCAGACCAGCGTGTCGCGACGGCGCGACGCGACTCGAACAATACAATTTCTAAGAAAACTTCACGGTATTACAATAGCCGGTGTCGCGTCGCGCTAGTCTGCACGAAGCTTAAATAAAGCGATTCTGGTATAACAATTTCCATGAAGTTTGCAGAAAATTGTTCTACTCGAGTCGCGTTTCGCTGTCGAATTCGCATCGCGCCTATCTGTGCGAGCCTTTAAAAAAAACACTTGGTGTGATATAACTAGAATAGATTAGGTAGGTACTTAATAAGAATCTTTTAACTTCTGCTTTAATATTATACCTTCTTTATATTATCTTTACATGCGCTTGTCAGCACGGCGGCCGACTATCTAAACTTTTTCTAATTCTCATTATATACTAAATATTTGTTTCGTATTTATAACACATTCGCAGAGGTTACATATAAATAGGTACCATGTCAGGTCCAAAGCCTTTACAGTACCTACCTAACTCCAAATCGCAGAAAGTTCCTTAAATATTCCGTTTCAATCAACTAGGCTAAGCTGATTGAAACGGAATATTTAAGGAACTTTCTGCATCATGGAACATCGCAGTCCACTGTTAGACGTAGGCCTCTCCCAAGCTGTGCCACAACACCCAGTCCTCCGCGAAGTCTCAGAGGAAAGATTCGACGTATTCGCTGTGACGGGAAAAGTCTTCGGGACACATTGCGTAGTGCTTTGATCACACCAGTGTCACCAGTGCCTGTTATCGAATCGATTCGAAATCGATATAAAAAATCGAAAAAAAAAAAAAAGTTCCGGTCGGAACTTTTCGGATCCCAGAGCGGTTTGGAGCTGCGTAGGTCGGAGAGTAGGCCTCATCATGCGGATATTGTCTCAGCTCGAAAATTGATATTTTGTGCCTCGGACAACGGAGAAGCCTATGATCGCTTCCGGTATTAAACCTACTACTCACGGAGACGTCTCTTAATAAATGTGCTTCTGTCGTTCCTTGTCACGTGATCCGGGCTCGCTCAGCCAGGTCCACTTCCTTTGGGGTTTCTTTTCGAAGAACGAATTCATCAAGAAGAGCCCCTGCGACTCTAAGAAGTAATATTCCGTTTGACTAATTGAAAATTTTGAAGGTTAGCATAACTGGCAAATTACCCGCTGCATAATAAATTATAACAGTTAGGTTCATTTATCTACATTAAGTTATTTGGATACAAACGTTTTGGAAAGACATGAACGTTGATCACGGCAATTTACGGCACGATCTATACCAATAAACGTCGCGCGTCGTCTATAGCTAGTACAATTTAATTTAGTGAACTGTCACGCACAAAATCCATATGGATTTTTCAAATGAACGGAAATTGAATGTCCCGTTCTAGTATCTAAACGTGACTGAAAATCATAGTACAAGTACTCCTGTGTTCGTATCGCCAAATGAATAAAAGATGAACATCTATAAAAGCGCCGCGGTAGTCCTTTACATTACAATATTCCATGCATTTGTAATTTTACTAAAATTGAAAAACTTTAAGTACTGCTCCGACACTTAACACAAGATGACAGTTAGATAGCTATAAATAGCAAGATTTTGCATATTTTTTGTGGCTATGAGTGCGGACATGAGATGAAAACCACGAGACATGTCTATGACGTAGGACACTGACGCGACAAGGCGCGCGGAAGACATAATATTATCACCTACAAATCACTGTTAACGACCTCGGTAGGTACCATTAAAATCAATGCCAAAAAATAAGCACGAATATAGATTTTACAATGAAAACTTTATACGCACATCTTACGTCGCATATAAACGTCAATTGATTCATCATGAGTCGTGCCCATGATGAATCAAGCATCTAAATCATTCATCCACTGTTACTAATTTCCCGAGAGAATTCTCTAGTACGATAATACCTAGCTATTGTAAGTACCACTCGTCTCTCTTGCCAATAACAAGATGCTGATGCTGCTAGTTCGTATTACGATATCAACGCCTTTCAAGTGGCAATCATCAATTAAGAAGGTATCGCGTCTAGAGATATCCTGTTTATGTAAGATGATTCCGATTCTGACCGTAACAGAACGGTAATGTAGTCTTGTTGAATACCACCGGTTTACACTGCATTTCAATCGAGCCAGTAAATATTTTTATTCACAAACACTTGCCAACGAGTACCAACAGGGTATCTGTCTAATAAGAAAAATGGGTGGCAAAATGTTGTTTGTGGAAAATCTTTTTTGACTTTACAAATAGAAAGTTAAGTTCTCGATGTACCTAATTGACAGACAGTTTGTAGCATAAGGACGGCTTGGTGGTCTTTAAAAAAAATAAAGTAAATTATTTCAGCTAGAGGTGTTCCGGGAGGAGAATTCGGCCGTGATGTCTGCTACGTTTTATTTTCAGCGCTATATTAATGAACTCGCACTGGATGTGGATAATTCAAGTTTTCAGTGGCTTTTTTATTTAAATTAAGTGGGTAGAATAGTAGGATAATAATCGTATCATTTAAAAGTAGGACACGTTAGCGAAAATTCTATGAAAATGTACGGGCAAGGCAATGCCGTCGGGGCGACAGCTGCCTAGACAATTTACAAGGTTGCTATGAAAATGGAGTAATTAGGGAGTTTTAAGACTGATAACAATTACAGTAAATTCACAACAAAAAATGGTCATATAATCTACAACCTCATCACAAGATAGGTACAGGTTTTATACGCAATTTTGTGTACAGCAATACAATTGTATGTACCTAAGGCTTAGTCCCATTATTAACATTTGAGTACAGCCTCTCATAAATACTACTTGTTGTACTTGTCATCGCCCATACTCATAAATTACCTACTTTAGAGTGGACACTTAGGTATCACATGATAGATAAGAAAAATCTGTAGCCATGAACTTGATAAAACATTATTGTTTTTGCTAGGCACGTAGTCAATAAGAAAAAAGAAACATGATTCCGCAAAACCGCGGAAAAACTTCTTGTTAAACGTACGGGTTTCTTGCCAAGAAGATACTGGTGCCGATTCTCTTGTCACAAATGCGTCTAAACTAGACTAAAAATCACCAAAATTTAATTTACTCCTGTCAAACGATGATTTCCCATTCTGAAATAGACTAAAGTGGCACAACTTAACTATATTTTAGTTTGACAGCACTAAGATTGTACTGAGATTTTAATTTAGTGAAAATGACAATTTTGCTATTCTGAATTTGACGTTTTTCACCTAAAATTTTAATTTTCTAACTAATTCTGACCATTTTTAATCGCCACTGAAAATGGTGTGGAATATTATTAGTCGTCATGAACTAAAATTCACACGAACATCTCGAGTTCGGGTGCAAAAACAGTACTGTACTGGATTTTTTTCTTTTCTTTTGCTTATATCTCGAAAATGGTGTGTCCTATCGCAAAAATAATGAAAATTTCGACCCCCTTTATGAAACCCTTATAGCCCTAATACTGAACACGTAGGTAATATTTTTTATTATTTTCCACACAATAAGTGAAAAATTCCATATAAAACACGTCGAGGCTGCCACCACTGCGCGCCTCCGGCTCTAAAAAAAATCACGGGGTAGGGCAAACAAGTATGTACATCGTGGAGTCGCAATTGTCAAATTCGATTTAGTTGTGTCAAAATATTTTTTTAATTTAGAGACTTTTTACTACAGAATAGCGTTAAGATTCTCATAGCCAAAAGTAAGGAATTTTAGTGATAGTTTAGTTAGTTTAGTCCGGTGTACAAGAGAATCGGCACCACTAACGCTAAATAAGGAAATAAGGGGTTTTAATTAAATTTCCTTCTTTGAGCAAAAAGTTTTGCTTTTTATTTACCTAACAATCCATCTGTCATTGTACTGTAATCATATTTTTTACCTAATTACAAAGTCAACGTGCCGAGGCCAAATGCTTTCGTACCAAGAGCGAAATGGTATTATGTAGGTAAAAAATACGCCATAGCAGTTATATTTATTGCAGGCAATTGCAAGCTGACAGTAGATAGCTCATTTATCCATAAAATAAAAAATAAAATTTTTGGATGCCTATCATTACAGCGATGAAAGACGGTTCATTCAAACTGGATAAATGTTTAAAATCGGATGCCAAAGGTGCAGCAGGATCAGTCATACTCATATCTTTTTGATAATAAATTAAAACTAAACAAACAACGATAGCTTTATATGGCTCACAAGTCACAAATCCCGTTAAAATTAACGTACTAAAAAGTTATTTTAGAACAAACTTGTATTGTCGAAGATAACGTGGAAATCAAATTTATTTTCGTATTGCGTGCTTTGTTTTCATGACAAATTTCAAACTACATTATTCATCGTTATTTGAGCATGCTCCTGTTCGCTTTGCATGGCGAATCGACCATACTTTATGACTCAGTAATTTTCAATCATGCCTAAAGTACGAGGGGATTTTTGTAAAAGAAACTAACTAGCATAATTGAATGGTATTTAGAACAATCATTATTATTTAAGAATTTTTTAAATGTTCAAAGTTCCAAAATATTTTTTATTCGAATTCCTATCTACTTCATAGAGTGTTTGGCAGCTCTCTAGTGGACGTTGACCAACACACGCCTCCACTGACGTCAATACCTCATAAAAAGATGTTTCAACGCTTTTAGCGACGTCATCAGAAGCTAACCCTCCTGATACCTGACTGAAGCTAATTAGTCAGTCACACCGTAATGACCAAATAATTCAATCATTGTGATATGACAGTCTTTTGCAAACGGGGCTACGAAATTCTTGAAATACTGTGCGTGGTTAAATATGGTTACTGGCACGATACCAAACCTAACATATTACTGAGCACATGAACCCAGATAATTTGAAAGTGAAAACTTCTAAAAACCGCAGTCTGCTAACGATCCTATTAATACCAGATGTGGGTTCATATCACTGCGACAAGGTTAGCTTGATTAGGTACTTTCCGATTTTTATCTCCTCTAATGAACAACACTATTTGTTATGTCTATTAGATACAGAGGATATAGTAACCAGCTAGCGATCCGCAATGGGCTACCTAATTTGATAAGAGCTGAGCGACATGTACCTATTGCTTAGATAGATAGATAGTTAAAGCAATTAGCGATAGATCGATGACCCGAACTGTTGTCATGTGATATGGCTGTATTTAGCTTTATAAGAGTTACTTCATGAGCTTTCATTTTAGCGTTGGTTACTTGTGGTTACTGACTCACCACAGACACCGTCGCTGGCCTGGGATACAGCCGCGGCAGTGCACCATTTGCAATTAGTAGAGCACATGCCAACTGAAACACTTCTCGGTGGATCTGCCACATATTCATTATCTATTACTTTTATGAAATTGCTCGTGTTCTGGCGAACTGAACTGATTGTGGTGCGTAGCACAATAATGTGTTTGATCATAGATGGTTTTATCATCTGAGCCTAAGGTATGCTGCAAACTGGTTTCTAGCATGGCTATTTATAACTAAAACCGATGAAAATGTATGTATGCGCATGACAGATTTTAAAACCATTAAGTTGGTTCCGATAAACTTAATGGCTTGAATGTAAAGGTAGACGTCTGTCTAGGTGATTTATTGTGTCACAATTAAGTGTCCAAGGGCCAGATAATAATACCTTTGTGTTATTATATTGACATGAAACTTCAAGGCAAAATCGTAATTGATACTGAAAATTATTGTACGTCGATATTACCTTCGGCATAGAAACTTGGCTCGCCCTACTTCATAACAAAAGGTTTTGATACGAACTGTTAACATTGTACCTATAAAAAATTAAGGACAAGAAAGCTAACGAACTGTTTGTTTCTGTATTTCGTAAGTTTAGATATTAGCCGAAAAGGGCACGAGGTCGTACGGCCACTGCCTTATAGAAATCATAAAAAGTGGTAGTAGGTACTCTATACGCCTAATAGTTTGTAATGACAAAAAACCTTATTACCGCTACAGGCTACAGGTTATTAACATTTCATAATGCATTCATTGAGTATGAATCAATATCTGTTTGGTAAGGTCGTCCTGACCTTGGGCGAAGTCTGTCCGAAAGAACTTAGTCACCAACCCCTATAAAACTAAGCTTTATGTGTTTGTCAATAGTACGGTAGGCTAGACACAAATATCTACGACGCTACTATACCCACTATTATTCTAGTAAACGAGGAAAGTCTGAATAAACAAGGTAGGAAAATTTTCATGTTGATACTTCAAACGACAAAATAATTCATGGGCATTTTGTCAACTTTTGTCTGTCATTACATTAGTATCCTAAATATCCACTCATTCAGATAAAAATACTTGAAATTATTATATAGGCCTACAAGAGTGAGCAATAATTCAACCGTGGAGGAAAATGAAAGATATGGACAACATATCGTTTGAAGATCTCTTTCATGATGTTAAGATGTAGATATTAGATATGTAAATATGAGAGATAAAAGTAGGTAATGCACGCTAAAAGTAATTCATGTTGTTTTACGTCAGAGTTGCATGTGACTTTGTTAAGAGTAAATATCATCAGGAGATATAAAATGACAATCATAACGTTGATGGATGTTTAGGAACGGATGGTGAACTTATTCAGGCATCTTTTGTACACAGATGTCTGCGTCACACATTGATGACAAACAGTTTGTATATACAATTTTATTTTATTACAACTGTTTCGAGTTATATTCAGTTTATTCGAGTGATAGCTAACCGTTGGGGGCACTGGAACGGAAAACTGCGGTTGAGTGGAACCGAGCACAATTGTCTATTTCTGTTGAATGGGTAAAATGCGTAAATAATGAACGTTTGCAGGTAGATACGGTACACTTGTTGGGGTATAAAGGGACTCGGTATGACCACGTGCTATAACAGGCTTGATCAGATTAAAAAATATTTTCTGTCAAGCCTTTTAACATTACATAAACCATTCCAAGCCAATAAGCGGCCATTTCTAGAAATATCACGTCGTATACATCGATCTGGTAATAGTCGGTCTCTGTATCAATCGCTGAAATTGTGTCGTGACACGTTCCAATTGTATAAGAAACTACATTTTATCAGAAACAACTGCCGAAGTCATTCAGGCGTGAAACAGCAGACCAACAAAAAAATGTGCAATAAGGAGCTTATCATATCAACACTTAATGGACGATTGTACACGCTAACGTAAAACATGAATTACTTTATGGTGGAAGATTTTTAAATATCAGTACGATTAGCATAGCATTTGAGCCGCCAGATATCTGCAACTAGGAACCTACTAATGCAATTCGAACATTAAAAAAATGTACTAAAGCGACCAGTTTCTAAACAAATAACAACAATCACACATATCGATAACAAATCGACATTATTCCATATACGAGACCTGCCCTCTCGTCATCGATCCTAGAGCTTAACAATGCTACAGATACGTAACTACGCATTCCATATACAACGTGTTTCTGTCGCCGTGAACGTGACCGTGAACTAGCTTACTCGATACGTCAGCGACGCACACATTAACATTCACGTGTCGAGAGCGAGACCGTCGAGAAGCCTCATAACGAAACTTCCCTCCTTACCACAACCCCCAGCTTATCTATACATTTACAATGAAATTTTCATAAGAAGTATATACCGATGGTAGAAATATGTATTATTCAATGGGTAAACGCCAGGCAGCCTTGCCGATAATGGATTATACAGATTTATAAGCACGTAACGACTCAATACAAACGACTAAGCGGAGTTAATCTTGCTCTTTTCATAATCAAAGGGGATTTTAATTAAGAGGATTGTAAAGACTAAGCTGTAATTAGACCAGAATGATTCTAAGCGACTTTTAAACGCCCTCTACTTTCAAAAATGGATAGAGCCTTCCAAAGTATCTAATTTTTTCTAGCCCATAGATTCCGAAAGACCGCGTTCCACCACAAATATCAAGAAAACCTATTTATTAAACTACAACGAAGCAAATAGCACACAACCAGAAACAAAGTATCCTTAAAATAGACAAGAAAATCGTCCCAAAGAGGCGATTCGAAGCTTCGCATACAGGGGCTCGCAAATCGGTCTTCACCTAGAGCAAAAATAAACGATGCACGTGACCGTAGCCGATATAAAACAGCCGAAATACCCGGCGTAACAGAATACAAATACGTTTGATGTTACGTAACATAATTACTGTCCGTTTTAAATTTTATATGAGTTTTATTCAGATCTAGACTGTTTTATATTGGACTTTAGCCCGACGAAGTTACGTCTTGGCAGTGTATGAAATGATACATCTGTCCTATATGTTGGTATGTAACAAAGCATTACAGTACAGAATTCTCTGTGACGTGCGAATTCGTAAAATTTTAATATTGAACTAGTATTGCAGGCATGATTCATACATCTGCTGGCTTATACGCTGCAGGTGGGATATTTCTTGATGGCGTGACTTATCTAACGACTTTTTCAAACACTTACAAGGTTTTGTCAGATACGATCGTTATCAATATTTATAAGTTTATATTTTAGATGCCTTGAAATAAAAGGAATAAGTAGTTGAAAACTAAATTGGTCACCATCGAGCCTTACAAAATATTGAGCCCTGTACCACAAAATTAATGTGTTTTGGGTATGTGGCATGGCAATTGAAAAAAAAAAAATGTTAAATGGTGAAATACAGCGACAAGTCTGAAGAAACAAATTCTAACGAGAATTCTTGCCAAAACATAAAATCTTATCTTTACAATTAACATGAAACGAGGAGGTTATCATTGTTCAATAAGTTATGTGTTATTTTATTAGGCCCCCAAATATCAAAGCATTGTGGAACATGCGACACAACGTGATAAGTCAGAATTTTGTTCGGCCGCGACTTTTTAACTACTTTTAAGGTTTCTCTAACAAAGAGCCTGTTTTATAGATTTTATCAGGATTCTGTACGACCAGCAGAGTTTAGAGTGGATGAGGTACAATAAGCTAATAGCATTCCCCCTTCGCAACAAAAATAGATGAATAGCAGACGACAAACAACAAAACGTAAAGTAATAGTGTACTCATTGTTGAAGAGCCTAATAATAAAAAAAATAAACGAAGAAAAATGTACAAACGTGATTTCAAGAACGTAATTTTCCGAAGAAACCAAATAGAGCTTGATATTATTTTACTAAAAGGGTTGAGTGCTGCCTGCCCTGTTAAACATATTTCTAGACTATATTTAGAAACCTTTCTCGTGTTGTGTTCACATTTCGAATGTTCCATTCGTCCATGATACCAGCCTTTACTATAATTACTAGCATTTAGCAATGAAAATTCAATTACCACTTGGCAGAGCGTATAGTCAGTCGACCTACCTCACGTGGTTCCTACGTCAATGGCAGTCACGCCCCTAGCACTATATAGACCAATATCTACGTGAGAATTTCTACCGAGAAAGTCAATTTGACCTTCTAATGGTCCGTCCGTCGACCCCCAAAAAACGTCTGGAAAAAAGTATGTACCGAATGACGTAGATCAAAATCCTAAACAAGTTTCACTCGTTTTCATATTACACCGGCTGGAATGGACTACGCTGCATGCAAGTAAAAGCCTAATTAAAGCACTTGTATGATTAGGAATGAGGACACTGAACTTGAGCTGTGGATTAGATTACATACACAACGGAATGAGTTCGCCCGGTTTCATCTAAAACTAAACAGAATAAAACAATAAACAGCCAGCAGAAATTAGTCTTAACAAAACGATGTACGATAGGGTGAAAAAAAAAAGTGTGATATAAGATTTTGGCAGCATTCGATGCTAAACAATAAATGTACGTACTGGCAGAGGTTTCCGGTCATCAGACTTGCCAATGCGTCGTTTGGTTTTTCCGAAAATATTTTACGTTATTATCGAGAATTTAATTCGTTCTACGCATTTAAATATTACTGGAATTCAAGACATTTTATGAAAAAGACGTATAGACGACAATCTTTTATTATTCAAACAATGCAATAAAATGTTAAATGCGACATGCAGCCATCAAATCAATTGTTTACCCTCTTTGTTTCTGTTCCGTTAAATTTGTTGCTCGTCAATTCAACAGTAGGTAGGTACCCTATGTTGGAAGTTTCTGTTTGTAAATTCTATGGAACAATGTGGGTTGAAATGTTGGCATCCACAATCAAGCAGGTTCCTGTAAGCACTATTCTTCATAATATAAACACTTCATTTGCTATGTAAACTTAATTCATTACCGCAAATGTGGAATGAACATAGCTTTATCATTTCTGCAGTATCAATAATATCTACTTACATTAGTAAGTTTACAGAATAAATCGACGTAAATTATGTATTTGAAATAGGTTGAACATCAACACAACTTTCCTATCTACTATACAATTAACATGTCACTTCGTTTAAAAGGAAATTTAATATACCTTTAAGCGAGAAATAGGCAAACTCGAGATAGCCTATCTCGGTACCTAATCTCATGCATTCTAAAATATGGACGCAGGTTGACAAAAGCTGAAATGTGAACTTAATTAAACTAAATTATTACTTAAGCTGTGAAAATTAGGCTGCTTTCACATTTGGCGTTGGTAGACGTCGCGTTGACGCTGCGCTAGCGTCACGATGGCGGGATTTTATTGAAACTGGATGCTTTGGCGCAGCGTAAACGTTCAACGAATACCATAGCTAACTGCAAAGGGTGCCTTAAAGCGTGCTTTGGTGTGAAAGCATTGGGCATGCAGCATGCAATATTTGGACATTATTCTACTATATAATTTATTGAGTGATTTCTGCAATTGCTGCTGATAGAATAGTTGAAAGCTTACCTTCGTCTGCGGAGAGATCTGCGAACTTGACACCACCACTGTAAAAGAAAAAATTACATTGCAGTACATTTTACATACAAAACTTATTTGTATTCATTTCATGTTTTCATTTTTATTACATCACTTATGCATTAGTTCCCAATTCCATATAACAAGATAAAAAATTAACAACTACTGCATATTTGTGTTGTGCAAGCTTTTAAATTTCAAAAACTAAGGCATTTTCACAGTGCACACTAAGTAAATCAGGTTTTAAATTTACATTTACTTTCTTTACATAATGATTAATATCTTACGGGTAATCATGGAATCGGAAAATATTTGAATGCCAAAAATCAACTTTGTCTAGTTGTAAGTTTTGACTAGAATGTAAATATAAATGTTAGTCATTAATTTCACTACCTTTTCAAACAGTCATGACATTTTTCACTGATGAAACTTTTTTATTACATAGGTATAGTTACAAAATTAAGATGTGAATTGTGTAGGAACACAATTCTGATAGAGAATGTAAATTTAAAAGCTTGACTTAATGTTTGTGATGCACTGTGTAGTTTTTGTAGGTATCTCATTTACCTGAGAAGCACGTTAGCCGTTTCCGGCACCCGGAACACCTGGAAATAAACACATTGTGGAACCATGTCATATGATCTCCAAATGGAGACACCACAATTCAGAATTCGAAAGGGAAGCAATACTTTGCTAGGAATATCTAACTTTTGAAGGAATGTAATATCACAATAGAACAGGCCAAATAGGATTACTTACAATTAATATTACAATTTAGTTGTGAAACAGTAACTATAAAATTAGTAATATTTCTTTCAGTAGCATTGATAGGCTACAGATAATTTAATCGTTATCGTAGTTTCTACATTTTATCAATACAGAGACACTTTTTTCAAAATCTAAACAAATTGACAACAATCTGATAAGATTATGTAGAAACTTAGCTACTATAATTAAAATAAAATGTTTTGCTCACCTTCCATCCTAAATTCTCAAAGAACGTGCTGAGGCGAGACTGTCCGGTGGTTTTGCCGCCACACGGTCCTGAATAAAAATACAATGTGGTTTCGGGGTGAGATTTACGTCGTCAGAATTCCACGTGTTGCTTTTTTCATGACACCAATATCACATACAATAACAAATAAGATTCTACAAAGATATATTACACTTCATTAGTGAAATAAACCATTATAAAAAATAATAGCGGCATGTAAAAATTAAGAAATCACCGTATACAAAATTATGAGCAATCCTTACCTCCAGTGAGGACCAGTTTGTAAACGATTTTTTGGGTTTGATTCGCCATTTTAAAGTAAACGCAAATATATAAATTAAAATTAAATTAAACTAAGAAGGATACTAAGTCCACAAATATCATAAAAATGTTGAATTTACAAAAGTGTTAAAAAGAGCCATCACAGTTTAACACGCATCGCCCGTCAGGCGTGCGCTCAAATGAAAGAGTGAATGAAAGGGAGGCGAGTGATTGACTGACTGAGTATTTTGACGCGCAGCATTGGGTATTGAATCGAATGATACATAGACAATTTTTTGGAACCATAAACCTATGCATGATACGAACTTTTACCGCCATCTAGTTGTTACGTGATGTACTAATGTCGTTACAGTCACTGCCAATTTTAAGTTTTCCTAGTTTAGATTACCCTACTGAAAAAATCTTCAGAATTTTAAAGGAAACTATAAACTACATAAGAAACCAAACCTTTTATTATGAATCAAGTTATTCCCACTGAACTTAACTTTAAAATACATTGAGCATTTTTGTTTTTAACTGTATTAGAACTTAAAACTGATATTTTAATTTGAGCATAACATTCGCTTTCCTTAGAGCTGTCTTCAAGTTTTTCCAATTGTAATACTAAAGCTGGAATCTGTTCCCAATATCTTCCTAGACAACGATTCCTTTTCTCAATATAAGTTGTTTCTCTGTATGCAGAAGTTGACTCACCATCATCTGAATCAATACACAATTTCATACTATTATTTTTACAATTTTTTTCATAATACTTTTTTTTATACACAGTATTTTCCAGACTTTACCTTCCATATCAGAAATATCGTTGTCTATCCATCTTGTTTGTATGTTTATATAAACTATTCCCACATTAAATTCATTCGCTATAAATCTGCTATAGTTAACTAAGACATTCAAAAGAGATAGACCTGTCAAAAAATAAAAATATTAGCTAATAAAATAACTTGTTGAATACATAACTTCATTTTTTGAAGTCAGTTAATAATCATCATAGTTCCTGAACAAGATAGTTAGCAATGTATCACACAGACACTATCATTAGGTAATGTAATCATAAATAATAATTAATAATTTTTGTAATTAACTTTTATTCCATTTCTGCACTATTTTTTTATTCAATTAATTGCTTTTGCTCCTGTGTTTATTCCTTTTAACTTACCCATTTTATTATCATCGCCAAGATGTTGAAACATCAAGCATGGTAGGGAATCAACAATAATTAGTGCCAAGTTTTCAATAACGAGAGTCTTGTTTTTAAGGCTCTTGAACAGCTCCACTAAATCCTCCATCGTCCATATATGAACTACTCTAATTTTGTACATCATTGACGCCATGTCCTTTAAATTAAACATAATTTTTATTTTAAATCAATCAAAAAACTTATGAAACCTTTTTTATCAACCTATCTACTAGGTGAAATTGAATTCATGGGCAAACTTTTACTGGGACCAGTGCTGAAACTGGGAAAAAAATATAATAATAAACAGATAGTTCATATTCATAATGATGAGTACAATGACCATGAATTCCATTTCACCCTGTATATTATTATCTCACTGTTGGACAATGGTCTCCCTCAAAGACCTCCATATTCCTCATTCTCTGCCAATCCATAATGAATGGTTAAAATACCAACATTTCTATAATACCTTAGTGTAATATTGTAAATAAAATAAATCAAAACCTTATGAGAATATCGTTGTTCATCCAACATCTTTTGTACTCTGACTGCTGAGAAATCCCCTTTAGTATCTACGTATAGAAAAGTGCTAATGTCATCCTTGACGCAATTAACAGCTAGTTGGAACGACAATTGAGTTTTCCCTGAATCTGCAAGGCCACAGATCTCTGTAATGGATCTTACTGGAATCCCACCATTTGTTATAGCATCTAACCTGAAATTAATTTTTAATTAACAGTTAGCGCTTGAAGAAGTGTTAGTCCTAAGATTGAGATTGAGAAAGTTTACTAAACTAAATACCTATGTATATAGGGCTAGCTATTGTTACTAAAAAGTGTCATTGTATACCTTTCTATACCTGTACTAATTCGACTTCTTGTCTTGAAAACTTTTTTAAATAAATCCGTTCCATTTATTAGTGGTGCTGAATATTTTGTAAATATTTCATTTCTTATTGCTAATATTTCAGGCAGGCTCATTTTAGTCAATGCTGATAACTTTGAAACATCTTCTTGAATAAAATCTAAAATTGTTGTAATACGATTTTGAGCGAGAGTTCTTAGCGAACTCTCGGAAAGGTTTCCTAATTTCTGGGACTTTAACTTTTGCATCTTTAACAAAATAATTAAATTAAAGTTACAAACAAAACAAGACAAAATTATTTTCAAATTGTGAACTGTGATTGATTGAATTAGGGATGGGTCTAAAATTAATAAGCTGCTAAATTAACACTGCTAATTTTTTTTAGTGTCAACACCTGTTAAATAAGTTCTGGGATAGCTGTTAAATATAGCAGTCACTATCACAAGTGTCACAACTCACAACAAAGCAATAATGGTCCTGCAGATTCAGTCACAGTTAGATTGATAAGTTTGAGCAAGTTGATTTAATTAACTGCTAAGTGCTAACTGCTGAATTCGGAATTGTTACATATAACTAGTGTTGAATAAGACTAATCTTCGTTACGAAGGTTTACGCGGGTTTGTTTGTGGTAGATAGTGTTGTGAGTGAGAATTCCATTTGTTTGACTGTTTGTATATTATGTATACGCCAACAGGAAAAGTTGACAGTCCTAAGCCTGTGAAAAGTATGAAGGAAATGAGAATTAATTACGTTAACAATCTGTCTGTGATTAAATTTAACAGTTGCTAATTTTAACTGTTAATTATTGTTAGCATTACCATTTAGCACTGTTATTATTTTTTAACGTTTAAGCCCATCTCTAGATTGAATGAGAGAAAGAGGAGCAAGGGGGAGTGAATAGAGTGAATGAAAGTGGCAAATGTCAAAAAACAGAGGAAGACAAAATAGAGACGGGCTCAACAGGATCTCAAATTTTCAATCGATTCAGTCGGTTGCACGATTCAACTCATGATTTTATCCAGTTTCGATGTTCATTTCACTTCACATATCGTAATACATGATACGTGTAGATTTCAATGATCTCAGAGAAATTATTATATTGCCATTCACGGCTACGATTTTTATAAAAAAATAAAATTAGCGACACTTTTAAACGCTGATAGATATCTATCTAAATTCGAATGGAGCATAGACAATAATTGAAAGAATAGGCGGCAAGCACCTCCTCTACCGACGCCCGCCATTTGTGTTTGCTGTCAAAAGCGATGTAATGTAATGTCGTGGAGTCGTGAATAAATTGCGATCATTGCGGCGTAATTACGTAGGATATTTTATTTAGTTAAGTTTTATTATTGTTTTCCACAATGTCTAATATATCGCTCGATAAAGAAACTTTTTATCGACGTATGAAGAAGCTGTACGCAGCATGGAAGGTCGGTAACTCTTCATATATTGATGTCACCGTTTTGAGGCCTCGTTCTACAGTAATTACATGTTTTACAGGCTGCTGCAGCGGATTCAAAGGGCGATGATGCCCTGGCGAAGGTTGATTGCCTGGTTTCATGCGTCGGAGTGGACGAAGACACGCTTTACAGCAAGTCAACAGCGCTACAGGTTTGCGCGAGTTTTATTACTTCTCCATGTGCTTATAAACAGATTTAGAACATGTCGAGAGCTTTTTATGTATTGAATTAAGAGTTCTTTCGATTGAAAAGACGTCTTTGTTTAGTATTAGCAGGTTAACTTGTTATAAACAGAAAAAAATAACATACTATATTCAGATTGCAGTTCTACTTTTAATATCAATGTAAAATCCATATAGGAAAAGTACATATCTAAAATGAACTTGATACATCTGATTGTATAACTTTACAATAGCAATATTGATTGGTTTTTACAATTTTGTTTATACTCCTGTAAGGTTATCAGGTTATGACATGGCCATAGTTGCTTTGTTCACTTGGAGAAAAACCTTATTTTAGATAATTTTTTGGAGATATAAAAATTATACCATTTCTTGGCAGATTTGTTTGATGAACATGATTAGTTATCACAATTTATGTACCTACCTCCTGTTTACTTCAATTATGTCCTTTTATAGTCAGTACAATTATTGAAATTGTTATTGCTTACATTATGTACACTTAATAATTGCTTTACTCAAAATTTATCTCCTCTGAACATTATAATAATCTATAGATGAATTAAATACTATGTATGAATGATATGTATGTATTTATTATTTTTCGAGTTATCGATCAATTATGTTACACCTGCCCGGTTTTGTCTCTGCATCACCAACCTGAAACATTTTTTCAACCTTAGTTGAGAAAATGCTTTAGGCAAGTCCGCCTTTGTACAGTATTTTCTTTTTACTTGTGCATAAAATTTGTTTCAACAACTTGAGGCATTGAGGTATTTATGAAGGGCAGCATTAGCCAGCGAGCTTTATTTAATAGAATTGGGTGACTACAATTTACCTTGTAAGCCACTTCAAGAATGTACTAGAAGGGTGCCATGCCAAAAAGTCAATGTAATGTTTTTTTATTTATTATGTTCTTACAAAACTGCTTCCACCTCAATATGTTCTACTATTAAAATTTGTTGAGTAACTAGCCAATCAACAATTGAGATTGAATTTTTGAAGATTATTGCATCATTTGGTTATTTATTGTGTAATAATCATGAAAAAATTAATATTTATAAAATGTATGTGTAATGTGTGTGTGTGTTTGTGTAATGTATGTATGTGTAATGTATTTGTAAATTGGACTATGAAACATCATCCTTGTCAGGGCACAGGTCACAAGCACAAACCAATGACTTCCGAAATCGTTTTTTAATATTGTTCTGATTCAAGGTTCAGTTCCTACCTTCATGGTAATAACTGAAATAAATGCGTTTTGATCGAGTCCAAGATATCCAGCAAAATTATGCTATAATATTGTAGATGACAGGCAACACCTTGGCATAAGTAGCATCTCATAAAAAAACACATTTTTATTGATTAGCCACACCCAAAATGTGTTCTGTTCTTGTCACAGATTTCAGTACATTACAGTCTTATTTTGTAGTTGCTGTTATTTTTAAATACTTTATTTATGTATGCAGACTTGGCTGTTTGGGTATGAGCTGCCCGACACAATAACAGTTCTCACAGAAAATAGCATGTGTTTCCTTGCAAGCAAAAAGAAGATTGAATTTTTAAGACAAATTGAAAATGGGAAAGAAGAAACAGAACTGCCACCAGTGAAATTACTTGTTAGAGATAGGGTAAGTATCAAACCACAACCATTTATTGTTATTATACTGTATACATTGTATGTGTGATTTACACAGGCTATGTAAGTTATATAGTCATTTTGGGTTTTACTTATAAATGTCACATAAAAGTGACACTCAAACTCAAAAATGAATGGTTAAACAGTCTCTAATCATTACTTAACTTTAAGCAATGTTTATAAATAATCCCCTTAATGTATTTGTGGTTATGTACCAATTAAGTTTACTTGGCATTTTAATGGGTGAGTTTGTATGCTCATAGGATAGAACCAGTTAAACTCATGTCAAATTTCCCAGATTGCTTCTAATATGTTTAAGGTAAATTTATGCTTGTGTGGGTCAAAACTTGAGCATTTTTACGTACGCCGCACGGCACGGCATGTGCACGCTGCTGGCAGAAGTCACGTGTTTTTCGATTATCTATGATGAGGAGAGGGCTATTTGATTTTGTAAAAAATGTCTTATCCAGATGTCTAGTTATTACGTAAAATAATTCTTGTTAAAATTAAAATTGCCTGGTTTGTGTTAGGAAAATCAATAATTTATTACCGTGATAATAACGGCGTGTCTGTTATGCGCATGTCTGAACACTAGTGATGTTTGGTTTACAAATTTTCTGACACTGAAGAAACAAAAACATGATGAGGAAATAAATGTTAACGGAATATTTTTAGGACATTGTACGTATTTGAACATTAAGTAAACATTACACAGGATGCAATTTTTCACGTTCAATGTGTTTCAGAATGATAAAGATAAAGAAAATTTCAACAAATTAGTACAAGAGATTAAAAAATCGAAATCTGGCAAAACCCTCGGGGTTTTCGCAAAAGATAACTATCCCGGTGAATTCTGCGAAAGTTGGAAGGCTGTAATGAAAGGTGAAAAATTCGAAAATGTAGATATAAGTTCAGCCATTGCACACCTTATGGCGCCAAAAGAAGATTCAGAAATCATAACTGTAAAGAAAGCTTGTATGGTCACAGTTGACGTGTTTACGAAATATTTGAAAGACCAAATTATGGAAATTATTGATTCAGATAAGGTGAGTATTACTTTTTTTTTTTTTTTTTCAAAACTACCTCTGCTTTTATTTGATCACTAAGGATATGCTTATTTTTACAGAAAGTAAAACACTCCAAGCTCGCGGAGGGCGTCGAAGCGGCGATATCCGACAAGAAATACGTCACTGGTGTAGACACAAGCCAAGTTGATATGTGCTATCCTCCAATCATCCAATCGGGAGGGAACTACAGTCTCAAATTCAGCGCTGTTTCTGACAAGAACCACTTACATTTCGGCTCCATCGTCTGTTCTTTAGGCGCTCGATATAAATCGTACTGCTCAAACATAGTTCGGACATTGCTCGTCAATCCTACTGATGAAATTCAAAGCAATTATAACTTCCTTTTGAATATAGAAGAGGAGGTTATGAAGAAACTTGTCTCTGGCGTTAAACTTTCTACGGTTTATGAAGCAGGTTTGGAGTTAGCGAAAAAAGAGAAGCCTGCTTTGGTTGAGAATCTTACAAAATCTTTTGGGTAAGTTGGTTGGAATTCATGTAAGACTAAGTATGAATAATATGAGTCTAATAACAAACTTCAAAAGCTTTTTTAATTGCATATTTTTTTATCTTACAG
Source organism: Xanthia togata (assembly GCA_963853775.1). NCBI lineage: Eukaryota > Metazoa > Arthropoda > Insecta > Lepidoptera > Noctuidae > Xanthia > Xanthia togata. The sequence goes on along the minus strand of OY970802.1, from coordinate 6,011,854 downwards.
GTTCGCAATGGGAATAGAATTTCGTGAAAGTTCAATTATTATAGGGCCCAAAACGTCAGCAGTGGCTAAAAAAGGAATGGTTTTTAACATTAACATCGGCTTGGCAAACTTAACAAATAGCGCCGCCACGGAAAAGGAAGGCAAGGTATGATTACTCATTAGATTTTACGATTACGACACAGTTTTTTTTCACTTCACAAATTAAACATCTTTTCGTCATGTACAATATACATGACGAGAAGATGTTTAATTTGTGTTCAATAGAACAGGCCCATTTCACTCCCATCTTTTGACATAGTTTCAGAATTTTGAAACATGGGCTACATGCCCAAATCTGCTTCAATTTCATAAATAAATGGTATATTATTATTATTATTATTATAAATGCGAAAACTAAATTAAATGTCGTAACTTCGAAAATCCACTAGTTTTTCAAAACTGCGAAAATACGCTTGAATTAAAAAAGTAATACATTTCTCGACAATAGCGTAGTATTTGTATTTTTGCATCCCATTTGCAGACATACGCCCTCTTCATCGGTGACACAGTATTAGTGAACGAAGAACAGCCGACAACCCTCCTCACACAATCTAAGAAGAAAATCAAGAACGTCGGTATCTTCTTAAAGGACGACGACGAGGAAGAAGAAGAAGAGAAAGAAAACAAGACTGAAATACTTGGTGAGTCATTGTGATTGACAGAGGAATTTGAACTTTATGTAAGTGGAGGAAAGCTATATTTTGTTCGAAAATATGATGTTTGTGTTGAAATATGATGTGGTTGACAAAGGAATTTGAGTGTTATGTTGAGGGTGGAAAGTTGATGGTCGTGTGCGTAGTGATACTGTTGTGGGTGTGATTGACAAATCTATTTCAGCTCTATGGAAGTATCTGAGTTAAAAGTTGTTTTTTTTTTGTAAGATATAGCAGTTTTGTGTAGAAGTGCTTTAATTAAAGATTGAGAGTCACAAGACTCAGTACTTGCATGTTATTTAAAGGTGAAAATATTGATACAAAACTGAATAAGTAACTCTCTTTGACTTTTTGACTGATGAATTCGATACTTACATGTATATCTAATGATTTGTATATAAAATTTAAGGATATGTTATGGAAAGATGGATGAAAGATTTGTCTTGACTAATTTTTCCACTTGAATTTCTACCTGTGTAATATTTGTAAAAGCTTTCAGTATCTATTGATGCTAAACTAACTACCTACAATATGATGAACTGGAGTGTTTTATACTTACTTACACCTATTTTTGTTTCATTACATGCTATCGGAAATCTTTATAGAGAATGGAGGTGAGTTACTACTTATTTTGACTATAAAACCAGTACTTTAAGTTTATCGAAATGTTTGTACAGTATGCGGCCCTTATTAACAAGGCAGATGAAGTCTTAGAAATAGTTTGGCCTTGTCTAAAACAGCATGTGCCTCAAAAGACGCGTACTGTACGTTATTTTATCATGCTGGATACAGTCTTGGCCACTAAAAGCTTAAGCATGTCTAGTGCCCACTATGAAAGTCAACTGTTAAAATATTTGTTCTTCCATAAACAGTGTAAATGATTGGTGGACCCATTCTTTGGTATTTGTTGGCCCATTCTGAACCCAGCTTAAACAAAGTACATTTTATAATGAATAACCCAGCTTTATTTAAACAACATAGTTTCTAAACACAATATTATTTCAGGCAGAGGTAAAAGAACAGCAGTTATTGAATCAAAACTCCGTACGGAGCACTCTTCAGAGGAAAAACGTAAGGAACATCAAAGGGAATTGGCTATAACACTAAATGAAAAGGCTAAAGAAAGGTTGTCAAAACAATCAAGTGGTAAGGAAGGAGAAAAGTTGAGGAAAAGCACTGTTTCATACAAAAGCACCAGTCAGATGCCAAGGGAAAATGAAGTGAAAGAACTCAAGTTATATGTTGGTGAGTCAGTGTGAATTTACTTTGTTATTTACAATGTTATACAAGTCACAGTTCTATAAAGCCGCTAATTACCTCGTACCGTACATAAAAACGACGGTCGCCTTTAGCTCTAACATAAGATAACATAACGCCTTGTTTCCCCGAAGGTTTGGGCAGAGGTGTATGTACCTAAAGGTGTACAGCAACAACATTTCGCTTAGAGCCTAATTGCCATACACCATAACCAAACTTAATACCACTTTCCCGATCTGGGAACCGAACCTAGATCAGTCCGAGTCAGACCGACCCGACCTCATCCTCAGCCGTAGCCCTGCGACCACTACACCAACGAGGCCTAACTTGGTCTAACTTGGTGATATTACGCATTAGATGGTTATGGCCTGAACTGTTTTCCAAGGAAACAAAATTTATATGAAATAATCTGCCAAAAAATGAAGTGTAACTTATCTTTCAGGGTGAAACAAGACGTATATTTCCTGTCAATACGACACACGAAACTTTATATTTATATGTATCATCTTTTATTTGTGTTTTCTAGATCGCAAATATGAAACAGTAATATTGCCGATATTCGGTGTGCCGGTTCCATTCCATATATCAACGATCAAGAACATCTCCCAATCAGTTGAGGGTGATTACACCTACCTTAGGATAAATTTCTTCCACCCTGGTGCCACTATGGGCAGGAACGAAGGAGGGAACTACTCACAACCTGACGCCACGTTTGTTAAAGAAGTGTAAGTAGAAGTCTCCACATGTACTAGTTTTAATTTTTGAAATACTATATTCATGCTAATGTGGTATTGAAAGCCAAGTCATGTTGCATAACTAGCGGCACATTGAAAAACAAACTTAGGGCCGACTACTCACACGCAAGTTTAAGTCGCTCCGATGCTGCGACTATACTGGTCGAGATAGAAGTTTTATTTTTGGTATTCGGCAGTGTTATATGTGCACATGATTGTTTTTCACTTGACTAAACTGCAATTTATACATTTACAGAACATACAGAAGTACAAACACAAAGGAGCCAGGCGAAATCTCCCCTCCATCATCAAATCTGAACACCGGCTTTAGACTTATCAAAGAAGTACAGAAAAAGTTCAAAACAAGAGAAGCAGAAGAGAGAGAAAAGGAAGATTTGGTCAAACAAGACACCTTAGTTCTCTCACAGAGTAAAGGCAATCCGAAACTTAAGGACTTGTACATAAGACCTAATATCGTAACTAAGAGAATGAGCGGGTCTCTAGAATCTCACACAAATGGATTCAGATTTACTTCAGTTAGAGGGGATAAAGTGGATATTTTGTACAATAACATTAAGAACGCGTTCTTCCAGCCGTGCGATGGAGAGATGATTATACTGTTACATTTCCATTTAAAGCATGCAATTATGTTTGGTAAGTTACAATTCTTAAAGCACATTTTAAATAATTAGTAAACTGTCACTTTTTGCATCTAGCGTAGGTATTCGTTGTATAAAATTATGTCATGCGATGCTAGTGCAGCCCACTTCGCCAACCAACGCCTGATCCGACGACACCCATTGCATAGTAGGGCTTTTTTCTCTCATAAAGTACAATATCTCTCTTCTCAAAATAAGTCAAGTCGATTTGTCTAGAATAAGAATCATTCATCTATAGACAGAACTATAAGAACAAAATCTATAAACAGTTCTCATAAATGAACTCCTGTCCTAAAACAAACTCCCAATTATAGGTAAAAAGAAGCATGTTGACGTCCAATTCTACACGGAAGTGGGTGAGATCACGACCGATTTGGGCAAACATCAGCACATGCACGACAGAGATGACTTAGCGGCCGAGCAGAGCGAGAGGGAGCTGAGACATAAGCTGAAGGTCGCCTTCAAGAGCTTCTGCGAGAGAGTGGAGAATATGACCAAGCAGGAGGTCGAGTTTGATACGCCTTTTAGGTTAGTTTGAATTTATATGTACCTTTCATAAGTCCTCGAAATACGATGAATGACGAAGACGCACGAGTTACACCGATACAAAATGCACCAACTGCGCAAGCGCATCACTATGCGACGTGGTGTTGGGCTACTTCGACTTAAGAGCATGTCGTGTGCTCATACCACATCTTAGTTACGGGGTCTGTTTTAGTGTAAAGAATATTCTATCTATCCATTTGAGTTTAAAACTACTCGGACTCTCACAAAAGATGCACCTGACTAAAACCGTAAAGAATACTAAATATGGCGGACAAAGCTACTGCGTTCGAAGTCGTAAAAGCCGTCATTGATTCGTCAATATCCTATAGCATCATTTTCAAAACTGAATAACCTAGAAAGTGCAGTTCTGCAATCTAAGCAAGTGTCAAAAACTACGAATGTAATAATTTAACCTTTTTATTTTTAACTCCACAGAGAATTAGGCTTCCCCGGAGCCCCATTCCGCAGCACAGTCCTCCTCCAACCCACTTCGGGCGCCCTCGTCAACTTGACCGAATGGCCGCCATTCGTCATAGCCCTAGAAGACGTAGAATTAGTCCACTTCGAACGAGTACAGTTTCACCTCAAGAACTTCGATATGGTGTTCGTGTTCAAAGATTATGCTAAGAAGGTCGCGATGGTGAACGCTGTGCCTATGAATATGCTGGATCATGTGAAGGAGTGGCTTAAGTGAGTATGTTTAGAAACTAAAAAGTATAGTTGTTGCAAATCACGTGTTAGGTGACTTCTATGTCACTGACATAAGGTTTAAATTGTCATATGCGCTCATGAACTGAAATAACTTTAGTAGGATTTATGAATAAAGGGAGGATAGAATAGTTGTTTTTGGGGGATACTCACTGTCCTTATCGCGCGGGTCTTGAGTAGAGTTCTGATTGCTGTAATGTAATAGTCTCTCTGTCTAGCAAAAAAATATTTTAATACTCCAATAACTTAACACTTTGTAAAATTTCTTATTTTTTCATTGTTTCTGTTGTTTTTCGTAATTGTTTAGACATTTCTAATAATTTATCGATAAGCCTATTCGTCGAGACAGAAACCTAACTACTAAGTCAGATTCTAATGATAACAATTTTCAACCAGCTCTTGCGACATCCGTTACTCAGAAGGTATACAATCGTTGAACTGGACGAAGGTCATGAAGACGATCACGGACGACATCGAGGGTTTCTTCGAAAACGGCGGCTGGTCTTTCTTGGATCCTGAGTCCGACGAAGAGAATGCTGCGAATGTTAGTACCGTATCAATAATGATTTACCTTACTCTACAATTACAACTACTTCAAGAAGATCTGGGGACCAGCCACCACCTCTATTAGCAGTATTATTTTGATGTTACTTCAGTGTGAGAAAAAAATGGAGCTATAAAGGACGTCTAGCTCCATCTCTTTCGCACGCTCAAGTCAGATTAAAATAATACTGTTAAAAAGGTGTGGTGGTAGGGGCCCCAGCACCTCAATTGCGTAACATACTTTCTTCCATATTCCGAAGGATTTTGAAGGAAATTCCTAATCCATTTGCTTCATAATGTTTAAAAATTCGTCTGCTCGACAAAGTAAATACCGCAATAAATGTTGTCGAATTGTAACAGAGAATCAATTTTCACACCTCCCCCTTATGACCTAGGCCAAATATTTTTTTGATATTCGGATAGCTTATGACCTAAAGAGGTGCCATAAAGATTAAAAATCTAAAAATTTTGCGGGTATTCCGGTGAAAGACATTGCAATTGTTAGTGTGTTTCGCAACTATCCCGCTGTTCCTTGAAATCCTTGAATAGGGAGAAGTGGAATTAAAGTGGGAGACCTATTCCCTGCAGGGGGACACCAGGCTCCTAATAAAAGTTATAAGATTAAAGTTACAACCTAGACTGTACCATCGCGGTCACGCATATCTAACCAATTTGAAAATACAATCCCGTGCACACGACTTTTTTTCATCATAGGCCAAACCTATCGCTTCCTGTGTGCAAGGTTTTTAAATTATATCGATGGGGTTACTAGGAAACTGCTTTTACCAGTTCTTTGATAATAGTGATGTTTATGATTTAGAACTCGAAGCCTAGCAATGTCTATGGGGAGCCAATGTTCAACAGTAGTTAGATAGGCAGCTATGAAAATACAGCAGTAGTCAGTCTACAATAGATTGTTCAATGCTTAAGTTCAAAGCGCATCCAGCTTTGCATACTGGCTTATCTTTTGTACCATGTCATTAGTAAATTTCACAAAGGTGCTACCTACCTACCTCCACAATTGAAAGAGAATAAAGTAGTCAATTACATAAATAGTATATACATTGCCTGCATACATTTGAATTCCAACTGTTAACAGGATGAATCGTCCGAGGAAGAAGACGACGCGTACGAGCCGACGGATGTTGAGAGCGAGGAGGACTCGGAAGGCTCTGAGTACGACTCGGAAGCTTCCGACGAGTCCGATGTGTCTGGCGATAGTGATGGTAAGTAAGCTATGTGTAAAATTTATGACAACCTAATAATGTCCCAAACTGACAGTTTATGTCAGTTTTTTTACTCACATAGCTTCTTTTTACGAGCGCTCTGGAAAAATGCTCGCTTTGATCTAAGGAGATAAATCTAGAACAGTCAAACATCTATCGATAAAAAAAAATTGTTTGCTATCATGAGAGGCTATCACTCGAATGATAAAGCGTGTTGAACTTTCATATCTATTTATTTTTTGTGATTATCATAATAATAAGAAAGTTCAGCTTGGAATAAAAAGACTTGTTGCGCCGACCCCAAATAAATTGGGATACAGGCAAGCGAATTAAGACATTCTGGTCTAGGAAACCAGAAAGTAATTTAGCAAAAAAATTATATAATTGAAATACCCTATTCCAGGTGAGGAAGACGAAGAATCCGGGAAGGACTGGTCAGATCTTGAACGCGAGGCTGCCGAGGAAGACAAAAAAGAGCGTATATACGATCGAGGCGGAGAACCAACAGATTTCGATCGCAAGCGGAAGGGCGGTCGCGGACGCTTCGAGGATGAAGGGCATGGAAAGAAGGGCAAGAATGACAAGAGCTCCAGCAATCATAAGAGCTCTAGCAACCATAAAAGCTCTAGCTCCAGTCATAAGAGTTCGAATCACAAGAGTCCGTCGAAACATAGCAACAGCAGGTTGGTTTCTGTTGGACTTAATTTATCAGGATAATAAATTTACAATGTTAGTCTAGTGTACCTGCATCTGTGGTCACCATCACCGACCGAGAGGGCGCGCGTTAGTTAGTAGCGAAAAACTAACGCAGTTTCCACCTTGGTCGATGTCACCAAGCAAGTAATGATTGGAAAACAAACAATCAGAAGCGTAATTTAAAACTCGGCCTATTGAAGTCCACTGTTGGACATAGACACGATCTCTCCGAATTTGCGGTACAACAAACGGTTCTGCACCTTCCGCATCCCGTCTATCCCAGTGTCGTCATTCCACTCGCTATGTCTTTGCACGCAATGCTATGTATCTAGCAATGCCAGTGTACAATGTTAGTCTAGTGTACCTGCATCTGTGGTCACCATCACCGACCGAGAGGGCGCGCGTTAGTTAGTAGCGAAAAACTAACGCAGTTTCCACCTTGGTCGATGTCACCAAGCAAGTAATGATTGGAAAACAAACAATCAGAAGCGTAATTTAAAACTCGGCCTATTGCAGTCCACTGTTGGACATAGACACGATCTCTCCGAATTTGCGGTACAACAAACGGTTCTGCACCTTCCGCATCCCGTCTATCCTAATGTCGTCATTCCACTCGCTATGTCTTTGCACGCGATGCTATGTATCTAGCAATGCCAGTGTCTCGCTTTGCATCGCCACGAGCGTACTTTCAACTACTTATAATAATCTTTTTTGCACCCTATCTTTTCAGCCCGTCAAAGAACCGCGACAAGCATCACAAGTCGTCGCACCACGAGCGCGACCGCGGCCACAAGGGCGACAGCAAGTCCCACAACAAGTCTAACGATAAGAAGCACTCCAGCGACCACAAGTCACACAAGCGCTCGCGCGACGACAGCCGGGACCATGACCGTCATCCTAAGAAAGCTAAGTGAGTATTTCTTTAGACATTGTCATAGACTTGCCTGTGTTATCTAGAAAAAAATCTGTGGCTCTCTTCCAGGGAGTTTTGGGGAGTGGGGATATAATGACTAGGGAAATAAAAGCAGTATCTTTTGAGCTAATAACAACGTATTGCAATCATCGTCAATTTCCTCAAATTTATTTGAACAGAATGATGCCTTGGCAAGGCCAGCCAGTCGCAAGATAAATTCACCAAAGCACTAATACTTATTTCTTTTGTTTCAGGAAATAAACTGCCGAGAATTTATGATTTCGTTAGGAGCATACACGGGTTTCTGTTGCCACTCGGCTTGTTACAACACTGTGTTCTCACACCCAATGTCCGTCTGCGTTGTTCAAAATCAGGTCTGAATGTTTGTATGTATGTAGTTTATTTCTGATTCCAATGAAAATGTAATAAATTAATACCATGAAGAAATAAATGTAAGGATTTATTATTTGCTGATTTCATTTATTCCCGAGTCATGGACTAATTCGTAATCAACTGATTCTATTCAAATTACGGTGGTAGTCTTACCATAGAACAAAATAGCTTATTATACATCAATTACTATTCTAGTAATTTCGAGACTATTTTCGTTTAGAAAATAAATAGTATGCACACTGAAATAAGCTGGCACGTGCCAAAGTTACTTAGCACAGGACCTAATAACAAAATCTCCTGAGGTGAGATCGTTATTACTAACTTACGAACATCTAAGTGAATCACATAATTATAATGTACATTATTTACATAAGTACTACATCTACTTCCATGTAGATTAAGACATTAAGTCAGCACGATACACTGATCGGCAACAAACGTAGGTATTGCACCAATACAACTTAACATTTCGTTATATGGAACTTATAAGGACATAAGTTTCATATAACCTCTCACATATCCTAAGATCGACGTTTCGATCGGTACGACGCAACTAACAAACAAACGTGCGAATCGTACGACTATTCCCGACTGGTTTTGGATTGCCGCCAAATTGACATTTAATAAATAATTACATAAAATTATAGGTAACAAATCCGAGAATCCATTTAGATTCTATGATGCGTGCGGTTCGGTTATTATCGATCAGTATTTCCACTTTTATGCGTCGTCCGAATCCTGCGCAGCCACAACTGGACGACGAGGCAACACTGATATCCTAGAATCGGGAATCTTTAATTCCTGCACCTTCGGAGTCTCTTGTTCCTGTGTCTCACTTTGGTACCAATTCATCTTATTGACTAGCATCAAAATCATTAATGCTGGCAAGTGTATAAGTGAAAACCTGAATAGTTTCCTTGAACTGTTGCTGTCCGATTTCTGGTGGAATTGCCATGCTGAAAACATACAAAAATACATATTTTTACTTCCATATTTTTAAGATAAAAATGTATTCACATATGCATCAATATTTACATATTATGATAGTGTAGAAGATTATAATATCTTACCTAAGTACATAAAATAAACATTTAACGGTAAGGATTCTAGTGCGAACCACATGTTGGTTACTTCTAGATAAGATGAGGCAAGACATGTGCCGATGATCACTCCCGTATGCCTGAGAGCTACTCTTCTGCATAGCGCTGAAACCATATACATTAGTTAAAAAATCGTAGCAACTTGGATTATTTTAAACAATGCTCGCTTGCCTTCAAACATACGCAAAACCCAATAGCTCTAAACCGCAACCGTATTTACAAACGAGTTTTAATTTCAGTTCAATCTTGATACTTCGAGCCAGTAATTGGGCTTTGACTAAAGTAATAATAAGACTAAGTGTGCCTGAATTTAGCTAAAGAATCTTATCATAAAATGAGATAAAGAACATAGATTTGAGCTTAAAATTATTACATTCCAGTCAAATATCGCATGACTCATAAGACAATGAATTTTTTTTTTTTTTTTTTTGCGTGGGAAATCATCAAATGACTCTTCCAACTGGGTGGAGTGGGCGGGCGTGTCAGACTCTTACTGACTAAAACCCACCCGTGTTCCTTCTCTTGCCTGTGCAATGCCAGGGGGCCACGGTATCCCTTTCGGACTTTCTCGCAACCCCGGCAGGCAATGGTCTCATCGGACCCCTTCATTCGCTGACATCTCTTTGAGGCGCGCGTGGAACACAACGCGCCGTCGAGCTACCCATTGCTCACCGTCCGCAAGCCCGCGCCTACGGTGGCCGGGAATCGGCAATCGATTCCCGACGCCCGGGGCGTCTCCTCCTGCGGCGGCTAGGGGCGTGAGGGCGCGAAATTTGCCTCTCCCTCACGCGCTCCGCCTCCTCCTTCGCGAGCATTACTGCTTCGCAGAAGGAGGTGACGGCCTCCCATGCCCTCTCGCTCCGTACCATAGCCTGGACCAGGGCCGGATGCGAGAGATCCCCGCCACCGATCGCCTCCACGAGGACACGGCGGTGCTCTGCCCAAGCCGGGCATACCTCCACCGTATGCTCCACCGTGTCCTCCGGGCGATCCACGCAGTGATGACACCCGGGCGTTTCCTCCCGCCTTATCCGAAACAGGTACCTCCCGAAACAGCCGTGTCCGGTAAGGACCTGCGTCAGGCGGAAGGTGAGGACGCCGTGGCGCCTCTCCAGCCACTCCTCAAAGAGGGGACTTATCGCCGCAATAGTGGCGTGCCCAGCACTGGGTTGCGGCAATCGCACTCTCCATGCCGCCATGAGATCCCGTCGGAGCTCTGTTCGCTGTGCCGCGATTTCTCGCGGCATCGGAGTCAAGCCCCGGCGTTTCGCCTCCTCGCGCCATTCCCAAATATGCGCGAGGACTTTTGCCTCCAAATCCCATGGCGGCAATCCAGCAAGGAGGCTCGCCGCCTCACCGGAGACCGTGCGGTATCCCCGGACCAGCCGGATGGCTATGACCCTCGGGGACGCGTTCAACCTGTGGGCAGGCCGCCACCTCAACGAACGCGCCCACGCCGGTGCCCCGTACAGGGCCATGGACCACACGATCCCCGCGTATAGCCTCCGGCAGGAGGCGTTTGGACCCCCTAGATTGGGCAGGAGCCGCTTCAATGCAGCCCCGGCCCGCTCCAGTCTGGGAGCCAAACGTCGGAAATGCTCCACGAAGTTCCACCGACTGTCGAGGACGAGTCCCAGGTACTTCATCGTCGACTCGACGCCGATGTGAACCCCTCCTACCGTTATTTGGGAACCCGAAGGTGGCGCGTTCCGAGGACCATGAAAACACATGGCCTCGGACTTGTGCAAGGCCTCCTCGAGTCCCAACTGCCGGATTCTGGCCACGATTGTCGCAACCCCGTGTGTCGCTAGTTCGGCCGCCGCCTGGTGCGACCTCCCCTGCGCCAGGACCAACGTGTCATCAGCGTAACATACGACGCTGACGCCATTGGGGAGGTCTGCGCGCAGCACCCAGTCGTATCCGATGTCCCACAGATGCGGCCCCAGGACCGATCCCTGTGGGACACCGCACAACATCTCTCGCCGGTTCCACTCTCCCTGGTGACCGGGGTAGAAGATGATGGCCCTGTCCGTCAAATAGGCCTCGACCACACGACAGAGGTCGGCATCCGGTGATACCGGAGTGCCTCCCTGATGCAACTCCAGGGCAGGGTATTGAAGGCGTTGGCGATGTCTAGAGACACCGCCAAGACGACCCCACCCCGAGCCACCGCATCCCCCGTCGTGAGGGCTCGCACGCGCATGATGGCGCCCACCGTGGAGCGCCCCCTGCGCAAAACCAAACTGGCTCTCCGCCAAATCCGGCCCCACCCGCACCAGCCGCCCGACAAGGCGGACTGCAATTACTCTTTCAAAGAGCTTGCCCACCTCGTCGAGCAACACGATGGGCCGGTAAGCGGACGGAGAGTCCGCAGGGCGCCCCGGCTTCTTGATCAAGACCAGTTTCCCTGTCTTCCAACGAAGTGGAAACTGGCCCCTCTCCATACATGCGCTTAAGAGCCCCCTTAGTCGAGGCCCGAGAGCCTCTAAGGCCAGGACCCAGGCTTTCCCAGGTAAGCCGTCGGGTCCTGGGGCGGTATTTCTGGCATTCAGCCTACGTACCGCCACCCTCATCTCTACCTCGGTCACCTCCGGAGCATCGTCGTCGTCGTCGGCGGTGTGGTCCGCATCAGGCACCGCAGTAGGCGGAGCCATGGGTGGGGAGGCGTGTTCCCCTCTCGAAGGGAACAGAGCGCTCACCACGTCCCCCACAAGCTGTGGCCGGAGACTGCGTCAGCGGGGGAGCCCATGGGCGGAGTTTCTCCCGCACCATCTTGTATGGGCGTCCCCACGGGTCTCTGTTCAGAGTCTCCAGCGACTCCTCGCGGGCCAGTGCCCTGGCCCGTAGATGAAATAGGGCCTGAGAGATATTTCTCGACGGCATGTGAAGCAAAGTCAGAGGTCCATGGGCGGCTTTTAAAACTCTGACACCAGGTTAGTCACTAACCACACGAAAAGAAGAAGAAGAATACAGTTCAAATTGGAATGCAAATCAGTCAAATAAATCTTCGAAATAGTGCTTCAACCACGAGAAGCAACAGAAGGCGCACACTGCATTTTTTGAAGCTACAAGTACGCGGCGGGTTGGTTTGGGCCAATTCAGCGAGCGTAGTGTATTCAGAAAATATAAAAGTTTCGCGATACGAAAGAGAGCCAACTTCTAGGTGAATATAACTAAAGGTAATTAGCGCTGTGCGACCTGAATTGCACTTTATTGTGTCGTAGCAAGGGTAGCTTTTTATCTAAATGATTTTGCGGAGTGAACCAGATGGTTCACTAAAATGGTAATCATCTGTGCTTCAACCTACCGGGATCAGTGACCGCCATCATTCTATATCCGGCCTTTGTGTAATCAGGCCTCAGGTTCCATGACAACGCGTTGAAGTGCGGGAACTGCCATGAGTACAATATCACGCTGAGCACGATCGCGCCCGGGTCGAGCGCGCCTGCGCACCCCGCCCAGCCCATTAGAGGGGGTATGGCACCAACTGTCAAATGGAATACGGGAATGAAGAACATGAATAATAATTGCATGGATTAGGGATGTGTTGAAACAAATGTTAATATTTGCTGTTGGAAAATGCACTATTAACTCGATTATTTTTAGTAACAAATTACACAACTTCAGAGGGGCTATTACCGTATTTTTAAGAACATTCGCATTCTAATATCAGTCTCAATCTGTCAAAAAATAGCTCTAATTTTCCTAAGCGTATGCTGAGATGCAGGTCAGCACAGCACAGTCAAGATTTTGCAGGTCCTAGCTAGTACAAACAATAGATGTGTGGTAAAAAACACGTGACGACCTGCACGCTTCGCGCAGAAATCTGTCACGGCACAGAACGAGACGCAGAGCAGGACAAACATATGTCTGCGTGGCAGGTATGCAGCTCTCAGTACGTTCATGCATTACAAAATTGCTCTGCCCTGCGCTGTGTGGACCTGCGTCAACTGCGTCTCAGCATACGCTTAACCTGATTTTCTCTGAGATGAAATTACGACTAAATATTGAACGTTATTAATTACGGGAAGCATTCAAATGTCAGATGTTATGGGTGAAAATGAAAGATAGTGAGGGCTTGGGTTCTTGTAATAATATGAACTATAAGCTCTCGGTAATAGGAGAGCCACCTCCCCACTCCGTTTCCTTGAACTATAAACAACGTACACGCAACAAGGTTGACGGTTGAAAACTTTCACCCTTAAGTCCTTGGTTATAAGGTTGCAAGGGAACAATCGCGAACTGTACATCTTTCAAATCAGTCAAATTGAACTATATTCCAGCAATTAAAAAGAAAGTTATTAAACAAAGCTTACCTACAGACCCCAGCCAGGTGTTATAAATAGACATTCTCTTCAGAGGCGTATAAACGGACGTGTAAAGTACTAGGTTGACAGCTCCCAGGGCGGCTGTCAGTGGGTTCACGCCGAAGTAAAGTAGGCCCAAGCCCGTGGTACCTGTTAGGGCTGCGAAACCTACTGCGTGGACTGGCCTAGGGAGCAGAAAAACGGATGTGAGGATAGTCGTACAATGTTGTTATGAGGTCTCTAAATTATACAGATCCCAGGAAAAAAATGCGCTTCGGGAATCACAAGACATCGTCTATCTTCGGAAATAAGCACGCGCGATGATGGTGTGCGTTACCCCAGCCAGATAATGACGAAAATCGTCATCTAAGTGCAATAGATAATTAGAAATACAGCTTCTGTAATTGGTAAGCAGATTTTTAAATTTGGTAAGCTGATAGTTTTTTAATTATTTGATAAAAAAAACACTTCCGGCTGGAGTAACGTTACCCCAGCCAGATCTTTAGTTTTCTAATGGATATTTTGAAATAAATTTTATCTAAATGGTACAACATAATTTGTATTTGCTATGGTTGCGAAGATATTTAAAATCCTGCTGGAGTAACGTTTGCACGATTGCTGTATCTCAGAATTGGCTATACGGATGATTTAATATTTGTACATGAGATCTGGCTAATTAGTTATAATTTGTTACGCAATAAACGAATCCACTATATAATGCACCGTTTTGAAGTTATTTTAGTAAATAGAAAATAATTATGCTTTATAGGTCCTAGCACTTCCATTATGCGCCCCAAAGACTAAACTTAAACGTAATTATATAGATAATTACTGTCTTTAAATGGTACTGAAGTTTCATTAGTATCCTATACGTAATTAAAAAGTTATGATGATGTTTCGGCCACGGCGCGCAGCTGAGTTTTTTGACCACCGATTAACCGAGTTTACTGTAGTAGTGGTAACTGAATTTTACATCAATAATTAGAAATACAGTTCAATTAAATACATGTGAAATTTCAGACTTGTACACTAATTAATTAACGAGATAATCGAAAAAAATGATGTTTGCGTAGTAACCCGACCAAATCTAGAATGTTATAAAAAAGCGGGCGCGCAATACATTATATCAACCTTCTAAAACTTACAGGATAATACGTGAGAATAATTACGTGTTTAGTACAGACGGGTAAACAAGTGGTAAAGTAAAACATATTTATAATGGAATATTCATTTAAAAAATAATAATGCTTAGGTAATAACAAATATGGAGTATCTAACTATGTAGATGATGATGATCCTATGCAGATAATTATTTTAATTAAGGTAAGTAAGTATATAAATTTACTTCAAAAATAATCACAGGAGCATGAAGAAATTGCCTAAATTGTATTACCTACAATGATTTCAAAATTATAGAACAACTAGCTTTTGCCCGCGGCTTCGCTCGCGTAGAGGTTGGAAATTATCCCACGGTCACATGATTACGTACGAATAATGTTAAAGGATATTGCTAATCCATTGCTTCATATGTTTGAAAAAAAATCTGCTCAACAACGTAAATACCGCAATGAATGTTGATGAACTGTCCATTTAGTCCATTGTTTAAGAGAAAGGAAAAAATAATTTAAACAAAATTATTTGTGATTTGAAAAGTCGAGTTCTTTGTTTTGCATGTGGATTGTGGCTGAAAGGGATTTTTCAAATAAATTTTCATAGAAAATCAGTAATATTCGCCACAAGTTTTCCGAAAAATAACGCGAAACTGACGTTTGATAATTATTTTTCAAGAAATACAATTTGATTTTGAACATTTATAAATATCATCAACATCATCATATGGTCTACTCGTATGAACTCGTTGAACCACTTTTTTCAAGTTCGATACAAAAAATAGCAGAAAAATAATGTTAAAAACTTTTTTTTTTTAAACCCTGTCAGTAATGTATATATTTTTTTCCTATTATTAAGCAAACCATATCAAGAAATTAAAAATCACACATTCTCATACATCTTCAGCTATCCTTGAGATAAAATCATTTTGATAAATGATTATACTCGTAGTATAATAATTAAAAAAAAAAATTGATATGCAATATTTTCATTAAGTAAATCAAAGGCGAATTAAAACAAATTGATGCAACTATTTATTAACAGGTGCTGTGATGACTCGAATGGTTTAGCACCACGAAAACTGTATTTTTATAGTCACACAGGCTAATGGCTGATTTCACCAATCAAACTGAACGCGATCAGCATTTCTAAAACGTGTTCAGGAGCTGTCAGTGTCTATTTTTTTTTTTTCTGTTTTAGCAACTGAGCTGATGTTGACTATTCTGCCAGTGTCATGTATTTATTTTTATTTTATTTATTAAAACTTTATGCACAGGTAAAAAAAATACTGTACAAAGGCGGACTTAATGCCTGAGGCATTTTCTACCAGTCAACCTTAGGGTGGTGCAGAGACAAAACATGGCAGGTGCAAAATAAGTGCTAGCAAATTTGAAAATTAATGCCTATTATTACATAGATACATAGATACATACATATAAACCGAATAAACTTTGTCAGGAGAAATAACGATTGGTAGAGGAGAAAACAAATCCAGCAAATCAGCGCTGCAAAGATTCTGCCAACTTTTCACGAATATGTTCACGTGCCTTCAACTTGAAGGATAACCGACTGGTTGCCATCCTGATGTTCAGAGGAAGCGCATTCCAAAGAAATACCGCCTGGACAAAGAAAGAAGAGTGAATAAAACCAGAGCGGTGAGAAGGACATCGTAGAAGACGATTGTTTGTAGAACGAAGATTTTTGCTATGGGCAGAGCATAGGTATTGAACATGGGAAGTCAGGTAAGAAGGAGAAGTGGGTTTGTCGAGTATAGAATACAACATTGACAGAGCCCTCAACTCTCTGCGCTGACGTATGGGTAACCATTTTAAAAGCAATCGATGCGCAGACACATGGTCATACTTACGAAGATTGAAAACAAATCGAATGCAGTTATTTAGAAGGCGGTCAAGTTTATTGAGGAGATCTGCATTCAGGTCATAATAACACACATCACCATAGTCTATTATGGGAAAGATTAGGGACTGTACAAGCATTGCCTTTATGTGTGATGGAAGAAGGTTTTTCAACCGATAGAGTGACCGCAGCGTTCCGGTGACTTTTTTACTTACAGTCGTGACCTGCTTTCGCCAGTCAAGACATGTGTCAACATGCAGACCAAGATCTTTAACATCGGAGCTAAACGGGATGACTGAGTTGTCAAACATTACAGGTGGCACAGTTAAGCCATTCAGCTTCCTTATACTGTGGGTGCTCCCTACAATGATCGCCTGACACTTGGTAGGATTAACTGCCAACCCAAAACGATCAGACCAGTTTTTAACCACACCTAAGTCCCGGTTTAGCTCCTCTATCGCATCGGATATGTTGTCCACACTTGCCTGGCAATAAAGCTGCAAATCGTCAGCATAAAGATGATACGCAGTCTGAAGTTCAGAGGTAATGAGATTAATAAAAATGGAGAACAAAAGAGGAGATAATATACCGCCCTGAGGGACGCCAGCTGCAAGATCACACCAACCCGACGAAGAGTCACCAGCACGAACAGACTGCTGACGCCCCTGAAGATAAGAGGAAAACCATTCCAATGCCTCCCGAGAGACCATAAGATAGGAAAGGATGGATAAAAGGATTTCGTGACTGACGGTATTAAAAGCATTGGAGAAGTCAATTAACACTAAGACTGTAACTTTAGTGTCTTCCATTCCCCGCCTTATATCATCAGTCACTTTAAGGAGAGCTGAGACGGTACTGTGCCCAGGCCTGAAACCAGATTGAAATGGACTGATGAGGGAGTTGCGGTGAATAAAGTGGGAGAATTGTCTATGAACACTGGCCTCGAGCACTTTAGATAGAAAGGGAAGGATGGAAATTGGGCGAAAATGACTAGGAAGAGACGGATTGGGTATCTTAGGCAGAGGCCGAACAAGGGCTTTACGCCAGAGGGAAGGGAAAACACCGGTGTAAAGGGAAAAGTTTATGATGTGGGAGATTGCAGGAAGGAGTTGATCAAGAGCCGCTACGATCATATGGCGGCTGATATTATCGCAGCCCACCGCTTTGGATTTAATGGAAATGATTATCTTTTTGATCTCTCCCGGGTCGACAGGGGTGAAGACAAAGGTGTTAATATTGGGACGCGTCAGACCAGCAAGGTAGTCAAGGGTTTGACATTTGGTTGGACTATCTAGAGTGGGAACAGTGGAGAAATGGCGATTTAGATCGTCCAAACCAATTGTGTTAGGAAGGTCCGAATGTCGCGATTTACCAATGCCCAAAGTTCCAAGGAACTTCCAAATATCGGCAGGAGAAGAAGAAGTGATATTATTTAGGATGTGGCGGCGTTTAGCGTTGCGTATCATCTGATTACACCGATTCCTAGCAGCCTTAAACTTGGCCCAATTGTCACCCGAGCGATCCTTTTTAAACTTCCGAAACGCGCGTCAATTCAACTTATCTGCCACTCTGCTGACCATGAGTTATGCATTTTAAGTTTGGTGTCAGTAAATGTGTCGTAAGTCGAAACTATGGATGACATAATGTTTTTGGTCAGCAAAACAAATTTTGAATGTCTATGATGATTTTACTATGAATTTTTGATATTAATTGATTTTGACTTAAAGCCTGAATGCTACTGCGAGAATCTGAAAAAAAAATACCGAATTTTGAATATTAAAATACGAAGTTTTAATGAAATTAATTGCTTCTAATATGCCAATACATTCCCCTGTAAATACCGAAACCTCTGGAGGGCACTGAAAGAGAAGTGGAATTCTGGAAGTATGTTGCAATTCCTGTGCATCCTGTTGGGGATAATTTTCGTCATCGGAACTCTTTATGGAACATTGTACACTGACAGCTCTTGAACACGTTCAGATGTGCTGAACGCGTTCAATTTCATTGGTGAAATCCGCACTTATTGTGTCAATTAATTCAAGCTTTCTCACAATTAGATAATTAATTGACAAAAGAGGGTTTTTTCGTGTACGGAGCCTTATTGCTGCAGTAACATAACAATTGTATTGTTAATTTCACGCAAGCGACACAATAATATGAGGATAATATAACTGAATATAATATGTTTCAGTAAAGTTAATTGCAATTAGGTTTGTTATTTATCGAATTATAATTTCATAAAAGTGTCAAATGGTAATTTAATTAAATAACCCTTTCACTGCCATCGACGTAGTATCATGTTTAACGTGTTATTAGATTAACAAGAACTAATCTAGTGTCTCTTATTATTTACTCAAAAATGTCGTGTCTCTTGAAATATTTTTATTGTTATTTTTAGAAAAAAGTAATGAGATAAAAAAATATTTTAGTTTTAATACTTATTTAATTAATAATATAAAATATGGTGGTCATAAGGTTTCGAATTTAGACACGAGTATCCAGCAATTTTAGTCGAGCCGAGTCGGTGTCGAGTAACCTACCGTTAAGTATGATGATAAGATTACATAATAAGTGGTTAGCATAGAAATAATAATTACTAAGTAACCAACCGCGACATGAAGCGTTGATATTGTCTAGAGGTTTCCGATCCAAAAAGAGCAGTGTACAAGTCATTCTTTGAGATACTAACAGATCTCCAAGGAAAAGTATGGAAGACAGTTAATGATGCTCTGCTGCTACAAATCCCGGCAGTACAAAAATAAGAAGTATTGCCTCTGTGGGGGGGTTACTCTATGCTGCAAGGTTCGTCGTGCTGATTTGGAAACACGAAGATCACCAAAGCGCATTCCTTTTCTGGTTTAACAAATTCTGTCTAAAATTGAAAAACAGAAAAAGGGTCTTACTCAAGTAATCCTTTCACCAGCACTCGATTCTTAGTCCTAGACATCTGTGCGTCGAATGGAACTTCATGATATTGGTTGATAGAATTGGCGGCCGCTGAAGTGAGTCCAGTTCCGATCGCGCATAACGCGAACGTCGTCAAGTCGAAGGGCGCGGGCGCAAGCGCGTACCCGGCCATCGAGGTCATCACTACTAACGCTGGAAAAAATCATTATGTTAGCACAAAATATTTATTACGGATGTTTTAACCCTTAAACCCTACCCGGG
The DNA here is from genome assembly GCA_963853775.1 of Xanthia togata. Taxonomy (NCBI): domain Eukaryota; kingdom Metazoa; phylum Arthropoda; class Insecta; order Lepidoptera; family Noctuidae; genus Xanthia; species Xanthia togata. The sequence goes on along the minus strand of OY970802.1, from coordinate 5,991,945 downwards.
GGTCCAGCAAACCCCAGAGGTTGAATATTTGTAGATATTTTTGAAATAACGAAACGCACTATTGCGCCACTAAAGCTAATCCTTAATTACGTCAGCGGTCATATTATCACCAGTCCAGCGCCAACACATATACAGTGTAAACGGATTTATAGGTATTTTTGGGTTGGCCATTTTCTATATATTTTTGGCCTCCTGAATATAGTAGGTGTTAATTCGTATGTGCTGTTAAAAATGGACACAAAATAAGCTACAAAAGACGTAATTTCTTGAAAAGACATGCCAAAGTGATGCTGATCACCCCTCAAATGGAAGAACGATTTGCATGTCCCTCTTTGCTGTCAAGAATGTGTAACCAAAAACAATTGATATTTTTTTGTATTGTAAAATAACCAGTCTGTCACAATAAATAATAATTGTAATTAAATTGTTTTTATTTTATAAGTATGAATTTATATAAGTATATTGGGGTCCACGGGTTTAAAAGGTTTTAAGGGTTAAAAGAAATTCGGAAAGAGAGAGGTGGTGATTTTTCCACATGGCCGAAAGCAGATAACCCGAGAGCAGGGCAACCGCTAGAGGGGTAGCAAAAGCCATATTTCCAGGTACCGCAGTGGAGTTTTGGTGGTTTTAGTGGAGCCCCCAATAACCACACCGTTTCCCCCGAATGTCATATGCACAGGCATTTGTTCAGTTAAAAAACTGAATTTATAAGTTTATAGCTCTCGTAAAGAAACAATGACATTTACTTATGTAACTAGGTAGGTACTATGTTTTCGGTGCATAGTAGGTATCATATTTATAAGTTGATAGCAGTGTTATTAAACCAGTGTCGCAGTATTTCCAAACCACGGGCTATATCAGGTTAATACTGTTACGTAAACAGAATATTGATCCGTCAGTTACATGGCAGAATTATTATTACTTTTTCGAAGTGTGTTTCGAACAGCTAGGGTTTGTGTCGTGGTTTCATGGATTCAAATCTATCATCATACACTCAAGACTATTGTAAAAGCGATATTTTCCTCCTATTTATCGATGAACTAAGAGGTTATGTTATTATTTCCGTGTCTAGCTCTTTGTAGGATTAGCTCAGCGGCGGGATCCCTTCACAGATTACAGAAATTAATGATCAATTTGGTATTGATATACACTTGCTATGTATTATCAGACCACCTCACATGATGTCACAGATTGTATTGTCTGTTTTCTGTTTAAATAAAACACCACCAGTAGACCCTTATCTCTTAAAGATATAATGGCATCTATTATCCACATATCCACATATACTGATAAGCCGCGACAAGAATGTTAACTGCACAGTATAATTGTTGATATCAAAATCTTCAAAATAGAATGTGAACGGGCGTTTGTTTTAGAATCCATTGGATTGTGTGTGTGTTTGTTGATACGAAATAACGATGGCAGGAAATGTCTTAAGTTTAGACATACTTTATGTATTATGGCATTGCAACTGTATCGAACTAACTGTATCAGAGACTTTGTTTAGTTAGACTCCGCCGCGTCTCCAGCGCGGATTTTGTAGAGAAAGGGGCATCAATCAAATTTTTGGGCGCAGCCCCTAAGTCCAGGCCACAGATGGTCTCGCTATGATATGAGACCTCTAGCAGAGTGGTAGCATGTTTTGGTTGTGTATTAGTTTTTGCGTGAATCCAGTGCATTTGGCGCTGCCTAAGAATACGGCGCCAACAAACGTCCTGAAGACCGGGACCGACGGATGTTCGGAAGATCCGTAAAAAAATACTATCTCTGTTAATTTACTAGGATTGAAATATAAGGCAACTTCTACTTACAACTTAACCGAAACTTAGACAGCATCATACAATAGTTCCCCATCTGATTCTTTCTTTCGAGGGACGGCGTCTCCTTCCACATCCTGTTGTCCTGTGGCGGTACATTTTTGCTCTTTGCCGGAGCTGTCGTTTGTGTTGTCAGTGGCAGTTTACTGTTCCAACATTGTGACGTCGATATCCTTGCCAGTTGCTGCAGAAGTATGCCGTTCTGGAATATAAAGATAACGTTAATTATGACTTAGGTCCTTTAGCTTAGGTTTACCTATTTAGGGGTATGAGGAACAGGGTGTAAAGTTCACTCATCCACCATAGAAAAGGGAGGATCCTCCGACGAGACGGGTGTTGTGTCGGGCGGGCCGACTGCCCGACTGTTATCGGATAGTCTTAAATATGTCGTTCGCGCGGTAAATTCCAATTGCGCGATGCAGGATTTGTGTGACGTCATGTCTTTGATGCGTAGTTTGTTTGTGGCGGTGTAACCGCTCCACCTACACTAACTAACTGTCTGAAATTATAATATTGACTTTGTACGTAATACAAAAGAGCTTTGATAGATATTTACTAAATAGTAGCTACATATTTTGCGGCTTGATTTCTTCGAAAGCGAAACCCTTATTTTTATAATTATTTGGTCTGATAACAGGTATAGACGAATCTGAACGTAACCTTACTATAGGTACATGACATACCTACGTACCTACGCAGGTAAGACATGTACAGGTACAGGATGGAGTTCATTATGCCCGTAATATGAGTAGCAAAATACCGTGCTTGTATAAAGTCGACTAATTCATTTACCGAGGTAAAGTGTGGCATAATGCTAGCATTATGTCAAAAAAGGAAATCAGAAAGTAACTATCTAACTAGAAGATAGATACCTTTTTTTTTTTTTTTTTTGGGTGGGAAATCATCAAATGACTCCTCCCGCTCTGGGTGGAGCGGGAGGGCGTGTCAGACCCTTTCGGACTTTCCCGCAACCCCGGCAGGCAATGGTCTCATTGGACCCCTTCACTCGCTGACACTCTTTGAGGCGCGCGTGGAACACAACGCGCCGTCGACCCGGGCTTGGTCCTTACCGGACGGCGAGCTACCCATTGCTCACCGTCCGCAAGCCCGCGCCTACGGTGGCCGGGAATCCGCGATCGATTCCCGAGAGAAGATAGATACCTACTTTCTGATTTCCTTTTATCTAAAGTCCCCAGTGTTTTTTCCGAGATCTTGCGAAACTGCCTAATCATCATTCTCAGACAATACTGCTTTTTCAGATATTTTCTAAACCACTTTAATTAACTTTGACCTTCAGGCAAATAATGCGAAATTCAATCTTTGTGATCGTCGTGATTATCTTTTTGTTTATTTTAAAAGCGTCTGGATAGTAACAGCATGCCGTAGCAAGAATTCTACCTAAATAAAGGAGATTAGCTCATTTCGCTGGGCGGTCTACACGTACTTTACTTTGTCAATATAAAAACCCCTATTAGGTACACTACAATATTTAGGTAGGTGATGTGTTTTTTAGGGTGCGGGCTCCGGCCAAATGTAGGTACAGACGCCAGCAGGTCAACCTACCCGAAACAGTCAAATTTTCCCATTCAACTTTGAACCTTATACTTTGGTGATAAAGTTGAAAATCAATTAAAGAAATTTGACAGATTGTACTACGTTGATGTGCTGGCCTCTGTACATTTAAGTATCGCCTCTCCTTGCGGCCTATAAATTTTACTTACTTTTTACTCGACTGCCCCGGAAGGAGGGTAATGATTTTTACGAATTAATTAATAAAACGGAAAGGTATCACACGCGTGAATTATTTTTCAAAATCACGCGAGGTTTACGGAGATAACGCGGTGTCCGTTTCATAAGAACATTTTTATTTTAATAACCTTTACAAACTATCTGATTTAAAAAAATGTTTTAACAATTTTTGAGTGTAGGTACCTACCTATGTTATCACGCTGATAGTGTGTGACAGCCTTTAAAAAAAACCTTCTGCATCTATTTTCCTTAAACTGAATGGTTCCCCTTTTTGCGGATGATTACTACTTGTCTTTATCTTAGCAATACCTACACTGTATACAAAATACTGGTTATATAACTATATTTATAAATGTATAGATACATTTTGGTCAAAGCCCAGGGGGGGCACCCGATGCCACCACAATGCCGCTCATAATAAAAAAAATCGAATGATAAGGAAAAGCACCATGGATAACATTGAAAATGTTCCCTTGGTTTTACAGTTTTTCCTGTTAAAAGTAAGGATTATTAATAAAACTGTATTATAATATCTTAAAATATTGTTCCAGTTTATTTATTTGACAAATAACTAAGTCATTTAATTTAGTAACTAGTGTAAATAGTTAGTAGTGTAATGAATGTATGCATTTTAATGTTAATTATAAAATATTCAATGTTTTTTCCATACATGTTTTTCGGGTTACCACTGAAAGTCAGCGCTGTGCTGTGGGTCCCCCATAGCACAGCACTGAGTGAAAGCTTTCTTGTCACAGTCATGACTTGCAGCTGCTCGACATTTATGATATGTTTATATTGTTTTTTTTTTTTTTGTATGCACGTGTTTCTGTGACAAATAAACCTATTTTTCTTTTTTTTACAATGTTTTTTATGAAAATATTTGAAAATGTAAACAAAATGTATTTAAAAAGAAATAAAGGAGAAACAATAAGATTGTTGTTAAAATAAAATAAATACTTTGACACGCTGCTACAAAACAATAATTCTAAAGAAGTGCTATTTTTAATAAACATTATAATCATCTAATGACCAAGTTTAAATCATGGTATCATATGATAAAAATAAAACTCACATCTAATGACCAAGTTTAAATCATGGTATCATATGATAAAAATAAAACTCAATAATCTATCATGTAAAAGATAACAACACATCATTATTCACATTTCCATCTGTAAAATAAGTATGTTTCCAAAAAGCTTACCCCAGAAATGCCGACAGTGCCATGTTTCAGGCAGATCGTGCAGTGCATCACTTTTTTATAGAACATCTTGTCGTTACACGCCTTTTAGATCAACATTCTGAAATTTACAAAAATATAAATATTTGTTTTTGTATTATTGAAATGTTTATAGCGCCAGTTCAAGTAGGACTACTGTATGACCGAAGACTAACCAATGCTAAACTCAAATAAAGATTACATTGGAGTTAAATAACATACAGTTCCATCCAAAGCTTAATTTAAATGATGAGTAAATAGTTGCAAGACATTTTGTAGAAGCATTAGATAAGACTGACACACTATTAATTAAACGACTTACGTGTTTATTAATTAATTGTAATCTAGTATTATAAATATCCTAAAAACCACCCTTATTATCACCACAAAAATAATTATGTTATAAACGATAATAAAGAAAACATTTCTTAGGTTATCACGTTACATTCGACTTATGACATATGTGACGTAACTCTGTCAGTTCCAAATGCAGTGTGACCATCACAGAACAATACTCAGAGAGTCAGAGGACCATTGACCATTGACATAAAAGTCAATGAGTGTGACCATCCGAATTACCATCAAAAATTGCTAAATCTTGCCAAACTCGAGTAAAAAATGCCAAAATATTGCCAACTTGGTTAACCGTTGTAGTAGAAGTATTGCCAACCTTATTTAGCGTAGTAGTAGTAAAAAAAATACACTTGTTTTACCTAATATATTTTTATTAACAATTAAGTTAAATTTACGGCAGACGGACGAACCCGGGACAGCGGAGGCTTAGTAATAGGTTGCCGTTGGCACCCTTTGGGTAGGTATGGTTACTGGTAGCAGCATGCTCCTTTAAAACGGACAGTCGTTTTGTTAATTTGGAGTTGCAGGCTTCACAAAAGCCACGTCCGGATCATCACTTACATTGGATATCCACGACGAAAGTAATGGATCTGGCTCCCACTCTTCTCTTTACGCTTTTTAAATACCAAGAACAAAGTATCACCTCAATAACTATCGATCGCTGTGAAATAGAACCGAAACCAAAGTATCTACGTCTATGACTGATTGAAATATCAACCATAAACTCACTTATAGAGAATACTCGTTTTACGATTATAAACTTAATAACTAATTAAATGAATGTTCTTCGTTGAATGAGATACAAAAATAACACGAGAAGTACAGGGGAATCCCCAACGATCTGTCCAGGCTTAACGAAATTTGAAATTTATTTTCTACATTGCAAATAAATTGGCAGAATTTAAAAAAAACATTAACCAAACATGCTAGTCTCTAAAATAATAGGCTAATTCTGCTAAAAAGGCAGTAAACTGCCACATATGGTCACACTGTCCAAAGCTGTCAGTTCTAAATAAAAAGCATTGACATAAAAATTAAGTCAATGATAAAAAGGACTCTGTGGTTAACAGACATAAAAAAGGAGGGTATCAATTCGATTGACCGACGATGTATGTTATGTATTGAATTACAATATTTTCACATAAAATAATCTATTGGGGCTTCCAAACAAATATACAAAATTTTATAGGTGTATGTTTGTATGTGTATTTTTATGTATGTTTGCAGGTATGTTTGTATGTCCACGCATTTCTCCGAAACTATTAATCCAATTATGACCATTTTTCAACTTCAACTTTGGGAACAGTGCAAGTTTCAACACAATAGGTTCAGTAGTTTTCAAGATATGGACTATTATGTGTGTGTGACTGCCTGGCTTATTGATACGAGCTACGGGTGTGTTGTGATGGTGTCAAAGGGAAAACATCTCAAAACCTTGGTCAACCACAATAAAAAATGAAAATGAAAAAAAACTTTTAACTTTTTTTTACAAAAAGAAACAACCGACTTCCAAAAAAAACACAAAAAAGTGAAAAATAACTAATTTCGGTCTCAAAAAACGACAAAGTAAATCTTAATTCCGTATGAAAAATGAAACCTAATCCCGAATTTATTCAAAGATGAACTGCAAAAAATTTCGTGCTCGTCTCATCTCAGTTTCTCTTGCATCCTACATTCTTGCTTTTCGTGAATAGCATAATAGGGCGATGAAAACGCACCACCGCAGGGTGCGAGGCCCATGCATGTTGTAGATAGAGTATGATCCGACGAGTGCCAACGTCGTACGTATACCAGTGGTAGAGGGTAAAGGATTTAGGGTATAACAGAAGGGATACACAGAACGACAGTCGTTCTTGGTATTACTCAATATATTTATCGCTTCCACATGTGAAAATACGTGGTAGGTAGTTTCATATGGATAAGAATGGGCAACAAACTATAGTTACTGTTTTATAATATTTTATAAAATTTTGTATATAATTATGTGAAGGAATTGAACGGTATAAAATAATTCGTTCAATTGATTGGTCTTGATGCGTAGTTGATTCAGACAATACTGAGAAGACTGGAGGGGGAAGGGTTAATTTTGTTGTGTTTTTTGTCTTGTTTTTTGAACAGCTGGGCAAGACAAACTGTGGAACAAACATACCTAAAACAGGGTAGTTGACAAATGGGGCCACCATGCCACAGTGGATAAATAGCGCGAATGGTGGCGAGAAAATGGTGAGTAGTTACTCATTTTTGTCAAATCAAAAGAAGAACTGCTTGGGCACGAAGTACTTTGATATGAACACATCCAAGTGCAAATTCTTTATTTTTCGAACGCTGCCTCTATAATCGATCGATATAATTTTAAATAATGGCAACATCGCCTTTTCATCAGTGCTGCCAGTTTTATTACCCTTTTATTAGGGAAATATTGTGCGACAGAAAATTGTTCACGGGTTAAAAAAATACGCGAATTGTGACCAAAGGTGGCCAAAGGTTTAGCAAAAATAAATGAATAATACAGGAAATTACAGTAACAAAATGAATCGCAATATATTACCATTACAACTATCCAATCTCATATTTATTGATTATTAATTTGTGTGTAAAATTTTATTAAAGGGTAATTTTAACAGTTGCACAAAAGCACAATTTTTTGTTTTTATTTTGATTCGATTGATATTCGAACACGGAAGTGGTTTCGTGTATTGACGCTCGCATTGCGAAACATGTCTAATTGTTATTTTAGAAATATATAAACAAGTCTAAATTATGGTGAATATCTCGTCGGCCCCGTAGTAAGAAAAGCAAACCTTTAATATGGCCTCGCGAGGAGACAAAGGGAATGGAAATGGCGAGGAGCAGATCGTTGAGGTAAATCGATGTGGCCTACATATTTGACAGTTATGTTGAGTTGACGAGAGTTTTGAATGGGATGATGGTTGCAGACGTTGGCGGAGGTCTTCCGCTGCTTCATCTGTATGGAGAAGCTGGTGGACGCACACCTGTGCCCTCACTGCTCGAAGCTGTGTTGCTATGCGTGCGTGCGGCGATGGCTGACGGAGCAGCGATCGCAGTGCCCGCACTGCCGGGCAGCCCTGCACCTGCACGAGCTCGTCAACTGCCGCTGGGTTGAGGAGGTCACCCAGCAGATCGAGACTATGCAGCAGAGCAATTCGGCAAGTCAGAGGGAGAGCTTCAGAGATAGGTGATTATTGCACACATTTCTGGCACCATACTTCTTTGACTGGAATAAGGATATTTAGAAAATAGAAACCCTATGACAACCTTCTGACCGACATTTAAATTTGTTAAAAAAAATAAGAAACAATTTTTTCCCATGTTCATTGTAATTTATTTATTGAAATATTTTTCACATACATAGTTTGAAGAAATATTAACAACACTGATAATATTCTTAAATTAATCCATAGTCTTCTCATATAAGGATATAATAAACACACGTAAAGCACCCTGAACAGGTGTCCGACGCATCAGGAGAAGCTAACAGTGTATTGCTGGACATGCCGGCGCTGTATCTGCCACCAGTGTGCACTGTGGGGCGGCACTCATTCAGGCCACACCTTCAAGCCATTGGAAGAGGTGTATGAACAGCATGTCACGCAGATCCGTGATGAAGTGTCCCAGTTGAGACGTAGACTGATGGAGCTGATTAGTCTGGTGCAAGATGTGGTATGTATTTTGTTTTAATTTTCTGTTGCTATGCAAACACAACTGCATATTAAATAATTTATTTCATCACAATAAAATTTTGAAATTTCTTGAATGTTGACCTGGCTTAATGTATTAATTACAAACAATGCTTTCTAGAGAATATTATATTCTAAACAAATACATAATAATATATTTTCTCTTGAGATATAATAACAAGAGATAAAGATGAGATAAGAAGCCAGTTGCCCTGTTATAATATTTGAGCCACCACTTACAAGATTACAATTTTAATTCATCCAAAATAAGGGTACTCATGCTGCCTTTCATGCATTGCAACAGCAATGAAACTACAACATAAATTATTATGGCCTATGTTTGCCTTAGGGTCCTTATATCTTCGTTTGGTTAGTGACTAACCTGGTGTCAAAGTTTTAAAGCCACCCATGGGCCTCAGACTTAGCTTCATATGCCGCCGAAAAATAGCTCTCATGCATGCTGGTTTCCTCACGATTTTTTTTCTTCAATGTTTTTGAAAATTCTGAGGTGCTTTGGGTTTGAACTCAAGACCTATGACTTGGCAGTCCGACGGTCACACCACTAAGCTATCACTGCTGCTATGCTAGCTATCTCAGCTGTATTAGGCTGCGTTTCCACTGAGGCGGAGCTGGGCGTTGCGGAGCGGAGAAGAGCAGTGAAAAGTGGTGAGTGTTTTCACTGAAGCGGATCCGAGTGGAGTAGAGTGAAGCGGCATTAAGCTAAGATGCGCCGATCAGTTACACTCAATCTCTCAGAGATATTATACGTCATGTTGTCGTTAAAAAAAGGAAGCATCGCTTTTATATCTGTCTTTACTAGATAACGAAACTGATGAAGTTACATTGACCGCCCGCTGCCCTCCGCTCCGCACCGCATCGCCCCGCTGCCCTCCGCTCGTCTCCGTTCTATCCCGCTCGGGATCGCGTGCTCATATATTTTATGTGAAGTCACGCCGCTTCCCACTGTTTCCGCTGAAGCGGATTGCTTATTTATGCACCGCTAAGCTACGCTCCGCCCCGCCCTGCTCCGCCCCGCCCTGCTCCTGCAACTGATCTTGATACCACATCCAGCCTACTTGCCTAGTAACAACTTTTTTTTTTTTTACATCATCTTTTTCTTCCTGCTGTGATCTAATATTTCAATAAGAGGTCTCATGTCTGACTGTCTGCCCATCTGTCTGTACCCGGCTTAGCTCAGAGACTATGTACTAGAAAGCTGTAATTTGTCATAGGTATACACATTAATCATGCCGACAAAGTGGTTAAATAAAATCATGAAATCATTCAAGCATGAATAATGTTTTTAGGGTTACTACACGTAAATTGTTTTTTTTTTTAATCTATCCCATGGTGTGGGGTGTCGTTGGAACGGCCATTCAGAAATAATGTGAGTTTGTGAAAACCATTTTTGGGTTCAGGGATCCGTTTGCGAAATATTAAGCTTTAAAGTGCAAATTTTTGTTAGTCAAGTGCCCCCCCCAGCCAGCTAAATGGTTGGTTTTGGATATGTGAAAAAATTCACAGCAGTAGTATATCAAAACTATTACAGCTAAGTAGGCCTTACAAGTTAACGAGTAATAATCGACCAACCGTTGTCCCATAAATTCCGTATGGGAGAACATGTTTTTCAAGTACAAGGTTATGCTTGTTCCTGCGATAAATTCATCCCAACTACGGAACCCTTCATTGTGCGTGGTGCGTGCGACACGCACTCGGCCGTTTTTTTCTGTTCAACAATCGCTGGTAGTGTTACTTGAGTTGAGAAATCTGTTTTTTTTTTTGTTTTATTGTGTTTAAATATCGATTCCCACCACCAGTTTACACGAAAAAAATACTTTTTTTAAATTGATAGTTCAAGTACCCTGCGGTTGATGACCCAAAAAAAATCATTAAATTAATTTATTTTTTGCTTTATCATGTTTAAACTAGCTTTTGCCCGCGGCTTCGCCCGCGTGGATGTCGGAAAATATCCCACGGGTACGTACTACCGGGATTACTTAGCTAGTAGCCGAGGTCATTGACTCCTGCCGCTGCGCCCGCGTTGTCGTCAACCATAATTATTTTGTTACGCGTAATTTTGAATCTGTGATAACTTTTAAAGTTTTCATTTGAATTATATTATGTCAAGGCATATTTTAATGCCCAATTTAAATAACAAATTTTATTTGATAAGGATTAATACAATACCGGTCAAAATAGCTTCGGAAATGAAATTTTTATCAAATTTTGAAAGATGAAAATGGTTAAGGTGGGTTATCCTTAGTAGATAGACATATTATTATGCCATCGCGGACTTTTTTGTTGAACTTTTAAAGACGTTTAATCCTGTAGAACATAATTTTTATTTATCTTTCACGGTTTATGCGGCCCAATAATCGTCATATTTCAGCCAATTTACACAAAACCTTATTTTTTATACACCAAAACCTTCCTCATGAATCACTCCGTCTATTGGTTAAAACCGTTTGAAAATTTGTTCTGTAGTTTTTGAGTTTATCGCATTCAGACAGACAGACAGATGCGGCGGGGGTATTTGTTTCATAATATGTAAGGAAAAGGATATCGATACAAAGGATAAGGATAATTTGACCCTACTGTATAATGATGGATGGAGGGGGTCACTTCTTTAGCCATATGTATGTATTTTATCTTCCCTTATCAAGTCATGCCCTTTGTAGCTATACTGAAAATATTGTTCACAGGAACGCAATGTAGAATCAGTGCGTGCTGCCAAAGACGAGCGCGTTCGTGAGATTCGAAACGCTGTAGAGCTGATGATATCGCGCCTGGACTCCGCACTGAAGGCTAAACTACTCACCCTGATGGGGCAGAAGAACAGCCTTACCCAGGAGACAGAGCAACTCGAACATCTGCTGCAGGAGATTGAACATCAACTGCATTCCAGTACTAGGTAGTTACCAGTACCCCATGAGTTCCTATGTCCCTTGCAAACTTTTGAGCAAAAACCATTTTGATCAATATTGTTATTAAACTTTAATGAATTAACTAAGCATATGTTACTTCGGCGGCGATCGCTTCGTCTATTAGGGATCTCGCGCACTGGACGGCCACGACCACAACCGCGACCAGGTAAACTATAGAAACCGATACGAATCGCGCACTTGGTCGCTACGGCCAACTAGCCTCACACCATACAATAGCACTAGACGGCCACGACCACAACCGCGACCAGGTAAACTATAGAAACCGATACAAATCGCGCACTTGGTCGCTACGGCCAACTAGCCTCACACCATACAATAGTACTAGACGGCCACGACCACAACCGCGACCAGGTAAACTATAGAAACCGATACAAATCGCGCACTTGGTCGCAACGGTCAACTAGGCTCACACCATGCAATAGCACTAGACGGCCACGACCACAACCGCGACCAGACAAACTATAGAAACCAATACGAATCGCGCACTTGGTCGCTACGGCCAACTAGCCTCACACCATACAATAGCACTAGACGGCCACGACCACAACCGCGACCAGGTAAACTATAGAAACCGATACAAATCGCGCACTTGGTCGCAACGGTCAACTAGGCTCACACCATGCAATAGCACTAGACGGCCACGACCATAACAGCGACCAGGTAAACTATAGAAACCGATACGAATCGCGCACATGGTCGCAACGGCCAACTAGCCTCACACCATACAATAGCACTAGACGGCCACGACTGGTCGGAGTCGTGGCCGTCTAGTGCGCGAGATCCCTTAATAGGGAGAATTGAATTGGCACTTTTATGTCAGGACACTTTTGCCTTCATCAATGCGAGGTACCACAAGTTAAAGGAGAAGCAATCACTAAGCAAACTCATTGTTCTAACAATTTATAAAAAAACTCGACCATACTATTGTATTAATTGTGTATCTTCTACCTTCATGCTATAATTTTGGGGTGACCAGAAAGCGTACATCATCAAATATGTTAGTATTGCATGTGAAACTTCATTCAATCATGCATGTTTGTCTGTAAGCTTACGTTCGCACGGTCGTAATAAAATCGCGGCGATTTTTGATCGTGCACTGGATTCTCAACGCTCGGCTCAACACCGAGAGTTGAAAATCCAGTGCGCTATAAAATCCCACCGCGATATTTTTACGTCCGTGCCTACGTGAGCTTATACTGTGTCTATTGTTGTTTACGGTTTTTTCCTTGTGTCGATTTCGGCTTCCCTCGACTAGTTTCCGGAAACAATGAGTTTTCCGAAAGCTGAGTACTTATTTATGAGCTCATTAGACCTATGAATAAGGGCGACGAGGGATATCCGAACCTATCGCGAGTAAAGCCGTAAATATTAATATTTAATGTGTCACATAAAATTGCAAATATTGAAAATTAATATAGTAGTTTATCCTGCAGGTTTTTGTAAATATCTCAATGTTTGCAGGTCTGAATTGATATCCAAGAGTGGTGAACTATCGAAGATGATTCACCAAGTTCGTAAAAAACCGATGGCAAGCTTCGTGACTGCTCCCGTACCGGCCGATTTCCACAGGCAAGTGATATTATTGTACATTTTAAATCATGTATAACATCATTTGAATAAGTTTTACCGATTTTATTTGCGCGTGTCATTGCAATTTAAACCTTATGTCGATGGTATAAATCACATAACGCACGTTATGATTGCAACTTTTTATTTCGTTTGGACTTTCCAAAGTCAAATTGTTGGCTCTCAAAATACATATAATTTCTAAAACAAAACAATGTTCTCTAAAACTTCCACCAACGAACGTACTGCGTAGGAGTATGATTTATGCACGATCAACGTGTTTTGGAAGTATAATATTTCGAGTGCAGACTGTGTTTAGTTCAGATAGCCATAATGTTTTAGTATCATAAGGGTAAGCTAAACAGACCATACTAGTCTTAACATTCATGCAATACACTTGGTTTTCGCGCAGCTTCGTATTTCTTCGCGATTTCACTAAGCTTTGAGTCTCCATTTCGTCAAACCAATTTTTGCCCTATGTAAAAGTAGCTGTAGTTCAGTTTTAAAATAATTAATCGCTTCGATATGAACAGCGTTGATCGTAGACCTCATATACACGAGCAGAGTCAACTGCAGCAGTTCCTTTCACTTGCCGCCCGTGTATAATGAGCACTTATTAGCTCATGGATCCTTTAAAAAAAAAGATAAGTGGTATCACTTATCTCAATTTCGTTTTTGCCCTAAAGTCCGGTATATTCTAAGTATTGACAGTCCACCCGACCCCTGTCCCTCAGTGAAATCGTCCCGAGCTACGACAGCAGCACGTTTCCCCTCACAAACTTCACCCAGCTGCAACATGCCGCCGCGCCGGTGTACTCAGCCCCCCTACACGTGAACGGGCTCTGCTGGCGACTGAAGGTGTACCCCGATGGCAACGGAGTCGTTCGTGGCAACTATCTCTCCGTCTTCCTCGAACTTAGTGCGGGGCTGCCCGAGACGTCAAAGTAAGTTTTGATTCGATTTTTAGACATTGGGTTGCATTTCCTAACAATATCCGAATGTGATTTCTCTTTGTATTTTTTGTGGGTCTGTTTCACGACAAATATTACCAAATAAAGTCTCTAAATGCAGACATCACAATTTTTTATCATATTTGAACTTACAATTTTTGTAGTAGATTTGATTTTTAATGGCACATGATGCAGTAATATCACTAAAATCCATTTTGTTTCACCTTTATTGATAAAAAAAATAATGTAGAACTCAAAACATTGGCACATCCAAGCTTACAAGTGGTGAAACAGTAACTTGAACACTTGATTTGAATGCACAACCCGACCCTGATAACTTTGTACCCTGTACCTTGTAAGTGATAGTGGAATAATTTAGTGTTTCGTTATTGCAAGCACTGCTAAGTTAAGAGTAGGCAAGAGGTAAGTGCGGTCTGTGGGAGTCGCTCATTAGATGTAGCTCCATGTGCTGGCATGCTGTTGGTATTTAAGGCGCCATTTATATTTAAGTGAGGCCAAGAAAGGAGGTGGTACCAGGCGTCAGGTGAATTTTAATTTCTTAAAATCCTTAGCCATTGTTGTATACATTCTGTCAACCAATCACAAATCCAACCTGAGATTTGGCAGGTTTTTTTCTGACCAGAAACTTGATCAGCCTTTTCAATATGCACATAAATTATTATAGGCCTTTTGTAGTCTGTGGCCTTTCTAAAAAGGTGGCTACGTCCTTTTAGGGATGGCTCAAAGTCAAACCGAATTTGCGTGACCATTTTTCGTCTCCTTATAATGAGACTTATGTAAAACTTGGAAGACGCGCCGGGTCCACCTCGCTTTCTGCCATACTTCTGTATAAATTGTGCCATAATTCTCTTCTGTGTGCTGTCTTTAATTGCTCCATTGCGATGATAAGCGGTAAATTGACATCTTACTTGGCGCTTTAGACGAGCACTATTTACATTAAACAATATTAGTAGCTCTGAGGTTAAATATATGATTTGTTTCATTGATTAATTACAAGACTGCTGATCCTACGTCCAAATTCTACAGAACCTGCTGTCATATCAACCCAGGATATAGTTATTAATAATAATTAAAAGTATTATTGTTTCTTATCAATGTCTCAACAGCTTTGAGGATAATGTAATCGGACATTGAGCCAACATTTAATTTGGGTCAAACTGGTGCAATAATCAGATAAGAATGCATTGGATTTATGAACAGAATCAGCACATTTTTAAACCTTCAGATGATGTTAAATTATCACTTGTCAATTAAAAACACTCCTTTGTAACATTATTTGGAAAGCTCGCTTATCATTGCATATTAATCCATCTATTTGCGACTATTTAGACAACTTGAACATAGACAGTGCCTTCACAAAACATTATTATGTCGCACCCGTTTTGAGTAAGAAATCATAGAGCTAACAGACAAAAGGCAAATAGAGAAACCATAAATATTACAGTCGTATTTATTAGTCCAATAATGAAAAATTGACATTTGGGCAAATTATAAAAAATATGGTAATTTTTGGTCTCTTCAAGATTTTTTTAATCTATGAAGATCTGTAATGATGTGCCGTTACGTAATCAATCAATTAGCACAATAATTTAATATTTGTCTATTGGCCTGCATGTCTCTTAATTACTAATCTTTTGGACTCAAAGACTATTTCATAACGCCTGCGACACACATCTTTTGTTATCGCAGCTGTTGTATTTTCCAGTTATAAATTCGTACTCCATTACGTATACTTATATAAATAAATCTGTAAGTATAGAATATAAAATTTGTTCATGTACTTCGCAGCTGTTTTAAAACTAAAACATTAGTTTTTATTAGAAATAACTCAGATCTTCTATGTGGCCTTACTTGTTCGTACGTAAATCTGTCCTATCTGTTGTTAGCATTACTTCAAACTTTTAGAGACAAATTCAACTACTGCAGTGATTAGGTAAGTAAACAATTCAGATACTAAGAGTAGTAGTATATTCTGCTTAGTACCTATTCATCTGAGAAAATACTATGCGTAAGTTGACAAAAATTAGATATGGATAAATCCATCATCTATGAGATTACACAAAAAAATCAACATGTTTAGAAATTCTAATCAAAACTTTTTTCATCGAACATTAAGGAGTTCTTGCATCTAGGCATTGATTCAGGGAAAGCGTTCGTCGAACGAACACGCATTTTCGAATCTATCTCTACGCGACGCTGGCATGGCGTAACCATTATTTACGTAGCGTCAAAATGACGCACTGTGGACTGAAAACAGTTAGTATAGTGCGACGTCAACGCCTTCTCTGTCCGTACGCTCAATGCAAAAAACACAATTTCATGGATCATTTTTCTACAAGCTCTTTCGTATTTCCTTGAGCAGTACCTGTACACCCAATATGTCCCAGATACGAGTATCGTGTGGAGATGCTGCACCAAGTATCGCGCGACCCTTCAAAGAACATAGTGCGAGAGTTTGCTTCTGACTTCGAAGTGGGGGAGTGCTGGGGGTATAACCGATTCTTCAGGCTTGATCTGCTGGCCAGTGAGGGGTATCTGGACCCGGAGACTGATACCCTGATACTAAGGTATGTACGAATAAAAACGAGTTATGTAAGAAAGAGTTTAATTTAATGCAAAATCCCTAAAATCAAGTTGTATTCCGCAACGACGGTAACTGACATGCATTGTGCAAGGATTCATATTAGTAAGAAAACCTCGTTTTGTGGAGTCGAATTTCGCAATAAAGTTTTGTTATGTTTAGATGAACAATTGATGGCCTGCGCAGGCTGGCGGACGAGACGGCAGAGGATTTTAAATTTATCAATAGAATTTCATACGCCGTTTTCCGTCGATCACCGAGCATTGAAATATATACCTTATTTCGATTGGATAATCTATACTATAATATTATTAATATTATAAAGCTGAAGAGTTTGTTTGTTTGTTTGTTTGTTTGTTTGAACGCGCTAATCTCGGGAACTACTGGTTGCAATTGAAAAATTATTTTTGTGTTAGATAGTCCATTTATCAAGGAAGGTTATAGGCTATATAACATCACGCTACGACCAATAGGAGCGGAGCATAAATGAAAAAATGTTACAAAAACGGGAAAAAATATTCCTTTTTGAGAGCTTCCGTTGCGTGCGCTGCGTAAACGGTTTAAGTTACGCAAATATCATGTATGACGGAATTGTTTCTCTTTAAAAGTTCTAAAAAAAGTCCGCGACGGTATATGTCTATCTTTTAAGATTGACTCACTATAACCTTTTTTATCGTAATCAAATTTGTTCGAAATTAATGCATTATTTGCGAAGGAGTTTTATCAACATAATATTAATCCATAGCCAAATAAATATGTTATTAATCACAAGTATTTAAATGTAAACAAAATTGTCCTTGACATCACTTGATTTCAATGAACATCTTAGGAGATATAATAATTTTAAAAGTTTTTTTTATTTCTTTTAACTATGGCATCTCGCAGGTATACCACTAAGGTATTTACTGCTCAACCGAACAATCCTGTGGCTGCCTTAAGCACTACACTCAAAGCCTCCAGCCAGGAGCAACTATTCTAAATTAAAATTAGGCGAACGCTCGCTAAGGGCACCCCCTGTGGGGTACGAACCTCGGCTTAGGGCGTCGCTGAGGGGGGGACAGCAAGATGGGACAGGCTGGATCAAGGATATATTATTATTATGCGGGGAATTTAAAGCTACGCGCTCAGCTGCGGCGCGGGCTGGCGCTTCATCGGACAAGAATTTTAAAAGAACTCCGCAACAAAATAAATAGATATGTGCGGGCTCACGTGCGCATGACGCGCAAGACGCGGCGGGTGAGGGGGAGGGACGCTGGCCGGCGGGTGAGGGGAAGGGGCGCTGGCCGGCGGGTGAGGGGAAGGGGCGCTGGCCTGCCGCCGCCCGGTAGTTCTGCGAGTTGCATTAGTTTTGACTGGTCCAGCAGTTGGTCAAACAGTGCTAATACCTCGCATCCCAATGATTCCCAATGATTTAAAGAATTCAATTTCCCGTTAAGGTATCTTTTCAACCGACTTCAAAAAGGAGGAGGTTCTCAATTCGGTTGTATTTTTTTTTTGTATGTTTGTTACGCGATTACTCCGCCAATTATGAATTGATTTTGATGATTCTTTTTTTGTTTGGTAGGGCATACTTCAGAAGTGGTCCCATATAAATTTGGTCAAGATCTGATGAGGGATTTTTGAGTTAGCTTCAATAATACGTATTTTTT
Organism: Xanthia togata; assembly: GCA_963853775.1. Classification (NCBI taxonomy): domain Eukaryota; kingdom Metazoa; phylum Arthropoda; class Insecta; order Lepidoptera; family Noctuidae; genus Xanthia; species Xanthia togata. The sequence goes on along the minus strand of OY970802.1, from coordinate 5,973,396 downwards.
CCATCTAGTATATGTGGACGATATTCTAATAGTTCCTGTCACTGTAATTTACATAGCAGGTATCCAAATTTTTGGGGGGGTTTTGTGTAGGTACCACAACTAAAAAGTGAAAAATAAAAACTTTTTCACAAAAAATAAAACCGACTCCAAAAAAAACACTACAAAGTGAAAAATAACTTTGATTTCGGAAGTCGGTGGCAAAAAAACAAAAATAAAACCCCAGACACCGACTTCCGAAATCAAAGTTATTTTTCACTTTGTAGTGTTTTTTTTGGAGTCGGTTTTATTTTTTGTGAAAAAGTTTTTATGTCGTAACAATTAATAAAGCACAGGGGCAAACATTTAAACACGTAGGAATCGATTTACGTTAAGACTGCTTTTCACATGGACAAACTATATGTCGCGTTATCAAGATCAGGTTGCGGAGAAAATCAGTATGTTCTTCTACCACAAGAAAATAAAACTAAAAAATATTATTTACTCTGAAGTACTTTAAAATACCTTAAAAAAATACTACTAATTATATAATCGTTAATTTATTTACCCACATTTTTATAAGTCCCCCAGTACTTTTTTTTACCCAACGTTCCTTTATTATTCCTGTTCCCGTGCCATTTTTTACTATAGTTCCATTTTTTTTAGGTTTTTCATCAAAACGCTGGTACAGCTATGTCAAACAGTTTTTGAAGTAACTCTGTCTGTCTGTCTCTCTGTAACGTTTTCACGGCTAAACTACTGAACCGATTTTGACGAAGATCGAAGGACATAGTAATATTATTTATCCAACCACGATAATGATATTTACGCGGACGAAGTCGTGGGCAACGCTATGACTATTATGATGATATAGGAGCGGCACATCAATGAAAAATGTTGCGAAAAAACTGGGAAAATTAATTACGTAAACCACTCTGTGACGCAGACGAAGTTGCGCGGGTCAGCTAGTTATTAAATACAATTATTATTGATAAATTTAAAATCCTCTGCCGTCCCGTCTGCCAGTTTTACTGGCCCTTACTGATCACCAGTTTCATCTAATCATGTGTTCTGGAAAATTAACTTAAATTTTATAGACGCCTATTTTTAACATTAACAGGGTCAAATTAAATTAGCTAGCGAAACCGCAGACGTGATCGTATCCATATCAACATGATCAAACAAAAATAAATTAATTTGATGAGTTTGTTTTAGGGTCATCAACCGCGGGTAGTGTAGTCACTTGAAAAATAGTTTAAAAAAATCTGTTCTTTTTGTGTGTAAACTTCACAGACGTAATGGATATTGATATCTAAATACGATAAAATAAAACAAAAGAACGAGCGACCCTCAGTAGTCGCCTATGATCTGTAACATCTAGCATCTTGGCTGACGTTTAAATGATATAAACAATATTTAACATCATCATCTTCCTGTTTACAACCTCTCGGAAAATGGGTTGGTACCGTCTGACGGCCAACTTGAGCACCGCGCGCGCTCACTGGTCAAATCAAATAGCGCGCGCTTCCCCGGCTTCCTGTTACACATGAAAGCGAGAAGTAAGATCAACACACAGTTACACATCAAAAAACAGATTTTCTCAAATCATACTTCTCAAGTATACTTTACAAACGGCGGTCGTAGGCCTCTAAAAAAACACCGGACAAGTGCGTGTCGGAACACGCACAATGAAGGGTCCCGTAGTTGGGATGAATATATCCCAAGAACTAAACACTGTAGTTGAAAAACATGTTCACCCATACATTTCAACAGCAAATGTAAGTGTGTACGCACAATATTGAGAGATTTACCATGTTATTTTAAGAACATAGACCGCCTATAGGTTTTCCTGTAATCTATGAGTTAAGAATCATTCTCTGCATTTTTTTTTCAAAATTTTAAGCTAGCAATAGGTTCGGAGATAACAGGGGGGATATTTTCATAAATATCTTAAAAGTATTTATTTTAAAATTATAAAAAAATGAGATCCTCGTGGCATCCAAAGGCTTGTTGCCTTTGATATGCCACACGGTGCAGTTTTCAACACTTTTATTTTAAATTTTCTTATTTGCCGTTAAAAGTGACCCTCAGATTCAAAAATCATTTATTTACGTTACACGTCCGTGTTTGGGTCATAGAAATATATACATACAAAATACATACCAAACCTCAACTTAATCGGTCTATTAGATTCGAAGCAAATTAGCTGTCATAGATGGAAAGGCAGACAGACACACATGTGAACAGTTTAAAAAAAAAAAAAAACGGTTCAACGGTGAACCCTTCTGCGGCGTTTTGCTAGTCAATTTTGTTTGACCCTGTACACTCCAATATTACTCTCATTATGTTTGTATCTGTTTTCACGTAAAAGATTCCAAGTGCGTCCGCCGACGTTCTACCAGCGATGCCGCGACCAGCAGTGGTACATCAACCAGCTGATCACCATGCAGAACCAACACATCCTACAGATTAATGATCTCAAAGAGGTAACTCTTAACTTTACTAGCTCTTAAACTTAGAATTGGGGTTTTTGACTTGGGAAGAGGAGAGATTTTCTGGTGAAATTGAATGAATAATAAGCTTTATTATAAGTGTTATAAAGTACAAAGTTGTACGAACATCGACGTAGTCATCAAACGCCTCCTAGGGCGTCCCTCTGCGTAGTGTTTGAATTTATCATCACAAAACTATGACCTGTAATGATTGATATTTGATCAGATAATCAGCACCTCATATATCTTATTCCGACATTTTCAACATAAGCTATTTTATTCAACAACTAACAAAATCGCCTTCCCACAGCGTCTTTCACTCGAGATGTCTCGCAACTCGATCGCGGCGACCCGCGCACAGAATGGCTCAAACACTTCAACGCAATCCAACGCTGGTAGCAACGACATGGACAATCCCTCGCAGAACAATCCCGTCGATGGAAACAGTCTCAGCGATTCCCTCGTTTTTGGAAATCAGTGGAAGTTCAGCGCACCGCATAATATTATGAGTGGGCAAAGACTTGCTAGTCCAGGTTAGTGGAAGTTTTTTTTTTAAACATTTTGTGAAGATTATTATTTTTTGTGGAATACACTTTTATGCTACTCTGCGAAAAGAGTTCTGAGTGAATGGATAGTTTATCAATACTATAGTAACCTCAAAAATCATTCAATAAATCAAGTCATATCATCAATGGCTGTGTCGATGGTAAGATCAATAAAGTTTAACCGAGTCCGCTGTTCCGCGCCTTAGGTATATACGCGGTGAGACGGGGGAGGTGCAGGTGGCTCATTTGTCAACGCTCACTGTTCAACGCTGTGCCCGTCTCGCCGCGCATTCCTTAGGCGTGTTCCCGGTCAAACTATAACCATCAATGAAGATCAATTGCAATGCTTAGGTACATATAGGTACATATTACAATATATAACACAACTATTTACACTAGGTATTAAATTTAATGATTAATTAACTAACTATACAAATAAATACAAAAACAAAATGACGCTTAGGCGTCGATGTACTCGTCCGTATTGCTGTCATCCGGAAACGTGCCCAAAAGACTGGTAACATTGCCACGTTGAATGGCAATGCTTATTCTTTGGCCAAAGAACGAGCGAGCCCTCTCATCATGTGTCGACCAGTCGGCGATAAACTTTCTTAAAAACAAGAGGCGCAGTCGGGCCCCATGACCCGAGCGTTTCGACCCCAAACGGTTCAAAACTGTAGTTACCCATAAGATTACAGTATTTGCGCACTTTGAGGGACTCAGCAGTTTTTTTTTTTAATAATCATCAGATGTTTTCTCACAGCGGAATTGCTCATTTTGAGCCATCGATTCAATCAGCGATTATCAGCCTTCAATATTATCGATTTTACCATCGATGGTATGACTTTATCGTGGTCGTGGTCGCGGTAGTATCGATATAACTAATTTCTTCCCTTAACACCTACTACTAGTAAGTCTACGTCTGTTTTTTCCATTACCAGATCGTAACTACCTAATTCCATGTGACATTGACGTTGCACGCTTGTGCTCAGCCCGCGGCGCTTACGCAGGTTCCATCCTGAACACGAGCATGTTCGCGGACGAGTCGCGCAACAACGACGTGTCGAGCGCGGCGGCCGGCGCCTTCGGCTACGGCGACTACCCGCCGCTGGAGCGCCGCGCCGCGCCGCACCTGCCGCACCTGCCGCACGCCCCGCACGCCCCTCACGCCCCGCACGCGCTGGATGCTGGCTATAACCTGCCGTCTACTTCTCGGTACGTGGTTATTAGAATATGATATTATTTTAATGTTAACTATGCTATAATCAACCCTTGTTTTGTGTATGCCTTTTGGCTCCATCAGCTCACTGCTATGGCCCGAAACAAGCAAATCCTTCTTTCAGAGTCATAATCTCTAACTTAATAAACGCGCTGTAGAGTTACAACCAATATTAGCTACAGATTTACCGTACACTCTTTGAGGTTTCAAGTTTAGCATAACTTTACTCCGCGTTTACTAAGGACTTGTGGTAGTGTCAATTATTGGTAAATCTTGGTCTTATTTCTGCCTGGGATCGCTGGAACTAGCTGCGTTGGTAACTACTTCTTGAAGTCAAACATTTTGTTTTTAGTTCCGCAAACTCGCTCCACGTATCTGGCACCGACAACATGGCGCTAGTGAGCCTGCACACTTTGCTGAGCGCGGCCAACGCACCCAGCCGCGTGCCCAGCAAGCTCGTGAACAAGCGGCCGGGCGAACCCAGACCTGACAAGCATCACGTGCCCGCCAAGGAGTCCACACTCACCGGTAACTATTGAAAAAAAAAAAATGCAATTCGCAAACGCTCGTCAATAATAGGGATGATGACTAAAAAAATGTTTTTTGTCCATCAAAAAAAAAAATACGTGTACGTTATTTTTTCATAGTGTACAACTATGAAAAAATAACGTACACGTATTTTTTTATTTACGTTATCAAAAGATTACGGCGATACATTGAGTTAAAATGTGCCATGACGTCACGAGTATGTAGATTTTATACTTACTTGTGACGTAGCGACCCCCACTCTCCAACTTTAATGCATTTTATTAAAAAAAATAAGTGATAAACCTAAAAATTAACGATATTCGGACTTTTTTATTTACTGGTGCTGTGAGACCTTGCTTCTTGCCTTTCATGATTCTAGATCACCCTATAGGTTTTGATTTTTTTGCGAGTATCAAAATATGTAGCATAAATGGCCGTATTTTTGTTATTGCGTTGCTTGATTTTTTAAAGCTCCAAGGGACTGTAGACCTACGTATTGATATTAATATCAACTATACCTCCACGCGGTCCTGCGAAAAGGGATTTTGACAGACAGTCAGACAGACGGACAGCAAGTGATCCTAATAAGGGTTTCGTTTTTTTTCCGGTTGAGGTATTCAAACCACGAGTCGTGCTGGTACAAAAAATGTTTCAGGTATCTGAAAAACACACTAGGCCCTCTGGTACAGACAAGACTCTCGTTCTCTTTGATGTTTCAATCGATCTATCTCTTGCGAAACTTGCCTACAACTTGATAACCTTTTTTTTTTTTTTTTTGGGTAGGAAATCATCAAATGACGATGACTCAGACTCTTACTGACTAAAATCCACCCGTGTTCCTTCGGTTGCCTTTACGTTGCCAGGGACCACGGTATCCCTTTCGGACTTTCGCGCAACCTCGGCAGGCATCGGTCCCATCGGACCCCTTTACTCTCTGACATCTCTTTCAAGCGCGCGTGGAACACAACGCGCCGTCGACCCGGGCCTGGTCCTTACCGGACGGCGAGCTACCCATTACTCACCGTCCGCAAGCCCGCGCCTACGGTGGCCGGGAATCGGCACAACTTGATACCCTTACCGAACTTTTTTAATCTACAGCAGTATCAAGCAGCCCAGTAACCGAAACAAGCAACCCGACAGTGGCGAACGTAGTGCTGTGTTCGTCTATCTCGTCCCCCGAACTGAACGCGGCCGGTAAACTGGACTCGTCTGAGCCCGCCCCGCAACACCCGCTACATGCCGCCTCGGAGAGCAGTAGTGATACTGGCGTGAGTTTATATTTTAATTTATTTATTTATTTCAGACACTAGTGATCAATATTTTTGTTAGTTTACTTAAGAATTATGATAGTAACCAAATATTCAAATTCACCTGTTTGCGTTGTCACTACTTGCACTCTTACCCGCAGGTATAAAAAGGTCGTTTTTTTTTTAATTTTTAATCGCAACCGGTAGACCAAGCTCACCTCCTAGAGGTCGACGCTGAGGTCGAACGTAGATCCTCTCTCCCGCCCGTTGAAGACCCTGATAGTCCTCTGCCTCCCGTCACTCCAGACAAAGTGTCAAGTGACATCATCAAAGGTCTGAAAACCCGCAAAGCCCCCGGTTCTGATGGAATCACCAATAGGGTGATCCAGCTATTCCCTGCCCACCTGATAATGCTATTGGCCACCATCTTCAATGGTGCCCTAAGCAATAACATCTCTCCCCAAGCATGGAAAGCAGCCACGGTCATCGGCATACCGAAGCCCGGCAAGCCAAAGACCGAGCCGTCGAGTTACCGCCCCATCAGTTTGCTCAAGGTACTCGGCAAAGTCTATGAGAGGCTTATTTATAAGCGTCTCAGAGACTATGCCGAAACCAAGGGCCTCATCCCCAACGAACAGTTTGGGTTCCGAACCCAGCACTCTAGCGTGCATCAGGCCCACCGGATTATTGAAAGCATATGCGCTGGCTTCCAACGCGGTTTGATAGCCGGTGCAATATTCTTCGATATAGCGAAAGCGTTCGAAAAAGTCTGGCACAACGGTTTATTATATAAGCTCTACAAACTCGGTGTGCCAGATCGTCTCGTGCTTATCTTACGGGACTTTTTGTCAAACCGCACCTTCCGCTACCGTATCGAAGGAGCGATATCCTCCCCCCGTCCTATCCGCGCAGGAGTCCCTCAAGGCTCTGTGCTCTCCCCCATAATCTTCACGCTTTTCACCAGCGATATCCCAAAGAGTAGAAGGGCTCTGTTCGCAGACGATACGGCCATCTACTACAAGGGTACCAGCTCTGACTCGATAGCCCGCACTCTCCAGACCTCAGTCGACATGATCGGCGCCTGGTTTAGAAAGTGGAGGATCGAAGTCAACCCGGATAAAACCCAAGCGGTTCTCTTTTCGAAACCGCGAAAAAGGTTCAAACCTCCCCGTCCAACCACCATGTTCGGCAAGCCTATCCCCTGGGAGAAACGAGCCAAATACCTATTGTTGTCCTCGACCAGCATCTCTCCTTTAGCGATCACATAAAGCAGGCCCGCTCGCGAGCCGCTTTCGTTCTCGGTAGACTTCACTCTGTCCTGAATGCACGTAGCAAAATGTCACTAAGGTGCAAATTGCGTACGTACACGGCGTGCGTTCGTCCCATTATGACCTATGCGGGAGCCGTATTTGCACACGCAAAGCCCCGCCATATCCATAGGATGCAAACGCTCCGAAATAGATTCCTCCGTAAAATCACCGGTGCTCCCTGGTACGTTAGGAACGAGATCCTCCATCTCGACCTAAAGATCCCCACAATCCACCAATTTCTCAAACGCAATTCCAAGCGTTTCTTTGAGTCCGCCGCCAAACACCGCAACCCTCTGGCCGCCAACTATGTCCCTAGTAGAATCAGTAAAATCCGCCGCCCGAGGCAAATCCTTACCGACCCAGACGACCCCATAACCCTCCTCCAGGAGAGCAATAGGGCCACAAGTAGAGTGCCCAAACACAGACACCGACCCGCATTCCGACCTCGCCGCCGAGGTCCTCCGCGATCGCGACCCGCCCGAGTAAATAATACTCCCCCACGACCCTTGCCCGTTGATGCGCCAGCCCGCGTCGATGCTGAGCCAGTAGCTTTAAATTTTCCGTTTAATAAGAATGAACTATCTTTGATCCAGCCTGTCCCAACTTGCTGTCCTCCCCCCAGCAACGCCCTAAGCTGAGGTCCTTACCCCACAGGGGGCGCCCTTAGCGAGCGCTCGCCTAGTTTTAATTAGAATAGTTTTGCCCTTGGCTGGAGGCTTTGAGTTTAGTAGCTTAAAGCAGCCGCAGGATTGTCCGGTTAAGTAGTCATCACCTCAGAGGTGAGCTACGAGATGTCATAGTCAAAAATTAATAAATAATAATAATCAGTTGCATACCGAAGGTCAACGTTATAACATCTCTACTGGAAGCATACGGATATACTGGAAAAATATGGATACCACGCCAGCCGAAGCCGCTCAAGTTATTGCCTTGCTTCAAGCAAGGCAATAACTTGAGCGGTTTCGGCGGGCCATAATCGTTAGTGAAGTTGCTCGACAGCTAAATTTGAGCCGCTACTCTGTTCGTCATATATATCAGAGGTCCCAAGAAACCGGTGGCTACATTCGGCGACCAGGATCTGGCCGGCGACCAGGATCTGACCGGCGACGCAGAACATCAAGAGCGTGATGACCGCTTTCTTGTGACAAGGCCTTTGAGAAATCGGCAACTGAACGCGGTTCAACTGGGACAACAGCTTCGAGAAATTCGCAATGTCAGTATAAGTCGGTGGACAGTTAGAAAAAGACCGAGTGAAGCAGGACTGATTTAACATCGCCCATCAAATGGTACCAAATTGACCGCGGCTCACCGACAAGCCCGGCTAATGGTTGCCAGGGAACACCTAAATTGGACGTATGACCAATGGCGGGCTGTCATGTTCTCTGATGAGTGCAGAATGACGTTACATGGTCATGATGGACGCTCAAGAGTCTACAGAAGGTCATCAGAGTGATTTTCACAATGCTGCATAAGCAAACGTGGGGCTTTTGGAGGTGGATCGTGTATGTTTTGAAGTGGCAGAATGTTGGACACTAAAACTGACATTGTATTCATCACTGGGGCGAATACCGGCCCGAGATCGAGAGGGTTGACGGCTGCACGATACGTCGAAGAAGTGCTCGAAGAACGTGTGAGGCTTGCGTGGCTTATGGGAGAAGATTTTGTCTTAATGCACGATAGCGCCAGACCGCATGTTGCTAGAATAGTTTGCCACTACATGGAAGACGCTGGAATCACCGTGATGGAGTGGCCAGCTTGTAGTCCTGATTCCAGAAGCTTATGAAATTTTAATCTGTGTGGTGTTTTAGATGTTTGAGGAACAGGGTGTAAAGTTCACTCATCCACCATAGAAAAGGGAGGATCCTCCAACCAGACGGGAGTTGTGTCTGGCGGGCCGTCTGCCCGACTGTTGATGTCGGATAGTCTTATATATGTTGTTCGCGCGGTAAACTAATTGCGCGATGCAGGATTTGTGTGACGTCATGTCTTTGATGCGTAGTCCGTATGTGGCGGTGTAACCGCTACAGTGTTATGCAACAATCCTAATTTGCTCGGCGTTATTTCGACATCATCTTAACTATGCTTTGAAACGACGTCGAGACTACCATGTTATTAGATAGGTCCATTTGCAGACTTACCGTGTAGTAACCAGGTCTGAAAGTTTAGCCTGGCAACCTTGTGAGCACCACGAACATGCTTATTCCCCCTCTCTCTCTTTCTCTTCCCTCTCTTTACTTACTACTTTTAACTTGCCCTTGTCGATGATGATGTTAAGACCATGAAATGTATTAATATTTCATAGAATTTTATTTCCTTCACATTGGATTTGAATATGGTCCTTATTTTGGGCATCAGCTCATTCAGCACCCACTTATTTCGGTATTAACACTCCTGTTCTGACAACGTTACTATAAAAATGTTACCCATTGCAAATAACTTATAGATGTAAAATATGTATTTCAGGACTTGATGTTCAGCGAACTGGAAGTGTTCGCCGATGAACATAATCCAAGTCACGTAGACGAGAACTCTAACGAAGAGAACGATGTTGACGACGAAACTATGTCAGGTAAGCTTCTACTTTATTATACCTTTACGCATGATATTTGCGCTTTCATTGATTTTGAGTAGGTAATAAAGAACTAGACAGATTTTAAAGAACAGAAGAATATTAATGTAATTTTGCCAAGCACTGTTTAAAGAGTTGTAAGGTAGCCTGAGCGTATTGGCCCCGCTAGGGTCGTGCCATGGCCCCCGGGCCGCACCTCCCCCCCGCCGCTTCCTAACCCTGCTCCTGGGGCAGAGCGGACGTCGGGCTCGTCGGGCTGCTCGTGGTGCGGCCTGGCCGCGCCGCCCCGCGCGCGCGCCGCCCGCCCCGCGCCCTACGCCCGCCCCGCCCCGCGCGCCGCGCCCGCCCCGCACGCCGCGCACGCCCCGCGCGCCCCGCACGCCCCGCACGCCCCGCACGCCCCATAGCCGCCTCGCGTGTGCCTGCACCGCATCCTACCTGTCCTCTCCCGAAAATTCCTCAAGTACACAATTTTCAAGACGTCGGTAGATTTTGTCACTGTTATGAGTAAGAACGTATACGGCCGCCGCGGAGCTTAATTAAATAAGAATGTTTATAATAAAGGATGAAACGCCGTCGAGCTTTTGATTTAACAAGAACACGCACCACGGCCTCAGTAAGTAGCGTCAGTATTGGGTTGAGCCCCACTTGATCACATCGTCAACCCACCGCGCCCCCCGCTGGCGGTTCGTCCAGTGCGGACTAGTGTTCGCTTTCAGCCAAAGACCATAATCATGCAATACGTTTTCTCTTAAAATGTGTGGCTACAAAACTACAGTATATAATGATGAGATCGCGGCATCGATTTTATTTATTATTTTTGACGCAGCTTACTGACGGTATTCGTTTTCGAAAGAATTTCAGAATACACTGCTAAGTAAGGGCGCGGTGAGGTGAGATCAAGTGGGGTCCAGCCTATTACCTGGCGCCAGACATAGCTTCAAACATTTCAGCACTATGCAAGTCGGGTCGGCAACTAAATTTAAGGAGCAATTCCTATATTTTTAAGTACATTTGATTGTTGCTGAGATGAAATAACGACTTGAATTTGAACGTTTTTTAAGACTGAAAACTGGCTTTCTGGTTTAAACTTTGCACATATCGTGCCTATTTAAGTATTTGAAGCTATGTATAGCGCTGGGGTTTCAATAAAAAAATGACATTTATATTGATACATCGTCATCTCTCAGGTGAGAACGACATCGAAGCAGCAAGCGGCGGCGCGGGCTCCGGCGCCGACATCCTGCGCCGCCTGGTGTGCGCGGTGGCGGCGCGCGGCGTGACGCCGGCGGGCTCGGACGGCTCGGCGCCTGCGCACGCGCCGCCGCGCCACGACTACGACCCGCAGCTGTCCACCGCGGCGCATACGGACATGTTGCTGCTGAATCTGATGCGGATGAACGGATTGACGCCTAAACATTCTAGACATAGTAAGTGACTAGTTATATTAAGGTCCACTTGCACCACATCACTAAATTTATTTAGCGCTAAACTCATTTAAGACTGTTCTATTTCTGTCAATTGTTTGAAGATGAAAGTGACAGAATTATGTTTTCACCCCAGCACCTCAAACAAGCAGGTTTTGCTGTCAAAAAACAGTGAGCAAAATTCGATTTTGCTGCGAGCGTGAGACAAAGTAACTTTTTAATTATTTTTTTTAAATGCCGAGAGCAGTGTTGGGTCTACTCACAAAATTCTAAAGATTTGAACTTCAATTAGTTTTGTCACTTTCACTTCGATACGAAAAAAGCGAGAGATAGAAAAAAATCGATTCGAAGTTCGATTTCAAAATTACCTACCTACTAGGCCCAAGAAAGAAACAAACAATAAAACGTTCGGAGAGACATAAAACATTAAAATTGCAAATCATCTATTAAGGTTTTATTTAAATTCTGTTTTATTAAATTTTTGGAACGAAGTTCTTAAGCGGCTTGCGGTAAGAGTGCAGTAGCAGAAATCGTCACGCGAAAAGGCGCTTGGGACTGTCTTCTTCTAAGTATTCAAAGAGAAGGAAAGACGGAGAGAGATAGTAAGTGTGAATTTGGTCGAAATGAAAATCCAAGATGGCGGATGCGAAAATTTTCAAATTTTTCTTCATGGGTATCGTTTCTATGGTTTTCAAGGTTGCTAAAGCCGATAGTGAAGTCAAAATGTAAATCCAAGACGGCCGCTGCAAAAAATTTCAAATTTTTCTTCATGGGTATCGTTTCTATGGTTTTCAAGGTTGCTAAAGCCGATAGTGAAGTCAAAATGTAAATCCAAGATGGCCGCTGCGAAAATTTTCAAATTTTTCTTCATGGGTATCGTTGGTTTTCAAGGTTGCTTAAGCTGATAGTGAAGTCGAAATAAAAATCGAAGATGGCGGCTGCGTAAATTTTCTCATTTTTCGTCATGGGTGTCGTTTTCATAGTTTTCGAGGGTGCTAAAGTCGATAGTGAGGTCAAAATATAAATCCAAGATGGTGGCTGCAAAACACGAGGTGATGAAGATTATGTAAAAAAAAACCTGTCCGATCCGTGAGGGTGTTGTTAGGTATCTTACTGTTATATTCCACATATTATTATATATATATATATTTACCAGCATATTTACGTTCTCGCTGCTGAGGTGAAAAGTTGTATGTGTTACACGAGAGCAAAGTTATTTGCATCTCGTGACTTTGAATCCCTCGCAGCGCTCAGGATTCTAACCTAGAATCACTCGCTACGCTCGTGATTCAATTATAGAATCCTTCGCTTACTCGGGATTCAAAATCAACACTCGCAGCAAAAAACGACTTTGCTCTCTTATTGCACAAATAACTATTTTAATACGTTCCTGCAAGTTTGTACAATTTCAAACACAGTCGTCTGCAAGAATTGACGTGTCGCGCTCTGATTCGCGTTCAATGCCACGTGACCAATGTGTTTATTTGTATGCAATTATTTGTCAAAAATAATAATTTATCTAAAATCATTTTCAAAATTAAGTTGATTTTTAATATTTTTAGCTCAAGGCCATTCTATAATACAAAATTCATAAGGCATCTTTCTACTAACCTGTTCTAATGGTATTGGGCTTTGTACTGACCAGGGCGCCTATTACGAATTTAAAAAATCCAGGCAAGTTCCGGGAAATTAATTTCCCTGGCTGGTTACATTTCGTATTATGACATTCGTAATTCTGACAGACTTCACGCTGGGTATTTTCTCTGCCGTGACATTCAGAAACAAAAATTTAAATCACGTATTTTATGATAAAAATAATGAATAAATATACTTATACAAAGTTGATACGACAGAGGGGCTTTCCTTTAAACTGCCTATACTAGGTACCATTTTCAAGCTCTGTACCAAAAATCAATTAAATAGGAGCAGTAGTTTAGCCACAAATGATTTTTTAAGTTTTTGCCCCGTTTGAACACGATGTATCTTTCCTAACAGCTGATTATGTCTATACGCATAGGTCATCCACCTTAAATCGATAAATCTGAGTTTAGCCTACGATGCGTTGTTGCCGCTCTGACGCAAGTCACAAGTACAACCAAATACTTTTCGCTAAAAAAATAACAATGAAAACAAGAGAGAGAGAATCATAGCAAAACATCCCGCGCGTAAAAGAAATAGAAATAGGTCAGTCTGTTGCTAACGCATCCTAGATCCTTGTGCGATCGGTAAGTAAGTGGGGGCAGAGGGGCCTCAGTCAGTGCGCCGCACAGAGTACTTTTTAGTGCGCCGCCCGACGCTATCCTCTCGAAACGCATGTTACGTAACACGGAAGCTCTTGCGCCGCTTACGCGCGCAGACAATTGATTTTGTTTTGTTATTGTGATAGGACACTAAATAAGTTTAGGACAATATTTCTTTTTATATTGTGACAGGACACTCATAACATCGGATTATTATTATTTAGTGTTAGTGTTTTTTTGTGATTGACTGTTTTTTATTGTGATAGGACACGTAATTAAACTTTGGTTGTGTGTGTGTAATTAAAATACAATTGTTGAACTAAAAAATAGGATTATTTTAGCATTTCACAAATTAAAGTGCTTAGCAACGAACAGTGAGTTAATTATCATTCGGTATAATTTTTGCATTCATGTGAATGGAGTTTTTGTTGTGATTGTTGTTGTGTGCGTACTTACTTCAAAACCGTACCTATCATAAAAGCCGAGCGGAGGCCTAAGCCGCCTCGCGCCACCGCCCCGGCCGCGCGCTTTGACACGTGATAACACACGCCGCGGTCCGGCGCGCGCGCGACGTTGCCGCTTTGTTACCTAGGTATCTAAGGTCAGTTAAATTTATTTACACAGGGTGGTTGCGTTTTACTCTGATTTGTAAGCTATTTAGTTTGTATGAAAAAAAAAAACTCATTTTTGATGCTTTTTATTTTTATACCGTATCGAATTAATACTAAATACGTATAGTATACGTTGTGTAATTTAATGCCCCTCTGTCATATCAACTCTGTATATACTCGTCGGTGCCTAACTTATGTTTGGTTGGAAATATTTTGGGATTTTTACAATTTTACCGTTATTTCGGTATTTTGATCAGAAGCGCCACTTTCCCTATAAAAACCCTAACGATATATAATCGTTACACGTGATGCTCGAATAATTTCTCCAAATAAATCCAAAACAATTCAATAAAAGCTCCTCTGAAGCAGCGTAAATGGAATGGATTGTGAGGTTACTTATTAACAGTTTGAATATGTCAAGAAATGTCAAAACGAAAGTTCGTAATACGTTATTTCCAGGCAATATTCGGGCAGAAGTCGGCCAGGGTGTCACGTGACCGCTGACCGGCTTGCTTGACGAGTTCATATACGAAACTGCAAGGCAGTTTTGTTCAAGCCGTAAACTGCCTGGAAATTCATAATAGGGCCCCAGGACTTCACATAACACTTCCACAACACAACACATGCACACACACTCATCGCTCATATACTGTAACTACCAAAAGTGATATTTATGGGCCGCGCCGCAAAAATCCTCATAAATAACACTTTTGTATGAACCATTGCAGACTACAGGCAAGCCGCACCGTGCTTTTTGTATTTAAATGGGTGGGGCTGCGGCTGTTATGTGTGCCAGCCTTTTAGCGTTGTTTGACCAACGTACTTTACATATTACGTAACATTTCCAGCTGGCAGCAAGCGTCACTGGAGCAGTAGCGCGGGCAGTCCCGAGGCGGGCGCACGTCGCAGTGCGACCACGGGGCGCTCGCGCGGCAGAGCGGCAACCTCGCCCGCCGCGCCGCGCTCGCGCCGCCAGCCGCCGCTGTCGCCCGGCCAGCTGCGGCACCGACCTGACACCAGGCACCCCGCCACCTGTACGTATGACTACACACTAGTACACACAGCAGGAGCGCAGCAGAGCGGCAACCTCGCCCGCCGCGCCGCGCTCGCGCCGCCAGCCGCCGCTGTCGCCCGGCCAGCTGCGGCACCGACCTGACACCAGGCACCCCGCCACCTGTACGTATGACTACACACTAGTACACACAGCAGGAGCGCAGCAGAGCGGCAATCTCGCCCGGCCAGCTGCGGCACCGACCTGACACCAGGCACCCCGCCACCTGTACGTATGACTACACACTAGTACACACAGCAGGAGCGCAGCAGAGCGGCAACCTCGCCCGCCGCGCCGCGCTCGCGCCGCCAGCCGCCGCTGTCGCCCGGCCAGCTGCGGCACCGACCTGACACCAGGCACCCCGCCACCTGTACGTATGACTACACACTAGTACACACAGCAGGAGCGCAGCAGAGCGGCAATCTCGCCCGGCCAGCTGCGGCACCGACCTGACACCAGGCACCCCGCCACCTGTACGTATGGCTACACACTAGTACACACAGCAGGAGCGCAGCAGAGCGGCAACCTCGCCCGGCCAGCTGCGGCACCGACCTGACACCAGGCACCCCGCCACCTGTACGTATGACTACACACTAGTACACACAGCAGGAGCGCAGCAGAGCGGCAATCTCGCCCGGCCAGCTGCGGCACCGACCTGACACCAGGCACCCCGCCACCTGTACGTATGACTACACACTAGTACACACAGCAGGAGCGCAGCAGAGCGGCAACCTCGCCCGGCCAGCTGCGGCACCGACCTGACACCAGGCACCCCGCCACCTGTACGTATGGCTACACACTAGTACACACAGCAGTAGCGCGGCAGAGCGGCGACCTCGCCCGGCCGAGCGGCAACCTCGCCCGGCCAGCTGCGGCACCGACCTGACACCAGGCACCCCGCCACCTGTACGTATGGCTACACACTAGTACACACAGCAGTAGCGCGGCAGAGCGGCGACCTCGCCCGGCCGAGCGGCAACCTCGCCCGGCCAGCTGCGGCACCGACCTGACACCAGGCACCCCGCCACCTGTACGTATGACTACACACTAGTACACACAGCAGGAGCGCAGCAGAGCGGCAATCTCGCCCGGCCAGCTGCGGCACCGACCTGACACCAGGCACCCCGCCACCTGTACGTATGACTACACACTAGTACACACAGCAGGAGCGCAGCAGAGCGGCAACCTCGCCCGGCCAGCTGCGGCACCGACCTGACACCAGGCACCCCGCCACCTGTACGTATGGCTACACACTAGTACACACAGCAGTAGCGCGGCAGAGCGGCGACCTCGCCCGGCCGAGCGGCAACCTCGCCCGGCCAGCTGCGGCACCGACCTGACACCAGGCACCCCGCCACCTGTACGTATGACTACACACTAGTACACACAGCAGGAGCGCGGCAGAGCGGCAACCTCGCCCGGCCAGCTGCGGCACCGACCTGACACCAGGCACCCCGTACAATTAGTAAATTTTTTTTTTATTTTTATAAAATGGGTCGAAAAAGTAAACTATTCATCACTTTTATTATTATTGGTATGATCTAGCTAGTATTTTAGTTAAATATGTTGAAGTTAATACAGCTAAATACAATACGCGCCACGAAAGATGAGACTTGACCGCGCCTACCGTTCATTCCGCCGCCCCGATGACGCACCGGCGCAGGCCTCATACGCATAAACGGGTGGATCAATTTAAATACTTGGGGCACTGGGTAACAGCAGATCTGAAAGACCATATCGACATTGAGCGGGAGCGGAGGGCACTGTCTAAGAGAGCAAATATGATAGCCCGTAGGTTTGCACGTTGTTCAAATCAGGTTAAAATCACGCTTTTTAAAGCTTTCTGCACCTCCTTATACACGTGCAGCCTATGGGCATCTTACTCACAAGCTGCTTACAGTGCCCTTCGTGTCCAATACAACAACGCGTTCAGGGCGGTTTTGCGGCTACCCCGCTTCTGCAGCGCCTCGGGCATGTTTGCGGAAGCGCGCACCGACTGTTTCCACGCCACCATGCGCAAGCGGTGCGCGTCCTTGGTGCGCAGGGTGCGGGCTAGCTCCAATACTGTCCTGGCGATGGTTGCTGAGCGACTTGATTGCCCCTACGTTGGGCATTGTTGTAGCAGGCATATTGCTGGTGCTTAATTTGTCATTTTATACCTACAGCTTTAATGTTTTAATGATAAATAATATAATATTTAATTTGTTTGCTTCTGACATCAACTTAATTTTTGTTAATTTAATTCATTATTTTATTTAATTTTTATTTATATCTGACATTAATTGATCTGATCTGACATGTAATGTTTAATGTTTTCATTATTTTATTTCTTCAGTTAGCAGTAAAATTTGACCGGAGTTTTGTATTTAAATTGTATGTTTTGTATTTAATATGGGTCAATGACCTGAAATAAATGAATTTTAATTTTTTAATTTAATAAATCGTCTACTGCGCAAGTCAAACCACGTAGTGTGTCGAGTCTCATCTTTAGTGGCACGAACTGTACCAGTCTTACAAGGAGCGACTGCCTATCTGAAGACCGCAACTCAGTTTCTAGCTAAAACAAAACCCCTTTTTATATGTAGTTGTCCGATTTTCGGTCTTGAACGACTATCAAAGATGACAATCGAACCAACAGCTTCACTTGCTTTCCGATACAAGTTATCTGTTTTGTTACATAATAAAGCAATTGAATATAAACATAACCAATCATTAGTTGTCAGACAGCTGTGCTGCTGGGCAGTTTGTTGCGCCACTTCTCCTCCCAGCTGCAGCACTAGGAAGTTGTGAAGGGTGGGCGTGCCGGGGGACTGTCTTATGTCATTTTGACGTTCGAAAAGTGCTGATTCTCAGCCTAGTTTGAATAAATCACTTTTGAATTCAACATTCCAGCCTGCCTAGGCGTAAGCTTCGCGTCCACGCCGCCGGGCACGCCGGAGCGCGCGGGCCTGTCGCCCGTGTCGTCATTGGCCCTCCACGACTACTGGCCCTCCGTGTCGTCCGTCAGCGACGCCGACGACGTAGAGGCCGTCCTCGATTACAACGTAAATAACGATGTTCAGCTTAATGTAATGTTGTTTTTTGTGCATTTTATTTTTTACACTTATGGCCTTTTTCCTGTTATGCGGATTTGTGTCCGCGTGCGTGTCTAACCCGAAAGCGCGCCACCCGAATGCTATCGTTTTGTGCGTAGTTTTCCTGTCATGCGTGCTATTCACGCACAGTGTGCAGCATTATGCATTCGGGTGATGCACGTATCACAGGAAAAAAGCCCCAACTTGGCGCTACTGCACACTTATTTTCCAATCAATATTTTGCCGAGATTGTTGATATTTCCTTAAAATTTTCGCCCATTTATTTTTATGCACTTTTGTTTTAATTTATTACAGATTATTAGACTTCCTTTTCCCTTTCGTCTATGATTGTCTCTAAAGGAATATTTTCAATCGTTTTAGTAGTTTGTTTTTGTAATTTTTGAGTATTTTGTTTTTTACTTTTGTAGTATTGAGTAGACTATTAGATTACTAGATACTGTTTGCAAGAAATTCACTAGTTCTGAATTAGAATACGCTTTCTTTATACTACTGCTACATAGTCGCGCCAACGCGAGCCACACTTCGCCCGCTCTCTCTCGCACGCCTCTCGACGTCTCGCTGTACAGACGCCAGCAAATCAAACCTACTACAATCTGTAAAATTTCTTTAATAGATTTATACTTTATCACCAAATCATAAGGTTCAAAGTTGATTGGGAAAATTAAACAGTCTCGATTAGGTTGATGTGCTAGTCTGTACAACAGAGCGAGCGAAGTGCTGTTTGCGCCATCGCGAAAATGTATCCGTAGTATCACTCTCTCATAAAAAGCTGTATCTAAATAGCATCATAAATTTCCAGGACACGCTGTTCGACATGCTCCTAAACAGCCTGGCCATCGAGGGTGGCAGTTCTGCGGGTGACCCGCTGGGCCCGCAGGACGCGCGGCCGCCCACGCCGCCCGTGCAGCCGTGGGGCCCGGCCGCGAGCCCCGCGCCGCCCGCGGCCCCGCACGCGCCGGGCCCCGCGCCGGGCCCCGAGCGCGCGGAGTGACCGCGCCGCGCCCGGGCCCGCCAGCATCACCGCTACCGCCGCGAGTACCATCACTAGCCGCGTGCTGTGTTCAGCGAATACAGCGATAGTGTGCACTAAACCCAGGTTCGCACGGCCGATTTTGTAACGCGACGTTTTTTATCGTTCGCTATACGTGTAGAGCCGAACATCGCGAATAAATTAGAGTACACGCGTCAAAAAATGACACTGTTGGATTTTCAACTCTTGGCGCTAAGCAGCGCGTTGAATATCTAGTGCGCCATAAAAATCGCCGGGAAAAAGTCATACGAGGGTTAAAACAGAGAAATATAAAATAACGAGACGTCGCGCGTCGCTAGCAAATAATGAATTTCTCCCAAACCTTTCTTTTTTGCGATTTATAAAGCTGTAATATATTATTTGGCCGTTATGGTCATTGATAACCTCCAATTATTGACAGATTCGGCAATTCAAAACGGTACGTTCAGACTCCTAAGAGATATTATGTAAAGGTCAATGAACGCTAAAGCCACCTATTGCATCAGCCAAAATGGGAGACGTGCACATTAACACTGGATATGCTGACTACACCGTGACAGCCGCCCGCGCCGAGCTCGCGTCGATAGTCGTCGTGACGTCACGTGGCCCAGTGGGACCCTAGCCGGGGCCCGGGCCCCCGTAGTCGCGCCCCTCGCTGGTGTCCGACTGGAGCGGGATGCGTGGTGGACCAGCCGATCTGTTCTATAAAAATCTCACTGAAAAATTTGGTGAAATGACCATGAAGTGAGTTGTCATTTTACCTGTTGCTAGGGATTGAAACTATTGTCGGCTCATTTAAAGCTCAGTGAGATTTTACAGAGTAGACCGGCTGAGCTCGCACCTCCGTTCTAGGAAAGTTTTTAATTTAATTTGGCACGATATACTCCTTATGATATTTGAGTGTGCCGCCCGTAAGTTTTTGTGAGGGATTCGTGTCTCCTTCCACGTAGGTAGAGTATGAACGCGTATAAATATACGGGCATTAGTTAAAAGACTCAAAATTTAAACGATCTCTTATATTTATTTATTTTAGTCATTATTAACGTTTATCAGTACAATTATTATTAGGGTGAAACGAGATTGATTCGCCTTCCAAAAATATTAGAGTGCTATTTTTTTGTTCTAATGATATATTTTTATAATTAAATTAGATTTCCCTGCAATGTCGATCCTAAAATGCTTACTAGTATTCGCATTTACGTTTAAATCTATTCATACAACTCACACACATTTCAGCACATCAAAAACTGCTTGCCATCATACCGGGAATTAAAATAATAATTGCCAGTTTTATCGGTAGAGCTTTGTAGATGGTTTGATTCAATTTGTTAAGAATATTGACATTCATTAAATAACAATGAATTAATACTCTATAGTGGTTTTGGAAACTCCACTAGACGGTCACGGTGCTATTGTATGGTCTGCGGCTATTTAGCCGTTGCGACCAAGTGCGCTATTCGTATCGGTTTATATAGTTTACCTCGTCGCTGCGACCACTGGTCGTGATCGTGATCGTCTAGTGCGCGAGAGTTCTCGTTACCAACCGGGAAACAGCATGGAGTAACTAAAGAAAAAATAAACTAATATATAATTATGAGCTTAACGTTCATCTGATTGCTACAGCGTGTTTCCCGGTGGGTAGATCGGGAGCACTCGCCTATCAAGATAGTTTCGAGGCTTTGGTGTCGATAGTTCAAATAATAATTGATGTTTTATGTGATTGTACCAATCTCCGGCCGCACCCGGACGTAGTTGTCAGTGTTAAGTATTTAATGAAATAATTTCGTAGATTGACATGATACGACTGAAAGTTCAAAGTGAGTGATTAAGGTAATGAGGGTCGAGTATTGAGTAGCGTTAAGTCACGTTATATGTATTAGATCAGTTCATACGTTGACAAAATTATAATATATTGGATTAAATTAACAAATTAATTACATTATTTAGATTATTTCTGTTGAAGAAAAAAAATTGAAACTAAAAATACAATTTGATGGGTACATGTTAACTTTGATTTTCCGATAGAATGTTTAAATTATTATATTTTTGATTCCATGTAACAAAAAGTTATGTATTGATGTTATGATTAAATGGATGTAATACATATTAATAAAATGTCACAAAAAATCATTTGGTTTATATATTTGACTCCTTATTTTATCCTACCATTAGGCCAGACATTCGGAAACTCAAACACCACAAACTATGGTTGGACCAAGGTGAGTGCAGTCAGGCTAAGGAGGCACTCCCTACAATCGATGGCCACCTCGCGAAACAGGTTCTCCGACTAACGAAACAACAGCTGCGTACAGTTTCAGCAGCTGTAACTCGCCATGGGTCATTAGAAAAACACCTCTTTGTCATAGGAGTCATAGACAGTCCGCTGTACAGGACCTGCATGGAGGACGACGAGATAACAGCTACGTATGTGCTAAACTGACCGGCGGTCGCGACATACAGGGCAAAGTACTTCGGTAACCCAGGTACCCTACGTGAGATTGTCAGTAACACCAAGGCGTTGCTGGCCTTTGAGGAGCTCGGCTGGACCGAATAAGCGATTTTCCCACCCGTACGTAAAATACGCGCTTTGACGTGGTTTCGGATACCAGCCCGTATTATCTATGAACTGGGTCAGACATTCAAAATTTGGAATCCCACCAGCCTAACTACCGTCCAGTCATTGTGCAATTATTTTACTGTGCATTCCCATGACAAAATACAGCTTTATAGTGCTAAAAGTCTAATATTTATATGCTGTGTGGCCGCGGTTAGACAGACTGATGTATGGCGAAACTATGGCTTAAGAGCCCGTATCAATTTCGGCGCGCTCATAGTTTAGGCAACTATCGAAGCGCAGTGTGTCTGTGTGCGTTCGAACTATCGCTGACAAGCGTAGTGTGCGTAGTCGCACACAGCGCAGCGGGAACAAATAATCTTGGTCCGTAACCGCTATTATCAGCACTCTATAGATTTTATATACCGTAAAACGGGGTGAATAGAATTGACGGGGGGAATAGAGAAAAATCTTGAGATAATTTCTAACTTTTTTTTATGGCAAACTCGATATCCCCAATAAAAAACCCGCAATTTTAATAATTTGTTGGTGTAATTTTTCTTAGTCTGGCAACTTTTTATTTGTGGGAACATCGCTAAAAACGTCCAAAACTCAATGTCAAAGTTGACAACAAAACAAGTCGTTAAGTACGAGTGAGTTTGAACCTCCCTAGTTCGGTGAATTTTGGTCATAATAGTTTAAAGTTATCTTCAAATTACGGTCAGTGCTGTTATAAATATATTGTGCTATAATTATTAAGGTAAGAATATGTATTATTATATAAAATTGTTCGTATTTCGTAAGCCTTGTTTTCTTTAATTTTTCGAGGTGAATAGATACACGAAAGAGGTGAATAGACACGCCTGAGGGGTTAATAGGCACGCAAATATGGTTAATAGACACAGCAAAGGGGTGATTAGTTACGAAAGAGGGGTGATTAGCCATGATTATGTCAGGGCTGCCACAAAGTTTGTAGTGGTTATCTACAGTTCAAATTTCACTTTTAGTTACATAAAGCGTTTTTAATGTTCTTGATTATTTTTTAACCCATTCAATATTCATTCTTAAATGATAATCTTAATTATAATTTTAATATGGAAGAAGAGGCAAAGTGCATTTTTTTGTTTTAATTCGAGTTTGTAGTTCATGTTTAGGATATGTTGATATTAGTAATTATTATAAATAATTGTTGATTTTGAATGATATTCCTGACTGATTTAATATAAAGAAAATTATTTTAAAGTCACATGCATTTCTTTTTTTAGTTTTGTTTTCGTGATACTCTCTAAATTTATTACATTTTTTTTAATCATTGATGATTTCTATTTGAAATTACATATGATTTTTCTTTAAAACTAATAATTAAAGATACCTTCTCGAGTTTGCTTGCCTTTATCCTAAAAAAATATTTAGGGAAACTACAATGAGGCGAGGCAGCCCTACGAAATTTTTCTAATCACCCCTCAGGTGTGTTTATTGTCCCCTGATGGGTGGTAATTAGAAATCACGTATATTTTGTGTCTTTTCTTATTAACTACAAACATATCCGAATAGAAACAAATATATTTCAATAGTTTGGCCTGAGACTCAAACAATACATGCTTTAAAAAATGGGTATCAATTCTGCAACGTTACGAAAATCGTTACCAAAGTTCGAAGACCTATCTATTCACCCCATTTTACGGTACTAGGTTCCGTAATACTGGATGGATTTTATTGTGATAGTGAAAGACGTGTTATGTTTAGGTACCCTTTCAAAATATCGTTACCTAGTACGGCATTCACTAACACGGTAATAGTAAACTATAAAGTGTGAAACTAATTACACGTGTTATGCTTATGGTACTCCTGTATTATTTAGATATTGGTGCCGATTTTCTTGTCACAAATGCCTCTAAACTAGACTAAAAATGACCAAAATTTAGTTTACGCCCATTCTGAAATAGACTAAAGTGGCACAACTTAACTATATTTTAGTTTGACAGCACTAAGATTGTACTGAGATTTTAATTTAGTGAAAATGACAACTTTGCTATTCTGAATTTGACGTTTTTCACCTAAAATTTTAATGTTCTAACTATATCTGACCATTTTTAATCGTGATAAAAAATGGTGTGGAATATTATTAGTTGTCATTCACACGAACACCTCGACTTCAGGTGCAAAAACAGTACTGTACTGGACTTTATTCTTTTCTTTTGCTTAAATCTCGAAAATGGTGTGTCCTATCGCAAAAATAAAGAAAATTTCGACCCCCATTATGAAACCCAGTATTTTTTTTATTTTCCATACAAAAAGTGAAAAATTCCATATAAAACACCTCGACGCTGCCCCCCTGCGCGCCTCCGGCTCTATAAAAATTCTCGGGGTCGGGCAAACAAGTATGTACCGCGAGGAGTCGCAAATGCCAAATTCGATTTAGTTGTGTCAAAATAATTTTTAAATTTGGAGACTTTTTATTGCAGAATAGCTTTAAGATTCTCAAAGCCAAAAGTAAGAAATTTTAGTGATAGTTTAGTTAGTTCGGTATACAAGAGAATCGGCACCATTATTTATAAAGATTATTTAGATAACAGTGCGTTTCGAGACTCCTAAGGAGGTTTCTAAAAGTTAAACACTATTTTACTAATAGTACCATACAAAACATTCACAGGTAGAATAACATTAGCAAATCACAAAGTGTCACATTATGCATAAATAAAAATAAAAAAATACTCTCTCAAAACTGGTTAGGCGTAGTACAAAATCGCGATTTATTCGCGAGTTACGTTGAGAGTGGCGACAGTCACGGGCGACACAGGTCCGACGTCGACAAGCGCTCGGGCGCGACCATAGAGTACCTATAGTAATAGATTGGGAGCGGCGCGACTGATTGCCTCGCGCGAGCGCATCGGTTTATAAGGCCTTTAGTTTGATATTTTATTACAATTAAATAAGAAGTCAAAAATAAAATATAAAAATTGAGTTTGGTAGATTAAAACCTAATTTTTTTAAATATTTAACACTTATTGTTATTTTCAATAAATTCTTACCCGTAGACGACGATTTTACACATCGACGGTTGAAAGGCTAATTGGTCTAAGCGACAGTTTTTGCAATATTGAGTTATATACATATTCGGAATCAGCAAATTTTTCTCCGTCGTTTGAGTCAGGTTTCAAATTTTTATGACTACTTTTTTGGCGCTTGGCACCCACAGCAAAACAGGCCTCATTTCTAAGCTCATTGATCTATACGACACAAAATTAGACAAATTTGAGGGCACGATGACTTAAGCTATTTTGATTTTTAGAACTTTTATAACGAGTGTCGATTAAGGCATTTGGATTTTTCGCCATGGATGTGATTTTGTCGATTGGCCCATTTTGCGTTCAACTACATTAAATTACCGTGTCGCTTGAACCATTTTGCATTAAGTTATATTAATTAACTATGTCTCTTGACCCATTTAGCCTCTATTAAGGATAATGAGTAATTTCACTTTGGCTATTTCGACCTAACTATCTCATTAGTGTTATGGCGGTTGAATCAGTTTGATTAAATTCAGTATTTGTAAAATTCATATCCATCATTTTATCAAATCGGTTTTAACACATAGGCCGTCCAATAAATTAATGAGGCTAGCTACTCCGTAGTCGCTTGGAACTAAGTTCAATTTATTGCGCGCTCTGTGTAACTGTACCTCACCCATCCGCGCGGTTTCCGAAGAAAAAATAAAAAATATCTTTGATTATTTTTGGGGACTACCATCCCAAAGAAAAAAAGATTGGCTAGTAGGCATGACTGCTAAAACTGACATAAAACGAAAGCGGTCACAGGACTCGGTGTGAGGCACAATACATATTTCTACTATATTAATGATGGCGAAGGCCGACGTAAGGTTTGCAAAAAAAAAAATAGTAGACACAGGGTGTTAGTCCAAAATATGTTAATTATACCTTAGCCAATGCATCGTCTGGGTTGTCAAAAGAGGAGAGCAGAGGTAAAACTGTTCCTAAAAATATAACGCCTCACGCAGTAAAGGAGTTGGCCATTAATTTTATCAAAAGTTTACCAGCACTACCATCTCATTACTGTCGTAAGGCAGTACCAGATTATATCTCCCCACTGAATTTAAAAACATAAAAAACCTTTATAGGATTTCTAAACAGTCAAAAACATCAGAGGATATAAATGTTGTTGGAGAAAAAATATTTCTTGACATTTTCAACAAGGATTTCAATATTGGTTTCCACGTACCAAAGAAGGATAAATGTGACAAATGTTTACGTTTTGAAGGCCAGAATGAAAAAGAAAACCCTGAAATGTTAAGTCATTTAAAGGAAAAAAAGGCATCAAAAGATTAGCTTTTCACCGTGAACTAAGCAAGAAGAATAACACAATGCTTTGTACTTCTTTTGATCTACAAAAGGTACTGAACACCCCACATGGGGAGAGTATGCTGCTGTTTTATTCTAGAAAATATATATACAGAGTACAACCTTGTTTTTATGAAAGTGGTACCAGAAATGGCTTTTGTTAAATATACACGTGGGGAGAATCCGAAGAAAAAATAAAAAGAATATTCCTGAAGTCGATTCACGTGGTTCTGTAACAAATTTAACTCTTTATTCAGTATCATGCCCAGGGCGGAATAAAAACAAAATAGTTTTAGCCACCATACATAGCGCACTGCTTGTAACAAAAAACATTGAAACCATAAAAATGAATTATCTGCTTCCAGGGCATATGGAAATGACTGTCGATATAATAGCATCCATGCCACAATTGAAAATTCTCTTAGAAATACTATAATATGGGCACCGTCGCAGTGGCCAACTGTTTTTCATTTGACTCGTAAAGATCCCGGCCCATATTATGTAGAAACTCTTACGCACAACGACTTTATGAATTACGAAGAGTTTTCAGAAAAGTATCTCAAAGGCAATTTTACCGGAAAGATTAGCAAGGTTTGGGTGGCGACATTCAAAAAGTCGTCACCCAATGTCATGACTGTCAAATACAGCATGGATAAAGATGCTGAGACCGATTCTATAGCCATCATTTCAAGACCAAAGGTAATGCAGCCGAAGTATAAAACATCTTTGCCTATAACTGCGGCCAAACACAAAGATCTTAAAAATCTGTGTGACAGAGGTTATTCCCAAAAAATTTCACCTAGAATACACTAACTTTCCTCACCGCGTTAGTAAAGATGTTCTGATAGATACAGATATTGAAGATGAGATAGAAGCATAAGGTTCTTTGTTTCATATAGAATGTAACATTTTCTTTCTTTTTGCTTTTTAATGATAGATAATTTATAATTGTTTGTTTTTTTTTTCTTATAGAAAATGTCGATTTTATATTTTCTTTTGATAGTGTTAACTTTTGTTTGTTTTCTGACGAGATTGTTATTTTTTTCAACTTCTGATTTATCACAAGTTACTGAAAAGTTTTTTTTTAAATATATATTAATGTTTGATTGTTACTTACTGATTTAAATTTGGGATTTTGAATAACTTATAATGAATAACAATTTATTTCTTGTTTTATTTATAAAGTGATACTAAAGTACAATGTATTCCATGGTGATACTACTACCTAGGCTTAGGGTAATATACCACCTTACCTAATGCCTTAAATTATTCCAAGACACATTGGATCGACATCTTGAGTGATTCTACACAAAAATGATTTTTTAGACACTGTCTAAAATTGTATAAAGTGGCATACCAACCTCAAAAATATCATGTGGACGTTGCTGAATAATGATGGCCTAAGCATCAATATCTACTATAATCTAGTAAGGGTTAATTTTTTTTCATCCTGCAGTCCCTCTAATGGGCATCTGCATCAAACTACTTCACTCTGGTGCAAAACCATCATGTTGCTTACGCTCATTGGGCATATTCAACTGTCAGTTTAGTTGGCGCTAAATTCATTTTCTCTCGTATTATTTTATTCTAAGTCCATGCTTGAGCCAGTTTACTTTCAGCTATTTTATTTACGGTAGGCATTTGAACCATTTTGCTTTACTCTAAAAATAAGTAACTTTGATGCATTTTGGGCTAACCAACATAAATTTTCCGAAATAATACACAATTATCAACAGTAATAACTTAAAAAACTGCCTTACATAATTAGGGATATACTGTATTAAATAAATAAAAGTCTATCAAATAGTTGTTTTTTTATGATTTTTTTTTCCGAAAATAAAACTTTGATCCGTCCTCCTGCAAGTTTAAAAAAATGTCGCTTAGATCAATTAGCCTTTCAACCGTCGACATGATTTTATTGCGTTTTTTCTGCGTGGTTCACATTTTTTTTAAGTACCTATGCAAATATACTTTAAAAAAATAAATCGTAGGCTTCCTAATATACTATATGCCCAGTATTTAGGATTTTTCTCTGATTGAAATTTGCTACCATTAAGATTTAAAAGCAATCGAAAAACCTGGTGTTTTGTGTTTACGTAAAAACGTGTGTTCGATTTTTATTTTTCGTAATTTTTATTGAGTAGTTATCAAAACTTTAATTCGTAGACTACCTATTTAAATACTTGATAAATAACTTTGCATTAAAAAAAAACAAATATCTTAAGGTTATTGAGAAATTTGCGCTGAAAAATCTAGAATTTTCTGTTTTTAGACTGCGAAATTGATGATTCGCACGAATTTTCTCCATCGAAACTAAAAAAATATTATTTTTTCGCAAGAAGTTATTTATTTGTAGGTGAATCGATTTCTTTCTCGGAGTTATCGATTCGCCTACAAATAAATTATCTTCGTGCGGTCTGGGTGGTTAATCCGCTAGATGGCGCTGCGTCTAGCCTAACGTAAAAGCAAACGCTGTGTTATAAAATATCTTTAAAAAATACTATTAATGCGTATAACTAATTAAAACTAAGTGCACCAGTTAAACCATCAACTAATAACTACGTGAAAGTGTTATCTACGAGTTTAGTACACAAACTGTGCAGTTAAAACTAAATCAAGAACTCTTAAGGGGGGAGGACAGCAAGTTGGGACAGGCTGGATCAAAGATGATTCATTATTATTAATCGGGGAATTTAAGTCTATATTTCTCAGCAAAACGCGGGCTGGCGCTTCTGCGAGCAAGGGTCGGTGGGGAGTATTTAATTCACAAACCACCAACAACATCAGTGCAAGTCATCATACGCAAAAGAACTAAGCAACAATAACGAAGGATTGTAGTGTACAAACAAACCACCTGCATGTTCATTGTCCATGTGGCAATAAACAATATCTAAATCCAAGCGAGTTAAATAAAAATAAATAATAGTTAATCAAATAAATAGTGAATCAAGAAAATTTTGGACGGTTGTTGTACTATATCAAAAACCCGAATACCCACCGTACCTATATTATCCATAAACTCTATCAATACGAGAGAGCACCTAATATTCGCTTGAATTTTAAAATACCAATTGGCCCTATGGTTGTGTGACGAGATTGTTATGTCCAGTGACCCAAGTTCGAACCACAGTTACTCTTTATAGTTAAGCAACTGTTTTATAATATGGGGTATTAAAACACGAATGTGGGTTTATCCTGGCGAAGTATCACATGAGTGTTTTAATACCTAATTATGTACAGTTGCATACAAGACTTTATCTACACCCATTTTATGAATCCTCTATAAAACGTTCTGAAACCATAGGGTGTTGTACAGTGTTGTAAGAACTCTATGTAAATTCATGGAAAGTTTGATTGCTGAGTATCTAATACCTACAAACAAACTATTTAAAGGACAAAAAAACAAAAGAAAAAAAATACGAAACAAAGTAGGTACTAAAAAAAATATTGCAATATTAATATTGAACACAAATTGCGGGATACGACGTTAATTCGAATAACCAATATTTTCATCAATTTTAATTATGGCGCTATGGTAGTGAAACGCGCGGGCTTGACAATGTTCTTTTTTTGAAAAGGAGATGCATAATGAAATTCAGTACAACATTATAACTCCCGTTTGGATGCTAGGTATTATGGTTACTATGACACTGGGTGTTTTAATGTTGGCAATGCTGTTTCAGAAACTTTTGTAGAGGATTTAAAGCATGGGCGTAGATAAAGACTTTTTGAGATTGTTTCTGCAAAACTTTACCATTCCAACTTCACCACATCTAAGCAAAAATTACCCAACAACACATAAAAGATTTGCGACAGATTCAAAATAAACGACTATAGTACCTAGAATATTTATAAAAAATGAATTGCGAAGCATGTAAACAGCAAATAGCACGCGGCGAATTAGGTAACTTTATACATTAATAGAAAACAAACACAATGTCCTGGAGCTGCCCATCATGTACAAACACAAAAAAACCGATCAGAAATGATGATACTCCCGTCTGAAGCCAACCGCTGCCTACGCTGAACGACACTACAATGTCCATTGACGATCATATTGAAGGCGATCACATGTACTAGGCCATACCAGGAGGAGTATCTCTCCTGCGAGCCCAGCAACCGCACATGTGTGCTCACAAACAACAAACTCTGTTACCTTACTACAAATAAGCCAACTATTAGACGAAAAACTTGAAAATAATAAAACAGCAATATTAAACGAAATAAAAGGCACAGTACAGAGTGAAATAAATACAACAATATATAAACTACAGTCAAAAATTACCCAAACAACAGAAGCCTTACTCTTAGAACAGAACTTCAATAAATAGGTACAAAAATAGTAAACGGAACCGAAAAGATACGAAAACTGGAAATTGAAAACGACAAACTCAAGAACGAAATAAAAAAGTTACACAGCAAAGGTACACGAAAAGACGATAATATAAAAAGATTTGTTATCTACGGCCTAAATGAGTATTATCGGGAAACTGAAGGAGATCTCGAGGACAGAATAATATACGCATTCCAAGACACGCTGAACATTGACTTAACTGGTTATATTGAAGAATTACATTTTCCGCATAGGTAGAAATGGGCTAAAACGCCTAATACAAATAGAGCTCATCAGCAAAAGAATGACGAAGTAGGGTCATTGCGCCGGTTTCGCGACCACCTCCGATAACCGACCACTTGCCTGACTAGGTTTCTTTAATTAAGGATAATAACCTTTCTTTAGGACATACAAATAAATAGTATGTCTTAAATATTATTTGAATAGTTACATAATAAGAATTGACTAAATTTTATACCAACCGCTTGACCCAAAACAAAGAAAAATGACGTTCCATTCACGTTTTGACTCAGTGGTGTGTGAACATGCTGCGCAAGAGTAAAAAAATAGCAAGGCGCGCGGCGTTCGAAGGTAGGTAAGTTTTGTTACTTATTTTAAGTTTTTTACTCAAATTAGAAACGTGGGTACTTCAATTATGTAGTGATTTCAATTGTTTAATTGCATTTAAGTAAATTTTTCCCTTATATTAAACTAAAACCCAGTGGTCGGTTACTGAAATGCATATTTTAATAATACGTTAGAAAGCGACCAGGTGGTCGTATCCTGACTCGCACGGTTCTATTTTGTTTTGCTTATTATGTTCTCAATTTTTTATTTATGGTTACACAAATTAGGGTTTTGGTGTTGTAAGAGCATAACTAACATGCAATTCTTCAGCAAACGACCACGTTTTTTTTGAAAAAACTTATTTAATTCACCCACAAATATTGGTCATAAAAGGTGGTCGCTAAGTTATACAGTTAGAAAATTACGAAGCTAGTTTGCGACCACCAAGATTTAGTACGAAAAGAACGATGGCCGCAAACTATTAAGTATGTTCAGTATTCGAGCACATGTGATTATTTGATTTAGTACAAGTAGTTTTTATTTCAAGATGACGCCCTCGGGAGCAATTCCCTAAGAGGAAGAAAAAGACTTGGAGCATTGGTAAACAGTTTCGGGGATATCACATCCCCCTGTATCGCTCCTCTGAGCAGTTGGATGGGGCTCGTTTTCTCATCCTGGCTATGGACAGTCATCGTGGCAGCGTCATACGAGCATCTCAACACTTCGACATCATAGAAAAAAAAAAAGAAAGAAAATACGTTTCATCATCATCATCATCATTTCAGCCATGGGACGTCCATGGGTCGTCTATGTTCAGCAGTGGACGTCAAACACAGCGGCTGGTTGTACTCCTCGGTCTTTGCAGTACTTTTTCAGTACAATTTGCCGAACAGTATGGATGTGGTCTACGGAACTAAAGCCTTTCGAAATCCGACTTGTTCTGGTGGCTGGGACTCGTCAAGTCTCCTGGCGAGATGGTTCGTGACGATTCTCGAGAACAGCTTGTATTCGTGGCTCAGAAGTGAGATGGGTCTATAGTTCTTTAGCAAGGTTTTGTCACCTTTTTTGAATAACAGAACCATCGCACCTCTGCTCCACGCCCCGGGCGTTATACCCTCATGGATGACGGAGTTAAAGAGACTCGCTAGCTCTCATGACTGGAACTCCACCAGCTTGCCCGTTGCCAAGTGCGGATTCCCAACTAAGAAGCAGGAGCTTCTGGATACGGTCAATTCTTTTTTTTTTTCGAAAACCATGTATCAAAGAATCACTTCAAGGAAGATCGTCCAGGATAAATTGGTGTGGAACAGGACAAAGTGGCTACTCTATGCTCTTTGGATTGTAATAATTAGAATCTTTAAATTCGTGTAATTTAATCATATCATATGAAACATTTGCAGTGCCTTACAGGGTGCATGTCTTAATACTGTGTCATGAAATTTTAATGCATGCCTATTAACCAGTGTTTAACATGTTAGCAAATAAATAAAAAATAAATATATATTTAAAGAAGTTTGTTCTCAACAAGAAAGACAAAGGTTACTCGTAATAAATTCATAAAATTATTTGTTTATGACGGATAAAATTCCAAAGCTAAGCATGACCACAATAGTTTCGGGCGAGTAAATTATTACGAATCTATTGATACTCATTCGATAAAATCGATTCAGCAGTTTAGGCGCTACGGCGGAACACACGATGTTAGGTATATAGTACATAGACTGCTAAAATCATAACCCTTCCTTTTGGCTTTGCAATACCTAGTCGGGTAAAAAGAGTTACTTTGTCGACAATTCGACATAGGTAGTATAAAGTTTAAGAACTAGGGGGCTGTCTGTCGTCCTACGTCGCGCTTTGGCCTCGCGCCTTCAAAAAAACTTTCGTGGCGCAAGACCCCTGGCAGATTTTTCAAAAGAAGTGAACTCCAAAATGTTTATCTTACCTCGAGGCGAGGTGCTAATATTTTGGAGATGGCTTCGCTCGCTCTTGCAGCTTATTCTGTAAGTCAACCAAGTAACTCCTACTTCTAGATGAATTGTCAATGGAAAATCGTAACCTATCCAAGGCGGGATAATACTATATACTAAGGTGTCATTTTGATTTTATGCGTGACCAAGGGCGGATCCAGGATTTATTTCTGGGAAAGGCACACGCAGCCCCGGATTTACGCCTGCACACAAGGCACTGGCCGAGGGGCCCAGCCAGCCACCCCGACCAGCCTGCTTGCCTGACGGCAGGCGGAAATAACGTGCCCTTGTGACCGCCCCTCCCCCGGATCCGCTCTTGAGCGTGACTATTTCAGAATATTAATGCAAGCTACTGCGATTGGTTGATTGATGATGGCGAGTGATTGATAAGAAAGTGGCCCTAGTGGCTGAAGTAATAGAGCTCTTTGAGAAGTTCCATTACAGTAATAGTTTGAAAGCTACTTGTTCTCGGATACTTGATACTCCTTTGCCATGTACTTGCCGTCGTTCCCTCTGATGGTAGTGGTCAGGGCCGCTTATGGCCATCTGCTAATGAGACATGCTTGTAGATGCGTTGCCATCTAAGATACAAAGCTGGAATATCCCCATGTCTCTGGTCTGTATAATACCAACTTTAAAGTTCTACTGCAATAACGACTACCAGTTTTCGGAAGTGAAGGTCGTTGACGGAATATTATTGAATTCAAGTTTTATTATTTTTGATTGTAGCTATTTATTTCTTCTTCTTTCGGTCTCGAATAGAAGTTATAATTTGTGAATAGGACATAAGGATAGAGAAAACAAAAAAACAGGTTTAAATTGATTCAATATTTTATTTTCATTGCTCCAAAATATACACAATGACAAATATTGAAAATGTGGATTCATCCATATTTGCAAATGTCTTTAAAGGTGTTTATTTGAATTTCATAGCTGATTACACGAAGAACATGAGTAGATTATTTGAATACAAATCTGTTGCAAGCAGAAACTGGCGAGCCGGCCCGGCTGAAACATGTCTTTTATTGTGCAACGTGCGGCTCACTACTGCCACCTACCGTCCACATACAATATGATTCAGTAAAATTAGTAAATTCACTGTTCCTACATTAAATGATATATTTACAAATAAAACTTTAAAAGGAACGCTTTGCAAACATTCAACAAACTTGAGATCGTCTTAACGTAAAAGATGGTATAAAATTTTAAAAGTTAAAGAACGAAATTCTAAAACATCATTTTGCTGACGAAAATATTTACAAGGATAATAATTACATTTTTTTTTTCCAAAATGAAATTGTGGCGAATCACGTTTTACATCTCTCACAAATAAATAACAATTGAATTTAGCCTAAAATACTTCTTTGATAAACAAAACAATAAAAAATAATTGCATTCAACAAAGCTATGATAACAAATTTAATATAAATTAATCATAAAAGAAATGTACAATTTTTACAAAGCTAAGAGGGATCACTTTTATTAATATCACTGTAATGTAGTGTTGACGTCTGTTAGTCGCGCAGTTAACTTGGCCGATGTGGCATACACGTACATATAACTATTGTTACCATTATAGTGAATATCTTTAACATTATTACATAATAATAGGTATTGCATTCATTATTTACAATTTAAACACCTCATTCATATTTTGTAAATGAAATAAAAGCGTTTACAATCTACAAAATTCTGACAATATAATCTAATTAATCATCGTCGAACAGTTTTGTCGTCAAAAGGTGACACAAGGTAACTTTAATTCGTGGAAGTTATCTATAATATTATAATTGAGAATTGTGCATAAAATTCGAATCAGCTAAAACTATTGCAAAGGCAAGTAGGTGATGTATGCATTTAATTTTCATAAAACCTTTTAATCACTATTACGAAACTCCAGAACCTACAATAATCCTTATGTATATGACTTACATCTAGGTGTTGTTATAGTAGTGTGGTCAGCATGTCGTGTACCGGTGGTACACCCAATCACTTATCATACGAGTTAAATATTAAGCCCGCGGGCACCATAGCTAATAAAGTTTCATTGTCTGCTCTAACTACATACTAGTAGCACTAATATTATGTATTATGCATTTGTTTTGCACTCATTAATGTCATAATTCCACAGCAACTCCGTAAATAGTAGTTGTTTATCTACAAAGGGAGTTACACTACAAACAAATAATGTAGATGTGTGGAAGGCTCTCGGCCGCGGTACTCTTCAGTACCTATAATATTTTCATATTGGAAAGTGCGACATTTGTTTCCTTGATATGGTCAGTTGTGTCGTTGATCGACACCATCTTAATCCTTGCATTCCGTTCATCGATTCGTTCCTTCACTCTGATACGCTCCGCGCATGCGTTCTGTTACTACGTCAGTTTCATATCATTCTTTGGCATTATTTAGTGAGCTAAGTTCGTTAAGACTTCCACTAATAGATTTAATTCATAATTTACCGATTGTTTCCATCTACTCCACGCTTTTGAAATGTATTGCACTACTGAATTCTTTTTTTTTAATCACTTGTTTTGTATTTATTTATAG
The DNA here is from genome assembly GCA_963853775.1 of Xanthia togata. Taxonomy (NCBI): domain Eukaryota; kingdom Metazoa; phylum Arthropoda; class Insecta; order Lepidoptera; family Noctuidae; genus Xanthia; species Xanthia togata. The sequence goes on along the minus strand of OY970802.1, from coordinate 5,937,748 downwards.
ATATAATATACTTACTATAAGCTACGCCTCAGTTATTAGAGATAATAAAATTGTTTAATATTGTATAATACGCATGGAATTTTCAATTCTGAACATGCTATAATGAAGTAAACGAATCTGAGTATTATAATCATTCGTAATATTATACAATATAGATAGATATTTGTGACCTAATCTATTCAGTCAATTGAATCGAATCAAATAATAGCCTCTCTCGAAATGAAGTTTCGAACTGTTAGTATCGACGTGGTAATGGGTAAATGTAAATCAGACTTCTGTTAGACGATTTAGAATAGTAGAATACTATATTCGTTTTGCTATAATTCAAACTAATTCATAAGAAGGTTCGTTCTGCGTCAGCACAAAAGAAAAGTAAATCAAGTCAGCACCACTCGAACAAATAGGCACCGGGAAGGGTCGTAAACTAAAGAGACGTGTACTTTCATAGTCGTTCATAGGTTCGGTAGAGACCACTGCGGGTCCGACACATCGCTCGGTGGCGCAATGTTCCACTGCACCGCGACGCACTCACTGCGTCGGTCGCGGGCACGTGTCGGGGGAGCCTGTCGACGCGCGCGTCTAGACAGAGCACGTGTGACGTCAGACGTGCGACTCCAGCGGCGGGCGCGGCGGCGGCACCAGCGGCGCCGGCCACACGCCGGCCAGCTCGGCCAGCTGCGACGTCAGGTCCGACGTCACGTCCGACGACAGGTCGGGCGACGACGTGCGCGTGTGGCGCGCCGACCAGCCGTCCTTGTCGAAGTCCTTGGTGCCGCCCACCGTGTGGCGGCGCTTGATGCCGCGCTCGGGCATGCCGTTCTTGCGCTTGAGCTTCGTGGAGCGCCACGCCTGCTGCTCGCGCCGCCGCGCGCCCGGCAGCTCGCGCCGCGCGCCGCCCGGCGGGTCGGGGCGCGCGCCGCCCGGCGGGTCGGGCCGCGCGGCGCGCTCGGCGCGGCAGTTCAGCGACTCGGAGCGCAGCACGCGCGCGCCCCGCTCGGGCTCGCGCGACAGCGACTCGGAGCGCTTGAGCTTGGCGCCGTCGTCGTCGGCGGCGCGCGCGGCGGGCGGGGCCGGCTCGAGCGCGGCGCTGTTGCGCTTGTTGTCGCGCGAGCAGGGCGCCTCGGCCGCGGGCGGGGCCGCGTCGGGCTCGTCGCGGCGCGGACAGTTCTCCTTCTCGGAGTCGTCGGGGTCGTCCCTGGGGTGCCGGCGCCACACGCGCTCGGGCTCGTCGGCGCTGGACGAGGACGAGTGGCGATGGTCGCGCGCGAGCCAGGCGGCCTTCAGTTCGTGCGCGCGCGCCGCGGGCGACAGTCGCTCGTCGCGCTCGCTGGCGCCGTCGGACGGCGAGCTGGCGGTGGACTTGCCCTCCTCGGTCTCGTCCGCGCACTCGTCGGCGTACGGGATGCTGCCGTCGTCGAGCGGCGACGAGTTGTTGAGCGTGCGCAGCTTCTGGTCGAACGTGCTGGTCAGAGACGACACCAAGTCACCGGTTCCTGCGGCAACACGTTACAGATTAGTGCGCGTCAGGCTGGGGGCGCGGGTTAGGCACAGACGGAAGCGTGTTAGGGGTGGCGTCGTTAGGTGACCATGAACTGATGGATGAGTGATGGCGGTATGTACAGGTGATGTGGTGATGGTCACGCCGGCCTACCGCTATACTAATGCACGAGCATATTAAAGCCGTGCTGTCAACAGCCGCCGACTGGAAGCATTAGTTTGATGCTACAGTTATTCACATCTAATCGTCGTTATTGTGACAACGTTCCACTTACAGGTTAGAGAATGACACAGGTTATGATGACCTAGTAAGTGCAACGCATGGTAACGTGTGGTGACAGATGCGAACAAGTAGTATCGTGTGTTAACGTAGCCGGCGCGTACACGCACACATTGCAACACGCACGCTCACATTCCTCTACCTTATAATGTGGACAAAAGAAAGGGATTGGTGTGTCTACTCTCTGACGTCAGTACTGGACACCTAGTGGGGCAAATATCGGACACCTTTATTGTACACGAATATAAAAAATATTATATAATTTCATTCCCAGTTCCTTAGCTGAGGAAATATCGAGTATAGATAAGACAAGCTATCGCGTGCTTCTGAATAAAAAATCGAGCTTTTGGCTAGTGCTCTAGTGTCTTATTCATACTCTGTAGAAATATCAGAAATATGTAAAAGTGCTGTAAACTCACCATCTATGGAGAAGTTGTTGAGCGCGTGAGTGTGCCGCGAGAGTTCCTGACGACCGCGGCCCAGCGCTTGCATTGACTCCAGTTCAATTCTAGAATAAATACACAACATACATTTTTCTGTAAAAAAATATCATTTTTAATGCAAATAGGTCTTTGACGGGATTTTTAAAAAGAGGCTTATTTATAAAAAAAGTTCTTAAATATAGAAGATCAATATGTTTTTGGAGGATCAGTTAAATATATTCCGACTTTTTATGACAAATAGTTCATAACTCGTAGTGTTTCATATAACATAATTTAAACCACTCACTTATTTCCATCCTGCGTCCGGCCGTACTTGTGGTTGAGTCCGTCGTAGTCTGCCAGCGACGTGGTGAGGTGGTGCGGCGGCGACGTGAGCGGCGAGCTGGGCGGGGAGCCGCCCGGCGACGCGTCCGACCGCTTGTCGTCCGACTTCTTGTCGGGCTTCGACCGCGGCTTGCGTTGGATCTTGCGGTTGGCTGCCGATATGATGGACGACACGATATCGCGTGTAGACACGTCCTTACCTGGAATATGGAAGGCTACTTTTAATGGTATTATTAGTTGCTAACACGGAATAATGGCTTGGGTAAAGTTGGTGCGACAGACAGGTAGAAAAAAGTTACACCAGTGTTCGTGGCAGCTGCGGTCGTAAACTGCGGGAGCGAGATCACACGAGAACCGTCCTACTCGCACGTGTTACGACCGCAGCTGCCACAAGTCCTGGCGTTCAGTATAGTTACAATAATTAAACAAAGATTTAAATAAAAGTCGGTGCAAAACATAGATTACATTAAAAAAATCTGTCACAGGGTCAAGTATTTCCAGCTTGTGAAGATATTTACCTTCAATCTTTTTAACGTTGTGTATGAGCAGGTCTCTAGAAGGTGCAGGCGCAGGAGATAGTTCCTCCGCGCTGGTGGGCGGGTCCATAGGAGGATCGCCCTCTTCCTCCTCGAAATACCAATCGTACTGTAAATGGCAAATTATAAACTTAAAATCTTGATACTTTTTATCCCGATATTCCCACGGGATCGAGACTTATGCGGGTGAAACCGCGGGGCGCTGCCAGTTCTAAAATAATAATACTTAACATATCAAAGTACTTACATGTGTGAGGAAAGACTCGATAATTCGACACTGGCTGGACATATCATTGACCATCGCTAGCATGTCATCGCTGGCCGCACGGACCAACGTTGGACCAAACACTATGGCCAAGTTTCTCGCCTCCATCTTGTTGTAGGCGGAATGCGCCACTACTCGGCGCAAATGTTGGATCAGGTACTTGAGTGTCTCGTAGTGCGCGTCTGGTAATGCGCGGACTAGTCGGCGGAGTTCCCGCGCTCTTTCTGGTGACCGATCAGCAGCTAAAAGAAGAAAAAATTGAGAGTTTTTTGTTATGTACGAGCCAACAATGCTCGTATAGCAAAAGTACGTTTATGCGTACCAAACTAATAATCACTCAATACAGTCGTAACTAAAACTCCGTTACGCGCTAATTTGCGGGTTGATCAATAACAACAAAACGTTAAGTGCGGCTCAGACAACTAAACATACATAACTTTTAATGTTTTCATAAATAAACTTAGCAGTGGTTTGGTGTAAGTTAACTAACTACCTACTACAACTACCGGGTATCCGTCAACGACGAGAAATTCCCAACATCTTTTGGTCCTTCGAGCCGGATGTCACAGCAAATCAACTTGAAAATGAGTTTTTTTTTAAGTTTGTGTGCGCTACAGTGGGATCGAGAGTAGAAACATTCACTCCATTTTGTTTATAATTGTTTTGGACTTTTAATATTCTGTGGCTATTTCAAGGTCTGTCTCAATTATAAGAAAATGACTAGGTACTACAGACCGTTCACTATGACTTTTCCCTTGCCGTCATGTTGGCATTGCCATTGCTTGTCAAGCTTAGTTTCAATACTAATAGAGTTCAAAATGGCGAATGACAGAACTTAGCTACCAACCGCGTCACGGGACTAGATATAATGAACGCACTGTACCTTTACATGAGTCAGATCTTGAAATGAGCACAATTCGCGTGTCCACTTACTGGTTTTTTTTTTCCATGCATCTATTTGAAAAAAGAACAGTTAATGGGGCCTTGAAGTATTAATGTCATCATTATTCCACTGCGAAAAAAGGATGATGCTAGCGGCCTTTTATAGCTCCGTCTCTCACTCACACTAGAATAATGGTGGCATTAATACGTCATAATACTGCCCCTGGTCGCAGTCAAAGCAACGTTGAAAGTATTAAGAAAGTGAATCTAATAAAAAGTTTGTTGACTGTTGAAGTGCTGATAGCTGTGTTTAATAGTCAAGCACGGTCGACTTTGTTTATTGAACACGGATGTCACGATAGGTAACTACATATTAATGAATATCCAAGAATTGTTCACCGTTCTGTATAATGGCAACACTGGGTGTTTCCACTCTTTCGCAGTATATACTAAGAATAGACCTATTTAAAATTGGAGAATAAATATTACTTGCAAACAACTTGATAGCTTCAGAGTTTACTATGGGAGACTATTATGTCTTTTGACACAATATAAAGTGCAATTCAGGTCGCACAGCGCTAATTACCTACAGTTATTTTCACCTAGAAGTTGCCTCTCTTTCTATCGCGTAACTCTTATATCTTCTGACAAAATTACACTCACTGAATTGGCCCGACAAGACGGGCTCGCCGTGTACTTGTAGCTCCATACCTAAAATACTGAGTGAAGTATTCATCTGTGTCGGAGCTGGTAAATGTCAATTTCCTCATTTTACCAAAACCCCTTCCTCATCAGAACCCTGTATAACATTATACAATAATAACACTTACCAATAAACGCAGGGTACAGATCCGCCGTCAGCAGCGGGTCGGGCAACCTCCTGAGGTAGGCCTTCAAGAGACTGGAAGCGACGTGCACGTCGGCCCAGCGCGCGTCGTTAGTGGGCGGGGGCTCGCCGCGGTCCAGGGCCGCCGCCAGGGCCGCCACGCCGGCCGCGTTGCCGGGCACGCGGTACACGCCGACCGTACGGAGGCCGTATGCCTGGAAGTGAGATTTAAGGTGAGTATTTGTTACTTTATAGAAATTGCATGGGATTGACGGTTTAATCTTCTGGATTGGTTTAATACTAGGTTAGGTTCCTAAGTGCAAAAATCGTCAAAATGTTAGTAACCCCCAATTAATAATTGGCCCTTTGAGACGGAATTAGTGGCAGTTTTGGTAACTTAAATATTGAAAGAGATTAGGAATAGGGAATGCATCACCTTATTAAAGGTAGAAGGTTTTTTTTTTGCATAATAATCGACATTCGACTCCTAAGGATTATGTCATGTTTTTTGCAAATGTTGGGTGGGAGCAAGCTTCTAACCGGGCCATTGGTGACTTACCTCAACGGCATGTGCAGGCAGTGTGACAGCTCTGGGCACGAGCGGGTGCTCGGGGTCGTGCGGACACCTCTCCAGCGCCGCGCCCAGCCAGCCCGACGCGGGCGCCGCCGCCGCCGCCGCGCCGCCGTGCATGCGCCGCAGCTGCTTCGCCATGCGACCCTTCCATGTCTTGTTCTTTGGAGACGAAGGGAGGGTAGGTGTTGGTGGGCCTGTGGATAAAAGAGTGTGTTAATAACCTGATCATTACAATTATTCTGGCATAGATATTGCTAAGTATATCTGAGGACCACAACTTAATAGGTTTAAAGGTTATTCGTTTCAAAAGGTATATTCCCACGTTTTCTTTGCTGTTGTTAAAAAAAATAAAAAAGAAGATCGACATAATTTTTTTGTCTTGTCAGATTGGCTCATCGAATTAAGGACTTCTTTGACTGCGGACGGTGAGCAATGGGACGCCGTCCGATAAGGACTAGGCCCGGGTCGATGGCGCGTTGTGTTCCACGCGCGCCTCAAAGAGATGTCAGCAGAACTGGCGGGGTCCGCTAGGACCGATGCCTGCCGGGGTCGCGGGAAAGTCCGAAAGGGATACCGTAGCCCCTGGCAACGTACAGGCAACTGAAGGAACACGGGTCGGTTTTAGTCAGTAAGAGTCTGAAACGCCCTCCTGCTCCGCCCAGAAGTTGTATGACAATTACCCACCCAAAAAAAAAAAAAACTTCTTTGACAAATAAGTCCACTTTACCCATCCATACCTAAGTCTCGAGGTCTTCGGATGACTACGGAACACCTGTACCTTGGAACTTGAAAGAAATTCAAGCGAGCACTCACCAGTAGGAGACCTATTCCTGCCGATCTTCTTGCTGCGTTGCGGCGGGAGCGGCGAGGGGCAGTCGGGCGCAGGCAGCGGTGCGGGCTGCGCCGCCTGCGTCTGTGTTTGTGTCTGTGTGGGCTCGGCTGGGGGAGGCTCTGCTGAGTGACGGCGTAGGGCTGCTAGCCATCGCTGGGCATCTGCTGCACCTTCGGCCTGGGAGAAACGAATACAATTTTTTATAAGTAAGTAAATAGAGGTTACACTTTGGAAATCATATCATTTCTACGGCAGAAACTCTTGTGATTTGTCTAGCATATTTACCGAGTCGTAGGTTGCCATATTAACAAAGTGACGATCTGAATGAATAGAGTCCCGATTGAACCAGAGGAAGTTTTGTGTGAATCGTAACAATACCATACGTCGTGGTTGCTAATTATAATTGAAACGTTCTAGCATTCAACAATTTGCCAAAATTACGTGTTCTGGCAAACTGCCCCCGTGTTTGTATTGGATTGGTTAGAAAATGTAATAAAACTCATTGTTGTATTTTTATATTCCAATGTTTCGTAAGTGGCAGGTAAGGTTAATGAACGTTCGAAATAGAGTTGTTTTCAATCAACAGGTACTAGGTACTTAGCAAACGATATGCAAATTCACCCATTTAAATTCTTTCACTCTAAAACCTGCACGCGGTACATGTACATACGTACTGCTTTGAACAAGTTATAACATCATAACTGAAATGAAGGAAATGAGTTGCTTTCGATAACAATGGCAGCAGCACAATGGTCGCGAAGAGAAAAGGAGTAGCTTTTGAAAGTGGCAGCACAAATCGTTTAGACAAAAGTTCTGTGATATAAGATCAAGTGAGTCCAGTTACTGATGAAATCGAAAGATATAAAATATATCATCCAGCACTTCTCGACTGCCAGTTCCACAACATCGTAGCTATCAACATACCTGTAGTAACAGCTCTGCGCCTGCTGCCGTGGTGACCCTGACCACATGTTTCCTCTTGGTGTAGTCATCAGCGAGGGCTGCCAGAGAGTAGCGCACGTCCAGGGCATCCCTGGAACCGGGCTGCGCCTCCGTGCCTCCGCCGCTAACTGCGCCGGGGCTCTGTGGCAAAAGAGGGAGGTGGTTAGACTTCAGTTTCAAATGGGAGTAAGTTAGGAAAATCTGGTTAGATTTGTAGTCCTTAACTTGAGGCCTTTAAGTCTCAGGCTTCAAAACATTGGGCTTTGAGGACCTTAGGTAGATAGATATTATGGCATTGTGGTTAATAATGGTAACATAACATCACGCCTTGTTTCCCCGAAGGGTTGGGCAGAGGTGTACCTGTAACAGGTAGACCCACATTTCACCAGTTATGTTTAAGTCCCATGTAATAGGGGGCGAGCCTATTGCCATCAACCGGGCACCGGGCGGGGTGGTTTATGGTATTTCCTTCTTTTTTTTTCTTTAGATACGTACATCAAAAGTAGGTTCTGCAAAAGTCCCAAACTAACTTTCGTTACCCATTTAATACTTGGTAGCACTTAGAAGAAAGTCTTTTGTATTTTAAATCATTATTATGATACCTATAATTCATGTCATTCAGTCACGACCTCAGGTGATCCCATAATAAAGAACAGTAGAAAATGACGTCCGTAGTTTTTCTTTTAATTAAACAGTTTACATTATCAACGGTGAACCGTAGCAATAACGTGCAGCGATGACGTTAACGATAGAGAGTAACAATAGATTAGTTACCAGCATATGTACGCGTATGTTTTCAATGTTTTGGCTCCAGGCCATTCGTGCACGCTCACACTAGGCACGAGTGGACGAAGACAGGCAGACAGGCTATTATGACGTCGACCTATGTAAGACGAATCTCGTAATAAAACAAGATTGTATATAATCTGACAAATGAAAGCTCAAAATAATTGATAGTCAACTTTTTCATGGCCATCTATTAAGTCGACCGTGTCTAGCAGTTAGCAAAATTATTGTAATTACTGCACATTCCGAAAAACTAGTTGCTGATAAATCGTGAGGCGACACCACTCACGGAACTGAAATAAAGGCGACTTGTCTAGCTTTCACCCCTCTCCTAATTATAGGTATTTCAGAAAGAATAGTCGTGAATCAGACAAGTGTTCAATGTGAATCGCGTCGGTTTTATTGCAGAGAGCAAAAAAAACTTTTTTTAAGGCATTGACGATGACATAGATTAGGAAGCTGCAGAAGACCGAGGTGTGGAGAAGTTCAGGTTCATACTAAAGCTCACTGTGGTAATTTTTTGGGTTAGAGCGTTTTGGCCATAGGACCTACGCAATGGCGTACATTGCAGTTCAAATTGTGGTGCTAAGGTACCTATTTATTATACCGATCTTACTAGTGATCCTTCTGATAACTCTGTAGTGCCAGGCGCACGCGCTTCACTGGCGCCAAATAGCCGGAAAAAACGCACCATCACCAAAATAATAGCTCGTTTTTTTACCGTTGTGAATCCATCGGCCAAATTGATTTATGTATAACTATGTGCTATAAATCTTCAACACAATATTCAACAAACCCAGGATTTTGAGGTATTTGCAAACGTCTTAAATAACTTTGAGACAACAATAAATTAGCTAACAGATATTTTAGGCTACTTCAAAATAGATGAGTAATTAATGTTAATGCCAAAGCTCATTATGACGATTGATAGACGAAAACCGGTTTACCAAACTTTAAAATAGTTAACGGGTCAAGAAATTGACGATAGAAATGTAGGTCGTGTCGTGAACAAGACGGAACATTTCTCTAGCGTCGCCGATATTGTAACAGTGAATATGTTTTGTTAAGAAGTGTTTGTTTACCTGCCTGCGGCAGTGGCTCGTTACTCAGAGGAAATCGAAAGTACGACCGCATCTTCTGCGGATGCGTGCCACATTGTCACGGCACGCGTTTCAAGGCCCTTGTCACGGTGAGCCATAGATTACCATCTACTTTAACCGTATTTAGATTGAAATCTTAAATGCGATGTAATGTTGACCTTACAATGCTAAGCGTCTTTCACGAAGCTGTATTTCACTCTACATGTTAAATGACGTGGTGTTTGAGTTGCATGATTAATATTATAGCAAATACGTTTACGTTCCAGCCAACTTAAAATGGGAAACAGATGGTTTCAAACAATGTTAGTAATCATATTTCACAGAAAAACATGTGCGAATAATTTATTTCTGACATCCAACCTATTAACCTTTAACCAAAATAACAAACGACATTAACTTGGAGAAGCGACTCGAAAAATGAGCACGACTCTCCGTTTAAAAAAGAATACATTTATTTTGCAGTAGAGTCATTTAGCTTATCGTGATAGAATGCATTAAACACAATTTTGGTTTATGTGAGAAAACGGTCGTGCTTCCAATAGTTTTGAAAACTGTCGGTCCGCGATAAGAATCGATAATTTATTGAGAATGGCCCACATTAACCGATTTCCGCATATGTAACATGAAGTAAAAAATCATGTTCGTCTGTCGACGACAACGTTTAGCGATTGTAACCTATTCACATCAAACGCAATTAGTGGGTCAACGGCTTGTCTGAAGCGGTCCGGTGACGTAACGAGCATGCAATATACCAGAGATGCTAATAAACAATTAACAGGGGAGCTAATGAGGAAGCTCGTAGACTAGTCCCGTTTGCGAGGGGGAGTGCGGTGATTATATAGAAAGTACACCGAAGAATGTCGGAACTATCCGAGTAATTGACCCGATCGATGCAGGCTCTGCGGCACCTCTATCGGTAATAGCATATCACTTTACTTGTAGGTCAATTGCCTATACCTTCCAATAATCGTAATTGCGAGGCGTGTTGTGTCTGCGACGCCTTCGCTTGGACGAATTAAAAATGTAGGTAAACGATGCTTAGACGATCAGAGATTGAACAGACAGTGTCTTTTTTCGGTATTATGTTTATGAGAATTAAAAACTTGATTAACTCTTACTTTCTTGTATGGCTTTTTATAGCTCAATTATCTTTCTTTTTTATGGTTTCAAATGCACGATCATTCTTAGATGAGTGTCTAACTTGTTCATTGCTGCCTGGTTTATCTTTTTCTTCAGCTTTAGCTTTTCTCGTGTCCACGCGAGAGAACACAGCTTCGTAAACACGTAAAACTTCGTAAAAATAAATGCAGCACTTGAAATAACATCGGAAAACAGTGAATGCATGCTCACCAATATATCGGTGTACCAGAGTGTCATGACTTGGCGGCTGTCCACGAACGTCACAGGTGAGGGCGAGGCGTGGTGGTCATTGTCACAACTCGGCACGCCACACACTACCGGGACCACACACTATGCACTTATTCGATACACTCAACAAAATAATACCTTTCCAGCGAACTTAACACGTGATTTCAGCACGAGGGCATTGGCCCTAACGTCATTCGCGAACTACCGAAATATCTCACAGATGAATGACAGAAATCCGTAGCTGTCGATTTTGAACATTTATGCAAGTGTTGTATTATATCAATCATGCGCCCGAGTGCTCGACCGAATCGATACCGGCGATAAAACAACAATGTGAAAATTGAATAAATTTCCGGAAATGTGCAGCAGTGAGGGGCGGGCGGCGCGCGCGCTTGTCTGCAGGACTATGACGGCGCTCTGTAGATCTGCGTCGGCGCAGAGAAAGTGCTCCCGCGCAGACTCCGCGCCGTCTGCCAAAATTGCTTTTTTCACGGTACGGAAACTGGTGATTTTTTCCGGATGACCCATTCAGCACAATACGGCGGCTGTGGTTTCTTGAAATTATTGCCACTGCTCTCAGACGTTTATTTGGGTAAATGTTTTGTCATTTTGGATTTATTTCAAATATAACATTTCAATTTGCTTTTCATACGTACAGTACACAAATTTACATTATAAAGTTCTTCAACGTCTAGCATAGATATGAGTTCACAGATTTTCTTTTACACGGCGGCGGCGTCTGCAACATTAGTCAAAGCTTTCAAATGACCAGTGATTTAGTAAATATCTGTTAAGTCATTAGCTGCCTTCAACAAACATTATTTAGCTGTGTCAAGCGAGTGCTAAGATCCGGCTACATCAATTTGCAAATTGAATTATAATCGACTGCTCGTCAATGACCGTGTCACTCGTAATTTCTTCGGAACCGTGAACACGAGGTAATCATCGTGATTTGTCATACTTTTCCCCCGCGCTTAGAAATGCAGGGCTGTCAAGAATTTCCGAAACTTTTTTGGGCACTTAGCAACGGATGAACTTAGGAGTTCTTTAATCTCTTTTCCCGTCGGATGTATGACGTGGAGCATTTTAAAATTCTGAGAATTCACTAATATTTCGAATATTTTTAACAGGATGTATATCAGTCCGCAAGTTATTAATTTACATACTTTTATTCAAATCGGGTGACAACCCTTCAGCCAATTTCCTCGGTTTGTCATTGAACTCTTTACGTGGAGTTTTCTCACTTTCTGTTAGCATTGTGTCAAAGTGAAAGATTGGTCTGCTGAAACCGGTGAAGCAAATGCCCTACTTTCCTCAATGAACCGTGTCTTAATAGTTACAAACTTTTCAGGGTAATTCATTGCTCCGTTACGCATGTTAGTTTGCAATTAAACTTTTAAATTTTGGCCGTAGAACAAAAATAGGAATCCCGGAGTGATTTCGACTGACGTCTATACTGACGTTCAACGACTAGTTACATATCAGCTTTCTTGCGTTTGAAATGAGTGATGTCGAATCGAATGACCCATTCACATGGTATATAACAACACTTTCAGTAAATAATTTTGACAGTTTCCTTTTATTTTTTACGTAACTTTGTTGTGGAGATTTGTGCTGTGCGTGGTCTAACTGTGGCGATTAAATCTACTTATCATGACTAAGTGTCGAATAAACAATAGGCTGGTTGGATGATTCAACGCGGCGTCTTGAAAGATTTATGGTGCATGCCTTAGTGTAGATCGATATTTGGTAATAATGAGTCACAGTTGCGTAACGCCGACAGCCAGACGTCGCTGAAGTCTTAAGAGGACCATTTTGTGAGAGAGATTGTGGCAGATATACGACTTATGGCAATTAATTTAGTATTATGTAAAGGCTAAAATCACAAAAGCTTTTAACTGTAAGTATTCAATTGTACGACCACAAAGTGATGTTAAGGAAGAGACCGAATTCATCGATATAAATTAGCTTTACGTTTTTGATTGCATCCATTACACGTTGTATTTTTTCAAAGTAAAGGTTTTCAAGAATTCTCTAAATTCGATCGCATGTTAGTAAACAATTTTATTTCACATTACTTTCAAAACTCGATATTCACCCAGTAAACGCGTTTTGTAACTTTCTACTTAATCGCATCCTGTATTATGAATTTGTGATGTACGATGTAATGTGCGGATTTACGTATTTATCGGTAGAAAGTATAATAGAAACCAGATCCCGCTCAGTCAATGGGTTGATCCCGATCCGACTTACGTTACCTTACGTCACTCTGACGTCATTCGCGTATTTGGGTCAGGCAGTTTCATACATTCATGTTTTATAACCTATTTTACTCTATTTATATCATTGTTTGATGAAAATGGAACGGATATGCGGCTTACGTGGTCATCAGATGCGCTTTATAACATTACGTTAGTTATTTCGAACTCTATACATAATTTGCACCTTGACAACCCTTTTTTTTTTTTTTTTTTTTTTGGGTGGGAAATCATCAAATGACATCTCCCGCTCTGGGTGGAGCGGGAGGGCGTGTCAGACTCTTACTGACTAAAACCCACCCGTGTTCCTTCTCTTGCCTGTGCAATGCCAGGGGGCCACGGTATCCCTTTCGGACTTTCCCGCAACCCCGGCAGGCAATGGTCTCATCGGACCCCTTCACTCGCTGACACTCTTTGAGGCGCGCGTGGAACACAACGCGCCGTCGACCCGGGCTTGGTCCTTACCGGACGGCGAGCTACCCATTGCTCACCGTCCGCAAGCCCGCGCCTACGGTGGCCGGGAATCCGCGATCGATTCCCGACGCCCGGGGCGTCTCCTCCTGCGGCGGCTAGGGGCGTGAGGGCGCGAAATTTGCCTTTCCCTCACGCGCTCCGCCTCCTCCTTCGCGAGCATTACTGCTTCGCAGAAGGAGGTGACGGCCTCCCATGCCCTCTCGCTCCGTACCATGGCCTGGACCAGGGCCGGACGCGAGAGATCCCCGCCACCGATCGCCTCCACGAGGACACGGCGGTGCTCTGCCCAAGCCGGGCATACCTCCACCGTATGCTCCACCGTGTCCTCCGGGCGATCCACGCAGTGATGACACCCGGGCGTTTCCTCCCGCCTTATCCGAAACAGACCTTGACAACCCTGAGAATGTAATATGTAAATGAATATTCATTAAATAAATGCGAGTTACATTTTATTACGTGTGAATAAACGATTTTACTAAACTAATACGACTAATAAATATGCTAAGAAGGTAAATATTTGTCGGCCTAAACAAATGAGCCAAAAATAATTTGTGGAGTTGAAAGTTCACTCGTCCGTGATAGCGAGCGGTATCTTCAAAGCGTTCCCCAGACTGTTTACTAAACATAATTCACACGTCTTGCGTACGTTTGTACATTATGTTCATTTCTCGAAACCTCCTTATTTACTTTCCGATATAATGTGAAGATTTTTTTATATATATAGCGGTTTTTGGAAGCGATATTTTATTTATCACGTGTAGGCCAGAAATTTCAAATGGGTTTTAAACTAAATATTTCTATGAAAATAAAACTCTGCGATGTCTATGATTTTTTTTATATCAAGCCTGCACTTGTCTCTCTGCACGACAAAAAAGGCTGAATCAAGAAGGATCCATCGATCTTGCTCATTTCGTTATGGTGTCAAAGACATCATAATTTTAAACTGATCACAGGACGATAAAACATACAAATAGTTCCATACAATTACGTTATGATCTAGAAAGCTGATCAAATAAGAACTGTGGGCGAAGCCACGGGCTACGGCTATCATAGTCTTAATATAGGTAATGATAGCCGATAGCCTACTTGCAAATAACGGCCATAATAACAATTGATAACGTTGCGTAACAAAGTTTTTATGTTTTTTTGTACGCGATAGAGGCTGGGTGACGTAAGATGACATTACATTAGAATCTCATTTGATTTGTATGATTGTATCTGAATAGGCGGGGTAATAACATTAGTGGGTATTTAATTGACATACATGATAAATGTTGTATCATAAGTAGTACCTATAGTACCTTTAAATCTCAAAAATTGCTCGCAACGAATGCTTTTCAGTCTGCCATGATTATTGCAAAGTAAACATAAAGATGTCTCGAAATTAATCGGGAAGCTCGCAGAAGCTTTTACCCTCATTCCGAATGCAGATTCAATCCTCTCACAAAACGTATACGGAACCAACATAACAATATAGTACAGAAGTGTAACATGAATTCATGATTGACACATCTGCTAATTTCTCCTCCTCTGAAATGTTATTTCAATTGTAAAAGTATTATTGCGTTAAGGAGTTATCAACATACTTGTCGGCACCGATTCGCCTCGGTAGTTAAGTTAAGAGACTAATCGCACGTGTCAGAACATCTAAGCTTTCTTTGGCGCTTAGGCTGTGTGCAGACCTGAGTCAAAATTGTCTTTGGTCTATGGAAACAATGATGGCGCTCAAAATCGCAACAAAACATTCCCATAGTCATAGTTGTCTAAAATCTACTAAAAAATCTGTTAAAGCAGAAAACAAGTCAAATTGTTTTGACTCTAGTGTCTTGTTAATGGTCTCACGCATCGATTCACCTTTTCGCGTCTTCAAACAAAAGTCAACGTTCGATGTGTAAGCTGACAAGTGTGTTAAGTCTGTTACGCTGACGTTTTGTTTTGTTTACAGTGTGTTTCGGCCCCGAAAAGCAGTCGGGCGATGCATCGCGCCGCTCCATCGACCGCCGATCACTTGGAACTGATCTGCTTCTTTAATAACTTCATTAATTTCCTCCTGAATACAGTATTGTCGTGTAACGAGGGCTAATTAGTTTGGTATTAATGACGAGTGGAAGGTAAGCGGAGTTGAACCACTTGAAAATAAGCTTAATTATGTGCGATGGTGTTTATTTATGGAGGTAATTAGTCTGTTAAATGCATCTTTTTGAATAGAAAAAACAAATGTAATGTAGATTTTCAACGATATTGTTTTCGTCGTTATCGATTTGGAAAATATTATAAATGCGAAAGTGAGTTTGTTTGTTGGTTTACAACGACTGAACGGATTTGGATGTTTGGCACATGGGTAGACCATGACCTAGGTTAGGACATAGGATACTTTTTATCCCGATATTCCCACGGGATCGAGACTTATGCGGGTGTAACCGCGGGGTGCAGCTAGTATGATAAATATGATAATACAAGAGAAATCGCTGTTTTATGATATCAGAAAATAATAATCATCTTTATTATAGTTTAACGGAACCATCAAGTTATCTCCTTGTCTGTCAATACAAGAAGTTGTTACCTTAGAGAAAACGCTATTAAAAGTAAATTGTACAGCAATTTATGTGTCTGTTTTGTTTTCATATTTCTTTATCTTTAGCCAGGTAATGGTGCCGATTCTGTTGTTCACAAACTAAACTAAATTTAAGTTCAGTGCATCTTTTTCTTTCTATTTCATTAAGAAAAGGACAGAAGATACATTTTAGTTTAGTCCTGTCAAATTAATCAGCGCCTGACGTAAATTGACGTAATTTTAGTGGGCAAGTTTTTAATCATGTCAAAACTTGTATGGATTAGTGAACAACAGAATCGGCATCAATGAATGTTGTTCTGACGGGTACGACTAAATTGTTTTTGATGGACTTACATGTACCTTCTTAAAAAACAAATTCGGTAAAAGTGGATACTCCATTCATCATCTTCCTGCCCTTATCCCATGTTACTTGGGGTCGGCGCAACACGTTTTCTTCTTCCATTCTCCCCTGTCAACCGTCCCGCAATCATCTACACCGTGTGGTTCCGGATTAAGAATGTAGCCACCCCATCTCATCCCGTGGGTGTCGTAGGAGGCGACTAAGGGAGCTTAACACCCAGTGCATACAACAAAGCACCCTGGGTTCCCGAATGGTGACGGGTAAATCACCAACAACAGCATTCCCAAAGAGGGTTAGTGTCAGGCACAGGCGGCCGACTGTAAAACTAAAGCCACATCCTTTTGCAACATGAATAGTGGATACTCCATTATGTACGTAATTTTCTAGGTAATTCTATCGAGAAAAAGTTTAAGAGAAAATGTTTCTGCAAAGTTTACTTTTCTCTTTGCTAACACAGATCTTACTTTCTCAGTAAAAAAGGTTGATGTTAGTAAAAACGTTTCGTTTAAGTAAATATTTTGGTGTTTTTACGTATTTCGTGATGGCCTACTTTTCTCAATATTGGGGTATCTCACATTCTCTTTAATATTCTATGTAATATTTGTTTACATAATCTGAATTCAAAGATACCACTATATTTGTGTAACGAACTTTCATTCTGTCCAATTTATTCGTTGATAGCTCATAAAAGCCTCAGTAGAGAAAAATTTCAAGAGTTTGCAGCAAAAGTAATGAGGTTGTAGGCAGTTTATACTTTAACCTCCTTACTAATAAACGTTGTATACCGTCTGCGTAGTTACACAACGCTTTGTCTTCTTCTTTCGAAAGTCAAATTACTGACGACTGAAAGAGAGAAAACGGTGTGTAACTATTCACCTGATATAATACGTTTATTAGTAAGGCAGTAAATAATTAATTAAAACGAGTTCATGTATGTTATGGTTCGTTGGCCGACACATTGGTAAAACAATGTTCGCAGTTCGTTCGACATGAAAGGAAAAGTTGTTATTTGAGCGTTTCAACTCAAATATTTGACAGTGAGTGACTCCTACTATTCATCACTTTCTATCGATCGTCCTGATGCCTCATTTACAAGTGAAAATGAGTAGATACATGTTATAAATTATTTCTGAGACATTGAGTGACTTCTGGCAAATGTGGGCAGGGATTGGCCAATGGAGTAATTAGCTAGTTATCTTTTCAAGTCAATTAGTCACTCGAAAACAATTTGTTTCATCTCCAAATCTATTGTAATTTCGAGGGCGTACATACAACCCCCATAAACCTTTTGAATCACAGTTATTTCCATCAATACTTCAGGTAACTTGACACTATGAATCACATAGATTTTTGTTTCGTAAAATATGCAACTAACTATAGAAAGTAAACAATAATAATTGGCAAGTCCGTCACCCACTCGTTCATTGAATGGGCCACGGATGTGGAAGACTGGATGAGCCACGTGGGTGACATTGTCTAGGCGAGAAAGTTCCTCCTGATGAGTAAGGCAATTGAGCAAGATCATAAGGTTACTTGACATTATGTAATGGAGAGTGACAATTAACACCGTTACTTAACAGTGATTAGTATATTCAGTAAGGTTCCGTGCGAATTTATTATTAATATTTCATACTGAGATTTTCGCAATCTGGCAATGACCAAGGGTTTCTGTTTATAGGAAGCTATAGTCATCGATGATTATAACATTGACGTGTTTTTTTAAGAGAATGGTAGACAAAGTTATGGGTAGCCAAAAAAAAAAATCCGGTCATAAATTTAGTAGTTTCGAAACTGACCAAACTAATGAGCATCAGTTATCGGTTTGTGACACAACTAATTAATAATACAATTCTCTTCTTTTTGCCAAAATTTGTAGCAAGCACGTGCTACGACCTACGACGCTGTCGTAGTCATTGCGTAGTCGACAAAAATATTATTTCTCCTTTTATTTGCATATTTTCGCAATCATTTCCAGCGTTTCATTATATTTCCACGTCGGGCGTGCAAGGTCGTCGACCCCGGCAGCTCGCTGTGTCGCGGACGTATGGCGTGCGTGCGCGCAGCTAGCCGATCGCAGGATAACCGATTGACAGTAAAGAGCCTACTGAGATGCACTATTGCGATTCTATTTTGCCATTGAGAATACACATTGTGAAGCGTTTGATTTAGAAATCAATTGAAATGCCACGTGCTTCGGTTTCGAAATTCTCCTATTCTGCTTTCAATCAATTAGATCTCTGTCTACTTGTTTGTAAGGTTATTCGACGTTAATTTAAGGAATTCCACTCGGCAAAGTTAAAGCTATATATTATATTTATTAGGTTTGAAAATAACAAATATTCTTGGAACGACTTCCGATGCGATAGAGAAACGTTTTAGAGACTTCCTGCTTGATAATTTATAACAATAGCAGACACAATTTCTTTTAAAAAAATGTTCAGAAGTTAATTTGTTCAGGAAAAGATAAATCTTAGACCCATTGATAGAAAAAATTGTTACAAATCGACATTGAACGCTAATATGTCATTTAGAGATGGAGGCAGTGAGAGATCTCGATAAAAAGTCGATTAATTTCAAGAGAGAGCGTTGAGAATTATGTGCATTTGTATTTTGTAATTAATGAGCAGTGCGCAAGTGCTTCACATTTATCATTCGTATGTGTTCGGCGTGTTTCTCGGAAAGCAGACACTCGGTCTGCCTCGGTCGCCATGTGTTGCAGGCTCTTTGTTCGTACTTGCTTCGGCAATTGAGATGCATGCGCTGTTTTCATAATAAATGCACTTCTCATTACTGTTTACACTTGAGGAAAGTTTTCGTATTGAGAAATAAGAGTAATTGGAGCGACAAGTTCTAGTAATATGTAGGGATAATGGTGATTCTGATTTATGGTTCAAGATTTTTTAGGGCCAAAACCAGTTAGAGCAGGCTATTGTCCGGAAATTTAGTTTCTGTTAATCAATTTAGGGCGTTATGAACAGTAAACAAGGCGACTCCTTCTAGTAAGTAAAAAAAGGGATAATTTTGACTTTGAAATGATTATAGATTTGTTTAGTGCCGAAACCATGTAGGTAGGTAGAGCAGGCATTCGTCCAGAAATGGTTGACTCTTTAGTTTTTACTCGACTACGGCAGAGCAAAAAGGAGGGTTATGATTTTGACCGTAATGTAGGTATATTGTTCATCTGTTCCGTGTGTGACGTCACAAAACAATACATTCTAACAGTAGTAAGCGATCATAAGGCTAAGGGCAAAGTGGCACACGACCACAGCTATCTTCTGAACATCACTATGAATATATATTAAATACATTAAAATATATTACGTGTAAGTTGTTTATTTAACCGAAAATATATATTGAATAGTTTATAAATAACAATTTCAGATGACAATATTTTATTGTTTTATACTTTTAAGAGCGTGATTTTTTAATAGTCGGGTTTTAGGTTTATATACTTATTTAAAGTGACAATTTCTAGAAACACGTAGGGGTAATGTTGACTTTGAAATGGTTCAAGATTTTCTTGTGCCATGTGTCAACTTGCTGCAAAAGGAAGCCAAGAAAGATTTATACTGAGAACTCGTATTTTCCTGTTGGACATAATGTATGAATTAGTGCATAAGAAATAAGGATAAGATTTTTATAGATATCTAAGAATGTGTTTAGGGTTTTGAGAGTGAGATGTCGTAAAAACCCGCGATAGGTTACAAATTTGATGACGTCTTTAAGTTTTGTGCTTTTTCCAGGTGTAGGTTTTGCCTAATCGGGGTTGATTTGTTTTGTAATATTTTGCCAAACAGGTCTGCGTCGCGTTGGCTTTTTTGGTTTTCGAGTTTAACGAAAGAAAAGTGGCGTAATTAAAAGTAATTGATATTCATTTATAAAGAAGCATGCACACTCACTAAGTGTACCATCGCGTTACAGATATGGAACATATCAATTACTGGGACGTGTCCATATGATGAAAAGCTTTCCCCGCCGTAACGGTTCACGCTATGCACTTGAGCATAGACATTCATGTTGACGATTTAATGGTCTACTGGTCCGAGTAGTAAACGAAGCACATACGGAGTTTATTATAAGTGTGGCTTCTTGATTATTAATACGTTCTGGTGATGAATAATGAATTGAATGACCGGATATTATTATTATATCGTATCTGACGTTAATATTGATGATATTGCAGAGAAAATGTAAAACTCACAAAACAAAAAAAACAATTATTACAGTCGGATGTGGACAAAGACGCACCTGGACTCCTGGACATACTATAAATACTGTTAGCAGTAAAACACTGCAATTAACCGACCATTTACGGCACAATCTGAGGCACGCAGGGGTCTAATAGTACGTAATGAGTGGACGTCCTGGAGCGCAGGACCGAGGCATCCGTTCTTGGAAGCGCAGGCGCACGATCATGACTGACAGACAGACGGACGCTTGTACAATGTTACAAGCCCGATGGTCAGATAGGTACGGAAACGGTAGTTACTCCGTGCGAAGACGGACTCGGCCACTACGAAATAATATACTGACGAGAGACGTGACGTGACGGACGGTCGGCGAACCGCAGAGTAAACAGAAATAGACATTTATTTGTAACAGTATAGGTTCGAATTGTGAATCTGCTACTTCATACACTTATGTACGTCATAGACGTATTTATGACGGTTATCATTCTACCAGATTTAACGGCATGTTATGGTAACGCTATTTTATGGAGCTTATTAATTTAAAGTTTTACAATTATAATTATATTATAACCACGCCCTTGCTCCACAAAAAAGCAATAACCCTCTCCCATACTAAAGTGTGAACTTTTAAAACAAAATATATCAAAGTTATTGGGTCAATGGCAAACGCAACAGGCCATAGAGCACGTTTTCGAAATCTCTGAACTAAACTATTTAATGAATTAAGAGATGGCTGATATAAAAAGCGAGTGAAGTGATAATTCGAAGTGACTGACATTTAGTTTACAAGGGCTGAGGTTGCGAAACGATTTTTAAATTCGACTAGTCAGTGTGTCGTAACTCACGTACGATGTTATAAGCATTGAATCATCGGCCGCAAGCAACTAACAGGCTGGCTTTCTACCTAGCAGTACAATACGCACTTAGTGCGGGCCTGTATCGGTATTTATGATGTAAAAATGTACTACACTGATTCATTTATAATGTAGCGGTAGTGCGGTACTCGATATAAATCCTCATGTTGTATTCAGAGAATCAGTTTGAATAAACCTTATAGTTGGTTCAATAAAGCGGTAAAGTAGTTTTCTATCGAATCATCGGTATGTTTGCTTCGGGATTATGTGTAAATGACGGCTGGACCACACATACGCTCATTATTTTGTAAACAAAACACTATCGCATAATCCTATGAACTTTGCGGAGAGCATGTGAAAGGTTTTCGCTTGTCAGAATGACCGTGATTCAAAGAACGGGCTTTAATGTCAGTCTGTGTTGTGTTGACCATGTTGGTGAGTAACCATAACCAATGAACTTTACATAATTATACATAACTAATAACTCGTTTTAAGGTCTCTGTAGTCGGCCAGATATGAACATACCGACTGCCATACAGATCGGAATCGAAAAAGCTTCGAGATTTT
Organism: Xanthia togata; assembly: GCA_963853775.1. NCBI lineage: Eukaryota > Metazoa > Arthropoda > Insecta > Lepidoptera > Noctuidae > Xanthia > Xanthia togata. Next base: position 5,915,835 of record OY970802.1, on the reverse strand, counting down.
TTCTCTGACGTTCGTTTAAAGTAAATAGACTCGGAATAAGATCAAGAGACTTCTTCAACATTCTCGAGTAGGTCTGATTCCATTAGTCTGTTCATATCTTTCAAGAAGAACATTTAGTTTTTCTTTTCAGTATTATTTACTTACGGAACTCTCTCGTTTTGCCTTGTGATTATTGATTTAGTTACAAAAAACTATAGATCGGTTATGACAGCATCAAATAATTATTGAGAGGTGATTATTGTTTTGGGTGCTACTTCCTTAATAAATACCAATTATAAACGTGAATTATTAATATTTAACGAGGTGTGTGGTCGTGAGTATCTAAAATCTGTATTTGAAAATGAAGATGATTGATGAAATATCGAAAATCAAGGATAGGTACAGAAGCTTTTCAATTAGTATTTTTCTCCTACTAACAATTTATATTCAGTTTTAAATTAAAATTGAAATAAAAATATTTTGACAAAGGAAGCATTCGATTCGTTTGTATAATTTGAGCAGTTTGATTATTACGTTAGGTAAGTCATTTTGTGCCGACGTATAAAATTACAATAATGCATAAGAAATCTCATCCGCACATTATTAATTCCGACGTATATTATTAAATAATCGATACACATTCTGAACAATTAATAAATCGAGGAGTTAAAGTACCGTATCGATTTACATTGCAAGTGTGATGGTTAACAATACCAAACAGTTCCAAATTGATTTGCGATTCGACACCGCCATCGATGTGTTGGCAAAACGTTAGTGGGAATACAAACTATGGTTAAACAGCGTTATGAAATCAATCGCGCCGCCTGCGCAGAACTTTACAAATGTCACGCATGACATAACGCAAGTCGATGGTACCATAAACAGACGAATAAATCGATCATTTATTAGTATTCGACTACGATTTGTTGAATGTTAAAGTGTGTCGAATTTTCCGTGTTCCTTATGGTAAAAGAAACTCCATTTCGAACTGTTTGATTCTCTTATTATTTTTGCTTTCTGATTTAAGAATTATAGAGAAAATGATATGCTGTTTATGAAGTAACAAGACGTCGTCATGTCAATTATTATGGTATCCACGACTGCGCTGTTACGATCGTGAAATCCTATGTATTATTGCCGTACGTGTCTCCAAGTGATGCTAATATACTGATTGTTTACGGGATGTCCTGAGCCTTAACTTTATCCAATGCTGTCGCAATGGATGGGACAATCATGTTGCCTAATCGCAACCTATTTCTGGCTTCAGACATTAAGGAATTTTAAAATAGCACACCCAAAACAAAAGGAACAAGACACAAGCCGATTATTTAAACGGCTTCCCTGCTTAAAATGTGCATATTTAATCCGAGACATTATGGAGGCCCATGATATTTTGATGGCACGCGCGCAAATAACAATACAGTTTCTACCTCAAACGATTCAAGGATGAATACCGTGCTTGCGTGCGCGCAGCTCGATTTGCAGGTGGGTCACGCTCGACACCGCCGTCATGGCGTCATATCCTCACCGAATTGGCCACTATAATTAATAAAAGAATTGCGCGCGCGCAAGGCAACGCTATGTTCGGTAATGGGCGGCGATCTTGAAGCATTGTTGACGTTTTCGAAGACGAATTGTTGACGGTGGAAGAAATGTTGCGTCGGCGCTGAAGGGAGTTTGATTCAGAAGCCTATAATGCAGGAAGGGCTTTTATAAATGCTAAATAAGGAAAGACTGGGTTCAAAACAAATATCCTTTCAGAAGACGCAAAGCTTGCATCAGTACTCAATCATATATTGTTCATATATAACTTAAAATAAAATATAGAGCAAAGGGCACACACCGTAACGAGATGCCCTTGCTGACATTACATTGAACTATCAGCAAGTAACAGGTAACTTGTGTCATATTATGACGTCACATCGCTGGTTAAGGCTCACTACGCGAAATCTGGTGAACTCAAGGTATGGACCGGTTGCGTTACAATATGGGTACGTCTTGATGCGTGTCATGCTATCCTGTCAGGGCTTATCGGCTGTCATCTGCTGCCCATTATGAGCGAATAGACATGTGGCCTCACCTTTACAGCAGCAAGGCCACAGAACCTTCCCAACCTCTTCTTTGTGAGATGAATAAAATAAATCATTGGTTATCGATAGGTTCAAGGTGTGTGGTGAGAATTGGTTGATCGATTGTTCTTTTTTTTGGTTTCAGCTGAATAGGAAGTTAAATATCATTGTTTTATAGGCAGCAGATTGTACTGAGTATTTTTAGTGCCGAAATCGTGTTGGTAACTCACGATTTTCTTTTTATTATTCTCAGAATTTGCATGGTCCAAACATCTGAATAATATAAATGCAAAAACTTTAGAATATATATATAGTCTGTTACAATTGATTGTCTTGTTCGTAAAATAAGAATGGTTTATTTTCTGATGAAATCGTAGATTGCACCGACGTTATTTATGATTCGTTACGTTGATTATCATCAATGTACAGCTTTTTTATACTTCTATCATGTATATGGTTGGACAGGAAGTAGTGGCGGTTATTTCTATACCCCAGTGTCGCTGAGGAAGGATATTATGTACTGAGATACCTACTGTGTTACAAATGGAGACGACAATACGACAGTAAATTAAACGGCGTGTATTTAGTTCCCAGTCTGCATAAAAAAATCAATTTAAATATATATTCAATAGTTTAGTCACTACGATTGGCAAAACCCACAGTCGGCAGATCACTAATATTTAGTTTCTTAGAAAAAATCACGTTTTCAATTTTGATGTTGGGATTTATTTGAAAGTTTCACATTGTATATATTTTTTAGGATGTTACAATACATGGATTAGAGAAATCTTATTATCTGACATCGTTCAGTGACCTTTTAAATACCAAGATTGTTTTTATTTTTAATATATTTTGTTACAGAAAAACAATTGGCCCGCAACCTTTAATCTCAGACATAAATATGAATAAAGACAACAATTTTCTATAATCTAAGTACAATGACCTCTTGAAGAGGCTATACATAAATTGTTTGGCGGTAAACGAGATTCTTTGAGCGGAAAAAATGGAATAATATCGAGAGAATGAGAATTCATTAAGAGGATCTATTCGCAGTATAATATTATTATAATACGATGAAATTAAGAAGAAGAAATTAAATGCATTACTTTTCCTTGAAAGGAAGATTAATTTAATGTAAAAGCTTTTGCATAAAGTAATTTAATGAAGCATCTAAAAGTAGCAGTCTTTTATTATAGGGCGTTGACTTGTTATAGATTCAGTGTTGTTGAAAGGATCTACGCTAGTTATAAACGCATGGTTAGTTTCTTTTACCGTTAACGGAATTGGAAAACTTCGAGTTTTGTTGTGTTGTCTGTTTGTTTGATATTTATTTAGTACCAAACCAGGTACCGTAACAGTAGCTAGAATCTGACAGAGAATTTTTGTCGCTTAAGGTATACATTATATCTAGAAAATGTTGAAGCATATTTTTTCCAGACAGTACAAAGACTTTGATACCTATTGACTGATCATCAGTCATCTCTAGAGCTTTAGATTTTATATGAAGATTGATCACTGTATATCTCTCATCTCAACAGAGTGAATAACCAATCTATTTCTGGAAAATGGATTACAAGTTGAAAAGAAAATGTAATTAAGTTCCCTTCCGATATTAAGTCTATCATTTTTTGTAGATTTTTTCTTTCGACAAATTTCTCAAAGGTCACCGACATTAAACAAGAAGAATTAAATATTTGATAGATTTTTTTTATCTGTTGTCATAACGGCAAATTAACATTCAGATGGGTTTCTGAGATTTCCGATGAATTAAAGTTGTTTTTTTCTTCGAAATTAAAAGGTTCAATGAGGTTAAGTGGTATTTGTTAAATTACTATGTGATTCTTGTTCTTTGTTAGTTGGTTGTAATTTGTAAGAAGAAAATTGAGGGAGAATTATGTTGGATAGAGGACAGTAGTGGGCGAGCTCAGGATGTGAATGATCGCACTGGCCTCCAAGCTAGTGGTATCCGACTGAATTCACTTTCATTTGTTTTTTTTCAGGTATTTGCCCTGCATTCACAGTCACATTACATGAAGTAACAACAGCATGGCGAAGAAAATTCCTTTGCATAATTGTATGCCTCCAATAAATATTAGGGTCGCCACACACAGGCTTGCAACATACGAGCGACAACTGGGCCGTGATAATAGGGGACTACACCGCACGGACTGTTGTGTAACTGGCTTTTCATGTGCACACCTTTCTTGGTTAGCCTGGTATGGTCAGTAGGCTGTAATATCAAAGTACATCATATCACTGGTCTTGTGACACTGTGTTTACTTATAGATGGCAAATGAAAACATGACACCATTATGCTATACAGAATATTGTTTGGCAATTTCTAGTTCATTCAGTATTAAATCGACTTAGCAAGGTTATAACATGTTATTAAGTATCTTCTAAGCATCAAATTTAACCAGACCACAGCTACTAGTCTATTGAAGTCAAGTACGATATCAAATCAATAATAACGCAACTACTTAAATAAATGAGATCAACAGAAGTCTCCAGTAGCGGCTACTTGCGATCGTGTGAAAAGCCTCTAACGTTATTTAGAACTGTGTATGTAGGGGAAACCGCAAACGTTAGAAATCGCGGACATGTATGCGCAGATATTGAACAGAAGTATACACAACGCGGTTGGACAGATACAGTGGAAGACTAATAAACAGATTGATTATGTCAAATATATGCATGAGATTATAGGAATTATTACCTAATGGTTTGTTGAAAGGTTAAGAAGCTTTGTTTGCGTGCCAAGGAACTTGGCGATTGAGGTGTCGCACGCGCATTGTCTTTTTCTAATTTCCTTCTTTCTGCGTAGTTAAAATAAGTAAGTTTAGGCATGTTCTCTTTTAAAGCTTTTCTGGTTTATATGTAAACTTTATTTCCTTTATTATATTCATATTCATATTAATTATATTTTTTATTAAAAAAAACATTTTAAAATATAAATAAATGAGCCCCATCGATCTCAGGAACATTACTTTATATTATTATTAGTAATTCGACATTCTATCAATCAAGCTTAGTTTCATTGTGATAAGATAAGTTTAATTAAAATACTTTTTCTCATATACCTACTTACTTATCTAGTTAATCTTCTCGCCCACAGGCAAAGATGGGATGGATTAAGTTCGAAAAAGAAAGTACAATTAATACTGTATAATTAGGATTGGTTTTCACCTTGATTTCATTCATTGTCAAGTAAACGAATTGCTTAGATTTCTCCTATAATGTGTAAAAGTCGGACAGAGCCGCGGGCTGTAGGACACCTCGTTAGTAAGCTGTTCAAGTGATTCTTTGTTAAATAAATTTATCACTTTAGTTTAGACATCGTTACGTGATACTGTATTTTGTTTGAGTGTCAGTAGAATTTCGAGTACGTAGTTTGCATGGATTCCAAATCTGGACCTCAAGACTTACTTTCTAAAGAACATCATAGCTTACCCTATAATTGCCCAAGCTATCGAAGAGTTAAGCTAACGAATAGAAAAGGGTAGGTAATAGAGTAGGTAGGTCTTTAATATGTCGGTACATCATATAAATTAAATGTAGAGATTATTACGATCCTCATAAAAAACATAAAGATTACAAAACGTTACAAAATAATGATGAATAGCAACCTGAGCTAGATTCACAGGTACATAATATTTTTCATAAAAAAGCAACATTGAATCATAATTTCGACATTACAGATAATATCTCGGGATTCCGCGTACAGATAATCAAAGAATGAAGAAACGGACGTAACATAGCGCACGCGACTCCTGCGCAGCGTACCGGACTGGTATTTATTACTACACTTTATTACAGGAAATTAGACCGCCTTACGTTTTCTTTAACGAAAATAATATGTCTTACTTGGCTAGAATATTTTTATTATCAATCTTTACTTAAATTTACAATTAAAACTGTACTACCTTCAAACTTTCTTTTTGCAGCATCATGAGTTGCTTTTGATGCTACGATTACATTATCTTTATTTAAATTTCTTAATTATATAAAGGCGTTGTTAATGTAGTTTTAATTGCTTTCTAAATTATCATTAAGTTAATCGTCATAACTGGCTTATAAATGAACGACCTTGGTTTGAGTAAACAAATGAATAACTTGAACCTGGTCAAAACCAGAATATAATATCTACTAACAGAATAACACCTTCAGTATAATGTATATTACCTAACCCCCACCGACCCCACCCGGCCCCACCGGCCCCCACGTAATCAAAACGCACCTTAAGTTCTAATAAAACCATTTGCATAAACTTTCCGCATCGTCGAAGGCCAAGATTACTGATAGGGGTCACCGGGGACACCTGGTCTGTTCCCGGTACGTACGACTCGTCGTAACTGACTGCAAACATCACAGACGGGACGACTATTAATAGAAATTGTCAAATTATGTTTGTAGTCGCCGGCATGTGGGGTGGGCAGGACTCCAAGTCTGTAGTCGTTAACACAGGTGCACAGAGAGATGACAATGCAGATCACAGGCAGTGATAGTACATTATGAAGTAACATTGGAATCTCTTGCGCGGGATGTCAAGAATTTCTTCACTGAACTTGAACAATAGAATTTTGAGGTCATTTTAAGTGATGGGGGCAGAGAGATATGAATTGTGGTTATTAAAATTGTTATTTACGTCTGATTGATGAGTTGAAACTTTCAATGTCAGATTAGATCGTCAATTTCAATTAGGTAAAGATTCGTAGTTGATTGAGGGCGGCGGGACTTCTCTTTATATGGTTTCTTTATAGCATTGTGTTTGTGATAGGAGGTAAATCGTTCGTAAATAGCATTCTGTACCTAATTAATTATTATAACCTAATTGATTAGTATGAATGTCCTTTCTTTGGTATTGTTCGTCGAGTTGAGCTCATTAAGTTCTGAGTTCAGCTCCACGATTACTGATAAATGCTTGCACTGACTGGTCAGGTCCACTTAAATCTGTCCGGTCTGGTCCTCATATGGCTTGATCAAGATTATGTCTGGACTTTAAAAGAGACTGTGACCTCTGAGTTTGTTTCGGCCTTTCTTCTCAGAGTAGTCAGAGTAGGAAACGCCTAACCCATCATGCAATTTTTTTAATATGACGTGTAAAAGTGATTCCGATATCCTATTTACAGAATAAACAATTTCGTTTCATATTAATGGAAAAGATTTAAGAGATGGGTCGAGTGATGATACGGCTAGAAAGGGGGTGAATACTCAGATGATAACTATATGAGCTATACAGCTCTTCCATACGGAAGGAGACCACATGCTGGTTACTCAGGATATACCTTAAATAAGATAAGACAGGTAAGGAGGATAATGAAGAAATTATATATTTGCTCTACAATGTACAAATATTATCTCTCAAATAGTCTGTAACTATCTACGAGATTCTTATTTCTTATCTAGATGTCCAACAAAATACATCATAGGTACAAATAACCACAAGATAGATAAAGTCCTTTTTTGTCGTAAATCAAACGGCTTTATCGTAGAAAGTAAACTTGATATTTGCATATTATCGACGTCTGCGCATTCAGCTGTTTACTCTGATTTATGTTAAGTGAAGATTGTTCGTCTTTATCTGTTGTGCTCATCGTTGACTTTCCTTCGAATGTTTTCTTTGCTTTAAATGTGATACTTAAAGCTGTGACAATGGCAATAAAAGTATCTGTAGTTCTTTCTGATACATTAAACAACACAGTTTATTGATTATTTTTTAAAGTATTATATTATAATGTAATTGTTCTCTTCGTGTAATTTTCTTCTATCACGAGGAGAATTCTTTTCGAGAATTTCTCTTTCAAGGCGGGACAAATTCTTACTAAATCCTAGAATTTAACGCCTGGACAACTCGAAAGTTACTTGAAAGCTGTCTGTAAAACTTAACATAACAATTGATATATTTGACGTAAAGCTTTGGTTTCTTAAGAAAGCGGTGAATGGTCAAACGATAACGGATGCTCAAATACAGACCGTTTTTTCACACCTTAACGTCAAATACTGGTGAAAATTACTGGTTTTCATGACGGTATCGCCACTGCTCTCAAAACAGTGAAGGAAAACATCGTGAGGACCGAGAACGAAACATTCGAAAACATGTGACATCTAAGCCGCCCTGGGCCCGCGGGAGGCCCAGCAGTGGGACCATTATAGGCTGATTATGTTATGATATGCGTTAGAATATGACGGAACCGCTCTCCTAGGAAACTAAAGCTTTAAAACAAAGAAACGGCCGTACCTCAGCCGGTCATCAGCCGGTCTATTCTGTAATAATCTCACGATGAAAACTTAGGTGAAGTGAACGTGAAGTTAGCTGTCATTTTACCAGCTGCTAGGCACTGACAGCTCACTCCGAGCTCACTTCACCTTTTTTTTTTTTTTTTTGAGTGGGAAATCATCAAATGACTCCTCGCGCTCTGGATGTCAGACTCTTACTGACTAAAACCCACCCGTGTTCCTTCTCTTGCCTGTGCAATGCCAGAGGGCCACGGTATCCCTTTCGGACTTTCCCGCAACCCCGGCAGGCAATGGTCTCATCGGACCCCTTCATTCGCTGACATCTCTTTAAGGCGCGTGTGGAACACATCGCGCCGTCGACCCGGGCTTGGTCCTTACCGGATGGCGAGCTACCCATTGCTCACCGTCCGCAAGCCCGCGCCTACGGTGGCCGGGAATCGGCAATCGATTCCCGACGCCCAGGGCGTCTCCTCCTGCGGCGGCTAGGGGCGTGAGGGCGCGAAATTTGCCTCTCCCTCACGCGCTCCGCCTCCTCCTTCGCGAGCATTACTGCTTCGCAGAAGGAAGTGACGGCCTCCCATGTCCTTTCGCTCCGTACCATGGCCTGGACCAGGGCCGGACGCGAGAGATCCCCGCCACCGATCGCCTCCACGAGGACACGGGCGGTGCTCTGCCCAAGCCAGGCATACCTCCACCGTATGCTCCACCGTGTCCTCCGGGCGATCCACGCAGTGATGACACCCGGGCGTTTCCTCCTGCCTTATCCGAAACAGCCGTGTCCGGTGAGGACCTGCGTCAGGAAGAAGGTGAGGACGCCGTGGCGCCTCTCCAGCCACTCCTTAAAGAGGGGACTTATCGCCGCAATAGTGGCGTGCCCAGCACTGGGTTGCCACAATCGCACTCTCCATGACAGCTCACTTCACCTAAGTTTTCACGGTGAGATGGTTACAGAATAGCACTGCTGTTAACCCTAACGTTACCGAGCACAATGCCAACAATCAAGAACATTATTGTTCCGAGAAAACTTGCAACCACTTGTGCAAGTGAAATTTATATGGGGACGCTATTGTTTTGATATTATTATGAGCTTTCACTTTTCTGCATAATACAAAGGCAAGTGGTGTTTAGCTGGGGAATTGTAATTTATTACTGAATATCTGATAACTCGACCGCCATTGTTTATTAAGATGCACTTGAAAATTATAGATTTATTGATGTCTTACTTTCTCCTCACTGGAATTTGTTCTATTTTAAGAATGACCGCGATTATCAAGAACAAAGCATGAAAATGATATCAACTCGCTCGTAAAACAAAAAAGCGTAAATAAACAAATTGATGCGTTCAGACCGGAATTAGTTAATTAGATTACACGGTGTGAACATAAATATAGTGTGAACCTGAACCTTGACATGTTACTCCATGTTGTGTGGGAGAAACATTTTATTTATAACATCGTTCGGCTCATTATTGACTGGTTCGATGTGTGTAAAAATAAATATCGTCCCACGTGAACAACAAATGTGACACGATGCAAAGCGATATTATGTTAGGGCACACGACTGGTTCGAAATTCAAATGGTATAAGGAACTAAGTTCAAAATGTACCTTTGGCGTAGGCCACTGCCCACAACTGCCAGTATCCCATGCAGTTTAGTATGCATGGAACTAGTATGTACTATAAGTAGATGCTACTGTTGTCTATTAAGTACCGCATCGCGTAACATCGCGTAGCATTCTTGTTTGTGGAACAACGGCTTTGTGCCTGTTACTATTAGTGGACATTACGTAAACTTACACCAAAGATACTTTTCTAATTCTATACACATTGTTATGGCGTCTAAATGTCGCCTGTGACTTACATAAAAATGCGTTCGTCTTATTAATTAGTTTGACATATTTATGGCAGACACAAGAATACTGAGGCGTTCATAGAAATGTCGTTATTACAAATACATTAGGTATCTTATCTCAGTCTGAAGTCTGAAATGAAATGAAATCCTTCATTCTGATATATTACGTTAGATATTTTTAGATCTAGATTTTGCAGATATCTTCAATCATTTCTGTTTCTCCGGCCTATGAAAATGTTATGCAAAGTGATGCGAATTCCGCAAACAAGTTTGTGGGGTGGGCCTTGATACTATTAGGTATAATAATCTACAAATTGATTGTATGTACTTTCTAACATAAAATATAGGGAGAGAGTATCTGTGGTATGACATTCACATTAGTGATAATGACATTACGTTCGGCGAAATTACGTAAAATGTGGCCACCTGACGACGAACGCGAAACCGGTCCTGCGTCCGCGCATCCGGACCAGTTTAGCGAAGCAAGGTCCCGCCATAGACCCGGTCACTTTGGACCCGAGCCCACGAGCCCGCGACACGCAGGGAGCGTTAGCCTCTATCAACCCGTTTATTATTTTTATATTTCACGCTCGAACACGCAAAATGGCTGACTTTCGTGTTTATTAATTCTTGAGATAGGATCAGGACCATTTAAAGGTTCTTTAGGCTTGAATTTATTCTAGGACTAAAGGTCTAGACGGCCGGCTGAACAACCACAAAGATGACCTTTAAGTTTACACGATTCAGGACATGAAGTAGTGGGTATTTAAAACAAAGACCAAAACACAAGTTTGTCTGTCTCTAACTAAAAGCTTCCTCAAACATTAAATTAGGTGCGAGTACTAATAACAAACATGTCTGCATGTTGTATACGTTCAGGAATACGATTTGGCAACTAATAGTTGTTGTAGTAACGCTACGAGTTAGGGATTTATGATCCTACAGTATGTGTGGCGCTGAAGTTCCGCGTAATCGGAAGCTGTGTTATAAATTGGCATAATAAACGGTCTTATAATTACATGTTTTACTTAACATAAGAATACACCTACGTATACGTAATTTATAGTATATCCTAACTAGTATTATAAATGCGAAAGCGAGTTTGTCTGTTCGTTACGCTTTTACGCTAAAACGGCTGAACGGATTTGGATGAAATTTGGCACATGGGTAGACTATGACCTAGGTTAGGACATAGGATACTTTTTATCCCGGTGAAACCGCGGGTTGCAGCTAGTTATATTATATTATTTGGTATGACTTTTGCAAACAATAGACTCACCCAGAGTTTCACGATTTGTTTAACTTTCTTGTAAGTTACACTCAAGGACCACTTCATTTCTTACAATATGTTAACTTCACCACATCACTAGTAGTTATGACAGATAAAAAAACTGTTTTTACGGGTCCCAAGTCATTATACTAATCGTTTACGATCCTGGCAGTAATCGTTATTTAGGAGTACCAGTAATTGTAATGTAAATATTGAAAAACGAGTAATCGTTATATAATTAAACGTTGTTTGTATCGTGGACAGCTAAATGCGTTATTAGAATCGCATTTATCCGCCATGTTATGTTCGAGTAATTGTAGACAAATAGCTAAAGTGAATGATGCGTTATTTTTTAACACGTTGTTTGAAGCGTGATATGAAGTAATTAAGGTATGTGTGTGTGGTTTTTATAATCAACTGGATTTAGCCCGCGACTTCGTTCGTTAAATTTCTTGCTTCAACATAAAATATGACTACTACGACACTCCGTAATACTGTAGCACCCATTTGTAAAAGAATTTTCGGAATCTATTCAGTAGTTCCGAAGATTACGACCTACATACAGAATCACAAATTTTACCTCCTTTTAATATTATTACTAGCAGCGCCCCACGGTTCCACCCGCATAAGTCTCGATATCGAATATCGGGATAAAAAGTATCCAGGTTATAAACTATCTATGTGCTAAACATCCAAATCCGATCAGTAGTTTTTGCGGGAAAGAGTAACCAACATCTATCCTTTCATCCATCCATCGCATCATCACAAACGCGTTAGTAATATTAGTTGGATTAGTACCTTAGATTAGTAAAGATAGGACAGCGTATCTCGAGCCTTAGGGTAACGATGAAGGTCAAAGTTTTAAAGCCAAATTAAATCGATACAATATTATAAAATATTCAAAGAGAAGCTTTTGAATTCAGTGAGCAGATCAAGTCAAGAGGAAACGCTCAGAGAAAGATGTCTACCTCTGTTGCTAGGCAAGTCGTAGATAGGATTTAGCGGTCGGCCTATGTACTATGTGTATGGCCTTGGGACGTTTCCAAAATGTCTAGCAAATGTAAAATCAATGCTAGAGAGAATCTCGTGAACTGTACCTATGTTATGTTATTATATTGTGTTATGTTTACGCATAATCAGCAAAATTCATAACATATTATCATTATCAGCCATATGTTGCCACTGCTAGAGCATAGGCCTCCTCTGTGAGAGGTAGTGGGCCATAATCCATCACGCGGGCCCAGTACGGGTTGGCGGATGTCACATGTCTTTGATTTTTTGGTTCTAGGACATGCCGGTTTCCTCACGATGGTTTCCTCACGATGCTTTCCTTCACCGTTTTGAGAGCAGTGGTGATGAAAACATTTTTTACCCAAGTGCCTGCTTGAGATCAAACACACGACCTACACCACTGGGCCACCGGTGCTCCTTATAACTTATTTTACGTAGGTACTCGTAACTCGTGCAAAAATCTGATTTAAAGTTTGATAAAATCTGTATTATATTATAAGGAAAGAATTATATTTAGTGCGACGTTTTGATTTATTTGATTCAAGGTCCAAAGTGAAATATTATTAATTGTCGACAAAAAATGAACTGACAAATGATAAAGTAATAAAATATATAACAAATGGCCTACATTAAAGCCAACAAAGCTAGTTTACAGCCTGAAACCTCGTGAAATTCAGGCGTGGCGTCCTAATTGTATTCCAATACCTATTGTTACATATCATATGTATGTATTGGAGAAGTAGATCACATCAATACGTCATTGTGAGGGTAGTGGAACAATGGAAGTTGCCCTTAATTTTATGAAGGTAGGTCATGAAGGTTTCGTACTTAATTTGCCTAGCCTTTTCCAACTATGTTGGGGTCGGCTTCCAGTCTAACCGGATGCAGCTGAATACCAATATTTTATATGGAGCGACTGCCTATCTGACCTTCACAACATAGTAACTGGGTAATACGATCCCCTTGTTAAGACTGGTTGCCAGACTTTCGTGCTTCTGTAAAGACTGTCAATGATCCAAGAATGACAGTCGGGACCAACGGCTTAACGTGCTTTCCGAAGCACGGAGGAATCTCGATATGTAAAGATGGTCACCCATCCACGGATCAACCGTGGCAAGCGTAGCTTAACCTGAAGGATCGACCCGTGCGGCAGTTATTACTTAGCCACGAGCTCTTAGTTGTTGGAAGTAATTGCCTAGTAAGGATATTGTGTGTGTAAGTTTATTTTTTAGTAGAGGAAGCACCAAAATAAAGAATTAGTGTGTTTCGGGTTAGTACTTTACACTGTGAGATTACTAATCTTTCTTTGAGTCAAAAATAAATGCTTTAAAATTTCTTTTTAACCTAATAAGCAAAAGAAACGCCCTATTGCTATTACCAAATTCATCCCCTACTTATAAACTCACAAACATATACTAGACACAGCCTACACCAGATGGCAAAACCACACTATTACCACATACGACACAAACATTACAAAGCCCCGTCAAAACCAATCCAGCTTCGCGGTTATCTGGCACAGCCCCGTCTAATCAATCCTCGTGGTTACTCCGCAGGCTTCGTCGGACATGACGGTCGTCGCGTGCTCGTCACGTATCCCTCACGTGGTGACCACGCCACCCCTCAATTTGGCTTGGAACCCTACATGGCTTCGGCCGTCATACAATTATGTTCGTTTGCCGATACTGTTTACGTTCGTACATTAAGTTTACGCATGATCATGTTTGAGGGACACCGTAAGGGTATTTTTTGTGGGATTGGACGCTATTCAGCGTTTTTTTATAATTATGTAATGTATACAAATCTATGAGTTAAAGAGTTTTCTTTGTAAAAGAAAAGTCGAAAATGTGTGATCAAAGACACAGCATTTCCTGTGCTTTTGATATTTTTTTCTTTCTCATAACTTGTGTTCAAGGATAGATTGATGAAAAGTGACTGCATCAGTTTAGTAAAGATGATTTCATTCCTGTTTTTGAACCGTAAAGACGAAAAAACCGAAACATATGATCCATGATGTAAGCTTGGCATAGCAACAGCTACCAGATGTGATACATTCATGTTTATCCATATAAAAAAAGACTTAAAGCACTTGCTAACAACGGGAGACTGACTTTGTCAGTTTTTTTAACGGTTTTTACATAATTCCAAATTACCGTTTCGTAATCCATCAAAGTAACACGCGATAGATAAAAGAAAACCGAAAACTCATTATGTAATACACCGGCAAGCATGCATATATTTATTATTTACGAGTACTTAATTAAAGTCTATTCATAGAGATTAGAGTTGACTGTGTACATAAGTGGGTTATTATTGTGTAAGTGCCAAATCAAGCATGTAATATGCGAGATGTGATAGCGCTATAGACATTATAGACATTTCTTTGTTGTTTATAGTTTTTGTTTATTTTATTTAGGTAATGATGACATAACTCTCTTACTTAACCAATATAATATATGGATTTAGGATATCAGAGGTGAATTTAACTTCGTTAGTTGCTATTCATATAGGTACGTTTAAGATGAAAATTGGTAAAACTGGACGCGTATTTTAGAATTTTCTTTAGTTGTCACTGTTTTAAACAGCAATATCTCTCCAGATATTATTCCTAATGACCGATTTATAAAAAAAAAAAAGAAAAAAAAAAAAAAAAAAAAAAAAAATTCTACTCTCTTCACTTAAACTTGGAACAATATATAGGTACCTACTTACTCGATGTCTATGATCAGCTAGAAACCTATCTCCACAAAAATATTTCAAGATTTTCAAATGACATACGAATGACCATAATTCAATCAAGTCACAGTATGTACGTGATATTTAAGAATGATAAATAACATCAAGCTATGCCAAATTTTGCAGTCAACAACAATCACATGACGGAGAAAAATAAATTGAAAATTAATTAGTAAGTAATTATAAACGAATGATTATTAAAAATAAACTACCGGATTAAGTTGGTGCTTAATTTTAATTAGTTACTTCCATTAAAAGTAAATTGATTATTAAAACCGTATTCATTTAATTTATAATTAACACGTTGAATTTATTTCTTATATGCATTTCCAAGCTAATGAATCTGATTTCTAGTAGGTTATAAAAACATAAAGATAATTGTGTACTTACTTACATAATTTCTAAGATTTATACTTTATTTTACCAATAAAAAAAAATAAAAAAAATATTCTAGGAATACGGGCGTGATATTATGCAATGTTATTATTTATTTATTACTTTAACATAAACATTAGACAGTATCAATATAAGAGGAACGACAATTTCCAACGTCAGTAAAAAACAATGATAGTTAACTAAAATAAAGACAAAATCCTGAATTTCTGCTTACCCACGAACCCGTGGAGCCCCAGCGTTTCAGCCTTTTCCCGAAAATGTTTTGACACTGCGAGAGACAGGACACTGAAGACGCCGGCTGTATCTTGACAAAACTATCACCCCGGTCTAATGTCATCTTACACTGTCACTATTATCGGAAGTTCAATAATGTTCATTTACACTGAAAGTTTTTATAATTAATTGTTTATTTATTTTATTGATCACTGTACACAAATTCACATGTGAAGGCGAATCGAGACGCCGTAACCCGAGAGTTAAATGCGTGCGACTGCGTTGCCGGCAGCCGAACGAATGGCGACCGCTTCGCTTTTCCTATCTCCGGAAAGCCGCGCCGCCCGCCTTAGCCGCCCAAACTTCCAATTAGAACATTTTTTTTACAGGAATATAATATTAGTGTCGTTTTGACAGTCGTTTGTATGATGAATTCTAGAGAAAAGTATCGTTAGGAAATCGTAAATGAATGTAAGAAAGTTATCTATGCCGATTTTCCGAAAATTTCTGAAGCTTTCTTGGAATTGAAAGGAGATTTTTGTATCATTGACATTCTTTAGTTTCGTAGGAAGTTATTAGCTGTTTTAGATTTACTATGCGGATGTAGTAAATTTTAAATTAAAAGAGCGTTATTAGAATTACGTTATTTAAAGGTTTATTAATGTTATTTGCGGTTCGTCGACTCATACTAAGCTTTGTAAGCTATAATAAATAATAATTGAATATAGAAAATCACCTAGTTTCCGACATAAACATGTAATAATTGATTTTCTAACTGAGGAAAGTTACAATTGGCGTTTGTTATGATTATCTATAGAAGTACTTTATTTTCCATAGTTTACTAATACTTGACTTCTTCGTTGATAGAGTGATGGAAATCATTTGCTTTAACATTGGCCATGGACTGTAAAACATGTGTGTATAGTGTGGAAAACGCATGACATCCCTAATATCTGTTTACGAAACATGCCTTTATTTGGTACGCCAAATAAAGGCATTGTGTTCCTATGGTTCTATTGTCGTAACCATAGATACAAAACTGTTCTTCAAAAAAAACAAATGAAAAAGTTACGAATTTTGTAAAAAGAACAAATTAATGTTACAAATGAAATTGGATAATGCTTTTGATCCTAGGTAGTAAATACGCCCCAATTTTTTTTGCAATAAATTCTTCGTGATTTATGTACGTATACATAACAATATATAGTTCTACAAGTTAGTTGGATATAGATTTCTTATCTACGGTAGGCTCTCGTGCACAGGAAATAGCGTCCAATTGGCTCGGAACCGACGTCCACATCCGGCCCTGATGCTGAAATATCAACGAGCACGTTTGACATTTTTAGCTTACTATCATATTTACAGCTGAAGCTTGTGGTTTCCGGCATGGAATGGGGCAGACCCTCTTCACGAGAGTGAAGGGAGGTTAGAATTGTGTCAAGGGGATTGGCAGAGATTCTCTTTTGTTTTTAAAATCTACTTGATTTAAATCTAAAATTCATTCATTAATTCATTGGCAGACAACGCCCAGACTAAACCGCTGGATATAGAAGCATGGTTTTTTGCACAACGGTTCCTTACACAAGGAAAGTGAGCACTAAGAAGGATTTTTGGCAATTCACCCCCTAAAGGAGTTAATAGGAGATGAAAGTTTGTATGGAGTTTTGTCGTTTTTGCCGATGGGAAATTCCATCGGGCACACGGCTTGTACAGATCGCGGCACGTAAGTTGCAGCAAAATGGTGGGCGTCAGCGCGGGTACCTACAATTATGACTATACTAAGACGCGATCTGTAAGTAACAACACTCAGCGAGTGTAAGCATGACAACCATAGAAATGGATTTTGTGGAAGAATACAGGCTGAATTTTTAGTCACCATCGAATTTTATTCTAGGCATTAGAAAAAACGAAAAATGTTTTTTATTTTATTGTTGAAAAAAAAAACATTAAATCATTTTCTCGAAAGAACTATCCGCTCTGCGTGGTATATAATAACTTTGTGATCTCAATATTTTTGTATTGAA
Organism: Xanthia togata; assembly: GCA_963853775.1. Lineage (NCBI taxonomy): Eukaryota > Metazoa > Arthropoda > Insecta > Lepidoptera > Noctuidae > Xanthia > Xanthia togata. Next base: position 5,898,049 of record OY970802.1, on the reverse strand, counting down.
TGATAATAAAAGAAAAAACACGTATTCAATGATTTTCGCCAAAGATTTGGACGGTGACTAAAAATTCAGCCTGTATAATTTTTCTAGGGTTTCAGAAACTAGGATGTAACAACGTATTTTATATTATGATAGGTTTTCCCTTACAGGACTTATCTCGTGTCAAAATTTGGACGGTGACTAAAAATTCAGCCTGTATACAAAATGACAGATTGTGATTGTTTATCTGTCATTTTGTCTATTCTTCCGTCGACAAACCCCGTTTCTATTGTGTTCATGCTAAGCGTGCTGGAGATGACAATTCCTTCTGCCTTTTATTAATGGCCTAGTTCTTTCTTATCGATGGGAATTATAAGAGTAATAAGTACTGCCTAGAGTTTGCCTTCTCTGATTTTAGAAAGAAATAAAGAAAAAGTATTTATTGGGACAAGCACAGGATATCTCAATTAAACTAAACACACACTCATTAAAAAAAAACAATAAAAACAAAGTAAAATGAAAATAAAAGCAGAAACTCCTGTGCGAGGTCAAAAGGCTCCTATCTCAGCATGATGCTGCGACATATAATAATAAATGTCGCAGCGCTGGTATTCTGATAGGGCCCACAGTGATGTCACGGATAGAAATAAATACTAAATATGAATACTATATATTACTATGTTTCTTGTTCTCTTTTTTATGTGTTTTGTTGCTGTTGTGTTATGTCTGTGTCGAATAAATGTTTTCTATTCTATTCTTTTTTTTAAATAAAAAGGTTATTTTAAGGTTCGCTACTCGTGGAGGCTTTTTAAATACGCCCCAAAAATGGTGTTATTGGCATCATCACTTAATGAGAATGACCATGTATTGCAGTGATAGGTTCATTGGACACGACTTGTGAATAATAACGTGATGTTATGATTCAACTTTTTCTTTTCGTGTCGATGGGTCTTTGGTTGATTATTATAAAATAACTAGCTGCGCCCCGCGGTTTCGCCCGCATAAGTTTCGATCCCGTGGGAATATTGGGATAAAAAGTATCCTATGTGTTAATCCAGGTTATAAACTATCTGTGTGCCAAATTTTATTCAAATCCGTTCAGTAGTTTTAGCGTGAAAAAGAGACAAACATACACACTCACAAACTTTCGCCTTTATAATATTAGTGTGATAAACATTTTGTACAATAATGTAGCTAATAAACCCCATGTCCGATCCGCAAGGTGCAAATATATTGCAAAAACATTACCAAAAAGTAATAAAAATCTTATTAAAGGTATTATGAAAATAAAAATAGGTTGCTATTTAATATTCACATTTTTGGTACCAAAATTACCACAAATCCAATAAAAATTAGCTAATTTTCATGCCGCGCCCCATGTAATAACCCGGAAAAAATTCCCACTGGAAAAAAAATTGGCGAATTTTGTTTTTTCCTGAAAATTACCACATAAATTTACTCTCAATATGATACCTAACAACACCCTCACGGATCGGACAGGGTTTGATTTTCATGTTGTACATTCTAGTAAAAAAAACACTTCCTCTCTCCTTAATCATCATTACATATAATTCCTTGCTCTTGTTTCATGTTTATATATAGATAAGTATATGCTTTATGTATGTATGTATTTATTGGATATGCAAATGGTACACCACTGACTACCTGCAGTATTGTCTTTCCTTCTTCCTTTATTCCATCCAAAGGTTGTCTGTAAAAGATCGCTTTATGCGATAAGACCGCCCATTGTGTCACCCTATGTAAAATTTCTACAATTATGTCTGTAATTTTTATGGTGTAGGTGGCAACGTTGACAGCGGCATCAGTGGCATTCCTTAGGTCATCAAAGGTGCTGATGAACGGGCACTTAGGAAGGTCCAGCATGTGGGACAAGGTTTGATCAGAAGCCCCGCACTTGCACTGGGTGATGTTCTGATGACTTTAATATTAAATACCTCACCATTTTTTCAAGTAATAGCAAAAATCTCTCGATTGAAGTACCTACGTGTGAGTTTTAGCGTTCCTGTGACATTCAAGTTTTATGACTGCGAATAAAATTACGTTGGTATAATGTGTTTTAAATGAGTTTGGTGCAAACATTATGTCCCATTAAATTGGATTATGTTTGTACGTAGGCGCGCATTCTTAAGTGTTGTCAGACTAATCGCCGTTTAGTGCAGTTTTGTTCTAGATCTTAGAGATCTTAATTAATTTTAGAGTAACTTAGTTAAAAATATAACCCCAGCGTGACGCTTGTATTCCGCGAAGGTTATTAATTATAATATGGGTCGACCCTATTGCCATTTAAATGTTTACAAATCTAAATATCAGAAAATAAAGATATTAATCTATACTATACTAATATTATAAACATTTTACCATTTGTTTGTAAGTTTGTATGTAGGGGGTATTCTCCGGAACTACTAGTCGAATTTGAAAAAATCCATAAATAAATTGATTTTGCATTGGATAGCGGACGAAGTTGCGGGCAGAAGTCTTCAATACTTACCTAAGTAAGTATTCTAGAAACTGTTCCTTGACATATGAAAGAATCGAAAGTGCTGAACATGGAACTAAAAAAATACGTAAGATGGTTTAGTAACTCATTCAACTGTACAAGTTTGTAAGCAAAACAAGTCCCGAGTATTTATCTATCAGCTATTTATAAGTAAACTAGCTTTGGTCCGTGGCTTCGAACGCGTGAATTTCGGAAATTATCTCACGGAATCACCCGCCCGCGCCATTACATGTCCAATAATAATAAATGTAAATGTATGTGTATGTGTTTGTAATAATTTGTAACCTAACGAAATGTATTTTTAATTTTATAATATTGACGCTGTACCTACCTACCTATCAAGCTGAAATTGTAATTTGTATAACAGTTATGAAATTAATTAATTACTGTTACTGGTGTACCTATAACCGTTGTAATTAAAAACAAAATAATAATAATAATGAAGTACTTCGTTTTCGCTTAGCAGTTTTCTGACTTTTTTTCTTTTTGCTCGGCTCCTAAGGGTTATGTTAAATAGCCTTATAGCCTTCTTCAAGAATTGGGCTATCAAATGCAAAAACAATTTTTCAAAAATATGACTGGTATTTCCAGATATTAGCATGTTAAAACAAATAAATAAACAAACTCTTCAGATTTATTATATTAGTTTAGATATGGAGTCAGTGTAAAAAGATTCTTGTTTATACTAGTATAAATCAAAATGCAACTGGGATTGAATCCAAGCTGCATGAGTTATGTAGATACATATTATATTATGTAACGTTACGACCGGTTCGACACGAGATAAGTCCTCTAAGGGAAAACCTATCATAATATAAAATACGTTGTTACATCCTAGTTTCTGAAACCCTGCAAAAATTATACAGGCTGAATTTTTAGTACCGTCCAAATTTTGATACATTAATCTTTGGCGAAAATCATTGAATAGGTGTTTTTTCTTTTAGTATCACTCAATACAAAAATATTGAGATATCACATCATAAAGTTATTATATACCACGCAGATTGGATAATTCTTTCGAGAAAATGATTTAATATGAAAATATAACGTATCGATTTTTTTACAAAAATGGAGTTAGTGAATCATACCTAATGTTTTCAGCCTGTATATTTTTCAAAGTAGTCTTCTCATAAAGGACTACTAAGGACTTTAATATTCTTTGTAATGAGTTCTAAGTAAAGTGTATAATGCTTATTGTTCCATAAACATTCATATTATATTCTTTTCTATCGTGCTTTTTAGAGACCCTAAGATTTCTACAACTTTTTCTGTTTTTTACCCGTGATAACCTGTAATTGGCTCTATATGTCACGTACAATTGTCATCCATCTGTTATAGCTGTTGGTCCTCCGAATGAATAAAAATACCGTTTTCCATTTTAAAATACATAAACTGGAACCTTCATATAACAACCTAGGTACCTAGCTATTACTTGCGATTGTTCAGACATCTCTAATTTATTATTAAGTAATCTAGTACTACCTAACGGCCCATAAAATCACAGTACCTATACTAAGTAGATATCTAGTTGAAAAACTCCACGTGGAAACACGGTAGAGTAGCCCAATTAATTACCGCTGGACGAAGCACCTCTAATTAATTCTATTAGATAAAGTAGAGGCTTTCGAAATTCGCCACGCCGAGTGAAAACCTTCAGCTTGTGTGCTTACAAAATATTCGCTTATGAAAAATAATAATGAATGTTACATATATATGGGCTATCGGAAGGATCTTAGTTTAAAACAATCCGATAAGATGAACAGGAAAAACGTAATAACCGTCCTTGATACAAAAATAATAACAATCTTTAGATCTAAGCGAAGGCTACTTCAGTTTAATAACTAAAAACAAAACACGGAGTCATAAATAAATATACGTCTAATTATTATAAACCTTGTAAGACCAGGAAGGTCGCAGTTCTGGTACCGAGACATCAATCAGAACCCACGCACTCTTTGACATGACAGAACCAATCATATATTTTTGAAATATTTACACAAAAATGCTTTTGTTATTAGCGTGATATATTAGAAAATAGTGTGGTATTCATACGGCTGCTCCGAAGGGTACAAAAACATAACAGATGCCTATAAAACAATCACGAGGCGAATCAAAATGAATGACAACGTGACCTTGGCCCATATTGCGGTTTTTCTACGCTCAATAGATTTATGAAGAACATTTTTAATTAACGCTTTGTTTGAATTCGCAACTGATAACTGTTAGTATTCGCGTAAATTAGTCTTAGAGATAAATCTCTTTTTATTTTTTCAATTTCGCCGTTGGACGAGGACGTTGAATAAATAATTCTGAGATGTTCCTACAGCACGAAAATTTAATCTAAGAAAATTTGGTGAAGAAGGCTGCAAGTCTGAATTCTAAATTTTTTCTAAAATCTACTACGGACTAACTATAATGTCTAGTTATAATTGATCGACTGTAAAGAAAAGAAAACATTCAACAAACAATTCAAACCGACAAGCCTGAAGGACACGTCTGCAGAATCCATTAAACCTTGACATATCTCAAAGAAACCTGATGATGGGATTCTATACGCGCCTGGATGCGCGTGGGCCTAATCCTGCCTAGATCTGCGTACGATAATACCAGCATTAATCTTTTCAAAGACGCTCAATCTGTTCAATGTATAAGACTATATAGGTTATTTGCTGCCTCCGTGGCTGTCTGAAGAGGTCAGAATTTATGTAGGTCAGTATTTTCCTTATGGGGTGTCAAGGACTTTTCTGCGCTCAGATGGGCGTAAATAGAACAGTTTACTATAACAAATGATCTGTTCTTTCAAACTATCCAACTGTTTCTTATTATGCAGGACTGATTGGGAAAAGCTGTGGGTTGATTTAATTGTTATTGCAGGCAGGAAGTTGCTAGATAAGGCCACAGGTTCCTTCCTTCTAATAGGACATTGCATTGAAACATATATATGTTATTACAACTGTTGGCAAACAGACGCTACATTGAAACATGTTATTACAATTGTTGGCAAACATAGACATACTAGTTTGGGTTTATAATTCCTTCCTCACTTCTGAAGAAATGAGAGAATTTAATCCTAAGATGGATTAAAATCTCCGAAAAAGAATGTATTTTCTCTAGAAACCTCGATTTGTTAAAAAAAAGTCTCAAAATAGTCAATTTGGTATCAAAGAGCGTTAGCAACAAAATAAAGAAAATAAAGGTTTTGTTAAGTATCTGTGCACGTGGAAAACAAAGGAGTTCTCTGAGTCTGAAACCTGAATAGCCTTTATAATGTCCTCGAACCGAAAGCAGGTCACTTATATAGCTCAAGAAGGTATTAGTCGTGGGAGTTGAGTTACTGGGGCCATAAAGAGAGAGTTCAAATAATAGTGACTAGGAATATAGTAATGTATCCAGAGGGAAAGAATGACGTCAAAAGCCAATCACTTTGAGGTTGAGGTGCTATCGTTGTGGTACTGAAATGTCAGTGTTTTACTTAACGTGGAAGCTTCGAAGGTTGTAATGTATTTTGTTAAGGTCGGCCTTGATTGTGGGTGCTGAAAAGTGGTTGGAATGTCAGATAGGATAGAATTATTTATAAATCAAGAAACATGATTTGGATTGGGTCAGAAAAATGTATTGTTAGGTAGTAATAAGGTTCACCTTTCAGCAGTGGATATTGTAACGAAAAATAGGTAGGTAGGTACTTAAATCTTTATTCGTCTACGATGTATATTCTTATTTCAACGTTCATGTGTGATTTCTCATCCTAACTAATATTATAAATGCGAAAGTGAGTTTGTTTGTTAAGCTTACACGCTAAAACAGCTGGACAGATTTGGATGGAATTTGGCATATGGTTAGACCATGGTCTGGATAATTTTTATCACGATATTGTCACGTAATCGAGACTTACGCGGGTGAAACCGCGGAGCGCAGCTAGTTTCCCTGTAAAAAGAAAATGTTCTTCCTCTTTCAGATCAAAAGAAGCTACAAGTTTTCCTGAACTATAAGAAAAGCGAGTCTTTAATTAAATACATTTAGTTTTCTTATGAGTTTCGTGTGAAAGTAGGAAATGATTGAGCACTTATAAAACTTCGCACGCCGCCGCGAATATGATTGGCTGGTATTTTAATAGTTCTCTACACGTGTGTATTGAAAGTGTGCCGATGGGTTAGGATTCGATAATAGATTATGCTGCAGTTTATTTATAATTTGGAAGTCCTATGTTACGGCCAAGATGTTAAGGTTTAAAAAAAAAAAAAACCTTTGTTATGTTAAGAGGGAATAGGGCCTGCGGTTCTCCATACAAATGTATTCCCCTTTTTTGTTCCTGAATAATGCTTCTAGAGCAATTTTTTTTTCTTCATAAAATCAATGTCTTGTGTGTGTGTTCCAAAAATGGCCCATTTTTACCGCCGCGCCGTGATTAGAAAACTACCAGACAAATTCGAAAAGTTTTTAACATTAATGAAAATGACAGGAACCTAGACATACTCTTCCTTAAAATTTGAATGTAATAAATAATTGTATCGGCTCAGTTTTCGAGGAGTAAATTGGGGAATACGAAACGTCGATCTCTTCAATTTTTTTTGTGATCTGTCTGAGCTGCAGCTGTTCCTATCACACTCTGCGGGGACAGACTTGAGGTAAGATGACGGCAATAGTTTTTTCAAATACCTATTTTTCAAATTCCTCGTAGGCCCTGTTCCCTCTTAAGAGCTCCCCTTGCTCGTCAACTACAATAATAGGCGTTAGAATAAATTTATCCTGCCCATAAACAGCCATAAGGAAATAAAATCTTTTTAGTAAGTACCATCAAGAATGTCTAATTAAAATAGCCTCAACTCATAGTTTGCCTAGTTAAAATTGCGTAAATTCATGGCAGTTTTGCGCTGCAGGATTATTATGCATAGTAAATTATTATTTTTTACGGAAACAATGACCGTAAATCCGAATTGCAGTTATGTATAACTTCGCCTTGATCTGGTTAACGCTTCGTAAACAGTAGTACGTAGAACTCGCTATTATACTAAAATATAATAAGATTTATGTGTTATAACTAATGTATAAAATGTTTGCCAGGAGTATCCTTGTGTCTTTTATAACGGCGGGTTGCAACATCAATATTAGTATTTATTGCGCACGTATTAGGTTTCAAAATTGCAGGTGCGATGTTACATAGTACTTCAAGAAAGGTAGAAAGGTCATATCATTATCCTTCAAGCGTATAATGTGCGACGTTATCCTTGGCCTTCGTTATAACATTTATTTAAGAGAGACATGACTCGTGCAAGTAAGAACTTATGCCCTTTTCATACGCTCCAGCTACTGGTGCCGGTTACCCGACGGATAATGTTAGCTTCAGCTTATCTTGGCATAATTTCTCCGTTTTACCGATACATTCGTCCCCGACTAATCGGCGCCAACTTCCCGGTAACCGGAACGTGTGAACAGGCACTTAAATCATCGTCTATTCAAAAATACGTTCACCTTCTGCAAGTGTAAAAGTCACTGCACTTAAAAATAGGGGTTTATTCTAATACAGAGAAATAATAGTAACATTTCGACCTCGGACTAGTTTGACATTTCTAAAATAGCTGCGAAGTGCGGTGTCCTCTGCATAGCCTCGGCTGCAGTTCTTTGTTCACCACAATTTATTGTAGGCTGTGCTCGTAATTCTAAAAGTGCGTTACTGTGACCACACGGCGGCGGACGGTAAATCAGGCGACCGACACACTGTAGGATCACCATTCTGTACCAACTTACTGTATTTGTTTTTGTGTAAACGGGCGTAAATGTTTTAAAAAAAACCCTAACCGATCCATGAGGGTGTTGTTCGGTATCGTACTGATATTCTATTTATGTGGTAATACAGGGAAAAAAAAATGGCCGCATTTTTATTTCAACGGGGAAAAAAATGTGTTATTACATGGGTCGTTTAGCGGTTGTCTACAAGTCATAACCTAATAAAGTCTTATAATAGTCATAACTAAATATTGTACTATTATGTTCACAATAAAAAACATTCGATTGCGTCCCAATAGCTGTCAATAACGGGGTTATATACCCTTGAAATACTATCTACTAAGTATCTACCCACGTTGAAAATATACAAATTTTCAATGGATTTTGGGTAATTTTGGTATTACAAATATGAATTTTAAATAGTAACAACTTTTTTTTATTTTCAATAATAACAGCACATATTTATGTCCCCTTTCGGATCGGACAGGTTTTTTTTTACATACTGTATACGGGAACTGATAAACTTTTTCTCAACTTTTCTGCGAAAGCTCCTTAGACACAAAAGCTGCACTAGAACTTTTCTATTGAATTTTATAAAAACAGTGTTTTTTTTAATATTTAGTGCCATGGTTGTATAAAAAGGTAAGTAGGTAGGTAAAGATTTCACCTTGTTGAATAAAATCTGGTTCATTATTACATTACATACGTTTCCTGATGTCATGTGCACATTACTCGTTAAAAAGAATCTGACAGAGGCATACAACTTACAGATTCAACTAGTAGACTAAACACGTAACTCGGAAATTAGTTTACGAAAACGTGAAAATTAATAATTAACGAATGGAAAAAAGAATACATGGTAACCCTACTTCAGAGTCAGTATAAATAACTTAAAGAGCATAAATATCAAAAGCACACGATGCTTTGTTTTATTTTAAGAGGTTGATTAATTATAAAACAGATATATCAAACAACTAATGGATTTCAGTCCGTTTAGATGGAGAGATATTTGTCTTCTTGAAAAAGTTAATGGCGGAGGTAGAACGACTCAATTCTACTCGAAATGGACGATGAAAAATAGTGTTATAATAGTTTGGCAGCTGAAAATTATTTAACTGTTTTTATTACTTCCGCAGGGTTTTTGTTGATTTATGATTTTATGAGAGACAGAGACAAAAAAGATGCCAACACTTGAGTCGGTGTTAAAAAGAAAAATGTGAAAAACAAAGCTCTTAAACTCGACTAAAATGTGGGCAATAAATATTATAAACACCATATTTGATTTAATGATCGTAAGCTAATAAAATCTACCTCACCGATAAAGGAAAAAAACTGTATAAAATGTTCATATTAATATTCCCGGAAAACTTCAAACAGATAGATACTTTTCGTATGGAAAATATTATTGAATTACACTTGGGTTTTTTGTGGTCAAATTATACAAATAATTTGGTAGAAGTGATTAGGAAACCGTTATCGTCATCTGTTAACAACATGTTTCTTCGGAACTTGGGAAAACTGGCCCAATAACATTTAGAGATAACAAATTGGATTCATTTCATGAGATGTGACGCTAATGGTCAATTTAAAGCCGCTTAATACGACATTTATTAACAAACCACTGATATGTATTCCAAACTGCATCTTTTTGTACTAAAAACTAATAATGTGAGAAATGATGTCGGTGGTAAATTCGTGTAACAGAATGGTTTTAAATGTCACTTACGTACGATAAACTTTAGGGAGAACATGGGATTGGCTAATGTTACAACACGACTGATGTAAGTTATTTCATAATACTATACCAAAACATGAACCAATTCATCTTCGAGGAGCTCGTGGCTAAGTAATAAAAGCCGCACGGGTCGATCCACAGGTTAAGCTACGCTTGCCGGGGTTGGTCCGTGGATGGGTGACCATGCCTCGGATAGCACGTTAAGCCGTTGGTTCCAGTTGTCATTCGTGGATCTTTGACAGTCGTTACGGGTCGTCAGAAGCCCAAAAGTATGACAACCAGTCTTACCAAGGGGTATCGTATTACCCAGTAACTGGGTTGTGGAGGTCAGATTGGCAGTCGCTCCATGTAAAATACTGCTATTCATTTGCATCCGGTTAGACTGGAAGCCAACCCTAACATAGTTGGGAAAAGGCTAGGCAGATTGATTGATATTAATCAATTAATTTTCTACCAATTATGGTTGAAAAAACATAAAAAAAGGGTTTATTAAAACCCTTTATCAATCGATAATTTTATAAAATTACGAGCAAAACTTAACTAACTTTGCTACTAAGCTCACTACGAGTTACAAACATATGCAAAGCTTTTTACTGAAAACACATTTTTCATTGCCCTACATTCGTGTACATTAAAAACGCATAAGAGCCTCCATTTTAAATATAAACTCTGCTAAGTCCGTTTAATTTCAAACGGTTCCGTTTTTCGCAGCTAAAAATAACAATATCCGTAAACTTTTACTAGTGGTAGGTAGCCAGTAATTACGGCAAGGTCGCGATAAGCTGTAAATCACAGACTGACGTAGACCAGGGTATAAATAGACTATACTATTCGTGGGGTAGAGTGACGAAAGAGGACAGGTAACGGTATTAGTCGACGTGATATGTGGCCAGTTGTGTCTGTTATATCAGACGCGGCGGGGAATCTCCTAATTACGTCAACTTTTGCCACTTATTAAATTTGGTATTATTAAATCTATTGCACCGCATTCATCGACGTTAGCTAGATAGAATTGACTGAAATCAATGTTTGCGCACTTATGCGTACGATTTATAAGGATGCAAGAACCACAACGCCTAGTATTCCAATTCCATTGGAAAGGTAGCTAATTCGTAGTTAGGGATAGATAGATAGATGGAACTGATCTCCATTCAGCATATTGTGTTTAGTGGTACATAATAAGTCCATGTTTTGTCCCTTGTAAAATATCGTCAACTTTTGCGTCAATGTCGTAGTTTACGACTTATGCAAGCTGTGATGTTGGCTGTTCGTAAGATTATTTGGGCATCGGATACGTAGGCTACTTCTGGCAAATGATTTCCCAGTAAGGCGCTGTCATATTGTTATAATAAAACTTGCATACATACTTCAGAACTTCTTTATAGTGTTGATAAGCTGTTTTGTAGTAACATACCTGTAACAAAATAATCACACATTAGGTTTTGTATACACGAGCTAAGTAAAAGAATTTCAAACACTATTATTCAATTAGCTTTTGAATATTGAAATAATAAATAACCTGTAGGCTTAAAATAATAATTGTTGATTTTAATTAATCAGCCAATTTGGTGTAGAGAACTGACCAATTATATGATAAACAAATTCCGTTCAAAACATTTATCTATATCAGACTATTTAATTAATTATTATTATACATTTGGTATTGATTTAATTTTAGATAAATTAAGTAAATGCATTTAAAATTAACCGTATCTTAGCCAAGAGGACCAAAATGATCCTTAGGAAGCAATTCGACGAAATATACTACAGTTACTTTGATCACTCCGAATTCAATTCGGATTTGACATTTCACGTCGTTTCGTCGACGTTTTCAGTTTAACCCCGGCGGAATAACCTCCTGAACACGGGATAATAGAAAAGCTATTTTGGTTTCATATTGTAGTGTCAGTTATAAATATAATGTCACGTTTTCCATTTAAGGTGCAATTATAATATGTATTGAGGTGTGGGTTATGTGATATAAGATTGGTTTTGGTAAGATCTTGACGTAGTATGCAGAAGATCAAGGTCTAATGTTTAAATCGTTAGACAAATTAGAAGGGAAACTGTATTTGTATTGTTTACGCAAGTGTACCTTGTTTAAAGAAGACTATATAGGTAGAAGGTTTTTGAAAGAAAATAAGGTCCCATACATTCTCCTATTACAGATTTTTGAAGCACCAGAGGATCATATATGTAAGTATACCATTGTCTCATCTTAACTCTAACGTCACCAAATGTCAGCTGCAAAAGCTAATTCCTTTTTCAGATTAGCGATGGTTACAACACTGTCAGAAAATCATCTTTTACATTCTGCGGGGGAGTGCACTCAACACGTTTCCGTCACAAGTCCCTACAAATGAGTATAATTGCCAATTAGGACGATGGCACATCAGATTTGAACTGACCGACTCCGAGTGCATTATGCCAGCCACATTTTTTCTACAAAAAATATGATGACATGACATTCATTCATTCATTTTAAAGACATTTCGAGAGGTTTTGGTTTAAAAGAAATTCGCAGGTGCATTGGAATGGCGGATGTCAGTCTATGTTCTGATAGTTCCGCAGGAGCCAATTAGGTAAACGGGTTCCGAAGTGTGGGCGATGGTCATTAGCGGAATGGTACTATTTTGAGTAATGATTATTTCGTTCAAATACCAATGATATATTTTGTTCTATGATATCTAGCTTGTTGACTTTCCTGTAGCTTTAAAACAAGCAGCTAGTTTTTTTTGTCCTGATTTCTGTGTGAACACAGAGGTCAGGGTCAGGTCAAAGTCCCAGCAGTGGGAGACATAATTATGGAAAGGTTGTGTTGTAGGTATTGTTCGTTTTTTAAGAGCACAATTAAGTTTTGATGTAATTTCGTTCATTTCATGACAAAAGATCCTAAACAAACCATCGCCAATTCAGAATAAAGACATCTACACACGCCAGGGCCATCGCCCGACCGCAACTATGGCCGCCAGGGATCAAGCGACAGGCGACCGTCTCGCCCCACTTCACGTCCACATTTCTCGGTAGCTAACGAGTCTCTGATCTGATCTAACAACTCGTAACACATGTAACACAAGCCCACTGGAGCGTTGCGCCCGCGCAATTATTTCTCTCAAAGAAATAGGTTAGGCGGTAAACAATAATGTGTTTATCTGCAAGACGGCACCGGAACATTTATTAATGATGATACTGTTTTCTTAAGTAAAATGTTTCGTATTAATATTGGGTTATTTTGAAGAGCTTAGTCTGATTTTAAGCTACAACTTCATATATTTAATTAAATACAGCTCTAAGACGCCATCGTTTATTTCCAGAAAATACCGGAATTGCAAGCTAAAAGCCACGACTAATTAATTGTGAGACACAGTAACGAGTTCCAAGATTTCTTAAAAGCTCTTGTGGAGTCTTCTATAGAGTTTACTTTTATCTTTGAGAAGATATGATGATGTTTGTGATGTAATGGCAGAAAAACGTAATAGTCATAAATGCCGTATATACAATTGGGTATTTATTCGAGTCTATCTAATAAATTTGTGTTTACGTTTTTATTCTAACTGTTATCAATATTATTGGAGCCTTGGTTGTGGAGTTGTTTGTGATTTTTTGTCGGTGGAAAATAAGAAACTACATACTCACTAACTATCAAACGCCACAAGCTACGAGACTAATATTGAAAAAAAAATTACAATAATTCAATGAAAATCTCTTACAAAAATCTCAAGATAAGCGTTGATTGTAACCGAGAATTATTATTCATCTAGAACCGGTTTCGGTCAATAACTATCCAAGGAATAGTTCTCCATTAGCATACCCCAATATCTAAATAATTTCAAACTTAAACAGAGTATAAATAGCGATGTAGGTAAATAACTTCCGAAAACTGAACCGTCAGTGTGTGTTTGTATAACTATTAGTTGTAACACTTGTATCGCAACTGCCGAAGATCTGTGGCTCCAATAGATATGCAGGAAGTGCATACTAAATGCGGGTGTGGCTAAATGTATGTACACAGGGCTAAAGATGGTTAGTATGTTGGCAAGAAATAAACAGTCTTTACACTGCGTGCGTAATGGCTCACTTTCAGCTCACTTGGGAGTTGGGATAACTACCACTTCTATATAGTAAGTTGAATTCATTCTTATCTATGTTTACGACTGTACCGACGAACTTGATAAATTATATTTTTTAAATTAATTTTATCTGTAAATTGGTTTAAAAAAACGTCAAAATTAAATTATGTTTTAAAACTAGATGAGTTCGGTGTTTCCTGAGAAGAATGACCGAAACAAACTCAGAGGTCACAGTCTCTTTTAAAGTATAGACATGCTTGGGTTTTATGTATTGTATCATGAACATACATAGAACACCTATCTACATATTAATGTACCGACTAATTGTGACGTACCAGAGAACATTGTGTCGTAAAAGTAAATATGAATATCAAAGCACTAATTCAAGCTATGTTTGGCAGAACAGTAGTTAAGTGTCTCGAAGTCAACAGGTCACCTGTCAATACTCTGGCTATTATTCATCATCATAATTATCAGCCCGTACAAGTCCTGTGATGAACATTGACCACCCAAGGACCGTTACGATACAATACTGTATTGTTATAATCACTGATGAAGACGATGGGATGTTTTGTATGGAAGGATGAGTGCTCTGGATGGAAACTATGGATGCGCGAGTGGTGTAGCTATGTGGCTAGCACGGGGCGCGAGCAGCTCTCCCCTCACCGCGCCCCAGCTACCTCCCGTGCCTCTACTGTCGATGCATCGCATAGCCAGAGCTACGCATCTTCCTCACACAGCCACCCCGCGGCGGCGCATCTTCATAGCACATCTTACTCGCTCCGCTACACAGCATTAGAGGAAACGGTCACATAGTCTCGTAGCTTAGCTTTCACATCCTCCCAGCATTACTGCATAGCACATCTGTGGTGGAAAAGCAGCCTAAATGAACTCAGCCCAGAATTCGGCTACGTGTTTGGCTCCATCACTAGCGTCCATCAACGTTCCTGTAAGGTGCAGCTGACAGGACACGCAAGACACAACATTAAGTGTCCCATCGTTTGTGGAACAGAACCACATTTACACTCCAAGGAGGAGTCGTCTATGAACATCCACCTGAATAGGTTTTCCTTGCTTCGGCCAACCTGGGTCCGAGCCAGGTTGGCCATGGCAACTCATGTCCAAGAGGAAGATCTTCAGACATGTGATCTTGCTACCTAATTGCAGACAAGAGGCAGATAGTTACGCAACTTTTAGATAGGAATGGTGAAAAAGGAAACATAATTAAAAACAATATTTTATTATAGCGATACGCGCATTTCTTTTAAAAACAATGGTAATTGATTTAAAAATAAACTACATATTTGAAACGACCCAGCCATTTGACGCTACAAGAAAGTGTAAAAGAATTTAACAGCGAACTTAAACTAACCGAGCTTTTGTACTCCGGGATTATTAACTTATCGAAGTTAGCTCCGGTTCATACCTATACATAACCAAGTCGTAATCAACTTGAAAATGTACTGACACGGCAGCAACACTGCCGCAGTAATAACATTCTCTTGAAAATCTGTTGTGAGAAACACATACGCTCTGATGGCAACAAAGTAAGACGGGTGGATACCATTTTATGCGCACTGCCGTGTTCCGATTCTTTCCTCACATTGTCGGTAGTCTGTGACTAAGACAAAAGACGGCGTAATAAACCCGAAAAGGGCAGCTTTATTATGTTCACTGTGGAGGTGTAACAGAAGTTTCGGTGATGGTTTTGAGAATGGAGGCAGAAATTCGGTAAACTAATAAGATTTTAGAACAAAGTACAGCGATTGTTAGGGCGTCTATTGAGCACCCTAATTGCGTAACACACTTTCAATCACAATCCGAGTTTTGAAGAATATTGCTAATCCATTGCTTCATAGGTTTGAAAAATTGGTTTTCTCAACAACGTAAATAAAGCAATGGACGTGGGTGAACTGTCAAAATGAAACCCATTGCGATCAATTGTAATTTTATTTGTGTAACGAAACGGAACAAATTGTGTATCTCTATTGCCGGGTATAGGTGAAATGTAACACAAATGAGCCTAATTTATACAATGCAACATGTAAAATGTAAACACAACAACTAGGCTTTTCTAATTTGCTTCAACGTGTTTCACGAATCTGAATCCCACATAACAGGATACAGCACGAATCACTCCATATTACGAAAGAAATAGAGCATACTTTGTCAATCACAAATGCACAATAATATTATACCTATGCACACTTTGCATTCCAGCTGCAAATATTGTCCACCCACACTTAGATTTGCATATTTGCGCATATGTTTATAATCTACTTAACATTGAGACTACTGAAACTTCTGTCATTTATTTCCTTAGCATGCGCACGAGACATTCAGTTTGTGAGCGAAGTCATAAAGGCCAATTCGGCAGAAGCTCTTTGCCTAAAATGAATAAACCAGAGGACACAAATAGTCTTCCTGGCCTGTTCGTTAAAAGGACTTGGTACTATATTTTATTTATCGCTTGTTTCGGTGAATCAAAGGGCGTCTTGTTCCCGTTAGATAAAAGGATAGTAAGGGCCAATTTCACTAAACTCTGTTAGTTAAATGTCAAAGCATTTTGACAGTCTGTTTTGCATAGTAAAGGTAAGTACTTACGTGCGTCAAACGGGACAAAATATCAAACGAAGTAAGGTGAAACTGCCCCTTAAAAAGTTCTCGATTAGAGTAGTTATACTTAGTCTAGCGGGGCGAGCACGGTCTTGTGACATGGCTCGAGTCACACATTTTATCACAGTTTAATCATATAAAATGTATGACTCGACCCATGTCACAGTAGGCCGTGCTTGCTAGTCAGGTTTGATATCTAGGTCAGTATTGGATTCTTGTATTACAATTAATTTGTCCCTGAAGGACAGACGTCTAGCTAGTTTCAAAATAAGTCCCCCGCTTGAAGGACTTGAGACCAGTTGAGGCCTAAAATTAGACTGACAAGTTTGATTAATATTGAGGCTATGATTGATCTTAAATTAACTTGAATTTGGGCCAAGGAAAAGGAATTTGATCAATAATATATTTCTTCTGTAATTAAAAGGCAAAGAAATCAAAAGATATAAATCAGTTTTCAGATTATGTTATCAGGAAAACTTTACAGAGGGATTTATACTCTATACAGGGTGTTTGGCGCATGGACCGACACAATTTTTTCAGGGATTTGGGAGGTCATTAGCTAGGTTCTACCCATACACCCTTTGTCCCAAATGTCACGGTTGGTTACATATGATTATTTTTTTTAAATGAAAAAAAATCCCAAAATGTGTCCTTTAATTTGAAATAACTTTTTTGTTTGTGGGTGTAGTGGCACAAAACAAATTTTGTTGCATTCTCCAAAGTCCTTTAAATCTAAAAACATCTTTGTTTTATACAACTGGTTTCAAGAAAATTCCTTACAAGCTTCCAAAGTTAATTTTTGTATTTAATGAATGAAATTTTACAACTTCTAAATTAATTATAAAAAAAACTAAAAGCTATTTTGAACTTAGCTAGAACCTAGCTAATGACCTCCCAAATCCCTGAAAAAATTGTGTCGGTCCATGCGCCAAACACCCTGTATATATTGAGTTTTCATTCATGAATCTTTCAAACACATAAAACAAATATTTTCAAACCAACATACTAAATTACCGTTGTGATGTATTTTTATTGTTTTGAAAAGGTTATTACACTTTCGCTAAGAATGATAAAAACTTGTATTTGAAAGTCTGAACCATGTTGTGACGTCATTTGAAACGAAAGATTTATTTCTGGTGCAAAATATTTGTTGGATGGCAGTTTACAATGAGTTGCGTATTGCGGAAGACAATCAGAAAAAAATAACGCCAGTAACATGAAAATCTTTTTTTTTTCTCTTTTTGTACTGCAGAGAATACAATATTATTCAATATTGTTTGGAAATGACTTCGGAAGAACTTTTTATTACAATTTGTTTTACTAAAAGAGCACATTCACGATTTTTTTTACACGCACCTAGCTTCTGACGTTTCATAAGTGCCCATGTAGGTTTATGTGAAATAATATATTTAGAACTAGATGCGCCCCGCAGTTTCACCCGCATAAGTTTCAATCCCGTGGGAATATCGGGATAAAAAGTATCCTATGTGTTAATCCAAGTTATAAACTATCTGTGTGCCAAATTTTATCTTAATCCGTTCAGTAGTTTTAGCGTGAAGAAGAGACAAACACACACTCACAAACTTTCGCCTTTATAATATTAGTGTGATTTAGAATTTCATGTTATGATTCGCGACCATAACAAATATGTATTTACAGAATGATAAACATTTCTCTAAGTTAGATTTGTCTTCAAATATCATGATTTCATGAACAAGTCATTTAATGGGTTACCTTTTACTATGTTATTTTTAGTAAACAAAGTATTATTTTTCGTGCTATTTTTTTCTTACGTCTTCGTCCTGTCTGTTAAAGAGGTTATGTTTACCACGTAACTATTTCTTTTTTTCTTTCGTCACATTATTTCACTGAAAGAATACCCCTCATTTTGCGATGCTTACTCATCTTGGATGGCAGGTGTCCACTATCCATTTGTGAAAATGATATGTTAGCGTTTTGTTTTTACAAAATAAAATGTTTAACTTGGCTCCTGTCGGCCATTTTGGACCCAAATTAGCAAAGTCTTAATCCATGTTTTTGTTTCGGAAATTCGATATTTTACACACATTTAGCACGTGGTAACGAAAGCCAAAATTTCGTTTCTTAACATAGTCGTTCGGAAGTGTAGTTTTCATTGATAGAAAATACGAACAGGAAGCAAACTTAATATTTGTAAAAATACTTTTAGGTAGCAACTTTTTTTTTTGTTTTTTTTTTTTCCTGGTGTACAGTAGGCAGTTAATTGGTAACTTTCTTAGACTTTTTTTCAATAGATTATGAGGCCAGTTTCGGATGAGTTTTGCTATGTCATATCCATAATATTTCAACAAAAAATCTGGTAAACCAAGCGGCGTAAAAACCTATTTTTAGTTGACCTTTTCAGCCGAACATACTTTACAGCAAGTTATTCTCAGATTGAGTGGCAAATAATTGACGATATAGGGCAAAAGGGTGACCCGTTAACTTGAGCCTGTGAAGATAAACGTCGATGAATAAAGAGCAGATTGCGTGGGCATTATCCTTGCAATGGATGGGAATTATCCTTAATGTCGTATTAATGTCTGTCTGTCTATGTTTTGGTCTTAGCCTTTGTCCTAATATAAGTTAGAACGTGATCATTCAACCATCACGATTATGTCGCGTGATGTCAATAATGAATTATGACATATTCGACCCTTGCACATTTTATCGCGAATTGGTACGAACAAAGTTCGTCGCTCTGTTAGGATATTACCTTATGCTACACATTCTAGATACATGAATTTGGTTTAAACGAATTCGTCCTAGTCTCCTTTTAAACTAGTATAATTTTAGTAATTAGGAGCCAAAATGATTGAGTCTGGATTTGCAAAGATATTGTTTAGTCTGCAAGTTATCATCACAATGGCTCTTCGGCAGACCGCTAACAATTTTGGTACATGTCCAAAACAGTTTTTGTTTTGGTCCTTTGAGTCGAATATTTGGGACAAATCGAATTCCTTTGAAAGTATAAAATAACATGTCACAAATAAATAACTAGTGACCGTCCGAAGCTTCGTTTTCGGCCATTCGGCCAAAAAATAATGATTCGGCCATAAACCAGCCAAAGCTGTGTTTGTGAATTTTCGCGCGAGTGGGACAGACAGAGTGAAAAAAAACTTAAAAATACCGTTTTAACAATGAAAAATTAGTTTTTTAAATTTTTCACTATTTTTCCCGTAATCAGAGACCGCAAAAACGTCTAATATGACAACAACTTAATTTTTCCAAACATTTTTCGATTTCAGAGTTCGCGCCGCCACCACCGCGCGCGCAAAAAGTCCCGGAACTTCATTAATTATTAAAACAACTTTACTCTTTGTCAAATGATCTAAAAAATTGGAAAATTGTAGTTCGACTCCTCCTTAATGGACATGAGCCAAAATTATTACATTTTTCACATTTAAATACCCTACCAGTCCATTTAAAAAAAGGTCCCTTTTTTCAAAAGTCGATGGTTTGCAAAAAGCTTGTAACATTTTGATCTGAAAATTTAACTGTAGTTAGAAGGCTACAAAATTTACATCATATCAAAATTACGGCTCACTATCACTTACGGAACGCGAGTTATTAAATTTACAAGATTTGAAAATAAAAAAGTGTTTTTTTGCGAATTGCGGACGATCCTCTGGACCGATTTTGCTCTACCGGGGCTCATTCTCTTTGTTTTTTATTGCGCATATTTGTTACATTAAACTTTTTTTGTCCGAGCTGTAGTTTTTGCTCTAGAAGCGAAAAAGTGGTTTTTACCATTTTTACAATTTTTTTGGCACCTGGCCCCCCTCTATTCATCTATAATTTTTATGGGAATCAATTCCTGACACTTGAATATTTACAACAAAAAAAAAACCGGTCCTAGGAATTTCATGGACTTTTCAAGATGTTTTCGCTAATTCAATCTGACTATCAGCAATATCAGGTGAATCAATACAACAAGAAATACAAGAAATTTTGTATCCTGTAATGGAATTATCGTGTTTTTTCTTTTCCTCTTTCTCTCCCTAGGTGTAAAAAAAAACAAACAAGATTTCAGTGTACAGCGGAAATATTAATATATTTTAATGTCTTTTTAATGTCATTATCGTTTTCGGCTTGGTTCCGGCCGAAAATAAGATTAATGGCCGAAGCTTCTTTTTCGTTTTCGGCTGAAAATCCATTTTCGGTCGGACACTACAAATAACCTGTTTTAGTTTTCTGCGACCGTACACTGTAATAAAACGTGAGCGATGATGTAAAAGAAAAAAAAAAAAAGTTATGAAAGCTCTATGATTTTATGTTTGATATAATGGTTTATTACGTTTATTAGTTTCCCTTACATCGTGAAAGGTATCAGATGTAGGTTTATAGTTTATCAGAAGCTACGGAACGATGTTGTAAATTTCGCTACACGTTCGAGGAACCATAAACTCACAGTTTCCGCGATTCTGGAATTAATACCATTATATTACCATTATATTTATGTCCATGGTTTAATTAACTGGTTGACCTTTCTGTTCCAAAAATACCAATAACATCGAATAACTTAATAAATCATTGTTGACGATTTTCGCTGGTTTAGGCGAAGTCTGGCAACAGGCCCAGTTTTGTGGACAATAAGTTGTACCAATAAAGTAACAATGTTTCAATGAATTTAAAGATAATCGAAAACCTTTTGTGTTCCTTAATATAACAGCCGACTGAATTATTCAGTTAAGTTTTACTTTATCGTATCAGCAGAATAAGACGTTGAAAAATATAAACACTTTCATCTCCTTTTGAACAGGAAATGTCTCATTTACGAGTCGCTTTGGTATTGTTTCCAAAAAAAAACTAAGGTAACGTACTGTCGCACAAAAAAGTAGGCCAAATTCGACATAAAACGTCTCATTTAAAATAAGAACAGGCGGCCATGTCGATTTTACGCGTGAGGCGGGAAAAGATGGACAAGAAGTAAACAGGAATCTTTCTGCTGCAGTACCCACTCATCTAAACACTCCACGTTCCATCTTTGTTTCGTCCATATTTGATTTTGATGTCAGTAGGCCACCGCTTCCTCACCTTTCTTCGTATTTTCATTTCTTTTAAAAGTGTAAGTGTGTGTGTGCGTGTGTGTAGGTGTAAGTGTGTGTAAGTGTATATCTTTGTCATGAAAAATGTTCACGACGTCCTTGATTTATGGGAACGCTTAATTTAAAATGATCGCGTGGTCTGCGATATGGGGCAGAGAGACAAAACATTCCTAGAAAATATTTACGTGTAAGACAGTAAGCTCTCATTAGCGGTTAAAGACACCGCACTATAATTATAACGACGCAACATAAAATAAACACTGTTTATTTTGGATGGTAGAATAGCAAGATTATTTATAGAGCGTGTTGCAAAATACATGGCCGAGTTATGTCAGTGTCCGAGCGCATGCGCCGCCGACGCGCTGATGTTAACACTGTAGGCTTTCAAGAAATTGCAACTGTCATCGCAATATGAAATGCACTGAAACATGCTTGCATGCACGGTATCATGCAACATGTCGAAAGTTGAAAGTTTCAATAAAATCATTTATTTATCTCTTTTCACGTTTATCATCGCTTTCATGCTCGATCTTCTAATGTTTACACTTTGATCTTCCATTTAAGTGTCTTTTGTATTCTGGAGCCGCTAATAAATGTATTTTTGGGTGAAAGCCTTGAGATATCAGGGTTCAGGGTACTTTCCGACCTTGGGACGTCAGCAACAGTATTCGTTTCTCTTACTCAATTTAGTTGGAACACGAACCGAGTTCACCCTGATGAATGAACCTGATGGATGTTTACCCTGTTCAATGTGGAGTTTACCTTTCTAAATGGAATCTAGGAATCGTACATTGATATATTGAGACATTATTGAATAACACATTAGCCCTACCACAAGAAATTTCCAGGATTTGCATGGAACAAGTAGATGCAGCTGAGGTAAACAATGAGTGTTCCCTTTGACACAAGCTTCCTCTGTGCGATGACGAAGCTAGATTGATACACACAGAATACGGACTCATACATATATAGAAATTCGTCGTATTACCTATAACAGCGAACAGAAACTTCTGCAGGGTTTAAGCTTCTCATATACCTATGAGATGAATTGGAGTTTTAATAATAGGTGTTTTATATCAAGTTTACTTTGAAATCTTAATACGCCACCTTTTCTGTTATAGTACGGTTTACTGAACACTTAAGACTTTTACTTATAATCATCTTCGGTTAGCTTAATTTGCAACGGATTTTTCGTTAAATAGAGCAACAGGTAGGTAAGTTGTTCTAAATGCGTCTTGAGCCCAAAGAATATACTTGTATTTATACAGGTTGGGGTGAGAATTCGGGTCGTTCTCACCACCATCGCGTCGCCTACGCAGTTTATCTTGATGCTACGAAGATTGAATTTCCAGTTTTATCTAGACTCAATAAAATGCTAATGAGTCGTAGTTTTAGATTTAAACACCCTCTAACATTTATTTTCGGTGGTTCAAAGACCAGGTTAATTTTGTAGGTCATCGGAAAAAATAAAAAGGCTAAGAAAATGTAAATTAAGGGGAATGTTTGTAAATCATGTTCTAAGTTTGTTTAAAACCTGAAAGACTATTGTAGAAGCCGTTTATTTCGATTTATGAGTCGGTTTCAAGTGATTTTTTCCATGATATAATAATTGTTAAGAGATTGAAGCGGTATAATTTAGGTTACGAAATATATAAAACGTGTTCACGTCCAACATCAAAAGAAATTGGTACTAATAAATTAATTAAACATATTAAAAAAAAACAAGAATATTTTTTTTTTGGTTTTTAAAATTACTTTATGTGATAATGATTGTAAGTCCTACATACGAAAATTTCCACGATTCATTCATGAGCGCAGAATATTTTTTCTCACCCATTCCGAGAAAACTAAAATAACATTTTCTTTACTTAAACATTCTAAAAGTAAATTAGGCCTAATCTAAATTAGAACGCTGTAATTACGTAAGGCTAGGTTACACGATACGTTTCGTAGTTATCTCTATGATATATTAAGTAGTTGGCACACTATTAAAGATATTATGATTTTAGCAGATCGTAAAAACATGAACATACGTGCGATAATTTAAACTGTTTTACACCGAAGCTGTACTCATAAATACGTGGGATTCATTGAGTACGCTGTTGTGTACGTAGCTTTAAACTGTGGGATTGTTATTGCAGTTTTACCTCAAAAACAATGGCTAAATTGTTTTTATGATAACATGATGTGTTTGTGAAAAATCATTGTCACGTATTTCCTTTTAGGAGAAGGAAGAAAAGTAAATTTTTTGTTTGTTTATTTGCAAATGGCGTCGCATCTTTACGACTGTGAAGGTCGATTTTAGTTGAAAGCTTGATTTATGAGAATACTCGTAAATATTATTTTTATGTGATTGATAGAACGCAAACAATTTATGCGTAAATGTGGGAAATAATTTACGTAATACAATGATTAATAATAATTTTAAAACACAAAAGAAAAAAAAAAACTCGTCCTGATCGTCCATTTTGTTATTAAAACATAATTTTAAATCAGCCTGTATTATTTACAGAATTTAATTCACAGGCTAACTTATATCTTGAAAAAACACGTAGGTACTAAAAGTACTTTTTTCCCATCTGATTGAATAAACCTTCTTACATGAGGCAGTACATATATCACGACAACACCCGCCACTACTGACCTTTCGATCGCGAGTTGACCATCGCTCCTATTGAAGCTCCAATGATACTTGTATCGGTCAATATCATCAGGAGCACGTGCATCGGAATTTCGCTCCAAACTACTACATGTTTATGAACTCATTGTAATTACGTAACTTTATTAAAAACTGCTTACTGCATGTTCCTTATAGGTAATGACTCGGACCTATTCTGTTGTTCTCTGAGTGAGTTCACAAAGAATGCATTATTTGTAATAAGTTACAAAATTTAATTATAATTATAAGTTAGGATAAGAGTTAGATAAGTACGCTATCGCAATAGGTTACCCTGTAATGATAGATGTAAGTTGGAAATAAATAAATGTTGGAGAAAACATTAAGCTGCGCACTAAAATTTTCTACCGTCGTAAAGGACGGTCTGCCTAGTCTTTTCCCTACTATGTTGGGGTCGGCTTCCAGTCTAACCGGACGCAGCTAAATACCAGTATTTTACATGGAGCGACTGCCCATTGACCTCCCAGTGACTGGGTAACATGATAACCCTTGGTAAAACTGGTTGTCAGAGTTTCGGGCTTCTGACGACCCGTAACGATTGTCAAAGATCCACGAATGACAGCCGGGCCTACCGACCAACAGCTTAACGTGCTTTTCGAGGTATGGAGGGGGGTCTCGGTATGTTAAGATGGTCACCCATCCACGGACTGATCGCGGCAAGCGCAGCTAAACTTGATCGTTCGACACGTGCGGCTGTTATTACTTAGCCACGAGCCCGTCGTCTTTCTACCTTCGTAATCAATAAATGAATATAATTAGAATTATTAATTTGACATAAAAGTACACAGATACAGGCCGACCTTTAATTGTACAAATAGCCTGGCACAAAATAAATGATCAACGACCTGCCAATGCTAGGAAAAAGCCGTGTTACATCTTGATGAAAATTAAATGAAGGCTGTTTCCGTTCATCAACGTTGAGTAATATTTGCATGATAGCAATAACAAAAGAAAGTGCGCTGTATCAGGTGCCGTCAACCCACGTGAGTAAAAGTAAACAATAATAAAATTGTGGGCGGAACAAAATAGGTTAATTTCCGGTGTATGGTATATTTAAAAAATAACGACGCAGAGTTGTAAAAGAATTATATTCTCTGCTCTTTAATTTCTCCAATTACATGGTGCCTTTGGAAAAGCCGTAAAACGTTCAATTTCACTCCATAATAGCCAAAAATCTCATCTCTCGCCGATATCTTCATTACTTCGTCGAGTAAAACGAGTATATAAAGCCGAAAAAAACGTAAACAAAACATGGAAACGGGTCAACAGTTCGTTTTTACGATATTTTAACGTTTAACAGTATTTTTCGCGCCTGTTACGCGAGTTTTACGGTTCTGTTCCGTAAACCGAGTTACGTGCATAAACGTCAGAGTAATTTCGTTTCCTCTACTGTGTACATCTTGAAACTAACCGTATGTTTGTACACTTACGTTAAAAAACTGTGATTTTTTTGTAGTTTTCTTAATAAATCTGCTAGTTGCCAATTAATGTTTTCGTAGTTAATGTGAATGTTGGCCTTGCTAACACTTCTCGTTCTATTTTGAGTTGATTCAATGAATTCCGATGAAATGTTGCATCGTATCACAACAACAGAGTGTCGAGATGAAAAGTCGGAGTAAACTCGAGAAAAGTAGTAGCTATATTTAGAAAATTAAACAAAAAATTGAAAACATTGTTTGTAACATATATTGGGCCACAGTCCAGTAGGATAGTAGAGAAGAAAGCCTACGAATCTTGGATTGGTTAGTTGAATTACCAGGCAAGCAAAACCTCAGGAAAAACTAGACATCTACATACCCAGTAGCCTCATATAAACTCTTGTATAACAGACAAGTCGAGGCCCCAAACAATACGTATTACGCTATTTTATATCCCTAATAAAACTAAAAACATTGGCAACCAACTAAATAGGTCTATTTTCACATAAATTATAATTAAACGTTCAATGAGACTGTTAGAAGTCCTGTAATCGTGTGAAGATTTAGATTTTCGACATAGTTCTTGGTTGTAAATTCTGTTTTCATGTAATACTCAGCTTTTAAGTTTTTATTAAGGATTTATTTCATATGGAACGCGATTTTTTTATGTGGCAACATTTCTCTTTTACGATATTGTTGTCTAGAAAGGAATCTGCTTTTTATGAACTGCTAGCTCGCGCCCGCAACTTCACCCGCGTGAAGGTCAGAAATTAGGCCACTGGAACTTAGAACGGGTTAAAAGTATTCTTTGTTCTAGCCCGGTTTATGGTCTATATAGCCTTTCCATCAGAGAGCCATTCACCTGGACCAACGTTGCCGTGGCCAACTTGGAAAACTTTGAACAAACTCCGCACTCAAATCGGCCGCAGCAAAGAAAAAAAAAACTCCACAGGAGGGTCTTCACGGATGGTTCCGATCCTCAGTGTATATGCGGCGTCTCCCCGCAGACCATGGCCCACCTTCCATCTTGCGCCGCATATTGTCACCTATACCTACACGTGAGGACCTATGTCTGCAT
The DNA here is from genome assembly GCA_963853775.1 of Xanthia togata. Taxonomy (NCBI): domain Eukaryota; kingdom Metazoa; phylum Arthropoda; class Insecta; order Lepidoptera; family Noctuidae; genus Xanthia; species Xanthia togata. Next base: position 5,871,171 of record OY970802.1, on the reverse strand, counting down.
CAGCGAATGGATTTAAATTATAATTATTGACATTATTTATAAACCTAATCAATAAATTGATGAACTGGCTTGAGATAATTTAATATATTTTTCACTTCTCATGCTCTGAAAGTGCTTATTTGTGCAGCCTATACTGCGAAAAATCGAATTTTGTGCACAAGCGCACTAACGTATCTACTCATAAATGTATCTATATTAAGGCAAAGAAAATGAGCCATACAGCCAAACACAATAAGAAGTTCATAGATAGAATTCGTTATTTTATAATATTTACTTTAATTTATTTGCCTTATGTGTTTTTTAAGACATAAAAACAACAATTTCCTTCAGTATTCAAAACTGTACTAATTTTATTTTGAGTTTTAATTAAAGAAATGTTATGTTATACTACTGTTTTATTTCCTCGCAATCGAAGTCAAAAGCACAGTTTATAACTCGTCCACAAAACCATTTTATCCTCGACATTACTATCAGCCCTCGCCTTCGTTTCGGGCTGCTAAAAGTCTCGGATAAAAATGTGCGTTCGTTTTGTGCACTTGTTGTAAAATCTACTATTATAATGTTAATGTGCCTTATAATATTAACGAACTGTAAATTTTATTATGATTAAGATGTGTATGACTAATGATTACATTGATGTAATTTCATGATATTAAAGAATGTGAGTACCTACTAGAAATATTTGCACGACTGATAAGTCGAATATAGTGAGACTAAAATTATTTTACCATGTTAATACGTAAGTACCTATATTCTGGCAAATAAATAACATTTAATTTAATTTCCAATTTCATCGAAATCCGATAAGCCGATAAGGCGTAAAAAGGTAACATACAGATATTCAGGTAGATTTACTTTCGTATTTATAATATTAGGATAATATGGATAGGCATTTCACTTGCTACATAATAGGTTTTATTTTATTTAGGAACTGGAAGACTGCTATAGGCTTATTTTTCTTTACCGACTATGCTTTTATTAAAAGAATAGACGGTGTGCATTATATCGTATCGTATCGTATTCATATATTAAAGACATCAAGTAATATCTTGATCCAAACCAACTTTATGACATTAAGGTATTTCAATCAATGCTAATTCACCGAACGGCTGTACGTTACGTAATAGATCCTGTATTATGAAAATTAACACTATTTCGAAACTTGGAAGTTGTGTAAATATTTTAGGAAACAACTCGGATAGCCTTGGCTGTTTTACTTTCTTACACGAGTCTCAACTATTGTTTGGTATACATTGCGCGGTTTATTTTAAACTTTTCTAAATGCTTCTGAGGAGAATGTTCAATTGACGGCGTGTTATTTTAAATAGTGCTGTAGCTTTGACCATGTTCTTTTTTGGATCATCCTTGGAACAGTTCCGGTGGTCTGCAGATTATGAACGTGTTCCGAACATATATCTTAACTAATTAGTTAGTAACAGATTGAGCAATAGATAATACCGTATCATTACAAGTTGTAGTGATTTGCCTCAGATATTGTAGGTATGATTATTATTACCTTCACCTAATGTAATGTTTTTGAAATTGAATCTGATTTACTCGTAGATTGTGTTCGAGCTAAGAACTAGGGCTTGGACATAATGGACATTGATTACATGTTATTGTAATGATTACAAAGATTATTAATGGGGAAATAATTTTGTAACCATTGATGGAGTGTGTTGCATGTTGTGTCAACGGTCTTCTCACAGAAAGAACTTTTTCTCAAACATGATTGGAAATTAACTGACTGCCTCGTTGGTCTAGTGGTTGCAAGCGCTACTGCTGAGCATGAGGTCTTGGGTTCGATTCCCGCGTCGGGCAAAGTGTTATTGGGTTTTTCTATCTGGAATTTCTCAGTAGCAGCCCGGAGTCTGGATTTGTGCCCGGTTGATGGCAATAGGCTCGCCCCCTATTACATGGGACTTAAACATAACTGGCGAAATATGGGTGTACCTACCTACTACAGGTAGGTACACCTCTGCCCAACCCTTCGGGGAAACAAGGCGTGATGTTATGTTATGTTATGATTGGAAATTCGAGCATTATCTTGACAACAATAACTATTTCTTCGAGATAAATCGAAATTGATGCACTGTTCGAATACATGCAAGCGCGTGGCTGCCAATGATTGTATGAAAATCCATGTCTGTCGTGTTTAGCGGCCGAATAAATTACTCACTATGTAAAAAAGTACTATACAAGTCTTGGCTGTGGCCAAGACTTGTATAGTACTTTGCTTTGCCTCGGCTCACATTGTCACTTTCATGTATCAATGCCCCTGTTGCCGACAGTAATGTTCTATATTCATATCACCGTTATCTTCTCCTTATCCCAATTTATTTGTGGTCGGCGCAACATGTATTTTTCTTCCATACTTCTCTAATAGTCGCCATCTCGGTAGTCACCCCCTTTCTAGCCATATCATCTTCCACACAGTCCATCCATCGTTTCTTTGGTCTTCCCCTCCTCTTACAGCCATCCACGCAACACTTTGCTTACTCAACACTTTATTCAAATATAAACTTTTATGATTCTCACATACTGATGGTTTCATTACCAATAATTATTATTGTCTTTGTTTCTTTATAATAATCACTCAATCTGCTTTATTCTTGTACACATTAGCGATGCATATCAGAATGGCGAAAAACGTAAACAATCTTCCCTTTTTGGAGATATAATTGTACAAAAGATATTGCATTAAAAGCACATTTCTTAACAAATGCTGACAGATCAATTTACAGAGATATAGACAGGGTATATCTTAATGTATTTTCAGTAACAATAACATTTATTTCAACGAAAAATAAGAATAAATTGAAAACGTCGACAGAAAACTGTAAGGGCCTAATTAGACATTTTTTGAACAGAAAGTTTTATATTTTTTCTCCTCAAAAGTAGGGCATTTCAGCAAAAGAAGACTAGCGAGGCAAAAAAGGTAAAATGTAAAAAAAAACTATGAAATATGAAGATTTCTACAAAGCAGGTTGTATGGGATTAAGGAAGGCAGGAATCTTATGGCGTGATTTCTATAGAGCATTTCTTTTCCACACTCCTTTTCTTCGCCAGTATCCTTTCAAGATGGCTGATACACGATGGTTTCAGGACCATTCTTAGAAAAACTTGGAAGAGGCTCATGGCTAAATGATAACAGTCGCAGCCGGTTCGAGGATGAGTCACCATGCATTACATTTTGAGAACCTTCGTGCCTCGGAAAGCACGTTAAGCCCTGGGGCCGATTTTGACAGTCGTTACGGGTGTAGCCAGAAGACCAAAAGTCTAACTCCCAGTCTAACCAATCAGGGTATCGTGTTACCCAGTAACTGGGCTGTGGAAGTCAGATAGGCAGTCGCCCATGTAAAATACTGGTAATCAGCTGCATCCGGTTAGAATGGAAGCCGACCCAAAAATAGTTGGGAAAACGTTAGGTAGATTGTTGTCTTAGAAAAACTTGTCATTGGAAAATACAATGATACTTAAAAAAAACCTGTTAAATATTTTTCACACTGAAACAAATCTGTGATTGGGAAATACGGTGATACTTCTAAAAGGTATTTTAGAAGTCATGTACCGTTGAAAGAAAAATCGTGTGAAAAAGCTGTGGTTTCGATTTTCCTGTTCATTCATTGGAACGTTATTTATACTAAATACTTGGAATAATTCTATTCTGAAGTAAACTACGTTGTATGTAGCAACTATTTCAGACAGTCAATTATATTGCGTTTTTGTGATTTCAGTGAACTGAGTCGTGAACATTGTTTTTGTGTACACTATGAACAAGTGATTGGTAACATAAACTATGACATCGTATGGCCCGCACTGGACCAGCGTGATGGGGGGTACTGGCCACTACCTCTCACAGAGGAGGCTTGTGTTCCAGCCAGGGGAATTATAGGCTGATGATGCATGGTCTTGTAGTGTCTTCCTATATTTACTGTCCCGGTGCAGTCATCAATGGCTAGCTGATATGTAATTCAGATTACGTATTGGTATTGTTTTCCGCTTCACCTCGGTTTTAAATAGATTTCTCTACTTCCTATACAAGCGTGAAATAGCTCCCAGAAGTGACGCACCTAGAGTCAGAGGTAGGTAATATTTTTTGGTGAAAACATTACCTAGATTATATATTTAATCTAAAGAGAAGAAGGTTTAGTGAGTAGAGGTATAGCAGGGTATCCGCAACGTAATAATAATAATCATAATCTGAATAATTTAGAAGATTATTTATTGCTAATCCATTGCTTCATATGTTCGAAAAATTTGTCTGGTCAAGAACGTAAGTAACGCAATGAATGTTGTTGAACTGTTAAAATGAAACATGTGTGTTACGCAACTAAGGTGCTGTTAAAAGCTTTTCAAAAATAGCAATGAAAATCCTAGAAAAACTATAAAATTGAAGATTCTCCAGGTGTTTGTGTACAGAAAGGGTATTAACTCCGTTAATTTAGTACATAATAGCATTGTCGATTGAACCCAAAGTAAGGTCATTGTACTGTTACGCTAGGCCATACTTAACAAAGTTAAAGGCGCTGATCCGATGGGCCTGAACAAACAAAACCTATAGAAATATATATAAAATGGCGTGAATTTGGTAAACAACCTCCGATTACTAGGGGTGGTACTGTAGTGCTATTCTGTAAAAATCTCATCGTGAAAACTAAGGTGAAGTGAGTTTGAAGTGAGCTGTCAATCACTAGAGTACCTAGCGTCAGGATGACAGTTCACTTCACAATTTTTTTTTCTGGTGATATTTTTACACAATAGACCGGCAAAGACCAAATCAGTCTCAAAAACAATTTTGAAAGTAGAAATACGTTGTTTATAGTCGAGCAGGCTGGAGTCATTCTGTATAGCGTTTTTTAGGGGTACTTGGTGATTAGGGCTATCTTTTTTGGGTATAGAGTCTAAAATTACTTGTGGTATGTATCAGTCAAGATTTTGAGTTTTTACTAAAGGTAGCGTTGGTCAATGGGACGATTAAATTAAGGATTGCTTAGCTAACGATACGTGCTTATGTAACCTACATCGTGTTATGAGGGCAGTGCAATTGCAGACCATTTTGGGCAGCCTAGCAATGGCTACGTAATGCATTATCAAAATCATACATAAACTCATGCCTTCTTTCCATGAAGGTAGCTAGAAATTACAGAACGCCACCTGCTACGATCCTTTAGCTTAATTTACTTTCATACATCAGAGGCCCTAGTGTGAGTTTCATTAATCAATCTCGATTTAACGCATCGACCGCGTTCGGCGCTCCGATTGGCAACCGGCCGGCCTACACCAGTGAAGGGCCAATAGAAGCGCCGAACGCGGTCGATGCGTAAGGTCGAGATGGTTAAAAGAAACTCACACTAAGGCCTCTAGTCGTATACGCACGCCCCAGTTGCGAGTACTACGCACCTGAAGAACTTTACCAATAAGGTCACCATATAGGTGACAAAATCAATGCTTCGATTAATTAAAATAATAATCGAAAGGTAAACTAAGCTCATGCTTGTACAGCGTGTATCAGAAATATGTGGTCATATTTGTAGTAAATAAATAATCAACTGTTCTATTCAAAACTTCAATACCTGCTCGACCCAAATCTATGGGATGGCTGAAGTCTTTTTACGATTCTGATGTTGGTCCCATGGAGAAAGTAGTTCAGTTTAATGGTAAGACTGGTTGTCAGACTTTCCGGCTTCTGATGACCCGTAATGACTGTCAAAGATCCACAAATGACAGCCGGGATCAACGGCTTAACGTGCTTTCCGAGGCACGGAGAAGTCTCGGTATGTAAAGATGGTCAGCTATCCACAGACCAACCCCGGCAAGCGTAACTTAACGTGATGGATCGAACCGTGCGGTTGTTATTACTTAGCCACGGGCTTCACTATTATGTTATTTAATACTAAAAGACCATAATCGTCATATTTCAGGAACATTATAAGGGTAGCAACCCTGCTCAATATTGGTTGCTTACCAAAAGGTCAATGAACCCAGCATTGGACCCTCGACGATAAAACATCAATTGATTGTTTTTCGATGACAATGAATCAAGTGTATTGGAAACAAAAGGACTTTCGTGATTGTAAAGCTACAATATTTCTAAATTCTTAAGAAAATTGTACTCGTAGTCTTATTTTATTCAATTTTTTTTTTGGAGTCTGTAATTTGTAAAAAGACAACGTAAAAACAGAAGAAAATAAAGACAAAATGACAGATTCTACGGCGCGATATCAAAAATGAAGGGGAGTTTGTTGCGCCACTTCTTCTTAGCTAATACACTACGAAGTGGAGAAGAGCGCTTAAATAAAAAAATATGGTACCTAGTTAAAAATTATATTTTTTATTTATAAGTAATGATTGAGAAATAAAAATCATTGGAGGATTAATTATTATAGCTTCAATAGCAAAACGTGCTCAAATTCCTTATAGATCTTGACTACCCGTATTCGGGAACTTGTGACTTTTTTCCGAATTTGAATAAATAATTTTGGATTTTGATTTTGAAGAAAAATAAATGTGAATACGTCTTCGTAAAGTAGAGATAAAAGTAGTGAGTTAAGCACTTGGCAAGAGTTTTTAACATCAATAAATGTCAGATTTTTACTGTCATAGTAGAATTTATAGATAATATAATTTTTTGTTGTATTTTTTTAACGGATTTTGTGGGTATTTGGTTCCAGCCGAGAGCTTCTTGGAAAAACACTTTTCTTTCAAGATGTGAAAACGTGAGACAGCACGTATACATTGTTATTATGTAGGTATGGTGTGCAAAAAAAAGTTTATTCGTTGATAAAAATATAAATGTTTTAGAAAATTTACAGCAGCACTTTGTGGTTCCCTAGAATCTGTCTTTTTTAGAACTGTTATACCCGTTTTCACAAACACAATGCGACATTTTTAACGTAACGCAAAAAAAAACACCAGCAAAAATACAATCGATTCTCTGATGCGTAATGCTTAGACAACACTTAAAGCTTGTCTAGCAACAGATTTCTACAATGTTCACAGACACCGAACTTGACTTAAAAAACCACAGACAAGAGTCAACAACTTAGATTTCGAAGCTTACGAATTGCCTACTGAGAAATGAATGGTAAAACGGGAGATGTTGTTTAGGAAACTGCTTACGTTTAGACCTAATAAGACGTTGCTTTGCTTGACGAGAGAATCTTGTTCGTTCGTGATCCGTTTCATACTAACGAATATGTGTTAAGCGAATTTGATCCTTATTACTACTAGAAATTATACAACTGACAGGCGCATTCTCTCGACGGCCGGACTTTATTGAAAACGGGAATTAACTGTCATAATTATCTGTCACTAAAGAAATAGGTATATATTTTTGGAAATCCCTAAAGCTTCGTGCAGACTAGCGCGACGCGACAGCGCGACGCGACACCGGCTATTGTTATACCGTGAAGTTTTCTTGGAATTTGTATTGTTCGAGTCGCGTCGCGCCGTCGCGTCGCGCTGGTCTGAACGAGGCTTAACTCTAATCTTACTGAAATAATACAGGGTAGTTATAAAACTAATCTATTCCACAGAAACAACGCCGAAAACAATGACGTAGATTCCAATTCGAAACGAAACTGGCAAGAGGACAATTACGACAAAGGTAAATTAATTATCACGTGGTCTCAAACACGTAGGTATACAGAGGGGGGGATAGTTGGGATTTATCCCTCCCCGGAATCTGGCATAACGCACAAGACAGAGTCTTAAAACAGCGGAAGATGTCTTGCATGTAGAAATCTAGCGTCCTCGAGTTACTGGACGTCAAACAACACGAAGAAAATACTTTTGTAGCTATTTTTATACCGTCCTTAGATGATTTGATTTCTGGCATGAAAGACCGATTTGCCAATAACAAAAAACTACTTTCTTCGTTAGCTGGAAAATATTTAAATTTATTGGGACAATAGTATTGGAGATGTATTTAATAAAGGCGGAGTCTGTAGTGTGCCAAGTGGAAGAATATAGAAAAGAAACCAGTCAATAGATGTCAAATATTTCGCTGTTTTGATTAATTTAACAATATTACTGTATGCTGCCCTCCCGAACCTAAAATGCAGTAACAGCAAAAACGCGAATTCGAAAAAACGCGCCTATAATTTAGAATACATAAAGATATATCCTAAAAATATATCGCATGGTCTACCCATGCGACAAATTTCATCCAAATCCGTTCAGCCGTTTTAGCGTGAAAGCGTAACAAAAAAATTAACAAACTCACTTTCACATTTATAATAATAGTTAGGAATGTACATATACATATTGTATGATTACGATGTATGTCAGTTTTTACATAATGATTAATCTGAACTAAAAAATGGACCATAAAACGAAAATCACATGTATTTCTTATGCTAATCAACAAAATCAACATAAAATCTTTCTTCCAAACATTACTGAATGAGTATTCTGTCCTACAAAAATAATATTCAGAATAGATGAAACAACAACTTACACGATAAGGTATATAGCGATAGATATGCTATGTTATGTTCTTCAGATTTTGAAAAAAAAAAACTTTATGGTCTACAAAAAAAAAAAAAAAAAACGACTGTTAGCTAATAAAATACACCTGAAACGGTTACAACATGAAATTCAGTTTCGTAATTGCAATTCATTATTAATATTCTAGTTCACAAGTTAGCGATATTTCATATTTCCATACAGTAATATTGCCAAATTAATCAAAACGGGTAATTATTTGACAGCTATTTGCGACGTTGCCAACTTTTAGGATAAACGCTCTTGATGAGGGAACAGGGCCTACAATTCTCCATACAAAATGTATTCCCCTTTTTTCTTTCTGATTATTGCATCTAGGGTAATCATTTTTTTTCCATAAAATCAAGGTTTCCTGTTCTTTCCTTTTTTTCAGCAACTTATCGGTAAACAAAATATGACCCTCCAAAAAGTACAAAAATGCCCCATTTTTACCGCCGTAATTAGAGGATTACCAGACACATACGAAAAGTTTTTAACATAAAAGAAAATTATAGGAACCTAGGCATACTCTTTCTTGAAATTTGTAAAAAAACCATCGAATCGGTTCAGTTTTAGAGGAGAAAAAAGGGGAATACGGAACGATATCTCAATTTTTTTTTGTGATATAATTTGTGTGAGTTGTTTCTTTCGCACCCTACGGGCGCAGATTTGAGTTAAGACGACGGCAATAATTTCTTGAAATGGCGCATATTTGAGGTAAGACGACAGCAATAGCTTTTTCAAATTCTTCGCAGGCCCTGTTCCCTCTGAGTTTTTTTTCCTGAGAAACAGAAGGGGGGGGGGGGGGGGGACGAGCGGCTGACTGGGTTCCCTTTATTATCAATTCATTGCCAGATCCTGAAGCCGTTGATGGCTGCCAGCGGCCACAGGAAAATATTATTACAGTGACTTGAATACTTTGATACTGTAGTTTTAATGAATGTCCCCCCCGACTTAAAAGTCTGGATACGTGCCTGCGTGGTCTTTCAACTAATGACGTTTACTATAGTCGACGAAGACGTCATTCAGGTGCTGACGTAAGCATATTTCGGCGATAAAAGCTCTGTAGACAGCATGTTGACGTGACATTTAGACTTAATTTTGTTGACGTAGGATTGAAAACGAATTGTATATTTGACAGGCTTTGGAATTGATTACGTACAAGTTGATATTTTGAAGTTGACCTGCTGTTAATTATCAAGGATTTTGCGTAGGTACGATTTCGAGCCGGCGTAACCGTGACGCATTAAATAAGGTGATAGTGTAAAATGCTGAGAATAATGGCGAAGTACAGAATTGTTTGGAAAGTAGCAGAATAAACACAAAATTTTATTGACTTGAATAATTTGACTCTATAAGAACAGACAATAATAAAACGTTAATGTAAGCAGGGTTCGAAAACTTTATTTAAATAACGTTTTTAAAACGTTTCTAACAGTTCTTTGTATAAAATTTTGTTCGGAACGAAAACGAAATATGTAAGTTTACTAAGTTTATTCCGCAGGACGCAGCCGCGCACGGGGGGCGTGCAAGCATGAACTCGTTTAGTTAAATTGTACCTTATCTACGATTTATTACATCATTAATTCCAATGCGCTTGCCGTAAAGGTTGTGCTGCGAGTTTCATATCGATCAATCCAAAATGAAAAAAAAAAACGTAACCGAAAAAAACGGTGTTTAAAACGAAACCGTTTCGAAAAACATACCGTTATCCGAGCCCTGATAGGAAGGCCGCTCTTTGATTTTCGAAGATCCATAATGATTAAGTTTGATCTGAATTTGTTGAAAAAAAAATCCTTTTGCAAACCAGCATGATTTTCCACAAAAATAAAAGTTCGCATCTTTGTGTATTTTAGGGGCCAGGGGGAACCATATTCGATCCCGCTCCATCCTAAAACAAGCCAGCACTGTTAAAAAAACACAAATAAAGGCTCCCACGGGCAGACGCGACGCGACGGTTGACGCGATTCTGGTATAACAATTTCCATGAAGTTTTCATAGAAATTATTCTACAAGAGTCGCGTCGCGCCTGTCTGCACGAGTCTATAGAGACTCGTTCATCTTTAAACTTATCATCAGTCTCTTCAAATTACGTATAAAATTAATTATAAATTAATTATGCATTACGCAGTTACAAGGAGCCGTGTCGGGCGCTGACGACTTTCTAAACAATGCCTGCTATTAATAAGTGCTACGAGCTATTTCGACGCGACGCTATTTTTAGTCACACGTTGAAAATTACAGCAATGTATGGAGCTATGTGTTTATGATGTCTGGTATCAGGTGATTGGGGCTATGTTTGGTGTCTGTTCTTAGATTCTACTTTAACTTATGCTAAATAATTTTCTCTGTTAAATAATACGAAACTACTTTTTGGAAGGGGTAACTAAAATAAATTAAAATTTCTATAAATTTTGACGTTTACAAGTGTTGACATTTAAAATAAATGATTTGACTGTAACTTTGAATAAAACATGTGAATTTAAATAAAATAGTAGTCGAAATTCGATCATAATTCATTTAAATTTTAAGTTTGATAAGATAGTCCATACTAATTTAATTCCATATTTATTACATATTAATTCTATGCTGCCATGTCATTATTCTAAGGTTTATGCAATTCTAGGCAGTGTGTGTGTGTCCAACGCATGGAGTGTGTGTAAAATATTATTTATTCATATAATTTAATTCTAATTCTAATATTATTATATCGAAATATTAGCTTTCTGCGCTCCTTCTCCATATAAACTTTAACTGTGCGAAATTTCATACTCTTCCGCCCGCATAACTTTCGTAAAAAAAGATTTTATTAATAAACGCTATCTAAGTGAAATATTATCGTTATCATCCCCTAATGTAACAATTAAATTACTGTCATACGAGCTTATATAGCCCTGTTACTAGAACACGTGTTAAACGTGCGCATACAACCACCCCCCCCCTCCCCCCTCCCCCTCGTCGTCACCCGCCCCGCGAATCTCTGACGTCATATCACACCCCTATTATGTGCGACTATTATCTACAGTTGTCTTGTGTTTCTGATGTAGAAAATACTCGGTCGTTGGCAAGAAAAGTAGCCAAGTATATTGCCACTTAGGTGCTAAACAGAAAGTAACTCTGTTGAATATATAAAAAGAAGAACTTCGAACTGTTACCATGGAAATATTCTCCACAAAATATACTAGAAGAATTCGAAGAATTCCGTCAAATGTATTTACCGGTTACTAAATAATAAGCAAACTCGGCTGCCAATGGAGCGGAGCGGTTTTATCCAATTTCCAAATTTTCCGAGCAAAATGGTTGAACACAGGTAAATGGGTAGCCAGGTTAATTTGGAACGACGGCGTACCGACTATTTACTGAATGGCATGGCTATTTCGATTAAAGCTTCGTTCAGACTAGCGCGACACCGGCTATTGTTATACCGTGAAGATTTCTTAGAAATTGTATTGTTCGAGTCGCGTCGCGTCGTCGCGTTGCGCTGGTCTGCACGGGCCTTTACGAGTATCAACGTTGAAAAACGTTTTGAGGAGCACTCAGTATTACTCGTACCAGACTTCGGCTATGCTTTAAGTTTATTTAAGTTAGTTATTTCGTAATTCAGTTTCGACAGAATTTCTGAGGAACAACTTTTCTGAGAAAAATCTTTTTTGGTCCCTCAATGTTGAGTTAAGTAGCTATTGTTGTGGACAAAGGTTGGGCCACTTTGTCACGATCGCGCCAGTTTTTACTTCAAATCTTTTAGATTGTAGGTAAAAATCATGATTCATCATCGTTCTAAGCTGAGAATATTGAGTCAGCTGTTAATAATTGTTTAAAGTATTACTGACTCACATAAAATTATCCTTATAGAATAAATTCAGAAATAATAAAGATATGAAATTCTGCGGTCAAAATATACATAGGCAAGTCATCGGACAAAATCGTCAAGGCAAAGAACCTATCGCTATAAGTGTTTTGAATGAGTTATTGTAATTTGTCTATGGATGGCACTAAAGAGAATCGTCCACCGCCAGCTACACTAAGTTAGATTGCATAGTTGAGCTTGAGCCAGTTTTTCATACATGTCCGTCCAGCGCGGTGGACTTAATTCACTTTAGCTGGCGGTGGACGATTCGGCTAGTGGTGGGAAAAAATTATAGGCATTTGTTTAGATTCTAATAAAAAAATATCCTCAACCTGGTTAAAACAGACAACAAAAATTTGGAAAATTGATACGGTTCTTTTTTCAAAACGACAAAATGGCGGCTTTGGTTTTTAATAATGACAATAAAAATTGGGGAAAATAGTTCTTTTTTCAAAACGGCAAAATGATTGCCCGTTTTTTTTTAAAACCTTCATATTCCTATTTTGAAATTAGATAAAAATCTGAGATCATAATAAAGACGACCTTTTAAACAACAAAGTTCCGTGCAAAAGAAAATCAATTGTTATTTGCGTGACCCAGTCGTATCAGAGTCGGCTTTCACGCTTTGTCGGCGGGACATTCTCGACGGCGCCCTTGACATTTTAGTAGGGATATTAGTTTCTGCGTTAATAGAGGAGTGTATATTAGTTCCAAAGTAATGCTCGTACTTGTAATACTATTTAATTGGGTTAAACCACAGTCTGAGGATTCACGGTTCAACAAAGTTGATAATGAGATTTTAGGTATCCTTGACAATTCAAAAGTGCCTGTACGAGTAAATGGTTTAATTGAAATAAATGCTTTGAGTTGAGGTAGCAAATATTTTGGTGGTAACAAGTCTCCTGGTACAACAATATTGATTCCGATATTAGTATGATCTACCTACACTACCTATTGAACTATATTTTCTGATTTCCGCGCAGTTTATAGAACTGAATAAGTCATAAAAAAGAGCGGAAGTCCTACACTTTGCATCTTATTTTCCAGATTTGCTGTTACTAAAATGTCACATTTGAACTCATTTTCCATATTAAAACTGGTAGAGTCCGAGGTTTCCCAGCAAACATCATGCCCATTTTCCGGCTATTTTATGCAAAACGGGCAAGCTGTCAGTTTCACTTTCAATGCCACGGCTTAATTAGCCGAGTGGCGGTCGATATACCGCCGCGGCGAAAATAGCAACACTTTTCATTTATGCCCAGCAGTGGGAGTTCCTTATGATGGCTGGTGTCGATTGATGGCCATTTCATTGTTTATTATGGTGATTAAGTCACGAATAGATTTATTGGCGATTTTGTAGATGTAGCAATGCAAATTGGAAACGTCTAGAATGTTTTTTTTTTGTAACTGAAGACTAGGGTGAGGTGTCCCTTTTTTCTAACACAAAGGGCCATAAAAACTGGGGTAGACTGTTGGAAAAATGTCAAGGATTGTGTGTGGCGCAACTTGGAGAAACTTTTAATTCTAGCAATAAAAGAAAAAAAAACTTGAAAAAAATCTACATTATTATCTAAACAACCGAAAAATTCAATTAAACTGGATCAATTGATCGCAATTAGACCCCTATGACGTGAGCCATAGACAAATATTTTCATTGGAACTTTCCCGGTCAACATTAACGTAATGCAGCTACGATATTGTGTTACTAATTCGTTTCGGAAACGTTCTAAAAATAGAAATTGAACCCTTATTTGTCTTATTACTTTAGTATGGAGGGTAAGCGGAAGTAAACGGAGTAGGTAATGAAATTGGAGTGCCTTAAGGGGTTGCGCTAAGGTAGAAAGAGGTAAGGGGTAAGAGGTTAAAATGTTCTTACGTTTTTTTGTAATTTTCAGGACATTGACAGGTTCGAGCCATCTTGATTAAAATATAATTCGCGACCGAAACAAATGTGGCTTTACAGAATTATAATAATTAGAATCAGCAATACACTCCTTATATTGGAATAATCCTCAAATGTCATGATTTCATGAAATAGTCATTCAACAGGATTACATGAACTTAGAGAGTTGTATTGATGACTTTTATGAATATAATTCTATAAATAAATATTTGATACGGCCGCGAATCATATTTAGATCAACATACAACCTGGGGCCCAAGTCTGCTTATTTTATAAATTCGTCATTCCTACATGATCCCATTGTCATTTAGCTAAAAGTTCGTTGGTTGATCATTGTATTCCACAAACACGATACTCGTAACGAATTAAAAGAAATGACTGCACAATGACGTTCTCATGGTAGGTCACTGATCAAAGGAAATGTAAAAAAAAATGCAGATTACCGCCTAAGTCAGTCATTTATTTTTTATTATTACGAGATTACCAATAGATGCCATTTCTTTCAATGGAGTGTCAGTGGCTGACCATTTGAAAGTTATAATGACGCCAATATGTTAGTAGATTATCAAACTTGTCAAAATCAACAATTAGAAAGAAAGAAAATACATTTATTTGGCACAACAAGTAGAAAGAGAAAAAAAAATAAGATAAAAGGAAAAAATACAAAATAAAAAATTATTTTGAATTATGAAATCAATGATAGACCCATTCTGACACTATTGTAATAGATGACTCGAGGCGCAGATACTGAACTGTTAATTGTAGAAAACGTAAAAAATAATAATTTCGCGTTCTACCCTGACGCTTCCACCTTAAGAAAAGGGTAAAGTATACAAGAGGAGGGGTTCTGTCTGAAGGAATAACTGTTATTGTAAGTCAAACTATAAAAGTAAATGTGGAAAATAAGGAATTACCTACATAGTTCAACACCAACTTGTGTATGTCAAGCAGATTCGTTCTAAAAATACCTACTTAAGTGTTACAAAATATATCCAACCAGATTGAACGTAACGTTGTGTTTATGTTATGATAACCACAAACCACATAATACAACGGACTACTGACACAATACTGTAACGGGAATCCTAGATACAAACTCGTAAATTTATGCTATTATTTTATCAGACACTTCAGAAACTGACGCAAAAACTCAGATTTTACAGTTTTGCGGTAGCCCACTGACTAACAAACGATATAGGGCAGCCGTATTAGAATCGCGTAAAAATGTCTAACGTTGCGGTTCGCGATATGTTTCATAGAAAATCATTAACACAATATGACTTTTTAGTTTAGTTCTACCCAGGTTAGTGGGTCAAGTGATCCATGATCTTAAATAGTCGAAATATTTTGGCCATTCTTTTGTTTAAATATATTTAAAAATAACTAAAAAGGAAGTGAGTGTTGTTCTTAGCTTTTATTCAGATCAGGAACGAAAGTTAAAACAGAAGAAATTAATTATTTTCTTTTGATTTCCGTACCAGTTCACTTACTTTTCGTCAACAACTACCTACTTACTGAACTAATTTTTCCTCAAATCTCGGCAAACAATAACCAGCAGTGCATGTTGTTTAGAGATCGGACGATTAAAATTAGAATGAGTGTAAAAACAGAAACCTCTCCACTTTTTACCGACTTTACTGAACACTATCTTCCGTCAGCGGCTTCGCCCGCGTGATATCTTTATAAATTACTAGCACTTTGCCCGCGGCTTCGATCCCGTGGTCTTTCCCGCGGGACCCGTTATTTTTCCCGGGATAAAAAGTAGCCGTGTTACTTCCTGAAAACTAAGCTTTCTAATGGTAAAATATTTTTTCAAATCGGTCCAGTAGTTTCGGAGCCTATTCAATACAATCAAACAATCAAATCTTTCCTCTATAAAATATTATTTTTAGTATAGATATTATTGGTAGTACTCAGTGATATTATAGCATTCTACAGGTGATAGATTTTTTTTAAATCAGTCCAATACTTTTTGAGTTTATTCATTACAAACAAAATACAAATCTTTGCATTTTATAATATTAATGTAGATAATATTAGTGTTCATTATGCTTAGGACTCAGCAAGTCAAAAACTTGTAAAGACAAATAAACTTATAAGTTACTTAATTACCTATTTATTAATTATTTGAAAGTCACCTTCCACCATTTACAGATAATACTAAACTCAGTTTTCTGGAAACCGCCAACGTCGACCAAAATCGATTTGTTTACGACCAAGGCCCCTTTCGGTTGACCTTTACTGAAACATCAAACGAGGTTCATACAGGAGGTCTATTTGACCACGTCCGTCCTACTAAGGTCGGGTGTGCCAAATGACGGAAAATTTGGTCACCAAGTCCCCTTCCAACTTCCTTTGGTTCTTGATAGATAAATTAGGTATTGTTTATTTGGTGCACACCAATTACATAAGGTTTAATTCTTGTTTCTAATTAATGTTTTTTTTTAAGTTCAATAAACATAAACTCTATGTCAGTGTAAATGAATTTGATCTGAGACTGAATAATATTGTTGAAATAGTCATAACAAAATATGAAGTGGTAGCGTAAACTGAACCTTATGTGTAGGCATTACAGAGGTTTATCCTAAAACTCGTGTTTGTTTACATGTTTGGCAAATAAATTGCGAACGCAGATTAGCACAAAATGCAAAAGCACGATTAAATAATAACTAATTACATAAATATCTCTTGGTGATCGATTAGCCAGTTTGTAAATGAGGTGACACCAAAACTCGACAAGTTCGGGACACGTCGGGAATTTCAGGAATTGTTATGACGATACAGTACGTAAGTGTGGAGTGATTGAGTCATGTGCTAGGAAATAAAAAATTTAACGTATTTTGAATGTAGCCTACTTAAATTGCGTTTTCGAAACTGAATACTTAGTATTTTTAAAGGCTCATTTATTAAACGTTAAATAAGCATTTGTTACGTTCAGTTGTAATTTCTAGGTTTCAGTAGTGGGTTGGCCGGAACTTATCAAGATGGCGTCATAACAAACTAATTGGTGGGAGCTACGATCTCTGTTGGTTGAAGAAATTGTACCAACCAAGCATTATGAGATTTTAAGTCGACATTTATTGGGTATTTTTGTAAAGTAATATATTATGAATGGAGAAAAATAAAAAACCTTTTATCGATTGTTTACTTTCATTTCGCTGCAAGGATCTCTGCATGACTCATCACACCAACGAAACCGATCCTCTAACTGCGCAATAAAATGAATCACCTAAACTTCACAACATTTAAAAGTCTGAGTCAGACTTTAAAAAACGAGATTGTTCTAACTTCTAACCAGACCACTATTAACATCGTCTATTACGTTTAGTAAACAAACCGATGGTTAGATAATAGTTAATCTCTCTTGAAATTGAATAATCATTGGAAGTTTCAGAGAAATGTGAGATAAATGGTTCGCTGACAGAAGTCTGGCTGTTCTGGAAAGAGATCGAGTGGAAGTTAATGAATGTCAAACTGTTGTGGTATTTTGTGGATGTGGCCTAAATTCAGTTCAACGGACGTCGCGTAAAAAACAATTATTGCGTGGTTTAGCGGTTCTCTTATTGGGTAATGGCACAGATTATAATACAGAATGTGCACTCCTCATTTTTGGTATGAAGCTACAAGTACGCGGCAGACCCGTCTTGCTGGACCAATTCAGTTACGCGATAGAAAGAGAAGCAACTTCTATATGAACATAACTGTAGGTAATTAGCGCTCTGCGACCTTTGCACTTTATTGTGTCATTGCAAGAGTCGCTTTTTATTTTAATGATTTTGCGGAGTGAACCATCTGTAGTCATCTGTGGTAATGGTTACTCATTTGCTTGGAATGTGAGGAAAACATATTTTTTTAACAGTTTTCTTCTAATTAAGTTTTTGCTACATATTCAAGTTGCTTTACTACATGAATGCTCAACTGTTTTAATCAAGCCAGGAGGTATTTAAATGCAATTTTAATTACAGCAAAATATGCAAAAGAACGACATGTTTAAAACTTACATGATACACGAGCCTTTCTAATTATATTTAAAAGAGAGCCATACAAAGCCGAGAATTAAGCAAGTTAATATGACATAATGAATGAATGAAGGGATTAGGTATTCAGAGCTATAAGTTGATGGGCTTATAGCTCTGATAATACCTACTCCCTTCATTCAGACAAACATTCCATTCATTCTCCCTTTATTCAGCTGGCTTAAAGCAAATTAATTTAATGCAATATCAAGACTTTTTAGCTTTATTAAATAAAGAAGCAATTACTTAATAGTTTTATACGAAAATACAACACCCTGATAAATTGCAAACTCTTTAAAAAAAGAACATGTATTACATACACAGCGTTCCAACAAAATTCCGCTGAAAAATGTGTTACAATTGTATTGCAAAAGTGTGTAACAACAGACATTAGGTATTCGCGATGATCCCGTCAGACGGCTGTTCCCGTCATTCATAGTCATCTATATTTCTAGTTCTACACATTTATAAACGATTTACTTTACGGGGAAGGGGAACCCAGTTCTGTTCCATGCAATTTATTTTAATTTAACACGACTATTACATGATAAACATGTTATTTACATTTAAATACAATATTTGAATGGAGTTCATGAAAACCGGAAGCTATTTGAAAAATCCAGATTTTCTGGTTGACATTATTACGCGAAGGAATTTTCTGAAAAGTAGTTTAGAACGTTTAAGTAACCTATTCTAGTTTTGTTTATATAAAAATAATGGTGTGTGGAAATGTACAAATAAATACAACAATACATGGACCAATCCTTAGCCAAAGATATGTTTAAGTTATTTTCCTGTTCCCGATTCCATGGAAACCAAAATACAGACCCAAGGTATGCCGTAAACACAGCCATTGCCAAATATCTCGAATACTTTCGCTATTATTGTTTACCGATTCTTAAAACAGATGAGTTATCGATAGTCGATACTGATCTAATTGACCGATTAATCGTTAAAAGTATGTGGGCCAGTCACAGTGACTGTTTACGAATCATGTTCCTCACAATTACGCACTTCAGATTTTATTAAAACGAGCTTTATTGCGTAAACAATAAAGTCGATAGTATCGTTAATGGGATAGCTGGCCTGAAGATTTATTTATGGGATGCTTAACTTCAATCCAATATACTTAGGTAATGAGTGAAATACGAGCGCCATTTTGATGCGTTCCGTTTGCCAAATGTCTGTCGGCGTTAAGTATTTGTTTAGGCTTCGGAAATCACGTTACGGAGGAAATACGAGTGCTAGAGATTATTTACGTTTTGTGTCGAAATCGACTTGCCGTTACCACAGACTGTTATAATATTATTCTTACCGCTACTGTACTCTTTGCTTTTGAAGAAGTTTCTATTCCATAGTCATAGTCATAGTCTATGATTTACCTAAGTACAGCATTATGTGGTGAAAATCCGTCAAGCTCGAGTGATTACTTGCAGACTAGTGATGTCGCCATGTGTTATTAAAGTTGCGCTTGCGCTGCACACGTCGCTTACAACAAATTGTCGCCGGCCATTAGGTAACCCATTTACCTAGATGACTGTTACAGTTCGCGTGGGAACGGGTAGCTAAATTAATTTATGTTTTTCTTTTAATTTCTGGACCGCGGTAGAAGTTGATTGATTATTTGATTAAAAAAAGTATTTTTATAATTGCACAGGAAATTACAAGTATTCAGTCCGAGCTTACCTACATACAATATGTATGCTTCAGCCTTGATACAAATCATGTGTGGTATAATTATTTCAATTTAATGTTTACATCCATATACGCCTCGTGTAGGTATGTCTATCCACAGAATCCTCACACAAAAATAAAGACGTCTATAAAAAGATTATTTATCACGATCAAAATAAAAACACATTTCGTCGAGCATTACTCTTCACAGCTCATACACAGCCTTTTCAATATCAACAAAGGAGAGTTCTAAAAATAGCGACAAAGAAAAAAATAACCTAAGTGCCTACTCGACGTTATAATTATAATAGTTTAGGAAGGTATGTAGGGCGATAGAATCTGAGGTTTTCCAGATGATTTCGCCGTTCGCGAACCCAATTTTGGGAGATTAAGTTAGTGATCACTCAGATCCTCTGATATATTGAACGTTTCTAGGTCAAACCCTGGAGATTAGTACAACCCAAATAGCTTGTTTCATAGTTTCGTAATTATTTTCTATTCCCGCATTATTTATCGCTGGGCGTTGACGCCGCCATCTTGTTCGGGAGCTTACGACCCAACATCGGCATCGGTCGCGTTTCATTGTTTTGAGGTGAACTCTTATGTAATTTGTACGGGTCAAGTTCATTCGTGATGCAATACTCGTGTCGCCTTTTAGTCAACAAAAGATAAGTAAAATTAGAACTCGACCTTCAAGAATTTTTTGTAAAAGCCCTTTGAAATTGAGAAAGAAAAGATATAGCTTCGACAAGGTAATAATTCTGTCCCCGTCAATTTCTGATTTGGGTCAATCCTGTGCCAATATTATTTCTATTTCCATTTAGCCTAAATACACGAAAATGGAAATGTCAACTCCGAATTAACGCATTCAAGGACACTGAACGAGACACAATAGGAGGTTAATAGAGAATTAAGATAATAAGGCGAAGAGTGTGATTTTTTGTTAAGTTTGTTTGAACGCGGTAATCTCTGGAACTGCCAGTCGGATTTGAAAAAATCTTTTTGCATATGATAGCCCAATTCTTGAGGAAGGCTATAGGACCCTAGGACTCTTAGGAGTCAAAGTCATAACGCGGTGCGATGCGACAGGGTGGAAGTTAGTGTAAAATACATAAAGCCCAAGTTTAGAACTAGGTCAACTGCCTGCAAACTTGCGAAAAGCTCAGAAGCTTTTAAGTTGTCTTCAAATAAGGGATGATGAATTAATTACTGTTTGTCAGATGTTTGGCAGTACACTTCCTGCCCTTTATGTTTGAAGGGACGAGTGATTTAAACGCGTGGTCAGCGTTTACAAATTGGCAACCTTCACTCACGCTCATGGAAAAATGAGGACGATTTTTCATTGTGACCTAAAATGGCAAAGACACTCCCTATTTGCCCACTCTATAAGGACAATTTTATTGCAATATCAATAAGGTAAAAGGGCGTAATAACATGCAGTGACAATATCCATCGTAAAATATATCGAGCCAGATGGATTGAGCATCTTCAGTATGTACTTAATGAATTGCACACAAATTACTGAACGTGAAGCCCATCGGGGCGGCATTCGACTTGCCCAACTTATTACACGAAGTTATTACACGTCGGCCTTATCACTCTAAACGGTGCTTATGCTGCAACGGTGGCATTTAAAGTATTTTAAAAGCGCAATCGTGTTTCGTGCACGCCGACGCTCCTCGCAACACGTCGGCCTATTGTTTTAAACTGCTCACTTTTAACCCGATAAGCTCATCACAATAACGATAATCGACAACAACACAATACAATTCCAATTATAACTGTATACGGAGCTTGTTAATTTAAGAGAAGTGTGATTTTTGATAGATAAAGTGTCGATTACTCGGTGATGGTCGCTCGTTGTTGTTTTTCGGCAGTACCCGCGCTGCGGGCTGTCCTCCGCCCTCACCCTATAAGGAGCCGCTCTGTCACCACACACGTCGTTTGATTACGCAAATTCGAGACAACGCGCCCTCAAATTAAGCTTGAAGCCGCCGACAGCAGAACTTAACGACCTGTCTCACCGCAGGAAGTGATTATTGTTTATTTTTATAATTGGCGTGGCAGGAAGTCGGAACCAGCCGCCACGGCGTGTTGGGTCAGGAGGCGCACCTCACACGCTCATGCAAATAAAGCAATTTGACCAACGTCAGTTAATTGAGCGACACCGTCTGAGGCTGAAATATTGGCAATTCACGTCAGCAGCCTGTCGAAACGCGAGTTACAGCTGATTACGCTTAATTCGGCAAATATCGATAAGTAATCAACGACATGAAGAAATTAATACTGGAATAGTTAATTAAACTTGTAATTGTTTGGTGAACCGAACGTGGTTAGAATGTAAAACCTTAGAACGTAGGTTTTATATAGCAGTTCCACGAACCCTAAAGGTCAAAGTCCTTGTTGTGTCGAAAATCGAGAATAAATACTGATAGACCCCGTTCTAAGAGCGATTCAACGATTGCCGTCAATAAAAGGTCCTCGTTGAGTATTGCTAGGCACTTGTTCCAACGAAGTTGTGTAGAGTTCAACGTCCTCTTAAGGGTTTGTCAGTCAGTAAAAGTCTGTCGACAGGGAAATGAATGACGCCTACGATCGGCGTTAAGAGTATTGCGTTTCAACAACAAATGAAGCGACAAATGAATAAAGTGTGTTGTGGCGCTTCCCGAAGGTCGGCTATGTTTATAAATAACCACTTGTCCCGCTAGGAGCACTTGACTGAGGCCCGACAAGCACTGGACACTTGGACAGTTACCGTCTACTGCAACTTCCTTGGATATGTACTTGTCCGAGTTAGTAATTAAAAGATAAAATGACGTAAATTATTGCCTGGGAAAAAGTCAAAGAGACAAGAAAATGTAAGTAATTGGGACTCCTTTTAAGAAGAGCTTTCAAGTTGGTTATGATCATGGTTAAACTTATAATAACAGTAAATCTAGTAATCGTTAATAGTTTCCACGGTGAAATACCTACAAATAACCTCACTACTAATAGCCACAAGAAAATTCTATTATGACAACAAGCTCGAAATACAATTCAACAATTCTCCTTTTCTTTAGCCTGCCAGTATTCTTCATTTTCCAAGAACTCCACTTTGCATACAGAAATAACACGTTTATTATATTAATATTCAAAGCACCGTTGTTCTCGACTGTACATTATGTCATGCCACGAAGATTCTCTCCCTGTGCAGTATTTCTATTTAAAAGCGGCCATTTGTAAACCTCAAGTACCTCAATTTAATTACGGTTTATTTTGAACGTGTTTATTTGTGAATCACATTGGTACAATGGCGTACAATTATAACAAAAGATGTTTATTTCTGTTGAGGTCGAATACCTACGCCAAAATTCCCTGCACCTGATGGTTTGATATTGGTGTATGTAGGCAGGCAGGGCTGGCTAATAACATGATCAGTTTGACGTGAATACTTCAAAAATATTACATAAAATAACACACGCATATAAAGGCGTGAGTGTCATTTTATGTAATATTATTAACTTTTCGGGGAATAATCCCCGACAGAGTAGTACACCCACATTTCGCCAGTCATATATGTTTTAGTCCC
The DNA here is from genome assembly GCA_963853775.1 of Xanthia togata. Lineage (NCBI taxonomy): Eukaryota > Metazoa > Arthropoda > Insecta > Lepidoptera > Noctuidae > Xanthia > Xanthia togata. The sequence goes on along the minus strand of OY970802.1, from coordinate 5,847,676 downwards.
ATGTAATAGGGGGCGAGCCATTTGCCATCAACCGGGCACAAATCCAGACACAAAATATAAACTTTTTACAGAAAAATTGAAACGACTTCAAAAAAAAAACACTAAAAAGTGCAAAATAACTTTAATTTCGGAAGTCGGTTGCAAAAAACGAAAATACAAAACCAAATACATAAATTTTAATATTACGATACTCGCATTTCCTACGAAGTTTAATGCCTCTACGAACTTCTAACCCATCACGATTGCATATATTTAACATTATTACCTTTAGCAAGTACACACGAATGCGTTAGGAAACAATAAGCGGTAACCCTGGCTTGAAACAATAGGGCGACACCTGCCCAGCATTGACCCGCCATCCTATACCATTCAGTCGCCGCCTGCGCAACTAACGCCTTTTTGAGAAAACCAAGAAGATCATGATAAATCTCCATGCATTCGTGTCTAATATTAAACACCCACTGAAGCAGAGCTCTTCCGTTCGAACAATAAGACAAAACAATGGCTTGAAATATAGTAATATCTTGTTTTCTTAAGTAGTCGTATGTTTACAGCATTAAAGTTTAAGATTACGAGCAAAAATGGTTTGGAATTTGAGAAATGAGATACAATGGGCAATTATTGTACTTACACTGTAATTTTGCAGCGCTGAAATACTATTTTATTAACTTCCTGCTCTGGTGTGTCATCATAATCCGTTGAATAAAGACCTTTGTTGTTATCTGCTGAAACATGTTCTACCATAACAAATCTTGCCTTTTTTTTTGTCAAGTAACTTACTCATGAAAGAGTGACTAATTGATCCGCGGATCGCAGAAACTCAATCCGTCAAATATCAAAGGAGTTCAATTACGCAGTCACTTGTAATTCATCGGCTTGTGGGTCGTTAATCGCGTAATCGGATGCGCGGGCGCAGAATCGCGGAACGCGTCTCCCGATCGATCATCGATTGCGTGCGAGCGATCCATTACGGTGTGCATCCACGATGCCCATTCCATTATTTTAGCATGTATACTTGATGATCTGTCCTTCGTCTATTAATGGAGTAGGGACGTCAGGTGAGCTTCTTTGGATACGGAGAAATACGCTACACTGAAATATTGCGGTGTATTTTTTGCTCCAAATTATGTGTTTTCTAGATAAAGCTTTTATTGTGCACACGTCAACTTTGGGAAACTTTCCATGCGTGGTTTCCAAAGAAAAAATATTAGAACGCAAATATTTCGTTACTTCAAATTACTGAACACTATGTCAACGAAAATAGATATGTAAGTGTAAGCTCAAGGCAGGCTAAGGAAAAAAATAGCCAGTCGACTAGCGATGTAATGCTTACTCGTGCGAGGCGAAAAAGGATTTATGCCTCTCACAGCTTGAGCAATAAATATTAAACTATTTATATCCATAAAAGTCTAATCTAGTCTGTCAGCTGTCTATAATCGAATAACGCATTACCATAATGAAAAATACTAGAGAGTCCGCCAAAACATTGCAATAAATAAGGGGATATCGATAGCAATTTTCATATATTAATTCTGACGTGTTAAGAATATGCCTGAGGGGTGTGTTCGTGAGTGTACCTGACCTTGGAGGGGCTTGTTAGTGTTATACATTGTTTGAAACCATTTTTAGAACCAAACTATGACTGAAAATTTATGGAACTATTCTGTATAGATCCTGGCCCAACTCGCGTACGATATGTGACACTCTAAAACATTATACTCTATCAAAACTTCTTACACAATACAAATTAGTCTATATATTTTTAGTAATAATTCAATCATGTAGTTGCCATACTCGTAGATCAACTTTGCCAAACTATCACATGAATATTGCATGACAACCCAATTTCCTGTCAAAACGGAAACGACAAACATCTACAAGTATTTTGCGTAAATAATGGCCGCCAAGGTATGCATGGCATCCTTTTGCTTCACATTAGCATTCTTCCTCGAGGCGGTGGCATTTATCCAGGGCAAGACGGGCAACACTAGGCGTGGGTGGCAGCACCGAGATAACAAGCCTTCTCGATTTATGGAACTATACGTTATTATAATAGGACGACTTATTCTGGGGTGAGGTAATTGAATTAGACTTATATATTTCTTTGTACTTTTGAAGATTGGTAAGTAGGGCATTATTACTGAAAGAGTTTTGTATGTTTAGAAGTACCTCTAAGTAGATTGAAAATTCGTCTAATTCCTTTTTTTGAAACAGTTGTGTTGCTGTTTCGACATAACTCTAAAATTCCAGCGTTTCAGAGAGCTGAGCATCGAATGAAAATTCAAGCACAATGAAAGATTTTCCGGAATCTTTCATTTTGCTTGAACTTTCATTCGATGAAAAATTTCAGTGCAGATTTTCTTATGTCTATCTCAACAGATTTTTCAATTAAATATAGATGTGTATTTTACCAAAAGTAATTACTTAATCTTCCACCAGAATAGAGGCATGGTCCGACATTGATCTGATTACTTAACATGCAACTTCTTGCATTTTCGTTGGGTGTTAACTTCATAAATATGTATTTGGTACATTTAGTGCACGGTATTATGCTAATCACTGTTTTGTTCCATTGATTTAGTATCGGCAACTTAAGTGCGGTTAATAAATACTTTGACGGTAATGCACGTTCAATAAATTGTTATAAAATGCAGTATATAGTGTAAAGTTGTTATTTTGATCGTAGATACGCTATCGTGTTATTAAGTCATAAAGACGTGAATATGTTATCCTTCACACCTTTTGCTATTAATAATTGCAGTCAATTACATTATTAATGTTTTGTAGAGTTAATACGGGACCTATTCAGTCTGCTACGGCTTACCAAGATATTTTATGGTGGGTGGTAAACTAATATCACTAAAATGTCCAAATATTGAAAATAGGCTAGCTATAGCATTTTGTTTTACTAAATATTTCGTTGGCTATTTTAACAGGGTTGATAAATTTAGACGTTAATACTTTCTTATTATGTGTTTACATATCTCGGGACCCTGGGGCCCCGGACCTTTTGAAGGCGAACGAGGGGCAAAGCCAACTCGCAGAGGCCCGTTAGACGTTTTTAATGAAATGAGACACCAACCGACGATTATCCCTGTATGCTCTATGTAAGTGTACCCAAGGACAACCCACGGTTGGTGTAGGACTATTGCAGGATATGAAAATTAAGATAGGTATTGGACTATGGGTTTGGATGGCTAAAGTTGAACGGTGACCTGAAACTATGGAAGGACTATGGCCCCTGCCTGATCAATGTTTTATATGTACACGGATAACATGGCAGGGGGTGACTTACACACTCAATAATGGGCCCCCGAAAACAGTCGCTAGCAAATAGTGACGTAGCGACAAGGGAATTATTATTGTAGGATTTTAATATGATTTCACAAAAAGATTTTTATGATGAGATCTATTAAAAAGCACTTTACCGAAACTATGCGTCGGTACAACATAAACCTTAACTTTACGAGACATTGAAATTTAATTTATTTGTGTTTGTAGCACTTTGCTATTGCGTTCTAGGAAGAATTATTTTGGAAGAGAGTGATTTTTAGTGGCCGGGGAAGTCCCGATACCCCGCAGCCAGTATTTTTAGTCATTTTAATGTAATTTTTATAGTATTTTTTCAGGGCCGCTTATTGGACATGATTCCAGTCACGTAGGCGTACCTACATACCATTGGAAATTCCCAGGCAAAGAACTGTAAAGCAGTAAAATGTATATCAAGACTGGGTGTCTTTAAGTGAGTAGAGGGTGAAGAAGTTACTTGTAGGCAAACATGCTCGATTGTCGACCACTTCATCGCTTACCATTAGGTGAGATAGTTGTCAAACATGTCAATCATAACTAATATTATAAATGCGAAAGTGAGTTTGTTTGTTTGTTACGCTTTCACGCTAAAACGGCTGAACGGATTTGTATGAAATTTGGCACACGGGTAGACCATACCCATATGGGTAGGACATAAGATACTTCATATCCCGATAGTACGTTCCAGTGGGATAATTTCCAACCTCCACCCGGACGAAACGGCAAAAGCTAGTCAATAATAAAAACAAAAGTTGGTTTATCGGTCGGTAAAGCCGAACCGACAGAAGGCAAGCATACTATAAGCTAACTTCAACGAGCTACTTTGTTCCAAAATGGCGTCAACGATTTTTTTTTTGTTGTAAATATTATTATAGACCTACTCGTATTGTATGTAATTTTATAGACACATGGTTTTAATTCAAGACGACTTCACATAGTTAATTATAGTAATATTCTACAAACTGGAACTACAATACAGACTACTGTTATGGTCCTCATATGTACAAAACATGAATAAATGGTACCATATTTGGCTCAAGTTTTTTAATTTAGACAATATTAGGTCAAGGAGAAATCTTGCTTGATACCAAAACACATGACATTCCTCTTTTACGTGTTCCGAATGAGAATAGGAATATAGAGTAATACATCAGGCTAAGTATTTGAGGAGTGAAGTAGAGCAGAGCATTGTTGGTCCTTTGGAAAAATAACAATATTCGTTTATATTAGAAGGTCTCCGAGGTAGGGACTTAGATACCTACGTTCAAAAAAATATGCAGTCACTTAGTGAATTCCAACGACGATTTTCTTCAGTATATCTAATATTGAATGATAACAAGGCGTTTGTTGTGCATATTAAAGTGTCGACTTATTTATACTTTTATGTAATAAGTCATTTAAATCATGTTTGGAGAAAATCAACTTCGAATTTTGGTAAGTCTAAATCTTTTACACGTGACATTTAAACCAACATAAACTAGTAAACAACGAAGTTTCATGTTTTGTTCAAGGATATTTAAGTAATATAAATTAGTAGCATAATTACTTACACGAAAATTAGGAATGGTATTACATAAATGTGTGCTTGTAACGTAAATTAGAGCAATATGGGCGCTAATTAGAGCTTTGATTACATTATCCTATATTATTAAGATCAGGCACTCTAAAGACAATTTCCACGCAAGCTCCGCCCCCATGCACCCCGCCACTCCACTATGTGCTAAACGCTAACACATCAGTAATAAAGTTGAATATCGCGTGCGCTCATTGGTCGTGTTCGAGCATGGAACTACATGTCGTAAGTCTCAATTCTTATTTCGTTTATAACTAAAGTAATAATTTATCTAGAAATATATAAATTTGGATAATAAACTATATTTCCTTACCGTCAATAATTATTTTAGACATAAAAGCCGAGTAGATAATCTTGTTTTTGTTTCAAATAATCTTTAAAAAAGTACATGATTTTCGAATAAAAAACGAATTGAGCGAAAATGTTCCAATTACGTAACTGAACTGAAAGAAAAAGATCCAATAAATCTTATACTAAAGTTCTATTTTGATTATATGCGTAAATGTTTCAAAATATTATTGCAAATTAACATACAATTAAGGGAGCCTCCTCTTAAATGAGCAATATTTGTATACTTATATATTTATATTCTATATCTATTCGATGTTGATGACAGTTGCAATATAGGGGTTTTCGGGGGAAATATCGATCTAGCTAGGTCTCATATCGGGGAAAATTCGTTATCTCCGTATTTTCCCTCGAGCAGAGCTCGGTCGCCAAAGTTTAGAACAAGATGGCTACCTAGAATAATGTCATGGTAGTATGGGATTAGTAAGTACCTACTATCATGGCAGCATGGAATTAGTATGTACTATCATGGCAGCATAGAATTAGTATGTATGGAATTAATACTTTACATGGAATTAATATTAACTTTCCTATACTATTAAATGAGCATTCTCTGTTTTCACCAGAACAGAGCTTGATCGCCCAGGTACTCAAGACAAGAAGGCTATTTCTGAGAAGGAACTTTTTTTTTTCTGCTACGATGAACATGTTCCTACGGGTTTCAACAGTCAAGCAACTGACATTTCTTGTCATATCAAGATGAGGAAAAACCATAGCGACATTCTTCTTCTGATCCCATAACACCATGGATAATTGAAAGATTAATCTTCTATATTTAAAAGGACATAGGATTTCCGCACTAGTCATAATATGATATTAATAAACAGTAGATATATAGAGGCGACAGTTCTCAGAATATCTAAATCTATTTCATTCGCGGAATGTCTTCCGTGAAAGTTCAGTACGCGAACTTAACAAAATAGCCTTTATAGCTAAGATAATAAAGGTTTTTGAACTAATGGTTTAATAAGGAATATAACACCAATGTTCGGTTTATTGTACTAAGAAATGTGTAGGTAATGTCAATAATAAATTGTAGGACATGCTTCGGGGAAAGACAACTGTCGCGAAGGAATCCTTTTGATCAAAAGCAGTTAATTGAGGAAACTATGCTGGAGTTACGGAATTACTTGCAATAGCTTAAGAAAATGTAACAGTCGTAATTCATCATCATTATTTCAGCCGAAAGACGTCCACAGCTGGAAATGGGTCTCGGGACCGACCGGACCGGTCCTGTCCAGCAAATTCCTGGATGCAAGATTTAACAACATCACCGGAACATTCTATAGGTAGTTACTTTAGTCCTTCATTATATTTGTCTTGTAGCTGTCGTGGACAGCCCAGTCTTTGTTCCAACGATCACACTTTCAGCAAATATCAAGGAAGCTATAAACAATATTTAAGCTTTACTAAGAATGCACAAAACAAGGAGTCTAACTTCATTCGCATTCCAGAGACGATTTATTTTAGAGTTCAAACGAAATTAATATATTCAGTAGAAGGTATATGCAGAATAAAGACAACTTCAACTATATCTAACGAACTGATTAACAAGAAAATTAATGTTCGAACCACGACATAAATTTTGCACGTCTACATGTGACATGTACACTTAAGGCCACGAATCTTGCACCAAAAATATATCATTTTATAAATTTATTGCTTTTATCGTGAATGAGTGACGTTCGTATGAGCCTTCGGAGTGCGCAAGAGTTGATATTGTTAGTGTTTTGACGTTTAGTGCGTGGATGAGAGTGGGCTGGGAGTGTGACACCTTTTATTACAAGAAAACAGTGGTTAAGTTGAAGTGAAGTGAGTTGTGACTTCCGCATTACGTACATTCACGTTTGAAGTGTTTTGTTCTGAATGTTTATTTGGCAGACGACTTCTAACAATGCTCCACATTTTACTTGCAATTCTTCACCCTTTTATAATTGAATCTCTTTTAAGCGACCGATATTGAAAAGTGTAATTAACACTCGTTACAAAAATCACATTGTGATGTATTCATTATTATCTTGACGACTTAATTCAAACAAACAGTTGTGTTTCCTATAGAATTATGTCCATAATTAAGAAAGCTACATGTTAATTCCGTGACAGCTGCAGTTCCGCCTCTGATCACGTGGGTCAGAAACGTTTGCCGTTACTTGTACGCTTGGCTAGTTCTTCGGAAGGTGCGGGTTGACCCAACGCAGTGGATACCTAAGGGTTGAATATGGAACCATCTGGTTTTTGGGTTGCTTAAGTTTCATGGCACATCAGCTGCTTAGACGGATAAATAAAATTTACTTTACTACGAGTTTAATTGGCACAGTGATAAAATCTCACCTATATCTACTGTAATTATCTCAGAGGTTTTTCTACACTGACTAATGTCAGTGTATTACCATTGCTTCATAGCAATGGTAATTAATAACAAAAGGTAGACCGAAACTCTTCCTATTATTATATAAAACCTGACAATAAGCCAGGATACTAGTGCTTCCTGATCAATTGATCAAATAATAAATTGCTGGTTAAAATTTCTTTTTCTTAGATCTTTTTAGTTTGACGTCACCACACCTTATTCGAGTTAAACAATTAAAGTCAACAAATCTATATTCTTTAATTAAAACGTTGACAACCCTAAACTGTCGTTCGAAGTTTAAACAATGAATTAAACAGGAAGTCGATAGGTAGTTTATCTTGAAGATAACCGGCACATCTCTAGAATTCATAATGTGTAACTTATACGGGTATCTCAATTAGTAATTAAGATTAGTCTTTGACTTAATTGGGCTTAGGGTATCGCTTGGTTTATAGAGGTGGCAATAATTGCAATTTTCTGTTAGAAAACCAAAAAGTCTGTGGCACAGTAATAATAAAGTAACAGTATTATATTTCGGCAGTGACCTTGAAATAATTACCTACCGCCGCTCACTTTGTAGATAAACCGCGCCGCGCCATATTGTTGCGTACCTACTGATAATGATATACACTGAGATTTCAAAGCGCATCATTTCGGCCGTTTTCTATGAAGATATAACACTGTTACTTATTTATACTGTGACTGTGGTCAAGGAATGTGAAGAACACATTCGATTTTGCGCTTTATTTTGGATTGGAAAGTCTGTGATTTCGTTTTGTTGAATCACATTCCAAGTCTACCTTTGATCAGAAAAACCGATAAATATTCATACCTATTTTAGGCTCCATTCCATTACCTAAAAAAATCCCTAATCGTTTTGTGCATTAAACCTGTCGATATTTTATAAACAGTCTGGTATTTACGCGCCATAGTAATTTATATAAATAGTGTAGCTAGTGCCACGTAAGCAAACATTAGTCGTAGACAATAACAAAACGAAAACCATTCCGCGTAAAACAATATTCCATTACCTCGCTGGTTCAAAATATTTGCACTACACTGTAGACTTTTATAGGGCTGTCATTACAATGTCAATTTAAATACGAAACATGTTATTCATGTTTCGTATTTAAATTGACATAGGTAATAATGATTGGTTTCTCAAATTCAAAATATTTTATTTCACTTAACACTACATGGGCACTCATGAAACGTTAGAAGCTAGGTGCACGGTTTCAATTGGTAATTTTCTATGGAGAGGAACCAGCAAGAAACACCTGGTTACTCTTTTAAGCTTTTTTTTAGCTTTAGCTTTTATGCTTGCAAGTACCTATAAGATTTTCATATCGTCTCTGAAGGCCAATAATTCTCTTACTTAAAAAATGTTGGTTAATTGATTGTATTTTTGACAGATTGCGAATGCGATTAGTGTGAACGTCTTAAAAATTACGGGAATTGCTCCTCTTATATTCCGGTCACATCATTCGACAGCCCTAGCACACGTGCAGACTATACACTCTCGACGAACGAAAAAGGTACACTTCGAGAAAACCATAGTACGTCATTGATCGGAGCGAGCCAAGGCCGCACACAAATAGAACCTTCCCGTAAAGCTTCCTTCATATATTTAATGTTTGGCCTCACCATACATGGATTTTCCGAGCTTTTTAGATATTGGTTTACCTACATGTTAACAAGGTTTTCTTGTGTGTTAAGGCAAAGTATTGGAAATAGTTTGTTCACAGTTGTAAATTAAATTACGCAGATTCGAACTTTAAAATAATCATAGGCTTATTTGGCACTTCATTCTTGTGATAGAATAATTTATTAGAATTTAAGTTTTTTTTTTGTTTCTGGAACCGAACCTTTTTTAGCTTCGCGGATTGATACAGTTCTGTTTGTTCATTCTTCGTTAAAGCTAGATAAATATAATCTATATTTATTACATACCTGACTGGGATGGTGTCTGTACATGTACAGCTTGGTGCCATGCAGCACACCCCACACCTGCTTCCAGGATCTGTCACTCGCACGCTGTGACAACAAAGACAATTTTATAAATAATGCGCAAAAGATGCAATTTTTATGGTGGTAGTCCATATTTTAATTATGTTTTTTGGTCAATCTATACGACGTGTTCCTTTTGATGTCCCACAACTGTAAGGTTATATGCTGAAGGTAAAATTAATACAAAAAATCCTAAAACAAATGTTCCAAAAATACCTACATAGTTTCGAAGATAACTTAACACTCTCGATATGTGTATCTTATGTTTCATTAATAAGTACGAGTAAATCATTTTCATGCAAACCAATCATTTATATTTAAAGCTAAGAAAATGCGACGTTGTCATATATTTTTTATAGACAAAAATAGTCAGAATTAATTTGTGTTTTTAATGATTTTTTATTTTAGTATTTCGCGTAAGTTTTACATAAATAATTGTGACTGTCAAATTTTTCCGAATGAAAAATGAAAACGAAAATATTAAAAAGTAATTCATGTGCCAGTTGATTCTTTGACATGGTCCCATTAATACCCTAGAGTTAAGGGATGTCAAAAGGAACACGTTATTTAGCCCTCTGCAATTAGGTAACTACGTCCCTATTTTCAGATATTTCCAGACTCCTTCAAAATAGCCATAGACATTAGCAAAACAGGCGTAGACTGAGTGTCGGCACGGTTAGCGCAGTGGTTAAGCGATTGACTGCTGCGCTGCGTGTCGCGGGTTTGATTCCCGCACGGAACAAATATTTGTATGACCTACTTACATCTAGTTGTTCCGGGTCTGGCTGTTTGTGTATGTGAGTTTATTAAATGTTTGTAAACGAACCCACGTTAAAGGAGTGATTCCTAGTGTGGGGCAACGTTTAAAAAAAAAAATATATATATATATATATTAAAAAAAAAACTATGGGAAAAGTGATACATAAACATGGCTTGTATGGAAGCACAGCTTCATAAGGAAGTATAATCATTAAGATAGTGGTCTTGGAGAATTTGTCTACTAAAATGTATATTTCTGATATTTGTTATTACTTTGTGCAAATTCCAGTACGGTTAATAAACCGTACTGCAATTTGCACGAAAATAAAAAAAAAATTGCACGGAGAAATATCTCCGTGCAATTTTTTGAAGTGTAACATCTTTCCTCTCGCTTTTATGCAATCTGTGGGAGTGATTTCGTGAAAAGGGACGGAAATATGTAACAGGAAGCCGGGGAAGCGCGCGCTATTTGATTTGACCAATGAGCGCGCGCGGTGTTAGAGTTGGCCGTCAGCCAAGAGGTCAGATGTTACACAAATCCTATGCGACTAGGTACTGTAAGGATAACTTGTATTTTTTTTTAGTGCCTAGTTTAGCTTCCGTTGTTTATTTGTGTTGTGGAGTTTTAATTTATCACATACCTTGCCGTTGCTGACTACCATCTTGATCTGCACGTTGCCCTGCACGTCTCCTTCCACAGCTTCCACCACATTCTCCGCTATCTCTTCCTCTCCCTTCTTCGTTGTGCTATATAACAATTAACATTCATTAATTACGACAATCCTTATACAGGATTAGGCAGGGTTCGAAGTATTTTCAAATGTAGATGGATCCTCTAGAAATGTCCTTCCTTACTCATAAAGAATTTTGATTGTAACAAGTTAGTTTAAGATTGGGATATCAAACCATTGTTTCTTTTGGTAGTATTATTATTTTATTTCCAAATTTACAATTTTACATAAATGCGATAGGTATATTTAATTATCTTTTGATTTGATTATTATAGGTCAAATATCTTACTTTACTTATAGGTAGGTTACGTAAAGAACAATTTATATTAAAATACAATGAAAAATCCTAAACTAACAAAGAATAAGTAACACAAACATGCCGTATATACATTCAGACACTGAATTTTACGTACATACGAGTAACACAGTAGGTAAATGATAAAAGGCTCGTGCAGACTGGCTCGACTTGTCGCGTGACGCGATTCTGCGATATATATCCGTAGAAAAATTGCTAAGAAAACGCGCGCGACGCTACATACAGAAGCGGACTGTCGCGGTGATATCGACGCGCCACTATAGAAAATGTTCCTTTGGTGCCACGCTGCTTTTTCGCGCCCGCGATATTGCGGCGCGCTAGTGTGAAAGGTGTTGCGTGGCGATAATATCGCAGAATCACCACACGAAACGTCGCGCGACAGGACGCGCCAGTCTGAATGAGCCTCAACATTGAGCGTCTACACCGAAACATGCACACATCAAAATATCGACAAATTATCTCCATGCAAATATGTGTTATATTTCAACAATATCGACGTCTGTTCCACCGAATACGATATTTACAAAGCTCTCCCCAAACAAGTTAATTTTTAAATCGATTTGCGGATGAATTTGTTTAAAATGTGGGTAGGTAAACTTCGTTATTGAATGGTCTCACTTGTTTGTGATATTCAGTACTTACTTACCGATGTATTTAATTATTTAATCATGATTCAAGCAGTGCAATGCAATTTAATTCAATACTTTACACTAAAACATCGAAATATCAAGTTTTGATATTCGGCTACTAGAGGCGCTATCTATGAACGCATTCGTGTAACTATTGCACACATTGTAAAAAGCGCCATCTATGGGTGGGACGACGTACCGCGTGGGGAGGACGGCTTGAGGGTCGAATATTCTCAGCAGTGGAGTTATGTCATCCGTGAACCGAGGGGGGCGCCACTTTCGCTGTCTGCGTTTTGAACCCAATCACATATACCCCGTTAGTACAATTTAAATTACCAATTTAACCCACGCTATGTTAGGTACATGATAACGGTTACTTACTATTATCTACAGACAATTTATAGTAACAATCGTCTATCTACAACATTTCTATGTGACACAGTGATATTAAAAATTGGTGCTAATCACAAATATTATGTTATCTGGACAGGTATAAACGGTAGTTAACTACATTGGGTGTCTACTGGATACGTCAAATACGATTAATCAACAGTTTTCACTTGTGTTTGTCACTTAATAAAAAATCTGTTCAAAGAGAAAAACAGCAAAATATTGGTCAAAAGAAAAAGCGTAAGGTGACAAAACAAATGAGAATTTCTATTTCTTTTTTATAATTAAGTACTTATGGCTATTGTGCTAAGAGTTAAAGGTACGTACCCTCTAAGGCCTTGTGGGTCGTTGTCTGGTTCCACGTCACTGTCGAGGTGCAATCGATCACCCCATGTGGCTTTCAAGTACGAAACCCTTCGCATGGCGCGCTCTTCTTCTGCTTGAAAGGGAAATTAACCTTATAAGTCCTGTTATACAGTTTCAATTGCATTACCAGATTAGGTGATTTATAAGAGCAGTAATAATAATCAATTGTGGACTTTATTGACATGGCGTTAGGGTTGATTATTACATTTAAATGATTCAAACTCAAACTCAAAGCATGAGCACAATTGGTAGCAAAGCACGATTGGTATACTGACCACCGAGTTGAGCATCTTTCTTTTGTCTTCTTGTCACCAAATCATCGGCAAAACCTGTCCAAAGAAAATACTTAGTAAAATAAACATTTTGAGCACAACATTGTACCACAACATTAGTATATTAGACATCGAATGATCACGACGGTTAGTTCTGCATTAGTAGCACACCTAAAAGCACACAGCATTCCTTGAAAACGTTTAGAGAAGACAGGTAAGTCTGAATCGCCTCCTCCCTAGTTTCAAAGCAACGTCCTTCCAAAAAGACATTGCTTTGAAGCCTGATTCGTTATCACATGAACATGGGTCGGATATCAAACGAAATTGTTAGTAAACGAGCAGGAATTTGTTATTGCAGAATATCGCGTCGTGTTTTAGCATTAAAGTAACAGGCAATTCCGGCAGGGCTGACGTCTTAAGTCCGTGAGAAAAGATAAACAAGACGGAGTTACGGCGTCAACGAAGTCACAGATTAGTTGCATACAGATATTCAACTCCCAAAATTCGTCACCGATGTTTTACCGTGTGTTAAAAATCTCGAATAATGTGCCGGGTAAAGAATGTATGGTGTGAAGTACAATACCAAGGAGTTAAAACGACGCATCAGGCTCTAGAAAGAGACTGTCATAGTGGTATTTATGACAGAGACAACGCTCTACATAGCAGTACTTTTTCAAAAGCCGATGTACAACTTTACAACCAGGTACAGTAATCTGTGTTCCAATCTGTGACGTATATAAGTTGCACATGCAGCGCGACACTCGGTAGGCAGGTTAGGGAGGGGACGAGAGCATTCCGAGGACGAGACTCCTCCGACCTGAGTCGGCTGGCGTGCTGGGCGTGGGCGACGGCTCGGCGCCGGGCTCGGCCCCGGGCTCGGCCCCGGGCGGCGCCAGGCTGAGCTGCGTGGGGCGCGCGCGCGGCTCGGCGACGCCCAGCGACACGCGGTTCATGGCCTCCATCTGTTCCTTGTTCAGGCCCATTCGTCGCTTCGCGTGACTGCCATCTTGGGGCGGAACGGTGCCATTAGACGCGTGCGAAGCTGTGTACGTGTGTGTGTGTGGCCATCTCATTGGTCAGCGTTGGCTTCGAGCGATAGGTTCGCGGGTTTATTCGAATGCTCGAATTTCAAATAGATACCTACTTCTTTTTTTACTTGATTTTGTTTATTTCCCGAAATTAGTGGACGCTCAGACAAGTATTAGGAATAAACAAGCAAAGTTTATAAAGATTGAGAATAATAATTATTAAGAGTTTAGAAAGATTATTATCAATGATTACAAATTAAAATTAATTACGAATGAATCAAGAATCAAATAATGTTTTAGACTTGAAAATTTGATGATTCAGATAGTAAAGCATTCAAATAAATGATATTGTGAATAAGCGTATCGCCAACCAATAAGCCCAAAGCTAAATACCGAAGAATCACATTGTGTTCAACGATTTAATTATGTGTAATGTTTGTGGTTGTAAAAAAAACTGAATGAGCGGAAAGTTCATAAATCGAATGACTTATAGTTGAACATTTTGTGATAGATTTTTTGTTCATTTGTTTCATAGCTCAGCATTTTCATGTAAATGAAGTGAAAAGACAATACAATTACACCTTTTAGTTGTATTCATGAATAATGAGGTTAATTTACTAGTACGTTTTTATTCAATTTATATTGATTCATACTAACTTCGCCCTTTGAGCTTCAACAACGATTTACGAACTCTGCTCCACTCACACTCTACTGTGAATGTGTAGTGATGTGAACCCTGTCTACTAGTGATGTGATGTGTTCTAGTGATAATATTATCAAATGGCAGTTTACCTGTGGCATGATGTCTTCTAATAGGTAATCCATCGCTTCCGGTACTATTCGACCTTGTTCGCATTTGAACCTTTTCTGCATCTGCAAAAGAAAGTAGATTATGTTTTATGACTTATAAACGTATGAGCGAGGAACAGGGTGTCAAGTTCACTCATCCTCTATGGAAAAGGGAGGATCCTCCGACCAGACAGGTGGTATCTGGTGGGCTACTGCCCGACGATTGACGTCAGGACGTTGTATATATACTCGGCGCGCGGTATACTCTACTTGCGCGATGCAGGATTTTGCGGGACGTCATGGTGATGCGTAGTTCGCATTTGGCGTTGTAGATGCCGCCACAGACTTTTCCAGATCATTTACTTTTCGGCTCGATAATATAAAAAAAAACATAATTTTTTGGTGTTTTTGGTAGAGTTTTAAGTCGACCAGGAAACTGTGATAAGCTGCAGACGAACATGGAGCATCTCCTTGGTTACTTTGCAAATCGCCAAATATAATTTGGCGCATAGGCATGTTAGGTATGTCTCAGTCCCGGGTGGAGACTCATTAAAGAAGTGATAAGCCGCCATTAACTTTGAAATGGCGAAGTTAATGGCGACTCGGAAGTTAGCTGCACACATGAATTTGTTACTGCGCAGCGACTCGCCTCATGTTCCAAGCCGCCATTAAGTTTGAATCGGGCTGTACCTCAGATCTTCTTTGAGATATAATTCGTTATCTATATAATTATCATCTATATATATATATATATAAATGAATGTTTGTCTGTATGTCCTTTATAGAATCGTAAACTATGCATTTGATCATGTGATGATCTTCAGCAAAGTGTTGTGCATGAGCCCACGAAGGTTTCTGAGTTGGTACGACCAATCTTAGATAGATGGCGCCACTATCATTCCAATGAATTTCATATATTGCCGTGACAGTTAATGCTGATTTGAATGGGTAGGGTAGGTAGGGTAGAGTAGGTAGGGTGGAGTAAGTAGGGTACGGTAGGTAGGGTAGGGTAGGTAGGGTAGGTAGGGTAGGTAGGGTAGGTAGGGTGGGTAGGTAGGGTAGGTAGGGTAGGTAGGGTAGGTAGGGTAGGGTAGGTAGGGTAGGTAGGTGCGCCGTAGATAAGTACTTAATGCTACCCGTGTGAAGCCGGGGTGGGCAGCTAATAATTAGTATAATTACTGATCTAGGAATGGAAGTAAGGATTACTACATAGTCTGTAAATTACGAGTATTAGGGGGAATAGTACACGTACCGGGCACATATCCGTCTGGTGGAGGACAATGTAAGTGTTTGCTGCCGGTGATCATCAGCTGATTGCCTGATAAGATGCCGCTTAACAGCGACTCGTGATCTAACTCTGTAATCAAACAAAAGAAGATTATTGCATAATTTATTTATTAACCTCTCTACCCCCCCGTCTTCCTCGATGGTCTACTGGAAAACAAGCACTACTGTTGAGCATGAGGTCCTGGGTTCGATAACGAATATAACTGGCGAAATGTGGGTGTACTACAGACCGGTACACCTCTGCCTAACCCTTCGGGGAAATAAGGCGTGATGTTATGTTGTTGTTATTTTATTAAACTTATATTCGTAAACATAAAAAACTGAACATAATATAGATACTGAGGGGGCTTATTGGCTGATCATCTTTTGAAGACTTTGATGTGTGCCTTACTGCGGATTGATTATATTGATGGATGGCCGGAAACTCATCAAAGACTTTCAAGGTTCACTTATTTTTTTTGGCTGGAAAAGCGTGCGCCAATATGATGATGATGAGGATGATTATGATTTTCTGCAACTGATGACCATAACTGTGAGATAAACTTAGTACTGCTACAGACTACGATTCTTAAAACATTGTGGTTAATGAAAAACTTGGGTAAGTAAACCAACCTTGAGGCTGCACATCCAAGGACCTAGCTTCTCTCCTCGCAGTCCTGGTCTCGAACTCCTTCCGTCTGAGCGCCACGCTGGGCTCGAGCCGCGTGGTACTCAACCGGGCCAGCTCACTGCGCGCCACTTCAGTACGTCGTGAACAGCCGCCGCGCGCCTCTTCCAGCTGACGCGTCCGAGCTGTTACAAGCTGCAGTTCTGCTGCTGGGTATCTGAGGAGAGCAAAGAAGTAAAGTATTGGTCCAGTTGGCAGACGTCCGTAAATGATCACCTTGGATAAGCAGGACGTCATACAACTTGATAAAAAATGGTTACCACTTGCATCATGCAGGGATTGCTATTGCGTTATCTACATTAAACACCAAGAAGAGATGTTTCATAAGTGTGTTTCATCGGCATTTACATAATATTTTAAACCTACAGTAAGTATTGACTGGTTACTTTTACCGAGGAATTTCTTCAAAAAATTTACTTTCTTCTAGCCTGATTCCCTACCTGGTACTTATACAATAAAACTAGGACAAAGTTTTACGTACTTGTTATCTTGATTGGCATCATCCTTATGTTCCATTGCTCCATTGCTGACAGTTCCCACATTCGTGCTCTGAATGTTGGGCCCCGTCTCCTGTATCTTCGACAGCGTCGACACAAACTGACTCTTATCCTGTTTCTGTCGACTCTTGTCGTTTTGAGCTCCGTTCACTTCACCATAACCGCTGTAAGTGCCACTGTCGACACTAGCGGAACATTCTTCTTTTCTGTCCTGGTTCTGTGGCGGGGGCTGAGGGGGTGGGGAGGCGGCGAGGGGCGGGGAAGCCGCGGGGGGAGGCCACGCAGGCTTTTGTAGCTTCTGAGGTCTTGCATAGAACTCTTTCTGCTTGATAGGGGGAGGGGCTTCAGGGGTGACCCAGCCTGTAGGCTGGCTCGGCCGTCGGAGGAAAGCCTCCTTCTGCTCGAGACTTTTTCGTATTCGCGATAGGATTATCGAGTCGTCCAGCTCTCGCCCGGTCAGGGTTGAGTTCGAGTCGAAGGATCCGAGGCTGTCTTTGCTTTCCGTCGCAGATGATGGCAGAGATGTGTCTGATTCCCGTCTGCTGTAAAGTATAAGAGAATTATTGAGTATTATACCAACCACGTAAGTAATAAAACTAATCTTGATTCTCGTATAACCTCTAGCTCTAGATATAAACAAAAGCAACTATTAAACATCAAGATACTATTAATAACGCATACGAGTATCTAACAATCTTACCCATCATGCAATAAATAGTGTGGTTGTCCAGGCAGACGCGTGACGTCACATCTGGAGGGGGCCAGAGACGCCACGCTAGCATACTCGGGGTCCTGGAGCCGCGCCGGGGCCTGCGGGGCCGGCAGCGAAGGCCTAGGTCTCCGGTACGCGTCGAACAGCCGCGACTCGTGTTCCGTTACTGGAGCCGGCATGTCTAGCGGGCGTTGATTTGTTTCAGGGTTGTATGCTGCTTCGCTGAAATACTGTAAGAAAAGGAACGTTTAGTACAATAAATGGTATGTAAGTAGGTAAATTATAAGTACCTAGTTGTAGAATCAGTTAGCTCGTCTGTTTATGAGTGTTTACTATTACTATAAGTAGGTGCAACCTTGAGCAAGACACGCATTATCTGCTGACTGAGCTGTTTGGTATTTGCTGAGGTTTGTTGGAATTACTAACTGCGGTTTTTATTTTATTACCTAATATGTTAGTTGAGCTTGCAGTTTTAGCTTATGCATAAGGCACATCAGCTTAAAATTACACACTCCACGTAGATCTACGCATTACTAAACTACCTAAGACCCAGTGTGCTATTTTAGACGCGAGTGACAGGCTGACCGACACAACGTTGGCATTATCTGCACTAGTGCACTACATCTCATAAACTAACGCATTCTTTACATGGAGGTAGGTAGAAACTACAGATTGCCACCTGGTAGGATCTATACATACCTACTCCCTTTGCTTAGTAAACGTTCATACTTCTGGTCATACACGCACGCCCCGGTTGCGAGTACGAGTACTACGCACCTGAACTTTCTGAAGAACATCACCACTGCACACACACACACATCTGCTTTGTAAATACCTTTTGTTAGTCGCCTTTCATTCATCCTCTCACTCAACATGACCACACCATCTAAGCCTAGGTTCTCTTTTAATTTTTTGTCACTACATCTTCTTTTAAACCGCAACGTTTGCCTTGAGCTTCATCACACATGTGCAACAATTGCCAACATTGCGGGACATTGCCAACATTGTAAAGTTTCAAAACTTACCCTCTGCAACAAATCGTGGTCTCTTGGCACGACAGTGAGCCTCAATATCCTCGGCTCCCGTTGCGCCAGCTGCACGACTCTCGCGTACGGCGCCCGGGACCGGCCACAGGCAACCGGCTCGCCGTTCACGGCAAGCACACGGTCGCCGGCGCGCAGTCCAGCCGCGGCCGCCGGTCCACCGGGCCGCACCGACCTTACGAAGATCGTGTCCATTGGCGCACCCACCGCGCCCACCGCGAGGTGGCGCGCATCTTCGTATAGATCCTGGAAGATATATGTACTAGGTTAGACGGAGGAGGATATCATCGGTGGCAACAGGACGTATCGATTGGGACTTTGACATGCAGGAAACACTAAAAAACATTTAAAAGTGAAGAGGTCGTCAACTGATGTACCTAACTATTAGAATAGAATAGACTAGATATATTTATTTGCAATAAATGTAGGTACAAAAATCAGTTGTTCAGTTTGTGAGGAATCCATGGAAATTGAAGTCGACAACGATAAAAGTTGACATTACTAAAATTACTATTGGAAAATTCCAAATTGATAACATGCAACGATACTTTGTTCAGAGGTCACGTTAAAACTGGTGTCTGATTGCGCAGTATCTAATACTTCACACATTATCTGCAGGACATCTGAATTATCACTTGAAGGATTGTTCTTATCTTTATATTTGCAGAAAACTGTATGACTGACTTACACGTTTAATGCTGAAAATGAAACTGCACCTCTATTGCTATAAGCAGAAAATTCAAGGTTCTACGAGCTCGAAAATCTTAGGAGTAACGACTAAAGAAGCGATAAAGATGCCTTAGTAGATGCTCCTCTTTAGCAGGTTGGTTCCAAAGGCGATATTACGGTGTACCTAAATGTAATACCATCAAGAATGCTTGGAGTCCTGGGAACCGGTCTTCTAGTCTTATCTAGAGTGGTGGATTATATATTGTAACATGACCTAAAAAAACAAAAAAAATACTAAAAACTACAAAAATGAAAAAAAAAGATCTACTCACACCCACCTGCAACGAATCCGGCGGATACACTACAAGATGTCTGAGGGTGAACCCGAAGCCGTGGCGTGCGTCGGGGCGTTGGATGACGATGGTGCGCGGCGCAGAAGCGTGCGCTGCTGGCGGAGCGGGCGCGGCGGTCGGGGCCGGCAGCGCCAGTGGTGGTGGCGCCTGGGGTAACGGTTGGGGCTGGAAAGAGAAGAAAGGATTTTGTTAATTACATTTATTCTAAAACATTACATCACGCCTGTGTTACCCGAAGGGTTGAGCGGTGATGTAACACCCACATTTCGAGTGGGGCGAGGTTTATTTCATTCCACAGACATAATCTTCAAAATTCATATTATTTTTTATCTTCCTCTCTCTCTCTATCCAGTTTATGTTTATCACGTTATTTACGTTTCTAATGTAGCTATATGTGGTAAATTCGAGATTTAAGACTGGCGTGACGCGACTCTAACAAAACAATTTCTAAGAAAACTTCAAGGTAGAACAATTACCTATCGGTGTCGCATCGCGCGGGTCTACACGAGGCTTAACTTAAGCCAACTGTTTGTAGGTGTATTGTCACTAGTTCTACTTCTGACATCTCAGGAAAGGCGGCCCCCATAAAAACATGAATAAATATTACCTTACGTTTTACAGAAAATTGCAAAATGCGTCAGCTTAATCTAACAATATTCATAAATCATGCTATAACGAAGGTATATTCCCTCAGCTCAATACACAGTACATATCAGACAGTTCGTTAAGCGCATTTGATGACGGCCCACACCTCGTTACCGACACCCAGCTACTCGTCTATGATAATCACGGAGAAAATGATGCAAATCCTCAGAGAAACCTACCTCGCACTGATTATACTGTGGATTTCCTACGTAAATCATGCTTTAATATTGACTGCCTAGTGCCTACACATTTATACTTGAAATAATGTTCTTTGATCGTCTGACATTGGAAGAGAGAGGAGCTCGTGGCTAAGTAATAACTGCCGCACGGGTCGATACGTCAGGTTAAGCTACGCTTGCCGGGGTTGGTATGTGGATGGGTGACCATCTTTACGTACCGAGACTCCTCCGTGTCTCGGAAAGCACGTTAAGCCGTTGGTCCCGGCTGTCATTCGTGGATCTTTGACAGTCGTTACGGGTCGTCAGAAGCCCGAAAGTCTGACAACCAGTCTTACTAAGGGGTATCGTATCACCCAATTACTGGGTTGTGGAGGTCAGATAGGCAGTCGCTCCATATAAAATACTGGTACTCAGCTGCATCCGGTTAGACTGGAAGCTGACCCCAACGTAGTTGGGAAAAGGCTAGGCAGATGATGAAGATCGTCTAACATTGGAAATCAAAAGAATCTGTCAAAACTGTAAATTACTATCCTGATTTGATTGATTTGACTGACTGTAAATAACAATAACAAGAACACATCGTTTATTTTTTAAAGTTTATTTTTTCAATTTACACACTATTACTTTTACCGCCGTTTATTTTAACCAAGTGATCCCGAAAAAGGGAAGGAGACTGATCATTTAAGATACATTACATAACATCACGCCTTGTTTCCCCGAAGGGTAGGGCAGAGGTGTACCCCACATTTCGCCAGTTATGTTTTTAAGTCCCATGTAATAGTGGGCGAAGCCTATTGCCATCAATCGGGCACAATTCCAGACTCCGGGCTACTATTGAGAAATTCCTGTTGGAAAAACCCAATAATACTTTTGCCCGACCTGGGAATCGAACCCAGGACGTCATGCTCAGCAGTAGCGCTTGCGACCACTAGACCAACGAGGCAGCAATTTAAGATTTGTCTTATTAATGAAATTATCCTGGAACAAACAGTGAGCCCGATGGAATATCCCAGCAGAAAATATGACGAACTTCCATAAAAACTT
Source organism: Xanthia togata (assembly GCA_963853775.1). Classification (NCBI taxonomy): domain Eukaryota; kingdom Metazoa; phylum Arthropoda; class Insecta; order Lepidoptera; family Noctuidae; genus Xanthia; species Xanthia togata. The sequence goes on along the minus strand of OY970802.1, from coordinate 5,825,713 downwards.
CCATCCCTTATTTAGCCCGTTTACGGGATGAATTTTCAAAAAACCTTTCTTAGTGCTTACGTAAGTAAATGCTGTGCATAATGTTATGCCTCTAGACCCAGCAGTTTAGGCTTTAAACATACCAACAAGAAGCTCATAGTTCCGTAGACAGATATAAACAAACATAATGTTTTCCAGTTTATTTGTTTAATAAATTAACAGCTATGGACGTAAAAAAACACGTGTATTAATGAGTCACAGTGAGAAGCCCCGCGGTGCATCGCGTGTTACATACCTGCTTAGTTGCTCAGATTATCGAGGATCGTATACCATCGGATCGAACCTGATTTTTACTGTGTCTTCCGGATTTATCAAGGTGGTTAATTGACTGTTGCAAAGAGATGCATGTTAATTTAAAAGGTAGTCATACTGGAATTAATTACTCCTTTTGTGACTTAATGTAAGGTGCTGGCAGTAAACAAAGCAACACATCAATAAACGACTTTATTTCCTTAGCTTTTTGTATGCATGTGTTTGTGATTAAAGCTCAGTAATTTATTCGTAGATGCATCATAATGGATGCCTTGGCAAACCCCAATTTTATGGGTTATCTTAAAATCATAACACCATTCCACTACGCTAGTTAACGAAATTCATTACTCACAAAAAATATGACATCACAGAATCACAGAAAGTTGACCCAGTATTAATAAAGTAACATTTAAAAAATAAACTCATAAAATATAGCAGTGTCGAAGAGCAACAAGAAGCCCTTTAGTGTCGTATTACCAAGAAGGGGGAGCTGTTGTCGCCTGACCAGATTGGGGACAACTCTTCCGGATTTATAGGGCTTGTCCGCGTTCGAAAAGATTCTTATTGTGCCGTCACTAATTTTACGATTAAAGTATACTTGATTTTTTACGTCGATTGTCAGTTTATGACAGACATGGTAGTCACCATGTCAGTTTGAAATAATCAAAAGGTACCTACCTACTGCAGTATTGTACGTACATAGTGCATGAGTACTCAATTTATTTTTATGTTATCAACAAGGATCGTAACAGCTCTATCAACACAGATTTGACTTTGACCATAAACCTGCCTTGATAATTGTAAATTGCACTAAAACTTAATAGTAACTAGAAAGCAGTACAATCAAATCAACTCTTCATTTCCATTAGTTGGCCACACGTTAACAAAAAGGCCTTTGACCTCTGACGAAAGAGCCAAAGAGCCATATAGCCGTTGAGCCTATGATATTGGTAGACATACAAGCAATATCCATAACGTATGTCATTAATCACGGTGCGACGGGAGCCAATAGGTACATGTAGCCTATTGCGGGTAAGATAGGGATGTGCCTACAGTTCAGGGAAAATTGATAAATTATGTATTAACTGCGTGGTCAAGTGTGGAGTGACAATAATAGATGGGGACGAGATGATGTACGTGTCGATAATTTTTGGGTTAATACGAGTATTTTGAGCTTAGCTTCAATTTTATTTATTTATTTCATTAAGTTGTTTTACTTTGTATCGATATGTATAAACTAAAACAAAATAAGGACATATAAATTTAAAAAAATATGAAGTTTATGGATACATGAGTTACAAAATTGCTAATTCACTGTTTTACAAATAGGTAAAAAATAAAATATCATTAAAATCGGAGGTTATCGTGTGTTTCAAATATTAAACAGTCATATTTACTACTAAACTCAATCCTGAAAAGTTAAGAATGGTGTTAATTAAACTGATGAGAATAATGTATTTTCAACTGCCTTTAAAAAGGAGGTAGTAATGTTTATGTAAACACTTAACGCCTACGTAAACTCGTTAATTTATTCATACATTTATCTATTAGATACCTAAAGGGATAATAAAATGACGATGTATATGTGAAAGTAACATAAAGTACTGCAAAACTATAAAATCGTTTAGATTTGATCACAAGAGACCCTTTCTACATGAATTTGCAATAATTATGTAAAATACTAGATAATTATGTTAAATAATGTAACTGTGGAGAGCGTAATGTTCTAAGGACAGAGTTTCAATGCAAAATAAGCACTAAGTATCTATTAACGAATGTTGTTAATGTACTTTTCTCATAGTAACTTGTTTATACATAAAATACATCATATTTTATTAAGTCAGGTAGATCTATCGTTATTTATATAATATTTTCATCAAATTTACACTTTGAGGAACATTAAACGCCCATAGACGCTTATGGGCGTAATATTAATAGCAATAAAACTTCTATTGTGTCTCTTTTAGTGTTTTTGAATGCTTTAAAGTTGATATTTTTTTTTAATATTGCAGAAAATTCGATGGCAAAAATTTCCATGCATTTTACGATAAAAATAAAATTACACGAGCACGACATCCCTAATCGCATCTCATAAAAACTTATCGCACAATATTGAGCGGTGTAAATATTTACGATAGCTGAATGTCCGGTATTATTACAGGCATTGGCCGTAGTGGCTGCAGCGGTCTATGAATGTGCACCGCAGTGTACGCTCCGGACCACCGGAACCACTTTCCTTGCTGCGTAAACTTTTCAGTACACTTTGATGGTTTACCTTCGTGCACGCGAAGATTAAAGTAAATGTTTGTAAGTGTTGGATATATTTAGATAAACGCTTTGTGTAAGATTTTCTCGTTTGACTGAAATTGGAATTTCTTAAAAAAACCTACTATTAATATATGATTACTAATAATGTGAAAGTTTGTATGTTTGTGTGTTTGGATGTTTTTTACTCAATCACGCAAAGACGGCTGAACGGATTTGGATGAAATTTGGCACACACATAGTTTATAACCTGTATTAATACATAGGTATTTTTTATCCCGGTAGTACGTTCCCGTGGGATTATTTCCGACCTCTGCGCGGGCAAAGCCGTCGGAGACAGCTAGTCTACTTAATAAAAATCTTAAATTTATTCACATTCGGACAACGCCCTCGTAGACCGAGCGTGTTGTCCGAAAGTGACGATGATGACGAGATGATTGAACTTTTGCACAACATTACTTTATACATGTAACGTAGGTGAGTAGAAGTGAGGTGTGTAGAGTGAGATTTAAAAAAAAACATTCCCTAAAGAGGTTAAGTAGGGGATGAGAGACTGTATGGCAGTTCGTCATTTTTGCCGTTGCTAAACCCTATCACGGCTTGTCAAATGAGAAAAAAACTGAAAGCATCTGTACCTATGTGTATGTTAAACGTTGCACCTGAGTCAGCTATTTATGTACCTAAATAAATACAATGTAAGTGAAATACTTTGTTGATACTAGATACTAGAAAAATATCGAAGCCTTATTTATCCCCGTTTCATAACAAATTAAAACAACAAGGAGCCAAATTCTGCGAAAATAAACAGAACAATGAATATACAGGGGAATGTTTATTTTGATCTAAAAATAACAAGTCACTTTTGCGTTTATTTGATTAACTAACACAATTTAAACACAAATTGGAAAACTCAAGACAAGACGACTGAAAAATATCAAGTTCTATTTCAGTAAGAGGTCTCGAATCTTCAGACATGATCAATTTTATGTAAAGATATCCGTTTATGATTATTTTAAAGCTTACGGATTTTTTTTCCAAGAATATGCCTTTTTGTGGAAAGTTACAAAGAGAAAAGTTTATCTTACTTTTAGTTACAAAGACTTCAAAATTACCTGATACTTCATCCATCTAATTTCATCAGGGTTCTTTGTTTTGTGATTAGCATTATTTTCCCGAGTTTTTGTCTCACCCTAGTGCCCTTTAGCTGTTTAATTTACAAATATTTTATGTGAATTTAATTATGTCTATTTGTTTATACAGCGTGTAACAAAAACCCTGTTCGATCTATGAGGGTTTTGTTAAGAATTATACTGAGTCTATTTATGTGGTAATTTTCAGGAAAAAAGAGAAAAAAAGTAGTCGCGCTTTTGTTCAATGGGTTATTAGATCGGGCGCGGGCGGCCGTCGTCGTTTAACGGGTGTCTACAAGTCATAACGTATGACCTCTGCTTTAAAGAAAATTTGCAAATTTATAATGAAATTGGGGTAATTTTGGTACTAGAAACGTATAAACCTAGATCTAACATGAACCATGAAAGTATGTTATTTTAATATCGAATCAAAATACAAATTTCTAATGTTAGTATAGAATTTTTTGTGGAAAATAGCAATAACTTTTTTAATAAAAAATAATAATAAAAAAACGTAATGTTATTGCGGTACTATGCGCCGCCTTTCGGATCGGACAGGGTTTTTTTTTACATACATACTGTATATCTAACCATCATTATATTTACTCTTATTTTTTAAATATCGTAGCCTTTAGTAAGGCTTAATTGGCCATGTACACAGTGGGTTTACTACGTCTAGCCTTAGTATGTATTAAGTACATTATATTATGGATTCTATGGCCTATGTACAGTAATGTCGGAGAAAAGTCGTCGGTGAAGCTAGAAGGAGACTGATTGACGTCAAACTGGTAAAGTTAACTCTATTACAGAGAATGTAGAGAAAAGCTTCGCAGAATCACCGGATCTCATAGATCTTAGACTTGTTAATATGGATTTAATAGTTAGTGAAATTGTTTACAAGCATAACGCTGTAGTATGATTTGAATGAGTGATTTCTCGAATTACCTATAGATAGACAAACTTCTGTGCCTACATACATGTAGTTGTTACTTTCAGTTAGTTAGAGAGATCACTAATCAGTGATAATGAAAATTAAGAAAAAAAAAAAAGCCTATGATATGATTATTATTTAGTCTAAGAAGGAACGTACCTACTATCCAATAATAGAAAGCTACATAATATATGATATTCTTAAAGATAGAGGAAGATGAAATCAAACACCACGACACATCTAAGCAGGAACAACATCACTAACAAGATTTTAATTATCTTCATCATTATTACAATTCACTTTTACTTCACTAGAAAACTTGAATGAAGTCAACGACAACAAATCATCATACACCCGATATTAATAATAAATATTAATAGAGAATATACAAGTCAATATAACAATGGTATAAACTATATAGAAACTGACACAAACGACTAACAACGAATAATTTGATTTTATCACAGCATGACAAAAACTATTATTAAAAACGTCGTCAAAAAAAAACATAAATTTTCAATGGAAAACGAAAGATATGTCTAGTATATCCAAAGCATGCTTATTGAAATATAAAGTAGTTGAAGGATAAACAATATTTTAAATACTGCGTCTATATCGGTAAATGAAAATAGTAAAAGTAGAGGTATTCATTAGAATGCCATTGAACTAATTAGTAATGAACGAAATACGTTCAGACACGTCAAAAATGATGATAGCTTCATTGATTCGCAAAATTAACTAAACATCAGTTGTCTGTTAAAAGAAAATAAAACCATTTTAAATGTTGACTGTAGAGCGTATCAAAATAATGACGTTGGAAATAAAATTCTTCATAATAAACGTGAAATAGTTCTCTGTGAAATACAAGAAGACATAAAAGGTAAAATAAAAACTTAATCTGGTTGCTGTAATTACTTCATTAGCCGATTACCACAAAAACACGAGCACTTGTTTTATTTTGAACACTTAATTTCATGACTGTTCCAGATCTACAAAACTACTGTAACATAACATTGTTGTAGCTCAATAAATGACTAATTTAAAATCAACGTACATACTATTGCGGAAAACAGAAATAAGTTTCATAAAAACTGAGTCATGTTAATATGTTACCTTATAAGTAAGCGGCGCTAATTTGAAAGTGGTCGATGTCAACAATATCATGATACAGTACCAATGGACGTTAAACACTTTATTGACGTGTTTAATTAATTTAATTATGTAAAAAATGAGGTAACTGTCAAGTTTCACGATACACTTCCTTTCATTGATAACTTTATTTAAAAAAACATTCATGGCTAAAATTGTGCACTGGAACTAAAGGGCTTTAAAACGAAAAGTGAATGGAAGGCGTTATGTAGGACGGGTAGCTGATTCATAATGCGAATTTGCATAAGAACATGAGAATGTGCTGAGACAGGATTAAGAAGATATACAGTGGCGTAGCTAGTCCTAAAGGGGCCCCTTTAGGACTAGCTACGCCACTGCCTATATGTATCAAAATTTGTTGGGGGCCCTTTTTACCTGACTGTGGTGAAGCTCCATAGTTTCTTAGGCGGGGATTCGATAGTTGGACGAGAATTGAGAGTCAAATATCAACGACGCGTCACGTTTAGACACATTTCGCTACATGAAAGAAAATATATAAGTAATTCTCTCTCTTTGTCTCTCACACTAAATCTCTCTTATTCTTTATTTTTGAAGAAGTCATACTTCTATCACGACTACGGTGCTGCACGCGCAATTTTTTTTATATACAAAATAAATAAAATAGCATACTGACTTGAAAGGTAAAGCTGTTATTGTGATCATAATAGGATATTGAAAGGAAAATTGAAGCAGCCGAGCTTAGATAAAAAGGTTAGATTATCTGTGTGAGTGCTTGTTGGTCTAGTGATCGCAAGCGCTACTGCTGAGCCAGGGGTCTTGGGTTCGATTGTGACGAGTCTAGGTTTGTGCCCGGTTGAGTGAAATTATAGGCTCGCCCCGTATTACAAGGGACTTAACATAACTGGCGAAATGTGGGTGTACTACAGATACACCTTTGCTTAACCCTTCGGGAAGACAGGTGTGATTTTATGTTATGTGTGTTACGATGAATGATACGGGGCCCCTGTATCATTGATAAGACTGATACGCTCCAAGAAATATCAATGAAATCTACTTAAGTCTCCACTGTTCCATAAATCAAAAGGAATTACACTGAAACAGAGTTTCTGCAAAATGTATCTGGAAGAAATACTTTATGGCCACTTAAGACTTTGGTGGAGAAAGATTTAAGATAAACGAGTAATGGTTAAGACAGCGAGAGGATCAAAGAAAAAATACTAGTTAACTTAAAGCAAGTGGACGAGTATAGAACGCCGACTGAAAAGCCAAGTGCAATACTCACGACCCCTTTTAAATATGTAAGACGTTCTGTTGTAATCACGAAGTATTTAGTAACAATTACAATGTTTTAAGTTTCTATTGTGTTGTAATTGCAGACATACATTATTTTCTCAAACCAAAAATGTTAATTGTATTGAAATTCATTTATGGTATACGACAGAGCAAATTATTCTGAGAAATGACTGACACAATGCTTAGTTTCAAAACTACCACAAATTTAAAAAAAAAGACAATGACTCGCATAGAGATTATCATCAGAAATGTTATAATAAATTCATTCACACTAAATTGAATAAAGCAAGAAAAAAATAATTGGTTCTTGATCTACATACAAACATACACACCATAATTAATAATAGAAGAATATTTTTAAATACGAATGCACTGTGTTCGCTCAATCGATTTCATTCATCACTCCACAGTTTATTTTAACGCTTACGTAACATGTAAAGTCCTCAATGAAATTTTAATATTAAATGCCGATACCAGCCAATTAACGATCAAAGTAAATCAGGCCAAAACCGTGAGGTCACTCAGACCCTATTAGCGGAGACGGGTTGAGTCCATTCGAAAGTACCAGTAATTAAGGAAGGCCACGATAAACAATATAGCGATGGATATTACGAAGGCTATGGACTAACCCAAGCCTTATAAGGTAGTGCACACAGATGGGTGGGCGGAGGCGACACGCTGGCTGTTGGTAACATAATGCCAGCCAAATTGTATAGTTGTAGGTATTGTTGCTAATAGTATGTCGTGACGTGATCTAATGTAGGTGCTGTACGTATGAATACTGAAATTGATGTCTGTTTATTAATACTTTCGGGGAATTATTTGGTGCTAGGTTTGTTTCAATGTCAGGGTCAAAAATTTTTGCTTGTTTGGTTTTAGTATTTTTATTAGTCATTAAGGTTTATATGTATAATGTCTTGTACTTCTGCTGTGGATTTTTCTTTTGTTGAATTTTTGATTTGCCTACTTATTTCTGCGTGGTGACATCTTAAGTTGCCATTCCATGACAAATGTATTATTTACCTATTGTATTTCCAATAACCTTATCTTCACGGTTGCTTTTAATTATTTCATTTGAAACAACACCGTCAAAGTTAATCGTAATGTCCTACTTATATTTTTTTATGGCGTCACACGTAATTGACGTGAAGCTTTCTGCTCAAATGTCACGTTTTGCACCATTTAGTTAATCAAGAGACGTGACATTTTCATGTCTTACTTCGCTTCACAAGTAGGGTACGAAACAAAGTTTAGCTATTTGACCTTTTAGTTTTAGGTACTGCCTGTCGTGTCTAAAATCTCCAAAAACAACACGCTTGTCTACAATAAAACGCGTTTTGGTAACACCTAAATAATCACCATTAGGGTCTTATTCAATATGATCATGAATGGCTTGATTTATGTCCAGATTAGAATATTTTTCGAATCCATTTAGAATTCTTGATAGTCACTTGTTTTTAACGAAGATTCCTCAAGAATCGTCAGTCAGTCTACCTATTTAATCGTTTGATCCGTACCGAGTTATGCCTTGCTTTCATAGTTTCATTTGCTTTTTTCCTTATCTTGCACAACAAACAAGACAGCGCCAACAACAAGGTTACCTCCTCAAAATTCATTAGCACTGCATGTTCAATTAAAGGAACCAAATGTTTCCTAGACATTGAAATGTTGTTTATTTCCCGGTGTTAAATGAATCGCGTAAGTTTCAGTGATTATGCCACTCGTTATTGATTAGCGGGTAGAACGATAAAGAGTCGTAGACATGGCTTCCAGTGCCAGCTTTGCTTAGGAACATAAATTGCTATGTTCGTAAATTGTTGATACATTCATTTGCAACTTGATCTGAGTAGAGTGCAGACTGCAATTTATTACACAGGATGTTCTGGGTTCAATTGATGGAGGCAGAGTTGATTGAGATTTCAGAAATGGCTGTAGGCTTGATGCCTGATGGGTATGCAAAATACTAGCTTCTGCCCGCGACTACGTTCACGTAAAATTTCTTTTCCCCCGACCCACCCCGTCGCTTCGCATCGCATCGTCTGCCCGCGCTATTACTGCATTTTCGCCTAGCGTTCTTTCTGACTCTTTTTTTGCTTAGCTCTTAAGGGTTGTCCTAGCGTGATGTTAAAATAGCCCTCCTCAAAAATTGGGCTATGTTATAATAATAAAAAAAACGATTTTTCAAAATCCGACTGGATCCAACACTTAGGTACCTAGCGCGTTAAAAACAAAACAACTCAGATTTATTATTAAATAGTTACTTTAAATACTTCTGTCAAAGACGCTCATTCTAATTTTGAATACAGATAAAACGAATGAATTTCCGCGTCGAACGTCACTTATGCCTGTTTTCACAAACACTAGACGACACCTAAATGAACGTCTAAATAAAAACGCGTTGTTAGATTTTCAACTTTCGACGCTGAGCGGAGAATTGAAAATTCAACAGCGCGCTTTGTTAGCCAGTTTCTAATTTCACCGATATCTTAAGTTCAAAAAACCAACAAAACATTATAGCGTCCCTTAACCGACGCAGCAACATCTCATTACCTTCCCAGCCACACCACGTAATTACTAGCGTATTACTCGCTTGAAAAACCAATAATCTGCCTCAATCAACGGCCAACTTTCGATTTCATCCAATCACGTGCTACGATCGCATTCTACTCTCACCTGATTGGCCGATTAAATCTCACTGTTATTGGTGTTAGGTATCTTTTTAGTAATTACGGAAGAAAATTTTGATTTCGCTAAGATAAGACAATCAATATTTTAATAGTTTCTTGTAATGGATAGAAATATTCTCGGCATTACTTAATTGATTAGGAACAAATAATTATTTGTCGAGAGTTGAAAGTTCTTGAATTTACATTGATTCATTATAAACATTTCTTTCTATTTTCATACAATCTTCATTTCCAAAGGAACTGCATTAAATCTTTCACAGCCATCGCATCGCCATATTCGAAAACAGAACGTGTGGAATATCTGAATAAAGCGCAAACTGCCATCAACCCCCACAATTACGCAGGATATACACTTTACCACATCAACATCGACCAATTGCATTAGGCCGTGGGTATCACGTGACGCAAGCGCAATTTCACGGCGTGAGCTATTTACCCGTGATACCCAGCCAGTTTGTATAATGACCGTAAACACGCGTGCCACGGGATGTTTGCTCAGACCACCTCGTTTGGACGAGAAACTAAATTGTGGTGCGTGAGGTAATATTACACTTTCAAGGATGACAATTTTGTGCTCGTGTGTACCCCCTTAATGATAGGTGACGTGAAGGTTTCTGTTCTATAGCCAGTGATTTTGTTAATTAAGGATTTTATCTACATGTCCGTTTTAGACCTACCAATAAGTGGCATTCTGGTATCTAATGAGGGTCTAGTGCACTAAGTGAGTCTTACACTTAGTGGCTCCGCGCAAACGGGCCACCGACCACGGCCACTGGTGGCTGTCGCCTCCTGCTGCGGTGCGGAGTACTGATGTAGCGGGTGACCGCCACCGACCACACATGTGTGACGAATCCACAGATAACCTATGAAAAGCATGTGAAGTGGCTGTGGTCGGTAGCCAGTTTGTGCAGAGCCTTAGAAGTCAAAACACACTGAAAATATCTTTTACCAGTTCAATTTCCAAATAATGATATACTAAGACATAACTTGAAACCACATATTACCTCAACGAAAACTGCCGACGGCCCGATTAAACTTCCATCAGTTGTACTTACACGGCAACAGTTAAGTTCGCAAACGCGCGTTTAATCGTAAACTTTCGTTTTCGTTTATTACCGCGATAGCCGGTCGAAGCTGGTAATGTCTGCTTAGTGTGACTGCTGCTCATTATGGGACAATGCTGCTGTCACCGGCTAATGAACGCGATCGAGTCGTTAAGAAAAATCTAAGGCCGAATCCACACAGCTAGGCATCAACGACAATCAATGCCAAAAATTCTATGCGATTTTTGACATTGACTGCCGTCGAGATGAGATTGCGTGCGACAAGATTTTGAACGTTTTTAATTACAATAATGGGCCTTTTGCTTATATTTCCTTCTATTTATTATTTATTTTATTGTCAAAAAGATAGAGGACGCATGTAATAGATGCGCGATGCGCCTGTTTACGTGGATCATGATAGAGACGTGTGACTAGAATGCTTCCGGGAATTGTCCCTCAGATCACAGCAAGCATACTGCACGGTTCGAGCTACGCTACTCAAGCGTGGCACGCGAAGCCATTAGCTGTGTGGTGTGGACCTAAATAAGCCAGAATTGCGTTTTCACGCCAGTTAATGTCGCAGCGTAGCGTGTTGGTGATCGCTTGATAAGCTCGAGGAAACATTAAATGTAATCAATCAATCTAGTCGTGATTGCTGCGTCCATGTTTCTAATGTATTCTGGTGTTTGTTTGTACCTTGGTCAACAAGTATGTCTGAGTCGTTTTGAATAGTAAAATATCGAATACCGGCCAGAAGTATATCAGTATCTTCTTAAATTGGATATTGTGAGTTAGATAATTACTTACTTTTGGTAAAAATACTGGAAACAATAATGCTTTGATATACTGGAAGACTTAAAAGTGATGGCGACATCTTGTGAAATGTAGATGTTGAATAACAAAGGTTAATAAAAACAGCAATGAAGCAATTACAGTAAATAGAACACTAAAGTCTAATTGAACGATCATACAAAATATATCTTAGCTTTATTTAAATAAGGATTTAACTATTAAGCAATTGATCATAATGCATAGATAAAGTAGACTGAAAACATTGAGACAGAAGCTAGAAAAAAATAGGGGACACTGACATACGAGTATTGCGAATACAGCACGAAATCTTGACTTCCTTGTTACGCCATTCAAAGAATATGAAGCAAGGATTAAGTCTTAAACGTAGACAGAGTATAACAATAGACAAGTCACTAAATAATAATAGTAATTAGACAAGGACACACTTATTAGATTCAGTAGTAAGAGTATACGAGACAGAAATATGTATATTATGTCTCATCTTTTGCGTATGCAAACTTTTTGTCTGGCCCCAGTTGTTATCCTAAAACTGGCGCCCTTCAAATCGGCTGTCACTATACAATATTTGGAAAGTATTACCCGACTACATTAAATAGTACCAGGTTACAAGTCAAAGCTAGCTCAAGCTATTTCATAAGGTAAACGCAAATAGCTGATCTATACAATTCTCTACCTACGGTCTGTAGTAACTGCAGACTTTGACAACTGTTGTCATAGTTTCTTTAAGCTTTATTAACTGTTCCATGTCGAGATCAAGGGATAAAGATATATCGTGTATTATTCTCTCAAGAAGTTATGTATTTCGGCCAGTGTCGGTGAAGTTTCGTCACTAGTGTCAATCACAGTGATTTATGATCTTTTGGCAGCTGATACACTTTCTAGAACTCTATTATAACTAGAGAACAATTTACGTTTCAAAAGATGGGAGGCTTTTGTTCTGTATTAATTGGATGAATGAGATTCTTGAATATTGGATTATTATTAGAAGAGGACAGACTGCCTCTTTGGTCTAGTGGTCACAGGCGGTACTGCTGAGCATGGAGTATTCAAGGTTCCCAGGTCGGGCAAAGTATTATTGGGTTTTTCCAACAGGAATTTCTCAGTAGCAGGCCGAAGTCTAGAATTGTGCACAGTTGATGGCAATAGGCTCGCCGCTATAACATGGGACTTAAATATAACTGGTGCAATGTGGGAGTACTATAGATGCACCTCTGACCAACCTTTTGGGGAAACAAGGCGTGATGTTATGTTATTAAAAGAGACTTTGATGTTGCTAGATAAGACTCGTTGTGAAGGCTATACAGTTATCGACAACAATAGTATCATTTGGAGAATTGTATCCAGAGCAGCAAATAGCGATTTATTGCACACATAATTACAGACACAGCTCCTGTAATTAATATTCGTAGACATCATTAGAAGCTGCAGATATTAATAACCTCTTCGAAGATATCTGATCATTATAAAACGAAGCCATATCTATGTCATTAAAAACTATCCGTTAATGCCATCCCGCCCTTGCACCTCTATTTATAATTTCTCGTGGAGTATAAATGATTCAGCATCAATTAGGCGCCTGGGCAGCCAAGGGGCTATCCATAAATTATGTCACACGAACTTCATGATTTTTGTAGCCTCATTCTTGTCATTTGTGTGACACCCCCTGGTGCGATGACATTGACACAATTTTAAATCGCAAACTATGTTGCGATTTAAAATTAAATCATAATTAAATATTGATAGAGTTGGTAAATACTCTAATTTTTTTCTTTAGAGTTGATTTGTAGAATTTTAATACTTTAGTGTGACGATACAAAGCTCACACGTTGTCATACTTTGTTTACCACCCTCCCCCTTAACGTGTGACGTAATGTATGGATGGCCCCAAGTTATGATCATGATGGAGTCGCAGATAGCTCGCGTGTGAGATAAACGGCCGCCATGACTCCAGTTCTTGCTTCGTTAAGATTTAGGTATTTGCTCATTGGTGAGGGCTGGCAAGCGGATGGGATATATTGCTCTCTAGTTTGTGTTCTGCGTCAGTTCTTGTCTGCTCGATTTGTGTTGTTGTTCAATAAAGTTAATTGCATGGAGTTGGATACAAGATTATAACAGTATCATTGAGATTTTCGTACGTAATGAAATCGCAACTTTTATAAATTCCTCCTATTTCTTACTTCTAAAGTTACCTATGACTATAATTTAGTAATCAGGATAGTTCGAATTTTCCGAGTTTCAGACGATTGAAATTCTATTCTTTACCGGAAAAACCTTTCTCAAACCCAACTGGCTGAATATAGGTGGCCTTCGAAACGATAAGAAAAATAAAGATCCACAAATAGAACAAGATGAAAGCGACTCAGATCCCTTGTCAAACATTTGTAAGTCATCCGACTGACAGTTTTCAGACAATTTCTCGTACTAACCTTTATTTTATGTGTTTGTTAAGCAACCCTATGACTTCCCGGCTATGAATCACGCGTCGTGTCTCGTCGGGGGAGTTCGAGGGAGTTCGGCCGCTGGAAGCGACTGCGTTAGCTGCGCAGGCGCAACTCTGCGCCGATTACGAAAATAGAACGAGTTGACACATAAATAATATTAGCGTGATCGTAAATAACCAAAGCATCGGTAAACGTCTAAATCTTCTGTTGAGTGACGTGGAACCATGAAACCTACGTTATAGTGTTGCCAGGTAATGTATCGGTGTAAAACTGTGAATATTTTGACTCTAATTTATGTTTTACGTCATTTTTTTTGCGCGCTGTTGAGTTATTGATAATTTTACGATGGTTTTATTGCGGCGTTATTAAAATTTATTTCGGTGTTAATTGCGATAACATAATAAACGTTGGAGGACTTGTAGGCCCGAATTCTAGAACCTTACTCAAAACTCAATGTTTTTTTTAAAACCTTTTTGATTGGTTGAAACTAGATTTTAGTAATGCTTGAGTCTCGAGTGAGGTTCTCTAATACAAGTGGTGTTTTCTTTTTATATTAAGAGAATATGAGAAGTAACCTATTTAAGGAAAGTCAACGTTTTCCGCATTTCAAGCCGATCTCGACACACGACCGAAGCGAAACGGAACACATTCGGTGCAGCCACTTGGAATCAATACTGTGCTCGTAAAAGTTCTAGAAATACCTCGCCGGCCAGTCACGGAACTATTTGGACCATTTGCTTGCCAATTGTTACGGATACACGAGTTATGTGTGGAAGAGTGACGAGCTGTCATTGGAACGGAGAGCTGGACTGCTATTATGCAAAATCTCACCATGAAAACTTATACTCCTAATCTAATAGCCTTTATTAACAATCCTAAAAACTGGTTTTACAATTTATTTAAATTAAAGGTATTCTCCAGACTGCTTTGCTCTTTAGCATAGGAATCCCCCAGGCTTTTCTATAGATCACGGTCGTGAGTTTTTCTCCCCCATGTCCCGCAGTAGTTCTCAAATCATTTCGATTTATTATTACATTAGACTAATAACGGTTATAATTATAACACATAAGTTATTTCAATATGCACGTACAATAAACTCCCGTCATTTCACGATAAATAGAAATCAATGTAATCTATTTACCATTTACATAAAAAATAACTCTAAAGTGCAGTAATTTCAACAATATTACATAATATTTAGTCCTTATTTGTCTAATCTTATAATAAACGGAGTAAAGGTGAAGTAAGCTTGACGTGAGCTGTCATTCCACCTGATGTTAAGAATTGATACTAAATATTGACAGATCACTTCACACCTAAGTTTTCACTGTCAGATTGGCTGGAGTTTGGACCATGGAAGTTATAGGTATTAGACTGAATTCCCCATTACATGACGTGTTATCAGCTTTCTATGAATCATAATACGTCATGAGAGAAAAGTAGAAAAGGATCCGTTGTTTATAAATTCTGCCCGTACGCGTAAATCATGTTTGCCTGTACGTATGTTTCCTTGAATTTGCGTGAACTGTTTTTATAAAAACTATTGGGACCATTTGCTTGCCAATTGTTGCGGATATAAGGTTTATGTATGGAAGTGTGACGAGCTGTCATTGGACTGGAGAGCTGGAGTTCGGGCCATGGAATTTATAGGTATTGGTCAGAACTCCGCATGTCATGACAGGTATCATCAGTTTTCTTTGAACCAGATGCGTCATGAACTCATGGGAGAAAAGGATCAGCGGTGTAATTGCGTAACACACTTACAATAGCAATGGTTTTCATTTTGACAGTTCAACAACGTTCATTGCGTTATTTACGTTGTTGAGCAGACAAATTTTTCGAACATATGAAGCAATGGATTATTAGCAATATCCTTCAAAATCATTCAGATTGTGAATGAGTCCGTTCTGAAATTACGGTGCAGTTGTTGATCATTTCTGAATTACGCGTCTCTTTGAGCTCGCGTAAACTGTTTTAAGAAAACCTACGTAGTAGGTATAAATGTATAGTATTAATGAATGGTTTCCTTACGTGACCGAGAAACGGAAAATCGATGTCACAGTTGATTGATACTGACCTGAAACAAGGAAAATATAATAATTAGTTTATTTAGTACAATAGTTGTTATAAAATTATAAGGACGCAATAAAGGTACACGAAATTAATAAAGTCACAATAATGTATCATTAAGACACGGATGTTTTTACATTTAAAGTTTTGTAATGCTAGTAAGATAAAACAATAAGTACCTAGACTTCTGCCTAGTCCTTCGAGGATTGAAGGCGTGTTGATATTTTATGTAGGTATATAAATCAAAGTAATTGACTAAGCAATGTGTAAATACGAAATTACAGCTTCAATAGTATACCTAATTGGACAAGCAAACACACACACACACACACACAAGGTAATTCACCTTAAAATTATCTTATTTTCCCGTTTAATAAAACGTATCTTAAACTTTAATTGTCCATCTCAATATTCCAAAATTGTAACAGTAGCATCAGAAGCACTTATGTACCATGGACGAAGTTCATATCTATACACCGTTAGGACTATTTCTGCTTGCAGCGCTCGGCCGCTATAGAACCGGGGCGGTAACAGATGTGGTCATCGTGATCACGGGATTTTGTTTTCAAACTACTTACATATGAAGTTCTTCGATAGTAACCTTTACGTCATTATACCTTAGGGGACCGGACTGCTTCTCCTTAACACAGGTTTTCATAACCTAGCTAGGAGAGCAGTGCTCACCCACACGTTTGTAGATATAGTACTTGTTTTGTAAAACTGTTTTTTTTAACGTAGGTATACTACAATGCTTTGTTTTTGAATTAATAAAATAAGCCAATTACCAGCCAATTATCAACAGATCAATCAACATCTAAATAATCTATCCTAATCACCGAACTTGTAATTAACGAACCTAATTTGCTGAAACCATAATGTTCTGTATTTGTAAATGCTGGTACGTCCCACGAAAGGGCAAAGTGCAGTATCATTGCCCTCGGCTAATAGGTAATTGTTGATTGGAGTTACGCCACCGCTTACGTGGTAATTTATTGACTGCTGGTCGATACATTCTCTCGAATCGGGAATTAAGCCTACTGGATTGACCGATGATCTAGCAAGGCAGTTAGGTCTTTACATCTGGGTATACTTGATCGATACAAAACGCTGCAGAATCGGTTTTTGGTGCAAATTAGGTGATTATTTCAGACCGCTAACAGAAACTTCACGATCTGTTACCAAAGGATTTTCGGTTAATTTGGTTGCCCGTTGGGAACCAGATAACCATGAAAGTTGATGGCAATGTTGAAGGGAAAACTTCTCGCGGCCAGTTATCTAACCTCTGGTCAGACACAAGTAACCGCCCTCACTGGACTCTCTGTTACGACCGCCCTGAGAGAAGCCGAGAACCAAACAAAGTGGAAGAATATCATACATTAGGCTTTTAGACCTTTCAAGGACACCAACTTCACTCATGAAGTACGCGACCAAGAAAAATAAATCAAGAGTTTGAGAATTGACTTTTTCACCTGACCTTATCACCCTACTTTGCAACACAATCCTTTCTTCATAGTGACATTTACGCAATTCCATCAAAACAATTGATGACTAAGCCATCATTCCCAACCAATCCGAACTAAACACTGAATTCTAGGAAAAATCACGTCATATTCGAGTTATTCGACACATCTACAATGCATGTAGCAATTACAACGAAATTGACAAACTCGGTCACTAAGTTTACCATTAAGTGCACTGCCAATGTTACCCTAGTTAGAAAATTAGATGCAAATGTTATGTATCCACATTACATGGGAAGCCACTTAACGTTTGCAACGGTTTAGAGTGAACTTCAATGTATTGGGACCTTTAAACTTTGGTACATGCAATTAATAGTACTTCGCTTAACCTACCTAGTTAAGTGGAGGATTTAGTAAACGTAGCGAAGAAACTGTTTAAATTATGATATTTGCTGCAACAAATGCAGATATTTCGAGTTCTTTATCAATGGGTTACTGCTTTGTAAAATGTAGGTAACTAAACTGATATTCATTCATTCTTAAAATAAATGTGTCAATATATTTTCCTTATAAACATTACCTTAACTTTTGCTTAAACAAACAAGTCGCAAAAACTATCTAACAGGTGCTAACTATTTATGCTTTGCTTCACATGAAAGCCAAATGAGATTCATGGCTGATCCCTATAATAGGGATGATGGCTGAGTAAAAAAAAAAAAAAAAATTAGTCCGTCAGTCAGATAATAAAAATATATTAGACACGTATTTTTTGCTTTATCATATTAATAAAAATGACTAAGATAAAACGTATTAAAGTTGGGGAGTAGGGGTCGCTACGTCACAAGTAAGTATAAAATCTACATGCTCGTGACGTCATGGCACATTTTAACTCAATGTATCGCCGTAATCTTTTGATAACGTAAAAAAAGAAAAAATACGTGTACGTTTTTTTTTCATAATCTACATGACTGACAAAAAACATTTTTTAGTAATCATACCTACCTATTAACGGACCGTTATTGGTTCGAATTAAGACTTATCTCTTCCAATAATTAAGTATTCCCTCTCGTATGGATGTAGCTATCACAGGTAAAATTAGCTTACTTGCAGTTTGGGAATAAAATTGTTACCATTAGTATTTAAATGATTCGTTTTTGTTTATAGGAACCGAGCATCAGACAGCCACAGCGGAACTACAGTTGATTGCCTTGACAGCAATGCAAATATTTTCACGGTCTGTCGCTTCCCCATGATTAGACTAACAAACACACTTTCAGATTTTTATAATATTTAGTATAATATGTAGGCCACCACCGCAATGACGTCTAGGCGTGTTTATGTCAGTTACCTTTATCTGTCGGGCTGTCATAAAATATGACATAAATAAAAACTAATTTCTTTGAGTAACAGACACTACAGTTTTTATTTTTTTATCAAGCAAGGTCAACGGTGAGTCAGATTTAGCTTTTTAGCACAGGTAATATTACCTGAGTGTTGAAATACTTTCGCTTGATTCTTATTCATAAAGCAAAAAGTTTAATTGTCAGCGGCTTAATGCTGGCCGAATTTATGTTGATTTTTAAGAAGCCAGACTTCGTTTTCGGTATTTGAAATGTCTAACTGTTTTGACTTTTGTTTAATTTATGGCGTTTGTTCGGGATTTGAAAATTATAGAGATGTCTTTCTGAATCTTGCAAAGAAATAGAGAAAGTTAGGTTTTCAATTCACAATGCCGTGTTTGGCCGTCTTTAAATCAATCTCAACCTCTGAACCAGCCTTAATCGGAAAATCCTTTGGTCGTAAATTCGCTATCCTAAATCCTTGTTTACGACTACAACGGTGACATTTAAGTACTTTATCAGATACACTTCGGAAAATAGTACCTACCGCTACTAATAACTTACTTGTATATTTATTGAATATCCTTTAACAGTTTCTACGATATCTTCAAACACGATTATAACCACGTGCTTTTAGTCATGGCATCGTCCTAAGAATTCGCGATACAGAACTTTTAGTAAAGTATTGCATAAAAGATCACGATGATGGTTTTGATATAAGTCATAAATTGTCTCTTACTAAAGCTACAGCCACAGGGGGCCTATTCTCGACCTTAGCCCACACTGCTTCCTATTTCGACGCAACATTCTAAATTCAAAAACATTTAATTTCCTACTTTCGCAGGATGTTTCGTCCCACGGCGGCAATCATGTAGTCATTCATATCATCAAGAGGTTCGCCATCATTTCTCGCGATAAGTGTTGCTCTTAATAAATTAATGTGTTCGTATTAATGTCAAATGACCCGCGCGTTGGAATGCGGAATGGCTCCGCGCAATTGATATCATCCACTTAGCAGCTACTGTTGATCTGCTTGGCGGTTGGTGTAAGTGTGAAAGAAAAACGTCAAGACGTTAAAGTTCAAAAAACAGGACCATTTTGATGTTGTACATTTTATAGATCGATGGTACCAGTTACTATTAAGATAAAAGCTGGGAAAGACTGTAATTTAGGTTTAAGACCCTTATAACGATTTTTTTTCGGTTTCTATTGTGATGTACCAATTTTTTTTGTCAGTTTCAAAAGTAATCTATGACTATAATTACCTTTAAGCGTAATTCTGCTGTTTCCTATTCACAAAATCCGTTAAAATCTTGTCACTTACACCACTCATCTGCTCAAGCCGCGAGTGTGAGCATCGTACGTACATAAGTTATGTCGCAATATCATGTAGGGCCGCTTGATGGCATAACTGACGTCTGATGTATGAAAGTCGAGTGTTCTGTACCGAATCGTGCGAAACTAATCGACATTATAGCTGCACGTACACTGCGTGTACGTTGAAAATCACATGCACTTCGGTTTATTCGATGCGTATAGATTTATTTCAATATTTTAGTTGTTTATTAAAAGTTCTGCTTGAACTTGCGATACATGGGAGTAAATGAACATTGAATAAACTTGAAGCAGTCATAATTAATTTTACACAGGATACATTAATTGTGTAAGCAAGAAGTACTAAAGAATTGCCCGTGTATTCATACATTGTTTATTTTACCGCACCGCACTTCAGTTTAAACTTATTGTTGATGCACTTATCTGTCGTAATAAAAACGATGCATCGCAAGTTAAACGGCAGCAATTATATTAAATGATGAAAAACTCGACACCAATAAGACATTACGCGACCGGTGAATCTAGGGCGACAATAAATCGACGCGACACTCCATCCGTTGCGCAAATGTCGCACGACTGGGAGAAAGTGACGAGCACTCTCCTGTAAAGGACCGTGACACCTGCGACCCTATTTCGAACGGTTTCGACAATAGAGCCCTTTGAAACTTGAATAAGTTGACACCATTGTCGAAGTCTAAGTAGCCATATTTCAAATTGTGAAAAACGATCGTCATTTGTTTATCTTAAGATAGATTTGTTCTTCCAATGAATTTAAATGCGGCAGTAACATTAAATTTTTTATAGTCACAGTAACTACAGACTTTACCCCATTCGAAGTGAGATTACCTCTCTTAAACCATGGACATAAAACACAATAAAACCTTATTTATTAAAACCAATACCTGTACAGAAGCGAACGCAAGATCGCGGTGGAATGAACTAGTTTGCTCGTAATTTAGAGCTTAGAAAGCAAAACTTGCGGTGCCCTTCGTACTGTGGCTAGTAAATAACTTAGAGCGGTCATTATCCGTCTTTACTCCAGATAGTGATGTGACACTAATTCTCATTGTTGGTTTAACTGAGATATTGTACCGGTTTGCAAGGATGAAAGTTTTTGAGTACTTAGATTAGATGTGTATTTAATGCGATTGGCTGCGACAAGACTGCTGGAAAGTTTATTACAAAGGAAAGTGTAGAAGACTGAAAGAAGAAGGAAAGTGTTGAGCTGCTCGCTCTGCTAAGCCTTGTGATAAAACCATAAAACTTGACATTATAATTATTATGTAAAACCTTCAAAATATATCAGTTTTATACACACATTGACATTGTTGAAAATTATAAACAAAATGACATAATTACTTTAGTATATTATTTTAATTATTATGAATGTGTGGATATATATTTTTTCTCTTTTATTTATTTTTTCTTTATAACTATGGTCTGGCTGTTTGAGTAGTTGATGCGGTCTAACCAAATGTCCTTTCTTTGGTATTGTTCGTTGAGTTGAGCTCCACGATTACTGACAAATGCTTGCACTGACTGGACAGGTCCACTCAAATGTGTGGTTCTTTCCTCAAAAGACCATTTCAGACACAGAATCTACATGGTCCTCATATGGCCTGACCAAGATTATGTCTGGACTTTAAAAGAGACTGTGACCTCTGAGTTTGTTTCGGCCTTTCTTCTCAGAGTAGTCAGATAGGAAACGCCGAACTCATCTAGCTTATTTTGAATACTTTATAGTATGACGTGTAAAAGTGTTTCCGATATTCTATTTACAGAATAAACAATTTCATTTCAATTCACTTATTAGATTTTTTCTTTAATTTTATGAGACGATGATGAGTATTGACCAATGAAAGCCCAACTGGCGTTTTCTTTAGAAGTAATTTTCTATTAGAAAGTTAAGCATAAGCATAATCAACCTTATATTGTTCCCACTGCTGGGCCTCCCTGTGAAAGAGGGAGTGGGCCATAACCCACCCGCACTGGGCGTGCGAGCTGGTGATTGTCACATGTCTTCGAAAACGGTGAAGAAAAACCGTGAGGAAATCGGCATATTCTAGAACCGAAAATTCTGTTTCAGAGAATTACGCAACGAATATCGTTTTCATTTCCAGGTATTATATACATTAGATTATAATTGACGTCACGCTCAAGTATTTGTGTTCAAATTATTTACTGAATCATATTCACAGACAAATAAAACACTCCAAATCTTGTACTCGTGCTCGTAACTCGTGTTTTATCAAAGGAATAGCTCCAGGAGCACATTGAAACAGGTGTAGCTTTTCTAACAATACATTACTACAGACCGCATTTCAGTGCTGCCCGACTTTGACAGCGTCTTTATGGCGTAGCTGTAAGGGTGGTTTTCGTAATGCTAGTGTTAGCACTGATGTACGGTTGACTGTACTTACTTCTGATTTATGTGCGTGTGTGAGTTCATCTTTATTTTATGCGTAGGGATCTGAATTACGTTGATAGTCCATTTGGGCTTTACCACAGATGAATAGCAGATGGTTCACTCCGCATTTTAGGTATATAAAGCTACAAGTACGCGGCGGGCCCGTCTTGTCGGGCCAATTCAGTAAGCGTAACGTAGTCAGAAAATATAAGAGTTACGCGATAGAAAGAGAGGCAACTTCTTGGTGAATATAACTGTAGGTAATTAGCGCTCTGTAACTTGAATTGCACTTTATTGTGCCGTTGCAAGAGTCGCTTTTTGTTTAAATTATTAATCTGTATTCATCTGTGGCTTTACTTAATGAAATAAGACTGAATGAGGTTAGTAGTTAATTTAGCCTGTTTGTTTGTAATGTGCATAAATAACTAAGACCACACACAATGAAGTGATAGGTAGTTTATTTTGGACGTCTACGTTTCCTTATCTTCGCATGCGCAACCCGATAAGAGCTATTTCTATTGTTATTTATGGAAGTACCTATTCAAGTAATAAGAATCGATTAAGGAAAAAGCTGCAAGATATGATCGGTTATTGCCATCGTTTTTGCAAATTATAGTGTTTGTAATAGTAAAGCTACGTCTCATCATTAAAAGACAAGAAAAATATCGATACAATGCGTGAAACCTCAGCTTTTACCGCAACCTTAACAAATAACCAATTGTTAACAACTATTACTCATTAATCAAAGATTTCTCCAGAACAAATCGTACAGAATATAATCTGAAAACCGTGTCGGCATAATCGGACGATTTTTCGGTATTACACATTACGTTTGATCGTAAAAATAGTAAGTAATGATAATATGTTGCTGCCGCCGACGCGGCGACGCCGACGCCCGCGCCCGCCCCGTCGCGCCGCGTAAGAAAGGCCGAGTTTACACCAAATCGTATAGCCGACTGCCGTGCCGTGAGCCTCCAGTACCTACAAAATGTATGAAAAAACAACGTCAGCCACCGACTGACTGTCTTTGGTTTTTCATAAATTTTCAGTCGGCGGCCGTTTGGTGATTTCACACCAAGCGTATAAGTACGCGAAGTTCATAGTGCCGGTTCTAAAACTAAAGGCGTCTTGGGCGAGATATCTATAGCGATCCTGGAGAGTAGAAAACGGCGAAAAAAAATTGCGCCCCACCTGGGAAAGGTTAGGTTTTCTTTTGATTATTCATACAGAAATAGGAGATACTTTGTCAACTTATGGAGGAAAGGGCAAATGATACATTAAGCAAGCAAGGGTGCAAACATCGTCAAGGTAACGCTTAACAATGATACCACCCTGTCTCAGAAATATTAGGTTTTATTTAATACATTCATACAGCAATAGATATAAATACTTAGTCGACTTATGCAGTAAAGTTCGTGAATGAGAATCATGGGCAAGCAAAGCTAGCTCAATTTTTTTAGCGCGGAGCCTTAGCTGTTGTTCGGTTTTCTAGGTAAAAAAAAGTACCCTAACGCCGGTAGATACCGGTGTGAACGCGGCCTAAAGCCCTGTGTTGCGCAAGCGGTAGTATGAACTTTCATTACGGTCAATGTCGCAGTGTGTCGAAGAGTTATGTTTATTTTAGATGGGGCGGGTTGAGCGATGTCCTTTGTTGCACGAGTTCGAGGTTCAAGGATACAAGTGTGGATATTGACGTGTTAGTGACGGGTGACGGTGAAAAGGTGAAGATGTTTTGTATTCTTGAGGTCTTACATATTATTCTGATTTTTCATTTCGAATTCTAGTGCTTTATATTTTCTGAGAATAATGATGTTCTCAGATAAAATGTAGGAACTTATTGTCATGTTGAAAAACTTGAAAAACCGCAGGAACTTGTACAATCAGACGATTTTATAGTCTTACTAGCGAGCTTTGGAAGTTCAGTAGTTTTGATAAATATGTTTCTAAACGAGCCTATTTCTCCAGCACGCCTATCGTCATTACCACAATAGAAACGGGGTTTGTCGACGGAAGAATAGACAAAATGACAGATACACGATTACAACCTGTCATTTTGTCTATTCTTCCGTCGACAAAACCCGTAGAAAACCCGTTTCTATAATTGTCATTTTACGCGTATTGGTCGAAAGTCATTTTTACGCAAACCTTAGTCTCAAACATCTTCTTTTCTTAGAACACAGAACCTCAAAACTCAAGCACTTACTTAAAACTCGTTAGACACATCAAATCGGAAATGAAACTAAAATTAGCATTGAAAGTGGTTTATTAATACAAATGCTGTGGTATATAAACACTGATTTTGGCACTAAAGATTTCCTGAATATCCGCCGGATAGATTTAACTCACTAATGGATAGATTTAGTTTATAATGTAACGTGTATTTTCTGACATATACAAGATCTTCTCTTCCAGCGATGGCCCTATCTACGTCAGGACTTCGTTATATTCCACCAATGGCATCGTAGTATCACACAAGCATGTTCATCGCTATTGGTTGATCTGTGCTTATAGCGTGGTCATGGGCCAATCAAATGATCAAGCAAATCTGCCACGTGGACCAGCCAGAAATACCAAAGTACCCGGGACACATGTCGCGTAGGTGTTTCTTCCTAAAAAAAAAAAACTCCGCCAACGGGTTCAGTCCTCTCATTAATCACCCCGAATGTTTAATAAAACGGATCGCTGGTAATGAAACGGTGACTGATAGTCTGTCACACGCATTTGTTTCATGTACTTAGGCCTCAATGAGATCGTTCACCTTTGGCTTTTGTTACCATCGCATCAGGCAGGTTCAGTGTCGACAATGAGAAACAAATAGTTTTGTCTGGTAAGTTGTTGAAAGAGATATACAAAATTGAACATTCTTCTTAGCTTCTTTGCTTAGATTGAACATTCCATTAAATTGACTAAAGCTCTACTAAAGAATTATGCTCAGAATTAGAGTCTGGCTCAGAATGTCTATAATAACATGATTTTGGTAGTACCTACACTGCTAGAGACTCTTGTGGCATTTAGTCCGCAAATGATACGTACCTACCACTAACTGTACCAAATAAAATTTAAATAAAAATAATATGAAAACTAACTTAGGTAAGTACCTTCCTAAGTTAATTTGAGTAATTTTGGCAATATTCCAAGTTGTGTCAAAAATTAGGTAATTTTTGGTACACCTTGGAATATTACCAAATGTATTACCAAAATATATGCAAGATTCACTTTCAAACCGCGCTTGGAAAAAACAACAACCAACTTTTTAATATTTTTCCTTTTTTGCTCAAAACACTAATGGATACGCAACGTTTCCTCGGTACAAATTAGTATTAATTAAAACACACAAAACTACAGTCTACAAAGACTTCAGTATCGCAGAGAGCGGATGAAACGCCTTTATGCGTGAAACTCTTTCAACACGCCTTTGATGCACTTGTCCCACCGCCCGCGCCGCCGCCGCCGGCGGCGGCGACTAACGGGGAGCGAGTAGAACTAGCAACTACAAACGAGCAGCGAGTGCGCGGCGGCAACGAGCGATAACTCGCTGGTATGCGTATGTACCAAGCGTGAGTCTCTCAGCGAGTGTTGTGCCTGCTAAGCGAGCTTCGCTGAGCAAGTAATATCTTTGATAGCTCTTGTCGATGCAACAAACGAGTACTCGCCGTGCGGCGGTCAATGTAAACTATTGATGTATATGTATCTCTTTTACTTACATGGGACCTACAATATTTTGTACGTTTCTTGAGCGAGAAAATCGTTGATAGCCAGTCGCTTCCTCGTCGGCGGTGGGACAGGTGCCTAATTCTAAAGAAAGCTGCCACAGTGGCACTCCACGTTTGAGCTTGAAAAGTTTTATTTTTATGGTGAGCTTTGTGAGTTGCGTCTAGACGGTTCGTACTCTGGGTTTATTAGCTGGGTAGAAAAATATTACGATAGAAAAGAGCTTCTAAACTTTTTGTAGCTTTCATCGTTATGGTGGAATTAATTCCCAAACGCGTGGGACGTGTCTTGTTTATTTTTTACAGTTAACACCTAGTCTGACAACCTAGTCTTACTAAGGGGTATCGTATTACCCAGTAACTAGGTGGTCAGATAGGCAATCGCTCCATGTAAAAAACTGATTTACAGCTGTATCCGGTTAAGACTGGAAGCCGACCACAATATAATATGTAGTTGGGAAAAGGCTTAGGCAGAAGATGATGTAGACGACTTGATTTGATGCCATTTAGCACCCTCTACCAGTCAACGTTTGGGCTAGAATTAGAGAAATTTAAAGCAGTATAAAAAATACAGCTATAATTTAGTCGTTCCCTCATAAGCTGCTGCTATGGCCCGTCAAGTAAATACTCATATCTACAGATTCAGGATTAGTGGTCGGTAGGTATTGTTAACACACTGATGCAGGATTCGTTAAGAAAAGTCAGAGTTACGCGGATCTTGCAACTATCCTCCTTAGATATTTAAGATCAGCACAAATAAATACACACAGGATATACAACAGACGCAAATACACGTGCGAGCAAGAACGTCTGGCACAATTATAACATAAAAGTCATTAATAAACGCGTGTTTAATTAGTAAAACTATGTGGGGGGCGTCCGTCAAGAATTAGTTCCAAGGTTAGTGATTTTTTTGTTATTGCCAAGACTTGGCTTGCCTCCAGGTTAGTGACGGGCGTTGATTCATTCGGGTCTAGAACTGGTAATTAATATTAGAACGGTAACAGTTCTAGTTTTATGGATGCTTGTTGATGTTTTTATAGTTGAGTTTGAGTGTTATTTCGTATGTTTTTGGTTTAATTAGCGGAGCTGGTGATTTGCGAACTTGTTCTTGAGACAGTATAAACTATTTTTGATTTTTATCTAGCAGATATCTAAGGGATCTCGTCATCTCGCGCACTAGACGGCCACGACTCCGGCCAGTCGTGGTCCGTGGCCCGGTCTACGGCTAGTTGGCCGTTTTTTGTGCGCGAATTGTGTGCGATTCGTATCGGTTTCTATAGTTTGCCTGGTCGCTGCGAACACTGGCCGTGGCCGTCCAGTGCGCGAGAGTCCTTGTATGCCGTGGATGTCCTTGATACCCACGACCAGTATGTGTTAGAATGTGAATGAGAATGATGTGTGTGTGTGTGTGTGTGTGTGTGTTATCTTAGTTTAATCTGAGACACTATTAAATAAAAACTAATGTTAAAAAAATATTCTGTAATCAATTAGTAAATTGATGTTTTTGAAAGACATTAATAAGTTAATTTATTTAAAATTTAGAAATGTTAGAAGTGCTATCGGAAGTGCTATAACGACGGGTTACACTCCTCGTAAAAACTAATACGTCAATTAACATAATCAATGCAAAAAATAAAGCTAATACCTACTATACCAACGGATAAGTATGGAAATATTATGGTGGAATAACCTACAATGAACCTTCTTCACATAGATTTAATGAAGTATTTAAAAATCATACTTTCACTATAAAAATCGCATCGATAAAAAAAAAAACCGCTATGTAAGTGTACAAAAAACTTTTACAAAAACAAATTGTTCGTTTAGCCAACACTGTTCATTGATAATAAATCAATTAATTTGAGTTGGGTTATTGTAATTCTGCAGCAGCGAAGAACCAACCATAAACTATAAATCTTATTAATATTTTCGTACTAACTTAAAATAACAGATCGTTAATCTGTCAGAATATAAAACACAGCAAATAAATATGCATTAAAATTACTAATCCTATTATAAAAGTTACATATAACATATTAAACCGATTAGCAAAGTCGTGCCATGCATTTTAAAACGGAATTTATGCAAATACAATTAAGTTTTGATCTAAAATCGATATTAGAAAAAGTCCCTAAATATATACAGCATTGATGTCTATTATTTATTTTTTCTGTTATTATAGGTAATACAAGCGGTTTGCCCGCGACTTCATTCACCTTGATTACGATTTTCAAAAAAAGAAGGAAACGCTCCTCTTCTCTCCAGGAAGGTGGATTGACACAAGAAAAGAGAGGCCTGTGTGCTCAACAGTGGTTGAAGTCGAACTGTGGATAATGATAATGTCCCCAACACTGCATTTCATCGGTTTAACATTAGTGGCCTAGTGGTAACAGCCGCGACTAACAAGTTTATAGGTCATGGGTTCGAACCCCAAGCAGGCACTGTTCTTTGTGTAAATTATTTTATCACCACTGATCTCAAAACGGTGAAAGAAAACATCGTGAGGGAACCAGAATGTCCTAGAACCAAAAAAAAGGAAGAAATGTGAAATCCGCCAACCCTCCCTGGGCCCGCGTTGTGGCCCTCAGGTCCTGTCTGCCCTGTCACAGAGGGCCTGCGTCTCAGCAGTGGGCACAATGCTGATTATGCCAAGGTGTTGATTTGATTTATTTAAAGCAGGTATGCCTTTGTGCTTCCTCAGGGTCAGTGAGGGTTCAAGCTAGATAGCTAACTTTTAATGAGGCATAGAGATCCATACCTCATTAAAATCGGTTTAGCGGTTTAGGCGAGAAAATGTGACGGACAGACAGACTTGAGACACTTTCGTATTTATAATATTATAAGTACCTACGTGTTTCTAGTTACATAATATGTAGGTTATTTTTGTCTGGACAAGATACGAAACGGCGCCAAAATATTATTTATGTAACACTGTTCTTTTCAAATCCGGCCTGTGTCTGATCGTCAGTTGTTTTATATTTAATGATGATTTGATATGATAGCAGCTTCCTCTATGTACGAGTATGACATAATGTGAACAGTTTTACAAGTTCAAAGAGGATCTTGTGATTTATTAAAATTAAGATGTGTTACGATTTTTGTTTATTAAGAAAGATATAAATATTTAGAAAGATAAAAAATACAAGATGCGATAAAGCTTTTGGTTTGATGAAACGAAATGTTTTCATTTAAATGAAACTTGTAAAAGTTTGGCTATCCTAACTTATATTATAAATGCGAAAGTGAGTCTGTTTGTTTGTTAAGCTTTCCCGCTACAACGGCTGAACGAATTTGGATAAAATTTAGCATATTATGGGTAGACCATAGGTCATAGGATACTTTTTATCCCGATATTCGCACGGGATCGAGACTTAAGACGTGCAGACTAGCGCGACGCGACAACGGCTATTGTTATACCGTGAAGTTTTCTTAGAAATTGTATTGTTCGAGTCGCGTCGCGCCGTCGCGTCGCGCTGGTCTGCACGAGCCTTTATGCGGGCGAAGCCATAGGGCGCAGCTAGTTGCTAATCAATTTCATCTAAACAAACATTAATTATTTTAATTTAATTAATAAATCTTAAAATATTCTAGCGTTACACAATTAAAAGAACAGCGATTGCAAACCAAACAAAAGAGCCAATCCAAGACGTATTAAAATCATAATAATCAACCATTTAAAACTGCTGCAACGTTTATGCAAATAACCAAATATTTCACCAGAGTAACGTAACTGCTATTCCTATTAACGTTATAGTTACAAAACGAATGTAGTAGCAATAAAGTAATAACGTGTTACAAGAGTAACATAACTGTTTAGACATTGTGAGGTTAAATCCAGAGACCATATGGCGTCGCGAAAGTATTGACGGTATTCGATCAAAGAACAGATAAATGGCAGAAGACTTGGTTGAAACAAATTGGACAATTCGGCAGATTCTGATGGATACTGTGCGAGCCAAGTTGGAGCTGTCAAAAGAAAAGTCTGGTTGGTAAAGTGGATTTGAATTTTGTGGTGGACTTAAAGATGTGGACGGCGAAATTAACGACTTATTCTGTATTATTGAGATTAAAACAATGAAATAGAACATAAAACGAGCAATGGAGTGCCAGACGCGAGAACGGAGCGTAGAAGCAGAATTGGTGATCTGATAAACAATTACTTTAGAACAGAATACAATGTCAGAAGCTATAAATGTCACGACAAGCTACCCTGATTCATGCAAAATCAAGTCATCTTCCTAAAAATATAGTCAACCTTCCATAAAACTTCTACATTTCACATCATCCTACACACTCGTGCCTCAAATGAATATTTATGAGGATCAGACGATAACGACAGGCTACAAGTACAAGTTAGCACCCAAAATGGGTAAGACTCTTAATGTCTTCATTACGCTAGCTTTGGAAAGAGGATAGACACAACGACTCCATGTACGATTAGCATCGAGGTCTATGGGTTTTATTTAGTCGAGCTATTTGAATTTTTAATTAAGGCTACAGCAAGAATTTCTAGAAAAGGACTTTTCTAGATGTGTCTTATAAAAGCAATCTGCAGTCTTGCACACCAGAAAAATACATTACAAAGAAAATAAATTATAACATAACATCACGCCTTATTTTCCCGAAGGGTTGGGCAGAGGTGTAGGTACCTGTAGCAGGTAAGTACACCCACATTTCGCCAGTTATGTTTAAGTCCCATGTAATAGGGGGCGAGCCTATTGCCATCAACCGGGCACAAATCCAGACTCCGGGCTGCTACTTAGAAATTCCAGAAATAAAAATCCAATAACACTGCCCGACCCGGGAATCGAACCCAGGACCTCATGCTGAGTAGTAGCACTTGCGACCACTAGACCAACGAGGCAGAAAATAAATTAAACACTTTAAAATAAACAATGGGCGGCCTTATCGCTTTCTGCGATCTCTTCCATGCAACCTTGGAACCAGTGATTGTCTGGACACAAAATGGGGTTGTCATAGGTGCAAATAAAAAGTATACTGTAAGTGTAGTGTACTTATTTTAGTGAAAAGCTTAGAAATTTAGATACTATAGATAGTGCAATCCACGACGACGCGCCCCACTCCGCTCCGCTCCGTACTAAAGTACAGCTTACAGTACAGTAATCGCGGAGTGGGACGCGTCGTCGTGGATTGCACTATCTGTATAGTCCTGGGGTAAATCATCATCATCATAATTTCAGCTAAAGGACGTCCACTGCTGGACAGAGGTCTCCTCCAAGCATCGCCACTTCGACCGGTTCTATGTTCCTCGCATCCAGCAGATTCCTGCGGCCCTCATCAGGTCCTCGGTCCACCTTG
The DNA here is from genome assembly GCA_963853775.1 of Xanthia togata. NCBI lineage: Eukaryota > Metazoa > Arthropoda > Insecta > Lepidoptera > Noctuidae > Xanthia > Xanthia togata. The sequence continues at coordinate 5,794,065 of OY970802.1, read as the reverse complement.
TGGGCCTTCCAACGCTACGTCTTCAGGTAGCCGTCGCCACTCGAAAACCTTTCGGCCCCATCGTTCATCTGTTCTGCGAGCAATGTACCCTGCCCACTGCGACTTATCTCTCATCTCTTCATTTCTGATTCGATCACGTAGGGAAACTCTAAGCATAGGGTTAAATACGTCGATACAACGAACACTGCGCACAAAAGTCCAACTCAATAAGTTACAGCTTTACGTCGGTAAACATTGCATTTCGCTCGAGCCTCCAACCATCAGTTTTGGTTCGAACGAAATATATAGTGGCTAAACAACAAATCCCATTGATATAGTGCAACATTACCTCTTAAGTAAGGTCTACAAGTAAGGCAATAGCACCTCTATCCTCACGTGCTGGTAGTGATTTGTTCTCTCGTCAAGAATTGCAATACCATATGTCCAAACACGTCAAGTTAAATAAGGTTCTATAATAAGTCCCCTAAAGTTTAAATTCAGGTGTAAATCCTTTAGCTAGTGGACACACGCTTGCCAGTTAAAGTCGATCCAGTGGCCGGCAATTGGTAGCAACTTTACTTCAAGCCTGATTGATGGATAGGCTGACAGCCGTAACCAGGTGTGTAGAACTGAGGAGACGGTTTCTCTAGAAACTGTGTGAGATAATAATTGTTTTTGCAATGTTGCGACATGTCTGATTGTAAAATATCCGTGGACAGTGACATTAACGAGGTCTTTCTCCACAGAATTATACGTGGTTAGGGCGAGTGGACGTGACATACATGTTAAACTGAGTTTTGAGTCTGATAACCAATTGTCGTACGTCACTTTTATTTTGCAACCATGTAGGATAAACCAAGTTATTTTTAGAGATATAAATTCGTGTTTATATCTACCATTAATTAATTTAATTGAACCAACACAAACACGGGCTACAAAAACAGGATACAAAGATATCCTATCTTCAGCTAAAAATACCAAAATACATTATTAATAGTGGTTTTCCTGCATACCTATCAGGCAATTATTGATCAATAGGTATAGTAAAGTGGGTAGGTATAATAGAAAGCTAATCTGCGCTATCAATCGGCGGGGACGCGACGCGTGCTGTGACGCGGCGCAGGTAACGAGAGCCAGCGACAAAGATGGGACATTTGTGATGTGTGACAATTGTCTCAAGAGTGGGACTTGTACGGATGGCGATATTGCAGGTGTAATAAACATCAGAAGGGAAAGATATTGATTGTTTTCAGCATAAAGGTTTTACTTACCAATTGCCTAGCACACCAAGAAATGGATGTTTTCAAAAAGTATTGGTGAAAGGCTCTCAATAAGTGAATTTTATTAAACTCAAAGTATTTATGCAAGTTAACAGTTTTGTTTGGGAATTTGGCCAAAACAAACGAGTTGTCCTTTCCTGTGATTGCTCAAAACAACGTCAAGACAAATGAAGAAGTGTCCTGTCCATTGGTTCGACTGTGACTATGACGTCGGTAGTCTTCGAAGCCAAACACGTAACCCAGGTGTCAACGGAAAACAATAACGAGCGCAGTAATTGAACCATCACTAAGCATAAATTACCACATTCACGGACTGTTGGCAATGTACGCAATGACTCTTTTAAACACATAGCCAAGGAAAACTTACATTTTCGTAAAGAAAAACGGGGTTAAACCTCAAAACGTTCTCTCATTTTCCGTAAAATGTTTATGACTTAAACCTGGTCGGTGTTGGAAAGTAGGTCGGATAAAGTGCGTCAGTTGTGCTTTTTACCCGCTTTTACCCTATACGGAGCGTCAGTTTCCGACGCTTAACCGCCAAGATATGGCTTTTAATCAAAGACAGTTCCCATCTTTATAGACTGAAAGGATTATATTTCAGTGCGTATAAATAAGCCATACCTACTAAGACATAGGGTTTAGGGATGTGAAATTAGCGCGGGGATTGTTATCGACGAAATATAATTTTACAACTACTCATCTCATCTGAATTCTAGGAAAATCGAATGATTGAAATTTCAAAAATCCTTTGAATTTATTTACAAATATCCTCATTAAAATTGTAATGCTAATTACCGTTTCGCCCTCCCAAAATTTTTCTTTGCCAAATAACATAACTAAGGTGCGCATGACTCGTGGATAAATAGCGCATAAATGTCACGCTGGACATAACAAGATTACTATCTTCATAAATATTATCACAAATATTTATTGGTATAAGGAAATTGTCTGTCAACAAAGTTAATTGGCCAAAGCATTTAACCTTTAAGAACTCGAAAATTCAATTTGGCTTATATAAGATGGTTGTTACGATACTTAATTCACGCTTAATATCTGTCGGCTACGATTCAGTATGAAGAAATTATTATTAACTGAATATATACCGCTGCAATTAGCCGGTTTTTAAGGGAGGAGTCGGTATGAGTAACTGCTCACGTCCCCTTGACAGAAACAACTTAATTCAGAGCAATTACGATCACACCGTGTATAAAGCTCACGCATAATTGCCTAGACGCCGTATACCTATTAACTAGTATCGATTAATTACTGATCGTTTTATATCGATACCGATATTGAGTGGACACAACACTAATTGGCGGACCATTTGGAATTTAATGGGCGACGATAAAAATTGTAACACGTGTTATATGTTGAACAAAAGGATTGAAAGAATGTTATTGCGCAAGAGTAGCTAGTTGGACAGTTCAAGACCCTGGAGAGCGAGTGACATTAAAAGTTATATTATGTTTGAAGTGAAGGATGGTAATAAAAAATACTGAAGTGAACTGTCGGGCGGTTCCTTTTTAGTGCATTGCAAAAAATGTGCTGCGGCGCCTGCGCCATGAACACGTCACACCTACTGCGTACTTAGTCTTGTTAACTCTGCAGGTTACTTTATGAGAACTTCTTGATAATATTGCTACATTATCGGTCTCTTTTGGTGCATAGCCGGCTGGTTAAAAAAATAATTTAAATGGCTGCACAGGGCAAGTAGGTCACATAGTTATTATTCTAGTTCCTAATTTAAAACAGATTTTTGTTAACTTTTTTAAACAGAGTAAGATAAATTATGGGTGGCCAGTAAAATAAAAGCGTCTAGCTTAAACTTTAAACAGTAATAAAACATAATGAGCTAGTTTAGATGGAAATCACGTACGCTACAATTTAATTCCTTACAAAGAATCAACAGTCTGATATTACGATTTTCCCCGAAGCGCAGATATTTTGCAAAGTGACTTTATTCGCGGTACAACGGTAGCTGCCTCCGGTAGCTCAAAAACCACAGTGTTTAGAAGCTAACTTCCTATATTTTAACGGTATCCCAACTGTCGCGATTATAGTGCAACGTAATTGCGCGCGCGCTGCTTACGTCATCGGCGCAGGAGCAACGCGAATTACACGCTATTGTTGAAGTTATGAAACGGAAAATCGAAATTGTTTTACAAATTACTGACATTTGATAAATTGTGATTGGATCGCATATGCAATTTCTGTTTATTTGTGTGCATTGTTAATTAATATTTGCTTTAGATTTCGTATTTCAAATTGCGAAACTATTTCAAAATCAAAATAAAATAAACGAATCCTATTGTGCCTCGTTAATTAAATTGTTTTGTTTTTTCATTTAGAATTTCTCAGTAGCAGCTCGGAGTCTGGATTTGTTTCCGGTTGATGGCAATAGGCTCACCCCCATTACTTGGGAATTAAACATAGATAACTGGCGAAATGTGGGTGTACTACTATAGGTACACCTCTGCCTAACCCTTTAGGGAATACAGACGTGATGTTATGTTAATTTAAATCAATCTCTCACATTTAATAATTCTGACCAATCAAATATTCGAGTTCCCGTCACACAAAGCACGTCATAATATGCACAGATAACATAAAAAAAATTAAAACCTTATGCTGTAACAGCCATCACATGAGACAAGTATCTACATAAGTACTTTGATCGTGAACCATTATGCTGAGGTCAATGACACCATGATTCACGACGATCTATCACTATCATTTATCTTCGTACTACAGAAACGTGGACGTAAAAAAGCTAATCAATAGTGCTGTTTTTCGGTAAGTGCCCTTAGCTTTTTGCGTAGCTTTTTATATGACACGATGTTTTTAAGTTGGACACAATGTCGTGGCGTTTTTCTAGTTAATCTTTTTTATGGAGTGAATTTCTGTTTTTAGTCTTCTTTATAAAAAGAAGACACTAAAAGTACCTAATTCTAGTTGGAATGTTAAGATGATATAGTTTTCTTTTTAAGTGGTCAAAATAACAGACTATTTCCAAGAATTAGGAACATTATAGAGAAACTGAAATAATAATTGATATCTTATATTGTTTTAGATAAGTTTATTCTGATCTGAGGCTGTATAGTTCGATTCAAACTTAATGGCGGCTCGGAAGTTAGCCACTCGTTGCGCAGTACCCCACCCCTCACCCCCGCTGACACATGAATTCGTTACTGCGCAGCGACTCGCCTCATGTTCCGAGCCGCCATTAACTTTGAATCGAGCTGTACCTAACAAGGTTTTATCATACTAAAGATCGAGAAGCAGGTAAAAACCTTTTGAGACATAAAACAGTACCTAAGCTAAAATGAGCTCGCTGAACGTTAGGACAATGTGTAGCATACAACAAAAGGAAGACACAGTCACGAACTGCTCCGAGCACTCTACAACACATTACCTTATCATCACACAAAACCCACACACGATAATCCATCTTAATCCCTATAAAATACGACCTAATATCGTGTGATTGTTCCACACAACTGGTACAGTTCGGTGAGGTGGATTGTACACGACTGATTAGTTCGAAAAAGTACAAAGAAGAGTTGTGAAAAGTCACAGTTGAATCGCTAAATGTAGTGTGAAATATCGAATAAATGCAACATTCCTTAGTATATTAGTTTTCTGCCACAGGAAAACTTTAAAACAAAGCATTGGTATTTTATCGTTCTAAGAAATCTGTGTTAGTGATGTTATCAATATGTGCAAGCAGGACTGATATCACCACTTAGGATATGGTCCAGAGTTCTGCTGAAAAAATAGACTAACTTCGGCCAAATTGTGTTTGAGTTGCCTCATCTTGATGAATGGTCACAGTGAAATACCTATGAGCCTTTGAATGACAGTAATGAGAATGTTGCCATAATCATCATGTTTGACGGACTGATTTGTTGATGTTTCCATTAATAAAAATGCATTTAACCTTCTTTTTTATGTCTGTTATCAAAAATGCCCTTGAACTCTAGTGCAACGGCAAAGTGTACTGTATTGTGTAATTGTTAATTTAAATAAAATATGACTTTAAATTACCCCTAAAAGTTGAAATAAAGCTTTTTAATATCTGGACTAAAATTTTAAAACTTTGAAACATATTATTTGACTCTTAAAGACCAGAAACAGTAAACATAATTTACTTTAAAAACAAAATATTACATGAAGTATGTAGTTAAATGAACGCGTGAAAGTGTCCTTACTGTCAACTGTTACTTTCTAACACATTAGCCTTTCACGTAAAACATGTAATAACTTTAAATTATGTTCAAACTTTTATGACATAAGTCTGGAGTTTATACTGTGGTTCTATGGTTGGTTTTACTCGTAATTTTAAGACAGACTCACACAAGTAAGGTATTTTACGACTAAGTCATGTAGTATATTTACTTTCAGAGATAATTCGATTTTCGTTAAACATTAAGAAAATACTGTTTTAAATTATCAACTACAAATCAATAGTAGTGTCGTTAATTAATTTAATTAGTTACTATTACTACTAAAGGTACTCTAATACCAAGTACCCGGGCGACCGAGCTTCGCTCGGGAGAAAACGAATACATAATATAATAGGATTTTAAGAGTATAGAAAGAATATTCTATTCCGTAAAGCTTTTTAAAACAGGTCAACAACAACAAAAATATATCGTGAAAGCGCCAGTTATTCAATACATGTCGGAAGTAGATAACCACATTTTAATTACCGACAGAACTGTCGATCAGGCAAAATTAATTAATAAGCGACATAGACTAACAAATTAGGAACACGATTCAACCATCACAGGCCACATCCATACATCTCAACTTGTCACTAATTACAAATTGATATAATTAGCTACTACACAACAGCAGCTAAAGACAACCCCGTCACAATGCTTGCGCGTGCGCCACGGATTTAGTTCTACACGTCCGCTTTGTGTGACCGACTGTACTTACTTGTCTGACATTGATTGCATGATTGACAGCTAAGGTCCTGAATTTATTACATATGCAACTATGCAGGCTTGTATTAATAGGATTTTGAATAATATAAAAGGATTTGCATTAATATGTAGCATATTATTTTTCATATGTACATACATAAATGAATTCAAACTTATTCATGCAGTACACGATAACTTTGACAGAATGATATAAATCAATGTTTCATTTACCTACTTCTCAGTTCTTCCAAGCTCATATAGCTCTATATTCCTCGTAATAGGTTTGATTATAAACGCATTTTTGAATGATCAGTAATCAGTATGTTTGATCATTGTTTCATACTTCGAAACAACAACGATGAATGAACATCATTTTCCATTGTAAGCAGGTTACATATTTCATGAATCAAAAGTGAAATTTCAATATCACATTCAAACAACGCGGACAACAAAAGAACAATCATTATGTTACGAAATACCTCACTGTGACTGTATCCCTTACAAAATTAACATTTCATCATGGTTTTAACACCCCATACATTACACCGAATTTGCTACATAATTGCTGATTTGAAGAAACAAATTAAAATGTACTTTATTTTTATAACAGTAAAGCATGTTGTTGATTGAGGAGGGCGATTAAGTATCTACCTATTTTGTGGTGTCTGACAATAGAAAAGTGTACAGTGTAATGTATGTGGTCATGGGAGAAGTGTCACAATGGAAACCGTGAAATAGTTTCATGATTTGATGAAAAGTTAATCGTGAGTGATGTGTCTTTGTAGTGCAAGACAGGGAACATAGGAAAGCAATGACTTGGAATGGTTTAATAATAAATTAATGAAGAAGAAGAAGAAATTAAAATTAAGAGCAACCATCAACCATCGAACGACAATCAGCAACAATTAATTCAATCCAACTCTGTTAGTTTTAATATAGAACTATTTCAATAGAAACATGTTTATCAACATTAGTTTCACTCTCTTAAAAGGTAAAAAGTAAATATGTGAACTACGCAATTAGCTTGTAAAATAATTAGCGTTTTGATTGGATTCGCGGAATACACAATATAAAGTGTGTGCGATCGAGGTCGGGCTGACAAGGATAGCGAGTTTGACGGGTTGGACATATCCATTAAATAGAAAGTAGTACGTGGGGACCAGAGCCATCGGTCCCTTGACAGGGCTTTAAATTATACAATGATTAGTTTTGCTATGCGTCTCACATAGCGCTATAAAGTAGAAAGGCGTTACTCACTTCGAAATTGGTATTTGGTCAATCAAGTCAAGTCCAGTTTCACCTCAATATGTTTTCCGAGAAACAGTTGAGAAATCGAGAAGAGTCTATCTATAATAATAACATATAAATTGTAATCGAATACAATTTAAAACACTCAAAAATATAAATAGTTTCTATCAACACACTTGCTAGGTGTTACAAAGTGCATCAAGATAAAAGCAAGGTCGAAACTAAATGAAATAAAGATGAGAAATATTAAGTGGCGAAATGACAGTCGTTAATGACCGTGGTGTTATCATTAAAGCGGTGTTATTTTTATAGTATTTTACTGCCGTTTATAAATTAAAAACATACATTCAAAGAATTTCACAAAAGTAAAAACAAAAATATCATGGCAAAGTTCATTGGCCCCGCCACGTGGTGTGTGCGTAAACAAACGGTTAACATATATATAAATTAATAAACATTTCCGAGCAGGAAACCCTTGAGAGGATAAATATAGGGTGTTGCGCAGACGCGGTGGCGGCTAGGCGCGGGCGCAGCCGAGCACGCATGCGCGAATGTTTATATCACTGGACACGAAATTCACAAAAATAATGTTCCTGGAATTGTAATGTTTAATGTTCGACAGCACACAACAACTCAAGATTTTTCCAATTAATTAAATTGTTCGCTGGTTGCTAAGGTTAGTGTACGTGGTTAGTGTGTGTACATAAACATTCGAGAAATTATTGTTATTTTTCTCGTCACGGATTGGGTGAGATATGAAAATAAAACATCTGAGAATTGACGATACATTGTGGGGCGTCTTGAAATAGCTAATGTGTTAAAAGGATGAAAAATTCATGAACGTTGCTATGCTAATAAAGCGAAATGAAGAGAAATAGTAGGTAAGTTAAAATATGAGTTGGGCGTTTGATGTCTCAGGGGCGACCACCTAGCAGCAATATTAATGGCACAAGAAACAGCTTGTTTAATTACTAGTCGGCGAGCACACAGTAATTGATGTTCGCAAACAAGATCAATTCCCAGTGAAATCCGATCCGCCCAACCTAGAAATGAGTCCCTTCCTCTATTTAGATGTTGAAAAGTGTTACGTTAAGGTAATGCTTAAATAGAAACATACGCACCGACACCAACGTGAATTTTGACTGATGGTAAATGAGTTTTCCGACATACCTGAAAACAATAAGAAATACAGAATTAATTTCCTTATATAACATTCAAGCACAGAGATAAAATAAAAATAGATGAACGACAGAGATCCTAGAAAGACCTAAAACAATTACACTCATGGAATCATTAGCATAATGATTACTTGATGTATAAAATGCACTCAATGCTGTTAATGTTACTAGATTTAACAAAGTAACATCTTTCAATTCAATTTTCAAGATACGCAGAAACTAGCTACTACCTAACAAGGAAATGTAGAAATTGAAACGAATCTCATTTAAGAGGGAACAGGGCCCGCGATTCTCCATACAAACGTATTCCCCGTTTTTCTTCCTGAATAATGCCTCTAGAGCTGTCTCTATAGGTATGTCCCTGTTATTTCCTTTTTTTCAGCAATTAATGAGTAAGGAAACTATGACCCTCCAAAAATTACAAAAATGCCCCATTTTTACCGCCGTGATTAGAGGACTACCAGACTAATTCGGAAAAGTTTTTAGCATAAAAGAAAATAATAGGAACCTAGACATACTCTTTCTTAAAATTTTAATGTAAAAAATTATTAAATCGGCTTAGTTTTCGAGGAGAAAAAAGGAGAACGCTAAACGTCGTTTTCGTCAAAAATTTTGTGATATAATCGGTCTGAGCTGCAGTTGTCCCTATCGCACTTTACGGGGTTTAACTCGGTTTTTTGGGCGCAGCGCGACGGCAATAGTTTCTTCAAATACCTATTTTTCAAATTCCTCGCAGCCCCTGTTCCCTCTTAATATCATAAGTAGAAACGGCATGACGATTGAAACTGTTGCGTTCGTGTGACACACGTGAAGCAGGAAGACGTATAAGAGACATGGTTTTAATGAGATTATGGCACGGAATGTAGGCGGTGACAAGTTTCGTGATGATGCGTATCTTGGATGTGGTAATGGAAGTGATGTGGCAGAAATTTTTGTGTGTTCTATGAGTTGTACTATAGATTCTACACGCAATTCGCTCCTGGTAGTAGTATAACATGTGTGGAACAAAGACAAGTCAGGCATTAATCAAAATAGCAATGAAGAAGGTTGTGGAGTTTTTGATCGCTAATACTGTTTAGATTACAGTTTTCGCTCTACATACTACAGTGAGCACGAAAATCTCGATATCAACATCGATGATCGGCTGAACATAATGACGACTAAAATATGAGGCCAAAAAATAAGCCCTTGTTAGGGACTTATTACTAATTTGCTTTTGCTCAAGTGTTAATTATGTATTCCATGATAATCCCGGTACAATTATTTCTGGCATAAATAACAGGCTTCCTGGCGGCCCAGATTATATACTTTTTTAATACTCTATACTCCTATACTCCTCCGTCGCCTCCCACACACACATGCATAGCTCATTTACAGCGGCCCATTTGATGGTAAGTGGTTGGCGACGTCTATTGAATTTTGCAAACCAAAAACTTCGCAAGTGCGCTACCATTCCAGAGACAACTCATATGCCTTCAATAGTACCGATAAACCAGAACACATGAACTTTGCAGTACCTGTAAATAGAGATTGTATATGTGTGCGAGCATTGGAAGAAGTATAGCAGAAGTAAAATATTTCTATAGCATGCTTAGTTATCGGGCTTCGTGGGAACGGGTCAGTGTCAGTGCCGGCGGCGCCTGAGCAGCGGAAGTCGGCAGGACGTGCTGCACATTACGTTGGACTGCTATATATTTTGTATCCTTGGCAATTTGTTTGTAAATGTTAGGAATGTTTTTTAATGTGACTAGGATGGAATAGGAATTTAGAGCGTGTGTTGTTGCGTTATTTTATTTTATTCAATACTTTTTTTTTGTAAAGGCATGTGCAATATTCCTTGTTCTTCCTTCTAGCTAATTTATCTTTAACACTATCCGTTAGTTTACTCTATGTTGTAAAATAATGTAGATCAATTCAAATCTAACTTCCATTATTTATGATACTCGTATATGATTGATGAAAACAAGATGATCCAAATGATATTTGTGGCTATTCAGAACAAATACTAGATTCTCGTAGATAAACATTTTCATTTCCCGTTCCTATTTACGATTTTCCATTGATACCATATTGTATGGCAATGAAAGGAGTTTATTATCAATCGTCTGCGCTATATTAACGTATTCGTTCCCAACACTGCTGTTTTAGTCTTCAACCACCATTCATACTTCTGCAGTCCTTCTGAATTCTACGTGAAAGGATTAAGGGTCATATTCATTTGTTGCATCGTTTTTGTCGAACTTAGGCGTTGCTTGATTGATATCTGCGTCTATCCTGAATCCTACTCCAGGTGAATTTAAGGGCGCTTTTACTTTGGTATATGTAAATGTTATATTTGCAGCTTGGGGCACGGACGTGAATATCTTTTGATCTGCAACTGTAGTGAATTCATTAGTCGGTACACACAATGTGTGTAAATAGAACGGAAGCCCTGTACATAAGTGTTACCTTTGCGATGTTCATATTGAGCCACTTATATTCTTTGGTCGTGCTTTAACTAACACATTTCCGTTTAGCTTGAATAATGTTTAGATTAAAGGTTTAAGCTATCACAGTTCTAAGTTAACTACAGCTAATCTTTGCTACTTGATTGAGTTAACTGTAGTCTCAATGAAATCTTTGTTGGTGGCAGTAAACATCGGTTAAGTGTAAGCACGTGATTAGAAATTAATCAATTCGTTACTTTTATGGAGTTGATAGCTACTATTTGAGTTGTATTGCTCTTTAATTTTGTATGAAAGGGTTTTACAGAAAGACGTATGAGGATACCACACAGAAGTCCGTTACTTCAATCGTTAATCGAATACGCCATTAATTAAACGCTCCTAAAGGTTTCGTATTTACCGTACAGGCAATCAAGTGAATGAATAGTTAATAGGTACCTAAACCAACCCTTTACGTCGAAGGCATTACAAACTGCGACTCCAGGAATGACCATTAAAACTCACAAAGAAGACCCTCAGTAATTAACTGAAGCACCAGTCTGTTTCCAATACGTGAAAAGTGCATAGCAGCGAAAAATGCATCTTCCCTTTTTAGAACAGAATCGCGTACGTTGAGGGCTCTTGGGAAAGGCTTTGTGCAGCAGTTTTATCTGAGAGAAGAACACTTGAATGCAGTCTCGACTCTCGCGTCAGCACGGGGGGTGTTACAGGGAGATTGTCAAGTGGAACGTCGCTGGGGTGAACGACCGCTGTTGTCGTAGGTCGGGAAAATTGTTGCTAACTGACGTCAGTGGTGTAAAATGGTTGGTGACTCTTTTGTTTCAGGATTTGTCTAACTGTTTCTATGATGGTCTTTAGCTTTAAGATCGACGTTTTGACCGTTTCTCGGTTTGTTTTCGGTTGATAATGAACCGAAAACAAACCGAGTGGTTGGGTAGTGTGCCTGTTTTTGGGATCGTCTTATGTTTTAAGATAGACGTCGATGTAATTGTTTGTATTAAGATCGTTTTCAGAACAATGGATAGAGGTTGTTGGCATGTATTTCAACTCGGTAAATTACAAGATGAACTTGAATATTTGGAAAATTCAAGTATTGTCAAAACAAACAACACGTAAATTACATTATCGTAATAATATCACGATTGTTTACATTCAGAGGATCTTGACGTCATTACTTTAGCAACGTGACGAAAGAGCTCATTATGTCTATTGAATTATATACTTACAGACAAAGGATAGGTGCCCGTGTAGTATCAATTTACGGGCGAACGGCTTTTGGTTATCCTTCCAAATGTGATTATAGGCTACGTTCTATTGACGTCATAGTAAGGAGGGTGGGGAATGGGGAGGAGTCTACGAAGGAGGGCTGTTATTTTAACTTAAATTAGTGCGGGAGCCAGATTTCAGGTTATTATAATGTACCTCTAGAGATAGTTACTATCTGCTACGATATTCTCGTCTAAGAAAATATGTCAGGGATATTATCATTTGACTAAAGGCACACTTCGAAATGTAGTAAAATAATAATGATAACGGGGCAAAGGAGTAAAGGAAGATAAGTGTAAGTTATTGTTATTTGTACACTTCATAAAACTTATCGATCCGTTGAAATGATGGATGATGACAAAAATCTTGTCCAACTGTTATAGGTATCGAACTGTTTAAATAACCGTAGGTATGAGAGAAATTCTACTTAAAGATTCTCCGAGAAAGAAGTCATTTCATACTTCAAGCAATTAATTTATATTTTCTCATAAATATGCTAAGCCCATAACAAGTGCTGGATTTTTTTTACACCACGGCACGGCTCACAAACAGGTTCACTACATACAGCAAATATTTCACAACCTAATACTAGCTTCTCACTAAAATAATAACGAACGGCTTAATATCAAGCTCGTAACTCACGGGCGCACAGCAGGTGAACTTGCGCACAAAAAAGTAATAACAGCCAGTATTACACAGTGGGACGCCAGTTAGTACGCACTGGATGTCTCGTTGTAAAGGGGAGTGTAGTGTGGTAGAAAGAAGCTTTGCGAATTGCTTTTTGGATGGAAAAAAACTATTTAGAAATAAGATGATTACTTTTTGATTTGAGTAAGACTATGGATATGGAAGAAGTTTTAGATGTACAAGTTCGTGATGAGAATGACGCGGTAGGCAATGAGATTAACTGACATCGAAATGGGAATCATTTGAACGAAAATCATACTCTATGTACCAAGTTCCAAATTTACCAGAGTATGCAAACAATACAAACAAATCGGAAGATTTGAACAAAGGAAAGTATGTTGAAAACCTTTGTCAAAATAACTTCCAAAAACGCAATATATTTGAGGCATATGATTGTACAATTCAAACAAAAGTGCATGCTCAGCAGGGGAAGTGGTCTCCAGTCCTTTGTAGTGAACTGCACTACATACATTCGCAACAATGACGTACTTGAACAGCTTTAAGGGGGAGTGTTATAGGGCTCATGAATTATAAGCACACTCCTGTTAATACTCGTAGTAGTGACAAAATAAAAACAAAATGGCGATGGACACTTGAATTTTCGGCCCATTATAACAGCAGTTTAAATATAAAAAGCTTTTATAAATGAGACTGCACTTTTTAACAAAAATGACCTATAACAGAAATTCTAAGATCTGGAGCCACATGTTTCCTTGAAGCGACTTCAGTCGCAGTTTCTCAATAAATTGACTTTATCAGGAACTACCGTTTCGTAAGAAAAACGCTGTTTTTAGAAGAAATGTTGTAATTCTATAAATAATGGCGGGAACCCATGGTGCACGCACAAACAGTCCTGCGAACAGACATGTAACAGAAGAGAGTGCGGGTCAATGTGTTTTACACAACAGCTCAGGTGAAACGCCAGAAGAATTTTGTTTTTCTTGTAAAACATGGCACACATCAACATGTAATTTCAAAATCCAAGAGCATCGATAGTTTCATTGAATTGTCGAATTCAAAGAATGATTTACGTTTATTTACAGAAGTGAAATACTATTTATGTGAATGGAAGCTATACAAAAACATAAACCACAAGACATAAAAAAGCTACATAATAATTTAGTACAAAAGGCAGCCCTGAGTAGAATAAACACGATGGATATAAACAAATTGCTGGCACCTCCCATAAAATTTACCTAAAACGGTCACGCACCGCCACATGAACCGTTGGTTTGATGTCGAAACACTTGACACAGAAGTAACATAAGTATCGAAAAGTTATAAACTTGAAGTGGAAAATAACATAAACGAAACACACGAAATAATCAATGATGTCACAATACAGAAAGTTAATACAATCATCTTTGTAAAAGAAAAACTATACGCACCAACAATGCATCCAAATACAACAAATGATAATTGACATTCAAGACAAAGAAATTTTCTGTTAACAATTGTAGTTGTTTGCACATAAAACGTTGGGTTACATTCGCACTATTTTTAGTAACACATTAATTCGCTTTTGTGACTCACAGATGTAGTAAAGGGTCCAAATGAAATTTCAATTCCAGCAGCACAATGTCAAAACGGACTTTATTGGTAGGTAATAAGGTTGGAAATGAAATGTTTGGAAAGGGAATCATATTATAAGGTAATAAATAATAATGGATCGTCTTTGGCCTTGGTGAAATTAGTCACCAACACGTCTCGGCGCAGTAAATTGTGAATTAATGCCTTGATGTGACAGTAGACGCATATTACATATGAAATGCAGTATCTTAATAAAGCAGAAAAAGGATACGACCTCGGAATGAGATATGCAGTATGTAGCTAATAGATAGTCTAGGTTTTTAGGTCAGTATGTAGGTAACAGATTGTAGACATGAATAAAACATGAAGTGAAGAGGAGAAATGCTAAGTTTGTGCAAAAACAAGGTCGTCTTGATACATCTAATTTTAACTGTTCTGCTTATTAAACTCTATCCGCATCGTATCGTCTGATAAAACATTAACATATTCGGTTGAACTTCCACATTCAAAATAATGATTAACAATGACCTTACCAATTAAGATAGTGTCTGTGAATACCATGTGAACCGGGACGGGACGCCTGTGCCTCTATCAATGGGAGCATTTGGCATTGAACTGTCCGTCTATTAATAATGATACAAGCATGTGAGGTTGCACAAGATCCCTTATTAATGTCGATTTATAATTTATAATGAAGCCACGGTAGATTTGGATTATAATAAAACTTAAAATGAACCCAATAAAGAAGAATTCACGTAAAGACTTAACTTTAAGAGTAACGACCCGACGGATTAAGCTGATGACATTTCATTAATAACCATAAAAATATTAAAAGCAGACATGATCCTTGTTACATTAAGTAGAAAATCGAATTAATCACAAATTGAATCCTGTGCCTTCCAATCATATGATTGATTCTGGTTCATTAAAGCTATTGTGGCCAATCAGATAACAATTGGGACACGTATAACCAGTCCTCAAAGATTAACGTGCTTTCAGGTCTATTATTACGTTATGTTTAAAGTTTCCAGAGGATGCCAATTTTATACCCTGGACGCTGTCTCGTAAATATAGGTAGAGGCAATAAAATGCGTTTATTTCTTTTGCTCCTACTTCAGATTAATTTATTGCAGTGCCAAGAGTAGGATATCCCAGGGAATATAACTTTTTTTGTGATTTTATGGAAGTTGTTAATGTAATTGTAATTTTGCATCTTATGTTTGATCTTTTCTTGAAAGAAATGTGTTGCGATGAGAGACTCTTATATTTAAATAGAGACGTCTCATTTCTATCGAAGCGATTAAACGAATTCACAAAACTCGAATCCAAATTCCTTAAAGGCATTAGTGAGAATTTGGAAAATTGCCATGGAATTGAATGAAAATGTAATCAAGATTTTCTCAGAAAGACGATTTACACTGAGCTAATATTTATACTCCAATAAGCCTGCTTTCCGACTTAAATTACCAAATAACATACTTTAAAGGATACAAGTACCAAATTGTTATCCTTTGGTACAATATTCGAGGTTGGCAGCGTGGCCATGTGGCAATTGTAATCCTCAATCCGAACGTATGCCAGACATGGTCATATCAATCAGCTACAATGAAGAATGCCACACAAAATCTGTTGGTTTACCAATTGATTTTCGTATTTGACTTCAGGACTCATAGACCGACAGACAAAGCACAGCCTAAACTGCTGTGTCTAGAAACAGGAAGAGAAGCGCAAGGATTTTTAAAAAATCACCTCTTAAAGGGAAAGGGTAAAGGTCCTAAGGGTTAAGTATGACAGTTCATCATTTTAGCCGATGGGAGATTCCATAGGGCACGCGGCTAGTAATGAGATATTCTTTTTTAATACTAAAGAACATACATCATTCGTAATCGTTTCCATTCCCATACAACTCATGATCGTTTTTACTCGACCGGTATCATAGATTCTGATCGCGTTTTAAGGCGTGATTCTAAATAGCTCTGATGAAAAATATAGATAAGCTACTGTTATAATTATTACTCGCCTTATCAGTGTACAACTTTAAGCCAAATGACTGCTATTAGCTTCAATTGAGCCATCAGAGTATAATTAAATGAATCGTTTGCAATTAACGACGCCTGCAATCATTGTTTCACTTGTCACGTCAAGACGATTTGCCGTTTTAAATATAAAAATACTGTACATGATTTTATCATCACTTTTTTATGTAAATGCATCAGCGGAAACATCTTTCGCGTCATCATGTATAGAAGTAATGGAAACTATATATATTTTGGAAAATAAATAGTTTCTGATTAACTTTATAAAAAATGCTTAAAGTTACATATGAATAACAACATTTCTGTTATTATTTACGCTATGTTAGCTTAGTTTATTCGAATCGGAACTCTCTCTCACTGCAGTGCAATTTCACAGAGCACTGCACTTGAATAATTAATATTATAATTATAGTGAAAGCAGTATTTAATACAAAGCGGTCAACTGTTGGTCTGTTATTTGAACCATAACGTGGTTTATGACAAATGCGACGCTGACAGGAAGCCAGGCTTATTACAAAACAAAACTACATAAATATCCTCCTGCAATGTAATTTACACTGCAGTTGCAAATGAATGAAGTATTACACAAATATTTGTTAAAAATAGAAAACTTGATGTCAAAAAAACATTTGTTAATATCGTAGGTAGTAGTAGAGTAAACAACAGTTATTGAGATTCCAAACACCTTAAAAGCCAAGCCATAAGGAAAATATTGCATATTCCAAACAACTGGTCAAGATTATTGCAGATAGTTGTAATATTAATCATAAAATCTAGAAATGGATATGAATATCATAGTAAATGAGTAAACAGAACTTGTTTCATCTTTATTAGACTATGTAAGGAAGCTAGGAAATTGTTAGACATCAAAGGTCCATCGAATAGCTTCGATGATCTCGTTAAATATGTCATAGAATGGCGGCAATCAAATGTTGTACGAGGTGTACATTCCTATCCCCCCCGAAGGGTTCCCGCATTGTCGTTGCGGGGGGGCTCATTAGCCGTGGGTGCCCAACCACGGTGAAGCCAAGAGGAACCCAAGGAGGGGCCGCTCGTCGGGGCTTTTTGACCCAAGCCCATGACGTAGCGGCCAACGTGTAGGTTGCGGTGGCGACATCGCAACTGAGGCGGGCCGCGATGTCGTGTATCTGGGGCATCGCGGCTGCGGTTTCGGGGCCGCGGCTGGAGAGGTGTATTGCGGTACAGCGCTCTCCCTCCCTGCCGCGGCCTTGACGGGGTCGCCACCGTCCGATGGCGAACGCGGTGGGGCCGCAGGGGAAGAGGAGTGTCGGTAGGTCGTAGGCCGCTCTCCCTATCCTCTGCGGCCGAAAATTGGTAGACGGCGGGGCCAATTACCTGACCCGTCGAAGAGGGGCCAAGGGCGCCTAGACAAGGGGCTGTCTGGCGCCCATGTGCTGGTTTGGTCCCTGGGTTGGTCACGGCGTGCCATGTGTTCTGGTGCGCCGGTGATGAAGGAGGAGGGGCCCGCTGCGGCGGGCTGGCACCAGTCGGGGGTTGCGGAAGATTCTTTCGTTCCCGCGACCCCCGGCGTAGGTGTGAGTCGGAACACCGGGGTGGTTTTTAGTCAGTAACCTATTGAGATATTCCTATGGAGATAGGGATGACAATGACGAAGTCAGACTCTTTTAAAATAAAAACCCTTGTTTTAAAGAAATTCTTAGATAATTTCAGCAATCAAGCTCAAGTTTCTGAAATAAAGAAAGGAGATACAATTCGACAAAGGCAACAAGGGCTTTAAAACTAGCCTCTAAAAATACACAAAATAAATACAACCATTTAATTATCCTTCCTTTGATCTGACGTAATCAGACGCAGAGTTCTTTTATAGACAAACTGTAGACGGACGAAAGACAGAAACTAGCAAGTTGCATCTAAAAACATGCACAACGCAGCCCTACTATAAACATATAAAAGGAATGTCCCAGATTGTATCAACGTTCGTTTTGCATGTTACCTACTCATCGAATAAATTCTTGCGTCCATCGCAAGAAGCAATATAAATTCATCATTCATCAGAAGCAATATAAATTCACATGGAATTTACATGGTAAATAGACATACAGATTGTGGTTTACACTGAGGATTAAGGTACACGTTTGTTGATATGTTTTTAATATTATTTCATAATATTTAATCGGCTTATGATGAACAGTGAAATAGTCGTAAATATAATTTATTTTGTATTTAATGATAATTATGGAAATAAGAAATTAATTTCATCGGCTGCTTATAATGGAAAAGATCGACAGTTTCACGGAGTTGTAGTGATTGGAGCCTTATTAGCTCTTCAAATTTATGTTTATTAACTTCATCTAAATACAATGTTTTATTAGCTTAGGTCGTGGTAGCATGAGGTGCCGACATATCAACTGTAATTTAATGAACGGTAAGGCAATATTTGGTCTGGTACCTGAGGGCAATGATGAAATAAATTGTGTAATTCATCCACCTTCAACAAGACAATAATTTGGTGTTCCATGTATATCAAGTTGCGGCACATTAAAACAAAATTACATACGGATGGAAGAATAATGCAATATAAAAGGGCTTGCAATTTTTTCCATGCATTGTCGTCGTCCGCTTCGAGACAAAATTGTACTGAATACAAATTCCTCGTCTATTTTTAGACAGCATTCAGCGAGTCTTTTCATACCAATTATAGTATGCGATGCGTATGTAAAAATAGTCCTCCGCTGACCATTCGCGGAGACTTTAAAAAAAGTAAGGTTCTACTATTCAAATGTCTCAGTTGTCTTGCAAACAATCGTTTAATTGAAGCTGCAAGTCTTGTTTCTCATACTAACACAGATACATTTGAAGTTATTTTTAGTGTTGACAATGAAAATGAGATCTTAGTGTGTAATTAATATGATTGGAGTTGAACTAGCTGCATTAATTAAAACTAATGTGCAGTTGTAAGCCAATGCAGAATAAGATACAGAATAAGATCTGTCGACAGGAGCTTCGATAATGGTCTTTGCAGCTTTGGAGATACGAATCATAGGGAATGCAGTTTACTATGTGGTGTTTAACAAGATGAGACCTCGCTCTGCCACTTGACGATTCATATGCGCGACGTCGCGTCGCGCCGTCGCTTTATATTTACAATGGCAATAACGTGGAGCCATGAAATATATGGTACCACTTTAGGTATTGTTACTAGTAATACGACCGGCCTAGTTTTCAGATTCCATTAAAGTAACATCCTTAGATTTATTTTCATTCGTTGAACCTTAAACTTCGTGTTTATGCTGTGGTTTAAGTAAGTCTTATTTCAATTATAAGTAATATATCTTCAAGATATGACATATTACATTTGTTTACGCGTAGGTCTACCAATAGTACCAGATCGCTATCGAAAACTATAAATCCATAAGAGTGATTATGGGAAGCAAATCAAGGCAATTAAACGTTAATCAAATAACTACAGCAGACTTTATTTGGTGGCAACTGATTAACTAGAACGGTTATGACTCTCGTCAATTAATGATCAAAATTTTACATTGAATCGGGAGCAGGGCTGTCAGATTTGAAGTTATTAAGATACACTTTAAAGCAATTAAAGAGGAAGTCATGCAAAAAGAGAGATCCCCGGGTAAATAGAGATCCAAATGGTGTGAGCTTTTAAAATAATCCTATTAAGTCCAGAAGGAATATTTTCTAAGTTCATGTTGAATTTAGGAGATTCTTAGAAGATGAACAGTAGGTTATAATTAATTAATCAATAAAGACTAAGCTAGTCTACACAATAAAAAGCAGAGCACACTGCAACAAAGAGTTTTCCTTGCTATTCATACTTGCTAAATCGCAACTTCGCAGTTGTGTTTTCAGTCAAAATACAATTCTATTTTCATGATTCCACTTGACTAACACGCTAGACAGCCCTGAAAAAAGTTCAATAACACGTGCAGCCACCACTGTCATCAGATATTATTGTATCATAAATAAAATTACGTCATTTATAAGAGCTGATGGGTGATTCTAATCTGATCTCATAGTTTTACAACATCTAACCTGACCGCTATTGACCACCATCTTGAATTTAGCGTGTACGGGTAATTTGTTCTAGATAATTTGAAATGTAACAGTATTAGCAAGATGAGGAATAATAATTTATTGAGTGAGTAAAGTTGTTACGGAAATGCATTGCAAAAAATAATGATTGAACATGAACATGCCTCCGGTTCCATTATCAATATCCTCTGAGTAGATACGCGTGTATTTGTAGATTAATTAGATTTTAATTGATTTTGTTTTTGTATTGAAGCAGCAGTAACAAAATACAGTAAATTGATTATTGAACCCGTTTTGACGAATTAATACATTATGTACCTACCTACTTATCCTTGAATTAAGAGTGTCACAGATAAAGAGCTCTATAACATACGAAGTGTCTTCTAAGTAAGGTAATGTATGTAAGAGTCAATTTTTACAGATTGTATCATTTAGCAAGCGTTGTTATTCAATGTGAAATATTCCTACTTACCTAGTTATTTTTATATCTATGATTCCTTTATCATATTCTACGTCTCTCTAACAACTCATTGCTGAACATAATAGGATGTGGGTAGGATTCCACACGCGTCCTGTTGACCTTGCTATGATATAAAAATTGCGTCACATTCATTGTCCACAATCATCAGACGATTTGTATTTATAAATATTTGGCACTGAGTTGACAAACATTCCTTCCGAAGAAGTTCATAGTTTAAGTTAAGTATTTTGGTGGCATCTACATCGCCCTACGCATCACACTGACGTCACACGAAATCCTGCATCGCGCAAGCAACGTTTACCGCGCGATCAGAATAATATATATAATATACCTCATACCCCTCTATAGTATAATCATGGTACAAATACCGAAGAAAGAGCTTAAGGACACCAAAGATGAGTTCTTTAGGCGCATATTATTGAAAGATTCTTTAGCGTTTTTCCTTTAGTAGGTATATGAAGCAGACGAACGTTATGAAAAGACAGGACATTGGATACCTTTAAATGTCTATAATATGTATAGGATTTCATCAATGTTCTCTAGACATATCTAGTTACATTAATTGTACACACATAACGAGGTACTTACGCTGAACATGAAGTCCACATCAGTCGATTAGAACGGTGTTCAACCTGTTGTTTTGAAACTTAATTGATAAGGCCAGTTCCAAAAATCATGTTTTTTGCTATATTCCGAACAGGTGCCAAAAACGTGTACAGAACAGAACTATTAGCAATTTTTGCTTAAGTCAAAACACTACAATCTTCAAATGACTGATGGATTTCATTCATTCAAAACACACCCAAGAGCATTGACCACGTTGAATGAATCACGAGATTTCGTAAACACCTGTAATAAATGACACGACGGTATTATCACCTCAGCTAACTTACAAATAGAGGTTAAAATCGTATGAAAAGTTAGACCATGACTGTTATTTCTGCACATGGCAGGTTGTCGTTAATTCACTAAACAAATAAATATGTACTTAAGCGTTATAAGTATTAGAACAGCTACCTTTTTAGCCTGTATCAGTAACAAAGTGCCCCAGTTAACAAAACAATGTGTTAATTTTGTATTGGCTTCTAATTTGGTAAAGGAAAACACTTCAATTTGGAGTGAGTCCGACCTTGTTCCGTGCCAAATTATATTGCATTTCGT
Source organism: Xanthia togata (assembly GCA_963853775.1). Classification (NCBI taxonomy): domain Eukaryota; kingdom Metazoa; phylum Arthropoda; class Insecta; order Lepidoptera; family Noctuidae; genus Xanthia; species Xanthia togata. The sequence continues at coordinate 5,771,812 of OY970802.1, read as the reverse complement.
AAACAAGGTGCTTCAGAAGTCTTTATATTGTTGTATAAACCTTTACTACAAAATAAATATACTCATATTAGAGGACATATAGTGACATTATTGGTGATGTTCTTCAGAAAGGTCAGGGTTGCGTGTATGACCAGATGTGAACCTAAACGAAGTCGAAAGAGTATAAGATCGTAGCAGGTGGCGTAAATAATTTGAAATTTATAAATAAATGAATAACACTTAAAATAAGAAACATGAACCCCTATATGGATAAAGGCCTCCTCCAGACCCTTCCATTCGTCTCTATTTGATGCGGTAAAAGTATATTTTTTACCGGCAACTGCTGTCTGCTCTCCATGCTGTGACTGTTTTAGTCCACCTATCATCATCATTGTATCTGGAAACATATCCACCCTATTTCCACTTTAGGCTTTGAGCGAAGGAAACAGTGTCTTTTTCCTTCTATCAGAATGTTTTATCTTGCCTAATAATTTTATATTCAGAGTATTTAGGGGATTTTCTTTCTAGCGCTCTTTGACAAGTTGTAGTTTCTGCCTACCCCCATAGGAAGAAGGCGTGAGTTTACGTAAATTGCATATAATATGGCGCCTGTTTCCAACTATCCTATATTCCACAGTCGCGATAAATATGTGTCTAGTTTCCCGCATTCAGTTTCCTCCAGTGTTAGGAATATAAATAATTTTAACTTGATACCCAGGACACTGCTCGTAATGGTACTAGGATCGCATGAATCAGCTGGTTACGTCATCTAGAAGCACGTGGTGGCCATACGTGATGCTACTAGCGTGTAAGCGTGTTAACTAGCAATGTGGTTAGTACAAATATATGTTAATATTATGTACCTACAATGTCTCACAGCTATTGTTTGTTTTGCTTTGAGATACTTGGGACTACGGTGTACTACGAAGTTATGTAGAATGGAGCTTAGGATGCGACGCATTTAGAGCAAATTTCCGCTTTTTAAGAATTTATAGATAAATAATACCTATTGAAATTATCATCTTTATTGGCAACCTCGTTCCACCCATCATCTTCCTGCCCTTATCCCATGTAACTTGGGGTCGGCGCAACACGTTTTCTTCTTCCATTCTCCCCTGTCAACCGTCACGCAATCATCTACACCTTTTTCCTTCATATCACTCCTCACACAATCCATCCATCGTTTCTTTGACCTTCCTCTCCCTCTCCATCCCTAAACATTTATATTCATCACTCTTTTAGTCACATGCGATTCTGCAACCTCGTTCCACCCACTGCTGAATATATTATTTTATTATTATTATATATTTATAAAAATTATATATAATTTGTTTTTGCATTATTTTCTAGTACGCTAATTGATAGTGCCGTGATTTCCTATAATTATTTAGATACTTGCGAGATCTATATTATGGCAAAAACTGGGTTGATGCTGATGTTTAGTTGGTAAGCCTTTACATAAATAAATATAGGCCTGCTCCGTTTTGTGCCATGATTCCCTGGTCTTTGCGTTAAAAACGGGTTCTCATCGGCATTTTAGAGTTACGATGCCACAGACAGAGAGACAGATATATAAGCTTCAAACCTTAGCACCACTCTCTTCAAAACCATTATTTACAAAAACGAAGTAATGCTATTTAAATCAATTCAGCCGCCAAAGCTTGACCTGCATTTTCAAGTTAACACGGTCTCCAACTCCGCTTCGTCCGGTTTTCTGGCCCCATTGTATATACATAAATACATAATTACAATGCAACGGACATAAATATACATATACATACTAAAGTGTAGTGTCAAACAGAGCCGAACGTAACCGTGGAAGATGGAAATTTACCGACAGCCGTTACTGAAGCTAATTTGGTTAGGTTAATCACCTAAAACAATAGCGAAACTATTGCAGAGAGATAGCTTTAACATTATCAAGCTAAAAAGCAAATTTTAATTGAATGCGACAAATTGGATACGGAAGGCGAAAATCCATGTAGTGTCATGTATTTATAGTGTCGCACCCTGAAAGGTCTATGTTCAGCAGTTTATTGTAAGACTATCTTCCGCCAGCGGTTCCACCTGCGTGATATCTTTATAAATTATAGCCTATGTTACTCAGTGATAATATAGCATTCTACTGGTAAAATATTTTTTTAAATCGAGCCAGCAGTTTTTGAGTTTAATCATTACAAACATACAAAAAATCAAATCTTTTCTCTTTATAATATAAAGTTTTTCCAACTATGTTGGTGTCAGCTTGCAGTCTAACCGGATGCAGCTGAATACCGTATTTTACATGGAGCGACTGAAAATTTAGAGCCTTGTAGTCCAATAATATTTTAAACCGACTTAAAAAAGGAAGAGGTTCTCAATTCGAACCGTGTGTTTTTTATATAGGTATCTTATTCAAAGGAAGTCTCGAGATTCCTATCTCGCTTTCCGATTATAATTTCTGAGAGCTTGAATGACAATAAACAATTTTCTGTCTCTTAAAAATATAGCCATAGATTTAAAGAATATTATAAGAAAATGCATTTCATCTCTCACAACATCCCGAGCCAAGTGTATCGGTTTTAAAAATATAGTCATCAGTATCGAAAGAATAAATAAACATACTTTTGCGAAGAGTGTGTTACGTATCGACTTTTATTTTTTGCCTTCATATCATCACAATATTGGTTTCTTCAATAATAGCAATCTTTTATAGCTCGACGCTCGAGCTCGACGCAGTGGATTGAGTGCTTTAGTTGGAGCAATGAACTAAGGTATATATTGTAGACATTGAAAGTGTTAGTATATTTGCAAGCAATGAAATGTGTTCAATTGATGCGTTTAAAATGTTATTTGTATTCCGGAAACGGTTAATGGAATTATGATAAGAGGAGAATATAATAAAAACGCTGTGATTATTATGTTCGTCTATGAATAAAAATAAATTGAATAATAAATTGAAGTCGCTTTCCGTGTCTGTCTGTGTGACCGCGTTGTTCTTCTAAACTACCCAACGTATTTTGAAGCGGTTTTCACTGTCATTTAGAGAATTGACTCCGAAAGGTTTATGTGTATAAAATAAATATACATAAAGAAATCTTTAGTCAATTCTTAAAAACATTGCGAAGCAGGGGCGGGTTGCTAGTATAGAATATATGATCACTAGCTGCGCCCCGCGGTTTCACCCGCATTTTTCTCGATCCCGTGGGAATATTGGGATAAAAGGCATCCTTATGGTCTACCCATGTGCCGTTATTCCAAATCCTTTGCGCCGTTTTAGCGTGAAAGCGTAACAAACAAAGAAACATATATTATATATTTCATTTATTGAAATTGTCGAACCAAACAAAACAAAAATTACGTCTGTTTTTACTTACTTTTACTTCACTTTCATAATTAATAGCGAAGATTTATATTAATAGCTAACGTCAAGATAGACTGAAAAGTAGACTTTAATAAATTAGAGTGTGCGTAACTAGGTGTGAAGAATCTCATTAATTTTATTGAATAAACAAACATACCTACAAGAAATGTTTTTTTTTGTATTACATTTTTTATTATTAATTTTCTAAATGTTGGAAATATTGTTAAGACCCGACCAACACATTTATCTTTTCAGGTGGTATTAAAAATGTTAAATGTTACATGAATACATCTAATATGAGATTTGCAACACACGTTACAGAGATCGGATATTCGGATGCATATTTACCTAAAGTTAATTTTTGGCTAAATAATTATGGAAGTGGCTTCTTCATTTTTTTTTTTTAAATTTTTAATTTTTAATTCCATAAAATCCAGGAATGCACAACTAATTGGATACATGGTGTGGAAGCGACTTATCAGCCCTCTTATGAAGGTTACTTTTGCGGTGATAACATAAAAATGTATATACCTACTGTAAACATTTTTTAACGAAACTCAAGCACCGAGTTGTTTGTCGCTATGTGCTATGCCAATTTTGCAACCTCCTTTACAACATCAGCTAGCATTTCTATAGCCAAAAAGTAGTAAATTTATCAATTCCGGAATCGCGAGATTTTTGCGATCGATACAAAAGTGCATTCCATATAAGCCAACACCTAAACGTAAGTAAATATACATTCGATTCTATAATCAGAACTCTAAATTTTTCAATCCCGGAATCCCGGGATTTTTTCGATACAAAAGTGCATTCCATAGTAGCCAACACCTCAACTTTAGGTAAATATGCATCGGAATATCCGATCTCTATAGTCACATAGGTACTAATTGAGAAATTAAAAGCATATGGCATTAGAGGGAATGTCTTAAGCCTTGTTCAATCCTATTTAAGCAACAGAAGACAATGTACAGAAATTTCGGCCGTAATTAGCAATAAGCATGAAGTTATTCATAAATCAAAACAGCGTGTGGTTAAATTTGGCATACCGCAAGGTACTGTCGTAGGACAACTATTTTTTATACTGTATATTAATGACCTACCCAAAAGTATCGACCAGCCAATGACACTTTTTGCCGATGATAGTACCATTAGAATTGCTTGCAAAAATGGAAACACACACGAAGTTGACATTAACAATTCTATAGAATCAATGATAAAATGGTTAGAAAACAATAATCTTAAGATAAATCTTGGAAAAACTACTATTATGCATTTTGCCCAAAGATCAACCATTCTAAATGTTAATAAATGTACACTTAGAAGAAGAAGAGTTAAGAAGTTTCTCATAGAGAAAGCCTACTACAGCACTGACGAATTTCTGAATGATAAATTAATCTAATTCTTATAATTGTGTATTCCTTATTACTTTGACATTAAATTGACTAATTTTATGAGTTGTTGACACTATTCTGTAGGACATTTTAATTTTTAAATTCTAATTTGGATAATGTTAATTATTTGAATAATGGATAAATTTATAATTATTTAATAACCTACCTACTTAAATTTTGTACGCCGTTAAGGCAAAACACGACTGTGATGTAATTTAATTGTAACATCTTGCATGCCATGTATACTCATGTTTTGGCCATTTTTATCTTTTAAATGATCTTTATCTTTTATCATAAGAGTTAGGCCGAAAGTAACGTGTGTTTCAGGTGTGTATTATTTAATCTCGATTACAGTTCAACAATAATCATTTCTTTCGATAAATAGGACATAAGCAGGGAAAAAATAATAGGTTGGTTGGAAAATAGATTTCAATTGTGTTTATAAAAATACAAAAATAATTACGATCAAATGATAAATCGCAGCAGAAAACTAATGTTTTTTACCTTCGCTTTGGTACTTACTCCTCATTGTTAAAATAAGTGAAATAAGAAATGCACCATTGTTACGTTCCAACCAATTACGGAGGCATTAAAGAGGCATTACGGAAAATTTCCTCCGCCTATCGCGTAACGTTCGAATTTCGAAAACAATGCGTGTGCGCAGATCGATACCACTTTTAGATAACAAGTAGCCAATTGGTTTTTTGCTAAAGTAGAGTCAGTAATTGCGTTTTTTTTATTTAATGGAGTATGCTTTCTGACAAGTTGATATCTTGATTTTCCTTACGTTGTACTTACTTAATTAAGTACGTCATTGAATACTATAACCCTGGAGTTTTCAAGGCTACAGTGATTCGGCATTTTGTAAACAAGTGTGGGCCTTATTAGAATACATGATTGGTTTCTATAGAATTGTAATTACTACTATAATCATAGTAATCTTGTATTTATTTATAGCATATATAAAAAGGCAACACACTTAATCAAATATCATCATCGTGGTGAATAACCCTCTTATTAATAAACGTTACTTAAAGTTAAGTGAAGTTTCGTCAAAAAATGATGGTTAAACTAGTGCTAATCATTACTTAACTTTAAGCAGTGGTTGGGTAAATTGACAATTTTTATGGGCATGACGATTTACATTCGACTTAGTGTAGGCACAGAAATTACAATTTTTTAATGAAATCACGTAATTTCAGCAGTGCTATTCTGTTACCATCTCACCGTGAAAACTTAGGTGAAGTGAGCTCGGAGTGAGCTGTCAGTAGTGTCAATTCCAAGCAAAAACAAACTCACTTCACCTAAGTTTTCACGGTGAGATTTTTACAGAATCGACCAGCAGATCATAAAGTGATGATAACATAACATAACATCACGCCTGTATTATCAAATCAAATCGTTTTATTGTGGGCATAGGTATTTTTTTTAGGTAGTTAGGCAGAGGTGTACCTGTAGTACCTACACTCACATTTCGCCAGTTATCTTTAAGTCCCATGTCACAGAGGGCGAGCCTATTACCATCAACCGGGCACAAATCCAGATGGAAAAACCCAATAACAACTTGACCGAGCCAATCGAATCCAGGAGCTCATGCTCACCAGTAGCCCTTACCACCAATAGAACAACGAGGCAGGATGAAATCACACAAATAAACCGAAGGTTGACAATCCAGGTAAATCAGAAGAACCTAATGTGTTTGACGGTACGGTTGGCGCAGTGGTTAAGCGACTGACTGCTGCACTGCGTGTTCGATTCCTGTAAGTTTACCCACAATACAGCAGAAAGTCCTAGTGGGGCAAGGATAAAAAAAAAAAAAAAAAAAACACGTATCACAAACAAACGTGATCTGGGTCAATCTAACAAAATCTACTGGTTAACGGGCCGGCGGAGTATGCGTAGTTCATACAAAGGTAATATCAAAATAATTTGTAAATCAAACATATTCTTAAGGTAGTATATATTTATTCCGATTGGATTACAGAATATCTAGGCTCCCAAATATATATTTTGAATGGACACTGATATAGAGACGAGATATGAGGAACTTCAAATTTCTATAGAAAACTTATTTTTCTCATAACTCGTCTTTAAATCAGTGTCCATTAAAAATATATATTTGGGAGCCTAGATATTCTGTAATCCAATCGGAATAAATATATACTACCTTAAGAATATGTTTGATTTACAAATTATTTTGATATTACCTTTGTCACACATATCTCGTCTCTATATCAGTGTCCATTCAAAATATATATTTGGGAGCCTAGATATTCTGTAATCCAATCGGAATTAATACACACTACCTTAAGAATATGTTTGATTAACAAATTATTTTGGTATTACGTTTGTATGAAATACGCATGCTCCGCAGGCCCCTTAACGCACAAGACTTACAAAATCAAACAGGAAGAGATAATTGGATGCTAATACAGCAATTAACAAAAAACAAAGTCGGTCAGATGTGTCCATTCTTTTCTTTTTTAATTTATATGTTAATTCCGTCCGCTGCCGGACAGCCGGACGTTAGTTTGATAAAATATATTTTTATGTTAATATGTGAGAAAACAGTAGTTTGTTGTGTGTAAGAATTGTTTATGAGTTGAGGCAATAGAAAATTGTTTGGAATTGTTTTTAAGTGTTTATGTTGTATCAATAATTTTGGTTTGCGTAAAAAACGCTTGATCAAATATTTTGCCATTTGGTTACCTACTATTGACTTGAGCCAGGTCTACGTGCAGATCCAGAAGTAGAAAACCCCTGTACATACACCTCTTTCAAATAAATTCTAAACTCAAAGTTTCGATTGCCATACAAGTAAAATGAAAAAGATATTACATCTTTTTTCATCTAGGCAAAGATAGTGCGCCAGGCAAAGTTAGGGCAGTTGACCGGTACCAAGGAACTGATGTTAGTCCATTTTCAATTTCGATCTAACTGATTTTGACACTGATATTTTGGTACTTCACATTTCTCGTTAGAGTATACAAGCAGGTGGAGCAGCAAGACTTAACATGGCCAATAGCACCTACCTACCTATAATCGAAAGTAGTAAATACTAATAGATTTTTTTCCGTAAGTATCTGCCGAGAGGAAACGCGTAGTCACGGCGCGGTGCGCGGGCGCAATAATACTCCCAAGTGCAATGACTCGACGTAACACAGGTTGCACAACTCGTACTGTTTACAGAACTTAATTGCTTGTTAATTTTTTATTTAAACACACGCACACAGTGACATTGCAGTTTCTTAGAAGAGCTTTACAATGCAGTTCTAGCGGTAAAGCTCATCACACACATTGAAGATAATATATATTATAGCGCTTAAAAATCCTTAAAAAATCGTTTAAGGTAAAATATATATTATCTTCACTGTGTCTGGCACATTAAATTGTAAGGTGAGCGGTATATCGAAGATAATATATATTTTAAATTATATTCAAAGTGTGTGACGACCTGACTTTTGGTACGAGTAAATTTAATTACGAGTCAAGAAATAAATTTTTGAGATTTTTGTTTTATCTTAATAAACATGTTTTCATCAGAAGGATATCTGAAAGAGCTTTCATGATTATCAGCAAAAGAAAATACAAACGTTAAACTGTCAATATTTCACTAACCCGGTTTCCTATAATGATTACGACATTATGAACTTTCCTCGATTATTAAGAAAATTTAGAAAATTCAGCTGTGTTCGTCGGCTCAGCATCGGTTAAGTACTAGAGATTACTAATTGCTTTGCAAACCTACTGATTAAATATAAACGTGTTATAGAGTTTTCTCATCAAAAATTTCTCAGTAGCAAACCCAGAGTCTGGATTTGTGCCGGGTTGAGGACAATTAGACTAGCTCCCTGTTACATGGGATTTAAACATATGTGGGTGTGGCAAAGGTACACCTCTGCTTAACCTTTCGGGGAATCTAATGCTATGTTATTGTAACGAAATATCACTATCGCCTTCATCATTTGTTACGCAACTCGATAAAAAGTCGCGCACCTTTACTTGATATACTACTCGCCTAAACATAACGATTGTACACGACTCTGGTTATGACGGAAACCAGAACAATAACTTCGCATTGCGAACATTTGCTTGGCTAAGCTCCAAAAGAATCCACTACGGTTCATGAATTATGTATCCAGGGGCATTGTTAACGGTTCTAAAGAAAAAATGTAAATGGTTTTATGAAAAGCGTGGAGAGTTTAGGATTCATTCACAAGTCTAGGAGGCGCCTCTGATGGTTGGAATTGCATAAGCTTAGTGTTAACTGTCGATGGATGGGTTTACATTTTTCATACCGATTTTTACGATAATTTCTTTTACTGTTTTCATATAAAATGTTTTAATCTGGATTTAGAAGGAGTATTTTGTTCTTGACTTTGGACGTAATTACTATAAAAATACTAAAATAAAAATCGCGTGTGTATTAAAACGAGTAAGTAAATAGATTTGTTGTATAAAAGAAAATTCACTTTTCGGACGTTTCAAGTCTTTTCAAAATTCGCAGTCAATCAAATCAAGGAACACAGAAACATCGGAGAAAAATACCACGAAGTTTTATTTTGACGTGTGTCTGCGTAAATGTCAGAAATTCTTCCAGTGATTCCAGTGAATGCAAGGATCGTATTCCGTGACTGACGTAACATAACATATATAAGACTCTATTCCCCCAAAAGGTAAGCAGAAGTGGTTGAACTAGCGTAATGTGGGTGCAACATTTCGCCAGTTATAATTAAGTTTCATGTAGTAGGGGACGAGTCTATTCAGCTGCATCCGGTTAGACTGGAAGCCGACCACAACATAGTTGGGAATCTATTGCCATCAACCAGACAGAAATCCAGACACAGACAGGGCGTCTGAGTCTGGATTTGCATCTGCCACTGACAAATGGAAAAACCGCTAGAATAACGAGGCAGGTGAGGTAACATTGCACAATAACCGCGTATCTACTACATCTCACAAGTACTACTGGATTCTGTGGTGTCAGGCATGATGAGTTTCTCACATTTTAATGAATTAGTCACAGCAGTTACGAGGTGCTTTCGTAAGGCATGTCCCTTGAGATGAAAGAAAAATCATTACTCACAAATGCTGTTACGTGAGCTTAGAAGCTAGCTGCAAGACCCGTCATCGTCTATTCCATCTCGAAAACTAGACATTCAACAAAGCTTTGAACAAATTTCGAGGAAGGAGGTTACAAATTGTTTTAGGCGCCGTCGCGGCGCTATGTTGCTAGTGTTAAAATCTATTTACGCATGTTATTTCACAGCTTACAACTATGAAGATATCAGTACAAGATAAACACGTGTGGATACATCAATGAGTTTCGGTCACAATGACCTCTAAAAAATAAATCTTCTCAGAGCCCGTTTGCATAAAAAAAACATTAATTTGACTTTCTTCTAAAACAGAAATTGATTTTGAAACAGTAGCTCTATTAGCATAATAAACAAGTACGATAATGGGAAACAATATTTAATATCACGTCATAAATACGCTTGTAGTTAATTTATCTTCCATCATATAGCTGTAATAAATAAACCGCCGCTCCCATAACTTAACAGATTTTTACACTTAGTATTAATGGAATAATTTCCGGGAATTAGCGAAGTCGACGACCTTTGGGCAATAGTCATTTGTAATAATCGCATAGAGGAATATCTCTGCGATTGGACACAATTGGGTTCTACGACCTCCAGAACAAGGTTTAGAGGTAAAAAAATAATTGAACACCTGAATAGGCCCTCATCAATCATGAAGTTACGTTGAAAGGAGTTTTTATTCGGTTTGTTGCATCAGAACACTTTCACTGCTAGTCATAAATCATAAGTTCCGAGTTAAAGCGTGACTAAAACAGTTTCGCGGTGAAATCCAAGGACATTATAAGTGGCAGACGATTAGATATCAACCGAGTTTCTGGCTTGACGAGTTTTATTTCGAAACAAAACGGAATTTACTTGGTGACGTGTCAAATAACTTAATTATTGAGAAAGAAGTTCCTGTTTGATTCGGTTTATTGAGGACAGTATCCATTTCCATAAAACAAGAGATATTGCCGAATTCATTAAAGGTTGCCCAAAATATTTACAGGTATTGTTAATAAGTTGTGCAATCTGTCAACACATAAAAGTGACATTTACCTATCTATCAATTTGACATTAAGTTACCATGATAGAAAACATCGGTAACTGGACTGGACTCAGTAGAAAAAAGAGATTCGTAAATCGTATATCAAACACACTTGCTTTTTCAAACGCACTTTAGACATTGGCACAGTACTCGACATCGGCTTTGCTTGCTATTTATTAAAAATAGAATAGAATATATTCGTAAATCAAAATTTAAATTCAATTTCTTTTACGCGAAATGTGCAGAGCTTTTTCAACCGAAATGATTTCACTGATTCAATAAAAATAGACAAAGGCAGCTTCTGTCTGTCATTAGCAATTCCAATGAGGTGAGTCATCGAGCTTACTGTTTCGGCGCTGACTACAAATGGTTTAAAAATAAAATTGTGACAATAATGAGTCATTGTTGGAAAACTGTTACAGCACGGACTGTGCTTTTGCGGTGACTTTTATTGTTGAGTGAGTCGTTATCATAAGCCTATAGTACAGTGTTGTAGCACGGCCTTAGAGAGGCTTATGTCCAGCTGCAGGTGGACTGCAATAGCCTGAGTTGATTGATAGAAGTAATGCTGGATATAGGTAGACTAATACTCACTTACTCCCGTTGTTGCAGAACATTAATTCGATCATTAGAATTGGATGTTGATAAATACCTGGAACAAAAAGATTTTATTATTTGACAAATGTTAAATATAACACCAAGTAGAACATAAATATAGTTTGTATTTAGATCAAAGTCCAAAACGAAATCATTACAAATTCATCCAACAGAAAGTTTTCCGTTGAAAACACTTTTCCAAATTTTCAATGACAGTCCCTTTGCCCTTTAGAGAGGCACTAATAGGGTTGGATTGGATACAAATATAGCAACAATCGAATTACGAGCTTTAGAGAGGAATAAACTTCGAAGGCTACGCAAATCACAACGTTATTTCAAAATTTATCAATCTGCAATCTCAATAATGCAAGAAAATTATCCAGAAATCTAATATCCAATTACTGTAATAACACAGATCAACGGACTGGCAATTTGTCAAAATGTTGCCAACATAACTTTGAAACTGCGTACGGTTTGACGTTTATCTGATCCAGACTGTTCTTAATTTGAACTTCACCTCAAGAATGACGTTGGTCTAACCAACGTCATTCTTACGGTCAGCCATAGCTTACGGTTCTAGACCAGTGCAGTTGTTCAGGTGTGAAATCTAGATTAAACACTCAAAATAAATGTAACAAGAACTTACTTCAACGTGGTAGCACGTCGTGGATTGAAACAGAAGCACGTGCTTTCGCAAAGCACGGTTAATTAAACAATTGTTAAAATGGTAACAAATGAGTATAAGTATGCAATTTTTTTTAGGGTTCCGTACCCTAAGAGTGACAGACGGAACCCTATAACTAAGCCTGAACTGTCCGTCCGTCCGTCTGTCTGTCAGATACAGTTAGATACAGCCCTCTCACGTACAATAGGTAGACAGTTGAAATTTTAACAGATTGTGTATTTCTATTGCCGCTTTTAACAACAAATAATAAAAAATCAAATAAAGTTAATCATTTAAGGGGGTCCCTATACAAGAAACGTATTTTCTACGGCATTTTTTGCTCGATCTTAAAGGCTCGTGCAGACCAGCGACCAACAATACAATTTCTAAGAAAAGTTCACGGTATAACAATAGCCGGTGTCGCGTCGCGCTGGTCTGCACGAGCCTTAATACGGCACGGAACCCAATTTTCTGTACGTACTAAGAAAAAACATATGGTACAAATGATTTCTAAAACCTTTCTTAGCAATGAGTTATTATTTTTTTTATTCTAAAATAAAAACACACTACGCCATGTTTTCAAAATACTACGTCTCAGTTTAAAATCTGCGTGCAATTTTGCACGACAACAAACAACATTGTAAGAATTGTTGTTACAGCCTTTTATTCGTTTCTGCATACACTATGTACTTATTTTTACAGATATTTATGCCTGAACACAATAGCAATGCAGATTCGACGTACTATCGACCGATGGGCGTATCCCCGTGACGAAATGGAATTGCGTTGTTGAAAATATAAGCGTAAATTCAATATTTTCTCAATTGAAGTTGTTTCCTGTGGCCTGATAATAGTTTATCTAACACGAATATATTAAATAGCTTCATCATATGTTATTATAATGTAATCATGTGAGCTTACCGGAACTTAGAACATGGCTATTAAAATTAATATGATGTAAAGTATAGTCATTCTTTCTTTACATTATAGATGCTCCGTCACCGTAGATATGTTGCGTTTAAACGCAGGTAAAACAAGGAGCTTGGGTAAAAAAAAATTACCAAAAAAATTAAATTAAATCGAAACTTAGAAAACTGCAGGCGGACTAATGACTGTTCAAAATGTATTGATTTTCTGTTTTTTTTTTCCTGTGGACGCAAATACACAGTTTAATTTTTATCACCCCAGGAAAAATATTAATCAAATTAAGTTATAGAAAACTGTTAATGCCGTAATGACTGAAACATGCATTTGAACTTAGCCAGTTATAGACTAAGTGCTAAACGGCTGTTTAACGATGTAGGAAGCTAGAGTATCCGCTCCCAATAACGGTAAATGAGACGATATTTAACCATTACGTTAACTAGCAAATGACATAATTACACAAATTATAGCTGTAACCACGTTTTATGTTTTTGCGATAATTTTAGGCATAAAACAAGAATAAGACTTGAAATGGAAAGTTGCATTGAGTATGGTAACTATTATAGTTGGTAAGACAAGACAACAAATATAAATAGTAGTAAAGTTATTGATCTCATTATCATATCCATATCATTCAAAACATGATTGAACTTATGAAAACCTGTAATGTGAATTAGATAAACATTTGTCGCGGCATGTACGCACATGCGAACTACGCATCACACTGACGTCACGTCTGCATGGTGCAAGCAGAGTTTACCGCGCGACAAGCATATGTACAACGTCCCGACATCAATCGTCGGGCAGTAGCCCACCAGACACAAAACCCGTCTGGTCGGAAGATCCTCCGTTTTCTATGGAGGACGAGTGAACTTTACACCCTGTCTCATATAAATTGTTTACCTATTTAAAATGAGACGCAACAGAAGTTAAATAAAGAGCATTGTAGCACCGAGTTATGAATTTCATGCATGGAATACTAAGGTAAGCTTGTCATTATCATCTGCCTAGCCTATTCCCAACAATGTAGGGGTCGGCTTCCAATCTTACCAGATGCAGCTGAATACCAGTATTTTACAAGGAGCGACTGCCTATCGTACCTCCACAACCCAGTTACTGAGTAACAAGATCCTCCTTAAGACTGGTGTGTGTCTCCATACAAAAATACTATCAAAGCAATCAACTGCCAAAATGCCCACACTTCGTATCACGCACTACGTCCATCACTCTTCATTAGGATATCTACCAGAGCTATCAGGCTATCAGTCTATTAAGATAGGCCAAAGGATTGTACTATCTGTTTAAACGAGGAAGAGTGGATAACATTTTGCTAGTACCTACTTCACGTCTTTCTTCCGGATTAATCAATCAGTCTGATATATGTTCAAACAAGCTCCTATATAAAATGATTAGGTTAGCGGATTAAGGAGTTTCAATGTTCAACAAAATATTCGAGAAATCTTCTGCCTGGCATAATTAATCCCGGGTTTTACCAAAGCCCGTCTTGGCGTAAAATGAGATTTGGAGTATAAATCGCTGTTATAAACGGAGTACGTACGTCTGGCTATGTTTGTATTTGAACTAAAGTAAGACCGTCTAATTTACAGAAAGGCTCACACACAACTTATAGCTGGAAAACTCATGCATGGATGTTTTTACTGAAAAAGAAAAAACAGTAGATGATGTCAATAAAACTATCACATTAGATACTAAAGAATACCGCAATACTACCGCTCTAACATCAGAAGATAAAACAGGTAATCTAAACCCTCCAGTTAATCGAATACATGTAGAAATAACTCAGGGATGTTCAGTTAGTATATTTGCGAGCAAGTGCAATCACGCCAGAGAACTGATAAGAAGTTTGCAGCAGACTAACACGTGGGAGTCTGTTTATCGCGTCTGTCGGAGATAAAAAGTTATTTTCTAGATTTATTTCAAAGTATTGGATGTTAGTTTGTACTAGCTTAGTGGGAGATAAGATTTGATTTATATTTTATTTGTAATTTTACACATCTTCCTTGGAATGATCACCTGCATCTTGTTTCAGGCTGCTATTTATTGAAGGTTAGAATTGGACAGTAATATGTATTAGGTATCATTCATAGTTACAGTCTCTTCCAAAAATAAAACTAAGTAGCCAGCTTCCGCTATAGAAATCTAATTTTAATTTTTCTGAATTTCTTTCACCTTAATTCCATTAAAGAACAAAAATACTTTAAACGTTCCTCATGACAAGTTCCCACGATTCTTTACCGATGTTTTTATAACCGCTGCTGGGCCCCCTTGTCTAAATCGCACCTTTTTATGACTGAAAACGGCATCGTCATTATTGACTTCAAATTCTTTTTAATCATACCCAAGCCATTGTTTGCACGCTCATTTTCTTCACCAAAGAAAAAGCTATTATCATAGTTGGCTCGCACAAATTCATATTGATCGAAAGTGTTCAATGCCACACGCCTTCCCAAGGTGCTAACTATTTCCTCAGGTTATCGATCCACTTCGCTGGGAACGCGCCATCTGGCATTTCCTTGACCGTCACGTATATATTACAATGTATTATCTAAAACTGTATTTTGGCTTTACATGCGTCCAGTGTAACGTATTAGAATTATTAGTTGTTTAATTCGGTTACATAATTTTCTAGCTGTTTTTGAGGAACTCCACTTTCAGCTAAGATGAAATACATCTTGGTATGTCCATCACCAAAGCTCAATCTTTAATATTTCGACCATAATTTACGTCAAGATTCCTCCAATTCGAGAATTCTTAGCTCTTTTAATCTTCTTTTCGTGTGGGTTAGTGACTAACCTGATGTCAGAGTTTTAAAGCCGCCCATGGACCTCTGACTTGGCTTCACATGCCTTCGAGAAATATTTCTCAGGCATTCCGGTTTCCTCACGATGTTTTCCTTCATCGTTTTTAAAGAAAGTGATAATTATACAATACGCACATGAATCCGAAAAGTCAGAGGTGCGTGCCTTATGTTTTTTTTCACCACTAGGCTATCACTGCTATTCTTTTTTAATGAAAACATAAATGTGTACAGACCAACAAAGACATACGAGTACAAACAAGACATTCAAAAATATAGCGATTAAACAAAGGGTATTGTGCACTCGATATCTCGATCATGATACAATCGTGAATCATAAATTTCATCATCGATACGTACATTGTGTTCAACAGTTTTATCATTATAACGTATGATAATTTTGTATCTTTTGCATTAATCTTTTCAGGAAAACCGATATGTTTCTGAATCCATATTTCAAAAGATTCCACGTGAACATTTTAAAAATTTTTGGTCAATAATTAAAACATGTTTTTCACTTTCAGACAGGCTACTTAATTGTAATTGTTAAGATTTGTACCGTAATTACGTAATTTATTATAAACACAAATAAAACTGGTCCAAGTCAGATTGTATCATCCATTGCGTGAAGCATTGTAAATGCCTAAGAACCAACCAAATGGAAATGATAGATAACGGAATTCCAGCAAAACTACGGCTGCTGCTTGATATAATCTCAGTTATTATAGAACACGGTCTACTAAATTAGCCTGTCTGATTCTAAAACGATTGTGAACTTTATATGTAGAAAAAACTATGTCGTAAAAAAAAATTGCGTTGTGCCAAAAAGATAAACAAAGAATATTTGCGACACTAAATATGAGTACAGTGAAGAATGTTCGTTGTAGTCGCAAGAATTTGGTCAGGTGACAACAAAACTGTACGAAATGCACTGTCAACTGTCAGTCCGTTTGAATCAACTTTTTGATTCATTTGATACGAAACTAGTTTTCTGAAATATTTTAGGTTCACTTCTTGCAATATTATTCACTATTTTAATGGCATCGAGTTGTTTTATGGTTTGACATCATTCGTGCGAAAAATTCAACATTTTTTTTAAAGTTCAAAACGTATATACAAGCTGTGGATGGAAAGAGGCTGATAAATAGGTAACTAAAATATCAAAGATTTAGAAAAGATTGAGTAAAAGATAACAATAATTGAATTAGATAATGTGTTGAGTGAGATAGAAAGCACAATAAGAATAGGACAAAAGTGTAGCGTAAAGAGAGCGCAAGTCACCCTAGACAAAAGAATTGTTTAATGGGCACGATCATGCAGATAGTGCAGATTTTAATATAAGCTTAAATTAAGCTATAAGGGAAAAGCGGAAATTTGTTACTCAACAACAGTAAAGTATAGAATTCATAATAAATACAAATCTTCGTGCGTAGGTAAGTTGTAAGCCAAATGTCGGATGAGTTTCCAAAGACCTTGGCGAAACCACAACATGATATCGTGTCACTTATTATTCTAATTCTGAAGCTAAGTGAGCATAGCCATGTTCAAGAACCAGAGAGAATTAAATGGCTAATCTAGGTTTATGGCAAAACTACTTTAATGAAATAATTCAAACTTAACGTGGACGTGAAGGCCGAAATAACTCTAAAGTAGGAAACGTAGTATGGCATGGCTATATGAACAGCATTGACTTTGAAGAAAGAAAGAAGGACAAACTGAGGATTATGTGTTGTTTGGAGCAAAATGGAAGACACCTGTATGTGCGGTGAACTATGATACATCGATAAACAATTTACACCAAATGTTACACTAACGAGTTTGATATATCCCGCTGTATCTCAAGACTCAGTCCACGCCGATTCAGTTTGGTTTGATACAACGATAGAGTACAATCGGTTACGAAACAGTACCGATACCATCACACTTTCAAGATGTTTTGATGACGTAGCGCCACAGTTGGCTAACAAAAGTTGACTTTGGTTGCGTAAACCCACGGGTTTATCGATGAGCTTTCATTCAACTGGGTTTCCTTTGAGCCAATCATTGATGGAAAACTAAAGTTGGAACGGGAAGGCCGTAAATCATACGATTGTGTATGAATCATAGGTAGTGGCGAGTAGTTTCGTTAATGGTCTATAAGTCTTTATTAGATTAAAACTGATTTCTTAAATATTCATGGTGATGTTAAGTCATACCATAGGTAATCAATGAGACACTTTAAATATGGACAGATTTTTTGTACATACAATATTATTAGTATTGATATTCTCGTCCTTTAAATCACACATATGCTCCAATTATTATTAATCAAATCATCAAACACTTCTGAGAATGTATAGGAAGAGTCCCAGGAAAAAACCCACAAACATGCTTTTAGTATCTTGTATAATGATAGTCTAGCAAAAACACGATCAATTACAATTGGATAAAAAATCTTTTAAGTACGAATACGTTATGTTATGCCAGTCTTTCCTCAACAAGCTTAATGGATTATCAATAAAAAAAACCATGTGTGGTTAGTTTTTTGTATCTTTAAAAGTAGTAAGTGGTGTTCAGAAGTAAAAATCTGTAAGTCAAAATAGGCGAAGCTATCAAATCGACAAATCCTTTAAAATATAATACAAAAAGATTTGAAGAAAAAATGCAAACCAGTAAATAAAAGAAACATGATTTACCAACATAAGCAATTCTTTGATAAAGAATAAATATATCAAAAAGAAACATCGAAGCTACTGATGCCTCAAGCCTTCAAAGTTTTCTGGAGAATGCGAATGCCGGAACTCGATCGATTTCTTTCCTTCAAAGATAAGACTCAAAACTTGTATATAAAAAACAGTTCCGTCGTCGGGTCCATTGGGGTGTAACATAATCGTTACGTCACTCCTGTAGCGATAAAAAAAGTGGTTGAAGAACTTGAAGATCACGATACGTGCCGGAAGCTGGGGCGATGAGTTCTGCACGAATTTGGGGAGCAGAGGAAATTCGCAAAGACGTAAAAAATATGGGTGTACCAACAAAGTTAGATCAAGAGAATATAAAGGAGAATGTATAAATAGAGTCCATCCTATTAATAGAATTTGAGTTAATTTACGTCAGCCTTTATCTGGTTCACCGAACAACATTATTTATAGCGACCATAACCATCCTAAGCTCGAAATAAAGTTAAAAATGTCCCATAAAAATATAACACGTTCCATTTTTAGTTTATCAACCCACGTGGTTATGTAGCACGTGGCTGTACTACGTGTCTAACACATAATAATGCCTTATTCACACTTCAACAGTATTTTTTAAGGTCAAGTCCACAACAATCTCAAAGCAAAGCAAAGTCGTTGACGTTAGTTACTCGTGGATTAACACGCCCACTCATTCATCGTTTATACACAAATCTATTGACAAAACACAAAACGAAATATTGACATGGCGTTCGAGATTAATTTCTCGTTGGAAACTGGAATTTAATACACACGCTACATTCTAGCATGTGATAAAAAAAAGCGCAGAAGGATTACTTTTCGATCAATCAACTAACACATAGACATCATACGAAATCAAATTCATACAAATTCTAACCATCACTATTTGGAGACCATGCATAGTTGTATATATTGGGTATCGTCGACTAATGGGTTCCATAATGTTTTTGGCTTCGGAGATCGCCTTCTGTGCTCAGTTTTGGTATGGTTTATGTGAAGGCGGCGCGCGCGCACGGTAGCCGATCGTGACTCACGCCAAGTGGCCGCATGGTAATGTGAACATGTTAATTGCTAAAGATTCGAGCCTATCTCATAAATCCTTTTTCGTGGGTAGCTAGAATTATTGGAATACCGGTATAGTTATGGCGAATGGGCGTTATGTCGTTGAATTGTTTGAATTGCTAGCTACGTCTGAAAAAAATCTGTTGAATTTTCTTTCAAATAAACAAAATCTTATCGATAAAGATTCTAAACAAAAAGTAGAGTGAAGCGAAACATGCTACAAAATTAACAAACCCAATGACAACAAACATTCATCTATCAATGCACACAACGTAAGAATAATAAAACAGGAAGTCAAGAGCCGTTACCCCGAAGATGATAAGTAAGAACACAAATCCAAACACATGACAAACACACAGACAGATAAACAAGCGATGAAACTGACGAGATGACCGAAAGTAACAAATAATCTTAATGACATAACAATAAGAGATAAACGTTCTGGAATTTCATTAATCTCCGGACGCAGTGTTGAAAAACAAATAAGTTATATCGAATAAATTAATGTGTTTTGATAATAAGTTGGTAGGAGTTAAAGGTTATGAGATAGTGGCAGTGAATTACGAATGAAGAAGGACCTGCCGTATTTTCATTCATTAGTACTGGTCAGCGCGCTAAATTCCAATGTATAGCCGATATCCGCGATCGCTAGACAGATGATCTTCGAGAAGCAAGTTGGCTGCTAAATGTCTAGCAATAAGGTCAAGGAAATGTTACATTTGTATTCAATTTCTTTTTACTAAGGATATCCTTATTATCATCAATGAAAATCCCATTCACATTATTGACGGTTTGCTTTATTAACAATGGTAGATTATCACCGCCAAGGGAGGCAGCTTATATTCAGCTTGCATTCATCTTATCAGGTGTTCTACTGTGCCCATTTGAATGTTTTATGAATCAAAATTTTCTCTAGATCTCACCATTGTTATCGGTAAGAGCTCATAAACACCAAAGGTACGCGACATTGTCACGACTAAAAGTGGTTGCCAACGTTTAGTCGCAGAAAAGCAGAGGTGGATCATTTCTAACTAGAAATGGACGAGCTATTGTGATGTCAGGCGCACGCCGCGATCCAAGCGTGGTTCCTGGCGATAAATCTGCAACACCGTTAGGCTAGCAACACAATTGATGGTTAGAAAAAAGAAATTTCGATTTAAATGCTATTTGAGAATTGAGACATTTGTGGTTGAAATGTTCTTGAGTGCCATCTAGATTGGACAGGCTTTCTGAAACTTTGAAATAGTGGTTTTCTTTTTGGAAAGTCGTTACCAGCAAATGTTTTACGGGGGCAACCACCTGAAGTTTTATCCATTACATAGTAGAGTTCATTTTTTATCGGCCATCGAATGCACCGGAGAAAATCAATCATAATCTATGAGCTATCAAATAAAACAAAAAGCTTACATATCAAGTAATACTTTTACCAATCATCCATCTTCATGAGGTACACGTCACACAACATGCACACTCGGTGGACCTCTGACACTTTGCGCACGCGTATGCCTCGGGCGGCGTATGCGCACGATTTTAGGTCAAGGCAGCACTCGCCAGGGATCGCAAGAAGATTATTACAAATTGCACTACACTGCAGTTGCTACGGCGCGTTTTAGTCGCTCCAACAATGTTTAATATCATTTAAATCGACGTTATTATATAAACTTGTCTAGCTCGACAT
Source organism: Xanthia togata (assembly GCA_963853775.1). Taxonomy (NCBI): domain Eukaryota; kingdom Metazoa; phylum Arthropoda; class Insecta; order Lepidoptera; family Noctuidae; genus Xanthia; species Xanthia togata. The sequence continues at coordinate 5,750,531 of OY970802.1, read as the reverse complement.
AACAGATAGCCCGATGAGAAACAGAAATCATGCTGCTGGTGAATTTATTACTGGAATGTATATAATTTTAGGGGCTTATAGCTTTGGGAGAACAATTGGCGGATTGCAAAGGTCAGGCAAGTGTACACCGATGCTAAAAGGGAATCTATTCATACGAAATGTTCCAATATCTATATGAATCTGCGCGGTTTAATATTGTTTACATTAAAGAAACTTTACTTTAACATCTTTACCAATACCACACCATCATTCGTAAATCTGGCCTAATCTCAAGGAAGTGTATATTTATACAAATTAGAGCCATTATCGCCTAAACAAGGGCGCCCATTACGTCCAGAGTTCCAGACGTACTCAAAAAGAAAAGTAAATATTATGAACTCGAATTTGATTGATACGTGTTATCGTAATGTGGTTAACGTATCATTTTATTTACAGCTGTAGCTGGCAACTTTTCAATACTGGCGATTAAGCTATAAATTCAATCAGGGAAACCTTAAAAGAACATTATTGCTGAGATAAATCAGGCTGTAGCATTTACAAGATCTGAGATAATAGTTGAATCAGAAGTTGTTTCGGTCGTGGGAATGGTAATAATTGGCATCATGGGAATGGTAGACGGTCGTGATCTTCGCGATGGATTCACCGGTGACGTGGCTAATGGCTACGAGTGATGACTCCCTGGCAATGATGTAACTGTGTCGGGACTATTATTTGCAGAATTGTAATCTTCGTCACGTACAATCTAAGTCATCAGCGATTGACATTTGTCCATCAAGTTTCTGATCTTACAGAAACTACAAGCTTTGATCAAAATAATGAAGCTTGAGAAGCTAGAAGTTTTAAAATACGAAAGAAAACAAACTATAGCTACAAAAACAGACAACAATATAAATATTTGTAAAGGATCCCATAAAGATTGCAACCATCTATTAGAGTGCTGACTTAAATATAACTTTCCCTTTAAAATATGGCAGTTGTGTGACAGTAGTAAAATTATGGGGGATGCAGAGTACAATTTAAATGTTGGGTTCCGTGGGAACAAAGACAACAGGTGATGTACGGACATGTGTAGTCACGGATCGTGAACACACACACAAATAAAACTAAACAGAAGGGACACAAACAGATAAAAATATTGCTGATGCACGTGCTATTGGAATGGTTTAAAACAGTTTATGTAACACGACGTATCTTAGAAGTGTTTATAGAAATGCTTTATTTGCACATCCAATCAGAGCTAGATGCTCATTAATTACGAAATGAACCTGACCAAAATGTGAACAGTTGGTCTTCTGTAGGTACTGTAGTGCTTTAGTGGCTGGCAGTTTGTATGACTGGCAGCAACATTCCAACATTTAAACTTAGAATTACTTTTTGATATTTACGTGTCTAGCATTTGTCTTGAGACAGATCGTGCTAGGGCCCCGTCTCGTACAAGCGTGCTTCTAATATTGTATTTACTTGTGAGCTGATAATATAACGGTCCTCTGGACCTCTTAAAGTACCTCCGCATATTTTATTGTATAGCTACCAACCCCCTGTGAGGTTAAACCCTCACATTTTGGTGGAGGCGCCGGGTATAAAGCCATAAGCTATAAGTAAAAGTATAAGTAAAGTAAAGGGTAAAGTAACGTGTATTTGTGCACCGGAGTGCTGTGGCGATTTTATATCTGTTTCAGCTAAGTGAAACTCGTTGGGCGAAGAAGTTATACCGCCAGACGATTCGACGACGGCAGTGGAGCTTCTCTACATACCTAAGGAAAAATAGCTAAGTGGTTATACGAAAGAATTGCACCATGTCACAAATACAGTTCTCAGGCACGGGTGCATATTGCTTCGAGGATTTTATTACGCAATTTCGGCTAGTTGCGGCTATAAACCAATGGCCGGAGAGCAGCTTAGCGCTCATACTAGGGGCTTATTTGCAAGGTCCAGCTCTTGCCTATTATAAATTTGTTTATAGAGATGACTTAGATTTCAAAGGGGTTTGTGATCTATTAAAAGCGGAATTCTCCACAAACATTGATTACATTGAGAAATTTTATAGTGCATGTCAAGAAGCCAATGAAGACGTTATGGTATTCTTCCACACTTTGGCAGATATTGCTCGTAAAGCAGGCATCACAGATGAGAAAATCTTTATAAAAAAATTTTTGAAAGGTATTTCGTATGAATACAAGTTAAAATTGGGCACCAAAATTTATACCTCAAAGGCCGAATTACAAGCCACACTTGAGCAAATAAATGAGATATTTGGAGAACGTCAGCATGAGATGGTGAACTTACCTTTACTACCTCCTAAAGGTATCTTATCTAAAGTAAGGATAAATCATCCCTTATCGATAGATAGCCAAAGATCACCAATGTCTACTAGATTGCCAAGCCCTGCACCGTCACCTTCTGCCAGGACTCCCACGCGGTCAACCGGCGATAGAGATGCGGAAACCTTTCATACCCCGAGGTATAATTTTCGGCCAAGATACCGTTATACAAACAGGGATTATAGGTCACCAATTGTCCCCAGTACAAGAAGCCCACAGCCTTCCGAGCATTTAAACGAGCAGAGACACAGACGTTGAATCACGATGGGGAGTTGCAGTCTGTGTCCAGGAGTGTTGAACTCCCAGAACATATTAAACAGAGTATGTTCAGTCCATTTATTAAAATTATTATAGCTAAACAGGCCTATACTGCGCTGATAGACACCGGAGCTTCAATTTCGTGCATATCAGAGCAACTTATGTTGGAGTTGAAGCTTAAATGTACTAATGACGATACGAAGCATCTTGTGAAATCAATTTCGGGTTCATGTTTGAAAGTTATTGGAAAAACGGAGATCAACTTCATAGTGGACTCATCTGTATTTATTAACAGTTTTGTGGTAATTAAAGATATAAACCAGAAACTGGTCCTCGGTCAGGACTTTTTCTATAAATACGGTGCCGTCATCGATTTTCATAATAATTGTTTAATGTTAAAAGGGCTTTTTCGTGCTGATTTTTGTGAAGTTTCTGATCATAATGTTACGTCAATGTCTAGTACTTTAGCATGTCAACGTCACGATGACAAAATAATAAAAAATAATAATGTCTTATGTGACCATGTATCTGTAGAAGAAAGAGGTTCGAAATCAATTTCAAAAATTGATTATCTTTATTTTTCAAATCTAATGCAAGAACATGATGAAAAGTATGTTTCATCACTTCCAAAAATTACTGATCCAATGGATGAAATTAATATCAATCCAGACTTGGATACCCTTGAAAAGAAATCAATGAGAGAACTTCTTTGTTCTTATAGAGAAAATTTTGCTTTTAAGGCCTCAGATTTAGGTAGCTGTAATTTAGTAGAAGTAGATATTAAAACGATCGATGATATACCAGTTCATCGACCACCTTATAGGGTGTCGCCAAAACAGCTTGACATTATTAATTCCCAAGTGGAGGAAATGTTAACAAATGGGGTAATACGTGAATCTAAAAGTGCATACGCATCACCAGTTGTGTTGGTGCAGAAACCAGATAAAACCTGGCGATTTTGCGTAGACTATCGAAAATTAAATAAAAAAGTTATTACTGATAGTTATCCTTTACCAATTATTGAAGATATTATGATTTATTTATCAGGAGCGCGTTATTTCGCAGATTTAGATTTAAATTCAGGATATTGGCAATATCGTTTATGTGAGAAAGATAAATACAAAACGGCCTTTGTCACCCCTTCAGGGTTATATGAATTTAATGTGTTGCCCTTTGGACTTAAAACAAGTCAAGCTGTTTTCCAAAGAACCATGGATAAGGTCCTAGCAGGTATTAAATACAAGAATGCCATATGCTACGTGGACAATATTCTGATTTGGGGAAAGAATTTCTCTGAATTCCAAGAAGCTTTGAATGAGGTAATGTTACGTCTTAAGAAAGCAAACCTCACGCTAAAACCAAGTAAATGTAGTTTTGGGTATGATAAGATATCCGTGTTAGGTCATGAAATATCAGGAGATGGAGTTAAGCCTGACAACAAAAAACTTCAATCTCTGAAATCTTTGAAACCCCCTGATAATTCGAAACAAGTAAAATCGATACTGGGTTTGTTTTCTTATTATCGCAAATTCATCAATAATTTCGCAGAAATAGCGTTACCTCTAACAAAATTATTAAAGAAAGGTACCATTTTTACTTGGTCGCAGAAGCATCAGGAAGCATTTGAAACAATAATTAATTATATGAACAACCCGCCAATATTACATTTTTATTCGAATAATAAAAATGTGTTGACCCGCCTTTACATAGATGCCAGCGGAGAAGCTCTAGGGGCTTGCCTTATGCAGGGTACAGATACTATGTATCCAATATCTTATGCGTCGCGGAAGCTGAATGATGGTGAGAAGAAGTATTCGACTACAGAGAAGGAATGTCTGGCGCTAGTTTGGGCATTGAATTATTTTAAACATTTTCTATGGGGTTTGAAGTTTCAGGTGGTTACGGATCACAAGGCTCTTTGTTGGTTGAGAGATAGGAAGGATATGAATGGAAGATTAGCAAGGTGGTCGTTGTGCATCCAGTCGTACGAGTTTGATATCGTACATTGCGCAGGGAGAGATAATGTTATAGCCGATTTTTTGAGTAGGAATCCTTTAAATCAAGATGAAGAGAACCAGAAGCCGATGACATGTCAAGAGGATGGCATGGAAGTGTATAAGATAGAGGTGGTGAAGATGAGAGATGAGCAGCTGGGAGATGAATTCTGTAAGCATTGGATAGATAGGATTGCAGATAATGGAACTAGCACCCTTAGCGGTTTTAGTATTATAAATGGTATTTTATGTAAGAAGGCTAGAAGGTTAAATAGTGTTCGAGAGTTAGTGGTGATCCCAAAGAGTTTGCTGTATGATGTTTTACAGGAGCTGCATGATGATCCTTGGTCCGGTGGACATCTAGGACTTGCTAAAACATTGGCAAAATTCAGATTAAGTTATTTTATAAAGGATGCAGAGAAAGAAGTAGATAGGTATGTGAGGAGTTGTGTGTTATGCCAGGAGCGGAAGAAATCCAAGCAAGTAGCCCAATTACAACCGATAGCGGTAACCCATATGATGGAGAAAGTAGGCATCGATCTATTAGGTCCTTTTAGAAGGTCGTTGAATGGTAATAGGTATATTGTTGTGTGTGTTGAGTATGCTACAAGATATGCGATTTGCAAGGCGATTCCCAGAGCGACAGCAGAGAGAATCAGTGAATTCCTAATTGAAGATGTTTTTTGTCGATTCGGTGGTGTTAAACAGGTAGTATCTGATAGAGGGTCAGTTTTCACGTCACGATTAGTTAAGGAAACAATAAGTTATTTTGGGGCCAAGTCGCGTTTCACTACGGCTTTTCATCCAGCAACAAATGGACTGGTTGAAAGACTAAATAGGACTTTAACTCAAATGCTTTCCATGTATGTCTCTTCTGACCAACGAAACTGGTGTAGTTATGTACCACTAGTATGTTTTGCATATAATTCCAGTAAACAAACAAGCACTAGATTCTCACCGTACATGTTATTATATGCTAGGGAACCCTTGTTTCGGACTGATATGATTGTCAACAACGATGGTCGAGATCGCATAATTAATTATGAAGAACGACTTAATCATCATAATGCTCTAATTAATTGTGCTATGAATAATATAAAGAAAGCACAAACCTAGCAGAAAGCTATGTATGATAAAAACGCTAAAATAAGAAACTTTATGCCCAATCAATTGGTTATGGTCTATACACCTAGGCGTGTATCTGATAGGAGTATAAAATTATGTAGATTATATAAGGGACCTTATCAAATAATAAGACGTTTATCTGATGTAAATTATGCTATTAGAAAATTAAATAATAGAAGATTTCGGGATATTGTACATATAAATAGATTAAAGCCCTTTCATATTAGGTTGTAGATTTTATTACCTTTGCGTGTAGATTGTTCCTCTTTTAACCTTTATAATACTGGTGTCTCATATTGGAGACAGATAACAATAAAATTCTATTGTGTCTGCTAATTGCGCGCGCGACAGATTAATATCAATTTTATTATTATGGCGATTTTGTCAATGACAAATAGATGTAAACTTCATATAGTAGTTCATTATTTTAGTTTGAATTCTTGGATATAATATATTAATATGTGCTATGTGTTAATTTTTCATGATAATGCGGCATACCACATTGGACGCGGCCGAGATGGCTGGCGTGTGAGGTCATCATACCTCGCAACGCCGAAGAGCAAGAGGGAGTGCAACTACGACGTTTTTTTTTAAATATTTATTTGCGTCGATAGTGGAAGTTAGCATGTACATCCTCCAGAATTTAGTTAAGACGTATTATGAGAGTTTTGAATAACTGCGGTTCCTCCTGGAGGGGGAGGATAACTTTTGTTGTAGACTGTAACCAGCTTCGCTTACAGAACATAGTTATTGTGAAGTGTGTCAGGTTGACACAATTGGTGCAGGCGATGACAACGGTCCCACAGTTTGGTCAATGTGGACCAGTATTTAATGTGTTGGCTCTCTAGGTTGACATTACGCGTGATATTTATAATTTTTCTGGAGTTTGAACATGAGTTAGGTACATGAGAATTTTAGCTTCCTGAAACATCTCTCCCTCTGGCTCAATAGCGTCCGTTGGATTTATGAATCACGATGTTGAACTCTTTAGCTCATTCAACCCCATCCGGGCTGATGTGGATTATCACATCATTGTTTGCGCTTAAGGGGCTCGTTAATCTTTTCCTCCGGTTTTGATTTACGAGGTTTAGTAAGGACGAATGTGTTATTTGTTGAGTGCACACTGGCACACCTTAATGTTTTAACTTATATGACACTTAAATTGGTGTCAAGTTTACGCGATTCGTTTGTCCTGAGCTAAGCCTGTTCTTGCAGAACATGACCCCATATTGTCAATGTATTTTTCCGGCGTTAGGTAATTATTATCTTAGGTTTAGGCAGGGATGTTTTGAGTGTTGGAATGTCTTAATTTGAAAAAAAGTCACTTGTGTTCCGGAGTACGATGTTCCTTTTATTCAAGGGAGGCGTAGCTGATGTAGTGCTTTAGTGGCTGGCAGTTTGTATGACTGGCAGCAACATTCCAACATTTAAACTTAGAATTACTTTTTGATATTTACGTGTCTAGCATTTGTCTTGAGACAGATCGTGCTAGGGCCCCGTCTCGTACAAGCGTGCTTCTAATATTGTATTTACTTGTGAGCTGATAATATAACGGTCCTCTGGACCTCTTAAAGTACCTCCGCATATTTTATTGTATAGCTACCAACCCCCTGTGAGGTTAAACCCTCACAGTACCTTATTGCGTATCATTGAGGTGGCCATGCTATCGAGGGGGCATTCCAGCAGTCGAAACAGTTGCGGGAGGGTGTGCGCCCAAGTGTGTCCCCTGTGGCATGGGGAGTTATGCTACGAAACTTTTGGAGTTCCTACTGTCTTTATAATCTTATAAAACATTCATAAATTGTCGTCTGCGGAATGATTAACTTTATATTGCACTCGTAAAGGTATTTGAATATAATCATCCAGATTTTATCAAAGTAAATCTGCTTCAATTCTTGTTTGTGAAAAGATTTTGCTAATTCAACTGACGTAGTGCAAAACATATTCTATGCTACCGTAATAGAAGATCAAACATCAGACCACATACTATGAAGTTTTTTGTTGTATATAACAAAATATGGGACAAAAAAGGGATCTTTTTAAATACACAGAACTAAAAATGGGTAAACAGACAATATAATCCCACAAAAAATGAGAAAGGTCAGAGGTCCCGCAAAGTTTAAAGAGTCCCAAGGGTCGGTAGCAATAGTAATCCGGCGCATGTGTCACAGTCATGGTTTTGCGATTATCCGACGACGGTAGCGAAAGAGATTTTTTTGTAGAGTTAAATAAGATTGATGAATAGATTAGGGACACAAATTACGAGTTTGGAAAATCAACAACGTTTAGTTGTTATTTAAAAAAAAAATAGTATTGCTTTTTTCCGTATAAAAAATATCCTAAACATACTCACTTTCCGTTTCCAGTAGCATTTTTTTCGAATCCAATATTACGCTGATTCATTACTTACAACATAAAAATAACACTATATGTTTCATTAAACAGCACATTAGAAACAGAACTTATTCACCCCAAATCCTAGCAAATGTTGCTGATCTAACTACCAAAACTAATGTCCAGAAACTGGAAATCGTCCATAATAAGCGAATCCCGTGAGAATGATCCAAGATAATAATATATCGACGAAACCAAAGGGTGTTCACTGAGGGAGTATTCTCCGCCCCATGTGTCCAACAATTGGAACAATGGGCCATGCGCGCTTTGTATTCGAAACTTGGCAGATTTTTTTAAATTTTTTAAACAAAGAACTGCACGCTGGGTCACACTGGGTCACGCTTTACGACTTCCAACAATGTGGTGATGAAATTAATCATCAGTTCGGCTGTGACGTTTGCATCATTAACATCATCCTCTTTAGAATTTCACTCCGTTTCTTTAACGTTTAAATGTTACACAACCAGCGAAATTTTAATAATTTGACTCGGAGAATCATTAGTAGCGATTTCGCAATCAGTAATATTATACTGTATAACAATGGGTAATTATATGGTTTTTGTTTTACACAAAATTGGCATAATAGCAGTGGATATGTCTTTGCTGGCAAAATTTGAATTGTTTGATTAGATAACGTTCCGGAAACATAATTAAATATTCCAATTAGTCTTTGTTTTGGGACTTTCCAAAACACTAAAGTTGTTTACATAAGAAACTTTTACTTTTATGGCAGCAAATACTAGAATTATTCAAAAGACAATTAGTTTGTTTCCCCGTTTATGTACTAAAAAACATAGGCACATAAACACACACGCGTTCAAATAATGAAGTTGAAAATTGCATTTTCGCTCAGTCTTTGATAAACACATCACGCTGTGGCGGCTTTTGTGCCATCGGATGCACGCTCCACATAGTCTGCACGTGACCGGCACGCGCCTCCCTCTCTGGCCCTCCGACCCTCGGGAGGGACAAGCCCTTGCGAACTCTCGTGTTGCCCTAGCAACAAAGTTGTCCCGGGAAATTACGTATGCAGGATGCTCACCCCAAATATTTCTCGGGAGTCTTGTAAATAATATGTTTGGTTGTTTCTTTTCGAAAATAATAGTCTCGTTTTCCTATGTAAGTACTACTTATGTAGTTATCTATTATGTATTCGTAAATAATGTTATTAATAGGTAGGTACAGTAAAATAATGATAATAAGTAGGTGCTCATTTTCATTCAACAAAACAACATTTAATTCTATTGATGCATGACTGATAATGCAAAAAAAGTGTGACTGATAAAAACACAGAATGGAAAATATGTTTCGATATGACTTATCATAAATTTATGTCAATGTTATCGAACTCAAAGAAAAGCGATATCCGCTTTCAATTCTTAAAATATTTTTTTTTGGATGTCATCATCGTTATTTGATAGAAAACACGAGAACAAAAACATACGAAAACTCATTTGATGGAAAATACCTGGTGGAAAAGTCTCGTAATAAATAAACAATTTCCGTATGCTTCAAATCTAAATCCCAGTGACCTACAGCTAGACGAGACGACAATGTAACCAATTTGTCAAACAAAAGCAAATTGTTGAATGTTCGCGAACAACTAAATAATAGATAAACCAACAGACGAGGCTTTACTAAATCCCATTAAGTCTATAAATCATAGTTCTATCGCATAGATACAGCTAAAACTAATCCCGCATATATAACTCTAAACCCTCGGATTCACAAAGATTTCCATCGCTTAATAAACAGGATGAAATACGTAACTTATCACGTTATAAATTTTGTCTACTATTGTAATAAAATAGCCAATAAATTGTCGGTCTATAGGCTTATAATGTATAGCCGTTAGAGAAGAGGGGAGTTTCCTCAACCCTTCATATTTCAAAAAGTTATTTCTGTGACCTTTACGAAGTTGACTTTATGAAGCTCTTTTGATGTCGGTTTCAAGTTTATAATGTATCTTATTTAATTTAATAGACTGCTGGATATTTTAAAATAACTACGAGTACCTGCACCTGTGTTAGAGATAGTTAGGGAACACTTAAATAATTATGAAAGTTTTGATATTTTTTAAAAAATTTATATAACAGTAACTTAAATAAATGTACATATATTATTCTCTTCACATTCTATACATACATACAAGAGTACAACGAGTATTTCTAAATCGTTATTTCCATCGATGTGGGTACCTATAACCTATATAGGTACCCACATCGATGGAAATAACGTTTGGGGAGCGACATCAGTGACGTCGAATCGATGCAACACATGCAATATTTAATTACGAAAGGGGTGAACATGGGGGAGGGGTCCAGTGATTTTATTTGCATAATGAAGCCAAAATAACGGGCTTTAATGGGGAGTTCGCACTATTATTTTACGTGTTAACCTCAACAATACAACGATCTATAAAATTGATGATAGAACATATATATGCTGTCGGTAAAAAAATAAGGAAAAATGTTGGCAGAAACATGCAGCAGGCTCTTCCGTAACGTTTATGATTTCATGTCAACAGTAGGTATATAACAATAAACCGTCCAACATCCACTCGTACCTCGTACACATACGGCCGAGCGTACAGTGGAGTGCAACGGAAGCGTCGTGTGCGCACCGCGTGCAATTAACTTTAACCGCATTGTATCCTGTCGCGCGTGCGCGGGACTAACGGTACTGTGCTAGTTACGTGTGGCTTAACAAATCGACAATCGTCCATTAAATTGAGGTGATCTGATGAAACGTAAATAACGAATTCCCGTCAGTCTGATGCGAAGGATTAAATAACATGTCATGAGGAAAGTTTTAAAGTATGAATGTAGAAGGCAATAAGAGTATGGGTAGAACAAAGAAGCGATTGATTGTGTGGAAGAAGATATAGTTAAGGCTAGAGAAGAGGTAGTTACTAATATGAAGGCTGATAGAGATGAATGGATGAAGACTGCAGCACCAATCCCAAATAAATTGGGATAAGGTCAGGATGATAGTGAGGATAAAAATCCGTCCGACACGCTATGAGACTACGAGACTTTTCGGGCGGCTTTAAATTAGTGTTTGTGAGTCCTATGTCCGATAAAAGCCAAACACAACCATTTTTGTCATTAAATTTTCTAGTACGACGTATGTCCGATAAAAAGCAAATCGAACATGCTGTATCATTCAAAAACAAAGATTAGATAATAAAATTGGAACTGCACTAATCATTCATTGGGCTCTTAGGGAGATTACAAGATGGATGTTTTAAATACAGACGGGGATAAACAATGATAACAATCGTATGTAAAGAACGAAAAAAAATTAACGATCAACATTATGCCAAAGAGACAACTCTCTCACAAGGGACTTATTAGGACCTCTAGTATAAATATATATAGAAATAACCTTGAAGTTCATGTGTAGGCTACTTTGTCTATAATTTAATAGAATAATAACATAGCCGCAGCTAAGTATAGCCCTTTTAAACCTTAGTAAACAGGCCACATCACACTTAATGAGCTAAACGGGTCACCAGCTCCGAAAGAAAGTGCTGGAGTGGAAAGTTATGAGGACAATATAGGCGCATCCTTATCACAATGGACTAAAGGTGACTTTACTTTGGACGAAATATAAAGGTAAGCCGTTAATAAAGCTAAATTAGGAAAGTTGTGATACGTCCTATGTAGTAATTATTATATTAGAGTGATGTGTGAGAAATTCGTCGGCAATGTAATTTTCTAGTTTGTGCTATGAAGGTCGGGCTGAGTTTGGAGCGGTTGATACCAAAGTTTAACTAAATAAGTGGTTCACTTAGTCTTCACTTATGTGTAACGTAAGTATCGCTCTAATTTTGCTGGTAATCGAATCAAATAGGCATATTTGAATATTAGTTACGTTATGTTTCATAACGAGATATTTACCTTAAAAGATTTTATAAACTCTTTGAAGCTAAGTTTGCTAAAGACCATTTCTTCCATTCTACGAAACACTGTTGATCCAGGTCGAAAGTCTCCAAACAAACTTCTCATCTCGACATTCTATCAAAATAAGAGCCAACTTCAATAAGAGCATTCCTTCCAATAAATCTACGATTCATTTGAATAGTTGTTAACTAATTTGTATATTCGTACAGGAGCCTGTCCTGCCCCGTATAATTTGTAGCCCGCATGTCAACGGCTTGGGGACTCTGATTCAATGGAAATTGAATAAGTGGAGAGCGATTGTAGACCTCGATAGAGTACTCGATAACAAGATATAGTGAACATAGTGACAGCATTCCGATTCTATCGGACAAGACTGTAGGAGAAAAATAGCGGGCATACCGAATGGCGAATATCTTTATAGATGAGAGATATTAAATATCTGGCCAGTTATAATCATTATCTAGTTAATGCAATCGTAACTCAATCGACCAGCGAAATAGTTACGAAGATGAAAAAAAAGATCTCATTAAGGATGAATATTTCATCCAAACCACCAGTCTTAATGAAAGCAATAAAAATGTCGTTAGTAGCTATCAGCCAAGACAATTAAGAGTAAAATCTAACTGTTCGCATTTTCGCTTAGCCCGTTCTCCTTGACATTCGATCGATTATGCTAGAACGTATTATTAAACTAACCTTGTCTCGTTCCTTCCTTCAGGTGGAAGAGAGATGAAATTATTTGACAGCTCAACTGTTAATCGGGTGACAATTGCGCAAGTGGATTCGTTCTAGGGTTCATTGGGTCAATGGCAGGTTAAAGAATTAGTTATCTACGAAGGTTAAGTTCGAAATCCTTACAGCCAACCGGCGCAACATGACTACGACCAATTCATTAAGGAAGGGAATAATAACTTTGTAGTTTGGTCCGTATTTATCCTCTGCCTTTTACTTTTCTTTTATCTCAGCTGTTAATAAGGAAGCTTGGACCTTTTATTTGTTGAGCAACTCGATATTACGTAAAATTCAAGCCCCAAAATCTGAACTTCCAAAAGATCAGACTATCATTATCTTCAAGCCTGCTGTAGCAAATCAGCTTAATAAGTAGATTCATAAATTAAATATAAACAAAACTGCAGTCACGACCTCGAAACAGGACGTTATAGAACAAAACGTCCTCCATTCTTCGCAGAGAAAGTGGCCAGTAAAAAACATAGACCTACAAACATGTTCTGCATATCAATCGTTGTGTAAAGATTGATCGAATGATTGATAAGCTCCCGAACACTATGGCTGGCACTCTGGTAATGACACGTCGGGTCAAACGCGATATAATCTGACATTGCGTGATACTTGGCCAAGAACTTGGCATTGAAATAGGGTTCGCATGTTTCAAAGCGGTAATTTCCAACAGAAATGACCCAGATTCAGGAAAGGATATGACAGAATTATCAAGCCGTATAATCTTAAGTAAATAACAATTTAGATTATGAGTTTCCTCCTGTTCTTCGGTAGCACTATTATTATAGAAATTTAATTTAATATTGAGATCTAGAACACAATCAAGTAATATAATTAACTTTCTAGGTAATACATTCTGAACATTACAGTCAGTGTTAAATACCATTACAGAAGTCAAAATTGCCAACCCTAACCATTAGAAAAAGATATAGCGCGTAGAAACAAATATACACGAAAATGTATCTCTAGTTATTTTTATTGCAATTATTACTTCTGTTGGCTTTGCTTCAAGTCATTCTCTCTTTAGTTGCTCTACTTCGCTTGTTAGTTTTTTTCAATAAAATATGGTTTAAAAAAGCATGGTTTAGCAATAATTTCCCGAAGTAAATGAAATATGGAGAGAAGTATATCTTTTTGTACATATAATTCGGCAATAAAGATCCGACTGACGTGACGCGGCTCGTTTTTTTTGTTGCTGCTGTTAAATTAGCGCTCAGTAAGATTGAAGATGACGTGCTTCTAAATGAAATTGTTACTTTTACGTTTAGAAATAAAATATGAATCATCATTCATTGAATTCATCGTCATTAGTCCTACAAACCGGTACGTTTTAAGCAATCGGAATAGAATAGATTGTTAAAAAAAAATAGTTTTGAAATTATTCTTGCGTTTGACCTACACCAATCTAGATCATTTCAAGACCTAACAAATAGATAGAAGAGCGAAAATATCGGCCATAACAGACTAGCAACGGTGTTAGCGTCCCGCTGCGGCCGTGACACGACTAATTGACGTGACGGTTCAGCCGTGTCGTGTCGCGCGTGATCGGGGCACGTCGGCGTCGTCGTGCGGAACATCCGAATGTAAAATGTATTGCAAGATGTCTTAGTTACTGCGTTGAAAGAAATGTCATAGCAAACAGTGCCGGCTGACCGTACTGAAACTTAATGACTTATGTTCAAACCAAGTCAATGAATAAAGTGATAATGAGAACTATAGTATAACTACATTGGGGTATTCTTTGGAATAGTTTGTAAGAAGACATTGTTCAAAAGGCCGTGATTAACGATAAACATGAAATCGAGAAGAAAAGAACAGCTGAAGATCAAAATAGAACCAAATTCACAAGAGTTTCTTGTTAAGAAACTAACAAAATGCAAAGTTTTATCCTGATCTAATCTTACAAGAAAAAGAAACGCAATTTTCCTCAAAGCTGGAGTTAAGATAACTTAAAAAAAAAAAAAAAAATATGTACGCTTGTCTGATAAAGGAGATGGGAAACGGTGGGCCTAAATGTAATAAGTTAAGATATGATCTAAAAAATCAGTCATATTTTTCTATCTTAGAATATGAAAAATCACCTCAATTCTCAATCTGGAAGCGGAGAAATATGGAAAAGATAGTTTTCGTGAGATTACCGATTGAGTAATCGATTACACAGTTACGAAAATAAAACCTTTGCACTAAATAATTAACTTAAAGTAATTAAATGCACTTTATACACTTATGTGCAATATAGTGCATATAATTACAGTCATATTAATAAATAAAATATCAATTAATTACTGAAAAAACAATATTAATGATTATCGATTTCATATCGATTAAAATTAGTTTTCTATTTTTAGTCTATGTCACTGGCATGACAGCTGACTGACTCGGACACTAGACAGTTGCCAACGTAGTATCCCTATGTAGTCTGTGGTTGCCAACTGCTCTAATAATCTCGTTTGCTTACTCGTTTCGTGTTTTCCGATGCGTTTTGAGTGCTTTCCCAATTGTTCTTCATTTTTCACGACCTTTGCTTTGTATTTTACGGATTCCGACCCTGTCTACCTCGTACGACCCTTGCTTTCACACTGGACACCGAAGATGGCTCACACGTTTGACTTGGAATTGTTATTTTGGTTTTTACCGCCGGATTGTGTATTGGGTATTGTTGAAACCACGGAATAGAAAAAACAGTGAAACTATGGATCGCCGTGTGAATTGTGGGACAACAACTGATCACTGCAATACACTGGGTCGACGACCCTTACCCGATGAAACAATTCTGTCAGTGATTCGGCAATGGCTCTCGTACAGGAAGGGAGGTTATAGTAATGCATTACTGTAAATTATTGTATTGTAGGGAGACGAACTGTAGGCTACTGCGCTCATATAATCTGCATTATATGGTATCTTAGCTGGGCTAGGTACCTACCACGATCATATAGCACCACATGCACAATTCCTAGACGACATTTCAATTATAATTGAAGACGAATAAAACACTATACTTAATTTTTTATTTTTATTTTAGACATCCTTTCCGTAGCTCCGTACCTGTTACCTACATAGGTAGGTAGGACTGAAGTCATTGACGTTCATTCATATGATTTATCAAATATGTCCTATTAAATATAATAACTATTAGTGCAAAAGCACATATTTTGCACTTCAGGAATCAGCTGTTAGTTAAAGATTGTAACATAACCTCACTTTTACATAATCTCTTTTATCTCTGTTCTCAGATTGACAAAATCTGCAGAATTTTCAGTGAAAGGCTGATAATATATAAGCTATTAATTGACACCACTTTCATCTTTTTACAACCAGGCCCAAGATTGTATGTAATCGTTTCAGTCTCCTTTATGCAGTTATGGTAATTTGACTTCTATTTTCTGCTACATCAAGGTTTTAACTACAAATTTTAGATACAAGGCAAAGTGTTTGCGCCGTAAATAACTTGGTTAGACGGAAATGTTATGATTTGCATTCGTAGGTCAGTAAGTAGTTCACAATAATTTAAATTTATGCGGAAGCGCATCATGCGATG
The DNA here is from genome assembly GCA_963853775.1 of Xanthia togata. Lineage (NCBI taxonomy): Eukaryota > Metazoa > Arthropoda > Insecta > Lepidoptera > Noctuidae > Xanthia > Xanthia togata. The sequence continues at coordinate 5,734,258 of OY970802.1, read as the reverse complement.
CGCGGGTGGACTAACGTCATTACTTTCCATTTCTAGGTTTCTTCCTACGTTTCTACTTATAGCTTTTTTTCTATTTTTTATTCAGTAAGTATTAACTTTAACTCATAATCATCTACCTTCCCAATTTATTTGTGACCGGCCAGTACGTATCTTCTTCCATATTTCTTTCTCTCTCAGCTGTCACCTCTGTGTTATGTGTATTGCGTGTATGTGTACTGTGCCAGTGTGTGCCTGCTTTCTATAATAGTCGAATCATCTATTCATACTATTATTTATACTACTACTACTGCTAAAATATCACAGTTTCTTCCATCGACAGTACCTTCTAAATCAATTCTCTCTACAAGAAATCTATTCAGCCAATAGTTTGTTCCTAGCCTCAAAGGTACACAGTCCGTTACAAGCAACAGTTTTGCGTATCGTGAATGCTCTACGTTAGATACATAAATTACTTTAAGATGTGTTTGTACCACGGAGGAAATAGTTAATGGAGTCAGACAGATAACTTTCAAACACTGCGTACCTACCAATACCACTGAGAGATTTGCCAATAGGAAATATGATAAATGACGCAACGTCATCAATCATCCAGTCACAGAAGTTTTTAGCCCGCAATAGTCCGTAAAAATTATGATGCTCGTTGGCACTCCAGATATTAATAACTCCATGGCTAAGGTACATACTGGCCACAACTCTTCGCTTCCTCGGATGGCCCGTTATAGCCTCGATTGTGGCTTAATTAATGAATAATGGATGCAGTGTAATAATTCACTGATTTTACTGTAGCTGTTTCGAGCAATACGGGAAGCGACTGTGGTTTTGTAAGTGAAAATATAGACTGTTAATGTATTAGATAATTTCTTGCTAATTACGTTATGGCATAATTGTACCTGCTCCATCATTGTTTTATAAATTTTTGATTTGTGAGTGAAGACTTTGATTCGTCTTAGAGAAGAAAATATACTACAATCTTATAGGTATATTGCTGGTAATAGGTATATATATGCAGGGCAGTATATGCCTACGCACATAAGCAACGCTACTACGATAGGGGTCTTTTCTACACGCCAATTACCAGCAATAAAATTCAACATCCATACTTGAATCGTAAAGCAAATACAGAATCTCATAACTGCAATCTCTCTCGCCAATAATATTAATCTGTACAATTCTTATTAATTTCACGGTCTGCTTGATACATCAGCTATTAACGACAACTTGTAAGAGTTGTCACGGTAGGCAGTAGAGAACGGAATGCGACTTACGCGGTCCAAGACCTCCAGTATCGCAACAAGGAATTTTCTCTTTTCCCTTAGCTAAACTGTTGTAGGAAAAACGAGCAATGAATTTAATTAATTGACTTGCCACTTGCACGAACAAGCAATAACTAACCCAATTTCTTTGAGATAAGAGTCATGTCAGTGAAATTTATTTCTGTTAGCAACTGTACGCTATAATTCACTCGTAGTGTTGCCAATCTCATGTGAGAAATATGCGCTATGTTTATGCCAAAAAATTGTAGTGCAGTCGGTGCAGTTGCTGTTAATAATGTAAGAAAATACCAAGGACAAAGTGGAGAGATGAAAATTATACATAATGGTGCCGACAAACGTGTGAGATGTTTAGATTAATGCGTCTGAAGGTTTGATCCTTCCTTCGTCACATTAGCGAGATTAGTTCATAAACTGCAACGGGTGAATTTGGGCATTAGGACTTTCACTTCTAACGAATCGAAGGAAGGAAAATTGCACATTTTTAAAAGCTATAGGTAATAAAAATGAATAAACTTACGTAACTGCTAACCGTTGCGAATATTATTTCAATGTGAATTTGAATTATAACTTTCTATTTTTTACTACTTCCGAAATGCAAAATAAAAATTATACAAGGTAAACATAGACATATGTGGAAAGAAAAATAAATACTGCATCGGCTAGATGATGATAAAAATAAAAATGTGTGAAATTACTTAATCATTGTTAGAATATTGACACATAATAAGCTGAACATGACTAATGCGATTAACAATACTGAGGAAACAACACAATTAAGAAAGATTAATTTACACACTAATAACGTGGTAAACACCCAAGGTTAAGAAGTAAAAGTGTGAAAATAAAAGTACAGATCGCGGCACATAAGTTGAACCAAAATGGCGGTCGTCCGCGCAGGTAAAACTATGATTATAGGTACTTCGATTGAGACCTGAATATGTTTTTCTGCGCATTACAGATCGCGGCACCGCGGTGCCGCGATCTGTAACATATTTTCGGGTCTCAATCGGACGACCGCCATTTTGGTTCAACTTATGTGCCGCGATCTGTAAGGTAACTTTATTTTTCGAAAAATAATAATTAAGGAAAATTATCGTAATTTTTTATTCATACACACTTGCTGTAACGCCAGGGCAAATTAAGAAAGTGTTTTATAGTAGGCCTAATTAACTCAAAAGAAAAAAGGCATAAAGGACTGTACGGATTATAATAAAACATGCGTTAGTTGAGAACTCATAAAGCGTCAGGTCTCTAGCAACACCTTTCGCTAAGATCAGATATGGGATGTCCAGCTGCTTTTTTTTCCCATATTTATAAAAGGACAGTGCCAGTTTTTATTACTGATTTCACGAGACTCGCTAACAAGTCAAAATGGATGAAAAACTAAGTTACATTAGAGGAACATAACATAAACTTGCACTTTCATACGAGTGCCATTGACTGCGTTTTTGTGCAGATACTCGTATTTATTTTTATTATGTGTTATAATTAGTTCACTCATACATGCCTAAGGCGAATATTACACTGTGATAATTAAATATATCGCAAAGAAATATTTACTTACCTTTTTGTAGGATAACATCCTAGATTTATGATACTGTTGTATCCACCTAAAACAGTCCGTTATAATCCTTTACCCACTTATATAATAAATGTGAAAGTTTGTGAAGATGTCTGTTTGTAACTGGATCACGAATAAACGGGTGAATGGATTTAAAAAAACATTATCACGCCGATGGACCATGTCATAGACTTGGGATACTTTATACGAGTATTCGGGATCATGAAGCAGTTTTCCTAGAATGCCGTGGGCAACAGCTAGTCAATCAAACTGTATTTCAAACTCTGTATGTTTTTTTAATAAATAAATATTACAATATTAATTAAAATATATATATATATATATATAAAATTGTGGTCCATTGCTATACAAACATCTGATTCGATAATGTGTTACATAAGTCTAATTTGTAAACCTCGAGGCCGGAAACTTGCATAAGCAAGCGTGTAATTTTTATCAGTTCATGTTTTGTCTAAGTCGCGTTAAACAAACAAGACAAAGATAATTTACTCAGTAGATTAGATACAATCGACGCTGTGTTAATAACAATTGAGTTTAGTGTTTTGCAATTCATAACTAATGAATTTAAGACAATTGTGTATAGTTTTAATGGTGTGAAATATGATATTATGCCCCGAAATAAAGTGAATAATACTGAGATGACAACTGATAAAGTTGTATGTGAGAAGAAATGCTTAGCTGACCCCAAATAATTTCGGACGGATGGCAATGATCATATCCCTTTAAACCCAAAGCTGATTAGATTTATTTTTATAGCTCTCCAAACAAAAATTCTCCAGATTTTTATCTAAAATCTTTTATTTATATTATTATATATTAAGATATTATTATTTTAATTATCTTATAATATTTATACATTTTTATTTTTATCTAAAATTTCCATTTCTCAACAAATTATTATTAATCGTAATACAGCCTACTACATTAGCATGTTATAGGTTAAGTCTCACGCTTCTGAAACTGGGTAAGTAGCACTGAAAGCGGCGCTCGCGCATATATAGCGCTCCGTTTAACGCCATGTATGGTGTCGCGCATTAAGTCCGAACACTATAATCGCTTGTAAGTGGTGACAGATTGCTGGATAACCTACCACCAGCATTAAATAAAGATTGGATTAATTTATTATTAATTAAGTAGATATGGCGTAACATTTTTGTTTTAGTACAGATATTAAAGAACCTTTAATTTGTTTTATTTGTTATTACTAAATGCCCCCGTAGCGTACAAAACAAACGACCAGTGATCCACATTAGCCCTGAATCGAAAGAACTGGAAATCATTCCCAGCAGTGGGATTGTGCAGGCAAACAATAACATAACGTCATGCAATATTTAAATTAGATAACTGTTAAATAAATGAAAGAGCACACTTAAAATTTATATTTGTACCGCAGGTAGGTTCATATACAAACATTTAAAATTTTAAATAAGTACTGATTTAAAATTTTCAGTTTTATTACTAACACAATATTCACCACCAACCTCAAAGAAAAACCTTTTTTGAAGACATATATTATAAACAAACAGACAATGTAGGTATCCAAAAGTGTACTATGCGTGGGGCATGACCGCATGACGCGGTCGATACAGTCAGCGACAGAGACAATAAAATGAATATTACGTGCGCATGAGTTGCTAATCAGCCGACAGCCGGTTCGATGATCCATTCTAGTTTGTTGCACTCGCGTGTTTACTAAGAAGATGCGTCTTAAGATTTTAGAAAATAAAAACCGGCCAAGTGCGTGTCGGACCACGCACAATGAAGGGTTCCGTAGTTGGGATGAATTTATCGCAAGAACAGACTTAACTTTGTAGTTGAAAAAACATGTTCTCCTATACATTCCGTATCGGAGAACATGTTTTTTCAACCGCAAATGTAAGTTGGTCGATTATTACTCGTTAAATTGTAAAGCCTACTTAGCTGTAATGGTTTTCCTTTAAACTTCATTATATATAGGTACTACTGCCGTGACATTTGAATTTCTAACTATAACCGTTTAGTTGGTAGAAGGGGGACACTTGACTCTAACGAAAATTGGTACTTTAAAGCTTGATAAGTCACGAACGGTTTACTTAATCAAAAACAGTCTTCCCAAGTCCCTAATATTTTTGAAAAACCTATCGTAGTTAAGTAGTTAAAAAGTATAAAGGCATTATGCAGCTGAGATTAGAATTCTAAGACGGATGTGAGTTGTTACGCCAATGGATAGAATAAGAAATGAGTTTATTATAGAGTCTGAAAGTGGCAACGGTGACTGAAAAGTTATGTGGAAATCAGTTGTTATGACCATGGTATGTGATGAGGAAGAGTGAAGAAAATGTCCTGAGGAAAATGTTGAGTATGAATGAGACCAAAGAAACGAAGGATGGACTGAGTGAAAGATAATATGACTAGCAAGGGCGTGACTTCTGAGATGTTGACTAATAGATAAAGAAGTTTGAAGGAAGAAGTATTGTTGTGCCGACCCCAAATATGTATATTGGGACAAAGGCAAGGAATTATGAAGACTGCACTTAGCTTAAGTTTCAAGGCAGCTAACGTTACTGTACTGTTTAACTGGTTTAGAAAGAATATTACTGTACTGTTTAACTGGTTTAGAAAGAATATCGTTAACCGTTCGTTATGTGATTTCTGGGAGCTACAGCATGTTAAACTTAATGATCTAGGAGCTTAATTTAGCTTTTATACTCACTTATAGTAAATTGCTAGATCGTAACCATTAAACTAAGAAGGAGGAAAACCTACGCATTCGTTTATTGTGTTCCAAGAATCATCTTTTGTAACCAGAATAGACTAATGTCGATGTTATTGAAGGAAGCTGCGGGCTCCACACAGCATTTGTTTAGTCTGAACCACTGTGCAGTAACCATGAACCAAAAGTTTTTCTAAAGAAACGTACGAGTATCAAATTAATCTTAAATTATCATTTCATAGAAATTTTAGTTTTTATATCAAGGAATGAGGGTGAAACGTGTACATAATGCGGTCTTCCTAGAACCAGCATACGTTTGACACACATTCCACGGATAAGAGTTAAAACATTAAGTTTTAAAACACCAAGAAGTTTTTAATTTTTTACGCCTATGTTCGTCGGAACAGAATTCCGACGAACATAGGCGTAAGCTCTGGAGACCATATAAAGACGTAATGATACAGGATTTTTTAAATACTTTTATGGTATTGACAAATTGATGAATGAATCCACTACTTATACAAACCACGGAGACATTCTTGAAAATTTTACAATTTAACAGGAAAATCATATTTTTATAATATTTGTAATTTTATTAAAATAATCTTTTGGAAGGGGCGACTAGAATCAATTCTATTTTTTTGTAAATGTTGACGTTCAAAAGTGTCTAAGTACTCATAATTGAAATAAATTATTTTGACATTGACTTAGCAGCGACGATATCAAGTGGCATACGTTTGACATACATTCCTCGATCAACACGCTACAGCTGGTTCTAAATTACAGGGATAATGTTATGATTAGTTTACCGCTAAGCCACTCTGCTATAAGTGTTAGCCTTAAAAGAGTATATAGTCCCCGACACTAATTACAATGATTTAGATAAGTTTACACGCCATTTAAGTGCAGCTTAGGACCCAGTCTTTATACTGACAGGACAAACCTGATTATTGAATAATCCTATTAATATCAGGTGACAATTTGATATATTGGCGAGTATTAATAAAATTGCGACACTCCTAGATTTGCATTTGAAATAGATTTCCTATTACGGAAACTGATAATTACGTTTGGCTTATTGCAATAAATTTGAAGATAAAAAGAGGATAATTTCACAACTAAGCAAGAAATATTTTTCCTTATTCTGAGACGTTGATGTTAATTGTAATTCTATTTTAATACAGGCATCCGATGCACCTTGTACGGTTGTCCGTGTTTCCTTTTGGGACACATCTTCGTCAGGCCACATTCCGCACGAGACCTGCCAATTACGCGGGAGTCGCTGAAGATTTTTTACAAACTACTAACCGTTATTCGATGACTTCGACAATCGTTAAGAACCTGTCCCTTTGCCCATATACGAGGGATCATGTTCCGATTTTCTAGCCTCATCGCCTTACCACTTTTTTCCTACTTGCTTACTTTACGTACGTATGACATATTGGTGTCAATGCAACAATAAAGTTATACATGCATTTATTCATAAGGCCCACTCAGGTGAAGCACGTTCTTACGTTTGTTATCGACGTATTGATTGATTTCAGTCGAAGATGTTTGCGAACATATTTTGACAATGACAGAGACCCAAATTAAACACCATAAAGATAAAAAAACGTTTGTCGGTGACGGAAAGATCTGAAGACCTCGGCAACGGCAACTCGAGTTTACCGATAGATAACCGACCTCATAACCAATATTTGGACATTTTAAATCTTTTGCCGAAACAAATGGATCTGTTGGATGCGAATCGATTTACGTCTACGAAATTGAAAACAACAATTAATTTGGCGCAGTTCACCGGTCAACAAAATTCTTGTTGGCAAAACAAAATCGGATCCAAGGCTGTTCACGGATTAAGTTAATACTAACAGAACGCAGGATCGGAAAGTGAAACTACATCGTAACTAATTAGTTCGATTAGTCAAACACGATCAGGTCACAGAGGCCGGTCGGCGCGGGTTTCTCGCTTCATTTTTGGCGGCTTGGAATCATTAATTAAACTTTTGACATGCACATTGTTCGCGCAGTCGTTGGCCTAATGACATGGATTATGATCCTTGTTGAAATCATCCTCTTCGCATTGTTACACCTTTTCTATTCAGTCAATATTGATTTACGGAGAACAAAGGCCGCGTAAGATTGATGATCATCGGTAACGAACAAAAATGAATTATCTGGTGAGTAATTACGGTTACAAAACATAAGCCAAGGTTACAAAAACTGAGGACCTACATACACAAATGTAACGTAAACTGTTCATGGGAACTAATAATAAATACGTAACAATGAGTTGCTCCGCTTTTGATGTGAGCAAACACGTCAGAACCGCGGCTGGTACTCGTAAAACTAATTCAGTGCTGCTAACTAGCAACAACGAAATAGTGCTGCGTAACGACAGCTCGAAATAAAAGAACACAAGAACACCGGTTCGATTTTACTCGAAGATTGATGTTCCACGCTCTTAAAATATTTGGCGGACCAGATAAATGTCGCAGAATCATGCTTTCACAGTCGTAAAAACTGTTACTGGCGCCTACTAAACATAGCACCAGGTCGCGAACGAAGTCGTGATACCATTTCGCAAATACAAGATGCACGTAAAAGTGGAGCGAACCTTGGCGTCCGAGTCCTGGCGGAAGGCCAACTGAGCAATTGAATGAGTGACGATTAGCAAACAAAAAATAACAGGGGTAGACGAACACGGATCGATCTATTTCGGGGAGGTCGAATTGTCTGAAGTACCTGAGTCAGAAGCAGTTCTGGCACTTGAGGATTGCGCTCATTGAGCTAGAGGAAATGCGTGTCTGCTTACGATAGTGGCGGTACTTGGGTGAAATATTTTAGGCTAGCGTGGTGTATGGCACTCTATACACTACTGTTAAAGTGAAGGAGGTCCTTTGAGTATGTCAGACGTGACCGGGCTGGCAAAGGCGTCGTTGTTGCGGCACGTCCGACGCGCTGTCTGACTGGACGCTCTTATCTACGGCAGTTATCGATTGGAACTCGATTATTGTGTTCGTTACTTGACTTCGGATCAGCAAATTGGACGAATTTTCACTTATCTTTCCTAAGCCAAAGTATTTAGGTATCTCGATGATTTAAAATCGTGAATCGGCAAAACACTTTTCCGAATTTCAGGACGACAGTTTGCGATTATGAGACAGTCATAAATATTTTGAAAATATTTTGGCATGTTACCAAACTTTACGTCAGCAATCATAAATTACTGTCTTTGGTATGTTCCAGCAAATACTTGTACCACGTCAGTAGATAAGGATATACTACTCCATAATTATGTCCTTGGCGAAGTACAAGATAACGATAATGATAATGAAATATAAAACTTGACGGATAAAAAGTATATTTTACCGTGGAAATTTTTAACGCCGTATCATTTTGCAATAGTAATTTCTGGAAAATGTTCAAGCATTCTTATAAGCACAATTTTGAATTATAAGAATGCTTGTAAAATATTTTTGCAGATTCTAACTGAAATCATGCAGTACGTTATAGTGATAATCATAATACAGCCTATTCAGCTGTTGTGACGGTTTCTGAGTGTGTGTGTGTGTGTGTGTGAGTGTGTGTGTGTGTGTGTGCGCCATTGAATGAGAACTGATGTTGATGACAAACAAAACAATTCAATACGGATCGCACATCTGGTAATTGCTTCGAACTTTTGAAAAATAGTCTGAAGGAAGCTGGAATTAATATTCGAGAACACAACTAGGCTGCAATAAATGAGATAAAAACTTTTGTAATGAAATTCATGAAAATAAGTAGTATTTTCATGAATTTCACTCCAGTTGGGAATGTACTGCTATTATTCAAAGCGAAAACAAGTGTTACGAAAAAATCTGATAATGTAGTTGAATTGTAAACATTATTGGACGGTATTATTCATTCGCGGCAGGCGGAACGTTTCAGATAAGCCGGTATTGTCCGCGATAACGTTAATTATGCCTATGTTCGTAAAAATACCAAAAGGTATATTTCCAAATTGAAATTTTCCCTCACCTTAGCACCGGAGATGCTGGCGTTCATCCAACTTTCGGTGCTGACGCCTTGGCTGTCGCCGAAATTCGTATTCGAACACTTCAAAACATGCAATGAGTTTGTAAAACTCTAAGAAACGTCGATATCACCAAACGCACAGTACAGAACTTGGCACAAACTAAGCACGTCTGAACGAACACAAATTAGGACGTTGAGTTTAAAACACCACAGTAGGCTGAACCAAAAATGGTATTTCACATCACGACAAATATTTGCGTGGTCACAGGTGCACACTGTGTAAATAGATGCAGCGCTCGGTGCCGGCGACACGTGCGCATTCGATGGCGAACCGCGAATAACAGTGTATAACGCGAGCGGCACGTGACGCCCCTCTACCACGACCGCTGTACGCACGGGGCACAGCGACACTGACGCAGCCAGACACTCGGCTCGATTCCACGCCGCATCTCAACCCCTCGGGCCCACACCGCTACACCCCGCTCGGACAACCAATATTTTTTACCCCGGGCAAAAACCTCACATTGCATCGCGCATCAGACCACTGTGCGAGCTATGGCATTCGACCGCTTTTTCTGCCAACTTCGTAATTATTCAGACCTTTTACGGAACCCTGAATTTAACGTACACGAGTAAATAGTATGTTGAGGGTTCTCGTGAGAATGCGAGGCATAGGTTATCTTGAAGACGTTTTTTGTGGAAGACTGAGTGGTCCATAAAGTAATTCTGCATATTTGTCATTTTGCTGCTGGTACACTTTGTATGATTTGTTTACCGCGAGTCTTCGTAATTGTTTGGCTTTCTCGCGAGCGTGTTGTCAAGTTGACACAATAAACACCGAAATAGAATTGTCTATTGAAGTGCGAAAGTGTGCCACATCCTGAAGCCAAGTTAATGTGAAGATAATGACAGGCACCGATGGTGCCGCTAGGCGCTAGGATCACGTAGAGCCAACGGTACCGCGTCTGTGCGACTGTATGCACCGGGGCTTATTTAAATAATCGTCGTATTGACGACTGAGGGCTCCGGGGACGATTTGTGGTGAGATAACGACGTCCACAGTGGTAATTATGTGTCGTTGTGGTACTTAGAAGATAATACGTCTCCGCACAAATACCGGGTTTGTTGACAGATCCCGTGGCCTAATTACTTAATGAAAGCTATCATTCTACGAACGCTTATTAGGTCAGACATAAAACGTTAATTAAAAAACCGAGCCACATTCAGAAACCCAAACTTACTTCGTTCTTCTTCAAAAGTAGAGCAAAGAGCACGCGGTTTCTGCAAAAGCTAATCAGACCAGCAAAACATGAGCAATCACATATTTCATCAATATGTTTCCTCTTCCACTTGCACGGTTGCAATAATTAATACCATATACAAGATAAGAATGTTCAATTGGCTGGAACGATTGAAATTAGCGATAGCAATCCATACAGAGATGGAAGAAAGCTGATACAATTATATAGGAATCTAGAAGACCCGGTCAGTAGATTGTCGTTATTAATCAAGTGTAATACGATAAAATAGTGTTTGTGCGTCGCTAATCGATGTGGTTCTGGTTTGAGAGCTCCTTCATATGGCCGGTTGTCACGACATGACCAATGGAGGGAATCCGAGCGACGTTGAGCATTCCGTCTCGTTACAGTTTCCTGACTTTCTGTGTGATCTTGTCAAATTACAAGCTGTGCCGCGAGTACAAAACTGACGTCTTCTCTTTAAGGGGTATAGCGAAAATAACTTAAAAGAAAAATATTCTTCAATTTATTGGCAGTGCAAATAACCCGTTCAGTCCCTTTCAAAGTAAAGAGTGTGAAAGACACAATGTAATTATTTCTTAAAGACAGCATTTACTTGTTCCTTGAGTGCCTACCCATTAAGACTATTTATGTTTTCCTTGATTATCCAACTCGCAGTTTATATCTGTCAGGGCAGATTACAATGACAATACATTTTCATTTAGAAAACAATACAACGGCGGTAATGAGGCGGTCGGTAAAGTTGCAAGATTTACGCGGATTTTTGTCCCGTCTCGATCTTGTGATATTTCCTTAACTTTCTCTTTCCCCATTGTAGTATCGGAGGTGTCGACCGCGATTTATCGCCGACCATCGTCCGACAACGACACGACACGGGAATCGAACCCCGAGACTAACAAAGGCATAAACAAGTTTCACTCCGCCCAAGCTTACAAACTGTTACTGTAATTTAATACGTACCTATTCGATTGGTACAGCGCAAAAAATATCGTGTATTTTATCATTTGCGTACTAAAAGGCAGTAAGTACCGGATTGGGTGAAAGATGATATGTCTATAATACTGAGATGGCGGCTAATAGGGATGATGCATTGGCAAAAAAAAAAAAACAGAATAAAATATCCGTTAGACAATAAAAAAATATTTGACACGTATTTTTTGCTTTATCATATTAATAAAAATATGCCTTAGATAAAACGCATTAAAGTTGGGGTGTGCTCGCTACGTCACAATCACAAGTGAGTATAAAATCTACATACAAGTGACGTCATGCCACATTTCAACTCAATGTATCGCCGTAATCTTTAGATTAGGTAAAAAATACGTGTCCAATATTTTTTAATAATCAAAATGACGGCCAAAAAAAAAATTCATATTCCCTGTTGAGACAAACACATGAAAAAAAAAAGAAAATAAGATGCGTCGACCCATCGCATAAAATGGAATAAGAACAGGCAGGAGCAGATGATGATCAGTACCTGTAATACACTAGGACGAAGAAGTTCCAAGATTTGGCACTGTGTCCCTTATTTTGTTTGTGGTCAGGCTAGAGAGCAGGGTGTTTGCATTGTGGGCAGATTTTTATCATAATCATCACATTATAAGAGGTAAAATTTGTTTGTTTGTTTGTAAGTTTGTCTGTAGGGGGTACTCTCTGGAACTACTAGTCGGGTCTAAAAAAATTGCTAAAATTAATTTAAAAAAAAAAACATAAATTCGGTTTTAATCCTTAATAGCCAGTAAGGATAGTAAAAAAATGCTTTGAATATTCGTTCAGGGGTAGGTACTATAATATATAATTTTGTAAAATCTGCCATTTTAATTTTAGAACGACTAGAAATGCAATAAAAACATATTTTCGGTTTTAATCATACATACATTACATCACGCCTGTATTCCCCGAAGGGTTAGGCAGAGGTGTACCTATAGTACACCCACATTTCGAGTGGCAAGCCATCAACCGGGCACAAATCCTGGACTCCGGGCTGCTACTGAGAAATTCCTGATGGAAAAACCCAATAACACTGCCCGACCTGGGAATCGAACCCAGGACCTCATGCTCAACAGTAGCGCTTGCGCTCCACTAGACCAACGACGCAGTCATTCTTAAATTCCGCAGATATACTACTTTTTACTACTTTTAAAATTTCTACTTTTTAAATTCCGCAGATTTACTAAGTAAATAGATAAGTATATTAATATTCAGAGCAATTTCTTCGTATGTTAGCCAGTAAGGATTAAAATCGCAAGTATGTAGATAGATAAATCGTTTATTTAGTGCACATAAAAACAGCACAACATACAAAAAAGCACGATTAAATAATGACTAATTAGCTATCAGGAAAACAATGTAAAAAAATATGTAATTTCATTTTACTCATTTTTAGCGATAATTTGAGATATTCCTTTTTGCTGGCAGACGTGAAGTATTTTTGAGTCTTCTCCTTTCACGTGGACGAAGTCGCGGGGAGAAGCTAGTTTCTCATAATTAAATATTAATAATTAATGGATAAAGCTTTTTGCCCCAGTGATTTTCGTTCACTGTTTTGCCCCTTCTTTCTTCAGTAACTTGCAGTAAATTACATCTCAGCGAGTGATCTTTGTCGATTACAAGTGATACTAAATCGCTTTCGTGTGGGGTTTTTACAATGAGAAAGCGTTCGCATTGTAAGTTAAGTTATACCATACAATAAACATAGCAGAGGTGGTTTACAGTGACGTTAATAGTGCTTCAAGTGAGAAAGCAATATCGTCAGGAGCCCACAACCACGCCATTCTATTTGTTCACTTTCATGTTTTAGGGTTTGCATGTCTGATAGGTAGTATTCATTTTGTGTGATGGCAGATCGAATCAGGGTAGAGCTAAAATTATTTTACGGTTGTATACTCAGTTAAATCTTTGATAAGCAACAGCCTCTTTGAGAAGAGAATGTTATAATGAATGAAGGATTTATGAATCCGACTTGCAAAAATCTTCGTTATTAGTGAAACCTATCAGAATCAGAATCAAAACTTTATTTGCTATGAATGTAGGTACATACAGGTATAAGATTTTGTACATAAATTAATGAGATTGGCTACAGTCTACCTTCATGCGTGCAATTTATTACATAAACTGAAATATTAATACAAAAAAATAATATCAACAAAACAAAACAGAAATCAAAGTGAAGTCAATTAATAATATTATAGTCTGGTACTCGTAAGTCTTACATGGTCAAATTTGAAATTAATTATTACAATCATAATCTGGATAAATTTAAATCATTTAGAAAGACTTTCAATGAGTAATAACAACTAACATTTATTAACAGAATAATCCTTAAAACCATGAGGTATTTTATTATAAATTACAGGTCCCATTGTCATAATATATAAGTTAGTATCATTGGAGTACCATTAAGTACCTGTTGATGACGATGACGACCAACAAGAGATTCATGACATCGGATTAATTACATATAATGAATCAAGGATGACCGACTAAAATAAACAGCGTTATGTTTTCTAAAAATAAACAGGTAAGTAAGTACAATTCTGACTCGCCACAATTTAAAGGAAAGTATCGTGGGAAAATGGCTTCCTAACATAGCTGCATACTAAAACGAACACGTGTGCACCATTAGTACCGGTCATACGCATACATTGACTGTCCGGCTTCACGACTGACATAATTATATAAAACGTAGTAGCCGGGTTTGGTTACATTACCAGAAACCAAACTAACGTTTCTTGAAATGCTCCTGTGGGTAATGCTCTACAAATGCTCCCTTACAGAAAGCTAAAGTGGATCGATATTGAGAGGTGGCTAGATATTGTTAATATGTTCAGGAATCGACATAATAATCTATTTAACAGATGCCAAGTGATTAGTGACCGTAGCATGGTCTCAAATAAATGCAGTGCCATTCTTATTTTTACTCCAGAAACACATCTAAAGCTCTGCTGGTCATAGGAACAGCAGAGCTTTAGATGATATTAAGGGCCAAAATAGTAGAAATTGTATAGAATAGTAGTTAATAGTGTGGAGTTTGGCACAATAAAAGACCTGAATGCCTTTAACCCTAAGGCCCTAAGGCCTTGGCCTGAAGGGCTTCTGGTCTTTTATTGTGCCAAACTCCACAATTCTGTGCCTGTCTCATAGAAGATCGATCAGCGATAGCAATAATAGCCATTAATTCCCTACGCATCCCTAATAACAGGTTGACCTCTTCTCAAGCCATCCTGACATACACCAGCTCCTACAAACGGAAACTGCATATCACGTGGATTGATATAATCAATTAGAAGTCTCGTGAGCGAGCTATCGGTTCAGGTAGCAACGCCGGAACATTTCCACCCGTTAATTGATATTTACATAGCTCGTTACGAGTGGTGGGAACCGCGGAAGAAATCAGAAATCAGAAATCATTTATTTTGCAAAGACTGTGGGTACAAAAATAAGGTGTTCACATTTTAATAAATAGTTCTTCCACACTCTACCTTACGGCATGCAAAGGTAAAAAGTAGTTGTAAAAGTTTCTAGATCCACTCAATTGAACAAAAAACAAAAATATACATATAAACAAAGGTACAGTGGATGGATGGAACAAACATCATTCATGCATGAACACAATAAGTAAAACATAATAATCTAATTCTAAAAATAGTAATAAACAAAATAAATAATTAATTAAATTTGCACCAAAATTGATAGATTACCTAATATAACATTATAAACTCTTATCAGTCAAAAAATCATGTACTGAGTAATAGCATTTATTTATTAGTAAGGATGTTAGCCTCTTCTTAAATATACTTAATGTCTGATCTTTAATAGTATGGGGTATTTTATTATATATGACGGGCCCCATTGACAAAATACTTTTTCTCAATAATGCTGTTTTGTGTCTACCTGTGAACATTAGATTTTTATATTGCGATCTAACAGATCCTGGCCGTCTTCGTATATCTTCCATTAGGGTAAATAGGTGTCTGTTAGTTCTAACAAAAATTGCAACTTCAAGTATATATATAGGAAGCTGTTAGTAGTTACATCAGTGACCTTATAGATGATTCGTGGACGGGATTCTGTTATGATTTAAGATTGGATCGGTTCGGTGATGTAATAGGTAGTGCTGATGCTGATTTGGAAGATTGGTTGTAGGAAGAAGTGCAAATGCAAACTGTCATAGGAAAAGCACCTTCTTGTACAATATTAATTTAGACAGTGATTTTATCTACCTTTAGCCAATAGGGACGACGACATTTTTTTTGTCCAGGTAGTTTATAAAAAAATATTGGACACGTATTTTTTCTTTTTTTACGTAATCAAAAGATTACGGCAATACATTGAATAAAAATGTGTCATGACGTCACGAGTATGTAGATTTTATACCTACTTGTGACGTAGCGACCCACACTTCCCAACTTTAATTCGTTTTATCTAAGTCTGTAAGTTATTAATAAGATAACGAAAAAAAAGAGTTGTAATATTTTTTTATTATCTGACTGACTAAATAGTTGTTTGTTTTACTCAGGCATCATCCCTACTCAAGACAGGTGGTTATAAAGTGTGAAGAAGAAGATACGAAAATAGATAAATATGACACAATAGAGAACATGCCCAAACGAAGCATTATTGCCATCGATCAAGAATATTATTGCATCTCAAATTCCTTCTGTAAAAGAGATGGTCTGGAAATGAACCATCCGGGAGATTGTAGAACTCAAAGTGGATATGCTGGGCCACGAAACGAGGTCCAAAGATTTTTTTAAAAGCCTCTCCAAAGTTATCCAAAACACCCCCATGTATGTTCAGCGGTTATCTATAGCTTAGGAACCAGATGGCTTTTAATAATTTTTGGGAAATTCTCACTTGAGTTCAGACTTTTTCCCTTTCTGTGTTGCTGTGTTAAGCTGAAATTTTTCACGCATATGTTACTTGTCAAGAGAAATCTAACGAGGCCAAACGAGGTCCAAAGAAAAAGGCTTCTAAAAAATTGAAGAAATGATTCATTTATTGTACGTACGCTACACAACAACCATACAATACCCATGACACAAACCAAACATAATTACTCAGCATGAAGACCAGCATTTAAGCAAATTAAATACAGCATTGGAAGTGTCTGGATGGTATAAAGTGCTCAAAGGAGCGTGATCTCCAATTAAACGGTGCCTATCTTTCTATCGGCCGGCCGGTGTTAGGTCTGTGCCGTGGCTCACGACCGCACCAACTCACGACCCTAACTACAACGTTGATATTTTATTTTTTGTGTATTGAGGAAGTATCAATGAGGATTTGTATTTTGACATCTTTGAGAGTTGATTAATGGTACGATTGATTCATTGTTCGTTATTGGATTTAAACATGTTAATTTTTTACGGTAGTTTTATACTCTTTTGCATAATAGAAGATGGGTTAGGCTGAGACTGGCGTCCGTTTAGGTTACTCACAATAGGCAACACCTAAATGTAATGCCTAAACAAGAGCGCACTGTCGGGTTTCCAACGCTCGGCTTAGTGCCGAAAGTTGAAAATCCAACGTGCAGTAATATTTAAGTATTACATGTTGTACAGGCATAAGAAGTTTATGTTCAGTGGATACTGAATATTCTATAAGTTTATTGATACCCAAAGAAAGCAATCGCGGTATATTAAATTATGAGAATACATCTTCCATGCCGGTAATTCATTTCTGCTTGCTTGGTTACAAATGCATGTACAATTTATGTAGAATGATATTTCACGCGGGCTTCGCCAGCGTAAGTATAGGTTAAACGGGCTAGAAATTCATTCATTAAACAAAACTCATGTACCTACTAAGCAGTGATAGCCTAGTGGCGTGACCGTCGGACTGCCAAGTCACAGGTCTCGAGTTCGAACCCAAGGCACGCACCTCTGACTTTTCGGATTCATGTGCGTATTGTATAATTATCACTAGCTTGAAAAACGGTGAAGGAAAACATCGTGAGGAAACTGAGAGATATTTCTCGACGGCATGTGAAGCCAAGTCAGAGGCCCATGGGCGGCTTTAAAAACTCTGTCACCAGGTTAGTCACTAACCACACGAAAAGAAGAAAGAAGCCTCATGTAGGTACTAACGTCAATTATAATTTAGTTGAGAATGTATTAATAATACAGTTTGCTGTCACTGTACCTACATACATACATAATAGGCTGACGCAAGAGAAATCAATAGGGTTGCAAATTTGATTAGCATCACCTGATTTCTGATTAATGTATTATTTCTATGACATAGTCTCATTCAGGATTAAAACAAAAAAAAAAAACATATATACTATATCGTGTATGACCAGATGTATGAATGTACCTAAACGAAGCAATAAGAGAATGTAAGAATCGTAGCTAGTGGCGTTCTGTAGTTTCTGCCAACCTCCATTGTAAGCAGGCGTGAGTATGTAAAAGGCCCCATATCGATCGATCTGTAACTATATCCTAATATTATATTGCAATATCAGAATCATACACAAATGGAGAAGTAACCGAGTGGTATGGCATATATTTAATCTCTAATACTACACATATAGAAATAATAGTACCTGGTACCGAGCTCTGCTCCGGTCAAAATAGAGAATGCTCATTAATTGGTATTATATATTCAATAGTATAGGATAGCTCATACTAATTCCATGCTGCCATGTAATGATATGGTAATGACATTCTAAGGTAGCCATCTTGTTCTAAGCTTTGGGCGAACGAGCTCTGCGCTCTGCTAGAGTGAAAATACTGAGAAAACAAATTTTCCCAGACATGAGACCTAGCTACATCGATTTTTCGCCCCCGGAAACTCAGCTTTCATCAAAATCGTTAGAGCCGTCTTCGAGAACTTGATTACAAATAAATACTTATAACAAATAAATAAAGGATTATGAATAGTCCGCCCGTCAATTTTGTTCAATGGTACTCAATTACTTCCTAATTCCTATGGCAACAGAACAAGTTGATTACCTATTCAAGTTTTATACCTCATTGAGCATTTTTTTCCATTTGCTTAGCTGTCAATAAACGTATCGCTTCATAGTCAATAGATCGTAGATATTACGCTTGATAAGTTTTTTGCTGCCAAGTTGAAATGTTGTTTAATGCAAATATTATTAAGATATACCCACTATATATATATATATAGATATAGCTACTACATATATACTAGCATACACTACTATACTATATATAGCACTATATATATATAGATATAGCTACTTAGAAGTACTAATTATAAAGAAAATTAAAACTAAGAAAAAAAAATCTAATCAGTAGTTTTCGAAGGGGTAGGTAGATAGAGATTAGAGGGGTTTCAGTTTTTCATGAGTAAGTATAGCAACAAAATCATATTGTTTTCTGTTACAATATTGTGATTTTTTGACACGGGTTTTCTCCTGGTGAGTTTTCTTTACTACCGCCCTAAGATCCCGTCAGAAAAAGGAAGTTCGGATCCCCTGTATTCTAATACCTACCAATTTACATAGGTATTGTTATAAAATTAATCTAGATTAAAAATAATATCAGGTATGTTCCGAAAAAAACTGAATTGAGCACTGTCAGGGCAGTTCACAAACTAGTAGGTAACCTATTTAAAATTCGTGCAGCATACTAAGCATATGTTTTCGTATAAAAAAATTGCAAACACTTATAACAAGTGCTGTGAGAACTTTAGACATAATATTATGTCCTTGAATGTATGTTTTGCCGTTATTAATATTCATGTAACGTTTTATTCATTCAAGACGTCAACTTGAATCATTTTAAACGGATCTTTTTTACGAATGTTTGTGCAAAAATATTGTTGGTTCGATGCTACAGTGCCGACCAGGAAGCCTAACTTGAGTAGGTAGCTATCAACGTTTTTCTCGCTCAAAAAACGTAAAAAAGATTGTAAGTCTCGTGTAAGTAAAATACGAGTAGATACATACATATATTAAAAGTTGATCGCTGACGGTGCACACCGTCAGCGAGGCACTCGACACTCGTTTGCCGTAGCGATAAGAGCTATCAAAGAGAGAACTCGTGCACACGCTCGCTTGGCGGGCACTCGGGCAGTCACACTCGCTGAGGGACTAACGCACGCTTGGTACAGACGCCAGCACGTCAACCAACCCGAAAGTGTCAAATTTTCCCAATCAACTTTTAACCAAGAAATTTGACAGATTGTAGTAGGTTGATGTGCTAGCGTCTGTACGCATACGAGCGACTAATCGCTCGTTGCCGTCGCGCACTCGCGGCTCGCCAACTCATTTTTAGTTCCTAGCTCTCTACTCGCTTTTCGTTAATCGCCGGCGGTGGAACAGGTGTCTATAGCTAAGGAAGTTTTAATGTGACATAGAAAGACTTTATACATTGAGTTTGAGGTACCTACTCTAAAGGCGGAGACTGACTTGTAACATTTGTTGTTAACGTATATAACTTTTGTAACGCGTTACAGTAGTCAGTGCAGCGATCCGAGCCGGTCGATGCGAGCGCCGCACGCCGGATCCTTCACGGATCATTCTCGTGCTCGAGCGTTCGCTGCGTCTTGTGTATCGTTTTGTAACCAAGCGCACCTCGAATGATACATTACAAACGTTACAAGTCAGTATCCGCTTTTAGATAAGCCAAGAAACAAATTTAGATTTCAGCTTCGCTATTCTTTTTTTAAAACGACCGGAATTTACATGAAGTGACAAACTTCTTTGATCTGTGTTTATTATTTCCCACTTGCCTTCCCTCATTTAAATAATCAATCAATTTTACCAACATCTGCTACGAAAGCTCCGATACATACCTGCAACAAAAACATCAATAAATTAATATAAAACCAACAATTAGATTGCACAACACAAAGTATGGCAACAAAATAAAACCGATCACAGTATGGGTTGCCAGAGAGAAAACTTGTTACGTCACACTTGTGGCATTTTCGATCAGATACGTAATGAGTTTTAATGGCCGAATTATATTGACGGACGAAACCAATGAACAGCATCTTGCTTTTAGAGTTTGACATATATAACCGCAGAATAAGATGGGACAGAAGGTAAACAGTAATAAACATCACACGAAAAGTAACTGACAGTTAGATAAGGTGCTTCTGAAACGGAAGGTTATATTGATAAAGCTGGTTCTCCAAGCACTACTATCAGTTTCGGTGCATTGTCGAAATTGTACCTAATAGGTAATGCACATTGTGGTGGCTAAGATAATTATACATGTTAACATCCCAACTGTCACTAGGTTTACGGTCAGAACGTACTCAATGTGCTTTAATCATTGACGCTCAGAAGATCCTGCATTTTTCTTCTACTCATCCTGAAATTGCAGGTTTCAAATAACAATTATTCTTAACAATTAAATTTTTAGAAATTTGCATGCGTCATTCAATATTACTGATTTTATTGTTTGTTTGCAGTGGTCCTACTGATCGTTTATTTTTTCCTAAATCACCGGAACATTTCTGTCATCACTGGTCACTCTCAGTTTCAAAATCACTATCATCAGTAAAGCGACATTGTCTTTTAACAGTATTACATATTGACTGATGTCAATCAAATGATTTTTATTGATTTAACAGTGATGAATTCGATAACATACTAATTATTTATATTCTGAGGCCGAAGTTCTCACAGTAAGGCAACTATATGTACTTCGTTCAGTCCTGCGGAGATACTCCAACCTTCCATTAGACAAAATTCTGCTTCTAAGAATCCACGGTTTCCCTGTATGTAAAACAAACCCCTATCGTTTTGCATTTACAAGTCGACAATGGTTGGCTCAAAGTTCACGCATGTATAATAAAATTATTCCGCTGTACACATATACTTTACATGAAATCAAAAATAAATTAAGAGCATGGCTCTTACTAATGATGAAACAGAAAATATATTGGCTATAGAATCTTAACTTTATCAAACCTACAATGAAAGAAAGCTTAATATACACTCACACTTCACATGGTGTGTATGTGAAGTGTGAGTGTATATTAAGCTTTCTTTTATTGTAGGTTTGATAAAGTTAGGATCCCTACACACAAACTACACTCATATACACAACCAAAATCATTTGCTCCATTTGTTGTTTTAACAATCACTGTAAGCAAACAGAAAAGTCACGGTTGTATTATATAAATTGAAGCCGCAAAATCTCCGACTCCTAAGTTACAGGTCTGCGTACCTAGTTTAGGAGCCTGGAAAGCTGTCAATAATTTGAACTTGGTAGTACAACCCACTGTTTTCATACGCTATGTACTGTGTTGTTGTTTTTATGTACTAATAAACTTATTATTATTAAAAAAAACGAAAATATACCGGTGTCGAATAGTCGATGTTAAATATGCTATGGAGAGAAAATTGTGAAGACAATACAAATAAAATAATAAACATTGTATATTTGTTTAAAATCAAAAGTAATATTGATAGGGATTAATATTGCAATATTATTCTATCACATATTTCGACATAGCTCACAGGATAAGCAAGCTAAAGTGGCAATGGGCCGGCCATATTAGCCGTAGAACCAATGACCGTTGGGTAGACGTGTTCTTGAGTGGAGACCGTGAATCGGCAAACGTGAGACATAAAGCCCTCAGGCTAGGTGGAGCGAGTGGGTGGCTGATAGCAGCTGGATGAGAGTTGCCGAGAATCGAGCTGGATGGCGTGCGATTGAGGAGGTATGTCCAGCAGTGGACTGCTGTTGGCTGATGATGATATGACATTTCCAAAAAATAAAAATCTGTTACCAATTCAACCAAAACGGATCTTATCTCTTACTCAATAATTATTGTATAACCATAGACAACTAAATTCGAACCGACATTTTGACAATCGTTAATAATTATAAGTTTGTTCGCTGACTTTTATAATTAATTACTTTATCGTGTCAATCTGGTGATTAATATTTCCCCATTGGTGATCAGTTCTGTTACATCACCAATTTCGCAAATACGTGATTTCTAATTTCATTCTATGCGGATTGGTTTTAATTTAATTTGTAGCAGAAGAATAAATATTCATTCGTTTACCTATAATTAAAGAATAGACATTTTGTTGTTGACTTTTATTTGAATTAATTGAGATTAATTCTTACAAAACGAACCATCAACACTCTTCCTATTTTCCGAAGTAATTAATTGTAATGATAACAAGTAGTTAACAATTTTAAATCTATTATTTAAGCATCATTTTTATATGTTGGATCGATTTTATATGTTCTGACGACCCGAAACGACTTTCAAAAATCCACGAATGACAGCCGGGGGCCGGGACCAACGTTAACGTTCTTTCTGAGTAATTCCGAGGTATAGAGGAGTCTTGGTATGTAAAGATGGTCACCCATCCACGGACCAACCCTGGCATGCGTAGCTTAATCTAATGGATGGACCCATGCGGCTGTTATTACTTAGCCACGAGATTTTTGGATTCAATATTGGATTAGTTCGTCCAATTATTATTGTTCGTTTTATTTCTCCTTTGTAGACTAAACAGAAAGTTGACCACATTATATATTTATGTGCATATACCTAGAGCTACTCTCAACAAGTATGCTCTTGATATCGCTGTAGCAACAAAAACTAATCTGGATGATTATGCATCTCCATGCAGAAAACGGAGACGACACGCAATTTACGATAAATGTTTAATACAAACTTACTTTTACTATCACATCAAAGAATAACAATCCTTAACACTGTGACATTAAAGACTAGCTGTGACAAGTTTACTAAAATTGCTAAGCCAGGGGATTATGAACTCTATTTTATTAGAAATAAAGGTGTATATGAACACATAGAAAGTAAATAGCCCATTGTTTCAGCCAAATGCGCTTGTCACGCCTACGGGGTAGACAGATGTAAGCTCACAAGTATGGAAACCAGACAAAGTGACCGGGACATCGGTTCCATTGTTTCAGTTTTTTGTAGAAAACGAATCGTTCCTACATGCGTTTGTACAAAATGTGAATTGGTGTTAGGTAAGTAAGGAAAATTGGAGAACACCCGTGAATGTTGTGATAGGACTTTTTTACTATAGTCAACGCGCGACTGCTAGTCATTGCCTGGTATGTGGGCGGTGAGACGGGGAGGTAGATAAAGGCCAAGCTAACTCAGTCCGCTAATTTTGTCAATGGCGCCCTCCCCCGTCTCACCGCTAAACATACCTACCTCAGGCGGTGACTAGCAGTCGCGCAAGGGCTATACTCGTACATATATGGGACCGTGTTTCGAAAGATTTTCTATTAATTAATGTTTTTTAGAATACAACAAAAAATTACGAAGCTAAAGGAGTAAGTGTGTAAGGATCGTAGCAGGTGGCGTTCTGTGGTTTCTGCTTGGTCCCCCCCACCATGGAAAGATTAGTAGTCAGATAGGAAACGCCAAACTCGTGTAGCTAATTTTTAATTATTTTTTTAAGACGCCCGCGCTGTGTAAAAATGATCCCAATATCTTATTTACAGAATAAACAATTTCATTTCAGATAAAAAATATGTCATAATAAAAAATTTCATTTTTTTTTTTTGAAAATGCTGAATCGTTAGAACTTTTTTTCTTCGCTATTTTTGTACACACGGCTACACATCAAGCTATACATTTCCAGTATAAGCTGACCTCGCCATGTACGGAAATCCTATACAATACGAGATCAGCATAAACTTTATATTATGTATAGCTTGATGAGTATGGTAGCCGTGTGTACCATGGTCCTTTCAAGAGAATGTCTTAACTAATAAATGTTAATACCAAACTGGTGCATAATCCCTGTTGACAGAATTTCGAGGCCAGCTTTCGCCTAAGCTTCTCAGAAATTATTTCAGTCTGCGCTTGCGTCTAAATGTCACGCGCAAAAGAATGCGATCGGAATCCTAGAGCCAAAACCACAACAAATGAAAATAAACTTTATGGAGCATGTACAAAGCTGTTTTTTGAATAAAATATTTAATCGTACGGGCTTACGTTATTTTAAGCGGGCAAAAACAACGTGAATATCTGGAATAACAGTGGAATTAAATTTTTGCAATGTTACCAAATCGGGAGGCACCGAAACAACAAATTGTAAGCACCGATACTGTCGCCGTTAAATTGAATTAAGTATATTTTTTTTATTAAATCATACCATTTTAAGTTATCGGACCTTAAACAATAACAATATAATAACTTAACTACTCAGCTCATTTCGTGTTTCGTTAATGGCAAAGAATTTATACACAATTATTGGCGAGTTCTGAGAAATGTATGACGGTTTAAACGACAATTAATAAGAACTTACGATTGGCACTGTTTTTTATCAGCCAACAGCGGCAATTTGTCGGAAATTTGTTTAAGACCATGTCTTCGTAGAGGAGCCGACACGGACGCCATGTTTTATAACGATTAAAGTCTGTAAATATTTAAAAACATGTGAGTAAGCACCAGGAACTCGTAATTGAAAGCGCGATCTTTAATTGAAAGTCAACTGGGAGGTGATCATTCAGAAAATACTGCAAGCAAATTACGTTTACCATCATGAACGAATATAAATTAAAGTTTTCATTCAAAATAAACGCGCAGTCAACTCTATATCAGAACACTTCCATTATTTTGTTTAATTTAAGAAACAAAATGGGTTTAGGTAAACAAAGAGCGAAAAATACTAATCGGAAGTTCTCTTGATGCAATGGTTTTTGGGTCTACATTTAAAAGTGACATCATAAACATTTTATGTACCAACTTCTGCAAAAATATCAATAACCCAATGTCATGTAAACAATGACTAATACACACACAGATTTGCACGCGAATCGTTTAATTGGCGGATCGAGACAATTGGCTTTTATATTTAGTTGCGCGATCGGATCAGCGCGTGCGCACGGTCGCGTGATATGCCAGCCGTGGTGCTGTATCGGTGAGGAGATCTCGCAGTGATTCTCATTCATCGGACTAGCCGTTTACCAAGTGTTTTAGTTAGCTTTTAGTGCAGTTAGATGAGGTCAATCAGTACCTAAGTAAATTAAGAATTTACTCAAGGTGACTTCTATTTTATCAGGTCTCCAATTCCAAATAGGTAGGTACCAGGCGATACTTAAGCATTAGATCTTTGATAAAACTTTTCGAGCTTAAGGCAACAAAAACCGGCTAAGTGAGAGTCAGAATATTATCTAGTTTTTCAAAAAATTGTACGCCCAAAAAATGGGTTATTATTATTTGTTGCTATAGCAGCAATATACAATCTGTGAAAATGTCCACTGTCTACATATATACCGGGTCTCATGTCTCATGCAGTCTCATGGACTACGGTTCAGACAGCCAGGCGGACAGCGGAGGCTTAGTAATTGAAGCTACTCGTCTACGAGAAGAATAGAATAGAGCCAGAAAAACCTGGGATTTATCAGGACTATTGTGATTTGCTTGTTAGTAACCTATTTATGTCTCGATGTGCAGAGACTGGGTACCCATCCAAATCAAAACCGCGACAGCACACCTTAACCTCGCAAATCTCGCTAAGTGCCCACGCGCACGCGGGCTCGCGTGATATGCCAGCCGTGCACTACTATCGGTAGCGCGATCTCGACTCGATTCTTATTGTTTTTAATTAATTATGGAACAGAAAGGTCACTTGGTTAAGGCATGTAGCACCTACCTATAGGTACTGCTCACGACTCGTGCGCAGATTCCCAGACTTCTAAAATACAGATAAGATCAGATATTCTTTATAATACACTACTTAAGGTATGGCCGTGAAGCCTTGAACGACAGGTTAAACCTATTTTATTGGATTACTGAGTGAGTCGTTCTGTGTGGGATGATATTGATAAATTGTGTGGGAAGCAAAATTATGCGTTCCAGATTTCCTGTCAACGCTAGACAGAATGAAAGAGACTGTTAATGGGGTTGATGGTGTCCTCTGGTACTGTATCTTGATTATTGTTTGTGGACAGATTAATCGGTATTATGCCTTCATTATTCCGAAGTCAAAGTATATGTTTTTATAAAAAAATATGTGAGAGAGCCACAAAACAGCAGCTAAAAACGCTCAATCATTAACTAGCACGAAACAACAATTTAAAAAACAAAAACAGCTTAACGTGCGAGAACCGCCACACCACGCCACCTCGCTAATTGCCACAACAATGTACCATGTATCGTCGCGCAATATAAATCATTAAGCGAGTTTTCGACAATTTCCCTTAATTGGTCTCGTTTCCCAATCCGTCGATACTCGATAGTGATCTCGCGATGTGTGGCCAGCCCTCAGCGAATCAACGGGGTGATCGCAGTGACACTGACCACGACATGAGAAGTAATTAGCACGAATAAGACCACACACCGACAGCCATTAAGCCCAAAAGCCAATTTGAGGCGCCTGTTCAACTTTCATCTTCGTATCGAAGTCTGGGTCGTATGAATCACGAATTTGCGTTCGAATCGATTCGGTGTTGTTCACACGCCGCGACTGGATAGATACCGAGATTTAGCGTTATAATGTGCGTTCCACGTAAAGGTGTATTTACGTGCGCTGGTAAACACGGTTTTTTTTCCGAAGAAAAAATACTGACACGCCAAGTCGTGTGCGTGGACGATGCAAATCAACATGGTCTAGTACGTGTCAGCTACACGTGTTAGGTTACAAAACTGATTTAAATGCGTTCATAATTATTCAAACGTTTAAGAAAAAAATACTGGTGAAATAATTTTCAAGAGCATATACATTTCATTATACCTACACGTAACAAATTACTTTTCCAAATGATGCGACAGGATTTCAGAGAGACAGAGAGCTCAGCTTAGTTTCGTATAAACCCTTCATAAACTACGATTCAAGTTGACATCGATATAAAATAGCTGTTCAAATGGTAACTAAGACGGGAACATGGTAGGAACAGTGCTGCGAAGGAATTTTACTCCGTTACATTGCATGTAATGCCGCCAACTGTGGGGGCCGTTATCAATATAATAAATAATATCAAATCGGCTATGTACGAATAACTTAAGCCTAAGCTTATAAGGGCAAAGTAAAATACGGGGTGTGAATTATTAAGACTCGAAATTGGTGCAAACAATACAATGTTTCCGCACACTAAAGGTGAAAACATAACTTACGTCAAAGAAATTGCAAGCAACACTGAACATGACAAAGATAACAAAAAAAATATTGAAATAAATTGAAATTCAAAACAAAACACGCCTATAAATCATTCATTTGCAAAAAATTAAACATTCACTGATCGATCGGAAAATCGCACACATGAACGCGGCTTTAAAGGAAGAATTTAACGCCACAACGCCGCCCACAAAACTGGCCTAAAAATAAACACTTGCATAACTGATCCATGACCATAAATAAGTGTTGTGAAAAAAGCGGAACAATTTTGAGCGCGAAACGTTCTACAAAGCACCGACAGCCGATTGATCAAACCATCATAGATACACACAACATCACACGATAGATAGATAACTAAATACAACATATAAAAAAAACCCGGTCCGATCCGTGAGGGTTTTGTTAGTAGAGTACCTACTGAGAGTATATTTATGTGGTAATTTTCAGGAAAAAAGATTTAAAAAAAAAAATGAAGGCTTTTACCGCGTCTAAAATTAATAACTTATGAAGTTATGACCCCTTTCGGAAATTTGCTTTTTTTGCTTGAATTTTAAATAGCAACTTTTTATATTTTCAATAATAATAAGATTTATTATTACTTTTACTATTATTCGTTTTTGGTAATGTTATTGCAGTATCTATGCGCCCGGATCAGACACGTTTTTTAAACACATTGTATATAGATAGAACGATAAACATTACTGTAAAATACTTACCCCCGAATACTGAAACGTCACTCAAAATTTAAGGGCTGGTTAACATTTGAGCAGCTCCTAAACTTTAGATTTCGTATTGTCAAACGTCACTTTTGAGTATCTGTTAAATATAAGTGCTACTTAAATTTTGAGTGACGTTTCAGTATTCGGGGGTTAAAATTTCACCCAAAACCAATAATTCGCGTATTGATTATCTCGTCTACTCGACGTCCGTATGTCACTGCTGACATCCAGCAGTAGAATATCAGCGTCAGGATCTGACACATGCTGAGCTGGAGGACCACACCGCACTTTGTCCCCTTTATTCATAAATTTTGCTTAAGAGGGAACAGGGCCTGCGGTTCTCCATACAAAATGTACCTACCTATTCCTCTTTTTTCTTCCTGGATAATGCCTCTAGAGCAATCATTTTTTTTCACAAAATCAAGGTCTGCTGTAAACACGTCCCTGTTATATAGTTCCTTTTTTTCAGCAACTTATTGGTAAAGAAAATACGACCCTCGAAAAATTACGAAAATGCCCCATTTTTTCACTTTTTGTGATAGTATCGGCCTGAGCTGTAGCTGTCCTTATCGCACTCTGTGGGGGTAGTTTTCAGATAATACGACGGCAATAGTTTCTTCGAATACCTATTTTACAAATTCCTTGCAGGCCCTGTTCCCCCCTCTTAAACAGTCGCTAAAGCAACGTTTATGAATAAACCCCTTAACGTTCGTTACTGCATTTAAAGTGTGTCATAACCATTAAGTGTCTTCAAAATATGTCTTTATTTTTCTAGCACCTTGTAGTTATTCATTTAATTTGTTATTATTTAATCGCGGTTTTGTATGTTGTGCTACGTCTATATAGCCATAGATATATTAAAATAATACATCAATGTCATACACGATCCTGTCGCAAGTACCTACGTCAAGGTATCCCCAAATTGCATAATTGGCACCTAATCATCAGTGAAAGTGAAGAATCGTCTCACGAATGCTAATGCACGGCTTAATGATAGATGGCAGCGTACCGTAGAAAGCTCAGCGATTATATATTATTTATGATCAGCCGAATCTATTGTTGGTTGCGTTGAGTGATTTACAATGGCCGCCGCACGCCCGATTTGACGACTTTAAAATGTCCTCCGTCTATTGTGAGCTTTATGATATTACAAATTACTATTTTTTTGTTCACGGTTTGTGGTGGTCTGTTCATTAGAAATCAAAAGTATAATTACAATAATAATTAAGGTTTACTTTCAAAGTGGTTATGGGTAACCAAAATTCAATGAAAGCATTATGATGATGAAAAGAAGTCGGAGAGTTTCTAATCTCTGTCTCAATCTGTCAAAAATACCTCTAGTTTACCTACATTTTGGACAATCTTTTGTCATTTACTGACGCTGCGATGAGACTGCGACCAGATATTGAACGATTTGAAATACGACAATTAGCCTTCTGAACTCAATGTTTAAAATTTCATTTTTATAAAAAAAAAAAAAAAAAAAAAAAAAAAAAAAAAAAATTATTTATTGTCGCCAGTTAATACATTCATTCAGCATATCATGAATAATCTTACATACGCATCGTATTAATGTATTACACAAAAGTACAGCTACTGATTCCCAAACTAAGCTTGAGCTTGTATTTTGGGAAACAGTGTTCTGCCGCAGGATATATCACATATTTAAATACGAATATTACAATGGTTTGTATGTCGCTGCAAGAGACTTACAATATTCTATAATGATTAAAAAGAAAAAAAAGAAAAAATATATATATTAAATTTACGCTTAACAGATGTGATCTGTGTGTGTGTGTGTGTGTGTGTGTGTGTGTGTGTGTATGTGTGTGTGTGTGTGAGGGTGTGTGTATGGTGTGCGAGTGTGAATGTGAGAGTTTGTTGAGAAGCATTGAGTGATGTATGTTACGCCATATGTGTCAGTAGGTCTTCCGTCTTCTGATAGTCTAACAGTTGAAGCCATTCAGAGACTTTACCTTTAAGTTCGTGTCTGCTAAGAGAGGTAATGTTGAGATGTTTGTTTACGGTGTTGTATAGCTTACAACTTATGACCTTGTACTGTCTCCTTGCAAAGGCGGTCTTACAAGGAACAGAAGGGCACACAGGCATTTTGCTGCGTCTATTGGGGTTGGGTAATGGTACGCTTTGATGTTCCCTGAGAATAGCTCTGAGCACGAAGAGTTGGCGAACTGTTAAGACCTTGCATTCTGAGTACAACTGAAATGTTGGATGTCTATAGGGCTTTCTTGTCATCACTTTCAGTACCGCTCTTTGTGCTCTCTCTAAGCTCAGGAGATGCGTCTTTGCAGCCCCTCCCCATACAGTGATGCAGTATTGTACTATGGATTGACATAGGGCTAAGTATACAAGTCTGAGTTGTTGCATAGTTGCACTGTCTCTAAGTGTTTTAAATACATGAGTGAGTCGTCTTACTCTGGAATTAACTATACTCATGTGTTTATCCCACCTCAGTCCACTATCCATGTTTACTCCTAGATATTTTACACAGTCCGCACGAGTGATTTCTTGGCAATTGCAGTTGGCGTGTGAGATGCAAGTGTGTGCTTGTATGGAAAATCCTTGCGGTGGGGTCTTAGTTTTGTTGATGGAGTAGGGAACGTATTGCGTTTTGGTTAAGTTTAGGGTTAGTAAGTTCTGAGTCAGCCAATTTTTCACATTGGATAGTGAGAATTCTGCCCTTTCTTTAACTGTGTGCCAGTTTGGACCCCAGACAAATATGGCCGTGTCGTCTGCATACGTGAAAAAGCGAGTGTAAGGTAAGGACATTGTGCAGAGGTCATTGATATAAAGCAGGAAGAGGGTGGGACCCAAGACACTTCCTTGCGGAACGCCGTAGGAGACGGTCTCCTCGTCACTCGTGTAATCCCCTATTATAACGCGTTGCTTTCTATTTGTGAGGTAGTCTTTAAAGATTTTGTAGCTTATGCCACGCACCCCCGACGTCTCGAGCTTGGATAGGAGTATGGGGACAGAGACTGTGTCGAACGCTTTGGATAGGTCAAGGTAGATACATAAGCAATTATTTTTAGTGTCTAATGTTTTAACCACGAGGTTACACAAATCTATTACTGCGTCCTCGGTGGAGAGGCCTGATCGAAAACCATATTGATTATGGGCTAAAATATGATATTTGTCCAGAAACTTTTTAAGAGAGTTATTAAGTATTTTTTCTAAAATTTTTGAAAGGGTAGAAAGCACTGCTATGGGGCGATAATTATTGACACAGTCTCGGTCCCCGTTCTTGAAGATCGGGTGGATGACTGCATTCTTGAAGGCTTCAGGGAAGACACCTGTAGCTATAGCTCGGTTACATATATGAGTGATAGAGGGGACCAGCCCATTTCGACACTCCCTTACTATCCGGGATGAGATCCCATCCCAACCCGTGGCGCAGTCTGGGCGGAGCTGTAAAATAATGGATTCAACATCCACCTCAGTCACTTCAGCAATGACCAGGGAGTTTGGCGGGCTTTTTATGTGCGTGTTGGAGTTTGATGCTATGTAGGGGGGATTTCCATTAACAGTACTTGAGGCAAGAATTTTATCAGCAAGAGATTTTCCAACGTCTGTGAAAAATTTGCAAACATAGTTAGCAGACGTCTTTGGGTTATTTGTAGTTTGTAGTAACTTAGCTGGACTGATTTTGCTTTTCCGAGTGTTTGTTATTGTTTTGATAGCTTGCCAGAGGGCCTTTGGATCGTTACCTGCTTTTTCCAATTGAGCTTTTTCGTAGGCTATTTTCAAATTACGTAATAAGCGATTACAATAATTGCGATACCTGGTGTAAGTAATTTTAAGGGTCATGTTAAGTGGGGATTTCTTGGATTTTATGTGCAGCTTATCTCGATTTCTGATACATCTAATGAGACCGGGCGTCATCCATGGTTTCAGAATCTGGTTTTTCTTGGTGATCTTGGTTGTAGTTGTATAAGTTGCGATTGCGCGAGATATCATTGATACAAACATATTCGTAGCCAAGTTAGCGTCATCAGTTGCTAGCACATTTGTAAAATCCATTTTTTCTAGTTCCGCTTTAACTTTAGGGATGTCTATGGAGGTCTTAGTCGCCGAGTGTTGTCGAATTCGGTAATTATTTTGGATGTTAATTACGATTGGCTTGTGGTCCGTGATGTAAGACTCCAGTACTAGTGTCAGGGAGGGTGAGGTTGAGTTTGTGAGGATGTGGTCTAAGCAAGAGTAGAGTCTAGTAGGAGAATTGTGTGTAGGGAATAAGCCATGTGTAGCATTAAATGTCAGATACTCTTCTCGTAGTGGGTCTGTACTATTAGGAGCTAAGTCAATATTTATATCTCCAACGAGAAAAATATTACCAGTCGATAGTTCACGGTAAATGTCGTCAAGACTATTTATGAAGTTAGTAAAGTTCTCTTTTGTTTTTAAAGAGGGGGAACGATATGTAGCTACAATATTGATATTATTACCTATTTGACAGACTAGACAGCTTGCATCCCTAAAACGTGGCTCGGTTACTTTGCAACTTAGTTTTATGTGGGTGTAGATGACGATCCCGTCATTTTGGTTTAATAAATTGACCGTGGAATGAGCCGTGTAACCGTCCAGTATTGGTAGGTTATTTACCTTACGAAGCCAACATTCTGTGAGTATTATGATATCAAAGTGTATGTTTGTGATTGATAACAGTACGCGAAGTTGATTAAAATTTTTATTTATACTACGTATATTGATGTGTAATAATTTAATTGTTCGGTCATTTTGGTGAATATATTTTTGGCAGTCCTCTGGATTACAGGTAAGTGAGTTAGAGACTTCAAAGGAATCTAGTTCGGAATTTATATTATATATATTAGCCATTTATTATTATTAATAATAGCAAAACAATAGGCCGCCCAAGAAGAGGTGCATAATTAGCATGTAATACGATAGGTACAATTGAATAATGATAAGTTGTGACTTGCAAGTTTTTCTGTGGAAGAGAGTGTAGTTGTTGTGTATGAAATGTTCTTGTGTTGTGTTTGATAGTGAGATATGTAATTGCTACACACATCATGTTATTATGTAAGGGTTGAAAGTAAGCTTGAAAATTTAACTTAATATAGTTTTTATAGTAAAAAATCCTAGTTTTATAAATGCTATAGTTATTATTATTTTTGCATGCTATTGTAGGGTTACATACAAAGCTTAATACAGTAAAAGAGATCAAACATAGTAAAAGCAGTGTGAACTGAAATCGAGCTAGTCAGATATTTTTCTTCAAATCCTGGAGACAGTTTTCGGATAGGATTAATATTTGTTTTTCACCTTGTACCTTACGGAGATAAATGTTCCCATTCGATGACCAGCAGTAACTGTACCCGTTTTGCTTTGCGAATTCTCGAGATAAGTGGAACAATTTCTTGGAGCTTGGTGGAAGATAATCGGCTACGAAGATGGGTTGTCGTGTACCTGGGATGTTGATGTGTTCGGTATTGAGTTTTTCATTTACGGTTTTTTTGGTGATGTTGAAACTTCGGACGGAGGAGAGAGTGTTTAATTTCATTTGAACTGTTTGAAATTCAGCGACGATTGGGCGCGAAGAACCAAGCTTGCCCGGCTGGCGATAGATGTCACGGATATCCGAAGGGGCTATCGTTGTTCCCACAGTTTGACCTATAGTACAGATGGTTCCCGTAAGGTCTTCAGTGGTCTCTTTATCTTTTACAGGTATATTCCTTATCTCTATGCAGGACGATCGGGATTTAAATTGAAGATCTTGTACCTTTCTCTCCAGTTTCTCCAGGCAATGACGGTGTTCCTGCCTTTCTTTTTGGAGTTTATCTAGCCCAGACTTAATGTCTTCATATTGTTTATTAATGAACGCCATTGACGTTGCTATCTCGTCATTCGATTCCTTTATTTTACTGGTTTGCGTTCTTAACTCAGAGATTTCTTTAGTTAATTTTGAAACCAAAAAATTTTGTTTGTCACATACCTCATTAATTTTGGTCTCAAATTCCGATTTCCAGCTTTTCAGTAATTCCACAACTTCTTGTTTCAGGTCTTTATCACCAGTATTTTCAGACTGGGCATTTTCAGTACGGGGTCTTTTGTTTCGGTTTGTGTTTACGAAGGAGCAGTCACTTAATTGCAGCGCGTTTAAATCCGATTCAGATTGAGAATGTCCTACAGGCGTGTTAGGGGTTGCAGGGGGAGTGCGTTGCAACGACATATTGACTTCAGTAATTGCGTCCTCAATATTATTTATAAACCTGTTTTGTTGCACAATCAACTAGCAGTGGCAGCGCACTAAAGCTACTCGGCGCGCTTCGTAGCGCTTGCGGTGACACAGTGTTCTCGTAGCGGTGTACCTCCCTCGTAGCGGTGACGTCGGCAGCTCGTAGCACCAAGACCGTAGCAGCGACTTCGTAGCACAGATAGTGGTATGACTAATTGACGGTGCACTTCACTAGATACCGTGGCCTGGCGGAGGAGTATAAGGAGGTTACATACCACGTTGTAAAAATGAGAGATGCTGGCAGTCCGCAAAACAAATGAATACTACAATGATTCCAAAATTGAACTATGATGTTATTTCTCTGAGCCTGATAGATTGTTTTTATTTTTTGCTGAAGTTTTTGTTGAGTGATCGTATTGTTTACAAAATACTTAATTATAATTTATTTATTGCGAAGTGCTAGAAAATTATTGAACTATTTCTTCTGAGAAGAAGCAGCAACAAAAGATAAAAAAAACGGTGCTTTTCCTAGCTAAAGGAAAAAAACGTAAGTACTTATTTACTGTTTTTCTTTAACAAATGCACAAGGTACTAGAAAGCTCAACAAAAAACTTACCATCCCTAAGCCTGCTTATAAATGAAACAAAGCTTACCTTAAAGTACACTGAATAAAACAGCGGCTGCATTTCAATTTTTAACTACGGGAACTGGTTTTACAGACGTCATATTGTGTAGCAATTCAAAACAGCACTTGATTCTACAATCAGCTTTAAAGATCACATCTCAGGGATTGCATAACAATAACTTCTGTATCTTAAAATTAAGACATCGTGCAACACAAAGGAACAACAATAAATGCAATTTCAAAACTTAATTCACATAATTTAAGCAGTTTAATTTCCACGAAAAGCAATTTAATTTTGAAAGCCATTAGAAGGGATTCTTTCCAATACGATAATTACGGACTGCCTACATTTTGAAATGCTTCTAATCATTTAATTGCAATAATCACCGTTGCGTGACTAAAGGGCGATTTTGCGAAATCATCCAGCGATTATTGAACTCCATACCCTAGTATTATTAACATAACTATAGGTCTTTCTAAACTGGTTAGCAGTACCAACTATGGGTATTAAAAGAGTCCATGTCAAACGAGAAAGATTATAGAGTATCAGTATACATAACATTTCAAAGACTGGCCTCAATAATAAACGTGTTAATTAGTAGTTATAGGAATAACAAGTTTAAATTCGAGGCAACGAAAGTTTTGGAGATGGTAATAACAGTCGTCATGTCGAGCCGAGACAAATGTGTTGCGACAAGCGACAATTTGAGGTTGTCATGGCTTTGACGATGATGACGGTGGACGAGAAAATGCTTTCGCAGTCATCATGATTGAAACGAAATTAAAAGGTTAAACAGAGTCCCGTTTTCTAGAATCTACTAGAACAATGCTCAAAATATCAAGATTATTTGTGTAAAATCTTTAAGTTTGTGAATCAACATCAAAATTAAGAACTTTTGTGCGCCAGTGTAGTCCGCGATATTATAATTTACTTACTTTTTTTTGCAATTTTCATTTCAGTGTAAGGATATAAGTTGATCAAAATATGATCTGCGATCGTAGCAAAATATGTCTTTACAGAATTATAATCATCAATTCAGCTCTCAACTTATCACATCATGTAAACATTATAGATTCTACAAACCGAACTAATGCTAGAGCTAATAATAACAAGTTTGCTGTTATAACACCATCTGAATTTCAGGCCAGTTTGAAACTGAACAGACCACAGCTAGTTTGACGATACATCATTATAATTCATCGAGTCAACGACATTTTATTAGTTTGAAAATTAACTGGTGACAAAAAATCTCAATTAACGCTGTCACTCTCAATAAGCCACATATCATTTTCAGCCGCAAACGAATCAAACACTGAGCTAAAAACAAAACTTTCTACACGTCAGTAACTATAAATCGTGGTTGCATCATTTGTTATTAATGTTATCACAATAATGGCAATTAAAATCTTTGAGGTGCAAACAAAATTAATGTTGACTTTCGTTGAACGTTTTCCAACAGCCGAACACAGAAATTAAAGCCTTATTTTCTCTGTTCTAAAATTCGACACAGTTCGACACAATGTGATTTTGTCTAAGGAGCAGTGTGTTCATTGTGTGTGGTTTGCAGCAGGAATTTAGCAGTAAATCATAAGATTTGAAAGGTGATATTGCGCTAGATCCAGTTTTTGTTGGTTTTATTATAGATTTTAATTAAAATTTAATTAGTTGCCCTGTTGTAATGGTATTTGAAAATAATACAAACCACTATTTAGGTAGATACAAGCTTTGCAATAAGGGAACATAAGATTGAGCAACTTCAGTACAATTTCGTTTTAATTTGTGGTACAGTGTAGTTAAGGAACGTTAAGAGAGTTTGTAGAAACAAGTGAGGAAGTCGCCTCTATTTTTTAAGTGACACTATAGAAACAGAATTTGAGGGATTATTTGTAAGTTTATTCTGAGAGAATATAGCCATTTTATTACGATTTCAGTCGGATTTGTATAAGAATTTTTAAGGCGATCCTTTGAGTCTTTCAACAGATTTAAGATCTTCATCATCCACTTACATCCGACACACTATAGGGGTCTTGCAAATCTAGTAAACACTGTCGGAGCTACTCGTGGATAATGGTCATACCGACTTCAATAGAGGGTGTGTCTATTAATACCGGAAACGCAACTCAATTGTCAATAACAGAACCATTACAACCGGCACAATTTACTCAAACGATTAAATTACTGAAACTTTTCGCCATGTTCAAGCTTTAGCAATTTGTATCGAAATTAAGCATGACACGGCCCACACACCCCGGCTGCGCTTGCGCCACAATTCGTGGCCCAGCCTGCCGCTACCGGGTTCCGTGCTTAGACAAAGCCTTCAGTTTGTCATTGTTCCTTTTAATTGTTCTGCATTGCTTGACATCTTTCGTCCTTTCACTGGTTGGCCAATTACTGTTATATACTGATAACGGTGGTTGTTATTTGTTTTGCTTTGAGAAGGAAGGAAAGCTCTGATTGCCAAGGAGTTAAGTCAAGGCTGGCGGCGTGGTTTGGATAGCCAATTAAGCCCAATTTGAGGAGCTCGTGGCTAAGTAATAACTGCCGCACGGGTCGATCCGTCAGGTTAAGCTACGCTTGCCGGGGTTGGTCTGTGGATGGGGGACCATCTTTACGTACCGAGACTCCTCCGTGCCTCGGAAAGCACGTTAAGCTGTTGGTCCCGGCTGTCATTCGTGGATCTTTGACAGTCGTTACGGGTCGTCAGAAGCCCGAAAGGGTATCGTATCACCCAATTACTGGGTTGTGGAGGTCAGATAGGCAGTCGCTCCATATAAAATACTGGTATTCAGCTGCATCCGGTTAGACTGGAAGCTAACCCCAACGTAGTTGGGAAAAGGCTAGGCAGATGATGAATTTGTTTTATTTTACTAAGTGAATTTTTTGATTTTATGTTGATTACATTCTTTCTCTTTTTCAACTCTTACACACGGTGTCTACATCTCTTTTTACCCTCTGTCCTATCGCAGTTATTATGGAAGAGATTTCTTTAGAAATAAGCATCACCTTTGTACGTATTTTTTTGTTCTTTTCATCTGGTCTGTTTATACGTATATGTGTGTACATAAATGGTTATATAAAATAAAAAAATAGTTGGCTGTACTAACGCTCAGTTTCATCACGGTCAGTTTAATTTCGCAAAGGTATAGTGATACAGGAAACCACACAGTCCTATTTTTCTATTACCAGATTACCACATCTAATTCAAAGCTGAACTTTGCAATGCAACAATCGTTAACACATTTCCTACTTTCCTATTTATCATAACAAGTCCAAAAGATTTAAATTCGCTCACTCATGCACTGTTTACACATAATAACGCTACAATAGTACTGTGATGTAATTGTCGAAAATGACTCCACCAGAAGGTATTAGTATAACATTTGTAAACCTAATGCGATTATCTAATATCGATAACCGACCTCCCACGCGGTCTGTCACATATCAAACTCGATTCTCGAATCAAGCTGGATCGACTTGCTCACATTAACACAGGTCGGCGAAACAAGCCCAGTGCTGTAGGTGTGCATATCGATAATATCATCAATGGTTTGGAAATCGATGCCGTTCACTTGCCAGCTTATATTGTTTGGCAAACAATTGGGTAATAATGTCTGGTTATTGTCAATTATAATTTTGTAGAGGTGTTATTTATTTGGATGCAATATTTTTTACTGTAGTTTTGTTAAAGGGACATTACAAAAGAAACTTTGATTTGTAATCAGAGTATAAAACCTCCAAAACTAGATTTCCGTAATCCCACATCCCGATAATTATTGCCATAATTAATCAACTTTAATTAAAGTGGAGGAAATAATAAAAATGAGTAACTATTACATCCGTCGACAGATGTCTATCTAAAGGCTTTAAATTTTACTAATAAACGTCTGTCTGTTGATGACCATTCACAGGAAAAGCGTTCCAAAGTCAATACCTACACGATCCAATTATCTTTAAGTAAAACACACATGACATGACATCTTAATAAAAATTTAATTCTATCGATAAAATGTAGCATATAAATATTGACCGCCAATCGAGCGCCCTTCCGGCGGAAACGCATCGCGGACCGGTCTAAGGCGTGAGAGTGAAAGCATACGCGCCTGCGCATACTACTTAGTACCGAATTTGTTACCACATCTGCATAACATTATGTTAGTGCTCTTGAGTATCGAAAGTGCGAATTCGTGTGAATAATGGGCTTGACGTTTTGATGGCCACTATGGCCTGTGAACTTCAGCCTAGGTTACAGAATGTTTGCCCCGGACGTCAATCATTAACCGTAGGTAGGTACTGTAATCAGATCAGATGAATATCGAGATAGTTAGATAGCCGAAGACCAGACGTGGATAACATAAGTTGAAAACAGACAAGAAGAAGTGTGAATTTAATGTGGGGCGAACAAGGAATATCAAATGTTGGGCGAACTTTGTGAGGCGAATGTGGAACAAATCGAGAAATACATTATCAGATGTCGATGACATAAAAACGATGTTGACGAATAGGGCCGGACGAATATAGGCGAATGCTTCCACTGTGATATACTTAGGTATTGGCTTGATCCTGATGAATCCGCCTTTTTAGAGCAAATGTTACTCATAAAGTAGACTGTGTGAATGAGATTGCAATAGAAACAACTAAACCCGTAGGCACCTTAGTGAGTCATTTACACCTTGAAGGCGCAGTTAAAGAAAGCCTAGATCTGGACACCTATTCAGTCCAGTCTATATATTTAGCTGCATGTAAAAAATTGATAAAAATACATATGAATCTAATTTATATACATTTATTATTGTAGAACGTCCGCGGCAGTTATGTGTCTAGACTTTTGTTTTATTTGTCTGACTTTAATTATTAAAATATTATTCATAACAGACTACCTTAAATCGCGGACACAGTAAATAAAAATAATATCCTGCTTTCTACAGATTTCTATCAGCGAAAAATTTCATGCAAATATAAAAGCAGATATAATATCTTAATTGCATACTGCAGTCGGAATGAGATAAAGAAATCTTATAATTCTTTTGTCAACCGATTATTTACAATGGTACAATGCCGGGACAACCACCCAGTGAGGTTGTATAATTACGAGTGACATCCACATACCAAATCACTGTTATCCTTCACTCGCGTTCAGCCGTAGATCACAGATAAAATATGACGCACCCGAAATGGCAGACCGATTAAGACGTCTCGTATCGCGGAACTCGAAAACAATAAGAATCGAGATAAATGTCTCGATTAAAATAATCGAACTGACCTTTGCATCAGCCGA
The DNA here is from genome assembly GCA_963853775.1 of Xanthia togata. Lineage (NCBI taxonomy): Eukaryota > Metazoa > Arthropoda > Insecta > Lepidoptera > Noctuidae > Xanthia > Xanthia togata. The sequence continues at coordinate 5,693,559 of OY970802.1, read as the reverse complement.
TCCGTCATCCCAATATCTCTATATTCATGGCTGTAAAAATGACGTACGTCAAAAACCTTAAAAGGTGCGCATGCGGCGGGCGCTGACAGAAAAATTGGTAGTGTACAGGCGGCCTATTGTTTGCACAGAAAGAGATGTATCGACGATGGCTTCACTCGATACCGATGTTGCTAAGTGAACGTCTGCCATGTGATTTATTTGATGCGTTATAAGAAAATTATTGTTCTGAACACGGCAGAATAAATGGGAGTTTCACTTTATCCCTTGTTGGATTTTGGGATCTCTCAATTTGGGTAGCTGACCTTACTGATGTGATCAAACTTACTCCTTACAGAAATAACATAATTGAACACAGCATCCGCAAGATTTATATGTGCAAAACAAATCAAGATATGAGTTATTAATGTCCCGACATGTGTACCTATATGAAGTAGGTTTACACCACTCCTACTTATTTGCATTAACTTAATAAGAGAAAAGCGTAATAGCACAATTTACCGCAAACAGCGCAAATGTGGTTAGACTCAGCAGCTCTAATTCACTGGCGTAACCTTTTTACTCGATAAGAAACTCGATATTAAAACATAAATCGACTTTCACGAAACGATTAGCAATGAAAACGTTACCGTCGCTTAAACCCATTTTGTTCGATTATTTGTTGTCCTGTTTCGTTATCTCTGGCTCTGATGCAAATATGGTGTTCCTTATCGGTCAATAAATTTAATTGACACTTACACTTTCTATAAAGTTGGTGGATATGCAATTTGTTTTATACTTTTCTGAATGATAACATACTTCGGAGTGGTTTTCTGTGTTTTTTTGTAAGGAGGTTGGTATGTTATGTTAAGTGGTGTTACGCGAATGGATAGAATAAGAAATTAGTACATAAGAGGAAGTCAGAAAGTGGCACCGGTGACTGAAAAGTTATGTGGAAATCGGTTGTCATGGTACGGGCATGTGAAGCCGAGGCATGAGGAAAATGTCGTGAGATAAGTTGTGAATATGAATGTCGATGGCAATAAGAGTAGGGGAAGACCAAAGAAATGATGGATGTACTGTGGGAAAGATGATATGGCTAGAAAGGGGGTGACTACCGAGATGACAACTGATAGAGAAGTGTGGAAGAAAAAGACATGTCATGTTGCGCTCATCCCAAATAAATTAGAATAAGGGCGGCAGGAGAATGACGATGTAAAGTCCCCTGGCGTTAATACGACACATGCAACTTTCGAACCAAATTGTGACAGAGAGACGACCGAAGCTTCAGAATTTTTTTCTAAACCTCGATGTGCCATATTTACAACCGAGTACTGTAACCGTCTGTTTTTAAACATTTCACATGTCCTATTTAACAAAAATCAACTAACTTCATGACAACCTGCCGATAAATTCCGAAAAAATCACAACATTAAAATTTTAAAAATCACCGACACAATTTTTTTATTATTTCTCTTTTCTGCTCCACCGCCAAACCCTGTTCATCATCTATATATAACGTAATCATTGAGAACATTCCAATGAGGCCAAACACGATTGCTGTAAGTTGATAAGGGAGTTGGGTATCCTGCATATTCCAGTTGATGCTTCAGCATCAGTTCAAGGTTACTATGTTCTTCTAATATCATTGAAGTAACAGTATGCCAAATTTCAAATCGATCAGACCCGTGGAAGACGCTAACATCCATTCATCAACTAGAAAAGAGCTGATAATCTTCAAACGGCTGAAATGATTTTGATAAAACATGTTGAAGAACCATCGCTAAAAAACTTGTTTTCAAATTTAAAAAAAACCACATTCAAATCGGTTCACCCGTTTAAGAGCTACGGTGCCACAGACAGACACACACACATAGCGGTCAAAATAACACCCCTCTTTTTGCGTCGGGGGTTATTAATAAAACTTGGATGAAGTGAGCTTGACGTGAGCTCTCAATCACAAGGAGGGCCGCGAAATTCAAAATTTCTTACGTATTTAGAAATTTGCAGTTCAGTGTCATTTTGTATGTTAATTAAAATATGATTCGCGACCGTAACATATATTACTTTACAGAATCACAATCATAACAACTAGTAATACGAGTACAACTCCTTAAGTTAGAATTGGCCTCAAATGTCATGATTTCATGAAATAGTCATTATGGTAATATGGACTTAGAGATAGATAGATAGATAGAATACTCTTTATTGTACACCATAAAAATTACAGACATAAATTTAGAAATTTTACATAGGGTGACACAATGGGCGGTCTTATCGCTTCAAGCGATCTTTTACAGACAACCTTTGGATGGATTATAGGTAACAAGAGAGACAATACTGCAGGTATTCAACGGTGTACCATCTACTTATACAATAAATATGTACATACATACATAAAGCATAAACTTATTCATATAAATATTTAAACATAGTAATAAGTACTTATAATATAAATCTATAAACATGAATTTAGATTTTAATTTTTATTACATTTAGTTCCTTGCAAGAGCAAGGAACTAAATGTAATGATGATGTTTAAGGAGACAGGATTTGATGATTTTTATTATGATTGTAATTCTATAAATAAAAATTTATAAGCCCGTGAATCATATTTAGATTGACATACAATCTAATACTGACCTGCTAATTGCAAAAAAATTGTATTTCACGAGTCAGTTGTCTCTTTTGCCATAAGTTCTAACAGAATAGATCGGCTGAAGTGACTCCAATCGCTAGCCAACTATCAGAAGCCGTGGGCGCCGTCGCAGATATATAAAATGCTCATAATGTAAACAAAATTCCTCCAATTTCTTGTAAATTTGTACGATAAATAACATTACATGGTCGATTTGCTTTACAAATTACATTCATTTGCATGTTCTATGTTTTTTGGGACAAGTTTAATAGATACATTAACTGTATAAAACAAAAGGTTTTTATCAAGTGACCAAAACGTATGATATGCTTATTTAGTATTCATTGATTAAATAAATAAGTTTGTCGATCGAAATTAGTATCATTGGGTTGATTTCTCTATGTCAGACATCAAATTAACTCCAATTACGGAAAAAGTTACAGTCGTTTGATTAGTTTGCCGTTTAGATCAACAACGACACGAGGGTTAGGTAATTTCTCCTTCACCAAATTGTCAGAAAATATGAGATTTGTACGTTTTGTAAATTTTCTCGTGATATTAACGATGTCTGAATAATATTTGGCACATTAGGTTTTTTTTTTTAAATCTGTAAATAGTAAATTAAACGTTTTAAATAGTCAATATTGTACAAAACCGCTTTCGATGCACTTATTATCATCATATTTTTAGTAAACTACTAACCATGTCTATTTCGAAGTTTACTCAAGATTTCGAAAAAAAAAAAACAATCCACAACAAATACAAGCTAGGATCTTTATGCTCCCATATACTTGAGTCAGAGTTCTACACTTTCTTGGAAATCTGTTTTTCCTGAATCCGGATAAACTATAAATACTTGTTTATTGGTTGCTATTTTAACTACATAATTCTACTATACACTTTTACAAGCGTTAATGCAATCCGCATTATGTATTACTAGCGTCTGTCCGTGCCTTGGTCCGCGTGGAATTTCTTTCGCATCGCCTGCTAGCGCTATGATACTATATTTTTCGCGTAGCGTTATTTCTGCTCTTTTATGTGTAACATCTTTCCTCTTGCTTTTCTGCAATCCGTGCACAGAACATATATACCTACGCTAAAATCTGTGGGAGTGATTTCGTGAAACGGGAAGTGTGTAAGAAAGCCGGGGAAGCGCGACCCTTTAATGTTGCTTATTACCAAGGTGAGATGTCAGATGTGACTACTGTAAGGCTCGCTAGTTTTTTTTTTCTTTTTGCTCGACTCCTCAGACTCCTAGCGTGTTAAAAATAGCCTATATCTTTCCTCAAGAAATGGGCTACAAAATGCAAAAAAGATTTTTTCAAATTCGACCGGTCGTTCCAGAGATTTGCGCAGTCAAACAAACAAACTGTTCAGCTTTATTATTAGTTTATAGATATAGATAAAAGTCGTACAAATATAAAATACATAAATCCTGCTAGCATCTTTATGCACTGTCTGATTTTCCGCTCGGTTTGACCGATACACGCAATTACTAATGCTAATTCCGTTCATTAATATCGACTGCGGAGATTAAGAGGACGGCTTTTGATGACTCTCTATCCTTAATGTTTTTAATGTTTTATGAAGAAAATCTTGAGTAATGGGATGTGAAATTGAATTTGTCTTTACGTATGCTTGAATGATGACGTTATGCTAAATAAATGTTGTTTTGTTTAATTACTATTGTAATTAAACAAAACAAGATTAATATATTAATAGATTGATTTGATTTTTAATAGATTATTAAAACTAAATGGAACTAATTAATTTGGAAACTGACGAGTTTATGGCATGTTCTGTTGTATATATCCTCATAATTTGGGATGCTTAATTCCTGCATAATTCGGATTCGGCTGTTTGAGATCTCGCAAAAGCCACGTGGATTATACACAACATAATATATCTAAGTATACAGGGTAGAAGGGACATCGACGCGAAAACTGATACCATGGATTTAGTAGGACATGATTCTGAGCCCCAATGCCTTGAAATTTTCCGTTATAATTTTCTTTTTGTTTTGTTCGCCTCAATACTGTGGTGGTTTAGGAAAAAAGAAAATTGGGAAAAACCCAAAGGAACCGCCAACAATCGAAATGTTGTTCACGTGGTACTAAGGTCACCGGGTCAGCAGGTATAACAATAAAATCAACTCTAATCATTTAAAAACCGTGACACATAAGTTTACTATTTATACTGCTCATTTTTCTTCTATAAAAAGACGTTTTCTCGTCAAAAGCTCTAAATGAAAGTTAATATTACCTATTCTCATCAATTTTACCAATATTTTAATCAATAAAGAGAAACTTGAGGTAAAAGGATGCAATAAAAAGATTTATTCATGGCCATAGTTCCCGACTTTCCCAGCTTAGAAATGATCACAGCTTCAATGAAACTGCATTTTAAAGTAAATTATGTACATAATGTATCAACATTTTACATACATAGGTGTGGGGAATTGAGGACGTCCTGTTCTTAATCGATCGACGATCTTTTTCAAGGTGATGTTTTTTTACTTCTCTTTCAATTTTTTTCATCCTCTTTTTTCTTCTGTTTTTTTTTTGTAGGTACATAAGGTATGAAGAGAAGTCGAAAATCATCACCAACATTTTTCAAACACATCAATCACCGTAACAATTTTCACACACTTTCCTAGAAAATGTTTACTTACTGACGAAAGTTATGATTGTTTATTTTTTTATTTCAGGCGTTTTACAGTTGTTGTCAAACGCCTGAAACCTAAGCTGACCAAAGCTACAATATTTATGCCAGGGATGTTCCGGATATTCGCATCGCATCCGCAATAGCGGAGCTTCCACATTTATTTAGACCTCTGCATCCGCATGAAGTGGGTGGAAAAGGGTGAATATAAAAATTGGAAATTATAATAATTTAAATCATCAATATATCTCTAAATCGACACATCTTCTCAAAATTGTCTTATATCCATCAAACACATAACATTTCGAGAGCTATTTAGATTTTTAAATAATTATAGATAATTTAGTAATTATTTAATTATAATTGCCCCGAATTGAATTATGATCAACATACAATTAACGAAACAGCGCTGCAATTAGCAAATAACGTAAGAAATGAATGACGTCTTGCCGCTTTGACGGATCCCTTAAAAAAACCTGAGATCCGCGTCCGCGGATGTGAGTCACCAAAAATCTGCATACGCAACATCCATGGTTTATAGTTTATATACTTTCTCTAGAGATGGGATTCCCCCTAAGACGCCGACAACAGCTAAACCACTGTCACTGTGGGACTTTATTGCAAAATATGAAGTAATTATCGATTTATTCAAAAATGATTTGAGTAATCGAAAACAACCAAGTTCTGCATTCAAATAAGTCATTTTTGTTATTAATTAAAATACCAACGTTCGTTGAATTTATACCAATTTTTGATTTTTTTTTATTTTGGATTAGAACTCAAATAAAAGGTTAGTTTACCGTTAATTTGTATCGAGTTTTTTTTTTTTTTTTGTAAACGTGTTTTGGTAACAACCAAGTACTGAGAAATATGTTCAAGATTAACATATATTTTTCCCGCTACCACAAACTTTATACATTTGGCGTATTTTTTTGTTAAGTCAAGCCTACTTTTACCGTTTGCCTGTTGTCAGCGCCTTAAGCATGATAGAGACGCATTTACAAAAATATTTTCATGTGAAAACTTGTTCAATACTTTCTATGTAATCTAAATCATAATTAATAACGATTTCCTAAGTAAGTACATTCACGTGTACCTATTTATAGCCTTCGCCTACTTCATTAATTATGTGAACAGTGCTAATGGCATAAATAAGGAAGGAAGTATTACAAGGAGCTATTATAGACTTTTGATGTAGGTAGGTAAGCTAAATCTATGTATTTTGTACCCGAACAGGGATGTTTTAGGTGATATAATATTAAGAATGTAGGTAAATTTACCTAATGTGTAGTTAAATATATATCCACGTGTAAAATAAGCCAGTTTGTTTTTCTATATGGTACTGCAGACAAAACTCGATTGATATCTTACAACATTGATGACCTCTGACTGCCTCCGGATGACTCCGGTTAACTTATTGATCCACAACAAAATATGTGTTATTTTTTCTTAATCAATAAGCCAGACAGTCCTTGCCAGACAATAATTCAAATAGAAATAAATATCTTAGTTATTGTTACGTCATTTAATTTGAAAAATCTATTAAAATAGTTCAGCCCATCTAATACATATACATTACTACTTTTATAAATATTTAAAGGCTTTGTCCAATCTATGTCGATTACAAATTGGACACGCCGCTTACACCAATCACCATGTAATAGGAAACTATTATCATTATGGATTTCCACTTTCAGTGCAAGAGCTGTATCATTTTAATTATTAGTAGCGATAGCTAAACTGATTGGTTAATACAGTATTTATTATTATACCTTTACAAACATAGCCTTATCCGTTTCTGTTGACAACTGTTTAGTAATGCTTGCTGCCTAACTCAAGAGACAAGATAGTTGTAATGTTAAACTCTATGTAGGTACCTACTGCTGTAATATGGAGAGTATATTAGATTTAGGAGCCCTAACGTATGTAGTAGTTATTTCCATTTGCGTCTATTAATTTTATTTACACAAATTTAGTGCAAATAATTACGAAGTGGGACTTTGAGTCAATTTGTTCATTCCATGCAAGCGTATACCATCTTCAACCGCACCATGCCTTGCCACCCCAGGTGAGATAGTGGTTCTCGTAGACCCTTATTCTTTTTCTAAAATAAAAGTAGCTTAAATTACTTCTTATATCCTCCATCAGCTATCTGTCAGTGAAAGTCCTGTCCAAAATCGGTCCAGCCGTTTCGAAGATTAGCCGGAACAAATAGACAAAAAAAAATGATTGTTTGTTATAAGTGCAGACCGTACCGACCGACCGTACTTTCATATGCATTTAGTAAAAAGCTGTTATTTTGGCATTACAAACAGACACTTTACTTTATTTATTTGTATGTATGTAGGTATTTATTGTATAGACAGAAAAAACTCATATTTGTGTTGTACCTACACCGTAAATTTATGTATCATCATCATAATTTCAGCCATAGGACGTCCACTGCTGAACATAGGCCTCCCCCAATGATTTCCAAATCGGCCGGTTGGAAGCGACCTGCGACCTTTATTAGGTCGTCTGTCCACCCTGTGTGCATTTTACTATCTAATATAATTATGTATATCTAATTTATGTATGTTACTATCTAAATTATTAGGTACAATTGTTTATTGTCACTTACAAAACACAGTACCGCAAAGTTTTGAGAGAAAACGCAATAGTTCCGAAACGCAAAACACAAAACGTTCAACATATAAAATGAAGTCATAAGGAAACAGTGTAAACTTGAACTAGAACTCAGTACAATAGACTATAAAAGAGCCATTGATCTCCTTATCACAAGGGCATTATTGTTAAAGCACTCGAAACACCGTTACAGTGTAAAAACATCGATTCCTCATGGGCCCGTCGGTTTTATTGACTACAATTTTGTTGAGACGTAAAAGGAGTTATTTTATTTCGACTTGTAAAGAGGTCAATTGGTTTTCTTATTGTGTTTTCAAGTAATAAACGAGCTTGAGTTTTGTACTTCCGATTACTTTTTGGAAAGTAGTTTTTATTTACTTTAACCTATTGACCGCTTGGTTTTATATCAATTGCCGTGCTCCCAGTGCCTAGCTAATAAACCAACAAATAAATATCTACGACAAATAGGATCGTGCAATGAAATAATAAACGAAAAACCAACCCTATGTCTCTAGAAAGACAGAAAGAAAGAAAAATAGGTTTATTTTTCACAGAAACACGTGCATACAACAATATAAACATAACAGAAATATTCGGCAGCTGCATGTCATGACTGTGACAAGAAGGCTTCCACTCAGCATAATGCTGTGCTAACAGCACAGCGCTGATTTTCAGTGGTCACCCGACAAACACGTATCTACAGAAATCAAGTCAGTAAATAAATATGAATAAATCCAGTGTACAAATGTTAATAAATACAGTGTGTAAATATTGAGTGTGTATTTTACTGTGTACAAAAAAATAAAAAAATAACATATGTTCTCAGTCGTATAAATACAACTGAGGCGACACGGACACGAAGACATTTGTCGTATTAATCCGACTGGGGCGGTCAATAGGTTAAATAATAACATAGCATAACATCACGCCTTTATACCCGGGGATTAGGCAGAGTTACTTATAGTAGCTACACCCACATTTTGTATCCAGTTATGTTTAAGTCCCACCAAAGCGGCGAGTCTTGCTACCAACTGGGCACAAATCCAGACTCCGGGCTGCTACTGAGAAATTCCAAATGGACATCCCAATAACACTTTGCCCGACCTGAGAAAGAAACCTAGGACCTCATGCTCAGTAGTAGCGTTTGTGACCACTAGACAAACGAGACAGTACCTACTTTAAATAATATTATACAAATAACTAGCTGGTGCCTTCACTTTCAATCTTTTTCTAAGGAAACTACTACATACACACTGATAAATAATATCCTATATTTTTATTCAGGTAATATTCTACGTGTGTGCCAAATAACATCCAAATCTGTTCAGCCATTTAAGAGTGATGGAGTAACAAACAAATATCCAATATTGTTGATGATGATTTCAAACATATCCTACTAACTAGGACGTGTGAAAACGATAATATCAAGTACTAGCTGTGCCCCGCGCTTCACCCGCATAAGTCTCGATCCCGTAGGAATATCGAGATAAAATCTATCCTATGCCCTAACCCAGGTCATGGTCTACTCATATGCCAAATTCTATCCAAACCCGTTCAGCCGTTTTAGCGTGAGAGCGTAACAAACAAACTCACTTTCGCATTTATAATATTCGTTAGTATAATCTCTCTTTTCAAGAGATGCATGTGCAGTAGCAACCAGTTACCAGTCACAAATCGCAGTTGTACGTAAGTAGGTAATTGGTAGCAAATTGCACGCTTAGCCTAGATTCGTGTTGGAGCATCTGTGTAACCTGTGTCTTATTTGAAACGAGAAGTCTCTTCTAAACATAATCTGCCTTTAGTAGAGGACTTGTCTACTGTTTCGCTTCTTGAATCGTGTAAACAACCAATTATTAGTAAGTTATTCTCGCTCTGAAGAGCACCTGTCACAGTTGTAATAAAGTGTAGTATAGATTTAAAGTCGCTATTCAAAGTTGACAGCATAGTAAAATATAGATCCGAAAATAAACAAATACACTTACCTACAAGTGATTGAGCGGTTTGAGTGGGTTTGGACATCTAGACGTTTTTCTTACGCTCTCAAATTAATATAAGTCCGATGAACTTAACAAAAACTTCATTAGATAAATAATCTAACCTTTATTTTTAACCAAGTCGCAGACGAGAGAGTGGGCAGTCCGTCAAAACGTAACACGACAAGTTTTTATCGTAAATCGGGCGACATCAAAGCCATGCGTGTGCGCCGAACCGCTGACAACACTCGCGTTACGTCAATTGACGTAAGTTATGAAGTGGCCGCGTTTGTTTGTAAACAAACACTCAGTATAGCTTATAAAATATCTTAATAAGCACCGTCATTGGAAATAGGACAACACGCACTAAAGAGAGCAATCAAATAACCTAAATGTGACGTCAATTACAGGAAATGGTGCCGGATTACAACGCTGAAACTAGAATGAGTCATTCGATGTCCGAAATCTGTTGTTGTTTTCGTTTGTAGACAAACAACTGTGATAAATGAAATCCATTAGGCTTAGGATAATGTAATTACTAAAATAAATGATAAAATATTTATTGACACAAATAGGTATGAGCTAGTTGAAGAGACAAGTTAAAACACTTACGGAATAGTTACCAAAAAGCGGTAAATACAGCACAGTAGACTGACTGGCCAATTTGAATTGGTGATCTGGAAAAGATCACCGAAACACGGCAAGTAAACGGAGACAGGAAATGTGAGTATGAAGATTGAAGGAATGTTGGAAGTCGTTGGGCATACACAGAATTTACTGCTGATTTCGTGATTCTGAATTTTCTCTTGCTAGGTATTCCCTGCTGAAAGAGCACTGGTTGCTCAGTGGTAACGATCCCGGTTTACGAGTTGTAGGTCGTGGGTTCGAACACAAGAAGGCGCTTTAATTTGTGAAAATAATTTCATCACCACTGCTCTCAAAACGCTGAAGGAAAACATCGTGAGGAAACCGGCATGTCCTAGAACCAAAAACTCGAAGACATGTGACATCTATGAACCCGCACTGGGCCCGCGTGGTGGATGGATTATAGCCCACTCCCCTCTCGAAGAGAGGAGGCTTCTTTTCCAGCAGTGGTAACATTACGGGCTGATTATGAGGTATTCCCATCTGGAATTTCTCAGTAGCAGCACATAGTCTGGGTTTGTGCTCGATTGATGGCAATAGGGTCGGCCCTTTTAAATGTATTTCTTTAAAATAATTAATTAGGTCTCAAAATCACAAAGAATGTGCTCAATATGGATGGAGTTATGGAACTACGGATGAATGTCTTGACGCTGCGTGAGCGTGCGTGATCTATCGCCGCCCTTCGATGTCCACCGCGCTAAGTATGGATGAAAAGCAGCACGTACTCGTAAAGTATTTTTTTGCTCTATTGGTCTAATTGCTGTATGGCGTTCCAATGGGAGTTTAAATAAATAAATTGAAATGAGACGTAAAGCCGTACCTCTGCCCAATCCTTCGTGGAATACGGGCGTGATATTATGTGATGGTGACATAAAATATCTTAATCAAATTGTGATTCGAATGAAGCAACCTGTCTCTGATACATATTGCAACTAATATGACACATATCCACATAGCCCCCCGCTGTCACTTAATAATAACACTATTCATATCAGATTGATTGATAGTAATCTTTAATTGCAACAGTAATTAAACAGTGCAACAATACAATTTTGTTGATCACAATCGAGATTTTGTAATTCTTGAAGTCTATTTCGACTGCAATGATGGTAACGACGGTGTTAAGAGGGAACAGGGCCTGCGATTCTCCATACAAATGTATTCCCCGTTTTTTTCCTGAATAATGCCTCTAGAGCATTTTTTTTTCATAAAATCAAGGTCTGCTGTAGACACGTTCCTGTTATTTCGTTTTTTTCAGTAACTGATTGGTAAAGAAAATATGACCCTCCAAAAAATTACAATAATACCCCATTTTTACCGCCGTGATTAGAGGACTACCAGACAAATTCAAAAAAAATTTAACATGTAAATGCTAGGAACCTAGACATATTCTTTCTTGTAAAAAATAATTGAATCGGCTCAATTTTCGAGGAGAAAAAAGGGGAATACGAAACGTCAATCTCGTCAATTTTTTTTGTGATATAATCGGTCTGAGTTGCAGCTGTCTCTCGTAGGTACTCTACGGGGGACATGAGGCAAAAGGACGGCAATAGTTTCTTCAAATACCTATTTCTCAAATTCCTCGCAGGCCCTGTTCCCTCTTAAGAGGCTTACAACAGCTAAAGCGCGGTCACTGTCGGACTGCATAGAAAAGAAAGAGAAGCGCGATGACACAACGCAGATCAGATGGAAACCACATTACCGCAGAATATTGACACATCAAGTGAGTTCATGCTATGGCGTGTGAATTTGCATCTAGATTGAAACTACCGTTATATATCTATACTAATAATAAAGCAGAAGAGTTGTTTTTTTTGTTTGTTTGTTTGTTTAAACGCTCTAATATCTGGAATTTGGTAGCCCAATCCTTGAGGAAGGTTATAAGCTATTTATAATCACAATTCGATCCTTAGGACCCGCTTAGCCGTGAAAAGGTAAAATACAGACAGACAGACAGAGTTACTTTATAATATTAGCGTGGTGTTCCACGCGCGCCTCAAAGAGATGTCAGCAAGTGAAGGGGTCCGATGAGACCATTGCCTGCCGGGGTTGCGGGAAAGTCCGAAAGGGATACCGTGCCCCCCTGGCATTGCACAGGCCACAGAAGGAACACGGGTGGGTTTTATCAGAATACCAGCGCTGCTGCATTTATTATTAAATGTCACAGCATCATGCTGAGATAGGAGCCTTTTGGCCTCGCACAGGACTTTCTGTTATATTTTAAGCTTACTTGTGTGTTAGATAAATTGATATCTCTTGTGCTTGTCTCAATAAATACTTTTTCTTTCTTTCTTTTTAGTCAGTAAGAGTCTGACACGGCCTCCCGCTCCACCCAGAGCGGGAGACGTCATTGTGATGACTTCCCAACCAAAAAAAAAAAAAAAAAAGATAGAATGAACGCTAAGCGTAAACCAAGTAAAAGCGGTGGCGGAGGAGGCGATGCGATGCGACGCGCTGGGTCGGGGGAATAAGAAAGTTTACGCGGACGAAGTTGCGGGCAAAAAGAAGTATAAGAGATAAAATGAAACAAGTAAGAAAGAAAAATGTTGGTATAGGAAGATGCAGGCAAAATCTCATGGGATATATACCCTATAATATACAAGGGTTATTGGTTATAAGTCGGCAATCCGTTAAGGGGATGTAGGAGAGGTCATTTGCAACCAAATTAACATTCATCAGACCATCAGACCCCTATTTGTTTTGTCCAAATTATTTTTACGTGTTTTTTTTTCTTTGCTTGCGTCATATTATGTACCGCAAATAAACGTTTTTTCTTTCTTTCTATGCCAATGCCAACCATTTTCGGGTAATTTAGATATATTTTAAAATGAATGAAATAAAAATAGAAAATGTCAAATGATTCGACAATTATTGACATTTGCATAGGAGTCAAGAGACAGTCGTCGTCAGTAGTAGTCAATTTATTGTAATTGTAAGTGACACATCCCTTTAATAGATTGCCACATAATATAACCAATAATCCTGTATATAACTTTGATATACTTTGATCTTCGTCACTTGTCCATAGGGGTTGATTAGAAAACCAGCGTCAGACAGCATTTGTCGGGCATTAATGCTGAAATGAACCTTTTTGGCGCAGCCGTGAGGCACACACTATTATTGCTATAAGATTATTTTCACTTTTTATTTTGTTATTAGTGTTTCATGAACTGTGTCCAAATAAATATTATTCTTTCTTTAACTTCTACAACATGTTTGAGAAAATCTTACGGTTTTCGCAAAATCAGGAAGGCTTTTAGCTAAAGGCTAGGGCATATTAAAATCATAAAATATGAATAACCTAACCTATTCGATTTCATAGCAAAATCTACAAATACATGAACTAGGTTTCCTTATTATTCGAGAAGTCTTAAAGCTTTCGTGTTATTACCGCTAAAACGCCCAACGATCATGTCTACTTATACAACACCATTAAGAATCCGCTGTAGGACATTAAATAAACAGATAAAAGCTGGTCCAGTAGTGTTCTGATGGCAGAACGCGATAATCTGGGCTCATCTAGATACAGCCTGAATGTCACTGCGCGCTTCGTGAAAGCAACGCAAAATGGCAATGGTAATTTCACTTGTCATACCGCAAATGAGTTTTGTTCATCATTTAGAAAGTCAATCCTTGGATTGAATTAATGTTGGTTTGAGTGTGTTTAACAAGTTCAGGGCGCTATTTGTGTCACGGTTTCCTCGATCACGATGCTGTTGGACTTGGTTTTTCTATGACTAAGTACTTATCTTTGACGCACCTACCTACCCTACCTTCACCTAACTATCCTAAGAACCTTCTCCTGACAATAACAAACACAATAAAAAAGAATTAGCGAAAGCGGTCCAGCCGTTCAAGCGTGATGCCGCGACCAAGGGAAATAGGGATTCATTTTTATATATACCTATAGATAGATTAGATGTGGATATGGGTGTATCGGATACTCAACTAACGTTTGTGCTGCTAATCAAGTTGATCTAAATAAATTATTTAGGTATATCTTCATGATGTTACTTAAATTATTAATAGACGCATAGATTGATTTATTTCATCATACCTACTGTTGGAAATGTTCTCTCTCTCAGTCAGTGGTATCACAGAACTTGGCCACGGATATATTAATTTGAAAGACCCAATACTACATAGATTAACTAAGTCAAAACAAACTGTTTTGTCATGCGTTGCAATGCCTTACTCATTTTTTTTGTGTTAGTAACCTTCTCCGCCGGAGTTCGAGCCAAATTTTCATCCCAACCGGTCGAGCCATTTTTGAGTTTTTACGAGTCTAACGCACGGCAATTTTTTTGTATAGAAGATACATTTTGATGGTGTACATAATAAAAAGTACTTATTCTATATATCTATGACTATCTAAGTTTATACATTTCCTTTTCAATTCCGTTCCAAGCATATATTAAATTAATTAATAAAGCTATAGACTCACATACATTTCCAGTTCGAACAAATTACAGTCGCCACCAACTTGCAACGGGCGATTGAATCATAAAAACTGGTCGACGCAATACATTGGAAAACTGTATCAGCGGAAACTAAGAAATACACTTTTATTATGACCACTCTACCAAGACCCGTATAAAATGAATTTTTCATTTAAAATATCCAGTGAAATGCAACTGCAGGAGTTCAAGATTGATTGGTCGATCATTATCGATGCGCTTAAATTGCCGCTGTCCGGATATCGATTCCAACCGAGGTATACATCGATTGCAAGAAACTTAATCTTCGATATCAATCGGTAGCGACGATATAATTTAGTGTTCTTTACTTAAAGGTGTTAGCTAAGATGGCAGTATATTTTTGAGTGGTTTAAAATAAATATCTAACTTGTGTTAGTAATTTAAATTGAAGAGGTCTTTTGTTACGGTTCTGAATCTTGATGAAAATAGAAAATGGTTAGTGACAGTCATCAACATTTATAAAGATATATTCCTCAGTCACTTTTGGATACCAAACAAGTCCTACTCCTTTAGATGTTTTGAAAATATTTGTGAAAAAGTTTTTTTATTTTCCACTTTTTAGTTACCCCCCACCAATTCGTATACCACTACTTGATAATAATGTAAACCACATTGACAGGAAGTATTATAACGTCATCAAAATACACTAAGTGGATTAAATACGTATTATCGAAGCTAACTCAAAACCTACTCAAGCAAAGATATTATTTACATGGGACCACCGCGCGAGCTTCTTCTACCAAATAAAAATTATTTTCAAAATCTCTTCGCAATTGATGACAATATCGATGAAGATATATATATATATATTTATGGTTCCGTACCTCGAAAGGAAAAAATGGAACCCTTATATCACTAGTGTGTGTCTGTCTGTCCGTCTGTCAGTCCGTCTGTCACAGCCAATTTGCTCTGAATCTAATGGACTGATTAAGCCAAATAAATGAATTTTGAATATGGGGGGGTAACTTTTGGGGACCCATTAAGAAAATTAAAAAATATAAGTTTTGCAAACTGGACCGTGTGACATATCAAATGAATGAACTTGTTGCTAGGATCTCAATAAAAAAAAAGTAATTTTAAAATAAAAACTTTTAAAGATATTTAAAAAATTAGATGAATCCTCCATTCCCGCCCTTATCTCCGAAACTATTGAGCCAAAATTTTTGAAAAAAATACTGTGAATGGTTCTTTACTCATAGATTACAGGAAATCGTAATAAATCTCTCAGTAATGTGCGTACGAACTTACATTTTCAGTTGGAATGTACACATGTTTTTCAACTATAATGTTGAGTTTGTTCTTGGGATAAATTCGTCCAAACTACGAAACCCTTCATTGCTCGTGGTCCGACACGCACCTGGCCGGTTCTTTTGAATAATATACATACCGACAAATTGAGAACCTGCTCCGTCTTGAAGTCGGTTAAAAATAGTAACTAAATACGAAATTACCTTCAGCTGTTCGCGCAACATTTTGAACTTTGGATTGTGTACGTACCTGAAGAAAAAGAAAAGTAATTGTTAAAAACCTCCATAAATATATTATGAAAATAAAGACAAAATCTCTTGCAAAAATCTTAATAAATTGCAAAGATGTCTATCAGGGTAATTCAAGACAGTATCATACAATAACTCAAGGGACTTTTGTGTACGTGTTTAAGTGGCGGAGAAGATCTGCAAACAGATAGAACGAAAAGTTTTCTCTTTCCTGATGGCGTATCGTCATGCAGAGAAACTTCAGCCAAAAAAACAAATAAAATATAACAAGGTATTATACTCGTTTTCACAAACACTACGCCACACCTTAATGTAAAGCCTAAATAGTACCTACTGCACGTTGGATTTTTAGACCGAACTAAAGTGACCATTGCAAATTCGACAGTGCGCTTTTGTTTTGGCATTACATTTGGGTTTCGCTTAGGAATAGTGAAAACAGACACATACATAACGCATCGTATGCTTAACCACGAGTTAGTGCGTAACAAAGTAGACATACAATATTATTCAAACGATCATTTCCTACTGGCAACCTAATGTAATATGTTTTACAAATTACCTCTTACAAACTTACTTCGTGAACCAAGAGTTATTGGGGTTACGCAACAAAAATTGTTAACATCAGCAGGTATTAGGTAGGACTTCAGGTACCTACCCGGAAACGTTAGCGTTATTTATAGTTTGACCGGCGCAAGCGCAGGTACAGCCAAACAGTAACCTTTAGGATTTGAAGGCACCTCATAATATCTAGACTTGGCCGTAATCGGTGGTTACGCATGTAAATGCATAATGGCTGCATAACTTGATTGTGCAGGCGAAATGGAAAGGGAATCAATTTACAGAACAACGCACTTTGTTGGTGTTAATTTTCTCCTTTGGAATGCGAAACTGCAGTAATACATCCCTTTTTTTTTTTTTTTTTTTTGGGTGGGAAATCATCAAATGACTCCTCCCGCTCTGGGTGGAGCGGGAGGGCGTGTCAGACTCTTACTGACTAAAACCCACCCGTGTTCCTTCTCTTGCCTGTGCAATGCCAGGGGGCCACGGTATCCCTTTCGGACTTTCCCGCAACCCCGGCAGGCAATGGTCTCATCGGACCCCTTCACTCGCTGACATCTCTTTGAGGCGCGCGTGGAACACAACGCGCCGTCGACCCGGGCTTGGTCCTTACCGGACGGCGAGCTACCCATTGCTCACCGTCCGCAAGCCCGCGCCTACGGTGGCCGGGAATCCGCGATCGATTCCCGACGCCCGGGGCGTCTCCTCCTGCGGCGGCTAGGGGCGTGAGGGCGCGAAATTTGCCTTTCCCTCACGCGCTCCGCCTCCTCCTTCGCGAGCATTACTGCTTCGCAGAAGGAGGTGACGGCCTCCCATGCCCTCTCGCTCCGTACCATGGCCTGGACCAGGGCCGGACGCGAGAGATCCCCGCCACCGATCGCCTCCACGAGGACACGGCGGTGCTCTGCCCAAGCCGGGCATACCTCCACCGTATGCTCCACCGTGTCCTCCGGGCGATCCACGCAGTGATGACACCCGGGCGTTTCCTCCCGCCTTATCCGAAACAGGTACCTCCCGAAACAGCCGTGTCCGGTGAGGACCTGCGTCAGGCGGAAGGTGAGGACGCCGTGGCGCCTCTCCAGCCACTCCTCAAAGAGGGGACTTATCGCCGCAATAGTGGCGTGCCCAGCACTGGGTTGCGACAATCGCACTCTCCATGCTGCCATGAGATCCCGTCGGAGCTCTGTCCGCTGTGCCGCGATTTCTCGCGGCATCGGAGTCAAGCCCCGGCGTTTCGCCTCCTCGCGCCACTCCCAAATATGCGCGAGGACTTTTGCCTCCAGATCCCATGGCGGCAATCCGGCAAGGAGGCTCGCCGCCTCACCGGAGACCGTGCGGTATCCCCGGACCAGCCGGGTGGCCATGACCCTCTGGGACGCGTTCAACCGGCGGGCAGGCCGCCGCCTCAACGAATGCGCCCACACCGGTGCCCCGTACAGGGCCATGGACCGCACGATCCCCGCGTATAGCCTCCGGCAGGAGGCGTTTGGACCCCCTAGATTGGGCAGGAGCCGCTTCAAGGCAGCCCCGGCCCGGTCCAGTCTGGGAGCCAAACGTCGGAAATGCTCCACGAAGTTCCACCGACTGTCGAGGACGAGTCCCAAGTACTTCATCGTCGACTCGACGCCGATGTGAACTCCTCCTACCGTTATTTGGGAACCCGACGGTGGCGCATTCCGAGGACCATGAAAACACATGGCCTCGGACTTGTGCAAGGCCACCTCGAGTCCCAACTGCCGGATTCTGGCCACGATTGTCGCAACCCCGTGTGTCGCTAGTTCGACCGCCGCCTGGTGCGACCTCCCCTGCGCCAGGACCAACGTGTCGTCAGCGTAACAAACGACGCTGACGCCATTGGGGAGGTCGGCGCGCAGCACCCAGTCGTATCCGATGTCCCACAGATGCGGCCCCAGGACCGATCCCTGTGGGACACCGCACGACATCTCTCGCCGGTTCCACTCTCCCTGGTGACCGGGGTAGATGATGGCCCTGTCTGCCAGATAGGCCTCGACCACACGACAGAGGTAGGTCGGCATCCGGTGATACCGGAGTGCCTCCCTGATGCAACTCCAGGGCAGGGTATTGAAGGCGTTGGCGATGTCTAGAGACACCGCCAAGACGACCCCACCCCGAGCCACCGCATCCCCCGTCGTGAGGGCTCGCACGCGCATGATGGCGTCCACCGTGGAGCGCCCCCTGCGGAAACCAAACTGGCTCTCCGCCAAATCCGGCCCCACCCGCACCAGCCGCCCGACGAGGCGGTCTGCAATGACTCTTTCAAAGAGCTTGCCCACCTCGTCGAGCAGCACTATGGGCCGGTAAGCGGACGGAGAGTCCGCAGGGCGCCCCGGCTTTTTGATGAGGACCAGTTTCCCCGTCTTCCAACGAAGCGGGAACTGGCCCCTCTCCAAGCATGCGCTTTGGAGCCCCCTTAGTCGAGGCCCGAGAGCCTCTGAGGCCAGGACCCAGGCTTTCCCAGGTAAGCCGTCGGGTCCTGGGGCGGTATTTCTGGCATTCAGCCTACGTACCGCCACCCTCATCTCTACCTCGGTCACCTCCAGAGCATCGTCGTCGTCGTCGGCGGTGTGGTCCGCATCAGGCACCGCAGTAGGCGGAGCCATGGGCGGGGAGGCGTGTTCCCCTCTCGAAGGGAACAGAGCGCTCACCACGTCCCCCACAAGCTGCGGCCGGAGACTCTGCGTCAGCGGGGGAGCCCATGGGCGGAGTTTCTCCCGCACCATTTTATATGGGCGTCCCCACGGGTCTCTGTTCAGAGTCTCCAGCGACTCCCCGCGGGCCAGTGCCCTGGCCCGCAGGATCTCCGCTTGGAGGGCGGTCTTCGCCGCTCTGTACCCCTCGTACAGCTCCGCCTGAATGGCTTCCGTATCCGGAGGTCGAATACGGAGCCTGCGGTGCCTAGTGTACCGGCGTCGCGCAGCAACGCACGCATTGCGCAGTGTCGACAGCTGACGCGACCACCAGTACACCTGGCGCGAAGCACGGCCGGGCTGGACCCGGGGCATTGCCACGTCGCATATCTCGGACATGGCCTCCCGGAACCACTCCGCCTCGTCGTTGATGTCGGCAGGCCTGTCCGGTGATGACACCCAGGCCTGCACGATCGAGGCTTCCAGGAGGAGCTCCCGGTCCAGCTGCTTCAGCGCCCACCGCGGACCACTCGGGGCCTGTCGGACCGGCGCGCTCGAGGTCTGGGCGGAGACGTCAAACCGGATGTACCGGTGATCGGAATACGTCTCCACCCCCTCCATGACGCGCCAGTCAATGACACGCGGCGACAGAGCGGGGCTGGCGAACGAGATGTCCACCACTGATTCACCCCGCATCCGCACACACGTGGGGACAGAACCCCGGTTAAGGACGACCAGGCCTGTCTCCAGCGCCCAGTCCTCCACCATTCTGCCCCGTGTATCCGTATACCGGGAACCCCAAACCACATTCTTGGCATTGAAGTCCCCGAGGACGAACACGGGCAGGGAACAGAACCCGACGACGACGACTCTCAACTCCGCAAGGGAGTTGTGGAACTCGGCGAGAGTTCGGTTCGGGGAGAAGTATGTCCCTACCACGACAATCTCCCCAAACCGTGCTGCAACGCAACCCCGTCCTCTCTTAACAGCCTCGAGGGACGGGGTACCGGTGGCGGCCGACAAAATTAGGGCCACTGAGCCGCTAAGGTCCTCCACCCAGTCATCCCTGGGCGGGACAAAGTACGGCTCAGCGACCACGGCGATGTTAATCGACCACTGCGCCATGCTCTGGAGCAACAGATGCTGAGCTGCGGCGCAGTGGTTGATGTTCGCCTGGAGGAGGCGAAATGGGGCCATTATTGGCACTCCATGTCAGCCCCCTCCTTAGCCCCCTGTGAGGGCCCTGCCGCGGCGGCTGCGGCGGCGACGACGGCTGTGGAGGCGGCAACGGCGGTGGTGGCGGCGGTTGCGGCTGTGACGGCGGTGGCAGGTGGCTTGCCTCTAGCCTTGGTGGGTGGAGCGCAGGCCTTGCTCCCAATCCGGTGGCCGGCTGGCTTGCCAGCCGCCGCACATACGACGCAAGTAATACATCCCTGGAGTCGTTATGAAGATAATAGGTTTGCTACATTGCAGACTAGGAAATAGGAGTAATAGGACTCAGTGCCTGGTGGACCGACCTCTGCTCGGGTGAAAAAAGAGAATGCTAATTTTAATAGTATAGGATAGTTCATACTAATTCCATGCTGCCATATTATGATAGTAGGTACTAACTAATTCCATGCTGCCATGTCATTATTCTAGGGTAGCCATCTTGTTCTAAACTTTGGGCGACCGAGCTCTCCTCGGGGGAAAATATGGAGAAAACGAATTTGATTTTTCGCCCCCGTGAACCCCTATATTGCAACTTTCATCGAAATCGTTAGAGCCGTTTTCGAGAACGTACACATATATTACAAATATTGCTCTTTTAATAGTATATGATATAATGTGGACACGTATCTTAAATCAAAGCCGTATTTAATACGTCTATCCTGTCGCCAGCCTTCGCTTTTATTCACACCCTCGTGATAGTCAGCTATTTTGGGGGCAGGTCTTGAATCTGAATCAGTGGTTTAATAATATCGTTGTTAGTTGCAGTTGGTTCACCCATTTAAAATTGTCTCAAAAACCACCAACGCTCCACAGTTTCTGTGGCTATAAGGCAGTGCGGCTATTGATCGTAAATCAAAGCAGAACGTTGCGCGCGCGCACGCACCGGTAACAGAGACTTCGACGCGACTCGCGGCAGATTGCAGCAACATGGACGATTGTATTTGTAGTTAGGGAAGTACTAAGGGCGATTTTACCAATGAATTTGAACGCGATCACCAGATCTAAACCGCGTTCAAGAGCCGCCAGTGTTCAATATTCTAGAGTAGGTAATGATGACACTGACAGCTCTCGAACGCGGTTTAGATGTGGTGATCGCGTGATAGCGAAATTCGCCCTAAAAGGCTTATTTCATTCGGCTTTTAGTCGTCTAAATAGCTCAGCTATTGAACTCAGACAAGTGTTATCGCATTCAGCAAGTTAGCCTCCTAAAAAGTAACATATATAGAAAGAAAGGTTGCGATATGTCCATCTCTATTGCACTTTAACTTGGAAAAGGTTTCGATTTGGAAACTACAGAAGCTTTTTTAAATATTGTGGGATAAGTTATAAAATTTAAAACTTGTTTTCGTCGAAAAAAGTAAACTTGACCGTAACCAGAACGTTCCCAGTAGTCCAGAACAAGATCACAAGTGACTTTCGGCTTTCTTAAGCATTTTTTTTACACCCGTTATATTCCATACACCATGTTTAAAAAAAAAAAAAAACAGCTTCACAACATTACCCCAATATTACCATACTACTAAATCAACATCTGACTTCTCCAGGTCAGTTCGTTTAATAACCGTCTCATTCCGATATCTCTCGACTAACAAATAATATTCTCTAATAAATAGAGCACAGTGGTGCACTATTATTTCGTATCTATTTGCTACCGGTAAATAATCGCCTTATGTATTACTTGTTTCCTATGATGGATCGCCTCTCTGTCGTGAGATGGGGTAGATATTGCACTGGCAAGTCTGGCAACATTTTAATGGCCGCCCGCTGTGATAGAAAATGATAATGGAGACAGTTCTTATAATTTACGTTAATTAATATTATCTGATCTTTTGTTCTTTGTACTTTCTCTTGATGACTTTTAATGGTGGATTTGATTAGTTAAAATATATTTGGGTATAATTTCGTAGCATGACTTGAAATTTTTACTGACAGTTTTTATTTTAGCGTTTTATTAAAAGTCCCATGCTTAGTAGTTTATATGAACAAGGAGGTAATTATAAGCATTTTTGCAAAATCTATTTAATATTTTAAATTAGATCTGCATTTATGAATAAACTTGTTTACCCACGACTGAGCACAATATCGCGGCAATATCCGGACGGATGAGCGCGGGTGCACTTCCTGTGTATAACTTCACATTATACTCTTATCTAGTTCTGATAACGGGCTCATAGTGTGGAGTTTTTCTTTATGTCAACGCGTTATTTTCCACTAATTGGAGCTATTGTTATTATTAGATTATTTGCGGATATCTCGGAAGTATACGCTATAGGGTAGTAGCGGTGTTCCAGCGGACCATCCATAAATTACGTCACACGTTATGAAGAAGGGAGGGAATCAACAAAGTGTGACAAACGGGCGGACGCAGACATAAGCTTTGTAATTATGAAAACTCTAAACTTTAAAATAAATCGCAAAATATGTGACATCACCAACAGGGGGGGGGGTCACACAAATATGACCTAAAAGGACAGGGCTCCAAAAATCATGAAATTTGTGTGACATAATTTATTTATGGCCCCTAAAGCTGCTGCAAAATTATTACAACAGCCAATCAAATTAATAGACATAAAACTTCCGACAGTGGTGATCTCGTAATTTTCATTCGATTGTTGGTCACAAGACTTTCCTTGCAAAAAATGGAGAAATCTTCCAAAAATGTTCGCAACCAACTTGATTCACAAAGCCATGCAAGAATCCCGGTAGTCTATCAAATCAATAAATTTGTTTGAATGGTTATTTATTATAGAGCTCATTTCTAAAAACGACATTGTTAGTAATTTTTTTGAGAAGTACTCAAATCAGAATAAGCTTCTGGATCTTCAGCTTATTCTGATTTTCTTTTTTTTTCAATGAGCTTATAAATTAACAAGCTTTTACAGATTTTGTGTGTTGGTAGTCTAGAAATACAGGGTGTTAAAGTAATTGCGTGCCATAGCTTAGGGGTAGGTTCAGTATCAATAAAGGAAGCCATAAAAGAAAGAAAAAAAAAGATCAACCTATAAGCACCTATAACTTAAAATAGCAATCGTTTAGAATTAAAATTATTGTATTTGTTTAAATGCTTTAATTACTTAACTACTATCGAACGCGAATCGAACTAACGCTACGACGGTATATAAATTACAATTTTCGAATTGTTTTTTTTTTCAATTTCGAATTTTCCCTTCGTACGGCGATGCGATGTTTTTTTTTTTAAATTTTTCTGGCTTCCCTTATCGATACTGAACCTACCCCTAAGCTATGGCACACAATTACTTTAATACCCTGTATAATAGTGCAAATACACATTCCAGACTACCAAAGTACCAACACACTAAATCAGAAAAAGCTTGTAGCTACTTATTCCATTTACTATTGAGCTGAAGCTGAGTCATGATTAGAAACTCTTGTACGCAACGCATTATTTAGCAGAGAGGAAGTAGACAGCGTTTGTTGCCAGTCCAGTATTCAGCGATCAAAAATCTGTGCCGGGAAATATTTCACGCTGGTAACACTAGACGCGATGGGGGTATCGATTTCACGGCCGAATAAATTGTTGCCACGATTAAAATATCAATGGTCGGCTTTCACTGTGATTGTATGCAAAGTATTGTATCAATCTGCGTAGCCTTCTCCCAACTATGTTGGGGTCGGCTTCCAGTCTAACCGGATGAAGCCGCAGGCGCTCAGTAACTACTGGGCAACACGATAACCCTTGGCAAGATTGGTTGTCAAACTTTCGGGCTTCGATCTACCTGTAACAACTGACTGTCAAAGATCTACGAATGACAGCCGGGACCAACGGCTTAACGTGCTCTCCGAGGCACGGAGGGGTCTCGGTATGTTATGGATGGTCGCCCATCCACAGACAGACCTCGGCAAGCGTTGCTTAACTTCGAAAATCGACCCGTGGTGCTGTTGTTATTTAGCCACGAGCCGTGACGAGCCCCTCATGCAAACTACTGTATAATTTAAATAAACAGTGTTTTCCCGCCGTGTGGCCCGACGCGCCAATAATCGCCGAACATCGGCGTCGAAATACACGCAACGATTTTATTTATTGCTACTCTTGAGATTTATTTTTCAATTATACAGCAATTTTTGTTTATATGGCTGTTGTGACTCAATGTGTGCACATATTTTATTTTTCTTGACGACGTTATGCACTGCAAGTCTTTTTTTTTTTTTACTTTTAACTGAATTTATTATCCCTGATGACAAAGTTGAAGGTGATCTTTATTAATTAGGCAGATTATAGAAAAAAAAATGGCTGCTCGTTGGTCTAGTGGTCGCAAGCGCTACTACTGAGCATGAGGTCCTGGGTTCGATTCCCGGTCGGGCATAGTGTTATTGGGTTTTCCATCTGGAATTTCTCAGTAGCAGCCCGGAGTCTGGATTTGTGCCCGGTTGATGGCAATAGGCTCACCCCCTATTACATGGGACTTAAACATAACTGGCGAAATGTGGGTGTACCTGCTACAGGTACACCTCTGCCCAACCCTTCAGGGAAACAAGGTGTGATGTTATGTGTATTATAAAAAAATAAACATATTGTACATCTTTGTCTCTAAAAACTTATTTTAAAATGAAATGCTAAAGTAACCAGTTGATTTGGACTCTCACAGACGAGCAGTTTAAATTGTATAAAATGTTAGGTTACAACCACATAAAATAGTCGTAATTTTGTGCAATTTCCATGCTCTAGATCAAAGGCCAGCAAATTTAACTAAATAGTCCACATTACTTAATTTGAAGAAAGTGTTTCGTAGTAGCCGGTACTCCGGTAGCCAGTGATCGTGACAGACAGACCGAAAGGATGTGCATAGCTCGCATTCCTAGCACAATCTCGCTTTCACTTCGGGGAGCTGCTTCTAAGATATTTATTGCATAATTTGTATGTAGACTAGATGTTACAGCTTCGACTTCTATAGTTCAGAGCTTAACTTGATAAGCATCACGGAAGCCATTGTTTCATGTGCCTTGGACGGTGATCGCTGAAGAGTGACTGGTAGTTTAACAGGTTCACTGTCCGAGAAATAGACACAATTGTTAAGCAATCACCATGAATCTTATAAATATGATTATGGGTCAGCAATGAGAACCGTAGAAGCGGAAGGAGCGAAAAAATGACAGATCGTAGAATAGTTATTTATCCAACATGTGAGGAAAGTTCGTTTTTCCTATGAGTTTTGATTTTGAGTCTTGAGCGAACGAAGGATTGAAAAATAGAATCACGAGCGCAGCGAGTGATTATAAATTTCAATCCTGAGTAAGCGAAAGACTCAACAAAACGAATAGCAAATGAACTTGCTCACATGTTGCATACAAAACTTTTCACCACGACCAGCAAGAAAGTATTCAGTCATCATAGGTAAATAAATTAAATAGACACAAAGCAAATCAAAATAATTCTTTATTTTTTAAAATATCTGTAAAACTTAACATAAAAATATCAGGCAAGGTTAGTTTCTGAACGGGATCATTACTTTCCTCACTGTTCAAACAGTGAGGAAAAACCAACTTTCCTCACTGTTCAAGCAGTGAAGAAAAACCAACTTTCCTCACTGTTTTCGTAGAGGAAAGACACTTCTTTCGTGCGGGAGTGGTGAAAAAATTTATATGCCACGATGGCAGAAATGAACAGACATCATGCTCACTTTGAGAGAGATATAGGTAATAGGTAATACGGGCTGGTTTCCGCAACTCCACGTCAAAGCGCGTATTTTGCGTACAGGTGGGAAAAATCGGTTATTCAATCCACCCCAGCTCCTCAAAGAATGCCAGCAACGCCTTGGTATTATTGGCAATCTCGCGTAGGGTACCTAGGTTACCGAAGTACTTTGCCCTGTAAGTGGCGACCACCGGGCAGTTTATCAGCACATGAGCTGCTGTCTCGTCGTCCTCCATGCAGGCTCTGCAGAGCGGACTGTTTGTGACCCCTATGACAAAGAGGTGTTTATTAAATGACCCATGGCCAGTAATAGCTGCTGTAACCACACGCAGCTGTTGTTTAGTTAGTCGAAGAACCTTTTTCGTGAGGCGGCGAGAGAGATATTATTGTCTAGGTATTCTTCGCTGAGAAGAGATAGAAGTGGTCATGCTAAGCGTGCAGAGAAAGGATTCTTTAATATATTTCTTTTAAGTTTCTTCACGGAGATCTACCTACAGTGTCAAAAAAGGGCGGTATCTGACATATTTAAACAAATAATTATCTATATAAAGGTGGAACACCTTCCATATCTTTGGGCGTCGACGCAACCAATTTTTTGCATCGAAACATTGCCAATAACAGTAATTTAATTATTAATAATAATAATGGTGAGTCAAAAAAGTGTGCTACTAAACCTGTCGACTTAACAAATTGCGCAGTAGTTATCGGTCGCGATCGGCATGCTGTTCCGTTGGCCTCCCACCGGATAGCCGCCACGCATTATTAAAAAACAAAACCCATTATGGGTTTTGTCTTTTAATATTGCAGTTTTTACCAAGCTACGCATTTCCATTTTTCCTTTCCATAACTGATTAGTTTTAACCCGCGGCTTCGCCCGCGTGGAGGTCGGAAACTACTCCACAGGATCGTACTGCCAGGATAAATAGTATCCTACCTAAGTCCTAAAATAGGCCGATGTTTATCCGTTTGACAAAATCAGTTCAGCCGCTAAGATGTGAAAAGGTAACAGACATACAGACAGTTACGTACTTTCGCATGTTTTTAAATATTAGTATGGATGTATGTTCGAAAAACAATGCAAGAATTCTTTTAAAGTTTGTCGACTTGGACTGCATAAAAGTCTGAGCAAAACCTCGGTGAAAAAAATGGCCGGTTTTACGGACCCAGCCGAGCAGAAAGTAATAAATCGCTGCATAGAAACCCAGAAGTAGTGTTAACAACTTCATTGAGGCGAAAACCAGGAAAATATATGATACATTACGATAGACTACTTAGTTACCTAGGTAATGATGACCTAATCATGAAACCAAAGAAAAATACTTTGTGGAAAGACTCGGCCAAAAGTTAACTTTAACCCAAATAAACCGTCTTTAAAAAGGAAGAATTAAAACAAACTGCATCTATTCCACAAGAAACTTTTCTCCAAAACTACCAAAAACGGAAAGCACTTGGAAGATCCAAGAGACATAAAAAACATTCCGCTATATTCTTTCTTAGTGATGAATAAAACATTTTACCAAAAACGTACGACGTCCGAGCGCATACCGTTTTGGGCGCAATACGACCGATCATTTATCATTACTTCTGTACATATGCATATATGTATCCATGTTCATGTGTATGTACTACTTCCGTGATTCGGAACTGACAGCCTGTCGGATTAGAGCACAGTGAACATTAATGATTTACGGACTGCGGTTAGACCTCTTGACGACTTAAATTAAAAGTAATTGACAAATTCAATGAAAATAGAAGGTTTAATTGGTTGTTGGAATGTGTTAAGCCATTCATTAAGAACATTAATGAAGTTTTCACAGTAAAAGACAAAAATCAATTGGTTCAGAAGCACCAGGATTTGACAGTATAGAAATCGAAGGAGGAATTGGCATTTTTGAAGTGAAAACTTCTTTAGGCGCGTTGAGCGATGTTTGGTAGGGGATTGACTTATGGATTAGCACCACCGACATACTCGCACCTTAGTGCTGTACTATAGAAGCTAGATGGCGCTAATACCAGTTTTAAGTTTTCGCTTCTGGCGGCAGTCCCCATGACTGCACATATTTTTTTTCGTTCGCTTTTGATCTTTGTCCAATGGAACCCCAACTACATGTAGGTCCATAATCCCATCACATGTCAATGGGAAGTGACTGCACAAATAAAGACGGTAGCGTTAAATATATATCATTTAATTTGATTGTATCTACATGCGTGTTTTAATAACAGATGGTAATTTTATGCGTGCTCAATTTCGGTTGGGTGGTCGGCAGGTCGGAAATGAGAGAGAACGACATATCAACATGGGTCTGTGTTCCGACTGCATATATTATAGTTGAGAGTAAATATTGGTAATCAACCTCAGTTGAAGGATAAGAAGGAACTTAGTCAGGTAAAACAATTTGAGCGGAAATAGTACATTACTGTTGCGGCCTGCAACAGGGGTATTGATGGACGAACTTGAAAATGTGATCCGAGGCGAAGCCGAGGCACACATACGTGAGTCCATCAATGCCTGGTTGCAGCCAAGTCTTATCAAAATCGTAGGTTGTTAGTATTGAATTCACCCACCCGGTTACCTTGTCAGTGCCCTGACACCTCTTAATACAGTCTTCACAACTCGTGTCGTCTCCACAATTCTGTGATATTACTCGTTAAGTTGTTATTGTTTAATCCAAATACACTGTAACATTTTGACGTTGACAGGCGCACAGTTTTAAAAATCGGGTTATAACATTGCTAGCTGCCTACTCGCATGTATTTGACTAGCACAGTGTTTTCGATTTATCTGAAAAATAAAAAAAATAAAGATATCTCGAAGAAGGTTGTCAAAATACAGCTCAAATGTCCAAGCATGTTTGAGATAAGAGGCTTTCCCTGAGGGAAAGGCCTTTACTCGCATTTTGATGCGTCGTATAACAATTGACAGTAAACTTGTTTTAAGTAAAAGGTCTTCGCACTTTCGAAGTAAGGAAGGGCCAAGTTGACAAGAATGTCGGACGGAACTCACAAAAAGCCGAGCGTAAAGATAGCACATACTCCTGTTGTGTTTAAAGCGTACACTTAACTTTATCGAGTCTTGACGCACCAAGAAATTTATAACGTCGGTATTTTGTGAGCAGCTCTTAACCTTTCGGTTTCAATGGCTACCAGATGTCAAAAACACAATAGATCTCAATAAAATTCTTATATTTTCGGATGACGTAATAAAAGCACTTAGCGAAAGGGTCTCAAGTGATGAAAGCGAGGGTAATTTCTTAACATCGTTATTGTTCCCTCTGAATAGGCATGCGGAGTCGCCGATGGTACTAGATATGCTAATTTGTAAGTTTACCTTATAAATGAAGCGTTCAAAGGAAGTCTTTAAGTAAATTAGTGGGTAAACATTTGCGCAACATACGCACTTTCGCCACCCTTTAAGTCGTTATGGAACATCATGGTCTCATGGTTTCCCATTACGGAATGAATAGACACTTAACATGAAACTCCCGATGACGCACCACGTGCTATTTTCATTCTCGTTCAGATTACGTAAAAGGTTAAAACGGCTTGATCGTTATCAATTAACACCAACGTCTAGGGTTTATGTTGCTGGAAATAAACGGGCAGAGATTGAAACTTAGCCTGGAGAACAAAAGATTAATGTACCTTTCCTTTTGTTGCCCATATTTGCTATCTTGTCAAATCATTCCTTAGATGTCTTTTGAGTAGGAGCCTTCGAGTCGTTTTCAGATTGGTTTGGCCTTTGTGAAAGTCAATCTGATATCAATTTAGGGCATATCATAACGAAATCAAACCAACGGGACGTAAACAGAATTAAATTCAGCCACAAACTAATTAAGATAGCAACCTTTAACTCTGTAAGCTAGGTATTCAAACATTTTCTGTAACGAGGCCATGCGCAAACGCAGCAAGCGCTAGTCAATCATAAAGTTTAATTGCGACCGCTTTCCCTGCCCTTATGTGGAGCATCGCGTGATGTCGCTCCTATTAAGGGCTGACGATTTGCCGTCTGTCACCTTCCTAGACGTAGAAATGTTGTATTTCTCATAGCATACGTTTACGGGGACAAATGTTACGAGTCATTTAGAGTTGTGCTTTTTAATCCGTCTTGCACGTCCTCTTACGTCACTATTGACCAAATAGGTGGTACATTGACGCTACGCTTTTTTCCTATTGTGGCGACATCTACAACGTCACATGCGAACTTCGCATCAAAGACTTGACGTCAGACAAATCCTGCATCGCGCAATTAGAGTTTACCGCGCGAACGACATAATTATATAAGACTATCCGACATCAATCGTTGGGCAGTTGCCCGCCAGACACGACACCCATCTGGTCCTATTCCTTATTTCTTTGTCCTATTTTGCCTTTTTGAAATTCTTCCTGAATAATTGAAAATCCTCATATTTTCTGTAGCACCTTTATAGGTCAAACATCTTTATTTTTATAAAAGTTGCTCGAAATTTATGCATTCCCATGCACGTTAATACTTGACACCTGCATATTTAGAACACTGCCTTAAATATCAAAACCTGCTCTTGATTCCTACGCCTTTAGATAACAATAAACTTCAACATTTGGCAATATTATTTCTCAATGAGAATCAATCGAAAATTTCATATGAACGAACCTTAGAATACCGGCGGCGAAGTAAGGTTTTACGAAACATTTGGTAACAGACACAAAGGTCAGGACAGTGAAATCTAACCCAAATCCAACAATGGGGAATGGCTGCCATGAATACTGTAAAGTGCAATAGAAACGCAATCAAAATGTTCAGTTCAAGTTTGGGCGAATGGACAAAAACATTGGGTTTTGCAATTTTGAACAATAACATTGTGTGTATCGTAAATATTTAGTTTCATTTTTTTTTCGTTTTTCAATAAAGTAAGCTTTGTAGGTTTCACTAATTCTTGCGAAATTTTCCAAGCACTAAATTTCCAGAGAATGGTTAAAGCCCCAAGTTCCCCGAAACATTTTAATATAACGTTTTGTAACTGCTCAGACCAATTTCATCATCTATCCTAATACATTTCGTGATAACTGCCAGAGTCAAATTAACTCGCTGAGTGCATTAAGTAATAAATAGAGCGACCATTATGCACTTCATCATATCAGACAAAAAGTTCGAACCAACATAAAATTAAGGGTCTTACGCGACCTCCTTTTGTAAGGACGTGGAAAAAATATCAAAAACTAGTTTGTTTATGGCCATTGTCCACGGCACTGCTAACAGCGATAATAAACATTTTTTTGCTCATTACTGATCAACAATGGCCGCGGTAAATGGGCAGCGGTGCACAGAACGCGAACCTCGCTTTATATTGTTACTGCCCTATAATGTCGTGAATTTAACGCGAATTTTATTTTTAGTACTGTTCTATACCGCTTTATGTATACTTTAGGACTTGTAAATTAATTCTGTCACGTTTTTATAGGTACTAACAGCCGCTCGCGTTTGGGTCAATTTTATAATAGAAACGATTTCTGCTAGAGGTGGTAATTGACCAACGAAGATACCTTATATGCCTTATATATAATATATACCTACCTTATACCAACGAAGATAGTTAATTTTTAAATATGCATTTTAATAAACATTTTAACACTAGCTGGTAAAATATGTGTTTCTGAAATGTTTTCAAAAACAAACAATACATTTTTCCACATTTTCTCCACTAACGCAATCCTACAAAGAGTTTTTGTAAATAAGGAATTTCTCTTTGTCCGCTCGGAATATCAGAGAAGTGTTAATTTCTTCGGGATTACGATCTGGGCCCCGCTGAGTAACTTATCTACAATAACAGAATACAATGAGCTGTCTCGCTAGTTTTATTTTCGCCTTGTTGAATGTTCGAGGTACTTTCGACGCCATTTTATTTGTTTTGTGAAGGTACACAAAATGGCGATGCTTTGGGTACTTTAGGTCGAATAAGGGATTGTAAAAAGCTGTTGTTCTTTTTGCTGATCGTAGATCGATGGTGGGCTTTTCATTCACACTTGGAGCCATTTCGCGATTAAATCTTAGAAAACTTCAAAATCTTTAAGTAAGTACTTTGATAGTTTTAAAATCACTGTCTACCGAGTATGGCAGATACTGAAAATCGCTTCTTCGGGTGTGGAAGAGTCCAGTGAATCCATTGTATAATAATTTCGTTCTTAATGAAATTGTATTAGCTTTTTTCCTGCTTTTATCTCACTCGCCCAGTGAGTAGAAAATCAAATATCATAAATTACGTAGTCTCCTCGGTCTACTATTCCGTGGTTATTCGTTATCAAGCTTCGGACAGTCGACAAATCATACAAGCACCATGAGAGACCAATAAATCGTTCGACATTCGTACAGGGGCGCTATTCGTCTCGCCGCGGGCTCGACAAATTCTCGGGTGATTCGCAAGTATGGGATAAATCACAAGATATCGTCCTTAGTCGTGACAAACGGCGGAAGACACTTAGATCTTTTGGAGGTAAAAAGTCGAGTTTGCTTTTTGGAGGTGGCAATTCTTGATAAAAATGAGTTCAAAGAACAGGTGTACCTACACCTGTTCTTTGAACAGAAACACATGTAGTGTACCTACACTGCATGTGTTTCTGTGAAGATAAATAATTTTATTTATCTTACATTGTACCCAGCAGCTCCTCTCATTGTCAATCGATGTTAGGGTGCAACTACACTGGGACAATGTTGTATACGTGAATATATAATAGAAATGATTTCTGATAATCGACCTCTGCCTGTCACAAGTAGAGCATACTTACGTATGTAGAGTAGCTAAGCTAAGGTAGCTTAGCTAGCTTAATCTGTCGCGCGCGCAATTAGCAGACACAATAGAATTTTATTGTTATCTGTCTCCAATATGAGACACCAGTATTATAAAGGTTAATAATGAAGAACTGCATGCTTTCTTAAAAATAAAATATTCCCCTCGTTACTGCTTTCCACACAATTCACAAGTACACGTACCTACGTGCAATATGTAAATGAAAACCTATCTGTCTGGGGGAAATAAAATATGAGATTAAGGGTCCACATTCTAAATAATGGCCGACGCTGCAGATCTTGATGAATCTTTTGTTTTACTCACGGAAGTCATTAAAACGTTTTATTGAGTTATTTTCATACAACTTAAGAATGGCGTCTTTAATATTCGAATATCATAACCGTAAATTAAGAGTAAAGCAATTGTTTCAGTTTGCTCCAATAAACCAATACTTTTCGTAAACCTGAAAACGTAGGAGTTTACATAAACAATTGATTTACAGTTAGAGAATCAGAATTTAGTACCTATCATTCAATAACAATGCTATATAATATGTAGTTTTAAACATTAACCTCCATGTTTTAGCTCTCTTTTCCAAAAAGGGTTAAACCCACAACTGTCTTGTCTAACTTTCATAGTACCTCCCAAATCAATGAAGGTTATGTTAATGACGCGATACCCACAATCGCCTATTGTTTTTCGCCCCCGAAGCAGCGCTCGCGCAGCTGCTAGTGCGACAGTTATTAATATTGCCTTCTTCATGCCTGAGGCTACTGTCGAGGTAGAAATAACGTAACTGCCATTGGAAGAAAAATTACTTTACAGCAGTTTTTATTTTGTAGGTACTGATTCCCGTACTTTTATTTACTTTTTTGGCATCAGCAGAACAAACTAAATCTACCTTTTTTGGTGGTACACCAATAAAACTTCTAAAGTTCTTCCAGAAACTTCAGTCTTTATTTATTTTTCAGATTAAAGTTCTAACTTTATGCCATTTGCGCCTTTCTTTACTAGCACGCCAGAATGTGGCTTTCTCAGTAATAAACGGAGTATGAAGGAAAGGAATTCTTTTGTAAAAACTAAGACGAGACAGTCGTCAAGAGGGATGTCTGGGCACCCAGACAGACAGAAAAGCTTCATAGATTTATTACGGTATTTTTTTTTAAGTCTTGCCTTTAGTGTTTAATAATTCTAGTAGTATTCAATAAGTCTGTAATTTCTTCTATTACGTAACGTCTGAGTCAAAACGCGAAGGAATTTTGCTCATTTTATTTCTTTAGGATAATATCACACTTCTGCTTACTGTTTATTACCAATTTGCTTTGAGTATTGTATCGCCTACTCATTAATTCTTGGGAACAATCATCAAATATGAGCACATAATTTTTTTATATTTGACATCGATCACCCAGGAGGAAAACTTGTTGCTAACAGAAAATCAAAAGCAATCATAGAAAGCAATATAAAGAGTTACCACCTTAAAATCTTTTTGTTTTTTAAAAAGATTAGGAACCTCTTTTTAAGCCTTGGCAGATAATGTCAAATTGTCTACGTTTTGTAACGTGCGCGCCACGAAAAAAGGCCGTCGGAAAATTGAGAAACTACTTATAACATAACATAACATCACGCCTTGTTTCCCCGAAGGGTTGGGCAAACAAGAGTTGGGTTGGTTGAAGGGTTGAGGTGTACCTATAGTACACCCACATTTCGCCAGTTATGTTTAAGTCCCATGTAATAGGGGGCGAGCCTATTGCCATCAACCGGGCACAAATCCAGACTCCGGACTGCTATTAGGAAATTCCAGAATGAAAAACCCAATGACACTTTGCCCGACCCGGGAATCGAACCCAGGACCTCATGTTCAGCAGTAGCGCTTGCGACCACTAAACCAACGAGGCAGTACAGAAACTACTTATATTTATTTTAATGCAATAACATAGACACAAGCGCTGCGTCACATGAACTCTGGATGGTGGCGCGGACTCTAAATAGATTTTTTGGCGCTTAAAAGTCATTGAAAGGGGGCGGGCGCTACAGGTAAACATTATCATCAATCATTTTGTGAAATTGTCACAGAAATTGTATAAAAAAAAAAAGATGGCGGCGTTAATTCCAATTTTGAACACGCGCCAACAGATCCGTTTACCTTTGTTAGATAAAGTTTTTCTTTCTTTTCTTTAGAGAAAAGAATATCCACCTATTACCGTAAACATTTCACACTATTTTACAACTATAGACGCAGTAGAACAAAACTGCGTTAATTCTTGGTTTAGATAACAATTGGAAAATAATCTCACGTAATACATTACGGCCAACAAGTCGGAACAAAAACATCGGCCGACTTATAATGGAGTTTTTTTGTATCTCTAATTGTTTATGTAAGTGTTCAAGGAGAAATATTTCACGCAGAAACGGCTTCTTTTAGAAACTAATGTGCATATGGCGTGTTAAAGTTGTTGGTAGTTGAGATATTTGTTAGGCCTAATGAGTTTTGTAGTAAATATTTAAAACTTGAACATAAAAAAAAAAAAAATATTCAGATTTAGTTTAGTCTTGTATACGTTTTCGAAGTTAGATTTGTTCTCAAGTGTAATGATTTCATGAAAAAGTCATTCAATGGAACCAATCTTACTTACAGTGCATCTATTAATGATTCTAATGATTATAATTCTATATATACATACATTATTTGTTATGGTTGCGAATCATATTTTGATCAAGATACAACCTGACACTGAGACACTGACCAGCAAATTGCAAAAAATTTAAGAAAATTTGAATTTCGCGGGCTACCACTGCAGATTCACCTGAAGATTGCCTGATTAAACTTTACATGTATAGCTTTCTGGACATACCGAACTTGCATGTTCTGTATATCAAGAAAGCTACACTGTAATTGCTAACTGCTTTGTATAGTCGACCGCAAGTCGGTCTGTGGTAAGTGTGGTAACACTTTGACCTTGAGTTGGCCTAGCGACAGCGTAGTACTGAGTTTCAATAGAATTAGAGGCCAGCTATACTGGTTTTGATACCACTGACGTGCGGCCTAACGTACGCTTAGATTGGATATTAAAAACGCAGCAGCCGTGCCTGACCTTTCCCGCAGTAAAATGGGGAAGCTGCGAATTTTTTACGACAAATCCAAGTGCATACTCTCCGAAGAGTGCTATATAAAACCAACAAACAACCATCCGCTGGTTACTAAAATCCGAGGCTCTAACTTGGCAGATGTCCAGAATTTACTGCCAAAGAGCTTCTTAGCAAGACGCTCTTTTCATTTGAGATCGAGGCGTCAAATTGACTCTTGCTTTTACGACAATTGATGGAGGCAGGTAACATTGCATATGTCACCAGTGTTCCTCGTAGGTTAGGCAGGCGTGGACGTATAGTACCACCATATTTCGCCAGTTATCATGTTACTTATAGGGGGCGAGCCTATTACTAACCTACTACAAATTCTCAAAGACTCCGAGATGATGAGAAAAAGAAAGAGGGGAGGAAAAGTAAGTATAACAATTTTATACATTTAATTATATAATTTTACACTATAGGTACGACATAAAGCCTCGTTTAGACTAGCGCGACGTGACGCCGCCGACGCGACTCGAACAAAACAATTTCTAAGAAAACTTCACGAACAATAAACGGTGTCGCGTCGCGCTAGTATGCACGAACTTAACACACAATCAATCGGCCTATATAGCCTTTGCCCAACTATGTTGGGGTCGGCTTCCAGGCAAACCGGATGCAGCTGAATACCATTATTTTACTTGGATCGATCGCCTATCTAAACTCCACCCAGTAACTTACGATAGAATAGAATAGAATAGAATTTTATTTTGCAAATATGGGTAATACATTATAGTTCTTAAGATTACATTTAGCTCAGCCACATTTTACCAATCGGCATGCAAACATTTGAAAATTATTTATATCACTATTATTACACTTATTTGGAATTACTATATAAATTTCTAAATAAATTATACAAATTACTATTATAAAATTACTATATAAATTACTATTATAAAATTTTAAATCATCAACTTAAAAATATATGTTTGTATTAAAAGGAAAATATAAATTATTATCATTAGATTATATATCATCATTTAAAAAATGTCAGAAATCAAAATGTCAAAGATCAAAATGTCAAAAATCAAAAATGTCATACATGAAAATTTCAAAAATCAAGATGTCAGTAATTATCAAATATTTTCTCCGATACGAACTCAGTTACACTGTAGTACGTTTTATCTACCAAAAAATTCCGTAATCTACTCTTAAATTGTGCTGTATTTAAAGCTTTCCAACTACTCGGTAATTTATTGTAAATAATTGGGGCCATGCAAGAAATGCTCTTACGCATTAAAGTGGTTCGACATGGTACTTGACATAATTTGCTGTTGTCACGCCTATTCCTTGGGAATACAACAGCCAGGCGCTCAAAACGAGATGGATTTTGCTTGACAAACATAGCTACTTCAAAAATATAGATACAGGGAAGTGTCAAGATTTTATGTAACTTAAAATAAGGCGCGCAACTGTCTGTCGATTTAAGTTTTAACAATGATCGGAGACATCTTTTCTGGGCTTTAAAAGCTATATCTCGATCAGTTGAGTTCCCCCAGAAAATGATAACGTAGTGCAAGTGCGATTCAACTATTCCGTAGTAAGCCGTAAGAAGTGTTTTGACATCTACTATGGAGGATAATTTATATAACACATATGCGGATGAACTCAATTTTTTACACAAACTGTCTATATGTGCTTTCCAATTTAAGTTGCAATCTATTTGCAACCCTAAAAATTTGGTATCCTCTGCTTCCTCAATTTTGTCATTTTTATAATGGATGTTGAGATTAGTTCCGCCGGGAGTACGTTGTCTAAAGTGCATTACCTTTGTTTTACCTAAATTAATATTTAAATTATTTTCGTCTAGCCATTTAATTAGTGCGTCAAGAGAATTATTTATGTCATTTTCATATGTATTTGTACTTTTACATGGGATTGTTACAGTGCTATCATCTGCAAACATAGTTATAGGATATTCAAGGGACTTGGGCATATCATTAACATAAGTTATAAATAAAAACGGGCCTATCACGGTTCCTTGTGGTACACCGTATGAGATTTTACGTTCTCGAGACCTTATAATGTCTTCGTGTTTGGTAACTTTGTTAATGTTGCTAACTTCGGTTATTTGTGTTCTGTTTTCCAGATAAGATTTTATAAGTTCGAGCACGTTACCTCTAATGCCATAGACTTCTAATTTATTAAGTAATATATTATAATGGACATAATCGAACGCCTGGGTCATATCGCAAAATATAGCGCATATGGGGGATCGTTTATCTATGCTACTCATAATAGGATTCAAAAAGTCATAAATTGCCATATTGATGGTTCTGTGCTGTCTGAATCCTTTTTGTTCTTCGCAAAGTATATTATATTTTTCCATATAATTATATAATTCCCTGCAAATGTATTTTTCAAAGATCTTCGAAATAACCGGTATGAGCGAAATAGGTCTATAATATTGCATCAATTCCTTATCTTCTTTCTTAAACAAGGGTTTTATTATAGATGTTTTTAAAGCATCTGGATATTTACCCGTACAAATAATAAGGTTAAGTATGTGGCTTAAATGTTCGCATATCGCGGTTGAGACAGACTTCAGTATCTTTGTGGCGATTCCATCAAAACCAACACTGGTAGTATTTTTTAGCGACATTATTATTTTATTCAAATCGTGTGGTGTGCTGGGTGCCATAAACATTGAGTTATGTTTACCCCTTAGATACCCCTTGGTAAGACTGGTTGTCAGACTTTCGGGCTTCTGACGACCCGTAACGATTGTCAACATCCAAGAATGACAGCCGGGGCCACCGACCAACAGCGCAACAGCTTAACGTGCTTTCCGCGGCACGGAGGGGGGTCTCGGTATGTAAAGATGGTCAGCCATCCACGGACCAACCCCGGCAAGCGTATCTTAACCTGATGGACAGACCCGTGCGGCTGTTATTACTTAGCCACGAAGTCCTCGTACGACATAACACACACACGGAACAATAAATATAGAAATAGAAGCCAAAGCTAAAATTATAGAGGATGAAAAACAAAACACAGTAAAAGAGCAGTGCTCACTTTCCACAGAGACTAGCAACATAGCTGTTTTAATTATCTACCTAGATAACACCATAGATAGTAATTTTAATTAAGAAGGTTTGAACAATGAACGGCGTCCCTAAACTTTTCTCAGACTTCCGATCCGATGGCGTGACCTCGTACCGAGGACGAAATTCGAAAGTACAGAAGACAATACGCCTTAAAACTGATACCATCGGCACATTTAATTAACGGAGTGGACACACGGACGGGACAGCTGATAAGCAACGATTTTTTGAACCCTTAAAAGCTGATGGTAGAGGATAGATATCTTGTTAAGTTGTAACGGGTCTCGAAACAAGGTGTTTAAATTGAGTTTTACAGGTTTAATGATGTAAAAATGTGGCGTGATCCTCGAAATACAGTAGATTTAACAAGGGGTATCGTATTACCCAGTTACTGGGTTGTGGAGGTCAGATAGGCAGTCGCTCCATGTAAAATACTGGTACTCAGCTGCATCCGGTTAGACTGGAAGCCGACCCCAATATAGTTGGGAAAAGGCTAGGCCGATTGATTGATGTGAAGACGATGCACCTAGAATAAAATTAATATACCATAATAGGTAAAAAGAGTTAAAAATGAAGCAACAACAGATAAATTAATTAAGTATGTGATAGATACATGGTGCTCACATATTTACAAACATTGTAAAAGTAGACGATTTTCCTAAAACTTTTCAATTAATAAGTTAGTGTGTGAGGAATTAATCGAGCTTAGGTTTATATAATAAAACATTGCTTTACCTCGACATTTCTTAATTCATTTAATTGTGAAGGGATGATCACAGATGGAAAGACAAGTGAAAACTTCAACGGTATACACATTTTAAATAATACTCCAAAAAGATCAGCAATCCAATAATTAACAGATTCAATACCCACCCAGATATTTCGATACATAATCTGTAGGAGAAACTCCGACTGCCGTAGATTCAGAGTTCGTGAAACTTCCCGACCGTGAATCTCGAACGTTACCAATATACGTTGATAAATTGAAAAAGGTACAAGCGCGGATATTAATTATAGCTTCTCGTACTCTGTCCGATCGTTATGGAATCGTTACCGGCTCAGAGATAATAAGCCCTGATTTATTGGCATGTCGCAGATCGCCCCTTTTCCGGGTGGCTCGCGGACGATGACGCACTCCGAAGATTACGTAAACACTCCAAGATAACTTCGGGATTATTTTTAGAGTTTGTCAAAGGTTTTCCTTTATCTTATATGGAAATTTTCATGTCTGTAGAGCTAAAGATGATCTGAATGAAACAATCATCAGAAGAATGATCGTTTCTGCTTCTTTCGGCGGTACATCTACATCATACTGTTTGGGCTTGGCCACACTTATTGCGGCGACAGAGGCGTTGCTCAGATCATCAAGGGTGATAAGGTTTGTGTTTCAGTATTGGCCAGAACTCTAGGAGCCCTGTAAAAGTTTGAGGGTCTCAAAACTTAAATGTCAAACTCAAAGCATTTATTTCAATTAAAACATTTACAGGCACTTTTGAATTGTCAAGAATTCGGTCAGTCCGAAATATGAAGCTAGTTTTCCAATCCAAAGCGTAGTAGGTACCTATGGAGAAGAACGGGCAAGAAACTCCACGGACATTCTTATAATAAAATAAAATAAAAATATAATATAATATATCTACCTATATCAAAATATTGGTTACATCATTCATTTTGAAATTATGCATGTGAGAACAATGTAGAAAGACGTGCACGTTCCTAAAAGCGTCCGTAATAAAAAGATTAAAATAGAATAGAATAGAAAAAGAACCATTCAAAAACTTAAGATAAATTAAAATAAGCCATGGCAGCTAAGAGATGACCAGTACCAACTGACGGCGCCCGTTAACGAACATGACGCATGGATCAGCAGTCAGCACCATTCAGCTCAACCATTTTGAAGGGAGCTAAATGATCCAACACACGCGCCACCATCAGCGAGACATCTGAGTGAGCATGACATACTCACAGCCGCCAGGGCACATTCAAGTCAATGAAATACATATATACCGGGAAGGTAAATGGTAGCTCTTTAGTACACAGTACTCACACCTGTGCAATGCAATTATATAATACAAAGGAAATTGAGTTTATACAATACAAAGATGGTCTTACAATCTTTAGAAGCTCCAACAGTATTTTCAAAATGTTAATCGATTAGTTGTGGTCGTGGTGCAGGACCAGCAATGTGTTTGGAAAAAACACCTTTGTTAATTTTATTGATAGTCCATAAATTGCAAGGAAAGATATAGGATAAATTAGCTAAACCAGCTCGCTTATGCCAATAAATAATAATATGTGTAGAATTCCATTATGATAATATTATACAGTTCAAAGGATGGTGCTGTCTGTTCTATTTATATAGACTTTCTTAGTTAACTCTTACAAAACCCCCTGGAAGAAATGCGGCTTCCTATTCAAAGCGGAGACCACATTGCGGGAATAATAAGATATAATTGGCAATACTGACAATAGTGTTGCCATATGGGTCGTTAGTAACAATTTAAACCAGTGCGGTCTCGGCACCTGTTTCGTATTATATAACGATGTTTATCGATACATCTCGATAGATATCGGACACACGATTACAATCGATTATTTCCTAGTATGGTTGGCAGACTGCACAAGATCAGCGGGATACCTAAATAAGTTTTTGTATCAGATTAAAAAGCCAAATCTCAAACTGATTTGTACAAGTTGGCATTGTAATCGTTAATCGTAATTACATAATGTTTGAAGTGTCATAGCTTAAGCAAAGAAGACTATAGAAAATCGTCAAATTGGTCTGTAAAATTGTGGAAGGAGTATGTCTCCTTATGAAGCAGTAAGTGATTTTTTTCAAATGATAGTGTGTATACCCGCGTCGAGCAATTAGGTATCCTTTGATTTATCGAAGCAAGTATAATTTAAAACACACAAATAAACGGCTGTTTAAAACATTTTCAGCTTCTTGCAAAAACGGACGCCCTATCCTACGCTGAGCATCTGTGTTTGTTTCACAACAGACAGACTGCTGAATTCTCCGAAGGGTTAGGCAGAGGTGTACTTCATAGCACACCGACATTTCACCAATTATGTTTAAATAATGTAGGTAATAGGGGGCGAGCGTATTGCCACCATCCGGGCAAAAAATCCACACTCGAGGCTGCTACTTAAAAATTCCTGATGGAAAAACCCGTTAACACGTTTTCGATTGCCCGGGTTTGATTTGTGGCAGCTCAAACTCATAGACCAGATAAAATAAAAAAAATATTTTCAACTTGGACTCATATAGCTAGATATTCTAACAATTTAATTACAAACTATGTTAGTAATATTTATAAACAACTAAACAACAAAAACAAACAAAGTTCCATGACCAAAACAATTAACCATTAGTAGGAATATGCAGCTAGCTTAAAAAGTAAATGATAGGACAATCCAGTTTGCTAGCAATGACAACCAGGAGACTGTTGGAGCTGGCACGCTCCAACTATAGACTAGTGAATTTAAAGATCGCCTTTTCTGCCAACCCTACTTTGATACGTATAGACAGGGGGGCGTACCTACTGGACAGCGGCTTACATGCCATTGTTATACCCGTAAGTCAATATCACTTGCGACTTTCCTTTCTCGTGAATTATGTGCAACTTATACCATATAAGCGATGTGTTGCGATCAAATACATAGGAACTAACTTCTGTTCACTTTCGGTTTTCTCGATTAAGTCGACCGTCCACTGAAACTCAATAATTTATTTCATTTCAACCATTTACTGGCAATTTTGATTTGTCAAGGAGTCGGCCTTCGTGTAAATAACATCACCATTGCTCTCAAAACGCTGAAGGAAAACATCGTGATCCCGGGAACCGGCATGTTCTAGAACCAAAAATTCGAAGACATGTGACATCTACCAGCCCACACTGGGCCCACGTGGTGGATTACAGCCCACTCCCTCTCAAATAGAGGAGGCCTGTCTCCCAGTAGTGCAGTGGGAACATAATCATAATTATAATATCTTTATTGTGGGCATATGTTTGTTACAGGTCTTAACAAAAAAATTAAGTTCCAATATGTCCTGCCTAATAGGCATACAATAATTATG
The DNA here is from genome assembly GCA_963853775.1 of Xanthia togata. Classification (NCBI taxonomy): domain Eukaryota; kingdom Metazoa; phylum Arthropoda; class Insecta; order Lepidoptera; family Noctuidae; genus Xanthia; species Xanthia togata. The sequence continues at coordinate 5,649,978 of OY970802.1, read as the reverse complement.
TATTAGCATTAATTTGAAAATTATTTTACATGTCAAATTTAGTTATTATATGTCAAAATGTAAAATAAATAATAGGCTAATTATGCAAAGAGTCGGTCAGTTAGTCAGAAAGTTGAAGCTAGTTGCCCATTCCAAAACGTAGGTACATCTCTATGAAGAGAACGGGCAAGAAACTCCTAGGTAACTCTTTTAAATCAAGATATTACAAAATCCTGGATATATTATTCTTGTTTTATCTATATGCTGCTACTTAGGATGTGCATCGAAAGCTTACCTATGTCTAGTTGCTCGGGTCATTTGTTTCCAGCCACGCACGCACGCATCCGTGCCTATAGCTTAGCCGTGGGCTGCTGTGGAGCGAGGCCTCTAGATACCAATAGGACGACGTATTTGATTCAATATTATCGTTTCCGCTGGTGATTTATTAGTGTAGTTTTCCTAACATGGTATTTATGTTGTAATTGAACTGAGATATCAATATCGCAAGAATGTGGACGCCTTAGGGCTTCTGTGTGATATTATAACGGTTGGGTTTTGTAATGGTGTAGTTAGAAGGACCAAATATGTATACAGTAAGCTAAAGAAGGCCATATTTTTATGGAGTGAATTAGGTAGGTAATTATGAAAATTAACAACTTTTACTATGGGACCTATTAAATAGGAACAAATAAATCAGCTGTTCCATACATTTTGATCATTCATTCATCATTTTGATTTTTTGTAGTATCCTATTATAGGAATGTACTGTATTTAGAGGCTTGTAAAGTTTCAGACTGAAATAAATTGGATTTGGTACTGGTGTTATCTTTTTTCTTTCCAGTTTTTATAGTATTCGAGACATTAAAATTTACCTGGCTTTAACACCGTTAAATACAACTTTAAGAAGTTTATACATAGTAAGTATCCTTTGTGCTTTTTGCCACTTCAAACAGGTTAAACCGACCACACAATTCACATTGTAAACTTATCTCCTGTCAAAAAGAACAGGAACAATCGAATATCGATGTACAAGGATACGAATATAGTCTGTTCCAAAAGTATCTGAATAGAATGTAAACAACCCCTGTTCGGATTATATCCTAACGCAATCACTCACTAAAGGGAATTAGTAACACATTCATCTGTATTAAGAAGGTTTTTTATAGCTCCCCACTTTTTCCAACAACAATTGTTTGAATTACATGATTAAATTGTAATTGAAAAATCATCGACGAAAATTGAGGTTATAAAATTAACCTTAATTGTGAAATGAAAAACAGATGTACGGGTTTAAGTTGTAGCGGTTACACCGCCACATACGAACTACGCATCAAAGACATGACGTCACACAAATCCTGCATCGCGCGATTAGTTTATCGCGCGAACGACATATATAAGACTATCCGACATCACAACAGTTGGGCAGTTGCCCGCCAGACATAACACCCGTCTGGTCGGAGGATCCTCCATTTTCTATAGAGGATGAGTGAACTTTACACCCTGTTTCTCATGCCTCTAAAAAGTATTCAAATAATCAAATCTTAGCACTCAATTGGCATCCACAGGTAGGTTTTCTGATCCATTAATTGTTTACGTTTTCGTCAGATAGTTTTGGAATGAACCATACCGAGTGATTTCTTTCTTCTCGACAATACAGCGTGGGTGACGTTTAACAGGCCATAAACTACGACACATGCTGTCAATAATAAATAAAACTTATCGTCAAAAGCACGTGCGATCCCTTCCTAGTATGAGTAATGTACTGAGCGGAACCAATATTAACATAAATTCTCCCATATGCGAAACAGCAACATTGTATTAATCGATGTGTACGTAGACGGGCAAGATATGGAAGCGAAAATTAACATACTGGTAGTTTATCATCCGATTTGTTTACTCTACTGGTGGACTAGTGGTAAAGAGAAATAAATCAAAATTTATCTCGAAAGTGTCATGGCATTGAAAAGTGGAGGTTTTTGATTTGATATTTTATGTTTACGAGATCGTTATGGCTTATAAATGTTATTAGACATTCATCTTCAGTTCTAGGCCATTTTTTTCATATTTTTTTCTAGATAAAGTTTCAAACTTTCATCTTCCATTTGATTCCAATCATGGTTTCATGTCTCCCAATACTTTCAACTTATATTGCGGAGATGAAATCTCCATCATCTTTAATTCTTTATGCAGATAGATCTGTATTTAATATCACTGAGCTATTATTAAAGGAGTTCAGACCGTTATAAACAGAACGTTTTAATAATTGAAGCACCAAAATTGCCAGACATAAATTGGATCTTGTCAAATTAAACTATTTTATTGATGCATAATAACGCTTTCGTATAATAATAGTAGCTAAATTAATCAAATAACATTCGTCAAAAATAAATCAATTTGGTATTAATATAAAAGAGAAAGGATTAGAACTGAGTATAGTGAGGCGTTACAAAAATGTAATGAATTTATGTGTTTAGAAATTCAAATGACAAAACTTGTAATGCTGTTTCCGCAGTGCGAAGTAAGAGATTCTCGTGTTGATAAAATTAATTGGTGAACGAATTTATTTCCGATTAGCTTTCTAGTATAAATAATATCAGAGTCCTCTTCTACGTGGTACGATCGACGTGTTAATAACTAGTTTTTTAACGGACTTAATTATATAATTTAATTAATATTTTTATAATCTCTCTCGTTAATCAATGAAGTGTTTTTATTAAGAGATGGAGTGTTATTCAAAGGCGTAGTTTTATAGTGGATCATAAAAGTATGGAAGTTATTGTCGGCTATCAGCCAACACCCATCGTGTCGGATCACACGGCTATACTTATGTGATCTGGACGGGAAGTCCAACAGGTGTTACATTCACCGTTTTTTGTAAGTTTTAAATCCGACACCTCATTTCTACAAGTCTATAAACGGTATAGAATCTATCCAATCTACCGTCTCGTCACAGATCTGCATAGAAAATGACCATCAACTTAATGCTATTTTAGTCATAATCTAGCTTTTCTCCGCGGCTTCGCCTGCGTGCATGTCGGAGAATATCCCACGGGAACGTACTACCGGGACTAAAAGTAAATAATTCAAGAATTCAGAGAGACTAAAACTAAAAAGCCTGTATATATATTTTAGTTTTAGTCATAAATAAAATAAAGTCCTCTGCGTAAACCAGTGAAGGTTTGCATTGCTTGTTTATTCATTGCCATAATTAAAATAATTAATCGAATTTCGTTTCGTTTGAATACGCAATTAATATATTCGTCGTTGCGCGTGCAAAAGTCACTATGTGTTTTTTACACACTTTACAGGAGACGCAAAAAACTGATTTTCTCGAAAAATACTCAGTGTATTCAAATAATTTATTTTTACTTTAATACATATAGCAAATTTACGTAGTTTTAGATAACTTTTGGATAGATAAAATTATTAATAATGTCAAAATTAAACATAATAGGCAAATTTGACACATAGAGTTATTTATTTGAGTCGTAAATACAAGCTATGTGAATTTAGCGCACATAACTACTTTATAATTATATGGAATCTTAAAGAAACTGGCTGTGCGATGACACATAGCTATTTTTTTAGAAATAAATAATTAATAAGAAAGGAAATAAAAAACCAATACATTTCATAATCAAATGACATTATCACTTTATTGAATCAAACAAAATCAATAATAAGGAGATCAAAATATGGAACATTATTAATGGTTCAAATTTTCGTAGAATAGGTGGTAATCGCGGTGCATGACTTTGTAAGTGACTAAATTTGGTAGAATCAATTTTTAGTGGGCCATAATAAAGGCTTACAGGTTCCCTTATGGGTGCCGTGTTTGTCCTCCTCTGCGGCAAATTGCTCCACTCATCTGTGTGGCGTAGTTTGTACTTCACATCACCGTTGAAATAAAGAAGTCCTCTAATGTCTGTTACCGTTGCATCGCCGGTTTTTCTTCCAGGTCTTATGCTTGAAAAACCACCGGGTACATCCTCATAATATTTAAAAAATGTGTACTCTAAGTGATGTACAATGTAAGGTTGTGATGGTCTGGCATCTCTCATCCGCGATATATAGTCAGATGGAGAGTAGATGGGGCCTTTAAACTTTTTTTCTAAAGTTGAATGTGCGCTGTCTACCTCCATCATCGTGTGCCCTTTTTCTAGGATAATTTGCTCTATCATAATGCCCTTTGCAGTGCTGAGGTTAGATAATGAATTGCAAAGTGTTTTATTTTTATTCTGGTAGGCACATCCGTCGGATATCAAAATTACTTTTTTGTATTGACAACAATATTTTTCTATGAAATCAATTATACAACTAGTGACATTGTTTGCGGTTACTCCTCCATCGCCTTCATGCCACACATATAAATATACGTTTTTGTCGTTTTTAACATGAAAAGTATAATTATGTAGCGCTAGTTTCATTTTATAGTACTGCTCTGAAACAAGTAGCTTAGGACATAGTAAAACACTTTGCATATCCATTGATACTACAATCACATCGTCTGAAATTTGGTTAATTGCTTCTGTTTTAGCTGCTCGAGCTTCATCTTTTTTTATAATATGAAGCTGATAAACGTCGTCAGGAATATTCCCTTGTTTGTGGCCAACACAAATGTCACACTGATCTTTGCGTGGCTTAAAAATAGAAATTTTCTTCTCTTTTAAAATCTCCTGAAACTTCTTTCTCCTCACAGCATCCACATTATTAGTCTGGCACCATGAAGCATACACAGAATGCATGTGGCTGAAAGATTCGAAAGACTCTTCAACATATATCTTGGAACTATTTGCTCGGCAGTAGTGGCTTGGAACTTTCGGTACACATTCAAGCCACTTATGAACAGAATCAGATTTGAGTGCCCTAGTCGTAGTTCCTGGTGTGTTAGGGACCTTATCTATTCTTCGAACAGGGGTTCCTTCACTACTTTCTGATATATTTATATTAGATCTAATCCAAAGCTGAAACATATCTTTTTTCAAATCAAACGTCGCCAGAAACAATTCCTTACAAACACGAACCTTGTCACCGTTAAAGCCTGGTAAATAGCAATCAAACCCAAAAGATTTTCTCTGTACATCTATAGAAATTTTTCGTCGTCGTAATATCTTTCTTGCCTGAATCAGTCCGTTTATGTATGATTTTTTAGCGTCCCATGTTGGTAGTTGCCAAAAGTATCTGAAACAATCTTTCCTGATTTCATCATTTATTGCAGCACACAAATAACTCCTGTCCGACTTCTTTTCTGCCCCGTGAGTACATGGCTTTTCTCTTAGTTGCCTGTCGCTTTTTGAAATTTCTTCTAATTTTGTAACGTTATCAACTTTGTTGACCTTATGTCCCGTATAATGTTTTCCCAAAAGCCTCATCTTCTGATTTTTCTTCCTCTTTCTTGTCTCACTTGTAAATCCCTCTTTTTCAGGTAAATTACTAGAAATATTCTCTTTTTCGAGAACTATAGGCTCTAAGCAACCAGTTTGATCATTTAACTGATAAGATACTTCATTCGAATCTCCTGAACTTAGGATTCCATTGCTGGGTATTTCAGAATCGTTTTGGGTTATCAAGCAGGGGTTAACAATCTCACTAATATCAACTGCTGTTGTAGTTATTATAGATTGGGTAGTACCTGTGTAAACTGCAGTAGTTTCCACTCCAGCCGTTGAAATATTATTTGGATGTTCAATATGCACACTAGTAATGTCCATTGTATCTTGGTCCTCACTGTTGGATGGCAATATTTCAGATGGTTGAAACAGTAAACCTGATTCTCTTTCGAGCTCTCTGGCCAACCGATTAATTGATTCCTGTCGTTCATCTTCTCTACATAAAGATATTAGTTTTTTGCTTCTATAAAATCTTGACACATTTAAAAATATATCTGAAAGAGGTAGCAAAATAAAAAGCGTTAGTACACACCACGTAAATACCCAGAAAAATAAAAGCAACTAAAGCAAAATCCGTACATAGTAATATTATAACAAACCGCCATCGATTACTTCATAATAATTAACTATTATGTTACGTTTAGCAGACTAGCACACATGTTGCTTTAGTGTTAAAAAAGAAACCCAAAATATAAAGTGTTAGTACACTCTCGTGACATAATTATATTAACATTGTTAATGTATTGTTAATTACAAACAATTTATACGGTATAATTAATTTATCAATAACGTATAACGAACAAAACGAAAATGTAAAACTTGAAACAGCAATTTATACAATAAGTCTGTTAGTTTAGAGGTTATGTATGTTTTTTTTTTGTAAAATTGTTAGGTAGTTAGAAAAACAAAACTTTTACTATATTAATTTACTTACATTATTTCGGTCGGTTTCGGTACTGCTATAAATACGTAAGCACGTTACACACTTACAAAGTAAACAACCTTTTTATTTTTTTACGACTATTTAGTATAGCGCAAATAATTTTGAATGCGTTCTCCTTCACTGCTAGAATTGCAATGAGCAATTACATCGACAAAACTGTCTATGTGACACACGACCTGTGCGTTTCGTGATCGAGCGAGTCTGAACTTGACCAAAATACTCGCTATGTGCAGTGAAGCACATATCGGGCGCAATTTTTACTTCCACTTTAGTAAACTTATTTTAGCTATGTAAATTATAACACTTAGCGTGTTTATATGGAAATTTCTATGTATGAATGTCACATAGCTACATTCCGTAACTCTTTAAATATTGCATTTATCACATAGCTGTTTTTACAGTATGTGTGTATTGAAATAACGATTAAAACTGCATAAGAAACGGAATTTAACTAAATAACACATAGCGACTTTTGCACGCGCAACGACGATATACGAGATTTAGATCGAGAGATAAGCGCGAATTAAGGGCCGGTCGTACTTGAAGTGGTCTGTAGCTCGTTCGACGTTCATTCACAGTATTTCCTTCGCTGAGTATGGAGCAGGTATATGAATCATTTTTTAAACCATTCACTTTTACGATATGTTTTTTCACATAAATAATACCTATGTGTACATTATATGGGTGTTGTTATTGTTTATTTATATGGAGAACATTACGTAAACGTATGTTCAGTAGAGATCAAAGATTATTTTCAAGGGAAACCTACACTATTTCGAGCGCTGTAATATTCTTGTAAAACACAGTCAACATCAATTTCTTGCTTCTATATTATACAATGAAAAGAAAGTGCAGCAGCTCAGCACTGCAATTCTTTGAACAATGTTAAACACTCCGCGGTACTCAGTGACCCGAGATAGCAGCAAAACAACGCCGATACAAGATAGAAAAGCGACTTCATCGCTTGACAAGATAGCTGCGATTGTCTGACATGATATTTCAGCAGCAAAAAGTGACATTAAACCCGAACAAAAGGAGTGAAAGTGTTTTAGCAGACGCTGGGGGCAAGATCTTATGACAATGGTTGAACCTCGAAGTGATTATACGTACTTCCCGCACCTCATATTATGGCTTCAGCGAAAAAACGCGCGGGAAAATTGACAGTTGTCAATGTCAAGATGGAGAGCGAGGGTAAAAAGCGCGGGAAAAGTGACGTGCACGTGTGTGAATGTCATAGAAATCACAAGTTTACACGTCATTTATTATATTAAGTAGTTAGAGAGAAAATAACAGGTTCACATAACAATTTTCTTGTGTAAATATGATGGTAGAAATGCTATAAAAATGTTAGCCGAGCGATATTTACTAGCAAAAAAAATATTGATTGCGATTTATGAAGACTATTTCTATATATTATATCTTTATAGATATTAAATCAAAAATATGTAGGTATAATCATTATAGACGAGTGTGTGAACTGACCAGCCATTAATAACATCCTTCTTTATTACAATCTGTTGTAAACAACTGTTACTCTATCATAAACTAATAATTAACGGATATTCTCGCCGTTACTCCAATCATACGCATTCAAATCATCTCGTTGTAAGCCTCGTTGGTCGATTGGTCGCAAGTATTACTGTTAAGCATGAGGTCCTGGGTTCGATGTCCAGCTCGGGCAAAATGTAATTAGGGTTTTACATTAGAATTTTCAGTAGCATGCCTGAAATGAAATGAAATTGTTTATTCTGCAAATGGGATATAAGAATCACTTTAAAAGCATATAAAAAAGCGTAATAGAGTGGATATTTCTTATCTGACTAAACCTTTTTTTTTTTTTTTGGTTAACTCCCACTCTGGGCGGAGCGGGAGGGCGTGTCAGACTCTGGCTGACTAAAACCCACCCGTGTTCCTTCAGTTGCCTGTACTTGCCAGGGGCCACGGTATCCCTTTCGGAGTTTTCCGCGACCCCGGCAGATCTGACTACCCCCGAGGTGAAAGAAACTCAGTGGTCAAGTCTCTTTTAAAGCCCAGACGTAATCTAGGTCAGACATATATGAGGACCATGATTAGTGTATGAAATGATCTGTTCAGGAAAGAACCACACCTTGTGCAAATCCAAATGTAAAGCAAAAATAATAAATTGGCTTCTTGATTTGGATTATTCTGAGACGGAAAATATTCTAGCTGTTTTAAGATAAATTAGATAGTAAATTTGTAGACAACTTTTCAAGACACATACCAACACTCACTCTTACAAATATACCTTCACACACACACACACACAACACACACGCACTACACACACACACAACACACGCCATACACTCTCAGGCACACCATTCACTACAAACTCGCAGATTTTGCCTTGATGTGTTCAAATTAGTAGCTACTTAATAGTATTGCTTAAGAGGGTGAGAGCCTGGAGATCTGTCATACAGGTCCCGAACCCACTATAGACTCCAGCTCTCACAAAGGTTACAAATTTAATTTGATTTGATATAATACGAACCATTGTCTGTACCTTTTTGAGAGAAATAAATCATTATTTATTTATTTATTACACATATTTGAGTAGACCTGTCCAGTTAGTGCAAGCATTTGTCAGGTTGATAGCAATAGGCTAGGCCTCTATTTCTTGGAACATAAACATAACTGTCGAAATGTGAGTGTACAGACACCTCTGCTGCCTTAGGGCTCGTGTAGACGGCACCGCTGCCGCGCTGATTTCGATTCGCGAAACCATGTAGACAGTCGCCGCCGCGCCGCCACCGCGCCGTCGCCGCTTGTTGTTGCCATATCAACAGGCTCTCAACGTTTCATATACACAGCTTAGGCGGCGCGGTGGGGCGTCGCGGCGGTGGCGTCGCGTCGTGTCCCTGAGCACTTACCCATCATGGGAATACATGCGGGATATTATGTTATGTCAAAGTGACAGTTCACAAATCGATCGATCCCACTGCGCTCACGCAAACATCATAATAAATTAACATGCGAAGCGCGTGCGCGGTACTCAGGGGCATTCACGGCTCATTTAATGGTAAATGTTTTACGACAAACAGCTTTAGCGTTGGCTTATTGACTGAAATAGGTACTACATGTGCCTTCTAATGACGCGTGACGTGCTTTGATTGCTTATTATAAACCTTTACGATCATTATTATGTGAGGGTATCATAATGGGTTTAGAACATAGATATCCGTGGTTTAGAATATTCTATTCAATAGTTTAACCACAGTATAAATAAATAAGAGTACTGTAGTCCGACGCGTTTCGAAATCTCAGCGTATTGATCAGTACGCAACAGTCTAGCTAGAGGGCTCGGCAGTTACGCACAGACGCGAAGGTTTATCTACCGAGCGGCCGTAGGTAATTATTTCAAGATCACTGCCTGAACTGAGACATAATACTGTTACTTTATTATACTGTGGCTTAGGGTTGGTTGAGGCGTGAGTTTCAGGTCAGGCGTGGGTTTTATTTGATGTTAGGACGATCTCAGTAGCAAACTGATGTAAGGAAATAGCAATAGGCTCACTCCCTATTACATGGAACTTGATATCGATATCAGAAAAAGTGGTAGGTGTACAACACTACAACGCGGTCCGTCTACCTGCCACAGACAATAAATAAACGCCTCAGTTTCTTATTTTGAATTCGGAACAAGTCCTTCATAATTCAATTTCGATTTGAATACCGATCGTTTTATAGTTGTAAGTTGTAATCATTGGTGCAAAATCGCTAATAATACTGAGTAACATAAATCGTTCGCCAATGAATAAACTCGCATACTTTATAAGGGAATATTTATTAGTTGCCTACCTGACAACTGTGACCCACATGTCGCGATCTTACTAACGAACTGTTTAACATTTCGCGGACGAGACTGTTATAAATTTTACTCCGTACAGAGGTTAAAACATCGATATCTCTATGTACTTATATTTATTTAAGTAGCGGACGTAAAGCTGGGTTTACATCACGGTGCTAGTAAAACTGCGCATAAAACTTGAAACTTAAGTAATCCTAGAGATCGATTCAGTGGCGTGGCTAAACCTAAAGGGGGCCCTGTATCAATGTTTAGGGGCTTTTTTACCCTACCCCGGCGAAGCTCCAAAGGGTTGTTTTAACAAAATAACATACTGACTTGGAAGGCTAAGCTGTAACTGTGATCTAACTAAGAGAATTCAAAAGCGAGCGAAGCCGGCTTTCCAGCTAAATGTTCTGTGTTGTTTTACAGATAGGAATACGAGAGCTTGTGTAGATTTTTATGAATTTATGCTTACACACGTATCGTCGGGGGCCGTTTCCAGTGATACGGCTGATACGGCGGTTCGACTGGTTCGACAAAAAAAAGGTAAATTTGTTCCTGAATTTAAAAAAAAACTTTATTTTATAGACTTGACACTCTAAAACTGTTCCCTCAATAGGATCATGTAAGTCAAGTTTTAGTACTACAACTATTACAGAGGTGTAGTATCAAGCTACTCCCAGTGGCTAGTGTTGTAATGTAAACCCCCCTTTAAGGAAAAGTTGTGATCCCATGACTTGTGTTAGTCACGTCTTATTTCGAAACTAGTTTTATAGTTTATAGCTAATAATTGTGGGATCATATCAGCAGCCTGACCTTTCTTTTCATGTACAAACGTTATGAAATTAACAACAATTTTCATTATCGTTTATAGCAACTAGGCATAAGCTCGAATGCGAGAACGAATAAATATCATTAAATAAGTACTGCTGCCTTGCACTTTCGTGTTGGCCCAGTGGTTAAGCCCTCGCCTCTCAAGCACGAGGTTGTGGCTTCAAATCCGAGCAAGTACAAGTATCAATGTGACTTTTTCAATTCATATGTACTTTCCGAGTTTATCTTGGACATTACTGACATCGGTGAAGGAAAACATCGTGAGGAAACCTGGACTTATAGTTAATATAAGACTGAAATCACCAACCCGTCTTGAGCAAGCGTGGTGATCAGTGCTCGTGCCTTCTGTGTGTGAGAAGAGGCCTTTGCCCTGCAGTGAGACAGTAACAGGCTGGTATTATTATTATTATTATCGCTGCCTTACCTATCAGGGAATACAGGTTATGTTATGTCAAAGTGACAGTTCACAAATCGATGTATCCCGCTGCGCTGGCGCAAGCATCATAAATTATTATAGGTACAGATAGTGCAATCCACGACGACGCGCCCCACTCCGCGATTACTGTACTGTAAGCTGTACTTTAGTACGGTGTGGGGCGCGTCGTCATGGATTGCACTATCTATACAATATCGATTGTTTATTTTGTATGTTCTTTTATTTTTCTTCGGAAAAGATGTTCTAAGTTTTCAAGCCAGAGGCTAAAACGGCGCTAAAATAAGCGGAAAATTAATATAAAGAGTTTATGTGTAGCTAATCTATCAGTGCAAAAGCTCTTGTAATCTACTGTAATCTATAGGATTGCTCAGTGACTAAGAACGGTGGCAAGAGTAACAGATATGAAACGCAATTATTCCGCAAATGCATATTTCCCCTCTACCAACCTGCAGAGGACTGTAAACAAAAATCCTATCATCCCAACTATCTCGTATCTTGCCTTACAGTAACTGAATATACAGGAGATAATCAGTAATTCTAGACATAGTAAACAACACTGAAAGCGATAAACTCAAAATCTGCAGCTGGCTTATCCTGCCGTATCTTATAAGAAAATAAGTACACAAGTTAAATGGCGATAATAATAAATAGAATAATAATACAAACCATATTTCTGATAGGGAATGTAAGTTAGTATGCGCTAGGGATGCATGATCCGATAGTGTACATTATCGATACAACATCAAATCAAGCACGACGACGATATTCCTACATTTTGGATCGATACCAACGAATATTATGATATGGGTTTGGATCGATACAAATACCGGTATCGTAATCGAAGGATGGATAGTGTTACCTAGTCATAAATGCATGTTCATAGGTCAAAAGAGCCACCAAGGAAAACATAATTTGATGATAGTCAAACTCAAAACTCAAATTCAAACTCAAAGCATTTATTTCAATTAAACCATTTACAGGCACTTTTGAACTATCAAGGGGTCGGTCAGTCAAAAATATGAGGATAGTTGCCCATTCCAAAGCGTAGTAGGTACCTATGGAGAAGAACGGGCAAGAAACTCCACGGACACTCTTTTAACTCTTAAAATTATGATTGCACCCCATGTGTGCAAATGACAATAAAATTCTATTGTGTCTGAGACACAATAGAATTTTATATTGTTAAATAAAAATTTATATTGTTAAATAAAAAAAATTATACAAAATATTGGTTACATCATTCATTTTAAAATTATGCATGTGAGAACAATGTAGAAAGACGTAGGTACACGTTCGTAAAAGCGTCCGTAATAAAACAGAAAAAACAAAAAGAATCATTCAAAAACTTAAAATAAATTAAAATATTATTTTGATTTTAGTAGAATATTATTTTGATTTCTTAAAATAGACAATAAAATAGATGACGGAACGATGTGATATTTGGAGGATCGGATCGAAGCTATTCGATACCGTCCTTTGTTTCGCATCGTTGCACTCCGGATCCTGCAAGTTATCGATGCAAGTATCGTACATCCCTAGTGCGCGGACTTTCGTTATGCTGGATCGCGGAAGGGATTGGTGCGGAGAATAATCCCGCTGTAGCTATCCAATCGGGCACACATTACACGGACATCAAGACGAGGCGTGGCGTGGGCGCGCCCGCCAAAAGCCTATAAATTGACGGCTAACAGACCCGCCATATTTGAGACGCGTGCGCATTACAAACTTAAAACATTGATCGCGACACGCGGCAAAGAAACCGCACGCAAGAAAATCCCTCCGATTTAAATAAATTCAATATTGGATTTACCCGGATCAAAAACCGATATTTGATTGTAAAGCCGCGTTTATCAATAATTTAAGCTTTGGCCATATACAATCAGCAGTAAACAGCAAAAATATTCTGAAAATTTACACATCAAAGGGTGTGCAATGCGTTGTATTTTAGGTACATAATCACTGCATAATTATAAAACCCCCCGCGTCTGTCTGTCTGAATGCGATAAACTCAAAAACTACCAAACGGATTTTCATACGGTTTTCACAAATGGACGGAGTGATTCATGAGGAAGGTTTAGGTGTATAATTCATTGGTGGTTTTGTGTAAATTGGTTGAAATATGACGACGATTGCTGAAGATGTCGGAAAAAATCAAGCCGATTGGGAGCTTAACTATCGTGCGCCGCGTAAACCAATAGAGTTATAATGAAAACAATGTATTATGGAATGTTGTATATCTGGATCAACACATAGGTAAGTTATTTTTAATCCCAATAGTAAATTCCTATGGGATATTTACCGAAACCCACGTGGGCGAATCCGTGGGTAAAAGCTAGTAAACGATATTAAATGGAAAAGTATTGGCAACACAAGTCCGTGATTATGGCAGGAGAATCGAATGTAATTTCATAAAGCTATTCGTTAGCGGTGGTAGTACAGTCGCGTGCTTTGCGTGTGCACTGCATGTCAGTTTAGCTCCAGGGGAACTGCACACAAATACTAATGAAGGAGACTGGTTATTTGATTAAATAACTACAGTAGTAAATTAAGTATCATCAATGGAGTTGTGTTTCTACGCGATCGTTTTCAACTTTACAGTGATGTTGATTTCACTGTAGGGTTCAAGGGTTTCAGACACATTTTGAAGACAAAACGGTTTATCTGGATCATGCCAATTCAACTGAAATAATTTATAATCCTAACTAATATTAAAACTGCGAAAGTGAGTTTGTTTGTTTGTTACGCTTTCACGCTAAAACGGCTGAACGGATTTGGATGAAATTTACACGGGTAGACCATGACCTAGGATAGGATATAGGACACTTTTTTCCCGCTATTCCTACGGGATCGAGACTTATGCGGGTAAAACCGCGGAACTAGCATCAAATAAATTGTAAAGATCATGAATCACCTGACCTGAAAGTGACGGAAAAGATTAATGTATAATATTGTCTTATTAGCCAAGTGCAGACTAAACTAAATGACAGTGAAAATGTAATCAATAAATAGCAATTAAGTCCAGTAATTTCCCTGGTTATAAAGTCGTTTAATCAAAACAATGACGACAAAATAAGCTGTAAAACGGCCGCGCGTAGGGAGGGGCCAGAGTCGACAAGATCTTGTCGATAATAGTGGCCATTTGGAAGCGACCGAAGGCGAGTGCCCTCGTTTGTATCGCGTTAATATGTTAATACAGACATCCAGTCACGATCTTGCATCCAGTCCACGTACCACTCTTGGTTTACTTACATTGTTTTCGATTCACTTTTGACACATTTATAACGTTACTTTACACTGATGGAGGACGATAAACTCATTTAGGATCGTCAGCTCTTCTAAATTTAGTTTAATCACATCTGTTATATTTTCGTTTTTTTTAATATAAAAACGTTGAACCACCCTAGGAATTTCTCCTGTATTGTGGGTGCGTTTACAAACATTTAAAACTCACATTCACAAACGCCAGACCCGGAACAACTACTTGTAGGTCATACAAATATTTGTTCCGTGCGGGAATCGAACCCGCGACACGCAGCGCAGCAGTCAATCGCTTAACCACTGCGCCAACCGTTCCGTCAAATAGTAATTGCGTTCGCGCCAAAATGCATTTAGAACGCATCGTCAATATGTTTACGTATACTTCGAGTTGTTAGTCTGTATCCAAATCACGATATAACCCAACTACATACAAGCATACGCACTTATTTATGCCAAATACTATCTAAAATTATAAAGCTTGAATTGCAGTTACACGACCCAACTGGAAAGCGAAACGACACAGATAAATCCACTGCAAATGTGGCTGTCCCAGTCTCAAAGATAAAAGGACTCCTAATTGACCACACTGACCCACAGAAAGCTGGAAGTCAGATAACCGCAAGAGCTGACATACTGTGATAACTAATTTCACTTGCATTTCCGAGAACATTCATCTCTGATAAACTACAAAAGCTTGAAGGACAATAACAGCTTGTAAGAGGAAACTTGATGCAGATTAGACAAGGCATGTGCCTTGTTATGCATTTACATTTTATATGCATGTTTATTCTGACAGGCTGCCATTTTGCATATGCAAGTATATCATCTTTATGAGGCCAAAGAAAAGATGGATGAATTGTGTGAGGAATGATATGAAAGAGAAGGGAGTGAATGATAGCGTGACCGTTGACAAGGGAGAGTGGAAGAAGAAAATGTGGTGCGCCAACCCCACGTAACATGGGCCAAGGGCAGGAAGATTATGAAGAAGTAGGTGTATGAGGTATATAAGCATTAATGATGGGGATATAAAACTTATAAGGTATAATCAAATAAAAGGCTTAGAGCAAAGCTTAATAACAGTAATTATCATCTTTAAGTTTATCATCCAAAAATATTTCCACGTTAAGTAGTTAATTCTGAGCAGATCAGCATAAAACAATATTTTTACGACCGATTACGAACAAAAACATCGATATATCACTAAAGAACTTTTATTCGTTTTAAAAACACACATTACATATAATTTAAATTCCCATAAACTCTGTATTTATAGGGCAATAACAGGCCGATAGTAGAAAACAAACTCGTAATATGGGACGCTATGGGTGTATAACGGCTGGCAACATCCATATAGTTTTCACTTTTATCGATAAAATACATCGATGTTTTGCCGATACAGGTGAATCACTAGATTTATGTGTGGCGACTACAATGCATAATTTTTAAGAGACTTAATGGTTTAATCAGCTTGTGGTAAAAAGTGGACTAACTCTAAATCCGTTTCGTAGATCTAGAACTTTTATATTGTGTAATTTAAAAGCTATGACCTTTTTGTTCCATTGAGCTAGATGCACTTTATTTGAGAAATGTTTTATTGTAATTCTCTATCAGTATGTACTGTATGTATGTAGTTAAGTAGTCTCAAGTCTGAACTGTATTATAGAATTAAAATAATTTAACTGGTATAGTTCCAATACATTATACTACACAAGAGAGGGGAGAAGACTTACGCAACTTATGAGTTGTAGGTCGTAGGTTCGAACCCAAGCAGGCGCTTTTCTTTGTGTAAATTATTTCATCACCACTGCCCTCAAAACGGTGAAGGAAAACATCGTGAGGAAACCGGCATGTCCTAAAATCAAAAATTCGCAAATAATGTGACATCTACCAACCCGCACTGGGCCCCCGTGGTGGATTCCGGCCCATTCACTCTCACAAAGAGGAGGCCTGCCGGCAGAGGGAACATTATACTGGTACTTGTTGAAAGATCTACACTGTCCTCCCATACCTAATAACACTGTTATTTGAAAATATTGTAAAAACCAATTATTTTTAAAAGAGTAACCGTGGAGTTTCTTGCCGGCTCTTCTCCATGGGAAACGACCAATTGGAACCGTGCACCTAGCTTCTGACGTTTTATAAGTGCCCATGTAGGTTTATGTAAAATAAAATATTTTGAATTTGAATTTTATAGATCGATTATGCAATAAGTAAATAAGGGAACTCTTATCACATAACTATTAAAAACAACTCGCGTACATCAACCACATCTATTTACGAACACTAGCTTATCTGACTTGTCTCAGTATCCGCAAATTATCATCCAGTTACATTACTAGGGATGTTACTAAGATACCGGATAACCGGAGCTACAACCACTGCATATATCGATTAGATTTCCTTCGCCCATCACTTATAACTGCGTTAATTCGAAACCAATTTGCAACTTCCCTGTACAAATGTGGCGGTGAGAGAATGCTATTGGTGATTTCCTGATGCTACTAGTTCTGAAACCGGTATTTTTCTGTATAGGGAGCTGGATTTAATCGCAATTGGATCGTGTAATCATGTGGTTACGGTTAATCGGAAGTATCGGGACGTTTAGCGCTGAATAATTAGAATTTATTTTCTACTAGCTGTTGCCTGCGAATTTGTCTGCCATCCAGGATGAAAAGTAGCTAATGTCCTTATCCAAGTCATGATCTACCCATGTGCTAAATTTCATTCAAATCCGTACAGCCGTTTTAGCGTGAAAGCCTAACAAAAAAACAAACTCACTTTCGCATATAGGATTTCTTTGTATTAGGACGTATTAAACGTGTTAGACGCTGACTCTTTGAAGTTATTTTGTTTCAGTTAATCTAATAACTGTGGACATGCAGTTCTTGAATTGACATACATTTCTCAAGAAGCCCAATAAACTCCTCGGAGAAGAACCCCATTCCCGACACCCTATCAAACTTAACTGACTGTGCACAACTTAGTAACAATATAGTAGTTTCACCAATGTATCGATCATGCCATGTAACAGCGACACATACACAGATAAACGGGTCGAGTACTTTCTACGCATGCGTGGGCGCAACAACCGCTGAACATTAATTAATGCAATTGCACACAGACGCGAATCGGGTGAAACCAGACCAACCATCGGACGCTACAGAAAACCCAGTATAAACAACTCTGACATGTCTATAAAATACTTCAAAAATGGAATTGTTTCGAACCCCTGCACTCACAGATCGACAACATTTTTATTGTCAGTTCTATTCCTTATTTCTGTTACATGTAACTTCTGTTCTCATCTGTGTACCGTCAATACAGAATGAAAAGTGATACAAATAAATTTGAAAAGCCGTGAGAAAGCACTGACTCACCTGTCTGTACGCAACTGCGATGACTATGCGCTTCCGCTTGATATTTTATTTCCTCCACATTAAACTTTATTCTGACACGTCCCCCTGTACGGTATTGTGTCTAGTTAGGATGTCGACAAATTAAATAATATTGTGAAGATATTAACACTCACCCGGACATATTTAATATGACGCGTAAAATACCGTTTATTGTTATCACGTCTATACTCAGAGTTGCCATGTATTTGCGGTATGACGTAGTCAGTATTATTTTTTTGCTTCCATCTATCTCTATGTTTATAACCATATTTCACACAATCCATGCGTAGTTCAAACTCATAAGGCCTTAAAAGTTTCGGTCTAATCTCACTCAAGTAGGATCAAGAGCAATGAAGAATAATGAATGGGGATTTCTAAACTGAAAACTATTTAAAGTTACTTGGTGAGTAAGGAGTGCAACTGACTAATGTGAGTAATCAATTATACTTGCGCGAATCCTTGCCAGCGTGGCGCCATATATAATTAAGAGGAAAAAATATTCTAAGTAAAGACATTTGACATCATCACAACATCGGGTCAGCATCCCAATGAGAATATTTACATACTAGTTGACTAATTACTTAATTACCTTTAATTAACTCTGCTACGAGTCTAAACTTTATTTATTTAACAAATGAAAGTGAGCAAACTGTTGCAAGAAACATTTCCTACAGTAATGATTTGTTTACATAGGCATCTTATCAACAGCCTCTACAATAAATTTAATGACAGAAGGACCAACCCTTTTGTGCTGATATAATAGTCCTTCAAACCGAATTTCGGTCATGGCGAACAATCTCAGCGGAGACAAGCCTTCGGCGCGAGAGATGTTATAGTGCACAAGTGTGTGCGCAGACACTGTGGTGCAATCTCTCTTCTCTCACTCTCATAGTCCGATGAGACGGCAATCCGACACGACCGGAGAGAGATCAGGCGCAGGGCCAACGGCTTAAACGTGCTTTCCGAGGCACGAGGGTATCACACCGCCAACTTCCAAACTCCGGGATGTTACTAAGGAATTCCTAATGGAAAAAAAAAACAATAACACTTTGCCCAAACGGGAATCGTCACGTAAGGAAAAAGCGTTATGCCCGAAAAAGTCAGTCCCAAGTGTGAAAAGTTTTTGTTCTTTATAACACCACGTAGCAAGACCACCGTACAAACGGGTTTTGTCTACGGAAGAATAGACAAAATGACAGATTGTGATTGTTTATCTGTTATTTTGTCTATTCTTCTATCGACAAACAGTGTCCCACGAAACCTTCCTTTTTGATGTGTAACATCTTGCCTCTCGATTTCCTGCAAATATTTCCTCTCGCTTCCCTGCAATGAGTGATTTCTTGAAAAGGGACGGAAGTGTATTACAGGAAGCCGGGAAAGCGCGCGCTATTTGATTTGACCAATGAGCGCGCGCGGTGCTAGAGTTGGCCGTCAGAAACGACCTTCTTTTTAAATGTTGCTTATTACCTTAATGTTCTTTATTACCAAGGTGAGATGTCATGTCATCATCATATGCGACTGCTGTAAGGATCGTTTTAAATCGTTTAGGTTTCGTCTTAAAATCTAATCTACGAACAAAATTTAAATCGTTCTCGATTAATCAAACGTTTTTAACCATTTTTGGGTTTATCGATAGGAAACACGCAAAACAACCCTAATCAATACGTAAGCGGCAAGCGCATTGGAATCAATTGATACAGTAATGTAATGAAGTTATGATACAATTTAACTAAACATGTTCATGCTTGTCGGCGCACGCACCGTGCGCGGCTGCGTCCTGCGGAATAAACCGGTTTTTGAAAACGTTCTCATTTCGTTTTTGTTTGGAATAAAAATGTTTCACAAAGAAGAACGAGAACTGTTAGAAACGTTTTAAAAACGTTATTTTAAAAAACGTTTCCGAGCCCTAGTTCCTTTAGTAAAAGTTTTTCATAATGATGAGTACAATGACCCATTGACAGGTTTTCAGTTATTTTAATTACCTACACGTTGCAGGTCCGTCTCATTACACAGTTCCCAGTAGGTCCAACCTTTTCGCGCCTGATATGATTTAACAGTGCGCCTGCGCCCATCGCCTCTAGATACTGTCTCGTTAAGCATGTTTTGTTGCTCCTGACTGGAATCAGTTAACACGCCTCGGGTCTGACGTCATGCAATAGATGAATGAGTTACTATTTATGAGGTAAGGTTTCCGTGTTGTGATTGTAAGAGGGAGAGGGTACACAGACGAGAGCGAAGAGGAAATGTGAAAGATGTGTGGGAGAAGATATGCTGCGTCGAACCTAAATGAATTGAGATAAAGGAAGGAATAGGTATAATGATTATGATGAGGTGTGAACGAGGCCAAATAATTCTCTTGAAGATTTGTAAGGCAGAAGAAATGTAAGACTTTAGTTATGAGGTACGGTTGCCGTTTTGCGATTGTAAGAGTGTGAACAGACAAGAGCGAATTGAGGGTAGCTGCGAAAGGGGCCCAGAATCGTAAAAGATGTGTGGAGGAACCTCAAATAAATTGTGATGAGTACAGACGGATGAGGATGAAAATCAAAAGCACTTTTTGAACGTCAAAATTACATAAGACAGTCCACCAAAACGCCCGCCCTGCACCATTTCCTAGTGTTTTAGTTAGAGAAGTGGCGCAACAAACTCCCCAGCAGCAGAAGAACTTGATGAAGTATCAGGCCTATAGCATAAATAAAACTTTTGAAGATTGGTGATGCTGTTAGAAGAAATGCAAGGTTTCTGCGTCTAAGTTTTCTTCCACTGCAGACTTATTAACTTTTTTTTTTATACAGTTTTTTTTTTTTCAAAAGACGGTGTCTTGTGCAAGTTCTTTTAATTTATTTTCCTATAAAAGAACTAATTTAAGTCCGTCTTCAATTTCATGAACTAAGCAATATTTATTTGAGAGAACGTGAAAGGACTCCATTTATAAAAGGTTATAAACTCTTTCATGTCGAGAAAGCTCCACACGACTATCAACAAAAACATCGATATTTATACTGATTGGAACGTCAAGAACTCATAGAATCGTTCCCATCGTACTTCCTTTATTTAGGATAGTTTCAACAAAACCGATATTCTGCGTTATATTAACGTTGTTTACGACTTCACTTCAAAGCAGCTTCATTTACTTTTATAAATTGATAGTTAATAAAATATAATGACTTCTGCAGTCCTGCTTTCACCACACCATCTATGGTTCATTTCATATTATATAAATTAAACGGTATAACTTTTGAAGATGTATTTCTTTTCACCCCAGAATATTTCGCAGATAAATAATTTATCGATATTAGCGTTTAGCTTCCGTTAGAACTTGTTCACTAAAGAGTTTCTTAAAGCACAGCAAAAGTCTTCTTCCTTATTAAAAAATATAAAATCTTTGTAAAGGGAGCATATCCACGATAATGCAATGTAACTCTTACCTAATTGTAAAAAAATATAAATTAGAATGATGCCGTGAGTTTTATACAACTGTCGGAATTCAAATTTATAGCTTAAAAAAATGATATTCTTATATCATTGTTAAAAACTATAAAATATGAATTCCAGTTACATTGCAATGACTGACTAATGGTTTTACTTAAAAAACGTTACAGAGAATGTGCTCCTTAAGACCTACCTACAGCAAAAAACTTACTAATTTTAATCGAAGAATGCAAATGATAATTAAAATTTAAAGTTGTTTGAAATTTAATGAAATAAAATTGTTTTAGTATTCTGTAAATTGGATATTGGAATCACGTTTACACGTAGGGGAGAGTGTGTATGAAAGAGCCAAGCTTTGAAAGAGCCGATGCGATTATATCCCACTTAACAGAATCCTACCATAATTCAATTGTACTCTTTGTATAGCAACACTGGACAGCTACCACCCACAGACATTTGACAGTTCTAGAAAATCAAATGGCGTCGTAGGACTGAATTGAAAATTTTGAAGGCAAAATATAAGTATTTTTGGGTTTACTTAAGTTTTTTTGACTAGAAGTGTAAAGCATAGGTTGACAAAACGAATATGTTGTATTGTTATGCATATAGTTGGCATTATTTTACACAAATATTATTGTTATGATGTTATGGTAAATTGGCTGTAATTGGAGGTTATATTTTTTAATACAAAATGTTTTGAAAGAGCCATTGTCAATGTCTATGAAAGAGCCGGCTCTTTCATGACACGAAAACTGGCTCTTTCAATATACTACTAGCTTTTAGTTTCATCAAAACTGGCATTTATCCTTTGAATTCTAATACATTTTCTGATGATGATTTTCTTGCATCATACGTGACCGACAGACCTAATCCAGTTTCTCTTGATGATTCTACGCCGGAAAACGTGAGACCAAGAACACCAGAGTGCAGCACTTTTCATATTATGAACACTTCAGAAGCTCCTAGAATTCCAAATGTCGGACCCATACCTACCCACAAATAATTTGATTGACAACATCCCATTGCAATTGCCAGAAAGTTTACAGCCATCAACATCAGTATGACAACAAATTGCAAGTCTATTAGTATTGCAACAGTCTATTAGTATTACAATAGTATTGCAACCTTTCCTAAAATCAGGACCTAGAAAAAACGCTAAGCCAACAATCGTAAAATGTCTTCAGCTATAATCACAGATACTCCTAAAAAAAACAAAATAAAAGAAAAAGAAGGTAAAGCCAAATCTAGAATGTTTTGTTTTATCAGTTTTATAAAAGTATTATTAATGATTAAGATTATTGTAAGATGATTATTTGAGACTGATCAAAAGCTGTGATTTTTACTTACGTTTAATTTTGATTATATTTTTGAGTATTTTAAGAGATATTAAAATTGTTAAAAACTAGTTTGTTTGTACAAAGTGGAATCTGGCTCTTTCATAGCACACGGTAGCTCTTTCATTGACAGGCTGTTTTGAAAGAGCCAATTTCCCATTTTTTTTAAATTAGCTATATTTCAGATTTCTTACATTGTTACCTAGTTTTTTTTTTATTTCAGTATCATAACTAATAGACTGATCATTGAAAAAAAGTATTTTTGTTTAAAAACAATGAGCCTAAAATGTTTTTTTTTTTATACTTTTTAAAACTGGCTCTTTCATGCACACTCTCCCCTAATCTTAAAAAAAAAAAAAAAAAACTTACTACTCTGAGAAGAAAGGCCGAAACAAACTCAGAGGTCAGTTTCTCTTTTAAAGTCCAGACATAATCTTGGTCAGGCCATATTGAGGACCATGTAGATTAGTCTGAAATGGTCTTTTGAGAAAAGAACCAGACAGATTTGACCTGTCCTGTCAGTGCAAGCATTTGTCAGTAATCGTGGAGCTCAACTCGACGAACAATACCAAAGAAAGGACATTTGGGTAGGCCGCATAAACTACTCAAACTGCCAGACCATCATTA
This sequence comes from Xanthia togata, assembly GCA_963853775.1. Classification (NCBI taxonomy): domain Eukaryota; kingdom Metazoa; phylum Arthropoda; class Insecta; order Lepidoptera; family Noctuidae; genus Xanthia; species Xanthia togata. The sequence goes on along the minus strand of OY970802.1, from coordinate 5,626,542 downwards.
AAACAAACTGAGAAAGTTTTTTTTTTTTTTAAACCACATAATCCTCACATTCACAATAATTAAAATAATATAATACTTTAATTGTTTGACTTACATTACGGAATTTAAAGTCAAAAGGTCACCACAAGACAGCCAAACAAAAAAAAACTTTATCTATTGACACTACAGACACTTACAAATGTCAAACTCAGTAAGAGCAGGTACTCAAACCTCGCAATTAACTACTATTTGCTCTCATAATGACATTTTGACAGAATAACCTACATAATAAATACTGTTACGTATTACATAACACAGTTCCTAGGTTCGCACGGTCATTAATTAGCAGAAATGTTTAATAGCGGCGGTGAAAGCATTGTCTCCGAGTCGAGTTTAGGATAGGCAATACTGTGGGAAGGCAGTGGGTGGCGTGGGCAGTGCATAATTACCAACACCGATATACCCTGAGCTCCCTTACCCCCCTTTACCCTAACTTGTTTCCCCAGAAAAGGGGAGACTGTGCCTGAATCTAGAGTTCAGCATAAAATAGTCAGAAGTGGTAAAGGAACAAAGACCGTTAATTTGTCCGGGATCAAAATTGCCTTGTCCATGAAATCGATTACGTTTTTGTTTAATCGATGAAAAATGTACAATCGTTTGTGGGATAGATTTTGGGTTTGGGATGAAATAATGACAATATTAAGTTGGATTGCACCTCGATTTAAGATAAGGTACCTTAAATCGAAATTAATTAATTAATGTCGGTATACGATACAGCAGATCATCATCTCAAAATCTGCCCAGCCTTTTCCCAACTATGTTGGGGTCAGCTTCCAGTCTTACCAGATACTTACAGCTGAATACAATAATGAATTACGACACAGCACTTATGTATGACATTGTTATAGTCAAAAAATATTTTCAAAACTTTTAGCTACCTGGGCAAAAGAGTATAACGGTTGTAAAAAAAAACAACTTAAGCTTATCAGAAGCAATTCTTTAAAAATATTTTTACTAGCAGAATCGCGTAGTTAATATTTAATTACCAATTCATAACCTAAATTACGTAAACAATCATAAAACCATTACAATCACAGAACTTAACAAGGCAGTGTCTTATCCCATACCATTCATCCATTAAAGTCTAAAGTTGATGTTAAAATACTATAGCATTAATAAGGAAATAATTTTGCGAATAGTTAACGTCCCATAGATATAGAGGAGGCGATAACCAAGTTATTTACTGACACTAAAGTCATGCGCGTTTCGCTTTGAGATCGCTATTAGTAAACACGCATTCTGGTTTGCTTTTATTCCACACACGGGCGGGTAAAACGACCTAACAAATCGCATTTAAATTCTAACTGCCTTACTAATAAACGTATTATAACAGGTGAATAGTTACACACCGTTTTCTCTCTTTCAGTCGTCAGTAATTTGACTTTCGAAAGAAGAAGACAAAGCATTGTGTAACTACACAGATTCTATACAACGTTTATTAGTAAGGAGGTAAATATATTTCGTATGTATATTTGCAAGGGCACTTATGAAATGTCACAAGCTAGGTGCACAGTTCCAATTGGTCGTGTCAGAGCCGGCAACTCCACGGTTTAAAAATAATTTGTTCCTACGTTTTCAAATTACTGTTTTTTTTGTAAGGGAAAACAAAACAGTAATACACACATCAACACGGTCTAGGGATATTTCATACTCAATTAAATAACTCGAAAAGTACTGGCCGCATTGGAATCTTTTATACACCGATTTGTTTGTAATTTATCTCAGACTAATTCCAAATTAAAATTTTTGAAAATTCTTTTGTTTTTGGTGGCATAAAAATGTCTTGATGTATAGGAGAGGGAATTTTCATTTGTGCGAAATTTAGAAAACAATACGAATTACGTTTAGTTACAGTTTTTTTTCATTTTTAAACGAAAGATAAAGTTAAAATTGAGGTATTGTAGCCATGCAACGCCGACATTTGACGAGGGCGGAGATGTTACGAGCTGTGGGAATGCTGGAAGCTGGATCTGTTCAGCGTAATGTTGCTGAGGCCATAGGGACCCATCAAAATGTAATTTCAAGATTGTGGACACGCTATCGTGCCACAGGTGAAGTAGCGGAGAGGCACCGGGGGCCAAGTCGCATCACTACCCCCAGACAAGACCGATTTTTGCAAATTACTGCGCGAGCTCAACCAAATGCAACGGCGACTCAATTGGTCCAAAGGCTGCGAGTGGAACACCAAGTGCTTGTGAGTGACCAAACTGTAAGAAGGCGACTGCATGAAAGCAATCTACGCTCTCGTAGACCACTCCGGGTCCCACCTTTACGGAGAGGCAATCGTGGACGACGATTAGAATGGGTTCGGAACCACGTGGACTGGGGCCGTGAGCAATGGTCCAATGTGCTGTTCACGGATGAATCCAGGTTCGGCTTCCATCCAGATTCACGAAGGACGCGTGTTTGGCGAGTTCCTGGACGATGGAGCCGTCTCCAGAACCCTCAGGAAGTTCACCCATACCAAGGAGGAACAATTATGGTTTGGGCAGGAATTCGTCTTGGAGGACGGACGGATCTCGTTTGGGTGCGGGGCAATATGACGGCAGAACGATACGTCCAACAGGTGCTGGGGCCCGTAATCTTGCCCCACAGAACACAAATGGGGCAAGATTTCCTGCTCATGCACGACAATGCCCGGGCACACACGGCGAGAACGGTAGCAGCTTGGTTACATACACATAATGTTAGGGCCTTAGACTGGCCTGCTCAATCGCCAGATCTAAATCCCATTGAGCATGCGTGGGATATGCTGCAAAGAAGAGCTCTGAAGGAAGTTCCTGAAAATCTGGCTACAGAAGATCAACTTTTTGCGCACCTCAGAAGGACATGGGACAATATTCCGCAGCAAGAAATTGACAACCTTGTTCTGAGCATGCCGAATCGTTGCCGATGTGTTATGAACATCATGGGCGCTTTCTCAGACTACTAAATTCAAGTTTATAAACACAAATTAAATGATATTTCTATTTTTTTCAGTTTTTACTCACAAATTAAAAGTTAATTCATATACGGTTTCCGTCTATGCTTCATTTTTTTTCCATAAAATCCTGAAATTTTAATCTAAGTACCTTAACCATTATTAAAAAATGGTAGAATATTAAATAACGTATCTTTTAAATATATACATGTCATATAAATAATTAACACATTGATAGTAATTCGCTTTTTTAAAAATATCCCTAGACCGTGTTGATGTGTGTATATTAAAAATAAACAGAATTTACTTACTAATAAACTTAACAAATACTTATAGCAAACAACAAAAACAAACAACATTTTCCACAGATTACAATTTAGATTTTTACAAACTGATGGCAAACGTAACTGTAGTCAGAGCAAAATTAATTAAATGAACAAAAGAAACTTAAAATAACAAAACGAAACTTGTCTGTGTATTCAATCACACACATCCCACACACATTCACATACACAACACACATCCTGACACACACACAATTCCAGTCTTACAGGCACACTTATAGCTTTACCTTTAAATGTAACCCATTATAGTTTTAATTTTTTTTGTATAAAAATAGTAAAATAGAGTTAAACAAGTATTTATAAGTACCTACTAATAATGCATGGAAGAGTGGAGTCTCCTAATACAGGCTTTATACGCATAAAAGGAGGCTCCAATCATCACTGATGTGATATGAAATCTTGTTCATTCCAATAAATCTTTTTTCTTTTTTCATTCTACGCTTACGCTGTTGGTCCCGGCTGTCATTCGTGGATCTTTGACAGTCGTTACGGGTCGTCAGAAGCCCGATAGTCTGACCAGTCTTACCAAGGTGTATCGTATTACCCAGTTACTGGGTTGTGGATGTCAGACAGGCAGTCGCTCTGTCTAAAATACTGGTATTCAGCTGCATCCGGTTAGACTGGAAGCCGACCCCAACATAGCTAGGAAAACGCTAGGCAGACTGATTGATAGTTAGGATTAGCCGGCAAACGAAGCAAAAGGACCCAGGGGGTTTATTCCCCAGGGGAATAAAGCGTGATGTTATGTAGGTACGTGTAGTCGGCAAACAGAGGAATTGCTACCACCGAAAATATATATTCAATTAAGCTGAGCGAACACCCAAGCAGTGTGTACAATCAGTTAGAAGGTGCAAGACAAACGGTTTTGTTGCGCACGCGCAATTTGCCATACTTGATGTGCTAGAGTTATGGAAACAAATTGCCAATCGTCCATATAAGTCGATAATTAATTGTGATCAATGGGACAGTGGAATAATTATGTTATTTACTGCTTCGGACCGCGTGTGAAAGTGATTGTGAAACCGCTGGGTCTTTTAATGTATTTGCAGGTAGGTTCATATTTTAGGAAAACATATGTCAATAGGCGTCGTCCTAATTGGCTAAAGATCGTACGAGCAAGCGATGCGATTTCGTCACACGATGAAAATGATCGTGCGATGGTCCAACAGGTGTCCTTATAGCTCGCGCGATAGACATCATTACGATGCCGCCGAGTTGCTCTTAACTCGCGCGATGACGCGTGACCAATTAGGACACTCAAAAGAGATTTGTTTGATTGCACGATCGCACGATCAAACCCATCGTACGATCGTTATTAAGCATCTCAAAGACACTCAAAAGAAATGTTTGTGTTTAATCTCGTCGTGCGACAATATAGCATCGTGTGCTCGTACGATCGTAGCAAATTAGGACGACACCTTAGTGTGCTTGAAAATAAGAGACAAAAAATATTTAGTTCTCACGTGAAGAAACTTGGCATGAACCATTTCATAAAACACCAACTTCATAACATTGAACAAAAATTGAACTCATTTATTTGCACTTTCTGATAGCGAATCAACAAAAGTGCAGTCATTATTGTAAACGAAAGATACGTAATTAAATAAGTTGTACAATTAGAAAGCTATTAGATAACTTTATAACCTCAATATTTAGTAATCCGTACTCCAAGGGTGCCAAACGGAACCCTAATACTAAGCCTCCGCTGTCCATCCACAGATTGGGTATTTCTACTGACGCTTTAACAACAAATAATGAAAATTAAAATAAAAATAATAATTAAAGCGTTTTTTGCTCGATCTTAAAACGGTACGAAACCCTTCATGTGCGAGTCTGACTCGCACTTGGCCGGTTTTTTTATTTATGACGCCTTATATAAATAGTGCAATCGGATCTAAGATCGGAGACATAAAACTAGATTCTAGAGTTAATTTCGCAATCGATTTAGCTGTTTACGGCTGTAATAAAACTGTGATAGACATGATTAATGGTCATTAATGGTCACGTGTGAATAATGTTAACTCATATTCAGGAAACAACAAAGTTTTCTATCAAGAGAATTGATAGTTCTAGAAAGCTTTCGAGAAAGAAAAAAAAAAAGAAATCTTCGCTGATATAAACTTTACAGCACCCTAATTGCATAACACACGATCAATCACAATCTGTTTCATTTTGACAGTTCAACAACATTCATTGCGTTATTTACTTACGTTGTTGAGCACACAAAATACCTATTTTTTCTAAATACTTTTTTTTACATCTGAAACTAAATATTCGGCGTTTCGATATTAATTATTGCATTTCATAATCAGTAATTTAGTTCACTAGTTAACCATATTTCCATACAGTAATATTGCCAAATTAATCCAAACACCGAAATATTGGACAGCTATTTGCAACGTTCGTTGCCCAAAATCAGAATGCGTTAAACTTTAATTTGAATAATGTAACAGCTACTATAAGATATCAAAGTAATCACAAAATCCCAATAATAAGGCGGTAGACCTCTGATGGTCAAGATATAAAAAAAACAAACCGGGCCTTTCGCGATCAAATGCGAAAACACACCCACAAAATGTGCTACGGTTGAAGTTCATTGACTCATCGCCTAGCACAATGAAACAGTGACGCAAACTATTACGCTATCGATACTCGACTCGCAGATAATCGAGACTCGTTGTATAATCGAGCGATATCGAGATACGATCGCGATCGAGGCAGACGCGTGTCGTGGGCGGCGCGGGCGCCAACACGGAGTAGGAAACAAATGAAGTGCGCACTTTACCATTCGTTGTCAGGTGAGAGATGAAAGATCTGTTATTGGATAATTGCCGGGCATATGGGACTTGGAGGTGGTCCATTTCTATTCTTGAATATGATGAAATCCTTACTAATATTATAAATGCGAAAGAAACTCTGTCAAACTGTCTGTGTTACCTTTTCAATTATTAACGACTGAACAGATTTGGATGAAATTTGGCACACGGATAGTCCATGACCTGTGTTAGGACACAGGATACTTTTTAATACCGGTAGTACGTTCTCGTGGAATAAATACCGACCTCCACGCGGGCGAAAGGCCACGGGCACAACCTATTACTCTATTAATTCACGGCAAGAATTCTAGCGCGCTCAGCACGCGTAGCCGCGACCACCGTAGAAACGGGTTAAGAATAGACAAAATGACAGATTGTGATCGTTTATCTGTCATTTTGTTTTTTTTTTCCGTTGACAAAACCCGTCATGCTAAGCGTACTGGTGGATTTCAATCCTGAACTTAATTTATTCAGTGCTTTGGTTTCTTCTTACTCCGTGATAGCAAGTCCCGTGACTTCTCGCCTCGAGACGCAAGTCGTCAACGCAACCAGTTTAAGAAAACGAATAATTAACAAACATAAATAATTATTTGCTTACTTTTTTTTACTCAGATGTTACGCGTCAACGTAATTGATAGTCGTTCTTGTGGACGGAACTGAGAATTAATAACTACTTAAGTAGGTACGTAACTAGCAGACACCGGCGGAAGTTTCGACAGGCTGTCATTTTATTAATATCATAACATTAGCGAGCTGTGAGTCATTCGCACTACACTACACTGTAATCTGTTCCGATAGTATCTATCAGATGAAAGTGTAAACAAAGCTTGTTCACTTCTAAAAGGAATTTAGAAACACATTCATCTGTATTTTGATGGTCTCAACTTTTGCCTAAAATTATTGTATGAATAAATTGTAAGTAATTGAAAAATCGTCGACAAAACCACGTCGTTGAGGTTATAAAATTAACGTCAATCGTCTAATGATAAACATCTTTAGATTTAAAAATAGATTTACAGGTTTACGTAGGTACTCAAATAAAATATAATATAACATTTGAAAATCCCAACAAACGGTTCACCGATACATAGATATTTCCTGTCACTAATTAATAAATATAAAACAAATCAATAAAGTTTTATGTCTTACTTACTTATAAGGAAAGTCATTTGAGGCACTTGGCGACTCTCCCACGGGTAAGGTAAGGTCTAACTTGAACGTACACTTATTAGCTTGGCTTTATTTATTTAGCCTTAAAACCGGGGAAGAAATCTTTCCCTTCTTTTCATTCCCTGGACGTATAGTACTAAAATAATATATTTCTTCTTAGCGTGTCGTACATGGCATATATTGTTTGAAAATAAATCAAATTGTTTGTTTGGTCCAGTACTCGGCAACGCTAACAATAATAATTACTTTATCTTGACTTGGCTCGCAAGGTTGTCGACATGTCGGGATGTGGACTCAGCGATCATTGTGCCGATAGTCGTATCAGCCAATGGCTTAATTGCCAAGAGCCTCGACCAACACCTAAGGAGGCTCTCGTTGGGCAGCTGGATTAAGGCGCTACCCCGAGCTAAGTGGCGCCCTCATTGAATAAAAAATCGTAGCATAGCATAGAAAATAAAGATAAAAAAAGGAATCTTGGAGTTTGTTACAAAGAGGATAAAATATTTTTACGTTGTTAAAACAGGACTCAAAGTGTTTCGTATCCAAAGTAGATAGCAAAAGTGTCAAAAACGGCCGCTTTTGACACTTTTGCTATCTACTTTATTTTATTTTCTATGCTATGCTACGATTTTTTTATTCAATGAGGGCGCCACTTAGCTCGGGGTAGCGCCTTAAGGGCTTGATTCAGAAAGCGGTACTCCTGTTAGAAGGTTCCTCTCTCTGGAGCCCTGACCGCCGGTAGCTTGGACCCTGTTCCTGATACCAGTGGGCTACTATTTTTTTTATATTTTTTTTATTCTAATATTTAAAAATATAATTTATATGTACTCGTACATAGTAAAATAAAGGAAATAATTACTTTAATAGTCATATATCTTTGTTTCCTTCCTGCAATAGTCCAACACCAACCGAGGTTTGGCTTGGGTGCACTTGCATAATGCGAACAGGGATAATCGTCGGTTGGTGCCTCATTTCATGAAAAACGTCTAACGGGCCTCTACGAGATGGCTTCGGTCCCTCGTACGCCTTCCGAACAAAGGTCTAAGAAACGTTAAAAATTATCTATAAGATGAAGAATTTATCAACCCTTCGTAATTTGGAGAGTTTCACTAAATTGACTATCTTTTACTTACATTTTAGATCGTATGTTTTCTCTGGGGTGTAGATTTTTTACTGCAGACAACTTATTAGGTACATACCTGTAACAATAAGAAAATATAAGTAATACAATAATTTTCACTTTAGTTACTTGTACTAACTCAATTCACCCCGTCAAGTTCTATAAACATAAGCTTTGACCTGACCATGAAAAAAAATTAACCTACAAAAATATCACTACAATGGAAATAAAAATGGACGGATATGGTTCAACCCAGCAGGCAAAGGTCGCGTGAAGGACGAACATCGAAGCCCCGAAGGTCAGGTTCAGGGTTTACTGCCGAGGTTACCGCTCGTCTATTGATTTTACTTGGCATTAGCGTGCGCTACGGAAATGAATGTAGCTTTCATGAAAATGTTACTGTTTCTGTATTTGAAGGTTCCATGGTTACAGAATGTTTGTTTATCTACTGTTAGGCAGGGAAAAGGATAGAAATAGAATACGAGGCGGTGGCAACAACTTTTATTTGAGTAGTTTGAAGTTAGTGTCACAGCTTTCTTAAGGCAGCCCCCTTACCAACACTGATGGGTCTGCGGGAGGCTGACAGGTGCGAAGTGAAAACGCGACGCGATTCTGGTAGAACAATGTCCATGAAGTTTTCATAGTTTTTTTTTTTACTCATTTTACTTTACAAACTTCTACAATAATAATTTTACATAGAGGCCTCCTTTTAAGTATGATAAATACCTGTGCTAGGAGACCCCGCTCTTCTAAAACTAGTAACAATAATAATGTAGGAGTGTACATACAAAACATAAATTCAACTTAAATCTAGGAGGGTATGAGTGTGTGGAGGAGTGTGAGTGTGTGTGGCCCCCCCACTGTTGAGTGTGTGTGTGTTTACAGGGTGTGTCCGCGTGTGTGTATGCCACTTGTCGTTAACTTATCACATGATACTTTGTAAAAGAGTTTCAATGTCGTCATAACTCTTGCATTTTAGCCAGTCATTTCTTACATTCTCGATAACTCATAGGATAAATATTAAAAAAAAAAAAATTAATTTGTTGTAGATGGAAGCGGATTGTCTGGTGAACTGCCTTTTCGCATATGATTTTGGTTTTAACCGAGACTTCTGGTGCAACAAGATATTTTCTCCGTTTTTTGTTGAGACTAGAATCATAGGGAAGGGTTTTGTGTAATTTTAAAGCAGCATAGAGTACATATAATTTTCTGATTGTGAGTAAAGTTGTTCAGTAGGGAATCTATATGATTTAAAATACCTACGTCACTTTCAAGAGGGACCTTTGCGCTGTTTCCAGTTCTAGGAATTTGATTTTTGTTGCCCCGCCCCAAACAGGTATACAATACACTAGAACTGACTGAGCCAGTGTATTTGATTTAAAAAAAAACGAAAAGAAAAAATTAAACGTATATTTGATTTAATAAAGTTTTTAACCGACTTCAAAAAAGGAGGAGGTTTCTCAATTCGACCGCATATATATTTTATTTTTTTATGTGTTTTCGCGGATAACTTCGTCGTTTATGAACCGATTTTGATGATTCTTTTTTTGTTTGGTAGGGCTACTTCAGAAGTGGTTTCATATAAATTTGGTCAAGATCTAATGAGGGGTTTTTGAGTTAGTTTCAATAACACATATACATATTTTTCCCACCGAGTATATGTGGACGATATTCTAATAGTTCCTGTCACTTGGTATTAAATTTTTGAGGGGGTTTTGTGTAGGTACCACAGCTAAAAAGTGAAAAATAAATCCGACTTCAAAAAAAAAAACACTACATAGTGAAAAATAACTTTGATTTCGGAAGTCGGTGGCAAAAAAACTAAAATAAAAAACCCTAGACACCGACTTCCGAAATCAAAGTAATTTTTCACTATGTAGTGTTTTTTTTAGGAAGTCGGTTTTCTTTTTTTTGAAAAAGTTTTTTTTGTGGTAACATGTTTTAGAGTACTGAAAATCCAAATGAGATTTCTAGTTCTAGATATGACCATATCCGCGTGTGAATGCCAAGATAACCGTTGGTCTACCATAATACCTAGATATTTTATTTTAGTCTCTTTTGCTATTTTAATGCAAGAACAATTTGTGCTAGTAGGATTATCACAGCTATGTATTCAAAGGATATGATTAGGTCCAGGTTGACAGTTGTTGTAATTAGTAAATGCTATTTATTTAGTTTTAGACGTGTTTAGTGTTAGTAGAAAATAATTTATCTATATTGCAACTTTTATGAGTCCCTTTTCAGCGAAATTGTTCTAATAGAGTCGCGTCACGCGTGTTGCTTCCGAACCTTTATTCATGTTTTGAAAACTAGGTACCTACTCGAGTCAAAAGGGAAAACCGCCGTTTAACCGCCTCCACCACCAGTGGGGGCAAGATTTTCTGGTCGGTTTGGTTTCGGTTACCTACCACCATCTCATCTAAGTCTGTCGCCATAACAACAATGTTAACAGCATTGTTGTGTTTCACCAGTTAGGGGTAGATAGCCGGTTCCTCTGTGGTTGAGGATTCCGGATGAAGCTCGGTTCCATCTTCAGCCTGATCATCACTTACCATCAGGTGAGATGCAGGCCAAGAACTTCAACGTCGTGGATTTAAAAAAAAGTTGTCAGGATTTACAGAAGTGAGTAGGCAAATAACGCAGTTGCTTAGTTTTTTGGCGCTTAGTCGCTTTTTGTTTCCGTCAAATTAATCTTTCGTATTCAACATGAGGTATTTAAAGTCCTAACATATTCCTTCAGCGTTATCCTTGCCCACAAGATCAAACTTTATTGCCTCCGTAATACAGCGAGTTAAGAGAATGTTCTAAAATGTTTAATGAAAAGCTTCATATCGTGAGGTGCAGTCCTGTGTCAAGGCGAGGATGTTGATCCCGGGTCAAAGTAGCCCAGGATCCGGTGCAAGGATAGGCCGACGAAATAGGTCGCGGCAAATAGGTCGCCATAGAATTTATGACGTAGAAGGAATGCCTGATACGAGTTTAAAATTAGAAATGAATGTGCCTGATCTTGAGAGTTAAGGGTGAATGAGTAATTCGGTTAACGTAAGGGTTATCTTCTCCCGCATGCGGGAAATTAAAGCTTTTGTACTGGATGTTTACTTTCTGACGGATTTTGGGGAATTTCACAAGTTGTTTAAGAGCCACTTTACGACGAATCAGGGCATGGATAATCACTTGAGTATTGATTTATATTTACATAGACTGAACTTTAAACACTGACCTCGACCAACACATAAAGCAGTTCAATTACAATACATTTAAAAATTAAAACAATTCAAAATTATCTGCAACTGTCGCAAAAAATCAACGAATGAATTGCAAGAATTGAGTGAGGATAAAAACTGGTCGCATAAATACGGAGTAGGTAAGTACGGCCACCCTGACCCCAACACGGTGGTTCATTTATATTCCATCGTTCAAGAAAAACCTCGGCCATACATCAATATATCGATTTAAATTGTAATATGTTTTTGTGTGTAAAGGTCCAACCTTCCGTCAGAAATAAATTGGTATTTTGTAAACATTAATTGTTCTTGAATAAATATTGCTATAAGTTGCTTGCATTGATGTAGTTTGTTCGGTTGGGGAGTTTTAGTTGCGTTTTGCACGCGATTTGGTTGTTGTCTTCACCTTGATCTTGTTCATAGTTAAAATACTTATTTTATTTGCAATTTATATTAGGTATATGTAGAACTTACAAAGTTTCTCGAAATGAGAAGCAAAGAATCTGAGTCTTTTATTTCAAGTTCGGAAAGCGAATGCTGAAACAAGCCAGAAGTCTAAAGCATATATCCTAAGATACCAACTACACAAAGAAGAAATATGTTCTAGATATCCATTAGTTATTATAATTAATCGCCATGGGCAAAAAAATGCTCCGCTAAAGCAAACACATACCTACTTTGATTCTGTAACACCACAGTCGTTACGTATCTTTCAGATTGCAACAATGTTGCTACTTGTGGTATTAATATTTCTACTGATGCCATTGTAAGTGCGAATGTTTGTGATGACCATTATATAGCTGAAACGTACTTGAAATATTTTAAAACGAATGAATTATTGTTTGTACTCCGTTCAACATGAACTTTAAGATGAATTATAATTTAAAAACAGCTGTAACCAACATAGTCCCATATAATTAGTTTTTTTTATTTTACTGTGTGTAAAAAAATGCATAGTAATATTCGCAAAAACAATGCAATAAGATGACCTTAACTGATATTAATGTTTGATGGATCATGACATTATCAGAGACCATCATTAGTAAATTTATATTACTACTTTTTTATCCCATACAGACACCTTGACATTCAAATAAATACACACTAATAGAATAATACATTGAAACTCATTATAAAACTGACAGACAATATCTTGATTTTCAAATTACCAGAACGTTTAAACCCAAAAACAGCGTGAAATAAAAACATAAAACAACGAGCTTGGAATTCGTAAAAAAACAATTTGGCAATACATTCAGACGAAATTATGGATTGCATGAAACAATGGACGATGCAAATTGTGACCGCATGCTGCATTTTATTTTTTTAAGAGATGCATAAAAAAGACGCACCGTGTTCAATTGAATGCACCGTAAAGGGTAAGCACCATAAGCATTTTAAGGTAGCAGAACCATTGTCCGGGAAATATTAATATAAAAAAATGCCCCGGAAATGTCGAAGTTGTTGTACAATCCTAAAAGAATGTAGAGGTACAATTATTGTACAAGAGGTTAAGAAATGCTTGCATTTAAATCAGTTTAATTTTGTGCAAAAGAAATTAAGAATCTCATGGCAAAATACAAAGAATTCAAGCCCTAATGTCAATACAAATTGACACACACAACCTAAGAACTTACTCAAAACTCACGAGCTTCCACAAATCGCATTCGCAATAAATTGAAATACAATAGAAATCTACAATAATCGGATCGAATGAGAGCCTTTCACTGCAATCCCAGGCGTGCAGTGAACGCAACCATAACCACAGATGCAGTAATAATTCAAACTATTAGTCGAATTTCGTGTTCCCAGGGCGCGCAGTGAAAGTAGTCCGCTACTGGGCTTTGCTGTGCCCTAGGCGTGGTCTGTGTGACCAGCGATAAGCGTGGAATAGATAGAGGTAATCAATTAATTAATTCGTAGATAAATAACCGTCTTTTGAATTTTGCAGATCACACGAAGAATGCTTAATCCGCAGTTGTAGCCCGCGAAATTCAAATTTTCTTACGTTTTTATGCATTTTGCAGGTCAATGTCAGGTTGTATTGCGGGAAAGTCCGAAAGGGAGACCGTGGCCCCTGGGAATGTACAGGCAACTGAAGGAACACGGGTGGGTTTTAGTTAGTTCCCGTTCCGCCCAGAGCGGGAAATGTCATTTGAAGACCACCAAAAAAAAATTAAAAAAAACGGGTTGTATCTTGATCAAAATATGATTCGTAACTATAACATATTATCATAGTAATCATTAATACAATAAATCTAACTTTGAATTTCGCAGGCTACAACTGTGGATCCACCTTAACGTGTAACTGCTGACCAGCTGATTTTCGAAATTCGATATAATGAAGTTATTTGGCGTAAGTAACTAATAATAAAAACAGAAGTTCTTATGTTCTTCAGTATTTGCTCAACAATTGATAAACAACAGCAATAATAACAAACACCTACAATAGATCTTCACGATCGGAAAAATAAAACCAACCCTTTCCCGAACGATCGCCACCACCTGCAAACTTAGAGTATTTGATACGTTGAAATATGTATTGAGAAACCCATGATTGAATATCTAACCAACATTTAAAACAATATGAACATAAAATACACACGCGGAACTTATGTTAACATGTCTTTATCGAACCATTTCCATACTATCTGTCTCTATTACGGACATATACGACCAGATAATCTCAGTATTACGTATTAGCGACGTAACAAGTAAGTAGTAACAACTCCTGTAGCTTACATCTTACACCTATGTCAGACAAGCGCGTGCTACGCTACTACCAGCGATGTTTATCGCCTATTTATTGCCGCATTAACTTGTAAAAAGCCTATAATTTAGCCTCTCCATCGTCCAACGGTGAAAAATGTCCTTAGGGCTGCTCGCACCCGCAGAAATAACGTATCGATCAGATTATCGCGAAATTGGACATCGATAAAGTGCTGGATATCGATAATTTGTTTCGGCCAATTACGTCAAATGACACTTAAGTGTTGAAAGTGACGAGGTTATGGGCAACTTTAATCAATGAACTTAATTGGATATTATGCTGTTTAGCAGTTTGGAGTACATAAATATTTATGGTAACGAGGTATTTCCCAGGGTTTCTCTTGGGCGGGTTAGGGTCTAGGGAAATCAGTCTTTAATACTCTGCTCCCACACATAACAACTTAGACGGAAGATAAATCTACCTACGCATACCAAGAGCTGGCTCAAAAATATGACAGACAGACAGATATATTGACTCTATGACATGACACAGTACATTACAGGAACGATCTTACTTCAATTAAAGTTAAACCAATTGAGTTCAGTACTGTCAATCTGATTTCTAAATCTAACTTAGAAATTAATGTACGCTTTTGCTAAGTGGAACTATTTCGCAACTTGCATTAGCAATGAAGATTAACATATTTTCTCATATGATGCAACAACGGTCAGTTTGATTTCGCTGACTTCACGCGACATACTCGTATATGAGAGCCATCGCAAATACCCGTAGTAAAATGTCTTTAAAACATTCTTTATCTCTTGACAACCCCCACAATTACCATCGAGCGAACCTCTCATGCCATAAATCTGCCAACGATTCCAAGTTAAAGCAGCTAATGCGCACAGACAGACGGTTGCTCGGTTAATATAGTTGGAGTCTAAGGCAAATGAATCACGGTGCGATGAAAGCCCGTGGGTGTTCGTATGAAACTTCCTGGCCCACCCACGGGTGTACCTCGAAGGAAGACTAGGAAGCAAATGCCAATAAATTGCCCGTAGCTGTGCATTGACGTAAGCCCTAAATGTAATTTTCTTATAGCGAAAGCAATTACCTGGAATGTTGAGAATAATGTAACGGTTGAAACCTAACATGGCAGCCATTTTGAAAAATATAGGTATATTGAGTTTGAACTTCTTTTCACGAAGAATAGACAAGAATAGAAGAGAACAATTTAATATAAAGAAATCTTTCTTCTCCATAAGAAACTACCTTTTGGAAGGGTAAACTAGATTCAATTCTTCTTTTTAGCTTGTAAATTCCTTGTATAGTTGTCAATTTTAATGGTTTAATTTAAGGGTATTACCTTGCCCGTTGACCTTAAAGATTTGACCTCTGTACTAGTATTTGTTTATTTGGCGCCACCTACCGACCAACGACCATACTAAAATAAAACGGACTGAAGATTAAAGAAGAACACAGATGTGTCGCAGAGTTGTCATTGTTTTTGCCTATTTTATTCGCTCTCTAAGAGATTCTAATACATATTTTTGTTCCTCTAGTTTTTATAGTCTGGTACGAGTATCTACCACATCATAATTTTATAATTTATTTGTACTACACGATGCACTATGCCTGCTGACATAGCTTTCATTCAACTAAATGATACATTCTGAAGGTCTGATGATGACCTGGTAAGTACTTATCGGTTCTCGGTAACGGGAATAGTTAGAATGATCTAGTTTTCAACATTTATCTAATTGAGCACGGGTGCTACTACATGATACATTCTGAAGGTATGATGATGATCAGGTAAGTACTTATCGGTTCTCAGTAACGGGAATAGTTAGAATGAACTAGTTTTCAACATTTATCTAATTGTGCACGGGTGCTACTACATGATACATTCTGAAGGTATGATGATGACCAGGTAAGTCCTTATCGGTTCTCAGTAACGGAAATAGTTAGAATGATCTACTTTTCAACATTTATCTAATTGTGCACGGGTGCTACTACATGATACATTCTGAAGGTCTGATGATGACCAGGTAAGTACTTATCGGTTCTCAGTAACGGAAATAGTTCGGATGACCTAGTCTTCAACATGTACCTAATTGAGCACGGGTGCTACCACATGGTACATTCTGATGGTATGATGATGACCAGGTAAGTACTGATCGGTTCTCAGTAACGGGAATAGTTAGAATGATCTAGTTTTCAACATTAATCTAATTGTGCACGGGTGCTACTACATGATACATTCTGCAAGTCTGATGATGACCAGGTAAGTACTTATCGGTTCTCAGTATCGGGAATAGTTAGGTGTTTATACCCCCCTATTCTTTATTTGTAATATCATATGTATTAGGATATAGGTATGTAATGGTATATTTGTATGTGAGCCATAAACAATATTATCTCTGTGAAAACAAAATATTACAAAAAAATAGCAGTTCTGTACAAAAGTGAAATAGGTACATGATCATAATAATTATATGGGACAGCTGTTTTTTTTAAATATTTCTGACTTGGTCCCATCCATGGTAAAAGTTACTCCTATTCATGAGTACTATGTTTTATAAAAGTTTGTCCGGGTATTTTGTTTACACCTTATTCACAAGATCAAATTAAATTAGCTGGCAAAACTTCACAGACGTGATGGGTATCGCCAGCTAATTAATTTGACCATTTTTTTACATCATTCCCACCAGTAATAAAGTTGGATGTCTGATATCGACTGGTATAAATAAAAAAATAATTTAAGTTTTGATTTTGTTTTAATGTTGCCACTGTGACTGTTCCTAAATTGTTTAATTAATTGTACAAAAAATCAAAAGTCATTTATTCAAACTAGGCTGAGAATCAGCACTTTTCGAACGTCAAAATTACATAAGACAGTCCCCCAAAACGCCCACCCTTCACCACTTCCTAGTGCTTTTGCTGGGAAGAAGAAGTGGCGCAACAAACTCCCCAGCAGCACAGCTGTCTGTTCAGTTAGAAAAAGAAAAGATTCTATACAATAGTATGCAAGATAATTTACATTACGCAAAAATCTATTAAAATTATAAATTAATAGCCTTAAGACAGCTAGCACACGCCAATATACCAACCAAAAACATCGAGAACTATACTCAAGCAGAAATAAAAATAACTTAACTTAAACAATATCTAATAAAAGAAAATAATGCCACCAGGCATAAAGGGCGTGCCCGCTTAAATATAGCTGTAACTAGAAGTTATAATTGATAAACTAGGACCATCGAGGTAAAATAAATAATTGTTGAGGTCGCTAGCTAACCACATATTGCAATACAACTAATAAAAATAAAAAAATGAGTAGATGTCATGTTGTGTTGATGTGTCAACAATAAATTAAAATAAGTAAAATTATAAACAATTATATAAACTCACCTATCCTGTCAGTAGGTAAACTAATTCTGAAGCAAGAATCAAGTCCAGGTTATACCAAGCCCAACAAATGAGTTATGAACCTTATGAAGCCGGTGAAAGGGAGCACGTAGTTGGTCCTTACTTCTAGTTTTAACAGTGTGTTTTTAGTGTATAAGTGTCTATTTTGCCTAATATATAAGATGTTGGCGAAGATGAATTGTGATGCCGCTGTGAGGATACCGATGTCTTTGAAAAAATCTCTCAGAGAAACTAAATACAATAATAACACAGTCTCAAACTCTTAATTCTCGTTAAAAGTCACTGAAATTCAAATACCGTGAACAGGTCGGTTGGTCATTTATCGGGATTGGTGTTGGTGATGATGGAGCATGTAGGTTTTCTTGAAGTACGCACATATTTTCGTCTTCTGGTTTTTGTTGGTTATGCACCTTTTTGCGGTTTTCCTTGTTCTTTATTGCCTGTAAAATATATGGCGGATTTCTAATTGCCATATTTCGACTATGCCGCGGATCCAAAAGTTCCGGCAAAATACAATTTAAATAAAATGTACATAATTTTAATTTCATTTTATTTTCAAAAAAATCATCGTCCCTAATAATTGTTTCTGTTTTCAGAGGCTTTGACTCACTGAACCATACTCCAAATAAACATTTTGTTTTGCGAGTCACATGCAATTGCCCTTGAACTTGGTAATACCAATTGTGGGTTTTATTAACCTGCAAAGTGCCCGAATTATTTTTAACCCAAAAATTTACTTTTTTCTGAGCAATGGCTTCGTCTAGTCCTATCTTGTGCGCTGAGATTGGACATTTCACCTCTACTATCGCTTCTTCTCCAATAAGCCCATCTGGTGTAGCTCCTAAATATGGAATCTCGGGATCTATAAAAAGTCCGCATGGTCTAATTTCAACATCTTCTTGTATAGATAGCTGATCTAGTGCTTTTTTTTCGTGTTCTCTTCCATGCTGTAGAGGGGCAGCATCTATATTTATTTTGTAGAGCAGTTGCTTAACTATGCTGGCACAACTAGTATAAGGCCTCATTTTAACAACTCTTCCAAAGTTTGAGGCTGTCAACAAGGAGCGCCGGAGTTCGAGCCATTCGCTCGACTCGCTCTGCAAAATTGTTTGCCTTTCAATTTGACTTCTTTCTTCCTCACTTTTATCTAAGTTGGATAGAAAGTTCTCCTTCATTTGTTCTAGCATCGCATCGCTCACATCGGGCTTTAAGGTTTGTTCTCCATAATCTTTATTTACGGCGCCATGTGTCTGTCGTTTTTTGTAATTGATATGTTTCAACAAATTTCTTTTTCTGCGATACTTGTTATCTAAGGTGCTCATTTTGCCCTTAGGACTTTGCCCGACAATTGTTTTATACAACATGGAAACAGGTTTTCTTTTAGTATTAAAATTGACTGCAGACGCTGAACATCGAGTTTGGTATCCACGCCGGCACGAGTAATTTACTCTTTTACCACCCACAAATTTGGCCACCACGCTATGAAAACTTTCCACGATGTTACTGTCAACATCATGAACGAGACTTCTGGAATGCCCTGCAATAGTGTTAATGAAAAAACATATTTTCTGCCATAAGGAACTTGTAAAAAAAGCTTGCGGTAAGATTTCAATATTTTGTGGACTGCTACAGAAATGGCTTTTACATTTAGTATGGTTCCCAAAGGCATGTAAATGTACAGTCTGAATGTCCTCAAAAAGTCTCTGAGTACTAAAATCTAAATTGTCTAACGAGTCGTGGTATTTTTTGCTGCATTTTCGTATTGCTGACCTAATGCTCATGATGCGTTTTTTTGTGACTAATTTTCTAAAACATATAAGATATTTCGTATCAGTGGTCAGGTTTTCTAATTTGTTGCACAAGTTTCTTAGAAGGTGGTTCCTACATTCTACCTTTTCAACAGTAAATTGAGGATAAGGTCTTGCTTCCAATATTTTCGCATACGTGCTAGAGTCCCCGTCAGAAATGAGACGACCATAAATCAGACCATACATTTCGATAGATGCTTTAAACCCTTCCACAATTATTGTTGACTCCATGGCAGTCGATGATCCCGTAAAATTCTTAAAGCACTGGTGAGTTCTCGGATTTTGATTTTTATTAAAGTCCTGCGTACATATGCTACAGTATTTATTTTTAATGCCAAGAAACAAAATCTTTTTTGTGTGTCTTCCAATGATTGCAGCAGCTCCTGACAGTGCTGAGTAGTTCTTTTTGTAAGACCTCTTACTCCAGCATCCGTCTACAACCACATCTATAATAGGTATCCCCTCTTTACTGACACGACCTTTTTCTAAAGCAATTCTTTTTTCTTCTTCAGCAGCTTCATTCATAGATTTACTGAGTGCTTTATCCCAGGCGTTGGAAACAATGTCGTGCCGTTTCTGGTATACAGGCTCAGTCATCACGGGCAAGTCAAATGCTGATAACAGTTCCTCTAATTGCGAATACCCTATACCAACTGAAACTGCACCCGCGACCGCTGCTGTATTAATATCTAAGTCACCAGTGACATTACAAAGAGAAAACTTCTCTTTACACATCAAACATTCTACTGTAAACTTAGAAGCAAGTCCAACACGTTTCTCTCCTATAACTTTCAAACTTTGTATACCACAGTTAAAAGTACCATGGCCGCCTATTTCTTGTATTTTGGAAAAAAAATAAGCTATATCTATAACTCGTCTTCCAGATATATTTTTTGTTTCTGCTTGTGATTCTTCTTCTTCAATAATCAAATCTGGTAAATGTTCATCTTCTTCAACCTAAAACAAACGTTTTAACAATACGGGGTCAAATCAAATTAGCTAGGGAAACTATCTAATAAATACCGCAGTGTAAGCAAACAGAATAAGTTACCAGCATAATTTGCTCTGCCCCCTCATCGACTGCCATACTAGACAGACCGTAAGTTTCTGTTAACGGCTGAAGTTCCTGATTTTGCAATTCGGAGTTTTGCTGGTTTCTTAATTGCCTGAAAAATAATAACGAAGCAATGAGCAAAGCGTGAGTGAGCTAAGGTAATGTTTTTGCTATAAGTCTCGTAAAAGCATATACACCACAAAAAAAAAACTAAAACGTATTTTATCTAGGTGACATCATGAGTAAACAAGGTCTCCAAGATACCTTTGAAATGAGTCCAAACACGATGGTTCTACGTAGTGCCGTCAATGAGATCCTATACCCACCTTCGGAGTCCATCATCAGGTAGGTGACATCATCAGTCACCAAGGTCTCCAAGAGACCTTTCAAATGAGTCCAAACACGATGGTTCTACGAAGTACCGTCAATGAGATCCTATACCCACCTTCGGAGTCCATCATCAGGTAGGTGACATCATCAGTCACCAAGGTCTCTAAGAGACCTTTCAAATGAGTCCAAACACGATGGTTCTACGAAGTGCCGTCAATGAGATCTTATACCTACCTTCGGAATCCATCATCAGGTAGGTGACATCATCAGTCACCAAGGTCTCCAAGAGACCTTTCAAATGAGTCCAAACACGATGGTTCTACGAAGTGCCGTCAATGAGATCCTATACCTACCTTCGGAATCCATTATCAGGTAGGTGACATCATCAGTCACCAAGGTCTCCAAGAGACCTTTCAAATGAGTCCAAACACGATGGTTCTACGAAGTGCCGTCAATGAGATCCTATACCTACCTTCGGAATCCATCATCAGGTAGGTGACATCATCAGTCACCAAGGTCTCCAAAAGACCTTTGAAATGAGTCCAAATACGATGGTTCTTCGTAGTGCCGTCAATGAGATCCTATACCCACCTTCGGAGTCCATCATCAGGTAGGTGACATCATCAGTCACCAAGGTCTCCAAGAGACCTTTCAAATGAGTCCAAACACGATGGTTCTACGAAGTACCGTCAATGAGATCCTATACCCACCTTCGGAGTCCATCATCAGGTAGGTGACATCATCAGTCACTAAGGTCTCTAAGAGACCTTTCAAATGAGTCCAAACACGATGGTTCTACGAAGTGCCGTCAATGAGATCCTATACCCACCTTCGGAGTCCATCAGCCCACCATCAGGTAAGTGACATCATTAATCATCTAGACACGGTCGGTCTCCATCCTCCGCCAAACGAAATTCTCAAGATAACTAAAAACGATAAAAAATAAACACACTAGAAATAATGTACTCAATAGGTTAGGTACTTACCAATAGTTTTGGAGAGCTCGGCCACGCTTCACCTTACATTTATTCTTATATTTAGGCATAGTCAGGCTTACTCTATGACAGGTTCAAAAAACAAAACGAAATTACAAACTGCTTTACATATATTTACAAACTTAATTTGTATGGTTGATTTACGAAATATTTATATTTGTACTATTTAAAATATGATTTCATTCAAAAATCATTCAAAACGTAAACTTTTAGATTTTATTTGGAAAAAATAACGCGCGTATAGTCCTTCCGTCACAAGAGTCATCAGGACACTGACGTGTCGCGTCCCGAGTACGCGTCACAGGCCTTAGCGGGGGTGCTCCAGTGGGGTACTGGTGAAGTTTCGGGTTTTTGTTCAATAGTTAAAAATATTAAAAGAAATAACAAAAAAAAAACAATACAAATTGTCCAATACGTCATTATATATTTTTGGTAGAAAATTCATGCCGAACTATTCAGCCGTTACAGAGAAAATTTACAATTTAGGTTGAAGAAGGACCTATTTAATAAGATTTTTTCCCAAAATTTAGGAAAGTTTATTAAAATGTTAAACAATACAATGTATTTGTGATGACCTTAAGTATACCATATATTTTTTACATGGAAAACGCACAAAAGGATTCATCTACAATCTTCTTTAAACCTACAGTATATTTACGATTTGAGCGAGGTAATCCCCTTAAATAAACGATTTGGCTTTGGCCTTTGATCACATGGTGATGGTATGACAACGGAGACGTTGTCACATCAAAATGAGTTAAACTGTTTCTTAGATACACCATAGCCTATATAAACTTTCGTGCCTGATTTCCCGGCTCCTAATTTCAAATCCAATTCATAAAACTCCTCCTCATTAACTCAACAAAATATGTAACCCTCATGCACACATTAATCGTTCGCTTCACGTGTTGAAATGTGCAACTGTGCAGCTATTCGGTAACAAAAGCGGCGCCCACACAGAACAGCTCGTCGTGAAGTGTGACAGGTAGCCGAGATAAATGTTAGGAAGGCTAAGCTAATAGCTGCAGTGATGAAGTGTTCGCGCCGCATGATTTGTTAGCTGAGTAGAGTTTATTTTTAGAGATGGTTGCGTTTCTTTCTAATGCAATTTAAATGGTAGGTACTTGGAGAGGATTTTTGTTCTGCTATTGGTTTCCAATGTACCTAAACTTCAAATGTCCAATCAATAACATAAATAACTTTTCTGCTCTCAAAATAATGGCATGAATAAAAATATGTTCAAAAATCTAAATGCCTCCACGGCTGCAAAATTATTAGCTTCTTTAGTTTCGGACTCTCTTCCTAGTTCCTACTAAGGTTACCAAGTAACTCAACCAAGTACCGCAGCGGCTTGATAATAGGTAAGTAATTTACCCTATGATGCGTTTCATGTTTCTTGTAAGATATAAACAATTGAAAACGGGAAATAATAGATAGTACAGCAGGCACTCCTTGCTGCATATCATTATTATTAGAATTCCCAACGAGACTTTCATAAGTTTCACTGAGAATACATTCACTAAGCTGAAGATTACCATCAAGGGCAATTCGAAAGGGAACTCTATGAGATAGGGTCAGTTCCCTCAAGTGCAATGTTGAGTAGGAAGCGCCTGGGGCCACGGGGAGGCGTCGAGCGAGTGGCTACTAACACATTTAAAAAAAACTATTTTTTGTTGGGGATGTATTTTTCCAAAAGCTTCGAAGACTAACAGTCAATCCTAAGCTTTCTGGCGCCACCCAAAGTTACCTCCTTGAAGTTTTTAACGTTTTCTGACACTGCATGCGCAAGTCCAGATCCTGTCAAAATAGCGATAGGCTAAAATTTTGGGTAACTTTTACGAGAATTTTACAAAGCGATAAACACTGCGGGAAATAGCTATAGAAGTTAATCCGCTACACGCTCCGGTTATCACAATAACCGCACCCTGAAAACTTGGAATGGCGAACGGTAGATAAGAAAAAGCTGGCAGCGATAATACCGTACTCGCGCATTTCACTAAAGAAACGTTTATCTTATTTGGAAATGTGCATGTAACATTGAAACTTTAGATATTGTTGGAATACAAGACTTGGAACTGAACGAAAATGTTAACTAGTGAAATTAGTTGGTTTTACACTAAGCATTACCTACAACTTTAGAATTTGTGTATTGAAAGGTGGAAGACGTACTTGTAGTGGTCCACCTAGTAGAGGACTAACTATGCTACATAGTTAGTCCTCTACTAGGTGGACCACTACAACACACTACACACTAGGTGAACAAGGTGATGGTCGCGAGCGAGAAACCGTTGGATGCAAGAAGCAGAGGTCCAGTCGATATGGTGATGCATGGGGGAAGCCTTTGTCGACGTCTTTCGGCTGAATGTTGATGAAGATCGAAAGATAAATGAATTTGGAAAAGCAAAAGATGGATGGAAAAAGCGTGATACATAGGAATTTCCCTGGTGAATGCAAATACTTTTCAGCACAAGTGTTTGCAATAAATCATTTTAATTATTCAAATGATATTTAAATTAAAGCGGAACTAGGAACCTATAAAACCATTAACAACATTTCCCCTCGGCGTGACAAATTGTTGATCTGTTTGTCATGTTTATTCATTTGTAGGTAAGTATATTATTTATTTATGAGACGTTTCTTGTTAGAGATATAAGAAATAACGAAAAGTGTGTTAATTATTACAGACTTGACGTTGAAGATGTATTGGCAATAACGGCAACTACAAGGGTACGTAGGATACAACTTCAGAAGTTGATCCTCAATGTTGATCAAAATTTGACACTACAGACAGGGGTGTAATGTAATATTTCAAATTCAATTATTTTATGATAAAGAGATAATTATCTAGTGAACTTTCACAAAACCTAAAGAACAAAACGTTAATTTAAAACTACATAATTTATTACAAACAAAACAATTGCTCGGTACATTACATCTGAAAGCACGCCAGTGTACTGACGAAAGCACTTATATTTGCAATAATTTGCATGAGGAAGCCAGATGCAGTGTAGTACATGCTAAGATAGCGCACCAGACCGAGGGTGGCCTCGATGTGGCCTACTCCTTAAGATTGTCAGTGTTGCCACATTACACTTTCTAGATTAGGATGCTTAAAACTAATACAAGTACCTGAGCTGAAAGAGCAGGGAAGTTATCTGTAAATTTGTTTCAACTTAAAAGGTCAAGACAGAATTCTTTGGTCATGGAATAAAAGATCATTAAAATATCATAGAAGAATGAAGAAACAGAAATAAGCATAGATCACTTATATCTAGCAATGGCAGGTGATTGCGCGATCATAATTCATCTGTGGACAATTGTCTCGCTAATTCCCAATGAAAGTGAATGTAAACAAATCGAGGTATTATATCAAGAAGATGGTCAACTTCCATCTTTAAGCTCATAATATCTTACGCGAACTCAACGCGAACTCTTACGGAGGTCAGATGACAGTCACCCCCAATAAAATTAATAGATTGTCAACGAACGTACCTAATAGTCGTGCAATAGCTAAGGACACCACAATTGGTTTCTCCAACATAAACGGACACTGGAATTTAAATTCCAAGTACATATATTATAATATCGAAGGGATGACGATAATAATCGAACAATGGATTCAATAGCTAATCTAAAATATCTGAAGGTGCAAACGTGATACCACCAATAATTTGTTGAACACAAACACAATTGCGAGAGACATTCGTTGATTTAAATACAATCCGATTCGAGTATTGCAATATCGATCGAGCTCGTAAATCCTACACTCGAACACACATTAAAATCGGTAGCAACGACTGTGTCGACATCATAACATTATTTATGGTTTCGTTTTATCTCGGGAACATTACGCGCGCCATACGCGGCCGGGGTTACTGCTGGAACAATAGACAGACGAAAGCCGAGCTGGACAACCGGGCCGAGGTACCGTTGCAACCAAAAGTTTCGATATAAAATCGAATTTGTAAATACGATGGGTCAACAAGATACGATCCTCTTTAAAGCAACAACGAGAGAAAGGCTCACTAAAAACACGAGTGCGAAGTTCAATTTATTACCCCTCGGAAGTGGGAACCAGGGCGGACGAAGAAAACAAAATTTGGTCGTAAATCAACGCATACTTAAAAACTTTAATACTTCCTACAATTACAGTGAGTCGAATTCTTAATGAGAGACTCGATGTCCGATGATGTTCGTCAAATCATTACCAGTAATAATGAATATGAATCGAACAGCGGCATTAATGACTCGCGATCATTACAGCTAGACGTCTACTTTATGTCAGTGTCAGCGACTCAGCACCCAAGGAAATGATATAACAGCTTTTAAAGGTCCGTTCGATGCTCAGGTAGTAATTTCCTTCTTATCGTATGTTAAAACACAGTTTTTGCATACACTGAGATGACCGTCATTAGATAATGTAGCCATAGAGTAAATTACGGCTGCTTCCACTACCACGTGCAGGAAAAAATTTCCTTTATAGTCTCAGCTCACCACGAATCATGCATCTGTACCGCGGGGCACTGTCTTTACAAGCTTTACGTGTACTTATAGACACGATCATTGATTTTGCTGAGATTTATGCACAGTTTAGAGCGACGTATTAAAAGATATAAAGATATGCACAAGATTACGATCGTGATCGACTGCAAAATCAATACAACGAAGGGATCGTGCACAAAGTGGGCGTTTAACCTCTGACCGAAGGCGTGGGCCGCGCGAGCGCACACGCCGCGTCAAACAATCCATCATGGCCGCTATCTGTGGCAAATTAACCCACTAAAGATGCCACCGACGCTAACCGGCCAATATCTATGATACCTGATAGTGAGCACCTGATACTCCGTCAGAGGTCGTACACTCCGGTCGGGAGGCGAACCCTGCTCCCCGCGTGTGACGTGTACAAATCGCCCCAACACCAAGTACGTCACGGTTTCCAATTTACTTTCTTCCGTGAGTTGAATGGCGCTGACCCCGCAGACCAGAGGAATCGTGAAATCGATATCATGGGAAAAGCGTTATTTGCATGCTGATGAACATTACGTGTTGCAAAACGTAGGTACAACATTATAATCTTGATTGAAAGATTATAATTTCCAATCGCTCACTTTGTAAAACAAGTTCCTAAGTATTAAAATTCATGGGTTTTTAGCTACCAACGGCATTATTTCCTGAGGGAGAAACATTAATCTTACAGTCTATTTACAATCTCCGAAGGTAAAAGTCACCCTTCGACTGCAGGCTAGCGGTTAATGAAGCGAAATAGTGACACTGTGAACAAGACAAGCGGACCAAGCGACACTTAACGTCAGTCAAGATGACGCCTCGATCGCGGCGTCGATATGAAACGAGTTTATATCATCGGCAAACGTCAATTACGAGCGTAAACAATTACGCAAGCGTAACACAAGTGGAGCAAGCGCCGAGCGGGAATCGTGAATGAAATCGAATTATACGGCAATTAAGGCGCGTTCCAAGTGATTTTGTAAATAAATTGAGGATCTATCAACTTGCCGTTCTACTTTTAAGAGGACTGTCGGTCTATATTGTAAAAATCTCACGAACTTAGGTGAAATTAGTCTGAAGTGAGCTGTCAGTGCCCTTGATGCTAGGGACTGACACTTTTGACATCTCACTTCAAGCTTACTTCACGGAGACATTTTTACAAAATACATCAGCAGCTTTACTTATTTTTTAAATAGGTTTAAACTTTTATGATACTGCTCGAATTTGAAAGTTCATTTGCATACTTTGATCATGACATTAAAAGTTAAACGACAAGAACTTATAAGAAATCATATTTCGTAATTCATGTTTTAGTCAGATGGAAATGTCCCAACATTGACAGGCTAATCCATCAGCCACAGGAAACAGCTTAATATTGTATACCACTTCGATACAAGAGATAATGCCAAACTTGCAAAAGCACCAAGTTGAGCAATTCTGACAACCCATCCATTTATGAAATTATTAACAATCCAGTGTGGAAGTGCTTTTGGTTAAGAATTTCACTATCTAATGGTCGTGTTACACCTACTACCAAAGGAGAGCATATGTAATGGAACCGGACGGAAGGCCAAGCCTAGAAAATCAAGATTAACAGAACAATTTTAAAAAAGCATGTGGGAAACAACACGTTACATGATAATTGAATTGTCTACGCCCGTCAATCTGACAGCATAAACCTTATATCGCGCATTTGCATTCTGAGTGTAAGAACTCACGCATGGCCTTCTTTGGTGGTTTCTCGAATGTGTACACACCCTAACAAATATAAATAAATGGTTTTACAATATTGTGCACACCAGCTGTCTCGTGCCATTTCATGGTCCATTAGTAATACTCGCTTTAAATGGAAACATTAATAAAGAAACCATGGTGGTCTCAAGAACAAGATCTGGTTAAGTCAATTTCATTAAAAATGCGCAGCTAAGGAGAGCTGTAGCCGTAATAAAAGGAACGGCTTCCTGCTTAACTCCTTTTTAATTAAACAACATCATTGTATAGCCTAAAGAAAAAAATATAGGATCTGCAAAATACTGAGAAATAAAAGCTCTGTACTCTCTAGCTTCGTCAGACCATCGCTGAGGTGACAAGCCAACAATTTGAAGTGATAGGCGTATCAATGGAGCTTCACGGTTGTAAGCCTGACTGACGTGAACTTTCAACATAATTAATATTGTTCCGATGCCATTTATATTTGCTGACCCGAGATTGCAGAAACGGTTCATCTCTTAAGATTTGCATATACTACTATAAGTACTCTTTAATAAATTGCTTCTAAGTCTAACTGTCTTCGGCGTCAATAGTCACGATTCGATTCACGATACTTCATAAACAAGGAGATATTTAGCTCAAAACAATTGATATTTTACATAGTATTTAAACTGACTAACCTGCAAATAATTCTTTACAAATTCACTTAATTATAGGATAAAGCCTAAAACTAGTAAGTACTGAATATATTAAATACAGCACAAAGTAATAGAACAGTTTTCCTCATAAACTGGCATGAAGACAACTCAAGTTAAACCACGTAAACCAATAAACATGAGCTCAGAATGAAGTACAGTTTTACAACAGTAGACGTTATTCAGACGTGCAATATCATCAGCAACAGTGTTGCTAATGAGCTAATGAAAAGCGACAATTACGGCACTTGTCTTGAGGCAACACGACCACTTCGAATTTATGGGCTAACGACTGAGTGTTCCTCAGTGAGTTTACTTGGCTTAGAGATTGACACAAAATCTCGATAGACTGAAAAAGTTGACTTAGAAATTTGAGGAAAGAATGTAAATGTTGGGATTAGCACCTATAGTAGTGGGCGCTGTTGGGATGTGAATGATGATGATGTAAATGTTGGAATTTCTTTGGGGTACACCTAAAGATGTATAAACAAACAGTTATCCAAGAAGTGGTCATATTAGTTTTTAATTGTAACCGGATTTTCCATTGATTCTTCTACTAACCAGCCCAATTAAACGAAAAGATTTCAACTCCGCTTTCTCATACTACAACACTTGTAAACAAATAGTATCGAGTATTCAAGTCCAAATAAGTCCTGTCCACGACAGACAGCTTGAGTAATGCTGTTAGTATCGATTTAAGGACGTATTAGCTTTTATAGGAAGACAGAGCAGCTCCGTGACTCGATGGAGATTGATCGGATCTCTCCCTCGTGTCGTAAGGTGCTTTATAAGTCTGTATTGGCCTTATCTGGTACGTTATAGCGTTGGTCAATCATCGGAGCTGATGGATTGCGTTGAGTTGCGCTTGCGTCGTGATATTGTTGAGCTTCTAAATGGTTTTGACGTTTATGTTTGTCTGGTGACAGGTTTAGAGAGTTGATGCCTGAAAGAACCTCGCTTCTTATATATAGAAATAAATTTTCGTTGCTTCGAACAAATTCCCCCAACAGTTTATTACAGCGATGCTTTGTCTCAAAAGACAAAACCCACAGTGTCTTTTCGAAACCCACTTTTCTATACGACAAAGGCCTTACCTACCTAGTACCAGTTCCATCTCTAAATCAGTTTCGCTCATCTAAAAAGGAATGACACAAATATGTCGCAACAAAAAGTATGCCAAAAACTGTAAACACAGCTTCCTTGTCCATTATCATCTAATCTCTACATGTCAACATTCTAATTTGCCTGTCGTTCCATTTTCTGTAAACTTATCGTGACTGTGGCTCCCAGCACGCCTCGGGCACAAATCTTAATAGATTTCTTCATTATTGGACGACCGACGTCGATATGCATTGCAGATATTATGCGCAGTAAATTATGGCCGAGTCCCCTTCGGCTAATTGTGACGCCAGATCGATATCGATGAATCGATAACGGTTTGTGATCTCGATTCCTTGATCAGTTGTCCTGAAAATAATGCTAACGGAGTCAGAGTTTTGAGCGTTTTTTTGTAGAATAACATAATCTAGCAAGTATAATACCAGTAGCGATATTTTCTTTTTACTCACTACAAGTGAAATCACAACAGCACCCATAATCTATTTGTTTGTAAATCAAATACGAGAATAATTCTCGAATTTCCTGAATATGGGAGCTTAGAAAGTGGGCAATATTTCATGGATCCCATTAATAAATGGTCTGTAATAGGTCGCCGGTGAGAGCGAATCGGTTCGTTCCATTGAGGGGTTAGTGAAAATAGCATAAATCAAAACTCGGATGCGCCCTGATTGCTACAGGAACAATAATTCAAGTGGGCAAAGCTGACGGCGAAGCTTTCACGTGCAATTTTAATGTTAGGTTTGCTGGTAAATTCTTTACAGTGTTATTAAGGTTGTTTGAAGACTTTCAATAACTTTTTGCCTAGTCAGATTTTGAAGATAATTTGTATCCGATGGTAAATCCTTTGGATTAATTTCTAATGAATGTCAAAACAATTGTGTTTTGTACAATACGTAACTTTCTTTTCAAACTTTTCTTGTGTCATAGATAGCTTAAAATAGATTCCAATGATGTAGTTTATTTTATAAAACTTTTGAACTCTCTGATGACATTCAGCAATAAAGTCCGAGTTGCACATCAATGAAACCATCAATTACAATTTCATATAGGTATAATATCTCGGAACAAGATTTATATTAAAAATAAGCATTGTATGTAAAGATAAGATCTTAAACGGCAAAAAATCAATGTTCCGATCGATTACCAGAGGCATAATACTACAATATTATTATTATTAAAGTGACACACTGTCCTCCAGTGGCTACTTACAAATGATTGATGATCAGACCATCTGTTCTGATGTCGGATATAATGATGCTTAATTTGATAAGAAAATACGTGCATAATGTTCAGGTAAATTGGTAGTTTATGAATGAATAATGAATGTGATCGGAGCTAACGCAATGAGTCGATAATAATATTTGATCAAATACGTTTTTGTAAGTGTTGATGTTAACATCTCCTTAAATTTGTTCAAAGTTCGCTTAAAGGCTTAAAGGGAAAAGTCTATTAATGCATAATCAGTCTATTATGTCCCCACTGCTACGACACAGTCCTCCTATCTTCTAGAGGGAGTGAGCTGTAACCCACCGCGCGGGCCCAAAGCGGGTTGGTAGATGTCATGCCGGTTTCCTCACGATGTTTTCCTTCACCGTTTTAAGAGCAGTGGTGATGAAATTGTTTACACAGAGTAAAGCGTCTGCCTGGGTTCGAACCCACGACAAACGAGTCGTAAATTGGGGCCGTTACCACTGGGCTTCCACTGCTTTATTGTTCAAATATATCAAAAATACTTATACAGACATTTATATAATATGGTGATACACTATAATAGACATTTCTATGATCAGATATTGAACATCTATGTCTGAACTAGATATAAAATATCTGTATTTCAGATATCCGCGATCTTCTCCTGTTGTGGGCGACACATAAACAATTACTTTGTACGGTAGTCATATTATCGGTTCTGTGGCCAACTACACGAGTGCAACGAAAATTCATGCTAACAACGTTCGTCTTACGACTTTAAATCCTATGTATTTAAATTACTCCGATCGCACCAAAATCATGGTCACAAACTTGAACCCCAAAATTGGTTTATCAATTATCTGATATCAAAATTATCTGGTCATTCAAGTATCCAGGAGTGGTTTTAAAAATAATTAATACACATCACACGTGCTGTATTATTGAGGAAGTAAATTATAACGGCTCATGTACCGGAAGACATTATCGTGGTCATCAAGCCGGGCTGTACCATCTTGAACTTGTACCACTCATAAAATATGGAGATATGAATTGATTAAACTAAAATTTAGACTGATTGTGTTGAAATTATATGGCAGGATTTGAAGTTAAAAGCTTTAAACCTGTTTGTTGTCTATAATTTTAGAAAACGCCAGGAGGCTTTGGATTTTGATTATGAAAACTTACGATATTGAAATACTTTTAAGTTAATAATACTCTCTCTCAAGTAAGACTGGAAGACAATCGTCAGTCATATAAAGACAAGGTTTAACTACTTATAGTATTTTGGATTTGGTTGAAAATACTTCAGTAAATATATCTGTCAAATATTAAAATAAGAATATTCTCTTAGAGAGGCCGAAGTAAAAAAATGCGATACTATTTACAATACTTTTAGCTATAACCAAAACTGCGTGAAGAAACACAGATAATCGACATTTTAACAATGGATATTCCCCAACAGTGGGGTCGCCGTAGACAATCTGGCAAAGAGACTTTCAGTATTGATTAACATTTATTTAGGAGCAGAAATGTAGGCCATAATTTTATAGCATGATATTACAGCAGCAGTGGACTGGAAGCAAAATGGGTGCATCTATTTTAGACGGCTCGCGCCTTAGGCATTGCTGTTTTGAAGACCTCATCAGTTTTGTTGACTATATCTCTTGTGTTCAAATGAGTTCAAGTTTCGATGTAGGCGGGGCGATAAATTGTTTGATGAACTACGATTGGGTAAACATGTCGGAACAGGTACACAGGGACACAGGGACCAGCATATTAATCAAATAAGCTGGGTAAGACGGAGCTCAGGAGATTCGTCTATGAATGGACTGCAGAACTGAACATTGGGTTACAATTAAAAAAACTTTGTTTTGGTGCCAAAATTGGAATAGCTTAAGTGCCGTTCGCTCAAGTCCAGTTGAAATCGGTGCTGTAATTGAAATGCCTCGACAGGATATGCCAAAGAAATCTGCCTAGATATATTCTACTTTCAAATCCTGTGCACCAAATGTCAATTATGTGCGAAATACTAACCATTCATTACTAGATACTTATGTAAGAATGCAAATCATCACCTTGCCAGCATAACAGATGTTATCCAGATAACTGATGTACACAAGGTAATGACGTTGTTACAACAATCTGCGATTGGATTCGGTTCGTCTGACCGAGTGGGCGTCACGACCGTTTATGGTACAGAGAATGGTCGTCGTTCAAAACGAAATAAGCGCAAAACATTGCATAATAATAATGTTCGTGTTAAGTATATTAAATGTAATAATGTATTATGTAGATTTCTAGTTATGGCACTTTTCTATTTAAAGGTGTCAGCAGGGCTTGAAATACCGTTAAAAATATGGTATCGTTACAGCCTTTTGATGCAGATATCGTTAACTAATAAATAACGTTATAATATGTAACGTTATATCTCTGGCATATTTTATCGTTAAACATACGTAGCGTTAAAATCTACGCTATCGAAAATTTTATCGTTATGAGTAAGTTTTGTTACTGTCGCTCTCGTCCAATCTCAAAAGAAACTGCATCGACGCTAAGACTGTGCCCGTACGACAATTTGCGTGTTTAATATTATCTTTGCAATTCTGTGTTGTGCTTGTTCTTGTGAATATACTTGGTTGGGTTGAGAAAACGGCAACGTCGTATAAAATAACCAAAATAATACCGGAAATTGTTACCGCTATTTATACAATAACATTAAAATACCGTTAATTTTTAACGTTATTATTATGGTATGCTACTAAGTAACACTACCAAATCGTACCGATATCCAGGTATCTCTACGTAAAGATCGTTACTTAACGTTACTTTTAATGAGAATTGGTAACGTTTTCAAGCCCTGGGTGTCAGGAAGTGAGAAATACATAAGTAGTCCATGTTACATAGTCTATTAAGAAAATTAAAACTACAGTGAAAGAACGAATCTGAATAAATTGAATCTGAAAAATGCTTTACTATCTAAACAGAACAAAATAACGACAGTATTCATACAAAACTTTCTTCTTTAAACAAATCAACAACAGTATACAAGATATTTCCGTTTTATTAACACAACTGTTAGATAACCAGCACTTGACAGATGATCAAATAATTATCACCTTCTAAATTGGTGGTTATAGTCTGCTTCCATATTCAGATAATTAGCAAGACCAACAGACCGACGACCCGTTCGTGCCGCTTTTTAGGTATTTTTTATACTACAATCTTCAGACCCAATGGAGCCGTCATTATTCGGACAGACGTGATGCAACCGGCTATGCCTATTGAAGCTAATATAAATATTAACGTAATATAATTAAGTTTAGTTTTATTTGCTCATGTTGATGTTAAAGATTTTTGGCATATATTCTGGAATGACATGTAATTGGCTAAAATCATTAGTTTGAGGACCTGTGCCTTGGGGACCCTATGACTGAGTCAGTGAGCGACGATCACGTAGTTGAATATTGGGCGAAAACTGAACTGTTTGCCAATAAAACGCTAAATAGAAGATAGGCCAAGCAAACGTGAAGACTATTTTAAGATTATGGACAAAGCTAATTTGGGAACCTAGAATGCTAAACGTGCACATTCCTATAAGCAACACCTGAATCGCTTTAGCGGTCATTGACCCACCTAGGTACATTTTCTAGCATTATTTATTTCAAAACCTGAAATACTTAAAGTCCGTTGACGTCCTGAATCAATATCTATCGTGATCTTCAACATGGTCGAATAACGAAAGAACATACATAGTTTATTGTTTGTTTTCCTACGAAGAGATATTAGGGAAAGGGCAATGATCGCTATTGCCACGCTGAATCGATTCGGGTATATAGATATTTAGTCATTTGAACACAGCGATGCATCGTTTCGCAGCACATATACACGCATCGCTTCACCTGGACAGCACACCGACTGCACGAACGCGTCTAATCACATTAAGCTTCGTGCAGACTACCGCGACGCGATACGGGTTATTGTTATACTCGTACATAAAGTATTTTTAGAAATTGTATTGTTCGAGTCGCGTCGTTGCGTTGCGCTAGTCTGCACAAGGCTTTATTTATGCAAGCGAATCGCGCACAGAACCGATAATTCGATTCGATCTAATGTCCGATTTCTAATTCTATTGTGATTGCGGTCTGATTGTATTGATAGTGGGCCGAAATGTATATGACAGTACATAAATAGTGGCGCTGTTAGTAATTTAGTCATAATGGCCCGAGGGTGGGTTCAATATAGTTTTCGGCTTTGTTACGGCTGTAATAATTATTGTTACGTAAATTGAGAGGCTATTTAACTGTGCCTCGAGTGCAGTGTTAAAATTAGACGTGTTATTAAA
The DNA here is from genome assembly GCA_963853775.1 of Xanthia togata. Classification (NCBI taxonomy): domain Eukaryota; kingdom Metazoa; phylum Arthropoda; class Insecta; order Lepidoptera; family Noctuidae; genus Xanthia; species Xanthia togata. Next base: position 5,591,020 of record OY970802.1, on the reverse strand, counting down.
AATAAGTACTGAAGTTGTAACGTGACCAATTGACTGGCCTTTCTTAGTCTTAATTTGACTAACTGCCTGTGACCTAGATTTTTAATTGCTAGGATGCAAAAATCATTGCGTAGGTAGATGATAAATAAGCAGTACCTACATTCCTCGTTATGTAAGTCGACATAAGACTTTTTATCAAATCCTGATCAATTTCATAATTGATCGACTCGAACAATCGATCAGAGAGGCTTAACCCTAGAAGTAGTAGAAATCGGAGTGCTGATGAAGAATATTTAGACAGTACCTAGTTCAACTATGCAACTACACTGCATAATAATTCACTGCCAACAAAACAAAAAAAATATGACATGAATAGTCCTAAGTAAAATCCTATAAATATATATAAGTTCTAATACGATAGAATTTGTTATACCTACTTTTCAGCCACGCAGTCGAAATGTTGACACAGTTCAGTGTCAATCCATAGAAAATTAGAAAGTTTCAGGCTTGTAAAGATTTATCACTAAACCCGAGCAGTGCCGAGTTTTGCCGAAGTGAGTTCGTGAGGTCGCGTTCCCTCGTCCATGTTCCCGTCAGACGTGACGTACGGCGCGGACGCATCTCACACCGTGTCCTTTCACTAATATTGCGCAATACAATGAACCGACGGATTAAATAATGTGTAATAGGCGCCCGAGACAATGGCAACGGGACTTAATTTGTTACAGCGATGACTTCGATGGTATATTGTTGAGATGATTTGATTGATCCGTGATGTTGTTGAAGTACGGGATTTCTCTTCAATATGTAGGTATTGTGTATGCATAGTGAAATCTTTAGAAATAAAATTTGTCGGTGCCATCTTGTGAATCACATAATTTTATTTGTTTGAAGGCTAGCCAATAAGTACAAGAATTAAAAAAATACTTTTATGCAACTAACTCAAAATTTAAGTAGCACTTATATTTAATAGATACTCAAAAGTGACGTTTGACAATACGAAATCGAAAGTTTAGGAGCTGCTCAAATGTTAAGCAGCCCTTAAATTTTGAGTGACGTTTCAGTATTCGTGGGTTAGGCAAATAAAATCGATATTTATTCAACAACTTTATTCTAGTTACAATTTGATTTACTACCGCTGCTCAAGTAAGTTTATCAGAATCATTACACCGTCATTTTTATAGAATACTAATGCACATTAGCTTCTAACGTCGCTCCCATAATTTATGGTATCAGCTATCAAGTCTTCCCTAGAAAACGGGAGGATGTGCTTGTCTCATGGTAATATATTATTATACCTACTCTCGTTTGGTTAGTGGGCGCCTCAGAGACAGATTTATCGCGGGATATATCGGTGGATATCGTCTGGGTAATTTCTATTAGGTACGCGAGCAATTAGTTAACATAGGGCGGAAATCAGGTGGAATTGGATTAGATGTATGATTTCAAAGTAATTAAAATCGAGATACCTATTAGAGATAGGTAATTAATTTACTATGTAATCTGAAAAAGGATTTGGGGGCCAATTCTCGATTTTAGAGATGGTGTCGAACTCGACAAAAATTTCTAATGACGTCATGTTTTCGACAAATTTTAAAAGTTGCTATTCTGGGGATGTCAAATTCGACATTTGTCGAAGGCTAACGTTAGAGTTCATGTCGAATGCTTCTGAGCAGTAGAGATGTCATGTCGATTGTAGGGATACGTCATTTCTGAGTGAATTCGTTGAGATTTGGATTGTACACTGTGTTTTCTTTCCTTTAATTTTTAAATAAAATACGGCTTGGCATCTCATACCTACTGGAAATTCGATTTATACTCTTTGATTTGTGCATTGTGTTTTCTTGAAACGACGACCTTCGCGCAAATAACAGACTCTGTAATTTGTGTACCCACGATTGGACTTGAAACCACTGAAAGATGGACGAGTTTATTAGCATTTTTATCTCGGAGTTGTTGGAAAGTGGCGAGCAACTGGCCAATACACGGCGACAACAGCGCACTTATCCCACCGTCGATATTTACGACTTGAGCGAAACAGAAGTCATTAAAAACTTCAGATTAGATAAAGATTTAATAAGGGTTCTAATAGATCTATTGGCTCCTGTAATTCAGGATACCACGAAAATAGACCTGAAAACGAAGGTAAATAATCGTCTGCTTCATAATTTTATTGGTCATGTATAACTGTTCACTAAACTAACCTTACCCACCAAAAATACTAATTGCACACCCTAATATACCTAAATTACTTATGTAAAACAGCACCCAATAATGATGTAACACAGAGTACATGTAAACATATCAAAAGTTTTGAAGGAACCGCAAAAAGGCGCAAATTCTGATACTGACAGACAGTCAACTGTCAATTTGTCAAACTTATTATTTTTACACTAAACGTTTCGTTTTATACTTAAATAATTAGGTTTAGTCAGCGTTTTAAAACAAAATCATTCATTAACTCATAGCTACCTAAAACGGAACGTGCGGTTCTTCATAATGGTAACATTATCTTCACTCGACTCGACATTTTCGTGACATTTATTTCTATTTTGACTGAGAATACGGAATTCTGCTCAATTCGACATTTTTTGGTAGAGATAGAGATATTTTTAATAGACATAAAGATAGACTTACGATCTCGAACTAGAGATAAATGGCGAAAATCGAGAATTGGCCCCTTGGTCCTAAATGAGCATAGAACTATAGGTACCTACGTCGTTTGTTTTAATAGGGATGATGACTGGGTCAAAAAAAAGAAATTCTATTTCCGTCAGTCAGATAATAAAAAAATATTAGACACGATTTTTTTGCTTTATCATATTATACTCGTGACGTCATGGCACATTTTAACTCAATGTATCGTCGAAATCTTTTGTTAACGTAAAAAAATAAAAAACACGTGTACGCTATTTTTTCATAATCTACAAGACGGACAAAAAACATTTTTTTAGTCATCATCCCAATTCTATATATAAGTAATAATATTAACTACCTACTCGTAAAAGTTTAGGTAGTGAAGTTTTCAAATTAAACAAATAAGGTAAGTGCTCTCACCATAGATACGTATAAGAAAGATGTTTGTTATATTTCTATGGTTTTCACACACTATTGCCTACATTTCTTTTTAATTTTTCCTTTCGCAGGTCTGTTAGAAGAGAATTCTCAGGAATGAAGAAGTACTTTTATACCTACTCAAAATGTATGTGTTGATTCTCTATGTATTTTACTGTGTGTACACAACTAAACAATAACATAAAGTAAAGAAAATATTAGCAACTGCAAATGATGCAATTATTGTATTTGCTATCTTGAATTTCTTTACGGTGCAGCTGGCTTTTTAACTACAGTCGCTGGTCGGTATATAACATGGCATATTCTCTCCCTAACATCCGACGTTTATGAAGACATGAAGGCCTGTATATTAGTCACAAACACTAAACGACAGCGGCAATCTAAACGAAAGACGTTGACTAGGCAGATAGTCGTTGTTAGACATCTTATCTTGCCTATCCAGCCGTATGTATTGTCGTCTATTCAACAAAACCATGTCTCTTTAAAAGAAACTAGGTGCGACCCGCATAAAGGCTCGTGCAGACCAGCGCGACGCGACGGCGCGACGCGACTCGAACAATACAATTTCTAAGAAAACTTCACGGTATAACAATAGCCGGTGTCGTGTCGTGCTGTCGCGTCGCGCTAGTCTGAACGAAGCTTAAGTCTCGGTCCCGTGGGAATATCGGGATAAAAAGTATTCTATGTCCTAACCCAGCTCATGGTCTACCTACATCAATATCCCATTTAGCCGTTTTAGCGAGAAAGCGTAATAAACAAACATACAAAAATCGTATATTATCTCTTTATTTATTGTAGGTACTAGCACTTTGCCCGCGGCTTCGCTCCCGTGGTCTTTCCCGGAGGTCCCGTTATTTTTCCCGGGATAAAAAGTAGCCCCTGAAAACTAAGCTTTCTAATGGTAAAAGAATTTTTCAAATCATTCCGGTAGTTTCGGAGCCTATTCAATACAAACAAACAATAAATATTTCCTCTTTATAATATTATATAATAGTATAGATTAGTTTAGATAGATAAAACACAATTTATGTTAAAAACATAGGTACTATTGGTACCAATAGTTTGCCATTGCTCATGCAATGGCGCAGACAGGTCATACCTACTGGTAACCAAACATCAAAATAAGGACATAAAATACTTATAACACAACAAGTCCATAGTCAATATCAACAATGTACCAATCTTTACCTATCATAATGACTGCCACATAAAATATTATTATTGTAAGTTAATATTTTTCTACGGTCAACAACAATGGCACTTTTCATCACAAAGTAACGATACTTTATTTAATATGTGAAAGGGCACTATTTGACCATGGCAGGGTCGACGATATGACAGGGTGACATTTCAAACAAATGACAGTCGGAACACAATGTAGTATTTCATTGAACTTAAATTCGAACAAATATTTGGGTCAATTTCGGCTGCATTCCAGAGCATGGTAAAAAGGAAACGACAAGTGAAACATTCATGTCATTAATTATTGTTAATAATGTAGGCAAGTCATATTATTGGCCGGTAGATTATTAAATGCGCCTAATGCAAAGATTTTAATCGTTAGTTTTGTCAGAGGTGTTAAAACGAAACTAAAACACGACCATCTTTTGACGCGATTGAAATTGAAGACTCTTCAAATACATTCGTCGCAAATACGTGACGCGAAGATTCAAAATATAAAATACTCGGAGCCTCAGCGGTCACGACTACCGTTTTGCGCAAGTGTTAAATAAATAAATTGGTTAATGATGGCCGGAATACTTATCATCATAGATTATGTTACCTACAACTATGTTAAAAGTTTGAAACGGATATAGAAATAAGAATGTATTTATAACAGTTTATTCAAATTAGGTGCTAACTTTTATAACACGCGTGCATATCCTCAAAGGAAGTGTTCACACTCACAGCATGCTATTATAATGACGCAACTTTACACCTCACGTAACATTCCAAGTTGATTGACATCTGCTACAACTATAACGAGTAAATTGATCGATTATAATCGCATAATACGGACAAGGACTATCGATAAACGTGTTTATTTTATATCGATGACAGATACAAGAATATCGAGACTTTCGTTTTAAATGATTGACTGAACAAACAAGCAAGACAATAACAATGATTGATGTATGAATGGTAATGCCTGTCATTTAGATTTCGATGTATTTACATTACAAAGGTAATGCAAATGCTGGAGAAAAAGGGTATAGATTTTATCTTGGGATATGCAGACCACCTTACGCGATGTCGTGTCGAGGTGCATTGCATTGTGATACCTATTTGCAATCAACATTGTCTCGTTGCTTTTGCTGTTTCTGATTCCATAAAACAAAGCTTTACATGGCGAAATTCTATGGTATGGTATTTTAGGACAATTTGGACGGGTAACCAAAGAATCGAATATTGTTGGAGAATACTTTAGGCAAACAGGTAAACTATGAAACAATGCAGCAGCATTCTGAGACATTGCCTCACGAGTATTCATAGGTCTCTTCTCTTCCTAAATTCCTAATCACTGCGGAGTATCGTGACTCCGATTAAATTTGCAACGGGTTTTCTCCATCTGGTACGATCAGTGGCCTCGTGGAGTGCGACGCTGATATGTAGGTATCTCCAGTTGCTCGAATATTGGAATCGACCACCGTTTTGGGCATCGCGGCCTCTATTATATCCAATAGCCATATAATAATACAAATAAATGTTTATCAGTGTTGTTAAACTGTAAATGCCTAATGTTTTTATATAAATGGGTCTTGAAAACGATACCTACAATGGAACGAGCTTAGGTCAGGGTTAAAAAAAAAAAGTAAATTGACACCCTTCGGCAATTTGCCATTTTATACCCATTTCATACAACGACAGATAACAGTTGGGATTTGAATACGGACAATTTAAGTTGGTAGTGGGGTCCGAGTGGTCATCGAGTATTTCGGGACATCGCCAAGCGGTTGGTCGACCCTTCACGTGACCAGACGGCTGCCCAATTTTTGTGTCAATGAATCAGCATTGCCATCCAACGTGGCAACGCTGCCAGCTATATGGGCACTTTTCCCACTGCCAGAGATGCGGACGAATTTTTTGATGCCCTTATTTTTTTCTGGTATATACACATATAGGGTCAACATTAAATTAGCTAGCTAAACTCAGACTACGGGTATCACGGTCTATTTAAATGTTAGATTGTATATCGTATATAAGATTTTTCAAATGAATAAATAAACTAATAACTTACAGTTGGTAGTCAAGCTTAACATAAATTACAATGACTTTACCTACAAATCTTTATTAGTAATAGTAATTTAGGTCTCGAAGCTTGAACTAGGACATCCTGTATCCCCCCCGAAGGGTTCCCGCATTGTCGTTGCGGGGGGGCTCATTAGCCGTGGGTGCCCAACCACGGTGAAGCCAAGAGGAACCCAAGGAGGGGCCGCTCGTCAGGGCTTTTTGACCCAAGCCCATGACGTAGCGGCCAACGTGTAGGTTGCGGTGGCGACATCGCAACTGAGGCGGGCCGCGATGTCATGTATCTGGGGCATCGCGGCTGCGGTTTCGGGGCCGCGGCTGGAGAGGTGTATTGCGGTACAGCGCTCTCCCTCCCTGCCGCGGCCTTGACGGGGTCGCCACCGTCCGATGGCGAACGCGGTGGGGCCGCAGGGGAAGAGGAGTGTCGGTAGGTCGTAGGCCGCTCTCCCTATCCTCTGCGGCCGAAAATTGGTAGACGGCGGGGCCAATTACCTGACCCGTCGAAGAGGGGCCAAGGGCGCCTAGACAAGGGGCTGTCTGGCGCCCATGTGCTGGTTTGGTCCCTGGGTTGGTCACGGCGTGCCATGTGTTCTGGTGCGCCGGTGATGAAGGAGGAGGGGCCCGCTGCGGCGGGCTGGCACCAGTCGGGGGTTGCGGAAGATTCTTTCGTTTCCGCGACCCCCGGCGTAGGTGTGAGTCGGAACACCGGGGTGGTTTTTAGTCAGTAAGAGTCTGACAGACCCCTCCGCTCGCCCCAGGCGGAGGACATCCATGAGGATTTTCCAACCCGAGACCAAAAAAAAAAAAAAAAAAGGACATCCTGTATGACAGGGGTCGAGGTTTCTCCAGTTACATGGATCAGCATGAGTAGACTTAGAGTAGATATACAGTTTACACTTACTTTTTACAATAATTTAAATAGAAAATAGAAAAATAAAAAATGTTTTATTACACATAATTATCTTTAGTATTACTTACATAACTTCTGTAGGTATTCGTAATCTATTTGTAGTTGTTCCCTTGAGCCACATCCTAGAGCTAGACAAATATGCAATGGTTCACAAAAAATGACAAATTATTGGGTTGTCGCCAGGCGACCGGTAGACGGTAACTAACCTATTTCCTTCATTTGTCTCTCATAATTAGCACCAGACGAGACACAAATAATTATGTGTAGACACCTACTTACCTACTATAAGACAATTTACCTACCGTTGGTATATTACAGTAGGGGCTCGGTAATCCTGCACCCTTTTTTAACCATTATTGGATTTCTTTATGAAATGTCAGCTAGCTATTCTTTATTAGTTTACGTAATAATACCTATTCGTAGAATCGGAACGGACTGCAGAACGACAGCGATCAATGTGCGCGCTCTGTAATCCGGCACTTTTGTATTAAACCTGCCGGATTACAGAGTAGGAGACGGATATCTATGGTAGGAGAGCTAAGTTAGAAGACTACGACCAAACTACTAAGACTATTGGACGTGTCAGATTAATGAGCGCCGGATTACCGAGTGTCTGCTGTAGGTACCTATGTACTTAAAATAACCCTTCGGAATATAAGATATCTGAGAAATATTAATATTAATTTTTTTTTTTTTTTTCGTCTTCTAGATAATTTCCTTTTCCTTGGACACAAATCCCACCATGCACAAATACCCAGACCAGATAATACCACAATCTATCTGACATGCGACTTATTTTTTTCTGGTCTTCCCTGCACCCTTCACAAGAAAAATATCAAACGCTATCTTTGTACACGATATACAAAACAAACACGTTTGTATACGTATGTACTCATAGTACCTAAACATATTACACAAACTACTTTCATTAACATTTATATTATTAGCATATCAAAGGCGTTTTCACTCGCGCATCGAGTATGGCCGCATGCGCCTCTGTACAAGCATTGTGTGCGCAGGCGCAAGATGTGCGCGTAAACAAAATATTTGCATAATCATCGCGCAACGGATTCATTGCCGCGGGTTCGTGTCCAATGTTTCATACGATACGATAAATGTTTTTTTCTATAAAAGTTATGGTTATTATGTGTTTAATTGAAATGACAATTGTTGGTCAGGATAAATCCGTTGCTTTTTGTAAATCAATTAACACTAAACAATTATCTACTTTTTAAATCAATTACTTATTATTTATGAGAAAGAAAAATAGGTTTATTTGTCACAGAAACACAAAAAATCAACGGCAAAAGCATGATTACTGCGATAGGAGTTGAATTTTATGTTCTTTTAAAACGTTTAGTATGCGATTAACCTTTGTATAAATGACCGGCTTATAAATGGTAACCAGTAGCTAACCATTCATATTTCTAGATGTAAACAATTGTAACCCCGACAAGAAAACGCTGACATCTGAGACACCAAGTGCCACGGGGCGCCAACGACTAGCCTACCAAAAAGAAATGAACATCTTTTCTACATTTCTTTTTGGTAGGCTAGAGTAACAATGCCTACCTATTTATCTACTTTCCTTTTACAGTCATACCTATAAAAACTTCTCCAAAGGCCAGAAGTAAGAAGAAGCAGAAGTGAGTAGAAGGTAGTAATAGGTAGGTATATACTATACTTAATTAATAGTCTATTTCCTTAAAAGAATAGAGGCAAGGAAATTGTGTTCCATCTTAATTATTATATTTATTATATGTAAAGAGAAGAAATAATACTTGAATTTTATAACTGCTCCACTTATAGATAAAGCTTTTCACATTTTATTAGTATTAACTCCTTATTTAAGACGGTAAAAAATACTTTTACAGTGGCTTTGTCCGGGGTCTAAGAGGCTCTTCCTAATTATAATCCATCCCACATAGCACTAAAAGATCCAGGAAGCGACATAAGACCATCCTATCATGTCAACCAGCACAACTTGTATTACGCTAAGCCAAGAAAACAACAATAAAGTTTGACGTGTCGTCCAAAGAATGGCCTCACGCATACCCAAGCGCAGTCAGCTGTCAATCAGTCGCGCGCCTGCGTGGGCGTCGAATGCGCAGTGACATTGGAAAGTGGTCACGTTAACATTTTATTGGTCAATAATATACTCGAGTGGTATATTTGAGAAAAATTGTAGAACAATATCATCTGCGATAGCTTTAAAATCATACGCAATTTCTTTGGGCATACGACATACCTAAATCATAATATGCTTAAATTATTTTTATCACACCATTTGCCGGTACCTTGGAAAATTTTCAGAAGTTAAATTTTCTGAATTATTCCGATCTGTCACCCCGCTTTGTCCCCTTAAGGTGACAGATAGGAAAAAAAAGTTTGATCTGTCCCCCTGTTAGCAATGAGGGGACAGTTCGAACTTTATTCACTCCTTAACGGTTTCATCTGTCCCCCTATCACTGACAGGGGGACAGATGAAACTTTTTATTCCTGTTTGTCCCCCACAGAATTTAATATATTAATTCTTAAAACTAATGCCACACATACTGCAACATTACATTAAATTAAAGACTAGTGATTTAGGTTTATAATCATCTGTATTTAAATAAGTTACAAATATTTCTTTTGTTTTTCTATTAATCAGCCACAGTCCCATACATCACAGTACGTATAGTAGATACAATTACAATCAGTCTTCTGATTTGACTTAATTACAATAAAAAATATACTAATAATAAGAATATTTTGTTTTTTTTATTGATTGATAGAATCAGTCACAGTCCGATAAATCACAGTAGGTATTGTACATATTACAATCAGTCTTCTGATTTGACTTCATATTAGGCTATATGAAGTCAAATCAGAAGACTTTACAAATGAAAACTTTTAAATAATAATAAACTTAAAGTTGTAAATAATCTCAAAATATAAATTAACGAAAGTTACAAATGAAAACTTTTAATAGACTAATAATAAACTTAAAGTTGTAAATAATCTCAAAACATAAATAGACGAAAATCACTAGTATAACGAATTTTAAAACTTTTCCAAAGGTCGTAAGAATAATATATGTATAAATAAAATATCTATCGCAACTTCTCCAAAAAATATACTTATTATACCTGGAATACCTACGACGTGATGTATGGGACTGTGGCTGATTAATAGAAAAACAAAAGAAATATTTGTAACTTATTTAAATACAGATGATTATAAACCTAAACCACTAGTCTTTAATTTAATGTAATGTTGCAGTATGTGTGGCATTAGTTTTAAGAATTAATATATTAAATTCTGTGGGGGACAAACAGGAATAAAAAGTTTCATCTGTCCCCCTTTCAGTGATAGGGGGACAGATGAAACCGTTAAGGAGTGAATAAAGTTCGAACTGTCCCCTCATTGCTAACAGGGGGACAGATCAAACTTTTTTTTCCTATCTGTCACCTTAAGGGGACAAAGCGGGGTGACAGATCGGAATAATTCAATTTTCTCAGTATTTTATGCTAATACTTTAGAAATCAACAATACCAAAGTTTAGAATTTTCTTGACTACTTAAAAGTGATTTATGTAGTTGCATTTTGTGCAAATATATTTGTACTTGTGGAAACACGATGGTCAGTTCCGAAACGCGATAAAGAGCGAAGATTTAATAGTGCTCTGTCGCTTTAAATTCTCTGATAAATAGTCTGTTGTCACTGAATAATCTCAACATTGCGCATCGCCTGCAATCTTCAGGATCAACCTGCAGATTTCAGACGCCAGATAAGTATCTGGCGCCTGAAATCTGCGCAATAATCAGGTTCGTTTAACTCAATATTTGGTAAGCAGATGACGATGTCGATTAGCAAAGGTAGCACGGGATGCTGCCCAGTCAAATGTACCGTACGTAGTTATCACCGAAATTATCTGATGAACCTAATAATATCAGGACTAGACTTTTCAAAGAAGATCTTGGAAGAGGCAGTATAAGATTGCCATAACATAATGAATGTGTCGCGACTACAATGTTGAAGATTTACTGACACAAATACCTATAGATGTAGCTACTTTAATTTCTACTTTCACTAAAATAACTACAAATAATAAAAGACAAAGGGACTTAACGAAGTCCATGCAAGCTGAAAACTGATACGGTTTATTGACTCTTTACGAGTTTTTGTCTTTTTATACTGCGCGCACTTTAGCCGGGCAGTAGCCGGTAATCCCCGGATCCTGTTACTCGTCAATATTGAGTTTCAAGACTGCATGTAGTGTTTGACATGCCAGTAAAAAAAAACAAAATTAAATGGTAGAGAAAGTTACTAGGTTGATTTTTAACAGTAAAATCGGGAAAGAAACAGTTTGTCTTTTAAGTTAAAGAACAAAATTACAAATCGGTCAATCCAAACAAACAAATATTTTACCCTAACTCGTTCACTGTTCAACACTGGCCTCATAAAAGCAGTTACCCAAATTACGCCAATCAATACCCTTTTTTCCCCTTTCAAAGCTACCACGGATCATATTCCTTGAGCAACTTTTCTTTTCGGTTCAGAATAAAATCCAGCCAAATAAGAACTTGAAACGCAATCGCAAACAATTTTCCTCAACAATGCAGGCCAGAAAGGGCCACGCAGCGCACGCGCAAGCAGGTGATAATATAATAATGAATCGGTCACTGCGCAGTAAATCAAAGACGCCCCGGAGGGAACCACGCCCCCCCCCCCCCCCTCCTTACATTTTCAGCGAAAGCGACAACCCTGCGAAGGGCGATACTAATGTGTGTAGTATGACCAGAATATATGAAATCGAATGAACATGAGTTAATTTGTCGTACCTAACAAGATTTGAATTTGTTGAAACGCAGAAAAAACGAAGTCTCTCATCATAAGTCAGTTATGGAATCCACGAAAATCAGAAAGAGGATGACAGAGCCTTCGTCAACCCGGAGCCTTTGTGGGCTATCCATTCGTTGCCATAATGTACGTCCGTCGTACGTCTTCTAGACGTACGACGGACGTCGTAGAAGACGGACGTCGTTCTAGTTAATTATATAATGCAAAATAAAATAATACCGTACAATTGACCTGTATCGGTTTATGGTAGATAGCATAATGACATAACTAGAACCACCATTCCATTTTGGAAAGCTCAGACCTAAAGACTAAACCTACAACTCCACAGTTCAATATTTTAATCTTTACTGCCCGTTTCAATTGGATACAAGCACTAATACGTAGTTTCTCGAATTGAAACAGCGTAACACAATCCAGCTATACAAGTAATTGATGGTCACTGCGCCTGCGCCGATAGCGCTTGCAGCCGTCAGCTATAGAATCCGACGGACGAATTATTGCGAAGGGCATAACAAAGATTGCGATGCACTTTCTACGGAGGCCTCTCTTATTGGGCGGAGGTAATAAGCTATTTTTCAATTGCACGTTCGATTCCTTTCGCGTATTACTTTCGCATTGATTTTAAATTGTTCTGGCTTCCTACTGTTAGGTTTGATTCGATATTCTTTTTGATGGGGATACGAGAAAAGTTGAAGCGTCCTGCAGGGCTAACATGACAAGCGCGAGAAAGCTCTTTTTCTCGTTTTGTCGAAATTTGTCTACGATTCTGACGTCATTCTAATCCCTAAAATAAACGACGAGTAAACTCGAAAAAAGGCACTTTGACACTTCTATATCTCGCGACGAAAAACCGATGTTGCAAACGATGTTGAAATTAAAAATAAATTATTTTATGATAGCAACATTGGCTTGAGATTCAATTTCATTAATTCAATGGTGCCGATTCTCTTGTCACAAATGCCACTAAACTAGACTAAAACTCACCAAAATTTAGATTATTCCTCTCAACCGACGATTTTCCATTCTAAGCTAAATGACTAAAGTGACACACACAACTTATCTATATTTTAGTTTGACGGCACTGAGCTATTTAATTTTTTTTTTTTCTCTTGCAAAAAAATCTCTTGTGAAAAAATCGTGTGTCCTATCGCAAAAATAATGAAAATTTCAACCCCCTTTATAAAACCCATAAACCTCTAATACTCAACATGTAGGTAATATTTTTTCATATTTTCCATACAAAAAACGAAAAATTCCATATAAAACATGTCGTTCCAATATAAATAGCAGTTTATAACTAAGTATTTTCTTTATTAATATATTGTTAAATAAAATGATGACTAAAATAAGTACAATTAAGAAACTGCCATGTTATTTTGGAGTTTTTTTTGTATCATAATTTTGTCTACTCTTCTCGTGGCACAGGTCACATCATGAAAGCACACATAGTACAAAATCGTTCCCACTGTAACTCTAATATTGACCTTCCATATTATTAGTATGTCTGGTAACTGGTAATAGTAATTGTAACCTCCAGTACTATAACCATCGATACAATTTCATACGCCTCACTCTACAGTTTTGACAGTCAATTTAACGTATTTGTCATACATTAATCAAAAGCCACAATCGACCTCAAAACATCAACGCACAACAGACATTGTTAACCTTTTGCAATAGATACGTCAGTTACTAACGTATTACTAAACAACATTAGTACCAGGGCCTACATAGCCCGACGTGGGTGTTATCCCATATTCAATAATGCACAATTAAAAGGCTAATGCTCTCGCTAATGGCACGAATCGATATAAGTATCGATACTCATGACAAACTATCGAATACTAAATCGATGAATACAGTCACCCACGCGACTACGGGCGGTCTGCCGGTTGAGTTTATTAATATGCCCGATTCGAGTCTATTAAAGTGATATTATGTCAATAGATGCCCACTGAGTTATATTACTAAAGGTTTTATGGATACAATGACAGTGAAAGACTGAAATTGTCGATTTTACAGGCGTTCAGACTGATATAAACATTAGTTAAATGTTATTTTCACAATGGTTTTTTCATAGGCGTGCATTATTGGCGTGTGCTAGCTGTCATATGGCTATTAATTATAGCTATTTAATTTAAATTACTTTTTGCATATTGTAAATTGTCTTGCATACTGTTGTATAGAATCATTTTTTATTTTTTTCTAACTGAACAGACAGCTGTGCTGCTGGGGAGTTTGTTGCGCCACTTCTTCTTCCCAGCAAAAGCACTAGGAAGTGGTGAAGGGTGGGCGTTTTGGGGGACTGTCTTATGTAATTTTGACGTTCGAAAAGTGCTGATTCTCAGCCTAGTTTGAATAAATGACTTTTGAATTTGAATTTGAATAGCATTGCCAATTTTTCACAGTTGGGAGTCTTGGAACCCTGTTTCCATCTTTCAAATACATGTACCAAATCACAACCCACCCGTTAATCACAGCCCTATTAAAATAAACTTTAAGAAGATTAACCTTAGCTAGTTTCGCTAAAATGTTAAACGTACAAAAACTACCCATTTCCTTCCTTTTAAAGTTACTATTTAAGAATCTCAGTTTTTTCCGCAGCTCCTGATTAATCGCGAGCCACATACATCGTACATTTAAGCTCGCAGTCGGCATCTAACCGTGGTATTTATAATTGGCTCCTGTTGGTGACTTTGTACTGTTAATTGGCACTACGAGATTCTCTCGATGCCGCCGTAATTACGGAGCGAGCGAGAAATTGTCTCCGAAGAAGGCATAGACCAAACGATGGCAAGGTAAGTAATTGAACAACTTGGTCATTTGCATACGTTTTTAATGTCTTGAGTAGAATGAACTAAAGGAATTGCGAGATGCATCATTTCTCGTAGAATTAAAAAGTTTTCACATGGTTCAATCATAGAGAGATATATGACAATAGGTCTGGAAAAGGCTCTCAATCAGACGGAAAACTAGCACTTCAACTCGTAGGACAAAAAAACCATGACGGAAACAACACAAGTCCATAACCACAATTTATATCCGCCCCACATTCAAATGACACAGTGACAATGCAAATCAAAACGCTCAAACAAACTACCGTTACTTGTCATGCCACCAGTTTACATGGCCGAACAATCGCCAGCCAATAAAACCAAGACAAACGATCTCTTTCATATCTTTGTTGATTGCCTGTCCAACGCATAACGCAGTACCAATACTCAATCAAATCGAAGTAGGGCGAGTCATTAGTGGGCCCTAAACTGGGTCGCATTGTGAATTGAATATTGTGATAATTTACCACTAGATGACGGCGATTACGGATGAAATGAGAAAAGTAATAAGTGTGCAAAGTGGGTATGTTGTATGAAATCGGAACATGCGGCTCTGACTTGAGATATGATTGGAGTTTGAATTGTGTCAGTTGGTGCAGGGCAATCTGTTGCGTTTGGTAGCTTATTAACTGTTTTGATTTCTGCTATAGAAAATTTTGCAATAGATTTTGTAAGATCTCATACAGAATCACTGGTAACAACTGTCAATCTCATCGGAGGAATCACATTCGTTTCCAGGAAAAACGATAAAAGTAACAGATATTGCTGAAGCGCGATGCAAACATGATTGGTCAACAGTTTCAATCGCCAGCATAAAGCACCTACACAGTACACACATCAATCAAAGGCTTCCAAGAAGGTATCAACTTAATCCCACTTTGGCTATTTCCTTTTCCTACTTACATCAATTTAGCTTTAATTAAAATTGCAAAAACAGTGGAGGAACATGTCGCAAGTAAAATTTTATTTTATTTTGATGGCTTTAAGAGGCAGGAGAAGACCAAAGAAACAATTTACAGATTTAACGATATATATAGTAAGAAGGTATATGATGGCTAGTAAATATTTATGGAAGAAGAGGGCATGCTGCCCTGATTTCAAATAAGTTAGGTTAAGGACAGGAGATGACTATGCAAAAACTATTTAACACACAATTCCAAAAATTGGTCAAAGTTGTCATAATATATCTTCATCACAGACGAAATACCTTCACAGCTAGACACAGGCTTCCCCCCAAGAGTCACCATCAAAGGATTGAAGTTATGGACCGTTGTAATAACATATTACTACTTAAAACATTCTAAAACGTGAGAAAAGTCAACCTCACAATGTATGGTAATATTTTATCAACCTAATATACTTTGACGATTTTGTTATGGCATTGTGTTATCGCTACACTTAGGTAATTGTAATTCGATTCATACAGCTCTTACTTCCTGATAAGAGCCATAGTACCTACAGGCTGAACTAAACACAAATGAAAAATATGATTATTTTCAGTTTCATTTTCAGCCTTTTCATGATTTCTGTCGTCAGTTTTTTACGACTCAATTTGAATAACTAACAAATTGAGACAGATTTCATGGAAAGCATTTCAAAATTAAATTTCTATTCTTTTTGCTCCTATGATCGCACAATAAGAGCGGATAGCAGTAAACTGATGCAGTTTTAGGCCAAGGCCTGACTCCGCCCCGTCTCGCCGTTTTATTTGTCGGCACGTTTGAATGGGCCCTTTACTGGGTCAAGCCAAATTCAAATGGACACATAAAAATTTTATTATAAAAAATTGCAGACAACGAATGTGATTATTAAAATATTAACCCTTTCAAAATTCAAGATGGATTAATTTCACCAGTTCCTTTATATGAGTCATCCGGTAATGACTGAATTGTGCCAAATGTTTCAGACATCGCTGTTATATTTATTTTTTATGGACAGCATTAATCTTTCACTGTATAAACATTTTGGAATAAACAGAAAGCACATTTATGCTGTACTTGATCATTTGAATGTTCACACTTCCCAAGTTTTGGAAAAGACTTCATTCGATCCTTGGAGATTGCAATAAAACTTCTAATAATCCATTTTCCCTGTCCCAGAATCGTTCATACGTAGAATCTTGTAACACGTCATCCGAAGCTATTGTGGTGCCAAACTGCCCGGCACCCACTTAGGCTCATTATAATAAGAAAGCCGTCAATGACTCAAACCGGGAAGGAACTGCAAGCCATTCGGAGAGCGAGTTCGGTTTTAAATTACATGCATACCGGGTGGCGCCGGGGGCAAGAACAATGTGTTATTGGCGGTGGTTGTGGCGATTTGGGTTCAATTCGATCAGAATTTTTTAAACTGAGTTTTTACAAAATTCATGGATGGTTTGTAGAAAAATCTTGTCTTTCTTTTTGCTGGAACCTTGAACGAAGTTAAGTTTAGCCTTTTTATGCCACAAAGCCCTATTACGAACTCGTATGGTTCCCGTATCTGTTTAATTAAACATGTCGGAGGGCACACAAAACACTACCTCATATCTCAAGATCTATCCGTAGCTGTTTTCAATCCTACACTCCAGAAAGATCCTATTCTGTAATAGGACTACTAATTGCTACCTGATTTTCTATTTTTCCAGTATTATCTCTTTCAATAACAACACCACGAAACTGACGGAACCCGTTCAACAAACAATGGAATATCATCCTTGTTTTTTACAGTAATTGTTGTTCGTGAATCACTTGGCTATCACTTTCGCATCAATGTGTATTGAGTAAGATACAAACATCTGAATACTGCGCGTCATCGTATTCAGAATATGATTAGCATAACGAGGAAGAGAGATGAGATAACGCCTACTCATGTAACAATTGATATCTTGTAAATATATGGAGGATTATATACTGTATAGATGAGTTGGATGTAGGTTCTTATATTATTGGTACATTGGATGTGCCATCTAGTAACCAATATTGTACAGACAATGATTTGTTTTTAATGAGTACCTATATGATATTGGTTAGACTGGAAGCCGACTCCAACATAGTCAGAAAAAGCTAGGCAGAAGATGATGATATTGGATAGAGGCTCTATAGTTTGATTACTATGTACCTATGTCACCCAAAGTTATGGCCCATTCCTATATTTTTACGGGCCTCTTGTATCTTTACCTATAATGAAGAAGGTAAATACCTCATAGCTTTGCATAGTAGACCCTCCCATATGGAAGTACCTATCACAGGAAAAACTTGCTTACGAATCTATTTAAATGCCCAGTTTGATATTTTTTGTTGTTGTTGTACCATTACTAAGTTAAACGATTTGTTTTTATTTATAGGTAGGAACCGAGCATTAGCGATCTTAGCGTGTCCATGGAAAATATTAAGTTAAATTTCCTGTTTGGCCCAGAACTTAGCAACGCTAACACCATTCGCTGACGCAGACATTAATTCCTCACGTGTACCGGTGACAGGGCCTGTGACGCAAGATGGAAGGTGGGCCATGTTCTGCGGGGAGACGCCGCTTATACATTGAGGATCGGAACCATCCAAGAAACCCCACTTTGATGCGGTAGAAGTATCCTACCTACTACCGACTTGAAGATTAATCTTCTAACAAGAAGAATAAATAATAAGCTAAATACAAACATTTATTACGTTTGAATTTTACGGTTATAAAGCCGATGTATGAATTAATCTGCGGTGTACACGTGAAGTTTATGCAAAGGAATTTTTACAATTAGTTACGCATGGAACCGATACATGCATGCCTAATAAAGATGCAAAATAGTTTGCAATGTGCGCAGAAAAGTTTTACTCGATTGTAACACTATTGTTTTTCTGTTTTCCAGTGTGTAGGCAAAATATTGAATACATTGTACAACTTGTGTAACGTGGAAGAGAATGTTATTCGGAAGAACGGTAGGTGTGTGCATATTATGATAAACATTATAAGTAGCAATTCGCGGAATAGTAATAAAATAAAGAATTGATTACTGATTCGATGAGTTAGCATCTTCATTTGAGAGGGTCATTGTAATTAGTAAATGTCTTATGAGTTCGCATATTTGAGTACTTACTTAGATAGTCATCGCAGTAAATTTACATGCAAATCTTACCTGAACGTCTCTCCTAGGTGGTGGCCTCATCATCTGCGGTCCGGGAGCCGGCATTCTCATCGGCGGCGGCGCAACGTGCCTATAAACCGGCGGCTGCGGCTGCGGCGGCGGTAACGGCGGCCGCGGGCCGTGCAGCACCGTGACAGCCGGCACCAGCGGCGGCGGCCGGCGCTCCATGGCTCTCTCAACGATAGCCAGGTGCTCCGACGGCCGGATCAACCGCGGCGGAGCCGGCTGCCGCAACGGGTCCGGTTGTATGCGCGGGTCGGAATGCATGCGCGGGCGCGGTTCCGGCGGGCGAACGGTTTGACGCGGCGGGGGCGCGGGCGCGCGCCTTGCCCTCGCCGCTTCCGATTCGTCTGCCATCGGTGCGCGCCAATCTGTTGACAAGGAATTCAAGTACCTAATTAATAACTTTTTCATTAAATCGTACCGGATTATAGAAGAACAGTAAAGAAGAGTCACTATTATCCAAATTCAATAAAGAGATTGGCTTTTGCCATTTTCAATAGACAAATTTATTTCCTAGATTTCAAACATTGGACTGAGTGTTGTTTATGAGGACTACATATTCGAAGAAGGGCCAAACTCTCGCCCTTAAAATAAAATTCCATTGAAAATTTACATTCTAGTCAATTAATTCCTATGGGAATTCTTCACAAGCTTCCTAAGCACAATCAATCTCACGGGAGACAAGTGATAGCCTAAATTAATAGAAAAACACGTCCCTCCCCTAAACAAACACAGGAAAACGCATAGAGTGAAATAGGAGTGTACACATGTACTCTGTGGCCCCCAAGCTATTGACAAGTGTGCCCAAGGCAATGAAATAACAACGTGTCACGCAATCCCTCCTATCAATCTTGTTCACGCGTAAATAAAAGAAAAAGAAAATGTTGATGAAAAAGTGTATTCATTTTCATTAAAAAATCCTACTTGAAGAGCGCGCCATCTAGTCGTAGCGCGCGGAACTCGGTAGACAGGTAGCATACGAACTTACGAAGTGATTTTTACTTTGGACGCGGCGCTTTCGGTCGGCGACGTCGTGTCTGCGCTTGCGTACATTGAACATTGAACTCTACATGGATGGTAATTAACTGTGCTTGTAGGGCAATAAAGGCATTCCAAACGACTACAAACGACTTACTAGCTATTTTTAAGGCATTAAATGAGTATTTTTCCGTAGGATAGTCGTTTTGTACGAGCGTTGAATACAAACGCGAACTAGGATTCTCTACTATCGTCTACCGATCTAAATGCATGAGACAAGGTCTTTTTCGATTTAAAATGTCTGTCCGCATTTAGCAGTGTCTAAATTTAAACCGCTATTACAATAGTGTGAATATAGATCTAGATAAATCCTCAGTCTAATAGTCATGAATAAAACATGACAATGTTACATAACGGGCTCTCGTTTATGGGTTGCCATTTTATAAATCATTACTGTTGCATTTGCATAGGATATCTGATTGGAGATTTGAATTATACTTACCAGCGCAATACTGGCTTTACGATCCGTTATTTCATTCAGGTGTTAAAACACGTCAGGAATTATTGTGTTTGATATCGTTATCAGTAACTTATTAAGTCTTTAAGTATGTTTGGTTATTTTTGAGTAGGTACCTATACGAGTATCTAAAGTTTCTAGCTGGGTTTATAGATCACAAACTATCTCACTAACAAGATCTCTATTCACTTCTTTCAATTTGATTTTGCGCCAAATTGCCTTCAACATTCAAAGTGCGCTATTATCATTTCTAACGTGACGATATTTTCGTGGACGTCCACGTGCACGTCCATGAAATGTATAGAAGTAGGTACTTGCACGTTTTTAACGTTATCGGGGACGGAAATTTAAAAGCGTCGTCATATTTTCCATACATTTTCCTTCAAAGTTGACAATATGAAAATAAAGGGTGGAAGGGCCCTCAATGCGAAAACTGATACCATGGATTCAGTACATGATTCTGAATCCCCTCCGTTGAAGTTGTTCGTCGGTTTTATAGAAAAGTTCAATACCTACGCGGTCAAAATGTATGGAACAGCTGATTTTTTTTTAAATAACCGACGAATAATTTCAACGGAGTGTTGTTCAGAATCATGTACTGAATCCATGGTATCAGTTTTCGCGTCGATGTTTCCACCCACCCTGTATACATTTCTGATAGCATTTCCTTCCAAAGCGTTTATTGCTATAAATATTAGCACTCGCATTTCAAATATCAGATAGCTTTCAAATTTCTGCGTACATTTTATGCATGTCTAGAGCCAGCAGTTGGGAGTTGAAGCCTATATTTTACGAGGAACATTATGAAGCAAACAAGTGTGTAGGCCCAGCGTATCTGACACATTCAGCTCTCTAGCCGATCCACTCGGACTTGACAAACTTGACCATAGAGTTTGATATCGCTGGTTTTCTATCGATGCCACGGACGTTGGAAAACTAAACAAATCTATTACACGTGGGAATCAAGATTGTCTAAGATTGAAACATGAAATAGTACCTACTAGCAATTTAATATGAAGAGTAGGTTATTTTTAACCGACCTTAATGAAATAGGAGGTTATCAATTCGACACATACCTATGTATGTAATGACTGAAATACATTATTTCATATAAAGATCTATTTAAAAAAAAAATGTTTTTAAAGACGATCAAAAAATTCGTTTTATGGTGGTGACGTCAAGAATTAAATATGAAAAATTACAAAAGTAAGGACAAAAACCAAAGACAAAAGAATAATAAATTGTTTGTTACAAGCAAAAGAACTTAATATCAACTTTTAAATTAATCAGTGCACCTAAGAGTCCACATCTCTAACATTGAACATTTAAAACCGACATAAGTAATAAAGATTTATAATAATCACCGATATTGAAGTTCAAGTACCGATCAAATCCCTTCAAATCTTAAAATAAACCATAATAGAGCTATCACTTGGGTCGACTTCAGCCCAAAAAATCCGGTTCTCACAAGATTTATATCCAAAAAGACAAAATGGAAGGGTGGCTCGGCTACTTGACTAACAGGTCTAAAAGCCAGCAATTAACCGAACGACTGAGTTGAAAGGTCTAATTGACAAACACAATACTAAAATGTGGGTAGCCGGGAATGTTCATGTCACTTTACTCCATCGGCGTCTCCCTTTCAAGGATTTCTCCGAGGGAGGACGATTAATTACGTCATACATGCTAATTAACGTCTTGCGGCCCTTGTCTCTTTGTTTATGGCGATTGAAGTTTATAGGAACGCGTTTGTGAGGAGATATATGGACGTTTTATGGGCCGGCTAAAGTTCGTATAGTTCGTTCGGCCGACAGATTTGCTCTGCAATTTATTTATCGCCATTATTTCTTGAGTATCTCTCACATTTTTATCTTCACGCAAACCGTATTTCAAATTCAATTCTTATTAAAAAAGCAAATCTAATAATAGCCCCCTCTTGAATCTACAGAGATCTAGAAGGAACATCAAAAAAAGACAATGGCTGTAAAAACGGTATTGTAAAAGATTACGATAGTGTTAAAACAAAGCAGACAGATAAAACGCCTACTTCACACGTAAACAAACCTTGTGGAGTTCAATCACAACAGAGAACACTTGAAACAAAGGTTTTATTCACAACTATTTGCACAGCACAGCCGCAGTTCTAAACGGTTCTTGATAACCGATAGGTTTTCAGACTGACGTAGCCTCCTTACACAAGTGCAATGCACACACGGTTAGGTGCAATATACACCGTTGCTATGGCAACACTGTATACGTTTTTCCCTCCAAAATGAACGCATGCGCGTCAGTATAACCCCGTTCGTGCAATCGATTAAAGGAAATCAGACTCTAAGATGTTTAAATTAAGCTGTAGATTAGAGAATATTGTTTGGCAGGGGGTCGCGTGTCTTGCCCCACGCAAACTTATTCCTTTCGAGTGATAGCCTGCAGTAGCAATTTTCCTATTATTATTAAAATATGTATGGGTATGTAGGGGTGATTGCACGGGGGAAGTAGGTATAGCTCATTTTGTACTTGCGTAAGATTGCTTGTATCATTTTCACTACCGGTGTTTAGAGCGCGCTAGACTACACCGTAATGATGACTTTGTCCATAACATAATAACTTGCAACTAGTACATGCACAAAGTGTATTACATTAGGGCTGGCCCATAAAGTAACTTAGAAATATTTTGTACCTTAATTTATTTGTATCTGTTCGATAACCACATATTTATTTAAAACTTGGTGCAGACCATAGATATCCGTGGTGCAGACTGTGGAATTACTGGGTGCATGGAAGAGATCGCAGAAAACGATAAGGCTTTATGTATGTTTTGTAGTTATTTTAAGTACAATAAAGTAGGTAAGTATATGAATAAATAAATTAAAAAACTGTTTCAAATAAGCAAGTTAGTTGAATTATAATATAGGTACCTACCTACTTAAAATATTTGCATAAAAATATCGTTTTCTTCCACCCTCTCTTCTTTTGATAACAGTTTAAAAAAGTAAAGCTTATCCTTTACATTCATTGGCGATAAAAAAAAATTGGGGTACGGAAACCTAATATATTTCCTGACATTATTCTAATGAAAGATTTTATCTTTTAAATTACCATAAAGTTCCAACTTGGGTACGTACAACCCTTGAACTCGTAATAGGTATCTCAGGTATGCCATTAAATAAATATGGTTCTAAGTTTTTCCATCTGTCTTAGTGGTATGTGCATAATCTGGATATAATCAGACAGATTCAAATCAGACGTTGAAGCGTTAGTCACTCTCACATACCTAACCTACTACAATCTCTACAAGGCATTGTCCATTGTTTTACGAGTATCATAATAAATATTTTTATGTAGTAATTTAAATGTAGCCAGTCCCTTATTTCTAAAATTTCCCTAATATACGTCTAATGTCTTTTTTAATAACTGGCGAAACTAAGATGTCATTGCCGACAACATCTGTGAATGTTTAAAACAGGCCTTGCTATTACGACAGAGGCAGTGTTTTACTCTTATTAGGGTTCCGAACCCAAAGGGTGCCATCGGGATCCTATTACTAAGGCTCCGCTGTTCGTCCGTCTGTCACAGGACTTTATCTTTTGAACCGTAATAGCTCTAGTATACACTTGAAATGCTCACAGAGTGTGTACTACTATGGCCGCTATAATAACAGATCTGTATTAATAGAATAAAGGAAAAATTAAAGGGACCAACAAGGGGATCATCATACAAGAGATCTTTCTATTAATAGAAATAAAATAAAGTAAAAATTAAAGGGACCAGCAAGGGGATCATCATACAAGAGACGTGTTATTTTCGACTTTTTTTTTAAACTATATTGTACGGTGCTACGGAACCCTTCGTGTGCGAGGAGGTGGCCGCTTTTTTCATTATTATTCTAGCGATTAAACAATTTAAAACCAATAAATTCTGACAAGAACTTCTATATGATTTAAATGTGAGAAAAGATGAATATCTCAACTCGAAGACCAGTCGGATAAAGAACAAAGAAAAAACTAGTGTCAATAAATTGAAGAGAATGATTTTGTATTCAAGTCACAGGTAATTATCGCGCGGTCGTATCGTAGAGTGAAACATAAATGAGGGTCTGGAGTGGACCACCCTAGAGAATACGTGGGGCGAATGACACCGTGGCAGACGAAGGGATTCGAAATTTAAAATGCCGTTTCTCCAAACGAAATGTTTGTCTATGACTGAACTTTGTAAGAAGGACTTTTGTGTACGGCCAGTGCTTTTCTCTTTATGACCTTTGTTTAACTCAGTAAACAGTTTAAAAAGAAATCGAATCGAAATTTCAGCATTGCTAAGTGTCGAAACTGAATTTATCGCGAAGAAAGTTATTTAATGTGGCTATTTAAATTTTTTACGTGTCGAATTAACGATGGGTAATAACATAATTGCACGTTCAAGTGAAAATATTCTCATTTAATTAACAATCCTCCTTATAAAGGGGTGAAACTGTCGAAATTAAGAAAAATTACAGGTAGCAATTAGTATATTGAGTACACAATGTGAGATCTTATTTATGTTATTGAAAAATCGAAAGCTGGCAATTAATTTTCGATTCTAACGTGTAGGATTCACCGAACTTCAACTTTTCAACCAATCCTTTTTCCATGTGTGCGGAATCCTAAACTACGCTTAGGTCAAGGTGCTTTTAGACTTGTCCTCAACTAGAGAATTTAAAAAGTTGGTCTCCCAATACTTTCAATATCTTAAACCAGTTAACCCGAATTCGTGTTTTAGACGTTAGAGACAAAAATCCCTACTGAACATAGTTTAGTTCTTGACCGACCTCCAAAAAGGAGGAGGTTCTATGTTCCTTTGTATGTATGTTTTTTTATTTTTAACCGACTTCAAAAAAAGGAGGAGGTTATATGTTCGACTGTATGTATTTTTTTTTTTTTTTTTTTTATGTATGTTCACCGATTTCTCCGCCAATTATCAACCGATTTTGAAAATTCTTTTTTTATTCGTAAGGGTATACTCCTGAGGTGGTCCCATATTAATTTGGTCAAGATCTGATGAGGGGTTTTTGAGTTAGGTTCAATAATACGTATTTTTCCCACCTAGTATATTTGGACGATATTCTAATAGTTCCTGTCACTGTAATTTACAAAGCAGGTAATGGGTATTCAAATTATTGTGGGGGTTTTGTGTAGGTACCACAACTAAAAAGTGAAAAATAAAAACTTTTTCACAAAAAATAAAACCGACTTCCAAAAAAAACACTACAAAGTGAAAAATAACTTTGTTTTCGGAAGTCGGTGGCAAAAAAAACGAAAATAAAACTCCAAAGACACCGACTTCCGAAAACAAAGTTATTTTTCACTTTGTAGTGTTTTTTTTGGAAGTCGGTTTTATTTTTTGTGAAAAAGTTTTTTTATGTTTTTACTGTCCACTTAGTATTTTTGGATGATGTTATAATAACTTCCTGTCACTATTATTTACATTGCAGGTAGTGGTATTAAAATTTGTGTGGGGTACCACAACTAAAAAGTGAAAAACAAAATAAATACAAATATAAGCAAACTCCTTCAAAAAAAAAAAAAAACAAAGTGAAAAATAAACTACCGAAATTAAAGTTTTTATTACCATGAAGCACTCCATACACCTCAGCATTTACACAAATTGTTCGTCTCCACACACGGCACACGAAGCATGGATTTCGCCCAGCGAAACGCTGATCGTGCGATAACAGCTGTCGTCGGTGCGACAAAGTGGCAAAATGTCACACGGCGAATATTAACAGCTCCATTCGCCAGACAGATGTCTAGATACGCGGTGACCTCTGCCGCGGCCGCTTTAAGGCTCCAGCAGAAAGGCGCGACGGAACCGTGCGACGCGATTCTGGTAGAACAATTTCCATGAAGTTTTCTTAGAAATTGTTCTATTGGAGTCGTGTCGTGAGGGAGCATTTACATGCGAACATGTACTGCTGAGATAATGGGGAACAATACTCATATTATGAGGTCTATAGGTTCGGAATGGGACTTGAGCTTTGTGACAGAAGAACAGCCCGGTGGAAACAACGAGTTTTTGAATATTTGGGTGTTAAGAGTTCAACTGCTACTAATGAGACACAATAGAATTTTAATTGTTATCGAACTCCTGGAGTCTTTGTAACGGACGGAAGGTTATTTGCAGAAAACTCCATAGAATTACAGACTCCTTCAATAATCTCCAAATAAGACAAGAATGAGGAAGATTTAGAACTGTGCAAGATAAAAAATGCTCGCTAGAAAAGGCATTGCTTGGAACAAACATAGACTTACTCCCGATGAACCTAAATTCTCTTGCACTACAAGAGTTAACGATAACCATCATAAAATTCACTAAAGCAGAGTGAGAACAATATTCATTAGCCAAGCAGTAGCGGTAAGCGAATGTATTTACACTAACATCATAAAGAAACGGATATCAAATCAATATCATAACGAAACACAACACATATCTTGTAGAACAACTGCAATAATTTTCAACTTCCTGCTCAAAATAAATAACTGACGTAATGCAGCAAAAACAACAATAGTTTTATACAAGGTTACCGTGTTAATGTCCACTGTTCACCGATTGAGTGTATCGTAACGCTAATTGGTATGATATATGACCGTATTGGCCATATATAATGTTACACCTGGAAGGAAGAACTATTACTTCATTTAAATACCTTGACCAGGTGTCTGTGAGGTGTCTATTGTGTCACGCTTCATTACTCATTCAAATGCCCGCCACCGTCATGCGTTGATTCCGAAGGGTTAAATACAAGTGTATTGTTGGATAGATATATACTATGACTATGTAATATAGAGAAATTGACACTTATCAAGCACACAATATTCGCATTACGAGCGACATCCGAAACTTTTGTGGAGACACAGAATAGTAGTGAAGATCAAAATGTCCTGTTTAGAAGTAGACAGTGGCTGGCTATAATTGAGTGAGCCCAAAATAATGCTATTTTTCATAAAACTTTAGATGAAACGATTCATTAAAAGATTGGCGAAGAAAAACAAGCAAATGCAGAAACTGAATATAGCAGATGTCTAAATACTTGAAATGGCACAGAATTAAAGCAACAACAAATTAAAGTTAACGGCAAACCGTAAGTAGACTAGCTACTAGTGCATCGCCTGTAGCAAGCGGAATAAGCAGTAGTGATTTTAACAACTTGTTGAATGGTACCACTGGGTACATGGCTTTCCTTTCATTTGAAATTATTGAAAGTGGAATTCCTAGACAAAAAGGAAACTAAATTATAATATTTATATCAATGTAATATTTGTAACAATGAACCTTTTCTTAACAACAAACGATAAATATTTCTAAAAGATCTTTCGATAAATTTTCTAAATATTTCTGATGATATAGTTAATAGTTCTCAATCAAGAAAGATCACTCTTACGAAGCATTCAGAATCTCAGTTCAAGATCTTAATTACCGCTTTTATTGCAAGACTTTTATTATCACTATCAAGTAATCAGATTATACTTTATGGAGCCAGAACAAAGATGTAACTATTGGAAATGGAGTTCAAAGATTCCTAGCCATTACATAAAATATTGTGGTATTTAGCTAAGTGCACTGCTTGTTTTACAACTTTATTACCCTGACATTACAGTTTACGTTGTACGACGTGGATATGTAACCTGCCATATTTCACTGATATTAATGTCACTTAGTTACTTAATAAGCCCTATTTCACCGATATTAATGTCACTCAGTTACTTAATAATTCCTATTTGTCGTAACCCATTCGCCAACGTAAGAACAGTTTCACTTAACTTGATGCCGTATAAATAATAACAACTATACAATAAATTAGGCGACTTAATTAAATGTTAAGGGCCGCTGTTAATTGGCTTGAATTAAGGATGGCTTGTTTTATATGCGTCGTTTTACAACGACGAATGTCGAGGCGTCGAAAACTCGAAACAAAGTGTGAAAACTGTCGTCACCAGATGATATCAGTAATAAAGAATGACACTGAAGATACGGAACAAGACTAACCTTAATACGCACTTTCTCTGGAGATAAAATTTTTATGAATGCTGTAAAAGGATGAAGTGTAAGTGAAACTGGACAGCTTGGTGATGCAAGTGGAAACACTGACAGCGAAATGCACACGTAGAGAACATAAAGTGGTAAAAGCTAGATTAGGTTTATGATTGCAGCTGAGGCGTGGAATCGAACGCCTTTCTCTTGCAGCTAACAAATGAGTCGGGATGCGAGCGTGATTTATTTATTCAAATCCGATGGCCGGTGATGCTGGTCACGTCTGCACTTCGTTTGTAGTCTGGGCACGAACTGTATAGGTGTCGCTGATTTGTGATGATACGAGCACCAGTTAACGTGTTTTGAATAATTGCCATAGCCATTAATTGATGTGAGCTTTCTTTTATTACTAGCAGCGCCCCGCGGTTTCACCAGGATAAGTCTAGTATCCAGGTTATAAACTATCTGTGTGCCAAATTACATCCAAATATGTTCAGTAGTTTTTGCGTGAAAGTGTAACAAACAGCCATCCATCCTCACATACTTTCGCGTTTATAATATTAGTAGGTTGTTGTTTGTTGCGTCTAGTGACTAATGATCCATAACTAGAAATGGATTGTACTTTACTTTCCCATGGAAGTCTTCCGGGGCATTCAGGAGTATGTATAAGCAAATTTATATTTCCTTTGAATCCTATTTGCAGGAGAATCCGTCAGATTCCTGGCATAGAATGCAGTAGGTAGAATATTTATATTGATACGATGCATTGTTTCGAATATATTAACTCCTGGAGAAGATATATAGATATATTAACTCATGAAGCCACACAACTTTACAACACCACTTTTCAAACACAAAACCGATCACACTCATAACGAATGATTACAGAAGTAGGAGGTAACAACGCCACAGACACCGAGGTATTCGATGAGTGTTGCGTTGCCAATGTTGCCAATGATTGCTAAAGTTCAGTCACGAGCACAGATAATTTGCAAGTTTTGGCATTTGCACTAACCTCAAGCTAACAATATGCACGGAGAGCAAAAACTTTGTTATAATATTGTGTACAGTTATTGCAAGGTGAGGGGAGTGACCCCGGGTCCTTTAATGTTGAGAGAAAAATACGGTACCTTATTCATTTTATTTTGAAACAAAGACTTGTGTGAGTATGTAGGTATATGTAGAAGATTATGTTTTTGTTTTGCGGTGTGTAATATTCTTCTTAAGAACCATTTCCTCATAATAAGCTGTCAAATGGTATAACCCTAGATATCTCTAACCCTAGGAGAGGTACAATACCTTATTGATCTACCCACCCAGGAAGTTTCCTTCAAGATACTTATTGAATACGCCAGCCAAAAGGCGCTTGTGTTGTGCATGTTCGAACATACCAAATAATACCAATGCTGAATGGGCTGCCTGCAAAATGGGCTTAGAAATAAAATAAGTAACATTTAATGTCCAGGGTCGAAATTTAGCTTTTTAGATTTAGCTTAATCCGAGACCCCTGCACTAGACCCCTATACAATTTTAGATTTGATTAATATTTTTGTAAGCTCACATTTATCTATTCTATTCATACCAAAGCTGGGCTTTGTCCTCACTTCTCTCCTAGAAATAGACGAGCGAACATACATTAAAATAGCAAATAGACACAGTTCAATTACGCATCGGTAACAATACTCTTTTGTGAGATAATCCCTAAACAAATACGGCATTACGTGATTAGCACATTTCAAAGGGTTCCAACCCTTTGCGTCATGTAATCATGTTACTGGAAAAGGGTTGTTTGTATTTGAAGCACGATAAATTGATGTAGTTAAGTATGCTAATGCAAGCCGGCTTTGCCTTTTTGGACTAACGATTTGGAGCAGTGGTTGCCCATTGGAAACGGCCGTGACTTACGGTCATAAGTTCGAATCCAGGCAGGCACATTACTTTGTGTAAATTATTTAGTCACCAATGCTTTCAAAACGGTGAAGGAAAACATCGTGAGGTAACCGGAATGTCCTAGAACCAAAAATTTGTAGACGTGTGACATCCACTACCAATCGACACTGGGCCCGCGTGGTGGATTACAGTCCACTCCCTCCCTCCACAAAGAGGAGACCTGGGACCCAGGAGTGGGAACATGGGTGGCTGGTATGGATTTGAATCTGGAGCAGTCCTGTGCAAGAAAGATAATTGCATCCATTGGGGAGGTTTAATTTTAATAAATTAGATTTCAAAAGTATAAATTGCAGCGTATGTTAAAATACATCACAAAACTTTTGGAAATATTAAAATGCAGACAGATATTTTTGTTAGGTAGTCAGTCATGTATAATTAATATTGGTATGGTAGGTATGTGACGTACAAACATTGAACTGTCTGCCAGTAAGTTTTGTTTGTTAATAATAAAACAATTCCAAGGATACGCCACGTAGGTAGGTACTCTCCGGCAAGAATTCTTTCTAGGAAACGATATAATATATTATGTCGCAGCATCATGCTGAGATAGGAGCCTTTTCGCCTCGCACAGGACTTTCTGATGTATCTATTTTAAGTTTACTTTGTTTTTATTTTTATTTTTAATGAGTGTTTTAGCTTAATTGATATCTCTTGTGCTTGTCCCAATAAATACTTTTTCTTTCTTTATTTCTTTCATATAAAGAGCTTTAAGTTCAACTTTACTATCCAGAGCGTTAGTAATTAACTCTTAAAATGTCGATTGCACCCCATGTGTGCAAATAACAATAAAATTCTCTTGTGTCGCTAATTGTGCGCGCGACGGGTTAAGTACGTTGAGACTCACGTTCGGTACTTATCGGATAGTTTCGGTGCTAGTCGGGCGCGGCGCGCGCGGGTGCACCGTTATCGTAATAACCAGCTGACTCGCGAAACAATTATCCAGCTGATGTTGCGCCAACGGGATATCTAGTGCGTGAGACGAGAGACCATGGGATGCCATGGCGTGTTTGTATGGAAATGTGATGGATAACGTTTTGTAATTTTTACGCTTGCGAGCATCCGTTCCTACTAATGCAACTCCCAGAACATAATGGCGGCTTTTTCGCTGTGTAATTGGCATACATAATTGCTGTACACGTTCGTATTGCTAGACATAGTACAATGGAAGTCATTTGAATATACGGCCGCTGAGAACGTGAAGCTTTAAATTCTCGTATTTGTTTTCAAAGAGCTAAGAAATCAACTGTCCCGCAACTATATGTAAATTGCCATTAGGTTCTTTTGGCGCCTGGCCAAAAGCGGAACTAACAGAGACATCTGGTTTTTTCAAGAGATTGCACCAATCAATTGCACAAATATTTACCACAGCGCCCCCGACTCATCATTCGAGCGCGAAATGATCCTTGTACCAGTGTATAATTTTATATTTGCCTCTCTCTAAAACAAAGCATTTAAAGAACAAACCCCATTGAGTCGTAACAAGTACCTACCTAACTAAAGTCCCGATAGTAATCTCAATCGTTTCTGTTCGACGTCGATCAGCCAGCCAGTATGGGCCAGCAATGTTATCAGATGGCAATGATGGTCGGCCTAATGAAGCTGTAAGGCGACCGCCCATTTAACGAGCTCATCATTAGCACGGCTCGCGATCCGATTGCGATGACTTTGAACCTTTAAGCTGAAGGAAATTGATTGGAAGGAAAGCGAATAGGAAATAGTCAATTGAGTCGTTATTTTAGTGACGTGTCTCGTTGGCTTCGAGATTTGAACTTTTGATTGTGGAATTTGAAGTACAGAGGTGCTCAGCGGTTTTAATTTGATAAATTGTAGGGAGAAGGCAGAAGATGACCATACATAATTGACTGAAGTACTTACCTACCTATATAAAAAAGAAGATGTCAATTTATTGATACGAGTCTAGATGTAACCATATTATGTGCCATTCCGTATCTGAGAAAATAAAACTTTGTCGATAATAAAGAAAACGATAATTTTATTGATAGATAACGATAGGGTATTGAAAGTCAATATTATATCCATCTATGGCAGCATGCCACTATTTATACAGTTCCTACTTTTAACATCGATAATATTCTATGATAGGTACCTACTGTTATTAATATCGTTACATTAAAGACTGTAATATCAAGTAAATAACATGCGTCCAGCTGACCATTACTTACATCTGGTAACGTTTTATTCGAACTCAATTCGTCTATTAAAACATTAATGTCCCTATAACTTTATCGTCATCGACATCTTAGCCTAGTAATTAAGATATTAAACATAATAGCAACTAGTTTATTTAGTCACTGTTGCCATGCAAACAGATGTTTAGAACTAACATAACATCAGGCCTGTAACCCCCAAAGGCTTAGTGTATAGTACCTACACATTTTGCCAGTTATGTTAAAGTCCCACGTAAAAGGGTCCGAGCGTATTGCCATCAACGGCACAAATCCAGACTCTGGGCTGTTACTAAGAGATCCCTGACGGAAAAACTCAATAACACTTTTCACGACCTGGGAATGGTCCTCAGAACCTCATGTTCAGCAGTAGCGCTTACGACCACTACATCAACGAGGTAGTCACGTTTAGAAGTAATTCTGTTTGTACTCCCCGTCACTTGTCCGTAAAGGTTCATGAGAAAACCAGCGTCAGACAGCTCATCTGTCTGGCATTAATGATAAAATGAACCTTTTTTTTTTTTTTTTTTTTTGTAATTTGTTTTTTGTGTTTCACGAACTGTGTCCAAATAAACATTATTTTTTCTTTCTTTATTATTATTTCCAATAAAATTAAAATTGAATAATTTGACACTCAAACGCTTCAAAAGCTATGCTTACTTTACGAAGAAAATACTACTTGAAAAATTAAAAATCCCTTTAAGTACTTAAACGTTTCGACTTTGATTTTCTAGCCTATGAAAGCGCAGTAAATCTCGGCAAGATATTTCACGAGATGTCATCATGGATTGAAAGATGACGTCATAATCATGTCGTTATCGTCTGAACGATCCTCCAACAATGACATGGGGCGGCCCACGCCGCCATAACTCCACCACCCCCGTAACACGACACTGCAGTAAATACGTCAAACCTTCAACGTTAGACTTAATAAGGTGCATGCATAAAATCGATTCATATCTCCCGTGCCCTCTCGAAGCCTTCTAAATTCCGAGCGAACAAAAAGCAACTTTAAACCCCCCGAAACAAACGTCAAATTCTTTTGTATTTCCAAATGATTGAAATATAAAACACTAACATCTCCCGATGACATCACTTTCACAAATTCGCATAAATAAGTTCCTTAAAAATGATATCACCAATACAACTTCGTTGGCACCCACACAAGACACGCCATGTATAGGCGGGGGTGTGACTCACCCGAAACTCGAAACATTAAATGCACTTGTACGAAATATTGCATTCATATCCGAATGAATCAATTCTGGAAGCGACTGAACTTGCCGCATTGTATTTTAATTGTAAAATAAAGAAACTAAGACAGTAAAAGATTTTGTTTAAGTCATGCTGCTTTCTGATGGAATTAAAAAAGTAGACTACATCCTGCCAATATAGAGTAACTTTTAATATAGTGATAAGAAATCTAAGGCAGGAAACGTAGGCTCATTCCAGTTTAATTAATGTTTCGAGAAATATAACTTCGTAAGATAAAATTCCAAAGCATTTGCTCCATTAAAACAAATACCTATGGTCCTATACAATATTGTTTTCCCATTTGATATCTTATCGGAACTGTAATTATAATTAGAACCGTTTCGTACTTAATCGGGAAACATAAATTAAAAGCCATTAATTTGATAAAATATCAAGTTTTACAGCACAGTATTACAGAACATAAATGTGATAACAACGACCACCTAGAAGGTAACCTAAATACTAATTTGTTTAACTGAGGTATCGATAACTATTCCAGTCTGTCTATATCCAAAATATCCGTTGACTGACCTCAATAAGTCGGCAGAAGAAATGGGGTGCTACCCTACACAAGAGGGGTTGAAACCAGTCCTATGAGACAACGTACCCCTGAATTTGGAAGATAAATGTTATTAATGAAAGTGAACTTACTCCAGTGGTTGATAACAATTAATTATCCACTGGTCTGACTTTAATTGGGACTTCACAAAAATATGTAAATTATTAATAAAAGCTATCATTAGACGGAACTTTTAATTAACTCAAACAAGCACGTGAGCATTAAAACATAGACTAGTAACCAATATTTTGTTTGAAATTTCAATGAAGTTAAATCAAGCGTTAATAAAATCTGTTTGTTATCACAAGTATTAAAAGTTTATAGCCAAATAAACTATTAAACTGCCGTAAAGATCTCCTTGAGAGAGAAAACGGTGTTAACTACCTACAATTATTTTGATTATTTTTATGATAGAGAGATATAACTGTGGGCTCAAAGCCAAGATATAGTACGAGGCGTTATATATCATCACAAAAAAAGGAACTGTTTGCTTTAAACATCGACATTCAAGTCATGATCACGGTCATGATAGCCAACCTTCAGTAATTGAAGAGGCACCAGATGAAGAAGAACAATAAAGAGATGAACAAGACCAAAGCTTTAGAACAGAATTTGATTCTTGAAATCATTTCACACGGGTATCACAGGCTTTGTTTTTTTATTTTTTTTATTTTTTATTTAACTATATTTTAATTATTGAATACTCCAATAGATAATATTGATTTTCTTTCTTTTGGTGGTAAAATTCTTTAAAGGTTACAAATACATTGCAAACTATAGTTTTGTATAACTTAGACGCATTTTTATTTTCAATTTTTGTAAATGTGAGTACCATGGAGTCGTTTACTGTGTTGTATTTTGACTTGAAAGAGCAGGTAGTTGAGAGAATATCATGCTCACTTAAATGTCTCGCTGATGGTGGCGAGTGTGTTGGATCATTCGGTTCCCTACAAAATGGTTGAGCTGGATGGTGCTGATCCACGCGTCATGTTCGTGAACGGGCGCCGTCAGTTGAGACTGGTCATCTCTTATCTGCCAGGGCTTATTTTTAATCGTTTTTCATTTTTATATTTTTTTTTTACATTGTTCTCACATATAGAATCAACAAGAGTAATGTACCCAGGATTTTGTAATTTTATATTTAAAAGAGTGTCCTTGGAGTTTCTTGCCCGTTCTTCTCCATAGAGATCTACGTTTTGGAATGGGCAACTAGCTTCAACTTTCTGACTAACTGACTCTTTGACAATTCAAAAGTGCCTGTAAAGGGTTT
Organism: Xanthia togata; assembly: GCA_963853775.1. Lineage (NCBI taxonomy): Eukaryota > Metazoa > Arthropoda > Insecta > Lepidoptera > Noctuidae > Xanthia > Xanthia togata. The sequence continues at coordinate 5,555,293 of OY970802.1, read as the reverse complement.
AATTGAAATAAATGCTTTGAGTTTGAGTTTGAGTTATGAAAATGCCTTCCACGAATAAAAAAAAAAATAGTTAAAAAACTGTAACCCGACTACGGAAAAATAAAAGTGATCTAAAAAGTACGAAACAAGAAAATATTTCAAACACAAATTAAGATATAGCTACAAAAATGGTCAAGGTAAGGCCACGTGGTCGCATGCCTGTATCCAATGTGGGTGCCAGGAACACCCACAAAATTATAATGGCATCCGACGAAGGCTTTACCTTGACCATTTTTGTACCATTTGTGTCTATGACATTACCCTTCCTTTTGGCTTTGTCGTAGTCAAAAGTGGGAAATTAATAATAAAGTTAATATTTATGCCATAATCTTATCAAACTTAAACACATCAATCATAATAGTTCGAGAAATCTCCCATAATATATACACATACACGGTAGTCACTCCATCACGTTTCCCTGCGGTGGACGATGCACGCCCAACGCACTCGCATATATAGTGATTATATTCATATATACTGAGTCAATCTCTCGACTTGCGGTCGCCAGCACCATAGGTAATCATGAAGTGTACTTTGGTGTAATAGAAAGTAAAATTAACCACATGATCGTTCTCGGTTTCAGCAAGGCCTGGATTGTTGGATGGCTTCGTTAAGAAGTAAATGTTATCATTAACATTTTGGGTGCTGTGCAGAGAGAGATTTTTGAAAGATTTACAACAAGCACCTTCGCCCGTTTGACTCGCTCGGAGATGGAATTCGAAGAATCATTTCTTACTGCATCTCTACAGCCTCTAAGAAAGCAATGTATTGTTTTCTTCCTAATTACATATTATCTTCTATGGTTTAGGCTGCCTTGACAGTCTTTCAGTCTGCTATAGCTACAGTACAGTTTAATGTTTAAATGTTATTTCTTCCAGTAATAAAGCAGAACTAATTGCTTGCACAATGCGTTCAGTATTTACATTTAGCAATTTGTACGCGAGACAGTGGTTGCTTTAGGTTGAAACATGCAACCACCTGGGACTCGGTGTCCTTTAGCCAAACGTAGTATTTAACTTTACTGTAACTGGAGTTGTGTCCAATACTGCTTGCAGTTGCATTGTTTCTAGCTTTACATAAAGTAAAATCAACATTTATTTCTAGTTATGTACTTATTAATATTTTATTTTTGCTGTCTATGTTCTTACTTACGTTGGTGTTGAAACGAACAACGTTTCTATATATCGAGTCAATCCATCGCCTATCAGTCAGTTCACGTGTTAAGAGGCCGTGCACGAAATCGACTGATTTTGATCAATTTTGTCCATTAGTTGTGAGAAAAGGAAAAAGAATTTAAACAAACCATTTGGGATTTGAAAAGTCGAGTTCTTGAAAGGAATTTTTCAAATAAGTTAAGTATACATGGAAACTAACATAGGTACATTCGCAACAATATTTCCGAAAAATGACGCGAGACTGACGTTTGATCACTGTTTTACAATAAACTGCTTTTTATTTTGAACATTCAAAAATATCATCAACATCGTTATATCGTGTAATTGCATGTGGCTGGACTACTGTTTTCAACCCTGTCAGTAGTGTATTTTCCTATTATTTAGCTAACCATATCAAGAAATTTAAAAATCACACATTGGTCTTCAGCTATACTTACTTGAAATAAAATATAAATTTTATTTTATGATTATACACGTACAATTTTTAAAAAGTAAATCATAGGCAAAAATAACCATATTTTCGAGAGCGCAAAAGTGATGCAACTAATAACAGGTACTGTGACTGACACGAATGGTTTAGCACCACGAAGACTGTACTTTTATAGTTACTCAAACTTATGTTTCAAGCTTTCTTACAATTAGATAAGTATGTGACGAAAAAGGGGTTTTTCGTGCACGGAGCCTTAAGACTGTCTGAGAAACTGGGTATTATTCAAATTTTAAACCGAAACCAAATTTTCTTTTAACACGGTTTATTTTAACCGTAAATAAAACTAGCACATATTTTAAACACTAATTGAATCGTCTACCTAAAAATACTTCACGTTCCCACTTCAACCGACGTTTTCCAAATATGGTTTTCAATGGTTAAGTTTTAGCAATCAAAGCGGACGCTATTCCTGGAGTAAGTAGATAAATTAAACTGATAAGAGACGAGACGCCACCGGCAATTTGGCCCAATTAGGACCGGGCTGGAGAAAACGATGGGCCACGATGGGCAACGATGTTGGGAGACGCTAAAATTGAGTTTTTTAGTACAGATGGTTTGGACGTTGTAAGGTGAAATGTATTAGAGAGTTTTTTTGGGTTGTATGGATTGTGTGAAGGACGATATGCCAAGGCAAAAATGAATGCTGGTAGTTATAATAAATTACATACTAAGCTTATTCCAAATAATTCGGAATCGGATAAAGACAGGAGAAATAAGGCGATGATTGAAAGGGTACCTTTGTAAAAACTTCTGACTGACTGCATGAATGAACTTCATTATGTTAAACGAATATGTTAACTTAGCTCAGGTCCTGCTTACGCCAGTAGGTGACACACCCGCTATGACGCGAGAAGTAAATAAGAAAGAGATATATCTTTGTCGTTACGCGTTCACAAACATACCCACAAACATAATCGTCTCATGAATCATCACGGTCAAGGCGAACATTATTTTTCTCGGCACAATATTATTTGATTTACATATTTCATTTTTATTTTCTCTCTTCCTCAGCACTTGTTTAACATATTTCAAAAGTAAATAATTCAATGAAATCATACCACTGTTTATTTTGCGTCGGAATTTTCAAGGGCCCCAATACCTAGAATGAAAATTAATCAGTGCCTTTGTGAAGTCATAAAGGCCGTGCCGAAACCGTGAGCAAACTTGGTGCTCGAGCAAAAAAGCACGAAACCTTTTTATGCTTACTTGAGCGACATGTAAGAGCAATTTACTGCTAACATACAGAATTATGTGTGGTCCATGTAAGGAGCGGGACTTGTACTCAAAATAAATAAACTGCGTCCTGCTTTCTTTTAAATGCTAACTGATCGGATACATGAGTTTTAACAGTTACTGTACAGTACAAAATAAGTAAAATCAGCGGTCAGCTCAATTTATACCTGAAGCACAGCTGGAGTCATTGATGTAGATGTTCCCTAATGACACCTTTACACCACAATTATTGACCTTATGACTGCGTCAGTGAGTGCAGTTCGCGAAGCTGAATTTTGGGCCAAATTAACTTTTTCGTTACGCTAAGAAGAACAAACTCATAAACATAACTCCGATTGTCCTTAGCTCTACTCCGTATAGCATTGTATCCTGAATAAGTACAACTGGCTACTTACCAGAGTACCAGATGGACGAAAAGAAAAAAGTTCTGACCTACATTCTCGCCTTTAAAACCATTTAAATGAGTGCGCTCTCAGTGTTCTCTCGTAAATTGTACCAGCGAGACCGGTTTGCGGAATATCAGCAACAACGTTGAATTGAGGAAGTCCTAATAACTTAAGTGTTCCATATTCCGTGTCGTTTGGTCGTGTTCAGATAAAAAATACACGTCGCATTTTTAGGTTACTTCTGTAGCATTTGCTTAAGGCTTTATGGGAAGTAGTGGGATTTAGAATATAGGTTGCAACCCAAGATCAGGAGTTTTGCTTGAGTTTCTGGAGTATTCATTTAAATATATGCATAGCCTTCCACAAGATGGACCCATGACCTTGCAAAGGACGCAGGAATCCGCTGAATGCGGGAGGCACAGAATCGTTCGAAGTGGCGGTGCTTGAGGCCTATGTTCAGCAGTGGACGTCTTTCGGCTGAAATGATGATGATGATGCAAGGCGTTTATCGTGGTTCACTGATTTCTCAACTCAAAGGTACCTAAGTAAATGAAGCATGTATGTTTCTTGATCGAATAGTTTATCAACATGATGGGCGAATAAAGGCTCTTGTAGACCAGCGCGACGCGACTCGAACAATACAATTTCTTAGAAAACTTCACGGTATAACAATACCCGGTGTCGCGTCGCGCTAGTCTGAACGAAGCATTACCCGTCTTGCTGTCGCGCAGTCGGGGAAAAAAAAATGAAATTTGTCAGCCTTTGCTGACTGAATGAACGGGTGTCCTGCTCGCAATTATTGGCCATAGATTTCAATGGTTTCGATTTGATGATAACACATGTTGATGTTTTATTGTATTTCTCGATAATCGCTCACAAATTATTACTATTCACGACTAATCTGTGGCCATTACAATTGTATACTTCACTTTAATGCTACACGTGCACAATTAAGTGTTATCTTTGTCACGAAGTTTAAAAAGAAAGTAAGAACTTAGGTACTTTTTCAAGGTAATTTGCATATTTGATTTTGAAAACTACTGAATTTTCATAACAAAAATATTTCCTAATTTCTCAATCTGCCGGAAACCGTCATAAACCCGTGTAGTTTTATAAGTTTACAACCATTTTTTACAACATAAAATAACGTTTCAAAAGATCAATCTCGTTTGTAATGGCTACACAATATCATATCGTGTCATCGTGATATTGCATCGTATAAACTCAGAATGGTTTAGTGTTCTCAATGGCCACCTACAAGAATCTATTATAATGACATTAATAGATTGCTATCGAAATTGAAGCCACCCGATGCGAGCATCGATCAATAAAATATCTCATCTTAGGGTCACATTAACGGAGTGAGCCCACGTAACTAGTGATATATCTGGACTTCGCATCTCAGAATTCTCAGATGATGTTATCTTTGCTAGGCCAATTACATTTTTATTGAACGCTGGAAATAAGAGTTTAAGTTTACTGAAGCTTCCTTTATCGTTTTAGAAGTAGGTAAATGCTGTGCCAGCACTTGGCAGTAAGTAAGTAGGTAGTAAGTAGGTGTACCTATAGTGCTATTGGCATAAATCGAGCACAAATCCAGAATCCGGGACAGCGCGAAATTCCTGATAGAAAAACCCAATAACACTTTGCCCGACCTGGGAATAGAACCCAGGATCTCATGCTCAGCAGTAGTGTTTGCGACCAGTAGACCAACGAGGCCAAATTACACCAACAACATTAAAAATACCAAAAATCTTAAATAACTACAGGGTACGGGTGTTTGAAATAATTTACACGTACATAATACAGACACAAAGTAATCTTTTAGTCGTAAATATAGTAATATCGACCTAAAAAACACATCAACACATTTTTATGCGAACACAATTACATTATAAAAAATCAATGGTCGATTTAGTGGCCTCGCGCACCATTAACCATAGTATAAACTAGGGATGGATCGAGTAAATATTTTGCCGAATACGATACCGAATACTCGGGCGACTATTAAATTACGGTTTGATAAGGAATTTTAGCTTTTGACTGTCCAAAAGTTAGAAACCGGTTGGATTTTGAAACAGTTTGTAAGTAACATTTTTTTTCTCAATAAAGTAATGATTTTAAGAAAGCAGATACTTCTAGGAATGCTCTTCAAATTGCTACAAATACTAGCACAATAAATGTTGACATCTAAGTTTTTTTTTACAAAAAACTTTCTGAAACCCAGACACTTTCAACGTCAACGTCCAATTCAAACAAAACCAGCAAGATAAAGAAAAAGCAAAGCAAGGAAAAGTATTTATTGGGACTCGCATAGAAAGATTGCACAAACTAAATATTTTTTAAAGTTAAAGAGAGAGAGTTATCTCGTCAAAACCAACAACACTTTTAGCCGAAATTGAATATTCAGCGAAGTATGAATCGGACATCAGCCCAACACTAGCACAAGCCATTCGGGTGTATCTGATAACATCTGGCGGATAACTCGAGAATGGCACATTTATCATACTTATAAATGTGTCTATTAACGCGCACCGATACTTTATTAAATAAAAATTATAGATTTGTACAAGGTGAAATATTAGAGGGGCTTATGGGTAAATAATAACAGCCACACGGGTCGATCGAAGGTTAAGCTACACTTGCCGAGGCTGGTCTGTGGATGGGTGACCATCCATTACATATTATTATCGAGATCCCTCAGAGCCTCGGAAAGCACGTAAAGCCGTTGATCCTGGCTGTCATTTGTAGATCTTTTCTTTTACATTTTGTCAATGTGAGACTGTACATCTGTCGACCATTTTCTATCTTGCTAAGTACCTGGTACTTGTTGATAGGCATACACTGTCCTCTCATACCTATTAATACTGTAGGTAATTTGAAAACATTGTAAATACCATTTATTTTTAAAAGAGTAACCGTGGAGTTTCTTGCCGGCTCTTCTCGATAGGAAACGACCAATTGGAACCGTGCACCTAGCTTCTGACGTATCATATAAGTGCCCATGTAGGTTTATGTGAAATAAAATATTTTGAATTTGAAATTTGCCAGTCGATACGGGTAGTCAGAAGCCCGAAAGTCTGACAACCAGTCTTACTAATCGAATTACCCAGTAACTGGGTTGTGGAGGTCAGACAGGCAGTCACTCCATGTAAAATACTGGTATTCAGCTGCATCTGGTTAGACTGGACGCCGATGATGATGAGAAAAATAAGTAGTTGCTAGATAATAAAGAGATATAAAACGCTGATACTATAATATTAGGTATAAAGAATAATATATAGCTGTAGCCGACGACGTTCTCGTTCGCGAGGAATTTTGAATCCCTAGTGAAACTAACGGCGAAAAAAAAAACTACATATTTTAATTAGTTGAACTGCTGAGCCGCGCAATTACTCACAAATTCGTGCTCTGTCTGGACAGGTCTACTCACTCTGTGCGGTTTTTCCTCAAAAGACCATTTAAGACACCAACTACATGGTCTGACCAAGATTATGTCTGTCTGTCAAGACCTCTGAGTTGGTTTCGGCCTTTTTCTCAGAGTAGTCAGATAGGAAACGCCGACCTCATCTAGTTTTTAAAAATATGATTGACGTGTAAAAGTGTTTGTACAATCTTATTTACTGTGCGTTTGCTCTGGCGAAACCATATATATAGTAGTTTATGGGCGAAACATTCACAACAAAACATGTTGAAATCTTTAGTTTCTGTCAAAGTTCCATACAATATTTGACAGGAACTAGAGATTTCAACATGTTTTGTTGTGATGTTTCGCGTGTGAACAGAAACAAAATTATTTATCATTTTATGATAACTCCAGGTATACTCTCCCGATGCGCACAATTTTATCGCTATCGGTAAAGCCGTTTCGGAGATACTAATAATCAAATATGAACATGTATTTCCAAGTTTGGTTAGTTACCACCCAAAATTAGGAATGTAGCTTCTGAATTTGCAGATCCATTTAAGGATAGGTACGCCAAAATCAATTAAAGGCTCATTCCAAAAACCCTTGCGTGGTCTGATGACGTTTTATCGATAAGGTTTTTAACATTATTTGGTATCGGTATTCTGCAGCGAGTACGGAGTTCTTTACATTGTATTGTTCACATGCCTATTGACTACTTACATCGTTTGACCGATAAGAGTCGCGCCTACGAGGTTATAGGTACTAAGTGACCGATTGTGCGGCGTCTCAATTATATTAATAAAGAATGAGTAGCATTCCTTACCAATGTACCTGAAGGTGAGGTTATCACAAGTTTTCATTGAAAAGCAATTGAGAACTATGAAGATTTATGGTGAATTTAGACGAGTAGAACTTACGTAAATAAGGTTAGAAATGACGTAGGCGTAGGTTTGTAAATGCAGAAATGAAATCGGTACCAAACTAGAGTATAGTACCTATATAATGTGAAACCAATCTATCTCTTGATTCTCTTGAAACTACGTGATTGTAATCCCCATCACCAAGCACCGTGGCATCCCATTTCCTTCAGTCCACGCATATTATTACCACTTGCAGTTATTTGTAACAACTTACATTGTAGCTGCATTCCCTCTCTCAGTGAGCGAGGGCACTCACTAGAAATGAAATACATATAGTCACCCTTCGTTATGTAGACAGTTACTTACATGCATACGTATGCATGACTTGCATGCTAGATTTGTTTTATGCTTTTGTCGTATTTCAGCCTCAGCCCGTAATAGCGAGTAATAAATTTTGCTCCAATCACAACGCTTGGTAGACTTCGAAAGTGGCAGCAGTTTTATCCTATCTATTATTGCAAATAATATACGCCAAAGCACGTATGTGATTTGGTGTCCCCTCACCGTGTATCATTATCCATTGTGTCCATCATTTAAGCACATAATTATAGGCCCCACAGGATTGAAATATTTCGTAGGTTATTTAAAAAAATCGACTGCCACACACAAAATAACTCGGTCAAAATATATGGAATAGCAATATTTTTTTTTTAACTGACGGAAAATTTCATCCCTTTTGGACTTAGAATGATAGAATCGAACTGCATTCATGAAAACTCCTTGCGCGTCAGTGTCCCTCACACCCTGTTTTTTGTCATTTTTCTAACATAACTCCTGGTTCGCATTTAAACAAGAAACACTGAGAAGAGACGGTTTATCTCCTCTGGAGTATTTTTTCGTAAAAGTAACGTAACGTTTTAAGTTATTCCAGTGCTGCTCAAAACCAATTTGAATAAGTAATCAACTTATAGATCAAGCGTGAGCCTCAAACATGCTTCAAACAGCATCAGCTACTTCAATTACCCTCCGTTAAGTAATAATGATATTTGTAACAACACCATACAAATCACCTCCCATACATTACATACATACTCTCATTACGCAGTCACGTTCTTACCTTTACTCGATACTACACCTCCAAATATAGTGGATGACATCATTCGACAAAAAAGAGAATAGTATAATAATGTTCGCTGAAAGCGCTTGAGGCAGCGCTTAATTGCTTTACAAGCTAAAGTTCGGTAACCATACGAAATTGTTTTAAGTACACGTGTCTTATGTAAGAGATGATTAATTGTGGCTAGGCTTGTAGGCTTTGGACAGACATCATCCAGGATAATTTATGAAGTGACTTTGAAATATCTACTTTCCTTATTGTAATTCTTTCGCTTGTTCTTGTCTTCTATTTTAGTGTGGAAAACTTGGCAGGTCACCACATTTTCTTAGTCGGATATAGGAATCCCTGCACGCGTAGTATGACAACCATAGAAATGGGTTTTGTCGACGGAAGAATAGACAAAATGACAGACTGTGATTGTTTATCTGTCATTTTGTCTATTCTTCCGTCGACAAAACCCGTTTTTGTTGTGGTTATGCTAAGCGTGCTGGAGACTTATTTTCATAGATATCCTAGACCTACAGAATCTCTCTTCTGAAGATCTTCAGAAAAGTCAGGTGTGTTGTACTCGCAACCGGCGTGCGTGTATGACCAGATGTATGAATATAAACGAAACAAATAGAGTATGTAAAGATCGTAGCAGGTGGTAGGTTCCATACCTAATTTCTGCCATGGGAAGAAAATAATATATAAATATAAAAACTTTATTTTTATTCCTCAATTTTTCGTAATTCCACCTACCACTGTTTGTCTCTGCATCATCCAAACAAAGGTTGACTAGTAGAAAATGCCTATGCCATTAAGTCCGCCTCTCTGTTCATTTCTGTGTCAAGCACAGAAATGAACAGAGGCGGAGTTAATGAAGTAATAAATAAATAGTAAGTAAGAAAGCGTGAGTTTATAAAGTACGTACCTACAAAACATACGAGCGGGCGCTACGGATAAATCTTTGTAACAAAATGCACTAACTCATGAACTCGGCAAGTCAGACCGCTAACAAATAAAAACCCACAAAGAGAAAAATGTCATTGACACAGCACAAAAACTTGAACACCATTATGATCTAGCTAATTCGCCATACACGTACCACCATTGAAGAAGGCATTGTCAGATTCAGATTGACATCAGGTATCGTAAACATTTTGGCATTCAATACTCGAAAATAAAAAAGTGTCCATGAGAATTCCAATTTGAAACGTGACTACATTTTTTTGTGTTTTAATTTTAAATATTCAATGAGAAACGTGGATAGAAAGAAGCAAAGGCAAATATTACTCGCTTTTCAAATAAAACTTTAAGCCTATATTTGCTATCTGACAATAATTTAACGTAAAGAATGCAAACATAATTATTATAAGAGTAATGGATGACCAAAGAAATGATAGATAGAGTGAAAGATGATATGGCTAGAATGGGAGTGTAAAATAAAACAAATGCTGCACTGCACTGACCCGTAAAGTATTATGTTGGGATAAAGGTCGGAGGAAATGCTCATCATGACGATCATTCTTATAAGTTAGTTTCAAAGGCCAAAACCGATCACGTGCTAAATGACTAACGCCTTGCAAGTCCCTAATCAAAGCTGGTTTAAACCTGGTCTAATTAGTACGAAAGATTGGTGCCAATTAGAGCATGTTATAAATCGGTAACGTTTCCGATTTTCGTAACACGTAATGCACTTAGCCAGGGGTAAATGACCGTAGAGAACAAATAAACGTAAGTACTCCTAAAGTGCTAATTTTATCACTTGACTTGCACTTAAGTGTGGGACGCTTTTGATTCGATAGTTATGGCGCATGTAAAAATATCATTGGTGATCATTATTGACGTTTATCGCCGTACTGCGATGTTTGACTACTATTTTGTTTGATAAACGGTACAGTACCCGGGCCTAAATATGACACATTAAGGGGCCTACGGAGCATGCGTAGTTCATACAAACGAAATACCAAAATAATTTGTAAATCACACTAATATTATAAAGGCGAAAGTTTGTGAGTGTGTATGTTTGTCTCTTCTTCACGCTAAAACTACTGAACGGATTTGGATAAAATTTGGCACACAGATATTTTATAACCTGGATTAGCACATAGGATACTTTTTATCCCGATGTTCCCACAGGATCGAAACTAATGCGGGTAAAACAGCGGAGCGCAGCTAGTCAAACATATTCTTATGAGTTCATACGAGTTAAGCCTCGTTCAGACTAGCGCGACGCGACAGCGCGACGCGACAGTAGTTATTGTTATACCGTGAAGTTTTCTTAGAAATCGTATTGTTCGAGTCGCGTCGCGCCGTCGCGTCGCGCTGGTCTGCACGAGGCTTTATGAGAAAAATAAGTTTTCTATATATCGTCTTTATATCACTGTCCATTCAAAATATATATTTGGGAGCCTAGATATTCTGTAATCCAATCGGAATAAATACACACTACCTTAAGAATATGTTTGATTTACAAATTATTTTGGTAGGTATTACGTTTGTATGAACTACACATGCTCCGCCGCCGGCCCGTTAAGCTTTCTGCCATAATTATATATTTTGATGCTTTGAGCCTTTTATAATAATTATAACACTCTAAATTAGGGTTACAAAATAACATTCAGATTTTGTGAGAATAATTGAGTAACACTGGCCCTATTGCGGGCTCGCTGTTTATTGAAAAGAAAATAATATAGTAGAGTCGCTGTCGCCTATAATTTCTTTTTTTTTTTCATCTAGCTGCACCTCGCGGTTTTACCCGCGTAGGTCTTGATCCAGTGGGAATATCGGGATAAAAAGTATCCTATGTCCTATACCAGGTCATGGTCTACCCATGTGCCAAATTTCATCTAAATCGGTTCAGCCGTTTTAGCGTGAAAGCGTAACAAACAAATAAACTCACTTTCGAATTTATAATATTAATTAGGATATTGTATTTAGGCCTCAGGATACTATATTATACATATAGTAGGGTTGGCCAGCCAGGGTACGAGTGACAGAAACTGTCACATAGGCATGAGCAATGTAACAAACGATATGTTTGCGGATGAATGGACGAAGATCGTGTCGATGATGTGTGATCGACGATGTCAGAAGTACGGTGAGAGGGAATCATGAAATTGTTGCTATTTTTTTTTTAACCTGAACCTTTTAACTGTATTTTATTTTTTATGTGTATGTGTCTCTTTGATTACTGTAAGTAATTGCTTTTTAAGCGTGATAATTAAAGTTAATTAATAAATGAGTAAAAACGACGGCGATGGCTAATAATCGATGTCCCACATTTGCGGGTAATGCGCCTATAACTATCTTATTACTTTAAGGGGATTACCTCGCTCAAATCCTAAATATACTGTAGGTTTAAAGAAGATTGTAGATGAATCCTTTTGTGCGTTTTCCATGTAAAAAATATATGGTATACTTAAGGTCATCACAAATACATTGTATTGTTTAAAATTTTAATAAACTTTCCTAAATTTTGGGAAAAAATCTTATTAAATAGGTCCTTCTTCAACCTAAATTGTAAATTTTCTCTGTAACGGCTGAATAGTTCGGCATGAATTTTCTACCAAAAATATATAATGACGTATTGGACAATTTGTATTGTTTTTTTTTTGTTATTTCTTTTAATATTTTAAACTATTGAACAAAAACCCGAAACTTCACCAGTACCCCACTGGAGCACCCCCGCTAAGGCCTGTGACGCGTACTCGGGACGCGACACGTCAGTGTCCTGATGACTCTTGTGACGGAAGGACTATACGCGCGTTATTTTTTCCAAATAAAATCTAAAAGTTTACGTTTTGAATGATTTTTGAATGAAATCATATTTTAAATAGTACAAATATAAATATTTCGTAAATCAACAATACAAATTAAGTTTGTAAATATATGTAAAGCAGTTTGTAATTTCGTTTTGTTTTTTGAACCTGTCATAGAGTAAGCCTGACTATGCCTAAATATAAGAATAAAATGTAAGGTGAAGCGTGGCCGAGCTCTCCAAAACTATTGGTAAGTACCTAACCTATTGAGTACATTATTTCTAGTGTGTTTATTTTTTATCGTGTTTAGTTATCTTGAGAATTTCGTTTGGCGGAGGATGGAGACCGACCGTGTCTAGATGATTAATGATGTCACTTACCTGATGGTGGGCTGATGGACTCCGAAGGTGGGTATAGGATCTCATTGACGGCACTTCGTAGAACCATCGTGTTTGGACTCATTTGAAAGGTCTCTTAGAGACCTTAGTGACTGATGATGTCACCTACCTGATGATGGACTCCGAAGGTGGGTATAGGATCTCATTGACGGTACTTCGTAGAACCATCGTGTTTGGACTCATTTGAAAGGTCTCTTGGAGACCTTGGTGACTGATGATGTCACCTACCTGATGATGGACTCCGAAGGTGGGTATAGGATCTCATTGACGGCACTACGAAGAACCATCGTGTTTGGACTCATTTCAAAGGTCTTTTGGAGACCTTGGTGACTGATGATGTCACCTACCTGATGATGGATACCGAAGGTAGGTATAGGATCTCATTGACGGCACTTCGTAGAACCATCGTGTTTGGACTCATTTGAAAGGTCTCTTGGAGACCTTGGTGACTGATGATGTCACCTACCTGATAATGGATTCCGAAGGTAGGTATAGGATCTCATTGACGGCACTTCGTAGAACCATCGTGTTTGGACTCATTTGAAAGGTCTCTTGGAGACCTTGGTGACTGATGATGTCACCTACCTGATGATGGACTCCGAAGGTGGGTATAGGATCTCATTGACGGCACTACGTAGAACTATCGTGTTTGGACTCATTTCAAAGGTCTTTTGGAGACCTTGGTGACTGATGATGTCACCTACCTGATGATGGACTCCGAAGGTGGGTATAGGATCTCATTGACGGCACTACGTAGAACCATCGTGTTTGGACTCATTTCAAAGGTCTTTTGGAGACCTTGGTGGCTGATGATGTCACCTACCTGATGATGGATTCCGAAGGTAGGTATAGGATCTCATTGACGGCACTTCGTAGAACCATCGTGTTTGGACTCATTTGAAAGGTCTCTTGGAGACCTCTTGGTGACTGATGATGTCACCTACCTGATAATGGATTCCGAAGGTAGGTATAGGATCTCATTGACGGCACTTCGTAGAACCATCGTGTTTGGACTCTATGAAAGGTCTCTTGGAGACCTTGGTGACTGATGATGTCACCTACCTGATGATGGACTCCGAAGGTGGGTATAGGATCTCATTGACGGCACTACGTAGAACCATCGTGTTTGGACTCATTTCAAAGGTCTCTTGGAGACCTTGTTCACTCATGATGTCACCTACCTGATGATGGATTCCGAAGGTAGGTATAGGATCTCATTGACGGCACTTCGTAGAACCATCGTGTTTGGACTCATTTGAAAGGTCTCTTAGAGACCTTGGTGACTGATGATGTCACCTACCTGATGATGGACTCCGAAGGTGGGTATAGGATCTCATTGACGGTACTTCGTAGAACCATCGTGTTTGGACTCATTTGAAAAGACTCTTGGAGACCTTGGTGACTGATGATGTCACCTACCTGATGATGGACTCCGAAGGTGGGTATAGGATCTCATTGACGGTACTTCGTAGAACCATCGTGTTTGGACTCATTTGAAAAGTCTCTTGGAGACCTTGGTGACTGATGATGTCACCTACCTGATGATGGACTCCGAAGGTGGGTATAGGATCTCATTGACGGCACTACGAAGAACCATCGTGTTTGGACTCATTTCAAAGGTCTTTTGGAGACCTTATTCACTCATGATGTCACCTACCTGATGATGGACTCCGAAGGTGGGTATAGGATCTCATTGACGGCACTACGAAGAACCATCGTGTTTGGACTCATTTCAAAGGTCTCTTGGAGACCTTAGTGACTGATGATGTCACCTACCTGATGATGGACTCCGAAGGTGGGTATAGGATCTCATTGACGGCACTACGTAGAACCATCGTGTATGGACTCATTTCAAAGGTATCTTGGAGACCTTGTTCACTCATGATGACATACCTAGATAAAATACGTTTTAGTTTTTTTTTGTGGTGTATATGCTTTTACGAGACTTATAGCAAAAACATTACCTTAGCTCACTCACGCTTTGCTCATTGCTTCGTTATTATTTTTCAGGCAATTAAGAAACCAGCAAAACTCCGAATTGCAAAATCAGAAACTTCAGCCGTTAACAGAAACTTACGGTCTGTCTAGTATGGCAGTCGATGAGGGGGCAGAGCAAATTATGCCGGTAACTTATTCTGTTTGCTTACACTGCGGTATTTATTAGATAGTTTCCCTAGCTAATTTGATTTGACCCCGTATTGTTAAAACGTTTGTTTTAGGTTGAAGAAGATGAAGATTTACCAGATTTGATTATTGAAGAAGAAGAATCACAAGCAGAAACAAAAAATATATCTGGAAGATGAGTTATAGATATAGCTTATTTTTTTTCCAAAATACAAGAAATAGGCGGCCATGGTACTTTTAACTGTGGTATATAAAGTTTGAAAGTTATAGGAGAGAAACGTGTTGGACTTGCTTCTAAGTTTACAGTAGAATGTTTGATGTGTAAAGAGAAGTTTTCTCTTTGTAATGTCACTGGTGACTTAGATATTAATACAGCAGCGGTCGCGGGTGCAGTTTCAGTTGGTATAGGGTATTCGCGATTAGAGGAACTGTTATCAGCATTTGACTTGCCCGTGATGACTGAGCCTGTATACCAGAAACGGCACGACATTGTTTCCAACGCCTGGGATAAAGCACTCAGTAAATCTATGAATGAAGCTGCTGAAGAAGAAAAAAGAATTGCTTTAGAAAAAGGTCGTGTCAGCAAAGAGGGGATACCTATTATAGATGTGGTTGTAGACGGATGCTGGAGTAAGAGGTCTTACAAAAAGAACTACTCAGCACTGTCAGGAGCTGCTGCAATAATTGGAAGACACACAAAAAAGATTTTGTTTCTTGGCATTAAAAATAAATACTGTAGCATATGTACGCAGGACTTTAATAAAAATCAAAATCCGAGAACTCACCAGTGCTTTAAGAATTTTACGGGATCATCGACTGCCATGGAGTCAACAATAATTGTGGAAGGGTTTAAAGCATCTATCGAAATGTATGGTCTGATTTATGGTCGTCTCATTTCTGACGGGGACTAGCACGTATGCGAAAATATTGGAAGCAAGACCTTATCCTCAATTTACTGTTGAAAAGGTAGAATGTAGGAACCACCTTCTAAGAAACTTGTGCAACAAATTAGAAAACCTGACCACTGATACGAAATATCTTATATGTTTTAGAAAATTAATCACAAAAAAAACGCATCATGAGCATTAGGTCAGCAATACGAAAATGCAGCAAAAAATACCACGACTCGTTAGACAATTTAGATTTTAGTACTCAGAGACTTTTTGAGGACATTCAGACTGTACATTTACATGCCTTTGGGAACCATACTCAATGTAAAAGCCATTTCTGTAGCAGTCCACAAAATATTGAAATCTTACCGCAAGCTTTTTTTACAAGTTCCTTATGGCAGAAAATATGTTTTTTCATTAACACTATTGCAGGGCATTCCAGAAGTCTCGTTCATGATGTTGACAGTAACATCGTGGAAAGTTTTCATAGCGTGGTGGCCAAATTTGTGGGTGGTAAAAGAGTAAATTACTCGTGCCGGCGTGGATACCAAACTCGATGTTCAGCGTCTGCAGTCAATTTTAATACTAAAAGAAAACCTGTTTCCATGTTGTATAAAACAATTGTCGGGCAAAGTCCTAAGGGCAAAATGAGCACCTTAGATAACAAGTATCGCAGAAAAAGAAATTTGTTGAAACATATCAATTACAAAAAACGACAGACACATGGCGCCGTAAATAAAGATTATGGAGAACAAACCTTAAAGCCCGATGTGAGCGATGCGATGCTAGAACAAATGAAGGAGAACTTTCTATCCAACTTAGATAAAAGTGAGGAAGAAAGAAGTCAAATTGAAAGGCAAACAATTTTGCAGAGCGAGTCGAGCGAATGGCTCGAACTCCGGCGCTCCTTGTTGACAGCCTCAAACTTTGGAAGAGTTGTTAAAATGAGGCCTGATACTAGTTGTGCCAGCATAGTTAAGCAACTGCTCTACAAAATAAATATAGATGCTGCCCCTCTACAGCATGGAAGAGAACACGAAATAAAAAGCACTAGATCAGCTATCTATACAAGAAGATGTTGAAATTAGACCATGCGGACTTTTTATAGATCCCGAGATTCCATATTTAGGAGCTACACCAGATGGGCTTATTGGAGAAGAAGCGATAGTAGATGTGAAATGTCCAATCTCAGCGCACAAGATAGGACTAGACGAAGCCATTGCTCAGAAAAAAGTAAATTTTTGGGTTAAAAATAATTCGGGCACTTTGCAGGTTAATAAAACCCACAATTGGTATTACCAAGTTCAAGGGCAATTGCATGTGACTCGCAAAACAAAATGTTTATTTGGAGTATGGTTCAGTGAGTCAAAGCCTCTGAAAACAGAAACAATTATTAGGGACGATGATTTTTTTGAAAATAAAATGAAATTAAAATTATGTACATTTTATTTAAATTGTATTTTGCCGGAACTTTTGGATCCGCGGCATAGTCGAAATATGGCAATTAGAAATCCGCCATATATTTTACAGGCAATAAAGAACAAAGAAAACCGCAAAAAGGTGCATAACCAACAAAAACCAGAAGACGAAAATATGTCCGTACTTCAAGAAAACCTACATGCACCATCATCAACAACACCAATCCCGATAAATGACCAACCGACCAGTACCCTAATTACGTAATGCAAAATCAATCCGAATCTGAATCGTTTTGAAACAGATTGCTAATCCATTGCTCCGTAAGTTTGAAAAAAAAAAAACTGCAGAGCAACGTAAATAACGCAATGAATGTTGTTGAACTGTCAAAATGAAACAGATTTGTCTTTATCGTTTACGAAAATATGTTGCGTAATTAGAAAGCTGTTCACGGTATTTGAATTTCAGTGACTTTTAACGAGAATTAAGAGTTTGAGACTGTGTTATTATTGTATTTAGTTTCTCTGAGAGATTTTTTCAAAGACATCGGTATCCTCACAGCGGCATCACAATTCATCTTCGCCAACATCTTATATATTAGGCAAAATATACACTTATACACTAAAAACAATGTTAACACTAGAAGTAAGGACAAACTACGTGCTCCCTTTCACCGGCTTCTTATGGTTCGTAACTCATTTGTTGGGCTTGGTATAACCTGGACTTGGTTCTCGCTTCAGAATTAGTTTACCTACTGACAGGATAGGTGAGTTTATATAATTGTTTATAATTTTACTTATTTTAATTTATTGTTGACACATCAACACAACATGACATATACTCATTTTTTATTTTTTATTAGTTGTATTGCAATATGTGGTTAGCTAGCGATCTCGACAATTATTTATTTTACCTCGATGGTCCTAGTTTATCAATTATAACTTCTTTACAGCTATATTTAAGCGGGCACGCCCTTTATGCCTGGTGGCATTATTTTCTTTTTTTAGATATTGTTTAAGTTAAGTTATTTTTATTTCTGCTTGAGTATAGTTCTCGATGTTTTTGGTTGGTATATTGGCGTGTGCTAGCTGTCTTAAGGCTATTAATTTATAATTTAAATAGATTTTTACGTAATGTAAATTATCTTGCATACTATTGTATAGAATCTTTTCTTTTTCTAACTGAACAGACAGCTGTGCTGCTGGGGAGTTTGTTGCGCCATTTCTTCTTCCTAGCAAAAGCACTAGGAAGTGGTGAAGGGTGGGCGTTTTGGGGGGCTGTCTTAAGTAATTTTGACGTTCGAAAAGTGCTGATTCTCAGCCTAGTTTGAATAAATGACTTTTGATTTTTTGTACAATTAATTAAACAATTTAGGAACAGTCACAGTAGCAACATTAAAACAAAATCAAAACTCAAATTATTTTTTTATTTATACTAGTCGATATCAGACATCCAACTTTATTACTGGTGGGAATGATGTAAAAAAATGGTCAAATTAATTAGCTGGCGATACCCATCACGTCTGTGAAGTTTTGCCAGCTAATTTAATTTGATCTTGTGAATAGGTGTAAACAAAATACCCGGACAAACTTTTATAGAACATAGTACTCATGAATAGGAGTAACTTTTACCATGGAAAACAGCTGCCCCATATAATTATTATGATCATGTACCTATTTCACTTTTGTACAGAACTGCTATTTTTTTTAATATTTTGTTTTCACAGAGATAATATTGTTTATGGCTCACATACAAATATACCAATACATACCTATATCCTAATACATATGATATTACAAATAAAGTATAAACACCTAACTATTCCCGATACTGAGAACCGATAAGTACTTACCTGGTCATCATCAGACCTGCAGAATGTATCATGTAGTAGCACCCGTGCACAATTAGATTAATGTTGAAAACTAGATCATTCTAACTATTCCCGTTACTGAGAACCGATCAGTACTTACCTGGTCATCATCATACCATCAGAATGTACCATGTAGTAGCACCCGTGCTCAATTAGGTACATGTTGAAGACTAGGTCATCCGAACTATTTCCGTTACTGAGAACCGATAAGTACTTACCTGGTCATCATCAGACCTTCAGAATGTATCATGTAGTAGCACCCGTGCACAATTAGATAAATGTTGAAAACTAGATCATTCTAACTATTTCCGTTACTGAGAACCGATAAGTACTTACCTGGTCATCATCAGACCTTCAGAATGTATCATGTAGTAGCACCCGTGCACAATTAGGTACATGTTGAAGACTAGGTCATCCGAACTATTTCCGTTACTGAGAACCGATAAGTACTTACCTGGTCATCATCATACCTTCAGAATGTATCATGTAGTAGCACCCGTGCACAATTAGATAAATGTTGAAAACTAGATCATTCTAACTATTTCCGTTACTGAGAACCGATAAGTACTTACCTGGTCATCATCATACCTTCAGAATGTATCATGTAGTAGCACCCGTGCTCAATTAGATAAATGTTGAAAACTAGGTCATTCTAACTATTCCCGTTACTGAGAACCGATAAGTACTTACCTGGTCATCATCATACCTTCAGAATGTATCATGTAGTAGCACTCGTGCTCAATTAGATAAATGTTGAAAACTAGATCATTCTAACTATTCCCGTTACTGAGAACCGATAAGTACTTACCTGGTCATCATCAGACCTTCAGAATGTATCATGTAGTAGCACCCGTGCACAATTAGATTAATGTTGAAGACTAGGTCATCCGAACTATTTCCGTTACTGAGAACCGATAAGTACTTACCTGGTCATCATCATACCTTCAGAATGTATCATGTAGTAGCACCCGTGCTCAATTAGATAAATGTTGAAAACTAGGTCATTCTAACTATTCCCGTTACTGAGAACCGATCAGTACTTACCTGGTCATCATCAGACCTTCAGAATATATCATGTAGTAGCAGCCGTGCTCAATTAGATAAATGTTGAAAACTAGGTCATTCTAACTATTTCCGTTACTGAGAACCGATAAGTACTTACCTGGTCATCATCATACCTTCAGAATGTATCATGTAGTAGCACCCGTGCTCAATTAGATAAATGTTGAAAACTAGGTCATTCTAACTAGTCCCGTTACTGAGAACCGATAAGTACTTACCTGGTCATCATCATACCTTCAGAATGTATCATGTAGTAGCACCCGTGCTCAATTAGATAAATGTTGAAAACTAGATCATTCTAACTATTCCCGTTACCGAGAACCGATAAGTACTTACCAGGTCATCATCAGACCTTCAGAATGTATCATTTAGTTGAATGAAAGCTATGTCAGCAGGCATAGTGCATCGTGTACTCGTGTAGTACAAAATAAATTATAAAATTATGATGTGGTAGATACTCGTACCAGACTATAAAAACTAGAGGAACAAAACTATGTATTAGAATCTCTTAGAGAGCGAATAAAATAGGCAAAAACAATGACAACTCTGCGACACATCTGTGTTCTTCTTTAATCTTCAGTCCGTTTTATTTTAGTATGGTCGTTGGTCGGTAGGTGGCGCCAAATAAATAAATACTAGTACAGAGGTCAAATCTTTAAGGTCAACGGGCAAGGTAATACCCTTAAAGCTTTCACGAAAGATATCGACAATTTCTATCTTTCTCAGAAAAAATATTAAAGATAACTGTAGGTACTTGATTTATGACGTATGGGGTCATGCTGTTAGTAGCAGTAGTAGTTTTCTCATCAGAATCCCATCTTCATCTTCTCACTTGTTTAAGTGTCTATGGCTATTGTAAAGCTTATGTAACGGTGTAAGTAGGTACCTGACTATCTATGGGTTTTCGGAAACTCCATTAGAAGTTACTGCAATATGGCATTGATAAGAGGGGATTCTATAAAATAATCACTGGAATAACTGTTTTGTAATGGCTTCTTATCCGAGAATTGCTAATCTTTGAATATACGATAGAGGAAGATGAAGTTATCAGTGTTAAATTTTAGGGGCATGAGGAACAGGGTGTAAAGTTCACTCATCCACCATAGAAAAGGGAGGATCCTCCAACCAGACGGGTGTTCTGTCTGGCGGGCCGACTGCCCGACTGTTGATTTCGGATAGTCTTATCTATGTCGTTCGCGCGGTAAACTCTAATTGCGCGATGCAGGATTTGTGTGACGTCATGTCTTTGATGCGTGGTTAGTATGTGGCGGTGTAACCGCTACATCACTCCCCTCCGGAGACCGGAGGTCGATAGTGGGCTGAGTCTTGTATCTTGCGATGCTTCACAGTGCCAGCTAAGGTTCCAGTGAGTCGGAACCGGGTGCCGCACAGTTCGCGGTGAGTCGGAACTGTCTGCGGTGATTGCGGCGGTTGTGATGATTGAGGTGATTGCGGTGATTGAGGTGATTGAGGTGATTGCGGTGATTGAGGTGATAGCGGTGATTGCGCTAATTGAGATGATTGCGTTGATTCCCCAGTGAGTCGGGGTGATGAGGCTGAGGGTGATGACCAGGAATGCGCGTTCGCTGCATGCTGGTGTACAGGATACCCGTTGAAGCCGAGGGTGCTGGCTGTCTGTGTGACTCGCCTCACGAAAGCTTGCGGGAGTGATGATGATGATGATGACGTCACGCTGAAGTAGTTGCACGAAGGCTGCGTTGACGTTCATACTCGGGGTCACCAATTTAGGGGCATGAGGAACAGGGTGTAAAGTTCACTCATCCACCATAGAAAAGGGAGGATCCTCCAACCAGACGGGTGTTGTGTCTGGCGGGCCGACTGCCCGACTGTTGATTTCGGATAGTCTTATCTAAGTCGTTCGCGCGGTAAACTCTAATTGCGCGATGCAGGATTTGTGTGACGTCATGTCTTTGATGCGTGGTTAGTATGTGGCGGTGTAACCGCTACAAAATAAATAACTATCAGTGAACTATAAGATATTACAGAGGTTTTGAAATATGCATGGATGATATTGTACAGAATGATGTGGATTAACAAACGCTTATGGCCATCGACGGAAAACCAGATCTAATTTAAAGAACTAATATAAATTAGAACGTAGATGAAATGGTTATTTAAAAACTTCAAAACCAGGTACGAGCCAATGCAAACGTTATGGCGGCTCTGAATACGAGGCGAGAGTTCATGTGACCGCGGGGGTGAGGGGTGGGGTACTGCGCACTTCAAAAACACCACCAAGTTTGAAGCTAACTGTATAAAATCTCGGAAGAAACAACTTTTTCCTTATTAGAGATCTTGTTACGTTATGTCACCAACGACTCCAATGTTGATTGATATTAGTTTAGCAAAAGTATCAACATAGTGTGGCCAAAAAAACTTAATTTTCTAACCACACAAAGCTGTCATCCTTACTTTAATGGCATTATCTATCACCGTCTTTAGTACTCATATACCCCATGGTACTTACAAAGTTAATGGTATTTCGTTGATGTCAAAAACTGACGCAAACCGTGACCATGGCAAAAACTATACATCGGAGCATAAACAAGTATTTTTTGTGAGCCAGACAATGAGGTACCAATTACCATCTAACTGGTATGTGTGCGTGGAGTAGTTACAAAAGCATTGATCTTAATTATAGCGCTTTGTAATTACGGCTACATATGTATTTACATAAAAACTCACGTATAGATATACAGGGTGTTTGGCGCATGGACCGACACAATTTTTTCAGGGATTTGGGAGGTCATTAGCTAGGTTCTACCCATACACCCTTTGTCCCAAATGTCACGGTTGGTTACATATGATTATTTTTTTTAAATGAAAAAAAATCCCAAAATGTGTCCTTTAATTTGAAATAACTTTTTTGTTTGTGGGTGTAGTGGCACAAAACAAATTTTGTTGCATTCTCCAAAGTCCTATAAATCTAAAAACATCTTTGTTTTATACAACTGGTTTCAAGAAAATTCCTTACAAGCTTCCAAAGTTAATTTTTGTATTTAATGAATGAAATTTTACAACTTCTAAATTAATTATTAAAAAAACTAAAAGCTATTTTGAACTAAGCTAGAACCTAGCTAATGACCTCCCAAATCCCTGAAAAAATTGTGTCGGTCCATGCGCCAAACACCCTGTATATAGATATGGATAACAATGTGTATTTATGGAGAATCCGATATCGTCAACGTGTTATTAATATTATTCCTAATGATAATTTTGTCCGAATGTAGGTCGTTTACAAACACCTAGTTAGCCCAATATAAACTCATCTAGATCCTAGGACGAGATATTTTATTTACACATTTTTTTATTATTTCATTGTCTGCAAAGCCATCGGACACAATATTATGACAAATCGTCACTGATCGTCCAATCAATATAAAGGTCTAGTCTCGCTGATGGTGGTGGAGCTTTTATAGGATCATTCAGTTGAATAGTGTCCATGGAGATTATTGTCCATTCTTCTTCATAGAAACCATCTACCCATTTGGAATGGGCTATTAGCTTCAACTTTCTGAATGACCAACTCCTTAACAATTCAAAAGTTTCTGTAAAAGTGTAATTAAAAAACATGTTTTGAGTTTGAATAAATGCTTTACTAAACAAAAGCTATCGTTAATATTCTGATGACGTGACATACGTCGTCAACCATAATCAAATCAGACCAATGCGATCAACATTCTATGCCAACATCGTAGAACCCATAAACATTTAATTCTCCATTTAGCAGAGGTCTATTATGACCTACCAACCAGCAGACTGCGTTAGCCTGACCTGACTATAACAGTAGGCCGACAATAATAACAAAGAAGATACAATCTTTTTAATATTTACTGCCCGCCATAAAAACTAACCCGGTTATTTTTTATATAGCCTGTTAACCAGTAAAATCAATTAAGGTTTTTCCTTAAAAAAATTATATTGATTTCAACGCTTTTAAAATGATCGCGCAATCTATTAAAAAAAAAATATTGACTTGGATGAAAAAAAAGTTTAATAGCTTTGAAGCAGAAGATAAGATTTGGTATAGCTTGAGGCAGGCAAGTAAATAAATGACTTGGATAACGTTACCAACATTAATAGGAGACAAGCACAAAAGTTCCGCCTTGTGGTTTGCCAAAGATCAATGGAGCGAAGCATTCTGGACGTAAAATGAACTGACAGAATATGAAACACCACGCTGCGCTCTATTAAGTAGGCTGATAAGCTAAAATGAGATTATGTGGGTCACGTCAGCCGAATGCATAGTGACCGCTGCTGGGCAACAATCTCCAAACGGTGGGTGCCAGACGGCGCCGCCGAGGCTAGCCCAGGAAGAGACCGCGAGACGACCGAGACGCGTACCGCAAGGGTGGATCTAGGTGGCGTTGGAAAAGGATGCTTGGAAGGATTTGGGGGAGGCCTTTGCTCAGCAGTGTGTACGCTAACATAAAAATAGCACTGGACGTGGTAAATTGGGTAGGAATTTGATCGGAAAGGACAGCATACGAGAGCGAATCTGGGACACTTCAAGTCTCAACTTATGGTAGCAGAAAGAATAGGGTTTTTGTCGGTAGGAGTCCTTCATCATACACGAGTCTTTCTGTTCTCCCCAGATGGCGGGAATCGAAGTGAATTGCCTCACGAAAAAACAAGGGATAGCTTGGCAAAAAGGCATAAGTAATATCATCCAGATTGCAAATCGTCAAACCATATATACTCGTACCGCTCGTTCCTTGCACTTTCTTCCTCAAGACGCTATCTAAAACATCTCATCTGTAATACACATAGGTATTTGTAAGGTGACATCATCCCAGAAAACCAAGAAACTCTCCACGCAAACGCAGTAGTCCTGCTAGTCATAGATCATATAGATTCAATCGCTGATTGTTGCGAATGCTTGGCACTGGTGCTCCTAGTCGTGCCGATAAATTAACGTCGGCCGTGACAGGTGGCGCTAACGTACCACTAAATAAATTATACCTACAGAAGTTGCATTCCGGACAATCTGTGAGTTCTGTGACCCAATCCGACCTCCGTGAGTCGATCACGCAATGTGGCACACAGATAGGAACGAATCTTTTATAATTTTTTTGTATATTTTGACAAAAAATTGTAACAATTTCGTAAGTAGGTATGTTTCTATTTTAGTTTTTATTGTCAGTACAGTGTTCCTGTTTTGAACGGACTCAAAAAATATTTGATCCCAGTTTACTTTATAATTGGTAAGAGATTGACTTCAAGAGGTCAAAGTTATTCATTGTTAACTTACCGACAGTAATGATTAAGTGAGTTAAAACCTACGACGCTGCTACGATGAGTTGCATACTATTCCAACAAAGACCTAGTTCATTGGCAATATTAACATAATTTAATTATGTTACATGGGATATAAACATAACTGGCAAAATGTGGGTGGAGGTCAGATAGCATGTAAAATACTGGTATTCAGCTGCATCCGGTTAGACTGGAAGGTGACCCCAACATAGTTGAGAAAAGGCTAGGCAGATTGATTACAACGCTTAATTAATAACAATGGACCTTTTCCACTTTCTCGTATAGTGACCATTCTCCAGGCATACTTTAAACGTGTAACGTTATATTGTGAATGTGTGGGTTACTCGATGTTTTCCCTCTCTGTTCGAAACTGGAGCTTACACGTGTTTCCCAAATCACGTAATTATCATCATGTTCTCACGCGACGTCGTGTTTCTGTGTGATGTGATTATGTGATGACATGTATCTAAGATGTTCTGGATTGAAAGCACTTGTTTATTTGATTGGTAGGTCATTTCTGTTGGAAACGACTACTTTGGTGAGTGATCTATTCGACGTTTTAGCGCCTTGACCGTGTTTCATAGCGCGTGGCTCTCATAAAATATGTCCTATAAGTCAGTACAAATATCAACACCCCAGTTTATAGGGGTTAATATTTAAATAGTATGACTTTTTCCTATCCCTATTGGATAAAGTGCCACTAGCGGCATAATAGTGGTACGGCCGTAAGCATTGCATTGTCATTGTCACTATCACTTGTTATTTTGTTTATTGTTGAGGTTAGTTCGCTGTAAATCACCACATTCCCAAAACATTACAGTATCTTGTGCCTACACGGATCCTGGATTATGTGCTCACAGTTTTAACTTAACCTAACCTACCTTTCAGCCACTTTCATTTGCTATGTCAAGGGGTTATGGCTACACTTAAGTTTTGCAGACTATAGATGAAATAAATACATCAGCCTCTCCTCAAAAACAAAGTCCCATATGTGACAATGACAATGCAATGCTCAACAATAAAATAAAATTACAGTGACAATGCAATGCTTACGGCACTTTAGCCGGGTCGAGGCAGCGCAACTATTATGCCGCAAATAGCGGTACTTTACCCAAAAGGGATAAGGCACTCTATACACTTCCTTGATAATGATTAAATATATATAGTTAAGCCAAGGAAATATAATTATCTAGCTAATTCACCACCATTCTTCGACATCTTTATATGAAATGGTTATAACACCAATACTAATAGGCATAGTGTGTCAACGTTAAAAAACAATTAATTTCCTTGACCGTAGGTACCTACCTACCCATGAAAGTAGAAATGGATTAGAGACCTCTTAAAGAGATTGACTCAGAACTCAACATGTTTATTTAGAGATGCACATTGCAAATTTTGCTTAAGATATCCTATAAATTTTATAACATGAATAAAGTTCACATCTTTTATAGCTACTATTTTACCTTTACTATATTTAAAGCTTGGCTTTACTGCACTTGTAAACTAAACAAACATTGTTTATAGCCGTCATTCAACGGTTAATTTTATAGCTAACGAACTAGGAATATATTTAGTGGTTCACGTTACAAACTTGTGGAAATTGTCAACTCTAATACTGCCGTAAAACCAATTAATTGAGAGGAAGATGGTGTCCACTTATAAAACTGTACGTGTACCACAGATTAGTACAGAATTATAGATGGGTCACTCCGAAATACCATTTAAATAAAATGCGACTTTTGCTAAGACATAATAAAGTGGACAGGTCGTACAGCGCTGATCAGCTATAGTTATATTCACCTACAAGTTGCCTCTCTTTCTATCGCGTAAGTCTTATATCTTCTGACTAAAGGTTATGCCCACTGAATTCGACAAGTCGAGACGCCGCGCACCTACTTGTAGCTTCATACCTAAAATGCGGAATGACCCATCTTTGCCGATACTAAGAATCATTTATTCAAGTTAATCTTATCTTTTTTATATGCACGTGTTTCTGTGGTAATAAACTATTTTTCTTTCTATCTGTTACCTACCGGTATAGTAAGTAAGGAACCTGTGGAACGGCATTTATTTTAAAGCTTGGCAGGAAAATATGTAGTTTTCCTTTGAATGCCTCATGGCTTGGTCTCGTTGTCGCAACCGTGACTGCTGGCCATGGGGTTTGATCCCCAAGTCTGGCAGTGTCATTGGGATTTTCATCAAGAAAGCCCGAAGATTGGATATGTCACCGGCCTTGGCTAGCTCTATATCACATGGAACTTTCGCAAAAGCTTGTGGACATATTTTTTTTTTTTTTTTTGTTTGAAGATTTGTCCAGTGTGGGTTGGTAGGTATTATGTACTGTTGGTAGAGATGTCACATGCCTTCGAATTTTTGGTTGTAGGACATGCCGGTTTCCTCACATTGTTTTCCTTCACCGTTTTGTGAGCCTGTCTGGGTTCGAACCCACGACCTCAAAACCCGTATGTCGTTACCATTGGGCCACCACTGCTCCTGTACTCCTGCACCGTGTATTTGCATTTGCTTAATTTTTGCTTTTGGGCGTTGTGCTTTTTCTTTTGTGTGCCCCTAAAAACTAAATGATTTATTTATCTACATTAAGTAATATTCTTCTATGTATTAAGTGCACAGTTCTGTGACTAAACGATGTGTTTATATCCTTGAACAATAAATAGCGAATCATTGACGGTCATATTCTGTACCATGACAATCATAATGCTATTCATTTGAATTCATGTTATGGTAATACCGTTCATGTACCGACTAAGGGGTTATTGATTTTATAATACTTTACATAAATCAATGTAAAGAGGCCTCTACGAAGTCACAGCTTGACATTGAAAAAATCGCTAAACAGCACGCGTAGCATAAACACCATAGAAACGGGTTTTCTACGGGTTTTGTCGACGGAAGAATAGACAAAATGACATATTGTGATTGTTTATCTGTCATTTTGTCTATTCTTCCGTCGACAAAAACCGTTTCTATTGTGGTCATAGGTACTAAGCGTGCTGAAAGAATCTTTTGTTATTGGCTCCTATAAGTAATTGAAGATACATTTTTATGTACTTAGCATCAACCTAATTAGGTATCGATTCATCATAGATTTAGTTCACAATGAATATTGCTAAAAAAAAAAAAACTGCCTACCCTTTTCGCAATTATATTGTGGCCGGCTTCCAGCCTAACCGGATACAGCTGAATACCAGTATTTTACATGAAGCGACTACCTTACTGACCTCCACAACCCAGTCACCGGGTAATACGATACCCCTTGGTAAGACTGGTTGTCAGACTTTCTGGCTTCTGACGACCCGTAACGACTGTCAAAGATCCAAGAATGACAGCCGGGACCAACGGCTTAACGTGCTTTCCGAGGCACGGAGGAGTCTCGGTATGTAAAGATGGTCACCCATCCACAGACCAACCCCGGCAAGCGTAGCCTAACCTGATGGATCGACCCGTGCGGCAGTTATTACTTAGCCACGAGCTCCTAATACTGCTCTCAAAATAGTGAAGGAAAACATCGTGAGGAAACCAGCCATGTCCTAGACCATTTTTTTTTCCTTGTCGATTTCTAAGATAATTTTGTGACATCTGTATGTCGGTGGATTACGGCCCACTCCCTTTCACAGAGAGGAGGCCTGTGGCCCAGCCACTGGCATGCTGAATACTGTATTTTGGAGAAAAAAAAACACAAATCCTGGCAAACTGAACGTCGGCTATCTAAAGAGAACACCTACTCGTACCTATCCGATAACCGTCATAACCACACCAAAAGTATGACAATGATACAAAAACCGCTATAAAACAATTAAATTTCTCAAACGCATCGGTATTAACATAGTTTCCCATGAAATCGACCTCAAGGTGAGTCAAATAAAATGGGTTATCGAACACTCTTCTCACGAAAGTTGATACGATCGTCGCAAACGCAACGCGTATCACGTACTTTGTAAACACGCCTCCAATGAAAGTAAGGGTGCATCCACAGTTTCATATCGCAGTTACTTTTTGAGGTGGGATGTAACTAATAATCTAAAAAGTTATTGAGCTTTTACGCTTTTTTACTTAATTTTTTTTGGGTAAAAGTTTTAAGTAAGAAGTTCGTTAATGTGTAAAAAAAAGTGTGCATTAAGTATTAGAAAATGATGACATCCAAATCCCAGTTGGTTGCAGTTACTTGGCTGCTTAGTAGTTTTAGAACCCAAAATGGGATTTATTTGAGGTTCACAAAAAGAGGCGCATTCATTATAATAGTGTTCAATAATATTTTTAGGAAAGCAAAACGAGGATTATTTGAGGTTCGATTAAATACATGCTTTTGAGGAGCAACGTCGTGCATGGTGCTGTGTTCATTACTTAATGTGTCCTACCAACGTCATGCATGGTGCATGACGTTGGTAGGACACATTAAGTAACTTTCTATAACTTGTGTGGGCTTTCTATAATATATGTTGCTAGCACTTGTTATTCGTGAGCAAAACTTGGAAGAAATTATCCTGAGTGTTAATAAAAGTTAGTTCACATTGCTATGACATGATAACCTTGAGCAACATTCTGTAACAAATACAACTGAAAATTATCAAATGATGCTGTTTTTTAAAGTTGGGTAAAATATTAGGAACGTTGCCTTTAAAAAAATGTTTGTTCAAAGTTGTACAAAGTATTAGGAACGCCCAGATTTTTTTAAATTACGGTTTTTAAACCGTCATTTAAAAAAAGCTGGGCGTTTCTCAATCTTTGCCCAACTTTTCTGTTCCCAGATACCAAAGCTTCACCTAAAAATAAAATTTTTTAATCCTTAGAAATAATGTTCTACAAAAAGTAACTGCAGTGTGGATGCACCATAATGAAGCTACGACCTATTGTATGAAAATGACATACATCATGACTAGTAACTTCAAATGTCATCGAGATGATTATTTGTATGCATGTTTGATTGAGCGATTAGAAGTCAAGAATAATATAATAATGAAGGGTTTCTAGTTTGTTATGATTTGTAGTCTATCAATTATAAATATGATTAAATATCTTTGGAATTACTTAGCTTGATATAATTTGTACTTGAAAAACTGAAAATATTTATTTGGACTGTTCAAAGAATTAGTAAAAAGATTTATTAAAAGAAATACCTGACCCGACAGACGTCCTGTTCGAATTATAAAATCCCATTGAAAATTATTGGATTTTTGTTTACCAATTTTCTTTCAATTAAAACGTAATTCGAACAATAAACGAACAAAAAAACTAATCCGTCCAGCCGATCTCATGTTCAAGATGCGCTTACCAGCGAACAGAATTTCATTTTTATTTATACTATTGATTATAGAAAAAAAAACTAGATGTATCACAATGTAAAGATATTTATATTGATTGTGAAATTCCATTGTATAAACGTAACAGTTTTTTATGCTCTTGAATACCTCACAACTATTAACATTCCGATTTGATTGGAAAAAAATATGTAGACAGGAAACGATGCCCGTTGCACTAACATCCATCTCAGTTAAGTTATTATCCGTACATAATAAACGAATTTATTTAAATAGAACAGACCGTAAATAATTGTTAAATAACATAAACAAAGAACGACCTTCAAAGAACGAAGTATAGTCACGCGAATATAATAATTACAAATGGTTACAACAAACTTTATTTCTTGCCTAATTAACTGACGTCTGGTCGAATATCTAATGATGTATTAACACCAAATGCAACTCATCAATCAATCTGGCTAATTAAAAACGAATTAAGGCAAAATGTGTTCTGAATTATGCGTTTTAGAGGTCAGATCTAAAGCACTATCCAGACACGAGCAGACGACGGACGAACGATTTCGTTTCTGACGGACGATTTCTCAAAAACCACATTTTAATGTCTGCCTGGAGTGCCTCGTTGGTCTAGTGGTTGCAAGCGCTACTGCTGACCATGAGGTTCTGGGTTCGATTCCCAGGTCGGGTAAAGTGTTATTGGGTTTTTCCATTAGGAATTCCTCAGTAGCAACCCAGAGGAGGATTTGTGCCCGGTTGATGGCAATAGGCTCGCCCCCGATTACATATGACTTAAACATAGGTACTTTATCGGCGAAATGTGCCTCTGCCTAACCTTTCAGGGATTAAATGCATGACGTTTTGTGTAAAAAAAAATATCTCAAATAGTTTTGTATTTTTTGGATGAAAGATTAGATGTAAATCATAATCACTAATTCTGTCTAGACTAGAACCCGCTCAGACACATATTTAGGAATAAAAAACTCGTAAAAGCAAGTTATTAAAATAACAGAATAAAATTAACCCAAATGATGTAAGAATTAGCAGAAAAACGTTGACATCAAATGCAGTGCAACACTCTAGCGTTGCATCAGAGCTCGACCCAACTTAGCAGTTTGCACGGTTTGGTAATTGTTGCGATTACAACATTATTATTATCTACCATTTAGTGAGAATTATATTATTTAACAAGAACTGGGATTTTCGTTGAAAAGGCTAATTGAATGTAATTTAATCTGTGGCAATGGCATATGATAGGTTAGTTTGTAACATTAAACTGACCGACAATTTGCTTTATTTCAAGCTTTTTAGTTTTATATAGGTACATAAAACTTATTTTATACCTATAGAAACAAATTTTATTTCGAATATAAATATATACCTACTTTTTGATAGATACCAATATTGTTTTTTTTTTTTAAACCTACCCCTCCCTTTTTTTGTATTTGCAGATGCATACATACATAAACTCACGCCTTCTTCCCATGGGGGTAGACAGAAACTAAAGAATGCCACCTGCTACGATCCTTACATACTCCTTTTGCCTCGTTTACGTTCATACATCTGGTCTTACACGCACGCCGGTTGCGAGTACTACGCACCTGTCCCTTCTGAAGAACATCACCAATAAGGTCAGTATATGTCCTCCTAGGGCGTCCCCTCCCGGCGTTCCCATTCACATCCCATACGCACTTGTCCTTTCTGAAGAACATCACCAATAAGGTCAGTATATGTCCTCCTAGGGCGTCCCCTCCCAGCGTTCCCATTCACATCTGCCTTGTTAGTCGCCTTTCATTCATCCTCTCAACATGACCAAACCATCTCAGCATACCCTTTTCAATTTTTGTCACTACATCTTCTTTTAACTCACACCGTTGTCTTATCACATAATTTCTCATAATCTATAAATATTTACATTTTGCAGAAGCAATATATAAATATTATATAGCCTATGTCACTCACACAATTAATCCGAATCTAAAAACACCTCATAATATGTTACAATCCATCACGCCGGCTACAGAGCGTGCCAAAGAAATAGACATAGGTACATAGATAGACGAGACACTCGAAATACATTACCGTCCTTCTGGGGCAGTCGGGTAAAAAGATGGCCCAATTTCAGCTCATACGTGACCCGATGTTTTTTTAAAGCATTTAGTACTAGTTCAGTGTAAATGACATAATACCCTGCAGGTGATGTGATACATTGTTTATATCTAGAACATCCACTGTAACCTATGAAAGTCACAAAAACATGGGGCTTATTTATAAACGTTGCTAAAAGTTCTTGGGAGGCAGAACCAACCTCTCGGAAAATGGGTGCTGACAGCCAACTCTAGCACCGCGCGCGCACATTAGGTCAAATCAACGCTTCTCCGGCTTCCTGTTACATACTTCTACTGTTCTACTGTGAAAGATGTAACACATCAAAAAACACTCGTCTAAGGGCCCGAACGTCTATAAGGGCCCTAACAAGCTATCAATCTATCATTATACTAATTACGACCTTGTTTCAAAGCAATGCATGAGTGAGCAGTTTGTTGCGTTAAAATGCGTGTGATTCGCTTATTGTATTCTTTGTATGACTACTCGGTTAATACGAGGATATTTGGCTGTACAATAAATTTTAAAAGCGTTTATCCTAAAAGCTGGCAACGTCGCAAATAGCTGTCAAAAAATTATCTGTTTTGATTAATTTGTCAATATTACTGTACGGAAATAAGAAATATTAATAATGAATTTTACAACATTGAATTTGGTGTTGTACCTACCCGTTTTAGGTGTAAAAAAGGCATTTGGAAACGTTGTCTATGATGGTCATTATTCTATATAATATCAAGCAATTGATGAATATTTTAAATCATAGAAGTGACGAGGTTCTCTATTTGTGAAAAAAAAAACGCCAATTTCATAGGTGGGGACCCAATATTTGACATCTATTTGTGACGTTGCCCACTTTCAGAATAAATATTCATAATAAATATGTGGTCAGGATGGTCCAGAAGTAAAGGCCCGAGGGCCTGAACAGTGTCATTCTATTAGCGATAAAAATGATGGAAAAGCCAAAACTGTATTGAACCGAAATGCTTATACCAATCCCGTTGAAAAGAGATGTAGAAATACAAAACGGTTTGAAAGCTGTTGCCGATTGTCACCGGTCTAGACCCTCTGCATGAGTCAGCGTTTTCGAAACCTGCATCCTAGTTGCGTAACACACTTCCAATCACAATCTGAATGATTTTGAAGGATATTGCTCATCCATTGCTTCGTGTGTTCGCAACAACGTAAATAACGCAATGAATGTTCTTGAACTGTTAGAACGAAAGCGACTGCTAGTACCCCGCAGACAAGTGACTGCTAACTGCTACTGTGCCTTTTGACTTTCTGACTTTTTTAAGATAATCTTGGAAATAATTATGACTAATTTACGATGAATTATGAATTACTAATACCTCTCGTGAGGAAATCCGTATCTAAACCGTCTCAAATCTCTAATATGCAATCTGCAAACATTGTGATCGAATGGTCGTAGGTACCTTCTATGTATGAGTGAAGTTTGGTCCCTATAGCAGGGCAATTACAGGCCGATATTAAGCTCCATAATGTATAAAGATCAGTGGGGTATTTGCACAGATTATCGTGTTAAAAGCTTC
Organism: Xanthia togata; assembly: GCA_963853775.1. Lineage (NCBI taxonomy): Eukaryota > Metazoa > Arthropoda > Insecta > Lepidoptera > Noctuidae > Xanthia > Xanthia togata. Next base: position 5,520,872 of record OY970802.1, on the reverse strand, counting down.
CGCCATCTATTCGCACGGCGGCGCCACGAGCGGAGCCGATATTAGAGCATTGCGCTCGTTTAAAAGGAATGGTGTAACTTCCTGCTTGTTAATCCATTGGGTACTGCGAAATTGAAGGCCAGTTATTACCTGAAAAAAGAAAAAAACTATAAGCATACAAGTTTGGTTTCAAGATAAACAAGGCGACAGTTACCTACTTAGGTGTAGAGGAAAATAGAAGATATTAAAATCTGAGATAGAATAATCTATGTGAGTGGTAGTTGCTTAACACATAATTCCTATGATGAAAAGCATCTTATACTTAAAGCCTCTCCCTCACAGACGCTTTTTATCGGTCGATAATAACGCAAGCGTTATCGCGATAATGCGTCACGAATCCTTGCACACAGGAATCGGGACGCATCGTCCGTCGCATCGTCTTTTATCGTCCGATATTAATCTAACGTCTGCGTGTAACCTACACAACAGGCAGTAGGGACTAGGGGCCCGCAATACACCTTACTAACGTTATTAACGCAGGTGTGTGTAAGATCGCATGCGTCCTAATACAAAATTTTCTAAGAACACTTATCGGAATATCGCAGGACGGAGGAACACAAGCGTCCTACTTCTTTTGCGTCGTTATTTAGCAGCCGTATGTAACTTCGTGGCCGCCATTACAAAATGTACTGAAAATACATAGATCTATATCGCAATATTGCCTGCGTTATTATCGACCGATAAAAACGCGCCTGTGGGAGAGAGGCTAAACAAGCACTCTCCCTCATCGTAAACCAATCAAACGCTTAAAAGACCCTATCAAACTTGCGTATGTAAAAAAAACTGTTAACCACCATTAGCATTGTTAAGAACAGCATTATCGTGCGCGCCCTACACAATAAAACCAATCAGGGCTAACAAAAAGCTCACTTTAAAGTGCGAGTACTTCATCATCGGTTGTTTGGCAACAAGTTGTTGGCTGATACTAGCCCACTGGGGCATTCCATCACGTGCGCCGGCGGCCATCGAGCCGCCATTCTGACAGTAAAATGATGCAAACAAAAACTGACTCGGAACATTTCCCCCTTAAATTATAGCTGACAATTGGTGCACTTTACGAATCACAGATGAAACGGTTTTAAAGGCCAATGCTTTAGGCTGAACAGATCTATTGTAAAACGGAACTGAGTGCGGCGTGATCATAAACATTCTACTTTTACCTGTTAACCTGGCCAACAATAAACAGAAAATAGAAAAACAAACACGTATTATGTGAACTATTTGTAATTATACAATGGCCGGTAAAATAAACGTTACATGTACCTGTCATAAACGTCACCGACTTACTGATTTATATCTCGAATTTTCCTAAATAACGTTATTTATATCCGGCATTGTTATCATTGAGACTCGGATCATGAAAGCGACAGGCACATAAATTCGTTTTTTACTACACACCTGTTACATTTTATAAACATTATGTGCTGTCACATCGGCATTTCCCGCCAACAAATGCCGCGTACATTTGACATTAGAGTGTCTATGACGAACCATAGATAAATAGTGCTGATAAAAGAACTTAAGGTGTGTGACGGACGATGCTGACTTTGAAGCAGGAATTAAATTTCGTTTTCTCCTCATCAATAACGGATAAAAAATAAAAATGTCATCAGCTAACTAGACTGTCGAGTGTCGGTACATTCCAATTTATTGACACAATTTCTATGTTGATAAAAAATATAACAAGCAAGTAATTCCGTCTGGAAATTCCATAAACATTCGTTCGGTAGCTTTATTACGAGTACTCTAGCTCTAGGTTCCTACCTATTCAAAATTTATTGATCGCAAGGAGAACATTCTGAATTGAGAATTTGAAGTTGAGAATTTACTTGTCATACTCTACTTTTAACATTACCTTACAGGTGCCTTTCAATATAGCCCGCGAAGTTAAAAATGTATTTTAAATTTTGAATTTCTCGGGCTACATTGAAGGATCACCTTAAATAATGCTAAAGTTGAGTTTGACAAGTTCTCAAATTCAAATTCTGAATTCACTCATCGTGGGACAATCAACATTTTTTTTTTTGTTTGAATCTACTTTTCTTTTCTTTTTCTGTCCTAGAACCATAAATTCGAAGACATGTGACATCTGCCAGTCCGCACTGGGCCCGCGTGGTGGATTACGGCCCACTCCCTCTCACAGGGAGGAGGCCTGTGGCCCAGTAGTGGTGATTATGTTATGTTGAAACAACTTTTAACTACCATTAAGTCAATTTCTAAGTTTTACCACTTGACTTAATGATGTGCGCTAACGCAAACAAAACCCCTGATTGCTATTTGCCAACAATTTGAATGTTTATAGTTGTCAATGTCAATTAAAGTCAATGATGAAGAAGTATTTCTAATGGCGCTGTTACGGTGTGAGGTAATAAATTGAGTGCCAGTAACAAATCTTGTAATTTTAATAATTTTCAAGTGGGAATGAGGTATTGTTTATTCGTCAGTTTCGTAACGTTTCAGGTATCTGCTTAATTAATATGTATGCTGGTTATTGATGTCAAGTGTCATATCGGTGCATAAAAGTTGTGTAACATATTTCTAATTAATGAAAGTAACCATCAAATTATGGATATATATATATAAACTTGAACTTTCATTACATCATTGATTCTGATTCTTGTCGCCTAAAAGTATTTGTTCGATTAAAGTTCCTCAATAGGAATCCAGTCAGAAATTGGCAGAATAATAAATAATTATGATGTCAAAAGAACTCCCACAACATCCATTATATTTAATGTTCGAAGCTACGTGGGCAAAAAACATGGTATTTATGCCTATAAGCGTAAGTTTGTCCATACATGTCACTCACTCCTGGGACCGAGCTAATTAAAGGATATGAATTCATAGTGATCGCATGCTTGAAAAGTGTGAGAACACAACCTTCAGCATTCATATGCATCCATGCATTCAAAGGCCTTGATAAGATCGCCTTTAAAGTAGTGATGGGATGTCACATTCCCTTCCCTTTATCGATGGCTTTTTAAAGAGTCCAGAATCTGGCAAAAACTTACGCCAATATTGTAACACTTTTTGTAAGTTAAACGCGTGCACGTGCAGTCAACGGTTTCAAGTTTCTAATCTAAAAGCTCCACGGTAGCCAAACTACAGTTATTAAGGCATTGTTTTAGTTAATTAACAGACATACCTACCTACTACTAGCCGACTGAAGCGGTAATTCGTGACCTTGTATGCGTGCTAAAACTAAAACTAAAATAGAGCTGAACCAAATAAATATCGATAATAAATTGGTCGGAACATTCATAATTAATAAACAACCAGGGCATCGTTATCATTTAATCGTTTTGTCATTGGCAACACCGGGTTGTGCAAAAAGGCAATTAATTATTGATTCTCTGAATATTCAGACTGTGGCTTTAAATTGTAAATGAATAGATAAATTTCGTTACAAGTTCTAATAAAAACGTTGGAATTAAATAATCACTCAATTCAATATTATGTATCTTTTTCATAAAAACCTTGACTGGCAGTCTATTTATAAAATAAACAATAAAAAGCAACTAAGTTATCGAGTTAATAAAAGCGGATTTTCTTTCAACAACATTATTTTATCGGTGCTCATAAAATATTCGCACTTGATCTATATTCCTTGGTTTATCGATTGCATTGATATCTACCGTTATCGATACTTATCGGGAATCCCTAAAAGCCTTAGGCTTAAAGCGAACATCGCTGTATCGCCCTAAGCGATCGACAGCGATGAATATCGCCAAAACGTTACGAAAGTGGCTGCAACTGGAGCACCGGCCACTGGCCACTGACATCTGAGCGAAGGGAATTTAAAATAAGAACAAAAAGTTGCGGAATTGTGTAAGGGGTCGAGCGATTTCGGCTGGAAGGTTTAACGGTCTTTTTCGAATTCCAGACTCAAAACTTTCAATATGTTTATTTCAGAGAAACTTTTAATTTTAGAAGACGGAATCTCTTCTATTTAAGTAATAGAATGACTTGTGCTGTGTGCTGTAGGTAATTCAACTTAAAGATTGTCAGCATTAGGTATATAAAATTATGTTAATATACCTATACTATACTATAATAATTTTATAACATCAAAGGTGACTGACATTTCGTTAGTCATAGTTATTCATACCACGGCCAATAATATAATCCTTTTATATTTTTTTATCTTAGCTTTTTTATTGTTAATAGTCGTGAATATGTCATACGTCAGATAATACAAAAAGCATTTTGTTCAAGATTGACTTCGTGACAAGTTTGCCGACTTATTGTTGATAAGGCGCAGAGTTGCTTTTACTCAAGAAATTAATTATATTAAATACTAGGTTCTGTCCACGACTTCGTCCGCGTAAAATTCCTTGTTTTAACATAAAATAAATCCTATTGCATCCGCGCTATTACCTACTTCATTTTCGTTTAGCGTTCTTTCAGACTTATGACTTTTTGCTCGGCTCCTAAGGTGATGATCCTAAGATGCTCCTAAGGTGCTTCTAAAAAATGTGGATATCAAATGCAAGAAGATTTTTTCTAATCCGACAGGAATTTCCAGTCATTAGCGCGCTCAAACAAAAAAATTGTTACAATATAGTTGGGAATAGCCTAGGCAGATTGATCTGAAGGCAGGGATATCGACGCGAAAACTGTTACCACGGATTCAGTACGTTGTTCGAAATTTTTCGTAGGTTTAAGTTTTAAAAAAATCAGCTGTTCCATACATATTGACCGCGTAAGTATTGCACTTCTATATGAAACAGCAGTTTTTAATAACCGACGAAAAATTTCAGCGCAGGTTTCAGGCTCATGTAAGTACTGAATCTATGGTAAAAGTTTTCGCGTCGATATCAGTGCCACCTTGTTTAACATGCTGTTTAAAAGTTAGTTGACATATTATGATTTGTAAAAAGAAAAAACTCAGTTTTATCTTCCTACTTGAGTATTCATCTGGTTTCGAATTTCAATACCAGTTCAGTAGGGTATGAAACATTTCAATAACTGTAGCAGGTAATTAGCGAGTGTCCCACGATTTTATGGACAAATTCAGATCATACTTTCACTTGGTTCAATTAGTAGTAGGTATTTTGTTCTCATGTAATTAATACTTTCTTCTTCAATTAATGATCAAGTTCTGTACATGATACACTTCATTTAAATGGGTATGCTGGAACAATAAAAAAAGTTAAATAATGGTAATGTATTCAGCTTTTAAAGGTAAACATTTTTGTTGAATTAAAAATAATTTTCGTTAAGTACAGACGCCAGCAGGTCAACCTACCCGAAACTCGCAAATTTTCTCAATCAACTTTGAACCTTATGCTTTAGTGGTAAAGTTGAAAATCTATTAAAGAAATTTGAGATTGTAGTAGGTCGATGTGCTGGCGTCTGTATGTTTCGTTAGTCATATTGCCCAAAATGAAATGTGTACGTACCTATATGGCAGCATTATATTATGTTCTTAGCTTAACTCATGATCTGCATAGCCTTTTCCCAACTACGTTGGGGTCAGCTTCCAGTCTAACCGGATGCAGCTGAATACCAGTATTTTATATGGAGCGACTGCCTATCTGACCTCAACAACCCAGTAATTGGGTGATACGATACCCCTTGGTAAGACTGGTTGTCAGACTTTCGGGCTTCTGACGACCCGTAACGACTGTCAAAGATCTACGAATGACAGCCGGGACCAACGGCTTAACGTGCTTTCCGAGGCACGGAGGAGTCTCGGTACGTAAAGATGGTCACCCATCCACACACCAACCCCGGCAAGCGTAGCTTAACCTGACGGATCGACCCGAGCTTAACTGTTCTTAGCTTAACTAAAATTTAAAATCTACCAAAATATTATGCAGCTACAAAATCGTCTGCCGCCTGTTTAAAAAAATAAATAAGTGTCAGCACTTTGCGTTAAAAAATAAGAAAAAAATTACAAGACATAATGTATGTACGAGACAAGTTCTTTAAAATAAGTGATCAGCCCGAGATTGCTCCACCACACCACAGCACTCGATAAGCACTTCGACCATCGTCGCCCTCTTTTTTCCGATTATCGATAACTGCATTTGTTACCCAACATCGATAACTGAACGAGAATTTTATAGAGTTTAAACAAGCTATCTGTAGTAAATAGTCGTTTAGTGTTATCGACTTGAAATTGGTGTTTGCTGTAGGATATCGTGTTGCTTCGATAAAAAGGACTTGGTTGCTTGTAGTGTAGTTCATGGAACTGCATTTTAATAATACATACAATACTGTGTATGCGTAAAGAAGTCCATGCAGGTATGGACAGAATCTCCCAGCATGAAAATACGGCTGACAGTATTTATTTATTTTATCGCATTTATGATAAGACAATGAGTTATAATGTTCTTTGGTAAGAGGCCTTTTACCTTTTAAGGATAAAAATATACCCATTATGTTACCGTTTGAAGCCCGTCACAGACGTAGCTGTAATTATTTATTTGTTTAAATACCTAATAATATAATATATATATTAATACACTGTGCTATATATTGTATTATAGCAAGCCACCACACACGGTAGCTATACTTTAATTATATATTTTACCCCCATTTGGTCTGCGGTCGTCATCGCGAGTGGACGTTTTTGAAGCATATTTATGATAAAAAGGTGTTCTAATTTTAAAATAGGAACTGTAATATGGATAAATGGATCCGACAAGTGCTATTGGATGTAATTGATAGTTCTTCGGAAGAGGATTATGTTGTCTTGACAGGCACAAAAATAAGAACCATTTGGATTGAATTGCATTATTATAAAGCAAAAGAAAGCTTGTGGCGAATTGAACTTAAAATTCTCGCAATTACTAGAGGTTCAAGATCAGCGTTTATAGAGAATAAAGCACATGCTCCTTCCACAGCCAAAGAATAGGGCCGCGCGCAGTTTGGATGCGTTTTCGTACGAATTTCACCCGTGCGAATACGTAGAAACACGCAAAAACGATCCCGACCTCTCAAATACAAACGGAGCGCGCACACTGAGTGCGAGTTAGTCGTACGTATAGTTCCGACGTCCGTAAACAATCCGAACTTGTTGGGATTGTTCGTGCGTTCAATGCTGATATCACCGGAACACTACCTATTTGACGGAGAAAACCGTATTCAGTTTGCAGTTGTGCACACTCAATCCGTACGACCACGATCGTACGTTTACATACGATACAAATTCGTGTCCAAAGTGCACGCGGCCTAACGAGTGGCGAATGCCACTCACTCAAATATACAATATTATCTAGGAGGGGGCGTCGTCGTCGGGGTGAAGCTAGCGGACGGAGGGAGCTAATGTTCGTTAATTAAAATAAAAAATTAACATGCTGTATCCTTAAAATATGTCAAAATATATATTAATATGTCTTCCTATATCTGTCCGCATGTGACGTAATAGAAATATATATTATAGCTCCGTCTGTGGTCTTGATGGCTTGATGGCTATTTAATAGGTACTATTTATATATTATTAATTCCATACTTCATTTCACAGCGATCTAACCATTACACAAAAGGCTACATTTGACCCAGTTTGCGCTGATATCATACTTAAATTTTGTTAATCGGTAAATCATTACGGCCTACAAGAATTAATGTTAAAAGTAACATCGACCTTCGATTCCGATACTAAGATAAATACTTTATTGTTTTTCGTTCTGTTAACCTTCGTGATTGAAAAATAATTATTATCATTAAACACGTATAATGTTACCTATTAAGTAGGTGCCGAAATGTCACGGACCATGAGGTATTGTACCAAATATAAATAATAATTAACAATAACTTAGAATATTATAGGTACGTGGAATACGGATGGAACATATTATTGCAACAAAAATAGCTTTCAGGTTCCGCTTTTCTAAAAACCTGTGGCAAATACATAATAATATATGAGTAACATGATTGCAAATACTACCTATTTTTAAATATTTACAGAAAAGTTTCAGGAAAACTCAATAATAGTTAGGTAAAGATGGGAATAGGTCATTAGATTAACACGTGGATTTTTAATTGAGAATTTGACATTGGCAAGTTGTCAAACTCGACTTTAACATTACTTAAGTGATTACAGCGAAATACAAAAAAAAAAGAATTTCGCGGGCTAGAAAGCTAAGCTAATGCTGAAAAAAGTAATGCTAAATTAGAATTTGACAAGATCCCAATTTCAAATTCTTAATTCAGAATTACCAGGTAACTAATAGGATACTTAAGATTAATCAATAAAACAGCATAACGGCAAATTATACAAATTTAGAATTTAGATGAAGCTGCCCATGCTTCAATATTGAGTTCAAAATCTCCTAATTGCCTTCAGTCAGTCTTCCAACGTGACTGTAAACAGCGATCACAAACGTCAAAACAGACTGAAAGACGAAAAGCCCTAAATTTCGTGTTGTTGCCCCATTGTGACGTCAATTGGCACGCCAGTGGGTGTTACATAAAACATGCTGAATAAGGGATCTCTGTAACAGAAAGACTTTACACTCTTTTTTCGTTTGTATTATCTTTGTGGAGTTAGAAAAGATTTTTGTGGAGTTTGAAATGCGCACGTGCATATTGGTGGTGATGAGACGATGGGTGCGTAAATAAATGCCCAATCCATTGGTTGTGAAAAATAGGTATCGACTGGTAAAATCAACTTAGTACGATTATTTACTTAAGCTAGGTACATGCTTTTGAGAAAGTTTTGACACTTATTTTGGAATGTAAAAATGTCAGAACGACGAAAAATTGGGCGACTGCGTTTCTCATATTTTACGTTTTTCAATAAAATCTTTAAATAGTCACTTTCATCGTAAACTTTCTCGTGTGTATTGTAAACATGATCATGGTCTTTAACGATAAGTTTGGTGAAACATTATCAAAATGGCCTTCAGTTCTACGACAGTAACAAAGCAACCATATTCTTATCACCTTGTTAAAAATCAGTTTGAAAATTCTAAATAACAGGCCCAATCTCAGTCTCAATGTCATTCTCATTAAACATAATATCCCTCTCGATTTCTGCAGAACAACGAGAGGACTGACCACAAAATGCGATATTAATATCTGCGGGTCAAACCACCGTATGCTCTTGACATTTATTTATTTTATAACCTACTTGCAACGATAGTGTTCGTACCCCTTCTATTAGTTCTCGATCTTCATCTACTTTTCACAACTATGATGGGGTCGCCCGGTCGGCCTCCAGTCTAATTGGTTGCAGCTGAATGTCAGTATTTTACATGGAGCGACCGCCTATATGACGTCCACAACCCTATCACTTGGTATCACGACACCCCTTGGTAAAACTGGCTGTCAGACCCGTCAAGACTGTCAAAGATCTACCAATAACGGGGACGGCTGTTAGGTAAACGTGCTTTTTCAAGGCACGGCGAGGTCTCGTTAAGAAATGGATGGTCACTCAACCACCGCGGCAAGAGTAGATTAACCTTGATCGATCTACCTGTGCGATTGTTACTTAGCCACTAGCCCCTCTCGATAGCAATCGGTTCGGTATACGAGTTATATTTGCTCGTTAATTGTGCCTCTACAATGCTTCAACTGTACTGCATCAAGTCGACCTTGCAGGCTGATCACGATTCCGCACACCTGCACAGAGGTTGCCAACCATCAGTTCTCGGTTAGAACTTGATCAATTTAAATGGTTATTTCAATGGTAATAACGAATAGGTTGTTTCCGGAATCTAAACACGACTCAATAAATGAAGTGTCTAATTTGCCTCCATTTAATTTTATGTCTCTTTGAAGATGTTCTTGCTAAGTTGAAATGAAAGCCTTAGTAGTGTTTAATAATAATAAAAGAGTAGGTAATTCTAATTACATACACATCATCTGAGAACATACTAATACCTAATTTAGATTCCTCAAGTACACTAAGGAAACAAACCTTAAAAGTTTCAGGTTACCTGCTAAGTACGAACTAAACTCAGCCTACATAAAGCAATTTCTTGAACAAAATAAATAAAAGTAGACAATATTCTTGAAACACGATAGTAGAGGTCCGTTTATGGCCGAGTTGATCCCCTGTTATGAGAAATTCACGATTAAGGAAGGATCTGAGACGAATTCCTCAGCTCTGTTTAGGTCAACAGCGATAAAGACACGTTTTTTTTTCTCTCGTTGGAATTACACCGAAGGTTTACGAACCATTAAATTCTTTTTAATATCTGTGTTGTAAAAATATTATGTCTGTACTTACAGTTACTTTAAAATATTGCAATAAATAAGGGTTTCCTGCAAATAATTTTTCCGTTACTTTCTGGAAATGTAACAGTTTTTTAAACTAGATTTCTCGCTTTTCGATTCGATCTCTAACATTACACGTTTATGCGGTTATCATGTTCTCAATTATCATCTAACACCATCTAAGCCATGCACCATCTGGGCCTCAGAAGGCATTCGGAGGCTTTTACTGGCCTGGTTTGTTCTCCGTTCGTGCACGCTAGTCTTGAGTCGAGGTCGCTCATGTTACACGCTGTGATGTGTCGATGTCTGTATGTGGTTGTAGCCTTATCAAAAACTCCGTCTTAAGTTTTCGACATAAGTACATAAATTTAGCTTAAATCGGCAATTTTAGTTGTCAATGTCATCGTTTAGGATGAAATCTGACGTTTAGTTTTAACGCAGAAAACAATATTTTCGGACAATTGCTGTAAGAATAAGGATAGGCCATAAATAAATCAGAAAACGATCAAAAAGGAGAACTATCCTCACTTAGAATGGGATTAGAGAGCGTCTTTCTTGATTCAAGTCAATGGTTGGCCCCTTTACTGTAGCCCAAAATGTGGATTATCTAAATGTTTTTCTCATTGAACAGCTTAAATACTGCTTACAGGAAACTAACAAAGAAACTCACTAAAGAAAATTAATCTAAACTTGACATTGCCCCGGGGGTCAAGCAGTAAGATTACACATGTTGTCTGTTATCGATTGCGAAACAGCAATCAATTGCCAAACACCAGAACGTGCTGATTGATACACACAATGTAGCGATTACTCGCGTTTAAAGCTCGGATTGTGAGGATGAATAATGTGTGAGGTAATTATTGTGTGCAATTCATTTAAAGACGACTCTGCCATCAATCCAAAATCAAAATATTTTATTTCACATAAACCTACATGCACTTATGAAAGGTCAGAAGCTAGGTGCACGGTTTCAATTGGTCGTTTCTCTCCTTAGCCATGAGCCTTTCTGCCTAGCCTTTTTCCAACTATGTTGGGGTCGGCTTCCAATATACCTAACCGGACGCTTAAACACGAAACTGTGCTAAGTAATAATACTTCATACATCGTCATAAAAGGATTTGTTATTCATTATATATTTGGGAAGGAGTTAGGAACGTACTTAGGGACCTACATGTTAGCTGAAGTAATGATGGTACGCAAAATCCTTACCCGAAAATAGACTGCTGGGTTGGTTTACCAAGCTTACGCGTTTATTTATAGACGTTGCTGAATGTTACGAGTCGTTTAAACATCAAAAATGTATGGTTAGGCAGACGTCAAGAATTACTTAACTTTATGCAACGTTATTAAATACGTAATACATAAACTAACGCCTTCTTCCTATAGGGGTAAGCGGTAGGAACTACAGAACGCCAACTGCTACGATCCTTACATACCCCTTTTGCTTCGTTTACGTTCATACATCGTACTATGATACTATGCACCTGACTTTTCTGAAGAATATCACCGATAAGGACTATTATCTATAATATTATGCGTCCCGTCCTGGCGTTTCGACTCATCTGCGTTCACGTCATTAAATAAACCCCATTATAAGTATCTTTTAAACCAGACTTAGTGGTGAAATCGATACTTTTTTACCATCAATTCTCAGACAATACCCAGATCTACAAACGCAAACAATTATTAACTTCTAAAGCATGTATATTAATTTCCGCTACTTCAAAGAGAAATGTAGTCTCAAGTACCGTAATCCGCTTAGTAATGCTTAGAAGAATGAAAGATTTCTTTCATCTCCGGGGTTAACATACCCATTACGAAGATTAATTCAACAACAATGCAGCAAAAAATATAGCAAATTACTGCCTAAGCCTTAATTTATCATTTAACCCCGCCCTCCGAACAAAATAATAAGCCTTCGTGACCAAACCCCATGCCTGCTTAATTAAACCGTAAATAATAAACTCGCGAACACAAAAAATAGAACCGGTCACCGACGAAGACTGAAATGAAATGTCAAAGTCAAATGTCAGAACTGAAGTTTCCGTTGTTGCGCCTGCGTCGCATCAAAATATTAATCTACTAGATTAGCCTCAGGTCACATTACGCAGCTCACAAACAACGGTTCGTTGAGTAAATTCATGCGAAAATTGCTCGTAATTTGTCCGAGGTCACCTATACTCACATAATACTCTCATTTGTATTATACAGCCGCTACAATTTAGTGCAATGGAGTCATAATATAACAGCCTTGTCAATTATTAGCTAGGCAGTATTGTTAGACATATCAATACCGACATCTGTAGACCGTGGTTGAATAATACATAATTTATAACCTAGAAATAGAAAACGGAAATTACTGGGACAATGCATCTTACCCGTATAAATTTTGTACAGCGAATCCAATAAACCCTGCATCATTTTGACGTGTTATTTGGGCACTAGTTATATCACAATACACTTTAACAAAAACATGTCTAGACTACCAGGCACACAATAGTCAGCACTGAGCACTATCGCTTTATTATTTTTTAAATAACAAGACGTGATCAATGGCTAACATAACTGAAAATCGAATTCTTCAAACTAAATGAGCAGTCAACCAGACAGCTAATTAGTCCCACATCGGAACAAAAGCTTGAGCAGATCAATTGGTATTGGAAAAAAATAAATGAAGACACAAACCAGAAATTACTATATGTTTCGAAGGTGAATGAACTAATAGAACGAATAGCACGGTGGCCAAATTGAAGTAACGGTAATAACCGTCGATCTTTATCATCAATCAGATTTGCGTAACTATCTTTTAGCAATTACTTCTTACACTTGAGTGGTCCAAATGACTGGTTACGTGGAATGCAGTCAACGTATACAAGTAGTAAGGACAAAAGAAATGTGATCTAGTTACAACAAATATTGAGAATACAAGACAAGGCTACTATTTGAACCCAGCGAAGCGTACCCAAATATGTAGGTAATGAATATAAGGATATCAAACCAATACCTATATTAAATTGAATTATAGAAACAAAATTCAACCTAGACCCCGATGACTATACAAGTATCATGGAAAATGATAAAGTTAAAGATTATGCAAGGTCACATAAGTAGAATAACGACCTGTAGTACGCCTACGGCAGTAATAGTCTGAGTGGAGCATAACATCATGTTTTACATGATGTAGTACAATATGGGCCTAATAGTGTCGAAACTTTCGATGTGTAATAAATTGTAACAAGCGTAAACATGTCATGTCAACAAATGTTGTAACACTAGTAGCATTTGCATGAAAAAAAGCATCAGTTTCATCAACTTTGTCAAAAGAGAAAATGCATATCACAAATCATTCTAAAACATATCTTTATTCTACATCTGTTACGCTGTTTACTCTTAATATTTTCTTTATATTTTTGCAACACAACGTTATTAACTACTGGGATGCATTCTATAAGTAACTCAAATTATTCGGATCATTTGTAGGAGGTTTTAACCCGCGAAACGTAAAAACACACTTCAATTTTATTAATCTTGGCACGGGTTTTAGCATAACAAATAAACTTAACAAGCGTTTCCTAAAATCATTTATCATTGGTCAAATAGTAAGAGAATGGTTTGAAGAGTTCGCAGAAGACACAGTAATAATTTAACCTGAAGCCATTCGATGGAAACATCCTAGATGTCTGACAGCACAAACTTTTACTGTCACATATTGTCAGTCAGATAATCCAAATGATTGATTTTAATAAAAGTAATTTTCAGGAACAAGTGACTATGGAAAACATTTACGATTAAACATCCACGAGATAGTCACAGAAAAGTTGAAAGCAAGTCTCGAAACGAAAAACGATTGTTTGACCAAAATAAAAACGACAAGTCCGAAAATAATAACTAATGTTACTGTAAGTGAAACAATACCTCGGATTGATTTACGACCAAAACAAAGAATCGTAATTAATATGAACGAACTCAGCCATGTTACTTCTGAACTCTTACGTGAACGTAGAAACGTACACGAACAAAAATAGACTACGAATAACAATGTGTTGGTAAATGAAGACAGTAATGACATGTCCACATGAATGTAAAGTAAAATTAGCCACACAAGAAAGCCATTGCGAAACGAATGGGAAGAACACAGACATAATACAAAGCGGTACTATTGAAACTGGGAATCTTTATGAAAATCTCGGCGTATTGAAAATATAAAAGATAGCTTTTACGTGTTTTATTTGCAATGAATCCTTTTATGAAATGCATTTAATACAAAATATCTACATCATGAATACGTGAATGCAATTGTTCAGGATCAACATTACTGACATACTTAACCGTCTCGCTTTATTCATGGACACTGTCTAGTCTTTTTTGTTAAGGAACTATAGTCGGGTAAAATTAGAATTTCAAATGCATTCACCCGCACCTCAGTAATTCATCTTCTCTGCAGCAAAAAGCAAAAATATTATCCCACCAAGTTTGTGAAGTACCTATTAAAGATACATATTTGAGAGATTACTCCGCAAATAATACGAAGAAAGATTTGCGAGTGTCCCAAACGAACGACAATTTATTCTCCTGTAAATTGGAAGTGGCATGTCTGCGCTTAATCAAGCGAGCACCGGAGCAAAAATCTCGGTGACCGGTCAAACGAACAAGATGAACGAAGACTTCAAAAAGAAAGTTCTTGAAAGTTTTTCCATATCGTCAAATTCGAAACCTGTTTAAGACAAAAATTATTTATTTAGCAGAACACATATTCGCACTTGCTTTACAACAAACTGTCATCTATCATTAATAGACGACGTTGATGGTAAATATTTAAAACACTGTCACTTTTGAAACCACATTTTGCACTCGCGGCGATCACTCGTATGTAAACCACGTATTCACGACTTCAGATGTAACTTCTAGCAATTTTTTTATGACTTCTACAAGCTATGGTCGAATCGCACAAGTTGATTAGGGCGGGCGCTCATTGCGGATCGCGCGCCCGCGCCGTCCGCGGTCTGCCGCACCGCCGCCGCCACTGGCGTACCGGGATTATTTATAAATTCATACAGACAGGGGGTCGTAGAATTTTGCACGACGTCGTCGTGGTATGCCAAAGCTAATGACTGCATCAGGTCAGACCGGAAACAGAACGTCACGGTACCTTCCTCAAGTTAACGAACGAACTTAAGTTTCCAAGATGCGTTTCTATTTCTATTGTCCAAATGGAAAGCGATTTATTTTTGAATACCGGATTTCCTCGCCTTTATTTTAGACTCAATCAATCAATGTAGCTTTGTTTAATAAATGACAATTCAAATGTTACCCAAATATGTACCAGCGCCGCCCACACTAGGCCGCGAATTAATTCAAAAAAAATGTTTCGCAAGATACTTGTAACTCAAAGAATTTTCCGCCGACCCTGGCTATGCCGCCCACCTGGACAGGTGTCCAGCGCAATGGCTCATATATCACGATATTACGTTAGCCACGTGAGCAAGATTTAAATTAAGCAGTATGAACGGTTTCTTGTTTGACGTTAAAATTTATGAATTGCTTACACATGACGTGCCAATGATTTGCGTTTACTAGTTTATCGTACCCTGGTTATTAATCGACCATATTATGTTTTTGCTGCTATGATTGAAGATTCTCGAACTAAAATGTGACGAGCACTGATGAATCACCTGCAAGCAGAATACAAAAGTCTTGGCGTTTGGCACTACTAGCAAATCATTCCAAGTTTCTTGACAAATGACAGCTAAAATTAAAACAAATGGAATAACTGAAGCAAAGCCAAAACTACCTGTACGTGGGATGGTGAACAAACTTTACTGATAATGACAAAAGTATGTAAATTTGTGTTTGGTAGTGGAAAAGGTACTTTTAAACATACCTATACTTATATTATTTAATGTCAAGTATTAGATTACGATTACCACTTGAATGATAACCGATTAGACCAAGATTTTTCTAGGTGCCTCACGAATTAAATCTTACAATTAGAAAATTTAAAAAATACACAACAATTACCCATCAAATTAGACTAAATTCTGCGACACGTCCATACGCTTGACAGGCATCCAAAGAATGCCAACAAGCCATCTTTCACCGTAACGGCGGCAAGTCAGACAGAAATGACGCCCCTGCCTATTTGTATTCTAGAATATTCATTGCGCAGTATACATCAGTATTTACGGGTTTAGTTCAGTCTCAAACAGCTGTCGACGCTGACGCGGTTTTCATTGTGGACTTTATTATTGATCGTAAAGTATCGTTAGCAACGTTTCTTTGACGTAAACGTTACGTTTCGAAGTAAACTGAAGCTCTTCATCTTGTCGGGTAATGTGAAGTTTTGCATAAGTGCTTGTTTCGGGCCGTTTAGTTGCTATTTTGGAATAGATTTTACGATACGAATAGTTAGTGTGACTCGATTCTGTTTTTGTTGCTAACTTTGCATCGTTATCATTACCTAATAGTAATTTCATATTGGCAAAGAAAGCAACTCGATTTTCCTAATATCGTGGAATCTTGAAAATTATTGAAAAGTATTTTGGCTTGGTCAAAACGCTCGCCTTCTTTCATTTAAACCTTACCACACCGAAAATGAACAAAAGGTGTCCGTTCTACACTTACACGGTATCCTTTGAAGACATACCTAAATAGAGGCACGATGTAGCCTTCATCTACATAAAAATAAACGTTTCCAAATATATTTCCAGAAAAAGAAACAGAAACAAATAAACAAACGCACACATTTCCAATAATACGTTGTTACCTAAGCGATAGTTTGTTTAATGTTTATATAGTAGTATATTTGTAAGGTAATATAAACAATATGTCCGTAGGAACATTATTCGGTAAACCTGAGTTAATGTTATTTAATAAAACACGTTTGAAACTTACCTTTACGTATTGTAAAAATAAACCTTTAGCACTTTCTGAATTAAATATGGTGGAATGTGTAATCTCATGTGGGTCCTTGAAGTCCAATTTATTTAAATGGTTTTTAACACCACCGACCATTCTTTCTGAATCTATCACCATAGCATGTTTTGCGTCTAACGTATATCAATCCTTCTCACTTACGAACCACGTAAATGCTGCCCACATCATAAGGTGGAATTCTTACTATTTATTCAGGGCTCTTTTCCATCAGCCCTTTTATTATTCTTAACTGAAACACCTATGTAAACTATCTTCCGCAAACGATTGCTCTTTCAACATTACCTATTCTAAATCTTCTAATCTTTTTCAAGTACATGTGCTGTATATAATCCAATCGGTTTTTATTCTCATTAGATAAAGGGTCTGTATTGATTAGATTGATTAATAGCTTGTACCAAGTAGTATCATTTCAAGCATCAAAACTTCAATTCGAAGCTTCTGAAAAATTTCGAGCTTTATCAACGGCAGCTTCCCTTGATATACAAACGGCTATAATGAACTTGGGACGATTTGTTCGTATTTGAAAGCTCAAGTGCCCTAAATACCTTCAGAAATGATTGAAAACATATGCTTATTAGTGAGTAGGTAACACAAACCTATAAATAAACCTGAAGTGAGCCAGTCACCAACGGATACATTTACCGGCGACAATTGAGCAGTGGCGTGTGCTGGCCGCTTCCTTGATGATCTCATGCAAAATTGTAGCATTTCTACAAACCGCACCATTTAGGGAACGATATTTGGGTCAGTCCAATTGTGTCATTTAGATGTGGATGCCTTTGATTAGAACAACCGACCCTTTTAATGGCTGGAACTAGACTCTTGTAATGCGATAGCATTTTGCTGATTGCTATGCATTGTATGTAGAACGTGCATTGATATTATAGATATCATGTTCATGGATTTTGAGGTTTGGATTTATCTCAAGCGTTTGATACGATGAATCATAAATCAGCACAATTATCTTCATAATTGGTAATATTTTTTATATTTGTTTAGTGGTTCTAATAAACACTGTAGGTATATTATCGGTATTATTATCCGTGAATCTGTAGGTGCTGAATCAGTATTTCAAACTACTCTACAGTATCCGATATGGTCTAGTGGCTAGGATACCTGGCTCTCACCCAGGAGGCTCGGGTTCGATTCCCGGTATCGGAAAAACTTTTATTTTTTGAAGAATTGGGCGAGTTGTGAAAATAAATGTCAAGTTTTCAAAGAAAATCGTTTGAAATTAGAGAACACCAAAGGAAAAAATTTAACGAATTCAGGGATTTGTAAAGCGTTATTGGTATTTCGGAGTGCGTATCTTATACAAAGTAACAGTCCCACAAATATTGAGTTAACAAATGTAATAATTAGGTAGGTTACTAGTAGTCCTTGGTTTCTCGGAATTATGAATTTCTGTTGACACGTTTGGTAAAAAACCGTGGTTAAATATGTTTTGGTTAAAGATAGCTGTCAACTTGTCAATTATGTCGTGTCGCTATCCTGAACGTTACTATAAAAACTGTTTCATTTCTTTGAAATATCATTTCTCGGATTTTTTTCTCACTAATGATTCTACTCTCCACTCATACTTTGCTGTCCTAACACCAAGGTTTTCTGCGATTCCCTAAAATTTTGAGAACTGCAGTTTTGAGTGGGTTTATTGCACCAAAAATTCTCTCACTTGCAAGCCATTACTTATGCAAGCACTTTCCTGGAGAGCTTAGAGGGCATTCCTCCCTCAAACTGGCGGCCATGTTGCGGTCACAATGGGTGCGCCGGCGCACGTCTTTATTAGCCATGAATGGCGACGGCAGTAAACAATTCAAAATAGACGCGCTTCCCGCTCGCGTTGCTGGACTGCTCTCGTCCACGAGTTACAACTTTATAGCACGTGGTACTTTTGTCTACTATGCCTGCCCATTAATCTTTGGGTTGTACTCACATTCATTGGAAAGGTCAGACGAGGTCTTCGGCGGAATAGGTATGATAAGTAGACTCTGTAAAAGGAGACGGGCGTGATTGTCTTTTTTGATGAAGAGTAAATTTTGCTTGATGGAGAAGAAATTTGTTGACTCCCAGAGGACATTAAAGATATTATCTTGGTGGTGAAAAAACTAGGAGAGATAGAAAAAATTCATTAACTGCGAAATAACTAGGTACTTAAGTAGCGACGTCGAACGAATGACGTAGAACACGTAATAGAACTAACAGAATTATTTATTTTGGCTCATATCTGATCTGTCAATCAGACTGTCTTTTGGCAGTAGCCGGTATTCAATTCTAGGAATTCAAGGTGCAAATTGCGATTTGTATTCATAATGTAGAGCCATCGAATGGTTTATGGCTTAAGTGATCATTAGAATCACCGAAAGAGAAAGGATTATTGAATTCTATTAACACCTTGAATAGAAAAATTATTTCCTGACATTGATATTTTTAGTATATCAATGTTTCCTCAATATTAAAAGTTAGTCTTGTTATGACTTCGTGAGTGATGTTTAGTTCACAACACTATCTCTGTTTTAACTGCCTTATTTGACAAGTGATCGCAAGCGCTACTGCTGAGCTAGAGGTCCTGGGTTCGATTCCCGGGTCGGGCATAGTGTTATTGGTTTTTTCCATCTGGAATTTCGCACTAGCAGCCTGGAGTCTGCATTTCCGGGCTGCTAGGCGGTTGATGGCAATAGGATTGCCGTCTGTTACATGGGACTTAAACATAAATGGCGAAATGTGGGTGTACTATAGGTGCAGCTCTGTCTAACCCTTCGTGGAATACAGGTGATGTTATGTTTAGTGTAAAATTGTTTTTTTAAGTCGGTAGTTACGCTTTTTTGGACAGATTTTTCTTAAACTACCTGAGCGAAGTTATTACCTGGGCCAGTAAGTCAGTTAATATGTATTATAAAAATAAATACGATAAAAATCTTATCGTCGGTTTTTTGTTCAAATATCTTTCGCGTTTTTAGAGCGTGTCTTGTCTTGGATACATAATGTGTAAGAACGAGATCATATAATAGACTAATATTCGAGATAAACTGTTTGCGAGACGAGCCTATCTTACTGGGTCACAGATAACGAATGGGAGTTTAAAAAATAATGCTAAAAGTAGATTTCTTGTCATCGACAAACAGTTAATCCATTGAGTGATGCTGGCAGATCCAGAATTGGATACCTATAGTGGGAAGTTTTTCTGTCAAAAACGTTGCTATGCAGACGATAAAAAAATATTCGGTCTTGCAAACTTCGCCATAGTTTGTTTCCAAGTCACCAGTTTTAATAATTAATACTCATAACCGTAATGACAGTAATTAATTCAACTGGCAAATATAAAAGCAATACAATAATAAAGGATATGAATCAGTTGTTTAAATCCTTGGCCGACAAAATAAAAATAAAAGTGATGTCAACTCCAGTACTCAGAAGTCAGCTATTCTTCTCGATAGTAATCGATAAGCGATTTAAAGTCGATAATAAGTGTTAAAGTAATCGGATATCTGTGAATTTTAATAAAATAAAGATAAGTAAGTACTACGTGAAGATACGCTTTTTACCAAAATTGGTCTGGTCCAAAAAGGTGCTTTATACTTCTTGTAATCATTATCATTTAAAACTGCTTATTATTATTATTGAGCCCACGCAGTACATTGGCAAAGTGGGCCGCGATACTGGCCCTTTTAGTTTTGTATGTGAATTAATTTAATTATCAATGCTAAGCATTCTAGCTAATCGAGATGTCGCAATACGGTGCCTGTTTATTGTTTACTAAAAGCTATAATACACCAGTGTAGCAGGGTAGAAGTAGGTATATAATACTTAATTGAAATGTACAGCATTGTGGTTCTATTAAAGTTGGTCTCATAATTTCAAACTTACTATAAAACCTAGAATTCTCGAGCATCGTCATTCAATATCCTCTTGCCCTTAACTAAATTCATTTGGGGTCGGTGCAACGTATCTTGTCTAAACTTCTCCATTAGTTGTCATCGCTGTAGTCACTCCCTTTCTAGCCATATCATCATCATCATTTTAGCTGAAAGACGTCCACAGCTGGACATAGGCCGCCCCCAAGCACTGCCACTTCGACCGATTCTGTGCTTCCCCCATCAAGCGGATTCCTGCGGCCTTCACAAGGTCATCGGTACACCTTGTGGGAGGCCTTCCAACGCTACGTCTTCCGGTACGCGGTCGCCACTCCATAACACTTCGGGCCCATCGGCCATCGAGTCCTGCCCATTGCCACTTAAGCCTACTCTTATAGCTATCGACATTCATTCTCAACTTTCCTCACGACTTTTCCTCATTCCTCCGCATCACATGATCATACCACGACAACCGATATCCACACAAAAAAATCTGTCACCGCTGCCACTTACACAGAATACTAGAGCATGTCATTAGGTTATATTAATGTCAATTATAGGATCGATTTATTTTCTCTCAAAATACAAAATCTGCCGTAAGATTTATTGATTATCATTATAAGTAAAGGTTTCCAGAACAGCTTAATTTGTCATGGCATTAAACCGTGGCAGCCTATGAAGAAAACGTTACACTACAGGTAGCCGTGTTAAAGTAAATGTCAAAATGAACTTTAACGTTCGTGTTTAGAGAAGGTTTATATTAACTCCGCAGGTACAGTTAGCGTCAAACATTTTGGATGGAATAGACCGTTCAAAATGATCAGAACAGACTAAGAAAATTGAACAATGAATATCCACAGCCATAAGCAAAGAACCACAGAACCGGTCGAAGTGACGATGCTTGGGGTAAGCCTATGTCCTGCAGTGGACGTCTTTCACCTGATTATGATGGATAAAGTTACCTATTGTCAGAATAACAGCTGGATGCGAAAAGTAGGTACCTACAGGACCGGTTGAAGTGGCGAATGACGACGCTTGGAGGCCTATGTCCAGCAGTGGTCATCTTACGGCTGAAATGATGATGATGATGTTAGTGAGTGGTCGTATACTGTGCTCATTCTGAAACACCGCTGGTGTCCATCACGATCATTTTGAACGGTCTGTGCGTCCGTATATTTTTGTCGCTAACTGTACAGCAAGACAACCTTTTCGATGTACGTCGTGTCTATTGTTTCTAAAACGATTGCTCAAGCACCTACCCTCAATGACTCGGTTCTCCGATCATGCACGAATCGATTGAACCGTGAATTGATTTAGACACCGATACGATAGTACAATCGAGTAGTGGCGCCTGCGCAGACGCCTGTTCAACATTACCATACAGGTTTTAGTTCGCATCTGATTGTTGGTTTAGAAATATGAGGTTATGTTTGTTTAATGTCTTTGAGCTCATCTATATGATATTAGCTACTGGCCGCAAGTTCATTGAAATTTCTTTATTTAACTTTAAAAACAATTCTATGGTACTCGGCAATAGTGAAGCTCAGCAACATCAGAAAAATAATTGTTGTATTCGGATATTTCCAAAGACTACCTTTCACAAACAATTTTATCTATTTATAAAGAAAAGAAAGAAAGAAAATATTTATATTTACTTATACATATATATATTTTTATACACCACAAAAAAGTAAAAAAAAAAATTAACACTACAAAATATAATTATAATGGGCAAAAAAAACATTAAAATACATTTATTTGGCACATAACAAAACGCTATTAATAATAATATTAAGGTTATAATATTAGGTTACACTTTTTCCTTCTTTTCTTGATACATTTTCCCTAGACTTAGGCATTCGGTGATGCTTGTGTGATGTAATAGATTGGAACAATGTTAACCCTCTTTGTTGTGATTCATCAGTTAACAATAGCACATTAATTGGGAAGTTTCCTAACCGTGATAATTAATCCTAAGTTCCTAACCTCACGGGCAACACAAGGGTTAAGAAATCCAAGGATAAATTGCGAACCAACTTGAATGAAAACTATCAAAATTCTGCCGAAATTTTGCAACCCACGCAAACTGGTACTGCTGTTTATAGATAGAAGAATTACTACATATAAACACACTATTAAACTCTAATCAATGCAGCATAGATTTATAGGAATCTTTATTTTATAGGAATCCGGTTTTGTAAAACTTTAGATATTGGTTGATGCTCAGAATTTCAATGAAAAATATTTAATTGCTTGTCTTAATAAACTTATAAACCTTCTAATGATGCACGCTTTTATGAATAAACGAGCCTCTTTTTAACTTTCTGGCCTTTTCTCACAGTTGGTCTCAGTATCTTGGCTATTAAATATTTTTAGGACCCCAAAATATGAATTATTGAGGTTTACAAAAAGAGGCATTTATTTTAAAGAGTGTTCAATAATATTTTTCGGATAGAATAATCACTAATTCCTAGTGTGGGCCAAAGTTAAAAAAAAAAAAAACTAATCAGCCTATAATGTTCCCTCTGCTGGGTCACAGGTAGGGTTGGCAACTATATAATATAGTATCCTGCTATATTAGAGGCCTAAATACTATATTACTAAAGAACCTATTAATTCATACTAATAGTAGCAAAAAAATATGCATATTTTAAATAGGTAAAAAAAATAAAAATGTTTTTAAATATACCTACTATATATTTTCGCCTTCTACTATATTTTTACAGGCAATGACTTCGAAAATACTATAATTGATATTTAAAAAAAAGTTGGCAACCCTAGTCACAGGCCTCCTCTTATCTTAGTGAGAGGGAGCGAATAGGAGATCCACCCCGCGGGCCCGGTTCGGGTTGGTAGATGTCACATATCTTCGATTTTTTTGGTTCTAGGACATGCCGGTTTCCTCACGATGTTTTTCTTCACCGTTTTGAGAACAGTGGTGATGAAATAATTTACACATTCAAAGTAAAATGCCTGTCTGAGTTCGAAACCTACAACTCGTGAGCCGAACGGCAGCGAAACGGTAATTACAAAGGAGACTGAAACGATTACATACAATCTTGGGCCTGGTTGTAAAAAGATGAAAGTGGTGTCAATTAATAGCTTATATATTATCAGCCTTTCACTGAAAATTCTGCGGATTTTGTCAATCTGAGAACAGAGATAAAAGAGATTATGTAAAAGTGAGGTTATGTTACAATCTTTAACTAACAGCTGATTCCTGAAGTGCAAAATATGTGCTTTTGCACTAATAGTTATTATATTTAATAGGACATATTTGATAAATCATATGAATGAACGTCAATGACTTCAGTCCTACCTACCTATGTAGGTTACAGGTATGGAGTTACGGAAAGGATGTCTAAAATAAAATAAAAAAATTAAGTATTATAGTGTTTTATTCGTCTTCAATTATAATTGAAATGTCGTCTAGGAATTGTGCAGGTGGTGCTATATGATCGTGGTACCTAGCCCAGCTAAGATACCATATAATGCAGATTATATGAGCGCAGTAGCCTACAGTTCGTCTCCCTACAATACAATTTACAGTAATGCATTACTATAGCCTCCCTTCCTGTACGAGAGCCAGTGCCGAATCACTGACAGAATTGTTTCATCGGGTAAGGGTCGTCGACCCAGTGTATTGCAGTGATCAGTTGTTGTCCCACAATTCACACAGCGATCCATAGTTTCACTGTTTTTTATATTCCGTGGTTTCAACAATACCCAATACACAATCCGGCGGTAAAATCCAAAATAACAATTCCAAGTCAAACGTGTGAGCCATCTTCGGTGTCCAGTGTGAAAGCAAGGGTCGTACGAGGTAGACAGGGTCGGAATCCGTAAAATACAAAGCAAAGGTCGTGAAAAATGAAGAACAATTGGGAAGGCACTCAAAACGCATCGGAAAACACGAAACGAGTAAGCAAACGAGATTATTAGAGCAGTTGGTAACCACAGACTACATAGGGATACTACGTTGGCAACTGTCTAGTGTCCGTGTCAGTCAGCTGTCATGCCAGTGACATAGACTAAAAATAGAAAACTAATTTTAATCGATATGAAATCGATAATCATTAATATTGTTTTTTCAGTAATTAATTGATATTTTATTTATTAATATGACTGTAATTATATGCACTATATTGCACATAAGTGTATAAAGTGCATTTAATTACTTTAAGTTAATTATTTAGTGCAAAGGTTTTATTTTCGTAACTGTGTAATCGATTACTCAATCGGTAATCTCACGAAAACTATCTTTTCCATATTTCTCCGCTTCCAGATTGAGAATTGAGGTGATTTTTCATATTCTAAGATAGAAAAATATGACTAATTTTTTAGATCATATCTTAACTTATTACATTTAGGCCCACCGTTTTCCATCTCCTTTGAGGTTCGATTAAATACATGCAAGATTAAATCTGTATTAAATCCTAACTTATATTATAAATGCGAAAGTTTGTTTGTTTGTTACGCTTTCACACTAAAACTGCTGAACAGATTTGGATAAAACTTGGCACACGGGTAGACCATGACCTGGGTTAGGACATAGGATACTTTTTATCCCGATATTCTGACGGGATCGAGAATTATGCGGGTGAAACCGCGGGGCGCAGCAGTCACTCCATAAATTATATCAGCGGCGTAAAAAAAAAACACGTAATTAAAGAGTCTACAACATTTTGCATATGTATACATATTATATGTTACTTCTAAGTATTAATTGAGGAAGTAACTCTTAACTTTTTAAACAGAAATGTACGAGATATTGACGCCACTTGTCGTTAAATCTAAATAATTTACATTAAAAGTGAGAAAATAGCCATTCGACTAATTAACTGCATGATAGAACCACTCAATATGAGATCATAAATATTTCCAAAGTTTATCAAAACTTATGATCGTCTCTATGGCACCCATTAATTTTAGAAATCTAATGAATTCGTGATCATAATCTGCATATTTTATAGTTTTTACAAATTAATGGCTACTGATATTGATGATTCAGAGTTATGAGACGTTATTAAAGCAGTTGAAGATGTTGTGAGGCGTGGATTGAATAACTATGACGTCATAGAATTACCTAATGATCACAATATCGGCCTGCAATCATCTGATACAAGGAAAACATGGCCGATTCTGAGCTCAGCCGTAAGTTTTTTCTGTTTGCTTCACAACATTTGGCAAATGAGTTGCAGTTATTCTTGCAATCAGTTGAGACGTTTTTAATCCTCTACGTGGAAGATCTTGGCCTGCATCTTCCCTGATGGTAATAATCAAGCCGAAGGTGGAAGCGAGCTTCACCCGGAATCCTTAACCAAAGAGGAGCTGGCTATCTTACCTCTACTCTAACTGCCGAAACACAACAATGCTATTAACATTGTTGTTATGGCGACAGTCTTTTGCCCCCACTGGGAATCGAACCCAGGACTTCTGGGTCTGGTACAGGTGGTCTAACAACTAGACCACCGAGGCGGTTAAAATTCCTATAGGTACGTCATTCTAAAGCAAAGGTTCTTGGGTAACAAAGCTCAGCCGAAAATTCTGATTGGCGTCTTACCGATACCGGATCGTGACATAGAAAAAGAAATCATTCTTCTCATACATAAGAGGCTGTGCGTATCATACGCCCGCTGATTATAACCCTTATCGGTTCAAAACACCGAGACTAGATAAATTGCGCGATTTTGAATTCGTTCAGAGCGGGAAGTATTGCTTCCACACAAATTATTATTTATTTTCCTATGCCTTTTACGGTCCGAATTCGAAACCCTGTACCGTATACTGTATACTGCGCTCCATGGCTCGCGGACAAACCTCGAGCTTGGGCCTCTGCTGAAGTGTCAAAGACCAGGTTAAAGCTGATGTGAGAATGGGGAGAATGCACATGTCCACAATTCTCCGTTAGAGACATAGTGGTAGAACTCCTTTTCTCACTCACTCAGGTCGTTATTATTTTGTTTTTTTATTTTTATTTTTATACTCCTTTTTTATTTTATTTTGGTATCTTTGTTTTTTTTTTAAATTATTATTACTGTTTGTATTTCCTGTGCGTGTCCCAAATAAAATATTTTCTTTATTTCTTTCTTCCTTTTTTAGAAAATCTTTCATTGACCAATAGCTGCTCCAGACGCTTTTGGCAGGAGGCGAGACGAAGATGGCGGACAAGCTTGACTCCTACTGAAAGGACTGGCCGACACTAGCAATAGATAGAATTTTTTGGAAAAAGGAGAAAGGGAGGGAGGCTTTTGCCCCACAATAAGGATGTTGACAAAAATATCTTTTTTCACCGTCAGGTAGATTATTAAAAAATATTGGACACATACTCTTTCTTTTTTTACGTAATTAACAGGTAACGGCAATACGTTAAAATGTGGCATGACGTCACAGCCCAGTAGAATAAAATCTACCGGGTTGTGACGTCATGCCACATTAGCGGGAATGGGGGCTCCATTTCCCAACTTTAATGCGATTTATCGGGTTAGTAGTCGATTCGCACGAAAATTATTCGTACGATCGTGCGAATCGTCCCCTTTCAATAAAAATATTTTTTTAGTAGGCGATTCGCACGGAAGTATTTAAATTGCGTGCGAATCGACCCCTTCAAGAATTAGTAGTATGCGATTCGCACACTTAACAAAATGTGCGAATAATAAATCTAAGTACAGTCATGTACAATATTCTAGAATATTAATATTAAAATTCAATAATTCTCTATTCGCATCGCAGTCAGGCACAAAATACTAGTTAAGAGGTAAGATGAAAAGTTTTGTCAGTATTTAATATGAAAACTTATAATATGAACACCATAAATGAGAGATTATATTATTATTGATTAGTTGATTGTTATTTTTTACCTATTAGAGCAAAATATTGTTGTTATAGTAACTGTGATTTTGTGACTGTTATTTTATTACATTTACTATAATACTCCAAAATTGTACTAGTTAATACTTAATAGAGAAAAAATATTTTGTTTTTGTTTATTTAATTGCCACATTTAAAACCATACCTTAGCTAATTAAAACGATTTTTATATTGTTATTACGAATATTTAAAAAGATTTATATATTTATAGTTTCGTTATATTTTTCGTTGTTTTTAAAATTAGCTTTTAGACCATTATAACGTTAATTATTTAATTTTGACTTACCTTTTCTAAACAACATTATTTTTAACAAGACTCAGGGGTTCATAAAAAGTTGATTTCGGTAAAAACTCTAATAAGTAGTAATTTGTGATGATTTAAGGTAAATGCAAGTGTACGGAAAAAGAGTACTTACTTGTAAAAATGCAAAACCAAATATTTGATTATAAATCGTACCTACTAACTGTGATTTTATTTGTAATCTTGGTTATAATTATGGTTTTAAGTTATTTAAACTGTGAATGATGTAAAATCACTTTCTGATAGATACAAAGTAAAATATAAAAACTTGATTTCCTTAAAAATCGTTTTATTTGTGTCCTGTATTAAAAGAAAGCATTTTGTACGTGATAGTACTTTTTTCTTGAAACTTTTCGATAAAGTATAGGTGTGTGCGAATCGCATACTACTAATTCTTGAAGGGGTCGATTCGCACGCAATTTAAATACTTCCGTGCGAATCGCCTACTAAAAAAATATTTTTATTGAAAGGGGACGATTCGCACGATCGTACGAATAATTTTCGTGCGAATCGACTACTAACCCGATTTATCTAAACCATTAATTTGATAAATGCATGATAAAGCAAAAAATACGTGTCCAATATTTTTTTATTATCTAACTGACGGACTTTTTTTTTTCCTGTCACCATCCCTATACAGGCTAGTTGGATTAGATTAGATTCCTATGCCTGTAGTAACTGCAATACCAAATGTGTAATTTTATATTACACTCACGTACCTGCCATTTAGCTGTCAATAACACCGATAAGGTGTTTTATAATTCTAATTCTGACAGCCTGACAAGGTTGCAAAGTCTGACACTTGTAAGACTTTTAAGGTAGCATATTATATCTGAACATAATAATAAGTTAGAATTTAGTATCGAGGTATCGACCTTACGGTAGCGATATGATGACGTGGTTAGTTGTCGGATCAAATTTAAATTTTTCTACTCTACAATTACTTCTGGTACTATTAAGATAATTGTGGGTTATTAAATTAACAATTTGTTGGTACCTGAGCAGGTAGCAATGTTTTATTACAATGGCAATTATGTCATGTTCATTTCAATAACATTCAAGTCTTGGTAATAAAAACAGGAAAGCGAACTAAGGGACCCTTAGATCCGCTTGCACCACAAATCCATACCACAGAATGGTACAGAAGATTCACTCCGCAAAATCATTTAAATAAAAAGCCACTCTTACTACGGCACAATAAAGTGCAATTCAGGTTACCAACAGTTATATTTACCTAGAAGTGGCCTCTTTTTCTATCGCGTAGGTAACTCTTAATATCTTCTGACTACGTTGGCCCGACAAGTCGAGCCTGCCGCGTACCTACTTGTAGCTTCATACCTACCTAGTGTACTATCGAAGAACTTCATATCTAAGCAGTTTGAAAACAAAATCCCGTGATCATGATGACCACATCTGTTACCGCCCTGGTGCTATAGCAGCCGAGCGCTGCAAGCAGAAATAGTCCTTACGGTGTAAAGATATGAACTTCTTCGATGGTACCTGCGAGTGCGCCTTTTGTACTATTCTGTGTCCATACTAATATTATATGTGCAAAAGTAACTCTGTCTGCCTATCGATCCCTGTCTGTTTCACGGCTTAGTGGCTGAACTGATTTGGATGTAATTTTTAGAACACCGATAAACCATGACCTGGGTTAGGACATAGGTTAAGATGTACGTTCCCGTGGTAAAATTTCCAACCTCCAAACGCGGGCGAACCGCGGGAAAAGGCTAGTTACTAAATCCATAACACATTTAAACATCATTATGTCTCTTTCGACTTCAAACGATTCACAGAAAGAAAACGAGATTTAGATGAGTTTAATCCCCAAAAAAAACGACTTCTGTCTCAATTTCAAAATAAAAACGATCGAACATAAACACGCCAAACACGCCAGCATATGGCAGCCAATACCTTTATCTGGACTGTTATGCGTTTTTAATACTCATCATACGTTTAATGTAAACAATATGATAAAAACTGAACCTTGTACGTCCGATTATGGCGAGAAGACGTGACATAAGGATCCAACTTAAATAAAGATGGTTACGATGAGACGATATTGTAATGTTAAGCCTTTGGGCTTCGAAATGAATTAGGTTCATGAGGATATCTGATTCTGCTTACAATACCTGTGATGTGACAACCAATGGTTATTTACCACTGTACCCTATTGCATATCACACGATCAATCATAATCTGAATCATTTTGAAGGATATTGATAACCCATTGCTTCATATGTTCAAAAAAATTGTCCGCTCTACAACGTAAATAACGCAATGAATGTTGTCGAACTGTCAAAATGAAACAGATTGTGATTAATCGTATGTTACGGAACTAGGGTGCTGGTCATCACATCACCGGTAGATATGTGAAAGCAGTCTTAAATCCTTCCAATTTAAATTCATCTAAAGCCAATCCCCCATTTGAACTTGAATTTGACTGTTCCCTTACTTCAAACTGTCTTTAAACTAAAACCCTAGTAAGCAACGGAAGCCTAACTAACCTGTCTTCTGATACCACATGGAAACGAAGACATTATAATAAAATAACAGCTCTATGTTCAAAGGTAAAGGTCACAGTCGTCGGTCAGTAAGTGTGCAATGCGTGTTAACTTCCATTTCTCTCCTTATAGGGAGAGGTGACAACGGTGACACCGACCACACCCTTATTGTGCCTCTGTAAGTCTGTAAGACGGTACTATGTTTGTGTTTTCCCCTTTAGGGTTAAGCTTGTTTGTTGTTCGATTTTAACCTCTTAAAAATTGAGATAAAGTAACATTTTTAATAGCGCTGGTTACGTTATTGCCTTTTTGGATTCGACTAAAGCCTTTGACAAGTAACATCAGGAAATAATTTCATCAATTTTTTAATTTTATTATGTGTTACTTTATTTTTGTTGTATTGTACCGATCAATATGAATACCTACAGTAGCTACAAAGTAACAAAGTAGAAAAGTCAAAAATCTGTCACTATTTTTTTTAAATATTGGTTGGATTGGGATTAAATACTTTTAGATATTATCCGGCCAGGAATGCTACACTAGACAGCTAGAATAATGCAAAACAGTAGGTACAGCTTCATTAGACCCGTAGTTTAGTAAACATAAGAGTACCTACAAAGATTACGGTTTTGTATACGCCCACAACTCGTATTCTGCCATAACGTTTTACAGCACTCAGTTTTTTTAACGGAAAGTTGTAATAATTCATAACTTGACATGTAGGTATGAAATATGCTAACAAATTGCGTGTTAGCTAGAAAAATTTACGCCGATTCCTGAAATTGTTAGGTGTATAGAAGTCAAAAATGAAAAATTTATTCTTCTCATACATTATAATACAACATTACTCATACCTCAATTTCAATCTTTAGAGTAAATAACATTTATTTTCACTGCGGCCAAAATAATTCATAGAATTTTCTAGGAATAGACAATGCAACTAGATTTATTGTCTGAGAGTAATGTTGCTAAACTCCTAAAGTAATACGAAATGTAAAATTTATATTATTGTATATTCTTTCTTGGTTTTGATAAATTCTGGAAAGCTAAAGTGGACTCGTTATTTTATGTTAAGTTAAAATTCAACGTGGGCGACCACATGTTCCAAAAAAAGTTAATAAGAAACCGCACGCCATCGCAGTTATTCCTCCTTACAACATCAGTTGAAATGAATTCTGCTCCGCTTGGAATCGATGCCCGAAACAGAAATCCTAAATAAATAAGTTAGCATTCAGAATCGTTAAAAAGATTCCGCCTGCTTCTTCAGTTATCGTAAATTTTGTGTACAATGTAGGAAAGTGACGTCCCTGTTTATTTTAAACCGTTTTAAAAATGTTACTAGCTGGTTTGTTACTAGAACACTAAACAGAACACATCGCAAATAGAATAAAGAATACAAGATATAGTCAAATATTTACACTGGCAATCGCGCGAGAACGAAAATTTGTGCGTAACGTAAATAACAGCAGTTCTATTAGAGCTAATTCACACAAGTGTGATTATTAGCACAAACAAAAATAAGCGTATTAACCGCTGCCGAGGCCTCTCTCGTCGCTTGCAAATAACATACTTGAGCCGTGAAAGATGGCAACAAGTGTATATCAAGAACATTGTCGAGTGAACCATTCAAACGACACTTTAACATCTCGCAAATCGTAATACCGATGACACGATCATTCATAACTGATGACTAACTACACGTCCATGCAATACAAGTGTCTCATTACGTTGCATTAACAAATGCAGTAACATGATTCTTGTGACACAATGCATCACGAACGTAAAAAATAAATTAAATATTCGATGAAGCGTTGAATTGTCAACATTGTGAGTTTGTAAGACCACCCTGCGCGGGCGTCGAACCTTAAACCTGCCCGATCAAATAAACTATTCCCGGTGAGGCCAACGATTTACGTTCCATTCGCAATAGTAAAGGCTTGTGAAGCAATAGTGGCTACACTGGCCACAATGAAACGAGTGCACGGCTAGAAACAGAAAACGGCGTACGTACACCCGTGAATAAAAACGTTTCGCCATTTTACAATCCTATAAACGTCCACATCAAAGCTCTAACGACTAGGCGGACGATAACACCGACTTTCTGAACTCACTTTTATTTGTCATGATCTGTTCTATTTCAAGGCTAAATTGTTGCCGTCTCGATTTTCTCCTTTTTCCTCTCCCTCCTTGACTTTTTGGTATTTATTGAGGCAAAAAATAGGCTTCGATCGTTCCCATGAAATGTATCTCGAAACAGGTGACGGCCCTTGGGTTTTTCGGCCTCCCTTTTTCGTAGTGAGCCTTTAATAAACATGAGCCGACCAACATTTCTCGTAAATTGGTCGCCGCTATCAATGATGAAGCCATTTTAAGAATATTGTAGTTGATAAATTACAAAAGCAGTTCCTAAGAATTTGAATCGCATTTTTGACGTCAAACAGTACCTATCGCTTAATCCTTTCAATAAAAAGTGCGTCATTGCGAAGCAATCTAAGCTTGAAAGCTAACTTTAGACTCGATATCATCAAATCTATTCAACAGTTTTTGCTTTGTAGCAAGAAATTGAAAAGATTCAGTTGTTCTTTCCGTAATACGATTTCCGAGAACCTTGCGAATTGTAGCACTCAAAGTAAATCGATTCCGCTAATTCTTAGAACAAGGTGGCGGTGTTGTTTCCACGGAACTCTCTCTGGCTACCGTACAGACAGACCTTATATAATTAACATAGCTGTTTTAATTAACATTAAAGCAATCTGCTCTTAGGAATCGTGAAAACCATCAGTTTTAAACAAGACTTTCAATTCAACGTCTCTCGTTATTGAGTTCAGGTTTAACCTCGCTGCTCCGATTGACTGAGCGATTAATTTATTTCAATTTAGTAATTTTCCAGTGACGGCGGTACTGCAAATTACTTTTGCTGACAGAATTAAAGCTTGAGACATTTTTACTTTGAAACCAACAAGTTTACAGGCATGATTTAAGACTGCTTCTTACATAAACTTTAATAAGATTATAACGATATTTTACATCTCGGATAGGCTTCAACCTCTTTATAAAGAGCTAAATTGTATTTTAATTATGTGCCCCGAAAGCGTAGGTAATGTTGTACAACCGCGAAGCCTTGAAATCGATCCAACCACATCATAGGTATGCCAACCTACTTTATGATGGATAAGTAGATATTATTTTCCTTTATGACTAAGATGTGCATTTATCAGCTTTATATCATAGAATGAGAGACTAGAATCCTTTGAAGGTAAGCTCTGCTGTAGATGGAGAGTGACTTGACCACCTATACGACATAAATCCAGACATGTCGTTAATTAGACGTCTGTCAACACTGCCTTAAATCGATATTTTAATTGAAGTATTAATCAGATTTGATTTGAATATATTAGTCAGCACATAGTGAAACAGACCTTTCTCTTAAAGCTCAGCACTAGTAATCGAGACAAGAGCAATGTTGCTGAAAATAAATATATTCCATTGCATTTGAATTCCGAATTATATCACCTTGAAATTGTCTGTGGTCAGTGTCAGTTTGTCCATCTAACATAAAGCTCTTGGGTTCTGTAGGCGATAGCCAACACGGGACAACGCACAGGCGTGGGTGCTGCGGTGTCACCCAGCCGTGCTCCGGCAATGGACACAAAAGCGAAAGTTGCTAACCAACACATTATAGTATTCACAAACCAAATTACAAGTATTTTTAAGATTTCCACACATCTTCTGACATTACAATCATTTATCATGTTTCGACACCACAATGAAATTCCAATAATTCAATGATTCACGTATTAAGTATTGTATCTTGTAACATTTATTGCTGAACTAACTTGGTATTAAACTGCATGAACAACATTGATAAAATCTTTTTCTTTGATCAGTAATCGAACAACATCTAGAAGACATTCAAGATTTATTAATTCACAAACGTGTTCTCCATATTAAGGTTTCTGTAACGCTCAATAGAATTGGATAATAATAAATCAATTTAGATTTTATATCTGACATACATTCATGAATAGGTTTTAGGGATAAATTATTACGATTTGATAGAACGAGGAGTCATCGAACTCTATAAATAGCTGTTACGGGCTCACAATGGCCACTATCTGATCTATTGAGGTCCAACTCTAAATTGTATTGACTGGTATCTTACAGAAGGCCAATTCACGCCGTGCGCGGCAGCAAAATGTATGGTGGTGCTCATAGAATAGGCCCGTAATTGCTTTCAACATTTTATTGAAAATATTTTCTATCTAATTTTAGATTCATGGATATTAATCAACGGCAGTTTGTATAACGCCTCTTCTTCAAAATGTTTTGAAATAGAGAGACAAACTAATGACCAATCCTCAAATGACAAGAAAAAATACTTCCTCATGGCCAATGCTATACTGAGACCATTTGCAAAAAGTCATTATGGAAGCTATTAGCGTTTTACTTTGTTGTTAACAAACGGCTGGTTGCCTTAAAATACCGTTACTACTCGTGACGAGATCTTAATTGAGCTTTTAGTGTTGACAAAGAATAATGTGAGACACGATTGGTATCGAATCCGAGTCTGCGATATAGGTAGTTGGCCTACTTTAGCAAATGGATGCCTCTGATATGTGATTGATAGACGAAAGTTATGTTTTGTTAATTGATACGTTTTACTGTTTAGATTGGTAACAATACGGTCTAATTAAACCCATTGTAGTATTTATAGTCATAAACTGCACGAACGTTGAAGTTTACAAAATATCTGACGTTTCAAATCTGAGTTAAGTCCCACGTAATCCATCTAAAATTACATCTTTATTGTAAATAAAGTGAAACAAATCTGTTCATTCGCTAACGGTCTAGCCAGCAAAAACTACAGTTTGATAGGATAAAATATTACCTCATTATATCAAGAACAATCAGAAATAATCAGAATTCCTGCGATTTAACGTCATTTGTATAGAGCGCGTTTACATCATATCTGACCGCAGTGTTGTTATTATAAACATACCGAGATGTTTATGTTGGAATTATCCCGTTTCACGTAGATTCACATTATACTTTGTAGGTAAATAGACATAGTTATTATCATCACTATTACGTCCTAGATCTACAAGAAGAACTGTGTAAATTAAAGATCATGTTATTATTTACTAGATAAACCGCCGAGTGATCACATTTCAGCAGCTGGAATCCTAATCGTAGGATGGCTGATGCAGAGTAATTCGCAAGAAGTCATAATTATACACACGAAAGGGCGTGTGTATTCATTCGGAATACCTACGTGAAGCCATAAAAAACGAGGTGCGTTGGCGTTACTACATTTACTCCAGTTGGTAGACGCGACAGTTCAAAGTTCGCAAACAAGTTAATATTGCCAGGAGGCATCATAATAACCAGTTTCTCTCCAACTTGTCCAAAATCCATTTTGTCTGTTGTTCTTGTGAATTGTGCAACAGCTTACCAAATCGAATCATAAGAATATTTAAAAGGAAGTGGGGAGGTCATGGCGATGAAGCATCGACACATGCTTTGCAGTTTCTGCCTACACTGAAGTGATGTGATTATATTTTATAAAACATATTTTGTTCTTGGACTAAAAAATAAACCTCAGTCATAGTGTCGCATATTGCAGGACTGCATGCCTTATCTGAGTTCTCAAAGGTAACATGAGCAGATGTGATAACATTCCACTGATTCCACGTGCAAGCAGCGTAATAATTGCGAAGAAAACGCACAAATATGTTAACTACCGCTGTTCACGCGAAATTGATTACTGCGGTACTTATAATTATACCTAACCTACTTACTATATGAAGTTAGTAGAAACAAATTTATACTTCTGTAGCTTTGTTCTACTTCGCAGTCCTTAGAATTCGATTACAGGTCACAGACCTCTTAAAAAAGCACATAATACTTTAAGCACATTACATTTAATATCTACTGTAAGTAAATAAAGCGATAAAACCAAATGACAGCGAGCCAGACACCGTAAGTAATTCTGCAAGAAGTGTTCCTAAGTTATCGTGAAACAATAAAACGCGAATAAACTTTAGCATAAAATCCATAAATATATAATCAGGTAAGAAGATAAAAAAAACTCATAAAGAAATAACAGGACAACAGTTAATGTACAGAGCAGGAGCTCGGGACGTAAATCGGATTATCGAAGTGAGGAACTTGTTATTATTTGGTTTGTACAGAATAAATTAATGGCTGGTAAAGGTTTAGACTAGTTGATTCTATGCAATAACATGAAATAAATAGAGAAGCTATCATTAAACCACAGGGTGTGCCTCTATCTGTTCACAAAAAGTAAGGTTAGCGCAGCTAGCTCACCAGAAGTAAGAAGTTCAAGAGTTAAAAGCATATAGCCATGCACACTATATCAATGGTATGGTAACGACGCAGGCAAGCCGATAACTCTTAACTAGAACTATCGGCCAAATAACTTGGCAATGACGCAACGCTTCCCATATACGGTTTGTTTTCACTTGATACCCAAATACGACTAGTTCTTAAACCCAATCGTCAGAATGCTTTCTATTTCATTGGAGTATTCGACGGGATTCAACCACATATGGCGCAGATCCGGTGGCCGGTGGGATAGGAAGCAGAATTTAGACCGAGGACCGGACGGACGAACGGCGGTTGTCAGCTACCTAGATGGAACATGATGACTTCGATACAATTGTAGTAGAATTAGAATTCTACTACAATTGTATCGAAGTCATCAGTCAGTCA
Source organism: Xanthia togata (assembly GCA_963853775.1). NCBI lineage: Eukaryota > Metazoa > Arthropoda > Insecta > Lepidoptera > Noctuidae > Xanthia > Xanthia togata. The sequence continues at coordinate 5,483,475 of OY970802.1, read as the reverse complement.
GTCAGTTGTTTCTTAATTCTAATCTAGAGATTAGAATTAAGAAACACTCGAAGAAAAATTGGGAAAAGAAAGAAGACTAAGAATAGTCGATACTGATATTCAGAATCACGTAAAATGAACATACGTTTCATTAGTTACTTTGTGCGAGTGAAGAAACTCACAATAGTTTCAGTATATTATACACAGCACTAGAGATGGCATTGTCTGATAAATCAAATCAATTAATCTTACAGAACCAATCATTGTTAGAGCCGGAATCTGAAGTATGAACAATAATGGACATATCGACGTACTAATTGCTTACTAGTAACTCACATTTTCATTTCAATGACAATGCAATTGAATACTATTGTATTCAAGAAAAGAAATTCGTTTCGCAATGATATTGATTGATAGTTACAAACTTAGAATGTGATTTTACACAAGACTCATCTGTAATTTACACTTATGAACAAACGAACCATGAAATTAAAGAAATAAACGTATAATTGGATAAAATTTCGATGCAACACCTTATGACGCGTATGGCGTAAACGTTTAAAGTAATAGCGGGGTATTACCGCTGTGCCATGGTAATGGCTGCGCGGACGCAGCGTTATGGAGTCAAGGTCACAGTGAGATGCGCTCGAGTCACTCAGGTTAAAGCTTTTGTGTTGAATTTGGATTAGAAAGGAGAACTCAAAAATGGGTAAGGCCGCCAAAATTGTCAAATACATCACAAAAGTAACACAACAGATTTTGTGTTACCGTTACACAAAAAGTAACACATGTTTTGGGTAAAGGTGGTTTCATAATGGTTAAATAAATAACCTAAAATAACACTAGATAAAAAAAAAAATTGGACGGTTTTATGTAATATTTGAATATCGGTAATACATTGATTGGGGTTTTTCATGGCGTGTTGTTGAGATATTGACGGCGCATTTTCTTTTTTTTTGATATCGTCTCTATTTTTTTCGTAATTTATCTTTCTGTTCTTCGTTGTAATTGGCTACTTTATTTTTATATTGACGGTAATGTTCTTTCAGTATTTTTTCCTATGGTCGTGAAATTTTTCAGGATTCGTACTTTTTTGTCACGATATCCTTTCTGTAGTTCAGCGGCAGTTAACGGCACTGTCATATTATATGCGATTATATTTCAATAGAAGAAAAACATACTCAATTAGTAAAACATACTCAATTACTTCACTTGGCAGGTTTTCACTATTAAAAAGTAGGTATGTAAGTACTGAGTTTGTCATATCTACAAAATCAGTACAAATACCACTATGCATGCGGCTTTATAGATCTACTGTGTTACGTAACACATACTTTTGTGTTACAATAACACAAATGTAACGCAAAAGTGACACAAATGTAACACAGGCGTAATACAAATGCAACACAAAAGCTAAATTTTTACAACAGTTTTAGATTATATTTCGGTTATTTATTACAATTAGGCACTAATCGGCGGTTCTAAGTATACTTTTAACCTCATCGCTGTCAAATATAATACAATAACATTAAAATATCTGTTTCTTACTTCAGAAATCACACTAAATCATTTTTTTTTTCACAAACAAACAATAACGTGACTCGCACTTTAAGCTTCTTTACTGGCGAAACAATGACTGCTGCATTTTTTTTAAATTTTTTATAGATTACGGTGTTGCCACATTAATACTGCGTTTTGCACTTAGGCACTATAAATAGTAGCTTTGGGGTAAAAATTCGTCACACAAATAAATCGTAACACAAAAGTAAAAGCCAATGTTATATTTAAAACTATCAAAAAACAACTCAGTTCAAGGGTTTTCGTAACAATATTATTATCATAGCCGGGGTCTATCAACTAATTCTTCGACGGTATACATATAATTCAGATATTCTCTACAAATTATTGAATAATTTAACCAAAAGTTACTGCAAAAAAAAACGACAGAAATGTCACACAAAAAATTGTCAATTTTGGCGGCCTTACCCAAATAATGAAGGAATTTTTGTTTGTTGGATATCATCATTATTTTTTTCTTCACGTTCGAGTTTCGGTTCACGGATTTTATAAAGATAAGCATAATTGTAATTAGTCTCAAGAAATCAATAAGCTAACAAAATAATTAACGCGTTAAACTCTGAACTGATTTTATCGCGAATCTCAACTCATTCTTACTTGACCCGAGCGTACTGGGCGCCAATGGATATCTAACCATCTGACCCGCGCCCCGCTTGCTATGAATATTGATCGGGCCTGCATTAATATGGACGCCACGACCTTAATTATATCTGTTTACAGTATACATGATCATGCACGTGGCCGGTCGACAACAGAATGGACAAACTCTGCTACTGTATTAGTGTTTCCTCTAAACAGCCTTGTCGGTACGGCTTAGCGAGAATTCAATTAAGGATTTTAATGCTAAGATTATTCTTAAAACATCAAGACCTAGATAGCTTAAATACCATTTTACGTATGCAAGATTCACGATCTTAAATCCACGCATGCGTAGCCCCTTTCAAAATGTCAATCTTAATGGAAATTTAACATTCATAAAATCCACTTCAAAGTAATTAAAGCCGTTATTTAACCTCACAAACTGGCTGGTGGCTGCACGTCCTGAATAAGTCTCAGATTACACGAAACTTTCAAAGCATTTAGTAACTGCCCTACCAGGCTTCATAAGGGATTATACGCTTAATTGCTACATAAATCCGAAAACCGTCTACCATAATTGCAGGTAAATATAGTAATTTACCTCGCGTCAAGCAAGTTCTCGACGGAGGCTGGTGCAAGTGGAAGGCCAAATATTAGCGTGTGTGTCATAGCTAACGGAAAACATTTACTTAACGAGCCTTTTATAGGAACTGGTCGCTTCACTCGGCCACTACCGAATGATAATCTCGATGATACAAACTCACTTGAGCGCGCAGGTATTGCAGATAGGACGCTTTCATCGGCACGTTTCACTTCTGCTAAAAAGGAAGCCGTTAAAACAAGCACGAGTCGCAAATGATCGATGAACCTAAGAAACCTTTTAGTAATTTCCTGGTCCAGCCAATTACTCCACATTTACACTTCCTTGTTTGGACAAAAGTAACAGGCAGGACGTTCATTATTTACCCGTATCTTGACAATAGCGCCACTACTCCTATATTATAATAGCACAGGCTTTATTTATTGACAGCAATAATAACTGCCAACAATGTCTAACAAACCACTTTTAGCTGAAGGGGAAAAGGATATCAGTTTTTCCATCAGAACTGAAATTGAATAAACTTATCATAGCTCTGTGTGTATGTGTTTCAGTCTAGATACAGTGCGAGGGGTTCCAAAAAGTAATTGAGTTTTCGCAACAAAACAATCGGAATCGAGTATGATTCATCGACTGAATCAATTCGATTGATGTTATCGTGTTCGTTTTATAAAAACAGTGTACACAAGGTTTGGGCCTTAAGCTCGTAATTGTGGACATGCAAGTGATACAACGCGGTCACTCGATAGGAATCGCTACAACCAGCTTCATTTTTGCGGCTTATCCGGTGTATGTTACACAACCACCAACCGGCATTACGCTATTCGTATTTAAAAAGCTTTCTTAATGAACATAATTATGTCCTTTTTAACACTTTACTGATTTCCAAAATTGACAAAGTGCCATGAATTTTAGTTTATTAAAAGAAAGAGTTGAACTAATATCGTCAAGGAAGTCAGAGCCGTCAGGGACTAATAAAGGCTTGTTATGCAGAATTTTACTGGAGCATTGCACTACAGCGGTGCGCACTGTAGGATAATTAAGGGTCGGTGACCCGGTGCAAAGCTCACAAAGGGAGCTAGTGCTAAAATTCAACCTCCCACTAAACACGAGTCCGGGAAATGTGCAATTCAATAGCTGTTAGTCAGGTTTATAGTAATGTAAATAGCCAATATTAATAATATGCATACGTTCACTGCTCGTATCTTCAAGTGAGTCTTATTCTTTTGGTGTTGCAACATCTCAAACAAAGTGTTAAGTTCAGTTTCTCACTTATCTTTATTCTGTTTTATCTGGTCGACCTTCAATATGGAACAATGAATGCTTTGTTTCTCAATTCCTCTTTAACAATTTGTACTATTTTTTGTATGACGGTCTACATTCTGTGTGGGTTTGGGAAGAGGTCGGTTTTAGTATATTATTCAAATTGAGTGTTTAAATTATATATATCTAAAACATTAATCTTCTGCAGTCTTGAGGATTATGTCTGTTTTGCCTTTATGTGAATAAATCCATGGAGAAAACCAACTTTCAGTCTGCTCTGAAACGAACATAAACTTTAGAGACTTGAATCCTATCAGTTTGCAATTTGTTTGAGTTTATTCCACACAATACCTCTCGTATATTATGGTACCTTTTAAGGCCTTTTCTCCTCATCCTACATTTCTGAACGTTTCACCATGATCGGGTAGCTATGTGATGTCACATGGTAAACGCATCGGCATTCAAGTGTCAGCCCGGGTATTGTCCAAAACAAGTCGGCCCCGTTCCCGGCTTGGTTTTTGTTCAGATACATGAGACACCACGGCGCGTCTTAACGAGCATCAAACCAGTTCCACATATCATCGCGTCATGCCAAATCTGGTAGTAAATACTTCGACACCCCGTTTGTTCTGGGGGTTTTTGCATCACAATGAAAATAACAGCCGTTTGAAGACAGTTATATACCTACCAGATACAATGCACAAATAGGGTCTCAAAATCAAAATTCTCCATTGAATTGTGTGGATCTCTTTTATTGCTATTATATATAATTATGGACTTTCACATGTCTGTTAATGTGACCGATGCCATAGTAATTGGTTCCGATCCGAACAAGAAACTGTAAGATTGGCGAAATTATTCTCATTATAATACCATAGGTTGGCGTATGTATAGTAAAAAAAGAGAATCACGCAAGACTTTCCTTTTACGTTCTTGGATCGTAACCCGCCAATTACCGAGTTCATCGGTCTCAAGATACTTACATTGAAACTGATTTAAGAAGACCATTAGACTATTTATCATCGTCGACTAATATTGTAAGACAGCTGCTTTTTGTTTCGTAACCGTTCAAGCAGAAGTTGCATGACAATAATAAACAAATCTGTCTGGTAGATAAATGAGACAAGTAGAGAATAGTAGCAGTATGAAGTACTTCTTAATAAGTATAATGTTCTTTCTTATTTTCCAGTGAAATAAGGAAGCAAGTAGATTATGTGACTTGAACTTGAACGGCAATCAGAATTTGATTTACAAAAAAGCTCAGCCGATTCGATTTAAATAGCGATTGCCTGAGTAAAATCTTGTAGATTAAAAACTCACGACAGACAATCACAGCAGCTTTTTCCTCTCTCGTTTCCACTTGGACTTACCAAGTTTGGCAAATGGCGACTCTTTAATATTATTAATGTAAAATATTGCAACGCAGACAGGTTAAATAGTTATTCAAGTGAAACAGGTTAAAACGGAAATCTAGGCACCGATTTAATGAATCGCATCCGTGGTTGTCGCAACCTGCGATAGACAAGTAAACTTCTTAGGCCGACTAAGTACGCAGGCTCATTAATCGATAACTGGCAGGCCAACGAGCGTTTATCTGCGGCTGATTTAAAGGACCTCTTCCTGCCAATCTTTGATAATCACTTTTCAATAAGAGGGCAATTTGTATCGGTCCAATGTAACCGTAAAGAGGCGGTATGTGTATCTCGATCTGATTGAATTAAGCTTGTTTATTATGTTTCAACATCTCTTTTTATTTTTGAAATAAAAAAAGATTTTTGAAATATTATTTTTGCTTGAACATATCTTGTGACCGTTTCAGCATTTGTTCTTGCATTTCAGAGCCACGAAAAGTCATCTGCAAAGACGTGGAGGTTATTAAATGTTTATTACAAATGTACCAAGAAATTCTATTACAAAATTACCAATAGATTTTTTTAAATGTGGTTTTACATGTTCAGTTTATCTTCTAGTGTTGAAGTCGCACACGCTTCTAGCTAGTTGAGCAAACGCAGAACGGCTCAACGACGATACAGCACGCAATCTTTATCAAGAAGCTGAATGCTGCGACCTTTGTCGGTTATTCGCTAGTAGCTATGCCGTGACTTCGGCCAATTAGTTCGAACAACGATATCTAGATCTCCATGTTATTGGTTTTGTCAAGCCTGCAATATTTAAGAAATTAGAGAAATTAACGGATTGTTTTTCTTTGGAACTTTGAACGAGTCTACTGCTACATTGGCTACTTGGGCCAGTGGAAATGAAACGAGAATCAGAACCATGATTTCACTGTCCTGTACATGATGATTATATATTATTATTATATATTCATGATTATGCTAAGTTTGATCACTGTCAACTTCAAGTTCTGAACACTCAAGTTCGTGGTCGCTACAGGTTGTGTCTTCATCTCATCTACTTTCGCAATGAAGTCTAAGATTAGATTGGAAACCAAAATCATAGGTACTATCTGTACAACGAAATAGTGACATAGATACATTGACTTTTAGATAAATTATGCTGCAAATAGTCAGTAAGTACTTATTTAAATGCAGTTAGGATTGGGTGTTTTATTACAGTGACGTCATTTGCTAGGCATTGAACGACCACCGACAATCTAGAGTGGTTTTTATCTATTTTGATAACATGAGTGGACACCACAGGTTTTAGTCCTGTGTAAAATCCGATAAGTATGATGTACTTAGGAACGGAAAAAAATGGTTAAATCAATAACGGTTAAACCGGTTTCGTACGCGTAAGGGTTATAAGTGGATTATTTAATGCTTCGCCAATTTATTTTAATGAGTCTGTACCTGGTACACTTATATTATTTCCAGGTCATATCATTGAACTTTGGAAAACTTTTTAGAACAATATTTTTTACCGCCGAATAGGCAGTCTCTTTCCTTCTCCGAATATAAAGAATGATGGATCATAGAGTACAATATGTTGTTTATAAAAACACAAACATGTGACGTGCTAGGGGTAAATTAACATGAGAATGGACGAAACAGCCGACAGGATGTTTGACGTGAAAAATAGAATCGACTGTTCTATTGTATTTAGCTAAGTAGATCATCTGGTGTGTTGTTTTATACATCAGCAACGCGCGTAAAGTACCTATGTAGGTACCTAGTTAAATTACTTGCGTAAACAAAATAATTATTATCTTCATAATGGGTTTAATCACACCCATTCAAGTTGGATACCTACCAGATACCTGTACCGATGTGTCCTGATTACGCAAAGATACCTACTTAGTGTAGATTCAAAGCTTAACTGATGCATCTTACAAAGATCAAAACGACCAAAAAAGTTGGGTATCAACTCAACTCTTCAATTTCATCAACCAGTTCCATCGACAATCCTAAACGTCTAACACCAGATCATAAAAAAAAGCATTGGGGTAATCAATGCCTCGTCCTTGTTTCACTTTAGTCCCTTTGTAATTCCTGTGGCGAGGTTGCATTCTCTCCGTGGCGTGGCGCGCCGCACGCCTTGCCTCGAAGGTGCAAGGCAAACTTCGCGGCAGCTACGTTCATCGCGACTTGAGACTTAACGCCAACGGAACGATCTACGTCTTTGTATTCTAAAGTTATAAGTTTCTGACCTTTGTTGTTCGGTGAACATTATCTTATGAACGAGTTTTTGTACGTTGGTTCAAATCTTGTATAAAATTCCCGCGTAAACAGCTTTTCGAAATTATCTTAGGTTAGAATTCAGTCAGAACAAGTTAGCTCTAAGTTATATATTTCTTGGAAAGTTACAATAACAAATGGTCATTTCCTAAACAAAAACGTAGATTTATACGAAGTAGTCACAGCAAGAATATAGGACAAACGATAAATAAACACTATTATCAGTGCCGATAAAATAACTGGACGTCTTACTAACCTGATGGCTCGGCACAGTCGCTCATAATCCAAGCTGCATTTTAACCTCAAAAGACACCTTTAGCACAGTCACGAAACGCGAAGGTCACGGTTATGCTATATTGCATAATATCACCAAGCCTTAACACCAGCAATTGAAGGGTTTTATAAAAACAATACACGACCGAGGATTACTGTTAATGCTGTTATCATAAACACACGAATGCACAGTTCGATGCACGTTTATAATTTAAAAAACGACGCGAGTATCCATTCAAGACTCCATCAAATCGCATATTTGAAGAGTTATCTAAATAAAACAAGCACCAGTGAGGACTTGATGTCATAAGTTTTATGCAGTTTACGAATAAACATGTCACAGCCGTGCACTGCACTCCGTCTGACACGACGAATATGGCGGATGAATTTGAACTACGCTTGCGCGGCGCGGAGCAAACGCCCGTTGTTCGCCGGGCCCGGCAGGTACAAAAACATGGACGGAAGTGCTGCCATCTTACAATTTTATACTGAACTTAAGTGAAAAGTCCTTATATTACTGAGTGGAGTAGTTAGTTATATAATGGCCAGATGGCAGTATAATCTCATAACAAAAATAAAAAATATTGACTAGAACTACTTTTTGTTTGATATGACTTATTTATTGTGAACGTAATTAGATATGAATAATGAACATTTCATGCAAATTGGATTTTTTTTTTTCTAGTATTTACGATAAATAGACAAACATTGGAGGATTATTACTGGTACATAAAGAAATATAAAAATCATATCAGGTTTTTTTTTCTCTGATTTTATTCATGAATGAAACTTATTACGAAATAAATAGCACATGATCTACACTGCCAAGAAAATAAAAATAAATCTACTGGAGTTTTACCCGACTTGATAATAATATTGTTGGGTAGGATCGCCTTTTGTTAGGTATCTTACCTGATGTTAAGTAAGCAAACAGGCTGTCCATGAAGTCACTTTTATAACACAGCACTCGAAACTTGGAAACACTCGACAGACTGAATCAGACTGACCATTGAACGAATAGCTCTGCTGATACTCGTGATTAATTTTCGATCAGTGCCAAATAGCAAAATGACGTTTGATCTGAGCGATAGATTTGTTTAACGAGTGATGAATGATACTGACTGACATGATGATATCATAACTTCTTCATCACGCCTACAGTATTCCTCGAAGGAATGGGTAGAGGTGTGATAGCTACACTAACATTTTTTCGACGCAAATTTTTCAGACTCCGGGCTGTTTACTTATGTTTTTTGGGTGACCACTGAAAATCAGCGCTGTGCTGTGGGTCCCCCATAGCACAGCATTATGCTGAGTGGAAGCCTTCTTGTCACAGTCATGACGTGCAGCTGCCGAATATGTGTATAATGTTTATATTGTTGTCTTTTTTTTGTATGCACATGTTTCTGTGACAAATAAACCTATTTTTCTTTCTTTCTTTCTTTATGAGAAAATCCTAATTAACATTATTAAAAACACAATGACACCTTTCCCGACCTGGTGATTGAACCCAGGACCTCAGAGGCTCAGACTCAGCAGAAACCATTCTGATCACTAGACCAACGAGACAAAAACGTAGTACTTTGTTTTTTTTTTTTTTTTCATTTCTTTTCCAGATGATCACGATCAGTAATTTGGCTATAAAAACTAAAACATCATGCAATCAGTACAATAAATTCTTTATTTCAATTATGTACATCTCGCGGAATACACATATTACACATTTATCATAATAGACACCATACCAAAAATATTAAAAACCATAAACATTATAAACTTATTTTCTCCTAGTCCTATGCCTAAGGGCCAGAACGGCTAGGCTGTGGAAACTTAGGTACAGAACGAACAGGGCTAGGACGTCAGTCCATAGGTTATTGCTCTCGAAGTCATAGGTGGTGAGAACTTCGGCACCGGTGCTCAGGCACGGAATTCCTATCTCATCAGAGATGCAGGCTGTAACAAGAGAAAATGTATTGATTAGGATTGGTCGGTATGGTATGACAATAACGTTTTGTTTACAAAGGTTGGTAAGTTAATAAAAACCGGCCAAGTGCGAGTCGGACTCGCGCACGAAGGGTTCCGTACCTTTATCTATAAAAACGGCAAAAAAATCATGTCTGCTGTATGGGAGCCCTCCTTAAAAAAATATTTTATTCTGTTTTTTTAAATTTATTTTTAAGAAATATAATCATCATCTGTGGAAAAATTTCAACTGGTACAGCATGGTGACAGACGGACGGACAGACAGACAGACGGACAGCGGAGTCTTAGTAATAGTGTCCCGTTTCAACCATTGGTCAACATTGCCTCTGACAATACCTACTTATGTAAAGTTTCACACGACCCATTAAGAGATACCTAAAGTTTAAGTAATCAATGTAATAAGTAATACACATCATATCAATCAGAATATTATTTTTTTATACCTACATGAAGATCAACACGTAAGTAGTTTTAATTTGCGTTTATTTTAATATCTGTCTTCCTATACATAATTAAACTAATATTATAAAGAGAAAAATTTGATTTTTGTATGTTTGTTTGTTACGGTTTCACGCTAAAAGGGCTGAACGGATTTTAATGAAAGGCACGTAGATAAAGAACATGAGCTGGCTTAGGACATAGGATACTTTTCATCCCGATATTCGCACGGGATCGAGGCTGAGCCGGTCAGGTTCCACCGGTACAAGTCTGGACAGTCCAAGCGGGGTGCCGCTAATAAAATATATGTAGGTACTTAATTTAATTGAGGAGGTGCTCGTGGCTAAGTAATAACTGCCACATGGTTCGATCCACCAGGTTAAGCTACGCTTGCCAGGGTTGGTCTGTGGATGGGTTACCATCTTTACATACCGAGACTCCTCCGTGCCGTTGGTCCCGGCTGTCATTCGTGGATCTTTGACAGTCGTTACGGGTCGCCAGAAGCCCGAAATCTGGCAACCAGTCTTACCAAGGGGTATCGTATTACCCGGTTACTGGGTTGTGGAGGTCAGATAGGCAGTCGCTCCATGTAAAATACTGGTATTCAGCTGCAACCGGTTAGACTGGAAGCCGACCCCAATATAGTTGGGAAAAGGCTAGGCAGATTTTTTTTACTTAATTAAATATTTTCTAAGGTAGCAGAATAAAAATACCCATTTAAGTATGACCGCTTCGTTCTTTGTATAGGTTCGATTGAAGACTCGAAGTCTACTTGTCAATCGACTCCCGGGTCGACGACCTCAATTTGTCAAAAGGGCTGATACCATAACAAAGGCGCCATGTAGGTACCTTGTTTAACAACAGGTTTAACTATAGGCTTAACACATTTCTAAATGCAACAAAGACATTGCTCCTTCTAAATACATTATTGTTATAACTTTTGTCCCTTTTACCTGGTAGACCCTTTTTGTGGGGAATATCCCGGGCGCCATCTACCTGCACTCAAAACAGATGGCCCATTACAGGAAGTGTTAAAAAATGGGGTCTTATTGATTTATTTTTGGTATATCATAGAATGAATTAAGAGTACCTATTACAGATTCATAGATAAGATGTTTAAAAAAAAAACCTTCCGTTTGAGTTTGAGTTTCTCCCAAGTAAGTAAGTAGGTATAACGACGCTTCTGGGGAGTTTGTTGCGTTACTTCTTCTTCTAGCCGCGTTTTAAACATACCTATACGACCCCCGACTGTCATGTTATTTTGACGTTCAAAAAGTGCTCATTCTCAGCCTATTTCGAATAAATGACTTGATTTGTACAAATATTTCATGCAAATTACGAACATCCACAACCGGAACAACTATCTGTAATTCTGTACATACCTACCTAAGCACATCGACCACTACGTACAACCGTCAACCTACCCGAAACTGTAAACTTTTCCCAATCAACTTTGAACCTTAATTTTTTGTGATAAAGTTGAAAATCTATTAAATAAATTTGACTAATTGTAGTAGGTTTATGTGCTGGCGTCTGTACTTAGGCGATATTTCAGCCACTACGCTAATCGGACGTCATCATTTCATATTACTACTGTCTCACCCTACATAAATTCCTACCCACTACAGAGTACCTACGCACGCATTTGGGACTATTTATAAGTCTCCTAATTATAACTACAAAGCATTGTCTAAGTACGAGTACTATCTAAATAGTTATTGATATATTGCCAAACGTCTTGAGGGCCTGCTTAAAATAAAACAATATGCTTCCCTTTACCTATATTAAGACGCATGAAAGGTGATCTACACCACACGTCAGTAATAACAATTTTATTGAACTACGAACACCCTTAATTGACGTCTTAAAAGCACTGTCAATGTCAAAGTTCTCTCCGTAAGGTGACGATAGCCGACTTTTAATGATTATATACTGAAGATCACGTGTAAACGTGTAGTCTTAATGATTTGGAAAAATATGTAAAATTAGAGCATTTTCTTAATAACTTATTATACAAATATTTTAGATAATGTTTAAACTAGCTGCGCCCCGCGGTTTCACCCGCATAAGTTTCGAAAAAGTACCCTATGTGTTAATCCAGGTTATAAACTATCTGTGTGGCAAATTTTATCCAAATCCGTTCAGTAGTTTTAGCGTGAAGAAGAGATAAACATACACACTCACAAACTTTCGCCTTTATAATATTAGTGTGATTACATTGTGAAATTAATAATAATTATAATTTAAAATAATTAATTTTATTATAAAGATAATTTAATTATTGATCTTTTAGTAAACGTGTTTTGTTAAAATACCTTTTGTTTTATGTTTAATAAATTAATAATGCGTCTAATTTGCGACACCACTCCTGGATGGGCAAGTCCTATTACTGGCTGGACGTACGACGCGTTGCGTGAGCTCACTTCAGAACACGCAGGCTAACCAAGGTCACTGGCATATAATTATCTGCGTCCTAAGTTCTGAGTTGAACTACACGATTACTGGCAAATACGTGCACTGACAGGTCCACTGAAATCTGTGTGGTTATTGCCTCAAAAGACCATCTCAGACATTAACCTGCTTGGTTCTCATATGGCCTGACCAAGATTATGTCTGGACTTAAAAGAGACTGTGACCTCTGAGTTTGTTGATGATTCTTTTTTTTTTTTTTGGTAGGGCATACTTTAGAAGTGGTCCCATATAAATTTGGTCAAGATCTGATGAGAGGTTTTTGAGTTAGCTTCAATAATACGTATTTTTCCCACCTAGTATATGTGGACGATATTCTAATAGTTCCTGTCACTGTATTAAAATTTTTGTGTAGGTACCACAACTAAAAAGCGAAAAAAAAAACTATTCCACAAAAAATAAAACCGACTTCAAAAAAAAAACACTACAAAGTGAAAAATAACTGATTTCGGAAGTCGGTGGCAAAAAAACGAAAATAAAAAACAAAAGACACCGACTTCCAAAATCAAAGTTATTTTTCACTTTGTAGTGTTTTTTTTTTTGAAGTCGTATTTATTTCTTGTGAAAAAGTTTTTTCTTTTCAGACTTACTCAATTAGGAAACACCGAACTCATCTAGTTTTAAAACATAAGTTATTTTTTATATGTAAAAGTGTTTTTTAACCAATTTACAGAATAAAATATATAATTTATCATCAAATTGTAACATGGCCGTGTCAACTGAAAACTATTACATCAGATACAAAGATACGTGTGGTTCAGTACAAGGTGAATGGCATATAGCTCGCTGCGCATGCGACTATCAATCCGTGCTACTATTTAGACGGTGACACGGAGCCGGTATCTCTACTACACCTCAATTCATAAACGTCTGATAGGATAGAATTATGTTGCAATCTTACTTCGGTAGGTTCAAAACCCGTGGCTTGTATTTTTTTCCTGGGGAACTCCTGAAAATCCTTCATTTGGGGAGAATTGAGGGTAAAGTATCGGCCTGCTAAGGTGACTTGCACTCTGACACCTGTCGTACCTACATATTAATAGGTTGATGGGATGACTTGTGAAGCGGAAGTTGAATTCGTTTTTTTTTTACATCTCTGCAGGGTCCAGGTTTTTGTAGGACGATCAGTTTGATATTCGTTTGCTGCCTTTTAAGGTTCTTCACTAGAATTTAATGTGTGTCCTAAGATACGGCTTACCTAGGTAGGTGAGACCTTGCTTACCTATTGTATCACCCCTAACCTCTTTATCAGATTAATGGCCAAGAAATAGAAAGCGTATCTGGTAATTATTAGGGATGCATCCGATACCAATACCGATGCCGATATATCGGCGATACTCGAAGTTTGCCATTATATCGGCAGCAGCGATATTTTTATGGCCGGTTTAACGATACTTTTCAAATTTCGCGCTTTAAAAAAGTAATGTAAGTGCGCGTGTTGTCTCGACAGGCACGAACTAACAGATTTACGAAATCGCCTTTTTCGCAAAACTTAAGAATACTTTATTTTTTAAACTACATATATTATTATCTCATCAATGTTAATTTTAATTACTAAAACTATTAATTAATCTCAACTTGTCTATATTTATAAACGGTTTTATTTAGTTTGTCCTGTTATTTGTTATTTTTACCTAAAATAATAAAAAAAATAAGCGACTTGTGTTATATTAATTTTACATTAATTTTTGAATTCAATAAGCGTATCGGTATCGCCGATATTTTTATAAGAGCATCGGTATCGGTACTACTTTAAAAATATTCCTCAATTTCTCGTAATTGCACCTACCACTGTTTGTCTCTGCATCACCCAAAGGTTGACTGGTAGAAAATGCCTAAGGCATTAAGTCCGCCTCTATACATTTCTGTGCTTGAAGTAGGTATCAAATAAATTAATATCGGTATCGAATCGGCAAAAAGGCGTATTATGTCGAGGCATCCCTAGTAATTATAATACTCCCAAATATTTCGGAGACCCATTCCATATCAATCGAATGAAATGTGGTTGAACCGCCTACATTTCTACGTGACGAACTTATTACATATATCACGATAGGTAGTTTAATATGACAGGTTTTCAAGATTCGTCAGTAGCTATTTGTTGAACAACAATGGCGACTCGAAGGAGTGTAGCATAATCAGATCATAATGTCCCCACTGCTAGGACACAGGGTCTCTGTGAGAGGTACTGGGCCCAGTGCGGGTTGGTAGAAATCACGTCTTCGAATTTTTGGTTCTAGAACATGCCGCTTTCCTCATGATGTTTTCCTTCACTGTTTTGAGAGCAGTGGTGATGAAATTGATGCCTGAGTTCGAACCTACGGCCTACAACTCGTATATCACGGCCATTAACACTGGGCTACCACTACTCTCGAAGGAGTAACTACGTACTTATATTCGATTATGCTGCTCGTCTGTGCCTATTAATATCAACCCAAATAAGGACGTAGCACGCCTTACTGCCTAATTAAAGCCAGAATTACAGCAGAATCTTGTTGTCTACTTCAAAAGGGTAATAAACTGTTGAACTTACTTATATTTTGGACTCCATCCCACTGCAATATGCTCATGGCTTCGTTCGAGTACATCAGCCAGGATAGGTAACGAATCCAGGACACGTATTTTGGCATTGAACTGAAAAAAAAAACGTTAAAACAGGTCAATAAACAATTATTTATTTTATTACATCTACCAAGACCAGCAGAAGCAATAGCTTTCATTTTGACATTTCAACAACATTCATTGCGTTATTTACGTTGTTGAGCAGACAAGTTTTTCGAACATACGAAGCAATGGTTTACCAATCTCCTTCAAAATCATTCAGATTATGATTGAAAGTGTTCAGTTAGGGTGCAGTTACTCTATCTTTTCAGTCATTTATTTGTCAGAATATGGTACATTATTATAGTCTTAGATTAGTCAAGGGTATCATCACATTCTGCCAAGTATGGCGTGCAAATATTAGGTAGGTACATTAAATTTATTACAGGATAGAGATTATTAGGTTAGTAACATAACAACACGCCTTGTTTCCCCGAAGGGTTGGGCAGAGGTGTACCTGTAGTACACCCACATTTTGTAAGTTATGTTTTTTAAGTCCCATGTAATAGGGGGCGAGCCTATTGCCATCACCCGGCCACAATTCCAGACTCTGGGCTACTACAGAGAAATTCCTGTTGTAAAAACCCAATAATACCTACTTTGCCTGACTAGGGAATCGAACCCAGGACCTCATGCTCGGCAGTAGCGCTTGCGACCACTAGACCAACGAGGCAGTCCGTATTAGGTTAGTATTAACATTATTATGTTGAGACACACACTTTAGGTTTTGTAAAAAATGTTAGGATTGTCTACCAAAGTACTGAATACTGTCAATGTGGTGTCAAGGTTTTGAGTACCCATAAATGTGGATGCCTATAAGAGTAGGTGAAGATTAAAGATGGATGGACTGTGTGAAAGGGGGTGACCACCCAGATGACGACTAATAGAGAATTAGGGATGAAAAAGACATGTTGTGTCGGTCCCAAATTAATTGGGATTGCGGCAGGAGAATTATGAATGACTAGCAGCTGTGCCCCGTGGGTTCACCCGCATAAGTTTCGATCCCGTGAGAATATCGGGATAAAAAGTGTTACGCTGTCTAAAATGGCTGAAAGGATTATGATGAATTTCGGCACACTGGTAGACCATGACCTGGAATAGGATATATGATACTTTTTATCCCGATATTACCACGGAATCGAGACTTATGGCGGGTGAAACCGCGGGGCGCAGCTAGTATTAAACGATCATTAAATAGATGAATAAATACATAAATAAATCACAATCACAGTTAACCCCATCAAAGTATTCAACCCTTGTTTATAGTATTGTTTACTGATAAGGTCACTATTAACAATCTTACCTACAGATAGTGTAATCCACGACAACGCGACGCGCCCCACTCCGCGATTACTGTACTGTAAGCTGCAGTGCTATTCTGTAACCATCTGACCGTGAAAACTTAGGTGAAGTGAGTTGTCATTCCAACAGGGTGAGATGACACTGACAGCTCACTCCACGCTCACTTCACGTGTTTTCACGGTGAAGTGATTACGGGAATCGACATGCTGTACTTTAGTACGGAGCGGAGCGGAGTGAGGCGCGTCGTCGTGGATTGCACTATCTATAATAGACAACCGTAACACATGTCGTTGCAACTAAAAACAACTATAAATACTGTGACTAATATTAATTCTGTACCTTAACTTAATGAAGAGACCGGAGGTCATCATGAGAGCGTAGTCAAAGGGCACGAGGTACGCAATGGCTATTGGCATTGAACCAAACACACATGAGAAGAATGAACCTGGAATCAAAGACACACAAATTATGATGACGGTAATCATACAAATACAATATGGAGATGAGAAAACGACAGTAAATGCCAACATTGGCAATACTAATAATGCATAGGAGTATTTTGTAACTGTCAAATAAATCCTAAGTGTGCACACACATCAGTGATGTCAACGTCAAAAAATATACCTAGTTACAGGTCCCGTCACGTAAAAAGAACGCTGGCCATTTACCTGCGCACTGAGTGATTTATCGATTCCAGCCTATTCCATAGTACTAAGTAGCTAATAAAGTACATATTATGATTCTAGAATAAAACAATTACACTTATAATTGTAAAACAATAGCCTAGTACTTTAGGATGCGACAGTAACTGTCCGCTGACACGTCCCCTGCACTGACGCTCAGCGTTCTTTTTACGTGACGACAATTGTACGTAGAAGTTGTAGGACGTTGGCTACACATATATCAGTCACGTCACTACCGTCGCGTTTCAGCCGACACGCGACGTTGCGTCACCGGCAAGTCAAAACTTGTATTGCTACGGCATTGTGACAAGACAATTTGTAACCGAGGCGGTTGCTAATGCTATATGACTGACTGGTTGTGGTAACAGTAATAAAAGCTTTTAAACAAATCAAGATCAAATTGACTGAAGATCTTTGGGGAATGTCCATTAAAATCTGTACCTCCATAATTGAGACCATAGCGCCTTACCTAGCCTTAACATTTAATTTGTGTGTGGATCAAGGAGTCTTCCCGGATTTAATGAAATACAGCAAGGTAATACCACTTTTCAAATCCGGGGACAGTAAAGACATCAATAATTATAGACCCGTATCCGTGTTGCCGGTTTTTAGCAAAGTGTTTGAAAAGGTAATGCTTAATCAAATGCTCAATAATTTTAACAAAAATGAAATCCTCCACGATCGACAGTATGATTTCACCAGAGGACGTTGTACCACTGACGCTGGTGTTACCTTATTAAGACACATTTTCAACACGTGGGAAGAGGCCCAAGACGCAATAGGAATTTTTTGTGACCTCTCTAACGCATTTGATTACGTCGTTCACGAAACCTTACTTTTGAAACTTGAGCATTACGGACTTGGAAAACTTGCACTCAATTTAGTAAAATCTTATTTAAATGAGAACAACATCTTACAACAGCAAGTTCAAATAAACGGTATCAATTCACTAGGTTTAAAATTAAAAATGGGTGTGCCACAAGGCTCGATTTTAGGTCCATTCCTCTTTTTAGTGTATATTAATGATCTACTCCATTTATTTCAAATCAACCACAAATGGTGTTATTTGCTGACGATACTTCCTTAATTTTTAAGGTAGATAGACGTGCTACAAATTTTGACGACGTAAATAACGCCCTACTGCAGGTCCAAATTGGTTCACTGCTAATAATTTAGTATTAAATGGAAAAAAAACTAAGTGCATAAAATTTTCTTTACCAAATGTAAAAAGTAGTAATTGTGAGATAGTATTGAATCAAGAGAAACTAGAATTTGTCGATAAAACTGTTTTCCTGGGGATCACGCTCGACTCAAGGCTACAATGGGGTCCTTATTTAACATCTCTTGCAGGACGGCTAAGTTCAGCAGCATTATGCTGTCAGAAAAATCCGTCAATTTACTGATGTAGATACCGCGAGCCTAGTCTATTTCAGTTATTTTCATAGTATCATGTCTTACGGTATTTTACTTTGGGGACGGGCTGCAGACATCGAGTCTATTTTTATTCTGCAGAAAAGAGCGATCAGAGCCATTTATTATCTCCGCAGGCGCGACTCTCTTAGCCAACGGCCAGACAGAAAAGACGCAAGACGAGGGCGGGGCGCGGACCCGTCGCAGACAGGGCGCCGTCACGACTTTTTAACTTATATAGAAAAGACACGGACCCGTCGCAGACAGGGCGCCGTCACGACTTTTTATGGCGCGCACTAGAAGCTTTTCCCGGCATTCAACCGTCCGATTTTGATACGACAACATGTCTTCTTCTGAAGATGAAGATGTATTGGCACTGGTATATCTCGCTAATCTGCAGAGGGTTAGACGTTACTGGCGACGCAAGACGCAAGATGCACAATGGCGAGCGGGCGAGCGCTGTGAGAACCTGCCCTCCGCGCCCTTTCAGCTCCCCCGCTTGCGCCCGTGCAGGCCCGCGCCCTGCCCGCGCCCTGTCCTTTCTATATGTTTTCCAATAGGGCGCCGACGAATTAACGTCGTGACGGCGTCCCATCTTTTCTGTATGTTTTACGTCGCGACGGCTGTATACATTTTATATGCAAGTAGATTAAACGGGCGCCGCGACTGCGACGGGTCCGTGCCTTGCGTCTGTTCTGTGTGGCCGGTGCCTTAGGGAACTGTTTAAGGATATTAACATCATGACGGTACCTTGTCAATATATCTATGAAAACATCATGTACGTAAGAAAAAATTTACATCTTTTTAGTAAAAGAGGTGATAGACATAATTATAGTACAAGAAATAGGGACCTATTAGTACAACCAGGTTTCAGACTGGCTAAGGTAGACTCATCTTTCATGGGGTACTGTTTAAAATGTTATCATAAAATTCCTCCCCACATACTTCTACTTAATGAGACGAAATTCAAATCTTGTATAAAACGCACACTATGTAGGCAGGCATATTATAAGTTGGGGGATTACATCACTGATAAAAATGCTTGGCTCAGTGCTGGTCCTGCTCCACAACTAATTGACATACACACTGATTAACATTTTGAAAATACTGATGGAGCTGCTGAAGATTATGTCCAGGCAAATCACTGTCCATTCCAAGGTTGCCTGGAAGAGATCGCGGAAAGCGATAAGGCCGCCCATTGTATATTTTGTAGTGTTAATTTTTTTCTTTTTGTTATGTGTTTTTGTGGTGTACAATAAAGTATATATAAATAAATATAAATAAATAAATAAGATTGTAAGACCATTTTTGTATTGTATAAACTCAATTTCCTTTGTATTATATAATTGCATAGCACAGGTGTGAGTACTATGTACTAAATAGCTACCATTTACCGGGTAATATGTAGTATTTCATTGACTTGAATGTGCCCTGGCGGCTGTGAGTATGTCATGCTCACTCAAATGTCTCGCTGATGGTGGCGTGTGTGTTGGATCATTTAGCTCCCTTCAAAATGTTTGAGCTGAATGGTGCTAATCCATGCGTCATGTTCGTGAACGGGCGCCGTCAGTTGGGACTGGTCATCTCTTAGCTGCCATGGCTTATTTTAATTTATTTTAAGTTTTTGAATGATTCTTTTTTTCTTTTTATTACGGACGCTTTTACGAACGTGCACGTCTTATTACATTGTTCTCACATGCATAATTTCAAAATGAATGATGTAACCAATATTTTGTATCAATTTTATATTTTATTTAAAAGAGTGTCCGTGGAGTTTCTTGCCCGTTCTTCTCCATAGGTACCTACTACGCTTTGGAATGGGCAACTAGCTTCATATTTTTGACTGACCGACCCCTTGACAATTCAAAAAAGGCCTGTAAATGGTTTAATTGAAATAATTTTTTAAATTTGAGTTTGAGTTTGAGTTGACTATCAGTTCACACACGTCCAAGAAATTGACGTGACTGATCGGCGACTTGACGTTGACGTGACTGGTGTGTGTGCATGAACCTTAACATCGAAAACGAAACAGATTTTTTTCAAACACACTAATAAGTATAGTGAATTAGTGATGGGCCCACTATGGGTTTTTATTTGATTGAATTTTCGTAGATACGCAGACTGGAACGTCATTAGGTAACGCCATTTAATTTATTATCGTATTCTATTGCCGTCACCACCTTGTATACGGCCTACAGAGCATATTAGAGATACTTGTGAAACGAACGAACGAAAATGAACGTTATACTAAATGAAATTAGAGTAAATGAAAATTTCACTATCTATAATATTAGGCAGGTCATGAGTAATTTCCGACTTAAGCCAGTTAGAGAGTCAAGAGCCATTTCATGAGCGCTGCCAATGGTGATAACCTTTTTGTGCCACGCTTCCATGGAGAGCCATCTGCAATCGTTGCCCTCTCAGAAAGGTTCCTCCGTGGTTTACGGACTGTTTTACTTACCACAGGCAATAGCAACGTTCATCACCAAAATAGCCAGGAAGGTAGTGAAGCCGAACGCGTACAAGGAACCACGTAGACCTGCGATCCAGTACACCACCAGGGTGAAGAGTGTGGGTTCTACCAGCAAGCCTGGCAGCTGGAAACAAAAATGTGACAGAACTTATTGGAGGTATTGAAGTATTTAATGCATTTTTTTTAATCTAAAATTCATGTCAGCCGCAGTTCTCAGAAACAGTACTTGTGCAAAAGGGATTGGGACTTGCATTTAGGGGAAAAAGGCAATCGAACAACACACACAACTACTAGGTACGTATACTAAAGGAAAAATCGTTAATCAATGAAAACTCCTGTATCTAATGCTTACGAGGAAAACACTAGTAACACTACTCACCAGAGCAACCATCTTCGCAGTATAATAAATCGGCGCTGAATACAACCCAGCTTTCAGCTCTCTATTTAGCAGCGGGAACTCTTCAGGGAACATGTGGAGAACAGAGTACATGGGGCTAAAGGTGTTCTCTGCGATGATGATGAACAAGGCACCCTGGACGTCCTGGATACCTGGCTGAGTCAGCCGGTTGGTACCCAAGAAGCATAGCCCTGCTGTTAGTGCTATAGCCTGGTAAAGGAAATGTCGTCGTAAAAGTTATGAATTCTTTGGTGGTCTTTATCCTGGACTAGAGTTGTCTTAAGAAGGATCTTATTAAAATAAATTATCGCTAACTTTTCATTATAAAGCAGGCAATATGTAGCCAAAGCTTATTCAAGGAGGCTTAAGGGCAAGATGATGATGATGATGAGCGTAGACGTCATCATGAGTAAGTATAAGTATATGTATAACTTTCCAACTTACCAGTTTCTGTAATATCCTTAGGAATTGCACTCTCGGATCTCGGATTACTACTAGTACATATCTGTATATTAACCACAATAGCTTCGTCAGAAAGAAAGTAGGTTCGAAGGTATCATGGGTTTCTCCATTCATCTGGGAAATAAAAGAAAATATCAGCAAGCTTTAAAAAGCCGTTAAAAAACTGGAATCATTAACGGGCCTAGAATCAAGCCCTGTGGTAGTACACCCCAATTTATATTGACTCAAAAGATGTTGGCCGATACACATATAATAAATCATACCATTACGCAATTTTGGCTCAAGACCGGTCTACAATGAATAATCGTTTTTATCACATCTATCCAAAAAGAGCTAGTTTATTCTTCGTAAACAGAGACTAAATTAGCTTTGTAATCCCTAGGGACTAAAAGTGATTTGAATTTGGAATGTAGATATTGTTAGTAAAAGTTCCAATCACCAAAGAGATTAATCTCGACTATTGTATGAACAAGTAACAGGCTGGCAAGGGAGAGAGAAAGTGTGAATTTGGTCAAAATTAAAATCCAAGATCGCGGCCGCGAAAATTAAAAAAAAAACGTTATTGTTGTCGTTTTCATAGTTTTCGAGGGTGCTCAAGCCGATAGTGAGGTTTTTGTTTTTGTTTTTAATCATACGTGAGAAGGAACTTCGTTCCTGAAGG
Organism: Xanthia togata; assembly: GCA_963853775.1. Lineage (NCBI taxonomy): Eukaryota > Metazoa > Arthropoda > Insecta > Lepidoptera > Noctuidae > Xanthia > Xanthia togata. The sequence goes on along the minus strand of OY970802.1, from coordinate 5,460,691 downwards.
GGTCGGACCGCACCATTTTTTTTTTTGTGATAAAAAGTAGAGTGACGTACTTTGAATCCCTCGCTGCGGTCAGGATTCTACTTTAGAATCCTTCGCTCCGCTCTGGATCCAAAGAAACACTCTCGCCTTAAACATAGTTGTTTGCTCCCTTGGCAAAGAATCTACTATTAGCTCTAGTTGTTGACTCTTAGAAGAGCCGACAATTTACACTCGCATATAGTTTTTTTTTATAGCACTTTTATTTGACTTTTTACCCTTAAGAGTTTGTATTACAGTTACGATTACAGGTATAACACACCTTCTGAAGGTTTATTATTGTTCCTAAAAACATCTAATTACCAACTCGTTCAACTTTAAACTTACAGAACGTATAGAATCCTCATTATCCATCAAATGGAATTCAAATTGTATTTCCATGTCAAGTTCTTTGGCTGCGTCGCTGACTGCAAATCTGTCGCAAACATTCTTGATGGCCTGTCGCGAGGCTGACTCCGAGCCAGGAGTCAGGGATAGCACCTTGATGAAGTAGTCTGTGGGGTTGTACATGAGGGGGCATTGGTACCCCAAGCTGAAACAAACGAAGGTACATAAGAAAATGGAATCATAATCATCATCATCATCATTTCAGCAGAATGACGTCCACTGCTGGACATAGGCCTCCCCCAAATGTCGGGGTTTGTCATAATCGCCACGCTTGGTAAGCGAGTTGGCGATCGCAGTATGGCGTTAAAATGCATAGAGAACGCTGCTGCACATTCAGATAATGGAATTTTTGGAGTGAAAATTATTTTGTCATTTGCGTGATTTATAAGGCAGGTTTGACTAGTTTTATAACGGTAAATTATATTCTATATATAGTAACGGGAACGAGACGCCTAAAGCCCTGTCTATAGGACTTGGATCAATCCGGATTGCTCCGTTTAGCTCATGATCGTGTTGAGGTGGGAAAGTTAAGAGCATTTATCCTAAAAGTTGGCAACGTCGCAAATAGCTATCAAATATTTACCTGTTTTGATTTATTTGGTAATATTATTGTATGGAGATATGAAATGTGGCCAACTAGTGAACTAAAATATTTATTATGAAAATACAGTAATATTGCCAAATTTATCAAAACAGCGAAAAAGGACATTGACCATCCATATGTGGGAGTGAGAGACCAAGTGCTGCCCAGAATGGACACAGTGCATTTTTGGTTCCTTGGGCTTTTACTAATCTGTAAACCAAAGCTCGTCAAAATCTATCCGAGGAATTTTGAGAAAAACTATTTTTTGTCGAGTATTTTTTATTGATGAATAATGACAACCAATGGCTCATTTTACTAATTAATGACAGTGATTATGTTAAGCAACACATTCATATTTCATTTATATGAATATAATTTACATTTTAAACATTTTACAAGCTTTTTATTAGCTTGCTTTGTTCGTGTTACCAGTTGTCTACGTCAGGATGGCTGGACCAAGAGAGATTTTGGAAGTTTGAGCAATACCAAGTTTTAGTACCTATTTGGTACTATTTGGTACCAGATATCAAATATTTGGTACCTCGCTAAAGAGGAAAAACTTTTACGAGGAAAGTGGCCAGCCATTCTGACTTCAGAATGGCTGGACCAATCCGGTTTCACCTAGTTGTAGGCGTTATAACTAGTTCATCTTTTCGTTATAATTTAGTACCTCATTGGTACCTAAACATATGTTTTTCTTTCATTTTTTCGATAAGCCAAAAAAAAGTTACACCTAGAAGAAATTTTGCATGTAATCTGGAGCACGTTGATTTCACCTAGTTGTAGGTGTTGTAATTAGTTTATCTTTTCATTAAAATTTAGTACCTCGTTGGAAGGTTCCAAATATGTAGGTACAAAATTTTCAAAATTGTTTTTTTTTTTTATCTAAGGAAAACTATAGGTATGTGGACCACATACTTATTATGCTTTTCTTAGATAAAAAAAAACAATAATTATGTGGACTACCTACATAAAATTGTTTTTCTTAGATTAAAAAAAAAACAATTTTGAATATTTTGTACCTTCATATTTGGAACCTTCCAACGAGGTACTAAATTTTAATGAATAGATAAACTAATTACAACGCCTACAACTAGGTGAAATCAACGTGCTCCAGATTACATGCAAAATTTCTTCTAGGTGTAACTTTTTTTTGGCTTATCGAAAAAATGAAAGAAAAACATATGTTTAGGTACCAATGAGGTACTAAATTATAACGAAAAGATGAACTAGTTATAACGCCTACAACTAGGTGAAACCGGATTGGTCCAGCCATTCTGAAGTCAGAATGGCTGGCCACTTTCCTCGTAAAAGTTTTTCCTCTTTAGCGAGGTACCAAATATTTGATATCTGGTACCAAATAGTACCAAATAGGTACTAAAACTTGGTATTGCTCAAACTTCCAAAATCTCTCTTGGTCCAGCCATCCTGACGTAGACTACCAGTTACTCCAATTGTCATCCATTTTTTAAGCACTTCCTGGCACGCGATTCAGCTGAAACTACCAAACTACCAAGACATTTAAAAATATATATACCATGAAGCTGGTCTGATGATGGTGCCGGCAGTTATCCATAGGAACTCCTCAATCAAACAAGATAGCACCATCGTGTTTGGACTCATTGGTTATATATTAACAAGTGCTTTGACACTAGGTGGTGTTCAGGGTCTGATTATGGAGCCGGAAGGTGGCCATGAGAAAACCTCAATCAAACAAGATGGCACCATCGTGTTTGGACTCATACAGACTGTCTTGTTTGGTTGAGGAGTTCTTATGGCTACCATCCGGCTCCATCATCAGACCCTGGATACAGCCTTGGGCTATACCAGGTACTTTTCAAAACAAACCCAACGAGTCCAAACACGATGGTGCTAGCTTGTTTGGTTGAAGAGTTCCTATGGCCACCTTCCGACTCCATCATCAGGCCCTGGACACCACCTAGTGTAATAGCTGCAATACATATCCAATGAAACCACATACGACGGGGCTATCTGGTTTACTTGAGGAGTGCTCATGACCACCTTCCGGCATCATCACCGGGCATCATCTAAGGCTAAGGCATAGAACTTGTCAAGATAAAACTAACGAGTTGAAAATCAAAGACGCTATCTTATACATATCCAATAATAAAATAAATAAATAAAACTAGGTACCTACCAGGAAAACCGTAAAACAAAAAACACACAAAACTTTTTAACTTTTTCGGTCAATGTCCTTTTTGACATCATTTTGTGACGTGGCCCATTTTCAAAATAAACGCTCCCTTCGGCCTGCAGTGGAACAAGCTCACCTATGTCACCTAGTATACCTAAGTTTATGTTGTATCTCAGCTTCTGACAGTATTTAACCAGCCGACTTGAAGTAAGGTGTTGGAGATGACTTCTCTCCCAGAAGCCATCTTCAACACCTTACTTCATGTCGACCAAGTTTGCTGATATTGTACGGTTATTATAATATAAATATGAATAATTAATAAATCATATTTTATTATCAATTTGTTCCGATTGCCAATCCAATAAAGTTTTTAATTCAGTATTCATTGTGTTATTGATTAATACAATCTTTTAGGTAAAATAAATCTGTTGTAGTTTTTTCGTCTTTGATTATGACTTTTATGATACAATAAATTAATTTTAATATTGTGATGAAAACTGGTGGGAACCGGAGTAACATAGAGGTGTTTGCCTACTCGGAATAAATGCATTGAGGTTAATTCACTTGCTGAAATTCTATTATGTTGCAATTTATTTTAATAATATTATTATTGGAAGAAATCTAAGAAGCATTTAGGTTTTTTTCCCCTTTTATATGCGAAAGTGAGTTTGTTTGTTTGCTTGGTAAGACTGCTTGTCAGATCGACAAATTACATACGACTCGTCTAAAATTCTGAAGTAAATTTAGATGCAGAAAATCAAATGCACTGAGCTACAGAATGCAATTGTTGGACGCTGCTAAAGAGTCGGGAAGTCCTATTAGGGTCACAGCTTAGACTAGCCGACTTAAGCGATGGAACGCAATTGAATTGGATCAATACTAATTATTATAGACTACTGTCAAAGAAAATATGGATATACATCATCTTTGTCTACATCTCTTTATCTACTTTCCTATCGCAGGTATGCTGAAACGTCATTTGATGTCATTTGATTTGGGAGACGTCATTTGATGATTTCCCACCCAAAAAAAAAAAGAAAAAAAAAGGTATGCTGAAAGGGATTTCCTTAAAAATAAGCATTACCTTTATACGTATTTATCTGTTCCTTTCTTCTTGTCTGTTTATTTATGTGTGTATAAACTGTTAAATAAATAGATTGTGTGAGGAATGATATGAAATAGAAGGGATTGAATGATAGCGTGACGGTTGACAGGCGATAATGAAAGAAGAAACTGAGCAGGAAGAAGAATCCAGATTAGACCATCTCAATAGATTCTATTCTTTTGCCTTGATTTAAAAGATTGTCCATGGAGCTTCTTGCCCTTGTGGCGACATCTCGGCACCACATGCGAACTACGCATCAAAGACCTGACGTCACACAAAATCCTGACGTCATTCAAATCCTGCATAGCGCAATAAGAGTTTACCGCGCGAACACCATTTATATAACTTCCTAGGGTGGTTGTCAATGGGGAGTTGCTCACCAGACATGTCACCCGTCTGGTCGGAGGATCTTCCCTTTTCTATAGAGGATGAGTGAACTTTACACCCTGTTCCTCATGCCTCTAAACCCTTTATCTCCATAGGAACCTTAGTAGCCTTTGGAATAGGCAACTAGCTTCATATTTCTGAATGACCGACTCTTTTGAGAATTCAAAATTGCCTGTAAATGGTTGAAATAATTCCTTTAAGTTTAAAGCCAATGATGCGATGATGGCTAACTTTTTTACATTCATCGACTAATCAATCTTTTAGTCAAACTTGCATCATCAATAAAAATGCTGTTTTGTCAATTTTTTAATTAGGGAATGAATTTAACGACATCATAATGACAGTGAAAGTCACTGTTTTTTTCGTTGATGTGATTTAGCATTCAGTTTTTTAGCGATTGACTTAAAAATTAATGAATCTAACGTTAATGATTGCGACTTAAATCGAATGTTTAAAGTTTTTCGTTATTTTTGATTATTAGGAAAGGTAACAAATAAAATTCGCTAATGATAGGATAGTGACAGTGACTTACGATGACTTTTAGGGTTTATTTATAAACGTTGGTTAAACTTAAGAGACGTTCAAACGTCAAAAATGTATTATAATCATTACTTAACTTTAAGTAACGTTTAAAACTAGGGTTTATTTATAAACGTTGATTTGCGACGTTTATTAGCGACTTAACTTTGCTTCTCGTCAAAATTGCCACATCGATGTATTTAATTGTGTTTTTTTGACGATTTAATAGTGAATGAATTTATTTATGTGATTTGTTAAATGGTTGAAGTTGGTTGTTGCAAAATAGTTGCTGGTTGCTGTATAATAATACAACTACTAAATTAAATGACTAACTATATAAATAAATACAAAAACAAAATAGGCGTCGAAGTACCTACTCCGTCACATTTGCTGTCATCTGGAAACGTATTAAATTATTTTTCAAGTTCAACAATTTAGCAATTTTCGTATCGAAATTGCAACATCAATGAAAACCGGAATTTTATTTATGAATCTAACTACTTTTTAACGACGGTCACTTATTTAAAGTATAGAAATAATTTAGAAAATGTATCATCAATGAAAGGCAGTCTTTTTTATAATTAAGATATAAATAATTATGCTAATTAATAATGATGGAGCTCGTGGCTAAGTAATAAAAGCCGCACGGGTCGATCCAACAGGTTAGGCAACGATTGCCGCGGTTGGTCCGTGTGATGACCATCGTTACATACCGAGACTCCTCCGTGCCCCGGAAACCACGCTAAGCCTTTCGTACCGGTTGTCATTCGTAGATCTTTGACGTTACAGGTCGTCAGAAGCCCGAAAGTATGACAACCGGTCTTACCAAGGGGTATCGTATTACCCTATTACTGGGTTGTGGAGATCAGATAGGCAGGCCTTCCATGTAATACATACATATGCTTAGCTGCATCCGGTAAGACTGGAAGCCAACCCCAACATAGTTGGGAAAGGGCTAGGCAGATTGCTAATTAATAATGATATTTCATTGCTGAGTAATTAAATACAGACTAAATGTTACCTCAAGACACAGCCTATGAATTTTTTATCCCAGATTGAAGAACGGTCATATATTATGTATGACCAGTTTTCGGATTTTCCTCTTTTGTTGACATTGCTTCTCGCCAAACTTCACGCTGATGGCCCAACGGGAAGTACCAAACAGTACAATGACTTCCTTATAACTTTTCCAAATCAAAACATCACGCCTGTATTCCCCGAAGGGTTAGACAGAGGTGTGCCTACAGTATATCCACATTTCGCCAGTTTTGTTAAAGTCCACTGTAACAGGGGGCGAACCTTTTGCTATTTAACGGAAAAATCCAGACTCCGGGCTGCTACTAAGTAGTTCCTGACGGAGAACCCTCTAAGGTGTTATTTTTTTTTTCAAACGGTAAAATATGCTCGAATTGACTTTTTAGGATTTTGCCATAAGTACTACCTATGTATGGTTTTTGATAAGACAGGTCAAATATCCTAATCATGAATTTACATAGTACGATGAGTGTTGCCTTGGTAACATCCGGAAGTAAACCTGCACCCTACTTGCGTAACATACAATCAATGACAATCTGCATCATTTTGAAGTCTGCCCAGCAACGTAAATAACGCAATGAATGCTGTTGAACTGTCAAAATGAAACAGATTGTGATGACTAAATAATTTTTATTTCATTTATCATCAAAACGCACACCCAAAACCAATATACATAAATTATGTACCTACTTACAAGTATACAGAGGCAAAAAAAATAAAAATTGAACAATATAAAACAGATTGTGATTGATCGTGTGTTACGCAATTAGGATGCTGACTCCTCATCATCATCCAAGGCCCGACTTGACACACTGCTGATCTAAGTCTCTTTTCTTGTGCTGAACCTGATATAAGACGTAGGTATAAGGCCGGGATCTATAAATTGGTAGCACTGCATTTTGCAGTCAAGTGATTGGTAGTACAGTTCTGTCAGTCGCCATTTTGAACTCTATTAGTATTGAAACAACGACGGAAAAAACATGTCACGGGTCAAATTATAATAAGCGCACTGCAGGTAGGTACTTGGCTAAGAGTTATTCCTGTCAGTGTCGCACAACTTTCAAACTACAAGTGCAAGATAGAGATGGGATTATGTCCGAGTCAGAGCACGTGCTAAGTAACGCTTATAGATATCGACCCAAGAATCCAAATTTTACTAATTAATTTATTTCTAAAATAAATAAAGAAATTGGTAATTCTACAGTTTTTTTAAACTATCAACAGTGATTTCAATTGCGCTAAAAACGAATGATTAATTAAAACAATTACCTGCCTATCTCATTTGAATGAATATACCTACATAATTCTTGATTTTTTTTCAATACACCACGATCTCTAGAACTTGGGGCCCAGGATATTATCATACAGCAATCTACGTAATTCTCCAAATTAATGCAGACATTTTATGCGAAGGTAGAATGTATCGACATCAAACGTATATAAATAAAAACTAGTTTTTTAAATATTCAATTATTTTCCTTAGCTTTAAATAGACTTATTTTGCATGAAAATATTTTACACACGCACTAGTCGCGCCATCGAGGCCGCCGAGGCCATCTATTTTCATGACAAATTAAAATATCATGAATCCTAAGGACATTCAGAGGGACGATGTTTACGGCAAGAGATCTGCAGGATCTGCGGTCACCATGGGCGTTCCGCAAGGTCCAATTCTAGGTACTTTCTTGTTTTTAATTTATATAAATGACTTACCTCACCACATAAGGGATAATCACAAGATCGTATTATTTGCAGATGACACCCTATTTTTTAAATCAAACGTCAGTTAGAACTTTAAACAAGTGAACGATGCGCTCTCTAAAGTTGTGCATTGGTTTACTGTGAATAATCTTCTCTTGAATGAAAAAAAGACTAAGCTCATTAAGTTTTCAACGCCAAATTTCTGGCAGCTTACTACTAATGTTAAAGTTAATGGAATAGAGCTGGACGCTGTTGAGTCGACAGTTTTTCTTGGTATCACTATTGACGGTAAATTACAATGGGGCCCACACATGGAAAAATTGTCAGGAAGGCTAAGTTCGGCCGCCTATGCTGTTAAAAAAATTAGACAGAACTGACGTAGACACAGCTATATTGTTTATTTTAGTTATTTTCATAGTCTTATGTCATATGGAATTCTTCTCCGGGGAACCTGTTCAGACATTAATACTATCTTTGTTCTACAGAAAATAGCTGTCCGAGCCATTTACAACCTAGGTCCGAGAGATTCCCTTCGAGAAAAAATCAAAGAAATAATATTCTGACTGTAGCCTCACAATATATTCTTGAAAACCTATTGTATGTACTTACACAAAAATATATCTAATTTTAAGAAGATATCCGATATTCATAGTTTAAATACCAGGAATAAACGCAACCTTGCTGTACATTGCACTCGTCTCCACAGAGTAGGCAACTCGTTCATGGGTCAATGTATACGCTTTTACAACAAACTTCCCATCGACATTCGAAACTTACCCACTAAACGATTTAAAAGCTGTATTAAAAGCAAACTTTGTAAAAAAGGGTACTAAAAATTTTTACCTTATTTAGAAGATAAAAAAGCATGGGATTGAGGTGCTCGCTCTGCTAAGCCTTGTGATAAAACCATAAAATTTGTTTTTATTTTATTATTACGTAAAATCATTAAAATATACCAGTTTTATATACATATTGACATTGTTGAAAATTATAATACAAAAAGACATGATTACTTTGCAAAGTATTATATGGTTTTAATTTTTGTGAATGTGAGGACTATGTGGATATTTTTATTATTTTTTTCTCTCATTATTTTTTTTCTTTCTCGGTTAGCTTTAATTATGGTCTGGCAGTTTGAGTAGTTTATGCGGCCTACCCAAATGTCCCTTCTTTGGTATTGTTCGTCGAGTTGAGCTCCTTAAGTTCTGAATTGACCTCCACGATTACTGACAAATGCTTGCACTGGCAGGACAGGTCCACTCAAATTTGTGTGGATCTTTTCTCAAAAGACCATTTCAGACTAATCTACATGGTCCTCATATGGCCTGACCAAGATTATGTCTGGGCTTTAAAAGAGACTGTGACCTCTGAACTTGTTTCGGCCTTTCTTCTCAGAGTAGTCAGATAGGAAACGCCGAACTCATCTAGCATTTTTTTTTTTTTTAAGATGACGTGTAAAAGTGATTCCAATATCCTATGTACAGAATAAACAATTTCATTTCATTTCATTATTTATTTGCAGTTGAACGTGCAAATTCAACAAAAGGATTAATTTACGGCATCTAATGCTTGCACCACAAATCACACTAGCCCTAAACGTGAAAAACTTCATCCGGAATCTGATGATATCATGATAGATGATTTGACATCAATGTCTAATGTCATGTGAATTGGTAATACAGTTCTGTCAGCCGCCATTTTGAACTATTTAAGGATTGTAACAACGACGGCAAAATTCAGTGCTATATAATACGGGACAAGTTATAATAAACGCACTGTAGGTAGGTACTAAAAAAAAAAAAAAAAAGTAAGTACTTTGGCGCGAAGTTATTCCTGTCACTGTCGCACAACTTTCATACTACAACTGCAAGATAGGGATGGGATTATGTCCGAGTCAGAGCACGTGCTAAGTAACACTTATAGATATCGGCCCAAGAATCCTAATTTTACTAATTTATTTATTTCTAAAACAAATAAAGAAATAGGTAATTCTACATTTTTTTTAAACTATCTACAGTGATTTCAATTGCGATAAAAACGAATGATTAATCAAAACAATTACCTACCTATCTCATTTGAATGAATATACTTAATTCTTTAAATTGTTTCAATACACCACGATCTCTAGAATTTAGAGAGGTACCTATTGTAATCCGAAATGAGGAGATCCGCAAACGAACTAAAGTCGCTGACATAGCCCAACGGATTAGCAAGCTGAAGTGGCGGTGGGCGGGGCGCATAGCGCGCAGAACTGACGGCCGATGGGGCAGAAAGGTTCTGGAATGGAGGCCACGTACCGGCAAGCGCAGCGTAGGACGTCCGCCCACAAGGTGGATAGACGACCTAATAAAGGTCGCAGGAAGCCGCTGGATGCAGGTCGCTTCCAACCGGCCGATTTGGAAATCATTGGGGGAGGCCTATGTTCAGCAGTGGACGTCCTGTGGCTGAAATTATGCTGATGATGATGACCGATTCGTATGAATGAATACCTATTCTAGTGTTCAGTAGTTTTTATTTATCGTTGATTTTAGTACCTACTAAAATAGATCCATACGAAAACTAGCTTTTGGAAGGAGCGACTAGATTCCAATCAATTTTTTAATAAATTTTGACGATCAAAAGTGCCTGTCCATACTAATCCATACTAATATTATAAATTTGAAAGTAACTGTCTGTCTGTCTGTATGTTACCTTTTCACGGCTAAACCACTGAACGGATTTCACGGATTTTATCGAAATCCGTTCGTAAAAGTAAAAGGTAACATACAGACAGGCAGTTACTTTAAAATTTATAATATATTTTATGTATTAGTTATTAGTATCCTATATTCTATGGCATCCTGGAGAAGGACAACTGAACTTTTTGTCTCTATAGTAAGGGGGTGATATTGGGGATGAAAGTTTGTAAGGGAGATCCAGTATTTCTTACGTTAGGGATATGAACATTCAAATGTAAATTACACATTCCCGCGTTTTTGTAAAATCATCCCCCAAAGGGGTAAAATAGGGGATTATTTTAAAATCGGCCCACTCTGTCAAAAGATATTAAAATTTAAAGTCTTAACTAACCTTTCTAACATGAAGATATTGTGTTCAATGGCGGCACTAGAATAGGTATTACCTACAAATGAATGGTGATAATTTGGTCTGAGGATAATAATAGGAAAATGAATAAGTAGTATTTTAAGTAAGGCATTTAGAATCATATACATAAACCTGTTTAATTAATTTAATAAAACCGGACAAGTGTGATTAGGACTTGCACCCTGAGGGTTCCGTCTCAAAGCTGTGCTTGCTCGGATGCCCGAATTACCAAATCTGGATTGAAGAAGAACTAGCTTTACAATTGAAAAAGAACTTTTAATAGATTATTTACAGACTAAATACTCGTATATTTAAAAGCGAAAGGTCACTCACTGAGAGAGGTACCTATTCTAATCAGAAATGAGGAGATCCGCAAATGAACTAAAGTCGCTGACATAGCCCAACGGATTAGTAAGCTGAAGTGGCAGTGGGCGGGGCACATAGCGCGCAGAACTGACGGCCGATGGGGCAGAAAGGTTCTGGAATTGAGGCCACGTACTGGCAAGCGCAGCGTAGGACGTCCGCCCACAAGGTGGACAGACGACCTAATAAAGGTCGCAGGAAGCCGCTGGATGCAGGTCGCTTTCTACCGCCCGATTTGGAAATCATTGGGGGAGGCCTATGTTCAGCAGTGGACGTCCTATGGCTGAAATGATGATGATGATGATGACCTATTCATATGAATGAATACCTATTCTAGTGTTCAGTAGTTTTTATTTATCGTTGATTTTAGTACCTACTAAAATAGATCCATACGAAAACTAGCTTTTGGAAGGAGCGACTAGAATCCAATATTTTTTTTTAAGAGTCCTATTACATTTTTTTACGGAAATTCATGATTTTTGACCATGCAATTTTCAGCAGCAGTAAGATATTTTACGGTTTTAGACATTTATTTTCTCAAAAGATTTACAATCACTTACAGAGAAAATACAATATTATAACTTAAAAATACATGAGACCGATTTGCGTAGTGGGATGGTACAATAAGTCAATAACAAGAATGACATTAGAATTTCGTAACAGTTTTAGTAAAAAGGGTAATTGTAGAAAATAATTGAACTAAGTGCACGACATCTCATGCGCCAATGCGGGTAGGTGTGCATGAGCTGGGGAGTACAGTCATATAAAAATACAAGATGTTTATTAAAGCCCATGACACAGTGATTTTCTTCACCGCGTTTAAAGTAGGCACATAGTTGTTATATTGTTATGCTCGTAAATTTATATTTTTATCTTATTAGTAATATGGTTTATTGTTATAATTATAACTAGGTACATTGAATTTATATATTTTGATTACTTGAGTTTGTTTATGTATTTATGTAAGTATATAATTTTGTGTGTTAGGTTAGGAGGAGAGTGGTTTTTAATTATTTTAATTATTTGATTATAATAACTATAGTGCCATTCTCTTTCTTGTAAGTTGGAGTTACACATCATTTTCGTGTAATTTGCTGAATTGACGCGGAATATATAGTACTTCAATTTAATTTATTTTAATTTTGTCTTATTATATTGAGAAACAAAAACTAATGAAACGTATTCACTGTAGATCGAAGTTTTATATCGTATTAGTTTATTTGATTTAATTGTGTTTATTTGGAATATAATGGACATGAAAATCAAGACATTTATTGGTTTTCTTTACGACTTTTCCCTGAAAACTCAAGGAATTTAAAGAAATTCTAGAACTCCAATAAACAAGTAAAACATTCAAATTATCGTTTAGTAACTTTCGCTTTTATTAGAACTGAATGAAACAATGTGAATTTGAGCGTCAAAGATCCATTGCCGACGTTTTTCATTGTAAACTGAGTTCGTAAAATATTCATAGTAAATTACACGACAAGAAAAGTTAAAATGTGTAACTCCAACTTACAATAAAGACAATGGCACTATCGTTATTCATAATCAGATAATTCAAATATCTTACTGCTGCTGAAAATTACGTCAAAAATCACGAATTTGCGCCAAAAATGTAATATAAATTTTGACGATCAAAAGTTGTAATGTTCGTATTTTTTTTACTTACGTTTTGGCTATTTTAATTAGATATTATATGTTCTCTCCAATTATCTGCATGGCCATTGTCTGTAGTTTAAGCAATCCTAGGCCTCTATATTCAGAGCTATTTAGATTTTCTAGTGCTCTCCGAATGTTTGTTTACTTTTTGTAATGTCAGATAATGACAAGCCTAGGTTTTATTTTTAATTTATTGCTAGAGCTGCCGGTAGGTTAGGTTGTATACGTATTAGACCTTGTTATAAATTATTATTCTTTTATGTTCTAGAATCACATTAAAACTTTGAAATGACAACCGATCCGAAAAGGAAGGGAGCCGGGGCCAGCAGACCAGTTTTACTCTTGGGCTCGCCTTGGCAGGAGGTCCTGTTGATAGCGCTCGGTGGGAGGACTGTGCCTTCTGATAGCGGGGGCTGTGCTAGAAGAAACGTCGTGCAAACCTGTGACGCCGACCGCTGATAGCTCTCAGCCCTCTGCCTGTCCTCTCTACCACAGCCTGCCCCTACGAGGTCGGCGACGTGGAGGCCTGACTCGAGGCCCTTTTCATCTCAACCTGCGAGCCTCTTTTCATCTCAACCTGCGAGCCTCTTTACTTCACAATCTACGAGCCTCTTTTCTGCATAACCTACGAGCTTCTTTTCTGCACAATCTACGAGCTTCTTTTCTGCACAATCTACGAGCTTCTTTTCTGCACAATCTACGAGCTTCTTTTCTGCACAATCTACGAGCCTCTTTTCTTCAACAACTTGGACCTTCAATTTTCTACCCCGGTTTCCCTGGCCTTATTTACATAAATTAAATTATTTTACTATTTCTTTTTTACTTTACCTTTTAAGCTGGGACTCCTCCAGTTCTGGTGATAGTTACCTCGCTGACCTCACATTTTCCCCCTCCCGGGAAAATGTAACGTTACAAAGTGCCTATCCATACTAATATTATAAATTCGAAAGTAACTGTCTGTCTGTCTGTCTGTATGTTACCTTTTCACGGCTAAACCACTGAACGGATTTCGATAACATTTGGCAAGGAGATACATGGCATCCTGGAGAAGGACAACGGAACTTTTTGTCTCTAAAGTAAGGAGGTGATATTGGGAATGAAAGTTTGTATGGGAAATCCAGTATTTCTTAAGTTTGGGATATGAACATTCAAATGTAAATTACACATTTCCGCGTTTTTGTGAAATCATCCCCCAAAGGGGTAAAATAGGGGATTATTTTAAAATTGACATGTAATATTGTTTTTTTTGTGTCTCCTTTACAAGAGATTTAAGTGATTGGAAATATAGTCATAGTCCGTATGTTGAATTAACATTTAGTCGCTGTTTCATTAAAATCGGCCCACTCTGTCAAAAGATATTAAAATTTAAAGTCATAAACTAACCTTTCTAACATGAAGATATTGTGTTCAATGGCGGCACTAGAATAGGTATATACCTACAAATGAATGGTGATAATTTGGTCTGAGGATAATAATAGGAAAATGAATAAGTACCTAGTATTTTAAGTAAGGCATTTAGAATCATATACATAAACCTGTTTAATGAATTTAATAAAACCGGACAATTTTGAGTAGACTTGCGCCCTGAGGGTTCCATCTCAAAAATGTTTTTTTTTTTTTTTTTATCAAAGAAACAGTTTACATGTAACTTTTAATTTATACATACCACACAAACCATCGCGGGTTTAACAGTGGTATGGCAAGCTTGCTCGGATGCCCGAATTACCAAATCTGGATTGAAGAATATAGAAATAGTTTTTCAATTGAAAAAGAACTTATAATAGAGTAATTAAATACAGACTGAATATTACCTCAAGACATGGCCTATGAATTTTTGATCCCAGATTGAAGAACAGACTTAACTTTGCAGTTGATATTTGTATGACGGATTTTTTCTCTTTAGTTGACATTGCTTCTCGCCAAACTTCATGCTGACGGCCCAACGGGAAGTACCAAATAGACTGGTTTATTTGTGAGTGTCAAAATATGCGGTATAAATGGCAGTATCTTTTTATTGCGTTTACCTCGAATTTTGATTTTCGTTACCGCTCCAAGAGACCGCAGATCAAAACTTTGATATTTGAACTTGATGCCTCCACGTGTTCCTAAGAAAAATGGTCTTGACCGACAACGAAGTCATCCTTTAAGGGTTTCAATTTTTCATTTTGAATTACGGAACTCTGAAACCGATTTATCGGTTTTAGATGAAAGGCATACGGATAGGCCATGACCTGAGTTAGGACATAAGATACTCTGAATCCCGGTAGCACGTTCCTGTGTAACCATGTAATAACAATACATTTATCATTGAGTTTTAAGCTTTTTTTTATTTCTGTCAATCGTTTGAAAATAACAAGAGACAAAATAAAGTTTTTTTTAACCTAGTGTGATTTGTGAGTAACTAAAAAGTTACTCCTTTGGTTGAATTTTCACGTTCGACTGCAAATTAATAATGTCCGTTACTTATTCATGATATTTTAATTTTAATTTGTCATGAAAATAGATGGCCTCGGCGGCCTCGATGGCGCCTAGTGCGTGTGTAAAATATTTTGATGAAAAACAAGTATATTTAAAGCTAAGGAAAATATTTAAAAAACTAGTTTTATATAAATGCGTAACCAAACGATTTGACGTAGATACGACTTACGATTACGATTCACCTTGGCATAAAATGACTTCTAAATTATGTTCCACGCAAAATATCTGCATTAATTTGGATAGTATCTTGGTCCCCCAGTCTAATTATGTATAGGCCCAAGGATTCGATAACTATTCGTTACCTACGTATTACTTATTTATGCTAAACACAGACTTGCCTCGTAAACCCTACAAAATATAACAACGACAGGTAAATAGAATTATTAAACATTTTACAAAAATATCAACGATATTTTTGTAAAAAAAAGTAGCACGCTAAACCAAACCTGATAGTACCTATCTGTAGATCAATCAGTCCAACAAAACCCTGAACAATAATAATTTAAAAAATGAAAAATTAGAAAACGAATAGACAAATAGAATTAATATTCACACCATCATACTGTATTCAGTTAGGTCCACTTGCACTACAACTCACTGATTGCGTTTAACGCTAAACATATTTAATAAAACATCTCTGTGTCACCTCAAACCATTGCATTAACAGAAACAGACCAAAAAATCAATCTGCCTAGCCTTTTCCCAACTAGCTGGGGTCGGCTTCCAGTCTAACCGGATGCAGCTGAATATCAGTATTTTATATGGAGCGACTGCCTATCTGACCTCCACAACCCAGTTACTGGTTCAAACCTCTTGGTAATACTGGTTGCCAGACTTTCGGGCTTCTGACGACCCGTAACGACTGACAAAGATCCACGAATGATAGCCGGGACCAACGGCTTAACGTGCTTTCCGAGGCAGGGAGGAGTCTCGGTATGTAAAGATGGTCATCCATACACGGACCGACCGCGGTTAGCGTAGCTTAATCTGATGGATCGATCCGTGCAGCTGTTATTATGAGCCCCCCTATTGACAGAAACAACGATGTTTTAAATACATTTAACGCTAAACATATTCAGTGATTAGTGGTGCAACTGCGCGATAAACCCATCTCTAATACAAAATACACTACTCATAGTCGAAAGATACGCAAGGCTGATTGTAGAAAAATATTTCCAAACTCACCTCTTAAAAAAACTTAAAGCTTGTGTTGCAGTACCAGCAAAACCCACCCTCCCTTCAGCAAAGAGTACCAGCTTATCGAACTGTGCCATCAGTTCCGTGTTAGGCTGGTGTATGGTGCATATGACCGTCTTGCCCTGGACAGCACTAGCCCGGAGAAGGCTCATCATCTGGTGGGCTGAGGATGAGTCCAGGCCTGTGGTTGGCTCGTCGCAGAAGAGGAGGCCAGGGTCTGTTAAGAGCTGGGAAATAAGGTTTTATGAGATTTTGGGAACAAACATCGAGAGTTATCAAAAATATGTTGACCTGCGTTTATGAGTCTCCATTTTCTTGTAGTATGAAGTGTCACAGTCATTTAGGTTGCGGGTGCGAGCGGCGAGGAGCGAGGCCGAGTGTGACCGTACTTTGCACAGTTTTGCATTTGAATGTTCGCATATTTTTAAAGAATTTGATGATCTTTTCGCGTAAATGTCAATCAATAATAAAAAATAAGTATAAAACTAATAAAATGTAAAATATCGACTAAAAGGCTGATAAAAATGATGCTTTTAAAGTGCAAATATGCAAATATTATAACCATACACGAGTAGATATTTAAAATTATTTCTTGTTTTCAAATGTGTGTCTGATAGCTAAAACTATTGCATAATTATTTATTTAGGCACATTCACAGTGTTGTCATCCACATTGCGAATTGAAAAAGCAATTTATATTATAAAAAAAAAAAAAAAAAACTTATAAAACCTCAGAAGTGAAATACCTACCTATGAAATACAAAAAGCGTTAGTAGAAATGTCATGAATTCTAATGAAAATCCAAGTTTACTAGGTCTACTGATGTAGATAAGTTGCTAAATTGTAATAGCCCGTTAGAATTTTGAGACTAACCTAACTAAAATAAAATACGGAACAAGACTTCGCTTTTATCTTTATAATAATTAGTACCTGGTGGACCAAGCTCTGCTGGGGCAAAAATAGAGATTGCTCATTTAATATTATAGGATAGAACAGTTCTTACTAATTCCATGTATGGTACATACTAATTCCATGCCACCATGATAGTAGGTACTTACTAATTCCATGCTGTAGCCATCTTATTCAAATTTTTGAGAAACCTTGGCACGGTCGCACAAAATACGGCGAAAACGAATTTCCCAGATATGAGATGAGACCTAGCTAGATCGATTTTTCGCCCCCCTAAACCCGTATATTGCAACTTTCATCGAAATAGTTAGAGCCGTTTTCGAGAACGTGATTACAAATACATAAAAATATATACACAAATTTTGCTCGTTTAATATTATAAAAATTATTCAAATGTTTATAAATAAAAATACTGACCTTCTACTGCATTCAGATTATTCAGAAGTCTATGTAACGTGTTTCAATAAAAACAATAACAACAGACGAATTTAATTACAATAATGCATATAAACAAACTAAATGCTTTAGTACAAAATGTTTTACATGCAAATTAAAACCTTTTGCATATATACTTAACGGAAAGTAAAAGCACATTTTTTTTTCCATTATTGCGTCTGTAAAATCATTCCCGATAAATTGAATTCATAATAATATTATTACTTAATTAAAACAAGTCTCAACTTAATTACGTAACATTTTGAAATTTCAGAAATATTAACGGCGGTGTTCAAAGACGAATTATTAAAAAAAAAAATGGTGCAAGTTGGTGAATAATGCTACTAATTAATATAAAATGTAATGCGATTGTTTGTGCAATTAGGAGCAAGTTAGACCGGAAAATTTCAATAGCAAATATCTTACTTCTAACTGATACAATATAGCTGCGGGTAGGTACATGAAAGGAAATTAGTAGCGGCAGGTACTCCGTTACTAACATCTTTACATGTACCATTTTGAGTAGATGCTATAAATAGGTAAGTATATCTATCCACCGTAAGGACTATTTCTGCTTGCAGCGGTGGACCGCTATAGAACAGCCGGTAACAGACGTGGTCATCGTGTTTGTTTTCAAACTGCTTAGATATGAAGTTCTTTAATAGTACCTACCTACTCACAGTTTAGTTCTGCACCATAATTGCGTAATACACGACCAATCACAATCTGAATCATTTTGAAACAGATTGCTAGTCCATTGCTTCAAAAGTTCGAAAAAAAATACTGCTCAACAACGTAAATAACGCAATGAATTTTTTTGAACTGTCAAAATTAGTCTTAATCATTTACGAAAATGTGTTACCTACGTAATTAGATAGCTGGGCAGACACAATTTGGATAGCCAAGCCAACAGCACGCTAAGAAGAGGATATAAATAAGCAAATATTACTTACCTCTGTCGCGAACGCCAGTCTCTTCCTCTCTCCACCAGATAAAGTCTTCCTTCCATCCAGGCCCCCTATGAGGGTGAATCTGGACCCATACAGGGACAACTGGCGCAAGAGTTGGTTAACTCGTCTCTTACGAGCTAGTGAGGATGTGCGTCTGTCCATGCGCAATCGGGCCTAAGGAAGGATCACGTAATGGAATTACATTTTGGAAAGGTCCAATTCTACAAAACTATCTACCAACAGTTTAACTATAATAAATTATTGGACTAAGTACCTGTTGTGATAACGAAGCCCGAAAACAGGATCTGATGTCGAAAAGCCCATGGGTGTAAGATTGACCTTGATGGACTTTTCGACATTCGTATCAGACACATAATATTATCTTAATTAATGAGTTTAATTAAATCGAGACAATTAATAATGTTCGTAGAAAAATAGGTACTCATTATTTATGAGTATTTTTTCTACGAAAATTATTAATTGTGTCGATTTAACTAACTTGGACTTTGAATGCCTTGAATGATGAGTAAATTGATGTAAAATAATCATTTATATTTACCATAATAGTAAGGTGTTCGATAACTGAGAGGTTGTCAACAAAGAGGTCATCTTGGTGCATGTAGCCGCTCTCTTGATGCATGAACTCGCCAAGCTGTGTGCCGTTCATGACGATTTCTCCATCCACTAGAGTTCCCACTGTAGAAAAATAAATATATTAAAACACCATCTTAAGATACAACAATCGATAAAGATATTTAATTTTCCTCAAAATACCATCTCAGAAATTAATCTGCTTGGTCCTCATAATTATGGCCTGACCAAGATTATGACCTCAAAAGAGACTGTGACCTCTGAGTGCGTTTCGGCCTTTCGTCTCCGGGTAGTTGGATAGGAAACACCGAACTTATCTAGTTTTAAAAAATAGGTTATTTTTGACATGCATGTGTCAATCGTTTGAAGATGACAGAAATAAAAAACTTTTTCACAAAAAATAAAACCGACTTCCAAAAAAAAAACACTACAAAGTGAAAAATAACTTCGATTTCGGAAGTCGGTGTCTTGGGTTTTTTATTTTCGTTTTTTTGCCACCGACTTCCGAAATCAAAGTTATTTTTCACTTTGTAGTTTTTTTTTTTTTGGAAGTCGTTTGTTATTTTTTGTGAAAAAGTTTTTATTTTTCACTTTTTAGTTCTGGTACCTACACAAAACCCGCACAAAAATTTGAATACCAAGTAAATTACAGTGACAGGAACTATTAGAATATCGTCCACATAAACTAGGTGGACAAAATATGTAATAGTGAAGCTAACTTAAAAAGCCCTCATCAGATCTTGACCAAATTTATATGGGACCACTTATGAAGTATGCCCTACCAAACAAAAAAAGAATCAACAAAATCATTTCATAATTGGCAGAGTAATCGCGTAACAAACATACAAAAAAAAAAAAAAAAAAACATACAACCGAATTGAGAACCTCCTCCTTTTTGAAGTCGGTTGAAAAGATGTTTTAAATTCGTTTAGTGGTTTGAGGTGCAAGTGGGCCTTATAACCTAGCCCACGTATCCCTAATTATATTGTGACGAAAAATAATAATGTCAATGTATGTTTATTTATCGAGCGATATGAACTGATATTTTTAATATTTTCAAAAATATGTCCAAAGTACGTTATTTATACACTGTCGCTTAACCATCTCAGCATACATAATTTACCGAAAACACCATAATTTAACATACCGATTAAAGATGTTGTTTAAATTAAACGAATCGTAATAAATTAAAATATAAAGAGTTTATTCATTTCCAGATTCTGTTATAATAAATTTTAACATAAGTTACTTGTATTCAATTCATTTTTATTATAGACCCGCTATCTAATTACGCAACACAATTTTCGTAAACGATTACGACAAATTTGTTTCATTTTGACAGTTCAACAACATTCCTTGCGTTATTTACGTTGTTGAGCAGATTTTTTTTCGAACTTATGAAGCAATGGATTAATAAAAACTATTTAAATTCCAATTGATCGTGTATTACGTAATTAGGGTTCAAATTTTGAAGCTGACTGTACTTTCTGTTTTCGTTCCTAATTTCCACGTGCCATTTAGCAATAATTAATTAACTTACAGTATAAGTTTAGGTAATGACAGAAAAACTTCATTCTATTGTATTACATTCTTTTTAAAATCATAATTACATTTAATTATAATTTACATTCCTAAAAACCTGCTTGATCGCAAATTACTACGTAATTTAGGCGTAAACAAGTTTTTAATTGCTAAGTTTGTTATAATGTGTCAAAGGTAATAAAATGTTACTCAAAATGCGTAATATGATTGATTTTAAGCAGTAGAAAATATTTAAAAATTCGCTGCTAATGACTATTCAGAATAATTCTGTTCCAAAACTATTTTTTACTCTAAATTGACTCAAAATAATGATGAGTGCATTTCCTCTTTTGCCGTGATTCTTCTGAAATATAATTCTGAAAATAAATGGTCTAATAGCGGTTGAAAATCTTTTCAATTTTACCACAGATAAATACAGATGGAACATGATAATAGGTTAGGTAGGTAGCTGCATAACACACTAAAACCACTTGGGCTCACTAGTTAAAAATGAAAAATTGGTAGTTGCTTCCCCTTTTTATTTTTTCTGACTACGAACATAATGTTTATTTTGTTTATTTATTAAACCAAGTTTTAATTATTGAATACTCCAATAGATAATATTGATTTTCTTTCTTTTGGTGGTAAAATTCTTTAAATACAATGCAAACTATAGTTTTGTATAAGTTAGACGCATTTTTATTTTCAATTTTTGTAAATACCGTGGAGTCGTTTACTATGTTATTATGTTGATTTTGACTTGAAAGAGCAGGGTAGTTGAGAGTATGTCATGCTCACTTAATGTCTCGCTGATGGTGGCGAGTGTGTTGGATCATTCGGTTCCCTACAAAATGGTTGAGCTGGATGGTGCTGATCCACGCGTCATGTTCGTGAACGGGCGCCGTCAGTTGAGACTGGTCATCTCTTATCTGCCAGGGCTTATTTTTAATCTTATATTTTTAATCGTTTTTTTTTTTACATTGTTCTCACATGTAGAATCAACAAGAGTAATGTACCCATAATTTTGTAATTTCTATATTTAAAAGAGTGTCCTTGGAGTTTCTTGCCTTGAGATCTACGAATGGGCAACTAGCTTCAACTTTCTGACTAACTGACTGACTCTTTGACAATTCAAAAGTGCCTGTAAATGGTTTAATTGAAATAAATGCTTTGATTTTGAGTTTGAGTTTGAAATCAGCTCGTTTCCAGTGGATAAGCCACAATAGACCAAGCAGGTCCGTGGCGGTTAGCAGAAAAAAACTTCCTACATCTAAAATATGAAGTACCTACTTATTTAAATTCAACATTATTTGACAGCTTCCTGATCTCTTTGCGTCATAATTTAACCGCATGCGTTAACTTGGGTATGAAATCTTGGAGGTCGAATACTGTAATATGCTACCACCACGAATTGATGTGCGTCAAAAAGGTTATGTAATATTTTTACGAGTATAAGTATTTTGTTTATAATTAGAATACTTACTTTAAAATATTTGAGTTTATCCGCATAGATAGATACCGACCGGTACTGCGTCGAACAGTGAATTTTATTATAATTAATATCGAATTTACTTACACAAAAGATCTGAAGCAGCACTTCGTAAATAATAAATAAATACATTTTATTTCGCTCTCAGATTACAAGAAATACTTAATCTATGAAGTAGAAATTATTATGTTTAGTTAGTTATTCCCTTTATTTTTGGGTGACATGGAAATTTACTCGAAAACTGTTACCATGAATTCAGTACATGATTCTGAACACCCCAGCGTTGAAATTTTCCGTGGGTTATAAAAAAAAAATCTGCTGTTTCATAGAAAAGTGCAATACCTACCTACGCGGTCAAAATGTATGTAACAGCTGTTTTATTTAAATAACCGACGTAAAATTTCAACGCCGGACTGTTCAGAGTCAAGTACTGAATCCATGGTAATAGTTTTCGTGTCGATGTCTCCTTGCTACCCTGTACTATTGTCTCCTTTAGTATGAGATTGTTTAATATATATATTTTTTTTATTTTTTATTACGTGTTTGATGCTTGTACTCCAGTACATAAATAATGATCTACCAACTTCCAAACTAAGTTAAGCCTGTATTTTGGGAGTTAATGGTTCTAAAGATGCAGAATTTACACCTATGTACTTTTTCGAAGGTCGTTTAGTGACGCCAACAGCTTAAGACTTAATAACTATTAAAAATCCATCTAGTGTTTCAGAAGCGTATTTTTATACGGCATTGAAAAACCTGCTATATAATTAAATGTCAAACCTATTTTCTTTCAAACTAGACCCACTATCGAAAATCAAATCGACACGTGTAATCTTTATTTCTATCTAAAGGACCATGAGTCAAATTGGGCTCAGTGTCCAACAGAGTTATAGCATACGCCATTGTGAAGGATTTTGTTTGTACTAAAATTGTTACTATGGGCACCACCTTCAATTCCATTGCAGAAAAAAGATATGCACCTAAATAGGTTTTGTAGAAAAAGACAATTGTTAGGAGTCGTAAAACTTATTGAAACAATATATTCATTCTTAAAATGCTTAAATAGTGGTAAACAATAGATGCGCCTGCGCCCGTGTGATTTACAACACTCTCCATCCCTTTTACACCTCCCGGACGACTGCGCGGGCGCCCGTCTATTTAGACGACATTATTATTGATATTGATTGAAATGTTAATAAAAATAATGTTAACTGTTAGCAGCTGTTTTATTTTTTATGTATACATTAAACCTGGAATTAAAACTAGTTAAAGATGTTCAATAACAAAACCTACAATGCCATAACAGCACTACTTTTTGCAGAATTTTAGTTTATTTATGGTCGGAGAAAAATATTTATAGCAAAATAACCCCATGGATTCTTCGCAAAAATGAGTTTAAATCTTTATATTTAGTGCTTTACAAGTATATTCAAAGTGGTCTCATCTCCGTTGGTGGGTGAGCCCAGGCTTCATACATTTTTGCCCATGGTCCTTTACGGGAAACCGAACCTAAGACTACGGTGGCCGCACATAGCGTCCGCAATTTCCCACTGTCACTGAAACGTCATTTATGAAACTAAGTTGGGTTACCCTAGAGAGCTTAAAAAGAGTAAGCTTAAGATTTAAGAGCTTTAAGCTTCGTGCAGACTAGCGTGACGCGACACCGGTTATTGTTATACCGTGAAATTGTCTTAGAAATTGTATTGTTCGAGTCACGTAGCGACGTCGCGTCGCGCTGGTCTGAACGAGCCTTTAAGAGCTTCTTTAAAGGAGTAATGGTGGAGTTTCTTGGCCATTCTTCTTCATGCGAAAACTTCCTCTTGGCGACTAGAATCATTTTTTTATTTTTTTATTTGGCGTTCAAGTGTGCCTTGTAAGCAAAAAATTATTTGACTTTGACTTTGAGCGTTTTTTTGACACCGTAAATTCAAACGCCACTGCTATCATTTTCATGACAGCTGTCACTGCGGCCGTTATGTGGCGGCACCACATAACGGCCACGGCAACGGCAACGGCAACTTTACTTTTGAATAACAAAATATTGTTCTAAATTCAAACTCAAACTAAATTAATATAAACTCACCCGGATTTCGATGTGCCAATGCAGTCATGAGCGTAGTTTTTCCTGCTCCACTGCAACAAAAATAAAATAAATCAGGAATAATATTGAAAAGTTTGAAACTGATTCAGTATCTTAAATAAGTTTTCTCATGAGTGAAGATACAGTATTTTGTTTCTACAAAATATATTTTCATATTATTTCTAAATATTTGTCACCCCTATTATAAGTAGGTGTACTTTATAGGTACCATCGAAGAAGTTCATATCTATACACCGTAAGGACTATTTCTGGTTGCAGCGCTCGGCCGCTATAGAACCGGGGCGGTAGCAGATGTGGTCAACGTGTTCACGGGATTTTGATTCCAAACTGCTTAAATATGAATTTCTTTCATAGCAAACCTGTGCCGAATCTTTCGGGGAAATAAGTCGTGATGGTTGAAATAAACAACTCGCAGTTTATTTTTTATTGTAATTATTTACCTGTACCTAAAATAAAAAATGTCCTAAATTTCCATACAACCTTATCACAGTACAAACAATCCGTTCTACGAGTATTAGTTAGACAGTTTGTAGATTAGAAATACCTCAGAGTCGAGACCTACGCGCATGCGTAGTGTAATATGAGATGGGTAACTGAATGTAGATCATATCTTTCCAGTTGAGTTATTTGTACCGATAACTGACCGTAATGAGGAAATATGTTTCTGTTTCAATGCTAGAATATGTTCTTATTAAAATTAGCAGCTTTTAGCAAAAAGTAATTTGAGCTAATTTCTTCAATTATAAGTTATAACTTTAATTTCATAATAAAGATTATTATATTTATCTAATAAATGAAATAATTGTGTATACACACTTTAATGTTAATAAAAAAAATACTAGTCACTAATGAAATATGAAAAATATGTTTTTTTTTAAATATTTTTTCTCCTTAACAAAGGCTAATTCTATCCTATCTAGGAGAACAGTACTTCACCCGTCTTTTTTGTATAGTTGAACCTAAAAATTACATATTATGCAACATTTGTAAGCCTTGCAATCACAGTTTGAAATAAACTATTAAACTATTTTGGTAACTAATTGTAATAATATATGGTAATTTTACAATTAAATAAATAAATGAGGATAAAATCACTAATATCTTGTAAAAGTTACTGAAATGCATCATATTGAAGTATTTCCAATAGAGGTTTAGCCGTAGGTGACTATTAAAATATAATTATTATGATCTATTATCATAATCATAATACCTACCTAATGTCATGTCGAGTCTCGATATATAATATTTCGAATAAAATTATTTTAATAATTCACAAATTGTATGCATGACGTCCAAGATCTGTCATAAAATAAGAAATGAAAGGACAAAACAATTACTAAAATATTTTAAATAATTATTTCATTGATAACTTACATCATCAATGAAATAATTATTTAAAATATTTTAGATCAAGTTTTGTCAATGGAATGCGCAACAAATGACGCAGGCATTGTAGAATAACTTGACATGCATTTCCAAACGAATGCTACAATCCACTTTTTCTTTGCGTAGGAAATGAAGTATCAAATAACTTCTCTCGCTCTGGGTGGAGCGGGAGGGCGTGTCAGACTCTTACTGACTAAAAACCCATCCGTGTTCGTTCAGTTGCCTGTAAGTACGTTGCCAGGGGCCACGGTATCCTTTTCGGACTTTATCGCAACCCCGGCACTGCATCGGTCCCATCGGACCCCTTCACTCGCTGACATCTCTTTGAGGCGCGCGTGGAACACAACGCTAATATTATAAAGTAACTCTGTCTGTCTGTCTGTATTTTACCTTTTCACGGCTAAGCCACTGAACGGATTTCGATCAAATTTGGCAAGGATACATGGGATCTTGGAGAACTTAGGGTACTTTTTGTCTCAAAAATAATCCTAAAGGGGGTGATATAGGGGATGAAAGTTTGTATGGGTACTCCAGCATTCCTGAAGTTAGGGATATGAAAATTAAAATTGATGCTTTTGGTATGAAATAAAGAATTAAGAACATACTGTTGTATAGAATCATTTTTTATTTTTTTTCTAACTGAACAGACAGCTGTGCTGCTGGGGAGTTTGTTGCGCCACTTCTTCTTCCCAGCAAAAGCACTAGGAAGTGGTGAAGGGTGGGCGTTTTGGGGGACTGTCTTATGTAATTTTGACGTTCGAAAAGTGCTGATTCTCAGCCTAGTTTGAATAAATGACTTTTGAA
Organism: Xanthia togata; assembly: GCA_963853775.1. Taxonomy (NCBI): domain Eukaryota; kingdom Metazoa; phylum Arthropoda; class Insecta; order Lepidoptera; family Noctuidae; genus Xanthia; species Xanthia togata. The sequence continues at coordinate 5,433,814 of OY970802.1, read as the reverse complement.
TTTGAATTTAAGCATTTCAGCGTTTTTGTAAAATCACCCCCAAAGATGAAATTCACATGTAATGTTGATTCTTTGTGTCTTCTTTTCAAGAATTTTAAAGGATTGAAAATATAGTCATAGTCCGTACCTTGAATTAATATTTAGTCTTTATTTAATTAAAATCGGCCCACTCTGTCAAAAGATATTACAATTTAAACTCATAAACTAACCTTTCTAATGGTATTATGTGTTCAATGGCGGCACTACTGATTAATGGTGATGATAATAGGCAAATGAATATTATTCGTATTTTAAGTAAGGCATTTAGAATCATATATAAACCTGTTTTATTTATTTTATAAAACCGGACAAGTGTGAGTAGGACTTGCGCCTTGAAGGTTCCGTCTCAAAGCTGTGCTTGCTTAGCTGCCCGAATTTCCAAATCCGGATTGAAGAACAAACTTAACTTTTAAATTGAAAAATAAATTATGATAGAGTAATAAAATACAGACTAAATGTTACTTCAAGACACGGCCTATGAATGTTTGAAGATCAAACCAGATTGTATAACTATAAATGACAAATTTTCGTATTTTCCTCTTTAATTGACCTTGCTTCTTGCCAAACTTTATGCTGATGGACCAACGGGTCGACCAAATAATTTGGTACTTACCAAATAGACTAGTTTATTGGCGAGTGTCAAAATATGCGGCATAAATGACCGGATATTTTTATTGCGTTGACTTGGAAGTTTGATTTTCATTACAGCTCCAAGAGACCGTAGATCTACGTATTTGATATCTATTTCAACTCGATGCTCCACATGTTCCTGAGAAAAAGGTTCTTGACAGACAACGAAGTCATCCTTTAGGGGTTTCAATTTTTCATTTTGAGGTACGGAACTCTAATAACAGATTTATTATCTGCCCGTTACCTTTTACTGTTTACCTTTTTGTATGGTTAAACGGTTATAGATTTAGAGGCATACGGATAGGTCATTACCTGGGTTAGGACATAGGATACCTACTCTGAATGCCGGTAGCACGTTCCTGTGGGATCGGGCGAACCCGCGGGCAAAGCTAGTCCTAACTAATATTATAAATACGAAAGTGAGTTAGTATGTTTGTTACGCTTTCACGTTAAAACGGCAGCACGAATTTGGATGAAATTTTGCACATGGGTAGACAATGACCTGGAGTAGGACATAGGCTACTTTTCATCCTGGATCGCAGACGAAGTCGCGGGCAACAGCTAGTACTTACAATATAAATGTGAAAGTAAGTTTGTTTGTTTGTTACGCTTTCACGCTAAAACGGCTGCACGGATTGGGATGAAATTTGACATATTTGTAGACCATGACCTGGGTTAGGACATAGGATACTTTTTATCCCGATATTCCCACGGCATCAAGACTTATGCGGGTGATACAGCGGGGCGCGGCATGTAATTATGATACATTAAACTCGCTTTTAATCGCTTTTACTCGCGTAATGACTTTTATAATGGAGGAACACTGACTCCCAAGTCACAGGTATAAACCTAGTTTAGGAGCCAGGGGACCTATGTTGAAGACACTTCTTCTGTATGTTGTAAATGTCTGTAACAATGTTGTCACTTTTTTTTAAATAAAGAATTTTAATTTAATTTTAATTTAATTCAATTTTCGTGTCTGTCTGTATGACCACGTTTTTCTTCTAAACTACGCAACGGGTTTTGATGCCGTTTTCACTATAATTTACATAATTTATTCCAGAAGGTTTAATTAAGTACATAATTAAACCTTTACATATATTAAAAGAAAACTTGATGTGTTGTCATGTCGTAAAAACCGGCGGGACGGGTCGCTATTTGATTATTAAAAGCTTTAATTTTTAAAACAATTAATTAAAAATGAATTTAAATAACGCGTCCAAAATAAATCACATTATGTGGATATAATGTGATTTATTTTTAAATTTTTATATCAATTTTAGAGTCCTACCAGTTGGGCGAGTTGATGGGGAAAAGTAGAATAATTCGTTCCATTTCAGTATTTAATAAAAATATTTTACATATCTATTATAGCATACATAGCATCACGCCTGTTTTCCCCGAAGGGTTAGGCAGAGGCGTACCTATAGTACACCCACGTTTCGCCAGTTATGTTTAAGTCCCATGTAACAGGGGGCGAGCCTATTGCCATCAACCGGGCACAATTTTAGACTCCGAGCTGCTACTGAGCAATTCCAGATGGAAATCCCAATAACACTAAGCCCGACTCGGAAATCGAACTCAGGACCTCATGCTAAGCAGTAGCGCTTGCGACCACTAGACCATCGAGGCAGTCTCATATCTCTCAATCAGCCTATAATGTTCCCCTCCTGGGACACAGGCCTCTGTGAGAGGGAGTGGGCCGTAATCCACCACGCGGGCCCAGTGCGGGTTGGTAGATGTCACATGTCTTCGAATTTTTGGTTCTAGGACATGCCGGTTTCCTCTCGATGTTTTCCTTTACCGTTTTGAGAGCAGAGGTGATGAAATAATTTACACAAAGTAAAACGCCTGTCTGGTTCGAACCTACGACCTACAAACTCATTAGTCGCGGCCGTTACCTACCACTGAGCTACCACTGCTCTTATAGCTACTAATATCATATCTATTTTAAATACTAGCGGTGTTTTTCTTGTTTAATGAAATGGTTGGCGCAGTGGTTAATCGACAATACAGGAGAAATTCCTAGTGTGAGGTAACGCTAAAAAATAAAAAAACAGTTGTGCATTTTTAAAGAAAATGATTTCGTTTTTTCCAACTGATTTGCGTTGCATACCGCATTATAAGCAAATAAATTATACCTTATATAGAAGCATATCTAAAAATAGTCACGTCATACCTACCTTCTTACGGAGTATTTCGTAAAATAACAGAAAATTCTGTAGAAAATCAAAAGTGATAGGTATAAGGGCTCATTTTTAGGCGACCCGCGCGCATGACAATAAGCCCGTCTATTTTGTAAATTTAGGTGAAGTGAGCTTGAAGTGAACTGTCAATCCGTACCATCAGATAGGATGAAAGTTCAATTCAAGATCAATTCAGCAAAATTTTCACGGTAAGATTTCCACAATTATTGCACTACAGATACATCGTGTGTGTTTTCTATGATTTTGCGAGACCATTTCTACTCTAATCTATAAAACATATCTCATACATTCGCTATCAGGTGTAGGATTAAAATAAGCATATTGGAATAGCTTGTAATAAAAATTATTGTAACTGAAATTCATAATAAGCTACCGGAAAGTTTAAATCCCTACTAAATGACTAAAATTATTTTCTCGAAACAGTTGAAATGTCTGTTAATAAAGAAAGGCTACTACTATACCGTTGAAGAATTTAAAGCTAGCAAATTGTGAATCGATTGACCTTGTAATAATGATAATTATACTTGACGTAAATTAGAAATAATAAATTAGCTTACTTATGACTAAAATGATTGAACGAATTGATAATAATGGTTTACGTTAAATAAATTATAATAAATTAATTATTTTTGTTTAGTATAATTAATGTAATGAATTTTAATAGTTAGAATCAATATTATATTATGTAATTTTATCATTTGATATGAAACATTTACAGAGTGCATGTCTTAATACAGAAATTTCATGTTAGTCGTGAAATTTTAATGCATGCCTACCAAATAGTGTTGTAATGTTAGAAAATTAAATAAAATCAAACAATGTGACTTACCTAGGTCCCATTAAAGCTGTCATTGTACCAGGTTTCGCGATCCCGCTTACTAAAACAAAAACCAAAATTGTCAATACACATCATAGTGACAACGTCCAGCTACTACCATCTTAGCTTGCAGCAGTTGGACATTGAGGACAAGATCTAGAAACATTACTTAGCACATGTATTTTGGCTTATCGTTATTCCTGTCACTTTCATACAACTGCAGTGAAACTAAAAGTGCAAGATAGAGATGGGAACATGCCTTAGCCAGAGCACGTGCATGTGTCGTTTAGATTTATCCTTAAAAAATCTGAAGTGAAATGAGCCGTGGCACTCAGATGGAATTTGACATCTCACCTCAAGCTCACTTCACCTTCGTTTTCACCGTGAGATTTTTACACCATAAGTATACAGGCTAGGCTTGAGAGAGCCAATCAGAGTAGCCGAGATTCGAGTTAGATGGCGAGCTATTAGAGAGGCCTTTGTCCAGCTGGGGACTTTCATCTAGGCTAATTATCTATTGGATGGTCTGTGAACAACTTTGGACTGCATTAGTCCAGCAGTTAACTTCAATGAAAGGAAGGACTAGTCCTTATTCTATCCTAGTCCATTTACGTTTTGTCACTTAGCGTAGTCGTGTCGTAGGACGTCACTGAAACGTTATTTGTGAATTTAAGTTTGTGTCCTTCCCTAGAGAGAGTTTTGGTGCCATCATTTTCATGAGGGTCGTCACGGCTGCTACAAACGCGACCAGAGGTCGTTGAAACGAACTAATAAGGATTAGTCTGTTTTTCCATTTTAGTTAACCCTGACCAATAACTGAAGGTCAATTCCCGTAATTAAAAACATACAAAATCTATTGCAATCTCATGTCAGCGACAATCAATGTCATAAACTTGTATGAGAAAAACTTAGAGATATTTTTGACAGATTGATACTGAGAATGGCCGTTTTCACATTTGACGATAACAATAACGACACGATATCGTCGGATTGGTAGTTTCATACAATAGGGATGATGACTGGGTCAAAAAAAAGAAATTATATTTCATCCGTCAGTTAGATAATAAAAAAATATTACACTCGAATTTTTTACTTTATCATATTAATAAAAAAATGACTTAGATACAACGCATTCAAGTTGGGGAGTGGGGGTTGATACGTCACAAGTATGTATAAAATCTACATACAAGTGACGTCCTGGCACATTTTAACTCAATTTATCGCCGTAATCTTTAAATAACGTAAAACAGAAAAAACACGTGTACGTATTTTTTTTATAATTTACAAGACGAACAAAAATATGTTTAAAGTCATCATCTCTATTATTTCTAAACGCTTTCACACTGGTATAGTCAACGGTATTGATTGTCGTGTCGATATCGGTGGTGTGGACGACACAGTGTACTTGTTCACTGCTGTCATTATTACCTGGAATACACTATTACACTTTTGGAATCGCGCTGCGATGTAAGCTTTAGCTGGCACAACGCGACTATTCGAGGCTGCTGTGGCATATTATACCGCGTGACAATAAGCTTTTGGTTACATCTTGTCACATACCGATATCGTCCCGATATTGTCGGCCGATATCGTTGTCGTCCGAGCTGACGATAATTTATATCGGTGAAGTTATCGTCGCAGTGTGAAAACGAACGTTTTCAAAAATACGTAAATCGCCACTCTTATCATTTTACCAATTACAAGTTCCTGTTTTTAGAAGGTCATTTCTAAATTAATAGCATAACAAATTCGGTTTTATTTTATAAGTTTGTTTGTATCTTTGATAACAGCATTATTATTAGTATAATATAGATAGAGAATATATGAACAACATGTTTTTTTTAAATAAAATGTCATCAAATGTCAAAAACACAAATAGAACATTGAGCTATGTAGAAGCTTTTAGTTCGTATTACACATTAACATAGAATTTCATCTTTATTTAATGTATTTGTAGTAACGCAGAATTGAATAACTTGGATGAAGAATAAAACAGTGCAAATAAATGGGCAGTAATCAAATAAATTAAAAGTAAAAAGAGACCTACCAAATACTGGCGGACTAACGGGGGCATCAGGTGCGTTCCGCCCCGGGCCCCCCGGTCTTGGGAGCCCCCAAATCTCAAGTAAAGGCCCAAAAAAGGCCAAACAATTTTCAAAAAGTAAAAGGCAGTTTGTAGTTGGGTCCCTACGTATGCTAAATATAAACGTAAGATGCAAATATTTTCGAGCTCGCTGCACTCAGTCTTGCATCCTGTATTCTCTTTTCAACCGACTTGAAAAAGGAGGAGGTTCTCAAATCGTTTTTTTTTTGTATGTTTGGTATGCGATTGCTTCGCCAATTATGAATTGATTTTGATGATTCTTTTGTGTTTGGTATGTGGTCCCATATAAGTTTGGTCAAGATCTGATGAGGGGTTTTTGAGTTAGCTTCAATAATACGTACCTATTTTTGCCACCTAATATATGTGGACGATGTTCTAATAGTTCCTGTCACTGTCGTTTACATAGCAGGTAGTGGTATTCAAATTTTTGTGGGGGGCTTGTGTAGGTACCTACCACAACTAAAAAGTGATAAATAAAAACTTTTTTACAAAAAATAAAACGGCTTTAAAAAAGTGAAAAATAACTTTGATTTCGGAAGTCGGTGGCAAAAAAACGAAAATACAAAACCAGACACCGACTTCCGAAATCAAAGTTATTTTTCACTTTTTTAAAGCCGTTTTATTTTTTGTAAAAAAGTTTTTATTTCTCAGACTTTTCTACGGAAGTCGACAAAGTAACTCCTATTTATGTACGCTACCTTACCTACCCGGGGAGGATGCTAGAATTTTCTAGCTTGCTTTGCTCGCTATTGCAGTCTACATTCTCAAACAAAGTGATTCCTATTTTCTGTACAAATGTTAAAAGCAAATTTAACCTATCCAGAGTGATAAAATCTTCGAACTCTCTTCGCTCGCCCTAGCATCCTATATTCATCTAATTAAATGCTCTAATTTCAGTATAAGTCAACAAAGTATTTCCTATTCCTGTATTAATAGTCAAAAGAAAACCTAACTGATGAAATAGATGTATTTTTTCGCTATTTCGTAGTTGCTCGCATGCTGAATGTTGTTTATAATCATGAGTACTATAAAATCCAGCTCAGACCAAATAAAAAACCAACATATAGCCGGTCAGAGTGACGTGAGGCCAGTTTCGTAAACACTTAGTGAGGTGTAGTTTGATTGTAAATGGATCTAAATTTGTGCGTGTGAGCGTGTACCTATGCACAGAGCGGAGGTGTAGTTTTGGCATGCTTCACTGTATTGTTCGCAGCGGTATGCCTTGGTTTTTATTTGATCTGAGGTTAATAGTGAATTAAAAATCACCGTGTTTATTGAATTGTAGTATTTTTAAATATAGTGGAATGTAATACAGTAGCCTGAATAATACGCGTGACTGCGCCTGCGTCGTCACTATTGATCATGTAATTGATCCGTGGGATTACATCGCACCGAAAATGCGTGACACAAAAAAAAAACGGTCCATAGAGTAGAAAATATATCCGTTTATACCCATATCATGTTTTAATACGATTGGTTTCTCACGAATGTTTCGAAACTGCGCAACTTGATATCAGATGGGTAGATTTGTCTTTATTGCGCTGCCATTTGAAAATATATAGATTATTCGTGAGATAATAATACAGGAAATTACGACCAGGATATATACATATTTATATAGTAAAATTGTTCAGATCAATGCAGACAAAAATAATCGTGAAAACTTGCTGACAGAATATCGGAATCACCTATCGCAGATTCGTAGGTTTTGTACGGGACAACTAAGTTACCGAACGGAATTAATACAAAAGTGCTTAGCAATAATTATTGTAGTAAGATAAACTATGTTACTTTTACACTAAAAATCACCTTATAGCTTTAACAAAGTACTGGTTTTGATTCTACTTTATACATAGAGTATCTGGAAAAACCGAATCATGCTCGAAAAACTATTTATTCTCTCTAACTGCGAAAAAGAGTTAGAGGAGTGAGAGTAGAGTATTAATTAGTAGTATATAATAATACACCTACATAATAATATATATATCGCGATACAATCGTGTTCAGAGGCCCTAAAGGGCGGGGCCACGGCCGTGTCCTTGTGATCTTTCGCGTCCGGCCCTGGTCTAGGCCATAGTACGGAGCGAGAGGGCATGGGAAGCCGTCTTAATAAACGGCTATAACGAATAGAGAATCTGTGTTATAAATTCGAGCAATGCGAGTCAATACACAATTTTTGGCGTAATTAGTAGAGTGCCGAGGCACGTTTAGCATCGTAGTGTGACGAGTGCGCCGTAGTTAAAAGTTACCTATGAATAAAGTATTAAAACTAAATTCCTAAATATTATGTTCGATATTTTTAATACGTTCGAATTTACTTTCCGTTTTGGTACTCCCCATAATTATAACCCACCCACTTCCCACAGAATTCAAGTTTGAGAAACTAAAACCTGTACAGGGAACAGGAACTCACTGTGGCAATGGCGGAATAATTGATAGAGCGCTCAATAGTAAGAGACGAGTACCTACACACGGCTACACATGAAGCTATAAATTTCCAGTATAAGCTGACCTGGCATTGTGCGGAAATCCTATACAATGCTAGATCAGCATAAACTGGTAATGTGTAGCTTGATGTGTAGCCGTGTGTACAAATTCGGGACCTAGTAACAGTTCAAATTACAGTCACGAAGCCGTATGAGGATGAATATTGAATTAGTAATCACCTAACTAAGTGTTGTAAAATACTGAATTAGGTAGAATAATATCCTGTTTAAATACTCAAAGAAATACACACAAAATAGGATTCAATAGTAGGCCTAAGGCCTAAAACCTGGTTTCTGAAACACTCATTCGAAAAAATGTAAGACTAAAATATCGTTAAATCTCTGTTAAACACTAAAACATCGTAAAATCTCTGTTAAGTATGACTGGTTGACCAAAACCACTTCAGCTGATGAAATCACTTGAACATTTGACAGTTTTTCAGAAACCAGGGCCTAGGGGTTCAACAACTGTCACAGTAATAATCACCAGGCTTGCCCAAGGCAGGTTGGCGATTTCAAGGTAGTAGAAAAGAAATAAATCCAAACAAAAAAAGAATGGGTGTACTATAGATACAACTCTGCCCAACCCTTCGAGGAATACAGCCGTGATGATATATTAAATATATTATGAAAAAAAAAACAACTTACCATTATTTACAAGTCTTTTCAGCTTCCCATCTTTTAGTTTGGTATGGACTGTGACGTCTCGCCAGACTAACGTACAGGGTCTGAAGGTCGGTGCTGGTCCCAACACCTCTTCGATTTCAGGGAACAAGAGGTCATACTTTGACCCCGTGTCCTTAATCTTTGAATTGTGTTGAATCATTTCCTATAGAGGAAAAACAGATGTTTATTTTTGAGTCGAAATTTTATTGGGTTTTAATTTGACAGCAAAGCTATAATTTAAATTTAATTATCCTAAAGTTATTGATAGTATACCTACATTTTGAAACTAATTGCCATCAAAGATTCTGAATAAGATGTATAAATTTTGCTTATTTTTAAATTTAAATAGACTCATCGTTTTTTATCACTTAACAAATAATGATTCGTGAAAGGAAAATATTGTAAAGAATATTTAATATGATTGCATTTTAATTTACGTCTCCATTATTTTCTTATAATTAATTGATTCCATATAATTTTTTATATGGAATCAATTAATTATAAGAAATTCAGAACGAAAGAAACAATAAAAGTAGGTTTTCCTTTTCCTTTTCTCAAAATTCTTCTTTTAAAAATTTTCGTGACCGGGACGATAATTATGTGCAGGCACATATTTATTCGAAATTACACTAATGACTACATAAATAAGGTAAAGACGGGGGCCCAGATATGGTGTTCCATTTTTAAACAGCATTCAAAATTTCGCCATTAAAGACGAAGAAATAAAATAAAGTTTGCTACTTAAGAATGTGGTATCTATACTGTGAACGTTAGTTTATTAAGGGTTTGAACTTTGATCCAACGCAAACGTATAACGACAACGTTAAAGTTACGGTGATATACGTTCTAGATCCTTGATCACGTTATAGATACGGTACACGATTTAGTGTAAGTTTTAATAAGTATTTTAATTTCCACTGAACTTGATGCAAGAAGTCAGGCAGAATAAGCTTACTACTGATTAAAAACGGCAAACCGCAAAAATATCTGTACATACGTAGACCCGCGGAATATTTAAGTATCTATGAAAACTGACGTCTATTTAAGATTTACGATGAATTTTTAATTAATAGCCGATATAAAAATTCGCGATTAGCACATCCAATTCAAAAATATTCTACGCAAAGTTTATTTTTATTAAATGAACTTGCACTTAAAATACACTTGATCACTTTCTAAATTAAAGAGTAAATATTTTAAATAAAATAAAAAGTAGTAAATATTTTAAATGATAACACGTTCTCTTACGTAAGTCTCCTCAGCTGCTTGCTCTGTTGTGAAACTCAATCTGTCTCCACTTTTATTTGGGCTGGCACTCATTTTCTATTGCACGATGTCGTTACTAATTATTAAAAAAATAAAAAACATTTACTAATTTTTTAAATTTGGAATAGGAGTGAGCTGGGCGGTATTGTCAGCGAGTTCATTTTACCGATTGACCGATTGCTAAGAAGTTTTGGCGCCGGAACATAGCGCGTCTGCCTGCCAGTGCAGCGTTGATAGTTTGACATTACGACTTGCGTTAGAAAGGGACGGATGTGAATTAGAGTAGGATGTCGCTATTTTATTGGAAACAAAAGTAAAATGTGTCGGCCGGATAAGTAGGCTTCTAATGCATTGATAAAAATGTGTGATTAATTAATGGGTGTTTATGTGCTAACCATAAGTAAGTACTTTTAGATGGAAATGAAATCATGTTACTTACATTTGGCAGTTTCTAACGTTTTTACTTTTCATGTTAGAATTTGCATGTAAGTATTAGTTTTATATTATTGTGGGTACCTACTTAGCATCCAGCCTTAAGAGTGGCAACTAACTATAATATTGATTATGAAATGGAATAATTAATATCGTAACACCGATTATTTAGTTTTAGATTTAAAAAAGTATTTGAAAACTTTCCAAATGGTTTTTTTTACACCTAAAACGGTTACAACATCAAATTCAGTATTATAATTGCAATTCATTATTAAAATTCTAGTTTACTAGTTAACCACATTTCATATTTGCATTCAGTAATATTGCCAAATTAATCAAAACAGCGAAATGTTTGACAGCTATTTGCGACGTTGCCAACTTTTTGGATAAGCGCTCATAAATAGTTTAAATAAGAATTGCCTCATAGAAACCAATTAGGTACTCATAGCTAAATTGCAATGGCAGTTCGGTCATTAGACGAAAAAGTCAAGCTAAACTTTCAAAATAAACCATGTTGTTATGAAATAACAAGCAGCATACGGATTTCGAAAAATAATGATGACTTACGGAGAGATGAATTTTGTACCAGTTAGATTTTTAATTTGCACCCCCGTCCCGCCATCACCGTGACCTCTAACCTTGACTAGGGCCTCAAGCCTGCTATTACAATAGTGTCAGAAAGGTATCATTGATTTAATAATTGTTGATTTTGACAAGTTTGATAATCTACTAATATATTGGCGTAATTATGACTTTCCAATGGTCAGCCACTGACACTCCATTGAATTGGTAATCTCGTACATAATGACATATGAATGACTGACTTAGGCGGTAATCTGCTAAAATTGTGACAGTTCCTTTGATCAGTGACCTACCATTAGAACGTCATTGTGCAGTCATTGCTTTTAATTCGTTACGAGTATCGTGTTTGTGGTAGGTACAATGATCAACCAATGATCGACCATTATGAATTTAGCAGATTACAAACTTTTAGCAAAATGACAATACACTTACGATAAATAAGGCACTCTTTTACTTAGTTTCATGCTTCTAGCTAGACCATCGGTTCAGGCTTTGCGTTGTCTGTCAGTGAATTTAGAAAATTACGTTTTGGGTAGACAGGTACACCAAAATTCACAATCACAATCTTAACGGCACGGTTGGCACAGTGGTTAAGCAATTAACTGCTGCACTGCGTGTCGCGGGTTCGATTCCCCCACGGAACAAATATTTGTATGACCTACAAGTAGTTGTTCCGGGTCTGGCTGTTTGTGTATGTGAGTTCAAATGTTTGTAAACGCACCCACGATACGGGAGAAATTACTAGTGTGGGGCAATAAAAATAACTGTCATTTTGTCTATTCTTCCGTCGAAAAAACCCGTTTCTATGGTGCGCGTGCAGTTAGAAATTCCGAGATTTCAAATAAAGATATAGCGTACCTACCTACTCATTTAAATACTCTGTTTAATTCCCTTTTTGTTATTAAAGACCTTTAAAACAAATGTCACTTTTTATTTTTATTTTTTTATAACGATTTTCTTTAAATTATTGTAAAAAGTAAGTGTAAACTATAGTATAGTCTTCTCATACAGATCCATGTAACTGGAGAAACCTCGACCCCTGTCATAAAGGATGTCCTAGTTCAAGCTTCGAGACCTCATTGCTGTAACGTGTTCTGAAGTTTGGAAATAAAATACTATTACTTTACGAATATCAAAAAGGTTTAAAGGTGGTATTTAAAGGTTGACTGGTAGAAAAATTAAGTCCGCCTCTGTACATTTATGTGCTTGAAGTATTAATAAATAAATAAATATCAAACGATATATAAAATGCATTATTTAGACACAGATTCGCACTTAAATTTTTTAGGCCGATAATTGCCGAAACCCGAAGACGAAATTCGGTCGGACTCTATTAATTATACTAAGTTTTAATTTATTAACGAGTGAGAGAGTTAATTAGGTTCAGTTAATTGATTAAAATTAAAAGTGAAAGTCAAAGTCAAATCATTTATTATCATTTATTTCAAATAGGCCCTTACAAGGCACTTTTGAACGTCAAAAAATTTACAACCGTAACGGATTAGTCTAATGTACGTATGTGACACGAAGTAGGAACCTTCCGTAACATTGGACGAAACAACGGAGGACGTGATTAAGGAGTAGACCTGCATCATCCAGCTCAACCATTTTGTAGGGAACCGAATGATCCAACACACGCGCCACCATTAGCGAGACTACTTCTTCTATTACCAAGATTCACCTACCTAATTATTTTCTTAACGGACAGCCAGTTATTCGTAAGTAGGTTGCATGGAACAAACACATGGTTAAAGGTTTACGTTAAGGTTACTTTCCCCCTTATTTATAAACGTTGCTTAAAGTTAAGTAATGATTAGCGCCTGTTTAACCATACATTTTTGACGTTTAAATGTTTATTAACTTTAAACAACGTTTATGAATAAGAGGGGTAAAGTTTTAGCTCCAGTTAGCACGTTTGTGGTTAGTGGCTCAATATTACATCATTGTAGTGGCTATAGTCAACAAGAGTCAGTGCAATTAATCAGACTAATTGGACATCAGATCCTAGGTAGAGTCCTTTATACTTCTTAAGGTTTAGGCTCTTTCCTAGTGCTAGACTCCGTTATTCTTGGTTCCGTTTGTCTTCGGATACATATTATCATCTTAGGATAGGTACTTAATGCGATAACTACAAATCGATTTATGTTTTTTTGGTAAATGATTTGGGTTCATTCATGAGATGTATTGATTTCCTTTTAGAAACCTACCACACCATTTAACACGTTATCCATACAAATATGTAGTCCATTCAACTCCTGTCACATAATCACACAAATTGGATAGACCTTGTCTCTGAACTTTCTCTAGGTTTAATCTATAGCATATCGTTAGAATATAGTACCGTACTGTATTGCGATCGCTGATTGGTGCAGACGAAACGATGTGACGGCGGGTTTGAAAGGCTTCGGTTTTCATGTAACGTATCCGAGACATGTGACACCGCCCTACGGTCGGGTCACTGCGCACGGCCACAGGATAAAAAGATCAGTCGAACAACTTATGTACCGAAAATGTATGGGGACCATTAGTGACACGGCAGCACAGCCGCGTTCAGCCTTGTTCGGAATCACACCTTAACACCCAAATGAGCGATCGATACCTGCGACTTTCTGAGTTCAATACCTATGTTTCTTTACTAGCGTTTGTCCACGGATTCACCGGTGTGGAGGTCGGATCGAAACTTATCCCACGGGAACGTATTACCTGGATAAAAAAAGATTATATTTCCTAATCCAGGTCATGGTCTACCTGTGTATCAAATCAGTTCAGCCGATAAGGCGTGAAAATGTAAGAGACAGAGACATACAGTCAGTGTACTTTCGCATCTATAATATCTAAGGAGCTCGTAGCTAATTTATAACAGCCGCATAGGTCGATCCATCAAGTGAAGCTTGCCGGGGTTGGTCCGAGGATAGGTGACCATCTTTAGAAACCGAGACTCCTCCGTGCCTGGGAAAGCATACGTTAAGCCGCTGGTCTGGGTTGTGCAGGCCAGATAGGCTCTCGCTCTATATAAAATACTGGTATTCAGCTGCATCCAGTTACACTGGAAGCCGACCCCAACATAGTTGGAAAAGGGTAGGCAGAATGAATTTGAGAATGGGATTAAATTAAGCCAAAATGATGAATGAAATAATTTACGCACGATCAAAGATCAGGTTTACGATAAGAGACAAGATTATCTACTTCCTTATAGTTAAGATTGTAATCTTAAAAGAATAATAATAATTGTGAGACAGGCTGTATAAATTAAGATATGAATCACTTGTCAATGCCCTTTGGAAATAGCTACCGAAGACGCTTTGTTTATTGGAAAGAAAATCTCCTATCCTAATCCCTGGAAGGCGACCCCAACATTGTTGAGGAAAAAGGTTAGGTTAGGTAGATTTTTTAATACCTACTATTAGTATGGAAGTATGGATAACATTCAGTAAAAAGTAGGTCGACAACAAATTCTTAAAAAATGAGGTTCGCTAAATAATAAACAAAGGTGCTGTTATTTTCATGAGCTCGTGCCATGCTCAAATATGGCCTCACAGTGATAGAGCTTGTTATCTTTTATTAACACAAATATTAAAATTTAAGTACAAACATGTGTACATGATGATTAAACGTATTGTTACTACCGTAACACGGCAATTCCCATGAACATATTAATTTGAATATTTTGAGAATGGGAATAAATTAAGCCAAAATGATGAATGAAATAATTTACGCATGATCAAAGATAAGATAAGACATAAGATTATCTACTTCCTTATAGTAAAGATTGTAGTGTTAAAAGAATAATAATAATTGTGAGTCAGGCTGAAGTAATAAAATTCGCACGGGTCCATCGATCCGGTTAAGCTACGCTTGCCGCGGTCGATCCGTGGATGGGTGACCATCCATTTTTTTAATTTTTTTATTTATCATTAATACAAAAAAACACAGGATTACATATTAAATAGCAACCAAAAACCACTAAGGTTTAAACTTGTGCTATCATGAGTCTATCTCAACATCTAACTATACAATGAAGCATTTTAAGTACGCGTTATATTGCCGATACAGATGATATTATATTAGTTCCTTAAATAGTTACAATCATCCCTATAATATGATATTTTTATGTGTGATACATTTGTTTATTTCTGAGGGTAGGGTATTACATACCGAGAATCCTCTGTGAACTCGAAAAGCACGTTAAGCCGTTGGTCTCAGCTGTCATTCGTAGACCTAGCCCAAAAGTCTGCCAACCAGTCATACCAAGTGGTATGTGTTACCCAGTTACTGGGTTGTGGAGGGCAGATAGGCAGTCGCTCCATGTAAAATACTGGTATTCAGCTGCGTCCGGTTACACTGGAAGCCCGTATTTGAGAATGGTAATAAATTAAGTCAAAATGGTTAATGAAATAATTTACCTACGCATGATCAAAGATAAGATAAGAGATAAGATTATCTACTTCCTTATTATTGATTGTAATCTTAAAAGAATAATAATAATTGTGAGACAGGCTGTATAAATTAAGATATGAATCACTTGTCAATGACCCTTTGGAAATAACTACCGAAGACATTTCGTTTATTGGAAAAACATCTCCTAGCTAGTCTGTAGTGATTTATAAGTTGCTAATTATAATTGACCTAGACATAGATTAAAAAACTAGGAATACTTGTTTAAAAATGTGAAGACTTGTAACTGGCTGTCAGTCACATTTTCAAGTTCTTAGTAGCTATGTTTTGTTTAGCTGTAAGTCATCCAAAGGAAAAAAAAAAACAGCCGTTTGCGTGTCGGACCTCGCATAATGAAGGGTTCCGTAGTTGGGATGAATTTATCCCAAAAATAAACTTAACACGTTTTAGTGCCTTCGTTTTAGTGGGTTCATCGCGTCGCATATGGAAGCCTTATTTTAAATGTAGGTTTTTCTTAGCGAATACAGCATTATAAACCGTGAAAATAAAGTCTGATGTATATTTTAACAACATTTATTAATATATGCGTTGGTTTTAAAATACAGGCATTTTTTTTTTGTTTATTTTTACAAATATTCACTAAAAATTTAAAAGTTTGGAAACTACGTATAGCCACAAGACCCCCTGCAAACACTATTTCACTTCGTTTTACAGTGTTTTATAACACGGTTTTAAACCTAAGGCCGTTGACCGTCCGCGATGGTTAACTTTAGCGCAAACGTAATGTCGCGGTAACCCTCCCGGAGGGTTCACTTCCAATATGTATGGCGGCATGGCGTATGAGTTCTATGAAAACGGGTGGAGTCGAAAGTGTTTACATTGTAGTTGAGAAACATGCTCTCCCATACATCAATATACTTCACGGTCAAATTTCCAACTGCAAATTAAAGTTTGTAATTTAAAAAAACAAATTTGTTACATATTAACGATTTTCGGACATTTTCCTTTTCATGTGTTGTGAGACCTTGTTTCCTGAGCAAACCTCAAGCTCAAGCTGAAACTTTTTTTTTTGATGAATTCGTCCCAACTACAGAAAGCTTAATTTTCAAAATTCAAATTCATTTATTCAAAAGGTAACTTTTTGGTCCAATAGTAGGTCGCACAGTAGGTAGTATACATAAACTCACGCCTTCTTCTCATGGGGGTAGGTTGAAACTACAGAACGCCACCTGCTACGATCCTTACATACGGCTTTTGCCTCGTTTACGTTCATACATCTGGCCATACACGCACGCCGGTTGCGAGTACTACGCACCTGTCCCTTCTGAAGAACATCACCAATAAGGTCAGTATAATTATGTCCTCCTATGGCGTCTCCCGGCGTTTCCAGTCACGTCTGCTTGTAAATACATTTTATTCGTCGCCTTTCATTCATCCTCTCAACATGACCAAACCATCTCAGCAGACCCTTTTAAATTTTTGTCCATACATCTTCTCTTAACTCACACCGTTGTCTTATGTTATTACATCATTCTTCAGCCTATCACACATGTACGAGGTAGTAAACGTAAGTATATATTTAAAAACGATTCATACATAACATTGAAAATACTATAAAATCAACAATACTCATACAATTAAAATATTCAATACAATGTCACATTTTTCCAATAAAACCTCAAATAAATTTCACAAAAACTAAATTTAAAAAAACACATACGAAATGAAATGAAATCAATCAATCAATCTGCCTAGCCTTTTCCCAACTATATTGGGGTCGGCTTCCAGTCTAACTGGATGCAGCTGAATACCAGTATTTTACATGAAGCGACTGCCTATCTGACCTCCACAACCCAGTAACTGGGTAATACGATACCCCTTGGTAAGACTGATTGTCAGACTTTCGGGCTTCTGACGACCCGTAACGACTGTCAAAGATCCATGAATGACAGCCGGGACCAACGGCTTAACGTGCTTTCCGAGGCACGGAGAAGTCTCGGTATGTAAAGATGGTCACCCATCCACAGACCAACCCTGGCAAAAAAATGAAAATGAAATGAAATGAATTTGTTTATTTTGTAAATAGGTTATTGGAATCACTTTTACACGTCATCTTAAAAATAAATAAAAATTAGATGAGTTCGGCGTTTCCTATCTGACTACTCTTAGAAGAAAGGCCGAAACAAACTCAGAGGTCACAGTCTCTTTTAAAGTCCAGACATAATCTTGGTCAGGCCATATGAGGACTAATCTACATGAGATTAGTCTGAAATGATCATTTGAGAAAAGAACCACACAGATTTGAGTGGACCTGTCCTGTCAGTGCAAGCATTTGTCAGTTATCGTTGAGCTCAACTCAGAACTTAAGGAGCTCAACTCGACGACCAATACCAAAGAAAGGTCATTTGGATAGGCCGCATAAACTACTCACATACAATCATCACCTTTTAATAAAGATAAAATAAAAACACAATAATTATAATTTTCTAACCGGCATTAGAAAAACAACATTGCCACAGCCATGTCGGATGTAAGGACAGTCCAGCCTATCTGCGATCATTGCTAGGATCGCATTGGGGATGGCTCGCACCCGGCGCACCAGGGATGCACACCGCTTGCGCATAGACGCGTAGAAACAGTCAGTGCGTGCCATTGAGACCATCCCAGATGCGCTACACAAACGGGGCAGCCCCAGCACCGCCCGGAACGTGTTTTTGTACTGGACACGGAGGGCACTGTAAGCCCTTTCAGTATAGTCAACCCACAGGCTTCACGCGTACAGTGATGCTAAGTACGCTCTAAAAAGCGTGACTTTCGCACCAGCAGAACCACGTGAAAAACTGCGGGATATCATCGACAGTGCCCTCCACTCCCGCTCCATGACAGCATGGTCTTCTAGGTCCTCGGTGAGTAGATGCCCTAGATATTTCAATTGGTCCACTTGGTCTATTGGAACATCATCAAGATGAACAGCCGGTATGTTCATAGAACTCGACACACCGTGGTTCACGCGTGGGGTCGCGCCACTCATTGGGCGTGGTTCGACACGATCTCGGCCGTTTTTTTTTTTTTTAGTATACTTGGTCATAATAACTGAGTAGATAAGAAATAACATTAGATATCAGAATGGGTATATTAAAAAGCACTAATTAAACTATTATCTTGTCTTGTACCACATAAATTAAATGTGTTGACAGCTTTTGCTGTCAGGTTCGCGAATGCAGCCTCGACCGAAACGTTGACCTTCTACAAGGTGGTCAAACTCTGTAGCAACTGCTTTGTACACGTGGATATTTACAGAAAAAATATTGTGATTTTAATTGAGCAACTTTCCTGTTAAAAACCTCATATTTTAAATTAGAATCTGAAGCTGTCGATAAATTCAAAGCAATAAGCCACTACTTAATCGGGGTCAGGTTACAGATTTGCACTATCAAAAGATACACGTGTCTTAAACGTTCCTGCCGCTAAATTACTATCTTATGATATATGCGTTGGTTTTAAAATCCAAGCATTTTATTTTATTTTGTTTACTTTACAAAATATTCACAAAAAATTGAATAGTTTGGAAACTACGTATAGCCACAATACCCCCTGCAAACACAATTTTACTTCGTTTTACAGTGTTTTATAACACGGTTTTGAACCTAATGTCGTTGACCGTCCGCGATGGTTAACTTTAGCGCAAACGTAACGTCGGTAACCCTCCCGGAGGGTTCACTTCCAATATGTATGGTGGCATGGCGTATGACTTCCATGAAAATGGGTGGAGTGGAAAGTGTTTACATTGTAGTTGAGAAACATGCTCTCCCATACATCGATGTACTTCACGGTCAAATTTCCAACTGCAAATTGAAGTTTGAAATTTAAAAAAACAAATGTGTTACATATTAAAGGACATTTCCCTTTTCATATCACATCGTCTCTTTTAAAGTCCTGAAATAATCTTAGTGAGGCCATGAGGATCATGTAGATTAGTCTGAAATGGTCTTTTGAGAAAAGAACCACACAGATTTGAGTAGAAATGTCCTGTCAGTGCAAGCATTTGTCAGTTATCGTTGAGCTCAACTCAGAACTTAAGGAGCTCAACTCGACGACCAATACCAAAGAAAGGACATTTGGATAGGCCGCATAAACTACTCACATACAATCATCACCTTTTAATAAAGATAAAATAAAAACACAATAATTATTATTTTCTAACCGGCATTAGAAAAACAACATTGCCACAGCCATGTCGGATGTAAGGACAGTCCAGCCTATCTGCGATCATTGCCAGGATCGTATTGGGGATGGCTCGCACCCGGCGCACCAGGGATGCACACCGCTTGCGCGTAGACGCGTAGAAACAGTCAGTGCGTGCCATTGAGACCATCCCAGATGCGCTACAGAAAAGGGGCAGCCCCAACACCGCCCGGAACGTGTTGTTGTACTGAACACGGAGGGCACTGTAAGCCCTTTCAGTATAGTCAACCCACATGCTTCACGTGTACAGTGATGCTAAGTACGCTCTAAAAAGCGTGACTTTCGCACCAGCAGAACCACGTGAAAAACTGCGGGCTATCATCGACAGTGCCCTCCGCTACCGCTCCATGACAGCATGGTCTTTTAGGTCCTCGGTGAGTAGATGCCCTAGATATTTCAATTGGTCCACTTGGTCTATTGGAACATCATCAAGATGAACAGCCGGTATGTTCATAGGACACGCACCGTGGTTCACGCGTGGGGCCGCGCCACTCATTGGGCGTGGTTCGACACTATGTCGGCCGTTTTTTTTTTTTTAATTTACTCGGTCATTATAACTGAGTAGATAAGAAATTACATTAGATATCAGAATGGGTATATTAAAAAGCACTAATTAAACTATTATCTTGTCTTGTACCACATAAATAAAATGTGTTGACAGCTTTTGCAGTCAGGTTCGCTAATGCAGCCTCGACCGAAACGTTAACCTTCTACAAGGTGGTCAAACTCTGAGGCAACAGCTTTGTACACGTGGATATTTATAGAAAAAATATTATGATTTTAATTGAGCAACTTTTCCTGTTAAAAACCTCATATTTTAAATTAGAATCTGAAGCTGTTGATAAATTCAAAGCAATAAGCCACTACTTAATCGGGGTCAGGTTACAGCTTTGCTATATCAAAAGATACACGTGTCTTGCCGCTAAATTACTATCTTATACTTAATATATGCGTTGGTTTTAAAATCCAAGCATTTTATTTTATTTTGTTTACTTTACAAAATATTCACAAAAAAATTAATAGTTTGGAAACTACGTATAGCCACAAGACCCTATTTTACTTCGTTTTACAGTGTTTTATAACACGGTTTTGAACCTAATGCCGTTAACCGTCCGCGATGGTTAACTTTAGCGCAAACGTAACGTCGGTAACCCTCCCGGAGGGTTCACTTCCAATATGTATGGCGGCATGGCGTATGAGTTCTATGAAAATGGGTGGAGTCGAAAGTGTTAACATTGTAGTTGAGAAACATGCTCTCCCATACATCGATATACTTCACGGTCAAATTTCCAACTGTAATCGTCGCATAGTAGGTAGTATACATAAACTCACGCCTACTTCTCATGGGTGTAGGTTGAAACTACAGAACGCCACCTGCTACGATCCTTACATACTGCTTTTGCCTCGTTTACGTTCATACATCTGGCCATACACGCACGCCGGTTGCGAGTACTACGCACCTGTCCTTTCTGAAGAACATCACCAATAAGGTCAGTATATTTCCTCCTAGGGCGTCCCCTCCCGGCGTTTCCAGTCACATCTGCCTTTTAAATACATTTTATTAGTCACCTTTCATTAATCCTCTCAACATGACCAAACCATCTTGGCATACCCTTTTCAATTTTTGTCCCTACATCTTCTTTTAACTCACACCGTTGTCTTATGTTATCACATCATTCTTCAGCCTATCACACATGTACGAGGTAGTAAACGTAAGTGTGTATATTTAAAAACGATTCATACAAAATACTATAAAATCAACAATATTCATAAAATTAAAATATTCAATACAATGTCACATTTTTCCAATAAAACCTTAAATAAATTTCACAAAAAACAAATTAAAAAAAAAAAATTGTTTATTCTGTAAATAGGATATTAGAATCACTTTTACATGTCATCATAAAAAAATTAAAAATTAGTTAGATGTGTTCGGCGTTTCCTATCTGACTACTCTGAGAAGAAAGGCCGAAACAAACTCAGAGGTCACAGTCTCTTTTAAAGTCCTGAAATAATCTTGGTCAGGCCATGAGGTCCATCTAAATTAGTCTGAAATGGTCTTTTGAGAAAAGAACCACACAGATTTGAGTGGACATGTCCTGTCAGTGCAAGCATTTGTCAGTAATCGTGGAGCTCAACTCGACGAACAATACCAAAGAAAGGACATTTGGATAGGCCACATAAACTACTCACATACAATCATCACATTTTAATAAAGATAAAATAAAAACACAATAATTATAATTTCCTAACCGGCATTAGAAAAGCAACATTGCCACAGCCATGTCGGATGTAAGGACAGTCCATCCTTACATCCGACCGAAGATCTGCGATCATTACCAGGATCGCATTAGGGATGGCTCTCACCCGGCGCACCAGGGATGCACACCGCTTGCGCATAGACGCGTAGAAACAGTCAGTGCGTGCCATTGAGACTGTATGGAATAAAAATGCGTGGAAACTTTGTAAAACTATAATTTTAACTTTATTGGGCGGAGAACACAGCCGGTCGTATCAATCTTTAACAGGAAGCGGCGCAACATCGACAAAACATAGTGTTGCAAGTTTATACATAAAAAAAACTATTATGATACATTCACACAAGGAATATTCTTAGTTTCTATTTTCTATGTTTAGTTTATTCTAAACAAGACCATCCCAGATGCGCTACAGAAACGGGGCAGCCCCAACACCGCCCGGAACGTGTTGTTGTACTGGACACGGAGGGCACTATAAGCCCTTTCAGTATAGTCAACCCACAGGCTTCACGTGTACAGTGATGCTAAGTACGCTCTAAAAAGCGTGACTTTCGCACCAGCAGAACCACGTGAAAACCTGCGGGCTATCATGTTGACTCGCATCGACAGCGCCCTCCGCTCCCGCTCCATGACAGCATGGTCTTCTAGGTCCTCGGTGAGTAGATGCCCTAGATATTGGTCCAGTTGGTCTATTGGAACATCACCAAGATGAACAGCCGGTATGTTCATAGGACTCGACACACTGTGGTACACGCGTGGGGCCGCGCCACTCATTGTACGTGGTTTGACACGCTCTCAGCCGTTTTTTTTTTCTAAATATATTTGGTCGTAATAACTGAGTAAATAAGAAATTACATTAGATATCAGAATGGGTATATTAAAAAGCACGAATTAAACTATTATCTTGTCTTGTACCACATAAATTAAATGTGTTGACAACTTTTGCTGTCAGATTCGCGAATGCAGCCTCAACCGAAACGTTGACCTTCTTCAAGGTGGTCAAACTCTGTGGCAACGGCTTTGTACATGTGGATATTTACAGAAAAAATATTATGATTTTAATTGAGCAACTTTTCCTGTTAAAAACCTCATATTTTAAATTAGAATCTGAAGCTGTTGATAAATTCAAAGCAATAAGCCACTACTTAATCGGGGTCAGGTTACAGCTTTGCTATATCAAAAGATACACGTGTCTTACCGCTAAATTACTATCTTATACTTAATATATGCGTTGGTTTTAAAATCCAAGCATTTTATTTTATTTTGTTTACTTTACAAAATATTCACAAAAAAATTAATAGTTTGGAAACTACGTATAGCCACAAGACCCTATTTTACTTCGTTTTACAGTGTTTTATAACACGGTTTTGAACCTAATGCCGTTAACCGTCCGCGATGGTTAACTTTAGCGCAAACGTAACGTCGGTAACCCTCCCGGAGGGTTCACTTCCAATATGTATGGCGGCATGGCGTATGAGTTCTATGAAAATGGGTGGAGTCGAAAGTGTTAACATTGTAGTTGAGAAACATGCTCTCCCATACATCGATATACTTCACGGTCAAATTTCCAACTGTAAATTGAAGTTTGTAATTTCAAAAAACAAATGTGTTACATATTAACGATTTTCGGACATTTTCCTTTTCATGTGTTGTGAGACCTTGTTTCCTGAGCAAACCTCAAGCTCAAGCTGAAACTTTTTTTTTGATTATTTCGTCCCAACTACAGAAAGCTTAATTTTCAAAATTCTAATTCATTTATTCAAAAGGTAACTTTTTGGTCCAACAGTAGGTCGCATAGTAGGTAGTATACATAAACTCACGCCTACTTCTCATGGGGGTAGGTTGAAACTACAGAACGCCACCTGCTACGATCCTTACATACTGCTTTTGCCTCGTTTACGTTCATACATCTGGCCATACACGCACGCCGGTTGCGAGTACTACGCACCTGTCCCTTCTGAAGAACTTCACCAATAAGGTCAGTATATGTCCTCCTATGGCGTCCCCTCCC
This sequence comes from Xanthia togata, assembly GCA_963853775.1. NCBI lineage: Eukaryota > Metazoa > Arthropoda > Insecta > Lepidoptera > Noctuidae > Xanthia > Xanthia togata. Next base: position 5,409,676 of record OY970802.1, on the reverse strand, counting down.
GGTGTTTCCAGTCACGTCTGCCTAACGAACACATACGAAATGAAATGAAATGAAATGAAATTGTTTATTTTGTAAATAGGATATTGGAATCACTTCTACGTCATCTTAAAAAAAAAAAAAAAAAATGTGAGTTCGGCGTTTCCTATCTGACTACTCTCAGAAGAAAGGCCGAAACAAACTCAGAGGTCACAGTCTCTTTTAAAGTCCAGACATAATCTTGGTCAGGCCATATGAGGACCATGTAGATTAGTCTGAAATGATCTTTTGAGAAAAGAACCACACAGATTTGAGTGGACATGTCCAGTCAGTGCAAGCATTTGTCAGTAATCGTTGAGCTCAACTCAGAGCGCTCAACTCGACGAACAATACCAAAGAAAGGACATTTCGATAGGCCGCATAAACTACTCACATAAAATCATCACATTTTAATAAAGATAAAATAAAAACACAATAATTATAATTTCCTAGCAACATTGCCACAGCCATGTCGGATGTAAGGACAGTCCAGCCTATCTGCGATCATTGCCAGGATCGCATTGGGGATGTCTCGCACCCGGCGCACCAGGGATGCACACCGCTTGCGCGTAGACGCGTAGAAACAGTCAGTGCGTGCCATTGAGACCATCCCAGATGCGCTACACTAACGGGGCAGCCCCAACACCGCCCGGAACGTGTTGTTGTACTGGACACGGAGGGCACTATAAGCCCTTTCAGTATAGTCAACCCACAGGCTTCACGCGTACAGTGATCGCGTACGCTCTAAAAAGCGTGACTTTCGCACCAGCAGAACCACGTGAAAACCTGCGGGCTATCATGCTGACTCCCATCGACAGCGCCCTCCACTCCCGCTCCATGACAGCATGGTCTTCTAGGTCCTCGGTGAGTAGATGCCCTAGATATTTCAATTGATCCACTTGGTCTATTGGAAAATCATCAAGATGAACAGCCGGTATGTTCATAGAACACGACACACCATGGTTCACGCGTGGGGCCGCGCCACTCATTGTGCGTGGTTCGACACGCTCTCGGCCATTTTTTTTTTTTTTTTAAGTATACTTGGTCATAATAACTGAGTAAATAAGAAATTACATTAGATATCAGAATGGGTACATTAAAAAGCACTAATTAAACTATTATCTTGTCTTGTACCACATAAATTAAATGTGTTGTCAACTTTTGCTATCAGGTTCGCGAATGCAGCCTCAACCGAAACGTTGACCTTCTACAAGGTGGTCAAACTCTGTGGCAACTACTTTGTACGCGTGGATATTTACGGAAAAAATATTGTGATTTTAATTGAGCAACTTTTCCTGTTAAAAACCGCATATTTTAAATTATAATCTAAAGCTGTTGATAAATTCAAAGCAATAAGCCACTACTTAATCGGGATCAGGTTACAGATTTGCACTATCAAAAGATACACGTGTCTTAAACGTCCCTGCCGCTAAATTACTATCTTATAATATATGCGTTGGTTTTAAAATCCAAGCATTTTATTCAATTTTGTTTACTTTACAAAATATTCACAAAAAATTGAATAGTTTGGAAACTACACACAAGACCCCCTGCAAACACTATTTTACTTCGTTTTACAGTGTTTTATAAAACGGTTTTGAACCTAATGCCGTTGACCGTCCGCGATGGTTAACTTAAGCGCAAACGTAACGTCGGTAACCCTCCCGGAGGGTTCACTTCCAATATGTATGGCGGCATGGCGTATGAGTTCTATGAAAATGGGTGGAGTCGAAAGTGTTAACATTGTAGTTGAGAATCATGCTCTCCCATACATCGATATACTTCACGGTCAAATTTCCAACTGCAAATAGGAGTTTGTAATTTCAAAAAACAAATGTGTTACATATTAACGATTTTCGGACAATTTCCTTTTCATGTGTTGTGAGACCTTGTTTCCTGAGTAAACCTCAAGCCCAAGCTGAAACATTTTTTTTTGATTAATTCGTCCCAAGTACAGAAAGCTTAATTTTCAAAATTCAAATTCAAAATCATTTATTTAAAAGGCAACTTTTTGGTCCAATAGTAGGTCGCACAGTAGGTAGTATACATACATACATAAACATAAACTCACGCCTTCTTCTCATAGGGGTAGGCAAAAACTACAGAACGCCACCTGCTACGATCCTTACATACTCCTTTTGCCTCGTTTACGTTCATACATCTGGTCATACACGCACGCCGGTTGCGCGTACTACGCACCTGTCCTTTCTGAAGAACATCACCAATAAGGTCAGTATATGTCCTCCTAGGGCGTCCCCTCTGAACTTAAGGAGCTCAACTCGACGAACAATACCAAAGAAAGGACATTTGGATAGGCCGCCTAAACAACTCACATACAATCATCAAATTTTAATAAAGATAAAATAAAAACACAATAATTATAATTTCCTAACTAGAAAAGCAACATTGCCACAGCCATGTCGGATGTAAGGACAGTCCAGCCTATCTGCGATCATTACCAGGATCGCATTGGGGATGGCTCGCACCCGGCGCACCAGGGATGCACACCGCTTGCGCATAGACGCGTAGAAACAGTCAGTGCGTGCCATTGAGACTGTATGGAATAAAAATGCGTGGAAACTTTGTAAAACTATAATTTTAACTATACTGGGCGGAGAACACAGCCGGTCGTATCAATCTTTAACAGGAAGCAGCGCAACATCGACAAAACATAGTGTTGCAAGTTTATACATAAAAAAAAACTATTATGATACATTCACACAAGGAATATTCTTAGTTTCTATTTTCTATGTTTAGTTTGTTCTAAACAAGACCATCCCAGATGCGCTACAGAAACGGGGCAGCCCCAACACCGCCCGGAACGTGATGTACTGGACACGGAGGGCACTGTAAGCCCTTTCAGTATAGTCAACCCACAGGCTTCACGTGTACAGTGATGCTAAGTACGCTCTAAAAAGCGTGACCTTCGCACCAGCAGAACCACGTGAAAACCTGCGGGATATCATGTGGCTCGCATCGACAGCGCCCTCCGCTCCCGCTCCATGACAGCAGATCTTTTAGGTCCTAGGTGAGTAGATGCCCTAGATATTTCAATTCATCGAGTTGAGCTCCTTAAGTTCTGAGTTGAGCTCCACGATTACTGACAAATGCTTGCACTGGCAGGACAGGTCCACTCAAATCTGCGTGGTTCTTTTCTCAAAATACCATTTCAGACAGTAATCTACATGGTCTTTATATGGCCTGATCAAGATTATTTCTGGATTTTAAAAGAGACTGTGACCCCTTTTTTTATTTTATTTTTTGGGTGGGAAATCATGAATTGACGTCTCCCGCTCTGGGCGGGGCTTACTGACTATAACCCACCCGTGTTCCTTCTGTTGCCTGTGCAATGCCAGGGGGCCACGGTATCCCTTTCGGACTTTCCCGCAACCCCGACAGGCAGACTGTGACCCCTGAGTTTGTTTCGGCCTTTCTTATCAGAGTAGTCAGATAGGAAACACCGAACTCATCTAGCAATTTTTTTTTTTTTAATATGACGTGTAAAAGTGATCCCGATAATCTATTTACAGAATAAACAATTTTATTTCAATTGTTCCACTCGGTCTATTGGAACATCATCAAGATGAACAGCCGGTATGTTCATAGGACTCGACACACCGTGGTACATGCGTGGGGCCGCGCCACTCATTGTGCGTGGTTCGACACGCTCTCACCCGTTTTTTTTTTCAAATATATATATTTTATATATAATATAAATATTTTAGTGTTAGCTTGTATATTGTAATTAAGATTTATAAATATTATACATATATATTTAATAGAATAGGTATATTAAAAAGCACTAATTAAACTATTATCTTGTCTTGTACCACATAAATTAAATGTGTTGACAGCTTTTGCTGTCAGGTTCGCTAATGCATCCTCGACCGAAACGTTGACCTTCTACAAGGTGGTCAAACTCTGAGGCAACTGCTTTGTACACGTGGATATTTACAGAAAAAATATTGTGATTTTAATTGAGCAACTTTTCCTGTTAAAAACCGCATATTTTAAATTATAATCTGAAGCTGTTGATAAATTGAAAGCAATAAGCCACTACTTAATCGGGGTCAGGTTGCAGATTTGCACTATCAAAAGATACACGTGTCTTAAACGTCCCTGCCGCTAAATTACTATCTCATAATATTATGATTAATTTACATGGTCAAACTTTGCATTGGAAATGACATTTAGTTTAGAAACACTTAAACAACCAATACTTTAAACAAGTTTGTTTTTATTGTTATAGATAACAATTTAAATAAACAAAAAACCGGCCAAGTGCGTGTCGGACCACGCACAAAGAAGTGTTCCGAAGCTGGTATTAATTTATCCCAAAAACAAACTTAACTTTGTAGTTGACAAAAACTTTTTCACAAAAAATAAAACCGACTTCCAAAAAATAACACTACAAAGTGCAAAATAACTTCGATTTCGGAAGTCGGTGTCTTACGGGTTTTATTTTGGTTTTTTTGCCACCGACTCCGTTGGGTTTTTTTATACTTTTTAGTTGTGGTACCTACACAAAACCCCCACAAAAATTTGAATACCCATTACCTGCTATGTAAATTACAGTGACAGGAACTGTTAGAATATCATCCACATATACTAGATGGGAAAAATACGTATTATTGAAGCTAACTCAAAAACACCTCATCAGATCTTGACCAAATTTATATGGGACCACTTCTGAAGTATGCCCTACCAAACAAAAAAAGAATCATCAAAATCAATTCATAATTGGCGGAGTAATCGCGTAACAAAAATACAAAAAAAAAAAAAAAAAAAAACAACCGAATTGAGAACCTCCTCCTTTTTGAAGTCGGTTGAAAACAGATTCTCCATGACACCTCCACGCGTTCCTGAGAAAATGAGTTTCTGGACAGACAGACGGACAACGAAGTGATCCTATAAGGGTTCCGTTTTTTCCTTTTGGGGTACGGAACTCTAAAAATACTCGATTGGTCTTATAGAACAAATTAACAGTGTACCCCATTGAAGCAGACTATCGAAAACCAAACATAACGTAGTCTTTGTTTTACTGTAAATTTTGTAATCTATGACCCGGGTTTGTCCTTAGGTACTAATAACATCACTTGTCGGATAAAAAGTACAGCATATCTTTGTGGACCATAAGAAAAGCAAATAAAAAGATCTTAAAGATTGTTTAATAATAGAGATGATTTGTTTTAATTATCCACTAGGCTGCCCCCTGATTCGCACGGGTGGGACATGTCAAGACATTGAGATTTATCTCTACTTATTTTTTTTTTTGTTTTTAATTCTGCCTGTAGTCTACTATTTAGAAACCAAGTAGTACTTTTTTAAAATTATTTGATGTAGTAACGACTTTGTATCACTCGAACGTAAATTCCTCGGATCCTTTCGATATTTTTTTTTCTATCTTGGATTATTATTTATATATAAGTAGACGATTATTTAATGTCTCAAAAAATATTTCATAACAATGAAATTGCAAAAAAAAACTATGTGAAAAAGCCGTGTTTAAATAAAGATAGTTTTTTTAAAGCGTTTCCCATAAATTTTTCAAGAAAATTACCTATATCTCGAAAAATATTAAGAATCGCATAACGTACACGGGGTGTTTTCGCATTTCCCTTGGCTTGAGGATTGTTTTTTTAATGATGTCAGTAATTGGACACAGCCAAAATTGATTATTTTAGTTATTTTGATACTCTTATGTCATATGGAGTTCTCCTCTGGGGAACCTGTTCGGACATTAATACTATCTTTGTTCTACAGAAAAGGGCTGTTCGAGCCATTTACAACCTAGGTACGAGAGATTCCCTTCCTAATTATTCATATTATATACATATCAGTATTATATAATTTTAATTTTTGTGAATGTTAGGACTGTGGATATTTTTTTTTCTTTTGTCCGTTAATTTTAATGATGGTATTGTTCGTCGAGTTGAGCTCCTTAAGTTCTGAGTTGAGGTCCACGATTACTGACAAATACTTGCACTGACAGGACAGGTCCACTCAAATATGTGTGGTTCTTTTCTCAAAAGACCATTTCAGACTAATCTACATGGTCATGGTCATGGACCAAGATTTTGTCTGGAATTTAAAAGAGACTGTGACTTCTGAGTTTGTTTCGGCCTTTCTTCTCAGAGTAGTCAGATAGGAAACGCCGAACTCATCTAACTAATTTTTAATATTTTTTTAAGATGACGCGTAAAAGTGATTCCAATATCCTGTTTACAGAATAAACAATTTCATTTCAGGACCACCCTATATATTAAGTAATGTATTAAACTATTATTAAACCTATGACCTTCCGGAATAAATGCTCTTAATGATGGTAAAAACCGCATCAATAATCCATTGATAGGTAGAAGATCTAAGCGTTCACACATGGTTCTCAAAGACAGACACAAAAAGAAAAAAAAGAAAAAAAAAATTATGTTTATTCTGCACAAACGAAACGCACATTAAAAGAAAAGAAAAAAAAAACAAAATTAGCCAAAAGCCTCGTATTCAACCAACAAAAAAAGTTTTGTAATGTTTTTCATTGAAAAGCGAGTTTGTTTTATAGGTACTATCTGCATACCTAGATGTACGTTTACTGTGTTGTTATCCCCTCATCTCGCTATTCATCACGCTGTTAGTCATCACATTATTTTTCCATTTACCAATTCTCAACCAGTAATCATAGGGACCAAACGATTTATTAAAATCACACCTAAATAGATTTATTGAATTGACGACAATTCACTACTTCCTGTGGAGAGCAATAGTGGCTATAGCTTGCGACATCAATGGAAGATACTAACCTTGGTAGGTTAGGTAGCTCGTAATTAATAAGAAATACATAAATGCACAATATGGATGGATGGCCGGTGGAACAGACGAGTCTGGGAGTGGAGACTGCGTATGGCAAGCGTAGCGTGGGACGCCCCTCAGCTAGATGGACTGATGACCTTAGGAAAGTGGCTGGGACAGGGTGTTGTAGCGCAGGCTGGGAGAAGCCTGTGTCCAGCAGTCGACTACAAAAGGCTGAGTAGAAATGCTCAATGCAGTTCTTACCTACCACTGTAAGAAATAGTAATCGTTAGCATCCAACTGCCATCTGCTTACCTTTTTCCCAACTATGTTCGGGTTGGCTTCCAGTCTAACCGCATGCAGCTGAATACCAATATTTTACATGGAGCGAATGCCTATCTGACCTCCATAACTCAGTTACTGTTTAATATGATATCTTTTGGTAAGACTGATTGTCAGATTGTCGGAGTTTTGATGACCCGTAACGATTGCCAAAGATCCAAGAATGACGGCCGGGATACTGGTTTAAGATGCTATCCGAGTCACGGAGGGGTCTCGGTATGTAAAGATGCCAGGTCACCCATCCACGGACTGATTGCGGCAAGCGTTGCTTAACCTGATCGATCGACCCGGGCTGTTCACTTACATCCTTTCTAATTCACAACTTAATTTCAATTTACGCAACTTAAAAGATATTTTTGTTTTTAGTTTAGTAAAAAAAAAGAATACAATAGACGAAGTATATTTAGTAACCTAATCCACTTAACTGTTCTTAATGAGTCATAAAGGACCCTGTGAGAAATCAAAACGATTAATGAGCAATGGGTTTTCATTCCATCTCCTATTCGAAGTGCACCCAAAGGTGGTGTTTTCTATAAGAAACTTTTAGCGGGCAGTAAAGAGTTTTTAATCCTCTTTATAAGTGCGCCGCAATTATCTTTTCACCTCAGCACCTCAAACAAGCAGGTTTTGCTGTCAAAAAACAGTGAGCAAAATTCGATTTTGCTGCGAGCGTGAGACAAAGTAACTTTTTAATTATTTTTTTTAAATGCCGAAGGCAGTGTTCGGTCTACTCACAAAATTCTAAAGATTTGAACTTCAATTACTTTTGTCACTTTCACTTCGATACGAAAAAAGCGAGAGATAGAAACAAGTCGATTCGAAGTTCGATTTCAAAATTCCATACCTACATATAAAGGCCTAAAAAAGCAACAAACAATAAAACGTTCGGATATACATAAAACCTTAAAATTGCAAATCATCTGGGTTTTATTGAAATTCTGTTTTATTCAATTTTTGGAACGAAGTTCTTAAGGGGCTTGCGGTAAGAGTGCACTGGCAGAAATCGTCACGCGAAAAGGCGCTTGCGACTGTCTTCTTCTAATTCAAAGAGAAAGAAAGACGGAGTGAGATAGTAAGTGTGAATTTGGTCAAAATAAAAATCCAAGATGGCGGCTGCGTAAATTTTCCTATTTTTCTTCATGGGTATCGTTTCTATAGTTTTCAAGGCTGCTAAAGCCAATAGTGAAGTCAAAATGTAAATCCAAGATGAAGGCTGCGAAAATTTTCAAATTTTTCTTCATGGGTATCGTTTCTATGGTTTTCAAGGTTGCTTAAGCCGATAGTAGTCAAAATAAAAAACCAAGATGGCGGCTGCGAAAATTTTCACATTTTTCGTCACGGGTGTCGTTTTCATAGTTTTCAAGGGTGCTAAAACCGATAGTGAGGTCAAAATATAAATCCAATATGGTGGCTGCGAAAATATTCAAATTTTTAGCCAAGGGTGTCGTTTTTATAATTTTCGAGGGTTATAAAGCCGATAATGACATTAAAATGTAAATCCAAGATGGCGACTGTGAAAATTTTCAAGTTTTTATCATGGGTATCGTTTTCATAGTTTTGTGGGTGCTTAAGTCGATAGTGGGGTCAAAATGCAGCCACGATCTTGGATTTAAGATGGTGGCTGCAAAATACGAGGTGATGAAGATTATGTAAAAAAAAACTTTATCCGATGCGAAAAGGGCATTCCTATGGTACTGCAGTAACATTAAAAAAGAGTATTTTTTTGTTATTATTATTGATAGTAAAAAGTTATTGGTATTTAAAATTCACATTTTTAGTTCCAAATTACCCCAAATCCATTAAAAAAAATCATAACTTATGACTTTTAGACACCCGCTAAACGACAGCCGCCGTCCGCACCAAAAGTAAAATTCGGTAAAACTCACCATTGAAAAAAAAAAGTGGGGATTATTTTTTCTTTTTTCCTGAAAATTTCCACATTTAATAAATATGCTCACAGTACCTACGATACCTAACAACACTCTCACGGATCGGACAGGGTTTTTTTTTAGTTGTTGTATGTTCTCGCTGCTGAGGTGAAAAGTTGTATGTGTTACACGAGAGCAAAGTTATTTGCATCTCGTGTCTTTGAATCCCTCGTAGCGCTCAGGATTCTAACCTAGAATCACTCGCTACGCTCGTGATTCAATTATAGAATCCTTCGCTTGCTCGGGATTCAAAATCAACACTCGCAGCAAAAAACAACTTTGCTCTCTTGTTGCACAAATAACTATTGCCGCGCACTTTTTGAATTTGGAACATCTTAGTGTTCAGCGCCAAAGAAATCGAACACAAATATTGTTTGAATAAAGACTGGCTGCTACGACGGCCCATAGTCGCGCCGCTGCAGCTGAATAAAAAACAAAGAAATCAAATTAAAAACGCGCGAACTACAGCCCGCGTTTTCGTAAATTTTCACGGATTGTAAGAAATTCATGGTTTGATTTTGAAAAATGAATTCTTCAAGTGACAGTGAAAGTATAGAATTAACTCCTGAAAGTATTAGAACTGACGCAAGAAATGTGATGGATAATCTATTACTTGCAAAATCGCGGGAGAAATATATGAAAGCCTATGGTAATTTTATTGAATGGAGAAATGCAAGAGGCGCCAAGAATTTTTCAGAATCTGTGTTTTGGGACTACTTCCAGAACTTAGCCAAAACTAAACAACCTTCCACTCTTTGGAGTACCTACTCAAACTCAAACTCAATCTGATGGATTTAAACTTAAAAAATCTAGTGTTCTCAGTCAAAAACGTGGAGACTTTCCTTAATGAGGCACCCGACAGTCTTTCTTGCCGTAAAAGTAAGCAACTATGTATATGGTGGATTAGTAAAGTATAGGTACCCATAATGTTTTAAAATGCATTTATTGTAACCTGTAAATAGATAGATACTTGTCTTATTCACATTCGGTTTTGTACCAGGTAAGCTTTAATTTTCGAAGTACACGGAGTTTGACGTGGCAATGAACTTTTAAAAATAACAGCAGTGCTATTCTGTAACCATCTCACCGTGAAAACTTAGGTGAAGTGAGCTCGGAGTGAGCTGTCAGTCTCTAGCAGCTGGTAGAATGGCAGCTCACTTCACGTTCACTTCACCTAAGTTTTCACCGTGAGATTATTACAGAATAGACGGCCTGTTGATGATATCGAAAATCACTCGGATGATTTACTGTTAGTAAAGCTGACAGACACAAAAATAAAAATTGACCGATCCTTCGTAATCCGAGGAGAATACAAAACTATTGTACAGAAATACCTGGACCTGCGTCTTGCTGATATGAAAACCAATCGGTTTTTCATCCGTTATCAAAATGGCAAGTGCTTCAAAGAAGATATGGGAAAAAATAAAATTTCTAACATGCCACAAGAAATCGCTACTTGTTTGAAGTTACCAGATATCAAACTAACACGACATTGTTTTCGTCGTACTTCTGCTACCCTTTTGCTGGAGCGGACTTAACTGTTCTCAAGCGACATGGAGGATGGAAGTCGAGTGCTGTAGCAGAGGGGTATATAGAAGATTCCATTGAGAACAAGGCGAAAACATGTGAACGCATCGTGGAAAATATTAAATTGCAACCTTCAGTTAATCCATCCATGCCATTGTCGCCACGCCCATCTACATTCAACCTACCCGAAACTTGCACATTTTCCCAATTAACTTTGAACCTTATACTTTAATGTTAAAGTTGAAAATCTATTAAAGCAATTTGACAGGTTGTAGTAGGATGATGTGCTGGCGTCTGTACAATATTGTGTTATAGTTTTTGTTACTATTTTATTTTTACATAGTCATATTTAAGCGTGCATTGAATGGCTTGTATTTCAGGTGTTTTAAAGAAAAAAAACTCTGTGTTAAATGAGGTAGCGTTAGTTTAATATTGGGAAGTCATATTCGTCGTTTACAAACGGCTCATGCACGTATTAAAATACCCATAGATACGCTTAATTAACATACATTATTACAATGCTTAAATTTAAGTATAAAATTATGACATTACAACAATAACAACACAACATTTATAATTCATTCTTACAAAACTTTGAATAAACTTACTTAGTAAATTGGCCAATTTTAAAACATATTTCCATTGGTCAAATACTACACTAATTTCGTCTGGTCCCATCAAGCAGTGTTGGATAAAACTGAGCTCAGAACACGCGATTTCCATTTTTTTTTTCGAGCTAAACAGACCATATTTATAACTGTCTATAGGAATATACTATACTAACTCAGTAATAATTATCAAAAAATACTTAATTTAGCTGTTTCCACTTATTTTACAATGTAACTGCTTCCGTTTATTTAGTTAGGTAGGTACTTTACTTCAAAACTGGCTAAGATGCGTGGACGGAAACCTTAATAATGGATAATTAATCATTTATAACGCTGACAGAAATTCCCGCCTGAACTTACAAACCTATATTACAAATTTATAACGCTGACAGAAATTCCCGCCTGAACTTACAAACCTATATTACAATATTTTTACCCAATAGTTGTATTTATATGGCCATCGAATTAGAAGGTCTATTTTGTAGGCACAAGGATCACTTTCCTCTGCGTGCGCGGTATAGAAGAGCGAGGTACGCGAGGAATCTGAAGCCGATGAAGAGCAGCACCATGCTGACAACGTCCATTGTGAAGTCATCCTAGGAAATAAATAACAATTATGAGTATATTAAAAAAAAAAAGACTGGCGAGAATGGAACTCGCGACCTCTGGCGTGCAAGGAGTGGATATCTTGTGTCAGTTCTCATGTTAAATTATAAAAATGTCAGAAATTCCTGTTCAAATATTTAGAACCAAAATCTAATAGAATGCCTTTCTAGGTTTGTTACATGTTTCCAACGTTCTTTAAGGACCTGGCCGATGGTCTTTCAAGAAGATTATCGGTACCTTGTTTAAAAACACCTCGTGGGCCACGTCAATCAAGAAGTGTCTTCTTCATTCAAATAGATTTTGGAACACTAGAAGAACCCGATTGCCTAGAAAAAGTGACATTATATCAGCGATACCGATGATGGAAAAAAAATGGGACTGACATAAGGTAGCGAAAATCATAAAGGGCTGTTCAGATATCAAGCGATATCGCTGTCGCTCTCGATAGCGATACCGAATCAGTACGCGATATATATAAATTTCAGGGGTCAGGCACGGAGTGTACTCGTGTTTACTAATGGGCGGCACAAAACTGACCAACTAGAAGGCGGACCAGCTTCGCTACAGAGCGTGACAGCGATATCGCTTATATATGAACAGGCCTTAAATCCCGTTGAAATTCTATTATCACTTGTCTAGGCCCTCAGGGCCTTATTCAAAACTAATTATGGATAAAATCCTGGTAAAGTCGAAATCCTCTTTGTACTTTTTCTGTCTATTTTATACTATTAACCCAATAGGACTTGTAAAAACGAAAATTGGTAGTCTTACCTCAGAAAAGCTAAGCGTATCCAGCACGACCTGTCCAGACGCAGGACAGGTGAAGTTCTCCCGGGTGCAGGCGATGGTCTCCACGCCCGCCCACTGGTTGATCAGCAGCGCCTCGTTGCCGTAGTGGAACCAGGATAAGTATGATATCCAGCCCAGATATGCAGGGACGGAACTGTTGGGTGGAAGGTATTATAAGCTAATAGGCAACGTTTAGGCATCCAAAGTCAAGGGCAACGTATACAAAAGGGCAGTAAGATGGCTAATGAGGAAGTTTTTTTCAAGTAATTTATTCAAACTAGGCTGAGAATCAGCACTTTTCAAACGTCAAAATTACATAAGACAGTCCCCAAAACGCCCGCCCTTCACCACTTCCTATCACCACTTCTTAGTGCTTTAGCTGGGAAGAAGAAGTGGAGCAAACAATCCCCAGCGACAGAGCTGTCTGTTTAGTTAGAAATGAGTGTGAATAAAAATGTAAGACGGATGAACAGAAAATAGCATAGCCAGCGTAGCATCTTCATCTCTGTGGTATGAACATACCACAGAGATGAAGATGCTACGCTGGTCTGGTGGAGTTTCGAAAATAGATAAAATAAGAGACGAGTATATCCGTGGTACTTTTATAATGAAAACCGCTGGCGCTGGTACGGACAAGTGATGAGGCGAGATGATGACCGTATGACTAAAAGAGTCGTGAATATAGAAGACGGAAAGAGAGGCCGTGGTCGACCACCAATAACTTGGCTTAGAACAATAAAAAACGATATGATGACGAGCAACACAACAAAAGAGACAACCCACAACCGTAGGGTGTGGCGCAGAAGTACTAGGAGAGCTGATCTCAATTAAATTGGGATAATAGCCAGGACAAAGAAGAAGATAGGTAACGTTTGGATATGAGCAAGTTGCTATGAACGTGTCAAACAGATTTACATTTTATATATAACTTCATGTTAACTTAGCCAGCCAAACTTCACAGATGGGACGGGAAAAAGAAAGAAAGAAAAATTGTTTATTCTCCACAAACAGAACGCACATTCAACAAAATGACATAAAATACACACATACAAAGTAGCCAAAAGCCTCGTATTCAAACAGTAGAAGTTTGACAATTTTATCTATGGCTTGATGTCAATTTACATTGCGTAATCCGTGTTGCAACCTCGTAGAGTATAAATGTTCTGTGGTTTTAATGTTCATGAAGAAACCATAATCATTATTGTTAATAAATTAAAATTGAAAAGTTGATGTCAGGTTCGATAAATGGCGTTGGCGTCGATATAGATCTCGCTATGGTTTCTTTACCACGATTTGGTTAGGGTCTCGCAATTTTAAACATAACCAGCTCGGTAATAAACAATAAAAAAAGCAAAGAAAAAAAAAACAGGTCAACGACTACAAGTGTTGTAGTTATTTATTTTATAATATTAAATGTACCTAAATGTATTTTATATCCAAAAGGTTTTATATACAAGATGTTCCGTTTGATATCCCGTAACTCTAGGGTATTAATGAGACCATGTCAAAGAATCAACTGGCATATGAATTATTTTACAAGTAATAGTTCTTTTTTTTGCACAAAATAATTCGAATATAAAAAAAAACATTTAGTTCAGACATATGTCCATAAAAAAGAAATAAGACAACTTCGCATTTTTCTTAGATTTAAATAAGATTGGTTTGAATGAAAATGATTTACTCGTACTTATCAATTAAACTTAGATACACACACATCGAGAGTCTAGTATTATGTTATCTTTGGAACTAAATAATATACCTATGTCTTTATGAATCACTTTTTCTAGAACTTTTTGTATTATTTTCACTTGTAGCATTATAACCTTAGAGTTATGGGACATCACAAGGAACTCGTTGTATACCTATTTACTTTGTACAAAAAACTTGTTTTATAGAGCCCAGCTATTTCATGTTATTCACGAAATCAAGACGAATAGTAATTTACCCCAATAAAACCCACAATTTTTCTTATACTATTAAAATTATCATTAGCTACTGGTTTCGAGTTTTAGACTAGATAATTTACTGGTTAGTCGAAGTGTATAAAAGTTACGTAAGAATCAAAAATTCTAAACAAAACAGGTTTTGAACCACGTTTGACTTACTTACTTATTAAGTATTTTTAAATAATGCTTAACATTGGCATTGGTGATAACTAATTCTACACACATGGTAGTTCGACCTAGTAAGTCGTTTTACAGACTGAGACCTTAAATTTTATCAAACTAGGTATTGTTATAGTTACGCGGTTCTCAACAAAACACTCATAGATACTTTTAGTTTTGAATACTGCTCACATCACGCTTGGTCAATTTCTACAAAATTAGTCTGAATTAATATTATAGTCAATGCTAGTACAATAACAGCCTCGAAACCAGGAATTTTACTAGATATTCGTACTGTGAACTTACTATGCACAATTTGTTTGCCAACCGCGTAGCGGTTACGAAAACCAACCGTAGACCCTACGCGCGTAGCGGGCAACGGTCTACGAATCATTGCAATATTGTGTGATCAACTTCAAACTTGTAATATTTATTTACTGTGTTAACATTAATTGACAAATCTAAAATATAATAACCAATCTAACGCAAAAATATATTATATTATGTACAAATATGTAAAAGAAAAAAAAAAGGGAGGAGCGCATTGGGCATCAAAAAGTTCGTCCGCATCGTTGTCAGTGGGAAAAGTGCCCAAAAGGCTGGCAGCGTTGCTACGCTGGCTGGCAATGCTGATTCTTTGACCTAAATATTGGCCAGCCCTCTGATCACGTGAAGAGTGGACTGGCTTGACGATGTCCCGAAATACTCGATGAGACCTCGGACCCCACGGCCCTAGTAGTTCAACCCCAAACGGCAAAAAATTTAGAAAGAAAGAAAAATATTTTATTTGGGACACGCACAGGAAATACAAACAGTAATAATATAAAAAAATAAAAAAATTATATAAAATAAAAATAAAAAAGGAGCTTAAAGCAAAACTAACAAAAAATAAAAAAGACCAGTGCGAGGCCAAAAAGGCCCCTATCTCAGCATAATACGGCGATATTTAAAAAATAATAATTAAATACCACCGCGCTGGTATTCTGATAGGGCCCACTGTGATGCCACGGACACACCATATAGCTACCAATAAGGTTGTTATATTTGCGACGTTTGAGGTTTTGTGCGCCTGCAGCAGCCTTCCCAGCACAGCCCGCCGTGGTAGGAAGATGGGATGGCGCGAGGGTGTCAGTTGCATCACACACACTTTCACGAGGTTGTAGGGTGGTTCATAACGGGCCCATTTATCCTCTATTATATTCAAGAAGTCACTTACCCAGTGTTGAGGAAGAATCCTCCGAACAGCATGAAGGGAATGATGATGGGCGGGCCCACTGACGCGGCCATGCTCACGCTGTTGCTTGCACATGATATTAGGTAACCTGGACGGGAAAATAATAAATTAAATATAAAAGGGAAGCTATAGAAACATATTAGGTATTGATCAAGATAATCTTTTACGAGTAGATAAGGTCTTTCAAATTAATCATAACAACCATAAAGTACCTAAACAAATTGACCTATCGTAAACCATGAACTCGACAGAACGGGGAGATTTTATAATTAATAACAAACAGTTTCTATTTAACAATCAATTTAATTACTTTATTGAAGAAAACATGTTTTTTATGACCACTATCAATCAAGGATCAATCAACTTTTTTATGTAAAGTTGAATGATTGAGACGTATTGACGTAGGTTATATATTATTTAACAAATATTAAAATAATTTATACTACATAACATCACGCCTGTGTTCCCCGAAGGGTTAGGCAGAGGTGTACCTATAGTACACCCACATTTCGCCAGTTATGTCAAGTCCCATGTAATAGGGGGCGAGCCTATTGCCATCAACCGGGCACAAATCCAGACTTCGGGCTGCTACTAAGAAATTCGAGATGGAAAAACCCAATAACACTGCCCGACCCGGGAATCGAACCCAGGACCTCATGCTCAGCAGTAGCGCTTGCGACCACTAGACCAACGAGGCAGTCTACCTCTATAGACTGCCTCGTTAATATTATTATAATTTATACTTTAAATAATATTAAGTAGTGTGAGTTTTATGCAGGGGGTAATCTTCGGTACTACTGATCGGATTCCGAAAATTCTTTCACTAATAGGAAGGTTCACTAATGGGATTGTTATCTAAACATTTAATAAAATAGTAATGAAGTAAAAGCTGTTCATTGGATATATTTGAAAAAAACGTCATTGATATACGAGGTGTGCAAACGAGTCTACTGCCGAATTTTTTTGTTGTTTTTTTTTTTGGATTTGCGCAAAAGCGGCTTAGCGGATTAGGATTAAACTTAGCACACAGATAGTTTATAACCTGGATTAACACATAGGGTACTTTTAATCTCGGCAGCATGTTCCCGTGGGATATTTTCCGACGAGTAGGATATATTTAATATTAGAATTTACACGCGGATGAATTCGCGGGCAGTAGCTAGTTATTCACAAATCGCATTCCGTTTCCTGCTGACATATTGATACCACAATGTTGTAGAGCCTTAACCTCGATAGTGACGTGTTTATGTAAACTGTAGAAAACCACCTAACAGTGTTGTGGTAGTATTATATTGCACGACACGCGAGAAGCTGCGGTCCAGAGAAATTTGTCTCCCGTTACATGTCATATTGATCGGGGAAATATCGCGAGAAAACGATTAAATTTGCCGTTGTATAATGTTGGCGGTTTGTAAAGGTATAATTTCGTAGCCGACCGCACAGTCGGCAGCAGCAGGCGACGTGTCGCCGCGACACTACTGATTTCTATGTATTTCTATGAAACTAACTGTCGTCAGCTATGGAAGGTATTTCATAGTAATTAATAGAAACCATTCGTGTCGCGACACGTCGCTTGCAGCTGCCGCCTGCGGTCGGCTGCGGAATGGTACATTTCTTTTTTTTGTTTTTGTAGGAAATTATCAAGTAACTTCTCCCGCTGGGCGTCTCTTTGAGGTGCGCGTCTTTATCGGACGGCGAGCTACCCATTGCTCACCGCCCGGCGCCCGCAGGCTCGCGCCCACGGTGGCCGGGAATCGGCCTGGGATTCCCGACGCCCAGGGGTACCTTAAGTGTATTAAGACGTATGTTTGCGTTGCATTCGTACAACTATCGATATAATGCCGTAGGTAACACACGTCTTGTAGTATTTTAGTTGGTTTCAGTGGAACAAAAAAAAAACTTAAAATCTACCTATCACTAAATATAATTACAAACTGCTAGTTTATCATCACCTTCCTTGTCCCATGTTACTTGGGGTCTGCAGAACACGTTTTCTGTTTCCACTCTGCCCTGTCCACCGTCACGCTATCATTCACCCTTCTCTTTCATATCATTCCTCACACAATCCATCCATATTTTCTTTGGCCTTCCTCTCCCTCTCCCTCCATCAACACTTATATTCATCACTGTTTTAGTCACACGTTTCCTCTCATCACATGCTCATACCAAGCCAAACGATTTCCTTTTAACTTTACTACCTGCTATTACCTACTAAATAATTAAGGCTATGAAAGTACTTATTTGATACCTATATCACATTTTACTCTAAATCTACAACAAAGGAAGTATCATCACTCTCCTGCCTATAACTCAACTTATTTGGGGTCGGCGCAACATGTCTCTTTCTTCCATACTTCTCTATCAGTCGTCATCTCGGTATCACCCCCTTTCTAGCCATATCATCTTTCACACAGTCCATCCATCGTTTCTTTGGTCTTCCCCTACTCGTATAGACATCGACGTTCACACTCAAAACTTTCCTCACGACATTTTCCGCATTCCTCCGCATCATATGCCCATGTCGACCGATTTCCCAAATTAAGGAAGCAAATATCACTAAATTTACTTATAAGAGTATAACATTACTTAATCCAATTTAACATGTCCTTCACGTTGAATTACTAGATATTTTATGATACTAGATTTTAGTTTTATGAGCTAAAAACTAAAGATAAGATAAGATAAGATAAGTCTTTATTTGCCTTAAACATGGTATAAAGTTGTTACAGTCAGATATTAATCTAAAGTCCGCATGTTTAGCTATACAGGATATTTGTATCAATTGCATGCAAAATAATAATTATAAGTAAATTTTAAAGTACAATGTCACAGATACAAGGTTAATACAATAATAATAGTTTTCGCAATGACAAAAGTTCAGAAATTATAGATTATTGTTAAGTAAATCTTTAATGTCATAAAACATGTGTTCTTTCAACCATTTCAATAATTTGTTTCTAAATGAGTTAATATTAAATAACAATTTTAATTCTTTGGGTATTTTGTTATAAATGCGTATACACATGACTAGGAAACTTTTTGCGTACTTGGCTGATTTAGGAGTATCCTGCAACACAAGTCTGCATGGATCTCTATTTCGAGAATTCAATTGATAGGCTCTTTTGAACAATCCCTTATTATTATAAACATAATTACAAATTTCAAAAATGTACAGTGACGGAAGTGGTAATATACCTAGCTTTTTAAAGAACGGTCTACATGACTCGTCAGGACGGATACCACAAATGGCTCTAATGCATTTCTTTTGCGCAATAAATGCTCTGTGTCTATCTGTACTGTTACCCCAAAGGATAAGCCCGTATCGTAAGATAGATTCTATGTAGGCGTGATATGCTGTAATTGCTGTTTTTTTATTGGTTATGTTCTTTATTTGTCTGAGAGCATACACAAACTTATTAATCCTACTGCACAAACTATCCAAATGTACTTTCCAATTCAGATCTTGGTCTAAGAGTACTCCTAAGAATTTAGTTTGTGGAACTTCTTTTAACCTGTCAATATGAAGTTTGAAATTGTATTTGGTGTGTTTTGATTTATTAAACTGTATAAAATTAGATTTGTCTAAATTAATTTTCAATTTATTTGCTTGTAACCATTTTATAATGTCTTCAATAGTATTATTAATGTCCACCTCATGATCAGATTTAGTTTTATACTTTTTGTCAGATGTCACAATAATTGAAATGTCGTCTGCAAATAATACACATTTATGATTAGTCACTAGCGGTAAGTCGTTTATGTATAATAGAAACAATATGGGTCCCAACACACTCCCTTGGGGGACGCCACACTTATTAACTCTATAGTCAGATGAATACGAGGTTAACAAATTTTCATTTACTTTATTAATAACAACGTATTGATTTCGGTTGCTTAGATAAGACGCGATCCACTGCAGTGCTAAACCTCTTATTCCACAATTTTCTAATTTTTTCAACAATATGCCATGTGCCACAAAGTCGAAGGCTTGTGACAGGTCGAAGAATAATCCTGTCGTTAAATAATTTTTATTTAGGAAATTATGGATATGCCCTAAAAGATTAGCAATTGCTAGTGTTGTTGACTTGTGCTTTTGAAATCCATACTGTTCTTTTGTTATGATATTGTATTTTCTACAGTAGTCGGAAAGTCTCTTTTGCATACATTTTTCAAATAATTTAGATATTATGGGTATAAGAGTTATCGGACGATAGTTTTTAACATCATTTTTATCGTTTTTTTTGTAGAGAGGTTTAACGACTGATAATTTTAACGCATCAGGAAAAGTTCCAGATGAAAATGAAAGATTAATTAAATAAGTCAAAATAGGAATTAATTCTGTACTGCAAGTTTTAATGACTTTTGTACTAATTCCATCGTAACCTTCTGAATTAGTGTTATTTAAAGCCATTATTTCTTTTTTAACTTCGTCTTCAGTCATAGGGCTAAGAAACATGGAATTTGGTATTGTCCTGGTTTTATTAGGCTCGTCATTATTATGTAAATTATTGAATTTCACAGTGCTGGTCGAATTAATAAAATAATCATTAAAAGCATTTGCTATGTCAGAGGGATTTGTCAGTATTCGCTTGTCTAATACTAGTTGAGAAATATTATTGTCACATTTTGTATTTCCAATTTCACGGTTAATGACTGACCACGTTGCTCTGCATTTGTTTTGACTGTTATGTATGTATTTAATGTTTGAGTTTATTTTGGATTTAAAGATACATTTTTTCAGTATTGATGAATATTTTTTATATTTAAGTTTGTACGTTAGGGTTTTATTTTTATAATAGAGATACCGTAAACATCGTTTAGTTTTGCAACTATTTCTAAGACCCTTGCTTATCCATTTTTGTTTATGTGCATTAGAATTGTTTATTTTAATCTTAATGTTTGGAAAGCATAAATTATACAATAAACACAAAAATTCGTGAAATTTATTGAATGCATTATTTATATCACTTTCGAGATGTACCTCTGACCATGTTAAACTTGCAAGGCATTTTTTGAATTTACTTATATTTTCACTACAATAGTCTTTTTTATACATAAAATATGATTTGGACTTTAAACTTTGCTCTTTTACTGGGAAATCTAAGAGTTGTGCGGTGTCGTGGTCTGATAAATATAGGGATAAAACCTCAGTAGAAGATTTTTTTAAATTACTTAGTATGTGGTCTATACACGAGTCTTTACGTGTGGGAACATTAACGTGAATCTGCAAGTTATAGTTATTGCATAGATCCTTCAAGTAGTTGGTGACTTTCCCTTGTTTAAAGGTATTTATATTGAAATCACCGGCAATAACTATTTTTGTACTTGATCCATATTTTTTTACCGTTTCGCACATAAATTGATCAAGTTTATCCAAAAATATGTTAGGATCAGACTTAGGCGTTCTATAAAGACACACGATTAGTAATTTGTGCAATGGAATTTCAACGCCGCAGGCTTCAAATGATTTTTGGGTTGAGTACTTTTTAATGTGGGAAAGCTCGTTATAAACAATACCCTGTTTAACGAGTATACAGGTCCCCCCTCTCTGTGTGTCTCTACTAAATGCAGCTGCTACGGTGTAGTTATTTAATTTTAAATATTTCTCATTTCCAGCACGCATAAAGGTTTCAGACAAACATAATATGTCTGGTTCTTTATTTATGTCTCGTAACTCCAGCAACGTTAGTTCTAAAATTTCCTTTTTTGAAAGAATACTAGCGATATTTTGGTGCAATATTTTAAAAGTTTTAGGTTCAGTTGTTACGACGTTGTTGTTCACGAAAAAGCTGTTTATCTATAACTTTAAAATAATCTGGAATTGTACCTTTTTTTGTATGAGTAGAGTTTTCAATATCAGGACCATTTGTAGCAGGGCATTTCGTTTGATGACGTGCAAAATAATAAGGGATTGTACCTTTTGAAGCTATTACGACATGTTTGCGATCTGGTTTTTCACAGTTAGTTTGATTACGCAGTATTATTTTCTTTAATTCTTTAACATTTAAATACTTATTTTCGTAATCGTAACAGTCAATAGCATAGTTTATAGATTTACATGCATTGTACAATTTGTATTCAGAATCAATATATTTACAACATTTGTATTCACTGCAAATATTACGTATAGTTTGTTTCAGATCATTTATATTTATATACATATTCTTAAGTGGGCTTAAAACAATTATAAAATTATTACTGAATACGTCGAGGAGTTGGCGTAATTGCACAGATAAGATTTTTGTATCATAGTCATTTTCACCCACACAAATTATAAGTTTGTCGCCACTTGATGCTGAAATATTTTGACAATTCTTAATGATGTCACAAGTAAGCGCGTGTGGTTTTGTTTCCGCCATCACAGTATATTTTATATAAGGTGTAGCCGCTCTCGACTTCATCAATGCAGACGAAAGTCCAACACATTGTTGTGTGCCAAAGATAAATATCTTGTTAGTGCGTTCTTCTTTTAGTCCTTCAGTTGTTTTCTTTTCGTTAAATATTTTACCGCTCTCTTTTAAATCTAATAGCTTCTGTAGTTGTAGAATTTGATCCTTGAGGTATGCTATATCGTTTCCAGCCTGTATCAACTGATCCTCCAAGTCGGCGATATTTTTTTGTAGGCTTAGGATATTCCCGGTTAGGTGTTTTTTTGTATGTGTATCTGTTGTGTTATTTGTAGTTCTAGGCAAATATCTAGGCGGTGTAAAGAATGCCTGCATATCTGAATGTAATAAAGAGTACGACGCATTTGCTTTTTTTGCGCCTTCATTGCTGTAAAATACTTTTTGTGGGGACTGGCCTAAGAATCCTTTTAAAGTGATATTATCTTTAAGGAGTTTTTCATTTTGTTTACGGAGCTCAATATTGTCTAGTATGACATTATCAAGTTCGTTTTGTGAACTTTTAAGTTCCATCTGGAGGTTTTCAATTGATTCTTTGAGCTCAAGATTCTGCATAGGATCAATTGTTGTATAGTCCATACTTCTTGACAGTGTTTTATCGGAAATAGCAGTTGAATCATCGTACATATGTTCCATTGTTAGTATATGTGAGTCATAAGCTTCAGAAGTTGTGCTCTTTGGGGTAGACCAAGGTGTATTCCCTTCTGGTTCGTTTGGTGTGACACATCTACTTGATTCTGCTTTAGGTGATGAGTGTTTTTTCCTCAATGTCACATTGGATACTCCAGGGGTAGGTATATTCTGCTCTTTTGCTTTTTGAGAGCATGATTTGCACACCCACCTAAATGTTTTTCTCTCCTCTAAGTTCTTCAAGCGATACACTTTCTCCGGATAACCAGCACAATCAAATTCAAAATGGTTTTTACAAGAAGAGCAAATCAGCGTATTTCTGTGTACCACTAGTTTCTTGCATTTATTACAAGTGACTAGTGGCTGCTCTTTTCGGCCGCTGTTGGTGCACTTAGTTTTCGAACTCATGTTAAATTTCTGTCTGGACTGGTCCTAAATTGTATTTAATTCCCCGAATCCGTTCGTTCCGTTCGTTGGCAACTCTAATATTTGGTTACTTCACTATTCATTTCATTTAACTATTCATTTAATTTAACTATTCATTTATTATTGTCTTTGTTTCTTGCTTTTTGTTTTTTAAATTGAAAGAATTAAACTTCCAAAAAGTGCTGCTAGATGCGGGGCTCGAACTCGAGACTTGACGCGCTGTCGGGTGGCGGCCGGCTTACGCCTTTAGACCACCGAAGCTCTAATGAACACGGTGAAATTAGACGTTCTGTTGTTAATCCTTTAAGGAAACCAGACGTGTGTCATTGATCCGTTCGAAGGTCAAATCACTTCGACACCGACACAAAGAAATTTATAACGTTCACTTTTAAAAACTTTGAGATTGTTTTGCTTGTATCTCCGTTAATAGTTTGTACACACATTTAGTTTTTTCACTGTTTGTTATAAGTTTTGTTGAGCAACTATTGGTGTAACTTTAAAACAGATTACTGCACTTTAGACTATTTTTCCGAAATAAAATGTTCGCGAGCACAAAACACACGTCCACTCGACTCAGAGCGCGGAGCGCGGGGCAAAAGCAACATGTTTCAGTTAAAATATGCATAATTTTGACCTTTGATCGGTTAATGCCGATCAAATTACACTAAGCCATACATTTTAGCCTATAGCAAAAACTATTCTACAAAATACCCCACCTAAAATGCATAACATAACATCACACTTTTCCCCAAAGGTAGAGGTGAATCTACCTATAGTACACCCACATTTCACCAGCTATGTAAGTACATAACACATAGCAACCATAACAGATTCAAGTTTAACAACAACCTACGGCACATTCCGGAACCCATAATAAGAAAGAAAACAACAGACAATCATTCTCTATAACAATTTATCACAGACCGACTCAAGGTCCCACTCCTACAAAATGGACGAAACCCAAGCTTTGTACTACCTAACTATACTCTGTGGGCACGACAAAACGAAAATAAATTATATTTTATATAACGTGTAAGAAAACTATGAGGTAATTAACAGGAAAAACTTTTTTTATGGGAAATTTTACCGGATTATTACATACATGAGGCGCGGACGGCCGTCGTTTAGCGGGTGTCTACCTACAAGTCATAACTTATGACCCCTGTTGAAAATCTGCTAATTTTTAATGTAATAAATAATTTTGGTAGCAAAAATATGAATTTTAAATATCAGTAACTTTTTTATTTTCAATAATAATAAGATTTTTTATTACTTTTTGGTAATGTTATTGCAGTACTTAATGTGCCCCTTTCGGATCGGACAGGGTTTTTTTTACATACCTATTGTCTAATGACGTTGCCGGTCTGCATACAAAAAAACAAACAAAATAGATATATCCAATAGTTTAGTCACTGCAGTTAGTCAAAGATTTAAAAAATCCATAGTCGGCCCATCACTACTACTCGTATTTAGTTTGTTTGAAAAAATTGCTTTTTAATTTCGATTTTAGGATTTATTTTAGTTTCAAAACACTTATGCATAAGTACTGCCAGAGTTTTCATTTATTATCGTATTGTCGTCTGCGCCGTGTTTAAAGTTAATTTATGACAAACTTACCATAGGCATAGTCAAGTTAATAAAAATGGTTCAAGATAAGGCTACATTCTTGGAGTCTTCCATTTCGTTCTGTAATCGTTGCGCAATGAAAACCCGTTTCGGAGCGTTAAAAAAAATGTGGCCATGTGGAGGTTTAATCGTTTCATAGAGGTCTATTAAGATACTGTTTTTAACTATGGTTGTTGGTTTCGAGGTTATGCGTGGAGAATTTCGAGTTTTAAAAATGGAAGACTCAGGTTCTTGTTGCTCAAATTGTGTAAGAGTAAAATATCTTGGAGTGCGTATTTTGCCTAGGTCTATTAAGATACTGTTTTTAACTATGGTTGTTGGTTTCGAGTTTATGCGTGGAGAATTTCGAGTTTTAAAAAGGGAAAAGCTAAGTTCTTGTTGCTCAAAGTGTATAGGAGTGAAATATCTTGGAGTGCGTATTTTGCCTCTATCGTCAGTGTAAACTTATTGGTAATGATATCCTACACGTACGTCAACACACTTCCAAGTGCTTCATCACCCTTCTAAATCTTCTAAAACCCCTGAATTTAAACGTTGCTATTGAACAGCTTGAAAATGTGTAAGAACGCTAGATGTAGTCTAGTAATCTACCCTTAAAAACATATACTATACGTCTTATTGTACCTGTAAGTATAGTGTTACGAGTCCATAATACCTAAGCTCAAATCCACTCTTTATCTCGCAACACTGAGCGGCGAGGAGAAGGCTCCAAGGCGCCGATTATTTAGGCCAGGTATCTAGTGTTAGTCAAAGGGTCAACGGTACTCTGCGATCCCTGTATCGTCTGAGAAACTTTTTACCCGCTAAGACGAAAACTATGCTTGTGCAGACTTTGATTTTCCCTATCATCGACTCTGGTGACGTGTGCTACTTTGACTTGAATTCGGTTTTGCTGGATAAGCTCGACAGACTGCTCAACAATTGTATCCAGTTTATATTCAACCTCAGGAAATATGATCATGTGTCTGAGCTCAAATGGATGTCCATTCGCCAAAGAAGAAGTTTGCGAGCTTTGACCACGCTTTTCTCCCTTCTCAACTCTCCCACTCCTTCTTCTTATCTTATGTCTCACTTCCAATATCTTTGTTCTTCACACACTAAGAATCTGCGTTCTTCTAACAATCTTCTCCTACTTTGTCCTTCTCATACTTCTGACTTTGTTCATTCTTCCTTTCATATTCAGTCCATTCTTCTATGGAATGCGCTTCCTCTTGATATCAGGACGGCCACCAGTCGGTATGCATTTAAGCGGAAATTGTTTTTTGTCAAAATAAATAGAGTAGAGTCAACTCAACACCTCTGTCCCTTGAATTTGTGTATATGTTTAAATATAATATAAATATATATTTTATTAAATATGTATGTATGTGTATTATAATTATTTCTAATGATATATTTTAATAAAAAATGTTTTTTCTTTGTTCCTCTCAAACAGAGCACCTGCCATCTAATCTCTTCACCACCCTTGGTTGACTGGTAGAGAATGCCTAAGGCATTAAGTCCGCCTTTGTACTTTTTTTGAGTGTGAAAAGTTTAAATAAATAAATTTAGGTTTTTTTTTTTTTTTTCGGTGAATATAATGAACTGCCTCGTTGGTCTAACATCACATAACATAACATCACGCCTGAAATCCCCGAAGGGTCTGGCAGAGGTGAACCTATAATATACCCACATTTCGCCAGTTATGTTTAAGTCCCATGTAAAGCAGTAGCTGGTCGCAAGCGCTACTGCTGAGCATGATGTCCTGGATTCGATTCCCGTGTCGGGCATAGTGTTATTGGGTTTTTTCATATGAAATTGCTCAGTAGCAGCCCGGAGTCTGGATTTGTGCCCGGTTGATGGTAATAGGCTCGCCCCCTATTACATAGGACTTAAACATAACTGGCGAAATGTGGGTGTATTATAGGTTCACCTCTGCCAGACCCTTCGGGGATTTCAGGCGTGATGTTATGTTATGATGTTTTTTTATGAATTCGTTTTTTCGTCAAACATAGTACTTAACATTGATCCTCAACTTCACCATAATATTTATTTCAAAATGAATGCTGCAGTATTTGCGATATAACGAAGGATTATGCTAAGCAATTTGAGGTATTGTAGACTCTTAAGTACTTAGCTTATGAGGTGCCACCGTCACTTAGAGGCTAGCACTCTCGATAGCTCTAAATTCAATGTGAGTAATTGATACTATCGAGATGTCATAGTAACTCCTAGTCAAATATCTACTTAGAAATAATTGTGAAATAGACATTTAAATTAGGGTTTTAATTAGTGGTCGCGATTTTCTCAATTAACTTAATTAATAAAACCATTACTTAGAAACAATATTTGATAATAAAGCCGCAGGTATGTTGCATAACATATCTTTAATGTTGTGTGGTCAGAGACCTTGTTTCGACTATAATTGGACAACACTGTTTTTTGTTTAGGTGTTTTTTGTTGCTTGCGTGCACACATTTATTGTTTGTTGGAAGACAATTAAATACTAGCAGAATAAAAAACGCTAACGAGTTTATTATTTGTTGAGAGAACAAAGTGTCGAAGTGCGATTAGATTTGTTAGCACGGCCACAGTATAAATAAGTAACAGTATTCTATCTTCATAGAAAACTGCCTAATCGACATGCTGAAATATAATACTGATACTTATTTATTCTGTGGCAAGGTTGTTAAATTCAGTTTGTTTTCCCAGAAAAAGCTCTTGTATAAGGCTGGATAAAACACCTACCAAAACGCCATTGAAAGTAGTCTATAAGGTAGGGAAACTGCTTTAAACATTACAAATAAGCACCATTGAAATAAAACCTGGTTAGAACCAGCTATTACCAACAAATCCATGATATTCAATTCCAGCTAAGGCTGGCTTAACGTAATCACTTCCGCTTTTAAGATCTTTAAAATAAAAAAAGATAATGGTGGTTTGCGAGAAAGCATAAATTATTGATCCTAAACATTCACCCATTTTAAAGCGAGAGAGCAATTTCCCTCGGGACTGATTATCATTTCCTTCACCGCTCACTAAAACAAAAGCAATAAAATAATCTAACTCACCAAACGAAGTAGCAACATTAGTAATAAGGGCTGCCAATCCAGACGCGATGAAGAACCTCTTCGGGTCAGGGTTGAGCCCTATCATGTAGTACGCGATGGTCGTGAAGACTAGAGGAATGGTCGCGAAGACGGGCGCCTCCGCTAATGTCTTAGAGAGGAAGTACACATCGGCTCGGTACATCCCTGAATGGTGCTCCCGTATGAAGATAGGTAGTTCTGAGCAGAATACCTGTGGGCAAAATGATTGGAAAAATGTTAGGTTAAAATATGTTAAAGAAACCAGTACAATGGTCTTAAGGACATTTCAAGATTTATGTGCTTTTATTGCTTAACTATTTTGATACCCGATCCAATGTTATTTGAGCAGTTCCTCTGCCAATTGACTGGAATGACCTACTTTCAGATGGCTAGTTCTGACAAAATCCTGGACATCATTTCACAAGTACCTACTACCGTACCGTACTTAAACTCTCTTTTGGAACTTCTTCTTCTCGGTTCAATCTGCCTAGCCTTTTCCCAACTATGTAGGGGTCGGCTTGTAGTCTAACCGGATGCAGGAAAACACCAGTATTTTACATGGAGCGACTGCCTATCTGACCTCCACAACCCAGTAACTGGGTAATACGATACCCCTTGGTAAGACTGGCTGTCAGCCTTTCAGGCTTCTGACGGCCCGTAACAACTGTCAAAGAGCCACGAATGACAGCCGGGACCAACGGCTTAACGTGCTTTCCGAGGCACGGAGGAGTCTCGGATTGTAAAGATGGTCACCCATTCACGGACTAACTCCGCAAGCTGGTGGATCGACCCGTGCGGCTGTTATTAATTAGACAAGTGCTCTTATATTATCTTATCGCCGCCTCTTATCTCTTATCTTATCAGCAGAAAATAAGTAGCCCATGTCGCGGCTATTAGCCAATCAGCAACGTAATAGCAGCTTTGCCAGATGCGAAGGGTATGCGATAGCCAGTCGTGTGGGTTTATAAAAAAAACAATTTTAGCAGTACTTAAATGTATAAGAGCCGACTGATGAAGGGATACTTACGTTGATAACAGCGAAGATGTTCTGGAAGGTCATGTTGGTAAGGAACATGAAGATGGCACCGTTGATGTTCATGACGCCGTCCTGATCCAGGTTCTGGCCGAAGTAGATCACGCCGATCAGGATTGACACCATCTATAACAATACAAGAGGTGTTTTGTTAGTACCAGTATTGGGTAGTGGTAATGGAAAATAGTCACAATGAATTTATTTGCATTGCAAAAGTCGTGCTGGATATGCATGGATCACCATACGAATTGCTTAAGTGAATGAATATTGTCGTGGTGCTAATCCTGTGGTTATTAAACCTTGACATTATTTACTGCCAGGCCCACATTTCTATAGCAGAGCTTTTACCATCGCTAACGCAACGAAGGGAAGAACTCCTTTTCATTCCATTTACAATGAAGGAACTGGGAACTATGGGTTTGTTGTTGGTAAAGTTAGGAAAGATCCATCCTTTTCCACAGACAAGTATAACTGATGATAAGACGCTGTTATAAATGTTATAATTAATTTGGGGTTTCTGGAACCTGTTCCATATTTAGTGGTGTGTGTTCAAACTTTCAGTGTAAATCATAATATTTTAGCAGGAATACTCACAATAGTCTGCAGAAACCGCACTTTGATCAACATCGGCTCCTTAGTAACAGATAGCCAGGATCTCCACAACACGGCCCTGAACTGCGCGCACCACGACGCCTTGTAGGGCGAGCGACGCGCGCGGATGGCTGTGACTTCAGACCACGCGGGGTCTGCCCAGCCGGAGCTGACCTTGCGCTGGAGGGAAAGAAGAAGTTAGAAATGTATGGAGGTTTAAAAAAAAAGATGGAGTGGGGTGAGGTCTGTTAGATGGAAGATGGAGATTGGATTAATTCAATTGTTTTGCAATTTTGATTCTCATAGCGTCAAGTAACTTTGAGAGCGCTATTTTTGTTTTTGATAAACAAGGAAACAATGATTGGAGCCCCATATTTATGGTCGGGTAAAAGTGGAGCAACATTATTTTGATGTTACGGGAAACAATATTTAACAACTATTTGTCTACTTGCGTCATATGTACCGCAAATAAACGTATTTTCTTTCTTCTTTCTTTTCTTTACTTTTGTGTCTTAATGAACACAGAGCTTTTTTTTACACAATGCTAACTAATCGCAAGTTCACTTGTATTGTAAGTAAGATTCATAATGTTGGAAACTTCAATATCTAGAAAGCAATACTTAGAAAAAAATTGTAAATGCTCGTATACAACCTCCTCCTTTTTAAGTGGCGGTTAAAAACAATTCAAAATAACAATTAAAAAGTTTTTATCATACCTCAAAATACAGTGCATTCTCCGCCTCAGCTGCGATCTTGCAGCCGACCTCGGAGCGCGCGAAGGCGGTGCACACCGTGTCGATGGTGGTGCGCGTGGTCTCCTCCCGGCCCGGCACGCCCGCCAGCAGCTGGATGAAGTGGTCCGCCGGGTTGTAGTTGGGCGGGCACGCCGCTCCTAGCCTGGGGGGAGGAGAAGACGGTTGTAGGCGGTCGAATTGAGTTGAAAGAGATGTGATGTCGTGTTTGTATTTGGGTTTATGGCTTTTGGAGTTATTTGCTAGTTTCATTCTTGTGGTTCAACGCTCCGTTCTTAGGAATTACAATAGATCAACATTTAAACTGGAAGGCACATATTGAAAAGATTAATAAAAAAATATCCAGTGCTTGCTACGCATTGTCAATCCTGGCAGAAACTACAAATACCAGTGTTACTAGAAATGCCTATTTTGGTAAGTCTATCCACTGCTAACTTATGGTATTATATACTGGGGAAACTCGACGAAAGTGCAGTCCATAAAAAATCTTAGGACAATTTATATAAAACATGCATAGCACAGAATCGTTAAGAGAAGTTTTCAGAGCAGAAGTGTTCTGAAAACTTCGGCATTAACACTCGAATTATGTTTATTTGTTACAAATATTATGCAATATTTTAATTTCAAATCTGATTCTAAGAGAAACATTCATAAGCAATATAAATATGACATTAATTTACCTGTTATTAATAATATGAATAAAAAATATATAATATATTATAAAAGTACCTATGTAACTGCTATTCGTTGCTTTATTATGTACAACCATTTACCGCCAGCTACGAGTATTAAGCAATTAAATGGAAATAATATGTTTAAAACAAAATTTAAAAAGCTGTTAATTGATAATGTATTTTATAATCGGCATGAGTTTTTTGAGAAAAAATAATGTTCGTACCTATGTAATTTATTTGTAATTTGTTTGTAATCGATTATCATTATTGTGTGTTATTTCGTTTATTCATTATTTTTACTTATAAAATACATTTTTAAATATTTTTTTAACAAACAGAGGTAGTAAGTAGTTAGTAGGTATAAAAAACATTTAAAAATATAAAAAAACAGTATTCCGCTGGTGTCGGGAGCAGGGTCCAAGCTACCGGTGGTTAGGACTGCAGAGACAGGAACCTCCTCACAATACGAGCCGTATCGAGGAGTACTGCCTTCTGAATCAGGCCCTTGATCCAACCGCCTAACGAGAGCCTCGAGAGATGTTGGTCGAGGCTTTCGGCCATCAGGCCATTGGCCGTTACGACAATCGGCACAATGATAGCCGAGCACACATTCCACATGTCGACAACCTCGTGTGCTAAGTCGAGATATTTTATTTGTTTCTCTTTCTCAGCGTTCACGAGGTTCTCGTCATGTGGAATGGTAACATCAACTATCATTGCGCGGCGCGCTAATCGGTCTATCACCACTATATCAGGCTTATCATTATTGTGTGTTATTATTATTTTTGTATGTATCTATTTTGTATTTTATTTGAAATTTATTTGCCTTGCCTATTGCATATCCGACATGGGTAGACTGTTGGGCCAAAAATTGTTAACGGTTAGAATAAGAACTGTACACAGTTATGCAATAAATTTATCTTTATCTTCAGTGTATAGTTAGTTACACTTGGTACTGAGTTTGGTTTTTACTGGCACTTCGCACCTGAATGATCAAAAATTAATAAGTCCTGTGAAACCAACAGAGGTTTTATGAAGAAACAGAAAAACCAGCAAAACAAAAAAACTCATAATTTTTGACTAACACTAAGAAAATTAGAAGTAGGAACAACAGGCCAACAAAACAGCGGATATGAACATGCCAAAAGTATATACAACTAAGTACATAAGTGGTATAATCATTTAAACCAATTATGAGTATTATATTACGTAAAAGTGTCTTAAGAGGTTAAACCACGACATTATAAGTTAAGGGGGACGGGAAATAAGTCATTTC
Organism: Xanthia togata; assembly: GCA_963853775.1. NCBI lineage: Eukaryota > Metazoa > Arthropoda > Insecta > Lepidoptera > Noctuidae > Xanthia > Xanthia togata. Next base: position 5,377,256 of record OY970802.1, on the reverse strand, counting down.
AACCTTCTAAGTCCTTTTTTGGATATCGCAAGCAGACTCATTTCGGTCTTTGTTAACATGAAGCGCTCTGCGCCAATTTCATTTACCTATCATTCTCATACGGTGCGAGATACATCTCATAGCAAAAACCCTTTACTTAAACCCTTTATTTTCGTTTTGTTAGTGACTAAAGAGTTTTTATGAGTTTTTATGCCGCTCATGGGTCTCTGCCTTGGCTTCACATGCCGTCAAGAAATATCTGTCAAGCATGCCGGTTTCCTCAAGATGTTTTCCTTTACCGTTTTTGAAGCACGTGATAATTATACAATACGCACATGAAGCCGAAAACTCAGAGGTGCGTGCCTTGAGTCGAACTCGAGACCTATGACTTGGCAGTCCGACGGTCTCACCATTAGGCTTTCACTGTTTCACACAAACCCTGAAATCATCATAACAAAGGCTAGGAAGAAACCGGACGTTTTATACACCACTAGAACAAGTCAAAACTTAGCCATGAATTAAGTCATGGCTAAGTTATTTTAGCTCATTCTGCATCGCTCTGCTATTTCAAATATAGATACATAAATACAAAAAGAGTTTCAAAAACTATGTCAGAAGAGGTGTGAAGCCACTTACTCTTTAAAGAAGTCGTTAGCCTGGTCCGGCGAGCCGAGGAAGGCGACCTTCCCGTCGGCCATGATGAGCAGCTTGTCGAACATGGCGTACAGCTCCGAGGACGGCTGGTGGATCGTGCACACCACCGTCTTGCCTTTTTGTGCTAGGCCTTTTAGTACCTGGAGATGTAAATTGACAGGTTAAGAGGCATTTTGGTGACTTATGGACCGCACAGGGTCTTCAGTCATACTGTCGTAACATAAGGTCAAGTAGAAAACCAGCGTCAGGCACTCGTTGTCTGTCATTTATGCTGAACTGGGCCTATTTGGCGCAGCCGTGAGGCACAGTACCTACTATTCTAAGTTTTTTTTTTTTTGTTTTTGTGTGAATATTGTATGCCTTGTCAAATAAATTAATAAATTTATTTTCTTTCTTTCTTTTCGTGCTCGTGTTAACTGCTGTGATTGGCTGACTATTATAACAAAAGTTAATCAAATCATTTCACATGAGGTTTGACGGTTTGTTTGGCGTGTTGCCTTTCAGAAAATGAGTATTTGTTGAGTAATATAAGTTATGGAATCAAGCTGATTACGGGGTATTAGGTACCATAAACTAAAGGGCTTTGTCACTCGAACCAGCTCCCTTGTAAGTACCAGTTACTTAAGTCCATTAGAGTGTTATTTGTGGCAGTCGACTGCTACGAGATCTCGTAGCATGCTGCGCAAAATGTACTTTCATTGGGAGTCCATTTTTTTTGTCCAACGATACTCAGTTTCTTCCTTCTTGCTCGTCTAAATTTAGCCACTACTTCATTGTTTTATTGTATTGTTTGTACCAAAAATAAATCGCCTTCTCTACATGCTTCAGTATACAGGGTGGAAGGGACATCGACGCGAAAACTGATACCATGGAAAAACAGCTGTTTCATAGAAAAGTTCAATACCTACGCGGTCAAAATGTATGTAACAGCAGTTTTTTTTTTAAATAACCGACGAAAAATTTCAAATGATGGGGGTTCAGAATCATGTAATGAATCCATGGTATCAGTTCGAGTCGATGTCCCTTCCATCCTGTAAGTCTGATACCGACAGCTGTTTATAGTCATATATTACCTAATTTATTTATTTAAAAATTATACAACTTTAAAAGTTACTTAGTCGGACTTTACTTTTTCGCAGGTTCCTACTTTTTGAAGCACTGAGTAACACATACCTGTAACACATTCTGCGCCATAAACGAGTCCAGCCCCGAGGTGGGCTCATCGCAGAACATGAGGGGAGGATCCGTGAGGACCTCACTGGCGAAGGATAGCCTCTTCATCTCTCCTCCCGAGATACCCTTCAGCCGACCAGGGATGCCGATGACGGTGTTCTGGCATTTTGTGAGCGCCAACTATAGAGAAAGTTTTGGATTAGATAAGTCGTTATACGATGTTTTACCCCATGTTTCCATGTTATTGAGGTTGGAAACCTGTGTTACTGGGGTCAAATTTGTTGCAAACTTGCTCTAAGTGTATTTTTATACTAGAGATACTTTGCAATAAATTTGAATTACCAATCATTCGGTGACACCATTTTTTCAGGTAAAAAATATGAGGAGGCCCCGTTTATTCGACGAGAGACGTCTATGAGCTATGACGTGTCTATAATAACGAAGAATGGATGTCATATATTGCTTACCTACTAAAACACAACAAATAATTATATCTAGGTAGGTAGGACCTAGTATTCACATACTGAAACAAAGAAGGTTGTTTCAGTATGTGAATACTAGGTCCTACCTACTCAATATTTTTTATTTTTTTATTTGTTAGGGACAAAAAACAGTTACATGCCAAGCTTAACTAGATACTCTTAAATTAGCAAAATAGTAAGAAATACATTTATACAATCTATTCCATATTTATGTTACTACACATGTAACCCACAACATTGTCCACGAATTCACAAAAAAAAACAGTTAAAAGAAAACAGACGAACAGTGTGCATCGTAAAATACTAGTAAGAAGAAAGGGGAAAAAAAATATACATATATATATACTTATGAATTAAGTAACTCTATTGCTCTTGCCTTGAATCGATCTTTGGAAAGAGCAAATATGTCAAGCTCCATAAAATGAGCGTTGTACGCACCAACGCGGCGACGAAGAGCCACGCGCACCCCAGCATTAGTTCTGCATGAATTTGTGTGGAATAGTCGAGGAACGCGTACCCCACGAAGCATGACAGCTCTAGGTACTATATAATGTAATGTATTTCATAAGGGAATGCAGTCGAATCTATTATTGCATATACCATGCAGCATCATTACACCCATCATTTTCTTTAAAAATAGGTGGTAGAGCTGGAGTAATAGACTTAGAAACTTGAATTTTTAAAGATATTTCAAGGATGACAGCTGCATGCTGAGTAGAATTTTACAAATTTAATTTGCATAAAATTTATATACGAGGATAAAATACACGTGCATATAATAATGTAGATATTATGACATTTGATATAGCTGGTTTACAAAAAAAATAAGTGCCTATTTTTATCTTATGTCGTCTCATAAAGATAAAAAATGATCTACATGCTACACTACATCCTCCAAGTCTGAGAATGTTAATCAAATAAGATATGTGCTTGTAGCAAATATCAACAAAAAACTACTACAAAAGATAATTACTTAGGCACCGTCTGGTGCAAAAAATAATGAAAACTACTACCACTGTCTTCTAAATCACGTCAACTACTAGGGTAACACTGAAAGTTTTTAGAACTGACTGGTTAGAAACAAATCCAATGAAATATTCATTTAAATTTAAATTTTCAAATTCAAATTCAAATATTTTATTTCAGATAATCATCCATATATGTGTTAGTAGTGGTAGAACTTAGCCTAATGTTAGTATTAAAATTAAATTTATAACAATACACATTTTACAACCCTTTGGTAAATTACGTAACATATTTTCGTAAACGATTACGACATATCCGTGTCATTTTGACAGTTCAACAACATTCGTTGCGTTATTTACGTTGTCGAGCAGATTTGTTTTCGAACTTATGAAGCAATGGATTAACAATCTGTTTCAAAACGATTCAGATTCTGATTGATCGTATATTAACGCAATTAGATTGATGATTTATTGAGATTAGGGGATTGATGATTCCTATAAATTGGCGGCAATTTGAAAGTGCGTGTAGCGCATCAAAAATAAGATATAATTTTCACTCTATGATTTTCTTTAATTTTCTATGATTTTCTTTGATCTTTAGTCAACAAAAAACTTATGATAGACTTCGATTAGCCTTTAATGTTGAAGCCCCATCTCGTGCTATGATTTCAATGAGTTTAAGCGTGGTCGTAGGACTCTTACTGATGACCTGCGTGAGGGACGTCCTGCAACGGCGACAAATGACGATAACATCATTACTGTGCGGCGCATGATAGAGGCTGATAAGAGAGTGACCTACCAACAGATTCGGGCAAGCTTAGGCATTGGTATGAGTTAGGTGCAAAAAATCTTACATGAGCATTTAAGCGTCAGGAAGTTATTACCCCATAATTAGACAGAAGACTAAAAACGCCGTGAAACGGCGTGAACGTTTGGTCCGTAACTCAGTGGTTCCATCGAAAGCGACGTTGCTTAGAAAGGAATGGAGAGTATTTCTAAAAACAGTTAAGGTATTAGCAACTTAATGCTTCATTCAATTTTTTTTTGTAAGAACTTTCAGTGTGTCCCACTTACAACCAAATTAATTGCATTCTGATGTAATTTTGTTAGATACGAATAATGGGATACAAAGTAATGGCAGAATGACGTAAGAAAATTGCATTTTGAAACAGGTTTAAATAAATTACTTAGTATTTAAAATGCTTGGCGTTAATGACTTACGTCGACTACGTTAAAACAATACAAAATATCAATAATATACCCAAGCTCGTGTTATGTTATGTTTTTGACACTTTTTAACTTATTCGTATAATATAATAATGGTCTGCTACCTCTAGTCTCATCTTTTGACAGGTAGCTTCCTAATAAATTCTAAGTTTCCTTAACCAAATCGTCAAAGATTCAGAATCCTTCGAGCCCTACCAATAACTTTCTTTCTACAGGTTGGCTATGTCGCAAATAGCTGTCAAATATTTATCTGTTTTGATTAATTTGGCAATATTACATAATTTGAAAATATTATTAATGAATTGTAATTATAACACTGTATTTGATGTTGTAACCGTTTTAGGTGTAAAAACGGTATTTGGAAAGTTTACAAATACTTTTTTACATCTTATTTCATAATAAATATTTTAGCTCACTAGTTAAGTAGCGATATTTCATATTTCTGTACAGTAATATTGCCAAATTAATAAAAACAGCGAAATATTAGACAGGTATTTGCGACGTTGCCCACTGTCAGAATGCGCTCTTAAACCGTTTCATATATATAAGCATCACCATCCAATCGTTCAACCTTTGTATAAAATTCCGGTACCTACGATGTTATAAAGCCCTATTTCGTATCTCACCTCCGTAATGACTTCTTGAACTCGCCGCATCCGCTGTGCGTACGGTATGTTTCGGTCCATGCGCACCAAAGCCTATAGAAAAAAAACGTACAAAATTAACATCATCAATTCAAAAGAGGATGTAAAAATAAAACAAAGTTCCCATAAACTCGTCATAACAAACATTTGGAATTCTTTTTTCACGGTTTTGTAGTCTTAATAATATAATAAAGCAGAAGGCTTTGATTTTGATGGGTATCTTTCATTCTTCTCAGTTTCCCACACACAAAATACAGGCTGTGGCGTAAAGAATGGATAACCCTGAAACTGTCACTTGGCCAGATTATCATCTATCATTTACCCCACATATATTATATCGCCATATGCCCATGTATTTTTTTTCGATACAGGGGCCCAAAAGTGCATAATTCCTTATAAAAAATGTTAAATTTGAAGATAAGTATTTTTTGCAATGTTATCTTAGAATTTAATAAAAATCTTGATAATGATCTGATAATACAAATATCCAGGAGTGACATAAAAAAAAACAAAACGAGAAAAAATCACCAATTGTAGAAATGGCAGCTGATTTTGTAAGAGTAAGTACGATTTTTATTTAAAATATCAAAAATATCAATAATTGGCTCATCCGTGGGCAGGCGATATAAGTGGGGTAAATGATAGATGATAATCTGGCCAATTGAAAGTTTCAGGGTTATCCATTATTTACGCCACACCCTGTATGTATACCCAAAAATCTGTGGGAGTGCTTTCTTGACAAGGGACGGAAATGTGTAACCGGAAGCCAGGGAAGCGCGCGCTATTTGATTTTACCAATGAGCGCGCGTGGTCCATTATTACCTTAACGTTGCCAAGGTGAGATTTCAGAGAGGTTACACTTACACGTCATATGCGACTAATGTAAGTCTCGCTCCTTTTGTTTGTTTGAACGCATTAATCTCTGCAACTACAAGACGGGTTTGAAAAAATATATTTGCTTTTGATAGCCCAATTCTTGAGGAAGGTCATGGACTATTTAAAATCACGCTACAACCTTTAGGAGCTGAGCATAAAGAAAAACAGTCAGACAGAACGCTTAGCGAAAACAAAGTTACTGAGCACGGCTATAGGATATATGTATTTTGTGTTAAAGGAAGAATATAACATCTGTATTCCCCGAAGAGTTAGGCAGAGGTGCACACACATTTCGCCAGTTATGTCTGAGTCCCATGTAATAGGGGGCGAGCCAATTGCTATCAAACGGGCACAAATCCAGACTCCGGACTGCTACTGAGAAAAACACATTAACACTTCCACTAAGAAATGTGGACGTCTTCGCAGGCAGAAGCTAGTAGAATTATTTAAATATCATAGTATTTTTTGTCATGTTGTCAAGGCTATACCGGCTTTGGACTGACTGATTTTATTATTAACAAACCGGTTTGTACAATGTTACTTAACTTTAGGAGATACTCTACTAATAGGCAAGAGGCATACGAAGTCATCGTTAGTGAATGATAAATGCGTGATTCAGACAAAATGTCTTCCAGTTGATGTTAACGGTTATATAAGTAACAAAGAATGTTTGTTTTGCGGCATAACTGATGATATGTTAGTACTTATTTATGCCAGACATATTTCGATGGCACTTACAATGATAAGTTATCAACTTATCATATTATGTCTATGCTAAGGAATTTTCGCGTGGGGCGAAACTACGTAGGATGAATGCGAAATATTTACTAGTCAACCCTTCAAAACAACTGAAGCTCTAGAATTACTCTAGTCAATCACAAAAAATAACATTATCAATTTGAATACTTATTTTCGAATAGGCTCCTAAACTCACCTGGAAAATCAAATGCTCCTTCACAGTGAGCGTCCCAATAAAGAGATCCTGCTGCTGAACGTAAGCTGACAGCGCTGAAAGCGCTTCAGGCGTAGCTGGCTGTCCATTAAGCGCCCTTGTTCCACTGGACAGCACTCCGCTTGGAGTACGGAATGTCAGCGTGTTGAGGAGCGTGGTTTTCCCGGCTCCTGATGATCCCATGATGGCGAGGAGCTCGCCGGGGTAGGCGGCACCATTTACTAGAGAAGAAGAAAACGTGATACTTGTAGATGGAAATCTAAAGATATGGTGAGGATTTGAACAAGCTAGGAAAATCACACAATTTCCAAAACGAGAAAGACCACTCGTATCCAAAAGCAAATTATTGCTTAAGATTAATATAATTAGAAAAGAATGCGAACTCGTTTACTACCGTAAAAAACCTTGCCCTACTGCTGCGTTGCTTTATTGTGGCTCTGGGTTCGCATTCCTTATCAGCTGTTAGATTTGTGACCACGGTAATTGTTTCATTTGCGGGTGGATTGTAAAGTTTTGTGTTTAGTTAATGTTGTATATATAAAGTACTCTGTGGTTAATGTTGTTTGCATATGAAATGAAATGTTATGTAATAAATTAAGGCAGTGTATAGAGTGCCGTTAGCGGCACTCTATCCCTATCGGATAAAGTACCCTTAGCGGCATACTAGTGGCACTGCCTCGGCCCAGCTAAAGTGCCGTCAGATTTCCATTGTCATTGTCACTGAGTCACCGTCAGTTGTTATTTTGTTTGATTGTTGAGGTTAGGTCGCTGTAAAACACCACATTTCCAAAACATTACATTCTCTTGTGCCTAAACTGACCCTGGCACTCGCCGGCCGCTACCGCGGCATCGCTCGCTACGCTCGCTCGGCTCGTGCGTTGTGTGGTCACAGTTCTAACCTAACCAGCCATTTTAATTTGCTACTTCATTTTTCGTAAATTCAGTCAATGTAGTAATATACCTACATATATTTTATTATCAAATTTATAAATTATCTATAACAAATACGATCAATCAATACAAAGGGCGGCGAGCTAACCTCAACAATCAAACAAAATAACAAGTGACAGTGACAATGACAATGCAATTCTTACGGCACTTTAGCCGGACCGAGGCAGTGCCACTAGTATGCCGCAAATTGCGGTACTTTATCCGATACGGATAAAGTGCCGCCAGCGGCACTCTATAAACTTCCATAAATTAATGATTAGTTATAAAGAAAAACCCTCTATGTCAAAGTTAATTCTAAGTATATTTTAAGTTCAAAATGTTCTCAAGTAGGTAAGTGAAATCCTTGTAATTTCATATTGAGAAATAAATTTCTTTAACCATAATTAACTGTTATCATGTTACAAGTGTAAATGTTTCCATTGACATAAAAATTCCAGGAACATCAAGAAACTGATGTTCTTGACTTAAAACGGGCTAAGCTGCCATGCCGGATTCTTGTGAATTTTATCTAAATCTAACATCCCAGCATTTTAAATCTGATAAGAATCAATCAATTGAATATATAATATGTTACCTGATATTATTAGCTAGATATTCTGTGAGAACTTGTGTATGTTATCTTGATTGATCTAGCTTCTGCAAGCGGCTTCGCCCGCGTGATACTTTTATATTTTATAGCCAACATAGGTTTATGTATATACCTATATACAGGGTGTAAGGGACAGCCCTCCGCAAACTAACAGGGTGCATTCAGCCCCTTATTTTGAATCATATTCCACTGAAAATTTTCTCAGGAAAAAATTCATTTTTTTATAGGGTTTTCAGTTACCATTCCTTTATTTCATTTAAAATTACATTCTCTGTACGCACTTCTCTATTAATGTAAATAAAACAGCTAAAATAAAATAAAAAAACAGCAATGGATATTGAAATTCTCTGTACGCACTTCTCTATTAATGTAAATAAAACAGCTAAAATAAAATAAAAAAACAGCAATGGATGTTGAAATTCTCTAACGAAATACGCGTGAAATCAGCTGTTCAACTACCGCGAGGTGGCGGGGAGGGGGTGCGCTGCCGCTCGCTACGTGCGTTTTGCCACGGTAGCGATACATTGCGTGTAGGGTAATCAAACAAATCAGGTTTGATGGATTCCCATAACGTTCCTGAAATAATTTCATGTACCGGTCATCTTCGTATGATATACTAAATTCACCCCATGAGTCTGCGGAGTGCTGTCCCTTACACCCAGTATATATGTATATATACTAAGTGACATGCAAAATTTTAGGATGATCCTAACATAAGGAATTGTATTGCTGATTGTAATGATTATAATTCTGTAAAGCTATATTTGTTATGGTCGCGAATCATGTTTTAATCAAGATACAACTGAGACAAGATGACACAAGATGACACTGACCTGCAGTGTTAAAAAAGTTAGAAAATTAGATTTTCGCGGGTTACCTTTGCGCATGGCTTAAGCCATTGGTCCCGGCTACAATTTTTAGATTAATGACAGTCGTTACGGGTATCCAGCAAAGTCTGACCACCAGTCTTATCGTATTAGCGATCCCAACATAATTGGGAAAAGGCTAGGCAGACGATCCAGGATGAAAAGTAGCCTGTCTTTCTCCAGATCCAATTTCATAACTTTCGTTCGGTTTAGGCGTGAAAAGATATCAGACAGACAGATAGAATTACTTTAGCATTTAAAATATGAGTAAGGAAGTCTTGATTTTATTCATCGATGTGATCTTTCAAACAGACTAGGTTACACGATGGCGAAGACATTTGATAGTAGCCAAAGATTATTTTCCGGTTTTACCTACTACATATTTAAATGAGCATAGTTTAGTTAGCAACAGAGGCTCGTAGAATTTAGCAGTTTCCGAATGGTTGTTTTAACTGTGCGTTTGCACTGGCGAAACATTTACAACAAAATATGTTGAAATCTTTAGTTTCTGTCAAAGTTCTTTACAATATTTGACAGGAACTAGAGATTTCAACATGTTTTGTTGTGATGTTTCGCCAGTGCAAACGCACAGTAAAGAAAAGTCCAAAAAATCACACTGAGCTCACCATTACTCAACAGCTGTTTTCTCTGCTGGAACAGGCCGCTCGCTGACGGCTTCCAGAAGTTCCAGATGCGCCTAGATCTGGATCTGGACTCGGTAGCAAAGGCGTTGATGTCTGCCCAGGTGTAGGTGACCTTCTCCACTCCTCCAATGGCCCCATAATTTCGGTGGGATGGTATTGCCATGGTGACTTCGACGTCGCTGCCTCGAGGCGAAGGTTCTGGCGTGGAGCCATCCTGAAATAGAATTAAGATGCTTAGATTTCATTTTGAAAGCCAAGAAAGATACTTCTTGCGCAAAAAGTTTCTTTCTGAAATGCAGAATGGTTGCTCACGATATTTTTATTCACTGAGAAATAGTTGTGACACTTGTATCCACTTCTCCCTCTGCCTTTCTCACAATTTCGTGCATGGATTCGCCAAAGATCGACCGAACTCCATAACAACAGATGGTCACGGGCAACAGACTGTAGACAGTCAAAATTGGCTTTACCAATTGTAGACCCGCGATTAACCAAAAAACTTCTCAACCTGGGTAGAAATAACCTTAGAATAATTATAGGAACAATTACGGGCCATAACCCCCTCAACAAACATCTTTTCAACATAGGCGCCACAGATAGCCCCCTTTGCAGGGGCTGCCTTGACGCCGAGGAATCAGCCGCCCACGTTATCCTGGAGTGCGAGGCTGTGGCTTCTCAACGGGAAGAAATCCTCGGAACAGTGAGGTCGCTCCGCGAAGCCTGTGAAGCCCCCAGGAGGCTTCTGTGCTTTTGGGCGAAGCTAGGCTGGCTCTGTTAGCCAGTATCCCCACGCACAACGGACCAAATGAGAGTCTAAGTGCGGAAAAGGGAGTCCCATCATCATCATCATCATCATCATAGTTGTGACACTGGTGGTGATTTTTAACCCCCGACGGAAATAGAAGGGTTTTATAAGTTTAACTTGTCTGTCTGTGGAATCGTAGCTCTCGAACAGCTGAACCAATTTTTGTTTTCTCTTGTTTTGTTTGTAAAGCAAAAAAAAATAAATGTCAGCGTAAGTTTGATCCCAAGTAAAACACTCTTGTTTCCTTTGAGAAAAATATTACTAATCAAACATGTATGTGTGTATGTTTTAATAACCAAAGAAAAAGAAGTGGGTTTTGGAACTAAAAAGGCAACTCGCTACGCTACGCTAACAGGTTCATGTTTAAAATAGTTCGGTAAACTACTTGCTATACGGTATTTTGCATGCATATCCCACTGTGCATAGAACACTGACATAACTTTTGCTGTTGCATATTATTACATCATTGGCCATTTTGTAATTCCTTACATAATTTTGCATAACTTCCTGTTGAGTGTAACCATAGACTATACAGAGTTTATTATTGGTAGTGACGCTTCGAAAAGTTGCCACTACATAATGCGCAAAACGTTTTGAGGATGATATTCTCGTAGCATGTATGTTTCCTTTTTCTTTTATTTTAATCACATTTAAATTTAATTATAATTATTTTATTTTTTTCTGTAAGTACGCTGTACTGTGTACAGTACTGCTGTACAGTGCCGGTACAGCGTCCTAGTTATTGTTTTTTGCTGCACCGAATGACGTCAATACGTCGGCGCCGGTCGTCGCTGAAAATCAGCGCTGGGGCTCTGTCTTGCATAGGGTCGCAGCATAATGCTGAGCGATAGCCGTTTTGCGTGGATGTGACGCATGTTTCCCGCAACCTTTTCTAAATTATATTTTTTATGTAAGCTCTTTTTTGCGTCATGTTCACCGCAAATAAACGTATTTTCTTTCTTTCTTTCTTCTTTCTATATCCAAACTTTTAAAACCTATGGCTCGTCATCCAGCATCCAGTTGATTCAAGATCTTATAATGAAATACTATGATGTAAACAGAAGTTCAGATTATATGAGTGATACAGCACAATTGCCCATGCTCTATTAAGACCTCCTATGTATGAGAGCTCTATAATTCACCATGCAGGCCCAGTGCGGGCTGGTGCACCAACATTTTTAAGACGCGTCTTCAAAGTTTTGGTTCTAGGAAATGCCGGTTTCTTCACGGTTTTCCTTCACCGTGTTTAGCTTAGTGGCATTTACAAACAACATAACAGTCTATATACTGTTTTTCATGCAAATTTTTAAGTGCTGTAATTAATTAAGTATGCGCCAAAGTTTCGAAATACATTTTGATATTTGTGGGCTAAAACTTGGCTTTGTGCTAGTCACCTTTAGAAGGTCTCACACCTGCAAATAATGCATACAAAGCATTTATTTAATATCTACTTTATTACTAGATTCGAAAGTTGACATTTAGTTACTATTGTCGCTCAGCAGGACGGTATTTTAGACAAAACTAGTTATACACCTGGCTCAAAATTGGTAGAATATATCAGGCTGATTAGACTTAAAATTGAATGTATATCTAGCATATGAACACTATTTGGTTCCCGTTCCTAAATAGGCTGAGTGATTTGAAGGTTGGTCGAGAGAGTTGGAACGATCTTGAGTCACATAAAATGCTTTCGGAGGCCTCTCTGGATACTCTTGCCATCCTGACAGCTCTGAAGAGAGTGTATATTTCCGATTGAAAGTGTGGACTGTGTTGTGAGGTTCCAGGCCAAAGGTACTGAACTTGGACTCCTGTCCGTATTCCCACAAAGTTAGGGCATCTCCGACTTTCTCCAATACACTAATCGTAGACCATACTTTCTTTCACAATTTTAAATTTACAAGGGTAGGTACTCCTAATCCATTGCTTCATATGTATGAAGTGTTCACCTGCTAGACAACATAAAATAACGCAATGAATGTTTTCAATTTGTCAAAATAAAAGACTTTTCAATTGTTGCATGTGCGCAATGGATCAGAAAAATCATACCTGTGGATGCCAATAGTGTGACTTATAAATTGAGTTCTTGTATCTGATTTTTTAAATACTTTAACCCTTAATTCTTAATCACCTAGATGTTTTTCATTGGACATTCATTGGTATATAACTATATAACTTTGGTTTTTTAATTTTCAGCGATGATATTTCAAATACAATTGAATATAATGATTCAAACAATAATTGTTCTAAAAAGAGGGGAGAAATAAAGTTGAAACCTGAATACCGATGAATTTGTTACTAATTTCCTCTAATACGCGATTGCGTAAGAATATAAGCTGAACGGGGATTGTTTACATTCTCATCAGATAGTTTTGGAACCGACTACAGATTCTAACTGAACGCAGATTGGACTACACAAAGAAGACCAAGTTCTCTTAAATAAAGCTATAAAGCGAACCGACCACCGCCAGCTAAAACTAAGTTAGTTTAGTTTAGATGGGTGGGCTCAAATGTATGAAAAACCGGGAAGCTACACTAAGCTAACCTTAAAAACTAACTTTAGTTTAGCTGGCGGTGGACGGCTCGCTAAATAATCGTACATTATTATATGTATAAGTTTATTATCCTTGCCACATGAATAAATAACTACAACTTTAAAAATGAATCAATGTTTATAATTAATTAGTACCTACAGTGTATGTGATACAAATCATATATAAACCTATGTATTACATTTCTGCATAACATTCTCGTAATACATACCTAGGTTTGTATATACATAGGCTACTACTTGATAACCTCTTACTCAACATTTGATACCCTGTTTCTGATACATCTCTTATTCCGTCTTCCTTGTTCTGAGTAATTTCAGACTGTCCTTTGTTTTTTTTATGGTATAATTATGTTATGTGACTTAAATATATTTTTATTAATATTTGGGAGATATGTTAATCATTGAAGAGTCATTGTATAAGTACCTAAGCAAGCTTAATAGTATTTTAATTAGGTAATGCATTGGCTTAGGTACTGGATGAAAGTTGCTTTATTACTGCAGTTCCTAATTAATGACTCAAATTAATAATTGCGTTAGGAATTAGAATTAGGATTCTTAATTTGGTTGATTACCGTCTTTTCGTTCATGAGTAGGTACCTACAGATAGTGCAATCCACGAACACGCGCCCCACTCCGCGATTACTGCACTGTAAGATGTACTTTAGTACGGAGCGGAGCGGAGTGGGGCGCGTCGTCGTGGATTGCACTATCTATACCAACGACAGTTACAAAAGTTTTAAAGAGCTTTTGGTTTTTGAATCAACCAAAGAAACCATGAAGAAAAACCCGGCCAAGTGCGAGTGCGTACAATATTTAGCAAAAAGAGCCGGTAAAAAAAACAAATTTTTTGTATGGAGGACACCCGTTAATTTTTAATTTTGTTTTATTTTTATTACATACAAAATGAGTACGTATTATGCATAACATGAAAATTTCAAGTGTACCTATTACGGTTCATGAGATAAAGCCCGCTGACAGACAGACGGACAGCGGAGGCTCAGTAAAATAGGGTTCCGTTTGGCACCCTTCGGGTGCAGACCCTATAAGAATTCCTCTACTCTCTTATTTCCTTTCACAAGTCGGGATTTTTAGCTCATAGACAAGAATACAATCAAAACGTTTACCACTTCATAATTAACTCATACATTGTAGCAATTGTAGGGTTAAACGTTAAGTGTTGTAAACGACACCTATAATCGACACTGCGACTCCCCTCGCGAATGTATCGGTTTTCCGATAAGTGTTTTAAGTTATCACATGGAAAACTGTTGCGGTATTATAAAGTGTTTAGTAGGTACCTACTTTGTTGCTCTCAATCGACTTTTCGTGTGGTTAGTGACTAACCTGGTGTCAGAGTTTTAAAGCCGCCCATGGGCCTCTGACTTGGCTTCACATGCCGTCGAGAAATATCTCTCATGACGTTTTCCTTCACCGTTTTTGAAACAAGTGATAATAAAATACTCACACGAATCAGAAAAGTCAGAGGTGCGTGGCTTGGGTTGATGCTCTCAATAATGAATTGTAACTAAAGTCAGAGTCGATATTGATATTGCTTGCCATTGATATGTTTTGCAGACAGAATGGAAATCAGAATTCGTTGTTTTAGCAAGCAGAATGACGCTGTTGCCTTTAAATACCTATGTACGACATACATAAGGACTATCGTATTGCTTTTCGATATTTCCCCAAGCAACAGGAACAATAGAAGAACAAAGAAGTCTTTATTATTGTGTGTGCGCGACTGCTAGTCACTGCCTGAGGAATGTGAGCGGTGAGTCGGTGGTGGTAGACAAACGCCAAGCTAACTCAGTCTACCAATTTTGTTAATGGCTCCCCCGTCTCACGGCTCACATACCTCATCAATTTATAAGAGAATCTAAAAGATACCCAATCAATCTACCTAGCCTTTTCCAAACTATGTTGGGGGAGCGACCGCCTATCTGCCTTCCATAACCTAGTTACTAGGTAACACGATACCCCTTTGTAGGATTGTTTGCTAGACTTTATACTACCCATCACACATTAAGTACGTCATTAATAATCCCACGATCAATACCACCAATAAGTTAACAATACAATGAACTCCTAATTAAGAAACCCGACGGTTTCAGTGTTTTATTACGACAGAATTAGGGGTGGCCCGATATCCGGAACTAGTGTCAAGTTACCAGCACGTGGGAGTTAAGTAACACCCTGTATATAGACAGGTGCCGAAGAGTAGGTGCTAAGTTTGACGCTACTTAGAAATATTAAAATGAATATGGGAAAAATATAATGCGTGCGTGGAAATGGGAAGGATGAAACCTGTTGACTCCGATTTAAAAAGCTTTATTCATGCTCTCTTATCTGACTAGTCGAAGCCAAAAGGGTTGTGATTCTCACACGTTGTCTCATCTGAAGATAATATACAGCCTAGAACTAAGTAGGTACTAGAAAAACCGACTTCAAGAAATTAGGTTTCGTTGGATTAGCCTTAGTCAAGAATGTGTCCCTGACTATTTTAATTCTTTACGGTGGACACCACGTAATGATGTGTTTCATTCTTTTATTTTTTCCTATAAGTCTGTTTGTCTCTCTGAACGCGATAAACTCTAAAACTATCGAACGAATTTTCATACGGTTTTCATCAATGGACGGAACGGTTCATGTAGAAGGTTTAAGTGTATAATTCATTAAAGTTTTATGTAAATTGGCTGAAATATGAAGATGGTTGTCGGAAAAAGTCATGTCGACTGGGACCAATACTGGTGTGCGCCGCGTAGGTAAACCAATAGAGTTATATATGAAAACCCTGGCCAAAATTCCGGTAGAACCAGTAGTACGTTAGATACCATGGGATATTTTCTGACATCAACGAGGGCCAAGCCGGGGCAATAGCTATTAGCTAGTAATAAATATGTTAAATGAACTCGCAACGCATAGTATCATAATATTTATTTTTTGAACGTCTAGTGACGGTCATAATCAAACTTTAAAACCAAACCATGGCATTGAAATCATGGCTACATTAAATTAACGATTTTAATTGGGACTCTAGCATCTTTAGTGGCGTTTAAATATGTTCAATACTACACCGTTTTTAAATAAACTACCTATTTCGACGGATTTTCTAACATTTCGTAGCTTCAGTGCTAAAAGCCTGCTACGGCAGAAGTGTTTTTAGAATGGGTATGTTTTTTTACAATATAATCCTTCATTCCTTAATATTATTAATCACACTAATAATATTATAAAGGCGAAAGTTTGTGAGTGTGTATGTTTGTCTCTTCTTCACGCTAAAACTACTGAACGGATTTGGATAAAATTTGGCACACAGATAGTTTATAACCTGGATTAACACATAGGATACTTTTTATCCCGATATTCCCACGGGATCGACTCGATCTTATGCGGGTGAAACCGCGGGGAGTTTATTATAAATGCGAAAGTGAGTTTGTTTGTTTATTAAATTACGCTTTCACGCTAAAAAGGCTTAACACATTTGGATGAAATTTGGCACATGGGTAGACCATAACCTGGATTAGGACATAGGATACTTTTATCCCAATATTCCCACGAGATCGAGACTTATGCGGATGAAACCGCGGGGCGAAGCTAGTAATATAGTTTGGATGTAGGAAGTAATCTCTGGAAGTACCTACTGATCCGATTTCGAAAATTCTGCCACAGGCAGAAACCTACACTATTTCCGAGTGCCATAAGGTATGTTTTATTGTATAGTTGACTACCACGCGGGCAGAAGCAAGTATCAAAATATAAAAGTGTTAAAAATATCCATCCATAAACATTTTAAGAATAAATAAACAAACGAATAGATAGCTAATAGATGCAAATACGTACAATTTGTATTATTTACTCTGTTACTCTGTTTGAGGAGCTCGTGGCTAAGTACTAACTGCCGCACGGGTCGATCCATCAGGTTAAGCTATGCTTGCCGGGGTTGGCCTGTGGATGGGTGACCATCTTTACATACCGAGACTCCTCCGTGCCTCGGAAAGCACGTTAAGCCGTTGGTCCCGGCTGTCGTTCGTGAATCTTTGATAGTCGTTGCGGGTCGTCAGAAGCCCGAAAATCTGACAACCAGTCTTACCAAGGGGTATTGTATTACCCAGTTACTGGGTTGTGGAGGTCAGATAGGCAGTCGCTCCATGTAAAATACTAGAATTCAGCTGCATCCGGTTAGACTGGAAGCCGACCCCAATATAGTTGGGAAAAGGCTAGGCAGATTGACTCTGTTACTCTGTTTCTTGACATTACCTACATTGAAACATATTTTTTCTGAGCAGAATAAAAGTTTCATCTAATAAAAATAAGGCAAAGACGTCACGTGTAGCCGACTTAAAACACTTATGTAGATAAAATTGGGTGGGTTGATATAACAGGTTTCACAAAAGTCGACTAGAGAACGAAAGTTCCGTGTCAAATAAAAAACAATTTAAGTACTGACGCCAGCACATCAACCTACTACAATCAGTTTTTTTTTTTAAATAGATTTTCAACTTTATCACTAAAGTATAAGGTTCAAAGTTGATTGGGAAAATTTTACATTTTCGGGTAGGTTGACCTGCTGGCGTCTGTACCTAGTGGGACGAAAATATAGTGATGTACGCACAGCTGCCTCTGTTATTTGAAGCCAGGCAAAAACAATACATACTTTAGAAAAGTAATATTTTGCTATATTGCTATATTTCGTTACTTTGGCAACGAAACTTATAATATGATTGTTTTCTTTTCTTTTAACGCGTTCAGTGCCGGGAGCCCTCCTGGAGGGTTCACTTTAGCGCAAACGTAATGCCGTTGACTTAGTGGGTCCACTATAAATGGCGTATATGTACGGCGGCATGGCAAATGAGCTCTATGAAAAGTGGGTGGACTCGAATGTGTTAATTAAGTTTTATTTAATTAAAACTTCTAATTTATTTATTCAAGACTAATATTATACAGAGAAGATTTGTATTTTTGTTTGTTATCAATAAACTCAAATAATACAGGACCGATTTTAAAAATTCTTTCATCAGTAGAATGCTATATTATTACTGAGTTACATAGGCTATAAATTATAAAGATGTGCCGTGTCGAATCCGCTCGCGGAAGCTACAATACAGTCTAATATATAAAAATCAGTATTTGTTGTTCGTATTTTATGCGCTGCTAAAATATAATAAATCATGTGAATTAAGTCCTGGGTAGAAGGAAGTTTTTAATATATATGTAGACCTATTCTAGCTTTCAGTACAGTTATTATTTAGAAGTCTATTAAAATGTCAAGATTCTATAAAGTTTGATAAAATCTGAATAAAAATTGCTTCTTCACGATTTAAGATACTAACAATATACCTACATATTACATTTGATCTAGAAGGAATTCTCATTTCATAGATATTGCTCATAGCAACAGAAAACTTAAAGTATCGACCTTTATTGTATCTTAATAGTGGGCTCATTTTCTTATTCAATAGGAAGTTACCCATTGAACTAAATTGAAGGCGATCAGTAGAGTTATATAGACCAGAGAGTATACCTAGCTAGACACAGCTGTACCCCACCTAGCTTACTAATTGAGAACAGACGTAGAAAAGAGATGTAGACAGAAGCTTAGAAGGCCATCATCACCGTCATAATTTCAGCTGAAAGACATCCAGTGCTGGATATACGCCTCCCCCAAGCACCGCCACTTCGATCGTTTCTGTGCTTCTCGCATCCATGCGGATTCCTGCGGCCTTCACCAGGTCATCGGTCTACCTTATGGTAGGCCATCCCACGCTATTCTTCTGGTACGCTGCCTGCCGCTACTTCAGAACCTTAGTTTAGTAGGTACCTACCTACAATTGACCCATAATCCTATTTGTTGATTCAATTCAATTCAATGTTCAAGAATACGTACTTCATTAACAAAAGATAATTTATTTACCAAAGCAAAGTTTATTTTACCCTATTGCCAAGAAGGGTAATGTTTTTAACCGACCTTATTGCGTAGAGGTTTTGAAAGAAACTTTTGCTGCGACAAATATATCGAATTTAAAATGAATATAGTTGCTTATAAACTACATTCGTGCCTTCAACAAACAGCTGTTGCGACATCGCCACAACCTAACTGTAGATCGGTCCACAGTGAAGGCCGTGATGGCCCTTCTAACGTTAAACATGAAGATTTTTTGTCCAAATGATGTCGCAAGTTTAACGACCAATTTACTGATCGACTAAAAAGAAATCAGCTTATTACATAATCTATGGCAAGCAAGGAATTTTTACTAAATAGGGATATTTAAATCAAATTAGAACAACGTTCGAACTATGTACCTAAACAACGGGTGCATTAGGAAACCAGTTCCAAGTTTTTTAAGGTTTGTCTTAGCCCACGGAATCGACGATACAGCCTTGGTATCATTTTTACTATTCATAGGTATTTACGATAGAGTCCGGTTTATTTTTCTTTTCGCTTGAAACATTAATATTATAATTATGCCGTTTGGTCACAGCATGGAATTTTTGGTAGCCAAGTTTGTAAAACAAACTTAAAATATTAATAAATTGATTAATTATGGGTTGGTTTCCCTAATTGTTATGGTGTAAGGTTTACACCGTTGTAAACCGCACCAAAATGTAGATACTAAAACCTACTTAAAATAAAATAGTCTTTAGATCAAACTATAGGTACAGACTGCTATATTTTATTGGTCTGAGAAATAACAAAAAAGATTTATATTACTACCCTGACAGTGACCTGACAACTCCATTTTCCGCATTTCCACGATAGAATAATTGTGATAGAATAATAGAGCTAAGACCAAACTTCCGACCTTTAACAAAGCGCTCTAGAATTACAGACCAAATAGTGCCTAGAGACCTGATAGTGTTAGAAGACTCCCATAAATATCTCTTGGTAACACAACATAATAAAACTGCAGATATACTACTTCAAATTAATTAATTCCATGTGGAAATTGTGTAGCTTTCTGCGTAACGCCGCACTTCGTAACCGTCGTAGTATTCAATATTTTATGTTTTTTTATTTTTATATTTCACAAATGGGTTTTTTTACATAAATAATCGTGACTGTCGAATAATTTAGAAAGAAAAAGAAAACATATGCCAGTTGATTCTTTGATGTGGTCTCATGGGATACAAGAAAAAACACCCATGCAGGTTTAGATTCCAGCCCAGCCACAAATAAAAAAATAAAAAAACATTATCCCATGGTGAAGACCGTTTCAATTGAATGAATGCGCTTCGTTTCGAACACTTAAATGATAGACTGACTAGATGTGCCTATGCCTGTACTTACTGAATGGAATTAGTAGCTAGTTCCAGTAATCTATAACCTATTAATTTATCTAATCAAAACAAATAACGTCATCTCTGCTAACATTTATTTGTAAAATTTTCTTATTTATGTATTACCTTTGCCTCTTTGAGATTATAACATGTTTAACAAAGAAACTTTACTGAGAGATTATCTTTTCACATTATAAAAATTTCTTCCTGCTGCTAATTCAATATTTCTCTGAAATAAAATATTTATAATAATTCTATAGACTTACTGGTGGTGTATTACTGTATGCAACACGCTGGTTATCAACAGACGATGTGATCAGGGGCTCTTGCTCATCATTCCCAGCCGTCATATTAATTTAATTCCTTTATCACAATTTAAATAATTTAAAAATAATCAAGAAATCACTGTCATATTCACACAGATCCACGGAAATTTTGTTACGTCACAATTTTGGCGGGAAATTGTGGAGAAGCGCGCTTGGGTATGTTTCGTAGCGGTGTGACTGCGCCGCTACGGACGAATAAACTAAAGCGGCCTAACGACTAATCAATGTCTCGCGGACATTAAACTATGTTCTGTCAGTCTATCTCGGCCACTAAGCATTCTTGAATTTATATGAACATGTGCAATCTTATTAACTTAATGATAATTACCTACGTTTACTTCTACTAATGTTGACTATATTTCTGGCTCGTTTGTTTGAAATACAAAGGCTTTCGCTTGTTGTGAGAGTGAATGAAATAAATAAAGGTATGCGAGGCTGTTGCTAAAGTGGATAATAACTATTTTGTTACCTAGATATCGTAGAAAATAACATGAAGAAAATAAACTTCGAACGAAAATAACTTACAACGAGTTTTTCTAACTGCATCATTCATCATAAAAGTTATTATTTTAAACTTTTGTGAATAAAATTCTAGTTGCGAAGTAGATCAATTTATAAATAAAGTAATTTTTCTTTGAGATTTTTATGTCTTTTTCTGAAGCTTTAGTGGAAAATGAGTTGTTAAGGTTTCGCCACGTCACCTACCAATTGAATTTAAAAAGTTTTAAATGGTTACTTTGGTTTTGGAAAAACTAAGTTTTAATTAAAACGAAAATGTTAATGTTAAAGCCCAAAGACACTACTGAGAACCAATGACTAAATTGTTAGAATAAGTTTGAAAAATCGTTCTTTGATTAAATTTATTTTTTCAGGTGCACGTCTTATACCTGCTTCTGAACCACTGACATAGAGCGCGATGAAAATTATTTAAAGATTTTCATGTTGTTGTAATTTTTCTAATTCTAAATGAATTAGTAAGTCTTGTTAAGAGTCCTATTAAATTTTTGACGCAAATTCATGATTTTTGACGTTGTAATTTTCAGCAGCAGTAAGATATTTGAATTATTTGATTATGAATAACGATAGTGCCATTCTCTTTATTGTAAGTTGGAGTTGCACATTTTAACTTTTCTTGTCGTGTAATTTACTATGAATATTTTACGAACTCAGTTTACAAGGAAAAACGTCGGCAATGGAACTTTGACGCTCAAATTCACATTGTTTCATTCAGTTCTAATAAAAGCGAAAGTTACTAAACGATAACTTGAATGTTTTACTTGTTTATTGGAGTTCTAGAATTTCTTTAAATTCCTTGAGTTTTCAGGGAAAATTCGTAAAGAAAACCAATAAATGTCTTGATTTTCATGTCCATTATATTCCAAATAAACACAATTAAATCAAATAAACTAATATGATATAAAACTTCAATCTACAGTGAATACGTTTCATTAGTTTTTGTTTCTCAATATAATAAGACAAAATTACAATAAATTAAATTAAAGTACTATATATTTCGCGTCAATTCAGCAAATTACACGAAAATAATGTGTAACTCCAACTTACAAGAAAGAGAATGACACTATAGTTATTATAATCAAATAATTAAAATATCTTACTGCTGCTGAAAATTACATGGTCAAAAATCATGAATTTCCGTAAAAAAATGTAATAGGACTCTTAAGTATTTCATTCCTACATTTTCGCGCGTTTTTCTCCATTTCCCCAATATCTTTTCTAACAATTTATATTGAATGGTAACTTATTCAAGGTCGTCCCTTTGCACGTGATTCGAGCGTAAAGGTCGATCTCAAACATTTTGAATACATACGTTATGAATGAAGCGCTCGCGCACCAAATCATTGTAGATATTATTGCACAATGCCACGTATTATACATACATAATCTTAGTATTTAACGCAGTGCTATGAATCCCCCCCAAATGAGCAGCAGAATTTATTATTGAACCCGTTATCATACCTTTATATTGTATTTTGGCGACACAACCTATTATAAGTACCTATGCGTGATATCGAGTACCTAAGTATGTTCCTAGGTACATACTTCCCTCCCTCCGTCCTTCTTATCCTATTGGAATTTACTGAAAGTTCATAAGTACTCATGAACTTTCAATAAATTCCAATACCCAAAGCTCTGCTCTGTCTGTTCCACCAACTTAAGGTTTTTCAAAAGAAATTTCTACATACATATTATAACTTAGAATGAAATTTTATTATTTTTAGTTATTTTAAAATATTAATTATTGGCCAAAGACAAATGTATGTATGTATGTACTAACTCTAGTGTTTAAGCTGTACCTTCTTCTTATCGTGTGGTTAGTGACTAACCTGGTGTCAGAGTTTTAAAGCCGCCCATGGGCCTCTGACTTGGCTTCACATGCCGTCGAGAAATAACTCTCAGGCATGCCGGTTTCCTCACGATGTTTTCCTTCACCGTTTTTTGTTTTTTGCTGTACCTATACATGTGATTATTAACAAATTGAATTTTATGATCTGGAAAATAAATGATTTGATTTATTTTGTTACTAATAGTCGTAAACACAGCTGTTCCATGCCCCGTTCTTTCTATTACAGGCTGATTTTCACTAAGAAAGTAGGTGAGTATTTTTCAATAATTTTCTTTTACACCTGAGAAAAAGACGCGTGTCTATGTATTGTTTGCTATGCTCAGATATTTAGGCTGTATATTATCTTTACTAAAACAAATATATGATATCTATATCTGCGGTAGATTTCCATTATTATACCTTTGGTTACTTTCTGAAAATTCGTGACAAAATTATGAGTAGGTAACCTGCTACCTGCTTGACATTTTTTGGAAATTGTAAGTTCTACGAGTATTATAGGTTTACGAAAGTAGGCACCTTAACTGACGTTATTCCTAACTTGGGTTAATAGTCAGCTAGGTCCCTACCTTATTTCAGCTTGGTAGATAACTACGGTGCTTTTTTACCTAATCTTACGTAAGGGATCCAGCAGATATCGCTTGAGCAGCCATCCTAAGCCGACGGCGGTCAGACAACCTGTAGGCACAACAAAATTTCCCTCCCTCACGAAATTTCCTCGAACTGTGCATGGGCGGGAGGTATGGAGGCGCACCAGGAGACTGCATGTTCGCTACCAGCTTCTGTAAATTCCAATGCTGGTGTGCGATCACCGCTACACCACTTAATCGACACATACAATAAGCGATTTAGTGATATCGACATAGTACCTTCATACTATTTCTTAACCGAAATACTTTTAAAAGTACCTATCAACTGCCAGTTATATTATGTACAAAAAAAATTGAAACTAATATAAATATTATTATACAAACTAAAATATAGCGTCGAAAAATTCATCCGCATCGCTGTCGACTGGTAGTGTGCCCAAGAGACTGGCCGCATTGCCACGTTGTATGGCAATGCTTAGCCTCTGGCCAAGGTAAAAACCAGCCCTTGGGTCACGGGAAGTGTCAACCAGTCGTTTAGAGATTTCAGTGAACAGACCATGAGCACTTGGACCCCACGGCCACGGGGTTTCAACCCGAAACGGCTCGAAAATATAGTTACCTATAAGGTTATTATACTTTCGCCGCTTGAGGTTTTCTGCAGCCGCAGCGGCAGCGCCAGCACAGCACGCTGAGCCAGGATGATGGGATGGCTCAAGAGTATCGACACACGTTGTGTCCCACACAAAAGGCCTACCCACCTTCCATGGAAATAAAGACATACCATCCGGTCTCTTGCCATCATCGCGTGCCAAGCCATTAGGTTCTAATACAGCTGGAACGCCGACGGTGACAAGAGCTCGTCGGATGATGTAATTAATGTTCGCGTGCCGCGCTAAGCGACCATTACTTTCCTCTATGTAAGCGACCCGCACTTCGGCTGCAAGACAAGCCGTGGTGTCCGAGGCTGTTGACAAGTTGGAGAACAACATGGAGCTCCTAGTCGCAGGGAAGCAGCGATGCGGAAAGTAGTGTCGTCGAACAAAGTGCCTAAGTTAAAAGTACTTAATATAGCTAAAATTCTGCAGTAGATTATTTTATAGGACCTTAATATAGAAGACACAGACAAGTTTTGTTTTGTTAATTTAATAATTTTTTCTCTGACTACAGTTACGTTTGCAATCAGTTTGCAAAAATCTAAATCGTACCTAATCTGTGGAAAATGTTGCGGGTAGTATATCTGTTAAGTTTATTATTAAGTAAATTCTGTTTATTTTTAATATACTACTGTTTGTTTTAACTACAACTGTTTTACTGTGTTTTTATATAGATATTTATTAGTATAATACTGATTTTTATATCGGAACAAAGAATCCATAGTGTGTTAGTATAACATAATATCAAAACAACTTATTTTCTAGTGTTAGTAACAATCACTCTCCGCACAAACTGCTTTGTAAACTGCTTTTTTTTGCTTTTTGCTTTTGTTTTCCCATAAAAAAGTAAGCACGAATATCAAGCAAATCGTCGTCGAAATTTGTATAGACAGTAGAAACATTAACATTAGATATTCTATACGTTACTTATTAAGTTTCTTTATTTACAAAGCGCTGAAAGGGATGAACGTTAGAAAAGCTGCAGGGTAGGTACGACACAAAGACTAGGTACTATAGTATACTGGCAAGTAGGTACGACAGAGTGTCTGCTGAAATGCTGAAGGGCGGTGAAGGGGTGGTAGCAAGCCTGTTGTGTCGGATCTTTAATATGTGTTGGAGATATGGCCGTGTGCCGGATGATTGGTGCAAGGCTATAATCGTACCGCTTTATAAGGGAAAAGGGTCTCAACAGGAGTGTAAAAACTACCGCGGCATTAGTCTTTTGAGCATTGTCGGCCAAGGTATTAATAAATAGAGTGATAAGAGTGACAGATGAGGAAATATGAGATGTGCAGGCAAGATTTAGAGAGGGTTTTCTCCTTAAGGTGCATAGCCGAAAAACATCTGGCAAAGCACAAGAAAGTCTATTGTGCTTTCGTTGATTTGGAGAAAGCCTACGACAGTGTGGAGGGAAGAACTGTGGTTGACACTATCCATTGTACGGTGTGGACTGGCACTTGGTAGGGGCACTGAAATCTATAAACAGATTCCAGTAATTGTGTTAGGATAAATGGGGCATACACGATCTGGTTCCACGCAATTAGGATGTGTTATTTTTGTGGTATTTAGGGAAGATAAAGAGCATAATTTCAGTATATTTGTACTCTAAAATATGCAGCATAAAAAACGCCGTCGATGTTTCTAAGGTCACAATTGCGTATCATATTTAGTTTCAGAGATTTTTTTTTTTCTAAAGATCCCGTTGAAAAAAAGACGATTTTCAAAAAATTAAATCTCAAAAACTAAATGGGGATACGATATTGCATTTAAATAACTAAAACTATCCGTTTTTATATAAAAAAGCAATGTCCGAAAAATTGTCTTCATAAAACACTGTGGGCTGTAGGTATCGTTGTGTGATATAAAAATAAATGATAATAGTGTGGAGCTAGTAAGTGAGTTTGTTTACTTGAAGATGTGGAAAGGACAGTAAATGCGGGCAAAAAAGCGGTTGTGATTGTGATCAACGCTTTGATGTCCAAAAAGGCTCGACTGGCTGTTCACAATGGTGTGATGGTGCCCACGCTTATGTAGGTACCTATGGAAGTGAGTGCTGAGTGTGGCAAAAGCATGAAAGTAGGATAAATACTGTGTAAATGCATTCCTTGCGAAGCATGTGGCCTAACTACTTATAAATGGATAGGCTGAGGAATGATGTGATAAGACAGCAACGGTGTGAGTTAAAAGAAGATGTAGTGACAAAAATTGAAAAGGGTATGCTCATGTTGAGAGGTTGAATGAAAGGTTACTAACAAAATGTATTTGCAAGGTAGATGCGACTGGAAACGCCGGGATTAGATACACCTACCGTACGAGTATAGTGTGTAGGGGAAACACCCGCAGGAAATCCTGCTTTATAGGTAAAATTCGTTACTAATTTGTGTCTGGACGTATTTCTGCGGACGTATTAAAGGCTAGGCAGCTTATTACTGCCAACTGCAGTGCGCGGCGTGCTTCGGATGTGCCGAGCAGTACTGCCTCGCAAACATTCGTCGGTTTGGTCCTAACTAGAGCGCGGCAGTAATGTGTCCTGCAAACGCCGCTTTTTGCTACCGTGCTCTTGCCGCTCAGTGTTTGACAGCAGTAAGTCTGGGTGGAGCGGGAGGGCGTGTCAGACTCTTACTGACTAAAACCCACCCGTGTTCCTTCTTTTGCCTGTGCAATGCCAGGGGGCCACGTTATCCCTTTCGGACTTTCCCGCAACCTCGGCAGGCATCGGTCCCATCGGACCCCTTCACCCGCTGACATCTCTTTTGAACACACCTTAAGACTGCTGTAAACTTTTTGTGTCGTGGTTAAAACATGTGCGTGGTTCCCGGCTGAAGAAATTTCTGATTTTCCCTCCCTCGACCAATAGCTGGGTACGCCCATGGCTGGATTGTATAATTTCATGATTTTCTTAGAAACGAAGGTTAAAATTGATAAGGAATCGTGTGGAAACCTAACTGGGTCCGCGTATTGGATTAGATATGGCCTGCTTGCTCTCACAGACAGGACGCCTGTACCACACCAGTGTGAATATTATAGTAATTTAATGCATATCCTAACGAAGGTGTCGATCCTCGTGACACAACAGCTGAAATTGTTGGTTATGGAATTAGTGCTAACCTACCTCAGTAGGTAGGTACTGAAGGAATGTATGCCTAAGTAGGTATAGGAATTTTATACGACCAGTTATTAGGTTCCTACTCTAGGTAGCTATAAAATTAGGATGCTTTAACGCACTGTGTAGGTTAGATACATCGGACTGATCTAAAATTATTTTGGTGTCTTGCAACTTTCAAAATGGCGGCGTTGTGCTATCTACTCGTTTTCTACGTGCGCCGATGCCATTTTAGCTACGTAGCACGCCTTGAATTTGATTATTAGCACTGTCTATAATTCTAGGTTTATTTCAGGCATTAACCTACTTAGTTCATAAGCTCGGTTGTGCACACTCGGGCTTTCAGGACCGACTCAAATATGGAAATGCCTACCTACTAAAATTTCATTCATATGAAATTACCTAGATCCTGGCAAAGCCAAATATGTATGGTGTTTCTTAAACTATTTAAAAAGGCAGATGCAACTTAGGATCTTAATTCCTAGATTTAACAGAAAACACTGCGATGAAAGTATGCGAGTGCTTAGCCATACGCATTATGTTAGATAAAAATATCATCGTGTCACTATTGTAAAATAAATAAAAACCTATCATAATGATTAGAAATAAGTTTTGGTTTCGAGATGTCATGACAATGAAGGCAAACAAAATTAAAGAAAATTAATATCAACATACCTTGATTGAAAGACACTACAAACTTAACCTTATTTGAATCAACATGCACAAACATGACTGTAACTAAACACCTTTCGAAGCGCACTGAATGGCGCGAAAATCGGTCACCGGTTTTCTACAGCCGCAGCAGATGAGATGACGCACAGAACCTCGAAATTTGCACTACAACTGCATTCACCCACATAACAGCTGTTATTTATATAATAAAACGCATTTGTTTATCAATACCTTTAAGTGCGCCGGCGCAGGCAAAGTTGCACTTATTGGATTTCACATCCTCGGTGATAATGGTCCATCTTTGCTCCCACGAGAGGCAACTTAGACTGAGAATAAGGTTGAAATGATCTGTTGAACTATTTTGTACCCGTCTAAATAACACAAAATTGCGCGATGCGGTGTCTGAATCGATGTGATGTGCCCTTGAACATGGAAGGAAAAAACTGGCTAAGTGCGTGTCAGACCACGTATAAGTTTCCCTTAAATTCCAACTGCAAATGTAAGTTGGTCGACTTACATGTGCAGTTATCAACTATAGGGGTTCCTTGTTGACTACGGAAACCTAAAACCTACTTGTGCTTAAAGGGTGTGCAGTGAAGGGGTCAGAGAATAATACAAATAAGTAAGCGTAATATAATAATTTTAATTTATTCTATAAAATGACATTTGAGATAGATGCAAATATTTTCAGTAAATTACTTTATACAATATTTAAACGAATCTATTAAACATTCTCGTTAGTAGTATGATTACAACATGACACATGACAAAGGAACTATTGTATGTAGACTTGAGATGTATCGTGAATCTTAACTATAATAATGATTTAGGAATATGGCTAATTAATGTTTGTATTATTTAATATTAAACTCGATGACAATCCTCTAACACTTATTCCTTCAATAATATTTGGTGACAACTTACTGGTGATACCCGAGCTATTTCACTGCATCAGTATTACAATGAACCAGCTTCATATCTCCATCGTGCATTTAATTCATTTAAAATATAATTCAAACATTCACGTACGCTTTACACGCACTCCAGGCGTTCTTGACAATATTCTCGTTATCATTCATAAATAAGTCGACTGTAATATTTACATTGCACAAACGGAACTTGTGTAAATTAGAAAAAAAAATGTGATGTTGCGCGATGTAGGCGACTGAGCTGTTTACATAAATGGCTGACAACTTTACAAAAAGTCAACATTACTCAAACCTTAAGATAAATAGTAAATACCACGTATTTCTTTCACTTATAATTTGAGGATGTTCTCAGCCAAGAATTTATTACAAATGTTTTCCCTGATAAACACTTAAAAAACTATAAAAATACAAAGTTTATCGAAACAAAAGTAACATTGATACAACAGAATCGATCGCCTCGCGCAACGCTACAGTTATAAACTAAATAATATTTAGCAAAACATAGGAAGCAATATAACTTACATACCATGAGCCGTACGTAGGTATTTATGTGCAAATAACACAATACACTGAGTGACTTAATCGGAACAAAAATAATCCTTAATGAGTACATCTTAAGAGTTACATTTCATTTGAATATTGTTTCGAGAAATACAAATTTCATCCACGGTTGTATTTTTTTTTACTGAAATGTACAAAAAATCTATATAATCATATCATATGTATAATATGTTTTCATTCGGAAAAATCTCTTTAATTTATAATCAGCTGCGTTTACGATAAGTCTATTGTTCGCTAACCCTATATATTCAATAGATATATATGTGACGTAAAGATGAGGACATACGACTATGTAAAAAACGTCAGAAGAATGCATTTACGCACAATTAACCTTCAGTCCTATATAAATCTTCAAAATATCAGATGTGACGTTATTGCTAAAATTTTACGGTGACTCAAATTATATTTCTTCCTATTCAATCTTATCCACAATTCAGAGACAAGCCTAGTTCATATTTGTAAATAATGTAACATTTCAAAGGTAAGCAATATGTCCGATCATGCGTAATGAAACTGGTCATGCACTTTCTAATGAGCAGACATGACACGCATCACCGACTCTGACCTGGCACGTATCACTGTGTCACAAATGCTTTGAATGTTTCATATAAAACCCGAGACATATGTCTTGTGTGGAAAACCTTGCAGGCTTCCAAAACTCAAAAAGAACATTCAAAACGTAAAACTGTAGAGCGAGAAAAATACAAAAAAAGAACAGATTCTACTCTTGATGAGAGGACTTTGTGGAAAAGTCATCACAACTTTTCCAATGTTTCTTAAGTACTATAAAGCCAAGCGCACATTACAGCTGGAACGGGCCGCAGCGCATTTTTATATGAAAAAGTGCGGTGCGGCCCGCCTGTGGTGTGCGTTGGTTCATAGAAAATGAAAGTTATGAAAGAGGATTTTTGCTTAATCCGATCCAGCCTGTGCCTTGCTGTCCTTCCCCAGCGACGCTCTAAGCCGAGGCTCGTACCCCACAGGGGGTAGTCCCCTTAGCGTGTAGTCGCTTGGTTACTAAGTTTTATGTCCTGGCTGGAGGCCTTAATTTATCGAGGCAGCCACATGAATGTCCGGTTAAGCAGCCGACAACCTCCTAGGATGACCTGAGATCAAAATCTGCCTAGCCTTTTCCCAACTATATTGGGATCGGCTTCCAGTCTAACCGGATGCGACTGCTCATCTGACCTCCAAAACCCAGTAACTGGGTAATACGATACCCCTTGGTAAGACCGGTTGTTTGTCAGACTTTCGGGCTTCTGACGACCCGTAACGACTGTCAAAGATCCACGAATGACACACGACACGCCATTTAAAAAAAAAGATTTTTGTAATGCGCTTCGATGCGGCGGCGCGGCCCGCCCTATCTGCGCAAGCCTTACTAGACCATCAACCGATACGCTCTGTGAAACAATTCTCTTCAGTAGCCATATATGTCCTCATCTCTAAATTAATGTTATAATGATGATTTATTAAGTTTACTGTGACTATTTTACCTAACAATCTGTCATATCAAATACGATTACGTTTCATACACTCGCTATGGGAAACTACGGTTTCTAACGGAAGTATTTATGCTAAGCAAGTTTATGGCAATGAGAGGTTTATGGAACTATATTTTAGAACTAGAAAACTGCATCAATGTTTTTAAGCTCTTTTTTAAATGTTTAATGTCATTCAGAGTGATCGTGAGGGTTATAAACCTTTAAACAAATAATAAAAGAAATCCGCACGAATCAGTAACATCAGAAAGAACCACAATAAGCTTCTTTTTTTTCCCTATTAAAGGCAGGGGAAGGTAACAACACCTATTTTTTTTTAGGAATACTCCTTCTGCGGGTTTTATTGGCCACATTTATCATTTAGCCACGAGGTCCTGTTTTTTGTAACTGATTCAGCAAAATTCTATGCAACTTTGTCCAATACATTGATACAGTTCCTGTCCATATTTGTCTAAATTTATAACAATATTAACAAGTCCTTGCGTACCTAGCGATTAATAATAACTGAACTTGAGCTACATATGTACTGTCTATGTATTATAACTGTATATATCTATTGCTAACTAATATGCGAAGGCAGTCAGTCTAGTATTCACTTATTGGCAGTGTTATAGGGTTCATTTTGATAGGTACCGCCACAGATAAAGGGCGAATTTTTCGAAAGAAACTGAACGCGATCATCACATCTAAAACGCGTCCAAGAGCTGTCAGTGTCATTTTTATAAAATATTGACACTGACAGCTCTTGAACGCAGTTTCATTGGTGAAATTTTCCCAAGTATATACTTAAGAGCTCGTAATTTTTTTCACAGAAAACTTTGAAAGTATACCCCTAGATAGTCCCTGAGAAGGTTCAAGTAAAGCAATATGACATTTTCAGGGCAACATTGATTAACTAATTTGAAGTATCTGTTTTAAATTAAGTCTGTGACCTTGCAAAGAGTTGATCATCTACTGTATTTTAACTATTTCGTTCTACAGATTTTTTAAAGGTTGGCGTTAAAGTCAACCTTTTTCTGGTTTTTTGTTATATATTTTTGACGTGCATGCATAAAGGTAGGACGCGTGAAGTCTTTCTGAAAGACGCGCTTTATATCTGATTAACCATTCAAAGTGACGCGGTTATCTACCTTCTATTTTAGTATTTCCTCTGTATATTTTATATACTTACCATAAAATCGATTTAATTTCGACCTTAAATTAAGTTTTTATTTCGGCAATCCAATGACGTTAGTAATTAGTTGCATGCGTCACTCTGTCACGTTCATAAAACCGTAATTTATAATTATGTAATTAACAATTTTAAATAGTCTATTTTTCTCTAATCGTATTCCATAATCAACTCGGTTGGTGCCTACTTAATATTAAATTATAATGCGTAAGTTTGTTAAAATGTATGTTACTTAATCACGCATAGACGGCTGAACGGATTTGGATGAAACTTGCCAAACTGATAAATGCACTAACACAGAATAATGTCAATCAGAGTTCATACAGTTGTTACCCTAGGATACGAGTGAAACCGCTGATAACAGATAGTATTACAAAAATTGGAAGTACATCCGCGCCATCTATAATATTGACGCCAAGAACTATTTATAAGCACTGACCCAGAAATCAATCAAATATCGTATAGCACAAGATATTTGATCTCGATAATAGTGACACTATCTATCGGTTGTGGTTACCACAACATCACTACCTGAAACTGGTTCTAGGAAACAGAAATATTCATATGACCTGAGAAAATTCTCACATCAAGTCCATTGGGTAACGAATATTAAATTTGTTTTAATAGTAATTTGTATGGGCTCGTTTCTAATACGATTATTTAGAAGACCTAAAATTACAATATGTAGAATAATATAAATTGATTACCAAGTGCTTTCATACTTAAGAGAAGAAGAAGGAGTTTCTTGCCCGTTCTTCTCGATAGAGATCTACGTTTTGAAATGAGCAACTAGCTTCAACTTTCTGACTAACTGATCGACTTTTGATAATTCAAAAGTGCCTGTAAATGGTGTTAATGAAATAAATGCTTTGAGTTTGCGTTTGTGGCTACAGGAATCAGACGTGACAATATTGACCTAACAACTCGAGCCAAAGGATCGGTGTCACAACCGCGGTATTAAGTTCCAGACTTCACGCGTCACTTCAAACGAACGATATTTATGTACAATACTAGATGGTAAGTTCTGTGCTTCAACGGTACCTTGATATACAATAATTGTGGCAATCGCCACGCATAGTTAATTAATTTTGGTGTTATCAATCTTTAACAGTCGAATGTTTTTATCACTAGTGTGTGTGTATGCGGCGTTTCTATACAAACAATGGCTCACCTTACATCTTGCCCTGTCACACATGAGAACCTAATGGCTGCGTCAGCGAACGGTATTCACGTTGCTGAATTATGGGCCAAAAAAAAATTAAAAAACGATATATATTTTTTCGTGTTATTTTTGCTATCGACAAGCTAAGAATATCTACACTAAATTCAAATATCAGTTAAATTATATTGAATAATGTTTAAAGCAGGGACGGAAACCTTTATAAATTACGGTACAGGTATCGAAGAATTGTGGTTACTTCTTCGACCTAAGTTACCGCTATCTAGGTAACCATGAAGAAGAAACATGTTACCGTTTTTATATCGGTTACACACACAGGCGACGCGCGCCCTGTGATTAATGCCGACGGCACGTGTAAGATAGAGGTAATTTTTATTTCGGTAACCGGTATTAATACGGGTGTCACCTTTTTTTTGGGTGTGATATTTTCTATGGTCCGAGGCCTTGACATCAACCAATGAACAACGTTTCCAAACGTTTTTTGTTGGTTGAATACGAGGCTTTTGGCTACTTTTGTAGTTTAGTATGTTTTTTTCTGCTACTTTTGTATTGTGTGTTTTGTTTGTGCAAAATAAACATATTTTCTTTCTTTCTTTCTTTCTTTTAAAAATATAAATGTTGTAACCGAAAAAATACCCGTATTGATCATACCAGTTTCGATCCCTGGTTTAAAGTATTGATTTTGGTCACACACAAAGACGAAAATATGAAACTAGTAGTCCAAACTAATGACAGCTACTGCAAGCTAATTTGTAATAAACTTAACTCAAATGATAAAGTTGATTTCACACACATTGACAACTTAACCACAAGACTTATTAAGTTATTTTTATTAATTAGCTATTTGAACAAACCTGTATTTAAAAATGTGTGACAAAAACACTCGACCGCACAAATGTATTAGTTTCTTGTCTATCTATATAATATATTGCATGGCTCAAATTGTGATATGTCTAGTATTATTCGAGGTAAACGTAAAGGCCCTAGATAAGGCGCCTGAAGCGCGCGTCTTGTAAGCTGCGTTTTGGGCGCTTAATAAAATTGTATGAATTCCTATGTAACGAATTACATCAAGCGCTTGAACGGCACCAAGGGCGCACGGCATGAAATTCGATACATTAGAAGTCCATAAAAAATTGATTTCAAAATTTCATTAACTAGAGCCAGTCACTGGATCTGTCTTTTGTGGCTTTTAGAAAACGATTTTCGGAAGAGTAGTTTTAATATTTTGAACCCAAGCAGGTAAAAATATTCATTCGAAATATGCCAAAAGTATGCACTATGGCCCTACTACACGTTTAATATGCCAAATAACTTGCAGTTACAAAAACTAGGCAAAATGATTTAGCATGCGAATCTTGAGACATTCGAAAATAAACATACATAGATCAAAGATCAGCACAGTAGACAGAGGTGAGCAGTGGTGGCCTAGTGGTAAGGGGTTACGAGTAGCAGGTAGTGGGTTCGAACCCAGGCAGACGATTTAAATTGTGTAAATAATTTCATCACCACTGCTCTCAAAACGGTGAAGGAAAACATCGTGAGCAAACCGGCATGTCCTACAACCTAAAATTCGAAGACATGTGACCTCTACCAACCCGCACTGGGCCCGCCTGGTAGATGACAGCCCACTCCCTCTCGAAAGGAGAAAGCCTCTGTCCCAACCGTGAGAATACTATAGGCTGATTATTTTAGCTGATCAAAGATTGTTGAAGTTTACGTCTAACAAGAAAAACGTTCATTATTCGAATTCAATGGAATTTTAAAATAAAAATTAAAACCTTTTTCATGAAGACTGAATGTAAGCCGTCGCCAGCACATACGGTTTGGGAGAGCTTATATTACTTATTATATGACTTATCGTTACGACTATGTATAATTGAAGACAACTGACATGCAATAACTGTATGACTCTAACTAATCAACATTGAACATTCGCTTGTGAGGATACATATAGTGCAATCCACGACGACGCGCCCCACTCCGCGATTACTGTACTGTAAGCTGTACTTTAGTACGGAGCGGAGCGGAGTGGGGCGGGTCGTCGTGGATTGCACTATCTATATTTGTATATCATCAACCTGATGTTGATGTGATAACGTTGCACGCCGAAAGCCAGAATTACCAAAAAGTTTTCAGTGCGATAATTATTTGTTCTATCATATTCATTCATTATGGTTAAGTATGTCACTACGTATCTTTTGACCTTAGCCAAACATTAACTTTTTTTGCCGATGAAAAAAAGAAGACGGAAGTCGCCGCGTATTTTTTTATCTGTCTAATCCGTTGTCACATCTAACGCACGTGGTCGACGCCATTTTTTGGGACAGATTATCTAAGCGAATATTCAATGAATATCACCTTCGTTTTAGCGATGCAATCTAGAACTTGACCTAGCCGAAGTTCAAACTGTATTATAATTAATAAAATTACGAGATCCGCGCAAAATACTCTGCGTTAACTATACAGTTTGACAGTAAAATTATCAAGTAACGACCGGTTATTGTCTAAATTGCAGTGTGACTAATTTGAGAGCTATGTATACTTGAATTCAAAATATTAGATAATTTACATTCATTGCCACTTACTTAACAATCTACTTTAGCGTTATAAAGGCTAGGTTGATTTTTGAGTGACCATTTTTATAAAAACGTCCTAAATGAATAAGGGTGCAATAGAATTTGAACTTTCTGGTGTATGACATTGAGTTTGTAGTTCCAAAACTTTACAATTTTCCAAGATTTTGAATTCAAGTTTAGGGTTATTAATTACTCGTATATTGGGTGATATAGCAATATATTGAACCGCATAACAATTTACCTAAAACGTTCACAACTGCCGTGTACCAACAACTTAACTCTAAACTATAATGATAAGGCATTTTTACTATAATAAAGTTCATATCAATCGACTTTAGGTCGTGTATATTTTCTCTAGAGCTTTCCAACGAGTGCTAATTTTATATTATATGTAGTTATTGTTTAAGTTATGGTAAGTTCATGGTTCTACTGGGCAATGTTGCTGAGCCCGATCACCAATAAGTACTAGGTCAATTTCCTAATGAACTCAAGTGGCCGCGAATGCATATAACTTGATTATAAACCTTAACACTTCAAACATAAAGTTTATTATCGATTGCAATATATTGACTACTTTAATTGAAACGTAAATGTATTTTTAAAATAAGAACAAAAATGTTTACAGAAAAATAAAACATAACTTCTATGCAATAAGGTTGAAAAAACTACGTTACAAAATAAGACAACAACATTATTTGTGGTCTTATTTTCCGGCCGTTTTTGATGCGCTCATCGGTAATCTAGTACTATTGTTGATCGAAAGCTAAACCCATCAAATTCTAACTTTGCACGGTTGACAGTGCGCACATATTTTTATTATCGAAATGGAGTCTTTAATGGAGAAAATAAATTGTTTTCGATTAATACACGACAGCTTGAGGTAGCACAAAGTTATACAAAAACTTAAAAGCGAGTGTTTAATTTGATTACGAACATTTGACAATATAATACTGCTAAGCCTATGATTTAAATGATATCCCAGTAGCGACGAAATTCCTTATCGAATATATCGGGTCGTAATTTTGATAATCGAATAAGTTAATCGATAAAAGAATATCATCGCTGTCAAATCGCGAGGGACTCGAAGTAAACGTGCAAATATGAAGTTTTCACTAATTACATCTACGCTTAAAAATGAGAGCAATTCGCCTAATATAATGTAACGAGAATCACTTTCACAGTGCACGATATTTACCCTAAAACCTTTTGAAGCAACGTGAAACGAAATTATACTGAATATCTAACTTATTTTTATTGGTGTGAAATTCGAATTTCTCTATAGGAGCGTTGAACACCGTGCAATACAAAAGTGTCTGTTACTATATTTCATCAGGCTTCAGGAGTGCGGCGGCGGTCCTTATCATCTCTTTCTCTTCTCCACAAACACTTACCATTAACTACTAGTATACGCATGCCTTAATCTAAAGAATAAACTTAAATTTTGTTCCGAACTCTAACACCTAACGAAGCTAAATACAAATTCCATACAATTTTAACATCTATTATTTTAAATAGGTATAACCCGTCTTTTTATCTCTTGAAGGAGACAAGACATCATGCTAGTCCAACCAAGAATTAATATAATTATAATACAAATTATGACTGCCAATTATGGCAGCTATTTGCATATATTTCCTTCTAAATCGCATTTATATTCAAATAATAAGTTATCATAAAGTTTAGTTAAACTAGACTTAATTATCAAATATAATCAGTAGTTTGATAACTAAGTAATAAGTGACGACTATTATTAACGTCAAGTCCGAACTAAACATCTTAAAAGCAAGTCCTTCAACTAAATGCGCATACGCAGCGCAATTATATCACAGCCAAATCTGCCGCCGCACGCCTTACTACCGTCTGAAGGCCCTAGACATGACGTCACTAAAAACTGCATCAATTTTAGTGATTCAAACATTCCAAGAATTTCGTATATCCAAAAATTTCATATTAATAAAAACTATGGGTAAAAACCATTAAAAATCAAGTCATCGGTATATTTCTTCACTAATCCGTAATAATGAGCGACATCGGAATGTCTGGGCCGTAATTAAACGACATTATAGTGATACATTTTAGAAGTTTATAACTTTTTTCGAAGCATAACTTTCTAACGCTTACGCGTTAACGCGTTTCGAACTATGTTAAATCGTGAATTTCTATACTTAGGCCCGTGTAAAGAACCTCATTCAAGACTCAACATTACTTAAAACTCGTTAAAGCCATTTGATTGGTTGAAATTAGTTTTAAGTAATGCTTGAGTCTTGAATGAGGTTCTGTAATACGGGCCTTAGAGCGCTGAGGTCGAATTAAAAGTCGAGACAAAATGTTGATATTCTACATCAATCATCAGGATAGTTTTTGATTGGTCGACAGCAAATTAGTGCCTTTTCATTTTTTTAAAGGTTAGTTAACAAATAGCAGGTGGTTACAATGGCAATACCAAGTGGCCTTATTCTGATAGATCTAATCTTGACACCTAATAGTGTCTTATATCGTTAGTTATATTAGCTAATGACCATCTTAAGTAGCTTGCATCATTGCACCCATCTTTTCATTACAATTTTCAGTCTTGGACAACCTCATCCCGTTCACAAGTTGAGAATTTTGTTACTAAAATATCTAAAAGGTA
This sequence comes from Xanthia togata, assembly GCA_963853775.1. Lineage (NCBI taxonomy): Eukaryota > Metazoa > Arthropoda > Insecta > Lepidoptera > Noctuidae > Xanthia > Xanthia togata. The sequence continues at coordinate 5,338,363 of OY970802.1, read as the reverse complement.
GAAATGCTATAAAAGTTCAATTTCCTTGCAAAACTCTTGCCTCAATCCAATCCATACCAGTATTTATTTAAATAAAAGCAATATGTATGGCGACAGTCATATTAAAATTATAGATAAGATTGACTAGTTCAACATGATTCATTTAGTACATAAATATATATTTACCAATTGATTTTTTGCAGTAAGCTTTTTTACTAAAATAAAGATACCCTGGCATAGATTGTATTTCGATCATTACAATTTATTTAAAAACACAATAGTTAAGACATAGTAATATTTTAAGTTGATATAGAGCCGACATTTCCGTCATACATTTCCAAATTCTTCTTACAACCGTTTTACAATTTGTTATACAAAATTCCGGTCTAGCGATCTAATTCATTTGAAATGTTACCACTTAACTGGATGAAGTATTAAGTAGTTCTATCCTTGTATATATATATATTATTTTTAATGTGAACGGGATTAATCCGTTAGTATATCAGTTCATTCAAGGTAAAATGCATGTGAGGGGCGAGCGATAACCACTGTCTTTAAAAAACCAGTCGGTATCTGTCACTCGACTTTAAACTAGTATCAAGTTCGAAGAAAGGCAAAAAGGGCCAATGGAAGGTCTATAGAAATACGGTTATTTCGAATGTCCTTAATTTTTTTATTTATTCTATCACTCGCCCTAACTAATCGAAATATCGACAACGGTTTCGTCACAACGACAATGTTCTCAATAATTGACCAAAATTTTATTTGCCACAGCGCTGAAAACTGATTCTGCTAATTCATCGCTAAATTATCTACTATTGTTTCAGGTGTAAAAATTGTACAACAATTTCAACTATTACTTCAGTTCAATAAGGCATGACTAATTCTCTTCTAACTACTATGGTAATTAAAAAATTATCCATTATTACACGTTTGATAGCACAATCTATCCATTAAAAAACTCGAAAAATTTATACTAATGAATGGTAAATTGAAACTGATTAAAATTCCAAATTGATTAGTTTTCAATTACATCGTATTATATCGCAGTTTTTATAATGAAGCAATAAGGATTGCAACTTACGTCCGCTTTTGTAAACTGGACCTTAGGTGATGGTGTTACCGCTTAATATTAATCAGCGATATTTATTTTATTCTCGCACTTTTACCACTAAACCGTAATTTTACCGTATTTTATATACAATTAGGCGAGTAGTAACTTTACATGCACAGTAAAACCAATATCTAGTGGTAAAAGTGTGTGCTATAACCTCTTTTACCGTATGACGGGTCGGCCATGTTGTTTTACAGTGTAGTGTGGGCGTGTGGTGGCGGGAGCCGACGGCTCACGGGTCACTGTCAGTTGTTCTTGTCGATGTTGTGGATGGCCCAGTTGAACGATGTCGTCCAACTGTTCTTCATGGCCTCGTTGAACTTCTGTCTGAAGTGTTCCATTGCTTTTTCTTCTGATAGGTCCATTACCTATGGCAATGTTTTGATTAAGTTAGTTGCTTTGGCAAAGATAAAGTGAGGGATGGGCACACAACATGTAGCTGGTTTTTCTATATTTCTAATATGATGGGTACACCACACATCTTATCGGTTTTTATAAGCCTGGTCTACGAATCACTAGCTTTGCCCGTACAAGACGTTGTCGAATACCCAATTGGCAATCACTCCATAAAATATTGGTATTCAGATACATGACGTGAAATAAAAAAATAAAAATAGTTACCAAAGTTTCTCGTAGATATTGCAGGTCCTTCTCGGAACTGAGCTCGGGTAGACCCGTTGAGATCATCATTGAGAACAGTGATAGAATTAGGTGCCCGTGCTTTCGGAGGATTTTAAACGCCTGTGAAAAATACGCATGGATAATTTCACGTTATTAATCTAAAACTAGGAATTGTTAAAATTGCACGTAAATCCAGGAGCGGCAGTCTTCCAATCTAAAAGTTTTATTTTGTACTTTACGACCTTTGAGCCCAGACGTATTGAAACGACAGCACAGATCAATACAGATGGTTCACTCCGCCAATTCATTTAATTAAAAAGCGACTCTTGCAACGACACTATAAAGTGCAATTCAGGTCGCACAGCGCTAATTACCTACAGTCATATTCACCTAGGCCACTTTCCGAATTAGAACATAATTGCTGACAGCGCTGACATCATAATTGGCGTTCCGAGTAAGATATCACGATAATGACAGCTGAGGGCTGTCAATAATTCGGAACGCTCGTAAACGCACTCACAGTACTCGCTCAACGTCAAAACTTGCATATCATATTTAATTGTGTTTATACCACAAATTTCTTCTTTTTCTTTGTTTAGGTAGCGTAAAACAGCACAACTGACATTTTTGACAGAGCTCACGGTGATATTAGTAAAATGCATGGTCGGCGTTATCGCAAGATGGCGCACGTCATGACGTCATCTATGACGATGCAAGACGCAACGTTATCGCGTCCATGTTAATTCGGTACGACTGTTAGCACACTCAAATCGATTACATCGTAACTCGGAATGCGGGGCTAGAAGATATAAGAGTTACGCGATAGAAAGAGAGGCATCTTTCTATCGCGTAACTCTTATATCTTCTGACTACGTTACACTCACTGAATTCCCGACAAGGCGGGCCTAACGCGTACTTGTAGCTTCATATCTAAAATGCGAGTGAACCATCTTTATTCATCTGTGACGACATCATAAAAACAAGTTCAGTGGACACACATTTTGTTTTTTTCTAATCTATTAATGAACCCATAAATTCTTTACCATCGAAGGGTGAGTGTACTTCAATGTATAAAATCTGTTTTTTTTTCCAGTGAATTAATAATACGAGTACCTATAATTCAAAATAATATATCCTCACCGTTTCGCAATGCTCCCTAAATATCTTGAAGTCGATAGGCAGGTTGTCTCCGGAGCCCTTCTGTCCTTTATTGATAACGTGTATAAAGTCGTGCGTCAGTACGAAGGGCGCGCGCTCTCGCTTGAACCCGTACCACTGCTTGAAGTGGCCCAGGAAGTGGCCGAAGTCTATGTGGAATAGCTGCCGGAAAATAAAGGTGATAATGGAGTGTTGGGTACACATAAATGGTAGGTAACTTGTATTTTACTAAACGACTGCCTCGTTGGTCTGGTGGTCGCAAGCGCGACGATAGAAACCTAGAGATAAACCTCTTTCTTAAAAATGTTATGTAAAATATAATTGAATCGGCTCAGTTTTCGAGGAGAAATAAGGGGAATACGAAACGTCGATCTCATCATTTTTTTTTTGTGATTTATTCGGTTTGAGCTGTAGCTGTCCCATATCGCACTCTACGGGGGCAGACTTGATGTAACACGACGGCAATAGTTTCTTCAAATACCTATTGTTCAAACTCCTCGCAGGCCCTGTTCCCTCTTAAGGGGAGGTTTTACGAATTTGCCTGTTTTAAAATCAATTTAAATGGTCAAACTAGTGTATTTGGGTCCTGAAAAAAAGATATGTCATAGATACATCCTTGTTTGAGGGACGCTAAAGGTTAAAAACACGATAAATTGTAATTTGCTCGATCGAAAAAAAATCCGAAACAGGGTCGATTTCAAAACCATTTTTCGTTTCATTTCCTAATTACAGCACAAAACAATATGAAAATTGCATATATGATGAGGTAATCGTATTTTAGAGGTTATTTAAAGATTGGATTTTTAAGTATAATAGATTTTTTTTAAAATAAACCCAAATAAAGTAAATCGGGTTAAATCGGCTCGCGCTCAGAGTCCTGCGGGACGTCATCGGAGGTGGACCTGTGTCAAAATTTTAAAAAATACGCTCTCTCTGCAGTTGTTACAAAAAATCTAAAAAAAGAAGAACACATTATATATGAAATTGCGACAGCTCAGAAAAAATATTTCGTTATTTTATTATAGTTTTAATTCATAACATTGTTTTCGAAAGTGAGATTATTTCTATGCGATATGATGACGTTTAACTGTCATCTTACAATAGTGCTAGACACATTACAAATTATTATCGATATATAATTTTTTGTCGTCGTTTATGAAGAAGTCTTTTTTATATTTTTTAATCAGATTCATCAATGTTACTATATTCACTCTCTATCGAATTGTCTTTGCTAATATCAAATCCTACATTAATAAACACATCATATACAATTTGTCCGGTTGTCGGTTGCATATGGAATATTTCAAACAACTATCACTCTCGCAAGAACAAAGAAAATTTAAAAAGAAATGGTGTTTCAAACAAAAGTGATATACTAACATGAACAAATGTATGGAACACGATAAAAATCGTAATTATATTGTAATCAATTAAGAAGTAAGGAGATTAAGTAAAGCACAGTGTTACTTTTCTTATTTCGTCGTTGTATTTTCTCAACAAATATACTAGCACTTGTTATTATTACTAAATAATGTTTAATTTGCAACGGCGCCATTTCTATTTTATTTATTAAAATGCGTAACTTCCAGAATCACTCATTTTACCAACACTTTAAATCAATTGATCAACTGATATGAAACTGACACAGATAAAACATAACACTCTTAATCAATTGAGAAACTGATATTAAACGTAAGACAAATAAAATATAACAATATTTTTCGAATAGCGGAGCCAGCAACACAATTTTTTTCTTGAATCCGTGATTTTATCGTATTGGCTCAGTATGAACAACTTTCAGTTTTGAATACAAAAAGTCACTGTTTACGATATTTTATACGACACATAAACGATAAAATGTCGTTCTAAAATTTCGATGTCCTAAAATAATAGATTCGATAAAACTGTCCATACGCTTGGTATTAGTCAAATGTTTGTGTACCGGGCTATTAATAGGTACAATGAGACCTCCTCTGTTTGTGACAGAAAAAGATCTGGCCGTCCACGTAGTGTTCGTACGAAAAAGGTGGTCAAAGCAGTAAGGGAAAGAAGTCGAAGGGAAAAAATTGTCTTACTGTTTCGAAAATAATAGGTTCGATAAATTATAGCTTGCTACAGCTATAATTTATCGAATCTATTATTTTAGGACATCGAAATTAGGTACGTCACTTGACAATAAATTATGGCAATTGTTACTTCGTATATAGCCGTCAATATTTACGAATCTTCATGAGCGGTGGGAAATATCCAAAACAAAAAAATATGGTCACAGTATAAGCGAAACAGTAAGACAATTTTTAGCCCATCCAACTTAACAAAAATCCCGACGAAATAAAGATGAAAGTTTGTATGGAAATTCGCCATTTTTTTTCTTAAATTCACTTGATAAAATTTTTAAATTCACTGACAGACAATGCACAACCTAAACCGCTGGATCTAGAAGCATGCAATTTTGCACAATAGTTCTTTTTATAACGAACGAAATTATGACTTTGATATTTTCTATCAAAATTACATTTTGCGTGACCGTTGAGATACCCAGTAGCACTATTATAATTTTAAACTTTCACCTTACTACCGCAAAGTCATGTTTATCTGAAACTAGTTTCTGTCCGTGACTTCATTCGCGTGAAAGTCATAAGACATCACAATATACTAAAATAACAGCCACATTTTATAAATCTTCACTGTACACTGTTTGTAGTTTTGGTCTCGGCGACCAAAATATACAGAGATTTAGGACTGGTGACGCGACTGGCTGGCTAGCGAGCAAGTAACAGAGTTATCCGTGTGAGAAGCAGCTCCTCCTGAGGTCGAAACGCGCAAGTAACACTCGTCAGTAGCAATTTCCCATTGCTTGCGAAGTTTTTCGTTTTAAGTGAATTATTAAACGTCTGCGTTCCTTCATATACTACCTAATGGCACAACACTGATACACGAACTGCTTCTTACAGATTATTCATGACTACCCCAGCTATCACTAAAAAAAACAGCAGTTTGTACAAGGGTGGCTATGGTTAGGTGACTGTTAATGAGATTTTTTTTATTGATTTTTATTAAAACCATAGATGACAGAAGAGGCCTAAACTTCATGTTTTTCGTTGTACGTTCTACGATCTCTCCCATAACAGTAGGTATATGAAAAGGAAAAAATGTTGTTTATTTTATAAATAAAATGAATTGATTGTCACAAAACAAACACACGCACGCACACACACAATACATTAGCCGATAACGACACCGACCCGACATCGACACGATATTGGCGATCAGATGATCGGATACGTTTAGTGCCTTGTCTTGTTATCGTAACCTATATCGTCGCAGACAGCGACGAAACGGACTGAAAACGCCCATTAGGTACACAGGACATTTTAAGTAATCGACACCGTAGGTCCCATAAAATGTAAACTTATTGAAAAAATCGAATCTAAGAAAAACTAGTTCAGTTGATCAACTGCAAATATTTCATGCTGTGGCATGGATTTTCCGTGAAATGGTCGGCAGTGCATCGTAAATAGATACGTCACTCTGCATTTGGGGGAGGCGGAGGTAGCGTTTCAAAGGCCTACAGACACGGAAAACCTCGCCTTAACACTGTTTTTTGCAAATATTGCAGTCAATTATTTTTCATTTTTTATCAAAGAGTTTCTTGCTAACTCTTCCGCATAGGAAACGAACAATTGAAACCGTGCACCTAGCTTCTGACGTTTTATAAGTGCCCATGTTTCATTAGTAGTAGTATTATGATGGTATTTCCTCACCTGACCAGTAGTCTTGACCATGATGTTGTCCGGGTGCCTGTCCGCGATCCCTAGCACGTAGGTCGCGACGCAGTAGCCCGCGCAACTCATTGTGAACTCGTCCACTGCCTTATTGAAAGCAGCATCGTTGTTCTCTGTGTTTCGTTTTAGCCATTCTGTGTAAGAATTAAGTATTTATTAGTACCTAAAAATTATGATTTATAATTTTGTTCTGAAGAAAGTTATGCCAAGTTTCAAAATAATACAAGTAGTTTAAACTTTTTTTTTTTTTTTTTGTAGAACAGCACTTTACAGCACATTTGACCTCTTAGGTGTTAATGTTACTCTCTTCAGTGTTTTAGGCAGTTATTTACGACAGTCACAAAAAAAGTTACAGGACTATTACACTGAAAGACTTTGCTTACATGTCCTAATATAAAAGGCATGCATCAAGTTGAAAACAAACTTAAAGATTAAAAAATAAAACAAAACAAGGAACTAATACAATACTCACGTAATAACGTAGACTTATAGATAGTGGAAGCGGCATTGAAGGGTGCGCTCTGCTTCTGTATGTAGGCGACCGTCTGCGCGTCCTCTACGACCTCGATCATACCTACTGTGTACTCCATCGAAATGCAGTTGTATGGGTTCATTCTGGGGAAGATACATTAAATAAATAAATGTAATGTTTATTTCAGAAAAACTCTTCAGTTAGTAACAATATCTCTACAAAATAAGAAGGTACAAAATTTTTTTTTAAAGTAAAGTTTCTAAAAATAACATTTTATCGTGCTTCATGCCCAGTTTCCTTCATAAGAAATTGTAAAGTTTTGAACCAGCAATTGTCTTTAATCTCTCGACTTTTTAGGTATATTTTACTCATAAAATGCCACATGCCACTGCCAAAGCTCACCTTAAAAAACTACAAACATCTCAAAATAAAATTATTAAGGTCTTGTTTAATTATGATTATTTAACATCTACTCAAAAAGTTTTAAAAGAAACAAAATTAATGAATATTGATCAAATTTATAAATATAACACTTGCATACTTGTACGCAAAATAATTAATAGAGACATACATACACAAAATACATTTACAAAAAGAATGCAAATTCAAAAGCGCATGACGAGGCAGGCTAGCCATATAATTTTAAGAGCACCTAGGACAAACTACGGAAGAAAGACTATAGTATATGAGGGGGCGGAACTCTATAACTCTATACCTAAAATAATTAAGGAATCAAAATCACTTCCAACTTTTAAAAGACTATTAAAGCACCACCTGAATAATGTTTAAATTGTAAGTTTCTACCGTTTTTCTAATTTAATTTTAGTTTATACCAAGCGAAACCGTCGCATATCTAAATTATTATGTTTTTCCTCATAGAAGTGAATAATTGTATTCTTTTTGAGCGAAATAAATTTCTTAAACCATAAACCATAAAATTAAAATAAATTCGTTTACTCTGACATGCAGATTTCATTTATTTATTAGCTTTATTTTATCCCATAAATTTAGTTTTTGTGATGTGTACTTATTTATTTATTTGTTAGTAATGTTTTGTACTTGAATAAAGTTATTATTGTTAGGTGTAAGGGCCGCCTTTTGCGGTGAAAGCCTCCTCCAAACCGTTCCAGGTGGCTCTGTCAGTGAACGAAAATAAACAGGCTCTGTCCTTTGTCCATCTGGGCTATAAGGCTCCGGCTATATGTATGATGTCGTCACTCCATCTTTTAGAAGCCTCCATCTTATTTTGCCGTAAGATATGGGGTATATTCGAACTATCTTACTCTTACCGTTGCAGAACTGCCATTCAAGTAAATTATAAAACTCTTAACCTCACGTGCGACCAGTGACTACATTTACCTGTTTTTTGGCCGTTTCAAACGACGAAATTGGGTAGGTATCAAACAGCATGGGTAAAATATTTGTCCTATAGCTTATGGAGCATTGGCTAACGTCAATAACATGCGGGTCAACTGAAGAAAATTGTAAACTAACCTAAAATCATATCCATGGTTCTTCCACCGCCTATCCATGATGTAAAGCATCTGTAGCGTGAACATATCTTGTCGCAGATCGTCGCCGATCTTCAGTATGATGCTAATGTCGACCCCCGAGGGGTCCACGTTCTATGTGGCTATATAACAGTTACAAACTAACCTAAAATCATATCCGTGGTTCTTCCACAGCCTATCCATGATCCGTAACATCTGTAGCGTGAACATGTCCTGTCGCAGATCGTCGCCGATCTTCAGTATGATGCCAATGTCGGCCCCCGAGGGGTCCGCGTTCTCGAACCGAAGCTGTAGAGGCCGCATCTTGCTGTCCATTACTCGGCAGTCATCCGGCCTAGGATATGAAACTTTAGTAAGAACTGTGTATTGGAGACTTCGATCAAGATTACACGGGAGAGAATAATAAATGAGAAAAGCAGACAAAAATAAAGAGCGAGCCTTACAGTTACTTACAAATAAAGAGTCGCTTTATGTTGTGTAAAATTCAAAAGTTATTTATTCAAACTAGGCTGAGAACCAGCACTTTTCGAACGTCAAAATTACATAAGACAGTCCCCCAAAAAACGCCCGCCCTTCACCACTTCCTAGTGCTTTAGCTGGGGAGAAGAAATGGCGCAACAAACTCCCCAGCAGCACATTAGCTGAACATTAACATCTGAAATCTGACCTTGGTAATAAGCAACATTAAGGTAACAAGCAACAATAAGGCGATAAGCAACATTAAAGGGGCGGAGTCTCGTCAGTCGTATTTGACGGCGAACTCTAGCACCACGCGCGCTCATTGGTCAAATGAAATAGCGCGCGCTTCCCCGGCTCCCTGTAACACACTTCCGTCCCTTTTCAAGAAATCACTCCCACAGATTTGATAATTTAGATTTTTTTAGATTTATATTTTGATTGCAGAAAAGCGAGAGAAAAGATGTTACATAATTATTAAAAAATAGTTATTTATCCAACATGTGAGGAAAGTTCGTTTTTCCTATGAGTTTTGATTTTGAGTCTTGAGCGAACGAAAATTTCAATCCTGAGTAAGCGAAAGACTCAACAAAACGAATAGCAAATGAACTTGCTCACAAGTTGCATACAAAACTTTTCACCACTCCCAGCAAGAAAGTATTCAGTCATCATAGGTAAATAAATTAAATATGTAGACACAAAGCAAATCAAAATAATTCTTTATTTTTTAAAATATCTTTAAAACTTAACATAAAAAAATCAGGCAAGGTTAGTTTCTGAATGGGATCATTACTTTCCTCACTGTTCAAACAGTGAGGAAAAGCCAACTTTCCTCACTGTTCAAGCAGTGAGGAAAAACCAACTTTCCTCACTGTTTTCGTAGAGGAAAGATACTTCTTTCGTGCGGGAGTGGTGAAAAATACATTATATTGCTGCATAAAATGTATGGTCGGTAGTTGTTGACATTGGTTTTCAAGCGGCTACATACATACGTTATTCCAGTTCGTTTTCGTCGTTTGTGACATTGAGTTTAGCATAATTATACAAGGTAATATAAGCTTAAGATGCCTCAATAACGATGACAGAAATGCTAAACTTTAGCGTAGGTAGGTAGGCAAAGAAAACCAAACTAGCATCACATTACTGTCTATAATTCACTTGACTCTAAAACCTCTAACACAAAAAAAAGTCTTCACAGCCAGCCTCAGGCTAGCTATTTTATTTACACTTACTTGATTCTCTTGCACACAAAACTAGGGTTTAGCGGCGACACAAAGTCACTGAGCGTCTCCACACAGTGCTGCTCCTGCAGGTGGTGGATGAGGGCGGCGCGGGCTTGCTTTATCTCCTTCTTCTTGCGCACGCACTGGCTGGCCCCTGACACAGCCCAAATAATATTCAGACAACGAATGAGTTTAATTGGCGAAAATATGTGGGTAAATGATGGGAAATGTAATACAGGGTGAAATTAAACTAGCAAGCAAAACTACGAAGACGTGATGGGTATATCTAGACATGATCCAACAATTTTTTTAAATAATTTGAGTTTTTTTGGATGATCAACCGCAGGTATAGTTTGACCGAGACGGAGCGGGGGGCAGCGTTGACGAATGAGCGGCGGGCGGGACGCCGCGGGCCGTGAGCGTTGACGAATAAGCGGCGTGCACTGCCCGCCTGTCTCGACGCGCATATACCAAAAGCGCGGAACAGCGGTCTCGGTTAAACTATAGTCTACAGATAGTGCAATCCACGACGATGCGCCCACTCCGCGATGACTGTACTGTAAGCTGTAACTTTAGTACGGAGCGGAGCGGAGTGAGGCGCGTCGTCGTGGATTGCACTATCTATAGTCATTACTTGAAAACCAGTTTTTTTTTTTTTTTAGTGTAAACTTCACAGACCTGATGGGTTGCGATATCTAAACACGATAAAACAAAAACAGATTTCACAACTCATACTTCAAGTAACAAGTAGTCATTGACCCCAAAAAATCGTCAAATCATTTTTATTTTATCGTGTTTAGATATTGATACCCATCAGGTCTGCTGAGTTTTGCTAGCTAGTTTAATGTGACCCTGTACAGTATCCGGGAGTTTATAAGATCTTTAGAAAGCTGAAGAAGAGCTTTAGAAAATGATTGTCACGTGAGTTTTTGATAAAGTCAACGCTGAACTTTATCAAAAACTCGATGTTAAATTATTTAAGTCCAGGTACTGGAGTTTTCATTTGTAAGTATTCTGTTTTTTATTAGGGGTCCTATTACTAAGCCTCCGCTGTCAGTCCGTCCGTCTGTCTGTCAGCGGCCTGTTCCTCATTAACCGTAATAGGTAGACGGTTGAAATTTTCACATATTGTGAATTACTATTGCCGCTAAAATAATCAAAAAATAAAATAAAGTTAAAAATTATAGGGGGTGTCATTACAAGAAACGTGTTCTTTTTTTACAAAAGTAAAAAAAAAAATTGTGTTATTTAACACAATTTTTTTTTTTACTTTTTGTACTTTGGTACTAAGCCATTCAGTCCGACTCACATTTGGCCGGTTTTTTTTATTAATGTTTCTCATGTGGCGCAATTTTCTAATGACAACATAATTTTCTGTTTCATCTATTTTTCATCATTACGTATTGCGATTTGTGTTTTTAATGCGGAGAAAAAACTTCAGCTTTCATACAATTAAATGAAAAGTGAAGACAGACAATACAAAGTATAGTTACATTTAAGTTTGTCGAGACAAGAGATCTGCCGCGTGAGGCTGTTGATGTGGTCCTGGCAGCCGCGGCAGTACGCCTCCAGCAGCAGGCCGAAGCGCACGCCCACGGCCGGCACGTGCATCTCGGACCTGCGGGCGCCGGGCGGCGTGCGAGGTGTAGACTAGGCGGTACTTTATAGCACTACCTTTCGTTTTTGTACGTCAAAGGTGATGTGACATTGACACCTAATTTATTTCGTAGCAGTAGTTTGCAGGTATTCTTAATTCAAGTGTCACTACTCACGCATGGTTGATCATACGTTACTTTATAAGAAACTATCGTGCCATGGTCCTTGAAAATTCATTAAAAAAAATTGTTAATTGTATTAGTAACATTTTTTTTTTAATGATTTAAGAAATTAGGTCACAAAAGTTCACGAGACCCACGGCCGTTGACGCCGAGATCAGCTGTTATTCGAAATTATTAATTTAGTCAATGTTTTTGTTCTTTATTTACGTATATTTTTTTTAGGTTTCGATGCACCACGTGTGTTAACACGTTCCCTGTGTAGCTAGGATTATGAGTAGCACCCCTTACGTCTAATCGCAAAATCATCAAATCATCGATTTATCGTATGTCGATAAAAACTAATAAACTCCCACGTGTATAAATTTAAAAGACTAAAAATTTGTATGGACTCATGCCCCATTGGGGCATGCACGTACGATATGAGACTCAAATGCACCATCGATGGGTCATGCACAGGTAACGTGTTAAACTTCGCAAAATATTTATTGTAAGGATCAGTTAAGTAAAATAATAAATTGAACTTAACATTACCTTAAATGCCAAAAGAGGTAGTGTCCGATGGTCATGTTCTTGAAGGCCCTCTTTAATAGGAACACAGAGAGGTCGCACATGAGATACGACTCGTGTTTCAACGCCTGCACCAGTTGCAGGAGGTACAGTAGGAGGTCGTTGTCACTGTGGAAGATAATACAATTTTATAATACTGGATTCATGAAGTTGCTTTGTATGGAATGGTTACATCGTCAGTGCAATATCATCATTTCAATCCAAAGACAACCACTGCTGGACATAGGCCTCCCCCTGTCAGTAGGTTTCAGAGAAAAATATCTAGTCATGCAGCAAGCACGAAAAAGAATGACTACATCCTGACAGCAGAACTTTCAAGGACAACACTGACAGCCAGTGGCCCAATATGTGTGAATTTATAATTTAACCTACGGCCGATGTCCGGTAGTGTCAACAAGTTTAATCAAGCCGTAAAAAAGCAATATTTTCCCACTCTCTGACCAAGTAACCTGTGGAACTGCCATTTAAAAAAAGGTTGGAGTTTCTTTCCTACGAAATGTATGGAAAAAGGTTTTTTGCGGTTTCTGACTTTTCTAGTACTCAAACCTCAGTTGGAGACAAAGTTGTTTGATCCTTTTATGAAACAGGATCGAATTTCATCAAAAAGATTTTTTGAAAACTATCCATTTCCTTGCTGACTGCACATTTTTTTCAAAATCTATGAATGCAGATCAACATTTCTCAAAAAGTTAAGGACAGTCTTCAAAGACCGTTTCCCTGTTGCTACAACGGTTTTGGTACCTGCCCTTACTGCCCCGTCTCAAAAATCCAGCCTGTATATCCTACATAAGCTTCGACTGGAATTCGGTAGATAGTGGTATTTTAAAGTTCGCAATGCCAATTGTACTATTTAGCTAGAAAGTAAATCTGACCTGATCTTGCCGAGACACTTGACTGCGAAGCTCCTGACGGCACAGTCGGCGTAGGCATAGTCCAGTAGTTCTAGCGCGGGCTCCACTCGCAGCATGGGCCAGTCTGCCAGCATGCGTCGCACTCTGGCCGATTCAGCCAGTTCGTTCCATTCTACGCAGGATAGTACTTTTGGAAGAAGCTCCGGTGCTTCTTTGCGGAAACGTTCCCTAGAAAACGGTAGATTGGAAGATTAGAGAACAAAAATTAACAAATGATTGTTCCAAACAGTCTGGGGCCCTACCACCACCTCTTTAGCAGTATTATTTTAATCTTACTTGAGCGTGGGAAAGAGATGGAGCTAGACGTCCTGTATAGCTCCACGTCTTTCTCGCACTGAAGTAATATCAAAATAATACTGCTAAAAGAGGTGGTGGTTGGCCCCCTGGAGCATCGCAGAGGATGACTGTCCGATGATATAGCATAAAACACTTTATTTTGAGCGACATATAATGCAATTTTGACATTGTCGCAAACATCAATAGACAGGATCTCTCCTCGAGCGCTCGACACTGATATTTAAGTTCATTCTCAACTCAATTTTCTTTCCGATTTAATTTGGTACGATTTTTAAAACATTTGTATTATTTCTCTAGAACGTCGAAGTCCAAGTTCTATTAATTTTTATAGACAAACAACACAAAAAAAAATTGTAATTGGGTTTGCAGTGCCTAGTAATTGATAGTCAGGTTTATAATCCTGTTTAAAACAAAAAAAACATTATATTTTACCTCGAAGCCCAGATATCTTTCCTGTCCTGTTCATGCATCTCATACATGGGATCCTTTTCTGCGAAGGCTCGTAGCCTCTCAAAATCCCTGCTTAGCCTCTCGATCACTTCCGGGGACACGGTCTCAATATGTTTCGAGTAGTCTTTTACAGTCTCATCTTTAGGAAATAGGACAGGGTATTGGCAGTCGTAGCTGAAAATAAAGTAATGATTAGATACAAAAATTAAATACACTATCATCTTCTTTCATGGATTTTTTAAATTGGATATTTCATTAGGCGCGTTGAGCGATTTTTGGTAGGGGGTAACTTTTGGATTCGCGTAGTGCTGGGCTATTGAATACAGATGGCGCTAATACCAATATTAAGTTTTCACTTTTTAAATTTACTTCCGTATTTTCGACATTTACATTTTAAGGACTCGTTTCAGGTTGTTTTCAGGTAAATATCTATGCATTGTCACTGGCATGAGCAGCAGTAGTTTTGTGTACGAGAACTACATAGCTAGATCATTATATTACTGAAATAAACTACAGTTTAATTGTCCACAGCACAAGCTTTCCAATTCTTTTTGTTATCTCGAATGTTTCTTTTTTTTGTTGTCTACTGTATCTTGTTACATTGTGTATTTGTGATCAATAAACATACTTCTTCATACTTACTTAGAGAACTTAACCTGCAAGGCAGCGCAGGAGTCCGTGTTAGGATTGGACACGACAGTTCCTAAAGGATGCAGCACGAGGTCATCGCCCTGCGTTTCGTCGGCCACGTGCGTCCACATGGACAGCGTGACGCCGTCTGTGCGTAGTTGCTCCTTGTAGTCGAAAATCATCGTATTCGCCCACGTCAGTCTGTTTACACCCTCCTGGAATAGATGGTGGGATGTTTTAGAAAACTATTTTTGAAATGCACAAATGTCGGAAATAGCGCAAACAATTTAACAAAGAAAATAAGCCTAATCTTTATCTTAATTTTTCCAAACTCTGGGCTGTTTACTAAGAAATTCCTAATGGAAAAACCCAATAACACTTTGCCCGACCCGGAAATCGAACCCAGCACAGACAGTTGAGAAAATCTAGCTTTGTATCCAATGTTGGCAATGTATCGCTGTGCCACCATTGACAAATTAGTCGAACTGGTTCAATTGTGGGCTTGTAAATAATATATAAAGAATATATCACTATATCAACAGGAATACCTAATAAATGAAATAAAATACGAATAATTATTCGATAAACCTGCTGCAGTGCTATTCTGTAACCATCTCACAGTGAAACCTTAGGTGAAGTGAGCTCGGAGTGAGCTGTCAGTCCCTAGCAGCAGGTGGAATGACAGCTCACTTCAAGCTCACTTAACTTAGTTTTCACCGTGAGATTATCACAGAATAGACCAACAGGTGTAGCAGGTGATGAACATCGATAGGTAAACAGGATAAAACAAAAAACTGTTCCTTTTTGTACAAACGTCCGTGATAATCAACGATAAAATAAAACAGATGTTCTCAACTCGACTACCAGCGGTGTTGAACCCCTAAAATAGAAAAATCAAATCTTTATGTTTTTTTTTATTTTATCATGATTAGATATCAATGCTCATTACGTCTACAGAGTTTCGCTAGATAATTTTATTTGACCCTGTATTACATGCAGCAGTATAACAACTGCCGGTCTATTCTGTAATAATCTCACGGTGAAAACTTAGGTGAAGTGAGCTCATTCCACCTGCTGCTAGGGACTGACAGCTCACTCTGAGCTCACTTCACCTAAGTTTTCACCGTGAGATGGTTACAGAATAGCACTGCTGTTTTAAAATGCTACTACAAACTATCACATAAAAGTCTATATTAATCACTAGATTTCCTCCGCGGCATCGCCCGCGTGTTATGTCGATAAAAATAAGCCTATGTCCTTTCCCACGGTTCAAAGTATCCCCATACCAAATTTCATAAAAATCGTTTCAGCCGTCTAGCCGTTAAAGAAACAAACCTACAAAACAATGTATACTGCGATCGCCAACCGCCTGCCAAGCGTAGCGATTATGGCACCTCCCCCCCCCTCTCCCTCCTCAAAAATGACAAGCACCAAAAAGAAATGGCCCTTAGTGCCCGGCGGCCCGCCTACGATGCGGGAGGCACAGAATGGGTCGAAGTGACGGTGCTATGTCCATAGGAGTGAGTGTGGCCTATGTCCAACAGTGGACATCTTTCGGCTGAAATGATGATGATGAGATTTAAATATTTATTCATTAAAATTCTACAGCATACCTTATTTGAGTCTTTTCCTCTCCTCTTGCTCTTACTCTTGGTGACCTCATAGACGCCGAAGCACACCCTGGCCATGCGCGGCAGGTTGGACACCAAGATGGGAAAGGTTAGCTCCTGGTCCCACACGGCCACGCCGTCGACCATGACAGTGGCACTCGTCTTCTGAGTCTCGCAGAGAGGCTTGCCGCCGTGGAAGACACCAGCTTGGCATACTACCTGCTAATATTCGATTAAATATTTTAAAAAACTACCAAAATCTTTTTTAATTAGAAAATGCTCCTATACACTAAACTGAAAATTCATACATATAACCCCCCCCCCCCCCCCCTAATATTTTGCTGTGCCCGAAAGGGTCCGTGACCGTTGACATAGACGTGTTCTTGAGTGGAGACCGCAAATTGGCAAACGCCCTCAGGCTAGGTGGAGCGACGATCTTCGCAGGGTGGCTGATAGCAGCTGGATGAGAGTTGCCGAGAATCGAGCTGGATGGCGTGCAATTGGAGCGGCCTATGTTCAGCAGTGGACTGCTGTAGTCTCATGATGATGATGATAGGGTAAATAATGATCTCATAAAATTTGAAGTTACCACCTAATGACAGACTGTGGAATGCAATAAATGATTGAGTATTGAAAAGTATGTGCAAACAGTTTTGCTCGTATTTAGGCAGTTTATGAATGGATACGTCTCGACTGGAGTTGTAATAATTATTTTGGATGACCTGTTCTTGACCCCGATCTCGCCTGATGGAAAGTGATGGATGAGGTCTATGAGAGAACGAGCGTGCCCAGAAGATGCCTGTTCTCTTGTTTTGAAGGTAGACGGGTTATATGTGGAACGGAACACAGACGCTGACAGAGAGTTCCACTCTTTGGCTGTGCGCATAATAAATGATGAGGGGAAGCGCTGAGTACGACTGGACGGGATAAACGGGGTAAAAGGGCGGTGGTGGAACCAGCTCGTGGAGTTCCTGCGCCCACTCTCCGGAGTATAGTTTGTAGAAGGCCGAAAAACAAGCAACATTACGCTGATGAGCCAGGCTGTGAAGCCTAGCCACCAACGTTTCATCTCCCATAAGCTTTTTTCCTCTGCGTTCTGCCGGTCAAGTGCAGCAAGTTGGTATTTTGCTGAGTCATCCTATAAACCGCTGCAATACTCCATACAGGAAGGCTATTCATGAGCACTTCTTCATTTTGAGCTGCACTTTCTTGAACCGAAACAGGAACCCACAACCCAAAAGATCGGCTCCAGTTGAGGGCATAAAATACATTACTTACGTCAGATTGCAGTAGTGCTGTCTCTGTTTAGCATAATTTTGAAACGCTGAAAACTCCGCCATTATTTGAAATTGTTTAAACGATTCTTTTTTCTTTTTTCTCCTTTTCGAAAAAAACCGGCCTAGTGCGTGTCGCACTACGCACAATGAAGGGTTCCGTAGTTGTGATGATTTGATTGCAAGAACAAACTTAACATAATTGAAAAATATGTTCTCCCATACATTCCAGCTGCCAATGTAAGTTTGTACGCACAATATTGAGAGATTTACCATATTATTTATAGACTTTTTATAGGTTTTCCTGTAATTGTGGTTAATTTTCATCAATTTTATCAATCTTTTAAAATTATGGAAAAATATTTGAGATCTTCGCAATTAGCCCTTTAATTTGATATGGCATAGTCTGGAATTTTATTTTTTATTTTTTCTTATTTGTCCCCCAAAAGTGACCCCCATATTCAAAATTAATTTATTTAAGTTGCACGTCCGTTTGGGTCACAGAAATATGTATACCAAATTTCAACTTAATCGGTCCATTAGATTCGTAGCAAATTGACTGTGAGAGACGGACAGACAGACACCCAGCCAGACATACGAGTGATCCTATAAGGGTTCCGTTTTTTCCTTTGAGGTACGGAATCCCAAAAAACTGTCATAATTATACCTTACTAGCTACCCTAATTATTTTTCTAAATGTTACTCCTTATAACTTCGAGCTATCTGCCAGTGAAAATCCCGTCAAAATCGGTCCAGCCGTTTCGGAGATTAGCCGGAACAAACAGACACAGACAATTTTTTATTTTATTCGTTAAGTACCGTATATTATACTTTTATATGCATTTATTTCTTAATCTTATCTCGGTCTTCAGCCGTCTAGAACTTCACAATTATTAAAATATGTAAACTTAAAAGTACCGTATATACTGTTATATGCATTTAGTCAAAAGCTGTTTTGACCTTATAAACAGACAGTTATTTTTTTCCTTTGTATAGATTTATCCCATCCACTAATAAATGTTTACTGCTAAACTCACCACAGCACCATTCCCGGGGTCCACGTTAAGTTTGCCGACACTCTGTACGACGCACGAGTAGTGTTTCTCTATGTTCCACGCCGACTCATTCTTCTTCCGTCGCATTGTGTTGGAGTGCTCCGAGGTCAGTCGTCTCCGCTCCGGCAGGTAGTATGGGTAGTAGGGCAGGTCGCGGTTTACTATGGGACATAATCATGTCAGCATTTAATCCTATAACCTTGAATTCCTTAAGTATAAATTAACAGGTGGTAAAGTCTAAAAGTTTTCATAAACCTTTACTGAAGGATGGATGAAAGTTAATGTTGTGTTTTTTGTTGTTGTTATAACGGCAATAGAAATACACAATCTGTGAAAATTTCAACTGTCTACCTATAACGGTTCATGGGCTACAGGCCGCTGACAGACAGACGGACGGACGGACAGCGGATGCTTAGTAAAAGGGTTCAGTTTGGCACCCTTCGGGTACCCTAAAAACAGAGTATAGATATAACTGATCAGGGGCCGTAATAATGCCACCATTTTTCCAGTGTGAGAGTGAGAGACGGAGCTATACAAGGCCGATAGCGTCATCCTTTTCATCCAGTGGAATAATGATGGAATTAATACTTCACAATACGGCCCCAGTATAAAACAGCCTAAAGACAATAATAAAACAACACAGATCACCAACTCACGCGTTAGAGGTAGCTTGTCCATGCTAACCGTCATGACTTGCGGCACGCCATCAGTGGCCAGCATCTCCTGGATGTACAGGAACTGGATAAGGGGATAGTCTCCGAACAGGTACTCCTCGCGGCCGCACACCTTCAGCACGTAGTTGTGAGGATGCTCCCCCCGCATGTTCAGGGAGTTGGCTTGCTTGCGTAGGATTACTTCGATGTGCTGTTGAGGTGTGCGCGTCGCAGGGACGCTTGAGGAAAATGATACCTGAGGAAATGATAATGGTCTTGATAAAATATTGTTTGTAAGTACTTATAGGTATTTTTTGCTGGGTTTCGCTGTACAACGCGTTATTTCTCCATACATTTTTATCAGTTTTCACCGTGTGTTCGCTTATTAAAGCGTCAGTGTGTGAACTAACGTAATTCTCCAAGAAACACAAAAAATTTGGTTAAATGCTCTAAGAAAAATAAGAGTTCCAATAAGTAAATAGAAAACCTCATTCGTAAGATCAGCACACCGAATAATATCGTTTTAAATCGAGCTTGTCAAACTAATTCTTCAAAAAAACTGTCAAAACCTGTCAGTAAATTTTCTTTGACGACGTAAAATAGGAGTTGAACAATGTTAAAATCGAAATTCAAGATAAGTTACGATGATGAAGAAGAGGACGTAACGGTAGTGCCCGGCGATAAAAAAGGTCAGGAAAAACCAGACAAACCAGGCAAGCTATGAGATATGTAGACTAAAGTAATTCATAGTTTATCTGGCCGAATGGAATATGCACTTTAAAGACTCACTAACGGACGAATGTCCCGCGATTCGTGTCGCTTAAGATGTCGAGCGAAGTCGGAATAATTTATAAGCCCAAACGCTACGGTTAACTGTAGTGTTACAGATCAGGTCGACCCACATGCCTCAGCGTGTATAGATTGAGGCCCTCAGTTCACTTCGCTGTTCCTACTATTGTACTATACTAAGTATGAGCTAAGAAAGTATTGTATAGAATCAAGTTTTTCTAACTATTCAGACAGCTGTGCTGCTGGGGAGTTTGTTGCGCCACTTCTTCTTCCCAGCTAAAGCACTAGGAAGTGGTGAAGGGCGGGCGTTTTTGGGGGACTGTCTTATGTAATTTAGACGTTCGAAAAGTGCTGATTTCTCAGCCTAGTTTAAATAAATGACTTTTGAATTTGTTCACCGTACGGTGCCATTCGAAATAAATGATTTTCGATTTGGTTCCGGTCGCCTGTGAAGGTTAAAAATACTGCACGGATCCAGAGATGTAGATCGATGCCACAGTTCTATTCCAATACACGCTCCGTTCAACTGACCGCCATCGCCACCATCTCCGCTTGAACAGCGCGAAGTTTGGCAATTTACCGCGGGACACTGAAGAGGAACTCTTTAGTGTCCCGCGGTCACATACAAAACCTCATTCGTAAAATCAACATAAGTTACCAAAATATATTTTTAAAATTAATCATTTCAAACATAAATGTCAAGTCAGCTCCAATCAATACTTAAAATAAAATAAACATATTAGGTAACCGGTTTGTGTATTGTTATTATGTTGAAATCGCATTTCAATTTAGTTTACGATGACGACGATCCGCCAGAAGAGGAGCAGGAAGAGCAGGTCGAGCCCTTGACGACAAAAGTAAGCGGCCCTTTTAGGGAACTCACCAAATCAGATATCAGCGTCAGATGTAGCATGCTAGGCAAGACCGCGGAGGGAGACGGGTAAGTCACCTATATTGTACCCTTCCTCTTGATAATTACTACCGTAACCACACCATCAGCTACCTAACCTTTCTTGGTAGTCAAGTTTTTAAGGCAGTGTTTTGTTGGAGCAAAGCGAAACTTCATTGACCTTATTTATATGTGTGCCTTAACCTGAGTCAAATAAATTTATTTTCTTTCTTTATATCGAAATTATTCATGACAAGCTGACCCGACAAATTTCAATAATTCATAGACAATTCCCATAGAAAATGCTCTTTCAGTTTTTCCAATTTTTTAATTTTACCGGCAACTTTTCAAATTATTTTTTCCGTAAAAACCTGATTCGGAGTATTACGAACATTTCAAAACAAAAATCAGTTCAGCCGTTCTGAAGTGATGCACTTACTAACGAACAGCATTTCATTTTTATTTTATAAGATGATAAATAATAAAGTTATAGGTATATCCTATAACCTTTTATTTCCGTGTTATATACTACGTCTCTAAGCACAATGAAAACAGCATTGATGGAGTTTAATTTTGTTAACAGGTACACGTATTTGAAATGCACAATTACTGGATTGAAATTGACATCCATCAAAGCAATAAAGTGCTACCAAAACCTGATGTTCTTGGATGTTTCCCACAACAACTTAGATTTAGACGCGTTACAAGTTATTGCAGAACTACCTTTCTTGATTCTAATACAAGCTGACAATAACAAATTAACCTCGGCAGCAATAAAACCAATGAAATATCTTCAATGCATCATATTGAACGACAACCAAATCACATCGGTTCACGACGTGTTCCAAGCGGAGCTGAGCACTCTGGAACTTGCCGGCAACCAAATAGAAACAGTGGCTTTCGAAAACAGGATGGATCATTTAAAAGTTTTAGATTTCAGAAAAAATATAATAGCTGACATTTCGAATTTCGATTTTCCTCTTTTAGACAGCTTGTATTTAGAAGGAAATAAATTAACGACTCTTATTGGCCTGGAGAAACTGGTGAATTTAAGAATTCTTCACGTGCGTAATAATCCTATAAAGCTGTTGAACGGATTCGATGAAGCCCTCACGAAACTTAAGTACCTTAATCTTAGGAATTGTAAAGTTGGAACATTGATACAAATCAAGAAGCTGAGGGTATGCAACTGTATTTGTATATTACTAATTTGCAACTAATGCAATGAATACCACAATTCCTGTGTGCACTGCGTGCAGTCTTCTTGAAATAGCTTGCAGACCTTGTAGTATTTGTATGCATGCAACGCGTAGCTATACTATAAGATACTGAATTGCCAAAGCTAGTACAAACTGGAGCCTTTGCTTTATTTATCAATCTCCGAACTTCCCTCAGATTATACTGTTTCTCGTTTAAGGGATACGTCACGGTAGCCCGCGAATATCAAATTTTCTTAAGTTATTTGCAGGTGTGTCAGGTTGTATGTTGATAAGGACCAGGCCCGGGTCGACGGCGCGTTGTGTTCCACTCGCGCCTCAAAGAGATGTCAGCGGGTGAAGGGGTCCGATGGGACCGATGCCTGCCGGGGTTGCGGGAAAGTCCGAAAGGGACATTGCACAGGCAACTGAAGGAACACGGGTGGGTTTTAGTCAGTAAGTCTGACACGCCCACCCGCTCCACCCAGAGCGGGAGAAGTCATTTGATGATTTCACACCCAAACAAAAAAAAAAAAGTTGTATGTTGATTAAAATATGATTCGCGACCGTAGCAAATAAGGCTTTAGATAATTATAATGATTACAATCAGCAATACAACTCCTTAAGCTAGCATAATCCTCAAATGTCATGATTTCATGAAATAGTCATTCAATAGGATTACATGAACTTAGTGTTGTATTGATATTTTTTATGATTATAATTTTATAAATAAACATTTTATACTGCCGCAAATCATATTTAGATCAACATACAACTTGATACTGACCTGAAAATTGCAAAAAACGTAAAAATAATTGAATTTCGCGGGCTTCCTTGACGCTTTCGCCTTAATCGACGAATTCCTTATAACCTAGGTGTCCCGATTGAGATAAAACTTAACTACTTAACATCAAGCCTGTATTTTACGAAAGTTTAGCCAGTGGTGAAATCGTAGAACAACTACATGTTTAAGGTTATTATAATGACAAGGATTTTTTTAGGTACTAAAAGGGTTAGAGACGCTCGTGATTAAAGGGTGCCCATACATGGGAGGGACCGGTGAGGAGGAAGCAGATGTAAAAGGGGAAGAGGACGACCCTCAACTGAGGGTTGAGACATTAGCAGCACTGCCACGACTCAAGAGGCTTAACAAATACATTGTTACTGACGAGGAAAGGTAATGAGATTCACATATCATGTCGCCTGTATTTCGCGAAGCAGAGGGCAGAGGTCTAGAGGTGAAGTTTGCAAGTTATGTTGGTGGGCGAGCCTATTGTCATCAACCGGACAAAATTCAAAATTCAAGTCATTTATTCAAACTAGGCTGAGAATCAGCACTTTTCGAACGTCAAAATCGTCAAACCCTTCACCACTTCCTAGTGCTTTAGCTGGGAAGAAGAAGTGGCGCAACAAACTCCCCAGCAGCACAGCTGTTTGTTCAGTTAGGGGAAAAAAAAAACTATACAATAGTATGCAAAATAATTGACATTACGCAAAACACAATTTGAATTATAAATTAATAGCCATACGACACATGTCCAGAGTCCCAGCTGCTACTCAGAAATTCCTAATCGAACCTAGGATCCTAGGCTCAACAGTCGCGCTAGAACAACGAGACAGTCATTGCTTTTGATTAATCTTGGTAGGTACTTCATTTTCATAGTACCTTAATCCGTTGTGACCGTTTTATTTAAAATTTCAGAGAGGAAAGCAATGTCCTGATGTTGCAGTGGATCGAAGAAGGCGACCTTGACGTAGAGGAAATAGAGCCAGAGGAAAAATTTGAAGAGGAAGAAGCTCTCACTGAAAATCAATTATAGTTATATCTACATTCCAGCAGCCCGAAGTCCTGCAGGTAGATAAACACAACACCATTTGCGGAGGCTTAAAGGGGGGATGCGCTAAGGTAGCCCTTAGTGGTAGAAATTATTTTTTTTTTACGTTTTTTTGCAATTTGTAGGTTAGTAACAGGGTTTAATTTTGAACAAAGTATGATTCGCGACCGTAACAAGTATTAATTTACAGATTTATAATAATTAAAATCATCACAGGTCAACAACTCTCCAAGTTTAAATTACCTTGATTTCATTTTCTACCTAAACAATTTTGTATGCTTTCTGGCGGGAGGACGTAGATGTACAGTCACGAGCTTTAATTTGGGACCCACCTAAGGTTGAATATCGTGTAGCAAACTTTCGCCATTTAGAGCTATTATGTTAACGCTGTCACTGCACAAACAATAAACGTCATAATGTTTACCATCGACAACTTTACGTTTCTAGGGGCTAACGTCAACTGGAGCGAGGGCAAACGATCATTACCGATTTCCGAGTAATAATTACTTTTTGGTCCTGTGGTCCCATAAGAAAAAAGAAACAAATAAAAAAGAACAAAATTATATTGTCAATATATGATAGCTAGTCAACTAACCCGCTTATTCTTCAAACCTATATTAGTTAAAAAGTTTTGTCTCTTTCTCAAACATAAATATCAAAGTGACGGACCAAAACAACATATTTAAAATAAAATAGGTTTAAAGGCCGTTTAGGATTATGGGGGCTTAGAAGATTTCAGCTAAAATATTGATTAATAAAATCTTTAGAAAAACAAAGTTATTTATTCTTTATATTTATTAAGACATTTATGACACAAACCTCAATCTTAACACAATTATATAGAAAACATGGTTAGCGGTGCACAAAATAAACACTTATCACCGAAGGCTACGACTAAATTTATTTATTTATTTATTTATTTATTTAAAACTCTACGACTATCATTACAGGAGCTTAAACCTAATGCGATAGCTAGGCCTATTATTATAAAATTAAATGTACATTAAACTATATAAATATTTACAATTAAAACTCTAGACATATAAATGAACACAAAATTAAAACTAAACAATAATATCTTATTCTACACTTTAAAAAAAAATCTTTATTCCCATTCGTAACATAATACATATAAAATTACCTTTGCGAGTTCACTAAAGTAACACGAAAAAATGTCTAACCTATTCTGGATTTCGTTCACAGTACGAACTGCTCGCGTGAGAGGTGTTTTGGCCAGCAGGTTGGTTCTGGCAGTTGGCACAGCCAGCAGTGGCGGGCGCCGCCGCCTCCACACGTATCGGTCCGGAACAGAAAACCGCAAGCACTGCAGCACTCCCGGATTGTGTTCCTTGCCCCGGAGTAATTTAATTAAATATACGACGAGAGTGAACTGTCGTCGCACCCTCAACTCATTGTACCCGACCATCCCCAGCACAAACAGGGTGGGGTACATCAGCGGGTACAATGGATAAACCCCGTACAGCCTGAAGTACAAGTGACGCGTGAACTTGTTCTGCACGCGCTCCAGCATGACAGAGTACTTGGCTTCATGTGGAGCCCATATGACAGCACCATACTCCAATTTAAATCTCTCCAGTAATTTTTTTATCATAAATATTCAAAACCGCGTATATCTGTATCGTGTCGTACCGTGTATACCTTCATTGTCAATCACAGCCTGGAGCCGGTTACGCATGGATCCAATCAATTTGTCACATATGTCAGTACCCCTTAAACTTTCCCAGACTGTGAGGCAGTGATCCATAAGTGCTTCTCTAGTTCTTTCTTTTCTATTTGACCATTTTTGAACCATTAAGCCCCATAAATTTTCTATAGGATTTAAATCGGCACACTTTGCAGGCCACGGAATACGATTTAAATTTGCTCTATTATTGTCGAACCAAGTTCTAACGATTCTTGCCGTATGAATTGTTGCGTTATCTTGAACAAAGTTTATTGGAGCAACATCTTCTTGTGGATAATATAGTTGCAATGTTGGAAGGACACTCTCGTCTAATAAATCGACATAATCTTGAGCAGTGGCCCTGGGTGGTAAATTTATTAGTTCTCCAATGCCGTTTGAACTAATCCAGCCAGACATGTTAACTGTAATGCGACCAGACGCGTTGTTAGCTATGACGTGGTCTTCCGTGTATCGCGTCCTGTCAATTCGCCACAAATGTAGTCTGCCCGTTTGGGAAGATTGAAAAGTCTTTTCATCGATGAAAGCCGTCGTCGTCCAATCAAAATTTAGATACTGACGTGCGAAAATAAGTCGAGCAGCTTTATGGGCATCCGTCAACGCAATTTTTTTTGCAGGCCGCCTGTGATGCAGTCCCATAGCTTTAAGATGCCTTCTAACTGTTGAAGGGTGGACTTCAAACGCTTCCGCAAAATGCCTCGTTGGCGTAAATCCATTCATCAGGTATTGCCTTTGCATCAAGCGGCTCTGCTCTTGTGTTATAACTTGCGGGTGATGGTTGTTTCGTCGTAAGTCAATAATATTTTCCTCGTTCCCGTGGCGTCGAACCCAGCGGCGAACTGTGTTTCTTGTCACATTTATTCGTCGCGATATCTCGTGAATGCCTACTCCTTGTTCGTGCAAATCAATAATTAGGAGCCTTATTTGGTCACGATTAGCCGCAAGCATTTTATTAATTGGTAAATTATATTTTGTGAAAATATCACATTAAACTATTTTCTTAAATGACACTGACACGACACGTGTTCGTAATTAGAAAATCGTAATGATAGCTTTTTGCAACGAGGTTATCATTTCATAGGTCGATTAGATAAGACATTTTATGTCTTAACTTGACATTCAACATTTCAACCTTAAAGCAAAGTTTCAAAGTTTCGACCTTATTGCATTATGATTGTTCTAACAACATTTAACGGAAATGGGTCCCAAATTAAAGCTCGTGACTGTACCGAAATTTAATTGTAAAACATTTTGTTTAATAGTTTAGCCTATGTTCAAAAAAATATAAATGAATTGAATGAAATCATGACATTCAAGCCGGATTTACATTGCGAAACTAGTTGCGCAAACTTAGGTATAACTTAGGTAATAAATAACTAAGTTTGCGTCACTAGTTCCGTAATTTAAATCCTCATTTAAGGTCAATTCTAATTGAGAGAGTTGTATTGATGATTCTAATTCTGTAATTACGTATTTGTTGCTGTCGCGAAACACATTTTGATCACAATAAAACCGGATATTGACCTAAAGTAGCAAAAATCATACGAAAATTAAAATTTTGCGGGCTTTTTTAGCACGTCCCTCTTAAGGAGACTTCGTTCTCAATTCCTCGTTTGCGATTGGCCAGGCACATAATATATGGCTGGGCTCGATTCCCGGGTCGGGCAAACGTTTCATATTTATTTTCCATCTGGAATTTTTCAGTAGCAGCAAGGAGCCTGAATTTGTGCCCGATTGCTGATTATAGGCTCGCCCCCTATTACATGGGACTTATTAACAGGCGAAATGTGGGTGTACTATAGGTGCAGCTCTGCGTAACCCTTCGGGGAATACAGGCGTGATGTTATGGTGTCTGTGTAATATAATATATTCTGGTGCTTAAGCACTGAAGTCTTAAATAGGTAGTCTTTTATTACAGTCACCAACGTGATAGTGTTATTTGGTTAGCAAACAAAAAAACAACAGTACGTTTACCATATTATTTATCTTTAATTTGAGGTTAAGTATTTTGTTTTAGTTTAGTATCAAAACATTGTTTCCCACTAATATTTTAAACGACATAAAGAAATGCTGTAATTCAAAAAACATCTCGAAAAATTCCTCAGATAAATTAAAACGTTACAAATTGCATCGTGAATAGGTATTATGGGCAGGCAGCCACGATTTGTTTCAATAAAACTGTCTAATTTGCGACTGGGCCATTAGATTTATGAAGCAAGCTTGTGTGGTGGAGATATAAATATAAAAACATTGGTGATTTTCATTGTCATTCATTGCCAGGAGATGCGACAGTTATCATGTCTAGAAACAACAGCTGATCAATTTATGCTAACGAATCTAGATAATGGCACAATGTGTTTGCGTGTTTTTATGAATAAACTCAATTTAAATATATTAGATTTTGTTTTACTTGTTTGATGTCGGTATTATATTGGGTAAAAATAATCTATGGCGTATATGCATGCTTTATATTTATGTAAACCAATACCATTTATGGTTCCCTTTCCAATTATCAGAAATTCAGGACCACAAAATCATATTCCAGGAATTACCACCATTAAATGATGACTTAATATATTTTTCCTTATCACATGAAATTAGCCACATTATTTAATACTTAATGAGTGTTGTAAGTTACAACCACAAGTGAATAATATCGCCAGAATACCTATAAATATCTCTTTTACATGTAATAAGCGATGATTTCTGCATAAATTGGCTTTGCCAACGCCTAACCAGGCTTAACATTTTGCGCCAAGATACAAGCAATAATATGGAATAGTTTTATTTTCTCCTAGCATTTAATAAAATTACTCCAGCTAATATTGCGCCTACCCCCAGAGGCAAAAGGCGTTAGTTTTTGTATATTGTATGTATGGTGCTCAGGTCAAAGTACATTCTGTATCCAAAGCATCGTAGTAAGCATGCACCAACCGTTTGCTCTCAAATTGCAAGCGCTTTGTAACTTCAAATTACATAACAAAAAGGGGAAAAATACATGATTCTCGTTACTGGCAATAGTATCAATCAACATTCTGATGCACTTTGTACATACCTACAGACTACAGACACATATAATAATGAATATCCCTAACACGAACAAAAAAATACGTATGCCTTAGAAAAGAAATACCTTACTTTTAATTACAATCAGGACAGAGCCATCAGGAGCGCGGGAGAAACGAGAACCGACTGTGAGTAAACGTAGTCTCGTTTCGGCGTGACATAATGCGACGATAAAATACCATCGCACTGCGCACATTAGACTGGCTTAAAAAAGCTAGCCAGTATCTATGACACAAAGCGAATTGCAAAACCATGTCGCAATGCAGACTTAACACTCGGACCTCACTGAAATCTACTTAATATTAAATTCACTGACTGACGCGCATAGTTTTCAAAGAGTTCTTAATATGACGAAGGTATCGCCTAAAGGGGTGTAGCAGTTACACCGCCACATACGAACTACGCATCAAAGACATGACGTCACACAAATCCTGCATCGCGCAATTAGAGTTTACCGCGCGAACGACATATATAAGACTATCCGACATCAACAGTCGGGCAGTCGGCCCGCCAGACACAACACCCGTCTGGTCGGAGGATCCTCCCTTTTCTATGGTGGATGAGTGAACTTTACACCCTGTTCCTCATGCCCCTAAAGGGGTTTATTAAGGGGTGTAATATCGTAATTTATGTATGAAGATAATATAATAAACAAATCTCCCTGCCTACCTCTGAATTCGCGACACGCGTAACGAGTAGAAAGCAGTGTTGGTTCAGGTTTGTCTTCAATGTCGTCGGCGTGTCGGGATGGTCTGCTAGTCTTGGAGGGCACTGGTACCGCAGCCTCTCAAGCCGGGTGCTCTGCGCTCGCCTGATTAGACTCTCTTCCGCTAGGTATCGCATGCGCATCCGAAAGTCATTCACCTCCGAACTTCGAATGTTGTCGAATTCGTTGAGGCCTGTTGAGGAAGAATATGGTTTTAGTCATTTGAGGTTTACCAGCGACGTTTATTAGGCGGGATGTGGGCGATTTCTAAAACACAATAGAAGAAGACAGAGGTTTTTTTTTTTTTTTGTATACAGTCTTGTCAAAATAGTGACGTCATAAAAAAACGCCCAAGTGCGAGTCGGAGTCGCGCACGAAGGGTTCCGTACCATTATCTATAAAAACGGCAAAAAAAATCATGTCTGTTGTATGGGAGCCCCACTTATATATTTATTTTATTCTGTTTTTAGTATTTGTTGTTGTCGGCAACAGAAACGCAACTGTCTAACTAGCACGCTTCATGAGATAAAGCCTGGTGACAGACGGACAGACAGACAGACAGCGGAGTCTTAGTAATAGGGTCCCGTTTCACCCTTTGGGTACGGAACCCTAAAAATTTGATTCCTCATGCCCAGGGGAATCCGAAAATACCCCATGTATGTTCCGCGATTCTTATTTATTTATGTACACACAAAAAAATAGATACAGATAAGACAATCATAATTATGAGTAAAAAAGGTACTGCTAATTTCTTAAGAAATTTCTTCCAGCAGACCTGCGTCAGGAGAAATGAGAAAGAAATGTAGACAAAAGTGTGTGAGAAAAAGAATAGAAAAAATTATTATGCGAAGTCTTAACTTCAAATATTGAAATAAACCTACACCTACCTACCACCTATTTAAGTTATACGAACT
Organism: Xanthia togata; assembly: GCA_963853775.1. Classification (NCBI taxonomy): domain Eukaryota; kingdom Metazoa; phylum Arthropoda; class Insecta; order Lepidoptera; family Noctuidae; genus Xanthia; species Xanthia togata. The sequence continues at coordinate 5,307,722 of OY970802.1, read as the reverse complement.
TAAATAAATACATAGAGCTTAAATATATAAACATACATACTATCCTCCTTACTAATAAACGTTGTATAGCGTCTGTGTAGTTACACAACGCTTTGTCTTCTTCTTTCGAAAGTCAAATTACTGACGACTGAAAGAGAGAAAACGGTGTGTAACTATTCACCTGATAGAATACGTTTATTAGTAAGGAAGTAAAGGTATATAAATACTCACAGTTTTCGAGTTATATAATTATTTAAAAAAGGAGGTTCTTTTTTTATGCTGTCACTGTTTGGACCAGTCTGTACTCTTATAATTTCTTATTATATAGTGCTTTTGTTTTGTGCTATTTCTTTTGTGTGCACCAAATTACTGGTTTATCTATCCACCTACATTCTGTGCCGACCCCAAATAAATTGGCATAAGGGAACAATTACGAGGGCTGCACTAAAAGTATCGGGAATGGAATATTTCCACTGTTCCTGTCATATTAATAAAATCTTTTTAATTGAAAACTCCTTGGTTTTAAAAATCGAATACCATTTATTTATTTTAAAAAAAAGATTCTCGGTCTTGTCACAAGGTTTTGTCAAACTTTTTTTGTCGTTGAGAAAATGGAATTGACTCGAGAAAATTCAAGAGCGATGATTTATTATGACTTTCGAAGTGGTTTAACACAAAAACAGTGTGTAGACCGGATGATTTCTGCATTTGGTGATGAAGCCCCATCCAAAACCACAATTTATCGCTGTTTTTCTGAATTTCAACGTGGACGTGTCAAGCTCAGTGATTATCCCCGTCAAGGTCGTCCAAAAACTGCAGTCACCTAAGAAAACGTTGATGCTGTGCGTAAGCTGATTGAGGAAGATCGACATGTGACATACCGCGAAATTCAGGCAACTTTAGACATTGGCATGAGTCAAATACAAATAATCTTGCATGAACAATTAGGTGTAAAAAAGTTGTTTTCCCGATGGATACCGCATTCGCTCTGTGAAGAGCAAAAAGCGGCTCGCGTTACTTGGTGCGTCAGAACTCGCGAAAGAATCCACGCAGGATCCTCAAATGCTGTATACAACATCGTATCAGGTGACGAATCCTGGATATACGCGTACGAACCCGAAACAAAAAACCAGTCACGAGTTTGGGTGTTCGAAAATGAGTTAAAGCCAACAAAAATTGTTCGTCACGGAGTGTTGCAAAAAAAATGGTGGCCACGTTTGTCTCCAAAACCGGCCATGTTACGACTATTCCTCTTGAGGGACAAAGAACGGTTAATGCAGAATGGTATGCTAGCATTTGTTTGCCACAGGTCGTTTCTGAACTCCGTAAAGAGAACTGCAACCGCCGCATCATCCTCCATCACAACAATGCGAGTTCTCACACCGCGCACAGAAGAAAAGAGTTTTTAGAGCAAGAAAACATATAATTATTAGACCATCCGCCGTACAGCCCCGACCTAAGCCCTAATGATTTCTATACTTTCCCTAAAATAAAGAATAAATTGCGTGGACAGAGATTTTCATCACCTGAAGAAGCTGTGGACGCCTACAAAACGGCCATTTTGGAGACCCCAACTTCCGAATGGAATGGTTGCTTCAATGATTGGTTCCATCGTATGGAAAAATGTGACAAATTTCGCGGAGAATACTTCGAAAAGCAATAAATACATTTTTAAATAGTAATGTTGTGTCACTTCCTTGATTCCCGAAATTTTCAGTGCCGCCCTCGTACAGACAGCTGTGCTGCTGGGGAGTTTGTTGCGCCACTTCTTCTTCCCAGCAAAAACACTAGGAAGTGGTGAAGGGTGCGCGTTTTGGGTGACTGTCTTATGTAATTTTGACGTTCGAAAAGTGCTGATTCTCAGCCTAGTTTGAATAAATGACTTTTGAATTTTGAATTAATAATATTCTATACGGCCTGGTATTTTAACATTTTTTTTTGGTCGTTGGAATTTTGCGAGATCCTGAACATTGAGATTCGTGGAACATTTTTAGTAGTTTTATAAAACACGCATTGAATGGAGTATAAAGAGAGTGCTATACCTACTGCGTGCTGGGCGGAAAATGGTCCCAAACTACATTGTGCGTCGATGGGGTAAGCGAACGGCAAGTTTTATTAGTCGTTTTCCCGTCCCTGCAGGGGAGTACCCGAATTTTATACTATATGTATATAGTATAAAATTCGGGTCCGTTATATGTATATATAATTTTATACATATAACGGTCGAGTAATCAACCCGTTAATTTCACTAGTCTGTTTTCCGTCTGTGGAGCGTTTCCAAATGCTTTCTATCGAGTTAACGAACGCCTAAAGGCGTGTACGCACGAACGAACAAAACATGAACACGAAACATTTGGTTCGTACGTTTGGACATAAAATTAACAAAGTGAATACAGACACCATACGAACACAGTTCGACTTGTGTTTACGCTCAACCGCCCCAATCTCTTTAGTAGCCATGGATTCGTCAATTGTCGCAATGTTGCATCCACACAGAACCGCGAAAATGGATCGCCATGATCGTTTGTGACGAACACATGGTTTGATGTTCGTTAGCGGTACGCACATGCGAACAAAGTGTTCGATGTTCGTATTCACCACGTTGTTGTTCGTTCGTGCGTACACGCCTTTATGAAAATGAGCTTTAAAAGATAAGATTTGTAATAGCAAATCGATGTCTATTTGCAACTTTAATAGAAACTATAAAACGAAGTACAGCTATGAGATCTCAATACCAGAATCTATTATGCACGGGAGTATTTAAAACTAGCTTACTTAGGATTTCTTAGATGATAAGTTTTTGTAATATCTTTATTATCCCCTGGTATGTATTACATTTGCATGCTATATTAAGGCAGAATGTACATGGATCTTATTATATAATTCAACAACTTACTTTTATGTACCTACATTCTAAGCAAATAAAGACCTATTCTATTCTAAAGATAATTTATTTGTCAAACATGCGTTATGCGTATGCGCATAAACTGACTCACCAGACATGCAAGGTATTGAATTAATAGATGTTGTGTGCGTCCATGTTTTGCCAATAACGGCGTACAAATTTTGTAGATATAGAAGATTACATTTAATTGCATTTTACATAAATAGTCATTCTAAATTTCAGTACAAAATACAAAACAAATAAATAATAATTGATGTCAAGATATTATAGGTATGTTATAGTCAAAGTAGATTAAATTATGTCCAGAATATTCATTATTATGCAGTCAAATAGAATAAATCAAAAGTGATTGATTCACATTATTCAATTATTATTCTTAACTATGTATAATAGAAGTCGGAATAGAAAAGTCCTTTTCATTTAAAAAATCTATAACATTGTAATACACTTTACTAACTAAAAAACTCAGCTTATAAGTGACAAGGGCAGTTCTCTCCAACTTTTAGGTAATTTATTAAATACACTCGAGAGCAATGAATCCGGGTCACTTAAAGAATGTTAAAAATCTCGGAAACTAAAAATGATAGGTTAATGCAATAAATTGTATTTAATAGACAATGTAATACTCCTTAAATGAAAGTAAAAAAAATATGAGTCACCATACATTTTATTAACACAAAATTACATAAAGAAAAAAACTGCTGATCTCTCCTTAAAACAAAAATAGGAAACATGAAATTTTTGAACTTTATTACGATTTTCTTGAATTTTAATACTTCGTATTGCCTCCTCGTGCTTCCATTACTGCAATTACGCGGTTTGGCATGCTGTACACCAAGTTCCTTATACGATTTTGGGGAATATTCTCCCATTCCTCTGTGAGAGCAATTTTGTGCTCACGAAGCGTGATTGGGGGAGGGTTTCGTTGTTTTACGCATCTGCCTAGCTCGTCCCAAGCATGCTCGATCGGGTTGATATCCGGGCTGCGCGCTGGCCACTCCATACGAGTAATGTTCATCTCTTGAAGGTCATTCACAATCCTACCTGTATGAGGTCGGGCATTGTCATGCATAAATATAGCATCCTCACCTAAATTGACCATAAATGGACCAACGTGATCATTGAGGATTTCTTCCACATATCTTTCGCTAGTTAAAGAGCCGTTTTCTATGATCACCAGCTCTGTGCGACTTTCAGAAGAAATTCCGGCCCACACAAGTACAGACCCACCACCGTAGGATACTTTTTCTTCGATGCATGCTTGCTTGAATCTTTCCCCTGGTCTTCGATACACTCTGTGTCTTCCATCGTGCTTGTAGAGCATAAATTTTGATTCGTCGGAGAACATAACTTTTGACCAATCTTCAATACTCCAATTTACGTGGCTCTGGGCATATCTTAGTCTTGAAATACGATACCCACGCTCCAGTTTAGGGCCGTTTGCAGGTCTAAGGGGTTTTAAGTTAGATTCAGCAAGCCGACGTCTTACTGTCCATGCACTTGGGTTACTTCCTCCGAGGCGTCGAAACTGATTTGTGAGTTCAGTTCCTGTAAGAAAGCGATTTCGAAGCATGGTGTTCACCAAGTATCGGTCTTCTCGTGCTGTGGTACACCTGGTTCTGCCCGTTCCTGGTCTGCGTAGGTTAGAACCAGTTTCTTCGTAACGTCGGAGAACTCTTTGTACTGTTGACAGCGACACACCGACAGTCTTGGCTGTATCGCGCTGACTCCGGCCGGTTTCCAGCATTGTAAGTATTCTGGTGCATTCTTCAGGCGTAAGCGACATAATTTCAGCTTGAATAATGAATATAGAGCACTATCAACATGGTTTATGTACCCACATAAACGACAGATTACAAACAAAAGCAAAACCAAATGCTGTAATTTCGTAGTTCCATCTTCGAAAGTGGCCCTTTTTCAAATTTGATTTTTTTATGATATAACTTTACAATAACTAAGAAGTTTTAATACCTTCATTTAAGGAGTATTACATTGTCTATTAAATACAATTTATTGCATTAACCTAGCATTTTTAGTTTCCGAGATTTTTAGGATTCTTTAAGTGACCCGGATTCATTGCTCTCGAGTGTATGATAGGAGCCATACAGAAGACACTTGCGCATGTTGCGCATGAGGGTTGTTCTCGCAGTATGAGTATCCTGCTATTGTCGCCCCTATTACTTGGGACTACTTCATCTAATCCTAATCGTTTAAATCGGTGTGGATTTGTTTTGACAAAAACAGCTACTCCTAAAATGTGCAGACATGGAAAAGTAAGTATTTTATATTTTTTAAAGTAAGGCACGCAACTATCAGTAGGTTTCATTTTAAATATTGAGCGAACACATCTCTTTTGAGCCTTGAACACCGTGGCTTTTTCTGTTGAGTTGCCCCAAAAAATAACACCATAGCGTAGATGAGATTCTGTTGAACCATAGTAGGCTTTAAGTAATGCCTCCACACTTATTATAGACGACAATGTGTGCAGGCAGGGCATAAGCAGATTTACTGATTTTCTTGCACAAGATTTCGATATGGGTTTTCCAATTCAGTTTTTTGTCAATGTGGAGCCCTAAATTTTTTATTGTTTCTACCTCTTCTATAGACTGGTCATCGTAGTGTATATTTAAGTTACTTTTGCTATTGATCCGTGGACTAAAATGTATTAATTTAGTTTTTGTCAGGTTAATTTTCAAGTTATTGTCATCTAGCCACTTTACCATTAGATTAGATACTTATGAAAGTGACGTATCAACACTTTTACAAGGTATCGTTATGGTGCTATCATCGGCAAATAGTGTCAGAGATTGAGGGATGCCTTTCGGTAGATAATTGATATACAATATAAACAAAGGAGGCCCTAGAACACTCCCCTGTGGCACACCAAACGAAATTATACGTTCTGAGGATTGAAATACAATTTCATGCTTACTTTTCATATTAACGTGGTTTATATTTGTTATTTGAGTTCTGTTAAGTAAGTAAGATTTAATTAGATTGTTGACATTTCCTCTAATTCCTTATGCTTCAAGTTTATTAAGAGTGTACCATAATGCACATGTCAAAGGCTTGCGTCATGTCACAAAATACGCCACAGACCGGTTTCCTCTTATCCACGTTAAATGTAACATTTAATTATATAAAAAAATCATAAATGGCCATATTAATAGTTTTACCTATTCTAAATCTTTTCTGTTCCTCGCATATAAATCAATTCGTCTTTCTATAAATGAATTTAGTTCCTTGTAAATGTATTTATCAAATATTTTAGAAATTATAGGAATTAGTGATATAGGCCGATAGTTTTCCATTAACTCCCAATCCTGCTTTCTTAAATAGTGGCTTTACGATAGAAACTTTCAGAGCATCAGGGTAAACGCCTGCGCTAATGCTGAGATTCATGACATGACAGTGACCGCAGATTTCATCTGCAACATGTTTTAGTATGTAAGTAGCAATACCGTCATATCGTACACTGTTTGTATTATTCAAGGACATTATTATCTTTTTAATATCGTCTGGTATACTAGGGGCCATAAACAATTTTGTTAGACATTGAAGAGACACTAGCACTATACGTAATGTTAATGTGATAACTTTAGTTTTCCAACAATCTATAGAAATATAAAAAACCTGAAGAGTTTGTTTGTTTTTTAACGCGCTAATATCTAGAACCAGTTCTTTTTGTATTTGATAGCCCAAATCTTGAGGAAAGTTATATGCTATTTAGCATCACGCTACAACTCTTGGGAGTCGAGAAAAAGAATAAAAGAAAGAAAGCTAAGCGAAAACAAAGTAATAGAGCGGGCGGGCGATGCGATGCGACGCCTAGGGTCGGGACCGAGAAAGTTTTATAAAAATGTAGCTATTTTACTATATTGTGTATCATACGACTTTCACGCAAACGAAGGCGCTGGCAGAAGCTAATATTTTTATAAAAGTAAACAAAATGCTGATGTAACAAGGCCTTATCATATTAATGTTCATAAACAATAGTATAATCAGTAGTTTAGGCTGTCGCAAAACGTGACGACGGAAATTAGATACACATATTATGGACACAATCGAACTTGTTAGGGGTCAACAACCTTTTGTGGGTAGAGGTTCATCATTGATTCATAAAAAGTTTAGTAATGAAGCAATGATAAATAGGTTTATATTTAAATCTCCTTGGAATTGATTTATTATGTTTGATTTTGTATCAATATTGACGTTGGATACTTCTGTTCAAGCCAGTTTCAACTGCGTAGCCTTTTCCATTGGGATCAGCTTCTAGTCTAACCAGATGCAGCTGAATACCAGTATTTTACATAGAGCGACTGCCTATCTGACCTCCATTAGCCCCGTTACTGGGTTATACGAGACCCCTTGGTAAGACTGGTTGTCAGACTTTCGGGCTTCTGACGACCCGTAACAACAGTCAAAGATCCAAGAGGTTGGAACGCATTGTAATGCAGAGTACAAAATAAAATTACTGTTTATGGCCTGCGTCTGGCATATCCAATCGAAATAAGGTATATATTTCAATGCTCGGTGATCCAGAGAAAACTGCGCTGCGGTGCTCCAAGGTCGATCACCGAGCATTGAAATATATACCTTATTTCGATAGGATAAGTATTAAATTTAAAATCCTCTGCCGTCCCGTCCGCGTCCGCCAGTCTGCGCAGGCCATTAAGGGATGAACTTTTACCTATGTTACATATTCATACTCACTGAGTATTTCTTCACTGACTGAGCTATACTGGTTTTGTTTATCACTCACATGCAACCTACTGTAGAACCTTTGAATGAGGGTAATAGTCAATGGAGACCCACTTCAGCAACCATCCCAATGAGCCAAAGCACGCTTATCAAATACACTTGAAATCTAAATACAAGTGGATATTTTTATCCTATTCTTCCTTATATAACATAACATTTAGATGTTTCCATATTTAGATTCTAGTTTATTCCTATACTTTTCCCTACACATTGAGGAAGACATATGCCTGGTAAAACCAGGAAATAAATACCTATATTTTAACAAATGAACTTGATTGACCAGCCTTCTTCTAAATTGAACTTTAGGTTTGGAATGAAAATATTTATCTACCTAAAAATAACAGTTCACATAGTCATATATTATTACTTAATACTAAAGTCAACCTTAAATAAACATTGTAAAGCTTTTTTATCAATGCAAATAATAGGAATAGTAGGTATGGTATGGCTCATAAGTCGCCGACTGTTTTCCGCATCGAAACGCGTATTCTGCGTGCGGGTAGCAAACAATTCATTAGATACGTCCCAACTCCTTGAGAGACAAATGTTGCTGAAAATTTTTGATTTTATCAGTTATTCAGTATGTGTATAGCACAAAATACTCACGTTTTCCAATCAAATGACTAATATGTGTATTCAGCAACTGTTCTCCAGGTCTTTCAACTGACTTTTTTACTATCATAAGCACACCGCATACTGGTTTAATGTCACGGATGCGCTTGTTCTCATCATCAACCTCTTCCGGCACCGCAAGAGAATTGACAAATTGGAACACATAGCTGGACATCTCATGCAACATCCCGAAAAGGGGATAGTTGACGGCCCGGTCCCATATGTCCTGGAAAGATAGAAATACCTGCATTATAAATGATAAAAGGGCAACTTTTGTGTTAAGAGCGGCCAACCCGTCATACTTTTCATACAAACGCTCGTACGTGATTATGGCATTGTAACACATCTTTATTTGATTTTTTGTAACTAATATGTATCTTGTGCACTATACCTAGGATTCTATTAAAACAAAATAAAGAATATTTGAGAAACAAATTCAGTATAAGCCTCCAAAAATCAGCTTTTTTGCACAAATTTCATCTGAACTTTGGCCGGTCATAATGTACTCATAAATAGTAAAAGTAAAGAAAACATCTGCATAGAAACCTTGCGCATGTAATAGAGATTCTAAATGACAAAAATTTATTTCAAAAGCTTGTAAGGCTTACTCAAAAACACGTATTTCCTGAAACAAATTTTTACACACTATTTATCGTACAATGTTATCGCGTTCTCACTTGCTTGTTAGTAGTTCTCATTTGCGCTCGATGAAACAACAAGCTTTTCGAACATGCTCGCGTTGTCGATAGTCGGGCCGGGAAGGGCCCTCTTAAATAACCAATGCACTGGTGTCTAATATCCACTCATGGTTTATTTCAGTTCTAGTGGCTGGTAGAAAGCCTATTACAGATCACATTTTTCTTGTATAAATCTGTATGCTTGACATTTACTTTATAATGTAGAAATTTCTAGACTAGACTAGAATTGACAGTATCAGTTTTAGAAATGTTATAAGAATGTAGTGTGTTTATACCAATAAATATGCTAGGTTAAAGTAAACTTGACATATTATAATGAATAAACCATAGAAGATTTTTCGAGAATACTTCTCTGTCTTTATGTTATTCTTGACATGTTGGATACTGTTAGCCTACACCATGCCACTGCTATACAAGTCTTCTCTATGAAGTCCGGATATTTAAATAGAAAACTGTTAGTAAGTATCATTGCTAATTGGTTTTGTCTTTTAGCTAAGTCATGTACCATAATTATTAAGATGTACATGATTTTTTAAACCATATTTCATATCCATTAATCTACCCATAGCGATACAATGATTCATAATCATAATTATCAGGTATAGTTACCTCATGTTGTTATTCAATGCGTATAGATGTAAATAAATAGGATAATTACCTACATCATCCTATTCTCTAAATTAAACTACAGCTATTTTTCAATGTTCTTTTCCTTCCACAATGTGTGAGTATAAAAATGTTATAACGATAACAATTGACGAGGAATGATTAAAAGAGAATAATCACCTGAGTTTTCTAAATAAGGAGTGAAATATTAAATATTTATGGCTACATGTGGAATTAATGGGCAAACAGGTATTTGGTAAGGTATTTATATTCATATTGCAACCAAACAAAACCCAAATAAACCAAAAATAAATATGTAAGTAAAACTGTAAGCATGGAATGGAATATTACAGGTGTAAGATTAATTCCAAATCTGAATCATGAATGTTACTTAATTTGGCACCACAGTTTGATGACTGAACAATAATAATAATAGAGGATTGTAGGTTACACATGTTTTTCCAAAAATCTATGACATAGAACTGCTTACTTACCAGAAATATTCTAGAAATCTATAAGACCACCCACATGATAAAAAATTGTACATAGTATTGTAAACAATGTAAACTACTTTCTAAATGTACCTAACAAATGTATCTGTAAACATGTTACCCAATACTTTGACCCACTTTCCAAAAATGCAATCTTAATATAGTCGGCGAGAGGCGTGAGTCACGCGAGGGTCTTCCTCTTTCACACTAACCTCTTTGACATCCTGAAGAGTAGCATCCCAGCTTATCCTCAGGGGAATGTAAACAGAGTTAGGCAGCAGGCATGTGAGCTCCACCACGTCCGACGGCGAGGACGTCCAGTAGTCCCACGTAAACGGACAACTCGGTGCAGGAACCATTGTTTTGGTATTATTTTCCCAGGTTACTCGAATTACCCCCGCGACATTTTACAAACTTTCACTGATAACTTGCGTCTACAGCGACCCGGTCGCTGTCCCCAACTGAAAATAATGCACACAACACATCATTCACTGTTGTTGAAACCGCAGCGATGTTGAATCATAGCATTTCCTGGTATTTTACGACGAGCATATCGCCATTCGAAACGAAACTGTCAACGATAATATTATACAAATATCACAACAAGCGTGGAACTTATTTATTTAATTACCTCTTCATAAAATGTTTACATAATTCCTATAGTAGTAATGTACGAACGTAAATTATTTTAATATGTTTTTGTGAAATTGTAAATAAAGATTACGTGCAACAAACTATGAGCAAAGTAAATTGTCTATGGTAAGTTAAATTCGTTTTAGTAATACTCATAACTCATAATCGGATAAACATTTCTTTGCGGAAGCTGTTCTAGATGAAATTAATTTAGATAGCATTTTAATTTAAAATTTAAATTTAATTGATAGTTAATAAAATTGATTATGGATTTCCGCAGTCGGATGACGTTACTAAATAAGTCGTCTAATGTATTTTTTTAAATACCTATTTATTTGCGGTAGTAATAAATATTATTCTAATCTATTTTATTCTATTCCATTCTAAAGCATAAGCCCACGTTCACACGGACGTAAAAATATTGCGGCGGGATTTTATTGCGCACTGGATTTTTAATTCTCAGTGTTGAGCCGAGTCGAGCGTTGTGAATCCAATTATCCAACGCGTTGGGACATTTTCGTTCACTGGTTGGGACGCACTCTCGTCCCAGCGCGTTGAAAAAAGACACTGTTGGATTTTCAACTCTCGGAGCTAAGCAGATTAGGGCATAGATCGAACAGATTACGTGTGACTCCGGATTTTTTATTTTTCTGTGATGTCTTGCTTATACCATTTTAAGTGACTTTTTTGTAGTAGTTGGGTTTTAGTTTTGTAACCGAACATTTGCACTGGCAAAACATTCAACAAAACATGTTGATCTTTAGTTCCTTTCACACATTGTAGGGAAAATTGACAGGACGGAGATTCCAACATGTTTTTTGTGAATGTTTCGCCAATGTGAACGCACAGTAACTTTTATTTGTATTTAAATTATTTGTTTCAATAAATATATTTTCAAAACGTGCCCTCTTTCATTTGATATCCAACATGACATCATTAAAAAAAACTTATTCTTCGTACGCATTTTATTTCACAACCTGGTACCTAGCAAAAACGCAGACAGACGGACTTGGCGGAACTATATTAGTTCCTTGTGTTAATACGGAACCCAAATTTTTTTTTACATTTTGAACGCGGGACAGTGGAACGCAATATTGTCTATGGCAGTGTGGCTATGTTATTTTGGATACGTTCAGATTGATTGATAGTTTGATGATATCGTTCAAAATGTTTTTAAAATAAAACCAAGGGCGGATCCAGCCTTCGAGTCAGGGGGGTCACATAGTGGGGGTACAGTCAGGAGAGGCTCATATCAGTGGCGGATTAAGCTTGTTGGGGGCCCAGGGCGGCAACACAAAATGAGGTCCCCCGGTCTTCTCAGTTCACGTTCAGAACAAGTATAACATGGACCTTGCAACCGACAAGATATTTTTTTCAGGCATTTTCATCTCCTCATTAGGCTATCGACGAAAAGCAAGAATGTACGGGAGCGAGCAAGCAAGGCGAGATCGAAATTTGTTGCACCTCATCTCGGAATTCCCAGTTAGGTTTCTATTAAATATCCTAGGAGTTGCTTTGTCGACATACGCAGAAAAGTTTGAGAGAAAAGAATATATAATTCAAGAGCGAGCGAAATGAGTTCGAATATTTTAGCACACCGCCTTGTTTAAGGAAACGTCGAAAGGCTAGGAGCACGGTTTCATTTGGTCGTTTCCTATGAAGAAGAGCCGGCAGAAAACTCCAGGGTCCATCATTATAATTATAATTAATTATATTAACAGCATAAAGTCTTTTATGCGTGTCGTTCGAGCACGTGTGGGAAACACATCGTACGTAGCAACATCATACAAAGTATTTATTTAAGGCGAAGGATGCAGTTGCTCAGGGTGGGGTGTTGTGGCAACGCGTTCAACACCCTGCCATTCAGTTGCATCGAGGAGGCGCTCCGCTACCATCAGGTGCCCGTCTACCTGAGGCAGCTGGTAGCAGACTACCTTTAGGGTCGGTTCGTCTGCTACGAGGGATGCGACGCCCGAGTTGTGCGCAGGGCCATCACGTGCGGTGTTCCACAGGGGCCACCGCACGTCTTGGGTCCGCTCGTGTGGAACATTGGCTATGACTGGGCCTTGCGCTGTTTGCTTCCTCCGGGCAGGGCGTCATTTGCTACGCTGATGACACTCTCGTCACGGCCCGGGGAGACAGCTATTGTTCCAGAAGGAACAAAAGGAAAAAAAATAATAATAGACCGTAAAAGTGTGACGTCACAAGTCTATTAGGGTTGTGGGCATGCCCATCGTGCCCACAAGGGTGGATCCACGCTTGCACGAGTGGTGGCGATGTCTCGGGTGAGCCTGGACATTGCCAAAGGAGTTGGTGCCCGGAGGCGGGCTGCGCTGGATGGGTCGCGAACGTCATGCGTAGCAGTTCTCGCGGCCCATCTGCAAAGGCGACAGTAGGCTCACGGCGGTGTTTTTTGGGGATCATTGAAGACGCACGAGATCTCAGGATCAGACATTGACTTATAAAATGTTTTATATGTCAATGGGTACGCCAGCACATCGACTTACTCCAATCTGTCAAATTTATTTAATAGATTTTCAACTTTACCACATAAGAATAAGGTTAAAAGTGGATTGGGAAAATTTGACAGTTTACGTAGCAATAAAAAGATGATTACTAAATTACATTTCATTATCAATCCTTGAAATTATAAAATACTACAGAATCTATATCCAAACTACTATTATCAATATACCATAATAATATTTTTTCGTTTTGTTAGAACTGCACAATGGCTTAACTTTTTTCAATTACGATTACTTATTATTGTAATAATGACCGATACGACTAATTTTACGATTTGCTTTCACTAAACTGACAGACGTCAAATGTTACCTATTAAAATAGCCATATTTTAGTTTCTAGAACGCAAATGACCCATTGACATATAAAAACATGGACTTGGCATACCTACAAGAAAAACGTGCCATACCTACACTTTACTGAGAGGATAAAATGGCGTCTACTAGGGCAGCCCTTATCGATATTTCTATGTTATAATATCGATAAAAGATTGTGAGAATGTTTTCATAATGTCACAGTACAATATTTACGGGTAAAAATACCCCAATTTGTCTAACTGATGCCTTTCATTTTTTTGTTTAATTTAATTGCTTCGTCATTATTTCGCGGCTAAACAGTAGAACTTATTTTGATGTTTCCATTATAATAGGTTGAAACCGGACAGATATTATATACTTACAGCTTTTTATCGAACTAGTATTCTACAGAATACTAGTTCGATAAAAAGCTGTAAGTGATTTCAGTCCATTGTATACCATGCAACAAGTTCATCTCATTGCCGATATATCTATGTACATATATACACAGTATACATATAGCTCATAGGAAGTGTGCGATGACGATGACACCAGTTTCACGCTTTTTATTCACCCAAAAAGTACACATATATACACAGTATACATATAGCTCTTGGAAAACGTCCGGTGAAGATGACGGGACTTCCATTATTTTTGCTCACCCAAAAAGTGCTCAACGCGCCTAAAGAAGTTTTCACTTCAAAAAATCTATCGAACAGTTGCTCGCCAGACACGACACCCGTCGGTCGGAGGGTCCTCCCTTTTCTATAGAGGATGAATGAATTTTACACCCTGTTCCTCATACCTCTAAAAGGTGGCTCCGTCAATGGCCCGCAGATGGTAATTTTTATATGAAATATTGTAATTTATATTATTATTATTATTTTATCTTTGTGTATCTCATTTTAATCAACATAAAGATTTGAATTTCACGGATAACCAGTGAAAAAGAAATTTTGAAAATTGGCGGAGCCACCATAATTAATATTTTTGATGCTAATTTGTTAACAAGCAAATGATTGTGGGTTTTAATTAAAAGTCAACACTAATTATAATAAAGTTATATTAAAAAGAAATCAATCTCATTCAGTTCTGAACAATACAATTTTGTTCAGGTAATTTCTATGTGATATGCTTTCAGTAGATTTCTTCCCATAATATTTGTATCTCAAATTCATATATAACTCTTTTACATTGTGAGTTTGTCTGATTTTGATCATTCTCATTTAAAATGCCAGATATTGCCACATATTTGTTCAAATCGCAGGCTCTAAACAAGCAAAAAATTAATAGTATTTTTATTGTTTCTTGATTTTATTAATATAATTTTTAATTGATCTTAAGTCTTAAGACCACACTCAAACACATTCTTTACATCACTCTTTGCTACCAAACAAACAAATATTGCAAATGAGGACATCACCATCATTTTCAACACCAGCCACTACAGAATCATGTTGGACAAATTTATAACATGTTACTTACCAATAAGGTTCTTGTAAGGTAAGGTTGGAGGAGCTCGTGGCTAAGTAGTAACTGCCGCACGGATCGATCCTTCAGGTTAAGCTACGCTTGCCGGGGTTGGTCTGTGGATGGGTGACCATCTTTACATACCGAGACTCCTCCGTGCCTCGGAAAGCACGTTAAGCCGTTGGTCCCGGTTGTCATTTGTGGATCTTTGACAGTCGTTACGGGTCGTCAGAAGCCCGAAAGTCTGACAACCAGTCTTACCAAGGGGTATCGTATTACCCAATTACTGGGTTGTGGAGGTCAGATAGGCAGTCGCTCCATGTAAAATACTGGTATTCAGCTGCATCCGGTTAGACTGGAAGCCGACCCCAATATAGTTGGGAAAAGGCTAGGCAGATTGATTGACTTACCAATAAGGTTCGTGAAGGTAAAGTATCGTCACATAATGTTTCTTTATTGAGTATCCGGTTGAAACATTATTCTTCAAAGTGAAAAGAACAAAAATATGTGGCCTTCTTTAAACTTTCCACACCAATAGTTTTTCTTTTTTCGTTTATTAGCAGGCAACCTTGAAAGTAAAACATAAAACTAATAAAAAAAAAAACATAAAATAGCATTATCGATAAATAAAATGTCTAAATGCACTACTCTATCCCTTCAATAACAAGAAAATGATTTAGTGAAGTAAAACTGTTGAAAATAATGGCAAAAGAGAAAATATGAATGCTTTACTGTTGAAGCTCTTCAACGAATGCAGAATCTTTTGTTTATCGTCTAAATCTAAAGATATTTCAGCTGAAATGTATGTACATACTGGTGCAAAGTTATTTTCGGGTGATGTCCGCTTCTTTTGATGCCACATCCGATTATATTCACAGACTACTTAGAGATACTACGTATATTATATTGCAATTGGGCATCTTGCTATTGATGAATTCCACCATAGGGCCGAGTTTAAACGCAATAACACAGCAAATAACTCCAAAATTCACAAATTTTAACCACAACACAAGATCATTTGACAGGTTACGTACCCAACTTTGGTACCAAACACCGAGAGGATAAAATGGCGAACCGGCCGCAAATAGGTATTTCAATTTCAATGACTAGAAAATGTAGGGCTGCCAATATAGTAACTGTCAAAAACACTATTATCCTTTTTCACTTAGGCAAGTTTATTAAAGTTGATAGCAGTATTTTTTTGATTTTGGCGTCGATATGCCTCGTATTTGTATAACTGTTTTTTCTAGTCAAACATTTCAAGTCCATGTTTTATATGTCAATGAAATGACCCCGTTCCACGGAACAAGATTGGCCTCTATTTCAGTATTTACAAAGCGAGTGATGTTGTTTGAAACCTTTAGATGAACGAATTTTAACCTGAAACAATAAATGATTTGACGTTTGTCTCGTGACAAATGTGACAACAGGTATTGGCACAGGATACTAGGCATTATTGTTTAGCAATGAAAAGGCTTTTACGAACGTCTTGCGCTAAATAAAATGTTTGAACATTCAGTTAAGGTACCAAGACATTACAAGATTGCTGCTAATATCTATAAGCAAGTTTCTACTGAAGGTGGCAGCGTCAAAACTTTATTGTACGACGACAAACTACGACATTTCGTAAGTCTTTCTACAAGAACATGTTAATTTACACGAATTTTGTACCTTACTACTATTAGTTTGTCATATTTACAGAGGACGAATGTGCTCTTTGCACTGATAACAGAAACAATCAAACATGGGAGTGACATAGACAAAATATTTGAGGATTGTAAAATATTAGAGACAGAGTCACGTCTAGACCCATGGCTTGCCAAAATTCTTACATCAGAACTCCTATTCGGCAAAAAAGCTCTACCTGGTAAAAGCAAGCCGGAGCAAACAGTCCTCTCATACAAAGACCAATTTGAGAAATATATATCTGACCACCAAGATGACTTGAAGACAGAAGGTAATTATTAATTCTTTTTTATTCTTTTTCAGATCTAATTTCGACATTAACTAAGCACAATGGCAGACTCAGGCGATACAAAAGCTCCATTTGTATCCCAACAAACGAAACAATTTGCAATAGTGTTGGGACATCTATTCATTTACAGTATTGCTATGTTTACTCTACCATTTGTCACGTTTTTCGGTGTACGGCATGTACTTACTACAAACTATCCTGGAGAAACATTTCTGGTGAATGTGTGGAGCGTAGCTTCTTCAGTAGTGGTAGTGAACATTATAATCGGTGCTTATGTCTATAAAGCATATCATGAGAAAGAATTTGATGCAGATGGTAATGAGATAGACCAGCACACATATCCAACCACACCTGCAGTTGCTACCACAACTGAGAAGAGCACTTTAAACTTAAAACATGATTGATGCATTTATGAACATTCCTTTTCAAATACAGTATTACAATGTCTGCTTTTATAACCGTTTAGTGCTATATTTTATAAATATTAGCTATACTTAAAAACATAATTTCAAATTATGTGTGTACTAAAGTGTTTTGATGCTGTAAAATTGTTATTATAAGTACTATCGAAGAACTTCATATCTAAGCAATTTGAAAACAAAATCCCGTGAACACGATGACTACATCTGTTAGCGCCCCGGTTCTATACCGGCCGAGCACTGCAAGCAGAAATTGTCCTTTCGGTGTATAGATATGAACTTCTTTGATGGTAACAAATGTCATAGTTAGTTATTATTAAACATAGAAGATATAATGACTTTGTTTTTATTTTAATTCTTCTGCCTGCCATAGCCTGCCCTTACAACAACTCTGCCAATTATATACAGCTGATAATATATCCTCTTTTAAAAATATAGGGCAAGCAGATGTGTATCTAGCATCATTCAATTTTACTTATCTTATGAGTAAGATAGACCAAATATTATCTAATCAATTTCGATCTTGTTATTCTGTAACACAAAATGCTCAGCTTAAAATCATGAGTTATAATTCTTTATTATGATTCTACTTACTACAATGCTACAGGCAACAACAACTATTTCCACACTGTACTTTCCACTGAAATGTGGTACTTTCTAATTTATTTTGTTTTGTGACTGGTGTTTTCATTGACAACAGAGTAAATGGCATAAATTTGTATTTTACTTTATTGATCTGTCATTGACAAAACATTTCTTGTTTTGTTTATCTAGTTGCTCCTAGACCGAGATATGTCCGTGTCAACACCAATCTACTCACAACTTCGGATGCCATCAGAGCGTTTCAAGACGAAGGGTACCGCTTTATACGGTGCACCTCAGGGTCTTACACTGACTACCTGGAGCAGATACAGAACCTATCGGAGGAAGACTTCACTCAGGACTATCATGTGAAGACCATGTTTGTATTCTCATCTGGAACGAAGTTGCATGAACATGAGTTGTATTTGGAGAATAAAATTATTCTTCAAGATAAGGTTGGTTATAACTTTTTTGGAAAATTAAGTAAAAGTTTCAATACTGAATACATTTATTGCTTCCACATGTGAACTTAGGTGGTGCTGATGAAGCTTCTCCTTACAAAAAAATATAAGTTGAAATATTATGTATTTACTCCTGTCATGGGCAATGACTTCTCTACAGTACCTAATTCACATACCTAACAATTTTGAAATTAACCTGTAATCTAAATCTTCAACTTTTCTCCTATTTACAGGCTACTGCAATGGCAGTACATCTCTTAGCCCCTCCGCCTGGGAGCGTAGTGCTAGACATGTGCGCAGCCCCTGGCATGAAGACCACGCAGCTGGCGGCCTACATCAGAAACACTGTACGTTTTCTATATTCAAATTCTTGTTTTCAATTGATGTTATTTCCTCATAACCAAATATCAACTTTATATTAGTATGAACGAGTAGTAGATAAGTACTACGTATTGAAAAAAGTAGTAAAAATAATAGAAGTAATAGTCAAAGAGTATTAAGTTTAGATAGACAGTCAAAGCAAAAGTCAAAAAAGTTGCGTCCAACTGTTAGCCGCTAAATTCACGCACACTAGAAAAGAACAATGACGTGTAGCGAGTGTACGACGCAGCTGTCACTACTAGCATAAAAAAGTTGGCTTATGTTTATTTTGTAGCGACACTATCTAGATCTGAGAATCAGCACTTTTCGAACGTCAAAATTACATAAGACAGTCCCCCAAAACGCCCGGCCTTCACCACTTCCTAATGCTTTAAAAAATTGATTCTATATAATAGTATGCAAGATAATTTACATTACGCAACACAAAACATAGGTAATTTAAATTATAAATTAATAGCCATATGCAAGCATACTATACTACCTCTAGGTACAAACACATAGTTGACGGCAAACTATTAACATAAAATTAATATAAACGCAAATGTATGAGGTAATAAACCAAAGAAAACATAAAACACAAACCTTAGTTACCAACATAAAAATTGTAATAAAAGCAACACAGGATTTAATATTTAATTGCTTCTGCGCCGTAATTTTTGTGGCTAAATATATGTCACCTAGATCCTCTCGAGTCCGGGAACTGTAGCTTGCAGCGGGGCATTCATTATATAAATTAATAAATAAATAAATAAATAAAATTTATTTCAGATAAAAAAATCCATAATAACATACAACACATACACATTTAAAAGCTAATTCACATAAAAATAATAAAACTAAAATAAAACATCACATAAAATAAAATAAAATAAGAAAAGTTAAGGACACATTTACACACATTAGGACCGGGAAAAACTGACCACTGCTCACAGTGCAGTATGCAAACGTATCCAGTGGTGCAGCAGTGGTGAGTCCCACCGGTCGGCGAACACGCTTAACAAACTGTTGCTACTGGACCTAACACGCCTCAGCAGCGACGCACACTGCTTCCTTATAAGAGCATGGAACCCATCAGTGTGCGCCTCTGCGAACATAGTCGAAGCACTGCAGAAACGTGGTAGCCCCAGCAGCACCCTAAACGCGTTGTTGTATTGAACACGCAGGGCGTTGTATGACCCAAGTGTGTAGTTAACCCACAGGCTGCACGTGTATAGTTAATAAAGAGAATATATTTATTTAGCACAGACTCAGCTCAAATATCATATTTTGCAAATAAAAAAATCTAATAAAAAGTGTAAAGTGCACCATGCTGGAGTGCAGGCCCCGCCATTTTGGATTTACAGACTTGAGTCTCGGTCCATTGCATTGAAATATGTGCAACTGTTCTATTATTAGCGCCCATGCTTGGCACGGCTTTTACGACTTGAAACACCAAGAATATTAATGTATTATACACATAAACCTTCCGGAAGATAATTATTCACATACATAATTCTCTAAATTATGTTGAAAACCCCATCAAAATTCGTTGCGTATTTTAGAAAAACAACGTGGAACATACAGAGAAACGCGAAAAGCGACTTTGTTTTGTAATATGTATAGATTTTCTTCCCGATTTAACAATATTACAATTTCGTCTGATAAAAGCTGTTAATATGATCTAAAGATTCTAAAGTAAACCAACTAATAATGTTTTTCTTTTCAGGGCCGAGTATTCGCAGTGGAAAGAAATGAGAAGAGATACCAAGTACTGCGTGATTTTGTTGCAAAAACTGGGTCTACTTGCGTGGAGACAATGCATAAAGACGCCTTGGAAATCAAGAAGGGTGATATGGATGACGTCGAGTATATTCTTCTCGATCCGAGCTGTTCGGGATCAGGTAATAAACAGCCTTATGTTGTTGGTGTTAATGTTCAATAAATCTGCCTAGCCCTTTCCCAACTATAATGGGGTCGGCTTCCATTCTAACCGGATGCAGTTGAATACCAGTATTTTATATGGAGCGACTGCCTCTCTGACCTCCACAATCCAGTAACTGGATAATACAATACCTCTTGGTAAGACTGGTTGCCAGACTTTCGGGTTTCTGACGACCCGTACCTAATGACTGAATTCAATAATTAAGAAAAAAAAAGTATTTTCATATTTAACAGAGTTTTTCTTTCTTATTCAGGTATGGAGTTCTGCGTTCACAGCTATATAGAAAGCACAAGACTCGCAAAGCTAACATCATTGCAGGAGAAATTCTTGAAACACGCAATGAACGCCTTCCCTAAAGCCAAACGAATAGTGTACAGTACTTGCTCGTTATTCCCTGAAGAGAACGAAAGAGTTATCACTAACGTAGTGAAAACCTCACGAGCCAAGTGGAGGGTCCAAGATGTTAAAGAGTTGCTGAAAGGACAATGGAATAACATCGGTTCGGGCATGTACGGCAGTATGGGCACAAGATGCATGTACTCCAAACCAGAATCCGACTTCACTACAGGATTCTTTTTAGCCGTCCTCGATAGAGATCAAAAAGACATGGAGAAAAGTTTAAATGCAGAAAAGAAAATTCAGAAAGAGTGGAGAGCTATAAACAAACCAAAATCCAAAAATGAAGAAAGTGATGACACCGGCACGAAGAAGAAATCAAAGAATGCCTCGGATGAAAACGAAGTCGCTGAAGATAATACTGAAATCAATCAAGAGTATATAATCAATGAAGAGGGCGGCGAAGAAAAGCCTAAGTCTAAAAAGAAGAAACATAAAGTTGATACTGCTTCCAACGAAAATGCAGAACCAGAACTGAACTCAACATTAACAGCGGAAGAAACAAATGAATCTCCCAAAAAGAAGAAAAAGAAGCGTAAGAATGATGAAAATAATCAACCAGTAGAGAACATTATAGAACAACTCAGCGATTTAGTTGTGGATTTGACAGCCGAGGTTCCTAAAAAGAAGAAGAAGAAAGATAAACATAAAGAAATAGAAGCAAATGAAGATATTACGAACGCAGAAGACACTAACGATGTAGAATATGTTGCAAAAAAATCAAAACAGAAAAAGAAACGAAAAGTAGATTCAGATGAAATTGAACTTATGGAAACCCAGATAACCACAATACCACATCAATCTGAAAAAAACTGCAATGAAGTTTTAGACGTTGGCGATATTCCAAAAAAGAAAAAGAAGAAAAACAAAATTTCTGATTCTTAATTTTGTATTCATTTTGTAAGTACTTTACTAATAAAAATCATGAAATCACATGGGTTTTCCTAATATTTCTTGAACTACTTCTGTATTTTCTTTTCTATCACGTCCTCTTCAGTACCAATTCAAACCAACTGCTTGAAATATATTCTTATATCCTTTTAAAAGACAATTTTGTGAATAAAAGTGGTCAAGGTTCTTTGGCTCTTAATACGCACTCGATAGCGAATGTGTGGGTAGCATAATAAGCCTATAATGTACCCATTGCATTGTTGGGACACAGACCTCCTCTGTGTGAGAGGGAGTGGACCGTAATCCACCACTCTGGCCCAGTGCGGGTTGTTAGATGTCACATGTCTTCGACTTTTTGGCTCTAGGACATGCCGGTTTCGTCATGATATTTTCCTTCACCCTTTTGAGAGCAGTGGTGATGAAATAATTTACACAATGTGTGGGAAAACCAAGTGAAATCTATCGCTACATGTAATATACGTCTGCCATACTATTACACTGCCGGCCGCCTAATCAAAAGAAAAGAGGCTGCCCACAGCCTGACCATGCTAGTGGGTTCACGAACGCTTGGAGTAAAAATTTACGAATTCGAGCAATTTTATAATTGAAAATACTCGTTTTACACATAATATTTTTACTTAGTTTGGCTATAATCATATAAGCAGAATACTAATGTATAATACCTATGTACAACCAAGAATTCTAACGATTTTTGAATCGAAAATTAGTAGGTACAACTTATATTTTTGATTTAAAAATCGTTAGAATTTACGTTGCCGTTAATGTTACGCGTTCTACTAGGGTCTCTGATCTGTACCTTACTTGCAGTACCTACCTACTACGGATTATTTATATAACTGTTATAGTACCTACCTACGTACATGTGTAGGTACAAAATTGCAAAAATTAAAAAGATTCCATCGTCTAGACTTGCTAATACCAAGTAAATACTGAAAAAAAATCACTTCTCTTCATACTCGATAAATCTTGGACATAAGTGGGGCAAACGTCATAAGCGACGTTTATTTCGTCTAGCCATCGTTTCTACGAAATACAAATACACCACAATTCTTTGTTATTTGGCCTTTACTTCAATTTGAACCTTATTTGTATAGCGTTAGATGTTAGAATGTAAACATTCAGATGAATTACACGCTATGTGTCACGAATGTGTCGTGCGCCCTTATTTTCTTTGCATATTTGGCGGGTCGTAAGAAATTACGATTGTTATAGTACTCGTAGGTTACATTATACTGACAGGTACCTATAAAAACAAAATAACTTGCAAATGTAGTTCAACCAATAGAGCAATAATAAAATTATGTTCTACTTTTAAATCACTAAGGAATGATTGCATAGATTCTTACTACCGACTACTGCAACAAACTAAAATGAGGTACCGTCAGCGACGAAAGTCGATTATGACACAGGCAGTCAGGCGTGAATATAAAATAATGTAAGTGCCCTCTTCGTTGTAGTTACCTACTGAAAGGTCTCGAAAATCTTGATCGGTTCAGCGAAAAATAAAAGTTATAAGACTAAAACCCAACTATACCTACCTATGACAAAAAAGTCAAATAAAACAGTATAAACGAGGCATCATAGACTGACAAATTAAAAACCGGAGTCACACGTGTGAATCGAACAGATTACTTGTGACTCCAGAATCGAACAGATTAGGTACGTGTAAAGCCGAGAGGGCTTTACACGTAACACGTTTTGAAACATGGGATCAACAAAAAAAAACGTTAATGACTTTGTCTTCTAGAGTGCGCCATAAATTAATCAATGATCATAAATCATCATTCAATTCCATTTAATGTGACGTCACATAGCTAATAACCAGCGGACGCTTCCAACGATACCTCATTTGTACCAAATTATGACAAGTAATTTAGAAGTTATGAGGTAAAAGGTGAACATACAAACATACACACACATAGGTACATATCAAAATCATAACCCTCTTTTTTGCGTCGCCGTAGTCGGGTAAAAATAGACGATAGCCATTTAAAAACTAATTCATATAGGTACTTGAACTCCTATTAGTAGTTTTATCTATAATGTTTGATTAGGTAGGTACCCACCTAAACCTGCACCCTAAAATTTAACACCTAACACACGATCAATCACAATGTTTAATTTTGACAGTTCAACAACATTCGTTGTGTTATTTAAGTTGTTGAGCAGAAAATTTTAACGAACATATGAAGCAATGGATTAGCAATATCCTTCCAAATTATTCAGATTGTGTGTGTTGTGTTACGCAATTAGGGTGCTGACCACACCAAAAACGTAACTATACTCCATTTGATATAAGATTAGACATTTAAAGAAACCTTTTTTACAGGCCGTTCAAACGATTCTGACTTCTATACCGTAGGCATAAGAAAAAAAAGCAAAAAAGTGATTACAATACCTACTGTTTACTGCAGCTGCTATTTGTCATGCCACTAACGCAATAGAAGTCAAAATCGGTTGAACGGACTGTAAAAAAGGTTTAGATAGCTAATCTATTTCAAATAGAGTATAGGTACTTGGTATTCTCTCGGCACGACACGACACCGATCACAATTAGGTAGGTAGGAACTTATATCGGTACTGATAACGTGGTAGGTCATGAAGCTTAATTATCTGATTAATTATCAGGCTTACTCGTACCAAAAGCAATTTAGAAAAACAAGAACATAGAGCTAGAATTTTCTGCTATTATGTCGGAGGCATTAACTCTTAGGCCTCTACCTCGAATTTTACGGGCAGCGGGGCGGCGGCGGCGGCGGCGCGGGAGCGGCAGGATCTTATGCGTAAAATCAAATGGACCGAATCTCGAAAACAGCGGCGCGGGGGCGGGCAACGAGCGGTGCACTCCAGTCAAGCGGCGGCGCGGGAGCGACAGGATCTTATGCGTAAAATCAAATGGACCGGTTCTCGAAAACAGCGGCGTGGGGGCGGGCAACGAGCGGTGCACTCCAGTCAAACGGTGACCACCCGCGCCAGGATCTTATGCGTAAAATCAAATG
This sequence comes from Xanthia togata, assembly GCA_963853775.1. Lineage (NCBI taxonomy): Eukaryota > Metazoa > Arthropoda > Insecta > Lepidoptera > Noctuidae > Xanthia > Xanthia togata. The sequence continues at coordinate 5,282,702 of OY970802.1, read as the reverse complement.
GACCGGTTCACGAAAACAGCGGCGCGGGGGCGGGCAACGAGCGGTGCACTCCAGTCAAGCGGTGACTATCCGCGCCGCCGCCGCCCCGCTGCCCGCAAAATTCGAGGCCTCGAATTTTGCGGGCAGCGGAGCGGCGGCGGCGGCGGCGCGGGAGCGGCAAGATCTTATGCGTAAAATCAAATAGACCGGTTCTCGAAAACAGCGGCGCGGGGGCGGGCAACGAGTGGTGCACTCCAGTCAAGCGGTGATCGCCCGCGCCGCCGCCGCCGCCGCCGCTTCCGCCCCGCTGCCCGCAAAATTCGAGGCAGAGGCCTAACACTTTCGACTCCACCCACTTTTCATGGAACTCATACGCCATGCCGCCATACATATTGGAAGTGAACCCTACGAGAGGGTTGCCGGCATTACGTTTGCGCTAAAGTTAACCATCGTGGACGGTCAACGGCATTAGGTTTAAATCCGTGGTATAAAACAGCCTAAAACGAAGTAAAATTGTGTTTTGAGGGGGTCTTGTCGATACGTAGTTTCCAACCTTGAATTTTTTTTTTGAATATTGGTACCCGTGCCAAAAGAAGATTCCGAACCCCACCGCAGGCGGCTGCAGCCCGTATTCCAGTCGGTAGATAGAAGATAGAAAAACGTGTTATCGCTCGAGCGTTGGCGACACTACTGGTCTGCGGTCGGGCTGGTGTCGTCTGTCGCTCGACCGTAACTGCAAACGACGTGTCGCTAGCTACGTCAGGTATTTCATAGAAATTCATAGAAACCAGTCGTGTCGCGGCGACACGTCGCCTGCAGTTGCAGCCTGCGGTCGGGTACGGAATGTTACCTTTATGCGACGGAAAGGATCGAAGATAAAGGCCCAAGGAGAAAGTTTTTTTTTCGAACTTATGAAGCAATGGATTAGCCATTTTTTCAAAACGATTCAAATTCCGATTGATCGTGTATTACGTAATTTGGGTACCTACTGATACGCCTAATTTAAAATGCTGTTCAAACGTACGTATCTACATCTACACTCACATAAATTGATGTCACTTCTGTACAGACGCCAGCCCGTCAACCTACCCGAAACTGTCAAATTTTTCTAATCAAATTTGAACCTTATGTTGTAGTGATAAAGTTGAAAATCCATTAAAGAAATTTGACAGATTGTAGTAGGTTGATGTGCTGGCGTCTGTACCCTAATAAAATTACGTAATAGGTCCACGATCAATCGGATTTTGAATCGTTTTGAAATAATGCATTGCGACTTTGTCGTAATCGTTTACAAAAATGTGTTGCGTAATTAAAGTAAGGCCATTTTAATAGGTAACATTTGACGTCTGTCAGTTTAGTGAAAGCAAATCGTAAAATTACTCGTATCGGTCATTAATACATTAAATATTTAATCGTAATTGAAAAGCGTTAAGCAATTGTGCAGTTCTAACAAAACGAAAAAATATATTATTTTATGTCCGCCGTATAATTATGTTACAAGGTTACGTTGTTGAATTTTGATGAATTGTCAAATGTTACCTATTAAAATAGCCTTACTTTAGATGATTTGTTTTGGCGTTGCTTCTGAACGATAGTCAAGCCGGTGTCGCCTACGATTAATAAAATTTATGCCTTTGTTATTCTCGTAGATACAAAGACCATTACTGATGGAAACAAATTCATTTCAAAACAATAATTATTATTTTATTTATTTTTGTATTCATGGTAGGTACAGACGCCAGCACGTCAACCTACTACAATCTGTCAAATTTCTTTAATTGATTTTCAACTTTACCACTATAAAATAAGGTTCAAAGTTGATTGGGAAAATTGTCACATTTTCCCAATTTCGGGTAGGTAGAACTGATGGCGTCAGTACTCAAAAGTTAAGATTTGTGTTTGTAAAAAATGTCTGTGGAATTGTATAAAAGGTGCGCAACGCAAAAATGTAACTGAAAAATGTTGTGTAACTTTTGTTTCTCATGCCACGGGGCTTTATTGGCGAATGGTCCCCTCGCTTTCATAATCTTTCGGCAATGAAAGTTTCATAACGTCTAGTGGGTCAAAGATCTGTAGGTCATTATAAGGTAGGCAGGTAAGTAGGTAAGTTTCCTTATCGCCTTGCTTAGCCTTGAGGTGACAGGTAAAACAACTAAGTAATACTTTTGAACACGCTTAGATGAATAAATATAATGATTAGTGTTTTTTTTTTGATAAGGCAAATAGGTTTAGGTTAGGTGACTGCCTTCTTACATAATTATTTAGTGACCTAAAACCTGATGTAGGTACCTACTTAAGGAATAACCATGACCGTTATTGATATTTTGACTTTAGTTTTGGTTAGTTCGACATTCTACAAACGTTAGATTTTTAAATGAATAAATAAAAAATACGAGCCTCAGTAGTCGCATATGATATGTAATATCTGACATCTTGGCCGACGTTTATATGATATAAACGATATTCATCATCATCACCATCATCGTCACCGTCACGGTCACGGTCACAGTCATCGTGATCGTCATCATCATCATCAACCAGTTTACAACCTCTCGGAAAATGGGTTGGTTGGTACCTCAGACCATGAAAAAAATCCTTTTTATGATCTGAGGTTGGTACCATTTGACGGCAAACTCTAGTACCGCGTGCGCTCATTGGTCAAATCAAATAGCGCGCGCTTCCCCGGCTGTTACACACTTCCGTCGCTTTTGACGAAATCACTCCCACAGATTTAATTATTTAGATTTAGATTTTCATCAGAAAAGCGAGAGGAAAGATGTGACTCATCAAAATATGGTTTGATGTTTTATGCCTGTCATTTAATATTCATTCTAAAGTCATGTTGAAAAGTCAACTGCCTGGTTGGGCTAAAGCAGTGATTCCCGAAGTGGTAGGTACAGGTGGATCCCCAAGGGTCCACGGGTGACTCGAATGGGGTCCACGTTTTGGTGTAAAAAAAATGGGGGTTCTAAACTCGTAAGTTACGAAAATGTTTCTGGTTTCGATAGTAAAGAACAATATGTTGGTTTGGCTTTACCTATCAATGTAGGCAGATTAAAAAAATAAGGGAGCAAAAAAAAATTTTTCTGTGACATTTGACAGGCTGTATTTTGGTTGAAAAAGGTCGTATTGAGACTAAAAGAAGTATTTTGGGGCTTTAAGATTCTAATTTTCAGATTTTTGGTCTTAAATTTTTAGGAGCTACGGTTCTCATGCAATCCTACAGACATACAGCGCGAAAAAATAAGGAGTATAGCAAATTTTCCGCTTTGTTTTTAGCCCACGGATTTTTTTTTACCACTTATAACTCCGTATTTAGGGTTGAAACTCAGCCGAGACGCAAAATTCCATCGTTAGATCTAATCTTCACATTTTTGACGAGTTTTGGGAATATGGTAGAAATGTAGCAGCAGGGGTCCACCGAAACCAGGAAAATTTTGAAAGTGGTCTACGAGAACAAAAAGATTGGGAACCTAGAGTTTAGAGGTTGTATTTTTGGTGTTCAATAATATTATATTCATCTATTCTATTTTAGTGGTTGTTCATGCGTTATGCGTCTTCCTCTTTGAATTTGTGGTTGCGGTTGAGTGAAATGATAACTTCTTGATTTCTTTAGTAATATAAATGGTTTATTGCATAAAGGTTAGTGACTTGTACAGTAGGAACTCGTCTTGACTTGAGATTTTAGAAAAGCAGTTATACAGAGCAAGGTCGATTCAAATTGTGTGTTAGGTGAAGAAAAAACGAGCGGTTTTAACGTTCCGCGAAGAAGCATTCGGAAGTCTTCGTAAATTGCTCCTATTGGTGTTTCTTCGAAGACATTCCTCGAGGACCTCTCATTGGCTGTCCGAAGGTGACTTGATAATTTTGATTATCGATGCGTAAGTAGTAAAAGTGTCCATAAGTAGGTAGGTAGATAGGTGGAAGAGCGCCTAAAGGTTATATGATTGCAACACGCAGGTTGACAACATCATGCGTGAACATCCTCCCGGCCTTGAAAGATGTTCTTTCAACGTGTTCACTCAGCTTCATTATCCCACAGAGGACAAATCTTGGAGAATGCTCTTCTTATGACGCCCTTTTCGGTCTGGATATCCGCCACTCGTGCAACTCCGTCGCTGCCTGGAACAGTGCTGATGATACGGCCAAGACACCATTTCAGCGGCGGTGCGTGATCATCCTTAATGAGTACCAGTGTGTCTGGTTTTAGATCAGCTTGCCTTGCCTTCCACTTCGTCCTGGTCTGCATCTCGGAAACGTACTCTGTGGACCATCTGCTCCAGAAGTGTTGACGAATCTGCTCCACTCGTTGATAGCGTGAGAGACGATGTGTAGTTTTGTCGATCAGGTCCTCGCAGACCGGCGCTGTCAGCGGACGGCCAACCAAGAAGTGAGCTGGGCATAGGGGTTGAAAATCATGGGGATCTGTGGACATAGGACTAAGAGGACGGGAGTTCAGGACTGCTTCCACTTGTGTCAAAACAGTGTTGAACTCCTCGTACGTTAAGTGCAAATTGCCTACAACACGGCGCAAATGATGTTTGCATGATTTTACCCCAGCTTCCCATAATCCACCAAAATGCGGGGCGTAAGGGGGAATAAAACTGAATTTAATATCCTGTGAAGTAGCGTAATCTATAATATTTTGTGAACATTCGGAAAGGAATTTTGAAAATAAATTCATTAAGCCAACGAAATTCTTTCCGTTGTCTGAATAAATGTGTGACGGTTTGCCTCTGCGCGAGACAAAACGTTTGAGAGCTAATAGATATGCGTCTGTTGACAAATCACCTACAAGCTCCAAGCTAACCGCTCGAGTAGTGAAACATATAAATATGCATATGTATGCCTTCACGGTTCTAGCGCCCCTACCTTTACGGTTCAATATGAGAACTGGTCCCGCATAGTCCACACCTGTGGTCATAAAAGGGAACCCTGGAGACAAGCGTTGCGCAGGTAAGTTACCCATAATAGGTGTAATAGGCTTGGCACGGAATCTAGCGCATCGAACACAACTATGCACAACTTGTTTGGCGAGATTTCTCCCTCCCACCGGCCACCACGTCTCTCTGAGTGTGTACAGGAGGGCCTGCGGCGCGGCGTGCATTAGTCGCTCATGCTCAGCGTGAAACAGCAACCGTGTGAATGTGTGCTTGCTGCATAATAGTATTGGATGCTTCTTACTATACGAAAACTCATATGAATTACACAAACGTCCCCCGACTCTAATCAAATTTTGTTCATCTGTAAATGGATTTAATTTAATTAATTTGTGTGAGTGATTTAAAGTTTTGTGTTTTGTTAAGCTATCTAAAGTGTCGGGGAATGATTGTGACTGTGACGCCTTTGTTAGAATAGTTAGTGCCTCGTTTAACTCGCTAACGTTCAATGAGCTAGTACGTTTAGCAGCTTTATTTCGCACATTATGCACAAAACGTAACATATAGGCACAAACACGTCTCATGTGACTGAACCGAGTGAAACGATGGAATGGAAACCCGCTATCCCTATCAGAGATTTGATGAATATGTGCTTGAGACCTAACCTCTGGTAAATCAAGTGTTGTATTGCCTGTGGGATCAAAACTATTGTGATCGGCTAGATTAAATGACGGATCCGAAAGAAAAGACGGCCCTTCCCACCAAAGCGTGCATGAACTAAGTACGTTCATAGTCGTACCACGTGATACTAGATCTGCTGGGTTTTCCCTACCAGATACGTGGTTCCAGGGCATATCCTTTGTTAATTCGTGTAGTTCCGCGACCCTATTTTGCACAAAAGGCTTTAGAGAGTTAGGATTCATGCGTAACCAACCTATCACAATAGTGGAATCTGTCCAAAATGTGACACTATCAAATGTGCAACGAAGTGACTTTGCGATTCTTTCATACAACTGCGCGCCTAATAGGGCACCGCACAATTCCAATCGTGGTATACTTACGGGTTTCAAGGGTGCAACCTTTCCTTTAGAGCACAGTAGCTTCGTTGTAACTATGGACTTGCCTGTGATGGAACGAATGTAAGCACACGCGCCGTAAGCTGTTTGTGAAGCATCGGTAAATAAATGGAGTTCTATACGAGTAGCATCGATACCTATAGCGTGTCGCGGTATTCGTAATGCACTCAGCAACGCTATACCGTTTGCGAACTGAACCCAACTGTGTGTGACGTCATCAGGTAACTTATCGTCCCAACCTAATTTTAATAGCCATAGTTTTTGAAGTAAAATCTTCGCAGTCATGACACAGGGACTAAGTAATCCTAACGGATCGAAAATTTTAGAGACTTCCGACAATATGATGCGTTTCGTTAATGGCCGGTTGTCATTTGTGTATTCAGTGTGAAAATGTAAAGTGTCAGACTGATTATACCAGCCTAAACCTAGGGTTTTGTGATGTGCGTTTTCCCCGAGTGAAAGTTCCTTGGAATGAGACGGGAACTCTTGTGTGTCATGATCAAAATTGAAGATCCATTTCCGAAGTGGGAAACAACCACCCTGTAGGACCTTTGTTGTTTCCTTAGCTATATGTTTTACAATCTCAATGCTGTCAGCACCGGTCACCAGATCGTCGACAAAAAAATCATCCTGTATGACTGTGCGAATCAATGGCTCAGAACATTCCAATGCCAGCTGTTTTAAACAACGTACGCTAGTAAACGGTGCGGACGCGGTACCGTACGTGACAGTATTGAGCCTGTAAATTTCTAATGGGTCTATGGGATTGTCACGCCATAGAATTAATAGTAAATTTCGCTGATTCGGATCTTTCTGAACTTGGCGAAACATTTTTTCGACGTCTGCACATCCTACCCAACGGTGTTGTCTAAACCGAAGCAAAATAGCAAACAAGTCACCCTGTATTGCTGGGCCCACGCGTTGTATGTCGTTGAGTGATTTACTGGTAGTGGTTTTTGCACTTGCATCGAAAACGACTCGTAGTTTAGTGGTAGTACTGTGCTCGCGGAATACACCGTGGTGTGGTAAGACGTAGTGTGGTTTATCGTATACATAGATGCGTGACATGTGACCCAATGCGATGTATTCATGGATGAATTGCATGTATAATTGTTTATAGGCAGGTGTGCGTTGCAGGCGTTTCTCTAGTGCGTAGAAACGACGTTCTGCCTGAGAAAATGAGTCACCCAATGCGTCAGGGGACTCCTTCAAAGGCATGGAAACGCAAAACCTACCGTCAGAATCACGTGTGGTGGTCTTTATAAAATAATCCTCACAAGCCTGCTCCTCATTACTGCGGACATCAGTCGATCTGCCTATCTCTTCGAGCTCCCAAAATTTCCTTAATTGTTCATCCAATGACGATGTGACGTTACATGAAACATGAGAACTATGTATGTGAGTATTCAAAGACCCTGAAATGATCCACCCTAATTTAGTGTTTTGTAGATATGGACCATGTTTCAACCGGAATCTTCCATTTTCCAGAAGATCCCAGAAGAGGTCAGCACCAATCAATATGTCTATGGGTTGAGACTCGAAGAAATAGGGATCGGCTAACTGAATGTTCACAGGAATGTTAAGACCATCTTTAGATAAAGACACGGCTGGTAATTGTGAAGTTATGGAAGGTAAAATTAAACAGTATATGTGTGTAGTGTAGGAACCTACCAGGGACCTAATTGTAACATTACAGGTCTGTGTGCACTGGGAAACTGAGTTACCTACACCTGTTATATTGTAAGTGGACTGTATTTTTTGTGTGTGTAACTGATTACATAACGCATCTGTGATAAAACATCGTGTACTACCGCTATCGAGAAGTGCGCGTGCCGTGTGATAATTATTATGAATATCGGCTATCTCGACTAACACGGTGGACAACAGAACTGGTTTGGCGGCTAGCCCTAGCGTGGTGGGGTTGCCGTCGCATTTCGCATTATGTGTGTGTGATTCTAATGCGGGTTGCGAAAACTGTCCTAATGCCACTAATGAGAGAGGTTGATTTCGCATGTTATCCTCTGACTCATTACGATGTAGTAGTGTGTTATGTTTCTTAGAACATTTCCTACACGGTCCGAATGGGCAGTCGTTCACTGCGTGCCCTGAGCGCAAACAGTTTGTACATAATTTATTTTGCGTGACTAAATTATATCTGTCTGCTATGGACAGATCAAGGAATTTCTGGCATGAAAATAACGGATGTTTTTCCTTACACATAGGGCAAGGTTTGTATTGTGTTTTGTGTGACAGTGGTTTCGTAGTGCCGGACGAAGAAGCGTTGCAGTGTACTTTAGAAGTGACCGCATTAGTGTATTTCTTACTATCGTGTGTACCTTTACTATGCGTCCCTAATAGCTTATCTAACATATCTGCTTTCTGTCCGAGAAAACGAATTAAATCCTCGACCTTTATCTCAAACTTTGCGCCGATGGGACAGTGTACCATTTGTGTGGTTACAAATTGTTCCCATTCTCGCTCGGTAGCAGGGTCCACCTTACACACAATCATGTAAATTATGAGCGTATCCCAGGAGTCGGTCGGCTCACCGAGTATTTTTAGTGCGCGTAGATGTTTTAACATCGTATCGACGAGCTTTCGCAATAACACGGGTGACTCTTTAGTTAAAGCTTGTATAGAAAAAAGAGCTTTTACATGATTGTGTATAAGTAGACGGCTGTTGTTAAACCTATTAGTGAGTAACTCCCAAGCAACACAGTAATTGTTGGCTGATAATTCCAGTGAATCGATTACTAATTCAGCACTACCCTTCAAAGCTGACTTTAAATAGTGGAACTTCTGAATCGAACTTATTTGTGTGGAATTATGCACTAAGGATAAAAAGGTATCCCTAAACTCTAACCAACTCTCATAAGAACCGTCAAAGGTTGGTAAATGTATAGTGGGTAACTTCACTAGTTGCAGCAGATCAGAGTTATTGGAACTTTTAGGTATTTTGCCATCCTCAGACAACATAGACTTAGCTTGCGCGATGACCCTAAAGTACCTTTGTTCGAATTGTTCCCTATATTCCAGATGTTCATCCAAACTATCACACGATTCTTCAATTTGCGATTGAAGGTCGTTAAAGTCAGATAACAGAGAGGTAGCACTATCTATGCGTAATTTAAATTCAAAACTCTTACTTGCATCTAACGGCTGTTGGAATGATTCAACATATTTTTGCAAATAGGACAATCGACCTTTAATTACTCCCCTTTTGCGCGTGAGGGCGTCAATCTGTGTAATTAACGGAGATTTAGGAATAGTAACCTTTAGATGAGTAGAACCTGGTTCAGACATTTTGGTGGATATAGAAATCTGGAGTACTCACGGTTTTGCGAACCCGATTTCAGCGTCTGGAGCGCAGAGGCTGTAGCCGCTGCGACTCTTGTCTGATCTTACACTGGAATTCGAGAGGAAAAACACTGTTAACACAAGAGAAGAGGAAGTTGCTTAGGAGGCTTGGCTGGCACGTCTTACCGAGCTGCGCGTCTCTCGTTCGTGTCCACGACGACTCTCCACTTAATGGGCTAGTTCGCTGACTGAATCCGGCTCGAAGGACCAAATTATGTTCATGCGTTATGCGTCTTCCTCTTTGAATTTGTGGTTGCGGTTGAGTGAAATGATAACTTCTTGATTTCTTTAGTAATATAAATGGTTTATTGCATAAAGGTTAGTGACTTGTACAGTAGGAACTCGTCTTGACTTGAGATTTTAGAAAAGCAGTTATACAGAGCAAGGTCGATTCAAATTGTGTGTTAGGTGAAGAAAAAACGAGCGGTTTTAACGTTCCGCGAAGAAGCATTCGGAAGTCTTCGTAAATTGCTCCTATTGGTGTTTCTTCGAAGACATTCCTCGAGGACCTCTCATTGGCTGTCCGAAGGTGACTTGATAATTTTGATTATCGATGCGTAAGTAGTAAAAGTGTCCATAAGTAGGTAGGTAGATAGGTGGAAGAGCGCCTAAAGGTTATATGATTGCAACACGCAGGTTGACAACATCATGCGTGAACAGTGGTCACAAGCGCGACGGCTGAGCACAACCATTCTTCTGGGAATACGGGCGTGATGTCATGTATCATGTCTTACGGTATTTTACTAAGGGGACGGGTTGCAGATATCGAATCGATTTTAATTCTGCAGAAAAGAGCCATCAGAGCAATATATGGCCTCCGCAGACGCTATTCTCTAAGGGAACTATTTAAAGATATTGACATTATGACGGTACCTTGTCAATATATCTATGAGAACATCATGTACCTACGTAAGGAAAAATCTAAGTATTTTCAGTAAAATAGGTGATAGACACAATTATAGGACTAGAAATAGGGACCAATTAGTTTAACCGGGTTCCAGACTGGCTAAAGTAGACTCATCTTTCATGGGGTACTGTGTAAACTGTTACAATAAAAAACTTTTTCACAAAAAATAAAACCGACTTCCAAAAAAAAACACTACAAAGTGAAAAATAACTTTGATTTCGGAAGTCGGTGTCTTTGGTTTTTTATTTTGTTTTTTTTGCCACCGACTTCCGAAAACAAAGTTATTTTTCACTTTGTAGTGTTTTTTTTTGGAAGTCGGTTTTATTTTTTGTGAAAAAGTTTTTATTTTTCACTTTTTAGTTATGGTACCTACACAAAACCCCACAAAATTTTTAATACCACTACCTGAGCTATGTAAATTACAGTGACAGGAACTATTAGAATATCGTCCACATATACTAGGTGAGAAAAATACGTATTATTGAAGCTAACTCAAAAAACCCTCATCAGATCTTGACCAAATTTATATGGGACCACTTCTGAAGTATGCCCTACCAAACAAAAAAAGAATCATCTAAATCAATTCATAATTGACGGAGTAATCGCGTAACAAACATACAAAAAAAAAAAAAAAAAAAAACATACAATCGAATTGAGAACCTCCTCCTTTTTGAAGTCGGTTGAAAATACCTCCCAACATACTCCAATTGAATGAAACGAAATTTAAATCTTGCATAAAACGCACACTATGCTGCCAAGCATATTATAAGTTGGGGGATTACATCGCTGACAAAAATGCTTGGCTCAACGCTGATCCAGCTCCACAAGGGCGCATAAACGAATTGATTAGCATTGGGAAATATTGTTGGAGCTGCTGAAGATTGAAAAACTATATTTACATTGTATAAATTCAATCTCTTAGTATTATATAATTGCATTGCATATATGTGAGCACTGTTTACCTACTTTAAATCTACCATTTACTGAGTACGTCTTTCATTGACTTGAATGTACCCTGGCGGCTGAGAGTATGTCATGCTCACTCAAATGTCTCGCTTGTGGTGGCGTGTGTGTTGGATCATTGAGTTCCCTTCAAAATGGTTGAGCTAAATGATGCTGATCCATGCGTCATGTTCGTGAACGGGCGCCGTCGGTGCATGGGGACTGGTCATCTCTTAGCTGCCATGGCTTATTTTAATTATTTAATTATTTTTGATTTTATATTTTTATTATTTATTTATTTATTAGGTTAGCCAACAGTTATGTACACTGTTACATTTATGGAGTACGAGAATTTTACAAAAAATACATTTGTAAGTGTAATAACTACTTACTGGCTAACACAACATGCACAAAAAAAAAACGGATAACATTCAATATTAAACGATTTTAAATTAAACAGTACAACATGAAGTATTAATTAACAAAATAATAAAAACAGGATTATATTAATTAAAACAAGTAAATTAATTAAATCTTAGGATTAATTAATTATGATCGCTTTTAACGTGCACATTTTACTACATTGTTCTCACATGTATAATTTCAACATGAATGATGTAACCAATGTTTTGTAACAATATTCTGATTTAAAAGAGTGTCCATGGAGTTTCTTGTCCGTTCTTCTCCATAGGAACCTACTACGCTTTGGAATGGGCAACTAGCTTCATCTTTCTGACTGACTGACCCCTTGACAATTCAAAAGTACCGACCTGTAATTGGTTTATTTGGAATAAATGATTTGAGTTTGAGTTTGAGTTATCAAATAGCAGAGAAAACCAGGAATATTCACTAATCAAAATCAAATCAAATAGTCATTCATCAAACTAGGCTGAGAATAAGCACTTTTCGAACGTCAAAATTACATAAGACAGTCCCCGAAAACGCCCACTCTTTACCACTTCGTAGTGCTTTAGCTGGTACGAAGAAGTGGCGCAACAAACTGCCCATCAAACCCTCCATCCACTCTTCATCCAACCAGTAATATTTTAACACAACGTCACAACGACGGTTCTTTACCTAATAACAACTTCTGTTGCTAAGCAACCCGAGTTTTATCCCCCAACTGGGCGGGTATTATACGCGGGCGGGCGGGCCTTCATCTGACCGATATTCAACCAATCAGCGACCGGATGCCCGTTATTATGACAGTGGTGTCACTAACTGCCTGTCACTCAACAAGCCTACAAACTAAAACTAACTTTAATAAAAGGGAATGAAGTTGAAATTAGCTTGGAAGGTATAAAGCAAATGAGGTTCCGTCATTGGCCGTAGCTATTGATGTTACCACCTCATTTAAGGCTGTTTGTTTTGTTCATAAAAAGGTTTTATTGATTTGTATGACCTTTAACCAGATTTTAATTACTGTGCGCCTGTCAACGTCAAAATATTATAGTTTTTATTGTTGACGAATTATATGACAGAATTGACGAAACGACACGAGTTGTGAAGACCGTATTAAGTAATTAAGGTAACCGGGTGGGTGAATTCAATACTAACAACCTACGACTTGGACAGCTCTAAGCGCACAGTTATCAAAATCTAGTTATACTACCTCTAATAACTTCAATATTCTATAATATTTATTAAATTACATTTGTTATAGCTGTAGTAGCAATCATGTCATTTGGTTTAATAACGTTCCCACTGCAGGGACACGGCTTTAATCCACCACGCGGGCCCAGTGCGGATTGGTAGATGTCACATGTCTTCGAATTTTTGGTTCTAGGTCATGCCGGTTTCCTCACGATGTTTTCCTTCACCATTTTGAGAGCAGTGGTGGTGAAATAAATTACACAAAGTAATGCGCCTGCCTGGGTTCGAACCCACGACTTACTGTTCGTAAGTTGGGGCCGCCACCACTGGGCCACCGCTGTTCTCCTAAGTTTTAATAGGTTTTCATTTTTATTATTTTCTTTTTCTTTTATACAGATTCTTTTCTTTTAGATTTTGTGAATGTGAGAACGTTGTAGGCTTAACAGACTTGTAGATCTGTCGACTATTTTCTATCTTGCTAAGTACCTGGTACTTGTTGATAGGCCTACACTGTCCTCTCATACCTATTAACACTGTAATTTGAAAACATTGTAAATACAATTTACTTTTAAAAGAGTAACCTACTAACTCTTCTTCGCTAGTTCTTCTCCATAGGAAACAAACAATTGGAACCGTGCACATAGATTCTGACGTTTCATAAGTGCCCATGTAGGTTTATGTGAAATAAAATACACTCGAGAGCAATGAATCCGGGTCACTTAAAGAATGTTAAAAATCTCGGAAACTAAAAATGATAGGTTAATGCAATAAATTGTATTTAATAGACAATGTAATACTCCTTAAATGAAAGTAAAAAAAATATGAGTCACCATACATTTTATTAACACAAAATTACATAAAGAAAAAAACTGCTGATCTCTCCTTAAAACAAAAATAGGAAACATGAAATTTTTGAACTTTATTACGATTTTCTTGAATTTTAATACTTCGTATTGCCTCCTCGTGCTTCTATTACTGCGTTTACGCGGTTTGGCATGCTGTACACCAAGTTCCTTATACGATTTTGGGGAATATTCTCCCATTCCTCTGTGAGAGCAATTTTGAGCTCACGAAGCGTGATTGGGGGAGGGTTTCGTTGTTTTACGCATCTGCCTAGCTCGTCCCAAGCATGCTCGATCGGGTTGATATCCGGGCTGCGCGCTGGCCACTCCATACGAGTAATGTTCATCTCTTGAAGGTAGTCATTCACAATCCTACCTGTATGAGGTCGGGCATTGTCATGCATAAATATAGCATCCTCACCTAAATTGACCATAAATGGACCAACGTGATCATTGAGGATTTCTTCCATATATCTTTCGCTAGTTAAAGAGCCGTTTTCTATGATCACCAGCTCTGTGCGACTTTCAGAAGAAATTCCGGCCCACACAAGTACAGACCCACCACCGTAGGCTACTTTTTCTTCGATGCATGCTTGCTTGAATCTTTCCCCTGGTCTTCCATACACTCTGTGTCTTCCATCGTGCTTGTAGAGCATAAATTTTGATTCGTCGGAGAACATAACTTTTGACCAATCTTCAATACTCCAATTTACGTGGCTCTGGGCATATCTTAGTCTTGAAATACGATGCCCACGCTCCAGTTTAGGGCCGTTTGCAGGTCTAAGGGGTTTTAAGTTAGATTCAGCAAGCCGACGTCTTACTGTCCATGCACTTGGGTTACTTCCTCCGAGGCGTCGAAACTGATTTGTGAGTTCAGTTCCTGTAAGAAAGCGATTTCGAAGCATGGTGTTCACCAAGTATCGGTCTTCTCGTGCTGTGGTACACCTGGTTCTGCCCGTTCCTGGTCTGCGTAGGTTAGAACCAGTTTCTTCGTAACGTCGGAGAACTCTTTGTACTGTTGACAGCGACACACCGACAGTCCTGGCTGTATCGCGCTGACTCCGGCCGGTTTCCAGCATTGTAAGTATTCTGGTGCATTCTTCAGGCGTAAGCGACATAATTTCAGCTTGAATAATGAATATAGAGCACTATCAACATGGTTTATGTACCCACATAAATGACAGATTACAAACAAAAGCAAAACCAAATGCTGTAATTTCGTAGTTCCATCTTCGAAAGTGGCCCTTTTTCAAATTTGATTTTTTTATGATATAACTTTACAATAACTAAGAAGTTTTAATACCTTCATTTAAGGAGTATTACATTGTCTATTAAATACAATTTATTGCATTAACCTAGCATTTTTAGTTTCCGAGATTTTTAGGATTCTTTAAGTGACCCGGATTCATTGCTCTCGAGTGTATTTTGAATTGAATTGAATTGAATCTTCTGTAGCTAATGGAAATACAAAACAAACAAACTAACTTTCTCGTAAGAACAAAATATAATTAAAAATACTTTAAAAAAATATGCACCATGTACTTAAGTACCTATGTACAATTTAGTTACAATAACATATTATGGTGCATTTAAAGAGATAAATTACAATCCAGGAATTCCCTTCCAAAAGAACATTCCTATGTCGAAGTATAAAACTTTATGCACACTAAATAAATAGACAAAAATAATATAACGCTATCCTTCTTCATTATCCATAATTTCCGGAAGCTATATTAAATAATTTTCTTTTGAGTAACAGGGAACTAAAACATGGCCGAGTGTTAGTGCGTGCTAACCTCCATAAAGAAGTTATCACCAAACAATCTGCAACGATATGTAATTTATTATTTGTACATTGTTATTATAATAAATACGTCACATTGTGCTACTAGGAGGAGCTCGTGGCTAAGTAATAACAGCCGCACGGGTCGATCCATCAGGTTAAGCTACGCTTGCCGGGGTTGGTCCGTGGATGGGTGTCCATCTGTACATATCGAGATTCCTCCGTCCTTCGGACAGCACGTTAATCCGTTGGTCCCGGCTGTCATTCTTGGATCTTTGACAGTCGTTACGGGTCGTCAGAAGTCTGAAAGTCTGATAACCAGTCTTACCACGGGGTATCGTATTACACAGTTACTGGGTTGTGGAGGTCAGATAGGCAGTCGCTTCATATAAAATACTGGTATTCAGCTGCATCCATTTAGACTAGAAGCCGACCCCAACATAGTTGGGAAAAGACTAGGCAGATTGATTTTGACTGTGTTATTAGGTACAACAGTTATAGGGGCAGGGGATAGAAGTAAAAGAAATTGCGGCACATTCATAATCTATACATTTATACATGCATTATTATTTTTTATTTATTATAGGTACACCTCTGCCTAACCCTTCACGGATTACAGGCGTGATATAATCATAACCAACTCTATTGTAGTATAAATAAAAAAACAATCAAGAACAACAAATTCTACAGTAACAACTTTACAATCGCATCACGCCGCTACGCCGTAGCGCGTCTACGAGTCGTAGCAACTGCTACAATAAAGCAAAGGAAATACCGAAGATTTCAGTTTTTTGTGACGAACCACCGCACAGCGAGAATCGGGTCAAGTACGAAACGAGCATTTTAATAGTAATTGGAGGTAACAAGCGCTTGTTTGTTCCTCAAACAGCTGAGCATTGAGGAAAAATCTAAGCATTTTTGAGGTGCTGACACGACACTACTTACCATATATTAAGCTTTAGTACTAACTGCAGACAAATAATAAGAAATACTATTATTATGTCTCTTTTTACCAGGATGAAATGTTCTACCTTTTGCAATCTACGAGTACAAGTAACGTGTAGCGCTACGAGAGTGCTACGGAATATTCGTAGCTTGTTGAAAGTGACAAGTGAGTGAGTGTGTTGTTGTTGTGAGTGGGCTGTTTGTGTATGTGAGTTTAAATGTTTGTAAGCGCACCCACAATACAAGAGGAATTCCTAGTGTGGGGCAAAGTTTTTATAAAAAAAAAAAAAAAAAAAAACGAACGGATATCAGAAACATTTATTGACTCTTTGCTTCTCTAGTTGCGAGTGTTACGACTCATCGGTTAGGTTTGTTTTCTAAAAACTGGTTTACTATTTTAAAAACAACAATGAAAGATTTCGTAGTTTGGATTAATTTATCGCAAGAACAAACTTAACATTGTACCTAGTTAAAAACATGGTCTCCCATACATTCAAACTGCAAATGTAAGTTTGTACGCACAATATTGAGAGATTTACCATGTTATTATAAGACCATAGACTTCTTATTGGTTTTCCTGTAATGTATGAGTAAAGAACCAGTCGCAGTGTGTTATTATTTTCAAAATTTAAGGCTCAGTAGTTTTGGTTATAAAGAAAAATATTAAGGACAACAAGCCGAGTTTGCAAAACATTTTTTTAAATTTTCATGTTTTCTTCCGAAAAGTGACCCTCATATTCAAAATTCATTTATTTATGTTACACGTCCGTGTTGGGGTCACAGAAATTCATCATTCATTCTCTCATGTTAGAGCGCATACAAAACAAATTCACCAGATTTTTGTACATGAAACTATACGGTGTCTATCCCTTCTATCCGTTGATGTACCCAACTTTATTTGTTATCGGCATGGTCGGGTACAACAAACTCGAGACAAGGAGGGACTTAGCTATATCCACATATGTCCTCAAATTATTACGTGGTAAGACCTATAATTCCGGTGTTTTGAAGGAGATTTGTCTGAATGTGCCTGACAATTACGTATCGCGGCGCCGGAAGCCACGGTTACTAGCAGTGCCACCCGCACGAACCAACTTGCTCAGCAAAGCGCCACTGACGCGCGCCTTGCACGCACTTAATGACACGGCTGACAGGATCGATTTATTTTCCTGCTCTCTGAATGAATTCACAAAAATAATATTGTATGTGTTATGTTATTTTTAAGATTTAGTTTAATTAAGGACCACGCTACCGCATTAGGAAAATACTGTAATGATAGCAGTGTTTGTGATAAATAAATAAATAAATATTAGTACCAACTTTCAACTAAATTGGTCCAGTAGATTCGGAGCAAATTGGCTGTGAGCGAGCCAGCTAGACATATAGATAGTGCCATCCACGACGACGCGCCCCACTCCGCTCCGCTCCGTACTAAAGTACAGCTTACAGTACAGTAATCGCGGAGTGGGGCGCGTCGTCGTGGATTGCACTATCTGTATCTACACACGAGTGATAAGGGTTCCGTTTTTTCATTTTGAGGTACGGAACCCTAAAAACTAAAATTAGTATGTACTGATCCATCTAACACTCCAAAAGGTACTGCATTTTCCTGATACTCTGTTCAGTTCATTACAATTGCAATGCTTTTGGGGTTCTTCGAT
Source organism: Xanthia togata (assembly GCA_963853775.1). Lineage (NCBI taxonomy): Eukaryota > Metazoa > Arthropoda > Insecta > Lepidoptera > Noctuidae > Xanthia > Xanthia togata. Next base: position 5,264,737 of record OY970802.1, on the reverse strand, counting down.
GCGTTGGCAATCATTTTCTTTAAATTGGTTTGTGTACCCTATACTACTTCTTCAATTGCTTCACTGTCTCTTGAATGATTTTTGGAGTTTAGTCCTTAAGAATCATTTTTCATATACGTGTAAGGCCCCCGGTATGGAAATTTTACGAGGAGTGAAATTTGTACAAGCGTTACGTTTTGTATTGTGTTTTATTCGCAAATAACACGGATTTAAATTTTGAAAAATATATTACGTATTTCACACTTCAATCTTTTCGGCCGTGCGATACACGATTACTTGCACTTTACTACATCCAATCAAATTGCAAAGACAAGTCTAAATTATGATCTTCTTCTTCTTTTCGTGTGGTTAGTAAACCAACCTGGTGTCAGTTTTAAAGCCGCCCATGGGCCTCTGACTTGGCTTCACATGCCGTCGAGAAATATCTCTCAGGCATGCCGGTTTCCTCACGATGTTTTCCTTCATCGTTTTTTGAGCAAGTGATAATTATATAATACGCACATGAATCCGAAAAGTCAGAGGTGCGTGCCTTGGGTTCGAACTCGAGACCTACGACTTGTCAGTCTGACGGTCACACCACTAGGCTATCACTGCTTGATCTAATTATTGTTTCATTTGAGTTTTTGTTTTTAATTTTTTTATGAGATGCGTTTATTAACCCTCTTTGTCTATTGCATATTCAAAGACAATCATATAAAGGAGGTGTCAGCTCCGATGCTGATATTTTGACATAATCGATCATCTGTTGGTTGTAATGTGATGTTGATGTATTTATATTTTTAATGACATTGATTAATCATATAACTGATGCCTATAATAAATTATAAAGTAGCTTTGTTTGCACAACATACCTGAACGTCGAATCACGCGAGAACACAATATTTAACGTCCTATAGTTTATGCTAATTCACAGGGGTAGCGAGCTTACAAATGTCACAGAGCATATTATAGTATTAATTTACTGCAATTACTATATTTTATGACTAAATTATGGTTAATAAGAGCCTAATTCGATATAAAATTTTGGTCTAATAAACGAAAGACAGAGATAGAGTTGAAATTATACAGGAACATCGATGTTTACATTGTTATCATGAATTCAAAACATGATTCAATTATTTAACCCCCTTGGTTATTCCAAGGAAAATGTCTACGCTGGGGGTCGAGAATCATGTTTGTTTGCTCGTCGACGTCCCTCACTCACACAAATGTTATCAAAACTAAAATCCGACTATGACAAAAAAGTGAACATAAAAGGTATAAACAAGACATCACAGACAGACAAATTAAAGATCCGTGGTTACACGTCAAACATCTTTAATTTGTCTGTCAGTGATGTCTTGTTTATAACTTTTTAGTCGAGTTTGGATGGTTGTAGTTGGGTTTTAGTTTTGAAAACTTTTATTTTTATTTAAATTATTTTGGGACTATAATACAAGGTGATGTATGATTAGAATATAATATAATTTTGAAATGTCCTAAGCCCTTTCATTTGACACCCAAGACCGCACCATTAAAAAAAAAAAAGTTCACTTTTTAATTTTTTAATGTTGTTGTCTTGAAAGCGCCGCATTAAATTTAATGTGACGTTAAATTACCTACAACCAGCGGACCATCAACACCGGTCACCGGGGTACCTCATTTGTCAAATTATGATGAGGAGTTTATAAGTTATGAGGGAACAGATGGACATACATACATGCCGGTCAAAATCATAACCCTCTGTTTTGCTTTGCTGTAGTCGGGTAAATAGTAAATGTTCTATGACAAAATGAATTGTTGTTCGTTCGTTCGTTATTTAGGTCTTCTAGGTGAAAATAAAAATATAATATATAATAATACTTCTATCTTTTAATAGCAGGCAAACACAACAGATTTAAGGAAAGAGATTGATATCTGCAATTATAAAAAGTAACCGCCTCTGTGGTCTAGCTCCTAGGTTAGACCACCTCGCGCATATTTGGGAGTGGCGCGAGGAGGCGAAACGCCGGGGCTTGACTCCGATGCCGCGAGAAATCGCGGCACAGCGGACAGAGCTCCGACGGGATCTCATGGCGTCATGGAGAGTGCGATTGTCGCAACCCAGTGCTGGGCACGCCACTTTTGCGGCGATAAGTCCCCTCTTTGAGGAGTGGCTGGAGAGGCGCCACGGCGTCCTCACCTTCCGCCTGACGCAGGTCCTCACCGGACACGGCTGTTTCGGGAGGTACCTGTTTCGGATAAGGCGGGAGGAAACGCCCTTGTGTCATCACTGCGTGGATCGCCCGGAGGACACGGTGGAGCATACGGTGGAGGTATGCCCGGCTTGGGCAGAGCACCGCCGTGTCCTCGTGGAGGCGATCGGTGGCGGGGATCTCTCGCGTTCGGCCCTGGTCCAGGCCATGGTACGGAGCGAGAGGGCATGGGAGGCCGTCACCTCCTTCTGCGAAGCAGTAATGTTCGCAAAGGAGGAGGCGGAACGCATGAGGGAGAGGCAAATTTCGCGCCCTCACGCCCCTAGCCACCGCAGGAGGAGACGCCCTGTGCGTCGGGAATCGATTGCAGATTCCCGGCCACCGTAGGCGCTGGCTTGCGGACGGTGAGCAATGGGTAGCTCGCCTTCCGGTAAGGACCAAGACCGGGTCGACGGCGCGTTGTGTTCCACGCGCGCCTCAAAGAGTGTCAGCGAGTGAAGGGGTCCGATGAGACCATTGCCTGCCGGGGTTGCGGGAAAGTCCGAAAGGGATACCGTGGCCCCCTGGCATTGCACAGGCAAGAGAAGGAACACGGGTGGGTTTTAGTCAGTAAGAGTCTGACACGCCCTCCCACTCCACCCAGAGCGGGAGACGTCATTTGATGATTTCCCAAACAAAAAAAAAAATGTTAGACCACCTGTCTCAGACAGAGGTTCCGTTTTAGATTCTCAGTGGGGGCAAAATTTTCTGCTCGGTTTGGTGTCTGGTAGGGCTGCTTTAAATCCGCCTGGCTAGCTACCACCATATTACTTAAGTTTGTCGTCATAACAACAATGTTAGCATTGTTGTGTTTCGGCAGTTAGAGGTAAGATAGCCAGTTCCTCTGTGGTTGAGGATTCCGGGTGAAGCTCGCTTCGAACTGGCCTGATCATCACTTACCATCTGGAGAGATGCAGGCCAAGAGCTTCCCCGTTGAGAAAAAAAAGAAAAACAAAAAAAAAAGTGAGCTAAAAACACCCAGAAATGTAATGTGCCATAATTTGGGTCAGTTCACACCGACACGCGACGCGACGCGTACTTTTTTAAGATCCGTGCATCTCAGCGTACTTCGACACGCGTTCACTGCAATTATACCTTTTTGTGAAGTAAATAAGGTCGATATTTGTTTAAAGATGTGAACTGACCCTTAGTTTGACAGCTCTTATTATAAACCGCTTTCTTGTTGTTTGAGCAAGTAATAAATAGCCATTTTTAATTACCATTGCTGTTGCCATATTTACGTGTCCTAGAAAATCCTAGGAATTCGTCACCACTTATTATTCACACTAGCATAAAACTTAAGGCAGTAATTACCGTTCTAGGTTAATAAAACTAACTAGTAGAATAACCTAATTACTTTTTACTAAATATAAGCTGTGCCCGCGGCTCTGCTTGTGATAACGATTCAATTTTAAGAGAAATACAAAGAAAAAAAATCATCTGTGAAAATTTCAACTGTCTAACTATAACGGTTCATGAGATACAGCCTGGTGACAGACGGACAGCGGAGTATTAGTAATAGGGTCCCGTTTCACCCTTTGGGTACGGAACCCTAAAAACAGCCAACTGCGAGTCGGACTCGCACACGAAGTGTTCCGTACATTTATATAGTATATCAATAGTTCCGTACCACCCAAAAACAAACTCAACGCATTTATTTCAAATAAACCAATTACAGGCACTTTTGAATTGTCAAGGGGTCGGTCAGAAAGATGAAGCTAGTTGCCCATTCCAAAGCGTACTAAGTACCTATGGAGAAGAACGGACATTGGACATGATCATTATTCAGATTTTTTACAGTTTTTTACAGGTTTTTAATTTTATTAATTTATTCATCTTTATATAGATTATTTTCTATTTTGTGAATGTGAGAACGCTGTAGGCTTAGTGGACTGTAGATTTGTTGACCATTATCATTTTGTCAAGTACCTACCGGGTACTTGTTGAAAGACCTACACTGTTCTCCCATACCTATTAACACTGTAATTTAAAATTACTGTAAAATCCAATTATTTTTAAAATAGTAACCGTGGAGTTTCTTGCCGGCTCTTCTCCATAGGAAACGACCAATTGGAACCGTGCACCTAGCTTCTGACGTTTTATAAGTGCTCTTGTAGGTTTATGTGAAATAAAATACTTATTTTGAATTGAATTGAACGGGCAAGAAACTCCACGGGCACTCTTCAAATCAAAATATGTTTACAAAATATTGGTTACATGTTGAAGAAATTATCATATTGAAGTTATACATGTGAGAACGATGTGAATTTGTGAAAAGCGTCCGTCAAAGAAGAAAAAAAATACAAAAAAAAACAAAAAAAAATAGCAAAATACGTCGAAAAAAACACGTCATTAATTTTAAACTTTATTTAATTTTTATTTGTTGTTATAGCAATAGAAATACACAATCTGGGAAAATTTCAACTGTCTACCTATTACGGTTCATGAGATACAGCCCGCTGACAGACAGACAGACGGATGGACAGCGGAGGCTCAGTAATAGGGTCCCATTTGGCAACCTTCGGGCTTGGAACCCTAAAAACTGACTGATTTTTCAGGTGAAAATGACTATGCTTTAAGATAATTTCCAGTGAATAATATTATTGTTAATACGCCATAGTTAGGACCTACATAATTTTGATAAGGATAGCCTTTGCACCGTCTCCCTCGGCCTGTCTTAAGCTCTGGCCAGACAGGTAAATCCCGCGCGGGACGCGGGACGCGACTAAGTGCGTCGATTGTTTTAGGTAATGATTAGAAAATTCTACGACTATTCGTACCAGTTTGACCACTTCTATACAAGTTACTTGACACCATCATCGGCGCGAGTCAATTTAAATATTAGAATTAATAAAAACATTTAAAAATATAAAAAATAGTAGCCCACTGGTATCGGGAGAAGGGGCCAAGCTACCGGCGGTCAGGGCTCCAGAGAGAGGAACCTCCTAACAATGCGAGCCGTGTCCAGGAGTACCGCTTTCTGGATCAAGCCCTTAATCCAGCTGCCCAACGAGAGCCTCCTTAGGTGTTGGTCCACTTACATACAAGTTAGTTGACACCATCGTCGGCGCGAGTCAATTTCGTCCCGCATTTCGCTTCATCGTGGTGATTATGGCAATAACGAAAACAATTAAATGTGATTAACAATCATACGGAACTGCTTGTTTAACACATTTAATTATTGTCGTTTAGGTAAGTCTATTCTAGTGCAGTTGTAGCCCAGTGGTAACGCCTCCCAGGTGGCAGCGACTTACGAGTTGTAGGTTCAAATCCAGACTGGCGCTTTACTTTGTTTTAGATACTTACCACCTGTATTGTGTACCATCGAAAAACTTCATATCTATACATAGTAAGGACTATTCTGCTTGCAGCGCTCGGTCGCTAAAGAACCGGGGCGGTAACAGATATTGGTGCCGATTCTCTTGTCAAAAATGCGTCTAAACTAGACTAAAAATCACCAAAATTTAGTTTACTCCTGTCAAACGATGATTTCCCAATCTGAAATAGACTAAAGTGGCACAACTTAACTATATTTTAGTTTGACAGCACTAAGATTGTACTGAGATTTTAATTTAGTGAAAATGACAATTTTGCTATTCTGAATTTGACGTTTTTCACCTAAAATTTTAATTTTCTAACTAATTCTGACCATTTTTAATCGCCACTGAAAATGGTGTGGAATATTATTAGTTGTCATGAACTAAAATTCACACGATCATCTCGACTTCGGGTGCAAAAACAGTACTGTGGCCCTATTATGAACTCTTATTTCCAGGCAGTTGACGGCGTAAACAGAACTGCCTTACAATTTCGTATTATGAACTCGTCAAACAAGCCAGTCAGTGGTCACGTGACACCCTGGCCGGCTTCTGCCCGACTATTGGCTGGAAATACCGTATTATGAACGTTCGTTTGACATTTCTTGACATATTAAAACAGGGGGCCTATTACGAACTTTTAAAAAACCAGGCAAGTTCCAGGCAATTCATTTCACTGGCTGGATATATTTCGTATTATGACATCGGTAATTCTGACCGACTTCACGCTGGCTAGTTTTTCTGTGGCTGGCTTGAAATTCTCTGCCGTAACGTTCAGAAACACAAATAAATATTTATCGGTAAGTTACGGTTTTATTTAGATCACGTATTTTATGATAAAAATAATAAATATACCTTAATATAGTTATTGAAAGTAGGTGAAAATATGAACGCAATGTTTATTGTGCTATACAATTAATTTTTATTTAATTTTTCCGTGTTTGTAAATTGTAACGCGATATTTTCCTAACAATAACTTTTCCGAACGTATTCCACTTGATGTTCAACGGGGAATTTGACAACTTCATTCTTGGACAATGTTTATTGTTGCAATTAATAAAATAATACTATCGTATTGTTTGTATAATACTCTCTATAAAAAGTACCACGAAAGTTATGCTGATAGTTTTCTTAGATTACCGCGGTGTAGTGCACAACGATTTTTTTCCAGAAGGATAAACAGTGATTATAGAGTATTATTTAGGCATTATGAGGCGTTTGCGAGAGAATATCCGCTGAAAATGGCCCAGATTTGTGGAACGACTTGTGGACAATTCATAGATTTTGCACCATGATGATGCATCATCACACAAAGCCATCATTGTGCAAGAGTTCTTAGCCAAAAATCAGCAAATGTCATCGACCAAGCGCCGTATTCACATGATATGGCTCCGTCTGACTTTTTCCTGTTCCCGAGGCTAAAATTACCTCTTCGAGGAAGACGTTTCGAGTCGATTGAAGCTATAAAAGAAAATTCGCTGAAGGAGTTTTAGACCATACCTCAATCAGCTTACCAAAAATGTATGGAGGACTGGGTCAAGCACTGGCGTAGCTGTATTGCAAGGGAAAGGGCCTACTTTGGAGCCGACAAAATAAATTTTGACGAATAAATTACTTAATGGTTTTATTGAACAATTCCCAGTACTTTTTACACAGAATGTATTATGTCCCTTCGCAAGAAGTACCTACTAGTTTCAGAGTATAAACAAAAATATGGATAATGAATGGTTATGGTGGTGTGGTGTTTTTGAGTGTTTTTACTAAATATCCAGTTTTAAACATGTTATATTTACCTATAACCATAGCCGCGAGGCACACATTCCTGCTGGTATCATGCAACGCAGTTTTACACTTTTTATTTTGTATTCTTTCCTTTTATCTTATTTTTTTTTTCTTTCTACTTGTGTGCCTTTTAATCTGTGCCAAATAAATGTATTTTCTTTCTTTCTTTCTATCATGGTAATATTATGAAATTATCATGGTGCACCATTTATTAGGCTGTTGAAATTATTATAGTTCAATGGATTAGAGTTATCGCCCTCGGCTGAGCCTAACTTATTTTTAGTTTGAAAAATTGTAGGAGTTTTTCAATTTTACCGTTATTTTGGTATTTTGATCAGAAGTGCCACTTTCCGGAGTTTCCAGAAACTCGAACGGTACATATTCGTCACACGTGATATTTTCTCTGAATAATTTCGCCAAAAATATCCAAAACCATTCAATAAAAACTCATATGAAGTAGCGGAAATTGACTGGATTGTGAGGTTACTTATTATCAGTTTTAATATGTCAAGAAATGTCAAACGAACGTTCATAATACGGTATTTCCAGCCAATAGTCGGGCAGAAGCCGGCCAGGGTGTCACGTGACCACTGACTGGCTTGTTTGACGAGTTCATAATACGAAATTGCAAGGCAGTTCTGTTTACGCCGTAAACTGCCTGGAAATAAGAGTTCATAATAGGGCCCCTGATATTAAGTAACCTCACAATCCAGTCAATTTCCGCTACTTCATAGGAGTTTTTATTGAATGGTTTTGGATATTTTTGGCGAAATTATTCAGAGAAAATATCACGTGTGACGAATATGTACCGTTCGAGTTTCTGGAAACTCCGGAAAGTGGCACTTCTGATCAAAATACCAAAATAACGGTAAAATTGAAAAACTCCTACAATTTTTCAAAACAATACGATAGTATTATTTTATTAATTGCAACAATAAACATTTTCCAAGAATGAAGTTGTCAAATTCCCCGTTTAACATCAAGTGGAATACGTTCGGAAAAGTTATTGTTAAAAGAATCTCGCGTTACAATTTACAAACACGGAAAAAATAAATAAAAATGAATTGTATAGCACAATAAACATTGCCTTCATATTTTCACCTACTTTTAGTAACTATATTAAGATATATTTATTATTTTTATCATAAAATACGTGATCTAAATAAAACCGTAACTTACCGATAAATATTTATTTGTGTTTCTGAACGTTACGGCAGAGAATTTCAAGCCAGCCACGGACAAACTAGCCAGCGGCGTGAAGTCGGTCAGAATTACCGATGTCATAATACGAAATATATCCAGCCAGTGAAATGAATTGCCTGGAACTTGCCTGGTTTTTTAAAAGTTCGTAATAGGCCCCCAGTACTGGATTTTTTTCTTTTCTTTTGCTTATATATATCTCGAAAATGGTGGGTCCTATCGCAAAAATAATGAAAATTTCCACCCCCTTTATAAAACCCTTATACCCCTAATACTCAACACGTAAGTAATATTTTTTTTTATTTTCCATACAAAAAGTGAAAAATTCCATATAAAACACGTCGAGTCTGCCACCACTGCGCCGAAAGCGCGCCTCCGGCTCTAAAAAAATTCACGTGGTAGGGCAAACAAGTATGTACTCGTACCACGTGGAGTCGCAATTGTCAAATTCGATTTAGTTGTGTCAAAATATTTTTTAAATTTAGAGACTTTTTACTACAGAATAGCGTTAAGATTCTCATAGCCAAAAGTAAGGAATTTTAGTGATAGTTTAGTTCGTTAAGTCCGGTGTACAAGAGAATCGGCACCATTGTCATCGTGTTCACGGGATTTTGTTTTCAAACTGCTTAGATATGAAGTTCTTCGGTAGTACATTATGGATTACAATAAAGATTAATTGAATCACCACTGCTCTCAAAACATCGTGAGGAAACCGGCATATCCTAGAAGACATGTGACTTCTTACCAACCCGCACTGGGCCCGCGTGGTGGATTACGGCCCACTCCCTCTCACAGCATAATCAGTCTATAATGTCACATTATAGACTGATTATGCTGTAATCCATGTGTGACTTGGCTTGCCTTTTGCGCAAGTTATTCCTGGCATTGTATAGGTACCTAAAACAATTAAACTTAACTGCAGTAGAGAAAGTTACTTACAAGTAGAGGGTAACTCGTGTTCGTGTTTAGGCACGGTATGCATGTTTGGATATTTGCCCTTTTTCACGGAGTATAATAATTGTTTAAGTAATAATATTAAAGTGGCATTGTTATTAAAATTATTACTTACTTAAGTTTTTTTTTGCTGTCCTTAAGACCTTACTATAAAATATATTTTGCATGATTTGATGTACGTTTAAATTCTGGTGAAAGGCAATTTAAAACAAAATTACAAAATCAATTAAAATATTATTTCCGATTTTTTTTTCAAAGTAGAGCACCCATTTTTCGTAATACACAACATCATGATGTTAGTATAAACATAAATAATAATTAGAAAACGTAATTGGGACTCATAAAAACGCGAAACATTCCCCAAAGTAAGAGGCGAAAAAATATAGACTTAACCTACATAAACACGCCGCCATGATATGCTTCGTTGACCGGCGGGCAACTGGTGTGCGTCAGGCTAGCAAGACCACGTATGAGTTACGGAAAGCAAATTTTCTTTCTGATCTTTGATTAAAAACAAAATCAAAGATCAGAAAGAAAATTTGCTTTAATGTAAAAATGAAATAATAAGTCAGTTTTATAATAATTACTATTATCATCAGCCGTTTGAGTCAAAAAGGGCAAAGGCGTCACTTCCTTGCTTCCACTTATCCCTATCTAAGTAGCAAAATCACAATAAGTAGCCACATAATTTATTTTTAAAACTTTATTTTTTTATTTATCATTTATACGACAGAACACAGGATTACATATTAAATAGCAACCAAAAACCACTAAGGTTTAAACTTTTGCTATCATGAGTCTACAAGAACTACAAGATTGTTATATAATTAATTCATTTATTTATTTAATAACAGTCAATTATAGCGGAAACGTTATTGCATAAAGCAGTGACGTCTTCCTATTATAAAACTCTTGTACATACTCATCGAAAAAGTTGTAAGGACCTAAATAGCTAAAAAGTGCCTGCCTGCCGAGCCTTTTCCCAACTATATTGGGGTCGGCTTCCAGTCTAACCGGATGCAGCTGAATACCAGTATTTTACATGGAGCGACTGCCTATCTGACCTCCACAACCCAGTAACTGGATAATACGATACCCCTTGGCAAGACTGGTTGTCTGGGTTTGGGCTTCTGACGACCCGTAACGACTTTCAAAGATCCACGAATGACAGCCGGGACCAACGGCTTAACGTGCTTTCCGAGGCACGGAGGAGTCTCGGTATGTAAAGATGGTCACCCATCCACAGACCAACCCCGGCAAGCGTAGCCTGATGGATCGACCCGTGCGGCAGTTATTACTTAGCCACGAGCTCCTCCGTGTAAATAGCCAAAAAGTACGATAAAAATAAAAAATAATATAGTATATATAAAAATTAAAAATAGTCTGTTACAATAAAAGACGGCCCCCAAAACAACAACTCAATCCGTTGCGGCTATAAACTGGCTACGGCGTAGCGCGCGGCTACGGCGTAGCAATGTAGACCAACTTACTAAGATTAACTTTTTGAAAATCAATGTGTGAATATTTATCTAAGTATTTATTTCGATAGAACTACTGGAGCCTTACATGTTGTTTTTGTAAAACCGTATCTAAGTACCTACATGGGTATGTCCAGTATCGTCTAAGTGACTGTTTTTTTTTTGGTTTGTTATTTCTTGCAATTTGCTGAATACAATTCTTACCTGCAAAATGCCTTCTTCCACCCTAAAAAAAAAATAACTGGAAGTCCTGAATTTCAGTGTCCTAGATCGTATATATTGATTATGCTGGCACCTGGCCCCGCTACACTGACGCACACGGGTGCGCTGGCCGCTGGCCGCTCGTTGCCGCCCATTCGAACAGCCGTCACTCTGTTCCGTTAACAAAACATAACCGGACGACTACCACATTCACAACAAAAACAACCAAACACTTTAATAAACATTATTTAAAATTTTAAAACTTCCAGCCTTAGACAAAGTGCTTGAAATTTAAATAAAAAAATAAATATGTGAATGTTTAATCTGTCGTCGTGAACCTTTTCGTAATTTAAACATCGAATGTTTTTACCCAGAAGTTACGTGGTACGCTGAGGCGAGCTCGCGAATTGTAATTCTGAATTTGAATTTATTCGAACTGGATTTTAGTGCTTGTGATTGGTGTTTTTTTGGTTTTTGAATTAAAATGGCGGCGACAGAGGATGCGATGCCTGTGACCGCTGCGGTAAGATTAGATTGATTTGTTATACCTTAGTGTTATTTAATTTGGGTATATAGGTAAATAAAGAGATAGGAGAATCTTAACACTTTTAATAATAATAATTAAAGGAATTTGTATGCATTTGATGATGTTAAGTTAAGTTTGTTGATATTTAAAACGATATTATAAATGAATACGTGCTTTGCCATAGGACGTAAATGAATACATTTTCGTGAAGAGCCATGACTAGATTTTTGAAGGTAATGTTTTAAGAAGTTTATTAAGAGTTATTTGCAAATACTTTTTAATTTAATTTTAAATTTGGTTCTTTTGATTTATTCATTCATACTTACATTCAAATTCTACCTTTGTCGATTGACTAGCCAAATAGACATTAAATGAAAAACACAATACAAAGAAAATCAATTCCAATTTCACTGAATTCCCCGAACTTTGAGTCACATAATCTGTAACTAATCACAAGAACAATCAACTTATGATTGCAGTCATAACTTCCATAATTACGTGTGACTAACTTATTATTACTTTTACCGCTGAAGCTGAATCATTTTACAGCTTATATTATAACTTGTAAGTAAAAGTGACCATCCATTCGATGGTCGTGACTAGGCTTACTTAGTCACGCAGTTGGCTGACTCGTTAGCCCTTATCTTGAAGAATATCTAACGATTTCTATACCCAAGCTAAACTTTTACAAATCATTAGCGGCTACGAACAGTGCAGTCAAGGTTTTGTGATGATTTCTGTGGTATTGGATTATTGTGTGAGTGTATAGGTATATTATTTAAGTTTTAGTGGCATTCCAGTCTTTGAAAGAGCGTGGAGGATATCGTTTTTAATTCAAATAGATTTAATAGCGCCGAAACAAAGATTTCAATCGTAGATTGGCTCTGCCGCGTCAAAAGATGGTCGCGTTGACGTTGGAGAGACCTTGACTTGATTGTCATGGAAACGTCATTATTATTGTGCGAGCTCTCTATTCTCGGTATGGACACTTTTTCGCACAATTTAGTATGGTGAAAAACAAATGGCATATAATTAAATACGATAGTAATTGATAGTTCCCCTAAGTAGTGTTCTAGTATTTATTTATTTACTTTATGTGCTTTATAAAATTATCATCTCTTTTTTTAAAGAAGTCTCTTCCAGATTTCGAAAAAGTGTAGACACTGTGGATGAAGAAGTAAATACCACTATCCACAATGTTATAATTTACATATTTTAGTAATTAACGAGCGTAGCCAACACAAGCGTGTGGATCGACGCCCAAAATCTGAGCTCTAATTAATTCATTGTTGTTGATAAGACTACACAAACTACGGAAAATATAGGTTAATATTCAACTCTTCCTTCAATCTCAACGGAATATGATTGAAAATAAATCTTCTGATTAAAATTTTGACCCGAGACTGAATTTGTCCGTGCATCCCTTGTTTAAGTGATCATCCGCCTACTCCCAATCAATCAGCCACGTGGCCGGCATGAATCGTCAGTTCATGAATGAACATAGACAGTGGTATCAGTTGATTGGAAGTGGGTGGGTCTGTGGGGCGCGCGGCAGTCCGCGTGTGGGCCGGACCGAGGGATGTCGCGTCGCCCGCACCCCCGGCCGCGCCTATTGACGCGTCCCTGTCGCCAGGCCGCTCCGGAGCCCGCACCAGCGCCCGACCCGCCACCGCAGCAGCAGCCGGAACCCCAGTCCGACGATGAGCGAGAACCCGGCGACTGGCGCCCTTCCCGCCCCGGAACACCACCACAACGCAACGAAGACCACTCCGAAGGGTCTGAAGCAACTGCTAGACCCATCAGAGCAGAACCAGCGAGTCGATATGCTAACCTCAACTACTGGAAGGCTAGAAGAGTCACCTTCTACAGAAATGGAGATCCCTTCCATCCTGGTGTCGAGTTCCGCTTCAAGCCGGGTCGAGACCTGGCGTCGATAGATGCGCTCCTAGACAGGCTGTCAGAGAGGCTGGAACTGCCTCGAGGAGCCAGGTTCATCTTCGGCATGGACGGCGACAGAAAGTACAGGCTTGAGGAGTTGGAAGACGGAGCTTCGTACGTCGTATCGTCTTACAAGACTTTTAAGGTAAGATTCAATTTGTGTGTGATTTTAAGATTGATTATCTCAAAATCCCACATGTTAGGAGTGTTATATCATGACATAATTATTCAAAAAGAACACTGCAATGGTAGGGGTACAATTCTAATACGTTTATGCAAGAAGTGGTTCGATCTAAAATGAGACGAAGCTTTAAACACAGTTCGTGTGTTCTAAGCTTTTAACTAACGTAATCATTCAAGAGTAATCGTTAATCGTACAATCGCTCTGCGTTGCATTTCGAGTAAGAGACAAAATTTCAAGTTATACGTCTATGTTAAGGCTTATGCTATAGCTAGCACTCTCAATGAACTTGTTATTTTGTTGTCGAGAAATAGGTACCAAAAAAGCATTGGAATATTTCTACAAATTCATATCGAGGGTCCTTATATTTACCTACTAAACTAGTCAGACTCTTTATCTCTCTATTAATTATTCCCAACATGAAAATTATGCTGAACAATAAGTATAGAGTCTAGACGATCAAACCCCGCAATATATAATTAACACCTGCCCCACTTCTTAAACGCGAAAAATATTCAATTACTACCATTCCTTTATAAAACAATTGTGGGTTTCGTGAACGCCAAAATGTCGTAGGAGACCAACCTTGGAGATGTGGGTCACAGGATAAGAACCACGCACCTCAACCTCTTATTTGCATTTTGATTACATACAACTTTGTTTTGTAACATCGATAACATTAATTGCAAATAAATTACGTTTGGGCTAAACACTGGTTTAACGTAGGGTACGGAAATTGGTCTAAAATTCAAAGGGCTTTCCGAAGTCATAAGTTTTGATTTGCGTGTTTGCTAATTTCTTTTGCAATTGAAATTGGTTTGAGGCGAAGCCATATTGTTTTAAAAATCTAATCACCGTTACGTAAATACGGACTGTTACTAAACCTAGATACTATTATTTATTTCGCACTATTGTCTCGAAGTAGGTATGCGTACCAACGTTATGGAATTGAAATTAGTAACCAAAATTCAACTTCGATGATTCTATGGATCCGATGGCTTGTCGATAATCAACCAACATCATTATCTACATCTATTCATTAACAGTTAATTTTCTTATTTTTTTTTATTAAAAACCCAAAAAAAATATCAATTAATTTGATATGAATCTACTTAATGACCTAAAATTACCCTCAGTAATATAAAATAATCAATAAATTATTTCTGCATATTTCAAGTCCAGATTAGGTAAGCATACAAATACCAAATTGCATAATCACTCAATTATCGAGACCACGAAAAACCGACGACATTTTCCATCATGGCCGCCCTGTGTCAAATGCCTACGACCGCTAAGCCGCCAACGACATCTACAGGGCAATGCACCACCTTGCACTTAATATGCATCAAGGCAACGCGTGGATTAGCCACCATTAACATTCGAGACTGGCTGTTGACGGCGGTGGACGTCTTATCTCGACGTAAAGAAAGACGTTTCCACTCTATGTTTGGTTTAGCAGGTTAAAATTGGAGGTGGTTTGATTGTGCGTTTTGTTACTTAGATACATTTTTGTGGCTTCATTTCCTCACGCCCTAGGACTAGTGAATTCTCTCTCATTTGCTAAGTAGGTGCCGACATAGATTATTATACTCCTAAGAGCAGACTTAGGTAATATATGAGTAGTACGATCTCGAGGTTTCCTTGAGAACCGGTCTAGCCCCGCAGTTGGACATTGACGCGCGGTTTAGGTCACTTTAAACATTTTTCAGAATTTTTGAAATAGTGATTTAACCGACCGTAACCAATTCGTTACGATCGACTCACGCGGCTTAAAATCACAATTTTTACCGCTAAATAATGGCTATTATCGTCTGTGGCCGGTTTTAACCTATGGTCGGACAGATATTCTCGTCAATTAGACCAAAAATAATCAAAAAATGACAGGTAACACCGAAAAATTCAAAAATTCTGAAAAATGCTTAAAGTGACGTATACCCAAGAATCCAAGATTCTTGCCTCATATCAAGTCCTCTTTTTCCAACCGCGTTAACTCCATCTTACTGCGCCAAACTCAATTGATTTTATTTTTTGTTCCGAAACGGCGGAACAAAGAGAAATACTTCTTTCATCGACCGAACCATAACCGTTTAGTTAAAATTTCAGTACACTAGTAGGGTCAATATTAGCATACACATAACGTTACAGTACCCTCACATTTAATACTTGTCTTATACGAAGAACGTTAGCTATAGACCACCGAGCAGCTACTTAGTATTCAGTGCGTCCACGACGCTCACCACAATCAGTCTTCCTTTCATATCATATCGCGGGATTTACATATTGACCTGGAAAATCAAAGTTATGGTAGATAGGCGATGTTAAACAAAGGACAAGCCGTAGGTTCCGTTGAAATAATCCACATCGAATCTGAACTCGTACCTGTACATAAGTTTGGTGTAGCTTTGGTCTGTAATGTTTCACGAAATCGTAATGATTGATGCCAAGAGCATTAATAACCAATTTCCTCCATCTTCTTCTTCGTGACGGTGCGCTGTGACACGACAGAATTCAAATAATGTTTGCCTAAAATTTCTTCACCCTCACGTCATATATCCATGTCCACACAACAGTGTGAATTATTTTTTATGTCATTGCAACTCCTGAGTTGAAACCACCATAAACCATAATCAATGATTTTTTCATCCCACCATCTCGGAAAGAGTATTTTTAATCTTCAGTATCTGAGTGGAAAAGCCGTTTTTATTCTCTAGAGGATAAAGTAAATTGAATTTAGAACATCGTGTGCACTAAGTTTGTGAATTAAAAAAAACATTAAACCTATTTACTGCTACCTCTATGGTGCCGAATATATCATACAACTTTTTTTTAATTTGTTAAAAACTCAGACTCGGAACCTTCTTGGTGTTCTTTTTTCAATTTGCTTTGTACGCGGTTCTTTACGCGGCATTTTTTCACGTCATTGTTAAACCTTAGGTATATTAAAAACAAGAAACTTGAAAACAAGTGAAAAAACTAAAATGAGTGATTCTAGCGACGAGGAAGTTTGCTTGACGCCAACAGAATTGACTGAAACTGTTAATAATGCGCAAATGAGCTTTCTCCCTCAACAATCACGCGAGAAGTATTTAAAACAGTACGATATGTTCAACACGTGGCGACTAGCAAAAGGAGCCAAAACTTTCTCAGAAAACGTTTTGCTGGCATATTTTATAGAATTATCCGAGAACAAGAAAGCAAGCACTCTATGGAGTACGTATTCGATGCTAAAAGCAACAATAAAGATGAAAAAAGACAAACATATCGATACCTATCCTAAATTAGTGGCATTTTTAAAAAGAGCCTCATCTGGTCATCAACCAAAAAAATCGAAGGTTTTCACAGTATCTGATATTGAAAAGTTTCTTAACGAAGCACCCGATTCCGTATATTTGGCGGCAAAAGTAAGTCAGTTGCACATTCAGTATCTACTTAAGTATATTAATCTCAATTAAATAGTATACTTAGTAGATGTTGATAGGCATAATTATGCGTTCATATCAATTTTATTCATTTATCTACTACAATACTCTTTACGTTACAGGTTGTTCTTATTATTGGAATAAACGGAGCATGTCGAACTAATGAACTAACACAACTTAATGTCAAAAACATTGAGAAACATTCAGATGACTTACTATTAATTAATTTACCTAATACAAAGACAAAAAGAGACCGCAACTTCGTCATTCGCAAGGAATACGTAACGATTGTTGAGAAATATCAAGCCTTACGCCCGCCTAACACTCCAATCAATCGATTTTTTCTACAGTATCGCAATGGAAAGTGTGTTAGACAGCCTATGGGTACTAATAAAATTGGCAGTATCCCACGAGAAATAGCAACATTTCTTGAACTTCCAGAACCCCTGTTGTACACGGGTCATTGTTTCCGACGAACTTCAGCCACACTTTTGGCTGATTCCGGAGCTGATCTGCTGTCCCTTAAGCGCCACGGAGGCTGGAAGTCCAATGCAGTTGTAGAGGGATACATAGAGGATTCCATCCAAAATAAGTCTAAAATATGTGAAGGCATCGTAGGAGCCATTACACTGAAAGAGCCTCAATCGGATCCTTGTACTGGCCCTTCTACATCAAAAATAAGCCGTTATGAAACACCTAACCATCTCCCTCTCTCTCCAACATTCACGCCAAGGGAATCCGATGAATCGGTACAACTATTAAGTATGACAGATAGTTTACCGAAAAACAGTACACAAGTGACTAACACCAATATTACAGTACCAAACAAAAATATTACACTCAATTTAAATAACTGTAGCAACGTTACTTTAAAATTTTCTTAATTATACCTTAGTATTATTTTGTTATAATTTAAAGATTATTCTGTAATACTTACCTGTCATAATGTAGTAATTAATACCTAAACTGAAATAAAAGTGTACCTATCTTGTGATTGTAAACGTTTTTTTTTTTGCATTTACTCATTTCCTCGCTGAGGTGGAATGAAAAGTTACGTGTTGCACTCGAGTGCAAAGATTTTTCACCTCGTGCTCTTTTGATTCCCTCGCTAACGCTCAGGATTCTAATTTTGAATCACTCGCTGCGCTCGTGATTCAATTTTAGAATCCTTCGCTTGCTCGGTCATCAAAATTGAACACGCGGTTAAAAAGCAACTTTGCACTCTTGTATAACAAATAACTATTGATTATGATTTATGGTATTGCTCCTGAGCAATACCATAAATCATAATCAAAAATCTTTATTTATCTCAACATTATATTACAGGAACTGGTTAATAAAATGCTATGCTATCTTAAATAGAGAAATGTGTCTGAGGTAGGAGGGTCCTGAGTTACAGATCACCCCGCTCTCTTAGATAGGACATGTTAATTAAGAAAACAGTAGAGTTAAGATATTAATGGTATAACAAAAGTTTGAAAGACGTCACAAAATTACAACAAAATCAAATAAAAGCAAGTAAACATAAAATTAAAAGAAATATATATATTATGTAGGTACATTACGTAACTATAATATTATTCAGTAATAGGTACATACTTAGGTATCTGAATAAGAAAATAAAATTATATTGAGCATAACAAAAATGAAGAATGGAAATGGGGGAAATGTTACACAACATTTCCCCTATTTCCATTCTTCATTTTTTTTTTCACTTACAAACATTCAATACACACGTATTGAATGTTTGTAAGTGTAGGTGTGTGTGTGTAAATGTGTGGGTGTTAAGACATTGGTTTTAATAAGTTTTCCGTGGCAATGTAGTCCAGATTTAATAGCCAAGAGCGTAATTTTATTTTATACAATATACTAACTAGTTTGGGGAACACCGTCTAAACAAACGGATTAATAAGATACGAGTTGCAGATAAAATAATCATGCATCAATTCTAATTGTAAGGTATTTTCTGGAACAATGAACAAATATTATTTTAAATAGGGAGTAGCATCCTCCTAGCTAATGACATCAAACCGTCAACATTTCAACGTTAGGTATAACACGCGTTGAAATCTATGCTTAGCAGTGGATATGTGGATATTTACGGGCCATGAAAAACTATACATACTTTAGGTACCTACCTATATTACAAATGTCGTGATGACCCATTGGCATCGCATCTCACGTATGCACGAGGTTGTGGGTTCAAATCCGGGCAAGTATCAATGTGACTTTTTCAATTAATATGTACTTTCTGAGTTTATTTAGTTTATTTAGTTTAGTTTATTTTTTTTTTGTATTTTTTTTTGTATTTCCTAGTTTTGTTTACTTTAGTTTGTTTTGATTTTGTTTTAATTTGTCTGTATCTATTTTATTTTGTTTTAATTTAGTACTAATTTAGTAATTAATTAACTAAGTTCTATACAGGGCAACTTTATATTTTGGTATGTTATACAATTTTTTTTTATATAATATTGTAAGTTACGACAACGTTTTGTGTGCATGCAGAGTTTACCTATAAGTGATTGTTACACTTTATTCTGATTTGTTGTTGCTATTTAATTGGCTTTTATCAGTGTATACAATTGTTGGTGAACCAAATAAAATAAATAAATAAATAAATTATCTTGGTTATTACTGACATCGGTGAAAGAAAACATCTTGAGGAAACATGGACTTATAGTTTAATATAAGTCTCAAATCACCAACCCGTCCTGAGCAAGCGTGGTGATCAGTGCTCGTGCCTTCTCTGTATGAGAAGAGCCCTTTGCCCTGCAGTGGGACAGTAATAGGCTGTTATTATAGTCATTACGAAGATCGCTTTTAAGATTGCTTGGCAGCGGTTCCCGTTCCATAACAAACGAAAGTATGCGTAGCCAATTCCATCAGCTTTTTGAGCAAAGCAGGACAATGGGCACTTTCAATTTTCAAATTCGTCACAATACTTGACCTCAAAATTTAATAGCCAACACTACCTCTGTACGCAGTATTATTTTGATGTTACTTCAGTGCGAGAAAGAAGTGGAGTGATACAGGTCGTCTAGCTCCATCTCTTTCCCACTCTCAAGTAAGATTAAAATAATACTGCTGAAAGAGGTAAAAAAAAAAAAAAAAAAAAAACTTTATTTCTCCATAAATGAATACATTATTTTGATCAATGGCTTGTACTGGCATGATTTAGTGCTCCAGAGTGAAAAACCCTGACTTCTAAACTAGGTTTATGTACCTATATCTTAGAAGCCAGTATCCCTTCAAAATGATGCGGATATAAAAAGTATAGGACACACATAATACACAGGTGGTGGTAGGGCCCCTGTTCTTTATGAATGCCTGAGTGAGAATGTGACTGAGTATTTTCGTAAGAGTTACGATAACAACAAGGAAATGAAACCCCATATTGCGTACCTCAATTATTGGCATTTATCATAATCATAAAGAAAGAAAGAAAGAATCATATTTATTTGGACACAGTTATCAACATATAATGTTCCCACTGCTTGCTGGGACACAAGCCTCCTCTAGGTAAAAGGGAGTGGGTCGAAATCAACCACGCGGGCCCAGTGTGGGTTGGTAGATGTCACACGTCTTCGAATTTTCGGTTCTAGGACATGCCGGTTTCCTCACGATGTTTTCCTCCACCGATTTGATAGCTGTAATGATGAAATAATTTACACAAAGCATTGCATTTTTCTGTCATGGTTTGAACCTACGATCTACAACTCGTAAGCTATTACCACTGGGCCACCACCATTATTGACATTAAAAAAATACTTTTTTTAAATTTTACCTCATAAAAAGGCGTAAACTGTTATTAAGATTAGCTTGAAGGACATAATGAAAAATCAAAAGACATTATGAAAGTAATTCGTCTTAATGGCCCAGTTTTAATATTTTCCGCGTCGTTATTTAACTTTGTAATAAGTATTATTACTCATACAGGGTAATTGTAATGCATGCTTCATTTTGAAAAATGGTTCCGTATGTTTTTTTTTCCATTAATGTTGTTTTGTTTACTTGTACATTTTTTTTTTGTAGTGAAACAGAATATTAATTAAAATCGGATGTGTAGTTTTCTTTACAACTTTGCCTGTGGAGTCTGTTGACTGAAAATGATAATGATGACAACTTTGTGAGATGTATGTTACTCATTCGCCAACTCGTCTTGAGCAAGCGTGGTGATCAGTGCTCGTGCCTTCTCTGTATGAGAAAATGCCTTTGCCCTGCAGTGAGACAGTAACAGGCTGGTATTATTATTATTATTATTTATGTCACTTATGGCAAAAAAAAATACCTAGCCTAGCCTTTAGTGTTCCCACTGCCACTGATGCTGGGTCACAGGCCTCATCTAGACGAGAGGGAGTGGAACATAATGCACCACACAGGCCTCATCTAGACCTCTGGAGGTGACCGAGGTAGAGATGAGGGTGGCGGTACGTAGGCTGAATGCCAGAAATACCGCCCCAGGACCCGACGGCTTACCTGGGAAAGCCTGGGTCCTGGCCTCAGAGGCTCTCGGGCCTCGACTAAGGGGGCTCCTAAGCGCATGCATGGAGAGGGGCCAGTTCCCGCTTCGTTGGAAGACGGGGAAACTGGTCCTCATCAAGAAGCCGGGGCGCCCTGCGGACTCTCCGTCCGCTTACCGGCCCATAGTGCTGCTCGACGAGGTGGGCAAGCTCTTTGAAAGAGTCATTGCAGACCGCCTCGTCGGGCGGCTGGTGCGGGTGGGGCCGGATTTGGCGGAGAGCCAGTTTGGTTTCCGCAGGGGGCGCTCCACGGTGGACGCCATCATGCGCGTGCGAGCCCTCACGACGGGGGATGCGGTGGCTCGGGGTGGGGTCGTCTTGGCGGTGTCTCTAGACATCGCCAACGCCTTCAATACCCTGCCCTGGAGTTGCATCAGGGAGGCACTCCGGTATCACCGGATGCCGACCTACCTCTGTCGTGTGGTCGAGGCCTATTTGACGGACAGGGCCATCATCTACCCCGGTCACCAGGGAGAGTGGAACCGGCGAGAGATGTCGTGCGGTGTCCCACAGGGATCGGTCCTGGGGCCGCATCTGTGGGACATCGGATACGACTGGGTGCTGCGCGCCGACCTCCCCAATGGCGTCAGCGTCGTTTGTTACGCTGACGACACGTTGGTCCTGGCGCAGGGGAGGTCGCACCAGGCGGCGGTCGAACTAGCGACACACGGGGTTGCGACAATCGTAGCCAGAATCCGGCAGTTGGGACTCGAGGTGGCCTTGCACAAGTCCGAGGCCATGTGTTTTCATGGTCCTCGGAATGCGCCACCGTCGGGTTCCCAAATAACGGTAGGAGGGGTTCACATTGGCGTCGAGTCGACGATGAAGTACTTGGGACTCGTCCTCGACAGTCGGTGGAACTTCGTGGAGCATTTCCGACGTTTGGCTCCCAGACTGGACCGGGCCGGGGCTGCCTTGAAGCGGCTCCTGCCCAATCTAGGGGGTCCAAACGCCTCCTGCCGGAGGCTATACGCGGGGATCGTGCGGTCCATGGCCCTGTACGGGGCACCGGTGTGGGCGCATTCGTTGAGGCGGCGGCCTGCCCGCCGGTTGAACGCGTCCCAGAGGGTCATGGCCACCCGGCTGGTCCGGGGATACCGCACGGTCTCCGGTGAGGCGGCGAGCCTCCTTGCCGGATTGCCGCCATGGGATCTGGAGGCAAAAGTCCTCGCGCATATTTGGGAGTGGCGCGGGGAGGCGAAACGCCGGGGCTTGACTCCGATGCCGCGAGAAATCGCGGCACAGCGGACAGAGCTCCGACGGGATCTCATGGCGGCATGGAGAGTACGATTGTCGCAACCCAGTGCTGGGCACGCCACTATTGCGGCGATAAGTCCCCTCTTTGAGGAGTGGCTGGAGAGGCGCCACGGCGTCCTCACCTTCCGCCTGACGCAGGTCCTCACCGGACACGGCTGTTTCGGGAGGTACCTGTTTCGGATAAGGCGGGAGGAAACGCCCGGGTGTCATCACTGCGTGGATCGCCCGGAGGACACGGTGGAGCATACGGTGGAGGTTTGCCCGGCTTGGGCAGAGCACCGCCGTGTCCTCGTGGAGGCGATCGGTGGCGGGGATCTCTCGCGTCCGGCCCTGGTCCAGGCCATGGTACGGAGCGAGAGGGCATGGGAGGCCGTCACCTCCTTCTGTGAAGCAGTAATGCTCGCAAAGGAGGAGGCGGAACGCGTGAGGGAGAGGCAAATTTCGCGCCCTCACGCCCCTAGCCGCCGCAGGAGGAGACGCCCTGGGCGTCGGGAATCGATTGCCGATTCCCGGCCACCGTAGGCGCGGGCTTGCGGACGGTGAGCAATGGGTAGCTCGCCGTCCGGTAAGGACCAGGCCCGGGTCGACGGCGCGTTGTGTTCCACGCGCGCCTCAAAGAGATGTCAGCAAGTGAAGGGGTCCGATGAGACCATTGCCTGCCGGGGTTGCGGGATTAGTCCGAAAGGGATACCGTGGCCCCCTGGCATTGCACAGGCAACAGAAGGAACACGGGTGGGTATTAGTCAGAAAGAGTCTGACACGCCCTCCCGCTCCACCCAGAGCGGGAGACGTCATTTGATGATTTCCCACCCAAAAAAAAAAAAAAAAAAAAAGGCCTCATCTAGACGAGAGGGAGTTGAACATAATGCACCACACAGGCTCATTGCGGGTTGGTAGATGATATATGTCTTCGAATACCTGACTTTAAACTATTTAGTAGCCATGCTATCATGGCTACTAAATAATAAAACATAATTCTTGTTAGTGACACTAAAATAGAAAATACGCACTTAAAATAATACGACATACTAATAAACACTTCAATTACTTTGTACAACTCACACAACATAAATTCATCGAACCTTAAGACTGTACCGAGCTTTTTTTTTTACAAAGAAACATGTTTCTATTAAGCTTGTTTGAAGTAATAAACAATTAAATGAAAATGTAGGGAAATATATTGGTATTATTGGGGATTTATACTAGACATTATGCGCGATGGAAACACGATTTGATAAAGTTGCCTCGATAGAATAAATTGGCAAAGTTACCTCTTATCGAGTATTTTTTTCCTCTATTTTAGTACTTTTTTATATAAATAAGTAATTTTATATTATGATTAATTTACTAAAATAAAGTTCATAGATGACAGGAGCTTTTATGCGCGATAGTTTTTTATTTAAGAGCAATATGATGAAAAAAACAACGAAAAGCATTGAAAAAGTACAAAAGTGTGGTTATTTTTTTTAATATTTACACGTAAAGAAAAAGACAGAGACAAAGGTCGGTGCGCTCTTAATACACTCGCGCTTTATTCGTGCACATTTCACGTGTCACCCACGGAACCCTAAAAAACAAACTGTCATCAACACTATCGATAACGAGTGAATAAATGAATAATAAGTAAATAGAATAATAGTCGGTCACCGTTCCATGTACATAATGTATGTAAGAAAACCTTTACTGAAGTACGTATATATGGGATCACGCGATTAAAAACTACTTCTTTGTGTTTATTACGATGACTATCGCAAAACGTAGCGTAAATAATTCAATTTATTATACTTTACTAGGGAGTGTTGTGTAAGCTTGAGTTATAGAGGTTTTATTAAGATTTGAGCATTGATTACGTGAGATTATGGTCACTGGTTTACTGGCAGACGAGGTCGTGAATGGCGAAGATATTATGTAGATTTTGGCAGGGTTACGATAATTTAGATTCGGTTTCGATAACCTAAAACAAAGAGTTTTTGAATTTTATCTGATTTATAATAGAAATTAGACGGTGTGTTGCTTGCGTAGCATTTTCGTAGCAGTTCGTAGCACTTGCGTAGCATCTTTCTGTGCACTTACTAAGAACTGTACGAGGTCGTAATTACATATATTATGTTTATTATATTTCGATAATGCACCTTATTAAATGCAAACCGAACCATATGGATAATTAATGAATAAATTCTTAGTCTTTTTTAAACACTTTTCCTATCTATATAATTATATAAATCAATTTCCGTGCGTTTGTCCCGCAAAAACCAAAAAATGGCTCTACCGATTGTGATGAAACTGTGATAAGCTGTTGTGTGCGTTCCGAAGAAGGCTCCTAATAAAAATAAATGAAAAAGTATTGCAATGCATGCATTAGCTAGTCGTTAATAAAATTAAACGCGATGATAAGAAAAAAATCTAATAACCTGATGTTTTAGCCAAGAACAATGTTTCATACAGCTAATACAATACTGCGGAGTCCCTAACGACTTGGGCGCGGTTCGTACAGTCACGATGTAAATGAGTGTAAAGTCGGACTTGTATGAGAAATGCATTATTTAATACTAATATTTATAAGGCAAGGTAGGCAAATGAAGCAGTTGTGTTGTTTTAGTATGAAGTTTATTGCAGTTATTATAGAGTTAATTGTTGTTTTTGAACATCGCTCGGGGCACTTCGGCTACGAAAATATGTAGCAGCTACAACGGCGTAGCTGGCTACGCTCGTAGCCGATCTGCTACGTGCTACGGCCTACGCGTACAGTAATGGTTGTTTTATCTCCCCTCACTGGTGTACAGGATGCAATTTTAACCCAGTTTAATGAAAGTAGGTAAAAGGTTCAAACATTTAGGTTGAATTACACCAAAATTTACTAAAAACGTATAACGCTAAACATGTTTAAAACTTCAATCTGTCTATCATGTTCAAACGATTGACAGAAACAGAACGATGTTTTAAACACGTTTCTTGTGTGTAATAAGGACAACTATAATGTTGCACAACATAAATAAATAATTAAATAATTTGATTAAATAACAATTTAAAAAAAAAGTCTGGTCGAGTTTAATATTATATTTTTTACACATATTATATCTATTTATATTAAAATATAAAACACAAACTAAATAATTTGGATACTTATTCCATTTCACGGTTTCAAATCATTTATATCTTCATTATTACAAATCAGTTCAGATGATAAATTTCATAAACTCGCCGCAGTAGGTACAAAATAAACCCTTTTTCGTCCCACCAGTACTTTCAGCAGGAAATGTCTAAATTGCACTTTTGTTCCGCTGTACGTCGTTCGTGATTTCAGTGAAGCGTATCGAACATTGTAAACTAAGCGATGGAGTGCTGAGCACTGAACTGCTCACCAAATCGAGGATGTGGGTCAGTGTGCTGTTACCTAATAGCTTAACGTAACGTGACTTAGTGCGTTTACGTTTTCCTTTAAAGTAACTTTGAAGATGTGCTGTGTCATTGTTTTAGTTTTTTTTTTCGGTGACGAAACGAATAATATTTAGGGTTTTCAAACTTAATTGTCATTGTTATTTTGTTTTTAGAGACAGTGTAGTTAGTTAAACCGAGCCAAAATTTTAAAAGTATCTACCTAATTATCTTTCTGTTTGTGTAGTTCTTGGACTAAGTATTCACATTAAACATAGTAGAATAAGAATTATTCTCACATTTCAATTAAAACACGTGCATGACTGAAACAATAAATTATTATAAGAAATGCAAGTCTTATAAAAATATTTGCATATTCTTACAAAAACAACATTTTAATCCCCAGCATGCAAAGGGTCCAACAATAACCACTGTTATAAAAAAAACTCCACCATTTAAGCAAATCCGACTTTGACACACTTTGCGAAACTTTTATTAAAGCTTCATGTAATTTAATTACAATCCTCGGCTTCCAAGAACTATTACGTAAAATCAGTACCAAAAAAAATTAGATCAAGGTTGGCAACTGAAGTGGCCCTTCTGTTTACGTTACCTTTAATGAGTGGACCGAAATATTCTTATCGGTTGCGTGCTTCAGTCGCCTGATCGACCACCAGTGGGCATAACAGCTCATAATTGCTTCTCGTGAAACATAAGCGACGTCTGGGCTGATGCATATCTACCTGTACTTTGGTTACATTGCGTGAATTCTACTAAGATTGACCTTGGCCCCCCCTCGCCCTGCTTCTACCCTCTACCGACAAATAAAATTTCGAATAGTCTGCTTCATCCAACCGTCGTAATCGTACCTCCAGCATTTGGAGTAATATAGAACCCTATTACGTGTATGTAGGTTATCATCTCGCGTGTCCTTCGTGTGTCTTAAGCCGTTCCACTGTTGCGATGGGCTTTTGTTTTGTTGGTACTGCAAATTAGTCAGCTGTTGCGAGTCGGCCTAGTACCATATATGGTGGCTGAGAACATAGACGTGTTTCCTCTGTGAATCTGAACAATAATACGGGAATTCATTGAATTTATCTGTGGTTAACTAATAATATTTTGAGTGCATCCAAAGTGAAGTGGCCTAAATAAAACACTTCATTTTTCCAATTTCATCGAAGTAAAATCGATAATTTTATGACGTAGTTTGTATCTGTTTGGCGCATCTTTAATAAACGATTAGGTATGTAAATCAAGTTCAATAACTGTGTACTTACATGCAGATGTTAGGTAAATTGTATCATGTGTGCACTTCTAGAACATTATTGTCTATTTAAAATAAGTTTTCTACCGACTTGAGTACAAGACATACAATTTAACGGTACAGCTAATCTTTAGTCTCACCCAGTATATGGTTATAAGCATACAGTGATTTGATTGGCTGTTTGTTATTCCACCAATCACAGCACTTAACATGAGTTTAACAGCGTGTTAGTTAACTATTGTGTTGATCAGCCTATAAAAAACCCCTCCTAACCTAATGTCAAAACAATAATGCACATACATACATATAGTAATAATGTGTTAAACGTACATGAACTACTAACTTATATGGTCAGTAACTCTTTTAAAAAACAACTCCTGCATTAGCTCATATAAACCTCTACCGTCGTACAATAAAGTTCTATGTAATCATAAAATAAATACAATAAAGCTACTTATAGTCGTGGGTTATTAAGTATTGAGATCACGCCACGGCAACTTAACCGCTTTAAGACGTTTTTTTCCTTTTTATGGTCACATAAAAGTGCATGGAGTCGCGTGTATGAGATTCGATCTTCGTTGACAGACCGAGACTGACGTGACGTGACGCCTTTGCCCCATAAAAAAAAGTGCATTATTTTTTATGAGCGTGACCATTGCATAGTTAATAGGTCGTGTATTTGCATTCGAAGGGCCTTAGAAACTGCCGTGGCAAAGTGTTTGCAATATTAAATTGAATAATAAGTGTGGAAAAACTGTGTGAGTTCAATTTGTTTTGAATTCTGTGGTGGTTCAGGTAAAACGTTTCAATTATTAAAAAAACTCGAGAGTAGTAGACAAGCTTCATTTCTATGTAAATTAATGCAGACTTGCACTTTGCCGGGGCAGTATAACCCCTATTGTAAGTGAAACTTCGGAAATCTTGCTCCCATCTTATTTTAGGTACACAACAATGAATCCTCACTCTAACATAACTAAATAACACATTATTAACCAAAAACTCCACACAACGAATAACTTCAAACGTGCAATTCGCGTATCTAGTTTAATGTAAGTACATGCAAATGTATGACCGCAGCGACCGGACAGACGTCACCCACTGTACGTTACGGTTATCACTGCATGCAAAACGGTGGGCTGACACGAAGTCACACGCGGTACTAACAGTAGGTACTTGAACTTGACTCGAGGTGTTGAACGCAAATGACATTTACGATCAAAGAACACTCACACATGAATGAATTGAACGTCCCATCATTCGTATGCCCATGGCCGAAATTATTTGGAGTCGGAGCTGCATGTCCCTTTCTTCCATACATCTACTATAAACCCCGGTTTCAGAGGTTAATTAACCGGAGATAATCTATTCGATATTACTATTGGTTCGGTATCGATATTTTGAACCCTCAGTTTAAAAGAAAGCATTGATAACTTTGTCAAATGAACTGCCTCAAAAAAAAGGTATTAGCCGTCTTCTCAGTAGACATTCATGACCTTTTTAGCCATATATTATATCATAGAATGAATGAATCGAAAGTTTAAATTAAGAACATGAAATGTTTTATTAGGCCATTTTGCTCGTAAAAATTCGTTAACCAACCTATGACGTAATAAGTGCTCGCGAGTGAGCTTTGAGCTGTGAGTTGGTGGTCGGGTTCTCGTGGGGGTAGAAACAGCTGCGAAGCTGTGGCGCCCGAGTCGGTACCGGTGGCTGCAGGCTGCTGACAGCTCAATGCTGGACAGCGAAGAGGAGTCGCCGTTTGTCGTCGTCGCCCTGCCGGTGTACTCCACTGAGCCTTTTGTGAGTGTATTTTGTTACTACTGCTATAGATCCTCTGGTCCAGCTGATTGAGAAATCCTGCGACGAGTTGAAACAAGGTAGTACCTGTCATAGTTTATCAGTAATAGATATACAGGGTGATATTCTTTGAAAGGGGTTATACTAGAGCTAGTTTGTGAACACGAAGTTAAAACACTACAACAAAGACTCTAATAACATGGGGTCGGAACTAAATCTACCAAACTAGCCATAGTAAGTATAACGCTTCCGGGATGTTTACCGAGGCCTGGGTTGATGGTTTTCATGCCATTATACGGAAACGGTGCGCTTCCATTCTCGGTAGAGTAGGTAGCTCCCACAGCATCCTGAGTGTATGTGTGATAGGTGGGACAGCCCCATGCTGGCTCACTGGATACGGCTGCACACGGAGGTGTCAGTCGTGTCAATTTTGTATGTAGTGTGGTTTTTACTAACATTAGACCTCTACTAACAAACAACATAAATGGATCTTGTAAGTCCGAAATAAAATATTCATAATTCTAATAACCCCTTTCTAGAAATGCATCGAATAACGTCTGTAGATTATCAAACAATCTGCAGCACAGATAGACAACATTTTATAATAGTAGTTGCACTTAATTTACTTCGATAAATGTTCTTTCATAGTTAAAAAAAAAATATTATAAGTCTATATAGCCCACCAGAGCTCATTAGCGTGCAGTTACCTGTACGCCAATATTATGTACTTTACATAAATACATACTTACAATAACTGCAGCTATTACAATTTTACTTAATAACAGCATAGGTCAACGTAGTTCACAATAAAAAATAATCTTAACACTTAACTGAAACTCACTTTGTGGTTTTGTTGTTGAATAAATCCATGAATATTTTTCCAAGATCATTACTAAGGGACTTACAAAATCCATTTACAAGGAAATGGAGTAGCTAATATTATTTTCTTATTAATTACATAAACCAGTGTTTTCCTTGAGTATTCAAATGAATTGCGTGATTCGACCCCGGTTGTCGAAAGGGCCCGTCAAAAGTGAGGTATGTCACAAATGCCATAATGAATACGTAGTATTTAAATAATTTCTAGTGTTTGTTGTTGCTAATGGTAGTTATTAAGTTCAGGGTAAAAGTAATGGGTACTACAGTTTTTTGAGAATGGTGTTGCAAGGTTTGACCTTAAAGTTCTAATGGGTTTCAGGTCTAGTAGTACCCTATTTGCTATCAATACCTGTCAAACTAATTTTGGTTTGCGCTGCTCTATCCTTCAATTGTGATTTTGTTAATATTGATAACTTTCTATGCTTTAAATCCAAATTTAAATGCAAATTATTATTAAGCAATAATTTTATCAGGGATACAAGTCTAAATCATAATATACATTTGTTATTAGTGTTATTTATTACTCTGTTACCAACCAATCAATTAAAATTTATATTTCTATTTTGCATGATGTAATTAGTTATTATTAATTTCATGTAATTATTATTTTATCACCTATCTAGTGCCCCTCATTATAATATTTTACTATGTTAATATGCGGATAATGTTGTGGGCAACAATATTTTTTATATTTTGTATTTATTTTCTCTGTATCAACACATATTGTAGCTGTTTATTGTCCCTGAATAAATAAAATAAAATAACTTTTAAGCTTGGTGTCTTTTTGATGAAAATATAAAACTTTGGATGAGCATTCAAAAATTACTAAATACCTACGTATCCAGCTTGTTTTATTTAGGTTTGTCAGAAAAAAATCTGGAATAAATCCAGTTTCCTTTGCGTATTATAAAAGTATTAAAATAAATACAATTACAAACCCCATAAAATGTTCGTGAGCCCTTTTTATTCAACTTCCTTATGGACATGAAATACAATTTTCCTCGTAAACGACAAAATGACTAACATTTTCAGACATATTAATTTCAAACGCCGCAGTCCACTAGTTATGCAGCAATTTGAGACGTGACCTCGACGAAGTGTGCCCCTCACACGTGGTGGACGATACATGTGTACTGACCAATTTACTTAGACCCCCGAACCATCACTTATGGCCCAAAGATTCGCGTGAATGCAGAACTTTCGCGAGGGGGCGGGGAGGCCAATTCGCTGGACTCTTTATACGTATTCTAATTGCACGCACAGACTTGCGATAAGGCCGTCCTTGGAAGACGGTCAGTACCACCGGCCAAGGACTTCGGAATAATTTGGATGAAGCAGGGTTTTTGTTTACACGGTCAGTGGTCGGTCGGACGCCGGTGGTGCTTGTCCTCGGTGGAGACTTGTCGTGACAACATACCGCGGATAAAGATTCAGTATTGCGCGAGCAGCGAGGAGGATTTGAGGGTTTCTATCATGGTGAGCTTTGGTGTTCGTAAAGTTTTTCTATAATCATTTCATCATTTGGAAAGCTTATCATTGACGTGTTTGGATAATTTGTAACCATAATTCATTTCGAATTAAAAGAATATAGGAAGGACTTAGACAACAAACATCCAAACTGTCTGCAATTTAATTTTATTGCGCATTTATACAAACTTATTTTATTTTTACCCATTACAAAATATTATCGATTCATCATTACCATCAGAGAAAGTATGAATTCTGTAAATATCTTAATATTTTCACTGGCCGCGAATCAGACTTCAAATTTTTAAACAATTGCCAAAACAAAGAACCTACTATTGTTTTGTTTGGACCTATAGCAATTCTAGATTCTTGATTTGTTAAGAAATAAAAAAAAAAACAGTTTTTCTGTTCTTTTCTGTTCATCCCAGAAAAAACATAATCCTAAAAAACTCAATTCAATCTTTGATTTATAATCATATCTTCACAAAATCACCGCTTACATTCGTGATTCGAATCGCATTACAAAACTGGGTTAAAAGCAGTATTCGCGGGAAGTAAAACATAACGGCCAGCGACGGAGCGGAAGTAAGGGAATTTACCAAAGAACCGTAAAATTCTGAATAAATCCACTTTCCTTGTTACATTTCCCACACGTCGGCCATTGAAAAACGTTAAAATGTCACCGGCGGTGGAATAAACTTGCATTGCAATGCAATGTGTTATATTATATCGGAGATGATATCAAATAGTTCAGTGGTTTTCATATTTCATCGTTTAACTTAGGTACGTTTTTGTTTTACTTAAACTTAATATTATAAAGGGATTTTTTTTGTTTGTTTGTTTGTAACGATTTCACGCTAAAACGGCTGAACGGATTTGAATGAAATTTGGCGCATAGTTTAACCATAACTTCGGTTAGGTTATAAGATACTTATATCCCGATATTCCCACGGGATCGAGATTTATGCGGGAGAAACCGCGGGGCGCAGCTACATAATTTAATCATTAAATCGTGAGTGGAAAAGTTCAGCTACAAAGAAGCAGAACTAACTTTTCACCAGAGTTTCATTTTGTCGTCGTCTGAAACTCGAATAGGCAACTTTGTATGTGTAACTTCTATCCTCTCGCTCTCCTGTCATTGTGCACAGAACCTAAATTATAAACCCTTAAAATCTGTGGGAGTGATTTCGTCAAAAAGGACGGAAGTGTGTGACAGGAAGCCGAGGAATCACGCGCTATTTATTTGACCAATAAGCGCGCACAGTTGGCCATCAGACCTTGATGAAGCCCCGCCCCTTTAATGTTGCTTATTACCCAGGTGAGATGTGAGATGTTACACATCATAATTATAAGACTACTGTAAGGCAGTTCGTTTCTTTTTTTTAACAGACAGCAAGCAAATATTGTCGCACACTGACTAACCTAACTATTCATTTAATTTATTTAAAATTCACAAAGATATAGTTACGATAAAGTCATATTAG
The DNA here is from genome assembly GCA_963853775.1 of Xanthia togata. Classification (NCBI taxonomy): domain Eukaryota; kingdom Metazoa; phylum Arthropoda; class Insecta; order Lepidoptera; family Noctuidae; genus Xanthia; species Xanthia togata. The sequence continues at coordinate 5,231,485 of OY970802.1, read as the reverse complement.
TCTAAAAATCATAGCTAATGCAGGTTCTTTTTGTATGCATGTCAGTGAAAATTCGCAGTTCGTTTGCACATTCATCAAACAAAGTATATTCGTGTCAGGGGCACGAGACTCCATAGTCGTTTTAGGTCGGGCCGCTTATGTACCGAAATAACTAAAAACATTTACTTCTGATGACGTCATTTGAAAGCTTAATAAAAGCACTTAAAGCCTAAATTCGGAGGAATGTTGTACCTTGTACTATTCGACCAGTTGGAAGAAACACGGACTCCCATTGACCTGAATAAAATGGCTTTAATATTTCTTCGGTATTTAGTTCGTTAGTGGTATGCTAGTTATGTCGAACCGTAAAGTTAATAGCTTTTAATGAGCCATTCATTCAATTTTAATAATTCTATTAATAATCATAACTTATAAAACAACTCTTAATAACCCTGCAACCAGTATTTCCTGCCCTATGTCTTAAAAACTTCTTTTTCACAACAGAAAAATTCTTACCTTGCCGTCGCGTCGTTACCGAGTGAAAAGAAACAAATGAATAAGGTAATTCATGAAGCTGAAGCATGTGTCTCATTAGGCAGTAGGCATAGTCATATTGAAACGTTGGCACATGTGGTTTTTCTATGAAAGACACCGATTTTATGCCATTACTTCTTCTTCATAAAAAGTTGCACTGGTCATTTAGGCACTGGCTAATTGGCTATGTAACATTCTTCTTCCTTCTGCGTTCTTCTTTATAGCAGCAGGTTCTTCTGCTTACAGCCTTAGGTAAGTATTCACTTTGCATAATCTATGCTATACCTATCTAACTATCCTGCAGCAATTTGCACATTCTATAACATTTTGGCTAATCTTATTGTCAGACTTTAACTTGCTTGACATTTGGTTGCAGCGAAGGATTGATCTCTTTATGCTTTCAATTTAAGGATGTGAGGTAAATGTGTACGCTTCAAGGAACAAAAAGTTTGATGATGTCATCGACGTGAGAAGTCGGTATTTTACCTCCAAAATCAGCCTCTTTAACATGATTCAGTTCAAACTCCTGACCATCTTCAACGATGTCATATAAAAATCAAATTATCAACCTTTATAATAACAATGACATTTCACAAACAGGCAGCAAGTTACGGCAAAAAGAACGGCATGTGGTACGGTGGCACAGCGACCGGCACGACCAGCGCTTGGTCGCGAGCTGGCACTCGCAAGCAGTCGGTCGCAGAATCCGATGCTCCTCCCCCGGGTGGCGGCAAGCCGGCCAGTGGTCGCGTCATCAGGATCATCAATAATATGGACCATTCCATACAGGTGACTTGTCACAGAGTAACTAAAAGTTATCATCAGTATCATCACCCTGCCCTTAACCTATCCCAATTTATTTGAGGTCAGACTAGGACTCCTTTTCCTTCCTTTCACAGCCTCAATCCGTCCATTCTTTCTTCGGTCTGTCTGTTTTAACCTATTCATAAGTCATCCGACCAGTGGTGGCCCAACGGTATCGGCCGTGACTTACGAGTTCGAACCCCGGCAGGCACTTTACTTTGTGTATTTAATTTCATCACTACTGCTCTGAAACGATGAAGAAAAACATCGTGAGTAAACAATGTTCTAGAACAAAAAAAATTGAAGAGACATTATGACATCCACCAACCCGCACTGGACCCGCGTGGTGGATTATGGCCCACTTCCTCTCACAGAGGAGACCTGTGTCCCAGACGGTGGCGGATTATGCTTATAAAGTCATCCAACTGCATAGAAAACTACTCTTTTCATTTAAAGTGGATTTTGATCATCATTCATGTTCACTAAATTGAAATAAGATAGTGTTTTCCATTATTTCGAAACCAATTAGGAAAACTGCCATAATAAATGGCAGTTTTCCTAATTGGTTTCGAAAAACAATCACAAACAAAATGTCAAAATGTAATTATATTCAAATCAAAAGTGACACATTTCCACATGTTACTAGGCGGAAAAGATTTATTAAAACGAACCCTGTATTTATACGAGTACCTACAATGTTAAAGGCATCATAGATTGTGAGACTCCACATTAAATTAAATGCGATTTTACGCCAAAACGATTTGTAGTGTAATATATGAGCTTTCAGTGCAAAGGCCTTGGCTAGTAAACACTGGTGATTGCCGAAGCATCGCGAAAGCCGAGGTCGACTCATAAGTGGCCATATTCCTATTAGAGAACTACTATTAAGGAAGTAACTTAATGTTAGGTTCGGAAAAGTTTGTAAGGGGTAAAACTGAAAAGTACTTGTAATTTTTGTAAAGTTTAAAGTCGTTGACTTTAATATCGAGTTCCTTATTTTTATTATAATAACAGCTTAGCCACGGGTATGAAACTAAAAGTTATAGGTACCTAAAGTGCCGTAATCAGTTCGCTATTAATAGTAGTTTCAGATTTTTTTATTTGTGAGCAAAGGCTCCAAATAAAATTATGTTCGAAATTTATCTACCAATTACAAACTTCTTCGTTCTGGTGGTGGTGGTGTTCATGAAATGTTTTGTTTGCAGTGTCGCGTTTTATTAAATTTACGTACAACACAGCCGTTTGAGGAGGTGTTGGAAGATTTAGGACAAGTTTTGAAAATGAGCGGGGCTAAGAGAATGTACACAATAACCGGTCAAGAGGTAAAATTATATATTTACTGTTTCATGTATAATTTCTATTTTCCCGGATTTAGCAGCTCTGTCCAGCCAAAACAACTAAGTGCTGATGTCACCAATGAAAGTGAACGCGATCAGCACTTTTAAACCGTGTTCAAGACCTACCAATGTCAATATTCCCCAACAATGATGGCACTGACAGCTTTTGAACGCGATCAGCAGCGCCCTTAATGAGCAAATTAAGATGGCCGTCGACCGGCAATTCCCATGCTACGCTAGTCTTTTCATCATCATCATCATTTGTCCACTGCTGAACATAGGCCTCCCCCAATGATTTCCAAATCGGCCGGTTGGAAGCGAAATGCATCCAGCGGCTTCCTGCGACTTTTATTAGGTCATCTGTCCACCTTGTGGGCTGACGTCCTACGCTGCACTTGCGGTACGTGACCTCCATTCCAGAACCTTTCTGCCCCATCGGCCGTCAGTTTTGCGCGCTATGCGCCCCGCCCACTGCCACTTCAGCTTGCTAATCCGTTGGGCTATGTCAGCGACTTTAGTTCGTTTGCGGATCTCCTCATTTCTGATTCAATCTCGCAACGAAACAATGAGCATAGCCCTTTCCATAGCGCGCTGAGAATAATTAAAATAAGTGTTAAAAGTGTTCATAATTTTAATTTTAGGTGAGAAGTTTCTCTCAGCTCCGGAACGAGTTTGCTGATGTGGAGACGTTTTACTTGGGCTCGCTGATGGTGGCTCCAGCTTTAAGCCCTGGAGTCAGTGCACCATTACCAATTGAGTCGCCTATCAGAAGGTTTGTAACCCGTTGCAGTTGATTTGTGTGTTTATCACTCTCGTATTATAACAACATTTGATGTAAGTTGCTTGTCGCGGTGTTGGTTTGATGCCAAAAGTGCCTTTACGAGTAGCCCAGTGACCAAGGCGTTCAGAGGGACAAGCGAGAGATCATGAGTTATCCTCTCAGCTATCCCCGCTCCTGTATGTAGGTATAATAACCCTGCAAACAGTTAAAAATTAAGTTGCTGTTAAAACAGTGTGACCATAAAATAACACTGGACAAGCATGAATTTCCTTTATCTTACGCATAGCGTAGGTATATCAGTTCCATTGTATTCTAAAGAATTGTACTTTCACAAGTCGTGGGCCATAAATTTGAACAAACACTTCACATCGTCGCCATTTGGTTGCGATAGAATTGTATGGTACATGCCTACATCAGTTCTGTTCAAATTCAGGGACCTTACTACACGATTTCTACTGAACTCACATTGGACACATTCCATCAATAAATGTTGTAGGTCCTCGACAACTCCACATTCCTCTCAATTGGGTGAAGCGATTTTTTTCATCATGAAGGCAATTTTTTTGCATGGAATGTGTCCAAATTTAAGTCAATAGCAATCAGTTTTCTACTAACATCACTATTCATGAACCAGGGCACGTATGAATCATAATATCGTGAGTTGTAGATCTCGATCACGAGGCAACGTGGCGGCTCCTCCGATGGCTGAGGACATGCGCGGGAGACGCGCGAGGAGCAAAAGTCGACCTCGAGTGCTATATGCGCCAGAAGGAGAGATCGTTCGTAATTCAGGTAACCTTTCAATGAAATCAGACCGGTCACAGAAGAAAAACTGCGGCCTCTTCTTCCAAACTAAGACAATGTCTTCGTCATCAAGAAGTGGGTGTACTTCTGATTCTATTTGATTGCAATATTACATTTTTTACAGCCTTCAAACCTGAACCAATAGTCTGGAAACAAATTATAGTGGCGAAGTCGATTATTACAGTCACAATAAAAAAAAGAGGCTATTATCGACATGCGCTATAAGTGCGGGCTGGTTTGAATTTTTTAAGTTAACATCCATAATATTTGTACAGACTACACTCTACTAGAAGTTCTCAAAGAGGAACCGATCCGGGTGACGATCAGAGGCTTGCGGCGCACGTTCTACCCGCCGATACACCACGCACCCATCGACAACTCACCACCAGAGAAGAAACTACAACTTGACTGGGTGTAAGTGACTAGCACAAAAGTATTAGTAGTATTTTCCAATCTAAAGGCACTCGGCACACTGGCGAGAATAATTTTTTTCTACAAAACAAGTCATTCTTTCCATATACAGGGTGTCCAGTAAATAATAGCACGACATACTGCAGGGGGTGATAGCTTGGGTCACTACCTATCAATATAACACAATATATGTTCAGCAAAATCTTACGGATTTACAGTTTTACAAAATTTTCCGAAATATCGAAAAATCTCTACCTTGAAACAGATTTTTAAGCATCTCGTAATGAAAAAATCTTTTTCTAGAACTTTTTTTACATCAAATTATTCGTGAATAGTTACTCTACTCATTATAAGTTTTTTTTTGATAAAAAACAAGAATGTTTTGAAGAAATAGTTTTTTTTTGTTAAAATTTTCACTGAACAATTTTCTTTCTTTCCATTTTGTCCGTAAGATTTTGCTGAACATATATTGTGTTGTATTGATAGGTAGTGACCCTAGCTATCACCCCCTGCAGTATGTCGTGCTATTTACTGGACACCCTGTATTTGGTAGATAACTTAACGCGTTAAGATTCATTTGTTTGAGTAAAGCCTCGTGTAGACTGGCGCGCCACGACAGTGCGACGCGACTCTTACAAAACAATTTCTAAGAAAACTTCACTGTAGAATAATTACCAGATCGCCTTAAAATGTATGACGCCGGTATTTTTTGAAAAAAAAAATTGAATTATTTGTAGGCATTATTAGAAAGACATAGGTAATTATGTTGTTTGAGGATTACCTTACGGAATGTTATGAAAAAGTTTAAGTATGCGTATGGACTAGGTATTCATTTTACACAAGTTAAGTTATCTAAATTCCCTCAGCTACGGCTACCGCGGCTCGGATTCCCGTCGCAACCTGTGGGTGCTACCTACAGGAGAATTGCTGTACTACGTTGCAGCAGTCGCCATCATGTACGACAGAGACGAAGAGTCGCAGCGGCACTACATTGGACACACGGAAGACATACAGTGGTGAGATGCAAAGATTCATAATTTCGTATTGATGAATGAGATGGTGTTACGGTAACGTTCACAAAATTTCATCAAGTTTTCGAGATTTCATATTCATGTTCTTTATTTGCATTCCATAATGTAGGTTTACATTTATAGGTTTTACAATGGCTTAAAGCTAAGGTATAATTACGGACCCTGACATAGGACACAGAAAAAAGGTATAAAATTAATTCATAAAATAAAAAATAAATTTAATTAAAAAAACAAATTAAGTAACAATCAACAATTTTTAAATATGTTATAATATTATTTTGAGATCATTTAGGTTGAGTTACATAATAATTATTTGATAAGGTCAATAAAATTAAACATAATGTCATATTATAATATTCTCCTTATTTTTTAATTTCTCCTTATACAGGTTGTACTCTTTAATACAGGTTGCTCAGCTGCCTAGCTAGGAGAACAGTAGTTCACCCCTACGAATATTTGTTAGTATAAGTTCTATGCTTACTTAATTATTTAACTTTAATATGTACTTACCACAAATACCCTTTACGAAATTAGTTATTTGTGCAACAAGAGAGCAAAATCGTTTTTTGCTGCGAGTGTTGATTTTGAATCCCGAGTAAGCGAAGGATTCTATAATTGAATCACGAGCGTAGCGAGTGATTCTAGGTTAGAATCCTGAGCGCTGCGAGGGATTCAAAGACACGAGATGCAAATAACTTTGCTCTCGTGTAACACATACAACTTTTCACCTCAGCAGCGAGAACATACAACATGTAAAAAAAACCGGTCCGATCTGTGAGGGTGTTGTTAGGTATCGTACTGTGAGCATATTTATGTGGAAATTTTCAGGAAAAAAAGAATCCATACATTTTTTTTCAATGGTGAATTTGACCGAATTTTACATTTGGTGCAGGCGGCGGCCGTCGTTTAGCGCGTGTCTAAAAGTCATAAGTTCTTTATGAGTTTTGCAATTTTTTTTATGGATTTGTTGGGGTAATTTTGGAACTAAAAATGTGAATTTAAAATACCAATAACTTTTTTACCATCAATAATAATAAAAAAATACTGTTTTGTAATGTTACTGCAGTACCATATGCCCATTTTCGGATCGGACAAGGTTTTTTATTTTACATAATCTTCATCACCTCGTATTTTGCAGCCACCATCTTGGATTTATATTTTGACCTCACTATCGACTTTAGCACCCCCGAAAACTATGAAAACGACACCTATGACGAAAAATTTGAAAATTTTCGCAGCCGCCATCTTGGATTTTTATTTTGACTTTACTTTCGGCTTAAGCAACCTTGAAAACCATAGAAACGATACCCATGAAGAAAAATTTACAATTTTCGCAGCGGCCATCTTGGATTTACATTTTGACTTCACTATCGGCTTTAGCAACCTTGAAAACCATAGAAACAATACCCATGAAAAAAAAATTGAAAATTTTCGTAGCCGCCATCTTGGATTTACATTTTGACCTCACGATCGGCTTTGGCACCCTTGAAAACTATGAAAACGACACCCATGAAAAATGTGAAAATTTTCGCAACCGCCATCTTGGATTTTCATTTCGACCAAATTCACACTTACTATCTCTCTCCGTCTTTCTTTCTCTTTGAATTAGAAGAAGACAGTCGCAAGCGCCTTTTCGCGTGACATTTTCTGCCAATGCACTCTTACCGCAAGCCGCTTAAGAACGTCGTTCCAAAAATTTAATAAAACAGAATTTAAATAAACCTTAGCAGATGATTTGCAATTTTAATGTTTTATGTACCTATATCCGAACGTTTTATTGTTTGTTTCTTTTTTGGGCTTAGTAGTATGGAATTTTGAAATCGAACTTCGAAACGACTTGTTTCTCTCTCGCTTTTTTCGTATCGAAGTGAAAGTGACAAAACTAATTGAAGTTCAAATCTTTAGAATTTTGCGAGTAGACCCAACAATGCTCTCGGCATTTAAAAAAAATAATTAAAAAGTTACTTTGTCTCACGCTCGCAGCAAAATTGAATTTTGCTCACTGTTTTTTGACAGCAAAACTTTCTTGTTGAGGTGCTGAGGTGAAATAGTTATTTGTTATACAAGAGTGCAAAGTTGCTTTTTAACCGCGTGTTCAATTTTGATGACCGAGCAAGCGAAGGATTCTAAAATTGAATCACGAGCGCAGCGAGTGATTCAAAATTAGAATCCTGAGCGTTAGCGAGGGAATCAAAAGAGCACGAGGTGAAAAATCTTTGCACTCGAGTGCAACACGTAACTTTTCATTCCATCTCAGCGAGGAAATGACTAAATGCAAAAAAAAAAAACGTTTACAATCACAAGATAGGTACACTTTTATTTCAGTTTAGGTATTAATTACTACATTATGACAGGTAAGTATTACAGAATAATCTTTAAATTATAACAAAATAATACTAAGGTATAATTAAGAAAATTTTAAAGTAACGTTGCTACAGTTATTTAAATTGAGTGTAATATTTTTGTTTGGTACTGTAATATTGGTGTTAGTCACTTGTGTACTGTTTTTCGGTAAACTATCTGTCATACTTAATAGTTGTACCGATTCATCGGATTCCCTTGGCGTGAATGTTGGAGAGAGAGGGAGATGGTTAGGTGTTTCATAACGGCTTATTTTTGATGTAGAAGGGCCAGTACAAGGATCCGATTGAGGCTCTTTCAGTGTAATGGCTCCTACGATGCCTTCACATATTTTAGACTTATTTTGGATGGAATCCTCTATGTATCCCTCTACAACTGCATTGGACTTCCAGCCTCCGTGGCGCTTAAGGGACAGCAGATCAGCTCCGGAATCAGCCAAAAGTGTGGCTGAAGTTCGTCGGAAACAATGACCCGTGTACAACAGGGGTTCTGGAAGTTCAAGAAATGTTGCTATTTCTCGTGGGATACTGCCAATTTTATTAGTACCCATAGGCTGTCTAACACACTTTCCATTGCGATACTGTAGAAAAAATCGATTGATTGGAGTGTTAGGCGGGCGTAAGGCTTGATATTTCTCAACAATCGTTACGTATTCCTTGCGAATGACGAAGTTGCGGTCTCTTTTTGTCTTTGTATTAGGTAAATTAATTAATAGTAAGTCATCTGAATGTTTCTCAATGTTTTTGACATTAAGTTGTGTTAGTTCATTAGTTCGACATGCTCCGTTTATTCCAATAATAAGAACAACCTGTAACGTAAAGAGTATTGTAGTAGATAAATGAATAAAATTGATATGAACGCATAATTATGCCTATCAACATCTACTAAGTATACTATTTAATTGAGATTAATATACTTAAGTAGATACTGAATGTGCAACTGACTTACTTTTGCCGCCAAATATACGGAATCGGGTGCTTCGTTAAGAAACTTTTCAATATCAGATACTGTGAAAACCTTCGATTTTTTAGGTTGATGACCAGATGAGGCTCTTTTTAAAAATGCCACTAATTTAGGATAGGTATCGATATGTTTGTCTTTTTTCATCTTTATTGTTGCTTTTAGCAAGGAATACGTACTCCATAGAGTGCTTGCTTTCTTGTTCTCGGATAATTCTATAAAATATGCCAGCAAAACGTTTTCTGAGAAAGTTTTGGCTCCTTTTGCTAGTCGCCACGTGTTGAACATATCGTACTGTTTTAAATACTTCTCGCGTGATTGTTGAGGGAGAAAGCTCATTTGCGCATTATTAACAGTTTCAGTCAATTCTGTTGGCGTCAAGCAAACTTCCTCGTCGCTAGAATCACTCATTTTAGTTTTTTCACTTGTTTTCAAGTTTCTTGTTTTTAATATACCTAAGGTTTAACAATGACGTGAAAAAATGCCGCGTAAAGAACCGCGTACAAAGCAAATTGAAAAAAGAACACCAAGAAGGTTCCGAGTCTGAGTTTTTAACAAATTAAAAAAAAGTTGTATGATATATTCGGCACCATAGAGGTAGCAGTAAATAGGTTTAATGTTTTTTTTAATTCACAAACTTAGTGCACACGATGTTCTAAATTCAATTTACTTTATCCTCTAGAGAATAAAAACGGCTTTTCCACTCAGATACTGAAGATTAAAAATACTCTTTCCGAGATGGTGGGATGAAAAAGTATTTTTATTAATATTTACCTATGTATCTATGAATGTATATAAACTTCTATGGTGTCTGTTTTTTTTTTTTTGTCATTTTTCTATTTCATGTGTATTTCTGAGGAACTATTCCTGTTGGTCTAGGAGAATAATAAGGTTCAGAAATTACGGATTCACGATTTTTTTGTTGAGCTCGAGTGTATCATATAGAGAGCGAAAAAACTTTTAACATGGGACCAAATCTGATATGTAAAAAAAAAACTGCTGTTTCATACATTTTGATCTAAATATTGCATTTTTGTTTGGAACAGCAGATTTTTTATGTGTAACATCTTTCCTTACGCTTTCCTGCAATAAGTGGGAGTAATTTCATAAAAAGGGCAGGAAGTGTGTAACTGGAAGACGGGAAAGCGCGTGCGGTGCACCATAGTTGTTGTTGCTGTCAGATGGTACCAACCCATTTTCCGAGAGGTTGGTACAGTCAGCCAAGATTGTCATATGCGATTACTGTAAGGGTCGCTCGTTTTGTTCGATATTTCCAAGTGATCTACACAAACAGACATGTAATTTTAAACTTTCACTCTTCTCAGCATGGAGCTGCACCCGTCCCGCGAGTTAGTAGCGAGCGGCCAGCGCGCCGGTCGCGGCCGGCGAGCGCAGGCGCACGTGCGCATCTGGAGCACCGACACGCTGCAGACTCTGCACGTGTTCGGCATGGCCGAGTTCGAGGCGGGCGTGTCCGCTGTCGCCTTCTCTCAGCTTGTGAGTGCCAAGATATTGCGGAAGAAAAAAACTATTTGGGCCAGGTCGGCCAAATTGTTTTTATTTTGAGCAATTTATTTCATCACTACTGAAAACATCGTCAGCATATTCTAGAAACAACAATTCGAACATTATTTATATTTATTTATATACTTATACTTTATTGTACACCACAAAAAAAAAAAAAAAAAAACACTATAACACAACATATTAACACATTATGTTACTGTTAAGGTGCCATTCCACCAAAATAGACACACATTTGTTTACAAACATTTTGTGCGAAATTCCAGCAGTGCGTGTACTTGAGCTATAGATGTGCCGGCAAAACTGTGCGTCACTTTTGTAAATGTTCTATGCAGCACATATGTACCTACACTAACATGTTCTCCGTGGGAGCGCTCTGCTTTCGTATTTTTTTAGTCGTCGCACGCGTCGATATGATATCCCAGAACCCGATGATTTCGAGTCAGTTATCTTTTTCTTCTCTCTGCGGTACTAAACCAAAATAATTTTCCATTTCCAATACCTCAGTGGAATCACAATTGAAATTTAAGACTTAAGATTAGTAGCATCATGCTTTTTATTCTTATTCTTATAGTCTGGGTGACAAGAATAGGTAGTATTGGATCAATTTCGACCGCTCGTATAAATTTAAAAAAACGGCGGAAACGCGTCCACTACTTGAACGAGTGCGCGAACAAAAGTTCACGTTTGTGCGCGAACTTTCCAACGGAGTGCACGCACATTTAGTTAATGATCACTCGCGTGAGTTTACCAAGAGAAACATTTGTGCTGTACAGTGTGCGGCACAGTGCAGCACTGTGCTGCACTGCGCCGCACTTGTGGAGTGGCACCTTTACATTCACCAACTCGAACCGGGCCCGCGTGATGGTTTACCGCGCACTCTCAGAAAGGAGGCCTGTGTCTGCCCAACCCTTACGGATTGGTAAGTTGATGTTGACCATTTTGCCATCTTTCATCGTTTACTTAGAGACTTACAGTGTCATGATCGATCGGTCAGCTTCATCTGCATCTTCTAAGGTTGGCACTGATATTTATTATTACTTTGGAAAACCCTTAGTAAGTCTAGACCTTACCTGTCCTGTCTCAGAGATTTTATCAATGAATGAAGTGTTTATAGATACGTAATGCTGATATTTTTCAACAGAATGGCGGTAGTTATGTGTTGGCGGTGGACGCCGGCCGTGAGAGCATTCTTTCAGTTTGGCAGTGGCAATGGGGCCATCTACTCGGCAAAGTTGCTGTAAGTTCAAATTCTTCATTTTATAAATATGGATTTTGACATTCTATAACAGCAGGTTCCTGGTGTAAGGCGGTAAAAAAAACTCGATAAGTTATCAGAAAACAATTCGTACTTTTATATGAATGAAACAGAAAAATATACCTACACTTGGTTCTGACCACGTGCGTGTTCCACCATAATGATTTTCTTTTTCCACGGAGTATTATGACTGTAAAACTCAGTTCTCGTAAGTTAAGCACGGGTTACATGCACAATATTCTATGGGGCCATACTTTCTAGAGACAATTTATGACGTTGTCGAGAGGTTCAGCCGTCCCATACATTTGGGTCGAGTAGGTATTGAAGTTTTGTATGGGACAGTTGATAGTTTCTACGCGATTTTGATGTGGGTTCCGTGGAGAAAGATGTTCAGTTTGATGGTCTGTTCCACACCCATAAAGAACACACCTTTCTTATACATACTGTATTCGCTAAGCTGATTTCTAGTGACGTGTTTATAATAAAGTGCATCTGCATGTACTTATACTTAGGTAGCTTGTATAGAAACCATAGAATAACATGCATAATTCATGAATACCGAAAATTAACCTGATATACATAAAGCTATCTGCATTCAGGTATTCGAGTAACTAATATGACATTACGATAAATTTAATAAAATCTAGATAAACCACGGAATGTATAATACATAAATGTGTATGACGTACTGTCTGCAACCTTGTGAACCCACAAGGTTGGTGAGTACATTAAGATGTGAGCGCCATGTTAGCACCGATATCAACCCATAAACTTTGTCACCTAACCTGAGAAACGCGAGGGTTGCCAGCTTTCGTGACGTTTTTAAAATGTCCCCGCTTTTTAATTTAGAAAGGAGATAGGATCTGAGATATGGGTGCTGCAGAATGCATTTATTTTATGTGTGGTCAACGTGGTCGTGGAGGATTTTAAATTATTCCGAGTTTTTTTTTAAAGTGTTTGTTAAATAATTGTCTTCTTAAATTACGACGATTGATAATTTCTGAATTGTTTTACTGGTCTTTTGAACATCACCTGTAGTCAGTAGGTACTAAATTGTGAAAGAGTCACCAATGCAAATGAAAACTATACTTCAGCCGTGGGTATTCATTAATTTGGTCATCAACAAGGTGTGCATCTAAAACGCAATATTCACTTATTTGAATACCGTAGCCGAATACGCCATCGGGATAAATTATGCACAATCACGACCAAGACACGTTTTCTGCAGCAAAGTGTATTGTGGGTTGCTCCAACAATATTTAATAAAATTCCAATACATATTAGAAGCATTTCAGAAATTAAATTATTTAAAAAGAAACTCCGTGACCTGTTAGTCGATAAATCCTATTACCTACTGTTTAAAATACTTTATGTCAGACAAGTCCCTTTAAAATTTTAAAACAATATTTTGACCAAGACTATGGTGCAGTCAGTGCTGCTAACTATTCATTTTATGATCTATGACTGACCTATATTTTGTGATACTTATTTTTTTGTTGTAATGTTAGATTGTAAGTTTGTAACTTTAGGTAGGTCATATCTAGTTAATTTATTTTTTTCTTAAATTTCAATTTATTTTTTATTTTCTAATTTATTAAAATAATAATGTTAATTTCTTGTATAATAATAAATGACACAATGTTAATAATTTAAATAATTTGTATTGTATGCCCAAAAGGCGGGACATAGCTGACCAACATTACTGTAATTCTTAACACCTGTGTCTATTTCTGTACCTATGATCCACAATAAACATGATTGATTGATTCATTGAAAACAAAAATCAAAATGCTACTAAAATATACGAGGAATTAGCACGACCGTCAATAATGAAAAAAATTAATAATCCCTTTATCTCTTTAAAAATGCTACTTGTCCAAATGAAAAACAAGGTTCAAAGGAATATCTTAGTCATTAAAAAAATAAGAACAAACCTTTTGTTTAAGAAAATAAATAAAGTGCAACGTAAACAAAGAAACAATAAACTCAAAGGAACCCATTTTCGCAATCGCAAAGAAACGAAAAACTCCATCCATAGATTACGATAAGGCGTGCAAATGCAAGCTCTACGAAAGCATAAATCAGTTCGTAGCGCTTGGTCGCAAGTTCAACACACTTGAACGTGGCCACGCCCCCTGGCTACGAGCTACGACACGGCTACGAATTACTGAGTGCTACGAAATAAAAAATATAACCATAAATAGGTACCTATATCATTATTGACTACTTTTTATTTTTTACTAGCGACCCGCCCCCGCTTCGCTAGGTTTTTACAACTTGACAAAACATTGGGATTTCTTAATTATCTATAAACCTTTCGGAATACATTTTCTAAATTTTGTTGAAAACTCATCAAAATACGTTGCGTATTTTAGAAGAACAACACGGACATACAGACAAACGCGAAAAGTGAATTTGTTTTATTATATTATTTAGCGTAGTAGGATATTTTTCTTTATTTTCGATTTAACAATGCTGTGCTACGATGCTACGTTTTACGATTTATTAACATTTATACACTTCATTTATTCATATTTATTTACTGGCTTAATTTCCGTACATATTTTTCGGGTGACCACTGAAAATCAGCACTGTGCTGTGCGTCCCCCATAGCACAGCATTATGCTGAGTGGAGGCCTTCTTGTCAAAGTCGTGAAGTGCAGCTGCCGAATATTTCTGTTGTTTGTATGTTTATATTGTTATTTTTTTATGCACGTGTTTCTGTGACATATAAACTTATTTTTCTTCCTTTTTTTTGCACGAGTTACGAAGTGCTACCAAATAATTTTATTCTTGTTTTTGTTAATTTCAATGTAGGTATCACCTGTCACATTGTTCTTATTTGCGATAGAAGTGTGCCTAATAATTGTTGAGTTTATGGCTTGAGTAGGTAAAAGTGTGTAGACGTACTACGTCTAAACAAACTTTTAGCCCGTCATAGAACCACGCAATTATTCAAAATGGCTTCCCTATGGTAATAAACACCATGCTAAGTAACACTCAATCATTATAATAACCACGATTGATCTTAAGTAACACCTATTTTTATTACAAGAAAATATTATTTTTCTCGGTAGCGAAGTAATAATTCTTCATAATTGTCAAGTAACATCATAATGGGTCACGCGACGACTTTTGAATTATTTAGTACACCGGATTTTCAACTCACGGTATTGAGCCGAGCATTGAGAATCCAACAGAGCGCACCCAGAGCGTATCCCAGCGCGTCAAGAATACCTACACACTTGGATATTCAACTCGGCGCTAAGCAGAGCGTCGAAAATCCAATAAAAAAAATCGCCGCGATAAAATTACGCCCGTGCGAACCTGGGCTTTCGGTTTCGGTTTATTGAGAACGGCAACTGCTTTTAAGCTTCTCGCCTACAGGCGCGTTTATATCGCGCGATAGTTATTATCGCGCGATATAAACGCGCCTGCAAGCGTTGAGGAACTCAATAATTTGCACATTCGCGCCCTTTTATTCAGTATCATCGCTTGGTATTTTAACTCATGTTATTATTTTAAATCTAATAATGTGGTGGTTAGATTAGGTAGAATACCTATGGAACTCCTTATGCAGTGACACTTCTTCGATAATCTAGAAATGATTTTAAAAATTAATTTCACTGTCGATTGTAGACTTTGCAAGAGGAACTCACTGGCGCTGCCTTCCATCCACTTGACGACAACTTGCTTATCACACACGGAAAGGGACACTTGGCGTTCTGGAACCGCAGAAAAGATGGATTCTTTGAACGCACTGATATTATCAAACCGGTACGTATTTTATTAATATAAATTATCACCAAAATGAGGTTCTATTTGATATTTGAATATGCTTAATATGTCCTTGACGCAGATAAGGAACGCGCGAGTCGTTTCTCGTGTAAGTTGTAGAGTGGAGATAAATCAATTAAAAAAACTTTTTATAACTTTTTATTTTTTTCCAGCCTTCTCGTACACATGTTACTGCATTACAGTTTGAGCAAGACGGTGATGTTGTTACTGCAGATAGTGATGGTTTTATCACGATATACAGCGTCGATAGCGATGGAGCTTACTTTGTGCGAATGGAATTTGAGGTAAAAACTCAAAATGTTATAAACTCAAAATGGTTTTTTTTTTTATTATTGTATGACCACTAACATTTTTATTTTATATTTTTCAGGCTCACATCAAAGGTATAAGCTCTCTAGTGATGCTTTCTGAAGGAACGTTAATATCAGGGGGAGAAAAGGACAGGAAAATAGCAGCATGGGATTCTCTTCAAAATTATAAGAGAATTACTGAGACAAAGGTTTGTCAGACTATATATTTTTCTATTGCTTTAAAAGTTTGATTTTTTGTGATTCCTTATAAGTATAATTGTACTTTCAGTTACCTGAATCTGTTGGAGGGGTGCGTAGTATTTATCCTCAGAGACCTGGCAGAAACGATGGAAATATTTACGTTGGTACGACTCGAAACAATATTATGGAAGGTTCTTTACAAAGAAGATTTAATCAGGTGTGTAGTTCTTTAAAAAAATAATGATTTTATTTAAAATGTTAAATTACAGCCCAATTGGAACTAAAAGTTATGATTTAAGTTCCGGTGTGTATAACTCTGATAATTATTAGTTTATAGACTTATTTGTTTTAATTAAACCAAGACATAGGCACTTTTGCATTGTCAAGGAGTCGAAACGATGAAGCTACTTGCTTATTCCAAAGCGTAATTGGTACTTATGGAGAAGAACGGACAAGAAACTCCGCGGACACACTTTTAAATGAAAATATTGGTTATTTTATTTGAAATTATACGTGTGAGAACGATGTAGAACTACATGTGTCGTGTGTCTAAAAATAATCAAAAACATGTCCTTTGTTACAGGTGGTGTTTGGACATCACAAACAACTAATGGGCTTGGCTGTACATCCTGACGATGAAATGTTTGCCACTGCCGGACATGACAAAAATATTGCTTTATGGAAGGGACATAAACTTGTGTTTGCAACTCAGGTATGTACTGAAATATTTCTAATAATGTTTTAATTTCTAACAACAAACACGGTTTAGTTACGGGCTTATTTACGAAACGGGCCCTTGCTTTCCAGGTGGGTTATGAGTGTGTATCTCTGGCGTGGCATCCAAGTGGAGGAGCGCTGGCTGCTGGAAGCACTGAAGGTCATCTAGTAGTTTTGAATGCAGATGCAGGTGCCCATGTAGCCACTCTACGAGTTTGTGGCTCACCCCTGAGTTGCTTGGCATATAATTCGGGTAAGAAGACTATGTTAAACTTGTGTAGTTAGAAAGCCAAAACCCTCGAGTAATAAGTACTCATTAGGAATCAATTGAATGCTTTCGAATCTACTGAGGTTAGTAATAATTCCCTTAATGAATTTCAGCTGGAGATATTCTCGCCATAGGATCACAAAACGGCAGCATTTACCTGTTCCGTGTGTCCCGCGACGGTTTTTCGTATAAGAAATCGAACAAAATCCGAGGGGCCCAACCTCTCGTGCAACTCGACTGGAGTCTAGATGGCAATTACTTGCAAACTGTTACTGCTGATTACGATCTGGCATTTTGTAAGTATACCTTCATTAAGTGCTTTTTTCCATTAGTAAATTGTTTCTAAGCTGTTAAATTTTCTTGCAGGGGATATTAAATCGTTATCGCCAGAAAAGAGTCCAATCGCTATGAAAGACGTAAAATGGTCTACATACAACTCTACAGTTGGATTCCTTGTATCAGGTTCGAAGATATCTTAACATAATTTTATACACCAAGATTGTAGATAGTAGAGTGGTAAAGTTAACTTCAATTGCCTTTTTTTTAGGGATGTGGAACAACAGATTCTACCCAATGACGACACTGATATCTACGGCGAGTCGCTCGGCTGCTCACGACCTTCTCGTAAGCGGTGACTTAGATGGATACGTCCGCTTATTCAGGTAATTTTATTATATTTACTACTTTTATCCACTGCATAAACTTACTAAGACTATAAATGAATGACTCTACTGTATTTCTATCAGATATCCTTGTGCAAGTCCAAAAGCTGAATACAATGAAATGAAAGTGTACAGCGGAGCCATATACAGCGCTCGCTTCCTGTTCAACGACCGCTGCATGATCAGCGCTGGAGGAACCGACGCCGCCCTCATGCTGTGGGACCTGGTGGACGACTAGCATCCAGTAGCGCAGGGGCTGCGGCCGCCGGCGGTTGTGCTCGCTCCGCCCACGCCCTCGCCGCCGCCCCACGCGCTCGTCTCCCATCCCACTTTCAAAGTGCTGAATTTTGATGAACTTGATTGAAACAGTTTTTGAAGTTCTGAAGGTTTTAACTGATTACGTGGATTTAACGTTGTCTGGCGTTATCCAATAATTTTTTACATGGAAATGTATATGTATTTTCAAAATACGAGTACTAAGTATAACAGAAAACTAATTCTGTCCAAATATTCCCGAAATGATATAGGACACAACACTTACTACTTTTTATCACGTACGAATAACATATCAGTCGATATAAATATACCTATGAGAATTTGTCTATTATATTTTAGTTACGTAGGTTTACATGACACTGCCATTCTAAAGTTGCATATAATTATAGGTGCGTAGTTAGATATTAATCACGCTATGATGTGTTAATTATAATATTATTGGAAGATATTTATTAAAAATATATATAGCGCAGTTGAGGTATTAATGTTAAACATTGTATCTGAAAGAATACAATCATTTTAATGTCTACAATTGGTTACCTACTGGTGCTGATAATTTAAGTAATTATAAAGAAATTGGAAATTTTATCTACACTTACTGCAATACATTTCCATTTTATGATCCATTAAAAGAATATTTTAATTTAAGCCTAGCGACACTGCATAAAATCATTAATAGATTAAAAAAAAAAACGTTGTAGACAAGAGCACTATTTACATTCTAGAATTAATATAGATATAAATTAGCCCTCATATTCATAAACGAAGAGATTAAAGTTAAGAGACGTTTAAACGTCAAAAATGTACGGTTAATCATTACATAACTTTAAGCACCGTTTATGATTAAGGGTATTAAATAAATAAAATAGTTGACACGAGGACTTCCGGAATGTGGCAGGCCACAAACAAAATTTTTGTATGATATCCTCTTTTTATTTGAAATTTTTACACCAAATATTGTACCAATTTCGTATTGCTAGGATAACTTTATTTACTTAGACGTGGTACAAAAATATCAATAGATTTTAATTAAATATTATGTATACATAAACCAATATATATACCTATTCATTTATTTTAATGTTATAAAATATTTTAACTTGTTCAGGAGTATTTCTGTGACTATGAGAGACTACACAACCCGATATTATCTCGTAAACGTAAATTTTTAAACAAAGTGCTGTTATTTATCACCACTGACACCAAATTTTAACAAACATAACTAACAAACTATAGGTATATTTTGGTAAAAAGACGCACAATAGTGAATATGAGTCATCAACTCATCATTTATGGGCCGCGCCTACACAATTCCCTAATTAATATAAAATATCTTTTAAATAATAATATCACCAATAGGTGGTGTGGTGTACCTACGTACCTACACGGCTACATATCAGACATATATTTCCAGTATAAGCTGCCTTATTGTAGGTACGGAAATCCTATACAGTACGAGATCAGCTTAAACTGGAAATGTAGCAGTGTGTACAATTTGAACTGTTATTGGGTTTGTGTAGTGACGGAAGCTCTACCGGGCGTGGAGGAAATGCTGCTTTATCTAACAAGTCGTACTTCAGACTATAATTTATCGTTCTAGTAATGCTAAGTTCTAATAAAATGATACCAACACATTTCACAAAGAAAAGCTTTTCAATCACTATAATATATCCTATAGTTGTAGCTTTCATGAATTTATGAAAAAATATTTAATTAAGTAGTTTTTGTGAATGCTATTTTTATTTATAAAGGTTGTCACAAAGAATGAAAATGATTTATGCGATTTTGGTTAGGTATTTTTATGGCTTTTAGGTACCATATTTTGTATTCTTCCCTCAAATTACGTAGGTAGGTAAGTATCTATCTGTTTTTGAAACGTTTTTGTACGAGTCCTACTTTCGTCAAGACCGGTACCTCCTATGATACTGAAAAGGTATTAATTGTATAAAATGATCTACTTACCTCGTTTATTTTACCCATATATTTCAGAACTACTTATTGGTAGGTACCTAAATAAGTTGCGAGAAATTATAAAGCTTTGTAGATATGTGCATACCTCCCTACTTTTATGAATTCTTTTGTTTTATAGTGTACTTAAGTATTCTAATATTTTAATAAAATATTTGGGAAAACAACCTGTTTTGATATGCATAATAAATTAATAATTGATGAATCAATAAATTATGGTCAGTTATCATTATTCAACGTGATTTTATTACATATTCCAGTGTGCTCCACAACACTTCACCATACCTACTATAAACAAAAACGTCTTTATAA
This sequence comes from Xanthia togata, assembly GCA_963853775.1. NCBI lineage: Eukaryota > Metazoa > Arthropoda > Insecta > Lepidoptera > Noctuidae > Xanthia > Xanthia togata. Next base: position 5,211,209 of record OY970802.1, on the reverse strand, counting down.
CAAGTAAGAAAATGGGAATAATTAAAACGATAACAATTAAAACAGTGATAATTTCAATAAAACAGTTCACATAATTATTTTATGGAAAAAAAGCTGGGGTTTGGGGTTTCGAACTGCGATAAAAATACGCCCGTGCGTAGATATCTACCTGGGCTAAAAGTACTTTTATCGACTGACTTTCTATTGAATTAATCCTGCAACTTCAGCGTTCTCTGAGAGAGTCTAACCTATCCGAGGTGGGGAGCAAATATTTTCGAGCTCTCAAATTCGCTCGTTTTTGCATCCTCAATTATACTCAAATTTTCCTGCATAAAGTCATAAACTTACTTCTATTTCTGTATGAACGGTCAAAGAGAAATAACCCAACATAATAGAAGCGTTCGTAAAAAATTTAGAGCTCGCTTCGCTCGCTCTTGCATCCTATATTCTCTTGGCTTTAAAGTTTAAAGATGTCCCTGTTCCTCGACGGGAAGAGAGAATCATGGCTTTAATTGGCTTTATTGAAATTAAATAACCAAGCTCTTCAAGTCTTCATCAATTTGAATTCTGATTTAGTTAGAATTAGAATGTCTCAGATCGTTGAATAATTTGTTAATTAATTTCCGTTTTTTTTAAAGTAATGATATGTACCTACACGCGGCTACACATCAAGCTAAACTTTTTCAGTTTATGCTGATCTCGCATTGTATAGGATTTCCGTACAATGCGAGGTCTGCTTAAACTGGAAATTTATAGCTTGATGTGTAGCTATGTGTTCAAGACTGCCTCGTTGGTCTTGTGGTCGCAAGCGCTACTGCTGAGCATGAGGTCCCGGGTTCGATTCCCGGGTCGGGCAAAGTGTTATTGGGTTTTTCTATCTGGAATTTCTCAGTAGCAGCCAGAAGTCTGGACTTGTGTCCGGTTGAAGACAATAGGCTCGCCCCCTATTACATGGGACTTAAACATAACTGGCGAAATGTGGGTGTACCTACTACAGTTAGGTACATCTCTGCCCAACCCTTCGGGGAAACAAGGCGTGATGTTATGTTAAGTTATGTACTTATCTAGGTTCATAAAGAGAAGAATGACAAGAAACTCCATAGAATCTTTTATAGTATTCTATCAATAAATTTCATATCATACATTTCCGTTCATCTATTGGTCCATTCCTCATAGTAGATAATAGAAACATACTAACAATTACAAGGAAAAGAACTTGAATATTATAACTGTTCTTTCATCATCATAATGCTCAAGAATTAAATAAATCTGCTGACTTGGAACGATCCCGAAAAAAAACCGTAAATGTCAGCTTGACATTGTTAGGTTAGAAAAATCAAAATGACACAAGTCATTTTGACTTTGACCAGTCAAAGTCAATTCACAGTTCGTAAAATCGTAATCGCGAAATCAGTTGAATGGTTTCTTAAAAACACCGCATATTACTATTCATTGTGAAACAATGACGAAGCCTCGTCCGTGTGGTTGTAAAGGTTGCAGAACATGTTTGATATGTGAGACACAATATGGAGCCGAAAACTTAAAACTACAGCTGGAACTTGACAAAAGTAAAGGGTATGTTTATTGTCCGTTTTGCAACAAAGCTTGGCGTGGCTGGGACCTAAACTCCTACAAACAGCATCCTAACCATGAAGGAGACTCTATAGACTACCCAGGTGTATACATACAAATGGATTTCATATCGGAGGAGGAAGAAAGATTTCTAATAAAAAACATTGATGAAGTGCCATGGGATGTGTCGCAGAGCGGCAGAAGAAAGCAAAATTATGGTCCCAAGACCAATTTTAAGAAGAAAAAAGTAGTGGTCGGCAAATTCGAGGGATTTCCGGAATTTTCTAAGTATTTGCAGGAGAGATTTGAGAGTATAGATTTGTTGAAGTACTATTATGTTATTGAGCAGTGTTCTTTGGAGTATGATCCTAGTAAGGGGGCGTCTATCGACCCTCATATTGATGACTGTTGGATATGGGGTGAGAGAATAATTACTGTGAACTGTTTATCGGACTCTGTGCTCACTATGACTGCTTTCAAAGGTGATTCAAAGAAATACAACCTGAATTGTGCTGAACAGTATGGCCCTGTGGTTGCTGCTGATGGGAGTATTATAACAGATAGCAAAATGGAACAGTCAATGTTAGATTCTTGCAAATCTGTGCTTGCAGATGATATTGTAATTAGAATACCTATGCCAAGGTGAGTTTTATCCTAAAATCTTTTAATGACAAGTTCCTTGATATAATTTAACGCTTTACATATGTATATCACATTTTGTAAAAGAATAACCACATGTTTTATTAATTCGTTTATGGAAAAAATACAAATTAATTTAAAATATTGAGTATAATATATTACACAATGATATAATGTTTCATGAAAATAGTAAAATATTGTGCAATATCTGTAACAATGAGTAAATACTTTGTGGACATAAGACAAGGTCAATTGTTGAAGATATTTGTTTAAACAGCTGCTGCTAAGTTCTTAGCAGTGGTATTAATTAATATAAATAAATATTCACAGTACCTTTTTAACAATTCCAGGAGATCGCTCATAATCATTTACGGGGAGGCAAGATACCACTGGGAACATTGTGTTCTACGCGAAGATATCACATCAAGAAGAGTATGTATTGCATACAGAGAGTTTACTCCACCGTACCTATATGGCGACCAACAAGACATTGGCAACACCATCAGAGAAATTGGTAAACATTTTTGGGATCATAACGCTAAAATATATGATACTGTAGAAGACCAGAAACATAACGAACAGAAGGAAATAATTAATAGGTACAAAGGGTTACCTAATAATAGTATTAAATCTCCAGGGCTGAGCCTATCACCCATAGTTGGGCAAAATAAAATGGTAGAAAACCAAATAGCTTAGAAATAAGATATTGTAAATGTTAGTATTTGTTACCATTAGACAAATTATGGAACATGACTTAGTTATGATTTTATTTATTTATTTTATGATATTTAAATTAAAATTGCTTTGGTCATGTTGAGATGTTGATTGAAAGCGGATTTAAAAAACCGGCCAAGTGCGAGTCGGACTCGCGCACGAAGGGTTCCGTACCATTATCTATAAAAACGGTAAAAAATCATGTCTGTTGTATGGGAGCCCCCCTTAAATATTTATTTTATATTTTTTTAGTATTTGTTGTTATAGCGGCAACAGAAATACATCATCTGTGAAATTTTCAATTGTCTAACTATCACGGTTCATGAGATACTGCCTGGCGACAGATGGACGGACGGACGGACAGTGAAGTCTTAGTAATAGGGTTCCGTTTTTACCCTTTGGGTACGGAACCCTAAAAACCCTTACGTATGTATTAATAGGTGATTAAAATAACTAACTAGTTATTAACTTTTGTGTCAAGCCACTATGCATGGTCTTAAATTATTAGATTTCATCATAGTATTACTTTTTAGGGTTCCATACACCAAAAGTAAAAAAAAAGGTTATAGGATTATTCGTCGTCCGTCTGTCCGTCTATCAGTCTATCAAGACCCTTGAGATGTTAATCAACTTTCTAAGCCAACGCAATAGAAAATACAGCCATTTATGCGACATTTTTTGATACTCGCAAATAAATCAAAACATATAGGGTACTTCCTGTTGCAAGCAAGGTCTCAAGTAAAGGAAAAGGTCCGAAAATCATTAATTTGTAGTTTTATCACATAAAAAATATTTTGGATTAATAGTTGAAGAATTGACCATATGGAAGAACATTTTTCTCAACTACAGAGTAATTTTGTTCTTGGGATAAATTCATCCTAACTGCGGAACCCTTCATTGTGCGTGGTCCGATACGCAGTTGCGTTGAGTTCTTGAGAGGCATTGCATGGTCAAATTGAAAACACAGGGAGATAAATAAATACAGGAGCATAATATTCTATATCTTTAGAAGTTATCTGCACAATATTAAAGTCAACTATACTTCTAATGGAGTTTATCTAACTATTTTTAGACTTGTCTTCATTAATTCAACTGTATAATATGGCTATTCGTTTTTTTGAAAATTTAAGACATTGTTTCTTTAAATTATTAATGGTAGATGAAAAACCTGTATATTTGTTGTTCAAGGTTACAAAAGTATTTTGCAATTGATACTTGCTAACAATTATTATTTTTTACATCACAACACAACCTTTTTATTTATTTGGCCCTATTTTACATAATTGTTGTATAATATTTATTTTTTACTAGTTGATTTAGTATCATTAAGTACTTAGGTTAATTTCCACTTTTGAGTGTGTCAGTTTCCACCTTTAGAAAAACAAATAATGAAATATAATGTCAGTACATCCCAGTATTTGGATGAATTTTGTGATTATTCATTCCAATGAGTAGGTAAAGGTATATAAATGTACTATACACTTTGACCTTGACATTGAATAAATACATATTTCCCTAGCAAGTACTAAATTTTGTGGTTAGATGGTGTTATATTATTATGTATATTTTGTTGGCAAAATGAGAGAAAAACTAAATTTAGTTTATATTGCGTATTGTGATTGCTAAATATTTAACTAATCATAATGTAATTTATTTAGCACTAATTATCACTATTATCTTTTATTAATTGTTTTGACCTGATCTTTGTGAAATATTTAAGTACGGCCCGATGCAAACTTTGTGGCGGCTCTGAACACGAGGCAAGTAGCTGCGCAGTAACAAATTCATGTGACCGCGGGTGTGAGGGGTCGGGTACTGCGCAGCGAGTACCCCCCTTCAGAACCGCCATAAAGTTTGACGCTCACTATACCTATAGATAGTGCAATCCACGACGACGCGCCCCACTCCGCTCCGCTCCGTACTAAAGTACAGCTTACAGTACAGTAATCGCGGAGTGGGGCGCGTCGTCGTGGATTGCACTATCTGTACTGAATGTACAGACGCCAGCACATCAACCTACCCGAAACTGTCAAATTTTCCCGATTAACTTTGAACCTTATCTTTTGGTGATAAAGTTGAAAATCTATTAAAGAAATTTGACGTGCTGGCGTCTGTACAAATTAATAAAAAAGATAAGACAGAAAAACAGGTCGCGCGTCTTCCCGCAGCTAGCAGCTCGAATGTAGTCATGCTTTACACAATTTCGTTCCAAAAATTCTGCAATGTAAATAGAATCATTTCGATTATTTCGCCCAAATAACAGTTTTATGTAAAAGTGACTAAAGGTAGTTGTTGAATGAGTGACGTGTCGCTGACACTGCTCTGAGGCCTTTTTTTTTTTTTTTTTTTTTAACTATGGCATCTCGCAGGTATACCACTAAGGTATTTACTGCTCAACCGAACAATCCTGTGGCTGCCTTAAGCACTACACTCAAAGCCTCCAGCCAGGAGCAACTATTCTAAATTAAAATTAGGCGAACGCTCGCTAAGGGCACCCCCTGGGGGGTACGAACCTCGGCTTAGGGCGTCGCTGAGGGGAGGACAGCAAGATGGGACAGGCTGGATCAAGGATATATTATTATTATGCGGGGAATTTAAAGCTACGCGCTCAGCTGCGGCGCGGGCTGGCGCTTCATCGGACAAGTGCTCTGAGGCCCTAGTGAGAGTTTCTTTTAACCATCTCGATCTTACGCATCGACCGCGTTCGACGCCCCGATTGGCCCTTCACTGGTGAAGCCGATTCGATCCGATTGGCAGCCGGCCGGCCGCTGCCAATCGGAGCGCCGGACGCGGTCGATGCGTAAAATCGAGATGGTTAAATGAAACATACTAGGGCCTCTGACCTTCAGTTTTCGTACGTCGCGCCGCCGCCGCCGTTAAGATAAAATAGTACGTTGTAGTTATGCAAGAGCGAGGCATCATGCAGCATAAGTTGCTGCATAATTTCAAGTTTTTTTTTTTAATTCTTAATATTTGCAATATAAAAAATACGAAAAATCCTTTCATGGGCGTGCTAATAAAGCTCTACAGAACTAGTTAGTTAATTTTGTCTGCGTAGATTAGCATAGCGGGTAGGATGTCACGTGTCTTCGGATGTTTGGTTCTAGGACATAATTCTAACTTCCTAACTAATATTATAAATGCAAAAATGAGTTTGTTAGTTTGTTACGTTTTCACGCCAAATTGGCTGAACGGATTTGGATGAAATTCGGCACATGAGTAGACCATGATTCGGGTTAGGACATAGAATACTTTTTATTCCGATATTCCAACGGGATCGAAACTTATGCGGGTGAAACGGCGGGGATCAGCTAATGCATAATATATTTATTATTTTATTCTGTCACTGTGGTCATATAAAATATTTTTTATTTAGTTAGTAGTTTGTAAAGTCTGTAATAAACGTGAGTAAATGTCCAATAATGTGTCAGTAAGGCGTTCTGCGTACAGTGTCCTCTAAATTATCCCAGTATTAAGTCAGACATCACTCAGTGTTTTGATTAATTACCGATTAAGATATTTAAAGAAACATTTATTTAGTATCTGAATCGAATGATCGCTTATCATTGTGTTTCCTTTAAATATAATCAAGTAATTAGTTTGAAATCTAGTAATAAAATTATTATCTTTGGTATTACGTTCAGACATGCAATGATTATTATTAGTTATTTTAGAAGCGTATTGTTCATTGTGATATGTGTAAAAGGTTTCTATATTTTTAAATATTTGTATAAGGTGCACCCTGTATATTGCGAAAGATTCAAATAAATAAAATAAAAAACTAATCAACCTGGCAACCAAATTGTTATCATTTGTCTAAAGCCCGTCACAGACGTAGCTATAGTATACTCGTATATTAATAAACTTTGCTTTTTTTTACGTAGTTGCTGGTATATATATTAAGTATGTATTATAGCCCTGTCTGAGGTCACTCGAAGATTACTATGGAAAATATATCGTAATATGTCTTGCTATACTGCCTCGGTGGTCTAGTGGTCGCTAGCGCTACTGCTGAGCCTGAGGTCCTGGGTTCGATTCCCGGATCGAGCAAAGTGTTATTGGGGTTTTCCATCTGGAATTTCTCAGTAAAAGCCTGGAGTCTGGATTTGTGCCCGGTTGGTGGCAATAGGCTCGCTCCCTATTACATAGGACTTAAATTTAACTGGCAAATTTGGGTGTACTATAGGTACACCTCTGCCTATCCCTTTGAGGATTACAGGCGTGATGTTATGTTGTCTTGCTATAATATATATTAAAGCTATGTCTGTGATGGGCTTAAAGCTTGGATACATAACAATATTGGTATTTTAAAACATATCGTACGACGATGATACACAAAAAAAATATCTTTACACAAATGTAAAGATATTTTTTTGTGTTAAAATGTACCACGGAATGTAGGACACACGCAGTAGGTATTTGTTGGTACAGTCAGTGTCTATCTTAGTTGCACAGCCTGTATATTGTACACTAATTTAATTTTGGTTGAATTTATTGTTGTCTTAATTATCACGTTTCTAAATTTATCACGTTTATGTATTGTTGCTGTAAATTGTTGTTTACATAAGTGGATGAAATGAAACCTATTTATTTGTTAAAGATAACTATTGTACAGTAACTACTTACACTTATGTCCAGATGCTGTTTCAAACTTTAAATTTTAAACACACAATTACGGCGGATTATTATATAAAATAATCCGCCAACCAGGGGACCGGCACTGTCTCTCTTTAACATAGGCTAAATTCTAGCCTATCTAGGAGAACAGTACTTCACCCGTCTTTATTGTATGGTTGAACCTAAAAATGACATATATGCAACATTTGTAATCTTTGTAATCCCATTTTGAAATAAACTATTGAACTAAACGCTGATGTCTGCACCAGTTTGCGAACATTTTTCAAAATAGTTTGCTTTGTACCTCATCATCATCATCATCATCAGCCTATAACGTTTCCACTGCAGGGACACGCCTCCTCTCAATGAACCTCACAGTCAACGGTAATATAGGTAGGTTTTTAAAAATAAATTCCAAATATTGCAGTCCAAATTGATAGTTTTATTTCTGTTGTAAAACTGTTGTTATTAATATTTTATTTAAAATATGTAGGTAAGTAACAAGTTTACTACTGCTTTTGAAATGATTTTATTTAAAAAATAACCATTTAATAATAAGTTTTCTATTAATCACATAAAATAATATTGCAACTGTTTTATTTACAAAATGTTTAGTAGGTACATCGAAAATGTACAAATACATTTCTTACAAATAGAATATACTCAAATATTTATACTTACTTACTTAATGTTGAACAATCATGTCAAAACGTTATATTTTCCTTGTAAACACAATATTTTATAGCCGATACGTCCTGTATCTATATATCTATGTCTAAAACATCTTAGGAGGTAATTCAAGTCAAAAACTAAAGTCAACTATAGCAGTAGGTCATTGCCCTGCTTGGTCCACAAAACCTACCTAATTGTTTTAATTTAATACAAATGCAAAGCAACGTTTAAGTAGGTACTTAAAAATACTGGGTAAAACTAAAGTAGCTAGTGAAACTCAGCAGACCAGGGGGCCTTATTATGAAGTATTAATGCCATCATTATACCACTGCGAAAAAAATATGGTGCTAGCGGCCTCATAGAGCTCCGTCTCTCACTCACACTGAAATAATGGTGGCATTAATACGGCCCCTGATAGGTGTCGTATCGATAACGAAACAGGACAAAACGTGATGATGTTTTTGGAGGTCAACGACCGCCTTTGTTCTTGTTACTTGAAGTACTTACAAGTTAAGAATTTTTTTCTTTTTTCGTTTGGTCTTGTTTAGAAATAGAGATTCGTCACGTCCGTGGAGTTTCTCTAATTTAATTTGACCGTGTATAGCAATGATTTGTTTTTTTTAATACGAGAAGATGTTTACGCCTGACTGGAAGCCTGGTGGTCAATGTAGACCTGGCCCTCATTCTTCTGAATTTCCTCTGCCTCTCTTTGCATGATCATGTTCTCCCGGAGTTTCCATGTAATCAGAGCCCTTGCACTCTTCATTTTCCTGATGCAACGGGCCAGGAGCAGAGCGAAGATGATGCCGAGGAGCTGTAAAACAAATATTATTGATACTGGCTTTACTCGCTTGGAAATTCACGTCACGCCAGCACATCAAGCTACTACAATCTATCAAATTTCTTTAATAGATTTTCAACTTTATCACTAAATCATTAGGTTCAAAGTAGATTAGGAAAATTTGACAGTTTCGGGTAGGTTGACGTGTTGGCGTCTGTACTAATCATTAATACGTATGGATGATAAGTATATATACCTACTCGTAATTATAACTATTCAAAAGCCTGCTTCGTCGGACTCATCATGGTATAATAACATACTTCGCCAGGTATTCTCTTCCCGTGACAGCTGGGTCACGTGATTGGCCTAAGAATACGTCATCAGTTGCGATGCGGTTCTCAAACTTTTTTAGTGGGGAAAAAGATAAAAATTATAATATTAAATTTTTAATAAATTAAGTATAATAGTAATTAATCGGTCTATACGTGTATACTGTATATATACTGACGAAAGAGTTCAAAATTACGCTATTATTATGTATCCGCAGTTACTCGAAAAACACTGATTAATATTGTAGATGAGCCCAAAAGGCCTTGAAGCCAGAGCCGTTAAACCATATTTATTTGAAAAAAAAAAGCAAGTCATGTCAACATCACTTGAAAAAAAAAAACTGACTTGGCTGTATGGGCTAAGATCTCTTTGCCTGTCCTTAGTTAGGACTTAAAAAACAAACAATAAAAATCACTACAAAACAAATGTTGTAAAACAAAGTCACCCGCCGCGCCTGTCTGTCTGTCTGAACGTGACGAAATGTACCAACTGCATTTAGTTCACGACGAAAACCTAAACGCAATTAACTCGAAATAAGTCAAAAACTAGTTAGGTTATATTCGGGCGTACAGCCGGATTGGCACAACTATGCCTTTTAAGGAATTTACAACGCGTAGATAAATGAAATAATATGTAGTAAGGTACATACCACTTCTTATTGTTGTTTTCGGTCTACAAAATTGAAGCCACGCATTTGCTAGCATCTTTTATTTGGGAAAAGAAAAAAACCTTATTACACCGCCTTTTTTAATTCTGTTTTTACAGTTTAGTATGGAACAATCGATATCCGTGGGAACAATTTAACCATTTTTCTTGTGTATCTTTCACAGTTTACACTTTTCCTTTTTACAGTAACCAATGTTTGGGAACCACAGTATTTTGCTCACCGAGCGAAACAACGCTATAGGTATGAGCGACACGACGATAGCGATGAAATGGCGAGCTGTCAGTATGACACTTGTCAATTCTATGTGTGGCCACTGTGTGTGATTGAATTACCCGAGAAAATGCATTTTTAACTTAACAAAGCAATTATGAACTAATAATTCAATACGTTCATTAATTTAAAACTAAATAGATGAATCACACGAGTTACTAAATAGTTTAGCTAGTTAGTAATTTATTTTATTTTCATTAACTAAATGAGAAAGTCCCTAAATTTACTGAAAAGGACAATCAATAGCAACACTTATCGTGACGTAGGTAGTCTTAGGCCATCGTCGGAAGAGAATACCTGGTGTTCTTATACCATGGTCGGACTATTGGTCACAAATGAAACTGCTGAGTGTGAGATCCTGGGCTTTTTCATTAATTTTCCCAGTAGCAGCCCGGAATCTGGATATGTGTCCGCTTGATGGCAATGGGCTCGCCCTCTATTAGGTACATAGGACTTAACATAACAGCTGGCTGTTTAGGCAGAGGTGTTCTACGGTAACACCTCTGCCTAAACCTACGAGGAATATAGGTGTGATGTTGTGTTTATGTTTTCAAAAGTTGTACATCGTTTCTGCAACATATTTTTATGTTTGTGTTTCAGGAGGTTGGTGGCAATACACCAAAAATTAATGATTGTAGCAAAGTAGCAACACAAAATCATGTTGGTGCAATCATTTTGCACTACTTTAGTTTACCATGATTATACCCAAGCACAAACATTTGCTCTTTTTTAGAGCAAACGAATAAAAATGTTTGCTTTTCTGCATTCATTTCTGACATTTTTGTGACTGTTATCATTCAGTACCTACTTTATGAAAACAAAGCATGAATTAAGTAGGTACACAAAGTGTTATCAAAATAACCTTAAAGTCCTGGGTAACTAGGGCGCGGAATATCCTTGCAAACAGTGCTATCTCTGTCCAATAACTTTCTTCGGGGTAAAGTTACGATAACAATAGAAATCATGCTAGGATGTAGCAATCTAGGGCAAGATAACAGGCTGCATACGAATCATACGGATTTACCTCTAGATATAGGTAACGTTTACCGAGTCAGGTAAAGTAGAGGAGACGGGGTTTATACTCAAAGCACTGCTGCCAGACAGCTTATTGCTTGAAGTCTGTTTTATCCGTGTTCAGAAAAATGCTTTTATTTCGTCTCTTAATCTCCGGTTTGTACCGATCCTTTTAAAATCGTCAAGTTTGTACACCGACCAAGGAGGCCCTAGTGTGAGTTTATTTTAACCATCTCGACTTTACGCATCGACCGCGTTCAGCACTCCTTTTGGCCCTTTACCAGTGAAGGGCCAATCGGAAATCGGAATCGTAACTCACACTAGGGCCTCAGACTGGCGACTGCATTGAGCCGTTTTCCGGGACTTAATTGTTGGCCCATAACTCGACTTACGCGAGGAAATCACGTCCGGACCCACTAAATATAGAATTTAGAATTATTAACCTACGCTTAAAACAATGAAGGTACCGTACTCTAGCACCTACCTCGAAACCACACCTAGATTTACCTCAGTTCAATATTACAATGGCACTAATCGATAAGCCACTAATTAATTAGACCTGCCTTAGCGTGCTTGCTTGAAGAAGCGGGGTCCCGGTAAAGATAAGTTGGTAACTCGTTCGGTATCGATCGATGCGGGTGAAATAGTCCCGTGTTAACATGCGCTCACACATACAGAAACAGCTAAAACACGTAAGTAACCGTTTCTTTCCGAAGATCAACTTGCAGCAATCTGTGCCGGGAGTCAGGGTTGAAAATCCGCTTCTTTATGCAAGCAGGCTTTAACACATTCGAGTCCACCCACTTTTCATAGAGCTTATTTGCCATGCCGCCATATATAGTGGACGGCCTGTGGACCCTTCATTAACGACCGGCATTAAATTTGCGCTAAAGTGAACCCTCCAGGAGGGTTCCCGGCACTGAACGCGTTAAGGCACCTGTGTGGGACAGGTGCCTTAACGCGTTCAGTTATTCGCTGGCGAATAACGAGAAGCGAGTAGAGCTGGCACTCAAGAGCATGCATGCACTAAATTGGTTCCCTACATTTCAAGTTATTTTATTGCATACATTGTTAATATTCAAAAAATGGGTGAAGACACTGACTCCTGTAACACAGGTACCACCTAGCTCAGGAGTCAGAGTTTTAAATTAAAATGTAAGTAACATTGTAAATCAGGGTTAAATAAAACATACTTACATTAATAAACATAACAGACACGCCGAGGACACCGATGACAGTAGAATTCTGCACTAGTGCGTTTACTAATGCTTCTTTACACCCGATGCCAGCGATCCTGTCGCAAATCCCCGCAGTGTAGGAGAAGCAGCAAGTTTTGGGCACCATCATGGCCATCATCTCGTGGTCAACCATCACATTAGCCTGCACTATTGACTGGTTATTGGTGAAGCTGAAGTCCAAATAGTCCATGAAGGTGTTACTGCCGCAGCAACCGAACTGGTAAGAAATATTGGAAATTAAACACATTTCTTCTGGATAACTGACTAGCCTGCCAGTGACTAAAGACATTAATTTTGTCCCACTTCCCAGCCCTAAGACCAGCAGTTTTCTGCTTGGCTCTTGAATTAATGATCTCCGATTTTATTAATTTTTGAGACTGCTTTTCTGCACTGTTTTCAGACCGATTTTTTTTACCAAATCCGTCGAAAGCCTTTATATTGTTTCAAAATCGAATGCTAGCTGTTTCATTAGACTCCACAGCACGCACATGACGCACTTTGAAACTACCTAATGCTATTCAAAGACAAGTTGAACACTCCCAACTGCCTCGTTGTTTTCTAGTGGTCACAAGCACTACTGCTGGGTCGTTTATCATCCTAAGCCTCGCATCTCTATCAACTCTTTTGGCATTTTGATTATGAAATAGTAAGTGACCCCTATTATTACTTACAGTAGCTTGCAGAGCGTCGACTTCCTGTTGAATCTCGAGGTCATTATAACCCCATACCGGTACGTCGATGTAATGCATTATCTTATTACTGTCCATTGTGAAGGCGAGGATTACTGCCACCAGTTTAATGATGAACACCGTCATCAAGATACATGCGTACTGAAAAGAAAAGACTTGATGAGATCTAGGTATATATAATAGTTAGTTACCTTACAATCTAAGCACTTGGATAAATTGAAAACTCTCTGTGTGGCGAAGAAGAAGTTAAGCCTTGTGGTGTCATCAATACCAACAAATGACAGTCGGAAAGGTCGTGGAAGTGCCATGGCAGTTGCTCTAAAACAGTGCAATAATGGTCAAGTCAACCGTAACATAATTGGCCAAGACTAGGCTGATTCTCTGAAGCAAGGAGGCAGGTCTGAAAGTTTGAGGGAAAAGTTGACTGTTGTAAACTTTTACCTAGTTGAAATAAATTTAAAAGTTATCTATCTTAATGTCGAGTGATATCTGTATACTTATGAATCGAACGGACTTTGATCTGATCTTTCAGGATGTGATTACAAAGAATGGTTACGATTTCACACAAGCTAATATCAAAGTAAATAAGTCCTAAATTGATGATACGTACCACATTGACCATGCAAGTGCTGAGCTTCAAACTGCCGAAGAAACCGAAGATGGACACGATCAACAACGCCAGTCCTATGAACACGCTCATTGCTGATGGGGTCATGAGCCCACTGATCTTGCCGTCGTAGAAGAAGGAAAAGCTATGATAGTGGGAGTATACTGAGATACCCAGGACTACCATCAACATGGATATCACCTGGAATGGACAATTTATAAGTTAGGTAAAATAGGTACCTACTTAGATATTTCGAGAGGTTTTGATCTTGTGTAGTGGATTGGTGAAACCTGTATCTTGGCAGATTATTAGTATTAGAAAGGTGATATGATTAAGAATTGAAAAATGTATGTACCTACATCCAACTGCAATTTTCACGGAATAGATCAAAGAAGTTTTATCTATTCCGTGGTAAGTTCCATCCAGTAACGGGACTCATTAAAAGCCTACACCGTCTGCCTGCCTGTCTGTCCGTCTGTCTGTTTAGTTTATTTTAACAGAATTTTCATAAAATAATGGTAGGTACCTACTATGGCCTCTATCCATGACAAATATGCTTTTATCGCGAGTCCGACTCGCCTTTGGTCTGTATTCATTTAATTTTTTCAATAACATTCTTCCGTCCTTCGCAATCTTAAATGAGTCATTTCCAGACAATTTTTCCGTCCCAGATTACGATATTTTTATAAATTATTGATAAGATGGTGTATATATATGATCGAATACTTAACAAACAACTGAAGGTACTTTCCTCTATATTTGATAAAGATATACTTACATATTATAATAATCCTGACATTATCGAAAGAAAAGTCTAAAAACGTTTGAGTATGAATGTCGATGGCTTAATGGCTATACCGTATACGAGTAGGGAAAGATCAAAGAAACAATGGATGGACTGTGAGAAAGATGATATGGCTAGAAAAGGAGTGACTATCGAGATGAGGATTATAAACAGAACTATGTTATGCTTGTGCCTGTACAGTGGTGTAGCTAGAAGCAGTGAAGCAAGTTCGAAAAGCAACGAGAAAAGAAAGAAAGAAAAAAGATAAGGTTTAACAGCTAAAACTGTGTTTTTAGACTATACTGATAGGCCTTAACAATCATTATTTTTATCAACGCGGACGTGTTTTGGGTGATGGGGACTTCACTCAAATATAAACAGAAATGACGTCACCAAAATGCAATAATGACAATAAAAAAGTAATTTAAAAGACATATAGGTTTTCGATCAGTAAAAATTACCGGAAAATGTAGAAGAATGCTATGGAAAGGTTTGTAATTTACGCTCTTATGCATGAAGTCCACTGCAAGTTTTATTGTGCAATGTTACTTCCTAAGTTTACTTGCACAATGTAAACATTGACGTATAGCTACAGATTTTTAACAATAATTACGATAAAAGTTATGACGATAATACCTACAGTTAGAACTCGTGCTAGAGTTAGTAACTTTTTAAAAGACTGTAGGTATATGTTTTTAAAATAATATTGATTAAGGAACTTCATCAATCCTTTTGCTGCTAATTACCTATATAAAATCACGCCAGTTTTCCCCAAAGGGTTAAGCAGAGGCAAATCTAATTATATAAGTCGGCTAAAGAACTGAGAAAGAAGAGTAATTGCAGAATACCATGTGGTTTTAGTCAGGAGTCTGACAGACGCCCTGGGGCAGGCGGACGACATCCGAGAGTATTTCCACGCGCAGAAAAAAGGTAGCATAATCAGCTAATAATGTTCCCTCTGCTGCACTGCTGGGTGACAGGCCTCCTCTCCGTAAAAGGGAGTGGGCTGTAATCTACCACGTGGGCCCAGTACCTACGGGTTGGTAGATGTCACATGTCTTCGAATTTTTAGCTCTAGGACATGCCGGTTTCCTCACGATGTTTTCCTTCACTATTTTGAGAGCAGTGGTGGTGAAACTATTTGCATAAACTAAAGCGCCTGCTTGGGTCGAACCCACGACAAACTACTCGTAAGTGAAAGTTGCGGCCGTTACCACTGGGTGTTCCACAACTGTACGCAAAAAAAAGGTAGATAGTAGGATTGGATACGGAACCTGGACTGGAAGAGACTCACAAATACCAGGGAAGCTTGACATAAAAAGGAGGAGGCCCATAGGTACTCAGCAGTGTATGGAACAAGGCTGCCAGTTGGATATTTAAAAAGAACATTTTAAATGCTTACAAATGGAGTGGGGCTGCGTGGGGTCCGAGTGTTCATCGAATATGTCGGGACATCGCCAAGCGGTTGGTCGACTCTTCACGTGACCAGAGGGCTGGCCAATTCTTAGGCCCAAGAATCAGTATTGCCATCCAACGTGGCAATGCTGCCAGCCTTTTGGGAACTTTTAACAGCGGGAAAAGTTCCCAAAAGGCTGGCTCTTCACTATTTTATTTTATTTTATTAATCTTACATACTTGTACATAATGTATATATAGTATCTAAGTTGTAATACATTTGTAAGTATAGTCGAGAACGAAGGTTAGAATCGAAAACTATAGTGTCCAATTTGTTGTTGCGCAATAACTAAAACAATGCATATTATTATATACGGTGTAAGTATTTGTATTAAAATTAAAATAATACAAATAATACCTACTAGGAGTAGACCAAAGAAACGATGGCTGAGTGAAAAAGGGTATGGTATGGCTATAAAGAGGGTTGCACGATTAATAGAGGCAGAAGTATGGAAGAAGAAAACATTAATGTTGCGCCGACGCCGAAATAAATGGGATGAGGGCCAATTGATGGCGATGATAGTGTACAAAATAAATCTAAAAATACTTACGATAAACATAGCCGTGATAGTCAACAATAGAAATCTAATAGACTTCATATTGTATTCCGTTTCCGTCTTCGCGAAATGCATCCCCGAATTAGTCACTGGTGCAGGAGGAGATTCGCCCGTCATTTTTTATTTAATTTTTAATAACCGCTTAAAAAACAACTAAGCGGTTCCTTAGCCGATACGTTACAGCCCAGTATCTAAGTGATAACTAAAATGAAATCTGATAACGATTGTTTTACACATTTACGAACACAGTGTGTTTTCCAACTACTTGCACTGATTACGTACGCCTTCAAAATTAATTCACTTATTAAATGCGTGGCGAACTTCAGCCTGAAACGAAGTGTGTTTTACTGAAGAAAGAGCTAATTAATAACAACGTTATTTTACAAAGGCTTTCTGTTTTAATCAGTCAATAGATTATTATTGTTAATCATTTTCCCAATATCAGTAATTAATGCACTCGTACGATCTAGAAATGTTATCTTTGCCTAATTTAGATACACAAAAACAGTTTTAGTTAAATTTTCACTGTTTTTCGTACTTAAAAAGATCCACTTCACGACTTCTGCTACGGGCTGTAATATACTAACCATAACTTTTAACATCGATTATCGGGTTATATTTGACCTTCATTCGTTTTATGAAACATTAATTTCATGGCCGCGTTTACCGTGTTTGTATTGACCGGTCTGTATGGTACAAGTAAGTTGTACTAACGTTCTGTTGGCAAATGACGGTAATGAGTCCTATTTTACATAAATAATAGGTGAGCTTATCATTGGATAACTAGCACACAAACTTTTCAAATAAGGCTCTCAGACAGTGCTAAAATTGCCGAAGTAACATAAATTTATTACGTTAATAATTACAATATTTTATTAACCAATTTTCAAGTAATTTTTCTGAAAGTATTTCATGTATGTAAACTTCAATAAGGCCACAGACCCATCTTTTAAATCCTTCCATACTACTACATGTAAAAGTAACTCTGTCTGTTCACGCCTTAAGAGGGAACAGGGCCCGCGATTCTCCATACAAACGTACTTATTCCCCGTTTTTCTTCCTGAATAATGCCTCTAGAGCTGTCATTTATTTAAAATAAAATCAGGGTCTCTATAGGCATGTCCCTGTCATTTCCTTTTTTTCAGCAATTAATAATTAAGGAAACTAGGACCCTCCAAAAATTACAAAAATGCCCCATTTTTACCGCCGTGATTAGAGGACTACCAGACTAATTCGGAAAAGTTTTTAGCATAAAAGAAAATAATAGGAACCTAGACATACTCTTTCTTAAAATTTTAATGTAAAAAAATATTAAATCGGCTCAGTTTTCGAGGAGAAAAAAGGAGAATGCCAAACGTCGTTTTCGTCAAAAATTTTGTGATATAATCGGTCTGAGCTGCAGTTGTCCCTATCGCACTTTACGGGGTTTAACTCGGTTTTTCGGGCGCAGCGCGACGGCAATAGTTACTTCAAATACCTATTTTTCAAATTCCTCGCAGCCCCTGTTCCGATTTCGATGACCAGGTCTAGGACATAGGATACTATTTATCCCGGTAGTACGTTTCTGTGGGATAATCTCCGACCTCCAACGTGGCCGAAGCCGCGAGCAAAAGCTATAGTGATAGATAACTTTGCTAAATAAAGGCGAATGATTACAACTCATAAGTACCAAGACAAATCTATCAATAGGATAATATAGTATATCAAACTCAAAGGCACAAGTGCCATGTAAATATGCGTATCTAGATACATAAGGATTTCAGGATGATATCGACATCCATTCGCGTATCGCTTAAGCCCTATCGGTTATCGCTCTTATCGCTGATATCGCTGTATATTTTCATAGAAAAGTCGAGTAAGTAGATAGGTATCCTGACTAAAATATTATAAAATATTCTTTGTTATTCATAAATAGAACCGGGCATGTTGAATGTCCTTAGCTCCTAAGTAGGTATCTAAAAGAATTTGGGCTTTTTGTAAAATAAAAATCAAATTAAGCTGAGACGAGAAAACAAAATTAATTACGTCAGTCCCCCAAAACGCCCACCCTTCATCACCACTTCTTGGTGCCTTAGCTGGGAAGAAGTGGCGCAATAAACTCCCCAGCAAAGCAGAGCTCCTCCAGCGTTAGGAGAAATGATTCGCCTTGTTAGTAAACAAAAGCCTAAATGCAATACTTTTGATTTCAAACAAGGCGAAATATTGTAACTATAGTCCGAACGCGACTGCTAGTCACTGCCTGAGGTATTTGTGCGGTGAGACGGGGGAGGGCGCCTTTGATAAAATTGGCAGACTGAGTTAGCTTGTCCTTTATCTACCCGGGATATTCCTTCCTTAATAAACCCCGGGATACATGCGCACTCCGCGTTCAATACAACAATGCATTTAGGATGCTGGTGGGGCTGCCCCGTTTCTGTAGCGCGTCAGGGATGTTCGCGGATGCGTATGTAGATTGCTTTCACGCAACAATGCGTAAAAGGTGCGCTTCCCTGGTGCGCAGGGTGTGGGGCAGCTCCAACAGTGTCTTAACATGGTTGCTAGTCGCCTGGACTGTGTATACGTGGGTCACTGTTGTGCCGTCTCTCATGGGATGACGCGACAGTGACCAACCGTGCATTGTTTCGTGAATGTTTTCTTTATTTTAGTGTAGTGTTTGTGATTACTAACATAGTCGTAAGTTTTACTAACAACCCTTGTTGAGTCTTGGTAACTTTAATAAAGAAAAATTCTATTCTATTCTATATCCGGGATATTCCTTTGTCTTTCTCGATTACCTTCCTTACTTTACTTAAAAGTTCCTATTAAGGGTTTTTCGACAATTTTTCTGTAATAAAACCTTTGTTTGTTTTTGATAGCAGGATTTGATTATCGACGTTGCTGTCAATATTGTTCATTGTATGATTGTGATATTTTACTCACATCTATTGTCTAGTCTTTTTCCCAGACATCCACTGGGTCCCATAACATGCATGTACCCATGGTATAATAATATACTTGTACCAACTGTCAACTGTCAGAAATGTGTGTATTCAATATACAATGACATTATCCACGTTTTGAAAATTTGCCTGTAATGTTAGTGATTATTTTTATTGTATTGAACAATGATAATGGTGCCGATTCTCTTGTCACAAATGCGTCTAAACTAGACTAAAAATCACCAAAATTTAGTTTACTCCTGTCAAACGATGATTTCCCATTCTGAAATAGACTAAACTGGCACTATTTATATGCTCTGTGACTGGCACAACTTAACTATATTTTAGTTTGACAGCACTAAGATTGTACTGAGATTTTAATTTAGTGAAAATGACAATGGTGCCGATTCTGTTGTTCACAAACGAAACTAAATTTAAGTTCAGTGCATCTTTTTCTTTCTATTTCATTAAGAAAAGGACAGAAGATACATTTTAGTTTAGTCCTGTCAAATTAATCAGCCCCTGACATTATTCCATACAAGTTTTGACGTGATTAAAAACTTTGCCCACTAAAATTACGTCAATTTACGTCAGGCGCTGATTAATTTGACAGGACTAAACTAAAATGTATCTTCTGTCCTTTTCTTAATGAAATAGAAAGAAAAAGATGCACTGAACTTAAATTTAGTTTAGTTTGTGAACAACAGAATCGGCACCAATTTTGCTATTCTGAATTTGACGTTTTTCACCTAAAATTTTAATTTTCTGACTAAAGTTAACTCCTCGTAACACACGTTTACGCTGAGTATACAGCCACCGTCAGCATGCATCGTATTGCAACTATGCATTTACTGGAAATCAGAGATACTTGTTTTTCTTTTGCATTATATTCAGTCTTACACTAGCCACCAGCTCAATATCCTGTATTAAGTAATTAAATTAATATTGTAACAAATAAATATTTTTTTAACTAAAATCCCGACCGCCGAAACATAACTGGCGCAGTCGGTAGGATCGCGACGCTCTAAGATCGAATCCAACTCTTCATCTTAAGAGTGACGGTTCTCAAATCGTTCTATCGCGGTCTACAAAGAACCTATCGCGCGGTCGGACACCTCTACGGTCATCGGGATAATTCTCCGGAGAATTGGAGGAAGCTGTGCTGGCCGAGACTCGACTCGACGGGAGATGCAGTGGCTGTTTTGGTAAGTGTCCTTGCTCTATTTCCTGTCTTATTTTTAATTTGTGTATTTTGTGTTAATCTGTGTGTCTGTCTATAAGCTAAAATCGCAGTAGGCATCCACATAATTATAATAAGTAGCGTAAATATTCCACGAGTAAATTCCAAGTGTTTAATTTGACACCTCTATTGTTTTGCGTTAAGCGCCACTAGGCAGTAAAGCTACAGTAAAACAATGTCGCTCAGGGATTATGATGCTAACTATAAACCTTACAAACTAATAGCAGATTTAATGCCAAGATATGATGGTAATCCTAAATTACTTAATTATTATATTAGGGAAGTAGAAAACTTATTACAGTTAACTTCCGAGGCAGATCGTGCACATCCAGCATTTATTTGTTTAATTAAAAGTAGGCTCAGTGGTCCAGCCATAGACGCAATAGCGTATGAAGGCTACTTAAACTCATGGCCATCAATTAAAACCGCGTTAATTAGGCGACTTGGCGAACCACGAAACGAAATACAAGTTATGCAGGAGCTAACGCGAGTGCGTAAGTCTAAAGAAGAAGACGCCGAAAGCTTCGGCAAACGCTTCCGTGAGCTGTTAGATACTCTGTATTCCATAGGAGAGCATGGTAATAAATCTTATTACGAAAAGATGGTTATTGAACAGTATATAAACCAGTTAGACTTCCACGTCTCGTTGGGCGTTCGAATCGCAAAACCAGAGACCTTCGAAGAAGCCATTATAGCGGCTAGACAAGAAGAGGCTAGGCTTGCATATAATAGAGGTAACTATATTAATAATAAGCCTTCAACGCCACAAGCAAAGCCAAAGGAGTTGCCTAAACAACCAGGCAATAATAATCACATCCGTAATACAGCTAACCCATTTGTACCAGGCTTTATTATTCCGCCACAAAATTTTGTACCGCAACAAAATAATATGACCCCCGAACAGCGTCAACAATGGGTACAATCCGCATTACCCTGGAAAGCCAGACCAGCATCAGGTAACTTTAGACCAAATGGTTCAGGTAACTTTAGGAATCAACCCAACATTCCAAAACAGGTGGTTCCCACGCCAGTATCATCGGACGTCACAATGCGTACGGCAGGTAAGCCAGAAAAACCACAGTTCACTCAGCAGTTGTACTACATTCCAATTCAGATGGCCACACAAGATCAACCAGAACCCAGTGAAATGGTACTCTACGAAAATGTACCAGACGGTAACGGCATATCGTTCGAACCGAATGCAACCGTGAACGAATAAGGTAGGTGCTAACCAGGATTTTACCTTGGACACCAACCGAGACAGCCAAACTTAGTTTCGATAAATTTCCAGACCAAGAAATATTTACCGTACATAACACTACCAGAGTTTGACGGTAAGTTTCTTTTAGATACAGGGGCCAGCCATTCAACTATAGCAACTGACGTAGTTGCAGGCACCATATTTGAGTACTGCGTAGAAACAGAACCCTTCCAAATTAATACAGCACACAGCTCATCAGTACACGACAAGGTAGTTTATCTTCCTTTACCTCCCGCGTTTAATAGCGATATAACACATAGATTTCTAATATTTGACTTTGATCCTAAATATAAAGGTCTTATCGGAATTGACCTTCTGCAAAAATTAAAGAGTACCATAGATTTAAATAATAATGTTCTACGTACATCTACAGCGGAAATACCAATACACTTTAGTTCTCCACCCCAAAAGATAAGTATAGAACCCAGATGCGAAAAGATAGTAAAAGTAAAAACTAACTACCTAGATGGACAATACCTTCACGACGATTTAATCTGGTCAGATGGTCTTATGTCCCCAGCAGCTATAGTAAACGTTACAAACGGTTCTTTTAAAACATCGGTAATTAATCATAGTGACCAGAAGAAATGCATCCCATTCAAGCCGTCAATTGAATTAGAAGAATTTCCTAAAATTAACGAAAGAGATAATCACGATATTAATACCATACAGGTTAAAACTAACATGGACCAAACATTAAACGAAAACCTAAAAAAAATCCGTACAGATCATCTAAACGAAGAAGAAAAGCGCGAAATAACCCGGTTATGCTATCAGTACAGGGATTTGTTTTATGCGGAAGAAATTCCACTTACTTTTACACATGCCGTTAAACACGAGCTTAGATTAAGTGACAATACACCAGTTTTCGTACGTAGTTACAGACAGGCTCCTCAACAACGAGAAGAAATTCGCAAACAAGTAGACAAGCTCCTTCAGCAAGGTATCGTGCGAGAGAGCATATCCCCTTGGTCATGTCCCGTACATATTGTACCCAAGAAGCCCGATTCCTCAGGTAACGTCAAATGGAGGCTTGTAATAGATTACAGACGTCTCAACGATCGTATCGTTGAAGATAAATACCCTTTACCAAACATTCATGATATATTAGATAGATTAGGACGAGCACAATACTTCACTACCCTAGACCTTGCTAGCGGTTATCACCAAGTGGAAATGCACCCAAATGATATTGAAAAAACCGCATTTACCACAGAACGAGGACACTATGAGTTCCTTCGAATGCCCTTTGGTCTCAAAAATGCCCCAAGTACATTCCAAAGACTTATGGACCATATATTAAGAGGCTTAGAAAATGTTTATACATACTTAGACGACGTAATAATAACATCTACGTCCCTGCAGCAACACATGGAAAAATTAAAACAGGTATTCGATAGATTCAAACAACATAATCTAAAGATTCAGCGAGATAAATCACAATTTTTACAAAAACAGGTTAACTTCTTAGGACATGAACTAACAGACGAAGGTTTAAAACCTAACAATGACAAGGTAAAAGCCGTAATTAACTTCCCCCTACCAAAGTCTCAGAAGGAAATAAAAGCCTTCCTAGGTTTAGTCGGTTACTACAGAAAATTTATAAAAGATTTTGCCAAACTTACAAAACCAATGACCCTTTGCCTAAAGAAAAATAGTAAAGTAACACACTCCCCAGAGTTCTTAGAAGCATTCAATAAGTGTAAACAGATCTTAACTAACGCCCCAATACTACAGTATCCGAATTTTGATGAGCCCTTCATCCTCACCACCGATGCATCAGATGTAGCATTAGGTGTGGTGTTATCCCAAGGAATAGTAGGATCGGACAAACCAGTAGCATTCGCATCCAGAACACTGTCAGATACTGAATCTCGTTACTCTACAATAGAGAAGGAGCTACTCGCCATAGTATGGGCAATTAAATATTTCAGACCCTACCTCTATATAGATGGATTAGGTACAGTCGTTAAGTCTATCACAGGTAACCTCGACCATGAAGATGCAGCTAAGTTTGAAGAAGAAATCTTTAAAATTCAGAACAGGGTTAAAAACGTTCAGGATTCACAAAAGAAATCCTTAGTATTAGCACATAATACAATAGATGAGTTCAGTAAACAGTTAACAAAATTAAACAATAATCAGAAAAATTTGGCTAGTTTATTGCAAAATGTTACTAATAATTCCAACGACTTATCTAACCATTTACATTTCTTAGATATTTACGTACAGATAGATTTTAGTCTACAGATAATTTTAGATAGGTTAATGATATTAGAAGATGCGATGACTTTTGCTCAGACGGGCACCATGCATCCTAGTATTATAAGCTCTCAGAATCTAATAGAAGAGCTGAGAAACTTAGAAAATATATTTTTGTTTAGACCAGTAGCTAGTATTAGCATTAGTAACATATATAGGATAGAGAAGTCAATTAAAGTCAAAGCTTACAGCACAGAACATTCAGTTAACTTTATTCTCGAAATCCCTTCAATTACCCCAAAAACATTCGACCTTATCCACCTTTATTCAATCCCAAATAAAAACAACCTAACTATTATCCCTAAATCCAAATACCTAGCACTTGGTAATGATGAGTACGCTTACCTGGAAGAAGATTGTCAGCCACTGACCGACAACACCCAGCTCTGCAAGCTCCTCGACACCAGAAGAGTCGAAGACACAGATGACTGCATACTATCACTCATCCAGCATCGCCCAGCGAATTGCACCCACGCTAAGATGAACTTAAGAAGAGGAAAAGTTCAGAAGATCGGGGACAACAACTGGCTACTTGTCCTGACAGAAGACGAAGTCATCAAAACTCAATGCAACACCAAGACAGACTACAAGAAGCTATCTGGGATTCATCTCGCTACAATAACAGAAGATTGCCAGATGATCGTCATGAATAAGACATTGCGATCACACACCGACACAGTCGTCATCAACGAGGTCATACCCTTACCCGAGCAGCATCAAGTCTCAGAATCGATACAATACGAACTCCAACTAGAAGACATCTCACTAGACAGCATCCATGAACTTATCAACAAGGCAAGCGACATCTCCGTGCCAGAAGAAGATAGTTGGCCAATCATAGCCGCTACACCCAGCTGGAACACAATCATCCTCTACATACTACTAGTTGCCGCAGCGTCCTGGAAGCTGTATCAGTGGAAGAGAAAGAACATCCCGGAGGACACCGAGGGCAGCGCGGACGCCGCCAGAAGCAAGAGTTGCTTCTATCTTATGGAGGGAGGAGTTAACTCCTCGTAACACACGTTTACGCTGAGTATACAGCCACCGTCAGCATGCATCGTATTGCAACTATGCATTTACTGGAAATCAGAGATACTTGTTTTTCTTTTGCATTATATTCAGTCTTACACTAGCCACCAGCTCAATATCCTGTATTAAGTAATTAAATTAATATTGTAACAAATAAATATTTTTTTAACTAAAATAAAGAGAGAGAGTTAAAGTTAAAGTAAGAGTTATGTTTCGGCGGTCGGGCCGCCGAAACATAACTCTAATTCTGACTATTTTTAATCGCCACTGAAAATGGTGTGGAATATTATTAGTTGTCATGAACTAAAATTCACACGAACATCTCGAGTTCGGATGCAAAAACAGTATTGTACTGGATTTTTTTCTTTTCTTTTGCTTATATCTCGAAAATGGTGTGTCCTATCGCAAAAATAATGAAAATTTCGACCCCCTTTATAAATCCCTTATACCCCTAATACTCAACACGTAGGTAATTTTTTTTTTTCCATACAAAAAGTTAAAAATTCCATATATATAAAACACGTCGAGGATGCGCGCCTCCAGCTCTAAAAAAAAACACGGGGTAGGGCAAACAAGTATGTACCACGTGGAGTCGCAATTGTCAAATTCGATTTAGTTGTGTCAAAATATTATTTTAATTTAGAGACTTTTTACTACAGAATAGCGTTAAGATTCTCATAGTAAAAAGTAAGGAATTTTAGTGATAGTTTAGTTAGTTTAGTCCGGTGTACAAGAGAATCGGCACCATTATAAGTAAAAAGAGGTAGATAGGTTATAAACTTTCCGCAAGTGGCACGTCAAAAGTTGGCTAATTAGCCACATTTTCTTCGTTTTGTCTCTTTTTCGCTCCCGATAATTACGACATGCCATCCTACTTCCACGTGTCATATAATAGTGTGACATAGTGCCGTTTTTGAAGATAGAATGTTAGGTAGGTAACCTATCTACGTCTTTTTACTTCTAATAATATATCATTGGTATTGAATGTGTCATTTTATTTTGATTGTGTTATTTTCTATAATTGATTGTATTATGTTATGAATGTTATTTTAATAGTTTTAATGAACGTATTTATTGTTATTTATATATGTTTTCAAACACAATGTGAATTGTTCTTGAAATAAATTGAATTGAATCGAATTGAACTCTCAAATCCTAATCCTAAATAATATTATACCTAAATGCGAAAATCAGTTTGCTTGTTACGCTTTCACGCAAAAAACGGCTGAACGGATTTGGGTGAAATTTGGCACATGGGTAGACCATAACCTGGGTTAGAACATAAGATACTTTTTAACCCGATATTCTCTCGGGATCGAGACTTATGTGGGTGAAACCACGGGGCGCTACTAGTACCTATCAATATATAACAGCTCTTCCCTACTTTTAGTCGAGTTAGAGAACATAAATGTACTATGGAGCAGCTATTTTGTTTTTTGAGATTCCATTTGGTGGGTATAGCAAAAGATGTTACTTTTTTTTTAAATAAGGTATGTAGGTACAACTCTCCCTTAAAGTATGCCTTCCCCTAAGGGTAATCGCCTTACAGTCTGTAGATTATTATTTAATCCACGATACTTATCAGGAGTGTCAATAATACTGATACTACATACTGTGAGTAAATCATCTATAATTTTTAGCACGTAGGTTTGGATAGGTAGGTAAATAAAAACACAAAAATATTGTATAAATAAAAATATTTCTTTCTTAAATACTACTTTTATAATACTTACTTACTGATAAAAATTGTGATAAAATATATTAAGTAATTTTGAATTTCTATACACTATAAATAGCTTTTAATAATCTTACAGTTACAAAGGAATAAGACTAGTAAAATCGGAGAAAATATAGGAAAGTAAAAGATAGGGAATTGGACGTAATCATTTAAAAATAAAAGCCGAGAACTCGTGGAATGATTTTGGGTTTTTCGTGTTTTTTTTAATTAAAATTACTTATTTTATCATAATTATGTAGGCAGGTACTGCAGTCGGGCCGTTGAAAGAATACGTTTCACCGGTCAGTTGGACAATTTCCAATAATAAGGATCAAATTCGCAAAACACTTAATTCGTTAGTTATGAAACTGACAGGATGTCAAAAACACATTTTCTCGACGGTCGGACTCTATAGTTTAGTTTGTGATCTTCCAGTGCGAGTCACAATCACTATAAATACTTTTTAACCGACTTCAAAAAAAGGAGGACGTTTGGTACGTCAGAAATCTGTCGTTTATAAAACGATTTGTTTTTTTTTTTTGTTTCTAATGATACGCTGATTTTGACTAAAATAAAGATAAAATCCTAGTTCTGTAAATCGTTAAATTTTGTTACACCCTACAATTGACTTTATAGCGTACTATACCTATTTAAACAAAAAAAACAATAGGTAAATCAACTTTTTTTTTTTAAATTCATGTTGGTGATGTTCTTCAGAAAGGTCAGGTGCATAGTACTCGCAACCGGCGTACGTGTATGACCAGATGTATGAACGTATCCGAGGCAAAAGGAGTATGAGGATCGTAGCAGATGGCGTACTGTAGTTTCTGCCACCAAACACAATAACCTGGTTCTAATCCTAATTTTTAGATTTAGAACCAGAACCAAGGCACTGCTCATTCAGCCTCTTAGGCGGTCGTTTGTCCGTGGAATGGAACATAGACAACTGGTGCTTTCTTCTCTGCGTTAGGGTTGAGGGAGGTGTAGGCGTTGATCACACGCTCCTGGATCTCCCACCGTCTACGTTCGCGTTCCGATTTCGCCTTGCGGATCGAACTGGCCAGCGAGAATGAGAACACAATGCCGATAATCTGAAATTCGATAAGATAAATGTGAATATTTTTGATACGGGAAATGGGTACTAGATTGTTGGTGTGCTGATAAAACTCTGCTGGTAATAATATATTTTTTTACAAAATCATGCCAAATCACGTTCGTAAAAATCATATAACAAAACAAATTCCCTCAGTAACTTAATTTGTACTCCAATGACTTCGTTCGAAGGACGTCATTGTCACGTCGTCGAGCAAATGGTACCTATGGTTATTTTTATTTTTCTTATATTTATGCTTGTCACATATTTGTTAGACAATAAAAAGGTAATCGAGAATCATCCATGACCATCAAAGTTACACGTATTTTAGTAACATCATATTATTCGTTTTCATAATTCGCAAATCCAAATATTCATGGGGACTCGTGATCGTCTTTTTAGAAACCAACTTCGGACACTGACAGGGCTTCTTTAAGGGAGAATAGCAGCTGTCCTATTCATAAAACCACAATTAACTCAACTAATCGCCGCACCACTGTTGGTCATGGGTCTCTCTCAAATTGAGCCACAACATCCGGCCCTGTCCATGCACAACCCTTTTCATATTAAATTTACGCAATACGAGTAACTAGACCAACTAGCCAGCATGAAAAATGTCACTGGTCACTAAGACCCATTTAGAGGGTGAGAAGTCACAAAAAAAACTAACCTGAATGAAAGCAATTGTCATGGCTCCAGCGCCCAACAAACCAGCGCTCTCGTAGACCAAATATAAGACCCTGGGAAGGCATCCATTGGCATACAGCTTCGTGCACTCAGCGATTTCCATGAGCCCAACGCTTTCGTAACGGGACTCGGCACAGCAGGAGTTGGGGACGGTGATGTTGCTGATGGAAATGCCGGAGGTGCCCTGAGGAGGTGGCACGACGGCCCAGTCCATGTAGCTGTCGACACCGCAACAGTTCAGCTGAAGGTAAGTAAAAAACTGTTAGTTATTGGTTTTGATAATTATAATTATATAATTAGTGTACACAAGATATAATGATTTTTTTAAAGAGTAACGGTGGAGTTTCTTGCCCATTCTTCTCTACGAAAACTACCTTTTGGAATCGGCGACTAGAATCAGTTATTATTTTTTGTAAATTTTGACGTTCAAAAGTGCCTTTTTTGTGCCTAATTGAAATAAATTATTTTACTTTTGACTTTGATAAGGTAAATTGTTTCACACTAAGGAGATGTACAACGGTCATGACGTGCTCGGCCTGGAATAGACAATCATACCTAGACATAGACATAAAAACAAGCCCTGGTTTACAGCTAGCAGTGAAATAAACTTTTGTATTTCAGTAACCAACAGTTTGGTTTCATAACAACAGAAAAGTATTTTGAAAAAGTAATATTCGGTGCACACCGTATCTAAAAAGTTTTATCAATTTCCTTGCTTCATTCGTTACAGTTGACCGAGCACAATATAAAATTTTACAGTAAGTATTATAAAAATGGCTTTACACAATTATTACGGGTATCTAGTTAAAGTTAAAATATTATGTAGGTAGTTTCTTTGTTACAAGGGAATAATCCTAGGCTGCGGTAACGCATCGTGTTATCAAAACCCTTATACGTAGGTATTACAAAATGTGATGTATCTATAAATATATATATATAAGCGAAAGGTCACTCACTCACTCACTCACTCATTCATCACGAAATATCGAAAACCGCTTGACGTATAAAGATGAAATTTGGCAGGGAGGTAGTTTATAGTTAGTAGACGTCCACTAAGACCGGATTTTTGGAAATTCGACTTTTAAGGGGGAGAAAAGGGGGTATTTTATTTGTATTAAAAATCTAATTCCTTGAGTTAATAAACTTGAAACTTAGCACGAATACTTATGTATGGAAATTATAAACTTTGCCATTTTTTGTTTTCCTAAACTACCCCCTAAAGGAGGATTGGGGTGTCAAAGTTTGTATGGAAGAATTTTAACATTTATACTAAAAACTGAAAGTAAATAAAAACGTATAAGTAATCAGAGTATTTTGAAAATGGGTATTCATTTTTTACAACGGAGGATTTTACTGTACGGCTTGATTACCTTGAAAATTGGTATAAGTAAATAATATTTATGTCAAATAATAGAAACGTAAAATAGACTTTTTTTTTTTTTTCATGCTATATAATGCCATGGCCGCTATGGGGGATGAGCAATATTGCATTACGTTTGTATTCTTCTATAGGTTACCGCAAATTGTAAAAAGGCTAGCCAAAAGGTTAGAATATTGCAGATAGTTACGGATTTAACCTTTTAATAGATTTTTTTAGATTTAGATTTTAGAAATTTTCCTAAAGAGGGTGATATATAGGTTCGCACGAAGGTAGGTTATAGTTAGTAGACGTCCGCTAAGAACGGTTTTTGCGACAGGGCCAGAGTAAGGAGGTTTAATGGCTGTCGCAAGTTTGTATGAAACTCCTTAATTTTTTGTACTACAGACTTAGAGCATTTAACCTAAATGCTCTAAGACTACAGACTTTAAATTTGGCTGGGAGGTAATTAATAGTAAGTAGATTTTGCGACTGAGCTGGATCTAGAGTAAGTTCACCTGATAGTTTATATATACTGCAGCCTAAAAACAAAACAAAAAATGTGGTGTAGGTAGGTACAGAGAGATTTTACAAAAATAAACAAAATCTATTTTTTTAATAATTGGTGCTTTTAAAAATGTTGCTTGGTAGACAGGCATTTTCTGTTGACTGAAATATAAAAATAGTTAGCGTTAAAAATCATTAAACTTGATATCTTCATAACCACGCGGACGAAGTCACGGGCAACAGCTAGTCCTGCAGTGCTATTCTGTAAAAATCTCACCGTGAAAACTTCGGTGAAGTGAGCGTGGAGTGAGCTGTCAGAGTGTCAATTCCAAGCAAAAACAAACTCACTTCACCTACGTTTTCACGGTGAGATTTTTACAGAATCGACCGGCTGTTATATAATAATAACATGTAAACAATAAATGTACATATCTATACTATGTAGGTACCAGTGCCTACTATAAAGTTTCCTCACCATAAAAACAGTCGATTTTCCAATTAATTTAATTAATTAATTAAATTACTTTTATCATCATTTGTTGCCAACACCGATATTTTCCTTAATAAAGTTTCATAGTAAATATCCTTTAAGTACTGAAGATATTTAGCATAACATAGTGTTGAGTCTAGACAACTGACTCACAATCTCACAATAATATTGAGCTTTATTTGAAAACAAATAGGTAACTATAAATGTAGCCAAGTGCTTTAAATGACTACATTATTGAATACTTTCAGTCCGTGACTTCGTTCACTTGGAAGTCGTAAGACACCACAATACCTATACTAAAATAACAGCCACATTTTTATAAAACTTCCCTGTATAATACGTTTGTAGATTTGGTCTCAGCAGCTAAAATACGAGAAGAAAATATCGTATAAAGAGAGTCGGGACTGGTGACGCGGGAGCAAGCGACGTATAGTAAGTTGTCCGTGTGAGAACCATCTCAGCCTTTAGTAGCAATTTCCCATTGCTTCCGAAGTGTACCTAACCGTAGAGTTTCTTGCCGGCTCTTCTCCCATGCACCTAGCTTCTAACAATACATAAGTGCCCATGTAGGTTTAAAAAAAAAATGATTTAGATTTTTGGTTTTTATTGAATTGATAAACGCCTGCGTTCCTCCATATACTACCTAAAGACACAACACTGATATCTACACTGACTATTGCATTCTTACAGATTATTTCTGAGGAACAGCTATCGCTAAAATAATATAGCTGGTAGATTGTAAACACACGGGATTCCTCAATAACAGTCAACTAACCTCAGATATATTTATTTTTAATGTAACCATAGACAACAGAAGAGGCCTAAACTTAAATGAGTTTTCTGTGTACGTTGTACGACCTATTAAAATACTACCTAGTAGGTATTACAAAATGTAAAAAGAAAAACGAAATATATCAACTGTTGGGAATCGAACGTAGGTTTGCACAGCTGTCGCCGAACCGCAAAGTTGACTAAAATGGCCGTTACTTAGGTATTATATATGTTTGATTGCTTATTAGCTCCATAAAAATATGATAATCAATCAATTCAAAGATTAAATCTGTAACTTATATCTGCTATATTCGTTCATCATGAGATGAACGTCGATTTTTTTTCTACTACTCAAACCTCAGTTAGTCCGATAACCTTATTTGATCCATAAAAGAAACGTTTTTCTTGCTGACTACATGTTTTTCAAAATCTGTGAATGCATCTGCATTCACAAATACTGTTTCAAAAAGTTAAGGACAGTCTCGCAAGACCGTTTATTTGTAGCGACCATCCCTCAATAATCCATCCTTTTTAAGTCAGTCAGTCTTTTACTGCTTAGCTCCATAAAGGTATAGCGTGATGATAATCATTTTAAAAATTTAAATCTGTAACTATCTGCAATATTCTAATTTGCGGTAATAAATCAATATTGCTCATCCCCCATAGCAAATAGCAAGATAATTTATAGGCTGACCAGACTTATAGGGAATATCTATGCAAAATTTGAACAAAATATTTACGTGATGCTGGAACATACATTCAGATAAACAGAGCATTCTAAAAACTATATTTTCAGCATTCCTAGACCTCGTAGCAATCAGTGTTTTTTTTTTTTTTTCAAAAATTATTCGCTAATACGATTCATTATATACGTTGATGTGTACGTGTAGACTACCAAGATACAATTTGACTAATGAGCACGCATTCGTGTAAGTTGTGGACGCTCAATCAATGTGTCCATGCGACGTTGCCAACTTTTTGTATCAACGCTCTACATCATTGATCAATGATTATGTGAAAGGTGCGAGACTTAACGAGGCTTAAGAACTGACAGAAGTGAAAAGTGTTGCACTATCATGAACCCCTCATCTGACAAAGAATCATTGACAGTCCACTTCAGATAGTCCAAGAACATAACTTACCCTGCTTTGAATGAAGTCGAACGCGTCTTCGACCTCTTCGTTCTGATAGTAGTACGGCAGTGTGACCCTCAGCTTCTCATCAAGCATACCGGTGACCTGCGACCGGAGGCTGTAGGCGGCGATGGCGGCTGCGATCTCCAGGATGAAGACCAGACTGAGGATGACTGCGAACTGGTGAGAAATGAGAATATGAGAAATGAGAATCATATACTAAGTACCTACCTAGCTAGTCTAAGACGAGACCATGTTTCATCGTCATTTTCAGTCAAAGGACGGCCACTGGGGGGCATAGGCCTCCCCTAAGTACCGTTACTCTAGCTAGCAATATTTTAGTAAGTGGTGTAGGTACTTTTTTGGTGAATTCAAAGCTGCGACAGTAACATGTAACATAACAACATAGCCTTGTTTCCCTGAAGGGTTGGGCAGAGGTGTACATATAGTACACCCACATTTTGCCAGTTATGTTTTTTTTAAGTCCCATGTAATAGGGGGCGAGCCTATTGCCATCAACCGGGCACAACTCCAGACTCCGGGCTACTACTGAGAAATTCCTGTTGGAAAAACCCAATAATACTTTGCCCGACCTGGGAATCGAACCCAGGACCTCATGCTCAGCAGTAGCGCTTGCGATCACTAGACCAACGAGGCAGTCAGTACAGTAACATGTGTCTATATTTTGAATCCCCACACGTTCAAAAATAGGCCTATACAGTTTTAATTTTTAGAAAAAGTTCCGCTTTTAAACGAACGACTTACAAGAAACAGTATCTTACTCTATGCTCAGTCTCAATATGCCATATATGTTTACGCCCGGGTACCTACTATTCAATAAATAATTTACTTACAATGTTAACCAAGCAGGTGCTCTCCTTCAGTGCGCCCACGCACCCGAAAAGAGACACGAACAGCATGATGATACCGATGGCGATGACGAAGGTGGCCGGAGAGAAGAACTTGTCGTCAATGAAGAAGGACACATCATGGTAGATCGCGTATATGGTGGTGCCCACTGATATTATTAATGCTGAAGTTAGCTGGAAAAAAGAAAGAATCAATTAATTCAAGTAGAATTTAATTTGAAGCAGTGGTGGAAAATATATATTGAATAGCCTTCTAGAATGACAATGCTCTAAATGTGCGCTAGGTGCACCCTGCATTGCCGTCAGCCCCACTACCACCACAGATTACAGACACTCCGCAAAATCATTTAAATAAAAGGCGATTCTTGCTACAAAACAATTAAGTACAATTCAAGTCGCACAGCGCTAATCACCTACAGGTATATTCAGCTAGAAGTTGCCTCTCTTTCTATCGCGTGACTCTTAGGTCTTCTGACTACGTTATACTGAATTGGCCCGACAAGACTAGCCCGCCGCGTACTTCTAGCTTCTAAAATGCGGGGGTGCGCCTTCTGTACTTCTGTGACATAGGTAGGTTTAAAGAACGCTAGGACCAATTCAAGGGAAATTAAAGAAAGGACCCATCGATGCTAGTTCTAGTCACTGATGCTATATCTAGATGTTTGATAAGTTTCTTCAAGCATCTAACGATATAACTTTTCGATATCTACTTAAATGTATTTATTTGTGGTGAAACATCTCACCACAAACCGATATCTCACCGTCTGTAAAGTTAACACAGAAAAAACAAATTTTTAAACTGATATTTTAAGTGACTACACTACCGGCTGAGACCCAAAAAAACCAAATTAATTTATTTTTTGTTGTATCATGGTTAAATATTATGTGAACCCATCCCATCTGCATGAGTTTCGCTAGCTAGTTTGTTTTGAACCTATACAGTTCGTGTTGATACGACAAAAAAAGTAGTTATAAAACTAAACTAACTGCTAACTTATACAGCATGTGGGTTATAGTATTAAACTCATCACATACATCGAAGATTACCTCAATCAATCTGCCTACTAGCCTTTTCCCAACTATATTGGGGTCGGCTTCCAGTCTAACCGGATGCAGCTGAATACCAGTATTTTACATGGAGCGACTGCCTATCTGACCTCCACAACCCAGTAACTGGGTAATACGATACCCCTTGGTAAGACTGGTTGTCAGACTTTCGGGCTTCGGACGACCCGTAACGACTGTCTAAGATCCACGAATGACAACCGGGACGACCGACGACAACGGTTCCGAGGCACGGAGGAGTCTCGGTATGTAAAGATGGTCACCCATCCACAGACCAACCCCGGCAAGCGTAGCTTAACCTGACGGATCGACCCGTGCGGCAGTTACTACTTAGCCACGAGCTCCTCCGAAGATCGAAGATTACCTATACAGGGTTATTGGTTATATGTCGGCAATCCATTAAGAGGATGTAGGAGAGGTCATGTACAATCAATGACCCCTTTTGACTCGTATACAAATGTCAAAAATTTTCGAGTCATTTGACATTTTATATTTTTATTTCATACAATGCCAAAGTACTCAAAAATGGTTTTGAAGAATTTATCTTCACGGTGTGTGGTGGTATACGATCGAAGTTAATATACATTTCATATTATTTTCAAAGTGTAAATGTTTATTTTACAATGTTTGTAAATATGTGAGCACTAATGCATCTATCACATAATTAATTTTTGTCATTTTTCATTATTTTTACCTATCGTGGTATAGTAATCTTATTCTAGGTGCATCGTCTTCATATATAATTAGTGTATACAAGATATTGTGAAAACATTTTAAAAGAGTAACGGTGGAGTTTCTTGCCCACACTTTTAATTCTTATCCATACGAAAACTACCTTTTGAAAGGGGCGACTAGAATCAATTTTTTTTTTTTTTTTTGTAAATGTTGACGTTCAAAAGTGCCTTTTTTGTGCCTAATTGAAATAAATTATTTGACTTTGTGTGACGACCTTTAGGTATAAGGTTCTCGGTAAGTTTTCACACAATCAATACTTTAATACACTCGAGAGCAATGAATCCGGGTCATTTAAAGAATCCTATAAATCTCGGAAACTAAAAATGCTAGGTTAATGCAATAAATTGTATTTAATAGACAATGTAATACTCCTTAAATGAAGGTATTAAAACTTCTTAGTTATTGTAAAGTTATATCATAAAAAAATCAAATTTGAAAAAGGGCCACTTTCGAAGATGGAACTACGAAATTACAGCATTTGGTTTTGCTTTTGTTTGTAATCTGTCATTTATGTGGGTACATAAACCATGTTGATAGTGCTCTATATTCATTATTCAAGCTGAAATTATGTCGCTTACGCCTGAAGAATGCACCAGAATACTTACAATGCTGGAAACCGGCCGGAGTCAGCGCGATACAGCCAGGACTGTCGGTGTGTCGCTGTCAACAGTACAAAGAGTTCTCCGACGTTACGAAGAAACTGGTTCTAACCTACACAGACCAGGAACGGGCAGAACCAGGTGTACCACAGCACGAGAAGACCGATACTTGGTGAACACCATGCTTCGAAATCGCTTTCTTACAGGAACTGAACTCACAAATCAGTTTCGACGCCTCGGAGGAAGTAACCCAAGTGCATGGACAGTAAGACGTCGGCTTGCTGAATCTAACTTAAAACCCCTTAGACCTGCAAACGGCCCTAAACTGGAGCGTGGGCATCGTATTTCAAGACTAAGATATGCCCAGAGCCACGTAAATTGGAGTATTGAAGATTGGTCAAAAGTTATGTTCTCCGACGAATCAAAATGTATGCTCTACAAGCACGATGGAAGACACAGAGTGTATCGAAGACCAGGGGAAAGATTCAAGCAAGCATGCATCGAAGAAAAAGTAGCCTACGGTGGTGGGTCTGTACTTGTGTGGGCCGGAATTTCTTCTGAAAGTCGCACAGAGCTGGTGATCATAGAAAACGGCTCTTTAACTAGCGAAAGATATGTGGAAGAAATCCTCAATGATCACGTTGGTCCATTTATGGTCAATTTAGGTGAGGATGCTATATTTATGCATGACAATGCCCGACCTCATACAGGTAGGATTGTGAATGACTACCTTCAAGAGATGAACATTACTCGTATGGAGTGGCCAGCGCGCAGCCCGGATATCAACCCGATCGAGCATGCTTGGGACGAGCTAGGCAGATGCGTAAAACAACGAAACCCTCCCCCAATCACGCTTCGTGAGCTCAAAATTGCTCTCACAGAGGAATGGGAGAATATTCCCCAAAATCGTATAAGGAACTTGGTGTACAGCATGCCAAACCGCGTAAACGCAGTAATGGAAGCACGAGGAGGCAATACGAAGTATTAAAATTCAAGAAAATCGTAATAAAGTTCAAAAATTTCATGTTTCCTATTTTTGTTTTAAGAAGAGATCAGCAGTTTTTTTCTTTATGTAATTTTGTGTTAATAAAATGTATGGTGACTCATATTTTTTTTACTTTCATTTAAGGAGTATTACATTGTCTATTAAATACAATTTATTGCATTAACCTATCATTTTTAGTTTCCGAGATTTTTAACATTCTTTAAGTGACCCGGATTCATTGCTCTCGAGTGTAGTAGCTGTACATGTTTACCATGCTTTTAACGCATAGCACGCAATTGAAATTTAAATATTATTTATAACTAGGTATTATTGTATCCCGAGGAGGAAAAAGAGACTAATAAATAATTAAATGAACCACCAATAACAATGGCTTCAGTATACCTACTAAATGCTGCTCTAATAAACATTTTGCCTGTTTAACAGTCCAAGTAAAGTTAATAAATAATTAATAAGTTAATTTAGAACCCTCTTTCATAATCTTGAAAATGACGACCGTGTCATTTACGAGTAGAGGGTAAAAATCTGACAAACGTATATATTGCTAAGCAAATCAAGAAATAAATAGCCATCCGTCAAGAGCCATCATTTAGATTTAAAGCGTTTTAACAATAACGTGGTACAAAACAGAGCCTGTCTGTTAACTCTCAAGACAGTTTTTTGTGCTAAGTAATGGTAATGTCCACTAAAGCGCAACTAATTTCTTGTAGTATCTCTCAACTCTCATAGAGCAGTCTACCTCATACAAGAAGCTATAATACTTTACTAGATCAGTGTAGGACTCTAGCAGCTCTCGTTGCTACTCTAGCTAGAGTGTCGACCATCACACATTTTAAATAAGTATTTACTAAACATAAGACTAGCCACTGGTATGCACATGAAACTCCATAATATTGATTGGATCATAATAAAGCCAAGTGACCACGAAAGAGTCAAGACCTTGACATTTGAGAGAACGCTGAAAATCGATACACTCGTGACGAACCGCTTAAGTCATTGTACAGA
Organism: Xanthia togata; assembly: GCA_963853775.1. Classification (NCBI taxonomy): domain Eukaryota; kingdom Metazoa; phylum Arthropoda; class Insecta; order Lepidoptera; family Noctuidae; genus Xanthia; species Xanthia togata. The sequence goes on along the minus strand of OY970802.1, from coordinate 5,172,883 downwards.
GGTCATATCATTTCTTTCAGTTTTTAGTTCAGTATATAAGCTGCGAATAATTAATATTTTTCGTTTTGATTAGATATAACTGTTTTAATTGTAGGGAAAATATCAAAAACAAGATTATTGCTTGGATAAAATAAATTCAAAGTAAATTGGTCGTCTTTCTTGGTAATTATAGCTACAGTATGTAGACTTGTCTGACTTTATGGTACACCTACATTCAGGAGTGCAGACTGTGGGTACCTAATTTTAGTGGATAACATTTTCCCACTGGATGAGAGAAGCACAGAACTGGTCGAAGTGGTGATGCTTGGGGAAGGCCTATGTCCAGCAGTGGACGTCTTTCGGCTGAAATGATGATTATGATAATGGCCCCCATCACCACCACATCACTATTCTGTTAGTTTGAATAAAATATATAATGTAATAACACCACACTACAAAATGCCACAATATTAAATATAATTGTGCGATGTTCATATTCCGTTCTCTTTAATATTTAACAATTTACCTGTTTGAGAAACAGACTTACTGAGCATTTTAATCGGTTCTAGCAAACCAAGGTTTATCAGGGGGTAACTGGAAAAACTAAATAAATGTTTCCCTAATTTTAAAAGTTTATTCCTATTAAATACGAAAACAAAACAGGATAACCACAAGCGAAGCACGCTATTAATTTTGGAATAAGTACGTATTTATCATACAGTCAGCATAAGATAACATAACATAACATAACCCTACTTATATTATTAAGTTTGTGAGGATGGTTCGATGGATGTTTGTTACTCTTTCACGCAAAAACTACTGAGCGGGTGAAATTTTGGCACACAGACAGTTTATACAACTTTTTATCCGGATATTCCCACGGAATCGAGACTTATGCGGGTGAACTGCGGGGCGCTGCTAGTCTAATATAAATATTATCTGTTGTACATAAAAACCAAGTATTTCTTCCAGTAGGCGCAGGCCGACCCGCGCCCGGTTCTGGGGGGCCCCCAAATCTTTAAAAATACTTTTTTATCAAATCCCAAGCAAGGTCAAAATAAGTTCAATAAGTTAAAGGCAGTGTTTGTAGGGGGCCCCCTACGTAGGTATGCTAAATATAAATATGGAGTGCTACAATTTTCGCATCCTACGTTCTCAAGTTATTCTGAATAGGTTGACAAAGTAATTCCTATTTCTTTATAAATGTTCAAACGAAAATACCTAAAATATCCAGAGTGCAAACATTTTCGAACTTTTTTGCTCGCTTTAGGATCCAGGTCAAAAGAAAACCTAACCTTTTCGAGGTACTGTGCAAAAGTTTCGAGTTCGTTTCGCTCGCTCTTATATTTTAGTTTTTCTAGTTCTCTAAGTTTTTTTTTTTCTTGGGCCACCTATAGGCTTAGTCCGCCACTGTTTCTTCATGATAAACGGTTATTGTGTGTTAAAGACGTGACAACGAACAACAGAAGATATATATATCCTTGTTTATAAATAACAATTGTATTTTCTTCTATTGATTCAAGTGCTTGGTCAATTACTTCGCCTGAAAACTGTTATACCATAACAGACTTAAGTTTTGTTTACGTAAAGGTGTTAATGGCATGGATATCGTATCGATAAATGCCATTGATAGATATACTATATATAGCCATACGTAGTCTGAAATCAATAATACTGATAAACGGCTGAAAACAATGACAGGACGGCCTCGCTTGAGTGCTGAATAGTTTATTTTATGCAGCGCAATATTAACGTTGTTGACTGAGGCTTTTCTTCCCACACCTAGACAGTACTGATAACCGGGTTGATAGAAGGTTCTGTACTGTATGTCGATCACTGAATCTGCTTTCCCATACGATAACATGACGACATGGTGCTTCGTCAATAAACTGCCTATCAATGAGGCTCTGTGTGTTCCAATAACGACCGACTGCTGTCAGAGATTAACCCGAAACCACAGATGAATATGAATGGTTCACTCCGTCTCCATTTTAGGTATGAAGCTAAAAATACGCGGCGGGCCTCAACGCAACGAATTCTCTTCGCTCGGCTCTATACCGAGAGTTGAAAATCCAGTGCACGAAAAAAAATCGGGGCGATTTTATTACGTCCCTGCGTACGTGGGCTTCCGCGATAGAAAGAGAGGCAACTTCTAGGTAAATAAGCCGACGTGCGCACGGGCGTAAAAATATCGCGGCGAGACTTTATCGCGCATTGATTTTTCAACTCTTAAGTGTTGAGCCGAGCGTTGAGAATCCAACGCGTTGGGAACTTGGGACGCACTCGTCCCAGCGCGTTGAAAAATCACACTGTTGGATTTTCAACTCTCGACGCTGAGCAGAGCGTTGAAAATCTCTAGTTGCCGAGAATCGAGTTGAGTTGGCGTGCAATAGGAGTGGCCTATGTCCAGCAGTGGACTGCTGTAGGATGAGGCGCGACGCGACAACGATAATTGTTCTACCGTGAAGTTTTCTTAGAGTCGCGTTGCACCTGTTTGCCTTCATGATATGACTTGCTATTGACGTAGGTAGGTATTTTAAAAGTTGAGAAGCACATACCTAAGCACAAAGTTTAAGCCGAAATGACAGGGCACAAGGGCTAAAAGTCATGGAGTCGAACTTCCAAATCAAGACCGTATTCGAACTGTGTTTTCAAAACGACAAACGAATTATTGCAACATTGCTGAAGTTATTGACTTAGAACGAATTGGATAGATAAGCTGATAACGGAACAATGGAATGCTCACCAAACGCCTTTCGAATGATATGGTGGATTCGCATCGAAAAAGGGCTATAAGTAGTTAGACAAAAAGGAGGGTTTCGGTGTACTCCGAGGAAACTCTGATCACACTCAGGCTTTAGTAGCATTTCACACGGAAACTTACAACGCCTAAGAAGAATCATTTACCTGAAAATAAATTATTCTTATTCAACCTCTATAGGTAACATTTGAGACTAATAAAATGCTGTAACCGCCGCAGTATGACTAAATTCCGATCACGTGGAAATCAAGAACAATATAATACACGGCTCATTGTTTTGTTTCTATTGCACGGCCATTGAAATATAAGTAAACATAACGATATGTCAGCTGCAATAATAATGTGAATTAATTACAGTTCACGTTCCTATTATATTGCTTTGAATATGTCTTCATATAGTTAGGAATTCTAATTAGTTTGCTAACACTCAGAAGGCTATTGTCTTGTACATAATTTACTTTACATAAGTAATGGTGAATTTAATTCCTCATAGCACCAAGTATCAGAAAGGACACTTTTCTAAAGTGAAGTGAAAAAAATATCAACTGTCTGAAAAAATCACACAAAAAGCACTGACACAGGGTCAGATAATGGTATAATTAGCAGGCGAACATTGGGGAGTAAATTAAAGGCTGATCTGTTGAATTAAATAAAAATAAAACAACATAATTATGACAAAATCAAAAGTAAGGCCATTTTAATAGGTAACATTTGACAATTCATCAAAATTCAACAACGTAACCTTGTAACCCCGGGCATAAAATAATATTTTTTTTCGTTTTGTTAGAACTGTACAATTGCTTAACTTTTTTAAATTACAATTACATATTTATTGTAATAATGACCGATACGAGTAGGTAATTTTACGATTTGCTTTCACTAAACTGACAGACGTCAAATGTTACTTATTAAAATGGCCTTACTTTAATCGGTTGAGCACTGAATTGGACGATTGTACAAAATATTCTTACCGTCCATTTGAACTATTTGTATCTACCTAATTAAAGCTTTTAACACGATTTTTAATTGAAAACCAAGAATAAAAGTTATTTTAATGAAGGGGCACATAACAACTTTTATCTAATAATTAATAAAAATAGCAAAGCTATATACTAACTTGACTAAAACTATTAAAAAACTAAAATATAGCATCGAAAAATTCATCCGCATCGCTGTCGACTGTTAGTACACCCAAGAGACTGGCCGCGTTGCCACGTTGTATGGCAATGTTTAGCCTCTGCCCAAGGAAAAAACCATCCCTTGGATCACGGGAAGTGTCAAATAGCCGTTTTGAGATTTCATTGAAGAGGCTTTGAGCAGTCGGACCCCACGGCCCGAGGGTTTCAACCCCAAACCTAATTAGATTGTTTCTACCAAATGTTTTAAGACGAGCGCTAGCCCTGCCGTCATTAAAGGGCATCAAAAAATTCATCCGCATCGCTGTCAACAGGAAAAGTGCCCAAAAGGCTGGCAGCATTGCCACGTTGAATGGCGATGCTGCTTCTTAGGCCAAAGAATAAGCCAGCCCTCTGGTCACGTGAAGAGTCGACCAGCCGCTTGGCGATGTCTTGAAAAACTAAAGGGGCACTCGGACCCCATGGCCCTAGTGTTTCAACCCCAAACGGCTCATGTAAACAATAACATTATTTGTACTACAATCCCTTTACCAAATTGACCAATAACTATTATGATAGAGCATGCTGTCATACTATTACATCTGGTATAGGTAGATACGAGGGATTTACTTAATCCGGTAAATGTATGGTAAACATACAAAGTATGTATCGTTGACGTCATTCATTTAAGCCTTCTAGAGAGGCAAAGGCTGACATGAAAAACCCAGCGAAAGTGGTTGCGGTTTTTTTCTTTCTTTAGGTTTCACACTCAATCGACCTTATGACAACTCCTGGGTTTTTTATTTAGTTATTCTTTATTTTCGGACAACAATGATCCAGCGTATTAGTAAACAATAATATAACTTATTACTAGTGTTAGTAGTTAAAATACATGTAGAGTCTTAAGAACACAGATTAAGTAGCATTGTGAAAAGGACATCCTCAACTTAATGTTTAGTGATTACCTATCCTACTCACAAAACTTTTAATAATCGGAGAATCTATTAGATACTCTCCGCCATAGTTTTTAGAACGCTGTTGCCACTCGCCCGCAACCTTGACAACTGCGACGCGGTTTTTGGCATGAAAGCCGTCAGTTCAGTTTTGCGCAAACATAGTGGACGCGCTTCACCATCGTGGCAGTCCCAACAGCCTCCTAAAAATATTATTATACTGTTCGCGTTCATCCAGGGCTCTTTTGGTATAGTTGACCCAAAGAAGCCCCGTGTAGAAGCATATAGGGTCAAATTAAATTACCTAGTGAAACTCTGCAGATATGACGGCGGTTGGTCACAGTTCTAACCTAACTTAACCCATTTGGTAGCAGTGCGCTAGCTTAGTTAGGTACTACGTCCAACTCAGCCGAGTTCGGGGTCGAGTTAGCGGGGATGAGTTGACGGAGTCAAGTTGTCTGGGACGAGTTGTCGGCGTCGAGTTGTTGAGGTCGAGATGTCAAAGTCGAATAGTCCGGGTTGAGATGTCTGGGTCGAGATGTCTCCGGGTCGAGTTGTCCGAATCAAGTTGTTAGGGTCAAGATGCGGGGTCGAGTTAGCGGGGTTGAGTTTTCGGGCTCAAGTTGTCGGGGTCGAGTTGTTTAATTAGTATTCGAAAATATTGTTGGAACTGCTGAAGATTGTAAAAACTATCTATGTGTGAGCACTGTGACCATGTATCTTACATAAAGCTACCATTTACTGGGTACGTCTTTCATTGACTTGATGTGCCCTTGCGGCTGAGAGTATGTCATGCTCACTCAAATGTCTAGCTGGTGGTGGCGTGTGTGTTGGATCGTTAAGTTCCCTTCAAAATGGTTGAGCTAAACGTTGCTGATCCATGCGTCATGTTCGTGAACGGGCGCCGTCAGTAGGGACTGGTCATCTCTTATCTGCCTCGGCTTATTTCAATTTTTGAATTGTTTTTATTTTTTTATTACGGACGCTTTTTACGTGCACCGTTCGAGTTTTCGGGTTCGAACCGTCACGGGGTCGAGTGGTCCGGGTCGAGTTGTCTCGGGGTAGAGTTGTCCTGATCCCATCGATATCTAATGAAGATAATAAAAAAGAAAGCAAACAACGATACTGTTGTACTTAATTTCTTTCTTTCTGTGTTGGTAATTTCACGTAACTTCACCTTACTACTTTAACGGTCGCTGATAGTGTAGTTAGTTACACTTAAAACTATGAGATTAGCAAATCTTTTTTTTGTTTTATCGTCATTTGATACCCATCACATCTGCGGAGTTTCGCTAGCTATTTCACACTGTGTAAGTGACAAAGCTACTTGTAATTTTGCTTTGCAAGGTTCTACTCTTTAGGTCTCCAGAGCGTGATTACAAAACCCGACGACCTGGCCTGCATGCTCGGGGGATTAAAAGTGTGCGCTAACTCAACACCCGGAGCGATTCGGACAAGCACCTGACCGAAATCAACGGGCTTTTGTAAACACGTGTTTCCAAGGTGCTCCCTTGAGACCTATATAGAATGGATCCTTGCTTGAAAGTTGTTAGAAGTGACTTAATTCCTCTTCAAAGGATTTTTTCCAATAATTACTCATGCCAGTCTATCCATCGTAAAAAGTAGGTTGGAATCTCACTTTCTACTAAATGTATGGCAAAAGTTTTTTCCGATTTCTGACTTTTCTAGTACTCATAGGTACCTCAGGTGGTACGATAGAGTTTTCTGATCCTTATAAGAAACAGGATCGATTAGCATCAACAAAAGTTGTTTGTGAAAACTGCTCATTTTCTTGCTGACTGTATTTTTTTTTTTATCTATATCTGCATACCGAAATGTCTCGAAAACTTAATGGCAGTGTCCTAAGACCGTTTTCCTGTAGCTAAGTACAACGGTTTCGGAAGCTGCCCTTGCTGCCCCATCTCAAAAATCCACCCTGTATACATAAGATATCGAATACATTTATTGTTAGATGCTTGAAGAAACTTATCGTTATCAAAAGAAAACTTTGGATAACGATAAGTTTCTTCAAGCATCTAGATTACTAGCATCACAATAACATAGCATAGCAAACAATTGATTGACTAGCGTTCTTTTATCCTATGTTAATATTTTTGGGGATTCACAATCGTCATTACTTGCTTTCTTTACAAACGGACGCATTTCTGCCAATTTCACTTCGCAATGCATTAAAAAAAAAAAAATTTGGCCTTCTCTATTTCCTCGCTCAATTATCTAAGGCTAAGCTACCAACTATCTCTATATTAATTATCTTAAGCTATTCCCATAAAAGAGTTATTTCAAGGCGAGACATTATAAAAAAATATGAACGAAGAATGGTCGACGAGGGTCATTGCAAGCCGCGCCAACACGTAACATGATCGATATTCGAAATTCAAAGCTGAATGATGCCATAAAAATGTTGCCAGCCTTCAAATTCGTGTAGATAAGCCGCTTATATATCGCTGGCAATATTTTGTATAGTACATACTCAACTTATCGCGACTGTGACTAAAACAGGCTAACATCACCGTTAATTATAGCCTTCGACGTTATCATTTGGCGTTAATTACACCACTTTGTAACGTTATCAATTATCATATATACTAAGAACGTTAAATACAAAGTGCCAGTGCGATATTATCCTTTAAGTTTCCTTTAAAGGAACTAAATACATACATAGATAAAAATGTTTCATTATATTTCTATGAACATTTATCTGTAACACTAATTCTATAGCTCTTACGTATTTGCAATACCTACTTTGGTACTATTAAACTTGTGCTAAAATAAAAAGCCGATTTTCTCCTACTGTATTATTTTAAAATATTTACATGCACCTTATTTACCATCTCTCAAAATCCATTTAATTTAAAAGTATGGACACAAAGGTGTCATCACCAATTTACATCTATAAAACACAGAACACCTTACCGAAATAATATGGCGTAATCTTTTAAAATTATGGAAACAAAGGTACTTATCATCACCTATCAGACAAAGTTGATACACATCGTTAAATAAAACACAGACAAGACCTTGCGCAAATAATATTGCGCATTTAAATTAATACACAACAAACTAATGCCATAGATTTAATAAAAACTCACCACAAATATAGCTGTGATACACAACAGCATGTATTTGATGCACTTCATTCCTACTTCCAAGCTGTTCCGCGTCATTTTCGTAGCACAAAATGTCCGAATGATCTTTCCACCTCGGTAATCGAAACTGTACTGAAAATTTTCACTGTTCCTTATCAAGTTGATAAGGTAACGCTCGCGCGCCTCGTCTAGAGGTGTTTGTTTCGCGGGAGTCATTTAGAAGGCTATATAGGAGAATATGACGTTCTTTTAACCAATTAGCTAGTCCGCTTTTGAGTGGAGCGCTAATGTATTAGCTTAAAGCAGACGTCGTGCGGCAGACGGCGCTAAATGTTATGTGATTCAAATGGTGGAGTAACAAACAAACTTTAATATAATGATTCTTTGAATGAGGAAAAATTTTGATCCAACCATGTGGTTATATTTACCGCTAGTAAATACAGGATAAGAAATTTAATGTCCAATTAGGTTGTTTATTTCGAAGCAGTGAGGTTTAATACTTGCGGAACAAGGTCAGTGGCAATCAATAATAGAGCTATGTTTTTTAATTTAATAATATTGTTTGTTAGCCTGTTTTTGTCGTTGGTATTGCACGCATAGCAAATGCTGTGTGTCACAGGATAGATTATTGATCACCAGTTCATCGATATTCTTGCTCATTGGCGTGTTTGCGATATCAGATTCGGGGCGTAGCTCTGACGTAACGGTGGCGTAGCGCTACGCTAACGCTACGACAACGCTACGCCACCGCCCCGGCGCCCATAACGACTGTCCAAGATCCACGAATGATAGCCGGGACCAACGGCTTAACGTGCTTTCCGGAGCACGGAGCGGCACGGAGGAGTCTCGGTGTGTAAAGAAACTCAAACTCAAAGAATTTATTTCAATTAAACCATTTACAGGCACTTTTGAATTGTCAAAGAGTCAGTCAATTAGTTAGAAAGTTGAAGCTAGTTGCCCATTCCAAAACGTAGATCTCTATGGAGAAGAACGGGCAAGAAACTCCAAGGACACTCTTTTAAATATAGAAATTACAAAATCCTGGGTACATTACTCTTGTTGATTCTAGAAGTGAGAACAATGTAAAAAAAAATATAAAAATCAAAAACGATTAAAAATATAAGATTAAAAATAAGCCCTGGCAGATAAGATGATAAGATGGTCACCCATCCATGGTAAACGTAGCTTAACCTGATGGATCGACCCGTGCGGCTGGTATTAGCCACGAGCTCTTCCTTGTGTTATATATTCATGAAGCATGAGTTTTTTTTAAAATGTAAATTGTATTAAAAACGTTTGAAATCTCATTTCCAACTAATTATCTAAACAAATATTATACAGAGAAAGGATTAGATTTTTGTATGTATGTTTGTAATGAATAAACTCAAAAACTACTGGACCGATTTTAAACATTCTTTAGCCAGTTGCTATATTACTACTGAGTAACATTAGGCTATAATTTCTAGCTGGCGGAAGCTACTTTTAAATAATTATACTGATTTCAATCTCTCTGTAGGTGGCAGCCAGCAACGCAAAACATATATTAAAAAAAAACATGCTTACTTTTTAAACATTTATTTTCGTACCACAATGCACTTATTTTAATAACAGCTAAGTTAAATGAATAACAAATAAATAAACAACAAAATACTCTCTAGGGATACGAGGCTTTCTAGCTGATAATTCAATTTGTATGATATTTTGAATTCGGACGAAAATTTTGTTAGACTAGGATTTTGTACCCAATGAGTGCCAACGGGACCCCATTACCCCCACTTTCACCCGTCCCCCGCTTTCCGTCCGTCCGTCTGTATCTTTTGAACCGTAATAGGTAGACACAATTTTTTTTCCCAGAATGTTTACTAATATGGCCGCTATAACAACTATTAAATAAAATAAATTAAAAAGGGGAGCCCATACATAAAATGTGTTTTTTTCCTGTGTGTCGGCGACGGTCCTTCGAGTCCGACTTGCCCGCCACGGGCGAGTCAGACTCGCAATGAAAGGCACACTTTTATTTTTAATATTCCTAATTTTAAAAAACGTAGGTATCCAACGGGGGTGTTGTTTTCATGGATTTTCAAATCATTTGGCTGGAATATAAATGTAAAATGTTTAGCTGCAGAACGCAAGTTTTGGTATCTTATTACATTATAGGTAAGTACATAAAAGTATTTACAACTTATCTACATTACAATAAATACGTCATTAAGTAAATAAAAAATGAAGGTTCCTCTGTTTAAAACATACTGTTTATTTATGGTAAGTAAATCAAAATTACTGATTTTTCTAACTCGTTAATTTTGAAAAATTATTGCTCGTGTTTATTTACCTACAGTGAAAATAACAACATAATTATTGTTCACAGTATACTAATAAATATAAAATAATAAATGTACTTATCATAGAATTAATATGACTAAACAAAAACATACACCTAAACTAAAACACACAAATAGGCACTGTTAATTAAATCCAAATTATAATGATTAATTACAGGATAATAATTTAATTGGAATAAAACAGACTAACTATCTGAATCATAGCAATTATTATACTAGAATTAAATATGACACTAAGCACGTAAGTCATTGGTCCCTGCTGTCGTGTAGTTAGACATAAGCCCAAAAGTCTGACTGTCAGACTTACCGAGCGGTATCGTGTGCTCGGGAACTGGGTTGTGGAGGTCAGACAGGCAGTTGCTCCACGTAAAATACTGGTATTCAGCTGCATCTGGTTAGACTGGAAGCTAACCCCAACATAGTTGCGAAAAGGGCAGGCAGAATTATTGGATATTAGCATCTACGTCTTCTTCTTAATTTCGTCTGGTTAGTGACTAACCTGGTGTCAGAGTTTTAAAGCCACCCATGGACCTTTCACCGTTTTTTAAGCAAGGGATAATTATACAATACGCATATGAATCCGAAAAGTCAGGGGCCCTACCACCACCAAAATAATACTGCCTTGGGTTCGAGACCTATGACTTGGTAGTCCGACGGTCACACCTCTAACACTGCTCTACGTCGAGCGTTCGTATATCATCCATTTTAAAATACATAAGTAAATAATTAAATACTGAATTTATTGCTTATTTTACTTATTCGCACCTAAGCAAAAGAAAATGCCTAATTATATTTCTTTAACTGAAAGAATTTATTTGTTGCAATTTCATTTGATAAAATACACTTAGCTTATAGAGGATCTCTTGTACATCTGTTATGTATGTATACATACATAATATACTAGGTAGGCAGAATATGTAATTAATTGAGAAATATTTTTTATTTTATTATTGTAAGTACAATAAGGCCGGTGAATCATGGCCGGTCTGTACCATAGCCATAGAGAATGGACTGAGCGTTCCTGGTTCAGTAGTGCAGTGAATACAGACCCAAAAGTACGAGAGAGACAAAGCGAATTCGCGGCCAGTAGTGGTCTCTTTAGTAGTACTACAGGTATTGGCCGCACAATCGCTTTGTCTCTTTCTAGAGAGTGGTCACCTTTGTGAGGCTAACGCTCAGTCCAATTCTCTATGTCTATGGTCTGAACATAGACTCTCCGAACTTTTGCGCATTTAAACTAACTAACACTCACCTCATGTCACCATTTGGTTCCTAAAAAAAAATATTGCACAGCATTCTGCGCAAAGTTCGGATGGCCATGATTCATCGGCCATATTGTCACAGTTTAAATACTCGCAGTAACAGTATTATATATTCGTAGAAAACAGCCGAAACGACACGCTTCAAAATCTCAGTGTATATCGTACTCAACAGTCTCGAGTTACGCACGGCCACGGAAAATTTATCTACCGAGCGGCCGTAGGTAATTATTTCAAGGTCACTGTCGAGAAATAATACTGTTACTTCATTATACTGTGGTATTGTAGTAGGTTGGGATTTATAATACCTGTGGTTTATGCAGTCAATAATGGTACATAAAAGAAAAATCCCAGTGATGAAGACAAGTGTAATAGCCTAAAACATGTTATTGTTTATTGATTTAACGATTAAATAAATAGTAAGTAGTTTAATTACAAATGCTTTGCTATAATAAATTGTAAGAAATGCGTATTCAGGTATGTTTTACATCTTTGTAAGTTTATCATTATTTGTTCTGGATTAACAAATGACACGGACTTCGCATGGACCGACACTCTTTTTCTTAAACAAGTAATAGGTAGGTACTAAATATATCTACTAATAACAAACTTAAGGGTAAGTCCACAGTTAAGGGTAGGCGCCTCGCTCTTCTCTAGATATTTTAGCCATCCATAATGCACCTGCCACTGCCAGAGCCTGAAAAAATAACACAAATATTAAAATAAAAGAAAATCATTGTAATTTCTATGCAGCTAAAGTTTTGCTAAGTTCTGCTGCGACTAATTAAGATTGCCAAAGTACTTAATTAAAGTAATTGGAATGATTAGGTTATTAAAATAGTTTAGACGTTACGTATTGAACGTACCTGAGCAATACATCAACAGAATGGATCAGTAGATATAATTAGATCGAAAATTATAAAAATGCAATGCGTTGTTTGTGTAGGTGTTAAAAGCATCGACATTCCACATGTACAACCTTTTTAATAAGTTTATAGAGGCATGGGGATCAGATCGTCCGACCAGCCGGGTGTTGTGTCTGGTGGGCTACAGGGTGTTGTATATGTACTCATCGCACCAAACTCTGTCCGTCTCTCTCCGTCAAACTCTGATTGCGCGATGCAGGATTTTTGCGTGACGTCAGTGTGATGCGTAGATCATATGTGGCGTTGTAGATGCCGCCACAAGTTGAGACAGATTTCTTAGCAAAAATCGTCTTGGGTGCAAATAAGAGCTATGTATGGCAATAGCGGTCATTGATATCCCTGATATCTCTCCGTAGGAACCCCAATAATAAACTATGTCTGTTTTTACGTTATGGGAACATGTTGAAGATCAAAGATTCAGGACATTCACGGACTTTATATCAGGATTTTTTAATAAAAAATGCTAGAAAATGTAGGTGGGGGTCAATGACTGCTATTGCCATGATAAAACGCGACAACTATAGATGTTAAAAGCATCAACATCTCTTTAATTAGTTGGGACACATTTCTTAACAAAAGTCGTCATGGGTGTAGATAGCAGCTATGTAGGTTGGCAGGAAGGCGATATTTCCACGGTTTTCTCCTCATCATCATCATTGGAAGCCTTGTTCCACCCTCAGCTGAGTTATAGGCTTCATCTTTTGTGCCATGCTTCCTTGGGCTATGCGAGTCTTCTACCTGGTGACACCAGTAGCCAACCGGTAGAAGGAGCGCTGGTAGACCACTTCTTCTTCTTAGCGTGTCGATAGCAATCTAAATATACTCGGCCCAGAATTCGACCACTACCAGCGCTCCTTATACCGGTTGTCCATGAGATAAAATAAAAACAAGTGCACGCTCCCAAGTTATCTCACCTGCATTAAAACTAAGAATATACCAGCTATGCCGATCCCAGCTGCATGGGACTGCACCCAATATCCGAAGGACGCCGAGCAACCGGTGGCATGTGCTGCAGTCAGGGTGCAGTTGAACGTGGCCACGGCCCCGTAGACGTGGTTGCAGCAGCTGACGGGCAGACCCTGAGTGTCCTGCGTGTTCAAGGGTTGGAACCAGTCGCTGGCGTTGTTAACGCCGCAGCATTGGAACTGGGGAAGAGTTTGGTAAATAATACATTTAAACATTTCGTTACAGCGTCTATCGATTACAGTACAGTCTCGAATACTCCATTTATTTGGCATGTGTCACGGGGAACCTGAATTCCATAGAACGTCTTGTAGTGCAGGGAAAGGTCGAAGGAATAAGAGGACGCGCAGAATGCCGGTGGACCGACCAGCGCCCTAATTATCACACGACTGGCTTGTTGGTCTAGTGGTCGGAAGCGCTAATGCTGAGCATGAGGTCCTGGGTTCGATTCCCAAGTCGGGCAAAGTATTATTGGGTTTTTCCAACAGGAATTTCTCAGTAGTAGCCCGGAGGATGGAATTGTGCCCGGTTGATGGCAATAGGCTCGCCCCCTATTACATGGGACAAAAAAAAAACATAACTTGCGAAATGTGGGTGTACTAGGAGGTACACATCTGCCCAACCCTTCGGGGAAACAAGGCGTGATGTTATGTTATGCAATCACAATCTGTTTCATTTTGACAGTTCAACAACATTCATTGCGTTACTTACGGTTTTTCGTACATATGAAGCATTGGATTAGTAGATATCCTTCAAAATGATTCTGATTGATTGATCGTGTGTTACGCAGGATAAATCCGCAGTGAGCGGCGCATTACACGAATGCACAATATTTTCCAGTCGACAGAGAAGGATGGAGTCGCATCGTGAGGCAAATCACGGCTGTCCGAAATCTCACTGCAACGTAATGACCACGACCGCTCTGTCAAGAGTGCACCAGCAAAGAAGAAGATGCAAGAGTTACATAAACACACTTGTCGCCTAGGAATTAACTTCTTACACTTAAATAGTAATTATAGTAAATGGTTTAGTACTTATGTCATCTTGCTTGTTTTTTTGTGACTGACTCGATGGTCGTAGCTCTCTATAGGTAAGTGCAAGGTCGGGTTGGTGTGAGGTCCCGAGTTGGGCAAAGTTTTATAAGTTTGAATCGAAAAATCGCAATTTGCAGTAGATTTCTGCCGTCATCAGGCACAGACGGGGGTAACCAGGAACAATTGACTCACCCCATAGAAATAAGAAAGATCTAGAATCTTTCTGGGTGGGTCGTTACGTGATTATCGCGAAACGTAACGTAACTAGTGACTTCGAAGGAGTCACCTGTTTTGAAAACTAGTGATTTTAGAAACTAGTTTTTTTTTTTAAAGTTCTATTCTATAATTCAAAATGGTGATTCTATCGAAATATACAGTTATACGTTACATATCACAAGCTTTAAGTTTTTGGAACGAATAAGTTTTTGTAGGTACATATACAGTTACATCATTAACGTAATCATCATCTGCCTAGCCTTTTCCCAACTATATTGGGGTCGGCTTCCAGTCTAACCGGATGCAGCTGAATACCAGTATTTTACATGGAGCGACTGCCTATCTGACCTCCACAACCCAGTAACCGGGTAATACGATACCCCTTGGTAAGACTGGTTGTCAGATTTTTGGGCTTCTGACGACCCGTAACGACTATCAAAGATCCACGAATGACAGCCGGGACCAACGGCTTCACGTGCTTTCCGAGGCACGGAGGAGTCTCGGTATGTAAAGATGGTCACCCATCCACAGATCAACCCCGGCAAGCGTAGCTTAACCTGATGGATCGACCCGTGCGGCAGTTATTACTTAGCTACGAGCTCCTCATACATCATTAACGTAATACTAACACAAATAAACTTCCCTTCATACTTTATTCAGGCTGAGAACGGTTGTTTTGTAAGTAGTTACATTTTCGATGCAGTATCGAAATTGTAAACTACTTACAAAATTACGTGTTTACAGTTTGACTCGAAACTAGTTATGGCTACATGCCCCGTAGTCAGTTATTGTAACTAGAGACGTGAAATAACGCCCATACCTAGATTAGATTTTATGGCTCGCCCCCTAATATATCTACCACTACCTACTGCGGCGTTTTTCTATTGAGAAAATTGTATTATTTTATGTTCCTGTTCTACGAAAACTTTAGAAATATCACGTAGTTACTCATATTATTTTATGGCTCGCCCCCTAATATATCTACCACTACCTACTGCGGCGTTTTTCTATTGAGAAAATTCTATTATTTTATGTTCCTGTTCTACGAAAACTTTAGAAATATCACGTAGTTACTCATATTATTTTATGGCTCGCCCCCTAATATATCTACCACTACCTACTGCGGCGTTTTTCTATTGAGAAAATTCTATTATTTTATGTTCCTGTTCTACGAAAACTTTAGAAATATCACGTAGTTACTCATATTATTTTATGGCTCGCCCCCTAATATATCTACCACTAGTACCACTACCTACTGCGGCGTTTTTCTATTGAGAAAATTCTATTATTTTATGTTCCTGTTCTACGAAAACTTTAGAAATATCACGTAGTTACTCATATTATTTTATGGCTCGCCCCCTAATATATCTACCACTACCTACTGCGGCGTTTTTCTATTGAGAAAATTCTATTATTTTATGTTCCTGTTCTACGAAAACTTTAGAAATATCACGTAGTTACTCATATTATTTTATGGCTCGCCCCCTAATATATCTACCACTACCTACTGCGGCGTTTTTCTATTGAGAAAATTCTATTATTTTATGTTCCTGTTCTACGAAAACTTTAGAAATATCACGTAGTTACTCATATTATTTTATGGCTCGCCCCCTAATATATCTACCACTAGTACCACTACCTACTGCGGCGTTTTTCTATTGAGAAAATTCTATTATTTTATGTTCCTGTTCTACGAAAACTTTAGAAATATCACGTAGTTACTCATATTATTTTATGGCTCGCCCCCTAATATATCTACCACTACCTACTGCGGCGTTTTTCTATTGAGAAAATTCTATTATTTTATGTTCCTGTTCTACGAAAACTTTAGAAATATCACGTAGTTACTCATATTATTTTTATTTTATACCTAAGTCTTGTCAATCTCATGAAAAATCTAATTTACGAATAGCAATTTTGGTTTGGTCACCTGCCTGGCCTTTCGGGAATACGGGTATGATATTCTGTAAGTTTGCGTGCACACTGAAAGCATATCATAACGTTGCGTGTATACTGAGCAAGGTGAGGGTCATGAGATACTAATGGTAGAGCAGGCCATTATAAATTAAAGGCACTACCTTCACTAGAAGGCTTGGCTGGCTCCATCAAGCTACATTTAACATTGAAAATCCGGCCAAGTGGGAAACGGACTCGCTCACGAAGCGTTCCGTACCACACGGCTTCTTGGAGGACCCCCTTCAGTCTTTAACTTTAAATTTATTTATATTATTTGTTGGTAAAGATGTGTGACAGACGGACGGACGGACAGCCTAAAGGCTCCCGCAGAGAGGCGCGACGTGACAGTGCGACGCGATTCTCGTAGAACTATTTCCATAAAGTTTTCATAAAACTTGTTTTAATACTAGAGTCGCGTCGCGCCTGTTTGCCTTTAGTAGTAGGGTCCCGTGGCACCCTTTGGGTACGGAACCCTAAAAAGGTTATTTAGTCTGGTGTTTAGTTTAAATACACAGAGCACAGAGGTTACAAGGGGTGTTTTACGGCTCAAATAGAATTCATCTTCTCACTTGGTTTCTGCGGTCGCTTTAAGATGGGTTCCTCCTATCTGGCAGAATCTTGATGCTCCGAAATTTATTTGTCACACTTGGCATAATCTTCTTTAAACGAATATTTTAAAGGCATAACAATGATTTAATATAATTATTGTTTAGCCGAATGTTTATACAATATGTCCGAATTTACAATGGCATAATTTTAAGATGGCAAAATTTTATTTGGAATCATTTTATTAGGCATATTTCCATTTCTATAAAATATTATTTTAAATCTTAAATTTAATTAAACTATTGTCATATTATGTTGTGCTACAAAAGTTAGTGACAGAAGCGAATCGCTTCAAAACCGACTCCACGTAGTCTTGTCTGCCCTACCCCTAGAGTGTAATTTCAGCCCACGTAGGCGCGTAGGGGCGAGGCGGCCTGCGAGCTGAGGAGCATGTGGTGGCTGAGGCTGGCCGGCCACAGCAAGCCGAAGCTGCGATAGTGACCGTTAAAACCATCTGCGACGCTAAGCTCGCGAGGGACCGCCGGAGCCCCGCAGCGCCGGCGCCGTGACAGAAACCATGCCAGCTGCATGTTGCATGCTCGCTTGCATGCTGCATGCTTGCTGCATGCATGGTGTATGCTTGTTTGCAAGTTTGTGTGAACTTCTGCGATATGATAGTTCTGCTTTTTAATTATTATGAATATGAAATTGATGCCTAAAGATGATCCTGACTTACAAAATTATGAGTTTTGATTGTATGTGTATCCCAAACAATTTTCTTCGAAATGAAGTTTATGCTATCCGCTGTTATGCAAAATAATATTATGACATAAAAACATCTGCTGTAAAGGGTAGACCCCTTTAAAATAGGTACTTCCAAGGGCCAGATAAAAACAGACGAAGCTAGGCCGGGTACCTACTCAGGTATTTCGGAAAGACTACAATCAACCAGCATAGGTAACTTACCTATGCTGTGGTAAGTAAAGAAGGTTCCATACACGAAGACGCGCCCCACTTCGCGATTACTGCACTGTAAGCTGTACGGAGTAGAGCGGAGTGGGGCGCGTCGTCGTAGGTGACACTATCTATAATGGAACTCCAACACATAACGATTTGGATAACAGCTCAAAAACTTTTCCTCTAGGAATACTTTCTGGTGGAGACTGGAGAGGTCAGGAGGTAACATTCGATTTTGATCTGTGATTCCGTCAATAACGTGATTTTATTACATGAAGATGAGTCTTATTCTGTTTAATACCTAGTTCTGACCCATTCATGGTGCAGTAACTTATATTTATAACCACGATTAGAACTAATGAACTGCAATTGTTTCGTATGTCATGTGAACTCGAATAATGATTTGTTAGGATCATTGTGTTCTGTAGGCCCGGGCTCCATCAAAGCAGAGAAGAAACGAGAGGAGAGTAGATGTGTTTTTGGCAAACAAGAGAATTTCATTATTCACACATCTCGTCTCCACTCAGCTTCCAATGAACAAAGTAAAGCACCTGTCAGGGTTCGAACCTACGACTTACAACTCGTAAATCGCGGCCGTTACCAGTGTGCCACCGTCACTTGTGGCAATTCCTACATGTAT
This sequence comes from Xanthia togata, assembly GCA_963853775.1. Classification (NCBI taxonomy): domain Eukaryota; kingdom Metazoa; phylum Arthropoda; class Insecta; order Lepidoptera; family Noctuidae; genus Xanthia; species Xanthia togata. Next base: position 5,154,129 of record OY970802.1, on the reverse strand, counting down.
GTCAACAATTGTGACTATCTTGACCCCCGACCCTTGCTCGCAGAAGCGCCAGCCCGCGTTATGCTGAGAAATGTAGATTTAAATTCCCCGATTAATAATAATGAATTATCTTTGATCCAGCCTGTCCCAACTTGCTGTCCTCCCCCCAGCGACGCCCTAAGCCGAGGTGCGTACCCCACAGGGGGTGCCCTTAGCGAGCGCTCGCCTAGTTTTAATTAGAATAGTTTTGCCCCTGGCTGGAGGCTTTGAGTTTAGTAGCTTAAGGCAGCCGCAGGATTGTCCGGTTAAGTAGTCATCACCTCAGAGGTGAGCTACGAGATTTCAAGAGTCAAAAAAAAAAACTATCTTGAGGTACATCAAGCATTTCCAATAACTCCAATTAGTAGCAAAATTCAGCTAGAAGCTTTGCACGTCGTCGTAGTGACGTCAGGCAGTTTACATCTTTACATAGCAACATGCATACAACGCGCGACGGTCGCTATATACTCGTAAATAATGGTGCTAATTTATCATTATTACCATAATCAGCATATAGCAGACCACTCCTGCACCCTAATCACCACTAATTAACAAACTTTCAATCACAATCTCAATGATTTTGAAGGATATCTATACCTAATCATCTAATAAGCTACGAGTAATCCATCTGTCTTCTCAATAACGTAGGACGTGTTGAACTGTCCAAATGAAAGCCATTATGCTACATGTTATAGTATTACGCTATTACCCCGCTGGTCATTGGCTTTTCCATTTGCACCGTAAGCAAATGGCAAATTTGAATTTGACGAGAAGCAAAGAATTAAGGAAATATAGGCGTTAATAGACGAAAAAGGTACATATAGTAAGGCTTATTTTGTTTTCTTCCTTAGATGCGCCCCTTTAGTATGGCAGCAGCAGTACTTATGTCTCATCATACCTTTTAGCCAACCTGCGAAGATCGTCGGGACACGTAGCCTGAGGGTTTTTTACCTGATATAATATGTAAGTAATTATTAGGTCGTAAGACGACAGGTGGACCCTTAGAACAACCGCTTGGAAAGACTCACACGGAAAGAGAAGAAGAGGCAGTCCTGCAGAGCGTTAGCACAACAAGATAGTGAAATTGATTGGCAAATCATGGCTTGAGAAAGAAAAAACTGGAAATTACTGGAGGATCTTTTTAATTTAAGAATAATAAAGGCTTTTTAGATTTTAATTATTAAGATCAATACTCACATCCTCCTGAACCTGGTCCCAAAGCTTGGTGACTTCGACGCTCTTGTTGACGCCATACAGGTCCATAGTGGAGATGAGCTGATGCTGCACCAGCACCACTGTGTTGCCCTTCAGAACGTACCCAGCGATGCAGGCCGACAGTTGGAAGATAAACATCAGGATCATGGCGCCCGCGAACTGGAAATGTTAAAATTAGATGATCAGATTCATTGGAAATAGAGTAGGATCTTATAGAAGACAAGTCGTGTACCCAATAGGCTTCCATCGGAAAACTAACTTCTTCAACATTCAAACTTTCATCCCTTATTAAACACTTTCGATTCCACCCACTTTTTATAGAACTCATACTCCGGGAGGGTTACCGGTAGTGATGTTCAAATCCGCTAGAATCTATAGACGTGTTATAGACTATAAAATATTTTTTTCTAGCGCGTTGTTTTATACTCTATCATTATAACACGTTACAAAACTCGGCCTCAGTCTAACCGCGGAATCGATATCATTTTATTTGGCAACACGCTAGACCGATGCGCGGTCTAAATGTTATCTCACAACGCGCTGTACACGAAAGAATATATGTATCTCTTGAAGTGTTAGGAAATCAATGAACTTTCCTTCATACTTTGCAGACCGTCTATATTAATAATATAAAATAGATTAAACGTTATTATAAAAGTTTGTGAGACATTTGTGCAGACTCTCTTGTATATCGAACTTAACTAACTAAACTCACAAAAAATCCTTACTGAGAATTCTGCAAAAAAAATCGCTTACCTATATCTAAAAATAATTTTGGCAAAACCAAAATCGAATTTGACAATCGCGACTCCACGTGGTACTTGTTTGCCCTACCCCGTGAATTTTTTTAGTGCCGGAGGGCAGCCTCTACGGGTTTAATTTATATGGATTTTTTCTCGTTTTTTTGTATGGAAAGTATGAAAACTATTTACTATTTGAGTTTTAAGGGCTACAGGGGGTCGAAATTTTCATTATTTTTGCGATGGGAGACACCATTTTCGAGATATTTAATAAGCAAAAGAAAAAAAAAGAAGATGCAGTACTGTTTTTTGCACCTGAAGTCGAGGTACTGAAGAGAATTTTAGTTCATGAGAACTAATTATATTGTTACATATTTGTAATAATAATATGTGTAACCTAACATAATTATGTACGAGGGTGAATCAAAAAATTCTTGGAATCAATATTAAAACATGCAAAGATTTAAACAAAAATAAAATATTTTACACATTATTCTAATGCAATGCATTTAGAATAACGCGTTTCTAACTTCCTTATTCCTTGTTTTTCTTGACTCTCGAAAAACTCCTCTACGGCAGACATAACCGCGTCATCATTGTAAAATTTTGTTCCACGAAGGTCCTCTTTAAATTTTGGGAATAAGTGAAAATCACTTGGGGCTAAGTCCGGAGAATATGGTAGGTGGTCAACGAGATTGAAGCCAGCACAGCAGATTGCGTTGAACGCAACTTCCGATCGATGAGCAGGAGCGTTATCTTGAAGAAACAAACCACGATACGCCCAACGATAGTTTTCCACGACGTTTTTCTTTAATCGCTTCACGCACTTTCGGGATTCAATTTGTATAATAGGTTCCAGTAATCGTCTGGCCTTTTGGCATGTAATCAATAAAAAGGATTCCTTTACTATCCCAGAACACTGAGGCCATAACTTTGTCAGCGGAGCAACTCGAAATTTCTTAATGGATGGAGAGGATGGTCGTTTCCAAGACATGCTTTGTCTCTTAGTTTCAGGATCAAAATGGTGGACCCACGTTTCATCCATGGTGACAAGGCGACGGCAAAAATTATCCGAATCACGCTGGAACATTCGAGATTTCGCTTAGAAATTTCCAAACGTCGCTTTACGAATACGTACGAATGTTACCGACGAAAACAGTCGGTTAACATTCGTGGCACCGATCTTGCCGACACTTTTAATAACCCCAGTAAATCAATTAAAATAGACTGAACGCTACCAAATGATATCTTTAGGATCTCAGCTATATGTTTTTTAGTTATTCTTCTGTCTTCCAAAACCAGATTCTCAACCTTTTTGACATTTTTTCCGTAACGGAGGTTGAAGGCCGCCCCGAACGCGGGTCATCTTTACAGCTTGATCTACCTCTTTTAAATTCAGCCTCCCAGTAGGCAACCGTAGAATAGGGTACAACATCATCCCCTAATGTCTGCTAAATGTCCGAAAAAAAATCCTTCATAGACATTTTTTTCAAACTGAGATATTTTATCACCTCGCTTTTATCCATAATTTTGGGTTTTTAGCAACTCGTTGCACAAAACAATTTTTAACGTGCGAACGAACTGACAAAAACAAGTGACAGTTTGCATAAATATTGTGTGATTGACACTCTTTAATTTTAATATAGAACTTCTCCCAGAAAAGGTTTTATTTATATGCAATTCTAAGGACTTTTTGATTCACCCTTGTACATAATATGTAACATTTTTATTACACATACATACATAAATGTAACATTATTAAAGGTATGACCAGAGCACATTTCCAGGACATGGTGGCCTAAGCATTAAGCATTTTCAGTATGCTGGTCCGCACCTCCCTAGGGTCTTATCCATGCTGTTCAATTCTTGTATGAGACACTATTATCTACCTGCAGAGCTGATGAGGACGCTAGTGGTGCTATTGCCAAGAACAAGACTGGGGAGGCGTCGGATAGGGACAACTATAGGCCTATATCTCTTTAGCCACCATAACGGCTAAGGTTCTTGACGGTGTGTTTGAGCGTAGAATGGTTGGACAGCTCAATCCACATGAGTCACAGTTTGGTTTTAGAGCTGGATTGTCCATGGAAACTGCTGTTCTGGTGCTCAAGCATACGGTTACAGTACCTAACCTAGTTTCTAAGTTCTAATATTAGGAGTAAAACAATATGGATGTTTTCCGAAGTAAATAAATTGGATTGAATTGAAATATATATAAGTCTTACCCAATGGTTTAGGTTGCGCGTTGTCTGCTTCGATCAATAATAGTAAATTCAATTTTAATTAAGTACTTTTAATATATATAAAAAAATAAAACTAATATATTATTATACAAACTAAAATATAGCGTCGAAAAATTCATCCGCATCGCTGTCGACTGGTAGTGTGCCCAAGAGACAGCTGGCCGCATTGCCACGTTGTATGGAAATGCTTAGCCTCTGACCAAGGTAAAAACCAGCCCTTGGGTCACGGGAAGTGTCAACCAGTCGTTTAGAGATTTCAGTGAATAGACCATGAGCACTCGGACCCCACGGCCCTAGGGTTTCAAACCCAAACGCCTCGAACATATTGTTGCCTTTAAGGTTATTATACTTTCACTGCTTGAGGTTTTCTGCAGCCGCAGCGGCAGCGCCAGCACAGCACGCTGAGCCAGGAAGATGGGATGGCGCAAGAGTATCGACACACGTTGCGTCCCACACTAAAGGCCTACCCACCTTCCATGGAAATAAAGACATGCCGTCCGGTCTCTTGCCATCATCGCGTGCCAGACCATTAAGTTCTAACACAGCTGGAACGCCGACGGTGACAAGAGCTCGTTGGATGATGTCATTAATGTTCGCGTGCCGCGCTAAGCGACCAGCACTTCGGCTGCAAGACAAGCCGTGGTGTCCGAGGCTGTTGACAACTTCGCCACAGTGACAGCGATGAGGAGAAAAACAAGGAGCTCCTAGTCGCAGGGAAGCAGCGATGCGGAAAGTAGTGTCGTCGAACAAAGTGCCTAAGTTCAATAAAGGTAGTGCATGAAGCCACAGGCCCGACTCCCATTTACCCACAGCCAACAGGCGCGCACGCTCCGCAGCAGTAGCAGACGTTTCAAGTAAATTGTTTACTACTCTGCAGAGCGACTCATCCCACCGTCTCTGGGAAAATGGGTTGTCAGGTGGATCTGAATTCGGGCAAGCGAGTCTCCAGGCATCCATAGCCTCGGTGAGACACGGCACAACAAAATTAATCAGTGTGGGGGCCAGGATTTTCCTGATTAATTTCTCAGTACCGTGGACCGAGGATATGAAAGCCGATAAACTAATACTGGAAATTTTGCGAACGCCGAGGCCTCCCATACGGATAGGAAGTGTAGCTTGTGCCCAAGCTCGGTCGTCCATGGCCACATTTAAGATTAAAGTTAATGTATAGTTTGGTCCATTTTGTCTAAAAGATGATTGTGTTTCCATAAATGAGAAGCGCGAAGGAAATATATTAATTTAGAGCCGAAACAGCAGTATCGAATTAAGGTTATGGCCGATTAAGTACTTAGATAGCAAAATTAAACGATTTTTATTGTTGACTTTACCTTTTGCCCGCGGCTTGGCTCGCGTGGAGCTTGGAAATTATCCTTTCCTCCTCCTTCCTTTAGAGAAGGACTACTGAGTTAAAAGGATACAATGTCCTAACCCAGGTCATGGTCTACCTGTGTGCAACATTTCATCGAAATATGTTCAGCTGTTAAGGTAACAGACAGATAGACAGAGTTCCTTTCGCATTTACCTATAATCTCTGAACTTAATAAGTCAGTAGATTTTGTTTTATTTTATCTCTTGTCTACAATAATATCCTGAAACAGGAAGGTAACCATAACCTGGTAAAATCGCACGCAAGGATATAAGGACGCTTAGTCTGTGTTGCCAGTTTGTCACCGAGTACATCACTTTTACTTCTAGTTGACGTATAATAGGGATTCTATAACCTTGTAAAGGCCGCAGGAATTCGCTGGATGCGGGAGGCACAGAATCGGTCGAAGTGGCGGTGCTTGAGGCCCTATGTCCAGCAGTGAACGTCTTCCGGATGAAATGATGATGATACTTTTACCTTTTGAACATTATTATTAGTACCTGCTCGGGTGAAAATAGAGAAAACGAATTTTCCCAGATATGAGACATAGCTAGATCGATTTTTCGTTCATTGAAATCGATATGAAGCCGTTTTCGAGAACCTTAGTAATATTGCTCATTGATAAAGTATTGTACACAACAAAATTACGCCTGAATTCCCCACAGGATTAGGCAGGTGTAATTATTATTAAAGACAAATTAGTGGTTGCTGGGCCCGATCCCCAGGTGTTTTTGGCGATTTCCATTGGGAAATTTTCAGTTGCAGCTCGGAATTTGGATTTATCCCTGGCAAAAGGCGAGTACGGAAACCTCGAAGTCCTAATATTGAGGACTTATATGATTCTCTTAGCAAGCCTAAAGCACGGTAATATTATAGCGTTTTGTCTACGGGAAAAAGATCGGTAAGTAATGATAATAATATTTAATTACTAAACTGTTGATAAACAAACAATCCACCTTGTTGGAAAGATTGTTATCATCAGACAATTAACACAATACAGCTGAACAAACTTTTTTTTTTTCTGTAAACGGTTTTAAAAAATGCACTTCTATTTAAGTGTGTTGCCTACCACACTCAAAAAGTGCGTTTAATTTTAAAATTAAAGTTAAAGCGCCGTATCTGTAGGCACCTAGGCAGTGTCTATTGATTTCCCTTTATATTTTCGATGTACCTAGAGACGCCAGCACGTCAACCTACTACAACCTGTCAAATTTCTTTAATGGATTTTCAACTTTATCACTAAAGTATAAGGTTCAAAGTTTATTGGGAAAATTTGACAGTTTCGGATAGGTTGATGTGCTGGCGTCTGTACTTAAGAAAAATATTTAGACAGGTGTAAGTCCAGTGTGGTCTATCTTATCTTTTCGTTCGTTTTATTTGCAGATATAAAGTTTGCACACAGGAAATCATGGCGACATTGGGTGTGAATCTACGAAAAGATTCCTTTGTGTTGACTGATTATTTACACTAAGTAAATATAACAGTACCGTTCAATTCCGTAATTCGAAATTCGAGTAGCGGACCTCGTGTAGCAGAACATGACGCGAGCCAGTTGAATTGAACTACTGCGATTTCGCTGCTACTGTGAGGTGTGCTACTGGCGTTAAAGTAAAAAAATAGACTCTCATCATGTTCCACTACTCGCATTGGATTCGAGTAGCGGAACATGTTGATAGAACCTAGCTAGATATTCCTAGAATAACTAAGTATAGGCTGACTTATATCAGTCACCGTAAGATTGTAAGAACCGTTAGTTTATAAATTTTATAATCTATCGGTAGTAGGTATTTCCGTTAAATTATATAAACTGTTGAATTTTTTTTAACTGCATTGGGTTAGGTTAGAATTAAAACTGTGATCAACTACTTCCAAGTTGCTTGCAGCTAGGAAGGCTAATAGCGCTAAGTGCATTGCGTCATCGCATGCAAGTTGACATTAAAATCTATAGATTATACAGGCAAGAAAAAAGGTGAAATAGCAACTACTAAATTATTAAGCATGTCAATTGACTTTAATTTGAATTGGAAGACCCATGTTGATTCTTTAATTCAAAAACTACATAAGCAATCATACGCTCTACATATGCTGGCAAAAATGGTAGACACTTCTGCTGTACTTGCAGCATACCATGGCTACGTGGGGTCCTTGATAAAGTATGGTATTATATTCTGGGGTAATTCCACCAATAAGGACATTGCATTCAAGGCGCAAAAGCGGTGTATTAGGGGCATGTTTAATATCAACCAGACATATAGTTGCAGACCATATTTTGTCAAATATAATATATTGACATTGCCATGTGTTTACATTTATGACTTATGAGATTGCTAGCTTCGCAAGAACTAACAAACATCTTTTTGATAAGTATAGAAGTAAGCGGCATGGTGATAAAATTTGTGGCAAATCTAGCAAGACGGCCATATACCAAAAGCATTTTCAGTATGGCACCGCGTATATACAACCACTTACCAAAGTCTATACTAGCTAATCCATCCATCAATGAATTTAAAAAGAAATTAAAAAGATTCTTGCTATTCAAATGTTATTAAAGTATCCAGGATTATTTAGTAGAGGATGTAAGAACAAATTGTACTCAAAAATAATGTTGTTGACGTGACATGTGATTAATGCGCTGATTAATTATTTATCTATTATTATTATTTTTAACATTAATTTACAAATCTATCTTGACATTCTCATTATTTTAATTTTCAATTATTCTATTGCCATTGTTATTTGCTAATGTTTCATTATTATTTGCCACGGTGAAATTACCAAAATTATTTTATTAATTATTATTGTTGCAATGAATTGTATTATTAATAAATAACAATATTGTGTTTGTGAAATTGTGACACAGTCAAAGCTTGAGATTTGCATGCCTCAAGGAGGTTGAACTTTAGGTGTTATTGTGTGTTTAGTTTTTGTGGATTTAGTTTAGAATATTATAGTTTGTAGTTTTTATTTCATTTAGGTAGTCTATAATGACTTGTTTGGAAAATATGTAGACTTAACTATCGCATTAGGGCAACATGTAAAGATAGATTTAAGGTGTTGTTTTAATAATAAATAAAAAAAAAATATTTTCTATTTTTAACAACTTTATGTAATTACCCATAACAGCAAATAAATGATTTTGAATTTGAATTTAATCAGCCAGTTCACATTTTGTCAGTTTTCCAAGGACAGATCATAAACTATCGAAAAATAATGCGTCAAATTGTAAATGCTTTGGTGCCGTTCACAATTTTTCGACAGTTTATAATTTAACGGAAATAATACCGATAGATTATAATAGTAGATTTTACAACGAGTGCACAAAACGAAAGGGCTGATAGTAATGTCGAGGATAAAATGGTTTTGTGGACGAGTTATAGGTAAACTCTGCTTTTCACTTCGATTGCGAGGAAATAAAACAGTAGTATAACATAATATTTCTTTACAATTCAAAGTAAAATTAGTACAGTTTTGAATACTGAAGGAAATTGTTTTTAATATTTTTATGTCTTAAAAACACTTAAGGCAAATAAATTAAAGTAAATATTATAAAATAACAAATTCTATCTATGAACTTCTTATTGTGTTTGGGTGTATGGCTCATTTTCTTTGCCTTAATATAGATACATTTATGAGTAGATACGTTAATGCACTTGTGTATAAAATTGGATTTTGTGCAGCCTATATCCTGCACAAATAAGCACTTTCAGAGCATGAGAAGTGAAAAATGTATAAAGTAACGGGTCTCACAATCTCACGGTGAATGATATCTATAAGCCAGCCTATACTTATTTACTAGCTAGATTCTATCAATTTACTTAGTAATAATACCGATAGATTATAAACTAACGAAGTTCATAAATAAACGGTGACATGGCCACCGGCAGCTGCATCCGGTTAGACTGGAAGCCGACCCCAATATATTTATTTATTTTATTATTTATGTACATACAGAAAAATAGATACAGATAAGACATAATCATAATTATGAGTACAAAGGTACTGCTTTTTTCTTTAGAATATACATTGTTGGGAAAAGGCTAGGCAGATTGATTGATGGGTGCCGGTAGGTTTTTTCAGGGGAGTGCATCTTCAGCTCCACGAAGCGAGTTCCATCATTTTTACTGTTCACCTCGTATATGTTAGGTTATAAGTAGTTTGTTTCATTCATACAAACCGTAACTTTGTAGATTTATGCAAGAGAAAAGCTTAAAAAATAAGAGATTTTTTCATCGCGCCTCGAATGGGATAGGTTCTCTATTATTGTGTTAGGCGTTTTCAGTTATTTCTACAGGGTGTTTGGCGCATGGACCGACACAATTATTTGGGGGATTGGGAGCGTCATTTGGGAGGTTTCACCCAAAGACCCCATGTCCTAAGTGTCACGGTTATTGAGATGTTTTTTTTTGTTTTTTTCACAAAATTACCCGAAATCTCTCCTTTAAATAGTCATTACTTTTTTGTTTATTGTTCTAATTGCACGAAATAACTTTTATTGTATTCTGCAATGTATTCTTATTCTAAATAAATAAAGAACTTTTTTAAATAAAACTATGTTCATAATTTTTGGAAAAAATCTAAAAAAATCATATCTTATTAACCGTGACACTTAGGACATGGGATCTTTGGGTGAAACTTCGCAAATGACCCTCTCAACTCCCCAAAAAATTGTGTCGGTCCATGCGCCAAACACCCTGTATAGTTCTGAATGTTTTTACACCTATATTTTATTTTAAAGCCAGGGGGGTGCAAGTGCACCCACTTGCTGCCCGGCGCCTATGTACGGTCTCTATGGTCTATGATCCAAGATTGCCGTTTGGGAGGGGCGCTGAGGGTAGGTTTTAGCAGTTTTATTTTTGTAGGTTAGTAGGTACCACAACAATTAATATGGAATGACAGTGTTTCTGGTTTTGTATTTTCGTTTTTTGCCACCGACTTCCGAAATTGCACTGTTTATGTTGTCAAAATCTTGTCTATTCATGTATACTTTAAAAATAAGGGAGGTATCATCTGCTAACAGTACAGATACAGAGATACCCATTAAATAGCCTATACCTAAGTCATTGAAGAATATACGATGATGGACTCAGTGTTGAGCATTGAGGTACACCAAACTGAACTGTTAGCCCGGAAGATTTCACACCATTAACATCTACAAATTATAGGAATCTATTATGTAAATAAGAATTTATTACTTTGAGATTTCGTTTTGGACACCGTGATGAAGTAGTTTACGTGTAAGCGTTTCATGATATCAATCAAAGGCTTTGGAGATATATACATGTCGGAAAAACATTACTGAGTTGATGACAATAACCAAAACTACCCGCAGTTCACCCACAGTAATTAAAATATGCCTGATAATAACGAGAGAGACACATAACCTCCTCCGTTATACATAACACAGCAAACTCTAGTAATCTTATTCTAATAGCATTTTGTGAGTTTTCCCATATGTTAATTATGTGTTTCACCAGATCAAACCCGCATCTGTAGTTGAACGACCGTTTGTTAAGCCATATTTTACATCATAAAAGAGACAGTGTAAAAAAAATGCACTTTTTGAGTGTACTGTTTTGAAATTAAAGTTATTTCTTTAATAGAATAGAATGTATTTATTTGCGTAAAACATGGCAAACATGTTTGTTTTCACTTTGAAGCGTATTTTTAGAAGTCGGTTTTTTTACTGAGGCTAAACAACAATTTTGGATTGACTGTGCGTTACTTATTAGTCATTTATATTGGTCTGCATTTGTTGCACTTACGATCAACTACCTCCGCTGAAAAAAAATGTCACCGACCCTCCGCCCTTCCAATGTTCTTCTTCCGTACATCCATAACCGCCGTCATCTCAGTATTCAGCCCTGGTATTTTCATCCCCCCCAACTGCCCCTTTTAACCTCGTGGTCGCAAGCGCTAATGCCGATTCCCGGATTTGGTTCCCAGGTCGGGCAGTGTTATTGGGTTTTCATTAGGAATTTTTTAGTAACAGTCCTGAGTTTGGAAGTTGGCAGTGTGATACCCCCGTGCTTAGGAACTCACGTTGAGCTGTTGGTCCTGCGCCTGATCTCTCGCCGGTCGTGTCGTGCCATCGGACTTTGAGAGTAAGGGAAGAAAGAGGGCACCTGCGCACACACTTGTGCACTAAAATATCTCCCGCGCCGAAGGCTGTCTCCGTTGAGATTGGCCGCCATGGCCGAAATAAGGTCTGGAGGACTATTATTATCATCTTTCATACTGTCCATCCACCATTTCCATGACCTTCCCCTCCTTTCACATTCATACTCAAAAATTTCCTCATGAAATCAGTATTTGTCTCTAAGTATTGGGATCAAAAAAGATAACTGCATTTGCATATATAAGTAGTCTGATGATTCATATACATAATGTAGGTAGGTGCACTATCTATCTACAAGTGCCCATTTCCTTTATCAATAAATATTAAGCATCTTCAGAAACTTCTTTGTCATTTTCGAGTGTAGCTATGTATGTTACAACGGAATAGACTTTCCTTCGTTATTCATTAGGATTCAGATTTTGAAATGAAATGAAATGAAATTTATTTGCAAGAATTGTAGTACCTACATTACAGTTGGTCGGGTTATTTACAGTCTAAAACAATTCGCTAAAACTAGCATGCAAACATAACATGAATTCATTAAATGAAGCTAATAAAATTGGATCATAGTTTATTAAGAATAAGAATGTCAATCATTTGTCAAATTACAAAAGTAAAATGTCAGTGTGAGTTACTCATTCACAGAATAAAATGATTTTTCTATAGGCCATTTGAATAACGCTGTTTTAAAACGATTGATTGGCAGTTATACCTATATGATTTTGGTAATTTATTTTATAACCATTAGAAAGCAACTTCTGTGATATAAGTGGCTTGGCATTGGAGGAATCATTAGTCTATCAGGATATCTTGTGTTAAACGTAACAGTGTCTCCAAGACGTTGAAATATTTCGGTAAGCCGAGGTGCCACGGCCTGTTGAGGCCTGTCGCGGCCCATGCCGAGCAATTCCCACCACAGGCCTCACCGGATCGACGGTTCCCTCGACCTGGCTTGGCCTGGCACGATCTGGCCTCTGAGAAAGCGGGCCGTGCGTGGGGTATATTTATGTTGCCAAATAGTCGTGATCGTGATTGACCAATTTATTTCCAATTGGCGCTAGGTCGGTAGCCAGCCACCTATCACCATAACAACCAATGCTCGGTGTGTGATTTTTCAGGTAACGAATCTAGCTATAATGTTTAAAAATTATAAAATCAAACTCAATAGTTATTTATACTAGGCTGAGATTCAACACCTTTTGAACGGCAAGATTGCTTAAAACAAGCCCCCAAAACGCCTGCTCTTCATCAGTACTTCCTAGTGCTGTAGCTGGGAAGATGAAGGCGCAACAAACTGCTCCGCAGTAAAACCAGTAAAATTGCAAGGATCCGCAATTAATATACCTACATATTGAATTGAGACATGAGCGTGGAGCCCGTGATTTTTTCGATCACATCCTTCATTTGTTTGCACAGTAAAGTGCTAACTAATGTCTTTGTAGCTCTTATGTGCAATTTGTGTCTATTGTTCCATTGTAACCTTAAAGAGTCACGACTGAAATACCTACTCATTATACTACCTTATCACTTGTTTGAGTTACTCTTCTCGTTCCTCATACCAGAAGCCAAAAGTTTCATACAATTCAAATCTAATAATTACACAAACAATTTACCTTCAGTATTTGCTTTCATTATCTCTGAAGATTAAGTGCGTGGTAATTTATTACTAGAGTACTGACATTTCTTTGGGACGTTCCTTCAGAACGTATATAGGGCAGGCGGCCGGTACTTCGAACAAAATGTAAACTGAAATCTAATTCCGTACCTACATCCCAGCCCAGCCATGCGTCAACAACGGACATTTCATGTCAAAAATGTTATGTTCCGACAAATAATGATGTAATTATCTCGTGAATATCCTCGCAATCATGATAATTGTGTTTACTTTCAAGCAGTGACGCAGCCTCACAGAATATTAGCATAGGTAATGTGCCTCTAGAATAGAACAAAAGGTTCTATTAACATTGGAATCAAGACGAAATATATGGCCTGTGATTAAGTGACTAACTGAGTAACTTAGATGCTATCAGTTTATTTCAACTGCTTCAAACATGTCTGGCTAGTTATATATTATTTCTGAATTATTAGCAAATACTCAGCAGCCAAATTCCATGAACTATCAATTAAAGCGTCAATTATCATGAATGAATCATAAATTCACTGGGTTCAGTTTACACAAATCAGAACAGAACACAGACTATGAGATAACATGCTTTCACGGCCATCGAATGACGTTAAGATAACAATTGTTCCACTTACCGCCATGTTTACAATGTAGTTCTCCATGAAGGCTCCATAGAACCCGAGGAACGAGATCAGGAATATGATGACACCGGTTGCGATGCAGAATGCGGGCAGAGAGAAGAACCTCTCTGATAGGAACGGATGGTAGCCATTGTACGCTGATTGTACGGACCCGCCGACCGATAGAATAATAATACCAGTGATCTGTAAACCACAATCGACACCAATAACATGGAACTACCTCCCGTACCACAACAACAGCGTAAAACACACACACTACTTACCAAAAATAGAAAATTCACAGTCACTAGTATGTACTTAACAGTAGTAAACAATTTCGACCACATTCTGTTGTACTTAATTTATTCAAATTGCTACGTGTACGCTCGCGTGACAGCTTCCACTGTCGTCGTCTTAACTGGCTACGGATATTTTTATCACTATAGGTAGGTACATTAATCTTGATAAGGAAAACAAGCGGATTTATCTCATCGGAGGCGAACGTCGCTCACTCTTGCACGTTATTATGTTTCAAACTGAACCACACACGTAACACGAACTATGAAATTTTGAAATTGGAATTGTGCTCTATGAATTATAGATTATTTATCGATAGAAACGTCACTAATGAATTACCTATAATAATTTTAGAAACAGAGAGAATAGCACACAATAGCCTCGCTTGCAATTTACAGCCGATATGACAAAATGTGTTAATTTTAACTCGCTTCGTAGTACTCGTAACGGCTGCGATGTTACTTACAGGTTGCGATAAGAAAAACACATAAGTACAGCATTATCCATTTTAATTTCCATTATAATTTGAAAAATTTATTCATACATTGAATGCGGGAAACGAAGTCAACTATCATTTTCCTGAGCAACGGGGGAGGATCTATAATCTATATGGAAAATTTTCCCGGTATTTTCCGACAAGGCATGTTAAGGAACCTACTTGGCTTGCATCTTTGGCTTGCGTTTTTCATATCTAGAGTACCTAGGTAAGTTATGCTTATGATCACCTATGGGGATTTAGGAGATAAAAAGTGCGCTAACATAATTTCACTAATACTTTGCTTTTTATTATTTGACGTCAACAAGTACTTACTTAAATAAATAGTAGGTAATGTTTCACGATGTTAGTAACTGTAATGAAATTATTGTCACAAATTAAAATAGGTTAATCAATGATGTAGAACATTATCGTTTGCTGAAATCTTATCACTAAATGTCGGATTTAGCTTTGTCTTTACTCTCAGCTAGAGTAGGTAATATAATATAAATGTTCTTACACACTAGTGAATTAAAAAAAATCTATAAGATACACATATTTGTTTAAGACTCCAATTCGACCACTTCGAACTTCGACCTATAAGCCAAGTAGCCGCCCATCAATGATAGGAGTACCTGAAAAAAAGTGAACAATTTGTTATTTGGTTTACAGTGTCTATTGTTACCTACTTCGGTAAAACATGTTATAAGACGATGACATTCTATCTGAAGGACAATTCTTGTAGATATTTTAAAAACGTTCACATTCGAGTCGCAATCAAACTTATCAAAAATATTGGTAAGTAAATAGATTTCATTTTTAACAGATTGAGAATGAGATGCGAACGCAAGGTCGGTGGGTCGTCTTAGGGGCGGAGTTAAGAATAACAGGAATTGCCCCTCTGGTATCAGGACAACTCGACTCCGAGTCCAGAGATTATCCCTAATATCTCCGCATAGAATAGAAACCCAAACAATACCTAATCTATTTATGTTTTTTCGTTATTGGAACATACTCGTAGATTCAGGACGTCAACAGACTTTATTTCTGTTTTTAAATAAAAATTGCTAGACAATTGAGGTGGGTCAATGACCGCTATAAATTGCGTACGTTGTACTAGTCTTTAAACCGCTCAGTAGCCAGTATTATTCCTTACTTAAAATCATGTTAGTAGCTTTCCCGTTGCGCTGGTCGAGACGATAAACGATGAAAGAGCCATAGTAGGTATAAGTAGGTAGCTAATTGTAATTGAGAACGGTCAAGGCCAAACAATTTTAGATGATCTTAATTAATTCAATTGTCACGACATGCGACACGATGAATCCAGCGATACTTTAGCGATGGTGGAAGATTACATCAACCACAGAGGAACTACTCGTACATTTACCTACGTCATCATTATATATTAGGCTTTAGGCATGTAGGCTTAAATAGGAGGGGAACGTTCTCTGATCTAGAATCGAGGATATCTTCAGAAACTTCTTACATGTTCGGAAAACATAACAAACAGTGTTGCTCCAACTGGAATCTACCTACATGTCATTGTAACGAGCTGTGATTAGTTTTTGGACATGAATTCGTCATTGATAAATTAAAGTTTGTTTAGTTATTTCACCTAGATTCTCTCTAATATAGACCCTAGAACTAGAAGGTCCATTACTTTTATCAGGAAGACAATAAAAGCAGTACCTATTGGTAAACCAGAGCTTGAACTTGACCCGTGACGCGATTGGTAGCACTGCATTTTGCAGTCATGTTATTGGTAGTACTGTTCTGTTAGTCGCGATTTTGAACTCTACACACATACACATACAAACTCACGCCTTCTTCCCATGGGGGTAGGCAGAAACTAAAGAATGCCACCTGCTACGATCCTTACATACTCCTTTTGCCTCGTTTACGTTCATACATCTGGTCATACACGCACGCCGGTTGCGAGTAGGTACTACGCACCTGTCCTTTCTGAAGAATATCACCAATAAGGTCAGTATATGTCCTCCTAGGGCGTCCCCTCCCCGGCGTTTCCATTCACATCTACCTTGTAAATACATTTTGTTAGTCTTGTTTCATTCATCCTCTCAACATGACCAAACCATCTCAGCATACCCTTTTCAATTAAAACTCACACCGTTGTCTTATCACATCATTTCTCAGCCTATCATTCATAGGTAGACCACACATGCTTCGCAAGGAACTTTATTTGTATTGAAACTAAGACTGCACTATTCAGTGCTACCTATCGCTTCACGGGTCAAGTTATAATGAACACACTGTTATGTACCAAACAAATAAACATCAGACCACAGATCTCAATACAACAAATAAGAAAGAAAAAAAACATAAAGAAGCAGGTACTAACATTACTGACCTGCAAACATGAAGCAACCACCGCACAGATGGCAATAACATAGGCATTGTAGGATAGCCACTCTCCGAGAATGGTCGCGCAGCCGACATCATTCGCGTTAGAGGTGTTGCATTCAAACGGAGAGATGGTGCCGTAGTCTATGAAGCAGCAGCTGACCGGGATCTGGTTGGATATCCAGTCGAAACGACCACCTACACCGCAGCATTTTAGCTGGAGAAGATAAAAGGTTCTTGAAGTCTGTTATCACATGCATATAGCTTCCTAACATATAGGTTTAACTTGCAGCTGAGATGAGAACGTTAGAGGTATGTGTGGAGTGATTGGACTAGGTGATAGGACAGAGAGGCAGGTAAGGTCTTAGGTGCAGGGTGTACAGTTCACTCGTCCACCATAGAAAAGTGAGGATTTCGCGCGGTAAACTCTAATTGCGCGATGCAGGATTTCTGTGATGTCAGTTGAGGCGTAGTTCGCATGTGGCATCCCTCAGGGGCATTACTGTGCAATGAAAAGGTTAATTATGAATATGGATTATATGGATAGCAATGCTCCTTCTTCGTATCGATGGCACGGCAGTGTTATAAATTATGTTGGTCCTAAGCTTTCGCCACTTCCACGGCGTCGTCGGTGGCAGTGCAGTTCAGTTTGGCTGCATATTTTGGGGCACTGAGGGGAGGAATATAAGTAGTTGATGAACATGAATCAGAAAGGATTAAACGAATTTTGTGAAAGAGGAAGTGGCCAGTATTGGCCAGAAAGAGCTTGTAACTGAGAGAACTGTGCCTACAGGTACAGATGCATGAAAGAAAATAACCAGACCATTTCTCAGGTGTAGACCAGCGGGGTAATTGCGTAACACGCTTAAAGTATATAGCAATGGCTTTCATTGTGACAGTTCAACAACATTCATTGCGTTACTTACGTTTTTGAGCGGACAAATTTTTCGAACATATGAAGCAATGGATTAGCTAGATCCTTCAAAATCATTCAGATTGCGATTGAAAGTGTGTTAAGCAATTAGGGTTCTGTACCAAAAATAAATAAGCGTAATGACAAGGAAGATGAATGAATGATTGTGAGTTGTGACTCTCGGCTTCGTAGCGAGTCTTTTTTTTAACCCTTTTTTAAAACGTGCTCCATACCTTACAAATAAACATATTATACCTACTAGGATTGAACCTTCCAAAGGAGGAGACTGTTCAAATTTATAGATATCAAAATCTGACCCGGAAATTTCGAGAAAAATATACTTTTATAATTTACACGATTTTCAAAGGCCTTAACCGTTGTAGCTACAGGAAATCGTTCTTAGGAGACTTGCTAACTGCATTCACAGATATTGTAGAAAATGATACAGTCAGCTAAAAAATTACAATCCTTACGTTTTATTTATATGATGTCAATTGATGCAGTTTCGCGTAAGGATTAAAAGACTCTTCTATACCTACACTGAGGTTAGAGTGCTAGAAAAGTCGCAAATAAAAAACGATAACCTGCCAATTCGACCCGTCTAAATTATTAACGTATAAATATTTTTAGTCTGTGGTTAATATGTGCTACTCTGTGGAAGAAAAGAGAACAAGATGGTGTAATAAGTATAGCATGTTGAACACTAATAAAAGGTTGATTAATAAGCAAAACCAGTCTTTCTTCCCATGTCCAAATTCCCATCAAACATGAATATTCGGCATTTCATATACCTAATTATGAATATAAAAGTGTATTTTTCTCAATAGGGTCAGATTTGAATGCGATTTATCACAAGGGTTATGATGAGGTATCCCTACACAAATATCAAAACCATATCGCTATTGGTATAAAGACCACTTTTGCTCAATCTCCTTTGATTTTTATCAATATTAAGTAATTCATTGTAGCGTAAGGAGCGTCCGTACGTTTTGGATAGAGATATTTATTAAAAACGATCAATAGAAACATTGCTCTCAGTTTCTGATAAGGAGACCATAACTGAATCTCTAACTAACAGGGGCAATACCCTTCAAAACTATCGGATTGTAATTGAAAGTTTGTTACGCAATTACTGTGCAAACGCACAGTAACCATGACCACAATACTAACGGGTTTTTCAGTATATAAAAAAGTTATCTGTGGGGTTTTGTCGACGGAAGAATAGACAAAATGACAGATTCACAATCTGTCGTCAATACAAACGTCGACAAAACCCATAGAAAACCCTTTTCTATGGTTGTCATGCTACGCGTGCTGGACCCTAACTGTGCGTTTGCACTGGCGAAACATTTACAACAAAAACTTTTTCACCAAAAAATAAAACCGACTTCCAAAAAATAACACTACAAAGTGAAAAATAACTTTGATTTCGGAATTCGGTGTCTTGGGTCTTTTATTTTCGTTTTTTTGCCACCGACTTCCGAAATCAAAGTTATTTTTCACTTTGTAGTGTTTTTTTTTTTGAAGTTGGTTTTGTTTTTTGTGAAAAAGTTTTTATTTTTCACTTTTTAGTTGTGTTACCTACACAAAACCCCCACAATAACTTGAATACCAAGTATATTACAGTGACAGGAACTATTAGAATATCGTCCACATATACTAGGTGGGAAAAATATGTATTATTGAAGCTAACTCAAAAACCCCTCATCAAATCTTGACCAGATTTATATGGGACCAATTCTGAAGTATGCCCTACCAAACAAAAAAAGAATCATCAAAATCAATTCATAATTGGCGGAGTAATCGCGTAACAAACATACAAAAAAAAAAAAAAACATACAACCGAATTGAGAACCTCCTCCTTTTTGAAGTCGGTTGAAAACATGTTGAAATCTTTAGTTTCTGTCAAAGTTCCATACAATATTTGACAGAAACTAAAGATTTCAACATGTTTTGTTGTGATGTTTCGCCAGTGCAAACGCACGGTTAGCGTGCTGGTATAGTAAATTATTCTGGATTTTTCGGTCAGTTGACCTTTGCTCTCAATTCAGTACCTAACATACTTTTCAAATTACAAGTTCATCATTGTAAAAAACTAGTTGAAACGCTATATGGTACTTACTCCTATCTGTAGATCATCCCACAACTTGTTGATTTCCAGCCTGTTTCCGTATTGCTGGAGCGTCTCCAACATCGGCAGCCTGATCTCCTCGGCTGCATCATTGCTGAGAGAGAAGGCTGCGATCACTATCGCGATCTCGAAGACCAGAGTCACCAGCAGAAGCACCACATACTGTATTAACGACTGGATTCATAATTTTGAGGAAGTAACGTTGGTTTTAGTTTACAAAGGTATTTTAAGGGGCTGGGTTCAGATATTATATGCAATGAGGATGTAGGAAAAAGACACCGTTCACGCACCGCACCACGCACGCACCTTGTGATTCGCATAAGTATTCTGCAACCCCTCCATTACCAAAGCTCCAGAATCTGCTTGCTCTTTTGTCTATAGATCAGAGAAGTCCATCTTTCTTCGTTCCTTTTCTATCTTCTAAACAATAATACTTACACCAGCAACAAAGTAGAATTGTTGCGAGATGGCGCTGTAGACTCCCAGTCCGGATCCCAGCAGTATTATGACGCCTGTGGCCACCACAAAACCTGACACATTGAAGAACCGCTGCGTGAGGAGAGCATCGTATTCGGAGATTGTTACCAAGACTGTTACACCCACGATTAGGAGTAGGAAGCCTGTTAGCTGGAAAGAAAGATCTTAGTAACCATTTTGTCATTTAACTAATAATTTAAACTAAGTATATATATATACATATAGTTGAAGGAGTCCCTATAGATAGATGATGACTGATATATATACACACATCAACACGGTCTAGGGATATTTTTAAAAAAGCGAATTACTATCAATGTGTTAATTATTTATATGACATGTATATATTTAAAAGATACGTTATTTAATATTCTACCATTTTTTAATAATGGTTAAGGTACTTAGATTAAAATTCCAGGATTTTATGGAAAAAAAATGAAGCATAGACGGAAACCGTATATGAATTAACTTTTAATTTGTGAGTAAAAACTGAAAAAAATAGAAAAATCATTTAATTTGTGTTTATAAACTTGAATTTAGTAGTCTGAGAAAGCGCCCATGATGTTCATAACACATCGGCAACGATTCGGCATGCTCAGAACAAGGTTGTCAATGTCTTGCTGCGGAATATTGTCCCATGTCCTTCTGAGGTGCGCAAAAAGTTGATCTTCTGTAGCCAGATTTTCAGGAACTTCCTTCAGAGCTCTTCTTTGCAGCATATCCCACGCATGCTCAATGGGATTTAGATCTGGCGATTGAGCAGGCCAGTCTAAGGCCCTAACATTATGTGTATGTAACCAAGCTGCTACCGCTCTCGCCGTGTGTGCCCGGGCATTGTCGTGCATGAGCAGGAAATCTTGCCCCATTTGTGTTCTGTGGGGCAAGATTACGGGCCCCAGCACCTGTTGGACGTATCGTTCTGCCGTCATATTGCCCCGCACCCAAACGAGATCCGTCCGTCCTCCAAGACGAATTCCTGCCCAAACCATAATTGTTCCTCCTTGGTATGGGTGAACTTCCTGAGGGTTCTGGAGACGGCTCCATCGTCCAGGAACTCGCCAAACACGCGTCCTTCGTGAATCTGGATGGAAGCCGAACCTGGATTCATCCGTGAACAGCACATTGGACCATTGCTCACGGCCCCAGTCCACGTGGTTCCGAACCCATTCTAATCGTCGTCCACGATTGCCTCTCCGTAAAGGTGGGACCCGGAGTGGTCTACGAGAGCGTAGATTGCTTTCATGCAGTCGCCTTCTTACAGTTTGGTCACTCACAAGCACTTGGTGTTCCACTCGCAGCCTTTGGACCAATTGAGTCGCCGTTGCATTTGGTTGAGCTCGCGCAGTAATTTGCAAAAATCGGTCTTGTCTGGGGGTAGTGATGCGACTTGGCCCCCGGTGCCTCTCCGCTACTTCACCTGTGGCACGATAGCGTGTCCACAATCTTGAAATTACATTTTGATGGGTCCCTATGGCCTCAGCAACATTACGCTGAACAGATCCAGCTTCCAGCCAAGCTTCGAAGATCTTTGAAAAATACATTTGCAGGGAATTATATAATTATATGGAAAAATATAATATACTTTGCGAAGAACAAAAAGGATTCAGACAGCACAGAACCATCAATATGGCAATTTATGACTTTTTGAATCCTATTATGAGTAGCATAGATAAACGATCCCCCATATGCGCTATATTTTGCGATATGACCCAGGCGTTCGATTATGTCCATTATAATATATTACTTAATAAATTAGAAGTCTATGGCATTAGAGGTAACGTGCTCGAACTTATAAAATCTTATCTGGAAAACAGAACACAAATAACCGAAGTTAGCAACATTAACAAAGTTACCAAACACGAAGACATTATAAGGTCTCGAGAACGTAAAATCTCATACGGTGTACCACAAGGAACCGTGATAGGCCCGTTTTTATTTATAACTTATGTTAATGATATGCCCAAGTCCCTTGAATATCCTATAACTATGTTTGCAGATGATAGCACTGTAACAATCCCATGTAAAAGTACAAATACATATGAAAATGACATAAATAATTCTCTTGACGCACTAATTAAATGGCTAGACGAAAATAATTTAAATATTAATTTAGGTAAAACAAAGGTAATGCACTTTAGACAACGTACTCCCGGCGGAACTAATCTCAACATCCATTATAAAAATGACAAAATTGAGGAAGCAGAGGATACCAAATTTTTAGGGTTGCAAATAGATTGCAACTTAAATTGGAAAGCACATATAGACAGTTTGTGTAAAAAATTGAGTTCATCCGCATATGTGTTATATAAATTATCCTCCATAGTAGATGTCAAAACACTTCTTACGGCTTACTACGGAATAGTTGAATCGCACTTGCGCTACGGTATCATTTTCTGGGGGAACTCAACTGATCGAGATATAGCTTTTAAAGCCCAGAAAAGATGTCTCCGATCATTGTTAAAACTTAAATCGACAGACAGTTGCGCGCCTTATTTTAAGTTACATAAAATCTTGACACTTCCCTGTATCTATATTTTTGAAGTAGCTATGTTTGTCAAGCAAAATCCATCTCGTTTTGAGCGCCTGGCTGTTGTATTCCCAAGGAATAGGCGTGACAACAGCAAATTATGTCAAGTACCATGTCGAACCACTTTAATGCGTAAGAGCATTTCTTGCATGGCCCCAATTATTTACAATAAATTACCGAGTAGTTGGAAAGCTTTAAATACAGCACAATTTAAGAGTAGATTACGGAATTTTTTGGTAGATAAAACGTACTACAGTGTAACTGAGTTCGTATCGGAGAAAATATTTGATAATTACTGACATCTTGATTTTTGAAATTTTCATGTATGACATTTTTGATTTTTGACATTTTGATCTTTGACATTTTGATTTCTGACATTTTTTTAAATGATGATATATAATCTAATGATAATAATTTATATTTTCCTTTTAATACAAACATATATTTTTAAGTTGATGATTTAAAATTTTATAATAGTAATTTATATAGTAATTTTATAATAGTAATTTGTATAATTTATTTAGAAATTTATATAGTAATTCCAAATAAGTGTAATAATAGTGATATAAATAATTTTCAAATGTTTGCATGCCGATTGGTAAAATGTGGCTGAGCTAAATGTAATCTTAAGAACTATAATGTATTACCCATATTTGCAAAATAAAATTCTATTCTATTCTATTCTATTCAGCATTCCCACAGCTCGTAACATCTCCGCCCTAGTCAAATGTCGGCGTTGCATGGCTACAATACCTCAATTTTAACTTTATCTTTCGTTTAAAAATGAAAAAAAAACTGTAACTAAACGTAATTCGTATTGTTTTCTAAATTTCGCACAAATGAAAATTCCCTCTCCTATACATCAAGACATTTTTATGCCACCGAAACAAAAGAATTTTCAAAAATTTTAATTTGGAATTAGTCTGAGATAAATTACAAACAAATCGGTGTACTTATAAAAGATTCCAATGCGGCCAGTACTTTTCGAGTTATTTAATTGAGTATGAAATATCCCTAGACCGTGTTGATGTGTGTATATATATATATATATACATCAGTCATCATCTATCTATAGGGACTCCTTCAACTAATGAACTGATACATCCAATCGAAGGGTTCAATGATTTTTTCCAAGTCAACAAAACGGTCGGGCAGAAACAGTATTATGAACGCGTATCTAGGCGTAGTAAAATACCGCTAAGCACTGTGTGGTAGGAAACGTGAACATAATCGTCAGCGAAAACACCGGCAACCCATGGTTAGGGTGTTTGTGGACATGGACAGTCTTCATCTTAAAATTTAAATTTATTTTCTTTCTGTCGAACTGGGGCCTCATTATGAAGTATTAATGCCATCATTATTCCACTGCGAAAAAAGGATGGTGCTAGCGGCCTTTTAAAGCACCGTCTCTCACTCACACTGGAATAATGGTGGCATTAATAACTACGTCATAATACAGCCCCTGAACCGTGTTACCAATGGTGATCTAATAACGTAAAAATACGAAATGTTGCACTTTGAATGCGATTATAGTAAACTGTACCTACTCACTAGGCTGAGTTTTGGCTTTTTGTATACCTACTTAGATATTAATTATGCACAAATTGTAGGTAGGTAGGTAGGTACCTATAGCATTATATTCCATTTTAATACCCACGTTTTGTAAATAAAGCGAGTTATTTTAATCGCAAACTTTACATTTCAAACACGTGAATGGATCTGCAGTAGATAAACTTGAGCTGAAACTTTTAAAAACAAACATGTTTACCAGACAGCTTAACTCAGAATTGCTCAGAAGAGAAAGCAGGATACCTAATCTCTTGTTTTGCTTGCCATAATCTTTTATCAGTTCGGCAGTGCCTCCTAAAATAGTAAATATGTCATCTTTATAGTCATCCTTTATTGATCTAAAGGTGCTCCCTCACCGGGAGCTGTAATGTAACATTTCAGCTTCGATTTTGAGCATATGTTACGTTATACTGCCTACCTGATTGACGAGCATTCACCAGTACTGTAACATTACAGATGAAGTATTACAGACATTGCGCGCTGTAATGCTCAGGGGCCCAAGTCTGCTATTTTTATAAATTCGTCATTCCAACACGATCCCATTGTCATTTTGCTAAAAGTTCGTAATCTGCTAAATTCATAATGGTCGATCATTGTATCCCACAAACACGATAATCGTACGAATTAAAAGAAATGACTGCACAATTACGTTCTCATGGTAGGTCACTGATCAAAGGAACTGTCAAAATTTTAGCAGATTACCACATACGTCAGTCATTCATTTTTCTTTGTGTACGAGATTACCAATAGATGCCATTTCTTTCAATGGAGTGTCAGTGGCTGACCATTGGAAAGTCATAATGACGCCAATATATTAGTAGATTACCAAACTTGTCAAAATCAACAATTATGAAATCAATGATAGACCATTCTGACACTATTGTAATAGCAGACTTGAGGCCCAGTTCTCCTCCCTCACTGATGTAATGCTCGAATTGTATCATTCAGGTTGCGCACTGTTAAGCTAATGCTCAGTTCTCCTCTCTCACTGATATAATGCTCGAATTGTATCATTCCGGTTGCGTACTGTTAAGGTAATGCTCAGTTCTCCTCCCTCACTGTTGTAATGCCCGAATTGTATCATTCAGGTTGCGCACTGTTAATAAGGTAATGCTCAGTTCTCCTCTCTCACTGATGTAATGCTCGAATTGTATCATTCAGATTGCGCACTGTTAAGGTAATGCTCAGTTCTCCTCGCTCACTGTTGTAATGCTCGAATTGTATCATTCAGGTTGCGCACTGTTAAGGTAATGCTCAGTTCTCCTCTCTCACTGATGTAATGCTCGAATTGTATCATTCAGGTTGCGCACTGAGGTAATGCTCAGTTCTCCTCCCTCACTGTTGTAATGCTCGAATTGTATCATTCAGGTTGCGCACTGTTAATAAGGTAATGCTCAGTTCTCCTCTCTCACTGATGTAATGCTCGAATTGTATCATTCAGGTTGCGCACTGTTAAGGTAATGCTCAGTTCTCCTCCCTCACTGTTGTAATGCTCGAAATGTATCATTCAGGTTGCGCACTGTTAAGTTAATGCTCAGTTCTCCTCTCTCACTGATGTAATGCTCGAATTGTATCATTCAGGTTGCGCACTGTTAAGGTAATGCTCGGTTCTCATCCCTCACTGGTGTAATGCTCGAATTATATCACTACAGGTTGCGCACTGTAATGCACGATTCTCGACGTTACGTACAACGGGAGCACTACGACCACGCTACGACTCGCGCCTGTTTAAGAAACTAGCTAGCTTTGGCCAGTTATATTAGCTACATACTCATATTTAAAAGGCGACCTTATTTTCAAAACTAGACGCTGCACAAAGGAGTATTTCCATGTAAAATCCGCTTGATCTGATGATCGCCATCTTTACCATCAAAGTCAACAGAAAACAGCATCAGCTGCAGAAATATAGATGAAGAGGAAGGAAGAGGATATTTAAGATATTTTTTTAAATATTTATTAAAAAAACGTGTTTTTTTTAACAAATATTTTGCGATGAAATTTATTTTTATTTTAATTAAAGATTATATTAAATCATATTACCGTGTTTTATTATTAAATATGCCATTACTTAAATAATTTTGACCGGATTTTACATAGCAATACCTACTCCTATGTGCGCTGGCTGCTACTTGGCCCGACTTGGGGATCAAACTCAGGAGCCTCATGATGCTTAGCAATTGCGCACCTTTGCTTCGTACCTATACACCGTTTCACAAACATTATTTTATAATCAAACGTACCTACCTACATTAACATAGGTAATCAAAGAGCGAGAATTTGATCACGAGACTGCCAAAACACAGTCCTCCAAAACACAAGATAGATATCGATAAACAAGTTGTTATGTTCGTGGGTGAAAATGACAATGAAAGATTTCCAGGCCAACACATCATAACTTACCAAGAACACCCCATTTACAGCTGCTAACGAGTATCTCACTGACTTCAAAACTTTAGGAACTTTGAAGTTAAAATCTAAATCTACACCCATTTTTTCAAACATAACTATGTACAATTTTTTTTTTTTTTTAACTTTTAATAAATGTAAGTAGCTATAGCTATCCACTGAATATGATAAGTTGACTGAAAAATGAGATGATGTATTATAAATCATACACGGCCAATATCTTCGTTATCTCGTCATAACCATCTAATCTCCGAATACAGAAATTTTACGTTCAATAAAAATTATTAAGTATTGGCCAAGAAGATTAGACGAAGGGCAACACGTTTACATGTTGCTATTTATTATTTAAAAAAACCAAATAAATAGTACCTAACCAATTCTATCCAAATACCAACCAAAGTATACCTACCCAAAATTTTACAGGGCCGCAGTATTGGTGACTTTCACCAATCTCGACTTTATCTACTTAATTAAATCTTAAAACTCAGCAATGAGAAGTAGCTAGTTTTTACTATAGCTACTGTAGCTATTTTTTTTAAGGCTGCTGGAGGCTGGCCCTGCATAACAAAAATTAAGTCAATGAGACAGTATGCGCTTTGTTCATCGCCAAAAAGCTACCATTTCAAATTATGACGTTCGTACTCTAGCAACATTTGCTCATCTCAAGCAGGGATGCCAGACGTACGATAATTAACGTACATGTACGATAATTTCTACACCAGTACGATGTACGATACAATATGTTATCGTACGCAAAAGTATGACAATTTGCAACCCTCCTCCGAAGTGGGATGAACCGACTATTCCGCAAAAATAATGTGACGAAAACCACATAGAAACAAACTTGCGACAAAAACTGTAAAAGGGGCTTTACGTTCAGCGCAACGCGTAAAAGCTCAATCAAAAGAATACTGTTATGGTTTTAAATTATAAATTTCCTTCATATTTCACAACTTCCTAAATATCCTGTCCTATTTCTAGTTTTGCGAAATAACTACGTGTTCCGCGCAGCTTTGGCAGTTTTTGTACAACGATAATTTTTTCATCTGGTGCGTTAATTTTCGAATATTGATACGATAATTCACTCGCAGTCGTCTGGCAACCCTGCTCAAGAGTAAACTTTTGTAAATATTTTTATGGCAACTGGCAACACACCACAGATCTTCGCTATTTTCGGCGCCTATCGCACGTCGCTCGTGGCTTATTGTAGTTTTATCGCAAAAGATAAATTTTGGCGGTAAGCTTTGTTTTGATATTGTCGGTATATAAATAAACGCAATGTCGCTACATTGCAATGCTATTATTAAAAATCTTTAAGAAGTGTAAAAACGAAAAAGTGCTTCACCTGGCCTGCCGTCAAGCAAACACTTCAATCGATGTTTACCTTGCGCAACCTACGGAGAGAAAGGAATTAAAATATTGTTGTCTTTTGTTCCAGATCTAAATTTTTATAATTAGATTAGAAGACAAGATTTAAACATGGCTATTGGCGCAGGAATGTCGTGTGTGAAATATCTGCTGTTTTGCTTCAATCTTTTGTTCGCGGTAAGCAAGCATTTTTTTTAAGGCGTCTTGTTCACCTTCGATTTTTTCAAGTTATGCGCTTGAATCACTGTTATTCCTTATTGAAAGTAGTCTAGATATTACTATTGTCTGCTGTAATGCAGAAAATGCGCTATTAATTTACGTAATTCAGAAATATTTTATGAAAATTAAAATACCACGTACTTAGCAATGTACCCTCACACCGTTATGTTGTGATGAATGATGACTCACTAGTTTACCTATACTAACTAGGAAGTTGGGAAAGATTGCACAACTTATAAGTCTTTGGTTTTTGTGTGAAAATCATTAAAAATAACTTGTGGTATTTCCTAATACATGAAACCTGTTTTCTGGAGTACACCAGAATATTTATTTCTAGCATGCAGCTCTAGGAATATTAATAAATTAATTTATTATCATAGGATCATAAATTTACTAAAATGATGATTATCTATCATACCTCCCTCCCTCCTAAGTTTAAAAAACACAAATGGTCTACTTACCGACCCATCTAGGTATATCAGAAAAACCTACCTAAACGTTATCGTTTTTTTTTTGTCTTTAATTCTCCACATCATCTAAACATATTTCTTTCTTTTAGATTACGGGTCTCGTAATCCTGATTGTGGGCATCAAAGCGGAGATCAACTCCTCACCCTACATTGACCTGACAGATGAGAACTTCTACACATCGGGACCCATTGTCTTGATCATCGTTGGAGTGATTGTGTTCATTGTGGCTTTCTTCGGATGCTGCGGTGCTGTCAAGGAAAATCACTGTATGATAGTGACTGTGAGTATTTATTGTTTAAGCACATTATTCATCTTGTTTTTCAGCTTTTGTCTGCAGGTTTGTTTGATTAATACATATCAGAAAGATCATTCCGTTAGTATTTTTCACAGACACTGAAATATTTAAAGATAGAGCAGAAGAAAAGCAATATAATTATAGTTTATTTCTTACTATCTTGGTATCTCTTTTGATTTGGTTTTCCAAATATTTTTATACTCAACTTGCTTCTTCCCATATAAGTTCACCACAAAATACTAAAATAACAGATATATTTTTATAAAACTTCCCTGTATACAACTACGATTGGAGTTTTGGTCTCAGCAGCCAAAATATGAAGATTGTCAGGACTGGTGATGACACAGGAGCAAGCGACATACAGTTATTCATGTGAAAAGCAGCTCGTACTTAATTATAGGGCATATTAAGTCTGTTTACTCAGTTTGTCAGTAAGTGTTAGTCTCAGTTTTTGTTTGATTGTTGAACATTACTTGACAGATGTTGATGAAAAAAAAAATATATAAGCATTAATATGCTTATAATTTTTTAAATTTTTACAAAATAGCTGCATTACTATTTTGTATTCCCGTCTACAATATCATGACAGAGTCGTCATCTTAAATATTTACATGTAAAAGTTCAAAGAACATTGATATGTAGTTTCACATATGGCTATTAATTTATAATTTAAATTATGTTTTGTGTAATGTAAATTATCTTGCATACTATTGTATAGAATCTTTTTTGTCTAACCGAACAGACAGCTGTGCTGCTGGGGAGTTTGTTGCGCCACTTCTTCCCAGCTAAAGCACTAGGAAGTGGTGAAGGGTGGGCGTTTTGGGGGACTGTCTTAAGTAATTTTGACGTTCGAAAAGTGTTGATTCTCAGCCTAGTTTGAATAAATGACTTTTGAATCTGACACATCACCAAACTTTAGTTTATTCCTGTTAAACGACGATACTTATCCCATTCTAAAAGAGACTAAAGTGGCACAACTGAACTATATTTTAGTTTGACAGCACTAGGCTGGCACTGAGTTATTAATTTAGTGAAAATGGCAATTTTGCTATTCTGAATTTGACGTTTTTCACCAAAGATTGAGTGTCTAACTAAATCAGATTATTTTTAATCGCGATGCAAATCTCGATGTTCATTCGATTTATCGGGTCTAGTTAAACCACTCTGGGGTCGGTGCATTTAATTCATTCATTCACTACATAAGTACATATTAGGGTTCATGAGATACAGCCCGCTGACAGATAGACGGACAGCGGAGGCTTAGTAATGGGGTTCCATTTGGCACCGTTCGGGTACGGAACCCTAAAAACTTTCAGCGCTAAATGAATTCAATGATTTGTGGTGCATTCAAGCGAGCCTTAATAATTAATAGGTACAGGGACCTAATTAATTACATCCACTGACTAACACATCTTCTTTTTATTTATAAACCAACCATTTTACATGTTACGGTAGTATATCGATCGAGCGACCATTGCATCTATTGTTCTGTGTAAAGGCGTGAAGGACTTGTAATAATTGTACTTCCTACTCGAACAACCCGATTCCGTGTTGGACAACGTTTTCTCCGACGCGACGTCTTGATGACATGTTGTAATCGATACCATACTTGAACTATAGCGGTTTGATTGGAAGTGTTGAAGATCGATATTTCGACATGAATCTATGTAGGTACGAAGGTGAATCAAAAAAATCTTGGAATCAATATTAAAAAATCCAAAGATTTAAGCAAAAATACTTTAATTTTCTACATAATCTTCCTCCAATGTAATGTATTTAGAATAACGCGTTTCTAACTTCCATAATCCTTGTGAATCAAATTGTTTTTCTGGACTCTCGAAAAAACTCCTCTACGGCAGCCATAACCGCGTGATTATCGTAAAATTTTGTTCTACGAATGTCCTCTTTTAATTTTGGGAATAAGTGAAAATCACTTGGGGCTAGGTCGGAGAATATGGTGGGTGGTCAAGGAGATTGAAGCCAGCACAGCGGATTGCGTTGAGCGCAACTTCTGATAGATGAGCAGGAGCGTTATCTTGAAGAAACAACACGTCCAACGATAGTTTTCCACGACGTTTTTCTTTAATCGCTTCACGCACTTTCGGGATTAAATTTGTATAATAGGGTCCAGTAATCGTCTGGCCTTTTGGCATGTAATCATTAAAAAGGATTCCTTCACTATCCCAGAACAATGAGGCCATAACTTTGCCAGCGGTAGGAGCAACTCGAAATTTCTAAATGGATGAAGAGGATGGTCGTTTCCAAGACATGCTTTGTCTCTTAGTTTCAGGATCGAATTGGTGGACCCATGTTTCATCCATGGTGACAAGGCGACGGCAAAAATTATCCGAATCACGCTGGAACATTTCGAGATTACGCTTAGAAATTTCCAAACGTCGCTTTTTGTTTTCGTCGGTTAACATTCGTGGCACCCATCTTGCCGACACTTTTTTGAACCCCAGTGAATCAATTAAAATGGATTGAAGGCTACCAAATGATATCTTTAGGATCTCAGCTATATGTTTTATAGTTATTCTTCTGTCTTCCAAAACCAGATTCTCAACCTTTTTGACATTTTGTTCCGTAACGGAAGTTGAAGGCCGCCCAGAACGCGGGTCATCTTTACAGCTTCATCTACCTCTTTTAAATTCAGCCACCCAGTACGCAACCGTAGAATAGGGTACAGCATCATCCCCATCCCCTAATGTCTGCTGAATGTCCGATTTTTTTTCCTTCGTAGACATTTTTTTCAAACTGAAATATTTTATCACCGCACGTAACTCACTTTTATCCAAATTATTTTTGGTTTTTAGCAACTCGTTGCACAAAACAATTTATTAATTGCGAACGAACTGACAAAAACAAGTGACTGTTTGCATAAATATTGTGTGATTGACACTCTTTAATTTGAATATCGAACTTCTCCCAAAAAGGTTTTATATTATATACAATTCTAAGAACTTTTTGATTCACCCTCGTATATCTATTTAAAAACTGTGCCGGATTTGATAGTAATCTCGATTTAAATCTAGTTTGAAATCAAGATTCATCGTTCTGGAATTAAGGTAGACACAAGATTGACTGACCTTAGACTGTTAGAAAATATTAACCTATATGTATATACAGGTAGAGAGGCAGACTTCTATAGATAATAGGTACTTAAGTATAATTCTCCATCCTTCCGGAATTTTCAATCATTATCTACAAAGGCATACAAAAATCAGTTTCTCACCGTTTTTTATTCTTATTTCAGTGGGTAAAAACTCATTATACCTAATTATTTAAAACTAGCAATCAATTTATTTTCAAAACCCAAGCTGTCCGTATAGTCCTTTACACCAAAATTGAATTAACTTAACATTCAAGTCGTGATCCGTAGTTGTCACTCGTATATTAATCAAGCGGTTGTATGTAGGTAGGTACTCGCCAGCCTAGGCCCGCATTTCTTTGCGGAATATATTAGCACTACGGATCCGTGTTGCAAGTTTAAGATCCGGTGATTTATGTTACCTACCTGCAATTTTTTTTGCAACTTGCATAATATAACAAGCGATGTGTATCTAGCTTAAACAAGTGTAATACAACCTGATCCCACCACCTTCGGGCACGCCACTATTGCGGCGATAAGTCCACTCTTTGAGGAGTGGCTAGAGAGGCGCCACGGCGTCCTCACCTTCCGCCTGACGCAGGTCCTCACCGGACACGGCTGTTTCGGGAGGTTCCTGTTCGGTATCAGGCGGGAAGAAACGCCCGAGTGTCATCACTCTGTGGATCGCCCGGAGGACACGGTGGAGGTCTGCCCGGCTTGGGCAGAGCACCGGCGCCGTGTCCTCATGGAGGCGATCGGTGGCGGGGATCTCTCGCGTTCGGCTCTGGTCCAGGCCATGGTACGGAGCGAGAGGGCATGGGAGGCCGTCACCTCCTTCTGCGAAGCAGTAATGCTCGCGAAGGAGGAAGCGGAACGCGTGAGGGAGAGGCAAATTTCGCGCTCTCACGCCCCTTGCCGCCGCAGGAGGAGACGCCCTGGACGTCGGGAATCAATTGCCGATTCCCGGCCACCGTAGGCGCGGGCTTGCGGACCGTGAGCAATGGGTAGCTCGCCGTCCGGTAAGGACCAAGCCCGGGTCGACGGCGCGTTGTGTTCCACGCGCGCCTCAAAGAGTGTCAGCGAGTGAAGGGGTCCAATGGGACCATTGCCTGCCGGGGTTGCGGGAAATTCCGAAAGGGATACCGTGGCCCCTTGGCATTGCACAGGCAACAGAAGGAACACGGGTGGGTTTTAGTCAGTAAGAGTCTGACACACCCTCCCGCTCCACCCAGAGCGGGAGAAGTCAATTGATGATTTCCCATAAAAAAAAAAAAGAATTAAATAAAATATCCCACCACCTGAGAAACCAGTGTCGCAGCAACACGTCGCCTGCTGCTGCTGCTACGTAGGTACTTGTACTATCGAATAACTTCATATCTAAGCAGTTTGAAAACAAAATCCCGTGAACACGATGACCACATCTGTTACCGCCACAGTTCTATAGCCGCCGAGCGCTGCAAGCAGAAATAGTCCTTACGGTGCGTGTATAGATATGAAGTTCTTCGATGGAACCTACCTACGCATTCCAAAATAAAACGCTATATTTACGACTATATTGGAGCAATAACTGATAAGTACCTACTTGCAAGTAGTTATTATTGATTGATTAGCAATAATCACGAGGTTAAACATGCAATGAGTAATTAAGAACTGCAATGTGAAACGTAATTGGTTAGTCAACCAAAGGCAAGTGTAATGTTGTCCTGACTAACCGATCCCTAGAATACTTACTAAATATTTATTAATGTAAACAAATTCAAAGAAACAACCATAAATAATGTTCAAGAACAAAGAAAACCTTTTTAGGCTCGTACCTGATTAGCACATGTCGCACGACGCGACACCGGTGATTGTATCGTGAAGTTTTCTTTTTTAGAAATTGTTTTGTTAGAGTCGCGGTGCGCCGGTCTGCACCACTAAAAAACAGATAGATAGGTATAGCTCGATTCAAACTTAATGGCGGCTCGGAAGTTAGCAACTCGCTGCGCAGTACCCCATTTTTTTTTTTTTTTTTTGTCTCGGGGTGGAAAATCCTCATGGATGTCCTCCGGCGGAGGGGTCTGTCAGACTCGTACTGACTAAAAACCACCCCGGTGTTCCATCTCACACCTACGTCGGGGGTCGCGGGAACGCAGATACTTCCGCGACCCTCGGCTGGTCGGGCCCGCCTCTGCGGGCCACCTCGAGTTTGGGGGGAGTGAGGTGTTAAACTCCCCCCTTACATCATAGAGAGGCGCGCGTGGAACACTACGCGCCGCCATCTCGGGTCCTAAGGATTAGGGGGCGAGGGATTTCCCCAGATCCGTCGCCCCTGGACCCATTTAGGGGGGCTGGAAGAGGGCGTTATCCGCCCTCCGCCGACGCCCGGTGCGTCTGCTGCTTATCAGGTTAGCAGAAGCAATCTCCCGCTCCCTTTCCGCAGCCTCCTTCTGCGAGATGACTGTCTCGCAGAAGGAAACCACCGCGTCCCAGGACTCCTCGCTTGCCGGCCATGGAATTCACGACGGCCGGCAGCGAAAGGTCACTGCCTACTCCAGAGACGAGGGTACGGCGCGGCTCCTCCCAAGCGGCACACTCTGCCAGCGTATGCCGCGCCGTGTCCTCCCGACAGTCGACGCAGTGGTGACACCGGGCGTCCGGCTCCCTGTTTATGCGACACAGGTACTTCCCGAAGCAACCATGCCCCGAGAGCACCTGCGTCACCCGAAACGACAGGGAGCCGTGCCTCCACCCGAGCCAAGTGTCGAGCACCGGCCGGACCGCCTCAATGGTGTTGAGGCCAGCCGTTAGGGCGTGAAAGCCTGTCCGCCATTCCGCCACCTGCGCAGTACCCCACCCTTAACCCCCGCTGACACATGAATTCGTTACTGCGCAGCGACTCGCCTCATGTTCCGAGCCGCCATTAAATTTGAATCGGGTTGTACCATACTTCTCCGATTCGACCCGGGTACGTATTTGAATATCGAAGATTAAAATACCTACTGTTAAAATATCGATGTACAAAACACATAGACCATAAAACCGAAAATTAAAATAACGAAAGTTTATATTATCGAATGGTTAAATTATCCTCCGCCCAATATATCTAAAATCTAAATATCTACAAAAGTTAAATCGAAAGATCCAAATATCGAAATACAGATTATCGAATTCCTAAATATCGAAGTACAAACTATCGAACGTCCTAAATATCGATGGGTACATATATTATTTGAACATCGAAAATTAATATAACTACGTGTAAAAATGGGTTAATTTTCAACCTTTAATACATTCATTAATTCACCCTAAAAATACGTACAAGTTAAAATATCGAACAAATTTTGATATGAGTAGTGGAAAAAGGTTGCTTCTGCAACGTCTCCGGCGCTACGGGAAGTGCAACCCCTTCGCCCTTGCGTAACAAAGGATAGGCACCCATGTGCACCTCCGCAGCTTCGGCTTGCTGGTCGCTTCCAGCGACCAGCCTCAGCCGCTACGGCTTCCCACAGGTGCCTATGCTTTGTTACAGCGGGCGGGGATTGCCCTCCCTTC
Source organism: Xanthia togata (assembly GCA_963853775.1). Classification (NCBI taxonomy): domain Eukaryota; kingdom Metazoa; phylum Arthropoda; class Insecta; order Lepidoptera; family Noctuidae; genus Xanthia; species Xanthia togata. Next base: position 5,118,057 of record OY970802.1, on the reverse strand, counting down.
GCGCCTCCGGATTTTTATATACACTCTAGGGGTAACAGCCAAGAGACTACGTAAATTCGGGGTGCCACAATTCAGTTTTTGAACAATTTCGACCTATTTTATCCATGAAAATCAGTGTCCAGTGTACAAGTGTAGAGAGAGAGAGTAGTGTACAGAGTGCATAGGTCAATCGTGAAGGTATTATTTAGGTCTTTAAATTAAAACATTTTCTTGAAAGTCAATATGTTGTGATACTAAAGTTAGTGACAGAAACGTATCGCTGCAAAACCGACTCCACGTAGTCTTGTCTGCCCTACCCCTAGAGTGTAATTTAGAATCGCGTAGGCGCGGAGGGGCGAGGCAGCCCGCGAGCTGAGGAGCAGGTGGTTTTAACACCCGCCGCCGCCGCAGCTGAGGCTGGCCAACAAGCCGAAGCTGCGGTGGTGAGCGTTTAGACCATCTGCGACGTTAAGCTCGCGTGGGACTGCCGGAGTCCTGCAGCGCCGCGCCGGAGCCGTGACAGAAACCATGCTTGCTTGCATGTTGCATGCTTGTTTGCTAGATGGTAATCATTTACTTTGTTTTTATTTCGGTATTTTAAATAGTAGGTATTTTTAACGTAGATATTATGAACTTAGATGTATTAAATGTTGATATTTTGAACTTAGGCATAATGTCATTCGATATTTTGAATCATTCGAAATTTTAATCACTCGGCATTTCAATCTTCGAAGTTTTAAGCGTAGGTATAACAATTTTCGACATTTTGATATAATCGATATTTAAATTTTCGATGTTTTGAACATTGGTATTTTAAGCGTAAGTAGGTATTTTAATCTTCGATATTCAAATACGTACCCATTCGACTCATTCATCAAGTTACCAAAAATCATTGCTGGGTTTTTTGGTACTTACCAAGTTGGTACTAAGGTACTATAACCCTAAAACAGTAGTAGGTACCTACATCTATACAAATTATCTTAAGCGCGATTGTGGCCCGAGAACTATTAAAAAACCGATTGCTAGTTTAGCATACATTGGTGCCGATTCTGTTGTTCACAAACTAAACTAAATTTAAGTTCAGTGCATCTTTTTCTTTCTATTTCATTAAGAAAAGGACAGAAGATACATTTTAGTTTAGTCCTGTCAAATTAATCAGCCCCTGACACTAATCCATACAAGTTTTGACATGATTAAAAACTTGCCCACTAAAATTACGTCAATTTACGTCAGGCGCTGATTAATTTGACAGGACTAAACTAAAATGTATCTTCTGTCCTTTTCTTAATGAAATAGAAAGAAAAAGATGCACTGAACTTAAATTTAGTTTAGTTTGTGAACAACAGAATCGGCACCATTCACAAGTTCACAACTCAATGTAGGTACTTTTCATTACAATTGTACAATTGCAGTTTCATTTCATAACTAGTCACCATCACATGACTGTGAACAAAAGATCGACTTGTTCATAAGTAGATAGATACCTGAAAATATGAGCGTACCTACTTCGGACGTTTCCCTCAAAGAACACGAAGTTTACTCTATCGGTAATCGTTATACAAATAATAATATACGGTTTAGTCATATACTTATGACATCTCCGTCATGGGAAAATCCCGATTGTGTTAACATATCTAAATATAAATGCAATTACAAATACGCATAAATACAGCTTTGTATTTCTGTGAACCGATTGAATTTGGCAGGACAGTGGACCAATTTAGGTTCAAAAGCCGCCAAAGATACCTATAATATGCCTTATTAAAGGGTATGTTATCTAATGTTAGTTTTCACGTACGCAGAAGGGCATCAAAATCCATCCGAGTGATTTCGAGTAATAATCGAATGATTGAATATTTTAATGTGCTGTCTCAAATCGTTTTGTGAATTCCTACATTGTTAAAAAGTTTACTGATAAAAAGAATTATAGCTAAAGACTCGCAAACAGGCGCGACGCGACTGTAATAAAACAATTTCTAAGAAAACTTCGAGGTACAACAATTACCGGTGTCGCGTCACGCCTGTACGCTCAGCCTTTAGGCGGTCTGCTTTAGCTCCTTTAAATCTTTGCCCCAAATTCCAATACCTCTAAATAAATGCCAAGCAATTGAGCAAGAAATAAACAAAAACACGAGCACTAATTTGTACCGTAGTCCGCAGCCCTGCGGTCAATTGACTCAGAAGAAGTCAACCTGCGACCTTTGACACGCAACTGTCGTCTCATCCAGTTAAATGGCCACATCCTTATCTACTTATAAACTAACTATTATATCGCTGTGCTCCTAATAGACTTAAGATTTTCGACTAAATAGTGTGGGTAGACTGAATATTTTGCTTTCGTAGGCGTAGAAGCAATAAAATGAAATGAAATTGTTTATTCTGTAAATAGGATATTGCAATCACTTTTACAAGTTATACCTATAAAAATAAAAAATGGTAGATGAGTTCGGCGTTTCCTATCTGACTACTCTGAGAAGAAAGACCGAAACAAACTCAGAGGTCACAGTCCAGACATAATCTTGGTCAGGCCACATGAGGACCATGTAGATTAGTGTCTGAAATTGTATTTTGATGAAAGAACTACACAGGACAGGTCCACTCAAATAGACCTGTCCAGTCAGCGCAAGCATTTGTCAGTAATTGTGGAGGTCAACTCAGAACTTAAGGAGCTGAACTCGACGAACAATACCAAATAAAGGACATTTGGGTAGGCCGCATAAACTACTCAAAACTGCCAGACCATCATTAAAACTGACTGAGAAAGAAAAAAAATATATCCATAGTCCTCACATTCACAATAATTAAAACAACATAATACTTTACAAAGTAATCATTTTGTATATAATTTTCAACAATGTCAATATATAAATAACTGGTATATTTGATTGATTTTACATAGTAAAGGCTCGTACAGACCAGCGCGACGCAACTCGAACAATACAATTTCTTAGAAAACTTCACGGTATAACAATAACCGGTGTCGCGTCGCGCTAGTCTGAACGAGCCTTAATATAACAACGGACAATAACACAAACACAAATTAATAACACAGTCGGTCGAAAGGTCGTGACCAGGAAGATGTGCAAGGGCCAATCAATATGTTAACAGTATGTTGGTATGTACTGAGTTAATGACTTTAATCCATCGACTCATTAACGTTTCTAATCATTACACAATCTGGCTAACAACTACGTCAACTAGTCGCTTCACAGAACTTAGAACCATTGCGTAACATACGAACAATCATAATCTGTTTCATTTTGACAGTTCAACAACATTCATTGCGTTATTCACGTTGATGAGCAGACAAATTTTTCGAACATTTGAAGCATTGGTTTAGCAATATCCTTCAAAATTATTCAGATTATGATGGATCGTGTGGACCGTTGAATGTCGATTCGTAGAAATACTCGAATGAGATTACGTTCGGTGTCACGCTTCACTCACAGGATGTTAACTTTTGCGATAAGCTATTTCTCATTATCCGTAGCGAAGCGTCCCTTGCCAAACATACCTCGCTTCATAGGCATCCCAAACTTAGTGTATTAACACTTTTGTATTTTTAAATGAAAGCAATTCAAAGGACGCTAGCTTTGAAGAGGTAAAAACATTTAAATGACAATGACGAGCTAACAACAGCCACACGAGCACTAAGTGGTCGCGTTAGAAAAGTCTAGAATGTGCACAATGCCACACTTTATACTATACCCAGTTGGTTGAGTCACCCACGACACGCTCGTTGCCGGCCGCATTGATGCTATCTTATCTTCTTGTTGATTCTCCTAAACCTTTACTATTAGTGCACTAGCTTTACGAAAGGGCTTAACGGCATATACCTGCCTGTATCAGAAAAAATCATCAGCCGTCATTTGGTTCGAGTAGGTATTGAAGTTTTGTACGGAACAGTTGACATTTTTTCGCGATTAAGACGCCACTAAATGCCAGCCTTGAGTGGTTAGATGTTGGTCCCATGGATAAAGTTGTTTAGTTTTATGGTCTGGACCACACCTGTCTAATACTGCTGTATAGGGACGAATGTCAGACTAATAGGAGACGAAAAACCGAAATAATATCTTCGTCAAATATGAAGAAACCAACAAAAATGGCTAAATGTGATAAGCAGAAGCACAATGCATAAAACATCATGAAAACTACAAACGAAACTCAAAAAAAAGTCAAAGTGCAAATATAGCCAGTTTTCGATAACAATAAATTTTCAACGCCAAAAAAGTGAATAAAATCACGACATTAGGTACTTAATTTAGGTTTAATAATCAAAACTGTAAAAACAATGTGCGGACGTGATATCCAGATAAAGTAATTAGCAGTAGTGGTACAGTTAAACGTGCTCACAGCGGACATGTGGAATTTCCTGTTCGTTAACACAATCAAACAAAAAAACTGTTTTAATTAATTCTTGTCTGGTGACGATTTGTGCTTGTGGTTAATGATTCGGATGCGGCAAGTAGAAGCCCTAGAAACTTATTTTTAGCAGAACTATGCCATAAACTTAAAGGTGGGTGGAAGAGAGATGCGGAAGACCGAGGACAGGGCTATTTTGTCGCAGCCTGGGAGAGGCTTTTGTCCAGCAGTAGACTGCGCTGATTGAATAGGCTGATTTGTTCGATTGATGCCCAAAACTTCTTATGGCTTGAATTCACTCTTTAGCTTAAGACGCAGATATATGCCAGTGACCTTGAGTGGTAAGCTTGCGTGTTCTGTTACTAAGCTCACGCAACGCGTCGTATGTCCAGCCAGCCAGTAATAGGACTCGTCCATCAAGGAGCGCTGTCCCAAATTAGACGCATTATTAATTTATTTTACATAAAACAAAAGGTATTTGACTAAAACACGTGTACTAAAAGATCAATAGTTAAATTATCTGGTGAAGGTTTCAGAAAAATACGCTTGATAGACTTTGCATGATACTCCGTTTTTTTATCCGCGTTTGACAACTTTACAAATTAATTTCACTGTGTAATAAAAACAATCTAAAATATTCATATATTAACACTACTCGTTTTTTCCAAATCATTAACACTACTCGTTTAGACGTGCTCTTTAGCATAAAATCATTAAAAAGTCTGTTATCATTATCATCGCCTTAAATAACCATTAATTGGTCAGCGATCTAACTGATCATTCCAGTCTAGACGAACTTGATCGGGAGACAATTAATTGTCAATGAACACAAATCAAATCGTCCAATTATTTCTTCTAGGTAGGTATAGAACGAATGAACGCAAACTAGGCAAAATAAGTAAGATGTAAGGATCGTAGCAGGTGGCGTTCGAGGCCCTAGTGTGAGTTTCTTTTAACCATGTCGACTTTACGCGTCGACCGCGTTCGGCGCTCCGATTGGCTCTTCACTGGTGGAGTCCGGCCGGCTGCCAATCGGAGCGCCGAACGCGGTCGATGCGTAAAGTCGAGATAGTTAAAAATAAACTCACACTAGGGCGCCTCTGTAGTTTCTGCCTGCCTTCCCAGGTCGGAAGAAGGCGTGAGATGTGTATGTATGTGTGCATAGCTAATAAACCAACCAAGGCAAAAAAATCTTCGGCTAACCTGCATTTCTAAATCTCAACCCTCTTATAAACCTATCCAGCTGTCAAAACCAGAAAACTTGGCAACGCTGCTCGGAAATAAACTATGCTTCGGAAAACGAAGTTTTCATACATAGTTTGTGGGATAATACTATAGTATAGGTACTAAGTCTAGCAGTGCTATCGAGTATCGATCTGTCCTAATTTTACTTGAGATATTTCTGGGAGGCTGGGAGTAACGTATAGCCTCCCCTTCTGTTTTATGTTTGGAATGTGGAAAAGCATTGCTGAAATAAGTGAAGCAGTTTATAAGGTTACCTTACAAACACATACTTACAAAAACGTACAGTACTTCTCTTTCACGAACCGTTACATTACATGCGGCAGCCTCATTAAATCGCTACAAATTCACCAATGTGTAAGGGTCCTACTTATTGCTGTACAGATAGTGCAATCCACGACGACGCGCCTCACTCCGCGATTACTGTACTGTAAGCTGTACTTTAGTACGGAGCGGAGCGGAATGAGGCGCGTCGTCGTAGATTGCACTATTTAATATACATACTTTTGTTGACTGCAATCCATCGGGTACTGACCGATAGCCATTGTATAGTATAAATTCTACGAAGCAAATGTTATTGGTTTCATTTCATTTATGAATAAACATAAAATTGAGTCACGGTTGTTTTTTGCATGATAATTATATCGTCGTTGTATCTAAACGTTCTACAATTCGTGTTTGTTATCAATTCGATTTTTTACATGAGGAAAATTATAAGCGTACATAAAAAAGTACCGTTCCTTTAGTAATAAATATTCATCAAAAACTATTATTTATAGGCTACTCGAGAATTCCCGATGCAAAAATGACAAATATTAAATGTCATCACTTAAATTGCATCCACCCCATAGATGTATAATTATCCATCCCATTTCGCCAGCGAAAACATCTTCCGTCATTTATTTTGAGAAAAATTTGGGTATCCAGGCCAAACGTTGGAAATCTCTCACAGCTCTCGTATTCACATAACAAAACAATTTATTGTAATGTTTCCACATTATCATAAAATATTGTTTTAAACCGTTTATTGCGTTGGGTGCTGAACTGGTGAGTCAGGTTGGCATGAAAATATCCCGTCATTGAATCATTTAAAGCATTGTGAAGGCACATTCATGACAGTAATATGTACATTGTATGTCGTTGGTTTATTACCGCAATTCAGAAGAATTGTGTAGGTACTTCGGGGAAATATTCAGCAAATGAAACACATGGAGGTAGGTAGGTACTTTTAAACACGAACAAAGATTCAGGGGGCAGGGGAATACCTCCCAAAGCAGCATTTAATAACCGGCATCTAGTAGACAAGTAATAAAAGAAGAATGAATGTTGGTTTTGGGAAAACCGCGAATGGATATTGCATTTACAAATCATTCCTCAATAAAATAGAAACTTTACTTCAGCGTAAGTACTAACTGACAGAATATCTTAAAGTTAACTTATGTTTAAAGATACATGCCTAATTACCTACAGTGTTCTGCCTCAAGATAAACCTAAAGTACTTACATCGGACAACATGATCGCTTATTCGCACTCCCGATCGATAATGCAAAGGTCGAGCGGCCAATAACACAAGATGAGACTGCTGCCAAAGAAAATAATGTTATTAAAACGTTTTGGTACCTAACAGCATATAATAAATAAGTGTAATATAATAAGCACTTTCAGTAGGTACTGAGCTCTTAGTCTTCATCTATTTCTGCCGCCAAGCAGCGAAGCTGTGGTCTGAAGGGTTTGGGCACAGGTAGGTACATGAGACATCTCAGCTATATCTCTGAGGTGGCAACACATCTGCGATGCCTCTCGTATTGCTGCTGCACATCTGGCGATAGTGGCCATACCATGCAACGCAGTTTTACACTTTTTATTTTGATTTTTTTTCTTTCTGCTTGTGTGCCTTTTAGTATGTGCCAAATAAATGTATTTTCTTTCTTTCTTTCTTTTCTTTTTCTTTAACATCAAGTCGGCTGTCGATTTGTTTTCCATCCAATGACATAAAAAAAATACTATAGTTGTCCATTCTAACTGTAGGTCTTCACGTGCCTAGCAATGCGCAGTAGTTAGTAGTCAGTGTTATAAACTAGTCGAGGGTTGTTAGGTAATCTGCGCCGCAAGTTTTCAACAGTGCTTGAACTAAGTATTGTGTGAACCGCCTCCTGTTTATAAATATTTATACTGTTAGCATCTCTGAGAAAATTATCTTGTTATGCAATAAATTGAAACCTTGAAAAATCTCGGCTCGCACAACACATTTCAGCACGCTTAGCATGACAACCACAGAAACAGGTTTTGTCGACGGAAGAATAGACTAACTATTCTTCCGTCGACAAAACCAGTTTCTGTTGTGGTCATGCTAGCGTGGTGGAGAGAAAAATAAATATGTTGTCATACGATTAACAATTCGGCCCAGGTTTGTTCGAGAAATATAGTTCTGTCCTCTGAAAGCTACTGTACAAATTAAGACTGCTGCGGTTTCTCAACACTGAAATATCTTATAGCAATTAACACCTACCTGAGAGATTGGTCGGCCATCTTGCTCACGTTTAGGCTCCAGCAGACAGGCGCGAGCGTGACGCGACTCCGGTAGAACAATTTACATGAAGTTTTCATAGAAATGGTTTCACGAGAGTCGCGTCGTTTCTGTCTGTGAATGCCAAGTATAGGCAAATGATGGAAAAGCCGTCGATAATGAAGAAAATCTCCAGCAGCGAACTGGGTCAACATAAATGGAATTCTGCACGCCCTAAATAAATTAATTAGCAGTAGCTATTACAGCCTAGATACACAGACACAAGTCTTCCATTAAGCTCGCAGTGGGGTATCTGAGCAATATTATACAATATAACAAAATGTTGCTACTTTGGGTTACATTACTGCAATTTTCTAAAGGATCTCAATTTTTTTGAAAATAAATTATAGCCTATGTTACTTTCTGATAAGTTAGCTTTCTATTGGTGAAAAAATTGTTAAAATCGGTCCAGTAGTTTCGGAGCCTATTCGGTACAAACAAACAAAAAAATCTTTTCTCTTTATAATATTATTATAGTTTAAAGTATAGATAATAAAGATGGCGAAGGGTTTGTGTCTTTTTCGTTATCATCCGCCATATTTTGAGTACTGTGGGTAGTGTTGGTTATGGCGCAATAGAAAAACCGTTTGTAGTTCAGATCAAATTATAATTTACAATTACATTAATCACACTAGCATATCACACACTTTAGGTAACGACACAACTATTTGGAATGCACGACAGTTTCTAACCGTGTTCACTGCTTGACCGCCACCGATGAACTCTGCTTAACACCAGCCGGTCTGAGCGTTATGTTGTAGACTCTGTCGAGCTCCACTAGGCGGCGCTGGCGTCTCGATTAGTCAACATAGTAGCGTATTTCTGACATAATTTATATATAACTTATATGTAGAGTTAGTTCGGTGTTGGTAGTTCAGGTCAATGAATAACATAATTTTGTACCGACCTTGCCATGGGCAGCGATAAACCGTGATTGTGGTCAAGGACTGACCGGTCCAGCTCACGCGCATCGAAATGCATTATGATTTTTAATGTTATTTTAAAATTGTATATTAAATGCTTAGGTTTGGTAGTTCGTTGCTCAACAGAGATTACCATAAAACTATTGGGGATCAAATTATAAATTAAAAAAAGGTATTCTCTTTATGTTCAAAATTATACACAAGCCCTTTACTAAAATTCAATTATAGCTCTTGTGTGATGAGAAGCGGCCTTTTGTACTAAAATGGTACATTTACAGGCCTTAATTAATTTAGTATGAGAGTACTTACCCTCCCTCAACCCTACAACCATACCTACCTAAAGCCTGAATTACAGTTAAAGCAAAAATTAAATTTGCGCTGTCTTTAATTATACTTTTAGACGATGCACGTCATTTGTTGCTTCAATTTTAGTTTGTGTCCGACCGAAAATGGACTCTCTGCAACGATGTCGAATTGACTGACGCCATATCGAAGTGTTGAGACGCTCGTATGACGCGGCCACGATGACTGTCCAGAACCAGGAAGACAAAGCCCGAGCCCCATCCAACTGCTCAGAGGAGCGAGACAGGGAGATGTGATATCCCCGAACCTGGTTACCAATCCTTTAGGTTTGTCCGATTTGGTTTGTCGATTTTCAGCCGAAAACGAAAAAGAAGCGTCGGCTTCAGTCTTATTTTCGGCCGAAAACAAAAATGATTTAGACATTTAGAAACATTCAGATTTCCGCTGTACACTGAAATCATGTTTGTTTTTTTTTACACTTATGGAGAAAAAGAGCAGATATAGGCTTTCAAATAAATAAATCACGATAATTTCATTAGAGGATACCTTGTTGTATTGATCCACCTGATATTACCGAGCTTTACAAAATAGGCCGAATGTCGCGCGATGATTTACGAACTTCTATATTTCGGCTGGTTTATGGCCGAATTATGATTTTTTGGCTGAAAACGGTCGGCTTCGGTCGGTCACTTATTATAGTGTATGTAATGCCACAGGCAAGAAACTTGCTTTAAGTCTACCAAGGTCATATGGAAATAACGGATCTTCGCAACCTCGCTACTAAAGACATAAGTTTTAAGAAACACTTTAGAGAAATTCATCTTCCCAATATTGAAACTGGTTGCCGGCAGTCGGCACGTGGTTACAAGAACCTGTTCTTCGTTTTCCTCAATGGGTTTACCTGTTAAAATTATGCCGTACATTCACTTTTTGCATCTGGCAAGGATTTTTGTTACGAACTTACGATACACAATTAACTGTAATTATAGTTGTGTCACAACTTGAGACTATATTGTAGTCCTGCTAGTGCTATCTAATTAGGCAACACATTTTTTGTAAACGATTACGACAAATTTGTTTCATTTTGACAGTTCAACAACATTAATTGCGGTATTTACGTTGTTGAGCAGATTCTTTTTTCGAACTTTTGAAGCAATGGATTAACAATTTGTTTCAAAACGATTCAGATTCCGATTGATCGTGTATTACGTAATTAGTACTGATTCACGTGATGAGGAAATCGGTTTATATAGCTCCCTCCCAGCAAGAGCAAACACAATAAAAATATAACTACCTATATTATTGTATTGGATAATAAATAAAATTAATTATGTAGGTCTCTTCTCGTTCACATTATTATAACAAAAGCGTTCTAGAATAAAAACAGAACTGAAAATTTTCAGACAAGAGCTTCTGCTGGTCATGTATTTTTAGGCATAATAGGTTATTGGGCCACTTTGGAAGCCCCTCACTAAGTCTACGATGTAAGAATCAATAACCGATTAATATTGAGGCGGAAACGGCTTTAGATAACACCGTTCAATTTATTCGAAGGAAAATTACTAATGCAGTGCATAGGTACTTACGTACAGAATTGTTAATCTAAGAAATTAGAGCTATTTCAGGTAGGTACCATCGAAGAAGTTGATATCTATACACCGTAAGGACTATTTCTGCTTGCAGCACTCGGTCGCTATAGAACCGGGGCGGTAACAGATGTGGTCATCGTGTTCACGGGATTTTGTTTTCAAACTGGTTAGAAATATGAAGTTCTTCGATAGTACATACCTACTCAAAAAAAAAATATCCACCTACATAGAGGTACATAATTTTTTGAAAGGCTTTGACTTTAGTCCCGTCAACAAACAAGCAATTTCTGTTATAGTGACCGATTAACCAATTTTTATTTCCGGATATATTTCCTTAAATTACATAACATAACAAGAAAATCATTTTTTTTTTTGTCTAGGTCGAATTTTTATTTTTATTAATAATTTAAAAATCTTCTGTTGAAAAAAGTAGCTGACCTGTAAATTATCTACATAGATACACGAGTTTATAATGACTGGGGCAATTTTGCGCTCACGGAGCATGAACGATTATCATATTTATATTTTGAAAACAGTTACCCCCAATAAAAGCCTATTAGATTTTTTGTCATGTCCACTCAGGGGCCGTATTAGGAAGTATTAATTCCATCATTATTCCAGTGTGAATGAGAGACGCAGCTATACAAGGCCGCTAGCACCATCCTTTTTTCGCAGTGGAATAATGATGGCGTTAATACTTCATAATAAGGCCCCTGGTTGTTATTATTTTGGAAAGCAAGATAACACGATATTTAACAGCAGTTTTACTGGCAGGAGTCATGATCAATCAGGCTTTCGGGAATCAAGGGTCTGTTAAATGTGCAGTGTATGTTTGTGGTGTACAATAAAGTATATATAAATAAGTAATAAATACACCTAACCCACCTCTGCTCTGCGTAGATATAGTATCTACAACAGGTACCTATACTCACACCGCAGACAGCTCACACTTACATTTCGCAAGTCGGTAGGTACCGTGGACCGGGGTTACTTTGATCAATATTGAACTTTGAAGGTTCATATCTTTAAAATTTGTGGGTATAAAAAAATACTAAAAAAAATCTAGCAATCGGTTTTTTTATTACTCTTGATTCCTGTAATAATAAGTGAAAAAAATTGGCTAGGTTTTGAGTTTTTTTTTCTGCCTTATCAAAGTTATACGTAGGATACTACTACTTTGATACCCCTTATTTTATTGTGTAATTACAAAGTAATTATTGCAATTACGCAATAAAATAAACCCAATTATAATGCCATACAATTTAAAAAATAAAAATCTATCAACGAGAAAAATAATTATTGTCGCATGGGGTAACTTTGATCTAACAATTGATTTGGTTATTTGAATGACAATAAATTTACCGTTTTCAATTAAAATGATTAATGGATTCCCATCGTCTCCTCAGGAAAGGATTAACAGTTGTTCAGTGTTCATAACTTAGAAAAAAACTACCTAATTGCGTTTCGTTTTACGTAATTCACGATTTTATATGAAATGGAAGATTCTATCAGTCACCCCGCGAATAAAAGTAACCTCGGTTTACCGGTAATGTTAGTCAGTCAGATTTTGTTTTTGTAAATGATTAGGTAAAACAACACGCAATACACATTTAGTAAATAAAAAAAACTACGTAATTTTCGCCCTCGTGTCAAATGTCCTAAAAAAGAATATGGGGCGTTCAGCCAACGTTTGTTGCCAGACATGACGTCAACACGTATGAAAATCATTATTAGTTACTAGGTTTATATAGACATGTGTCTACTAACAAGATAAGTAAGATGTTCTAGATAAATAACAAACAAAGAACCGCAATTGTTATAACTGGGACAATCATAATTATATCCGTTCATTTTGTGGATCGTGTCGTCATTTGCACACATGGGAATCAACAAATTCAACACCACTCTGTGAGTGTGTAATCAAATGTTATTTTTATCTCTCCTATTTTCTAGAATCCTCTAACAAGCTTTTTTATAATTTTGTAATGATAAGACCTTATCATTACAAACATACTTAGTTCGTTTATAGTTGTAATTCAATTTTGTATCTTTAAAAAAAGGCTCTAGAGCAGAACATGCATTTCCTTATCTAAGTTAGTTTCCAACCGTGAGCGAAAAATAGACAAAATGACAGATTGTGGTTGTTCATCTATCAATTTGTCTAATCTTCCGTCGACAAAACCCGTTTCTATTGTGGTCATGCTAATAACCACAAGTGTTGTGGTCCCCTTATATACTTATTCTACTCTTTTGTGCTGGTCTTCAGCTCAGCTGCATACAATGCTGTCAGCCTAGTGCACCCAAGGCCTACCATCATACACCATATGAATCATCATCATTTTTATTTAACCGACAGAAGTCCTTTGCTAGTTATAGGCCTCCCCCAGGCATCGCACCAACGATCCTGTGCCCTACTTGCCAAACCATTGGATTAAAGTCTAAAATCTAACATTGTTTTATTTTATTTTCCAGTTCTCAGTTTTCCTGCTGATCATCTTCGTGGCTGAGCTGGCTGTCGGCATCGCAGGGTATATGAAGCACCAGGATCTGGAGAACTCTATAGTGGACCACCTGAATAAGACTATCAAGGAATACCCGAATAACAAGGACGTCGCTAAGACATTCGACATCGTTCAGACTGATGTGAGTACCAACAATTATTTATATTCTTATACCGCAACAAAGGAGACTGGACTAAAATGGCTTATCGACCAATAGTGATACATTGTTGATATTTTTGTATGGATTAGCACCATAAAAATAAGACAAGATTTGTAATTTTTCTGGATACTTACCTACAATTTTTACAAAATCTGGGAATACGGTTAGCCATTACAAGTCTTCTTAGAACGTTATTCTGTAGCTAGCACGAATAATGAAGAGCATACACACAAAAGTCTTGAAATGTAACTTGGAAATAATAATGTATGCACTTGTAAATCCTGCAATCTAGTTGGGCAAATTATGAGGAGTGGTTTATGGATTCAATAGACCACTTCCCATACAAATTATTCCAGTCTCCTTTCAGGTCATCAAGCATTCTAGCATTAGATTGTCATGGTGTAGGTACAGAGTAGACTACATAATTAGAATGATCAATGCGTGATGGACAATTTTCTTCTCTAATATCGGCATGAGCTAATTGGTCTTGTCGTGATACAAAATTAGTCAGCAATGTGGTAACGGGATTGACTATTACCCAAGCTGCGCTAGACGTACCTCGTACATGACATAAAATCCTTCTGTTGAATACATTTAAATTTAGATAAATTACAAAGTAATCGGCGAAGAGTAGACTACATAATTAGAATGATCAATGCGTGATGGACAACTTTCTTCTCTCATATCGGCACGAGCTAATTGGTCTTGTCGTGGTACAAAATTAGTCAGTCAGCAATATGGTAACGGGATTGACTATGACCCAAGCTGCGCTAGACGTACCTCGTACATGACATAAAATCCTTCTGTTGAATACATTTAAATTTAGATAAATTACAAAGTAATCGGCGAAGTAAGACAAGCATTACTAATTTCATTTACATTATCCTTTGAACATGAGTCTGCTTGTGGGGATTCCTTTGTTTGCAATCATTTAGTATTCATGGTTATTGGTTGCCATGTTTTAAGGTTAAATATATGAAGCGTTTTCATGAGGCCATGTGGCCTGCACAATACTTTCTTCTTTATGTTAATCTAATTATACACAAGAACATAAAGGAGAAGCAGTCGTGACTCTACATTAAAGGCTTGTTCAGACCAGCGCGACGCGACTCGAACAATACAATTTCTAAGAAAACTTCATGGTATAACAATAGCCGGTGTCGCGTCGCGCTAGTCTGCACGAAGCTTTATAGAATTATTGTTTATAGATGATGTGGATTTGGGTCTCCTGGAAATAAATGACCCAGGAATACAGGATGGACGCAACTATCTTACAACTTTATTTCCAAAACCTTTTCTTTAGGAAATAAATACTTAGGTTCAATCTCACTACCGAAAGAAACGCTTCGAATAAAATTCCAAAGGTTATGTATTTCTGTACCCTAATTACGTAATACACGATCAATCGGAATTTGAATCGTTTTGAAACAAGTCCATTTCTTCATAAGTTCGAAAAAAATACTGCCCAACAACGTAAATAAATAACTCAATGTCAAAATGAAACTAATTTGTCGTAATCGTTTACGAAAATGTGTTGCGTAATTAGACAGCTGGTCCTAGCTTAGCAGAAAGAGCTGTAGAACTCTTAAGCAAACCATTTATTAACACTAACTCTCCAATTTTCCATTTCCAGCTGCAATGCTGCGGTATTAACAGCCCCGAAGACTGGGCTGCCAACAACATCACCCTGCCCAACACTTGCTGCTCCGGCCAGGAAATCAACGGAGGAGTCGCCGTCCCGTGCACTGAGAAGTCTGAAAACTTCCACAAAGATGGCTGCCTTAACAAACTAGTTGATTTCTTCAATGACATCGCTATGGTGCTCGGCGGCGTCGGCATAGGTGTCGCTGTTGTGCAGGTAAATACTTCTCCACCCGTATAATTACCTTATAGTCATTTGCTACAACAAAAGGTGGTAGCAAAGTATCCTTGTGTTTTAGGCAACAAACACAAGCATGGGGCCGATGGAGGAGGTGACTCCCATGCACTCTTATTTTATAGAAAAGTGATCAGTGTAATAAAGTAATTTTGAACCATGTGTAGTGAGTGCATCTCTTGTTGTCAACTTGACCTATCTAATTGCGTAAATATTTTCGGTCAACAATTAAGACTAAAAGCCCTATTACACTCACACCGGTAGCACACCTCCGCCGCGAAACCATAGCAGCAAAACCGCAGTACTTCAATTCAATAGATTCGCGTCATGTTCCGCTACTCGAATCGAATGAGAGATCGATCGAGAGATTCGATTCGAGTAGCGGAAAATGACGCGAGTCAACTACTACGGTTTCGCTGCTATGGTTGTGTGCGTTACTCCAGCGGAATGCTGTCGCTTTTCTGGATTTCGGCTCGACAGATAATTAGTACCCCATCTCGTGTAAATGTGCCCGAAATTTAGAATTTGTGCGTCCAGCCGATCCAAAGATATTCACGAAAAACAGATTCCGCTGGAGTAACGTTACCCCAGCGGCATATTTTTTAACCGGTGCTCGTAGCTGAGTACAAACTAGCTACTTAGATAGATCATATTTGTGCCTGATTGTGCCCAAAAAATAAAATTTGTGCGTCTTGAGGTATTAGAGTTATTCAAGATGCCGCTGGGGTAACGGTTAGCAAATTGCTGTACCTCTCAAACGGCATGACATACAACTACGTTTTTTTTTTACTACGTTGGGTCTTAATTTGTGCGTATGTGTGCAATTTTATTTCTTCTGTAATCGACACCGTTGGAAAATTAGAAATTAATTTTCAAAAACTCTAAAATCGATCCTTGCGCTTCAATGAGAAACCCTAGAAACTTACCCTAATCATACATAATAATACATGTGACCTTATATAAGGCCATGAGAACCATAATATCGGTAAATATGGGAGTTATGTTCAAAATTTAAAATCAAACTTTATTAACATTATGTTTGTAATAAACTCGTCAATACCGTTACTCGTCTCTTTATGAGCCCTCTGAACATAGGCCCGAGTACTAAACCGCGCAGGGCACAGATGAGTGCAAAATCATTTATTGTAAGCTGTGAAACATTCAACACTCGCGTGCAACTTCCGAGAGCTCAAAAAGTTTTGCGCATACTGTAATTTCATAGGTCTAAGTCATTAGGAACTATTGGGTGATTTGGAAGCAACATTATTATTTGGAACGGCGATATGACATCGCCACGGCGCCGGCGGCGGCGGTGGCACCTTTCTCTAGTACCTATTATGAATCTTCAACATGAACTACAAGCTCTGGGGATTCCCCCCACGTAATGTTTTACTATCGGAATAGGATAGCTAGGTACGCATTTTAAGTAAGAGTGGGTTATTTCCGATTGACGAATGACGAATGGGCTGAGATAGACAATATAGACATCCACTTGGCTCAATTTGATTAATTTGTGAATATTTTTAGTAAATAATAATACAAAATTTCACATAGTATGAAATGCTATTTTATTTCCATTGAAAACAAAAGCTATAAACAGTATTTTTATTTTATTGTTGTCTTATTGATCTTTTTAGCAATGAAAAATATCCATTTATCGTCAAATATACATAGTGTAGTCTTTATTAAATTGCTGTAGGTAAGTACCTAGTTATGTTCTAACATTTGACTGAAAGTTAAAGATTTGCAAATACTCAATATTATATGGCTTACATACTGTGCGTGTGTACGTACGTGTTTTACAAACCAATAAATGATTTTATGTAACACTTTTGTGTGAGACTGTTTCAAAAAACGAAATCTTGTACTACAAGTTTAAGAAGGTTGGCACAATGTACTGCGCGGCCGCTTTTAAACAGTAATTCGAATTTGTTCGGTTAATCGCGAAATTTATTTTCCTATGGTTTTCTTCTTATATCTGTGTAGTTACAAGGATTTTTCAGTTGAAACTTTAAGGATAAGCAATTGAATAAAGGTACTAATTATTTGCCGAATCATAATTAACGTCACTTAATAATAACCAGGGACTGAATTACCGAAAAATTAAGGTACCTTTAAATTTCAGTATGACGTCATACCGTTAAATAAAGGTTACCGAAATATTTTGATACCGTTAATTTTTTCAGTAGCGGAATTTTGAGGTTGGATATGCATACCGGTATATTTCGGTAGAAGTACTACAACCTTTATAAATGTTTCGGTAGCAGTACCTAAACCTTAATAAATAGGGGTTTTCTTTGACACACCGCCTCGCTACTCTGTCTGTAGTTCACTTGCCGATTGTTACAAAATAGGTACACAAGTTCTAAAGTGTTCGACGCCGCGCCGTCTCGCATGTTTTTGATACCGAAATCGTGTAAAGGTTAAATAACGGTTTAGCCCAACCTTTATTTTTAAAGGTATCGGTATAGCTCAACCTGTATTTTAAACCGGTACCGGTATATTTTGAGGTATCTTAACCTTTAACCATACCGCTTTCAGTCCCTGATAATAACTCATGTATTGGAGTGTTACATTTTATCGTAACCAGATTTTATTTAAAATGGAATAGCTCTGAGGAGTTGGAATAGAAACATCTAATTTCGCATGATGCTTTGAGTTCATAAAAGGTACAAATCACCATAACTGGTAAGTTTCTAGGGTTTCTCATTGAAGCGCAAGGATCGATTTTAGGGTTTATGAAAATCAATTTATTATTTTCCAACGGAGTCGAAAAAGAAAATTGCACAGCATACACACAAACCACCGTAATAAAAAAATCGTAGTTGTATATCATGCCGTTTGAGAGGTACAGCAATTTGCTAAACGTTACCCCAGCGGCATCTTGAATAACTCTGAAACCTCAAGACGCACAAATTTTATTTTTTGGGCACAATTATGATCTAAGTAGCTAGTTTGTACTCGGCTACGACCACCGGTTAAAAAACATGCCGCAGGGGTAACGTTACTCCAGCGGAATCTTGTTTTTCGTGAATATCTTTGGATCGGCTGGACGCAAAAATTCTAAATTTCGGGCACATTTACACGAGATGGAGTACTAATTATCTGTCGAACCGAAATCCTGAAAAGCGACAACATTTCGCTGGAGTAACGCACACGCTATGGTTACGCAGCGCAGTTGTGCTACCGGGGTCATAGAAATAGGATCACAGATGTACGAGTCATTTTTATAAGAAGAACCTATGACGGTTTAAATAATAACTACCTACATATGATTCATATTGTCTATGATTATAGGGGATCCAATCGTTCAAATATGATCATATCCGTCTAACCTCAAAAATAACTAAATCAAACACTGATAACGTTATCCATCTTGATTAAGTATGAAGTTTATGATCATAAACGTGTAATATGTAAAAATTAAGAACAGCATCATTTAACTATGATCATAGAATTTGACAGTTATGAAATCATATATTATTTCTATGATGAAAGTGTAATTCGGACCTAATCTTAATTTTGATAGTTCAAAACATTAATTGCGTTATTTATTTTGATGAGCAATTATTTTTTTCGGACTTATGAAGCAAGGGATTAGCAATCTCTTTGAAAATTATTCAGATTGTGATTGGTCGTGTATTACGCAATTATGGCGCGGCCCTGCAAACGCATTATTTACACTAAAATCAAGGTCTACACCATTGTACAGACCTTGATTTTTTGTGTAACAAATGAGCCTATAGGCGTCCAATACTAGACAGAGGACTTCTTTAATTAACCCTTTGAAATTGAAATGATGAATGAGTCAGACTTGAGAACAGTGACTAACAATGTTTTTTTTTTTCAGCTGCTTGGTGTGATGTTCGCGTGCTGTCTCGCTCGCTCGATTCGCAGTCAGTACGAGACCGTATAAACACGTAAAACGGTATTTTTTTGCATAATCTTTAGATCTAGATGTCAATAGCAGTGCCCAATATTTTCCACAAATACCTACATTATTTTTTTACTAAGTTGTGATCAAACCTCTACGATGTCTATGTATATTTTGAAATACCTAATTAATTTTATTATTGTTATTCCAGATAATTTGTTTATTTTATTGTAAGATTTAAATGTTTACGTAAGTGCTCTAACATTAGTATCAGGAGGTACTGTATTGTCAATGTAAAATGCGTGTAATATTAAACTTTGCCATATGTATATGCAAGTGAGGGAGTGATAAAGCACAATGCACAGTTTTTCTTTAAGTTCACAATGAAGTGTGCTCAGTGTAGAAGACTGATTTTTCGAATAGAAATGGATACATTATGCCAAAAACTTTATCGGAATTTCCTACTTTTTATACTTATGTAAATCTCAATTCAATTTTCTAGTATTAAAATAATTATTGTACCTTTTACTATTCATATTTAACCAATGTAGAAGTGGTGCACATTTATTATTACTTATTATAAATATTATATAAGATTTGTACAATTCGTTTGTTGATTAGACGCAATGTCACAAACAAGACGCGATCTCTCTTCGGTTTGCGAAGTCCATAAATATTTTCAAAGTGATTTAAAACAATTGCATCTAATTCAAAAACGGAACCATTAGTTCATTGTAACGTTTGTGAAAAGTGTTCTAGGTCGTGTATATTTATAATAAAATCTGCATTATCCAAAAATGAGTTTTAATCAGGAATATAATGAAACAGCATTCGGTGTCCTAGTTACACACATTTTTATTTTCCTATTTTATACCATGATATAAATTGTAATAACAGAGGATGGTTATTAGGTATCAGAGCATGAACGTTGAATTTCGAGGAACATCAGTCGCGTTAAATACAGCTGTTGTCTTGCAAGCAACACATTTCGAGTCACAGTATAAAATAATTAAAAAATCACAATGATAAAATATACTAGTCCTGAATACAAATCAGTATTCACCTGCTGTATGTCGCAAGCATCTGAATCTCACAGCACCAGTTCCGACACTCGCGATATCACCCAATTTACAAAATCTTCATTTTTACGACGGTATCACCAAACATTCATATACGCGCGACATACATACACCTTTAACTAAAATCATTACAACGCTAAAATTCTAATTAGTACTAGGGTTAAGACATACATTATCTAGACAATAAAATAACTTACATCTAATACTGTTTACATACTAAACGGAATATTTTAGAAAAGTTGGAGATGTCAGACTGGAGCGGAGGCCAACGTGCCTGAGTTTTGGCACTTAAAATGGTAAAAGTAGTCGAAATTATTAAAACAAATAAATATAAATTTAATTTCTTCGTCCGTGTTACATTGATATGTGATAACAAGTAAAACATGATATCAAATCTACAGTCCGCTGCTTTTTCATGACGACGCCGCATAATACATATTGTCGAATCACTTTACATCAAACGATCATAACGAAAATAATTATATAACACAGTATGTAATTTATATACGTCCATATTATAAAAATAAATAGGTTATTAATTATTATATCCCAGACCTATTCTAGTCAATCAATGTTAAACTTGTATACTATAGTGAATAATGTAAAAATATAACTCAATTATTTCATAGATAAAACCACATTAGATTGCACAATTCAAAACAAACAAATAATACGTCCCCAAAAAACCTTTTGTTACGAAGCCCTAAAATTCCAAATAATTTGACTATCTAATCCTTAACAAAATGGACCAAGTTGAAAAACCTATCTAATGTAACTGTCCTTCGTTTTCAGTCAAATAAGGCTTTTGAGTGACATTCATTCGACCTTCAGCAATAATAATAAACCCAAACTAGATTCAATTAATAAATATAATACATAGTACTTCAAATTACCGGCTGACCTAAAATTTGACCCTCCGACAAAAGCCATATATTTATACATTCGCAGAACTATAATTTTGCATTGTTTCTTCAGCCTGTGACATCTCGCTAGAAAATTAGCAACAGATCTGCCTTGTCTTGAAATAAGATTTCTTAATTATAATTACAAAGTATTGAAGTCAATAATAATGGATTGGCTGTTCATGAATCTTTTAAAACCATCTCAGTTTGTACTTGTCAATGCTGCCAGTTCTGTCACGATCTATCCAAGAAATATAAGTACTATCATATTATTAAGAATTACAAGAATCAGGTTAAGAGAAATTACAACCATTCAGTAACTCATCTATGTTATGGGGTTTGGTTTCCGCACTTGGTCAAGTGCACCATTGTGCGTGAAGGTTCAGTAACTCATTTGAAGACATCAGTGGTGAAGGTAGAAAATGTATGAATGTCATAAGAATGACATGGAAGAAAACTGTTTTTTTTTTCATTTCATTTGTGTACACTTACATTTCATTTGTATTATTCTCGTGTTGTAAAGAAAAAAGTTGACAGACTTCGATTTACTCAAATATGTATAAAATTAAAATTGAGGGACACTGACAGCACTAAAATAATATCTTTGAAAGAATCATCTAAATCCAATACATGTTAGATTTACCCTGAAATTAAAAACATTTTATGAGACAATAATGCGACATATTCCCAAATATATAATAGTAGGCATCGCATAGTCCAGACATGCTTACACATAAGTAGTAACAGTTGAAGAGTGTATGAGATCATCGCGTTATAGCGGCAAAATTGACTCAAATCACTGGTTAAACCTACGATACACTTTCGTTAGTAAACTTATCACTGTATTTATATAACACAGAGCTAGAAACATTAACAGAAATTCATTCAATTCACAACTAAGTCGTTCATCATTCTAAAAGTATTTCAGACCGTCATTAAGCATGTTGACATCACATAATTGCAACTAAAAATTAATAAGCTGTAAACATCGCGCTGGGTGAGGCATATTTGTTAAGAGTATGAGTTTGGATGTTAACAAATGTGTCCCAGGGAGCGCGTAGTGATCGGATATAACATTATAAGCTTACATTTACGTGAACAGGATGGATTTAGAACAGAATGGTATTGAGTATGATGTCTGCAGGTTGTTCCGTGGTGGCGGGCGGGGGCAGTGCAATCATGTCGCGTAGCGCTTGGTCCAGAGGCGCGCGATGCGATCGTGCTCCTCTCTGTTCTGAAGATACTGCGTCGCAATGCTGCCCACTAGGGGATCAGCTGGAAATTGATAAAGAACACCATTAGTACATCATAAAAAGCAATCGATCACTTGTTTAAAAAACGGTAAAGGAAAACATCGTGAGGAAACCGGCGTGCCAGAGATATTTCTCGACGGCATGTGAAGCCAAGTCAGAGGCCCATAGGCGACTAAACTCTGACACCAGGTTAGTCACTAACCAGACGAAAAAAGAAGAATATCAATCTCGTAAATCCGTAATATCCTATGGCTGGGCAAAAGCCATAGCGTCTGTGAGCCGAAGACAGAGTGGCCTGGAAGAAGATCGTCAGCGACTCCGTCAATGCTTTTCAAGATTGCCACTACCATCAATTTATAAATTGGCCACGATTGAGCTAGTTTTTGCCAATGATAGAATATTAATGACATCCAAATCAAATCAATAACTTTAACACAAAAATAAACAAAATTCTGTTACAATTTTGATGTCAACCTTTTATCTACCTAATGAGAATTTGCCGTTTCATCCATCATTGATTTTTAATAAACGACACACTACAAACTACTATCGATATAAATAAACACGGGCGATAGGATTAAAGCGTGAACAAAACATCAAGAGGACATTGAGGACGAAAGGGCTTTGACCTCTCGAGACTATGGAGCAAAAGCTTTAGTTAAGAAACTTAACAAGCTACATAGAATGGAATATTATTGATTCGGTAGTAAATGCTGGTCTCAACTATCCAGCTATTTCTATCTTCACGACAATCTAAATAGCATAGGCAGAGATTCTCATAAATAAAAAATATCTTTAATTCTGTTTGCATTACTAAAACAACTCATTGGTAGCTGAAGGGCTGATAAAATTATACTGATAAGTGTTTAAATGCTACCCTTATCTTACAATGAAAGTAAATTGTTATGACAACTAGGGAAATTAATATACTTGCATCAGACCACACAATGATTATAGTAGACTAGTGACCCGCCCCGGCTTCGCACGGTTTGTATGACTTGACAAAACATCGAGTTATGAAATAAAGAAAATATATTTATTTGACTCAGGCTATGGAACACAATATTCACACAAAAAACAAAAAAATAAATAAAAATAACTTAAAAGTATTGTGTGCCTCTCATGACTGCGCGATATCAGACTCAGTTAAGCATAAATGCCAGACAACTAGCATCTTTATTAAACTGTATTCTACACAACCTTCCTTTGATAATGAACCATTACGTAGTTTAGAAGAACAACGCTGTCACATAGACAGACACGAAAAGCGTCTTTAATTTATAATATGTACCTATAGATTAAACAAATATAAAAAAGTATCATACCTGGATTACAGTCAGTGAGCAAGGAGCATATTGATAGTAAAACTTTCGATATTGTCAGCGCTGGTGACCAGTTATCTTTGAGGATGTCTAAACATATCACTCCCTGGCTATTGATGTTACAATGATATATCCTAGTCCGGAATGTCACCTGGAACAGATAAGAGAAATTATTAATATGAAATCACAAATATTAAAAAGTTGATAAATGATAACCTTTTGGCATATATATCAATCAGTGTTACCATTACCACCACAGAACTGATAACGGAATACTGCGAGTGACTTGAGTAAACAAACAGTAATTATTGAGCTTAGGCGGCAATCAGTCAGAATGAAAAGTAGGTAGTAGTAGTTCTTAGGTACTTGAAAATGACAATGCCGTGTATTTTCGAGTCATGATTCTCTGAAAATACGACATGGCTCACTATCGACTCGGTCTTTGATCGATTCCGTCCAATTACTCGGGAGTATCAAGAGATGTACGAAGAATCAACGACTTATCACGATACGCTTCGTTTGTTTGAGATCCGTATCAATTTATTCAGTCAGGATATTGCCCCAACGGAAAATAGCACGCTGAGTTCAATCATGCGAAACTTGTCAGAATATAGTCCTACTCACCGAGATATGTATGATAAGCGTTCGAAAGTTGCTCGAAAATACTGAGGTGTTAGATAGGAAATCAAATGCTATGGTCCACTCAACAGTATCTTGAACGCGAATGATGACGGAACCACGATAAAAAAAACCTTATGTACCCTACTAAATCCTACCACCCAAAAAAAAATTGCGAAAGAAAATGTGAGTTTGTATGTTTGTTACTCACGCAAAAACGTCTGAACGGATTTAGATGCAATTTGGCACACAGATATTTTATAACCTGGATTACCACATTCGATACTTTTTATCCCGATACTACATTCCCGTGGTATTATTTCCGACCTCCACGTGGGCGAAGCCGCGGACGAAAGTTAGTAGGAAAATAAATCAAAAGTAGTTTTAGGCCAATGACCAGTGAGAAAACCTGTGTTATAAGCATATGATACAGCCAAAGATCATTGACAATAAAATTCGCAAAGGAAACTGCATCACGGAAAAGGATACAGGTACTTTTTTTTGGTGACGCATTCAGATATTTATGGGTGGACGAAAATGAATCTCGTCTCACGCCATTTGCAAGAGAATTAAGGGCAATGTTTTATAATGGTATGCGCACTGACTACCATCATGGTGTATCGAGTTATGGTAAATCAGTGTCATATTAACTATCAGCTGAAAACAAATTGCATTTGTGGCTTGTGGCTACGTATATATGCCTATGTACCACCGCGCGTAATTCTACACTGTTAGGGTGACCCTAGAAAAACCTATTCTTTTGTTAACGAGTGAAACCCTCTATAGCTTTATGTAAGCATTGTGCTTACATAGTTACCACTAAAGTATAAACCAACATGGCGACTGCGATACATGGTTACCAAACTCGTTGCTTCGGAGAATTCTCCCAATGAGTCTTTAGTGCTTAACTCGATTCAATACCCTTCTAACTGCAGAAAAAGTGGTTTGAAAGTCGAGGTCTAACCCAAAAGTATTTCTTAGAAACTTTTGCCTGTTCCGACATTTTAAACAAAAACTAATAATTAGGATCTAATTTAGATGAGGTAAAGATACGGACGTACCGTATCAAATGCGTACAAAAATCGCGGGTCGGTAAATTGGTTATTCTGTCTACATGGATATCGTCTGAGGATAAGTAAGTGTGATGCACAATCACGGAGTAAAGAATACATTTTGATGAATCAAGAAAATTACGCGTGACATTGATTGATGAGATGCGACCGCGATGTATTTTTAGAGGATGGCCCTCGTCCCACATTCTAGCAACTAATTTCATTCCTATGAAGTTCATTGAAAATGTAGATGGAGACTAAAACAAAATAGTAAAATATCCGTATCAAAAGTTAATTCCTGATATCTTTCACGAATTTAAGCTTCCTCGAAATAAACACGACGGGTAATAGACTGTGGGCATGTCTGGCATTCGATGATTGATTTGTCGGACAATGGCGAGTGCAGAGGGTTATCAGCACTAATTAAATACTAGGGGTGTTTCACGACCCCTCGCAGGGCTCGGACCTCGGTTAAGGGCGTTGCTACACGGCCGGCTAGGGTTTTGGGGAGACTGCATTGATTTGTATTATAGGTAAGTATGTCCAAGGGGTCGAATGAATAAACCATGATTGATATTTCTTTCCTTTTTGATTATGTTGCATGAACAGATTTTATGGCTATTGGATTGGCTAAAGGTTGTCGCGAAAAATTCTTATTTCTAATGAACTTCTTTAAAAATTGAAACCGTCATCTGTATTCGTATTGCTACGATTCCGAATGCTTTAATCTCTCGTTCCTTACACCACAGTTGGACACGATTAAGAATAGGTATAATATCCTTCCAAACAAAGTCCCCCGCCACGTCTGTCTGTCTAAACGCTATAAACTAAAAAACTACCGAACGGAAACGGTTTTCACCATTGGAGGTAGTGATTCATGAGGAAGGTTTTGGTGTATAAATCAAGAGATTTTGTGTAAATTGGCTGAAATATGGCGATTATTGTTGAAGATGTCGGAATAAGTCATGGGAGCTTTACTGTGTTTATTATTTATCTGAAAGGACACAATTTAAGATAATTTTCTAAACGGGCGCCTATTTTGAATACAAAAACTTAAATACATAGGGTGTGTAATCTTCGTTTTCTTCAATGTGTTTGTATTCAGTTACACGTTATAATTAATTAACTAGGAACTTTGTATGGTTAATTAATCATTAATTATTTTCCTTTCCACCTATTTAGTTCCATTGTATTCAAAAACATTGAGATCTGTCTAGCAAGTAATTTATACTATTTTGTGAGGATATGTTGGTGTTGCAATGGAAGAAATGGAAATCTAGTTATTTTCTTTATCAGTTCCTTCACCAGGTATCAGAGAAGATTCCAAAAAATTTGACTACTTACCTACCAACAAACTATCTCCATCATTAATATCAGGCACCTCTAACATAATCCATAATACAAACAAGATACAAACTCCTAAACTAAGTCCTTTTGATTCATAACATCAACCAACCTTTTGTAGTTATAACGCTTGTGGCCAGGTCAAACAAAGGAACATTTAAAGTAAAAAAAATCAAGAGGCATGAACTGAACTTTAACATCCATATTTACTACATTATACAACACAAACCAACATTGGTAACAATATGAACATTGGCTGATACCAACAAGAAGGAGGAAGAACAAGTGCTAGAATTAATGTACAATCATACATAATATCACGCCTTGTTTCCCCCAAAGTGTTAGGCAGAGGTGAACTCATAATATGTACCAATTATGAGTTCACCTCTGCCTAACTCAATGGTTGGGCAGGTGTCTTTATAGTACACCCACATTTCGCCAGTCATGTTTAAGTCCCACGTAACAGGGGGGCTATTGCCATCAATCGGGCACTAATCCAGACTGTGGGTTGGTACAGCCCGATTCAAACTTAATGGCAGCTCGGAACATGAGGTGAGTCGCTGCGCAGTAACAAATTCATGGGTCAGCGGGGGTGAGGGGTGCGGTACTGCGCAGCGAGCAGCTAACTTCCGAGCCGCCATTAACTTTGAATCGAACTATACTGAGAAAGAAAAAAAAGTATTGATAAAATAAACTAAATTAAAAAATATTACCTTAGGAGGTTTGAATGGATACTCTGGTGAGAAGTGGATGTCTAGGAAGAAAACTCCACCCTCGTACACCGAACCAGGCGGGCCCAGGATGGTGGACACCCATTCATACAGGTTATCTCCTTTTGGCCCCGCACTGCAGTTTGGTGGCGGATCTAGTGTAATCTCTGCAAGTTCCTTCTGGATCCTCTTGGCTGATGTCCCCAGTGCCTTCGACATCTTGGGATTTGGTTTATTTTCTTTTGCTTCTGGTTTACTGGCTGCAAGGGCCCCACTGGAATCAGCACTGCCTCTGCCGCGACCCGTACCACTCCCTGATGAACCAGACGCACCGCTCATTATCTAAAAGCACCAAACGTCACATTCCGCTACACCAAAAAGCTGCTAGTTAAAAGCTTGTAACAATGAGGGTAATGATTGGTGGGGAAGCTTGCAACAATGTCTGATAAACACATGCTCTCATTATTTCCAAAGGAATTAACATTGGCGTTCAAAATTATATGAAAATTCTTTGAATAATGACTGCCAAAATTAACAGGTATGATGATACAACATTGTTATGACCAAATAACTGAAAGTGCAATGACATGAAAATGAGAAATGATTATCATTGATAATTGCAGAATCATTGAATGTGAGTCTTATAAATGCAGCTACAACTACATTGCAAGTCATTTGTAGTTACAAAATCACAAAAGATGAACATGTTTTTTTATTTCAAGCAAGAACGAAATCACTAGAACAAAGACATTCCTAATCCCTGCACTTAGTACACCAAACATCAGCATTCAAACAAAAAAAAAATACTATGCTCTACTGACAATTGCTGAACAATTTAAGTCAAAATAACAGTGCAAAACGTAATGGAAAAAGATTTATTTGTACCTTACGAATAACAGTCGGCCATCTTGTGGGCTGGCGTTATCCGATAATTTACAATTTTTTGATTCACCGGTGACCCAATTGAATGAAAAAGACGGCTCCCGAAACGTAATAGTTAGTATACAACGAAATTCATCCACGACATGTGCAAAATTTGTGCAACGTTATTAGTGTAATCTCCGTGTTAGATGCCCCGCACTGCAAAGCGTAAATAGGCAGCCTGTTACTTTCCGCACTAATACCACTCCGTGATAAGAGATAGGTGAATTAATTATACCTTAATCAAAGATAAAACTCGAGTTTGGTGTGTTCCGGAAAGGTTTTTCAGAGCTTCAATCCACTTCTACCACATTTCATCCATTTGTCTGTCACCCTCACCAACACAAACAACCACTGAAATTCACGGAATGCACACAAGCTCAGTTTTATAACAAATACGTGTAAAAATACCTCAGGCATTTGAATACTTACAGATTGATAGTTTAAACTAATTATGTTAGTTTATTGCTAGGAAAATAAGCAGTATATACAGTAATTTAAACTAACGAAGTTAAGAAAAATTACACGAAGCACAACCACATTCCGACATTTTTTTACTTTTTTTAAGGGTAATCTGTGTTGCCCATTGCCCAATATAAACTACCCATAGATAATAAACTGACACCTGAGATGTTTTTTATTTTATATTCTAGATCATAATCGATTAGAACAATGATATGATCTCAGTTTCAGTCATCGAGTTTAGTAATAGATTGGAAATCTCAGCCCTTAGACCAATACCTCTCACTTCTCTCATTGTGCGTTTGCACTGGCGAAACATCACAACAAAACATGTTGCTGTCAAATATTATATGACAGAAACTCAGGACTTCAACATGTTTTGTTGTGAATATTTCGCCAGTGCAAACGCATAGTCAGCGTATCAAAGTCCGCAACTGTTTAACAACTTTATTTTGTTACAATTTACCTAGAGAAAATCATTGACTTATATATAATGTCAATGGAGAAAATGTTTGCTGAAGAAGTATGAAACTGAAATACGCTTGTCTATGATACAATTTATGCTCAAGATGCTATATTATTCTTGCATCTTGAACCTGACCACACCTTTCGGCAGTGTTTCTACTTTTAGGGATTTTTTCCTTTTTTAGGGATAAATTACCAATATTATGCATGGTTTCGGATATTTTTTATTTTGACATGGATTTAGGTAATTTTGGGGAAAAATTGTACTTGAGTTTGTAACCCTACTGTATATATTACGCGCTACCCAATGTATTACTTTACTGTAACGCAACACCGATTTATTAAAGGGGATTCCCTCAAACTCGTAGAAGAGCCATTCCGAGAAAAAAAAACCCTTCGGAAAAAGTATTGTCATAAACATTTACGAACAATTTACAAGACATTCCTATTCTCTATTAATGCAGTTTTTTTTTCATGTACTGTTTAGTTCATATGCTTTAAAATATATATAACGGTGTCAATAAAATTGTTGCTAATATATTAAAAATAAGAAGCAAAACAGGCTATTTTAGCGTGTCACTCAATTTTTTTAAGACACACCTCAGCGTTTTTGGTGAGGTTATAAAGAACACCTACTGTTTTTTTTTTAATTACAACAAATTTTATAAACCAATCTAAGTAATTGTATTACAATACAATTCTTTCAATAATAATAATCAAATTAGCACCAACGTGGACCTTCCACTTTAGTCACTACTGTTTTATTTGCTGTCAACAGTACAAAACTATGAAAACAAGTTATTTTATTTTCAAGGTAACTAGCTTTTGTAGATTAGTCATTTAAATATACCCATCGGGCAACCGTGACGAATAATCGGCGACGAAAGACTTACGAACTACATTAAAGAGTCAAATAAGAAGTCCACTATAGTCAAAGTTATAACGTGTTAAGTACTGGGAACATTCTTTCATTTGCGAAATATACTTTATATCTGCGAATTTAATCAATGATTCCCTCTAAAAAAACAAAGAATATTGGTTTTCTCGTCATTATTGTTAGTAAAGCAGGAGTTCTTTACGTCCGATTAGTGTCGTGAAATATTAGTGGCATTTTCAAATAGTCTATTTTGTCCAGCTTAGTAACGGGTAATTTTTTCTCAGAATGGCTCAGAAGTGGAATCCGTCTAATTTTAGTTTAACTAGTACAGTCGGGTACAGAGAAATCTCACCCCCTAGCAATACATAATTATTATGTTTTAGCTAGAGTTGGTTTGTTTTGTCTCTCTCGATTAATATTGAATGTTTTGTAGGTATTTAATCTTCTTCTTCTTTTCGTGTGGCTAGTGACTAACCTGGTGTCAGTGGTTTTATAGTCTTTGGCCTCTGAGAAATATCTCTCAAGCATGCCGGTTTCCTCACGATGTTTTCCTTCACCGTTATTGAAGCAAGTGTTAATACAATACGCACATGAATAAGAAAAGTCAGAGGTTCGTGCCTTGGGTTCGAACTCGAGACCACTTGGCAGCCCGACGGTCATACATCTAGGCTATCACTGCTATAGTTAGCTAGGTAGGCTTACTTAATGCTATTGCGGAATGATTTGTTATTATTTATTATCATTATGCTCCCTAAACCAAGGTTTTTAAAAGAATATAATTAATTAAAAAGCTGGGGAAATATAAAAAATGTAAGTGGAAACACTAATAAAAAAGTGAGTGCATTTGTCTGTGCATGTCAATTTGAATTTTGACTTATTGGTATATTTGGGCCGCTTTCCGAATTAGAACATAATCGCTCACAGCGCTGACATCGATAATTGGCGTTCCGAGTTAGATATCACGATAATGACAGCTGAGGGCTGTCAACAATTCGGAACGCTCTTAATCGCACTCACAGTACTCGCTCAATGTCAAAAACTTGCTTATCATATTTCTTTGTGTTTATACCACAAATTTCTTCTTCTTCTTTGTTTAGGTAGCGAACGGTAGCCAAAAGCACAATTTCGAAAATGCCACGTTAGTTTATAGATAAGATGCGAGTCAAAACAAAATAGCACAACTGTAAATTTTGACAGCGCCCACGGTGATATTAGTAAAAGGCATGGTCGGCGTTATCGCAAGATGGCGCACGTCATGACGTCATCTATGACGATTCAAGACGCAACGTTATCGCGTCCACGTTAATACGGTACGACTGTTAGCACGCTCAAATCGATTACATCGTAACTCGGAATGCAGGGTTGGTATCACTTGGTTTTGTTGTTTGACATTAAAAAATATATGTGTAGTGTTTTGGTTGGTTTTTGTGTTTTTCTGTCTGAAATAAACTTATTTCTGAATAAATAGAAACAGTTTTCCAAAAAGTGTTACAAAACAGCTACCAAAATGGGGAAACGACAGCATCAGAAGGATAAAATGCAAGTTTTACACTACAACATACACATTTTTCTTCAGTGATTTATTCCTAATGTTTTATAAATTTGTTCTTTGTTAATTATTAGGTACCTCACGTACACGGAGTGGACAACTCTGTACGGTGGCAAAAGATCAGGCACTCCTAAAGAAGAGGATACTACTTTCAAACGCTTACCATTCGACCATTGTTGCCTATGTCTTCAGCCTTTTGAAGACCCATATTGCGATTCTGATGGCAACATATTCGAGTTACAAGCCATACTAGAGTTCGTGAAGAAATTCAAAGTAAATCCAGTTACAGGGAAAGTAAGTCGATTCAAACTCAAACTCAAAGCATTTATTTCAATTAAACCCTTTACAGGCACTTTTGAATTGTCAAAGAGTCAGTTAGTCAGAAAGTTGAAGCTAGTTGCCCATTCCAAAACATAGATCTCGATGGAGAAGAACGGGCAAGAAACTCCAAGGACACTCTTTTAAATATAGAAATGACAAAATCCCGGGTACATTACTCTTGTTGATTCTATAAGTGAGAACAATGTAAAAAAAAATTAAACAATTTATTTAATGATACACTTAAAAGTACGTGTTGCAGAGTGAAACCAACAATTTTTAACTGGTTATTGTATAATAAGCTTTGTAACAAAATGAAAACCATCTTTCCAGAAACAAGATGTCAAAACTCTAACAAAATTGAACTTCTTCAAGAATGCTGAAGGGCATTACCATTGTGTCGTTCTATTCAAACCTTTTACAAAGAACTCATACATTGTTGCTATTAAAACCAGTGGTAATGTGTACTCAAATGAGGCTGTTGAACAGCTTAACATTAAAGGAAAGAACTGGAAGGACCTCATCAATGACACTCCATTTGCCAGGACTGATATTATTGTTATACAGGATCCAAATAACTTAGACAAGTTCAATATTTCTACTTTTCATCATATTAAGAATAATTTGAGGGTGGAGACTGAAGGTAAACTATTATATTATTATTGTTTATTATCTTTGTCTTTAAACATTCTTCAGGGGGTAATCCTCAAATGCATATTGCATACAAGATTCAACTATTATGATTTCTGATTCAAAAGAATTAAAAAATAGTTAACAAACAACAACAGTTATTGAATTTTTTTATCTCTTCAAGATGGGGAATAAATTTCAGCCTCCTGTCAGACAAGTATGTAATCACAATATTTATAATATGTGTTTATTTTGCAGAGGAAATAGCAATGAGAAAAGATCCACATGCAAGACTTAAGACGGTATCAAACGAAACAAAAGACATCCTACAAGAACTAGAGAAGGAGTACAAAGCTCCAGAAAAGAAGGACATTAAAAAAGAGGTTAGTATTCCTTTATTTGGGTTCCATATCTGAAAGGTGCCAAACGGAATCCTATTACTAAGCCTCCGCTGTCTGTCCATCTGTCAGCGGGCTGTATCTCATGAACCATATTAGGTACACACAAATTGTGTATTTCTATTGCTGCCATAACAACAAATAATAAGAATAAAGTTAAAAATTAGTTGAGACTAGCCAAGTACAGTCCCAGGATTTTCGGGATCAGAAAACGGCCGGGATCCCGGGATCTTTTGTATTCTCTAATGGCAATATTAGAGGAAGAGAAAGTTGGAGAGCAAACAAGTTTTTACTTGGATACAATTACCTATCCCTCTAACACAACTTCTTAGTAACCTTTTTGATTAACAATGAAACTGAAGGCAAAATAATACAACAAGTTAACATTTATACCACCACTGTGCCAGTTCATAAAGTATAATTTTTCATATTAGGTTGCAGATAAGTTCAATGCCGCTCACTACTCTACTGGCATGGTGGCTGCCAGCTTCACCTCCACTGCTATGATGCCAGAGACAGTCCACGAAGCAGCCATTATTTGTGAAGACGATGTCAAATATGATATGGTGAAGAAAAAAGGTTGGTTGCAAAACTTGTTTTTTTTTTTACAACAATTTATTGTTTGTTTGGATGGGTCCATTGAGCCATTTCTTATCAAGATTTTCTGGACTATTTCATTGAATATGAATTAGCTTATATTTATTTCATTTGAGTTAAGGTTCTTAAGTTCTGAGTTGAGCAGCATGATTACTGACAAATGCATGCACTGACTGAACAGGTCCACTCAATCGGTGTGGTTCTTTCCTCAAAAGACTATTTCAGACACCAATCTACATGGTCTTCACAATGATATTAATTGTAAAAAGAGGTAGATAGGTTATAAACGTTCCGCAAGTGGCACTTCAAAAGTTGGCTAATTAGCCACATTTTCTTCGTTTTGTCTCTTTTTCGCTCCCGATAATTACGACATGCCCTCCTACTTCCACGTATCATATAATAGTGTGACATAGTGCCGTTTTTGAAGATAGAATGTTAGGTAGGTAACCTATCTACGTCTTTTTACTTCTAATGTCATTGGGTCTTCACATGATCTGACCAAGAAGATTATGTCTGGACTTTAAAAGAGACTGTGACCTCTGACATTGTTTCGCCCTTCTCAGATTAGTCGATCTAATGAGATTAAAATAAATTGAATTGAGTGTCTAGTGCATGTCCTATCACAATCCCACAATAGATCTCAATTAAGCTAAACACACACTCATTAAAAATAAAAGTAAAAACAAAGTAAAATTGAAACAACAAGACACACAACAAGTTTAGTGTGCTGTGCATTCACCATTTTACTATTTATGCTCCATTCATACACTGCCCTTGATAGTTTTCATAATTTCTCACTTCCTCTTTACTTCTTTCCTTAGGATATGTGAGGCTGGTGACAAACCTGGGTCCTCTAAACTTCGAGTTGTACTGCGATTTAACGCCGAAAGCGTGCGACAATTTTATAAGGCACTGCAACAATGGATACTATAATGGCACCAAGTTCCACAGGTCTATTAGGAATTTTATGGTAAGCGTATGTTTATTCAAAATTTACAGGTTTTTAACTTTACCTTTAGAGCAGTTATGGGACATTAATGTGGAAGATTCTGATTGCCCATGACATATTATGGCTGTCTCGAGTCACGATATTTCTGGCTGCACTACTAACTTCTTTGTACTGACTTCACTAGTCAGAAAATGGTAAATATAAAAGACTAGCTATTGCCCGCGAATTCGTCTACAATCCAGGATGAAAAGTAGCCTATGTCCTTTTCCAGGTCATGACCTATCCATGCACCAAATTACATCCAAATCCGTGCAGCCGTTTTAGTGTGAAAGCGTAACAAATAAGCATACTCACTTCCGCATTTATAATATTATAGTTAGAATATCTTTTATTGGAGTCTCCCATAATATCTAGCTCAAAACAAACACATTATGGGTCTTTTTCCAGTACAGTACAAGCTTATCGTAGAAATAATTATTTTAGATACAAGGAGGTGACCCAACTGGCACAGGATTGGGCGGAGAATCAGTGTGGAAGAAACCATTCGAAGATGAGGTCAAACCAAACCTCCATCATACTGGCAGAGGAGTGCTGTCATTGGCTAACTCTGGACCAAACACCAATGGATCACAGTTGTAAGGGAATTTATTTTCGTAGTTCTACGATCAGACAGACAAAGGCTCGGAAGTGCGCTACTCGCTGCGCAGTACCCCACCCCTTAACCCCCGCTGACACATGAATTCATTACTGCGCAGCGACTCGCCTCATTTTCCGAGCCGCCATTTAGTACGAATCGGGGTGTACTGCAGTGTTACAAAATATGCAAAAGCTATTATGCTAAGTTTAATTCTTAAGACGTCAATTCAATGTTGTTATGGATGCTAAAATGCTAAAATTAAATGGATAGAGTATCCATACCAAACGTGATTTGTATGAACAAACCATAGATCGCCATCAAAGAGTGTCTACTTTTGACCATAACTAATAATATATACTTAATTAGGGTTCCAACCCAAAAAGGACAATAGGAACCTTTATATAACATGATTTTCTGGTTTTTATACTCACATCACAACTTATAATTTACCAGCTTAGTATCCCTTTAAGCAAATGCCGGTTTAAAATGATTGGCTGCTTCATTCCAGTTTCATAACCTTCCGTTCGTGCAAGCAGTTGGACGGCAAGCACACAATCTTTGGCAAGCTCGTCGGTGGCATGGACACACTAACTGCCATGGAGCAGATCGAGGTGGACAATAAGGACCGGCCCATACAGGACATTGTCATAGATGTCGCACAGGTGTTTGTGGATCCATTTGCTGAGGCCGAGGAACAGGTAATATTCTTTAAAATACTTGCCGTCTGCAATATGATTTCAAAAGTGTGCAGGCAGGCAGGATTACTTTTAGTTACATTTAGTTTTAGATAATATCACGCCTGTATTCCCCGAAGGCACATTTTGCCAGTTATATTTAAGTCCCATGTAATAGGGGGCGACCCTATTGCCATCAACCGAGCACAAGTCCAGACTATGGGCTGCTACTAAGAAATTCCAGATGGGAAAACCCCCAAACACTACGTCCAACCTGGGAATCGAACCCAGGACCTTATGCTCAGCAGTAGCGCTTGCAACCACAAGACCAATGAGGCAGTTAATCCATGTTATTATACTTAAGCGCAGGCCACACCGCCAGCTAGCGTGCGGGCGGGCTAGGCGGGTGGGCGAAGCGAACGAAGGAAACTATACAAACTACGCGAAATATTGGCGAGCGCGGTGTGAACCGAAGTATGTAAAGAGGTGAAACGATGTTCGCCCGCCTAGCCCGCCCGCCCGCTAGCTGGCGGTGTGGCCTGCGCTTGATATTTTCTAAATGTAAACTAATCCTAACTAATATTATAAATGCGAAAATTAGTTAGTTAGTTTGTTTGTTTGTTATGTTTTGACGCTAAAACGGCTGAACGGATTTGGATGAAATTTGGCACACGGGTAGACCATGACACATGATTTTTTATCCCGATATTCCCACTGGATCGAGTCTCATGCGGGTGAAACCGCGGAGCGCAGCTAGCATCAAATAAAGAGATCATTAATGTTGTGCTAATACACTGCAATTCTTCAACAGTCTCAAGTCTGTAAAGGGGTTTGTATTAAGGGCGCGTTTGCAAATCGGACAAAATTATGCTGATTTTCGGTTAATTTTGTGACACAACTAAACTGAATCAAATATAAACTAATAACAACCACATACGAGGGCTGCTATTTATGTATCCGGAATAATAAAAACAAATGACAACTACATGAAACAAATTGTGTTCTTCAGCCAAAGAGTTCCATGTTTAAATGTAATAATTAGCAGCCCTCGTATAAATTGGTTCTACATCTTCAAATAATTAAACATTTTTTGTTCAAAATTATAGTTTTTAGGGTTCCGTCGCCAAATGGCAAAAAACGGAACCCTTATGGATTCGTCATGTCGGTCTGTCCGTCCGTCCGTCCGTATGTCACAGCCTCTTTTTTCCGAAACTATAAGAACTATACTGTTGAAACTTGGTAAGTAGATGTATTCTGTGAACCGCATTAAGATTTTCACACAAAAATAGAAAAAAAACAAGAAATTTTGGGGGTTCCCCATACTTAAACAGAAACTCAAAAAAAAAAAAAACATTAAACCCATACGTGTGATATTGAGGTTTCTAATATCATTTTTTTCTAAACTGATTAGTTTGCGCGAGAGACATTTCCAGTGGTAAAATGTGCCCACCGTAACTTCTAAAATGATAGAATGATAAAACTAAAAAAAAAAAATATGATGTACATTAAACTTCCACCGAAAATTGGTTTGAACGAGATCTAGTAGTAGTTTTTTTTTAATACGTCATAAATCGTAAACCGCAATTTACCTTTCATTCAATCAACTCAAATATTTATTAAAACATCGATCAAAGTTACAACGAACTACAAGAACTTTTATATTATGTTACTTGCTGCTACGGAACCCTTCATGGGCGAGTCCGACTCGCACGTGGCCGCTTTTTTATATTGTAAAAACGATCTTCCATATTCCACAAAATTAACGATACCGGGTTGAGTTTAGGTACAGTTTTTGTTCTATTATCAACATATTTCAAGATTTCTAAAAATACTATAAGTAGGCAGACATACTCAATTCTAAAACTTTGTAAAAAAAAATGTTTCAAAATGTCACAAACATTTTATATAGGGAAATAGAGACGTCACTCCAACATTATTTCATGGCACCCTTCTTTTTTTTTTTCTCTTTTTTTTGTGTGGGAATTCAGCAAATAACTTCCTGCGCGGAGCGGGAGGGCGTGTGAGACTCTTACTGACTAAAACCTGTAAGCTGTACTAGGTGACTGCTATTGGACTTCCTCGATGAGTAGAACTAGGTGTGCCGAGTTTGGGCGTGTTTTGTTAGTTATGATGAGACCTTTCCTCCGGACTTGAGGAGTGACATGAAGGTGTACTTCGGTGATTGCTACTGGAACTCCTCAACGAGTGGAACTAGGTGTGCTGAGTCTGGGCTCGTTTTATCAGTTATGATGAGACCTTTAGTTATGAGTGACCAAAGCACACCTTCAGGTCAAAGTCCAGAGCTAAGGTCTCATCACAAATGATACAACATAACTATCAAAACGAGCCCAAACTCGGCACACCTAGTTCCACTCGTTGAGGCAGTAGCAATCACTGAAGTACACCTTCATGTCACTCCTCAAGTCTGGAGGTATAACTAAAAAACCGGCCAGGTGCGTGTCGGACCACGCACAATGAAGGGTTCCGTAGTTGGAATGAATTTATCGTAAGAACAAACTTAACTTTGTAATTGAAAAACATGTTCTTCCATACGGAATATATGGGAGAACATGTTTTTGCAACCGCAAATTTAAGTTGGTCGATTATTACTCGTAAACTTGTAAAGCCCACTTAAGTGTGATAGTTTTCCTTTAAACTTCGTTATATATAAGTACTAATGCCGTGACATTTGAATTTCTAACTACAACCGTTTAGTTGGTAGAGGGGGGACACACTTGACTCTAACGAAAATTGGTACTTTAAAGCTTGATAAGTCACGAACGGTTTACTTAATCAAAAAACGGTCTTCGCAAACCCCTAATATTTTTGAATGACCTATCCAACGATATCCCACACTATGGGAAGGACGTAAAAAAATTATCATCCCCACTTTACATGTAGGAGAGGTACTCTAAATAATTGTTTTAAAAAAAAAAAAACTTTTTCGGCGTCATTAACTTGTATACTCATGCAAAATTACAACTTTCTAGTACCAATAGTTTTTGAGCTAAACCGCGGACAGACAGACAGACAAACGGACATGGCGAAACTATAAGGGTTCCTTGTTGACTACGGAACCCTAAAAAACCAGCCCTAAGTCCACAGCCCACACCTTTCTACTAGTAGAGGGCTTCTAGTGCCTAGCAGTCACTGAAGTAGGTATTTGTATTTAAGTATTATTTTGTAAAAAATATAAACAACATTATGAAGAATGAAATGCACCGAACCCAGCGTGGTTTAACCAGACTCGATAATTCGAATGAACCCCAAGATTTACACTAGCCCATGAAGCCTCAATTTTCATGGGACTAAAAAGGCCATTGCATATTATCAAGGCGTAGACCGGGTGGCGCGGTAACGGTAAGGAAGACGTGCCCTTAGGATAAGGAAGGATTTGCGAGCCGTACCGGATATGCATCCTAGAGTAGGCATTGGAATAGTGGAGAGACGGGTGTTTGAGACGTTGCCGTTATGTTGGCTCAAGTCGATCTTCACCGGTGAATCTTGAGACGGGGTTACGTTGCTTTCTTGGCTCTTTTCTATATCGCTGCTGTGCTGTGTTGCATTAAGCAGTTTCTATGTCTTCGTCAGAAGCCTCGCTGCTATCCGTTTCTGGTTTCTTGTAGATCTCGCTGGCAGCCTTCATGATCTTGTATCGGTCTAAGATTTCGTGCATCTTCTTTTGTCTTGATTTATTTCTGGCGTAGTTAATCAAGTCTCTCATGATGATTCTCCTATCTTCTCAGTCTTGACCTGTTAGCTTTGGTGATTGCCGATACTTTCAAACCGTATATCATACAAGGTACGATCACCATTCGATACATGAGTCTGGCCAGTTTCCAGTCCATCTTTGAGTTTATTATGAATGGTAATAGTGACATTGCGTTTCTAGTGGCCTGTTCACACCGTTTTCTAATTGTGCTTCTCCTGCTTAATGCAGATGTTATGTATGTGCCTAGGTATTTAATTTTATCGAAAGTATGAAGACTTAAGCCGTTAATTGACACGTAGATCGCTTTCTGTTTAGCTGGGTCTCTAATTAGTATTTTTGTTTTAGTTTCGTTTATTTGTAGGCCGACACTACCTAGTAGGGGTTTAATATGGTATACGATTCCTTCTAACCCTTTTAGATCATCTGTAATGAAGATGAGGTCGTTCGCGAATGATAGCACCAGGGGGAGTGAGATTTCGCGATCTTTGTCTAGTTTGATTAATTGAGTTTCCTCTTCGAGGGTTCTAAGGACCACATCCATGACCAGTGTAAAAAGGCGAGGGGACAACGAATTAATCCAACTACTTTGCTGATTACACCATTCATGTGTGTGCGTTCATTCATGCAAACCTTGATTATCCTGTTGGTTAGTGACTTGTTTGTTCTTTGTATTAAAATGTCTTGCAGTGCTTGGAGGTCGACGGTGTCAAAAGCTTTTTCTATGTCCAGAGCGAGTACATAAATTCTTTTACCTGCGCGCCATTCTTCGTCCAGAACCCTTTTTAGCGTAAATATGTGATCGTCTGTAGGTCTGTTATTTAAAAAGGCCGCTTGGTAGCTGCCTAATTCTTTCATTGTTTCGTCTATTTTTTCCTGTAAAATAGATAAAGTACCTGCATGCGTTTTGATGGGTGTTTTTTCCCCTATCCAGTAATGGTCCTGCATTCTTTATTTTCCTTTTGGTTTTTAATCTTTGAGTACTGCCTGACATTCTTTTACACGATTGTGTCTATTTGAGTTATCTAGTTGTCTCCTTTGTAAGAATTTAGCCTTTTGGAGGTTAGCCAGAGTTATACGATGATCTCTAGAGTTACTCGGCTGAAAAATCAAGGTTTCCTGGACAGCCGCTTTTAATACTCCAGTTATGGTACACCATAGTATTTCGATGCTTTCATCCGTTGAGTCTATTCTTATGTTTTCCGGTTTTTTGATTATGCAAGCTTGGTATTTTGTTTTGGTGGATTTGATATTGAAAGCGGCATAGTAACATTGTTTGTAATTGAAATCCTTGGTCTCTATTGTTATCTCATTCTTTCGTGTTTTGTTTTTGGTGCCGTCATATTTGTTTATGATGCGACTTGATCTTAGCTGTCCCCAAATTATTTTATGCCCATTCGCCGTTAATATAATGAAAGAGTTTTTCTGTTGCCTGTTGCGTAATAATGTGATCCAATTGTGATTTCTGCGTGCCCTTTGTCCATGTTATTCTGCATGACGATCTCGCTTTTGTTGTTTCTATTTGCAATTTTTTCCCTGTTGGCTATATCCATTAACATTTCCCCATTGTAATTGGAATAATCATGATGAAGATTTTGGTGAATCAATCCTTTGCGTGGGAAACTTATTGTATCTTGTCTACCAATATAGGCGTTAAAGTCATCTAGGCACTTCCCCTATCAACTGATTGTGGATTTGATTGACATCACGTCGGTATCGTTCTTCCTATTTTTTATTTCAATTTGGGCATCCTTTCTGATTACAATTGCAAGTCCCCGGTGGGCTTTACCTGCAGTTCCAGAAAGGTGCCATTCGTAGTGGGTGGAGTTGTATATTCCTAATTTCATCCCTGTTCCTTGTAAGCAGCCTACGTGAATGCCCCTATTTGAAAGTTCCGCATCTATTTTATCTTTTTTGGCCGCTTTCGCGGACCACGGACGTTCCAAGTTGCAATACGCAGATCTGAGCAAGTGTATTTAGTTGCGGCAGAAGGCTGATTTCTAAGTATTGTGTATCCAGTGTCATCCGCGACTTCAGCCGATAACTGTGTACCTAATTTTGATGTTAATTGTTCACACGGTGTTAATGAGCTAGCTAATTGGGGGCTGTTCAGGAAGCGGAGTTTTGTACTGCCCTTGTTCGTCTCTTGTTGTATTTGTTACTCGTACCTACCGTTTCGGTATGTTGTGGTGTACTTTTGTTGCTTCTTTCTTGCGTTAGTCTTTGCAGATTATTGTTGTACTGTTCGTCGGCGCTCATGAACCAGATATCTAGTTATCTTTATAAAGGATATATATATTTTCGGGTACTGGTTCGCCGGCAGGTGAATACATCAGTGTGTTCCCGTTATTTATGTGCACATGCACATTTACGAGATAAAATTAAGCCGCGGCGATTAGGACGTCATCTCCTCCCCAAAACGTCTCGTTAAACTGCGCGGTTATTTATTTTGTTGTAATTTGTTCACGAGAAAGCTTGCTGTTAGGAATAAAGTCTTGAATGTTATTCCTAAGTGCTAGGCAAATTCTGGCGTCACCGCGGTTATTCGAAACAGGTAGCGAGGTCTCGGCGGACTGACATGTGGTCGAAAGTTAGGCCCATTATGTTATTTATTTGGTGGGCAATCGCGCTAAACAGACAAATGCCGTCCTTTTGCATGGCCGCTATTATTACCATTGTAAAAATATTGTTTGGGAGTCATAATTCCACGGTGCCGATTTAGTTTCGAGACAGAGATACAACATTTTGACAGGGTCGTGCGTTGACTGAAATGTATTAGTTCCTCTTTGTTTTTCAATAGAAAAGTATGTCGTTGTGAAGTTTTTTGTTTTTGTTGAATGGACTTAAGCTCCACTCATGTGCCTTTCGTCACAAAAACTCGACAAAATTGTTCGACAAAAAACACGAAAAAATGTGTATGTTACGAAATCAAAAGCAACACTGTTATTTTTGTTAGAATCATACAGTATGTTATTTTATCTTGCCATTTTCCTTAAGATTTATAATTGTGCTTACTATGCACAATTAAGATTATAATTGTGCATAGTAAGCACAATTTTATTATAATCTTATACATGTAGGTAGCTTACAAATAAAAGTTGATTCTGCGCGTAGCATCAAACCTTCCAATTTCGCCAGACACTCCAACTCACGATGTTGAACCTTAATCTATCCAATAATATACCGAACTTTGCCACGTAATTTTATTTGGGAAAACACACAATCGTATCTACATTGTATAATACATCTAGATCCACAGTATGCTATATGTAAATATACAATCCACTACGTTTCCACATTATAAAAGATACAGTTATGGTAAAATTACTTAAAATCAATATTCGCGTTCATCGATGTTAACGTATGTAATCGTAATAGCCCCGGGAGTTTAGCTCAGTACTCTTGTTCGCTACACTTACTAGAAACAATTCAAAATAAAAATCGTTTTGGTATCTGGATCTATCGTTGTAGTTAACGTTAACCATGAACTTTAAATATGGCAATTTGATTTATTGACAGAGTGATTATATTTGGTAGGTAGTTTGTAAAATAGTGTTCTTTTTGCGTCTGTTGACGCAGTCCTTATT
Organism: Xanthia togata; assembly: GCA_963853775.1. Classification (NCBI taxonomy): domain Eukaryota; kingdom Metazoa; phylum Arthropoda; class Insecta; order Lepidoptera; family Noctuidae; genus Xanthia; species Xanthia togata. The sequence goes on along the minus strand of OY970802.1, from coordinate 5,074,629 downwards.
ATTTATATGCTCTGTGATCAAGTCTAGGAGTGTATTAAGCAGAGTGCAGCAACTCTCGGAAAGATATGGAATTATCTCACCGGATTATCCTGGCTACGACTTTCAGTAGCCCTGGAACCTTCGGCAGACGATTAGAATCTCGTTTGCCCTGGATTGCTCGCCTGGGATCTGTAACGCACGTAGGCCTGACACACCTCACTTTTGCACTATATCAATGTATTTATTTATCGACGCACGAATCACAGCTACATCCAACAAACAACTGTTCGATTTTGCTGACCGACAATTAATGCGTTGTAATTTGTGGTGGGCGCCAGCTGCGTCAACGTACAATAAAACAAAAGGCTCGGAACGCTCGTCACGTCCTTTCGCTACGACGGCGACGACCAGATAAACTCTCTAGTAAAAATATAAACAACATTAAGAAATATTTATTTGTAGGCGCTTTTGTATTATAAAAAATAAGAAAAAAAAAACTTTCAAAGTATCAAAATTTGTTCATTTTACTACTATTCTCGCAGCTACACTTGTGTGTGACCTTTGTCAATGTAGTAGTTCGATGCTATACCTATCAATTTTGCAAACGTGTCCCTATGTTAGCAAACCCTAAAATAGACTGTGTACCAGTAAACATGCAGTCTGAGACCTAAGGATCTGATACAAAATTTCTCTAAAATGTTCTTGTTGTTGGGTTGTTACAGCTTGTCAAAGACAGAGCAGAGGAACTCAAAAGGAAAGCAGAAACTGAGGGCTCACAGGTTAGGCCGAAAAAGGCGAAGCAGCCTCTAAAAGTATTCAGAGATGGTGTGGGCAAATACCTTAACTTACAAGAAGTGGCGCCACCTGCCCCAACTAGCAGTAAAAGCACGAAGACACAGGAAGGTCCCGCCAAAAAGGTTAAAAAAGATGGAAAATTTGGCTTTGGTGGTTTTGATAGCTGGTAGGAGAATATTTTTAAAGAAATTAGGAGTAAGGCATATAAATATTTAAAATAAAATGTATTATTGTAATATTTACTTTTATTTATACCTCCTAAAATACTGACAACTTTAAATAAATTCATAACAATTTTCCATTTTACAATTACACAATTTGTTTATATAATAAATTCATCAATTAAGTACTTCTAAAATGTTAATATATTCTAATTAAATGAGTTTAATACACAATATATTTAACTTTATACTAATTATACATCAATACAATAATAAGTGCAATTATTATGTATATTTATTATTTATTTACCCCTTAAGTCTTTTTTTAATATACGAATATAACTAGGTAACACAAAACAAAGTTGCTTCTCTTGTTCAAAGCAAATAATACGTAAATGCAGATTTACATGGAGAGAATCTCTGTAACATTCTCGTCTCAAAAAGGGCCAGAAACTCTCCATGTAAATGAGCTATAATGCATTTTGGTGCACAGGAAGTTTTCATTGTGAGTTAAATACAATATTTGTAATATCAAATACCTACAAAATGTGCCTCTAATTTTCCTTATCATGATTCTGGCATAATACCAAACTTTTTTGATGTGTAACATGTTTCCTCTTGCTTTCCTGTAAACCTTTCCACTTCATTTTTTGCATTCTGTGAGTTTCTAGGAAGCCAGGGAAGCACGCACTATTTGATTTGACCAATGAGCATGCGCGGTGTTAGAGTTGGCCGTCAGGAACTACCTTGACGAAGCCCCGCCCCTTTAATGTTCCGGTACCGGTGTCAAATGTTACACATCCTATGTGACTACTTTAAGACTCGCTCGTTTTTTTTTTTTTTCTCTCTTTTGTGACATACTTTTAGCACACAGGAATAATGCAGTTCATTACAGAGAAATTTTCTTATTACTATAAAAAGTTAACAGAAGTAGGTACTCAGCTTAATTTACTATACCATGATCAAGCAAAATATTTTTTACAGTTTTTCCAGACGTGGATGACAAGAACAGTTTACTGCTACATTCTCTCAAATAATAATTTTGCAAGTGTCTAGGCATGAAAAAATAATTTAATGTAGCTAATTATGCACTTTCAAAGTGAGATTAGATAGAAAATGATGTGCCATAAGTTTGTCATTCACAGCTTATGGTAAAACACCATGCTTAGTTTTGTTTTTAAAATTATTGATGTAGCACAGTTTCATTTACTCCCCATTCTCCCCTATTTGTCTAGTCATTAGTTATAAGTCTGTCTCATGGATGTGCTTGTAGCCTTATTGGCACCTTCATCAAAATATACCATACAAATATTGACCATAGCTTGACTATGTATCATTGTTTGTCTGTCATTTCATGTTTAGTTGTAATTGGTGCGTCGCCGTGCAGTCCTCTGTTTGTCAAATCTCATTTCCATCTCTTCTAAAACCTTTGGAGTGTATCGAACAACCAGCTTCACTGAACCAACAGCTTGCTTCAATAATTCTACAGCTTTCTCGTGGTTTTCACCCTCTACAGACACGCCGTTGACTGACAACAGCTGGTCACCTCTTTTGAGTCCTCCATGACGATCAGCGACGCCGCCAGGAATGATTCTTGATATGTAAATAGGGGAGTTTTGTTCTTTGCCACCCATAACGTTGAAACCTAGACCTTCCTCTGTCTTCGGAAGCTCGACAACCCGTGGATGTGCGTGGCCTTCAGCCGCAGCAAATGCGGCCACTGTGGCCTTGGCTGTAGCAGAAGCTCTAATGTCCGCCGAGCCCTGAATATCAACAGTTTCGTAAACATGTTCATACACTTCACGAACAGCGTTCAAGAAATCACTTTGAAGCACTTTCTGTAGAGCTGCAAGCTTCGTAGCAGGAACTTCACCACTTTGTTGAAGTTTTTCGAGCAATTCGATAGCTCGTTTTATATCCCTAGCTAGGGTTAACTGCTCCCCTGAACTGCTCATGTTATCTGAATTCGTTTTCTCTACAAATAATTGGAAATTAAAAGAAATTGGGCGTATTTTAAACACGAAAGCAACTGCGGTGAATCAATACATACAGCAAGTACTTGATTCACGTTCTAAAACTTTGTTTTTCGAATAAAACAGATAGGTACATGCACAGCTGAGTATGAATTCGCTTTCTTTATTTATTTCTATTATAATTGTAATGTTATTCATTACATTTTCATGTTTCCATTTTTTTGCTACTTTGTAGGTACCCAAAATTAATATAAAAATACATTATTATCGTACGGTTCTTCTATTTCGGAACGTTCATTTCATATATTTGACACTTCAATGGCTGTGCAGTTGGTGCAACTGTTTTCGTTTGAAAACAAAAAAATAAGATTTGTTCGATAATAAAGAAAATATAAAATATATAATTTATTTGCTATTTTTTTACGCTTCTTATGTTAAATCATCCCACTTTTCAGATAATCCAAGGATTTCGAAATATTTTAGTCTAATTTATTCATTTATCTTTCAAGTTTTGATTATCTTTCTTATTCGTCTGGGAACGACGAAATAAATGTTTTGACAAGTTTTCAGTCACGCCAACATTTCGCCAAAAAATGCTAAATATCTAAATTGCCATAATTGGGCTGTAATTTTTAACTTTGATTTGCAGTATTATTGTAGTATTTTGCTGCTTGTATAATTTAGCGTAGGTTTAACAATAGTGTAACGTAAAACGTATAGTGTAAGTGAGTGGTGAGACTTCATATTTGCAGAAACAATGGATGATTTAGGTGAGTTTAGTCTTATCATAACCTGTTTTGGAGTTAAGAAATGACGTGTTCTGCTAAAATAACTTGTTAATTTGCATATTTGCTCCATGTCGAACCTCCTAGTCTTATCCATGGTACTGTAGCCAAGTTTAGGTGCGAACTTTTATGCGCTTTTTGGATTAAATGCCAATAACTTGTCACTTCCTGAGTTTAATTTTTTGTTTGTTTTACTTACACATATGGATTCTGTGATTCAGATTATTATACGTGATGATTGTATTATTGCCAGGGTTATTGGCTAATAGCGATTTCTTTGTAACTCTATGACAAATTCTTTTATTTACTATTCCTTATCTGAGCATACTTACAAAAGATAAACAGAGTTTGACATAAAATTATGTCAGTGACCTGTTCAAGTATTAAATATTAACATTTTATTGTGTTTTAAAGTAATATCTATGAATATTCATACATTTTTGAATACATACCTAGAAGAAGAAAACATTAATCTAATTTAGGGTACGTAATACCTACTTGGGAAGGGGAAAACTTATAATACATATATTATTTACCTTGCAATTGTATTTCATTCATAATACGAATGAATTACCTATTGATGGTGTATAAAAATATTGTGTCCTACTCTCTAAGCGAAATTCGTAGTTTCGGCCGAAGTTACGGGCGCTTCGTTATCTGTCTCACTTACGGACATACCGTGAATGAGACTTAGAGTGCAGCACACGTAACTTAGTCCCATACTACGGATTTGGCTTAGGGAGTAGACCCCCAGTACTGTGTGTGGGTGTTGTCAAGACGTAGCATGATTCATTACTTAAAATTCAAGGAAATTTTATGACATCAAAGTTTTTTTAAATGTGTTGAGTATGAGGAGGAAGGACTAAGCCAACAATGTGCTGTGTTGATTACAGGTATGACAATTTATTTAACCTGGTTGCTTTGCATCACTAAAAGAAACTATATATTTTTTAAAGGATTACAAGATATCAAAAATTTTTAAGTTGACTTAAAATGAACTGGTTGTTTGTTTGATTCACTGGAATCAGGTAGTCATTACTTGCTTAAAATCAATCTGCCTAATCTTTTCCCAACTATGTTGGGGTTGGCTTCCAGTCTAACCGGATGCAGCTGAATACCAGTATTTTACATGGAGCGACTGTGACCTCCACAATCCAGTAACAGGATAATTCAATAACTTGGTAAGACTGGTTGCCAGACTTTCGGCCTTCCGATTACCCGTAACAATGTCAAAAATCCACATCACATCACATCCAAATGACAGCCAGGACCAACGGCTTAATGTGCTTTCTGCGGCACGGAGGAATCTCCGTATGTAAAAGTGGTCACCCAAATTACGTCAATCAGATAGCTTGGTCTTCACACCTAGGTTCCATCGCCATCTATATCAACTAACAACTCCCAATTTAATTCGTAAGCATAAATTCATACTAGTATCTACCTAAATGGCACTAATCAGTAAATTACATAACATCTTCAAGGGAGACACGAAACACACTCCGAAACAGGTCTGTAGGAATGTGGCGCAATAACCGAGTTTACGCAAGTGCTATAAAATATAGAACACAATACCTATCCTGAATTAATTTACAATAAATATCGATTTTTATGAGATAATGAGTTTTTTGACGCTGCGAAACGCAAATTATAATTTCGCGATTCTAATCTATTAATTTGCTTGGCGCCGTGTTGAACCATAACGCGTAGGAGAGCGAATAAACGACACTTCATACCCAGAAACCAAAGGGCGAATGTCTGTGGCACTAAAGGCTCAGTCGTAAAATGACCACTTCTCAAAAAGCCTCCCGGACGCAAAATGTTTCAAAATGTTAGTTTCGCAAAATGCAATGCTAAGCAAAATGTCAATTTCGAAAAAAAAACTAATCTCAGAATGTCTCTTTCGCAAAATGATCACTTCGCAAATGTCCCTTTTTTCCAATGCACATTAAATCCTTCATATCAGTACAAAATCGGTCCAGTGCGAGTCGGATTCGCCCACAGAAAGTTACATACTTAATAATCTTTAGAAGGGACATTTTGCGAAGTGGTCATTTTGCGAAAGAGGCATTCTGAGAAACAAAGATTTTTCGAAAACAGTTTGCGAAGTGGTCATCTTGCGAAAGAGTCATTCTGAGAAAGGGATATTTTGCGTCCGGGAGGCATTTTGAGAAGTGGTCATTTTGTGAGTGAGCCGCCCTAAAGAACACTATCGAGTAACCTTAGCCCAAAAGCACGTTAACCCAAATCACCTTTAAATCTTGCACAGCTTCTAGGAACCAGGGTTCCTTTAGTTTATGTAAGTATTCGGGATAGAGTTGAATCTGGAGGAATAGCCAATCGGACTAGTATTTTCAATTCCGCCACGTCAGTTTTGGACAGTTTTAACATAGAAACCCTCGAATAATTATAGAGCAAACATTATATGACTATAGAGCTAGCTACGTTTACGCACATAACATAATAGCTTTTATAAAATTGCTAGGTGGGGACCGACAACGCCGGTCATTAATCACCGCAAGGCGATGGGGTGTCATCAAGGGGTATTTCTAAAGCCATTAACGGGTTAGATAAACTATCTCAGTTATTATCTCAGTTATTAGAGTTCCGTAAAAGCTTTGGTTGATGGTGATGGTCAAAGTGACCACTCTGACAACGAGAATATAGCAATATGACTTCTAGGGTTGTTTTGATAAGTTATTGAACAGATTCAGGATAAAAATATAAGTAACAACACATTGCAAAAAGCTTGTTTTCCTAAAAGGAGTATGAACGAAAAGAAATGGCGAATGAATGTTGACTTTAAACACGCTCACGTCACCACACGACCAATGTCTATGAGAACAGCGAGATATAAAAATAATTTCACACAACGAATGAACTTGAATGAACAACAAGACTATTAACTAACAACAGATGCAAATACAAGGGCGCTCTTATCGTGAATACCAAGTGCAGATGGACACAAGAAAGAGACCGACAAATGGCATGTGAAAGTTCTCAATACTCCACCCGACTTATATCCTCTCATATTATTTATAGAAAACGACGATGCAGTCGACTGCTCCCACTAACTAGAAGATTAAAATGAGATATTGCAGCAGTCCATCAGTATTACTTATATCATACCACACAATATGGCGCGCAATTTCCCATTAAAAACCAATCAACGTTAAGTGGTTCAGCCATATCTTAACAAGCTATGATGTACGTTAATTCCTCCATAGTCCCATACCCACACGTATATTCTAAAAATATAGCTGTAGGGATTAATCAGACACTCGAGAAGTAACCCAGAGCGGGAATGCAAGAAATCTGTAACATGTCAGTGTGGAATGTCCATGTGAACTGACAGCTCAATAAAACGGATTCTTGAGTTGAAATCGAGATAAATGTTTGTTGAGCTGCGACGAAAATAATCGATTAATTTGATGGTGTAACTTGGTGAGATCTCAATAAAATTCTTGGCCCTTCGTCTTAAATGCAAAGTTCAAAGTCCACTGCTAGACATAGACTAATTCAATCAGTTTCTTACCATCTCTTCGTTCCTTTGCACTTGCAAAGTGAACCTCCCAACTAAAGGTTTAGTGGGACTTTATTTAATTGGGAGGTGAAGATTTACTTGCCTGATTGCTGTCAATTAGTTCATGTACTAAGACTTTTGAAAAGCTATCGGCCACTTTAGGGACTGGATCCATAAATATTACATTACAATAAAACTTGGATTCAGTAAAACAAAAGAGCAATCTAATAAAAATGGCACAGGACGTATGTAGATAAAATTTCAGATTAAGGAAAATCCTGACCCGATGACCTAATAAAGCATCATAAAACGGATTTATGAAAGTGCAAACCGCCACTCGACCCATAGCAAACATAATAAGAAGGCATTAGGTTTAATAGTTATTTATGCAACTGTTGTATATTACCTAATTATGTACAGTTGCATACAAGACTTTATCTACACTCATGTTATGAATCCTCTATAAAACGTTCTGAAACCATAGGGTGTCGTACAGTGTTGTAAGAACTCTATGTAAATTCATGGAAAGTTTAATTGCTGAGTATCTAATACCTACAAACAAACTATGTATAGGACAAACAAACAAAACAAACGAAAAAAAAAACTAAACAAAAAACCTACTTAAAAAAATATTGCAATATTAATATTGAACACAAATGGCGGGATACGACGTTAATTCGAATAACCAATAAGTTTTTTTATTAAATAAGGTAGTGAAACGCGCGGGCATGACAATGTTCTTTTTTTGAAAAGGAGATGCATAATGAAATTCAGTACAACATTATTTTTATCTCCTGTTTGGATGCTATTGTATATACATAAATAATAAATAAATGTTTATTTCAAAAACTTACAATTAAATTACATATTCGTTCGGGAATTTCCATTTAAGTATGAATTTTACTTGTGTTACGAAAATTCCGCCCTTCCAATCGTTACAATATAAGTTAATAGACACTAGATAGCCCAGCAGGTTATGTTATAAGGTTAAATACGAATCAAATAAAAAAAGAAACAAAAAATTAAAAAAATATACAGAAAAAGAAAAATAAAGTAAAAATTACATAGAAATTAAATATTACATAGACGCGCTGTTGAGTCAGAGTGTGAGAATGTGTGTGTGTGTATATATTCGATTAATAATAGTAGCTTTTGTATGAATAGATTAAATTATATACATGGAGAAGTCTCAAAAGATATTTAAGCAGTGAAGTAAAATAACTTATAAACTTATCGTTTGGACTAAATTCTCAATCTCGTCATAAGTTTTAGACTTTAGCCATTTAGTCAGAGCATATCTGCAGTCTCGATATGAAAGTGAGTAAATATTTTGCTCTAGATTTATCAGGTTATATAGGTGAGAGGATTGCCTGGTGTATTGTCTCTTAGCAAATGTTGAATTAGTGTGGGCATTAGGAATCATATATTTTCTTTGCCCTTGACACTTCACAGGTTCGTAAGTGAGAGATTTATGTTTTTTTCAGAATAATCTGAAGAACATAAAGTTTCCGAACCGTTAGAAGGTCAGAAGTTAGATAGAGACTTTCAGTTGGGAAGGTTTAAAAAACATCACTTTTAATAGCGATCTCTGAGCTCTCTCTAGTTCATGGTATTTGGTTTTAGTTGCACCTCCCCACACTAGTAAACAGTACGCTATTACTGATTGTGCCAGAGACGTGTAAATTTGTAACAGAAGGTTTTTAGAAGTTACGTAACGCAGCGTTTTAAATGTCCAGATGGTTACTATGACACTGGGTGTTTTAATGTTGGCAATAAGCTAACTGTTTCAGAAACTTTTATAGAGGATTTATAGCATGGGCGTAGATAAAAGTAATAACAATCGGGATGAAGATGAAGAGGCGGAGGTTATTGATGTAGGTTGACTTGGAAAAGCAATATAAATTACACCTATTGTTATACTTTAATTAAATATCTAATTTGGCATTGAACACGATCCCTACAGAGCGTTTGAGCTTTCCAAAGGCCTTCGACACTCTAGACATAAACCCCAACTTCAAAAAAAAATGCGGTGTCATTACCATAGGTATCACATTTCCACATTTTACACGCACAGTTCACGCTATACCACGCTTAATGTGCTTCATTCCCGTTCTGCCTAATTAATTTAATTAGTGGTCGACGTGCACTAGGGAATGTTGTAATAGGCGACACACCTATCTTGTGTGATTGGAAACACGTAGCTTTGGACGGTGGATCAATATAGTTTTTTGACGATTCACACAGTTCAAGTCATAGGTTTGTTTGAAATATTTATTCGACCGCAGCAGTAGAATACGCCCGTTTTTATAAATATTTGGGGAAGACTATGAACTTATGACAAAGAAGGTCTAAACAAATTCGTTATCATTTCTTTTTGCTAGTAATTGTATTGATAATTCAAACTTTTATAATATTGCTTTCATTCAATAAGCAATAACTGATTTGAGATGGAGTCTTGCAGAGTATAATATCATGGTGTCATGGTGTGTAGATAACTTACCATGACATTATTATCCTGTAGTTATCTTGGTTCTAGAATTGTTTATGGAGTAAGAGTTTCCGTATTGACCGTGAAGTAAATTACATCACGTTTATTACAATGAATGAGTGATCTCAGAAACCTTGGAACCTTTATGATCTCGGAATATACTTGGAAATTACAATTTCAGCCTTGAACTGAGTGTTTTATCCACACAGCTGATAAACTGTAGCGTTTGCCAATTTCAGTTCAATACCATTAACTTTCCCTATCTGACCTAAATCGTACCTGTTTGGTCTGTTCGTGGACAAGGCTGTAAGTTCATAGTTTAGTGACGTCATCACACCGTCACTGACTACGATGAGTTGCGTGTTACGCGTTCCCGACATCTGCCAGTCGCACGCGTATACCCAGTCCTAACGTACTGGTTGGAAAAGTTCCATTTGTAACGATTTCTTTATTTTAATTTTGATCCATTTCGGAATATTTTTTTAGAGATTCTACTTTTTAATTCAATCGTATTTAAAAATTTGGTGTTTTCACTTAGATGCGTCGACGTTAATAATGAAAATAATATTCATTTTTTTTGGATTGGTAGTGTTTTCATGAAAAATAGGTAGCAATAATAATATTTAAAACATTGGTGACAGTTTTCTCCGGGAGCTTTTCCGCATTCATATCGTTGTGTTGTGAAGTTTTTAATTTCCACAAAGCAATTTGTTAAGTTTCCTTGATCGGTTGTTTAAATAGTTACTGTTGTGAACTTTCATGAATGATTCTTTACTATTTTTAAAATAAATACCCTTGGCAGTTAGAACTATTGTTTTTGGCTTGCTTTCAAACTTTTAATCGCGTTTAGGGACCGTAAGTTCAAGACCTATCAAGGTCGGAATAATCGTAACGATTGATAAATTAATTACATGTTGATGCCAGAAAATTCTGTTTGGTTTTGGGTTTCAAAATATTTAAATAGTGCAAAATAACAATTTGTCTACAAACAAACAGCTTCAGAGGTAATAAAGTAAGTAATTGAAGCCTCAGCAAATAGTGGTTAATTCTTTGCACTGTACGATAGTTTGCTTTGCAAGTGGGTTGAGAGTTGAGTTAGCACCGTGCCTGTACCTACTACTCAAATATTTACTTCCTTATTAGAGACTACCCAGGGAACAATAGAACAGTTAACTCGATCGTAAAATGGACAAGTAGTAAACTGCACTCGGCTGTACAAACTCCTATTTCCATGTTTAGCAGTTATTCGCGTAAAAACAGCAATTTGCGGAATGCCTCCAAAGTGTGCATACTCTCACGGCTATTTATGAACATACTAACATTTACAAACCTTAATGACTTCTCAAAGGTAATTAACACGATTTCTATTAATCTTTGAGAGCAGTTATTTAACTTCATAGCCCTTTCTTTTCAAATAGATCAAAGTGATAGTCGCTACTTCTCTAATGACAATCGTAAAATTGTCACTACAAGCTTGATGCAATGGAATGATGAGCCGGATGTATTAAGTCAAGAGACGCGTGCGCATCGTATTGCTGCCGGATGTGGCTTGGGTAAAATTTGGCGGGAACGAGGCACGGAATTAGATTTTTTTCTCGCCAAGGAATCCATGAGTGATCGCCCTCTCTGGCTTGCTGACAATTCTACTTACAAACTGAGAATTACAGGAATTCCCTCGAGACGCATTGCTTCAATATCATTATTTAGACTCTATCGTAAACATCTTATCGATTCTTTTGATCTAGCTGACTGTTTCAGATGAATTTGCCAAATCGTTGAAGTCAATATATGGCATCAAAAGATCTATCATTCGCAGTGTACAGTGACAGTAAAGCGATTTCTAGTCGTATAAGATCTAGTGCGAGATCTTAAAATAGTTTATTGTTCGTTTTATGATTTTCCTCAATAAATTCAGTATAGGAGCTAGAAGCCGGAACAAACGGATAGATTTTGACAAATGCATTGATTTGTTGCCGTCCCCGCGTATAAATAATACTGGAAGTGTAGCCGGTGTGGCTGCGCGCGCGCCGGCATCACTACTCGACAGTTGTGACCGCGCCGCGTTGACGAATACTCTACTCGGAGCACCGCAACCTCGCCCCCTTGACATTGCCTTATCACTTATCACTACGCTTATCGATAACAGAGCTAAAATCATCGATATGAAAATCAATACGAGTAAACTATACCAATAGCGTTCAGTCGCATCGCGTCTTTTTGATAGCCCAATATCGTGCGTGCATAAATCAGTAATATTGTTTACACAGGTTGCACTGTATAGTAATTGCAAGTGTTTTGCATTTCCTCGTGTAGGACGTCGTTTACGCGGATAGTGTGTAGGCTGTGATTATGGTGCGCTGACGCCGTTGTTGTTCCTGTGGGTGGTTTTAATTCTCAAAGACAGCTGTGATTGGCCGAAGATGGATCGAACAATGTATGGCAAGGTGCTGCCAGGCACTTACTATCCGTTTCGCTGCGCTATGAAGGAGAACGGAATATCGCCCGGCTGTAAGTATTAATCAATATTAAATCGGTTTAATCGTGTAAAAATGGTGTAACGGATATTTATCGGTGTCTATCATTCAGCTCGTGTTTGTTTACCATAACTACGTACGATTGTGGCTACAGCTGGGTGTTGGTAACATTATAACTACGTCCACACTATCATTTTCCGGTGCTAGTGTTTATTTTCTCATGTGAGTTCCTTGAGTGCATCCACGTCGAATCGTGAGACTGCTCTCTCAATGTGTGTTTATTTACTACGATGCGTGAACCGTACAGATGTACATTTCTCTTTTGTAATTCAAGTGATGTTTGCCAGCCTGCTATTTTGGGAGTGTTTATTTGAGCGTCTAACGGGTTGATGTGTCAACACGTTTGTGTATTTCTATGATTAGTTCGCACAGCAATTGTCCTAACTAAAACGTATGGTCGTTTAATAGTATTCAACTCAATTAAATTTAAAAGCTGTGGTGTTTTATAGAGTACTTCTAGTGAAGTCATCCTTGCTGTTTGTAGTCAGGTTAATTTGGTTTCATTAGCATTAGTTGACGGGTTTGCGGTTTTGTTCCGTTCTTTTATGACGGTGGTGTCTATTCCTGTAAGACCTCGTGGGTGGTGACTAAACTGTACGAAAACTTTTACTGTCTCATCATCAGCTTTTATAGTGTAACGAAGAGACCTTGCTGTAAATAATTTGTGTTACGTTATTGTTTTAACATTGTGTACCGCGTTTACGTTTTACGCAATCTTAGAATACATAGGGTACCTCTGGTATCTTAAGTGGTCGTGCAACTCGTTTCATATACTCGTACAATAACAAAATGTTGTGTTCATCAGTCTATTATGGCTAGAATCGGTGTGGAAGGAATTACTAAGTTATCGGTGTGGCCAAGCCCACGTTTGCAATTTAGCGTTTAGCTGCTAAATGTGGTATTTCATCACTAAACGGAATGTGGTGCAGTGACATTGTAAGGTCGTGATATGTGCGATGTTCTACATTGGATTATGTTGTTAGAGGTTGTGTGCGCTAGAGTTGGTAATTGGAAAGGTTACTAAAACAATGAAAATGATTAATATATCTGTAAACCTGTTAAATATTCTAGTAATATAATAAAACCAACTACCGGTGTCACAAATGGTAATTTTAGGACGTTTTGTGGAAGATATTAAGACGTCCACTCAGGATATTAGTGGGCCATTCCATTCCATCTGCTTGTACTAATTAATTGTCCTCCATAAAGGGCGTGAATTGGGTTTGCCTGTGACAAGTAGCTGTTTGTCGTATGTATTTGATGTTTAAAGTACAACAGGCGAACATGTTATATCTGTTACTTATTATTATTTTAATTTAAAAACATATACTTATTGCAACAGATGATAACACTTATCGACTGAATTTAGTCTATCTATGCTTTATATTATAGTTATCTACTGCAGTACTGATGTAATTACTTGATGTGAAATAATAAATATATTAATTAATCGTAATTAAAAATAGCTTAACATATCAACAAGAAGGATAGAGCTGATGTTACTCGGTTTTAATTTTGGTATGGTCGAAAGATCTTTGGAAGTATCGTGAGGCGTAACAAACCCAGTTTGATACTGTCCCTTGTCCGATAGAAATTAATACATTCGTTGTAAATCAAAGTTATATGAATGGTGGATCGGTGGATATATATTTTAATTGACTTAGGATTAGTAGAAAGCTCTCTTCGTTATGTATAATAAATCTGTGTTCAATTATTAACATATGTTTAACACTAAACAAAAGCAAATAATTCATGAAACGCTAAATACTAGTAATTTTAAAAGCTATAGGTATTTATGCGGCATCTGTTCATTTTGATTGCTTCTTAATTCCTTGACAAACCCGACAGTTTACTTTAGTCTAAACCCTAGCGTCGTTAATGTATTTTTTTTCTAAAACTAATAACCTAAGTGATTGATCTAAACGGTATTATATTAGTTGCTCTTAGGCATAACCATTAATTGCCCTCACATTAAGATTGTCATATCTGGTTATCCCTAGAGTCACATTATTTTCATATAATTCTATAGTATTTACCCAGTACTCTTTTAGGTGCATGAGGAACAGGGTGTAAAGTTCACTCATCCACCATAGAAAAGGGAAGATCCTCCAACCAGACGGGTGTTGTGTCTGGCGGGCCGACTGCCCGACTGTTGATGTCGGATAGTCTTATATATGTCGTTCGCGCGGTAAACTCTAATTGCGCGATGCAGGATTGGTGTGACGTCATGTCTTTGATGCGTATTTAGTATGTGGCGGTGTAACCGCTACACTCTCTACCATAAACAAATTCTTCATCTAAGATTCTATGATGCTCTCAGAATCTGTGACTAACACGTTTTTTAGACACATAAACGATATTGAATTTGCCGTAGCACATAGTTATTGTATTAGTAATTAACGCAAGGTCACGACACTCATAAGGATTACATAAAGCCGCGGACACCATGTGATTTACAAATGTGTGTCATGCATGTGCGTACGCATACGCTTCTGTTATTAGATTTAATACCGTCTGTATTATTGTTGTGATATTGAAAAGATTTATTTAGAGTTTTATCGGAACATCTGTTTCGATTAGGACGTTTTTCCCTTGGTGTACAATTTTCAAGCTATTCTTGTTTTAGATTGTGATAGCTACACTTTATTCTTCCATCATAGGTTTAATTAAATTAAAATCAGCAAGAATAAAAATAATTAAACTGAATTACAACCTTGGCACACTCGCCACATCGAAATCGGAAAGACGCTTCATATTGAGGGAAACAAGTTTTCATTGAGTCGTGTATGTGTATGATATAAGATATAAAAGGTGAATAAAGTCGCCTCGACATCGACCTTTGCGAGGTCATGACATAATGTCGCTTGCACAGATGGATATAATTAAGAATCAGGTCCGGAATGACCAGTTGCACCTGGGTGAGAAACAAGTGAGATGGAAAAGGACGGCGGGTCCTTAATTTCAGTTTGTACAGAGAGATGTGAGTACTTTTAATATGTTGAGGAAGTAATAAGTGACAACGTTTTTGGATTTATCATCACACACTGTTGTGTGCCAATATTTTGTAAGAACACTAAGAGCAGTGCTGAAGAGCAGATGAGTTTATTTGAAATGATGGAATGCCAATTACTGTTTGACTTATTTCCATAAACATTCAGCTGTTTCGCTATTATGTAAGTTACGATTATAAATCTCTATTCTGTTCCTTCTACATCCACAATACTGCGGTAATAATAAGGTAACACGTTTGTGCAACTGTCGGCCATATGTTATTTCATTGAGTCGCTTAACTTGATTGTTTATTCACATAACGTTTTCATATCTATGTCTATAGCAGTACCAAAGACCTGCCCGTAGAGAATTCATTATCATTTCAATATTTATGCAAATGTTGTTCATTTATAATCTGCCCTAAACCAGAGTCTAATTAAAACCTCAATACATAAAGATTGATCAGTACAAAAAGAATGGTCGTTTGCCTTCATTAGCTAATCTGCGTTATCGTTCGTATTTGAGTTTGTTGATCGTAACGATGATCAGACTGTCCCATTTGCTAGTGTTCCAAATATCTGTGTAGGTACCTGCACTGCACCATTGACGATCTGAACAACGCCTCTGACGCCGCAATAAACATGGCCACCTAATCGGTCCAAACAGTGTTTGAGATGTATAATATCGTTGATACCAAAAGAAGATCGTAAAAAATTAATGGATCAAACAATAAATGATTTAAAACTATTCAAAGAAAAAGCTACATTTATTAAATGCACTTTAATCCAACAAACTGAAACAACGTAACCAGAAACTGCCTTGAAAAAACAGGTAGATACTGAAAATGAAGTCAAGGCATTTGCTAAATATTTTAGCAGCTTATAGAGTTAAATCTGTTATCGTTGGTACTTACATTTAAATTAAAACGTATGTGGCACGTTGTCAAGTTTACGCCAGTTTCGCGCCAAACTCGGCACGTCTAGTTTTAAATTACCATAGACACGGAACGCTCATCCAGATTTCCTTATTAGTGGCCAGTGTTACGACAATATATGTTTACTGCCGGCCTCTGACTCAGGTCTCTATGGAAGGCCAGACGAAAGCTTCCCTAATTATGGACTTACATTAAATGGCCCGTAAATCTTTCTCGGGTTCTGTATCACCTTCATACCAAGGGAGGTCTGTTTTCAAGATCACTACGTGGTTTATTTATTTGTTTACAGAGTTTAATTAGTTATTTTCATTAAAGGTGTGTGTTTTTTATTTTGTTTGCTGTGCTGTTTCGTTTACCAGACCAGTGACAGTATAAATCTTATTATCTGACGTTGTTGCTTCAGAAAAAGTGTGCCTCATTAACCTTCTTTTATCCTTTTTCCATCGTCAGATATACAAAGTTATCTCTGGTGATTTTCGGACTTCAGTTTAATGTGATTTTAGTTTGTCATAAAATGGTTGTGTCTATATACTTTGAGCTTATTTATTTTATAATTATTTCGTTATTCTGACTTGAGAAATGACAGTGACATTAGCAGTTTGTTGTATTTTGAATGATTCTCGTAAAATTAACTTGATTTTCTGTAGTTAGTAATACCAAGAGGATAAAAAGTTGTATAAGTTTTATGTTCTTTACAGTATCGTTATTGCCTCAGGTACCTACTTATGAAAAACTGGGTTAGTCCACTTCTTGGTCATTGTATCCAGACATTAATAGAGTCCAGTTAACACAAGTGCCTTGTAAGTTGACTACGACTACTATAAGAAAAATTATACAATTTTCATACGTCTGATCTAGTTCCTTTCATTGGATAATCATTGCAGTCCTGTTATCAAGATACACACGGCTACACATCAAGCTATACATTTCCAGTTTATGCTGATCTCGCATTGTATAGTATTTCCGTACAATGCGAGGTCAGCTTATACTGGAAATGTATAGCTTGATGTGTAGCCGTGTGTACCAGTGAAATATAGCATAATAAGGAAAAATAGCAAAGACTTGTTTTTGCCTCTGATAGCTTTTGAAAAGAGCCTGTTATGAAAATATACGTGCTAGGCATACGTGTTTCTGTAACCCAAGAATCGTATACATTACTTGACGATTCGTCACCGTCATTTCAAGTAACGGTACGTGTAGGTATTTGGAAATGTATTCACTTCATTAGGTTCATTGTCCAAATCATTGTTGATTCTGTCTTACCAAAAATAATAATATTATAAAAGGTTAAAATGAATAGCTTCACTGTTATTATATGAGTCACATGTTTGCTTAAAGTTAACCCATATTTAGTTTCAATTCCTAAACTCGTGTTCAGTACCATATGTTTCATTGGACAGTCGCTAATGTTTAATTATGGGTAGGTTATTAAAACATGGGTTCGTTTTGTAATATTATTATTAGTTACTGATCCAATGCTATTATTCATTTGGTGAATTGTTTTCATTTATTTAAAATACATTTTCAAATAGTGACTTCATGTTTAAGAATAACTGCGTCTGTAGTCAATTCGTTAAGGTATCTCCTCTTGTTTTGGCCGATTTGTCTTTCTAAGGAGCATAATACAATAAGCCTTTGTGGACCAAATGTTATGCTGAACTCTATATTAGGAGTACAAAGACTCCAAAATTAGCAGCATGCATGTAACCAATATTTGACGATGCGACATTGAACCTCTAATTCTCCTGACAAGTTCATTCAACTATCTGAGAATTTCGATCCATTAGTAGACTCTCCTTCATAACCTTATTCAAACAAAAAATCATTCACGGTAGAAATTATCGTTTCATTTGCATATTAGATGTGTTGTTTAGCATCTAATTCAGCTAATAAAGGCTCGATTCAATCGCCCATTTGGCTCACATTTCCACACAATGTTTCTCTTCAGGAATTAATTAGTGCGTCTGAGTTACCGGCATTTGAACTGCTGGGTATGCGAGCTTGTTTGCACTGAGCTATTTTAGCTCCAATTTGTATCTGAATCATATTTCCTAATTCCATATATGTTCCTGTGTTATGCTTTGATGTTGGTCTAGTGTTAATTAATTAACCTTTCCGCATTTTTGAATCGTTTTCACGGAGTATACTTTCTATACATACAACAACCAACATTGCATATCATACAACTAGAAAGAGCTCAGTGATCCTTGCTAAAAACTATGACATTTAAACCCTACAGATTCCCCACTATATCGCTTTATGAGCTGTGTCAGGTTCTTACTGTGAGGCAGCTTTTTGTTTATCAGGTTATTATCAAACTTCCATGTGTCTACTTATTACGATCCTGATAAATTAAGCAACAAACGTACTATTACTAATGTATTTGACTCCGTAATAACTCGTACTGCATTAGCCAAACGTCAAAGGCGTTTTCTTTCTGTACATATTTACAATAAAATTAATAAATTCTTAAAATTTTACCCGCTCTCTTTTCATGAATGCAAGTCTAAGGTTAAGAACTGGCTTCTTACTCTTAACTACGAAGAAACAGAAAAATATTTTATTCGGTAAAGTGAACACACCCTCACACACACACACACACCCACACACACACCCATGCTACACATCCACACACTACTTTCACACTTCATTTTCAGTACCCTAAAGTACTATTGTAATTTCTGCATGCTCAAAATTATCATTTAAAAATCCTAATTTGTATAAAAAATATAATGTTTTAATTGGAAGAAGGAGCTGAAATCTGACATACAGGTTTTTACCTAGAATGGGTTTCAGAGGCTTCATAGGTTTTGTAACTTAAATTATTTCAATAAAGATTTTATTATTTATTTATTTTATTTTATTTATTTTATATTCCGTGGAGTTTAACAGTAACAATTCATAAAAAGCTAATTCCTAGATACTACCATCAGTTTGATTAAGTAATCCGTCATGGATGATCAAATTCAAATAAATCAGACGCTGACGAGAAGTAAAAGGCCGCGATAATATAGGATGCAGATTTGATTTGGACCTGGAAGGTCATTACAAATTGCAACTCCAACAAGTGCAGAGTTAACAGGGAAGCAAGCAATTTAAATATAAACGCTGCTCTATCAACTCACCCCAGTTTTCCCTTGTATGCTTTCGAATGGTCACGATGTCTAAGAGGCATTTTCTATTGGAGATCTACTTCATTTATTGAAGATGTATTTTTAAGTATATTATAAATACCCATACAACTCAAGAATCTTTATCATCCAACTACGAAAGCTTTCCCTACCAGTAATTTATTTAAAATTATCTTTACCAACATTGTTAATCCGTTCTATATTTACGAGTAAGATCATTAGAAGACAAGTGGGCACAGAAATAAAGTAGTTAGTCCCAGTTTCTGCATCCATCTGGCCAGAAAAAAACACGTTGCACAAATTGTTATCTAACGTCAGTTTCACGATATTTACAGTATCGTTAATCGTGTTTATAGATGGCATGTTGAAAGTCTTTCATAGAGTCCGTAGACTCAATATTTATTGAAACCTGCGATGTCCTTACTAAATATTATTTTAGAGCCAGCCATTCAGTTTTATTGGTAGAAGTGATAGAAATATTACATATTATGTTAATTAATATAGATATAGGAGATGGTGTTTTAATAATGGTTTTCATGCTATTTAAAATCTAATCCGGATAATACGAATTAATGAGCGATCATAGATTTATTTTTCTATGGTCATAGGTTCTTCGAGCATTCTGCTACTGTATGCTTGTTAACACACTAGGTCAGATAGGTAGTCGCTCTAGACTCGTAGTTGGGGATGCTTATGTTTACCTAGGACAAACTGTCCAGTTAGGTAGCTCCAACTTCGAAAAAGAGGTCGATTGTCGAATCCGACTCGACTAGGCAGCATTCGGGAAGCTGTGTAATATCTTCTCGTCTCACATACTACAGTGTCTCAAGTCTTGTTGTTGGATCATTCGGTTCCCTACAAAATGGTTGAGCTGGATGGTGCTGATCCACGCGTCATGTTCGTGAACGGGCACCGTCAGTTGAGACTGGTCATCTCTTATCTGCCAGGGCTTATTTTTAATCGTTTTTGGTTTTTATATTTTTTTACATGTACCTAGGTTTTTGTAATTTCTATATTTAAAAGAGTGTCCTTGGAGTTTCTAGCCCGTTCTTCTCCATAGAGATCTACGTTTTGGAATGGGCAACTAGCTTCAACTTTCTGACTAACTGACTCTTTGACAATTCAAAAGTGCCTGTAAAGGGTTTAATTGAAATAAAGGCTTTGAGTTTGAGTCTTTCACCAGTGCGTGTTGCCAGTGATGACCTATAGCACAGAAACGAGTTCACTCTTGGGCCTCATCAGAAGGCTAGAAGTCAATGCTATGCTTGGAAATTCCCTACGTGATCGAATTAGAAATGAGAGAACCAAGGTAGCCGACATGGCCCGATGAATTGCCAAACTTAAGGGCAGGGCACATTGCTCTCAGAACAGATGGCCGATGGGGCCGAAAGTTTCTGGAGTGGCGACCGCGTACCGGAAGACGTAGCTTTTGGAAGGTCTCCCACAAGGTGGACCGATGACCTGGTGAAAGCCGCTGGAAACCGCTGGATGCGAAAAGCACAGAACCAGTCGAAGTGGCGATGCTTGGAGAAGGCCTATGTCCAGCAGTGGACGTCTTTCGGCTGAAATGGTAAATGATGGTGATGAGGCAGTCGCTCCATATAAAATACTGGTATTCAGCTGCATCCAGTTAGACAGGAAGCCAACGTCAACATAGTTGGGAAATGGTTAAGCAGAAGATGATGAGAGAAAATTATAAAACTTGATACTCAATGAAGAGTTTATGAAAAACTTGTCAATGAAGGGTCATTGGCACCGACATCACCTATCTACGTGCGGCAATTAATTGACAATTGGCAGAATGCCAATTGGGTTTTAATTTGTGACAATCATTTGAATATTTTGCTATCTTGCAACACTATTGCTTTACGAACCAAGATAAAATATTCCAGTTTTAAAGACACAATTCTTTAAAATGATGATTCAGAAAGATTTTCAGCATTTAGGAAACATTGAACTGTGTTAAAAGGTTTTCAACTCTTTCATGTTACGAAACTTCACTCAGAAAGTGTTTTGCTCATCGTTTTTTTGAACATTCGACGATTTCATCTATCTACACCACCACATATTTCTAGTCTATCTTTGATTCAGTCAAGTTAATTTATTTCTTCATTATAAAATGTGAGAGTATTCCAATCAACAATTTCAATGATTAAAATTCAGTTTCCAAATTAAATGACTCCCTACGCCCGGTTGTTCATCATAATTCTTATTACGTACTCGTATGTGCCTCAAAAGGAAAGTAAATAGTTCAATAGTAACTAATATATCAGTAATCCGATACATTCTTGCATATGATGGCCGAATTTGTTTGTACATTAGCTTTAATTTCTTTGTTTGTTACTTAATTATTCCGTTACTTGATATCATAATACTTATTTTCTTTTTTCATTTAATAATATGTCAATGCTAATCGTATCTACATCGTCTTCTGCTTGTCTTTCAAACAAATTATATTAATAAAAGTCTGTGATTTACAATGTCAAAGAAATAAATTCGATTTGTGGCATAACGAATTTATTTCTTTGACATTGCTTTTTTATCATTTATTATTTCTAAACTATGTAAATCTTCTAATAAAATCTCGCGTGTAAAGAAAGAATTTCCTTGAGCTTCTTTCACGTCAGGTTCTATAGATTCCACCATGGTTTGTAGATTCGCTATCAGTTCTATGGTTTCCAATCAGGCTAATATGCTTTTAGCTTTCAGCAAAACCTAGCCCTGCCTTTGTAATCTAAATGAATCGCGTCGAGGGATCCATTATTTGCATTTGATAAATTGTCCATTTGTCCTCGACTAACCAGTGACCAAGGTCGCATCTATTGGATTCGAAAAGTAATTTAGGGCTTCTGTAGGTAGGTACGAGTAGAATAGATACAAATCGTTCACCTGTTTTTTGTTCGTGATGATCTATTTAGATTTAAAATATCCCTCCAATCTACAAATAAAACTGTTCTGATTTATCAGATTTAAATCTTTTATGTTGTTGCTGATAAACAGGATGTCCCCAAATTAACACATCACGCTGTTATAAATCATAAACTTTTATTCTGGCTTTTTTCCGATCTGTAGTCAAGTTCTCATAAAAACGACCACATCTAGCATAAGCATTAAGAGTCCTTTGAGGGTAGTTCAGTTTAACTCTGGAACTAAAATAAAGTTTGAAATAGGTGTAAACACCAGATACGAACCCTAAATATATGAAATGAAGAGAAGAAGATTGAGAAGGATGATGACTTGTCGGCAATTCAAGTGATCGCTATAACGAGTATTTTCTTCCAATATTTCTGTTTATTACATAGTCCGTGGTAAAACATGTTTCGGTGAACAACCTCATTTCGTTGTTGTTACTAGCCAAATGTTTTCCGCCAGTCCCTTTATTTTTGTCGCCAGTTATTCGTACATCTATTATTGGCTTCGTGAAAAAGCATAATTTGTCAAATTTCCAGACAACGCTTTCCGTTTAATATTATAATCTTCAGCAGTTCAGCTGTTGTTTGTTCAGGAAGCGTTTGAAGGGCCCATTTGTTTTCTTTATTTTGAAATCTACTAATTTTTTTTTTTTTTTCCTCTCTGCCAAAAGTTACACTAGCTTTTCGTAGTTCACTATGTGGCTTTTCAGAAGCGACATTATTCAGAGTATTCTCTGCATGTTCCTATAACTGATGGCTGTTGTATACAGCGCCATCTATGCTTGCCTAGGAAAACTTCAGCCTCTACCTATACTGTTGTGAAACGTATGATTCATCATACTACTTTATAAAATCGTCGACGAATACGTTCTATCTTGATCAACCAGGTGGCGCTTGTAACTTTTTAGATAATTATAAAAAGCTTGATGAAAAAAATACTTTTCTTGTAGCTAATTGCTTTCTCCTGTGTTTCTTTTTCTATTTGTTCTTCTGTGTATCCCTTTTGAACATAATTTGTATAATATTAATATTTTTTAATTGTTTAGTACTGTGGTTTGTTAATTCCTGATCGATCGTTATCACAGTGGCGCTATGTGATGTCACGGGTGCATTAACCCTTGCAGTGCGGCGTCGAATGCACCCGCCCGCCCACGTCCCCGGGAAAACTGCAATGTCAGTCGCGGATCCTTGAACCCTAGCGGCTACACAGTTTAGTGTTTACATTGCTTCTAGACTAAGTTTAGGCTAAACAAATGTCAACATACTGTATAGTGTATGTACTGTATTAGTGTTTTCAGTAACAGGTTCTTCAGTTGAGTCAATTCATGGAACATTCGGTCCTATGACTAACGTTTGGTCTGCGAGAAGTTCCTTAGCTCCAACCAGTACCCTCCCACACGTTTCAATAAAGGATGGTACATAAGTACATGGTTACGCCCGGTTGCCAATACTAGTTATCCCGACTTATACGAAACATATGGCGGGAGCTCGCATTCCAGTGCGAACATTCTGGAATAACGCAGTTCTGTTATAATCTTCGTGGAAAAGCCTGTGTTTGAAAGTATTAGTGACTTTTGGAATTTCTCTAAGGATCGTGCTCTTGACGTCATCGACGCCATAATGACGGGTAAGTAACAGCCATTTTTGGGAAATAAGAATGTCGGGTCGTTAGATGATTATGCTAATTACAGTTTCATGTTTTCATATGATTATTTCGTATTAGGAGTGCTGATGGGCTACTCGGCTCTTTATGGAAAGGCCTTGATGGCGTTTATGGGGTTTTAAATCGGCATCTGTTCTTGAAATGTTTTATGAATAGATTATACTAATGTAATCATTTTATTTGATAGTTTCTTATAGCTTTCTGACCGAAACTACGTACTACTTACTCTGTGTGGTTACATGTTTGAGTTTTACGAGTTGTTCTGTAAAGTTCATGAGCTATTTCAATGCTTTCAAAAGCAGATAGATACTTATGTATTTCTTTAAATATTTATTATGTTTTGAATCCCTCGTCATTATTATTTACTTGAACTAATAATAGAAAAGCTCTTTCGGAAATATTATAAATTAAACAGATTTTTGCTCATTGGAAAATATTATTATAACTCCAAAGAGTTTTTCGTTAATTCCCAGGCATTTCAATATGAAGTCAAAGCCTTATCAATACGGAGTTAAACTGCTACCTGTCAGTAATTTCAAAAGCTTAAAGAATTACTGACAGCTATTGAGCTACCTTCAAATCAAATCAAATCACTTTTATATGTTAACACAGGTAAAGAAATACAGATCTTGAGTTTGGTGAACGGAACGCTATGTTATGCCAGGAGGCGTACAAATATGGTGTGCATCTATCTAAATATCATGAATTTAATTTTTTTTTAAAGATGAAAGTCCTTCAAAATATTCTTCACTTATGAAGAATCCATAACTTCATACAGCGTAGACAGTACATCATTTAACTTGCAAGACGGCCCTGATGCCCTGATGTATAGGGTACATTAATACATTTTCTTCTACCCGCCAAAGGGCGAAAGATAAAACATATTGCCGAGTCATAAAAGATAATGATCTACTAATAAATAAACGTCCACCTGTCATGGCGGCGACTCGGCTTTGAGAAATAACAGCAATCAGTGTGTCAAACGCGTCAAATCGGTCCGCGGATCCGCTGTCCCTCCAAGTATGGGTGCGCCGACGCAGCAGACTCACGGGAAAATGCACTCATTACCTCGGCTAGATCGTGCCCTTTATTTTCTGGACGTGTTTGAATGCTTGAATTGCTTTGTGGTGCATTTTGATTGGATGTACCGATTAATTCTTATCCATAAGAAGGACTTTTTTTGGAAAAAGTTTCATTTCAGCAGTGACAATAGTTCGTTGGACTCTCAGTTTGGTTTTCCACGCTTGCATTTGTTCTCAATTCTTGGATTTCGTACAGGATTCGTTTGAAAGCACCACACTTATTACCATCTAGGTTAATACTACTGGAATTTTGGAGGATTTGTAATAATACCGTGTACCTTGGGCTTTTGTCAGTACCATACAAGTAATTGTTTTCTTTTAATTTAATGTATTTCAGTTCTTATCAAGTTCCATTGATCTAAATCAATTTTTTCATTTAAAATATAATTTATTTATTTATTTATTTATGTACACACAAAACACTTAAACAGGACACAATATTAACATAAAAGAGCACAAAGGTACTGCTTATTTCTTAAGAAATTTCTTCCAGCAGACCTGCGAGAGGAAAGTAGGATTAGATATGTAGACACAGTGTGTAGAAAAGTCGAAACAAGAAAATTTAAATTAAAACTTAACTATATAAAATAAACATACATACAAATACATACCAACACATATAAAAAAAAAAATATATATATATACTAGTATAGTAAATATTTACCTATAATATACATACATATTTAAGTAGAATATTACTGTATAGAAGAAAGGTAATGCTCTTTGACTTGCTTTTTGAAGAGAAATAAAGTTTTAGAATCTCGAATGTTAACGCATTGTTCATGATCATACCAAGAAAGTCGTAAACGTCGCTACAATCTACAATTTATTCGCTTCTATGAATCATCTTCCTATTTCAAGCACTAGTTTTATTGATGCTTGCTTTTAACTCTTTACATGTATACTAGGTGTGTCTAAACAATTAGTAACACCAGCTTCATTGGATACATTAATAATTTCTTGTTCAAAAACGTTCAATTAAAATTGATTTATTAGCATCCGTCCTAGAGGCTCTCCATGCCAAAGAGTACTATATAAACCTCCACTCATACCAAATCTATATTAATTCTGTGCTATGTATGCGCACGCGTATCCTAGGTCTTTTAAGAGTACATCTTTATACACATCGTGATGTTCAATACATAAGATGTCTATATCATACTTCTTGAGCATCAAGCTTGTTGCACCAACGGCAACGCTTGGCATTAGAAAATTATATTGATACTCTCCTACTTTAAAAGAGAGAATGTTCTCATATTGTTTGACTATATTTTTTCGCATGATTTGATCCACCGTTGTGGGCATGGTGGGCATGCCCACAACCCTAATTGAGGACGATAGACTGATGTAGTACACGGGACACACACCAAAAGCGACCGGGAAAAGTGGTTTATAGACTTATTTCAATATGGTTTTGATATTTATTGTATCGATCCTGCGTGAGCGACTCCTAATCCAACGTGACCACAACCTTTTCTGAGGGTTGGATCTGCTTTTAAGAGCCTCTCAATCGTCCAGCGTGCCACCGCTCCTGGTGTCTCAAATAAATTTCCATTTTAAGCTTAAATTCAGACATTTCGCTTGACCTTTCTACTCCATCATCTACAAAATCAGCTACATTGTGATCAACAGGTACTTTCACAATCATTTCTACAATGTTCACTATTAGCATTAGAAAGAAGTCTGCAACCATCGTCCCATGCAACAACGGGGGGTGAACTGTATACGGCATAGACGACACGCCTCCCGTGATATCAGACACATATATGTTCCCAGTCAATTTGTACTCTGTGGCTTTTAATTAGTTTAAAAAAACTAACGTTACTTACCTGTTTTCATGCGGTCGAGTAGTTTCTCATGGGACCAGCATGTGATCGTGATCATATTTGGACGTCATTAATTTTTTATTTATTTATAACACGTATACATTCCGGTCGATTGGAAGTTTTGATAGAGTGGATGCTTGGTTGGATCGCGTGATTTAAGTTTATTATTAAGTCTATATGAACGCTATTTTTTTTGGGCAATTTCCTGTTGAACTTTAGAAATCCATCACTGAATATTTCTTACAATCATTCTTAATTTTAGCGTCCTCAAATTGTGTAAAATAATTAAAATATTGTTTATTTCAAATGAGAAACAGAGCACTTAAAAGCAACACAGATTCCCTCTGCACTTGACCGCTCATCTTATAAGTAAGTCAACTATCCTGATAAATGCATCTAATTCACATTTAGTAATGCTCACATTGATACTTGTTTTATGTATCCTGCCAAAGGAAGTCATAAGACCTTTTGAACCCTTCGTCGTTATAATAGTAACATTATACGCTTCATCCACAGAAATACCACTAATATCAGTTTTCAAAGCTACTAAAATATTGCAATTACAGTCGGCTACTTTATTCGCTGTTTTAGACGATAAATTGTTTCGCATTTATCGTACATCTGGGAACAATTGGCTATAAATTGTGGTATCTGTTAGCTGCAATATATTCACGGTGCGAAATGAATGGAGCTAACTAGTGGTGTCACTCAAGATAACGCTGTATATATTAATGACCTCACACTGTGCTGCTTCAATTAAAAGCTTAGTGCATCACTGTCTGTGGTCAGATTGTTATGTAAGATCTGCAACTGGCGCCTCCATTGATCTCTTAATAAAACTGTTTGTTTTGTTTCATTTACAATCTCTTGGGTGTCTAGGATTGTTTATTTAATAATTTACTTTGGGTTGCGAATTTGATTTGGTGCCTGTTTTTTTATTACGTCTAGGTAAATTGCTGTTTCTGTGTATTGCAGTAATTACATTTTGTCTTACTAGCTCAAGTATTGATAAAGTGAATTGATTTGAACTTTGAACCACTTGAAACATCTAATTATAGATGTGGTTATATTATAAAAGTGTCGTCTACCGTTTCTATATTAACCATTTCTTGGATCTACTTTACAACTAACTGACTACTTTAAAAAAAAGCATATTTGGGTTTAAATATGTTGGACATTACTATGATACGACGGGGGGTATCATAGTAATGTCCAACATATTTTAGAAACCCAAATATGTTTTTTTTATTGCTTTTAATGTTATTCTATATATTGAAGAAGCTTTTCAAATGACCGCGATTATGTGTTCCATAGTTAGATATCAATGAAGAGAGTGGTCGTAAAACTTATCATTACAAATGACTTGACGATTTGGAAGTTTTGATGGGAATTACTTATTTAGGCAAAGAGATTTTAATGGTTTTTTTTTGTACCAGAAACTAAATTCTTGTAATATCACTGCGGTAGTTCCAAGAGAGGTCTAAACCTCTTTTCCGCATATCACTTCTTACCACTTTGTTCACCATTGGAACTAATTCCACAACTAAAAACAAGTGTAAAAGTACAGTAAGTACTTCTAACATATCATTAGCATCGTACAAAAACAAGTGTAGATAACAATCTTCGCCTTTAACTACGGCTGCCCTACAATTTGCGCGGCTGACCAGAGGCAAGTTACCAAAAACAGTGGTCACCCACTCGCGCCCGACCAGGAAACGAATACACCTCATTATGGATATGTAATGCTAATCGGATATTTGGAATGTCTGGTTCACTAACCAGTAGTGTACGTAGTACACTTACTACGTTGGTTATTCTTTGGTGTTTTAGAAATCATATTTCGTCCCTAGCATAGTAGCATAGTTAGGAACCAGGCTGAACTGTTGATAATGATTTGACAGTTTGATAAAAAATTCTAGCTTTTGGGTCTGGTCTTCTTTATCTTAGTCTACTAGCTGTGCCCCGCGATTTCACCTGCATAAGTCTCATTTCGTGGGAATATCAGGATAAAAAGTATCCTATGTCTTTCTACAGGTCATGGTCTACCCATGTGCCAAATGCCATCCAAATCGGATCAGCCGTTTTAGCGTAACAAACAAACAAAATCACTTTCGCATTTATAATATTAGGTTTTGTATATTATATTCATTATTGTAGTCCTCTTCCTATTACTATGCTCTGCTATTCAAATAATTGTTGTTTGTCTCTTTTGTTACGCGAAAAGTCGTTTTCTGTCTGCAACCCTCAATTTTACTAGGTTTCCCACCGGTACAATACAGGCATCATATTTATTCAAGTTTATTTCAATTCAGGCTGTTTTCTAGAAATCATTATATCGCGATGTTTTTCTTGTTCTACCTATGTTTAGTATATTTTAAGAATTCTTGGCAATACATCTTGTCTTGTCGTTTAGAAACTTCAAGACAATAATGTTTTGCCGTGCTTTACGCTTTGTTGAGTTCACCATGAATGGCATTGACCACGCGATTCGATATGGTATGTACCCCGTCATCGTCGTTAGCGATCTTTGTTTGGTATTTCGGTTTTCGTTTTAACTATAACTTACTTAGCTTGTTTTATTTTTAAGGTAAGCTCTTAGAGAACATGATTGTGATTTTTCTTAAGCCTTCCGTTTGTGATTAAACTACCTACAAGCTTTACTCATAACGCAAGTTCCAACATATATAACAAGTTATAAAATGTTAGGGAAAATCTTTGGCGTTTCTGGCAATCGTTACTCAAGTTAAGAATCAAGGACAAGGCTTTCTCCGCAATATTACGTTTCTGCAATAATTTTGCCACGAGCTAGGGAAGCAATCTGCTCAAGCTGGCTGCATTCCTCGGTTCGCCGACCGTGTCATGCATTCCCATCCGTGGTGGCTTCCGAGAACGTTGCGATCCGCTATGCCTTCTTACTAGGCAATCCCCTGCCTCCCTGGACACTAGTTGCCGATACGTCCATCGCCCACATGTGCCCATTACGAGCTTAATTCCGCACCACAATGAAACTGAGATCATTAGACACCGTCCCACAGTTGCGTCTTGAGACCGCGACAGTTGTCAGTCGCTGCGACGACATCCATCCGATCAAACCGCTGCGACCGAGCGCGGAGCGTTCGTTGACGATCGACAGTTGCGTACGAAACTAATGCCGTGTTTTTAATTTGGACGTTTTTCTCCGGTCCCTGTGAATCAATTGGTAACGGTTGACGTGTCTAGTGTGAGACTAATTCGGCAACTTGTGTTCGTTAGTGCGGTGTACCCTGTGAGCTGGCGGCCGTTCGACTAATAACCCTTTGATGTAACAAAGCAGTAATTAGTGTGGATTTAAAAATAACTGCGCCCACTCGTTCTTGTGCGTGCGTTTTTAACTTGATGCTTATTACAATTCAAATATAGCTTAAGTTTCTACGATTATTAAAAAAAAATACACAATAATATCACTCTGTTTTTAGAAGTTTAGATCATTGCGCGTACGTCGAACCATGTTTAAACATCACATCCCAATATGTCAACAGTCAATCAATTGAAAATGAAGCGCCGCAAACATCAGTGTTAATTGCCTATAAATAAAACAGGGCCATCGTACTGGCCAATTTAGAGAGATCCCTGTTTGCTTATAGGTATAGTAAAAGGAAGAATAATATAGTAGAAATAGGACAACCAATAGAGATCGCTTTAGATTGGTAACAAGCATAAGTTACTGTTTCTCTAAGTGTTTCCGGGATAGAAAAGTTTATAGATATCTCTACTTACATGCACTCATTATGCTATTTACATTTTTTGTAAGACCTGATTGAATCCGGTACCTCCAGTTCCTTTTAAGCTTGATTAAAAAATAACAATAAAAATTATATGCATCTGAGGCGAGCATTTCTATCACAACCGTTATGTCTTGATTATCTTAGCTAGTCAGCAAGCACGCTTCCTCATTCGTGTTCTTCATATCTTGCCCTGATATGTATTCCATGTCTATTATATGAAATATGCATAGCTCGATCTGTATGTCATTCAACAAACCCACGTGCTACAATACTTGGAAAATGGAAACTTTGGTTTGTCAACGACGTTATGGCGTGAAATTTTGATGTCAAGCTGTTCATTGATATGTTGCATTATTCATTCATTGTCTATGCGTTTTCCATATTATAATCCAAGTCATAACAATTTTCTTCATTCATTTGCTTTCTACTTCGTACTTTACTCCATTTAAGTAATGTTCCATTCCATGGGCTGCAAATGCATTAAAGTTCTTAATTGTGCTTATTATCTCTAACTTATGAAACAGCTAGTATATCATTTACTGGTTTAAAAAAAAGGGCTGTCTAGAACTGGTACTGAGTTTCTGTTTAAATTGAGTACTACCTATAAAAGGTTGACACATTTGCCTTGTTATCAACAACTGAATCTATGTTTTAGTGCAACTTGCTTTAAAAGTCGTGTACTTCATTCCATGCCATAATTGTTAATGAATGCTATTAATATACTCGAGTTATATCTTAAAAATAATTAATTACAGTCGAAGGTACTATAAATAATTAATTAATTTCTCAAGCTGAGACGCACGTCAAATGAAGAACAGAATGTTGAAATGATTGATTATGTGTTTTTTTAAGCAAGCTTGTAACAACGTCTAGACAATGTTGTGGGTGGATGATCCGATTATGCTACATTGTATTTGGTAAAAGAAACTTTATTGAAAGCGTATATTTGTGATATATGGTATCGAAATCTTTCATGTAGGTATAAAATCCCAAAAATTCTAGGCACGTCTGTCCATTTAAAAGGCTTGTTTATGTACACCTATCTAAGAACTCCATTGTATCGTATTGAGCCATTAAACTAAACCTATTGGCCTCCGTCGAAGTCATAATTCTGTCGAACACTTGGCCTTAGTTACAAACATGTTAAAGACATAATTCTCTGCCAATACGTGAATGACGGTTTAATTGTTTACGTGTGGCTGTTTCTTTAATAATTTATTAATCGCATTTGAGTATTTACTTGTCTTAAGAATTAATGTTGGATGAATGAAAATTGCAATATATCAACTGTGTCGAGAGAGCCTGTGGCACCTGAGCTCTATCTTTGATTTTTAGCTTTCTCTGGTTTCTTTTATATGTGTCTTCATCAACTCCATCATTGCCAATTTGAATTCATTGATTTTTATATTTTGTAAGCTCTCTCGTCACAATATCCTCCCAAACTTTATGTACTAAAAGTTTGGTTCATATTCTACCATTATTGATCTATTTTTGTCCACATCAAATTTTATCTAGTCTTTATTGACACCTCTGTGTTCGCTATCTCGTCGGCTCTGTTATCTTGAATCATTAGGTTGTGTTATTTAATGTAACAAAATCACTGCCTCTAGGTGTTGTATTAGTTCTGGTATAACTGGTGTTGTATTAGTTCTGGTAGAACTTTTAACACTTCAAAGTATCGATTAAATCATTTGTGTATTAGATGATATGAAACACATGATCTAAACCAATTTAAGTAGGTACTTTTGTTCTGGTCTATTTTTGGCCAACATAATGTGATTTTATTGGCAGCATCAGGTAGTTAGCTCATCACGTAAAATACCTCTTTACCCTATGTAGCTATGAATCTATGAGTAATGTGATTGCCAAATACAATTATCATCCAATAAGAGCATTCTGGTAATTGCTAGTAATTTAGTCTTGTTATGACCTACCTTTTCAACCCAGTTTCAATGCTCATTTATGTTCATTCCATTTTTGTTTTTGGTTCTTAGCGAAGAAGTAAAACAGTGCCACCAGTCACATCACGTAACGTCCATTTCATGTATTCCAACTAGGATAATGTTCGAGCTTTTTCTTCTGGATTTTATGGTTAGACCATTGTTAAATCTCACGAAAGTACCTACTACGTAAAAATTGATGGAGCAAGGACACGTACTAGACTGAAAACCAGTTTCAAATATTCTGTCAATAATACTTTTTTTTTATTTAGACAAATTAGCGAATGAAATCTATGAAGCTCATCATCGTGGGTGTGGTTTTATGTTACAAAATGAACAGTAATCATTGATAATCCCGTACAAATCTTACATAATAAACAGATTTCCATTAATGTAGAGGCTACGCGTGGTAATTAAGTGTGGGATTCAAAGGTTTTATTAACGACTTAGTTATTAGTAGCTGGACAAGATAGCCATCGCCCACGACCACCATAGTCACCTACTTCAAGCAATTTACTGTCAAAAAGGTAATTTGTACTACTGTTGGAATTCGTTCACATTTTTAAGCGGACGTTACCATGGCTGCTGTATGTAAGGTAGCATTGGTCACAAAAATACATTCTAAAATGTCGTTCGGACTGCAAGAAACTTAATGTCTCTTAAAACTAAATGATTGTAAATAAAAATGGGTTTCATTTTCGTTAGTGATATGGTGGCCAAGATACTGTTCTGAAGGGTCTTATGATAGAGGTTTACTACTAAGAAAATCCCAGCTGCAACGCAGTTGGTATAATTGCTGGTACAAGCAATGATACTAAGATGCTTGTATCTTTATCTAAGGTATCGCGACCTTCAATACTTCTACTATGGTCCCACCCACGGATGGGCGTCACCCACACGCCAAAGACAATGGATACAATATCGATACGTTTTATACAATTTCCTTTTAAAATGGCTTGGTCTTTATTTAACAGAACAAGATACTCTACATATGGTTTCAAAAAATCTTTGTACGTTTCTCGTTTTCCAAAATTAAAAAGCGTCTTAAAAGTTCAGGAATTGGAGAATTTATGTAATTAACGTAATTGGACTATCAACCTTATCTGTCTTTTAGATGATTATGAAGCCTTAAAACAAGTCAGTTACCAGATCTGATACGAATTTCATCATAGCCCTTCCTATGGTTTCAATTTTCATGTTGTTATATTGGCAATTCTCTGATCTTCAATAGAACTGGATTTGAAATACATAAATTCACTTCTTAATGACATTAGATTATTATTCCAAACAATTCCATGATCTATTGCTTCCTCAATGAGATGGTTAGTAGTTACTGACTTTCTCTCATCAGTATCTTTATGCGGAGTACCATTCGCCGATGGTAATGCTTCCATGACATGGTTGAGAGAAATATTAGAAAAAAGTTTCTGTTTTAGCTCTACTTTATCATCATTGTGATTTAATCGTTCGTTACGGTACGGCTTCATATTGGCATGAGAAAATTCAATAAAACTCCGTTATTAATTACATTGACTTGATTTAAAAATCAATGTTTCCGTTTATAGTAGTTCTTTTAAACAACGCCTCTATTTCAAACTAAACCATGGTCCATTGTTTACGAAATAACAAACGTAAACGTTAGTAATGTTTGCCCTACTTCCACGCGTGCTACTAATGTCTATACGTCATTATATGTAATCTACTGTATAATCGTATAATTGGCTTCAATGGGCCCTTGTATTTCCGTTGAATCTTTGTGTTTTGATGTATTGAAAATAATCTCGCCAATTTTATTCTTTATTATGAGAAAACAGGTTAATACTGTTTCCTCACGGCGACCACGTGAGTTTCACGTAGATACAGTTGTAGGGCGCCGCCCGCCCACACAGCCGCCACACACAAACATGTCACTTACATAACATACTGGCTCAGACATAACCCTACGCAAATTCATTATATTTTTCACGCTTTTCACAAAGAGGTTAATGAAGTCGGTTCGCGATCAGTTGTGAAATACGTAACGGCGGAAATGACCACCTGACGGGAATAGCGCGTCGCGCAACTCTGTCGCCAGCTCACAGTGTGACCGCGCTATCACCCGGCGTCGCTCGCGCCGTAGATAACCCTGCATCACACCGAAAATAACCAGTCTACTCTTAGCCGCGGTCCAGCCACGACTGTCGCCAATTTGACCCATCCCGCCTTATATACCAAGCAGAGGGATGGCATCCGTGCGCACGCGCTCTGCATCCCCAAAATCAGTTTCGTTCTCCCCGATTTTGGAGCGAAAGTACAGTGTCGAGCGAAGACCGGCGAGTCCTCCCGAACTGAATTCCACGGACTGGAGGAAATACTTTACCGATTTCAGTGCATATCTTGGTGAGTGAAATATATGTGGTTTTTGGGACTAATTCATGAGTGAGTCAGGTCGCTGTTATTGTACGGCCTTGCGCTATATCGGTTGCGTGTTAATGGAGCGTTCGGGACCGCTGCGTAAACAAAGCTTGCGTAATCGCGTCTATTGGTTTTGTGAAGATGTCCGATTTTATCATGTCGCTCAAGTTATGGTCTTTGTTAGTCAAATGCTAAAATATTTTCCTTTGTAATCAGAGAATCTTTTATTCATAACTTGTAAATGGATGACATTTGGCTCTAGAACCGGCGTACTAAGCGCTAATTTATTTTATTCGACTTCAATAATGTAGCTCATAGTATTTTTCGAAGAAGCAAGAGCTCGAGGCTGTGCGAAATCTATGAAAATGATACTTGGAAAAACACTTTTCTAGATCCCATTCAAAATATCTCGTGAGCCCACGTAATAAAAGCTTTATTCTCTACGACCACAAAAAACCAGTCCTAGTTTCAGATTCTGAGTAATTTACGTTCATAGGAGAACAATTGAAAGTGTTCGGTATCAGTTGACCACGAGGTGTCAGTTTTCCTAGGATAACCTTGCGGGCTGTGGTCAAACGTCAGACGGTCAATACCGCAAAATCTTGTACTGACACTATATCGCATTGTTTACAACTTGTCCTGTCTTACAGCACTGTTATTAATAGCTTAGCATCCAGGATATGAAGTTGATTAAATCTTAGTGAGATTTAAAACATACAGAGTGACGCATTGTTTACGACAATTTATCAATATAGGTTAGTTATTTTGTTGGACAATACTATTATCTTTTAACCTATGACAATAATTATACTGATGGGTATACCCGGCCTCTCCATGGCCTGTTCGCTGTTCGTGTCTTTTCTAATCTAATCGGTAATTCTGCTTGTTATTATGGTTATTTCACTATCTATAGTCGCCAAACCTTCTGTGTTGGTGGTCTTGACCATAGAAGCTCGATCTCGCTCCTGAATCCTAAAGGTTTTAAAGAGCCATCGAACGTCTATGGTTAGCCATCGTAAGCAGGTGTTTACATCACTGTAGTTTTTTAAGGTAAAGGACCATGGATTTAGGGAAACGTTAGGAGTACGTTCCTTATTTCATTGTTGTCGGGGGCAAATAGGCCATTCCGTATCTTTCTGAGAGTTTCGTAAACCACAATTAAAGGACGGTGGCTAAGGGCAACAACATTCTCTCAGGGTGTATGAACTGATTAATATCTTTAGGGACAATAGTAATTTCATGATGACCTCACCTGTGCTCACCATAATATTACTATTAGGTTCTCCTATTATAACTATTATTCGGTTTGCCAAACGTAGTGATTCACTCAGCATTGACCTTTTACGAGTGACGATTCCTATTATGTATTAGACCCGCTAACATATTCCCAGCTGGCTGGCTCGGCTTCTCTACGTATACCAAAAGAGCTTTTGATGAGCTTCAAGCTAACAAAACAGAGGCAGAATAACGACTGTTTATTGATACTGTTTATTAGGAGTGTATGTGATGGTGAAATGTGAAGGTACTTCCGTGACTAATTAAACCATAAATTTAATCTTAACGCATCTTAATTAGCGCGTTTTACTTTATTTCCTGTGATTAGTGATAGTTTTGATTCGATACACTCCGGTGATTCTCTTAATCATCTTTATGAAATTAATTTTAGCTGTTTATTACACTTGGAATTCGAAAGCTTGTGCATGTCATTAATTTATTTGAACTTTCTTCATATTTTGAACTCTAACTGTCATTATCATTTATCTTCGTGCCTTATAATTTAGTTTCCTAATAACATGTTTTCCCGGCTTGCTCGAACAGCCAACGCCATCTAGTGCTACAAATCAATACCAACAACCTTTACGCAGCTGTTCATAGATAGAACTTCAATTGCATGATTTTCTTTCGCATTGCTTTGCTTATTAATTTTTTTATTTGTTTGTTTGTATTTCTCGATATCTAAAACGAGATTGTCTATAATTATACGAACTACTTCAAGACTGCTCGTGCGCATTTTTGTATGCCTTGTAATAAAATGATTGCAACGTTTTTCACAAACGCTTGTTGCTCTTGAAATATTGTAAGGCGTTACAGATTGTCGCCAACATCGTCGTCTCACAAAATCAATGAGCATAGATCACCAAGCTTACTCACTGCACGTGTCAGCAATTCAGATTATTACGACCCGGGTTTTTTTTTAACATGGTTTACACTAATTTAAATGGTCACTGATGTAATGATTAAAGCCCAAATCTCACTTAGGACACCATTAGCGGCGAACACATGTTTGCACCGCAAAAAAATGTATGTTTGGTTGCGCAACCGATCGGAAGCCTGGTGGGATGCCTTAAAACTGTGTATATTTTGCTGGCATCGCGACCGTGGTTGCGTCACCCAACCATGGTGTCCTAGTGAGATAAAAACCCATGACGGTAACTCCCATGTTTAGGGGTTAAAAATACTTATGCTATAACATAGATTTTAGGGACAACAAATAAACAATTACTACCTTATCACTTGGGTTAGTAGACGTCCACGTGCTGGTGACTATCACTTCTGTTGGCAGAATAGTTGGTGACCACTGTTTTATGTTCTACAGCAAATTCTGTGTGTTCTGTTTGTGCGCTTAGTTTATGGCAATGAAGAATTAATTTACAAATCTGTTCAGCACATAATTAGCTTAACATTCTCGTCTTCTCTGCAACAGAAGGAACACGGGTGGGTTTTAGTCAGTAAGAGTCCTCCCGCTCCACCCAGAGCGGGAGAAGTCATTTGATGATTACCCAACCAAAAAAAAAAAAAAAAAGTTGGGCGCGAAAGAGCTGCATTTAACACTTGATTTACCTAACATAATCCACCTAGACGAACTTACAAAAAATAACTAGCAATTATACTAGTTATGTTATGGTTTTTGTGCAATAAAAATATTTCATGTTATTTCATTATTTTGTTAAAAATAAAAATACAAAGTTACGCAAATAATTCGCCGCGAGTGCATTTTGCAAGACTGAGTAATCTACGAATTGTATGTTTGGAGCAAGATTTCCTTTTTTTTTCGAGTAGATATCTCGTTTTTTTTTTACTAAGTTTACCACTTTGTAAAAAAAAAACAAGATCTTGTGTGAGAACCAGAATGATATTGCACTCTGTTCTTTGACTCTTGAATACAGTGTTCAGCAATCTGCTACTCCATTATTTTGGATTATATCCATTATATTACATTAGATTGGTATAATACGAGGAAATATTTTGAAAATTTTATTGCCAAGAGGATAATGGAAATAGGTTGCAAAAAACTAGTAAATTTGCCTGTGGACACAAGGAAAATTGTATTTTCCTAAACGATACGCGTCTATTTGGCTGCTGCAATTAGTTTCCGATCATTCCAAAAACAATTATGAAATCAAGTTATTTAATCCCAAAGTTATCGTACTGAAGTTCTTTAAGTTACATAGTTATGCTGCATGCCTTTATTATCTCAGACTGGCCGCAGGCCTGAGTTGAGTGCTTCCACGAAATTCCAAAAGTACTTACTAATCACATCGCCCTCTCCTTTCCCTTACAACTAAACGGAACTTCACGACCTGCCAGAGAGGGCTAGCAGACAAATTCCACCGAGAACGCGTCATCCTATGACGCCTCAACTCCGTATTATCAAAGCGGCGCGCGGCGTCAGCGAGTTCATTGATGGCCCGCACCATAAAGCACTTTCAGCGCTTCCTTTTAAGCATTAGAACATCTAACATGTGTTTTACTTTCTGTATACCTCTATAACGGAGCTGGTTTACATTGTCCTGGCATTCACAACTAACACGACCGAAATACTAATTCGTGACCTCATCTCTCTCAGCGCTTCCACTAACACGGACGATTAAAGAATCGCAAATATTTATGTGAACAATACGTTAGTGAGCGATTTTTGCAGTCTGCGCTTGCGGAGGTGAATCAGTATTGCATTAGTCCATAAGAGAGTCGCCCGCGCCTCCTTGCTCGCACGAGGGCAAAGGAGATATATTTAAATTTAGAATCCCTTCCTCCGCCCTTGAGGCGAAAACTTTTTGAACTTTTTTTGGCGTTTCTTGCGATTTCGCCGCGGCCAGTTTCTTGTGAACCGTTTTAAGTGATACCAAAAAGTTATAATTTAAAATGTCTCAGTCTCATTATACAGTGAACGATGATATTTACGGGAAAATATTGAAAAAGAATCCTTCGCCAAAGAAAATACAATATGAAGAGGTTTATGAAGCTGTTGGTGGATTGGGTATAAATATTTTAATTCTTATTAGAAATCCATAGTATTTACTTAATTAATATCCTGTTCTTAGTTATATTGACTTTGAATCACTTATTTGTTATTAACATAATGGTATTAAGGTTACTCATGTTTAGAAACTTTGAATAATGTACAAAATATGCTTTGTATTGTAGGGGACATCCATAATTTTTATCAGTTGAGCCATAATTATCACAGAGGCTTCTTGTAGCAATACCTTGTGTAATAGTGCCATGCTTCTTATCTAATGGTGGTAGGCAATTTGCGCAACTTGACCGATAAGGAGTTACGCCATTATAGTCGTTACTGGGTTTTTTTTGATGGAGAGTATTCTTATTCAAAGGCTTAAGAAGCCATTGAACTCCGAAAAGCAAACTAGTTCCTGACAAACAAGTCTGGGGGTACTGTATCGGCCGGGTGCGCTTGCGCTGCGAAATGTATCAATTTTTAATTATGCAAAAACTTGAGACCCTCTCTTTTGTTTTGGGTGATTTTATTATTGGGTCAGTTTGGATTTAAATATTGTAGCAAATCTGACATAGCCGTTCTGGGTGGCGATTGTGGCAATTTAATTTACATAATCCTGTACTGGACGGCCTTAGAGGAAACTACATAATTGTTATGAAATGATAAAAGTATCTAAAGTTATACCATGTAAATAACCATAAACACGACCATTATTATGTGATATTTCCGCATGCGTATTTAAATGAGCATAATTGGTTGAATCCTTGACACAATTTTCAACATAGTAATTATTTAATTATATTCGAAAGGGCGCTTCTACATTGCCCAGTACAATAAGTATCACATTCCCCAGCATAGAATACGCACGTATTAATAATATTTATTATTAATATATTTTTTTAAAGAGTGTGTGTGTGTCTGCTCTGACGCACTACAGAGGACTACTTCTTTATTTTTCTTTTTTTATATTCTTTATTTATTTAGAGGCTTTTACCTTACAAAGGTACGTCAGCCTCATCAAACCCTAATCTAATTAGTTATACAAGTAATTATAATATTATTAATACTATTATTGCGTAAGCGAGGGAGATAGTGATGCAGCAACCATTTCATAAATTAGTTTCGCTTCTCACGAATTAGGTGTAGATAATATTCTAATGAAAGCCCCAACTTCAATCATATTAACTTTTAACGCTCGCATCACTATCTCCCTCTCTCTTCTGTTCTTTTCACATTCCACCAGCAAATGTTGGACTTCTTCGATTTTATTACACGCTTGGCAATTAGGGGACTCGACTTTTTTCATTAGGTGTCCAAATTTCCTGGATGGAAAATGACAAGAACGCAATTTTTGTGACATATCAACATACGACCTCTTTGCATGACTTTCGAGGAGGCTGACTTTGCATAGTCTTATACCATATATGCCTTTTTCTTTAGACTTCCTGTCAAAATACTCTTTAAAACGGTTGTAGCTTAAGTTTTTGTAATAGCTAAGTATTTCTGTGTAGAACGGCGCGATATAAAAAAATTCTATTTTAGAAGGAGGGGCCTTCTAAAATAGCATTTTTTGCAAACATGTAAGCCTTCTCATTTTCATGTATACCAATATGAGATGGAATCTATTGGAACCTCAAATTA
This sequence comes from Xanthia togata, assembly GCA_963853775.1. NCBI lineage: Eukaryota > Metazoa > Arthropoda > Insecta > Lepidoptera > Noctuidae > Xanthia > Xanthia togata. The sequence goes on along the minus strand of OY970802.1, from coordinate 5,033,879 downwards.
ATGTCACCAAGTTCATAAAATAGTCTTAGAATTACATAATCTATCGAGGTAATGTAATCCTATCCTACTATTTCATGAAATCATGACATTTGAGGATTATGTTATCACAAGGAGTTGTATTGCAGATTAAAAAAAAAAAACTGAAAAGTCATATTTGTTACGGTCGCGAATCATGTTTTAATCATCATACAACCTGACACTGTCCTGCAAATCACAAAAACCGAAATAAATTTTGAATTTCGCCGGCTACCTTAGCGCATCCCCCTTAAGGAGTAAACTAGAGTCAAGAAGTAGAGTCCTTAAAAGCTCCTAGGTCACTGCGAACTGCATGTGCCAGCCTTCTTGGAGTGACTACAATAATACCAGAAATAAGGAGGACTCCCTTGAATCAGAATGAGCAAAATCATCGACTGCCTCGTTGTCCGTGTGGTCGCATGAGGTCCTGGCCTCGATTTCCTGGTCGGGCAAAGTGTTATTGAGTTTTTCTATCTGGAATTTCTCAGTAGCACCCCGGAGTCCAGATTTTCGCCCCCTTTTACATGGGCCTTAGACATAACTGGCGAAATGTGGGTGTATAATTAGGTACATCTCTGCCTCGTCATGTTATGTATGTTTATGAGCAAATTCATTCTCTGTAACATCCGCTTAGTTTTTCCTCCCAAACAGGGATTGATTTTGTTCTTAAACCGCTTCAAGATAGCAGTTACTTCATTAAAATTCTGACTATGAGAAACTGGAAGCCAATTCTAATATAAGTTGGGTTTTGATGATACATTACAAATACAAAACATGTAATATATTGCACTGCATCGTTTAGTGCCATAATATTAATTCCGTTCAATTAGAAGGACCCCGTTCTGCTCCAATAAACATGATGTCATTTGACAAATGTGGCTCGCTTTATTTATGTTAATTAATGGGATAATAAATATACTTGTTATTAATTAATAATTATTGAAAACTGTTCAATAATATTGATCGAGTAATGACGCTCAAATGTAGCTTGGTGTCAACACCAACAGCTTACCGACATACACTGTTTCATAATATGAAACACCATAATTATTATGGTGTTCTCGTTGACCTATCCTCCGAAAAAGTCCCATTATTTGTACAGAAACACTGCTTTGGACCAAGAACAGTATTTTTTTAAGTTTTAGGTAGTAATCATTTATCTTGATCTGCCTCTTTGAACTCCCACCAAAAGAGGGGAAAAGAGATGCTCAAATAAAGCAATGCTCAAATCAATTCTAGACGATACTCAAGCGTTCATATCGACTACTGTATATAGATCAGTTTTTATCTATTGCAGTTCATCCGAGCAAAAGCTAGGGGTCTTGAAAAAAACAAGATAACTTGACATATAATTTGCGATAACGTGTACTAATTAAAAGGTCGCATGTTGTCATAAAAAATTGACTGACTAATTCACAATAGCTGATACGTAGGTACTGTTACTGATGGTTAAGTGGATTAATCGATTCGGTTTCGTTTGTTGTCCCAAATAAAGTAAAATAATCTATTACGTATGCTGGAAGTCTCCGAAATAGAGGAAAAGCCAATGTAGCCGTGCTACTTCTTCTTCTTCTTCTTTTTAAGCATCGTCACTTCGACCGGTTCTGTGCTTCCCGCATCCAGCGGATTTCTGCAAGTTTTAGGAATTGACGCTTAATTTTCATCTTCGCAGTTCCGTACTTACCTACTACGAAACTAAAGTATTTTCAGTTAATCTTTCGATCGGCTTGCATCGATGCATGTGAAGATGTGAACCTACATTGTTTTGAATTAGACATAACAATCGGTCTTTAAGTACCATTAACTGTAGTTTCTACTCAGTCCTCGTCATTCATTTCTTCTTAGTCATTTTGCATTACGAAATTAGGTGGTCCTGTGTCCATCTCTGGCATAATAAAGGTTTGTGCCATTATGAAGCAGCAGTTTAACAGTATCCTTCTAAAAAGGTACCTTCTTCCATTGCTCCCGTCCCTGTTAAACAAATGGAGAGAAATAATCAGGCAAATCTCAGCCATTTAAAAATTTAATGTTTATTTACAATTCGAGTACTAAAGTTACTATTACCCTTGATTCCAGATGCGCTGCTCGCCGACCTTCAAAACTCCATCAACCCTGGCGCCAGGGTAGGCAGTCCTGGAGGCAGAAGTTCCCCTGGTGGAAGGACTGCATCCCCTGGTAGAACCAGCTCTCCGCTTGGCAGAGGAAGCTCACCTGGACGCCTTAGCTCTCCGGGAGGCAGTTTGAATTCACCCTCGTCTACGGGATATGGCTCGATAAATGGATCTAGAAATATAACGTCAGATTATACTAAACCTGCTTCGGTAAGTGACAGCCTAATCCTAAAAGATTTAGTGAAGTCTGTCAGTTGATTATCTTTTTAAGATAGTGTGATTTCAGTGTGGATTGAACGAAGGTTGAAGAAATTTTTGCATCTTCGAATTTGCTGTAGTCTTTACATTGGGTTAATAATCAGGTTAGGCGTAAGAGCCAAAGGAGGAAGTTAGATATTGTTATGTCTTTAATATATCCGCGTTGTTCTTCAAACCTACGCAACGGATTTTGATGCAATTTTCAATATCATTTTGATAATTTATTCCGAAAGGTTGGTGTGTATAATACCTAAATATTAAACTTACATTCTTATTGAATGTAAGTCAACAAATCTGGATGTTTTGTCAAGTTCTAAAAACCATGCAAGGCAGACGACGCGCGACGCGACACCGGTAGATCAATTTCCATGAAGTTTTTATAGATATTGTTCCACCAGTCGCGTCGCGCCTGTCCACGGGAGCCTTAAGTCAGCAGAATTAATTTGTCTTATAGGCTCTCTCAAAACGGTGAAGAGAAACGTTCGTGAGGAAACCGGCATGTCCTAAAACTCGCACTGAATTAGAATCCACCAACCCGCACTGGGCCCGCGTTTTGGATAACGTCCCACTCCCTCTCACAGAAAGAGTAGGCCTGGGTTCCAGCAGGGGAACATTTTAGGATGATTACGCTTTTGCTATGCTACAGCCCTGCCTCTCTCCACCACCATGCTTTATTCCCAACAGAACAATTACATCGTTCACAATAAGAAGCGAATAAGTAAATGCACCGTTTATGTATTAGGACGGCCATGCCCAACTGACCCGAATTACCGTCTTTAACGAGATTACACTTCATTTAGCCGATCATCCTACAATATAGCGATATATATATAGTTGTTTACTTACGGACAGTAACAATATGTATAGTACAGGAAGATAGCATTATGACTTTACGATATGTTGGCGAGACATTATTTCTATCATACAATTTGTATGAAGGATTTATCTTTTATTTCAAATAAACTACTGATAATAACATACATAATTATTACCAGCAAGTGTTAATGTAAATCATTGTATCCTAAGCCTTGTTTTATCTGCGTAGTACCTAGGTAGGTACTTCATAAAATTCTAAGTTTCATAATTTGAAAGTATTGGTATACTTTTCTTTTAGATGAGTCGGTGTTGTCAATCCTCAAGTACATTATAGTAATCTCTAGTGGCTTTATGCTGAGAAAGGTTTTAGCCGAGATCCACAACTGTGGATGAGATAGAAGACCTTGTCGAACAAGGTGCATTTAAAGATTGGCATTTTGTTCGACAAGATGTCTTTTTATATCCAAGTTCTTCAGTTTCAAGTACTTAATCCTATCGCTGCTGTCCGCTGCTGATCATGGGCCTTTCCAAGTTGTACCAAGTATTTATAAGTTTTCCGTTTACCTTATTGCGAATATTATTTCTCTTGAAAAACAGTTGTTTCAACAATAATTTCTCAAGGCTCGTATGGGTTTTGTCTCCATATTCCCATTAAAATATTATTGATACTGACGTACTACGTGATGAATATCGTTTTATTATATTCCGTTAAATACGTATAAATTCATAGAATTTAGTCATCAAAGAGATCTACTAAAGACTTGTTGATGGGTTGTTGAGTATTCTTGGAGTTACGAATAATAATAATGTTCAAAGTCTACTCAATGTTTGTATAGTAATCTCCGTGGTTTCTAGGAATATACGGACATAAAAGCTGTTGCGATGATGTGCTAAGAGCTATTTAAAATCAATGCCAGAATAGTCCTTGAAGCGAAGATGATGATAAATAAAAAGTGAAAGTTGGAACCAAATTTAATTTCTTAATTTTTCGGTGTCCAATAAAGACTATTAAGAGATATATTACACTGGAACACTGGTGGCGCAACCATGGTCGTGCTGCCAGCAAAATATATAAAGCTTTATAGTGGGTCTCACCAGGCGTCACCATGGTGTCCCAGTCTTATTAAAAGTCTTAATATAATAGAAGATTGTAGTCAAATATAATGATCAAGGGTGCCGTTACATTTGATGCTAATAGCATACTAGCATCGATAGATATAATATATATATCGATGCTAGTATGCTATAATATATCTACCTATCGATAGATAGATATTCTCTTCTAGAGCTTAGAAATCATCTAGACTAATGACTTCTTCGCTAATGGCAGCAACATTATCAAGTTGAGAAGTCTCGTTTTCTAATCATTCTTCCATTGGCCCACCAAAATGACTATGGTCATTACCATTACTCTTTCCTAGAAGACTCTAATGCAATACCAAAGATTAGTTATTCAAACTTATATTTACTTCTAATAGGTTATCAAGAATAGCTTTTATAATATTATGCACGATTGTAATACATAGTTCGACCTACAGACAGTGGCCTACTGCACTAAAGTCAAGTACAACTGGTCCTCATTGAAGTCACAAGACATTCCTTGTTTCTATATTGTTATGTTGATTATTTTATGATAACAGATAAACTGTTTCCCTTAGATGTGGTATTGTATTTGTAAATGTAAATATATTGACCGTGTTTCGATTGAATCTGCATCCTAATTGTAACACACGATCAATCATAATCTGAATCATTTTGAAGCATATTGCTAATTCATTGCTTCATATGTTCGAAAAATTTGTCTGCTCAACAACGTAAATAACGCAATGAATGTCGTTGAACTGTCAAATGAAACAGATTGTGATTGATCGTGTGTTACGCAATTAGGGGGCTGATTCAGTTATGTGGTGTGGTTGGTTACTTCGGTAACTATTTTATAGTAGCCACTGAAAGATTTTTACACTCGATGGGTCAGTGATGGGGGAGATAATTACTTAAAAAATGCCAACTTGTAATAGACCTAGGTCACACACGTAGTAGGTCAAACCATTATTCTGTTGTTGGTAATTAGTACGGATTATACCATGTATTCGATTGCTTTGCACAAAATGTTGTGGCTGAAAAATCGTCTATACATCCGGTCAATTGAACGCTTCCTAATTAAGGAGATCTAGATCCGTTTACAGTTTTAAATATTTATTTCTCCAACGTTCGCCTCGGCCCACATTTTCACGTTCATCCATCAACAATGCCCCTGTTGCAGGCCGCGGCAGTAATGTACTATAATTTATATTGCTGTGAGCAATATTTTCTTTAAAAGCCTCTGTCTGTATATTTGTATATTTTATAAGCAACTATTAATCTCGTCCAGTTCTTTAAAACGCATGAAGACGTTGTTATCTGACCTTACTAGCCGACAATGTTGCGGTTACTAGAAATTGAAAACTGTTAAATCATGACTCACGATAATAATATTTATGGAGACTAAACAAGGCAAGGTTTAATAAAATTATTTACTACTACAAAAGCCTTGATACACGTGTAAACTTTTTGTGTTTTACACATCTGTTGTCTGCACGTTTTTATGTGCAAAGATTAGTCCTTCAGTTTATAATATGTAACTTGTAAGCTATATGTAAAAAACTGAATAACATTTTTTCTAATGTATTATCTGATCAGCGTATTCATTTCCCAATTTTTATCCTGTGTTCTAAATTTTCCTCCGCTGGTACAGCGCCATCTAGCTTTAAATTACGTAAGAGCATCGGTACTCTGCATTTGGAAAGATTCCAAGAAGTATTGTTTCGTATGTAGATGTCGCTACTATTACTTCCTACGTTTAGAAACATCCTGTTTTCATACTACTAGACCGTTCACTATAAATAAAACGCACTGTACCTACGTTGTTTTGCAACGTCATCAATCTTGAACAACATCCTTTAGTTGTACTAAAAGGCCCCCAGAAACTATCAGTAATAATGACATTAATATTATTGTCATTCCTTTCAATATTCACGTAAAACTATTAAAACGCTGCACTTCATGACTGTGACAAGAAGGCTTCCAAGCAGCATTAAAAAAAAAAAAAGAACATTAATCAAAGCATTAATTTTTCTTCTTTTGTTTTTTGTACCACAACGTACAGCTAAATAAATAATTGTAATAAACCTTTATTTTAGACCACATTCGTACTATTGTACGGATGCAGTGTGTTAGCAAAGAAAACTTAAAGCTAATGTCACTTTCAACAGAAAAAAAAAAATGCAAAACTTAATCCACTGGAAATAAAAACATTCATGTAATCGTGAAAATAGATAATCCTAAGTGTTGTTGTTAAGGCTTGCATTAAGACAGGATTATAACATTTTTGCGTGGTCTCTAATGGTATAAGTTGGTCCACGAATGAATTCGAAGCAACATTCTAAATAATAAATCAAAAACTTGTCTATAACGATAACAACATCATAAATAACTCCCGTCACGTACATCTCCCATTTATTTTACGATGCCAACAAGAGACTGTGTTTTCCTCGATGTTAATTTTCAGTGCAGAATACAGTCAATCCTACTTATCCGATTATTTTCAAATTACAAGTTAACATTACTTCTGTGTACAGATTATCATCATTAACTAGCAACTCGTCAAAGTCAAATGAGCGGGAAATAATTAGTTTTTCATGTTCTTCTTTGCTGTTGCAATCCACTGCTTTTCAGTAAGGATATCTCTCCCTTCGGGTGCTACACTACACCCGATATTCGACATATTATTATGTTTCCATTCTTTAAATAAAATATATTCAAGGCTGCCTTTGTGCGTACCTTTTTAGGTCATACCATGAGCCTATCCGAAAATCATAAAATATTTGACCTAGGTAGGTATAATAGATTGTGCACAAAGATAAATGATTCAATATTATTTATTAGTTGTATGTAACACTAACAGCAACAGAGCTTAAAAAACAATAGTTGACAATTATTTGACAAGAGTGGGAACCTACTTTACCTTTAGCGATTCAAGTACTTGGGTAAATTACAACTCGTGTAATCAAAGTAGTAGATACTTATGTTCTAAAACATATTAGTAAGCTATTAATCATTAGTTATGTCATTTGTCATTATACTGCGCATGACCATCTCATCGCTAAGCACTGCACAGTCACACTGCATTAAGCTTCGTGCAGAGTAGCGCGACGCGACACCGGCTATTGTTATACCGTGAAGTTTTCTTAGAAATTGTATTGTTCGAGTCGCGTCGCGCTGGTCTGCACGAGCCTTTAGTTGTGCGCTTCTATGGATTCGAATAGCTGCTCAGTTTAGTTGCATACCTACAATTCACTATAGAAAGAATATATACCTCGTGGCCATATCAAATCTGTGAACGTGCTTCGGTAAATAACATTCCCTTTCGAGGAGACCATCAGGGTTCGCATTGAAAAACGCGTCGGGCCATGGTCAGTCTTTTCATAAACGGTTTACTTACTGTAATTTATTCTAAGATCAAATCTCCGAACTAGGCTTAACCCCCAGAATACTGCTGTCTCGGACAGTCTAGGACATTGTAATTACTTTATTAGTAAGGAGACCCGTTAATTAAACTTAAATTTTCCAAAATTTTATAAAACCACCAGCTAATTAATAATTTTGCTATCAACACTAACCATAAAACCTTTCATTGCCCAACAGCCTACCTATCAAAACACATCACTGCTCAGAGAGACCAAGAAGGTAGCTCCAGTGGAATACAGCACAACACAGACAACCTACAGTAGCCACTCACCTGGTTACAACTCAGGACAATCCACCTACAATGCAGGACAGACCAACTATAGCTCGACACAGCCCGGCTATGGCAGGACAGGGTCGACGGACAAGAGTGGACGCGGTAACCTGACCGAACTGGACACACTACTCGATGACCTGAGCAATGCGAGATACGGGAACTACGTGGACAAGTCGAATACGTATAGTGAAAGAAATGGTGAGTCTAGTGTTTATATTTTTTTTAGGATAGCATTTTGAATTGGCGGTCTTTGCCCTCATACCTTGACATCGCAAGTTAATTGATGAAGGTTCGTGGAATAGTGTAAATTAAACTCATATTTTCTCAGTGTTCTTGAGTGCTTCACATCTACAGTAGGTATTACCTACGCACTTCTGAATGAAAATCTCATAAGGCCCGTTCTTACGTAGGTACTTGGGCACAATAACATCGCCTATAATAATAAAGAGGGTGGGCGCTGATACCTTTATTCACAAGATATTAAGTTATCTTAGCTTAGGTATTGGTTTTGACCTGTCGCTGCCGGCCGTTGTCAACTCGATGGTCGGCAGCGAGGAGTCCTGGGACGCGGTGGTATCCTTCTGCGAAATAGTCATTTCGCAGAAGGAAGATGCGGAAAGGGAGCGGGAGATTGCTTCTGCTAACCCGATCCGCAGCAGACGCACCGGGCGTCGGCGGAGGGCGGATAACGCCCTCTTCCAGCCCCCCTAAATGGGTCCAGGGGCGACGGATCTGGGGAAATCCATCGCCCCCTACTCCTTAGGACCCGAGATGGCGGCGCGTACTGTTCCACGCGCGCCTCTCTATGATGTAAGGGGGGAATTTAACACCTCACTCCCCCCAAACTCGAGGTGGCCCGCAGAGCCGGGGATCGCGGAAGTCGCATTAGATCCCGTGATCCCTGGCGCAAGTGTGAGACAGAATACCGGGGTGGTTTTAGTCAGTAAGAGTCTGACAGACCCCTCCGCCCTCCCCAGGGCGGAGGACATCCATAAGGATTTCGCCCCGCTATCAAAAAAAAAAAAAGTATTGGTTGAAACTCTAACATACTTACCTTAAGGCCTATTTTTTATTTTTTTATTGTAAACCATCTTATATTACTTGAAGATGCAAATAAAACATTTGTATTTTATTTATTTATCGCAGCGACAAAATGTGGATAAAAAGTAGTTACGTGTGAATAGTGTCGCTGCAGCTTCTTGCAGTTGCGTTGTCGCTCGTAGTTGTGATTTGGCTACGTTTTGGCTACTGTTTGCACTCAGTCAGATCATTGTATTTGCCATGTAGCTGTTCGCTAGCGCGGTCTCGCTCGTGGTTCCGACGTGACCTTGCAGGCGCGGATCCAGCCCTCGAAAAAGGTTATGGTCACAGCCAGCCGAAAATCGGCTAAGTGCGAGTCAGAGTATGAATCGCTCATGATCGATATAGTGCATTCCTACAAAGGAGATGTTTACAAAATATATGACGCCCTGACCAAGATTTTGTACAGTGTATACTCGTGGGCAAAGCCGTGGGACGAACACTAGTAAATTAATAAACCTGTAAAATATTAGTTTGTTCGCTCACAAAATTAAAAAAAGAATGTGTTTGTCACATCACAGTGTCACATTTATACTAAACCGAATTTGATTAAAATTTTCGATTTCATCAGAGGTTACCTATGTTTACAAACAGTACGAACTACTACTGCCAGCGCCACCCCACCAAAAAGGAAGGCGGCTCGGAAGTTTTGGCGTCAATGTATATGTCGTAGATAGATCTTAGAACTGATTATTTCATGAAGCGTTCCACCATTTCATTAGATGGTTGTGTTTCATGAAATGGCCAGCTAAAATTGACCATATCGTTTAAACGTCAACGTTTTATGATATATTATGTCAGTCGATGATTGGCCATTTATCATTAATGTAGGGTATCCATAGTTTAAGGTGTAGTAAAAATTGCCAAGTAACTGCGAGTACTGCGACCAACTTGGAAGTAACGAAATCGGCTCGTGCGCGGTTGTTCACAGTTCTTACTTAGGTAAGAACTGTGAACAACCGCGCACGAGCCGATTTAAAAAAATCCGATTTAAAATTATCTATTTAAAAACTAATTTTAAGTGTTATGTTGCATTTCACCCCCACCAAATGGGTTAGACTCTAACCCATTTGGTGGGGGTGAAATGCAACATAACACTTAAAATTAGTTTTTAAATAGATATGGGTTAGACTAATCTAACCCATTTGGTGGGGGTGAAATGCAACATAACACTTAAAATTAGTTTTTAAATAGATATGGGTTAGACTAATCTAACCCATTTGGTGGGGGTGAAATGCAACATAACACTTAAAATTAGTTTTTAAATAGATATGGGTTAGACTAATCTAACCCATTTGGTGGGGGTGAAATGCAACATAACACTTAAAATTTGTTTTTAAATAGATATGGGTTAGACTAATCTAACCCATTTGGTGGGGGTGAAATGCAACATAACACTTAAAATTAGTTTTTAAATAGATATGGGTTAGACTAATCTAACCCATTTGGTGGGGGTGAAATGCAACATAACACTTAAAATTAGTTTTTAAATAGATATGGGTTAGACTAATCTAACCCATTTGGTGGGGGTGAAATGCAACATAACACTTAAAATTAGTTTTTAAATAGATATGGGTTAGACTAATCTAACCCATTTGGTGGGGGTGAAATGCAACATAACACTTAAAATTAGTTTTTAAATAGATATGGGTTAGACTAATCTAACCCATTTGGTGGGGGTGAAATGCAACATAACACTTAAAATTAGTTTTTAAATAGATAATTTTGTTTTACTAATCGCTAAGGTTAGGTTAGTACTGTGACCAACTGGAGCCGCGCCGTGCCCTCGTCTCTGGAGTAGGCAGTGACCTTTCGCTGCCGGCCGTTGTGAATTCCATGGCCGGCAGCGAGGAGTCCTGGGACGCGGTGGTCTCGCAGAAGGAGGCTGCGGAAAGGGAGCGGGAGATTGCTTCCACTAACCCGATCCGCAGCAGACGCACCGGGCGTCGGCGGAGGGCGCATAACGCCCTCTTCCAGCCCCCCTAAATGGGTCCAGGGGCGACGGATCTGGGGAAATCCATCGCCCCCTACTCCTTAGGACCCGAGATGGCGGCGCGTAGTGTTCCACGCGTGCCTCTCTATGATGTAAGGGGGGAGTTTAACACCTCACTCCCCCCCAACTCGAGGTGGCCCGCAGAGGCGGGCCGGCACCAGCCGAGGGTCGCGGAAGTATCTGCGTTCCCGCGACCCCCGACGTAGGTGTGAGATGCAACACCGGGGTGGTTTGTAGTCAGTACGAGTCTGACAGACCCCTCCGCCCGCCCCAGGGCGGAGGACATCCATGAGGATTTTCCAACCCGAGACCAAAAAAAAAAAAAGTACTGTGAACAACTGCGCTACTTCCAAGTTGGTCGCTTTCATAATATCTATCATATTTGGAAATCCAATAAAAGTCCATCGACTTTTTGTATTTTGTCGCATGCCGCCGCCATGATGCACAACAAAATCAAAGCTACATCGACGCCTCTAGCGTTGGATAATCTAACTATTTTACAATATGATCACTAATGTTTGGCCACATCATGAAGTAGTCGTGCGTTTAACTGTTCATATCGTCAATCGTTAAGTATTCAATGATCTGGCCAGACCACATCATAATGTGATCAGCGGTCGATGTTGTATTTCATGAAATGCAACCATTTCATGAAATGGTCGAACACTTCATGAAATTATCAATTCTAAGATCTGGCCACGACATCTTACAGTGCGTTTGCACTGGCGAGACATTCACAACAAAACATGTTGAAATCTTTAGTTTCTGTCATAGTTCCATACAATATTTGACAGGAACTAGAGATTTCAACATGTTTTGTTGTGATGTTTCGCCAGTGCAAACGCACAGTTATATGTGCATACAACACACGCTTACTTTGAAATTAGTACATGTCTGCACACCCAGCGAATTATTCATCGCTTTTTTCCAATACAAGTATTCACGTGCCAAAAAGAAACAGATAATATGTTGTCAAAAATGTGACATATCGTGTCAGCATATCGATGACTAAGTACTTCGCTGCGTTCTGAATAACGCACGATTCGTTGTTTTATTTTATTAAGGCATTGGATATAATATCATCAGCCTATCGAACTCAATAGACCGTCAAAGGGTGACGTCACAAGTCTATTAGGGTTGTGAGCAATGTCAATTATTGCGATTTCGCAATAATTTCATTAGCATGTGAATTATTGAGTCGTAGCATGCTAATTGCTATAGCTATGCTATTTGCTATTATGACGATAATTGATATTAATGAAGTATGCGAATTTTGTTAATACTTCTACTATTACCTCCTATTATTTATAGGTAGATATTAAGTTCACACTATTATCTATTTAAGTACAATAATAAGCACAAGACGAAAGAATTTAATTACTGTTTATCGAAATTAACGAATACGTAAACTAAACTCTCACTATCACTTGCCAAAACGTACTGGGGCCGTATTATGAAGTATTAATTCCATCATTATTCCACTGTGAAAAAAGGATGGTGCTATCGGCCTTGCTTAGCTCCGTCTCTCATTCACACTGGAAAAATGATGGCATTAATAGGTGATAATACGGCCCCTGAACTTTGGCACAAAACGACGCGCGCCAAGCGCGTGTCACACCAAATATTATTAAATAATCACGAATTCATTCAATCAATACACGACCTTAAGTACGAACAAATCAAAGACAATAAGGTAATAATTGCTAAACAGCAATCTTCGCACCACTCTGCTAAATCTGCTAATGCTAATAATTTAAATATAATAATACAATTTATCAAAAAATACGAAGAAGCGATTAATTCATTTAGCATTTCACAGAATTTCGCAACTACATTTCATTTGCTAAATGCTAAATGAGCAATCGCATGCTAACAATGAATGCGAATGCTAATTAATCCATCACGTGAGCATGCCCATCGTGCCCACAACGGTGAATCCGCGCTTGCCTTGATGTGGTCGGTATCGCCCACACGGTTGATTCTGACGGGCTAATGTAGGACTACATTAGCCCGTCAGAATCTATTGTCGAAACTCATGAAGCTCAAACAAAGACACTAAATACTTATCTGTACTTATCTTTCTCTTCATTGATTTGAAATCAATCGTCAACATGAGCATTAAATATTCAGTGCTGGTCATAATCCTCTTCATAGCTATGTCGTAATTATAAGCAAAATTAACTGCCATAGGAAATTATTTTCCTCATCATCTTGGAGTTATTAAACTGAATAATAATCTTGACTAAAGCATAAATCACTGTCACTTGTACAAAAAACAAAAATGACTACAAGGTTAAAACACTGAAAAACGCCGGTGTTAATACAAAGAAGCGGATGTATGATGAATTATGTGTTGTACGTTAAGGCGAGCTCAATCCTTGTCCACTTTTAAAACTCTGGTAAAAAACACTTCCTCTCTCCTTAAACATCATCATTACATTTAGTTCCTTGCTCTTGTTTCATGTTTATAGATTTATATTATAAGTATATCTATGTATATATATTTATATGAATAAGTTTATGCTTTATGTATGTATGTACATATTTATTGTATAATGTAGATGGTACACCGAGGACTACCTGCAGTATTGTCTCTCCTGTTACCTTTAATCCATCCAAAGGTTGTCTGTAAAAGATCGCTTTAAGCGATAAGACCGCCCATTGTGTCACCCTATGTAAAATTTCTAAATTTGTCTGTAATTTTTATGGTGTACAATAAAGAGTATTCTATCTATCTATCTACGTTGCCAGAGTGGTGCAAAACACCAGAAGAGTCCAATGTTAGAGTCCTATACGCTTCTCCGGCAGCCATTTTAGTAGTAACATAGATAGAATCCTCGGAGACAAAATGAGGCGATCTATTTATTAAATAAATAAAAATATTTAGTACGTGTTTAAGCATATGCTTTCATATGCATTTAGTAAAAAGTTGATTTTTCATTACAAACAGACACAAAATTTTTACTTACGGTATTTATATTTTTTTTTTTTAAGTTTTGTCTCCTGGTCTCTCTTTTTGATCCGGCTAATCTTCGAAACGGCTGGAGCGATTTTGACGGGATGTTCACTGGCAGATAGCTGATATTATAAGGAGTAACATAGGTTACTTTTATTTTTGAATTAGGGTCCACGCGAGCAGCAGCTAGTTAGTAAAAACTAAGGAGTAGAAAATTGCAGAAACTAATAATACAAGTTAGATAGCAAATTCTAATTGAAAATTTTAATTCAAAAGTCATTTATTCAAACTAGGCTGTAGCAAAAAAGTGCTGATTCTCAACTTTTCGAACGTCAAAACTACATAAGACAGTCCTCCAAAACGCCCACCCTTCACCACTTCCTAGTGCTTTTGCTGGGAAGAAGAAGTGGCGCAACAAACTCCTCAGCAGCACAGCTGTCTGTTCAGTAAAAAAAAATGATTCTATATAATAGCATGCAAGATAATTTACTTACTTTAATTAATAGCCATATGACAGCTAGCACACGCCAATACGAGTATACCAACCAAAAACATCGAGAACGATACTCAAGCAGAAATAAAAATAACTAAACGTAAACAATATCTAAAAAAGAAAAAAAGCCTCCAGGCATAAAGGGCGTGCCCGCTTACAAATAGCTGTAACTAGAAGTTATAATTAATAAACTAGGTCCATCGAGGTAAAATAAATAATTTTCGAGGTTGCTAGCTAACCATATTTTGCATTACAACTCATAAAAAAAACATTGTAATAAGTAGGTAGATTATGTCAACAATAAAATTAAAATAAATTGACTTAGTAAAATTATAAACAATTATATAAACTCATATAACCTGTCAGAAGGTAAGCTAATTCTGGAGAAAGAACATTTCAACATTGTCTTGAGTTAATCATAGCGACCAACCATTCTTATCATTTAAGTAGTAGTTGATAGAGTAGTATGCCTTTGAACAAAGGTTAGATTTTACATTAGTTTTAAACACATTAAAAGGCAAATCTAGCAAAGAAGAGGGTAGCTTGTTATAAAAAGTTATACCAAGCCCAACAAATGAGTTATGAACCTTATGAAGCCGGTAAAAGGGAGCACGTAGTTTATCCTTATTTCTAGTGTTAACATTGTGAATATCACTGTTTTTAGTGTATACGTGTATTTTTTGCCTAATATAAATATTGGCGAAGATGAATTGTTATACCACTGTGAGGATACCGATATCTTTGAAAAAATCTCACAGATAAACTCTGGCGCTGTTCGAGCAATTTACCACCTAGGGGTGGTAAATTCAAAGGAGGAGGCGGAACGCGTGAGGGAGAGGCAAATTTCGCGCCCTCACGCCCCTAGCCGCCGCAGGAGGAGACGCCCTGGGCGTCGGGAATCGATTGCCGATTCCCGGCCACCGTAGGCGCGGGCTTGCGGACGGTGAGCAATGGGTAGCTCGCCGTCCGGTAAGGACCAGGCCCGGGTCGACGGCGCGTTGTGTTCCACGCGCGCCTCAAAAAGATATCAGCAAGTGAAGGGGTCCGATGAGACCATTGCCTGCCGGGGTTGCGGGATTAGTCCGAAAGGGATACCGTGGCCCCCTGGCATTGCACAGGCAACAGAAGGAACACGGGTGGGTTTTAGTCAGTAAGAGTCTGACACGCCCTCCCGCTCCACCCAGAGCGGGAGACGTCATTTGATGATTTCCCACCCAAAAAAAAAAAAAAAAAAAGGGGTGGTAAATTGCTCGAACAGCTCGTTTTTGAAGGACAAATATATTTTGAATATCAGTAGCTTTGCCCCACAGCAGAATACCGTAGGACATAACGCTATGAAAATAAGAATAAAGCAAAATTTCTAATTTAGAAACACGTGTAGCATAGCATCTGACAATCTTAATTAAACATCCAACCACGAAAATACAACATTGCACTATCAAAAGCAATTCGTTATTCCCAAAGTTGAGATAAATATGATTTATCAAAACCAAGCGCTCCTATAATTCTGGCTCGTGTAGGATGCGAAGATTATTTCATGTACGCTGAAACGATTCATTTGCAATGACCGCGGGTATAACATTTCTGTAATATATTAGCCCTGTAACCTGAATTTCATGCTGGAAAGCACTATAATTATTTTAAAAATCGTATTGACCTAGATATTGTAGCGATAGCAGCTGATTTATATTTCCATGTAATAACAACGTTTAACAGAAAAATATTTGAGTAGTAAAAGAAAATTTGAATTAAAAATAACAAGGATAACCTGGAAATACGAATTTTATCGTGGCTCGGGATGGAACTAACTTTGTTCTGACTTTCTTATAATTGTTTGTTAGCGGGACTTTTAAAAATTGTTCCTTCTCTTTATTTCTCAACTGATTCTTTTAAAGCGGTTCTGCAATTTACTTCTTCTTTTTCTGTTACTGCTGCTATATGATGAAAATTATCTTTTCACCACTCCCGCACGAAAGAAGTGTCTTTCCTCTACGAAAACAGTGAGGAAAGTTGGTTTTTACTCACTGCTTGAACAGTGAGGAAAGTTGGTTTTTCCTCACTGTTTGAACAGTGAGGAAAGTAATGATCCCGTTCAGAAACTAACCTTGCCTGATTTTTTTATGTTAAGTTTAACAGATATTTAAAAAAATAAAGAATTATTTTGATTTGCTTTGAGTCTATTTAATTTATTTACCTATGATAACTGAATACTTTCTTGCTGGTCGTGGTGAAAAGTTTTGTATGCAACATGTGAGCAAGTACATTTGCTATTCGTTTTGTTGAGTCTTTCGCTTACTCAGGATTGAAATTTATAATCACTCGCTTCGCTCGTGATTCTATTTTTCAATCCTTCGTTCGCTCAAGACTCAAAATCAAAACTCATAGGAAAAACGAACTTTCCTCACATGTTGGATAAATAACTATTTTCACCTTCTTTTTGAGTCGATGGCAAAGGTAAAAATATTATATTATGTTAAATGAGTTGGGCCCAGTAGGTAGGTGGCCACGCCAATCGTGACATTGGTGGTTTTTAGATCCTTATGAAATGGACATGGTATGGTCAGGAGTACCGCATTCGCACTGAGTGTCGGTTCTTCAGGATTAACATTGTAATATCTTAATTTCACGACCACGGTAACAATTTCTTTAGCCAAAACCTTTTCACTACGCCATACATCAACAAATACATCGAAATACAGTAATAAATAGTATGTTTATAGCTGTAAGTAATCGGCAAATGTCTTCACCAAGGCCAGTCCTCGCCCCATCAGAAATAGAAAACCGTTCCAGATTGTTTGGGTTACAAACTAATGCTGTATTACTACTGGCTTTGAATATATTTTCTTTCTTGAGTTCTTAATAATAGGTATGTGGTATTATAATAGTGTTCATGTCAAGCTTTATTATCTTTGTGATGATGGTGTTGTTGTAAATCATATTGACTTGCGAAAATTGTGGGGAAGTTTGTAACGACTAAAATTATGATATCCGATAGGTTTTTCACTTATGATGAAGTAGAACACAATCTTAAGCAGTCCTGGCTTTTGTTTCCTAAAAAAAAGTAATACAAAATCATTTTAGCTCAGTCTATGAACTTGTAAAGTATGACACCCATTTGTCTCTTCAGAACGTTGTCAGCAAACATTTCGTTCTCATTAGAAGCTATTCCAATTAGTAGTGCATGATGTCTTCAATCCAATAAACTTAAATTACTCGCTCATTTAACGACATTTGGCATCACCCTGACACTTGTATTCAGACATTTGGATCTGATGTCGTATACAAGACTATATTTTATAGAAAGCACTATTACTTCCTGTATGTTTTGGCAAAATCTCTAGAAATGTAGACTGCATTTATGTTTAGTTTTGAAATTGCGTGTTGCTATCTCTATAGGAGTGCAGTTTTGCGGTGCGTAAAAATGTTCATTCTTTTTGAAGAATCTTTCAACTGTTTCTAACGTATGAGATGTTTGTATAATTTTGTTATTAGTTAAACTTAAAACAGATTACTTCAATATGGCCAAGTAATTTCTACTTTAGCTATTTCGCGTTCGCATTTGTTATTCCTCATCTTTCATCTTCAATCACCTGTACAGTTTGTTTGTATATAGTAGTCTTTATAACGTGACCTTTTCAATAACGTCGTGCTTCAACCAATACGTTTTATTCTTCATTATAAAAGTCTTGTAAATCATTGTTGATAGCCATTTCCATTCCGTCTTCTTCAAAACCCATTGATCATAACTGAGGTGTATCTCTAGTCGTCCCTTGCACATGTGACTTTGATCTTCTAACGTGCAAAACATTTCTGAACCCCATCTCGTCATCACTTCATCTGTCGTTACTTTATCCCTACATGCATACATCATGGCTAGAATCGCTTTTAGCATTCCGTGTTGAAACTCTGGATAATTAGTGTACCTGAGCCTTCAATCTTCGTAGTTCCTATCAGATCAAATAGCATATCAATCACAATAATGCTTTAAGTATTTTATTCAATAGATACTATTAGAGGAGCGCCCGTCGTTTTATCTCCTAGTAAAAAGATAAATAAATCTTTAGGACCACTTAACCTTACAGGTCAACCGTTTAAGGGTTCAACATCTGCTTCTAATAGCTTAATAATTTCCCTAAGGCAATTATTATCGTATTTTAGTACAGAAAATGCTGATATATTCATAGCCAAAGCTAAGGAACACAGAGCATGGAGACGGCCCATCGGCCCCCACTTAGGCTGCGTTTCCACCAAGAGATGAGTGATTATGCGTAGCGAGAGATGTGTATGAAACTAACCAATAACATCGCTTCACTGTCATAATTTGAGCTAAGCTAGCGTTGTTATTGGTTAGTTTTACGGCCATTCCTCGCTACGCATCCTCGCTCATCTCTGGTGGATATGCAGCCTTAGAGACGATGTCAACACTTTCCTTACAAACCAATAAGGGTGTCACCGTTTACTCGCACTAATAATAATACCCTCCCGATCGACTTTCGGTCACGGGGGCCAATCTCAACGGAAACTAGCCAAGTCAAAAATCAATCTGCCTAGCCTTTTCCCAACTATATTGGGGTCGGCTTCCAGTCTAACCGGATGCAGCTGAATACCAGTATTTTACATGGAGCGGCTGCCTATCTGACCTCCACAACCCAGTAACTGGGTAATACGATACCCCTTGGTAAGACTGGTTGTTAGATTTCGGGCTTCTGGCGACCCGTAACGACTGTCAAAGATCACGAATAACACCGGCTGTCATTCGTGACCAACGGCTACGGAGACGGAGACTAGCCAAGTACGCAGGAGATATTATAGTGCACAAGTGTGTGCGTAAACATAGGTTGCACTCTCTGTTTCTTAATTCTTTTAGGCCCTTATCTAACTGGTGATTTGCGAGCGAGTGTAGCGAAGTGATTGTTCTACGCGCTCACTGCGAGTGCGTAGCGAGCACGCCACTTGTGCGCAACGTGCTCGCCGCGTTTGCGTAACGAGAGCGATTGACGTGAGTGTAGCGGAGAGTGTGAGAAGCAATTAGCGTGAGAGCAAGCGAAGAATATTGTGAAAACGCGACGTATATGTAGCTTAGTCGCGGTTAGCTCGCTTCTTACCCGTTAAGAACACGTTCACAAATCAAACATGTTGGCAAATCGTCAGTGTGATAACGCTCTTACTCTCATAGCCCGATGGGACGAACTAGGGCACTAATGGCGCACAGAAAATGACGGCTTTGAAGGCAATCTGTAACAGAATTTGGCGCTATGAATTTTATTAGTACTATCTCTAGACGGTGTGTAGGTAACGTTTGAAATAATAACAAAAGTTCTAATGATCATATAACCTAATTATACTTTTTTTAAATTTATCTATGAAATTATATAATGAATTGTTGATATATTTTCATTTTATCGTATTTTATATGGTATAATGCACATTTGATTAATATTCAGTTAGTATAATATTCAAAATCTTTAATATAATTTTAGAAACGTCTACTTTGTTTTGTAGTGTGGTTAGTTTAGGTTAGATTGTTGGTCGGGGATCGCGGAAGTCGCATTAGATCCCGTGATCCCCGGTGCAAGTGTGAGACGGAACACCGGGGTGGTTTTAGTCAGTAAGAGTCTGACAGACCCATCTCCCACCGTAATAAAAAAAAAAGGTAAGATGGTTGGTGGGTTAGGTTAGGTTAGAAGAGTGATCGAGGTGGCTTGCAGAGGCGGGCCGGCGCTAACCGGGGATCGCGGAAGTCGCATTAGATCCCGTGATCCCCGGTGCAAGTGTGAGACGGAACACCGGGGTGGTTTTAGTCAGTAAGAGTCTGACAGACCCCTCCATCCATGACCGTCCATGAGGATTTCCCCTCGAAATAAAAAAAAACAAAAAATAATGTTAGAAGAGTGACCATTAAAGCCATATCCCCTCGTGCATCATTTGGGTTAGATGAGCTTATAACATATGATGTTTCCTGATATTTACTTATTCATTACAGAATTTTGGCTGAAAATGATAAAATATGAAAATGAGATCAACTGAACGTTATATAACAAGACCAATATACAAATTGAAAATTATATGAAATGAACGTTATACTAAATTTTATTGGAACAAAAGAAGGTTATATGAAATATAACATTAGATCACATGAAATTAGGTTATTTATACTATATGAAATTTATATCATGTGAACGTTATTTCAAGTAATATTATATACTATTAGTTATTATGCCATATATTATACCCCCCTCTAGACGCTACCGGCGCCGGCGCGGCATTTCCGTGCTCTGTGGCAAGGAACCATAGAGTTAGACGCCAGACATACTGGCAAGCGATCACTTTTCCACAAGGGCCTGCACTTGGCATTGGACGAATTCGTCAAGACCATCCCACCTGTCCCGTTCCATTCCACAAAACAAACATTATTTTTGACCACGTTTAATGTTTCATATATTTCAGTTTTCATATTCGAACTTGTCAAAATTGTATGTAAACAAGCCGCTAACTACTGCAAAGTAGTGCTAACATTGTTTGTTAATCATAAACATTTTGCTCTAAAAGTTAATGAACCTAGAATTATTGTTCTCAATGTTGGTTTCGTTGCCAGAAGCTTCGGTACATTTGGTACACGTTGGGGTATGATTAGCAAGGTTTTGTGATCATAAATAACTTTATTGCAGCAATTTATAAATCTGCAGTGTTGATCTGGAGCTGGACATTTTTGAGCGCTCAGTCCTACAGAATATTATTCTCGTGCAAACTTTTTATTTATCTGCCTCTTGAAAGTCATTTGATTGCTTTCAACAAGGCATCATTATCGTCTGTGAATAGATCGTCAGCAGAGAGAAATGTTTCTACTAATTACCAGGATTTCGAGATGCCTATCATCAAGTCGAATTTGCGTGCTATATTAAACAAACGAGCTCTAGGAGGGTCTCGTGTCGACATAATAACAGCAGCACGGGTCGATCGTAGGTTAAGCTACGCTTGCCGCGGGCGGTTTGTGGATGGGCGACCATCCAATAACTGTCGAGACCCCTCCGTGCCTCGGTAACCATGTTAAGCCGTTGGTCCCGGCTGTCATTCGTAGATCTTGGTCGTTATGGGTAGCCCAAAACTCTGACAATCAGGGGCCGTATTATGACGTATTAATGCCACCATTATTCCAGTGTGAGTGAGAGACGGAGCTATACAAGGCCGCTAGCACCATCCTTTTTTCGCAGTGGAATAATGATGGCATTAATACTTCATAATAAGGCCCCAGTCTTACCAAGGAATCCAGAATCGAATCGAATCGTGTTACCCAGTACCTAGGTTGCGGAGGTCAGATAGGCAGTCACACCATGTAAAATACTGTTATTCAGCTGCATCCGTTTGGTCTGGAACCATCCCAACCTAGTTGGGAAAAGGCTAGGAAAATTGATTGATTCAACAAACGAGCCCTAGCTATGACGTACATATTATGTTAATGGCAATACCTTCGCCCCGTAATTTTTTAATTATACAATCTAAGTATTCCCCGCAACAACGAATTTTATTCCAGTTATATATCGTAGTGGTATTTGCGAAAAATTATCAATTAACAAGTTGAACAAACGCTTTTATGTACGATTGCAGTTCCGATAAAAACCGCGTGAAAGACGTAAAATACGTAACGTGGAACGTTGTATTTACAGATTGTATAGATTTCCTGTGCTTTGCTTTCTTTAAGGTACATACAATCTAATGTTCTAGCACTTTCAAGATAGATACCTTCAGCGTCTTAGAAAACGGTATTGTACAGTTTTTAGCCACCACCTTGTTCAAGTTAGTTTCTTTAGTTTTTTTCAAACGGTGGTTTTGCTTTTGAACGCATGAGTGTTCAAAAGCGAGTCCCTGATTTTTGGCAATGATGTGGTCTATATTTCGCCAGTTTTGTATAAGTCCCAGTTAATAGGGGGCGAGCTTATGGATCCCGGATTGGAAAAAGTTTCTGATTCTAGCACATTCCATTATCCATCTGGTTTATACGATGGCAGGACTGGACCCAGTGACTCAGAATTTCGGACCTAGTCAGTGGGTTCGTGTAGACGAGATCGGCAGTAAGTCAGGGGAGGGAAGCTACTGGGCCCAATCGGTTAGTCAACTGGACTAACTTGAGGTCGCGAAGACAGTACTGGACTGACTTGAAACTAGTGTCTACACGAGCCCAGTTGCAAGTAAGCGCTGGACTGACTTACTGTACAGTGACATTACTGGGCTTGAATAAACCTGCGTTTAGACATTTTTACTTTATTTTACTGATAAGTTTTATTTTCTTTGACAGTATCAGACGGATATGCCCGCACCAACGGCTCAGCCAGCCCGGCGTCCTCCAGACCCACGGTGGACTCTCTCCTCGACCAGCTCAGCGCAGAAATTCCCAATGGGTAAGTTGCACTTTATTCGACGTAATTCTTTAAGATCTTAAGGACCTACAACGTCATCATTCTAGAAATATTCGGATAAAGCACATATTCATCTATTGAGCAGCAGAGCTTCAAACCTTCGAAGTTATCTTCAAATTCTTAAGCTATTGAAAGAAAGAAAAATAGGTTTATTCGTCTCAGAAACACTTTGTTTATTATAACCTTCAGTTGTACTTTTTTTTTTTGACTATGGCATCTCGTAGCTCACCTCTGAGGTGATGACTACTTAACCGGACAATCCTGCGGCTGCCTTAAGCTACTAAACTCAAAGCCTCCAGCCAGGGACAAAACTATTCTAATTAAAACTAGGTGTACATAAACACTTAACACTATACTGCGTTACAACTATGGAAAAGAGTGTTTTTGATGAACTCTGGCACCCAAAGTAAGATTTAACTTGTGTTTAGGGGGCCAGCGTCCTCGCCTATAATTTGAACATATCTCAGTAGTTGTAGGACGAGCACAGTACTATTATCAAGTTATCTACTTACTACTAAATACAAACAAAGACTTTATTAACTACATTAGGTTAAGAGATCGATATATGAAGTAAAACTTCAGTCTTATCGTAGCTCAGTGTCAATAGCTACTCTGTGACCTTAGTCTTACATCCATGCAGGCACATGGGAGCAATGGTGCATAATTTATTTATTTTATTATATGTATAAATGCAACAACAACAACAAAAACATAACAGAAATATTCGGCAGCTGCACGTCATGGCTGTGACAAGAAGGCTTCCAGTCAGCATAATGCTGTGCTATTGCTGACTTGTCATGTTTTATCTTAGCATAATCATAATCAGTCGATCTCTATTCCCACCGCTGGGATACAGTCCTCTTCTCTTCGAGAGGGAGTGGGCTGTAATCCACCACGCGGGCCCAGTGCGGGTTGGTAGATGTCACATGTCTTCGATTTTTTGGGCTAGGACATGCCGGTTTCCTCACGATGTTTTCCTTCACTGTTTTGAGAGCAGTGGTGATGAAATTATTTACACATAGAAAAACGCCTGTCTGGGTTCGAACCAACGACCTACAACTCTTAAGTCGGTGTCGTTACCTGCACTGGGCCACCACTGCTCTGTTTTGTCTTAGCTGGCTGCATTATATCTTGGCCTTTGTACACCAGGTACTTTGATAAGACCGACTTTTCTTGAAATAGTCCTCTGGTGGATGTGATTATAAGAAATGGATACTTTCTGGCAAAAAATGATGTAGCTACTGATCAGTTTGCTCGCATCGCATGACCGTTGTGAGTTCGTCTTTATTTCATAATATAATATATAATCTGCTTGTCACATGATGCGAACAGAGTGCGTAATATTTTGAGCCCAGTAAAGAAGGTCCCTTCTCCCTGCCAATGACTTCAGGTGTTATGTATAGAATAGCGATATAGAAAATTTTTTAGTAGCGTGTGAGCTTTCCTTTCCTATGATGGGTTGCCATAAAAGGAACTATTATTATTGTATATATATAATGCCAAAGTAACAGCTTTTTACTAAATGCATATGAAAGTATATACGGTACTTATTACTGACAAATGCTTGCACTAACAGGACAGGTCCACTCAAATCTGTGTGGTTCTCTTCTCAAAAGACCATTTCAGACTAATCTACATGGTCCTCATATGGCCTGACCAAGATTATATCTGGACTTTAAAAGAGACTGACCTCTGAGTTTGTTTCGGCCTTTCTTCTCAGAGTAGTCAGATAGGAAACGCCGAACTCATCTTGTTTTTTTTTTTTTTTAAGATGACGTGTAATATGATTCCAATATCCTATTTACAGAATAAACAATTTCATTTCATTTAACTAAATTTAAAAAAACATTTTTTTTAAATTTTGGATGTTTGTCACTGTTTGTTCCGGCTAATATCCGAAACGGCTGGACCTATTTTGACGGGTTTCACTGGCAGATAGCTAAAGAGTAACTTAGGTTACTTTTATTTTAGAAAAAGAATTAACCATCCACGCGGGCGAAGCAGAGATAGTTTCAGATAAACTAGATCAATTTGAATAAGTAGGTAATTTGTTCAATAAAATATTGTTTATCTTGAAAAATAATAAAACTATTACACAATATTGCATCTACAATGTACTATATTCTATTTATTTCGATCGTTGACACACCCACAATATTTTTTTTAATATCCGTTCCACGCACCGCCAGAAAACATATAATCATTCAAACCAGCAAAAGTCAACAAGTACGAAGAAAAAAGTTTCCACCAGGCGTTTATAGAAATAACTAATGCCAGAAATTGCTTCGACCATAAATAAAGACCTACTAGAGCTGCCAAGTACTTGAACATATTAATATTCTAATAAAAGGAAAACCCGTGTTGTGTTAATTTTACTTTTATGCTAGTGTTAAAATATGGTTTTCTTTCATGTGAGTGAAGGAGCCATTATGTGGCCTCAAATAATACGTTTACAGCTATAAACACTGGTGGAAGTGGTTACAAACTTGTTTTAATTGTAACTATCAAAATATGATGGTAGACTCGAAAAGTATATTTCAGTTTTTCTCTCTGTTCAGCTAAATATCATGGTAGGGATGTTCTTAATGAGCTATGTGAGTTTGTATGTAAGAGGTAATCTTCGGAAACAATTTATCCGATTATGAAGCTACAGTATGCACTGTAGGGTCCCATTTCTGAAAGACATATTTTATATTAAAATTTAAAAAATCCCCGACCACGCCCTGTTCATCATCTATCTATAACCTATGAATTGCGACCATTCCAATGAGCCCAAACACGATACCTGTGCTGTAAGTTGGTAAGGGTGTTGGGGTATCATGAAAATTCCAGGTGATGCTGCAGCATCAGTTCAAGGTTACTGTTGTTGTTGATATCATTGAAGTAACAGAATACCAAATTTCAAATCGATCAGACCCGTGGAAGACGCTCACATCCACCAACAACATCCATCAACTAGAAAAAAGCTGATAATCTTCAAACGGCTGAACCGATTTTGATAAAAAAAACATGTCTAAGAACCATCACGAGAAAACCTGCATTCAAATTAAAAAATCGCATTCAAATCCGTTTAAGAGCTACGCTGCCACAGACAGACACACATAGCGTTCAAACTTATAACACCCCTCTTTTTGCGTCGGGAGTTAAAAACAAGAAAGTTGACGCGGGTTGAAGTTTGTTTATATAGTACAAAACCACTTATTATTCACAATGAGGACAGCATGCACTTCTAAACAATTGGTTTATCGTAAATCCCATAATTACCTACATTTATTCTCACTTTACTAAGCCATAAATGCAACAAAATATTATCAGTTTCAGGCATAGTAATATACTCGTAATGCACATGCTAAAACAATAAAATAAAACAATATTCGCATGTAAGAAACACCAATCCCATCTGTTAGAATATGTAATAAGAAATGACATTTGATGGCACTGCCAATTCTTGTAGAAATTATCACAACTCGCCTTCTACTATAAATAGTTTTGTATATTGAACATAATCATATCAGTTTTTATGTAGGTTTTAGTAACAAGTTTACTGAAGTAATAGACGCTAGTTCCTCCTCATCATCAGTAAATAGCAGTTCACCATTGCCCAATTGCCTCTTCAATTTAACGCCAGTTTGCCAGGGTCTTGACCAATCTCTTCCATCTATTACCGGTCAGCTGGCGAAGTTCCTTCTCTTCCTACCCTGAAAGCTTCTAATTATCATCAGTCTGTATGTACATTGCTGGACATGACATCTCCAATTTAACGCCTCTTATCCCGATCCTCGACCAATCTCATCCATTGATTACCATGCAGCATCGCAAAGGTCCTCGCCTCATCTTGCCTGAGGGCGTCTTATCATTATTATTGTCAGTGATAGGAGTCCACTGCAGGTCATAGGCCTCAATTCCTCAATCAGGAGTCCACTGCAGGTCATAGGCCTCAATTCCTCAATCCGCAGCTACTCGGCGCTCGTCTCTCAATCAGGTGTTACCAGCCACCCTGCGAAGATCGTCGGTCCTCCTAGCCTGAGGAAGTCTTACAGAATGTAACTTTATCGTTAGTGAAACTGTTGCTGTTTACTGCTATTTTAACTGAGCAATTTACTCCTACGTTACTATTGTTTATAGAATTGGCAGCCACGTTATTACGAACATAGGAACTGGTAACTCGTGCATTTACTAATGAGCACATGTGCATTATGTGCAGTTCCTTTGCAATAGCAATAGGCGTCATATTGCCTTGGCAATAAGCCCACAAAGTGGAAGGAAGGATAAGAAGATTTATTATGTGCGATTGTATTTATAAGCTTTCACGTAGATCGTGTTTTAAAATGTTATGAACTAACGTTTATTTTAAAATAATATTGTATTTTAGTAGATAAAGGTGCTTACAGATTTGCGATTTTGACGATTAACGGGGATTTAGTATAGCGTTCGTCGATCTATCTGCAGAAAAAATCGTTTTCACCACAGTAAACACCTTGACTTTTAATCCACAGTGAACAGTCACTAGTCACAAATTCTAACCTCAATTTAATTATATCCAACATGTATGTCAGTATAGATTTAACTCGTGCTTTCAACCGGAAATTCCATTTTCATGATGACTTTTAACTTTTCGTAACCGATACAGCAAAGAACTACACTCTTTCGTTCTTAATTACATCTATACAGCTAGACTGTTACTATCCTATGAAGATGGCTAGGAGTTCTTCAATTTGTAAGAGCTTTCATGAGTTTCCCTGTACGGAACCAGAAAAAATAATCACGTTTAGATAGCTTATCGGGCCGTGGGCCGTCGACTGGGCCGTGTGAAAATTAACCTATTTTTGTAACGCGCACAAATAGCACAGGATGACGTCATGGCAGTGTTTTGTTATTATAATCGCCCCATCGGTGTGGCCACGCGTCGAAGTCTGGAGGGACTGTCTGATTCCTGTGGAAATGATCTTTCATGTACTGCTATAGAAGATTGTTGTTTGCTGCTGAAAATAAATGTTTTCTTGTTTCTACAATATGTCAAGTTTCATCGTTCATCTCACTTTTTATTTTGTTCATTAGTTACGTATATGTACGAGGGTGAATCAAAAAAAACTTGGAATCAATATAAAAAAAATGCAAAGATTTAAACAACAATATTTTATTTTTCTACATAATCTCCCTCCAATGCAATGCATTTAGAATAACGCGTTTCTAACTTCCTTATTCCTTGTAAAAAATATGTTTTTCTTAACTCTCGAAAATCTCCTCTACGGCAGCCATAACCGCGTTATTATCGTAAAATTTTGTTCCACGAATGTCCTCTTTTAATTTTGGGAATAAGTGAAAATCACTGGGGGCTAAGTCCGGAGAATATGGTGGGTGGTCAATGAGATTGAAGCCCAGCACAGCGGATTGCGTTGAGCGCAACTTCCGATCGAGAAGCAGGAGCGTTATCTTGAAGAAACAACACGCCCTACGATAGTTTAAGGATAATTAGGATAATTCCTAGTGGGGCGACGTTTTTTTTAAAAAAAAAAAAAAGTTTTCCTCGACGTTTTTCTTTAATCGCTTCACGCACTTTCGGGATTACATTTGAATAATAGGGTCCAGTAATCGTCTGGCCTTTTGGCATGTAATCAATAAAAAGGAATCCTTCACTATCCCAGAACACTGAGGTCATAACTTTGCCAACTCGAAATTTCTTAATGGATAGAGAGGATGATTCCAAGAGAAGCTTTGTCTCTTAGTTTCAGAATATAAATGGTGGACCCACGTTTCATCCATGGTGACAAGGCGACGGCAAAAATTATCCGAATCACGCGAAGCACGCAGAAATTTCCAAACGTCGCTTTTTGTTTTCGTCGGTTAAACTTCGTGGCACCCATCTTGCCGACACTTTTTTGAACCCCAGTGAATCAATTAAAATGGATTGAACGCTACCAAATGATATCTTTAGGATCTCAGCTATATGTTTTATAGTTATATATTATTAGTTATATTCTTCTGTCTTCCAAACCCAGATTCTCAACCTTTTTGACATTTTCTTCCGTAACGGAGGTTGAAGGCCGCCCAGAACGCGGGTCATCTTTACAGCTTGATCTACCTCTTTTAAATTCAGCCACCCAGTACGCAACCGTAGAATAGGGTACAGCATCATCCTCTAATGTCTGCTGAATGTCCGAAAATCTTTCCTTCGTAGACATTAATTTCAAACTGCGATATTTTATCACCGCACGTAACTCACTTTTATCCATAATTTTGGGTTTTTAGCAACTCGTTGCACAAAACAATTTATTACGTGCGAACGAACTGAGGAAAACAAGTGACAGTTTGCATAAATATTGTGTGATTGACACTCTTTCATTTGAATATCGAACTTCTCCCAAAAAGGTTTTATATATATGCAATTCTAAGAACTTTTTGATTCACCCTCGTATAGATGTTAAACTGTTAGCTTTCTGAATAATAAACAAATCATTTAATGTTACTTACCTTAACAAAACTCTAATGAAAACCATTTTTTTGCAAATCTATAGGTACATATTATAAAACAAAATCGCTTTCCGCGTTTGTCTGTATGTCCGCGTTGTTCTTCTGAACCACGCAACAGATTTTGATGAGGTTTGCATCGCTTAGAGAATTTATTCCGGAAAGTTTATGTATAGATATAATACGTTAATATTAAAGTAAAGTAGAAGAAATATCGATGTTTTGTCAAGTCGTAAAAACTGTGCGAAGCAGGAGCGGGTCGCTAGTACTTACATCATTTTCAGTTTTGATACTGAAATCTTGTACCTATGTGTGTAGTTCCAATCTAGATTTCATTTCTAGCGTTACTTCAGCCAGGTGCAAAACCTGTAAATCTGTGTTATAAATTGGATTCAGCACTTATCATTTACATTCAGGATTTTTTTCTGTAATCATAACTTTGCAAACCTACCAAACTCTTTATAAAAAATGTTAAAAGCATTCAATACATTTACCTTTCAATTGCCCTCCGGAATAATTCAATTTGACGGTTCGTGTGCAACAGTCTTAAAATAATAACTTTACTGAACTGAAAACGTAAAAACAGAAACAAATTATCTCTCCGTCATGATCATCTTCGGCACCCTTGTTCCACCCACTGCTTCTCTGGTCTGAACGAGTCTCATCCAGAAACTAATTTAATGTATTGAAATTCTTAGCTTAGTCAGTCGTGTTCGAACCATGTTGGGTTTATTTGCGTTACTCTGCAATGCAATCAGACGATGACTTCAGAGTTTATCCCTCCAAAGTAATAAATGCGTAAGTGAAGATGGATCTTTATTATCCGACCACGCAATGCGTTAATGGGTCTTCAATCTTCGCCTTCGTAATTTCGTAGTGCAATGTAACCCTATTTACGCGAATTTTCGGACGGAAATGAAGGAAAAAATAATGCATTCAGGAATAACGTTGAGGGACGGCATTTTAACATTTAAATCCGATAAAAAAGAGGAGTTTCTCAATTCATAGGAATCTTTTTAGGTAGTAGTCAAGGTAGTCAACAAGGAACCCTTATAGTTTCGCCATGTCCGTCTGTCTGTCTGTCTGTCTGTCCGCAGTTTAGCTCAAAAACGATTGGTACTAGAAAGTTGTAATTTGGAATGAGTATACAAGTTAATGATGAAACAATTATTTAGGGTACCTCCCCTACATGTAAAGTGGGGATGTTAACTTTTTTTTCGTCCTTCACATATTGTGGGATATCGTTGGATAGGTATTTCAAAAATATTAGGGGTGTGCGAAGACCGTTTTTTGATTAATAAACCGTTCGTGACTTATCAAGCTTTAAAGTACCAATTTTCGTTAGAGTCAAGTGTCCCCCCCTCTACCAACTAAACGGTTGTAGTTAGAAATTCAAATGTTACGGCATTAGTACTTATATATAACGAAGTTTAAAGGATAACTATCTCACTTAAGTGGACTTTACAAGTTTACGAGTAATAATCGACCAACTTAAATTTGCGGTTGCAAAAACATGTTCTCCCATATATTCCGTATGGGAGAACATGTTTTTCAATTACAAAGTTAAGTTGGTTCTTACGATTCATTCATTCCAACTACGGAAACCTTCATTGTGCGTGGTCCGATACGCACTTGGCCGGTTTTTTTATTGTATGTTCAGCGATAATTCTTTACCACGTTAATCGATTTTGATTATTCTTTTTATACGCCGCCCAAATGTCCTTGGATATTTTTCGGGTAATTTGGATATTAAATTACTATCATAAATATTAAAACAAGTCTCAAATATACCGACAGTCTTAAGGAAAATGGAAAATCTTAACGGGCGGATTGAAATCGAGGGCAGTAAATACAACTGCCTGTCGTCTTCAGATGAATACTATGTATGATCTAGCTATGGAATATTGTAGAATTACTATAGTATCGAATATCAGTCATATTCCATATCCAAGAAATCTCAGTAGCGAAGATAAACATTTCCTATCCTTAACATTGACATGGATGTACTACAGTAGATGCGAAAGCTAATATTGGACAATTGCACTACATCTTACAATAACTTCCTAGAGGTATGATGCCTGGTGAAAGGCAATTACTTCTGCAGTCTTGAGAGACTTACATCGATGATAGGCTTTGTAATGTCTTGTGGAATGATTTGTTATCCATAAGCGCTGAAGAGTTAAATGCGACTCTGATGTAGTGATGATACAAAAAACTTTAAAGCTCTTCCCTGTTAGGTCAAATTTAAACTCCACAAAGACCTTTGGCTAAGATTTGCGACAAGAAAAGTACGTTTGTATACTTGGTTGTTATGACCCAAAATACTCCAAATGTCTAGGCCACAGACAAAGGAAAAAAAACAACCAAGAAGATGCGCTAAAATTAATATTTTTAGGTAAAATCTATAAACACTTCAAGGTTTTATCATCAGTTGATATCCGCCAGATTTTAATGTTACCATCGTAATCCCATCGCAAAAGTTCTGATTCGAAGGCAACGCGTATTTTTTCAAGCAATTTTTCATCATCGGATTCTGGCAGCGATCCACTACATCCGTTGAACGTGAATATTTTTATATACCTATCGACCGATATACTAAAAGTTGTAATAAATATTGTATTATTTTGAACGTAGACACGTTGACAGTGATCACTGAACTTGCGTCAAGCAATATATTGTATGGGATCCAGACGATATACCTAGATGGGATAAATTGATTCAATAATTCAATTGATAGGAAGGTAATTGAACCCTGAATGGGAGAAATAATTTATATTGAATAGCATTATTGGCATTATAGTCAATGCTCCATATACGTTATAAAGTACTCCTAATGTAAAGTTTTGTAGAGGATGGTGAAAATGTAGTATGGGTGGTATTCACAGAAATATTAAAAATATATCTATGGTGGTATTAGATCTCTTCAAGTTTGAAAGAAATATATGAATGTGGATCAAATAGGTTTTATTAGAAGCGGGAAGAGCAATATACACCTGGTTAAATCAGTTATTGCTGGGAAGTCATTGATTATGTATGGTACCAAAAACGTCTTACCAGGCTAATTTCAAAACCATTCCTAATCTATTTTCTGTGTCCCAACTTGTGTTTTCATCCGATTGTCGACTGCTGTACGTACCTAATTAAATAATGGATAAGCAAACAAGGCATCCCTGCGTAACGAATTTTATAGAGACTACCTTGTAGTTCGCTTTTACTGATATCATTAATGTCATTACAGCGAGCTCTATATCATCAACGTCTCACTCACGCTAAATGTAGTGTTTGCGTGTCGTAAATTTAAAAGAGACTGGGGGATTAGATTAGTTGGATTATTTAGCAGAAATTACCTTGACATTGATATCATTATATTATTGTGATTCGCACTCTGCTTGCCAGGCGTTTTGATAAATGATATCGTCTCCAAAGATCGAGGTTATAACTATCTATAACTGAAGCCTATGTTCAGCAGTGGATCTACAAGTCAGCTATACATATTTTTAATGTAGCCCAATGTTGAATTTATTTTCTGAATCTGTGTTGAAATCCGCACTTCCGTAGGGAAAGCGCGTCATTAGTAGGTACTCCATCAATATGTGAGAGTAATATGCGTCAATATACATGTAAAAAAAAAACTGTCCGATCCGTGAGGGTGTTGTTAGGTATCCTACTGAGAGTCTATTTATGTGATAATTTTGACGGAAAAATGAAAAAAAAAAATCGTCACCTTTTTTTCAATGGGCAATTTTACCGTGTTATTACATGGGGCGCGGGCGGCCGTCGTTTAGCGGGTGTCTACAAGTCATAACTTATGACCCCTGTTGAAAATTTGCAAATTTTGAATGGATTTGGGGTAATTTGGTACTAAAAATGTGATTTTTAAATAGTAATAACTTTTAATTTTCCATAATAATAAGATTTTTTATTACTTTTAGGATAATCTTATTGCAGTACCCATAGATATCCGATATTCGATATCCGTGGCAGTACCTATGTGCCCTTTTCGGATCGGACAGGTTTTTTTTACATAGTGTAGTAGATGATAGTTTGTTTTCTGAGTATAGGTAGTCAAGAAACGTCCCTGTACTATGTAAAACAAAGCAAACCATCGCTCCTTTGTAAGAAAGATCAATGTTCATGTTATCTTTTGGGAACTTATACCGTAAAATCAGTTTTCATAAACCCAAGTATTCAGGGTTTATGAAAACTGATTTTCTGAATAAGACGGCTTCCAGATTGACGCCGGTAGCACACCTCTGCCGCGAAACTATAACAGCGAAACCGCAGTAGTTCAATTCGACTGACTCGCGTCATTTTCCGATAGGTACTCGAAATTTGACTAGCGGAACTCGAGTAGCGAAACTTAACGCGAGCCAGTTGAATTGAACTACTGCGGTTTCGCTGCTATGGCTTCGCGGCGGAGGTGTGCCACTGGCGTTAAAACTTTTAAAGATCGACACTAACATACAACTTTGACATTTTACTCATCGCAACTCACTCAAGCATAAATCAAACTTCCTCATATTCCGCAACAAAGGTTGACAATGTTAAATAATTGTTTCTGGCATGGCCGAGCGACTCTGGCGCACGTTTCCGCTCACTAATTAGTGTTTATGTGCTATCTGACGGTAATCACACCTGCCGCCGAGTTTCTACCTAACGTATGTGTTGTGTTGTTTACTAAAACACACTCGGTGTGAACAGGGGCGGCCTGAGAAGATGAGTATGGGGATTAAAAGCTGTTGAAAGAAGTTCCATCAATCACTCTTTGGCGCCGTTCACGGCCTCGAGCGACGTGACTTGCGTCAAGCGACATGCGCGCGCGTCTACTATTTCCGTCCGTCGTCGCTGCGCAAGTCGCTTGTCGCTTGAGCGTGTAGCTCGTGGCTCGGCAATAAAGTCAACCTTGCGTCTATGGCAACAGTCTGACTTTGACAACGCATTTATTTCGTAGCAGCAGTTTTCGTAGCTCTACTACGTAGAGTTCCTAAAAAGGTAATAAACGCACTTCGCGTTTATTACCTTTTTAGGAACACGACTACTCATTCTTCATCTTCATTTCGTTGGGCGAATGGGTTTTCAAAAGAGTTTTTTGAAGTAAAACAAATTATACAATCATTCGTCAAAGTATTGGATTGAAATGTTTGTAAACCTCATTTGACGGGCTAAAAGCTCTGGCTATTCTAGACACTATCGTTATTAGACTCTTAGTGCAATGAGGATATATCGATAGTCTGTGGTTAATTTCATGATACTGCTGCTTAATCGACTTAAATAATCTTCTTTATCTTCTTACTGTCGGTATTCGGTTGCTATATTTTACTGACGGTAAGTGGTAAGGAGAAATAAAAAAAAAACAAAATCAGAAGTCATTTATATGCCTAAATAAGGTACAGAAGGTTGGTAAAATGTACAAAATGGTTCTCTTATTCTGCCTTTAATTTCGGCGTGCAAATATAAAATAAAGTTAGTTACATTTTATTTAAATTAATTATTGATCATACATAATCATGCAGTCATGAAACAGATAATCCCATTTAAATTGTACTACTGAAATAAGTACCTAAAGGTCAATATAATAAAATAAAAAAATGTCAAACAATAAAAATAATAATCATAAATGTCAATAATAATCATGTCAATAATGGGAGAGATTCGCCACACAATAATGAGGTTGTCGACATGTGGGATGTGGACTCAGCGATCATTGTGCCGATAGTCATATCAGCCAATGGCTATTGCTAAGAGCCTCGACCAACACCTAAGGAGGCTCTCGTTGGGCAGCTGGATTAAGGGCTTGATCCAGAAAGCGGTACTCCTGGACACGGCTCGCATTGCTAGGAGGTTCCTCTCTCTGGAGCCCTGACCGCCGGTAGCTTGGATCCTGCTCCCGATACCGGTGGGCTACTATTTTTTATATTTTCTTTTATTCTAATATTTAAAAATATAATATTTATATGTAATAATGTAAAATAAAGAAAATAACAATAAGTTAATTTAGAAAGACCGTGCAATTAACAAAACTTACAATTTATAATCTAAGTACACTATAAAAGCATTTTAATTAAAAACCTAGAAAGTACCTACGTCTTCAGCATTTTAACCAAAATGTGATTGTGTCAAACCGTGTATCATGCCACCAGGCAGTTGCAACAGCGGGTAATAATAGCTTCAAACTAGACACGTTTTAGATATATAACAACTGGGCATAACGATCAAGAAATTAAAGCTAATTAAAAAAACCCATCCATTTCCGAAGCAGAAACCGTGCCTAGACAGCCACCAAACGATATGTTCTATTCGTAGTCAAACAAAATATATGATCCATAATTCCTTTTCATTTCCTGTTTCAAGTCAGTCTCTGCGCATGCCATAGAAACAAATGTACGCCTGACACATAGATTAACTAAATAAATAATCGTTTTGGAAGGACAATCGGCTATTTAGGGAATTAAGACGCAATGCATGTGCCGGCCAAACTCTAATAGGTCTTCACGTACTGGGGCCTTATTATGAAGTATTAATGCCATCATTATTCCACTGAGAAAAAAGGATGGCGCTAGCGGCCTCATATAGCTCCGTCTCTCACTCACACTGGAATAATGGTGGCATTAATACGTCATAATACGGCCCCTGGAGTCATTTATAACTGCTTTCTGTAAACACAAGAGATGCATGACATGTGGACCAATCACGAGCCGTCGAGATGTTCGATAGTGTCGTCATTTCAGTTTATAAAGAAGTTTTAATTTACTTGATGATCGGACGGATTTCATTGATTAGGAAGCTGAATTGAATAGGGATGATACGTTCGTCAAAAAAAAGACATTCTATTTAGTCCGTCAGTCAGATAATAAAAAAATATTAGACTCGTATTTTTTGCTTTATCAAATTACTTAGATAAAACGCATTATAGTTGGGGAGTGGGGGTTGCTACGTCACAAGAAAGTATAAAATCTACAAACTCGTGACGTCATGGCACATTTTAACTCAGTATAACGCCTTATTCTTTTAATAACATAAAAAAAAAAAAAATACGTGTACCGACGTTACTTTTTCTTAATCTACATGACGGACAGTTAGTCATCATCGCTATTGGGAAGCTATATTTTTGAAATGAAAGAGCAGATTACCTTTAAAGCTCGTCGAGGTGCCATATTTTCCAAAAAAAACCAAAAACTAAAATGTATGAAATTTAAAAAAAGAATAGTAAACCGATAGCAGTAACGTAACGGCTAGCTATGAAAACCAAGAGCCTGCTCTTTGCGAGTAAAGAGCTTAATATTTCAAATATTGAAACATAAATGAATCCCTTCTGACCGTCCCGTTTCTTTTGTCCCCAGTCGCGCCTCAACATCGCCAGTCCCACCTTCGCAAGGGGGCACCCTGCCGCGTCCTGGCACCAAACATGTGACAGTCACAGTCCAGGAGACGGTGGTAGAGCCAGCTCAATCGCAGCAGCAACCACCACAAGTGCAGGCGCCGGCTGTGCGCCATCATCATCATGCTTCCAATGCCACCAAGGAGTTGGATGATCTGATGGCTTCGCTCTCTGATTTTAAAGTAAGTGGTTGAAAGTACTTGTTTTTTAAAACTTAAACGTGCACAACACAACACGGTTTCGATTTCAGTCACGGTTTTTTGTAAGAAAATAAGAAATCAATGCAAGACACTGGCGACGAACGCTTGTTCATTTTCCACATTGAGCAAGCAAATTGGTGACCACGACACAGAACCATATTTTACTTACTCAGATGCAAATACCTCAACGAAAATAAAAAAACAGTATTTTAGCGAGGAAAGTTGAGTTTGAAAAAGCTATAGGTAATGTACCTATAGCTTTTTCAAACTCAACTTTCAGGAAAAAACTTTGCGAGGCTAATGCTAACGCTATCAACGTGGCTGAATTCTGGTCGAAACTCATGAAGAAGGAAAAGGGTTTCCTTCACAGAGATACCTCTTCAGAAACTGGTTAAAGTGCTTTGCATATACACGTGTTCATCGTTGCGTTGAAATGCCTTAGCCGTAATTTACAATAATTTAATGATTTATGTGTTTTGAGTTTCTGCAAATCCACAGATCTGTATCTCATTTGCAATATCTTGTGTTTATTCCAAAAGTTGTTAGGATAGAGGGATTTTGAAGTTTAATTGACGCTCATAATTCCGATTTAACCATCTTCATTACACCCTAAAGATTCCCTTTCTTGGCAAAAAATGAACGCACTGACGTCTTGGTGCTATCAAAACAAATCTTTGGCATCTGCCTCATTTTTATTACATCCACACCGTAAATATTATGCTCTGAGCCGCAAACTCTGTAACGTAGTCATGATAAATTAACAGGAGTGCAGTACGCATCAAAAAAAAAAAAACAATCTAGAAAAACTGCGATAACAGTAACCTAAATTCCATTGTCCTCGAGATGCATATCTTCGTTTAATTGCTAATGTATAATGTGAAACAAATTGTTAATTATTGAAAATTTAAAGGTTACTTGTAAAATAAAGGACAGTTGATTATCCCACAAGCTGCCAAAAAGATATTGGAGCTGGTGGCGTCGCAATTGTCGCATCTTATACTATTGTTTATGTCCTCCACTGTTATCACAGTACTTTTCATTCATGAACGCGAATTTACTGAATAAACCCAGAATTTATAATCTGGTGGATCGTTTCGGTCGAGTTTACGATTCGATTATGTAGTAATATGCGAACACCTGTGAGTCATCGCCACCCTAAGGTCCAATATCGGTCGGCATCTGTCATGGCCACCTCGGCACACTGCACTACAGCAATCTCCTCTTTTCCGTTTATTATAATATTTACAACTCGCCTTTCTTGGTCCACGGCTATTTCCAGCCGCGCTAGAAGCCGTTCCTCCAGCACTCGCGCCGTCTCCCTCGCACCCACGCGATGGCCGCCGGCTAAAGATAGTTCCCAGCGTTACATCACAGGCGTGGTGGGGACTCGAGCTTATAATATTAGAGTACATAGACAAACATTTCACTCGGACGGCATTCGCTCCAATCCACCACGAACGGGCGGGTTTACTTCTGTACGTTGGGATCACGATGAATTTTCGATCTTTTACTTGGACTTAGAAAATTTTATCATTGAAGTCCAAATAAAAGATTCAAGTTCACTCCCAACTTCATTCATCCCTTGTTTCTACTTTGCCATCACTCATCAAGACGATGAAATTCAAGAATTTGCCCTTTCGAGATGGCAATTTAGAAACACCTCTCATAAACATTTCGTCTGTTTAACAGGTGAGCGGCACTGGCACAGGAGTTGAAAGCGGTACCCACGTATATCGCGAGAAGCGTGCGTGGCAAGAACACTACCGCAGCAACCCGCGGCAACCAGAGTCCGCCTCTCTAGAGCATATGCTTGGATCTCTCCGGGCAGACATGAGCCGCCAAGGAGTCCAAACTCCCCAGAAGGGATGCTGCAACGCCTGTGATAAGCCCATCGTCGGACAGGTGGATATCCAACCGTGACAGGAGCAGAATTCGACCAGAAACATCAGTCAGCAAGACAGTGAAATCCAATTCTGCTCTTAAAAGTGTTCAGTGATTTTGCTAAAGTAGTGAATGACGAACTGTTGTGTGCTCCAGGTCATCACCGCGTTGGGTCGCACGTGGCACCCCGAGCACTTCACCTGCGCGCACTGCAACCAGGAGCTCGGCACTCGGAACTTCTTCGAGCGCGACGGCAGGCCCTACTGCGAGCCTGACTACCACAACCTGTTCTCGCCCAGATGCGCCTACTGCAATGGACCAATCCTCGATGTTAGTGTAGTTTCGGGAAATCACTCAACTAAACTTCGACTGTAAATTCTTAGTGCTAAGGTGTATTTTCAATTACAGAAATGCGTAACAGCGCTGGAAAAGACCTGGCACACAGAGCACTTCTTCTGCGCTCAGTGTGGCCAGCAATTCGGTGAAGATGGCTTCCACGAGAGGGACGGCAAGCCTTACTGCCGCAATGACTACTTCGACATGTTCGCGCCTAAATGCGGTGGATGCAGCAAGCCCATCATGGAGAACTACATCTCAGCACTCAACACACAATGGCACCCTGACTGCTTCGTATGCAAGGTCAGTATCGGTCTCATCACAGGTATCGCAGGCTAAAACTGTTTATTTACAAATATTGCTCCAATATGCCAGGTCAAGTATCAAAACTCCTAATTATTCAAAAGCTTTGGGACAGCTTCTGAATATTTAGGATACTGAATTTCTAATATGATATTTACCTCACAGGACTGCGAAAAGGCTGTCAAAGGCAAATCTTTCTATGCCATGGAAGGAAAGCCGGTATGCCCCAAATGCGTCGGAGTCGATGAGGATGAATAAAGGATGACGTCACCAAAGCCCCCCTCTCAATATGCCCTCCCCAAATTTCTTTTACAGCTATGCTCGTCGGTATGAACCACAAGGGAATGATCTAAACACACACACACAAACACAGATGTTATTTACACATAAAATGAAACAACAACTAGTCGTTAGTAATTGATAGGGAAATTAATTTATGTAATATATTTTTGTAATATTATTGTAATGCTAAGATTTATAATAAAGAGAACAAAAATAAAAAAGAAAGAGAAACAAAAAAAGAGAACAAAAATAAATAAAAACAATACAAAACTATATGAGATTGCGGATGTGCCCCCTGATAGGCATTCAAGGTCACGTGCGTACGCGCACGACAATGACCTTTTATCGGATCTCATGTGTTGCATAGGGAAGGACGTCGTGAGAAAAATGCAGCGAAATTGTGGAGCAGGTCAAGTGCTGAGTATAGGTTTCCCGGCTCCCGAACTTTCTATAAATAGTGGTGTGAGTGACGTCACGGGACGTCTGCAGCCACACCGGCTGCTAGTAATCAGAGCGTTTTGTTTATGGGCCATCGGATTTAACGCTATTTTTAAACCCACCGCTCTATTATTACCTAGTCGTTACGCGGACAAATATACAGAGAAATAAGGGTAATAGCGCAAGTTGAATGCTCAATAATAGTGGCTTTATAACTGTTATAGTTACGACATGAAACGGGGGAGCTTGCCAGGCCTGTTGCGTAATATGCAAACAAAATACTTCGCGAAATGTTGCGAGTACGCACCGTTTATTCGGAACGCCATTTTGTTGTTTTAAATTCGGCGTTTTTAGGAATTAATTGACATTTTCTTGTTACTGTAGTATCTGATTGGGTGACCCCTCCGTGCCTGCCTTGAAAGCACGTTAAGCCGTTGGTCCATTTGGACGTTGGTCATTCGTGGATCTTTGACAGTCGTTACGGGTCGTCAGAAGCCCGAAAGTCTGACAACCAGTCTTACCAAGGGGTGTCGTATTACCCGACTGCCCGCCCTTCTGACCTCCAGTAACTGGTATAACCCAGTTACTGGAGGTCAGAAGGGCGGGCAGTCGCTCCATGTAAACTATTGGTATTCAGTTGCATCCGGTTAGACTGGAAGCTGACCCCAACATAGTTGGGAAAAGGCGAGGAAGAGGATAATCTGACTGGTTGACATAGTCTTGTCTATCTTGTCTGTTTTATCTATGTGAGACAAATTTCACGGAGTTGTTATTTTAGAGCAGTCAAGAGGTCAATCGTAATTGATTTATCTCAAAGTTCTCCATATCTTTTTCTATTTGTAAACGAATCGACATAAAGACTGATATGATTGTTACATAACTAGTATAGAAATATAGTAAAAACATGTATAAAAAATATAACTCATTGTAATGTAGTTGTTTGACAACATAATTTTTCACGTCATTACACTGAAACACAACTTGTGTGTTTTTTTCGCGTAATAATGTGACATTTTCATGGATCCCCGCCAAATGATAATTGTCCAGCAAATGAAAATAACACTCAATGACGTAATTATTCATTCGTGAATGTAAACTTTGGATTTTGACAGCTTGTTAGCATTTCATAGTTTTGTTGATTTTGGGAAAGTCTCCAAGGTCCCTTCAACATGTTGCCAATTTATAAAATGTAATGTAACCTTACTCCATTGTTATTTTTATATCTTCTTACCAAATTTATTTATTTACAAAACAATCCATAAAAAATAAAAACAAAACTATATTTTTTTTCTCTTTTTATATATTTTTTTCTTCGTATTATGAAACACTAAAACTACAACAGAATCACAGAATATCTCGAAGAAGGTATCAACATTAAAGTCCATTAGATGCTTAAACGTTTTAAATATTATACTTTCTGTGTAGCACATAATTCACATCTTACATCAAAATATCGTACAAAACTTTCTTGATATAAAACAGACCGGTTTAATGTACTTATTTTGTTTATAAACATTTATAATATCAAAATTCAAAAGTCATTTATTCAAACTAGGCAAATCAGCACTTTTCGAACGTCAAAATTACAAAAGACAGTCCCCCAAAACGCCCACCCTTCACCACATCCTAGTGCTTTTGCTGGGAAGAAGAAGTGGCGCAACAAACTCCTCAGCAGCACAGCTGTCTGATCAGTTAGAAAAAAAAAAGATTCTATACAATAGCATGCAAGACAATTTACATTACGCAAAAAAATATTTAAATTATAAATTAAATAGCTATAATTAATAGCCATATGACAGCTAGCACACGCCAATATACCAACCAAAGAAGTACATTGAGTACAACAATATATTTCGCGGTAATAATAGTTCACTTCTCTCAATTTTATTTGTGTCACTACAAATGTTTATAAATTAGGAAAGGTTATGATATAGACCTAATACTAAAGTAGATCAGGGTTAACGTTGTTTTTCGTTATTGAACAGAGTTAAAATACATTACCCAATTTCCTACTTCACTTCAAGATCATTGAAAGAGACCACAAGCGTACGCAACGCCCTCTGTATAGAAGGGTAAACAAATCTTGGCAGGCAGAAAAATAATGATTGTTGTTTTTCTGGAATCAATCATCGAGCTTTTCTGTCACATAGGAGAATCAGTTCGTTTTCCCAAATGCCTACTAAATTCAAATGGAATAATGTTCTCTGCTAATACTAACAATGCTATTAAAAAACCAACCATTAGTAATTTTTCTTAATTCCGGGTTTATTGTTATAAAGTCCGTAGGATAACTACAAATACTATCTCAAATGACATCACATTATCTAATCCTATTTAAGATCTCAATTATGGGCGTCATTTCTTTAATATTTACATCCTCATCGACCCTACACCAGTGGGGTAATTACATACAAATTGACCATGGATCGCAATGCCTTTCATTTTGACAGTTTAGCCACGTTCATTGCGTTATTTACGTTGTTGAGCAGACGAATTTTTCAAACATATGAAGCAATGGATTAGATATTTTCTTCAAAACCCTTGGATTTTGATTGAAAGTGTTACCCAATTGGGTTGCTGTTTTTCAATATTAATATGTCATACTTAGTATACTGCATAACGTAATCTAACTTAAAAATATTTTTTCTTATTTTTCAGGAATGCCGTGAGCCTTTCCACGGTGGCTCGTTCTTCGAGCACGAAGGTCATCCGTACTGCGAGACCCATTATCATGGAAAGAGGGGCTCCCTCTGCGCTGGCTGCCACAAGCCCATCGCAGGCCGTTGTATCACCGCCATGTTCAGGAAGTTCCACCCCGAACACTTTGTATGCGCCTTCTGCCTCAGACAACTCAACAAAGGAACTTTCAAAGAACAAAATGATAAGCCATACTGTCATACGTGCTTCGATAAGCTTTTTGGTTAAGTTGTCATGACTTGTGACGTCACAGTGCACGAATATCGAAAGAAAGTTATTCGAAATTCAAACTTTTTTTTGTTATGAAATCGATTTGGGATATCGATTGTCTTTTATAAACTGTGAGCGTTCGAAATATAAACAATAACGAAAAGCGCTGTGACTGAAAATCGATAATATTGACCTATGATTGCAGTATTTTTATTGTAAAAATGTTCAAATTATGAAGGCAAATGTTCTAATTATTATAACTATGTATCGACTGTAAGTCGTGCTAGTGCCATAACGTCTATTACAAGAAAAATGTATGATATTAAAAATGCTGTAACATGTAAAGAAATACTAACTTTATTTGTTATAAAAATCAGTTTGAAAATTATCAATATACTTAAAGACTTAATCACACAAACAATAATCTAATTTTTCATACATTATCTAGAGACGAACCAGTCTAGATAATGTATGAAAAATTAGATTATATTTTATGCGTTTAATACTTACGTCTTTATCGAAAGATAGAGTATAGCCAATTAGATAAACCAAGTGCTTTGTCAAGATAAAATATTCATGAGGTACCATCGAAGAAGTTCATATCTATACACCGTAAGGACTATTTCTGCTTGCAGCGCTCGGTCGCTATAGAACCGGGGCGGTAATAGATGTGGTCATCGTGTTCACGGGATTTTGTTTTCAAACTGCTTTGATATGAAGATTTTCGATAGTACATCACGACTTATTTGAATTTCCTGCTTTGATCATGCACAGTATTTAATCAAGTTATTTACAATGTCTTCGTCTAGTGGTCGCAAGCGCTACTGCTGAGCATGAGGTACTGGGTTCTATTCCCACGTTGGGTATTTTTCCATCAGGGATTTCTCAGTAGCAGCCCGGAGTATGGATTTTTGCCCGGTTAATAGGCTCGCCGCCCTATGATATGGGACTTAAACATAACTGGCGAAATGTGGGTACACACAAAAGGTAAAGTACTAGGTTCAGGCATTGCAAGCGTGATGTTATGTTATATTTACAATGTATGGCGCCTAGTAACGATTTTACGAGAATTTTCTCATTATACGCGGTAACTGCGTAGGAATGGCCGTCAAGGTTTCCGATAATACCTCATAGGTATGTTAGGTTAATTTGATTGCTATTCGATATGTTATGCCGTGTTTATTTAAATATTTTTAGAACCACACGATGTTCTGAACCAACATAGACTGACGCCTTTTTGGGGTAGGCAGAAACTATAATAAAAAGTGGCCAAGTGCGAGTAGAACTCGCACACGAAGGGTTCCATACCACCGTCGATCATCATTTCACCCAGAAGACGTTCACTGCTGGACATAGGCCTCCCCCAAGCACCGCCTCTTCGACCGTTTCTGTGCCTCCCGCATCCAGCGAATTCCTGCGGCTATTACACCGTACAATATTTAACACTATATATATTTTTAAATACCTACTTGTATGGGGACCCCCTTCAATTTTTAACTTGATTTTAATTTTATTATTTGTTGTTATAGTGGCTATAGTACTGCATACTCTGTGAAAATTTCAAGTGTCTATCTATTACGATTCAAAAGAAACAGCCCTGTGACAGACGGACGGACAGCGGAGTCTTAGTAATAGGATCCCGTTGGCACACTGGGCACGGAACCCTAATGACATGGCACGTGCCAAAATATCCTTAGCAGTGACAGTTTTTATCTACACTGCCTAA
The DNA here is from genome assembly GCA_963853775.1 of Xanthia togata. Taxonomy (NCBI): domain Eukaryota; kingdom Metazoa; phylum Arthropoda; class Insecta; order Lepidoptera; family Noctuidae; genus Xanthia; species Xanthia togata. The sequence continues at coordinate 4,989,044 of OY970802.1, read as the reverse complement.
AATAGCCTTTTGCTTGGAGAAGACTATTATTTTGGCCATAACACTACTCGCCTACCATACTTAACGTAATGAGGTCATCGAGCCATATCCGAGCCGGGCTTCCTTAAACGTCGAATGATAGTTAATGCTGATTCATATCTTAAGATAATACCAATAGAGTATACTGTGCATTATTAAAGTTTGATTTATTATGTCAGTTATATTCTTTCCAGAATGTTCAACATGATTTATGATTTAAAAAAATATCGAGAACGGTAGAATAAATGGAATATGTAACAGCAATGATTTACACAATAAGTCGTTAATTTTAATACTTCTTAAAAATATTAGTTATTTTCTTTATTAAAAGAAGAAAACAAAACAGACGAGGGACTATATTAGATAATGTCCTGCAATTATAATAAAAATCGTACAAAAATGATCACAGCCATACAAAATACGTTTAAAAAAATCAAAATTCTGAATACAACTTCAAAGTGAGATGTAAATATAAAGATTTAAAACAAAATTACAAAAAAAAAGCTCACGTTATAACATTCTAGTATTTATCAACGTAGTGTAACTAGTGCATGTGATTTTAACTAATTAAGCATAGTGTTTATACTAAAAAATCGTTCTACGAATAGATAGGATACAAATTTTGGAAATGTTATTGCAAATAGTGCTAATATTGTACGGTCTAAGATGTCTCAGACATTACTTTTAGTTGCTAAGGCTTCGTTTGCTGCGCTTTATGAAGGAGGAAACAATGACGGAATTACCTATTGATATCGAGTAGGTAGATAATGTTAGATAATATAACCCTTCTTGGAAACTATAAAAAACAAAATAGGAAAGTTTTATCATTATCAGTTGCCAGTTAAATCGCGGTCTTGAGTTCTCTCAACGAAGAGTGCAGTGCGTTCATTATATCCTGCCCCGTGATGCGATTGGTACCACTGTTCTGTTAGTCGCCATTTTGAACTCTATTGGTATTGAAACGAAGCTTGACAAGCAATGGTGCCAACATGACGACAAGGGATAAGTTTATGCTTTTCATCAAATAGTTCCTTTGGCGTAATGTTTGCTCCACTGTCAAACTTGCGCCGCCACTGTTGTAGGACGAACAGGAATACGCTACGGCGCTACCTAATTGGTCTGTTGTTAAAGTTTAACAGTGGAGCTAAAATTACGGCAAAGGAACTATTTGATGAAACACTCTAGTGAACGGTATGTAGGAATGATTTTGCGGTGACCAGTATTGCAGATGTCCTTAAGTGGCGTAGACCAAGCTTACTATCAGTTGTGTCTTGCAGTGGGAGTTCGAACTCAAGGCACGCACCTCTGACTTTTCGGATTCATGTGCGTATTGTATAGTTATCACTGGCATCAAAAACGGTGAAGGAAAACACCGTAAGGAATCCAGCATGTCTGAGAGATATTTCTCGACGGCATGTGAAGCCAAGTCGGAGGCCAGAGGGTTTAAAACTCTGACACCAGGTTAGTCACTAACCACACGAAAAGAAGAAGAACATCGGTTGTATCACCTGCTTGATTGCTTCACTGTTTCATGAAAATAAACTGATCTGCTAATTGTTATTATGATGACGTTTTGGCGGGACATCAATTCAATTTCAGAGCTAAAACTAAGTCTAATTAAGTGTGAGGACTCACGATGTTTCCAAGAAGAGATAACACACAATTCCGTCGTTGTTTCCAAGGAACGACATAATCGTGTTACTACGACAATCCGATAGTTTTACATGCATTTTATTTATGTTATACGCTTTCAGTAAATATAATCGATTTGACTCAATTATATCAATAAGTTGTGTATCTTCCATTAGCGTTATGCTGTACAGTTATTTGCTATATTGTTGTTATATTTTTATTACTCCATTTTACGTTATTGCTTTAAGTTCGTTAGAAAGTGCCAAACTTATCGGGCAAGCTTGTTAAAGCCAGTGCTCACGGTCTAACATTTTTATAATGTAAATTTGTTACAATCAAAAACCATGTTTTGTGTGCTATTTTGTTGGAATTAATGAAAATACATTATACCAAAATTAATATTTGTAAATACAAACGCCAAAATATTATAGAGGAAAGTTTAACCGGTCCAGTTAAAAAAATACATATGTATTTTCCCTACTATCAAAAGGTAAACATAATCTCTTATCGCCATGGCAACTTATCAAAACTTAAAATTGTAACTCAAAATATGTTATGTGCGTCCATGAGTGCTGGCATTAAGTTTATCGCTTCAGTTAATTGATAGCAAAGGTAACGAGTGTTGAAGTGTTGCCAACATTACGAAAAATGTTGGTAGTAAAGTACCGTACGAGTATGTAATCTATGAGACACGATTTTATTGAATCTGTAATATTTTAACAAATATATTTAATGTTTTTTTAATGCTTGTGTTTTATTGAAATTGTAGTGTCTATTAGGGCCTGCGAACATCTGGCGAGGCGCAGAGCAGCGCGGTTTTCACAGAAAAAACTAATATAAAACATTGCATTTTTGGAAACAAAGTTGTCAATAAAACTGACTGCCTCGTTGGTCTACCTGGTCGCAAGCGATCTGCTGAGCATGAGGTCCTTGGTTCGATTCCCAGATTGAGCAAAGTGTAACTGGGATTTTCTATATGAAATTTCAGCCGGCCCGGTTGGTGGCAATAGGCTCGCCCCCTATTACATGAGACTTAAACATAAACGGCGAATTGTGGGTGTATCTACTATAAGGCCCACCTACACCTCTGCCTCACCCTTCGGGGAAACAAGGCGTGATGATGTAGTCTGATGACGCACTAAAGCGGAACGTGGAGCGCGTCAGGTTATTAATTTGCGACTTTATTTCAAGAAGTTCAATGATAATATTGGATTGGCAGTAAAAACCAAGCTGCGCTGCGCCTCGCCAGAGGTGCTACTTTTTACCGACTCTTTTTTTTATTTCACTCCACTTAAAAATAATGAAAAGTAGAATGTTTCAGTTTCAGACAGTCACTCATGAAATCGAAATGTTCATGAGTCTTGACTGTCTGACTAAATCGCAATTAAAAGATAAGGTTTTATAACACGATGCCATTAATTGAACTGCTAACTCCTACAGATAAAAAATATCAATTTCTATCTATTCATGAAATCATTCGTGTCGTCTTCCACAGCTGGTTTTTTTTAAGTCTTATCTCATTTAACAATTCAATCGACCTACAAACATATCGAAGTAGCACAGGTGTGTGTGCATAATTTATATCATTATTGATTTTGAGTCGTCCTTCGTAACATATGTCTGCTAGGTACAAAGAAATACGCCTTGGTAGATATTTAATTATTTTTATGAGGACCCTGTGACTGAGTTTTAATGGCCACCCGGGTCGTAAGGCCATCAGGTTATCTACGCTTGCCGGGATTGGTCCGTGGATGGGTGACCACCGAGACTCCTCCGTGCCACGGAAAGCACGTTAAGCCGTTAGTCCCGGCTGTCATTCGTGGATCTTTTACAGTCGTTACAGGTCGTCAGAAGCCTGAAAGTCTGACAACTTGTCTTACCAAGGGGTATCGTATTACCCAGTTACTGGGTTGTGAAGGTCAGTCGCTCCATGTAAAGTTAAAAGTTAGACTGGAAGATGACCCCAACGTAGTTGGGAAAAGGCTAGGCAGATTGATTGAGATATTACATTTTTATTATCACACAAAACGGATATATTTCTAGTGAATAATAACAGGGTTTTTCCTAATTAACGGGGTTATCATGACTGGTCAAACTATACCGTACAATTTTTTTCCTGTTTACACCCTTTATCTTGGCGAAAGAAGCACAGAATATAAGTATCTATGGAAAGAAGCTTGTGTTAAGAGTAGGTATAGTCGACCTCTAATTATTGCGTTATCATCCTAAGGTTGAACAGGGATGATGCCTGGGTCAAAAATAAGAAATTCTAATTAGTCCGTCAGTCAGATAATAAAAAAATATTAGACACGTATTTTTTGCTTTATCATATTAATCAAAAATGACTTAGATAAAACGCATTAAAGTTGGGGAGTGGGGGTCGCTACGTCACAAGTATGTACAAAATCTACATACTCGTGACGTCATGGCACATTTTAACTCAATGTATCGCCGTAATCTTTTGATAACGTAAAAAAAGAAAAAATACGTGTAAGTTATTTTTTCGTAATCTACATGACCGACAAAAAACATTTTTTTAGTCATCATACCTGTTGCGGGTTCCCTACTTGTTTTCGAAAGTTGATGATTCGATTTTTATTATATCGAACACGGTGTGTCGATAATTCAGTTGTACGATGTTTTATTCCGTAGATGCGTTATTGGTGCGATGTAACGTTTGTGCGAAAAATCCTGTTACGAAAAACCCTACAACGATTGCTCATTTGTTCGGTAATTTATATTACTTCGAAAGTATGTAGGTTTGAAAAGCCTACTATTGTCCGTGACATTTAATTAATAATCTTATGTTACATTATAGACGTTAAGGAAATACATTAATACATATCTTCACGTCAACTTTCCTAAATTGAGGAAGACAGGTAACAAATTCACCACGTTTAGCTGTGGCATGGGCCAAAGATAACGTAGACAATATCAGTGATCGGTTGCTAGCCAATCGCCTGATACCCTCAAAAGCCAAAACTGTCATACCTCAATCGTCTATTTCGTTATGCAGCATGGAAAAGAAAGCAACTAGGGCATTCTAAGTTTTTTTTTAATCCTCGCCCACTACGGAAGCAAAAACGTCTTATTTTTGATTCCGTGCGGCTTCTTTTTGCTACACAACACCTAAAATACTCATTTAATAATGATTTATTTTAATAAAAAATCAGACAACAACAAAATAATAAAAAAGATATAAACTTGGACATAATCAGCATAGATCAAGAAATAAACAAAACATTAGGTAATCGTAAATAAAACAATTTATTTTTTTACCTTTTTATTAATCAAAACAGTTTACAAATATTTTTTGAACAATTAAACATACCATCGCGAGTTTAACAGTGGTATGGCATATTATATTACCTACTATAAATATTATAGTTTCTATGTATTTTTAACGAAACTTTTAAGAAAAAAAAAGTGAAAATGAAAAAAAAAAAATAATAACATTGTAATTACAATTCTATGTGATTCGAAATGGCTCATAGAAAAGGAAGAAGTTCCATATTATTACGGTTTGCACAAATCTTCGCAATAGAATCGGATACTCTTTTTCTTTTTTTCTTTGGCGGAGTCTTATCAACGCTAGCCTGTGCTAGCGTGATTTGTGCTTATTTGCTCTTTTATAAGGCTCCGTATAGTCGCATATAAGCCATGGCGGTTATTGTTTTGTAAGTAGTTCCACCGTCTATGCCAAGCCTCCACATTATTCTGGGTCCTTGGCAGGCCGAGTTCATTTATTCTATGTATGGACCATAACTGTGGTGGAAACAATGGAGGGGTTTGTGAGATAAAATTTACAGTAGGTAACATAGATAAATAATTTAAGTTATTTAGGTATAGATAGATTAGGATTATTTTAATATATTTACTTGATGTAAATAATAAACAAGAATTATACATTTGTTTCAATAAAAGGAATGTATTTTCTTAACTTCTATAATGCAACATAAGATTATTAATTAAATGTCAAGGACAACAGTAGGCGTTTCAAACCGACATACTTTCTAACTAATAAATTAGGTAGGTACCGAACAAATGAGCAATCGTTGTAGGGTTTTTCGTAACAGGATTTTTCGCACAAACGTTACATCGCACCAATAACGCATCGACGGAATAAAACATCGTACATAACTGAATTATCGACACACCGTGTTCGATATAATAAAAATCGAATCATCAACTTTCTAAAACAAGTAGGGAACCCACCTGTTGCACGTCATAAAATGGCAAGGCTATGGCCACGTGTCCATCGGTACCGTCAACGGGACGTCACGTTCGGTTCGAATAATCTCGTTTTTCGTTGTCGTCCAAACACGTAGTGCAGTGCAGATTCAATTTACTGGGAATTGTTGTTAAAAGTGGTAAAGCAATTACGATGTCGACTATACAAGGGGTGAGCATCGAAGTCACGACCCATCGTTTGCCAGTCCATTGGGCTATTGCCACTTAAATAATAATATAGCAATGTATGAAATAAAATACAATTCGTATACCTATCTGTATAAATTTATCCTCTTACTTATGTAATCATAGTTAGGTATGTAAATGTATTACTTAATTATTAATACAGTCGTTTTGGTTAACTATTTCCCTATCAACGCTGAACATTATTAGCGATGTATTTACAAAACAATAGGTACTTAGAGCGGAGTGGAATTTACGCGTAGGTACTCATTTTTTAATATTGTGTATAACGGGAAATCCGTAAATTATTTATGTTAGGTACTTACTCGGTATAAGTATACTTACTTAGTTCTCCTGCTTGGTCACGGTCTAGATGGACCGATTATTTATTAAGATTACCTTCCATTTATATAGGTACTTCAATTCATAATCTAGATAATTTTCATTCCATCGCCACTTAATCCAGTAATGTTATGATAAATTATTTAGTAGGTAGGTACCTACAGGATTGTGGTTGGAGATTATTTCAAATACACATAATTTGAAATAATCTCAATAATCTACTTTAAATAATATAAAAAAATACGTGAAATTTAAAGAACCGTGCTTGACAAATACCGATAAGCCGGCACTGATTACATTGTGATTTGTGCTGTTATTGTACCTACCATAGTTATCGTCGTCGTCGTTAGCGAATGGTGGGCGTATCCAAACGCTTTCGAGAAACTAGTGTCCAATGGTGTACTTAGTATACTGCCTCGTTGGCCGGTAGTCGCAAGCGCATTGCTGAACATGGGGTCCAAAGTTCGATTCTCAAGACTGTGTGTCATTGGGTTTTTCCACCAAGAATTTCTCAGAAGCAACCTGGTGTCTGGATTCGTTCCCCATTAGTGGCAATCGGCTCGCCCTTTATTACATGAAACTTTACTAGCGATCAGTAGGTGTCGTACACCACTTACATCACTAATCTACAACTCCGTGTCCGCCACTTCAAATAATAGTGGCGTTAAGGTAATTACAAAATGAATGCATGATCGACCCATCATCACCTTGAAACGAGAACAAGCGCTAAGCTGTATAAACACTTGTGTATATGTATCACAAATGTTTCCAGAACTATCGATATTCTTGTTAATTAGTAAAATAGTGCTTATCGATATCGTTTATTACGTTTTTTATCATACATTTATGCTCAAGCTTATCATCTCGTTCTTGACGGTTGGATAATTCCATTTTGAGTTGCATAAACTTACAAATAGATAGATAAGTATGTACAGTATTACGATTTTCAATGTATCCAAGCGACTTTGTTTTGATGTCTATTGGGAATTCCAAGTTCATGACATTATTGTTACATAATGTTTTTTGTATGAATCAGCAGCTCCCCTTTATCATAGTATGAATAGTTAGAGGGGTCTTTCAACACTCATTTCATTGACGACATGCATGACGTCCGGTTGACCTTGACTTTTGAGAACTACCCACTTTTCAGGAAGTAGTTAACGTGCGATTTCTACTCAGTTTGAGAATTTTTCTCCACAACTTCCACAAGTCATTATTTCGTTGAATAGTAGACACAATACATGTAATACTTATGTACCTACCTACTAAAATATAACACAAAACCGGTATTTTGATAAACTTGCCTTCAGGTTTTTATCACGTTTTTTGAGGAAAAGTGGAACTTGTTTGACATTAACTTTTAAATCCTTTAAAGCAATTTGCATTTTTGTGTTGATTTGTAAGACTGGTTATTTCCAAGTTCGATTTTGTCCGAAATAATAATCCGTGTATTATTATTTTGTGCACAGAATAGTTTGAATCAAGAAACTATGTTATGATTTTCAATGGCATTATTTCTTCATGTTAATGATTTACACTAGTCACTGGGTCTATTATAACTCTGCTTCCAAAGAAAACAACAAAGTTAGACAGGAAATTGTTTATTTACAATCTATGTGCATCCTAACTAAACACTAAATTATAATTTGTTATATATTATAAAAACATTTATTTAATAAATAGGTAAAGAAACACTAATAAAATTGTCATTTCATAACTTAACACTATAGATTCAATAACTTAGATAGAACTTAAAACTAGTCAGTCTTTGGTGGGAGTCGAAATGCAGAAATATTCTACGCTAGACCAGGGAACAGTTCTGAAAATGATTCGCACCAAAAGTCTGACAAGTCCATGGATTCTGGTTCACTGAGTGGTGACGCTAATGACTCGTATCCCAGGTCGGAGATCGTGTGAGATGGAGACAGGCCGAGATTCTCCTCTACAGATTTAGGTGACATGGTCATTGGAGACAGCATTTTCATGTCACACTCCAGTGTGATCCCTGAACAGTTGTCTATCAGGGTGCTGAAGTCTGTCTTAATCTGTAAAGGTGTTTCTTCTACAACATGTTCTTCACATGGCACTTCGATGGTGATGCAGTCATTGGCTTCATCACAGCTGGCGTAGAACAGGTCTCCCTTGTCATTGTTCTCTTCTTTAATTTGTACTTCTTCTGTGTCAGTGACAACTATCTCTGGTTTGTAAGGATGCGCATAGGAGTGTTGGGATAGTATCCTGTGGACGTCGTGCTTGATGTCTATGACAGCACCTTCACTGGATTCCAGGTGCTCTGCTGCGGTCCCCACCACTTTAGGTCCTTCAATGCACTCTCCAGTTTTCCTGACTGTGTCCTGTAACAAAAGATAACAGTGTTAAAGCAACATGATTTTAATTTGTTTCTAGGACATGAAAAAAAACTGACACCTTAGTTGAAAATGTAGATAGATAATTATGATATTGCACTGTCTGATTGTGTCAATAATTATTTACATAACAGACTAGTTTGAAATCAGAATAGTAACGTTTGAGTATCATAATAATAGTTGTTCTATGATGCAACATTTGTTCTACATTGCATCATCTGTGTAGATCCATTTCAGATAAGGATGTGGGTTAGTGGCATCTCCCTTTAGGAACCCAGTAACACAGCATGTAATGTTATCTTATCAAGGTACCTATTTAATCTGTTGACAAGCTGGTGGTAAAATAGTGAAAGTGTAAAGTATCAAGTCTGATTATTTAATTGTGGCATGATTCATACATATCCTGCTGACCTAAAGGAAGTTACGTTTGTTGGGCCTGACAAACAGGAAATTTGCCAACAATATACAATGCTACTGAAGTGTGATACCTCTCTATGAGTGATATGATGCAAATAATATGGTTTTATTCAGTCTACTTACATTTTGAGGCGTTCCTGCAGAACTTGCATCAATTTCTTTGAAGAGGGAGTCTGCAAGTTGAGTGAGGGTATCGAGGTACTCGTCTGAATCGAAGTGTGCGAGGAGGTCTGCGAGAGGAGACACATCGCCAGCAGCAGGCGTGCCGCGCGGATCGCCGTCGGGGGCCCTTCCTTCTGCTGAGGAATAGACTCTGCTGGTCTGGGGGCCTCCGCGACGGTCCGCGCCGCCGCCGCTTCGCTGCGAAGCGATGCGTTCTCGCTCAACAGACGCTCGTTCAACGCCTTCAAGCTCTGTACCTCACTTGTCAACTTTTTATTCATATCCATAAAGTATTTGATGCGGTCCTCCATCTCATCCATTTTTGCCTTCTTCCTGTCGCGCGAAGTCTGAGCCGCTACGCGGTTCTTCAGTTTCCTGATAGACAAACAATCTCGTTATAACAATTTGCTATCGCTAACAATGCTTATTGATAGTGCTAACTTTTTGTACGTAACTGTACATAACGGAACGTGGGGTCAACATACTCTGTGATTTGTGACAAATATTCGCATTTTACGTATTCCCATTCTACTGATCCCTAAGTAAATATTATTTCAAATACTGACGGAAAAGAGTGAAGGATTTTCCACTTTGCAACTATGTAGATGGCTGTGATAAACAAACAACCCGATTAGGATAACAATCAGAACAATGAAGAAACATCCAGCAACACCGAAACGTCATTGACCGCTGCCCAGTCTAAGTTGACCTCCCATTCTATAGGCATTACGCGACACGCAGGCAATGTTTCATCAAATTAATCATGAATGACTCACTTTCTTTGCATCTTCTCTTCCCATGACAAGTGGTCCAGGCGGCGCTTCCTGGAGGGGGCGGGAGATGGCAGGTCCACCAACACCTTGGACTCCATCTCCTCAACCGCCTCCATAGCCAGGTAGTTGTTAGGCACCGTGATGATTATAGGAGCGCTCATCTTGTTGACTTGAATAAACACAACTTATAAACAAACACTCCACAAACACTGGTCTAGTAGTTGGCGATTATCTAATGTCTTAACTATAGCATATTATCAGTTCCGTATCAACCATTTGTTAAAGCACTTTTAAATGATATTTCCTCGCGGGCGAGCTATTAACGATTGCGTCGTACATGTTCGAGTTCTCAGCGAGTAATAAATATTTTTCAAGATTCTCGAAAATGTGTATGTGGTTCAATATGATTGGTGCAACCTTATCAAGGAGGTGTTGACAAAATGACGTCACCAGAATGAAAGACAAGGACAGGAATAGTAACAGCGTTGGTTGTGTTGAGATAAAAGATGTAACGTCACTCATACAAATGCTGGCACCTGAAATAGACAATAGGGTAATTTGCATAAGTAAGACAAAGAAAAAACATACAGATTCAAAGCATTGGATGATAGAATAATTCAATGAATAATTATTTACTATTTGATTCATTCGTTACACAAAATTATACAAATGTAATAATTTTGTATATTTACTTTGATACTTCTGTTAAGATTTTCCTAGAAGTCTAACTTCCTTATAAGAGTGAGTCATTATGATATTTTGCATGACGAAATATACAACCGGTGATCTTTGACGCCGGTAAACAAACGGCTGATGTAAGTATTTAGAAAACAAGGTAATTTGGATGAGTTGTATTTTTCTGATGTAATAAAACCAAATATTGACTGTCTTGTTGGTCTTGGTCGCAACTGGTGAGAAAGAGGTACCGGGTTCGATTCCCGGATTGGGCAGTGTTATTGGGTTTTCCATTTGGAATTTCTCAGTAGCAGCGCGCAGTCTGGATTTGTGCCCGAATGATGCAAAAAAGGGACGCCCCTATGACATGGGACGTGGGTGTACTATAGGTACACCTCTGCCTAACCCTTCGGGGAAATACAGGCGTGATGTTATGTTATGTAAAACCAAATATGCTGAGATAATATTTGCCAGGCCCGGCTTATGATGACAGTAGTCTGTCATCATAGTAACGGTAGTCCGTTACTGGGCATTGGTAGCGTTTATCTATCGCAGTGTGGCGGATATAAATCGCCACATACAATCCTGACGTCACACAAAATCCTGACGTCACACATATCCTGCATCGCGCAATTAAAGTTTATCGCGTGAACTTCCATCGAAATCAATCGTTGGGCAGTTCCCCGCCAGACACAATATCCGTCTGGTCAGAGGACCCTTTCTTTTCTAAAGAGGATGAGTGAACTTTACACCCTGTTCCTCATACCTCTAAAGCAGTACCTACCCATTCAAAATTGAAAACTGCGTCACGTCAATTGGTAGGTATTGCAAATTTAAAATCTTTGACAAATTCACTTGGACTAACTCATTGGTAGCCAGCTTGCAAAACTGAAGACCGATGATGGTCGAATCGTATCCGCCAAACCTAAACTATTGAGAGAGATCGAGAGTTTCTATGGACAGTTATACACGTCAAGTAGTAACCTCGTTACGAATCTGGCAAACGACCCAAGAGCTAGTAGATTGACCCGACACTATATAAAAGACAGCCCAGACGTCAGCTTGTACGAAATGAGAATGGCTCTGAACCAAACAAAAAGGCGCCGGATGATGACGAAATTACGGCTGAACTCCTGAAGGCCGGCAGAAAACCCGTTCTTAAGGCCCTCCAGAAGCTGTTCGATTCCGTCATATCGAGGGTCAAATGCCACAGACATGGAACAGAGGTGTGGTGGTATTCTTCTTTAAAAATAAGACAATGCCCTGCCTACGGACTATAGGCAAATCACACTTCTGAGCCATGTCTATAAGCTGTTTTCAAGAGTCATCACACTCATCACGAACCGTCTCGTGCGCAGGTTTGACAACTTCCAGCCTCCCGAACAAGCCGGATTCCGTAAAGGATTTAGCACCGTAGACCACATATGTAAATACGCTGCGGCAGGTTATACAGAAGACCGAAGAGAGAACCTGCCTCTCTGCTTAGCGTTTGTGAACTACGAGAAGTACTGCAGTCTCTTCAATGGTGCCAGATTGACTATCGGTACATCGACTCCAGGACCAGACCTCAAAACCTATCCTTTTGAAGTGAGGTGTGAAACAGGGAGACGTTATCTTTCCGAAGCTGTTCAACGCTGCACTGGAGAATGTCTTCAAGGTTCTGGACTGGAAAGGGCTAGGCATTAACATCAATGGCGAGTATATCACTAACCTTCGGTTTTGCTGACGACATAGTTATCATGGCTGAGACCACGGAGGACCTCAGTACAATGCTCGATGCCCTCAGTAGAGCCTCCGAAAGAGTAGGTCTTAAAATGAACATGGAAAAGACAAAGGTCATGTCAAATGCTCATGTAACACCCACTATCGTGAAGATTGGAGACGCTACGCTCGAAGTTTTGGACGAGTATGGTTACTGGACAGTCTGTCCTAGGTAAACATAGGGTCCAACTTTGAGAAAGAGGTCAATCGTAGAATCCGACTTGGCTGGGCAGCATTCGGGAAGCTACGCAATATCTTCTCGTCCCACTTACTGCAGTGTCTCAAGACGAAAGTCTTTGACCAGTGCTTGTTGCCAGTGATGACTTATGGCACTGAAACGTGGTCGCTCAGCCTTATCAGAATGCAAAAAGTCACCCAAAGGGCAATGGAGAGGGCTATGCTTGGAGTTTCACTACGTGATCGAATCAGAAATGAAGAGATCCGCAGGAGAACCAAGGTAACCGACATCGCTCGAAGAATTGCCAAACTTAAGTGGCAATGGGCAGGGCACATGCCTCGCAGAACAGATGGCTGATGGGGCCGAAAGGTTCTGGAGTGGTGACTGCATACTGGAAAACGTAGCGTTGGAAGGCCTCCCACAAGATGGACCGATGACCTTGTGAAGGCCGCAGAAAACCTTTGGATGCTGGAAGCATAGAATCGGTCGAAGTGGCCGTGCTTTCAGGAGGCCAATGTCCAGCAGTGGCGACGTCTTTCGGCTGAAATGATGATGATGACTCATTGGTATCAGTAGTCGTAATCATTGTTAGAAAACGTGAAAACAGTTAAGGTCTACAAATTAGGTAAAACGGTGAGGTATAATCATTAGGATTTTCATTTTGGAAACTCTCGGGCCAGTTTCTCGAACGAACATTATCGCAAAATAAAATAATGGCTACTTTAGTTTGCGTTCCATTTGTTTGATGTTTGTGCTCCCAGGGCCCCCCTAAAATGAAGCTTTCTAGTCGTGCTCAATGGAAAAGTTTTGCATGCATCATAATTTATCTCGCCGACGACATCGTAAAGTTCTACTGCAAAACTAATCTTATTGCAATCTACAAACTGTACTGTCGAGTTCATTATTCGTCATCTTCATTTCAGCTGCCAAAAACCAAATGTAGATCAGTTAGGGCAGGAACATGTTGTCTTGAAAAACACACTTCATTGAAATTCTAAATTTTTCATGAAGCGAGTTCTGCCTACCCCACTATACCGTCTATTATATCTTAAAAGACACGGAGCTGAATCTCTATTTTCTTTTTCTACGGAGGAAACGACAGCTGTCAGTGTCAAATGATAACTGTCTTTATCATCTGTCAAAAGATTGTCAATGTCAATAGAAAACGCAGCCATTGTGCGTTTGTTGAACTTTTGTTTTTCCAACCAAAATCTTATTTAAAGTCAAGGTGTTTAATAATTTTTGTGTGCTCGTTCGAATTATTGTAACAAATAGTATACCAAATTACTAATAGTTGTGAAAAATGGCATCTACAAGTGCCGACTCACAGTCTTCCATCGCTCAAAAAACATGGGTGATGTCGAATAGTATCGATACCGTATCCAGTGTGGACGAAATCTATCGTTATGATAAAAAGCAACAACAAGATATACTTGCCGCGAAGCCATGGGAAAAAGAGTAAGATTTTTAAACATTTCTCACGTTAAAATTGTATTTTTTTCCCCTCAAAACTAAATGTAATGCTTCATTGTTTCAGTCCTCATTTCTTCAAAGATATCAAAATATCTGCCTTAGCTCTACTCAAAATGGTGATGCACGCGAGGTCTGGAGGAACATTGGAAGTCATGGGACTACTTTTAGGTACAACCTACTTCCTCTACCCCCCACGTTATGTGGTTCAAATGCAGATCTTATTTACTAACCCATTTTCAAACTTTTTTCCACAGGTAAGGTAGACGCAAATACAATGATAGTGATGGATTCATTTGCATTGCCAGTAGAGGGTACTGAGACACGGGTAAATGCTCAAGCACAGGCCTATGAGTACATGACAGCGTACATAGAGGCAGCGAAGCAGGTAAATAATAATTGTTAACAATTCATCAGTGCAAAACTCAAAATCTTTTGTTAGATTAAAATTACATAATTGTATGTGTAGTAATGATAAATCCTTTCATAAATAATGCTTTGAACAACTGATTAAATACTAAATGTTTCTAATACTTTATTTTAGGTGGGTCGTCATGAAAATGCCATAGGTTGGTATCACAGTCATCCGGGCTACGGTTGCTGGCTGTCTGGTATTGATGTATCCACTCAGATGTTGAACCAGAACTTCCAGGAACCTTTTGTGGCTATCGTGATTGACCCCGTCAGAACTATCTCAGCTGGCAAAGTGTGCCTGGGTGCTTTCAGGACATATCCTAAGGTTGGTATTGCAGTCTATTCACACATGTGTTAGATAAACATTTCTTCCCATCTGATATTTTGATGGCTTTTCCACTCTTCTGAAAACAGAATATTGAAATTAATAATGAATATTTTATTTTTTTCTGGTCAAACTTCAACTAGGTTTATTTTATATTCTGTTATTTTTATGTAACTCATCCTGTTTTACACTTCTGTGGCAATGATGACCTGCCATTACTTTCAACTTGTCCCAACAGTAATATTCCAAATTCAAATATTTTCAGGGCTACAAACCAGCCAATGAGGAGCCCTCTGAATACCAGACAATCCCACTGAACAAGATAGAGGACTTTGGAGTCCACTGCAAACAGTACTACTCACTAGAGGTATCCTACTTCAAGTCCTCCCTGGATCGGAGGCTACTGGACTCTCTATGGAATAAGTACTGGGTGAACACACTGAGTAGTTCCAGTCTCATCACTAATGCTGATTACACCACTGGACAGATCTTTGACTTGTCTGATAAGTTGGAGCAGAGTGAAGTTTGTTTGGGTAAGTTTTTGTTAATACACTCATACTCCTGCCCTCATTTTTAAGTTGGCACAGGCATAACACGTAACATGACCACAATAGAAAAGGTTTTGCTGATGGAAGAATAGACAAATTCACAATAACAATCTGGCATTTTGTCTATTCTTTCATTGATAAAACCTGTTTCTATGGTAATGCTACGCGAGTACGCGTTCAGGACTACTTTATTTCAGCTTTCTAATTACGCAACATATTTTCGTAAACGATAAAGACAAATCTGTTTCATTTTGACAGTTCAACAACATTCATTGCGTTATTTACGTTGCTCTGCAGTTTTTTTTTCGAACTTACGGAGCAATGGATTAGCAATCTGTTTCAAAACGATTCAGATTCGGATTGATTTTGCATTACGTAATTAGGGTACAGTGTACATTAAAATTGATGTTTGCTTGGTTTTTCTCTATAGCAATCAACACATTTCATACTCAAATATCTTACAAAATCAACATGCAATATGGTTTATTTTATCATCATGGTTGTGTAACCAACCAGTTTAATTTATTAGCTATCCGACCCGTGCGCCCGTGCTTGTTCAATTCGAGTCATCGCATTGGTTGCGTGAAATCACCACGCTTTTGTAGAACAGTACATGACCACCAAAAAAAACTACAACACCGTAAAAATTGTACTCAGACAGAATAAAAAACCAAGACTTCCCGCTGCAAACAATACAGTGAAGCATGCCATAACTACACCTCCGCTCTGTGCATACACGCTCACACACACATATTTACAATCAAACTAAACCTTACTAAGTGCACACATGTTTACATAACCGGCCCCACTTCGTTGTTGACAGCGGTCTGTCTTGTTTTTTTATTAGGGCACATAATGTAAGTTGTCTTATCAGTTAATGTGTTTTCCATCGATTATACAACTTGAGATTTCATTGCCAGGTCGCGGCGGATTTATAGTCGCCGGCGCAGACCCTCATGAGAAGCGAACTGAAGACAAACTGGGAAAGGCAACTAAGGACGCTTGCAAGACCACCATCGAAGTGATCCACGGCCTGATGGCGCAGATGATCAAAGACAGGCTGTTCAACAGTGTGAGCGGACGACCTGCGCCTGCGACTCCCATGATCGAGTAAAGGAATTGTGAAAAGCTCATTGTGTATTAAATGTTTGTAAGTTAATAAATGTATCTGTGAATTTCGATATACGTTTTTTTTTACGAAGTTCTCGTGTTGTGAGATCCCTATTTTAAAAGAGTATGCTACCACTTTCTTCTATTAAAGCTGCGTCGTCCCAACAGAGGCGGCTTTACCTATGGTGCAGTGTGTGCAGGCGCAGGGTCTTAGCGGGCGCTCAGCGCCGCTCGCGACACCTACAAAGAGACCCTGCGCCAATTAAGAAGTACTCTGTGCCCTGCGCCGTCGCCTGGCGCGGTAGCGAAGCAAGGCGTGCCACGAGGGGCTCCATTACTCTAATACTTTTTATTTGTACTCTTGTACATCTGAGACCTTGCCAAGACTTAGTGCCAAGCGAAGTGCAAGGGCACTACCTACCTTTTCCCGAAGCGCTTCGCCGTTTTTTTTAACCCTCATAACTTGGTTTAGGATCATACCAGATAAAAAAAATTGTCGGGATATGATGTCAATATTGGACATAGTTTCAATTGCATAGCTCATAAACTTTAGATTTTATTGATACCTAAAAACCCCGATTTCGTCACCGACTCGCTCACTGATGATCATCAAAATTCTTTGGGTAATTCCTGAAGTCCTAGAAAGCTGAAGTTTAGAATGTAAACTAAAGTAAGGCCATTTTAATAGATAACATTTGAATTCTGTCAGATTAGTGAAAGCAAATCGTAAAATTACTCGAGTCGGTCATTATTACAGTAAATATGTAATCGTAATTGAAAAAAGATAAGCAATTGTGCAGTTTAACAAAACAAAAAAATATATTATTTTATGCCCGCCGTTACAAGGTTACGTTGTTGAATTTTGATGAATTGTCAAATGTTACCTATTAAAATGGCCTTACTTTAGTATTAGTACACAAACAATAAACTGGGTGGAAGTTTGTATGACACATCAGCAAATTTTAATGTTGATCTAGCATCAAAATTTGCGTAAAAAAAATATTGTCCTATGCCACGTACAGAAAGAAGTGAAATCCCACCAAAAAACATTTTCATGACAAATGTTGCCAAGACGAGATCATATGGCTCGCACTGAAAAAAAGTTATCAGATCTCATGTAGAGACAAGCCTCTCTACAAGCCCTAACTTCACAAACTCTACACTTTAGTCAAAATATGTGGGTTGGCCGTTTCGCTACCTATGGGCGTAACGTGAAAAATTTATTCACTTTTCATTACTTTTCTATTTTACAAAGTTCATAATTCATTAATTTAGTTAATTATTTCTCATGTAGAGCCAAGCTTCTAACTCTACACGCCCCACCAATAAATCGATGGCGATCAGGGCGGAAACGGACGAGCCACATATTTTGACTAAGCTGTAGAGTTTGTGAAGTTAGGGCTTGTTTGTATCCAAACTTAACTATCCACCAAATAGGTGGATTTAGTCGGTTCGGTTCATACATCTAGATCAGCCCTAAGATTTTTCTAGATAATCTTGAAATGTACAAATTTTACAACGATGTTGCGTTTTTTAGGGTTCCGTAGTCAACAAGGAACCCTATAGTTTAACTATGTCCGTCAGTCTGTCCGCGGTTTAGCTCAAAAACTTTTGGTACTAGAAAGTTGTAATTTGGCATGAGTATACAAGTTAATGACGCCGAAAAAATGATAAAATAAAATTTTGATAAAAACAATTATTTAGGGTACCTCCCCTACATGTAAAGTGGGGATGATAATTATTTTTTCGTCCTTCCCATAGTGTGGGATATCGTTGGATAGGTCTTTCAAAAATATTAGGGGTTTTCGAAGACACGTCATTCAAAAATATTGTTTATGGATTAATTAAACCGTTCGTGACTTATCAAGCTTTAAAGTACCAATTTTCGTTAGAGTCAACTGTCCCCCCCCCCTCTACCAACTAAACGGTTGTAGTTAGAAATTCAAATGTCACGGCATTAGTACTTATATATAACGAAGTTTAAAGGAAAACTATCATCTTGTCCGATGAAGCGCCAGCCCGCGCCGCAGCTGAGCGCGTAGCTTTAAATTCTCCTCATAATAATAATGATATATCCTTGATCCAGCCTGTCCCATCTTGCTGTCGTCCCCTCAGCGACGCCCTAAGCCGAGGTCCGTACCCCACAGGGGGTGCCCTTAGCGAGCGTTCGCCTAATTTTAATTTAGAATAGTTTTGCTCCTGGCTGGAGGCTTTGAGTGTAGTAGCTTAAGGCAGCCACAGGATTGTTCGGTTGAGCAGTAAATACCTTAGTGGTATACCTGCGAGATGCCATAGTTAAAAAAAAAAAAAGAACTATCACACTTAAGTGGAATTTACAAGTTAACGAGTAATAATCGACCAACTTAAATTTGCGGTTGCAAAAACATGTTCTCCCATATATTCCGTATGGGAGAACATGTTTTTCAATTACAAAGTTAAGTTTGGTCTTACGATAAATTCATTCCAACTACGGAACCCTTCATTGTGCGTGGTCCGACACGCACTTGGCCGGTTTTTTTTTAAGAGAGTTTGGAATGGATAGCTGTGTGATGTCACATTTTGGTTCCCTTACTTCACGTTATTCAGAAGTAGGTTATTTGAAGGGAAGTGGGTGCAATGAAATGAAACCAACAAATTGATTATATAAACATTCTCAAATATTTATTAACCAATTTACATAAAATCATTATAATCATTATGTACATCTTTCACATAGCTTTAGTTATACACAAAATCATAAACATCTCACATCGTGGAGGGCTTTTTATTTATCAGATATAGTAAAACGAAGCACCAAATTGACGATATATTCTTTTGCGAAGCTCTCTTTATATAATCAAAAATAAAATATATGCCTCCATGATTGCCCCATGAACGCTTTACAGAGAATATAAAAACTATTAAGAGCACGTGCGACTTCTATATTTCCAGTGGCTTCCAAAATTATATCTAAATGTACATATTCCTACGATATTTCATTAGAATATGCTGGTTAGTCAATAACCTAAATAATATAAATAGGATGAAAATAAACATATTATATATAACTAATCTAAATGTTAAAAATGTCCGGCTCACGCCGAACACGTGTAAAAATCTAACAATAATCTATAATTTGCATAACTACGTGTTTGATGAGATGCATTTATCATTATTTACATCGTCGCAAAATATAAAATTCTCAATAAAAGGAACAGTACCTACCCACTGTCAATTTGACTGTTAAGCATTTGAAGCGGCTCACAAGTGTCGTACACAAAACAACTATTCTTAACAAAATGCTGTAGGTATAAGTTGGTAATAGTCTACGTTCGACCCAGTGACATCGAACACAGACTATCTGGAAATTAAATATTATGGTACAAAATACAATGACGAGCAAAAAATCAAGGCACGAACATTTAATTTATAAATAATTGGATTCTAAAACATTTTATACAGACCGGAAAGTTCATAAAACTTCATAAATACCTTACCAACATGCAGAGTGACTAGAAATTTTAGTTCGCCAGTGTATTCCAGACCATTCCGACTACTTTCACACAAGGCCAATACTTTGGCCTGCATTCTAAAGTGCATTATCACACAATTTTTTTCATTATTAGTGATTCATTTATATTTTATTAAGTACATTCCATACAGCCCTCCGATTCACAGGTTGCTTAATATAAATCGTTTATACACACAATCTCAATTTATGTACAGCGCGAGCGACACAAAAACTCCTAGTACATCAATTTACACTTTATCAATCAAGGGCAAAATTTTCAAATTCGGGAATGTTCACAATAACGGCTCGAAACCACAAGATAATATGACTAATTAAGAAATATTAATGACAACGTTTTTCATTTGTGTCGCAATGCTAGAAATTTTTAGAAGCAACTATTCAGAGATAATTTTCCCTTTCGAGAAGAATTGTTATAGTAAAGCTAGTCAATAAGATCCGATCATTGTGATTCGAGTGCTAGATCGGTTCTAAAAAATAGCGTTTTTATAATATAAGCAGTAAGTAGACCACACTGGTATTAGTTGCTTTGAGATTGTAATAATACTGACGCAATGTGCCCAGAGAAATATAAAATCAAAACCTCTACTGACCTTAGGGTTTCTATTACGTAAAGGACTCGTATTTTGATCTCTAGTCACCCAACGACAACCAAACCAACAATCTGTATCTCCTGCTGAAATAAACTTTAAACACTACGTAACACATGGAATGTTTCGCTAATCTCAATGGGAACAGGTGAGCTACATAAAGCTGTGCACATCTCGACATGACGGCTGTGGCGGGTTCAGCTTGTAAGGAGGCGTGTGGTCAGTCTTTGTCGAGTGGGGTGGAGCTCGCCATCATTTGAGACGTAGTTGAAGACGGTCATAGATTGTTGGAAAAATGTAAGAGCTAAAAATCATGTTTTTTTTTTTTTATATTTTCGGATTTTAACGTTAATAGGGAACAGGGGCTGCGAGGAGTTTGAAAAATAGGTATTTGAAGAAACTAATGCCGTCGTCTTACCTCAAGTATGCATCCGTAGTGCGATAGGGACAGCTGCAGCTCAGACCGATTATATCACAAAACAAAATGAAGAAATTCACGTTTCGTATTCCTCTTTTTTCTCCTCGAAAGCCGAGCCAATTCAATTACTTTTTATCAAAATTTTAAGAAAGAGTATGTCTAGGTTCCTATTCTTTTCATTTATGTTAAAAACTTTTCGAATTTGTCTGGTAGTCCTCTAATCACGGCGGTAAAAATAGGTCATTTTTGTAAGTTTTGGAGGGTCATATTTTTTTACCAATAAGTTGCTGAAAAAAAAGAAATAACAAGGACGTGTCTACAGCAGATCTTGATTTAATGAAACAAAACACATTGTTCTAGAGGCATTATTCAGGAAGAAAAAAGGGGAATACATTTGTATGGAGAATCGCAGGCCCTGTTCCCTCATAATAGTCTTTATAGCTCTATGTATTGAAGCTTAAACAGTGCAACGCAGCATTACAATACAATAAAATATATACAGGGTGGATTTTTGAGATGGGGCAGTAAGGGCAGCTACCTTGACCGTTGTAATTGTCTCAAAAATTTAAGGACAGTCTTCTAAGACCGTTTTCCTGTAGCTACAACGGTTTGACTGCCCCATCTCAAAAATCCACTCTGTATAATGAGATCTTATCAGCTATCCAGATCACAACACGATTTGTAAAGCTAGTTTTAATCTCAACATAAAATATTTCTCGTAAGACTACTTGCAAAAAGGCGTATGTGGATTGGGGCCCCTGTTGAAGGGGCCGACTGTCTTACCCAACCCTCACTGTTTCATTGCAAAAGAGAGATGGAGCTATACAGTGCGAAAAGCACCATCCCCTTTTCGCAACTAAATCATAGTGGCTGTAACACTTCAAAGTACGACTCCCTGTATCGGCGATGGTATTTCTCCCAAGTAGCTGAGCTGGGGCCAACAGACATACCCTTTTTACAAGATTTATGACAAGTTAAAAATTGTGCCCACCCGCCATTGTTATGACTAAAAGACAAAGACCGTGATGAGCTGGACACAATTTGTCTTGCCATCTATTTGTGGCGGTCAAAAGGTTGTCATTTCGGGTAATAATTATGAACAATATAACGTAATAACCAAACAATCGATGAGCGTGTAACTAGTAGCTACTGCACACGCGCGGCTCGGGCGCTCGGGGCAGCGGGCGGCGCGCGTCAGTCGAACAGCTCGGGCGGGAAGCTGCTCACCTCCGCCTGCTCCAGCACGGGCACGCCGTCCACGTTGTACGATACTCGTATCCGAAGCCGAAGGGCCGACTGGAAACAGAATACAACATATTATGATAATGTAAGAAAGTAAATCTTTGAGTAATCTTGGGTATCAAATAACGCTGTTCTATAAGTACGTCCATATGGCTGCATCGCTGTCTTTTGAAACCCAAGCTTAGAAATAATCTAAACATTTTAAAAAGCTATCAGTAAACACGAATGCAATTTCAAATAAGAAGACATAAAGAAATGGTGTTTTACTGACACCTAAACATGTGCATATAAAAAAGATGAGGTTGTTTTGTTAAGTGGCTTAAGTGGTTTAGCAAAACAAAACCCAAAATAAAGGTTTTTTTTTTAAGTTTATTGGGCCATAATAATACAATGTTTTTAAAGTTGGATATTATGATTATAAGACTTACTTTGGATGGATTAGTGATTTTGAGTACTTGAGTGATTTCGCCCTGGGGCGGCAACACGGTCCCGGAAGGTGACATCATGTCTAACTGGAACGTCTGCAAGGCGGACAAAACATAAAATCAATTACTTCAATTTATGATAATTTACTTATATTTTTTATTCACAAGAATAAGAAGAACAACAAGAATACAGAAGAGTACTGTATTTAAGAATACAGCTGAGATCAAGTGTGAAAGAACTCCGGAAAAGTTTATCAAGGGGTGACATCATGTCTAACTGGAACGTCTGCAAGGCGGACAAAACATAAAATCAATTACTTCAATTTATGATAATTTACTTATATTTTTTATTCACAAGAATAAGAAGAACAACAAGAATACAGAAGAGTACTGTATTTAAGAATACAGCTGAGATCAAGTGTGAAAGAACTCCGGAAAAGTTTATCAAGGGTTATTGTCGTGTGAGACGGAGGCACGTGTATGACGATAAGTTACGACGACGCGGACGACGAAAAATAAAAGAAAAATAATAAAATTAAATTTCTCAATAATTCTGCGAATTGGTTCAACGCTACATGACAATAAGTGAGTACTTCCGACACGTTCCGAATCCGCCCTGCTTCGCATCGTGGGGTATATGTATGAGTTGTATAAGTAGCAGGCCGCTCCTCTCCAGAGCCGTCACTGCTGCACAAGTAGCTTACCCTGGGCACCGCGGCTTGGAACAAGAAGTCGGTGAGCGTGGCGCCCGCCAGCTCCCGCGCGCGCATGGTGAGCGTGGCGGCGCCGAGCGACACGCGCAGGCCGCTCCTCTCCAGAGCCGTCACTGCTGCACAAGTAGCTTACCCTGGGCACCGCGGCTTGGAACAAGAAGTCGGTGAGCGTGGCGCCCGCCAGCTCCCGCGCGCGCATGGTGAGCGTGGCGGCGCCGAGCGACACGCGCAGGCCGCTCCTCTCCAGAGCCGTCACTGCTGCACAAGTAGCTTACCCTGGGCACCGCGGCTTGGAACAAGAAGTCGGTGAGCGTGGCGCCCGCCAGCTCCCGCGCGCGCATGGTGAGCGTGGCGGCGCCGAGCGACACGCGCAGGCCGCTCCTCTCCAGAGCCGTCACTGCTGCACAAGTAGCTTACCCTGGGCACCGCGGCTTGGAACAAGAAGTCGGTGAGCGTGGCGCCCGCCAGCTCCCGCGCGCGCATGGTGAGCGTGGCGGCGCCGAGCGACACGCGCAGGCCGCTCCTCTCCAGAGCCGTCACTGCTGCACAAGTAGCTTACCCTGGGCACCGCGGCTTGGAACAAGAAGTCGGTGAGCGTGGCGCCCGCCAGCTCCCGCGCGCGCATGGTGAGCGTGGCGGCGCCGAGCGACACGCGCAGGCCGCTCCTCTCCAGAGCCGTCACTGCTGCACAAGTAGCTTACCCTGGGCACCGCGGCTTGGAACAAGAAGTCGGTGAGCGTGGCGCCCGCCAGCTCCCGCGCGCGCATGGTGAGCGTGGCGGCGCCGAGCGACACGCGCAGGCCGCTCCTCTCCAGAGCCGTCACTGCTGCACAAGTAGCTTACCCTGGGCACCGCGGCTTGGAACAAGAAGTCGGTGAGCGTGGCGCCCGCCAGCTCCCGCGCGCGCATGGTGAGCGTGGCGGCGCCGAGCGACACGCGCAGGCCGCTCCTCTCCAGAGCCGTCACTGCTGCACAAGTAGCTTACCCTGGGCACCGCGGCTTGGAACAAGAAGTCGGTGAGCGTGGCGCCCGCCAGCTCCCGCGCGCGCATGGTGAGCGTGGCGGCGCCGAGCGACACGCGCAGGCCGCTCCTCTCCAGAGCCGTCACTGCTGCACAAGTAGCTTACCCTGGGCACCGCGGCTTGGAACAAGAAGTCGGTGAGCGTGGCGCCCGCCAGCTCCCGCGCGCGCATGGTGAGCGTGGCGGCGCCGAGCGACACGCGCAGGCCGCTCCTCTCCAGAGCCGTCACTGCTGCACAAGTAGCTTACCCTGGGCACCGCGGCTTGGAACAAGAAGTCGGTGAGCGTGGCGCCCGCCAGCTCCCGCGCGCGCATGGTGAGCGTGGCGGCGCCGAGCGACACGCGCAGGCCGCTCCTCTCCAGAGCCGTCACTGCTGCACAAGTAGCTTACCCTGGGCACCGCGGCTTGGAACAAGAAGTCGGTGAGCGTGGCGCCCGCCAGCTCCCGCGCGCGCATGGTGAGCGTGGCGGCGCCGAGCGACACGCGCAGGCCGCTCCTCTCCAGAGCCGTCACTGCTGCACAAGTAGCTTACCCTGGGCACCGCGGCTTGGAACAAGAAGTCGGTGAGCGTGGCGCCCGCCAGCTCCCGCGCGCGCATGGTGAGCGTGGCGGCGCCGAGCGACACGCGCAGGCCGCTCCTCTCCAGAGCCGTCACTGCTGCACAAGTAGCTTACCCTGGGCACCGCGGCTTGGAACAAGAAGTCGGTGAGCGTGGCGCCCGCCAGCTCCCGCGCGCGCATGGTGAGCGTGGCGGCGCCGAGCGACACGCGCAGGCCGCTCCTCTCCAGAGCCGTCACTGCTGCACAAGTAGCTTACCCTGGGCACCGCGGCTTGGAACAAGAAGTCGGTGAGCGTGGCGCCCGCCAGCTCCCGCGCGCGCATGGTGAGCGTGGCGGCGCCGAGCGACACGCGCAGGCCGCTCCTCTCCAGAGCCGTCACTGCTGCACAAGTAGCTTACCCTGGGCACCGCGGCTTGGAACAAGAAGTCGGTGAGCGTGGCGCCCGCCAGCTCCCGCGCGCGCATGGTGAGCGTGGCGGCGCCGAGCGACACGCGCAGGCCGCTCCTCTCCAGAGCCGTCACTGCTGCACAAGTAGCTTACCCTGGGCACCGCGGCTTGGAACAAGAAGTCGGTGAGCGTGGCGCCCGCCAGCTCCCGCGCGCGCATGGTGAGCGTGGCGGCGCCGAGCGACACGCGCAGGCCGCTCCTCTCCAGAGCCGTCACTGCTGCACAAGTAGCTTACCCTGGGCACCGCGGCTTGGAACAAGAAGTCGGTGAGCGTGGCGCCCGCCAGCTCCCGCGCGCGCATGGTGAGCGTGGCGGCGCCGGCGCCGCGCCGCGCGCCGAGCGACACGCGCAGGCCGCTCTTCTCCAGAGCCGTCACTGTTGCCAGCTCCACTGCAATTGAAGGATTATTTCATTTACAAAAATATTATTCTTCTTCTTCGTGTCGTTGGCACATCAGTGAATTAAATTTTTCATCACATCTATTCAAAAAGAGCTAGTTTGTTCTTCGTAAACAGGGACCAAAATAGATTTGAATTTGAAATGTGGATATTGTTAGTAAAAGTTCCAACCGTTCCGGCTACGAAAATTTTCAAATTCAAACATGTGTGTCGTTTTCATAGTTTTCGAGGATGCTAAAGCCGATAGTGAGGTCAAAATGTAAATCCAAAATGGCGCCTGCGAAAATTTTCAAGTTTTTCGTCATGGGTGTTGTTATCATAGTTTTCGAGGGTGCTAAAGCCGATAGTTATTATATTGATCCTACCAATGTTGTGACGACTAATTACTGTCCTCCCCATGCTGCAAATTATAATTTACCCTCGGATATTCACTTAATTGACATTGACCTAAATGTTATAGTTAAGCTAATTGGTAAAATCGATCCATTTAAGTCTGCTGGTCCAGACCAATTATCACCTAAATTTCTGATTGGATGCGCTAGAACCATAGCCTTACCAGTATCTCTATTATTCACAAAATCGCTCTCTTCTCATTCTGTTCCCCAAATCTGGAAGTCTGCCTTTATAACTCCGGTGCATAAAAAAGGGCACAAAAATGAAATAGTTAATTACAGACCTATTTCCTATTTCCAAACTGTGCATATTAGCTAAAATTTTTGAGAGGGTTGTCTACGATCAAGTTTACGCAGCACTGAGGCAGTCTTTTAGCCCTTCTCAGTACGGATTTCTTAAGGGCCGTTCAACTGCATCTAATCTGGCTTTGCTCAATGACTTTCTAACGGACAGAATGGATAATGGGGCACAGGTCGATGTCATTTACACGGATTACAGTAAGGCTTTCGATAGAATTGACCACAATATCCTTAAAACAAAGCTTTTTAATAATGGTATCAGAGGAGATCTACTTCGTTGGTTTACTTCATACCTTGAAAACAGATCTCAAGCTGTCGTTATCAGTAACTACATGTCAAGCTGGGTTTCAGCTCCTAGTGGTGTTCCTCAAGGTTCCTTGATGGGTCCGTTACTTTTTATCATTTATGTGAGCGACATCGACTCGTGTTTTCACAACTCAAATTTACTTTGTTTTGCTGATGACATGAAGATATTTTCATCAGTATCATCAGATGATGACATGGATGCTCTCCAATCTGATGATTATTGCTTGATTAATAAGCTAGATTTGAACCCTGTTAAATGTTCAGTAATCTCCTTTAGCAGAAAACGCGTCCCTCTCCCTACAACTTATAAACTTAAAGGGCAGCTATTACATAGACGCGATGGTGTACGCGACCTGGGCGTTTTTCATGATTCCAAACTTTTATTTAACGTGCACATTGAGCAAATAGTGGCCAAAGCTTCGAGGTCACTGGGTTTTGTTATGAGACTCGCAGGGTGTCTCAAGAAAGCCAAGACCCTTAAGATTATTTATTGCTCTTTTGTGAGAAGTCATCTTGAATATGCGTCACAAATCTGGAACCCGTGTTATGGCAAGTACATTGATCGTATAGAGAATATACAAAAAAGATTTATTCGTTTTCTATGTTTTCGGCTGCGTATACCATACCATTCTGATAATTACATAAATCTTTGCAAGAAATTTCATTTACAGCCACTCATAAATCGCCGTCGACTAGCAGATTGCACTTTCCTCTTAAAAATTATATCCAACGAGATTGACTGTCCTGATCTCCTTCATAAGCTACGTTTCAATGTTCCTCAGAGATCAGTTAGATTCAATCCACCTATCTCCATTCCTTTTTCCTCTTCTAACTACAGGCAAAACTCATACATGGTGCGAGCGAGTAAAGACTTTAATATTCTTTGTAAAGAGTTCTCATTTGACCCATTTACCACCAAAACCTATTCAGCACGCGCTCGGCTAAACGCTGACTTTTTTACAAGTGCATAGTGCATAATACTTATTGTACCTTATATATTATATAACTTCCTCTCAAAATCAAACCAAACAGTTATTAGTAATTCTCCTGATACTTTTCTCGTTGTTGGTGATTTTAATATGAGTAGTATTAAATGGGTACCGTCTGATGACCTATCATTTGCCCCATGGAATTTGAACACCAACGATGAGGTTTCGCTTAGTGATGAATTACGTACCCTGGATCTCAGACAATATAATGGCGTGCTTAATAAGTATGGTAAAATTCTTGACCTAGTTCTGTCGAATAAAATTGTTAGTGTGGCTGAATGTTCAAGCCCACTGGTCCCTATCGATGCTTACCATCCGGCACTACTAATCAATATGGATTTTGTTGAAATATCTCTATTGGAGTGTGCGCCTCGGATGCAATTTTTATTTGATAAAGGTGACTACGAATCTATCAACAGGAACAGGACATCAGTATGACTAACTGGGAAACTGAGCTCTCGGCGCGTTCAATAGAGGATTCAGTAGATTTTTTTAATCTATTTATTTTTAAATTACACACTAAGTATATTCCGCAAAAAGTGTTTCGTAATAAAACGTATCCAACTTGGTATAGTTCGTCACTTATCAAAACAATTAAAGAAAAACATAAATACTTCACAAAATTTAAGATATACGGTAATAAAAGTGATGAATTAACGTTTAAGCTACTACGTGAAAGGGCAAAAGTATTAGAATCTCAATGTTATGCTAACTATTTGAATTTGACAGAAAAATCCATCAAAGGCAACCCTAAATACTTTTGGACGTTTGTAAAAAAACGTCATAACTCAAATGCAGTCCCAAGCGCATTAAATTATAATAGCAGAGCTTTGCGTACCGGCGAATCAATTTGCGAAGCATTTTCTGAATACTTTCATTCTACTTTTCTCGATACTAGCAGTAGTCATACATCTACTTCTCCTCTTCTTCTTACTGATTTTTCTAAACTAGCATCTGATATTTGTGGCGTCATGCTCAACGTTGAGGAAGTTACTAACTTGCTTCGCAAGTTAGATACATCTAAAGCAGCGGGTCCTGATAATATCTCATCTAAATTTCTAGTACGATGTGCATCTACGATCGCCCACCCTATCTCGGTTCTATTCAGAAAATCCCTAGATACTTGTGTTGTTCCTGAGCTTTGGAAATCAGCGTTTATAACTCCTGTACATAAAAAAGGAGTTAAAACTGAGGTAGAGAATTATCGACCAATATCAAAACTCTGCATTATAGCCAAGGTCTTCGAAAGGATAATCTATAATCAGGTATACGCTGCTCTCAAAAATTCATTTAGTTCCTCTCAACATGGATTTTTAAAAGGTAGGTCAACCGTCACGAACTTGATACTTCTCAATGAATTCATCACCGACGCCATGGATAATGGTAAGCAGGTCGACGTCGTCTATACCGACTATAGCAAGGCCTTTGATCGAATTGACCATTGCATCTTGCTATCAAAGCTATATGGCCTGGGAATACGCGGGGACCTACTCAGATGGTTTTCCTCTTATCTAAATAACAGGTCCCAAGCCGTGGTATTAAATAACTACATATCTAGTTGGGTACCTATCCCTAGCGGAGTTCCCCAAGGTTCATTGCTCGGTCCATTACTTTTTATAATCTACATCAACGATATCGACTCTTGTATGACCTCATCCAAACTGTTGTGTTTTGCTGATGATATGAAAATGTATACCACAATATCATCTCAGAGGGACGCGACAGTACTTCAAGACGATCTACGCCGTTTGGAGGAGTATTGTCGACGATATAAACTGGATCTGAATCCTATTAAATGCACGGTTATAACATACTCTCGAAAACATTCCATCATAACCACATCTTACACTTTAGGTGATCAAGTACTTCCCAGATCTAATTCCATCCGTGATCTGGGAGTCCATCATGATTCCAAACTGACGTTTGAATCACATGTAGATGCAATTGTTAAGAAGGCATCGAAATCGCTGGGTTTCATAATGCGGTTATCCAAGTGCTTCACACAAGCCAAAACCCTGAAAATCCTATACTGTACTTTTGTCAGAAGCCACTTGGAGTACGCGTCTGAAATATGGAATCCGTGTTACCACAAATACATTGATCGCATAGAGAACATTCAAAAAAGATTTATAAAGTACCTATGCTATCACCAAAGAATACCGTATCATTCTGGAAATTACCTAAACCTCTGTAAGAAGTATCATTTACTGCCCCTAATAAATCGTCGGGAGATCTCCGACTGTGTTTTGTTATTAAAGACATTTAATAATAGTATCAACAGTTCCGAAATTCTATCCAAATTTTATTTCAACATCCCCGGTAGGTCGAAGCGGTCCAATCCGCCACTCCGTGTGCCATTTACTTCGACCAACTATAGACAGAACTCATTCCTTGTGCGTGCAAGCAGAAGCTTTAATAAGTTGTGTGTACAGCATGACTTCGATCCTTTTACAACAAGCGTGTCCGCGGCCAGAAAGTGCTTGAGTCTTAACTTTTTCACGTGATGCTTAATACTGCCCAAGTTATGTTAGCCTGAGTAGCTTTTTAACCACCTTTATTGTATTCATCTATGTGCATAATAATTATTACTACTGTATAATTTTGGCTTTGGCGACTTATTGTTTTTGTCGGCAGTACTGTGTTGTTCACAGATTTCTTAAATTATTATTCTGTTACCTGTATGTGAAGACTTGTAATTGGCTGTCAGTCACATTTTCAATGTTTTATTCTGGTTTGTTTAGCTGTAAGTCTTCCAAAGGAAATAAATAAATAAATTAAAAAAAAAAAAAAAATATATATTCTTAACCTTTTTTATCGTGCTTGTTAGTGTTAGTGATCCTAAGATTTCTACTAATTTTTCTGTTTTTACCCGTGAGAACCTGTAATTGGCTTTATGTTTCTTAGTCAACGGTTATCCATTTGTTATTGCTGTTGGTTCTCCTATAAATAAATAAATAAATAGATAGTGAGGCCAAAATGTAGATACAAGATGGCAGCTACGAAAATTTATAAATTTTTCGGCATGGGTGTCGTTTTAAAAGTTTTCGAGGGTGCTAAAGCCAATAGTGAGATCAAAATGAGTAATAAAAAGAAAAAAAAAAACCATTCAAAAACTTAAAATAAATTAAAATAAGCCATGGTAGCTAAGAGATGACCAGTCCCAACTGACGGCGCCCGTTCACGAACATGACGCGTGGATCAGCACCATTCAGCTAAACCATTTTGAAGGGAGCTAAATGTTCTAAAACACGCCGTTCTACTTTAGAATCCTTCGATCCACTCTGAATACAAAGAAACACTCTCGCCTTAAAAATAGTTGTTTGCTCCCTAGGCAAACTATCTACTATTGTTGATCCAAAAGTTGGCCAAAAATTCGAGAAAAACTGAAAGTGCGTTTTCTATGAGAATTTTAATTAATTATTGTAAGTTGGATTAGACAACGTCCGTCGGGTCTGCTAGTTCAGTAATAAACGTGATAATTGTTTACTATAATATTTTTTAATCTATGTTACCTTCCGTGACTGGTGTGTTTATATGCGCGGGCGCGGCGAACAGTCCGTCGAGTAACGAGACGGGCGCGGGCGCAGGCTCCGGCGTGGGGAGGTTGTTGTTCATGACACTAGTGGGCGCCGTCGGGGTCAGGTCCAGACCGCTCAGCAGGTCTAGGATATCCTGGAAATTACAATAGAAGCGTGAATAACAAATAATCGTAAAAACCCAACTAAAGTTCGTTTTTTAATCCCATAGACTAATTTGACAGGTACAAATATCAAACTTCAAATTGAAAAATCAAGCAACAATCATTTGAAATGTCAAATTAGTCTGCGAGATTAAAAAACGAACTTTAATTTAGTCTCTTTCAACTATCAATACACATTAATGTTGCCAAACTCTTGACTTTTTAGGAGTATGAGGAACAGGGTGTAAAGTTCACTTAGAAAAGGGAGGATCCTCCGACCAGACGGGTGTTATGTCTGGCGGGCCGACTGCCCGACTGTTGATGTCGGATAGTCTTATTATGTCGTTCGCGCAGTAAACTCTAATTGCGCGATGCAGGATTAGTGTGACGTAATGTCTTTGATGCGTAGTTCGTATGTGGCGGTGTAACCGCAACCACTTCATCAACCACAAGCATTATTTTTTTTGCTTTAAATAGCGTGTTGTGCATTTCGTATCTATTTAAAATACTCCAAAGGTACCAACTCTTTAGAGGCAGTTGATGCAATTAAAAGCGTCAAGAAAATTAGTAGCGACTATTTAGACACCACTATACTAAACGAAGATTTTCCCAGTAACGGCGATCTAGGTGTGGAAGGCTGTAAAAATAGGACACCCCTAGTAACAATGCGATTTAAAGATAGTAAAATGGCTAGTCATTATATGGAACAGGTTTCATGTTAACAATCTGTACCCATGACATCTTATATACGAAAATAAATAACTCATGTACTCACATTGCTGCTAGTATTGTTGTTGCTGGCCAGCGGCTGCGACGGTTTGTGGTCCACGTCGCCGTTCGTCAGCGAGTCGGAGCCGATGATCAAGTCTAAGAGAGCATCCTAGAACATATAACATAATTAACTTCTTATGTATCGATTAGTCGAAAGGATTCTCAATGGAAGAATTGTTACTACTTGTAATAGGATTCTTGAAAACATTGGCATGTGACATGTCACTATCGAAAAGGGACGTATCAACCATTCTTAGACTAAAATGCTGCAATATCACAGTACGAACTGGTTTCGTTCGAGATCATGCATTGCATATAAATTTTGTCGAAATTTTCGTTCCTTTCGCTTTAGATAGCTGGATATTACGTATTAGTATAATGTTGTAGTACTCACGGCGACCTGGTCGGGCTTGTGGTCGGGGCTGCCGTCGGCCAGCTCGCGCTCCAGCTCGCCGTCGTCGTGCGCGCCGGGCCCGCCGGCCGGCGCCTCCATGGCCGGCATGCGCTCCAGGAGCGCCGGCCGCAGGTGCGCGTAGTTCCTGGGGAAATAATATACGTTTTAAAAATTTTAACAGCAAGGAAAATAAGACAAGTCTTTGAAAAAATCCTGGGATTGTCAATACAAATACTCGAGTCAAAAGTAAAATAATAGATTTTTTCGAATATCACTTAAAAAGGTTTACAAGTTTATTTCTTATCTGATTCCACACAAAATGATACGGAATTATAAGACCACTAGTTCTCGAAATATAGATTGATCAATGTGAATGCTTACCTGTACAGTTGCGATAGCTCGACGCCTCTCTGTTGCAACTCGATATTAATGTGAGATCCGAAAGTGTCGATGATTACTCGGATTTTACTGAAATAGACAAAATTATGAAAATTGAGCAAATTAATTATGTTTCTATTGGAATGGAATTCTATTGATTTATTGTAATGCTGCGGCCGCATCGACGTCTATCGTGACGAAGCAATGCTTTCCGAAGCTTTGTATATTTATCTCGCTAAAAAATTATCGGGCTAATGCGGTGGTCACATTAGCGGCTGCATAATTTTAACGAATTATCGTACAATATAGATGGCTCTCCATTAAAATAATGCAGAGCGTCTACGCAATCCGGAAACAACAGTCGAAATGAACAACGGTAGTCCTACCACGCGCCCCGCTAATTAACGCGATAAAACCCTTTGATGTACCCGGGCGATAAGTGCAGCCCAAACTATCACGACGATAGCCGATAATAGCACATATCACATCTGCGTGTATCGTATCACTGTGCGAAGCTTCGTTACGATAGACGCAGATGCGGCCGCAGCATAAGAGAAAGCCATTTGGTGCCGTCTCCAAATAACATAACAACAAGGTCCGCCAGAACAAAAATTCAATTTCTATTACCTGTACTTAGTATTCAAGTTAAAGATCGGGACGAGCTGCGCCTGCGCAGGTTGTTTAGATATTTGGCATTCGGCGAAGTACTACTGACTAAGTTAAAGTTAATTTTTCTGTTCTAGAAAAGCGGCTGAACTCACTCCTGGCTAGGCTGTGTCGTGAATCGTGTGGACAGCTTGGCGAGAGAAAGCAGCAAATACTCTTTCGTGTTAATGGACAGTTGTGTACACCACAGCAGCTTCTGATATACGTCAATCACATACTCTTCCGAAGGACGGACGAAGTCGTCTGAAATTAATTAATTGGAGCTTGTAAATATCGTTAAGCCTTTGAACAGTCATTTTTAACAAGCTTAAATAAAAAAATACCAAACGTTTTCCACCAATAATGGGTGTCGAAAAAGTGCAGTAATATTTCAAAGCAGCCAGGCTTGCTGCAAGTAAACATTTTCAGCAGACATAATAGTATGGAAGTATAAGGAACAGGGTGTAAAGTTCACTCATCCATAGAAAAGGGAGGATCCTCCGACCAGACGGGTGTTGTCTGGTGGGCAACTCCCCAACAATTGATATCAGGAAGTTATATATATGCTGATCGCACGGTAGACTGCTTGCGCGATGACAAGATTTGTGTAACGCCAGGTCTTTTGATGCGTAGTTCGCACGAGGCGTTGTACATGTCACCACAATAGTACTTTATAAATAATAAAAGAACGAATGTAATGACTTACCAACGCCGTCCTCATCGACCATCGAAATAGCGTTGCTGGCTTCAGACACCAGCAAGTCACCGTATTCTCCGATAGTCCATGCTGCCACCTACAAACAAAGACACAACATTTGTATTTCGACATCAAGTAAATGCATTGCAACCAGGGCTTTAAATACCGGTATTTTTGGGAACACATAGGACTCAACTAAACCATGCAGCTATATAAACAAAATACCGCAAGAGTTAATGCCGAACCTGACATGCGACTTCAACTCTCTTCAATCAAGCCTGACATCAAACAATAATTGATGAAAAGTAAAAATCTATTTCGTACCCCGCAATAGATGCAAATGTTAAGGGCGCGCAAATCGGACAAAATAATGGTGTTTTTCGGTTCATTTTATGACAAAACTAAACTGAATCAAATTTAACTAATAACTACCACATATCGATTGGTTTTTCATCTTCAAATGATTTTAACTTTTATGTTCAAAATTGTAGTTTTTTTATATTGTAAAAACGATCTTTCGTTGCCATTTTCCACAAAATTAACGATACCGGGTTGAGTTTAAGTACATAGGCTGTGGACTTTGCGCTAGTTTTGTAGTCTCATCATAACTAACAAAATTAAAGTCCACAGCCCACATCTTTCTACTAGAAGAGGGCTGCCAGTGCCTAGCAGTCACTGAAGTAGGTATTTATTTGTATTATGCCTCCTTACTAACAAACGTTGTATAGTATCTGTGTAGTTACACAACGCTTTGTCTTCTTCTTTCGAAAGTCAAATTACTGACGACTGAAAGAGAGAAAACGGTGTGTAACTATTCACCTGATATAATACGTTTATTAGTAAGGCAGTAAGTATTATTTTAGTAAAAATATAAACAACAATACGAAACACTTTTTATAGATGCTTAATTTATTAATGAAGAATTTATTGAATTTTATTAATTTAACCTTTATAATACTGGTGTCTCATATTGGAGACAGATAACAATAAAATTCTATTGTGTCTGCTAATTGCGCGCGCGACAGATTAATGAAGAATACACATAAAACCAGGTTTTGATTATTTTAGGGCTCCGTCAAATATTTCGTTTTCCAAAAGGGTTCCGTCGCCAAAAAAGTTTGAACACCGCTGCCGTAGAGATTTCTCAGCTAAAAACTATAAACTGATAAAGGGGCGGAGTTTTGGGTCTAACGGAATTTTCACGTTAAAAATATGCTGATCTCAGCCTATTGTTTTGATTTCTCCTCCTAGCTTACCTGTACTAGCGGTTGTTTCTCAGTGGCGTCGCCCGAGACAGCAGATCGTTCGAGCGAGGTCCAGAGCCGCATGGCAGCGTACGCCTGTCTCTCGGGAGCCGCTGATGACACGATCTGA
Organism: Xanthia togata; assembly: GCA_963853775.1. Classification (NCBI taxonomy): domain Eukaryota; kingdom Metazoa; phylum Arthropoda; class Insecta; order Lepidoptera; family Noctuidae; genus Xanthia; species Xanthia togata. The sequence goes on along the minus strand of OY970802.1, from coordinate 4,953,193 downwards.
AGTGTGCTGGATACTGTGTCGTCGCGGAGGTAGTTTCCAGCCTAAAATAGAAGAATATTATTCATTAGAATTGTTTAAATGATAGACACGCACTTTCTGAAATAAGTCTGATCAGTAAATCAAACTGGGTAGAATGTCCTGTTTTAACAATATTGAGGTTGGCTTCCAAGTTGCAGCTGCATTTTATAATACTGATGTGGCGGCATCTACATTGTCACATGCGAACTACTCACACACTGACGTCACGCAAAATCCTGCATCGCGCAAGTGGACTATTTGTAAAATCCTAAAACAATGTATTTGTTAAATTATCGCTAATTCAAACGCACTATGCCATGAGCCTTAACAAACAAGCTTTGTTCGCACCGCAGCGTATGCGCGCACTCACTATACACAATCTCCACTAACATTTTTAACATCTACCCTATTAAAAACGCTAATCGGTTATTTTTGTGTACTTATTATTGTATTTTCTCTATAAGTGATTAATGTAATCTTTTGAGAAATAAATGTCTTAAACCGTAATCGTCGGTCAGTTGCCCACCAGACACAACACCCGTCTGGTCGGAGGATCCTCCCTTTCTATGAAGGATGAGTGAACTTTACACCCTGTTCCTCAAACCTCTATACTGTTATTGTTAGTCTGATTATCAGAAATTGTGATTTGTCTACAGATTGATGCACCTTGGCAGCATCCATGCTACCAAACCAACGTCTGTCTGCGCAGCTAGCTTTTAGGTTAAAACCTAGATGATCTAATCGATCGATTTGAAAAATTTTAGCTCCAATAATACGTATTTTTTCCACTTAGTCTATGTGGATGATGTTGTAATAACTTCCCGTCACTGTTATTTACATAGCAGGTAGTGCAGTATTTGAATTAGTGTAGGGTAGGAACCACAACAAAAAAGTGGTACTTGGTATGAATCGTTAAGTTCCCTTCAAATGTTTGAGCTAAACGGTTCTGATCTATGCGTCATGTTCGTGAACAGGCGCCGTCAGTAGGCACTGGTCTGCCACGGCTTATTTTAATTTTTGAATTGTTTTTATCTTTTTATTACTGATGCACCCTTGACAGTTCAAAAGTGCCTGTAAATGGTTTAATTGAAATAAATGCTTTGACTTTGAGTTGTTTTTTTTTTTTCTTAAAATAGTTCTTACCTTGAGCAGTACTCTGAACAACGTATCAAGATGCCACTTGTTGGAGGGCGCGTATCGTTCGGCCGCTAACACCATGGCACTGGAGCAATGTGCCTTGAACTCAGCGTCGGATCGCTCCAGGAATGCGAGCAGTTCCTTCATCATGCTGCGAATGTTCTGCCCGTTGATGAGGGCGAATGAGAGTTCCATTGCGCGGCGACGGATTGAGACGTCTGGGTCCTGTAAAAGAAGTAAAACATTTTAAAGTGTAGTCTATGCAGTAAAAAAGCGGATGGATGTCTCAGCAACTGGTAACATTATAGTTTTATAAGTTCTTTGACAAGAAGTATGGTGGTAATTAATAAAGTTATATTGTAAGGTACAGGTTTGGAGATAAAGAACCATGTTGTCTTGATTTAGTGGCAAAGTATTGATATAAAAAGTAACAGATTTTTTTTTGTACAAAGTATAAAAAGTGTGATATTATATAATGACTCCCTCGTTGGTCTACTGGTCGCAAGCGCTACTGCTGAGCATGAGGTCCTGGGTTCGATTCCCAAATCGGCCAAGGTATTATTGGGTTTTTCCAACAGTAATTTTTCAGTAGTAGCCCTGAGTCTGGAATTGTGCCCGGTTGATGGCAATAGGCTCGCCCCTTATTACATGGGACTTCAAAAAAATAACTGGCGAAATGTGGGTGTACTACAGGTACACCTCTGCCTAACCCTTCGGGGAAACAAAGCGTGATGCTATTTTATGTTAAAAAATAATCTGTTTTGAATAATTATTACCAGTGCTAGTATTTATTACCCAAGTTGACATCTGCAGGCTTGCATAATGTACTGTGTTAACGTTCATAGCCAGTTTGCTAATAATTTAAAACTAAAGTGTCAATTAACTCGTAATATTAGTAACAAATTACCTTACCTTCAAGCACTCCAAAATCGTAGTCCGATGCCTCTGGACAGCCGACGTGTCAACATGCACAGTCCTCAGCAGCGTGTTCAGCGCCACATATCTGATGTTTTTATCGTTGTTCAGCAGGAACCTGCCCAGAATGTTGATGGCCAGCACTCGCAGACTGCTCTCGGACTTGATGTCCATGATGGAGAGGACCGTCTCGTATAGGATGGTGTTGCCAACGTTTTTGCTGGTTTCCGTGTTGGTGGCAACCTGGGCTAGGATGTCGTTCATCGCTTCTGATGCTTCCGCGTCGTTCTTTCCTAGTATTCGGAGGAGGCGGAGGATTTTTACCTGTGGGTTTAGTTGATTATGTTAGTGTGGTGTAGTTAAATTACAATTTATAACAGCTGTTAAGCCCGTAATACACATATTTGCAACTTGCACAAAAATATGCAAGTAGCTTGCATGCCATTCACCAATCAGAAGTTGTTATGGCACACGGCATGCAAGCTACTTGCAACTTTTGTGCAAGTTGCAGGCATATGTATTCGGGGCTTTACGTCTAATGGCACGCTCAATCGATTATGTCGAGAGCTCAATGATGATTTCCATTGAAAAAGCTTGGTGCAGGGAAGAGTAAAAGACTATTCACTTTGGGAATAATTCCTGGCTGGTCCTAAGGATAAAGTGGGAACAAATAAAATCATAATAATAATACCAGCCTATTACTGTCCCACTGCAGGGCAAAGGCCTCTTCTCATACAGAGAAGGCACGAGCACTGATCACCACGCTTGCTCAAGACGGGTTGGTGATTTCAGACTTATATTAACTATAAGTCCAAGGTTTCCTCACGATGTTTTCCTTCACCGATGTCAATAATGTCCGAGATAAACTCAGAAAGTACATATGAAATGAATAAGTCACATTGGTACTTGCTCGGATTTGAAACCTCAACCTCATGCATGAGAGGCAAGGCCTTAACTGCTGGGCCATCATGACACAAATAATGAATAAATCAAAATCATATCCTAGCTAATATTATAAAAGCGAAAGTGAGGCTGGACAGATTTGGATGAAATCTGGCACATGTGTAGACCATGACCTGGTCATAGGATACTTTTATCCCGATACTTCTTTTTCTCATGCGGGTGAAACCCGGGGGCGCAGGTAGTCTACTATAATTTGTCGTTTAGACACGTGTATGAGTAAGGAAAGTCAGATAAACTTTGTTATATATTTCCTGATATTGGTAAAGGAAACAAACTTGATTTATATAGTTCGTTCACAACATTTCCTTTACCAATTGCCAGAGGGGAAATAACTATTTGGATTATCCGCGATAGTTGACTTGTTTTAGCGGAAAATAAATTAATGTTTGTTTGCAAAACGGGATTATGGATTCGTGTTAGATTAATGAGCTGTACAAAATTATTTAGTAGTTACGCAAAAGGAAATAAGTATTCGATAATTGGATAGTATGAATCCTGTGTAAATTATTGGCATGTTTTAATCAACTTTGCACTTAATATACAGGGTGATTGGAAGATGGGTGCAAAGCTTTAAGGAGAAGATAGTACAGACAATTTAGAACCATTTAAGCCATGGTTGTCTGAGACGAAGTCTTACCAATATTTTTTTTAATAAGGTTTAAAAAAAGTATTGATACAAATTTTCTGAACTTTAAAAGTCTGTAAAAAAAATCTAATGTTCATAGAAGCCTAAAAAATGTTTTGCTTGATTGCTTACACATTACTTTGATTAAATAAATAAAAAATGAACTCATGTATCATTCAATTTGGCCATAATTATGCAATTTACATAAAATTTTGAGAATTTCCGAAAAAAAATAATTAAATATTAGGTTAAAAAAATTGGTAAGACTTCGTCTGACAACCATGGCTTAAATGGTTCCAAATGGTCTGTACTATATTCGTCTTAAAGCTTTGCACCCATCTTCCAATCACCCTGTATATCTATCGCAAAAAGATCATTGTAAATAAAATTCTGACTTCCAAATATAATATTTTTGTTTCAGTGAATCAATTTGGCACTAATGGTATCTTTTATATATGATTCGGTTATAAATTCTAAATTATTTTCAAATAATAATTAAACTTTGTTACATTACCTGCAGGAACGGGTCTGAGACTCCACTGACGTCATGCTCCGGTGAATACCCGGCCAAAATCAGGTTTTTCAGTATCCTCACCAGATTCGGTACGATCTACAAACAAACCCATGCTCTTACATGTACTGACCACAGACAACAACTCGCCCAATGCACATAGACAAAGATTGCGAAGCGAGAAAAAAAAACAAACATTTTACGTTTCAGGCAAGTATTAAATACATACTAAATACTGTCGGAGATATATCAATGAGTTTACAGGCTTACAACACGATACGACAGCGAATATACATGGGACTGGGCACTTACATCGACAATAAAAAAAGAAAACAATAATATATGACCTTCAACCTCTTTGCAATAATTAGTCACGTTTACTCTCTTGTGCTGAATCCATACTGTGTTTTGAGTAGTTAGTAATGTGTGAGATGGGATTTCCAGATGAATGCATATAAAACTTTACGATATAAGGAAAATCTTTAGGAACTACAAATTCAAATTCAAAAGTCATTTATTCAAAATAGGCTGAGAAATCAGCACTTTTCGAACGTCAAAATTACATAAGACAGTCCCCCAAAAACACCCGCCCTTCACCACTTCCTAGTTCTTTAGCTGGGACGAAGAAGTGGCGCAACAAACTCCCCAGCTGCACAGCTGTCTGAATTGTTAGAAAAACTTGATTCTATACAAAAGTACTTATGCAAAATAATTTTAATGCCAAAAAAAAAAAAACTAAAATACTTTTTAATGCCTACATTCACACTACAATATGCCGAAACTGTTCTCGTTTCGATAAAAACTCTTCATCAATAAAAACAATGATAAGCATTTCTTTATCAAATAACTTTTGAATACTTATGATGATAGCTCAGCCCGACAGCAAGTAAATAAAAGCATTATTGCCAATTATTACTAATAATATGTTTATAATGTTTATGATCTCTGGAAATCCCAAGTGTTATCGATACAATTACATACATGGAAAGAATTAGGCTATAGAAGAATCGTAAGTAAGGGAACTACCAAATTATTATTAGTAGGGCAAAAACAAAGAGTTGAAATACTATAGAATAGAGTATAGAAAAAGTGTTTACCATTAAGTATATTATACTTTCTATGATAAACTCAAGGGTATTCACAATTTATTTAACAAAAGAGACAACTTTAAAAGTAATCAAATCTTAGTACTTCTTTTTAACTGATTCAAAAAAGGGGGAGGTTATACGTTTCTTCAATTGTGGACCGATTTTGAAAATTGTAGTCATTTTTTTTTTTTAAGAAAATATTTTTTTTGTTGTAAGGAGTTTCATTAAAGAAATTCTGCAAAATCTATAAAACAAATAATTTGGTAGTTACTAGAAAGAGTAGCTTCTATCTAAGTAAGAAGATGATGTTCTTCAGAAAGTTCTATCTACCTAAATATACTTATGATATTATTATTATTTTTAATTATGTAAGTATGTGCCTACTTCGAGTGCTATTCATACAAGTTCTTACTTTTCTATCACTACTCGAATGATTGAGAGTTTTGTTTTAAACCTTTATGATTCTGTCCCATGATTTTGCGAGAACCATACAGTCAACTAGCCACGTAAATAATGAGCTTATTTTTTAAAGTTTTCGTTCTTATTCAATCTGCCTAGTCTTTTCCCAACTACGGGTCGGCTTCCAGTCTAACCGGATGTGGTTGAATACCAGTATTTTACATGGAGCGACTGCCTATCTGACCTCCACAACCCAGTTACTGAGTACGATACCTCTTGGTAAGACTGGGTGTGAGGTTGTCTGGTTTTCGTTCTTATTATCTAGTATAATGAGGCTAATTGCAAAATCAATACTGACATGACTAAGTTGACTATAAGGCTTCCGGCAAACAGCTTAACTTTATAACCCACGTATAAATATGGTTATACACAATATTACAATCATGCTTGTTCTATAGTCTGTTGACAGTGTATGTATCTGACATATTCTTATCTTATTTTTTTTCGCGCATGAGTACATCTGTACATTCCCCCTTATATTTGCATTTAAGATGGTCACCCTACTATTAAATTTTAAGAAAATATATTTCTTAGAATATTTGAGATCACAAGAGTTGATTGAATACTCAGAACTACAAAATTTATGGATAAGGCAAGGTTACTTTTATGGATCGAGCACCGCAAATTATATTAACACTTGGTGACATCATTTGAATTAAATTTTGACAGGTGACACTTTTATACAAAACACGTATCATCATAGCCTATAAATGCATGTGTCCATGGTTTAAATTCGCGTGACATCATTTGAATATAATTTTTGATGGTGACACTTTCCTACACAATTATCGATTCTAAATGTAAGTAGTCAAGGTTCAAAATACATTGTCATCAGACTACCAACACGTATAAAGTGCATGGATCAGCGTTTGTATGTTACCTCGCGCTGCCCGCTCTCCTACGGGACAACACAAACACATCATTAGTGTTACATCATACTTTACGAACGATTCATTATAATTACAATAACAACAACTAGCATTATTACAATACCCGGCCGTAAATATAGTACCGTCAACCGCACGTCGGTGGCAATACCTACTTGAACAACGAAAACCGCCCTAAAGCCTGATGTACACGGGTAGAGTTAACGCTACAGTAGCGTAATACTCTACCAATTTCAGTAGAGTATCTGTCTACAAGTAATTTTATATTTTATTAGTAGAGTAACTAGTGTTTAAAGCAGTTAAAAAAAAAAAAACCCGTGAATACGATGACCACATCTGTTACCGCCCCGGTTCAATTGCGGCCGAGCGCTGCAAGCAGAAATAGTCCTTACGATGTATAGATATGAAGTTCTCCGATGGTACGTCGCTCTAATATCGTCCGTCACTCAATGGAGTCTGTATAAGTTCTACTCTACTAAACGTATACATGGGTCGACTAGGCGGTAAAGTGTGGGGTAGAGCAGAGTGGGCACCGTGGTGGGGGAAGGCAAGTGGTAGAGTTGCTTGGCCGCGGGGCTAGTCACTCTACTCTTTCAAGTTTTAGTACTCTACTCTACCCTCTTAATGCTGTCTACATTGGTATATAGCATAGTTAGTACTCTACCGTAATACTGTACCGTTAACTCTACCCGTGTACACCAGGCTTAACTGCTTTGAAATGGCGACGAATTGTCAAAGTGAAATAGTTGTAGACGCGGTTGACTATACTCCAAAGTTTTAGAAAGAAGTTTGGCTTTGCAGAACGTCGTCTCTGTCACTCATATGTGTGTGAGCATCTTTTTCTAAATCGCAGACCACACTGGGAACGAAACGAAACGAAGCTACAGATAGTGGCCATTCAGGAAGACCACCCAAACGCTTATAGCACAAGAGTGCAACATACCGCTAGTGTTTAATTATTGTCGATACATACTAATGAACTATGAGTGGGTAGTTAGTATACACGACAAAACTAAAACACTAGCACTGTTGCACACTTGTACTGTAAGCGATTAGGAATAAAAGGGCGCGTCTTCGTGATGGCACTATCTGTAAGTTTGTTTAGCTTTCTTCCGCGTCTTTTCATACTTAGGTTATCACCCCGTACTAAGCGAAACGAAAACAGAAGTATGAAAAGACGCGAAGGAAAGCTAAACGAAGTTAGCTTCGTTCGTTTCGCTTCGCTCCAAGTGTGGTCTGCGCTTAAAGCTCGATATGTCATTGTAGCGGTTACACCGCCACATACGAACTACGCATCAAAGACATGACGTCACACAAATCCTGCATCGCGCAATTAGAGTTTACCGCGTGAACGACATATATAAGACTATCCGACATCAACAGTTGGGCAGTCGGCCCGCCAGACACAACACCCGTCTGGTTGGAGGATCCTCCCTTTTCTGTGGTGGATGGGTGAACTTTACACCCTGTTCCTCATGCTCCTAAATCATACTTACAACCGGGTATGTACTTAGAAGACTTTAGAATAGCTGCATTTGGTTACGTAGTCGCATTAGAATACATGGATGAGGGCAGGAGGATGTTCAGCTTCGCTTGAAGGCCAACGCACACCGGCGGACAGCATCAAAAAGATTTGCCGAAGTGCATCCCGCGGTATGCCACGGGGGAAATTGCCTCTACCCCGCGATCGTATGCTTGCGGATTTCGGCGCATACCGATGCGAAGGCATGCGGGCCTTCGCATCCCGCCACGGTATCCTCCAGCGCGCTCTTGGATACCGCAGAGAGAAATCACCTTGAATGCTCCGTGGTCGGTCTCTGAGCTTTGGAATCTATATCTTGTTACCATTAGATACGTTTGAATTTACGTTGGTAAATTTAGAATACTTTGCCCCGCCGTCCGCTGATGTGAGCTGGTCTTTAGAATACCTACATGCTGGGCCGATCCCAAATAAATTGGGAGAAAGAAAAAGGGCAGGAGAATGATTAGTCGCTTTAGGCTAAGCAAACTATGTTACACTTAAGTAAGTGTTAGGTAAAACTAGAAATGTGTACAGAACTAGTACATTTAAAATTATAGAACGCACGTGAGGGTATCTTAAAGAATTCCTGCATTTATAAACACTGTACACAATTCTATTGTAAAATATTTTTCAGTGAACAGCCTAGCTTATCAAAGGCTAGGGCTAATGATTGAAAGATGTATGACAAGTTTCACCAAGCTACCTTTTCCTGGAATTATTGATAAGTTGATGATTCATTATTCTATAGGTATTTTCGATACTGTATATACTGAACGTCCAAAAAAAAACAATCTGCCTAGCTTTTTCCTCTATGTTGAGGTCAGCTTCCAGTCTAACCGGAAGCAGCTGAATACCAGTATTTTACACACGATATCTCTTGGTAAGACTGGCTGTCAGACTTTCGAGCTTCTGACTACCCGTAACGACTGTCAAAGATCCACGAATGAGAACCAGGACCCACGGATAACATGCTTTCCCAGGCACGGAGGGGTATGTAATGGGTGGTCACCCATCCACGAAAAACCGCGGCAAGCGTAGCTTAACCTTCGATCGCCCCGTGGAACCATTGTATACAAATAACTGACTGATGGAGAAATCGGATGTTTGATTACCAACCAATTATTTATTATAATATTTATAATACATAAGAATAATTATTATTGTCACGTATAATAAAACAAAAACAATAGTTTTACAGGCTAACAGACCGTGTACACGTTGCCATTACTATGGATATGATAAGAGATTGATAAGACAAGTAGGTACTGGCTAAAAACGACGCGACTTTGATAAGCACATGAGGTGTAGGTATTACTTCCATTGCTATTTACGTGTCATTGGAATATTATTGAGATATATTTATAGAATTGTTTTGCTAAATAAAATATCGTAACTTGTATAGAATATTGAATATATTCCTATTCCTGAATTATATCAAGGAAGTAAGTAAATGCACAGGAGATACATTTAAAATAAAATAATACACACTACGAATATTTATGTTCCCAAGGTCGTGCACGTGTTTCCAATTTCACCGCAGTGTAATTAAATTGATTGGTACACAAAATATTCAATACTCAATATCTTCATTGCTTTACCATAAAGCTTCGTGCAGACTAGCGCGACGCGACACCGGCTATTGTTATACCGTGAAGTTTTCTTTGAGCTTGTATTGTTCAAGTCGCGTCGCGCTGGTCAGCACGAGCCTTTATGTGTACTTAGGTGGTAACTATAATTTAGATAATTATGGACCCTGTGGGGCACAGCAAAAGGGAAGGAGAGAGGAAGTCCTGTTTTACGAGATATTAAGTTGTTTTTGCGGGAACAAGTTTCATTCTGAATTCTGTGTATCTCTGTGTATTTGTTCATATAAGTACGTAGGAAAACGGCTACATTAGCTCGTAATCAGTATATTTATAGTTTATGGATAAAAGGGCGGAATATGATTTAAAACACAGCCAATACTACTACAGCAGTTAGCTGACACCATGAAAGTAAGGAAAAAGTTAATATGAGCAACAATTAACTTCCATACACTAAACTACAAGTAGGTACTCATGTATTTTACCCTAAAAGCCGTAGCATAAACGGTCCAGTATTAGCAATACGGAATTAAATCAAAACCTGTATTACGACGCAAACAGGTTTAACGACCGCGATTACGGTTAGATATTGAGTTATATGTAATTATCGATTACTGAATCGGATGCGTTCGATAGAGATAAGGTTGGATGGTCAGGAGGCCTATTGGGGGTAAATAATGAGCTTATTTTTTTAAAGTTTTCGTTCTTACTCAATCTGCCTAGCCTTGTCCCAACTACGGGTCGGCTTCCAATTTAACCAGACGTAGTTGAATACCAATATTTTACATGGAGCGGCTGCCTATCTGACTTCCACAACCCAGTTACTGGGTAACACGATACCACTTGGTAAGACTGTCAGACTTTTTGGCTTCTGACCTCTGATCTATCCGTGCAGCTGTTATTTTTTGCCACGACCCCTCACATAGTACCAGGAACTTTATATTGCAGTAAGAGTTAGTTCTATGACAAAAATATGAACTAATAAACTTAAGCGAGAATGGAAATACCAAACGAAGTAAATTATTGGATGCTATGCTGATTCTTCATGACCTTACAACAGATTTTATGATATTTACAAGAAAATATTCAACTTAACACCCCGTTACCACCATGTGTACACTAAATTTTCTATGTCCCTTGTAACGAGTTTAAAATATCGTTACATGCTTCTCGTCAGTTAGTCGATTTCGGAACGTTTTTTTTTTGCTGTCATCGATTGTGTTTGGTGGAAGCTGTCAACTTTGACGTGATCACTTTTGCGACGAACATTCCTGATGTAGTATTGAATTTTAACGACATTTTTTAATCGGGATAAATCCTGGGTATTGGCGGCCTATTGATGCCGTAAACTTCTAAAACTTTCCCTCAGGACGTGGTGACGTAGGAATAATCCTTCATTTCTTTGGTAAGATTGAATTCTTTCGGATTGATAAATTGGATAGCGTGACGAGTGCTCGATATCATACTAAATTATTGTTCCAGGCTTTTAAGTGATTTGTCGCCCGCCTGAATTTTGTGGTGCATTTAAATTTGCCATTTGTTGGAAAAGACGGTAAGTTATTATTACTCGTGGAACGCCACGCTTCCCAACGTTTGGGAATCCTGAACAATTTATTAATTCTCTGTAAATTTTGTTTCAGCCGGATTTTGACCGAACCTGGTCCCGACGTCTTTTTTTTTTTTCTTCTCTTTTCTTTTCGATTTATTTTCTTTACTGGATATATTTCTACAAGGGATATTTTTATCCCTACCATCAACGCCACGATCCTAGAGGTTTTATTTAATCATTTCTTTTTTTTACTACCTACCTTTTTTTATCAACAAAGATGCAATAGTAATGTAAGTTCCATAATAATAATATTGTAAATTCAATGATAATAATGTAAGTAATTATAACCTTTTTTTTTTTTGTATTTAATTTCATAATTTTATTACTCTGAAGCTACTGGCAATTAATTAAACAAGGTATTAGCAAAGGAAATTCCATTCTTTTATTCATTTAATTAGCTACCTACCGGCAGATTAAAAGTCTGACTCTCCGAAGTGTTCTATCTGGCAAGTTTGGTTTATTTAAAACATATTGTGTGCATCTCCAAGGCGCCCGAAATTATTTTATTGTTTAATTTGTATTTTTTTTATAGGAGAACACACCAACTTTACACATTTTTATTAAATTGGGCGAGCTCCCAACACATGTGACACTCATGTACAACCCATCCATTACATTTGTCGCTCTGCGAACAGGGACTTGAAGTAGCTTCATTGTATCTTATAAATTATTATTGCATCTTATATTTTGTAGTATTGTTTACAGAACAAATTAGATAGTTTCTGTAATACACTTTTTTTGGAATGTTGTAATTTACAACTAAGTTTTCTTGATGTTTCCTAGTAAATATGTAAGTAAACAATATTTACTAACAACTTTATTGTACTATTGTGTGTTTAACTTTTATGGTTACAGCAATATCATTATACTCTTGCAAAATCAACATATTGTATGGTAAGACAGTTTTGTTTTGTATAAGTGACTCAACGGTGTAAAACTAAGTGCGGTGTTTCATATTAGATTTTAAACAAACTTTGGTTTAACTTAAGTAATACCTAATCATAGTTTTAAGTGATCTTAGCTTATCCTGTAAATTATTACTGCATCTTTTCACTTTGATATTTTTCATAAAAATCAACTTGTAGGTAACTTAAAAAATATTTTTTCACTTTAACCTCAAATAGTTTACAACTTGTGATATTTTGCCCTGCTTTTCTTATCATATTGTTTATTCATAATGGATAAAGAAGATCAATCTCCTCTGCCTCTTGCTAAGGATAACATGGAATCTGATGGTGCATGCACAGTTCCTAATGTTGCACCTGTTGCTCCTGACATGATTAATTTGACAGAACTACTACTTGCTTTTGATCATAATGACAGGATTGCACTTTTCTTCAGCTTTTGCGATGCACGCTTTGTCTTCGTTTAATTCTATGAATGTTTTGGTTCATGAACATAGGTACCTATTCAAAAGAATTTAGCTTCTGCAATTACTTATTATTAAAAATAATTTAGCTTCTGCAATTATAGTACCACAGAACGTGAATTACTTGCTATTTTAGCTTCAATAGAACATTTCAGACCTTATGTTGAAGGAATGAAGTTTACTGTAATAACTGATCATGCTAGTTTAAAATGGCTTTTAGGTCTTAGCAATCCTAGTGGACGCTTAGCACGTTGGGCTGCTAGAATTTCTCAATTTACTTTTGATATAGTTCATAAAAAAGGATCTTTACATTTAGTTCCAGATGCTTTATCTCGTATTGAAGTCGCCGCTATAGAAATCTCTCAAAATAATTTAGTTTTGCCAGACGATGATATTTATGATCCATGGTATAAAAAAGTATTTATTAATTGTCAAAAGTCTCCTTGCAGATATAAGAACTTTAGAGTAGAAAATAAAACCTTATATAAATTTTGTAAAAGTAAGTTTGATCCTAATAGTAATCTTAATTGGAAAATAGTTATTCCTAAAGAACATATTTTAGATACAATTCGTTCTAATCATGATGACATTAATTCTGGTCATCTTGGTATCCATAAAACTTTAAATAAATTAAAACAACACTATTTTTGGAAAGGGATGTTTAATGATGTTCAAAAATATATTCTAGCTTGTGATACTTGTAAAGCTTATAAACACACCACACAACCTCCTTTTGGTATTATGGTTAACCCTAAAAAAGTTGATCGACCTATGCTAATGCTTTCAGTGGATATTATAGGTATATTACCTAAAGCTTATTCTGGACATAAATATATTCTCTCGGTTGTTGATGTGTTCACTAAATACTGCTGGATTTTTCCTATGATAAATGCTACTACTAGAGTAATAAATAAACTTTTTGAAAAAGAAATATTTCTTAAATTTGGTTGTCCTAAAATAATTGTTTGTGATAATGGTACACAATTTACTTCTAAACATTTCGTAGAATTTTTGAAAGGTTATAATATCACAAAAATATTTTATAATTCTTTATACACGCCTCAAAACAATACAGTTGAGAGATATAATAAAACTGTTGAAACTTGCATTGCTTGTTTTGTTAAAGATGATCATAGAACTTGGTCTAAATATTTACCTCATGTTCAACTAGCTTTGAATAATAGTGTGAATCTAGCCACAGATTTTACACCTAATTTTTTGACGTTTGGAAGGGAACTTATTTTTGATGCTTCTTTACATCGTTTAAGTGACTCTATAGATAATTTAGATGAACTGGAAGTTTCCCATAGAACTCACTATGCTGATTCTCTTAATTCACTTAGTGAAATTTTTGTTAAAGTTCAAACTCATTTATTAAAAGCTTATCAGCGTAATGCTCGCTATTATAATAAAGGTCGCAAAGTCATTTCTTTTGATGTGGGTGATGTCGTGTGGAGAAGGAGTTTCGTTCAATCTCATGCACCTACTTATTTTTCAGCAAAACTTGCTCCTAAGTTTATTAAATGTAAAATTATTGAAAAGATCTCTGATAATGTTTATAATCTGAAAGACCTTAATAAGGGTACCGCTGGTCGTTATCATGTTAAGGATATAATTAAATTCTAATTTGGTTTCCAAGTGTAAGTCTTGATTTTGATAATTTTGTTTGAAGATCACTTATGATAGTGTGATGTATGATGGGATGGTTGATAGGTTATTAGTGATTTGAATGAGAGTATGTTAGTTAACTTCTTATAAATTTATTGAATTTGATTTCTTAACTTTCTAAAATACAACTTAGGACCTTTTAATAACTTTTCTACCCACACGAATACGTTTCTCATATCAAAGGATCTTATTATTATTATTAATATTTTGTTTATGTATCTTATTAATATTTTTATACATATCTTATTATTATTATTCTTTTATACAGTCTTGTATACGATTTTTATGTATACATTTTTGTATAAAATTTCTTAGTTGTTACCCACTGCTTGTGTACGCTTTGTTTTCACTTGTAGTGGTTAACCTATTTTTTTACGGATCTCGGTATATTTTTTTCCTTGATTTCGTTGTTTTTTTGCTTCTGTGCTCGGAAGGTTGGTAGTGTTGAGCCGATCACAGGATGCATTTCTTGTTCTGCTATTGTGCTCGGGATATTGGTGGTGTTGAGCCGATCACAATATGCATCTCTTGTTCTGCTATTGTGCTCGGGATATTGGTGGTGTTGAGCCGATCACAATATGCATTTATTTTCGAAGGTGTTTGTGCTCGGAATATTGGTGGAGTTGTGCCGATCACAACATTCTTTATATTTTTTGCATTTGTAGAGATGTGGAGATTTCGAACTGTGTCTCACAGTTATAATTTGTTCTTGCTAGTCAGTGGCGATGGTGCCTAACTGCACTCTTACAGACATTTTTGGATTATTCTCGTTAGACAGCGGCAATTGCGCCTAACTGTACTCAAATTAATATTTTTATCGTGTTATATACTTGTTAGTCGGTGGCTATGGTGCCTAACCGAACTCAAATTGGTATTTTTTTTTGTTGTTGTTTCTAGAGTTATACTGTATGTTAGTCGGTGGCTATTGTGCCTAACCGTACTCAATTCAGTATACTCTTGTTGTGCTCTTATACAATATTGATCAGCGACTATTTCGCTTGACTTATTTGTTTTTATATGCATGTTATTTTAAGAAATAGTCATAGAAACTATTTTTTTGTTTAGTTGTTGTTAGACTTAGCGGATATCTTCCTTGCGGTCTAATAATCCTATCTTTTATTTTTTTGTTTTGTTGTATTTGGAATTTATATTTCCTATTTTTTGTAATTTTTTTTCTTTTGCCTTGTTTATTTTTTAGCATAAAAGAAATTGCTTTCTTTTATTTTTTCGGGGAGGGATGTAATGTAACGAGTTTAAAATATCGTTACATGCTTCTCGTCAGTTAGTCGATTTCGGAACGTTTTTTTTTGCTGTCATCGATTGTGTTTGGTGGAAGCTGTCAACTTTGACGTGATC
Source organism: Xanthia togata (assembly GCA_963853775.1). Lineage (NCBI taxonomy): Eukaryota > Metazoa > Arthropoda > Insecta > Lepidoptera > Noctuidae > Xanthia > Xanthia togata. Next base: position 4,937,483 of record OY970802.1, on the reverse strand, counting down.
ACTTTTGCGACGAACATTCCTGATGTAGTATTGAATTTTAACGACATTTTTTAATCGGGATAAATCCTGGGTATTGGCGGCCTATTGATGCCGTAAACTTCTAAAACTTTCCCTCAGGACGTGGTGACGTAGGAATAATCCTTCATTTCTTTGGTAAGATTGAATTCTTTCGGATTGATAAATTGGATAGCGTGACGAGTGCTCGATATCATACTAAATTATTGTTCCAGGCTTTTAAGTGATTTGTCGCCCGCCTGAATTTTGTGGTGCATTTAAATTTGCCATTTGTTGGAAAAGACGGTAAGTTATTATTACTCGTGGAACGCCACGCTTCCCAACGTTTGGGAATCCTGAACAATTTATTAATTCTCTGTAAATTTTGTTTCAGCCGGATTTTGACCGAACCTGGTCCCGACGTCTTTTTTTTTTTTTCTTCTCTTTTCTTTTCGATTTATTTTCTTTACTGGATATATTTCTACAAGGGATATTTTTATCCCTACCATCAACGCCACGATCCTAGAGGTTTTATTTAATCATTTCTTTTTTTTACTACCTACCTTTTTTTTATCAACAAAGATGCAATAGTAATGTAAGTTCCATAATAATAATATTGTAAATTCAATGATAATAATGTAAGTAATTATAACCTTTTTTTCTTGTATTTAATTTCATAATTTTATTACTCTGAAGCTACTGGCAATTAATTAAACAAGGTATTAGCAAAGGAAATTCCATTCTTTTATTCATTTAATTAGCTACCTACCGGCAGATTAAAAGTCTGACTCTCCGAAGTGTTCTATCTGGCAAGTTTGGTTTATTTAAAACATATTGTGTGCATCTCCAAGGCGCCCGAAATTATTTTATTGTTTAATTTGTATTTTTTTTATAGGAGAACACACCAACTTTACACATTTTTATTAAATTGGGCGAGCTCCCAACACATGTGACACTCATGTACAACCCATCCCTTACACCCTTTATAAAGTTATCGATTTTTTTAAAGAAAATGCTAATAATTTTATTAAGATCCGTTTATTCTGAAAGTGGGAAACGTCGCAAGTCAATTATTTCGCTGTTTTGTTTAATTTGGCAATAATTCTAAATGGAAATATGAAATGTGGCTAACTAGCGAACTAGAATATTAATAATGAATTGCAATTATAATACTGAATTTGATGTTGGTAAAAAGGCATTAGGAAAGTTTCCAAATACTTTTTTTTTACATCTAAAACTAATTATTCGGTGTTATGATATTAATAATTGCATTTCATATTCAATATTTTAGTCCACTAGTTAGCCCCATTTAAATATTTGACAGCTATTTGCGACGTTGCCAGTTTTGGGATAAGCGCTCTTAATCAATTCCAATACATTTCATAACGATGGAGAAAAGCTGCTTCATTGCTGGCTATAATCAATCAATATTTGATGTCGTAAACAGACATGTCATTTGCACAGGTCTAGAATGAAAAAAACATTTGACTAACTATTTACAAACGAACGCAGAATATTAGTAGTACAATATCTAAAGCGGTATTGTACATTACCACAGATGGACACAGATGGTTCACTCTGCAAAATCTATTAAATAAAAAGCGACTCTTGCTACGCCACAATAAAGTGCAATTCAGGTCGCACAGAGCTAATTACCTACAGTTATATTCACCAAGAAGTAGCCTCTCTTTCTATCACGTAACTGTAACTATTATATCTTCTGACTTCGTTACATTCACTGAATTGGCCCGACAATACGGGCCCGCCGCGTACTTGTATCATAATACCTTTTTTTTTTTGGCTGGGAAATTATCAATTGACTTCTCCCGCTCTGGGCGGAGCGGGAGGGCGTGTCAGACTCTTACTGACTAAAACCCACCCGTGTTCTTTCAGTTGCCTGTACGTTGCCAGGGCCTGGTCCGTATCGGACGGCGAGCTAGCCATCGCTCACCGTCCGCAAGCCCGCGCCTACGGTGGCCGAGAATCGGCCTGCGATTCCCGACGACCAGGGCGTCTCCTGCGGCGGCTAGGGGCGTGAGGGCGCAAAATTTGCCTCTCCCTCACGCGTTCCGGCTACTCCTTCGCGAGCATTACTGCTTCGCAGAAGGAGGTGACGGCCACCCATGCCCTCTCGCTCCGTACCATGGCCTGGATCAGGGCCGAACACGAGAGATCACCGACACCGATCGCCTCCACTGTAGCTTCATAACTAAAATGCGGAGTGCTCCATCTGTATCATCTGTGACATTACCTACTTTATTTTTCACACGTGGTTAGTTAAAGACATAAATGACTTGTTTGTTCTCTACTGTGACAATATATACTCGTAAGTCATAAATGACGTTGTATAATTTTATGCAAGTACTAAACGCTAACGTTTGTCACAGGCGAGATCATAAAAAGAAGAGCGAGACACCACGCGACCCGTTTTAAGTTCCCGTACTAAATATTTATCGTCCTCCTCGTACGTTTCATGACCGCGATTGCCACGAACCTTGGCGTTTAGTATAACCGTTATCGTTGAGTAAAATCTTGTAAAAATATCAATAGCCTAGAATATTTTTCGCCATTTATCATCTACACTTAACCTATTTCCGAAACAAATGACAGTGAAATGACCACCCTAATGCCTTTAAAATACATGCAAAAGAGAACCTTAGTTACGACTGCATAAGATTAATATTTGTTCTACTATGTTTATTTTAATTCCTAACTTAAATATAGTATGGGCAAATATCAGAAAGTCATAATGTAGGGCACGTTGTTTTAAATAAAAATCCGTCTTAACATAATGAAATAAGGTTGATATTCGAAGACTCACCTTCTTGAAGTGGTTGAGGGTATCAGGGCTGTTCTCACACATCTCAGTGATGAGGGTTACGCCAGTTATCAGCACACCTGGCGATGTTCATACAATGTTTAATTAGTTTGTTCTTTCATATACATGTAAGTATTAAAAAATGTTAAAAAGTTATTAAAAAGTTCTGTCAAGTACTCGTGGTCGTTTTTTTTTTTATTAGATGGCAAACAAGCAGATTCCAAGACACCAATCAATCAACTACAATTCAAAGAGACAGCAAAGTGTCTTTGTAAAAACACTCTTTCGCCAAAGGCACAATATAATTTCGGATATTAAACGAAAGGGGAGCAACACTACACATACTCAACAAAATCCAAACCGGGCTTTCCTGTACTCGCGTTGCACGGAATTTCTTATAGTAAAAGAATGTAGGTTCAACATAATATATAATGTTTTATCTTCCTCTGATAAAAGTTAATAGAAATAGCTACAAGGAGTGGAATTTGAGCGAGTTAGTAAGTAAGGTAATATAGATGTTATGCGCCATGGACGTGCGACAGCCTTATTAGGCAACTGTCCCACGGTCAACGAGGAAGCGACTAGTTATCAACGATGTTCTCGCTCAAGAAACTCACAAAAGACTGTAGGTCCAGCGCAGGTAAAAGAGATACATCCTAACTAATATAATGAATGCGAAAGTGAGTTTGTTTGTTTCTCACGCTAAAACGTCTGAACGGATTTGGGTTTAATTTGGCACATGACCTGACTATGACCTGGAGAAGGACATAGGCTTTTCATGCTGGATCACAGACGAAGTCTCGCGCAACAGCTAGTATGTTAATAGTTGACCGCTGACCGTTCACATAGCCGGCAAGTACTCGTTTGTCGCAACGACAAGAGCTGTCAAAGAGAGTAGAGTACTCGTCGCTGCTCGCTTGGCGGGCAGAACACTCGCCGAGAGACTCACGCTTGGTATACACGCATACCAGCGAGTAATCGCTCATCGCAGTCGCGCACTCGCTACTCGCCAACTAATTTTTAGTTGCTAGCTCTATTCTCTTCTCGTTAATCAGCGGCGCGCGGCAGTGGGACAGGTGCCTTAGTAACATAGCGTGCCTCACGTCGGAACTGTGCGTGTGCTCATTGACTTATCAGAATCAATATTATGTTGTAATGTTCTGTGTGACTTGCAATAATAATTTTATGGTTTTCTGTGTTTACGCTATGTATACGAGATGTGTATTTAAGAAGCTTTTTACCTCAAACCTATGTCATATGTTTTTTCTGTACTTTAATGTGTCTAGTCTCATCGGAAATATCGCTCAACGTTATAAAAGAAAACTAAGATGGACGTCGTTTGACATATTAATTATAAGACCTTCATACTGTACTCATGTTTTACAAAATAAATATTATAGTATATTATCTTGACCAAAAAGTCTAGACACATAAAACTGTTTAGGTGTATCTAGCAAAATCCATACCCTTGCCAACTAATAACAGTTATACAGGTAAGGCCTTTTCTTCTTGATTTCCTTAGTAAATAACGTGCATCATCATTTAGCTGAAAACCGTCTCCTTCTGCATATGCTGGTCCTGCTCCATAGGACAATTTAGAATCTAGACAAAATCTACTTGGTTGCCAATAATTTAATTGTATAATATTATTTTTTATAAGTATAACATTCCAAGATAAACTACAATCGATATCGCTTCAAAAGAATCGATTCGAAGTGAAAACTTATCGAGTACGATAGCCACCCCCAAAGTAGACCGATGATCTGATGGAGGTCGTGGGAAACCACAGGATAATAGATCAGTATCCTTACCATGATTCTTCTCAGTCAACAAGCTCCTAGTAGCAGGCAGGAACATTTCCATCAAATCAGGAACTCTTCTGATAATCCGGAAAGCGCATAGCGCTGCCTTCTTCTTGATATACGCGTTAGGAGACTTGATGAGGCGTTCCACCTCTGAGGCCAAGTCCCGGGCCATTTCCGGAGAGGCTATGGCCCCGAGGGTGCAGAGGGCAAGGCCAACTACGAACTGGGTGTTGCTATTGAGGTCACTGTTGAGAAAAGGTTTGAGGAGTTAGAAATGTAGTTTTTGTAGGTAGGTCTTCTATTCTTGTGAAGGAGTGAACAGGTGCAGTGGCTACAAGATTAACCAGTCAGTAAGGTTGATATTGGCGCTGACTGACCACTTCACCCGGTTATCTTTATCAAATGTATTGTTGCTATTGTGCGGTAGGTCGTACGTCAGTGGTTAGTATAAGCTGGCTCATTTTCTTTTGAATTTCCGTGCTACGCTACTAGTCCCAGTGTAGTATGGAGTACACGTAGGTACGTACTATACGTAGGTAAGTGCCACTGACATGCGGCCTACTGTTCCAAGACCGACATAAACAGTGTTTTTTCCCAAGAAAATTACATTATAAATAATGTTATATTTATGATTATGACTCTCCGCGCGAAGAAATAATACATAACATTTGTTGGATGATTCTACTCCTGTGCGTGGGAGCGAACATCTCAGGCTAAAAGCTTGACATTTCATCGTAGGTGTAACAACAAAAGACCCTTGTAGGTGCTTTGAATAATCTATGAGGACAATCATATTGTACTAAGACCTGAATATCAAAGGCGCTTCGTTTCGGTAGGCACGTAAAGGTAATTTGTAGTTTCAAAACAAAACCTGACGAAGGCATTAAGGATTGGATAAGACCCAAGTATGACAATCACAGAAGGCAAAACATAAAAGACTAATTAGGCAGTCGACCAACATGGGTTGGCCAATCAAGATGGAGCTTTTCGATCGACGTAAAAGCCGCAGCTTACAGCATTTTTTTTTTGCCAAAGTTGGCAATTCTGGTAGTTAATAGGTAACTTCGCAAAATGAAACGCAATTGGCAATCTAGTCGGGACAGGTAGCGGAAAAACCGTATAGTACAACTTAACGATTTTCCTTTATTTAATTAGCGTTTCGAATACTAAGAAAATTACTGTCGTTTGAGTAGGTGTCACGTTAGCCGGTATTAGTTTATGTTTCTTTTGGTAGGTTTTTTTCACACACGCTCCTTGTGGCAACATTTTTCTATGCATATTTTAGTGTACTTTCCATTTTGTTTCAAGTACATATTTTAATGATTTAGTTCTACATAATCGACTGTTTGAACTTAAATATTAACGAGCATTCTAGGAAAAAAAAAAAAACGATTATTTGTAGTTCAATTGTGGTTCTTTTACTGGTTCCATTACTAGTTGCAGTTGTCATCCTAGTTTTCCTAATAAGGTTAGCAGATCAGAGGTCTAAAACAGTGTAAAATTTTAAAGTGTATAGGCAACATTTATCTCTGGATCCAGATGGTCATTTACATTAATTTTAAATGTATTTTTCCTCAACTTGGTTTCTGTCAGATTTCATTAAATATGGAAAATATTGCCAATTTTTTTTGTAGATATTCCCAAACATTTATTCGATATTTATGTTCGCAACTTTAGTTTTAAACTATGGCATATTTTTATGAATGTAGAGGATTTAAAATCAACGCACCTTACGTTCTGGACCTTATTTAATATTTCCAAAATGAGGGCATAATAAATTATACTCGTGTCAATATTAACATAATAAATTATAACAAAACATCACGCCTTGTTTCCCCGAAGGGTGGAGGCTGAGGTGTACCTGTAGTACACCCACATTTCTCCAGTTATGTTTTTTTTAAGTCCCATGATATAGGGGGCGAGAAATTCCTGTTGGAAAAACTCAATAATACAACTATTTCTAACTACTCTACTATAACTTAATCAATTATTTCTTTACATAATACTTTACTAAGGTGACAGTATTACACAAGGCCATGACTCGCGGTGTCAACGACACAGGGCAATCTGCTTACTGATAAAAATGGCAGGTGCAGACGTTATCAAACAATTTATGGAAATTTAAACGTAATAGATGCACTGAACATATTGTTCTATATTTAATGTTAAAAATGGTAAGTGGAGGCGTTATCAACTAATTTATGGAAATGTAAACATAAATAGATGCACTGAACATTTTCTTCTTTATTTAATCAAATGTTATTGAAACTAGGCTGAGAATCAGCACTTTTTGAATACTAGTTAGCCATATTTCATATTTCCATACAGTAACTTTGCCGAATTAATCAAAACAGGTAAATATTTGACAGCTATTTGCAACGTTGCCAACTTGAATTTTTTTTTACTAGGAATTTCTCAGATTTCTCAGTAACTGCCTGGATACTGGCCGGTTAATGACAATAGGCTCACCCCTTATTACAAAAGACAGCATTAATATGTAGGTAGGTACACCTCTAATAACTACCTCTTCAGGGAATATTATAGGCGTGATATTGCGTTAAGATTATGAACCAGAGCTGACCTTTATATATTCCCAGCCTTTGCGTGGTTCACGTACAAAATATTATTTAGCTGTCTTTCCGTGGGAGCTAGACAGGATTAAAGTGGGTAGAATACGAGGCACACACAAACGAATAATCCTGATTTTCCTATTTTTAGCGTAGGGATGGTCTAGAAAGGTCAAATGAGAGACGATAACAGTAGGGATGATGAAAATATTTTTTCACACCACCTGCTCGAAAATGTCAAATTATATGTCAAGCAACCTTAACCTAAAGTGAGTCATTAGTGGCCGGGGGCACAGCCGGTCAATAATGTTGTACTGGATTTCATTATGACCCGCTGGTCAATAATGTTGTACTGGATTTCATTATGACCCGCTGGTCAATAATGTGATTTGAATTTGGAATCTCACATGCTCAGCTAAATTGGTAGTATAGTACTAACAAACACCCTTCGGAAGAGGAAAGCTATTCTCGATACCCTTACTACGCGTGGATGATATTCCCGATTTAAAAAAGAAAAAGTTATTAAAAAAAAAAAAACTTTATTTTTTTCCAAATACAAGATTCTGAAGCATTGAAGAGCAATACTCAAATAAATTCCAAATCAACATTTATAAACGTACCAAATAAAAACTTAACTTTATCTTTGCACAACTGGACTAATGTCTCAAATGTTACCATTAACTTCAATTAATATGTAAGTGCATATAACTAACTAGTTCTAAATATGTTATTCTTACTGTTTGTTTATTTGATAAATACTTTGTTTTGCGTACTATGGCTATTATTTTCTCACAGTAGGTGTAAAAAGTAGAGTATCCTCCTCTGGGCTAAAGGTGTCTTTGCCTTGGGCTAGCTTGAATCCCTCGCTGCATTCAGGATTCTTGTATTAACTCCCTCGCTTCGCTCGTGAGTTAAATCCCGAATCCTTCATTGCGCTCGAGATTCAATATGACGCCCGTGACATAAGACACAACTTTAGCCCCTCGGTGCATAATCTACTACTTTTGTCCGTCATGCACGTAAAAAAAAAAAATTGGGACACTTATTTTTTTTTTAGCTTATCAAAATATTACGGCGATACATTGAGTGAAAATGTGGCATGACGTCACGCCTATGTAGATTTTATACTTATTTGTGACGTAGCAAGCCCCCAACTCCAACTTTAATGCGTTTTATCACTTCACTTTATATTAATATTATTATGTTAAAGCAAAAAATACGTGTTATATTTTGACAACTTTTTTTTTTTTAACCAGTCATTTTCCTTAATAAACTAGCCGTGTAATTGACTGTATAATTGACTGGCTCATGTTTAGTGCTAATAACATAATTATTACTGACATAAAATTATGATGCTAGTCCATCAATTGTCATAAACCTTCAGCTCTTGACTTTATATGGAGCCATTAAAACGTATTGAACATGACAGAATGAAGCAACCAGTCACTATACAGGATAACGTGATGACTCGTTTTTATTGGTCGACAGGACTTAGAACAAAAGGTTTTATGCATTCTACGAAAGAATCAATAAATGGTTTATCGATGCAAATATCGATTGCACCTAATAATAGCAGCGGGTTTTGTGGCTTCAATGCAAATTCGTAATTCGTATTGATGTAACTTTGGTCGCAGATTTGAATAGTATGAATAAAAATATAGTCTCAAATATTGTAAGTCTGAGAATATTTGCGAATGTTTAATACATTCGCAAATATTCACACATTTGTTTTACAAGTCTGGAAGTTTATATTTTTACATATCATATTAATGGATTTTGGATACATAATATCGTGTCGCGTGCATTTGATACCTGAGTTTTGTTCTTGGCATAGTCACATTGCAATGGTAAAAATATGTTTGATAAAACTGTAGTTAAATAAAAGCAGATTCCTAATCCTACTACAAAATGCAAATGGCCACCCATTAAGTGCATCGAATGCAATGAAAATTTAAAACAACAACGTACTCGTAGGTTTAACATTTTAGTTCAGCGGTGCTCAAGTTGCGGCCCGCCCCCGGCTTATCTATGCAGATGCGGCCACAAAATGTTCTGTGGGGGCCGCGAATAGGAGTATATTTATGAGGTTGTCTAAACCTCATAAATATACTCCTATCCGCGGCCCCCACAGAAAATGTTATGCAATCTTCCCGGGAATCGGAAGAGCAACAACGTTTTTTTTTCGAAAGATTCGATTTTGTTTAAAAAAAAGATTTTATTCTACAAAAGTTAATAAGTACTGTCATATCCGATCATCCACTGCGCAAACACCCAGCCAGACATCCTTTCAAGATAAGCTTCATAAATGTCCAAAAAAAATTCTCTTAAATTAGGGCCAAAATGCCACGAAATACTTCCTAACAATATTTCCTAAAGCTTTGTCAAAATCATCTGAAAGAGCTTTCTAACGGCTTTCGTTGTAATAAATAATACTGCTTAAGTACGCAAATCATCACCATTTGTAGCCTTTTCCTAACTATGTTGGGGTCGGCTTCCAGGCAAACCGGATGCAGCTGAATACCAGTATTTTACATGGATCGACTGCGTATCTGTACTCCACAACCCAGTTACTGGATAACACGATATCTCTTGGTAAGACTGATTGTCAGACTTGCGGGCTGCTGACGACCAGTAACTACTATCAAAGATCCACGAATGACAGCTGCGACCAACGGCTAAACGTGCTTTCCGATGCACGGAGGTGGTCTTGGTGTGTAAAGATGGTCACCCAACCACGGACCAACCGCGGCAATCGTATCTCAACCTTAGCATGACCACAATTGAAACGGGTTTCGTCGACGGAAGAATAGACAAAATGACAGATAAACAATCACAATCTGTTCTTTTGTCTATTCTTCTGTCGACAAAACCCGATTCTATTTTAGTCATACTACGCGTGCTGATCGATCAACCCGTGCGGCTGTTAATACTTAGCCACAAGCCCCTCTGTTTAAGTACGCAAGAATCTAACTAAAGGCAAGTATTGTAGTGACTTCAAAGTACAGAGGGTAATGTTACAAAAGAATTGTATAATCATAATTATGCGACCAACATACGGGTTGCAAATTACTTATGTGGGCGAAAGTCATTGTTCGGAATTGTCTATTCATTTTTGTTACGCGCCTACAGTGTAGGTACTAATGTGATTGTTAAATCATGAGCCACCGGACATGGCAGGATTACGGCACTCATATGCGTTCTGTGGCGTAATTCCTCGCTTCCTGTTAATGTAACGTTATTTCATAATGTAATAAAGAAGAATGGAGTCCGTTGGTTTTGTCTATAAATATAGTTTGCTTTTTCTTTTGTGTTCTTGCATGTATTGTTCTGATATAAAAGGTTTGGTTACTGCATCAAATGTCTTCGTTTTCATCATAGAGAACGCTTTAAGGTAATGAACCTATTTTGCAAGATTTTGGAGCGCTAATTGACGCTAAGCATGCAGCTAATTCGGGTCAACCACGTACGAAGATACCCACTAAGTAAACCTACAACTCAAGATACAAACTAGATGAAACTGCCTCTCTAGGCTAAGTTCAGAACAAGTTACTTTACTTAAATTACAGTTAAAGTCAGGAACTTTTAACTTGAAAAGTTGCTAGTAATGGCCGTTGTCCCGAAAATACGAGAAGACTGATAAGGAGGACAAAACCAACACTCTTTGGTTGGTTTTGTTAAGAAAACCTTACATTTTTGTGAAGGTTTTGAGTTTTTTTAAGTGAAACGCGTTTTGACGGTGTACGCGTAATTTAGGCCAGTATTTATTGATCTCCTGACGCCATTTGAAAGTTCAAGGCCCTAGGTTATTGGAAACGGAACCGTGGGCCTAATCTAATTTCACTAACGTCGTTTGGCCGAAGTTGTTTCGTAGCCTGGGCATTGGGGATCGAAATCGAACGTATGAGAATTGAGAATAAGTATAGGCTTACTGAACGTGAATAATTGAATTTTATTATTTGAACCGTGCACGGAAATTCATAAACAAAACTAAGATTGTTTGAGAAATATGTATAAACATAAAGTTCTATCATTCAGTTGCAAGTTGACACAATAAATTCAGGATGCCAGTGTAACACAACATTAGGTACATAGCAAAGAGCCGTGAAGTGTCTTTAAGAGGATGAAAAGGGCCATCACTTCCTCAACAACAGAGGACTAGAAGAGTCCTTGGTTACATTAAAGGCGAAATGTCAAGAAGACGGTCGACACGGTCCTCTACGGCAAATATCAATAAAATACGATTGCCAATTATCTGCAAGGAATGATGACTAACAAAATATACCTATCTCTACAATTGGGAAATTCATGTATAAGTGCAAGACTACAATAAACCGAAGAGATAAAATGAAAAAAAAAAATGCCTCAGACGGTATCTATCTGGCATTAATAGACAATAGCTGAAATGGACCTTATTGACGCAGCAGCACATATGTGTTTTAAAGGATTTCACATCTTTTTTTGCCGAGTAAGTGTTGTCATACCACCATCACAAAATGTATATCTTATCCACTTACTTGAAGGAAGGTATTTGCCCTCCAGTTGGACACTAAAGCTAATAGTAACTATCCACTTACTTCTTCAAACAGTTGGTGATGAGCAGATGGACGTCTTGCCGTTCATCCAGCAGCAGCATCGCGCCGAGGTACCCGACTCGCTTGTCCGTGAACCGCGGACTAGCGATCAGTTTGAGGCACTCCAGTTGACCGAAGTGTGCTGGGTAGCCCAGCATGTGGATGTATAGGAGCTTCGCTATGTTCCGACATCTGGTGACAAAGAGTTTTGATTAGATATGAAGAATTGGTTCGGTTCGGTTTATGGGAACCAGTGTTGCTGATGTGCACAGACTGGAATTGTGGTCACGAACCCTTCTGTACCTAAGGTTACCTCATATCCTTGCACAGACATACTATAGAGATTTCCTTACATATTATAAAACGCGACGTTTCTCTGTCTGGATGACCGGCAGCACTGATCCGATTGTGGTTTGTCCGGAGTAAATAACTCGGAATGGGACCCAGATTTTCAAGACACTGTTTGATTACTGCCAAAACGGTAGTCAGCCTATATTTCTATTAAGATTATATTACTAAGATGACCGAAAGTATCTACCTTTTTACCCAACTAAATTAACTTTAAGACCTTTCAGTTCGGATCAGTCGCTTCGCTATTTTCCTTTTCAAACAACTTTTTGCCCAACCGGCGTTGTACGCTCCTAAAATAATATACGATTCTTTGGGGAATCTCAAGGATCACGTATATTATTTCTACATATTATTTTGGGTCGTTTTCTTAGTAAGTCTCGAGAAACTAGTACATAATTTAACGTAAGATGGATGGCAATTTATTGCAGGAGTTACTGATAAGGAATCTGTGTCGACGTATCTAGTGGATAAATATTGAAACCGTGAGATTGAGATCTCTTGATAAATATAATTAAAATTTTGTTCCAAACTAACATTTAATGCGATGTACAGACTTGAGGTCTACAAATAATAATATGTTGAGATCAATTAAAAAGCTTGAACAACCAATCTGCCTAGACTTTACCCAGTTATGTTGGGGTCGGCTTCCAGTCTAACCGGGTGCTGCTGACTAGGTACCAGTATTTTACATGGAGCGATTGCCTATCTGACTTCTACAACTAGGGTGGCAACTATATAATATAGTATCCTGTTATTTAAGAGGCCTAAATACCTACTATATATCTAAAGAAAAAATATACTAGGCGAAACTACTATATTTTTTCATGTCAATACAAAATGGCGAAGTGATCGCAATAGGGCCAGTTTTAATCTCATAAAAGCTGAATAGGGATGATGCCTGGGTCAAAAAAAAGAAATTCTATTTAGTCCGTCAATCAGATAATAAAAAAATATTAGACACGTATTTTTTGCTTTATCATATTAATAATAAATGACTCAGATACAACGCATTAAAGTTGGGGAGTGGGGGTTGATACGTCACAAGTATGTATAAAATCTACATACAAGTGACGTCATGGCACATTATAACTCAATGTATCGCCGTAATCTTTTGATAACGTAAAAAAAGAAAAAATACGTATACGTTATTTTTTCATAATCTACATTACGGACAAAAAATATTTTTTTAGTCATCTTCCCTATTAATGGTATTTTGTAACCTTAACTAAGACTAAAAATTTTAGTGTAAAAATATTGAGAAAAAATAAAACCTGTTGGTAAAGGTTCATAGTTCATAATATGAACGTCATAATTGCATTTAAAGAATTAAAATGTTTTTGGAACATAGCCACTATATTTTTCGCCATCTACTATATTTTTACTGGCGATGGCTTCCACAACCCAGTTGCTGGGTAACACGATACCCCCTGGTAAGAGAGGTTGTCAGACTTTGGGGTTCTGAATACCCGTAACGACTGCCAAAGATCTACGAATTGGGTCGAGTAGGTATAGAAGTTTTGTATAGGACAGTTGATAATTTCTTCGCGATCACAATGTCGATCTTATGGAGAAAGTTGTTCAGTTCATCGTCACCCCCTTAACACCTTTCCGATACATGCTCTGCACCTATGTATATAAGTAATTTAACTAATAAGATAATACTACATATACAAATATAATCTAATATAATGCATAATGGATAACACGTAAACCTTTAGTGACTTGAGAGGACTAATAATGGCGTTATGTACGCAAGATTACATACACAAGTACCTTACAATCAATCACCTGTTGCAAATTAGTTTGTCGACCACTTTGCTAGCTTATGTAAACATGTTTTCCTGTATGCTGCATTGAAAATATATGCGCTCAAATAAAAGCGGGGTTGGTTTACTATCAGAACTTATGATTTTTGAAAGACTATTATTATAAAACATCTATACATAATTATAAAACAAAGTTGCTTTTCGCGATTGTCTGTATGTCCGCGTTGTTCTTCTAAAATACGTAACGGATTTTGATGAGGACATTAATATTAGACTTATAGATAATTAAGAAATATCGATGTTTTGTCAAGTCATAAAAACCTTGCGAAGTAGAGGCGGGTCACTAGAATTTAATAAATTATTAATTTATATTATATTACAATAAATTAATCAATTATTATTTATTATATTCGTTTTTTTTTTCTGCTCCTGCCAGTGATTTCGTCCGCATGGAAGACAACTATACCATGAAATATATTTCATGGCACTCGGAAAGAGTGTTAGCTTTCTATCATTGAAAGATTTTTTGAAATCGGATGAGTAGTTTCGGAGATTGCTTCCTACATCCAAACTTACAAACTTTACCTCCTCTCTTACAAACTTACAAAATATATGCTCATTTTTGCCTTTTTCTATGTATAACGCTCTTTCATTTATAGTTTTGCTTTTTATATAATTTAAAAGTAAACTACTTTTTTGTGTTTTTATATTTTTTACATTCAATTGCAAATTAATGGAAAATATTAAGTGGAAGAGCGGATTCATCAAACACAAGGAATTCTTACTTAACAGGTGATATCCAAATCATTTATGTAAATGCCCTTTGTAATTGAAATAAAAAAATATATTTTATATAGATAATAGTCTTATAATAGGATCTCTCACTATTAGACAGACCACTGTCTAATTTTAGACATGAATCTATAGGTTTAGACATAAACAATGACATAGTGGTAGTCCCCTACCTATCTCAAAATGGGAGTGTAATGCCCGTTTTCATTGACAATTAAATGAAACCCTAAATAAAAGTGCACTGTTGGATTTAAACTCTTAGCACTGAGCCTAGCGTTGAAAATCCAACAGTGCACTTTTATTTAGGAATTAATTTAAGTGTCACTTAGAGTTTGTGAAAACGGGCATGAGTAGTGCCAACAATGTTTATAAAATCCTATTATATTACTATTGTTATTTACCCCATTCATTGCAGGCGTATAAAATATGGAGGCTATTAGAGCGTTCATCCAAAAACTCGGCAACGTCGCAAATAGCTGTCAAATATTTACCTGTTTAGATTCATTTGGCAATATTACTGTATGGAAATATGAAAGTTGGCTAACTAATGAACTAGAATATTAACAATGAATTGCAATTAAAACACTGAATTTGATGTTGTTACCGTTTTAGGTATAAAGAAGGCATTTGGAAAGATTCCAAATACTTTTTTTACTTCTAAAACTAAATATTCGCTGTTATGATATTAATTATTGCATTTCATAATCAATATTTTAGTTAAATTATTTAAAACAGCGAATTATTTGACAGCTATTTGCGACGTTGTCCACTTACTGTCAAAGATATCATTCTAATCTTAATTTATAGCAATCGTCGGAAGACTAGGGCGTGAAGTTCCGTTGAAAACAAGGATCGGCAAATTATATCACTTTCAGCGATTGTGAGAAACAGAAATATGTCTCTATTGACCCAGGTTTTTCTTTACAGTTAGATACAAAATGTGTTGTCACTCAAGCGACGTCAGAGATAACCATATACCCAGTGTACACGGACTGGAATTCTAATTTAACTGCTCCATGAACTTTATGACACAATCTTAATGAACGCAGACTGTCTGTTTATGTCCTTAGAGCAAGTCATAAAGACGAGAAGATTGGATTCAGCTTTTGATTCTTTATATTTACCACCAATTTCGCTTGTTTTTTAGGTTATTATGAGAACGGTGACCTCCTGAAATTGAAGGAGTTAGGTACACCAACCAAAAACCTATTTAGTATCTACCTAATCTTTCATTTCTAATGAACATCCTTTGTTGGAGGTTCTCATTAAATAAATAAGTTTTAGAAGAGGTCACAGTATGACTGGCTGCTAATATAAGTTCTTTAAAACGGTTGAAAATGCCGGGCTCGTCTCTCTAATAAATTAAATTTAAATCTTTTATTTCGGACCTATAAGTATAGTCCAATAAAGAGCGCTCTAATTTTAGCGAAAATGTCATGTATTTAAGGACAAAGATGTAAAGGCCACATGATACTTTAACAAAGGTAAATATAAGGCTATTAAATTGCACACGCACAGTCTACATCTAAAGTAAGGTGATATTTGGTTGGAGTTACAGAAGTGTTTTAAAATGAAGTCTTGCTACTAAATTTATACTGTATTCAAGAAAATATACGATAAGACGTACGAGGGTGAATCAATAAGTTCTTAGAATTGCATATAATAGAAAAACTTTTTGGGAGAAGTTCGATATTCAAATTAAAGAGTGTCAATCACACAATATTTATGCAAACTGTCACTTGTTTTTGTCAGTTCGTTCGCACGTAATAAATTGTTTTGTGTAACGAGTTGCTAAAAACCCAAAAATATGGATAAAAGTGAGTTACGTGCGGTGATAAAATATCTAATTTTGAAACAAATGTCTACGAAGGATTTTTTTCTGACATTCAGCAGACATCAGGGGGATGCTATGCATATGGGGCTGTACCCTATTCTACGGTTGCGTACTGGGTGGCTGAATTTAAAAGAGGTCGATCAAGCTGTACAGATGACCCGCGTTCTGGGCGGCCTTCAACCTCCGTTACGGAAAAAAATGTCAAAAAGGTTGAGAATCTGGTTTTGGAAGACAGAAGAATAACTATAAAACATATAGCTGAGATCCTAAAGATATCATTTGGTAGAGTTCAATCCATTTTAATTGATTCACTGGGGTTCAAAAAAAGTGTCGGCAAGATGGGTGCCACGAATGTTAACCGACGAAAACAAAAAGCGACGTTTGGAAATTTCTAAGCGTAATCTCGAAATGTTCCAGCGTGATTCGGATAATTTTTGCCGTCGCCTTGTCACCATGGATGAAACGTGGGTCCACCATTTCGATCCTGAAACTAAGAGACAAAGCATGTCTTGGAAACGACCATCCTCTCCATCCATTAAGAAATTTCGAGTTGCTCCTACCGCTGGCAAAGTTATGGCCTCATTGACCCTATTATGCAAATTTAATCCCGAAAGTGCGTGAAGCGATTAAAGAAAAACGTCGTGGAAAACTATCGATGGGCGTGTTGTTTATTGAAGATAACGCTCCTGCTCATCGATCGGGAGTTGCGCTCAACGCAATCCGCTGTGCTGGCTTCAATCTCCTTGACCACCCACCATATCCTCCAGACTTAGCCCCAAGTGATTTTCACTTATTCTCAAAATTAAAAGAGGACATTCGTGGATCAAAATTTTACGATAATGACGCGGTTATGGCTGACGTAGAGGCGTTTTTCGAGAGTCAAGAAAAACATTTTTTTTTCACAAGGAATAAGGAAGTTAGAAACGCGTTATTCTAAATGCATTGCATTTTAGGGAGATTATGTAGAAAAAAATATATTTTTGTTTAAATCTTTGCATTTTTTCATATGGATTCCAAGAATTTTTTGATTCACCCTCGTATTATGTACCTACTTATTACTTATAATACTATTACCAGAAACTAATTTTGCTCTCAAGACCTAGCCTAACCAGGTTGGCAGGGAATTCAGTACCGAGGTCGCATTCTTAAGTAACCATATGCAACTGAATTTATAAATATTTATAAAGGCGACTATTGTTACAAATATAGAATGCTGTTTGGCGTATTATTACAAATTAAAGAAATATTCATCGCCTTTGTTGTTAATTTATTTACGTATCCAACAAATAGTTAACGCCGCAGTCTTGTAACGTTGTACCTTGCGGTTTTGTTGTGGTTTTCTAACAACCTTCAGGCGACCGTATCTATACTTTGCTAGGACTTAACTGATAAAACTATGAATATTTGTCGTGAAAACGAACAGCTGTTGTCCTAAAAAGTGATGTTATTGATTGAGCACGTCTGCAAGAAACTTAACCAATTTATATTTGTTCTTAAACGTTTAAGACGTACCGCGAGTGAAGCTGTTGCACTTACTGCTTACCACGGGTATGTTTCCTCATTACTCAGATATGGGCTCCTCCTATGGGGGAACTCGACAAATATAAATTATGCCTTCCTAGTGCAGAAAAAATGCCTAAGAGCAATCTGTGGTATCAATCCTTTAACATCCTGCAGACCTCTCTATAAAAAATTAAAACTTTTAACCTTAACAGGTCTGCTCATAATGCAAGCTGGTGTATTTGTGAAATAACACTCAATTTTTTTTATAACATGTGACTTGCAATCAAAATATACCCGTCGAGACCCAACACTGCTAAGAATTCCTTCACATCAAAGCACATTATGTCATAAAAATAGCTTTATCACAGCAATTAAAATCTTCAATAATATTCCAAAAGAAATAAGGGAACTCCCTCTAAAACACTTTAAATCCAAATTACACTTATGGCTTATTGAAAATTGTTTTTATAGTGTAAAAGAATTTTTTGATAAAAAAGTAACAGATAAATATAAGTTAAGATAATGAGTTTTAATTATATTACTTTAAGTACCTATTTATTATTGTTAAGATTTCAAATAGATGCGAAACCCTAATAACCAATGTTATTAGACATGTGAAAAAAAAATGTGTTATACTTATAAAATGTTTTTATTTTATAAAAAAAAAAATGTGTTATACTTATAAAATGTTTTTATTTTATATAACATGTTTAAATATTTGTATGCCAGTCCATGGCGAAACATGTAAGATCAAAACTATATTATAAGACCTTAATGTACCATGTTTTAAAGCAAATAAATATATTCTATATTCTATTCTATTCTATTCTGTTTCAAATCAATGCAACGACAACGACGACGGCAGGTAGTAAGTAGGTAACTGAAACTTTGACTAAGAACTTGATAAATTGCGTTTGCGCCTTAAGTCACGAACTCAAGACTCATGACCTGGTTTTCGTAGGCTACGATGTAGGAAAACCGTAAACTAAGCATTTTTTAAGTACGACTGAAGTTTAATACGGTCAATCTGTCACAAACAAATTTTGCAGATGGAATATTGATTTTCGCACTTACAAAAGTCTCTAATCATAACAAGCACTCGCACGTTGGTGTATTGATGTTATGGAAAAAACATATCCATAGCTTTACTAATATTTCAATTATGTTTCGATATTTCGAAAACCCAATGTTTCTGACGATAAATCAGTTCGAAGTAGAATTACCCTGCCTAGTGCTAGATAAATCCTGCCTAGTTCTCGCGTCATCTAAATCTTAATAAGAGAAGAGATAGGTATCTAAGAAGCAACAAATTGCCCTGACCCTGCTGATGGCCGCTTGTCCACCGCAACATGAACGGGACGTCAACGAGAAACGAGATTACGCGGCCATAGTAAATGTATTGTCTCTGCGTTTTCATCTCGTTCTCTTTGACGTCCCGTTCACGGTGCGGTGGACAAACGGCAGAGTCTATCAGCTGGGTCAGGTCAATTTAAGTAAGAAAATCAATAAGGCTACTCCACCAGTCATATATTGTTCATCATTACCTACGCAGCCTTTTCGATAAACGTTCGGTATAATAAATCTACTCGTGCGAGGCAACTGGTCTGCAATTACATCAGCATAATGAATCGCCGTTTGATTGCAAGAGAATATTGACTGGACTACAAGCCAATAATGAGGTTCGTTGAACTGTCGAAACTAAGGAAGTGTGACTTCGTCTGCTTGTTGTTTTTGGTAACTGGATCACAGGTGATTCACACAGCACGCTTGAGCGAAAATTATGTCCACCGTGACGTACATTTTATTCAAAGTTTGCAGGGCGCTATCGCTCTGGGAAATTTAACCAGAAGGGTTTTAGAGCGTTCATCCAAAAAGTTGGCAACTTCGTAAATAGCTGTCAAATGTTTAGGCTCTGGAGTCTCTAGACAGACGGACTGAGTTTCAACTGCAAATTTGCAGCTTGAATACAGTTAGTACGACCCTCTATTGATTTTTTGCCTATTTGAATTTTTAATTAATTTGGCAATATTACTGTATGGAAATAAGAAATATGGCTACCTAGTGAACTAGAATATTAATAATGAATTTCAATTATAACACTGAATTTGATGTTGTAACCGTTTTAGGTGTAAAAAACGCATTTGGAAAGTTTCCAAATACTTTTTTACATCTAAAACTAAATATTCGGTGTTACGATATTAATCATTGCATTTAATAATCAATATTTTAGTTCACTAATTAGCCATAGTTCTTATTACCATACAGTAATTTTGCCAAATTAATCAAAACAGTGAAATATTTGTCAGCTATTTGCGAAGTTTCCCAATTTCTGTTGAAGGCTCCTAAGTGTAAATGTATGTATACTGTACAGGATATCGGAGGGTAGTTCTTTTTCTGAAGTTAATTTTGGATCGAGTCCTTAAAACTGTTTTTCTTCATAAACTGACCAAGAGTATGCGACAAAGTGACCAGAATAGAGTAGGCTCTGTACCTGAAAGAAAATACAAAGGCATTGACACAAACTCACCTCCACACACTATCTTCTTCTCTGAAGGTAGACCGTATATAGGCACACTCCTTGTTCACCACGCTTCTTTCTTCGGCAGCCGTTCTTGCGGCTCTGATCTGCCTGATAAGGTCCCGGAGACGGGTCGGAGTCGGCATCCGCACTGAAACCGGCGCGACTGTTAAGGACGACACACACACATAGAAAGCATAGATCAGTGCTTGTTTGGAGTGCGTTATCTTAAACTACGTGATGTCAAACGTGAATGGTGAATCATTGTCGAATCGATTATGAGATAGTTTCTGATTGGTGACGCAATGTTGGATCAATATTGAGCCTGTGTTGATAGACGAGCGGAAGGTATAATTAACTACTTAAGCCTCGTGCAGACTGGCGCGACGCGACACCGGTAATTATTCTACCGTGAAGTTTTCTTAGAAATTGTTTTGTTAGAGTCTCGTCGCGCCAGTCTGCACAAGGCTTTATTGAATTTTTACCCCCAAAAAATATTATTCTTTAATAGGTAGGTAGGTTGGTTATCTTGTAATTTATAAATTGTTTTTCTAAGACTTACTTTTGAAGTAGATAACTTCTAATTTATTTAGTCATTTCACCGCATTTTAGCAGTAATCGCGTAAAGCTTCGTGCAGACTAGCGCGACGCGACATCGGCTATTGTTATACCGTGAAGTTTTCTTGGAATTTGTATTGTTCGAGTCGCGTCGCGCTGGTCTGAACGAGGCTTTACACAAGTGCCCAAGTATCATCTTTCCGCGTTCAATTGGAGAAAAGCAAAAGTTTTAAGCCTTTAGCCACTTACAAAGTGTTACGATCAATTAACCAGGAACGATTCAGTTACGACGCGCTAACTTTGCGAGATAGAAATTACAGTATTCGCGAAGCAAAGTAACAAGTTTAACTGTAATAAGATAGACATTTCAAGTTATATTCTGACTTTGAATTTGAAATTGCTTTATTTTGATAAGATATTAATTTCAGCGAGTCAAATATAGGTACCTACTTATCCGGTTTTTGTACCTCTTGAAAATCTAATAAAATGAAGCCGTATAAATGTCTCTTCAAGGTCACACTCATTTCAAGCAGTTTTCTACATTTTCTCAAAGGTTTTTATCATTACGTTTTAATAAGGTCTCTTTATCGATTTCGACAATAATTTTATGTGGTGAATTTAAGTTGTTAGTAAATAGCTGAAAGCAAACTTCAAAATAATTTAAAATGTTATTTTATATTATCTTAAATACCTATACAATATTAGTATAACTACAACTAAATTAGTCAAGGTGAGAAGTCTAACTGAAGTTATGTAAAAAGTAATAAATAGTCATGCAATGTTATTTAAGGCTCCTGCAGACAAGCACGTCCCGACACCTGGTAGAAAAAGAAAAATGTCTACCAGTCGCATCGCGCCTGTCTGCGGGAGCCTTTATGTATGCTTGCAATGCAAATTGCGTCGATTTTAATATGGTTTCAAAGTGGATTTTCCATGTTGTCTGTGCCGTCCATAATTTATTGACAACTGCACTCAACAGTCAAGATTAGTTCGTCAAAAGATTTTTTTGCGTCTTCCCTGGTTGCTGAACTATAGTATATCATATTCATGGAAGGAAAGATTCATGTGAAATAAAAAGAGGGTCGTGTATATTTTTTACGGTTCCTTGAAAATGTTAAAGCAGCTAACTTCCTTGAATATGACGGTGTTTCCACTTAGAATTTGGCGACAGTTGGAACCTATTGACGTTATACTTATTGTCTTATGCATAGATATGATAATGGTCTAAGATCGGCAGAGGAACGACCTTCACCCTGAATGAATGAAAAGTATTTTATATCAAATTTAGTATGTTAAAAATAAATCGCGAGTGGGTTGACGATCCAGTGATATTATCACTTATGGCTGTTGGGCACCATGAACATCCCTAAACTTAGGTGGCCAAGTAGTCACCTATTTAGGTCATTAACTCTGAATTGACTAACAATTGGCAAAAGTCGAGTTAGTAGCAAAGGTTCTCCTTTAAATGCTCTTTCAATTGATGCTTAACTTGCAATGTTTAAAAAAAGTCATTTTTGTACTTTTAATTAATCAACTCGCGATATAATATATTTTCTAACACTAAATATTTTCAAAGTCAATTTTGGGACGAGATTGATCAAATTGCTGTCGCATTGACAATTGACAGCAATTAGTATGTCTTTACCTTGACTAGATAGATACACAATCTATATTTTTAACATTTATTAAGGACTATGCTTACCTCTTTCTATGGCCTCATTTACCACTTGTTTTATAGTGGCAATGTTAAATGCCGGGTTGAACCTGCAAAAAAGACTGAAGTTAGATCACAAATATTCAATACTAGCTGCGCCCCGCGATTTTACCCGCATAAGTCTCGATCCCATGGGAATATCGGGATAAAAGGTATCCTATTCTATCCAATGTCCTTCTCCAGGTCATGGAATAACCATGTGCCAAATTTTAGTCCGTTCAGCCGTTTTAGCGTAACAAATAAACTTACAAACAAACACCGCTGACTACCTGCAGTATTGTCTCTCCTGTTACCTATAATCCATCCAAAGTTTGTCTGTAAAAGATCGCTTTAAGCCTCGTTCAGACCAGCGCGACGCGACGGCGCAACGCGATTCGAACAATATAAATTCCAAGAAAACTTCACGGTATAACAATAGCCGGTGTCGCGTCGCGCTAGTCTGCACGAAGCTTTAAGCGATAAGACCGCCCATTGTGTCACCTTATGTAAAATTTCTAAATTTATGTCTCTAATTTTTATGGTGTACAATAAAGAGTATTCTATCTATCTTACTTTCGCATTTATAATATTAGTTAGATTCAGTTCAGACATAAATGTCAATCAGTAGAGACTGTTGTTGTAGCGCGACTTTGAGGAGATTTATATCCAGCAGTGTACTGCTGGCTGAGTTGACTAACATTAAAGAAAAACATAATTTATTATAGTTTGATTATGTGTTTTTACTAGTATTTTTTTAAATCTTTTCCCCCATATTTGTTCAATGTTAGATAACATTGTGCAATCATAGCAAGATGAAATTAATAAAATTTTACTATTTCCTCAATGAGTACAGGAAAATGTACAGATTTTTATAGGGACATTTATGACGTTAAGAACTTGATATTGTGAGCTAGATCTAGAATATGTACAAGTTATAGCCTCAAGGGGATTTAATGTTTTTATTTACTTGTAATTTTAAAAACTACTCTATTTACTTGTGAAGGAAAGTTCTTTTAGGATTCACAATCAGTACTGTACTGAACTAAATTTCAATATATTGATACAAAAACCTGTTCTGATAACCAGGATTTAATACAGACAGATTTGAGGAAGTCAATGTACTCTTACGAGTTCCCAAAATGAATTTTTCAATTACCCACTTATTTATAAATGTTGTTTAAATTAAGTAATGATTAATATCTGTTATCCACACGTTTTACATGATATAAACGTCTCTTAACTTTAAGCAATGTTTATAAATATGAGGCCTATGACTAAGTCATCCCTGAATTACCTAGATTAAAAATGTATGATATCATCTGCATAGTTCATAGGGGTCAATTATTGAGCATACTCATAGATTGACAATTGATAACTTCATGACTTTCAATGATCAATTAGGATCAATTACGATTCGGAATTATCAGATGAATGTAATACAATGTGAAACATGTTTACATACTGATAATTATGAGGTTCTTGGATGATGAATATTTGATTGTATTTTAAACCTAACTGAACCCATTTTTGGGCAAAATAAAAAAGAGGTAAGTAGGTACAGTTATTGATTTGTCTGCAATTAAAAAAATACTGTTTTGATTTAATATCAGATTTAAGTGGGTATTGTTTCTTATTTATTTTTTCAATACATTTTTTAAATAAAAATTAGTAATAGGGCATTCTTATTCTAAGCAATAAAAAATCTATGACTAAATCAAGACGGAACTTAAATGAGTATAAAAATAGTTTGAGGAAAAAACAAAAACCATATCACATTTTATGTAGCATTTAGTTATTATTAGGACTTTAACCACTATTAATAACTGTACTGAATAAACAAAAATCCAACAATTTAAAAAATAAATTGTCTGTCTGTTTGTTCTGGCTAACCTCAGAAACGTCTAAACTGATTTTGTTGGGCTGTTCACTGGTAGATAGCTGATGTTATAAGGAGTAAATTAGGCTACTTTTGTTTTAGAAAAATTAATTAGGGCCCATGTGCGAATACGCAGGCAGCTGTTAGTTGAGTAATAAATCTATTACATACCTATTTTTATTGTCTATGAGATATATACCAAATATAAAAAAGGCTAACAGCACAGGTAAGGCTACTCTAGCTATTATCAGCTCATAATACAGGTAGAAGGCTTAATGACCTCATGCCCTTTGCTCCATGAATGTCACATGCCATCAAAGCTTTGTTGAGATTAACAATACCTTTATGTAATGGCTGTCAGCAGTATATACATACTATAGTTATAAAATACAGACAGGCCATTTGTATAAAACTTGATGAATGTAATTAAAGAGGAATTTGATACGTCTGCTTTTTTAATTGAATGTGAGGTCAATTTTATAGCATGTTTGAAACTTATTCTAATAAAGAATTATTTTGAGTGTGAAGAAGGAAATAAAACTGTATAATTTGGGAGCTATGAAACTCTTTTAACTACAGTATCAAATCATTTAGGCTGCAAAAGTCTTATACCCAGTGAAGGAATTAATACATTACACTATTTATATATTGTATATAAATAATTTATTTCGCTCCTTTATTAGTTATTACTAATGAATTGAATGTAGTTTAAATGATTGCAAATAATGAAAGATCAGGTGATTGATGAAATATGTAAGGGTCAAGCTTCGTGAACGAAACACAAATATCTTTGGGTATTATAACCCCGTTGTTGATGGAAATATGAAAGAATAGTACTATTCAGTTGACTCACATCACAACAATATAAACAATGAGATCATGATCAACCATTTTACATTACTAATGATAAGTAGCAATAAATACCATTTTATCTGACAGTAAATGTTCTTATATTTACTTGTACAATCGCAATTTTTTGTAAACATGTATCACAAGAACTGCACAATTCATAGCGAATGTAATTACTAAGGAAACCATGGAAGATATAACTATATTATGTTAAGCTCTAACCTATCTGGCAAGGAAAATAATAACAATATAATTTACCCGGATTCAGAGCCGTTCATCTTGTCCGTTTTATCAATCCTTTACAGGAAATAACAGATGTTTCTTGCGGTTCACGAACACAGGTAATCTTACTTCACGGGGGCCAGGTGCAAAGAACGAGAGGTGAAAAACCAGTCAAACGAAAAACCACTCTGATACAAAAACTATCAATGGAATACTCTTAAAATCATAACGTAAGGAACTAAAAAGGAATTTACACGTATTTAGTTACGTCTGCGAGCATTTTATTTCGTCACAAACCATAGAAATGCAAGTGAAATCGCATGCCACCTTTGACTAACTTCTGTCATATTTTCACTTCTAATTAAAACTCAAATGCGGCATTTGCTCATTTTTATGTACACTTAATATCACAGAAAAAGTGCTTTGTCCAAACTTAACGCTTTATTTTAATAATTACAAAGAAATAATACAATTGCCAGCTGACATTTCCGTGGTGCGTTGCAAGAAATTCAACATGGCCGCCGTGACTCGCACATGACGTTTGCTTATTTTTGATCAAATAACTTTCCTTAATTTATTTCAGTATGTTTATTAATTATATTTTTTTATAAAAAGAAGTGTAAATCAAATATATTATTTCCTACGTTTATTTAGCTTGAATTACTCAATAGTAACCAAGTCAATAATTAATGAAACTGGTAACTTGTGAATCCTGAACGAACGCTACGTGGAAAACGTTTTTGGAAAACGGAAAACTATTTCCGCTCTGGTCCATTTCAGCTACTGTGTATGATTGACATGTTTACACAATGTAATCAACAGATTTCACGAGGCATTATCATGATCTATGTTTTATAACATTATCAGCTAATAATAATAATTTATATTTTCACCTACCTTCTGTTTTGTTCTGGCGGCAATACACTCCAATCAACTTCATACATAGGATATGCCATATTTAAAATTTAAAACCACACTATCAAAATCTCCTAAAATAGCTTTAATAAAAACATTTCACAAGCTATGCCACAACATTCCACGACGGTGTAAACTGTACTGTTATCATAAGTGTTTTATCAGGTGCAGGTACTCCTCAAATATCCAGTCACAACGTATCTCTTATCAAAGGTATAATTTATCACTGAAAAAGGATAGCAATACAGCACCAGTTCTAGTAATGTTTTATTCTTAAATGTCAATACTGTATGTACAAAACAATGGGCCGTACGAGTCACATCATTATCTTAATAGGAAAACTAATTATTATTCATTGTATCGGTAGTGTCGTTCGGTCGGGCGTAAGACATATTATACATGCACCGGGTGTAGGTGTCGCCTTTATAAGTTATCGTCGTGGTTGCGCGCCGGTCGGTCGATGCTGTTTCTCTTTATACAGTCCACTAGCCATCTGATGCCTTCATCCACTCCATCCCTGTAATGAAATTAATCTGAGTAAAGAGGTCATTAGAATTAAAAATAAATAAACAAACTAGTTGTTCCTGTTTTTTGGAAATTGTGTCTTAATGGTAAATAATTACACACTTCAAATAACTTTTTATTGACTATTGAAATGCTATTTCCATTCGTTTAAAATTAGATTTAAAAAAAAGTATATTTTAAACAACTCCATGTAATTTTCTTAGGACAAGTTTAGTATGATTTTGGGTGATTATCATAAACTTATTAACTAATTTTATATTATGTACCACCGGTACTAATAAAATAATTACCTAAGTCAGCAACATGCGCGCTGACGCAACTATTCATCTCCGTCAGACAACTAAGTATAAGTGAGAGTTATACAATAGATATGTCCTTAAAGGACCGACTCACTGCGAGCATTCGGATCACGATTTGTCTTGCAAACGTTCGACGCGCGAGCTTTTGTTTGCAACGAATATTCATTAGCGAAACGAACATTCATTCGCGAACATAGAGAATTTGTTATGCGTGTTTGTATTCACGTACTCATCAAAACTGTGTTTCCCGAATGAACTTTAATTGCATAACAAACACGCAAAGAATGTTCACAGAACAAATTAGTGAAGCGAATGATTGCGGTGAGTACTATCTTTAACACAATCTGTAAACACATCACATTCTATCTTTTGCTTCTAAATCCCAAATTGACGAAAAGTGCTCTTACATTTATATGAATATGAATAACCCCAAAAGTTAAAACAAAAACAGTATTATATAATAGTATCAGTGACAAAAGTTTTTGTTATCTATGATTCCAATTTTATCTATCGAACACGATAATATTTTTACGTATCATCGAAAAAGATCAAGGGGCTTGTATATTGGGGAGAGGGGTAGGAACATTCTGATGTCCTTAATTTTGTAGGATTTTCAAGCAATAGGCCAATTAAATAGCTCCGCTCAACAGACAACCTGGAGCAAAAGTTAGGTATCTTAAATTGGTTCAACTATTTTCTTGTACCAACAAACAAAAAAAAAATACGGGTAGCAGCGAATCAGGATGGAAATAGCCCGATACTGGATGGAAATAATGCGATTTATGCGTTTGGAGCGAGAATTTGGGCAATACCTCACGCGTCACGGCGACGCAAAAAAGTCGCGTCGCCAACAAAATGTATGGTTGGCTACATAACCAAGCGGACACCAAGTGATCTACCCAACATAGATCTGTATACATTTTGTTGGCAGCGCGACCTGGCGACGTCCGCGTCGCCATGGCGTCCTGGTGAGGTATGGCCGTTTCTCTCCTATACGACGTACTATAATAATTATAATATTTGTCTATGCGTTTACCCAGTAAGAGCAGATATGGCCATAAGCATAATATCCCTCGCTCCAATGAGATGAGCGTTCTGGTTGAATATGGGCTTTACAGTGTGAACTCCCATGCAGTCTGGAATGTCTTGTTTGTTGGCTAACACGAGCAGTGGGACCCCGGACAGGTGCTCTGATGCTATCATTCTGTCTGAAACATATTATAAAAAGTGCTTTTAGAAAAATTTATATAAAAAAAAGTTTTTTTGTTTGGGGAACCAATTATACAAGCACCACTCAAAACCGCAAACAATGGTATACTATGATTTAAAGTATTTTAAAAAGGTTGCAAAATGTCTCAGTTTTAAGTTATACATGAAACATAATATCACGCCTTGTTTCCCCGATTGTTTGTAATAGGGGGCAAGCCTATTGCCATCAACTGGGCACAATTCCAGACTCCGGGCTATCTGAGAAAATTCTGTTGGAAAAACCCAATAATACTTAGCCCGACTTGGGAATCGAACCCAGGACCTCATGCTCAGCAATAGCGCTTGCGACCACTAGACCAACGAGGCAGTCGTCGTCGTTTTAAGTTATAATTTCAAGACTAACAGTTATCATCAATAAATACATGTTTTAGTAACTAAGACTATTTATGATAGCGTCATTAAAGGCGAACCATTTGATTTGTTCTATAAATAAAAAAAATCAAGAATTCATAGTCCCTTGAATTTGAAACTATACAGTTTTGCACAAAATCTGCAGATTTTCTCCCAATCTTTTATGTATTAAGAATAGCTGATCTATTTAATATTACAAACTTCTTTTGGAGTTATTATTATAACTGGGTTGTGGAGGTCAGATAGGCAGTCGCTCCATGTATAATACTGATATTCAGTTGCATCTGGTAACACTGGAAGTCGACCCCAACATAGTTCAGAAAAGGCTCAGCAGATGACGATACTGCTTTTGGAAAATAAGGATCAAGAATGTCTTCTTTTTCTATAGAGAGAAAGTAAAGTAAGTACTAACCAAAGGTTTCCTTGGACTCTGAAATTCTTTCTCTGTCAGACGAGTCTACTATGTAAATGACAGCGTGGCACTCTGCATAGTACTGAAAGCATTTCATTTAAATAATTAAAAAAATAAAACTAATTATAAAAATAATTTCAAGTGAACTTAATGTAGTTATAGACGCCAGCACATCAACTTACTACAATCAGTCAAATTTCTTTAATAGATTTTCAACTTTATCACTAAATTATAAGATTCAAAGTTGGTTGGGAAAATTTGACAGTTTCAAGAAGATTGACGTGCTAGCGTCTGTACCTAAACTGCAGTCTTGTGCATTTTGATTTGGTATACAGTGCGTGTCACGTAAAAATAACGCTGAGTGACAGTGCAGGGAATGTGTCTGCGCATGGATAAAGTCGCATCTTAAAATACTAGGCTATTGGTTTTATAATATAAGTGTAATTGTTTTATTGTAGAATCATAATAGGTACTTTATTAGCTACTTAGTACTATGGAATAGGCTGGAATCGATAAATCGCTCAGTGCGCAAGTAAACGGCCAGTGTTCTTTTTACGTGAAACTCACTGTACTTCAAATCAATCTTTATCACCCAAATTTGCAGATTTATCAAAAACGGGCTTCGCCAGTGATAAATGTGATGATATATCATTCTGGTGAAAGAATTTTTTAAATCGGTCCACTAGATAATGAGTTTATTACAAACAAAAATACAAATCTTTTTTCTTTATAATAGTGTAGTTAATAAACATAGTTTTAGTAAAAAATAAAAAAGTAGATAAAAAAACTGGCCCTACTAATATGTCTGCTTACAAACCAAGTATATAAAATACTATTCATATTGGACTGCAGTCAGCAAAAGTATTGTTTTCTGATGTGTAATTTCACAAGCCCTAAATTTAAATTTGTATATTAAAAATATATTTATGTGAGATATATACTTTGTCCCAAAGAGACTGCAACTCCTGCTGCCCGCCGAGGTCCCAAAAGTTAAGCCTCACGCCATCTACATCTATTTTGCCTATATTTAATCCAACTGTTGTTGTTATCCTATTGGGGTTCATGGCTTTGTATTTCTTGGTAAATTTTGTTTTTGTAGCTTCCAGATATGTCTGCGAAATATGAAGAAATTCATATATAATCATTCAAAATTGTATTAGGAAAACTTTTAATGTGAATTCGTTCTCTAATAAGTTGTATTTGGACATTTATCCATCTCAATAATTATTTACCGTTTTGCCTGCATTGTCAAGTCCTAATATTAACACACAGTATTCGTCTTTTTGCACCAAGTATTTGTAAAACCCATGTAGTAATGTGTACATTTTATATCATTTTACGATGTATTAATTCGCAAAAAAAATATTTACAACTAAAATAGCAGTTCAACTTCCACATAAAAATGTCATCAAAAGTCACTGCAATAAAATTAACAACTTCTCTGTAACATTACGTATCATTATCTCTTTCTAAAACGAGGAAAAAGTAAGAGGTGGATAGCAAATAGAGTTTAAAATTATACTCTAGTACTGAAACGCAACTTTAGAAGAAAAAAAACCTGTCGGTTGTCGTTTTTCCGTCAAAAATGACATCAGGTGTCACTTGTCAGCAGATCACTCACTCAATTACACAGAGTTGCCAAGAAAAAAAAAATCGTTCCGAAATGAGAATTTATCTGAATTTTCGTCTAACTTTTTATTTTTATTTTGGGTGGGATATCATCTAATGACTTCTCCCGCTTTGGGTGGAGCGGGAGGGCGTGTCAGACTCTGACACGTCCGGCCGTGACTAAAACCTGCTGGTTGTTAGGGGCCTGGTACGGTATCCCTTTCGGACTTTCCCGCAACCCCGGCGGCAGGCAATGGTCCCATCGGACCCCTTCAGTCACTGATATCTCTCTGAGGCGCGCGTGGGACACAACGTGCCGTCGATCAGGGCCTGGTCCTTACCGGACGGCGAGCTACCCATTGCTCGCCATCCGCAAGCCCGCGCCTACGGTGGCCGGGAATCAGCGATTGATTCCCGACGCCCGGGGCGTCTCCTGCTGTGGCGGCTAGGGGCGTGAAGGCGCGAAATTTGCCTCTCCCTCACGCGTTCCACCTCCTCCTTTGGAAGCATTACTGCAGAAGGAGGTGACGACCTCCCATGCACTCTCGCTCCGTACCATGGCCTGGACCAGGGCTGGACGCGAGAGATCCCTGCCTCCGATCGCCTCCACGAGGACACGGCGGTGTTCTGCCCAAGCCGGGCAAACCTCCACCGTATGCTCCACCGTGTCCTCCGGGCGATCCACGCATTGATGACACCCAGGCGTTTCCTCCCGCCTGATACGAAACAGGAACCTCCTGAAACAACCATGTCTGGTGAGGACCTGCGTCAGGCGGAAGGTGAGGACGCCGTGGCGCCTCACTAGCCACTCCTCAAAGAAGGGACTTATCGCCGCAATAGTGGCGTGCCCAGCACTGGGTTGCGACAAGCGCACTCTCCATGATGCCATAAGATCCCACCGGAGCTGTGTCCGCTGTGCCGCAATTTCTCGCGGCATTGGAGGCAAGCCCCGGCGTTTCGCCTCTTCGCGCCACTCCAAAATATGCGCGAGGACTTTTGCCTCTAGATCCCATAGCGGCAATCCGGCAAGAAGGCTCGCCGCCTCACCGGAGACCGTGCGGTATCCCCAGACCAGTCGGGTGGACATGACCCTCTGGGACGCGACCAACCGGCGGGCAGGCCGCCGCCTCAGCGAACGCGCCCACATCCGTGCCCCGTAAAGGGCCATGTACCACACGACCCCTGCGTATAGCCTCCGACAGGAGGCGTTTGGACCCTCTAGATTGGGTAGGAGCCGCTTCAAGGCAGCCCCGGCCCGGTCCAGTTTGGGAGCCAAACGTCGGAAATGCTCCACGAAGTTCCACCGACTGTCGAGGACGAGTCCTAGCTACTTAATCGTCGACTCGACGCCGATGTGAACCCCTCCTACCGTTATTTGGGAACCCGACGGTGGCGCGTTCCGAGGACCATGAAAACACATGGCCTCGGACTGGTGTAGGGCCACCTCGAGTCCCAACTGCCGGATTCTGGCCACAATTATCGCAACCCCGTGTGTCGCCAGTTGGGCCGCCGCCTGGTTCGACCTCCCTTGCACCAGGACCAACGTGTTGTCAGCGTAACAAACGACGCTGACGCCGCTAGGGAGGTCGGCGCGCAACACCCAGTCGTATCCGACGGTCGAGGCCTGTCCGGTGATAATACCCAGGCCTGCACGATCGAGGCTTCCAGGAGGAGCTCCCGGTCCAGCTGCTTCAGCGCCCACCGCAGACCACTCGGGGCCTGTCGGACCGGCGCGCTCGAGGTCTGGGCGGAGACGTCAAACCGGATGTACGGTGATCAGAATCAAACTCAAACTCAAATCATTTATTCCAAATAAACCAATTACAGGTACTTTTGAATTGTCAAGGGGTCGGTCAGTCAGAAAGATGAAGCTAGTTGCCCATTCCAAAGCGTAGTAGGTTACTATGGAGAAGAACGGGCAAGAAACTCCATGGACACTCTTTTAAATTAGAATATTGTTACAAAACATTGGTTACATCATTCATGTTGAAATTATACATGTGAGAACAATGTAGTAAATCGTGCACGTTAAAAGCGACCATAATAAAAATATAAAAACAAAAATAATTAAAATAAGCCATGGCAGCTAAGAGATGACCAGTCCCCACTGACGGCGCCCGTTCACGAACATGACGCATGGATCAGCATCATTTAGCTCAACCATTTTGAAGGGAACTTAATGATCCAACACACACGCCACCACCAGCGAGACATTTGAGTGAGCATGACATACTCTCAGCCGCCAGGGTACATTCAAGTCAATGAAAGACGTACTCAGTAAATGGTAGATTTAAAGTAGGTAAACAGTGCTCACGTATGTGCAATGCAATTATATAATACTAAGAGATTGAATTTATACAATGTAAATATAGTTTTTCAATCTTCAGCAGCTCCAACAATATTTTCCAATGCTAATCAATTAGTTTATGCGCCCTTGTGGAGCTGGACCAGCGTTGAGCCAAGCATTTTTGTCAGCGATGTAATCCCCCAACTTATAATATGCTTGGCAGCATAGTGTGCGTTTTATGCAAGATTTAAATTTCGTTTCATTCAATTGGAGTATGTGGGGAGGTATTTTATTGTAACATTTTACACAGTACCCCATGAAAGATGAGTCTACTTTAGCCAGTCTGAAACCCGGTTGAACTAATTGGTCCCTACTTCTAGTCCCATAATTGTGTCTATCACCTATTTTACTAAAAATACTTAGATTTTTCCTTACGTACATGATGTTCTCATAGATATATTGACAAGGTACCGTCATAATGTTAATATCTTTAAATAGTTCCCTTAGGGAATCGCGTCTGCGGAGGCCATATATTGCTCTGATGGCTTTTTTCTGCAGAATAAAAATCGATTCGATATCTGCAGCCCGTCCCCATAGTAAAATACCGTAAGACATGATACTATGAAAGTAACTGAAATAGACTAGCCTCGCGGTATCTACATCAGTAAATTGACGGATTTTTCTCACAGCATATGCTGCTGAACTTAGCCGTCCTGCAAGAGATGTTAAATGAGGACCCCATTGCAGCCTTGAGTCGAGCGTGATCCCCAAGAAAACAGTTTTATCGACGAATTCTAGTTTCTCCCTATTCAATACTATTTCACAAACACTACTTTTAACATTCGGCAAAGCAAATCTTATGCATTTAGTTTTTTTCCCATTTAATACTAAATTGTTAGCAGTGAACCAATTTTGGACCTGCAGTAGGGCGTTATTTACGTCGTCAAGATTTGATTCACGTCTATTTATCTTAAAAATTAGAGAAGTATCGTCAGCAAACAGGTGAATAGGTCTCCACCCCATGACGCGCCAGTCAATGACACGCGGCGACAGAGCGGGGCTGGCGAACGAGATGTCCACCACTGATTCACCCCGCATCCACACACACGTGGGGACAGAACCCCCGTTTAGGACGACCAGGCCTGTCTGCAGCGCCCATTCCTCCACCATCCTGCCCCGTGTGTCCGTATACCGGGAACCCCAAGCCACATTCTTGGTATTGAAGTCCCCGAGGACGAGCACGGGGAGAGAACTGAATCTGACGACAACGACTCTCAGCTCCGCAAGGGAGTTGTGGAACTCGGCGAGAGTTCGGCTCGAGGAGAAGTATGCCCCTACCACGACAATCTCCCCGAACCGTGCTGCAACGCAACTCCGTCCTCTCTTAACAGCCTCGAGGGATGGAGTACCGGCGGCGGCCAACGAAATTAGGGCCACTGAGCCGCTCAGGTCCTCCACCCAGCCATCCCTGGGCGGGGCAAAGTACGGCTCAGCAACCATGGCGATGTTAATCGACCACTGCGCTGCCTCTGGCTGTGGCGGGTGGGGCGCAGGCCTTGCTCCCAATCCAGTGATTGACCGGCTTGCCAGCTGCTGCACATACAGCGCAGTGCGGCGTGGCGTCACACGAGCCGGTCTTGTGACCCGGCTGACCACAGCGGTAGCAGTGACTGCTGCGGTCCACCTCCGAGGTGCATTTAGCTCCCACGTGGTTGCCCACATGGCAGCGGAAGCACCTCAGAGGTCTGGGTTCCAGCAGTTTGACCTGCGTGGAAACCCAGCCCACCAATAGCCTTTGGCCATCCCCGACTATTTTCTTGGCCGCCGATACGGGGCAGCTCACCGTAACGGCTCGCATCCCCGTGAAGTCTTCGTCGTGTATCTTTTACTTGCCCCGATGTCGTATCGGAAAATCTGAAAACGCTCTTAGTCGTCTGCCTAGTCTTTGAGTCTAACCGGATGCAGCCATGATGAGTCCATTCTCTTTTCGTGACAACAACAGAGAAAAGAGCATTCTGTCGTTGGACATTTCGTTAAACATACATAACACTAACATTTTAAGAATACAAGAAAATAATGCTCTCGCTCGTGTTCTATGTTCATTTGGTCTAAAACCATTTTAAACTTTTTAAAGCATGGTAATAGAAAGACAGCGAGACGTCTCTTTTTTTCGTGGCGCGTCTAAACGCGCATCGTTGGCGCAAATAAACTACATAATTATGTCGTGTGCGTAGAGCCTTACACCAAAACCACACCTTCCTGTAACCTAACCGTGCGTTTGCACAGGCGAAACATCACAACGAAACATGTTGTTCTAGGTGCTGAAGATTGTAAAAACTACCTTTGAATTGTATAACTTCAATCTCTTAGTATTGTCATAGCACATGTGTGAGCACTGTGACCATGTACCTTATATAAAGCTACCATTTACTAGGTACGTCTTTCATTGACTTGATGTGCCCTGGCGGCTGAGAGTATGTCATGCTCACTCAAATGTCTCGCTAGTGGTGGCGTGTGTGTTGAATCGTTAAGTTCCCTTCAAAATGGTTGAGCTTAACGGTGCTGATCCATGCGTCATGTTCGTGAACGGGCGCCGTCAGTAGGGACTGGTCATCTCTTATCTGCCTTGGCTTATTTTAATTTTTGAATTGTTCTTATCTTTTTATTACGGACGCTTTTTACGTGCACATCTTTCTACATTGTTCTCACATGTATAATTTCAATATGAATGATGCAACTAATATTTTGTAACAATTTTTTGATTTAAAAGAGTGTCCGTGGAGTTTCTTGCCCGTTCTTCTCCATAGGAACCTACGCTTTGGAATGGGCAACTAGTTTCATATTTCTGACTGACTGACCCCTTGACAATTCAAAAGTGCCTCGTAAATGGTTTAATTGAAATAAATGCTTTGAGTTTCAGTTGAAATCTCTAGTTCCTGTCAAACATTGTATGGAACTTTGACAGAACATAGAGACTCCAACATGTTTACCCGAAACAATTATTACACATATTCGGCTTTCATTTGGCTCGTGCCGATCGAGAAACTTCGTTTGCCACATCTCGTTTGGTTCCTCTCAATCATTTTCGGCGGGTCAGCTCGGTACAATTCGAGCTAACAACGAACAAGTGTGTAGCAACCCTTGGGTGTATTGCCTGACTTTCAAATAATATATATAACTATATCTATCCATAGAGTCGGCCGAGAGAGGCCGTGCTGTCGACGGCCGAGCCGGCTAAAGTGTTCGAGTATGCAATGCAGCGCTGCATACACGAGCAGGTACGCGGACAGTTATCGAATGCGCAGCGTGGGTTCTGACCGGCGCGAAGCACTGCCACCAATCTTCTCAACTTTATGGCGCAGGTGGTGCCGGCAGTAGGCGCAGGTGGTGCCGGCAGTAAATGCTGGTGTGCAGGTTGACGATGCGTATTTTGATATTAAAAAAGCGTTTGACACCGTGGTTAATGATATTCTACTAAAGAAGCTCGCAGACGTCGGATGCACCACCACTAAAGTCCTTTTGTCGTGGGGTCTATGTCATTGCATCACATTGCATTTAAAAAAATGAAAATTTCCCGCCGGTTTTCTTTAGTGGCGGGCACTCTACTATTATTGGTTGTCAATGTCATTTTCACAGACTACTTATAGATCTACGTATGTCATTTTCAATCAACCGAACGGGATACAAAGGTATCGATTATGGTAGTTCTTGAAGAGTATGGTACTTTGGGCTCCAATAAAGCCAAAAATCAAGAGTTAAAAGTTAGAGTTAAAGTTAAAATATTCGCTTAAAATGCCTACTAAAAGAAACACTGCTAGTCATAAAACAACAGATGATGTATCTGGGACAACTGACACTCAAACAGATATTCTGTTAGTAGACGACAGTGATCGGTCCATAACTCCACGTTCCGTGAGCCTGACCCTAATTCTTAAAGGTACCCCGTCTGCTACAGGAGAATTTAATTTGTTGGTCTACTTTAACGGAATTATTTTATTATCAGGAAAATGGGGTAATAACAAGATTATCGAGGCTCAACCGTTGCCATTTATAAACCTTTACGATCCAGCTATCCAAACAATGGTCGCGAATACGCCTTTATTTCTTCTACTGCGTGCCGTTGGAGGAAAAACTGCAAAGGATCCAGACCCTTTAGTTCATCCGGATAACCGTGCTGGTGCAAGTGTAGATTTATTTCCACTGCTATTGGGAGAGAAAAAAATATTGATAACAGCACCGTTGGTTTGCATAAATACAGGGCAAAGGATCGATTGTTCAGTTATAGTTCGTGCCATCTCGCTTTCCGTGAAGGATGATAACAGGGTTCCTTTAGTACTTACTATGATTTCAGTCCATTGTTTGCCAGTGGCGAAAGAGAACACATTTTATATGAGTGCCATTGGATTGAATGAAGTATATGATCCAATGGCTATAAACTTTAATTTATCCCTAAGCTCACAAACTGCTGAGAAAATTGTGTTCGCAGCTGTCAGCACTGCTGGCTATGCTGCCAATACAGCAATGAACGTCCACACTCAGGATAAGTTTGTTCCAAATGATTTACGATGTCGGGATACTAAACAATGCCGTTCTTTCTACTGGAACGATATGAGACGAGTGCTTGTTGACCCAGAGAGACTTTATGAAAGATTATCGTCACCATTTATGATCGAAGTGGCGGGTGTGCCAAGAACTGGAAAAGTTGATACACGAGGACGTTATATGGGATTAGTAGATGCAGGAGTGTTATTAGAACCAGGACAAATGGGCGTCACTGTTTGTTCGAAGTTGGTACTTTATAATGAATCTACTACATTAGATAACGTCGGGCCACTACTGGATCTCCCCCCCATGAGTGCTAAAGCTAGTGCGCGTGACTTGGATTCAACTATAATGGATGAATTTGGACATAGTGCCTATGTTGTGATAAGATTCGATTTATCAGATCCATTAGTTCCTAGTATCAATATGGAAAATCTTTGTAAAATAACCGGTTTTCGTCTACCAGAAGAGACCGAAATCCCATTAAAAGAAACAGAATCCGGTAGTGTCCAAGTTGATCTCGGTATTGATGCGAAGACCATAAGAAAGGAAGGAGGTGCTCTGGCAGTACATAAAGAGCTAAGTGGGTTAGCTTGTAAGGGTCTGATACCAATGAACCAGGGTATAAAACGAACTGCTGCGAATCGTCTACTGATGCGAGTAAGAACAATGCTCAAAAGTTTCCCTCCGGGAGAATGCTCCTACATAGATTATGAGGACACAGTGACTGGCCAACATGCTGCAAGTAGACGTGCAGTAACAGCATCTTTTGCTCCTCAACCACCACCACCTCGTCTTCCGGCTAAGGCCGCTGCAGCGAGATGTCGAATCTTTGGAAATACTAGAATTGCCAATACACATTTGGAGACATCTATAAAAGTGGCAGAAAATCGCGCAAGCTCATTAATTTCTAAAATTTTACGCTGTTTAGAAGATCGCAATGATGAAGATGCTAGGAATTACTTATTTGAAGCTTTAAGCAGCCTACCTACGAATAGATATTTACTATGGATTTTTGGTGGCCTAGACTTTGATCGAGGAAAGGAGTCATTTAAAGCCGGTGCAGCCCTACGTCTTGCTTTAAAAGGTTCAGATTCAGACGGCACAACTAATTCAATTGGTTGGGCGGCCCTTCATACTTTCCACCATTGCAACGGCAATATGTATGCAGCATTTGTTGCTGCCATGAAAATGAGAAAATTCTTTTCGCTACCCGTAGAGTGGGACCAGATTATAGTGCGATGGAATGAGACCAGTGGAGAGGAAGAAATATATTGGATGCCACAAGTCGTATCAAGTGATAACCCTTTATTGATTGCAGCTGCGTTTTTTCTCTGTCTTCGATGCTATACATTTTCCGAGAAACTTTTGCAGTGTGTTGAGCATGGCTGTGCCAGCCGTGGTAGTGACAGCTTTAAATACCAACCGAGTCCGGATGTGCATTACTTGCGAGCTGCCTCGCTTGTTTTAAGGCGTGATTTTAACTCTGCGATGGAAAAGATTCTTGAAGCAATCAAGAAGTTTGGTCCTACGCCTAAAATCTTGCAAATGCGTGCAACTTGCCTGGCTAGTATTCGTAACTGGGATAGTGAATGTGAGAAAGCATTATTGGAAGCTGAAAGAGCAGGCTCCGAGATTTGTTCCTCGCTTCTGTATTCAGCAGCTTTGTCCGACTTGAAGTTGAATCCTATGTTGGCTTTGCAGAGGGCTGCGCGTGCCCATAAAAATAACCCTTCGGGGCATACAGCTCTTCTTATTGGACGAATTTATGTTGCAATGGACAAGCAATGGTTTGCTGAACGTTGGCTGTCCGTTGCTGTTAACACTGAGCCGCTGTTAGCAGATGGATGGGCAATGCTTGCTCTGCTGGCGATGTACAACAGAGACACGGACAAAGCAAGAGCTATGTTGCGAACAGCAAGGCAGGCGGGGCCGGTCAGTGCAGATATCGAAAAAGAAGTCGGAGAACTCATGGAAATGGTGGAACTGGACCAACTGCCAGACTTTCTTGTAAAAAATCTTTGTCTTTGCGATCATGTTTGAAACCTGCCAGTTTGCCTACCCTACGAATTAAGGGTAATATTCACTTT
Organism: Xanthia togata; assembly: GCA_963853775.1. Lineage (NCBI taxonomy): Eukaryota > Metazoa > Arthropoda > Insecta > Lepidoptera > Noctuidae > Xanthia > Xanthia togata. The sequence continues at coordinate 4,897,468 of OY970802.1, read as the reverse complement.
GACTTTATACTTTGTTATGTAAAGTAGTCAAAGTGCGGTCTGTGAATCTTGCTCTAAAAATAAAGTGTTACAGTTTACGTTTTTTCCTAATTTAGGTTTTTAAATTGTCTTTAACCTTAGATGCATGTTACGCATAATTAGATTAGTTAATTTTCCATTTTATTTTTAATTACACGTCCAAGAAAATATTGTGTTTTTTTCTATCATTAAAATGCGGGTAGGGATTCTAGGGATAAAAGGACATACGATGGGAGGTATCTAACACGAAGTTTTACGGCGGGAAAATTCAAAACAAGTTCGTTTTTCAATACCTCATGCTGTAGGATAAGTAGATAGAAAATTAAGTAAAAAAACTAAAACCCGACTACTGAAAAATCACGCTCTATATAAGTATGAAACAAGAAAATATTTCAGACAGAAATCGAGACATAAGTACAAAAATGGTCAGGGTATAGCTGTCGTCCCATGCCATTATAATTTTGTGGGTAAAGCAAGGTAAAGCCGTCATGCCTTTACCTTGACAGGTTCCGTAGTAAACAAGGAACCCTTATAGTTTCGCCATGTCCGTCTGTCTGTCTGTCCGTCTGTCCGCGGCTTAGCTCAGAGACTGTTAGTACTGGAAAGCTGTAATTTGGTATGGGTATGAGATGGGTACCTATACATATTAATCACGCCGACAGTGGTAAAATGAAATCAAGAAAAAAAAATGTTTTTAGCGTAGTGGGGATTTTTTTTTCTCGTCTATCCCACGGTGTCGTTGGAATGGTAGTTCAAAAATATTGTGGGTCTGTGAAAACTATTTTTCAATTCAGGGATCCGTTTGCGAAATATTTAGCTTTAAAGTGCAAATTTTTGTTAGTCATGTGCCCTGCCAGCAAAATGGTTATAAGTAGATTTGTGAAAAAATTCACAGCAATAGTATAATAACGAAGTTAAAAGGAAAACTATCACAGCTAAGTAGGCTTTACAGGTTAACGAGTAATAATCGACCAACTTAATTTTGCAGTTTGAAAAACATATTCTCCCGTACATTTCGTATGGGAGAACATGTTTTTCAACTACAATGTGAAGTTTGTTCTTGGGACAAAATTAATTCATCCCAACTACGGAACCGTTCATTGTGCGTGGCCCGACCTATCCTCTTGAGGGCACCATATTGAATTTAATGTAACGTCACATAACCAGCGGACCAGCGGACGATCAACTCTTCCAAATAAACTTCATTTGTCAAATTATGATCAGTACTTTAGAAGTTATGAGGTAGGTAACAGATGAACATACACACAATACACATACTGTATACCGGTCAAAATCATAACCCTCCCTTTTTGCTTCGCCGTAGTCGGGTAATAAATATAGCGTTATATTATGAATAAATATAATGGAATACTTACCTACTAATCAATATCCCTACGAAAGAAGGAAAACTTAAAAAAAAAAAAACAAAAAAAAGTCTCCTAAAAAACACTAAAATAACTTTTTACAAAATAAAAACCACAGAATTCCACAAAAATACACAAAGTGAAAAATAACTATAATTTCGGAAATTGGTGGCTAGGGATATAGTTTTTATGAATCGACTAATAATTATTTGCCCTTTTGCAAAGTTTTTTTTACAGTTCTTTCGAGGTGGTACCCTGTAATTTATAGACTGTGACCGCCCAGCTTAATATTAGAGGCAGCATACGCTGGAGCATATATGCAGCATGTGCTGCATATGTATTAAGCAGTCAGAAGTTTGGAAGGCATAGCTTTATCAGATTTGGACCCCAACAAATTATTAAAGCGACCACACGACGACAGATCATTGACGGAAATAACGAGGATACGAAATCTGCCTTCTGACAATCAAGGCCACACATAACATACGGCTCGAAGTAGCGCAATTTGATGCTGGGATATTACCATTAATCCTTTATAGCCAGAGTACATCTCATGGCAATTCCAATAAGCCGAAACACAGCTAGGATAGTAGGAAACATTGTTCTATGATGGGATTCCGGTGCCGTCCTTCCGGCTTCATCTTCAGATCAGTTCGATTGTAGTATTTTCATCAGAATTATTTATTTAAAGACAGACAGTCGATTAATTATCTTAATCGAGATATCTTAGCGCCACCCATGAAATACTTATCATCGAGTAGTTCCGATGGCCATCTGTGGTCTTCTTCATCAGTTCCTACTTTCAGAATGCAAATGCTTAACTTGTAGCTGAAAATACACAAATCGCTATGTGTATGCTTATAATATTTGAGGAGTTCTCTCAATTCCTCATGGATGACATCATCAGAACTGAATTTTGATAAAAATGGGACCTATCGGGAAGTATATCCTTTCAATTATTTTTCAATCGGTTCATAAATGACGGAATTATGATGGAATATACATTTAAAAAAACCCTACAACCGAATTGATAACCTCCTCATTTTTGGGAAGTCGGTAAAAAAAATTAAGCAGGCCTCAGAATAGTCAAAATGTACTTATTAACCGTATCGTTATACCTACCGCATTTACACATGCGTGCTCATGATTCTCCTCGCCATTCGACGAATTGTTCGGCGAGATATTCGTGTGGCTTTAGGCTAAACGAATATCGTAATTATAATATCATAGTAGAAATGAATAGACGCGAATGTGTAAACGGTCACTCTCGTTTACACATTCGCGTCAATTCATTTTTACTTCAGCTTCATGAAATGGACGTCATTCTAGCGGCTTTCGCAAAGTCAATATAGGTAATTATTTAGAGGTGCCAAAAAATAATGAAAAGAAAACGTTGTCACAAACGATGGTGGTCCTCTCCTGCACGCAAGAAGCTGGCATTTTATTGATGCCAGTTTCTTGCGTCCGAAGTAGCCATCAAAGATTTTTATTCAGTTGTAAGTCATTCACTGGTACTCCCATCACTTCAGATATAATATAGGTACTGTTCCAAGCAGTGTAGGTAAACTTTCGGCGTATTTTTATGATGAGCATGCTTGGGATTCCAAATGACTATGGCTGACTTTGGTAAAGCTCCAAAAACATTATATCTTTATTATTGGTCCAGTCCATTATGATGTTGCTTGATAGGCCGTTTGCTACGAAATTAACTAGAGAGCGAATGTGTAAACACTAGTTCGTCACGCCACCAGTCGTTTCCCTTTGACTCGTGTCCAAAAGACCGCGAGGCGAAACACGAGGCGAATGACGAACCCCCGTTTACATATTCGTGTTCGTGCCTCGACTCGCCGTTCGCCTCGTCACTCGCGCGAATGTGTAAATGCGGCTTTACATATGCCGACGTCACAAACACCAAAGTGTCAACTGGTTATTTATAACCACAACCTCGTTGGAGAACGTAAACTTGTGCTTGTGCTATATAATATCTACCTCAGTCGGAAACTAGGTTAAATTACAACAACAGTTTTATACTGTTATCATGTTATGCTGATAGCGCCCAATCGACATCAATATGAAGTCAGATCCTCAGACGCTTTAGAATCTTAGTCCTTTAAAAATGACGCGCCTTTTTCTGTTAAATAAATAAACTGATAAGTTGCGTTCGAAAGATAAAAATGTCGAATGTGTAATTTCGTACAGTCAGCGGTGTCGTTGTTGCATCACTCGAGTCGAGAGTTGCGGCCACTACGCTGTCTGTACACAAACATTTCCCGTGTGGAACGAGCGCTCTTTGTTTTGAATCAAGTTTCAAACAAGATTTCTGACATGTGAACACACAAAATCACAATGGGACTCTCAACAAATTGCTGGAAATATCTCGTTCTAACCTTCAACGTATTATTCGCAGTGAGTATTTTATTGTTTTATTGAAAACGTTACGTTTATTTTCGTAGTTAAAATAGTGCTGAGGCCACCCATTTCCCCTTTGTTGTCATAACAACTATGTTAAAACATGCACTTACAGGTCAATAACTTCCACATTTGTCAATTCTTTTCGTTAAATTTTATTACTGATTGTAGAGTATAGAAATAGAGACGCTGACACATATTTTATTCATTGCTGTAATTGCAGTGACTTTTTCTTGTGAGTGCATTGTACGATCAATCAAGATAACCCAACAAAATCTAATAGCACATTACTATTTTGACAGTGGCGCTAGTAGTCCACCCATTTCCATTTGATAGAGTGAGACATATGTTTTTGTCGGCTAAAACAAATGACGTTTTATTTTGATCGGCTTATATATTAGGATTTCCCTAACAGTTCCGTTTATTGTCAACAGATGTCAGCGGTTGTGCTGTTCGGCATAAGCGGTTTTCTTATTTACAGGCTTTTCGTATACCGGCATTTCATTGGTGTCAATGCGGAGTACCCAGCCATTCTTCTGTTAATGATGGCCATCATCACATGTTCCATCGCATGGATCGGCTGGAGAACTGCCAAGTCAATGCACCAGATTCATGTCATTATTGTAAGTGTTCATTCAGTTGAGTCATGAAGACGGCTGGCATGGCGTGTCAGTATTTTTTATTAAACGCGTCGTTATCTAATTGATCCCAGAGTTAACAGATCAAGTGTATGATTACAGTACAAAGACCGGATGAAAGATAGAGTGCTAAGAATTCTTAATCCTAGGCAGTTCGTTGGCATGAGAATCTAAACATGCACTACGTAGCGTTAGTACCTACTACAGAGTATCTAAATATGTACTTACGTTGTCTAGGCTCGAATCATGATCATTTAAGACGGCACTTAGACAATTTCCACGCAAGGTCCGCCCCCATGCACCCCGCCACTCCACTATGTGCTAAACGCTAACACATCAGTTATAAAGTTGAATATCGCGTGCGCTCTTTGGTCGTGTTTGAGCACGAAACTAAACAGTGAATTGATATAAAAAAAATATCTTGTGGCTGGATATTTGGATGTGAATCCTTATTTTAGACATAAAAGCCGAGTAAAGCTTCGTGCAGACTAGCGCGACGCGACACCGGCTATTGTTATACCGTGAAGTTTTCTTAGAAATTGTATTGATCGAGTCGCGTCGCGCCGTCGCGTCGCGCTGGTCTGCACGAAACTTAACCTTTATTAAATTTAAATAATCTTTTAAAAGACATGATTTTTGAATAAAAAATTAATCTAGCTAAAATGTTACAATTACGTAACTGTCTTGTACATGGAAAGAAAAAGATCCAATAAATCATATTACTAAAGTTCCATTTGGATTATAAGCGTGACTATTTCAGAATATTAATGCAAATTAATATACAATTTAGGGAGCCTCCTCTTAATTAGTTAATTAAAGGATATTGACCTCGACACCTAGAGCACTGGTTAGGTAAATTAAATGTTGATGTGCTCTTTTTTAACTACTTTGCCGAATAACATACGGACAGCGTGTTTTTGCTGCGAAAAACATAAGTTTCAAATATCATTACTTAGTATTATCAGCAGATGAAACTGGATGCTGCTAGCATCGAAAGATGTTTATGGATAGCAGCATCCAAACGAAAAAACGAAAAACGAAACGTTTCTGATAAACGAAAATTTATTATAAATTTTTACAGTATTTTACGCCAAGTTTTGCTGTTTTCCGGCAAGTTTTGAGACCGAAATCACTCTCCATTATCTACACGTCGAACTTCCGCCGAAATTCCCATGTCAATATGTTTTTTAATTTACCTACTCTAAATTAATCTTGGCCTCTCTTTCTTTTTCGTGGTTCTTTCTTTTTCGTGTTGTTAGTGACAGTTTTTATGCCACCCATGAGCCTCTGACTTGGCTCGCCTGGTGGAAAGCAATTAATGAATATCTTATTGATTTTGTAATGTATGTTTCCAGACAGGAATCCTGATCGTTCTGGTGGTGGTGATCGAGTTCTCGTGCTTCGTCTGGGCCATGGTGGTGTGGGACAATGTGGAGATCGACATCAAGTCCACCATCATGCACTACTTCGAACATGCCCTGGAGAATACTGACAGCACGAATGTTGATATGATAAGATGGGACAGATTACAAGTTAAGGTGAGCTTCGTTGAAATTATTACCCAAGAGGAAACTGAAAGCTTTCAACGCAACGCATATACTAATAAATCTTCAGATTTTACTTTCACGGTTTAATTGCTAAGAAAAACCTACATTAAAAATGAGACCTCCGCGAGGCCTTCCGGCGTCCCATTGCGACTAGGTGAACCCTCCAGGAGGGCAACCCGGCACCGAACGTGTCAATTGAATTAAGTATATGCTTTGAGTTTGAGTTTAGATTGTAGCGGTTAAACCGCCACATACGAACTACGCATTAAAAGACATGACGACACAGAAATCCGGCATCGCGCAATTAGAGTTTACCGCGCGAACGACATAATTATTATGTAAGACTATCCGACATCAACAGTCGGGCAGTCGGCCCGCCAGACACAACACCCGTCTGGTCGGAGGATCCTCCCTTTTATATGGTGGATGAGTGAACTTTACACCCTGTTCCTCATGCCCCTAAAAGATCATAGATTAAATTGATTTTAATGTCAGCTCTTGGCGCAAAAAAGAGCCATAGCTTACGATGGCCAGTAGGTATTTGTTTTTGATGACGTTTATTACGAAGTCTCTAAAATCCTATAAACTGTTGGAAAATAATTTATTTTCTCTTGGCCTTGCTATCTCAAAAATAAATTGCATGTTATCATCTTATGATAACATGCAATTTTCTTCTGGCAGTGTTCTTGGGTTTTTCTACCTAAGCAATAGAAAATTATAAATAGCAGACTAGTGTTCGGTATCGGGCCTGTAAAAACCCTCTCCATGATGTGAGATCTGATGCGGTCGCACTCTCGTCCCAGCGCGTTGAAAAACACACTGTTGGATTTTCAACTCTCGGCGCTAAGCAGAGCGTTGAAAATTTAGAGTACGAGAAAAAAAACGCTACGATTTTATTACGCCCGTGCGAACGTGAGCTAAAGCTCTCCATTGTCAGAAATACATGCAAAGGCTCTATTTTTTATGCTTTGGCCAAAAACACACAAGCGTCAAGCCAGTAGCACACCTCCGCCGCGAAACCGTAGCAGCGAAACCGCAGTAGTTCACGCCGCGCCGGTAGAATACCTCCGCCGCGAAACTGTAGCAGCGAAACCGCAGTAGTTCAATTCAATAGACTCGCGTCATGTTCCGCTGCTCAAATCGGATTCGAGTAGCGGAAAATGACGCGAGTCTATTAAATTGAACTACTGCGGTTTCGCTGCTACGGTTTTGCAGCGGAGCTGTGCTACCGGGGTCAAGTCAACTGGCTAGCGTCATGTTCCGCTACTTGAGTTCCGCTATTCGAATTTCGAGTAGCAGAACATGACGCGAGCCAGTTGAATTTAACTACCGCAGTTTCGCTGCCATAGTTTCGCGGCGGAGGTGTGCTATCGGTGTCAAGGTCGCCCGCGAAATTCAAATTTTCTTAATTTTTTTTAAATTTGCAGTTCAGTATCAAGTTGTATCTTGACCTAAATATGATTTGCGGCCTTACGCGGATTAAGGGCTACCTTAGCGCATCCCCCTTATTCTTTCACACAACCTCTCAATTTTGACTTACCATCAAACAAATCCTTCTAGTTTTCCTACATCATCTAACCTCTTTACTTCTCATTCCAGTTTGAATGCTGCGGCGTGACGGGTCCGAGCGACTACACCTCCAAGGGCCAGGTACCCTTCTCTTGCTGCGGCCAGGGTCCACTAGACGCCATCCACAAACCTTACGCGTCAGATTGCTCGATGCTGTACCAGCGAGGTTGTGGGAAGCCGCTGCATGATTACGCGAGACAACAGCTCCTGTTGGTCGCGATGACGGCTCTAGCAGCGTCTATATTGCAGGTAAGTTATTATATTACAAACCCTGTGCCCGATGGGTTTTCCCCACGGACTGTTTAAGGAAATCCTAACTTATTATTATTATAAATGCGAAAGTGAGTATGTTTGTTACGCTTTCACGCTAAAACGGCTGAACGAATTTGGATGAAATTTGGCACATGGGTAGACTATTACCTAGGTTAGGAGGACGTAGGATACTTTTTATCCCGATACTCCAATGGGATCGAGACCTATGCCTATGAGGGTGAAATTGCAGGGCGCAGCTAGGCCAGCTAGTAGATACCTACCTACATGATAAATAAATAAATTAGTATTTTTCTGTTTTAACATCACCCATAGGTACTCAATTTATTTTTTCTTCCTTTTTGTCTATTCTTTGTTAGTCTCCTGCCGCTATTAATACATGTAAGTTTGATCAACAAACATAACTATTCCGATTTGTACCTAGCAATTTTTAAAGTTTCAAATGCTCAGTGTAAAATCAGATTTGTGGACTTATCATGTACAGACGCCAGCACGTCAACCTACTACAATCTGTCAAATTTCTTTAATAGATTTTCAACTTTATCACTACAGCATAAGATTTAAAGTTGATTGGGAAAATTTGACAGTTTCGGGTCAGCTGTTGCCCTCGACTTCGTCTGCAATTCAGGATGAAAAGTAGCCTATATCCTAATCCAGGTCATGGTTTACCCTTGTGCCAAATTTCATCCAAATCCGTTCAGGTGTTTTAGCGTGAATGCGTAACAAACACACCGCAGTATCTGCTGTCCTCTGGATTTCTCTTTGGCATTCCATGTTGTTGTTGTGTTTGTTTCCATAAAAACATTAACTCCGTATTTAACCACGATACTCGTAGATAATGAATTTTCAAAAATCCTCCTTATTGGCTAACCTTCGTTTTGAGTACTTACAATACAATACAATTTATTAATTTCATACTTCTAACTAGTCATGGAGTGAATTATGGATTTGTATTAAGTAGGTGATGCTTGTCATTATTGGGGAGGTTTGTCATAATCTTCACGTTTGGAAGGCGGGTTAGCGATCGCAGTATGGTGTTAAAAGTGCATAGAGAACGCTACTGCCTATTCTCTAGTAACTCCCTTTGTCGCCTTCTATGACACCCATGGGAAGAAATAGGGTAGTGCTATTATTTCAGTCCGGCACCAAACGGGACACGGAAAGGTTCTGGAGTGGCGACCGCGTACCAGAAGACGTAGCGTTGGAAGGCCTCCCACGAGATGGACCGATGGTCTTGTAAACGCCGCAGGAATCCGCTGGATGCGGGATGCACGGAATTGGTCGAAGTGGCGGTGCTTGGGGCAGGCCTATGTCCAGGGGCCCAAGTCTGCTATTTTTATAAATTCGTCATTCCAACACGATCCCATTGTCATTTTGCAAAAAGTTCGTAATCTGCTAAATTCATAATGGTCGATCATTGGTTGATCATTGTATTCCACAAACACGATACTCGTAACGAATTAAAAGAAATGACTGCACAATGACGTTCTCATGGTAGGTCACTGATCAAAGGAACTGTCAAAATTTTAGCAGATTACCGCCTACGTCAGTCATGCATTTTTCATTATGTACGAGATTACCAATAGATGCCATTTCTTTCAATGGAGTGTCAGTGGCTGACCATTGGAAAGTCATAATGACGCCAATATGTTAGTAGATTACCAAACTTGTCAAAATCAACAATTATGAAATCAATGATAGACTATTCTGACACTATTGTAATAGCAGACTTGAGGCCCAGGAGTAGACGTCTTTCGGCTAAAATGATGATGAAGATGATGATTAAGTAGATGATGGAGTTCAATTTTACTATAAATATTATTTTATCTGTATTATATTCATATAACTTATGGAGCACATAGCAACTCATAACTAATAATTAACTAAAATAGCAAAATGATCTTAACTAAAACTATTGAAAAACTAAAATATAGCATCGAAAAATTCATCCGCATCGCTGTGGACTGGTAGTGTACCTAAGAGACAGGCCGCATTGCCACGTTGTATGGCAATGCTTAGCCTCTGCCCAAGGTAAAAACCAGCCTATAACTACTATATTTTTAAGGTGTCAGAAGTTCAATTTTCACCCTGAAATTAATAAATTGATGGTACGATAAACAAAAGTTGAAGGTTATGGCAGGACGATTTTTACGCCGACACCATTGCAGCCCCGTAGAACCGTTCCCAAAAATAAATTAGAAGCTCCACTAGCTCCTTATTTATTTTTAGGAACGGCTTTTACATTGTTAAACCCGTTATGACACCTATATGAATGCCTAAATAAAACCGCTTTTAATAATATTTTGGCGTTCTTTTAAGTGTTTCCTAGTGATCGGGAAAACGGGCATTAATCTCCTTACCAGTATAACGTTAGGGATCTCACGCACTAGACGGCCACGACTCCGGCCAGTCGTGGCCGTCTAGTGGTATTGTATGGTCAGCGGCTAGTTGGCCGTTGCCAGTGAACGAAAATAATTTCGTTCACTGGCCGTTGCGACCAAGCGCGCGATTCGTATCGGTTTCTATAGTTTACCCTGGTCGCTGCGACCGCTACTAATGGCCGTCTAGTGCGTGAGATCCCATATAAACAAAACGAATAAATTAAAGGTTCTTTCCGCGGCTCTTTCCGTTGCTCTTTCTTTATCTTCGTATCGCGGAATAACAGCTAAAGAGTTCTAAGTTCCCTAATCCGATGTCCTGTCTACGAACCACCATTTAATAAAAGTATTTAAAAAAATCAGCAACGGCATAATTTTAATACAAAATGTCCATTTAGATTAGAAAGTAAAGTATCTTTTATTTACGAATAAATAATTGTGGATCGAGACTGCTTAAACGAGGGGTAGACCGAACAGGTTCCAAAATGTCCTTGAATGTCCCAATGTGACATCATTCGTCTGGCTATAAGCTATAAAGAGGGGACTGATATCAAAACAACTATTGTTTGCCGATAATACTTTTATTTTTGCTTACTTTTCTCCCCTAAGGACTAGGGTTGACCCTTTCAAGGCTAAACGAAGCATTATTCTCGAGGATGCGAATATGAATAATAATGTCGTTATCGTCTCGTCTGGTGAACATATTCCTGCGAATTAAGAGTTTAAAAGGAATGCACTATAATATTGATAGGGCCTTTCAGATACCTATCTGAACTATCTTGTACGCAGCAGGCTTTGCATGTAAAATCGATAAATTGAGAATTTAAGAACGTGGCACGTCTCCTGCTTGATTTCTTATTTCCTTGTCGTCTGGATCTAAACGAAATCATTGCCTTTCCCTAGAGAAAAATGAGCAGAAACACTCCACTGGCGAAGTAAGGGCCCCGGGGCGGCAGGTGCGGTTTACTCAGAAATACTTTTTAAAACAAGACCGAAATATGTTTAGTAAGTAAAAGGCACTTTGTAGTTGGGGTGCCCCCTACGCATGCTAAACGTAGGGTGCTAAATATTCGGGCTCGCTTTGCTCGCTCTTGCAAATTACATTCTCTTTTTTCTCTGCGTAATTCGACAAAGTAACTCCTATTTATGTACGAATAATCAAAAGAAAACCTTAGGTACCTACCTATCCGGGGTGGGATGCTAACATTTTCGAACTCGCTTAGCTCGCTCTACTATCCTCTATTCGTCTGATGTTCTAGCTTTTCTGTTGTCGACAAAGTATATCTCCTATTATCAATAGTCAAAAAAACCTAACTTTCTCGAGGCAGCTTGGTTTAGCACACTGCCTCGATAAGGAACGTTCATTCCTGGGGTAGAGTAGACTACGGTAGGTAGACTTGACGCAAAAAAGTGGGCCCGGGCGCAAAACTAAATGGGGCCCCCCTGCCCATTTAGTTTTGCGCCCGGGCCCACTTTTTTGCGTCAAGTCTACCTACCGTAGTCTGCGCCACCTATGCCTGCCTTCCTCAGATCGTGGTCCACCTGGCTGGATATCGTCCCTTGCTTTATTTATTATCTTAACGATTTCCATTAAATTAATTTATGTTAGGTACGGTTTATCACATGTTCTTGGACTATGGTGCTGATTCTCTTGTCACAAATGCGTCTAAACTAGACTAAAAATCACCAAAATTTAGTTTGCTCCTGTCAAACGATGATTTCCCATTCTGAAATAGACTAAAGTGGCTATATTTTAGTTTGACAGTATTATTAGCATGATAAGAGTATCGGTGGAGTTTCTTGCCCATTCTTCTCCATACGAAAACTACCTTTTGGAATGGGCGACTAGAATCAACTATTATTATTTTTTGTAAAGTTGACGTTCAAAAGTGTCTTTTTTGTCCCTAATTGAAATAAACTGTTTGACTTTGACTTATGATTGTACTGAGATTTTAATTTAGTGAAAATGACAATTTTGCTATTCTGAATTTGACGTTTTTCACCTAAAATTTTAATTGTCTAACTAATTCTGACCATTTTTAATCGCCACTGAAAATGGTGTGAAATATTATTAGTTGTCATGATCTAAAATTCACACGAACATCTCGACTTCGGTGCTAAAACAGTACTGTACCTACTGGATTTTTTTCTTTTGTTATATCTCGAAAATGGTGTGTCCTATCGCAAAAATAATGAAAATTTCGACCCCCTATAAGAAACCTAATACTCAACACGTAGGTAATATTTTATTTTATTTTCCGTACAAAAAGTGAAAAAAAAACACGGGGTAGGGCAAACAAGTATGTACCACGTGGAGTCGCAATTGTCAAATTCGATTTAGTTGCGTCAAAATATTTTTTAAATTTAGAGACTTTTACTACAGAATAGCTTTAAGATTCTCATAGCCAAAAAGTAACGAATTTTAGTGATAGTTTAGTTAGTTTATATAGTTCGGTGTATAAGAGAATCGGCACCATTAACTTATTTTATAGCCACAAAATCAAACGCGAACGCTATTGTATTATTACTTACTTTTCCTTTATACATACACGTGTCTCGTGGACGAGCGACCTTTAAAAACATGGTCATCATAGGCAAAATATAGCTGATCCCAAAGGACTGCTGGCCTCGAAACGTCGGTACATGGGTGACACTCGGAATAACAATGGCGGCCTTGTCATAAACAATTGCGTGCCATAATTAAACGTCATGTCGTCTATAGCGTCCCTTGGGTTTATTTAATGAATCATCGTTTTGTTAAGTTATTTATCCAAAGGATTGGCTGCAAGACGTCGATGTAGAAATGTTTGAATTATTTAGTATAAGCATTTATCAGTCTGTAATGTTCAGCTGTTCAAGAGGGAATCGGCTGTTATCTATCAGTATCACGTGGGCCAGGGTCGGGTTTAGTTGTTGTAGTTTTAATTTACACGAGATAGAGGGCGTGACCTATAATATGATTCGAAAAACAAACATATAAAAACCAAAATATTTTGCATTTGGAATGAAACATAGGCATAGAGAATGGACTAAGCGTTCTTTATTCAATTGTGCAGTGAATATATATAATAAGCATTTATCAGTCTGTTGTGTTCAGCTGGGACGAAGGCCTACTCTCTTGGAGAGGTAGGCTTTTATCTAACACGCGGGCCCAGGTCGGGTTGATAGATGTCACATGTCTTCCAATTTTTGGTTCTAGGACATGCCGGTTTCCTCACTATTTTTTCATTTAACGGGTTGAGCGCAGTTCGAACTCACGACCTACAACTCGTAGGTCGTAAGTTGTGCATCCAAAGTAGATAGCAAAAGTGTCAAAAACGGCCGCTTTTGGTACTTTTGCTATCTACTTTGGATACGAAACACAATTGAATCCTGTTTTAACAACGTAAAAATACTTTATCCTCTTTGTAACAAACTTTTTTTTTTTTTTTTTACTATGGCTTCTCGCAGGTATACCACTAAAGTATTTACTGCTTAACAGGACTGTCCTGTGGCTGCCTTAAGCTACTACACTCAAAGCCTCCAGCCAGGAGCAAAACTATTCTAAATTAAAATTAGGCGAACGCTCGCTAAGGGCACCCCCTGTGGGGTACGAACCTCGGCTTAGGGCGTCGCTGAGGGGAGGACAGCAAGATGGGACAGGCTGGATCAAGGATAGATCATTATTATTATAAGGGGAATTTAAGGGTATTACCTTGCCCGTTGACCTTAAAGATTTGACCTCTGTACTAGTATTTGTTTATTTGGCGCCACCTACCGACCAACGACCATACTAAAATAAAACGGACTGAAGATTAAAGAAGAACACAGATGTGTCGCAGAGTTGTCATTGTTTTTGCCTATTTTATTCGCTCTCTAAGAGATTCTAATACATATTTTTGTTCCTCTAGTTTTTATAGTCTGGTACGAGTATCTACCACATCATAATTTTATAATTTATTTTGTACTACACGATGCACTATGCCTGCTGACATAGCTTTCATTCAACTAAATGATACATTCTGAAGGTCTGATGATGACCTGGTAAGTACTTATCGGTTCTCGGTAACGGGAATAGTTAGAATGATCTAGTTTTCAACATTTATCTAATTGAGCACGGGTGCTACTACATGATACATTTTGAAGGTATGATGATGATCAGGTAAGTACTTATCGGTTCTCAGTAACGGGAATAGTTAGAATGAACTAGTTTTCAACATTTATCTAATTGTGCACGGGTGCTACTACATGATACATTCTGAAGGTATGATGATGACCAGGTAAGTACTTATCGGTTCTCAGTAACGGAAATAGTTAGAATGATCTAGTTTTCAACATTTATCTAATTGTGCACGGGTGCTACTACATGATACATTCTGAAGGTCTGATGATGACCAGGTAAGTACTTATCGGTTCTCAGTAACGGAAATAGTTAGAATGATCTAGTTTTCAACATTTATCTAATTGTGCACGGGTGCTACTACATGATACATTCTGAAGGTCTGATGATGACCAGGTAAGTACTTATCGGTTCTCAGTAACGGAAATAGTTCGGATGACCTAGTCTTCAACATGTACCTAATTGAGCACGGGTGCTACTACATGGTACATTCTGATGGTATGATGATGACCAGGTAAGTACTGATCGGTTCTCAGTAACGGGAATAGTTAGAATGATCTAGTTTTCAACATTAATCTAATTGTGCACTGGTGCTACTACATGATACATTCTGCAAGTCTGATGATGACCAGGTAAGTACTTATCGGTTCTCAGTATCGGGAATAGTTAGGTGTTTATACCCCCCTATTCTTTATTTGTAATATCATATGTATTAGGATATAGGTATGTATTGGTATATTTGTATGTGAGCCATAAACAATATTATCTCTGTGAAAACAAAATATTAAAAAAAAATAGCAGTTCTGTACAAAAGTGAAATAGGTACATGATCATAATAATTATATGGGACAGCTGTTTTTATAAAATATTTCTGACTTGGTCCCATCCATGGTAAAAGTTACTCCTATTCATGAGTACTATGTTTTATAAAAGTTTGTCCGGGTATTTTGTTTACAAGGTGTATTCACAAGATCAAATTAAATTAGCTGGCAAAACTTCACAGACGTGATGGGTATCGCCAGCTAATTAATTTGACCATTTTTTTACATCATTCCCACCAGTAATAAAGTTGGATGTCTGATATCGACTGGTATAAATAAAAAAATAATTTAAGTTTTGATTTTGTTTTAAAGTTGCCACTGTGACTGTTCCTAAATTGTTTAATTAATTGTACAAAAAATCAAAAGTCATTTATTCAAACTAGGCTGAGAATCAGCACTTTTCGAACGTCAAAATTACATAAGACAGTCCCCCAAAACGCCCACCCTTCACCACTTCCTAGTGCTTTTGCTGGGAAGAAGAAGTGGCGCAACAAACTCCCCAGCAGCACAGCTGTCTGTTCAGTTAGAAAAAGAAAAGATTCTATACAATAGTATGCAAGATAATTTACATTACGCAAAAATCTATTAAAATTATAAATTAATAGCCTTAAGACAGCTAGCACACGCCAATATACCAACCAAAAACATCGAGAACTATACTCAAGCAGAAATAAAAATAACTTAACTTAAACAATATCTAATAAAAGAAAATAATGCCACCAGGCATAAAGGGCGTGCCCGCTTAAATATAGCTGTAACTAGAAGTTATAATTGATAAACTAGGACCATCGAGGTAAAATAAATAATTGTCGAGGTCGCTAGCTAACCACATATTGCAATACAACTAATAAAAATAAAAAAATGAGTAGATGTCATGTTGTGTTGATGTGTCAACAATAAATTAAAATAAGTAAAATTATAAACAATTATATAAACTCACCTATCCTGTCAGTAGGTAAACTAATTCTGAAGCAAGAATCAAGTCCAGGTTATACCAAGCCCAACAAATGAGTTATGAACCTTATGAAGCCGGTGAAAGGGAGCACGTAGTTGGTCCTTACTTCTAGTTTTAACAGTGTGTTTTTAGTGTATAAGTGTCTATTTTGCCTAATATATAAGATGTTGGCGAAGATGAATTGTGATGCCGCTGTGAGGATACCGATGTCTTTGAAAAAATCTCTCAGAGAAACTAAATACATTAATAACACAGTCTCAAACTCTTAATTCTCGTTAAAAGTCACTGAAATTCAAATACCGTGAACAGGTCGGTTGGTCATTTATCGGGATTGGTGTTGGTGATGATGGAGCATGTAGGTTTTCTTGAAGTACGCACATATTTTCGTCTTCTGGTTTTTGTTGGTTATGCACCTTTTTGCGGTTTTCCTTGTTCTTTATTGCCTGTAAAATATATGGCGGATTTCTAATTTCCATATTTCGACTATGCCGCGGATCCAAAAGTTCCGGCAAAATACAATTTAAATAAAATGTACATAATTTTAATTTCATTTTATTTTCAAAAAAATCATCGTCCCTAATAATTGTTTCTGTTTTCAGAGGCTTTGACTCACTGAACCATACTCCAAATAAACATTTTGTTTTGCGAGTCACATGCAATTGCCCTTGAACTTGGTAATACCAATTGTGGGTTTTATTAACCTGCAAAGTGCCCGAATTATTTTTAACCCAAAAATTTACTTTTTTCTGAGCAATGGCTTCGTCTAGTCCTATCTTGTGCGCTGAGATTGGACATTTCACCTCTACTATCGCTTCTTCTCCAATAAGCCGATCTGGTGTAGCTCCTAAATATGGAATCTCGGGATCTATAAAAAGTCCGCATGGTCTAATTTCAACATCTTCTTGTATAGATAGCTGATCTAGTGCTTTTTTTTCGTGTTCTCTTCCATGCTGTAGAGGGGCAGCATCTATATTTATTTTGTAGAGCAGTTGCTTAACTATGCTGGCACAACTAGTATCAGGCCTCATTTTAACAACTCTTCCAAAGTTTGAGGCTGTCAACAAGGAGCGCCGGAGTTCGAGCCATTCGCTCGACTCGCTCTGCAAAATTGTTTGCCTTTCAATTTGACTTCTTTCTTCCTCACTTTTATCTAAGTTGGATAGAAAGTTCTCCTTCATTTGTTCTAGCATCGCATCGCTCACATCGGGCTTTAAGGTTTGTTCTCCATAATCTTTATTTACGGCGCCATGTGTCTGTCGTTTTTTGTAATTGATATGTTTCATTAAATTTCTTTTTCTGCGATACTTGTTATCTAAGGTGCTCATTTTGCCCTTAGGACTTTGCCCGACAATTGTTTTATACAACATGGAAACAGGTTTTCTTTTAGTATTAAAATTGACTGCAGACGCTGAACATCGAGTTTGGTATCCACGCCGGCACGAGTAATTTACTCTTTTACCACCCACAAATTTGGCCACCACGCTATGAAAACTTTCCACGATGTTACTGTCAACATCATGAACGAGACTTCTGGAATGCCCTGCAATAGTGTTAATGAAAAAACATATTTTCTGCCATAAGGAACTTGTAAAAAAAGCTTGCGGTAAGATTTCAATATTTTGTGGACTGCTACAGAAATGGCTTTTACATTTAGTATGGTTCCCAAAGGCATGTAAATGTACAGTCTGAATGTCCTCAAAAAGTCTCTGAGTACTAAAATCTAAATTGTCTAACGAGTCGTGGTATTTTTTGCTGCATTTTCGTATTGCTGACCTAATGCTCATGATGCGTTTTTTTGTGATTAATTTTCTAAAACATATAAGATATTTCGTATCAGTGGTCAGGTTTTCCAATTTGTTGCACAAGTTTCTTAGAAGGTGGTTCCTACATTCTACCTTTTCAACAGTAAATTGAGGATAAGGTCTTGCTTCCAATATTTTCGCATACGTGCTAGAGTCCCCGTCAGAAATGAGACGACCATAAATCAGACCATACATTTCGATAGATGCTTTAAACCCTTCCACAATTATTGTTGACTCCATGGCAGTCGATGATCCCGTAAAATTCTTAAAGCACTGGTGAGTTCTCGGATTTTGATTTTTATTAAAGTCCTGCGTACATATGCTACAGTATTTATTTTTAATGCCAAGAAACAAAATCTTTTTTGTGTGTCTTCCAATTATTGCAGCAGCTCCTGACAGTGCTGAGTAGTTCTTTTTGTAAGACCTCTTACTCCAGCATCCGTCTACAACCACATCTATAATAGGTATCCCCTCTTTGCTGACACGACCTTTTTCTAAAGCAATTCTTTTTTCTTCTTCAGCAGCTTCATTCATAGATTTACTGAGTGCTTTATCCCAGGCGTTGGAAACAATGTCGTGCCGTTTCTGGTATACAGGCTCAGTCATCACGGGCAAGTCAAATGCTGATAACAGTTCCTCTAATTGCGAATACCCTATACCAACTGAAACTGCACCCGCGACCGCTGCTGTATTAATATCTAAGTCACCAGTGACATTACAAAGAGAAAACTTCTCTTTACACATCAAACATTCTACTGTAAACTTAGAAGCAAGTCCAACACGTTTCTCTCCTATAACTTTCAAACTTTGTATACCACAGTTAAAAGTACCATGGCCGCCTATTTCTTGTATTTTGGAAAAAAAATAAGCTATATCTATAACTCGTCTTCCAGATATATTTTTTGTTTCTGCTTGTGATTCTTCTTCTTCAATAATCAAATCTGGTAAATCTTCATCTTCTTCAACCTAAAACAAACGTTTTAACAATACGGGGTCAAATCAAATTAGCTAGGGAAACTATCTAATAAATACCGCAGTGTAAGCAAACAGAATAAGTTACCGGCATAATTTGCTCTGCCCCCTCATCGACTGCCATACTAGACAGACCGTAAGTTTCTGTTAACGGCTGAAGTTCCTGATTTTGCAATTCGGAGTTTTATTTATTTATTTATTTTGCTGGTTTCTTAATTGCCTGAAAAATAATAACGAAGCAATGAGCAAAGCGTGAGTGAGCTAAGGTAATGTTTTTGCTATAAGTCTCGTAAAAGCATATACACCACAAAAAAAAACTAAAACGTATTTTATCTAGGTATGACATCATGAGTGAACAAGGTCTCCAAGATACCTTTGAAATGAGTCCAAACACGATGGTTCTACGTAGTGCCGTCAATGAGATCCTATACCCACCTTCGGAGTCCATCATCAGGTAGGTGACATCATCAGTCACCAAGGTCTCCAAGAGACCTTTCAAATGAGTCCAAACACGATGGTTCTACGAAGTACCGTCAATGAGATCCTATACCCACCTTCGGAGTCCATCATCAGGTAGGTGACATCATCAGTCACCAAGGTCTCTAAGAGACCTTTCAAATGAGTCCAAACACATGGTTCTACGAAGTGCCGTCAATGAGATCTTATACCTACCTTCGGAATCCATCATCAGGTAGGTGACATCATCAGTCACCAAGGTCTCCAAGAGACCTTTCAAATGAGTCCAAACACGATGGTTCTACGAAGTACCGTCAATGAGATCCTATACCCACCTTCGGAGTCCATCATCAGGTAGGTGACATCATGAGTGAACAAGGTCTCCAAGAAACCTTTGAAATGAGTCCAAACACGATGGTTCTACGAAGTGCCGTCAATGAGATCCTATACCCACCTTCGGAGTCCATAATCAGGTAGGTGACATCATCAGTCACCAAGGTCTCCAAGAGTCTTTTCAAATGAGTCCAAACACGATGGTTCTACGAAGTACCGTCAATGAGATCCTCTACCCACCTTCGGAGTCCATCATCAGGTAGGTGACATCATCAGTCACCAAGGTCTCCAAGAGTCTTTTCAAATGAGTCCAAACACGATGGTTCTACGAAGTACCGTCAATGAGATCCTATACGCACCTTCGGAGTCCATCATCAGGTAGGTGACATCATCAGTCACCAAGGTCTCTAAGAGACCTTTCAAATGAGTCCAAACACGATGGTTCTACGAAGTGCCGTCATGAGATCCTATACCTACCTTCGGAACCCATCATCAGGTAGGTGACATCATGAGTGAACAAGGTCTCCAAGACCCCTTGGAAATGAGTTCAAACACGATGGTTCTACGTAGTGCCGTCAATGAGATCCTATACCCACCTTCGGAGTCCATCATCAGGTAGGTGACATCATCAGTCACCAAGGTCTCCAAGAGACCTTTCAAATGAGTCCAAACACGATGGTTCTACGTAGTGCCGTCAATGAGATCCTATACCCACCTTCGGAGTCCATCATCAGGTAGGTGACATCATCAGTCACCAAGGTCTCCAAAAGACCTTTGAAATGAGTCCAAACACGATGGTTCTACGTAGTGCCGTCAATGAGATCCTATACCACCTTCGGAGTCCATCATCAGGTAGGTGACATCATCAGTCACCAAGGTCTCCAAGAGACCTTTCAAATGAGTCCAAACACGATGGTTCTACGAAGTGCCGTCAATGAGATCCTATACCTACCTTCGGAATCCATTATCAGGTAGGTGACATCATCAGTCACCAAGGTCTCCAAGAGACCTTTCAAATGAGTCCAAACACGATGGTTCTACGAAGTGCCGTCAATGAGATCCTATACCTACCTTCGGAATCCATCATCAGGTAGGTGACATCATCAGTCACCAAGGTCTACAAAAGACCTTTGAAATGAGTCCAAATACGATGGTTCTTCGTAGTGCCGTCAATGAGATCCTATACCCACCTTCGGAGTCTATCATCAGGTAGGTGACATCATCAGTCACCAAGGTCTCCAAGAGACCTTTCAAATGAGTCCAAACACGATGGTTCTACGAAGTACCGTCAATGAGATCCTATACCCACCTTCGGAGTCCATCATCAGGTAGGTGACATCATCAGTCACTAAGGTCTCTAAGAGACCTTTCAAATGAGTCCAAACACGATGGTTCTACGAAGTGCCGTCAATGAGATCCTATACCCACCTTCGGAGTCCATCAGCCCACCATCAGGTAAGTGACATCATTAATCATCTAGACACGGTCGGTCTCCATCCTCCGCCAAACGAAATTCTCAAGATAACTAAAAACGATAAAAAATAAACACACTAGAAATAATGTACTCAATAGGTTAGGTACTTACCAATAGTTTTGGAGAGCTCGGCCACGCTTCACCTTACATTTATTCTTATATTTAGGCATAGTCAGGCTTACTCTATGACAGGTTCAAAAAACAAAACGAAATTACAAACTGCTTTACATATATTTACAAACTTAATTTGTATGGTTGATTTACGAAATATTTATATTTGTACTATTTAAAATATGATTTCATTCAAAAATCATTCAAAACGTAAACTTTTAGATTTTATTTGGAAAAAATAACGCGCGTATAGTCCTTCCGTCACAAGAGTCATCAGGACACTGACGTGTCGCGTCCCGAGTACGCGTCACAGGCCTTAGCGGGGGTGCTCCAGTGGGGTACTGGTGAAGTTTCGGGTTTTTGTTCAATAGTTAAAAATATTAAAAGAAATAACAAAAAAAAAACAATACAAATTGTCCAATACGTCATTATATATTTTTGGTAGAAAATTCATGCCGAACTATTCAGCCGTTACAGAGAAAATTTACAATTTAGGTTGAAGAAGGACCTATTTAATAAGATTTTTTCCCAAAATTTAGGAAAGTTTATTAAAATTTTAAACAATACAATGTATTTGTGATGACCTTAAGTATACCATATATTTTTTACATGGAAAACGCACAAAAGGATTCATCTACAATCTTCTTTAAACCTACAGTATATTTAGGATTTGAGCGAGGTAATCCCCTTAAAGCTACGCGCTCAGCTGCGGCGCGGGCTGGCGCTTCATCGGACAAGTTGTAACAAACTCCACGTTTCAATTCTTTTATATCTTTATTTTCTATGCTAATCTACGATTTTTTATTCAATGAGGGGTAACGTCACTTACTCGGGGTATCGCCTTAATGCAAACCTATGAAGCAAATGATTCAGATTATGATTGATCGTGTGTAGTAGGTATTCATTTATTTACCTAGTTAAGTTTTTGTCTATCTAGGCTACTTACCAAGACCAAATATGCTCACCTGAACCCTAAATGCGAGAGTTTTGAAGGATATTGCTAAACCATAGCTTCTTAGGTTTGAAAAATTCATCTGCTGAACAACGTAAATATCGCAATGAACGTGGGTGAACTGTCAAAATGAAACCCATTGTGATCAATTTTCATTGTTCATTTTTCTTTATGCTCGGCTCCTCAAGAATTGGGCTATCAAATGCAATAAGAATTTTTCAAATCCGATTGGTAGTTCTAGAGATTAGCGCTAACTCTTCAACTTTATGATTAGTATAGAAATAGATAGATAACTCTCTGCATGTCGGTAGGTATAGTAAGTAGGGTAATTAGATAAGACGCGTATGTACTGGAATTGGAATATTCACGATCTAAACATCCTATAGGACCGCAAATCTCAAGGGTCAGGCATATTGAATGACGTCATCAATCTTCACTTAAACCCATACCGCGGTCTAAGGATTATTTAAGTACATAAAAATCGTTGCAAAGGTCGGACAGGTCGCTCCGCAAGAACCAGACTCACATTTGACTTTCAAGGATAAATGAAATACGGGCGACGTTATCGCTCAGCGATAAAGCCAGGATAAAAAAAGAGGATAAATTAAAATTATAATAATTTGTTACTCATTTTTAATCTACTTCACTTTAAATGGTGATGTGGAGGAATGAGGGAAATGTCGTGAGGAAAGTTTTGAGTGGGAATGTCGATGGCTATACGAGTAAGTATGGGAATTCCAACCGAACCGATGGACCGTGTGAAAGATGACGGCTAGAAAGGGGGAGTCACCCCCTTTCTAGCCGTGATGACTAATAGAGAAGTATGGAAGAAAAAGATGTTGCCCCGGCCGACCCCAAATAAATTGCAATAAGGTCAGGAGAATGATTACTAATTTTCATAAACTAGGTATAAACTGTTTTTTCTATTTCGTACTCATTAGAATAAACCCTAAATAACAGGTCCATGTAGACTTATTAGCACGACAACTTATCTATGAGTTCGTCACTGAACACTAAAACTGATGTAAATAAAAACGTGTAATATCTATTTTTAGTGAGCACTCATAGTTGGAACGAAGGTGACTGGACATGGGTCGTTTGCGGCCGATTAGAAATAAACGAGCGTTTTGTACGCAAACTTTTGTATTTTCTTAGTTTTTATTTACACGAGGTAGAGGTCGTGACCTACGATTCGAAAAACAAACGTTTAAAAACCGGAACCTTTTGCATTTGGAATGAAACATAGGCATAGATAATGGACTGAGCGTTCTGTATTTAGTTGTGCAGTGAATACATACCGAAAAGTAAGTACGAAAGAGACAAAACGAATTCACGGCCAATAGTTGTCTCTTTAATATTAGGTTTGGCTGCACAGTCGCTTTGTCTCTTTTTAGAGAGTGGTCGTTTATGAGAGGCTAACGCTCAGTCCAATTCTCTATAACTATGCAATGAAACACGGGTTTTGTAAAAAAATAAAAACTTTTTTTATTCTATATCTGAATCTGTGCAGAAATATCTATCAGTTTAGTTTAAGAATAGGGCTTTGTGAGAAGCGAGTTCATCTTGTTTCACACAATATCATGGAGTCGCCCCACTTTTATGTTTCCCGTGTCATTCTTGGCAACTTGAACAGTAACCCGTTTTATGTTTATTTGCTTTACTTCATTTAAATTGATTAGCACCGTCCCACCTTATGTAGTTAACTATTAAAGGTACTATTAAAAAGCATTCGAAAAAAAGCGACATAATACACTAACGGAAAAACGCCAATTAAGTAAGGAGAGATCTAAGTCCTCCGATGACTAAGTACTCCTACCTATAGGTACCTTTAAGTGCCGGTCAACTCTTGCTATGCATTGCCATTGTGACCGGGTATCTAATTACGCAACACATTTTCGTAAACGATTACGACAAATTTGTTTCATTTTGACAGTTCAACAACATTAATTGCGTTATTTACGTTGTTGGGCAGATTTTTTTTCGTTCTTTTGAAGCAATGGATAAGCAATTTGTTTCAAAACGATTAAGATTACCGCGTGCTCTTCGTGTATTACGTAATTATGGTACGGGTAACTAAAATCGGTCTGGTGATGGTGAAGCACACGCTGTTGAAGTATAGCAAAAACAAATCGATCCTACTTCAACGTAGTATTTATTATTCTAACCGCTAACTCATAAATATTATTTTTTAATATTCGAGCCCACTTGACTGAAACCCCCGATCCAACTTCAACGTAGTCTTTCTAATTCTAACAACTAACTCATAAATATTATTTTTTGCTATCCGAGCCGGCCCTTAACCACTTGACTGAAATCCTTACTTTGTCTATTCTCATAGTGACTTTACTTTAATCAGCAATACAAATTTTAGCCTTGTGGGATCACATGTCCTACGTAATACTTACTAGTATTACGACACACACTAAACACACCTTCCAATATATAGGTAAAGAAAAGGATAACAAAACGTATGATTGAAATCCTTATAACTTTCCTTCGGTGTCCCTTTTTAACCATAACACACGCTAGGAAATAATAATTTCAAACGGTCGCCGTTATCGAAATCGATAAGGAGGGGGGGGGGGGGGGGTGTCTATAATGCAGCTTCTGGTAAAAGGGTCCGAAGGTCGTCCGGGACTTCCCCGAATCTCCTACGTATATTAGTTACCAGGTTATGGTGTGAACACTGTTTATTTATAGGCACATGAGACATTTGAACTTTGTCCATACGGTAACCTTCGCTGCCTATGCTTGAATGCAATTCCACCACCCATTGTTGGCGGCTTTGACCACTTACTATGGGATGCTTTTTGCTCTTTAAATGTAACAAAATAGTGTAATCAGCCTTTAATGTTACCACTGCTGTTAGGACACAGGCCTCCTCTGTGAGAGGGAGTGGGCCGTAATCCACCACCAGTGCGGGTTGGTGGAATAGTAAGAAGAACTAATATCTAGTAGTTGCTTTCGTGACAAATAAATAGGTCTTAGAAAGCTGCTCCTTGTCAGCCCTCGTGGAATCTTAAACATACATAAGTCCTACTTACATATTTTAAATTAAAATCGCTTTTTGTGTCTGACTGTGTGCTCGCGTTGTTCTTCTAAACTACGCAGCGGATTTTGATGCGGCTTTGAACATTATTTGGAGAATTAATTCCGGGAGGTTTATGATCGAGTAACTATAATACCTACATGAATATTAAACTTACTTATAATTAAGAAATATCCTAATAACCTCATGCTCAGAAGGAGCGCTTGCGACCACTAGACCAATGAGGCAGTAATTTAATATAATATATTTTTTCCAAATGATCTTCAGTATACAATAATTAAAAGTCGGCTATCGTCGCCTTAACTAAATAGGTACTTGAACTTGTTGAAACATTCGGGTTATCAAGAGTGACAGGCTTATCAACGGTTACTCTTACTCATTGTGGGAAAAATATTGTTTTTGCTATATTACAATGTGTTTTCCCAATTGATTATTAACAATTTTTGAGTTTTAGTCATGACGGTAACATTATAACAACCAATCTTACAATAGTTTTAATCTGACAACCAGTCTTACCAGGGTATCGTGTTACCCAGTAACTGGGTTGTGGAGGTCAGATAGGCAGACGATCCATGTAAAATGGTATTCAGCTGCAGCCGGTTATACTGGAAGCCGACCCCAAAATAGTCGGATGATGATGAATCATGACAGAAAATGTTTGCTTTAAATTATAATATTTTTTAAATGATTGTCTAATATTTCATGTACAAAAGTTTACCTGACGCTTCCCTAGATGGCGTTGGGATCGAAATAGATCGCGCTAGGTTTTGTTACCAAGCAAACCATGCAGTTTTAAGATTATTTTATGTAGGGTCGGTTACTTGTGAATTAAATGGTTCTAATTGATACATTTTGTTAGTTTCATTGAGTTATCTCGCCGTCGGACCTTGAAATCCTGTTTAATGATTATGCATGCATACTGGGCTAGTTTTCACAAAACTCTGTTTAGATTGTAAGTTAGCTGAGGTTAACTAACAGCAGTAAGCATGTTAGTTAGGTAGATAGGATGCTATGTTAGATGCTGACCTCTAGCACGAAAACGAATATTACATAGATAGTATTACCGTGCCTTTAGTTTAGTAGGGACGTACTATCAAAGAACTTCATATCTAAGCACTTAAGCAGTTAGAAAACACAATCCCGTGAACACGATGACCACATCTGTTACCGCCCCGGTTCTATAGCAGCCGAGCGCTGCAAGCAGAAATAGTCCTTACCATGTATACACGGTGACATTTGAATCACAGTTTTGCTAGAACAAACGTTGTTCAGACCATGGTCTACTACCATTCCATAACGTCCAATAAAAAAAAAAACGTCATTGGTTTTTGAAAAAACACAAAAAAGACAAAGTTAAAAATGTCGGGATTATCGTTACTACCTACAACATAGACACTGCGGCGGCGGCGTGGCGCGGCGCTCGCGTCTCAAAGTAGGTGCGTGTGATGTTTGTGTAGTGAATACTTCGTAAAAGTACGTAGGTAAGTAGGTACCTACATGTTTATTTTAAACGTTGCTCTAAGCTAGGTTTTAAACTCAAATCACACACACACACAAACAGCAGACCCACAACAATTATTTATCCGAATGTTATTACACAACATTTAATAAGTACGATAAAAGAGTTAAACTAACTACTTGATATTACTATTTATTCAATAAAATATTTTATTGTGCCAGTTACGATTTAAAATGAATGTGAATAAAATTTAAAACTAGTACGTAATTTATTTTAACATGAAACTGCTATGTGAATTCAATTCAGTACTCCCAATCAGCTGTTTCGCCAAAGTTCACGCGCGGCCATCGCAGTTTAGGTACTTTACTAAACATCTAAACGCACGTGCCGGCCGCGGCGAACTCAAAGGAACCGAATAACCGATGATCCGGTGTCATATTATGTCGCCCCGTGCTCCGCCATCGTGCGGTTAATACGACAGAAAGCGTATCAGCAGTCAGCCAGCAGGGCATGATACAAGGATACAGCACTCGCGTCATTCATTAGGCATTTTAAAAGTCAGTTTTGCTGTTTTGCAATTAGGTACAATTGAGATTATTATTAGCGATAATATTTTTTCCACACTTTAACCGACTTTAGTGCACATAACTGACAAAATAAAATGTGTCTACTGAAAAAAAAAGTAATTTTTAATGATATTACAATCATCACATGTACCTAATTTGAAACTTTTTTAACTTCTTTTTTATGAACTTTTGTTTCGAACAATTCACCAAAGATTATCCACTTTCTTCGTCATTCTTTTTTAAAAAGTTCCCCACGCTAGTACTTAATTACTTTTGTAGCTAATGTGGGTGCGTTTACAAATTCAAATCTCACCTGCATCTGTCTGTGGGGGAATCGAATTCGGGACACGTAACGCAGCAGCCTATCGCTCAGAAACTGCGCCATCGGCATCGGTACGGACAATAATTATTAGGAAGCACAGCACTACTTATTATTACTTGAGTTTAGCTTTCTCCTATTTAATTAATTTAAGCGCCGAAGAGTTTTTAACTTACCGTCTTATGGGTGCTAGTGTGCTTCGTGATTTTCTGTCATTATTTTAGTTATTTTCGGAACTTCTTAGTGTGTGTGTGAGTATGTGTGTCGTCATCGAAGCTGCTGCCTAATAATGCATCGCGATCAGAGAACATTATCCCGTGCGGCTCGCTCCCGCACGGGACAGCATTGTCTACAGGGAAATGTACCTTCATAAACGAAATTTAGTAAGCCCTTATTTTTGTACGTCTTACTAGAAAATACCAAAGTTAAAAATTAACCTCGGTAGGTATTTTATCACTGATAATTGGCTACTTTAAAACACATTTTTATGGCTTGCTATGGCTTTGGCTATGGGTATTTTCTGGCTATGCACGGCGCGGCGAGGTGGTTGACCTCTAATAATTTTATCATTTCGTTGTAGGTGCGAACTTACGGTAGGTACTATGAGACGTGGCTTTCATTCTTTCCTGTAGGTACTAGGTATGGGTACCTATTATATCTAACGTGACATTATTAGGTATTATTTATTTATTGGGAAATTACAGGAACAAGACAAAAACAAAACTTAAACCACAAATCCGAGTCAGCTCCGTGTGCACCAAGACAACATTGATTTCAATTTTCCACAATCCAATAGTTATAACACATTTTCACAATAAACGCGCGATCCTTGTAGTCCACGTGGACTCCTCATAACTCTTTTGAATGCCATATTGCGCATTACCGCGATGAGTACTTTGATGTTACGGTTAATGTTTGAACACGTTTGAGCAACATAAGACTTATTTGAGAACGCCTAGTTTAGTTTGTTTTAATTACATATTTGATGCAATAGAATGGTAGTAGACCATGGTCTGAACAACCTTTGTTCTAACAAAACTGTGATTCAAATGTCACCGTGTAGATATGAAGTTCTTCGATGGTACCACCCAGGTTTTGTAAACAACTTGTATCTTTAATATAAATGACTGCCTCGGTGGTCTAGTGGTCGCAAGCGCTATTGCTGAGCATAAGGTCCTTGATTTGATTCCCAATCCCAAGTCGAGCTAAGTGTTATTCGGTGTTTCCATCAGTAATTTTTTCAGTAGCAGCCCGGAGTTTGGATTTGTGCCCGGTTGATGGCAATAGGCTCGCTGCCTATTTGACTTTTAAATAACTGGCGACATGTGTGTATATAAGGTGTGTGTAATTGGTAGGTGGGTACACTTCTGCCTAACCCTTTAGGGAATACAGGCGCGATGTATGTTTAATATAAATTCAAGGAGGCTTTATTCTCTGTCACTTAAGTAGCAGTATTTTAAAATATCATAACGTAATGTACATAATTATTCACGCGATAAAAATAGACCTCAGTAAATGTTACACATAACAAAGGTGTGTATTTTTGTTTATTCACCTCGTTTAAATCGCAAGTGACATCATATAAACGCCAGACGAGTTTAATTCTGTCTCTTGCATCAATCGAAACTAATAATGCACCAAAATAACAACATGAAATCATATTATTATGTAGCGTAGTAGTTTGCTCGTTATGAGAGCGAGTAAAGAGCGCCTACTATAAACTGGGATGCGGCAAGATGAGGAATTACGTAAAACTGGGGCCCAAGTCTGCTATTTTTATAAATTCGTCATTCCAACACGATCCCATTGTCATTTTGCTAAAAGTTCGTAATCTACTAAATTCATGATGGTCGATCATTGGTTGATCATTGTATTCCACAAACACGATACTCGAAACGAATTAAAAGCAATGACTGCACAATGACGTTCTAATGGTAGGTCAATGATCAAAGGAACTGTCACAATTTTAGCAGATTACCGCCTAAGTCATTTGTCATTATACGTACGAGATTACCAATAGATGCCATTTCTTTCAATGGAGTGTCAGTGGCTGACCATTGGAAAGTCATAATGACGCCAATATATTAGTAGATTACCAAACTTGTCAAAATCAATGACAGACACTGACTTACAACTACCTCAATGATGAATTGATGACAGACCATTCTGAAACTATTGTAATAGCAGACTTGAGGCCCTGGTCTCCTACACAGTAACGACTGTCCAAATACAGAACTTTAATGACATCAATGTCAAATACTGGTGAAAATATGACAGACTTTTATGACGGCCGTTATAATATGACGGATCGCTCTTCTAGGAAATCGTAGCTTTAGCATTATTTAAGGTACCGTTCCGTACCCGGCCGCAGGCAGCAACTACAGGTGACGTGTCGCGACGTCATGTCGCTGCAGCCATGATTCCGAACCCAACCGCAGGCAGCAGCAGCCCGTATTCCAGTCCGTAGATAGAAGATAGAAAAACGTGGCGGTGGCGGCACTACTGTACCCTAATTACGTAATACACGATCAATCGCAATTTTAATCGTTTTGAAACAAATTGCTAATCCATTGCTTAATAAGTTCGAAAAAAAAATCTGCTCAACAACGTAAATAACGCAATGAATGTTGTTGAACTGTCAAAATGAAACAACATGTCGTAATCGTTTACGAAAATGTGTTGCGTAATTAGATAGCTGGTCTGCAGTCGGGCTGCACGTGTCGCCTGTCACTAGCTACGGAAGGTATTTCATAGATATTCATAGAAACCAGTCGTGTCGCAGCGACATGTCGCCTGCAGTTGCCACGTGCGGTCGGGTACGGAATGAAACTTTTAATATTTCACGTTCACACATTTTCAACCGACTTCAAAAAGGAGGAGGTTCTCAATTCGGTTGTATTTTTTTTTTGTATGTTTGTTACGCGATTACTCCGCCAATTATGAATTGATTTTGATGATTCTTTTTTTGTTTGGTAGGGCATACTTCAGAAATGGTCCCATACCAATTTGGTCAAGATCTGATGAGGGGTTTTTGAGTTAGCTTCAATAATACGTACTTTTCCCATCTTGTATATGTGGACGATATTCTAATAGTTCCTGTCACTGTAATTTACATAGCAGGTAATGGGTATTCAAATTTATGTGGGGGTTTTGTGTAGGTACCACAACTAAAAAGTGAAAAATAAAAACTTTTTCACAAAAAATAAAACCAACTTCCAAAAAAAACACAACAAAGTGAAAAATAACTTTGATTTCGGAAGTCGGTGGCAAAGAAACGAAAATAAAACCCCAAAGACACCGACTTCCGAAATCAAAGTTATTTTTCACTTTGTTGTGTTTTTTTTGGAAGTTGGTTTTATTTTTTGTGAAAAAGTTTTTCGTTATACTAGCAGCGACGCGACGCGACGCCTTGATATAGGTGATGACCGTGTAAAGGAAGATGAGATGAGGAAGACGCCAGATGATTGCTCTGGACCTTTCATAAGACTGATCGATCGATCGATCGTATTTTCTTTTAAACATCCGCTTGATATGACTCATATGAGTGACCAAGGGCAAATATCAATTTCAAATAAGAATAATTACGTACTTAGGCGTATTGTTTACTTTCTGTCGATCGTTGGACAAAAATTGCCTGTTCAGGCGTAGTTTGTTTAATTTTGGTCCCTTTATTTATAAACGTTAAATGTAAATTCAAATTCAAATATATATGTTTATTGTTTGTTACATGTAGAAAGTAATTATAATAGTAGCACTGTAACATACCTACCTAAAAGGTGTACAATATTCTATTACCTACGTTATTATTTTGTAAACATTCTTATAGTTGGTCTAGTCACTCTTTGCCTAAGAGATATTTATTGGTCAAAAATATATTGTTAAGAGGGAACAGAACGACGGCAATCTTCAAATAAGTACCTATTTTTCAAATGAGGAATTTGAAAAATAGGTACTTATTTGAAGAAATTAAAGCAGCCTGCATAATCAGGCCCTGTGGTCTTAAACAGTCGCTTATCATTACCACATTTATATTAATAATATTGGTGTCATTACTTTTCTTATCTGTGTAAGTACTAACTATAAGCAACGTTTATAAATAAACCTCTTTATGTCACTTTTTTTTATAGATTCCACTTTTCCCCCTAAGGGGGATTTTCAAGGGGGATTTGTAGAATAAGCCTTTAAGTCGATAGTTTGTCTGTTTCACAATGGATTTCAAAGTAGGTGCCTAAATATGGGAGTAGGTGTAGCTTATTGTATGTTAGGCAGCAACCGCCAAACACACAATATTATGTACTCTCCTATTCTCCTTCTACTTAAATATAATCCTATTTTATCAATAGGTACTAGGTACAGACGCCAGCACATCAACCTATTACAACCTGTCAAATTTCTTTAATAGATTTTCAACTTTATTTCTAAATTATAAAGTTCAAAGTCTATTGGGAAAAAGTAAGTAAATTTGACAGTTTCGGGTAGGTTAACCTGCTGGCGTCTGTACTTAATACCGTTCGCATTGTTCGGAATATTAAATAAATTTTTTCCTCATCTTTTATTTGCGTTTATTCCATGAACATTGTTAACTTAATTATTGGGCACTATTATTAATAACTTGAGTGAGTTCAAATTTTAATGGCCAGCTTTCTAATTACGCAACATATTTTCGTAAACGATAAAGACAAATCTGTTTCATTGTGACAGTTCAACAACATTCATTGCGTTATTTACGTTGCTCTGCAGTTTTTTTTTTCTAACTGACGGAGCAATGGATTAGCAATCTGTTTCAAAACGATTCAGATTCGGATTGATTTTGCATTACGTAATTAGGGTACAGGTCAATATTTGTAGGCACTTTTTATCTCGCTTCTCTGACTGAACAACAACTTCATAAAGAAGTCTGTGAAACTATTTCCATCAATAAGATTCACGATATTATTAGGAAATAAATAATATACAACGTGTTCCGACATCACTATCCGTAAAATTTGGGGATTTGGGTTGTCTACTCAGTACCGTGGACCATTTCTTTGTAATCTATGAACCACATGGCAATTCCATACTATTTGTACCCCGAGTTACAAATCACAGACCATTAAAAAAGTTGTCAAACCGGTCCCAACAAATGGTACCACGTCGGAATCTTGCGCAATCATAGAAAGCAGCACCATTAGCGTCGCCTACGCATGACCAAACCAAGACCTCCGTGACACCATCAAATTGCCCCTCTGTCGCCCTTTTAAGGGAGGCAAGCGGGGGAAGGGAAGGTCTTACAAAATGGTCGATATTTTACACTAAAAAATTTTGTAGCAGGCTGTAATGCTAACATTTGAAATAGTGAAAGTGATTTCGTTTTGTTTGTAGTGTGACGTAATAATGTGATAATTTGTATGTAGGATCTTTATTGAGCACCAGCTGGGTAATTCGTGTCTTCATATTCAGCCCACATCTAGCAACCCACTGTTTAGTTTAGATCTAGGTAGGTTTCCTGTTGTGTTCATCATTCTAGTTTTATTTACTACTAGTTTCAACATTATATTAATAGACAGATATATGCCAGTAACCTTGAGTGGTTAGCTTGCGTGTTCTGTACTGAGCTCACGCAACGCGTCGTACGTCCAGCCAGTAATAGGACTCGCCCATCCAGGAGCGCTGTCCCAAATAAGACGCATTGATAATTTAATAGGTATTTAAAAAAAATACGTATAGGTACTATACTTCAGAAAAATACACTTTCTAGAATGAGTGATTCTCAGTTTTTATACGTGTTAGACATAACTTTACAAATTAATTTCACTATGTAAACATAATCTAAAATATTCATACTTATATTAAGTTATTAATGAAATGCTCTAAAATAACATATATTTTTTCCAAATCATTGACACTACTCGTTTAGACTTGATCTTCAGTATAAAATCATTAAAAGTCGGTTATCGTCACCCTATTTATTTATTTATAAAATAACATACTTATGTGATGGTAGCGAGGCAGTTTCACTCAATACAACTATATTTTATAACTTACTGGGGTTACCTTTAACTCTGTAATACAGTTTAATATACTATTATAGGGTTGCTACCTATGAAATACAATAAAAAAAATTGAACCGACCTGGGCCTCAAGTCAGGTTTTTTGGTAATTATCACTATGAGCAATGCTACGTTATCTTCTTTGTCTTCTATGACATTATAGTATTTTTATCTCTCGAAGCGACGCGCACTTTACTTGTGGAACACCAAGTGTAAAAACACGCTGTGAATGTGTGTGTAAGCGCAGAAGCTCTCGGTACCGTCCGAGACAATGACGAAGTCGGAAGTGTGCATGTCATGTGCTAACGCTAGTCGTCTTCACGCACACATTCACAGCGTATTTGTACCACAAGTAAAGGGCGCCTCGCTTCGTGAGATAAAAATACTGTAATAGTAGTAAGTAGGTAGGTACCCCAAGGGTACCCAAAGGCAGGGGTACTACCCCTACCTACCTCTTGGAGGACGCGTCTGTCTGAATCAATATTAGAAGTTCATCGTTCGAGCCAAAACTATTATGTAGGTACCTAGGTACTTTATTTGCGTATTTAAGTACATTGTACCCTTACCCTTCAGGAGGTCGTTTGGAGATTGAAAAGGAACTTATAAGGGCTCTGCAATCATCGTCCGAAAATAAATAAATTGGACGAAGTACTTACAGAAATGAGTAAGTTTTCTCATGCCGTGCATGAACACTTGATCATAGTACTATTGGAGGGTGAGCTATTAAAAAGTAAGAACAGCACCCGAAAGAATTTTTCATTACAATATTTTTTTATGAGTTGTATTGCATTATATGGTTAGCTGGCGAGCTTGACAATTATTTATTTTACCTCGATGGTCCTAGTTTATCAATTATTACTTCTAGTTACAGCTATATGTAAGAGGGCACGCCCTTTATGCCTGGAGGCTTTTATTTAGATATTGTTTACGTTTAGTTATTTTTATTTCTGCCTGAGTTTTAATAGTTCTCGATGTTTTTGGTTGGTATTTTGGCGTGTACTAGCTGTTAGCGGCTATTAATTTATAATTTTAATTATTTTTTGCGTTACGTAATGTATTTTTTTTTGCATACTATTAGCTATATAGAATATATTTTTTCTAACTGAACAGACAGCTGTGCTGCTGGGGAGTTTTAAGCCATTTCTTCTTCCCAGGTAAAGCACTTGGAAGGGTGAAGGGTGGGCGTTTTGGGGGACTGTCTTATGTAATTTTGAAGTTCGAAAAGTGCTGATTCTCAGCCTAGTTTGAATAAATGTCTTTTGATTTTTCGAATTGCGTAACACACGATCAATCAGAATCTGTTTCATTTTGACAGTTCAACAACATTCATTGCGTTATTTTCGTTAATTGAGCAGACACATTTTGAGAACCTATTGAAGGGAATAGATGGGCAATATCAATGAAAATGATTCCGATTATGATTGATCGTGTGTAGTAGAGTATTAATGTATTTACCTAGTTAAGTTTTTGTCTATCTAGGCTACCAAGACCAGTTTTGAAGGATATTGCTAAACCATAGCTTCTTAGGTTTGAAAATTTCGTCTGCTCAACAACGTAAATAGCGCAATGAACATGGGTGAAATTGTCAAAATGAAACCCATTGACAATGTAAGTGTGTTACGCTATTACCCCGCTGTTTGCAGCTTAGGTTCACCGCCTACCGCGGCGGTGCGCGGTGCCGTGTGTTAATCGCCTTAGCTTACAAAATGCTCCCGCAAAAAGGCGCGACGCGACAGCGAACCGCGAATCTAATAAACCAATTGCTAAGAATACGAGTACTTCACGGTAGACCAATTACCAGTGTCACGTCGCGCCATTCTGCACGAGCTGCATGAGCTGGCTTTGCAATGCATGGCTTTTCAGGTCATTTGGCTGCATTTAGGTTTGCATGAGATCCGAATGCTATAACTAGAGTATTATATGTGTAGTATACCGTGCTACTTCCTTATCGCAGATTTAAAAAAACTAACAACTAAACAGTACCATTAATCCCAGTTTTAACGTTGATTTTGCTTATCTTGACTATATTATGATTATCTTTATCAATATTTTTGAATATTGTTTACCACGTTTTAAAAGTGTTTGGTTCGAGTTTTGGTTTGGTTGAAGTGGGTTATATACTTCACAGGAAACGATAAGGAAACGAACTATAACCATAAATTAAACTTCTCAAAATTGGTTTAAGAGTGTATTTAAAAAAAAAAATAAGATGTCGTGAAGCGACATTCTGACGTAGGTAAGTAGGTACAGTAGAACGTACGATGGTGGTAACATTTGGACCTTCAGCTGGCCTAGCGTAAATTTCAATAGAGATCGGTTTCTTCTTTATTTTTCGTGATAGT
Organism: Xanthia togata; assembly: GCA_963853775.1. Taxonomy (NCBI): domain Eukaryota; kingdom Metazoa; phylum Arthropoda; class Insecta; order Lepidoptera; family Noctuidae; genus Xanthia; species Xanthia togata. The sequence continues at coordinate 4,861,536 of OY970802.1, read as the reverse complement.
GACTAAACCTGGTGTCAGATTTTTTATACCGACCATGGGCCTCTGACTTGGCTTCACATGCCATCAAGAAATATCTCTCACGCTGGTTTCCTAACGATGTTTTCCTTCACCGTTTTTTGAAGCAAGTGATAATTAGACAATACGAGTATGTACATGAATCCAAAAAGTCAGAGGTGGGTGCCTTGACTTCGAACTTCCGACGGTCACACCACTAGGCTATCACGGCTGAAAGGCCAGCTTACACTGGTTTTGTAATCACTGACTTGGCCTACCTGTACTTATCCCGGGTACTAATAATACAAATACTCTCTACTGTGAGTGTCGTGAAGACATTTTTAACATTGTGCCATAGTAGGTACTTCAGCAAGAAACGAATAAATTATTAGGCCATAACCTAACATAAATAAAGGTAGGTACTACAAACGATACTGGGAACAAAAACCTTATCTCGATGTAAACAATAAAATGGTCGGACGCGATAAGCCAGTGTTGACACGCGATGACACGACTTTGTTCTGACTTTTATCGATAGTTCTCTGTCACGAGTAATTGGATGTTATTTGTAGTTCAAGCGTTCAAGTAGTATTAGTTTGGATGGTCACCAATAAAGGCGATTCAATTTTTAGTGGTAATAAACTGTCCTCATTTTCATCAACCACAGTTTGTTGTAAAAACTAAAAAACAACCAAATTAGTAGTTAACAATGGAAAATCTGAAATTCAACACATCATCATAAAAGGGTGATGGCTTATAGGGTATTGGCTACATTTTCCAAGCATTTCTTAGTAAGCAAGTACGTCACTCATTGACAGCAGCGAATTACTTGAATAATGACTTCATGTTCTGCGTCATTATTAACACTACTAGTTAAAATGCGTCATAATTGCTTGTCGACTAATTTAACTTTGTAGTGAGTTGTGACTAAGCATGCTATAGCTACAAACAAATCTATGTTCTATGAAATGACGTCATAATGAATATGAAACAGCAGTGAAATAAGTCTTTCCTTAAGCCCTAACTTTGATAAAGAACCGCTTTACTTGATGCATAGGAAGTTAACTGCCTTCTTTATCCTAACGCTGATGACTGGCCAGTTGCCAAGATCTGCTAACGAGCTGTTTGCTTATAGAGAATGTTACAGCCTTTAATACCCTAGAAATTAAACCATCAAGCCAATAAATCAATAAATAATTCTGCCGATAATTATAATCTGTACAAAATCTCACCATGAGCTTGAACTGACAGCTCACTTTATTTAAGTTGCTTGATGAGTTTTTTAAATAATATCTCGGCAGTTTTATTTCCGGTATATTTTAACTATATCAGAATAACCGAATATATCCTGTCGCATGAAATAAAATAATTACTGTAAAACATAGATTTAACCTTATCGACATACCTAACTACATCCCTATTTCAACAACAAACGTAGTAAAGCTAAATAATTTATGAATTTACGATGCTTGACCTAAAAACGCGTATATTAAGTACCAATTTCTTTGTGGCTATGACGTGAACTGAAAAATATGCCTTCCCACAATCCTTGAAATTTGAGTGCTATGGTATTTAATATTTATGAAAGGACTTGCAATGTTTGTCCTAATTTGATTAGTCTACGCTTTTTTTTTCATGTTTATGTTGGTGACAAAGAAGTTTCGTTGAGTGTCAAACTTATGTGATATATTGTAAAACAAAACTTGGTGAATATCAAGCTTTGTTCTAAAGAATCAGACCACCTTCGTAATCTTGAAAGAACCAACAGAGTCGGGTAAAAATTAAATATTACATAGAGGGATAAGCAGAGGTGTATTTACTACCTAAACTATAGTATCTCCTACATACTAAAATGTGGATCACTTTTTCCTTTTTTTTTCTTTTTCTCAGTTAGTTTTAATGATGGTCTGGCAGTTTGAGTAGTTTATGCGGCCTACCCAAATATCCTTTCTTTAGTATTGATCGTCGAGTTGTTGAGGTCCTTAAGTTCTGAGTTGAGCTCCACGATTACTGACAAATGCTTGCAGTGACTGGAAACTCAGGTCCACTCTCATCATGTGTGGTTCTTTCCTTAAAATACCATTTCAGATACTAATCTATATGGTCTTCGATCTGACCAAGACTAATGTTTGGACTTTAAAAGAGACTGCGACCTCTGAGTTTGTTTCGGCCTTTCTTCTTAGTTCCGTACCCTAATTACGTATTACACGATCAATCGGAATTTTAATCGTTTTGAAACAAACTGATAACCCATTGCTTAGTAAGTTAAAAAAAAAATGCTCAACAACGTAAATAACGCAATGAATGTTGCTGAACTGTTAGAATGAAACAAAGTCGTAATCGTTTACGAAAAAGTGTTGCGTAATCGTAGCTGCTCTCTTAGATATGACGGATATGATGTTAATTTACAAAATAGAGTAAAGATAGGTAATAAAGGTATAATAAATGTTTGAAATTGCTAGAACCTACAAGCGCTGTTTTGATAAATCTGGCAAAATTACTGTAGGTATAGCTATTGGCTAACTAGTGAACTAAAATAATGATTACTTATGATATTGTAACATACACAGCACAACAACCAAAGAGCAGCGGTGGCCCTGTAGTGGCGGCCCCGACTTACGAACAGTAAGTCGTGGATTCGAACCCAGACAGGCGAATTACTTTGTGTAATTTATTTCATCACCACTGCTCTCAAAACGGTGAAGGAAAACATCGTGAGGAAACCGGCATGTCCTAGAACCAAAACTTCGAAGACATGTGACATCTACCAATCCGACCTGGGCCCGCGTGGTGGATTATAGCCCACTCCCTCTCATTAAGAGGAGGCAGTGTCCCTGCAGTGGGATCGTTATAGGCTGATGATGATGATGATGATGAACATACACACATCACAATATAATATGTTTAACATACACACATCACAATATAGATGAAAACAATAAATAGGGTTTCGGGGCGAAGAAAAGGTTTCGTAAATTGTATCTTGATGCGCTGCTCACCTGACGGATGTCGAACGAATTCGACTCTTGTCACAAAAGGTGCGCGTTGACTGTTTCATACGACTTCTAGAACATTCTAGCTAGAAGCTGCACCCTTATTGGACGCTCGTCTTCACGCTCGGACTGTGGCGGGAGCGGTTCGAAATAAGTTCGCGTTTTAACCGAGCCCCCCGTGCCACAAATATTTTTGTGTACGAATGATTTAGTCGATTATTCTATCCGTCAGGCCATAGAGTAAAATTATTCACAGACCAGATTAGCTTTTATTTCATAGTAGAAATAGAGTTTAATGCCGCGCGGGAGGTGGCTCCTTTTCGGGCACGCGGGTCTTGACGGCATTTGCGCATTGGCTCACATTCGGAGCCAGCGCGCTTGACCGGTTTATCGTAACACCGAATATTTAGTTTTAGATGAACAGACGCCAGCACAATCAACCTACTACAAACTGTCAAATTTCTTTAATAGCTTTTCATCTTTATCACTAAACTATAAGGTTCAAAGTTAATTGGGAAAATTTGACAGTTTCGGGTAGGTTGAGGTGCTGGCGTTTGTAATATTTGGAAACTTTCCAAATGCCTTTTTTACATCTAAAACGGTTACAACATCAAATTAGTGATATAATTGCAATCCATTATTAATATTCTAGTTCACTAGTTAGCGATATATTTGTCATTTCCATACAGTATTATTGCCAAATTAATCAAAACAGGTAAATATTTGACAGAAATTTGCGTCGTTGCCGACTTTTAGAATGAACATATGTAGTAGTAGTGTTATTTAAATATAGGTAATAGGTACGTTGGATTACTAATAAGGGGGCTTATTCATAAACGATGATTAAAGTTAAGAGACGTTTTAACGTCCAAAATGTATGGTTAAACAGGCGCTAATCATTACTTAACTATAGGCAGCGTTTATAAAAATAAGGGCGAAGGTATCTACAAATATGCGATTGAATTGAACCTGTAGGTATAAGCAGAATGTACCTATATTAAATCATCACTGTTCAGTAGGTCGCATAAAGCCTCGTTCAGACCAGCGCGACGTGACGGCGCGACGCGACTCGAACAATACAAATTCCAAGAAAACTTCACGGTATAACAATAGCCGCGGGTGTCGCGTCGCGCTAGTCTGCACGAAGCTTTATAACGGTGGCAGCATTTTGACCTTCAGTTGGCCTAACGTAATATGTACTGATTTTCATTGGAATAAAGCTTCATGCAGACTAGCGCGACGCGACAGCGCGACGCGTCAGTGCGACGCGACACCGGCTATTGTTATACCGTGTTTTTTCTTTAGTAATTGTATTGTTCGAGTCGCGTCGCGCCGTCGCGTCACGCTGGTCTGCACAAGCCTTAAGGCTTACATATCACTAGACACCATGGTTGTTCCCAGTAAAATATACACAGCTTTAGGGCCCTATCTCACAAGGACACCAGTGGCGGAGCAACCATGCATGTACTGCCAATTAATGTAGGATTCATGGTTGTTTGCGCAACCGATTTGACGCCTGGTGAGATACCCACCATAAAGTCCTAGTGATATCATAGTGTCCTAGTGAGATATAGACCTTATGGTGGGTCTCACCAGGCGTCCTATCGGTTGCGCATCCAACCATAATTTTTTTGACAGTGCGACCATGGTTGCGCCGCCACTGTCCTTGTGAGACGGGGCCATAGGAGGCCAGGTCTTGTTACCACTGACGTGGCCTACCTACAATTACTACGACAAACAAAGCATACTATATACTTAATAAACAGTTACCTCCATTTACAAGGCTCTATTGTAAAACTCTACACACAAATAACTTTATCTTTTTATTACTTGGAAACATTACCTTACCTTGAAAGTTAATTCAGTAATTACCGGTATTCAAGACAATGTCAACGGTGTTGCTATAGCAAGTCTAAGGTCCGGTCCAAACGATGCGGTGCGGTTACGGCGCGCCTGAGCGGTGCCGCTGCGTTTTCCTACATAAAAATATCCATGGTATGTTACACGGAGCGTCGGCGTCGCGTCGCACGATGTTGTGGACCGGCCCTGAGTCTGCGGCCACGAAATTAGCGGCGGCCGAGTGATGGCGACAGCGGCAGCGGAGCGGCGCGGCGCGGCGGTGGTGGCGGTGGCGCAGGGCGGGGCTGAGCTATCCTGCAGCGGCCTAGGCGTTGGGCACGAACCTAGCGGGAAAAACAAATACAGCACTATACTGGAACGAGCGGTCATCGAGTGGCGAAATCGCCCGTGCATCGCTCGATCTCCCCGCGCCGCTCTCGCCCGTCTCGTGCGCGTCACTTTGTTTACGTCGTCGCCGCCGCCGCTGCTGCGGCCGCCCCGCGTTGCTCTGTCGCCATCGCTCGGCCGCCGCTAATTTCGTGCCCGCACACTTGAGAGAGATGGTTAGAACGTAGATTAGAATGAAATGTTACCTATCCATAGGTAAATTATCCAGCACTGTAGTTTCACGCGCCACTGAAATTTCACACCTGCCGCTCTATTCACTATGATCTATCTATTATTAATACATAATATATATTATTACCAACAATACTCATAGTTATTTAATACAATCCATCAAACTTAGAAGCGTATCGAACATTATTAATAACACGGAAAAGCTATTTACTTACAAGAAAAAATATTTTTATTTATAAATAAAGTTCATGTTACTGGCAACCCAGAACGTTAGGCACTACGTACGATAGATGCGCGGGAGTGAGGTCATTGTTATGTAATATTTAAATGTCCATTATCTTGTAGCTAATTTTGAATTCAGCACGTAGAGAGTAGGAACAAAGAATTTGAGTTGAGGTTTACGCCAAAATATTGGCCAAACTTGACTTATTGTGGATTTGTGGTACACACGGCTAGTCATCAAGCTATACATTTCCATTTTATTCTGATCTCGCATTGTATTCGGTACAATACGAGGTCAGCTTATACTGGAAACGTATAGCTTGATGTGTAGCCGTGTGTACCTACCTATTCATATTTATTCTTTCAATGCCTTACCGACCGATGTTTAAAGTCATTACATAAGTGATAGACAGGTCGTCACGATTCTCGCTACGTAAGATTCCGAACCATCATCATTACTTGCACCTGTAATAAAAAATGTTAGGTACCTAGCTATAGTTTATTTTTAGGCATTAAATTTGTATTCGAAGTCATATTACTGTTGGCTAAATGTACAGTTTTTGTAAACGTTTTGTTAAATAAATTATAGTATAACATAACATAATATAACATAACATCACGTCTTGTTACCCCGAACTAAGGTATAGGTACACCTCTGTCCAACCCGTACAGAGGTGTACTACCTATAGTTCGATTCAAACTTACATAATGGCGGCTCGGAAGTTATCCACTCGCTGCGCAGTACCCCACCCCTCACCCCCGCTGACACATGAATTCGTTACTGCGCAGCGATTCGCCTCATGTTCCGAGCCGCCATTAAGTTTGAATCGGGCCAGTCATTTCGCCAGTAATGTTAAATAAATTATATATTATTTTTATTATGTATATAGTATATATTAGTATTGTATATTTATTATTCTTCCCACAGAAAATAACAGTAACCTCTGTTTTAGGTATTTACGTAAAAGACAGATGATCGTAGAGGTCTCAGTAAGCCTCTATTTGCCAATAAAGATAAAGAGAGAGAACACCAATCCGTTGACCAAGATTGATGATTAATTGATAGAATATTTTGTAATTTATTTTACCCGACTGCGTGACAACAAAGACGGGGTTATGTTTTTCAGGCGTATTTATTTATCAAAATATCAAGTAAACCTAGTTGCTTTCTTTCTTATTTATTACATACGAGTACATAAAGGACCTTTCCTAATTCACTGCATCTTCTTAGCTAGATAAACTATTAGCGTAGCGTATCGCGTTTTGGGTAGCAAATTCCGTAGCGTACCGCGTAGCGTTTCTCGTAGCGTATGTCGTAGTTATCTCGTAGTTTCTCGTAAAGTCGTAGCGTTTTGCGTAGCGTATCTCGTAGCAGTCGTAGCGTATCGCGCAGCATATCAGCTCGTAGCGTTCCGTTCCGTTCAATATTAATATCTTAATATTGAACGGAATGACGATAGTGATGATGGGTTGGGGCCGGTAAACCAAATAAATTAATTTTATTATTTGCCTATCATTCATTCTACAACAAATTTTTTCTTTGTTCGCTTCATTTGACCTAACATCGAAGAAGTTCATATCTTTACACCGTAAGGACTATTTCTGCTTGCAGCGGTCGGCCGCTATAGAACCGGGGCAGTAACAGATGTGATCATCGTGTTCACGGAATTTTGTTTTCAAACTGTTTAGATATGAAGTTCTTCAATAGTACGTCATTTGATAAATTAGAATACTTGGGAATCGTTGCTAAGGTAGCAATATTAAATCACCTTTGTATGCGGTCTATTTATTTTATGGTGAACCATTTTGTTGTTTGTTACATTTATATGTAACAGTGGAGCCATTTCAAAAGCACATTAAAAAAATATTTTTAATTCTGAATGTTGTATTTATAATTCCGATCTTTCAGTAAAAAACGCTAATTTAAATTTCACCCATTCATTTCTCTCAGCTTATTTAGCATAATCGTGACGCCAGTGTTTCTAGCAACTTTTCGCATTTTTTTGCATAATAATAACTTAGTCGTTTGTTTTAATATTGAAATAAAATACCAGTTACCAGTTTTATTTTTATTAATTTATTTATCTATAAATAGATAATTTTCTATTTTGTTTCTTTCCTCAAAAGATCATGTAGATTAGTGTCTGAAATGGTATTTTGAGGAAAGAAACACACAGATTTGAGTGGTCCTGCCAGTGCATGCATTTGTCAGTAGGTCGGTAACCTCTGTTTAACTCTTAGGGGAATACGGACGTGTTATGCGAGTTCATAAGGACAATCCCGCAACACGTAATATCCGATGTGATCCGAATCTCCTCGTGTCGCATCGAGACCGCGACCACGCCCGGTGTCACTGACGTCACCAGCCGCGGCGCGGGCGCATAATTCAGAACAAGGTTACCCGGACCGTTGGCGTTTGCGCTCCTTGCGACTCGATAACTACTCTAATCCTGATTTACACGTTATCGTTTGTTGCCTGTTAGCAGTTTTTGGAAGTTACTGGGCTATTAGAATATGTAGATATGTACAAACGTCTTTAGGATTGGTGTGGTGACGAATTGAGTAGGTTTGGTGAAGTGAATAAAGTTACTCTTTTCTATTCTAATTCTGTTGGGAAGAGCTGATGAGTAGTTGAAAAATTACCTAATAAATGAGAGAAAATAGATTGAAGTGTTGCGTTAAATCTAAATAGGTACTTACTACTCGTACTACTAAAAATACGAAAATACTTTTTGTTATTCATCTTTTTTTTCGGGATTTCAAGACTAGTAATCTGGAAATCATCAGGGAATTACTACGTACGAGTACCTATTGAAATCCAAATTCAAATTTAAAATAATTTATTTCACATAAACTTTAAATGGGCACTAATGAAACGTCAGACTCAGAAGCTAGGTGCACCGTGCACGGTTCCAATTGGTCGTTTCCTATGGAGAACTCTACGGTTACTCTTTTAAAAATAATTGGATTTTACAATATTTTCAAATAACAGTGTTATTAGGTATGGGAGGACAGTGTAGGTCTTTCAACAAGTACCATGATGGTCAACAAATATTCAGTCCAGCGTTCTCACATTCACAAAATAGAAAATTATCTATTTATAGATAAATAAATTAATAAAAATAAAAACATTATTATTATTATTTAATGACGCAAAACATGTATAAGTATTTTTCTTTAAACTTTTATAAGCTTGTATGAATAATTTGCTGCAACTGGAGGTGAATGACACCAATACATTTACTGGTATTTTATTGCAATATTAAAACAAACGACCAAGTTATTATTATGCAAAAAAATGCGAACAGTTGCTAGAAACACTGGCGTCACGATTATGCTAAATAAGCTGAGAGAAATGAATGGGTTTAAATTTAAATTAGCGTTTTTTACTGAAAGATCGGAATTATAAATTCAACATTCAGAATTAAAAATAATTTTATGAAGTGCTTTTGAAATGGCTCCACTGTTACAAATAAATGTAACAATTTACAACAAAATGGTTCACCATAAAATAAATAGACCGCATACAAAGGTGATTTAATATTGCTACCTTAACAACGATTCCCAAGTATTCTAATTTATCAAATGACGTACTATTGAAGAACTTCATATTCTAACAGTTTGAAAACAAAATCCCGTGAAGTGAACGTTAGATAAGCTATAAACTAGGCGACTGCTCGCTAAGGGCACCCCCTGTGGGGTACGAACCTCGGTTTAGGGCGTCGCGGTGAAGACAGCAAGATGGGACAGGCTGGATCATAACTGGATAATACAGCCCGATTCAAACTTAATGGCGGCTCGGAACATGAGGCGAGTCGCTGCGCAGTAACAAATTCATGTGTCAGCGGGGGTGAGGGGTGCGGTACTGCGCAGTGAGCAGCTAACTTCTGAGCCGCCATTAACTTTGAATCGAACTATAATAGGGGAGTTTAAAGCTAGAAGCTCAGTTTCGGCACGGGCTGGCGCTTCATCAAGCAAGGGTCGGGGGGGAGAAACATCCGAGATTTATTAATTAAATTGAATATACACATTAAACTTCCGGAATAAATGCTCTAAATGATGGTGAAAACCACGTCAAAGTCCATTCCATTGTGCAGTTTACGAGATCGAAGCGGTCACACAGACGGACACGAAAACTGACTTTGTGTTTTATATTATATTAGCTGCGCCCCGCGGTTTCACCCGCATAAGTTTCGTTCCCGTGGGAATATCGGGATAAAAAGTACCCTATGTGTTAATCCAGGCTATAAACGATCTGTGTACCAAATTTTATCCAAATCCGTTCAGTAGTTTTAGCGTGAAGAAGAGACAAACATACACACTCACAAACTTTCGCCTTTATAATATTAGTGTGATAGCTGCGCCCCGCGGTTTCACCCGCATTATTCTCGATCCCGTGGGACTATCGGGATTAAAAGTCCTAACCCAGGTCAATGTCTATCCATGTGCCAAATTTCATCCAAATCCGTTCGGCCGGCAGTTTTAGCGTGAAAGCTAAACAAACACAAAATCGAATCTTTTCTCTTTATAATATTAGTTTAGATATTAAAGATAAGTGTTATGTACCTAGGTGATATATCAATGGTACATCATTGGTAGGAATTAGGAACACTAGGCCCGTTGGGGAAAAGGAATCATTGTCATTTTATACCTGCACACCTTTTTTCAAGATAAGGTATTAAGCACATAATTATTTTATTCCGGAAAAATCAACAAATCACGTAGGTACCTAAAATCACAGGTAAACAAATGACCTACTATTAATTTTCCGTAGGTATAAGGTATTAAGCATAATTATGTGCTTTTTATCCCGGAAAAATTAGCCAAATCACGTACTTACCTAAAACCACAGGTAATCAAATTACCTACGTATTATTAATTTTCTATTGTGTCACCTAACTTTTTTATCCATAATTTAAAGTGCCATAACTTTTTTTGTCCTAATCATCATTTGTCCGAATGATAACTTACCCGAACTTAATATCACATAATATCACATGCCATAAAATTGAAATCCCTAAATATAATATGTCGTAAATCCGTTTGTCATAAATATTACAATCAATAATATACAAAAGACATAAAACCGTTTTCAATAAAAGTTATAAGTTTTAAATTCATGTACTTAGTAAAGCAGTTGATTGTGAACACGTGGTTTTTGTAAGCAAGCAAGCGTGCAGCATGCAAGCAAGCATGCAACATGCAGCAGGCATGGTTTCTGTCACGGCTCCGGCGCGGCGCTGGGGGGCTGCGGCGCGCTATGGGACCAAACAGTATTTTCCATCTCAAAAATGGTTTTGTCGAAAGTCGTAAATCCATAGATTGTTTTATGGTTTTATACTCTCAAAAGATGGAACTTACGAATAAATTACAAAATATAAAAAAATATAGTTTTACGTTTATAAAATGAAGCTCAAACATTGGGCATAAATATTTTCATGCCAATTAAATTACCGTTATGGGAGTTCAACACATAATTATTCGGAAGTTTTCCAAGGAAACATATTAGTGTTATACATCATTAGATAGCTTAGAATATACACTTTGCAACCACGTTCAGTTTTTGTAAAAAAAATATTTTTAATATTTTTTTAGTGAAGTAAAGAAAATTTAGTTTTTGTTAATTTCAATTGGAGTTTTCGTTGTTGCCGAAAGCAGCCGGTGTCAAGTTAATTACTCTATTAGAGACCTTATCTACTCAGTAATATGAGGATTTAAAAAAAACTTGCGCGTTTTTTGCGCCAGAGGTGATTTTGAAGCAATAATGTCAATCGGGGAAAAATCCTCGAAAATTACGGTTCTTCTTTTTTATTATGAAATATTATATTTAGTTATTATCCTTTGATGTCTATATTGTTTTTTTCTATTTCTATGATAAAAACATACATTTGCAAATTAAAAAACTGCTAGTGGTTACGGGAATCGACATGCTGTTATAATCAATTGTCCCATGGTTTTTGCACAAGGCACTAAAATATTAGTCCTTTAAATACCCGTGTATATTCAGCATACGATTCATCAAAGTGTTCAGATACTTCTTTTCAATAACAATTAACGCATAAAAAACATTATTATCTAACAATGAGTGAATTCGTTTGTGTTCGACGCGATCTTTGTGATCAAATAATAAAAGGGAAAAGTACTTCAGACCTCAAAAAATATTTATTGGAAAATTTTCAACTATCGGAAACTGACGTTAATACTGTAATAGAGAGTATTAAAAAAAATCTAACATCGAGTTGCAACCAGAAATGGACCAAAGCTCAAAGAAAGCCGGACCGGTTCGAGAGCCTATACTCAAATTGGTTAAAAGGTGAGTTTAAAGTATCATTGAATTCTTGCAGTACCTCAACCACTGTAAATTCTGGTTTGAATACTTCTGGTGAACGTGGAAGACCAACAAAACAATATGACTAGTGCTCGGAAAACACAAAGAAACGAAAAAATATGGAAAAAATTTGGTCAGTATACATTGGTAACCGCGCAATTATATGTAAGCAAATATAACTGGTACTACATGCCATCTTCGGTCCATAAAGTACTTATACATGGTGCTAAAATAATAGAGCATAATGCAGTTTTGCCTATAGGACAATTATCCGAAGATGCCCAGGAAGCTCGAAATAAAGATTATAAGAAATATAGGTTACATCACGCTAGGAAGTGTTCCAGAGCAGCAACAAACGAAGACGTTCTGCATATTTTGTTATATACATCTGATCCTTATATATCTAGCTTAAATAAACCAAGTTTTCTAATATCCAAAGAATTATTTGACGAAGCTAAAGAATTGTTGGAAATAGAAAGTGATGAGTAGGATAAGTTTAAGTAATAATTTTTTTTTGTCATGTAACTGTTTGTTTAATAATAATAATTTAGTTTTAAACTTATTTTAAGCATAAGTGTAACTTTTATTGCTATTTTAATATAACTGTATGATTTTTTGTATGAAATTTCGTATAACTTTATCTTTGTCATTTTTTTTCGGAAAAAATATTTTTTTTAGAATGATGATGTTTGATTTCTTTTATTGCCTAGATATTCACAAATACGTGAAAAAAAAATCAAGGAGATAAATCACAAAACAACAGAGTTATCGATTTTTGAGATGGAAAATACCGGTTGGTCCCATAGTGCGGCGGTCCCACACGAGTTTATCGTCGCAGATGGGTTTAACGCTCTCCACCGCAGCTTCGGCTTGCTGGCCGGCGAATTCGCCGGCCAGCCTCAGCCGCGGCGGCGAGTGTTACAAGCACCTGCACCTCACCTCACATCGTACGGAAATCCTATACAGAATAAACTGGAAATGTATACCTAGCTTGATGTGTAGCCGTGCGTGTGTACACCCCGATTCAAACTTAATGCCAAATGGCTGCTCGGAACATGAGGCGAGTCGCTGCGCAGTAACGAATTCATGTGTCAGCGGGGTGAGGGGTGGGGTACTGCGCAGCGAGCAGCTAACTTCCGAGCCGCCGAGTTCGAATCGAACTCTACCGAGTGGTGAATAGTGGAATAGGAATTAGTCTCGTCTCTTAAACGGGCAGTTTTTTTAATTTATGGGTTAGAAGGACAATTTTTGTTTTTCGTTCGATTGCTTTTTTATTTAAGTAATTTTAATAGAACTGAAATGAAATCAGGAAAGGTATATCACTCACAGTAGGTATTGTGTCCTTACCTATTATTTTTTTTGTTCATTTGTTGTCGATCTTGCAAATAGCCCATAAATCTTCTTAGTACGTTTATCACTGGCGCATTGTAAATAGCTGACGCAAATATTATACCAGCTGTTTTATTATTATTTACTACTTAGGTAGGTACCTACTAGTTAGATATGGGCAGTTGAATAGCGATTTCGTACCTGCAGGGCTAACATGACAAGCGCGAGAAAGCTCTTTATCTCGTTTTGTCGAAATTTGTCTACGATTCTGACGTCATTCTAATCCCTAACATGACCGTAAACGACGAGATATCTCGAAAAAGGCACTTTGACAGTTCTCTAACTCGCGACGAGAAACCGATGTTGCAAGTTATTAAAAACAAATTATTATTATGATAGCAACATCGGCTTGAGATTCCGTTTCATTCATTCAATGGTGCCGATTTTCTTGTCACAAATGCATCTAAACTAGACTAAAAATCAGCAAAATTTAGATTATTCCTGTCAACCGACGATTTTCCATTCTGAAATAGACTAAAGTGACACAACTTAACTATATTTTAGTTTGACGTAATTTTGCTATTCAGAATTTTACGTTCTTCACCTAAAATGTTGATTATCTAAGTATTTAATCGCGATTAAAAAATGAACTAAAATTCACACCAACACCTCGAAGGTGCAAAAACAACTCTTTTTTTTTTTTTCTTTTGCTTATATCTCGAAAACGGTGTGTCCTATCGCAAAAATAATGAAAATTTCGACCCCCTTTATGAAACCCATAAACCCCTAACACTCAACATGTAGGTAATATTTTTTCATATTTTCCATACAATTCCAATATAAATAGTAGTTTAAAACTAAGTATTTTCATTATTAATATATTGTAAAATAAAATGATGACTAAAATAAGTACAATTATGAAACTGCCATGTTATTTTGGAGTTTTTTTTTGTATCATAATTTTGTCTACTCTTCTCGTCGTCAAAATCGACGAGTAAATACGACTAAATGATAGAAAAATCGGAGATTATCTCGTGTTGAATTGTCAAATATCGAGATAACTATGGTGCCATGTTAGAGTTTGTAGAGAAAACATCAATTTTGACAGAAGGAGTCGACTATTTTGTATGGAAGTGCTGTCAGAAAACGAGAAAGTGACCGAAATAGACTAAAATTACTCACGCGAGAGCGAGTAATTGTCGTGTGTGTCATGTTAGGCCTGCTGGTGAGGTAGCAGGACTTCAATATTTTAAATAAGTAGTATTTTTTTGTATATTTATTTAATACTTCAAGCATAGAAATGAACAGGGGCAGACTTAAAACCTTAAAAAAATATCTCACTACTGACAACTAATAAAATATATCACTTTCTTGTATTTTTGGTTGGAAAAGGGGAAGCCTTTCCCTGAAGTTTAACAAAACGCTTTGAAGAAAATGTAAAAACTCTAATATTTAATAAAAAGACACTAAAACCTTTTATAACAGAGTTCAAAATACAATGTCCTCTCTCCTACATCGAAAGTAAGGTCGCTACTTGCTGATAATAACACGTACAGACAGAAAATTAAGACTTATCTAATAATGAGCTGATTTGATTTGAGATATCATCGGGGGCGTAGCTCAGATGGTAGAGCGCTCGCTTAGCATGCGAGAGGTACCGGGATCGATACCCGGCGCCTCCAATAAGTCTTTTTGGTTTATTAAAAAAATGTTTTTCGTAAAGTAAGTGACAACGCTTGGTGAAATCATTATTATCGCCATTTAAAATGACACCACTGCTCATTTTCATAATTTATGTCAAAAAATCATCATCATAAATTATGAAAATGCCGTCACAAACATAATCCAAAAATTTGCTGAGTTCCACGAACACAGACTCCACCAACATGTGAACGTCGAGGCAATTCAGCTGTTAGACAATACCAACATAGTGCGAAGACTAAAACGAACAAAACCCTTTTTGAGTCAGTGTAGTGTAAAAAGTGTAGAAATGATAGTGACAATGACACAAATACAATACATGAAAAAAGTGTTTTTATTATTATATCAGACTAAGAAAGTGAAACGGACTTGTATATAGTGCAATAAACACTATTCTAAGTTTTAAAATAATTATCACGTAAAAAAATAAGTTAGATTAAAATTGCTTATTTGGTCTTAAAGGCTGGAATCTGGTTCCTTCTAACAAAGCAAAAAAAAAAAGAAGTCAAATAGACAAGATAGAGAGTGTAGTGGTAGCCCAGTGTTTGTAACGCCCCCGAATGACGAGTTGTAGGTAGTGGGTTCTTACTTTGTGTAAATAATTATATCATTACTGCTCTCAAAACGGTGAAGGAAAATATCGTGAGGAAATCGGCATGTCCTAGAACCAAAAATTCGAGACGTGACATCTACCAACCCGCACTGGGCCCGCGTGGTGGATTACGGCCCACTCCCTCTCACAGAGGAGGCCTGTGTCCCAGTAGTGGGGACAGTAAAGGCTGATTAAGAGACTCATAAAAGACACTCTTGAACGTTAAAATTTACAAGAAATTAGAATTTATTGTTATTGCCCTTCCCAAAACGTAATTTCGTATGGAGATGAATGGGCAAGAAACTCTACAGTTACTCTTCTAAAATATTAATATTTTGCTTTGTTATTATTTGATAAGTACATATACAGGGTGTCCAGTAAATAGCACGACATACTGCAGGGGGTGATAGCTTGGGTCACTACCTATCAATACAACACAATATATGTTCAGCAAAATCTTACTTTTTTTTTCACCACTGTAGGTTAAACTTAAGTGATAAGAAAATAGTTCTGTGAAAATTTAAACAAAAAATAGTATTTCTTGAAAACATTATTGTCTTTGATAGAAAAAAGACTTATCAATGAGTAAAGTAACTATTCACGAATAATTTGATGTAAAAAAAAGTACTAGAAAAGGATTTTTTCATTACGAGATGCTTAAAAATCTGTTTCAAGGTAGAGATTTTTCGGTATTTCGGAAAATTTTGTAAAACTGTAAATCCGTAAGATTTTGCTGAACATAATATATTGTGTTGTATTGATATGTAGTGACCCTAGCTATCACCCCCTGCAGTATGTCGTGCTATTTACTGGACACCCTGTATATAGGTGAAGACGATATTCTAGAATAAAAGAAGAATAAAATATTTATTTACTATGTATATAATTTTCAAGTGTCAGCAACCGTTTATTGCTGCTAAAGAGTTAACCATAATGCTTCTTTAAAACTTCCGTCATTTTTAAGCAACTTTACTAAATTAATTAAAGTTTTTTTTTTAATTCCGTAGACGAATTTGAAAGGTACAAATGTCAAACTCCAAAATTGAAAAACAACAATCATTTGAAATGCCAAATTAGTCTACGGGATTAAAAAACGAACTCTTTATGTACTTACTACAAAACAAACGTGACGTGAGCTTCCATTTACAAAAAGTCTGCTTCTTTAAACAAAAAAAAAACTAATTTTATTTATGTTACTTAAAATTTTAACATTATACTTAGATGAAACATTTTAAAATTCGTTCACGAATTCTCTTTTGTAACGTTTTCTTTCGCTCAATTTAGCAATTTTGTTCACGGTCATATTCAATAAGCATAAAGTTATTTAATTGTTGGTTTTCAGTTTCACTCATTTTTTGCAACATGCTTAATGTTTTTTTAATATATTATTAGTAACCTTGTCAGTAAATAAAAATTCATAACTTCCTGCCGAGTGCCGAGTTAGCGGATGGCCGATGGCCTCTGGAGCTGACGAGTTCTACACCATAATTGACACAATGAAACACAATCTGAATCATTTTGAAGGGTATCGTTAATCCATTGCTTCATACGTTCGAAAAATTTGTCTGCTCAGCAACGTAAATAACGCAATGAATGTTGTTGAACTGTCAAAATGAAACAGATTGTGATTGATGGTGTGCATGTTACGCAATTAGAGACCGCGTATCGGCATTCGGGAAGCGTAGTGTGGGACGCCCCTCAGTACTAGTTATATGGAGTGGCTGTGTCAGACTAGATGCGGACAGCGGAGGACAGTGTTCTGGCACAGTCTGGGAGAGGCCTAAGTATATGCAGCACGTACTGTGATAGGCTGCGTTGATTGAATAGAGTACTTAATTGATAAAATGTCAACTGTCAAAATCTTTAGCCGAGGGTCAATCTCAAAATATTTGCCCGTTCACCACCCACATTAACTTCATGTTTCTTCATTTTAACCTATATAAATAAACACTGAGCTGATAAATGCCAACCGGGAACAATATGACATTGAAAAACGACCAGTTTAATGCGAAAATTGCCGTGGTGTAGAACAGAGAGGATGTCATCTAACGCGTCATTAAATGCAATGTACCATCGCTACTAGTATGGCCTAGTACACAACTCGATGCTCCCAGTAAATCACGACACACGATTCTAGACTGTAGTACAAATGCATAAAAAGTAAAATACTTTGACAGCACTGAATAGATGGACCGTGGTTTTTGTTGAAAGTTCTAGGTGCAGTAAAATGTAGGTAACTATTTTCAGTCTTGAAAATGTAACCTAGAGACCGTAATAATGGATAATATCCTAGAGACCGTTCATTCTAAAAGTTGGCAACGTCGCAAATAGCTGTCAAATATTTACCTGTTTTGATTAATTTGACAATAATACTGTATGGAAATGACAAATATCGCTAACTAGTGATCTAGAATATTAATAATGAATTGCAAATTATATCAGTGAATTTGATGTTGTAACCGTTTTAGGTGTAAAAAGGGCATTTGGAAAGTTACTAAATACTCGTAGGTACTTTTTTACATCTAAAACTAAATATTCGGTTTTACGATATTAATTATTGCGATAAGCTGCCTCGTTGGTCTAGTGGTCGCAAGCGCTACTGCTGAGCATGAGGTCCTGGGTTCGAATCCCAGGTCGGGCAAAATGTTATTGGGTTTTTCCATCAGGAATTTCTCAGTAGCAGCCCGGAGTCTGGATAGGCGCCCGGTTGTTGGCAATAGGCTCGCCCCCTATTACATGGGACTTAAACATAACTGGCGAAATGTGGGTGTACTACATGTACACCTCTGCCTAACCCTTCGAGGATTACAGGCGTGATGTTATGTTATGTTATAATTATTGCATTTTATAATCGATATTATAATTAACGATATTTCATATTTCCATACAGTAATATTGCCAAATTAATCAAAACAACTAATTTGACAGCTATTTGCGACGTTGCCCACTTTCAGAATACAAAGCATTTAAATAGATTTTTATTTAACTAATTGTGTTGTGAATAAGAATGCCTATTTTTTTCAGGTGTTCGGAAATTGAGTCAGATAAAGCATTTACAGTTTTTTTGCTAGTTATTTAAACAAACATCCTGGTTGGTCTTCGCGCCATAAATCTAACCTTGTGTCGAGATTACGATGTTTAGATTCTAGCATTTGTAAAATAAATAAGATACCTATACCTAACAGGTACATACAAAAGTGTAATAGTTGCGGATAAAATATATATTTATACAGTAATTATATAAGTAAATCAACCAAAAATAAGAAAACAAATAATCGCTTAAATTGGTTTGAAAATGTCATAAAATTGTCAAAGAAGCCTGATTATCTTAATTTTTGCAAAACATTTCGTCAGAAGGAAAAAAAAATACGAAACGTTTTCCTACTATACATATACTTATCAAAATTCAACAACGTAACCTTTTAACGCCGGGCATAAAATAATATATTTTTTAATTTTGTTAGAACTGCACAATTGCTTATATTTTTTCAATTACGATTACATATTTATTGTAATAATGACTTATACGAGTAATTTTACGATTTGCTTTCACTAAACTGACAGACGTCAAATGTTATCTATTAAAATGGCCTTACTTTAGTATGAGTACTTACTATCTACGTATCATTCCAACTGCACAAGACGAGATAAGAAAAAAAATGCATCGCAGTAAGCAACAATGAAAGGACAGTCCACCCAACGTGAATCATTTGGACGAGATATTAATTATCTAATTATCTTCAATGAGAGCAATGACGGACGGGTCACTAGCGGAACATATAAATTTTTATTATATAATTTATTATCCGGACATAGCAATGAACAGACACATTTAGTTGCTTTGTTAGCAATTAGAAATTATTAATTGGATTACTTCCTGCTGTTTGTACAAAATAACCTCAATTTTTGAAGAAATAGAAAGACATGATAGCTTTTTTAATGTAGATGCAGAATTTATTAAAAAAAACTAGCTTTTCCGCGGCTTCGCCCGACTGGAGATCGTAAATTATCCCACGGTAACGTACCTACTACCGGTTTCAAGCCCTGGGCCTCAAGTCAGCTATTACAATAGTGTCAGAATGGTCTATCATTGATTTTATAATAATTGTTGATTTTGACAAGTTTGGTAATCTACTAATATAATGGCGTCAGTATGACTTTCCAAAGGTCAGCCACTGACACTCCATTGAAAGAAATGACATCTATTGGTAATGACATATGAATGACTGATATAAGCGGTAATCTGCTAAAATTGTGACAGTTCCTTTGATCAGTGACATACCATTAGAACGTCATTGTGCAGTCATTGCTTTTAATTCGTTACGAGTATCGTGTTTGTGGAATACAATGATCAACCAATGATCGACCATTATGAATTTACCAGATTACAAACTTTTAGCAAAATGCTAATGGGATCGTGTTGGAATGACGAATTTATAAAATACCCCAGATGTCAGGTGCTGGACCCCTTGAATGTAACATCTACTTACCATAATTATGAGTGAAATAAAATATTTGAGTTTGACTTTTTTTTCTGTGTTACTGATTACCTACCTATTGCGCGTGTTATATAAATGTAATTATTGTGTCTAAAAATAAATAATATGATATATAAATGTAATTATACTTGTTATACCTATAAATGTAATTATTATCTACGATTAATTTACTAAATGAATTTAATAACAAACTTATTTTTTATAAGTCAAACACTGATTTGACTCAACTGTTGTTATTGTCTCCAATATCTTGGTTGAATTATGTAGTAGGGTCACACTGATTTATTTGTTGTTCCTATATTTAAATACTAAATGATTGAGGATACAAGTTTTATTGAATTATTTTGTTAAGAATATCTAAGAGATTAGTTTACGTATAAATTATATTTTTGTAAAGGTATTATTACAGTTTATAGTTTAAAAGTATTTGTTTTGTACTAATAGTTCAGTTCATTTTATCTGTGGAAATATTCATGTTAGATAGGGTAAGGTAGACAACTGTCATTTGAAATGTTTTAAAAGGTCGTGTAACTTAATTCTTGCTCTCTTTTCTGTACGTGTCACTGGACTGGTAACAATATAAAAGCTTATGTTAACATCTAAGAACAGACCCTGAGTGATGTCCATGTCCGTAATATTGAGTTGCTAAAAGCTAATATAAGGAAATAATGTTGCTTATCAGAAGTTCTGCTTTTATTGTAAAATGGATTGAAATAAGGATCATCAGATCACTTCTGATGAAAGATCGACTAACTACAATGTTCATGTAAGTTAAATTGTCATTATATCTTGATTATTGCTGATAACTATGATGTTCTGTATGTATTAAAATATTGCTAATATTGCTACATAAGTGTTAAATCGAATTAAGGAATATTCATATTCTATTTGTCATTGATAAAGTTGTTAGCTTTAAGAAATGGTCCAAGAGATTAATGTAATAACAAAACTAAATGCTAATGTAAAGATATGTTGATAAAATACTTCAAAACAAGCTTCCGTGGAGTTTCTTATCCTTCTTCTCCACGAAGACCTAGATTTGGAACGGATAACTAGCTTTCTCATTAACAATACCTATTTATTGACAAGTCTAATTGAAATAAATGCCTAGTCTTGTCTCCATGTGCTTTCTTATAATCCTTTTCCCTACACACCATATTCATAGATATTAAAATACATAACATAACATCACGCCTTGTTTCCCCGAGGGGTTGGGCAGAGGTGCACCTGTAGTAGGTACACCCACATATTAAAATGCCTACATGATTAAATAATTAACTAATAGGTAACCTGAAAATCCTGACACTCAAAAGTTGATAGTTAAGTGGATATCAATGCCTCTAAATGTAGTATATCTAATAATCTTTTCCTCACATCAGAAGTGGGATAGTGCCCTGTCTTACATAAGCGATTTCTAATGAATTTTATTTTGCTATTTTCATAACCAATGTTGGAGCTATTGGTGATTTTGCTGGAAGCCGTGGTGTCGCCGGATAGCTGTCTAAGCCCTCACCATGATGATGACATCATGCTGCCAACTCCTGGAGTAGGACTCTATCGGTGATTTTGCTGGAAGCCGTGGTGTTACCGGGTAGCTGTCTAAACCCTCACCATGAGGATGACATCATGCTGCCAACTCCTAGAGTAGGACTGTAAGTGGGAGCTGCAGGGCCGGTAAGGCCTTTAGAGGCTCTGCTTTGATATTACTTTGAAATGAGAGAACATCAACTGATGGTGCATCATAGAAAAAGTTTTGTAACCTTTAAACTAGAATATTTTAAAACAGGATGGTGCCGATTCTCTTGACGCAAATGCCTTTAAACTGGGCTGGAAATCGCCAAAATTTAGTTTACTCCTTGTCAAACGATGATTTCCCATTCTGAAATAGACAAAGTATATTTGACTATATTTTGAAACAACCAACTTAACTATATTTTAGTTTGACAGCATTAAGATGGTACTGAGATTTTAATTTAGTGTAAACGACAATTTTGCTATTCTGAATTTTGCCTAACTGAGTCTGACCTTAAATTAGTTGTCATGAACTAAAATTCACACGAACACCTCGACTTCGGGTGCAAAAACAGTACTGTACTGGATTTTTTTCTTTTCTTTTGCTTGTATCTCGAAAATGGTGTGTCCTATCGCAAAAATAATGAAAATTTTGACCCCCTTTATAAAACCCTTAAACCCCTAATACTCAACAAGTAGGTAATATATTTTTTATATTTTCCATGCAAAAAGTGAAAAATTCCAAATAAAAAAGGCCGAGGCTATAAAAAAAAAAAAACACTGAATAGGGCAAACAAGTATGTACCACGTGGAGTCGTAATTGTCAAATTCAATTTTGGTTGTTTCGAAATATTTTTTGAGTTGAGACTATTTCAGAAAAGCTTTACGATTCTCATAGCCAGGAGTGATAGGTGATAGGTCTTGGTGATAGTTTGGTTGGTTTTGTTTTGTGTACGGGAGAATCGCCACCAGTGTTTGTCATTAAAAGTTAAGCTTCAATTGGTATTTTAACAAATTTCAAAAACAAAGGTCTCTGAAAACAATGGTATCTACTTGCATAAAAATATACTTATAAAAAAAAAAAAAAATGTGCCTACTTACAATGATTAAATATGTTGAAAGATCATTAGGTAATGAACCAAAAATAGTGAACATCTAATTGAAGCTTAGCTTATGAAACCAATAATAACTAGGTACGTTGTTACTCTAGCTAGATTATAATTAATTAATTTTTGTTCTCACAAAGATGACTGAGAATAGGATACAAGTGTTCACTTAGATGAAACTTGGCATTACAAGAGTACTAATTTAATGTATATATAAATTAGGTAACACAGAAAAATCAAAAATGAGATTGGGTTTCTGAACAGGACATTGCGAGGAATTGTGTACTAAATTGCTTGACCATTGTTTTCAATCTTTGATCCTGCTTTAAGAGCTGAGTTATATACTGATGCTACTGCTATACGATATGGTGCTTTTTTAACCCAGAAATACGATAGTGATTTTTAAGTCATTTGTTTTAGTAAAAGAACTACACCTGCAGAGTCAAAATATAGTTGTTATGATTTAGAAACTAGCTATTCACAACGCCTTGAAACACTTCCGTGTCTATTTACTAGAAATTAACTTTATAATTATCACAGATTGTAACACTATGTGCAATGAACAGTCAGAGTGGCCGAACGTTCTGTGGAAAGTACAACAATTAATTAACACAACTGTACAAAATCCATGGGCTCTACCCCTTTGCTATTACTTACGACGTACTAGAAGAAAAAGATAGACAAAATCCAAATAAATAAGGCTGACCGAGAAATAGCTAGACAAATTGCAGAAAAATTCAATAAACGTTTAGATGTCACTCGTCGTAACAATGTAAACTTTAACATAGGAGATGTAGTGTATGTCTTGCGGAATCATATGCGTAATGATGAATTGGCACCTAAATTAAAGGGCCTTTGAAATCTCTTCTATCCTTTCTAATGATCGTTTTGCTCTGCAAGGTCTGGGTAATTTACGAAACATTACAGTAGCCAAAGAAAAATTAAGATTCTGACACTTTACCTAATTACATTTTCTTATTTTTGTGTTGATATTTTGTTCTATTAATCTGACATGTTAAATTACTGAAAGCATATTTTAATTAATTACACACTGATGTGGATTTAATTCGGAAATAAATAGAAAGAATTGTGTATAATTATATAACTTATAATATTATATATATGTATACTGCTGGTCGGTCACTGCCCTGATACCTTTCTGAAATTCATGCGCAGCAGGTGATAGGACTGGTATGTCAAGGCCAGAGGCTACTTATGATATTACTGCTGGTCGGTCACTGCCCTGATACCTTTCTGAAATTCATGCGCAGCAGGTGATAGGACTGGTATGTCAAGGCCAGAGGCTACTTATAACATTACTGCTGGTCGGTCACTGCCCTGATACCTTTCTGAAATTCATGCGCAGCAGGTGATAGGACTGGTATGTCAAGGCCAGAGACTTCTTGAAAATAAATATTTATTTATTTAAATATAATTAGTTGGGTACTTCGAGAGCGAAGTACAGGTCGTGATAGATTATTTTTTAAAATAATTACCATTTGTGATGGTTATTTTGGTACATTTCAGTTTAATAGAACATCCAAACAATAGATTTACATATACTTTTAATTTATCCTAGTAAAATATGTGTTATTAGGAGCTTAAAATCATATGAGATACACTTATGATTATTTACCTAATTGCATTTATATATAAAAATTTAAAAAAAAAAAAATGTTTCCGCTGGTCGGTCATTTGCTTGGTGCAAGGATATCCCACTAGCAGCGGGTGGAGGGGACTTGACACGTCGGCAATTGGCAAAACAAAAGTAAAACAATTGTAGAAAAAGGGTCTCTAAAGTACTTCGAGAGCGAAGTACTTGTCAGCATGGCCGTGTTATATAAATGTAATTATTGTGTCTAAAAATAAATAATATGATATATAAATGTAATTATACTTGTTATACCTATAAATGTAATTATTATCTACGATTAATTTACTAAATGAATTTAATAACAAACTTATTTTTTATAAGTCAAACACTGATTTGACTCAACTGTTGTTATTGTCTCCAATATCTTGGTTGAATTATGTAGTAGGGTCACACTGATTTATTTGTTGTTCCTATATTTAAATACTAAATGATTGAGGATACAAGTTTTATTGAATTATTTTGTTAAGAATATCTAAGAGATTAGTTTACGTATAAATTATATTTTTGTAAAGGTATTATTACAGTTTATAGTTTAAAAGTATTTGTTTTGTACTAATAGTTCAGTTCATTTTATCTGTGGAAATATTCATGTTAGATAGGGTAAGGTAGACAACTGTCATTTGAAATGTTTTAAAAGGTCGTGTAACTTAATTCTTGCTCTCTTTTCTGTACGTGTCACTGGACTGGTAACAATATAAAAGCTTATGTTAACATCTAAGAACAGACCCTGAGTGATGTCCATGTCCGTAATATTGAGTTGCTAAAAGCTAATATAAGGAAATAATGTTGCTTATCAGAAGTTCTGCTTTTATTGTAAAATGGATTGAAATAAGGATCATCAGATCACTTCTGATGAAAGATCGACTAACTACAATGTTCATGTAAGTTAAATTGTCATTATATCTTGATTATTGCTGATAACTATGATGTTCTGTATGTATTAAAATATTGCTAATATTGCTACATAAGTGTTAAATCGAATTAAGGAATATTCATATTCTATTTGTCATTGATAAAGTTGTTAGCTTTAAGAAATGGTCCAAGAGATTAATGTAATAACAAAACTAAATGCTAATGTAAAGATATGTTGATAAAATACTTCAAAACAAGCTTCCGTGGAGTTTCTTATCCTTCTTCTCCACGAAGACCTAGATTTGGAACGGATAACTAGCTTTCTCATTAACAATACCTATTTATTGACAAGTCTAATTGAAATAAATGCCTAGTCTTGTCTCCATGTGCTTTCTTATAATCCTTTTCCCTACACACCATATTCATAGATATTAAAATACATAACATAACATCACGCCTTGTTTCCCCGAGGGGTTGGGCAGAGGTGCACCTGTAGTAGGTACACCCACATATTAAAATGCCTACATGATTAAATAATTAACTAATAGGTAACCTGAAAATCCTGACACTCAAAAGTTGATAGTTAAGTGGATATCAATGCCTCTAAATGTAGTATATCTAATAATCTTTTCCTCACACGCGCATTATCACCTAAATATTACTTCCTTTTTTTACAACAAATAACAATTCCCGTCGGTACTGTAGAGGTTTTATCCTGCTGATAGTAGGTACCTACCAATTACGACACTATGAATATTTGCGTAAAATAAATAAGTAGGTAAATAGTTTCAGGAAAATATGTATACATCTAATTAAAAATGTTAGGTAAATGTATCCCAAAAACCTAATTGAATTGTAATAGTTAGTAGAATAGAATATAATATATTTGTAGGTCTGTATTATGTGGAAAATAAACCAATCATATATTATTCAAATCTGTACCTAAATATGGCGAAACGACAAAACAAGATGAATCACGTTGTTCGTCCGCTGGGCATTTTGAAATAAATAATAAATCGTTCAGGAAAATGAATGCATTCAATAGTTATTACCTATTAATGTAGAATTGATATTCAATAAAATATTTACCGTGAAATATTGTGACAAAATGCATTGTCTGAGTTCCTATTCTATTAATATATTATTAAAAATATAGGTTGGGGAAACAATTGCGTCGCATTTAAAAAAAAAAATCAAAACATTTAATAATATAGTTTATTTACATTTAACTAAAGTATGTAGGTACCATTTTGTTCGATAACTTTTTGCCATCTTGTAGGTAGGGACATGATCCCATATTGCTATAGAAATTTTGGGACTTTTGATCAAAATACCGCGACAAGTGGTTTTGGTAGTCCTCTCGTGATGTTAACCTGACACTGCCTAAGGAATTCTGAAGAGACCGAAACAGGTGGAAATCTGAAGGTGCAAGGTCAGGACTATACGGCGGATGGATTAACACCTCCCAGCCAAACTCTCTTAATTTTTGCTGAGTGGCTAAAGATGTGTGAGGTCTAGTGTTATCATGATGAAAAACCACACCCCTTCTGTTGATTAATTCCGGCCGCTTTCTCTCAACTTCTTGCTTTAAACTCATCAGTTGTTCGCAGTAGAGTTCAGAATCGATGGTCCTGCCTGGTGGTAACAGCTCATAATGAATAATTCCCTTCCAATCCCACCACATACACCGCATCACCTTGTTGCGAGTTAACCTGGGTTTCGCCACAGTCTGTGAAGCCTGACCGGCCTTTGACCACGACCTTTTTCGCACGTTCTTATCGTACGTGATCCACTTTTCATCACCAGTTATCAGCTTCTTCAAAAATGGTTCGGTTTCATTACGTCGTAATAAAGAATCACAAATGAGTACACGGTTCATTAGTTTCTTTCAGTGAGCTCGTGAGGTACCCAAATATCCAGCTTTTTTGTGTACCCAGTTTTTTCAAATACGACAAAACTGTTTTGTGGTCAATTCCCAGTTCTTCAGATACGTCGTAACTACTGATATGCCGTTCTTGCTCCACTTTTTCAAAAATGTCATCGCGACGTGCATCTTTGACATCAAAAATTCCGGATTGAAAACGCTTAAACCAAATTTGTGCTACTCTCACAGACACTGCACTAGGTCCATAAACATCGCAAATTTTTTTCGCGGCTTGCGTTGCATTTTTACCTTTTTTGTAGTAAAATTTTAAAATGTAACGAATTTCTTCATTAGATTCACTCTTCTTGACGGTACAAAAAACAAATGAAAATCACACATTTTCCTAATTTGAATTTGGAATTATGTTCTTTAAAATTTAAAGAACAATGCCCACTTTCCATAAATTCAAAAACCTGATAGTGAACGTTTATGTATAGTTATGAGGTATAGTAGAAAGACTATCTGTAAGTTTATAAAATAATGTCTAATAGTCATTTTTACGGTTTAAACGCTACGAAGTCCAAAAAATATGAATGTTATTTTTAGGTTAGGATTTGCCGTTACTTACTAAATATAGAGAAATAAATGTGCTAGACCTAATTGTTAACACTCGGAAGTATAGTCTCAAATAGGAATATTTAACTGGCTATGTATATGCATCAAGCAGACGTTGCAGTTTATGCAAAGTATACGTCGACTTTTTGCTGACTGCAGTTTTGTCAAGAGGACGGATTTACAACGGTATGGTAAGAAAGGTCGTCAGGTGAGGAAGACATCGAGGTTCAGGGGCGGTAAATAGGGTCGTAAAAAGAAGTAACACACACAAAATGACACAGTACACAACGAGACGCAAGCGCAACAGCAAAGGACTGCACCGATGACGGATGCCAATCGCAGAACTGTCAAATGGCCAAAAAATCCGTTTCATTCTTGCGACCTCAATTACATACTGCGTGATTAATTAATTGAATTATTATGTTATTTTTTTATTAACCTGTATTAGGAAAAGACTATTATAGAAATACTTACTGATTAAATAAAACGTAAAGAAATATATAAAACTCAGAAACAGAGTTGATTAAAGTCAAGTAGCGGTATGTAAAATGGAACGTTGTAAAAACAGGGAAGTTGAGATGCGTTCAAAACATGGTATACGATTACTCTTACGTAGAATAAGCATAAAGAAATATTAAAAAATATTCTTTTCCTGCGTTTCTTTTAAAATTGTGATATGCGTAATTAATATATTATTAAATTAGCTGAATTTTAAGATTTATTTCATTACTATACATAGTCAGGTGAAAAATGGTCATTCTTCTTTCAATAATACCAAAACCAGCCAGATACAAACAGTATAGCCAAAGAGATTTTATTACAAGTTCATACATATTACATACTATAATGCGAAAAGACTTTTTCCCCAACCTAATATTATATCAATCTGCCCTAGCGATTTCCCAACTACATATTGGGGTCGGCTTCCAGTCTAACCGGATGCAGCTGAATACCAGTATTTTACATGGAGTGACTGTCTATCTGACCTCCTCGACTCAGTAACGGTATTTAAAGATGGTCACTCATCCACGGTCCAACCCCGGCAAGCGTAGCTTAACCAGATGGGTCAACCCGTGCGGCTGTTATTGTTCAGTAACGAGCTCCTCATTATTAAAAAAGAATCGTTATCAATAAATACCTAGAACAATGAAATACCTAATTATTTATGTACAATATTTTATTTTCGGAATAACCCTAAACACTGTAGAGTCTGTAATATAACTTGGCTTAGCATGAGACCTCCGCGGGTTTATTAAAAAAAAAGGTATGAATATGACATGTGACAAGCATTGATAAGGGGCCGAATGGTTCTGGAGTGGCGACCGCGTACCGGAAGACGTAGCGTTGGAAGGCCTCCCACGAGATAATAAATAAGTTTATTTATTTCTCTCACAATGTTTTTGTGGCACTTTACAGTTTTTAAACTATATAAATTCACATTGTGAGAGCTGGTGCCTGAAGTAGGTTTTAGAAAAAACCTGTATTACAGGTCACCAGGCCCCACATGGCGGCAAATTAAGCAGGCATAAGATGTTAAAATTAAAATTAAATTAAAACTAAACAATTAAAACAAAAAGGAAAATTAAAAAAAATTAAAATAATATAAACAAAGAAAAGAAAGAAATTAAATAACAACAAAAGCAGTCCAAGGGTGTGTGGTGAATGTGTAGGTGAAAGGTGGTGAATGTGTAGGTGAAAGGTGGTGAATGTGTAGGTGAATGGTGGTGAATGTGTAGGTGAATGGTGGTGAATGTGTAGGTGAATGGTGGTTAATGTGATGGTGAGTGGTGCCGGGTGTATGTGAATGGTCGTGAATTTGTAAGTAATTATTTGAATAAAGTATTATTTAATCGAGTGCAGTAATTTCTCTGTGTCCTCATAAGAAAGAGTTTTCAAGAAGTCAGTTACTTTTTGCTTACAACTGGGTTTGTGTAGTGAATAAATATTTTGACCCTTGTTAATAACATTATACAGATAATCCCCTAGGTAACAGTAAAATTTATGGGACTGACGTAAACGGAAAAATGCTGTACTGCATACTGTACTCTTTTGTCGTTTATCTTTCATTAGATCCGGATCATAAACTAGCTGCGAGTGCTTTTTGAGGACTGTATGTAGTACGAAAGTTTGTCTTACAGACAATACATCCCACTTTTTGTATAAGTCGACTGTAGGAAATCGGAAGGGAAGACCTGCAGCAACCTTAAGTATGGCACGTTGAGCTCTTTCTGCCTCTATCAAGTGCGTTTTAGCAGCACCTCCCCAGGAGATGATGCAATAGTCAACAAGCGACTGACACAAG
Organism: Xanthia togata; assembly: GCA_963853775.1. Taxonomy (NCBI): domain Eukaryota; kingdom Metazoa; phylum Arthropoda; class Insecta; order Lepidoptera; family Noctuidae; genus Xanthia; species Xanthia togata. The sequence continues at coordinate 4,831,555 of OY970802.1, read as the reverse complement.
GCATAGTACACCATCTTGATGGTACGAAAGTCGGCTACATGTTTTAGACTCTTAAATATGTAAATAAGTTTGCGCAATCTCGTTACCAGGACGTCTATATGTGGTTTGAAGCTGAGGAATTGGTCTAATATAACTCCAAGGTATTTAATTTTATCTGTCCTTTGAAGAGTAGGACATACGCAAGGTTGGCACGTTGACCAACACGTGTGAGCCGTTATTGACAGTGAACGTGGAGGTAGGACGTTCGATCGATGTGCAAATGCCACGTATTTGGTTTTCGTGACATTGAGAGTCAGCACATTATTCCGTAACCAAGTAACCACTCCGTTAAGCCCCTCCTGAGCCACACCAAAGACACCTTCCCAGCAGTCACCACTAAAGAAGAGAGCAGTGTCATCGGCGAATGTAAAAATTTGACAATTACTAAGGTGAAGCTGGCACAGGTCGTTGATGTAGATCAAGAAGAGGGTCGGTCCGAGTATACTGCCCTGAGGCACTCCAAAGACGACATTTCTTATTTCCATACATTAATATTGCCAAATTAAAAACTAGACGGTAAAATTCGCTGATTTTTATTTTTTATACAAATAATCGCATTTTATAAATTTTGAAATGAAAAAATCTAGTTGATAAAAATTACCGATTTCCTGACTTTGGCTTGGCCCGATTGGAATAGTACGCTAGACCCACCGGTGGGTCGTATGGCATACAACGTGTTAATCAAAACTGGTAAATTTTTGACGGCTATTTGCGACGTTGCCGATTTTTAAGATAAACGCTCCTCGGTCGGCCCCCTGAGCTGACATTAAAGAGCATTTCATGAAAAAGAAAATGTAAAAAGTATATTTTTGATCTAAATAATTATTTGAGTTATACCTATAACCTAGGTATCACATAAAAGTGTTTATTTTACGATCCGGTACTATAATATAACGGACAGTTATTAGGTATAGTACTGTGACTTAACGATATAATTGTTTAGATAAAATCAATAGCTATATAATTTTATATGATGACGCGAACTGTCGGCACCGCTGGCTACATTATTTTCTAATATTCTCTTCGATCAATAATTGATCTTTGATTCTTGATTCTCATAATTTATGCCATCAACTTATACCTAACATACTCGCGGAGGTTGTTTGGAAACACCACGCAGGCTAAGGTCTCCACAGTACCTAAAGTTCGTTTTTTAATCCCAGAGACTAATTTTACAGGTGCAAATGTCAAAATCTAAATTGAAAATAACCAAAAAACAATCACTTGAAATGTCAAATTAGTCTCTGGGATTAAAAAAACGGTAAATAACGTTTAGTAAATAATTAGAACTAAGAATAAAAGTGAAAGAGGAAAGGAATGTAAATTAATACCAAACACATATAAATATAAAGAATGGATTAAAACGCAGTCACTGTACACATATTAACAAACAGCTTTACAGTCACGAGACTCGGAAACATCAATCACTTTTTGTGAATCATTTGTTTTCGACATTACGTCATAGGCGGTACTTAAGACGTAATTGATGCAATATCGCACGTAGTCGTTTTGTAACCTACTTTAAACTAGATGCTGTTTTGGATAAAAATAAGTAATAAAAAATAAGGAAGCCTCTATGTATGCCAAAACGTCAAACAGTTTTTTATCACAGCTGCGCACACAAGTCTGCGGCGCGTGAGTCGATACGCGACGCTTCGAAATATTGCCATTTTAAATATTATATTTTATATATTTAGGACTAACTATTGTGTTTATTTTATTTTGGTCTTATTTTGTTATTTATTTACTCGTATATGCTGCACCGGTTGACGTCATCACGTCAACGCCGGCTGTCGCTGAAAACCAGCGCTGGGGCTCTGTCTCGCTTAAGGTCCTAGCATTACGCTGAGCGATGGCCGTTTTGCGTGGATGTGACGCACATTTTTCCCCAAATTGCGTGTTATGTTCTTTGCTTGCGTCATGTGTCTACCTCAAATAAACGTATTTTCTTTCTTTTTTTTTTCTTTCTAAAAACGCATTTTCTTAATATCTTAAATACATAATTATTAGTTTATTTGCTTAGAAAGCAGGTAGGTAGATAAAATAAAAGGTGTTTAAATTTGTTTTTTAATCCCTGTGCATGCAAATTGTATTGACAGTAAAGTAGTAATTACAAAAAATACGTCAATCAAAATAAAATTGACAAAAAAAATAAGTGAACATAATTAATAAGACAATACACAATATCTGAAGTTTATTGTCATAAAAAAACATTAATTGAATAACTGATTCAAAAATTATATTTATTTGGTAGGTACTTAAATTGGATTTTAGCAAACATTTTTACGTAGGTACACGTCAAAATTATTTTACTAGATGAAACACTGAAACAAACTCAGAGGTAATTTATAGTCCAGACATTATTTTGACATTGGTGCCGATTCTCTTGTACACCGAACTAAACTAACTAAACTATAACTAAAATTCCTTACTTTTGGCTATGAGAATCTTAAAGCTATTCTGTAGTAAAAAGTCTCTAAATTTAAAAATTATTTTGACACAACTAAATCGAATTTGACAATTGCGACTCCACGTGGTACATACTTGTTTGCTCTACCCCGTGAATTTTTTTAGAGCCGGAGGCGCGCATTGGGGGCAGCCTCGACGTGTTTTATATGGAATTACTCACATTTTTTATGGATAAAAAAAAAATATTACCTACGTGTTGAGTATTAGGGGTATAAGCGTTTTCTAAAGGGGGTCGAAAATTTCATTATTTTTGCGATAGGACACACCATTTTCGAGATATAAGCAAAAGAAAAGAAAAAAATCCAGTACAGTACTGTTTTTGCACCCGAAGTCGAGATGTTCGTGTGAATTTTAGTTCATTTTTAATAATATTCCACACCACTTTCAGTGGCGATTAAAAATAGTCAGAATTAGTTATACAATTTTAGGTGAAAAACGTCAAATTCAGAATAGCAAAATTGTCATTTTCACTAAATTAAAATCTCAGTACAATCTTAGTGCTGTCAAACTAAAATATAGTTAAGTTGTGCCACTTTAGTCTATTTCAGAATGGGAAATCATCGTTTGACAGGAGTAAACTAAATTTTGGTGATTTTTAGTCTACACTCAGGGGCACATTTAACCGGCCACCTACATTTTGTCGATTATTTCAAAATTGTATCGGATTTTAACTAATTTTGTTATAAAATTACTTTGGGTGAATCTTTGAGAACACAAATAAAACATGTGTAAGTTGTGAAATGGTTTAATCAAGACAAAAAATTTCAAAATGCGAATATGCAGTCTTCTGACCAAAAACGACATTTAGCAAAATTTTAATTTAAAAAAAGTATGCTCTTAATTATCGCACTAATAATGTGTATTTCCTCCTCTGGCCCTAATCACCTCTTGTAATCGATTTGTAAGCCCGTCCATTATGTCTTGGATGTCGCTTTGTGGAATGTTCCTCCACTCCTCAACAGCTGCAGTTTTCAGCTCACTGATGGTCCTAGGAGCTGGTGTTCGACTCCGAATTCGTCTTTTTAGGTTGTCCCATACATGCTCTATCGGGTTCAGGTCAGGACTCCGAGCTGGCCATGGTAATCTCTGAATATTGATGGCGTCCAAGTACTCTGTGACAATTCTCGCGGTGTGTGCACGAGCGTTGTCGTGCATTAAAACAAAATTATCGCCAATGAATGGAGCAAATGGCATCACATGTGGTTCTAGGACTTCTGTCACGTACCTATGAGCATTTACGCTGCCTCTATCGAAGACCACCAACTCTGTACGGGCCTCGTAACAAATGCCACCCCACACCATAATCGAGCCTCCTTCGTAGCCCACTGTTTCAACCACAGCACATTCAGCAAACCTTTCACCACGGCGTCTATACACCCGCTGACGTCCATCAGGACCTCGTAAAGCGATTCTTGATTCATCAGAGAAGAGAACTGCTTTCCATTGCTCTGACGTCCAATTTAAATGTTCTCGAGCAAAAACAAGTCTCGCTCTTCTGTGAGTTGTCGTTAGCTGTGGTACTCGAGCCGGTCGAAATGATCCCAGATCCCTCTCTGCTAACCTTCTTCTTATTGTTCTTAGGCTCACACTTACATTTCGTACCTCAAATAAGCGGTTACGAGCCTCAGAAGCCGTTGTGAACCGATTTCGAAGAACGTTCGAGACGATGTAACGGTCATCTCTCTCTGACGTACACCGTCTACGACCTTGTCCTGGTCTCCTTGTGTAGGAACCGGTCTCTCTGAAACGCCGGATAGCATCTTAGATAGTGCTTCGTGGGTATCCAAGCATTCGTCCAATCCGACGCTGGCTGAACCCAGCGTCTGCAAGTGCCACAGCCCTAGCTGCTCCAGCTACGTCTAGTGGCATTATTTTAGTGTAAATAAGGTCACAGTACTTCAATACCTCGGTTTTGTTCGAAACAATGGTAAGACAACGTTGTAAAACAAATTTATCCTTCACACAAAACGAGAGGCGAGACTGTCAAATTTCTACTGAACTGATTATTGTTGAATAAAAACCACAAAAGTAAAAAAAAACGCGGGTATATGTGTTTTCTTTATGTCAGATATACCCACTTATAAAGTTACGCCTAGTAGTCAAAGCCCAAGTTAACATAAACAAACGATATGGAATTTCGAATGAGTGGACGGTTAAATGTGCCCCTGAGTGTAGTTTAGACGCATTTGTGACAAGAGAATCGGCACCATTGTGTCGGATCATTCGGATCCATATAAATGGTTGGTCTGCTGATCACGGATATTTTCGTGAACGGGCGCCGTCAGTTGAGACTGGTCATCTCTTATCTGCCAGGGCTTATTTTTAATCGTTTTTGTTTTTTTTTACATTGTTCTCACATAAATAGAAGCAACAAGAGTAATGTGCCCAGGATTTTGTAATTTCTATATTTAAAAGAGTGTCCTTGGAGTTTCTTGTCCGTTCTTCTCCATAGGGATCTACGTTTTGGAATGGGCAACGAGCTTCAACTTTCTGACTAACTGACCGACTCTTTGACAATTCAAAAGAGCCTGTAAATGGTTTAATTGAAATAAATGCATTGAGTTTGAGTTTGCGATCAAATATAATATAACTTTTAAAATAAACGTTAGCCAGAAGGAAGAAAACAGATCCAAGGTCTGGTTAAAGTTTAGCAAACAGGCAATCTGTTTAAGATCTAGATACATAATCTTTCAGATAGTTCAGGAAAAAACTGCAGATGAAAAGCTTCCCTGCATTGTAATTGTAATCTAAACTAATATTATTAAGAGAAAAGATTTGTATTTTTTTTTTGTTGTAATGAATAAACCAAAAACTACTGGACCGATTTAAATAATTCTTTCACCAGTAGAATGCTACTCGTATATTATCTTATCACTGAGTAACATAATAGGCTGTTTAAAAAGTAATGATAGTGGGTTTTTTTTTTTTGGCTGGTCGCCTATTGATCCTAGCGTGATGGTAAATAGTCTGTAGCCTTCCTCAAAAATTGAGCTATCAAATGCAAAAAGATTTTTTAAAAAATCTGACTAGTAGTTCTGGAACTACTACTAGTCAGATTTGAAAAAATCTTTTAAATCTTTTTTTTTTCTTTTTTTTCTCTGAGATTAGCACGATCAAACATACAAAAAAACTCGTCAGGTTTATTATTAGTAAAGAAAATATGAACCGGTTATCATTACTTTTTGAACAGCCTAGTAGGCTATAACTTATAAAGTTATCACACGGACGAAAGCCGCTGGCTGAAGCTATAAGTATAATTTTTAATAATGTATCAATTCTAATTCCTCTGAACCATGTGTTTGTTTTGTAGGGTTACAAAGCATCTGCAAGTAAACGAAGGAATCACATGAAAATCCTTGACACTAATGCAGTTAAAGATTTATATTATTTTATTAAAGACAATTGTCGTAATTGACTTTTAATGATCATTCTGATTGTGGTGTGAGTGTCAGTAGATGGTAGTCTTCTAGACATTTAGACGACATTATAATACCAGTGATGTGGTGCACATAATCAGTACATATTTGATATTATACAACAAAGTTCCCCCGCCACGTCTCCCTGTCTGTCTGAACTCTACTCGTAAAATTACCGAAAGGAATTTGATACGGCTTTCACCAATGGATGGAGTGATTCAAGAGGAAGGTTTTGGTGTAAAATTCATTAAGGTTTGGTGTAAATCGGCTGAAATATGACGATGATTGTTGAAGATGTCGGAAAAATCTACCGACTTCAGCTTTAAGCCTCGGTATAACAATAGCCGGTGTCGTGCTGTCGCGTCGCGCTAGTCTGCACGAAGCTTTAATATCGTGCGCGTTACGGTAGTATTTATTTATTCAAAATTTTCAAAATTCATAATATTTTATTTCACATAAACCTACATGGGCACATATGAAACGTCAGAAGCTAGGTGCACGGTTCCAATTGGTCGTTTCCTATGGAGAAGAGCCGGCAAGAAACCCCATGGTTACTCTTTTAAAAATAATTGGTTTTTACAATATTTTCAAATAACAGTGTTATTACTTATACGTAACTATTATATAAGTTACAATTTCACCTGGATAGGTACGTACAGCGTTAATATAAAATAAAATAACATTTAGGTAGGTTACCAATTATTACGACATGCAACTATTCATATACCTATAACAAACGACCCTAAACAATTTGGCAGTTTCGTTAGCCTAACAAAACAGTCGCGTCTGAAGCAACCCTTTTTTTTGTGTTTTTTGTCGAACAATCTATCCGAGTTTTTGTGACGAAAGGCAAGGCACATACTTTTCTATAGAAAAACAAAGAGAGGAACTAATAAATGTCAGTCAACGCACGACCCTGTCAAAAATTTTGTATCTCTGTCTCGAAACTAAATCTGCACTCCCGGCCATAGGCACCGTGGGGTTCTGACTCCCAAACAATATTTTTACAATGGTAAGAACGGCAATTGTCTGTTTAGCGCGATTGCCCACCAAATAAATTACATAATAGGCCTAACTTTCGACCACAATACATGTCAGTCCGCCGAGACCTCGCTACCTGTTTCGAATAACCGCGGTGACGCCAGAATTTGCCTAGCACTTAGGAATAACATTCAAGACTTTATTCCTAACAGCAAGCTTTCTCAGGAACAAATTATAACAAAATACATAACCGCGCAGTTCAACGAGACGTTTTGGGGAGGAGATGACATCATAATCTCCGCGGCTGAATTTTATCTCGTAAATGTGCATGTGCACATAAATAACGGGAACACACTGATGTATTCACCTGCCGGCGAATCAGTAGGTGCCCGGAAATATACATATCCTTTACAAAGATCATCACTATGATAGCTGGGTCATGAGCGCCGACGAACAGTACAACAATAATCTGCAAAGACTAACGCAAGAAACAACCAACAAAAGTACACTGTGGTCGTGTCGTAGGTACGAGTAACAAATACAACAAAAGAGACGAACAAGGGCAGTCTACAAAACCCCGCTTCCTGAACAGCCCCCAATTAGATAATAGTAATTAGATAGCTCATTAACACCGTGTGAACAATTAACATCAACATTAGGTACACCGTTATCGGCTGAAGTCGCGGATGACACTACTACACACAATACTTAGAAATCAGCCTTCTGTCGCTACTAAGTACACTTGTTCAGACCTGCGTATAGCAAATTCGAACATCCGTGGAACTCAAAACCGGCCAAAAAATATAAAATTGATGCGGAACTTTCAAATAGGGGCATTCACGTAGGCTGCCTACAAGAAACAGGGATGAACTTAGGAACATACAACTCCGCCCACTACGAATGGCACCTATCTGGAACCGCAACTCGCAATTGTAATCAGAAAGGATGCCCAAATTGAAATAATAAACAGGAAGAACGATACCGACGTGATGTCAATCACTCTGAAAGTTGATAGGGGAAGTGACAAACCTGCTCCGCTTTATATAATTAACTCTCACATCAACAGCTGTGCCTCTAAAGCAACCAGATCCTTCACAGGGGTATTAAACATGATTAGACAAAAACCAAGGAAATGTACTTTAGTAATCCTAGGCGGCTTTAACGCCCATATTGGTAGACAAGATACAATAAGTTTCCAACGCAAAGGATTGATTCACCAAAATCTTCATCATGATTATTCCAATTACAATGGGGAAATGTTAATGGATCTATAGCCAACGGAGCAAAACTGCAAATAGAAACAACAATAGCGAGATCATCATGCAGAATAACATGGTCAAAGGGCACGCAGAAATCACAATTGGACCACATTACACGCAACAGGCAACAGAAAAACTCTTTAACTATATTAAAGGCGAGCAGGTAGGGCCATTATCCGACCATAACATAATTTGGGGGCAGCTAAGAACAGGTCGCATCATAAACAAATATGACGGCACCCAACACTAGACACGAAAGAATGAGACAACAATAGAGACCAAGGATGCCGCTCTCATTATCAAATCCACCAAAACAAAATACTAAGCTTGCATAATCTAAAAACTGAAAAACATAGGAATAGACAACGGATGAAAGCATTGAAATACCATGGTGTACCACATAACTGGAGTATTAAAAGAGGCTGCTCAGAAGACCTTGATTTTTCAGCCGAGTCACTAGGATTATCGTTATCGTATAGCTCTTGCTAACCTCCAAAAGGCTAAATTCATTACAAAGAAGACAACTAGATATTTTGTTGTTACTGTTGTAGATATTTTGTTGTGTCCTACACAATCTGCGAAAATTGCAACTGTTTACCTCATAGAAATATTTAAAATAATTTCTTTCTTATATCTATGGTCTACCCACCTATTACGGTTCATGAGATACAGCGCGCTGACATGCAGTCGGACAGGGGAGGCTTAGTAATAGGGTTCCGTTTGACACCCTTCGGGTCCGGAACCGTGACCGCTGAGGCTCCGAGTATTTTATATTTCGAATCTTCGCGTCACTTATTTGCGACGAATGTATTTATGGTTCACATTAGTATGAAATGTATCTATAGACCGTCCAGTCCCCGAAGGTCTAAAGCCTAGCAGCCATGTAACCCTACCATAATAATAATAATTTATAGTGCCTGTAATTCTTTAGCGCGCTCCATCTGAGTCATTGATATTCACAAATGATTCAGTTCGTAAGTATGGACAATGTAAGGTCGGAACTCCTTGTAGGTAGCGTAACATCATCGCGTGCCTAGTATAAATAAGTAACAGTATTATGTCTTCATAGAAAACGGCCGAAACGACGCGCTTCGAAATCTTAGTGGCAGTACGCAACAGCCTCGAGTGCGCGGCAGTTACGCACGGATGCTGAAGGTTTATCTACCGAGAGCGGCCGTATGTAATTATTTCAAGGTCACTGCTGAGATATAATACTGTTACTTTATTATACTGAGTCGCGTGTGTGACGGTGTGACCTTTAACACTCAGATATTAAACTGAAGTGCCTACAAGTACAATTATGGCGCGATATTAAGGAAGTTTATTTTAATTTTAGTTGCTAACAATAGTTACAGGAAAAACATATCAAGTATTTGCCGAACAGTACAGTACCTACATGTCGTATAATCATATTTGTATAATCATGGTGTTGTCCTCTGCCTAAATTTTACAAGTTACTTACCTACTTACCTAATTTTAATAAGGCAGAGGCGTACCTATAGTAGATATGAGCGCCGATGGCCAATTCCACGGCGGCGGCGTGGCCTGAATATTACCACAGCGGCGGCGGCGTCGCGGCGGCGCGGCGTGGCCGGCCATGGGCCTTATTTTTTTTAATCAGGAATATATTTCTTAGAAAAAACTTAAAGAAAACCATATTGTTGTTACAAAAAATAGCTTTATATTTCATTTTTGCCTCATTCGCACCAAAATCATTATAACAATACGAGTTACTGATACAAAAAATAAAAATCATATATCTGTTGTATATCTTCAAGGGCGGACACTAACACGGTGGAGCATACGGTTGAGGTCTGCTCGGATTGGGCAGAGCACCGCCGTGTCCTCGTGGAGGCGATCGGTGGCGGGGATCTCTCGCGTCCGTCCCTGGCGAGATGGGAGGCCGTCACCTCCTTCTGCAAAGCAGTAATGCTCGCGAAGGAGGTGGCGAAACGCGTGAGGGAGAGGCAAAATTCGCGCCCTCACGCCTCTAGCCGCCGCAGGAGGAGACGCCCTGGGCGTCGGGAATCAATTGCCGATTCCCGGCCACCGTAGGCGCGGGCTTGCGGATGGTGAGCAATGGGTAGCTCGCCGTCCGGTAAGGACCAGGCCCGGGTCGACGGCGCGTTGTGTTCCACGCGCGCTTCAAAGAGATGTCAGCAATTGAAGGGGTCTGATGGGACCGCTGCCTGACGGGATTGCGGGAAAGTCCGAAAGGGATACCGTGGCCCCCTGGAATTGCACAGGCAACAGAAGGAACACGGATGGGTTTTAGTCAGTAAGAGTCTGACACGCCCTCCCGCTCCACCCAGAGCGGGAGAAGTCATTTGATGATTTCCCACCAAAAAATAAAAATAAAAGGGCGGACACTGGGGGACATAAATATGTTCGGATGAAATCTCCTAAATATTATGCCAATAATATTATAAATGTTAAACCGGAAAACGTGCGGGAATCGCAGGAAAACATTTTTTTTCAGTATTTTTCCATGCATTGCAATCAGTTTTACTCAAATTACTCCTAAAATTAGGGTTTAATCGAAAAATCTATGAAGGTACTTTCAATTTAGATTATTAAGGAGAGCACATTGGCATCATTCGTTTTTCAAAAATTTTGAAACTATAATATTTTTGTAGTCCTATGTCCGCCGGTTTGTATGGACTATGGAGTCGATCCATTGTGCGACGGCGCGCCGCAAACTCCACTCGGCGATGACGCGTCGACATGAACTCACGGCGACGACGGCGCGGCGGCGCGGCGCTCATATCTAACCTATAGTACACCCGCATTTCGCCAGTTATGTTTAAGTGCCATGTAACAGGGGGCGAGCCTATTTCCATTGGATTTGTGCCCGGCCGGGCTGCTTCTGAGAAATTTCAGATGGAAAAACCCAATAACATTTTTATTATTATAGATAACAATAGCTTCTTCGCGCGGCCCACATGGATGTCGGAAATTATCCTACGAGAACGTGCCACTGGAATAAAAAGTATTCTGTAATTTTTATGGTGTACATAATAAAGAGTGTTATAATCTGTCGTGGCCAGATCTTAGAATTGACCATTTCATAAAATGGCCAGCTAACATTGGCCATAACGTTAAATCGTCATAACGATATCAGTCGACGTTTGGCCATGTCATTAATGTAGGGTATCCATGGTGTAAGATGTAGTAAAATTAGCCAAGTAACTGCTAGTAACTTGGAAGTAGCGCTCGCCGGCCGCTGCCGCGGCACCGCTCGCTGCGCTCGCTCGGCTAACGCGCGTTTGGTCACAGTTCTAACCTAACCTAACCCATTTGGTCGGGGTGCCACTTAAGCGGCGTAATATTTTTTATTTTGTAAAACTAATTTTAAGTGATATGTTGCATTTCTCGCCGCGATCAATTTTAAGATCTGGCCACGACATAATTATACAATCTATGTCCTAACCCGGGTGCATCCATTCAACTGTTTTAGCGTGAAAGCCTAACAAAGAAACAAACTAATGATATTAAGTATAGTAAAGCTTCGTACAGACTAGCGCGACGCGAACCGGTTATTGTTATACCGTGAAGTTTTCTTGGAAATTGCATTGTTCGAGTCGCGTCGCGTCGCGCTGGTCTGAACGAGGCTTAAAGCTTAACTCATAGGCTTTTAGAAATAATAAACAGAATCGAAATTGAGCCCATAACATCGGAGATATCGCAAAAAATGTAAAGCGAGGTCACAAACGCTACTCAATTTTTTTTTATTGAATAACATGAAATATATTTAAGATAGACCCCCCTCTTTAAAGTTAATTTTCGAAAAAAAATAATGAACATCCAGAAAAATACTGGCGGCTTTGTACCTATTAGGAATTAAGTACTTTCAAAGTTTTACGACATGCTATTTCATATTTTTTTATCAATAAAGCATGATAATAATCCAATGATATTAAAAGTCGCACTAGCTGAATCAATTAGCAATGTGTAATATTTAGGTAACGCCTAATCATTTCAAGGAATGTTAAACATTGCAGAATTGGTTGCGTCACACGTTACGCGAATTTTTGTGTAAACTAATTGTTATTCCTAGGAAATTCTTTAAGTAAGTTTAATTTATAAAAGTACAATTTGTTAAAAATAAATATTTTCTTTTTTGAACGTTCTGAAATAACACGTCGCACTTCAATGTTATCATGAAAATAAATCTAAATATGGCGCTGACAGAAATAGTCGTTCCGTTGACCGCCATCGGCCATTGTTATTATTTCGAATTTGGAGCATGTTTGGGCGGTGCGGTGCGTAATCATTGGAATCGTGTTACAAAATATCTTAAATGTCTTTCTTGCGTGTGGTGAGAAGTTTGAAGTCCGATGGGACTGATATTCCTGAGTAATTACCCAGAATAATGCTGGCGAGTTGGCTTTGTCATTAATTTTTGAGTAGTTAGACCACATGATTAAAAGAAAAAAAACTTATGCCAAAAGGGTCAGGTGAACAGTTATAATCTTGGTCTAATCTTCGATCTTCCGGCTCTGTTTTGCCTGCTGAATGTAAATCCTATAGAACTTCTTAGTACTAAAGCTTCCCGTTTCGTACGTGTTCCTTCCTCTTTGCGTATAATGCATATGCATAAAGAAATTGAACGATGTCTATCATTAATGGTATTACGTATTATCAGCTAGGAAGACGACCAGTGCAGTGACAACTGCCTTTAACTTTGTTATATCGTTCACATTAGATAATTATCTAGTCTTCATCGTCATACTTGGAAATAATAATCACCTACAAGGACCGTAAATAAATCATATAGTACGAGTACATACTAATTCCATGAATAGTCGAATCAAAATTGATTCCATTTAGGAACAGCATTCAAACTTCGAACGTTCAACGTTCACACGTTTACGTTGGGTTGTCTTCCCATCGTAATTTCCTCACGTTTTGTTATGAAAACGCTCGATCCGACCGCAATACATGTAATATGTGTGTGAATAGTGACATAAACATATCTTACCATGCAGTAAGATATTCTCAACTCCTCGATATCTCGGCCGCAGCCGCTAAGGAAACATGAAGCAAAATACAATAAACGCTCTATTTTTCGCTGGCATTTTCATGTTGTAAATTCTCAGAAGAGACAATATTATACTGACGTTATTCATATACTCTTTTTGTATATCAATGACGGACGTAGATAAACAACATTTTAATGTTTCAAGACGTTAATGAATGAAGAGATAGATTAAGTACCTATTAGTAATCGTTTCAGAGAAAAAACTACATACTCCTCATACACCTAAAATACAAAGTGGAACTTACTATCAGTCAGACATACCTACATCAAATAAAGCGCTATTCACCGGTGTGCTATATCTAAGTACTCGTATATCTCAATGACAATATCTCTTTGTTTCAAAGCGGATCCCTTTGACTCATACGTACCTACCATAGATATCCGTGGTACCTACAAACTCCCGGTTTTTCCCCATTGACAGTATGCAGGATGTTTATGCAACGGTTACAGGGAATCTTTAAATAAACAATTATACAACGGATCAAGTCACATGGGAACTTTGATACGGATTTGACAGTTTGAATTGTATCGATAAAAGTATCAGTTAGGTCCATAGAAATATAAATTCTTATATCTATCGTTAGGTCAGTGTTCACTCCCGTGCTCGTCCTCGGGGACTTCAATGCCAAGAATGTGGCTTGGGGTTCCCGGTATACGGACACACGGGGCAGGATGGTGGAGGACTGTGGGCGCTGGAGACAGGCCTGGTCGTCCTTAACCGGGGTTCTGTCCCCACGTGTGTGCGGATGCGGGGTGAATCGGTGGTGGACATTTCGTTCGCCAGCCCCGCTCTGTCGCCGCGTGTCATTGACTGGCGCGTCATGGAGGGGGTGGAGACGTATTCCGATCACCGGTACATCCGGTTTGACGTCTCCGCCCAGACCTCGAGCGCGCCGGTCCGACAGGCCCCGAGTGGTCCGCGGTGGGCGCTGAAGCAGCTGGACCGGGAGCTCCTCCTGGAAGCCTCGATCGTGCAGGCCTGGGTGTCATCACCGGACAGGCCTGCCGACATCGATGACGAGGCAGAGTGGTTCCGGGAGGCCATGTCCGAGATATGTGACGTGGCAATGCCCCGGGTCCAGCCCGGACGTGCGTCGCGCCAGGTGTACTGGTGGTCGCGACAGCTAACGACACTGCGCAATGCGTGCGTTGCTGCGCGACGCCGGTACACCAGGCACCGCAGGCTCCGTATCCGACCTCCGGATACGGAAGCCATTCAGGCGGAGCTATACGAGGGGTACAGAGCGGCGAAGACCGCCCTCCAAGCGGAGATCCTGCTGGCCAGGGCACTGGCCCGCGAGGAGTCGCTGGAGACTCTGAACAGAGACCCGTGGGGACGCCCATACAAGATGGTGCGGGAGAAACTCCGCCCATGGGCTCCCCCTCTGACGCAGAGTCTCCGGCCACAGCTTGTGGGGGACGTGGTGAGCGCTCTGTTCCCTTCGAGAGGGGAACACGCCTCCCCGCCCATTGCTCCGCCTACTGCGGTGCCCGATGCGGACCACACCGCCGACGACGACGACGATGCTCTGGAGGTGACCGAGGTAGAGATGAGGGTGGCGGTACGTAGGCTGAATGCCAGAAATACCGCCCCAGGACCCGACGGCTTACCTGGGAAAGCCTGGGTCCTGGCCTCAGAGGCTCTCGGGCCTCGACTAAGGGGGCTCCTAAGCGCATGCATGGAGAGGGGCCAGTTCCCGCTTCGTTGGAAGACGGGGAAACTGGTCCTCATCAAGAAGCCGGGGCGCCCTGCGGACTCTCCGTCCGCTTACCGGCCCATCGTGCTGCTTGACGAGGTGGGCAAGCTCTTTGAAAGAGTCATTGCAGACCGCCTCGTCGGGCGGCTGGTGCGGGTGGGGCCGGATTTGGCGGAGAGCCAGTTTGGTTTCCGCAGGGGGCGCTCCACGGTGGGCGCCATCATGCGCGTGCGAGCCCTCACGACGGGGGATGCGGTGGCTCGGGGTGGGGTCGTCTTGGCGGTGTCTCTAGACATCGCCAACGCCTTCAACACCCTGCCCTGGAGTTGCATCAGGGAGGCACTCCGGTATCACCGGATGCCGACCTACCTCTGTCGTGTGGTCGAGGCCTATTTGACGGACAGGGCCATTATCTACCCCGGTCACCAGGGAGAGTGGAACCGGCGAGAGATGTCGTGCGGTGTCCCACAGGGATCGGTCCTGGGGCCGCATCTGTGGGACATCGGATACGACTGGGTGCTGCGCGCCGACCTCCCCAGTGGCGTCAGCGTCGTCTGTTACGCTGACGACACGTTGGTCCTGGCGCAGGGGAGGTCGCACCAGGCGGCGGCCGAACTAGCGACACACGGGGTTGCGACAATCGTGGCCAGAATCCGGCAGTTGGGACTCGAGGTGGCCTTGCACAAGTCCGAGGCCATGTGTTTTCATGGTCCTCGGAACGCGCCACCGTCGGGTTCCCAAATAACGGTAGGAGGGGTTCGCATCGGCGTCGAGTCGACGATGAAGTACCTGGGACTCGACCTCGACAGTCGGTGGAACTTCGTGGAGCATTTCCGACGTTTGGCTCCCAGACTGGAGCGGGCCGGGGCTGCCTTGAAGCGGCTCCTGCCCAATCTAGGGGGTCCAAACGCCTCCTGCCGGAGGCTATACGCGGGGATCGTGCGGTCCATGGCCCTGTACGGGGCACCGGTGTGGGCGCGTTCCTTGAGGCGGCGGCCTGCCCGCCGGTTGAACGCGTCCCAGAGGGTCATGGCCAACCGGCTGGTCCGGGGATACCGCACGGTCTTCGGTGAGGCGGCGAGCCTCCTTGCCGGATTGCCGCCATGGGATCTGGAGGCAAAAGTCCTCGCGCATATTTGGGAGTGGCGCGAGGAGGCGAAACGCCGGGGCTTGACTCCGATGCCGCGAGAAATCGCGGCACAGCGGACAGAGCTCCGACGGGATCTCATGGCGTCATGGAGAGTGCGATTGTCGCAACCCAGTGCTGGGCACGCCACTATTGCGGCGATAAGTCCCCTCTTTGAGGAGTGGCTGGAGAGGCGCCACGGCGTCCTCACCTTCCGACTGACGCAGGTCCTCACCGGACACGGCTGTTTTGGGAGGTACCTGTTTCGGATAAGGCGGGAGGAAACGCCCGGGTGTCATCACTGCGTGGATCGCCCGGAGGACACGGTGGAGCATACGGCGGAGGTATGCCCGGCTTGGGCAGAGCACCGCCATGTCCTCGTGGAGGCGATCGGTGGCGGGGATCTCTCGCGTCCGGCCCTGGTCCAGGCCATGGTACGGAGCGAGAGGGCATGGGAGGCCGTCACCTCCTTCTGCGAAGCAGTAATGCTCGCGAAGGAGGAGGCGGAGCGCGTGAGGGAGAGGCAAATTTCGCGCCCTCACGCCCCTAGCCGCCGCAGGAGGAGACGCCCCGGGCGTCGGGAATCGATCGTGGATTCCCGGCCACCGTAGGCGCGAGCTTGCGGACGGTGAGCAATGGGTAGCTCGCCGTCCGGTAAGGACCAAGCCCGGGTCGACGGCGCGTTGGGTTCCACGCGCGCCTCAAAGAGATGTCAGCGAATGAAGGGGTCCGATGAGACCATTGCCTGCCGGGGTTGCGGGAAAGTCCGAAAGGGATACCGTGGCCCCCTGGCATTGCACAGGCAAGAGAAGGAACACGGGTGGGTTTTAGTCAGTAAGAGTCTGACACGCCCTCCCGCTCCACCCAGAGCGGGAGACGTCATTTGATGATTTCCCACCCAAAAAAAAAAAAAAAAAAAAAAAAAGGTCAGTGTTCACTACATTCAAGTACTTAGGTAGGTGCATAACTTTCGAAGGTTTATTAAAAAACAATAGAGTTTAATGTGGCAGGGACGACGCGAAAACTGTTACCATGGATTCAGTACCTAGAAAGAAAAGAAAGAAAGAAAAATTATTTATTCTGCACAAACTAAACGCACATTACAATTTTTTTTTACAAAATACTCCTTTACAAATTAGCCAAAAGCCTCGTATTCAATATTCACAACAAAAAAGTTTCACAAAGGAGACTGAAACGATTACATACAATCTTGGGCCTGGTTGTAAAAAGATGAAAGTGGTGTCAATTAATAGCTTATATATTATCAGCCTTTCACTGAAAATTCTGCGGATTTTGTCAATCTGAGAACAGAGATAAAAGAGATTATGTAAAAGTGAGGTTATGTTACAATCTTTAACTAACAGCTGATTCCTGAAGTGCAAAATATGTGCTTTTGCACTAATAGTTATTATATTTAGTAGGACATATTTGATAAATCATATGAATGAACGTCAATGACTTCAGTCCTACCTACCTATGTAGGTAACATGTATGGAGTTACGGAAAGGATGTCTAAAATAAAATAAAAAATCATTTAAGTATTATAGTGTTTTATTCGTCTTCAATTATAATTAAAATGTCGTCTAGGAACTGTGCAGGTATACTATATGATCTTGGTACCTAGCCCAGCTAAGATACCATATAATGCAGATTATATGAGCGCAGCAGCCTACAGTTCGTCTCCCTACAATACAATTACAGTAATGCATTACTCCAGCCTCCCTTCCTGTACGAGAGCCATTGCCGAATCACTGACAGAATTGTTTCATCGGGTAAGGGTCGTCGACCCAGTGTATTGCAGTGATCTGTTGTTGTCCCACAATTCACACAGCGATCCATAGTTTCACTGTTTTTTCTATTCCGTGGTTTCAACAATATCCAATACACAAGCCGGCGGTAAAATCCAAAATAACAATTCCAAGTCAAACGTGTGAGCGATCTTCGGTGTCCAGTGTGAAAGCAAGGGTCGTACGAGGTAGGCAGGGTCGGAATACGTAAAAAAACAAAGCAAAGGTCGTGAAAAACGAAGAACAATCGGGAAAGCGCTCAAAACGCATCGGAAAACACGAAACGAGTGAGCAAACGAGATCATTAGAGCAGTTGGCAACTGTCTAGTGTCCGTGTCAGTCAGCTGTCATGCCAGTGACATAGAATAACAATAGAAAACTAATTTTAATCGATATGAAATCGATAATCATTAATATTGTTTTTTCAGTAATTAATTGATATTTTATTTATTAATATGACTGTAATTATATGCAATATATTGCACATAAGTGTATAAAGTGCATTTAATTACTTTGATTTAATTATTTAGTGCAAAGGTTTTATTTTCGTAACTGTGTAATCGATTACTCAATCGGTAATCTCACGAAAACTGTCTTTTCCATATTTCTCCGCTTCCAGATTGAGAATTGAGGTGATTTTTCATATTCTAAGATAGAAAAATATGACTAATTTTTTAGATCATATCTTAACTTATTACATTTGGGCCCACCGTTTCCCATCTCCTTTTGTCTATTTCTACCTACAAACTTAAACTCAAACTCAAATGCATTTATTTCAATTAAACCATAAACAGGCAATTTTGAATTTTCAAGAAGTCGGTCAGTCAGAAATATGAAGCTAGTTGCCCATTCCAAAGCGTAGTAGGTACCTATGGAGAAGAACGGGCAAGAAACTCCACACTACATGATTCTGAAAACCCAGGCGTTGCGTGCCCTTGTAGGTTTATGTGAAATAAAAATATTTTGAATTGAATTGAATTGAATAGGGGTTCATTAGAAAACCAGCGTCAGACAGCATTTGTCGGGCAATGCTGAAATGAACCTTTTTGGCGCAGCCGTGAGGCACACACTATTATTGCTATAGGATTATTTTACCTTTTTATTTTGTTATTGTGTTTCACGAACTGTGTCCAAATAAATATTGGTCTTTCGCACAATGCTGTGTAAAATTCTCAATGTGAATGTGACAGTGACGAGTCGATATTATCAAGCTATATACGTTTCCAGCATAAGCTGACTTGTGAATTTAATGTTTATTCTGGGAATGTGCTGTTCCACAACTTACATAATATCACGCCTTGTATCCCCTTTTTACACCTCGCGGTTCCACAACTTAGTATTAGGGCTCTAGGTTCGATTCCCAGGTCGGGCAAAGTGTTATTGGGTTTTTCTTTCTGGGATTTCTCAGTAGCAGCCCGGAATCTGGATTTGTGCCCGGTTGATGGCAATAGGCTCGCCCCCTATTACATGGGACTTAAACATAACTGACGAAATGTGGGTGTAGTATAGGTACACCTCTGCCCAAACCTTCCGGGAAACAAGGCGTGATGTTATGTTATGTTATAAAATAAGACTTATCTATTGCTTTGTTGTAATGTAATGTTATATTGATTGTAATAAATAACTTAATAATGTATGATGAATGAATAACAATAATTTGTAATCTGCTTTAAACTTTAAGGGTGTATTCCTGAAATAAAAATGATTTGAATATAACAAATGTGAAAGTAATTCTGTCTGTTTGTTACCTTTACACGCCAAAAACACTGATCGTTATGTTATTTGACAATATAGATGGCCCGTGACCTGGATAGGCTACTTTTCATCCAGGATCACAGACGCAGTAGAGGGCAAGAGGCGACGCACTAAAAACAATCTGCCTTTTTTCAACTATGCGGACCAGTGTTTTTTAGGGAGCGACTGCCTATCTGATCTCCACAACCCAGTTATTGGGTATCACGATAACCCTTGGCAAGACTGATAGACAGACTATCGGGCTTTTGATTACCCGTAACGACTGTAAAAGATCTACGAATGAACGGCTTAACGTGCTTTCTGAGGCACGGAGGGTTTTCAATTTGTAATGAACGGTCATCCATCCACGAACAAACCGCGGCAAGCTTAACCTTCGATGGACCCGTGCGGCTGCTATTATCTAGCCACGCGAGGACCTCTCGCGGGTAACGAACAGCTAATAGGTAGCTTGATAATGATGTCGTCGTGTACCTTCACGCTGACAGTGACTACGGAGCGGAAAGAATCTTCGCAAAAACGCTAGACAATGTCTTTTTAGGGTTCCGTAGTCAACAAGGAACCCTTATAGTTTCTATATCCGGCTGTCTGTCTGTCTGTCCGCGGTTTAGCTCAAAAACTATTGGTACTAGAAAGTTGTAATTTGGCATGAGTATACAAGTTAATGACACCAAAAAAGTGATAAAATAAAAATTTGAAAAAAACAATTATTTAGGGTACCTCCCCTACATGTAAAGTGGGGAAGATAATTTTTTTTTTCGTCCTTCCCATTGTGTGGGATATCGTTAGATAGGTCTTTCAAAAATATTAGGGGTTTGCGGAGACCGTTTTTTGATTAAGTAAACCGTTCGTGACTTATCAAGCTTTAAAGCACCAATTTTCGTTAGAGTCAAGTGTCACCCCCCTCTACCAACTAAACGGTTGTAGTTAGAAATTCAAATGTCATGGCATTAGTACTTATATATAACGAAGTTTAAAGGAAAACTATCACACTTAAGTGGGCTTTACAAGTTTACGAGTAATAATCGACCAACTTAAATTTGCGGTTGCAAAAACATGTTCTCCCATATATTCCGTATGGGAGAACATGTTTTTCAATTACAATGTTAAGTTTGTTCTTACGTTAAATTTATTACAACTACGGAACCCTTCACTGTGCGTGGTCCGACACGCACTTGGCCGGTTTTTTTTATTATTTTATATGGTTTATTACAATTTTATTATTATAAGTTGGAGACTGCATATCTTTAATAAAAAATTGTTTTCGTTGGCCGAACTCCAGTAGTAGTCAACAAACAATAGTTTCATCTAAAATTGACCTGATTATTGTCAGTCCAAAGTTGTCGTGCAACCCATCATTTCCTGAACACACATAGATAATTAGAAATCAATAAAGTCAGTAGGTACCTAAGTAAATATAATGTTTTCGATTTTATTAATGATCCCATGTTTGTTTTGGGATTTCCCGGATATTTCAAGTCGCGACCACGCCCCGTGATTAGCTTCAATAGTCGGTCAAATCCGAAACGACATACATAAAATGGTACCTAAACAGAAAATGGTAAATGGTGTAAAATATTAACGAAGTCAAATCGATAAATTGCTACGCTACGAGGTGTGGAACAGATGCCGAAAATATAGTTTTTAGAATTGTTGTCCGTTTGTCGTTTGTTGTAATGATTATAATTATACAGGATGGTTGGAAGATGGGTGCAAAGCTTTAAGGCGAAGATAGTACAGACAATTTAGAACCATTTAAGCCATGGTTGTCTCAGACGAAGTCTTACCATTTTTTTTTTTTTAATATGGTTTAAAAAACCTATTGATACAATTTTTCTGAACTTTAAATGTCTGTAAAAAATGTCTAATGTTCACAGAAGCCTAAAAAATGTTTTGCTTGATTACTTACACATAACTTTGATTAAATAAATAAAAAATGAACTCATATATCATTCAATTTGGCCATAATTATGCAGTTTACATAAAATTTTGGGAATTTCCAAAAAAAAAACAAATATTAGGTTAAAAAAAAATGGTAAGACTTCGTCTGAGACAACCATGGCTTAAATGGTTCCAAATGGTCTGTACTATCTTCGCCTTAAAGCTTTGCACCCATCTTCCAATCATATACAGGATAAAGCCATATTTTTTACGGTCGCGAATCATATTTTAATCAACATACAACCTGACACTGACTGAAAATTAGAATTTCGCGGGTTACAGTGGCGCATCTTAAATAACGAAGATAAGGCACTAAGGCCCGTATTACAGAACGTCACTCAAAACTCAAGCATTACTTAAAACTCGTTAAAAGCCTTTTGATTGGTTAAAACTCGTTTAAAGCCTTTTGATTGGTTGAAATTAGTTTTAAGTTATGCTTGAGTCTTGAGTGAGGTTCTGTAATGCGGGCCTAAGGAAGGATTGAAGTAGGTACTTAACATTTTTTGCCTATGGGAAATCGGGCAAACGAATAATTCTGTAATAAAAGTTATTCTGCAAAAACTTCATTTGTTTGAAAATATAATCAAATCCATATGAGAATATAATAGAATCAGATCATGTGGATATCCAGGGAGGGGTCTCCAATTCTCGTCATTAGCTCACTTGCCGCCGGCACCCGTGGCCCCGTGTTCAATTGTACGCTGCGCTTCATACGGGATCGTACTACTTACATGAGCTATTACTTTATCAATGTAGGCTATAGCGAGCGTTTTCATGACACACACAATACTGTGGTTTTAAAACATGGGTTTTGAAATTACACGTTCTTTTTACAATAAAATACTAATATTATAAACAGGTAAATTTGTTTGTTTGTAAGTTTGTGTTAGCAGATAAGTACTAGTGTCTACAATAAAATAATATAGCAAAATTATCGCTTTTACAAGTCTGAAGTGGCCTAATTTAAATAAACTATTCTACTTTGACTTTGACATGCATTTGCAATCGTTAGTCAGGGTTTTCTGGAATTGAAATTGAGGCTTAGTTTACAGTTCGAATATTTCAATGATGTATCATGTTATTGGGGCCTTTTCAAATTGATTTTAACACAACACGCTTTAAAGTATAACATATCAACCATGTAGGTATCTAGTCTCCATAATGTTTGTAAGTTTCCGCGCGACTAGCATATATATAACTATACTTCGTCTTGACATCAACCGTCGGGCAGTAGCCCACCAGACACAATCTTCCGTATGGACGGAGGAGCCTCCCTTTTCTATGGAGGGTGAGAAACTTTACACCCAGTATCCTTTACCTCTAAATGAGTATAAGTAATACTATCACTCTATCAGCCACTCTATCAATATCTAAAGTCCTATGGGACAGCTTACCCTACTAATGAAGATAGCTTCACAGTAACATGCCCCCTGTCCATTAGTGCACTTATTGTGTTAACCAAGCCGTAGGTGGTGACAGCAGCTGAACTCAGCTCAGTTATTATGAACAATATAGGCATATTTGCAGAAGTTTTAGTTGGTTTATCTATAACGGAGTCGGACCGCGATGATTACAGATCAAATACAGAAATGAATTGGGACGTTGCGTTGCGGGGGATTTCTGCAAAACATGGATGTCTTCATATAATGTTCTTGAGGTTCTGGTCATAGATCATAAACACTTCTCAGTAAATATTACTGTAATCAGGTCATTCAGCTCCTGTGGCCTTTTGATTCATTCGGTTGTTTTTTGCGGCGCGTTTTCTATTATCTTGACTTGATTCCTTCACAACTACAACAATCTTTTCTATGTTAGCTGGTGGGGAGGGTTTTCTTTGGCAAGCTCCCAAGATTTTTAGTTCTTTCAACATCTAAAGCCAAAATTACATTACGAAATTAGTTGCATAAAATTATAGGGCGACTTTTTCGTACAGGTCGACACAAAAACCTTCGATGGTGACAGACCTACAATGATGGCACTACTTTGCCGACAAGTGCTAGTAGGTTTTGAGTCACCCACAAGCAGCGTTTCTAACAATTTGTTTATATTATTTTACTCATTTCCCATTCGAAGTGACCTAAGTGCCATAGTGGCGCCCTCATTTTCATTTTTGACAAGTTGTACTTGGAAGTGTGGGGGCGGCGCGCGGCGCGACCGGCTGTCTGGCGGCAGTTCTGTAGTTTAGGGGTATGAGAAACAGGGTGTAAAGTTCACTCATCCACCATAGAAAAGGGAGGATCCTCCGACCAGACGGGTGTTGTCTCTGGCGGGCAACTGCCCAACTGTTGATGTCGGATAGTCATATATGTCGTTCGCGCGGTAAACTCTAATTGCGCGATGCAGGATTTGTGCGACGTCATGTCTTTGATGCGTAGTTCGTATGTGGCGGTGTAACCGCTACAGAAAATAAAATATTCATAATTCTTTTTTTGTCGATTTCTTATGATAAGGTGTAATATGTGGAATAAAATTAATTAAACCAATGTGTACGATACTTATTACTAATCTCTTTTTTTTTACAATAAACCTTTTAAAATTTAGCGCGAAATCTAGTTTTTTTTGGGTACGTTGATTTTATAAAATCTAACGCTTTTTGAATCGCAGTTAGCGCGGAATGGGAAGTTTGATCTAGCCGCTCGCCCGCGTATAGGTAGGTAGACGTGCATGTGACTGTCACCACCAAAATAGTCGCCCTGTAATTTTATGTAATTTCATATCACTATCGTTATGTAATTTTGGCTTAAGAATTCTGCCGAAATTTGTCCTTTTGCTAGGAAAGTAGACTTTCTGTATCTTTATTGTATGTGGTTCCACGATGTAACATAGTGATTTAATTTGATACGTCGGAAACTTGGCGCCTGTCTGCCCTCGATAGGTTTATATCATACAGATTAAAGGGACAGTTAGAATGTATGACAGAGTTAGAATACTATGTCACTCGCTGAATAAGGGCTGTAGGTAGTTTCAGGACATTTCAGGGTACGTTTATAACTTCAAGATATATGAGATAAATGGCAATAGATTGAGCCCATGCCGCGTTTGAGGTAATTATCGATTTGTGAAAATTAAGTCTTAAGGTGTCGACTGTCGTAGGTGGGATACCTGGGGCCCAAGTCTGCTATTTGTATAAATTCGTCATTCCAACACGATCCCATTGTCATTTTGCTAAAAGTTCGTAATCTGCTAAATTCATAATGGTCGATCATTGGTTGATCATTGTATTCCTTAAACACGATACTCGTAACGAATTAAAAGAAATACTGCACTGACGTTCTCATGGTAGGTCACTGATCAAAGGAACTGTCAAAATTTTAGCAGATTACCGCCTTAGTCATATTCATTTTTATATATACGAGATTACCAATAGAATAGATGACATTTCTTTCAATGGAATGTCAGTGGCTGACCATTGGAAAGTCATAATAACGCCAATAAGTTAGTAGATTACCAAACTTGTCAAAATCAACAATAAATGAAATCAATTATAGAACATTCTGACACTATTGTAACTAATACAGCAGACTTGAGGCCCTGGATGGTGGAGAAACGAAATCCTCTCTAAGGCCTTATATTACTAAGTGTTAGTAATCATTGTTCCCTTACGACAAAGAGATGTAGGTATAGTCCTGTATAGCTCCGTCTCTCTCGTATTGGAATGATAATGTTTTGATCGAGTCATGATATGTCATAATAGCAGTTGTTCTGCGAAAAACCCAAACCACGTATGATTCTCTGAGAACGTCACGTATAATTGAGGCGAAGATAAAATAATTATTAAGATGACACACACGATGAGTGTCGACCAGGTTAATCACCTTATAAAACACTAGCAAATAATAAAAGAAGATAAAAAAACAAAGTCATTTGAAAGTAGGTATGGTAATTTCTTCTAGCTCCAATTAATTCCAGTTAGATCATTAATTTGATATTTAAGATCGTGAACTTGTTTAAAATGTGATTCGGTCGCCAAACTGGATTTACTACTTTTACACTGTTGCCATGTTCTTTTATTGCTTTTTAATTGAATAAAAGAGAGTATTGGGCAGTCTTTTGAATCAAATTATTTCATCATCTTCTCGCTAACCTTTTCGGCTTCAGTTACCGCACAAGCATAATCAGCCTAATTGTTCCTGGCCTCTTCTCTATGAGACTCATAGAGAAGAGGCCAGGAACATTTAGGATTTCTTTCCTTCAGTAGCAGAAGCGATCAAGATTGGCCTTAGTCTACCCGTCACAACGTGCACAATAGAAATAACTTTTAGCACACTGAGAAGAGTTAAAACTTGGAATAGGTCCACAACAGGTGACGAGCGACTGTCTGGATTATGCTTGTTAAGTGTCCACCGAGGCAAGATAACCGAGGACAATAAAGATAACTTTATAGAAAACGTCATTAATAAGTTAGGTCAAAAACCCCGCCGGCTGCAGTTGCTTTTTAAATGAGAATTGTGTAATTACTGCCTACTAATTATTGTGAATAAAAAAATTATTTCCAACAGACGGCTTTTTATTTCAATAATTCCTGTTGATCCCGAGATTCCCAAGGGGTGCAAGTGCACCCCCTGGCACCCCCCTGCCGGCGCCCATGTATGAGAGGAAATGGGCCTTAGTTCACCACGAGGTCTCAGTGAAGTATGGTAGATGTCACATGTCTTCGAATTTTGATTCTAGGACCTGACGATTTCCTCACGATGTTTTCCTTCACCGTTTTGAGTTATTGCCTTTCTAACTTCCACAACCCAGTTACTGGGTAACACGCTACCTCTTGATATTCTATAAATGAAACGGAACTGACGTAGCTTACTGACTAGCAATAAACTGACAATTTCCGTACAATTTCGTTGCTTGGCTGGGAGAAAACATAGTTATGGATGGCATAAACAGTGATTTCCTACGTGCTCGGAAACCCTCGACAGTTTCATAATATTGCTAGAAATTACTATAACTTATACATAATATGAGTCAAACTACTCCTATCGTGTAAAATATGTCATATTATTTTGCCGACATAGTTCCCAAAATCAAAAGTTCAGTGGTACTCAACCTTTTGTCTCGACCGGATAGCGTAGCTTAGTATTTCATTTCTTGCATGAAACGACCAAATGGGCACCTTTGAACTTAGGGGTTTACATCCTTTAAAGAAAAACTGACACTCCAAATTAATCTCTTTTGTTACAGAGCACAGGAATATTCTGCACGTTCTTCCTCGCACAAGCTATCAAGGAGAAACGTCGAGCATCTATCAGGAACTCGTCGACCATCAGAGAGTCGACTTTTGCGAATCCTGACGACTCGCTACTCGCCTCACCCACTGCCCCAGCTCCTACCTTGCCTAAGTATTAGGCATAAGTCAATAAAATACAGTGTATAAAGATATATGACATGTGCACAATTGTGATGAAGGACACTTGAAAGGTTGATCGATTTCTAAAGTACAATACGGCCGATGAATCATGACCAGCGTGAACTTAGCGCAGAAGGCTGCGCAATACATTTTTAGGTACCGAATGATGATATGTATGAGGTGAGTGTGAGTGAGAAATGAAAAACATACGCGCCAAGTTCGGAGAGTCATGTTCATGATTAATCGGCTGTATTGTAGGCGATAGAGGTAAAAGCATTTACACGTAGGTACTTAGCCTTTTCCGTCCATATTCCTGTCTAAAAGTTTGTGTCTTTAAAAGATCGTCGAGCCATAAGACGTAAGGGTACTTGCTCGTACAGTAAGCCACAGGTATAGACCTGTGACTTACCACAATTACCACAGGGTAATTGTGGTAATAATACCAGGTGTAAGCTTAGGCTAGCCTCTTCTATTGAAACTCCGTACTACACGAGGCCAGCTCAAGGTCGCAGTATTGTCACCGACGGGCGGTCGCCTGTATAATACGGCTGATGAATCATGGCCCGTCCGAACTTTGCGCAGAAGGCTGCGCAATAACATTTTTTAGGAACCAAATGGTGACATGAGGCGAGTGTGGGTGAGAGAACATGCGTGAAAGTCGCAGAACCTATGTTCAGACCGGCCATAATAAATAGTCCGTATTGTACGTAATTACGTATAGTCTGAATGCGGCAATAAATGCGTCCAATAATGAGTAGAGTAGAGAGAATAGATAAGTGAGACTTTTAATCAGTTCAAAGACAAAGACTACGTTTGAGTAACATAAAAAATGCAATCTTTTATTACTAATACAACAATATTGTTTGTTAAACACCCAACTCAGTCCTTTTTATAGATGTATTTATTGCCTGGCAGTTAAAGGCTCGTGCAGACTAGCGGGACGCGACTCGAACAATACAATTTCTAAGAAAACATCACGATATGACAATAACCGGTGTCGCGTCTCGCTAGTTTGCACAAAGCTTTATATAGTTGGAGAGTTTTAGTTATTGTTTCTGAAAGGTTTATTAGAATAAGTTGAAATGTATTATATTTTTCTTGCCACAACGCGAACGTATTCAATAACCGTATCAATAATTTATTATAGACAAAATATTTTTGAATAAAAATAGAACGTAAAACCCCGTCCGGTCCTATCACTTCCATTTTTAATTGATAAAAATAATGACTGTACCTTCCACAATCTACTATCAAATAGTTAGTTTGTATTTGCCATTACCGATTGTACTGTATATTTATAAAATGGCTGCAGCTATTATTTTGTAATAATAACACCATTGTTTCAAGGTTAATAGTAAACATAACGTAAATCTTCCTAGGCTTAAATACTCCCGCAGACAGGCGCGACGCGAATCCGGTAGAACAATTTCGACGAAATTGTTCCAGCAGAGTTGCGTCGCTCCTGTGTACGAAGCCTTAACAAATACGTCTTATAATGAAAAGATGACGGAAGCAAACACTAAATGCATTGTTGCTCTCTCTTGTTGTTGTTTATCTCGGCGATTTTGGATGCTCTGCTTAGCGCCGAGAGTAGAATATCCAACAGTGTGTTTTCTTGACGCGCTTGGATACGCGCTGGATGCGCTCTATTGGATTCTCAATGCTCAGATCAATACCGAGTGTTGAAAATCCAGTGTACAAAAAAAATCGCCGCGATAAAAACACGTCCGTGCGACCCTGGGCTTAGTCTATGAACTTTTGGCTACGCCCAGTTTGAATACAATGAACACTTATTCCTATTCAGTACAAAATAGGACCGTTTTGAAATTAAGGGGTAATTAACCTTGACGATGGGGGCTCTGTATTACAGATAGTCGGTCTTTGACGTGAGGTTTTATCGGGGTTTTTTGAAATGACGATAATGTCAATAGTGAGTAGGTACCAACTCAGATGCCGATCTGAGTTGCAAACCCATAAAATACTTACATATTCATCTGTCATAGCAGGTTGATTTCCTAATCAACTCAATTGAAGATTCCATTTCAAAACAGGAAGTTTGAATTTAGCGGTGGTAGACAAAGTTGTTTGTAAACTCTTTTTGGGAGGCGGCCCGACATCCTTACCAAAAAGTTGAGAAACTTTGACTCTAGGGCTGCGTTGCAAAATGGTATCCATCATGGTCTAGAAAAACAAGTCCGGCATTCCCGGAGTGACACATGCTTACGTCACTATCCAGTTGCCACTTTATTGCAACAAAACACGAATTAAGGAAAGATTTTCAGTCACCATTCTGTTAAAAAATATATACAAAGCATATAAATTGTCGTTTTGTTTGTCTCATCAAACGAAACAATTAAATTTAAATATATAGGTACCAACGTAATTGTTAATTAAAACCTCATTGTTTTATCAGATTCGCACAGGTAATAAAGGTGGTTGGGGAGTTATTATTACACACTTCTGGTAACAAAGATGTGATGACGTAGACTTGTGACTCCCACGTGACCACTGTATCTCTGAATGCTATACCTGGCGAAGTATATTATTATACCATGGTCTCCATTTATGCAAGTCCCGTCCAATGTAGTTACCAAACATTGTTATTTTGTTTCTTAAACTGTTCAATCAATCTGCCTAGCCTTTTCCCAACTATATTGGGGTCGGCTTCCAGTCTAACCGGATGCAGCTGAATACCAGTATTTTACATGAATGCAAAACCATCGACTGCCTATCTGACCTCCACAACCCAGTAACTGGGTAATACGATACCCCTTGGTAAGACTGGTTGTCAGACTTTCGGGCTTCTGACGACCTGTAACGACTGTCAAAGATCCACGAATGACAGCCGGGACCAACGTGCTTTCTGAGGCACGGAGGAGACTCGGAATGTAAAGATGGTCACCCATCCACAGACCAACCCCGGCAAGCCTAGCTTAACCTGATGGATCGACCCGTGCGGCTGTTATTACTTAGCCACGAGCTCCTCGTTGTTTCTTAAACTGTTAATATTATTTTATTTATTTTAGTTAGCACCCTAACTTCATGGACTAAGAAAATAAAGATTTTATAAAAACAAAATATTAATCAACGTATAAGGGTCCAACAATATTGTTCTTTAGATGATGCAATATTTTTTTTGGCTCTTCTTAGTGCTTCCATTTCATACCTACCTCTTTCTCTAATCATAGTTTTTTTTCTTCTATTATTACTTATTATATTTTTATCGATTTCCTACTACATTTTACCTAAGCAAAGAGTTCTTATGTATAGTTTTTCCTTGCATCGTTCATCTTTGATTGAACTATTTATAACGAATATTTATATATTATTAGTATATTAATGATATTAAATTGTTTTCTGTGACTGTGCCGTATATGATGTTTCCAATGACATCACGGATAACTCTAACTAACGATATTTAATTTACTTATTAAAGGTTCCGCAGACAGGCGCGACGCGATGGTACGACGTAATTCTGGTAGAACAATTTCCATGAAGTTTTCATAGATATTGCATTAGTGTTGCGTCGCGCCTTTCTGCGGGACTCATGCGGGAGCCTTAAAGCAATAACGAATAAGATTCACAAAACTAGTGTCACAAAATATTGTCATTCTTATCATCCCTAATTATTTAGTTTTCAACTTTGTGTAGGTTTATATATAAGAATATAAATTATTAATTTAAATTTAGAAAAAGTTTTAATATCCAGTTTCATCATCGAATACAGGAAAAGTTCATTCGATATTTGAATTCATTTAAATTTTACTGCCTTCCAAACTCAAGTTCAACTGCAAACAATCAATGTTGAAATAATAAATGCACTTGTTTTCCCAATGTTTAAAATACTTCTACCAGTTCGTATACCTCGGTATTCTGTAGATTTTCAACAAAACATGGTATTTTCAAGTAAACTTAGCTTCGTAAATCGACGTGTTATTATTTCACGTTCGCTCATGTTAGTCTACCGTCACATTACAACTACCCAAGGAAAATAATTATATTTCCTCAATTTCCGATTTGCCAAGGTTGTGCAATAAAATCGTAAGTACTAAAAAGGCACAAACAACATGTTCTGACGTCAATACAGTGTCACTGGCTCTGGACATGTGAATCAAAGGATGCGCAGAAGTCAAGACTCTATTTTGTTAGTCAGACTAATAAGGCTTTACGAAAACGAAACAAAACGGTCTCGTAATTAGTCAAATAGTTTAAAAAATAAAAAGTATCTATTGAGTAGAGCACAAAATGTTTGCAGCTCCACACAATAGTCAGTTTTATGGTCACGATCGCGACAGCGCGCAGCGCAGTGTCGTCTGAAACTTTTTGGGTTAGTCTTGAAATTTTATTTAATTTCTGCTAATCTGTGCCTTTACTAAAACCATCTTTTTATTATTTTTTATTAATAATGCTGCTGATTTTTCAATCGTCGTTTTTTAAACTTCAAATTGCTGAGTCGGCAAATTCTATATACAAATCTTACCGAAAGACAGTGAAGTAAGTTTGACAGTTGAAACGTCAAAAAATCCAAGATGGCGTGTTCTTATGATGATCGCATTGTAAATAGGTTTAGGGTTTTATTACTTATCCCAATAACACTTTAGCCGACCCGGGAATCGAACCCAGGATGAGGGTTTAGGAGAGGTTTCATTAAGAGGTATATATTACCTGATTAATATATTTAATTAGGTAATACTTATTTATAATTTTAGCTTTAGAATTGTGATTGTGTGGGTTGTGCAGTGCATTCAATAAAAAATGTGATTAATCTACCCGAAACCTGGTACCTACTGACGAATTTGTTATAAATCTAAGAGTTAAGAAAATTCCTATTGTATTGATTTTTGTACGTTTTAATACCAATAAATGATCCAGTATTTATTTTGTTGTTTCTGTTTTGTTTGGACAACCACGCGAACTTCCTTTACTGAAAAAAAAAAAGACATTTAAACAGACGAACGTAGAACCTCCTCCTTTTTTGAAGTCTGTTAAAACCCCATGCATGGGAATGAGCTATTCACTGTTTACCCGACAGCGGAAAACCATAAAACGATGGTTATTGCTTATTTATTTGCAGATGTGAAATAATGAATCCTATTACAAATAGGAGATAAAAGAGCAGTGGTGATCCAGACAGGCGTTTAACTTTGTGTAGGTACATTATTTCATCACCACTTCTCTCAAAACAATGAAGGAAAACATCGTGAGGAAACCGACAAGTCCTAGAACCAAAAACTCCAAAGACATTAGACATTAACCAAGGTACTGGGCCCGCGTCGTGGATTACGGCCCACTCCCTCTCACTGAGGAGGCCTGTGTGAGCACTTGATCAGTGGGAAAATTATAGACTGATTATGGTTGCAAATAGAGAAACCATCAGCCATCAGGATTACAGTGTAACAGGAGGATGAAGCTAACTACGAGAGCTAACTACTTTTTGTGTGCACTAAATAAACGAATTATCTATATATCTATCTACGAAGGTAGGTGAGCTTAGTTCATGTATGACATGGCAGAGCCTATGTTTGAATGAGTAGATAAGTACTTACAAAAGGATGTCTGCAAAAGGACCTTACCAACCTTACTTCATGCAGGCTAGTATAAAAATGTACTCTGATTGCATTCGATCACTCAACTCAAGCGAATTCAGAATCAGTTTTCATAATTGAACATAACGCCGTTTGTTTTCAAGAAACAACAGTTATGTAATAGGCGTGTAAAAGTGAGCAGGTCCTCTTGAAATAAATAGCGAAAAGTCCATAGAATTCTCTAAAAATAAATAATTTTCAGCAAAAATGAGCTGTCTTACCGTGAAATGTTTTCTCATCTCAACTCAGATGCAATCGAAGGGCGTAATACCGACGTATTGGAAAGTGTTCGCGAGTTCTTTACGGACTTTCTCCCTTCGCCGCTTGTTTATGGTCAGAGCACGGAGCCTCCACTTTTTGCTAAGTCGAATGGCGAATCGAAAGCGAAATAACTACATGTCTAGGTACCCGATTTGTATTCGTAATGTCGACCCTGTCGACGAAATTGCGTAAATTAATTTTCTTACTGCTTTTTGTAATGGAACCAGTTTTGCTTTTAGTTGTATTGTAAAGCGATGTTATTTTTCCCGCAAAAAATTCCGAATTTCTTCAACAGCTCTTCATCAATAAAGCAAAGGTATTAAAAGTGAGGGCCAATTGGCATAAATTATCGTGCCTGCGTGAACATGTCCTGTGAAACAAAACCTATTTAAATAAAACACGTACCTATACTAAAATATTAATAACTAGCTGCGCCCCGCGGTTTCGCCCGCATAAGTTTCGATCCCGTGGGAATATAGGGATAAAAAGTATCCTATGTGTTAATCCAGGTTATAAACTATCTGTGTGCCAAATTTTATCCAAATCCGTTCTGTAGTTTTAGCGTGAAGAAGAGACAAAAATACACACTCACAAACTTTCGCCTGTATAATATTAAGTGTGATTAAATTATCTTTAAAATGGTGAAGTTTTCAGAAAAATACTCTTGATAAATTTTGCGTGATTCTCAGTTTTTTATCTGCGTTAGACATAACTTTACAAATTAATTTTACAATGTAATATAAACATAATCTAAAATAGTCGTATATTACTTATTAAGAAAGTGCTCTATTTTAACTTCTTTTTTTATTTCAAATCATTAAGGCTATGACAACTATATGAATGATTTTATAATGAAGATCACGTGTAAACGAGTACGTTTACACGTGATCTTCATTATAAAATCATTAAAAGTCGGTTATCATCGCATTAATATGCCCAGAAAGTTTTGAAAAACTGACCCGTGTACTTATATTATTATCTCACTCTTGCAGATTTGTAGAGTGCTTTTCTTCAACCAGGGCCTCAAGTCTGCTATTACAATAGTGTCAGAATGAATAGTCTATCATTGATTTCATAATTGTTGATTTTGACAAGTTTTATAATCTACTAATACTTAGGCCCATATTACAGAACCTCACTCAAAACTCAAGCATTACTTAAAACTCGTTTAAAGCCTTTTGATTGGTTGAAACTATGTAGTTTTAAGTAATGCTTGAGTCTTGAGTGAGGTTCTGTAATACGGGCCTTAGTCTGGCCATAAATACTGTTACAATTAAAAATAAGAAAGATATTACATTTGAATTTGGAATCTGTCATTTTTATACGATTATTCATTGGATTTTCTAATTTTGGCGCCAATACATTGTACAATATTTTGCGATATTAAAATGGAGTGGGGTGATAAAGAGAACCGAATTGCTGTGATTGCATTACACAAAGTTGGTATGGAGCCAAATGCAATTTTGAAAACTCTCCATTCGCTTGGTCAGTCAAATGTTTGTGTACCGGGCTATTAATAGGTACAATGAGACCTTCTCTGTTTGTGACAGAAAAAGATCTGGCCGTCCACGTAGTGTTCGTACGAAAAAGGTGGTCAAAACACTCAGATTTTATCTCGGGAGATGAAGATAGCACCCAGAACCATGTCGCGTATTTTAAAAGATGACTTAGGACTTGCAGCCTATAAGAGACGCACTGGTCATTTTTAACTGATAACTTAAAAAAGAATAGGGTGGTAAAATCGAAACAACATTTCAACAAACAAAATGACCGTATTTATGCTCTAAGGACGCTTCCCAATTGGTCGACAGAGTGCAACGTGGGCATTATCCGACTTCAGTGATGGTTTGGTGGGGTGTTAGCTATGAAGGAGTGACAGAGCCATATTTTTGTGAAAAAGGTATCAAACAAAACATCGGCACAAGTGTATCAAGATACCATTCTTGAGAAGGTAGTTAAGCCCCTTAACAACACCATATTCAATAACCAAGTATGGTCCTTCCAACAAGACTCGGCGCCGGATCATAAAGCTCGGTCCACGCAGTCTTGGTTGGAAGTGAACGTTTCGGACTTTATCAGAGCTGAAGACTGGCCGTCGTTTAGTCCCGATCTTAATCCGCTAGATTATGATTTATGGTCAGTTTTAGAGAGTACGGTTTGCTTTAAACGCCATGATAATTTGGAGTCCCTAAACAATCCATACGATTGGCAGTGAAGAATTTTCCCATGGAAAGAGTGCGTGCTTCTATTGTTATCTGGCCTCAACGTTTAAAGGACTGTATTGCAGCCAATGGAGACCACTTCGAATAAGCTTTTTACATTTTAAATTGTTTTATATATACAGGGTGTTTGGCAGAACGTTGAACATACGAAAATGGTGGATAGGTGGGGTCATCTGCTACTTACTCAACCCATTTTTTTTTTTTTTAAATGCAAGTTGAAATTTAGTTTCAAGTATTTTTTTTACATATTTCTGTAAGTTTGAGGACTTATAACTTTTTTTCTAGCTAACATCTGAATAAAGCAATAGTTTTATAAGAATCTACCAACATTAACGATAAAAAAAAAATGCCTGTTTTATCCATTTGTGATAAAAAATACACTCTAAAGTTAAGAAAGTGGTGAAACTAGAAGAAAGCAAAAAAAAATTTTTTTTAATATCCTGGGGTCCAGGGCCAACTAAATTAGGGCTGAGTAAGTAGCAGATGACCCAATCTATCCAACATTTTCGTATGTTCAACGTTCTGCCAAACACCCTGTATATTAAACACTGTAAAAGTAATAAATATTATTTGCAATAAAAATAAAAAAACTTTGTGACAATGGTGCCGATTCTCTTGTCACAAATGCGTCTAAACTAAACTAAAAATTACCAAAATTTAGTTTACTCCTGTCAAACGACGATTTCCCATTCTGAAATTGACTAAAGTGGCACAACTTAACTATATTTTAGTTTGACAGCACTAAGATTGTACTGAGATTTTAATTTAGTGAAAATGACAATTTTGCTATTCTGAATTTGATGTTTTTCACCTAAAATTTTAATTGTGTAACTAATTCTGACTATTTTTAATCGCCACTGAAAATGGTGTGGAATATTAATAGTTGTCATGAACTAAAATTCACACGAACATTTCGACTTCGGGTGCAAAAACAGTACTGTACTGGATTTTGTTCTTTACTTTTGCTTAGGTATATCTCAAAATTGGCGTGTCCTATCGCAAAAATAATGAAAATTTCGACCCCCTTAACAAACCCATATACCCCTAATACTCAACACGTAGGTAATTTTTTTTTTTCCATACAAAATGTGAAAAATTCCATTAAAAACACGTCGAGACTGCCCCAACTGCGCGCCTCCGGCTCTAAAAAAAATCACGGGGTAGGGCAAACAAGTATAGTACCACGTGGAGTCGCAATTGTCAAATTCATTTAATTGTGTCAAAATATTTTTTAAATTTAAAGACTTTTTACTACAGAATAGCTTTAAGATTCTCATAGGCAAAAGTAAGGAATT
Organism: Xanthia togata; assembly: GCA_963853775.1. Taxonomy (NCBI): domain Eukaryota; kingdom Metazoa; phylum Arthropoda; class Insecta; order Lepidoptera; family Noctuidae; genus Xanthia; species Xanthia togata. The sequence goes on along the minus strand of OY970802.1, from coordinate 4,795,340 downwards.
TTAGTGATAGTTTAGTTAGTTTAGTTCAGTGTACAAGAGAATCGGGACCAGTGCTGACTATTTTATAGAACACGTGAATGAAGGGTTCCCCTTAACATAAAGTGAAAAAGAAAGACGTTATTGGACGATTTCTTAATTTTATTGAGGTTGTTGAGCAGATGAAAGATCGGAGAGCGGGATGAAAGATGAAACCGCGGGGCGCATCTAGTTATTGTAATTTTAGAACAAGATGAATAAGTGCATGTTACTTAGTTTATTACATGCCATTTCTAAAATATTTCCTGTTGTAGGTAATCAGTTACTGTTGCATTATTTACGTCATCTGTTTTTAGGGTTCCGTAGTCAGGCTCAAAAACTATTAGTAGGTACTAGAAAGTTGTAATTTGGCATGAGTACTCGTATACATGTTAATGACGCCAAAAAGTGATAAAATGAAATTTTGGAAAAAACAATTATTTACGGTACCTCCCCTACATGTAAAGTGGGGATGATAATTCTTTTTTTCGTCCTTGCCATAGTGTAGGATATCGTTGGATAGGCCTTTAAAAATATTAGTTGTTTGGGAAGACCGTTTTTTGATTAAGTAAACCGTTCGTGACTTACCAAGCTTTAAAGTACCAATTTTCGTTAGAGTCAAGTGTCCCCCCCCCCCCTCTACCAACTAAACCATTGTAGTTAGAAATTCAAATATCACGACAGTAGTACCTATAGGTATATAACGAAGTTTAAAGGAAAACTGTCACAGCTAAGTAGGCTTTACAGGTTAACGAGTAATAATCGCAAACTTAAATTTGCAATTTGAAAAACATGTTCTCCCAAAATTCCGCATGGGGGAACCCATGCGGAATTTTGGGACATGTTTTTCAACTACAATGTTAAGTTTGTTCTTGGGATAAATTCATCTCAACTACGGAACCCTTCATTGTGCGTGGTCCAATCCAACACGAACTTGGCCGTTTTTTTTTTACATTTCTATCATTTAAGTGAAGCAGTGCCACAAGGAGAATCCCAAGTCGAAATATTTATGAATAATTCTTCCAAATCTGATCCACAAAACTCGTTTTTTTTCAGGGTAAAAATCAAAGAAGGGGCAGGTAGGTACCACAATAGCACAGCTAAATATAGTGATAAATATAAACGTTTTACAAAAAAAAGAACTGACTCCAAAAAAAAACACTACAAAGTGAAAAATAACTTTACTTTCGGAAGTCGATGTCTTTCACTTTTTAACTGTAGATACCTACTTACCCCACACAAGTTCGAATACCACTATCTGCTATGTAAATAACAGGGACCAACATCATTCACATAGACTAAGCGTGTAAGCGTAAATATACCTATTATTGAGGCGAACTCAAAAACTACCCAAGCAAAGATAATCATATTTATAAGGGACCACCTCTGAAGTACCTATTACCAAACAAAAAGAGAACCATCAAAATCAATATAGGTAGGTATAATGGCGGAGTAAATAGAGTAAAAAAACAAACAAAAAAAGCAGTCGAATTGAGAACCTACTCCTTTTTAAAGTCGGTTAATAATATAGGTGAGTTACTATTGATAATAAAACTAACAAGGTCAATAAAATTGTTTTATTAGGTACCTAAATACCTACTTCTTTTCTTTCTTCTTATTAGTTTGCAAATTATGTACCTAGATAGGTATGTACGTGAAAACTGTAAAATTAAGAGGGCTTATCCTAAAAGATGGCAACGTCGCAAATAGCCGTCAAATATTTACCTGTTTTGATTAATTTGGCAATAATACTGTATGGAAATATGAAATGTGGCTAACGAGCAAACTAAAATATTGTTAATGCAATGCAATAATTAATATCGTAACACCGAACATTTACTTTTATATGTAAAAAAAGTATTTGGAAACTTTCCAAATGCCTTTCTTACACATAAAACGGTTACAACATCAAATTCAGTGTTATAATTGCAATTCATTATTAATATTCGCTAGATATCCACATTTCATATTTCCATACAATAATATTGCCAAATTAATCAAAACAGCGGAATAGGTATTTGACATCTATTTGTGACGTTGCCAACTTTCAGAATAAACGCACATAAGGATAATTTAAAATTTCATGTAAGTATAAATGGGTTCGCGGATAGCAAGTAGGTACCTAATTAAATAAGGAAGTATACCTCCTACCTACCTGCCTACCTACTATGGGAGAATCATTAACTGCATCCTAAGTTGATATAATCAGTTCTTGAAAGTCGCAGAATACAAACATACCTACCAAGTATACCAACACACTGGTCGGTTATAGAACCTCCAGTTTTTTAAACGTCCGACTCCCAGGCATTCGTTGAATAGGATTGGTTGGGAACTTGGGACACTGGAACTATGCTAAATACGTAGTTATTACGCTTATTTAAATACATAGGCATAAAATCATCTAGAAATGACATCAAAATTCATAAACTATTAACATTATCAATCAATAATTCAGTTATATTTTAACGAAATTACTTTACATCAAACTATTACTTGCACAAGTTGCAAAGTGATCCTGTTGAGACGAGATGAAATGTTAGAGCGGGACGGAGAATCACCCGAGGTGCGAGCGAGATAGACGACAGGTGAATGAGGGGTCATGAATAGGACCACCATACCGCGCGGGTTTTTGTTGAGACTTTGAGACTATTGATAGGACAAAGAACTAGGATGTGATTGTAGAACTAAAATTGTGCAAGTAAGCAAAAGGAAATCAATTACATTACAAATAAAATAGTAGGCAAGTACTTAATTAAATTAAGCATAATACTGGAGTGCTTGAAAAATACGAGGACTGGCCTTCGCCTTGTCCCAAATGGTCCAGCTGTCGTCAGAATGGTGAGATGCAACAGACTGAAAGAAATACATGGGATAAGTATTTCTCATTACGAGCAATATTCGAAAAAAAAACATTACTGACCTAAGTTTTTTTTTTACTTGATTTAAAAAACTAAATAAAATTCACAGGTGTCATGCACTACATGACCTTCAAATAGCATTGAAAAAGAACTTCAGTAATAAAAAAAGAAAACAAACATGTAGGAATATAATAATAATAAACTGGCGCAAACCTATAGTATTAGATACTTATGACTAGAGGGAGGTAAGGCAGACCAAAGAGCATCACGGGCGCTTTTACCGGGTCCTGCAGGGCCCGATGTAGACATGTTAGCGTCCGTATCCTGGTTGCGATGCGGTGATCTCTTTTTGTCTTTGCAATTATGGACGAAGTTATGTTGACGAACAACTACAGGAAATATGCTGATGGACGGATGAATAGCACAGTTGACATCTGTCGGGCATGCCACCGTCCAGGGGAATCATTACGACACATTATTTCTGGCTATTCTCGTCTGGCTAACGGAGACTACATGCATAGCACAACCTTGTAGCCAGGATTATCCACCAGCAACTTACTCTGAAATACAGTCTTGTGGAATCGGAAGTACCGTACTATAGGTATGTGCCCCTGCCCGACCCAGTTCTTGAAAATGGCAATATCACGTTATATTGGGATCGAACTATCATCACTGACAGGACTATTGTTGCCAATAAGGCAGACATTGTGGTGATAGATCGATTAGGGCATTGCACAATGATTATTGATATAGCGGTCCCGCATGACGAGAAACTCGTGAAAGCTGAAAAGATAAGCAGATTAAATATCTTGACCTGGCTTACGAGGTTGTTGACATGTGGGATACAGCAATCATTGTGCTGATGAGTCGTGACGACCAATGGCATAATAACCAAGAGCCTCGACCAACACCTGAGGAGACTCTCGTTAGGCAGCTGGATTAAAGGCTTGATCCAGAGAGCGGTACTTCTGGAAACGGCGCGTATAGGTAGAAGGTTCCTCTTTCAGGAGCCCTGACCACCGGTAGCTGGGACCCTGTTCCCGATACCAGTGGACTACTACTTTTTTATATTTTTAAATGTTTTTTTTTTGTTGTATTAGTTCTACAGCTTTGTTTTACACACATGTATATTTATTTTTAAAGTAAATTTTTAAAAGATTACCTTATTTATTTAAAAAAAATATAGAGGTTTATTTATTTAAACATTTTTCACGGAAAAAAGATACAAAGGTGGACTTAATGCCTTACCTACCAGTCAACCAAGGGTAAATCATATGTGTGTACATGTTCAGAAAGTAGCAGAGTATAAGCTGAACTTGCATTGTACGGAAATCCTATACAATGTGAGATAAACTGGAAATGTATTGTTAGTTTTTTTTTTATAGAAGTAGACACAAAAGACTTTTCCAATATTTAAAATGACACCAAACACTCAAACGTCACCAAGTACGCAGTTTCTGAAATTCTGACTCAACGTAAACCCCCAGATGGTCACCCTAACCATGATTCAAGGAACCCAAGAGGGGCGCGGGGGGGACGCACCGCCATCGCGATTTCTTGCTTATTTTCTTTAGTAGCATTTCCAACGTCAAAGCTGGTGGGTCACGCTCGCGCTCCGCTCACATAAACAAGTAACCGCGAGTGACAAAGTGCGATTGTGTGTGAACATATACCAAGAGTGTGTACAACTCATTCAAGATGGGATGTGGAACGAGTTTTGTGAAATATGTGCTGTTCTTCTTCAACCTTCTGGTCGCGGTGAGTAGGGGAAAGGGCGGGCTTGGATTAGAACCGGTTTGCTTGACTTGTGTTCCGGTGGACGGGTGATGGCTTGACCAACCAACAGTGAAATTGACGCCCTGCGTTGACCACGAAAGTTCCAATCCAAATCCGACGTGGTTCTTCCAACATATTGAAATACTTAGCGATCTTTAAAAAAGGTTTTCCGCTAGATTTTTATTCAGAAGTTTCCTAATTCAATTACACCTTTCATTGTAAGCTCGTGTTATATTATTTTATCGAGGTTAAATACTCAAACAACTTTATCACAGCATTATTTCTTGCATTAATCCTCAATAAAAAGGTAGGTAAACTTTACCAGATATTCTATTTCTGTCTCTCGTACTCATTATGAAGGAGATAGAATATGTCTCCCCTCTCCGTCTGACTGGATTCGAAGATAGAATTCGTAGGGTGAAACGCACTGTTGTTGTCAATGTATTTAATATTTTTTTAAATGGAATATGTTTAAGTACTATTGATTTATAATATGTTCTGAGAATTATTGTGAGAATGATTTCGTTATAGGAGGTGCCTACTCATTTAATAGTTTTAGTAGGTATGAAAATAATTAAGTTACATAATATTAATTAAAGTTGTTAATATTATTGTTTAAATGCTACATAAACAGCAAAGTTATTATTATAATTGTGAACTTTAAATCCCCATGATAATAAATCCACACGCTACGAGAACTTCCCAAATCGCTTTTAATTAATTCCCGTCACGGAATGATAGTCCAAGGCTGATAAGGAAAAATATGTTTCATATCGCTTTTGGCTGTTTAAACAACCAAAAGCGATATGAATATTTTATTATGTATAATAATAATTTATTATTTGAATTTTTCTTATTTTTAATTTTTTCTTCATTTGTATTCTTTAGAATTTTTATGATTGATAAAACACTTATAAAATAGCAGCGATTGAATATAAATAAAAAAAAGAGATATACCTATATTATAATACCAAAATTCAGTAGGTAGGTACAAAGATAGTCCACCAACAAGTTTCCGCTCAAACCAGTTTCGAACGTAATACGTTTTTAAATAGTAGTGACTATACAGATGAAATCATGAATCACCAACAATGCCGTAAGACAGCGTCAGTGCTTATTGCATTTTTTCCCTCCTTAACAAGCATGTATTCAATGTCGCAAAGACAAACAATGTGACATCATGGATGTTTATAGTAGCTGACATTGGAAGGAAGCTGCCTACACGGCCATAAAGAATTTGATCTGATGCGTTATCTACATCTTGGCACATTTTTGTTCGTATTGTCTTTTGTACGTGTCTTCGCAGACAGCATTTTGGTTGAGCATCACGTAGCTAATAATGACGGTTGCTGTTTCTTGAAAACGTAATTGAAGGCTGTTACTATGTGAGTTGGCGCGATAATAAACCAGTCTCATCCAATTCGGAGATAAAAAGAGAATCAGTAATTAAATGCAATAGTCAACTTCAATTTTGATCAATTAGCACCAAAAGGTCTTAAAGTTTCTACTAGACCAGACGACAATTTTATTCTACAAACTGCTACGTCTAAAACAGTGGATAAGTTGCTAAATAAAAGTGTCAAGCAAGATTCCAGATAGTCTTGTACATACTCTATTCTCTTTGATTACGCTAAGTAATATCAAAGAATCGGGTGCCTTGACAGTAACAGATGAACAAATATTATCATCTAGCTCACAGCTTGCGTTTCATTGAATGTAACATGTCTGACCTTGGTTTACAACTGCTTGGTACTGGAATAATTACATTTAATGCTAAGCCACGCTCTGGTGGTGTTGGTATGACAAGACCTGTTTTATTGCTCATTCGATAAGACATTTTAACGACGTTTCCACGACGAAAGAAAATTAGAATTTAGATAAAATTAATACTTGTTAATGCAGGTAAATATTTCCATTCAATATTGGCATGTAGCCATTTAGATTGAACAGATCAAAACCATCTGAACCAAACCACATCGGTGTCTGTGAAGGTAAGAGTCAAAAAGTTATGGGACATCTTTTTAATCAATAAAACGGATGCAAACTAATGGTTTCCGCAAGCCTAGAAATATTTATTGACCCAAAAGAATGCGCTGTCCCATTTAGAGTAACTAACTAATGATGTAAGACAAAATGGTGTCCCTAATGGAAGAAACTTGTTTCATTAATTACGTCTAAAAGCTTAATAGTTGTGGTTAGAAACGTAACGCCAGTTTTAGGCCATTAGTATTGCAGTTTAACGTTAAACTAAAACACTGAACTTACATTTGTATTATATCTGGTGGCCAACTTATTAATTTCTTCTGTGGTAAACTGGGTCAACAATGAATATTGCGTGATAAAAGTCAATTTTCCTTACTCATTCACCCTCCGAAAGTCAACAGGTGATTTTATTGAATAATTAATGAAGAGATACTGTCTTGTTTTGGTAATTTTGTGGGGGAACGTTGCCATAACAGTAAGGCTCAAATACAAAACTTATGACTTCATATTGACGAATAATACAGTTTAGTCTCGACAATTTAGCGTAACAGTAGTTTATAGATTAACATCAAGGCCACTAGATTTTACGTCTTGCAATTCAATCAAATCAGTTTGTATTTGAGTTTTGTATTTTCCTTTGAAGTGGGTCAAGGAAAAGTCCCTGGTCTGGTTCTGAAGGATAACGGCGAACGTGATCGTGACTCAAGGCTAGAATTTCCCGAAGCTTATCCTTATACATGACGTAACCTGAGCTAAGGCATTTGAATAATCCTAGCCTAACTGCAATCCTCTTTGCTCACATGCATTTCGAAACAAGCCACGTAACTGTCAAGTTTTATACGCCACAAAAGACAAGCTTGTAAATATCCAAAGGGACTGTTACATTCGACAAACAGTGACGACTTTGATTGTAATATTGATATCCTAAGAAGGTTCTCTATACCAATAAAGTTAACTGCTAGAGATTAATCTGTCCGTTTTGCCCGTTGTCGAAGCAATAAAATCATCGTTGACGATACAGCCATAATCCATGATATTCAAACATCGTACACGTGACCTGGCCTGGCCCCGAGGTGACATCATCGCATCGCCACGACCGCCTCTGCCGCCAAACTGGCGCCCGCAACACTTAACATGCTTGCCATTACTAACTTTAGTTACATAAACCATATTTTATTTAGAACATCTTCCACAAAGAAAAAATTGTGAGAAAGGATATTTTCTTTAAAAAAAAAACAATATTTTCAACACCATTTATGTAAACACGTGGGCCAGTCTACGCTTACTTCATAAACAGGCATTTCCGACTACAATTAAAAAATTATTCGTTTCCTTGAAAACGGTTAACAGACGCCGAATAATTTCGGTCCGAGTCCAGAAAAAACTCGTTTTAAAACTGGTTTCACGTATACCAGTGTTGCTAACATCCAGCGTTGATGCAATAGTTTTTTTGTAACAAACGTACACGTCCGCGGATGTTGCGCACCACAGCCTTGTCAGTTTGCCACTAGTATTTGCGTTTCTCTTTGGAAATCCTCGGGATTATTTGATAAAGTCACACTGCTCACTTCGTTAAATAAAGCCTTTGTTTCCTTGTCACAAGCACGTATGATAAAACCTTTGCTTCAGAAACCCAAACGATCTCGTGCTTTACAGAAATACGGTTTTTCATTCGCTACCCATACGCATTTCTTATCTCCGAATTAACATGACGGTTTAATTTTATATTTCGAATTTGACTCATTCATAGTAATAAGTGAGGTCACGTTCTATTTATCCGACTATAATTTTCTTATCAAATCTCTTGCATACTCTCAAGCAAAATTCTCATATGATTTACATAATATGCCACCCACAGGCGAGCTACGTTTGGATGACGTAAGCTATTTCAATGTCGTTAAAGGATATCCAAAAACCGTGAATTCCGGAAAAATATCGGCCGTATCTTGGTCATTGTCATCAGGTGAGTTTGTTGAGATTGCCTATCATTAAACTGTTGCATTCTGAAGTATTTACTGCTGGGGAGTTTGTTGCGCCACTTCTTCTTCCCAGCTAAAGCACTAGGAAGTGGTGAAGGGTGGGTGTTTTGGGGGACTGTCTTATGAAATTTTGATTCTCAGCTTAATTTGAATAAATGACTTTTGGATTTTGAATTTTATCCATGAATCAAGTTGTTTTCGACATAATATCGCAGACTAAAATTATTAGATAATCTGCTTTTGTTTGTGGCCAGTAACGAAAACGTTCGTTTGACGAACGTTTAAAAAAAAGAAACAGTAAAAGTAATATTCAAACATACACTTGAAATGGTTCTATCTGCGATGGCATTGGAAGTTAACGTTTGGTTCAGAATAGTAATGTGTGTTGTGTACTATTCAGTAGCTAAGCACCAACACGTGATCTGGTTTTAATTAGATTAACTTCCTGCTATATTTGTTTTGATAGCCTACAACAACACCAATGATATCTGACCTTTTAGAACAAATGTTTCGTTTCAAGGAAAAAACAACCGACTTAACCCATGAAATTAAATTTTGTTTCGGAATATTTTGCCACCAACTTGAGAAACCAAAAAGATTTTATGCTTTGCCTGTTGAAAACCACATGTATATCCATAAAAATCAATAGATGAAGTAAAGACTAGTCAAATATAGGCTCAAGAATAAACCTCAATCAAAAATCGACTCTCCCCCAAAGAGTGTCCAAGACTTTTTCGTCTAGCCCGCAAGTCAGACATCATGCATTTAATGACTCCACAGATCGCCATGGCCTGTCTATGCCCTTCCGCCCTCAGACCTCACCTCCTTCCTCGTCATTGTCGCTCGGTCACCGACCTTACTTATGCAATCCACGCCATAGTTGTACACCTGGTAATGGTATCGACTGGGTCACGCACGTTGTGTAACCTCGCAAGATTTGCTGATGATTTTTTGGCTCTTATAGCCATATTCTACGGACCGTGAAATTATGCGATGAAGATTGATTTGAGTTTGGAGATTATGGTTTACATGGTCTGGTTTTGTGAGGCGCATAATATGAATCTAACATATTTTAAGTTACTAAATTAAAGATTTTGCTATCTAAATGAAAGCAGAAAGGAAGATGTTGGAGTAAAACTTCTAAATAAATAATGTCCAAAGTTCAAAGCCTTTGTTTAAAGCATAAAGCCACTCAATGTTTGACAACTTTCGGCTATTCCTATTGGTTAAAGAAAACTCATTATAGCACCAGTGTTGCCTCATCAATCATCATCATGATGTCAGTTTTGTACTTCATCGTTAAATTGATTTCGGTTTGATCGACAGCTGTAATTCTGACCAACATGGTTTACGAGACGTATTAGATAAACAATGCCTCTGGATTCTGGTATTTGATGTTTGCCTAAAAGTCAATATAGGTTTAATTTGAGCCTTTCCCCTTTTCTACGTTTTCAAATCCATCTGAATCCATCACATTCATACAATTTGATACAATACCCCATCGGACTCGATCCAAACAAACAAGCTTTCTTTTAAAGTCACGTACAGAATTCTTAACTGCAAATGCTTTCACAGGCACTGTTTATTGGAATATCTAGGTCGTTGTTGTAAAAACATTCGATACCCAGCGTTCGCTCATAAGTGTGTGACGCCCCATTATTCAAAACCAACCTGTGATTATTATGGTGTTCAACCTTCCGTAACTGCAAAAGGGTGCTTAATGGCAAGTTTAAGGGGAATTCGGCTTATTTCGTGCTGCTCGATTCCCGTTTTAAACATAGGAATAGTTTCAACAAGTGTATCGTAAAACTGCGCTGAAGAAATTATGTGGTGTAAATCGAAAGATGACGAAGCTTTAATGAAAATAAATATATCAGAGCCCAGAGCTTTAAAGCAACTATTAGCGTAATTTGCCGTCGCGTTCGTTGTAGTGTGAATTAAAATAGAGATTTTTATAATTATACTCTCTTTGTCTTCACTTATTTGTTTCGGAGTGACCGAGGACCATCACATGTCACTGCAGTGTTGAAAAAACTGCCCAGCTTTAGACAGTGGTTTTAATTTAAAGACGAATCAAAGTCTGGTTTTTATTGGCAAGTAATGGGTTCTGGTTATTTGGGTATATGTATAGCATGTGTTTGAAATCATATGTGATAAGTTGTATAGTCGAGCGTGTCAGGTCCATTTGGGTCAACGAATCAATACTAATCCCGCGTTCACTTTACAAAAATAATGAAAAACGTTTAATAATTATGTCAACCAGTCAACTCCACAATTATAACAAAGGTGATGCTGTTGGCAGCTTGCCGATCGGGGGAATTCCGGGATTGGTGCTCCCTTGAGTCATACAAGCTTTCAGTCTGGTCTTGCTGCCACAGGTAAATGGCCTAGGTTTTTAGACTAGTTCAGTAACCGGTTGAAATGTTAATTATATTGGCACCACACCGTTATCAGTAAAACCGTTATTTAGTAAGTAAATATGGCGGTTTAACTGCATAGGTATACAGAAAGGCAACTCGTTCGCAATTAGCAACAGTTATTTGTCGTGACAAATATTTTGTTGGTTCTCTTTCATGTTGAACTAACTTTGTCATTTTTCATTAAATAAGCGTATGAAATTGAATGCTCTCAATACTACAATCGTAAACTTGAGTAAAGATCATTTAATAAAACATGAGTACCTACCTATATTTTTTTCAAGTGAATGCGATCATGGCTGCCATTTCATTACGTAACATGTGCACAGGATTACTCAGCTGCCGTACATAATCTATACAGTGTGTACTGTAGTTATGCAAACGCAACCGCCTGTGAAATATCTCGGCCACGGTATGCATAACCATAAGACTTTTAAAACGAGACGCGTTATAAATTCTCGATAATGAAAGGGGGTCGGCAACTGGGGCGTTTACCTCACGCCATGGCGAAGTGTTTTAAATAAAATAAAAAGTATGATGAAAGGGCGATAGTTTTGTTTGTGGACAGAAACGCGATGTCGCTTGGTTCTGTACGCGTCAAAAATTCTCTTTGACGACCTTATTTAGCAAGAAAATGTTTAAAGAAACTCAAACATCGATGTTTCTCCTAATGAGCGCATGGGTACAAGCGAGCCAGACACCCAAATTATTTTATTCCTTAGCTAAAAATACAGGGCAGTAAGTTCAACTTAGCTGTTAACTCAAACTAGAATGAGCCCATCCCTACATGCCTTTGATGCGTCAAGCGAGACGCCTTCAACTCATTTTGACCAATGACCTGAAAAAATGCAAGAGAGAAATTGGATACGGAAGGCGAAGAATCGACTGTACATCCGCGTTTTAGTCAGAAAGGTTTGATCCAGTATCCGGGGGTCTACTCACTAAGTTCATTAACGAAGATGCGGGCCCGTCCGAAAGTAGTTGATCCGTCAAAACAAGGTAAAATAAAAACAACCGGAGAGCAAAAACACATCGGGAGGATTATGTAGGGAGGGACAACTGTCGAATCGTGTTTTCATTCTTATTTCGGACCCCGAACTATCTCGTGTACACACCTGGAACACCTGTTACTTCGGCCAAAACTACGGACTTCGTGCTTAGCGAGTAGACCCCGGGTCCGACCTCCGTTCCGTAAATGCCAGTCAATTGCAGTCCAATTTCCGGTTAAAGTTGAACAACTCCCGATTTTCTGCATCTTGCGAGGGAATTTATAGCGCAGCACCATTTTGCTTTAGAATTGACATTCGACTAAGTATTGCCTTCTATTCACAAACTAGATCCAGTCTACCTAAATCCTACATAATATAACCTTAAAGAGACCTGTTTAAAATAGGTTAACAGCATATGATTGATCAACTACTTGGCTTGGCGTGACAATTTGCTGTTCGCGGCATTGTAATGGCGTCTGGGTCCCACAAGGCACAAGTGAGCTAGCAATGGCGGTCTTGTTCGTTGATTAGTATTAATTTTACTTATCGCTACCGGAGCTACTGTTTCACTGTTTGTAGTTTTTATTTTACGCACAATTGAGGAAAATATGTAGACGTTTCGATTAGGTCTTTCAAAACAATCCTTTAATTACGTTTTAAACTTTAGTGGAAACTAAAGTTTTGAACGTAATTAAAGGATACGTGCATGATGTTGCAAAAAACTAGACTCTTTAGGGTCCCGTAGTAAACAAGGAACCCTTATAGTTTCGCCATGTCCGAGTCTTTGTACTAGAAAGCTGTAATTTGGCATTGTTATATTTTTTTTTAGGATAGGTACCTACCTCTTCTACACGTAAAGTTGTGTTTATTTTTCTCATCTGTCCCATTGTATACCCCACACTTTGGGATGGATGAGAATAAAAGTCGTTGGAAAGGTCGTTCAAAAATATTGAGTTTTCGTAAACTATTTTTGGATTCAGGAATTCTTTTGCGAAATATTAAGCTTTGTGCAACATTTTGTTAGAATCAAGTGTGTGTCCAGCTAAATGCTTGGTTTGGGATATGTGAAAAAATTCACGGCAGTAGTATAACGAAATTAAAAAGAAAACTATCACAGCCAAGTACAAGTTCGAGTCATAATCGACCAACTTACATTTGCGGTTGCAAAAACATGTTGTCCCATAAGGAATGTATGGGAGAACACGTTTTTCAACTATTGCGATGAATTCATCCCAGCTACGGAACCCTTCATTGTGCGTGGTCCGACCCACTGCACTTGGGCGATTTTTTATGTATTTTTCCGGCAAGATAAGGAAAAAAACAGCATCTTCTTAACATACACAATAATACCCATTGTTCTATGTGAACTATCAAGTAGGTATAATTAGCATACTAACTTGGAAAAGAGCTAGGTATGAATTAATGCAAAGATTTTTCTTTATTTCCCTACCGTTTACGGCTCAACTATTCCGAGGTTAACTTTGTAGCCATAATACGATAAAGATTATCTTCCATCTAAGTAAATAATTCTCACCAATACAATGTCCTATAATTGTGGGCGTAGCTCCTAAGTAAATCAAACGACAAAAATAGATCAATATTGTAATGCTCAAGGAATTCTCAGATAGGCATGGCAGACAGGCACATCATGACATATATTCGATAACCTTTAACCGATGAGTGGGTTCGGACGGAATGACGGGCAATTGTTCAGATAACATCGATTAATAGCCAGAACATTAATAAATGTCATATTAAAATGCCTCAGAACATAACGAATTTGTAGGCCCGTATTTTAGAAAGCTTAAACATGACACTAGATCTGAATACACTTGCCTCAGCAGATTCAAACTGACGTAATTATTTAAATGAACTCGGCTCGTTATTCCAAAAATTCAATTTAAATAATTATGTTTTCATATAATTATTCTGACATGGTCAATAACTGCATACTTCACCCTAATTATTTTCAAAATTGGAATACATTTTAAGTCTGCTACGAAGTAAGAGCGTTAAGCTGTCTTTGTATTGAGGTTGCCAGTTCTGCTTAATTTATTTATTTTGGAAATTATCAACTCCTTAGGTATTGCAAATTGCTATTTGTTCCGATAGCAACATACTCGCACATAAAATACTTTCATCTGTTTATCAGCTGTGCAAATTCGTGATTTTCTTGTTATCTTAGAATGAGACTTTTAAAACCCTGTAAATTATGAAGTGCTAAAAGTGATATTTTTTTGAATTCTTTACTTTCAAATAAACTCACATCCCAATCTTCTAGAATCTAAATGATCTGTCAGGCTAGAAGTTGTCTTCTGCCTGCGACTTAAAAAAATTATAAAATTAAAACAAACAGAAAGAAGACCGTAGGTATATTGATAATGCGATACCATTTAAAAAATAAATGAAAAGGTTATTATGAAAAAGCAATAACATAATCAAGTAGGTAATTATCGAAGGTCAAAAATGAGAGTCGCGTCTAGATTACATCTCCAACGTTTGAGCTACTTACGTAAAACTTATAATATAAATTACGCCTCAATTGCATAATAAATAACTTAGCTATTTTTTTTTATTTTCAATCATGATGATATTTACTTACGGAATCTATGAAGCTAACAGTCTCTAAATATTAGTTAAATGTCTAACGGGGCCTCTGCAAGTTGTGTTTAGCACCTCGGCCTCGTACGCCCTTGTCCTCGTCCGGTCGGACCGGGATCCCAGGGTCCCGAGATATATTATGTCAAAGACGAGTATATAAAAAATCGGCCAAGTTCGGATGAATTTAAAACATGTTCATGTCATGTTTTTCAAACTGCAAATTATAGTTGCTCGATTATTACTCGTTAATCTGTAAAGCCTACTTAGCTGTGACAGTTTTCCTTTAAACTTCGTTATAGGTACTACTGCCGTGACATTTAAATTTCTAACTGCAACCGTTTAGTTGGTAGAGGGGGGGACACTTGACTCTAATGAAAATTGGTACTTTAAAGCTTGATAAGTCACGAACGGTTTACTTAATCAAAAAATGGTCTTTCCAAACCCCTATATTTTTGAAAGACCTATCCAATGATACCTATCCCACACTATGGGAGACGAAAAAAAAATTATCATCCCACTTTACATGTAGGGGAGGTACCTACTTTAAATAATTGTTTAAAAAAAAAAAAACAGTTTTTTGGCGTCATTATCGTGTATACTCATGCCAAATTACAACTTTCTAGTAGGTACTAATAGTTTTTGAGCCAAACCGCGGACAGACAGACGGACATGGCGAAACTATAAGGGTTCCTTGTTGACTACGGAACCCTAAAAAGGAGGGCAAAATAGAATATCGGGCATCAAAAAATTCGGTCGCCCTAAATCTCGGGAAACATTCGGAACTTGGACTTTTTTAACGACAAATACAAAAAGCTCGCTGTCAAGTCAACTGGAACAATGCCCAAAAGGCTGGCAGCATTGCCTCGTTGTATGCAATTGCATAAATAAATCTTATTTATGAAGTTGATATCTGGCTGGTTTTAATCATCAGAAGCTTGTAGAAGACCATTGCTGAATATAGGCGCCTCCAATCCAACGTTCCATGTATCTCGGTCCTAGGCTACTCTCATCCAGCTGCTACGAACTAGTTTTTAAAATATCCTGGGATGTTAATACATCTTCCTAGTTCCTATTGTTCCGTTATATATTTATTAAAACTTAATGTACAAGTAACACAGCACTATACAAAGGCGGACCATTTTCTATCAGTCAACGTTAGGTTATGCAGAGAAAAAACATGGCAGGTGCAACATAATTTTATAGGCTAGACAGCTCGAATATAACCATAAAATAAAAGATTAAATACACACACCGAACACACATACACACATACACACCTATTAAACCAAATAAACTTTGTCAAGAGAAATAAAGACGGTGGAGCAGAAAACGAATCCAGCAAATCAGCGCTGTTATCTGTCTTAATGCTGGTTAAAAGGATTCCTCGAATCTTTCTATTTCTCACGGCTGTCTAATTTCCGGAAAAATTCTTACATAAAACGGTCCAGTTGTCCAAACAAGACTTGGTAGATCATTCCTATCCTAGGCCTAGCAAGTCTTGTTTCTACTCCTTTGGTATCTTTGACATTAACTTTTACACCAGCGATACAGGATCCCTGGTGTAACAGTAGCATTTTTAGGAGCATGAGGAACTGGGTGTAAAGTTCACTCATCCACCATAGAAAAGGGAGGATCCTCCGACCAGACGGGTGTTGTGTCTGGCGGGCAACTGCCCAACTGTTGATGTCGATCGCTCTGTAAACTCTAATTGCGCGATGCAGGATTTGTGTGACGTCAAGTCTTTGATGCGTAGTTCGTATGTGGCGGTGTAACCGATACACATTCACCGGCGACTGAAAAGTTGTGTGAAATCGTTTGTCATGGTATGGGCATGTGATGCGGAGGAATGAGGGAAATGTCGTGAGGAAAGTTTTGAGTATGAATGTGGATGGCTATAAGAGTTGGGGAAGACCAAAGAAACGGTGGATGGACTGTGTGAAAGATGATTATGGCTAGAAAGGGGGTGACTACCGAGTGACGACTAACGTGCTGGCGTGCACGGACAATTCGCTATAGCGAAAATTCGCGCGGCGCGACCGGCGGCGCGTCTTGCGAATGAATCAAATGTATGGAAATGTACTGGGCATGCCACGCGCAGCGGCGACCAGCGAGACGACCGGGGAATTTCCCCTTCCAAACATTTGATTCATTCGCAAGACGCGACGCCGGTCGCGCCGCGCGAATTTTCGCTATAGCGAATTGTCCGTGGCCAGCACGTAATAGAGAAGTTCGGAAGAAAAGACCATGTTGTGCCGACTCAAAATAAACTGGTCTAAGGACTGGAGAATGATGAATGATGATCCTGTACCATTCACCATTACTCATGTGCTTAACAGTCCTTTTTCAGTTTAGTCTTCTTTCTTTTCTCCCCACATCGACAATTTGTTTCAAGGACGGTATCTTTCTCCAAGCGCTACAATTTAGCTTTCCCATTTAACTTACTTAACCCCACTTAGTAACATGGCATGGCAGGATTGGCAGGTGTATGTACGATCGTTGCACGCTACAATTCTGAAGACCTATGTGGCCTTTGTCCGACTCCCGAGTCCAAATTGTAAATATAAACGGTTTACAGACATTGTTTTGTAAACACAAAGAGCAGATGTTAGGATGTTACCATAACCACGTGATATTGAACTTTTTCTTTCTCTTTTGTACAACAGTTTTTATACCAAATCATCTGGCTGTAAGTTAGCCCCCGTTAGCGCACGGACGGACGTAATAAAAACGCGATTTTTTATCGTGCACTGGATTTGCAACTCTCCGTGTTGAGCCGAGCGATGAGAATCCAACGCGTAGGGACGCACTCTCGTCCCAGCGCGTTGAAAAAACACTGTTGGATTTTCAACTCTCAGTGCTAAACAGAGCTTTGAAAATCCAGTGCACGAAAAAATATCGCCGCAATTTTATTACGTCCGTGCGTACGTAGGCTTATAGTCAGACTCATTTAAAGTAATGATTGTTTCTGTTATAAGCCTGTGTTGGTTTAATAATTACCCAAGTTCTGTTTGTTAATAATTTACGAGCCCGATAACTATCCTGCTGAACTTGAGCCCCAATTATCACATATCAAACAGGAAAATTGCCACCACAACACACAAAGACATTGTTAGTCACCGTTAGATTCAACTTTGTTTAATCGTAGGTATTTACTGGCTATTGATATTTGAATAACCTCCAAAACTATCATGCAGCATGTTGCTCAGATCCTGATCCTCATTAATGATTCCAGTATCAGCATAATATAGTAAGCGTCAAACTTTATGGCGACTCTGAAGTGCGTTACTGGTTGCGCAGTACCACACCCCTCACCCCCGCTGACACATGAATTTGATTCTGCGCAGCGACTCGCCTCATGTTCCGAGCCGCCATAAAGTTTGCATCGGGTTGTACCCATATTTTTGCTTCCCATGCATGTGAATTCAAAACAGACGTGGCCGAATTAGTACGGAAATAGTTCAATCATGTTTTCAGCCTGATTCGTTTCGAGCTCGCATACACGCGTGAGCAAAAGGGGTCACTCGTATGACGTCACGGCGTAGGAAATAACACTGCAGCTGAAGTACAGTCAACCACACGTACTTGGACCAATTTGACTTTGATAGCGCATTGATTTAGTAGCAATAAGGGCTGTTTTCGTAGTACAAGTCATACTACTGAGGTGCTGTTCACCGTACTGGACTGACTCACGTGAGGATTCGTTGATTAACACGTTAATTAGGTCATTAATACCGTGAAAGTATTGTTATGTTGATGGATGAACGTGAGAGGGAGAAAAAGATAAGGTGGATGCATTGTGTGAGAGATAATTTTGAAGAAAAGAGAGTGGATGATAACGAGACGGCTAACAGGACAGAATGGCAAAAGGCACCGACCCGAATTAACATGGGACAGGACAGGACCAAGACTTTCAGAAGATTCACTATCATCAGCCTATAGAAGTCCACTGCTGGACATACCTCCCCAATTGCACTCCATTCAGCTCGATTCTCGGCAACTCATCGTCGCTTCACCTAGCCTGAGGGTGTCACTCCTATCATGTATATTATGTGTATTATGGTGTTTGGCCGATTCGCGGTCTATATCAAGAACACTTCTATATCAATCGGTCATCGGTTCTACGGTTAATATGGCCGGCCCATTGCCACTTCAGCTTCCTTATTCTGTGAACTAAGTCAACAACTTTGGTTCTCTGCCGGATCACCTCGTTCCAGATTCGATCCCTCAGAGATTCACCTCATTCCAAGTCGGAAGATTACCTAGTGTTAAAGTACTACAGTTACTCAGTTTCCGGCTAATTTTCCATATCACACCAATGTAGATATACCTATCTCACGGTAATAATAAAGTATTTTTTTTCTCACAAGCATGATATTCATAATAATTCATCCAAACAATTGAATTAATGCCGTGTGACAAATGCCGAATTTCCTTCCGGTGGCATTGTTTACTGTGTGAATTTGTGAAGGGAACAGGTGGATAGGCCATCTCTGCTGAGGGCCTTAACAAGTGGCAATTGCTTTTAGAGCGTTTTGTATTATTAACCTTTTAAATGTCTTAATCTACATTCAATAGGCTTGACATAAGCTTTTCGATAGCATCGTTATCGCTGATTAAATGTCACTTTGTCTAGGCCTTCTGTGTTCTGAAGAGGAACTGCACGCGTAGCATGACCACACGGAAGAATAGACAAAATGACAGATAAACAAATTTCAAAATTCAAAAGTCATTTATTCAAACTAGGCTGAGAATCAGCACTTTTCGAACGTCAAAATTTCATAAGACAGTCCCCCAAAACGCCCACCCTTCACCACTTCCTAGTGCTTTTGCTGGTCAAACAATTACAATCTGTAATTTTATCTATTCTTCCGTCGACAAAACCCGTTTCTACGGTGGTCAATGGTCATGCTGCGCGTGATGGTGGGTCTGGTGCATATGCAAGCAAGCAGATCTTGGCAATAGCTAGGTAAAATAAAGACTTTATTGGAAAGCTTGGATGAGTCCAAACCTTTAATCGGCTTGCCGCAAACGGGGGACTAGTATCAATTCAATTTGTTTGTAAATTTGTACGTTTTAATATGTGCCTATTTGAAATAAATTATTTGGCTTTGACCAAATTCCGACATCGATTTTCGTGTCCCTCCCTATCACTCTACAAACAACAGTTATTTTAAAATCAACCTTCTCATTGATACCATCTGTTCAGAATCTAAAGCTTCTGACCTCGAATGAGATAAGAGTACGAACATAACAACATCTTTCATTCTCTTGTTTAATTTCACGAAAATAAAATCTCGATGCTGCCGGACGGACCACGTGCACGCTCCAACGCTTGGTTCTAAATCTGTACCCGTCAATTAGGTACCTACTTCCATTATGTTTTTCACTAGATTCTGTTCTATTCTAACACAGGTTTTCGTAATTAGGACAGGTTATTCGCCTCTCTGGGATATTAGAGGGGCATGCTGAAAGATGTGTGGTTGGCAGGTGTGGTATTATACTAATTAGAGGAATAATTTATTAAAAAGATCGGTTAGAATTTTATTTGCTTAGTATGGGGCACAGTGGATTCTACTATCTCCCACGGTGCGGGTTGTGGAGGTCAAAATGGAACTCCGTCTTTGCAGATATTGATAGGTACGGCAGCACCTCGTTAGACTGAAAATCGAACCTAATATCATCAAAAAAATATCAATGGCATAAATAAAACGGTCATCCGAAAAAAAGAGTCTTGGAAATTATGCCTTCAGACGAGTAGGTACCATCGTAAGGCTTAATTTAAAAAAGGAATAGCTTTTTATTTCGAAATAATAATGGCAGTAGGTACGATTTTATGATTGCATCCATTTGTCATATTAAACTCTTCGGTACATCCCCTTACTCAATAAAGTCACTAAATTAAAAAAGGCTTATTAGTGATTCGCCAGAATTTACTCGACCGAAACGGACGAATCGATAGGTACTTTTAAATAATATTTTTTTCAGGTGAATCGATTTCTGGAGTTGTCGATTTGCCTACAAATAAATTAATCGCTTCAAGAGAAAATATTATTATATAAGTGTCGATTCGCCCGTTTCGGGGGAGTAAATTCGGGTGAATAACCAAAAAGCCATTAAAAAGGCCTACTCATTTTCAGAAATACCCACCAACCATAGTGTTACATGGCCATGACCGATAGATTGGCTGGTCAGATAGGCCAACCAGAAAGACTCACGAATTGAGTCACCGACTCAACCGAAGTGACTTGGCCGTGTGGCCACTAAAATAAATTACTTACTCATTCGTAAAATTGTTGTTTCGCGGTATTTGAATTGCAATCCATGATGTTGGAACTGTTTTTGCCAGTTAATTGAACCGTTTATTTATCGATAAAATGGGGTGTAAAAATGTCCTAATTTTAAGGTGAAAACGTCTTTATGCTTTTTCAATTCCGACGAATAAACAGTATTGTTTTGAAAAAAACCAAAAATATTCGCTTATGGTTCTTGATCATGACAAAAAAAAATCACAATGGAAAAAAACTGCCTTTCGTCATAAGGAAGTCCAAAAGCTCGAATTACGTCATCCTTAAATTAACTTTTGGGTTTTCTACCGATCTTACATCTTACATAATATCGGCAGTATGGGCTGCAGTTTTTGCACAACTGACTTTTTTTACTTTACCTCAACCATCATGACCTGTATTTTTTGCTGTAGCTGGAAGCCTTTTAAAAGATCCATATTCAAATCTCATGTTTTTTTTTATCAAGGAATTTATTGCGATTGGTACCACATTGGTACGGACGCCAGTACATCAACCTACTAGGTACAATCTTTCAATTTTAGAACTAAAGCATAAGGTTCAAAGTTGATTGGGAAAATTTTACAGTTTCGGGTAGGTTGACGTACTGGCGTCTGTACCTTTCAGCCTGTCAATGTCTACTCATTTACCGTTCAACTTTCAACGCTACAAGGTTTTTTTGGCGCGTGGATCTGGGTACTAACGCCGCCATCTTGTTTTGTCAAATGTTTACCTGTGTTTACCAACAACGCCCACTCTGTCAATGTCATTCAGGCGCCAAAATATCTTTGAAGCACTTTATTTATTGACCTATCGCTTAACATTTTTTTTTCTGTCCACAGCTCCTCGGCCTAGCAGTCATAGGCATTGGAGTGGCGGTCCAGCTCAACTGGACGGCTGTGAAGGATGAGCTCAAGACACACCTGACGGTCGCACCATGGGTGTTCATCATCATAGGCGTTATCATGTTCGTGATAGCCTTCTTTGGTTGCTGCGGAGCGATACGGGAAAGTCACTGCATGGTTGTCACGGTATGTATCCACAAACTATTTTGCCCAATGAACTAAAAAACCCCTAAGACGACCCACTGACCAAAAATATATATTTTCTTAGATACGTAACATACCCAACATTCGATCTTCAAAAACGGCAAAATTTCACAATATAGGTATTAGATGACACGTGGAAGTAGGACGGCTTGTCGTAATTATCGGGAGCGAAAAAGAGAAGACAATAATGTAACTTGGCTAACTATACAAGTTTATCACGTACGGAGCCCGTATCTATCTACCTCTTTTTTATTATTGTATCAATGATTTTGCCTATCTAAATGCGACATAATTAAAGCTTGGGCCAGTTTGATATATCAAAAATGACACTGCTCTTATGCGAGAAAATGTTCAAAGAGCTAATGTTCTGCGCCTGGCAACATTGAATAGGGATGCTAGGGAAAAAAACGATTTAGTCCGTCGGATGATAAAAAATATTAATATTAATAGACATGTATTTTTGGCTCTAACTAAATTATTTTTTTATTAGTAAAAAATAATTTAGATTAAACGCATTAAAGTTGGGGAGTGGGGGCTCGCTACGTCACAAGTCGGTATAAAATCTATGAGAGAGTGACGTCATGCCACATTTTAACTCAATGTATTGCAAAAAAGAAAAAAATACGTGTCCAATATTTTTTTAATAATCTAGGAGGGACAAAAAAAAATTTTAGTCTACATCCCTTTTAGGACCTATAATAATCTGACAGGCATTAAAAAGTATTCTAGAGGCTTTTTCCGTAGATGATGCTGAGTAAGGTAATATTCTTATTTTGTAGGAGCCTGTTAGTATTTTAGTTACGAAATTTTGGGTAAATTCAGCCACTACTTTAAATGTGCTAAATTAAACCTGTTTTGCCATTACCACATTGCCAAAATGACGACCTTGACAACCTAATCTAGACCGTAATACCATTTTGGTAAGAGCGACATTTATAACACATTGGAATAGATTGGATCAATTTTATTACAGCCCACATTTGGCAAACAAAACCAGTACACAAAATATTTCTGCTTCGTTTGACAAACACGACTGTCAAACAATAAACTGCAGTGTCAATTCAAACTTGGAACAGTCGCTGTTCTTCGAAACACGCAATGGAATGTAAGCTATGGAAGACATCCGATTCTCTTTCCCAGTATTTATTATCTGTGGTATTATGTACGAAATTCTATTGGGTGGTACCTACGTTAAGTACAAAGAGTGGGCATTTGTGAAAAAAGGCCGTAGAACGGAAGCTGTTGGTACATAAAACAGTTCTGGAAAACAGTTCTTCTGTAAAAGTACATTTGAAACCGAAACTGTGTCAGTCTTGTACACATGATAACGCCTATGATGATGAACACCCATGGTGCGTGTGTCGTTTTGCCGTAATTTCTATGGTTCCTTGTGTTAAAATTCTTAACTCCTTCAAAAGGGGTATACATTTATGTAGACAGGCGAGATAGACCTACCTATTTCTCGTTATATTTCTGGGACTTTGCTTGTAAGGTTGTATAGTAGACAGTGTTGGATCATAGGGCTTCAGCTTTCAGCTCACCAGTCAGTAAAGCCACAGACTAGGTAATTGTCCGTGTATACTACAAAACGACAAAAAAAAGAAATATAAAACTTGGCAAGGAATAGGTTTCCCCCTCGTTTCATCCTGCAGTGCAGTTGTCGTAAAATAAGTTATAATTTACGTTAAAAGAATGTTCAGCGCTACTTTGGCCAACCAGCCTAGCTTGACCATCTTGTAGACCAGCTAAAATTCACCACGGCACGAAGTACCTATTCCTACATAGTTTCTCCTGATGACGTAATTGCGTAACACTTTCAATCACAATCTGAATAACGTTGAAGGATATTGCTAATCCATTGCTTCATATGTTCAAAAAATGTGTCTGTTTCACAACGTAAATAACGCAATGAATGTTGTTGAACTGTTAAAATGAAAGCCATTGCTACTGTAAGTGTGTACGCAACTACCCCGCTGGTGCACGAGAATCCAAGAACCCAGAAACATTTCTCAATAAAACAAGCCAAAAGTTGATAAGATTAATTCTAATGATACATTTTCACATTCCAGTACGCGATCTTCCTGCTGGTGATCATCATCGTGCAAGTGGTGATAGCAGTACTCCTGTTCGCTTACGGTGACACGATCAAGGCCAGTCTGGTCAAGTCCGTCAACTCGCTGTTCGACAAGCGTTCCGGCGCTGACGTCGACAAGGCCACTGATGCTGTCATCAACAACATTCAGCAACAGGTAAATATCTTATTTAATAGGTAATATTCATAGAATAAACAATCTTAATCTTGTGTCCTTACGGATTGAGGAGCCATGTCTCATATTTAAACACGGGAAGTTACTCCCAGTATTTTGTAGTAAATTAGCCGATTTTGTAGGCCCAAGGATTTGTCGATTCAGACCAAACGAGCGATGAAGAAAGAAATAAATAATAATACATGTATATGCACTAAACGTGACGCACAAAGAAGAAAAAAATAAGCACTCAAAAAAGCACTCAAAATCAAAAAGAACAAGTTGGGAGAAAATGTGCGTCACTTAACGCAAAACGGCCATCACTCAGCATAATGCTGCGACCCAATGTGAGACAGAGCCAAAGCACTAGTGAATGCACATTCTATCCTCACTCTACTAAACTAATTTTGTGTAAACAGGGACAGAAGATACTTTCGTTTAGATAGATCGATACATTTATTTGCCTGAGATATAGTATTTTACAGATTTTATAACAAATACAATAGTTCTTCATATTCCGCCAGCTAAATTCGGCATGTAAATTTTGTTACAATAACAATGATTCTAATTTAGCAAAATAATTAAATTACAATGTCAACAAAAAAATAGTTTGTACTAAATCAAGAATTGTCTAAATTAACAAATTACAAATGTCAAATAAAAATACATAATTCAATTACAAATTTTCTAAGTTTGTAATTGAATTATTAGATATTTTGATTTGATTTTAAATATTCTAAGTTTCATACAAAAATTACAAGAAAACCAAGAAAAGTACCCTTCACGATTATTTGATCTAAACCTATCTTTTTATGTCAGTTGAACAAAGAGTGGTATTACATTATACAGGTTTTTATTTTTTTACAAAGATGATGATTATGATGATGTACTTATAACATTTTGACTACTCAGCAGACTCACCAAAATTGTTTAAATGTAGTTGTCAGATAGCTTAGCTGAATACTAATCTGTTTGTTTGACTGTATCTACTTAATGCTTCGTAAAGAGACTTCAAAGAGTGATTCGTTTCTGTACGAAGTATACAATATAGAATCATTTTCACTTCTTTAATAATGATATGGCCTCATGTGAATTGGAAAATAAATCCACAGAAGAATACCTGAAATAGCTTACTTTTTAAAATAATATTATATTAATTATAAATGAACAATGGACCTATTATCAATGTTGACGTTATTGCACAGAATATCTGTTATTGTTTACTCACAGGAAAATAAATAATTTACAGAAATAGGTACTTTCGAAATACCCAGGGCCCGCCCACCGACCTATTTACATATATACCTATTATCAGACTTTTGACATTCGTTCAGGTATCGTATTACCCAATAACTGGGTTGTGAAGGAACAAACGAAATAGGAAACAGATAGGCAGTCGCTCCACGTCAAATATTGGTATTCAACTGCATCCAGTTAGACTGGAAGACGACCCCAATATAGTTGGGAAATGGCTACGCAGATTGATTGACCTATTATCAGCTTATTACTGTAACATACACCTCAGATCTCAAGATCTCTCAAGGACATCGTCATCCTCTATTTGAAGGCTATAGGAGAGACGCCACATAGCCCAGTTGCGTTTCCTTATGACAACTTGTCTCCATAATAGTCGTTATATTATAAATCTGAGCAGTAAACCATTATGCTGACTACCATTTTACCACGCCATTAAATTAAACAATGCCTTCTTCGCAATTCCAGTTTGCCTGCTGCGGCAAGAACGGTCCCCAGGACTACCTAAGCCTCACCCTGCCCGACTCCTGCTGCAGCACCACCAGCTCCTTCGGCAACGCCATCGGAGGCAAGTGCACCATCGAGGTGGCCAACCGAGGCTGCGCGACCGTCATGTCCGACCTCTACGAGAAATGGAACAAGCCCATTGCTGGAGTCGCTATTGGTATTGCCTGTATTGAGGTGTGTATTTGAACTTTTTTTATTATTATTATTATTAAATGCCATTGTGGGCCCTTTACATCAAGGAACATTTGAACGACGAAAGCCTTACTGCTACGAAATAAACGTGCTGTCAAAATCTAAATGCTATTACAGACGTGCGTTTGACTGTATTATAACAAAGCCAGAGAACGTAATTACAAGTTTAGAATATCACTCAAATCAGCTCTCGAGTTGTAATTGTAAAAAAAAAACACCCTAATCAGTATTAGACTTGAAACCCACCAACGGGCAAACATGAAAGGAGACTGGTAAAAAATTACTGGTACATGGATAGTTGCCTCTAAAGTTGACAACCAATGGGCAATTTCCCGTGTGTGGGCGTCGGTAACCACTTTCCATCGTGTAGGCCGACAGGCTGTTTGCCGACCTATTACATAAAAATACGACTTTCTCCAAACACTGCGAGACTCGATGCCATATATGCCATGCACTGTGTTATGTAGAGACTTAAGGGGGAACAGGGCCTGCGATTCTCCATACAACTGTATTCCCCTTTTTTCTTCCTCAAGAGCAATCTTTTTTTTTTTCATAGAATCAGGGTCTGCTGTAGACACATCCCTGTTATTTCCTTTTTTTCAGCCAAAAATTATAAAAATGCCCGTTTATTACCGCCGTGATTAGAGGACTACCACACAAATTAGAAAAGTTTTTAACATAAAAGAAAATGATAGAAACCTAGACATACTCAAAAAATAATTGAATCTACTCAGTTTTCGAGGAGAAAAAAGGGAAATCGGTGTTATAATTGTAATAATGAATTACAATTATAACACTGAATGTTATGTTTTAACCGTTTTTTGTGTAAAAAACGTATTTGGAAAGTTTTTAAATATTTTTTTTTACATCTAAAACTAATTATTGCATTTCATAAACAATATGTTCATTAGTGAGCCATATTAATTATTTCCATACAGTAATATTGCCAAATTAATCAAAACAGCTAAATATTTGACGGCTATATGCGACGTTGCCCACTTTCTGTATATACGTTCATAATAAGAAACAAAATAAACACGTCGTATCATTAGCCAAGTATCGTGCCGCGTTAAATTGTTATGGATAGCTAACTCGGTAGTCTAAACATCTCAGACTTAGTACAACAGTATCAACATTGAAAAGGGGGAAGCTTACTATCAGTAACGTGGTTTTCTAAGCTGCACGATTAGCATGACCACCATAGAATCGGGTTTTGTCGATGCAAAAATAGACAAAATGACAGATAAGTAAACAATCTGTGAGTATGACATGCTCACTCAGATGTCTCGCTGATGGTGGCGCGCTCCCTTTAAAATAGTTGAGCTGAATGGTGCTGATCCATGCGTCATGTTCGTGAACGGGCGCCGTCAGTGGGGACTAATCATCTCTTAGCTGCCATGGCTTATTTTAAATGTTTGAATGGTTCTTTGTTTTTTTCTTTTTATTACGGACGGTTTTACGAACGTGCACGTCTTTCTACATTATTCTCACATGCATAATTTCAACATGAATGATGTAACCAATTTTTTTCATTTAATAGAGTGTCCGTAGAGTTTCTTCCCTTTCTTTTCCATAGGTACAAACTACGCTTTGGAATGAGCAACTAGCTTCATATTTGTGACTGACCGACTTCGAGACGATTCAAAAGTGCCTGTAAATGGTTTAATTGAAATAAATGTTTTGAGTTTGAATCACAATCTGACATTTTGTCTATTCTTGGTTGTCATGCTACGCGTGTTGGAGGCGATGCTAGTGATGCCTCTTTTTGGGAGAGGCTTTTATTAAACCAAAGATCGTTTTTAGTCAGGCCCTCCCAGTCAGGGCCTATGTAAGAGTTATTGTAGATAACCTATAGGAAATAACCGGCTTGTTCCGATCAGAATTCCATAATCCGACACCATTTGTAGGTTTCGTTAGGAATGTGGATAAAATTAATCAAGTCTGCGAAAATGGAATGGTCGTCAAAATCGATAAAAAACGTGTTTTGGCTTAATACTAAATTGTTATTTTTTATATGTTTCAGGTGGTCGGAGCGCTATTCTCGCTGTGTCTCGCCAATTCCATAAGAAATATGGACAGAAGGTCTCGCTACTAATATTTTGTACATTAAAACTGGTACCTATGAACACAATTTTTTTTGGTTCTTGTTTACTTGTTAACTAATTTTGTGAGCGGAGTGTACACTGCATGGCTGATTGACTTTTTATTTTGGGACACAATGACAGCAAGCACAAATGCTACTTTTGGCGTCCGATTTGATTCGATATCGATTTTTAATCGATTTAATTTAATAAACGATTTTTAATACGACTTTTTATATTTTGACGATTGCATTCAAATGCATTTTTTTTAGCATTTATGACAATTAAAGACGCTACAGGTAGCATATTATTAAAAACGCCTTTTGAATTTCACTTGAGATTGTGTCCAAATGGCTTTGAATCTCAAATATTTGTATACAATATTAATTGCTTGATAAAATCAAGTGGTATTCATAATAAGGCTATTATTATATTATAACGTTACCATGAAAGTAAGTTTGTCAAAATTACGCCCCAAACCATTTTGATTAAAATAGTTTTATTTGTATGCCTAAAGTTAACTTTATAGTTATAAATAACTTACAAGCTAATAACAAAGAAGGTAATGCAATTAAATTAATCTAAAAGTGATTCTCACCTTTTTTATAAAAAAAAGTGATGCATTGATTGAACCTGTCTACTAACTAGCCTACTCAAAACGGTTCTCTCACTTTAACGGTATATGCTGAAAAGAGACAAAACCATCTCCACTGTGCGTAATTTTGACAAAAAGTGTTGAAAAAATGCAACTGTATAATATTACAAAATTTAACGCTTAATTATATGTTCGGAATATGCTTAACTAACATTGTTGTGCGCAATTAACACAAAATCCCACGAAAACAATTTGATTACTTAAATTAATGTTAGGGAGATTACCATACTATGACAAGTTGGAGCCATCATTGTTCGGTGAGCAAGTGAGATGGCGCTATTCGTCCTGTATAGCTCCATCCCTCTCTCACGCCGAAACAATAGCGGCTTCTACCCAATGGCCCCAGGCTTAGGAAGACTGGTATTCAGCCAAGCGTGCCATAACGTCATTTGAAGGCTGGCACACAAAGAAAATTCTCATTGTAGCTTTTTCCGCAACGCAGAAGGTTTTAACCTAAAACAAAGACAATAACTGTCATTAGGTCGGAAAAGTATCGTTAGCTTTCGATTTTCAGCTTAATGTTGCTTAGCTTCTTACTGCAGTATATTCATGTACGTATCTTTATGTGCATTCCTTAATGTTACAAGGTTATATTAGTTGTTGTATCTGACGATTATGATCAAAAGCCAGCTGAAAAAAAGAAAGCTGCATTTCACCGGGGAATGAAAACCTGTATAAAAATTATATAGGTTTCATGGACACCATCCCTAATTAAAATATTTTTAATAAGATCTAATAGCATTTCTTTTCAAATCTAATTATTAATTTCAATTATTTTACTTATTAATGCTTCATAAATTTTTAGCAGAGGGTTTTGGGCTCGTTACGATTAAACTATAACATTATAAAATGATAAATAATTAAATATAAATCATTCATTAAAATATTACATAAAGAGTCTCTTCTAGATGTTAAAACTTACTGAATATTATCTCTATTTAAACGCTTCGATTTAAGGAATCTCAATTTATTTTTATATGTATAAACATTTAGAATCTTGCTATGTGATATTGTATTTTCATAAAAACTTGTTTAGAAATCTTTAGGTACGTAAGTTTATTCGTATAAATAAAAATTCATAAAATTTTACTACTGTCGACTGTTTTTAGTTTTGATTCCATTTTATTTCATAGAAACATATATTTTTGTCCAATTTACAATGATTATTTTGTTAGATATTTATTGAAATAATTGCACAGACATTAAGTGTTAATCAGTACATTTTTTTAAATATGTTTGTGCCAAATTAATACATTACATTTTAAAGGCATACAACCTAATGGTTAGATTGTGGGGGAAGGAATAATAAGATGAAAGAGTTGTGCCTTGCACTGATTGATTTGATAGAATTTTGTAATCAATAAAGAATGTGTGTAATAAATAATTTTGTTTGTTTTACTAATCTCACCCTTATTTTAAGGCCCATATCTATAAGCTGCCAAGTCCAAAGCTTTAAATATTGCACAAAATTAAATGTACATTTATTTTTGGAATTGTTTGGCCAAAGCATGATCTATTTGGTAAGTCACGTTTTTGTAAATAAAAATACTAATCTGCATGTTTGTGGTTGTTTTTAAATACTTTTTGTTGTAATTATTTTATTATTATTTTTGTTGTGGGATAAAGAGTAGAAGTTATTTTTACAATACGAAACTGAATCATTTGTAGTTTCTCAGAAGAATTTATTCATTCAAAATGATTTAAACAATTCCTGCAAATAATATTTGTTGTAAATTATTTTGTACTTACTAATAATTTTCGGTTGGCATGGGGGGGTTAAATTTTTTAAGCAATAGTTATTTTGTATAATATTTATGTTTGTACCTATAATACATTTGTGTTTAATTTTCTATGGTACCAGTGTTCTTAGATCAAATTGTTTTGTATTATGTGTTTTCACAGAAAATCTTCCAAAAATACTGATTGATTTATTTTGATAATTTCAGGTATGCCTAAAACGAAGACATCACGAAATTAACATTCGAATAAGAACAATAAAAATCAACGACAGATACAAAAACATAAGTTACTTATGTACAAGTTAAGTTAAGGTTAGCTCGGTCTAGCGCAAGTCCCACCTTTTCAAAAATACAATCTAGGAAAAGTTTACTTTTGCTTAAAACTTTTGAAAACAGAAATACCACCCATAGAGAAGAGTTGAGCTTTACTATTAAGCTGGATATACATGATAACATTTTAAACTTTTGACTTTGGCCCTTAGGCTGCATATTCATTGACCAAGTAAAACTAAAACGTAGTAATAATATACAAATATGACAATAGTAAACTTTTCCAGGTCAAGTTATCTCATTTAAGACGGTACGTTGTTGTATTTTACTCTGTATCTTCAAGCATCAATGAAAACTTGATGCCTCTAGATGCCCAGACGCGCTGTACCATACCATTATGATTAGTTATTCTTATTCATTTTCTTTTGTTGCACCATTTTAAAATATAAAGTTTAGGTACTGTTAAGTTAGTTAAGCGACTGTTTGTAATGTTGATAAACAATTGAAATTATATAAAGTAAACGTATTTTCATAAATCGGCGTTATAAAGTTAAGTACGTCCATTTTACAAATAATATTAAAGTGTTAAAAATTTGATATTTATGCATTTCTATTATAAAATATGTGATCTATTACTCGTTTCACATGCCTGTGTAAATAGTAAATGATATCGGGAGCAAATGTCTGTTTATTGTATTTTGAATCTCTTTTTGTGCATTTCTGATGAAACTGCTTTTGTGGATGAATTATATAATTGTATTGTATGGAATAAATAAATTTTCTACTTCAACATTCTTTTTTATTTTATTTTTTAACCAGAAGATGACAGTCAATCTGATTTTAAAGGAACCCAACAAATACTACGGGACTTTTGATATCCTCTGATAACAAGGGATCTCCCAGTGGAGATCTCGTTGTACTTACACTGGTAAGTAAGTACCTGCATGACCTTGGTTCTCCTGTGGATCTGATTAAATCACGTTGGGAAACAAGCATACCTAGCTCTAGTAGACTAGATGACAAGGTCCTAGTCAAAACGTTCCCAGAACTCGCAATACTTGCAGCTGTAAAAAAAGTCTTATAACCATGAACTTCTGCAAGGACTGAAAAAAGCGATTTGCAGGGAGCATAATTGTGTGAGCAATCTTTGTTCAATGTAGGTTTTTCTAAAACAGATAATATATGTTATTGATTAAAAAGAAAACTAAGACTGTTACGATCGTTTTGTGTCTTAAATGAAGTTGATTAAATAAATAGGTATTGATGTTTTAATCCGTTGTATAATTTACGAATGGTTTTTTTTTTTTGTGTAATTAATGTAAAACATGGTATACAAGGGTGTTAAAAAGCATGTTTAGCTAGGATAAAACTTAGCATGCAAAATTTTAAAGACAAGTTTAGCAACAAAAATCGTTTTTTTTTTTTTTTAAACATCAACATTTTTTATCTATAAATTCTTATAAACTATAAAAACTACACTCGAGTAACCACTTATAAAATTTAATTTTAAATAATTTTGTATATAAAGCTTTGAAATGCCTTGGCATTTTATTATAAATGCACACACACATTGCCAAGCAGTTACTATTGTATTTAGACAGTCTAGGCAAATCATTTAACACCAGCTATGGATCTCGTCGGTTCCGAGGATTGACATCATTTGCAGTCTTGAATAGTTGTTTATTTTTCATAACAAACACATATTTCGTAAATGTAAAGCGACGGTAACGGTAACAAACCAAGTTTTTTAAATAATGGACGACAAGAGTCCACAAATTGCTCTCATGCACTTTTGTTGAGCGATGAATGCTCTTTGGAAGTCAGTACTGTTACCCCACATTATTAGTCCTTATCGTAACAACGATTCGACGTACGCGTGTTATGACATGACAGCAGTTTTATACTAGTTACATTTTTTACTTGTTTTAATGATTAATTTTAGTGCTAACATTGTCTTCGTGCTCTTTCCAGTTAATGTCTTTATCTATTATTACACCTAAAAATCTGGTACGCGTTACTTGATTGATTTTATTAAATTGAGTTTAATAGGTATCATTTTTGGAATTATTTGATCGATTAAACTGGATATATACGGATTTGTCTAAATTTATCATTAAATGGTTAATGTCAAGCCAATGCAATAATTTATCAATTGTATAATTAATGTCAAGTTCATGTTCTGATATGGAATTTAGATTTTTATTAGATGTCACTATGATAGAAATATCGTCAGCAAATAATACGCATTTGTGGTTAGTTATTTTTATGATGTCATTTATATAAATTAGGAATAATATTGGGCCCAGTACACTTCCCTGTGGAACGCCATATTTATTATGCATATATTCCGATGAATAGGATATTATTACATTATTTTCATTTTTTTTATTGATGATGATTGATGAATAAGATGACACATTGTTTTCTATTGCCTAAATAGGACGACAGCCACTGAAGTGCCGGTCCTCTAATATCTACAGCTTCTAATTTTTGTAGCAATATGTCGTGTGACACCAGATCGAACGCTTTCGATAGATCAAAAAAGAGGCCTGTAGTTATATAATTATTATTAATATTTGAAAGTATAGCTTGCATGAGGGCAAAAATAGCTAACGATGTGGACTTGTTCTTTTGGAATCCAAACTGCTGGTCACTTATAATATGAAATTTATTGCAAAAGTCAGTTCCTTTTAAACATTTTTTTTTTAAACTTTAGACAATCTGGGTATTTAGAGTTATAGGTCGGTAATTGTTGATGTCACATTTATCTCCCTTCTTGAATAAGGGTTTTATTAAAGACAGTTTTAATTTTTCAGGAAAGGTGCCTTGTGAAAATGACATGTTTATTAAATGCGTCAGAATACCAGTCAGTTCGTTGCAGCAGGCTTTGACGATTTTTGTGTTGATCTCATCATAGCCCTCCGACCTAGTGTTGGACAGATACATTATTTCCTGTCTTACCTCGTTAACTTCCATTGGTCTAAGAAACATAGAGTTAAGACACGTACTTTTGAAGCGGTTTTGATTTGTGCTTTTTTACCCTTGTACATGCGTTAATTTAACATAATTGTTATTAAATATAGTAGCCATTTGTACAGGGTCTGTAGTTATTGTTTCATTGAATTTAATACTTTCTATGTTGTTTATAAGAGTGTTACGTTTCATTTCGGTTTTAATGACATTCCATGTGGCTATACACTTGTTATCATGATTAAGAATATATTTTATATTTGCACTCTTTTTTTAATTATAAATGCATTTATTTAGTAGACTGGAGTAGTTTTTATATTTAGTTTTATTAATTAAATTTTTATTTTAATAATATCCATACCGTAGCTTCCATTTAGTTAGGTTCCGTTAGGCTAGGTTGGTCGAAATTAAGGTTAGTGAGCTAGGGTTAAATGCCAGCGTAAACAAGACTGTTCGGGCAGTTACGACCAAAAGATTTTCATTAGGTTGCAGAATACATATTTTTTAAATCGCAATTTTTCCAACTTCGTCGTGATGGACATCTCTTGCAAAATTTCAAAGTGTAGGTAAGGGACATTTTCTATAGATAAATTAATTTAAAAAAAATCTGTTTATAAAGCATCATAGTAGGAAAAACAATGAAAAAGTTGTGACTTTTTAAGTCAAATTTTGTTTTTTGGCTCCTGTAAAGTTAGGATTTGTCCCAAGACATTCGAAATTTCCACCATCGATATAGAATTAGAATGTCATGTAAATTGTTTGTAAATGTTTGTGACAGTACTTTTTCCATAAAGTCAATGTTTCTCGGAATGGCTCTGATATGTCTATGGTACACACGCACAGAGTACTTTGTATTATACTGAAACTATGGTTCAAACAAACAATCGGGCTACGGCCCTAGTCATAACAAAGGCCCGAGGCGCGCGTCTACGGTACGCTGCGTTTTGGGCACACAATAAAATATAAAATGTCGTAAGTATCTTTAAGTAGTCTGTGCATGGTCTGTGCCACAGACTACTTATAGATAATACTACGTATGTCTGTGCCATTGACATATAAAACATGGACTTGGCATACCTACAAGAAAAACGTGCCATACCTACACTTTACTGAGAGGATAAAATGGCGTCTACTAGGGCAGCCCTTATCGATATTTCTATGTTATAATATCGATAAATGATTGTGAGAATGTTTTCATAATGTCACAGTACAATATTTACGGGTAAAAATACTCTAATTTATCTAACTGATGCCTTTTATTTGTTTGTTTAATTTAATTGCTTCGTCATTATTTCGCGGCTAAACAGTAGAATTTTGATGTTTCCCATTATAATAGGTTGAAACCGGACAGATATTATATACTTACAGCTTTTTATCGAACTAGTATTCTGTAACTGATTTCAGTCCATTGTATACCATGCAAAAAGTTCATCTCATTGCCGATATATCTATGTACATATATACACAGTATACATATAGCTCATAGGAAGTGTGCGATGACGATGACACGAGTTTCACGCTTTTTATTCACCCAAAAAGTACACTTAAATACACAGTATACATATAGCTCTTGGAAAACGTCCGGTGAAGATGACGGGACTTCCATTATTTTTGCTCACCCAAAAAGTGCTCAACGCGCCTAAAGAAGTTTTCACTTCAAAAAATCTATCGAACAGTTGCCCGCCAGACACGACACCCGTCGGTCGGAGGGTCCTCCCTTTTCTATAGAGGATGAATGAATTTTACACCCTGTTCCTCATACCTCTAAAAGGTGGCTCCGTCAATGGCCCGCAGATGGTAATTTTTATATGAAATATTGTAATTTATATTATTGTTATTTTATCTTTGTGTATCTCATTTTAATCAACATAAAGATTTGAATTTCACGGATAACCAGTGAAAAAGAAATTTCGAAAATTGGCGGAGCCACCATAATTAATATTTTTGATGCTAAGTTTCTAAAAAGCAAATGATTGTGGGTTTTAATTAAAATTCAACACTAATTATAATAAAGTTATATTAAAGAAATCAATCTCATTCAGTTCTGAACAATACAATTTTGTTCAGGTAATTTCTATGTGATATGCTTTCAGTATATTTCTTCCCTTAATATTTGTATCTCAAATTCATATATAACTCTTTTACATTGTGAGTTTGTCTGATTTTGATCATTCTCATTTAAAATGCCAGATATTGCCACATATTTGTTCAAATCGCAGGCTGTAAACAAGCAAAAAAATTATTAGTATTTTTATTGTTTCTTGATTTTATTACCTAATAGAATTTTTAATTGATCTTAAATCTTAAGACCACACTCAAACACATTCTTTACATCACTCTTTGCTACCAAACAAACAAATATTGCAAATGAGGACATCACCATCATTTTCAACACCAGCCACTACAGAATCATGTTGGACAAATTTATAACATGTTACTTACCAATAAGGTTCGTGAAGGTAAAGTATCAATTCAATTCAAAATATTTTATTTCACATAAACCTACAAGGGCACTTATGAAACGTCAGAAGCTAGGTGCACGGTTCCAATTGGTCGTTTCCTATGGAGAAGAGCCGGCAAGAAACTCCACGGTTACTCTTTTAAAAATAAATGGTATTTACAATCTTTTCGAGTTACAGTGTTTATAGGTATGAGAGGACACTGTAGGCCTATCAACAAGTACCAGGTACTTAGCAAGATAGAAAACGATCGACAGATCTAAAAGTCGGTTATGCCTACAACGTTCTCACATTCACAAAATATAAAAGAGAATCTATATAAAAAAAAAACCAATTAAAAACCTATTTAAACTAAATGGCATGACTGCCACTAAAGCTGTAACAAATCTATAAAAAATATAGTATAGTGAAGTTATATAATGTCAAATAATGAAAAGATTATGTCAAAAAAGTACGTAAATGAAAAAAATGAAAAATAGGTAAAATCAAATAATCATCTTAATTTGGGAGCAGTTAATAGACATAATTACATAGTAATGCCGTTATTGAGGTACCAGGGAAGCCACATGTGGGGGCTCCTAAGCGCATGCTTGGAGAGGGGCCAGTTCCCGCTTCGTTGGAAGACGGGGAAACTGGTCCTCATCAAGAAGCCGGGGCACCCTGCGGACTCTCCGTCCGCTTACCGGCCCATAGTGCTGCTCGACGAGGTGGGCAAGCTCTTTGAAAGAGTCATTGCAGACCGCCTCGTCGGGCGGCTGGTGCGGGTGGGGCCGGATTTGGCGGAGAGCCAGTTTGGTTTCCGCAGGGGGCGCTCCACGGTGGACGCCATCATGCGCGTGCGAGCCCTCACGACGGGGGATGCGGAGGCTCGGGGTGGGGTCGTCTTGGCGGTGTCTCTAGACATCGCCAACGCCTTCAATATCCTGCCCTGGAGTTGCATCAGGGAGGCACTCCGGTATCACCGGATGCCGACCTACCTCTGTCGTGTGGTCGAGGCCTATCTGGCAGACAGGGCCATCATCTACCCCGGTCACCAGGGAGAGTGGAACCGGCGAGAGATGTCGTGCGGTGTCCCACAGGGATCGGTCCTGGGGCCGCATCTGTGGGACATCGGATACGACTGGGTGCTGCGCGCCGACCTCCCCAATGGCGTCAGCGTCGTTTGTTACGCTGACGACACGTTGGTCCTGGCGCAGGGGAGGTCACACCAGGCGGCGGCCGAACTAGCGACACACGGGGTTGCGACAATCGTGGCCAGAATCCGGCAGTTGGGACTCGAGGTGGCCTTGCACAAGTCTGAGGCCATGTGTTTTCATGGTCCTCGGAACGCGCCACCGTCGGGTTCCCAAATAACGGTAGGAGGGGTTCACATCGGCGTCGAGTCGACAATGAAGTACCTGGGACTCGTCCTCGACAGTCGGTGGAACTTCGTGGAGCATTTCCGACGTTTGGCTCCCAGACTGGACCGGGCCGGGGCTGCCTTGAAGCGGCTCCTGCCCAATCTAGGGGGTCCAAACGCCTCCTGCCGGAGGCTATACGCGGGGATCGTGCGGTCCATGGCCCTGTACGGGGCACCGGTGTGGGCGCATTCGTTGAGGCAGCGGCCTGCCCGCCGGCTGAACGCGTCCCAGAGGGTCATGGCCACCCGGCTGGTCCGGGGATACCGCACGGTCTCCGGTGAGGCGGCGAGCCTCCTTGCCGGATTGCCGCCATGGGATCTGGAGGCAAAAGTCCTCGCGCATATTTGGGAGTGGCGCGGGGAGGCGAAACGCCGGGGCTTGACTCCGATGCCGCGAGAAATCGCGGCACGGCGGACAGAGCTCCGACGGGATCTCATGGCGTCATGGAGAGTGCGATTGTCGCAACCCAGTGCTGGGCACGCCACTATTGCGGCGATAAGTCCCCTCTTTGAGGAGTGGCTGGAGAGGCGCCACGGCGTCCTCACCTTCCGCCTGACGCAGGTCCTCACCGGACACGGCTGTTTCAGGAGGTACCTGTTTCGGATAAGGCGGGAGGAAACGCCCGGGTGTCATCACTGCGTGGATCGCCCGGAGGACACGGTGGAGCATACGGTGGAGGTATGCCCGGCTTGGGCAGAGCACCGCCGTGTCCTCGTGGAGGCGATCGGTGGCGGGGATCTCTCGCGTCCGGCCCTGGTCCAGGCCATGGTACGGAGCGAGAGGGCATGGGAGGCCGTCACCTCCTTCTGCGAAGCAGTAATGCTCGCGAAGGAGGAGGCGGAGCGCGTGAGGGAGAGGCAAATTTCGCGCCCTCACGCCTCTAGCCGCCGCAGGAGGAGACGCCCCGGGCGTCGGGAATCGATCGCGGATTCCCGGCCACCGTAGGCGCGGGCTTGCGGACGGTGAGCAATGGGTAGCTCGCCGTCCGGTAAGGACCAAGCCCGGGTCGACGGCGCGTTGTGTTCCACGCGCGCCTCAAAGAGTGTCAGCGAGTGAAGGGGTCCGATGGGACCATTGCCTGCCGGGGTTGCGGGAAAGTCCGAAAGGGATACCGTGGCCCCCTGGCATTGCACAGGCAAGAGAAGGAACACGGGTGGGTTTTAGTCAGTAAGAGTCTGACACGCCCTCCCGCTCCACCCAGAGCGGGAGGAGTCATTTGATGATTTCCCACCCAAAAAAAAAAAAAGGGAAGCCACATGTGCAGAAGGAATTATTGCCAAACTTCCTTGTCTTTAACGTAGTCTTTAATCTTATAATATGCTTTTTTGATAAGGACACGTTTAATGTGGGTTTTGAACTTTCCATCACTAAGTTCTGTAACCGACTTTGGCAACTTGTCACATAATGTTACTTTATTGAGTATACGGTTGAAACATTATTCTTCAAAGTGAAAAGAACAAAAATATGTGGCCTTCTTTAAACTTTCCACACCAATAGTTTTTCTTTTTTCGTTTATTAGCAGGCAACCTTGAAAGTAAAACATAAAACCAATAAAAAAAAAACATAAAATAGCATTATCGATAAATAAAATGTCTAAATGCACTACTCTATCCCTTCAATAACAAGAAAATGATTTCGTGAAGTAAAACTGTTGAAAATAATGGCAAAAGGGAAAATATGAATGCTTTACTGTTGAAGCTCTTCAACGAATGCAGAATCTTTTGTTTATCGTCTAAATCTAAAGATATTTCAGCTGAAATGTATGTATATACTGGTGCAAAGTTATTTACGGGTGATGTCCGCTTCTTTTGATGCCACATCCGATTATATTGCAATTGGGCATCTTGCTATTGATGATTTCCACCATAGGGCCGAGTTTAAACGCAATAACACAGCAAATAACTTCAAAATTCACAAAGGAGATGGAAAACGGTGGGCCTAAATGTAATAAGTTAAGATATGATCTAAAAAATTAGTCATATTTTTCTATCTTAGAATATGAAAAATCACCTCAATTCTCAATCTGGAAGCGGAGAAATATGGAAAAGATAGTTTTCGTGAGATTACCGATTGAGTAATCGATTACACAGTTACGAAAATAAAACCTTTGCACTAAATAATTAACTTAAAGTAATTAAATGCACTTTAAACACTTATGTGCAATATAGTGCATATAATTACAGTCATATTAATAAATAAAATATCAATTAATTACTGAAAAAACAATATTAATGATTATCGATTTCATATCGATTAAAATTAGTTTTCTATTTTTAGTCTATGTCACTGGCATGACAGCTGACTGACACGGACACTAGACAGTTGCCAACGTAGTATCCCTATGTAGTCTGTGGTTGCCAACTGCTCTAATAATCTCGTTTGCTTACTCGTTTCGTGTTTTCCGATGCGTTTTGAGTGCTTTCCCAATTGTTCTTCATTTTTCACGACCTTTGCTTTGTATTTTACGGATTCCGACCCTGTCTACCTCGTACGCTTTCACACTGGACACCGAAGATGGCTCACACGTTTGACTTGGAATTGTTATTTTGGATTTTACCGCCGGATTGTGTATTGGGTATTGTTGAAACCACGGAATAGAAAAAACAGTGAAACTATGGATCGCTGTGTGAATTGTGGGACAACAACTGATCACTGCAATACACTGGGTCGACGACCCTTACCCGATGAAACAATTCTGTCAGTGATTCGGCAATGGCTCTCGTACAGGAAGGGAGGCTATAGTAATGCATTACTGTAAATTATATTGTAGGGAGACGATGTAGGCTACTGCGCTCATATAATCTGCATTATATCTTAGCTGGGCTAGGTACCACGATCATATAGCACCACCTGCACAATTCCTAGACGACATTTCAATTATAATTGAAGACGAATAAAACACTATAATACTTAATTTTTTTATTTTATTTTAGACATCCTTTCCGTAACTCCATACCTGTTACCTACATAGGTAGGTAGGACTGAAGTCATTGACGTTCATTCATATGATTTATCAAATATGTCCTATTAAATATAATAACTATTAGTGCAAAAGCACATATTTTGCACTTCAGGAATCAGCTGTTAGTTAAAGATTGTAACATAACCTCACTTTTACATAATCTCTTTTATCTCTGGTCTCAGATTGACAAAATCCGCAGAATTTTCAGTGAAAGGCTGATAATATATAAGCTATTAATTGACACCACTTTCATCTTTTTACAACCAGGCCCAAGATTGTATGTAATCGTTTCAGTCTCCTTTTAACCACAACACAAGATCATTTGACAGGTTACGTACCCAACTTTGGTACCAAACACCGAGAGGATAAAATGGCGAACCGGCCGCAAATAGGTATTTCAATGACTAGAAAATGTAGGGTTGCCAATATAGTAACTGTCAAAAACACTATTATCCTTTTTCACTTAGGCAAATTTATTAAAGTTAAAAAGAGATAGCAGTATTTTTTTGATTTTGGCGTCGATATGCCTCGTATTTGTATAACTGTTTTTTCTATAGTCAAACATTTCAAGTCCATGTTTTATAAGTCAATGGTCTGTGCACAGTGCGCAGTACGCACCGCGCGCGCCTTGGGCGCCAGTGTGACCAACTTATAATTACCGATTCTGCCATAGTTTGGTTTGAAACCTGCCAAATCTTGCCAGACCAAATTATTGCCAACTTTGCTTAGAGTAAGTTCCTTGGCAATGCCTGCTTTGACGAACTCACACACTACTTAGGGCCGTAAGATCAAAAGCAGTTTAAACTATGGATATCGGAATCTACGTTTAAATTTAATCGATGGTTTAATCTACTGTCATAAGATCAAAAGGAAAAAATGAATGGATTAGTTAAACTTCGATTAGTCTTTTACACATGGCAATATTCTCTAGTTTTTTCGAAGTTCGTTCATCCATTCACCAAAATAATGGCAACAAATAGATACATTTGACATTGACACTCACATTTGACGTCTCTGATGTGAGTTTGTGACGTTATTATTAAATATTATTCATGTCTTCATGTGGGTCGTGGTAATTTCTTCGAAAAGTATTGTTTTTTGTGTGTTGTTTGTTTTTTTTTGTTTTGATAATTGTAATTACAATGAGTGATACTGTGCACAAAAGGGTGCCTAATTTAACATGAAAGTAAAATAATATCTAACACAAAAATGCTTTTACTCGGTCGCAGAATTCGTAGAACGTAATATTTAGTATGATAGCTAGATAAATAACTACAT
Organism: Xanthia togata; assembly: GCA_963853775.1. NCBI lineage: Eukaryota > Metazoa > Arthropoda > Insecta > Lepidoptera > Noctuidae > Xanthia > Xanthia togata. The sequence goes on along the minus strand of OY970802.1, from coordinate 4,753,379 downwards.
ACATATAAAACGCACACATACTCTAAAATAAAATAATTGTTATGATGTAAAAAATATTATTATGTTAAAATTATTATTATTATGAAAAAAATATTATTATTATCTTAAAATTATTATTATTATAATGTTGCCGTGCCCTAACCGGGTTTCATGTTGGAACTTACTTATATTGTAACAACTAAATGTACATATGAATGCAATAAAAAATTGAATTAACTTTGCGTCATCCGAGACAGAACTACTAACAACATTAGTGAAAAGATACGCCAATGTCTTAGAAAAAAAAAAAAAACACATCCATTTTATTAACCACAAAACAAAGCTTCAATGATTAAATAAGTACGTAGAAATGTTTAAAGCAGGCACGCACGCACAGGCAGGTAGAAATGAGGATACGTAATATCTCTATGTTTTTTGTGAAATTAGGGGTCCATAAAGTTTCAACGTCAAATTATGCCATCTGGTCACTTTACGGTCAGTTTAATCTATACAAAGGAGTTTAACCGTCCCTTTGGGAGAGTTTAAACTAATCGATGGTTTAAACTTCCAATAATCGATCAACTACCATTGATCTTATGAAATAATCGATGCCCAGAGATTAAACTCTCTTCTGTGGTTTAAACTACGATTGATCTTACGGCCCTTAGAGATACGACGAACTCCACCACAGATTATTATTAATTAAGTAGAAAGCTCATCAAGCTAAACTCCACGGGTCTCTGGGCGAATGTTTGTGCAATGTAATCGATGGTGTCACAATCGATTACTTCAATAACGTGAAGGTTTAGTATTACCATCAAGAATATTATCCCATAACATAACAACGAATCCTGATTGGTGCACGTCATAGTTCTGCTAGCAGAGCAAAGCAATTTCCTGTAAAAACCCCTTGAACGCATTTTGACATTGACATTACTCGAGCTGCATTGATTAAAGTCAATTTTGCTGTCAATGTCAATCAAATCAGTCCGGAATCATGAAAAGTGCGAACGCTTGTTTGAGCACGTCCTACCTTTTCGTTTTCGGTGTTTAATTCCACTTTCACCTCTTCGTGAATACTCATTAGCATCAGTTTCAAATGTGCTGTGATAGAACACGGTCGTCTACTTACTATATTTATTAGAAATACTCATGCCATGGCGAACGTCGCTACCGAAATGGCATACAAAAATTATTGTGTAGTGTTTATAATATTCGCTTTAGTGATAGTCCAAGCGGTCGGTTACGACACGGAGCTGTATGAAACAAAGCCTTGCGACAGCAATGCCTGCTTTGACGAACTCCACGGGTCTCTGGGCGACTGTTCGTGTAATGTTGACACCATCGATTACTTCAATAATGTGAAGGTTTATCCGCGCCTCCAAAGTTTAATAAGGAAGGACTACTTTCGTTTCTACAAAGTGAATTTGAAGAAGGAATGTCCGTTCTGGGCGGACGACAGCAAATGTGCGATGAGGTACTGTCATATTAAGACTTGTTCTAAGGAGAGTGTGCCTGGTGTTGAGAATGGTTACGAGAACGACCACATAGACGAGACTCCGGCAACCAAGTACACGAAGGAGGCGCAGGAGCACTGTGACACTGATTCAGACCATGACCATGACCTGGGCTACCTGAACCTGACCATCAGTGCTGCCAGTCAACATGAGATAGCTAAGTGGAAAGTTCATGATGATGCCCTAGAGAACTTTTGTGGCTATGATGACAAAGATGTAGACGCTGATTATGTAGATTTGTTACTGAACCCTGAAAGATTTACTGGCTACAAAGGACCCTCAGCTAACAGAATCTGGAAAAGCATTTATCAAGAAAATTGCTTCCGACCCAAACCTAATCCTTATGGATCTTTCCCATTTGTGATGACTTCAGATCTAGGCAACATGTGCTTGGAAAAGAGAGTATTCTACAGAGCAGTATCGGGCTTACACACCAGTATAAATGTACACTTATGTTCAAAATATTTATTGTTTGAAAAAGGAGCCGGATTCACATCTGATGGTGAGTGGGGGCCTAACCTAGAAGAGTTTCAACGTCGTTTTGATCCATCGCAAACATTCGGTGAAGGATCCAATTGGTTGAAGAACCTATATTTTGTTTATTTATTGGAAATGAGAGCTTTGGCAAAAGCTGGACCTTATTTGGAGAAAGAAGAGTATTTTACTGGTAATCCTACTGAGGATGAAGAAACACGGCAGGCAATACATAACATGCTGAGTGTGATCTACTCCTTCCCGGACCATTTCAATGAGTCCTCAATGTTTAATGGAGGCAGTCAGGCGGCAGCACTAAAAGTAGAGTTCAGAGAGCACTTCCGTAACATTTCAAGGATAATGGATTGCGTTGGGTGTGACAAATGCAAGTTGTGGGGGAAGCTGCAGACACAAGGCCTCGGAACTGCATTAAAGATATTGTTTTCAAGCAAGTGGAACAGTCCTGAGAGTGACCCGAATCAGGGTAAGCTGCCCGTCAGACACAAATCCCATGAAAGGCTACAGAGGACAGAGGTTGTGGCGCTCTTTAATGCCTTCTCAAGACTCTCGGAGAGTATACGGCAGTTGGAACAGTTCAGGGTTATGCTGAGGTAAGATTTAAATTTTATTCTGTTTATATTTTGGTGTTGGATGGACCAGAATTATATGTATATAAATATCCTACCAAATTTTTTTATGCCTTAAGCATTTGAGATATTTAATGTAATGTATTTCAATGACATCCATTTGGAATTTGAAGGATATTTAATTACTAAATGATATGTAGGAAATTTCTAGACATAAATGCATTTACTTATTAGGATTATTTATTACTAATACATTACATTGAAATCAATTAATAAAACAAGTAAAACCCAAGATTATTCCTTGATATTGTTGATCTTGTAGTTAAATGCATTTATACAATACAAATAATTAATCTTTATTTGCATATCCTATAACAATTATTTAATCTATTTTTAATGCTTCTAGTTCTCCTAAATATTGTTGTAAGTAGATGTTTCTGGTTTTGGTGTGTGTGTGTGCATGTGCATGATTTTCTGTGCTTTTTTTTGTGTGCAGGGTGTGGGTTATTTTGTAACTTTGAAGTGTTTATTTAAAAAGTAATTGTTGGTTATTAGTAATAATCTGTATTTCTCCCTTCACAAAGGTTCACATAATTATGAACATAGAGACAAGAATTATGGCATTTTGACAAAAATGTATAAAACATGATCCCTTGTGAGAGACATACATCCATATTAGGATACTCTGTGCGACGGATCACCAGGCTGTCACCTGGAATTTGCAAACATTGTATTTGTATCTAGTCATTATAATAAGAGTTAGAGATAAAATGTTACTTATTGTGGAAGTAACAGTAACTGTCTATAACAGTAAGTTAAAATGTCATTAGATAGTCAAGTGAACCTAATGACATTTGAATTGATCAAATAAACCTAGAATTTAAGTGTGAACTTTGAAAGTAACTAAGTGAAATATATGCAATGGAATAGGAAGTACGTATACCTAAATAGATTTCCTTTTTTGAAAATTTAATACAATGTATGCTATATGACCTAAAGTAGTTTTTTTTTAATGGCTTTTGTGTGGTAGGTGGTTGACCTATGTTCTAGTTATTGCAAACTTACATAGTGTCATACATTCATATATTTCTTATACTAAAAACATAGGGAAATGTAACATAAGTACTTATTACCAATATACAGTATAATTATATCTGCTTAAAAATTAATAAAATAATATTTTTGCTGGTCAAGACAAAGTAGATCATGTACTTACATGTTATATTTAAATATAAATAAATAAAAAAACATTTCCACAGCAAAAAAGACCAAAAAAATTGGGGTATAATGCAATGAACCTAATTGTTTATTCAAAGGTGTCCTTGCACCTAAATTATTTTTATTACTATCTGTATTATTTACGTAATAAGTACTGGCGGAAGACATTACTAAGTAATCTAAAAATGGCATTAAAAAAAACCCGTGTAGACACGTATCTAACAAAACGGTAAAGGCTCGTGCAGACCAGCGCGACGTAACGGCGCGACGCGACTCGATCAATACAATTTCTAAGACATTTTCACGGTATAACAATAACCGGTGTAGCGTCGCACTAGTCTGCACGAAGCTTAATGCGACACAATAACTTTCTATTAAAAAAAGAAAAGGAACAACAACTAAAAATAAACTTTATCGTCTTTAGGTTAGAGTTCAAAGTTGAGTGTGCAATAAAATGTCTTGAAATATAATGTGGCCTATTCTCCTTTATCTCGATGTGACGTAGAAAAGAGATTGTGCAATGTATGATATAAGTTAGTAGTGTCATCTATCAGAACTGGAACTATCTTTTAAAGAACACGATTTCTTTATTATTTTACTAGTTGACCCGACAGACGTTGTCCTCTACCCATGTTTGATCCAGCCCGTCCCATCTTGCTGTCCTCCCCCAGCGACGCCCTAAGCCAGGGCACAGGGGGTGCCCTTAGCGAGCGCTCGCCTAGTTTTAATTAATTTAGTTTTGCCCTGACTGGAGGCTTGGCTTTGTAGTAGCTTATGGCAGGAAAGCCCGGTAGGAAAGTCATGACCTCCTTGGTCAGCTCAGAGAACCCCCACGTAAAAAAAAGACTTTATGTGAAAGTTTTGTGTGTAATATGCCCTGTTCTCACGAATTTTTATTTCTGATTACTTTTCCTGTTTCCATGGCCAAAAAAGAAACAAAAAAAAAAAAGGATTAGGGATGTCCATCGTTTGTATTTATGGTATTGACTTGAGCAGGTACCTACATACAAAAATCTCATAGAAAAAAAAATTGTTCAGTTTTTCCGGAATTATAAAAAAATCCAAACAATAATTCGGTCTATTACGAACCTAATAAAACAAAAAATACCCAAATCGGTCCGGCCGTTCTCAAGTGATGCGAACAGCAGTTCTTTTTTATTTATTTAAGTAGAATTTAAAATAAATAAAATGAAAGTACAATCGCATTCGTTAATTATTATTTTTATAAATTTTCCGTCTACCTGGTAGCAACAGCTGTTTCCAGTGCACAATTAAAACAACTCATTATGCGTGCTGAATTAATTATTCCAAATGGATTAATGAATTTTTCATTAAGTTTTTTTTAACGAAATTATTAAAATTGTTCTTCTAGTCATTCTTGACGTCAAGACTTTTGAGCTCTCAAGTTTTAATTTTCACCAGAAATACCGTACAGTGAGTAGTAAAAAGCGTAGATAGATACTATTTGCCCAATTGTCTAATCACCTTAGCACTTACATTTAGATATCCGGCTTTCATATTACCATTAATACCTATTGTGGTTTGTTGCATAAGTCTATTGCAGGTCATAATACATACGTAGATATTCTATCGCAATTAACAGACTGTCATCTGCCTATTTTAAAGCTAACGATCAGTTGCGTGAAATTCAACCTAATTGTGTGTCTGTACAGAACAATAGGCTGCCTACCTACACAACACCACCTACCCTTACAAGAAGACCTTTACTACAAGATACAATTCTGCCAATTGTGTTTAAAATTCCCGTCTTGATCTTTGTTATTTGAAAAATATGTATATTATTATGACCTTTTAATTGTGTAGATATTCTTTAATTCTCTGCATAACCCGTCGGGTAAAACTGGCTATATGTTTTGCTATATATTTTTACATTACTTTTCGTACACATGAACGTTCTCAAAAAACAGCCAATCCATCGGCCATCGTAACTATGTTATGGCTATTGTATAATAATATTTTACATAATTGTACATATTGACTTTCACGGGTTATCGCGTACACGTACTTATCACCTACGATTCAGAAATTTTTTACCTTCTTTTGCTGCTCAGTTATACTACAGCATTACAGCCCATAATCGTACTTATAAACAATACATTCTATAGTAACACCTACGCTACGCTAAAGATTCTCGGAGCCGTAAACAATGGTATTGTAAAACAAAAGTAACAATATTACTTTCACATAAAGGCTATCAAACACTAAAATTCAACAGCGCGCTACTTTTGCATTTCCAAAAATTTTCAGTGCTCTTTTAAAGTCGTAATATCATCCTTGACACTTTTTTCCACTGTTAGGGAGGCCATCACAAAGAAACTGTATATTATAATATATGTATAGTTACAGTTTGCATTTACATGCTATTAGTCCCTAAAATATACCCAAAGTTATCAAATATAACAAGTTAGTTTGCATCCGATTGTTAGCGGTATAAAATCCGCAATGTCAAAAAATAAATCAAAATTCAAATAAGGAATTCATAGACAAAATATTTGGCCAACGACAGATGGACCACGTCGTTCCAGTCACGTAGGTCGAGAGTAGGAGGTAAACGCGTCTTCGTCATCTACCAAAATATTGTGTAAATTGTAATTCCCGCCCGGCCGGTGACGTGACACCGTTATGTGCGTCTGTTTCATACTACTGACGTGGCCTTTGTAATTATAGCAAAACATCTTGCGGTATGAAAATAAACAGATAGTAATATGTACTGATAAATTGACTGATTGCCAGCAGTTGTTTTTTTGCATAAAATCGGTGTTTGGCTGAGTAAGACAAATTAAGAGGGAACAGGGGCTGCGAGGAATTTGAAAAATAGGTATTTGAAGAAACTATTGCCGTCGCGCTGCGCCCGAAAAACCGAGTTTTTACCCCGTAAAGTGCGATAGGGACAACTGCAGCTCAGACCGATTATATCACAAATTTTTTGACGAAAACGACGTTTGGCATTCTCCTTTTTTCTCCTCGAAAACTAAGCCGATTTAATAATTATTTACATGAAAATTTTAAGAAAGAGTATGTCTAGGTTCCTATTATTTTCTTTTGTGCTAAAAACTTTTCCGAATTAGTCTGGTAGTCCTCTAATCACGGCGGTAAAAATGGTGTATTTTTGTAATTTTTGGAGGGTCATAGTTTCCTTACTTATTAATTGCTGAAAAAAAGGAAATTACAGGGACATGCCTATAGAGACCCTGATTTTATAAAAATAAAATGACAGCTCTAGAGGCATTATTCAGGAAGAAAAACGGGGAATACGTTTGTATGGAGAATCGCGTGCCCTGTTCCCTCTTAATATCTCTGATTGAAAATGTTCCTCTGCTTTTGTCTTTTACCCATATCTAGTAGATGAAAAAGCCAATTCCGTTGTTCATGGTTAGGTTCAGGTCCTCCTTGATGCAAGCATATAAAGGTCAAACACTGAAGCTGAAGCAGATGACGCATTGTTTGTTCAAAACCACTACAATCATACTGCTCCCCATAATCCCAAAGTTTATAGGAATAAACTCCATTTTACCGGATTTAATTCTGAGGGACCTAAATTTTTTCGTCTTGATTACAAGATTTGAATGACTTTTAAGTTTAACTCAGGGGGTATTCCCGCACCGTATCACTAGAATAATAGATTATTTCTTATTTATCAACAGTTTTAAAAAGTCATATTTTCCCGAGACTGTTTTGTATGCGTTATGATTTTGACTAATGTTATCCGGAAAAGTATACGTATATCCTCTTATGAGTTGGCAATGCCAATAATTATTTATCGGGCGGCAGTAGCAGACAGTTCAGGGTTACTTTGACAGTATACAAGACAGTCTGTTTGATTTCCCAGGGGATGTTCGTACGGGATTTCCGAGCCAAGAAGGATGTCATTCTTCTTTCATTTTATGTTAAAAGAGTTTTAGATAAATCTATGAACCAGCTCATGATAGGTATCATGTGTGGTAACCAAAATGTGACCGAATAGATTTGAAAAATACAGTATCTGTGTATTTGGTGTTAATTCGTAAATATCTGGGTATACCTACACTTGGAAGTTGTTATGTCTAGGTGTTCCGATAACATGTAATTAGCATAAGTATAGATGCGAACTCGTAATTTTCCTCATTGCGGAGTATTTCAAGCACTTGTTTTGAATGCACTTTTGTTATTCGCTGAACAATAACTTGGACTCCTACAAAGTTCCATTTTGTCGATGCTTATCTCTGGAGACCAAAATAAGTCTTCACTTCATCTTTATGTTGTTAAATATTTTGCTCGGTCATAAAGTTTCTTAATTATTAACTCCAAATACAGAGTTGTTGGGTTTCGCATTGATTATTTTCCTGTGTTTCAAGATATTTTATCTATAGTAACTTCTTGATACGTTTTCGTTACGTTTACGTTGTCTAGTTCTCGACCTAGGAATCGATATTATAGTAAACAAAGCACAATTTTAACAATTTAAACTTCAGTATGTTAATCAGTGGTTTTGTACACTTATCAGTAAAGCATATGGGTTTACGTGTACCTAATGATATGGCTCTAATTGCATTTCGCATGGGCGGAAGTCAGATATGTTGATAAACTGGATATGACGTGTATAGTGTGAAAGTTTTTACGAGACTCGAAAGTAGCAAAACGTGTCAAATGTGTCCTCGCCAAAGGATACTGAAAATTTGGGTTACATTTAAATTATTTTAATTATATGTCGTAGGATGATTTTATAATTCGAATTTTCGCGAAAACAACAGAAATGTTTTCACCATTGTCTAATTATCTATTCTTAGGCAGATTGCATGATTCGTCATATTGAACTGGGTGTAATAGGTTAGGTTAGTTTAGAATCAAATCGTCCTACGACATATTATATAAACAAGTTGGGTCCGCTTTTTTTATGGCAAAAATGTGATATCTAGGAGTTAATTTGCATTTCAACTAGTAGCACTTACCTAAAAAATTAATGTAAGTACAGAAAAAATAGCTTATGTTTGTATTACCAAAATACTGGAGAGATGCCTTCTTCTTTTGTATATAAGCAATGTAAAAAATAATAACATTTTGAGGGTAAGCAAGACGGATCATAAAGTAATAACTACCCTCATTCAAATAGACAAAATTTATTATTTTGGTTGGTTAATTTATTTTAATTTTTTTAGGGGTTGGAAACACAAAATTGAAATATATATTTAAGTAAGTAGTATTGTCTGCTTTCCTGAATACGATATAGTTGGTATTGTTGGTTGTTTGGTATTTCAATTCGCAGTTAACTTGCCAAGCGCAGTGGTTCTGGTAATTTCCTCCAACGATTGTTTTTCTTGAGGGTTTTAAAAGGAAAACCGTGTTTTGAAAGCCATTTGTTCCATAATAAACGAATGATAATTCCGCGAAGCCAAGTATGAGTGATATAAAAATAATGATGCCAGCAACATTATTAATGATTCCACCGCTTTCATATCTCAACGATCAATAACAGAATTCCCAATAAAGTTGATAAGGGCTGATATTATCAAAGCGAGTTATTACTTTCGCGATGATATCAAATTAATAAGGTGATAGATAACATATATGGGGAAGTTCATTTTGTGGGTCACTATTAAAAATGCATACTAAGAAATAAATACCTTAAATAATTTCTAGCAACCAGGGTAGATTTTTTTTCTTAACTGGGATTCGAAAGCATGTCTCAAGTTGTCAAATACTGTACCTTTGATGACTATTACTACAGTAATTCATTTTTAAGGGGTTATCACTTTTCTGTTTGATCTTTCAAGGATCCGCCATTAAAAAGGTTATGAAAGGTCCTCGTCCGTAGTAGAGTATATTTCAAGAACGGAATAATTTGAGAGTCCAAAAATAGTTTACCTTTATCTAGTGCCTTTGGAGTTTTATCCCATGTTACCGTTTAAAGCCTGCATTACAATAATCACTTTCGTGTATTTTGTATGAAACTTTGCACACTACTGGCAGCTTTACACTATTTCTCACATTTTGTGTAACAGCAATGGTTGACTAGGCATTAACTTAATAGTTTTGTAGTTCATTGATTACGACTATTCTCATTCGATTTACAATAAACTGATTCGTGATTATTGCTTACATTGTTCAATAAACTATATTATTTATTGTGCTCTCTGTTGACACAATTTTTGTTAAACTAGGAACAATGTTTACTCTAACTTTGACAGTTTATCGTTTTTATGTAAAATAATTCTTTTAAGTAGTAAAATCGTGAATGAGTAACTTTTTTGTTTTGTCGGAAACATTATTTCCGATATTTCTGGTGTGATTGGACAGAACATTATTTAGTTTCTGCTTGACATTTGAGTTGATTTTAGATACGTGAAAAAATTAACGGTAATAGTATATATATAACGAAATTAAAAGGAAAACTATCACAGCTAAGAAGGACAAGTTAACGACTAATGATCGAACAACTTAAATTTGCGGTTGCAAAAACATGTTCTCACATACATTTCGTATGGGAGAACATGTTTTTCAACTACAACAACAAATCCCAACTACAGAACCCTTCATTGTGCGTGGTCCGACACGCACTTGACCGGTTTTTTATTATCTTTATTGATTTAGGGACCTTTTTTCTCTAAAAGAACAAGTCAGTCCCGTGTCTTTTAGATTAGAAATCTCATGAGTTCCTTACATTTTCATTTAGTGACATTACCGAAGTTGACGCTAGAATTTCCTTTGTTACCAACCATCCGGTTTTTGCAACGTTCCGTATTACACATCATTGTAGCCAATAGTCACCTAGTCAATTAATGTATCAAACAATATCTTTGTTAATGGAGTATCGTGGGAAAAGCTCAGGTGTTCATATTGACAAATATTTGCTTTGTCTGCCGAAGTCATTGTATCTGTCAATGCCAGTCGATTGTAGTCTGTATTTGTACCATTATTGTGCTAAATGACCACGTGTATTTTTAAACATATGGAATGTGAATATGAATGTTTATTAATTATGCGTGTTCATCTAGAAATGTAAACATTTTAGTAAATTTTTGTTCGTATTATTTTATGACTACCAACTTGATTAACAGTATTGGGTTAGTCAATGTGGTCTTAGTTTATATAAAATAATATTATAGTGACTTGAAGAGACTGTAGTTTCTGTACACATTTTACTAATTGCTAAAATCTTCAAATAAGGTGGTTCTTTGTCAATATATTATGCTTTTTGTATGTAGAATCCTACCATAGATAAAGTTGGTGGATAGATAAGTAGATATCACGACGTGGGAAGATTCCCGGGAAATTGCATGTTAGTGAAAGTCAATGGGAGTATGGTAGTTTTTTAATCTAGTTATGGATAAGTTCAGATAACTGCAGTGCTGTTAATACCGGATTACAACTACGGATTCCGTATCTTTGTATGCAAAACTTATTGCGCTTGTTGTCTGAATTTAGCCTAGAGGCTGTATGTAGCTTTAAAATAAGTGTAATGTAAGTTTAGTTATGATCTAAGTAACTGAGGCTTGGGGAAAGCCAGGAATTGATTCATTACGTACCTCAACAACTTACTTACCTAGTAAAAGTAGGTAATTTAGTAAGCCACTAAAACTATTTTAAGGACGCCATCTTGCATTTGATATTTTTAAGACATGGCCGCCCTGCATGGTTCCAATTTCAAACAAGCACGTTTTTTGTCATTGCACGTATAATTTTACTTTTTATTTGGCAAATATTAATAAGAAAAATATTTTACACAGCTCGCATAAAAAAGGAGGCCAGAAGCAACCCCTATTTGGAAGCAGTCGGGACATGAAGTGAGAAGATTAGAAATATTCTAGAATAATCTTATTGGCGTTAATAGGAATTAGAAGTACTACTTAATGTTCCTTGAACAAGTCGCTCTGTTTATATTAGAGTCTCTTTAACTTATTGTGGAGAAGGAATTGGTCGTGCTAAGGAGCACGGAGGTTTTAGGTAAAGCGTAACGATGAAGAAGAATAGTCTATCCTGACTATAATAGGAGTGTGACTGCTTTTTAGTTTTACTCTATCTGTGTGTTTTTCCACTTCGGAGGAGTTTATCTTAACAGCACTTTATTAAGGTCTGTTCTGATTAAGAATTCGTACATTAATACTCTTTCTTTGAAATTATCAAAAACTACTCATAATTTTTCAAAATGACTTTCTTTTACAACTTTATTATTGTGACTCCAATGAATGCAATTATTATCTTCAACTCGACGGCTTCCTTTTAACGCCAATTTATTTTAAAATTCATCACAAGACTTAAATATTTATTGAAAATCCAGTGAAGTGTTGAGCTTAATTTTTATACAGGGTAAAGCTAAACATTGATAGGTATCGAGTCTTATCGATAATTACACTAGCTATGCTCGCGGTCATTTTTACTTAGTCATTATAGTGGTAATTTGCCCATAAATTACGGCTTTCCCACCACTATTATTATAGTAGTCAATTACACAGGGGCGACTTTACGAATTTAAAAGCAAGAGAATGAAAACGAAAAATCCAAAAAGATGAATCATTTGAATAATGGAACGAATTAAAAAGCCCTACTCTTTTGGATTTGATTTAAATCGCAAATCGCATAGAAAAGCATGTCCTAACACCACTTTAGCTATTTAATGAACAATACGAACAATCCAGGTCTTCCATATTTAAAATGAGGAAATTGGCGCGAATTACCATTGTTTTTTCTTCGTCAACGTTCTTTAAATGTTCAGCTTTGCCCTCTGTTTTGTCTGTGTTTACAATAAGGTTAATGATAAGTAAATAATGCAAAACTGAGAAAAATACAATAGGCGTTTGGAAACTATTCTTTTCTATTGACATATCTATTGTGCTCTAGTTTTTTTCGGGCCTGTTCAGTTTAATATTCGTTAATTAAATTAAGGTTACCGTTATGAAATTATACGCTCCTTTTTCTTAAAATAATTGTCGACGACATGTGTATTACTAGAAGCTCTGTTAAGAAAAAATAATGAATTAAATAATTCTCACCAATCTATGAACAATGAACGTATTGGCTGCAATACAATACCTTTATTTCGGAGTCCAGACCAGTACCCTAATTACGTAATGCAAAAACAATCCGAATCTGAATCGTTTTGAAACAGATTGCTAATCCATTGCTCCGTAAGTTCGAAAAAAAAACTGCAGAGTAACGCAATGAATGTTGTTGAACTGTCAAAATGAAACAGATTTGTCTTTATCGTTTACGAAAATATGTTGCGTAATTAGAAAGCAGTACTTGTGGCCCTTAAAATTAATGTCGTTGAGTGCATAAAACGCATAATTATTATACCTAACAAAAAAAAAACAGGTCGTAATTTCCTATTTAGCCAGTAAGGTCCTTGTCTAGCTTGTAAATTGAATACAAGATACATGTCTAAATGGTTAAGCTTATTGTGTAATGAGATATTTCATGAATTTAAAATACGAGTTAATGTTTCAATACTTAAAAATGTCACCTTTGTGTAGTCTGTGTACCGAATTAGTATAGAATTTGACCATTTTGTACTTTAAAACTCTTAATATTTCTCTAGTCACTTAAGGGGAATATGAAACGGACGTGCAATAGTTAGTAACCCTCCATTTTAAACTTATACTGTTTATTTTTACGTGAAACGAATTACTGTTTTTATTGTTTTCCATAAATTCTCGCCACTTTCTATTTTACTGCACATCATAAAATTTTCAGTTACTATTCTTACATTTTGATTATAAAGAAGCTTCATAGAAGTTGGGCATTAAAAAAATACCGATTGCTTTATTGTCTATGGATCATTGTATCTGCCACTAAGTGGACCAGAGCAGCCATTATCAGGGTCGGTAATTATTTTGTATTCAAGGTTAAAGTCAGTTTGATACAATCCCAACAGTAATTGGCCGCTACCCAAAAACAAAATTAACCAAAAGCCATTGTAATTGTGTGTTATCAGTAAAATACAACAGTTTATCTATATTCACATACCATAGAGATTTTAATGATAGTTCTTTTCATGACTTTTCATACTCAGAAACATTTAGATGATATACGATGATAAATTTGCCATCACTGAAACATTGAGGATTTGTGTACCAAAATATCATGTAAATTATTTATACTCTATAATTTTAACTAAATTGATATGAGAAGCAAATACTTATGTTTTTTTGTATGCAATGCCTGTTTATTCAAAAGCAGTCCTCATAGTATTTATAAAAAACAAACAACAACTAACAATTTATTATTTAAATATTATTTTTATATACATATCTACTTTTAAGTCATTTTGGTCACAAACGGATTGGTACAATATTAAGTATTATTAGATAGGTATATGATTAATAATTATATCTGTTCTGGCAACAATTCAATAATTTAGTTCCTTTCGCAGTTATTTGTGATCGCTTCTGTAACAATGGCTCGTATTGGACACGCTTGGATTGTTTTATTCGAATTATTTCGAAATAATGTGTGTCAAATCCGATATTGGATCAATTTGTCGTTTGTATACAAGAGCTGTAAAGATTAAGCCATTTTTTATTTTTTTATATTTGTTTTATTTATTATTGTCTAGAATATTTATTATTATACACATATACTTTGTTAATATTTACAGCATAGTCTTTCGTTTTCGTTCATTAAATAATTGATGCCAACTGTTCGTTATGTTATACTCATATTCATTTTAATTATAGAAAAGATCTTTTGGGTCATATTTTTGATAAATATTTTTTATTTTCGTTTTTACGCAAACAAACAATGGAATCATGATTAAACAAAACTGGTGTTATCTATTTTATGTATAGCAAGTAATTAATACCTACAATATTAAATCTGTGTGACAACTTGAGGCCGCGTTCTATTTAAAAGAGACTATCGCGCGAATATTTTTGAATTTTGTTCGTTGAACCTGCACGCGTGGTAGCGCCGACAGAGAGCGCTTTTTTCCGAACTAAAAGTGACATAATGAACGTGACAATCGCGTATTCGCGTGACGATCTTTTTTTTTAAATAGGACGTGGGGTAAGGTTCCAGGCATGACGCGACAGTGCGACGCTATTCTAGTAGAACAATTTCTATAAAAAATTAATTGAAATTGTTCTATTGTTGTTATCACTCCCATAAACAACAAAGTAAATACTGGATAATCTGTTACCTATTTAATTAATTTATCATAATCGCCTCTAAAAGTTGACATCTAAGTCACTGGCATTCCATGTATCGATTGTTACGTTTAATTAATTCTTATCGATACAATAAAATCCACCCTACCGGTCGATTAACGATCGCAATAGTTATTATAATTGAACGCTGTATCGTTACAAGAAATAATAAATAGAATAAACTGATTATAAATATTAATGTCTGTGATTTTAGATTCAAAATATCATGACAATTTCATTTTTATTTTATTTTATTTTTAAATAAATGTATTATCTTATTTTTTTGGTTTTTATTTTTTTCTATGAATTCTTTAATCCATTTTCCTGATCCCTAAAAAAATGTAGCACAAGGTGGCTGAGTGTGACCAGTTCTCAAAATGATTTCTGTGTTAACAATTTCACAATATAACGGCTAAAGTGTGTGTTTCGCTGATTTTCGCACTAACACGATTTTATTAATACTTAAGAGTTATTGGCAGTTTGAATTTAAAATCGATTTGGTTTTCAGGTCTCTCTTCGATAGCCCAGTATTTCTGACATGCGCAAAGGGACCGGCATGATGGCGCCGCATTTTATTATTAGTTTAAGTATACGTTTTATAATTTTTACCCAGTCATTTAATATACTTTACAGATTATTTACCGTTTTTCAGTTATTGTAAGTTGGGATTTAATAATTCAGTATAATGAGGTCTGCATGAAGGCTGGAATCTTAATGGTACCTACCGTATCTACTTATGTACTTCTAGAGCTTCGTAAATGCTAGCCACGCTGTGCGTACTTACCTTTTGTTTTTTCGTGAGTAAATATTTATTGGGGGAGTTAGGTATGACAGTCAATACGGTCATGGCTCCTATCGACCACAGCCTCTCGATATTCTTCTTGCTACCATGAGGTCCATACATGGATGACATACTGTAAGTGACCATGCCTCTGTATTATTATGTTTAAGTAATGAACCTTGCAAAACTAATAAGACCAGATCTATTACAAAGGTAAATATTGAAGCTACTGTTGAACATTTAAAAAATGCTGATTTCTTATTTATGTCAGATGACTCCGATGCAAATGAGGCAGCTACACTCTTTGTAGATTGTTTGATGACTGCAATATCACTACACTCAAAAGTTATTACTGTGCCCAACCGTAAGTTAATTATCAAACCATGGATAACTCCGGGCTTAGACGGGTGCATTAGACATAGGGTTTCATAAAGAAAGCTTCATAAAGGGGTTTTAAAAAACCCAAAAAATACCACTATGGAGATCTCTTATAAACGATACCGTAACTACGGCAATTTGCTAAGAAAGTTAAGAATAAATCATGAAAAATCTGCTTTAAAATCTTTACAAACAAGCAAAGAAACAAGTCGATTACTAAGTCGAAAAAAAAAACAGTGGCGACTGAACTACTGCCTGCTACAAAGGATGCATCGAAAGAAATTGAGTCCATAAATACGTATTTTGCTGATATAGGCAAACAACTTACAGATACTGTCAGTCAAAACCAAAGATTCCAACCTGGATCATATAATTTAAATTCACCGCCAGTAATTTTATTTTTTATTTCATTCAATTCTTCTACTTTCCCCTGATGAGGCTGAAGTCGAATCTGTAGTTAACAATCTAAAAACAGACTGCGCCACAGGGCGGGACTCTATCTCAGCAAAATTACTTAAAACGGGTAAGGCAATTTTTATACCCCAGATCACAAAACTCATTGGAATTTGCTTTGAGCAGGGAGTTTTCCCCAAAGTCTTTAGAAAATCTCTTATCACGCCAGTTCACAAGGGTGGGAACCGTGACGAAGTAAAGAATTACAACAAACCAATATCAGTTTTACCGGCACTATCAAAAATTCTAGAACAGCTTTTAAATACTAGACTTATTACTTTTTTTAGAAAAAAAAAAACAATATCCTGTCTGAAGGTCAGTTCGGTTTTAGGTCTGGGAAAAGCACAGAAGAGGCTGTTGGTCAACTCGTTGATCACGTTGCTGAGAAGGTCGATGCTAAACAGAAATGCCTGGCACAGTTCAGGCCTGGGCACAGTACCGTCTCAGCTCTCCTTAAAGTGACTGATGATATAAGGTGGGGAATGGAAGACACTAAAGTTACAGTCTTAGTGTTAATTGACTTCTCCAATGCTTTTAATACCGTCAGTCACGAAGTCCTTTTATCCATCCTTTCCTATCTTAGGGTCTCTCGGGAGGCATTGGAATGGTTTTCCTCTTATCTTCAGGGGCATCAGCAGTCTGTTCGTGCTGGGGACTCTTCGTCGGGTTGGTGTGATCTTGCAGCTGGCGTCCCTCAGGGCGGTATATTATCTCCTCTTTTGTTCTCCATTTTTATTAATCTCATTACCTCTGAACTTCAGACTGCGTATCATCTTTATGCTGCCGATTTGCAGCTTTATTGCCAGGCAAGTGTGGGCAACATATCCGATGCGATAGAGGAGCTAAACCGGGACTTAGGTGTGGTTAAAAACTGGTCTGATCGTTTTGGGTTGGCAGTTAATCCTACCAAGTGTCAGGCTATCATTGTAGGGAGCACCCACAGTATAAGGAAGCTGAATGGCTTAACTGTGCCACCTGTAATGTTTGACAACTCAGTCATCCCATTTGGCTCCGATGTTAAGGATCTTGGTCTGCATGTTGACACATGTCTTGACAGGCGAAAGCAGGTCACGACTGTAAGTAAAAAAGTCACCGGAACGCTGCGGTCACTCTATCGGTTGAAAAACCTTCTTCCATCACACATAAAGGCAATGCTTGTACAGTCCCTAATCTTTCCCATAATAGACTATGGTGATGTGTGTTATTATGACCTGAATGCAGATCTCCTCAATAAACTTGACCGCCTTCTAAGTAACTGCATTCGATTCGTTTTCAATCTTCGTAAGTATGACCATGTGTCTGCGCATCGATTGCTTTTAAAATGGTTACCCATACGTCAGCGCAGAGAGTTGAGGGCTCTGTCAATGTTGTATTCTATACTCGACAAACCCAATTCTCCTTCTTACCTGACTTCCCATGTTCAATACCTATGCTCTGCCCATAGCAAAAATCTTCGTTCTACAAACAATCGTCTTCTACGATGTCCTTCTCACCGCTCTGGTTTTATTCACTCTTCTTTCTTTGTCCAGGCGGTATTTCTTTGGAATGCGCTTCCTCTGAACATCAGGATGGCAACCAGTCGGATAACCTTCAAGTTGAAGGCACGTGAACATATTCGTGAAAAGTTGGCAGAATCTTTGCAGCGCTGATTTGCTGGATTTGTTTTCTCCTCTACCAATCGTTATTTCTCCTGACAAAGTTTATTCGGTTTATATGTATGTATCTATGTATCTATGTATTAATAGGCATTAATTTTCAAATTTGCTAGCACTTATTTTGCACCTGCCATGTTTTGTCTCTGCACCACCCTAAGGTTGACTGGTAGAAAATGCCTCAGGCATTAAGTCCGCCTTTGTACAGTATTTTTTTTACCTGTGCATAAAGTTTTAATAAATAAATAAATAAAATAAATGCATAGGGGTTTTTCTCGACCTCGCGAAGGTCTTTGACACCGTCTCTATTCCCACGCTTGTGAACAAACTAGATCACATAGGAATTCGGGGAGAAGCTCTCAGTATATTTACGGAGTTTCTGAGTGATAGGACACAAAGGGTAAAGATAGGTGGAATCGTCAGTAGCGAAGCAAACGTCACCTGTGGTGTGCCACAGGGTAGTGCCCTCTCCCCGAGTCTCTTCCTGATATATGTAAATGATCTGTGTCAGCAACAACTTTTTATCAAGGGTAGAATATTTAGCTACGGTGATGACACCGCGCTCATATTTCATGGAGAGACTTGGGAATAGGTGCAGCGCATGGCTGAGCTGGGACTTTGTAAAGTCAGTAAATGGCTGAAAGAAAATTTACTTACCCTTAAAATTGCCAAAACCTCATACTTGCAGTTCAGGTTCGCCAAAACCAAGCCAATAGCAGTGACCCTTAGAGTGCATTCTTGCAATTTTCCTGGAACTAGGCTCCAGTGCTCATGTCTTACAATATCACAAAAAAAAAAACTTAGGTGTATTACTGGACGAAAAACTCGAGTTGGCAGCCCCAAGTCGAACTAACTGCCTCCAGAGCTAGGAAACTTATTTGGGCCTTTAAGAAACTTCGACATGTGGCCGATTTCGATCTGCTTCGCACTTTATATTGTTCTTTAGCCCAGTCGATAATTGGTTACTGTATCACGGTATGGGGAGGAACCTGTAAAAACAATTATGATCCACCTTGAAAGAGCTCAAAGATGATTGCTCAAAGTCATGACCTTCAAACCATATCGGTTCCCGACCATAACTTTGTACCTAAATTGTACAGTGCTCACAGTGAGACAGCTATAAGTTCTCAATATTACATTGAAGCAACACCGAATAGCACCTATATACAACAGTTACAAAAGTAAAAGAACAATCACTAATGTCTGTAAATACGTCAAATGTAAGACTGCCTCGGCCAGACGGCAACATCTTTTTCTTGCTACGCATATCTATAATAAGATAAACAAGACCCTACTGATCACCACCTGATACTGATTAAAAATAAAATATACACCTGGTTACAAACACTAGATTACATACAGACAGAAAACGTAATAACATAAACCCCGTAAGTACCAATCCCATTGTAAACATGCACGATAAATTTAAAATATATATACCACGATATACACTCACAAATACGATCGCGCTTCCTCACACACACACATAAACAAACAAACACACCCTCACACACATACACGTATTGTATAATGTTAAATTGTTTAAATCTTATTGCAAAATATCTGTGTAAAACTACTGGGAGAAGACACTGATTCCTGTAACACAGGTTACAACGTAGCGCAGGAGTCAGGGCTTCCATATAATAATGTAACATACTTTGTCATTTTATATTACTACTTTATAGATTACTACTACTACTTCTATTATCTGTATTGGATAGTCATAAAAAGCCGAAAACTCGTAGGTTTTGACAAAAAGAGAGAATTAAAACGAGTTTCTGATCATTCATCTACCTAAAATTATCCAAAAGGATGTTTAATTGATGACAGACCAATGTCACATTGTAAAATTACATAGGTACCTGTAGGTATATTATTTAGGTATCTAATAATTTAAACAACTTTACTAATTAAGGTTTATTTTCAGCATTATGGTAAATAAACACTACATAAGTATTGTCGCAGTATTATGAATTTTAAATAATTTTCCTTAGAAGCTATTGTACAGACGCCAGCACATTAACCTACCCGAAACTGACAAATTTTCCCAATCAAATTTGAACCTTAAGCACTAGTGATAAAGTTAAAAATCGATTAAAGAAATTTGACAGATTGTAGTAGATTGAAGTGCTGGCGTCTGTACCTTGTAAACTCCGATGGATGTCGTAATAGCAGACTAATAATATGAGATTTGATAGATGCTCAGTATTACCTTTAATGTCCTAATATGGGCAATCGAGTATAAAAATAGTGTCAATTCTATTGTATCATCTGAAAACCTTATCTTTCAATACCGTTAAACGGGTTGAATAAGTAGAACTCGCAGGGGGACCGGGGAATAGAAAAAAACGTGGTATAATTTCAAACTTTCTTTGTCGCAGTCAGTGATTCTTGAAAAAAAAATCTCATAACTGTAGCAACGTTTTACGCTTGGCAACATCCATAAAAACGTCAAGGAAACCTAAACGTCAATATTCACAACAAAAAAATAAAAGTACGCGTGAATTTGAACTTCCATACAACTTGGCAATACCTAAAATGAAAATGAGGGCGCCACTATGGCACTTAGGTCACTTCGAATGGGAAATGAGTAAAAGAATTTAAACAAATTGTTAGAAACGCTGCTTGTGGGTGACTCAAACCTACTAGCACTTGTCGGCAAAGTAGTGCCATCATTGTAGGTCTGCATTACTTATGTAAAATATTTAGTTCCAAATGTCACCACGTCACTCTTTTATGTCGACCTGCAAATGATTGCATTTTGGTGTAATTGGTTTCAATTTCGTTCCGTGTGTCTGGGTACCTAGCTAAAAACGCACGCAGTGACTTGGATCATCAGCGATTAAAGTACCCAAAGATAACCGATTATCTACTACAAAATATCGAAGACCCTATGTATTCATCCCGTTTTACGGTAGGTACCTAAGCAACTAACTTAATGCAATGGTGGACAACTCAACGTATCCACATAAATAAATACCATCACAAAGTATGGTTAATTTTCCATACCATCTAATTAAAAATACCAACGTTGATAGAAAACTGACATTCTTATCAGAATATTTTTACAGCTGGCGGTAGAAACTTCCTTCAGTCTTACATGGATATACTTTCACCTAAACATTTTCATTTACATAACCTACCTACAAACACCTGTGTTACCTGCAATGAGTGGTCAAATAACAATTATATCCTTATCTGAAGAAGGATACTGCGCCGTCGCCCTGTCTGCGTGCCGTATTCGCATTCTGCATGAGCTGACTAATACGGGGAGTCACAGAAGCTACATAACGCGTATATTATAAAACTTTTATCAGAAATTCTACTATGCGTCATGGAGTGTACGTGGTTGTCGACAAGTGCGCCCTAAATGGTTGTTTGTTTACCCTATTGAAGTTGAAATGACTGATGATGCAATGCACACAGAATTGATACTGTCAAAATAGAAGTAGCTACCGCCATACTATTCATCTGCTACAACATAATACTCACCGAAGAACAGTGTGACTACTCAGGCCCCAGAGAAATGAGAGTATACACCGATGGTTCGAAGACCGACTCCGGCACCGGCATAGATATCCATGGGCACCGGAGTCGGAGTCTTCTCACAAGAACTCAACATAAATATATCCAGACCGCTAGGAAGGTTCAACACCGTCCATCAGGCGGAGTGTGTGGGCATCATACATGCGGTCCACGCCCTAGAAGCCAGGAGGGTTACGGATACACACATACGTATACTCTCCGATAGCGCCTCAGTTCTCCAATTATTACGGAAAAAAAATATTACCTCAAAGCTAACACTAGAATGTCACAAGGCATTAGAGCGAATAACGGTCTCTAGCCGCAACATGGTGACACTGCAATGGATAAAAGGACACAGCGGGTCGCTAGGTAATGACGCAGCTGACGAACTTGCTAGGCGAGGCTCCAGCACGGTAGTCTGTGGACCCGAGCCTATCGTACCTATCCCCTTCAACCAAAGACGTAGGTGGTTGCAGGAAATCAGCACCCACACACAAGCAGGGCAATGGTGGTCCTCGACACCGGGCTGCTGGCAGTCAAAGGAAGCTATGCCATCCTTGGATAGCAGGCTGACCAGGCGTCTTTTACGACTGGACAGGAACGGCCTGCGCCTGGTGACAGGGACCATCACGGGACACTGCTCGCTAAACAAACACTTCCACACAATAGGCATAACGGACAGTCCTCTGTGCAGGGAGTGCATGGAGGCTGAGGAGACCGTTGCGCACGTGCTCTTTGAATGGGCGTTACCCACACGACACAATAAAATTCAATCTAAATAAAAACGGCCACATTCCTCTAGATCGATTGAATTTTATTGCGTCGTTTCTCAAGAAGAAGTTATATAAATGGTATTAAAAAATTCTAGACACACTTGCCGAGGGTCCTTACTAGCCGTTTTTCATAATTCCTTCTCAGTTACGAGATAATAATTTTTTAAAGGAGTGGCGCTAGTGTACCTTTAGACGCCCTCCTCATGATGTAACGACACATTTTGATGGAAGTAAAATGAAAAGATGTATTTGCGTAGACGAGTCTCATCTATCAATGAATAACTACTTTGATCGAGAAGTAAAAAGAAAGAAAAAAAAATAGGTTTATTAAAAAGGCGTATCTATTCATTAACTTCCGCGTGCGACAATGAAAAGACGTAACTGGCTATTGCGCCTTTCAATTCATTTGAAAATTAAAGCTAATACTAGGAGAAAAGGACCTATTTACCAATTGCGTCTTTTCAATTTAGTAGGTACACCACTTCTTTCTATAGCCGTATATCCTATTCATTGAATAGCCACAACAGCTATGGTAATAAGGATGAAAGTCGTAAATAATAAAATTAGCCTTATAATCTTAAAATTAATATTTTGAAATGGCTGTTGTAATTGGTGAATCTAGTTCTGTATTTGTGCTACATTGAAACGCTTATGGTGTGTTACGGCTTTCCTACTTCTAAGTAATTCTCCGGATTTTTTTTGCTAAACAGACACGCTCCTTCTCGAAAAAAAAAACAGAATGTTATCAATACTAAACTGTTATAAGTATCTAATACTAAATAAAGAGGAGATACGAGTATGGGACGAAACATTGTATATTCACTAAATTTTGATAAATGCAATAATTAAATCACAGTATGGGTTTCCCAATTTTTCAACTTAAAATTCCTCTGTATTTAAGTTTTGTTAGATACGTCTTTCTTACTATCGGGGGCAGCACTGCTGAGCAGGAGGGTTGGTCCTGGGTTTAAGTGTGATTGGGTTTTTCCATAAGTACTTTCTCAGTTGCACAGGATTTGTGCCCGGTCGATGGCAATACAGGCTCGCCCCCCATGGGATTTAACTTAACTTACGAAAACAGGCGCGATGTAATGTTATGTGTAGATAAATACGTGTAGGTAGGTAAATATGTAGCCTATCCCAGATTCCCAGTAATAGTTGGTTGTGTTGTGGAGAGCTACAAGAACTAAGAGCGATATGGAGGAGGAGGATTTCCAAAGTGGTGTTGCAACATCTTCTATTTCGTAAAAAAATGAAGTTCTTGTTTCAAGATTTGGGTCGCTAATTCGTGACAAGTTCAAGAATAATAAGATTAAATACTATATATTATTACCACCTCCATAGGTCCAGATAGTGCCATTCACGAAGACGCGATTACTGTACAGTACGTACTACAAGTATGGTGAAGTCGATCTTCCTTTTTGCGCAATTGATTAGGTTTACGCCCTTTGCACCTTTGGGTTGGTTGTTGGTAAGACTTCGTAAGGTTGGAGTTGATTGCTTGGAGTAGTGGTTGGTAGGTGGCAAAACAAGGGCTGTATCGTCGCTCGAACAGTCAGGTCCAAAGAGGTGGCACGCAGTGTTCCATGCGCGCCTTTATGGGGGGATGTGTGGTCGTGAGATCGGCTCCACTTGGTGATGGGCTCATCTAGGTATGGTGGGAAAAAAAAGTTATTGGTAGGTAGGTACCGACCTAATCCTGAGGTAGATACATATTGTACCTACCTCAAACCTAATATCAACTGCGAAAACTTTTAGAAAAAAAAAACAATTATCAGAAAAAGGAAACGAATTAATGATTGAACCAGTCGTTATAACGTAAAAACCCACATCACAACCTGCAATCAGCGTCAGTTCAAGCTAATTGTTACACATACCTTACACTATACATAGGTAGGTATAGGTACCCACCTGCTTTCTTATCACCTTATATCAATGTTTAGTTAATGGCCGTGTGGCTAAAATAGGCTAGCATGCGGGTAGTTAGAAATGTTAGAATGCAACCTCGTTTGATATTGATTTACGTTGCACATTTTGAAATATTTATTGATGTTTGTTTGAATTTGTGCCCGGTTGATGGCATTCGAAGACATGTGACATCTACCAATCCGCACTGGGCCCGCGTGGTGGATTATAGCCCACTCCCTCTCATTGAGAGGAGGCCGTGTCCCTGCAGTGGGAACGTTATAGGCTGATGATGATGATGATGAAGGCAATAGATTCGCCTTCGATTATATGTGATTTATTGGCGATTGAGATTACCTACTGACGAAATGTGGGTGTACTATAGGTACGCTTCTGCCTAACCCTTCGGGGTTTACATGCGTGATGTTATGTATGTATCTGATAAGTTAGCAAGGTAAGGTCCTACCAGCAGTATCCCGCTACTATATTCGTATTTGTATAGGTACAAACATAAATCCCGATTTAAGAGCGATTATTCCGCTACGCCTTCCGCGTACAGGAAGACGTAGCGTTGTCAGGCTTCCCACAAGATGGACCTTGTGAAGGCCGCAGGAAATTGCTGGATGCGGGAACCACAGAATCGGTCGGAGTGGCGTGCTTGGGAGGCCTATGTTCAGCAGTGGCCGTATTTCGGCTGAAATGATGATGATGATTCTGAAAGTGGGCAACGTCGCAAATAGATGTAAAATATTTCGCTGTTTTGATTAATTTGACAATATTACTGTATGGAAATGAGAAGTGTGGCTAACTAGCGAACTAGAATATTAATAATGAATTGCGATTAGGTACTTATAAGATTGAATTTGATGTTGTAACTGTTTTAGGTGTAAAAAAGGCATTTGGAAAGTTTCCCAATACTTTTTTTACAACTAAAACTAAATATTCGGTGTTACGATATTAATTATTGTATTTTAAAAACAGATAAATATTTGACAGCTATTTGCGACGTTGCCTTTTTAGGACAAACGCCCTTAAACCCGTTCAGGGGTGGTTTTTGAAGTAGGTTTGATTTGCACGTAAATCCAACCCACTCCAATAATAGCAAAATTTAGATAGTGCAATCCACGACGACGCGCCCCACTGCGCTCCGCTCCGTACTAAAGTACAGCTTACAGTACAGTAATCGCGGAGTGGGGCGCGTCGTCGTGGATTGCACTATCTGTAGCACATAACAGAACAAAATACAACCCCAAATTCAAATAGCATTTATTTACAAACTTATAATAATCATTACATCGCTAGCAAGGTTGTATTGCTTTCCAGCATACATAGGCGGCCCTTCCACAGTTTTCAAGCTGATTTTTCCATCTCTATGACGCTCGTGCTATCGATCTCTAGCCATCCCCTATGTACCGGTCTTCCCCTTTTCCTATTCCTCTCTCGAATTACACGAACACTATTCAGTGACATCTTTGGCCCATTTCTCCATTCTGTTTCTGATAGTAGGAACCACTGCCATTTATAAGTTTTAGGTTAACTTCATATTTTTTCTTCAGGTGTAACTATGCGTCGCTCCATGTTTGTTTTCGCTTTTCTATATTTTCACAGAATTTGAATATAGATACTGCTCCCCCTTGTATAGAACGAGTACCCTTGATGGTCTGAAGGCATCCCTTTTAATTGACCTTGATCTTTGTCAAAAATTGTTGGAGTAAAAGTTCATGACAAAAGATTTATGTGAACTCCAGGTACCTCTGGCGTGACAGTTGTGTGTTTGTGTGTGTGTTCAGAACATTCGTTGGTGTGATTAAAGAGCTTAAACTTTCATTAGAACAGAGTAATTTCAATAGAATCATTAGAATCTACATACATTACAATCTGTAAGCGTTTGTTTGTTCGTCTAGACTTGCCTTTTACTTTTAATGCGTTTAAAACTAAAGTAAAATCCAATCTTTGTTCAAAGGCATACTATTCTAATGATAAGAATGGTTGGTCGCTCTCGCTATAATTAACTCCAGACAATGTTTAAATTTTCTTTCTCCAGAATTAGCTTACCTGCTGACAGGTTAAATGAGTATATTATTATTATTGTTTATAATTTTACTTTGTAAGTTAATTTATTTTATTTTATTTTATTGTTGGCATAATCTACTCATTAAAATGTTTTTTTTAATGAGTTGTATTGCATTGTGTGGTTAACTGGCGATCTCGAAAATTATTTACCTCAATGGTACTATTTTATCAATTATAACTTCTAGTTACAGCTCTATGTAAGCGGGCACGCCCTTTATGCCTGGAAGCTTTTTTTTTCTTTTTTTGATAATTATTGTTTATGTTTGGTTATTTTTATTTCTGCTTGAGTTCTTGATGTTTTTGGTTGGTATATTGGCTATTAATTTATCATTTAAATTATGTTTTCCGTAATGTAAATTATCTTGCATAATATATTTTTTTCTAACTGAATAGACAGCTGTGCTGCTGGGGAGTTTGTTGCGTCACTTCTTCTTCCCAGCAAAAGCACTAGGAAGTGGTGAAGAGCGTTTTGGGGGACTGTCTTATGTAATTTTGACGTTCGAAAAGTGCTGATTCTCAGCCTAGTTTGAATAAATGACTTTTTTTTTGTATTTTGATTTGGTTGTGTATGCATAAATTTGTCCCGCTAGCGCTCTGTTCAATTAAGACTATTTAAAATAGTAGATTATTCTTGTGTGATTATGTTGCTGTGGCATTCGACATTCTAGATTTCTAATATTGATACGGTCACTTTAAAATGTTGTTAGTTAACTAATTAGGTAACAATTTTATATCAAAGTTGTTGGATAGATGCTCCCAAAGATAGGTACCTACTGAATAAATTAACCGACTTGGTTTTACATTAGATCTCACAACTTTTTGCGGTAGACGAACTGCGTTGCGGGAAATGCATTTTAGAGGTAGTGCAATCCACGACGACGCGCCCCACTCCGCGATTACTGTATACAGTACAGTAATCACGAAGTGGGGCGCGTCGTCGTGGAATGCACTATCTGTAGGTACATAATATGTTTTTGATGGGATCTTCATTTTGAGGTCCTTCAATGTGGCCTTACGTTTATTGCAAAGAAATGTAAAATGTTACGGGCTACATGTAGATTTTGAAGAATTCTTCATAGATATGTACCTAAATGATAATTTTCACTCTATTGAACCAACCTGCAGCATTGAAGACGAGGCAAGAGTAAAGAAAACGTAAGGAAGGATAAGGATAGGCAGTATCAATTAAAACAAAATATTTAATTTGGGAACGGAATCATTTATTGAACCCATCTGTAATAGTAGATAATTAAATTATACTGTTACTCTACACATTTTGTACTGTTCAAAGTACCTACCTATGTCAAGTATTCCTATCTCTTAGGTTAAAATGTACCGACACATGCACCCAATACCGAGCAATTACCACATTTTATTATTAATCTTTTAAATTTCCAATTGTGCTCCAAAATTCAGTGGTAGCTACCAATCACAGTACCATTTGGATCCTACGGTTAAATACATGGACATCTTTAATTCCCATGACAAATGTAAGTCGACTTTTTTTTAATATTATGACAATGAAACTAATGTATGATAGGGTAAACAGATTGGTCGTTTGAAAATAAAAAAAGACATTTTGATTTTTGAACAATTTTAAATACAACTACGGTTGTTATTCAGATATTCTGATAAGATCCAAGAGTTTTACTTGTAGTAACTTACTAGAATAAGGATTTTACACTTTTTGTTTGGATACAAACACTGCATCATGTTAACATAATACCTACACATTGTTTACAATTGTATAAATTCGTTACTTTAATAATATAAGAGAAATTTGAATATAAACATTGATATTAAAACATTAGATACCTAATCATTTAAATAGTCGTTCTTTACATGGTTTTTAAGTAAAACTTCGTACATCAGTGTGTGTATCCAAAACAACTAAGGGGACGTCTTTTAAATTTCAAATTAGGCATTACATCGTAGCCATTAGTAGCTTACACTAAATAAGTTAATATTTTAGATAATATCGATCGAGTCGTCGCTTCGTTTACATTAATTAATAATAGGTATAAATCTTCCTTTATTGTCTTCATTCTTCACCATTAAAAAAAAGCTGGGTATGAAATAATTGCCAATTAAAAAAAAAACAAGGAAAAGTGTTGTAGCGTAACGAGTGGCGGCGAAAAATTGTTTTGTGTAAAATCGCTTTGGTTCAGCCATTAAAATATAACAATATAATATTAAAGTGTACATTTCTGCCAAGGTTTATAACCGTTTCCAAAGGAATAATTTTACAGATAGCATTATAATAGCGAGACGCTATTGCCGTGATAAAAATAACAATCGGATGGTAATTTTCATTATTGATAAGAACCAATTATTTCAACTTTGTAGCCAGTTTTATAGTCAGTTCCCGTCATTTTGTGTTTGATTAGGAAATAGGGTTGTACGAAATACCTAATATCAATAATAGAATTATCGATATCGATAGAAAATATAGTTTTTATCGGAATTACCACTATCCTTTGCTACTTTTATCAAACATTAAAATTATAGTGTATCGTTGCCTTAATAAATAATACAAATTCATGATATGTACCTAAGTATACACAGAAAAGATCGACAATACGCAAATGATACAAAATAAATAGCATATCGATGACGTCATAATAATTATATACATACACTTAACATACTTTAGTACCCTTCGATTTTAATGGATCTTTATAAATGATTATTCGATTGTTATAGATGACTATTCTTTAACCGATAAGTAGTTTCTAGTTCGATAAGTAAATTGTAATCGATATTTACATAAGTACCTATTATTATGATTATTACGCTGCGATCGCGCGATTGGATCATCCGTCCCTTTCTGAATCAAAACTTAACACGTTTGTGCAAAAGAGAGGGTATCAGGGATCGATTCGCACGATCGAGACTTTACGTGACAGGTGCACAGACTCTGCTAAACAGAACTCCACCCTAGTTCCAACGTTAACGCTTCGTTCGATTAGAAAGGAATCCATTTAAATGTATATGAAAATAAGTGGGACTTACAGTATATACAAAAATATCACATTACTTCGAGGCCGCAGCTTTCAATCACTTAGTCAATTAATTATTTCGTCTTCTTACCTAAGTTGTCGGTCGTTGGTACGAAGCGTAAGCAAGTTAACGCAGGAAGTAATCGATCCAAATTAATCTTATATTGTTTTTGAAGCTGTCTTCGCTCGCCGGAAGCCTTCTTTTGCTAAGCGCAAATCACTCAATTGCTCCGATGGCTCGCCAGATTCATCAGTAACTTTAACATAATTGCTGAACGAGTCAGTCGCGTATAAACTAAACAATTTCCAATTATACAATTATCATCGCATCCGTGCCTTTAATGCGTTAGTCTCCCCACACCTACTAACGAATATCTAGGAAGAATTTATTTCTTTAAAAAGACTAGGTGCCTCGTCATAGACCTACTAATCCAAAGTGAGTACTACGACACCTACGAGATCTAGTTTTCGAAGCAGAAGTATCTAAAAAGCTGCAGCCGGCGGATCGCGCAGTCGTCGTCGACGCTGCACTACAAACATAATCGGCCAACACGCGTCGGACGGTGACGTCACACCGTCGGCACACTGCCGCGGTTCTATCACAACGACATAGAAAAATATAACGATCTGGGACGCGTTTTATTGCTAAAAATTTAGGTACAGTCTTTGGGTGCCTCCGGGGAGGATCCTCCGGAGAAGTCGTCGAGGAAGTCGAAGGTGGCGACGGCGGCGCGCTCCGGCTCGCCGTAGCGGACGAAGAACCCCTCGCGGCCGAGGATGGAGGGGCGCCGGAACCGGCCGCGCAGCCCGCCTGGCCCGCGTACGCGCAGCGCGGCCGCTGCACCAACACGAGCGTCAGCACGACCCTACTCTACAAGCGAGCGCCCTCTGGACGAGACAACACGCGTGAGCCACGCGCCCCGTCGTCCAGCACCGCTCGCACACACACACGACGCAAGCCACACCACGCTCACACTTAAGTGTAGTCTTATCCCGAAGTAATACTCTCCCCACAAAGAATAGATAGAAAGCAGACAAAAGGCAAGAAAGCAGTAGCCTCAAATTTTACGTTACATTAACTATTAAGGAAATAAAAACATTTGCTACAACTTTGAACTCAGCTTTTGTTTGTGTTTTGAACACCCCGAGTTTAACGTGTAACTTCGGGATATGATTGTAGAAGCATCGATATTTTTTAAATCGATACATGTCCCCCTCCCTTTTAATCTTTACTGATTTTGTTATGACTGCACCGAATAAAAAAATGAACTCCTTGTTTGATAGATTGATAGCGTAATGAGCGTGGCGTTGCCTGCTGATGACGTTCTATTCGGAATGAGGCGAGAGAGTGAGATGGTGCGTGTGAGTGAGAGCGGAAACGAAGTGACGTGGCTGGTCGTGACGACAGACAACATGAAATGACATGACACATATACGTCAGCACAGATCTTTGGTGGTTTGTCCTCGAGACTTATCCTGCAAGGCAGTTCACTTAATACAATTTCAGCTAAACGTTAAAACATGAGGTTTTAAATATGTTTAGTGCTTATTATATTTAGTGAGCTGTCATGCAAGCAGGTTCTAACATATTTTAATTACTTTTTATGAAATTGTATAGTAAATTTTAAGAAGAAAATTCTAAGAAAAACCTGTGTTTAAAAATAAATAAATCATGCAGTCAAGATCTGTGATGACTTAAGAAAAACGTTAAATGTAGACATTGAGATTTCAGAAAATTTTGTGCAATAATCTATATGAGCTATTAATCCATGAAAATATTACATTTAAAACTACCCATTTTCAAGAAAATTAATATATAATGCAAAACATATGATATTATCGACATTTAACGTTTGACAGGAAAAGCAAAATTAAAAACAAATGGAAAATGTAAGTAACTGAATTAAATTCAGAAATGGAAGAGCATTATTAATGCTTGATTTTATGAAATAATAATAAATTATTTGAATAGAGAACAGAATTAAGATTATAGAAAATATTAATTAAAAATGTTAAAAAACACGTCAAGGACTCTCAACATTTTCGATAACAGAATCGACTGCTGCATTAGCACAGCACTAGTAGTTTGACACTTCTTTCTGGTCAATTTGACACTTAATAATTGATTCTGTATACTTAATCAAAGAGTCGATTCAGATCATGAAGATATCGGAAGTAAGGCTTATACCTAAAGCTGGAATATCTGAATTCATAACCAGAATACATTCAAAATCTGAATTTAGAAAGCGCAGTAGATGTCGCAATCAATTTAATTTACTTCTCCATAGTTTTTAAGAGAGTTGACCTACATGGTACCAAAATTTGAATATAATTAGTTCCGACTATGAATTTAGATAGTGTATAATGCTTGCCTAAACCTGTATTAAGGCAAATCTTCAAATTGACACAGTTGAGTTTAGACTCTCTTGACAAACTTACGATGCAAGTCTATTGTCTATGTGTGGCGTACAATCAAATTACGGTAGGTACCTATGCTACAGGTAATTAGGGTTTAGAAAACATTTAAAGAATTATATAAAAACTTAACGTCAATAAAGCCAAGTGGGTCAATTTGTACTATTCTGGCCACAGAAAGAATCCGTTCCTGACACCTGTCTGGAGTAGATAGCAAAGAATACATGTTTTACGAATTTAAACTTTATTTGTTCCTAATCGTGTCCAAGTAAGAGGCAACACATTCTCTCATAGGCCAAAGTTCAGAGCTATTAAGTACCTAACACAAAATGTTGACATAATGGCCGATTCACGAGATTGCGTGAACATTTTTATCGAGGTTAGAGATTTTTTGAATGCTAAGTAGAGTTACAAAATTGATTAGTCGTTTCTTAAATGAGCTAAGGTTAGAAAATAATTTTAAAATGGGGCGTTTTATGAATCGGCCATTTGTCTTTCTGGGACTGAACTTTCGCTGACAATACTTTAAAGTAACTTCAATAAAAATGGTAATAATTAAATTATAGTTAGCTATATACATATATAATTTGACTTCGAATTCGATACTCAAAACCGTTTATAACGACTTCGCGAACCGGTACGGTTATAACGACGAAATTTTTTGGTCCCTGCATTTCTGTTTATGTAACATAATGTTTTATTTTAACGACTAGATATCGGCCATAAAAACCGTAAACCGAAGGTCCCTTCGAAGTCGTTATAAACGGTTTTGACTGTATATCGGATTTGAAAGATATTGCCATTACGAGACTCCATCCCAGCTTTATCTCTAAAGGGTTAAATAAAATTAACTAGCGAAACTTATCGTGATGGGTATCTGATCATGTTTAAACAAGACAAATCTGTTCAATATTTGTGAATATGTATCTATCAATATAATTAAATAGCTGCACCCCGCGGTTTCACCCGCATAAGTCTCGATCCCGTTGGAATATCGGGATAAAAAGTATCCTATGTCCTAACCCAGGTCATGGTCTACCAATGTGCCAAATTTCATCTAAATCTGTTCAGCCGTTTCAGCGTCAAAGCGTAATTACAAACAAACGACCATACAAGAAATCAAATCTTTTCTCTTTCTAAATATAAATTTGTTTAGATTGATCTATAAAGCTTAATTTGAAAATACTGCTTCTTAATTTTATTCTAGGCACATCGTCTTCAAATAATGATTATTGCACCTGGGTACGACCGGTTAATGTAAACAAAATATTGCAAGACCATTATTTTAAAGAGTAACTCGGTAGTTTTTCCCCCATTCTTCTCCACTTCCTTTTAGAAGGGGGGACATCTATATTCAAGTGATAATTTTCTTTTCAAAGTGTCTTTTCATTGTCTGATTAAACGTTTTGACTATGGCTTTTAAGTTTTGCTAGCTAATTTAATTTGACCTAGAATCGTTAC
This sequence comes from Xanthia togata, assembly GCA_963853775.1. Classification (NCBI taxonomy): domain Eukaryota; kingdom Metazoa; phylum Arthropoda; class Insecta; order Lepidoptera; family Noctuidae; genus Xanthia; species Xanthia togata. The sequence continues at coordinate 4,720,051 of OY970802.1, read as the reverse complement.
CTTAACAACTTTTATAAAAAACAGTTCCCATATTCACCTGTTTTCTGCCTCCTAGACCTATGCAGTCGATGTAGCCGAGAGTAGGGCGGCGGCGGCTCGGCGGGCGACGAACCGCACGACGACGGAGACGAGTCGCTCGACGCTAGCATCACGTCTAGTAGGTTGGCTCGGGCCTGGAACACGTTGGTAAAGTCTTTAGTACATGATTGCCTCAAGAAATACATACATAGCCGGTTAACATCATAACAAGGAACCGGTGTAACTCCTTGTCATCAGATATGTTGAAGCGTAGGTCTACGCAATCATATAATGGCAAAAAAAAAAAGTAGATCGTTAGCCAAGGGAGCAAACAGCTATTTTTAAGGCAAGAGTGTTTATTTGAATCCAGAGCGCAGCAAGGCGAGCGAGCGTGACGTCACTCGAGCTTAAAATAGTGTTGCTCCCAAGGTGAACACTACTTTTTCGACCCTCGTCAGGAACGAAGTTTCTTCTCATGATTTAAAACAAAAACAGAATTTTTCCCAGTTGCCATTATGGATTAATATATATTGACCTCACTATCGACATTAGCACCCTCGAAAACTATGAAAACGACACCCATGGCGATTTTACGAAGAATTTTTCGTCCCTGTTTACGAAGAATAAACTTGCTATTTTACAACCCCGCTTTGGCTTTGTCGTAGTATAGGTTCTGAATAAGTTAAGTTAACTTGATTCTGAATAAGTAGGTAGGTACATTTATTTCAGTCTGATGATTTAGGATAGATAAAGAACAGTTGAAAAACAGTTAAAATATTGTATTTATAAATATCTACAGACTATTTATGAATATAGATGAGTAGACAAAGTACACACGGCTACACATCAAGCTATACATTTCCAGTACAAGCTGATCTTGCATTGTATAGGATTTCCGTACAGTGAGAGGTTATTTTATACTGGAAATGTATAGCTTAATATATAGCCGTGCAAATATTTAGCTTTCAGACATGTGTTCGAAAACGGTTCTTTTTCTGGGCTCCTTATGGTGCGCCAATATCACATTGACAAAATAGAAAAAAAAAGGTTATTCCAGACTGGAAAATATTATCTATAAGTACTCAGAATTATAAAGTAAAAGTTAGCCATACGGCGTAAAACTATTTTAGGTCAAAAATCCTTCCAACTTAGTCATTCGTTCTTGTCCCAAACTTAAGTTGAATTACAACAAAAAAAAAAAAAACAAACGAAAAGAACGAACATCATACTTACATAAATACCTAGTCCATTTTTTTCATTATTTCTCACACAAATTCATTTACTTATTATAACCACGTTCAATCTTCCCCCACTTTCCTACAAAATCTAAAAAATCAACAGCAACAACAGTTACCTTGGGATCACTAAAGTCGATATCCTTCTCCACGTGCACCCAGCCGGTGGCGGCCCACAGCGCCGCGTCGGGCTGCGCGTGCGCCGCCGCGCGCTCCGCCGGCCTGCCCTCCGCCGCGCCCTCCGCCGCGCCCTCCGCCGCGCCCGTCGCGCCCGCCGCGCCCGCCGCGCCCTCGCTTTGACGAATCATTCTGAAAATATAAGCCAACAAGTTATTATCAAGAAGATAAAACTATGATAACTGATAACACAACAATTGATAAAAATAAAATAGCTGTTATTGACCGAAATAAAGATATATATTAAAAAATGGGCGACTGTGACACATACCACGAAAATAAGTAGTCCATAATAAATTTTAATATGATTAAACTCAAAAAGAACTCTCTCTTTAATTAAAACAGAGTAATTTAATTTTTTATGTTTTCTAGTACAAATAAAAGGTTTAAAAAAACATGTATCTTAATTATGCACAATATTAGATATCACTTATCTTTTGCGATATAAGGAAAGAGTGACTATAGTTCTTGCATATTGCAATTTAGATCTTTAGACAAGGACATAAAAGTCATATACGTTCATCGTGATTTGTAATGACTTATCGTAATCAGATTAGCAACATTTTAATGGGTCGTTCGCATATTTGTTTTGATAAAATTAATATCGTCAAAACAAAAATAATATAGCGCCATAAAAGACAATAATTAGATAAAACTGCTTATGTGTTAATTTTCGAAGATCTCTAAAGTAATAGGGGTTAAAGTATGAAATTGCCGTTTTATTGTAATAGGTACTTCGAATTGACATAGAACCTTTATGGTTTAAGATTTTTGAATGAAACTTTTTTCACATGGTACCTATGAAATTCTTCTTTTTAAAAATGTGCAACATTCGATTATCGACTTTCATTTGTTTTTTTTATTCAGCTTAGACAAGAAAGATGGATACTTCTAAAATTCGAGTTATTTTTGAATACGAGTTCCAACGCGGAACTAACGCGGCAGAAACAGCTCGCAATATCAATGTTGCGTTTGAAGAGGGGACTGCTAATGAACGCACCGTGCGATTTTGGTTTAAACGATTTCGTGATGGAAACTTTGATTTGAAGAACGAACCACGTGGAAGACCGCCGGGCACACAGGTGAATAACAATGAATTGAAAGAGATAGTGGAAGCCGATCCGAGCCAAACTACCCAGGAATTAGCGGCATGTTTTGACGTTACCTTACCAACAATATTGACTCATTTGCGTAAAATTAAAAAAATAAAAGAAAAAACGAATTTCAATTTTTCAGTACAAATGTCATACTTTAACCCCTAATATTATAGTGAGGATTATCTATACGAACGAGCACTCACCTATTGAGTTCCTCAATAACATCTTTCGAAGTTGCAGCCTCATGAAAACTCAACGTATGTTCTTGCTTCACAATGATCGGTTCCGGGACCGACGCTTGTGCAGTCCCGGGCTTATTCCTATCCACAATGGGAATCTTCGACCTGTTCCTGCTCGGCGAAGATGGCGGCCTCTTCCCTCCCATGAGCGTCGGGATCCGGCTCCTCTCCCTCAGTTTCCCATCTTTAATTGCATCGTTCTTATTACTTACTATCACAGTTTCAGCCGTAGACGTGCTAGTTGTATTGGATTCAGTCATTTGTGGGGAACCAGTCTCTGGGGACGAGCCTTCTTCTTCTTCAGGGACAGGAACTAAAGCCCCTGTGCTTCTTCGACAAGCGCTTAAAACCTCTTCGACTAAGGATATCTCTTCGTTGCTGGCGTACGGAAAGCTGGACGATTTTGTTAGACAAGCTTCCACTTCCCTTTCAAGCGGCGATTGCTTGTTCAACATTATATTGACAGTATTCTCTTTCAGTGCTGAATTGTGGTCTAAACTTCGACTAGATTCGATATCAATCGGCCTTTCTTCCTTCACAGCAGCAAAAGGCTGGTCTTCAACTTCGACAGCTTCAGTCACATCATTGCTTTTATTAATTTCATTCTTTCTCTGTACTTTTATGAGATGCCTCTCATCTATTTCGTTCTCTGCGTTTTCAACTCTGGAAAATTCGTCGAAGAAATCTTCAGATTCAGTGTAAGGGTCTTCGCGTTCGATGAATCTCGGCGTGGACCGTGGCTCGGATACAGTATCACAGAAGGCAACCCTAGGCCGGTCGCTGTGGAGGACGTCACAAGAATCGTTTTCAGAGAAGCTGCCGAAGGAGTCAGGTCTCTGCCTGTCTTCTGACACTTCACTTCGAGGACCAACAGAGTCATCGTCAAAATCCGCCGTCGCATACGGAGGTGGTAACTCCCTTATCTCCGATAGGGGCCGCGACGACACAGAATCAGACTCTTCCCTATCTCTACAATATTTCTGCTGCTCAGCAATAAAATGCAGGACGTTCTGCAACGCCACCTCTCTGTCCTGCAAAGCCATTGCTTGAACATCGTGGATCCTTAAATGACTGCTCGTATCCTGCGCAGGAATACCTCTGGACGAATTTGATGCTAAGCTCTTTGTGCTTTCATATTTAACGAGACGATAGAAATCTCTTGTGAAATCTAGGCCCACATTTGCACAGTCACCATCTTCGCTCAGTGCTGTACTAGATCTTTTATCAGGCGCATCTGATGCACTGGACCACGAACCACCAGGTGAATGTGTGCCATTGCAGTCCCACCGTTTCTCTGACGTATCAGGATCATCTTGTATTCTGCATTCATCTATTTCTATTGTTGCAAATCCACAATCATTCCAAAGGCAATCACCGACATCTTCTTCTAATTCTAACGCGTCATCTTCCCTGATGCTGGGTAAAGTTGACAAGGATATTTGGCCAGGCGTCGTTATTTCGGCAAAGGGAGACTGCCTGTCTCTGAGATCTTCGCAGGATAGTGATAAGCTCCAGTCTTCCAGTTCGGCTCTATCGTATTCTAAATCGGCTAGATCCCTATGTCTTTGTTGTAACGCTGATCTTGCATCATCTAGTTCTAGCCAATGCTGGACGTAATCAGCATCGTATTGAGAGCCATCAGTTCGATCGTCTAGTGCGCTACCCCATGATACCCTTTCAGAGCTTGTCGTAGAAGCGATAGCCGCTCTTCTCAGCGGTCGTTCGGGGGCAGGTTTCAGATCAAGTACTAAAACTCCAGAGCTAGGCGTAGGAGTGTCTAGACAGCTGGTGGGGCAAGTTGTTCCAGCGATTAGCTTTAAACAGAGATGAGAATCTGAGAAGCTTCGCACTACATGCTGGAAAGGCAGCACTGGTCGCGAGGGAGGGTAGCTGCCTCTGACGCCAGCGAACGCCACTCCTATTGGGAAGTAGATGTAGTCTGCATCCGTTGCTAGGAGTCTTGCGTGTCTTCGAGATTCTCTAGGGTTGATGGAGACGATGGTTTGGTTGTCTGTTTCATCTGATGCCTCGTTGAGGTCTGGCAGGGCTCTGTCGGCCGCGTGGTCGCTCTGTCTGGAGGCGTCAGCTTGCACGTCGCTAGACATGGTGGAGTAGCCCTCGTCCTTGGCGCCACTCTCAGGGGATTCGGCGCCTGCTTCTCCGACCTCGCCACTTTCTTCTTCTGTTACTTTTTCTCCATTCGCCCCTGGAATTATAGAATTACGCGTTTGAGCACTTATAAATCTAAATAGGCTGATAGTATTTGGAACCAGGGACTGAATTACCGAAAAATTAAGGTACCTTTAAATTTCAGTATGACGTCATACCGTTAAATAAAGGTTACCGAAATATTTCGATACCGTTAATTTTTTCAGTAGCGGAATTTTGAGGTTGGATATGCATACCGGTATATTTCGGTAGAAGTACTATAACCTTTATAATTGTTTCGGTAGCAGTACCTAAACCTTAATAAATAGGGGTTTTCTTTGACACACCGCCTCGCTACTCTGTCTGTCGTTCACTTGCCGATTGTTACAAAATAGGTACACAAGTTCTAAAGTGTTCGACGCCGCGCCGTCTCGCATGTTTTTGATACCGAAATCGTGTAAAGGTTAAATAACGGTTTAGCCCAACCTTTATTTTTAAAGGTATCGGTATAGCTCAACCTGTATTTTAAACCGGTACCGGTATATTTTTGAGGTATCTTAACCTTTAACCGTAACCGCTTTCAGTCCCTGTTTGGAACTCGATTGATGGAAGATAAGCTTTTGGTTTCTACAAACATTGATTGGTGGCAGTCAATCGTTATGTTGGTATTTGCGTATAATAAAATTCAGAAGATGTTTTTACAGTGAATTTGGCCACTCATCATCGTCACGATTAACTCCCGGTTTCTAGAAGCGTTTGCAATTTAATCTGTGAAATCTCACGAGACCGACACAATTCATTGTGTTACTTTGGTCAAGCAATCATAATATCATACACATAGCATAAGAACATAATAGCTAAGAAGAGAGATGTTACATTAGATCAATGACCAAGAATATGCACTGGCTTTCAGGAACCGAAACTTAGATATGCAGTTTGACCAATGGAATTACCGTTTATTAAAATCGGTAATTTCATTGTTCCAAGGGGTGTATTTATTACCTCTGACAGGGTCGGTCGTGGGCTGCGGCATGCTGAGGCTGAGCGTGTGCGGCCTGGCCGGCGCCGCCCACAGCGTCGGATCCACCGCGGACAGGGCGCGCGCCAGGTTCGCGGGAGTCACCTCCAGACCCTGGAAGATGAGAGGAGTGTTTTGATATTTGACCAGATTGATGAAGCTGCTAAAGGCACATTTATTTGAGAGGATGGAAACTTCGTTATGATATTAGTATAGTAATATTTTAGTTTGGATTACATTTGGAAAAGCCTTATTGCTGCAGTAGAACGTCATCTTGCTGAAATGATAATGATTTCAGTTACGGTCGTTGAAACTAAAAACTTTGGTCTAATTAATGACTTTGGCTACTCATTTCCTTATTCTTGTTTTCTTCCTTTATTTAAACTTGATTAAAAACTTAGTTTTGTCTCTTTACCTTCAATTCAGTCCAGATATCAGCCAGTATCTGGTGGCGCCGCTTGTCGTCGTGGCTGAGGGGGTGCGGGTGAGGCACGGGTGGCGCGGGGGGCGGGGAGTCTCTGAACGACACCAGAGAACCGCAGGAACCGACGTCTACCAAGTGCACTGGAATTTTGGAAATATATGCTTTTAGAAAATGATAACGTGCTTCGAAACCCGCATAAAGATGTGAAGATTATGAATAAGTGTATGTTAATGTAAACTTGGGTAATGCCAAACTGATAAACACAACAAAGCTCTTTGAACTAAAATCAGCACTGTGCTGTGGGTCCTTCTTTCCACAGTCACGACGTGCAACTCCCGACTATTACTATTCCGTGCTTATAATGAAAGCTTTTGTTTTTACTACAATAATTCTGTTATCTTTTCTTATACAATTCTTCTTTAGTCCTTTAACTGTTGTTAAATGATAGTTTACTGATTTCTATAGCTCTTATTACTTTAGCTGATGTCAATCAAGCGACTTTTTGCTTTAAGGCGAACCCCGCTTAGCAGGTCATACCTGAGGGCACGAATCCAGCTGCGAAACCAATAATAATTATATGCTTTTCGCGTGGATAACTTTGCTTGCGCGATGCAGGACTTGTGACGTCAGGTCTTTGATGCGAAGTTCGCATGTGGTGTTGTAGATCCGCCACTGATCTAAGGACCTTTATGAAACTTAATCTTGTAAGTCTCTTGGCAAATGAGGCGTAAGGGGCGTATGAGGCGTCGCGGCTGAGGTCACTGCTGCCGCACCAGCAGAGCGCTCAACAATCTATGGACCTCTTGACCGTCCTTACCTTGTAAGTCCCTTGGCGAATGAGGCGTAAGGGGCGTATGAGGCGTAGCTGGCGATGGCCGCGGCTGAGGTCGCAGCTGCCGCACCAGCAGAGAGCTCAACGCGCGGTTCTGTGCCTCCAGCTCGCGGATACGGGCGCGCGCGCATCCCAATTCTTCGCGTACGCTCTGGGGGAAAGGAAACGATATTTTATTAGTAAATGTGGTAAAAACTCCTGTATGGAGAAGATAGGGTGTGTGCAATCAGAACTTTTGGATCGATGAATCGGATCGTAATTTCTATTATTCGATTAAAACTGTGAATCTCACCCTTTCAGTTGGATCAATCTTTTGAAAATTATTAATTCAGTTGTTTAAAACGCACTTAAATACTTAAACGCAGTAAATACAAATACGAACACATCAGAATTTTAAATAATGTTGCTCTACAAACCTAAAACATAAAGAGACCTTCCAATCTCGTCCAATCTTTACCAAAAATACCTTTGAAATCTTAAAACATCTATTACGCGTCTTCCCCAACAGCTATCAACATCAACATAGAAAACTTCACCGAATCTCCCCCCTCACAGGATCTCGTCAAAACGTCTTCGAAATAAACGCGTACATTTTAATTATACTTCATTAGTTAAATTAAATTCGAGTGGGGTAATTATAGGGGGATCTCGGCTACTCGTATACGAAATAAGGATGTTTCGGGAAACTCTCGGACCTCGCTGAGGAAGATTTAGCGGGTTTAGAGCGCTCATAACTTAGTTAGGGGATAGGTTTAGTTAGGAACTCTGAGCAGCTTAGGTAAACAAAGTTTTGCTGCCAGCTTAGACGAGGAAAGCTGTGGTTAGATTATGTCTCTAATAGCAATAGAGAATTTTCGTGTGCTTTACAAAAGAGCCTGATGTCTATTGACGAAATCACTTCTGGACCGCTACGTTTTTTTCTCAGCACTTATTTTACCAAAGACTACTAAGTAACTACAGAGTACCAGCTATTTAAGTGGTACCAAACTATATTAAAAAAAAATGGGTATCCTATCCTAAATGGATAAAACACGCGAGTAAAGAAATTCTCATACCGCAACCATTTTTGTTACAGTGCCTCCCACCTTATAAATTCTGCGAATCTCACCAACCATAATGCACAAACCAAGTTTAATTAAACATTTCCACGAACTTCAGCTTCAGTTTTAATAAATTTAATAAAGCGTAAATAATATTAATGGAGTAGAGTTATAAATTTTAAGTGATTTTCGTTTAGACAGAAAGGATTTAAATGTAACGGTAAGTAATGTCATGTCGAGGGGACGAAGATAAGTTTCTTTGAAGGTAAGATGTTGAGATATTTTTGGGAGACTGCTGTATTAATTAGGGCTGATTTAATTATGTTAAGGAGTGGAATTGATTGTTTGTTTTGGTGTCTTATTATACGTTCTGTCGATAATATCTTCTTCTTTTTTTCATGTTTTTGGTGATATTTTAGGAATCACTACATATTATACAACAAAGTCCCTCCGCCGCGTCTGTCTGTCTGAACGCGATAAAATCAAAACCTACTGAACTACCAAACGCATTTTCATACGGGTTTCACCAATGGATGGAGTAGGAGTAATTCATGAGTAAGGTTTATGTTTATAATTCATTAAGGTTTTGTGTACGATTTAGGCGTTAAAACCGTGCGAAGCAGGGGCGAGTCGTAGTTCTAAATAAATCGCAGTGTTTCTCAATTCTATCTGCTATTCTATTATTCCAGAATTAAATCTACAACGTCATTAATTTTAATAACAAATACATAGCTAAGTAATAGGTATAGTAATACCGTTATCATCTCCTTCCAAGTACCAAGTCACTCAAAATTACTCTTACGTAAACTAATAATCTTCCCTGTCGCCTCATCCCACATGCGAAGACTGAAGTCTCTAATTACTCCAGAAGGAGTCTGTCTATACACGTACTCTATATATTATCAATAAACTCAAAGGAGACAAGCATTCATCATTTCTAATCACTATATGACGTAAATTGCCTGATAATATCCTTAATGTCATCTCAGAATTTACACGGCTGAGCCGCTAATAGATTTAGAATATTGATGAAGATTGAGTGCACAAAGTTTCATCGTAAATTAAGTTTGCAGCTCCAACTTGACCATTTGTGGTGATAAAACAACTTAGGAATCATTGCTTATTTATTAGCTTTGATATTTCAAGAAAATTTGACTGTGGAAGTTAATTGTTTTTTATTTCAATGAAGAGTTCATTTCTGCCCCATTTGGTCTTCGCAGTTTTATGTTTTTTTTAGCATTTCACTTAGTTTTAACAGCTGGCAACATTTACGAAGAGTCATATCAATATTTTTAAGTACCGTAAGTATACAATAGTAAAATATTTCACGCTGAATGAATACTTAACGACCAAAGTTTGTCATTAGCATTTTCCAGCGTTATGTGAAAACAGGAGCGTCAAACTTTGAAAAACAATCAAAAGCGGTCGTCGCTTGCAACCGGCGCCATCTTTATCAGGAAAGTTGGCGCCAAAACTACAGTAACATGGCGGACATTCACAAACTGGATTTAAACACAAACCGTCGCATTATCGGACAGATTATGCCCAGATTATAGTGGGCCAGGCCTTCTGAAATTATTACGGTGCCAGCTAAGGCCGAAGTGTCCCATTTCGTGCGATTTATGTGCGAATGTAGGCACCACATAATCCACGGACGCGTATACAAGGGCGACTATAATTATGAGAAAACAATTTCCGGGATGCATCTTAATGCCAGCGGGGATTACGGTAGACATTCCCTTTTTTGCGGATTAACATTGCCGACTGTGTGTCTTTGTTTTAATCTTTTAAAGGACTCGTCGAGTTCCGGTTGGTATCAACGACTGCTTTTGAAATGCACGGCCTGTAAATAAATCAACGGCGATCTTGAGAGTTTTGTATAAATTCTACAGAATAAGGATGTGGGCCAAAGTGTTAATACAATATGGGACCCGAAGCGTAGAGTCTATATTATATTTCAAGAAATCAAACCCAGTGCTCGAGCCAAGAAAGATAGTAACAGTGACCGACACAGGGCTGTGTAAACGTTTTACAAGAACAACGACGTAGGTAAGGTGCTTGCTCCTACAATATGTCAGTGCTATAGCAGACAGTGAGAAGGATCTATTGTCATTGCTGCAAGATTACTGCTCAAAATCCTCACCTTCTGCGACAGAAGCGCTCGCACGACCTGCTGCGCCACATCGTCGAGCCGTCGCTCTTGGTCACCCGCGCCCAGTCCGGCTGATAACGTGGACAGTTGACTGCGCAGCCGATCGTTCTCAGAGCCTAGGGTGGACAGCTGGCTCTGATAGTGCGCCGCAGACGCCTGCAACAAGCACTGATTGTGAAGGCAACGTTGCGCGAAAAAAGCGAGGAAACTGATGCCCAATTGGCGTATTTTTTGGGAGTAAACAAGATTGTTTATGTACAAATATAATTTGGTTATTAAAATGTTGTTTTCGTTCTGTTTATCACCTAACAAATGAGGCGTAAAAATATCGCAGTTTAATAATAATTTGAAGGCCGCAAAAGAGAAAAACAAGCTTTTCTATCGCCCACAGCTATATTTTTTCAGTGTCACTCATCAAAACGTCAGGGCCACTCCTGTCGTCGGTATACTGCTTCACTAAAAAAATACCCCCGAAAAGGGAACATCGTTCACACTCTTAATTAAGCCAGAGTTCTCACAACAAACGAAACCAGTATAAATTGACCCACTCCGCCCTCTTTGGCCTTCAAACACGACATCTCTCAGGGTCATTTCTATTCCGAGTCACGGCTCTACTGATATTTGCCATTCTGGAATTCTAGGCAACTTAAAGGACTTTGAATCGTAATGACCCAGCAATAAAGTGTATTACCTATTAAAGTGGTATTTATGCGGTGTGAGGTTTTCATTAGTCATCGAGTGAGGGCGAGACAACGAATCTGTGTGTCTGTGTGTCTGCAACAACACGCGGTTGATAAGCAATGAAAGGGTTAGGTTTGAATAGCGAGGCCTTTCAATTTGGACATGCTTATAATTATGACTGCACTGTTTTAGTTAGGAAAAGTCTAGACGGTTTACCGTTTTATGAACTGCATGAAAGTCGAGTTTTACTAACATGGAAAATTCAAGTAACTGAATTGAATACCTTCAAAAATAGGTAGGTACTTAATTGAACTTCAACTCTTGATCTGCGGCTTCTATGGAATGGTCACCACAATTTTGGCAATATCACAAGATCACGTTAGGTTAATTAGTTATTAATTTTGATTGTAACACACAATGGACGCTGGAAACCATAGATAATACCACCAAAGACTACAATATACCTATATTATACGGACAAATACCACTTAAAACTGGAAAATACACTGACCTCCATTTATACAAGTACGCTGGACTTACGATACCCTATGAAATGACAGCTCTTTATTGTGCCTATTTGAAGCGCCCCCAATGCGTGGGAAGAGAACTAAATCTGACGTAACTTGCAAATGGCCGCTGTCTCGTTTGAATTGTCTCCCGTGTTTTCGCGATTAAGCTTCTTTGTTGTGTCGTATTAATTTAGTTGATAACATAAATAAGTGGTGGTCATTCATAGGTCAACTATGAAAGAGTGTTTGTTATGCAAAACTCATTACCAGAAAGGAAGTGGGGTTGCATTCCACAAGTTTATATTAGACATTTAAAAATCTGTCACTTATCTTATTATACGTAATAACAATATATTTGTCTTTGTATAACCGGTTTTTTATAAACCACAAAATTTTATAGTGCTGTAAAAGTTACCTGTCGATAAAAGTTATCGATATTTTTCCTAACGATATTTATTTACTTTCAAGAACGGAAATCGCCGATGACCGATTTTTATTATGAATGTGTGTGAATGAATGTGTGAAACTTGTGAATTATTTTAAAATTATATGTATTTACGTATAATTTTAAAATAATTCACAGGTTTCCGACTGACAAAAGAAGACAGGAATTATGGCTGAAAAACATTGAAAAGCCTAGTTGGCGTCCGAAAAAATATGATTACATCTGTTCAAAGCACTTCTCCGATGACTGTTTTATTAAATATAACTCATTTTATTTTCTATAAATACCTTACCTATTCCACTCCATCCCAAGAAACCCTCATTTCTATTTAAAAAACGTTCCCTATTTATTTTTGGATTTAGTAAGTCACATACTAAGTATCCCCTTAGTCTGGCTTCGGATTATCCTAAGACTAGCAGTCTGCCCCAACTTCTCCCGTGGAACATAGCCTATGTCACTCAGGGATAACGTACCAATCCAACGGTGAAAGAACTTATGAAATCGGTCTAGCAGTTCCTGAAATTTGCGCGTTCAACCAAACAAACTCATCAGCTTTATTATATTCCGGCCGAAATATCTGTATCTGTCGGAAACATAGAAATAGTATTACCTGATGGTCGGAAAAGCCTTTTATCGATGTATTTTATCTTATTGTCCCATCCCTATCATTAGTTCCGTTCCCACCCACTTCTGCGATCAGCGCCAAAATGGCGAAAATCAAATCGCCCCACTATTGCTCGGCTGATCATAGGTCCAGCGTACTTGTATATATGAAGGTCAGTGGGAAAATATCTGTCACTGTCAAACGCACAAATGTCAAATGATAAAATTTTTGTTTAAAAAAGTTTTGTTTTTCATAAAGGTTGCACTTTTTTCTGCCAATGAGGTTTCTTATTTTTAATAATTGTCTATGGACTTTGTATTTCACTCACAGAAACAGCTTATACTTCAATTATTTAATTAATGATGTCTTTATTAAAATTGCTACAGACAGACAATGCAACCACATTGTTTGCGATACGATACTATAACAACTCAAACAATTTAATTAAAATTCCTTGTGATTGAAGGGCGAATCAAACGTGCGTTTATTTCATGATTTAATTATTTACCAACCGCCGCCCGCGACGCCATTTTGCCGTCTGCGCACTTAATTTAGTGAATTTAATTTATATTTTGAATTACGAATGAAACCGCAGATGTTTCACGAGATCAGGTAATTAAAGTGAAGAGTCTGTTTGATTGCTTTCCCATCGAATTGCGGAATGTTACAGGCCTGCATTTATTAATTCGCTTTTATTTGTTTTGATGCCATGTTTACCAACATGTGGCTATCAAAACGACGGATTTCAGATGGCGTATTTAAAAAAATAAAATAGTTTAGTCTTTATTATGTACAAGATATATAAATGTAGAAATTTTACATACGGTGACACAATGGGCGGCCTTATCTTTAAGAGGGATCTTTTGCAGACAACCTTTGGATGGATTATAGGAATGAAGAGAGACTATACTGCAGGTAGTCCATGGTGTGTACCATGTTGCCCACTTTCACACGGACGTAATAAAATCGCGGCGATTTTTTTCGTGCACTGGATATTTAACGCTCTGTTTAGCTTCGAGAGTTGAAAATCCAACAGTGTGTTTTTTCATCGCGTTGAGACGAGAGTGCAACACCGAGAGTTGAAAACCCAGTGCGCGATAAAATCCCGCCGCGATATTATTATGTCCGTGCGAACGTTGGCTTCATGTGTATATTTGCCATATAATTTTCTATTGACAATCAGCCAAAATGCTAAACTATTACATTCAATATTTAAATGGATATCTCATTAAATATTCATAGTTAAAAACATTTCTTGTACTTATTATTTTCTAGGGCCAGCAATTTTTTCAGAACAAATCCATAAATAAAAAGTACACGTCAGTTCAAGAAAACTGACCATTTATAAAACTGATTTATGATATCAATCACCGGCTGGCTATAACGCTTTCCTTAGTTTTATGTTTGGTAATAACAGCACAAGTTTGAGCATAAATCACAACCCTTTGCAAAGCAGCCACGATTTGTCAAACGTCGTTTTCTTTGTGTTGCTTGTAATAGCGATATGTCCTTTGTATAGGATTAGGTTACTTAGCACTATTACGTCAAGTGGTTTTATTCATACCAATTATTCATAAGGCTTAGTCTTACCAAAGGGTGTCGTGGAGGTCAGATAGGCAGTCGCTCCATGTAAAATACTGGTATTCAGCTGCATTCGGTTACACTGGAAGTCGACCCCAACATATTTGGGAAAAGGCTAGGCAGATTGATTGATATTTAAACATGAATAGAGCTCCCACTACTAAATAGGTCCCAGATAATGGCAACAAAATACGTACCATGTAAGTAGATCCGATACTTTTTCTCTAAAGAAAGTAAGGTTAGAGCTTAGTCACCCTATCCTGATGTTAATAGTTACATCCACCAATCACTATTCACCCCTAAAAGTATTTCAAAATTCGAGAAAAAAAGCACTAAATTTTAATAAGAAAGATCTTCTTTTTCTGCACGTTGATCACATCAAAATACACGAGCGACTAGCTATAAACACATTAATTTATTCACCTAATTAAATTATCCAATTATCCACACCACCATGACAAGTAAAACCACTAATTAAGAATTACGTAACATCATAGTTTTGCGAAATTAGCGAATCATAAGATTAATGGTTTACCAGAAATCAGAATCGCGTTGATGCCGAAAATAGTCATTGTTTTGTATGGAACGACAGGGGCTTTCAGCGAAGTGATTACATTTACGACAATAACTAGAATTAAAACGGAGGGTCATTAATCATGGCCTGCAGTGTAGACATCATTAGGTTCGTTCGCGAGCTTCACAAATGTTGGGGGCACAAGTAACTATTGTAGTTTCTTTCACTAATCGTGTGTGGAATAAATAAATACCTATATCAACTGCTGGGATGAACGTTATCAAAAAATGGAAAAGGCTTCTAAATCTATCATGTGTCGGAAACCAAGAGATAGACGACCTCGTTAAGAAATATTGATGTACCTAAGCTATGGCAAACATTTACCCCTGTTTCAAGCTAAGGTTTCCGACTGCGGTGGCCGTCACATAACGTCCGCAATTCACCAGCAAATAACGTTACCGAAACGAAATTTTTATGAAAGTAAGTTGGTATGTTTTTTTTAGAGAGCATTTTTTGCCACCGTAGTGTTAAACCCAGCTGCCATCATGTTCATGACAGCTGTCACTGCGGCCGTTATGTGACGGCCACCAATCTTCTAGGAAACCATAGCGTTAGTACCTTTTTTTGATCTGTCGTGTTTTAACTTTTCACGGATAGGTCAAGGACCCCCCCACGATTATTGTGGGAACAACTTATGTTATTAACGGGCTGTTATATCACAAACTAGGTCAAAAACTGACTTGTTATGACTAAGTAAATAGATTAACTTATCCCTGTTACTGGTGTGCCAACCATTTATTATCCTATCAATAATTCATAACGTCCTACCGGTTAGTTAATAGATGGCGCCAGTTGCCAATTTAGTCGGATTATCTTATCGCGGAATATGCGCAGAGTTAGTTTGGCATCCTGTGCCTGTAATAGCTACCTTGAGAGGGTTTCCATTGTTTTACTTTTATGAAGTGAACTCTGGCGGGTGAAAAAAAAATTACGGAATTCGCGTTATCGTCACCGAACGCTTAAAAATGTTTTCTTTTTGCCACTAGTTTTATGATCAAGGATTAAAGTTTAAATTGGTCATTAACACTTCTTTACAAACGAAAAATAATTCAAAAATAATAATCTAATAGTTTTCACTTCTAGCGGCAGTCCCCAAAGACTGCCCCGTATGTTTTTTTTAAGGATTTCTGACATACAATACTATTTTACTGAAGCTTCCAATGTTAGTTGTCTTTTTACGTCTACTTAAAAGAACCGATACCGAACCGGTTATGTTACAATTTAGTAATTACAGGATTTTTATTGAGTGCAAATATTTTGTACAGATTTACTCAAAGTAAAAATTTCTCAATCAATCGTAGCATAATAGTTTGTCAACAATTTTGCTGCCAGAAAATTATGAGAAGTTCAGATTTGAATCAACTAGAAGAGACAGAGTTCTTTGTGGATGTTTTCGGACTACTGAAGCTGGTACAAAAACATAATCTGATTAAATATAGGCATTATTTCAGAGGATCGAAGCTGTAAATAGCATTTCAAGTAAATAAATCGAATTTATCATTTTTAGGGTTCCGTACCCAAAGGGTGAAACGGGACCCTATTACTAAGACTCCTCTGTCCGTCTGTCTGTCCGTCTGTCACCAGGCTGTATCTCATGACCCGTGATAGTTAGACAGTTGAATATTTCACAGATGATGTATTTCTGTTGCCGCTATAACAACAAATACTCGAAACAGAATAAAATAAATATTTGGGGCTCCCATACAGCAGACATGATTTTTTGCCGTTTTTATAGATAATGGTGCGGAACCCCTTCGTGCGCGAGTCCGAATCGCACTTGGTCGGTTTTTTTTTCAAATCTTGTGTGATGTCGACCGCGACAGCTAATTTCCTAAACAATAGGGATGATGACTAAAAAACTTTTTTTTGTCCGTCATGTAGATTATGAAAAAATAACGTACACGTATTTTTTCTTATTTTACGTTATCAAATGATTACGGCGATAGATTGAGTTTAAATGTGCCATGACGTCACGAGTATGTAGATTTTATACATACTTGTGACGTAGCGACGCCCCACTCCCCAACTTTAATGCGTTGTATCTAAGTATTTTTTTATTAATATGATAAAGCAAAAAATACGAGTCTAATATTTTTTTACTATTTTTACTCATGGACTAAATAGAATTTCTTTTTTTTGACCCAGGCACCATCCCTATTATCTTTCCAAAAATATCGTGTCGTACAACCTAACGGACACATACTAATTGGTTTCGTTAGCGCACAACTATGGCGGGCCCGGAGGTTCGCTAACGTAATTATGAAGATACCTCAGCCTCAGCCTACCCGGAAACAGTAATGAATAACTTGCCTGCTTGCAGTTTAAAGTGCAGCGGTTTAACGTTCAGTGAATGTTACAGATAGTGAACGTTAATTATTTTGGTATTTTGGTTTACGTGCGCCTAATTAGTGGCAGATTTTAGCTGGTATTACGGATCTCGGTTGCCGTGGTTACGAGGCTTATGGTTCGATAATTATGATTGCGTAATGTTAATTACTTTGCGTACTATTGTATACAATCAATAGTGTTTCTAACTGAACAGATAGCTGTGCTGCTGGGGAGTTTGTTGCGCCACTTTTTCTTCCCAGCTAAAGCACTAGGAAGTGGTGAAGGGCGAGCGTTTTAGGGGACTGTCTTATGTAATTTTGACGTTCGAAAAGTGTAAATTCTCAGCGTAGTTTGAATAAATGACTTGATTATAATTTTGATAGGGTTCTAATTAGGGGGTAATTATTATGTATTGAACTGCTGGTAGATATTGCCTAAATATCTTCTATTCTATTCTAGGACACAATTAGCGGATCGTAGACTATATTGGTGGTCGTATTTTATATAGACAAAAATCTCATAATCCGTACTTAAAGTTGAAGTGCGTCGTCATTGGTTCAAAAAATAAAATAGTCACCCAAAAAAAAAAAACATTCTTTGAGTATTTTTCTGCCTGCACAGGCAGGCTTTTATCATTTCTAACGTATGAAAATACGTGAACGTTATAGGTTACGTTACCGTGGGTAGAAATTCCCATAAGGTTGACCGATGGCCTCGTGAAGGCCGCAGGAATCCGCTGTATGCGCAAGCACAGAAACGGTCGAAGAGGTGGTGGTTGGGGGAGGCCTATGTCCAACAGTGGACGTCTTTCGGCTGAAATGACGATGAAAAAAAAAATATGTGGCAAAGACAAAGAAAGCTGAAGATGATGAAATGATGAGAAAGCGTCTTCATATATTTCCATACATCACGATCACACGTCCACGATGATACCGTCACATTAGGAATGATGAAACCGTACTAATGGCAAGGATCGGAACTAAGCTACCATATAGGCTCGTGCAGACTTGGGCGACTTGTCGATCGCCACAACACCAGCAATTGTTCTACCGTGAAGTTTTCTTAGAAATTGTTTTATAAGAATCGCGTCGCGTCTGTTTGGTCAGCTATATCGGCAAGAGCAGACCTAAATCACAAGATTAAAGTTTAGCACTGTGAGTATAGCATAGACATGGAGTATAGTGACCAATGTAATTCGATATAGTATGCAATCGAAAGCGACGAAATCTAACTTATGGCAAACTAAAGCTCCAAGAAACGACATAAGAAAACAGAATTTAATCTATATAACAGATGCACATATTTACTGGGTCATCGCGGAAATGGAGCATGAACCCAACCTACTTGTACACTTTGTTTATCTTCAGAATACTTTCCTATTTTCTCTTTATATAAGTTAATTCGTCAGGCGCCGGCAACATGGCGCCGTTGCTAACAAACTGAGTCATTATGACAACATTTTAGTTGTCACGGACGAGATATAAAACGACATTTGTAAGGGAAATACTGGGATTTATGTTGCTTTAGTTATAGCAAAAATTTACTTAATGATAAGTTGGTTAGTTGGGTTTGCGCAGTCAAAACATTGAAAGGATCTGCGAGACACAAAAGTACGATATCTCCGGCGTACTCTGGGATCTTCTTCAACGCCATGAAGTAATGTGTAAATACGAAAGCAGACGTGAAATTTATACTGTCAGTAAACCACCCCAACAATCTTTAGACCCTACGAAGTTCTTTTCGTATAAATCGAAACCACGAGAAGTAGCGCAGTATCTAATCACTATAGATAGATAGAATACTCTTTATTGTATGTAGGTACACCATAAAAATTACAGACATAAATTTAGAAATTTTACTTAGGGTGACACAATGGGCCGTCTTATCGCTTAAAGCGATCTTTTACAGACAACCTTTGGATGGATTAAAGGTAACAGGAGAGACAATACTGTAGGTAGTCAGCGGTGTACCATCTACATACCTATACAATAAATACATATATATTTAAAGCATAAACTTATTCATATAAATATATAGATGGATACTTATATAAAATTATAAACATGAAACAAGAGCAAGGAACTATATGTAATGATGATGTTTAAGGAGACAGGAAGTGTTTTTTTACCAGATTTTTAAAAGTGGACAATGATTGAGCTCGCCTTATCGACACGGGCAAGGCATTCCATAACCGTACTGCTTGAACTATAAAAGACTTGTCATAAAAGCTGGTGGAATGCATCGGCATCTCTAGTCTCAAGTTTTCCGATGACCTCAGATATCTCTTATGTGTGTCGACAAACTCAAACTCAAAACTCAAAGCATTTATTTCAATTAAACCATTTACAGGCACTTTTGAATTATCAAGGGGTCAGTCAGTCAGAAATATGAAGCTAGTTGCCCATTCCAAAGCGTAGGTTCCTATGGAGAAGAACGGGCAAGAAACTCCACGGACACTCATTTAAAAAAAAAATATTCTTACAAAATATTGTTTAAATCATTCATGTTGAAATTATACATGTGAGAACAATGTAGAAAGACGTGCACGTAAAAAGCGCTAGTAATAAAAATATAAAAACAATTCAAAAATTAAAATAAGCTGTGGCAGATAAGAGATGACCAGCCCCTACTGATGGCGCCCGTTCACGAACATGACGCATGGATCAGCACCGTTTAGCTCAACCATTTTGAAGGGAACTCAACGATCGATCGTGAAGGAACTTGAAACGTTCTTTAAGTTATGAGGGTATCTAATCACTATGTCGGAAATTGCAGATACTGCTAGCTAAATATAATAATCATAAACCAAAAGAAACAACATAAAAAGCGAATAAAAAAATTAATCAAATTAAAAACGAACGAGCCTTAGTCGCATCGTTATCGTCATCCCGTTTACAACCTCTCGGAAAATGGGTTGGTACCGTACCATCTGAAGGCCAAGTCAAGCACCGCGCGCGCTCATTGGTCAAATCAAATACGAGTACCGTGCGCTTCCCGGCTTCCTGTTACACACGTTGCTTTTCACGAAATCACTCCCGCAGATTTATTATTTAGATTTTTTTAGATTTTGATTGCAGGTAAGCAAGAGGAAAGATGTTACACATGAAAAAAAAAGGCCGGAGTTATCAAAATGATTTAGGTACAGACACCAGCACATCAAACTACTACAACAATCTGTCAAATTACTTTAATAGATTTTCAACTTTATCACTAAAGCCAAAGGTACAAAGTTGATTGGGAAAATTTGACAATTTCGGGTAGGTTGATGTTGTTGTAATTAATCACATTTTACTTAATACCTAAATCCCAAAACTAACCACTAATCTCAAAAACGTTCGTTTACAAGCAACATAACCTGGTAACAGACCAACACAATTAGTATGTGAAGGTATATTCGCGGCGCGGGCGGCGTGGGGGCTGCATGCACCCTAGACCCCTGACTGTGATCCGTAGGGGTGCAGCCATTTTAAAATTATGTTCACAGATAGACAGATAGGCACTATGTTTTTAAAATGGATGTAATTTATATAAGGTTTTGCTGTGGTACGCTTAGGGTAGGGAAGTAGTTTTGGATTTGTGGTTGTGTTTGAGTCACATTTTTAAAAGCTGGTTTTTGGAGTTTACTCCTTAAGAATCGGTTTTCATATAAAGCAGGGGTCTTGAAATTATTTGAGGAGTGAAATTTATACAAGCGTATCACCTGTTTTATTCGTAAAATATCACGGGTTAAATTTTGAAAAAATAAACATATTAAAATTTCACAGTTCGCACTAGATATTTCGGCCGTATGTGTCCATGTACCCTCTTTGCCTATTGCTTATTCAAAAACAATCGTATACCAATCGTTAGTCGGAGCTGATACACACACACTTATTTTTATTGGAAAGTCGAATCCATTGATTAGTACAGTGTAAATTTTTCCTTTAAAAATAAATCACATCTGTGAGTGTCCCAATGTAAGGCATAGGCTTATTTTGTTATCAGAACAATAACATGTTGATGAGAAAAAAAGAGAAAAAAAAAACCATCAACATTTTAAACCTGTAATAAATAAGGTAGACTTTATTTACTTAAAATGTCGGGATTTGACGTCGTAACTTTGAAAAGTATGAGAATATTTCTCTGCTCGATATTTAAACATTAATTTCCCACTCCCACTGCTCCCACTGCTAAACAGTATGCAAAATCAATCCGAATCTGAATCGTTTTGAAACAGATTGTTAATCCATTGCTCCGTAAGCTCGAAAAAAAAAACTGCAGAGCAACGTAAATAACGCAATGAATGTTGTTGAACTGTCAAAATGAAACAGATTTGTCTTTATCGTTTACGAAAATGTGTTGCGTAATTAGAAAGCAGGTCTCAGAATGGCAACAGAATACCGTACCGTGTAAGTAAATCCCATACTTTTTCTCCATAGAAAGTAAGGTCAGAGCTTAATTACCCTTTATTAATGGAAATCGTGACGTTAATTGCTAATATTGCTATATCCACCAATCACAGGGTAGTGTGGTACAGTCACGAGGAATTGGTAACTTTCTCTAGGTAATTGTTGCCTTACTGTTTACCTAATTGTTATTTATTTTCTATTAATGTGTGGGAGGACTTTATTATCTTTGATTATTGGCTATTATTGTAGATGAATGGCTGTCAGTCAAACTAGCATTTGTCTATCTGCTAATCCTATACTATTCATCGGGCAAAAATCGTATTTATATATATTATATTTGTAATCACGTTCTCGAAAACGGCTCTAACGATTTTGATAAAAGTTGCAATAAAGGGGTTTCCAGGGTGGCAAAATCGATCTAGCTAGGTCTCATATCTAGGAAAATCGTATTCTCCGTATTTTCACCCGAGCAGAGTTCGGTCGCCCAAAGTGTAGAACAAGATACCTTGCTACCTTAGAATAATGACACGGAATTAGTAAGTGCCTACTATCTTTGCAGCATGGAATTAGTAAGTACCTACTATCATGGCAGCACGGAATTAGTATGTACTATCATGGCAGTATGGAATTAGTACGTAATATACATGGAATTTATATACAGTAGTAAATTATTTTGAATTAGAATATAGATTTTTTTTTTCTAACGGAACAGACAGCTGTGCTGCTGGGTAGTTAGTTGCGCCACTTCTTCTTCCCAGCTAAAGCACTAGGAAGTGGTCTTGGGCGTTTAGGGGGACTGCCTTATGTAATTTTGACGTTCGAAAAGTGCTGATTCTTCTCCTAGTTGGAATAAATGACTTGAATTTATGAACTATCCTTTACTTTTAAATGAGCATTCTGTATTTTGATCCGAGCAGAGCTCGGTAGACCATGTTCTTGGCTATTATTGTAGATGAATGGCTGTCAGTCAAACTAGCCTATGTCTATCTGCTAATACGAATAAATTACGATCAGTATTCGGTTTAGCAAGCGTAGTGATTATGTTAGCCCTTTTGATCAGTCATCACCAAAGCTTAGCAGTGGACTTTTTGGACTGCAGGAGAAAATATAAGGTCGAATTCGCCAAACTTTTAAAAGGTACCTAAAGGCTTGCAAATTAATTTTGAACGTTTAACTGTTTTGCTACCATAAATGTTAGACGACCGAGGAAATGCGACCGAGAGAAGCAAAACTGTGTAAGTTATTGAAAATGTTTATTAAATCAAAAAACACACGAGGGAAACTGATGAGGGAACTGAAAATAAGACAGTGGATATTATTTTCATTGTTATTCAGCTATTTCTATCCTAATGAACTTAAATTGACTACATACATGTATAATAAGGATTTTCATAACTATTTCCACGAAAACATCTACCTTTCCATGAAGCCTCCACTCATTTATTAGGCAGCTTAAACTATCGATTTTGAACCACAACCCTATCCGAGTGCCCTCAGTAACTGCGCCCTTGCACTTCGCTGGGGTGTAGCTGAATTATTGTTTAGAGGGGGTGGCCTATTAAAGCGGGAAACCCCAGCTATTGTGCATAGCCGATTTCCCGCTATCCGCCATTTTAATGTCCTTCAAGCGCGAGTTTTCTTTGTATGTGTGTGGGTGGTACGGTGTTAGTTTCGAGAGATAGCGATTAGAATACCTAATAACTACTCATCTTCTACCAAGCCTTTTCCCAATTATGTTGGGGTTAGTTTCCAGTCTAACCGGATGCAGCTGAATACCAGTATTTTAAATGGAGCGACAGCCTAGCTACTGGGTAATACGATACCTATTGGTAAGACTGGTTGTCAGACTTTCGGGCTTCTGACGACCCGTAACGACTGTCAAAGATCTACAGAATGACAGCCGGGACCAACGGCGTTTCACTATTTACTAGTTAGTGGGTTAGTAAGATTTCAGTATTTTATCAGATTTATCATAACCTTACGAGAAATCATGCGGTATGTTCTAAGTTGGTCAAAGTAGATGGTGGAAAATACGGATAAAGGTGGATGCTGTCGCCATTATTTCAAAATTGACGTTTGATACTCGGGAGCTCGGAACATTGCCCGGGAACACCCTAATTAGGAAAGAGATATTCAAGTAGAAGCGTCTATATTCTTTTATGACAATAGAGGCAACCTCTAGCAATAGTGTACAGAATTGCAAAGTAAAATCAAATAAAAGTTTAAAATCTGTTAATAGTATGAACCTGGTGCATCAAAATATTCAAGGATTTATGAACAAAGATTTAGAAGTAGAATTATTTATGAATTTTAACAGTATTGATATTCTTTGTATAACAGAACATTGGCTTAAAAGCCACCAGTTCTTGTTCAATTTTAATAATCACCAGGTTGGTAGTTCATTCAGCAGAGTTAATGCTATACATGGTGGCTCATTAATTTTAGTAAGTAACCAGCTTAAATTTAAAGACCGTAAAGATATTGTGAGCCTATCTGTTGAGCGGACAGTTGAAATAGCTTGTATAGAATTGGAGCAGTTTATTGTATTAAGTGTGTACAGACCTCCTTCAGGATTGTATGACTGCTTTGAAAAGGTAATGGATGAAGTGTTACACAAGATTTGTAACTCGAATAAGTCCATTATCACTTGTGGTGATTTTAATGTTAATTTATTAGAAAACTCAGGTTCTTGTAGTAAAATAATAAGTCTGTTTCAGTCCTACAATCTTGTAAACCTATTTTTGGAGCCCACAAGAATAACCCCTACTAGTGCCACATGCCTAGATAATATTTATACAAATGTTATACCAAGCCACAAAGAAATCATAAATTTACTAGATTCTGATCATTGCGGGCAGAGGATTTCTATCCCAATCCAATACAACAAAGTGGCTAAAAAGGATATCACTGTTAACCCCAAAACTTCAAGTCGCTTGGAAACTTTTAAAGTTAAACTCATAAATAAATTACCAGTTTTGTCTATTCATGCTGATCCTAATCATCTATATGATAATTTTTTTAATATATACTGTAAGCAATTTAATTCCACGTTTATTCCCAAGACTATCTCGGTTAATAGTAACGCATCTTTCAGTGATTGGGCTACCACTGGTATTCATAAAAGTAGAACACGGCTGTATGAGCTGTACAATGAAAGAACTTGTGTAAACACGGCAAAATTTAATTTATATGTTAGGAATTATTCAAAATTATTTAAAAAAGTTTGTTATATGGCCAAGTCGCGTTATTTGAGTTCGAAGATTAAAAACAGTAGTAATGTAATTAAGACGACTTGGAATATTATTAATAGTGAAACGGGAAGGTCTGATAACCGAAATACTGACTACAGCCTCTCTATTAATGACAACATAGTGAAATCAGACTCACAAGTCGCCACGGCTTTTGAAAATTTCTTTTCAGATATTCCCGTTTCAACTACTAAATCCCTCAACTCATCACCTTCTGTTGCTGAGTCTTTGCTAAAGGAAAACGTTAATGTTTGCGATTCGGAATTTCTTTTTGAACATATTACCTGTAGAGACATAATTAAAACCTTTCACACTATAAATGTAAAAAAGACTGCAGATCTGTGGGGTAATTCTGTAGAAGTAGCCAAGTCTATTATTGACATTGTATCACCTACTTTAGCTCTTATCTTTAATAATTGTATCGACTGTGGGAAGTTTCCTGATCTTATGAAAAATAGTAAAATAATACCTTTGTTTAAATCAGGTAGTACATCAGACCCCACAAATTATAGACCTATTTCGAAATTTAAGGAGATTAATGTAATGACTGTGCCTTCTCAGTATATTTTTGAAAATCTCTTATATGTCCATAAAAATTTAAACTTGTTTAAAAAATACAGTGATATCCATAACATAAATACTAGGAACAAACACAAATTTGTTGTACCTACAACAAGGCTCATGAAAATAGGTGGCTCGTTCAGATGTCAATGTATACGCTTTTATAATAAACTTCCAAGCCGCGTACAAGACCTAAGCCTTAATAAATTCAAATCATTCATTAAACGTAAGTTGTGCCAGAAAGCGTTTTATACCGTTAAAGATTTCATTGAGGACAAAAAGGCTTGGGATTGAGCTGCTCCAATTTATTATATATATATTTTTTTTTTTTTCATTTTGAATTTTGTTTGTTTTTCTGCTAACTTTAAATTATATACAAAATGACATGAATATTTACTTTGTGAAATATAATATTATTATTATGATGTGAGGACTATGTGGGTCATATATTTAGCTATATTTTACTTTTTGTTATGTTAATCTGGCAGTTTGAGTACTTTATGCGGCCTACCCAAATGTCCTTTCTTTGGTATTGTTCGTCGATTCGTTGAGCTCTTTTTAAGTTCTGAGTTGAGCTACACGATTGCTGACAAATGCGTGCACTGACTGGCCAGGTCCACTCAAATCTGTATGGTTCTTTCCTCAAAAGACCATTTCAGACACAAATCTACATGGTCCTCAAATTGAAATGCTCTGACCAAGATTATTTCCGGGTTATTATATACACATTGACATTAATGAATGTTATATATTCATTGACATGAATATTTACTTTAAAGTATTATATTATTTTAATTATTGTGAATGTGAAGACTATGCAGATATTCCCTTTTGTTTTGTTTTAATTTTTTTTTTTTTTGTTGTCAATTAGTTTTTATCATGGTCTGGCAATTTGAGTAATTTATGTGGCCTACCCAAACGTCCTTTCTTTGGTATTGTTCGTCGAATCGTTGAGCTCCTTAAATTCTGAGTTGAGCTGCACGATAACTGACAAATGCGTGCACTGACTGGACTGGTCTTCTCAATCTGAATGGTTATTTCCTCAAAAGACCATTTCAGACATCCATCTACATCGTCTTCACATGATCTGACCAAGATTATGTCTGGACTTTAAAAGAGACTGTGACCTCTGAGTTTGTTTCGGCCTTTCTTCTCAGAGTAGTCAGATAGGAAACGCCGACCTCATCTAGTTTTTAAAATATGATTGACGTGTAAAAGTGTTTGTACAAACCTACTTGCAGAAATAAATCATTTATCATTTATCATTTATAAACTTATCATATGAGTTTTGAAAGTGAAGTTTTTAATATAGTTTGTTATCTTGTGCGCTTTCTGTTTTGTCTATTGTTTGATCGCCGCCTTCTTGTTACTTGCGCCACGCATAATTTTTCAGTGTGTTTAACATTAAGGTATGAACAGACAGACAGTCGTGTGTGTGATCACTCTACAACCTTTATTACTGTTCACTATATTTTCCTATTGTCGTCATGTCCGCCCTGCCCTGTGTCATATTTAGAGCTTAGCACAGCTCTTTTTTAAGTGCGTTTTTTCCGTACCATAATGGTAAAAAGGAACTCTTATGGTGTGACTCATTCTGTCTGTATGTCTATCTGTCACAGCTGGTTATCTCAAGAACTACTAATACTGTCAACTTGGAATTTGGAATTTGCTATTTGCACATCCTCAAACATTTTTCTTTTTTTTTTAGGCCGCATATTTTTCTACTTTGGACGAAAAATGTAAAAAAATACCGTTCCCCCCCTTATCTCCATAGTTTGCACAGAGAAAAATCTGAAATTATTCTATGTGATAGAAGTTTACGTAAATATTACTGCAAAAATAATACGATGTCTCTAAATAGCACATTTTTTCAGAAATCATCAACAAAAATAAGTTTAGTCCTAAAACTGCAATATTCTACACCGCAATGTTAAAATTTTCTGAAGAATGTTAGGCCTCGCCGATTAAAATTTAAAAAAATTTCACGGTTCACAACCAAAATGTCCTCCTTCCTACCTACTCGCAGGTTGCTTTGGGTGAAGCACAGTTGTAGTATTTTCTGAGCACAGAAATATTTAGCTACCTAGACGAATGAAGCTAACAGTAAATAACTGTCCACCCTTCCACCTGTCCACCTGACCGCCTGTCCGCCTGTTCATCTATCCTACTTTTTAAGGACTGTACGTAAAGTAACACATCAAAATATTTATATATGATGGTACGGAACCCTCGGTGCGCGAGTCCGACTCACTCTTGAATGGTTTTTTGATACCTGAGTGGGCTTTAGTTCACTTTTAAGTATGATCGCGATTTTATTTGTAGTTTATGTTGAAGAAATTTAAAAAGATTAGATACTCACATATTTGGTCTTTCGCTAGTTACAAATAGGAACATAAGTTCAACAGTAACATAAAACAATTTTAAAACTCAATCAAAACATATATACTTAAGGATCAAATGCCGAACCTCAATTTTTTTTAAAGGTTTGGTAGTTTCCTACCGATTTCAAATCATGGTCTCGGCCTGATTATCATGTCTTTTGTGTTGTGGAAATCAAGAAGAAAAAATAATCTCTTAACGGGCCGGCGGAGCATGCGTAGTTCATACAAACGTAATACCAAAATAATTTGTAAATCAAATATATTCTTAAGGTAGTGTGTATTTATTCCGATTGGATTACAGAATATCTAGGCTCCCAAATATATATGTTGAATGGACACTGATTTAAAAACCAGTTATGAGAAAAATAAGTTTTCTCTACAGAAATTTGAAATTCCTCATAATATCTCGTCTTTATATCAGTGTCCAATCAAAATATATATTTGGGAGCTTTTATTCTGTAATCAAATCGAAATTGTATTACTAATACGAATCTAAATAACTGAAGTAAAGTTGTATCATGCATGCTAGCATCTGCAACATTTTATCGAGACCAAGTTGAAAACACAACGCCTACATGTAGATATATGGCTGTGTGGATGTGATACTTAAAGCATATTAAACTATCAGGGGTCTGTCAGTCCGTCATTTAGCAGTTATTACGAGGGTGAGCTCTGTAATCTTCACGGAGGACTCTCAAACCTTTGGTGGAGTATCTTTGTTGTTATATTTTGGATCGAGTCTATGTGAAATAACGTGAGGTTTATGTCACGTTAGGTCGTGCGCACCACGACAAAACAGTGCTGTGGAAATGTACTTAAAAACTTTTAAGACAGCTATAGACAGACTGTTTTTAAATAGTGTAGTCTATACTAGGTCTGCGCACAGCTTTACCCCGCATTTACATCCAATAACAAGTTGTGATACTTGTTTTCAACAAGTCTTATACCTATAGACTTGTCACAAACATAACGTGTATAAATTATATATCATACAAGTATTGACGTCGTTTCAGACATATTTTGTTAACTATCTTGTTCACCTTTTTGATATTTAGACAACTTTGGTCTTTTCAATTCGTTTTCGGTGTAAACGATACACGAAAACAGTAGACTAAACTTGTTTAATACATGTTTTATAATATTGGCACAATCTCAGACCAAGCGAAAAACTGTCAACAGTGATGTGAGGGCGGTTTCGTAAACTTGTGTGCACTTAGTGAGGTGTAGTTTGATTATAAATTGTTGTATATGTGTGTGTGTGTGAGCGTGTACTGTATTGTTCGCAGCGCTATTGTCTTGGGTCATTTTGTTGGTGATAAATTAAACTATGTATTTGTATTTAAATAATATACGGTACGAAATTAAATGTTTCGGGTTTGAACCTGGGATTTGATACTAAAACTAGAATAGGTTATTTACTTAATTGAACTAAGTTTAGTTCTCAAACCAATTTGAAAGCGTGCTTAGGTCCCAAAACTATTCTAGTTTAAACTGTTTGGATCAGTCCTGAAATACCAATTTGATGTAGAGAAACAATAACAAAACAAAGCACCAGCTGTGTAATAATGTTGGTTTAGTTCTTTACCTAGGTACTAGTCCGTATAGGTAAAATTACTGTACTGTATTTGAAAACAGTGCACCTAAATAAAATTATATTTTCTATAGATTATACAGCCTACTGAAATGAAATGGTTTATTCTGTAAATAGGATATTGGAATCAATTCCACTCGTCATCTAAAAAAAAAAAAAATTTGCTAGATGAGTTCGGCGTTTCCTATCTGACTACTCTGAGAAGAAAGGCCGAAACAAACTCAGAGGTCACAGTCTCTTTTAAAGTCCAGACATAATCTTGGTCAGGCCATATGATTGCCATATGATACTCCCACTCAAAGAAGATGCCTGTGTTTGGACACAGGCATCTTCTTTGAGTGGGAGTATCATAGTATAGTGGCAGTGTTATCATTATAGGTTGATTATGCTTTAAGCTGGTGGATTATGCTTTAAGCTTGCTTATAATAGATACTTGCAAGTTTATTCTCATTCAAATTTATACTATAAAACTGAATGTTTAGGAAACCAAAAAGCGTTTAGCAAGAAAACAACCACAACAAACAAGGCTTGTCCCCGGTTGGAACGGCCGGCCGTTTAGCGACATTAAAGAGCATTTATCGACCAGAGGGGGACACGCGATCATTTTTGGAATATAACCGCTCCTGATAGACGAATTAATTAACGACAAAAACCAATACATCTAGGTCCCTGTCACTTTATGAGTTCCCTTTAATTTCATCATTATTCTTTGATCCCCGCGGGGCGAGGCGGCTCAAACCGGCTCAAACTGGTTATGGCTGGTTTGTGCCGGTCATAACTGGACGTTCTTTGAGGGATTATGGATGGAGCGTGTTTGTGAGGGGGATGAGACGTTTTTGCGTAATTAGTGCTGCAAGTGGGTTTCTTGATAAGTGCCACTTCGGTGCAGTGTGGTAATGGATATTATATAAGAGGATTACTTTAGCAAGCGGTAGCGGTACAAAATACTAAGCTGTTAAGAGTTCGTAAATGTACGCTACTTACGGTGTTCATAAATTATTAGACGCTGTTAAAAACTCGTATGTGAATGCATGAAAGAATCTCACAGACAGCAAAATATGGAAATTCCTCTCTGTTCATTCAATTGAACACGCGTCTGCAAATAAAATAAAACGCGATTCCGCACACATTTCAGCAAATATAAAAATTCCCTCCCATTTCAGCGTCTGACCGTACCATGTAACGTTAAAAGACGATATTAAAGCAGGGGGGTTGTTACACAATGGTGAACAGGTACGAAATGTACGAATATCATTCAAAAAGTGACGGGAAATGGAAAAATCAAAATTCTCATCCGCCATTCAAAATGGATAGCTGTGACGTAGAAAGGGGAGCGCACAATGACCAACGGTGTAACGAAACAGGAATATACCGAGGATTTTTTATACTCTTTTTTAAATACGAAAGTGAATGAGATTTTTAAGCAGAAAAATTCAGGTGAAAATGTTTTAGAGAAGAAAATATGTGAGAGTTTAGAAAAACAAGTTCCACCTTTGAAACAGTTATTAGCCTGAAGTCATAAAATGATTATAGTTTATTAATGTATTGGTGGTGGCTAAGTAATAACAGCCGCACGGCTCTATCGATCAGGTTAAGCTACGCTTGCTGCGGTTGGTCCGTGGATGGGTGACCATCTTTACATACCAAGACCCCTCCGCGCCTCGGAAAGAACTTTAAGCCGTTGGTCCCGGCTGTTATTCGTGAATGTTTGACAGTCGTTACGGATCGTCAGAAGCCCGAAAGACTGACAACCAGTCTTACCATACGGTATAGTATTACCCAGGGTTGTCGAGGTCAGATAGGCAGTCGCACCATGTAAAATACTGGTATTCAGCTGCATCCGGTTAGACTGGAAGCCAACCCCAACATAGTTGGAAAAAGGCTAGGCAAATGTATGAGTTTCTATATGAATTATAGCCTATGTTACTCAGTGATAATATAGCATTCTAATGGTGTTTTTTTAAATCTATCCCTTATTTTTTGACATTATTAATTAAAATAACGCATTTGGGTATTGTTGCTTTTGCCGCGCTTTCTTAGTCCCTCGGCAATGTTTGCAGACGTACGTACTGACGGCTTTGATGCACTGCTGCACTGTGGCGTAAGAAATCTGCCTCGCTATTCCGCAGGCTGCGTGGCAGTCCCAACACTATCCTGCAATCAATAGCCGCCCGGGCAGACAGCCCGCTAGTGTGGGCGCTCGCAAACCGGACCCGTTCTGTTTTAGTTATTAAGTACCTACTAACATAGGCTAAACCAAAAATATTTTCTCTTTATAATATTCGTGTAGACAAAGATTTTAATCCTGTTCTTCAAGTCCTGCCTTTTGTGATACAGTTATTTAAAACGTAGAGAAATTTATACAGTTGTTTTGTGTTCACTGAGCATCCTACACAACATTATTTTATTTTCTATATAAAATGTTATAAACAAAACAAAAACATGGTAACGGTTGAAATCTGATCGGAAACAAACATTACGGCTGGTAGAGTCCATTGTGAGTCCATCTTACTCGGTTCTCCCCTAACTTTTCATCGAAAAATGGGGGAGAGAACAATGCAGCCAGCCATAATGAAATATTTTGAATATTTGTATTTGATTCCTCTTAAAAGTCTATATTAGAACACAAGTCTAACATGACCTCCCGAAAAAAACTTTTTTAATAATAGTCCAAGGGGAGATAGGGTTCATTTTGCCCTGTATAAGGGAGATCCAGGGGTCTTTCAGTGGATTTTTAATTCCACAGTTTAGAGGATATTTGCTCAGGAATTTGCGCTATGAAGATACGTTTTTATTCGTATTTTATGGTTCCATATACTGGGCTCACCGTCTCGATAGGGATCGTAAAGTTTGCTTGTCTGGCCACAGAATGCTGTGGTCAAAGAATCAATTTTGGTGTGTTTTAGAACTTTTATTACATTGGCACTTGGCCTCCATCTTTCTATAATAATTCTACGTAGTTGATGACGATAGAATACATTACGATTTTGGCCTAGGGTCTAATAATTTTTGTACCTAAGCTTAGCCCTTACGCCCATCGTGGTGTACGTTGGCCGTTCTATCGGGCTCACAGCATAGCAAGTAATTTGACACTATTTTAAATTAAACTTTGGTTTCTTTTAACAAGCGTTGAAATAAAATTTTTTTCAAACGCTTCACTTTTTGTTAAACTTTGTCTTTCATTCGGAATCTTTCCCTAGAAGTGAAAAATCTGAACACAAAATGAATGAAAAGTGAAAAATGAATTCATCAGTGAAGCGATCCAACGATGTTAGATTTTGGCACTCGGAATCATTTACTGTTCCACCGAATGATCAATTTTGTCGGTGTCGTGTGAACGTGAAATGAACATTCATTCGAGTGAAGCGTCTGATATCAGCTTTACCTTTATTGAAATGATAATGAAAGGTCCTTACCTCTAGTGCTGATGATAAGGACGCCTTCTCCTGCTTCAGAGTTTCCACGCGGCTCTTGTATTGCAGCAGCGATCGCACTGTCTCCTCCATCCTGTAACAAAGAGTAAAACATTCATTAGTAATATCTTAAGCGATAATGATCCTAAATTATAAGACTAACATCCCATTTACACGATGCAAGTTTCTTGCTTGTGCCATACAATAAAAACTAACAAATGACTGTAAACCAGCGATACTCAAAGTGTGCTCCGCGGAGCTCTAGGGCTCCGTAAACCCTCTGTGAAAATAATAGATTATGACTAGCAGTGGACGATTCGCTTTGGGTATTTTAGCTGCTTCAGAATTATCGTAATCTCCGTACGAATAGTTTCTATTTTTTATTATTAAAACTTTTTTTTATTTTGGCCATAATAATCTATTAAATCCAACAATGTGGAAAAAGTGAACTTATAGTTTATGCGAGTGTTATTTTGCCCAAAAAATCAATTAGTGAGACACAGTGGACGACAAAACTGTGCAAACTACTTTGTTGTGTTGGTGCTGCATATAAATGGCATAGAGTATTATATAACTCTAAAAAAGGACGATATCTTTATACACAAGGTCGCACGAATTATGGAAACTATATTTCAAGACGAGGTGCATTAAAAAGGCTCCTCGAAGTTTTTCGGTGAAACTGTGAAATAATGAATTAAACTGTGAATGTGTGTGTGTTTCGTTTTTCGACAATATCACGTGGAAGTGCGGAGTCTCCTACCACAAGCAATTCTTTGCTTAAAAGGTGACTTCACCAGGGACAGGTACTTGTAATTTAATGCAGTCATGTTATTTGAAATCAACATTTTTATTATTAAGTATATCTTGGATAGTCAGCCTACTATACTACCTTTAATTAATATCTAGTAACTTGGTAACCTGTGCAGTTTTCGAAGAGTAAAAAAAAAAAAATTGCGCGTATTTAATGATTTCGTTGGTACTTTTCAAGATGGTAAGTATTACGGATTCTAGTTGAAGTAACTTGTAACTTTGACGGAGTATCCCTCAAAGTCAAAATAAGTTTTAGATAACGGCCGTATCAAACACTCAAGCCCAGTATTGCCAAGTCTGGCAAATTGTCGCACGTGCTCGGAATATTTTATACATCGTGAATAGGCGACACCTAAGTCAATGCCTGAATGAAAGCACGCTGTTGGATTTTCAACTTTCGACGCTGAGCCGAGTGTTAAAAATCCAGAAGTGTTAATGTGCGTTCATTTAGGTGTTTCCTAGTTTTAGTGAAAACGCCTACTACCTTATTAGAATTTCATGAACCTATATTTTTGGAACGTTGATTCAGAGTTGAGAAATCATAAAAATTGGTAAAGGTGGGTCAGTAATAGTTTGGCGCTAGAATCACCTGTATTAATGTCGATTCAAGACGAAGAAAATGATAGAGAATCATTTCTTTGTTTACTTTGACATAATGTCTGTTTCATTTAAGAAATTATACCGAAGACAGAACAGATTTAAAACAACAGAAGACAAACGATCTTATAAAACACTTCATTATGCAGATGGATCAAACTGGCGAGCTGAAGATTTGCATACTCTGCGACAGAGAGGGACAAAAGACGTTCCTCAAAAGTAAGAAAGAGATGAAATA
Source organism: Xanthia togata (assembly GCA_963853775.1). Taxonomy (NCBI): domain Eukaryota; kingdom Metazoa; phylum Arthropoda; class Insecta; order Lepidoptera; family Noctuidae; genus Xanthia; species Xanthia togata. Next base: position 4,685,722 of record OY970802.1, on the reverse strand, counting down.
AGTGCATTTGACGCATGTCGGGACTTCATTAGCGGGAGACGTCCGTTCACGGGAGTGCATCAACGTCAAATGAGGACTAAGTGAAGAAATATGGGACTTGTTTTTTTTTGGTGTTGCTATTTTGTATAATAAGACGCGGTGAGTTTTTCTGCCTCGCTTTTTTTGACTTCCTCATTGGTCTAGTTGTCGCAAGTGCAGCAGTCGCTGAGCAAGAGGTCCTGGGTTCGATTTCCGGGTCGGGCAAAGAGTTAGTGGGTATTTCCATCTGGAATTCCTCATTAGCAGCCCGGAGTCGGGATTTGTGTTATATTGGTCTTAATTGTGTGCATTATTAGTTATCCCTCCGAGGAATACAGTCGACTGAATATCACGACTGCAGTCGTGATATTATATTTTGTTTTAAGACGGGGCGAGATTTTCAATATTTTTTGGTTACTTTTTCCCCCGTTTTAGTAACTTAGTTGTGATGTAATTGGAAAACATGATTGTCCAACCTCCTTTTTTGTCAGAACTGTCAAAAACATAACTCTTTTATTTTTGTTCTCCAAAATATTTCCAAAGTAAACAAGAACCTTAATCGGATTTCCTAAACCCCGTTTTAAATGAACATAAACAACCTGAATTATGAAAACGCTCATCGCGAAGCCACAATGCCACTGTTTTAATCTCAGAAATTAATCAACGTTGAGTTGCAATTTTAATACTTAATTCTGCCGAAGCTGTATTAAGGTTTTACATCACAAAAGGCCTTGAGAGCCTTCTTAGAAGATAATGCCTGAAACAAAAACCCCTCGAAATGATTATTTCACCCTCTTTTAATTATTAATACACCGTTGAGGGCCAAGATTACAGTATTAAGGGACGTAAAGGGTATTACGGGGTAACACTAAATATTACGTTTAGTAACTGCAGAGAACCGGTCAAATTGCTGCACAAATAGCGTTTAGTTAGCTTTTATTGTTTGGACGATTTGGTTAACTAATTGAATTTGAACGTGGATTAAAACTTGACTGTAGCTGATTTGATAAGTGATTGTTTTTACACTTTGGAACTCCTCATGTAAATGGATATCAAAATTCAGATGGGACTGGACTGATAAGCGCACGTGTTAAGTTTTTTTTAAACACACGGAAGTAGGCCTCCGTCGACTACGCTGACAAAAAATAATATATTTACCCTATAAACTTAAAAAAAAAGAAACATAACCTCAATGCATTTTCTAAAACTTTCTGCATGGGGGGGGGGGGGGGTTCTAAATAAGTCCCATTCCTCAAGAAGTTTTCTAAAATGTGTGCAATAGTTCATCAGCCGATTAAAACCACATGAATCTTTGGTCCTTACAACTGAAGAACTGGGACAATCCACGCTTGGTTGCCACTCCATTATTAACTCGTTCCCTAACGAATCCTTTTATTATAAAGCTGGCAACGGAATCCATTCCACAGATACTGAATAATGGAACTTTTTCAATAACTGAATAGAATGAGTTCTCTCCACCCGCTGCTGTAAGAAATTATTCACTTTTTTTCAAACTGGCTACATAGGATCCTTTGATTAGAATTTTAAAGTTCCTTATGGTTCTGTTCGATTTTTAATATCTTTGCGTTTGTGTGAATTTAGGTACGGCTTTTAATAAATTCCGGAAGATATGGACTCATTTATTGCGGAAATATTAGTATACTGTATGTTGAAAATGTCTTTCATAAATCGTTTATTTTTTACTACACTTTTTTTTTAAACTTTTTAAAAATATAACAATGATCTAGTAATTTTTAGAACAACATTTTTCTGCAACAAACATGTATAACTAGTCCTCCAGACCGTATTTCGGCCACGGCGGCCAATCTCAATGGAGACTAGCCTTCGGCGCGGGAGATATTATAGTGCACAAGTGTGTGCGCAGACACAGGTGTGCACCTGTGTCTGGAGGACTAGTTATACATGTTTGTTGCAGAAAAATGTTGTTCTAAAAATTACTAGATCATTGTTATATTTTTAAAAAGTTTAAAAAAAAAGTGTAGTAAAAAATAAACGATTTATGAAAGACATTTTCAACATATCTTGTGCACTATCTCTCTTCCCTCACTCCTCCCCTCTCTCTCTTTCCTCTCTTTTCTTGTTGAATATAATAAGTAATCAGTCAGGCGGTCCACAGACACATGCAATACCAAGGATTTTTTAAAGGTCCTTATGCGAATAGGTCCATAAGTACCGACTGTTATGTTTCCGTATAAATGTTTATTTATCCATGAGAACATGTTTTTTTTTGTTGTAAAATTTGCTTATTTATATTCTACACAACAAAAGTTACCAAATCACGAAGCTCGAGTCAAACTTAAACAAAATTAATCATCCAAAAATTAATTTCTGGGGCAGCAATTGGACCTTTTTTGCGTATTTCCCACGTGGCATATCTAGTTGGTCGGTTCGGGGGTCGATTACCTTATACCGAGCCTTATTACAGTGTAATTTAATGTTTTGTTTTTTTTTCGACGGTGTTTTTTTTTACGCGGGCAATGTTTTACTGCGGCTAGTCACGGCACTATCGACCGGGGTGCGTTCCTATTTTTTACCCACATGTTTTGCGGGTAGAAGCGGAATTGGTTTTCGTGGAGGTATTTTCGGGAAATTGCATGGGGGTGATAGTTTTGTAGGTAAAAAAAGGTAGGTATTTGTAAAAATCATGTTGTATGAAAAGAGAAAAGTGCAATCAAAACGCTTCGAAAACGGAATGTCAATATAAAACGTCAAAAAGGCCACTCAGACAAAATCACTGCTGTTGCACGCTAAACGATCTTTTTACTACGAAAATCCAAAAAAGAGTATTAAAACCACGGTAAACAATTACCATATTTTACCAAGCTAGCCAAACATGGCGGCTCGTCCCCTGGCCTCCCCTGCCGCGACAAATTACGTCGTATTCAACCCTTGACCAGATGAGAGCTCGTAAATCTTATCTATTAAAACCTGTGTCGGTAGGTACTGTGGTGTGGTGCAAGGCAGGGGAATAAAGCGATATAATTATGGATACGAGTAGTAAACGTTAAGTTTTACATAGATCAATATTCAAGATAGGTATAATAATGGCATTTGAAGTTATAATACTTAGCGGAAACTCATCAATAAGAATAATATGAATTAGGGTCACAAGTGCCATCATGTTAAAGTTTGTAAAGGGATCTCCATAAAAATGCTGATGGCAAAGTAGTGCTTTAGTAATGCTGTATTACTTACACAATTACTAAATTGAAATGCATATTGAGGAGTATTGAATTCAGATCTTTACACAACTGACCATTTTCCTCAAAGTATCTTTATGACACTGTTTCCTGAACAAAGGAGCCAAGTAATGAGTTTTTACTATTTACTTCGATTATCTTAATTTTGATTACATAATCAGCTTTTAATGTCCCCACTGCTGGGATTTAGGCCTCCTCTCGGTAATCCATCACGCGGTTAACTAGATGTCACATGTCTCCGAATTTTTGGTTCTAGGTCATGCCGGTTTCCTCACGATGTTTTCCTTCACCGTTTTGAGAGCAGTGGTGATGAAATAATTTACACAAAGTAAAGCGCCTCTTTGGGATCGAACCTACGACACCCACTACTGCTCTCTGGGCCACCACTGCTCTAATCAACCGACTTCAAAAAGGAAGAGGTTCTCAATTCGGTTGTATGTTTTTTTTTTTTTTGTATGTTTGTTACGCGATTACTCCGCCAATTATGAATTGATTTTGATGTTTTTTTTTTGTTTAGTAGGGCATACTTCAGAAGTGGTCCAATATATATTTGGTCAAGATCTGATAAGGGGTTTTTGAGTTAGCTTCAATAATACGTATTTTTCCCAGCTAGTATATGTGGACGACATTCTAATAGTTCCTGTCACTGTAATTTACATAGCAGGTAGTGGTATTCAAATTTTTGTGGGGTTTTGTGTAGGTACCACAACTAAAAAGTGAAAAATAATTTTGATTTCGGAAGTCGGTGGCAAAAAAACGAAAATAACAATCCAAAGACACCGACTTCCGAAATCAAAGTTATTTTTCACTTTGTAGTTTTTTTTTGAAGTCGGTTTTATTTTTTGTGAAAAAGATTTTTTTTAAATTAGTTTTTCCATATCATCAATCGCTTCTCGCCCTTACATAGACCACCGCTCCCCCATATCGATGTATTTGCCTAAACGCTAGGATTACATTCAAGCCACACTCCTCGCATTGTCGCCAACGCGAACGTGCTGCAGTGTACTGGGCACACTGCTAATGCTGAAGTAATTACTCATTGTATATCAGTTAGTCTGTGGCATTTGCATGATATTTGAATCATTGGTATGTGGGAGGCATGAAAAAATGTATGGAAAAATGAAGGTGAATATAAAAATGTACGTATGGGGAATGATTTTTAAATTACGGTAGTAAAAATCTGCATAGATGGGATTATGTAGATACTTGCAAATTGTGGTAGTCGGAAGTTATTACAGATAAATTAGTATGGCAGAAAGGCAAGCAAAACTTTCTTCTTCATAATTCTTGTAATCTGCAACCTAAAGGATTTAGGAACTCTGCTGTGAGTATGGACCTGCCTAAGAACTGTCTGAATTTATACAGAAGTTTGTAAACAAGATCTTCAAGTTGGTATTTATATTAGTAAACTTTCTAGGAAAGAGATTTTAGTACTCTTGCAATTCACTAAGTTACTTATCAAAATTCAGCTCATATCTGAAGTTAACGAAAATCCTTCTTACGATATAAATAATATCCTTCAGCTAACTTTATGTTATGTCACTACCTTCTGTATAAAACAATGAAACATATTACAAGTATGGATACCACAGCATAAGTAGTAGCCGGATTCCAACTTTGTTGTGAAAACTATCGATCAATTACTCCTACTACCCACCTTTTTCTAACTGGCTATTCGTCTTATCAGAGTTTGGGAAATATTCGTATTATAGCGATAGTCTTTTGTTTTGTTAAAGTTTTAGCGAAGTTGAAATGAGAATGAAACCGAATGGACATAGACATACATATAAAAATTCACGTTTTTTCTAAAGGTGTAGGTAGAAACTACAGAACGACACCTGCTACGATCCTTACATACCCCTTTTGCCTCGTTTACGTTCATACACGCACGCCGGTTGCGAGTACGCATCTGACCTTTCTTCACACTTTAGAGTCAAGAAGATTTAATAAAAAAATGCGAAGCTTACTCATCAATAAGAGATTACGTAAGTAGAAGCAAGCTAATCCGTAATTTACGTAAAGTGACGATCCTACATCCGCTTTTTATCTCGAAAAAGCTAAGCCACAAAGTTCATCATCTAGATACTTCTTAAATATTCAACCTCATTTTTAAGCCTCAAAATTCACTTTGAGAAACGACCCGTTGTTCGCATAATTTACGCCTCGGCATACCAGTAGCACAGAATAGTACAGAAGGTCGACTCTAGACAACATGTGGAAACAGGCTCATGCAAAAATATACGCATAGTGAGGGCGGTATCGGTCTATCTCGGTCGAATGGCCGTCGCTCTCGCTGTACGTGAAGCGTGTCTGTGTAACATAACATAACAATCATATGTGATTTCCCCGAAGGGTTAGGCAGAGGTGTACCTTTAGTACGCCCATATTTCGACAAGTATGTGTAAGGACCATGTAATAGTAGGCAATTAACCGGGCAAAAATCCAGACTCCGGGCTGCTACTGAGAAATTTCTGATGGAAGAACCCAATAACACTTTGCCCGACTCCGAATCGACCTCAGAAACTCGTTCACTAGACCAATAAGGCAGTCTAGGTACGCGTGCGTTCCCGCTGTAGGCCTATCGCTTCACTGAGACGGTTCCTGAGGTAGCAGCGCGGTGCGGGAAGGGTGTGGTGTCGTGATGCGCGAGCTCAGTGATTCGTCAACTTGTGACAACTGTTACCCCTCCAGCACCGCGCAGCTCTCTCAAGAACCGTCTCAGTTAAGCGGTAGGCCTAAATTTGTATGGAGCCAACCTTCTGTACATATCTATTTCATGCCTGTAGGTAGGAGTTTTACTGACGATATGCCTTAGTGCGAGCGATGGATGTAAATTTTTAATAAAACGCAAACGCAAGTAGCTGACACACCTGTGTAGGGGCTGATGTGTATTGACAGTTATATTTTTTTGACAGCGACACCCAGTCTTTTAGGGTAGTTTGTAAAATGTTACGTTGAAGAAACTTTTGGGTTAAAAATATTCAAGTAAGCGTATTCAAGCAAGTAGCAAGAATTGTTAATGAAAAACGGTGCGTAGAAATGCTTCGGTGCGTAAAAACTAGAATTCTTTCATGAATTCCTAGAATCTTTTGTTCTTTGTTTATTCTTTGTTTGTTCTGCTGCTATCTTTGAAAATATGCAATCTATTTATTACCTAAATAGAACAAATAAAATAAGACAAATAGATAGGTACTTGCGAAATTGGTTTCCTAGTTCCTCATAATGGTTTTCTTAAGAAAAATTACAAATGCTCACATTTTCAGCACAACCCCTCAATGCCCACATAGGGTGGTCAGCAGTATTTCTCTGCCCGATACATAATGGTCGGTAGCAATATTTCTTTCTGCGACACCCAATTAGAGACGGCTTGCGATAACGAGAGGTCAAAGGTCTAGGGATTATGAAGACCTTTTGTTGCGATTACGCACGGCTGGTAGGTCTAGGAGGGTATTTTCCCTTATTAGTGCTTTTGTTACAACTGACATTATTTGGGGTATGTAGGTCAAAGAAATTAACTGTGAATAGTTCCGGATTTTATTCGTAGGTTACAGTCGGGACCCTATTTAACAAAACTGGCAATGTGACATAATTTTGTCAAAAGAGACATATAACAACTTACAAAATTGTCAGATTGGCGGATTGTCGCCTGACGGGATTGTTAAATAGACCCCTGCTGTTCTAAAAGTTGACTCAATAAGAGTCTAGTTCTGCTAACATTCCCCAAATCAGATGGCAAATATATACAATTAGGAGCAACATGATTATAATTAGTTATAGAAACAGTCTGTGCATTTGACTGAAAATTTAAAAATATTTAACACGGTCTACTTCTGAAAACTTTTTTGACATATCTCGGGACCCTGGGGTCTCGGACCTTTGGAAGGCGTACGAAGGGCCGAAGCCAATTCGCAGAGGCCCCTCAGACAATTTTAAGTGATTGGGCACCAACTGCCGATTATTTCTGTTTGCTCTATGCAAGTGCACCCAAGAACAACACCCAAATGATTACTTGTGAAAACTTTGTATTTTAGAGGCATGAGGAACAGGGTGTAAAGCTCACTCATCCTCTATAGAAAAGGAAGGATCCTCCGACCAGACGGGTGTCGTGTCTGGCGGGCAACTGCCCAACGATTAATGTATGAAAGTTATAAATATATTGATCGCGCAGTAAACTCTAATAGCGCGACGGAGGATTTTGTGTGACGTGGCGATGTAGATGCCACCACAGTACCTACTGTATGCCTATATATATGTAGCTGTAAGTTTACCAAAATTATTTCAAAAAAACTGCCTCGCTAAATTCACAGGATACTAGCAATAGGTTTTCGCTTGTAAAATATTTACACCAAGGGACTTCTTCCTACTTAATTTCCCATCAGACAAAAACTAAACGTCTTAAAACCGGATTAAAAATACAATATTCTTAGAACCCTTCTCCCGCGTCATGAATAATTGAAGACTATCTATTCCCTGTGTTGATGAACGGCTATTTTTCAACGGATCTAAGATCGAGACTAGAAGAACGTACAGAAGGCAGTCTTCAGACCATTTTTGTGATAGAAACGAGAAAATGCACCTACGGAGTATGTGCGCCCATGGAGTCTTATTTTCGATTTGCGGGTGTAACAAAGATTTTATTTGGATTATTAGTTGGATAGTTAGTTTTGTCCCCGACAAAAAAGCTGTGCAATGGGATCGCTGGTTATAAGATAAAATACTTTTATCCGATGTTTTTTGCCGATCGTCTTTATTTTTTGACAGGAAAATGTTTTTCTACTTTGCATGATTTCTTGATTTTGTTCTGCAACAAATGATACAACTGACACTGCCTACCCCTCATGAAATTCAATGATGTAATGCTTCAACAATAAAGTATGTAGGTCGAAGAAACAGAATGTCAAGTAAATATCACGGGGTCACGGCTTAGCATTTATTTAGTGAATCGTTAGCAGTTCACTGGAACTATGTTAATGTGGACGTATTTCATACGCAGTGTGGAAAATATTACTGTTTTTATGTTATGTGTAGCTAAATAGATGGAGATATGTGGTCACCGCAATCAATGAGTATCTCGTAAAACTACGGTTTCCTAGAATAGCGGTGGTCGCCACATAGCGCCCGGAATTTAGCGGTGAATGAAACAGCAGCAACACAGCTTGGTGGCAGAAATAAGAATAGAGGTAGTAAGTACCCTGATAAACTCCTTCACAAAGAATTCCAACCTACTATTACTGGCTGCTTTATTCCTGTAATATTTTAAGATTTCCGATAATTCCCAGCAGCTAAATATAGTGCCTGTCTCATTTCGCTATTGGAGAGTGCGTAGTTGAATTTCAAGTAGGTTCAATGCTAGATTTATTGTGGCTTAGCCTAGACCTGCCTGAACTTGCTATTGTTCGATAGATGAATAAAGGTTTTCTTGGAAACCTAGAAAGCTCGTTAAAAAGATAATACGTTGATAGTCCTTTGTACTCGTATCTACTCAATTTCCTCGCAGACTGTAGCCGTAAACCTGACACATCGCAAATCATTATCTAGGTACTAGGTACCCATAGCTGTATGATTATAATTTCAGCTATTATTTTATTAATGAAAGTCTGTCATTGTGGTCATTTCTCGACGGTAAGGTAGCAGCGGATGTGGAGCTGTAGCACAAATTATGTCCTATCTCCTATCCTGCCATATGTGCCCCAATACATGCAGCCATAGCGACCTCTGCGCTGCCACCAACGATACCGTGGAAGTGGCCAAGTTTTGGGCCAACAAGATTGAAAAAATACACTGTCGTGCCATAGACACGTAGAAGAAGAATATATATTTCGTGGTTATTGATGTTAAAAGAGCAGCGGTGGCCCAGTGGTGGCGGCCCTGACTTACGAACAGTAAGTCGTGGGTTCGAACCCAAACAGGCGCAATACTTTATTTATTTCATCACCACTGCTCTCAAAACGGTGAAGGAAAACATCGTGAGGAAACCGGCATGACCGAGAACCAAAAATTCGAAGACATGTGACATCTACCAATCCAAAACCACCAATACAAAAGCAACCGTGCCCAGTGCGGGCACGCGTGGTGGATTATAGCCCACCCCCTCTCATTGAGAGGAGGCCGTGTCCCTGCAGTGGGAACGTTATAGGCTGATGATGTTAAAATGTTCAAGCGTACTTGGTTTTTGTTTTTGACATAAACTATATAGTACTTGTAACAATAACCTAGATTATCAAATCAAGTATGTGACCACTGGCCTCTACTTTCCAGTGCTTAGACTAACAAAAAACACACCCAAGTACCAATTAAATAAAGCATTAATTCCTTCACAAATTCAGCAGTTAAACACTTCTTTAATAACAAAGCTGAAAAGGCGTTTAAAAACCTGTGGCCGTGGAACACGGTCGCTATTAAGCCCCGCTTCGATGGAACAATGTATGAACACAATGCCACCGGGTGTAAGCACATTTTGTAGTGTGGAGCACGCTTTTAGTCGCACCGAGCTTGAGAGTTTGCTGGGTATGGTTGCAGTAACCGCTACTCATTGCTTAGGGAAATGAAAACTATTATAATTATGTCAACTTGATAACATAAGCCACTTTCAATCAGAATCTGGCGGATTTTGATGAAATTGCTAATCCATTGCTTCATATGTTTGTAAAATTTATCTGCTCAGCAACGTAAATAACGGAATGAATGTTGTTGAACTGTCAAAATGAAAGACATTGCCATTGTAAATGTGTTACGACAATTAGGCTGCGGGTTTATTCCAGAAACATTATTATTGAAAATAAGAACGAATCAAGTAACTTGCGCAAGTTTAAATTAAACAAAAAAAAAAGAGGAAATTCTATCGATACGTTATTATTGATTATATAATGTTATACTGAGAGGCAAACAAATTGGTTTTTGCAATCCTCAATGACATAAGAAACGAAATAATCTAAATTGATTTTACCTTTAAGTATACATCGGCTAAGACTGACAGAGTACAGACACCCATTTCAAATATGTATCTAGATTTAAAAAAATAACAGCAATTTATTTAAAAAAAAAAGTTTTTTTAAATAAAAATCTCTATCGCCTATGCCTCAGACCGCAGCTTTAGCCCTTAGACTTGCGCTGACTCGGCTCGGATATTGATGTAAGCGATAAGCGTTTTATGAGCCGCACATGTGCCACTTTTAAAAACACCTGTAAATGAGTTTTTGTACACAATATGTGAATATGTAGGTTGTAGGCACGTGTCGTAAATCTTAGCTATGTTGTGGCTTTGCATCATGAGATAGCTGGGTAAGCTGTTTGTGTTGGTGTAACAGATATTTTTATTAGATTTTATGCATCCTACTTGCTTGCATCCAGGTTTAAAAGCCTGAGCTAGTTTGTGAACTAGCTGTCAACTGAAGCATGAGCTGATGCGGTTGGCTGACCAAATAACTGCTGATAACCAAATAACGGCTGATTTCATCTGTTACAGATCGAATTGGGGGTAAGGGTAATTAATGTGTTAAACTAGTCACACGTTCGCAACGAATGCAATGGAATTATGACATCGGGAGTTTTTATTTCGTAAAAAAAATGCAATGCATTAGAAACACAGAAAAACAGGACATGTCTGCCGCATGTCGGACAAACTGTAGGCCAAAATAGCACAGAACTGATGCCCTGATACAGTGAGGCGGGGTCGCGACAGACCACGTAGGAGAAGGTGGGACGACCTGGATAGGTTCCGTCAAAACTGGAAGGAGGATGCGTGATCATGAGCGATGGAAGGAGTGGAGGGGGGTCTTTGCCCAGGAGTGGGACAGCAGAGGCTAGTAAAAAAAAGAGAATTGAAACACATACACAGAAACGAAACACACATCGTATGCTACGTAATAGGTATACGGTAAGTGTGTTTCTAATGTATAGATGTCTCGCTGATGGTGGCGCGTGTGTTGGATCATTTAGCTCCCTTCAAAATAGTTGAGCTGAATGGTGCTGGTCCATGCGTCATGTTCGTGAACGAGCGCCGTCAGTTGGGACTGGTCATCTCTTAGCTGCCATGGCTTATTTTAATTTATTTAAAGTTTTTGAATGTTTTTTTTTAAATTGTTTTTATTACGGAGTACGGACGTTTTTACGAATTTGCACGTCTTTCTACATTGTTCTCACATGCATAATTTCAAAATGAATGATGTAACCAATATTTTGTATCAAATTATTGATTTAAAAGAGTGTCCGTGGAGTTTCTTGCCCGTTCTTCTCCATAGGTACCTACTACGCTTTGGAATGGGCAACTAGCTTCATATTTTTGACTGACCCACCCCTTGACGCTTCAAAAGTGCCTGTAAATGGTTTAATTGAAATAAATGCTTTGAGTTTGAGTTAGATATTTTTTTTAGTTTGTCTCTACCATAAAACTAGTGGGCCGCCTAACATGTGTAAACTTAATTTATTCTAAGCAACTGCTTAGTGTCAAATCCCGAATTTCGGTAATAACGAATGAAAAACTGAATTTATTTAAATATTTTCAATAACTAAATATTAATGTAGAAGTATCCATAATCTTTTCCTACAGCCTCTTTATAAGCTATCGTTGGCTACAAAGCGACCCAATGAAGCGTAGCCACCATTCTCATAAGATCTGCAACAGCTCATTGATTTGTTCAAATACAATGAAATTTCTTCAACTCGAGAGGTCTACGTTAACTGGTTTCAGATATCGAAATCAATTTAATTTCGACAATGGATTCAATTTACGTCTTCTATGTATAAGAAGTGTTATTGAAATAGTATTCATCATTTTGAAATTATTATGTGAAGAAGTGTTTACTTCAAAACAAGTTTCTGGATACAATTGGTTAAATCTAATTTAAGTTGATTATAGCCGTAATATAGTTATGTGAAAGCGGTTCATAACTGTCGGAGTGCCCTAATTTTGTTACTACAACCAATTTTGAAGAAGCGCTCGCCGGCCGCAGCCGCGGCTCCGCTCGCTTTGCCCGCTTGGCTCGCGCGTATTTGGTCCCAGTTCAAACCTAACCTAACTTATTTGGTCGGAGTGCCCTAATGGCTATATTACTAGATCGTGCTCATATCATAGTTATATTCCTAGTAAGATAGTTATGAACCGCTTTCATATAACTTTATCACGGTATATAGCGTATTAGCATCATATTGCGACATATACACTGGAAAAACTTCATAGATAAATTCATGGTTTGTTCATCAAAATCTCCAAACGGCTGATTGACACTTCCCGTGACCGAAGAGCTGACCTTGGCCAAAGGCTGCCATACAACGTGGCAACGCGGCCAGTCTCTTGGGTACATTACCAGTCGACAGCGATGCGGAGGAATTTTTCGACGCCATATTTTAGATAGTTAGGCTAGGATTTTTATTTTAATAAACGTATTGTTAGTTGGATGTTACGAAATAATCAAGGTAAAAAAAAATCGAATTGGCGACCTTATCACTCCTCGGTGATCTTTCCTAGAAAAACATTGGATTATGTTGTAAACGAGACTTTTTTGTCTCATACTAAAATATTTATTGATTTCTTGTTATGGTTCTTAAAGATCAGAAACTTAACATTATAAAAACTTTTAAGACAGTCAAACACAATTTACACCCACATTTTTACACCACAATTTTTTTGATAACTTACGACCCACCACAAAACCCTCCCGATTATGCCCTAACAAATCAAGCAAGATCCAATAGCCATTAAATGAAATCCCATAAGTCCCCACCTGTTTGGCACATCTGCCGCATAATCTATGTCACCGGCCACTTCGGATCATGGGAATCACCTGCGATTAGTAGCCTAATAGCCGCAGTAATAGCCCATGAACATAAATAGCCGGACTATGAATTTGTGGCCAATTTATGACATTGCAATGGGTATTAGTGTCATAAGTTCGGTGGTAGGTGGTGAAAAGATGGTTAGGTTTTGGTATTTTCTTGGTTCAGATTAAAATTGCAACGTTAGCAAGACTCGAATTGTAGCCAAAATGAATGTTACGTCATCGTTATTTTGAAAAGTAGACACCGCAGTGGGTTGCATAGAAAGTTATCACTTTCGAGTTTGCTCGAATATTTCTCAAGACAAGGGTAAGATGCAGGCTTATCGGCCATAAATAGCACTTAATAAGCTTTCTGTTTAGTGACCACACTGAGACGATTATTTCGAAAGGATCAAGTAGCAGAATGTATTAAGAAAACATCTTAATACATAATTATTTTACGATAACTGGCTATCCTTTTTCTTTTAAATATATTTTTTCAAATGTGGATGTAAGGTACACCTCTGCCTAGCCCTTTCGTGATTACAGGCATGATTTAATGTTATTTTTCAAAATTCAAAAATTCAAAATATTTTATTTCACATAAACCTACAAGGGCACTTATGAAACTTCAGAAGCTAGGTGCACGGTTCCAATTGGTCGTTATGTATGTATTTTCAATGACTATTAAATTTATGTATGGGTATCATTCGTTAACTATACCATCCCACAACTCTTCCGATAACACTGCAACTCCACTGTATCCAGCTTCTTCCCCCCCTTTCCCCCTTCGATACAGTACCATAACTTACCGTGGAGTACAGAACACGGGCTTCCACTCAGCACCAACATTTCCATAGCCGATTGACTTATCGGTCAGAAGAGGTCAGCCTGATTTATGTACTCCCATTCAATTGTAGCTTTGAAACTGTTCGAATTTGAGAGTAGTATGGATTTTGGGGTAGTGAACTAGTTAGCTAGCTAGAGGATATTGAGTTTTTAGGTGTTGTATGTAAACACAATCTGGGAAAAATATGTATAACAAAACAAAAAAACATTTTATCTTTAAAATATGTAGACTTTTCAATTTTTTTTTTTTCATATTATATGGGATATTTCTAATAGGCAAGCAAGCATCATCTATGAATGTATATTTTCGATTTCATACAGAAATCTTTTTTGCCGTGGTTCTATATTTAATGTGATATTGTATGCTTCAAAATAGATTTTGTTTTTCCACCTTGCTTTTTTCAAAGACTGATAAACACTGATCCCATTAGGACATATTTAGTAATTTAAAATTTGATGGTTCAAAGTTTAAATGATTAAATATGCCTACCAGGACAACGCTTTTGTTTCATTTCAGTCAGAAAACTTAGCAAGAAGGCAAGCAGCAAATAAATCCCACGTGTTCTCATATCACCATTTTTATTGTCCATCAAAGATTCAATAAGACACAGAAACGACACTTCTTATTAAACTCTCTACCATCTCAGGTACAAAACGTTCAGTTTGATCGCTTCAATAAAAGTAACTGTGACGGTTAAAGTTGAACCGTTCGTTTTTGTCACACATTACCGTAACAATGAGATTAGAGTTGCCTTCAACTTATTAAACGGAGCACGTACGGTTCTACGGTAATATATTTTATTGTGCCGATTAAGAGAGGTGACACACTGTTGGAAGATTTAAAGAAAATAGAGTTTTAGAGAATCTCTCTAGTAGCCCGGTAACTAGAGAGATTCTCTAAAACTCTATTTTCTTCAAAAGGTTTTTTTTTTAAATTCGTTTTTTCTTACCTGCCTCTGGGCCTGAAATGGGTAATGGGTATTATAGATAAAATTCTAACAGGAATCAAAATATGTCTAATTACTCTTTCTCGTGTAAAAAAGCGTCTACACTAGACCTCAAAATTGTGATGGTTTCACGAAAATATAACCTAATTCATGATAGAAATTCTGTGAATTATATATTACTTCAGCCTAATACTTCAGAGGGATTTAAACCAAGAAATTACAAAACCTTGCGTGCATCTAACACCCTTAATCCTCTCTCTCACGAAGTTTTATCCCCAACGCGGCTTAAATCTAATTTATTTTCGCTACCTTGCATTTCACCTTAATTACTCACATTCGACCTTTAAAAGACCTCGATCGCGTCACATTTTCGTGACTGATATTATTACGCACGACAGCGCGTGTGCCGTGTGTCAGTGCTCTTATAAAGCGCGGGAATTAAAGCGGCCGCCATCTTGAAGAAAGTTCGCGAAAGATTGCTTTAGTAATGAGTGCTGTACTATGTGTAATGTTGAGCGTTTAAGGTGTGTGTTGTCCTTTTCATACAGAGAGATGCTTTTAAAATCGCAATTATGAGATATTTTTGGTGAAAGATATTTTTTAATTAATTTAAAGGATCCTGGGCATCAAAAAATTCGTCCGCATCGCTGTAAACAGGAAAAGTGCCCAAAAGCCAGCTTCAAATTGCCACGTTGTATTTTTTCTTTTATTTGCCAAGGAAACAATCAAATGGACTTTAATAGTTAAAATACATTAGACTTATACGAGTATCTTAAGTCTGTTAGCCTATATAGTATGAAAATATTATATTGTGTAAAATAAATATTTCGAAGAATTTAAAGGTAGCAAAAAAAATGTTTTTAGGTTAGAAAAAACAGCTGCTATACTATATAACACAGTTTAAATCATATTACGTTTAAGTTTTTAAACTAGGTTAATCATTTCATACAGTAATTAATTACGATATCCCCTAAAAATCATGTATTTATGTTGAAGAATTTCTCTTTTAACCAAAATCTTTTACTGAAATATTGAAATAATATTTTTGTATGGAGAAGAATCACAACGCGCACCCCCTTAAGCATTTGACTAAATGTGTGTGTGAAGGATTCCTCCACATTCATCACCGTTACGTTCAAAGTACAAGTGACACTTTCCTTAATGTAACGTTCAGGATTTTAGAGTTTGTGTCATTGTTTTACGGAAGAAAGGTGTAATCGTGTTTGAAGAGGAGGGTTATTTCGAGAAATGATTTAGGCTTGGAAATATATTGTTTTATTTTATTTGGAAAAATAACAATGCAAATATAATTTCAGTTCAGATTTAATTTGTAATTAATAGTTCAGAGTTATTGTGATATATTTCTTTACAGGGATTTTATTTTCACAATTCTTTTTCTCCATCAAAAATTTCAGTAGACGACAACAGAAACACACGACACAGAAATTACACTTTAGCCTCATTACAGTGACCCATTTCTTTTAACAATCAATACCAACATTGTGACATCTCACTTTATGACACTATTGTACCGTCACCTCTAAATAATTTTAGTGTCATTTTATCACTTTTTTCCTTTAAGGTTGTCGCAAACCGGAAGCCGTGGGAGCGGAAACGAGCCATCCCGACATCCGGATGTGACGTGGACTGAATGGCGCCAGAGATTAGCGGCGCCATCTTCATCCTCCACTTTTCAAATGGAAATTGACTTAAAAACTTTCCTATAACCCTATCTAAAATAACTTTGTTATTGTTATGGTGATATTAGGTAACGGGTGAATCTAGGATTTTTATTTTAGTGTTTTTCGAATAGCTGTCTTAACTATGAAGCCGTATTGCGTTACAACGTGTTGTTTGATAGGATGCTACAGAACCTAATTACTTTTAGACTTACTGTCTATACAGGAATCAGAAAAAACATGGTTACAATTTGCTTACAATAAAAAAGGCAATCTCCAATCCAAACACCAATTCAATTAATTCAACACAATGATTTGTCCCAAATATCACTTCAAGTCAATCTAGTCTTTTCTCCACTTGGTTGGGGTCGGCTTCAAGTCTAACCGAATACAGCTGTTTACCAGTATTTTAAACGGAGCGTTTGCCTAACTGACCTCCACAATCAAGTAACTGGGTAATGTACCCCTTGGCAAGCCTGGTTGTCAGACTTTCGGGCTGCTGACGACCAGTAACGACTGTCAAAGATTCACAAATGGCAGCCGGGACCAACGGCTTAACGTGCTTTCACCCATCCACGGACCAACCTCGGAAAGCATAGCTTAACCTGATGTATAGACCCGTGCGAATGTTATTACTTAGCCACGAGCTCCCCAAATACGAGTATCATGCCAAGTAATGCATTACAAACAGACATAAAGCCATTCCCATAACATTTAACCATCACATATAAAGCCTTCATAAATGTACATATTAATATCGTCCCACCAACACAACCATAATCAGAACAGCAGCTCACAGTTACCTAGCTCCTTCCATCCATCGATTCAACCTGGATTAGATTACCGTCAGTCTTAGCCGGGCAGCCATTAGACGTCGTTTATGGAGATTGCACCCCGTTCCTCACCCCTTGCCTCTTGCCCCCCTTGTCTCATCTCTTCTCATTAATCATCAGCTGTCTATCAGCTTGGCAGGTTGCAGCGTCGGGGTGGAATGATGGGAAAACGCGTGTGGGAAGTAAAGTTTGATTAACCTGCAATAGGTATACCTGTATAACCAGTTATCGAAATTAGCGTGTATTTAATTTCTATGGATAAGGTATTCGATACGTATGATTTAATTAGATTTGCATTTTTGTTTTTTAATCCAATTCAAAAAGGAGGAGGTTCTCGATTCGATTGCATGACTTTTTTTACGCGATTTCTCTGTCAACTATGTATTGATTTTGAT
The DNA here is from genome assembly GCA_963853775.1 of Xanthia togata. Taxonomy (NCBI): domain Eukaryota; kingdom Metazoa; phylum Arthropoda; class Insecta; order Lepidoptera; family Noctuidae; genus Xanthia; species Xanthia togata. The sequence continues at coordinate 4,668,025 of OY970802.1, read as the reverse complement.
GATTCTTTTTTTGTTTGGTAGGTCATACTTCAGAGATGGTCCCGGATAAATTTTAATAACTTTACTTGGGTACTTTTTGAGTTAGCTTCAATGATACGCATTTTTCCTACTTATTTCCCACTTGGTCTATATGGATGATGTTGCAAAAAACGAAAATTCAAAACCAGACTTCCGAAATTAAAGTTAGTTTTCACTTTGTAGTGTTTTTTTTGGAAGACAGTTGTTTTTTTTTTTGGAAAAAGTTTTGATCGTCGTCGTTATTTTCAGTCCAGTGCATTTGATAATACATAAGTGTCCAAAAGATTTGATTTTACGCTTTCAAGAAACCTACAATGAGAGATATTTAAAGCTTTCAAGAAATATACAATGTCTTGCCATTTTTCTTCTGCTTAGCGTGTCTGCATATACCTAAGTATAACGCGAAAAAATATATTAGTTTTTTTTTTAATTTGTTTGGATCGAAATTTAGTAACGCGAATACCGTTCGCTGACGCAGCCATTAGGTCCTCAGGTGTGCAGGTAATACGGTGCAAGATGGGAGGTGAGCCATTGTCAGTAGAGAGACGCCGGAGATCTGAGCCGTCCATGAACCCCTGAACTGTGTGCCTGGATGGGAGGCATTCTTATGGTTCAATAAAGAAATCAGGAGGTTTAAGCAGTTCTTGCCAAAGATCACACCTTTGTACTCATAATTATAATTATGTCGTATCTCTATGTATTTTATTGTATGTACCACGGAGTAAATATAAAGTTACTCCGTGGTATGTACAGACGCCAACCTACTACAACCTGTCAAATTTCTTTAATAGATTTTCAACTTTATTACTAAAGCATAAGGTTCAAAGTTGATTGGGAAAATTTGACAGTTTCGGGTAGGTTGGTGTGCTGACGTCGTACATAAATATAAAATAAACTTTCTTTGGAGGGGTTGTCCTCGGCTGGACTCACGCACCCAAGAAAATCTTGACATTGTGTAAACCTAAAAACTCGAAGCACCAAATAATCTTTAATAATCTGCCATATATTTTTCTGTTAAAATGTGTATGTAAATATATTTTTGCTCTAGTGAATCTTTATTCAACAATACCAAACACAACCTAATTACGAATCCTCTAAAAAAAGAAACACAAGACCGTTATATCCGCACTTCAGACCCACAAAGGCATTTTTATCGGCAATTGACAACAATAGATTGAGGTCAGACTGCCTTTGTCAGAACTACGTCCCTGAGGGTCATTGTTCTGACATCAAGTGGTGGTAAGACATCTTTGGCTTTAGTAGTTAAGTGGGCGATGAGATTTTACTTAGTATGTTGGCGAGAAGATGAAGATTTATTATGGATACGGACTAGGAATTGAATGGACTTTGATGAAAATATTGTTACCCACATATGTCTCGATTCCGTAAGAATTTTGGGATAAAAATTATCCTATGTCCTAACCCAGGTCATGGTCTACTTATGTGGCAAATTTCATCTAAATCCATTCAGCCGTTTTAGTGTGAAAGCGTCACAAACAAGCAAACTCACTTTAGCATTTATAATATTAGTTGGGATATAGTTAGGATTGTACAAATTCGAGAAAATCTTAAAGGATAAAGCTGAATATGTTATGCATTAAGGTTTTATTGTAAACTAGAGTAGACACCGAGACCAAAATTTGCAAAATTTTGTTGTCCGGGGTGAATAAAATTTTTGAGCAACATTTTGTTGTCTGGGGCGAATTAAATTTTTGAGCAAAATTTCGCTGGCCGGGGCGAACAAAATTTTTGCGGAACATTTAGCTGACCGGGACAAAAACGTCTCAATCTATTATCTGAATACACATTCACCTTGGTTGTCACATTTCATATCCACGGGGATACATCTTTTGTTTTTTATTGCTTCTCTAGTTTACATTGAACCTCAATGATATTATGAGAACAATCAAAGCCATTTATTGTTTGTAATTTATAGGTGTACCTACTACAAGTAGTTACATAACTAGCAAAATGTGGGCGACTTTATACCTAACCTAACCCAACCCTTCGGGGAATACATGCCTAGCTGAAAGTTTTTCAATAATTAAAAAATAAAGTAAAATTTGGGCTGTTATTTAATTTTACAGTAGTTTTGGTGATTATAATGGGCAATGCCTTTTATAAAACCTATTTATGCGATTAAATCTACTATTTTAAAGGTAGTTTAATGTATGTTGATTACCCTTTAGGTAGCCGAGAGGCCCTTTGTGCTAATTTCCACTATCAAGCTTGAATACACTCGCATAAATCAAAATTGATATTTCCACGCAACGAATATGCCTACGCCGTAGCCTCGTAGCTGTCTACGAGACTCGTAGCATTTGCTACGTCGTAGCAAGGCCAGCGCTACGGTTGACTGGGTCAGTTGCGTAGAACTCAGTGAACCGGCTGAACACTGTGCATGACATTTGTCGGGAGACTCTAATTGATATTAGTTTCTAGAAATGATAATGTTGTTTCTGAGATATCACTTTCGCAGGCAGATTTTCTCGCATTTTTGGGTTTATTATTTAATTTCATAACCAGCCGTGTTTTTATTGCACCCGGAAGCCGCTTCATATTTATATTTATTTAGAGTCGTCATGTTGTGGGTACCTTACCTTCAGATAGATCAAGATGGAACTTATTTACCGATTTAGACTCCATAAAAAGTTGTCCAAATTATCAATAATTGTTCTCCAATTTACTATACCTACGAAACCAATCAAAGAACATTACGCAATAGTATGAGAGCCCACGACCAAAACCATGTCATATCGTTTTTCTGGCAGTACTGGTCAGAAACGTCACAGTTTTATGGGAGCCCGTTTCTGCTATGTCAAAAAAAACAGGCAAACGGTTTCATAACAATATGTTTGATATTAAAAATGTACATAGGTTTCGTAATTTTATTACTTAAAAGTATATTTTCAGAAATTTTGAGTGTAAAATGTGGCCTGAGTGCATTTAAAAAAAAGTCAAAAATTTTAACAAACATAATTCATTTTTGAATTTGTCACACTTCCCACTCCCAAAAACACTTCGTCACATTTTCTTCGAAACATTTTTATCTTCATTCTCAATACCCCGATGAGATCAATTTGGCGATCATTTTCGTTCGCGGCTCGTCATGAAGGTGTTTCAGCATCTGTCAGTATTCAGTCCCCGGAGGTAGCTGATAATATATCACTGCCGCCAATCATTTAGGGGGTTAAGAATGTGGGAAGAGATTTGGAGGCGGCACTTTTAGTACTACAGTAAGGGTTTTTGAAGTGAAAACTTCTTTAGGCGCGTTGAGCACTTTTTGGGTGAACAGAAATCATGGAACTCGCGTCATCGTCACCGAACGCTTTCCATGAGCTATATGTATACTGTGTATATATGTGTACTTTTTGGCTGAATGAAAAGCGTGGGACTCGCGCCATCGTCACCGCACGTTAGTTTTCACTTCTATCAGCAGTCCGCAAAGACTGCCCCGCATGTTTTTTAAAATAATTTACAAATGTTTGAAATTCAATGTTTACTAAAATAATTTATTTATTTAAAGTTGATGTTGAATCGAAAGATTTAAGAAGACATTTCAAAATTTAATTTACCAACATCCAAAATTACAGTTAAGTCTTCCTGGCGAGATATATTTTCCTTCGCAACGATCTCTGCTCGATCTTTTTATGCATACACACTGTTGCCTTCTCCATTCTACATGCTTTACAGCTTCGTCACACATACACAGAAAATTGTCTGAGACCTCCCCCGTCTGTATAGACATTTATTTCGACGTCCATTTATTATTTTGACGCAAAACGTCTAAGTATGTTCAATTCACATTTTCTTCAAGATCTTATTTTATAATAATGTTTTACTACTTGATTTTGCTTTGTAGATAAGATGTCTTTATTTGCCTTAAACATGGTATAAAGTTGTTACAGTCAGATATTAATCTAAAGTCCACATGTTTACCTATACAGGATATGTATAAATTGAATGCAAAATAATAATAATTAGTTAATTGTTGTTCAATGCTCTCTTGATCACAGCTTTAAGGTCAATACAATAACATAATTTTGTTTTATCGTTATCTGCAATGACAATTTATAATTTCTTGTTAAAAAAATCTTTTTATGTCATAATACATATGTATGTTCTTTCAGCCATTCCAATAACCTGTTTTTAAACTAGTTAATATTATATAACAATTTTATTTTTTCGCATACTTGGCTGATTTAGAAGTATCTTGCAATACAAGTCTCCATGGATCTCTATTTCGAGAGTTCATTTGATAGGTTTTTTTTTAACAACCCTTAATTATTATAAACATTATTACAGATTTCGTAAATGTAGAGTGACGGAAGTGGTAATATACCTAGCTTTTTAAAGAACAGTTTACATGACTCGTCAGGACGGATACCAAAAAAGGCTCTGATGCATTTCTTTTGCGCAATAAATGCTTTGTGTCTATCTGTGCTGTTACCCAAAAAAATAAGCCCGTATCGTTATATGGATTCTATATAGGCGTGATATGTGGTGTAGTATATATGTTTAGTAATTAGGAACATCACTAGTGAATATTTGATGATAGATGGACACCACTAGTGTGGACACTGTAATGGCGTCTAAGAGCGATATCTGTGAACTAACTTAAATATAAGCACAAGTTCATTATTGTTACATTGTTTTATCATAATCAACATGATACGAGTACATGACGCAGTCGTAGTTGTTTTCATAACGTACCATCTTTTGCTCTTCCATTTTTTCTTTTTCTAGTTTTGGCCTCGAATGGATATCCCGTTGGAGGATGGAACTAGTGTAGTCGGGGATATCCGGGATATCAGTCGAAATAAATGCATGTGTGTGATAACCGTTAAACATCCATGTGTATTATCGTGTCTCACGAAAATGATAATCATCATCATCATCATTTCAGTCGAAAGAAGTCCACTGCCTCCCGCATCTAGCGGACTCCTGCGGTCTTTACAAGGTCAACGGTCTATCTTGAAAATGATAATAACTATATACAGGGTGTCCAGTAAATAGCACGACATACTGCAGGGGGTGATAGCTTGGGTCACTACCTATCAATACAACACAATATATGTTCAGCAAAATCTTACGGATTTACAGTACATAAGACATAAGAGAAATACTTTAAAACAAAATGTTTCGCATGCCGTCGTTAACAAACACAAAGAATCCCATTTGTACAGGGATATTACTGTTTGAAGTAACATATCGCAGGCAATAACTAAACAAATCGAAAAAAAAATTGTGAGTAAAATTGTAATAAATGAAGTGAAAATTCATCGTATTTTTTCAGACAGAAAGTTACTGAAACACGTTTCCTTTGAAACACATTTCTGGTTTGCTTTGTACATTATATAATATTACGCCTGTATTCTCCAAGTGGGTAGGAAGAGGTCCAAAACCTCCGTATTGAACCCAGGATACAAAGCTCAGCGACAACTTAGTGACCTACGAGGCAACCAGTAGAATATACGAGTATATAGATAAACTGGGCAAGTCAGACTCAAAAAAAAAAAAGAAGTTTATTTCAATTAACATACTTGCTTTACATTATATAATTTGGAGACTCCTTTCAAGCAAGGAAATGCTTGTGTCAGGAGAATCCGCTTTTCCGCTTATCATCATCCAAAATATGTAGAATTGAGAAACATGTTTTTAGAAAAGAACATCCAAGTGGATTTAAAGAATAAGAAAAAGGAAAAAGATGCACATATCGACAAGAATTCATTTGATTGTCTACATTTTGTGTTCCATAAATCTGTATCAATGTGTAGACGGTTAAGTACCCACTGAGTAAGTGAAGACAATTAAATTATTTTTTGTCGTTACATAAATCTTTTTTATGCTGAATGTACACATAAATAAATATAAATGTACACAGTAAACATTTGGTTATCGATCTGGCAAACGTTCCAGTTGATTATTCAGCGTATTTTCCTTTATGCTTTATGTGGTTATAAATCTCTGACGCCTTCACGCGTTCGTGACGTGGTGGGGTCGCAGTACTAGTGGTTTGCGGAATAATAAATATTATGGCTTTTTTTAATATGAATTTAAAAAACACCTTTTTTAAATAGAATCTAACACATTCCAGTGATTAATTATTAGATCTACAACTTTACAGTTAATTTTGATTGTTTGAAAATAACCTAACCTGCTCCTTTTTTGAAGTAAGAAAATCTATCTGTAGGAATATAAGATAAAATATTACGGCATACGAAACATACATTTAGCTGGAAAACCTTATTGTTGAGAAGAGACTGTTTCAAATGTTCAACATGTTTGTACACAAAAGACTCATAGATATAATACCCGTAGGTAATCAAAACGACCTAGAAGTACTAAGAGTGAGAACCCTGTACGTCAGGATAACTATACAATAAACTACCTAAAAACGTCACAATTATACATTTAAAAAAGGCCTAAGGAATTATATATTAGACACATAGGTTTAGTTTTTTTTATATCAGACACAAGCACAGATTGAACTATTTTGTATTTTATTTCAACTTAAGAGTCCTATTACATTTTTTTTACGGAAATTCATGATTTTTGACCATGTAATTTTCAGCAGCAGTAAGATATTTTAATAATTTGATTATAATAACTATAGTGCCATTCTTTTTCTTGTAAGTTGGAGTTACACATTATTTTCGTGTAATTTGCTGAATTGACGCGGAATATATAGTACTTTAATTTAATTTATTGTAATTTTGTCTTATTATATTGAGAAACAAAAACTAATGAAACGTATTCACTGTAGATCGAAGTTTTATATCATGTTAGTTTATTTGATTTAATTGTGTTTATTTGGAATATAATTGACATGAAAACCAAGACATTTATTGGTTTTCTTTACGAATTTTCCCTGAAAACACAAGGAATTTAAAGAAATTCTAGAACTCCAATAAACAAGTAAAACATTAAAATTATCGTTTAGTAACTTTCGCATTTATTAGAACTGAATGAAACAATGTGAATTTGATCGTCAAAGTTCCATTGCCGACGTTTTTCCTTGTAAAGTGAGTTCGTAAAATATTCATAGTAAATTACACGACAAGAAAAGTTAAAATGTGTAATTCCAACTTACAATAAAGAGAATGGCACTATCGATATTCATAATCAGATAATTCAAATATCTTACTGCTGCTGAAAATTACAACGTCAAAAATCATGAATTTGCGTCAAAAATGTAATAGGACTCTTAAGTACATACTTTGATATTTTATAAATGGTGTTCAGTTTCTTGGATGCCTTGATCGTCGTAATGTAAACTACAACCTATTGCTAATTTAGTTAAGTTTCTCTTTAAGTGAGCTGTAATTTGTTCTTTGAGAAATAAATTTCTTTAAACCGAACTCCTAAATATTCCATCAAAAAGTTACTGTATTTTATTACTTTCAGATACCATTTCGTTATAAAATCGCTGCCACTGCTTCCCCACCTAGATATTTATGTAAAAGCTTTATGAGTCAATCGAGTGACTTACGCTGGATGTTATTATGCGTTCCGTTTTTATGTCACTTTCATTTGGCAGCAGGCACGACATCAACTATTTTTGTACGATCGACGCGCTCGTAAAACGAAACGCAACGTTCGGTGTCGCATTGAATTTTATGAGAATTAAGGCATTTATTTAGTGAATGTGTTATGGTATCATCTTTTAGAGCGGTGTTATGTGGGTCGTATGTTAGGTAGACTTTCCGGATTTACTGTCTGTGGAAGTGTTGTGAACGTACTTTATGAAAAACGGTATGGGATTTCTGTTCCTCTGTTAAAATTGGCCATAATAGTACAGTCAGTGGTTGATAGTATTTTAATTATTACTAGTTAATTCCATATTATGTTGGCATGCGTTGCAATGCCTTTTTTGTGAGGAACCTTGTCCGGCGCGCACAAGACAACTTACCAAAGTTTCATCACAATCATTCGAGCCATTTTCGAGTTTTTGGGAGACTAACACACGGCAATTGATTTTTATATAGATATAGATTGTAGCCGTTTATTAGCATATTACACTACATGCTGTAATAGAGTATTAACATCGAAAGATCACTGAAAATTTCGAGAGATACGCTGATCCGAAACCAAGAATTTCCAGAGCTGGCTTGATGATGATGATCAATGCTCGTTCCATTATTTCCTTTTTCTACAGGAAAAAAGGTATTTTTACCTAATTGCGGGAAAATCACAACCAAAATCATTATTCTTATTATCTCACAACAACAGGCAATTTCTCCCCACCAATTTCAAACCAATACCATCCCCATAAAGCCACGCACCCATATCGTGCTCAAACCCATAAATACTAGCATTTCGTCAAACTTCAAAGCTGCGATTAACTCATAAACATTCGGACGAAGTTTCGTGTCGCAGATATGTCGATCGGCACGCCAACCGAATATTTGTAAAGTATTGAGATTCGTTTTTTTGAAAGTGGAAGGTAATTTGAGTGATTTTCAAAGTAATTGTAATGATTTGTTGGGTTTGTGAATGTGTATATACCATCCATGAAGACGCGCCCCACTCTGCTCCGCTCCATACTAAAGTACAGCTTACAGTACAGTAATCGCGGATTAAGGCGTCTCTTCGTGGATAAGAAGAAGAAACTGTCTAGGACGCTTTGTTTCTTCGTTAAATATTTCTACAACGACTTTCAACAGGATTGACATAAATAAGTTCTTAATATGTCAATCCATCTAGTTTCCATCATAGTCATACAACCGATATATTGAGATGTTAAAAGTCAAACAAAAATCTAAATATAATTCAAAGCTACTCAATCATTCAGTGAGTAATGTCATTTGGATTTTCACTGTGAAAGTACATTTAATCCTAAAGATGTTACTCAAGATACTCAACTCGTGATGTCCGTCCATATTTGTATATAACTTTAAAATCACTCCCATCAAAATGCGTCAAACATTCATTACCTACATAAAATCCTCAAACATTAAATGAGATATCAAGCCACTTCACATTTCAAGCCAGAGAAAGACAGCAGAATTCCTCCATACCTCCATCTCTTACTACCACTTCATAAACCGCCGGGTAGTTGGTCAAAAGATTTATGTCCAGGAGGTTTATCACCTTGACCATTACATTTGGGGGCTTAAAGAGATAAACTGAACTCAAAACTGGCATAAATTAGGCTTCTGTGTGAATGAGATAAATGTGAATTTATGAGGTTTACCAGAAAACCCAGAGGACGTAATTGTGTAGACTTTACGAGTAATTATTATGGTTGAACTGGATTTGTTTGTGTCTGTGTGATGTTTCATTGGTTGAAGTCTGAACTGGACAGTCGTAGATTGTCGTTTGTTTATGTACTTATTTTTTTAATCTCATCACCTATTAGGGCTTTGATACGTTGCTGTATTCACCAACAACTATCAATTAGAGCTCGTGAATTAAAAATAATAAGTATGCAGCAAATGGCGGCGCGCCGTCCATATTTGTTACGAAGTTACAGGAATCACCGAAAAGGTCGGATAAGAGTGACCCTGGCTCTTGACAGTTACGTGATGGTTGCGTGGTGGCCGTCTTCTGATGGTTGTTATATTCAGGAACAATCCAGATATTGAAGCTGCTGAATCACTAATACGATGCCCACTTGTAAAAGCTATCCTGTTATTTTCCGAAGTGTTTATCATTATTTGTTGTCATTATTATTTTGTTGCCTAAAACAGTTCACTGTTTTAGGTAAGTACGTGTGCCTGTTTAACTTCAGCGTGTTGGATAAATAAGTCAAAACTTTTCTAGTCAGCTTTCTAAAATATCTGCCCCGTCAGGAAAACTGCACAAGTCTTCCTTATAAAACGTTCACAGAGTAAATTTTCCATTCAACCTTATTAGAGATAAGCTGAGAAGAACGGGGAAGAATGTCGTCTCCGAGAGTATTCTAATTAATGTTATACATCAAGGCGACGGTTCTTCTCCGACAACGTTACGACTTTCGCGTCAAAGTGAGGGTAGACATGAATTTGTGGAGCATGGGACCATCTTTATATTTTTTTAATAAAATATTCATAAATACCTAAGATCAGTTTCATATTCGAATTTCTGACTTTTTGTAGCTTTAAAATAATGTTGTCATTTTTTTTTTTTTTTTTAAACGTTGCTCCAAGCTAGGAATTTCTCCTGTATCGTGGGTGCGTTTACAAACATTTATACTGACATACACAAGCTCCGTGCGGGAATCAAACCCGCGACACGCAGCGCAGCAGTCAATCGCTTAACCACTGCGCTAACCGTGCCGTCAAAAAAATATTATAAACGTTGCCTATCGTTAAGTAATGATTAACGACTGTTTAACCATTTTTTTTTTCGTTTAAATACCTCTTAACTTTAAGAAACCTTTATAAATAAAGGGGTTAGTGTCTACTAAAATACAATATAGTTTTCATTTGATAAAAATATAGAATTGAATTTACCTGCAAGATAAGTTAACAGGAACTTATCCAGTTTTAAGTTACAGGCCAACATTCTACCATTTATAAACATTTACTTTATTATGTAATCCAATCTCACAAAAAAATAATGTTCCCAATAGTTTACTACCCACCCAATAACATCGAACATCTTCAAAACTACCCGAAGAAGGGTCCTACATTATCCGAGATTGATGGCATCTCTCCAGAAGGTAATTCATTTACGTAGTTAGACGGATTACGTCGGGAAGTAAAGAGATTTGTTCAAGACGAGACTGTGTTCTGATGTATTACGTGCAGTAATGTGATTAGCGAATCTCCATAACTTTGAGAGAATGGAAATTATGATTATTGTTTTGATTTTGATGTTGAACTTTTGTTAATTAGATTTTTTAACATTAAGACGATGTAGAAGAGGCTTTGAATAACAAAAAAAAAAACAGGCGACACGGACTCGCGCACGAAGGATTCCGTACCATTATCTATAAAAACGGCAAAAAAATCATGTCTGTTGTATGAGAGCCCCACTTAAATATTTATTTTATTCTGTTTTTAGTTTTTGTTGTTGTAGCGGCAACAGAAATACATCATCTGTGAAAATTTCAACTGTCTAACTATCACGGTTCATGAGATACAGCCTGGTGACAAACGGACAGCAGAGTCTTAGTAATAGGGTGCTGCTTCACCCTTTTTATTCTTCTTCTACTTTTATTCAAGATTCTGCTTCCTCTTGTTCTTTTCGTATGGTTAGTGACTAACCTGGTGTTAGAGTTTTACAGCCACCCATGGGTCTCGGACTTGGCTTCACATGTGGCCGAGAAATATCTCTTAGGCATGACGGTTTCTCGGTTTCTCACGATATTTTTCTTCACCGTTTTTTAAGCAAGTGATAATTATACAATATACACAAACAAATCAACACTTTCTTCAAAAAAAAATGTAAAAGACAAAATAATGTTGATACAGACGACTCCTACACCACAAAAGACATACCTATGAACTTCTAAAATCACATATTTAAAAAAACAACAAAATCCCAAGGAACTAACAGAAATAAACTCCGACACATTAACAGCTTACACGCAAATCAATTATACAAATTAGAAGCATCTTCACCGAGCTAATTAACTAAACCGCATCACTGCAATCATTGGATTATTCAAATTAGCGCTAGTCCCCTAACCGCTACCAATTGATTCAGAATTCAATTGAATTGAAAAAAAAACGGAAATTAACTGAGCCCTTGAGTCCTACCCTTAATCTCGGGACGTGGAAATTTTGGTAAAAAAGTACCTTAAGTAATGAATGAAGGACGGTTCTTGTGTATGAAATGAAATATTTAGTTCAGCTAGATGAGTTATGGTGTTGTCCAAAATATAGGAGGCGGCGGAAGAACGCCATAAACTTGTGTAAAATAAAATAAATGTGTGAGTTAAATATTAGTTTTGAAACTTGATAAACATCAGATTCTTACGGATTACGGTATGGTTTGAATTTATGCACAGCATTAATTCTTAATGATGTTTAAAAGTGTTGAAAATCGATCGGGTCGGGTCCATCAGGTTAAGCTACGCTTGCCGGGGTTGGTCTGTGGATGGGTGACCATCTTTACATACCGAGACTCCTCCGTGCCTCGGAAAGCACGTTGAGCCGTTGGTCCCGGCTGTCATTCGTGGATCTTTGACAGTCGTTACGGGTCGTCAGAAGCCCGAAAGTCTGACAACCAGTCTTACCAAGGGGTATCGTATTACCCAGTTACTGGGTTGTGGAGGTCAGATAGGCAGTCGCTCCATGTAAAATACTGGTATTCAGCTGCATCCGGTTAGACTGGAAGCCAACCCCAACATAGTTGGGAAAAGGCTAGGCAGATTGATTATTTAAAAGTGTTGAAAATCAAAATTCGAAACTATCTTATCGCGACTTTAACACAATATTTAAATCATCACTTCGGAATCACTAGTTCACTTCACTTTCGGGTGACCACTGAAAATCAGCAACCGCCTCGCGCTGAGTGGCTTTTTGTCACAATCACGACGTACAGTTCTGCCGATTATTTATTTTGTGCGCTCGTGATTATAGATAATTTTTGTTTTTTGTTCGAATTAATTTACTTCTCTTCTACATGTGCATGTATTTCTATGACAAATAAACCTATTTTCCATTTTTTCACTTTAGTCATTCACTATTGGATGTAATTTTTACAACACAAACATTGTAGGACTTCCGATAGTTTATTTAAAGTGGGAATAAAAAATAAACCTGTACCTGCATACATATAAGGCTATGTACAGAACTCATTACAAGTAAAGCTCGTGTGTTGGGAGGTGCTTCCTGCACAATTTATTGTGTGTCCCGGCCTAGTGCGCCGATGGGAGAAGCTTTATTGCTAGTCTTTATGGTGGAGTTGATGGTTCATAGTCTTGGGTGGTAGTATAGCTGCATAAATTATATACCATTGGATTATGAAATGTGACTGCTAAAGTTATGTATTTTATTTCTATCCTTATGGAATGGAATAACTATGTAGATATACAAGTGAGTTGTTACAGAATAATGTTTGGTTCCAGTTACAACCATATGTCATGCAAATAAATTAAATTATTATTCACTTTCACCTTAAAATTTCAAGTTACTGAACCCGCTTCCGCTTCATCTCCTAACTCAAACTCCCTAAAAGGGTTGTCTAAACTGACAGCTGCAGCATCAAGAACAAGTAATTAAATATTTCATCTGATTAACAACACAAAGAGGTAGGCAGAGCTTTAGGGTGCTCACGGGGCCGACTTTAAATTCCTCCTTGAAGGAACCCAAGATTTGCGACTGACGGGTTAAGAAAAAAAAAAAAAAGATTTAATGGCGAAAAGGGGTGGTTGTACTATGAGTTATTACGTTAAATATTAATCGGTTTTGTCGTTTTTCCGGTTGGATTAGGAAAGTAGAGGACTTTTTGATGTGATGGGCGTGATATTTTAAAAAAAATTGATGAATTGAGAAATTTTAAAGTCCCTATTTTCCAAATTATGTCTATTCTACCAAGAATCTCTTAAGGAGCGAGGAGATTTAGTTTTAATTGCAAAATGAACTGTCTACATGGATAATCCTAAATGAAAAAGTTATGCAGCAATCCTAAAAAAGTTAAGCAATCAGCTGTTCATCAAACTTTCATTCTGAATGCGACATGAAAAACTTTTTTTAAACCGACTTCTATAACACATTCCCGATAACATTGTCACGAAACAAAACCGGAAAAACAAAACAAAAACTGGAGACAACACGGCATAGATTAACATTTTTACTGTTAATAAATTTCAACGAAGAAACTTAAGGATTTCATTTGGTAGTAACGAAACGGTGGACAAAGGGTTTTATACTTCGGAACTTCCGAAGTTACCCGAAGTTAGTCGAAGTTACCCTCCAGTTTTAAGGGTTTTAACGACAACACTTCTAGTTGTACCGCTGTAGTGAGGCAAAGATAATTTCTTACAGCCTATTTGCCTTCAAGGAGGGTTTGCTTAAGGTAAGGGTATATTTTAACTCGAAATGGGGACAAAGTTCTTGATGAAATTACTTGATTAAAATTTTGGATTTTTGTTCGTAAGAGAATGTTAGAGAGTACATAGTAATATGTAGCTATAGTTATGAAGGTAAGTGGTCCATATTTTTTCCGATAAATGCAAGAATTTGAGAAAGGTTTCGTGCTACACCAAAATAAGAGGGCCTAGACAAGCGTCGAAACCTTTCAATACTTTTGATATTTCTTCAAAGACTTTCAACAGGATTGACATAAACTTTTCGGTAGCTTATGTCAATCTAATACATTTTTGACTTTTCCATCAGGTTTATCACTCCTCGCAAGTCAAGCCTTTAGACTTCATCTCACCACCAAACTGAGTTTTTTTTTTATACAGAAGAATTTCCCTGTCTTCCTATTCATGTAGATTTTGTAAGATTACCATTTACATGCAAAGAAAAGCGTGGCTTCACGTGTTAATAAACACGAGCTCATCATAGCCACCCTACAAGGGCGTCCATATTTAATCACGGCGCTACACCGGCCGATAAATCGTACGCCCAAATTGTGAAGGATCTTGCCTTCTATCCGTTTATGAGCGCCTAGTACTTCTTGTAGGGAACGTAAATTATATAAGGGGTTCATGGGACCAATGGATCAATGTGTGAACCATACAAATAATGTAGGTACTACGAACCTGGTTAAAACTATAGTTAAAGGTAGTCATTAATATTTTACTTTGCGAAAGGTTCTATAATTGACCGAGTTCTGTTTTTATTTTGCGTTGTGAATTAAGTAATATTTGATTTGATAAGTGTCAAATGCTGTTTGCACTTAGTCTGAAGTAAAAATTGATTTTTGGGTAGTGCTTTTATCCCGTTACGTTTTCAAATACAAACAGCCATCTTTGTCAGCCCTATTTTGGTTGGAGTATACTACCCAATGCAGCTGAAGAAGCTGTATCAAATAGCCCTTTTTTACCTCACATTTTCCGTCTGCAAACTGCAAATATACTTGTAAATATACCTGCAACAAAAAAGAAAACCATATTAGCATACAGATTATCTAATCTCAGTAAAAAAAACTGCTTATTAAAACTTTACAAATTCAATTGACAAACTGTTCACAACTTTAAATTTGAGCTGCTATCAAGAAATTTAATTTCCCGTCTGTTCACAGTCTCCTGCCGAACTTCGAATAGAATATTATCCAACATTTGTGCGAAATCAAACGGGAGCCAATCAAAATTATAATAACTGTTCAGGTGTTGACCAGTTTACGTAGACCCCTGAGTTTCAAACAATCTCTCTTCACAGTCTCTAGATTCAAATGAGGTCGGGAGGGGAAGAGGAGTTCTGGTTACCCTGGTCAAATTTACGTGTTACATCGGCTAGCGTTATTGAAAGGCATTTTTGCTACGTTGACACTTTATAAAAGCATGAATGGTGTATTAATTAAATGTTATGAACAAAGTGAAACATTGTTCGATGTTGTGTAGCTTTATTATTTTATTTTATGAAGTGTTGCTGTGAATTTTAATATCAGTGTTAATAATTATGAGCAAAATTATTTACATATCATTGTCATATTTTGTGTGAACGCTAAAGTAAATAATAATCTTATAGCCAACGAGTAAGGTATAATTTATTAGATATATCTAAGGTCCTAAATATTGCAATTTTGATCACGATTGTCGTATTAAAAAAACCAAAAATCAAGTGATGGTAAATGACTTATATCTTTGTATTATGATTGTAACACCAGAGAAATTAATCGCTTATCAAATGGACTACGTACTATTTTTTTTTCTGAATTATCATTGTCATACAACGTGGCAATGCTGCTAGCCGTTTGGACACTTTTCCTGTTTACATTGATGCGGACGAATTTTGTGATGCTCTATGATTATTTCCCCTAATTTTTTATATACGTCAGGAGGAGCTCGTGGCTAAGTAATAACAGCCGCACGGGTCGATCCATCAGGTTAAGCTACGCTTGCCGGGGTTGGTCTGTGAATGGGTGACCATCTTTACATATCGAGACTCCTCCGTGCCCCGGAAGGCACGTTAAGCCGTTGGTCCCGGCTGTCATTCGTGGATCTTTGACAGTCGTTACGGGTCGTCAGAAGACCGAAAGTCTGACAACCAGTCTTACCAAGGGGTATCGTATTACATAGTTACTGGGTTGTGGAGGTCAGATAGGCATTCGCTCCATGTAAAATACTGATATTCAGCTGCATCCGGTTAGACTGGAAGCCCACCCCAATATTGTTGGGAAAAGGCTAGGCAGATTGGATTGACATATTATTATTTTAAATCTGTAAGTTTTTAAATTATGTACACATCATCTTGAAAACAACCAACTTAAATTGTCAGTATATTCAAATCACAACTGTAATTTTTGGACAGTTGTTAGAAATGGTTATAGCATGGCAATATAATTGAAACACTACGGTGTGCCAATTCATTTCCCTTACTGACCACGTCATAAGACCGTTATGTCGTGAACTTTTAATCTCGAACGATTTTTTCGGTGAACATCTATCTATGTGTTTGTAACCTTATAATTACATTACAATTCTTCATATTTAAATAAAGAAGAGTCCCTTAATAAAAATCTCCAGGCCTTACAAAAAATATATTCATTCAAAAATTCCCAAAAAGCAACGTCCAATTTTGCAAATTAAATAAGAATCTTGAAACCCTCTTTACCGAACAATTTCCTTCATTTAAAGCTACTAAAGTATTGGAAAGCATCCTTATTAAATTATAAAAAAGAAGCAGTTTTACGTCTCCCGTGTTTACCATCTTCCCCATAAAGAGGGTTGCCCATGGGAAAATAATTAGTTCACAAAGTTTCCTATTAAAATTCGGTTTATTTAGCCATTAAGCCATTTGACGATGTATAAACCGTTTTGCCTAAATATTAAGATTATGCTGTATATTTAAAGGAGTTTTTGATTTGTTTGTTTGTGGTGCAACTTATCATTTTAAGCGATAATTTTTTTTAAGGGAAAATACGCTAAATAAAATTCTATTTTTTTTCTATTTTGTAGTTGAATTTTCTAAACTTACTTTAATAAATCAATATTCAATGTATTTGTGTATGCTTGCCGATTTGTAAAGTGAAATGAAATGATTCTATTTTCTGTAAAGGTTTGTACAAACATTTTTCACACATCAGTAATATTTAAAAAACTAGACGAGGCCAGAGATAAATAAATTGTTTATCAGAAAAATACGATATAAGTAGATAAACAGAATCTCTATGCGGATAGACCGCTTATTTTTAAACGTCGATATTTAATATTATCAATAAAATTTAGATAAATACTAGTGGTCTACTTTTCAACTGCCCTATTTTCATTCTAAAATAAGTTTATAACTTAAACCGCTTGCAGTCTCTCTAGGGAGATTAGCAGCTTATTTAGTCTCACATCAATATTCATGATTTGTTTGCTAAACTCCGCTGTAAGAATGTTCAGAGACTTAGGAAACTATGTCAGAAGCTGTGGAGTTTGTCTTCTGGCGAATTTTATAATGTGTTTTAATATTAAATTGTTTAGGGGGAGTTCGATTTTGTTTGGAAGTATTAAAAGGGATTTCGATAATGGGGGTATTTTTTGTTGTTATTATGACGATATTGTTTAGACATTTTTTCACCTAACTATTGCTGTCCCACCTGCTAGGAAAAGGCCAGCCACAGGATCCTTCAGTCAGATCAGTCACCTCGCGGTACTCGTACAAGTCATCTCGTCATTTTTTTCTGGGCCGGTCAGGAAGACGTCTTCTAACTACTACTTAACTTGGACTTAATTTTCTTCTTATATGAGAATATCTGGTTTTTCTCGCCAAAATGACGAACGATCGGAGTAGATACGTTATTGCGCTCAAAAGGCTGACTAACGATAGCCATTTCACAATTAATAAAACACTAAACTCATTTAATTGCCTAACCCACAAAATAAAAAAGCGTACTCACAAATTAATAGAGTGGCGTTTAGAATATGATTATCAACCCTTCTCCTCATTGTCTGTCACAATTATAACCCTTGCGCGTTCGCGTGACAAATGTGCGCCTAAATCGAGGTACGTGACTTTCATTATTCAGTGAGGATTTTTTTAAACGGCATATATTGAATAACTGATTAGTGTAGGGTAGGTAGATAATTTAAAACGCGAAAGATGCAATGTACACTAATTCGCTTGAATTAATCAATCTGCTTAACCATCTTTATTGGCTTAGCCATATCTATCAGCTTTTCTCTATCTATATTGGGGTCCATTTCCAGTCTGACCAGATGCAGCTGAATACCAGTATTTTACTTGAAGTGACTGCCTATTTGACCTCCACAATCCAGTTAGTGGGTAACAAGATACCCCTCGGTAAGAAAAGTCTTTCAGTCTTCTGACCCGTAAATACTGTCAAACATTTACGAATGACAGCCGGGACCATAGGCTTAACGTATCGTATAGATATGTTATGAATGGTCACCCATCCACGGACCGAAGTCGGCAATTCATTTGAATGGATCAATGTGTGTTAATTGCTTGGCTTGTTGTTTCATGACTACTCAAGAAAAATACAGACAATTGCAGAATCTTGTTTCAATGACTTTTAAATTCAATTGTGAAAAACTGGCCGTACCTTACTTAAGATGTTACAACGTGACAAGGCAACCTTTCAAATATTTTTTCTTTAGTGACAATATTTCTCATATTGTGTGCCAAATATTGTGGCTTGGAAAGGGCTTAATTTCAAACGTCGTCAACTTTTAAGTGTGTGTGTCATCGCCAAGAATACTACAATACACTCTTAAGAAGCCACTTAGAGCAATATCATACAGCAGCAGCAACACAAACAGCAATAACCATTTCTGTATTCAACCCTATACACCCCTAGGTCTCACAGTCAAAAATATCATCCAGAATTTCTTAGCTATCTTAAAAGCAGGCAATTTAATTTCATGCATCCTGATTTCAAATAGTATCCCCTGCCAAGGATGCTCCCCTAAGCGTAATATCACATTAGAGGGGTAATTATACTCATATTTGTGTTTGGGGTCCTGTGGGGGTGAAAGGGGGTCTTCACAAAACGGCCGAGAACCTTTCGCTTTCCTTTTGGACATTTCAAAAGCTAATTTGTGCAGAATTTTATGGAATTGGGTTTTATTTTCTTATTAGTTGTTAAGGGTTTAGGGGTGTAGGGGTTGTCTTGAATATGTCTGATTTTTAAGAGGATGAATATTTTTTAAATTAGAATCATTTAATTAGTAACACTTTTGTGCCAATATATCCTCAAATTTATTAAAAATTGATTTCTAAATTCATTATCGAATTACATGCTTAGATACATTTTCGCAAACTTTTGAGTTTCATGAAATTAGTCAAATCTAAAAAGAAAGAAAAGAAAGAAAATATGTTTATTTTGCACAAACAAAACACACAAAAATACAAAAGTAGCAGAAAAACATACTAAAATACAAAAGTAGCCAAAAGCCTCGTATTCAACCAACAAAAAAGTTTGGAAATGTTGTTCATTGGTTGATGTCAAGGCCTCGGACCTTAGAAAATATTGCGTAATTTACTGTTGCGAAAATTTGTGTTTACATAAGCACCAAAAATGTCCTGCAGTGTGTGTCATGCAATTATTTGAGTAAAAACATTTTTCTAGTAAGATTGTGTCAAATACATCAAATTTTTTATGGCGAAATTACGATGAATCGGAAGCCAGTGTGCCAGGAATCAGTTTTGCAACACAGCCTAATTTTGTATCTAGGTTACATCCTACCTCGCGAACCGAGCCAACTTTTACATAAACCTGAACAAGGAAAACTTTCATAAGTAGAGCAGTGTTGGCAAAATACCGGATCCACCACATATCTGTGTATATCTGGGTTCCGTATAAATAACGTAAATACGTTAAGCGGGGAAGAATAATGTTTGTTGGATAAACTACTTACGGAGATACTAATGTATGGCGCTCTTGTGGATATTTATTTGTTTTTTTCAAGGCTTTTTATATGTGCCTGCGTTTAGGTAAAGGGTTTATTTTTATGTTTATGGTTAAAGGATGGTGTATGATATTCTAAGTGGCTTCTTTTAAGAGTGTATTGTAGTATTCTTGGCGATGAAAGACTTCTATATTGCACTGACGGCTTCTATGCAATTATACGCAAAAAAACTGCGTCACTTCTGAGGAGAGTGAGCAGTCAAAACAGCAGTTTGTGCGAAGGTTGATTGTTACTAACACTAGGCAATAAGTTATTTTTTGTATGTTACTAACACTATATGGATATTTGTGTGTCCGAAATAACGCGATTTCTATTCTATTCTATATTACTAGCAATTGTGTGTCATTTTTAGTAGCTAGGTATAATTAAATGAAATTGTTTACTCTGTCAATAGGATTTCGGACTCACTTTTACACGTCACATAAAAAAAACCGCTAGATGAGTTTGGCGTTTCCTATCTGACTACTCTGAGAAGGAAGGCCGAATCAAACTCAGAAGTCACAGTCTCTTTTAAGTCTTTTAAGTCCAGACATAAATCTTGGTCAGATTATATGAAGACCATGTAGAATGTGTCTGAAATGGTATTTAGAGGAAAGAACCACACGATTTGAGTGAACCCGTACAGTCAGTGCAAGCATTTGTCAGTTTAACAACTATATCATTTCCCAATGCTGGCGGCAAATCTCCTCATGGTCCTTTATAACGTGCCTATTGATGGGATGACAAGCTTGCCTGTCTGTTCATAACGTCCGGTCGTCACAGCTTCAACGGTCCGTAGTTATATATATGTCACAAAAAATACGTTTTTTTTCTTCTAATTTTTTAAATGATGACATTTTAATTTCATCTAGATACCACTTCTTTAATAACATGTGATTTATTTAAATGTTAACAACCAACATTTTATTCTACCCAAAGAAAGAATACCACAGCATTAGTGGTTCATAAAACGAACACATTATCGACCGAAGCGTTGATCCAAACTGATCTAGTATAGCAATAAAAATTTAGTGCTTTGTGTCGAACTGTCAAAACTAAAGCATATAAAACTAACAATATTATTATTGCATGAGGATGAGAAACATTCGGAAAATGTTCGTAAGGCGAAGTTAGTATGTTTTTACGAGTGAATATTATACACTTATGTATGTTTGTGTGTGTGTGTGACTTCCCCGGATTCTAAGCGGACATTCCGCAAGGAATGGGTAAGATATTTTTATGTGGTTTGTTGTTGTATTATTTCCAGTGAAGTTTTTCTGTTATGTAATGTGGTTGTCTTGTTGGGCAGTTTGTCTGACTACCGTTGTTTATAAATTAACGCGACTGTAGGCACAGGAAAGGAAATGACATTATGAGAAGTACTCGTTAATTTACTCCTGTTACATGTATTTCCTTAAGTAGTGAAATTTAATCATTTATGACGGATTCACTTATTTGTTTTTTTTTTATACTGTAGTAAAGGTTGTTAGCAGTTGCTTTTGTAGTAGGTAAGTATTTTAGTATAACGACTAAAATAAAACAGCAATTAACCGTGCTGACTAATGTCAGCGCGGTTTATTGAAACGTCTGAGTCGCAAAAAGTGTTAACCATAAAAGTCACTTGAGAGAGTTTTTGGTTGTACCAAATCACAAACCATAGACTCACTTAAGTTTCTGTTCCAAGAACCTCGCTAACCCTGTAAACAATACTTACTCAAATCCATAACGTACTTACAAACCCATCGATCTTTCAACCAATAAGTACCTTCTCCTCAAACACACAAATATTACCCTTCGACCTTTTACAGGAGCAAATCCAAACCGGAACCTTGCAGGGGTCGCAAACAACGATAATAATCCGGACGAAGTTACGAACGTCCAAATAGACATTGGTACCCAATTAAATGGCTCCCAAGTTGTGTATATAGGACTCTTTGATGCAGACCATGCTGGACGTCTTTTATTTGTATGGAACTCGATTTTATTGGTATTGGTGTACGACCCATGCGTTTTGATTGGCTATTAGGCTATAAATCGGATGATAAACGCTTGTTACGGATTCCTTTTTTGAATTTTTGCTAAGTTGTTTAGCTGGCACTTAATAAAGTTGTGTGACGTTTTTTTTTATTGGATTTTATTCTTGTAGCGATGAAATGTGTTTTTTTATTGGAGTGCAATGGGTTGTGATTGATATTTCGATGTGATTTTAAAAGATGAACCGCATAGTTTTATATGAAAGTTAGGTAGTAAATACGAAACAAAGAAGAATATATTAGGAAATTAGACCGAAAACATTAATAAACCACCAGAAAATAAGGTACATAAGTCCCAAAACCTGTAAAGACTTGAAGAATGAGTAGTAAAAAATGTTTGTATCGTAAAACTTGCATGTATTATGACAATAATATTCACACTAACAATAATTGCCTCCTCACCACAGTCAGAAATAACAATGGATAATATTATCTTTAGTTCTCATTTTAGCTAGACTAGAATCCATCTCTGCATGGCTGGGGGCTAGCAATATCCTGTGAGACCTCTCAAAGCAAACTGGGAAGCGTCCGAGCGGGGAAAAACACCTACGAGGCGCGTGTGAGTCCGGGTAGTGATGGCGCGTTGGATACTCTTGCTAGTTTTCGGTGAAAATGGGTGCTTTATGTAGAGAGGTATTGGATGTGTTAATTGTGATATCATCTTTACGAGAAGTGTACATTATGTTCTAACGTACGTACGTGAAAGCGCACTTAACTATTTTTGTGAAAGGGTTGAATTTTTTTATTGTAATGTTAGCTCACAATTGGATCTCTTTCTAAACAACAAGTTGTTACTTTTGCGAAGAAAATCTTCATTAGCTTTTGTAGAACTCATTACATTGCCGTCGATAGCCAAAAGTTAATGACTCCACTTGTTGGTGGCTAAAATCATTTGGTAATTTTTCGCTCAAAAAACTTATTATTTTGCTGTCTACCCATCTACGAAATTGGAAGGACCAACATAATTATACCAATTAAACTCGCAAACTGTCAAAAATACAATCAATTTACCAGACCAGAAGTTTGACAGAATGCCACTTGAATGTGAACGTTTTTTATGTACGAGAATTCCTTCAGATAACAAACTCGTTAAGTGTCCAACGCGCTGTCATAAACGAGAGTAGACCAACAGTCCAACATCCAAGTTTAAGTGCAAATGTAACCCTTTGGAAACGTTTGAAGCAATGTTTGCTTAGGACCAATTAATTATTGAAATCGTTTTAATTTATATTTGCTTTTCCATCCTCTTGGACACAGTTCAACCCTGCTTCTATAAGTGGTGCTTATTTTTATTTACTTTGGGGATGTTATTACTGGGATACGATTTAAAAGAGATTGTATATTCACGATGAAGCGCAAATGAAATGATCAGGATGTAAAAAAAATTAAGTCTCCATATGTTAACAAAAAGCAGTCGATTTGACTAAAATATTGCCAAAGAGAAGGCATGCAATCAAAATCCGTCAATTTAGAAATAATTACACCATAATAATATAATCTAAAACACAGTGAGCTTATTAATTTAATAACGCGCAGCCAAAAAGCAAACACAAAATTAAAATTTAAAAATTCTCTCAAATATATTCTTCCCCGTCTTTCAAGTAGATACGTCTCACAAGTAATTTCGCGTCTTTTTTATATGGTCGGCGAAAATTTTATTAAAGCTAGCACACTCACTTTCTTCATAATACAGATTAAGATAAAAATTGAGTTGACGTTCGGCCGTCGCCGCGTCGTCGGGCGGAGTCGGGAGGACTCGGGAGCGATATTTTTTTAATTTTCTCAAACAAGATCTTGAAATTCGATTATTTTGTTGCGTCTCGTTGTTATTAAATTTTGTTTCGCTATGGGGGGTAGTACCGTACTTATTTGTTTATGATGTGACGGCTTTCGATACTTTGTTGGTACTAAAATGTATGGGAGGCAAATGCAAAGTGAATTTGACGTTTAATCTCGGCTTATGTGGCAAAGACAGTCTGAAATTGTTATAGTAAATATATTTAGATAAATAAACGTGTATTATCGTAGAAGCTTATAATTATATGAGCTGCCACATTTGCTCATTATTTGCATACTGTATTTCAATTCACAGCAATTTATATTTCTCTGAATAATTTAAATGAATATTCCAATTTCCAGGTAGAATATAATTCAGTAAACATAGGGTATGTTTACTGAATTGTTTTCGAGTAAATATCCCACATATTTGGCCACGATAACTCAATTTGAGTTGACCCAATTTTGATAATGAAAATAACCGACAAACAACTTGAAATTCTCACGAATAAGTGAACTTTAAACGATAAACGGAACAATATCACATACAACCTATAAGATCAAAGAAAAATTTCCCAAACACAGGAGGGATATAAAAAAAAAAGTTTTTAACGATGAAACCGGAAACTTCCCATCTAAGCTGCGCCAAATAATTGTTAAACCTACAAAGCAGTTACAATCGTGCTCTCCATTACTACAAAGAACATTAAATATATTTTTTGTTCTCTCTTCACTGAAATTTCAGCTCCTTTCTTTTAATTTCTACCCCAGTTTCCCTCTGACTTTATGAAATAAGTTTTTTTTAACAAGATTACGTTTTATGGGCAAGGAATTGAAGGATAACGAATTTCGAAGCGCCTGTGCGGTGTTACGTACTTTTTTTCTATAGGCTGAATGTTTTTTGTCTTTGACTTGCGTTCTTTTTTTAACTTTTTAAGAGGGTAAGCTACTTAGGCTCATATTTGTCTATTGTGAAATAATGCGAGGGAAGAAATATTTGAACATGGAATTGTTTTTGATGTCCCTTTGTTTGATATGCAATATTGTTAC
The DNA here is from genome assembly GCA_963853775.1 of Xanthia togata. NCBI lineage: Eukaryota > Metazoa > Arthropoda > Insecta > Lepidoptera > Noctuidae > Xanthia > Xanthia togata. The sequence continues at coordinate 4,643,212 of OY970802.1, read as the reverse complement.
ATCTTCAAAAGAGAACGTCAGGAAATATTCAAGTACCCGATTTATATTGTATATTGTTATGTAACAACTGTATCGTGATGTTGACTGAAAGTTAATGTCAGTTTTTTTATTTAATATATATATTCGAAATCGTGTGACTGCCTCGTTGGTCTAGTGGTTGAAAGCGCTACTGCTGAACTTCTGGATTCGATTCCCAGTTTGGACAAAGCGTTATTGGATTTTTCCATCAGGAATTTCTAAGAAGCAGTCCGGAGTCTGGATTTGTGCCCGGTTGATTGTAATAGGCTCGTCCCATATTAAATGGGACTTAAACATAACTGGCGAACTGTGGGTGTATTTACTATAGGTAAACCTTTGCCTAAGCCTTCGGTGATTACAGGCGTGATGACGAGTACAAATTCGTATTTATAAAAAAAAAACTATACATTAGTTTTGTTTACAATAATAAACACCAATGTTTCAAAACGTCTCCTTCTTCAATAAACTAATCAGCGAACACCTCAACTTCACTACGCCCGGCGACTCCCAAATCAAATTATCAGTACCTAAATTCAAATCAATTCCTTTCCCCAATATGCAAAGCATTCATCCCTCACCCTTCCGCATGTATTATTGCTCATATACACTAAACTTCACCATTTGCCTAAACTATGAATCCGTCAACCATAATCTGGTGGGCAGGGGCATAGAATAAGAAACTGCAGACGCGAAATTCCCGCATTAAATAAATAAATAAGTCACTTTTATTTCAGTAATACAGCCATATAAAAATAAACACGAGATTGGTTCGTAGCAAGGTCTAAGCAGAGTCGTAGCAGTCTTAGGTGGGTTGTAGCAGATTCGTAGCCGCGTCGTAGCTGGGTCGTAGCACATTCGTAGCTGGGTCGTAGCACATTCGTAGCTGGGTCGTAGCACATTCGTAGCTGGGTCGTAGAAATTTCGTAGCAAGGTTGTGCACGCACAAACGAAAATACATGAGTTGCGTATCTATGTGGTTTTTTTATTCTATGACAGGGGCTCGGCTAGACAGATTATCATATCGCATGAATATTTTATAAGACGGTGTGATTCAATTAGACGGCGCGGTTCGAATGCGCAGACAGCAACGAGAGTTACTGAATAATGTAGATAAGTTAAAGTTTTGAGTTTTATTTTATTTTTTAATGAATTTTGTGGGCGGTGGCGGTTGAACGAATAATAATTTTATTTTGTTTTATTGAAATACTCGTATAATTTTATCAACTGTGTTTGTGTTTTTGGGATGAGTATAGTTTATCCTAGGTGCCTCCCTATTACTGATCACGTGATGTTGTATTCTAATAATATTTGTTCTGTGTAAATGGTTAATACCGGTCAGCGATTATGTTGTTTCCGAATGAAAAAAAAAATGTAGCTAATGTAATAAATCATAAATATTAAGTATTAACTAGTTTATTATAACGACTGCAACAGCAGAAAAAAAATTAAGAATAAAAAAAAAACTAAAACAAAAAAGTTTACTGCTGACAGAAGAAATATTAGAAAACCTGCCGTAGCTTATTGAGGCTAACGATTTTTTTTTGTAATCGTCAACGTCTTCAAATACGAAATGAAGAAATAAAATGAAATACGCAGCTTCTCATTGATCTTCTTAACTAGTTATTTTCAAACGAAACCCAAAAATTTCCTATTGTATATGTCTATGCCATTGAAGATTTGTCATTCCTATCTGATTTAAATTATTGTATGATTTGTGCAATTGAATTAATGTTGTAAATTCAGATACAAATAATTGTTGATGAATAAATGACTATGGTTTTGGCTATGGATGTAAAGGAATCTCCACAATCAAGCAAAAACAAACCTAAACAATGCTTTATATTCTGTACATGAATTGCGAAATAAAACAAATGTATTCAAGTTCGCCCAACAATAAGGAAGTCGACACAAGTACGGATGTACGTAGCGTCCAACATACGTACAGTGCATAGTAGTATGTTGTCGTGTGTGAGCATCCTAACATCGCCGTTTGTACAATGAGTACAGAACGAATTGTGTCTACTCATACCAGCTCAGTTTTATGTACAGAGATTTACGATGTGTAAGTTGTAAGAGGAAGCGACGAGAGTTTTTTGTTTTTTTTGTTTTTATTCTTGAGTGGAATTACAGTAAGGGAAGATCCTGTTCCAATCGTTTTATTGAAGTTCTATTAAGGCAATAATTTTACATTTAGACACACAAATAAGGAATAACAAATTGGTATTATTTCTTATTTGTGTGTGGAAATGTAACGTAAAGTTGACACTCAACTAAAAATTACATCACAAATCAGTCTGTTGAGCTGGGTGATTATTGCTGTTGAACGTTCTTTGGAAGTTGCTGCAAAGCAGATTCTTACGAGCTGATAATAATTATGACCATCATGATATTATACATCGTTATATGACATACATGTCTTTCATTGACTTGAATGTACCCTGGCGGCTGAGAGTATGTCATGCTCACTCAAATGTCTCGCTGGTGGTGGCGTGTGTGTTGGATCATTAAGATCCCTTCAAAATGGTTGAGCTAAATGATGCTGATCCATGCGTCATGTTCGTGAACGGGCGCCGTCAGTGGGGACTGGTCATCTCTTAGCTGCCATGGCTTATTTTAATTATTTTTGTTTTTATATTTTTATTATGGTCGCTTTTAACGTGCACGATTTACTACATTGTTCTCACATGTATAATTTCAACATGAATGATGTAACCAATGTTTTGTAACAATATTCTAATTTAAAAGAGTGTCCATGGAGTTTCTTGCCCGTTCTTCTCCATAGGAACCTACTACGCTTTGGAATGGGCAACTAGCTTCATCTTTCTGACTGACCGACCCCTTGACAATTCAAAAGTACCTGTAATTGGTTTATTTGGAATAAATGATTTGAGTTTGAGTTTGAGTTATTTGTACCTGATACAACAAACTTCAAAGTTCTACAAATGGTCCTTTTGTTCTACCAATTCAACTGATAATTGTGCAATAATTGACACCCTACACGCTCCCCGCTCCCGCTATCGCTTCTCCCTTCTGTTTTAAGCGCTAAAAGCCAACGGAACGCAGCAGTAAATCAGAGCGCGGCGCCAGCGACCTTCCGCCATCGCATCGCCAGCTATGTTTATTCATGATATTGCTCATCTAGTGAAAGTGAATCTTTGTTTATATGCGCCATGTTCCACTGTGTTCGTACTGGGATTTGTATTTGAGATACTGCGGAAATTTAGGCGGATTTTGTGTGGAAATTGAAAATTAACGTAATCTAAATAGGTACACTTTAATAAATAAAAAAATATTTACAAAGGTTCGAGGAAATGAAGAAAAGAGAGTAGGGAGCGCCTTTGCGTTTCAGTAGGCCAAAAACGGTAAACAAAAAAAAAAAAAAAAAAGAAGTTTGACTTAAATAAAAAGTCAGGTAGGCCGCCGCGGCAGGGCCCTCACAGAGGGCCCAGGAGGGAGCTGCAATGGAGTGCCAATAACGGCCCCATTTCGCCTCCTCCAGGCGAACATCAACCACTGCGCCGCAGCTCAGCATCTGTTGCTCCAGAGCATGGCGCAGTGGTCGGTCAACATCGCCGTGGTCGCTGAGCCGTACTTTGTCCCGCCCAGGGATGACTGGGTGGAGGACCTGAGCGGCTCAGTGGCCCTAATTTCGTCGGCCGCCGCCGGTACCCCGTCCCTCGAGGCTGTTAAGAGAGGACGGGGTTGCGTTGCAGCACGGTTTGGGGAGATTGTCGTAGTAGGGACATACTTCTCCCCGAACCGAACTCTCGCCGAGTTCCACAACTCCCTTGCGGAGTTGAGAGTCGTCGTCGTCGGGTTCTGTTCCCTCCCCGTGCTCGTCCTCGGGGACTTCAATGCCAAGAATGTGGCTTGGGGTTCCCGGTATACGGACACACGGGGCAGGATGGTGGAGGACTGGGCGCTGGAAACAGGCCTGGTCGTCCTAAACCGGGGTTCTGTCCCCACGTGTGCGTATGCGGGGTGAATCAGTGGTGGACATCTCGTTCGCCAGCCCCGCTCTGTCGCCACGTGTCATTGACTGGCGCGTCATGGAGGGGGTGGAGACGTATACCGATCACCGGTACATCCGGTTTGACGTCTCCGCCCAGACCTCGAGCGCGCCGGTCCGACAGGCCCCGAGTGGTCCGCGGTGGGCGCTGAAGCAGCTGGACCGGGAGCTCCTCCTGGAAGCTTCGATCGTGCAGGCCTGGGTGTCATCACCAGACAGGCCTGCCGACATCAACGACGAGGCGGAGTGGTTCCGGGAGGCCATGTCCCAAATATGTGACGTGGCAATGCCCCGGGTCCAGCCCGGACGTGCTTCGCGCCAGGTATACTGGTGGTCGCGACAGCTGACGACACTGCGCGTATTCGACCTCCGGATACGGAAGCCATTCAGGCGGAGCTGTACGAGGGGTACAGAGCGGCGAAGACCGCCCTCCAAGCGGAGATCCTGCGGGCCAGGGCACTGGCCCGCGAGGAGTCGCTGGAGACTCTGAACAGAGACCCGTGGGGACGCCCATACAAGATGGTGCGGGAGAAACTCCGCCCATGGGCTCCCCCGCTGACGCAGAGTCTCCGGCCACAGCTTGTGGGGGACGTGGTGAGCGCTCTGTTCCCTTCGAGAGGGGAACATGCCTCCCCACCCATGGCTCCGCCTACTGCGGTGCCCGATGCGGACCACACCGCCGACGACGACGACGATGCTCCGGAGGTGACCGAGGTAGAGATGAGGGTGGCGGTACGTAGGCTGAATGCCAGAAATACCACCCCAGGACCCGACGGCTTACCTGGGAAAGCCTGGGTCCTGGCCTCAGAGGCTCTCGGGCCTCGAGTAAGGGGGCTCCTAAGCGCATGCTTGAAGAGGGGCCCGTTCCCGCTTCGTTGGAAGACGGGGAAACTGGTCCTCATCAAGAAGCCGGGGCGCCCTGCGGACTCTCCGTCGGCTTACCGGCCCATCGTGCTGCTTGACGAGGTGGGCAAGCTCTTTGAAAGAGTAATTGCAGACCGCCTCGTCGGGCGGCTGGTGCGGGTGGGGCCGGATTTGTCGGAGAGCTAGTTTGGTTTCCGCAGGGGGCGCTCCACGGTGGACGCCATCATGCGCGTGCGAGCCCTCACGACGGGGGATGCGGTGGCTTGGGGTGGGGTCGTCTTGGCGGTGTCTCTAGACATCGCCAACGCCTTCAATACCCTGCCCTGGAGTTGCATCAGGGAGGCACTCCGGTATCACCGGATGCCGACCTACCTCTGTCGTGTGGTCGAGGCCTATTTGACGGACAGGGCCATCATCTACCCCGGTCACCAGGGAGAGTGGAACCGGCGAGAGATGTCGTGCGGTGTCCCACAGGGATCGGTCCTGGGGCCGCATCTGTGGGACATCGGATACGACTGGGTGCTGCGCGCAGACCTCCCCAATGGCGTCAGCATCGTTTGCGCTGACGACACGTTGGTCCTGGCGCAGGGGAGGTCGCACCAGGCGGCGGTCGAACTAGCGACACACGGGGTTGCGACAATCGTGGCCAGAATCCGGCAGTTGGGACTCGAGGTGGCTTTGCACAAGTCCGAGGCCATGTGTTTTCATGGTCCTCGGAACGCGCCACCGTCGGGTTCCCAAATAACGGTAGGAGGGGTTCACATCGGCGTCGAGTCGACGATGAAGTACTTGGGACTCGTCCTCGACAGTCGGTGGAACTTCGAGGAGCACTTCCGACGTTTGGCTCCCAGACTGGACCGGGCCGGGGCTGCCTTGAAGCGGCTCCTGCCCAATCTAGGGGGTACAAACGCCTCCTGCCGGAGGCTATACGCGGGGATCGTGCGGTCCATGGCCCTGTACGGGGCACCGGTGTGGGCGCGTTCGTTGAGGCGGCGGCCTGCCCGCCGGTTGAACGCGTCCCAGAGGGTCATGGCCACCCGGCTGGTCCGGGGATACCGCACGGTCTCCGGTGAGGCGGCGAGCCTCCTTGCTGGATTGCCGCCATGGGATCTGGAGGCAAAAGTCCTCGCGCATATTTGGGAGTGGCGCGGGGAGGCGAAACGCCGGGGCTTGACTCCGATGCCGCGAGAAATCGCGGCACAGCGGACAGAGCTCCGACGGGATCTCATGGCGTCATGGAGAGTGCGATTGTCTCAACCCAGTGCTGGGCACGCCACTATTGCGGCAATAAGTCCCCTCTTTGAGGAGTGGCTGGAGAGGCGCCACGGCGTCCTCACCTTCCGCCTGACGCAGGTCCTCACCGGACACGGCTGTTTCGGGAGGTACCTGTTTCGGATAAGGCGGGAGGAAACGCCCGGGTGTCATCACTGCGTGGATCACCCGGAGGACACGGTGGAGCATACGGTAGAGGTATGCCCGGCTTGGGCAGAGCACCGCCGTGTCCTCGTGGAGGCGATCGGTGGCGGGGATCTCTCGCGTCCGGCCCTGGTCCAGGCCATGGTACGGAGCGAGAGAGCATGGGAGGCCGTCATCTCCTTCTGCGAAGCAGTAATGCTCGCGAAGGAGGAGGCGGAGCGCGTGAGGGAGAGGCAAATTTCGCGCCCTCACGCCCCTAGCCGCCGCAGGAGGAGACGCCGGGAATCGATCGCGGATTCCCGGCCACCGTAGGCGCGGGCTTGCGGACGGTGAGCAATGGGTAGCTCGCCGTCCGGTAAGGACCAAGCCCGGGTCGACGGCGCGTTGTGTTCCACGCGCGCCTCAAAGAGTGTCAGCGAGTGAAGGGGTCCAATGAGACCATTGCCTGCCGGGGTTGCGGGAAAGTCCGAAAGGGATACCGTGGCCCCCTGGCATTGCACAGGCAAGAGAAGGAACACGGGCGGGTTTTAGTCAGTAAGAGTCTGACACGCCCTCCCGCTCCACCCAGAGCGGGAGGAGTCATTTGATGATTTCCCACCCAAAAAAAAAAAAAAGAAAAAGGTAGGTCATTTTCAGTGAAGCCCTAGACACAGATAAGTGAAAGAAGAGTAGAGAGACCCTGTAGTGGGACATTACAGGCTTAAAATAAAATAATAATAAATAAAATTAATGAATTGTTTATCAAATTGGCCGGATTATAGCCATTTCATACAGCTGTCAAAGAATGACAGTTGTGATCCGAATATAATATGAACAATTTAAGTTGGTTGTCAATTCGCTAAACTATGAATCTACCTGACGTGACTAAATGCTGACTGTATTCAGCTGCTTATACAGGGTGGCAGGGAAACCTGATAGCATGGATTTAGTACATGAATCTGAACCCCTACGTTGAAATGTATCGTCAGTTATAAAAATAAAACTAAAAACAGCGTAGGTATTGCCACATTTCTATAAAACAGCAGTTTTTTTTTACAGAATCATGTACTGAATCCCTGGTAACAGTTTTAGCGTCGATGTCCCACCACCCTGTATATTATATCTGCATCAATACTATTTTAATTTAATGATGTGGTCGAATCTGCCCAGCCCAGCAACTACCGCCAGTCAATTTGTTATTTAGGATAGCGGTATAACAGTGTAAATTTAAATTTAGTTTTTTACGTAGGGGCTTTATAAAATATAAATAAATAAATAAAAACTTTATTTCCAATTTTGCAATTTATATGGGATAAGATATATTATGACGCCAAGGTTTTTAAATTGCATAAATCACTGGCACCCAAGCCAAGATTTAACTCGTGTAGGTCCGTAGGATCTTCGTAAAAACACTATAAATTTTATTTTCCCACATTACCACATTTTCCCAAGTGCTGAAAGTACAGAGAAAACTGTTATACCCCATACTCACACCACGAAAATAATCTCGCAATGCACTGAAAAGATTCCCACACAATGCATGTACCCACTTAACCTATTTTTCGCACAATTGTTGGTCTACTTTAGTACATTTGAATGTAAAACGGCTCCATTTCAAGCAGAGCGACGAAAAAATGCTTATGCAAAGTGTTATTATTTTTCTTTACAGTCGGGTAGAGTATTACGTAACTGATGTCGGGTTTTGAGGTGCTATTGATAGCGATTGGCGAGTTGCGACTTAATTGGGATAGACAGCATTCAACTAGGACATCTTAAGACCATTCATTGAGAAGCTTATTTATATAGGATTTATACATCGTTTACAGACGTCACGGTGACGTCAGACACAAAGAAAAAAGAAAGGTGTACCAGATGTACGAGTATGAACGTAGATAAAGTACAAAGAGTATGTTAAAATGCATGAGGCATTTAGTAGTTTCTGATTACCACCATGGAAAAAGGCATAAGGTTATGTACTTGCGTATGCGTATTTAAAAAAAGCTCTGTGGAAGATGACGTAAACAAACTTTGGCCGAATTCATCTTGATCTGTTTTTACAGTAACTTTATGTAACTGTAGCGGTTACACCGCCACATACGAACTACGCATCAAAGACATGACGACACACAAATCCTGCATCGCGCAATTAGAGTTTACCGCGCGAACGACATATCTATGACTATCCGACATCAACAGTCGGGCAGTCGGCCCATTATTACAATCTATTCACATATAATAGGTAGCTCGAGCAGCCTCAACAATGTGTCGTCCCAACCTTTTTTCAAAACACACACGAGGCGTTAAAATCTGCGGTCTAAATCTTGTAGCAAGTACTGGCTTTGCAGTGTCAGTATAGCGTAGCCTTATACCAAATCTCCTCCGCTATCAGTACCACCTCGCTCACGGAAGTTTCCCGGGCGGCATTAGGCGGCTTCCAGATATAGGTCGAGCCAGGATTTGGACGCGGCTTAGGTACTGACGACTGATTTAAATATAACCCAGGATGAGGGGATGTATCACTCGCTTTATGAGCTACTGGATCTAGTCTACTGGATTTCTAGTGTATTTCTAGTCTACTGGATTTCTAGTGTGTTCTGGTGAATTTGTGATGTTTAGTACAGAGTTTTCTTTGAAAAATCCGCATAGGATGGCGCTGATGAAGAATTCTCTATCTCTATGGAACTCGAAAACATAAATAATGAGACGTTTATGTCTTTCATTAATTTATGTGCTTCAGGATCCATCATATCCTATAGTGAAATTCTATGACAATATCAAGGATACTCCGAGCAGGTGTCAATAACACTCTGGGTGTGGCTGATTTAAAATAATCAACTACCAATTTATTATATTTGGATTTTCATCAACTGATGAATTATTGCTTCAAATTGAAATTCATGTTTATAATAATTTCATTTTCAATCACCGAATTCCATCCAAATTGTTAATACCACAAACAGAATTTATTGAAATACATCATGAGCACCACAAAACGTAGGCACACAAAACCATTGGTTTGTTTAACATGATAAATTATTTCCATTCCTTTGAATATTCATCTACACAAATGTTTTTTGTTTCAGTCTGTACCTGACTGGCTTGGAATGTTAATGGAAGCCCAATTTTCTGTATTGTTTACAAACATCTTTGTTTTCTCGTATTGTTTTGGATAGATGTAAGTCTGTGGTGCGGCGGGAATTGGTCCTTTTAGGGAAGATTTTGCGGTCTGAAATGTTTTTGAAAGGACTTTAATGAATTTAAGTATCATTTGCAACAGATTTCGATGATTCATTAGATAATCATAATAAATGTATTTTAAGGTTTATCTTGAAATTACCACAAAACACGGCATGCAAGTATCTAAATAATATTACCTCTCTAAATCTAAATATGTTAACGCCCGGGAGTTATCCGGCGTTTTCACGTACATTTGCCATGTAAATACCTTTTGTTAGTCGCCTTTCATTCACCATCTCGACATGACCAAACTATCTAAGCATATTCTTTTAAATTTTTGTCATTACATCTTAGATTTTTACTTCAAAATATCGTTTTTTTTTCAAATAAACACCGTACAAAATCTTGTATTTACATAAATATGTAAGAGTAAGTTGTGTCATCACATCTTAGATTTTTACTTCAAAATATTGATTTTTCCTGAAGTAAACACGAAACAGATAAGTATCTAAATACATACAAATAACAAATACTCATAAATAGCTAACTGTATGTACGAATGGAAAGCGATTTCCCGTCACAAGCCGAGACGCTCGCAATCAAAAAAAGTCGTCTAAAGCATCGAAAGTCCCTTATAGCTCGTTGCGACTTCCCAAACGACTTTTTACTGGACCCTTTGTCTTTGTCCCTTTGTAGGGTTGGCCCGAGTTGGGGGATTATTCCTTTAAGAAGTTTTTTAATTATGACGATTTTTGGAAGATGGTTTGGAAGTTAACGGGTGGTTTTTGAAGGAGTTGATTTTAAGGTGTATGATGTGTTTAAGGGAGTACAAAATATAGATTAATTGAGCATGATTTGAGTTTTTTTTCAATTGATTCATGGATTCAAATTGAGGCTCGATACTTATGACTTAGTAAGTCTAAGCAGTATGTCAAGTTCAGTATGTTTATATTGGTACTTTTGGTGATCTTATTGAGTTCATCAAGATTGAATAATAATTTAATTGTTTTGGGGCTATTGTCGAAATTGCGAGTAAATTTTGTAGCTTTTGCCTATTTTAGAAAAATGCTGTACCTATTGTTTAATTTGATCTGAAATAATTAATGACAAAATACTACAACACTGACTGTGTGTACATAAATAATAAATTAAATAAAAATTTGAAAGATTTCTTCACGAACAAAGCTCAGTACCTTCAATTTCCTTTGCATATTTCGAGCAGCCCTGGCCACCCCCTACCGGGATAGCAGTCGCAATGGCGACAATTTATGTGACTCGCTGACGACGTCTAATTCTACTCGATCTCATTAGATGCGACTAAACGCGGAACTATTTCACTTAGGACGATTTTTTTGTCGTAGTGTATTTGTTTTGTTGGTCTCTTGCATGAAATAGATTTTAACGATTGCTTAAATAATGAAGAAGTACCAAGATACCCATTAACTTTGTATTTTTATACTTAGTTCTAATTTTTTAGTAATGCTTTTTAATATCAGACCTGTTTGATTATTTTGAATTTCGTTCCGTACGATTTAATAGTTCTTAGTTTACCATAACTGACTAAGTAGGTATACAATCATAATCCCGACCGCGACCCAACCGTCGAAGTGGTGATTTTGGTGATTAAAGCCGGAATTCAATATTAACTTTTAGTACAGACCTATTTTTATTGCTTAATTTACGTAAATTCGGGAAAGCTGATAAAAACTTTTTGTTAATTATTTTTACCGAAGCCTTTGTTTTTCCCAGAAATACTAATGGCCTTTTCATACAAAGACAGATTTACGCCGATTGGGTACAAGAAAAGGGAAAAGCAATTAACACTTACACGACTTTTCCTTTCTCCTCATTTCGTTCGACAACACAAAGAAAGTTCGCCAAGACAAGGAAAGAAAAAATAACATCTGTATAATTAATTAAATTACTGTCATAAAATACTACATACATTGACCCAATTAATACCCTAATTAAAAAAAAAGAAACGTCAAAACAAACATTGCAATAAGTCCATCAACTGTTTACGACAATGTTGCCATAAAAATATATCCAAACGACACGTGAACGTCAAAAACTAATTCACTTGGCAACTCTATGAACTTTATATTTGTATGATTCCGTTAGATAAATTCGTAAATTAAATTTTTCGGACACGCAATGTATTTTGGACTTTATTTTTATGGTGGTATGACGTAATGTCGCGTGTTGGGGACGTGGGAATTCGGGCCGGGCCTTAAAATAATGCTTGCTCGAAAATTCGGGAATGAAAGGTCATTGCGCCTTGCTCTATGTAGGTCAGATAGTAAGGACTGGCTTAATTTTTAGGTTTATTTGTGAATAGATAGATAGTTAATGGAGAGAGAATATTAAGGACATGTGTACTGAAGATACATTATTTAAGTGGCGTTTAAGATGCCACACTCCTATAAAGTTATGGAACCTATGGAAGAATTGGATAGAATACCTACTTATACGATTTCAGTACTAGCATTATTTACTTTAATAGTTTGAAGTAAATATTTTACTTTTCATTTATTTCGAGACTCAGCAGAATCAGAAAAAGCTGAAGGTGATCAGCTGTTTAACATTTAAAAAAAACACGCGTACAGCACCGTTCACGTGACAGAAGTTGTATTACTTAAAAAAAATAGAGAGCTTTAGTGTGACATATAGAGAGAGAGAGAGAGTTATATCTTTCTTCTCTCTCATGTAACGAAATTTGCCTAAACGTGACGCCTCCTTGAAATGTCAATCGAATTGCCGCTTGACGTTTCACTTCAATAATATAAACATTCGGCATACACGATACAGTGATGACCTCAATTAAAATCATATTCATATTAAAACTGTTACTATTCAAAATGGTGACATATCCTTCGGGACATTCGTGTCAAACGAGTATAATCCCGTCACAATAATTAACATTACTGCTCTATCTAGTGAACAAACATCACGACAGGCGCCATTTTGTGAAGTAAAAACAAGTGAATAACTAGTTCAGGGGGACACTTAAATAAAATATATTAACCTGTAGGGAAAAATTTGTATAAATTAATAAATGATTGGGCTAATTGTTGAGGCCTGTTTGTTTATTGAAAATAACACGCATGTATTCTTTAAATTAGTAGGAAAATCTTTTGTCATTCCGGGTTAGAGACACTCTTAGCGTGCTTTGACGAATATTCCCTAGTTCAGGGGGCTACTGTCTAAGTCCATTAACGAAGAAATGGCCCCGTCCGAAAGTAATTGATCCGTCAAATAAGAGACTAAACAAAATGTTCGAACGGGCCAAACAACAATCGCGAGTGGGGATAACTGTCAAATAGTGTTGTCATTCATTCTTAGTTCGGGCTCCAAACTGGTCTTATGACCCTAGGTGATGCGGTGTGATCTCGTAACTTCGGCCGCAATTACGAATTTCGTGCTTAGGGAGTACACCCCCTGAAATGGGGAAAATTAACCATTCGTCGAGAATCTGTTGGCAGATTTTGAAATAAGCAGTACCTTTGTGCTTTATACCTTTTTCCTATACATAAGTTTACTTTTTTTCTGTATTTACAAATAGAAATACTCGTAGTGCAAAAATTGTAATAGTTAAAGGAAGTTTTAAGTTGCCCATAAAATAAACGAAATAAACTATTGCACTTTTAACTAAATTCTTTTGGTTTTGTTTCGAATAGTTTGCTTATGATTCCGAAATCGACAGTCCAAATCCTTTCGGGATACCCACTGCTTGTTATAAAATCATTTCTCTTTCTCACTAACTAGATCGTTTAAGTCACTGCCAAAAATAGGCACAAACTGACGCAGTAAAAGTCACAAAACACGCCACATTTACCACCCCTATACACAGAGTGACATCTTTCTAGGTCAGCACCCAGTTTCAGGATGTTTTTCAGCACAAATGAGTTATGTCTCGTAGTTTGTGTTACAATGGCTTTCAAGATTTATTGCTGACAGATCTATTTGCTGATTAAGTTAGAAAGGAAAAGTTGGAATGTTGGAAATTAGCTGTTTTGGTCCGAGTTTTATTTACATTGAAATAATTGCGTTTTGTCTCAAACTCAAACTCAAAGCATTTATTTCAATTAAACCATTTACAGGCACTTTTGAATTGTCAAGGAGTCAGTCAGTCAGAAATATGAAGCTAGTTGCCCATTCCAAAGCGTAGGTTCCTATGGAGAAGAACGGGCAAGAAACTCCACGGACACTCTTTTAAAAAAATTATATTCTTACAAAATATTGTTTACATCATTCATGTTGAAATTATACATGTGAGAACAAATGTAGAAAGCCGTGTATGTAAAAAGCGTCCGTAATAAAAAATAAAAATAAAAAAACAATTCAAAAATTAAAATAAGCCGTGGCAGATAAGAGATGACCAGTCCCTACTGATGGCGCCCGTTCACGAACATGACGCATGGATCAGCACCGTTTAGCTCAACCATTTTGAAGGGAACTCGACGATCCAACACACACGCCACCACCAGCGAGACATTTGATTCTTTAGCCTGAATTGAAGTTTAGGTTCCTTTTGTTGTCGAATCCGGGTACAGAGGATCGTGATAACAGCCGTGGGCGCAGAATTGGGATACTGGTAAACTAGAGAAATAGCTCTTTTAAAATCTACATAGTCATACTACCATTACAACACTAGGACGTAGATAAAACAAATATATTCATATACATATAACCGTTTTGCATGTGTTTTTTTTAAACCTTTTATTGCAAAACACGATGGATCCAAGATCCTGCCCTATTTACTTCAAAACTTTTGAAAGTCCACAATATTTCACACATACCACAGTCAATATGTTTTCTTCAATATTAAACTAAGCATATTCGACAAATGGCAGCGACTAGAATTCAAGTTAAGTAACAAACTAATAAGTATCAAGTCGTTCACTCGTTCTGTTTTGTCTGTTAAGTTGAACTACCAATCGTGTCGCTTTTAGCGATGCAGGAGAACTTCGCGATACAAGATAGTCTATAAGTGTGGATGTGCCTTTTTTTTTTTTTTTGATTCTTTTCCCTGACATTAGTTTGAAATCGCAAGGCAGTTTATAACTTGAGCGTTGAAAGTGTCACAAAAATAAATCAAGACAATAATTTAGGTAAGTCGGTAGTGTGCCTGCCTCATTATTTTTCCTCAACATAATTGTTATGGTAAGGCTATGATAGATATAATTTTCAACGTAAGGGAGTGAATATAATGAATATTACCTATTCATCGTCATAATTTTGTCGCATTTTTATATACAACTACTACTTGGATGTCCTATTTCAAAGAGCCTAGTCATCATTTAACCGTTAAAAAATATTTTTTTTTTAAATTCAGTCTTACTAGTGTATGATCAGATCATAATGTATAATTATCATTTTTATTTCATTAATCCGTTGTTGGTAAATATACCCCCATCTATTTTTTTATACAGCAGTTAAGGGTTTAAGCTGAAAACCAGCGCTTAGCAAACCTGAGCATAATGCTAACGCTTAAACCTTTTGCTTTTGGTATTATAGTTTTGTGTATGTACCACTACTACTAGCTACAATACTGGGGACAATAAACGTTATTCTATTCTATTTAGCTAGAAATTGCCAAGTAGCATGATGGCGTGTCCCTTAAACTCCAATATCAACATGGAAAGAGGTTCTTTTATGAATGCATGTCTTATCCAAATGGTGAATGTTCCCCGAGCCGTGAAGGCCGGGTATTCGGCAGCGGGGGCGGCATCCAACTTAAATTGTTGCGCAATCCGAGATCTTAGTCCGCAGTAATGTAGGGAATCTGCCTCTGAAGGGGATACCACGCGGTATGGTATGGTTGAGACTATCTTTTTGACTTTACGGGACTTTAAAATGATTTTGGCGTACCTACATTTTCTTTGGTATGAGTTAGATATGAGATCAGTTAAATGTACGGAGATTTTACCGGTTGACGTCATTAGGTCAACGCCGGTTGTCGCTGAAAACCAGCGCTGGGGCTCTGTCTCGCATAGGGTCCCAGCATTATGCTGAGCGATGACCGTTTTGCGTGGATGTAACGCAAACTTCCCCCAAATTGTTATTTTCGTGTTTTTTTTTATCTTTGCTTGCGTCATCTTGTACCGCAAATAAACGTGTTTCTTTCTTCATATCAAGGCCTCTTGTCTTGTATAAAATGAATTCGTTCCAAAAACTCGTGTTATGTTCTAACTTATCGAACGTAATTAGCAACATAATCCATTTCATCGATTGACTTGTATTTAGCACGACGTATTAACTCACCCACAAATAAATATTCTTAAATTTGTTAAAGTTTCTTGAATACGCTGAAAAAGCATAATTCAAAAGCATAATTTTAAGCAGCAAACGTTATGTTTCTGCGCTTATTCCTTGTTTCGTGTATTTACAATGCATGGTCACCCTTCAAAACCCGGAGGCCATCGGGCGGCACCATTGGCATGCGATACTCAAAATAAGTTCAGTCTCCACAGTTTTGTGTCAAAGCATTTAAAGCTGGCTCTCGTGTTTCGGCTCTCGGCTCTCGGCTCCCGGGTCTCGGGTCTCAATGGCAAATGTTTGCAGTTTGTCTGGCGTTAGTTTTGTCCGTATTAGGCTTGTCTCCTTTTATCGTGTTTTTAAGTTTGTATCGTTTTTGTGTATTTTGGAAAGAATTTACACGCTTTTCATACAAAATAATAAAATATGTATCTGGTAGAAAACCTACCTATTCCGCAGGTGTAGTTATTTGATGAATAAAGTAAATTCTCTCAATTGCGAAACACGCAAAACGGTTGAAGGTATTCACCATCTACTAATGGAGTGTATTATGACAAAGAAGGAACTAGAGATACTGTTGAGTAGAATAAAAGTAAAAAAATAGGATACTGGTCCTTATGTAAAAGTTTTAGCGCAGCCTTCACCTGAAATACTCAATACATTTATTGGTTGCACATATATGTGAACTTAGGTGGTAGGTTTTACAAAAATATGATCGTTGTGGACCCTGTCGGGCACAGGACAGTAGGAGAGAGAAAGAGGGCTTTTTATTTTTACTACTTAGTTGTTATTATTCTATATAACAATTGTATATATAGTGCAATCCACGACGACGCGCCCCGCTCCGCTCCGCTCCGTACTAAAGTACAGCTTACAGTACAGTAATCGCGGAGTGGGGCGCGTCGTCGTGGATTGCACTAACTGTAATAATTTAAAAATTTGTCATTTAGATAATAGAAATTGTTTTAATATAAGTAGAAATGTATTCAACTTTTGTTCTTTTTAAATGAATTCTGGTAATTTATTATATATTTTAATTGACATAACTAGTGTACTTGTTGAGTGCATTTAACTTAGAGCCTGGTAAGTTTAACCTATTTTTATGAAGTAATGTATATTTTAGCTATAGCTATGTTTTATCAGATAGCAAACAAACTGATTTGGTTAGACATTAATAATAAATATATTGTATTTGTATATGTAGTTTAGAATAGTTTAAATTATGATGAGGCTGAAATGCCACTGTGGATAATTTTATTATTTATTTATCTTTATTTCAGGTATAACCCATACATTTGTTAGTATTCCTTAACCCATGATAGTATAACAGACTAAAACACACAGTAACGCCACCTTACAGAGACACCTGGCAACAGTACATGCACTGCGCACAGGTGCCCCATAATGAGGCCATTAGTCTTACTAGCAACAATGCTCAGAAGACCACTGTATAAAAGCCTCATATAAAATTTAAGAAAAAAAAACTGGTAGAAAGCTATGAAAGTATTAAAGTTAGTAAATACAAATAATCTTAAGAACTGAGCAATAAGTTCAAGGAATATTTTTTATTTTTTGCTCCGTTGAAACTTACAAACAGAACTCGAGCTACAGTAAAAGAAGGCTTAAGAATTTTTCTTTTGGAGTTTCGCGAAGCCATACCTCCCGTATCTTACTTACAAATATTTTATGCTTAACCAAAAGATATAGAGAAAATTAAGGTAATATCCTATCATCATCATCTGCCCAGCTTTTTTCCGACTACTTTTTTGCTTTTTTTCTATGTAGGGGTCGGCTATCGGGGGTCGGCATTCTAACAGGATGCAGTTGAATACTAGTAGTTTACATGGAGCGACTGCCTGCCTACTGGGTGACACAAAACCCCTTGGTAAGACTTGGGGTTGTCAGACTTTCGGACTTACCCGTAACGACTGTCAAAGATGTACGAATGACAGCCGGGACTAACGGCTTAACGTGCTTTCCGATGTAAGGAAGGGTTTTCGATACATAATAAATGGTCACCAATCCATGAACTGCTCGCGGCAAGCGTAGCTTAACCTTCGATCGACCCGTGCTGCTGTTATATTTAACCACGAGTCCCTATATTGTAACATCCCATAATTATGTATTTAATTATACTCACAAGCATACGCAATTACTTATTCAAACGCGTAATTGGGTTTAACATCTCATAATCCCCTAAAATGTCGAATGATTTCGAAAAATTCATGAATGGATAAAAATCAATTGGATTCTTCGAGCTAGGTGCACAGCCAAGTTCTTAACAGTGATTTGATATGCACATAAATTGAGGCGGCAAAGTTCTGAGATAGTGAAATGGAGGGAAAGGGAGGGTCTACCAAGATGTATGGTCCTTTTCTTTCGGTTTCAGAAGTCAAATTGTACAGAGGAAGTTACGTAATAGTAAGTAGTTGTTGGTAGTGATTGGCTAAAAGTGAGTATTAACTCGGAATCTAATAGAAAAGTAAAAAAAAATTGTGTGATAAATAAAATTATTAGGAAAACATTTTACAAAAGCAGCGATACTTTTCAGGCCGATTTTATTTCATAGTGTACCTATTAAATGCCAAACGAATTACGGAACGGCAAACGTTAAAAGTTCGCAACTCATTTTCAAAATACCAAACCGAATGAACGCAAGAAATGCTAATTGTTACATGCTTCCAAACTTCGAATTTGTTTAAAAAATTCAAAGCAATATTGTCTTGAACTCTCTTATGCACGATAACGCAGACATTTTTATTGTTATGTTAAAAGTTCTTCAGTTCACCAATGATATAATTTCTTTGAAATTGGGTTTCATTGCAGACTCGTGCGCTGTGCCAGTGTTTTATTGAAAAAAGTGTAAATATTCCAAAAGCGAGTACTCCAGTTTTTTTCCTTAACTTTTCAAGATTTCTGTTGTGTTGTTTTATTTTTTTTCTTGATTCAGTGACCCAGTTTAACAGTTGGTGGAAACATAATCGAGCTGAGTATTTCACGAAGTAGAGATGAAGGGTGTTGAAGTACAGATAGGCAACCGAATGAAATACGAACCAAATAAGTTTTTTGTTGCAGTTTAGTGTACAATTTAATTTTTGATTTTGGCCACAAACTATTGAAATAATAATAATAAAATGAAAATCTCAGACACTAATCTGCATGGTCTGATGGCCTGAAAATTTCAATTGATTTATTTTATTCATAACAATTTACGTTGTGTTGAATCCAGGACTATGTCTGGACTATAAAAGAGACCTTTGAGTTTGTTTCGGTCTATCTTCTCAGAGTAGTAAGGAAACAACGAACTCTGAACGAAATTTATTTTCTTTGCCCAATTTACCGGAATAAATATCTTTTATCAGCTTTCATAATTTACTTTGTCATTATTTATTAAGTATTTATATTCGCATGACAAAACAAACAAAAACAGATACGATTCAAATATCGAAAATATTTTACTTCAAAAGCTTTTCACGAGTAGTAAGAAAATGGCTTTTTACAGTCGAAACTTTGCCTTTGAGTGCATGGAGTGTCATTCTATCGTCAATATTTCCTGCAATTCCATTTCGTAGCGGTTCCGATTGCGGCGATGCGATGAAAACAACTTTATCGGTTCAAACTTGAGTTCGAATTTTTTTAAATGAACGTTCGAATAAGTGTTCTGCGCGTTTAGGCGTGGTTTTAAAATGTTTAAAGAAAAAAAGAAAGAAGAAAAGAAAATAAAATTTGACTCAGGTCAAGGCACACGGCACAAGGTTTATGGTATATTTTAAGGTTATTTTTGCCCGAAACTTTCATGAAATTGTGTACTACGGATTTATAATTGAGATTTTCGACGAACAAAAGTCTACATGCATCCTTTTGATGACACATGATGGCACAGAATAAATAACCCCAAAATGAATGGCGGGTATAAAAATGGACTGGACATTTTGAATTCAAAAATATATTTTCGAAATTCTGATTCGAATTTCAAGCCCGATGGAACGGAAGTGACGGGAAATCTGCGATCGGAACGGGTTGGCTGGCCATTGTCTTCCGGAAACGAATGGCGCGGGAGGGTTGGCAGAATTGGTATGAACGGAAATAGTGCGTGTGACCAATGCACCGTATTCAATTACTTACCTGATGCAGGTTTGTTATTAACTTAGCAGTGATTGCATGGAATATTACCTGTGTTAGCAATTTACATGCAAGGAAATGGCTTTAGGCATAGTTGCCATACTATTGATTAATGAATGTTCGAATAAAGTTTTATAAGAAACTAACTTCCGCCAGGGGCTTCGCCCACGTGTTATCTTTATAAATTATAGTCTATGTTAAAATAAAATAAATAAAAATTGCTTTATTTTCCTTCTACAATTTAGTTTGACTTAACTAATGATTAGTGTTACAAATTTGACTCATATAGTGTTAGTAATAATAATAATAACTTATTATTATTAGTCTATGTTACTTAGTGATAATATAGCATTCTACTGATGAAAGAATTTTTTAAATCGGTCCAGTAGTTTTTGAGTTTATTCATAATTAACAAGAATACAAATCTTTTCTCTTAATATTAGTGTAGACCGGTGTAGACTGTAGAAGAATTCTCTTTAATAAATAGGCAGAAACTGGTTCAAATAAACCATGTCTGGTTAAACCATGTATGGACCATGTCTGAAATAAATGAATTATTATTATAAACTAAATTATACACATTATAATATGTAAAACTATCAATAAAAATTTAAAGTTTACAGCTAAAGTAAAAAATGTAAGACAAAATGAAACCACCTACCATTTTAAGCCGACTAACGACCGCCACTATTTTTCACCCTCACTTAGACGTAATTAGGAGCGTCGCAATGCGCAAGTTTGTGCTATAAAATACTTTCTCTCATCGGGGTAATGGACCGAGCTGATTCGTGCTTTTCGGCCAGTCATCACGTGAGGTGAGCATGTGTTTTTGTTGTGTTGGTAGTAAATTAGAGGTGTGGCAGCGTGTGTGTGTGAGTGTGTGAACTAGAGGAAGGAATAGCGGTGATGGCGTGTGTGTGTGTGTATGTGTGTGTGTTGCATTTGATAAATGATGTGATTTGGATGTGTTCTGTGCTTGAAACTGGAATAGTAATAGTCGGAAGATATCACACGAAAACTTGTAAGTTAGTTTAAGTCAAAGTCAAATAATTTATTTCAAGTAGGCCACTTTTAAACGTCAATATTTACAAGAAAATTGAATAGATTCTAGGCGCACCTTCCAAGTTTCGTATGGAGAAGAATGGGCAAGAAACTCCATAGTCTGCGACTTAGTTGTGAAGTGGAAATTATATATTTAAATATGCGAATTAAATAAACTAGAATATACATGAGTGAACAGAGTAAAAATTACCGACTAAAAAAATGTTCTTTTTCTTATCCGTTTTCCAAAATAAGACCCCCCTTCAAGTAACAAAATGCCTACAAAAACCTTGGAGCCATGCCCCACCATATATTTAGTATGAAGCGAACCGGGACAATCGGGCCATTATCTGCAGGCAGAGGGTTAATGGGCCAAACTGGACTTGTTCACAAAGATAGCAAGTGGGGACTTGTGGGGAGCACTGTCTTCGCCATATAACGGCGACGGTTAAGTGCGGGGGTGCTTTAGATCTGCTTAGTTTTTGCCGGTGCGGGATGAATTGTCTTGTAATGTTGGTTCTGCACTAGTCATTTTAGGGTTATGAGGGAATGACTTTTAATTATACCTTGGCATTAAGGCTGTTACTTTACTTCTTAACTCAGGAAAAAACAAATTGGTATCCACTTCTCTCTCTTCTCTTCCGTTTTGTATTTATGAATTTTTCCTTTTTTTGTGTTCATTTAAGCACTTGGTCGGCTAGTTGGCCATTGCGACCAAGTCCGCAAGTCGTATCGGTCACTGGTCGTGGTCGTCTAGTGCACGAGGGCCCTTAAGGTTTTACTTACCATAACATTGAACCGTTCTATTTATGTTTTAATAACAAATATCCCTCCTGCTTAAGATTTACCACAGACACCGTTATCACGAAGCAATAATTCAGCGATGACAATAAAAGACTGGTTTTTATACCGCATAAACAAAAATCGTCCAATAAAGACATCGGACGAATTCGGGAGACTTCGGGGAAATTCGGGGGACATCGGCGTCATCCACGCGGAATTGTGATAACTAAACGCTGGTGTAGGGATGAAAGCATTGAAATTGTTTAGAAAGTTGTGCTTAGTCAAGTATTAATACCTTTTGTCTCTTGGTTTTAATTTGTCTAGGTAATTGGGCAATGGTTAAACTAGCTCTGATTTAAGTATCTAATAAAAATAAAAGTTAGTCTTTTAAAACTATTTGAGGCTTACAACTGTTGCTTTATTAGGCAAAATTATTTTAACTCATTAAAAGAGGAGTTCGATTGGTCGGGCAAAGGGTTATTGGGTTTTCCATCTGGAATTTCTCAGTAGCAGCACAGACCCTGGATTTGTGCCCGGTTGATGGCAATAGGTTCGCCCCCTATTACATGCGACTTAAACATAACTGGCGAAATGTGGGTGTACTGTAGGTACACCTCTGCCTAACCCTTCGAGGAAATACAGGCGTGATGTTATGTTATGTAAAAGAGGAGTGTTCAATAATAGATCTTGTATCGCTAACGTGAAGATAGATTTGGTTTAAAATATGTATTTATTCATTTATTTTATTATTTATGTACACACAGTAAAATACATAGAGATACGACATAGTTATAATTTGTGTACAAAGGTACCTACTGCTTATTTTAGATCTGCGAAAGGAGAAATTAGAAAGAAATGTAGATGTTGATACGTATCTTTCAAAGAACAACAATTCTCCTCTAATATCAAACATTTGACAACCCTAAAACGCCATCAGTATCATCGCAAACCAACGGTGTGGTGGATATTGCCTTCTATGCTGCAATAATCGTAAAACGGGGCACTGGTAAACACGCAATGTATTGGAAACAGGAGATTAGTACCGTTAGAAGGACTTACGTATCGTTGTTTGGCTGCAGTGAAATGATCATACCTGAAACAAAGGAATTTGGTTATTCGATTTGATAAATTCATAATTATCTTTTAATTTATCTGTACCTACTCTATTTTGTTTATACAAGAATTTTAGATTAGAGCTCCTAACCGCGTATGAGTGATTTAATTAGGAAACAAAAACCTGCTTATTTAATTTTCACTTGGTGCTCGAATTCTTTAAAGAAACGTGGCTACGACAGTTAAAAATCCCATACAAAAGTTACAATGTTATTCCTGAAACCAGGAAACTTCAGAATCCTAAAACTCGAAAGTTATGCAATTAAAAGCAGCAACAAAACAAACACATACCATAAAAAAAACTCCTAATCCATTGTTAATCTTATAATGATACCCAAAAATCGCCAGAAGCAATGCGAAAAATATTAAAAATTCTCTAGCAAAGGAAAACAAGAAAGGGCCTGAGGGCGGAATGTAACAATATCACAGTTATCTAATACCCATAATATTGTAACATGTCAAACTTCTCAGATATGACGCTTCGTGGCCCTTTATGGCATTTCGACTCCCATGCCGGTGTTTTTCGTGAAGTCGTCAGTTTTTTCGCTATATCTTTTGCCGCCGCGGGCGGGGGGTTAGAATTTGAGAGTATGGAGATTTTATTTTTATTTTGAAGTATATTAGATATTATGTGGATATGTCAAAAAAAATCTAAATGTTGTGAATTATTAGTGCGTTTTTTGGTTTTAATAATTTTGCGAAAGCATAGGTACTTTTAAACGTGAGTTAATATAGGTAGGTATCTAGTGCTTGAGGTGGAAATGGATAAACAATGGCGGACAAAAATAGGTAAAATATCTAGTGGGTATATTTTTTTATGTCCCTTATTACGAGTAATAACGAGTCGTCCGTATGTATGACTACGTCATTTAATTTACAAGATTTTTTTGTGAAATAATCTTAAATATAATTGCAACCAAATCTCCTTGTTTCAAAACACTTACAAAACACATCTTTAGGTAGACATCGAAGAAAATTATTATCATGCAACAAAACATTTCCAAGACCATAAAAAGAAAAGAACTTCAAATAACTGCGAAAGAAAATGTACAAGATATTCATGTTTAAGATGTATCCGAACTACGCAGAAAAAAACTCATTTTATGATCAACATCCCGTCATTTGAAATTCAACTCTATAACTTGAGGATCAGAGTTGAAAATTGTAGTTGTGTATGAAATATTTTTTGCACTGAATGAAATTCAGCAAAGCGTTATAGAAGACAATGGCTTCAAGAATGAAGAAAATAAGTTGAGTAAAATATTTTGTATCCGCTGTGTGATGGGTTGTGTCTTATTAAAATTTTCTTTGTCTCTCTTTTTTGTGTTTTTTTTTTAGATTATTGTAATGGAAAAGTAAATGCTTTATACGAAGCGAGAAAAAAGAGTGTTGTGAATTGGTTTTAGGTTTACATGACCGTTCCATTGATACACTTGTGTATATCTCCGGAGTCAAGGATTCCAAAAAGTTCACTACACACTCACTCACTACTCACACACTCACTCACTTATTATTTATTTAATTAGGCACTTTTACTTAAGTTCTGAGTTGAGCTCCACAATTACTGACAAATGCTTGGACTGACTGGACAGGTTCACCCAAAATCTGTGTGGTTCTTTCCTCAAAAGACCAAGATTATGTCTGGACTTTAAAACTGACTGCAACCTCTGAGTTTGTTTCGGCTTTTCTTTTCAGAGTAGTCAGATAGGAAACGCCGACCGATATTAAAAAATATAGTATGTATATACTATATTTTTTAATATCCTATTTACTGAACAAACAATTTCATTTTATATCATTTCATTTCCCATTAACAGCGATGCCAACGAATTTTTTGATGCCTAATGAGCTCTTCCCTTTTTATTTTATTTATTTATTTGACTAGTAACCTACTTAATACCTATATATATATTATATTTCAGTGTTAGCTTGTATATTTTATAAGATTAATTTTAATATTCTACCACTGAATAATTATCGTTTTATAGCTCAAACAAGACTGAATTTCAGCATATTTTTCATGAAACACAAAAACGATTTAATATAAAAAGTCCTAGATACATCGAAATAAAGTTAAACCTACTTATTTATGTAATATTGAAAGTACACTGTACGGCCATTTACATCGACTTACGTATGCTTGAATTTACCGTAATAAGTATTGTAAGGGAAATCTTTTATGAGACGACGTAATACGGGCAATCATCAATAATGAGCCTATTTGAGGTATTATTGGAAAAATTACTAAAGGAAATGTATTCTTCCGAAAATGTTACAGAATAATAGAGCTCATTTGGTAATTCATTCTCATAAGAACGGTTGTTAAACTCATATTCTTTTATCGCTTTACGTTCTTTTAATGGCAACGCTAATTTCAGCCTTCGAAATTGTTAATTTGAATATCTTTATTTTATAGTTTTTAAAGTATAGAAGGAAAATTATGTGATTTCCAAATGGAATAAATTCCTACTACTGAAAGTTATGTAAAAAACGTTTAAGCTGGCCCTGATTCCCTAAATGAAAAGACATATCTACGTTTTAACTTTTACACTCGCATCAGCGTGGAAGTGACATTTGTCTACCCAAACGTGAACGTGGATGAAAAGGCCAGCTTTACAGATAAATTCACGGGCGTCTATTTTTAAAAGACACCGTCAAACGCAACACATATGACTTCCTGACACTCCAAAATCAACCTTAAGTCAAACAGAATAGAGTTTAAAGTTGAATGTAATACATTGTTCACATCACAGGCAAAGATTTAATTTGTCCAACTAGATTACAGCATTGTTTCCGACCAACACATGTATTTCTGAAGTGAGGGAAGAGTAAAAAACCCAATTTGAGTCGCCTCGCTTCACGATAAAGTGCTTCATTTATATATTTTTTAATTCTATTTCCTTGTGAATGGGGTTAATTTTATGCTCGCTAGTGTATTCGTCTGGAATGGAATCGTAAATAATGTGAACTGGAGTGCATGATGATTCACCGGATTCTCGTATGTTAAATTAAATTCTTTCGTTTCTGTTTTCTGGCGCGTGATTTCAGTTCATTTGGGATAGTTGGGATTTTTTATATATTTTCCAATATATGGCTGAATTGGCTGAGTGAAATGCTTAAAATGGGTGTGTTTTTTGTGAACGTTGGTATACAATGGTGAAAACTGCATGTTAATAGTTGAGAGCACTGTTTGGCTCTCGGATCTGTATTGATGGACGGATGATCTGAATCCCGTGATTTTATTAACACATTTTCAATAGATGTATTCGATCTTTTTATATTCCTTGGATTCACTTTGTTGTAATATATTAATGAGGTTGCTTTTTTTAGTTTCTCATTCAACTTATTTTAGCTCGCCGCGGCATCTTTTAAGTTGCTCATTCACTTTTCAAAATCCTATTCTACATCACAACTTACTGAAAATAAGTACACCAACATCAAAGCCTCCTAGCTACGTCTCCACATCCACCCAAAAAACATCGGAAATCGTAATCCACCGACCGTTTTAATGACCACAGTCCGTAAGTAGTCCTCTTAAGTCCAAGACGCTCCTAATGCCTCACGCAGATCATCCACAACATTAAATGTACGTAATTCTAGGGGCAATGGACATGGAAAGGGCGGGGAGTACTTTCGATCGAGTGTTTTGGAGATACCCTCGTCTATTGTGATGGTGAGGAAACTAGCAGGGTCATAAAAGAAGTATTTAGTATTATTTTTTGGGTAAATTGACTGTCTATAGTTAGTTCTTGGCTATGGAGCAAGATGCTTAGAGATGGGATTAGTCCATGCTCGCTCAAGACGAAAAAACCAGCCAAGTGCGAGTAGGTTCCGTACCCCTTTTAATAACTAACCTTTTTGTTGTGTTTTAGGGGAATCACAAATACAAAATCTATGAAATTTTCAACTGTCTACCTATTACGGTTAATGTGATACAGCTCGCTGACAGACAGATGGACAGACGGACAGCGAAGACTTAGTGATAGGATTCCGTTGGGTCCCTAAAAAAGAAAAGGAGACATTTGCCTGCACACATGATACTACAAGATAGGCTTAAATAATAAGTAGCAAGGTAATGATTAAAATGAAAGAGGTGACAAGACGCGGATCGCAAGGGCTGGTTCAAAATGACCTAGGAATACATGGAATAATTGGGAGAGGCCTTTGCTCAGCAATGGAACGTTACAGTAATAAAAAACTGATTGGTTTGTTCAGAAACACCGAATAATTTTGTTTACCACGGAAGTAACAAATGCCTCCATTTTCAGCAGCATTTTAGGAAGTTGGACGCAAGCCAAAACGTCATAGTATGATTGATAGCGTAAAAGCAACCATGGTTAATATGGACACAAGGTCGTAACTTATGTAAGAAGGATGTATCACACACGATACATAAGCTAATGTTGTTACGCTAGAAGACAACGCTAAGACGTTCAGCAAAGCTCGGTCACGGCCCACCCAACTTGAGACGAACCATTGTAACTAGAACCATCTACGCCGAACAATCTCGATGAAGCGTTAACTAAATTAACTCAGTAAGGGAGGGAAGGAAGGCCAACTAATACTGGCTGTATCGAAGACATGACCACTAGAACGAACCTTATTTGAAACTCAAGCGGTAGCCATTTCATCAAGACCCTTTATTTGATGCAAATCTAAGGATTCGAAATATCTCGGAGAAATGGTGGCGAATTTTATATAACCAGTTTAGATAGACCTGTAATTGGTAGTAATATAGAAGGTTAAAGAGGTCTTTGGTCATGGCTTTGGCGTAATGGATTACCGTCAATAAATAAGTAGCATTAGCATTATGTCTGAATGATGGTGGAGGTTTATTTGAGCCGATTTTGGTGGAATTTGGGTTTGAATCGGAGTGGAATATATTAATTAGTCATTTTGTGTAATGTTGCTTGCCTGTATTAATTACTGCGTGGATTTTATAATGGATGTTACAATAGCTTTTAAATTTGGATGAGGCTTTTGCATATTGTGTGTTGAGTGGGTGATTATTTAAGGAGAACAAGTGGATTTCTTGTGTAAGGGAATTGTTGATAAACAGGTTTGTTACTGATAAATGATTATTTAAAAATAAAGGTGATTTAGACTTTCCTATTATTTTTTTTCGTTTTGAGTACCGCTAATTCCCAAAAGGGCCACGAATAATAGGATTACAATTGTGTCGTCTCATTTGTTAGGGATATGGTATTTAAAAAACGCAATATATATTTTGTTTGAGGCTAAAATTATTCACTATGATCTTAATATTTGAATACAGACATATTCTTCTAAAGAAACAATAATACGCCATATCATTCTATTATAAAGCCTACACCAGACAGCTCAAAACAATATAGACCACAATATTAATAGTATCAAATAGAATATAATTACGTTTAACAATAGAGCAAGCAGCGTACATGTGCCTCTTGTAGCGAGTGAAATTAAGCTTTACATAGAGCTCGCTCTCCATGATAATTACGAAATAACTACTGCATGGAGTTTGTAATTGAAACCGACGCGACGAGCTCTACGTCTAGTGCACAGCACGGGAGTAGAGCTGATAGAGTTGATTTAATTTGACAGCTATTTTGTGAAATGTTGGTTACTGGGTATTTTTTGTTATACAATTTATGAGACAACAAACAAAATAATACTTCCATTGGGTTTTTGGCTGTTATGGTCCTAGGTGATAAACGACCAAAAATTTGACGAATAAGCTAAATTATCAAATCTGCGAAATAATGTGTTATTCTTAGAAATAGTTGCCGAGATACGGAAACAATACACATTTTAGGTTTTTTAATAACGTTGGGGAAGATTCCAAATAATAAAACAATGTTACCCATGTAAATAACAGCACATAAAGAAGTAAATAGCACGAGCAGGCAATTGCTTACAACAAAACATCAAACTGAAATAATTTATTTCAATTAAACCAATTACAGACACTTTTGAATTGTTAAAGAATCGATCAGTCAGAAAACTGGAGCTGGTTCACCATTCCAAAAGCGAAGCAGGTTCCTATGAAGAAGAATGGTCAAGAAATTTCATGGACACTCAAAATATTGTTACAAAATATTGGTCCTAAATTAATCTTGTTTTGTAAACTCACAACCGAGTATCCACGAGTACAAATCTCCGTGAGGACCCTGACGGCCAGACACACTTGACGCTTGACGGTACTTTAAACTGCACGAGTTAATTAGCACCTTAAGTGGCAATCCGCTTTTTGCTATCCCGAGCTAGTTACACCAAGTGCCAAATGGATAAGGTGTTATATCTGTGAGCTGGTGAGTATGGATGTGATGGTATGTAAAAGTTTGAGTATTGAATGATTTCTATTATACTAGAGGGAATGGCTGATTTAGAAGTAAAGATACTGGAGCTAATAGACTGCGTTGGTT
This sequence comes from Xanthia togata, assembly GCA_963853775.1. Taxonomy (NCBI): domain Eukaryota; kingdom Metazoa; phylum Arthropoda; class Insecta; order Lepidoptera; family Noctuidae; genus Xanthia; species Xanthia togata. The sequence continues at coordinate 4,614,028 of OY970802.1, read as the reverse complement.
ATTATGTTAAAGTAAAAGTGTGGGCGGGAGGACAAAGAAGAAGAGAAGGCAGATAATAAATTGTAACTGATATTGAAGATCATGATATTAAATTTTGAAGCAATCATATTCTAGTGACATATTGTTTTCGATTTTAAATAAATAAAAAGGAATGACTACCAATAAATAAGAAAATATAAGATACCTATATGAAATACCTTTAAAACACAAAACATAACGTTATTTACGAAACACTTCGCGACGATTCTCGTGAACAAATAAATCTAATAAAACACGCACTCCCGACGTGCCTAACACAACAAAACAATAAAAATCCTACTCGAGCTACATTACCACAAAAAGGAAAATCAAATAAAAGCAAACCTTGAAATCTCAGCATCGTGTAAATCAGTTCGGTGGTCGAATTAATTCATTTCCTGGAAAGGGGGGAAGCACGCGCGATGTACGTGATGGCCGACCAAACAGATGGTCTGATGCTATGAATGTAAGAGTTTTTGCAGCAGACTTGCGATCCTTTTTTGTTTCGTTAGATGTGACATAAACAATGGATGCAGTGGGACCACATCAGGCCATCCCATGCATGCAGAGTGCAGTGATGTGTTCCGTGTTCGTGGACGTTGCAGTAAAAATGTGCAGTAGAGATACGTTGTCGTTTTGTTGAGATTTGATTTGGTAATATTTTTAAAATTGGGTGCGTAATTTTGGTAAAGCGTTTGAGTGACATTATCACATCAACAAGTCTCTTTGCTTCTTCTCGTCTCTTTCTTATGATACTAATTTCTATCGCAGTTTCTAATTTATTTTGTTGCTAAGTGAATATTGTTACGAGCTTGAAGTTCAAGGCGACCATAACTTATATGACCTAGGTTATCCGTAACTAACTTTTACGTGGTCCCCCAAGGTAACTACTAGGTCCCATTACTTTCTATCCATCAGTTGGTAGAAAAGCCTGATTTACGAGCCAACCAACTTTATATTACGTCTTAAACGACGCCAATAAAAAGTTGCGCTATAAACGACAAAGCTGGAGCACTTATAGCGTATACTTTTTTATTGCCCAACCGGTATACATAGTAAAACAATTCGCTGAGAAAGTGGGGGAATGGAAAATTTTCTACGGTTCGTAATTTTCTTTGAATATTTAATTCAAATGATAATGGTATGATTTTAGGTTTATTTACGTTATGTGGGAAGTTATTTTTACCATAAAAAATTTTTTGTTTACTAAAATTACATTTGATGAAAATAATCTTAATAATCTTCGTTTCCCCAAATTGGTTCAGTGTTTATTGACTACTGAATTAGGTAGTGCTGATAAAAAATTAAACTTAATTCTTATTGGGCGCACGGTTGGCGCAGTAGTTAAGCGATTGACTGCTGCGCTGCGTGTCGCGGGTTCGATTCCCACACGGAACAAATATTTGTTTAACCTAAAAGCAGTTGTTCTGGGTCTGGCTGTTTGTGTATGTGAGATTAAATGTTTGTAAACGCACTCACGATACAGGAGAAATTCCTAGTGTGGGGCCACGATTAAAAAAAAAATGTATCTTCAGTAGGGTGTAATTATTATTCTGTAATAACTGAATTCAATCCCAGTTCTAATGGCGAAGTAATACTATTAACATAGTCTAATTACTATTTTGATATGGCTCACGCTAGAGAGTAGATATCGGCATTCAATTTGGAATTAATATTGTAATTAATAGTTTAGTATGTAACAGATGATAATATAATTCAGGATTGGGAAATTATACTAGTAATATAGTTACAGTACCCGTTAATTTCATACACTGAGCTTTAGAACCAGACTGACAGTTCAGAGTGATAAAGGCTCTACAATATAGACTTTTGTTAAACTTGATGTGCTTGAAATGCTCATATATCTACAACAGCGAAGCAGCAGTGGTCTAGATAGGAATTTTAGAAAATATATTTGAGGAAAAGGACATGGATATAATTTAAAAATTGATTCAAGATAAGGAAGCAATCCCGACTGTGCTGAACGGGGTCTGATAGGAAATTGCGACGTCTGCCTCGAGTCTAGTAACGTCAGAGGAAAGAATTTGTATCTAGACAATTTATTGATAAATATTTCTGTGTCATCAGTCTGACGACTGGAGTGAATATGTTCAATATACGAGCTACTGTTTTTACTTCATTATATTGCTACATTTTATTTACACTGTAACGATTTTCTTACAAAAAGTCAACATACTCAATTATTATCATATAAATATTCTATAAAATATATATTACCAGAATCAGAGTATCAAAAACTTTTGATTTTAGATTCATGAATTAGTTCCAACGTTTACTTACTGACTACTGTAGATCTCTGTAGATCTACTAACACAAGAAGATAATGTAATACTAGCCAAAAAACAAGATAACTAAATCACCCATGTCTTCTAATATTTTTTAAAGTCATTGCGCAAGGGTAAGCAGATAGGCGATAAACGGTGCGATGGTGTGGAATCGTCTCGAGGGAGGTTCCGCTAATCTGCTCAGGGGTCTATCGTTAACTGAGATCCCGTAAGTCTTGTTTTGAACCAAAGTTAGTGATTTATGAAATATGATTTTGAAGACTGATATTATAAGAGTAAATAAAAAAAAGGTCACCACAGTTTTAATTCTTCAATAAATCTTACCACTGTTTAGAAAGTAAACGCATAGTCCGAACATCAAAGAACGTGGCTCTTGTCGATTCAATCAATAACTTCGCATTCATAGAAGCTCCTAAAAATAACTATGTCAATGGATTTAATAAGGTTCTTATGAAAATTCAATGTTGAATATTTAGAAATCGTGAAGGTCATAAATCTTTTCTTGTTCTAGTTTATCGCGTTTACACTAAACCGGATGAATATTAAGTCTTAAACTTGGCTAAAGACATGGCCATGAACTTGTATTGATCTTGGCTTTTCATTACGCGGTTGGCGGCACTCCAAACGTAACCCGTGTGGGAAAGGGTTTCATTTGAAAGCAAATGAAAACTTTAAGACGAGCACGGTAACAATTTGTTACTAGATTTTATTAGGATCGTGTTTTAGTGTTCTTATTGGTAGGCGAGGATTTGTCTTGTTCAGTGCAGTTAATTGATTGATTGGAAAACAGAGTTGGTAGTCGAGATGTTCATCCGTAGGGTTCTATATGAGGAAAGGAGATTGCCCGATTTGTAAGGAAAGTTGGGTCCCACTGGAAAATTGTTGTGCCCTGAAGATTTTTATTTTAAATAATAGTAAAAACATAGTATTTTCATAATCAGAAACCATTTTTCATTTATTCACCCTGGTTCAAGAGATATCATTGTTTTTCTGTTGTAGCACTAAGAGTCAAATATCTCACAAAGAACAGCACTATTAAGAGTCAATTTATCTCACAAAACGTAATGCACTCCAGGAACTTAATAACTCAACTCGGTAGTAGCAGAAAAAGCACGTATCGTAAATAATAACTAAGTAAAAGATTACGGAATTCAAAACTCAAAGTATCTAAACAAAACAATGACGCACGTAACGAACCACAGAACATACGTAAGTATCTCTATGTAGTCTGTGCACAGAACGAAGTCTGCGAGTTCTGTGACATGCACAAGTAAAGGTTGCCAGATATTTTTTTTATAATATATTAATAAATCGTTATAGATCAATCGATAAAAACTACTTTTCTACTAAGGAGTTATCTAAATAAACATGGCTGTTATTTTTGTGTCTATTACTTTTCTGAACATTTATTATTTATCAATGAGTATTATGAGTTTAAGCAACCTATTATTATAATCGTTCCATCGGTTTTACTCGCATCGACTATGAGCATTGTTTATTTATCCAATAGTGTTCATCATCAAGAATACTTTACATAAACTCATATTTGGCGTACACGTATTGTTGTTCATTTCAGATATATATGGTACAATAATACGTATAAAAGGACAGGGATAACATCATTCTATCTCATCGTCCTAAAACAAAATACTAACACAGTAGCGTTGAAGTTGTCAAATGTTGAGATCTAATTGAGATGTAAACTGCCCATAGGTTATATATAATAAAATAAAAAATAATAGTTTTATTTATTATTATTTAATATCGTTTTAATTAATATCGATTACTCAATTGATTAAAAGATAGCATTAGTTATTAAATTCTTTGATACCTGGCAACTTTTTTGTATGCCAATCAAACCACAGACTACATTGAATCAAACGGATGTCGACGTAATGTTTAACTATTAATTAACTTTAACTTTATTCCCAGGATGAAAAAAATTGTATAAAAAATACCCTGTACACAAAAAAAAAATAGTTATATTTTTTGGTTATTATTAAAATCAGGCACCCGATACCACAAAAGGGACCTGCTCCGTGGCATTCTCCTTTAAAATCAGTTTGTTGAAGTCTAAAAAAATCATTGGTTTCATACATATTTTCGCGCTGTCTACTACTTTCTATGTCTACTGCTTCAGATACTATGTTACAATTTCATCTTCTACTGGTCCAATTACATGTTACTCATTCTCCTCCACTCTCATTTTAGGTAATTTCATTCATCTTTTTTTATCTTACCCACCCATAATCACACTTACGGTCATAAACGTATAAACACGGACAAAAGACCGGTCTACATCTGTGGCACGGAGTTCTTATCGTACGATAGGACCCTAAACGGACCCGGCGACAGATTTACGGATCTCGGACCCGAGTGACCTCGTAATTTCGGACCTATCTCCCGTATCTTTTGGTTTTATTAGATTTTCCAGGATTCCGAAGGTGAAAGGTTCGAGTTTTGGAGAATGAGGATTGATAAGACTGATTTGTGTGTTGGGGTTTTTAGGAAATGGATATGTTCGCGCTTTAAAATAGCACGTACAAAAGAATAAGAAATTGTACATTCTAGGTCTAAGACTTATACCTTTGGTCTAAAGTATTTGCTGTTAAAACCTCAATTATGAGTTAGGCGTGCTTTGTATTTAAAATGAGCATGTGCAAAATTGTATAGGTACCTAATAAAATGATTAATGTGCTCATATGCATAGTTTATAACGTGCGCAACCTCGAAGAAAATATTGTTTGCAAATAGATATTCAACAATACTGACCAAAAAAGCTACTAAAATGTAGTACCTAGCAGTAAAAGGCTGTTAAAATAATGAAGTTAACCATTTACAGAAGTTAAGCTGCCAATTTTCTTCAGTTAAACTTTGATCACTTTACAATTCGTAAAAGTTTTATTCGCTAAAAGGTTAGACGTAGCAAAATACATCAGTAAAAAAGTTTAAGAAAGAACATCTACACCTTTTAAAAGATCCACCATCACCTGTTCTCCAGACATATTGATTCAAACCTTAGCTATTAATCCGCTAGTGTTGTAGCTACAACAATTACAACAGTCTGCGGTCGAGTAGTGTTGTGCACACGTTGCGCTCTGACTAATGTTTGCGGAGACGAGCCTACAGTTCGCACGTCTGCTGCCGCCTAGTGTTGGGATACACGGGCTTGTTGAATCACGGAATGAATAAACAAATGGTCATGGAGTTGAATAATTTACTGTAAACATTTGGACATGTACATGAATAATTTGATGATGAAGATGTCCAAATCGTATGACCAATAAATACTATTATAACACATAGTGTAATATACATCTGATATCTAATGAAGGATGGCTGCCAGATGATAAGGTATCAAACTAATAAACCGAAAGCTCAGAGTTCACTATTCATCACCTGCCTAAACATTTCCCAACTATGTTGGGGTCGGCTTCCAGCCTAACCAGATGCAGCTGAATATCAGTACTTTACATGAAGCGACTGTCTATCTGACTTCCACAATCGGGTTACTGGGTGCACTATAACATACCATAATTTTGCTTACAGTTGACTTACCTGATTATATGTAATTCGCCTTGCCTTGCCTTTTCCAATAAATCAACGCAAAATTAAAATGAACGCAAATCATCATTATTCAAGCATTGACGATTCATTTATGCAAGACAGGTATGAATATGTTGAAGATACAATAAATCCCCATGGAGATCAAAAAATTTTGACTTCCAACCAATCTGCTCGCTAAACTTCAAACCCGTGGGTCCTAATGTGACAGTCAATATTTATCTGCAAGCATATTGTAGGTGTTGGTGACATACTGTACACAAGTACTTGTAGATACATGTCGTAATTACCGACACAATGCCAGTAGCTCCTCTGTTTCGTCTACGTGTTGAATTTTGTCTGCATTCGGGGATCTAAATCAAAGAGTGACTATGAAATTGAAAATTGTACGTCGAATAACGCTCAGCAGTGTTTAAACATATCTTTGCATCCCATAAAATCTTGAATGTATCCTGACTATGAATACAACCAAATGCATTTTTTACGAATATTACAGTATCTGAGTGTATAAAAGAAATCTAGGCTTTTGAACAAGGCAATTTCTGATTCGATACAAACTTATGATTGAGAAGGATTTGATAAAACCAGAATGCAACTTCATAAAACTTTGTTCCTATCGGCAAATGCAAGTAAAAAAGCGAAATCAGTAAAGTTATTTCATCAGCTTACGCTTTCAATAATATTTCCAATTTTATCAATTTAGTTTCGTGACAGTCAGTTCTCAGACAATGCTAATCTAAATCATTGTTCACTGAATAATTTCATCAAGATATAACAGTGTTCACGATTCGTGAATGTTTCCCTTTACATCCCACCACCAGCTGAAACGTATTCACGTTGGTCCTCAATTTGTGAAGCACAATACATTTGGGTAAGAATTCACGATTCTTTTAACATTTTTGTGTTTGTGATTCTTGGATGATTTTATTTTGGGAGTCTGTGTGATTATTCTGGATGAAATTGAGCGTCCTTAAGATTTTTTTTCGGTGCTGTTTTCTCGTGTTACAATACTTCAGGGTGTTCATTTGTTCAACGCACCCAGGTATATTAGCACCGCTATCTAATTTTGTGACCTATTAATTTTTCATCAAATAAAAGTCTCACGGTTCCTCATACTTGCGACTTGTGAGCCACCCTATAGGGTGGCATCTAACGAAATAACTTATTTTTTTTCTCGAATACGATGTTGGTCTTATGGAGAAAGTTGTCCAGTTAGATAATATGTACCACACCCGTAAATTTGAGCACACCGTTCCGATACACGCTGTATATAATTGGTTGGAGCACTCGTATTAACATTGACAAGCTCTATTTCAAATTATACCGACCTTTATTACAATTAATTGTCGAACACATCAATTATGTATTAAGAGCTTAAAGTATAATATTTTGACCCCATGTTTCTGACGATTATCTGTTAAATATAAATGCCCCAATTATTACCAATCACAATCCCTCGCTATTGTTATGGCAGTGTGCATGCGTTAATTAATTTATCTCTATTCATTATTCAGTGATCATGATTCGTGATGAATCCTCGATATTGCTGCGATAACCATATTGGTTGTCGTTTTCATTAGCTGTGATGCCATTCGACTTTCAGCTGAATGGGTTGAATAGTTATAGGTATGTACCGTCACTGAAACTGTTATCAAATTGAGATATTATGACAATTTTTCGTGTTATAGCCATTAGAACAGTGGTGGCCCGTAACGGTGGCAACTTATGAGTTGTAGGTTGTACAAAATGGTTGAGCTGGATGGTGCTGATCCACGCGTCATGTTCGTGAACGGGCGCCGTCAGTTGAGACTGGTCATCTCTTATCTGCCAGGGCTTATTTTTAATCTTATATTTTTAATCGTTTTTGATTTTTATATTTTTTTTTACATTGTTCTCACATATAGAATCAACAAGAGTAATGTACCCAGGATTTTGTAATTTCTATATTTAAAAGAGTGTCCTTGGAGTTTCTTGCCCGTTCTTCGCCATAGAGATCTACGTTTTGGAATGGCCAACTAGCTTCAACTTTCTGACTAACTGACTGACTCTTTGACAATTCAAAAGTGCCTGTAAATGGTTTAATTGAAATAAATGCTTTGAGTTTGAGTACGTTCGAACTCTGACAGGCGTTTTACTTTGTGTCAATTATTTCATCACCACTCTGCTCTCAAACCGTGAAGGAAAATATCGTGAGGAAACCGGCATGTTCTAGAACCAAAAATTCTAAGAAATGTGACATTTAACAACTCGTACTGGGCCCGCGTGGTGGATTACAACCCACTCCCTCTCGTACAGAGGCCTGTGTTCCAGTAGAGTGGGAATATTATAGGCTGAAGATTAGATGCAGAAGTATGGATAAAATGGGGCAAACTTTGACTTAATAAAACATAATTGTAGTCAATGTTTATATGTATTTTACACATTCTACCTAAACATCAAGTTCAGAGTCACGATTGAATGAAAATAAACATTTTTACTTAGAGAAAATCAACAGCAAGCATAAAAATTCTTCTCTTATCGCTAAATACAGACTAAACACATGCTTCCAATACCAGCGAACCAAACATTTCCACCACATTAAAACACAGACATGAAATAAATAAAGTATTTATCGAGCCATTTGTATCAGACGTCTGCTGTAACCGCTTAGTTCGCTCACACCGCTCACTCCGCTCACTGCGCTCGCCGCGCGCCACTGTAAAACACTGAAAGCCTTTATCTGAAGCCGCGACCGCTCTAGCTTTGGCGTTATGGCTATTAGGTGAGCGGGGGTTTATAAGCGGTTTTATTGGCTGGAGGTGGTACACAGCGTATTTTTATGACGTACCTATACTTCATTTGAAATAAAATTTGACATATAAACAAACCTTTTTTACACTCCGTTCAACAGATTCTGACTTCTATAACGTGGGCATAAGGGTGGCATTATAAGCAAAAAAAGTGGTTACAATACCAACTATTTACTGCAGCTGCCATTTGTCATGCCACTAACACAATAGAAGTCAAAATCGGTTGAACTAACTGTAAAATATCTAGTAATCTCATGGAACGTTTTTTTAAATTAGGTAAATTTTTCTTTAAATAGAAATTTGCCAATTTACCTGGCTTTTGTGATACAGGAACTTTTAGTACAGAGCCAGGGTTACACTGATGTCTGTGACTTTGAAGTATAAATAGAGAAATGATTAAATATTAAATTAACACACTCGTCTTTTGGTGTATTGGCAGTGTTGGTAATTTCTACAACAAATAACGCGATATCCATATACAATTAGCAAAAACGGTATTTGTAGTTCAGACAATGACCATACCTTTAACTTATGGTATTATATTTAAAAAAAAACATCTGAATCTCCTCTATCCCTTTCTCCTCTATTATTCGGTATTCCATTTCAAATTCGCGTTCTGCTTAGCCCCTCCACCAACTACAGATTCAGCCGTTCGGAACTGTTGCTCCAGGCTGCAGTCTTCAACAGTTCAGCCAGATTGTATGGCACCAATACTTCAATCGATTTCTTTTGCCAGACCGCCAGTCCGTCTGGCAAAGCCGCCGATATGTTTTGCCAATTTGCGGCGACTTTGAGGGTATTCGGGGATTTGAGAACGAATTTGTTGAAGGGCAGATAGTGATTTTATTCAGGTGTGAAAATGTCTGCGCTTTTCTGTATGTATGTATGTGGATTATGCAGTTAGGATATTTGTTTGTAGGAGGGAACGCACATAACTATGTAAATGCATTTAAGAAGCAAATCCAAGCAACCCTAAAGGATAGTAAAGTAATTTATAATAATATTTATATACAGTATAAAAACGTAATGTTTAATAATGTACGCACACAAATTTACTTTTTTTCTGTTATAAATTTAAAAATACAGTTAAGAGTTCTAGGATAAAGACTCTCGTATAGGTATTGCATCTGTGTTGCTAGCTAGTTTTACATACTTTAAATTGTAATCTGTGGAGAACGTATTAGTGGGTAGCATAATTTTTAAATTTAATATTTTAGATAATAATGACTATTTCTTATTATGCTACTGTTTGATTTCCTTAAATAATTAAATAAATAAGTAAATATACAGTCTCAGCGATGTACTCATGGAAAGTTTGAATCAAAGGCTAATCCTCAGTTTATTTACAAATTACTTCCGCCAGCGGCTTCGCCCGCGTGATATCTTTATAAATTATAGCCTATGTTACTCAGTGATAATAAGGCATTCTACTCGTGAAAGATTTTTTTTAACCGGTCCTGCAGTTTTTGAGTTTATTCATTACAAAGAAGAACACACATCTTTTTCACCTTAAGAGTAAAATGTAACAATGAATTACAGTTTATGCCGAAACAAACAGCTGAAATCTGTAGAAGTGAGTCTAATTCCACAAAAACAATGGACAATACAGGGTTGTAACTTTAGGGGCATGATGATCACGTCTTGGTCACCAGTATAGAGGTATGAGGAACAGGGTGTAAAGTTCACTCATCCTCCACAGAAAAGGGAGGATCATCCGACCAGACGGGTGTCGTGTCTGGCGGGCAACTGCCCAACGATTAGATGTCGGAAATTTATATATAATATGTTGATCGCGCGATAAACTTTGCTTGCGCGATGCAGGATATGCGTGACGTTAGGATTTTGTGTGACGTCAGGTCTTTGATGCTTAGTTCGCCTGTGGTGTTGTACCTAGATAAGGAGGATAACAAGGATCATATTCAGAAGAGCCTTGAGCAAAACATCAAACACTCATATGATACTTACTTACCTCTATTTTATATCAAAATATCACTTGTAACGTAAGACCCCAAAAATCCCGAACGGCACCTTCAATATACCGTTTTCCATTTCTTAATATAAATCCAATGTTTCTACACATGGACACCGAAGGCGAAGACAGTAAAATTGCGAATCATCGAATTAGGGAAGGGCCAAACGATAAGCTGGCTCGTAAATTCGGCGTTCGGCGTTCGGCTTTCGGCCTCCGGGTTCATCGCTCGCACATTGTTTTAGAAATGTCAGCTTTTAAATGATGCTTTGTTATTTAAAAAAAACAATAGATAGAGTAAAAGTCGCTTTGGGACATCGCTATGTAGGTATTTGTCACATTTATGGGGCAACTTTTTAAAAAGCACTTCTACTGATCGTGAGATCCTGGGTTCGATTCCCAGGTCGGTCAGTGTTATTGATTGAGTTTTTCTATCAGGAATTTCTCAATGGCAGCCCGGAGCCTGGATTTGTGCCCGGTTTATGGCAATAATCATATTATATGGGACTTAAACATAACTGGCGAAATGTAGGTATACTATGGGTACACTCTGCCTAACCCTTTGGGAATTACAGGCGAGATGTTTTATGTTTTTTCATAATTTTATGTTCATGTACTCAATTTTTTTTTTATGGAGACCAGCTGCACACCACTGCTTTATTTGCATAAGTGTCGATCCCGTGGTAATATTGGGATTAAAAGATCCTATATCCTAATCTAGGTCATGGTCTACCCGTGTGCCAAATTTCATCCAAACCCGTTCAGCCGTTTTAGCGTGAAAGGGTAACAAACAAACCAACAACAAACTCACTTTCGCATTTATAATATTAGTCAGGATTCTGTCTCGATTCGCTACGTATTTCCTTATAACCAGTACATTTAAATATGTATTATTAAATCAATGAAAACCATTACAACACTATTTCTCACTTCTCTCCTCCCCCACAATCCTATAATCCGTCAATAACACGATCAGCACCAAAATATGCATGGACAAGCAAATATTATGATATTCCCATATTGGCGGCTGCCTGTGACGTATGCAGAAAACCCATTGTTTTGCACCCGACACCAACTGTCAAATTACTGTCCACAGCAAATTATGGGGTGAGTGTGAACGGATTTGTGAATGTTGAGGGTAGTTAATAGTTTGTTAGCAATGCCGTGATTTTAATTGGAAGGATTTTGGGTTTTCATCTCGTTAAAGTGTTGGGTCAGGAAAAGAACAATAAAATTCTGTTGTGGCCATTAGAAAAAAACCGGCCAAGTGCGAGTCGGACTCGCGCACGAAGGGTTCCGTTCCATTATCTATACACAAGGCAAAACAATCATGACTGTTGTATGGGAGCCCCCCTTAAATATTTATTTTAATCTGTTTATAGTATTTGTTGTTATAGCGACAACAGAAATACATCATCTGTGAAAATTTCAACTGTCTAACTATCACGGTTCATGGGATACAGCCTGGTGACAGACGGACAGACAGACAGATGGACAGCGCGCAGCGGAGTCTTAGTAATAGGGTCCCGTTTCACCCTTTGGGTACGGAATCCTAAAAACCGGCCAAGTGCATGTCGGACCACGCACAATGAGGGGTTCCGTAGTTGGCTGCATTTTTCGCAAGAACAAACTTAACATTGTTGTTGAAAAAACATGTTTTTGCAACCGCAAATGTAAGTTGATCGATTATTTCTCGTAAACTTGTAAAGCCTAGTTAGCTGTGATAGTTTTCCTTTTAATTTCATTATATATACTACTGCCGTGAATTTTTTCACACATCCAAAACCAACCATTTAGCTGGCAGGGGCGGAACACTTTTGTTTTTTTTTTTTTTGGTTGTGAAATTATGACAAAAAGAATTTGCACTTTATAGCTTAATATTTCGCAAACGGATCCCTAAATCCAAAAATGGTTTTAAGTCTTTTCCAGCGACACTCCACACCATGGGATAGATGAGAAGAAAAAAAAACATCTCCACTTTACGTGTAGGGGAGGAACCCTTTAAATTATGTACATCCATGCCAGATTACAGCTTTCTAGTACAAAGACTCTCAGAGCTAAGCCGCGGACAGACGGTACACCTCTGCCTAACCCTTCGCGGAAAACGGGCGTTATATTAAGTTATGCATATAAGTATAATAGGTACTGTTAGAGCCATCTTCAAACCAAGCTACAGAGAATTAAAAGTTTGATGATACGAAAAACAGTAACACAGGTTTTAAAACTCAATAAAAATAAAAGTCTCAGTAAAAACTATTAACGTCGACCACTTTCCAAGATTTAAAATAACAAAAAGTGTCAAAAAGTGCAGCAGTTTTATATAAAAGGTGCTATATTTAGTGACAAGGGCACTTCCCGACGTCTGGTCGACGTTCAAGATGTCTCGACAGAATTACGACTCGACACTTTTACTCGTAGATGCAAGTTGTAGCGAATTTAAAAGTTTCCGTCGTAAATTAATAATTTTGTATGAAAGTCGTGTTGGAGATTGTTCTAGAATATTTATTGAAGTCGTATGGTGTGATCAAGGGACGTGGAAGTTGGTATTAGTTTTGTTTGTGTCTTCTGAGAAAGTATTACGTCCTCCTACCTAGTTTACTGATGATCAAGCCTGTGGGAGGCTTAATCTTATCGGAATAATGAAAGGTCATACAATGATTTTTCCACAATTAGAGTACACGGGAGATTGTGTATGTAGCAGTGATAGCTTAGTGGTGTGACCGTCGGAGTATCAAGTCATGTCTCGAGTTCGAACCCAAGGCATGCACCTCGGATTTCGGATGCATGTGCGTATTGTATAATTATCACTTGCTTCTAAAACGGTGAAGGAAAACATCGTTAGGAAACCGGTATGCCTGAGAGATATGTCTCGACAATATGTTAAGCCAAGTCAGATGCCCATGCGCGGCATAAAAACTTGACATCAGATTAGTCAATAACCACACGATAAAAATAAAAACCGGCCAGGTGCGTGTCGGACCACGCACAATGAAGGGTTCCGTAGTTGAGATGAATGTATCCCTACTCGTAGAATAATCTTAATCGTGTAGTTGAAAAACATGTTCACCCACACTCCAACAAAAATGAGCATTTTAAAGCTTAATATTTCGCAAACGAATCCCTGAATTGAAAAGTGGTTTTCACACTCCCGCAATATTTTTGAACCTTTCCAACGATACCCCACACTGTGCCCCCAACCATGGGAAAGACGACAAAAAATAAACCCATCCCCACTTTACGAGTAGGGGAGGTACCCTCTCTGATTTTATTTTACTACTTTGTCGGCGTGATTAATATGTATTACCATGCCAAATTACAGCCTTCTAGTACAAACCGTCTCTGAGCTAAGCCGCGGACAGACAGACAGACGGACATGGCGAAACTATAAGGGTTCCTGGTTTACTACGGAACCCTAAAAAATAAAGAATAGATGGGAGATTTTATAGAGAGCACTGCTGTTTGGATTTATTAGAAGCATGGACCTCGCTGCTTAGCCAATTAACTTTATCCCGCAATCACAAATTAGGATACCAATGTATCTTGTATTGGTGTACTTTTGTATGCATTGAAATAAATAATTATAATTCTTCTAATAGGTCAATCAGGATCTTTTGTCGATTCGCTTTTAACGTTTAGGAAATTTCATGAAATGCATTTCTGGGTTCTTATTAATTTATTATTATCAATGAACATAACACTTGTAAAGATTCCCTAGACCTAGAGCATACAACTATTATTTCTTACTTAACTACCTAAACAGTACCCTAATATCATACTGTTTATTTAATATAAAATATAAAGGCATTCAATTAAATTTTGAGAAAAACATTTCAAAAACAAAATAAAGTCGTTCCAAAATACATAATGTAAGCAGAATGTTCTAAGGATTCCATGATGAGTATGCTGGACGAAGGGACACAAATGCTCCAGTATTTAAACTCAGCGGCGAAGGTCATCATAAACAACTAGCAACGAGTGTTGAGAACCGAAGCGAAAATTCTATACTCCCCTCTCTTTTACCCCCATACAGCTTGTCTCGCTATCTCTTTCCCACTAGGGTGTTTACCGGTAGACGGGCGAAAAAATTGTCTTTATGGTTATTGGATGTAAGAAATTTCTTATGGGGCGACATTTTTTACGTAAAGCCACTGTTGCGGAGACAATGATGATAGTTGATGTTCTTGTATAAGTTAATGGTAAATAGAACGATCGATAAACTGTCAAATAAATATCGAGGCGTTTTTGTCTATTTGGATGGTTTCTGATGGTAATTGTACCTACGCGGTCGTCATTAATGCCGCCATCTTGTTTTTTTTTTATACAATATCTGTGACAATGCAATTTTACAAATGTATGACTGCCACACTGTGATATTGACACTTTACAAAACCGAACTTTTTCTATAACTCCGTTTGCCTTATTATGAAGCTGACTAAAATAGAGACAAAAATCCAAAAATCTATGTAAATGAAGAACTCAAATATGTTTTTAGTAGCAGGATCCCAAAGGACAAAGAAGTAGTCTAATGTGCCAAGAATTTCTCTTGAATTGGTAACTTTGACCGCCAGGTGTCTGCAAAAGTTACTCGCTGGTGATTCTACCACCATTCCATTTTCCATACCATTCTGTCGTTTAGGTGCAAGTATAATAATTTCAAAACTAAATGCATTAGTGCCAGTTGAGATGTAATTAAAATTAATTGAAAGTGTAATTGCTGCTGCAGCAGTTTTATTAGTTGCATCAAATCTATGTATAATAACCAGATAAAAAAAATCGTAGTAAACATAAACGATATATTCAAACACGAACTAAAGTTCGGAAATGATTTAGACGAAAAAAAGTATGTAGTTATAACTAAATGGCTTGACCGTTAATAAATAAACCACTACAAGTGATAAAGATGACATACTAGATAGAATAGAGACAAATACAGAATGAAACTTGGATATATTCAAAAATATTTCAGACCAAGTGTAAACTCCAATAACTTAAAAATACAACACTACATTAATTGGCTACATGAACCTGTGCACGCACATGTCTGCCAGCCCAGAGCCTGATAAATGGTCCATTAACCTTGTCCGCCAGTGTAGGTAAAATATTGTTAGGGCTACCCCTGAATCGCCGCAACATCGATGCACACCGTTTGCGCATGATGGCATGAAAGTCGTCTATTCGCGCTTCCACAAACATGCCCGATGCACTGCAAAACCGAGGCAACCCCAACAATATCCTCAGCGCATTATTATACTGTACGCGCAGAGCGTTGTAAGCCTTCTGCGTATACCTAACCCACAAGCTGCACGAGTAAAAGGATTGGCAGTAGGCTCTGAAGAGCGTCAGTTTTACTTCGTCAGTGCGGGCAAGCATATTGCATCTGGCTGCCAACGCCCTGCTCTCCCTATCTATATCCTGGTCATCTGTGATATGTGTGTGTATATATCATATTATATATTATTATAAGCTGAATTTCCATCGTAAGAGTAACATATTACTTTATGCACAAGCAATTGACTAAAAAACATAAAGAAGTTAGGTAACATTTGAATCCCATTATTTCTTCCAATTTCAATAACAATAGAAATACAAATAAAAACGCAAGAAAAAAACCTGTTGACTATTCACAATATAAACAAAAATATAAATCATCCAGAGTACTTGCAATAGGAATTGGACATTAATGCAATAACATGAAGGCTAACAAAGGGAATGGCTATTGTGATGTTAAGGGCACTTGGAAACACTTGATATGATAATATAGAAGTAGGAATTCCAAGCGGTGTGGTGTTTGTTGTGCCGGTCATTTTAAATAAAATATGCAGTAAAAGTTCATTAATGTGGAGGCCTGAAGTTAAGGGAATGAAAAAAAAACAAGAACATAAAACATAGAATGCTTACAAGAATAATAGCGATACGTGTAATAATGACAACATCACACGAAAATTTGTAGATAGTCTAAATAAAATCGAAGTTGAAAGGAAAACTTGGTTCGGCCTTAAATATTAAAAGACCCATTAAACATACCAATCAAACACCCTATTAACTCTTTCAAACAAAAGTAACAAGTCAATCCCTTCCTAATTACCGTTAAATATTTAAAAACCTTGCCGTAAAAGTGTTTGGTCCAACAGAATAATCTTCGAAAATCTGTACGCAGCGAAAATTTTCAACTCAGATGCGGAGTCACGTACCGCCTGCAATGGCGACAAATTTTTGCAAATACCTGCAAAATCCGTGATAATACCTTGAAAGTCAGCTTAACTTTGTTTGTTTGGGGCTGCACTGGGACTCAACTTCCATCCTTAATCTGGGATGATTAGTTATAATTTTGAACCCTTATTAAATTAACCTTTAGTTACTTGGAAAATATGAAGGTTTTGAAAGTCCTGAGTTGGCTTTAGTTAAGAGGGTGCAGAGAAATGAAGGTAAAGTAGACTGATAATAATAATTTTGATGATTATCTGGGTTTAACACATTGAAATATGCATATGGGTGCATGTAACTGAAACAATATTTACCTAAATGAATAAATACATACAGTAGGGTTTATACGAGCAAATGTGAATTCACCTTCCTTGAGAATTTTGGTAGTCAGACAAGAATTCCTTTGCGTGAAACAACGGCACCTAATTGACATGAAACGGTCAGGTTTCCTTCGTATAACAACAAATTGGAGTTCCCTAATGCAATAAAATAATTTACAACCCAGGCAAGGTTGTCAATCTAGGGAGAATGATCTCTCACATAGTCCTTAGATGGATCGACCTTTGATTTACTTTTCATGAAAAATATTTGGAGGGTAAGTGGATTTTAAATACTTTGCATATATACTTATGTGCTTACATTATATATGTAGATTGCGTTGTCACGTATAACGATGACGATAAGATAGCAAGTGAACTTCGCGACCTAGTTACTGAATGTAGATACTTGGTGTGTGGTCTAAAAACTGGAAATTGGCGGTTGGTCGACACAAGTAAGTCTATAATAGCTTACGAGTATCTATATTATTATTTCACTAAGTTTTAATTGTTGAATACTCCAAAAGATAATAATATTTTTCTTTCTTTTTGGTAGTAAAATTCTTTTTATCTCACAAGTACATTGCAAACTATAGTTTTGTATAATTTAGAAGCATTTTTTTATTTTTTTTGTAAATCTGAGTACCATGGAGCTGTTTACTATGTTATTATGTTGTATGTTGATCACATATAGAAGCATCAAGAATAATGTACCCAGGCATTTGTAATTTATTTATTTAAAAAAATTGTCCTTGGAGTTTCTTGCCCGTAATTCTCTATAGAGATTTACGTTTTGGAATGGGCAACCAGCTTCAACTTTCTGACTAACTGACAGACTTTTTGAAAATTAAAAGTGCCTGTAAATGGTTTAATTGAAATAAATGCTTTAAGTTTGAGTTGAGTTTGACGTTGCCAACTTTTAGAATAAGCGCTCTTAATTCTCCATAGCTTCAGCCTTTGACTTGTCCCACACAACTAATGAATGAAGTCGATATGCGAAGGTAATGACATGACGCACCCAAAATATACAAAGTACGCAATGTTTACTGATAGCCTCTAAGACTTTAAGCTTCCAGTATCAGGAGTATACGCAACCTATGAACGTGAGTTTCAGTTTGCGTTGTCAACATATAAGACATTTACTGAAGAGCAGAAAAAGAAGGAAAAGGGAAGGGAAAGGTTTTGAAAAGGGTATAATGAATGATATTTATGAAGTAAAGCAGACGCAGTTCCATAAGTATTTAGAAGCATAACATTATATGTATTAGGAACGACAACAAGGTCAGTCAAAAAATGATAAGAAGACAATATTATTAATAACTAGCTAAGTCCCGCGGTTTCACCCACGTAAGTCTCGATCCCATGGGAATATCGGGATGTCCTGTATCCTATGTCCTTTTCTAGGTTATGGTCTACTCATGTGCCAAATTTCTTCCAAATCCGTTCAGCTGTTTTAGCGTGAAAGCGTAACAAACAAAGAAACACACTTTCGCATTTATAATATTATAAGACATCGAATATTCTATGAAAATAATGATTGTCGAAGAAAAGTCATACAAAGAAATCACTGCATAATAGTAGGTAACATACACACATGGTACTTTACATTCAGGTAGATGTAAACAAAATATTGCAAGAGAATCCTGAAAGTCTATTTATGATCATTTGCAAATGGCAAAATATACTCAAAAATTGCAGGCAGCAAACTATTTCACTTTAATTCAGTAATAAGTAGCGGGTTCTTTTGATGTTTAGGGACGAGGCAACCTCACAAAATACCCTATTTTGGTATCTCTTAGAAATGACGAGCCCGATCGTGGAATGAGATCTCTTTATGTAAACCACTGGCAATTGTGAACGAAATAAGTCCAGGGACTTTCGTAAATACATGTATATTTGGATGTTGCAAATGTTGGAATTCAAATAAGTTTTTCACATGCTCGAATTTTGTAAAAATATTTTGCGTTCATTTTGCGGGCTTCATAAGAAAATCTGTTGCTTTAATAAACTTGGACTCTTTTCCATAATAATGACGTCTACTCCTCGAGGTGCTTTGTGGGTGAGAATTGCTTTTTACCAACTTTCAGGCTTATATTAGACTTCAAATTGTTTTTTCTTGGTAGATAGATATAAAAACATAATATCACGCCTGTAATCTTCAAAGGGTTAGGCAGAAGTGCTCGTATAATATCCCCACATTTTGGCAGTTATGTATAGATCCCATGGAAAAGATGGCAAGCCTATAGTGCCTTCAACCGGGCACACATCCACACTCCGTGCTGCTATTGAGAAATTTCTGATGGGGAAAATCCATTCACACTTTGCCTGACCTAGGAATCGAACCCAGGACCTCATGCTCAGCAGTAGCGCTTGCGACCACTAGCAATATGCTTTTAATAAATCCATTCAAAAGCTGAGAAAGCAAAGTCAATCGTTCCATCTTTGAATTTGTTTGACACACCATACACGGAGCCTGCTTCTAGTAACTCCACACATCCATTACCAACATCCATAGAGCAATTACTGGTGGCCACAACAATCATGACTACATATACAATTTACACGGTATATTAGTGTATATTGTGCTGTGTATATACAATAATATACTGTTTGTTATTATGTAAAGTCAGCTTCTGTGGTTGACAGAAGCTTTGACTCGAATAGCCGGCCTTTGTGTCATTGTGATAACATTGTATTGTGATTCCATTGATAGTTTGTTGTTGTGATTATAGATTGTAATGAATTGATGAATTATTTTTTGATTATTAAACCATATGTATAATCTTGTGTCAGTCAAAAGGGTAAGTAAAGTAAAGAACGTGATAGTATTTGATGGGCTTTTAAAAGACGTCCTCGGTCTTGATCTACTAATCTACTACGCACAATTCTCTGTCAGTCACTTTTTTCCAGTTAGCCGAATAGTTAGAAAATTTACATAAACTTTCATAACTATAAGAAGTTTATGCCCTGCTTCCTCACTGCTTGTTTAAATGTCTCTTTTTTCTATTATCTAACAACGGTCATGATGCGAGCTTACGAATTTGGTCTGCGTCCATATCATTAAAAATGTGACTTGCATTGTCATTGTTCTCTACCTTCTTTAAACATCTCCTCATTTTTTCTTTAAGTTGCAAATGCTACGTTACCGTCTTAGCAACGTCTTATATTTACCCTAATTCGTTATGTAAGTAAATAGCCCACGAAACTTAAACATATCCAAGGCTACATCGCAATTAGGAAGGTAACCAACGTGGAAAGCAAACAAGGGGTTGACGTTGGTTGCTGTAACCATTGGTGCGAACACACGCTAATTAATGATACCGACTATAATCAATAAAGATTTGTTTGCTAATCGAGTTGTTTGTTACATTTTAATTGACAACTTAATTGTAATGTGTATTTTTTGATTGATGGAATTATCGGTAGGCTAAGGTCCGTATTACAGAAGGAAACTCAAGTATTGATCTCTGTTTAAAACTAGTTTTAAGTCTGATTTTAATTTTAGAACGTTTCTCAAGCATAGATTCATTGATCATAGTTCAGCTGAGTTTGGCTTTATTTTAGATCGTTACTCAGTTCGCGAATCGAACCCAAGCAGTGATTTGATCTATAATCACCTAAGTGTGGTCGAGACCGCGCTTGAGCATAGATTGTCATGTCCAATTGTAAATTTTTGTTGTGTACATGCGTTGTCGAGTTTCTATATTGTTGTTTTTTTAAATGATTACTATCAAAATGGATGCAATTGAAGAGGTAGATCATTACAATAATTTGTTTGACGATAATTCAACACAGTTTTTCACGAGATGTGGTGAAATATTTAATTCTACCAATGATTTATCACGATTTAAGAAAAACACAATAGATTGTGTTTTTCTTAAATCCTGATATATATCATAGGTAGAATTAAATATTTCCCATAGCCCCAGAATTGAAAATTCTTGTGTGTTTACGTTTTTGAGCGACGGCTTCAACAAACTGATGTTTTCACATATTTAAAATAAGTAGGTACTGACATTTTTAAATATTAGCTAGACTTATTTTTCTTACAAAATGACCAAATTTTACTTCAATAAATTAATGGGTGATTGTACTATTCGGGATAGAAATAATAACGCTGATTTCCTAAATAATTGGGCTCATATGGTATATTTTAATCGGAACCAAGTTGGTAAACAAAATAAATTGTAAACGAAAACAGGCTGTTGCATAGACAATACACATCTCTGCTTGAGGCTCGATTTGATTCAGCTGAGTATAGATTGATTACCGTTCTGGAATAAGACTGATGCTCAAGTACTGATTCTATACTTAAACAGTGATCAACTGATTGACGATCAAACTGGACTTGAGGAACGTTCTGTAATACGGACCTTAGTGTATCACCTAGAGCCATTATATTTTAGCTACATTGCCTATACTCAGGGCTTTGTTAAAATTGAAAAAAACATATTATATATTATATTTGAGTCTTATATATACGAATAATATTTATTTAATTAAGATAAGAAGTGAATTATACGAAGTATTTTAGGTTGACTTTAACGATTTAAATTACAATGACGTTAACATTTTTACTGGCTCTAAAATTGACGCTCCATATGTAATTAAATCGTATAAGTAAAATCTTTGCGTTTTTACAAACAATGATACAATCCAAAACAACATCAAAACACACATATCCAGCAAAAATATTCTAACTTGCTCTAAACAGAGCAACTTTCCCAGTAGACATCACAAAAAGGCGGTCCCAGACATTGGTGTTAGCTTTCAGTTTGCTAGTCCAAGTACAAAGAGTACAAGCACAAAGAGTACAAGAAGTACAAGCACAAGACAGCACAAAGTTTCTGCACAGACTTCTTGTTTGAATGGAACTCGATCTGTGCGACATTGTGCGACTGTAACGAGTCGCTTTTTCATAGCTATAAAGTTGCAATTTGAATATAGTTACTCTAACGGTGGGTAAAGGTAATTTTGTGGAAGAGTTGAAACTTTATGTTCCTCAGGACCAGGCAAAATAAACAACGTATTTTTGTGGTACCTTTTTAACTTCCTCCTTTTCTAATTTGTTACTAAAGTGTGACTGAAGTTTTTGTCTATAATTATCGTATTCAAATGTAGATATGAATCTACATTTGAATACGATATAGACAAAAACGTTCAATCTTTGACCGCCGTAAGTTGTGTTTACATACATACATAAACTCACACCTGCTTCCCACGGTGTAGGCAGACGCCATCTGCTACGATCCTTACATTCTCGTTTTGCTTCGTTTACGTTCATACACTGGTCATATATGCACGTACTATGCGAGTACTAAGTACCTGAGCTTTTTGAAAAACATCACCAATAAGTCCACTATATCCTTCTAGGGCGTTTCCAATTTGTGTTTATTCGATCGACAATTCAAGCGTTGTTTGAAACCTTTATTGGAGAGTATTAATAGGATTGTAGACCTAATGAACTCTCACATGTCTTAAGAAAATAAAAATGGCTTGAATTTGTACTTTCGATAGCTCAGTTATTCAAATAAAGGAAACATTACCGGGTCAGGTCAGGCCAGGTCAAAACAAATAAAGCAGCAATTTAAAATAAATTATTCTTCATTATTATATTCCGTTTCACATTAAAACGAAACAATTATAACAGCTTTGATAACTTCAAGGAGAGCCGTAATAAGTTTACAAATAATTCTTTGAACAATTTGCTAAAGGTTCTTGAAACCTGAAAGTCGAGCTTTTTGTAAAGTAAAATCTTGATGCTAAGATCAATTTGCTAATTAGAGATTTAGAATTGTAATTCCATCTATAAAGTAATGAGAATGTCCGGATTAGTCACCGTTGATATTCAGAAGTATTCGTTGAATTGGTTATAAATTGGTAATTTATGTCCCTGTTATATGAAAAGGAGGGAAAACTCTCACCCGGGAATTAAAATTGAAATATAATATATATTTATTTGTAGATCAGGTATATCTTAAAGTAGATGAATTCATTAGCAACATACAGGCAGCAATAGATCTAAGAACAGATAATCAACAACATAGTTGGCATCCAAAACCAATTTACAACACAATAAAATAAATCATAGCTGAACAGCACCACCCGCAACACCCGGGATATACACATAAAAAAGTTTCCCAATCACACTTGCTTGTTTCCTACTACGTTAAGGTTCCTTGTTATACACTATTCCTACATTTACCGCCGTAATAGTGCGTGGAAACTAGTTTAGTGGGTAGATTTTCTCGAAATTACATTTGATTTATGAGAAAACGTCAATGTTGGAAACTTCTTGTATTGTAAGCCTAATCGAATTAGTTTTTTGGGCCAATGATGTTTTTGGAAGAATTGGGCAAGTATTCGTAGGCCAATTGTTGTAAGAGATGTGATTCGATTTGCTGTTCGTCCATCAATCTGAGGATAAGAAATTTTCTTGGGATTTATTTATTTGTTTTTGCTTAACTGGACAGTTACGTCAAACAATGAATGGCAACGATGATGATGCTGATAGAAAAAGTATTAGACCACCTATTACTTTTTCTATCAGCATCAAAGAAAATTCATTCAAATAACTTCCTCTTCCATTCATAACTGAGCTCAAAGCAAACACCATTTCAATTTCTTGTTCAGAAATCAATTCAACAAACCAATGACAGGCTTGATCGACTAAAGCTCAATCAACATCTAAAACACACAGAACCAGAAGGAAGTATAATTCGTCATCTCTGGTAGTGACGGGGCAAAAATTTAGGTATAAATCTGAGTTCAAAAGGCAGGGAACATTAAAAATAAATAGGGGGATACTGCGGCCAGACAACGATGTTTATTCAGCTTTTAGGACTGTTTGTTAGTTCTGCTAGTGACAGTAAAGTAAAGATTCATATTTTGTAATAGTGCTATGAAAATATTTGCGGTGGAATAAAATGTGGAAATGTTTTTGCTATTGCGACGTTTTTACGGACGACAGTCTGAGCTTGTTGAGACCTTGATATAAATGATGTAGGTTTAAGACCTCATACACATGGGTGCTTTTTTACCGTGCGTTCAAAGCACTCTAATGAAACAACTAGAAACGGTACATCTATACGCAAAGCCAATACTACGGTGTTCTCCTAACGCGCGTTGGAAAAACGATCATGCGTCATCATCATCATTATCTGCCTTGCCTTTTCTCAACTATTTTTGGGGTCGGCTCCCAGTCTAACTGGGTGCAACTGAAAACCAGTATTTAACATGGAGCGACAGCCTATCAGATTTTCACAACCCAGTTACTGTGTAACACGATACCACTTGGTAAAACTGGCTGTCAGACGTGCGTATGAGGGCTAAATGTTGGAACCGATATTATTATACAAAAAGCAGATCATCATTTCGATAAAACCAGAGAATTCTCTCGCAAAGGACAATCAAATCAAATAAACAAACAAAACAACGGACCCAAATACGAATAGTGATAAAGCTAACAAATTGCGAATTATGCTAAGGCAGCAAAAAACAATTTTTAAATCCACCCCGGAATATCCAGCCTGAAAATGCGGCCTACATATCCGAGGCCCAATTTGCATGGAGATGGCGCCGAAGCGACGGCCTGGGGCTTCACACTGTCATAATCCGAAACTCGGCTAAACTGATTTAAATTTTCACCATACAATGACTCCATGCTTTGGTAGCTGTTCATACAAAGTTAGTGATGCTGCTCCCAAAGCTGTATTTGCTTTTATTGCAAGGGATTAAGGATGCGAATGATTTGGTTTTGATTTTTCCGGTTTGGTTGAAGGGTTATTGTTTATTAAGAATTGCTCCTTGGGAACTTGGGAGTATAAAGGGGTCTGAATTTAAAATGTAATAATATTTACAGTTTGTTATTGTAAAAACACGAAATATGTTGTAAATTAAAATAAGTATATCATCTAAATAAATCAATGTTTTATATTTTTTGAACATTATTGAGGTTAAAACGAAAAAAACAATTAATCTTTAGGTTCACATAATATTTTTTGTTTTAACGGCGTAGTATTTAATTCGAAATTTCAATTTTCCACCAACGAATATATGCAGACTCAGGGATCCTGCCGTTTTGCCGAAAAAAATTTGCCAAAAAATCACTACCCAAACAAATTTTTGCAACCTTTTTTTATACCAATGCAATGTTTGGAATTATTTTAGTACGCACATTTTCATTTGGTCAAATTTTTACTTGGCAGAATATTATCAAGGATAATGTCATTTAGGCATTTGGTCTTTAATATAATTATTTATTACAGCAAACAATCTTTAGACAATAAACGTTTCGTCATACGATTTGGTATGACAAAAATATAAAGGTTAGGTTAGGTTAGGTTAAAACTGTGACCTACGCACGAGCCGAGCGAGCGAAGCGAGCGGTGCCGCGGCAGCGGCCGGCGAGTGCCAAAAACGACTAGATTATATAGAAAGAAACTATGGAAAAAAACAGGCTACCCGAAACTGAACTAGTTACACGAAATTAATTATTTAAAAAAAAACTACTAAATATTTTGCAATTTTTTTTTTGCGTAAAATGAGTAATTCCAACTGAAATATTTGACTACATAAAAATTGGTAAAAGTTCTAGTTGGTAAACAAGTTATTGTATAAACGTTCACATGCTAAACATTAGGTTTGCGTTACAATTATTTGTAAAGAGATTTTTTGCTAAGTAATAATTTGGCAAATGAAATTATGCGAAAAATTGTTTGGGAAGTGATAATTTGGCAATTTCTTTTCGATGAAACAAGGGAGACCCGCAGACTCAATTTGATCAAATCCTTGTTCCGAATCCAAAACTATAAATTCAAAGGGAACCATTTTCAATTAACATTACTCAAAGTTTACTATTTCAATAAGATAAATTTGTATTATCCTCAACCCTTTCATATTTAAGAACACTTCCACAAGCTAACATCAACTTTAATGTCGGTGTTAAAAGAAAAAGTGTAAATAAACTTCTGAGTCTGTGAAATGGATCTCTTGGAGTCCGCTTTGCTCGCTCTTGCTTTAATGAAGAGATTCACAGCTTTTGAGTTTCCAGCTAAGTATGCAAATTCTTTATATTCCAAGTTACGACTTTGTGGACTTTTTTTTATAAGATTATTTCATTTATTTTAAGGGCATCACGGATAATGTTACGTTATCTATGTCATTAAAAACTGATCAAATCCTTATCTTTTGATATAAATGTGTAGTAGTGTTCGTAGATTAGATTTTTCCTATACATGATGTTCATCGACGCGAAAACTGATACCATGGATTCAGTACATGATGCTGAATGAGTTGACATTTTTCATCGGTTACTAAAAAAAAACAGCTGTTTCATAGAAAAGTTTAATACCTACGCGGTCAAAATGTATGGAACAGCAGATTTTATTTTAAATAACCGACGAAAAATTTCAACGGAGGGGGGTTTAGAATCATGTACTTAATCCATAGTATCAGTTTTCGCGTCGATGTCCCATCCAACCTGTATTAAAATAGTATATAGAAATATACATAATTATATGTATAACTATCCTACATAATTATATTATGTATAATTCTAATTTGTTGTATTTGAAATTTTTGTTTTTGGCGAAACTAAATAGATAAATCATTTTATCTTAACTTTGGTGATAATATTATGATTATAGTCTCGCAGCAAAGCGTGCGAATGCAAACTACTATAACAATTTTCCCCTCTCATAATCTTTATGACTGCACCAAGAAAACTATTGCAGGTCTTCTTGTGTCTGCTATTTTATTATAAAGTTGCAATAGCCAAGACAGGATCCTATCAGTTTCTGTCGCCAAGGTTTTGTCATATGTCTGGAGGGATTGCTTGTTCAGTGGATGGCATCTTGGGCTCTAGATTTCCTATTTTCTGCAAAACATTTGTTATATAAATTGTCGTCAAAGACAAAACAAGTCTCAAGGGCTTGGAGAAAACATGAATTATTATCTAGATTGTTTACTTTGCAGACCAAAGCTTTAGCTGCGTTACCTACGTCCTTAAATCTATTATATTTACTTACTTCATCATTTTTTAAACCGTCCTAACAAGAATGACAGTTTAATACCTAGTTATTCCAAAAATTCTTCGTAAAAGTTGGAGCAAATTCAGATTTCATATTCCACCACATTATTGCGCTAGTCAGACTCGAATACACTCGGCTGGGGTAGCGGATTTATATCATATATTTATTTCGCTCCGCCTGTAATGGCGCATTAATCTTGTGCTGCCTTTCGTATGGCATTTGACATTTCGCCTCTTCCCTAGGATTGAGATTTGTTGGTTATTTCGCCTGGTTGCCTATGTGTGTAGTGACCGTTATAGATAGGGGTTTAGCCGCACATCTTTTGTTTGGAATCTTTGGGATGTTAAAAGTGGAGCAGTATCAAATGGGAGCACCGGCGTACGAGTATTGCTACTTCTTTGTCATTCTCGTTACATAGAAACTATTTTATAAAAACCTGTTTTGTGATTTTGATTTGTGGTCGTTTTTGTGCCTTTTTGTGGACATACCTGAAACAAATAAAGGAAATATTTAGTACACTTTAATTTTAGTATTATATATATTACAAGTGGCAAGACCCATTCATAAACCAAATGTATAGCATTTTAGATAAGAATCTCAACTATATCAAAGGGGATTCCTTGTGCATTATCATACTTATCATCGTTATATACAGCAACAGTTGAAGGTTACCATGCTATAACGCATCGACTTTACGAGTATAAACAGACAATATAACAAATAAAACACGCCATTCTCGCGTTACAATTCGAATTTATGAAAAGTTAGTGTGTAACGGGGTATAAAATGAAAATAGTTTATATGGACCATGTAAACGATGGTAAACAAACACTTGTGGTAAGTTTTATTTGTTTGGTTGATTGAAACTAATAAATGTTTAGTGTTTAACACGGTTTCAATTGGGATTTTTAGTTTTAGTGTATCTGTTTTTTGCATTTTCTATTTTGTTAAGTACCTGGTACTTGTTGTCAGGCCTACACTGTCCTCCTGAAATGTCTTATCACTGTTGGAAAACATTGTAAAGCCATTTATTTATTTTTGAAAGAGTAACCGACCGCACGACTTGTTTCTGACGTTTCATAAGTGCCCATGTAGGTTTATGTGAAATAAAATATTTTGATTTTTATCGCTCATCAAACATGTCTGTATCCTGTCTAATATTATACGCTACATAAGGCAAGAACTACCCATTTGACCTCAACAGTGCTAATAACGTTAGAACCAACCGTCGAACTAATAAGTCAAAGGTTGAAACTGACAAATCAACCAATTACCCTAAATTACACTGTAGCGTTAATTTTCCCTTTTTCAAACTTTATTAAGTCAAAGTTAATTTTAAAAGGTGATTCTTTTGACATGTAAATTGGACAGAAAGCGCTAATTGGTATAGCTGTCGACACCTGAATTGTCAGGCATTTAGTCAAACTCAGTTTGAGCGTAGCATCAACGAATGTTCGAGCCCAGTCCAGTTTAAACCGAATTTCGCCTATATCCACTTATATCCAGTTTCGTTAGTTCGCTTTGACACTTGATTTTGAAAAGGGAACTGATTGACGTGTGAATATCCTTTTTGGGTAATGGATATTTGGCTTTTATGTGACGTATCAATGAAGGCGTGATTGGGGGATTAAATATACAGTTGGAATTTTATGTTGGATGCCGTTTCATCACGTTAGTGCTAAAATATTATAAAATGCTGGTTAATATGTCAGTTCCTGCTTGACAATTTAAATCTAATACAAATTCTAAGGGACAGACTGACATATTTCTTTATGTTACGTATAAAATAACTCGGGAGAAAAGAGAGTAAGTAAATAATAAACTGAAACCATAGACCTAAGTTAAAAGACACATTCCAGATCAGATTCCACAAACAAACAAAATCCCGATGGAATCAAACTACTCAAAACCAAATCTAAAACCTCAAAGATGATTTACGAGCTACAGGGTGAAGGGAAATAAGTGTTACATTTCATACAATAGCCACTACGGACATATTTCATTTTGACGTTTAAAGCCTCAGAAGTGAGGATTTTCAGAAGGTTAACTTCGTACATGAAACAGAACATTAGAAACTTACATTATGTGTAGTTTGATAGGTAAATTGAAATGCTGGGATATTTCTAGAAAGGAATAAGGCTCTTTCTTGGCGTCATTAAAGGCGACCCACAGAGATAATGAAAAGATCATGAGCAATATACGCAATGTAGTAATCATTAATGTAACTGCCATCCGTGTTGATTATGATGGTCTATATAATGAGCGGAAAGAAGACATTAAAATCGTGAATTTTGAATCTGTGGCACTCAAAGATCGTCATTGTACGAACTAGATTTTCTGTTTCTTTCTGTTCTCTATTCAAATAAACAGTAGCTATTGGCTTAACGCATATCGAATGACTGCAAAGCCACTTAAAAGTGCCCGTAAAATATTTAATCTGTTAAGTTGCTCATAAATATTCCGGCATAAAATCGGAGTTCGGCATTTGTTTTTCTTTTTCTAATAGAAGATTGGAATAGGATATAGAAGCCGTAATTTTAGGGAGTGCCAAGTGATTTTTTCGAAGTTAGGCAGGAGAAAATAAAGAGCTATTTTTTATGTTATCCTAACTAGCGTTAACGATAATAATAGCCATAAGTATACATACATACATCTCAGGGTTTAAGAAGAAGCTAGGGAAGCGATGGATCCATACGGCTTTGAATGTTTAGATAAGAACATTAATTAATTATTTCACATGTGGCAAAGCGGATCTTTTCGCTTATTCTACACTAACAATACATAACTTGTTAAAAGCTGGAACATACATAGCTGGCCCTACTCAATATTTAAACACAGACATAACAATATTTGAACCAAATACACTCCACTCAACCAAATGTATTCCTAAAATCAATAGTGTTATATTTTGAGCTCTCTCAGTGTGAACAAAGCTACTGTTATTTCGACTGATGTTCCTCAGTATTTAACTAAGCTTCGGATTACCTCGTCAATTCTATCTATTACGCAAAACTGACCTCGATCTCTCCACCAAATTATGAAGTGGGAACGAGACAGCTATACATGTAGCTGTCTAAGTTAAGGAGAGTGACAGGGACGGTTACAGTTTCGTTCCCTTCATCGTTAACTGGATTCCAGTGTTCTGGGAAAACTATTTGTGACGGAAAGTACTAGTTTAGCGTCAAAGCAATTTGCATGCGTAATTTTCTGTTAGCTATCTAATTTATGTGTTGTTTTAATCCAACTGGAACTGGAGTTATTAGTGGGTGTCCGTTTATGACTACAATGATGTTGGATTGTTAATTGGATATTTTTTCACTAACATGATGTCACAATGGATGATCGTGATGTCCGACGGTGGACTTCAGTAGGCTGAAGACAATTTATATTGTCGCGTGAAAAGTATAACTGATTATGTCGGACTAATCGGACAATACTCCAATATTCAAATATTATTATCATGACATTCAACCACCCCTGTGGTCAAGTGGTTAGACCACCTGTCACAGACCCAGAAGTCCCGGGTTCGATTCCCATTGGGGGCAAAATTTTCTGCTTAGTTTGTTTGGTGGTAGGGCTTGTTCTAAGTCCGTTTGGCTAGCTACCACCATCTTATCTAAGTCTGTCGCCATAAAAACAATGTTCATAGTATTATTGTGTTTCGGCAGTTACAGGTAAGGCCAGTTCCTTTGTGGTTGAGGATTCCGGGTGAAACTCGCTTCCACCTTCAGCTTGATCATCACTTACCATCAGGTAAGATGCAGGCCGAGAGGTTTCCCGTTGTGGATAAAAAAATATTGAGTCTAAGAATGCCACTGATAAACAGGTGGATGCAGACAGGTTCATTCCACTTGCTGAATTTTTTTCAGACACTGCTTGAAGCAGACAGGCAGCAAAGTTCACCTTAGCTCTTTACATATTTCTATAGCCGCAACAACAATAATAAAATCAAAAACATCAACACAATTATCTTCTGTTCTACCAAAATTAGACAAAGAATAAAACAAAGCATTCAAATGATAAAAACAAATGACTCCTGCTCTAAGATCTTTTGTCTCACAAATGGATGACATGGCTCGACAAAAATAATTGCCCTCGTTAAATAGTATTAAATGAAGAGGATTTTATTGAGTAACTCCCTCTGAAGAGGGTCGTCGTTTGTTTGTAGAGTTACAGAAGGAGAAATACCTAAATGGAGTCGCTTTGCTTCTTTTTTTGAACAAGTCACCTGGCATTTAATAATTGGTTCTTAAAAAAAATACGTTTTTTTTCTACCGGAGAAATTAATAAGAGGATGTAAGTATAACCAATACATTTATCAAATTCAAATTCATTTATTTCGTGAACACAGGGTACATACCTACATACATATCATTGTTGTTTAATTTAAATCCCACATTGATTATAACGGAAAAATATGTTTTCGTTGGGAAATTTGTTGGGTGTAAATGGGACAGATCATCGTTTTAAAGACATTATTTAATTATCGATTTCTTTATTTATCGCTTCGACGATTACACAGTTAATATTAAAATGAATAACTCGAACACGTCTTAATCAAAGCACAAATTGATATCACTCACCCTACCGTAAAGGTGGTCACACATGAACGGTAAACAATTTTTCAATAATCGTTGTCTAGACGGTGTAATGTGAGGGCGACGGTGGCGACACCTAACGGCTAAACAACTACCATTATCATTACGATAGAGCATGATGGGTTTCATTAAGTTCGACGTGGAGCGAGAATTTCTCAATTTATATAGAAAATTAAAAAGGACGGGTGGTCTAGGACTAATTGAATTTGATGAAAAGGAGTGGTGGAGATTGGACGATGAACGGATTTTATTCTGAAGATAATTAGAATAAGAAAAGAAATTACCATAAAGGGGTAGAAAGAAAATACCTATATGATTAATGAAGCAACATTACATGACTATGAAAGTTAGTGTAAAGGAGAACTTTGCCGTTAAAGACGATTTCAGTCATTTTAACCAACAAAAAAAAGGAGGAGGTTAAATATTTTTTTACTGAGTAGTCTATTTGAACGATTCCTATTTCATTGGGGAGTATTTAACTCGAAGTTGGTCCCATGTATAATTGAAAACTAAAAAACACACCAAAGGGTAAAAAAATTGGGGTTGATTGATCTTTCACCTACTGAATTTTCAACCGTGAACCGATTCTGTTGTAATTTCGCACACTTAAGTATGTAGTTCTTATGACACTACTACATAATAAAGACCTGGACTTGATCTGATGATGAAGACGGAAGCCAGTCGCGAGAGCTCTACAACAGTTTACAGTAGCTACATCGTGTTTATTTCATTCACCTTGATGAGAACTTTGCTGAGACCTAGCTGGGTATTACTGTCATTGAGGGATTGACGATGGAGACGGAAGGCTGTTGAAGGAATTCTTTACTTGAGAAAAACAATAAATGGTCACTCAAAAGAGAAAAATAAAAACTTTTTTACAAAAAATTATACCGACGAAAAAAAAACAGATAAGCGAAAAAAAAAAAAACGTAACTTTTTACTGTCCTCCTAAACTAATTTAAGTAACACTTTTTGAGGCGGCGTCAAACACTTTCAACGAAGATCCATCAAGCTACCATTTCAGAAATGTATTTATTTGTTTGGCGCCGACTAAAAAAAAGGTAGAAGGTTATTTTTATTTCTCGCTTTTTAGTTTTTTTTTTCGCCTTTGCCTTTAAGATTTTACGCGGGTAGGTACAATGGAAACAAGACTTCAAAATTAAGAGGAAAATAAAATTAGGTATTCGCGATTATCTTTTTGAGTGATTTAAAATACCTACCAATACAAAACGAAGGTTTTTTTTTCAAAATCTTATGTCTTATAGCATTTACAAACTGAGTGACTCAATTAACTTCTCATTACAAATAATTATTTTTCAACAAATTCTCACTCCATTATAAATAATAATAGTACAAAGTAACGATGATGTATCGTCTCATAGATTTTCAACACACCTATTATTTGGACAGCGTTATTGATAGTGTCACGCGACCGTGGGAGGGGGGCATAATGGCTTAAATTAAGAGCTATGGTTTGTTCGGTTAATCAACTTTTGTAAGTAAGTAATTACACTTTTTTTCACATTTCAGCTTGAGTCTTGTTCCATACATAACCTTTGCTTTAAAAATATTAAATATTGCACTAAACTATTCAATCAATCTACCGAGCCTTTTCGTAATTATTTTGTGGTCGGTTTCCAGTCTAACCAGATGAAGTTAAATATCGGTAGGTATTTTTCATGGAGCGACTGCCTATCTGACCTCCACAACCCAGTTAGGTACACCGCTGCTCTTTTATTAACTAAACTAAAAAAAAAAGTCTCCCTTCAGATGAAAATGTTGGATTTTTATCAAACCACTTGGTCAAAGTTTTTGCTTACATAGGTACTTGCGTAGGGAAATAACGAAAATTTTTAAGTAAAATCAGAATGAGATTTTAAATGGTATGGTGTTCTAACGTGATAATTAGCATAGTATATCAGTCCCTGACAGTTATGGGTTTTAGGGGTTTCCAAAAACCATTAACTTTTGACTCGCAATATCTACCATCTAAATTAGGTGGTACTAATGTCCTGGTAACACGATGTTTTTGGTGATTTTGATTATAATGGTGATTAGTAGACAGGTGGTGGCATTCTGATACAAGCGCTCCTTGATGTATAGATGTTATCGGGTGAAATATTGTTTATCAAATTAATATCGATTTCGAAAAAACTATCAATAATTAAATTCCCATCTGCTTTGCATCTCATCCTTCTTATAACGTATGTATCATCGAAGAACTTCATTATATACATCGTAAGGACTATTTCTGCTTGCAGCGCTCGGCGGCTATAGAACCGGGGCGGCAACAGATGTGGTCATCGTGTTCAAGGGATTTTGTTTTCAAACTGCTTAGATATTTTATGAAGTTCTTCGATAGTACAATGCGATCCAACTAAGAATAGGAACGTCGCCATCGATCTGTCAAATGAAACTTGAAATATACGGCATGCAAAGAAGAAAGTTGTAATCCGTTTTTGTTATTTGTTTTTGTTATATCTGAATTTACCCCAAAATTAGTAAACGAGGTGCTGTTTTGCTAAAACGTCACAATAAGGCGCAAGGACATTTTTTTTACCAATTTTATTTAACCCTCGTGTGCTTCTTGTAGTCAAAATCACATTTCCAATTAATTTTAAATTAAAACCAATATAAAAAACACACTACGCGGAAATACTCAAACAATATCAAAAAAGAAAATTCTCGTTAACCCTTTACACGTGGTGTGACGGTCTATGTCGACGGCACAAGTTTTCGACAGTTGCAAATTAAAATGGCGGCCGGCCGTGCGTGATCGCTCCAACCGAGCTCACCGCGTAATCTCTTGTGGCGACGTGACTCGAATGTCGCGTGACATTTCACCTTTGTCTTGCCCAAAAATTGTGAAAATGTTTGTTGTTTGCGGTACTTGCCAGCTGCTCTTAAAGGATTGGATATTGATGAGTTCTGGATCAGTGGTTTCGAACTATGAGTAGTTATGGAACTTGAGATGAGTACATATTAGTCCTATGATCAGACAGCTGACAGCTTTCTGACAGCTTTATTGACAAAAATAATCGATTATCAGACATACCTACCTGTCCAAAAATATTTACAATTGTTGTTGGTTTATATTTGCGTAATTCTATAAGTTTCTTCTTTAACCAGTATGATTTACTATTTATTTCTCTAACGTAGAGTTGAAAACTTCATCGGTAACAATATCCAAAATTCAGCTCCGACTTACCTTTAAAGTTTAACCCACCCCTGGCCATAACAAGCTACACCAAACATTGTCAATATTTACCAGAACGCTAGTTTGCCTGACTTCTATTAAAGCCCGAAGGGATCCGGTAATGGTAACTAAGGTAATCCTAGGTCTGAGATCGTGAGCGCCCCGAGACAGACGGTCGAATAGACAGACAGCTTAGCTACAAGTATAGACTTAGATTAAAAGGGTTAGAGCGAAAGGTGGAAATGTATAATTACAAGATGTCTGGTGCAAATAATGATTGCGAAATTTAGTGTCTCCTGGGACTTTATTTGTTGTTTTATTACCTGCAAGTAGTAAAGGAGGTTTATTTATCTAACAGCAAATTCAAATTAGTAGACTGTCTTAGTTCAGTCATAAAATCTTAATTGATGCAGCAATAACACTTTATTGGAATGCGATTGTAGTTTATGGTATATTTTCTTAATTAGAACGAATACCTACCTACATATTAAGGAAACTTTCTTCGTATTACTACAGAACTCTTAAAGAAACGTTAGCACATAAAAATGGTCGAAAACGGGTGCTAAAGATCAGCACGAAATTGATTCCACCAAACCGTGACACCACAAGCTTACGACCAACCAATAAACCTTAAAATTAGCTTAACACTAAACGAATACTTAAAACCAAATGAAACTGGTTTAAACCGCAATAATCTGGCCAAACAATCAATTTTCTGGCTCAGTTCATCTTAGTGTACGAACACTGCAAACAATAGGAGCAGCCTTAAACCGGCACAGAAGTGTTATTTACTCGATGGAATCACGGCACTTGGTCGCTGCGACCAGAATACCAAGTGGTATACGGTTACAGGAGGGTTAACAGAAAGTGAGGGAAAATAGTCGATATTATTGTTTTTTTATTGTTCTCGTTTGTTTTTTTTGTGTTTTAAGGTGTTGTGTTTCGGTCAATGTTTGTGTTGTAATCGGATTTTGGGATTTTGGGACATGTAGGAAAAAGAGACATTATTTTTCATGTCAAACTTACTTCCATAATTTATTGCTATTGTCATCTTCCTATTGAAACAGTTGATGTATTTATTATATTTCTCTTCTAGACAATTCCTATTTGCTTCCACAGTCATCTTTTAACATCCATTTCATTCGCAAGAAATACGATGAAGGTTTTCAAAACATTTCAAATAATATAATAATATTTCCATAATAGCCATATCCATTATTTCCACATAACTCCGAACGCTTCCACCAAAAATTACACGAAAAAAGCTAATCCCTTTAACGGCGCATTTATATAAAAACAAAAGATTATGACGAGCGTCCGACAGTTTTCTCTTTTACATCTGACGTAACAGAATCACAAAAGTTGCGCGGCGCAGACAAAACGTCGCACACGACAATGCACTCACACTGCATGGTCTGTCAAACACAATTAGCGCTAAATTCGCTTAACGACGGCGCGTCGCAGTTGCAGGGTTGGGGCCAATTTGCAGAGTACGCTTGTTAGGCGCACTGTGGAGTCGCGACGTTGTTGGATGTTCAGTGGAAAGTAGTGGAAACTGTTCATTGCAGACTGGAATATTAGTTAGAATGATATTTGAGTTATACCTAACTAAAATTGATTTTAATATCCAGAATAAAAATAATTTATTTGCAGAAAATACAGGTGTTACCAGTTGTAAAAGTAAAGTAGTGTTGTTATATGTTTTTATTTTATGTATTTTATTTTCTCTTCTGCTCTTACACACGTTGTCTACATATCTTTTTATCCACTTTCCTATCGCAGGTATGCTGGAAGAGATTTCTTTAGAAATAAGCATCACCTTTGTACGTAAACATATAAACTGTTAAATAAATAATGGATAAATAAAGTTGGTGGTTTAATGTACAGTCCATATTTTGCCTGTTTAGGGCAAGCAAATTTATTTTACAATAATAGGTACTTATTAGGCACCTACTTCTTTTAGTAAGATATAGGTATAGACAGCTCCACAACCATAACTAATTGATTAACATTTACAACTAGCTTCATATTTCTGACTGACCGACTTCTTGACAATTCAAAAGTGCCTGTAAATGGTTTAATTTAAATAAATGCTTTGGGGTTTTTTTTTTGAGAAAAATACCTTTGTTTTTTAAATAAAAGAAGACATAATAATGTCTACCGGCTGTGGAATTTCGCAAGCCAGTAGATAGTTGAATATTTTATTAAGCCGTCTATGCCGTGAATAGATGTGATATAAAATTGTAAAGTACAAAATGGATATTTCTGAACCTGAGCTGTAGCTCAGCCTAGCCAGATCCAAAACGTACAATAACAAATGGTTCTCCCATTTACATAAAAATTAAAAGGTTTGCATTACATTTTTAACAGTATTTCCTGTAAGTATCAAGTGAATGTAACACTAAACTCCAGGCAAGTTTCGCACGTCTTTCCGTTGCAGGCAATTTGCAAAGTGCGCCTGTTACGACGTGTGATATGACTTGAGAGTGAAGCAACACGTTTGCTGTTCACCTGAGTTCCAAAATGCAGTTAGAAACTTACAATTTTCAAGAATAAGGAAACTGAATTTACGAAGCGCCATATTGTGTAGGTATTTTGAAATCGAATCGGGAAAGTGTCGGTAGCCAGTTTATCATTACGTATGAATGATTGATTATACCGATTTCAAGCTCGAAACCCCAAGAAAATCGCAATTATGTTTTAGATATACCCTTATACTAAGCTACGATTCTTGGTGGCAAAAGGTGGCGGTAGAGTTACTGCTATAATTCATGATTTTAAAGTCAAGGGAAGCCCTTTCAAGCCCTGAATCAACCCGACCACAGATGTCTTTCTAAGGAATTTGTTCGTAAATTGAGTAAAAAAAAATATGTTATGTACTTTAGACGTTATGAGGAAACAGATCAACATACATACATACCCTATCCACATACATACATACCGGTCAAAATCATAACGTTCCGTTTTGCTTTACCATAGTCGGGCAAAAAAAATCATTACGTAAGATTTTATTACAGAATGAAAACTGAGAGTTGATTCAAGCACGAATGTGGATTTTATATTAATCTCCCCAAAGAAAACGACAAGGTAGATTCAAATTAAAAATTAAACCTGCTTGTTAACATCGGCGCTAATTTTCTTCCCGGCACATGAAGGGTTAATAATAATGAGCTACATGTTCCTAATGCGTACGGCAAACATTTGTTCAAATCTGCTTCACCATTTTTGTGAGACCTCTTTGAATGTTATTGTCGAATTATTTTGTTGAAAGTAAAAGAAAAGTAACGTTATGTTTAGCAATATACTCGTATAGAATCCTATCCAGCACGTTTATGTGATCTATTAAAGTTCATGTATTTTTTCAATTGAATTTAAGTTTCCATTTTTTTCCATTTTTGACCTTGTTGTCCAAAACTTTTCTCGGTATGGCGCGAGCAAAAAGTACTTGTCTTCAATTTTTGACGTGAAATCTAATAATAATATAATTTTCATCCCACCATCTCGGAAAGAGTATTTTTAATCTTCAGGATCTGAGTGGAAAAGCCGTTTTTATTCTCTAGAGGATAAAGTAAATTGAATTTAGAACATCGTGTGCACTAAGTTTGTGAATTAAAAAAAACATTAAACCTATTTACTGCTACCTCTATGGTGCCGAATATATCATACAACTTTTTTTTAATTTGTTAAAAACTCAGACTCGGAACCTTCTTGGTGTTCTTTTTTCAATTTGCTTTGTACGCGGTTCTTTACGCGGCATTTTTTCACGTCATTGTTAAACCTTAGGTATATTAAAAACAAGAAACTTGAAAACAAGTGAAAAAACTAAAATGAGTGATTCTAGCGACGAGGAAGTTTGCTTGACGCCAACAGAATTGACTGAAACTGTTAATAATGCGCAAATGAGCTTTCTCCCTCAACAATCACGCGAGAAGTATTTAAAACAGTACGATATGTTCAACACGTGGCGACTAGCAAAAGGAGCCAAAACTTTCTCAGAAAACGTTTTGCTGGCATATTTTATAGAATTATCCGAGAACAAGAAAGCAAGCACTCTATGGAGTACGTATTCGATGCTAAAAGCAACAATAAAGATGAAAAAAGACAAACATATCGATACCTATCCTAAATTAGTGGCATTTTTAAAAAGAGCCTCATCTGGTCATCAACCAAAAAAATCGAAGGTTTTCACAGTATCTGATATTGAAAAGTTTCTTAACGAAGCACCCGATTCCGTATATTTGGCGGCAAAAGTAAGTCAGTTGCACATTCAGTATCTACTTAAGTATATTAATCTCAATTAAATAGTATACTTAGTAGATGTTGATAGGCATAATTATGCGTTCATATCAATTTTATTCATTTATCTACTACAATACTCTTTACGTTACAGGTTGTTCTTATTATTGGAATAAACGGAGCATGTCGAACTAATGAACTAACACAACTTAATGTCAAAAACATTGAGAAACATTCAGATGACTTACTATTAATTAATTTACCTAATACAAAGACAAAAAGAGACCGCAACTTCGTCATTCGCAAGGAATACGTAACGATTGTTGAGAAATATCAAGCCTTACGCCCGCCTAACACTCCAATCAATCGATTTTTTCTACAGTATCGCAATGGAAAGTGTGTTAGACAGCCTATGGGTACTAATAAAATTGGCAGTATCCCACGAGAAATAGCAACATTTCTTGAACTTCCAGAACCCCTGTTGTACACGGGTCATTGTTTCCGACGAACTTCAGCCACACTTTTGGCTGATTCCGGAGCTGATCTGCTGTCCCTTAAGCGCCACGGAGGCTGGAAGTCCAATGCAGTTGTAGAGGGATACATAGAGGATTCCATCCAAAATAAGTCTAAAATATGTGAAGGCATCGTAGGAGCCATTACACTGAAAGAGCCTCAATCGGATCCTTGTACTGGCCCTTCTACATCAAAAATAAGCCGTTATGAAACACCTAACCATCTCCCTCTCTCTC
This sequence comes from Xanthia togata, assembly GCA_963853775.1. Classification (NCBI taxonomy): domain Eukaryota; kingdom Metazoa; phylum Arthropoda; class Insecta; order Lepidoptera; family Noctuidae; genus Xanthia; species Xanthia togata. The sequence continues at coordinate 4,574,051 of OY970802.1, read as the reverse complement.
CAACATTCACGCCAAGGGAATCCGATGAATCGGTACAACTATTAAGTATGACAGATAGTTTACCGAAAAACAGTACACAAGTGACTAACACCAATATTACAGTACCAAACAAAAATATTACACTCAATTTAAATAACTGTAGCAACGTTACTTTAAAATTTTCTTAATTATACCTTAGTATTATTTTGTTATAATTTAAAGATTATTCTGTAATACTTACCTGTCATAATGTAGTAATTAATACCTAAACTGAAATAAAAGTGTACCTATCTTGTGATTGTAAACGTTTTTTTTTTTGCATTTAGTCATTTCCTCGCTGAGGTGGAATGAAAAGTTACGTGTTGCACTCGAGTGCAAAGATTTTTCACCTCGTGCTCTTTTGATTCCCTCGCTAACGCTCAGGATTCTAATTTTGAATCACTCGCTGCGCTCGTGATTCAATTTTAGAATCCTTCGCTTGCTCGGTCATCAAAATTGAACACGCGGTTAAAAAGCAACTTTGCACTCTTGTATAACAAATAACTATTAAAAACTCAACTCTACCATACTTTTGGATAAAAAAAGGGTGACTATGAAATACTTTTGCCGTACTTTTTCTACAGCGTGTTTATTTTGACATCCCTTAACTAACTTAATTAACACAACCAACACTAAGATAACATTAATGAGACTAGAATCAACTGGAATTATTTTAATATATTTCGACAAGTCACGATTTTTTATGTAAAACACCCTTAGGGGAAATATATATATTAAAAAAAAAACATTTATTTCAGACTGTTTCTGTCCATAAATTTAAAAAAAAATACAATATTGTCTTAGCTTTAAATATATGAAAATGATTTATTCGTACTTATCAATGAAACTAAGATACACACATCGAGAGTCTAGTGTTATGTTATCTTCGAAACTACGTATTTTAGGAACACATGTTCTAGGAAATTTTGTATTATTTTTACATAAAGTATGATATACCTTACCTTAGCGTTATGGGAGATCAAAAGGAACTCGTTGTATAGTATGTTTCTGGCTCCTTATATCAAAAATTTATGAAATATATAATGTAAAAGCGAATTTTCGGAGCTCCTAACCCTCTGGTCGATGCCTTATGATATGTATGTACCATTGTACCATTTCTATTGTCTCATAGCAAACAGAGGATGATTGGACGAGGTTAGGCTAGTTAGTATCTGTATGCATTTGATTAGAATTCAGACTATATTAGCTGTGTTTGCCGACTGATTTGCTTATATAAATGTATTGTATTGTTGATGAAGATATTATTATTGTTGTGGCAGGGTTATTGAGCTTCATTGGAAGATGCTAGCTGACATATGGCTATTAATTTATAATTTAAATTATGTTTTGTGCTGTGTAATGTAAATTATTTTGCATACTATATTATAGAATATTTTTTTTTCTAACTGGACAGACAGCTGTGCTGCTGGGGAGTTTGTTGCGCCACTTCTTCTTCCCAGCTAAAGCACTAGGAAGTGGTGAAGGGTGGGCGTTTTGGGGGACTGTTTTATGTAACTTTGACGTTCGAAAAGTGCCGATTCTCAGCCTGGTTTGAATAAATGACTTTTGATTTTGAATTTTGATGATTGGCTTGAAATTGGGGTATACCTACATTGCTATAATGGAACGACAGGCGTAAATTATTTTACCTTTGCAACATTGTTTTATGACTTGTAACAGTGTTACCAATGTAGCTAAATAATAACAGCCGCACGGGTCGATCGAGCAGGTTAAGCTACGCTTGCTGGGATTGGTCTGTGAATGGGTGACCATCTTTATGTACCGAGACTCCTCCGTGCCTCGGAAAGCACGTTAAGCCGTTGGTCCCGGCTGTCATTTGTAGATCTTTGACAGTTGGTACGGGTCGTCAGAAGCCCGAAAGTCTGACAACCAGTCTTACCATCGGTATCGTGTTACCCAATAACTGGGTTGTGGAAGTCAGATAGCTCCACGCTAGATACTGGTATTCAGCTGCATCCGGTTAGACTGGAAGCCGACCCCAACATAGTTGGGAAAAGCTTAGGCAGATGATAAACAATGTTACCACCTATTTATTTAAAAAATCGTTTGGATTTATGTACTTAAATGATTTCATAGGTTTTCATTTTGCAATTTAAAAAAAAAACTTTGAATTGAATTTGTATTATAAGAAAGTGTATCTGAAAAGTAGTATAATCATAAATATTCGGCCCATATATGAAAATAAATACAAACAAAAATATTTTTAGGTAAGTACCTTCCTTCCATTTATACGTTGCCCTTTACTATGCCATATAAAAATAAAAACCCCATAAAAAAAAATCTCCAATTCAATATATTCAAAATAAATTGGTGTGGGTTCCGCAGTTATCTATAAAGCGCCACCTAACATAATGAAATCGTATATCTTTCACTGCGTAATTCAATTATACGAAGCAATCACACTCGCCCACTGTATAACAGGTGCGTTTTATACTGCCGCCAAAGGAACCCTAGTGCAGTACTTGGGTTGTGGTACAAGGGAGAAGAGATAGAGGGAAATTCTTGATTGGTTACGCGTTGATTACCTTTATTTTTGGTAACGTTGGAGGTAGCGTTCAGTGGTGTCATCTGTAATCACAAATCAATCACAAATGAAAAACAGATACAGAACTAGACAAGCAAATGACATAGCGCTACGGGCCCCTAGAACAAACTACGGCAGGAGTACTATTTTGTATGAAGGAGCACAGCTTTACAACAAATTGCCTCGGCATATAAAAGATCAAAAATCAATGTTTAAATTTAAAAAATCTCTAAAGAAACACATTTTAGCGGATTTAAAACTTTAAGCTATCTTCGGTTAGTGCATTATTCTAACCAATTTTGTTGTGTAACCGTCGCGTCGCTAATGTATTCTAAGTAGAAATAAGTTTTTTCTCATATAAGTGAATGTAATTCTTTTTGAGAATAAAGTTCTTAAACCATAATCACAAGATGATGTCGTAGACTTAGCTAAATAGTTATAAAACATATTGAAAATGTGCAGAGAATATTCGAATTCTTCATCTTGTTCAATTGAATGATGTTCATGTTCAACATGATAACTTATTTCAACTTTCGTATTAATCAGTCAAGTTTGTGGCGGGAGCTTAAATTATATAGTTCATGACACTAATCAAAAATCTTCTTCTTTTCGTGTGGTTAGTGAATAACCTGGTGTCAGAGTTTTAAAGCCGTCCATGAGCTTCTGACTTGGCTTCACATGCCGTCGAGAAATATCGCTCAGGCATCCAGGTTTCCTCACGATGTTTTCCTTCGCCATTTTTGAAGCAAATGATAATCATACAATACGCACATTAATCCGAAAAGTTAGATGTCTTGTTAGGTGCCTTGAGTTCGAACTCGAGACCTATGTCTTGGCGGTCCAATGGTCACACTACTAGGCTATCAATGTTATAATTAGAAATGGTCTTCGGGGTGAGATGTTCGTCTATAGAATACGAGAGAAGTTATTTTATCTATGATTAGTTTATCGCAATCCATTATTCCATTCCGTCACAATACTTCGCTTTTACTTTCCTTCACCTCTCTGTTTTCTCTTCACCAACAAAACTAGCAAAAACTCATCCTACTCATCACTCACACATCCAATTCAATTTAATTCAAAATATTTTATTTCACATAAACCTACAAGGGCACTTATGAAACGTCAGAAGCTAGGTGCACGGTTCCAATTGGTCGTTTCCTGTGGAGAAGAGCCGGCAAGAAACTCCACGGTTACTCTTTTAAAAATAATTGGTCCACTCTCTCATCCCTCATACCATCCACTAGAAGCATCCATAAATCGCGGAACCCTCCGGTCTTCACCGCGGCCATTAACACGCCCGACTTAGACTTTATATCGTCGAAAATAGAGTAAACAAGACTGACTGGTAACGCGACACGACGCGTTATGGTTTTGGGTAGGAAGCGATTTTTGAAGTGGAAATGTGCCAATTGGATCTAAAATTCAAGTCCAGTATCTCCAGTACAAGTACCAGCTATGAAGTAAAAAAAACCGGCCAAGTACGTGTCGGACCACGCACAATGAAGAGTTCCATAGTTGGGATGAATTTATTTCAAGAATAAACTTAACATTGTAGTTGAAAAATATGTTCCCCCATACATTCCAACTGCAAATGAAAGTTTGTACGCACAATATTGAGTGATTTACCCTGTTATTTTAAGACCATAGACTTTTTATAGGATTTTCTGTAATCTGTATGCATAGAACTACTCTCTAAACTTTTTTCAAAATTTTAGGTAGTTTCGGTGGTCAATTTTCTTAAATATCTTTAAAAGCATTTATTTTAAAATGATAAAAAAAATGTATTTGAGATCCTCGTTATAAGTTCTTTCATTTGATATGTCACACGGTACATTTAGCTAAATATATATTTTTTAATTTTCTTGTTTGCCCCACAATAGTGAGCCCCATAACCAAAATTCATTTTTTACGTTACATTACCGTGTTTGGGTCACAGATATGTGTACCAAATTTCAACTTAATCGGTCCATTAGGTTCGAAACAAATTGGCTGTTACAGACGAGCAGACAGACAGACACACGAGTGATCCTTTATGAGTACCTTTTTTCCTTTTGAGGTACGGAACCCTAAAAACGACCCTGTAACTTGATAAGTGGGAATTGAATTGTCAGAAGTGACGACGGGAGTGAGTGGCGCGATATTAGATGGGTTGATGATAATAAACTATACACAAGTACGGATCTTTAAAGTAAGTACTGACTTCGTAAAGAATTTGAATTTTCCAGAACAAGAGCCCAATGTAAAATATAATGACGACGTAAAATTAGTGGTCAAGAGGACACGAAACCATAATATAACGATATTTGAACCCGAGTATTTATTTCAACTGATCCGTACAATCTAGAATTAAACCTTCATGAACTTTCACTTTTCAATGCAACACCAAGTTTTTCAAAACATTCTTTTCCATAGAAAGCCTAAGAGCACAGCTGCTTACCCTCTATCCTAGATACAAAGACACCTATAGCTACCTCCCATACCTTATATAACCTTACCTCATACAGCAATAACTCGTGTTCCCAACAGCACTGTTCTACAAAATCACTGAGTAAAAAAAAACAAGAATACATCGTTGTGTGCCGAGGTACACCTGATGCTCTATTTATGGTGAGGGTTCAGTGATGGAGGGTTTCATGAGCAGTTGACACCTGCTTCTGGCGATGTTGCGTTGTTTTAATTTGCTATAAACAATAAGGGGAATGTGTGCAGATGTTTGAAGGTATATACGCGTCTTATGTGGCTTTGTGGCTTTTGAAAGTCTGTTCTAGGGCTAGGGGATTGCAATGTCTCTGAATATTATAGTTTTGCTGTTAATTCTTTGTGTTCGGTTTAGCATGTTTTCTATATTACTTAAGCTTTAGTTAAAATAATGAGTTTAAACCTAAATAAAATAGATATAATTTTTACAACGTATTGTACACCATAACAAATTAATTAAAATAAAATTTTGGTGGTTTTAAATTGAACCGTAGCAGAAAAAAAATGTGCTTATAAATTCCGTGAGGGTTGTCGAAATATCAGCGTGATTGAATACCTTAAACGAACTGCACATGCATGTAAAATAGATGATCGGAATGGCATATAAATAGTTACCATCATAGTTAGCGGAATGCAATATGTACGCAGAAATTTATTTTACATTTTCCAAATGGTCACGACCCTGCCCAGAGTAATCATCATCCCGGATTTTTCCTACGTTTGTCAAATCCGTATCGACCAGATGCGTCAGAAAAAACAAATCCGATGAGGTACCAAGGGAAATCTTATCGTACGATACATAGTTACGCATTGATACGAGAAAAAATAAAAGATGTGTAGTAAGGTAGTCTTGCTGATTTCGAAATATTTACGATGGAGAATTCGGTAGTCCTAAGTTAGCACTAACAACTACCTACTTCTTATACCTTTCATTTATTCATTATTATCACAGACAAGAAAGAATCATAATTGTAATAAAAGTGTTCTTTTAACATTTGGAACAAGACGTAAATAATGATTGAGAGATGATTCAAAACAGGCTTATAGAGGTGTGAGGAACAGAGTGTAAAGTTCACTCATCCTCCATAGAAAAAGGAGGATACTCTGACCAGACGGGTGTCGTGTCTGGTGGACTACTGCCCGATGATTGATGTCGGGATATTGTAGATATGCTAGTCGCGCGGTAAACTCTGCTTGCGCGATGTAGGATTTTGCGTGACGTCAGTGTTATTTGTAGTTCACATGTGGCATTGTAGATGGCACCACAGGCTAAAACTAATTAGCACTTTCTGAACGTCTACAGTTTAAACACACCACTAAAGCTACGGTTTTCTAATAGTAATAGCGCCTACGATTTATCGGTCAATGACGTCACGCTTCTTCTTTTTTTTTCATGTGGTTAGTGACTAACCTGTTGTCAGTTTTAAAGTCGCCCATGGGCCTTTGACTTGGCTTCACATGCCGTCGAGAAATATGGCATGATTAAAGATTATTAGTAAATATTTTAAAGCAAGTCATATTGATAAATTCAAACTCAAATTCAAAATATTATATTTCACATAAACCTACATGGGCACTTATGTATGAAACGTCAGAAGTTAGGTGCATGGTTCCAATTGGTCGTTTCCTATGGAAAAGAGCCGGCAAGAAACTCAACGGTTACTCTTTTAAAAATAATTGGCTTTTACAATATTTTCAAATAATGTGGATTTTGTACTTCCCAATGCTAAGTTCTGTAACCGTAGGCAACTTGTTATAAAAGCGGATACTGTTTATAAGAAATGACTTGCTTGTTTTAGTTAATCTCTGGGTATCACGATTTCATGTCTACTACTCGTACGTGTAAATCGCTTCTTATTTTGAAAAGTCCTAATTTTTGCGAACATACAAAATACTTTCTAAGATATAAAGAGAAGGCACATTCAGTATATCAATTTCTTTGAATTTGTTTCGAAGGGAATCAAACGACACGCACATGAATCCGAAAAGTCAGAGATGTGTGCCTTGGGTTCTAACTCGAGACCTATGACTGGCAGTCTGACGGTTACACCACTCGACTATCACTGACGTCACTGCTTCACTGAAACGTTATTTATGAAAGTAAGTTGGTATGTTTTCCTAGTGTTTTTTGAAACCGTAAAGTCAAAAATGCCATAATTTTCATGACAGCCGTTACTGCGGACTTTATGTAGCGGCCACCCGGCTCTTCTAAGAAATCGTAGCTTTACAAAACACATTCAAGAACTAAAATATAATTGGCACATTCACACTCCAAAACCTCTCAATAAAGAAATTCTAAAGGCCCAAAACCTGAAGGTAATATGAAGACATCGCAGCACTCTCGACTCTTGCCAACAAAAGATGGACAGAACAATGGTGTATCGGTCCCCATCTCAAAACCTTCGCCTGAACTTTAATATAGTGTTCACGTCTATTGTTCCAGAAATGCTGTGATGCAATAAAAAGATGGAGGTGTGGTATGTATGACGGAATCCAGCGGTGTGATTGGACATTTTATAAAATATGTTGGAATTGTGTGCAGTTTCCTGTATTTTCTTGTGACTTTTGTATTTAAGTTTTGCTATTATTTTGTTGTCATTACGTTGTCAGGCTTTGCTTTGATTTCACAGAGATTTCGTATTATTAAAATATTTCAAGTTAAATATGACTGCCTCGTTGGTCTAGTGGTCGCAAGCGGTACTGCTGAACATGAGGTCTTGGGTTCGATTTGGGTCGGGCAAAGTGTCATTGTGTTTTTTCTTTCTGGAATTTCTCGTTAGCAGCCCGGAGTCTGGATTTGTGCCCGGTTGATGGCAATAGGCTCGCCCCCTATTACATGAGACTTAGACATAACTGGCGAAATGTGGGTGTACTATAGGTACACCTCTGCCCAACCCTTCGGGGAAAAACGGCGTGATGTTATGTTATGTTATTTTTGTTTATTGATTTGCTTATGGTTTAGCTCTAGCTGCACTTAGTAGAATATTGTATTACAAGTGAGTATTGTATTTAATTCATGTGTATCTTTGACTATGATTCGTTTAAGTGGCAAAAATTACATACATAACATCACACCCGTTATCCTCGAAGGTTTAGGCAGATGTGACCTGTAGTATGTAATATCGAAGAACTTCATATCTAAGCAGTTTGGAAACAAAATCCCGTGAACACGATGACCACATCTGTTACCGCCCCGGTTCTATAGCGGCCGAGCGCTGCAAACAGAAATAGTCCTTACGGTGTATAGATATGAACATCTTCGATGGCACCTACACCCACATTTCGACATTTATGTTTAAGTCCCATGTAATAGGGGGTGAGCCTATTCCCACCAACCGGGCACAAATCCAGACTCCGTGCTGTTACTGAGAAATTCCTAATGGAAAATCCAATATTACTTTGCCCGACCTGGGACTCGAACCCAGGACCTCATGCTCAGCCGTAGCAGCGCGACCACTATACTTATGAAGCATTCTTGCAAAAATGAATACATTGTTAAAACTGATAACATCTTTGGAACACCTTTTGTTTTAAGTTAACCCCGCTTATGCTTACAATTTAGACTTACTGAAGTCTCTACAGCATAAAATGTATCGACGGCACGTGAGTTCAAATTCATTCCGTGCGCGGCCACAAACCGATTAAGCTAAGGCCTACAAAAGGCCATAACCCTTAAATGCTAATGAGGTACCATAGACCCCAACTTACAAAGAACACAATACACCTTACTCGGAACTGATAGCCTGAGTTTGTTCAGGTAAAGGAGGTTAAGATTATACGTGATGGTGTTAATCGATTTTGAGTGTAATAGACATAAATTGTGTTGTATGGTTTCAATGGGGTTGGGTCTCGATTAGGGACACACATCCTCACATACAGTCACCAGCATAAATACGTTACACTTATGCAAAATTCAAAAGCGATTTTCTCGTGAAATAACAAATTCAAATTCAAATTCTTTATTGCAATCCATAATGTACATATACAGGTGTTAAAATACAATTAGAAGAAACAATTATGGACCCTGTCGGGCACAGCAAAAATTATAAAAATAGGTAGGAGAGAGGAATCGCATGTGACTAAAAGAGTGATGAATATAAATGTTGAAGGATGGAGAGGGAGAGGAAGACCAAAGAAACGATGGATGGATTGTGCAAGGAGTGATATGAAGGAAAAAGGTGTAGATGATTGCGTGACGGTTGACAGGGGAGAATGGAAGAAGAAAACGTGTTGCGCCGACCCCAAGTAACATGGGATAAGGGCAGGAAGATGATGATGAGGTAGGAGAGAGGAAGAGCGCTTTTTTCCATAACACTAAAACAACTAAAATAGGTACAACAATAGGTAAACAGTTGCAACTTAGAGAAAAGATCTATTTCATAATAGTATGGTTTCGAGAATACCACGTTCATAATACTATAAAATGTCTATCAATACTTTAGGAGAAAAATTTAATAACTTTGAATCTTGCGTAAGTGTAATGTATTTATGCTAGTGACTGTACATAGTAAGATAAGAAAGGAATATTATAACCAATGCTGTCAAAAATGACGCGGCAATAAAAAAAAACAAAAATAAGTTTGAAAAAAGAAACAATATTGAATCCGGATTTACATTCATCATACATGCAAATGCAATTTTGCCTGCGAATTTTGCGCTTAACACTATCAATTTTCTTTTTCATCTATCAAAATAGAATTGATTTTTTTATGAGAATATTTTAACAACGATGTGTCTGTAGTTTTTAAATATTGTTGACTGAAATATTCACTATTCCGACTGTTTTTATTTTTATAAAATATATTAGGTTTTAAATAAATACGCCGTAATTGAATTTTCTAGTAACTAACAAAGAAGATGACAATAATAATCAAAAGCAAACACTCTTGTTTGTTTTCAATAAACTCAGTTGACATAAAAATTTCTTTTGAGACAAATTTTCCTAAGCGATTCTTTGAAAACCATCACCAATTATAGGAGCGTAAAATGGGGTCGTTTGTACCCCGTTCGTATTAAAGGGTTGAAGGTGTTTATTTTGGACTTAACACGTTATACATCGACTGTTTGAAGTAACAGGTATTCCAGTGAAATGGAAATTTTACCATTCGCTTTACCATTTTACCATTCGAGCAAAGGGTTAACATCACATAAAGGTGAGCGTTTATTAGTTTTTTGGGACTGTGTTCCTTTTAGAATTGTTTAATCGGATAGGGAATAGTAGGTAATACAAGTTTGGTTGGTAACAGAGATTTTGTGCCAAGTCTTATTTGTGTAACACATTGTTAGGTGGGGATTTGACGAGATCCTAAATTAAAACACTTTGAAAATGTCCTACTGTACTTACAATAAACTCTAGTTCTCTATTTACATGCAATTCACGAACAATAAAGGTACCTACTATCTAATTATCAACTTTACGTTTATTGCAGTTCAAGAGGAGCTCGTGGCTAAGTAATAACTGCCGCATGGGTCGATCCATCAGGTTAAGCTACGCTTGCCGGGGTTGGTCTGTGGATGGGTGACCATCTTTACATACCGAGACTCCTCCGTGCCTCGGAAAGCACGTTAAGCCGTTGGTCCTAGCTGTCATTCGTGGATCTTTAACAGTCGTTACGGGTCGTCAGAAGCCCGAAAGTCTGACAACCAGTCTTACCAAGGGGTATCGTATTACCCAGTTACTGGGTTGTGGAGGTCAGATAGGCAGTCGCTCCATGTAAAGTACTGGTATTCAGCTGCATCCGGTTAGACTGGAAGCTGACCCCAATATAGTTGGGAAAAGGTTAGACAGATTGACCTTTATTGCAGTTCAATAAGTTGAAACGCTCTTTTAAAACCTGCTTAATTATCGTCGTTAAAATATAAAAGCTCTGTCAATATCTACCTATCTTTTATTTTCAGTAAAGCTCTTATTACTAATAAGGGGTAGAGCACAAGGGGAAAAACACACACAAAAACATACAATGTCAAACCCAAAACCTATACAGTTTATAACTCATTATTTTGCCCGAAACTTGAGAGGAACTTCAAAGGGATGTACCTACACTTTCAATATTTGAATAGCAGATTCCCTACTCAAATAATTACCCAAATTAGGGGGAGAATTTTACGCACGCGTAAATAAATGATGAGCGAACTTACCTGTAGGGTTGCAAGATAAATAAAAGCAGGATTTTGGAGATATTTTAAGATAAATAATGTGTGTGGAAGTCTTTAAGGAGGTGGTGAAACAGGGGCTTATGGTTGAAGTTATAATTGACATCAGCTGTTTGCTCGATGTTTTAGACTTGATCTTATGAAGCTTTTTCACAAAGAAGTTTGTATATTTTCGTAAAAAAATGTATAGAATCTGTTTGCGCCGTAGTCACTAACAAGCTTTAAGAAAATATGAAAAGTAGTACTATTACTATTTTTGCGTTGTTTTTATCAATAATAACAAATTTATAAAACTCTTTTGTTTGTTTTAAAATATGTACCTATACAAATTGGAGAAGACACGAAAATAAATTAAACTGCATATATCTAATGACGTTCTTAGTCTTCATACGAAAACTCAACCAAATATATCCAATAGTTTAGTCACTACTCGTATTAGCTATTCAAAGATTGGCAATACCCATAGTCGGCCCATCACTACTATTTAGTTTGTTTGAAAAAAGAATCCTGTTGAAATTTCTTTTTTAATAGTTTCAAAATACTCCTATGCATTAGTATTGCCAGTGTTAGCATTTAGTCGTATTGCTCCACATTGTTTAGAAAAAAGTGTTGTCATAAATTTAATCCCTTGTGACTTTCTACTTTTATTAGAAGGTAGCCCTACACAAGATGTCAGAATATGTCTAAGTTATTCATAGCCAGCCCAGGAGATTATAAACTTGGTTTTGATGGCTTCATACAGGACTTAATAATGTACACCAGGTTTTAGAGCAAATAAATAGAGGGTATCTAGTGGGGACGGTGAAAATTGTGGGATCTTTTTACTAGCCATATCTTTGTAACGATTTTATTTACGTAAATTATTATTTAGGTTTTAAAGTGCACTTTGAATAAATACAAGTTTACTCTACGACGCATTTTATTTCTACGCTACCTAATTTTAAAGTATAATATAGTATATAGTTGTATAGTATAGTAGTTTTAGTAGGAGCTCGTGGCTAAGTAATAACTGCCGCACGGGTCGATCCATCAGGTTAAGCTACGCTTGCGGGGGTTGGTCTGTGGATGGGTGACCATCTTTACATACTGAGACTCCTCCGTGCCTCGGAAAGCACGTTAAGCCGTTGGTCCCGGCTGTCATTCGTGGATCTTTGATAGTCGTTACGGGTCGTCAGAAGCCCGAAAATCTGACAACCAGTCTTACCAAGGGGTATCGTATTACCCGGTTACTGGGTAGTGGAGGTCAGATAGGCAGTCGCTCCATGTAAAATACTGGTATTCAGCTGCATCCGGTTAGACTGGAAGCCGACCCCAATATAGTTGGGAAAAGGCTAGGCAGATGATGATGACCTAATTTTAAAGTATAAACAAAGACGTTCTTTGTCCATCATAAAATCAAAATATTTAATTTCGCATAAACCTACATTGGTTTATGGAACCGCAGAAGTTTGGTGAACAGTTGGCACTCATTGGTCTTTTTTTCATATTTCATAAGAAAACATGAAGTTTTTTTATGGGATTTATAATTCAGTTGGAACAAATATCAACAATATAGTCGACATAAACTAAGTAAAGATCTTAAAAATTGCTTAGCTATGGCGGGAAGTGATAATAAATTAGGTTTTTTTAAAATCATACTGCCAGTAAACATAACAGATATTGATAGAAAAAAAAACAACCATGCCGTAAACAGTTACACATGTGCTTATAACATAGAAAATATTGTAAAACCACACAACGAAAATTATTCAAACCAAATCACTTCGCTACTACAAGCAATCAAATTGCAAAATGCAAAAACAATTCCGAAAATCCATTTTTGAAAAACAGGTGGGTTCAAAACTACGTTACGGTGAGCATAGAGGGGTATTCCCACTTAATCTGCATACGATAATCGAGGGGAGCAGCGACATCTGTCGTGGATCTACATAAGTTTGAGTTTCGCCCAATTTGAGTGTGCACTGCCCTTTTGAATTTATCTGTGTGCTGTATACAGGCAGTTGTCGATAGCTTTAGATTATTAGTTACTGTAAAACCAATGCCAAGTTACTTTATTTAACCCACTATTGGCTATGAAAAGCAAAGCAATTTAAAAGAAATCCGTCACAGTATGATCTCAGTAATAAAAATGAAAAAAAACTTGCTTTTTTTAGTTCAATGATGACAAGATTATCTTCAGTGTTAATCCTTGGTTTATACGTATTTTAAAAAACGCTATGTGTTTGTTAAGTGTGAAATCAGGGTGATTACGCAGCAGGGATAGCCTAGTGGTGTGACCGTCGGATTGCCAAGTCATAGGTCTCGAGTTCGAACCCAAGACCTCTGACTTTTCGGATTCATGTGCGTATTGATAATTATCACTTGCTACAAAAACGGTGAAGGAAAACATCTTGAGGATCTTTCCTGAGAGATATTTCTCGACGGCATGTGAAGCCAAGTCAGAAGCCCATGGGCGGCTTTAAAACTGTGACACCAGGTTAGTTATTAACCATACGAAAAGAAGATAGAAAGAAGGGTGATTGAGAAATGGCTGCATCTGTGTATGTGTCTTAGAATAGCTATACCATACCATTCGGTCCTCATCTATGAAATCAGAGTTTTGTATTGAGAATTTTAAAGCAGTTGCATTTTTCATACTAACATTTTCTTAATTTATTTAACAACCAAGAACACTCATGTTATAAAACTTTTATGCACTAATGTTTAAAAACTAAGATAACGTATGCCACTTAGAGTTCAACTGCTACTAATGAGACACAATAGAATTTTAATTGTTATCGATCTCCTGGAGGCTTTGTAACGGACGGGAGGTTAGATTAAGCAACAAAAATAAATTTTGCCTAAGTTTTAAAACAAATAGTGGCCATTTCTGCTAACAAAAAGAGGATAAAATAAAATGACTTTAAAGGTATTTTTTATGTTTAGAAAACCTTGAGTAATAAGGTTTTTTTTTACTTTTGGTAGTTGTCTATGATGGCCTTTATTCGAGATAATATCAAGCAATTTTATTGATGAATATTTTAAATCATAGAAGTGACGACGGAAAAAAAACGCCAATTTCATATTACCTACTACATTTTCCACGTTATTTTTCAAAAACATACCTACTTCAATTATTTTTTTAAAGTAACACACTGTTATCATTTACAACAAAACGCGTCAGCCTTACTTCCCTGCTCGTCCCCTCTATTATGGCGAGTTTTCCCGAATTTTCCCCAGGTTTTCATTAGCAGGGGTGAGTTTAGTGACTTATGCAAACAATGGAAGGGTGCAAATGATAACAAGTTGCAGGCTGCAATGGACGACTGTTTATTACAATTCGTGTGTAAACTTGAATAAATCATTCGGATTTTGTGCTCACTTTGAAGTTTAACGGCATGGAATTAATTATTGATGTTTATGAGACTAGAAATAGTGGTAATGACTTATATTTTTTAGGTTTAATAAGCAAATTGTGTGTCATAAGATTAAGGTTTATAAATCGTATTAGATATTAAGTTAACTCAAGTTTCCTTTTAGCGTTCATGAGGTACGATAGATAAACTAGATAATTAGCTCAGATTTCATAATATTAAGAGCATTCCCATATGTTTTAAAAATCTTTTAATATTTAATTTGTTATTATGAAGTATGTTCACAAAGTCGCCTCAGTTCCTACTCAAGTTAGTTTTAAGTGTTTAAAGAGTCAAACAGTTTTACACCTATATCTACTAAATTCTTATAGTTAATTGAACTCTCATTTTTGATTTTGACTTTGACATGTAAATCTCAAAAATAATAAAACTTTACTTCAAAATTCAATGAACATGTTAACACGTTAAACTTCCTTAACGCAATTCCAGTTAAACCACACACAACCGCATTGCAATTCACAAACTTTTTGCGCAACTCTGAACGTTTCTAGAAACCGCTTAAAATTAATAAAGCGTAAATTGAATCGTACGGCCAACGAAACAATTAACTAAACAATAATGTTTAGGCTTTTGGAATGCAAAGCAAGTCGTATTTACTTCAAAAACTTTGGGTTCTAAATACCCCTAAATGCCCCTTGCCGCTCTCGATTGGTGGCCATCTTGAATTTGTCCGAGTGTTGGTACCTACTGATGTGTTTTATACCTATAGCTAGCTATGAAATTGAATTTAGATTATTATACAATATACATAATATATTCATGCAAGTTAGTACCTATTTAAAAAAGGGCACAACTAAGTTTTTAGAATTGACTTCTGGAATTTCATATATATTTTTGTCTCTAGCTCTTAACAAACTTTAACCCCTTTATGGGGTGAAATTTGAAAAATCTTTACTGCGTGCTTACCTCCTAAAATGAACTCTTTTGTAAAAATGTATGCTACAAGAGCCAGTGGTTAAGGCTTTGCAATATTTGTTTAATCTTAGCTTATCGAGACAACAGGTATTTTGTTAAAGTATGAGATTCATCAAGTTACAAGTAAAATTAATTAAAGAGACGAATTTCTGACATCGTACTTAGATTGATTTAATTGTTTATTTATACTGCATGACCGAAACTTGTTATAAAAGCATCTTAAAAAGCTGACCACTTATTCAAGATTCACCCCTTAATCAATAAACAAAAAAATAATTGAAAAGCACACAAAACAGCCGAAAACTTTTCTGGAAACTTTCCCTAATTTACATCGAACAATATTGAAACAGCCATAAACAGGTTATAGCAAAATAACCGTCTGCTTGAATTTAGAAAAGTAAGAAGATTTAGGGGTGAAATGGGGAAAATGTTTTTAATAGGGGTAAGTTCCGGACAGGGACTTTTTTCGATGGACACCTGAAGTCTAGACTTTATGGGGGGCGCAGTTTGTCGCTGAAAACTTTTTAAGTAGGTTTGTTACGTAGTTCCTAAGGATTGGGTGCTGAAAGTTTCTTTTTTAGCCCTCCGTTGTCAATGGTTTCTTTGTGTCGAGGTTTTTAGCGAAAAAACGGTTGTGAATTTATGATCAATTTAGAGGTTTATTGACACTTAAAGAATGCCATTGCAATCTCCTTGAAGAAAACTTAAGTAGAATAATCTTAGTTGAAGATGTCACTGGATGACAACAAAGTTTTTGTTAAAGCGTTAAAATTCGAGTAAAGACATATTGCTTTGCCTAGAGAATGCAAAGAGCGTGCCTTTTGCTACTTACCTCAGAGTACTAGATAGACTTCCAGTTTTATTTTAAATAACCAATCTTCTTTGTAGCTAAAAGTAAACCGAAACAATGTTAGTACCTACCTATCTCCTGTGTAACATGTACTCACATCAATTTTCTATTTGTGGTTTCCTGTGTCGTGGGTGTCATTACACACTCAAATCACAAGTTCATACTTACCTAAAGTCAGACGGAACAAACACATTGGTCAAACACATGTTTGTTTACTCACTGGTATTGAACCGGCCACCCAAAAGGTAGACACGCCGTCACCACGCCAATATCTCGAAATATTTACCTGAAACGAAGAAAAGGAGGTTTAATTTTTATTCACCAAAAGAAAACATGACAATAAATAACCGAAATTGGATGCAGCCGATGCTGCTGGGATGCTGGGCATCAAACGAAACACGAAATTTAAAATAAACAGACCAGCCTCATTACTTAAAGTATTTTAAATTCGAATAAATAACACTGGCCACTCACAGGGTTAAAACACAGTACCATGTGAAATAAATATTTTCAATTCGCGATTAATTTCGAGGCGTTATATCGAATGCTGTGTCCACTTTCCATTGCAAACAAATCTATATGCCACCCAACACATCCTTATACCAATTCAATAAAGTCCAAACTCACTTACATCTTCCGCAAATACAACGTTTTGTGTTACCAAACATTCGTTTGCATTAATATCCAGTTTTACGTCAACGTAATAAAGTGCATTTTCAGTTGTATGGAGTGCATTATATGATGCAGTGTTGATCCGCCGACGGCTGTCTGGGTATCAAAGGCTATAGGATGGAAACCCGATGAATTTCGCGAGCCATTCAATTTTGGATCGGAGGTTTCGTAAAACTAGCTTTGAGTATATGAGTAAAATTAACAAGCTACCTAGGTGGAATCGTATGCTCCTTAATGCAGCATATTGCAATTTGCAGTTCAAAGCTAGGCATTATGCCTCTTCTAAGGACCAATGAATCTGAAGGCAATCAGCACATCTTTGAACTGTGTTCAAGAGTTGTCAGTGTCATCATTGTTGTGGAATATTGACACTGACAGTTCTTGAACGCGGTTTAGATAATATGCTGATCGCGTTCAGTTTCATTGTTAAAAAATCGCTAGTATGTTAAACGAGTGATATTATCTTTTCTGTATAATATGCTGATTATAGAAACTCATTGAAAATCCCATAGAAATTGCGCTTTCTTTTTCGAATACTTTTTAAATTACTTCATTCTTGTGTCAAATCGTAGAAAGATTTTTATCAAGATTAATTATTTCATTTGACTGACTATGCAAGAAAAGTGTCTCATATTTTTCAGTTATTACCAAATATAACAAGTTAAAAGTCATCTCCACAAGAAAGTTGACACCACTCATAACAGAAAAATCAACCCCACATCTAAGTACCTACTTCCCACTTCCCACAATTCCCGTACTTCCTCATTTCATCGATATAATTGTGACAGGAAGTGGTAATGCTTGGTGCAGCGGTAAAGTGACCAATTGGCGTCGGCGGGTGGTCCTTGGTCCTCATTGATCGCAAATTGTTCTAGAGGAAGTACTGTGGGGGATCTCGGGCCTTTGGTTTTTAAGTAGTCTGGTTTTGAAAGAACGTTGGAGTATTTCTTTTTGTTCTTGTGTAGGTTAGGTAGGTACTTTTTTGTGGTGGGGTATTTTTATAACAGAGAGAAAAGAAATTTAACGGGTCTGCAACTAGCATATTGTGTCCGAAAGCGTTCATATTATAAGTTTATCAACTGAAATTACATTGGAGGAATGCAATAAATGTTTGCAGAGTTAAAGGAATTTATAATTAGGTTAATCCTTTATTATACTACTAAACCTCATATTATCTTAATCTTATATTATATTATTTACTCATTATTTACACACTGCATTTATTAACATTTATACACTGGATCTATTAATATTTATTTACTGGCTTGATTTCCGTACGTGTTTTTCTGGTGACCACTGAAAATCAGCGCTGTGCTGTGGGTCCCACATAGCACAGCATTATGCTGAGTGGAAGCCTTGTTGTCACAGTCATGACGTGCAGCTGCCGAATATGTGTAATGTTTATATTGTTGTTTTTTTTTGTATGCACGTGTTTCTGTGACAAATAAACCTATTTTTCTTTCTTTCTTTCTTTCTAAACGAGCAATATTTGTATAAATGTATATAATTTGTAATCACGTTCTCGAAAACGGCTCTAACGATTTCGATGAAAGTTGCAATATAAGGGTTTACGGGGGCGAAAACTCGATCTAGCTAGGTCTCATATCTGTGAAAATTCGTTGTCTCCGTATTTTCAGAGTTCGGTTGCCCCAAGTTTAGAACAAGATGGCTGCCTTAGAATAATGACATGGCAACATGGAATTAGTAAGTACCTACTATCATGGCCTTAAATCCCCTCCCGACTCAACCGACTTCTACTCCTACTCCTTCAGTGTGCACGCGGTTCGGTTGTGGAATTCACTTCGGCCTAACATTAGGGACTGCCAAACTGTTGCAGTTTTTAAAAGAAGAGTGAAAGTACACTATCTTTCCACTTCGTAATAGTTGCATATTATGTATTTATTATTATATTATAGACTACATTATAATTATTAGTACCTATTTATATATTTTAGTGATATTTATCTTAGAAGTATGTACTCGTATGTAAGTATATTCCCGTATTGTATGTTTTTTTTTTGTCTGTTTTTATTTTATGTATTTTATTTTATATTCTGCTCTAACACACGTTGTCTACATCTCTATTTATCCACTTTCCTATCGCAGGTATGCTGGAAGAGATTTCTTTAGAAACAAGCATCACCTTTGTACGTATTTTTCTGTTCCTTTATTTCTTGTCTGTTTATAATTTATATGTGTGTACATAAACTGTTAAATAAATAAATGTTAGCATGGAATAAGTATGTACTACACATGGAATCAGTATGAACTATCATAGACTATTAAATGAGCACACCCTAATCAACATATTTTCACTTTGCAAACGTGTAATTATTTTGGTTTTTCAAAGAATTTCCTCGCCATTTGTTTTCCTTTCCGTATTGTAAGTGGTTATGTAAACAGATCTTACATGTATGTACAGACACGACCGAGAGCAACCATTTTTGGTTAAACAAATATTTATTTGATGTGGGAATCACAATCCCGTCACATAAAGTTAACCACGTTTGCGTTTCAGATTTTATTATGCATGTTACCTATTTTAGACCAAATTTTTTTAGCACATCCACACATCATGTTTCTGTTTACTTTGGTTATTATTCATAGCAAAAACAAAATCTTATAACCACCTCTAAATCCTCACATAAAAATCTAAAACGCAGCTCCTACATAATACCTATAATTCCCCCAAAATTAGGGTTCCTTCGGTTATTACGCCAAGTCGTTGTCAGATGCAAATCAACTAGGGCTCCGTCTTTTTCAGGGGCTGAAATATGACCGTAATAAACAGTAGCTAGGGACGTTCCGTACACCTGACGCGGTATGGTCACCCTATTCGATGTAGGAAGTCCGTATTTGAATATTTTTATGGTAACTGTATGAATATTAATATTTTAATGTGGCTTGGATCCGGATTTTTAGATGGGTGGACCATTTCTGTAGATAGGTCGTTCAGAATTTGGTACGATACGATCGTGCTTAGATAAAGTTTAGTTTACTATTGGGTTAAGTTTTAAATATATTTTTTTATTGATTGCCGAGACGATTCTATGTAATTTATGAAACATAACATAACATCACGACTGTATTCCTCAAAAAGTTAGGCAGAGGTGCTTTCATATTTCGCCAGTTTTGTAGGTTTAAGTCACATTATAATAGGGGGCTAGCCTATTGCCATCAACCGGGCACAAATCCAGACTTCGGGCTACAACTGAGAAATATCTCGTGACGAAAATGAATTTATTGGTTTTCGCCTTAATAACATTAAATTACGTGGTAACAGCGGTGAGTTTTCCTAACTTTTTTTTTGCTTCTTTTAAGTACAAGTAAGAATGTGCTCGAAGCAAAATTTTGCTTAAAATTCTTTTCGACACACATAAAATATAAAAAAGTACGTACCTAATAAAAACAAATGATGAATACTAAAAGGTACTTGAACCAGCAGGTACAGTAATATACGCGAATTATCCTTATTACTTTTTTAATTTAGAGCCGGGTCCATGATAAATTCGGCTGTTAATCAAACGCCTAGGGGGCCACACGTCGTAGAATTGGAAAAATGAAATTCAAAAATAGAACGTATAATTGGATCAAATTTTTTTAAACTCTTTGTATATGTCGCTCGGAGCGATTGTGCCCTTTTATGAATTTTCATATTTGTCAATCGTGATGTATTTGTTTGCTTTGATTCCCTTTTTCATGTGCCCAGGCATAAAATTAGATGGGATGTTATTGAGTTGTGTTGTGTATCATTGGGGACGGGTATTGATTGGTGTTCATTATGATTGGGTATGAATACCTATGTTCTGCGTTATAAAATATACTTTTCATCCCACCATCTCGGAAAGAGTATTTTTAATCTTCAGTATCTGAGTGGAAAAGCCGTTTTTATTCTCTAGAGGATAAAGTAAATTGAATTTAGAACATCGTGTGCACTAAGTTTGTGAATTAAAAAAAACATTAAACCTATTTACTGCTACCTCTATGGTGCCGAATATATAACAACTTTTTTTTAATTTGTTAAAAACTCAGACTCGGAACCTTCTTGGTGTTCTTTTTTCAATTTGCTTTGTACGCGGTTCTTTACGCGGCATTTTTTCACGTCATTGTTAAACCTTAGGTATATTAAAAACAAGAAACTTGAAAACAAGTGAAAAAACTAAAATGAGTGATTCTAGCGACGAGGAAGTTTGCTTGACGCCAACAGAATTGACTGAAACTGTTAATAATGCGCAAACGTTTTTTTTTTTGCATTTAGTCATTTCCTCGCTGAGGTGGAATGAAAAGTTACGTGTTGCACTCGAGTGCAAAGATTTTTCACCTCGTGCTCTTTTGATTCCCTCGCTAACGCTCAGGATTCTAATTTTGAATCACTCGCTGCGCTCGTGATTCAATTTTAGAATCCTTCGCTTGCTCGGTCATCAAAATTGAACACGCGGTTAAAAAGCAACTTTGCACTCTTGTATAACAAATAACTATTATTGAATACTAAAACTTAAATTATCGTCATGTTCGTGAACGGGCGCCGTCAGTGGGGACTGGTCATCTCTTAGCTGCCATGGCTTATTTTAATTATTTTTGTTTTTATATTTTTATTATGGTCGCTTTTAACGTGCACGATTTACTACATTGTTCTCACATGTATAATTTCAACATGAATGATGTAACCAATGTTTTGTAACAATATTCTAATTTAAAAGAGTGTCCATGGAGTTTCTTGCCCGTTCTTCTCCATAGGAACCTACTACGCTTTGGAATGGGCAACTAGCTTCATCTTTCTGACTGACCGACCCCTTGACAATTCAAAAGTACCTGTAATTGGTTTATTTGGAATAAATGATTTGAGTTTGAGTTTTGAGTTTAAATACATTTATTTTAAAACTTGAAAGTTAATCGTTTTCTTGACGACAATATAAATAAGAGACAAATAAAAAAAAAATACAATTTAGTTTCACGGTACCAATTAAATGGATTTCATTAAAATTTAAACGACATCATTATTAAAATGTCATAGATATATATCAACTACATATATGTAGTTAAGTCATAAACTTCAAACACACAGTTCCGGCTTCCACATCCGAAGCACGACCGCACAAGATTTTCCCTGCATTTTAACAATTATCATTTTCAAACAAAAGAGAATTTGAATTTTAATAAAATAACATTTATGCCGATGGTAATAAAGGTCATAAAACTTCTAAAACTCTAAGCGGGTGCGATTAATTCTGGAATTTGCATGACAATTGCATTAAAACAAACCGGTAGAGGGCGTAGTTCCGTTTGAACCCTCACGTTGCTTGTTCCCCTAGTATCTGCCGTTGATTTCATTCGGAATATTTCCTAATTTTATTGTATTTCTGATGGTGTCTCTAATGGTATCCGTTCTAAGTATGTAATGCCTTTGTTGTTGATATAATGTGTTGTGGTAAAGATCTTATTAGGAAAATATTCAGTATGTATAAAAAAAACCTTCGAAAGGTACATATAAAAACCTAAAAGCTTGACCATTCAAAACTACAGCGTATCAAAAAGTAAATAATAATAACTTTCGAAGGAATAATAACACCATGAAGCAGTTGATTCCTATTCATAATAAAAGTAGAAAAGTTCCAACGCTCAATTAACTTAAGAACACAGAAATCGTACAAAAAATAAAACTCACGCAATGGGATCATTTGCGTCAATTGTTGAAAGTTGTGCTGATGACAAATTATGTTCACCCCTATGCAGTTTTCAGTGGAAACGACCCCAGGCATTGGAGGGCAGAGTTAACTAATATAGTTTGTGGTTCGCTTGTTTATTGGAAGTGGACGGATCAATGGATGAGATATCAATGTTTTTCTGGAGTTTTATCGGTCTTTGACAAAAAACTCTCAGGCACAAACACAGTGTTTGTGCCTGAGAGTTTTTTTTAATTGTGTTAGGATATTATTTGAGAATCATTTACCATTTATCAAATATTTAATATAAAAATAATGTTGAAACTTCATATTTTTGCCACAACCGAAAAGTCTTTGATATACTCAAGAAATACTTAGTGTAATTTCTTTCAATAAAAATCCATCTGAGTTTATAAAATTAATTCAGCAGCAGCAGCCGAGTAAATTGATTGGTCATTTTACCACTAGCCACTAATTACAAAATTATTTTCAAACTATGCACTCTAAAATATCTCCTCTCCATTTCTAATTCTGTTGATAAAATTAACACCAACTACCACGAGACCATCAATCTGGTCTAGCTTACACCGAATTATTACGAGCCTTGGTCTCTTCGGTAAACTAATTTATATCCCGGCCTGTAGTTCATAGTCTCACTAATTTTATAAGACCCCTGCTTTGTTCTAGCACACGCCCAGAACACTGCCATAATTTATAATAAACATAAATGTATGGAAGATTATGTTCGGATGTCTGGACGTGGCGGTACAACACGAAATAAATGATAAGTGCTGTAAGTTGGTGGTGGAAAACATGTGTTGGAGATGAAAATGTTAGGGAGTTGGTTCTGCTTTTCGTTTAGGTGGATTTTAGTTTCGTTTGCCTGATATCTACCGTTCAAGACGAATTTTTCAATACTGTTTTGTTACACGCTGCCAAGAGGTAAACTGCGATCACTGTCGGACTGCATAGCAAAGAAAGAGAAGCGCGATGACACACCGCTACTAATTTATTGCAAAAAAAGAAGCAATTATCTATTTAATCAATAATGAGTTGAGTAATCGAAAATAAAAAAAACAAACAAGTTCTGCATTCAAATAGGACGGTTTGTTTTAATGAAATACCAACTTAAATTGATATTTAATTAAAAATATATTTTGGATTGGAACTCAAGGTAAAAGGTTAGTTTAGTTAATTTGTATCAGGATTTTATTTCAAAACTTCGTTTTGTTAACAACCAAGTTCTGAGAAATATGTGCAAGATAAGTACACATATATTTTTTCCGCTACCACAAACAATATAGATATGGCAATATTTTGAAGTGAAAACTTCTTAAGCGGCATTGTGCAATTTTTTGTGATGGGTAAAAAATGTTAAACTCGCATCATGACACGTGACCTGATCGAAAATACATAAGACGGAGGGAGAGTAGACCGGTGCAAAATTATTCCCTAACCATTCCAAAATATCAAAAATGCAAAACGTTAATATTCAAGTTTTCACTTTGCCGGCTTCCCGGAGTGCAATCCGTATTTTTTTTTTAAGAAAAGCTTACTGCGACTGTTTGCTTCTTGTCAGCTCCTTAATGTAGAATTTTCAAAGAAAGTCACAAGTTCTATGGTCTCTGCGACATCTTTTCTTTAAATCCCATCTGACTTATAATGAACTTCTAACAAAGTAGATGACGATTAAGAATTTGGGTAGCAGACTACGTCAAAGACTACGGGATAACTAGACTCCATGAACTACCTACTTAATTTTTAGCATCAATCCTAAAGAAGGAACTGCGGTTTAGAATTAGATTGCTAAGAAAAAAAAAACATAAAAGACGAAGTCATATAACGTCGTTGCCATGAATTTTTAATATCATCATGTTGAACTTTGTAGTCTACAGTTACTAATATAATTATTTGCTCTATAATAGTCTTGTCTGACAAATAAAAGGAATCTCGCTGCGAACGAGAAGTTGCCAGGCAGACAATATTTAATTCAATTAAACTTGTGCTGTCCCTGCTTATTATCCAGGACAAAGGCAAAAGAAAGGTTCAGAAAGAATACTAAATGAAGCGTGTTTTCAATATGATCTACGACATAAGTGAGTGCTATTAAAAATTCGTGTGTTTGTTTATGTATCTTCTTGCATTTTTTGTGCTCTTGATTAGCTAATAGTATCGTATTACTTGCGTATTTATAAAGTTAATTTATTTTACTATTGCAGATTATGAAAGTATTGTTACTACTTTTATGTTTTGTTTTCATTTTCTTCACGGAATTTTCTTTCATACATAAAATTATGCCGTGTTCCCTAGGGCGTATTCAGCAACTTTGGAATGCCACGTGTAACGACACTTACATAATTCCTTTTGCTTTTCTGAATTTTCAACAAGAAATTTCCTAGATTTTGGTTTCGATCATTCAGTTGAATATAACACCTCGATATCTGTGATAATATACATGGCCGATTTCTGTCAAATTATGCATCAAAAACAAACGTAATCTTTCAAATTAATCATCTCTCTTAAATTTACACTCGAGAGCAATGAATCCGGGTCACTTAAAGAATCCTAAAAATCTCGGAAACTAAAAATGCTAGGTTAATGCAATAAATTGTATTTAATAGACAATGTAATACTCCTTAAATGAAGGTATTAAAACTTCTTAGTTATTGTAAAGTTATATCATAAAAAAATCAAATTTGAAAAAGGGCCACTTTCGAAGTTGGAACTACGAAATTACAGCATTTGGTTTTGCTTTTGTTTGTAATCTGTCATTTATGTGGGTACATAAACCATGTTGATAGTGCTCTATATTCATTATTCAAGCAGAAATTATGTCGCTTACGCCTGAAGAATGCACCAGAATACTTACAATGCTGGAAAGCGGCCGGAGTCAGCGCGATACAGCCAGGACTGTCGGTGTGTCGCTGTCAACAGTACAAAGAGTTCTCCGACGTTACGAAGAAACTGGTTCTAACCTACGCAGACCAGGAACGGGCAGAACCAGGTGTACCACAGCACGAGAAGACCGATACTTGGTGAACACCATGCTTCGAAATCGCTTTCTTACAGGAACTGAACTCACAAATCAGTTTCGACGCCTCGGAGGAAGTAACCCAAGTGCATGGACAGTAAGACGTCGGCTTGCTGAATCTAACTTAAAACCCCTTAGACCTGCAAACGGCCCTAAACTGGAGCGTGGGCATCGTATTTCAAGACTAAGATATGCCCAGAGCCACGTAAATTGGAGTATTGAAGATTGGTCAAAAGTTATGTTCTCCGACGAATCAAAATTTATGCTCTACAAGCACGATGGAAGACACAGAGTGTATCGAAGACCAGGGGAAAGATTCAAGCAAGCATGCATCGAAGAA
Organism: Xanthia togata; assembly: GCA_963853775.1. Taxonomy (NCBI): domain Eukaryota; kingdom Metazoa; phylum Arthropoda; class Insecta; order Lepidoptera; family Noctuidae; genus Xanthia; species Xanthia togata. The sequence continues at coordinate 4,547,970 of OY970802.1, read as the reverse complement.
AAAGTAGCCTACGGTGGTGGGTCTGTACTTGTGTGGGCCGGAATTTCTTCTGAAAGTCGCACAGAGCTGGTGATCATAGAAAACGGCTCTTTAACTAGCGAAAGATATGTGGAAGAAATCCTCAATGATCAAGTTGGTCCATTTATGGTCAATTTAGGTGAGGATGCTATATTTATGCATGACAATGCCCGACCTCATACAGGTAGGATTGTGAATGACTACCTTCAAGAGATGAACATTACTCGTATGGAGTGGCCAGCGCGCAGCCCGGATATCAACCCGATCGAGCATGCTTGGGACGAGCTAGGCAGATGCGTAAAACAACGAAACCCTCCCCCAATCACGCTTCGTGAGCTCAAAATTGCTCTCACAGAGGAATGGGAGAATATTCCCCAAAATCGTATAAGGAACTTGGTGTACAGCATGCCAAACCGCGTAAACGCAGTAATGGAAGCACGAGGAGGCAATACGAAGTATTAAAATTCAAGAAAATCGTAATAAAGTTCAAAAATTTCATGCTTCCTATTTTTGTTTTAAGGTGATACTAGCCAACATTTTTCCCATACAAATTTCGGGAGTGAATTACTCCACTGTTTGACATTGTACATCCAAAGTTAAACATGATATCGTTTTGTCTCATTATTAATTTTGTCTGTACGGAAGCGGAATAGTAAAATTAAAAGCCAATAAAAAGTTATGAGCCAACAAAGTTTCATTTTTCTTGCTAATTTTAACGCAACTTTGGGCGTAAATAAGTAATAAAAGAAATGTAAAATCTCCAAAACAAAATCCGTACAGACATAGCTCAATTATCGAAGATTTAAATAAACTTTATTTGTAAATGATTTACGCAGCGGTTTTTTCATAAAACACGATTTCCCGAAGGACTTTTCGTAATTTTATCCGCGCTCGTTTTACTATGAATTGTTGTGCATTTCACTAGATAAAGTTCCCCCGCGCGGTGCGGAGGGAAGACGCTCACGCATACATGCACATTATTATGTGACGCAGGTTTCGTACTTTTGAGTTTTTTACGACTCAGTCTGCTGCTGCGGCCTACGCGTTTGTATGTTTGTAGACTACACTCCCTGCGCTAATTATTATCATTCGTACGTAAATACTACATTGACCCCTGGCTTGAACTTTGGATTTCGATACTACCTACTTTATCTTTTTGACGTCGCACTGAAATTTTGACTCCGTATTTTTGTCTGAAATTGGAATTGTTGGTTTGAGTGGACGCTGTGCCATCACATCAGTGAAATTGTGTTGTTTGATTGAAGAACAGGTGTGAACAACTATTTAAATCAACAATGGGTAAGTCGTACAGTTTGTTACTTATACCTAATCTATTTAGATAGATCCTTGAGCATATTTTTTGTTATAATAATATAAGTAACGGTATGCCTTTTAGCCAATATATTTTGTGGCTTACCACTCGGCCACGATTTGGGGCTTGGCGGGCGCGGCACCCGCCGCGGCGTTATGTAGGTAGGTACACTAGGTTGGCAAGCATGAAACATGCAGCAGGCGTGGTTTCTGTCACGGTTCTTTTGCTCACAGCCGCGGCTGAGGCTGGCCGGCTCGGCCGGCCAGCAAGCCGAAGCTGCGGATGACCCGCAGCGCCGGAGCCGCTTGCTCGCTCCTCAGCCCGCAGGCTACCTCGCCCCTACGTGCCTAGGAGTTTCTAAATTACACTCTAGGGGTAGGGCAGACAAGACTGCGTGGAGTCGGATTTACAGCGATTCGTTTCTGTGCTAATAATTTTATGATAAATAAACATTCGGAATAATAAATATTACCTAGATAAATCAATAATATTAGGGCATGACTATTTTTCATGCAAAATTAGGAGATTCTATTTATAGTAGGTACTTACTCGATATTATAACAGAATAGTTTTAGAAGTAAAGATAATTATGTAAAACAAAATTTTAAAACATTATGGTTACTTACTGAAGTTTATGCAAAAATAAAAAATGCAAATGTGATAATGATAATGATTTTCGGACAAACAATTTTAGAAGAAAGGGAACCTTGGCAGTAGCTGATAATCATGAGGTAGCGAAATACCCACACCGCGTTGCGTTGTTTCGCTATTCGATATTGTCTTGGTGCGTCTCGCGTTCGCGTCCCAAGGCGCGTGATCGCGACGTCACTATGACGATCGAAGGATTGTCACAAAATTTATGAGACTGTTGATAGTTTTCATTTTTTAACCGACTTCATTACTTCTAAGAAATAAGTACTTAGGTACTATATAATTTTATTATAAAAATAATCCTCAGAATGCTGCCTATTAAAATAAATTCATATTATAATTTACGAGTACCTATAGCTGTTCTCAAGACCGATTAGAGCCACGGCGACCAACACCAACAGAGACTAGCCAAGTATGCAGGAGTACAATTATTATTATATACCTAATAATATATTTTTTTTCCCTAACCATTCTAAAATATCAAAAATGCACAACGTTAATATTCAAGTTTTCACTTCTGCCGGCACTCCCGGAGTGCAACCCCGTCCCGTTTTTTTTTTTTTTGTGGGTTATCGACCGCAGTTATTGTACACATACATATTTTAAGAAATATCAGTTTAAAAATCTTTTTTTTTGTGTATAGGTACTTCACAGATTTATTAAACACGTTAAAACCTAAGAAAACAGTTTTACTCAACTCGAACTTCAAGTACCTAATAACACTAACAGTGGTCGTCGACCTTGCAAGAAAAAGCATCAAATCTTATTTTTTTTTTTTTTATTGCGCTTAGATTATGGATACCCATCGCATCTGCAGAGTTTAGCTAGCCAATTTAAAATAAACCCTGTATAATGTTGTTATTTTTATGGAACAGATCCAAATGATTGGCGAATAGGAAAATCAGGGCGCCTAAAACTAAGTGCCACTCGCAAGAAGTTCAAAAGAACATTGAGGGGATGGTTCATGAATAAAGAAAATATTCCCCCAGTACTGGATACGTCCCAACCGTAAGTATTATTTTGAGTGTATGATGATTACTTAGCTCGTTACCCCTTTGCCATTCCCTCAAATTCACGTAGATCAAAATTAAATAATTTTAGAAGTGGTTTTATTACTGAGTCACTTTATTGTGAGGATTGATTGTGGAATTGTAGTGGTGTTCACTTTTATAGTCCATGTTTTTTTTTAAGATCAACACGAGAGTCATTCAAGCAAATTAACTGTCAAGCAGAAGTACATGAAGGAATCTCTACACAAAGTCAAAAGTTACCTGTAGTAAATGACCCTAGTGAACAGATTAGTTCCGATATTCCTAATGTACTGACCACGCCCCAATCGTAAGTATTTTCATATGTCTAGGTACCGTAGTTATTACATTTCTGGGAAAATTGCGGCATCACTTCGCCAAGCACTCAAAATCAGAAAATTCGAAATTTTAATCACTATAACTTTGTTCTATGAGGTGTTCATTCCCTATTTGTTATGTTATGGTCCTGCTCGATTTTTTCGACCTATTTCATACAGAATAAATTTCATTTCTTAGATAATTAATTCACTAATCATGAATGTGAGAGTCAACCGCCGCACCCAAGGGTGAATCCAAAGTTATAGCATGTCAAAGTTGTAAATAAAACTAATTTCATACCGCACCAAAACCTTATGGGACAATTTTTGGGATCATCTACCTAATAAAAAGTCAGCTGCATGGAAGATGGGGGGAAATGTTAGGCTAAATTCGAAACTATGGGCAATAGGGCAAAGTGGCCAATCGAACCATGATCTCAATGTTGAACAAAAATAAAACTGCATTTTTGGTTTTTTGAAAAAGCTACCACAGCTAGGAATCGAATCCGTTTTTTTTTACAAAAACAGCCCCCTTTTTTATCACACTAACCGATTGTGTTCCGTGTGATTCATGGTTCGATTGTCCACTTTGCCCTATTACCCATATTTTCGAATTTAGCCCTGATGTGCCATCGCAACAATCAAGTTCATTTACGCGACTGACGTATACAACCTATTTTTTTATATGTCATCAATCTAGGGTATAAGACCATCATTTAGAACAACTTTTACTAAGGGACCAAACCTGAAATCGCAGCACAGCAGTTTCCTACATTTATGTTCGCATAACTCGTCAAAATGCAGGGAACCATAGTAAAAGTTATTCAAAATGATGGTGTCATTCATACCCTAGAGTTATGACATTTTTTTTGGGTTGAAGATGATCCCAAAAACCGGCCCATAAGGTTTTGGCGCGGTATGAAATTAGTTTTTTCATAAGTTTTTTACAACTTTGACATGCTCTAACTTTGGACCCACTATTGGAGCAGCTGACCCTCAGATCTATTATGCACTAAGGAAAAACTATTTTACGCCACCGCACGTACTATAAGTGTTACCCATGTTGTTTTTAGATCACCTCGAGAGTCATTTAAACAAATCGTCGTTCAAGCTCATGTACATGAGACAACCACTTCACGATGGAAAAATGTACTTGTAGAAAATTATCCTTGCGAACAGGCTGGCTCCGGAGTCATTCCAACTCAAACTGATTGGGATATCATCGAATCAGACGTTGATTTTGCTCGTTACACGCCGATTTTGTAAGTATGGAATCAGTATCAGCAACTACAGCAAAATCGGTTTTTGTTAGTTTTTACGTATTCTGATGGAGTTATGCGTTTACAGGGCCACACAGGAAGAATCGATGTCAACAACACCTGCACATGAATATAACAAATGCAGTGACTCCGAGTCCGATTCAGATATCTACAATTTCTCTTTTGAAACCAACAATTGTGATATGAATGATTGTGCAACTTTAGAAGGAAATAGGATAGTGAATATTGCTTATCTATTTCAACAATTAAAACATATTAGGCATGATCCGTTTGAATGTAATTTTCAGCATTTAGAATTTTTAAAAGAAAAAAGAATTGGGTTTCACTCACAATTTGTTTTCAAATGTAAATTGTGCAACAAAATAGAAAAAAATGAGTCTCAGGAGTCCCATAAAGGATCTAAAGAAATCCCTATTAATTTAAATGTAATACAGGGTATTTCACAAACTGGCAATGGGTGGAGCCAGCTTGATGAGGTATGTGCTAGTTTAAATATGCCTAATATGAGTGAAACTTATTATGTAAAAAATAATCAAAAGTTAGGCATTATCCAAAAAGACATAGCGTTACAGCTTATGTTAGAAGCAGGTGTAGAAGAAAGGCGACTTGCTTTGGAAAATAACGATGTTACAGAAGGTGTACCATGTGTGACCGTCGTGACAGATGGCTCATGGGCTAAACGTAGCTACGGTACCAATTTTAATTCTCTTTCTGGTGTAGGTTGCATAATAGGGCACCGGACAAAAAAAATACTGTACATTGGGGTCAAAAATTCCTATTGTAGCGTATGTGCTATAGCTCAAAATAAAAAGTCCTCAATCCCGGCACATGTGTGTTTTAAAAACTGGTTTGGTCCGTCTACCGAAATGGAGACATCGGCCATTGTAGATGGATTCAAAGTAAGCATGGAGATGCACGGACTTATGTACACCAAGGTAATTGGTGATGGAGATAGCAGCGTAATGAACGCTCTTAGAGACGCAATGGTATATGGTCCTCATGTTCACATACGAAAAATAGAATGCAGTAACCATTTACTAAGAAATTATTCAAATAAACTTCGAAAAATAGCGAAAAAAACTCAGAACAAAGTTGGCTCAGTACCTGTGATCTTACGTAAAGCGCTTTTAGATAAAATACGACGCCTATATAACGCAGTTACTGGGGCAGTAGCACACGCGCAACAGCTTGAGGGCGCAACAACAGACAAGCTTAGAGTTCTTCAAGAAGACTTGCGAAATGGGCCATGCCACGTATTTGGATTTCATGATTCTTGTAAACAATATTATTGTAAAAGATTAATGAACGAAGAAAACCTCGTTCCACAACTCAAATCTAGCGGGATGTGGAACGATATTTTTGAAAATCTTGGGTGGCTTCTGCAAAATGTTGAAAGCTTGCTACTTCAAGAGACCAACAATCCTGCAGAACAATTTAATTCTATTATCGCAAAGTTCCTTGCAGGCAAACGCGTTAATTTTACGCGAAGAGGGACGTACGAAGCAAGATGTTTTTCCGCAGTAGGGCACTACAATACAAAAGATTATAGTTTTTTAAGTAAAGTACAAAAGGTAGTATGCCCTGAAACGAAGTACTCCTATACAGAAAAATATATCAACAAAATGAAAAATAAGTTAGTGCGGCAACAAAAAAGAAGTGCACTAGACAAAACACGTGGTTCTAAAAGGGCTAAGCGTTTTAAAATGGCCGATAGACATTATGGTGAGGTAACAGTGCAAGAGCCCGATATGCCACCCGATATTTTTGAAAAAAAGAAAAATGATTTTCTTCTTTCAATAATATTAAATGCTCATGAAATTGATGAATTAGAAAAGAAAACTGTCGCACAATCCAACTCTGATTTGTGGATCGTGGAGCGCAAAAAGCGAATAACCGCATCTTTGTTCGGCCAAATATGTAAAATGAAAGATTCTACGCCTTGTACTGCGACATTAAAAAATATGTTATATTCTACATTTACGGGAAACGATGCTACTCGATACGGTAAGGCACACGAGGCAACTGCAATAGCTGATTTAGAAAATAAAATTAAACAAAAAGTAACCTCATGTGGTTTATTCATATGTAAGGATAAACCATACCTTGGTGCGAGCCCAGACGGTCTGTTAGGGGCAGACAGTCTAGTTGAAATAAAGTGCCCGTCGTCAGCAGTAAGTTTTACACCTCTGGAGGCAGTAAGGCAAAAAAAAATTACATTTTGTGTGGAGACTTCTGATGGAGTTAAATTAAAAAAAACTCATAATTATTATTTCCAAGTACAAGGCCAGCTAATGATAACGCAACGAAAATTTTGCTATTTTGTTGTTTGGACGCCATATGGCATAGAAATTAATATAATTGAAAGAGATGATGCGTTTTGGACGCCAGACAAAATTTCTAAATTAGATACCTTTTATCACAAATGTGTTTTGCCGGAGTTGATAGATCCTCGTTACCCTCGTAAATTACAATTTAGAGATCGAATGTAAATCAAGTTTACATACAGACAGGAGGTACTACTCGATTTTTGCGACCTAAGTTTTACCGAATTTTCATTTCTGGTACTTAGTTGTTTGATATTCACTAATCACGAATGTAAGAGTCAGCCGCCGCACTGAAGGGGGAATCCAAAGTAACATAATGTCAAAGATAGAAAAAAAAAAAAAACTTAATTTCATACCGCACCAAAACCTTATGGGACGATTTTTGGGGTCACCTTTTGTACCCGAAAAAAATAGTCAGCTACATCATGCAATATATATCAGTCGCGTAACATAATTGTTGCGATGGCACATCAGGCTAAATTCGAAACTATGGGCAATAGGGCAAAGTGGCCAATCGAACCATGATCTCAATGTTGAACAAAAATAAAACTGTATTTTTGGTTTTTTGAAAAAGCTACCACAGCTAGGAATCGAATCCGTTTTTTTTTACAAAAACAGCACCCTTTTTTATTGCACTAACCGATAGTGTTCCGTGTGATTCATGGTTCGATTGGCCACTTTGCCCTATTACCCATAGTTTCGAATTTAGCCCTGATGTGCCATCGCAACAATCAAGTTCAGTTTCGTATTTTTTTTTACAAATCTAACATGCTCTCTTTGGACTCCCGCACTATTGGAGCAGCTGACCCTCAGATCTCTTATGTACTAAGGAAATAGTAGAATCAAAACTTGTTATTTATTTTATCAATAAAGATTTATAAAATAACAGGTTATTTATTTTATTCGATAAATAAAAATAAATGATGGCTATGTACACACGGCTACGTATCAAGCTATTCATTTCCAGTATAAGCTGACCTCTCATTGTACGGAAAGCCTGTACAAAGTGAGATCAACTTATACTGGAAATGTGTAGCTTGACATGTAGCCGTGTGTACCCATAATATAATAAATTGAGTAAGCAACTAACAACCCTTGTAGCAATCTATCGTTACCCGCTCTACGTTGCGTTATGTTAGTACTATTACCTACTTATTCTGTGGTTGCGAGTTTCATACTTACATACATATAGATACATACCTAATTACAATGGTGTGTGCTCCCGACACCGCTGCGCCGCCGCGCCGTACGCTCATCATACGCTCGGTTTATCATTGACTTACACCAGATGATTTTTTTGGTCAAGGTGGTTTAGAGAGTAAAGTACTCATGAATACGAACAAGTTTCATTATGGAACCAACCCTCAAATATGAAAAAAAGTCAGCAGATCCCATGCATTTTGATCGTGTAGCTATTGCAGTTTACTAGGGATCAGCTGATTTTATTTTCACGATTTCAGGGTTGGCCTTATAGTAAAAGTTGTTTGTGCTGAGTACTTTCATCGCGTAAAGCAAAAAGTACGTACGTAATCAGCGGCGGGTATTTCGTGCGTAAAGTATGTCCCATGACAATATGACTAAAAATCACGCTGTACTTGATTTATTCTATTTGTACTACTTCGTCCGCTGCAAACATACCTATACAATAATCTACATAGCTATATAGGTAGCCTACTTATATGAAAACAATCTTGATGTGCTACTTGTCTTGAAATTCATAAAACATTACAACCTACTGAAATTATGATAATTCATTTGTAAAAAAACACTCGATTTTTTAACTGTTTATTTAGTTAGAAAGTGATGTCAAGATTGTTTACATTTAGTTAAGTAGGTACCTAAACACAAAGTAATTTTGAAAACAATTTATAGATAGTCAATTATAATAATAATTACAATTATTATCTAAAGCTTCGTGCAGACTAGCGTGACGCGACAGCGCGACGCGACACCGGCTATTGTTATACCGTGAAGTTTTCTTAGAAATTGTATTGTTCGAGTCGCGTCGCGCCGTCGCGTCGCGCTGGTCTGCACGAACCTTAATACGGACATAAACAGTAGGTAATAATCTCAGACAAATAAAAAAGTAACTAAAACTTTTTTATTGGTCTGAGGTAATAATATACGCGGTCGGGCGAGTGATGATTGCTCAAGTCAGCATGCGTCGTAATCTCGAGCGATAGCTGCATGCATGACACCCGGGGAAACTAAACAATAAAATAAGCAATCTGCAGGTACTTAGAAGTATAAGTGTATAAAACGATAACAGCGCCTACTACTATTTACGAGTTTGTAGGTACTTGCTGACTTCTCGGCGAGCGGCGCGGCACAGCGACGCGACGGTGCATGTGTGCATCGTGTAACATCGTTTCAGTTGGGAACAGTGTTTGTGTGCGTGCGAACAGACGTTGTGTGTGTAGACTAGCGTCTAACTGCTCATCACTGACACTGTCTCTGTCGGGCACGATGCTAGGTGAGACAGCGTGCTTTTTGGCCACGCCTACCAGTGAGTTCGAGCCCGTGCAAAGTTTGTCCTTAAGGAGAGATCAGCAGTTTTTTTCTAATAAAATGTATGGTGACTCATATTTTTTTTACTTTCATTTAAGGAGTATTACATTGTCTATTAAATACAATTTATTGCATTAACCTATAATTTTTAGTTTCCGAGATTTTTAACATTCTTTAAGTGACCCGGATTCATTGCTCTCGAGTGTATAATAACAACACCTGTCATCCAAAATTAAACCTTGCTTACGTGTATGACGACTAATAACTTCCTCCAGCGACGCTTATTAAGAAACCACTGCACCCGTTGCAGTCTCAATAATGGCTTGTCACTCGCGCGGTCGCCGCCATATTGTGTCGCCATCTTGAATTTGAGGCTTCTTCACGGGCTGTCATTTTGCGTTTAGCTCGCGCTTAGCTGGCGATTTATGATGTAGCAATCGTTAAGCTACAAAACTCCTGCTGTTAAAGAATTTCGAAGATTTCTATTGAAAATCAAGGCATATTTTCCATTTTTGTAAGGATAGCTTTTTATTGGCTCGTGCTATTGTGGACATAGGTATTATCAAGAAAATGTTCAGATTTATACTCAAATATTCCATTGTCAACAAAATAATTGTAGGAACCAGATTTGAAGGATATTTTCAAAAAGTTCCTAGTATTTCCATTCCATTTACCACTTACTTTTTAATTCCCAAGTTTCAACATTGCACGGGTCATATTCTCAAAATTTCAATTCGCAATCGTGACATTTTCTCCAAACTGCCGCCTCGCTCATTCCTCGCTACGTTTCCCCAACTTCGAAAAACTTTCGCATGACGTGAGATTAACGCGCACTTTAATTACTACTTGAGCATCCAGTTTCATAAACAGCTGTTTTTGATTTGTTCTTGTGTAAAATTTTGACGGGAGCTAAGATTTTGCGCTTATGTGCACGTTTGCTTTGAGAATTTGAATTTAATTTAAGATTGGGCCTAAAGCAAAATCTTCAATCTTTGATTAGATTTTCACAGTAGTAAAACATGTTTAAATTGGAAAAAAAAAATATGTCAGGAAACTTCATTATAAATGTAAAGGTCGGCCCTGACGAAAAACATAGTAGGATAAAATTTTCTCGATAGAAAACCATCACAAAGTTACCTCTAATTTTCAACTTTTTTGCTTTTCATTTTATTTTGGTGCATATTAGTGAACCATAAATTAGATAAATATTATCACGAATATAAAACCTAGAGCTGACCCTAGCGATTTTTTAAAATATTGTCTATTCTAAAAGATAACAGAATAAAAAGCTTTTGGTGCTTACTACATTTTTAATCCGCGATAAACGCTGTCTTCCGTCTCGCGTAACATGAGCTTGAGACATCTGTTTGTCTCACCGAACTGATCGGCGATCAGTTGCCCTCGCTCTGTTGAGACGGGTAGTCTATGTCAGTTTGCTCCGCGCGTAGCCGCCAATATTATTAATTATTATCATAAAATATATCTACATTTTTGTTGAGTAATATGGGAAACAAAAAAAATACAATGAAAAAACTGAAGAAGCGAGACCTATGGATTGGAATGAAGTCGAAGGTCTATGTATTATTGTATACGCAAAATAAACACACGATTTATTTTACCGTTGCAATCGTGTATTGTTTCCGTTCGAAAGTGTCTATACAGGGTGTTAGGCAGACTGTTGAACATACGAAAATAGCGGATCCGTGGGCCCGTCTGCTACGTGTTTAGACCCAATAACAAGACCCAGGCCACACCGATTTTTTAAACTTCCTTTTACCAAAACACTGGCATCGGTTGCAACCGCAGACAAAAATTATGGAACAGACAGTTGTCAAAAGCCTGATATGGACGAAGACGTTTACGACCTGGCAAAACGAAGTTTCTTGAAAAATTTAGAAAAAACTGAACTTGAAAAGTCACAGGTTGAACGAGCTACAATCTTGCAAAGAGATAGCAGTGAGTGGTTAGAGCTTCGTAGAAATTTATTAACTGCATCAAACTTTGGGAAGATTATCAATCGTCGTCAGACTACCAGCGCAAGTATCGTTAAAGCTTTGTTATACAAACGAAATATTTCAAGCGTAGCTTCAATAAAACATGGTATAGATAATGAATCCATTGCTCTCAACCAGCTTGCAAGACAATAAAGTGTGGAAATAAACCCATGTAGACTATTCATAGACGATAAGATACCATTTTTGGCAGCTACCCCAGATGGCTTAGTCGGTAACGACACAATTGTAGATAAAATGCCCACTTTCTGCATTCAAAATACCAATTGAAGAGGCTATAAACAATAAAAAAAAAAAATTGGGCCATAAAAGGTACAAAAAAAATTATTAACAAGAACCACCCTTGGTTTTACCAAGTCCAAGGACAGTTACATATAAGTAAAAGAAACAAGTGTCTTTTTGCAGTGTGGTCTGGTGAAAATCAAAGACTGACTGTTGAAACAATATTTCGCGATGACGACTTTTGGGAAAAGAAAATGATTGGTAAGCTTACCGAATTTTATATGGAACACATATTGCCTGAATTAGTTGACCCACGCCAAACAAGAAACATGCCTTTGAGGCAACCAACAATTCCCAAAAAACGTCAGCTCAAAGAACCAAATGCCGCTGGACCCTCAAAATGCAAGCAATTCTGTCCTGAAACAATTAATTCTAGAGAGTTGTTTACTCCTGAACCATCAAATGAAGAACATATATAATCAATTGCTTCTCAGTAATCTCTTGTCCCTCCGTACTCCTTTTCCTACCTCAATACTTTCTTTACTTTGTACAAATAGCTTTCCTGTATATAAATGTATAGTCTCATTCATTACATTAAATAATATTAAGTTGTAAATTTTAGTCATTGTAATTTGCTCATTATTCATTATAAATATACTGATCCTATATAATCGTCCTATCCTAAATCCCGTTTTAATTTAATATTATTTTCGTTTCCCTACCTTTGTTGCTCCGAAATTTAACTTGACATTGGCTAAATGCACAAACCGTGCGAAGCCACAAAAAAAAAAAAAAATAATCAATTGCTGATTACTGATGACTCATTAGAATCGGTGTTTTTTAATAAAAAAAAATATTATTGTGATGATTATAAGATATTTCTTACCATCGTGTTTTATTTATAGCAAAATAATTGAATTGTATAGTAAAACAAGTCAAGGAATACTTAAATTCTTAGTGAACAAGTAAATTATCAGTGTGTCCATACTACATAATATTACAATTTATGAAATTTGTATACAACATAGTATTATTACACATAATACAGCACAATGATTACACTCTTATTAGAATTATATTTTGCGAATTCTGTGAAACCGATAGCATATGCGCATATCTATTTGTACAGTCCTGTTTTATCCAAAGAAAATTAATAATAGTTTTTTTTTAAATGTCTGTGGTTTTATCTGACTATATTGCATATACTAGTACGCGAGTTTGGTTGCGCGCGTTGTCGCGCCGCCTGTGATTGTTTTCTGCACTAATGCGGGGGTTGCGAGACGCGCGGGTGAAATCAGAATTTATCCTGGCATTAGGCCCACTCTTAAGACGTTCACGCAAGTAACATGTTGTGTGCCTGGCTTTGGTAAGGAAAGTTCCTTTCATCCCTACATCAAAATTAAACAAAAAAGAAATATCTGCCCGAAAATTCACCGTCAAATTCTTCAAACTACAACAGACATCTTAAATCCAAAAATCAAATAAACTGAATTCCTCGACATGAAAAAAGGTCCTTTACTCCTCTTTGAATACGACATAAGAGTTGGCATATATCAAGTGGCCCTCACAAATGAAATAGCTACCGGGACAATTTCTCAAGACAGACAGCACTCAAAGGGACACTCCGAAGGTCTCCGGTCCCTCCTTACCGTAATCTTGGCGATTATTAAAATCATATATCTTTGGAAAAAGGCTAGGGTGGAATGCACCCTGATTTCTTGAGGGTGCATTCTGTTGTGTGTCTCTGTTTTATGCATAGAGTCTATGTTTATTTATAAGGAAGGCTGTAAAAACGATTGCTAATCTTTATTTATATATAAGTCGTTATGGTCTATGTATTTATGTTCGGTATATTGTGTTATGACTTCTTGTTATATAGCTGAAGCAGCAGATTTGTTAGTTTCGTTTTATGGTCTTAGGGTTACTATAAATCATGGTACGCACCGTTATGTTGCACACATAAAACTCGTTGAACGATGTTAATAATTTTAATGGAAATCATTTCTTTGAACTCAAGTTAATACTATCTATAATTACCTAGTGAAAATGATTAAGCATCATTTACTGTTAAAATTTCATTCATCACTTAGATTCCTTTAACATATCTTACTGTTACTATTTTCACATCAAAAGATTAAACCAAAAATAGCACAGTCTCACATTTATCCATCCGCCAGTACGTCACGTCTTTGAAGGCATGCAACCCGTCACAATATTATTCTTACCTTCCGCGCCTTCATTCCTTCCTTCACTCTCATTCGCCGCTCATTATAATTCACTCATTCCACGCAGATAAGAAAAACGCCGAGCATTCGTGAGATTATCGCTGAATTTCCGACTTTTTTTCAGGAAATGTTTGGCAAAATGCCGGTGAAAAGGTCTTGTAGGAAAATAGGGGATGAATATAGCTTGAATTCTGTTAAGCAGTGGTGTTGTTTTTTCTATAGTTATTACTGGGTTAAGTGGGTTAAGTAATCCTAAGCTTTCCGGGTTATCTAAGAATTGATTTCAGGGACAAGGATAAGTTTTCTTATAATACATTCCAAATACGTATGCAGTCAGGCTATATAGTATATAATGTATGTGTTACAGTGCTGAGTATACGAGCATGGAAGTTGTACTGGTTTTGTTACATTCATGTTCAAAATTGGTGGTACCTTAAATCCCGAAAGCAATTTCTTCCAAGTCTCCTACACTTCCTTTCAAAGCAATACAAGCCTCTTTCTAAAGCTGTCGGGCGAAGGTATTAGATCTAGTGGTTCCTATCTCCTGCCATATTACGCTTCAGTAGTGTACGTTTCAATTTGAAACGAAGTGGTTATAACAATCTGTTGGTATGTGAGTACAAATTCTTTCTGGGCAAGAATTTTGAACTTTGGTAAGATCTTACTTTTTGTTAGTGACAAAAAATGTGTGCATAGTAATAAATGTGCTTTTTTTAAATAGGGTTATCTTTTATGACTAAATGACTTTTTTTTTATTTGTCGCAATCGATATGAATACTGGTTATTATCAGATTCCACTTACGTAATCTTTTATGTAGACGATGTCTTCATACATCCACGATTTTTAAACTCAGCAACCGCTATAATATCTTCACAAAACACAATGACGGAATCTTAATGAACCAAAACACACAGAGAGCTATTATGAAACAATCTCAGCACATCTCTCACAGAAGGTCACGTTGCTCGTTACAGAGCACTGCAATCTCGAGACGACGCTGCGTTCATGCAAGCCTGGTATGCAAGCCGCTATTACTCACAAGTATGACAGTTTTTTGTCTCGTTTTTTTTAGTTTTTTTGTTGTTTTTCGAGGAAAGAAAGAAAGAATATAGGTCATTAAACCTTTGTATTATGAGATATTATTATGTAGCAAAACTGCAAAAGTATTCAGTGAAAGTTGCTAAGATATAGTTCTGATATATTACCATAATTTCGATCATTTATGACTGGTTCAGTAGAACTTATATCTACTATCTCAATCTGCCTAGCCTTTTCCCAACTATATTGGGGTCGGCTTCCAGTTTAACCGGATGCAGCTGAATACCAGTATTTTACATGGAGCGACTGCCTATCTGACCTCGACAGCTCAGTAACTGGGTAATACGATACCCCTTGGTAAGACTGGTTGTCAGACTTTCGGGCTTCTGACGACCCGTAACGACTGTCAAAGATTCACGAATGACAACCGGGACCAACGGCTTAACGTGCTTTCCGAGGCACGGAGGAGTCTAGGTATGTAAAGATGGTCACCCATCCACAGACCAACCCCGGCAAGCGTAGCTTAACCTGACGGATCGACCCGTGCGGCAGTTACTACTTAGCCACGAGCTCCTCTCCTATCTATTTTATATCTACTATCTATTTTATGAAAAAGTAATTAAGTCACAATTAGGAATCGATGCATTTCTAGGGAAAACGTGGCGATGCAAGGTTTGTTTTACCGAATTTGCGCAAAGCTTTTTTATGTTGTCTTTAAAGCCAACTCGATACAAGTAGTGACTAAATTAGAAAAGCAGGAATACGAAAATATGTGTTAAAAGATGAACCATCAGAAACACATTCTAACAAAAACCTCAAATATACCCCGAAATAAACGAGAGTTATTGAACATAAGAACTAAGCAGATAGGAAAGTACAAGTTAGCAATATCGTTGAGGAGCACCATCTGGTCCGCATGAAGCTCCTCACTTTATGAACTGACAGTGTACGTACTTCGGAGAATTCCTACTTTTATCGGAAACTTATAAAGAATGCTCGTGTCATATCCCTTACAACTTTTCTTCGCTATACGACTTTTTATTTCAGTGGTTACATCATGGAAAACGAGACGGAGTTTTTCGTGACTTTGTTGTATGTATACTACTGCTTAGGTGTGGGGAGATCATCGTCTATCATGAGTACATTTTCAGCTTAATTAATAATTATACTCATATTACTTACACCTAAAGCATTACATTAATAAAACCCAATAGCATTGTGTTTTTTTTTATTATTAGGTTTACGTTATGGCTTTCAATAAACCTCAATATTTCACCGGTAAAACACAGGTAAAAGAAAAGATCATCTCTAAATTAAATGTTTGTAAATACACCCACAATACAGGAGAAATTCCTAGTGTGGGGCAACGTTAAAAAAAAAAACATAAAAATTCATAAATTGAAATAGAGATTTTGATAAACTTATAGCTATAATGAGTGACTTTACATAGCCTTTACTATCTACCCTTCTTAGACCAAGGTTGCTACTAGATTAATCTAACAATCTTGTTACATACATTCTCAAAATAGAACCTTCCAGAAAAATACCTGTAGAAAAACAAAACCACGAACTTGCCGAAGGTCATCGAGAGGGATTCCCGCAAAAAGTAAAAAACGTGGGATCGATAGGAGGGTAGGTCGCGGAGGGCGCGCGGACAGAATACGAAGTAGGGGTGAGCTGCGATATATCAGTCTGTTTCGAACGGCTAGAGGTGAGGTTCAAAGTGTAGCAGTGTTTTAGATTTATTTTGGAGGTGGTCTATGGCGAAAGTTAAGTTAAGAATTAAGAAACGTCGTTTCTGCTAGGATTGTGTCGTAGTCGGTGGATTTGCATAAATCTAACATACAATTATGCGCAGACTCGAACTATCTGTAGCGCAGTTAGCGAATGTGGCAATCGAGCCGCTATAATAATTTTGTCGATCAATTAGATGAGCAAAAAAAGGCACACCGAAATATTCTTGGGAAGGTTAGAAGGAAAGAACACTTCCAGAAATTGCATAAAGTTTTGACATACCTTGAAAATGGTTTATGATAAGCTTATAAAAGTTATTTACTTTTATTTTTATTCTGCGTTTCATGAACTGTTGTCAAATAAATGTAATGCTTTCTTTTCTTTCTTTAGCTGAGCTGCAGGCTCAATAAAAAAGGCTGAAGGGTTCTGAACCTCCAAGAGTCATGTGGGTATTGAGAAGAAATAGAAGAGGCTTATAAGATGAACCAATTTCAATACAAAATAAGCAAAAACATAATAAAATAAAATTGGTCGTTGT
This sequence comes from Xanthia togata, assembly GCA_963853775.1. Classification (NCBI taxonomy): domain Eukaryota; kingdom Metazoa; phylum Arthropoda; class Insecta; order Lepidoptera; family Noctuidae; genus Xanthia; species Xanthia togata. The sequence goes on along the minus strand of OY970802.1, from coordinate 4,530,762 downwards.
TTATGTAGAACGCGAATCAGTTTAAATTTAAATTACATTGCATGCAAATGCATTGCACCCCTCAATAGGGGAAGTTTATAGTGTTTACCCCCGCGTTTATAGGACTGAGGTATTACCTATAGGATATTTCAACCCTTAGGAACAATATTATGTGTCAGCTGCTTATTATATTCAATAGCAAATGGTGCTATGAAAAAAAAAACTGTCTGACGGTATCTTGCTACAAAAGATCTTGATTTTTTTGTGTTCTTGCGGTCTTTCTCTTCAAGGTACCAGAAATAGTAGACCGACCTATACAGTCGTAAAGAAAATAAGGGTAGGGTAAGAATATATAAATAATTTTAAGATAGGCACTAAGAAGGCCTGAATATAATTAGAAACTTGAAACAACTTTTATCAAAACAATATTTTATGAAATTGTTCCTCTTTCGCAAAAAGAGCAAAGATCCAGTGATATCACAAACAAGACACGGAAACAAACACGTCTCAAACATGTCATCTATTAAAAACGTTCCGTTCCACTCTCAGAGCTAATTGCGAACGTTCCTACAAACATAGAAATGAAAGACCTGTAGCTAAACATCCGACACTACTTGATTTAACATTTTAAACTGTATCACAAAGTCATAAAGTTGAATTTAGAATTGTACCTTAGCTGAAGAGGTAATGTCAGAGGGTTTTGTACAAAGTAATTTTCGCAGTTCCGAAACCAAAGACTACAGCAATCAATATCGTATTTCAAGGACACAAGGTTGAAGTTTGAGTATATTTTAAGTTGTTAGCTGCATGATGTGTTGGTAGAGGAGATGTGACAAAGATGATGGGGCTGTTCCGTTTAATTTTCATTGACAAGCGGTGCGCGTTGCAGGGCATAGGTTATTTAGACGATGAACATGAAAAATTTACAATTCCAAAATGACAATTATTTTGGAATTGTAAATTTTTCATGTTCATTTAGGAAAATATTTTAATGTTGATGATAGCCAAATAGAAGAGAAGAGATGAAATAAAGTAGATAAATAAGTCGTTGTTAGTACTCGTATGGACATGATAAAAAAAAAGAGGAATGACTCAGACGTAGTCAGAAACTTAAATTAGGATGTAAAGTGGAATCTCGTAAGCCTCTTTGAAGGATAAAACAGATACTTTACGCTTACATTTTTTATTTTTGTACATTGCCCAGAACTAAAATTATAAAAACTTCTTTCACAGCACGAAAATTAAAAATAAAACCCCCCTGGCAGTCAGATATCATAAACAGTTGTTAATAAAAGAACTGCAGATGTTCGCGATGTAACATGTCTGCTCACCCCCCTCGCGTTCACGGTCCATGGTTCACATTGAGACGGTATGACGGGTGTGTACCGTGTTGCATTGTTTTAGTTTTATGTTTTAAGGAGGATATAATCTACTGGTTGATAGCGTTTAGTACAAAAACGGAACCATTAAAGAAAATATTATGATGTGGCGCAGTATGGCTAATTCTCAAATGCAGCTCCTGTCCGAAATGTTATGGCTGGTGTTAATTTTGGGAAAGTTATAAAAAAAGGAATTCAACGGCGCATTGATTGACTACCGATTGGGGTTGTGGACAATCGCGAAGAGTAATAAGTAATTTTAAGATCTTTGCAAATACATAAACATGTTTATGTTTATAATACTATAACTAACTTCGGGATTCATTATGACGTTATCATTAATCAGCAGTTATCAACAGTCTATGGTGATCGGATGTAAGATAATGGTTTTAAAACCATATAATAGAAATAAATAATTGTGAGGGACCGACAACGGAGACTAGTCTAAAAATAACCAAATCCTATCACTCATTACAGAAATAGGTAACTCAACACAAGTTTCGTACAATGTGTTACTAATTACGTATAAGTAAAGACGAACATGATTGGACGATTGTAAAATGAGGATGGAAATAAAGTGGGAACTAATTCCCTATGACCAAAATACTCATACATAGTTTGAGATCTTCTGGAAATAAAAAAGGAACTCTTGAATCGATTCAATTTAAAATTAAAAGGAGTGCTGTACTCATAAACGCGATGGCTGTGAGAAAGGGTTATAGAATTGTATAAATGTTTAGAACGTTTTTTATGAAGTCATACATTTTTAACAATATCCAACTTATAGGTTTTGCTACCTCTATTGGTTTCCAATTCTTTGACTACTTTTGAACTTGTCGCATTAACCATTTCTTTTAATTCAGCCAACACAGCACTATCTACATCATCTCTTTCTCATATCTCAATTCTACCTTCCTATCCTGCTATAAATAAACTATAATCTACTTCTACTAATACTAATTCCAACTATTATCCGTATCATACAGTGCGGAACATATGTTGATCATTAATATGTTGAGTAAGCGAGAGAGCGGTGCACGTACTTGAGTGGTGTTTTATCTGTGTTGTTATAAATCCTCTTCTATTATCTTAATGGTAATGTTTCCCTTGTGAGTTGTTGTTATTTACCTGTGTGTTGGTTTAAGTAAGTTGGAGATTTTAAGTGGAGTATTTGCATGCATCGCAGTAACTTTGTAGTCAGTTTAGCCATTAAGACTCACTATTTAACCGAATTCTTTTCAAGCAGGCTTGCTTTTATTACTCTTGTCTCGAACTATGTTAATAACTTCAAACACAATTCTTGTTTATTGTGCTACCGGAGGAAAGTGTTTTAGTTTATTATTTAGATATTCTTCGGATTTGCATTTTATACGAGTTCTGCGGTTATATTTATGTTGTGCAAGAAAGTATTTATCATTGTATTATTTTGCTAATCTTACGTTTCATCTTTGCGTTTCCACAAGGATTTTACGAATCAGCCCTTACCATATACAAACACAGAATTTCATGACTGCACTTGACAAGTTACACTCAGTGTTCCTTATATTCCCGGAATGGAAATAATTACACGTCCACCAAGTGTTCAGTCTAAAATTACACCTAAATTGGTTCTTCGGGTGAAAAAACAAGGGGCTCTGAGTTCTCAGTGTCAGATGACAAATAAAACAGACAATTAGAGAAGGGAGGGGGTGAGGGGGTGTCGTTATGTGCTGGTATCGAGTTGCAATGACATCTTAATTTTGTACGGTAGGCGTGAAATTAAAGTAGAGGAATGTGGCGGAGGATATAAGAAAAAAAAATAGTAGGGGAGAGGCTTTTCAGACAAGTAATACTGTTATGGTTGGGGTATATTTCTCTTCTTTGCTTATAGTTATCTTTTCACAGTTTTTATCGCATTTATGTTAATGAAACTAAATAAAAGTCCTAAAAATAATTAAAAAAATCAACTGGCTTTGGATATCAACGGCTATCGCGCATAACGATACCTATAAATCATTCTAAATAATGCGCTGGTCAATAACCATCTCAAAAAAGTTACTATTTACTACCATTTCAGGAAATTTGATCTCCTTCTACCAATATTTTATAGTCAACCTGTCACTCAAAAATATTTTAAAGGAAACTTCAGTGAAAATAATCCAAAATCAAAATACCTATGGTGCTACATTCCCTTCAGGGTATGTACACAGGGAGACGGGTTTCGGGTGTCTTATTATTTTTAGTCGAGCGCTCACAAGCCGTCAAACGAAACGACAGCTGCTTCAATATTTTACTAGAAATATTGTATAGCACTTGGAATTTTATTGATTTTCACTCCAAATTAATTGTGTGAGGAGTGTCAGTTACTAGTTTAGGGAAACGGTTTAGAAAAATACTGATTTCGGCCATATCTCGTTTTATTTTTAGACTACTATTGTTGGGCTCTTTTTCTGGACCTCATAATTGCTTTCTCATCGCTAAGGTTAACTGTCTCATGCACGTCATTAAACGATAAGGTCTATTTGTCTATGTGACAGTTGGATAATTTCAACCTTAGTGGTTCAGTTTACTGCGAACTGTTATCAAAAGTGGGTATGCAATTACGAGGTCAACTATCTTACCTTTAAAAAAAAGATAGAAACAATATTTATAGTAGGGTTTGAAAGAAAGATAGAAACAATATTTATAGTAGGGACTCTCACAGGAGATCTCGAATTAAACTTAACACACTCATAGAAACAAAAAAATAAAAAACAATAGTAAAATGAAAATCAAAACAGAAAGTCCTGTACGAGGCCAAAAGGCTCCTATCTCAGCATGGTGCTGCGACACTTAAAATTAAGTGTCGAAGCGCTGGTATTCTGATAGGGCAGAAAACAGAACTAAGAAGAATTGTTAAGAAGCAAAATGATCCAGTTACCAATTTGCAGTGGATATCGTCGAAGATGAAGATGTCTCAAATGAGCAGTTTAAAAACCGCGTAAGTAGGATATGAGATCGATTGACAATACGATTCTCAATTGGCCAACAATTAACGGAAATTGATCATTAGTGAAAGAAAGATGAGTAGTGTATACTTATAGAGGTCATAATGATTGGCGTGCTATTAATATTGACCATCTGGAATTCTGGACATAAGGACCAGTTTTCAACGAACAGAGACGTATTCCTGTGGTAGGAAGTATTTTTTTTACAGTTAACTCATGTATTTCCGTTCATCGCACAATAAAAATGGTCCCAAAGACGTGACACTTAATACACACATAAAATCATAGTTTTTTTTCTTCAAGCTTACCCAGGAACACATAACATTTTTATGGTCTAGATAAGGGTGGGACAAAGCTGGGCTATCACGGTCGTCAAACGAACACATGTCTAATGATCTATGTGATAGTATCACATAAACTCGAATCTCCCTTGTGCAGCTGTTTGCCTTAAGTTGTAGGGTTGTCAAAGATGTCAAATTTTGGAAGACATGATATTTTTTATATGAGTTTAAAACACATCTTTAGTATTCTTACTCTCGTTGCAGTATTAGCGCGTTTTCCATAATTATAATAGAAAGAGAAAATAAAAACGACGATGACTAAGATTTGAATGAGTAGTATAAACAAATGAATACAGAAACAAAATGATAGAGAAACTACTAGTAGTACTAAGTACGAGAGTGGCTGAAAATCCTTCAGATTTCAGATTCTATAATGAAATTATCTAAACTATTGATAGTTAAAATATTTCAAACCAGATGGTCTTAGGAAGAACAATAACAAAATTCTTCAACTAAAGAATTTGGACGATCCAACCAATTCTTTCTTTTGAACCCAACCCCCAGTTTGATGGTCGTGGGTTTATTATTTATAAGTTTTACGATGCAAGGGGACTACGTAAATAGATATACGTGGATCATACCGGCCCAGACGAAGTTCACGGTTAAATTCAATTATAGTTTGAAAGATATTACGAACAGTTGTTTTGAAAACTAATAGTGTTATTAAAAGTGATGGATATACTGTTAATAGAGAGGCGTTGAAAGGAGTTTGTTTAATTTGTGTTTTGTTTTTGTTTGTCGGTTGGTAGATGGAATTGGAAATTGATAGATGATACCTAGTATTTATAGAGCATACTTATATAAGTTATCAGCCCGTTTCTATTTATAACAGTAACAATGAATAGTGGTTAGGTCAGTCTTCGGGTTTGGCTGACGGATTTTTGATCGCAGGATGGTGTTTTTAGTGAAAGAATCCAATATTTTGACACAATTTTGACGTCTTTTTTCGGAACTTATACTTTTTTTGTCTTAGGGTATTTACTGATCAAAATTTTGACATAACTCTTTGCTTGGCTTGGCATAATCTTACGACTTGAAGGACCCGTGGTAAGGTTTGTGGCTAAGAATCAAACTTTGACAGTAATAAGACAATATAATAGGTAGGCAGTATAATAGGTAGTTTAATTTACCAACCTAGCCATAATTCATCTTCCACAGTCTTCACAGCATATAGACTTGCAAATGTACGCTTACAAATTCTACTCGATATGAAAACCGATGAATCGATATAAGATTAGCGATTATGAATATTGATGGCGCGACGTGCGGTGTTTGTGAATGGAGCACGTGACTAGAACTCGATCTGTAATCGATACCTGCCGATATTGTCCAGGAATTCTGCTCACTTAAGTAATATGAGTCATCTTCTCTTCTCCTTATCCCAATTCATTTGGGGTCAGGGCAACATGTCTTTTTCTTCCATACTTCTCTATTAGTTGTCATCTTGGTAGTCACTCTCTTTCTAGCCATATCATCTTTCACACAGTCCATCCATCGTTTCTTTGGTCTTTCCTTACTCGTATAGCCATCCACATTCATAATCAATACTTTTCTGACGATATTTCCCTCATTCCTTCGCATCACATGCCCATACCATGGCAACCTATTTCCATACAACTTATGTACATGTACATGTAATACGACTTTTCTAATTCTGGGCATCAGACAGAGGTTTTTGTTTTCGTTTATAAGAATATTTTCAACTGATAAGCTATATTGTTTAACCTTGGCTTTGCAAAGGATGAAATGCAATGAGGATTGATTTTGTCCTTGTTCTAACACCCAAACTAGGAGAATTAGTAAGAATGTGATGACATAACCTTTGTAAGTCTTTCAGTTTATCATCTTCTTCTTTTCGGGGCGGTGGTAAATACAATGAGTTGGGCCCAATTAGTGGCCACACCAATCGCGGTATCCGTAGCATTGTTAAGGTCCTTAGAACTGTAGGTGTGTGGATATTATGGACAAAGTTTATCATTATCATCTTCGTCTATTCGATTCCCTTGACTTTTTACTTTTGTACGTACCACTTACGACTTACTTTACGCAATAAGGTCGAAAATTGGTCAACCACCAGTGTCGGCAATGGTACATAGTACATTGTTTTTATGTCTTTCCTTTTCTTGGATTAAAGAAAGGGTGGTCTTCAATCCTTCAAATCATTCAGTATCATGCATTTATGATTCCTTTAACAAAGAAATCCACACCGTGATTTAAGTACTCCCGAAGTCGATTTAATACGAGTACCGATGAATCGGTACAAGATTACCGATTATGAATATTGATGGCACAACGTGCGATGTTTGCGTAAACCGCACGTGCCGAGAACTCGGTTTGTTATCGATACGTATCGGTATTGTCCGCGAAATATGAGATATCGATGTGGTGTTGTTTTATTTATTTTCTTGTTTTTAAGTTTTTGTTTATTCTTTGGCAGTGATTTTATTCATTTCAATTGCTATGAAAGTGTGTGCGAGTACTTTAAACCTGAGTCGTAATGCGATTTATGAACCCTAATTCCTTAACACACTTTCAATGACAACTCAAGGGTTTTGAAGAAAATTCCAAATTCATTGCTTCATAGGTTTGAAAACTTGGTCAACTCAACAACGTAAATATTGCAATGAACGAGGCTGAACTATCAAAATGAAAGTATAAAACTAAAATGCAATAAATTGTAATTTTTTGTATGGTACACAATTACCCCACAGGGTACCAGGTAAAGAAAGAAGACGTTTTACCAAAAAAAGAAGGTTATTGAAGTTATAATTAATGATCCATATCAATATCATTAGCGTCCACTTAATATATACAATAGTTTTAGACACAAACAATTCTAGATTGCCAGAGCATTGCATCATTGCTTCATTTGCACTCTTCCGGTTGGACTGAAAAGAAATGAATCGATTAAGATCATCGATCATATCCTGTTTAGGTTAAGGTGCCGTATGATCTCGATTGATGTTCAATGCATAATCGATATGTCGCAATCATTGTTTGATTCGTAGAATCAGCATTAGCATCATTTAAGAAATCTTAAGATCATTCATAAAGAACTCATTCTAACTTTGTTTTTTTGAGAATTGGTTGAAGAGAAGGAAACCAAAATGCCTGAAAGATATTATACGGCATGTGAAGCCAAATCAGAGGCCCATGGGCGGCAAAAAAACTCTGACAACAAGAAAAAATAAAATATTGGCTATCATTGAAATAACTTAGAACTTTCTTATTTCACCAAAAATTTTCAACAATATATCTGTCTTAAATTAGGACTAATATTATAGAGGTAAAATTGTATGGTCATAATTATGTTTTTAAAAGGTAATTAGTAATTAATCTCTAAAAGTACTTACTGATCCGAATTCAAAAGTTTTTTTTTTCTCTTTAATTATTAGGGACTTGTACCATTAACAGATCATGTCAGCACCATAATTTCTTTATTTAAGTTACTTACAAAATTTTATTGACTATTAAATATAAATGTATAAATAACCCTATATATAGTGCAATCCACGACGACGCGCCCCACTCCGCTCCGCTCCGTACTAAAGTACAGCAGTACAGTAATCGTGGAATGGGGCGCGTCGTCGTGGATGGTACTATCTGTGGCTTTATTGCTTGCAGGGTAAGCCAAGATACATTAAAATGTACCTACATCGAATGCATTTTATTTTAATTTTTTACATAAATGTTGCCTTTCAAAATTATTGCAAATACAATATGGAGGTGTTGGACATCTTCTGGTTCGTCACAAATCATACAGTTTTCAAAAGTTATTTAACTTATAGAAATCGACAATAATGCCGAGTGTCATAGTATATATTCTATGTTAAAACAAGAGTCACGGGCATAAGCTAGTCTAAGCTAGTTTAATAATCCGCTCGCATTCTGAACATCAACACAATCTCAAAACAGGGGTCAGATGTGATGTTTCATAGTTTATCACACCAAATTATCATATTGTACCTACAGCGTTTTATAAATCGATGTAAGAGCATCACTTTCATACAAATTCGAGGGAAGGGTCGACGAGCCTACCACACACTACGTGCCTCGAATTTTGAGACTACTGTGCTCTGATGTAGGCAGATTTGATGAAAAGATACCTTTATAGGTGGCTGTCTATAGATCTAAGAAGATCAAGGTAGAACATAACATAACATCACGCCTTGTTTCCCCGAAGAGTTGGGCAGAAGTGTACCTGTAGTAGGTACCTACACCCACTTTTCGCCAGTTTTTTTTAAGTCCCATGTAATAGGGGGCGAGCTTATTGCCATCAACCGGGCACAAATTCAGACTCCGGGCTGCTATTGAGAAATTCCAGATGGAAAAACCCAATAACACTTTGCCCAAGCTGTTTTGCTTTTTTATCATGTTAGACTTAGTGGAAAGTTGACGTGTGTCATAATTTGGTGAAAGTTTTCTGGTAATTATGATTTGGCTTTGTACACTGAGCCCTAATAAGGTAGAGTACTTATTTTTTTTATCTACGCCCATGCTTGAAATCCTCTATATAAGTTTCTGAAACAGCTTATTACCAACATTAAAACACCCAGTGTCATAGTAACCATAATATCATCCAAACGAGTTTTATAATGTTGTACTAAATTTCATTATGCAACTCCTTTGCTTTTTTAATCCCTTCCTTACTCATCAAACAGCCATATTCTCACTACTCAATTCGTGGTATCTTTTTAATTTAAAAAAAAACACGTAAATACTTATATCATTACTTAGACATAGTTTGTTTGTATTAGGTAATCAGCAATTAAACTTTCCATGAATTTACATAGAGTTCATACAACACTGTACAACACCCTATGGTTTCAGAACGTTTTATAGAGGATTCATAAAATTAGATAAAGTATTGTATGCAACTTGTACATAATTAGATATTAAAACAATCATGTGGCTACTATTGTCATAAAACCCACATTCGTGTTTTAATACCCCTTATTATACAACAGTTGTATTATGAAAGTTTAATAATAGGTAAAAGTGATTTCAGGCGATGCTTCGCATCTATTTCACTTTCTTTTAAAGACCGCTTTGTGTTGATAATCTACTGAATCCTACCTACCTGAGAGCCTAGACGAGAGCCTAGAAGTGGCAATTGTTTTCAAACCTTTTCGTATGTCTACAACGACTTTCAACAGGATTGATATAATCTTTTTGGTAGCTTTGTAATATCTTGATTTAAAACAGTGTCCTTGGAGTTTCTTGATCGTTCTTGTCCATAAAGATCTACGTTTTGGAATGGGCAACTAGCTTCTACTTTCTGTCTAACTGACTGACTTTTTGACAATTCAAAAGTGTCTGTAAATGGTTTGATTGAAATAAATGAGTTTGAGTTTACTTATGTCAGTCCCACACATTTTTGACTTTTCCATCATCTTTATCGCTGGTAGAATGTCACTTTGTCTAGGCCCTCTGGTGGTGGTGGTTTATTTTACTAAAATGCATAGAAATAGACTCAGCCAAAGTTAATAAAATATTCTATAAGATTTTCAATACAGTACTTATCGTGAGACAAAAAATAACCTATTTTCATGCATGACAGAACAATAATTCGAACAAACTCCCCTCCGATTGCACATTACATTTTGATCACTTCAGATTAATCTGAGTATTCCTCTTTCCTCTCTAGTCCTTATTTCACTCACAATAACATTAAACGCACCTCGCAGACTAAACAAACAGACATTCAGACTGTATCAGTGTTTTTTAGACCGCAATAATCCTCTTATGGCCCTCAGTACAGTTCGCAACACAAGTGTAATTCCATCGTTTCGGAATTGTAAAGAGTAAGTTGGTTTACATTCGGAATTCTGGAAGTAAATTGTCACGTGAGTTCTTTTATGATTGCTTATAACATCATTATTTTTCTGCAGCCTGAAAAAACATATTTTCGACTACCCTTCCCATGTTGAGCCGTCGCGAGGTACTTAGAAAACGCGGAGAAAATCTATTAAAATCTTCTCAAAATCTATAATCTTATTAAAATCTACTACGGAATGGAAACGTTTACATGATTTGATTCTGGATTTCCTAAAGCCCTTCAATGTTTGGCAATAACATTGATCCCTATATAAAAGAGTGTACTCGCAACCAGCGTGCGTGTATGACCAGATGTATGAACGTAAACGAAGCAAACGGAGTATGAAAGGATCATAGCGGGTGGCATTCTGTAGTTTCTGCCTTCCACCATGGAAAAAACGCGTGTGTTTATGTATATTATAGACTGCTTCGACTCTAGCCAAACATCTCAAAGACCAAACGCAGCATTATGCTGAGCGATGACCGTTTTGTGTGGATGTGACGCATGTTTTACCCCAACTTGTTCTTTTATGTTCTTTCTTTGCGTCATGGTTACCGCACAGAAACGTATTATCTTTATTTATTCTTTCTTTCTTAATTTGTACAATTATTTTTCTTTAACCATTCTTTACCCATTGCAAAATCTTCTTTAACTTGTGTGACCGCCTGTACATCACCAAACGAATTTGTTTTCCCTCTGAGGTCTTTATATAGGAGCAGATGTTTGTTCTCACGTTTTTTGATTGACATTGGATATATTTGGAGTTCGGTTCAATTGTTGTATGATAAAGGAGGAAAATTGGAAAATTCTCGGGGATTTTACTGCTTTAAGCTGGTCATAGAAATATTAGGTTTCGGTATTTTAGTATCTAGGACTTAATACTTGAAACTAATTTAAATGTTTAATTCCTTGACACTGCCTCGTTGGTCTAGTGGTCGCAAGCGCTACTGCTGAACATGAGGTTCTGGGTTCGATTCCCAGGTCGGGCAGTGTCATTGGGTTTTTCTTTCTGGAATTTCTCAGGTGCCCGGTTGATGGCAATAGGCTCGCCCCCTATTACATGGGACTTAAACATAACTGGCGAAATGTGGGTGTACTATAGGTACACCTCTGCCCAACCCTTCGGGGAAACAAGGCGTGATGTTATGTTATGTTAATTCCTTGACAACATAACTTTGATTGATAAAAAAATTGGCAAGTTTGCTTACGTATGTAAAAGGCAAGTTTTCCGTTAAAGTGAAATCAACTCTTTCATATTGCTGAATTGTAAAGGACCAATACCATTAGGACCGTAAGGAAAAGGACCAGCGGAAAGTCTTCGACAGTATAAAACAATTGACGCCGACACTCACCTTCTTTATCCCAAAGTACGAAAGACGCAAAATAATCGTCAAATAAAGTACCTTTTAGTCAACAAAGAACCTCATAAACAATAAATAGATGGACGGTACGGTCCAAAAAATCCAATTTCAATTCGAGTCCCGAACAAATTGGGTCAAATCCATAACGGACTTTGGACCGTAAATCCCGAAGTTCGTATTCCCGAAAAGTTACGGTCGATCGGCCAATCGGACGAACGCTTATCGCCATCCAATGACACCGGCCGATTACCGTGCCGTACCGTAAATTCGAAATTGGAACTCAACTTCGTTAATTACCGAAGTGAGCTCGATAGGCATCGCTCGACGGATTCTCCCGATTCTAATTTCCGATATTAAATTATCGAAATGCGAATTATGTATTTTTTCGTTGGAATTTGCGAATTGTTTGCCAGTTTTATCAGAATCAACTGTAAAAATTTTGTATGAAACGCATGATTTCGTTTATTTACGGAGAGGTTTTTCCTGTCCGGAGAATGAACGCAGAATATGGGTACCGTTTGTTATCTTGCGTATTTTACAGCCGGCAAAAATCCTTTTGATTTCACCTTGGGGATGGTTCCTAAGGCCTCTGCCTCGAATTTTGCGGGCAGCGGGGCGGCGGCGGCGGCGGCGCGGGAGCGGCAAGATCTTATGCGTAAAATCAAATGGACCGGTTCTCGAAAACAGCGGCGCGGGGGCGGGCAACGAGCGGTGCACTTCAGTCAAGCGGTGACCGGCAAAATTCGAGGCAGAGGCCTAAAAGGTTCTGTTTTATTGCGAGACCAGAAGATGGCGTTACAGTCAGAAGTTGAGAAAAAATTAAGTGCGCAGGTCCATATTTATACTCTGGCGCAGGCCCAGTTCTCATTCTCCTACTCTTACCCCAGAGAAAACATTTTTTCTGAGTTTTTATCACTAGTCTTACATTTCCAGTATTCATTACTCTCTTATGTCAATTAGACAATTGGAACATTAACCGAAATGCCATTATTACACAGTCAGATAACGCCTAAGTACCGTCAATGTGACTCGATATAATTTGGCAATAAAATCGATTGTAGTTCTCGATTTAAACGGCTCATTAAATCGAACAGTGCCATAACATCGGTTATCGATATAGCATGGATACGTAAACGCCGAATTGGTATGGCTTCATCAATTTACACGGCGGAGTACAGGGTCGCTATTAGGGTACCTAAATGTTAAATAATAGTACGTTTTCCTTGAAAAAAAAAAAAAACAGACCTACGATATTTTTCACGCGTTTATCATTGTGTTATCTGAATGGATCATAAGGGGAAGTAGTATACATGAGTATTGATAAAACACAATGTTTGTTTATATAAATCGATGAAATATCCTACGGCTAGTTAATCTGTCGATTATTTAGGTATAGGTAAACTAGATGAATTGTAAAATTATGCTTTAGGTAATGATGCCTTTTTTTCAGCATAATGTCAAAGCATTGCATTAATTTCATTGCCAGGCTGGATTAAACCAACCTACATTTAAACCAGATTAGTGCTCAAAAGAATATCTTTTAAATCATATTCATGTACTAATTAAAAACTTAAATTACTAGCTCCCAAGCCCGTCCCTGCCGAAAAACACGAAGGTTGCCAGTTATCACCGAGTCTCGGTACTAACGAACCTAATATTCAGAATTTCAGATATATACGACGAATTGTTTGCAAAAGGCAATATTTTAATTGGTATTCTGTTTAATTATCAACTATGGTGTGTCCGCAATCTCGTTAGTGGTTGTTTGCTGTTCAACGAATTATTGTCGGCTTTTCGTCTCTGCTTTTTGCACTTGCAAATGTGGTTTGTTGTAATTTATTCTTTGGTTTACAATTCGTGTTATTTTGATTCAGATTTTTAATATGTTGGCTTGATGTAATTATTTGTTTCTAGAGAGCAGTGTGTAGTATTGTCGGCTCTGATGGGATGTTTGTAGTTCAGTGAAGGCAGTTATGAACAGGCTTTCTTGAAGCATTACAGCTACATACAGTGAGTCTTACTTACAGACTGTGGATTTTATTCTTTCTAATCGGGTAAAACTAAACGTTCTTGTATCGTCGCGTGTTCTACTATCTGTCGCTATATTATGGTTGCCTAGTACCTACAGTCAACTCCTGTCACATTTTTGTAATATCTAAACTAATATTATAGAGCAAAAAGATGTTTGTTTCTAATGAATAAACTCAAAAACTACTGGACCGATTTAAAAAATCTTTCACCAGTAGAATGCCATATCACTGAGTAACAAAGATATCACGCGGGCGAAGCTGCTGGCGGAAGCTACATCTGACTTTGCCATGCTGTTTCTGTCAGATAAAACTATGTTAGTCCTCTTTAAAGTTCCTGCTCACCTGGTAATTTCACGCTGGGCGGCATGGAGCTTCGCAGCGAGCCTGGCCGCGTCAGCCTCGGCGACGCGCGCCCGCGCCTCCCAGTCGCCGCGCGCGCGTCGCTCGCGCTCCGCATCGCTGCGGGCAGCACCCTCACGCTGTGGACAAAGATATAACTCATTATAATCAAATACCTTAATTACGTAATACACGATCAATCGGAATTTGAATAGTTTTGATCCATTGCTTCAAAAGTTCGAAAAAATAATCTGCTCAACAATTTAACATAAATAACGCAATGAATGTTGTTGAACTGTCAAAATGAAACAAATTTGTCGTAATGGTTTACAAAAAAGTATTGCGTAGTTGCGTGTAACTGATACAAACAGTTGACGCCACAATTTTGAGAAAGTCTAGTGGTCCTTATGTACGCATTACGCAGGAGACGTCGAAGGTCTTGCAAAATGCGACAGCTTATAATCAGTTGCTTGCAGTTCTTAGTTACTTACTTGTAGATCACAGGATCACTCATATTCTTAATAGTTTTTTAGCTACTTAAGAGATTTTATGATTGTCCTACTTCATCTCGTCACTTAACAAAAAATATGCTTGAGAAACACAAATAAACTACCTATACTTAATGTTACCTAAATTATAATTGAAACTCCTGTTTGATATATTTCTCAAACTTATCCATATCATACACTCAATGTTGTTCCAAAATACTCCGAACTCACACGAGAACTAAGAAACTAAACTGTCAAACTGACATCGAACTAGCAAGATGTTCATTTATCTCGCACACAGCCTCGCAAGACCCGTCAGTACCTCCTCTTGAAACAATTTCAATTTCCTCTGAAGAAAATTTTATAATATTCAATGTGGAACTTAAGCAACTATTGCAGATGATTTATAGGTAGGAAAAGGTGGAGTTTTAAAAGATATGAAGTTGAGTTTTAAAGCGATCTTTTTAAATAAAGACGGATAGCTTTTTCTCTTCGACTGTTTCTCGTATTCTATGTGATTTAAATCACTATTTTCTGCTCTCGAAAACAGTGTTTGCTATACGAAAACGCCCAAATCTTCCTTGCTTAAGTGCTTGGGTAACAAACCTCTATCCGATTTCAATGTAAATACAGGTATTTGAACATTCAAATAGGTGTGGATGGTAAACAATCCATCGGTGTTTCCCTTCTAACCACTGGTTTAATAAGTAAAATTTTGTCTTAATTTTGTTTTTTCTATTCTATGGAATGGGTCATGACCACGATCTCACCTGATAGAAAGCAATTGATGAGGTCTGCGATGGAGTAAGTGTGCCATCGTAGACGTTGAAGATTTTGCTTTAAAAGCAGACAAGTAATCAATGGTAAGGAACATAGACACTGTTTTTTGTTTCAGGATTTATCAGTTCCTGCCTGATTTGTCGTCCAACATCAATCTTTCAGGACAAAATTGGCTACATCACTTTTAAGTCTATCCTACACTCTATAACAAAAAACTTTTATCAAAGAAAAACTTTAAACAAAGACATCTTCAGAACAAAAACAATTTATTCTCAGCTTCGACGTTACCGGAAGCGACGCTGGAGGATCGGATAAAAATCCAATTTGGACCGGCCGTCCGGCTATGACGTCACATGGTACAACATGACGTATCGGATCCGTCTCGGACACGTGACGATAGATAGCGCTTGATATTGAAAATTGGAGTGTATTGTTGTTCATAAAATAAAACATACACCAATGAATGAGCAGACTACTGTAGTGCTATTAATTGGAAACAGTCTGAGCATTACTAAAAGGGACATAGTTAATGGTATTGACACCCTACTTAAATTAAAATTAGGTAAATTAATATTATGTGCATTGCCATATTCTGATAAGTTATATGAGCAAGATAACAATTACATTTTTAGCTTAAATAATCTTATGCATATTTTGGCATGTCGTCATAGTGACCGTTTATTGTATTTTGATACTAACAATTTTGTTAGAGATTTTGTGTTGACTCAGGATCATATGTTTTTACCTAAGAAAAGCCAACATGTATTAGCTACTTTATTAGCCTTCAATATACACGCAGTTATTAATGTTTTAACTGAGATTAGCTTAAGTGACGAAACAGTATTATCTAGTACTTCTAATAATACTGTAACAGATTCTTTAAACTTTTAGAATCGACAAAAGAGAAGCATAATAATAATATTTTACTATATCACCAGAATTTAAATCGCTTCTCTAGCAAAATCAGAACTTCTCTGGCAAAATCCTAGACGTGGAAATGTTAATAGATAAATATCATATGGATATCTTGTGTTTTTGTGAAACCTGGTTAAAACCAGATAGGATGTTGTTTAATGTAAATAATTTTTCAGTTGCCAGTGCGTACAACAGGTCTTCATTAGGGGGTGGTACCTTGATATTATGCAATAGTCATTTCAGATATAAGGAAAGGAAGGATATCACTGCTTGCTCTGTTGATCGCTTATGTGAGGTAGCATGTGCAGAGATTGAAGGCCATACTTTCTTATGTGTTTATAGACCACCAGCCTCAAACTTGTCATCATTTTTAATCATAATGGAAGATATACTAACTAAACTTTTTAGAGATAATAAAATAGTTTTTGTTTGTGGTGACCTAAATATTGATCTATTAGTAAATTCACCTGAAAAATGTAAGCTCATCTCATTGTTTAAATCCTTCAATTTAAAATGTATATTTAATGTAGCAACTAGAATAACTGCAACCTCAGCTACATGCATAGATAATGTATTTACTAATTGTAAAATAAAAGACTCGTCCCTAATTAGTGGCGTCAGGTCTGATCATACAGGTCAACTTGTAGCCTTTGAATCATATAAAAAGTTACTTTTAAATAAAACTATTCAGATAAGACCTCTTACTAAAAATAAATTGAAAATGTTTAATAATAATGTTCATAACAATCTTTGAACAGCTAGTTTTGATTCACAAGACCCCAATATAAACTACGGTACATTATTTTCTACATTATGCCAAGAATTCAATAAAGCATGTCCTGTACGAAAAGTAACAATAAATACTAAACCAAAATTTAACGAATGGGCCACTGCTGGCATTAGAAAAAGCAGAGATATTTTATATAATTTGTATAACGAAAAATCATTGACTTCTGATGAAGCTGTCCATAATTATGTAAGAAACTATTCAAAGATATTTAAAAGAGTCTGCGCCCAAGCTAAATCAAAATTATTAAGTAACAAAATTAGTATTTCTAATAATAAAATAAAAGCTGTGTGGCAGATAATTAACAAAGAAACTGGAAACACGAAACAGCGAGAACAGAATGAAGTGTCTTTAAAAATTGATAATGAAACCATTTCAGATAAGTTAAAAGTTGCTGAGACACTAGAAAATTTCTTTACCAACATCCCAATAGAAGTTACGAAATCTCTCTCCTCATCATCTATACTAGCTGAATCTCTTCTAAAAGAAAACTTCAGTAAGGACATTCCAAGTTTTGAATTCAAGCCTATTTCTATTGTCACAATTGAAAAAGCATTCAAAAGTCTTAACATAAAAAACACTGAAGACTTATGGGGCATTTCCGTTAAGGTTCTTGGAGATATCATTGACACAATTGCCCCTGTTCTAACAGGCATATTTAATCAATGTTTAGATAGCGGTACGTTTCCTGATTTAATGAAACATAGTAAAGTAGTACCAATTTTCAAATCGGGTAGTAAGAGTGATCCCTCTAATTATAGACCTATATCTGTGTTACCAGCATTGAGTAAAATATATGAAAAAATCATGCTGGACCAGATGCTGTCACATTTTAATTCAAATGGGATTTTACATAGTCACCAGTTTGGTTTCACGAAAGGTAGGTCGACAACTGACGCTGGAGTAAAACTCATCAGTCACATTTTGGAATCCTGGGAGAATTCCCGGGATGCAATTGGCATTTTCTGTGACCTCTCAAAAGCGTTTGACTGCGTTGACCATACTACACTGATCTGTAAATTACACCACTACGGAATTCGTGGACAAGCTGCTGACCTTGTTCTTTCTTATCTATCAAACAGGCAACAAAAAGTAAACGTTAATGGGGCGACGTCCTCAGGGTCTCTAGTTAAAATGGGCGTGCCTCAAGGTTCAATTCTTGGCCCTTTTTTATTTCTAGTCTATATAAATGACCTTCCTTATATGATGGCTAACTTATCGGATATAATTCTATTTGCTGACGATACTTCTCTAATTTTTAAAATAGATAGAAAAGATACAGATGTTTTACATGTCAACGATAGTCTAGCTGTTCTTTCGAAATGGTTCGCAGCTAATAATCTTTTACTGAATGCGAACAAAACTAAATGTATTAGATTCTCATTACCAAATGTACCTCAAGTTGGTCTAAATCTAAAACTTGATGGCAAACAACTAGATGCAATAACGGAAACTATATTTTTGGGAATTACTTTAGATTCAAAATTGCAATGGGGCGCCCACATTAGAACTCTTTCAGGTAGATTAAGTTCAGCTGCATATGCAGTAAGAAAAATAAGGCAGTTGACTGATATAGCCACAGCTAGGTTAGTATACTTTGCTTATTTCCACAGTATTATGTCTTATGCCATTCTGCTGTGGGGATCGGCAGCTGACGTAGATTCAATTTTCATCTTACAAAAGAGAGCAATCCGCGCTATCTATAAAATGGGTCCTCGCGAATCCCTTCGAAACAAATTCAAAGAAATAGATATACTGACTCTGCCTTCTCTTTATATCTTAGAAAGTATTTTGTATGTTCGCAAAAACTTAGGACTTTTCAAAATAAGAAGCGATTTCCATAATATAAATACACGTAGTAGACATGAAATTTTGATACCCAAATTTAGATTAACTAAAACAAGCAAGTCATTTCTTATAAACAGTATCCGCTTTTATAACAAGTTGCCTAAGTCGGTTACAGAACTTAGCGATGGGAAGTTCAAAACCTACATTAAACGCGTTCTTATCAAGAATGCATATTATAAAATTAAAGACTACGTTGAAGACAAGGAAGTTTGGCAATAATTCCTTCTGCACATGTGGCTTCCCTGGTAACTCATTAACGGCAAATTGTATAAGTCTATTAACTGCTCCCAAATTACCATGTTTATATATATATATATTTTTACATTTTTATTTTTACATTCTTCCTTGACATTTAAATCACGCTATTATTTGACATTATAATATACCTACAATTTAACTTTAAATCTTTATTAGTGGCTTTTGTGATCATGATAATTATTCAGAATTGTAATATCAATCACGTCATTTCGTTTTTAATACTTTTTTATTTTTAATAATTTATTTATTTTTATATACTTAGATTATTTTCTATTTTGTGAATGTGAGAACGCTGTAGGCTTAGTGGATTTGCTGACCATAATTATTTTGTTAAGTACCTGGTACCTGTTGAAAGACCTACACTGTCCTCCCATACCTAATAACACTGTTATTTGAAAATATTGTAAAAACCAATTATTTTTAAAAGAGTAACCGTGGAGTTTCTTGCCGGCTCTTCTCCATAGGAAACGACCAATTGGAACCGTGCACCTAGCTTCTGACGTTTCATAAGTGCCCATGTAGGTTTATGTGAAATAAAATATTTTGAATTTTGAATTTTTTTGAATTTTTGAAGGGTTCAATTTTACGGTTGTATTTTTTTCGGGTTGGAAATTGGAGCTATTAGGCAGATGTTGCGTGAGAGATATGGAGTTAAAATTGTTGTTTTATGAGGTAAGAAGTATTTAGCGTTTCTTTCTAAGGTGACCTTAAATTTAGGACAAGAACACGGTTAAGGGAGGAGCTCGTGGCTTAGTAATAACAGCTACATGGGTCTATCAGGATAAGCTGCGCTTGCCGGGATTGGTCTGTGGATGGGTGACCATCTTTACATACTGAGACTTTTCCGTGCCTCGGAAAGCACGTTGAGCCGTTGGTCCCGGGTGTCATTCGTGGATGGTTAGTTACAGGTCGCCGGAACCCCGAAAGTCTGAAAACCAGTCTTACCAAGGGGTATATTATCCACTTACTGGGTTGTGGAGGTCATATAGGCAGTCGTTGCAGGTAAAATACTGGTATTCACCTGCATCCGGTTAGACTGAAAGCCGATTCCAATATATTTGGGAAAAGGCTAGACACCACCTCGACAAGGCAAGGCAAGACCGCCTAGTTGGTCTAGTGGTCGCAAGCGCTACTGCTGAGCATGAGGTCCTGGGTTCGATTCATGGGTCGGGCAAATAGGGTAAGGTACTGGATTTGTGCCCGGTTGATGGCAATAGGCTCACTCCCTATTACACGGGGCTTGAACATAACTGGCGAAATGTGGGTGTACTACATGTACCTACCATCGAAGAATTTCATATCTATACACCGTAAGGACTATTTCTGCTTGCAGCACTCTGCCGCTCTAGAACCCGGGCGGTAACAGATGTGGTCATCGTGTTCACGGGATTTTGTTTTCAAACTGCTTAGATATGAAGTTCTTCGATAGTACACCTCTGCCTAACCCTTCGAGGATTACGGGCGTGATGATGATGTTATGTTAAATTTACATTTTTTTATTTAACTCCCCGAATAACATCCATAGGAGGTAGGTACCTATATTTCAAATGACTTCTACGAGTATTAGCAAATGCAACTCTGCATAGAGTAACTATAAATATTATAGTGGCATACGATTTAATTCGACTATGAAGGCAAAGTTCATTAAAACTATAATCAAGTATTAAACAAAGTGTAACGATTAATGGCAAGAAGTATATAAACATAAGCCGTTTGCCGCTAACCGTGGTTCAAAGTTACCTGTACTTAGTTTAGCGAAGATCTTATCTTGATTGTGGTTCAAGTTATGGGCTTATGTGCTTAGTTGGGATCTCTGTCTTATGTAGCAGTGCAGTTTATTAGGCTATACAGAATTGTGGCGATGAATGCATTACAATAGCTTGTCGCATCCTGGGGACTTACAGTCAGTTGCAGAAACGAACTTTAACTTTTAAAGCTGTCATTAAATACTAATCTTTCATTAACTTGGTTTGACTTGTTGCAAAAAGCAACATTAAAATCGAATAAATTAGTTCTTTGAAGAAATTAATGAAATCATTAATGATCCATTACGTAATACTGTTGCTGTGCTGACTTTACATGAGAAGAAGAATGGAGAATTTCGTTTAGGGCATTTTCACAGTCGTTAATAAGTTAAAATGAAAACTTTACTAACATTTATAAAAGTTAACTAAATTTGCAAATCGAGATATTAGGTACTACACAATCTTCAAAAAACCTACACCATAATATATTTAAAAACATACAAATATCCTTATAGTCCATTACCAGCGTCCAGAAACCAACTCCAATTGTTTTCCTACCTTGAACCACCACCAAACTCCGAACTAACTTAAACTTTGATGAACTTTTAATTGAAAATTAGCCTTGGCCGTATCTTGCAGCTCCAGTTCATTTGGGCCCAGACCGAGCCAACTTTGTAAATGGCCACAAAAATCTGTGCTTATAGATAAGATACTTATCCGAAATCTTACAAAGAGCAAAGTACCAAGAATGTTTGGTCTGAGAAGAGTTTTCTGTTTGAGGAGAAGTCTGGACTGGACTTTGGAAATTGAGGAGTTAGTTTTCGTTTTGAAGTTGTGATGTTATTATAGCGTCTGGTGGATTAGTTGATAAGATGATACTAACTGTTAATAGTCGCTGTTAGTAGTTAGCAGTAAAAGTAAGTACCTAAGTAAGTTAGCAATAAGTAAAATTACATCTATGCTCTATAAATACATACAAAAAATAAAATGTAAGATTCTGTTTGTAATGTCAAAATAACAGCTTTTTACTAAATGCAAATTATACTACTATAGCAAAAACACAAATTTTAAATGTTTTGTCTCTGTCTGTCTGTTTGTTCCGGCTAATCTTCGAAACAGCTGGACTGATTTTGACGGGAATTTCAATGGCAGATAGCTGATGTTATAAGGAGTACTTTTATTTTAAAAAAAGATAAAGGATTAGTGTCCACGGGTGGAACTGCGAGCAGAAGCTAGTAAACTATTATAACAATACATGTAAGTAGCAGTGTAAGTTGATAATTAGAAATAGAGAGATAACTGGAGTGAAACAGTTTCTAGAAAACACAGAGTGCAGAAATAAGGCTGATTTCATAGCTGTCCAAGAAACCCGTACGGACCGTCCGTACACGGGAAACCCGTACGGGTAGCACACGCTCTGAAACAAGGGAGTAGTACGATAAGTTGTACGGCCTACCCGGAGCGGGTCGCGTACGGACCAATCCGCGTCGCTGTGAAACAATGTTTTAGCGCCTCACGTGTGTCTCCGTTCCGGGAGCCCGTACGGGTCTCCCGGACAGCTGTGAAACCAGCCTAACTCTCAAAAATATAAATCAGTATTTATTTTCTTTGTCAACCTGTCTTGAGCAAACTTAATGATCATTGCTCGTGCCTTCTCTGTAGGCCTTTGCCCAACAGTGGGACTATAATAAGCTGATGTTATTTCTTTTTAAGATCATAATACTTTCAACAACAAAGATAAATTGATCCCTACAAACAAACAAACTCTCAAATGTAAACAAAAACAACTACAGACATCGAAACATTAACAATAAGTGGTATTGAATGCACCTAATCCTATCCCGATACTAATTCTTGAGATATTAAAATAGATCGGAGAGGGAGAAGCGAGTGTCTATATTTAAGTCCACACTGTTTTTGGGTTTTAGGTGAATAGAATTTCTAATGATACCAATTTTAGATAGCTGTTGAATGAAATGCCGTTTCTCGTTTAGTTGGATAATGATGAAAAACTGTATGGCTCTAGCTAGCTCAAAATCAACTGTCGTCTTTAATATCTTAATTCAAAGTTCATTTTGGCAAAAAAACTACATGATTAGTAGTAGATTCATTTAGGTAAAGAATTAGATGTGTTTTGATGATTAGAAGAAATCAACTAGTAGTGAAAATAACAAATTCTGAAAGTTAAATCTTCAAAATCTCTTGGATAGCTGGAAGATTGTTGGAAAGAAAATAACAATAAATTAATAAGAAATCTTAAGTTTTCTAAACGGAACAAAATTCCACACACTCAAAACTCGATGCTAAACACCCGACACGGTCCATAACTTTCCGGTCTCATTTACAGACAAAAATAAACCCTAAAACATATTAAAAATGGTCCTCTATTAGCAAAGAAAACCACAAATTAGTATGGCAACCCATCCGTGCAAAGTACACAAGTCTTTTGAAAGACAAAATAAAAGAGGTGTGGAAAAGGAAACCGTTTCGGCTATTTTCGTCTATTTCCGTTAACGGTCGGCTCAGTGGCTAACGGAGTTTCAACATATTATATTTTTATAACTGGAGACGCTTTGAGAATGTTGTCGAGACGATTATGGAAAGTAAATGTGACAAAAATTTTTATTTCTGGGGGCAATATTAACCAAAGTTTATAGTGAAAAATGTCGATGTTGGTGCGATAAAAAGAACAAAGGACGACTTTTGTCTTGACGACTGTAAGTATTTCGACACAACTAATCCAGTCATTTGGTAGTTTTACCTGGAAAGTTTTCCGGGAGTTTTGAAAATAAGTGATTTTATTGATTTACACTTTGCCACCATCTTTGCCGCTCTCGCCGCCATGACAAATGAGTTTGAAAGTAGATATTGTCAAAAACTCTTTTCCAATTACAGGCGCCTTTTTTTCAATAAATAATCCCTTTTTTGAGCACCAAATGACTGTACTAAAGTCAGCATACAGAGATGATTGGTCGTCATTTAAAATTCAATACAGCAGACAGAAGCAACCCATACTTTATGTATCATTTCATACATTTAAAACTTCCAAGAAAACTACTATTTCCACTTTATCACCCCTACCACCAAATAACTGTCAAAAACACACCACTATTCCACACCTGTCAACTTGTCAACTTGACAGCTGTCACTTTGACAGCTCCGTGGTGTTAGCGGTAGGGACATGGTACGCCCTTGAGCCAACTTCGGTAAAATGTTTGTACATTGTAACACTTTGGTAAGTGGTAAAGCAAACAAAATGTTTAATTTGTTACTGTATGGTAACGTTTCTGGTGATTAATTGGAGGGAAAAGTTTTACTGTGTTTGGGATGTGGATACAAGTTAAGTGATGGAGTTAAATAAGTATGTTGGTTTGATAAATCTTCTTCTTGCTAAAGTTTTGAAAAGTGATTAGGTATATAATGTAAAGCATTATCAGATTAGCAGAATTACATTCAGGCCTTTTTTTTGGCTGGGAAATCATTAAATGACTTCTCCCGCTCTGGGTGGAGCGGGAGAAGTCATTTGATGATTTTTTTTGAACTTTCAGGCCTGGCAGTACACAGGAAAAACCAACTATATTAAATAGCTATCAAGTTATTACCTCACATTCCCTATGTTTTTGTTGCCTGCACTTTACTATTATTAATAAATTTATTTATAAAACTAAAACTTACAAACTCTAATCACTCGGGTTCGTTTTCATACATTTGTTGAGATGGTACAGTTATAACGACCACGTAAATCCCTTCACAGGATGATTTCGTAATAAAAAAGTTTACACTCTTTATAGCATGCTACTGAAACTGCAGTAATACGTAACACACGTCTACATTTGAACGGAAACCAGTAATTTAAAGCTCATTGCTGTGCCGTCTATCAATCAGGAGTTTACCACTACGACGTGGCTAAAGTCCGGAGCACACTGTTGTAAAATAGGAAGATGCATAGAGTTTTAGAATCGCCTAATCTAGAAGTCCATCTTGCCGAGAATTGAGTTGAATGGCGTGCAATTGGAGAAGCCTAGAGGCCTGTTCAGCAGAGGACTAATTTCACAAAAGGATCGGAGTTTAAATATGGAGGAGGCCTGGAAGAGTATAGTTAATGACATAAGGAATTTAGTTCACTGTTCTCTCATAACATTGTAATTTGAAAACATCGTAAAAACCATTTACTTTTAAAAGAGTAACCGTGGAGTTTGCCGGCTCTTCTCGATAGGAAACGACCAATTGGAACCGTGCACCTAGCTTCTGACGTTTCATTTGTCCCTTTTATGTTTATGTGAATTAACATATTTTGAATTTTTAATTGAATTTTGAGTTCAACGGGTTTTTTTTATTTTAGTTTAGTATATCTATTGTTTATTAATAAAAGGACTTAGCGACATCTAGACATTTATTTTTCTTCAAATTTATTTGTTTGTGTTTTTATAAGTATTGACTCAATTTATGTTAGTTTTGTTCACTAACTCAACAGCAAATCTACATTGTATTTTGCAGTGGCCTGACAGGGTTCAGGTAAAAAAACTGACAGTAATAATGTATTGTAAAATGTGTAATGTGCATTAAATAAAACTGTAGAACTTTTTACCTAGGTTTGGATAGATGTTAAAAGCTAATTCTGTTTTCTACCTAAAAGGTAAATATGTCTGTTTTAATATGCTGATTGAAAAAGGTCATTTCTAGCAATGGATTGCAAATAAACTGTCTTTAAAAGCAAAATATAAGTAAGATAAGACAGATTTTTAACAGTTAATTCTATGATTACCTGAAAGAAATTGTGCGGAAAATTGCCAGAAACGACTCGGCAGTAATTGTTGTATAGCAGTAAAACTCCATTACACAGTTAAACAATACCACTTCACTATAAATAATTCACGACAAATTCAATTTCAAAAGTATTATAACACTTAACTTTCACATTATATTCAGGTACGGTACATTGCATTCCTAGCCACGTACGTTCCTAACGGGGCTAGGAGGAAAGCTTCTAGTGTGTACGTAACGACCAGCCAATGCACTTCCCTACAGGAATGAGGCAATAAGTGGAGAGCTGTGCTTATGATATATTTCATTACAGTTATATCCGTGTACCTAAATATTAATGGTGTGTATCACAGAAATGTTATTATATGAAATCTGTTGTGTTACATTTTCGAGACATAGTGTCAAAAGTTTTTGTATTTGTTTTTCAAAAACAAAACTTGTGATAATTGCAACGGACATTTACGGGCATAACGCTTTTTCATTACGTGACGATTGCTACCAATTTACTCCTACCGCAACCCGCGTTAAAGAACTTTGTTCCAAAAAAAGTATAGTTAAATAAATACGAAACGCGTTGAAAGCGTTTGTCACATTTCTAGGCCCTCTGGGCATCCTTAGAGATGGATCGCAGGAAAATGAATGTTGCAGGTAAGTAATTATACGAAGATTCTAAACCATTGCGTAATTCATCACTACAAAGCAATCGAAAATGTAAAATATCCATCAGACTATTAACCTCTATATTTCTTTTTAAGCTAAAGTACTAGGCTACCATAAATAAATAGGCGATTATGGTCTAACTGACCTATCATTCCATTTTAGTCGTAATAGAATACCTACTAGATTACAAATTAGACCAGAATTACAGTGGTGGGCTGAAGCATTCAAGCATTGTGATCATCGGTCCTTATGCGAAGATTAATGATCGAATAATTACCATTATTTTAGTTCTTAAAACCACGGTATACAATACGACCGATATAACTTGGCAGTTCTGAACTTCGTGCAGAAGGCTGCGCAATAACATTTTTTAATAAAAATAGTGACATGAAGCGAGTGTGAGATAGAGAACATGCGCGAAAGTTTGTAGTGTCTATGTTTAGAACTGCCAAATTATATTATCGGCCGTATTGTAAGTTTCTTATTTATTTATGTATAAACAGACAAGAAGATGCCCTACCCACTCCACTGACTTCTACTCCTACTCCTTCACCGTGCACGCGGTGCGGTTGTGGAATTCACTTCCGCCTGACATTAGGGACTGCCAAACTGTTGCAGTATTTAAAAGAAGAGTGAAAGAACACTATCTTTCCACTTCGTCATAGTTGCGTAGGTATTTATGTTGTATTTTATTTATTTTAGAAGTATGTATGTATGTATGTATGTTCGTAAGTATATTGTCATATAATTTGTTTTATTTTATTAAGTGAATTGTTTTGATTTTATGTATTTTACTTTCTCTCTACTCTTACACACGGTGTCTACATCTCTTTTTACCCTCTGTCCTATCGCAGGTATGCTGGAAGAGATTTCATTAGAAATAAGCATCACCTTTGTACGTATTTTTCTGTTCTTATAATCTTGTCTGTTTATTTTTGTGTGTACATAAATGGTTAAATAAATAAATAAAGAAAAGAACAGAAAAATACGTACGAAGGTGGTGCTTATTTCTAAAGAAATCTCTTCCAGCATACCTGCGATAGAACAGAGCCCGTGGCATACAATAAAATTGAAGAAAATAATGACTTACATCGTCTAAATACTGCTTACACGGTGCAATGTTTATTGTTACTTTAACCACGCCATGCCACGAGCAATTAAATTGCAACGTGTAAATCAGGCATTAAGATTAGCAAGCAAGTGAATAAATAAAAGAGCAATATAAACAAATGAAAACCAAGAAATTCTATTGTTTTTTCAAGTCAAGCAATATTTTGCTCTTTAATATAAAGAGCAAAATATTGCTTGACTTGCGTTCAAAAAAATAATATCGTTTAAAATTAGGTCGGTAACCCAAAAAGGCGGTTAAATATAACTTGTTCACGTAACAGACTGATCTTCAGTGGCTCCGACGTTGATTGATGATGTTTCTTAAGAAATGATTAATACTTGAGTTAATAAATTGAATTCTGTTATTTACGGAACGTTTCAGCTATCATCTGGATTGAAATTGTTGAGTTATGATTGTAATATTGTTTTTGGGTAGATTTTGTTTGTTTGCATACAAAATAGGTGTTTGGGTAAAATATAAGGGGCCTGCGGAGTATGCGTAGTTCATACAAACGTAATACCAAAATAATTTGTAAATCAAAAATATTCTTAAGGTATTGTGTATTTATTCCGATTGGATTACAGAATATCTAGGCTCCCAAATATATATTTTGAATTAACACTGATATAAAGACGAGATATGAGGAATTTAAAATTTCTATAGAAAACTTATTTTTCTCATAACTCGTCTTAAAATCAGTGTCCATAAATTATTTTGGTATTACGTTTGTATGAACTACGCATGCTCCGCCGGCCCGTTAAGTATCGACTTAGGCATTTGAGACTCGAGTCACAGCACAGCTGTTGGTCTCCAAGGAGTGCTCGACCTGCAGAAGTGTCTTTTTCTTACAGAAAACATACAATTTCAAATACAGAGTTATACACACTTATGTAGTTCGGGGTTTAGACATTTTTATGTGTTGATGTGAAAACCAAAAAAGGTTTTTAAGCTCATTTTGCGACATCAGTATTTGCCTCAGGATTTTATCTTTTGGTGTTCGCAGTGCCATATTTGAATCATTATATTAAAAGTGTGGTCTATGCAATATGAAAGCAGTATGATGATTGAAGGTCATCACTCATAACAGCATCGCTTCGACACAACAAATAACTTGTCATTTCCGGCGAAGAAACGCCTGCAAGCCCTGCAAGTCACACTTAGTATAACCTAGCCTAATTTCTTTATACAGGAGGTTCATATTGGTTTCAATAGTTCAGTAGGATCAACTGAAATAACCTACCCTCGTGGACAAAACAGTAGGTCCACGAGAAAGCATCCGTATTGAGTAGGAAATGTATTATTTTTGTATTTTCACATTATTAATTGGTCAAGAACCAATTTGTTTCCCTTTTTACTACCCTAAAACTTAGTCATCGATTTTCCCCAAAACATTTTCCCCTAACTTGTCATTCAGAAAAAAACATTCTCGTTTTTCTAAGACCCTTGGCATCCCTTAATTCGTCACCAAACATCCCTTATTGACAGCATCCCGGTACTATCACAGTTTGCTTAGGCGTTAGGTATTAAGTAAACCCTTCGAAGGGGACTTTACAGGGGGTGAGCAGGGCACACAAATAAATAGTGGAGATCAATATTTGTTTGATATTGTAAATCAGTTGTGTGCTCCTGTTTTGGATGTTGTAGCTAGTCATCTGGAAAGGGGTTCTTACAAACAAGACACTGGTGCCGATTCTCTTGTACAACGAGCTAAACTAACTAAACTATCACTAAAATTCCTTACATTTGGCTATGAGAATCTTAAAGCTATTCTGCAATAAAAAATCTCTAAATGTAAAAATTATTTTGACACGACTAAAATCGAATTTGACAATCGCGACTCCACGTGGTACATACTTGTTTGCCCTACTCCGTGAATTTTTTTTAGAGCCGGAGGCGCGCATGGGGCATCCTCGACGTGTTTGATATGGATTTTTTCACTTTTTGTATGGAAAATATGAAAAATTAGTACCTATGTGTTGAGTATGAAAATTACGACCCCCTTTATAAAATCCTTTTAAAAGGATTTTATAAAGGGGGTCGTAATTGTTTTGACGTTTACAGTATTTATAATTAAATAAATTATAACGAATACCTAGGCTGGAGGAAATTTTGCGCTCAACACAATTGTTATAATGTGTTGTTTGCTATACCCAATTAAAGTAGGGTGTTACGCTAACATTCTGTAAAAAAGGCGTGAATAAAATAAAAGGACCCACTCGCGAGCAAAATTATTCGCCATTTAGCGCTCCCGGACACAATTAAACTGGCATTTTTCGAATCACAAAATGACCCGTTTAATCCAACAAGGAACGATTACCATAAAACTCTTTGATTACCCAATCAGCGTGCAGTGGAAATGAAAAAAAATATGCAAATTTTTCCTTTTTCAAATCGTCTGTAATGACGTTGAATGACATAAAAGTACGCTAGCTCCCCGTCTAATTTCGTAAAAGAGTTGCCACGCGCCGGTCACGTGACTCCGTTTGGACCAATCGGGGGGGCTTTGTTTGGTATGACGTCATCAGCCGCTAGTTCGTGAGAGAGTATGATTTACGATACCCTACAATAGATGGTAATTAAGTTTTGTTCTATAGGTTTGACCCTCGGAGTGTGTCATATTTTGTTACAACGGGAGATTATTAAATCGTGTTTTTATTTTTTAGAGGGTGTGAAATAGGTTACTTCTTGACAAATGCATCGAGGAAAAGAGGACTGGAGAAAAGTCGGGGAGTAGTAGTAGATTACGACGAAGATGTAACATTTGAATTGTATTATTTTATGAGCATAAGCCACGGGTATCTGCCATGCTTATGTTTTCTGTATAAAAAGTAAATAGCCCGTCGAACACCAACAATTTCCAAACTTATAAAGATTTTTTCCCAACATATTCTACACTAACAAGGATTATAATAACTTTAGCCCAGATAAACATAAAAATAAATACAGAATTATCGTTAGTGCGTGCACCAAAAAATATAATCCCTATACAACTTTAGACCATACATCATAACGCCCTAAAATAGGGACAACTAATAAAATCAGCAGCTGCCAAAATCAATAAGTTGGACTCCCAATTATCTTGATAATCCCTTCTACCCCAAAAATGACTCATCACCCTATGTTACATCAATCTGCCTGGCCTTTTCTCAAGTATGTTGGGGTCGGCTTCCAATCTAACCGAATGCAGTGGAATATCAGTATTTTACATGGAGCGACTGCCTATCTGACCTCCACAACCCAGTAACTGGGTAATACGATACACCTTCGTAATACTGGTTGTTTGACTTTTGGGCTTCTGACGACCTGAAACTACTGTCGAAAGATCTACGAATGACAGCTGGGACTAACGGCTTAACTTGCATTCCGAGCCACGAAGGCGTCTCTATATATAATGAATGGTCACCCATCAACGAACCGACCGCGGCAAACGTAGCTTAACCTTCGATACCTACGGCTGCTATAATTTAGCCACGTGCCCCTCACCCCATGTTACATGAACATGTAAAGCTCAGATTATTGTTATAAATAATTCAATAAACAATTTCGTATCGTGATGCCGAATCGATGTCTGCACTTAGTATGTAATCTGCTTAGTTTAATCCAATATCGCATGGTAGGGGTTTAAGATTTAAGGAATTGAGTTAGGATGGCGAAAAGTGGCATAAATTGGCTTTGACTGGACACTGGGAAGACATCACCAAATGTACAGTACAGTGGCGGAGCGTGGCCAGACAGAGAGGGGAAAGCCATGTGAATAAAGTCCCGAATGCATAAAACAGCTACGAATATGATTTTCATTCTGCACATTTTGATGAATTCGTCAGATAATCGGAGAAAAGTAAACACGGGAAACAATACATTTTATTTAATTTACAACTGCCAGTCAACCATTTCATATTTATCGTAAAGGGAAACATTAAAATGTTTGAAAAAACCATCGCGTCGTTTGTAATGTATAGTATTTGGGCGAGGACGGCCTGTTTTATTTTTCAATAACCTTGAAAATCATGTTTGCTCACAAAGCCAATAATCAAACAATAATCTACATGCGGCCCATCCTAATCCTACTGATCCCACTAATTACCTTTGAAATCTACTCTAAATAAGTAATTTCAACTTATTAAACTATCTACTTACCCAAAATACCTAATTACAACGTACTTTTCTTTCATAAAACTCAACACACAAACACACAAACACACATAAACACTATCATAATTATTCACTGTTCTGTTTGTTTGTGACGCTTTCACGCTAAAACGGCTGAACAGATTTGGATGAAATTTGGCACATAGTTTAGTCCATAGGATACTTTTATCCCGACATTCCCACGGGATCGAGACTTATGTGAAAGTAATATTTATATGAAAAAAAGGGAAACCAGCACTCCGATTACGTAACACATTTTTTTCACATTTCGAATGTTTTGAAGGAAATTCCTTATCCATTGCTTCATATGTATGAAAAATTCGTCTGCTCGACAAAGTAAATAACGCAATGAATGTTGTCAAATTGTCGAAATTAAAGGCATTGTAATTGTTGCTGTGTTACGCAATTACTAGTAACTACATACCTATTCTAAACTATGTTTTTAAATAAAAATATTATTATAACCCAAAAACATCAATAATTAAATACAGAAAAGTAATTCATGGAGGGTTGTCTCAAATGTGAGATAGTGTTCGTTATAGCCGACTGCCCCAGGGAGATGCAATGTAAAGTTTTTAGTGGCATATCCTTACGCTCGTATACATTCATTTTGCCAAAAACTAATTATCTCCGACCAACACCTAGTTACACCAAACGCCAAAATAAACCTCTAATCAAAGCCAAACGTTCAAAGACCGTACTGTGCAGCTTCGATCTGCTGCAGGCAAACTCGACCGCACACAATGCAATGCATTTCAAAACCAAATGAGGTGTGCAATTCGTGCTTTATAACTCATGGTACGGGGTTCTGTGCTCGGCTCGTGAATTGGTTATGAACGAAGTTTTGAAGATGTACTTAGTTGAACGTCTGTGAGGTAGTTCTGTAGTTTCAGTTGGTTTGAGTTGAAAATATGAAAATGAAGTTTTAACGATGTATGAAAATTACAAACTTACATGTTCACAACAGAATGTGTGTTAGAGTATTTTCATTAAATGCTCATGTTTAAAATACATTTATTCATTTGCTAAACTAAGTGTATGGTTTGGCTGTAGATTCCCCAATAAACCTTTAAATCAATTTTATGAAATTTACGAGTAACAAAGAGGAAGCTTAGAACTCGAATAAAAATTGGGTCTTATCAAAGTGCAAACCTATTAATGTTTTCGTTAGGTGATTGTACAGACGCCAGCACATAAACCTACTAAAATCTGTAAAATTTCTTTAATAGATTTTCAACTTTATCACTAAAGCATAAGGTTCAAAGTTGATTGGGCAAATTTGACAGTTTCGGGTAGGTTGACCTACTGGCGTCTGTACGAACCTAAATTGAAAACCATAATAAAACCCAAGCTAGATTAAAGTTGGCCTACAATGTTCCCACTGCTGGGACAGAGGGCTTCTCCCTTCGAGAGGGAGTGGGCTGTAATGCACCACGCGGGTCCAGTGCGGGTTGGTAGATGTCACATGTCTTCGAATTTTTGGTTCTAGGACATGCCGGTTTCCTCACGATGTTTTCCTTCACCGTTTTGAGAGCAGTGGTGATTTTATATTTACAAAAAGTCAGGGCCGTTACCCACAAGCCGTTAATCACAAGCAAATTCCCGGCCACCGTAGGCGCGGGCTTGCGGACGGTGAGCAATGGGTAGCTCGCCGTCCGGTAAGGACCAAGCCCGGGTCGACGGCGCGTTGTGTTCCACGCGCGCCTCAAAGAGATGTCAGCAAGTGAAGGGGTCCGATGAGACCATTGCCTGCCGGAGTTGCGGGAAAGTCCGAAAGGGATACCGCGGCCCCCTGGCATTGCACAGGCAACAGAAGGAACACGGGTGGGTTTTAGTCAGTAAGAGTCTGACACGCCCTCCCGCTCCACCCAGAGCGGGAGAAGTCATTTGATGATTTCCCACCAAAAAAAAAAAAAAAGGGCCGTTGCCACAGAGAGAGTAGGAGTGGTCGCACTCCTACTCTCTCCTTTGAATTAAGTTAAAGCCAGCTAATATTTTCCTACAAAACCCAATTAACCTTTCAATATCAACACTTCTCTACCTAAGCAAAGGGTTTTACCTGATTTGATGAGAAAACCAAAGGTTTAGACTACAATTTCGTAGATGTAACGTTGTAGTAATTTGTTCGAGCAAACGGACGAGCGTCGACCAGGTCGCTATGCCCCCTAATTTGGACGTGGAGGGACTAATTATCGCGGAATTCGTACCGGCTAACTAGTTGGGGTAGAGTTGTTATGACTGCATGTTTGTAGGTAGTATCGATGTTTCAGAACTGTTATTGTAGGTACAGTTCAATTAAACTTGGTAATAGGGCGTATTTTAGGGCTGGTAAGGATGGTTGGTGACGTGAAATTGGAGAGGTTAATATTCAGTACTTTATAGTATTCTGGCGATGGTGATTATTTTAGTGGCAAGGAAAGTAGGTACTAGTTGAAAATTAAATCTTAAATCGTAGTGTTTTTTTTTTTAAATAAAGCACTTAATCTGTAATCTCCGAGGGGTTAGGCAGCGGCCTGTTACACCCACATTGCGTAAGTTATGTTTAAGTCCCATGTAATAGGAGGCGAGCGTATTGCTATCAACCGGTGACAAATCTAGACTCCGGGCTGCTACTGAGAAATTCCTATGTTTTTTTTATTTTATTTTATTTGTAAGAATGTAGTTTTACATAGTATGGTGTTAAAATATTTTTGTTAGTTCTAAACATTCTACCACAAAGTATAAGGTGTACAAATATTCAATTGTCATTCTTAACTAAGTACAATATTAATTGTAAGATTTGTAATTTGTCCAATATGAAATAGTATTAATATAATTAGGTAATTGTTACTTTAAAATGCCAAAGTTAAGTCTATGTAATCTTGGATTTTTACAATATGCCGTATATTCGCCAATGTCATAAAAGCAATTATCTAATATCCAACTTGTCAGCTTTTTCTTAAACATAGCGATGGGAAGTTCCTTAAGTGAATTAGGTAACTTGTTATACACCTGAATGGCATTAACATATACATTTCTCCTAATTATTTGTAATCTACATTGAGGTGCATTTAGTTCGTATTTATACTCATTTTTAGCAGTAGCCTTTTTGTGACTGATTTCTGATTGCAAAAGAAAATAGTGCGAATATTGTGTTTAATTTTTTAAATGACTAGAATAAACCTACTCAATATACAGGCTGAATTTTTAGTCACCGTCCAAATTTTTTCTAGGCATTCTTTAACTCCATTTTTGAAAAAAAAAAAAACTATACGTAAAATTTTCATATTATATAATTTTCTCGAAAGAATTATCCGCTCTGCGTGGTATATAATAACTTTGTTATGTGATATCTCAATATTTTTGTATTGAGTGGATACTAAAAGAAAAAACACGTAGGTATTCAATGATTTTCGCCAAAGATTAATATATCAAAATTTGGATGGTGACTATAAATTCAGGCCGTACAAACAAGATGTAATTTTAATCAATTTCTTAAAATTGATAATTATAGTAATATCATACGTGTCATTTCACTATGTCTATAGCTATAATACATATAGGTACTTAATATGTAGGTAAACGGCCACTTCGATTAGCAGACATCTCAGTAATGTTGTTATTAGCCGAACTATTAATCACTTTAGCATTCGTGATTATAACTAGTGAGTATATCGATATTAGCCACAACACTAGCACTTCGATATTATCTACATATACATCACTAGCTTCAAAGTTTGGAGCAAGATGGCTACCTACTTTAGAATAATGACAAAGCAGCATGGATTAGTAAGTACTATACATGGAATTAGTATGAACTATCCTATACTATGGAATGAGCATTTTTATTTTCACCAGAGCAAAGCTGGGTCGCCAGGTACTATCGATATTATCTACAACACTAGCACTTCGATATTATCTACATCTACATCACTAGCTCCTAATGGATATGTGTATACCTACTGTATAACTTCGTCAGCCCAAATTGGATTAATTTACACCAGAAGACCTCTCGAAGTTAGGCTTGATTTAATGAAACCTATCCACGGTTATATTAAATTAGATTTAACAACCAACCTTTGCTAAAGAGGCCATAGTTTGGATGAACTGGTAGAATTCAATTATGTTTAAAATAGAAGGATTTTGATTTATAATTTCTGTGGTTTTGTTAGCTTTTAAGATAGACAGTACCTAATATCCTTACTTTATTATTATAAATGCGAAAGTGAGTTTCTTTCTTAGTTACGCTTTCATACTAAAACGGCTGAACGGAGATGAAATTTGGCACAAGGGTAGACCATGGCCTCAGTTAGGACATAAGGTCTATTTAAATCCTTGCTTAAACAAACATTAACTTTATACAAGTGTAAATAAAGTTGATTTTAGACTGACTAGCACTGTTAAATATTTATAAAAAAATATGAAGATGTAGCGCAAACTGATCCTTATACGTAGGCGTTATAGTTGTTTTTCCTAAAACTCGTGTTTGTTTACATGTTTGGCAAATAAATTCCAAAAGCAGATTAGGATACTTTTCAGACGAAGCCGCGGGAAAAATCTAGTATACCAGTGTTATAAAGAGGTAAAGTTTGTGAGTTTGTATGTAGGGGGTAATCTTTGGAACTACTGAACCCATTCTGAAAATCCTTTCACTAATGTGAAGCTACAGTATTTCCAAGTAGCATAGGATATATTAAATGTTAAAAAAAGAAATTTCACGCGAATGAAGTCGCGGATAGAAGACAGTAGAGAATATTTAAAATCTTTGAATGTTAGGTATGTACTCGTTATGTTACAGCCAGTTTTGTAACTGAAAATTTCAGACTAACAGAACAGTAAATAATATAAGCTCCTCCTTCGAAAATATCTGTTTAGTATTACATTAAAATATCTGTTTATTTTACATTCATACAACAACAACATCACAACATCATTCAACATAAAACTTAAAATCACGCTTCGAATCCCCGAGGAGTTAGGCAGAGGTGTATTTATAGTACACCCACATTTTGTCAGTTATGTTTAAGTCCCATGTATTGGGCGGCGAGCTTACACATGTACCTAAGCATGTCTTTAATATTGTAATTGCATTTTTTTTTATAAAAATCAGTGGAAAAACTCCAGTTATTCAACAAAAATCACATGGAAATACCTTATTTCTCCCTTACTTGTTTGCTATGCGTGTTGATTCACAATTCCTGGTACACTTCCTACTATCAATGGATATAAAAACTCTATTTTATGATTATGCAACATGGCCGCGTTATCAGGAGTAGTTTACAAGGGAATTATGCAGGAATTCCAAACGTTTGTGCAGTTCAGATAGTTTTTCAGCATCGGGAATTCTGTTTTAATTAGAGGAATTTATGGTATGCAAGTAGGGGAAAATGCTTTGAGAAAATAAGAACAAACTTTGTTTCTTTAATAATGTCGAAGTAGCTAACGTTGAAAATATATTAAAGTTATTAAAAGTTAAGAATAATCTTATAGAGCTACTTTCTCCTACGATGAAACAGAAAATATTATCTATAGATAGGAATTAATATTATAAGCAACATCATAAAGACTAAGTGTACTCCTAAGCTCACGTTCACATCACACACACAAGCCCAAACACACCTATAACACTCTCTAACACACATACTCATACTTACACTCTACACTTAGCTTTTTGTTTGATTTCATGATAATTGATTAGACTATAATTATTATGTAATTGTTGATTATTACTTATTATTCGATTTTATTACTTAATTATTATTTTATTTTATGGATCTCACACTGATGATTTTATTGTGCAATATATACTTAAGTGTCGATTTATTATTTTTATTTCACTGATTTTAGTTTAGATCAAAAGTTTATATTCAACTGTAATGCAATAATCATGTAAGTACTACCCTTAACTCTGAAAATGTCGCAATTTCGACCCCAAGATACAGGCTTATGTCTAGTTTGGGGGGCATCGTCCAATCTGTTATTGTACAATATTATTAATAAATAAATAAATAAAAATAAATACATTTATAGTTAAAGCCTAAAAAATGCTGAAAATAGGGCAAAAATACCTAAACTACTTGTAGGC
Source organism: Xanthia togata (assembly GCA_963853775.1). Lineage (NCBI taxonomy): Eukaryota > Metazoa > Arthropoda > Insecta > Lepidoptera > Noctuidae > Xanthia > Xanthia togata. The sequence continues at coordinate 4,492,980 of OY970802.1, read as the reverse complement.
AAAAATACCTTTAGCCAAACCATAAACAAGAAAACATTCCCCACTTACAACACAAAAATAATCTTAAGGAATAATAAGGCTTTCCATTATGCTGCCAACAAAATAAAGATTATTCTTCTTCTCTTGGGCATTTATTCATTCACCAGTCTTACCCTTGTAGTAAATCCTTTGGAGCTGAATGCCATTGGTTTTACGGTAAGAAGGAGGGGTTGGAGCTACACTATTTACTAAGAATCCTCAGTCCAGAGGGCTATAATCCCAAGGGAGTAGGGATTGCAAAAAGATTTAGTTTGTAGAATTAATGTGATGCACTAGTCGTGTTTTTGTTATTAAATGTTGTGGGAAGAGATAATTAATTACGGTTTTGTGTAGTGAGCGGAGTATTTTATGTATACGCTGAAGGATTTTATTACAACTAATGGGTTCTTTAATTTTGGATGTAATGATTGGTAGGGCTACGACGACTCTCAAACTAAAGAATTTAAAATATTGGGAAAAACCAGTTTAATTTGTAACCAAGTTTAATAGTAATAACTAATTAGAGTAATGACTCTCAGTAGATTTTCGTTTTTCTTTTTGGAATTGTGTTTATTAAGTCTTTTACCTAGCCCAAACCCAACTATGTTGGGTTCGGCTTCCAGTCTTACCAGATGCAGCTGAATACCAGTATTTTACATGGAGTGACTGCATATCTCTGACCTCACCCTGTTACTCGGTAAATCGATACGCCTTGGTAAAGCTTAATATACTAGTCTTACTATTGCGAGAGATGACTGTCTATTTTATGTTAGAGTTCGACTTTCCGATCCAATTGATATCGGCCAAATCCTGACAATCAAATCCAAATAAATTCTCATTGTATCAACTTAGTTATAACTTTCAAAGCAGTTTATCAATAGCTGTCCATGTAAAACAATCGATGGCATTGGATCACAGACGCAATTGTAACCGGACTTTAAAACTGACATTACTTATGCAATGGGGATCGATAAGCCTCGGCATAGGTGTGGCTTTGAGCCTTTGGTAGGGCATGAGGAGCTTTTAATCGGTTTTTAACTTGTAAGTTATGTTTATTCAAGGGTCTAGTGTCACTTCATTATTAATTTATAGAAAAATTGAGATAAATAATTCTTTGACCTCTTCTTAAATCTGACTAGTGGGTAATGCATAAGATAGACATTTTCCTTAGAAGGGCAGAATGTATTATTAGTTTATGTCGTAAAGATTTTACAAAATAATCCTCAAAGGGTTAGGCTGAGGTGTACCTATAGTACATACTCATTTCGCCAGTCGCTAAAGCTTTAAAGTTAATTTAAAAAAATATCACACTGTTTTTCAAAAGTATTTATAATAAAAATATTATATCAAGTTAAAAAAAACATGCCAAACTTCCGCGAAACTTTTAAAAATATATTTTGCTAACGCTACATAATCCAAAGTTTTAGAGTGGCTTAAACAAGGAGAGTTGGTCTTTGCGCGACGCTCTCGCTCCGATGCGTATTTTTAACGAGAGACAAACTCGGGACAATACCTTGTTTGGATACTAATTGATGATTTTCTTGTTTTTCCGACGTTTTTCCGACAGGAAATGGAAAAGGGATCAGCTGTTTGTTTTAGACGGCTTTCGAATCTGTCTCAATTGTTTTTTTTTTTAGGAAGATTGGTGTGAATTAGAATATTGGGTGTCACATTCAAGGGTTTGCTGTGTTGCTGAGTGGGTTCAAAAGCTTCAAAGTCGAAAAAAATACTATTGGAATGGTCAGTAGGAACTAAAAATGGAATTTTCAGACAAGGTGAGGAATAATTAACCTTTAAAAGGGGTTAATGGAAATCGCTTGGTATGTTGAAAATACTTTCTTTCACTCCAGAGAACTCAGCAGTTGCTGTCACCACATTTTGAGGTCCAAAAGTTTCAACCTTCAAAGGTCCAACCTTCACCATTTCTTACTTCTGTTTGAGCTGGGAAGAACTGGCGAAAATCAGAAGAACTTTAAAGGACAAATGAGTTTTAAAAATCAAAAATCCTCACGGAATCACAGAAAAATGCAAATAAAAATCAAAATGACACTATCCTAAAATCTAACCAAAGCTAAACAATCCCATCCCTACTTACGGTGGCCGAACAGTATCGATATAAATCTTCACGCCAGCACATCACTGGGGTGGCCAGCGATTTACATAGTGGACAAACATAAAACTGTCACCGATATATCTAATGTGCAGACAGAAAGATGGATAGTCCATTTTATTGTAATACATGAATGGGAAATGTTGTCTTTTGATCTTGGATACCTTTAAATGTGAAGGTATTGGAAATGTATTCAATATTTTTGTGAAAGCATTGTGACTTGTGACAGTGGAAAGGGATTTTCTTTGAGAAAGGAGTTTCTTAAAGATTAACTTCGCACTGTGCGATCTTATTTTCAGAATTTGCTTGAAAGATGACATGGCTAGAAAGGGGGTGACTTATACTGAGATAACGACTAATAGAGAAGTATGGAAGAAAAAGACGTGTTGCGCCGACCACAAATAAATTGGGATTCTGGCAGGAGAACGATGATGAATGATGACGTCAGAATTTGCGTGGTTTTGACTTATTTATTTATATATACTTTATTGTACACCACAAAAATACATAACATAAAAACTTTTTCACAAAAAATAAAACCGACTTCCAAAAAAAACACTACAAAGTGAAAAATAACTTTGATTTCGGAAGTCGGTGTCTTGGGTTTTTTATTTTAGTTTTCTTTGCCACCGACTTCCGAAATCAAAGTTATTTTTCACTTTGTAGTGTTTTTTTTGGAAGTCGGTTTTATTTTTTGTGAAAAAGTTTTTATTTTTCACTTTTTAGTTGTGGTACCTACACAAAACCCCCACAAAAATTTGAATACCAAGTAAATTACAGTGACAGGAACTATTAGAATATCATCCACATATTCTAGGTGGGAAAAATATGTATTATTGAAGCTAACTCAAAAACCCTTCATCAAATCTTGACCAAATTTACATGGGACCACTTCTGAAGTATGCCCTACCAAACAAAAAAAGAATCATCAAAATCAATTCATAATTGGCGGAGTAATCGCGTAACAAACATACAAAAAAAAAAAAAAAACATACCGTTGAAATGAGAACCTCCGCCTTTTTTTGAATTCGGTTAAAAAAAATATCAAACACTACACAATATGCAATGGACGGCCTTATTGCTTTCCGCAATCTCTTCTAGGCAACATTGAAATTATAATTTATTTCTCTACGTTAACGTTATGGTGGGGCTTGCGCGCTTCAAACTCTAGGTCGGAACAGGTCTAGGATGAGGAGCCAGACCAAGAGAGATACAGAAACCCGCAGGGCAGCATGTGGTGAGCTGTTGGGCAGTAGCGACTCCACGGACCCTATCTCCTTGGAGAAAACTTGTTCCTCATCTCTGGCTTGCCTTTATTGACCGACTAGAGTGAACACTGACGAGGAACAGAGCTCCCACCTCATTCTTGCCTTAATTGGCTGGCTTGAGTGGAGATTCCCAAGAGCAAACGTGCTCGGAGAAAGGAAGAATTCCAGTAAGTGCTCGTAGGGCTCATGACCATCTTTCAGGCTCTGGGATTGCGATGTCGGGACGTTGTATATAAACTCGTCGCGCGGTTAACTCTGCTTGCACGATGCAGGATTTTTTGTGACGTCAGTGTGATGCGTAGTTCGCGTGTGGCGTAGAAGACATTTAATTGCCCCACATTTGAACTATCCGGAACTTAGTCTAAATACAGTTTTTTTTTTAAATAAGGTAACAAGAGAGGCAGGACGCAAAAAGTCATTTTAATTTAAACCATACTTTAAATATTTTATGTATTTTTTGTCATATGATTTTTTATTGTTATTTGTACACTGAGTAAAATTAATTGTTTATCAAATTGACACACTACGTCAATTTGCCGTGTTATGGTCATTTCAAACAACTGTCAAAGAATGACACTTCTGGGGCCTTATTATGAAGTATTAATTAATGCCATCATTATTCCACTGCGAAAAAAGGATGGTGCTAGCGGCCTTGTATAGCTCCGTCTCTCAATCACACTGGAATAATGCTGGCATTAATACGTCACGGGCCCTGATTTAAATATAAGGAAAATATAAATTTGTGAAAGTCACGGCAATTATTTTTTTACTTTTACTATTTGGTAAACAATTAATTTCAATAACTTTGCCTACTCAAGTTGAAACTTAATTTCTCAAAACAAAACTTCTATAAAAGCTGTTATAAAATCAGGTTGCCTCAGTCTTCGCAAAGGGTTTCTGCTTTGCTTTGCTTACAAGCCGTCCAACGCTTGAGCGACTTTTTTCTTAAACGAGTTAGTTTTTTGCTTACCCTTCTGCTTCGTCGCTAGAGTGTTTAAAAAGGAGATTTTAAACTATCTACGTTCAAGCTTGAGACAAAAAGTGGGAAGACTGTAAGCACTTTTAAATTGAGGCTTTTTGTACGGTGTAATTAATGAATTAAAAAGGTACTTATTTCGTGGCTAAATTGGGATGAATGAATGGTTAATAGCCACCATGCTGTTACTTAATAAAAACTAACTGACTTAATCAATGCTTACATCTTTTTCATTTCTCTTTTCGCAGGTCTGTTGGAAGATATCTCTTAAGAAATAAGCAGTACCTTCGTATTCAATTTTTTTATTATGTCGTGTCTATATGTACGTACCTATTTTACTGTGTGCATCTACATAATTATATAAATGTGAAAGTTAGTATGTTAGGATGTTTGATCATGCAAAAACGGCTGAACGGAATTGGCTTAAATTCGGCACACAGATAGTTAGTAACTTGAATTAACATATAGGATAACTTTTATCCCGACAGTACGTTCCCGTGGGATAATTTCCGACCTCCACGAAGGCGAAGCCGAGGGCGAAAGATAGTATATAATAAAATAAATAACTGACAGCGTCGTTGGTCCAGTGGTTGCAAGCGCTACATGAGGTTCTGGGTTCGATTCCCAGATCGGACCAAGTGATATTGGGTTTTCCCATTAGGAATTTCTCAGCAGCAGCCCGGAGTCTGCAGAAGTGCCCGGTTGATGGCAATAGGCTCGCCCCCTATTACATGGGACTTAAAACATAATTGGCGAAATGTGGGGGTACCTACTATGGATTCACCTCTGCCTAGCCATTCAGGGAAACATGATGTTATGTTATGTACATAAATAAATGCTTGGAAAATTCACAAAATCCATGTCACAACTAAAATATTCTTACTCATAACAATATCTTTCAGTTTTTACATCCCTGAAGTAGGATTGACAACAAGTCTCGATTTGTATGTATATAAAATCAATATAATTAAAAGCCGCATCCTAAAAATTAGGCATAGTTAGTGCAATCCACGACGACGCGCCCCACTCCGCTCCGCTCCGTACTAAAGTACAGCTTACAGTACAGTAATTGCGGAGTGGGGCGCGTCGTCGTGGATTGCACTATCTGTATCTATTTTAATTTCCAGATACATCTATTTATAGCTTCATGTCATATTCGAGTAACCAACTGGGTAACAGCTTCGATGATTACGATGATACTGAATTACATAACTATAGTTAAATAAACGAAACTGCTAATATGAATACTAATACCAGTATTGTAACCACACTGCAAATGTCCAATACCCAACATAAGCTGGCAGTACAATGAGCAATCCTGTGGGGTACTGCCATAATTCAGCACGTGGCAATCATTTGAAATATGTGGTTGAATATTTGTCAGTATTCATATTTAATGACGATATTACTAATAACAGTATGCCTATCTGTCTCTGTTAAATTATAAAGTAAAAGTGTTTCAAATATTGCTCTAGTTTAGAGTTTACCCAAAATAATACTTTAAGTGTTGACTTTCCAACAATACCTTACTGCCAATTTCAACACGAAACAGTCAGTTCAACTGTGCCCAGGCCGCACAAAGTTACGAACAATAATCCTGCCGCAAACCCAGGTTCTCTCCCAAACATTGTGTCTATTACACTTGAAAGTTTGACAAATACTCCAGAGGATCAAAACAAATTAGTTCTCGAGGGAATTAATTGAATAATTCTCAACTAAACGCTTCAAAACCGACAGTTGTCGAGTATTGATTTCTAGTGCCCTCAAGTGGTGGGTGGTCCCAGTTTTAAGAAATAAGCGGAGGGATGACAGCTGTCCGAAAGAGGACAAAAAAGAGGTAGTAGAACATAATCTTTGTGCAAAAAATAGCAGCATAAATTATTTTCATCCTCGTTAATTACATCAAGCCTGTATTCCCCAAAGGGTTAGGCAGAGGTGTAAGTGTAGTAACACCCACATTTCAATCCTAAAAATATTACAAAAGTAGGTTTACCATTATTTATTTATATTAGAACTGCTACATTATAGTGGTACACCAAATAACGCTACCATCATTATTGAAGAATTACTACGTTTTTGGCCTTATGCCTTTCACATTAGAATTACATCGCGTTTTGCAATAATGATTATACAAGAAATTGTACACACACATGATTGCTTCCCGAACCCGCTGGATGCGGGAAACACAGAACCAGTTAAAGTGTTGGTGCTTGGGGAAGGTCTATGCCCAGCAGTGGACGTCTTTTGGCTGAAGTGATGATGATTGTGCACACATCTTGGTTCCCACTACCGTACACATTAACAACCCTAGCTCATTTTAAATAGGGCTTAACCCTAAATCGCTTACCGCCTGACACTTGTTCCACAAACGATGCCACCCCACAAAAACAAGGGTGGATTTGCAGAATTAAATAAAAAAGTGCACCTTACTGGACATAGAAATGGCGTTAAATCTATTGGATTTTTTTCGTAGACAGCGATTTTTCGACGCAAAGCATTATTATTTGAACGTTATGTCGCGGTCTTGGGGAGAGTTTTTTGTCACTTTTGATTGTATAAAGATGTTATGTTATTGGAGAATATTGGAGATGATTTTGTGGCTTTTAGGAGTATCTGTAAGTTGTGGTGGGGTGTAGAGTATTAATATTTAGGAACTTTCTGCTGAAAATGTAAACTTGAAGACTTAACAATCTACGAGTAAACGCTGGCAATCATCATGATGAAATGGTAAAGAACTTGTAAAACGTGGTATAGATTATCGTTTTTGTATCGCTACTATTTGGAGTTGTTATAAAATGTCTAAGCCCACGGTCGCACGGACGTAATAAAATAGTAGCGATTTTTTTTAATATCGCGGCGGGATTTTATCGCGTACTGAATTTTCAACGCTCTGCTTAGCGCCGAGAGTTGAAAATCCAACAGTGTGCTTTTTCAACGCGCTGGTACGAGAGTGCGTCCCAACGCGTTGTTGGAATCTCAACACTCGGCTCAACACCGAGAGTTGAAAATTCAGTGCGCGGTAAAATCCCGCCGCGATATTTTTACGTAACATGAAAACATCTATTACATATTATGATTTCCATTTCACGTAACAATAGGTACAATGCTGCTCTAGATATAATTTAATTTGCAAATAATTATTAACTGATCCCAAATAATTAACACTCATTACTTCAAATTTAACAACCATCTGATTAATCCACTGCACTATACAGCATGTTTCATATACTTTCGCACCACTATACAGGGCGTTCCATTCCTGAACTTAAACATTCATAAATTACAGACGCAAAATTGTGCGTTTACGCATAAACTCTGACCACGTCGTATTATTCAGTCGCCGGCGCACATAAATCTAACACAATAAATCAATATTTGCAATGGCGAGCTAAAAGCACCCTTTATGTTTGTACAAATGCAATTCATTCGATATATACATGATGCATTGGCTGCCGGTGGTCACTGGTCTACAAATACGGGCACTAAAATCGAAATTCAACTTTGTAGAGCTTGATATATGGTTGGAAGTTAGTTGTTTGGTTTCAGGGTCGTGTAAATAATACGATATGATTTAATTCTTGTGCTTTTCATGTTCATAGTTATAGTTATTATGGAGGCAAATATAGCAAAAAAAGGTGGACGGTAAATTAGGTGGACTGGCGGAGAATGTCTTGTGGCATTACGTCCGCCTTTTGTAACAAGCTAACCTATGAAAATAAATTAAACTAAAGGAAAATCTGCGACATATAATATCCTAGTTAAGATTTATCACCGCAATTATCTTTATTCGGTTATAAATACTGTGTGAAAAATCCAGTAACACATCTTGTATGACAAAAAAATTACAAGACATCTTGTATGAACAAATAGCCTAAAAATCAGTTTTATGCCAACAATTTGAAAAAAAAAAAGATTCTACGACAATTTATATGTTTCTTTGTCACTTAATTCTGCAAAAAATTGTAAAAGAAGTAATCCTACTAATCCTGTAAATGTGAAAGTTTGCATGTTTGGATGTTTGTTACTCAATCACGCAAAAACGGCTCAACGAATTTGGATGAAATTTGGCACACAGATAGTTCATAACTTGGATTATTTTTTATCCCGAAAGTACGTTCCCGTGGGATGATTTCCGACCTCGGCGGGCGAAAGCTAGTAACTACTTAAATAAAAATATCGCCATGACAACTTTTTCTTTTTATTTGAAAAATAATTTAAAAAAAAAACTGTTCTCCATAATCCTTTTTCATCTTATGAATAGCGTCACTAGTTTTCGTATTTATGTCTTTTTAAGACAAAAACCGCAAGTTACTCTGTCTAGATATCTTTCTAAATCTCCCACTTCATGCTTAAAGCTTCTTCTAATGGAAAAAGGTTCACTTACAAGCTTAACTTCAGTATCAAACCATTTGGTAAGACACTATCTGAAACTGAAATCCTCTCTACAAGTACTAAGTACAGCTTAAAGCTCAAAACTAAACCACTCCAAATAAACTTCCAACTACTAGAAACTAAGCTGGTTTAGATTTAATTAAACCAATAACTAAATTACGGGAAATACTTAACTGATCCTCTAAAAAACTGATTGACCTTTTAATAATAAAATCATTTTTTTTTAAAGTAATGAACCTGTAAAAACTTAGTGGGTAATGAATGTAATGATGCATACTTTTTTTAAATAAATGAGCCTCTTCTTTTATTTCTCAGTGGCTCGCAGAAATTGAGCTAGAGCACCCCGAGCAAATGAGTTACCTACGTTAGAAATGTAACCAACTTCGCTAAATCGCAGTTACTTGCCTTTTTAGTATTTTTAGTACACCAAAATAGGAAAAATTTGAGTATCACAAAAAGAGGCGCATTCATTATATTAAAGTGTTATAATATAATAATATTTTATGGAAACCAAAATGACAAAATTATTTGAGTGTCAATTAAATATATGCTCTACTAAACTGTCCAATAGACTTACTACCTTACTTACTGATAATGAAATAAGACACGAGTGACAACCCTAAGCCGCCAGTGATGTCAGCGATGCGCCCTGACATTTTATTGGTCGAGCCACGCTTTGATCTCGCTGCGGCCGTTTTCAATTACCAATTAGATACGTGCATGTGTACAGGGTTGGCAGTTTGACTACAATGCACATGTTGGTTGATTGTATTTCGAGTTGGCATCAATAGAGGTACTGGAGAATTTGTGCATTGGTGATCACTGAAGCAGGGCTTACCCTACACTACAGCTAATATTGTAGCAGACACTATTATACTGATTGAATAATAGGTATAAATGACTTATATATCTGTGTAATGTAACGTCAGAGAAATTAATTGTTTATCAAATGGACTAGGTACTAACTTTTTTTTTTCTTCTAAATTGTCATTGTCAGTGGCAATGCTGCTAGCCGTTTGGGCACTTTTCCTGTTGACTTTGATTTGGACGAATTTTGTGATGCTCTATGATTATTTCCCATCATTTTTTATATACGTCAGGAGGAGCTCGTGGCTAAGTGATAATAGCCGCACGTGTCGATCCATCAGGTTAAGCTACGCTTGCCGGGGTTGGTTCGTGGGTGACCATCTTTACATACCGAGACTCATCCGTGTCTCGAAAGCATTTTAAGCCGTAGTAGCCGTAATACTGGTATTCAGCTGCATCGGGTTAGACTGGAAGCCATCAGTTATAAAGATTGTTATTGCTGATTACACTAGGACTCTGACATAAGGGTAAGAACAAATGGTGAAACATCGTCAGACAAAAGATGACTTCACGTCGGGGGAATCACGACCCTCAGTACGTAGTGAGGAGTACGACGCGAGGAGGAGGCTTGCTGTTATTATTATCAGAATAGTGTAAGGTGAATGTGATCACTAGGTGCTTAAAGCATAGCATAATGTCATAATGTAACTTTTTACAGGCGAAGAGGGCAAGATTTTGCAAGTAATGATAACCTTTGACATTCTAGGTACAAAAATAGTTTATTTTATAAGTAGCAGACTAGCGCGATGCGACACCGGTTTATGTTATACCGTGAAGTTATCTTAGAAGCTGTATTGTTCCAGTCACGTGATCACGTCGCGCTGGTCTGCACGAGCCATAATTCTGCGTTTCAAAAAAATCCATCTGTCATTAAACTATGAAAAACGATAGATGTTAAATACACTGTAAAATAAATTAGTAACAGACAAGAAATTATTCAAATGATTCCCCACAAATCGAATGAAGTAAGAAATATCTTCTTTTTTAATGAAACAGCTGGACGCGGTACGTAATGGCCGCTCGTCGCAACGTGATCAAGTTACGTTGAAAATAAATGACTGAAACTTTTAGCTATCCACCGTACATTAGTTAACAGATGTTTCACACTCTTGTATGGGGTATTTTTTAAGTTTCTTCGTCCTTTGTCGTGTGGTTTATGGTTGAAAAAAGGTTTGTGATCGTTTTGTGTCATATTATTATAAGAACAGACGAGGTGCTCGTGGCTAAGTAGTAACTGCCGCACGGGTCGATCCATCAGGTTAAGCTACGCTTGCCGGGGTTGGTCTGTGGATGGGTGACCATCTTTACATACCGAGACTCCTCCGTGCCTCGGGAAGCACGTTAAGCCGTTGGTCCCGGCTGTCATTCGTGGATCTTTGACAGTCGTTACGGGTCGTCAGAAGCCCGAAAGTCTGACAACCAGTCTTACCAACGATCAAAGATCAACGATCAACGAATGTCAAAGATCCACAAATGACAGCCGGGACCAACGGCTTAACGTGCTTTCCGAGGCACGGAGGAGTCTCAGCAAGTGTAGCTTAACTTGATGGATCGACCCGTGCGGCTGTTATTACTTAGCCACGAGCCCCTCCTTTTAATTTATGAAAGTGTTGATATCTGATAAAAGGACAACAACACAATTTTTATACTGATAGCTCCTTGTCATGCTATTAATACACGAAAAGATTTCAAAAAGCTAAAAGGATCTTCCACGCAAAATAGATATTTTTTATTAAAACCGTCTATAATTATGTAAGTAACTAGGTATCTAAGTTAATGTCTATTATTGAAGACAAGCTGCTTCGTTTGGTAAGATAGTTACCGACCAGGCAATTGACTTTCAATTGTCTAAGTCAATGATTGACGTCAGATGTTTAAGTGGATTTAATTAAATGAAGCTTTCATTAACTTATTGTAGTTTGTTAAGGATTGCTGCTGGATTGGTAGACAACGTTTAGAGTGTCTTTCGTTTTAATTGAAAATCTAAATTTTTATTGGGATTCTGAGAGCCCGATCTAAACTGGCCAGTAATTTATTCTCTGGTCAAAATAATGTTACCTATGTGGTGTGATTGGGTGGTGAAAATAGCATCTGTACTATTGAAGAACTTCATATCTAAGCAGTTTAAAAACAAAATCCCGTGAACACGATGACCACATCTGTTACCGCCCCGGTTCTAAAGCGGCCGAGCGCTGCAATCAAAAATGTCCTTACGGTGTATAGATATGAACTTCTTCGATGGTACATATTTGCCGTTGCAATGAAAATTTAAGGATTTGAGCTTTCAAAGGTACAAGATTCCAAGCCAAGCCATTTCAATATTAGGTAGGTACCATTTGAAACAGATTCGTTTCTCTTAAAGGTTTTTTTTTTAACGACAGATATTAAAGCGAGCCTTGACCACTGCAGCCAAAACCCCCATATCCCTCCCTCCGGTAACAAAACCGGACTTTTTTAAACCGCCTTCGTCCGGGGAGACTGGGGTAATCCGGACCCATGTAATCGACTGATCGAATATCTAGCCGGATATTGAATTTTCCCGCGCACATACCGGAAGTCGTCGCGACTCAATCCGATTGGTCGGCTGGTCGGCGCCATGCTTTTTATCTTGTTTATGTTTGTAGTAAACAAACTTCGTAACTGTATCTCTTAACTTTTACTTTGTTTTATGAATTTATGAGTTTTATCTTTCTTTTCTTGCTGTATCTGCGATTTTGACCCCGTTTGATCTATTTGTGATGTAGCAGTAAACTTAGCTGTTTTGTGCTCGGGCAGATGCTTTGGTTACAGAAGTGTTTCTAATGTCTACTGATTTACTGTAATAGTACAAAAATCGTTATATGTTTGTAGACTAATAAGTAAGATAAGGTAAGGCTGTCTTTAAAAGATCGCTTGTGCGAGTGAAAGGTGCCGAGTGCCGAAATCCAACATCGTTGGACCGCATAACTAATGAATTCATTTTGTGTTCACTTCGAGTGAAAAATGCCGAATGGAAGGCAAAATGAACCTAAAGAAAAGCGTCTGATATCGGTGTACATTGTCACCCTATTGTATTCTACAATCTAAATTTCTACGATTATTATCTGTAATTTTTTATGGTTTACATAGTATGAGTATTCTATCTTTGTCTTCCTCTTGGAGGTGGGTGTTAATAGCTGCGACACAGTTTTATAACTAATGTAGCTATTTACGAACGCAATCAATTTGTTTTTAGTTCCAAAAAAAAATAAAAAAATATATAAAGATCTACGAAAATTTCCAATTGGGGTTTCTGTATTCTGTACCATAGATCGGATGGATATAGCATAATGCACCCGATTTCTATTTTTTATTATATTACAAAATAATCTAATTTTTAGTACAAAATAATGTTCATAATCAGCCTATAACATCCCCACTGCTGGGATACAGGCCTTCTCTTGGTGACAGGGAGTGGGCCGTAATCCACCACCATTTTCGGTTCTAGAACATCTAGGAACATCGGTTCCTTCACCGTTTTGAGAGCAGTGGTGATCGAACCTACGACTCGTGAGTCGCGGTCGTTACCACAGGCGCTACAACCCCTCTCAAACAAATACAAAATAAGCTGAATTAGCTAATTGCAATAAAAGTTTACAAATATATCACAAAACAATGACCGGCAGAAAAAAGACCACATCAAGAGGGATATTTTCCAATTTCAATATTTTTAAAAGCTCAACGCTTCCACGATACGATAATCGTTTTTTAATCCGCTTATTTCCAGAATCGTCACCGACACGCGCGTGATTGACGCGCGATGACGTCACGATAATGATCGTGATGTATGATCACATCACATCACATCTGATGCCGGTGACGCAAACAATTTCACAAATTGCTGCTCCGATAATAAATTATTGTTAGAGGATGTGCGTTAGATGTTGGTGATATTGTTAGAGTAGAATGGGGAAATGATGATCAGTATATAATTGTTGTTTTATTGTTAAATGTGTTGTGTATTTTTTTTTTTTTTGTACCTCAGTGCAATTTTTTTTTTTTTTAATAGGCATTTCACAACGTAGAATATTTACCTAAACTATATAAAATGCGGAATTATATAAGTAGGTATGTACTATAATTATATTGTTACATAAAACAGTCTAAGCGTTGAAGTTTGACATCTTTATAAATTCGACGAGTATATACGAACAAAATATTGGCAACACAGTCGTCATTCATAAAGCGAATTTGCACATTACTTGCAGAACGACCACAAAACAAAATTAACAAAAAGTTTATTGCAAACGTTATTTACAGATAAGCATAAACAAACATAATTCCCATATCCAAACAATAAATATCTTTAATACTTAAGCGTCTTCGCCATTTTTGCCATTAAGTATGGCAACACGATTAGCGTCGCACATAATAATGTTGCCAGACAACTGAGTTATGGCGCTCAGTAATGGCCGCGAGACGAATAAAACGGATAAAACTGCCTTCACCAATAACTAATACAATTTCGTTCAATAGGGTAGAGGTCTGCGAAATAAACTGTTTTTATATACACTTGAAACATATTGACGGATCGTAGGCCATAGCGGATTTTATGCTATTTACAGCAGAAACAGTCAAATGTTAACGTTTCATCACTATCTAAGTCTTATAAAGTTATAAGTGAAGGTTAAAGAGTAATTTAATTTTCTCGTCTGAGTTACGTAGTTTATGAACAAAAATTATTTACCTCCAATGCTCAATAACTTTATATTTTATAATGTTATCAAGAAAATGTGCCCGGTTGATGGTTGAAAATATTCTGTTCTAATACTAAAACACGTTGATATCCTTGGACAAAATAGAAAATAAGTATATAGTAGATGAGAACGATTTTCAACACTGCAAAAGACACGACCAACAATTTTAAGATTGCTGCGACGGCAGTTTATCTTTTGAAAGTTCCAACTTTATAGGAGCATCTCAAGTGTTTATAAGATGCTGGAGTAAATTATTCACTGTTTACTTGATTTTGAATAATGAATTAAGATGCTTCCATATACATTCTAAGATTTTTTGAGAAAAGCGTACTTTCGGATATAATCTGTTTATATAAAATGAGAAACTGACTGACAGACATATCAACGCAGAGCCAAAACCGGTCTAGGAACGTGAAATTTAGCACACAGCTTCCTTTTATAATCTAGGGGAAGCACTAAGAAGGGGTTTTTGCAAATTCCACCTTTAAGGGGGCGAAAAGGGGGATTTCGTTTGTATGAAAAATCTTGTTCCTTGAGATAAAGTTATAGTATTTCAATCATTAGACGTTGGGCACAATTTCATTGCAGTAACCTAACAAAAAGTGCTAGGCTTGCATGAATTCACGATAGTATACAATCATTATAGTAGGCTACTGATAAGATTTAGATGAGGCAAACATATAGTTTATAACCTAGATTAACACTTAGGATAATTTTTATCCCGGTAGTACGTTTCCATGGGATAATTTACGACTTCCACGCGAGGTAAAAAGCCAGTTGTACATAATTCTTGTGAAGAAGAGTCGTCAAATGTAGTAATTATTTGCTGTTGCTAATAAAGTGTTTCAATTCTAACAGTCATCTCTTTGTTCACCAAGAAATAGAATAGACTACTGTTTATTATGTACACCATATGAATTTACTAATATAAATGCATAAACTCACGCCTTTTTCCCAAGGGGGTAGGCAGAAACGATAGAACGCCACCTGCTACGCTCCTTACATACTCATTTCAAATATAAATTTTGAAATTTTACATAGGGTGGGTATTTGATAAATAAGAATTAAGAACAAATCATCGAAGCAGTGGTTCGTTCCTAAATTTGGAAGAACGCGGTCTTTCACTCTGCCCAATTACGTCTTTTCACGGGCACCCAAAACACTGCGACAATAACATCAGCATACATCATCTTAGGAGGCGAAAAAAATGTTTCCTCGACAAATAACACTGATTTACAAGCTATGCCGTCACATATAACTCTCTTTTTAATGGTATATGTATCATCGAGGCGGAAATGTGTGCAATAAAATGGATTTATACCGCGGCCTGGATTATTGGGATATAGCTGTTTTGATGATAATTGTCGTACGTAAAAACATTTTGGAAACATCATTCTGTAGATATATCGTATTTTATGTTTGGTTTGAAAATATTGATTTAGAAACGAAACCATCAAAACGGACTCACGTAAATTTTTATAACGCTGTAAAATGTGTTAATTAAGACAAAAATATCTAACTAGAGACGAAAATAAAACAAAAAAGAGCGTTAAACGTTACAATTAAATTTAAAATTTAAAACAAGATGTGTCTATATGTCTACCGACGCATATTTTTCCATAGTTTTCATGAAGAAACGGAAACACGTAAATATTTAACGCTGTAAAATGTGTTACCTAAGACAAAAATATCTAACTACAGACGAAAATAAAACAAAAAGAGCGTTAAACGTTACAGTTAAAATTAACATTTAAAACAAGATGTGTCTATATGTCTACCGACGCATATTATTCCAAAGTATAATAAATCGGCCACGCAATTAAAACACAAGACAAAAGCAAAACAAAACCGTCGAAAAGCATTAAATTTATAATTAAAAATGCCAAAATATACTAACATGATTGACACCGGAGACTCTGGTCTTGTTCAATTTAGATAAGTTGGTGCCCATTCGTAGCCATTAATGCCGGTCCTCCCCAACAACCTCTAATTAAACTTGAACCTTATACTCGTACACATAGAGTCTAAATTCTCAGTTTGTTGTATAATTTTAACGAAATATTTGGCACAGTTTAGGACACAAAATGTCTTGGACAATCACTATCACAATAGTCTTATTATATTTTGAACACAGTTTATATAATTAATTGTTAGTAAAAGCCACTTTGGTACAGTCAGTTCACGGTAGAGCTGAAACGAAAATTTTGTTTTTAATATTTTTAATCAGAAAAGCAAGAACAATGAAAAGTCAAAACTGTTAAAAATAAACCAAACTTGAAAACTACTAAAGACAAAGGTAAGATAGTAAAAGTAATTAATTAGATGGTACAACTAATAAAATGGTGATTAAAACTTAATATCCCTATTTTTCTTAATATCCTACAGCCAAACAATTTTATACTATAGGTACTTCTTTATTCGATCCATCTCACCCGTCATAAAATATCTACCCACCACACTACACTATCGATTTTTTTTTTCCCAACAACATAAGCAGTACCTATCAAACATTCACTCAAAAAAATCTCATTACTACCAACATCAAAATTCACAAATCTGTCAAAATTACCACATCGTGGAACCAGAGTAAAAGATGTGTCAATGCCTTATCAGTGCTTACGACATCGCCCTAAAAAGGGCAGGTCTTGTTCATTCAAGCCCACGTGTGTGTGGGCGAGCCAGTATGAATCAAAGTATCAATGGCCATACTCTCACTTCGCAACTTAACTGTGTGTTGTGAATGAGACTCTGGTTTTGGCGTTTATTTGATCAGACTTACTTTTCAATTAATTATGTTTTAACGTATTTTTTTATAATTTTCTTACAGACTTTTCAAGTTGCCAAACATAAAATGGAATCAAATTAAAAACGAACATTGTTTTGCAGATTTTTTTTCTTATTAATTTGTTTTTGAGTAATTTTTTTATACCCGTCAATACTAGCATAAAGTCCTTATAATTTTCACAAATAGTGCTATTCAAATTACTATTTGAACTCAAATTTAAAAAATACAATTCTGTGGCTAACTTTAAATTCTTCAATTTACACCCCAAACGGCGTAAAATTGATAGATTATAATCAGCAATCTAGAGCACATGTCCAAATAGGCCGCATTTCCCCTCATTATGCTGTGGCCAGTGGGGTAGGCAGTAAAACCAGTGAGTCATCCTGCACCGACCTGCATTCGGGTTGGTAATCGATAAACTTAGCTTGTTTTAGATTTACAAAATGTGGATGGTAATGTTTATATTTTTGTTTATTTCTTGTTTTCATGGTTATATGTTTCTGGCATGTGCTTGGGTTTGGTAGAAAGGATCATGTCTATTGATAATATCATGAGTCTCTTTCGCTTTGAAGTTTTTTTTAAGTTATTTAATCATCACTCATCATTACTCTCAGCCCTTATACCAATTATTTTGGGGCTGGCGCAACATGTCTTCATTTTTAAGCTATTTGAAGGTACAAATTCATCATCTAGGTATTAGACAAGGTAATATTTGGATAAATTTAAAACGTTAATGTTTTTTTATTTAACAGTGACCCTTATTATGTGGGAAGATAATTCTTAATTAATCTTTATTTTATTTGGATTACATGGTTTAATATTGTAAAAATCTCTAAAGAATTAGAATAACTGCATTTTGTTTTTAAAATGTCCAATAATTTAATTATTTTTCGCAACTTTTTCTCCGCCACAAAAAATGTCAATTCCATCCAGTAATCATTTCATGTTACCCAAAAGCGTCATTACCAGACATGTGGCCGAGTGCATAACAAACCACAATACATGGATCAATAGCGAAGTTAGCGTAGTTTTAAATACGGAAAACGAAGGGTTGGGCCCTCGCCTACAGGGCTACAGATAGCCGTTCTAATATAGATTAGTTTTGTGAACGATAGTCGGCAGTGAGACGAATGTGTTTCGGCTAAAACGTTTTTAGTTTTAAAGTGATTTTAGTTTAGCGCTTCTGAACAGATTCGTTGTATTGTAGTTTAACACTGCTGAATATTTTGAGTGATTTTGTTTGAAGCTTTTTAGAAACATAAATAGACTTTTTGGCAGTGAGATGAACGAGTTTCGGCTACAAAGGATTTTAGTTTTAGACTGATTTTAGTTTTAAGTTTAGGCGTTTTGAACAAATCAATTTGTAGCTGTTGGATGTCGGATATAACTGCCGCTGCTTTTTTAAATTTTTTGTGACTTTATTCGAAAATAATTAAAACGATTTTGCTTTATGTTATATCCGTTTTGTTTATTATAATAACTATAAATGTTTGACAGTGAAATAAATGAGTTGCTGTTAAAATACTTTTAGTTTTTAAGTGATTTAACTTTTATGATAAGTGTTGTTTAGGTAGTAACTGATAGCCATTCTAATAAAGGTAGATAGATAGATAGATAGAATACTCTTTATTGTACACCATAAAAGTCACAGACATAAATTTAGAAATTTAGGTAGATTAGTTTTGCGAATTATACGTATAACGTTGAGTATTGAGGTGTATGAGTTTCTGATAAAAAAACGTTTTAGTTTTGAATGATTTTAGTTTTCAGTTTAGTGTTGTTTTAACAGATTCGTTTAGTTTGTTCGTTGATGGTTGATCGTTTGGTAGCTGTTGGATGTCGGATGTAACTGCCAAATGTTTTTAATTTTTGAGTAACTTTGTTCGAAGTTATTTAGAAATTTTTACGCTCTACGAATTAATTATCATAAATAAGTTGAATTTTCGGCCGTAAAATCAGTTTAGCTTAAAACTTTTTTAGATTTTGAGTGAATATTAAGTTTTGAGTGATTTTAGTTTTAGTTTAGTAATTAATGCATTTACAAATAGGTTATTTTTGTGTAGATAAGCACTGTTAATTGATAATTTGATCTACGTTTCTACCAAATATTGTATTATACATAGTTGGAATGCTTGGCAGTGCTTGGATGAATGAATTTCAGAGATATTGGTTGACTTAACTGATGTAGGTGTTCTAAATACAGATTCAGTTTGTGAATGAAATAAGCAGACTGTTTGGCAGCGTTGAGATGAATAAGTTTGTACCACATAATGCTATATTAGAGAAGTTAGGTTTGTTATTAAAAATGCGTTTCATTTTTTTTCAGGGCTTTAACGCAAGACATAAACCCTGCTTGTGTACTGCAGATACAACCAAAATATGATTTTTGCTAAAATACAGTCAAACTGTTTTAGCAAAAATGACTCAATTCAAAAAGATTTTAATCGTAGGCATTAGTTTATTTAAAACAATATTTACTGCTTACGCAATTTACTTGTTTATTCTTCAATCGGTATGCTAAGATTTTTTTTGTTAAGTGGTACCATTTTAGGTGTTAAAAATAAGTTTATCGTTAAATACTTGCAGATGCTAGTAACTACATTAGCAAATTACTTACTGTTATTAATTACAACCATAAAACCTTTAAATTTATTGCTTTATAATCAGATTAAGTATCGTTTCTGCTCAAGTGGGACTATTTATAGCGTGATGTGGGTGGCTGATAAATAACTGAATGAATACTGATGCTAACAATGTTATAAATTAAATAAATGTATTTACAACAAGAAAACATTATGACAGAGGTAAAAAATAAATAAATAAATAATAGAAACAAAATAAAAATTTAATGTAAAATATATACTTAATTATAATTACGTAGGTAGGTACAGAAGAAAACAAAAATCAAATTAAAGAATCACCTTGAAAAATTGATATAAAATAATTTTTGACTCCTTATCGGTTCCTTTCGTTTGAAAACCACACGCGACTTGATAAGGGAAACACGTGACGCACGGAGACACGACCAACCATTCGACAGCGGAGAAATAATCGATCAAAACACATAAATGTTTGTAAACTAACGTTCTTACAAGGTCACTTCGCACTTATAATCATTTGGTTATGTCTGTTCGCGATCCATCCAGCGCTTTTCCAGCAACACTAACCGAATACACGTCCTTTCTCTCCGGGATCCGACCCCACACTGAATCGGACGTAGGGCGAAGGGAACTCTCGCTCACTCTCAGAGAGAGGGCCAAACTTATTTGGCCTCTTTGTTGTCCCTAAGAGGGGTAAATTATTACGGTTTTGCGATAACATAATAGAATGGTGCACTAAATAATCGAAAGGATAACACTTTTTAGTGTTACCTACGTTAAATATTGAATTTAGTTAATAGCCCCATAATTCAGGTATTTTGGCAGGGAGGAAACTATGGTGGGAGGGAAAGAGAGGGAGATATGGTAACCAGCTGTTTAGTATGGGAATGTTGGTATTTGTTTACTAACAAGACCTTACGTCTTAGCCTTTATGATCACTTATATCAAGGATGACAGAACGGTAATGAGTTTTTGATGAAGTGAATCAGTGTGAGGTGACAGTGTAATACAATGAAGATTAGAATATCATTACGCGTTCTTGTAATAAGGATTTCCACACACGCACACACACAAAAATAGGGAGAGGTTCGATGATAACTATAAAAGAGCAAACGAATGCATTTTATTATCATAGATAGCCACTAATTTTTACAGACTAAAGTCTCATAAAAATAAATATGAAAATAAAATTCATAGCGATGAAAAAGGGCACGAAACGTTACGAAAATAAAAATAAAATGCTACTAGGTAGGTACCTTGGTACATAATAAATATGAAATATGCTGCTATAAATCCTGAAAATTTTATTTCAGCTGCGTTTTTATTTCAACAAGACAATGTGGCGATATAACTAGTTTGGGGTCTTTACTCGCAGTCGCCATTTTAGGAAAAATGCTAGGTTTTTGCCTGTGATTCTGCCTGGTTTTTTTCTCTCTATCGCTTCGCCTTTTTTGTTACACAATGAGCTGCGGTTTTTCTAGAAAATAGGAAATCATATTTTCAGTTATGTAGACTTTGTCCTGTTACCTATTTGACATGACGTAGGTATGTAATTTATCCTTCATATTTTGTACTCCTAAAAATATTATTGATCACTCTAAATAATGATTGCGCCTTTTTTGTAAACGTCAAATAATTCCTATTTTGGGATGTATGTGTGGGAGTTGGTTGCTCCCGATTATTCGAAATAAAACCAATCACTGTGATCCATAGGTTATAAAGTTTAATTAGCTAGGAACGCCCACAAATTGTAATTACACTAGGTAGAGTGATACAATTGTAAAACAAGTGATAGTCGCACTATATAGACGGTGAGAGCCTGGATTATTATCTCACAAAATCCCCAGGAAAATTATCGTCCTAGCTTCTGTCAAGTAACGTAGTGATGTGTCACTATCGTAGGGATGTTACATTACATGGTCATTTGAGTGAACGATGTGTTCATCGCCACACCACCCCCCTACGGAGAGAACAAAACCAGGCTTAAATAACTAACATGGTACAGTTATAAAACATCAATAAACAATAAAAATAAAAATTAATCAAAATTCTTAAATCTAACGCGCCTACCCGAGCGTGTGGTATAGGACTGCTTTACTGGTAAATGAACCTGTACTGACTGTTGCGGGATTAAGGGCTCGGGCGACTTATCCCTCACGGCTTGCCGTGAAGGATGATCAGCCGGGGTGGGCAATTGCATAGTGTGGGTCGTCTGCAGATCGGAATGGTCAATGAAGGCCGGTTTAAGTCTGTCGACGCTTACGACGGCCTTGTTGCCCTTTACCATTAGGGTGAATGTTTTCCCATCACACGAACGTTCCAGGACTTTATATGGACCTGTATAGGGTGGCTGCAACGCTTTTCGAATGGTATCGTCTCTAAGGTATACATGAGTCGCAGTCGACAAATTCTTGAATATAAATGGAGCTGGTTCACTATGTCGACTAGCTGGTAGTGGCCGTACCAATGACATTTTGTGTCGCAGCTGTACAACGAAATCAACTGGATTTTCTAATGTTCCTGATGTTAAAGGTGGGACCAAAAATTCTCCAGGGAGCCTGAGAGGCTCTCCGTAAAGTAATTCTGCTACCGTGGCTTCGAGATCTTCCTTATACGCCGAACGCATTCCAAGCAGAACCATCGGAAGGGACCTCGCCCACGAATCATTATGACACATTAACGCCGCTTTAAGTTGCCGATGGACACGCTCGATCATCCCGTTTGCGCAGGGGTGATATGAGGTGGTTCTAATGCGCTTGGTACCGAATTGCTGCAGTAATCGTTGAAACAAACCCGACTCAAATTGGGAACCCTGATCTGTAGTGATAACTGACGGAACGCCAAAGCGAGATACCCATTCTTTGGTAAAAGTCTCGGCTACCTCATCCGCGGTAATAGATCGCATGGGCCAAACCTCGGGCCATCTGGACACTCTGTCTATTGCGGTCAAGCAATAACGGTATTCGTTACTGACGGGCAATGGACCAACGATGTCAACGTGGACGTGCATGAAACGACCGGATGGTATGTCAAAATTACCGACGGGGGTAGAATTGTGTCTTGAAATCTTGCTACGTTGACATGCTTCACAAGATCGAGACCAGGCTCGGCAATCTTTTCTAATCGAAGGCCAGACAAAACGCTCTGCCACCAAACGAGTCGTAGCTTGAGCACCGGGATGGCTCAAATTGTGTAACTTATTGAAAGCAGCGCGGCGGAAGGAAGGGGTCAGATAGAGACGTGGCTTACCAGTAGAGATGTCACAGTAAACCGGGGTGTTGGTTCCTGATGTACTGATTTTGGTGAATGTTAAGCTGGAACCACCTTGCAATAATTTAGCAAGTTCTTGGTCTGATTCCTGCGACCTAGACAAAGCTTCATAATCTTGATCCAGAGTTATGGCGTCTATGTCGATGCGTGACATAGCGTCGGCCACGACATTGTCTTCACCCTTAATGTACTGGATGTCAGTTGTGAATTGACTAATGAATGATAGCTGGTTAAGTTGTGGAGGTGGAAGTTTCTCGCGTCGCTGTAAAAAGGCGTACAAGAGGGGCTTATGGTCTGTGAAAATTGTTGCGTGCTGGACTTCTAAAATGTACCGAAAATGTTGAACACTCTCATAGATCGCTAATAATTCACGGTAATAAGCTGGCCACTGTGCCTGCTGCGGAGTCAACTTTTTGCTGAAAAAGGAAAGTGGATACCACTGGCCGTTTAGATTTTGCTGAAGGCAGGACCCGATGTGAACGCTAGATGCGTCAGTGAATAAACCCAACCTGGCGTTGCTGACTGGATGTTGCAGAAGTGTTGCGTTGGAGAGGCTCTTTTTGCAAGCTTCAAATTTTTGCAAGAGTTCGGGTGACCATGGAAATGGCTTTGCACCTTTACTGTTAGTTGAAACCAATGCGTCAATCAATGGAGCCTGAAACTGCGCTGCACGAGGCACGAAACGACGATAGTAGTTAAGCATACCCAGAAACCGGCGCATACCTTGTACTGTCTCAGGTGGTGGGAAATCCAGTAACGTTTGAATTCGATCCTGTGGGGGGCGCGTTCCATCACTACAAACGTGGTAGCCTAAAAATGCGGCTTCGTTGACGCCTAGGACACACTTTGAAGGGTTTATTACCACTCCGTAGTCTTGCAGGCGTTTGAAGAGGACGCGCAGGTGTTGAAGGTGGGTAGACTCATCTTTGGAAAATATGAGGATATCGTCTATGTAAGGAAAACAGAATTCGAGACCCCGTGTGACCTCATCGATGAAACGCTGGAATGTTTGGCCAGCGTTTCTTAAGCCAAAGGTCATAAACGGGAATTCGAAGAGGCCAAACGGGGTCACGATGGCAGTTTTCGCAATATCCTCTTCAGAAATCGGAATTTGGTGGTAAGCTTTAACGAGATCCAGTGTGCTAAATACCTTGGCACCAGCGAGGTTATGGGCGAAATCGTTAATGTGCCGAACCGGGTATCGATCTGGTACGGTCCTGGCGTTCAAGGTGCGGTAGTCGCCACAGGGACGCCAGGTGTTGTCTTTTTTAACGGTCATATGTAAAGGTGACGACCAAGCACTTTTTGACGGCCGGGCTGTACCGCATCGTACCATTTCCTCGAATTCTTTTTGGGCCGCAACAAGTTTCTGCGGCGCCAAACGTCGAGGTCGACAGGAGACAGGGGGTCCGTCTATGGTCTTGATGTAGTGCACTGTGTCATGCTTGATGACCCTGGGAAAGCCGGGAGGTCGAGTTATATCTGGAAACTCCGCCAGGAGTTGAGTAAATATTGACTTACCAGACGCTACTGCTCGTACGCTGGGCTGGTCAGTAGTAGCGGTAGAAGCAGCAGATGTTAGTCCAGTAGTACCGTCGACCAATTTCTTATTTCGGCAGTCGGGTAAAAGGTGATAAAATGCCAAAAAATCAGAACCAATAATGGCTGTGCTGACGTCGGCTATCACAAACTGCCAAATGAAATCGCGGCGCAAACCAAAATTTAATTTCAGGTTTACTGTTCCAAAGGTTTGTATACTACTTCCATTAGCGGCGCTTAGTTCATAATCAGTAGGCTGCCTGCGTGCCGGTAACCAGCGATGCGGAAAGCAACACAGGTCCGACCCAGTGTCAATTAGGAAACGGCGGCTGGTCACGTGGTCCGTGACAAAAAGGCGGCGGCCGATGTTTTCGCAATCAGTTGCCGCCGCTACTGACCGCTGGTTGGGTTTTCCGACTCCCAGTCACATGGCCTAGTACATCTAGTTGCCTTAACACCCCATCTCCTGTGGTACCAGCATCGTTTGGAATTGTTCGCTGACCTATTGGAAGATGCTGACCTGCCGGAAGATGCGGACCGGTCACGTATAGGACGATGTTGCTGCCTCGAGAGTGCAGCTACTTGGTTACTCACAGCTTCTAATTGTTGAGCTAATGTAGCTAAAGTTAAAGTTGACGTCGCTGACGTGCAACAAACAGCAGGTGATGGGGCTAACTCCACAATTTTGTCAGCTAACTCCGACACTTTATCCAAATTAAGGTCAGCCTGTGCTGCTAGTATTGCTTGAGCTTGTTGTGGCAGACGCCGCAACCAAAGTTGGCGTATGATACTATCGTCGGAAAGGACCGTCCCAGCAAGTGAGCGAAGGTGACGAAGAAACTGGGACGGTTTCCGGTCACCAAGCTCTTCGTCGCTTAGAAGCTGTCGAACCTGTTTTTCTTGGGAAGTTGAAAGACGCTGTATAAGGGCTTCTTTCAATTTCACATATTTATCTTCGACTGGTGGATTTGTTATTAGATCCTCGACCTCACCTGCCAGCCTCTGATCTAGATGGCCTACTACATAATTGTATTTGGTGGAATCACCAACAATTTTAGCAATTTGGAATTGGGCTTCCACCTGTGCAAACCAAATTGCGGGCTTGTCAGCCCAAAATGTAGGTAGTTTTACTGCTACCCTACATACCTTGGCCTCCACTTCATTCTGGCCTAGTCGCTTTTGTAATGCTGCATTTTCTGCCATCACTTGCTCGAGTTGTGCTTGAAGCTGTTCATTCGCCATGATGCAAAACCTATACACAGCAAGCAACAATAATACCACACGCCCGAGCACCGCAGAACAAACAAACAATATTTTTTTTTCTTTTGGTAACTACAATACCAATCCCAAAAGTAAATTAATGTTAGCAGTAGGAAGGCATTCAAACATATACACAAAATTGTACAATATCATAAATTATTTCAATTAGCTGAGCAATATTAAATTTTAAGTTTTTTTATGATGCGGGTTAGTTACATGCACTTATTTCAATTATGTAGATATGTTAATAGGTATACAATTGCACTTTATAACTAACACAAAGAAAAGATTAGCATTAACATTATTACTACC
This sequence comes from Xanthia togata, assembly GCA_963853775.1. Taxonomy (NCBI): domain Eukaryota; kingdom Metazoa; phylum Arthropoda; class Insecta; order Lepidoptera; family Noctuidae; genus Xanthia; species Xanthia togata. Next base: position 4,466,868 of record OY970802.1, on the reverse strand, counting down.
TAGTTCCTATAGTAAATAACAACAAGAACTATAATCATTCACTCGGATCGTTGAGTAAGTGCAATGCAGCTCCACAACATAGCATTTGCGCAACCTTATGTTGTTATTAGCTGTCAGTCTTCGGAAAAATTAATAAAAAAAATAAAAAAACTTGCGTGAGACGGTTAGGAATGTCCAGTGCTGCAAATCATTAGTTCAGATTTCACTGCATTTGAACCCAAAGCACACACAACATGCAATCATGCACTCCGGCGAGTTGTTCCGACGATCGCGGTCGTAAGTTACGTCTGCAGAAACGCGATGAAATTTTCGTAGCGTAGATGTACCGTAGACCGACCGGCGCAGCGTCGGGACTGTAGTTGGGTGTCGGCAACGTCGTAAAATATGGTATCTGCACTCGTTTGAAACACGACGACAAACGCAATGAGTAGGCACTTCGGCGCCGGCGTTGGCACTTTTTTTTATTTAGCAGTCTAGCTACACGTCAAATATGGTATCTGCACTCGTTTGAAACACGACGACAAACGCAATGAGTAGGCACTTCGGCGCCGGCGTTGGCACTTTTTTTTATTTAGCAGTCTAGCTACTGATTACAGGTAGCGTGATTTTGCAGTCGCGGTCACCAATGTGGGAGTTGGTTGCTCCCGATTATTCGAAATAAAACCAATCACTGTGATCCATAGGTTATAAAGTTTAATTAGCTAGGAACGCCCACAAATTGTAATTACACTAGGTAGAGTGATACAATTGTAAAACAAGTGATAGTCGCACTATATAGACGGTGAGAGCCTGGATTATTATCTCACAAAATCCCCAGGAAAATTATCGTCCTAGCTTCTGTCAAGTAACGTAGTGATGTGTCACTATCGTAGGGATGTTACATTACATGGTCATTTGAGTGAACGATGTGTTCATCGCCACATATGTCTGTAATTTGTATCCTGTAGGTACATTATAAAGAGTATTATATCTATCTAAATACTAAATGGTGTATGTGGTTGGTCACAGTTCCAACCTAACCTAACCCGTTGGGTCGAAAAGGCCATAAAGTTAATAAACGGCAAAATTACAAAAAAAAAGAAAAAAAATAACGTGTAAAGGTAAGTTAAGGTAAAAAGTTATTAGACGTTCATTAAATTAAAAAAATGTCCATCATTACAAGGAAGTTTTTATTAGATAAGTCTAAAACTTCCCTTTGAATTACCTACAGGTGAAATACATCTTTAAGATGTTGCGCAACGTACAAATAAACAAGAAAGTTTATTTTTTTTATACATAAAATAAAATATCTCCAATTCGCAAACTTGCAGCTGTTACCAACTCCATATCCATAAACGATGTAGAATATAAAACGAGTCGCAGGTCGCAGTTCAAAAGTAAATTAAATTCAGGACCTAAGCACTTAGTCTGGTCTCCGAAGTCTATTAAATATTGCTTAGATCCAATGAATTCTAAACTCAATAGAAATTGAAATGTCAAATTCCTAGACGAAAGAATGTGTTGTTTATTTTAGTTTTAGGAAAAGGGACGTCTTCTGTGTAGGGAATAAAGAGAGAAAGATTAACAAGAATTTTCTTTTTCTTTTGCTTAATATAGACTTACTTCTTAGAGTAGGCGATAATTGTCGGTGTAGACCACGCTATGTCATTATTTTGTTTATTACCTGCAAACAAAGGAAAACCAATATTAGTATTGAATGCAATAAAACACCATCCACAGATGTAAAAATATTTTTAAACAAGATATTTATTATTATTTATAGGTACTTTATTTCAGACTTGGTTGACCATAGAGTGTTAGTAATACAATGAAACTTATGAACTATGTTAGTAATACACACATACAAAAACAAACTATAACAATTATCCTATATGTAGGCTAACCCAGTGCTTCCAGATAGGATTCTCAATGTATTCAGCAATGGCCTTCAGGTAGCCGTTAGGACTGTCTCTCACTCTGCGCATCAACGATGCTGCTCTTTTTGTAATTATGGCATAATATCCATCTACAGATATAGATACATACGATATCAGATATATACTATAGCTTACTATATCAGTAAATGGATATATCTATATCCATCTACTGATATAGTAAGCTACAGAAATCATGGTTTATTAGCATGCTTGAAGTTCTAGTACAACATTTTCTATTTCTTAAAACCTATATGTAGGTAGATACCATCGCGGTCACGCATTTCTAACTACTTTAAAAACAAAATCTCGTGATCTGCTGATCTCGCTTTCTGTAGGATTTCCGTACAATGAGAGGTCAGCTTATTCTGGAAATGTATAGCTTCATATGTAGGCGTGTGTACACGATGACAAGATCTGTTTATCGCCCCTTTTTTTGTTGATAAGCTTTAATATTGCGGCTAAGCGCTGCAAGCAGGAATAGTCCTACGATGTTTTCAGATATGCGTGTCCACGATAGTACCTATTGGGTATTAATGTAAAATTAATTTGCATGCCCTAAACATGCAAAATATGGACTGTAAGTAAATTAACCCATCCACTTTTACACCTACCTATATTTTCTGCTAATAAATGATTCTTATTCGTATAGGCTAGCAAAAGACGCTGACATACATAGCATATATTGGCACTGTGTACAAGCTACACACCACTTCTAATAAACAAAAGTTTATGAATGAACCGAACGCCATTAGTTCACCAGCTGTGAACGAAAAGCACGCAACGAAAATAGTTATCATCGTGGGACCCCCGCACTGTTACATATTATTATAATTAATTTATTTATGTGTACACTCAAACAAGGGATTTGGTACACTGTTAGCTAACTCGCAACTACTTTTAAGCAATGTTATAGGTGTGCTAAGTAGTAAATTCAGCTTAAAAAGTTATTACACACAAAGTTTTTTTTTTTTTTTTAGCCTATATCGTGTCCCACTACTAGGAAAGGCAACCCCTTTTCCCTTCCAAATCTCTCTGTATGGTGCGATTTCTGGCCATGTTGGCCAGTAAACATGATTAGATCATCAAATACGGCCATAAAAAAGCTAAGTGTGTTCCAAATGAGTCTACAAGGCCCTAAGCCTTGTAGATTCATAGATGTTTCGATTCTCATATTCACAAAACAGAAAATAATCTAGGTGGCTTTACAGCTGACAATGAATACTTGAAAGATAAATATTTTTGCCTGTAAACCAAATAGTTGGTTCGACTGTACTTACATATGTTTACAAACATGTGCTGACGCACTTTTTTTAGTCTTTTGAAAAAATATTGAAGGTTTGTTTAGTCTAGTTTCAATGTCCCTCTTAGGGGTAATAAGGGCTCTACAAATCTTGAGATTGGGAAAAGATAAGGCAGTATAAATTGAGTTTTGTTACGTTTTTTCGGAACCTTCATGATGCCTCCCTGGACCCTGGGTTATCATCACGCTTGTAACCCCCGAGGTTAGGCAGAGGTGTGGCTATAGTACACCCACATTTCGCCAGTTATGTTGAAGTCCCATGTAAGGGGCAAGCCTATTGGCATCAACCGTGCCTGGTTAAATCCAGTCTCCGGGCTGAGAATTTCCTCAAGTAAAAATCCAATAGCACTGCCCGACCTGGAATCGAGCCCAGGACTTCGTTCCACCACTAGACCAACGCGCAGTCACTACTATACTTATATAATTATACTATACTTATACGGCATTAATTATATACACCGTAAATTTTTAAAAGTATCCTCATTTTAACTTGAAAAACTTAACATGACTTTCTTATTGACCCCTTTGTAATTTAACAACATTCCAATGAAATATTGTTATAACCGTAGAAATATGTTGGCGAGTAAAGATCAATTGAAAATCGATGTCAAAATAACACTAATCAAATTTCGGTTGTAAACCACACAAATAGCAAAAAAAATGCAAAATTACGCTCCTTCCCGCCGCGCTACGGCTTGAAGGCGTGACGGCCCATATTCCCCGTAACATTATCTCCCCCTAACTACCAATGGGCAGGCATCCATCAAACATCAAGCCAGCAGATAAAGCCGCGATCTCACTCATTATACGGTGCCAGTAAAACTGGCCGATCCATCACTTGCCAGCTTGGCATACTCTGCCACTTCCCTGGCATTATGCTGCCAGAGTAATGAGATCGTTTTGTAAGTTCGATTTTGTAGGAAACTTCGTTCACGAAGGTAACAATGTAAGATGTATTACATAGTTTAGTACGATCTTGATTTACCGTTAACGTATTTTTATGTCATTGAACATTTCTTAATGTATTGTTAGTTACCTTAAGATTTTTAAACACAGGCAGAATAATAATTTAGAGGTGAATAGTTGATGATTAAAAATATACTCTTTCGAATCATGTGAAAGTTAGTAACGATTATTAATTTATTATTATAAACTCAGAATCACCATGCCCTCATTGTAATAGTGAAAATTAAACAAAGGTTTATTTATTATTTTTTTATTAATCAATAAACTGTTGAGTTGTTGTTTTGTTGAGTTGTGTGTCTTTGTGTGTTGTGAAAGCTCTTCGGTAAACACCGATGAACTTTCACAACTCACAATACTTACTTCTATTTCAAATCTTGAAACCACAGCATCCCGCCTTTAGTGACACTTTGATTGCCTAATACAACCTTTCCTACATTTACTATATGTATATGGTTTGATACAGACTGTTAACCAAACGTATCGTATGACATGAGCACGAGATGTCAAGTGGAGTCAGTGATAGTTACACTGTATTCAAGATCATTCTCGTCAAGTTGACGACAGAGTGTAATTCTGTGTCACTTGATAACGTGGTACTATTTGTTCTCGATATACAGAAATAGGAATTATAGAAATGAAGATCTCAGTCAGTGTCAGATCTCAGTCAAAGCGTAGTAGGTTCCTATGGAGAAGAACGGGCAAGAAAGTCCACGGACACTCTTTTAAATCAAAATATTGGTTACATCATTTATGATGAAATTATACATGTGAGAACAATGTAGAAAGACGTGCACGTTAAAAGCGTCCGTAATAAAAAAAAACAAACGATTCAAAAATTAAAACAAATTACTATTAGTAAGCCATCTTCACTAGGGTCTTTCTAAAATCGAAATAGCACATATATTTACATATTTGTTTAACAAAAACATCTCGTTGTACCTACCTGTAACTCTCCCCCTTTCATGAGCATTTAATTAAACATGACATTTCAAATGTGAGCGACTGAGCGGCGGGCGATGTGAAGCGGGTACAGTTTACACTGTCAGGAGCGGGCATGTCATTCGTGACACTTGAGGTACCAGTGGTTCTCGATTCCTACATGTACAGTTTTTAAAGTACTTAAATATTTTATTTTAATAAATAAATTGCTAATACTTACATGTCCTAACTACGACCTCATTCTAATAGTTTATTGAATACTTACTTTAATTTGTTTTCAGGTTTATTTTTTTATTCGTTTATTGGTGTTTTTACGCATAGCGTATATCAGTACCATCGTATCCTAAACAATTGTACTTTCACAAGACTGTACTTTTAAATTGTACTTTTTAGGTTAATTTAGGTTAGGCACTGCAGTATTTTTCAAGCTGCAGCAGCAGATATAGTTTCGTTTATAGGGGCTTTTACGCATAGCGTATATCAGTCCCATCGTATCCTAAACAATTGTACTTTCACAAGACTGTACTTTTTAATTGTACTTTTTAGGTTAATTTAGGTTAGACACTGCAGTATTTTTCAAGCTGCAGCAGCAGATGCACTTTTAATCTGATGCTATTTTGGTCTGAAGGTATGATGGTGACTGCCCCGTAGGCCTCGTGCCTGACATATTAGGTCCTTCCTGGGTTCAAGTCTTATTGGGGTTTATAATTAGGAATTTCTTAGTAACAGCCCGGAGTTTGGAAGTTGGCGGTTTGATACCCCCGTGCCTTGAAAAGCACGTTAAGCCGTTGGCCTTGAGCTTGATCTCTGCAGTTGTGTCGGATTGCCGTCCTATCGGACTACGACATTGAGGGTTGAGCACCTAGCTGTATCTGCGCACACACTTGTACACTATAATAATACCTCCCGTGCCGAAGGCCGATCTGCGCTGAGATTGGTCGCCATGGCCGAAATAGTAGCTAAAGAAGTTTTAACGAGAGAGGGATTTAATCATTACCTACTTCTGGCAGTTGCACTCTCAGTCACTTATGCTTGGTTCCTATAATCAAAAACGAATCGTTTTGCTAACCAATGGTAGATTTTTCATTGCCAAACTGGGCATATAAATAGATTCGTAAGCTAATTTTTCCTAAGATAGCTACTTCCATAATGGGAGGGTCTACTATGCAAAATATGAGGTCTTTGCTTCATTATTAGTAAAGACACTTACCAATAACGGTCCTTATGTAATAGGAATCAGCCAATAATGCTCGTATTTTAGTCTGATTTAAGTCTATCAATACACACTAGCTCGCTTACTAGTCGATAGACCTCCTTCCATCGCAGACTAAATTAAAAACACACTCAATAAACTCAAACAATGAACTTCCATTAAAATTAAAACTAATTTAAGCCTTCTAATCAAAGTCTAATAGGTAGAAAACCTTCATTGAGTCTAGACTGAAGACTGGCTGGAATGCTAAGGGGGTCGGTATAAAGTGGTTGGTTCTAGATATTCCATACAAATCTGTAGGTACACTTCTATTATATGAGGCAGACGGGCAACGGCCTGGCCTCAGAAAAGGCAGGCTTGTTCTATAGTGGGGACAAAAGAATAGGTATTGAGAGTAATAGCTGTTTTGAGATGCAGAGGAAAGGTCGTTCACTTGTTGAAGAAGTTAAGTGTGCTGCGTATTGGAAGTTACTTATTGAAGAGAAATTAAACTATAGGTTTAGGAGTTATTACATTTCCTGCTTTATGTAGTAGCCAAAACTGCATTACTGTGTAGGATTGTATTATTTTGTATTTATTTCTGTATCTATCTATCCGTGACATCACAGCGGGCCTTATCAGAATACCAGCGCTGTGACATTTATTATTAAATGTCGCAGCATCATGCTGAGATAGGAGCCTTTTGGCCTCGCACAGGACTTTCTGTTTTTGTTTTTTTTTTTTTTTAATTTTTCAATCAGTGTGTGTTTCGTTTAATTGAGATCTCCTGTGGCTGTCTCAATAAATACTTTTCTTTATTTCTAGGAACTGAATGAGTTCCATACGGATGAAAGCGACGCGGACGAGTACTTCGACACTAAGTGTTCTTTTGTTTTTATATGTACAGTTAGTTAGTTATTTAATTTATTGTTAGATTGTATAATGTATGTAAGATTTATATGTAAAGTATTTAATTGGGTTTGCTAATCAATTTTTAAGGTTTCATACGTGATAAAAAACATAAGGGAGAAATTAAATTAATGAATTATGAATTTGATTTGATTTCTGAAATTTACCAACCTGAAAGTTATTTATTCTTAAACGTGTTGAAGATGACAAACATGACTTAACGGTCTTCTGTCATCTTTGAATTTTAGTAAAACGTTTTTTTTTAAAGTATTCTTCTTTTTTTTCGTGTGGTTAGTTACAAACCATGTGTCAGAGTTTTATGGACCTCTGAATTAACTTCACATGCCGTCGAGAAATATCTCTTAGGCATGCCAGTTTCCTCACGATGTTTTCCTTCACCGTTTTTTATGCAAGTGATAATTATACAATATGCACATGAATCCGAAAAGTTGAGATATAAAATATGCACATGAATCCGAAAAGTCCGAACTCGAGACCTATGACTTGTCAGTCCGACGGTCACACCACTGGGCTATCACTGCTAGTACTTAGTAGAAGATACTACATTAAAATATTTAAACCATTAAACCAGTGCACACACTGTAGATATCCGTCTAAGATACCTATTTACTGTACCCAGGTGAAAATCACCGTCCCGGTGATTTGTTACAAAGAACCATCTTAATGTTTGGTTCGAGACTCTACCATGTGTTCTAAACTCACGAGTTAAACTTAGCATCTACTGAATATATAATCCATGTTATAATTTATTACGTAATCAGTACTTTTATCCAATAAGCCAAAACGTCGAACAAATAGTTTTTATGACAGCTGCGCGCACAGATTGTACGCGTGAGTCGCCGACGCTACGAAATGTTGCCATTTTTTTTATATTTAGGACTAACTATTGTGTTTATTTTTTTTGTCTTATTTTGTTATTTATGTATATGCTGCACCGGTTGACGTCATCACGTCAACGCCGGCTGTCGCTGAAAACCAGCGCTGGGGCTCTGTCTCGCATAGGGTTACTGTAACCCAGCATTATGCTGAGCGATGGCCGTTTTGCGTGGATGTGACGCATATTTTCCTCCAAAATATTTTTTTCGTGTTTTTTAAATAGACGTATTTTCTTTCTTTCTTTTCTAATATTTTGATGTTTTCTTTACATTTCGTTGACCTATGTTATTTGAGATGCACATTTTGAGGATTTTACTAGCAATGCCTTTAAGTAAGGCGATTTTGGATTCATCATTCACAATGTTCAGAATCTGATTCTAGCTTAAGTACTATAGAGTTTTAGGTCCATTGCTTTGTATAAGCATTTGCTTAGCTTCATTTTTGATTCACCTTCCATTTTTTTGTGATAATAAATCGAGAATTTCATTAGTAAGGTTCCACATCCTAGGTTCCGTATAGTGTGTACGTCTAATATTTTTATTGCCCCGTCAATATCGAACCTAGACAATTTATGTTAGAAAATATTAGCTCTGATATTTATCTGGTGTTCTGAAAGTCAAGTGTGTAAATATTGCAGATTTAAGTTTCAAGTGGATTTTGAATGTGACGGAGTAAGATTTCTATGAGTTTTAAAGTAGTTGTTATAATATTTTTGTGAGAGTTATCTGATTCTTTGAAAGTTAGAACTTATTTTGTTAAATAGTAGTCGATGTGTCAGAAAGTGTTTTTTATAAGGATAAAATCTTTTGTATATAAGGTTCCGTACAAGGTTTTTTACAGTAGGTGACTTGTTCGTCGTTACTTTTTTTCTAGAATTCCGTATTATTTGTTAAAACCACAACAGTTAAGAGCAAAAATCGCGTATTGGAATAAAAGGTAAAAACGTCTCTCGTCTGGATTTTCTGTTCAGTTACAGCTGTTTGAAACTTTAGTAGGCTTGCACAGACTACCCCTCAGCCTTGGGTATGAATATATTTACCATAACATCTCACAAACATAAAACCATTAAACGCACCTTTGTCCACACCATAAAAATATCCCTCTAAGCGTTTTCGTCACCCACCGTCCGTCCCTCATTTTCATTCAAAACGCTTTTTTAACAAAACACACAATTTCGCGAAGAAACCCTCAAAAAGCCATAAAAAGCACCATAAAATTTCCATTACTATCCGTCCGGGCAAAGCGGGTAAACTGCATGTCAAAGGTTAAAAATGTCGAAATAAATTATGAAAAGTGGAAAAAACTGGCCAAGTGCAAGTCACTAGAGCGCAAAGGATTCCGTATCTACCACCATAACTATTGCCCCCGTATTAACAAACGCGCAGTGAAGCTATGCTAGAGGTAAAACTTGAAAAAAATATGGTTAAATCGTAGTTAGTATCTACTGGTCTAACTTTATTCCGGGTTTATTAATGAGGCGGTTATAGTTTTTGTTATTTGTCATGATAGAGATTTAGGAAAACCATCTACTTTTACAATGTTTGTAAATATGTGTGCGCCATGTATCTATCACATAATTAATTTATCTTTCGTTGCTTCATTTTTAATTATTTTGACGTATTGTGGTATAGGAATTTTATTCTAGGTACATCGACTTCACATATAAATTATATAACTAATGTACTTATACAAAATATTGTAAAACATTTTAAAAGGTAACGGTGGAGTTTCTTGACCATTCTTCTCCATACGACAACTACCTTTTGGAAGAGGCGACTCTAGAATCAATTCAGTTTTTTTTGTTAATTTTGACGTTCAAAATTGCCTTACAAGGGCCTATTTGAAATAAATAATTTGACTTTGACTTTGGCCTTATAGTAATACACACGTACACGTGATTTGTTTACTGGCTACCTATTAAGGTTTAGAAGATACAACCCTGTGGCATACACGCACGTAGGCAAACTTATAAGGTCCTTTTGACAATGTGGTCGTCATTTGTGTACGGAACCCTAAAAATGAATAAAAAATAGTTGGTAAACAAAAGCTGTTATTAATGGGCGTAGTTGATGGTGGATATTTCTCAAAATAACCCCCTTTTGTGGGCGAGATAGACTGAAGACGTGTATGGATCGGTTTTATTGTCAGTGAAATGGGATCGGGTGTAGGATTTTAGCGATACAATATGCAAAGAATCTTATTCATTCTTCTGTCTTGGTAAAGGATAAATGGCATGACTATTGACTACATTGCTTTGTAATATCAAATTAATTAGTTTTGGAGGTTTATATGTCAGTACTACTAAACGATTATAATAGTTAATTTACTAAGCCTTCGCTGTCCGTCCGTCCGACTGTCTATCAGCGGGCAGTATCTCATGAACCGTAATAGGTAGACAGTTGAAATTTTCACAGATTGTGTGCTTTTAGTGCCGCTCGCAACAAAAAATTAAAATGTAATAAAGTTAACAATTTAATTTGGTCCCCAAACTAGTAACAAGTTTTTCGGCGTATTTTTGCTTGATCTTAAAATGGTACCATTTTCAGGTGCGAGTCCGACTCGCAGCTTGATGTTTGAACCAATTCTCCTTTTAGAATCTTCTTCTTAGTTTTACCGAGACGTACACACGGCTACACATCAAGCTATATATTTCCAATACAAGCTGACCTCGCATTGTACGGAAATCCTACTGAATGCGAGATCAGCATAAACGCCTGTAGGTTTTAATTCCCTTGCGAGTGTCGAAAATTTGCGGCATAAACGGCTGTATCTTTTGATTGCGTTGGCTTAGAAGTTTGATTTTTTCACAGCTCCAAGGGACAGTAGATTTGAGTATTTGATATAAATTCCAGCTTGATACCTCCTGGTTCGCGTTCCCGCGTTTCTGAGAAAAACGGTCTTGACCGGTGGACAGACGGACGGACAACAAAGTGATCCTATAAGGGTTCCGTTTTTTCCTTTCTAGGTACGGAACCCTTAAAACACTCACACATAACCCAAACTCGAGTCACCAAGCACAATTACTAACACACACACACACTTAGACACAAAATACAACTCAATCAAACATAAACACAAAAAAAACAACAAACAAACACACGCACGCAAACCACTCAATAGCATGCATGCATTAAATTCCCTTCATTTTATATTATTTTAATTTTATTGCAAAACTGTGAATGTTCAAAAAACGGGTGAAGACACCGACTCCTGTAACACAGGCACCACCCAGCTCAGGAGGCTTCAAATTAAAATGTAACACCTTTTTATGTTAATAAAACATTTTCTATATTATTCTATTGCTTTGTAAAATAAAACTAATAACTTAAAACGAGGGAACTTGAAATTTAAAGTTGAGCTTTAATTTTATTTTAATGAGTTTTTTACAGGTTGCGATGCTCATCTATTTCTCCTTTCAGACTATTCTTTTGTGTCTGTGTAACTTAGAATATGTGCATGCAGAAATAAAAATCACACATGCACTAACACCAAATCATTTCAATCTGGAAATATACATATAATATACATATTAGCTTTTATGAGCTCATCATCTGCTGTATTTTCCCAACTAAGTTAGGGACGGATTTCAGTCGACTCTATTTTACAGCAACCACCCAATTACAAACTTTTCTTATATCGTTGGATTTTTTTGGCGACCATGCAATTATAACCAACCTCTGAAAAAGTTTAGTAGTCTAGCAACTCTGGCAGCGGATAGTTGGCAACACTTTCAATTTATATTCATGCCATTAGGCGGTAAATAGAGTGCCAATGAAAAAGCGATATACCCCTACGAGATGGAATTTTGGTACTTCTTGTGAGACACACTGAAACAAGAGTTAGTTACAAAACTTACTCCAGATTATAGAAAGCCTAATAATAAAAAGTCATGGCAAAAAATTGGCTCAAACGGCGGTCACATGCCCAGTGGGCGGCAGTGTTACTACTGCCGTGATTTTTTTCATATATCCAAAATCGAGCCATTTAGCTAGCAGGGAGGGGAGGCACTTGTGTCTAACAAAAATTAGCACTTTAAAGCTTAATATTTCGCAAACGGATCCCTGTGTCCAAAAATGTTTTTCACACACTCGCAAGTTTTTTGAACGACCTTTCCAACGACACCCCACATCATCAAAAAAAACATCCCCACGACGCCTGCAGGTACGCAAAAGAAGAAAAAACATGCACTTTGTCGGCGTGATTAGTATGTATACCTATGCCAAATTACAGCTTTCTTATGTTATTCCATATTTGTGCAAAACAAAACTGTGTTCTGTGTGTGGGTCGCAACCTACAGAGGAAACAGCAGTTCCTGCTATGAATACAGCCAAGGTAAAATTAGGTGAAATTCCTAGACAAATATTCCAGCTAAAGCTTTCAAATAGGAGGCCTATAACCTTAGCTTTGAGACCTTTGTCCTCCCCAATAGCTTTTAGGCTCAAAGGGGCCATCGATTTGTTTTACCAAGCTTCCATTCGGGAACCAGTAATTACGACGTACCCATAGCACTAAGCACAGTTACCCAATACGGTGGTACATCCCTACTTCGAACTCACCGTCACAAATGAGTGATGTGAAAGGTTGCTATTGGCAACTACGCACGCCTCATTTGCTAGCTATTTCATTACCTCTGTCTGAACCAGAGTGCGTTTGATGAGGGCCGAGCGACCCAACCATTTACAAACTTTTGTAACAACTGAAACAATCGAATACCGACACTATTTTTTGTGTTATAAGAGTTGGGTGGTACGTAGTTGTAAGTGTGCAGATCAAGTTTGAGAGTTTCGAATTTGGAATAAAGTTCGCACATGCAATTTTCAATTTTATTGTCCATGTGTCACGAGCGAGTAAAGGTGCTTTATTAAGTTTGCTCGATTTTGAGAGGCATCAGGTACTGTTAATATTAATATGTTTGTTTTTGATGTGACCTCAATTATAGAGGCGTTTAACTTGGAACAGAGATTAATGATTGGGGTCCAGTTTGTGAAATATTGCGTGAGTTGGATAAACACATCTCGTTTTATTTATTGATTGATTAATGTTAAATTCACTTCTAGCTAAGTTAATATGATACAGGAACAATTAAAACATGAGAATTAAAATAAATAATAATTAAATTCATTAATTCACTGACACACATTGCCTTTTTATACAGGGTGGCGATTTAGGCACCAGCATCCGTCAAGGCAGTGATTTTACCTGTAATTGAGAATAACTTTCGCTATGAAACTCATTATAACCCATAAAAAAATCTTTCATGCAAATAAATTGTATAGGAATTTGTTATTTTTTCCCCCGAGTCAGTTATAAGTTTCATAGCGAGAATTGTTTAGTTTGATTGGTAGAATCACCCCTTTGACGGTAACTAAACTGCCACCCTGTATAAAGAAGGCGAGCACTAAGGATTTAAAAAAAACATCCCTTATGCGGGTTAAAAGTTTCTATGAATATTCATAATTTTTACCAATGTGAAATCCCATCAGGCTTATAAGTAACAAGATCTCATTTGTGACCCAATTTACAGGACCATCGATACTACTATCTATAATATTCCGATCAGGAAGTAAACAAACCCAAAGAAGAGTATCTATAACCCACTAACCGAATCATAATAAAATGCAAGAAATACGGACTCCTATCACAGCCTCCTTACAGATGACGTATTTTTTCGCAACAAATCGGTGCCTAACGGTGCAAGTTAATCATCTGGAAACTATTCTCTATTCAGAAGCTTGAAATTTTTCGAAAAAAAGGTCTAGGGAGGTATCCGACTCGAAGGACCAGTTTACGTTGGTCCTTCGATCCGTATAGCTACACCCCTTGTGGTAAAATTGTGGGGGTTTTAAGAGGGGTCAGGGCATCCTGGTTTTAAAGGCCAACAACGATGTGCTCGCTCAGCCATTATTTCCACGTGATTTGACATGTCAATGCCATGGATGTGAGATAATTTTTAAAAATAGGTAGTCACGTGAAAATATTGTATATTATATGTAAGAAAAGTTGAGACGGAGGATTATAATTTGGGATATTCGAATAGTTTATTCTTTTGTATGTGTCTTTCAATACCAACTTGATATATCAAAGTATTGTAATCTTCTTACTTTTTCGTGTGGTTAGTGAGTATCGCAATAGTATTATATTATTTATCTTGATATTAGGTAGGCATATTTTGTTTAGCAGTCTACTGTTACTAAATAAAGGTCTCTCATCACACTAATATTATAAAGGCGAAAGTTTGTGAGTGTGTATGTTTGTCTCTTCTGCACGCTAAAACTACTGAACGGATTTGGATAAAATTTGGCACACAGATAGGTTATAACCTGGATTAACATATAGGATACTTTTTATCCCGATATTCCAACGGGATCGAAACTTATGCGGGTGAAACCGCGGGGCACAGCTAGTCAAATAATAAATGAACCGGAGTTTAAAAAAATGCTCATATGTGTGTATTATTTATTATGGTGTACCTACTAATAACAACTCATTTTAGGAAGTAGAAATCATGTAGGTAATTCATATTAGCTAATGCCGCCAGTCTCTTGGGTACATTACCAATCAACAGTGTTGCGGAGGAATTTTTCGACGCAGATTTAGTTGGGTTGGGTTATTTTATTTTAATTTTAATAGCTTGTTTTTTTTTTTAATAAATGATTTGACCTCATTGGTTGTATAAAAAGGGTGATAACCTATATTCTTAGCTAAGTAGAAAATTATAATAACCTAAACCTACTTAATACCGGGCTGAATGTAGAAAAGCTTCTTATTCCTCCAACTGAAAAACCCTATAAAAACGACCAGAAAAAAACTGGAAAATATGATGAAAAATCTCCAATTGCTCTCAGTATTCCCATGATATATCTCTCTGGGTGCGTGCAGACGACGTTTTAGATTAACATGCCTGGATGTGGCAGCTCAGGACTAATGTCAGCATTTATCATACGCCATAATATCGTTGAAAACAATTTTCTTATGGGAGATTTAGTTCTGTGGTAAGGTGTTTTTGTTGGGGTTATAATATTGTTTTTAGTTAGTTAATGTGCTTTAAAATTGTGAGTTTAGAAGGTTTAGATATTCGCTGACTAATTATTTTGATGTAACTTGGAAGACAGTTTCAAGCTGATTTAATTTGAATTAGGTACCAAAATTACTGTAGCCATTATAACATGAAGGGGCTCAACAGTCTTCATGTGTAGAAAATGAAATATACGCCCGGCGCATCTTGGACAGTCAGACCTGTTGCACCTTGCTCATTGCGGACTATAATATTTAAACATGTACAAAAATTAAATAATATTATTAAAATTCAAAATATTTTATTTCACAAAACCAACAGGGCATTTACGACACGATTTTAAGAAGCTAGATGCACGGTTCCAATTGGTCGTTTCTTAGTAAAGAGCCGGCAAGAAATTCCACGTTTACCTACTCTTTTAAAATAATTGGCTGGTACAATATTTCTTAATTACAATGTTAACAAGTACTTTACAAAATAGAAAATAGTCAACAAATCGAATCACATTGTGTGAGCCTATTATGTATTAGTTTTACGCTGCTTTGAGTTGCTCTCTTAAAGATCGTACCGTTACTAGAACAGAACTTCAAAATCTAACCACCGCAGGCCTTATACAAGAGTCACACTGAGCAAACCATAAAAACGTGACGTCACATAAAGACCTACACCCACAGTTCCACCGCCACCTAACCACAGTGAAACAAATCAGTGCTGATACAAGCATTCAATATCCCCCGCCAAGGGACAAGGGAGCAACGCTTATCCCGATCACCCCAATTTTTCTATTGCCTGAACGCGTCAAATGGGGACACTTGCACCCGAATTTATTAACGTGAATCAGCAATTCTGAATTTGACAGATTTATTTTTTTCCATCCCTGTATGGATTTTCGTTTAAGGGATAGTGATGACAAGTGTGTATCGTGTAATCATGCCTTTAGCCTGAGGGATGAGCAATGTGTGGTGTGAAAATGATGTGTAATGTATACGGGACTGTCACATAATGTAAACGTATCAAATATTTACTCACAACTCTTGCATTTTGCAGTTTCCCGTAATGGAACGGGAAACTGCAAAATGCAAGATTTTTTAAATAGGTTTGGTGTTGAATTATATCTTACGTTAAAGAGTATTTAGGTTTTGTTTTTTTGCCAAAAACTAACCTCTGGTGACCTTATTTTTTGTGAAACATACACAACAAAACACAAGTGTTACACTTGGTAATAAATGTTGTATTGGACAGCACCCAGTTCGAAATAGATGTAATTATGATAACTTCGAACGTATTAAATTACTGTTCACGGTTTTTCATTCACAAGGCTGCTGGCGAAGATATCCTTTAATGAGCTTGCACAATACCTTGCTTTTACCATTAAAAAAATTTCGTTGGAGCCAAAGCTCGCACTCGACTACCAGACCGGCATAAAATATCCAAAAAACCACCATCTTTTTAATTCAACTCGCATCCTATACGTCGTGATGTTATCGACGTTTCAGCCTGCGTTCGTCCGATAGGGTAGCGGGTTCAAGCCCGACTCGTGCTGATAACACGGTGATGTAGGAGCGCGTGCCCCCGCATATGTTCCCAACATTACCGATAACACACAAACATACAGATTTTTGACAGGGGAAAAGAAACCTTATATAGCCATGAGATAAAGTCGGTGATGAAGGAAAGATATTTCGCTCATTGGCTTAGCAGTGCGTCCATAATTTTTTAGGTAGGTTTAGAAAGAATGGTGTTATGTAAAGTATTGTAAAAGTGATAAAAATTAAGGCAGTATTTAATATTAATATACTGGAAATAGGTAACACAGACCATCATGAAAAACTAGATTGGTAGAATAGATTC
The DNA here is from genome assembly GCA_963853775.1 of Xanthia togata. Taxonomy (NCBI): domain Eukaryota; kingdom Metazoa; phylum Arthropoda; class Insecta; order Lepidoptera; family Noctuidae; genus Xanthia; species Xanthia togata. The sequence continues at coordinate 4,449,883 of OY970802.1, read as the reverse complement.
TCTCAAAAAGCTATGTTTTATCAGCGATTTCAAAAGAAAATCGCATTTTCTTTTTGATTTAATGAGATTTGAGCGACTGCCGTTTTGCGTGGATGTGACGCATATTTTCCCCCAAATTGTTATTTTCGTGTTTATTTTTTTTTCTTTGCTTGCGTCATATTGTACCGCAAATAAATGTTTTTTTTATAGCCCTTATTTTGACTAGATATACATTGTGCACAATGTGTTCACTATTTTAAGGCATGCAGCAAGATTATGAACCAGAAAAAAAATATGGGTAAAAAGTTATGGTGGGCATTGTATTCACAAAGTAGATTTGAGTTAAAACGCCAGAAGCGGACGCCCAAGAAGAAAATAGTGACCTTGTTGGCGATTTTATGTTCTATAGAAAGATCAGGTGCGTAGTACTCGCAACCGGCGGTCGTGTATGACCAGATGTGTGAACGTAAACGAAGCAAGAGGAGTATGTAAGGATCGTAGCAGGTGGCATTCTGTAGTTTCTACCTTCCTCCATGTTAAGAAGGCGTGAGTTTAGGTGTGTATGTCGGGCTGGTGTCAGCCACTCTACGTTCAACCGCTAATTTGCATACGTAATGGGTGCACTACCCTATCTTCAGTAGTGGAATACACATATCATGTGAGTAAATACAAGATCAATTTTTACCATTTCCACTCGAAAATGGGCATTTTATTCATCGCTAACAGGGAGTGTCGATGAATCTTTTACTCACTGAGTGAAAAAAAAACATTTTGAATTTGAAATAAGCACGAAATAAATTTCCTTTTTTACCACTAGTTGTATAATCTACTATTGTATCACTTACAAAAAGAAAAACTCTATCCAATTTCTTGCAACCCTCATTAAAAATAACACAGAAACCGTTTTAAAATTCATCCCATAAATCATTTCCGCGTCACGAACTTCAGTTGACTAAACAACTATTTTTAATAGTCAGTTGGTTCGTGGGAGAGGGTCTTAATAGTCAATAAAGTGATAATTACTGGGGTCTGTCGATGATCCATCATCATTATGGAAGTTAACTGACTAGGGAGTGTTATGAACTGTTTTTATTAAGAATCATCAGTTTAATTAGATAGTGGACGGGATAGAAATTGCTCCATTTTTTCGTGAGTTTTGTCCTTATCCGACTACGGCGAAGCAAAATGGAGGGGATAATTAAGACCTGTTATAGGTATGTGTGTACGCACATCAAAAGTGTCTAGGGATCAAGTACGTTTTAGAGTATCACCGCAATCGAGGATTGTTATTTTAGCTTTTTTGGATCGTTATTGATTATTTTTAGTGAATTCATTATTTGAATAAATAATTTTCTTTAAATTTTGATTAAAAATAGAAAATCAACTGTCAATCAAGATTCCTATAGAAGTGTGCGTTTTTACAAAAACCATTACAACTTCTGCATCGGAACTGAAAAAGTTGCATCGATAGGGAGCGACGACATCATTTGACACGAAAAGAGATGATGAGAGCCGTCGGAATATGGCAAGCTGGTTCCAGACAACGTACTGTGGCTGTCGCTCTTGGCACTACACAGAGCATCATAAGCCGCCTCTGGACACGCTATCGTATCACGGGCAGCGTGGCCGAGCGACATGGAGGACGTTCTCGCATCACCACTCGCAGACAGGACCGGTACATCCAAAATACTGTTCAAGGAATCGTACCATGACCGGCATGATGTGGCTACGAGGCTCCACAGCTGTTCAGGCTTGCTGATAAGCGACCAAACAAGTGGGTCTGCGTTCCCAAAGGCCGTTGAGAGTTCCACCTATAGAACCCCGCCATCGTAGGGCCCGTTTACAATGGGTTCGCGAACACAGAAATTGGGAGAAAGAAGACTGGCGTTGTGTTGGCTTTTCCGATGAATCTCGTTTCGGTATTGGCCGGATACAAGACGTACTTGAGTTTGGAGGACCTCTGGATGTCAAGAACGTTTGAAATTTTTTGAGGAAGTTCATTCTTATGGAGCAATAATGGTTTGGCCCGGTATTTGGATCGGTGGAAGAACCGATCTCGTTTGGATCAGGGGCAACCTCAATGCTCAGATTTATGCGGAAAGGATTGTTTCAGACGTGATCATCTCTTTGCGAAGCCGGTAGGATGAATTATGACTAATGCACGACAATGCACGTCCACACACGGCTACAGTCGCACTCTTGCCGATGCTCGCATCAACGTTCTTCCGTGACTCAATCGCTAGACCTAAACCCAATTGAGCACGCATGGGATATGTTCCAAAGAAGAGCTCTGCCATGTATGGATGCCGTGCATACCCCTCAACAACTTTTTGACTGGTAAGAAATAAAACCATTCCTTAAGCCATTCCCAGCCATTTCTAGCCATTCGTCAAAGTAACTTTGATGAACTGATTTTATGCACGCCAAATCACTGTGATTTTGTGATTCGTGTCAATGGTGGAAACACTGATTATTTTTTTATTTAACTTAGCAATATCAATGGTGGTGAATGTGTATGTGAAAGGTGGTGACCGTGAAAGTGAATAGTGTTGAATTTGAAGGTGAATTATTTCATTATAGTTAAGTGAACATTGGAAATTATAATTATGGAGCCAAAGATGCGGAAGGAGGATGAGATTTATTTAATTGTGTCAAGCTGTTTCTCAGTGTTATCATAGCAAAGGGTTTTCAAATATCCAGTTACTTTTTGCTTATGACTGGGTTTATGTAATGGATAAATATTTTGACTCTTGTTAATAATAATTATAAAGATAGTCTCAGTAACCGAAAAACTTGTGGGTCAGACATGACCGGAAATATTCAGTTCTGTACACAGAACCCTTTCTTCGTTTATCCTTCAACAGATCAGAGTCATAGACCAGCTGCGAGTGCTTTTTGAGGACTGTGTGCAGAACGAAAGTTTGTCTTATAGAGAGTACACAACTTGTACACAGAAGGGAAGGCCCGCAGCAACCTTAAGTATAGCAGGTTGTGCTTTTTCCACCCTACAGAACGCCACCTTCTACAATACCTGCATCTCTAAATATTATCTAGCATATCAACAACATTTTGGCTTAGGTATTATTTTGATATTTCAACCTACCGTACCAATCTGCCTAACTTTTTCCCAACTATGTTGTGGTCGGCTTCCAGTCTAACCGGATGCAGCTGAATGATGGATGTATTTTACATGGAGCGACTGCCTATCTGACTTCCACAACCCAGTTACTAGGTAATACGATACCTCTTGGTAAGACTGGTTGTCAGACTTTCAGGCTTCTGACGACCCGAAACGACTGTCAAAGATACACGAATGACAACTGGGACCAACGGCTTAACGTGCTTTCCGAGACACGGAGGAGTCTCGGTGTGAAAAGATGGTCACTCATCCACGGAATAACCCCCTCAAACGTAGCTTAACCTGATGGATCGACCCGTGCGGCTTGTAGCGTATGCCGTACCACAGATAAATAATTTCAGCAATGTACCTATAGAATATCGCCAAAATCACGTAACTATTGTATCCACCAAACATACAATACAACTATTTTCACATCACATACCTTACTAAACTAATGACTAAATCATAGGCGAGTTAACCGTTCACTGCGCGCCGATCTTATTAAACCCTTTGTTGCACGAAGGGTCGCTAAGACCCAGCTGCCGAAGAAACTACCCTCACTGATATATGGCGGAATTAATACCCACTTACACTTAAGTCTATGGAATCTATTGTTGAGGAAATTTCCAGTTTATAGCCAAGTGACAATATGGACACGAGAGGATTTTGTTGTTAATTGGTAATGGGGAATTAATGGGTTGGTTTTTGAATTGTTGTCTTGTTAAATAGGCATCTGAGTTTGTTTCGGTCTTTCTTCTCAGGGTAGTCGGTTATAAAAGACCGAACTCATGATCTAATTTTGAAACATAATTTAGTTTTGACATGTAAAAGTTGTTTTTTATACTAATTTACAGAATTAAATATCATCTAGTAGGTACGTATTGGTTATTAGAATTTAATCAAAACTATTTTCTATATTTAATTTTAATTTCGATACAAACGAGATCTATGCAATCCCAAACCCAAAAAAATATGCAAATGACAAATATAATGATGAATATGCGTGTGACATTTATGTCACACGTATTTGCATATTTTTGCGGGCGTGGTCGTGCTGCAGTCGGCATCCAAGCCTGGATTTAGTTTTGGCGGAATCAAACTCAAAGCATTTATTTCAATTAAACCATTTACAGGCACTTTTGAATTGTCAAGGGGTCAGTCAGTCAGAAATATGAAGCTAGTTGCCCATTCCAAAGCGTAGGTTCCTATGGAGAAGAACGGGCAAGAAACTCCACGGACACTCTTTTAAATCATAATATTGTTACAAAATATTGGTTACATCATTCATATTGAAATTATACATGTGAGAACAATGTAGAAAGATGTGTAGATACGTAAAAAGCGTCCGTAATAAAAATATAAAAACAATTCAAAAATTTAAATAAACCGAGGCAGATAAGAGATGACCAGTCCCTACTGACGGCGCCTGTTCACGAACATGACGCATGGATGAATTAAAACTAAATAAATAAATTGCCTAAAATTTCACTGTCATAGATTTCCGCAAAGTAACACTTGATTCCACAACTTATTAGAATGTAATAAATTAATAAAATTGACGATTTCACCTTTGTATAACAAGCGTTTTTGCCACTAAAAGTATTTGTTAATAATATGATAGTTTAAAGTATGTAACTGAAAAGAAATCAGCTTTTAGCAGTGAATGTATTTAGGATCCAGAAGTCTAGACAAATAAAAATGTGCTACATTTTAGAGCCCAATACAAAAATCAAGAAACATTAATATCACGATTAAGGCTAATTTAGCTTTAACAAATTATTGTTACACACGATATCTTGGTAACAGTTTGTGTGACGATAAAAACAAAACAGGTTAGTACTTACGTCAGGATTTAGCGCCATTAGTCACAATTTATTGGTCTACGTACCTGAAAATAATAAGAAAAACAATTTGTAGTAGGTTCGCTATCACGAAAAGAAAAATCTAAGCTAAATAAAAGTAGGCCTTCTAAATGGGTAAGATATAAGTTATTGCTCAGACCTTGACCATAAAAACCAGAGTTGTTGAAAAAATATGAATTTGCCAGAGATATCTCGATAGCGTATTTCACGCTTTTATTGGCTTCAAATTAAAATTTAGGTTACAGACGTACAGCAGGTATAAAATATGCTTGGAAAATGTACACAAAAGTCTAAACAAATTGTTATTTTTTTAGCATCATTATATTTTGATACTAAGATTAAAGTCACAGACAAATCATTTCTTTCAAGTGGGCTATTAAGAGGCGCTTTTTTGACCGCCAACATTTACAAGAAAGAAATGATTCTAGTTGGCCCTTTCAAAAGGTACCTACTTAGATACATATGGAGACGATTACAAACGCAAATTACACATTAATATTAATCAGCTTTAAAATCCGACAAACCAAAACTTACCTACACTCACAGGTAATCAAAATTTCCCAAATACACTACAGAAACTACAAAATTAGCAATATCCCCCTTGAATTAAACAAGCATATCTCATATACGTTCTATTAATCCGTCTGAAGCAAGCTTAATTCCTCAGCCAATAACATCTCGAGAAATTAATACCTACCTACCATGTTTGTTGCTTGCTCAAACCAAAGTGCGTTGGGTCGAAAGTACCCCAGCGGTTAGTTACGGGTTAAGGCTTAGCGAAATAGAGCGTTTGTTTGCTCGTATGTGTAAATACATGTTTATGAATGTATTTGTATTATGTTTATTTGGTATTTTAGCCGCAGGTTGGTGTTTATTTTAGTTGTTAATTGTAACCGCCAAAATTGTGTCATCGGCTTAGTGCAATATTGATGAAACATATTCCATAAAGTACTGTAGCGGTTTTACTGCCACATACGAACTACGCATCAAAGACATGACGTCACACAAATCCTGCATCGCGCAATTAGAGTTTTCCGCGCGTACGACATATTTAAGACTATCCGATATCAACAGTTGGGGAGTTGCCCGCCAGACACAACACCCGTCTGGTCGGAGGATTCTTCCTTTTCTATGCTGGTTGAGTGAACTTTACACCCTGTTCCTCATACCCCTAAAGTAACAAGCAGGCAAGAGGACTGGTCTGCCTGCTTAGGTTCTTAACAATTTAATGTCACCAATCGTCGGTCGGTCTCGGTGCAGCGGTCTGACACCGCGTACTCACCAATAAGATCGTTAATTCGTAATTAAAAGCAATCGCCGCGTGAATACACAATCGTTCGAACTTTTTTTCAGTGCGCCGAAAGAGGGCGCTTTCCGGTTCTTCGAACAAAAAGTGACATAATTATATATTGTGACCGATCGCGTATTCGACGATCGCTTTTAAATATAACGCGGTCAAATTGTTCGAATAACGGAAGGCAAGTTTGTGTTTGCGGAACAGAATGAACTCGACGGTCGCGTGTTCGCTTTGGTTGGGACGCGGCCTAATGTCTATCACAATTTATAATACTGTTCTAGGATAGGAAGATATGGTCAAAAAACAATACTCTTGTCACTTACATTTTTCCTTACAAAATCTGATCTACGTGTAAAAGTAGAATTTAATATATGTAGGGACGTTAATGATAGATCTACAAGCATCGCATTCACCGAATCAATGTTACTTACGTAAGAAAAGTGTTTTCGGTAGGAAATATCATAATTATAGATAACTATGAAAAATCGCTATGTTGTCTATAGGTTTTTATCTTTTCCTGTCTAGTTATCAACAAGTTTCATGTCAATATTCTGAAGTATTTATCTAGGTACGGTATGTCACATGTTTCAAGGCCAAGGTCATCTATCCACAAAGGGCATCGAATCTATCTAAAACATAATACATAATATCGCCTGTATTTCCCGAATTGTTAGGCAGCGGTGTACCTATAGTATACCCATATTTCGCCAGTTACATAGTTGCAAATGTCGCATGGTACTATGTACGTTATATTGCAAAAAGTCGTGCATATGTGTGATGGATTTAAATTGCCAGGTTTCAAACAAAATTGCTCTAAAGGTGTGTCCAAAGTCCAAACATTGAACGGCAATAGCGCGACAGCAACGCGCGGCGTTTGCAGGACACATTTCTGCCGCGCTCTAGTTAGGACTAAACGGACAAATGTTTGCGTTTAACAGAAGCGTACGCGCGGCAGCCGCGCAGGATTGCCGCTATAATTAGGTATGTTAGGACACACCTTAACGAATAAAAAGTATATTTTTACTCTAGCTAGGATGCTTTGTATATTCTAAATTCCCCAATGTGAAATACTTAAACTAAGAATTGACTACATCGGTACATCGTGCAAATATGTAATCTGTAACCACATTATAGGAGAATATCAGTCAGTGTTTATATTTTTAACGTTGTTGAATAGGAAAATTATTTAAAAAACAAAAAACCCGACTGCAAAAACGCATAACTGAAAAGAGAAAAACAAGCAAGAATCTATAGAATTTTGATATCACAGCCGGGAAAAACAATGTGTTTTTGCAAAATACGTATATTGATGAAATAATTTATTTTATTTATTTATTTAATTTTTGCTAACAAAATCTGATCCACGTGTAAAAGTAGAATTTAATAAACGTAGGGACGTCAATGGATGATCTACAAACATCACATTGACGGTTTTTTGTTTTTTAAATAATTTTCTTTATTTCAAGCTTTTTAGTTTTATTAATATAATATATACCTATATATTTGGAATTGACTCATTAGGTACTAGCTTTAATTTGATACTAGTATTGTAGTAATTTATTTTAAAAAACCTTTCCCTCCCTTTTTTGTATTGGTAGATGCAATAAATAAATATTTTATAACCTATCTCACTCCCACAAGACGAATCTAATGACACCTCATATGCTAAAATCCATTAAGCCGTTTACACAGCGTGCCAAAGAAATAGACATACCTACATAAATACATAGAAGGTAGAAGGGAAATTCAATCCAGCTTTTGACGAGATAACTTTCAAGTTAAGATCAAAGTGAGAATTTGGTCTCTAAAACAATAAGCTGTAAGAGCTACCTCTGACACTGGCGGTGTCTCTCTATAGCTTTAATATTTACCTATGGTTCCCTGGCTTTCTCAAAAGCGTGTCTGTTTTACATTCAATTCTAGGTGCTGTAATTACACCTGCTTTGGTTAGAACCTTAGGCGTTGGACAAGAGTTTCATGTGTCTACAACGAAATTCAACTGGATTGACATATTATGCAAGCTACTCGGTAGCCTATGTCAATTCAATACATTTTTTACTTTTCCGTGTTCTTTATCGCTAATAGAATGTCACTTTGTTTAAACCCTGTGGTACTTACTATCAGAATTTTTGGAAACTCTATGTCTATACGACGAAAGTGGTTATTTTTTGCAAGGTTCCCCTATGTTTTTAAAGTTATTCGAATTTCCCAGATAGGTACGTATACTCAGTACCTACACTTTGATGACTATCTCAAAAAGTATGTGCTATCATAAAATGACACCCTAAAACCGAGTGTTTTTAACCCATAAAATCTTGCGGTGACTTTATTAGAACAATTTTTATGGTGTCACCTACCGTTATGTTATCCGGACAAATCGAATAGCATGCCAGAATTTACGACTACCCATTAAATTTGAAACCTCGCACTTTTGGCAGCATTTTACTGTTAATCATAAATGAGGAAATTTAATTAAGAGGGCTCTGAGTTTGAGTTTATGTAAGATCCTGCAGTATATTATATTGAGAGTTTAGAGGAGCATATATTATTGTAGGTAATGTATGTATCGCTGTAAGATGCTTATAGCCGTGATATAGTTATATCCCTAAGGATATAGCTATATTCCGTAATATAGTTATATGAAAACGGTTCATAACTGTCGGAGTGTCCTAATTTTGTTACTGCCACCAATTTCGATTTCATTTTTGGTTACAGTTCTAACTTAGCCCAACCTATTTAGTCGGAGTGCCCTAATAGTTATATTACTAGCTCGTGCTCGTAGCATAGTTATATTCCTAGTAAGATAATAATTCCTAGGTATAGTTATAGTTCTTAGTATGAACTGCTTTTATGTAACTTTATTACGGTATTTATAAATATATATTCCTAGAGATATAACTATATCACGGCTAAAACCATCTTACTCCGACATATTGTATAATACATGTCAAAATGGAGTAATCGATGTAGACACTGACAGATGCTGGTAAAAGACTTTTATTTTCGGTGTGATAATTCGTTTTTTATTGTAGTGCGCAATGTAACGCACGCAGAACATTGTGCTTATGATTGCAAGCAACGGTGCAGGAGTTGTGTCGGGATTTAACAATAAGTCATAACATTTACAAATTGTTTTCGTGAAAATGTTGAAACTTTGACCTTTAATATCTTCCTAACCAGGAGGTTTCAAGGTATGGTCCAGTATAAAAAAATAATATCACAATTACAGGTACCACAACCCTGACATTATTTTTTTGTGAGTCTTGGCTTTAATTAAGCGTCTTTTGACAGCCGTTATAATAGACTTAGATAAGAAGTCATGTGAAAGTATACGAGTAACACTCTGTCCGATTTACGGAAGAAGATAAACTGATACACAAGTAATCGTAAGTGGCTCAACTATTGCTGACATGACCGATAAAGATAATAACCATCTTGACTTTTGATAAACGACCAAACCTCGAGTACGTTTCTCAATACTTTTAGTACTCAGTCACATCATCACCGCAGTGAACACTACACGTTCATCAAAATGACGGTCGAACACCAAGATGAACCTAAAAGCAGAGTGTATCGAAGGAAAACCAAAAAGTGTCTCCAGAAAACGTGCAGCATGGAGGTTTTGAAGAAAAGACTGCCCGTCATTCAATGGCTCCCAAAATATAAATCTGAATATTTAATTCAAGATGTCATAGCTGGCATAACAGTTGGACTTACGGCCATACCACAAGGTATTGCGTACGCCGTCATTGCTGGCCTACCGCCCGAGTATGGACTGTACGCATCCCTGACCTCTGGAATCATATACGTGATCTTTGGAAGCTGCTACAATGTCACCGTTGGACCCACTGCTATTCTCGCCGCAATGACGGCTAAGTACGTTGCCGATTACTCTGCTGACTTCGCCATCCTCACTGCCTTCTTATCAGGAGTGTTCATATTTCTCATGGGTATCCTTAATCTTGGCTTTTTAGTTGAATTCATATCGATGCCAGTGATAACTGGATTTACAAGCGCTGCTGCACTACAAATTGCCGCGGCGCAGCTGAAATCATTCTTTGGATTAAATGGTTCTTCAGGAAACTACTTTTTAGAGTCAGTTCAGAACTTTTTCACCAATATTACCACGGCAAGACTTTGGGAAGCTGTGCTCAGTTCAGGGACAATACTTATGCTGATCTTGTTGAAGAAGATGGGACAAGGATGCAAACGAACAGATGGATTTGTAAAACAAATGAGATGGTTTATATCTTTGTCAAGAAATGCTGTAGTCGTGGTCATAGGAATGATTATTACTTACGGCTTTAAAGCAACCTTTGGCACGGAACCTTTGTTAATAATTGGTGATATTGGCAGTGGACTACCAACGTTTGGTTTGCCACCATTCAGCACAGTAGTTGGCAATCAAACTTATAATTTCGTAGAAATGTTCGAAGTACTAGGAGTGCGAGCAGTTGTGATACCTTTTGTGGCGATTTTAGAAACAGTGGCTATTGCTAAAGCTTTCGCTGATGGTGGTAGGATAGACGCTACTCAAGAAATGATCGCGGTCGGGCTTTGTAACATTATTGGATCATTTGGACAAAGCATGCCCATCACTGGTTCCTTCACAAGAACAGCACTGAACCATGTTTCAGGTGTGAAGACTCCTGCTGGTGGGATCACTAAGGTTTTACTTCTTTTTGTTGCTCTAACCTTTTTGACTTCGACGTTCTATTACATACCAAAAGCATCCTTAGCTGGTCTCATTATAACTGCTATGTTCTCAATGATCGATTACAGCATTTTTGCGAGTTTGTGGAGGAATAGTATAAAGGAGTTGTTACTGTGTTTAGTGACGATGGTTGTTTGTTTATCGGCGGGATTAGAATATGGAATCATAGCTGGAATTGTGTTAGAAGCCTTATTGTTATTATATTACGTAGCAAGACCTACTGTGGAAGTTAATAAACTGAAGTTTGAGAAAGGAGATCTTATGGTGGTCACTTTGTGTGAGAATGTAGCTTACTGTGCTGCTGAGCATGTTCGTCAACGGGTAATGAGGGCTACTTCTCATGGTAACACCGAAATACCAGTAGTCATAGATGGTGTTAATTTAAAGAAGCTAGATTTTACATCCGCATTTAACTTAATGGCTATAATAAAAGATTTGGATAAGACGCATCAAATTGTGCTTTTGAATTTTAGTCTGGATTTGAAGAAGCTGTGTTTGGATATTGATTCAAGGTTCGAAACAAAGTTTGTGTATGCAGCGAGCCCTCAAGAATTGACTGATATTTTTCCTAAAGATGTTTGAGATAATTGTGTAAACGAATAGGCACGGTCGCCCAAAGCAGCTTAGTAACTTGAGGGTGGAAAATGTGGTTACAGAGATGGTACAAATATGAGCCAAAGTGATGATTTTTTTAACTTTAAATATAGGAAATAGGTTTTGGCGAGTAAAGGTCATTACTAACCCGTTGATAAGATACAATGTTGAGAGGTGTTATCACAAATGTTTTTCTTGGTGAAACTTGTGACGTGTCATCGTGTATTTTATCTTCAAGTAGTACATACTTTGTACTGTGATTATGATGATAAAAATGTTGGAATTACCGAAATGAAAATGAAATTAAGATGGATGGTGGAGTGCGATGTGTAATGGATAAATCTGTAGGTATAGTCACAAGCATAAATACCATACAGTTACGCAAAATTCAAAAACGTTTTTCTCGTGGCAAATAAATTGCAACTTTGAGGAAATATCTATTTCGTAATATCGATGTCGATATATATATTTGACATAAATAATTTATGATCGTAACACCACAAAATATCTATAAATACTTTATGGCAAAATTGCTCTTGAATCTTGCTTACCTGTAAGGTATTTATGGTCGTGACAGTACCAGATATAATATTAGGGTGTGTTTTGTGAATTCTGTCTTAATCCTAGATTTGTAAGGTTTTATCAGATATTCTGCGTCTTTACGATATAAATATATTTTTACATGGATATTGTTTTAATTTGCCATGTTTTATTTTTTTATACCTACTACATGTTTTAAAATTGGTCTCATAAACCTTAATGGAAAAACTAAGGTTATTTCTTGCTAAAATATACTATGAGTAAGAAGAAAAGGACAGGATACGTGGCTAGACGTGGTGATGGTAGGTGGAGCAGAGCCTATATGGAAAAGTTGCTGAGAAACGGTAGAAGGAATGTTGGCAGACCAATAGCCAGGTGGGTGGACGACCTGGATGAGACTCGCAATGACCAGGAAAGCATGGCACTAAAGGGAGCAGGCTTATACAACAATTATTATCATATCGATCAAGATTTTTTTGCAAAGTCATTTGTCCTATGTAAACATATTTTCTTTCATACTTTATAAGTCTACAATTTCTAAGATGTCATGACACCTTCGCTACTATTGTTGCATAATGAGCCTGTAATGTCCTCATTGCTGGGACACCGGCCTCTTATCTACGAGAGGAAGTGGGCATAATCCACCACGCGGCAGTGTGGATTGGTGGATGACACATGTCTTCAAATTTTTGGTTCTAGGACATGCCGGTTTTGAGAGCATTACTGGTGGTGAAAGTAAAAACACAAAGTAAAGTGCCTGCCTGGTTTCGAACTCATGACCACTCGTAAGTTGGGGCCAGGGGGGCAACCACCACCTCTTTAAGCAGTATTATTTTAATGTTACTTCAGTGCGAGAAAGAAGTGGAGCTATACAGGACGTCTAGCTCCATCTCTTTCCCACGCTCAAGTAAGAATAAAATTATACCGTTAAAAGAGGTGGTGGTAGGGCCCAGTACCTACCACTGGGTCACCACTGCTCACCGGCCACTATTGTTGATCTTAGCACAAAACACAAAACAGCAGCATAGCTTTAGGGGTATGAGGAACAGGGTGTAAAGTTCACTCATCCACCATAGAAAAGGGAGGATCCTCCAACCAGACGGGTGTTGTGTCTGGCGGGCCGACTGCCCGACTGTTGATGTCGGATAGTCTTATATATGTCGTTCGCGCGGTAAACTCTAATTGCGCGATGCAGGATTTTTGTGACGTCATATGTCTTTGATGCGTAGTTAGTATGTGGCGGTGTAACCGCTACATAGCTATCAGCTTATGGGAATGTATTTTCAGATAACTAACTGCATGTAATGCAATCACTATCTGTAATGTTGTCAATATCATCCAGACAGTTTGACAGATGGATATCCAATGGATCAATAGTTTAAGTCAAGTTTTAGATAAAGTAGAAGTAATAGTGAGTTTAGATGTACTGAGAACTGTAGATTTTCTTTTGTTTTTATCTATGCTATATCGTGCATTCGCAGCAGACTACGTTGGAGATGGATAGGTTCCGTTAAATCTCGAAGGAGGACACGCGGGCTCGCGGACGATGGAAGGAGTGGATGGAGGCCTTTAAGATAGTTAATTGAGTCAGGCGTGACTTTGTGGAAATCTAGGCGGGAGCAGCAGGAGGGGAGCAGGGAGGTGCAGGGAGGGAGGCCTTTGGCCACACACTTACTTATTAATAAGGATGATGCCTGGGTAAAAAAAAAAACTATTTAGTCCGTCAGTCAGAAAAAAATATTAGACACGTATTTTATGCTACATATTAATTAAAAATGACTTTGATAAAACGCATTAACGTTGGGGAGTGGGGGTCACTACGTCACAAGTAAGTATAAAATCTACATACTCGTGACGTCATGGCACATTTTAACTCAATGTATCGGCTTAATCTTTTGATTATTAATATTTTATTAATAATCTACCTGACGGACAAACATACCTTTTTAGTCATCATCCCTATTTTAAAATTTTAGGAAAATCGTCTACTTTTACAATGTTTGTAAATATGTGAGCACCATGATTAATTATCCACCATCCATCCCATAATTAATGTATGTGTCGTTGCTTCATTTTTAATTCTTTTTACTTATTGTGATATAGTAATTCCATTCTAGGTGCATCGTCTTCACTTATAATTATATAACTAATGTACCTATACAAAATATTATAAAACATTTTAAAAGAGTAACGGTGGAGTTTCTTGCGTATTCTTTCTACATTCGAAAAGTACCTTTTGGAGGGGGCGACTAGAATTAATTCTATTTTTTTGTAAATTTGACTTTAAAACGTGCCATATAAGAGCCTTTTTGAAATAAATGCTTTGACTTTGACCTTTGGCTTTGCCCAGGAGTGGCTAGTGAAAATTAAATAAAAAATATCGTGCATTATAGTCAATCATGTCTGTAGTTTTATATTATCAGGAAGGAGGACTTCGCTGATCCTGTGAGGACCTGTGTCATGTATGTTTGGTAGAAACATAGTGTAACAATTCAGCCCCCCGATTCAGAACTTCACGATAACTCATTTTCTTTTAGACTTAGATTTTTGGCATTTTCCATTTTATACTTAGTTTTACATGCCGTTACTGAAAAGTTCTGAACCCGAATCTCCCAAAATCAAAAAATGAATCTACCTTTTCTATGGTGCGTTTTATATTAATAACTAACTGCGCCCCGCTGTTTCACCCGCATAAGTTTCGATCCCGTGGGAATATCGGGATAAAAAGTATCCTATGTGTTAATCCAGGTTATAAACTATCTGTGTGCCAAATTTTATCCAAATCCGTTCAGTAGTTTTAGCGTGAAGAAGAGACAAATATACACACTCACAAACTTTCGCCTTTATAATATTAGTGTGATGTCTCTCCCATTTGTAATAGAATTTCCTAAAAATGTACAGACACACAGGTCATAGTTCCTTAAAATTCAATATAACAAGTACTCGCTTTTGAGAAAACGCTGCTCGGTCGTTTTAAATTTGTTATTTTGGACGTGAACCAACGTATAAAGATAGAGAGAGGATACGAGATCACTTTTATTCATTGGCGAAGTACAGTCGAGCTGGAAGTTATAAATATGGATTTAAAAGCGGCCATATACATTTTTTTTTAAACATTTAAATACGAGTTCGAAAATTTTTGTGGGTACCCAATAAATTGGAGTACTCGGTAATGTAGCTGAAATATATGTTTCGGATATTGGATTTAAAATGCCAGAACGTCTGTAGGAAAAAATGAATTTTCCAATTTTCCCGCTGTCTTGTGGTTGTGTGTTTGTATTATTGCTTTTACCAGTGTGGGTAATTTAGGTAGGAATGCTGTTGTCTTATTGGTATAATCAAAATTTACACTAAAACATTTTTGGTGTAGGCAAAGAGCGGCTTATCGCTCTTGGCGATTTTCGTTGAAAATATTAGAATAAACAATATTCTTAAAGTTATAAAATTATCCAATATGGTGGCCAGTCCAATTTAGATAAAACGCTACAAAATAATTTGAAACTCATACAGTCTATCCAATAATAAAACGAAATATTCTCAATTTTCTCATTTTAACATAGTCATATCACATATGGAGTATTGCCATTTATTTTATCGTCTGTACTTTTCAGCGTAGCCTTGACTTTGCCAAAAATCAGTGTCTAGACTAGCAAACGACTCCAAGTATAAATTATTTAAATTATATGAATATTAAGCAAAGATACGAACGTGTTTTGTATGTAAAATGATTTATGGAATGGAAATGGAGGATGCAGTTTCACTTCAAAAGGCTCTGTAGACTTTACTTTTCCATCTAAGTGTGGGAAAGTACCTATTATAAATTTTCGCAGCTATACCAGTCTTTGGTGATGAAAAAGAAATGGGCAAAATAATGGACAACGAAACTAAAATCAATGTAATTAGCTAGCCACCTAACTTCCAATCGGTCTGCTCTTGATAATTGCTAAGAAAATTTTAACATTTCCAGACAGTGATGATGCACCTCATCTATACAGAAGAGATACTAAGAATATTAGCTGTAGATGCCATAATAAGGTTTCAAATGAGCTCTAGTTTAGTAACTTTTCATCTGCAGATAAACTCATAGGGTCATCTGTAATGAAATAATCATACCTACTTCCAATTCAAAATTCGCCCAATAATTTATATCCCAACATATTCGTTTGTCTTTGTGGGTAACTCAACGCGCATTAAGCTGAAATCAAACGCGATTTCCAATTAACTATTGTATGCCAAAACATTCCACTTTGACGTCTGGTCAAAGTAACTTCAAACGCTCCCCACTGTACCCGCGTCACACAAGTGTCAAATGTGAAAAGCGGTGAAAATGGTCATAGATGATGTAATAATAATTCGTATAGATGCGTAACTCAAATTAAAAATCAGCCAGACGAAGGCTTCACTATTTATATATTTGTATTTAACACTATTTTTTTTTAAATAATTCCTCAATGGTCTAGTGGTCCCAAGCGCTACTGCTGAGCATGAGTTCCTGGGTTCGATTCCCAGGTCAGGCA
Source organism: Xanthia togata (assembly GCA_963853775.1). Lineage (NCBI taxonomy): Eukaryota > Metazoa > Arthropoda > Insecta > Lepidoptera > Noctuidae > Xanthia > Xanthia togata. The sequence goes on along the minus strand of OY970802.1, from coordinate 4,433,259 downwards.
AAGTCTTATTGGGTTTTTCCATCTGGCATTTCTCAGTAGCAGCCCGGAGTCTGGATTTGTGCCTGATGGCAATAGGCTCGCTCCCTATTACTTGGGACTTAAACATAACTGGCGAAATGTGGGTGTACTATAGGTACACCTCTGCCTAACCCTACGGGGATTACAGGCGTGATGTTATGTTATGTTAGAAATACACAATCTGTGAAAATTCCAACTGCCTACGGTTCATGAGATACAGCCCGCTAACAGACAGACGGACAGAGGAGACTTAGTAATAGGGTTCCGTTTGGCACCATTTCGGTCAGGAACCCTAAAAAGATACTGTAATTTAGTGGTGGCTTATGAGTTGCAGGTTGTAGGTTCAATCCTAGGCAGCACTTTACTTCTTGTAATTTATTTAATCACTACTGCTCTCAAAACGGTGAAAAACGGGAAATATCGTGTGGAAACCGGCACGTTAGAAACAAATGATCGACCGCACTGGGCCATATGGTGGGTTGGTTACACAGTCTACTCCCTCCAATAGAGAAAGCCTGTCCCAGCAGTGGTAACTTTATAGCCTGATTATGCTATGCTTATAAACCTACCTATGGGTGACAGAGACGATCCTCACGCGCGCAATCGTTACCAATATTTAAGAGACTCGTGAAGGAACATTACTTGTCGTTGTGATCTTGTTCTCGTAACTGTAATTATCTATATTCTTCATTTATTTTTGTTGTATATATATTTAGTAAGTATGTATGAATTAATGTATCTATTATTTAGGATATGTATATATCTGTGTATCTATTCTAGTATATTGTGTACTTTTTATTTCCACCAACGACAGCCCCATTTGATGTCCACGCAAATCACTGTCCATTCCAAGGTTGCCTGGAAGAGATCGCGGAAAGCGATAAGGCCGGGCATTGTATATTTTGTAGTGTTTTTTTTTTTGTTATGTATTTTGGTGGTGTACAATAAAGTATATATATAAATAAATAAATCCTCTGAACTTTCTCTAAAAGTCCATCGCCATATTAATGGCCGCCAGGAAGGTGCAGTGTACATGGGTTTCGCTTCTATACGCTTTCATTACTCTATGACATAGTGAGTACGGTGGAAGCGGTGAACAAGGTGAACAAAAGAGGGGCGGCGCCGCGCGACTCTCTTGTTTATCGGCGACACGTCAATCAACGCTTCCTGTAATCGGAATGAGATGTTGGAAACTGTGGAGCGAGTATTGAACATGCTGAAAGTGAGTTTCATTTGTTTTCTCTTCGTGGAACGTGAATGTAGTCGATTTATTTGAATCGATACCTAACACTTTTACTCGCAATGTTCGTTTATTTCTCTTCCTCTTTTTACGTTAAATCATGTTGGATAGCATTATGTTTTGAGTTTCATGCAGGTATAGGTAACAGTGCTAGCATTATTTTGTCATTAATAAGGCTCATGTCTTCCTGTAACCGACAATGCGTACGATTCTTTTCAGCAATATTATAGAGACGCTTGGTGAAATATAAATGTTAGGAAGTTAGTGGCTTAAACTAGCATAACTTTAGATTTAATTTTTAGAGATGCATATTTTATTGTTGAACTTATACGTAAGCTATGTTGTAAATTAAATATCAAACTACAACATGACCCAAATTAAAACCAAACGATTTCAAAATAATATCTACAACTCTGAGAATAACAAAACTGAAAAATCCTTCACATTTCCCTCTTCAAATCTCAAAAACACCATAAAACAATAAATGTTAGCTATTTATTCCTCACGGTACTTCCACACTATTACGACACAACACCGCCGGACCGGCGCCTATGGGGCCAGGGGTTCAAAACAGAAAGGTTCTGTGACATTTTGCGATATTTAATATTTAGTTATCTTTGCCTTGTTTCCTGTGAGGGCGGGAATTTGATGATATCATTAGCTGTCTGCTGATAAATTTAGTTTTTCGTACTCAGTACATTTCAAACCGCAGAAGCAGGTTATGTAGGAGAACAATCCTATAAATATACTTGCGTAAATAGCGACCTCAATCATGAGGAAACGTGTGATATATTTGAGGAAAATAATTCCTTGCAAGAGTTTTTCTAGGAGCAAAAACTTAAGAATCCAAAATACCTCAGCTTAAATTCACTTCTTATCTCGCTCGCACGATACTGCTCGCGAACTGAGTGAGATCGAAACTAAGCGGCGGGGAGAAGGCTCCAAGGCGCCAATGGTTTAGGTTATTTATTATTACGTCGAAAATAATGATAATTTAAAAAATAATACATAATAGTATCTGTGTAATAAATATAAATAGTTCAGTTTTTATATAAAGTTTCTTTGTCTAATTTGAAGTTTTTTTTTTTAATATCAGCGTTTTATTGTTCGGTTAACTTGTAAGAGACTTGAAGGTAACTTTGGATTTATAACGGTCGAGAAAATTTTATGGAATTTCCGACACAATGGAGGATCATGCTAAGCAATTTGAAGTATTAAAGACTCTTAATCAAATCAACAATAAATATCATCAAAACAGTGATAATTTATTTGATGTTCAAAAAACTCTTTAGTACACCAGCTACCGATTTCGATCAACAAATAAACTTAGGCAGTGATGGATATAGGCTTTCCACAAATTACTTAACTTTCCGTATTTTCCTCAAATTCGAACTAAGTGCCAAAAGAAAAACAATTTTTCCTAGCCCACACGATTCCCTAATCTAATTCCAGAAGCTTCTCCCACGAAGGTCATCCTTACCAAAACAAAGTTACGCGTAGGGTTAAGGCCGGTCAAAAGTATAGTCACCCTCGTAATTGATTTACCAATTTGACAACAATTCCCAGTACACTATCTAACCATCATCATCAATGGCAGCCTTTATTTCTTATCTAATTGTATGCTGCACCGGTCGACGTCATCACTGTTGTCGCTGGAAATCAGCGCTGGGGGGCTCTGTCTTGCACAGGGTCGCGAATTATGCTGAGCGATGGCCGTTTTGCGTGGACGTGACGCATATTTTCCCTCGAATTGTTTATGTTCTTTATTTGCGTCATGTTTGCCGCAACGTAAACGTATTTACTTTCTTTCTTAGTATAAACGTCCGTGCGAGTCTCATCCAGGTTTTCCACGCAATATTTCGAGCTCAAGCTGTTGTCGATCTGCCAAAACTCTTTCTACCGTCTCTTGGCAAACATTCCGTTAGGGCTCTGGTCCACCTGCCCTCACCACGTCTAGCCAAGTGTCCTGCCCACTTCCATTTCAGAGCCTAACTGTAACATGGGCAAATAGACCTGGTCGTCTTATGACGTACAAGTGATATTCAACCATAAAGGAACGAAGGAAAGGTGGTAATGGAATTACGAGGTTGACTCTGCCTCGTCCTATGTCCTCGGAAGGTTATCGAGCTTAGTAACATAGTCCTGGATATAAGCCAAGACCATGTTGTAATGAATTTCCCAATTGATTTATTATTCGGGAAGACTTTCCCGGGATCGTTGACTTTCGGTTATTATGATTATTAAGATAGTGCCAAGAAAATCAATGTGTGTTGTTTGTTAATCTTAGTGTGAAAGAATTACAGACAGATTGGCAATTCTATTTAGACGATTTGGACATAAATTAGCCACAATATTGATATTACTGCTGAGCCATTTTAAATTTTTATCGGATAAATTAATATTATTTATGTACAGACAGTAAAATACCTAGAGAAACGACATATAACTTTTGAGTAAATCAACAGCCTAGTCTTTTCCCAACTATGTTAGGGTCGGTTTCCAGTCTAACCGGACGCAGCTGAGTACCAGTATTTTACATTCAACGACTGCCTATCTGACCACCACAACCCAGATACTGGGTAATACAATACCCTTTGGTAAGACTGGTTGTCAGATTTTCGGGCTTCTGACGACCCCGTAACGACTATCAAAGATCCACGAATGACAGCCGGGACCAACGGCTTAACGTGCTTTCCGAGGCACGGAGGAGTCTCGGTATGTAAAGATGGTCACCCATCCACAGACCAACCCCGGCAAGCGTAGCTTAACCTGATAGATCGACCCGTGCGGCAGTTATTACTTAGCCACAAGCCCCCTATATAACTTTTCAGTACAAAGATGGTTATTATTTTTCTTTCTAACAATCGAGTTCGTCCGTCGTTAATGACAGCATATACGAAAAAATGAAAAATATTAATAACCAATAATTTTAGTCTTACTTTGAAACAACCTTAATTGCTTCAATTTCCACCATTCCACCAAAATATCGTTCTATTTAGGTAGGTTTCAAGCCATATCTACTTATGGCTTGAAACCTAAGCTAGAAATTTCACAGCCGACCTTGACCATTTGACCTTTTTACCCTAAACATAGATTAATTTCGTCTATTGAATGAAGTCTATTTGACCTCAGCCACCCACTAAGACCACTAAGCCCACTATTCTTGCGAAATTCCCAATTAAGAACTTCTCACTTAGCAAAAAATTCTGCTCCAAAAGCAAACTCCATTTCCGTAGCACCAGGGTCAGGACGAAAATAAACCAGGTAAGCTAGACGGTAGACCGTCCAGATATAGTCGACCTTGAGAGGTGATATCGTATCGATTGCGCAGTGGAGACCTCTCGGCGCCGGTCGCTCTCACTCTCAAGAATATATCTATTGTGAACATGTTTTTATGATCGAAATAAAATTGGTTGGATGTTTTTCGAAGTTCAGTTTGGTTTATGTGGTTCGGTTGCTGATTTTGTGGGATTCGTTGAAGGTCTATTTAGATGTGTGGAAAATCTATGCAATGCGTTGTTCACATGCGAACTACGCAAAAACCTCACGTCAGACAAATCCTGTATCGCGCAAGCAGTGTTTACCGCGCGATCAGCATATATATGAATAACTTCCCGGCATCAATCGTCGGGCAGTTGCCCACCAGACACGACACCCATCCGGTCGGAGGATCCTCCCTTTTCTATAGAGAATGAGTGAACTTTACACCCTGTTCCTCATACCTATATCGCGATTTAGCTTGTAACATCAAAATTATAATGAAAAAAAAATCCGCATAATTTTCGTTTCGGCACAAGGATTTTATAATTTTGTAATTTTAAATTCCTGCATCGTAGTAATTTAAAAAGCAGACTCTACCAAACTGGCCATAGAAAGGCAACAATAAAGACACATTCAGTAACAATGAACTCCATATAAATAAATTAGTATACTTTTATTTAAATAACACATAACGCATTCAAATCCTGGCGCACAATGCTTTTATTGCCGAAATCTTCCGGCTTAACTCCTACCGTGGTCTCGGTGACAGGAAAGCATTAAGTGCCGGTAACATTGGAACCCAGTGGGCTTATAATGAACTATTTTGGGTAATAAAACCTTGCATTAAAACCTCTTTTATGCTTAGAAACGGTTTCTTCTTTAATTATGATCCGGGAAAATCCGGGGGGGAAAAGAACGTTGTGGTCTAAAAGTTTAGTGTAAAAGGTTTTTAGAAGATATACCCTTTAAATACTTGGTCTATATCTGCCAGAAAGTGCCTATAATTAGAGCAATAGAGCGGTTTACAATTGCTAGGATTAACTAGCCTAGGCCCTAGGGCCATAGGAAATTATGAGAAACTATTGAATGAGAACACAAAACTATGTCAGCTAAGTAGTAGATATTAGTAGTCTTGATTGTTTGAGTAATGGGCAATGAGCAAATGACATGACCATGCATGACACATCACATTGACACATGATAGATACGTGGTTCCACAAAAAAAAAAAACGGGTTGCACTCCGGGAGTGCCGGCAGAAGTGAAAACTTGAATATTAACGTTGTGCATTTTTCCGTCTTACGAATTTTCGATCAGGTCACGTGTCCTGACTCGAGTTTAAATTTTTTTACCCATCACAAAAAAAGTGCACAACGCCGCTAAATAAGTTTTCACTTCAAAAATTGTCTATGACTGACTATTACATATATTTTCTGAATTTATATTCTCGCGTACATACAAACTAGGTATAGCAATATTTAACAAACTATTTAATTAGGTACTCAATATAATAACGTTACAGAGTTTAGACTTATTTCAGTCAACCTATAGGTATCGAGGTTTGAACAGGATTAACGCGGCTAGGACTAACCTACTCAAGTTTACCCCTGTGTCACGAGCCGCACGTATTATTAATATTATTACGGTATCGGAGGATATATTTGGGCAAAACCTGCCGAAATTCATGCAAATGGCTCAAATAATACTTGAAAGAAGTATGATATTATAATAATATGTAATTATATGTATAATTCTTTGGCATTTTGCTTACAGGCTATTTTTATTTTATTTTTTGTAAAAAAAAGTGTTACAGACCTTGTAATTTATAACATCGCCTTGGATGAATCTGTAAAGGTGTTATAATTGTAAATAAATAATAATAATAATAATAAATAACTTAGAAGCTAAGCGACAAAACACCAAACATCATGTTTACATTCCGTTCCGTTAAAAAACCGGTAATGTTACGGTAACTGTCAAATGAGATACTTTTACACTTCATGATTATACTGATACAAAAATCATTTGTGGCAAATCATATAATTTAATTTCATATTTAAAATCAGTACAAATATTACTAATATTTGGACATCGTGACAAAATTGACATCAATATTACTTGGACCAGACCAGTTCAAATAAACTTTTGTCCTTCAAACATCAATTGAGAATTCGGTATTATTTAGATGTGTATGTTACTCAATCATGTTTTACTCAAATGCGTCGCCAAATTTATCATACACGTTAACTATGATGTTGTTTTCTTGGAAAAAATATACCATGGTGAGATTGAATCCAGGCTGAAAATAAATAAGTTTATTGTACAAAAAGAAATAAAATACATTTAGTCATACACTAAAACAAACAGTACATATGGTGGACTTATACCAGGTTGAACAGCTGGCTCCCGAACGAAGTATAAAGATAATTGTATCTCAGGAGGAACAAGTATGTTTTGAAACTTGCTGTGCCTAGAAGTTTTCAGCTAAAATTACAGACTAGCAACCTGTTACGTCTAAGCAAACAGCATTAAAATGAGTTGTTTCTCACCGTACTATCAAGTAAACAACATTAATAACTTTAAATAATTCCCCGGTGGAAAAACTGGCGAAAACCCGGAATGGTGACGTGTAGTGCCGTCACATCCGGTGGCTATGAAAAATGGCGTCGGCTGCATTTCCGGCCGGCCACCGATAATGGGTTTACCTTGCATTTTATGGCGTTTTGTGCTGGTTTAAACCGTTATTTTTCGAGGATAGTTGTAGTTTAGCAATACCTGCCGATATCTTTGCGGATGGTTGCGCTTTTCGTACAAACGGATTTTACACTAGGTTAGTCAATATTCGGTGCAGTTTTTGTGGTGTTAAATAAATCATCCGTTAGTGTTGGATTGAATAACGATTTATTGTGACAACGTTACGTGAAAATGTTTGAAACCTATCAGTTTCGGTTACCGATGCAAAAACTCAGGCAACGTTTCAAAATACACACGCTTTATTTATACAGAGTGTCCCTGGAAGTATGAATCAAATCAAACAGGGGCATGGGCAAGGTCATTTCCAAACTTTTTAACTCGAGCATGTCGGTGAAATTTTATATGGTTCAAAAGTTATGACCAATTTTAGTTTTTTTAATAACATTACGCATAGTGCTCAAAGAAAAAAAAATCATTAAAAAAATCTACAAAGGATATTTAAAAAAAAAAACAGTACGTAGAAGAGGCCTTTCTTTTGGTAATACTTTTATGCAGCTAGAAAACACGTGTTCAATAAGAAAAAAAACATTTACTGAAAAGGCTTCGGTCTGTCATACATTTTCAAGCTATTTTAATGGGAAAAAGTGACACTAGCGGAAGTTGACCACGTATAAGAAAAACTAGCCCACGCCCCTATTCGTTTTGATCCATATTTCCAGGGACACCCTGTATAATAACACTAGATGACAAACAAAGTTGCTTTATTGAAGTTCTCAAGTTTCTAAAACTATGACGATACTAAACCTTACTAAGGAAAACAATGGCTTTTCAGGATCACTTAATCTTGAAGTAACTAAACCAAGGAAGAAACCTACACTTTGTCAAATTTTAACTCAAACTCAAAGCTTTTATTTCAATAAAATCAATTACAGGCACTTTTGAATTGTCAAGGAGTCGGCCAATCAGAAAGATGAAACTAGTTGCCCATTCCGAAGCGAAGTAGGTTTTAAACTATAGTGACAAACAGCCTCTGTTACTCCCACCAAATATGTATCTATCCGTCCTTGTTTACTAAACTTAAAGCCTACTTTAAACAGCAGATAACTTTAACCCATTTCAGCTTCGCTTAAACCCCAACTAACAAGCACGTTGGTAAATCATCGCAGGCGCCATGCCGTCGTCCTAGCATGCCATTTTTTATGCACCCCATAGATGTACCATAGACGCCTGATCCCGAATAACGTTAGAGGGTTGAAATTGGTATTTTATGAACGGAAGCGAGTTATATGGCATAGAAAATTGGTAGACTGTTCGACGTTTTAAAAATAGGTCTTGGGAGTGCGTAAATATGATTATAGAGTGAGGTATTACGTACGTAATGCCTCAAATATATCCTCCGTGCTTTTGGCACAAAAAAGATGCATCCGAGCCATCTGCAAGTTAAGAACAACAGATACATGTATCTAAGCCACACTTTAGGGATTTAAATATTCTGCCGGTACCTTCACTGTATATCTATGAGGTTCTGATGTTTGTAAAAACCATTATGCACTTGTTTACTCATGTGGAAAGTCAACGTCGCTCAGATAAGTTGAAAACAATAATCACCAGAACTGCTTTTGCTTATAAAAGTGTCTATGCAATGGCACCAAAATTGTATAACAAACTACCTTGTCATATTAGAAATTGTAAGAATAATAATAAATTCAAAAGCGAGCTCTTTAAGCTACTAAATGACAAGGTATATTATTCAATCAAGGAGTATAGGATGACAAATTTTGAAGAATTTTTATTTTTTATAATTTTAAATACTTAACTGTGTTTTTGAAATCTATTGACATTGTGTATTTTTCATGACATCTTCCTTAAATTATTATGACAATTTTATAACTTGACATGCCTAATACTATGTTTTTTGACATTGTTAATTTGTTTAAAACTACTGCATGAATTCTTTTTTTTGTTTTAATTTTTATAAATAAGTTTACTATAACTTTAACTCGGATTTTGTATGCCTATAGGCGGAACATGGTTTGTGCACTTGACATTTTATATTGTAAAACTCCTGTAATCACCTATGTTTACAAAATAAATAAATAAAGTATTATGATACTTTTCCACGAAAAGTTTTAAAGTATCTACTAGTTTACTCTCACGTTATATCACCAATGTTTCAGCACTAAATTACGCTCAACTTTTCCTGTATTTCATGGTATTATGAATGCGTATGTCACCTACGAGTGTTAAATAAGGTATATTTCAAGTTCAATTTTAAAATAGTTTGTAAAGAGCTCTTGTGTTTTAGGGGCTAACCATGGACCGACTAGCGATTCCCAAGATCTCAAGCAATAAACTGTATAGAAATATCAAACATTTCAGTGAAATTAAGCTACTTTTTTAATGAGACCTGAATAAATTGGGTCTAAGTACATGGTAATTAACCTCATTAGGCGATCGAAAGCTTTACTTTTTCAATAGATGCGTACAAAATGGTGAAGCAAAATCAGAGAATTTTCACGGAAAACGAGTAATTCTCCCTGAGCACTCTCATTTTTAACGACGCTCTTGACCAACGTTTGTCATAAAAGCGAACCCTCACATTTAATCCTCGTTGGGCAAACGCCGCTTGGCGCCAACGAGGCGAGCAATCTCGCGAGTGCCTGCCGAAAGTTATCGACTGTCTTGTCGATACATTAGGGTATCCCTTGCAATATCGTAAACACCTCATAAATAACGTGCATGTAGTTTTTTTTTTAATATCTTATTTTAATCTTGGATGGCTTCCTTAAGAATTGGTGAGAAGGAGGTTTAAATCAAGAGAGGTTAAAGACCTGGGGGAGGCCTAGGCCTTTGCCCAGAAGTGGTACGGATCAGGTTTAAAAAACTAAGAGGGAAAATTGAAAATATGAAAGATCAAGATTGTCTCGTGCCACTAATTAAAACTGATAAAGAGATTCGATAGTCAACAGCATAATTTAGTTGCCAATACAAATGTCCAATAAAATGGCTGACATTGATTCTACAGTGTATGATAAAGTTTATCCATTTAAACTCGGAAAATCGAAGAATAAGAAAATACTGACAATTTCTGAAGAAGTCGATCGGCCACCTTGGTTTTTTTTATCTTGATTCTGTTAACCGAGTGCCTCAGATGGAGGATAATTTTTTTATGGATAACATGGTAAAGAAGGTTTTTAATATCTTATATTGTTTGTTACTCTACGTCCTATAATTATTGTAATCATGAAATGAATGACAATTGTCATTCATTTCATGATTACAATAATTATAAGACTATATTAATTTACTTTTGTTCCAAAAACACAACACTTTCCAATAATGTATACCAGCATAATCGTCAAATCCATTGGTACTTAAATCCTCCCCTTCAGAGCACAGTCCAACCCTTTCAAGATGCGCCATAAAGCATTCAGATCGACAAAAGCGGAGACTTAATTCGCATGCGCGCTACGGATGTCCTGTGACCGGATGTGTAATGTGCAGTAATGCAAGTTTGAAAGTGGAACTGTGGCGGTTGTGTTTTGTTTTAACAATAGTAGAAGTTTGTGCCAAAAAAATTGATTCTTGTTTTAGGTAATTATTTTACTATGTCTTGGGGACTCGTATCGAACGCCCGACCGTGTGAACTCCAAATGCTAAGGGCCAAAGTAGTTTAAATTAAAATAACTAAATAGCATTTGGCATGGATTTGTTGTTTATTTGCAAAGCAGTACAAGAAATCAAGTATTCTAAATATTTCTCAGGATCAAAGTAAGTTTAGTGCCGAGAGTAGTGGAAGGGAATATGAGAGTCATCGAGTTTCAGTCAAAATCAAGGGAGATTTTTCCCTTCTTCCACTTTTCGCTTTCTGCTTTTACTCTGTTTATTGACAAGATTAAACAATAAAAATAAATACTGTAGTAGCCGAATAAAACAGCGAACTTGATTCACTGCCCTACCGCACTGTGCCGGAAGCAGACACGAGGTTTGGGCGGGCGCCGTGCACGCTTCCGAAATACATTTGCATATGCGACAAAATATTCATGCGTGGGCGGGCTAGCAATTTGTCCTAACATGCTTCTCTGTAATTTTATTAACCAGACCTAAATAAATGCGAAAGAATATGTTAGACCCTTTGGGAACGTTTAGATTAATAGGAGTAGAGCTTTACCTTACCGAGAGCCGTTTCGTAGTAAAATGTTTTGGTTACCTGCAACAAGAGAAAAAGTTTGTTAGCTTTTTTTTTAAGTAAGAAATACGAGTGTTTAAAATTAAAGTTAGTTTTGATTCATTGTTGAAAGGCGTTTTCATATCCGTTTGATGAATTGTTTTTTAAACAGAGAACTATCTGTTACTTATTTGAAAAAAAAAATGTGATTTTCTGCGTAACATCACATTTTCATGACAATGGAAAAATCAAAGAAAAAACCATGCTTCTATTTAACCTGCCAAACCAACAAAGTATCCACATAATTATTTTCAAGAAGGTAATAATTATGTAGATACTTTGTTGGTTTCTTCTATTTTTCATTATTTTATTATTGACTAGCTACTGATATAGATAGTGCAATCCACGACGACGCGCCCCACTCCGCTCCGCTCAAATCAAATCAAATTATTTATCTGCTTAATACAGGTAGGTATAAAACAGGTGTTACAAATAACTATAAAGTACTCCGTATCATTACCTACTGAGGTGTGCAAATATTTATATTATTGTTAATCTAATTAAATAATTATTAAAATAACATTACACATGATTTGTATTGCCATATTATTCGGTTTCAATAAATAACTCTTACTCTATGTATCTATATATATTTTTATCTTGTAAGTACTCCTTGACATTATAATAACATTTATTCACGAGGAATTTGTGCAGCTTCGGCTTGAACTGATGAACAGGTAACTTTATGAAATCATCAGGCAACTTCTTGTGAATCAATGATGCCATACAAATAATACTTATATTGATCAATGCTGTACTCCTCCGTACTAAAGTACAGCTTACAGTACAGTAATCGCGGAGTGGGGCGCGTCGTCGTGGATTACACTATCTGTACACGCGCCGTAAACACACCAAGCCATAAACCGTGCACGTATCACGCGCACGGTTTTTACGACCTGACAAAACTAAGAGTTACGTTTACCTGAGATTTCTAAGGTAAACGTAACTTTTATACGAACGTATAAAACACATAGACCTTTCGGAATAAATTCTCTAAACAATGGTGAAAACCTCATCAAAATCTGTTCCGTGGTTTACAAGAACAACGCGGACATACAGACAAACGCGAAAAGCGACTTTGCTTTATAATATGTATAGCTGATAAGAATAGAAATACCCTATTTTCCTCACAATTCTTTATCAATCGGACATTCGCTCTAATGAATAACCTCACGGTCCTCATTTCTCACACATTGTTTCCTCCCTCACAAAGGTATACCTGCGGATATGGAGCGCGCTTCCCGTCTTCGTCAACTTTTCATATTATCTCTTCTACACCATTAGTTGGCAGAACTTATCAATTATTTATTACTCGACCCGCCTCTGCTTCGCAAGGTTCGTACGACTTGACAACACATTCAACACGGATTTCTTAGTTATCTGTAAATTTAATATTATTGTACTATACAGATTATAACCTTCCAGAATACATTGTCTAGCAGCAATAGCTTATTATAATTTAGATGAGATTTTGATCATTTTACTAATTTATTATTTTAATGATCTATTTTATCTTACTTTATTTTGTTAGTGTTTGCATGACATTGTTTAAGGTAAACGTGATGATCTGTTTTACCTCTACTTTTAATATCTCTTGCTTGCTGACAATTTATGTTGTATGTAGGTATAACATTGTACTCATGTTTGAGCAAATAAATGATTATCTTATCTTATCTAAATTATGTTCAAAATCTCATCAAAATCCGTTGCGTATTTTAGAAGAATAACGCGGACATACAGACAAACGCGAAAAGCGTCTCTATTTTATAATTTATGTAGATGTAGTGGGAGTTGAAGTTCTATCTATGTGTGTTCTATACTATGTTTGCTATGTCATCTCTAATGGTGTGGTGTGCGAGTTTTGATAGATATATCGAGCTCAAAAAAAAACAGGGTTTCATAGGTATGTTTTATCTAACCTAACCCATAACATCACGCTTTGTTTCCGCGAAGGGTAAGGCAGAGGTGTACAAAAAAACTTAAATTATGGAAAAAATATATAAGATTTTTGAACATGTATTTTTCGTCTTTGAGTTCCCTTGGTTCTATATGCACATTGAAGCTACTCCAATCAGATTTTATGAAATCATTTTGATCTGACATAATTAAAACACCAACTCAGTAAATTAACCAGCCTGACAGTCATGATTACTTTAATTACCTAACTCAAAACCGGTTATATGATAACCACAGCCAGGTAACGTTCGTTATCCGGTTAACTGAAAATTCGTTCAGTTACATCAAAGCTCAATTTCGCTGTCAGCGTCGCATTACGAATGTATGCCGTCCACCCTTCCGTTGCATTGCTATACAGGCTGTTGTCAAACTTGCGAGGATTAATAGAGGATGTTTTAAGTTAAATTACTGGTGTTTTAAATTTTCACACCTCAAATTTATTTGAAGTTGTGTCGATGCGATATTAAAAAATGCCATGTATTTAACGCGGCGACAAACTAATCTGATTTAGGGTTTTAAAAATAATTAAAATGGTTGGCAGCTACAAGCAAGTAGCATTTTAAGTATAAAGTAGCAGCTTTATATTGAGTTGTAAGCTTTGCTTAAATTTAGTGAATTTATTGTTAAGCGAACACTAGACACTGGCACTCGCCTGGTAAATAATAAGTGATTACAAAGTTACTTATGCAGTTTGTAAACGGGACAGAAATTGCGGTATATTTTAATTTTTCCTTACTTATAGGATAAACGCTAATTGTGTTCAACATTTGAAGCTTGTGTGTCTGCTAGAAGTACCTTAGAATTTTCATGATCGATAAGTGAATGAGTGAGTGAGTGAGTATGTCAATGAAAAAATTAAGGAACCTTGACCTGCAATAGTTCTTAAACTACAGGTTCAAATTGAATGTAATTTGGGAATATACCTAATTATACTAAGCCGTTTTGGTCGCTGAAAATTCAGGCTTCTAGCTTTATCCACAATGTAGTTAAAGGAGCAAAAGTCCTGAATAGCTTCGAGAAAAGGTAGTACGGCTGTGGCTTTGCGTTTGTTTTGCTTGACTTGACAGGGGCAAGGAACAAATCGAGTTTTTTCACTATTATTGCAATCGCTTGCATTTTCTTTCACCGACTTGCTCGCAATGTCTGACTTCGAAAACGCAGCAATGATCTTCCACTGTTACTAAGTAACAACAAACAACATCCTGTATACACAATCCCACCTTTCGCTTTAATCGCATTTTGTATAGTTAATAAACAATGAATTTGTGAACTCGTTAGCAAGGCGTGGTCGAGTATACGTTTATATTGTTGTCAATAATTAATGACATACGTGTTAGAAGTTGTGATGTCATTAATTTGAGGGGTGACTTTCAGGAGCTGTAGGGAACATTTGTTGATGTAATTGGCGGCAGTAACTGCTTTAATTAGAATGCAGCTTATTTCTAAAAGGAACATAACATAACATTACGCCTGTGTTCCTCGCAGGAGTTGCAGAGGTGAACCTATAGTACACCCACATTTCGCCAGTTATGTTTCAGTCCCATGTAAAAGCAGGCGAGCCTATTGCCATCAACTGGTCACAAATCCAGATTCCGGGCTGCTACTGAGAAACTCCAGCTGGAAAACCCAATAATACTTTGCCCGACCCAGGAATTGACTACAGGACCTCACGCTCAACAGTGGCGCTTGCGACCACTAGACCAATGAGACAGTCTCTTTTAAAAGTAAAAGCTTGATAAAATAGTAAAAGTTAAGCTAGTTAAATAGCTTTTTACAGAAAATTAAAACTCCTGGCTGAAATGGCCAGTGCTACTGAATACCAAGTTTGGAATAAGTGATTTATTTGAAGTTTATTACAGGTACCTCCTGTTGTTGGGTACGGAATGATACCTTAACACTAATATCTTTCCTTAACATCATCAATAAAGAAAGATAGTATTTATTGGGACTCGCACAGGAGATCACTTATTAAATTAAACACACTTTAAATATATAAAAAAAACAAAGTAAATGAAAATAAAAGCAGAAAGTCCAGGGCGAGGCCAAAAGGCTCCTATCTCAGCATGGTAACTGGTATTCTGATAGGGCCCGATTAGAGGTAGTACACTAGCTTCCACCAGGGGCTTCGCCCTCGTGAAGTATTTATAAATTATAGTCTATGTTACTCAGAGATAATGATAACATAGTACATCCTCTGGTAAAATATGTTTTTAAATCGGTCCAGTCGTTTTTGAGTTTATTAATTAATTTGTTTTCGGGTGTCCACTGAAAATCAGCGCTGTGCTGTGGGTACCCCATAGCACAGCATTATGCTGATCTGCATCTGTTTGTACATTAATATTGTTGTTTTTTTTGTATGCACGTGTTTCTGTGACAAATAAACCTATTTTTCTTTTTCGATGTTTTTTGTCTTTCTTTCATTACAAAAAAAAAATACAAATCTTTTCGCTTTATAATATTAGTGTATATTTTGGTCCTAATTTGATTACTATTCTAACATTTTGTTTTCATACAGCACTAATTTAATTCAACATGTTGAACTAAGAACTACATTCAGTGTTTTCTACTTAAATTGCGTTGTAAATAAATTCATTTCCGCTATAAAAATATTAAGCGTATTCATCCTATTTTTTCATGTTCCTGCTCCGCTGTGTTAGCGTAATTTCAGCGAAAATATTTCATGTTTTTTTCCTGAAATTATGCATACAAACATTTTAATTTACGATGTGTTAAGTTTATGAATTGCTGCTCGTGAAATCTTTTTAGGTTTTTCAAAGTAAATTACGACGTGGTTTTGAACATTTGCAAGGAGTAAAAAGTGACCAAAATGACTTAGTTTTCACACGTTCATTCTTATTGTGGAATAAAAGTTAAAACAAGGCAACACGTCTACGATGATAAATACATAATAAGGAATTATTAACTTTTACTCCACTGATTGTGGTGACCGATAACCTGGTGAAAGCACCTAAATGCAGGTGGAAAATTGGTTCCAGACTGAGTAAAAAATATAACACAATAATCACCCCTAGCCATATCATCATTTACAACCCATCCATCGTTTGTGTGGTCGTCCCCCTTCTTTAATAGCCTTCCAAATTCAAACTCAAAACTTTCCTCACGACTTTTTCACCATTCCTCCTCATCACATGCCCATAAAATGACAACCGATTGATATCCACACAGTTTTTCAGTTACCGTGCCACTTTCAGACTTCCCCTTATTAAACGTGGAGACTAAATCCTGATGTTGAACAGATCCAGATCCTAAATCCTGAAGAGCAGTGATGGCCCGCCACCCACGAAATCTGCTTAGCTCCGGCCGGTCCGAGCGTTATGTTGTAGACTCTGTCGAGCGCCGCCGACATGTGAGTTGTAGATTCTAACCCAGTTAAGCGCTTTACTTTGTGTAAATTATTTCATCACCATTGCTCTCAAAACAGTGAAAGAAAACATCGTGTGGAATCCGGCATGTCCTAGAACCAAAAATTCGAAGACATGTGACATCTACCAACCGCACTGGGCCCGCGTGGTGGATAACGGCCCGCTCCCTCTTACCGAGGAGGCCTGTGTCCCAGGAGTGCAGTGGAAACATTATAGCCTGATAATGCAAAATAAATCCTAACATTGAGTAACATTTTTCTATACATTCTGAAACTGTCAGGCAGAACAAAGTTAAATAAAACCTATAAGTACTTGAATGTTTCAATAAAACTGAACTTGAACAAAAGTGTAGTGCGTATGACACTTCAGTTAATGAGTTGCGAACTCGATGGGCCATGTTTACAAGTAGTTACATAAGTACATGTTGGCGGTTTAATTAACTTTGTCACTGTGCCAGGGCTGTTTGTTACTTGTGAAGGGGTTTGTTGTAATTATGGAGAATGGTCAGGAAGATGTAGAGTTTAGTCAAACTTTTGGTAGAAAGAAACATTACTGTATAGCAGAACCAGTAGAGCAGAATTTCAATAAGGTATACAGGTATTAGATGTATATCTGGGTTAGTGGGTTACAGGCCTTGGCTTACCTAGAAAGTATTGCAGCTGTCATATGGCAGAGAATTATCGGTTAAAATGAAATGAAAAATCTACTATAATAATACTGGAATCTATACTTAAATGTTATGTTATGTTTTCTTAGCCTAAGCGTAGCTATATTTAATAGTAATTCTTCTACTACTAACAGAAGCAACACATTTTGTTGAACAAGAAGCACTTTTTTATTAATTGTGCTTCATACCCTTAGTTGGTAAGTACAGGATCGCATGAAGGACGATGCGAGTACATGATTCACGTTTATTGATAATAATTAAGTGCACAAACAGGCAGTTTGCTTGATATATTGTAATTATCTAATGCAATGGCCTGTTAGTAGATATTAGGTTTACGTGAAACAAGTGTGAGAGGAGAAAAGTGGATGGTAAAAGTGGATGGTAAAAGTGGAAGGTTAAAGAGAATGATAAAAGTGGATTTTAAAAGTGGTATAACATTATGACGGGTAATGTCGAGTTAGATGCCTTAAAATTAGAATAAAATATTGTCTAGGTATCCTGTTTAGAGTAAAAAACATTTGAGGTACTAAGGTCCATAAGGACCATAATTATTGGCAATAATTTATTCAACATTTGTTTCATATTGCATTGCATTTCACATTTAAATCTTATTATTCGCGACACTATTGTAAAATATAGGAGAGTAAGCCATAAACAGAAACAATCAAAATTGCTTCAATCCATCACAAATCCTCTATCTATAAATCAATACAACATAACCAGTTAAAACAGCTTTTAACATCCCACAACTACTCGTACAGTTCAACTCATCGTTTAAACTATCCTCTAACACTGAACCTAACTACTTGACAGTAATGCACAAGTTAGACATCTGTCTGCCCTCGTACTGTAGCTAGGGAATTCAGTTTGATGGTGTTGAAACTAAGATAAACTGCGGGTTTTTGTTAGTACATTACCTTCTTATGTACTTAGTTTCTTTTTGACAGAGTTTAAAAGAATATTAATATTATTATGCCCTAGGAGGACATTGTGGTAATCTTATTGGCGATGTTTTTCCAAAAGGTCAGGTGGTACTCCATCACCAGACCCTATTCATTGAGACCATTCCGATGAGCCCAAACGCGATACCTGTGCTGTATGTTAGTAAGGGAGTTGTGTATCCTGCAAATTCCAGGTGATGCTGCAGCATCAGTTCAAGGTTACTATGTTCTTATAATATCATTGAAGTAATAGAATACCAAATTTCAAATCGATCAGACCTGTGGAAAACGCTCATATCCATTCATCAACTAGAAAACAGCTAATAATCTTCAAACGGCTGAACCGATTTTGATAAAAATTATTTAAGAACCATTGCTAGAAAACCTGCTTTCAAATAAAAAAAAACGCATTCAAATTGGTTTACCCATTTAAGAGCTACGGTGCCACAGACAGACACACATAGCGGTCAAACTTATAACACCCTTCTTTTTGCGTCGGGGTTAAAAAGGAGTATGTAAAGGATCGTAGTGGGTGTCGTTCCATAGTTTCTTCCTACTCCCTTTGGAAGAATGCGTGAGTTTATGTATTAAAAAAAACTATTTTCATTTAAATACTTTTTGTAAGATACGATGAGACAATATGGAGATAGGTATACAAAGGTAAGTCGCAAAACTGGCCAAAAATATTTTTATACCAGGGTTTTGTAAGAAACTTTTGTTAACAGCAAAGTATTAATTATGATCCGAAATTTCGAAGCATAGTTATTTATTTTATTTATTCCTTTATTAATAGAAGAACCAACAGCTATAACAGATGGATAACAATTGTATATAAAACAGAGCCACGGATATCACACACACACAGAGCCAAGTACAGGTTCTCAAGGCTACCCTTGAGAACCTGTAATTGGCTCTGTGTGTGTCTTTTTCTGTTTCTACAAACAGAAAAAGTAGTAGAAATCTTAGTATCAATAACAAGCACGATAGAAAATAATATATATATAACTAATATTATAAGGAGAAAAGATTTGATTTTTGTATACTCCTGTTTGTTTTAGTGAAGAAACTCACAAACTACTGGACCGATTTAAAAAATCTTTCACCAGTAGAATGCTTAATTATCACCGAGTAACATAGGTTATTATTTATAAAAATATCACCCGGGCGAAGCCGCTGGTGAAAGTAGTTAGAAGAAGTAGCTAGAACAATATATTATAAGTACTCAGTACGTAGTACTTTAGGTAAGTGACTTGCAATATATATATTGAATATTAAGTCATTAATAATGTTGTTTTGTAATATTGTCCTTTAACTATTTTATTTCCCGCACATGCTCTCCAGCAAGATAACAGAACAGACGATCCACCAATTACGTCCAATCTGCAAGGCCAATTTGGTAGCTAGCCTCAAATCGATACGTCTCTGGTAGTTAAGACCACGTCCTCTCTGTGCATGGCTAAGGAGAAGCATGTTGCCTTAATTGATGTGGGTACCTACATATATCTACAATTAATAAGATTGACACAGACCGAAGTCTGTTTTCAAAACATAATATAGGTATGTATGTGTACAAATATCGGAATTTTTGATTTTCTTTTTTCAGATCGCAAAACCATCACAAAGAATTAAAACTAATGCAATAGGATTTAAATTTGATTTTGAAACTCTCCAACCAGTTGGGTCGAGTTCCCTTAATAAGGAGACGCGCATTCGGCCCCATGGGGTATTTAGTCTGAACGGCCATAACCCGTAAACAAAAATCGTCTACGTTCCAAAGGACCGACTGGCTATTAATTTATAATTTAAATTATGTTTTACGTAATGTAATTAATTATCTTGCATACTATTGTATTGTTTTACTGAACAGACAGCTGTGCTGCTGGGCAGTTTGTTGCGCCACTTCTTCTTCCCAGCAAAAGCACTAGGAAGTGGTGAAGGGTGGGCGTTTTGGGGGACTGACTTATGTAATTTTGACGTTCGAAAAGTGCTGATTCTCAGCCTAGTTTGAATAAATGACTTTTGAATTTGAATTTGACCGGTGATAATATTTTGTAAACAAATTGAATGTCATCAACTATAGATAGTGCAATCCACGACGACGCGCCCCACTCCGCTCCGCTCCGTACTAAAGTACCTACAGCTTGCAGTACAGTAATCGCGGAAAGGGGCGCGGGGAAGTACAATCGAGTGCAAAAGTTGAAAAAAAAGTTTCCAACAAAATTAAATATTTTTAATAAATTTATATAAAAATCAGTCTTATTTTTAAGAACCGGTTATCAAGATGTATTCTGTTTATTTAGATGATTTCAAATAAAAATATTTAAATAGTTAAAATTCATAAACTATGCGACTATCAATTTCTTTTGAAATAATTTTATCACCGGTCCTTTGGTACGTAGACGATTTTTGTTTACTGTCGAATGGCCCGCGATCCATACGCTTTGGGCCGTTTAGACTAAATACCTCGCCATGAGCCGAGCGTTTCGACCCCAAACAACTCAAAACTGTAGTTACCTATAAGGTTACAGTATTTTCGCCGCTTGAGGGTCGCAGCAGCTACAGCAGCGCCGCCCGGACAGCACAAATTTCAAAACTATTAAATTTTCATTCATTCTTTTATTCCCTCATTGTCTTGCCACAGGAGCCAAACCATTTGCTACCATCAAGCACTGAAAATTATAAAAGCTCAGTTCGGAAGCAATCCTGAAACTACGTTCAAAGGGAATATTCGGAACCTCTTTATAAGCCAATCTACGAACGTAATGGCTAGAAACAGGCCTTCCGACGTGGAAACTAGATTAGGATTAACAGGTGTATTGGAACCTAGACTGTCGTACTGTGAAATTGGGTTTAACAGTAGTTTAGATTAACCAAGGTTTAGTTTTTAAAACTTGACGTGCTAAATTACTTTGATTTGTTTTCAAAAGTGATTAGGTATGCTTTTTCTACACAACTGATCACCAGACTTCTTTGGGTTAAAATTACCAAAAAAAAAATACAAAACTAAAAAAATACTTAAAAATTAAAAACTTTTTTTTAACCTCTACGGGGAATCTCTTTATAATATCGCATTAATCTTAGGTACCTCACCTATAATTATAATTATGGGCTATAAATATTCATTCATTTGTAGGAATCGACATGAAAAAAGAACATGTTTTAATTCAGTTAATAATATTAAACTCACGTACCAAAGCAATTACAGAGAACTAAGCTCCATTTTATTACCCCTGCCGCTAACTTGCTCGAATTTACCTAATTTTAATCAGTCAAATATCACCCTTATTACAAAGCTGTAAAGTTCAAACAATTTGATAGCTAAATTTATAAGGCTATAAAGTATATTCGTTCGGGGAATAGGTACCTGTTTTAAGTATAGGCTGCACACTTGCATTTTAATTTATTTGTAGAATAGAGAAAATGTTGGTTTACACGGAAACTAATTTATATAGACATGTCAGTGTTTTTTGGCACGAAGGACCAAAACACATACATAAACTCATCTCTTCTTTCCATGGGTAGGCAAAAACTTCAGAACGCGACCTGCTACGGTCCTTACATACTCCTTTTTCTTCGTCTACGTTCATACATCAGCTATCTAATTAAGCAACACATTTTCGTAAACGATTACGACAAATTTGTTTCATTTTGACAGTTCAACAACATTCATTGCGGTATTTACGTTGTTGATCAGATTTTCTTTTCCCACTAATGAAGCAATGGATTAGTAATTTGTGTCAAAACGATTCAAATTCCGAATGATCGTGTATTACGTAATTAGGGTACTGGTCATACTCGCACGCCGGTTGCGAGTACGCACCTGAACTTTCTGAAGAACCACCAATGAGGTCACTAAGGATAATAATGGCCTAGCAGACATTATTCCAGTGTCTTTCCAACTATTTATTACGTCCACCTTTCGTTCAACAAATTGTTAAATCATGACTGTACAATATTAGAACAAATCCGTAGCAAATTCAAGACAACATAAAAAGTATAAATAAATACTCTTTCGGTTCAGAAAAAAACTAGTAAGTTACAAATTGAAATTGTTGAGGAGCTCGAGGCTAAGTAATAACTGCCGCACGGGTCGATCCGTCAGGTTAAGCTACGCTTGCCGGGGTTGGTCTGTGGATAGGTGACCATCTTTACGTACCGAGACTCCTCCGTGCCTCGGAAAGCACGTTAAGCTGTTGGTCCCGGCTGTCATTCGTGGATCTTTGACAGTCGTTACGGGTCGTCAGAAGCCTGAAAGTCTGACAACCAGTCTTACCAAGGGGTATCGTATCACCCAATTACTGGGTTGTGGAAGTCAGATAGGCAGTCGCTCCATATAAAATACTGGTATTCAGCTGCATCCGGTTAGACTGGAAGCTGACCCCAACGTAGTTGGGAAAAGGCTAGGCAGATGATGAAGTTACAAATTCCCTGGGTTCAACACTAGGATTCCCTGTATCGTGGGTTCGTTTCATCCTTATTAAGCCAAACATTTAAATAAAACAAAAGACACATTCGAGCCTTACATTAGTCGCACATGATGTGTAACATCTGACATCTCGGCTGACAGTACCAACCTCTCGGAAAAATGGGTTGGTACCACCTGACAGACAACTCTAGCACCGCGCGCGTTCATTGGTCAATTCAAATAGCGCGCGCTTTCCCGGTTTCTTGTTACCCACTTCCGTCCCTTTTCATGAAATCATTCCCACAGATTGCAGGAAAGGGAGAAGAAGGGCCCACTTGATTTTATTTTCATATATAGGTATTTCCAAAAACTTCACAACATCCCAACATGGTAGAAGTGCTTCATTCAAAAATTCCAATAATAAATTGCCGCTTACATAACATTCATACAAAACCCTTTACAATGGCTGAAACATTTAGCGTTGAAAATATGAAAATAATGCAGGCGGGTACTTCCGGCAGTGCCGCAACACGAATGTATTCCAAATTTGAGTGTCTGTATGTAATTTTAATGTCTTCCATGAGCAACCGCGCAGATTTAATTTTGCGTAAAATGAGGGGGTTTATGTTAAAAGGTAGAGCGGGCAAGATATTGAGTTCAGAAATGTTATCCTATGGCTTCTATGCCATGATTTGACCAAAACAAGGTGAATGAATGAATGAAGCAAGGACAGAACCGGTTGAAGTTGCGCTTGCGACGCTTGGGGAGGTATATGTTCAACAGTGGACGGTTGTCGGCAGAAATAATGACGATGAACGTAGGTGAATGCTGAAATGACGGCTAGCTGAAGAGTATGAAATAAAAAGACAATAATATGCTGCATCGACCTTAATCAATGTTTAGGATTTTGGTAATTTTTGGTGGCTAATGAATTTTCTGTCGTTTTATTTTTCTGCGCGCAGACACAGGCAACAAAACCAAACGTGGACTCATCAAATAATGAAGTTATTAATAAAGAACCTCTTTAATTATTAACTTTATTTATGATTTTTGTACATACATTCAAGAGACGTGTTTTTTTCTGCAAGTTTGCTTGATCTTAATACGGTAGGTACGGAACCCTTCTTGTGCGAGTCCGACTCGCACTTGGTCGGTTTTTATTTTTTCGGGTCGCTTGTCGCTTGAACTAGTGCCACAATACAAACCGAGCACATTTCGCGGTAACACAAATGTTCTTGCCCTAATAATGTTGTAATTAGGATCTGAAATATGAAATTGTTGAACCACTTGGGTTTAAATGGGAGAAACGATAATGTCTGTTAGATAGGTACCTGTACTTTGTTTAAGTGAACCTACAGGTACATTAATGACTAATTAGCACTAACCAGGCAGGATAACTTTTTGCATTTTCTTTTAATTGTTTAATCAGAAAAAAAAATGTAAAGGAAATTCTATATATAATATAATATTATATATAATTCTACTCTATTCAATGGTGATTATGTTTTTGCATATTATGTATAATAGGATGCAATAACTCAAATATAGTAAATAATCCAATATCCAGGAAGAAATGGAATGAGAACCTTAATCTAAGCCCGGACGCACTGAGCATCCAAACAAAAAAGTTATTGTTCCTATACTATAATTCATCGTTATGTATAGTCACCTCATAATTCCTTTACCAGCCTTGGGTTTAATGTCACTAGCACGTCATAAAAAAGGTCGATTTTACTTTTTAGACCAAAGTGTGATCACTTGGTTTATTATTACATAGTTTCAACTTTAGTTATGTTTCAATTTACTGGATTTTTTTGGTAAAACTGCAAGCAATTTCGAGGTCGACTATACTTTTATGCTCTCTTTCACTTGATTTATGTAAAACCCCATGAACTTTCACCGGAATTTTTGGCTATGTCCAGTCCGTCATAATAATCGCAAATTAATCTTTTTTGTTTATTCCCTAGGCCTTCCATAAACACAGAAGTGGGCATTGTGGACGATAATTAATCATTTGTAAACTCGTCTCGTTTAAACAGTTTACGGGATCTATACAAGCAGGGTCCTTCGGCGTCACTTGTCATTTGGGTAGGGGATCATTTGTAAAGGTATTATTCGCACCTGCGGCTGCTGACCGCGGAGGTGGGCGATATAAATTAATATTTGGATCATGGGTCCGGATGTATGCTAAAATGTTGCTTAGTGCCAATTGTGGAAATTTGTAAAAAAAAAAGTTGGAAAGCACGATTTTTCCCACTTTTTTTAACCACATATCTGTAAAGATTCATTAAGATAATAACGGTTGTAAAAATTGGTTATCGAAGCCGAGAGAGAGGAGTCACTTATTTTTCCCGACATTGTGATATTTTTGTTAGAATTGCGAACTTACTAACTAGTTACGGAGATATTGAAGGCCGAAGTTTCAAAAAAAAACTGTACCTAGGCTTGTTCAATTACTTTGCTGTAAAAAGCTGATAGCAAACATTAACAATACTGACTTACAAAATTTCTAAAGAAAACACATAGCTTACTCATAAAATAAACATTTAATACTCAATAAACTTTAAAACGTGCCTTCTCATCAACTACGTGCACAAACAATAGGCTATAGACTAGCGAATTGCAGAGATGCGCCATCTTAGCGGCCTGGCAACGTCACCCTACCTACTCAAGCGGTCAGTGACCGGACCTCAGATGCACAATTTACGACAATATAGCTTAAAAAAGCGGCCAAGTGCGAATCGGACTCGCACACGAAGGGTCTCGTACCGAATTTTTATGTAGGTAGGTACCGCCGCACAGTATTTTTATTTTAGGAAGAGACGCGCGTTTTAGTTCTGGTTACCGAGTGTACAAAAACGCTGTGAATGTGTGTGTAAGCGCAGGAGCTCTCGGTACCATCCAAGACAGTGGCGAAGTCGAAAGTGTGGGTTGGTGCATGTGTGCGTTATGTGCTGACGCTACTCGTCTTCACGCACACATTCACAGCGTGTTAGTACCATGGTTATCAAAAGTAAAGCGCGCGTCACTTCGGAAGATAAAAATACTATACAATAATGATCACTGCATATTTTATTGAAATACTTTAGTAAAAAACAAAACATGTTTCTTTTACGGGGACCCCCTTTAATTTTTAACTTTATTTTATGTTATAGCGATTATAATAGTACACACTCTGTGAATTTTTCAAGTGTACCTTTACGGTTCAAAAGATACAGCCCTGTGACAGAGGGACGGACGGACAGCGTAGCGTTAGTAATAGAGTCCCGCTGGCACCCTTTGGATACGGAACCCTAAAAACGTATATTAAATGTAATAACATAATTCGGTTTCGACATAAACGGTTAAAATTATACTTTTTATATAGAAAATTCTGTATGTGGGTGCAAATTTTATGTCTTTATGACTTAAAAATTGCTTACGGCGACATTTTAGGATGCCAAATTGCAGTATAACGTCTTGGTATTTGGCTATAATTTTTCGGCGAAAATATTGTTATTTCGAGGCAAAGTAAATGTAGATGTTTGAGATGAAATAAACGGCTTCAAAATAAAGTTTTTAAGATAATATAGTGCCACAAAGGAAATTTAAAATAAACTGATAATAATAATAATATAATAAACTGCCTCGTTGGTCTAGTGGTCGCAAGCGCTACTGCTGAGCATGAGGTCTTGGGTTCGATTCCCGGGCCGGGCAAAGTGTTATTGGGTAGCAGCCCGGAGTCTGGATTTGTGCCCGGTTAATGAGAATAGGCTCGCCCCCTAATATATGGGATTTAAACATAACTGGCGAAATGTGGGTGTACCTACTACAGGTACACCTCTGCCCAACCCTTCGGGGAAACAAGGCGTGATGTTATGCTAAGTTATGTAATAATATAATCAGGAATAAACATGAGAAGTATACAAAAAGAGTTTATTGTTTAATGTAACAATGAGTGATAAGTTCATGGCAGCTTTAAAAAAGTATAGCAAGTAGGTACTTTGTTTTGTAAAAAAAATATTTTATTTTTTTATTTTATAAAATATTGTAAAATAAGTTTTCCCACAGGCTTTGACCCTCTCATTGCAGTCTATGCATTCATGGAAGGCCATCATTCCTCTCTGACGTAACCAAGCAACTCCAATACCCACTCCCCGATTCCGGAACCAATCTCTAATTAAAACGACATACAAATGCATGTATAACGTTGTTGTGATTAAAGCAGGTGTGTACACCCCTTAATTAAGGCACGGAGCTATCGGGGGAGCTCTTCACTTGAATAAAAGATACGACACGTGTAACCTCTGCTTAACCTGGTTTTGCATTATATGACGTGATTGTATCGAAAATGGTGATAAAGATTTTTGGATGGTTTCAAGGGTGAGTTGGGTTATCGCTGAAACTGGCATACAGAAATGGATAACTACGGTTTTCGATTTTCCAAGCGTGGTGTCGTTTTTGAATGTGTCACAATTTTCCTCTCGCTTTTCATCTAAAATCTAAATCTAAAATAATCAAATCTGTGGCCGTGATTTCGTGAAAAGTGTGTAACAGGAAGCCGTGGAAACTCAAACTCAAACTCAAAGCATTTATTTCAATTAAACCATTTACAGGCACTTTTGAATTGTCAAGGGGTCGGTCAGTCAAAAATATGAAGCTAGTTGCCCATTCCAAAGCGTAGTAGGTACCTATGGAGAAGAACGGGCAAGAAACTCCAAGGACACTCTTTTAAATAAAATATAAAATTGATACAAAATATTGGTTACATCATTCATTTTGAAACGCATGCTATTTGATTTGACCAGTGTGCGTGCGCGGTGCTAGAGTTTGTCGTCAGAGACGATCTTGACGAGGTCCCGCCCCTTTAATGTTACTTATTACCAAGGTGAAATGTCAGATGTTTACACATCATATTTGACTACTGTTCGGCTCGCTCGTTTTTTTCAATACATGTAGCAGTGTGGTTTGTATCTACTTTTGATAGTTTGAACGACTGAAGTTATTTTTTGCCACAGGCGAAGTAAAAACTTCGCCTATCACGGGTGATGGTGGCGAAGTATGGTAAGTTTTGTGTTTTGTTTTATGCAGTGTTATTTAAATAAGTATGTAAAATTTAATACTCCAGCGGTTACTATCTTCTGTGTATGTTGTGACCATAAAATTCAAATAAACCCCATTAACCATATTACGTCCCAAAATTTTTACCACCCATTTGAATGTCCAAAAAAGTATCCGCCATAAAATTATTCCCGCCAGCTGTCATGTTACCGAAAACAAACCGTTAACATATAAATGGTGGACCTCACAATTTTGCCTTGCAAACATATGTGCCGAAATGTTGTGTATTAGCAAGTAAAATTACCTAAAATTAACTGACCCACCCTTCATTAATTTGTGAAATTAATTGTCCAAATCTGGGAATGTTGGTGCAAGCCTAACCTTGTTTATGGGTCAACTCTTATGTCCGCCATTTTATTTTATGGGACTCCATGGGATGTCGCTGTTTACGTATTTAGATGGTTTTGCGTGGGATTTGCATTTTTGCTGAATGTTGTGTCGGATTTTAGGTCTGAAACGCGCATTCTGCTCAGGGACTGTATTCAGTGGCCAGTTATTACATGATACGTATATCCTAAAAATATTATAAGCGCTAAAGTTTGTGAGGATGAAGGAATGGATGGATGTTTGTTACTTTTTCACGCAAAAACACCTGAACGAATTTGGATAAAATTTGCCAAACAGATAGTTTATAACCTAGATTAACACATAGGATACTTTTTATCCCGATATTCCCACGGGATCAAGACTTATGCGGGCGAAGCCGGGGGGCACTGCTTATAGGGCCCCCTGTGATGCCACGGACACACCACCACCATTTTTAGCATCTAGAGACTTGAAATTTGAGGAATTCACATCGAAATTAACCCTCAACCTGCTGTATACATATGTGTAGGTGCAAGTCATACACGAACTCGAAGCAGAAATTCAAGACAAAAGTTAAGTTCTCCGAATATCATTGTGTTGTGGTCTCAACAATTTATACAGTGAGTACCTACAAGACTCAGACAACGGACTGTCGCAGGGGTTTGTTCCTGGCATCATATTTTGTACAAACAATTTCTACTACGCTTCATATGTGCTTATGTAAAGCGGGGCCGAGACAAGGATGGGACGTAGACATTCTAAAGACAACGTATTATCTTGCCCCGGATGACAAGCGATGTCCGAATAGGCAGTATGGGCAATACGTAAGTACATTGTGCTCTAGAAATGCAAAGGAGTTATTGGTTTACTGTGCCCCTAGGAAGAATATATATTGAACTTCTCGTATAAACTAATACATCCCCTGTACTTGGTAAAAATACTGGTTGAGTTAAAAAAAAAAACTTTAAAGAAATTATTAAACAAAAAAAGTACATCTTGACAAAAATGCCTTCGTCCAGCAGTGAATCACAAAAAGTTTTTTTTTTTTTTTATAGGTGTATTAGTAAACTTTGTATATAAAACTCCACGACTGTTTTAACCAACCTTGGTTAAAATTGCGATAAGTCTTATTCCGCCGTAAATTTAACCAGAATATCATTAGACTCCGAGTATTAATTTTATTCAACCCATCTCGAATAGCCGCAGAATATTTTTGATTATTATCATTAAATTCAAAATCAACCCTTGCAATTATAACTTGTATCTGTTTACAAGTTTATTTAAAACAATAAATGCGGAGTGAACGGTGAAGGGTTAAGTCTGCCCCTTCTCGGTCACGCTCATTTACCTTGTAATTATAAACGACGAGTAACTTCCGTGTTTTGAAGATTGGTATGAATTTCAGGATTGGGTATGTCACGCAGAAATGGAAAATGATTTTATGTTTACGAAGAAAATTATTTTAAGCGTAAAAGAGCTTATCTGTAGGTACAAAAGTAAAAACAGACTAAAAAGAAAACCTTCGTCTGGGGGAGTGAGTAAAAATGAATACCATTCTCGCCGTGTTTCTGGCCTTTCTACAGAGATTTTTTAAACATTAAAAACTTTATAAGAAATTGTAAATCACGGGTGTAATTTTCCTCATTTTCTTCCAAGTAAAAGTAGAGGGTATGTTCTGTTTATTAGGTTCCAATATAGAAATTAAAGCCAGAAATGTGGCCCAGTGGTGGCGGCCCCGACTTACGAACAGTAAGTCGTGGGTTCGAACCCAGACAGGCGCATTACTTTGTGTAATTTATTTCATCACCACTGCTCTCAAACGGTGAAGGAAAACATCGTGAGGAAACCGGCATGTCCTAGAACCAAAAATTCGAAGACATGTGACATCTACCAATCCGCACTGGGCACGCGTGGTGGATTATAGCCCACTCCCTCTCATTGAGAGGAGGCCGTGTCCCTGCAGTGGGAACTTTATAGGCTGATGATGATGATGATGATGATCGAAATTAATCAAAATGGAAAGAGACATGTAAAATTTTACATGAATAAGTCCCTAGTTAAACAGAAAAATGCCACGTACCGCGTTCTCATCCACAGTGCACTGCCATGTACTTCTTACTAAAGTTTCTAATGTTTTGATTTCTACGGGACACGTCTAATAATTTCTTACTGCCCTTTCTTCACAAACATACCTCCAATCTACAGCCTATTTTCAACCTTATTGCTCAGAATATAAGGTTGTGACAGATGCAATTAATTCGTTCAGATTTGAAGGTATTTGCAAGTTTTATTGAATGGAAGACTTGCTTTGAAATGTAAGGAGCAAGGAAATGTTATTAATTAAAATATAAATTCCCTTACTGAAGGAGATTTTTGTATTTAAAATGCTCTTTTAAAAACTTAATTTTGCTTGTGGTTTTCAATCAAGGAATAGCAAAAAGTATTCAAAATAAGGACAGTTTAGATTTTTTCGGCACGGTTGGCGCAGTGGTTAAGCGATTGACTGCTGCGCTGCGTGTCGCGGGTTCGATTCCCGCAGGGAACAAACATTTGTATGACCTACAATTAGTTGTTCCGGGTCTGGCTGTTTGTGTATGTGACTTTAAATGTATGTAAACGCACCCACAATACCTACAGGAGAAATTACTAGTGCGGGGCAAAGTAAAAAAAAAAAAAAGTTAATAGGTAATACGATTTTCCTTATATAGTTTGTTACTGTAGAATTATTCTTTCATTCAGTCGTTATTTTCTATACTAACACATAGGTAGGTACTTGAAATTTACCTATTTTTGTAAGCCAAAGTATTATTTATTATAGGCATCGGTGATAGTGGTCAGAATTTAAAATTAACACATAGGCAGACACCAGTCTAAGAGTAAGGTCTAAACTGTACAAGGTCTACAAAAAAACATTAAAACAGGGATATAATCTGGCAACAATAAGAATACACCGCAGCAGATGGTCGTCTCTCCGTAGAGAATCATAAACACTAAGGATTTGCATATCTCCTTTGATTATGAAGCTTGTTTGAATAAAATAAGACCTGGTTTCTGATGCTAAGTAGCAAATTTACAAGCACAAATCTTTTTAGTCTCTCTTAGGTACCTACAGAAATGGCGGAGCAAAAAATAAATGTTATGTTATTTATTTATTTATTTATTAAAACTTTATGCACTAGTAAAAAAAATACTGTACAAAGGCGGACTTAATGCCTGAGGCATTTTCTACCAGTCAACCTTAGGGTGGTGCAGAGACAAAACATGGCAGGTGCAACATAAGTGATAGATAACTTGATATGTAGTTTTGTAAAAGTTTAAAAGGAAATAGGTGACTTAGTGATAAGAAATAATGTTGCAAAGGATATCTTGTGTGAAATAGTGATGATGACTGGGGAAAAAAAAAATATTTTGTTCGTCAGTCAGATGATAAAAAAATATGAGACACGTATTTTTTGCTTTATTAAATTAATAAAAAAAATGGTTTAGATAGAACGTATTAAATTTGGGGAGTGGGAGCTCGCTACGTCACAATTCAGTATAAAATCTATCGGAGAGTGACGTCACGCCACATTTTAACTCAATAAAACTACCGTAGTCTTTTGATTACGTAAAAAAAAATACGTGTCCAATATTTTTAAATATTTTTTTTTTGTCATCATCCCTTTTTTACCAAAACACGTCTTTTCCAAAAAAAAAACAGAATTCAACTATTTTAGAGAATTAGTATGGCTACATAAGTACCCAATGTGTAATGTGTTTTGCGACAATTACAGTAATAAAGAACACAAATTGTAGACAATCAATGAAATCTACTCGATGTCTATACAGGATGTTAAAGTAATTGCGTGCCATAGCTTAGGGGTAGGTTCAGTATCGATAAAGGAAGCCAGAAAAAAAAAAGCTATATTAGCACCTACTAACTTAAAATAGCAATATTTTAGAGTTTTTTTTTTATTTCTTTAGTTTCTTACCTACTATCGAACGCGAATCGAACTAACGCTACGACGGTATGTAAATTACAATTCGAATTTTCTCATCGTACGGCGTTGCGATAATAATGTTTTTATTTTGTTTAAATGCTAATTAATAATTTCCTAGAGTTACTTACATACTATCGAACGCAATGAAATACTTGCGCCCGCCCGAACACTTCGATAACGCCGGGTGAAGGATAAGTAACTACGAGTACGTAGGTACGTACAATTCCAAGTTTTTTTTTTCTAGCTTCCTTTATCGATACTGAACCTACCCCTAAGCTAATGGCACGCAATTACTTTAACACCCTGTATACATCTTTTTGAGGCTGCCTACCTGTGTATTGAAAAAATCTGAATTGCACTATGTAATCCTATTACCGAGTCTACAAGTTCTAGAACACACATTAGTTCAACGCATTTCAGAGGCTAATTTAAAGCACTCAATTATTATCATTACCAAAAAAACAATCAACCTATGTCCCTCATAATCGCCCAATTTTTCTCCTACCTCATATAAATGCTTTAACATCTACGCATAGGGTGTCCGTCTGTCCGTCCATCCACATAGGTGCAATAACATGTATGATAAATGACCACCATCACTTACGGGGCTTGGCCAGCCATTTGTATTGAGGGTCCGAATATTGCTGTATCTAGATTACATGTGGTAGTTTTCATGGTGGCCTGAGTATAGGTGATTTGTCTCTGAGTTTGTACGTATGTACAGTTATATGTATGCGTATGTATGTAACTATGTATAGTTCGTTCTAGGAGATAATCTACCGTCATTATTCTCTGAATTCATTGAATGCATATTTTGCATATTTAATTGAAGTTTAGAACAAAATGGCTACCTTAGAATAGTGACATGGCAGCGTGGAATTAGTAGCAGCACCAGCTATACTGGTGGTTAATTCTCTAATAAACACTATGTGGCCCGAAGCTACGGCTGAGGGCAGGCCCCCTAACCCAATCCTGCACACTGCTTACGCGTAGCTGTACCTTGCTCTGGCCGCGCACGCTACAAAAGATTGACCTACCTGCCGAGCCTGAGCTGATAGGACTCCGCGTGCTACCTACGCCATGCGCCGTGCTACCTGCTTCCACGTCTGCCACGTGCTGTCAAGGACGGTACCCTTCCTATCCTAAGTATGCGAGTTCTCAAGTGTTCACGACATTACCCAAGACCTAGCCCTGTGACTACGCCTATCTAAATTGTATGTATTAATCTATCCAGCTGTTTTAATCATCACCTACCTATCTACCTATCAGTTAACTGCCTGCACAGCCTACCCTGCGCAGCCCTGGCTGTTACAGTGGTTATTACCATGGCAGCATGAAATTAGTATGAACTATCCTATACTATTAAATGAGCATTCTCTATTTTCACCAGAGCAGAGTCTCCTCGGTTGCCCAGGTACTGCTTTCCTGTTTGAAATCTTATCCCTATCAATTACAAAAACAAGTAGCTAACAAAAAAAATGGCTGACGTTCATTGACTTAAGAAAGTCTACAGACCTACCACAAAGGAACAAAATTCCCGTCCCTACATCTTCAAAAAGAAAATAGATCACATCTGTCAACAAACCAC
Source organism: Xanthia togata (assembly GCA_963853775.1). NCBI lineage: Eukaryota > Metazoa > Arthropoda > Insecta > Lepidoptera > Noctuidae > Xanthia > Xanthia togata. The sequence continues at coordinate 4,399,494 of OY970802.1, read as the reverse complement.
AGCAACGCATTAACTCTTCATCGTGGTTTTTTTAAAGATGAACTTCTCAGAAACATCCAGTAACAGGTGCAAGCAACGCCGCGTATTAAAACTAGTATTTATTGATTTTTCTTTAAGAAGCACTTTGATTCTTTGAAGTTAGCCGGAAATAGTCATATGGATGAACGGCTGAGTTTTATAGGTTTACATGATGACATCTGCCTATAGTTAGTAGCTAGAAAAGAGTTGGGATGTATTTCCCGTATAAACTAGGTCTAAGAGCCATATTAGGCTATCATAGAAATATGATCAGAGATAAGAGAAATATGATCATTTTTATATGAGGCAGTTCAATAAGTAAGATATGATTCATATCGTCTATGATCATAGTTAAGGGATCCTATTTGACAGCAAGCGTACAAATATGATCGTATCCGTCTAGCCTGAAAAATGGCTAAATCAGACACGGCTAATTTGTTATCCATCTTGATATGTATGACGTATAATATGATCATATAAGTGTAATATGTAAAAATGAAGAACGGCATCATTGAACCACGATGATAGAATTTGACAGATAATTATGAAATCCTATTTGTATGACAAATATATGATAGTGTAATTGGGGCCTAAGGAATACCGGAATTCGCGGGAAAGTCTGAAAGGGATACCGTGGCCCCTGGCAAGTACAGGCAACTGAAGGAACACGGGTGGGTTTTAGTCAGTAAGAGTCTGACACGCCCTCCCGCTCCGCCCAGAGCGGGAGAAGTCATTTGATAATTCCCCAAACAAACAAAAAAGGAATACCGGAATCGTGTTATTGAATTCAGTCAAGCCGGTCTATTATATTAAACTATACTCCAGTTTTCACGGTGAGATGTTTACAGAATAGTTAAGAGCCCTAATAATTTTTTTAACGTCATTCATTCATGATTTTTGCCGCTGTTATTTTCATAACACAAGGTTATTTATCTCGCGATTTATTGCAATGCGTCTTCACAGTTCATCAGCTACACCAGTAAGATATTTTAATTATTTAATCATTAATAACAATGGTGACATTCTCTTTCTTGTAAGTTGGAGTTACAAATTTTAATTTTTCTTGTCACTTCCTCAAGAATTGGACTATCAAATGCAATAAGATTTTTTTAAATCCCACTTGTAGTTCCACAGTTTAGCGCGTTCAAACTTGACAAACTATTCAGCTTTATTATTATAGATGAATAATAAATCCTTTGTGCATGCAACCATCTTGTGTCACTAAAACTTCATAGATAATGCTTTATTTTCAACTCTCCCCATACCATAAAATGCAATTTCAATATAATTACATTGTAACCAAAAGCTTTTAAAACGGTCAAGTGTGAGTCGAACTCGCACACGAAGTTTTCCGTACCACCATCCAAAATTTTGCAAAAAAAATGCCGAAAAAAACACGTATCTTGTATGAATTTTTCACTTTATTTTATTTTTATTATTTGTTCTTTTATCGGCAGTAGAAATATAAAAATCGGTGATAATTTCAACTGTCTACAGACAGACGGACGGAAGGACAGCTGAGGCTTAGTAATACGGTTCCGTTTTGCACCCTTGGGTACGGAACCCTAAAAAGCGACCTAAACGAATTTCCTTTCGAAGAAAACGCAAAAAAGACCAAAACAAAATATGAGTGCCGCAACATACGCTAAACGATTTAGCTAAAAGACTATTCTATGCTAAAAGCCTGGGAGTACAACGAATCTAATCTAGCGTGACCTGAAACTAAGAATAAAGTGAATTTATTTAGACATGAACTTCACTGTCACTTGTGGGAATCGAATTGATTTAGAAACGGCAGTGATATGGGGAAGAACAGTACCTATCTATTTATGGATGACTAGACCGCGGCTTCACCCGTGTGGACCCTAATTCTTTTTCTTTCTAAAATCGGTCTTCCCGTTTCGGAGATTAGCTGGAACAAACAGACAGACAGACCGACGGACAGTTTTTTTTTATTAGGAATTTTCAAAAGCATTTCAGTAAAAAGCTGTTATTTTGACATTACAAACGGACACTTAAATTTTATTTATTTGTATGTATGTAAGCCCACGTACGCACGGACGTAATATAATCGCGGCAATTTTTGAAAGAAAATTGAAACTGACTGGGTTGTGGTCAGATAGGCAGCTCTACGAAAAAAAAATACTGGTTTTCAGCTGCATCTGGTTAGAGGAAAAGGTGATTATGATGATGATGATTATAATATAGAAGATAATAAATAAGTCCCACTCTTAATTATGCAAAAAAACACTTAAAAAAAAATGGTCCATAGCAAATAAAAAGGTGATTTTTTAAAAGGTGATTAAAATTTAGTTCTGTGAGTTTCCTCTCAGGCATTTTTGTGTACGCAGTCTTTTACATGTTTATGTGGGTTTCCAAAAACTAATCTTTGAATTCTTCTTTTTTTTTTTACACCATAGTTTTTTTTCACACGTAGGCCAGCTAGCCCTTAACTAAAGTATCGTCACTTGTTAAGGCTCTAAATACTTTTTTTTTCTAACTTGAAACTGAAAATCATTCAAAATCATCCAATGGAACCTTTAGCCTATACTTGGAATATCTACACTATCTCACAACCCTAAAATATTGCCCAAGACCTATAAATATTCAATTATTCCCAATAGATCCATAACAGCATTATGTTCGTCCAAACATAATTGTTTGTTACAAATGGCCGCCCCCCGTGTCGCTTGATGTGTTGCCCGAATAAGAAACAATTACAAGACTAGAGGACGTGCTTAAGATTGCAATTGACAAGGAATTGGGACGCACTGGGTTGGAAAACCGCTGCTTTCTCTCTCTCTAAACAACTAAGTGTTCTGCGAACAGATAAACACTTATTCGCGTTATAATCACAGGAATTACATAAACATAACATCACGCCTGTATCCTCCAAAGGGTAAGGCAGAGGAAGAAAAGCAATTGAAAGTCTATTTATTCGATACTTTTCAAACGTCATACTCGTACAACTTACAAAAAAAGGGTATCTTGTAGTTGTAAAACTGCGCTGTAGTGTGTATGTTAACAGCTGGCGCTCGTGGCTAAGTAATAACTGCCGCACGGGTCGATCCATCAGGTTAAGCTATGTTTGCCGGGGTTGGTCTGTAGATGGGTGACCATCTTTACATAGCGAGACTCCTCCGTGCCTCGGAAAGCACGTTAAGCCGTTGGTCCCGGCTGTCATTCGTGGATCTTTGACAGTCATTACGGGTTGTCAGAAGCCCGAAAATCTGACAACCAGTCTTACCAAGGGGTATCGTATTAGCCAGTTACTGGGTTGTGGAGGTCAGATAAGCAGTCGCTTCGTGTAAAATACTGGTATTCAGCTGCATCCGGTTAGACTGGAAGGCGACCCCAATATAGTTGGGAAAAGGCTAGGCAGTGTGTATTTTAACAGCCATGTGGTTTGTCTTATATATATCCAATTTACAAAGAAATAAAAAGATGAAGAAGAGAATTATATGAAACACAACAATTATACTAAATGGAAGCTTGCCTTTGAAGATTTTACTCGCTTTTTTTGAATATTTGTATAAAACGCAGCGTTTCTCCGACGCAGTGAGAACAAACCAGAAGGGAAGGAGACACATAAAGATCTTGTCTAAAACAAGGGTGTCGGGTCATCTGACGGCGACCTGTTTAATTGAATCCCTTAAGTTTGATTAGCAAGGACGTGTAACGATTATTGCCAAACTCGATCTTACATTTAGATATGGACAGAATGTCATTAATATAGTAGTAGTAAATTAAGGAATTACTACATTGGGACATATAAACAATAAGCAAACAAATAAAAAAATAAATAAACAAAAACAATAACAATAAACATATTTTCTTTCTTTCTTTTTTTTATATGAAAATTCAACTTTTGCGGTCTTGCAATTGGTGATTTCAAGAGTCATTTTTACACAGATCGGTTAACAGGAAACAAAAGAATGGATGCGATAAAAAAGATCAACAAAGAAACAACAAAAAGACAAAAAAATACGCTACGACTCGAAAACCTTCTTTTTTTTATCGGTCAAAAATTAAAAAGCATGAAGGTTCCAATTTTCAGTCAAAAGGCTTTAAACTAATATTATAAATGCGAAAGTGAGTTTGTTTGTTTGTTAAGCTTTCACGTCTTTACGGCTGAACAGATTTCGAGGAACAGGTAGACCATGACTTGGGTCAGGGACGATACTTTTAGCCCTGTTGTTCGTTCCCGTGGGATGATTTCCGAACTGTTTCGGAACTTAGCTGTTCAAAATTTTACATATAATTTTCCTTTTACATGCCTAGAAATATTTCCTGTAATTTTACAGCCGTTCCAGAAATAAACTGCGTACTTTACGCTTATAATAAAATAAATCCTCGCACAGAGTAGCCGAAAGGTATTATAACATCAAAAACAATGATAAATGTCTAAAGGTGTCACAACTTTGCAATCAAAATATAAGACTGCAAATGTGAGGAATGGCATCCTGGAGATCAGCCAAAGAAATTGCAATTTCAACCCCCCATTGAAATTCCAACCTTAACATCCCAATAACTAAACTCAAAATTCCGTGCAACAATTTGGTGATTAAGACTTTTTGTGTCAAAGGGACTCAAAATCAATTACCAATCTAAATTCAACCTTGTTTCCTAGCCAATAGAATGTAAAATCGAAGGGTGGAAAGCAGAAAATTGCGAGTCAAATACCTAACGTAATGCAAGCAAGGCATCCGGCTGAAGGACCTACTAATTGCATTGGTCACGCGCATTCCGGCGCGCGCGGCTGCTTTTGAGCTGCGCGCGCGCCGACTCCCTGGCTAATTAGTAGAGGGATTGATTCATTTGTATGTTTCCTTGACGATTTGTCTTGGCTGTTCGTTGCAGAGGGTAATGACAGGATGTTGTGTAATAAGATTATAAGGATTTGAGTGAGTTTAATTTGTCTTCATCATTTATCTGCCTGAGACCTATGCTGACTTGAGCTTCCTACATATATACGTACTAGCAGCGCCCCGCGGTTTTATCCGCATAGGTCTCAATCCCGTGGGAATATCGGGATAAATAATATCCTATGTGTTAATCCAGGTTATTAACTATCTGTGTGCCAAATTTCATCCAAATTCATTCAGTAGTTTTTGCGTGAAAGAGTAACAAACATCCATCCATGCATCTTCACAAACTTTCGCGTTTATAATACTATAGTAGGACTATTAGGATTCGCAAACCATAAAGAACGGGAACAGTGAATATTTCCTGAATCAACCCAATTGAAGGGGGTATCAAAGCAGGCAGAAAGAATGTTGTCCTAGTTCCTTAGTGGCCTTTGATAACCCATAGGTAAAGCTGGCCATTCTTCTCTAAAACTTATTCTTGTCAGCTGAATTTGCAGCATGATACCGCGGAAAACGTTTGCTAAGCAATATGTTATGAATGTGTAAGGAGCTAATAAATGCATTCTTAAAATTTCACAGATAAATGGCCTCCTAGAAAGAAAAAGAAAGAAAAAAAATATGTTTGACACGAGAATGAGCACATCTTTTTCAACTGCTCCAATAATAACCCAGCCCATGACTTGTATAGTCATCTCCCTAAATTAAAGATCCCTGTCCCAACTAACTTTCCATCCCTACTAACACACTCTTCCCCAAAGCTCTTTGCGGCTTTGATGTTTTTTATCCGTATAAATGACATCAAATTATGATGATTTTTGTGTGGTTTGTGATCATATCTACATACTTATAATATAATAATTATTTTCTTTATCTGTTTGTCTTAGTGCAAGTTTCACACTAAATACAACTAGTACCGTTTTTTAAATTTAAATTTGTAAAACCATTTTTTTTGTTTTTTGTTTCTTGTGTCTCTCCTTCGCACATTTTCTCTTAGCACATCTGAAATTGGAAGAATTGTCGACATCGGCACCATTGCCATAAAGAAAAAAAATAGAATAGAATAGAATAAATTTGGGGAAAATATGCGTCATATCCACGCAAAACGGCCATCGCTATCAATGCCAGACAGAGCCCCAGCACTGGTATTCAGCGACAGCCGGCTCCTCTCTATACGGGGAATTGGGCCAAGTAAACCACCACGTAGCCCCAATGCAGATCCATGGACGTAACAATTTAGTCTTCAATTTTTTTTTTCTTCACATGATTTTTTCTTTCACTTTTTCATGTGTAAGATCCTTCCTCTCCCTTTCCTGCAATCTTTGGGAATGATTTCGTGAAAAGGGACGGAAATGTGTTACAGGAAGACGGGGAAGCGCGCGCTATTTGATTTGACCAATGAGCGCGCGCGGTGCTTGAGTTGGCTGACAGATGGTACCAACCCATTTTCCGGGAGGTTGGTACTGTCAGCCGAGATGTCAGATGTTACACGTCACATGCGACTAATGTAAGTCTCGCAAGAACTTTCACCTTTTTAGAGTTATAAAATAAAAATCAACCGTTCTCTTCCTATTACTCGTAAAGACATTGTATTTCGGATCAACCCTAATGCCAGCAACATTCCGCTCTGCTAAGACCTGCTAATAAAACGTGTGTTTAGTTCGTCTCTTTGTGCCGTTTCGTAAACTATGTTACTCTCAGGAGTGCAGACGGAGATCGGCACTTTAATTAGTATGTAACAATGTCGCTTGACTTACATTCCGGAGTTATTTCGATTTAGTTGCGTCTAGCGACTCATACTTGATCCGCACCGTTTTCATGACTTGACAAAACATCGAGATTTCTGTGCATTTATGTAAGTTTTTTTTAGACCGTTAACTAAACCATTGAATTAAGAAAAGGACAAATCCTACTTAATTGAAATAATAACATAACTGCATAATCAGCCTATAATCATCCCACAGATGGGAAAAAGGCCTCCTCGCTGTGAGGAGTGGGCCGTAATCCACAACGCGGCTCCAGTGCGGGTTGGTAGATGTAAGGCACCGGCCACACAGAACAGACGCAAGGCACGGACCCGTCGCAGTCGCGGCGCCCGTTTAATCTACTTGCATATAAAATGTATACAGCCGTCGCGACGTAAAATATACAGAAAAGACGGGACGCCGTCACGACGTTAACTCGTCGGCGCCCTATTGGAAAACATATAGAAAGGACAGGGCGCGGGCAGGGCGCGGGCCTGCACGGGCGCAAGCGGGGGAGTGGAAAGGGCGCGGAGGGCAGGTTCTCACAGCGCTCGCCCGCCAAGTGCTAATACATCTTCATCTTCAAAATCGGACGGTTGAATGACGGGAAAAGCTTCTAGTGTGCGCCATAAAAAGTCGTGACGGCGCCCTGTCTGCGACGGGTCCGTGTCTTTTCTATATAAGTTAAAAAGTCGTGACGGCGCCCTGTCTGCGACGGGTCCGCGCCCCGCCCTCGTCTTGCGTCTTTTCTGTCTGGCCGTTGGCTTACATGTCTTCGAATTTTTGGTTCTAGGACATGCCGCAGCTTTTGAGAGCAGTGGTGATAAAATAATTTATAATAGTAAAGTACCGGTCTGGGTTCTAACCTACGACCTTCTACTCGTAAGTTACGGCTGTTACCGTGTAAGTTTAATATATGTACCTACATACAAACCTTACGGAATGAATTCTCTAAATGATTGTGAAAACCGGATAAAATTCCGGTGCAGTTTATAAGAATAACGTGGTCACCTTCATAAGTCTCGATCCCTGAAAATTATCCTATGCCATGGTCACCCAGGTCCACCAGGTCACCATGGTCTTACCATGTGCCAAATTTCATCCAACTCCGTTCAGCCGTACAAACATACAAAAAATCAAATCTGTTCTCTTTATATTATTAGTTTAGATATGTGTGGGCGTCCAAGCAAAAAGGGTCCAGTTCTCGGCATTTAGTTTCCGAGATATAAGAAGTTTTGTAGTTTGGTGAAAAAATTGCATTTCGCGATTTTAATTGATTATTAATAAATGCTTAATTATCTATAATTTCAAATAGTAAATGACCATGTACGATTTTTCAAAATTTCAACTTCAAATGTCTGATAAAAAAATATGTGCGTGTTTTTCTCCTGTATCGTGGGTGCGTATACAAACATTTAAACTCACATACACAAACAGCCAGACCGTTGGTGATTAAAATCATGATGATGAGAATATTAAGTAGTAGGTGTCTCTCTGTTCCCATCAAGCAACGGTCTATTCCTAGCCTAGATATTTCATACGTACTCTATTATAACAAACATTTTTGCCAAAAGCTGAAAAAGAATGACGGGTGATCCGTAAATGTTTAAATAACAGGCATTTTTTTCAATCTACTACGGTGGAGGTCTTGGCCTACATCTCACCTGATGGTAAAGTGATGATCAGGCCGAAGGTGGAAGCGCGCTTCCCCCGGAATCCTCAACCACAGAGGAACTGGCTATCTTACCTCTAACTGCCGAAACACAACAATGCTGTTAATATTGTTGCTGTGGCTTCAGACTTAGATAAGATGGTGGTAGTTAGCCAGGCGGACTGAGAACAAGCCCTAGCATAAACCAAACCGATTAAAAAATTTTGCTCCTACAGGGAATCGAACCCGGGACCTAACAGTCTGAGACCACAGATTACGTAATGTCGCAACAGTAATTACGCAATATTTTCTTTGGTCCGAGGCCTTGACATCAACCAATGATCAACATTTCCAAACGTTTTTTTGCTGGTTGAATACGAGGCTTTTGGCTACTTCTGTATTTTTTTATTTTAATGTGCGTTTTGTCTGTGCAGAATAAACATATTTTCTCTGTTTTTTTTTCAATATTTCAGACAGGTGATCTAATCACCGCAGCTGTAACCACTAAACCAAAGAGGCCGTCAACGACAGAGGCACTAAATCATACAAGCTTTTTACAAAAGTAAATATTTAATTACATATTATGGAAGCGAATTACAAACCGTTTACAGCCATAAACTGCTCACAAACGCGTGAAGCTTATAGCTTCTCTTTACCACACAACTCATTCGTATTCACCATGTAGAACATTATCATAAACTTCCCCAGACATTCTATAATAAGTACTTACAAGTCCATTCATCCACATTGTCTGCCTAAATCCTAGTCCAGCCTTTAATCCTAACTTGGTATAGCAAGAGGGTGGAGGGGGGAGGATGGAAAATCTAAACTTTAAGGCGCTTCACCTAGCGAGCGACCTTGAGCGTTCGGTCGTTCTGTCCCACCGCTATGTCCGCACGCCGAATTCACACAATTTTTAATAAAAAAAGAAAAGTGATCTTTTGAAATAAAATAAAACGTGAATTATTATTGTTTTGTCTCTGCACCACCCTAAGGTTGACTGGTAGAAAATGCCTCAGGCATTAAGTCCGCCTTTGTACAGTATTTTTTTACCTGTGCATAAAGTTTTAATAAATAAATAAATTATATCAATTTTTAAATTATCTATCCATTAGTGTAATCTTCAAATTACAAGGAGATTTTGCATGTACCTATTTATATCGAACATTAATGTGCTCTTAGGTGTAGTTTATTTCTCTTAATAAATAAGTTAATAGCCTCTGAATAACGAAGAAAAACGCATTATCGCAATGTTTTGCTCGGGGTAGCGCCTTAACACATATATCGTCTGGGAGAGTTTTGTGCAAGTTGTGCTGTTCAATCTGAGTTGAAGTAACAATGCGATTTATTGTGTTCTCGTGGTATAATCGTATAACCATGAATTAGTTGGTGGTAGTGTAAGGGTAAGCAAAAAGGTTGGTGTGTTTTTTTTAATTTAGTTGCAGCATCTATACGATTGCCGCTGGGTTCGAAATCACGACCTACTCGTGGGTTCGAACCCATACAGGCAGTTTTTTTATTATTCCCCACACCTTTTCACTCTTCCCTGTGTGTTACCTTCTCCGGCCAATCTCTCTTAATCTTCTCCCATAAACGTTTATCACCACTGCTCTCTAAATGGTGAAGGAAAACCTCGTAAGAAAACCGACAGGTTTTCATTTAATTATAACACAGATAATGATTAAATTATCAACACACTATCATTGCTCAATTATTTATAATAATGAGTTAATAACACCTTTAAAATCTGATAAAATACAAAAACAGCACTCGTCACGTTTGTCTTCTAGACCATCGATATTATAATATTTACGAAGCGATCTATCCGTCATGGTACAGGTAGGCTCAGAAAGATGTATAGGTACATCGAGAAAATGCTCGCCAAAAAAAAGTGCCCGCGGCTTCGCTCCCGTGGTCTTTCGTTATTTTTCCCGGGATAAAAAGTAGCCTATGATACTCCCTGAAAACTAAGCTTTCTAATGGTAAAAGAATTTTTCAAATCGGTCCAGCAGTTTCGGAGCCTATTCAATACAAACAAACAATCAAATCTTTCCTCTTTATAATATTAATATAGGATAGATATAAAATATTAATAATACGTATAAAAAAAAAATTATAATAATATTTAAAAAAAAAAAAAAATATAATAATATTTAAAAAAATATATATATTATAATAATAATTACGAAGCGGTACATGGTAAAGATTACATCAAGAAAAAATCATTGAATTGTCTGTTTCGTAATATTATTTTATCTATGTGTAGATACATTACGTACCCAATGAGCACTTTGTTTTGTGACTACACATTGATACAATATTATATAAAAAAGATTGTAGACAAATTAAATGAATAATATTCTTGAAGATATCGATACGTCATGTTTTTGAGGCTGACTGTACGCAGTCTCAGTACAAAACTAAACACAGACAGTCGACAAACGAAAGACGCTGTTTACCAAGACTTGGACCCTGGAGCCATTGGCCCCAAGTTTTAACGTGCAGCTAATGGAATCTGCATGTGGAATAAATGTTTAAATGTTTGAACTCTGAACTAAAACTAGTGAGGGATGTAAGGGGGTAAGCGTAGTTAAAGATTTGTTTTGAGTAATGTGGTGGATGGGGTGAAATATTATAGTGTTAAGTAGAAGAATGTTTGGTGTGCTTGAGGCAAATACGGTATTTTCCAGCTCAGATTATTATCTATTATGAAAATTCGCTCCAGACTTCATGAAAAATTCACAAAATAGAAACAGATGGAAACGTGAAAATCGGCTTTTTAGGGTTCCGTACCCAAAGGATGAAACGGGACTCTATGACACTATACTGTTCGTCTGTCTGTCCGTCTCTCACCAGGCTGTATCTCATGAACCGTGAGAGTTAGACAGTTGAAATTTTCACAGATGATGTATTTCTGTTGCCGCTTTAACAACAAATACTAAAAACGGAATAAAATAAATATTTAAGAGGGGCTCCCATACAACAGACATGATTTTTTTGCCGTTTTTATAGATGATGATACGGAACCCTTCGTGCGCGAGTCCGACTCTCATTTGGCCGGTTTTGTTATTATTTTTTGTGAATATTTGGAAAAATTCAATAGTATTAGATAGGGTGACTGGTAATTAGGGAAAGATATTTAAACACGTGACTTTACTCATCATTGTGAACAACTTGTACTGCAAGACCAAACCCGAAATCGCGAAAAAATAATATCAGCTGTTCCCTACATTTATGTTCGCAAAACTCTTCTAAATGTAGGCAACAGCTGATTTTTTTGTCGTCAGAAGCCCGAAAGTCTGACAACCAGTCTTGCCAAGGGGTATCGTATTACCCAGTTTCTGGGTTGATAAGTTAATGATAATGAGGCAGTCACTGGGAGCCGACACCAACAAAGTTGGGAGAAGGCAGTTTGATTTTTAATAAATAAAATAATTCCACTACTAATATGACAATTATCTGTCTGTTACCTTTTCACGCCTTAATGGCTGAACAGATTTCGATGAAATTTGGCACACAGGTGACCTGAATTAGGACATACGACTTTTTGTCTCGGTAGTACGTTCCCGTGGGATAATTTCCGATCTACTCGCGGGCGACGCCGCGGGTAAAACTAATTCTATACTAATATTATAAAGAGCAAACATTTGAATTTTAGTTTTTAATTAATAAACTCAAAAGCTACTGGACAGTTTTTTTTTTTACAGGTATTTACTGTACTGTAAGCTGTACTTTAGTACGGAGCGGAGCGAAGTGGGGAGCGTCATCGTGGATTGCACTATCTGGGCCTAGTCTGCTATTACAATAGTGTCAGAATGGTCTGTCATTGATTTCATTATTGTTGATTTTGACAAGTTTGGTAATCTACTAACATATTGGCGTCATTATGACTTTCCAATGGTCAGCCAGCCATTGAAATTAATGGCATCTATTGGTAATCTCGTACATAATTAAAAATTAATGACTGACTTAGGCGGTAATCTGCTAAAATTTTGACAGTTCCTTTGAACCATGAAAACGTCATTGTGCAGTCATTTCTTTTAATTCGTTACGAGTATCGTGTTTGTGGAATACAGTGTTCGACCATTATGAATTTAGCACATTACGAAATTTTAGCAAAATGACAATGGGATCGTGTTGGAATGATGAATTTATAAAAATAGCAGACTTGGGTCCCTGTACACCAGCAGAATGCTATATTATCACTGAGTAACATAGGTTATAATTTATAAAAATAATGATTTTGATACATTTTTACTTGGGCTAAGCTGCTGGCGGGAGCCAGAAAGTAATAAATAAAAGAATTCTACAAAAGCGCAGTAAAAGGCCTCAACTTTAAACTTTTTTCTTAAAAAAATCTAAACCTAGACCGACACGTATTCACGCACAAGTGGACTACAAAAACATCCCTCACCTTTGTGCGGTACAAAAACCCGCTGTGATAAATCTGCTGGGAATTCAGCCGCTGATTGGCTGCGTCAAATTGATCGTGCGCCGTTCCATTCGTTTTGTTTTCACAATCGATTATTATCTGTGTCCGCGGATTCTCTGATTTTGCGTTCGCAAGTGGGATTTAATTTGAGAAGTCGGAGCTGACTTAAAAAAAAAAAGATTAAAACTGTCAATGGAAAAATATTGAGACATCAATAAGAAATCCTATGAAAATGAAATGTATCAGGATGATGAAATGAAATCTGTTAATAGTAACATAAGCATTGAGACAAAAACGAAATACAGAAAACCAATAATGATGGTCCAGATAGACTTTTTAATAACAAAACATAATTTATCTGCAAATCATCGGATTCATTTTGCGTCTTGTAATCAAACTACATACTACCTACGATATACGCTATACAGAGCAGTGAAAATAATATCAAAAGTCATTCCACGTATTATTTGTAATATCACAGAATCTAACAGCACAAAAGCATCGGCTATACAGAAACACAAACTACAAACAGAAATCTAAAATACACGTATAGAAATGTCCGTCTGGAAGCGGGAATCGAACCCACAACCGCATACACTGCCACTGCTTTAATTGGGTCGTTACAAGTTACTGTAACGACAAGACAGTAAGCGGTAAAACAGTACAGGTTCAGTAAGTATTAACTAACTTGTATTTGACTGTATTTCGGTCGAGAACTTTCGCTGATTGCTCTTAATTTTGAAGTGAAAACTTCTTTAGGCGCGTGGAGCACTTTTTGGGTGAACAAAAATCATGGAGCTCGCGTCATCGTCACCGAACGGTTTCCATGAGCTTTTTATATTTATTATTACCTTCAGTTCTACATAAACACTTAACTTAACACTATGCTATATGTATATGTGTACTTTTTGGGTGAACAAAAAGCGTGAAACTCGCGTCATCGTCACCGCACGCTTCCCATGAGCTATATGTATACTGTTTTTACTTCTATCGGCAGTCCCCAAAGACTGCCCCGCATGTTTTTACGATGGTTTTATTGCTCTGACGCTGCTTTTACCAATTTTCTTCGCGCTTTTTGACTTGCCCTGTTTATTGACCATCACTAAAACCTATCATACCTCTAACTACCTAAACCATTGAATTCAGAAAAGGGCAAATCCTACTAAATTGAAATAATCCACCACGCGGGCCCAGTGCGGGTTGGTAGATGTCACACATCTTCGAATTTTTGGTTCTAGGACATGACAGTTTCCTCAAGATGTTTTCCTTCACCATTTAAAATGAAATTGAAATCCCCGTACTCAATGGTTAAAAATCGAATCATAAGTTGTTACGTCTACAGTTCTACACCGTCTAAAGACGCGCTATTTAAAACTCACAACCAGCATTAAACTACAATTTGATGGGTTAAACCATACATTTTTCGAGGTTTAAGTTTGGCATAACTCCAGTTTTATTAGTAAGGGATTGTGGTTTCGGTTGTGGTTTCTCAGCCAAACAAGTCTCATAACTGTATGAATAGAAAATATTTTTTAAATATTCAATATCATATCAAGTCATCACACAAAATATAAACCCTGTTGTTCCGTATCATCAGCTCGCTACTCTCAGCTAGCACTCAAAAAAGTCGAAAAAAAAGTCAAGTTGGCCCCTCAAATAAACGAACACCCATTTTTCCGAAGCTTCGACCAGACTAGTGGTTGAATATTAAAATTCTATGCACAAAAAATACATATGGTCCCAACCAAACCGACTGTACCTTCGTGTACTCCGATTGTGAACAAATGTAAACAAATTGTGAACGAGTCGTGTTTAAATACCAGTGCAATATCCCGACAAATATCAATAAAACGCAATAAAATGAGTATTAACGGTATTTTTCGCTTATTGGCCCTTGAATGCTTCGACGAGCAAAAAAGTATTCTGCTGAATTTTACCAACACCATTTTTTATTGAACAATCGATAGAGGCTGGGGTATAGAGTAAGAAAATTGGGATAGACTGGATTTCCACTGTTGGCTTATTTCTTCTAAAACGTCTCATATGACATTTATGAGAGGTAGACACTAACTGTGACCCAGTTCTATGTCGTCATGTACCTAAAGATGTATTTTCCCTGAAGCGTAAATGACTAATATATGCATTTTCCATCTGGAGCACTAGATGCCTATAAAACTTTATTTTATTGGAAGAAAATTAAAAAAAAAAAAAACCCAAAAGATATTACGCAGCGCTCTTTTACAGGCTACTTTTCGGCCTCATTGATATCGTAGATCGACATTTGGCAGAGCCTTGAAAATACAACAAATAGGCAGACAAAATAACTTGGCATTAGTAAGGCTCGGACTCCACCAAAGCGGAGATGTGTGCAGACGACCGAAGCGGAGACGAAAAGAGATGTTTTTCAGCTAGGGTTTATCCACCGAAGCTGTGCGGACATGCGTACTGGTTAGACTGGAGCGAATGTTTGGATGTTGGATGTTGACCGCTCTCTGCAAGCCGCTCACATCTCTTCTCGTCTACGCTGCGCGCCGTCGTCGCTAGCTTGCGATTCACAGCTCACATCTCCGCGTTGTACCGCCGCCCAGCTCAAATCTCGGTGAGGCACAGCTCACATCTCCGCTTCGATCGCGCCATATAAATATGATTACATCTCCGCTCAGTGGTATCCACTAAAGCTGAGTGGAGACGATGTGTGAATAACGAAATTCTATTGGGTGTTTAAAACACAGCTCCTGTCCTCTCGTCTCGTTTCCGCTTTGGTGGAATCCGGGCCTAAGGGACTTTTACAAGCGATCGGCTTTACACAAACTCAAAAGTAAGAATCAACATTAGATTTGATTTTATAAAGAAAATGGAAATGGTTACTGGTACATTTCTTCAGCCTTATAAATGTCGCATCTGCCTTTCTTATCTGTTAGTTTCTGACGGAAGGTACGAGATTCCTCGAATCGGCCGCCTACAGGGGAGAGCTTTAATTAATAGAAGCCAAATATTGACAAGTGTCAGATCGTTAAGGTGGAGTTTGTTGAAGCATGTTATTCTCGTAAACGGGTTCGATGTAACGTGAATGTGTATTAGATATTTCGATGATTGCGTCTCGCTTGTTTTGCTTGCTCCAACAATGTTACAGATATTATTATCTACTCACTTGGAAGAACAGTGTGTGTTGTAACAGGGTATTAAATCGTATGCGGTCGGGGAACCCCCGTCAGGAACGAAGTTCCTTCTCACGTTGATTTAAAACAAAAACAAGATTTTCACAGCCACCATCTTGGCCACACACATTTTGACCTCACTACCTTAAAATCCTCGAAAACTATGAAAACAACACACATGGCGAAAAAAAAATTTCGCAGCCGTGATCTTGGATTTACATTTTGACCAAATTCACACTTTCTCTCTCTCTCTCTGGAAGTCGCATGGAGAGGCTTAATGCTTGTTCGTTACGTGACGATTTCTACCAGTTTACTCCTACCGCAAACCGCGTTAAAGAACTTCTTTCCAAAAGAAATCTGCTGTTCCCTACATTTCGATCGTGTAGGTGCACTCTGTAGAAAACAGAAGTTTTTTTATTCAAATTTCAGGATTTCAGCACTACACTTCTTTAAAGTATGTCCCTCGTTTAACGAAATGTGAAATATTGGCCTACACATGGTGTAAGCACCCTATAAAGACCAAAATTTCATATGTACAGACATCCATACCAGAAAAAACCATCGATGTGCAACTTTTTCTGTACATCAATCGAAGTAACTTATTGTAGCCACTAATTTAATCAATTCAATAGTCATTTAAAATGATATATGTAACGGTTGGTAGGTACTTGAAAAAAAGCATTAGTAAACTGTATTAAAACGTATGGTATGGAGCGTCTAACACCACTACATTATCATTCCTACTACTTCTTCTTCACGATGCAAGGTGTTTTTCAAACACCATAAAAACTTCTCCTTAACCCAGGTAACCATAGAAACAGTCTGCCATCATCACAAAATAATTGTCTCAATCAAACATTTATATTTAACGTTCCAGATTACCCGCCCCCCGAGATTGAGCGCAAACGAAAAATTCAATCAATTCTCCCACTCATACCTAATCCTTTAAAAGGTTTCAATCAACTACCTTGTCTTTTGTTTCGGTTGATAAAAGATGATTGGGGAGGTAGGTAGGTCTCCTGTTAACTTTGCTTCAGTGCAGTTCTGTTTTTGAGTGATTTTAGGTGTAAATTAGTGAGATGGTTCTGTTTGTCTCTATTAAGTGGTATAACAAGAAATGAAAGGACAGAACAGAGAACATCTCTTTAGGGTGTTGGCGTAATGGTTACTGAATTTCAGTTTGTCTACGACTTGACAAAACATCTAGATTTCTTTATAAGTTTAATGATATGTTACCTTCCAGAATACATTTTGTAAACGAGTGTGATAACATCAAAATTCGTTGCGTAGTTTCAAAGAACCACGCGGTCACATGGACAGACACGACAATCGACTTTTATTTATTATATGTAAATAAATTAAAAAAAAATACTGAAAAGACAGATCAGAAACATATACCTACCTACTCTTTGCGGCATAAAATAAGTTTCGAATAAATGTTAATGCTAGAAAAATGATGCTATGAAAATAATAATTTATTCAAGAAAATTTTCTTTGTTTGATGTGGTGGTCGAAACCTAGGAGAGACCTAAGTTTAACAGTATTCTATTTAACAGACAGTTGAGCAAATGATTTATTGAAGAAATATGACCTTATAAACGCTCAGCACTTTTATAGGATAATAATTAGACTGACCTTAATAAGTTTATTCTGCAGCTTGGTGACGGCCATTCGTTCCCTCTGCGTCCTTCTCTTCTCTTCTTCCAATTGAGCCTCCAGTTGCTTGATGCGCTTCTCCAGAAGTTCCTAGAACAAATAGAGAATTTTGTTAATAATCAAACACACGATGTAAATCTAAGTTCACATTCCGTATTTAACAGGCGGAAATATATAGATAGTAGAAAAAACAAGTATTAGCAAAAAAATAATTAATCGTCTTTTAACTCGACTGAGAACTGTCACAGATTACTTGCATAGGCGATTATGAGATCCATGTCCAGTAGACATTATATTATTATTTCAAGATCAATCATTAAGACGATTTATGAAACATCACTTGGCAATACTGCGGCAAGTTGGCAAAACACCGAATTTAATTCCGAAAACTTCTTACAATGAACAATTTTAGGTATGTACACAACATTTTTCTTTACTGCCTGAAACGTGGTGCCCAAAAGTTAAGCCTGACTACACCTGCCTTGGGCATAAGCCTTAATCCTCAAAAGAAACTACTTCTGACATCTAAATATTTACCAACAAACAAAAATAAATAGGAACGTTGCCACTCACTTCAGCCGTTTTCTCTAAAACGGTCATTAAAGGACGCCATTTTATTTTTAATTATTTTTCCCTCTTAGTTCGTAAGTTATGGGTATTTTCTTGATTTCGTGCGAAATTAACAAGGCGACTATAATTAGGGCGTTTGAGAGGAAATTTTAGCTTGAATGGTTTCTATCAATTTTACACAGACGATTTATAATTGAAGTTTTCGTTTGATATCTTGGGCATGATGTTTTCAAGATATTTTGTTTTTAAAGCGCTTTTTCTTTGAAGAATGGCTTGGACCGGGACTGATCAAACTTTACTTGGATTGGATGGGTATGCGCCATTGCTTATTGTAAACCTTATTTCTCAACATAATTAGCATATAATGTTCCCACTTGCTAGAACACAGGCCACCTTTCTATGAAAGGGGCCGTAATCCACATTAATACAACAAACATTAATATATTCTACTAAATTCGTCTTAGTTTGGCCAGAGCTTAAGAATAAAAGTTATTATATAAAAATAGTTAGATATTAGTTGAAAGTTTCACAGATGATGTATTTCTATTGCTGCTATAACAAAAAATACTAAAAACAGAATAAAATAAATATATAAGGGGGCTCCTATACGACAGACATGCCGTTTTTATAGATAATGGTAGGGAACCCTTCGTGCGTGAGTCTGACACGCACTTTATTTTTAATCTTCTTGAAAATGCATAATTATCTGTTATTCTGTAATTACATTGTGTAAGTAACTCACATTAAAAGTATGGTACCTATTATTAAACATAATTATAAAAATATTATTATTTAAGTAATTGAATGCTCATTACACTCAATAAATAAAATGTTCATTTATTTAACAAAATGCTCTCATTAAACTTGTCTAAAGTCTACATCGCGGGAAATGGAGCGATCGAGCACAAAGCTAACCGGATGTGACATCGTTTATCCACTGTCATTAGCCGGAAGTACGCCCTGAGCGCCCCCTATAGGGTGCTATCTGAAATATGCGGCGTGGGAGATGATTTTGAAACAAGAATGTTATTTTAAGAATTTTGATATTTTGAAAGTCGCTGTATTGTTAGTTGTTATAATGTTATCATGAAATTAGGGTTAAAACACGAAGGCTTGTGTATGTAATAAATCATACTTTTAGGCATATTTTGAAGTTTTATCATTAACTCTTTGTTTACGGCGCCAAATTAATTACACATTATAGCGTAACAGTAGTGTGACGAACGACAGTTACCTAAAACACTGTATTTATTAACATATTTTATAAACTGGATTTATTAATATTTATTTACTGGCTTGATTTCCGTACGTATTTTTCGGGTGACCACTGAAAATCAGCGCTGCGCTGTGGGTCCCCCATAGCACTGCATTATGCTGAGTGGAAGCCTTCTTGTCAGTCATGACATGCAGCTGCCGAACATTTATGTTATGTTTATATTGTTGTTTTTTTCTTTTTTCTTTCGACAATAAAAACAATATAAAAAATGTGGTTT
Source organism: Xanthia togata (assembly GCA_963853775.1). NCBI lineage: Eukaryota > Metazoa > Arthropoda > Insecta > Lepidoptera > Noctuidae > Xanthia > Xanthia togata. The sequence goes on along the minus strand of OY970802.1, from coordinate 4,379,906 downwards.
TTTCCGTGACAAATGTATTTTTTTTATGCTAAAGAACTCAAAATGATGCATCAAAAATTTATCAATATAATGTCGGAAAACTTTTAACAGTTATATTTATACTTTTCCTCTTTAATTCACCATCAGCCAAATCACCTTCCCATTTCCCCGCAACCCCATCACCATGGAAACTAAACAAAAGGTGTCAATAATCACGAAAAGATTTCCATTATCATTCACTAACTGTCCTATAAATATGACGAACACAACCCACTTCCTTTCAAATGGCTCATTAGAAAGGGCACTGGTTTCCGAACGAAAACTCGCGAACAATGATACCTACCCTTAAATACCAACGTAAATATATAACTGGCGAAGGAAAATGGACCTTAAGGTATTGTGTTAGGGATAATTAGAAGGGAATAAGCTTTTTTGCGAGACGTTTCAATGAATAAGAACAATGGAAAGTGCGACAGATATTTTAGTGTAGAGCTAGGAAAGGATAGATCTGTTTGGAAAATCTTCTGAAAGTCATTATGAAATTCCATCAATATGCTTAGAATTTCCCCAACTATATTGGGGTCGGCTTCCAGTCTAACCGGGTGCAGCTGAAAACCAGTATGTTTCATGGAGCGACTGCCTATCTGAACCTCCACAACCCAGTAACTAGGTAATACTTTTGGAAAGACTTTTGTGGCTTCTTACTACACGTATAACGGCTGTGAAAGATCTAAGCCTAGACCAACGGCTTTAAAGTTATTTCCGCACACATTCCATATTAACTATACTTACAGTTGCAACAAAAGGTATACTATAGATAGTGCAATCCACGACGACGCGCCCCACTCCGCTCCGCTCCGTACTAAAGTACAGCTTACAGTACAGTAATCGCGGAGTGTGGCGCGTCGTCGTGGATTGCACTATCTGTAATACCGAACACTCATATGTTATAAGTGTTACTCATGCAATCCTACAAAAATTGGGAAGATGTCTCCTTACTTCATCATCATTTTAGCCGAAAGAAGTCTACTGTTATAGGCCTCCAAGCATCGTCACAATGAGGCCTGGACAAGTAGTTATCGCTTTCAAAGCGTTTTGTATTTCTATAAGGAGTTTCAACAGGATTGTCATAAACTTTTCGGTAGCTTATGTCAGTCACACCAATTTTTTTGATAAAAAAAAAAAATATTTTTCTCTTTATCTAGGCCCTCTGGCTGATAATATCCAGCTGATTCCCATGACTAAATAATTAAGATAAAAACTTTATGCAAATGTAAAACAATACTGTACAAAGGTTGACTTAATGCCTGAGGCATTTTCTACCAGTCAACGTTAGGGTGATGCAGAGACATTTCTCTCTGCCTTCACAAAAATTCTTCAGAAAGCTAGCGTTTTCTTTTAACTTTTATAAAGAGACTCCTTTGCCTAGCAGTGGGATAAAACAGGCTAGGACGCAAGAGGACCTTAATTACCAACTCTGTGACTCTCTTAACTCTTTAATTCCCAAAGCAAGATGGCGCCAAGCAGAACGCATGCGCTAATAAATAATAGTTATGTCCCCAAGGGGGTGAAATCTTTCGGAATGATCGCTGTATTAATGTCCAGTAGTATGGACGTTGATATGCAGGAGCTATTGTCACTTGTTTCTTTCAATTGAATGGGTCTGAGTGGTGCGGGTTGAATTTTAAATTTATCGTTTTATTTGGGACAAGTGGTATATTCCAATGTCTATTAATACAACTAGCCAAGAACCTAAATGTTTCTATTTCATGTATATTATGTTCATTAAATGTTACCTACTACACCTGATATTCTTTTACCGAATTTCGTAAGACCGACGACGGCAAAAAAACTCGTCTTCTCACAAAAACACTTTGATTAAAATCGGTTCATTATTTTCGAAGCTACTATCCTGGTAGACAGACACACAGACTTTAGCTTATAACTTCTTTTATATCTAGCACATAATTAGTTTATCTGTCATTGCTTCATTTTTAATTATTTTTTTCTTTTGTGGTATTGACTATTTATTCTATAATTTAAGCGTACAAAATATTGTAAAACATTTTAAAAGAGAAAACGGTGGAGTTTCTTGCCCATTCTTCTCCATACGAAAACTACCTTTTGGAAGTGGCGACTAGAATCCATTAAATTTGTTTGAAAATGTTACACGTTCAAAAGTGCCTTATATGTGCCTAATTGAAATAAATTATTTGACTTTGACTTTCTTAATTTTCGAAGGAATTAAACTAAGCCACGGATTGCTAGTATGCAGCCTATTAAAAAGCTATAATTTCGCCACTCATCCTAGATAAACATCATATTAATATAATAATCTAGATAGATACAGCATTCACAGATGCACTAAACTGCCACTAACAAATCAGACACCTACAAATACCAAAACTAGCAGACAATATACATCGGTCATTAGCAGACAGCGTCAGGATAAGCGAAACAGTGTCCAGCTAATCATTCAACAAGATAACATCTCCACCGCTGGGGGCGAGATGTGGGCAAAAATGCGGGCAAGGATCGTCGGTGATTGGTCGTTGCAGGGGTGAGTTTTTAATATAGTGGTATAGTAATATTAGTCTAGGTGCATTGTCTTCACATATAATTATACAATTACAAAATATTGTGAAAAGATTATAAAAGAGTAACGGTGGAGTTTCTTGCCCATTCTTCTCCCTACGAAAACTACCTTTTGGAATGGGCAACTAGAATACATTTTTTGTTGTAAATTTTGACGTTCAAATGTGCCTTTTATGTGCCTAACTGAAATAAATTATTTGACTTTGACTTTTGAATAGAGGAGAATGTTGATGAAGTTTTGGGAGAGTTAAAAGTGATTTTAATTGTTCAAAGGCTTATATTGATATTGTATCAAACTACACACTTATGAAAGTTTTCATGATGAGTTCTCCAAAGAGTTCAGTTGGACTTTCAAGAATTTGACGTAAATAAATTATTCGAACAGGTGCTCACGTCTACTTATTTACACGACTTCAAGGGACGGTGTAAATACTCGTAGTATGTACCTATAAAAAGATCATGAATGCAGGTTGCAAAATTAGTTTAACCCGCCCAAGCTAACTAAGTACATACATATGATACAGATGATGTTTTCTTCGCTGACTTTTGTTTTTCGTCTTTTTAAGTCCCCAGCACGCTTGGCATGTCCACAATACAAACTAGGTTTGTCGACGGAAAAATAGACAAAATGACAGATTATGATCGTTTATCCGTCATTTTCTCTAATCTTCCGTCGACAAAACCCGTAGAAAACTCGTTTCTATGGTTGTGCTACGCGTGCAGTACACGTTGGGTGAGCTCGTCGCTCGGCCAACGTGTACTGGACCTTTTTGCGTGATTTACCGTTTCATTTGCGTGCAATTGGCTCACCCAACGTGTACAGGGGACTTTAGGTTTCATTCCTCTCTTACCGCTAAAGGCAATGATAGCTCTATTATCTGATTCATTGCTTCCAATTGTTTATATTTAGACATAAAACACTACCAAACCCGCTTCAATTAAGCATAGAACATCAATATCTTTATATCTCCTGCACGGGACCACCCTAGGATTGTCACGGCGTTGTATCATTTTTCACGTGCTCAATAAATTCGTCGCCGCCCTTGTCGAGATGTCAACTCGGAAGAATCGCTCTATCTGTGAGCGTACATACTTATCTGTTTTTGTAATGAGTTTGAGTTTTTGTAAATTTTATTGACGGTGAATGAAAAGGCAAGATAATAAATACCTAATTCTAATGAAAAATAAACAAAATACAAACTTGGATTTATCAACGTAAGTTATAGGTGCATCTGAGATGTTTTCTAAAGAACCAAAGCAATGTAAAAAAATATTTGTAATTATAGGTACACTCGTAAAAAACCAGGATAAGCTGCCTTCTTATTCTGTTGAAACTCCGTAGTCTGCAAGGTCAGAGACCAAGACAAGGAGGAGTCTCGGTATGCTAAGATGGTCACCCATCCACAGACCAACCCTGGCAAGCGTATCTTAACCTGAAGGATCGGCCCGGGCTGTTATTACTTAGCCACGAGCTCTTCTTCTGAATCCCCTCTCTCTCCTTGCAATCTGGTGTACAATAACTTTTTGTTTGATTTCACGATAATTGATATTAGACTATAATTTTTAACTAATATTACTTATTATTCAATATTATTACTTAATTATTATTTTATTTTATAGATCTCACACTGATGATTTTATTGTGCAATGTATACTTAAGTGGTTTATTTTTATTTATTATTTTTATTTTACTGATTTTAGTTTAGTTCTAATTTAGTTTATATTCAACTGTAATGCAATAATCATGTAAGTACTACCCTTAACTCTGAAAATGTCGCAATTCCGACCCCCAAGATACAGGCATATGTCTAGTTTATGGGTCACCGTCCAATGTGTTAATGTACAAGATTTTTAACAAATAAATAAATTTGAAATTTGAATTTGAATAACGAATAAATAAAGAATGACAGTCAACTTGCTAAACAATGTGTTTCCCTGACTGTACTTTAAATTGAATAGTTGAATCTTTTTGCAAAGTCCAGCCTTAACATCTAGTTACTCTTACAGCAAGCGACTTATCGATGACCAGAAAGCGTTTCAGGGTAGTTGTGGCCCCGTGGTAAGGGATCCCGATATAGACCTTGGTAAAAATAATTTCCCCATCACTGCTCTCAAAACGGTGAAGGAAATTCGTTAGGAAACCAGCATGTCCTAGAACTAAAAATTTTAAGACGCACTCCAACACGCCCGGGCCCGTGTGGTAGATTAGAGCCCAACAGTAGGTACATTATAGGCTGCTTATATATTATTATCTAAATCTACGTTCAGTAAAACTATTACCGTACTGCTCTATACCTCTATCCAAAAGCCATCAAATCATTTCAAATCTGTACGCCCACAGTGGGATTGTGTTGTCGCCTTTATTCGTTCCCCGCAATCGCCGAAGTGTCCCATTGTGCAATTGTGGCCGCTGTCTTCACATTGTCTTGCACCATTTGTCTACCCGAGGCCTTATTGTATTGCAGCGTAATTATTTATGTGGGTTTTACCTTGCATATACTATGTAGAACAATAGGAAATAGATTTTAATGTAACTACACCTCCACATACTTCTGAAAATGCTGAATGTTCTAGAATTGAAACAAAATATGAAATTAATCTTGCTTTTTAAACAACCAACCAACACAACAACTTTTTTTGGAAAAAAAACACAAATTTTCTAAAGCCTCGTATTCAACCAACAAATAAAAGCTTGAAAATATTGTTCATCAGTTGATGTCAAGGCCGCGGACCGAAGACAATATTGCGTAATCACTGTGTTATTATAAAACTTAGAAGTCTAACAATTGGCAGGCTCTTTAGGTGCATGCCCAGAACGGGTATTAAAAATATTTTGCACTGAAAAAAACATACTAGTTTCAACGTTTCATAGTCCTCCAGACCGTATTTCGGCCAATCTTAACAGAGACTAGCCTTCGGCGCGAGAGATGTTATAGTGCACAAGTGTATGCGCAGACACAGGTTCACTCTCTCTTCCCTCACTCTCATAATCCGATGGGACGGCAATCCGATACGACCGGAGAGACATCAGGCGCAGGACCAATGGCTTAACGTGCGCACCAAGGCACGAGGGTATCACACCCCCAACTTTCAAACTCCGGGCTGTTACTAAGAAACGAGAAACGTAGTACAGGAAAACAGCTTGAATTTATATAAATAAGCGTCGTTATGACAGCACTTGAATCGCCTTATCCAATTACCTTAAATATATGTCAACCAATCATTAACAAACACCGCTAAATACATAACCGATCCACACTTCCGTACACAATTAAAACCTTTATATTGACGGATCTATTGAGAGTGCCCCTCTCCTGTATCATTGACAAAGCTACCGTGACCGTACTCGAACCCCCTTACCTTCAGACAATAACGCGAGATTAACCCGCCCGAATTAAACTGAGACCCTATGAAACCTTAGAGAGAGTAGAGTGTGGGGCACGATGTGAGAGGAAGCGGGGCGATTACTGTATCAATAGAAAATAAATTTGGCACTGTTAGCCAACGCTTGAAAGTTCTAGCTAACGTATTATAGTTGGATGTGCAAAAATTTAAGCAATGTCATTAATTGACGTGGAAATAAGAAGGCATGCTTATTCATTAATTAGCTCATCAGTCTGGCGTTGATTTAATACATTTAAATAAATACAATTTAGAATAAATAAATAATAAGTTACAAAGAGAAACACACTAAACATGATCAGTTAGTCATACACTAAACATGATTGTATAAATGGTGGTCAAAATCAGGTTGAAGAGCTGGCTCCTGAACACTGAATTAGAACATAGAACTGTAAAAGTTCAACGAGAAGAACGCTTTGCAGCCAGTTACGAATGCCTTTCTTACTTGCTACGAAAAAAGAAAAAGTACTAAAAGAAAGAGATAGTAAAATTCTTTCAAAACTTATCTCCACAAAAAAACATACAAAACTGACTGTGTATAAATGTAGACGGTCCGACTGTAGATCTCATTGCACGATGTCTTGGGGAGATCATGAATTACGGTCTCATTTGAGTCTTACTTTATCAAAACTAGTCAGAAACAGGAAAAATGTGAAAGTAAGTAAAACCACATCTAGTCATAAATATTACCTTCACGAATGTTATTGGGACGAAGTTTTTTAGTGCGAGTAAGCTGGTAGAAATCGTCACGTAACGAAAAAGCGTGATGCCCCTCCATGTGACTTTCTCTCTCTCTGTATTTTTCTATTAATTAAGTATATATATAATAGAAAGAGACAAAGAAAGACAAAGTATTAATTTGGCTAAAATAAAAATCCAAGATGGTGGCAGCGAAAATTTTCAAATGTTTCATCATGGGTTTAATTTTCATGGTTTTCGAGGGTGCTAAAGCCGATAATGAAGTCAAAATGAAAATCCAAGCTGCGAAGATTTTCAGATATTTCGTCATGTTACCTACATTCCCCGTTCTAAAATTCAAAATTTAAAAGTCATTTATTCAAACTAGGCTGAGAATCAGCACTTTTCGAACGTCAAAATTACATAAGACAGTCCCCCAAAACGCCCACCCTTCACCACTTCCTAGTGCTTTTGCTGGGAAGAAGAAGTGGCCCAACAAACTCCCCAGCAGCACAGCTGTCTGTTCAGTTAGGAAAAAAAAATGATTCTATACAATAATTTATAAGATAATTTACATTACGCAAAATAAAATTTAAATTATAAATTAATAGCCATATGACAGCTAGCACACGCCAATATACCAACCAAAAACATCGAGAACTATACTCAAGCAGAAATAAAAATAACTAAACGTAAACAATATCCAAAAAAAGAAAATAAAGCCTCCAGGCATAAAGGGCGTGCCCGCTTACATAGAGCTGTAACTAGAAGTTATAATTGATAAACTAGGACCATCGAGGTAAAATAAATAATTGTCGATGTCGCTAGCTAACCACATATTGTAATACAACTCATTAAAAAAAAACATTGTAATGAGTAGATTATGTCAACAATAAATAAAAATAAAATAAATGTATATAAAAAGTAAAATTATAAACTTTTTGACAGCTTTTCTCGCGCCCGCTCCTCACTCACACCCATCGTACAAAACGCACCCTCTTTCATCGATCATTAGCGGACAATGGCTAATCTAACGTGTAGGCTGCAGAGTGTAGGGCACTTCATCACGTGTCGGAGATCGAGATGATAATTATCGTGTGATGGTGGAACTTTGCTTATTATCCTCGGCTGGGATGGTATGGGATTCGCGAATTTTTGAAATGTGCTAAATTCGGATTTTCCTTATTTAAGATTCGAATTATAAGCTGCAGATTAGAGACCTTACTTAACAAAGCAGTAGGATATGATTTGGTGTCATCATGTTGTTGTTGATTATCATGAACATTCACATTTCCACGCCAGTACAGTGTAGTTGGTATTAATAATATCTGATGTTGTTTCGAATAAAATGATACAATTTGAATGGTGGTATTCGGACATTATTACTCTGGATAAGTTGCACGATACGCAACTGTTATCATTTTTTTTGTTTATCAAATCAAATCATTCATTTGCCTGAATATGGGTACCTACATGAGGTGATACATGAGGTAATACATAGGTACAACGAAAGTTCTTAAACCTACCTAAACAGGTGTGCGAATATCTATGTTATTATTTTTTTTCGTTTATTACATTATTCATTAATTTTACTATTACAACATACTATTATTAGATTATTTATGAAAATTATTAATTATATAATTTTATTAAAAAGTAAATACATTTATCAATATTATATTTTTATTAATACTAATTGATTATCGAACCTTTAACAAAAAGGTTTAATTCCTAGTTACTACTACGAAATAATATCTATTCAAATACAAAACTCATCATCGCCAACTCAAAGGAAAAAAAAAACATCGATAAAAATAGGTAACCAGAAACGACGATCAGTCTCACCCAGTCCCACCGATTAATAGAACGACTGTAGTTTGTAGTGGTTCCTTTTCCATTCCTTTTTACACTTATTTCCAGCCATTCCGTGCAAAACGGTGTAATCGCTCGCTGCCGGTTAGGTTTTCCATTCCTCTTTAGTCGGTGCTAAATTAAAATTGAGAATAATTACCGCATTTTAATTGAATAACGAATGTAGGAAACCGTTTATTGGATTTTGTTTCTGTTTTGCTTAGAGTTATGTACCTTATAGTTTCAATTTATGTTATTGTATATTTTGCTCTGTAATTTGAATTTCTTTTTCATGTTTTTCTCTGAGTAACGATTCGAGGTTTGTGGGCAATTTGGAAGAGATATAGTCCAACAGTGGGATGTTGTAGACTGAGCGGATTGATTAATCAATTGAATTCAAAGTCAAAGTCAAAGTCAAATAATTTATTTCAATTAGGCACAAAAAAGGCACTTAAGAACGTCAACATTTACAAAAAAAAATATAATAATTGATTCTAGTCGCCCATTCCAAAAGGTAGTTTTCGTATGGAGAAGAATGAGCAAGAAAATCCACTCCAATCAATTGATGGAACTAAGAGATAATCCAACTGCTGCTTGTAAGTAATTACCTACTACTTACTATTCCTCATAAGTCATTTCTACCTTAAACGTGCCAAAAACAATAGTAAATATCTGGTTTCACCGGTGAATTTTACTTGAGTTTGAAAGCCTTCTTAAATGCTGTTTTGCAAGTACCAGTCCAACCAAATGCCATTTAAAAATCCTCCGTAGCAAGAGGTCCTTGCTAACAGAAGCTTACTAGAAGTATCTTCAACAATGACATCTGAATAAAACAACAACAAAACTCTATTCCCATAAATCTAAGAGCACTTGGAAAAGGTTTCGCATTTTTCTTTGTATTTAATTCTAAACAGCCCTTTGTCCTCTCGGCCATTCGTCTGTCAGCGACTGATTGATGACGAATTCATTTCGAAGCCCTTCGAAGGCAATTTAGGAGAGTTTCGTCTTTGACGGGAGTACTTAAGTACTTAGTTTTTAGTTAAAAGGATCGTTTAAGAAAAATGTGTGTCATATTAGTCACACGGTGGGTGCCTGAAGACGGGCGTCGTCACCGAGGCAGGTCTATAAAGCTCCATACTCACATTCGATATAACTCGACAACAAGTAAAAATCAACGTGTGGACCATACAACTCACAGCTAGAAGGCTCGCATCGAGCCGGCTCGATGGATTTAAATAAATGTAATTTCCTACTCGAAGCGACCTTGACTCGAGCGTATGTTGTAGGTACGCGTCCTTCTACTCGAGCGTCTTTTTGTAATTCTTCAGGCATCCTTAAATAATTGTAATAATCTACGGGACACAGCTCTTTAATCAAGTTCAAATGGCAGTAACCAGAGCGGCGATCTAACCAATCCAAAAAGTCCCAAAAATCCCAGTACCTCCTTTTATGTTTGTTACTTTTATTTTCTTATAATTAAGAATTATATTGTGAGACTTGCTTAATGCAGTCACTGTCTCCGTTGTTGAACAGACATCTTTTAGTTCGAACGGTTCGGTGAAAACCGAACGTCGCGCTTCGCTCGGTAGATAAATGCTGAATGTGTGGACGAAAGCCCGCGCCGTGTTTTTTACTCGACGTGTTTGTTGATCGAGTAAAACCGACGTGAAGTACGGAGCTTAAGAAACACTGGCGTGACGATTTAGACTCGTTTCTGACCGATTGGCCGGAGAAGGCACAACAAAAAGAAAATCTCTGCTTCTGCCTAGCAGTGGGACAACAATGGAAAAACAAAAACATGTGCAGGTAGAACATGTTCAGCGTAGTACGCAGCAGCATATTAAAGCTTATGAATGATTGGTATATCGTAATATCTTACACGAATCTACAATATCTCAATACACATTCTAACATCGTGAAGATTTTAATGAATAGTACTTTTAGTTCTTACTAGTCAATGATGATTTATTTTATTTATACTGTTTTACACCAGTAGGTAATAAAACAGTAAAAAAAAATACGATAATTGGTAGACGTCGCCGCACAAGACAGGATGGTTTGGAAGGAAAAAGGTTGTACCTACACAAAAAGGAAAACAAAAAAAAAAATTGGTAACATGGCTACCCTTGATCACAAATCCATTTGCCACGCGCGGTAATTGATGATGACTAAGCAGGATGAAGTAATTACTCCATTTGTTTATAATAAAATAATAAACATTATTTAAATAGTACGTAAATCTTTTTAAACTCCATTGTAAAGACAAGTGCTAACTCACAATACCTACCACCATGTTTATACGTGAGAACTACTCTTAAACATTATACCTACACATCTAAGTGACGAGACAAGTACGAGTTATCAATAATCACTGTGGTTACAATATTTAAAAAAAAAAAAACTACAAAGTGACAAATAACTTCAATGTCTGAAGTCGGTGTGTTCGGATCTGTATTTTAGTTTTTTACCACCGAGTTCCAAATTTAAAGTAATTTTTCACTTTATAGTGTTTTTTTTCGGTCGAAATCGATTGTTTTTTTTTTGTTTTTGTAAAAAAGTTTGTTATGTATGGTACCTACCCCACACCAATTCGTATTCCACTATTTGCTATATAAACAACAGTGACAGAAAGTACTATAACATCCCCTGGCTGGAGGCTTTGAGTTATTAGCTTAAGGCAGCCGCAGGATTGTCCGGTTAAGTAGTCATCACCTCAGAGGTGAGCTACGAGATGCCCTAGACAAAAAAAAAAAAAAGTACTATAACATCATAAAGTGGATTAAATACGGATTATCGAAGCTAACCCAAAAACTACCCAAGCAAAGTTAATAAATAACATTAAACCGAATTTTTTCGAACATAGAACCTCCTCCTTTTTGGAAATCGGTTAAAATTAACCCTAACGTCTAAACAAGGCAGATGGTCAGAGGGATAGACAGACAGAGAAAAAGGGTTAAAGTTCGGTAAGTAGGTATTTAATGGATCCACAAAAAATACTAACATTGCTGTTGTTGCAAATGAGATCCAGAGTCCTATAGTGTGCCTATGCTTACAAATCCTATGCTATATAGTAGTAGGTATATAAAAAGCCACTAACGTGGTAATGCGTAACACACTAATCATTTCACGACAGTAGCACACCTCCGCCGCAAAACCATAGCAGCGAAACCGCAGTAGTTCAATTCAACTGGCTTTGAACTATTGCGGTTTCGCTGCTATGGTTTCGCGGCGTAGATGTGTTACCCGGCGTCAATGACTTTCATTTTGACAGTTCAACAACATTCATTGCGTTACTTACATTGTTGAGCAGACAAATTTTTCGAACATATGAAGCAATGTATTAGCAATATCCTTGAAAATCATTCAGATTGTGATTGAAATTAATTGTGTTAAACTTGATTTAAAGAGTGTTGTAAATGTAAAGAGGACCTGCGACAGGTTCTATGTTAGTTTACAGGACGAGCTAATTTACAAGTAAATTCACAAGAAGCCAGCAATTTTCCCGGCTTAATGTTATTGATGACTAAAACTTGTTATTTCCACTACGCCTACATAGGTAGCCATAACATTCAAAATCCCTAAGAAACGACGCCTGCGTTTAGGAAATGTGTAGTTTTCTAATTCGCGTATATGTCGTTCGGAGATCGTTATAATAAGTGAGCATCATTACAATCGTTTAACCTAAATTGGTGTCATTGTCGCGTGTTGTCTGGTGAGCCTCTTATTAATAACAAGTTGTGGAATGTGGAGAGGGTTTTACGTTACAGTGTTTGTGTAGAAATTGTTGAACAGAAGAGTTTCACGATGGCCAAAGTGTTTCACGATTACAAAAGAGTTTCACGATGACAGAAGAGTTTCACGATGACAGAAGAGTTTCACGATGACAAAAGAGTTTCACGTTGACAAAAGAGTTTCACGTTGACAAAAGAGTTTCACGTTGACAAAAGAGTTTCACGTTGACAGAAGAGTTTCACGATGACAGAAGAGTTTCACGATGACAGAAGAGTTTCACGATGACAAAAGAGTTTCACGTTGACAGAAGAGTTTCACGATGACAGAAGAGTTTCACGATGACAAAAGAGTTTCACGATGACAAAAGAGTTTCACGTTGACAAAAGAGTTTCACGTTGACAGAAGAGTTTCACGTTGACAGAAGAGTTTCACGATGACATAAGAGTTTCACGATGACAGAAGAGTTTCACGTTGACAGAAGAGTTTCACGATGACAAAAGAGTTTCACGATGACAGAAGAGTTTCACGATGACAGAAGAGTTTCACGTTGACAGAAGAGTTTCACGATGACAGAAGAGTTTCACGATGACAGAAGAGTTTCACGATGACAGAAGAGTTTCACGATGACAGAAGAGTTTCACGATGACAAAAGAGTTTCACGATGACAGAAGAGTTTCACGATGACAGAAGAGTTTCACGATGACAGAAGAGTTTCACGATGACAAAAGAGTTTCACGTTGACAGAAGAGTTTCACGTTGACAGAAGAGTTTCACGTTGACAGAAGAGTTTCACGATGACAGAAGAGTTTCACGATGACAGTTACATAGTTTTTTTTTTTATTCACCATGTTTTAATTATCAAGAAAACCGAGGCTGCTGATAGAACTATAAATAGTAGGTAGGTTCTTAGTTTTTTTTTGCAGATATTGAGTTACTAGGTGTTGCCCGCGACTTCATCTGCGACCCAGGATGAAAAGTAGCCTATACGTCTATCTCCAGGTCATGGTCTACCTATGTGGCCAATTTCATCCAAATCCGTTCAACCATTTTAGCGTGAAAAAAAAAAACTGCCTAGCCTTTTCTCAACTATATTGGGGTCGGCTTCCAGTCTAACCGGATGCAACTGAATACCAGTATTTTACAGGAGCGACTGCCTATCTGACCTCCACAACCCAGTAATTGGGTAATACGATACTCCTTGGTAAGACTGGTTGTCAGATTTTCGGGCTTCTGACGACCCGTAACGACTATCAAAGATCCACGAATGACAGCCGGGACCAACGGCTTATCGTGCTTTCCGAGGCACGGAGGAGTCTCGGTATGTAAAGATGGTCACCCATCCACAGACCAACCCCGGCAAGCGTAGCTTAACCTGATGGATCGACCCGTGCGGCAGTTATTACTTAGCCACGAGCTCCTCCCGTTTTAGCGTGAAAGCGTAACAAAAAATCACACTTTCGCATTTGTAATAATAATATTAGTTACATGTGGAGTGTGAGCTCGGCTATCAATGTGACGATTGTCATAACGGCCAATGGCCTGATAGCCGAAAGCCTCGACCAACATCTCTCGAGACTCTCGTTCGCGGTTGGATCAAGGGCCTGATTCAGAAGGCAGTACTCCTCGATACGGCTCGTATTGTGAGAAGGTTTCTGTCTCTGCAGCCCTAACCAACGGTAGCTTGGACCCTACTCCCGACAACGGCAAACCTCTATTTTTTATGTTATTAATAATGTTTTTTTTAATTCTGTTTATTTTAAGAAATATTTAAAAATATAAATTCATCAGAATCTAGACGAATAAACGACATAATAATATTAGTTAGGATAAAACACCTTATTTCAGCCAAAAGTAGGTGAAACCATGAATAGATAGATAACATGCGTTTCTTTTCTTTTAAGCCCGCAAACCAAACTAAACACCGTTCTTATGTGAGCCTGTCAGCCTTATACATCTCTTGACACGCCAGACTGATGCCCTAGCGACCAGCTGAGCGCCATTGGCGCTATTAGGTACACTTGTAACCAAAAAAGATGAAATTCGCACGGATTAAAGTAATATCAGTTTTCCACGCAACACCTACCCATTTAACATCCCCATTGCTACCCAAAATCCTTCCAAACAGCGCAACAAAGCTCAGACGCAGTTAACAACACAGCACAAAAACAATGGTACACGTTGACGCATCCATTTATCTCTAGCCGGCGCTCACAGGTGTGCCGACGTCACTTACAAATGTTGAGCCATCACGCGGTCGAGATACGAAGCGGTCTTCCAGCGTTGAGCTGCGAATATACGGGCAATTGTTGCCGGCAACTTTTGCCGGAAACAATGAACCAATTAAGGCCAATTTTCCAATCGTCAGATAACTTTTATTTGAGGAATAAATATGGCGGTTTGACAGCTTTTGTATAAAAAATCTAGTCTGTCATATTTATTCTTCAGATAACAGTTATCTGACTATTGAAAATAATCCCTTAGTGGATAAAATATCTAATAAAGCAATATTGCCCCAAACTGCTCCATATATTCATAAACTGCGCTTACACGGACCATTCAGTACCTAATTATTTTTACCCGGCAACATTTGGCAAAGGTAGTGAATGAATTAGCACCACAATCTAAAAATCCAAATTTTTATTGTTTAAAATTGTATAGCTAAACGTCGATTGTCCAATTAATTTAGTTGCATCTTACAGCTCAATATGGTGTTCGCACAATCAATCTGCCTAGCCTTTTCCCAACATGTTGGGGTCCTCCAGTCGAACCGGATTTAGCTGAATACCAGTATTTTACATGTTACAGTTACTGGGTAACACGATCCCCCATGGTAAGACTGGTTGTCAGACTTTTGAGCTTATTATTTCCCGTAACGACTGTCAAAGATCTACTAATAACAGCAGGGACCTTAACGTGCTCTCCGAGGCACGGAGCGGTCTCGATTGATGGTCACCCGTCCAAGAATCAACCGCAGAAACCGTAGCATAATCTTCAATCGACCCCCGCTGGTATCATTAAGCAACGAGTTCGCTGTGTCTAACAACAACAGCTAAATTTGGACAGCGCAGTAAATTGTTTGATGTTGTGATTAGTTGACTAATATTGACCAGAAATTAGCAATTTAGTTGCCCGTGTAATAGCACCCTTACAGGTAAAAGGATGAGAGAGAATTAATATTACGTGTTTTGCTTTTAAGGTACACGGTTAAATGTTTTGTCTGTTGTTTCTTGTAGAACATGCATGTTTTATTGTAGATAGAGCTGTAAATCAGTCTCAGAAATACATAGCAATTGCTCTATTAAATTACTAAGAAATTGAGTCCAACTGTTCATTGTGACATGCTCTTTATATAATATATGGTCTTTATATATTGCAAGATTGCTTTATATTATGTCAAGGATCAAAGATCAGACAAAAGAAAAATAAGGTTAGGACAATACCTAAGTTTTGAATTAAGTCTAACCACAAGGTAAGAAATTAGAATTAAAATAGAGGAGAGGAGGTTAAATTTTGTTTTTGTTATGTATTTTTGGGTGTACAATAAAGTACCTATATATAAATAAATAAATAAGAACTCGGAGCCTTTGCTCTGTGTAAAGAATGAGCTTACAAAAACTGCAAAGTAAATCTCACCTTGAAATAATGTCCATTATTGCTGTTATTATTGTAACAATTATTATAGTTATTGTAGTACATTACATTTAGAAGACACTTTATCAATATCATCAAACACTGTCAAAAATTATTTTGATTATCACTTTTTAAACTCTTTTTTTATGTTATTGAGCTAGGTGAACAAATTGAACTAACACTAAAACAACTTTTTCAATGACGTAACTTAATTTTGGTCTAATCACTACGAAATTATTTTGATTTTCACTTATTATAAACTTTTTCCGAAACAAACTTTTGGAAAAAATCTTTTAAATCCCACAAAAAATCTTACATAAATTACGTCTAAGTCTGTCTATAAAACCACTTATTTTTCAAAACTACTTCTATACTATATTCAATATTTGTCCGCAACCGCACTCCTGCGCAAACGTTTGACAATCGTCAATTGACGACGCGCGTGAGACGAGCATGTGTATGAACTGAACCACCTTTTAGAATGGATCTCAATTAATGTGCGTAGATTAGTTTCGATATGATGGAGAAAAAATATGAAATGTTATTGTAATATTCTACTTAAAGCTTGATGATTAGCAAAAAAATAACGGGTTTTTATATAGTTGGTTACGACCTTCACGGTCGAATACACAGGCACAGGC
Organism: Xanthia togata; assembly: GCA_963853775.1. Taxonomy (NCBI): domain Eukaryota; kingdom Metazoa; phylum Arthropoda; class Insecta; order Lepidoptera; family Noctuidae; genus Xanthia; species Xanthia togata. Next base: position 4,363,398 of record OY970802.1, on the reverse strand, counting down.
AATCAGTTAGATAAGTTCTGATTCCCAGTATACATTATTACGTATAATATTATACTTTAATATCCTGACTATAGGCAAACCTCTGCCTTATCCTTCAGGAAATACTGGCGTGATGTTATGTTATGTTATAAAAGTAAATAAAATACAATTATTTCGGGTTCTCCCATATTAAAAAAAAAACATAAATTACCAAACACGAGATAAATACAATATAAAAATAAATACAATGTCATCAAAGCATAAATACAATGTCAAAATCAATGTTAAATAAAAATAAAAATTAATCGGAAATTATTATCATAGAATATATAAAAAAAAAAAAAAATACAAACAATAAACAATGCTTACGTGGGTAGTGGGTAGGATAGCCACAATCCCTGTCCACTTGTCACACATCCGTTTTTTAGATGAACAGTAGTAATAGAAGGGTATTTTATGAACAAAATTAATTTATTATCTACCTACCTACCACATGTGTACCTACTACAGGTACACCTCTGCCCAACCCTTCGGAGAAACAAGGCGTGATGTTATGTTGTGTAATTAATTTATTCTGATGGATAAAATATTTAACATATTCTCACAATTTCAAGAATTAAGTATCTATAGTTTAATATTATTTAGTACACATCACTTTTTTTGGCATTTTGACGATGCATTATCTGGTGTTAGGTATTATTCGGGTTGAGATGACTCGGGCCAAGCTGTCACTGACCCGTCTCTGTCACCTCACATTACTCTGTGTTCATTTATATTTACATAGCGTCCCATTGATGTCCCACGTTGGTATTGTTCGGTTATTATGTTCTGTTTATGATTGATACGATGTTATTATGTACATACTACTACATAAACAAGTAGTGTATACTCTACTTGTTTATGTGTCAAACTATTGTCTTCTATGTTTGTGTTTATTTAATTAATGCTTTGTGAAATCTGATGACGTCAAAGTGCTTGCCATAAATATACATATGTAGATGCTGGAGCGACTGCCTATCTGACTACCACAACCCAGTAACTGGGTAATACGATACCCCTTGGTAAGACTAGTTGTCAGACTTTCGGGCTTCTGACGACCCGTAACGACTGTCAAAGATCCACGAATGACAGCCGGGACCAACGGCTTAACGTGCTTTACGAGGCACGGAGGAGTCTCGATATGTAAAGATGGTCACCCATCCACAGACCAACCCCGGCAAGCGTAGCTTAACCTGATGGATCGACCCGTGCGGCAGTTATTACTTAGCCACGAGCTCCTCCAAAAAAAAAACAAAAAAAAATTGTAATGTTAAAAACAATAAACAATGCTTACGTTAGTAGTGGGTAGGATAGCCCCCAATCCCTGTCCACCAGAATACACATTTTTTTAAATGAACAGTAGTAATAGAAGGGTTTTTTATGAAAATAACTAATTCATTACCTACCTACCTACCACAGGTGTACTTACTACAGGTACATCTCTGCCTAACCCTTCGGGAAACAAGGCGTGATGTTATGTTGTGTAATTAATTTATTCTGATGGATAAAATATTTAACATGTTCTCACAATTTCAAGAATTAAGTATAGTTTAATATTATTTAGTAATGATAGAGATAATGCATTGTCAAAATGCCTAAAAAAGTGGTGTGCACTTTTTTAGGCGTTTTGACGATGCATTATCTGGTATTATTCGGGTTGATATGACTCGGGCCAAGCTGTCACTGACCCGTCTCTGTCACCTCACATTACTCTGTGTTCATTTATATTTACATAGCGTCCCATTGATGTCCCACGTCGGTATTGTTCGGTTATTATGTTCTGTTTATGATTGATACGATGTTATTATGTACATACTACTACATAAACAGGTAGTGTATACTCTACTTGTTTATGTGTCAAACTAATTGTCTTCTATGTTTGTGTTTATTTAATTAATGCTTTGTGAAATCTGATGACGTCAAAGTGCTTGCCATATATATGTAGATGCTTTAGTTACGATGTAGTAATTATAGTACGTACCGTAAAAGCAGATTTAACACATAACATAAACATAACATCACGCTTTGTTTCCTCGAAGGGTTAGGCAGAGGTGTACCTATAGTACACCCACATTTCGCCAGTTCTGTTTAAGTCCCATGCAATAGGGGGCGAGCCTATTTCTATCAACCGGGTACAAATCCAGACTCCGGGCTGCTACTGAGAAATTCCAGAAAGAAAAACCCAATGACACTGCCCGATCTGAGAATCGAACCCAGGACCTCATATTCAGCAGTAGCTCTTGCGACCACTAGACCAACGAGGTAGATTTAATTAATTTAGTTTACATTTCATTATGGATGGCCGATATGGCCGAAAAAGTTCAGGAGTGGCAACCGCGTTGGAAGGCCGCCCACAAGGTGGACCGATGACCTGGTGAAGGTCGCAGGAATCCGCTGGATGAGGGAAGCACAGAATCGGTCGAAGTGGCGGTGCTTGGGGGAAGCCTATGTCCAGCAGTGGACGTCTTTCGGCTGAAATGATGATGATGAGATTAAATAGAGATGTTAACTGCAGAAAAAAAAGTTGAAAGAAAGAAGACACGTATTTTTTGCTTTATCATATTAAAAACAAATAGTTTTACATAAAACGCATACAACTAGGAATACACATGCCAGTAACTTGCACAAAAGTATGCAAGTAGCTTGCATGCCATTGCCATATACACCAATCTTCTTGCATACTTTTGTGCCGTCGGGTTCGCTACTTCACAAGTCAGTATTTATAAAATATACTGGGGAGTGACGTCATGTCACATTTTAACGTTTTGCCTACCTACTCAATGTATTGCCGTAATCTTTAGATTACGTAAAAAACGAAAAAAATACGTGTCCAATATTGTTTAATAATCTATATGACGGACAAAAAAAAATTTTTATTCAACATCCCTATTATTGAGGATAATGTATCTCTTCCAGATGGATGCTAGATGGACCAACGACCTTAAAAAAGTGGCTGAGACAGACTGGATGGCGAAGGCCGAAGACAGGGTTTTGTGGCGCAGATGAGGAGATGCCTACGTCCAGCTGTGCCCTGTGAAATGCCGAGTTGATTGAATGTATCACAATATTCTATTGTTCTATTGTTTGGCACTCAGATTTTTCTCCGTGTTAAAGAAAATAAAATTTCATGATTCCAGGTCAACGAATGTATCATTATTATACGTTTTTATATATTAGCGAGAATCAAAATATTGCACATAAAATAAGGCCGTAGGTATTTTTTATTACTTTTTTTAGAGCTCCATGGGACCGTAGACCCACGTATTTGATACAAATTTCAACTTGATGCCTCCACGAGTTCCTGAGAAATAGGGTTTTGACAGACAGACGGACAGCGAAGAGTTCCTATAGTGGTTCCGTGTTTTCCTTTTGAGGAACGGAACCCTAAAAACAAACAACGCTACAGTTTTCGTTTTAAACCCTTTTGTAAGCAGCTAATTAACTCCCCCGAAACAGTACCAATCTGACTGAACAGATACAAACGAATTATCACAAGGCACAAGGCTATAGGGCACATAGGGCTCATAGGGTGGGGGAAGGCATCAAAGAGCATGGCCATATCCATTTGCGAAATTTGTTTTTCCATTACTCAAATTGGGTTCGCCGGGGGTAACTTTTGAATAGTGAGTGATGGTGCGACGATGTGTGTTTTAAGTTAAAACTTGCAAGTTATAAGTATGGAACTTGGTGTGTTTTAGCGCGCGACTTGTGCACTTGTGGAAGAGAAAATTAATTAGATGAGCTGAGCCCCTAGCGCGAACGCGCAGCGTAAACGAAACGTACCTAAATTTGAACGATTTTTGAATCGAATATACATTATATCATAGAGCGTTTTGTTTTTTTTTTTTTACGACAATTCCATTTAGTATCACACATAGATATGAATAAAGTTTTAGAACTAAGTAAATATTATGTCCGAAATGATTATTTTCAAATTTTGAATCGTTCAGCGATACGTTTAGGTACCTACTCCGCGCGGTCGTGCTAGACCCACTGGTTGATGGGGATTCTGCTGTAAAATAGGGAAACTGTACCGTTTTCACTGTAGTCAGTCTCTCTAGAAGGAAACTGACTTGCTTGCTATTTTTTTAATCAGTTTAAAAAAAAACACGTATGGGATTGTACGAAAAGGAGTACTTATCTGTTATAACAAATTAGCGATACTGCAAAAAACTAAACCATTGATTTTCCGTGAAGTTCGTTTCACGTTTTTTCTCACCAAAAAATCCCGCCATTTTCACAGACACAATATTCTGCAACTAGTTTTAAAAAAAAAATAAGCAACCAGCACCCATATTCACAGGCTAGCCTATCATTATTTCAACATAAATCTCATGCAAAAACACCATTGGCCGCCGTCCAACGGCTATGGCAGAATTAATTACTGCGAGGCACCAACAGATGGCGCTGCCACCAGGTGTGCCGTGTATATCATAGACAGTCTACACGACCTATGAAATTCAGATTGTGCCGGGTATAAATTTTAAACGCTAGCTCCTGGAAAAGGTAGTTCCTTGTTGAAGTGCTTTTGATGTTTTTGGTGCTGTGTAAAGGAGGTCATCAGGAAGAGTTGTACCTAATGTTAAATACGTTGCACATTCTACACGAATACCCGTTTCGAATTTGCCAAAGTTCATTAGGAAAAAGCTAAGACTTAGGTAGTTCATAAGTTGATGAAAAGTAGCCTATACGTCTATCTCCAGGTCATGGTCAGGCAATTTCGTGCCTTCACGTCCCTAGCCGCCGCAGGAGGAGACGCCCTGGGCGTCGGGAATCAATCGCTGATTCCCAGCCACCGTAGGCGCGGGCTTGCGGACGGTGAGCAAAGGGTAGCTCGCCGTCCGGTAAGGACCAAGCCCGGGTCGACGGCGCGTTGTGTTCCACGCGCGCCTCAAAAAGTGTCAGCGAGTGAAGGGGTCCGATGAGACCATTGCCTGCCGGGGTTGCGGGAAAGTCCGAAAGGGATACCGTGGCCCCCTGGCATTGCACAGGCAACAGAAGGAACATGGGTGGGTTTTAGTCAGTAAGAGTCTGACACGCCCTCCCGCTCCACCCAGAGCGGGAGACGTCATTTGATGATTTACAACCCAAAAAAAAAAAAAAGGTAGTTCATAAGTTACGCTAATGATTGTTGAATATATATGTAATTACGGGTAACCTACTTTCAGAGGAAGCTTAACTTAGAAGGTATTTACTTATAGTGTAATAAATTGCAGCTAACCCGCATGTCCCAGCGCGTCTTGCGGGACTGCGGGAGTGGCACGCATCTGTGTCAAATGTTAATCTTTATGCCAACTGTTGAACTTGCAGGTAGACAGCACCGGCTATGAGTTCTACGAATATGAAGTTGTAAGTATTGCACATTCGTTACTGATCCTATCCGCGCCTGTGCGAACACCATTCGTAGGAAATCATGGAATGGTTGGCTATTATGGAATACACTTTTGTACAGGGAGTTTTAAATATCCAATTTTCAATTTGCCATTGCTTTGCCATTGCAAAGCTGGCATAGCATCCTTGGAACTTACGGTGGTGGTCATCTAACAAATTAATCAACACGACAAATAGACCACACAACTGCAGACCATCAATACATTTATAACTCCCATCACAGAAACAATCTCTAAACCAATTTATTCATAACCGGGATCAATATTCTAATCAAAACCACGGGCCGAGTGCGCATCAACCGAGCAATCTGTTAAATGACAGTTATCTCCGTGATTGATTGCATTTGCATGTAAAAAACGTGGACAAAATCTATCAAAGCCTCTCTATACAGGGTGACAGATTTTTAGAGTTGGTATGATTTTGACGTTTAGTGGGACTGTCCTGGGAAAAACGAAAATATGGTTATCTACGGTGCGGTCTATAGTTGGTTGAATTTTCACCATTGATATGCCAATGATGAAAACGTGATTTCGTAACAAAAACTTGGACAATTCTGTGAAATAGAATTGTGTAATTTGTTGTTATGTGTTCCATTTCTGGGTAAAGGTAACCTTGACTGCGGAGATTAGAAATATACTCTTGGTTTTGCCTTTTCTGACCAATTTTTCATAAACAAATTCAAGATTAGGTACCTACTTCTTCTTTAAGGCACCATTCCGTACCCGACCGCAGGAGGCAACTGCAGACGACGTGTCGCCGTGACAAGACTGGTTTCTATGAATTTCTATGAAATACCTTCCCGAGCTAGCGATACGTCGTTGCCAGCTACGGGCGAGTCACAGGCGATACGTGCAGCCCGACCGCAGACCAGTATTGCCGCCAACACTCGAGCGATAACAAGTTTTTCAATCTTCTATCTACTGACTGGATTACGGGCTGCTGCTGCCTGCTCTGTCTGTCTGTCTGGTTCGGAATCATTACTGCAGCGACATGACGCCCCGCGACACGTCGCGTGCAGGTGCTGCCTGCGGTCGGGTACGGAATGGTACCTTTAGTATTTTGCTATAAATTCGACTTTTATTTACTCTTTTACAACTCCAGCAATAAAAAAATACATTATTCCTACATTACCTAAAAAGCTTATCCATTTCCAGTCCACAAAATCATTTATATAATAAAAAGCTGTCATAAAAGGAATTCAAGTATTTTTATTATGATGCAGAAAATCTCCCTGTCCTTTAAATTTAACAATACATGGTGACCTAACGCACTCACTCTCGATCGACAAATGTAAGGTGAGCTTCCAAGTCTCTAACATTTTTATGTTCCATGTGTATTTGTCAAAGATTTATGTGTTGTATGGGCTCAAGTTACAATGGTCGTATAGCTAATAAAAATGTATACGCATGGCGTTGTTACAGCGTCGTATTTTATGCATTATCTATTGATTATGGGCAGTTAACTTTTATTTTGTTTGTTTTAGGGCATAGGACAAACGGAGTCACGTTTTTGGTTGATGGATTTGGCCAGCATTCACTTGATGTATGGACGCTTGTCACTCTTTCTATGCGGTTGGCTGCTGAAGTGATGATGGCGAACTTAAAGACAACATAGAGTTGTCTAAAATTCGAAAGCTGCTAGGTTAGTGGAGACAGTGCTAGAGTGTGTAAAATTTGACAAGGTATAATAAAAATCCCTCTGCCTCATTGGTCTAGTGGTCGCAAGCGTTACTACCTTCTGAACATGTGGTCCTGAGTTCAATTCCCGGGTCGGGCAAAGTGTTATTGTGTTTTTCCGTCCGAAATTTCTCAGTACCGGCCGGAATCTATGTTTGTGCCCTGGTAATGGCAATATGCTCGCCCCCTATTACATGGAACTTGAACACCTCTGCTTAAGACTTCGGGGAATACAGGCGTAATGGTAAGTTATGTTATAACATAACATCACGCCTTGTTTCCCCGAAGGGTTGGGCAGAGGTGTACCTGTAGTAGGTACACCTACATTTCGCCAGTTATGTTTAAGTCCCATGTAATAGGGGGCGAGCCTATTGCCATCAACCGGGCTCAAATCCAGAATCCGGGCTGCTACTGAGAAATTCTAGATAGAAAAACCCTATAACACTTTGCCCGACCCGGGAATCGAACCCAAGACCTCATGCTCAGAAGTAGCTCTTGCGACCACTAGACCAATGAGGCAGTTATGTTATACTGTAATTGTATTAGTTACCTATTGATTAAACATCTCCACCGTAGAAATCAATGCAAATTGTGGACCAAATAGCCATAGACAGAAACGCCAGGTAACCATTTACTTTTTTAAGCCAAAAAGCAAATCACTACGATCTCTATCGCCTAGACATTCCGCTGCAGAAGAAACACACCAGACATCCTTACGAAGACATTGCAGTCTATAAAAAAAATATATTGCTCCGAGGAGATGCCAACAATCTGCGAGATTGGAATTCATTCAAAACGCTCGTTTGCCTACACTTAATGGGGTCGAAAACCGTGATGTTATATAATTCCATGGCACCAGAGGTTAGGAAGAGCGCAGTGGCAAATCTGACTTATCGATTGTGGCCTAATAAATATCTTAAATATATTCACTGACAGACAATGCACAGCCTGAACCGCTGGGTCTAAAATATGACATTTTGCACAAGAGTTCCTTTTCTACCGAAAGTGGGTGCATTAAGGATTTTTGAAAATTCGTCTCCTGAATGGGTTAAATTGAGGGATGAATGTTTGAATGGAGAATCCTCATACATCCGCACACAGCTTGTTTGAAAAGAACAGCTAGTGTAATTTAAAGCATACAATTACTAAGGTTAAAAGATAAGATAAAATCGTGCTCAAAACTTAGTCGAAGTTGCAACAGTTGGGATAAAGGGAATGAAACTTCGAATTATGGTCTTTAGGTTTCTTCAGCCTTGTCTTTGCTTCTCGTGTTTTTTGTATTTGAAAAGAGTTGATTGGGAATGTTGAATTATAAAACGATAAAATTATGTTCAATAGCATAGCATTTTTCATGTGTAACATATTCCCTTCCGCTTTCCTACAATCTGTGGGAGTGATTTCGTGAAAAGGGACGCGTGCTAGTGATGGCCGTCAGATGGTACCAACCCGTTTTCTGAGAGGTTGGTACTGTCAGCCCTATGCGACTACTGTAAAGGCAAGGAAGTATTTTTTTTCAATTTAACTTTTCCAGGAAGAAGAGACAAACTACCAAGTAGCTTCGCAAAAACCGCTTTCCTAGACAACAAATCCGCTAGAATGCTGTACGAACAAACGAATAGGGATCTAGATAGTTATCTTTATTGCGAACCGTGGCACCAGGCCAAGGAAACACCAAACTTCTGGACACGGAGCTGTTGCATGCCAAGCCAGAAGTTCAGCTTCGCTGTAATCTGGCTCGTAGAGTAATGTGTGTTCCGATTTGGTGTTTCAAACATTAATTGTTTCTACACTTTGTTTTGCTGGGTATTTCAATTCATTAAGCTTACTTTGGTGTTGTGCCTTTTGTTTGTAACTGACTTAAAAAAAGATAAGGTTCTGTATTTAGTCTTGTTAAACAGTCTGATTTTGAGATTAATTAGTTTTCGAAAATAATGTTGGAGCTGCTGAAGATTGCAAAAGCTATCTTTGAATTGTATAACTTCAATCTCTTAGTATTGTATAATTGCATAGCACATGTGTGAGCACTGTGACCATGTACCTTACCTATATAAAGCTATCATTTTCTCCATAGGAACCTACGCTTTGGAATGGGCAACTAGCTTCATATTTCTGACTGACTGACTCCTTGACAAGTCAAAAGTGCCTGTAAATGGTTTAATTGAAATAAATGCTTTGAGTTTGAGAGCTTTCATTGTGCGTTATCTCTGTGGCATCCGTCTTTAAATTAATATACCTATCAATTATAATATTTAGGTAATGACTATGAGAGAAGTTAGTATAAGAAACTAATAACTTATGTAAATCAGTAAAAGTGTTGAATCATTCATCCTAACTTATATTATAAATCCGAAAGTGAGTTTGTTTGTTTGTTTGTTTCTTACGCTTTCACGCTAAAACGGCTGAACGGATACAGATGAAATTTGGCACATGGGTAGACTATGACCTGGAAATGGACAAAGGCTACTTTTCATCCTGAATCGCAGATGAAGTCGCGGGCAACAGCTAGTAATATTTTAAATAAATGCGAAACTATGTTGCCATTTTAAATGTTATATTTTATTTATACATGTAGAATTAATTATTGTATTATTATTTTATTTTTAATAATATTTTTATCTCATTGTATGCTGCACCGGTTGACGTCATCAGGTCAACGCCGGTTGTCGCTGAAAACCAGGGCTGGGGCTCTGTCTCGCATAGGGTCCCAGCATTATGCTGAGCGATGGCCGTTGTGCGTGGATGTGACGCATATTTTCCCTCAACTTGTTTCTTTTTTTGCGTTATGTTTACCGCATAAAACGTATTTTCTTCTTCTTTTTTTCATTCTACGTATCTATTTCCACACCAGATGGTGCTTAGAGCAACAATCCGCCATTCGTATGTCTAACAATAGGGAAGATAGATAGACTGTTCTAAGATTACATTTCCCATTCCCATTTATGGAGAGCGCCACAACATGCCATAACGCAGGTCATGACAATCCCACATTAGTGAGCACTACGCTTGTCTCTAACTGTCTAGCTCCGTCCGTGTAGCATTAGCATAAGTGGCATATGCAATGCCGCACATGTGCATGTGATCGCCCGTATTTTTCTGAATATTCACGAAAATTATTCTAAAGCTTTTAGAAATATTTAGATTGTTTATCTAAATAGAGCCAATGGCATCAGAGATATGGCAAACAATTAAAAAGCAAAGTCACACACGCTACTCAAAAAATTTAAATTGAATAACATGAAAAATATTAAAGTTAATTTTTGATAATTTTTAATGAATATTCAGAAAAGTACTGGCAGTGGGCGCCCATGGGCGGCATTATGTTGTTAAGTGATATGTTTTAAACTTTGGGTAGTACATGTATGAAAAATGAAGTTGTAGAGTTTGGTCAGAAGTTTTGAATTTTCACAATCGTTTTTTCGATATCATGTAATGACCGGTTTCCATGGTTTCTAGACAAAAAGTCTACCTTTTTTTTTAATACAAAATCACATGACTTTGTTAAAATTGGAATATCTTTAAGTCCAGGTTTCCTCACGATGTTTTCCTTCAACGATGTACTAGATGATGTTCAAGATAAACTTAGATACATAGAATACTTTTTATCCCGATATTCCTACGGAATCGAGACTTATGCGTGTGAAACCGCGGGGCCCAGCTAGTAAGTAATAATTAAAACAGTATTTTTAGATTCACTATGCTCAACTGGATTCATGAAAAGACTGAAACAGAATCTTTCCACTCTTTTAATGTAGGTATACATAGACAAAGCAAACACCAGTTCAAAAAACAATAAATAAATAAGAATACCTTTCCAAACCAAACAAACAATGAACTAGACAATTTCAATTATTCCGTTTTCTTAATCAAAACACAGTTTTCCTTAGAGTTGGCACGCATTTTTTTCTTTGAAGATGTATTTGATTCGGAAGGTTTGGTTTCTTTGTTCCTCACCATATCCTCTCCTTTGGCCTCAGGCATGATTACCACATTCACAGGCTTGGCTGGACGGCCTCTGACATCCAGCATGACGAATACTATAAATATCACCAGTACTATAAGGAAGATCACCCGATGATTTTCTTCTAGTTGAGCCATCAAGAACGATGTAGGATTCATGACTTCGTTATTTGTTTCCTGTTGCCTGATTAATAACATTAGAAATTTTGCTATTGTCCTACTAAGAAATCTGTAAAATTTCGGTTACTTTTCGAAAAAAATGCGACTGTCAGTCAGACTGTCATCTTTTGATACTGTCAGAAATAATTCAAATAGGTTTATTTTTTGATTAAAATGTTAAATTTTAAATTAAGAACTCGGTTATTATTTCAACAAGGTTTGTTATTTTTGTCTATACTTCGTGAATATAGAGGCGTGTACGAACGAACAAAACATGGTGAACATTGAACACGGAACTTTTGGTTCGTACGTGTGGACCTAAATGAGCAAATCGAACAGCAACACCATACGAACAGAGTTCGACTTGTGTTCACGCGCAACCGCAAGCCTCGCTTAAGAGGGCCCTTCCCGGCCCGTCTATCGACAACGCGAGTATATTCGAAAAGCTTGTTGTTTCATCGAGCGCAAGTGAGAACTACTAACAAGCAAGTGAGAACGCGATAACATTGTACGAAAAATAGTGTGTAAAAATTTGTTTCAGGAAATACGTGTTTTTGAGTAAGCCTTACAAGCTTTTGAAATAAATTTTTGTCATTTAGAATCTCCATTACATGTGCAAGGTTTCTATGCAGATGTTTTCTTTACTTTTACTATTTATGAGTACATTATGACCGGCCAAAGTTCAGGTAAAAATTTGTGCAAAAAAGCTGATTTTTGGAGGCTAATACTGAATTTGTTTCTCAAATTTTCTTTATTTTGCTTTCATAGAATCCTAGGTATAGTGCACAAGATACATATTAGTTACAAAAAATCAAATAAAGATGTGTTACAACGCCATAATCACGTACGAGCGTTTGTATGAAAAGTATGACGGGTTGGCCTCTCTTAATGGATGGATTCGCAAATGTTCGCAATGTCGTGACGTAACAAACACCGTTCACACAGAACAACGAAATTGGATCGCGACGAGCGTTTTTAAGAACAGTGTTTGATGTTCGTTAACGGTACGCTCATGCGAACAAACTGATCGATATTCGTGTTCACCGTGTTCTAGTTCGTTCGTGCGTACACGTCTTTAAGCCACTGACAACAAGTTAAACAAAACACTTATCGTTCTTCTATGTGAAATTTAATTTGATTCAGTTGAGTCAAAGAATGTATGAGAAACCCATCTACGATAAGTTTTGTCTTAGTATTGACATGGATGGGTCCAAAATCCAACGAAGAGACAAATTCTAAAATGAGCCAAAGAGGTTGCTTAGAATCTCAACAGCTGGTCAATTACAGAACAGCCTAATATCCCGACAAATTCAAGCCCCTTTTCACACAGAACTACTATCAAGGAACTAAATTGGCCTAACTGCGGCCATTAATATGAATAAAGCTATCAATGACGATGTGCTACACGCTCAAATCCGCAGACCGCCTGGAGACGGCACATTATCGGAAACCGATTTGCATAGTTAAATAGCTGATCAGTTTCTCTCGTCTATAAAGTTGTTAGGACGTTAAGTGACGGTTTTTGTCTCGTGTGATTACACGTTTTAAAATCTTTTGTTTTTAAATGAAAATTCCGAGGTTGCCGGGTGCTCAGTTTTATATAATCTGCTAGACTTGCTTGAGGCTTATCTTTTATTGTAATGCCCCGGCCGCATGTGCGTCTATCGTGACGAAGCAATGCGTGCCGAAGCTTCGTGCGAAAATTGAGTTTCATTGAACCTGTTTTAATTGCGTGTATTAAGAGGGAACAGGGCCCGCGATTCTCCATACAAACGTATTCCCCGTTTTTCTTCCTGAATAATGCCTCTAGAGCTTTCATTTTATTTTTTAGAAAATCTGTGTCTCTAAGGCGTGTCTCTGTCATTTCCTTTTTTTCAGCAATTAATAAGTAAGGAAACTATGACCCTCAAAAAATTACAAAAATGCCCCATTTTTACCGCCGTGATTAGAGGAGTACCAGACTAATTCGGAAAAGTTTTTAGCATAAAAGAAAATAATAGGAACCTAGACATACTCTTTCTTAAAAATGTAATGGAAAAAATTATTAAATTGGCTTAGTTTTCGAGGAGAAAAAAGGAGAATGCCAAACGTCGTTTTCGTCAAAAAATTTGTGATATAATCGGTCTGAGCTTCAGTTGTCCCTATCGCACTTTACGGGGTTTAACTCGGTTTTTCGGGCGCAGCACGACGGCAATAGTTTCTTCAAAAACCTATTTTTCAAATTCCTCGCAGCCCTTGTTCACTCTTAACTACTCCTCCTATAGATACTGCGTCCTGTTTTTAATCCGAAATGTCCAGTTATTACGCAACACATTTTCGTAAACGATTACGACAAATTTTGTTGAGCAGATTTTTTTTTCGAACTTATGAAGCAATGGCAATTAGCGATTGGTTTCAAAACGATTCAAATTCCGATTGATCGTTTATTACGTAATTAGGGTACTTTCAAAATTTGAGGATGGTAACCCTAACATAGTATAATGAAGATGAGCACTAAGGAAGGATTTGTACAATTCATCCTCTGAAGGGGTTCAATAGGGTGTTGAAAGTTTGTATGTAAAATCGTCATTTTGACCGATGGGAAATCTCAATGGGCGCACAGCTTGTTAATATAAAACGTGTTCCTTTTACTTTCCCATAACTCTAAGGTCCTCATATGCTATAAGTAAGTAAAAATAATACAAAACGTTCTAAAATAGGGTGTTCCAAAAATACATAGGTAGGGTATATAGTTTCGAAGATAACTTAACACTAGACTCTCGATGTGTGTATCTAAGTTTAAATTATAAGTACGAGTAAATCATATTCATCCAAACTAATCATTCATATTAAAAGCTAAGAAAATGCGACGTTGTCATTTTCATTTTGATGACGTGTTTTTTTTTTTTTATCGACAGCAATACTAAGCTGAAAGGTGAGTTAAGGGCGTATCTCTGATATACGCCCTTTTAGTTTTTTGTATACCATTCAATAGCTATAACAATTTTGCATCTAATGGTATAAGCCAATGGACGCTACACAATTTAAAAAAACATTTAAAAAAACCAATAAAACGTTTTTTTAATCTCAACTTTTCCAAATTACAATTTACAAAAAGAAATTTTTAAATTTTCTTTTTTTTATAATTCACGTAATGGTGTTTCACATAAATAATCGTGACTTGCCGAATTATATTGTGTTGCATAAAAAGTGAAATAATAATTACGTTCTCTACGATATTCAATAATAAAAATTCCAAAATGACCATCGACTTATTTCGCTGTTTGTACCTTCTTGCAGCCTTTACTACAGCCTGTGCTCGACCAGCTCGAAGTAAATTCACATTAATTCCTTCCCTATTTAGGTTCACCGATTAGAGCCGTCCACCAGAATTTCTTCCCGCCATAAACCAAGATGATAATACAAATTCATGGGCACCACACAGAGGTCGATTTACTCACATAGAATCTGTGCAATTAATTCAATTTACGGTCTCCTATCGCATTTGCATGTCTGGAGTCCAATAAGTTTTGGTGCAGATACCAAGCTCTGTTTGAATTTAATTCAAATGTTCCTAGGAATTTTCTTTGTTATTAGTTTCACTATGTTATTGGAAAGGATATTGAATTTTGCTCTGATTTCGGTGATTTAAAGGATTGATTGTTGGAAAGAAACTTGTAAATCAATTAAGATCAGTGTTAGCCCAGTGGTAACGGCCGCGAGTTACGACTTGAAGGTCGTAGGTTCGAACCCAGACAAACGCTTAACTTTGTGTGAATTATTTCATCACCACTGCTCTCAAAACGGTGAAGGAAAACATCGTGAGGAACCATGTCCTAGAACCAAAAACTTCAGTTAATTAAGGTAGTGTAGGTAGCGGTTACACCGCCACGTACTAACTACGCATCAAAGACATGACGTCACACAAATCCTGCATCGCGCAATTAGAGTTTACCGCGCGAACGACATATATAAAACTATCCGACATCAACAGTCGGGCTGTCGGCCCGCCAGACACAGCACCCGTCTCCTCATGCCACTAAAGTAGTACTTCTTTATTGTACACCATAAAACTAACAGACATAAATTTAGAAATTTTACATAGGGTGACACAATGGGCGGTCTTATCGCTCTCTTGGTTCGTTCTGCAAATAGTAGGGCTAAATGGATTGTTTTCTTCGTTTAGTCCTACTAGAACTGATCGGTAGAACTATACGGATACATTCCAAGTCGAAGACATGACTGTGCATATTCGTACTGGACCCGCGTGGTGGGCCCACTCCCTCGGACCGAGAGGAGGCCTATGTTCCGGCAGAGGAAACATTATAGGTTGATTATGCTATTGTTGGAAAGTACCTATACCTGGATGAGGCTGGCACAGGGGAGGAGCCACGTGGGGTGGCACAAGAAAATAGACGCCTATGCTCATTAATGGTGTCTGATGATGATAATGAGTAGGTACCTACCTAAGCATTTAGTAATCTGTAGTAACAGTGTGCATAAGTATCAAGAGAAGTAGAGGAGCTTAAAAGGTGCTCCAAAAGCTCACAATATGTCGTTTGTACGTCACTTAGTCGAATTGATGAAGCTGTAGGTACCTACATTACTTTGAAGCTATAGCCGTAGATGAATATAAATGGTTGACTCCGCAAAATCATATAAATAAAAAGCGACTCTTGCTTCGACATAATAAAGTGCAATTCAGGTCGCACAGCGCTAATCACCTACAGTTATATTCACCTAGAAGTTGCCTCTATTTCTATCGCGTAACTGTCATAATTATCTTCTGACTACGTTACATTACTGAATTGACCCGAGAAGTCGAACCGGCCGCGTACTGTAGCTTCATATCTACCTAAAATTCGGAGTGAACCATCCGTGCCATAAAAGCTGCTTTCATTCAAAGTAAAAACAAAAAATCTAGTTTCTGATGCAGTAGGTACTTATAGCTTAGGTAATATTTACTTCTCTGCCCGAAACAGGTATCTACTTGAAAATAAAAAAGAACCAATCAAAAGAAAACTAAAGACAAACTTCTAAAGCCTTAATCAAAAAAATATCCCCAAAACCTTTTGAGTCAATCTCAGGAAGATTTGGTGAAGGCTTTCAAAAACAATTTAGTGTCGACTAAAGACGCATTATGGTGCAACAGTCCAATTACATGTGAGCAGCCCCCGATTAGGGGATGAGGGTGGAAATATGGATCATAGGAGATGGATAGGCACTTAGTTGTTCAAAATATTTTGTTCAATATTAAACTTTGATGTAAAGAGGGAGCCGTCTTTAAAGTTTTCAGGTCAATTAGGTACGTTTGGATAAAAAATTGGGAATGTATTTTTTTTTTCTTCTTTTAAAGAAGCAGACAGGAAAATGATGTCATACATGGCTTACTATGCCTTTTACCTTTTTAGGGTTCCGTTCCTCAAATGGAAAAACGAAACCCTTATAGGATCACTCGTGTGCCTGTCTGTCCATCTGTCACAGACAATTTTCTTCGAATCTAATGAACCGATTACGTTGAAATTTGGTACACATATGTATTTCCGTGACCCAAACACGGACGTGTGATGTAAATAAGAAAATTTTTAATATGGGGGTCACTTATGGGGGCAATTTTCAAAATAAAAACAAGTTTTGCAGACTGTACCGTGTGACATATCAAATGAAAGGGCTTGTTGTTTGTTCTTGGGATACTCGTATGTTTCCCTTCATTGTGCGTGGTCCGACACGCACTTGGCCGGTTTTTTAATTTTAAGCCAAGCATAATATGTAGATTTAGGTACCTAGATTTTATGTTGTCTGTTTGTAAATAGGTAGATTTTATTGTACTTATTGAACTTTAATTTTTAAGAATAATTACTAAAATCTAGAACATTAGTACTTAGCTGTAATTGTTGTCTGGCTTAGCAGGTATCGTTCAATTTACTGTTTGTTAAAACTTCATTCACAGAAATTATGCCCCTTAAAAATGTTAAATATTCAAAATATAAAAATGTAAAGCATAAAATGTTCAAAAAAAATATATAACACCATCAACATTAGGTAGGTCCTACTCATACTACGTGGTCCGACACGCAGTAGGTAAGTACCTACCAAACAAACCAATAACAAAACTAGCAAAATGTTAAGCCTCCTTTTTGAAGTCGGTTAAAAACAAAATTGCATAAACACCAAAACACGAACAAATGTGAACTTTGAAAAGATTTTTGACAAGGGTCAGTCAGACTTTGCTGGACTTGAAATTGAATGTGTCCCAAACTAGCAAGTTTCGCAAAGAATTCGCAGAAAGATTGTCGTAGTTGGATTGGACATGAAAGTTTTCGAAAAGAAAACATTTGGTTAGGGTGAATTTTTTAACGCTTAAAGCCAAAAAAGGCTTCCGATTGAACTTAAAGGAGTGTGGAGGATTGGAACTCCACCACTTGCTCACAGATCTACTCGTATAAAGTACCTACCTACTTGTCTATGATGCCTAGCCATTTGGGCTATTTGATGAAATTATTTAGGTTTTTTTCTAGTAATTTCCATTCCATTATCTTGTAATAGGCTGAGTTATTTTCAAGATTATATCCATTTTAAATAGATCCCTAAAAAAATATATTTTACAGTGATAGCGCCACCTACCTTATCACCGTCGAACTTCTCAGTCGGCTCATCATAGATGCGAGCCTCTCGTTTCTCCCGAGAGCCGCGTCGCGACAACAAAGGAGTTTGCGGCGGCGACGCTAGCGCCACACTATTCCTAGCGCTCTCTGGCGGCGACTTTATGAACTCTATCTTTCCACCCTCCACGCAAATATTTGGTGTAAGCGGATACATTGGCGACATAGCAACATTAGTATTCGCCAAATGATTGTAATGATTTTCTTCTAAAGGGAGGTTTTTCGGTTTATTTTTCTTGCGGTACGTGGAGTCGTATGCAAGAACTTGCGTCTTCTCTTCCGGGTGCACTTGTCGTACCTTCCCGGGTGGTCGGTCAGGTGGCTCTGGGGAGACGTTACCGTCTGTCGGACTTTCATCCCTTTCATTATTCGATATTCTGTAACAATGAAAAAAAAACAATTATATTATTTTTATGAAAACAATGCAATTATTATTAGATATACATCAATTAGTAACAGTCGCTTGCAAATTTTTGAACAATCCGCCAAGTGTCAGTCCTCACAAAAAAAATTGCTGTTACACAAACTTGACATTCGTTTCATTGCCGTTCCCTAGATGGCGCTGTTGTAAGAACCATTATAAGAAGTCTATAAATTACGAAAAAAAGCTAAAATAAACAATTATTTAATCAAATATTTACAGGGTAGGTTTCTGATATAGTCAGACAATTTTTTATGTAAAATAACTCAACGATTTCCCAAAAACAAAAAAGTTATAACCAAAAATTCTACATCGCGCAAACAAAATTTTCTATACAATAAGTATAACATCGTTGATTCCGAACTAGCCACTGGAAGTGTGTTCTTTAGTGTGATGTTACAACTGTATATAGATCACTAGCTCTCGTTAGAAGGTCTACAGCACGTGACGTCACGCGCTCGTTGCCAGGCAACGCTCCTTGTAATGTGCGCTGCGGACGCTCGCCCGCGCGGCTGCGACGGCTTAGTGGCGCATATTCCTTGGGCTGCCTTCCTGCACCTTACGCGGTTATTAGTTAACTCGTTAGCTTAGCTCCGGTTAAATTGAGCACTTCCATACCATGGCGGCGAGAATACTCGATTGCCAGTTTTTTGAAAGGAAATAAAAAATCTTTTTTTTTTTTCTTTGTTACCTTTAGCGGACTACCCTACTAGCAGAGCAATTTGTATGATAAAGTTTACTTTGCAGCTATGAAAAACAGACTGTCACGAAGAATTATAAAAACATAATTCCACCTACTTTCTAATCCCGTTAACAAGGGGATTATCATGGGATTAACTAAGAAAACCACAGTAGCACGGAGTAACACCATAAAAACAGTCAAACAGTGTTATCAGATCACCATGATCTTTGTTGTCAGCCAGGCTTATGTCCACCAACGCAGTAGCAGTCTTGTTGTTGACATAAATTGATGTTAGGTAGGTACCTACCTACGAGATGATTTTAATTATTATGATTCGGTGAGAGATAAAATAATGGACCTAAGTATCAAAAACAATAGGTTAGGCCGTAAAGTAGAACACGCCCTCCCGCTCCACCCAGAGCGGGAGAAGTCATTTGATGATTACAAATGCAAAAAATAAATAAATGAATAATGAATATTGTAAAGCAAATTGTCTGCGAACTTACATTTTCCGTATCTATCTATACCTAATTAGGTAGATATTCAATAAATGTCTGTTGTGCAAATTGACGCAGTGTGTAATTTTTTCTTAAAAGGTTTTTAAGAGCCCTCAGCTCAGTTATGTGGCAGTACCTAAAGTAATTCAGTCCAGCGCTGACTTGCAACTGGGCTCGTGTAGACACTAGTTTCAACCCAGTGCTGACTTCGCGACCTCAAGTCAGTCCATTCTTCGGACCAAAATTCCAAGTCACTGAGTCCAGTCACTGCTATCGTAAACCAGGCATCTTATGTAATCATTCCTAGACTATATTTAAACTGAAAATTAATAGAATTAATGCAAAATCATTGGGTTTAAGAATCTCTGTAGGTAAGTACGTATTTTAAGCGCAAGATTAAGTAGTTAGCCTTCGTTCAGACGCATTTTTATCAAAACATTACCAAGGCCTCTTTCCTCTAAAACTCTTGATAACCCAATCCCGTCTGCTTTAAACCTACTAATTAAAGTATTAAGTTTAAACAGCGTTTACAGGATTAAGCCGCCGTAAGCCGCGTCCTGTCGTGTTTGTTAAGTTCATTATGAGGAGCTTACAACCTGCTTAGTGCTTAGCATTAAACTTAGTTTTGAAGAAAGGTAAAGATTTTTGTTATTATTAAGGTAAAGCGAAAGCGCAACATAATTAACATAATTCGCGACCGTAACAAATATGTAGATACGAGTAATAACAGAATCATAATAATTTGAATTAATCTAAACATAAGTACCTACTTAGGATACGCTACGCTTGCCGGGGTTGGTCTGTGGATGGGTGACCTTTACATACCGAGACTCCTCCGAGCCTCGGAAAGCACGTTAAGCTGTTGGTCCCGGATGCCATTCGTGGATCTTTGACAGTCGTTACGGGTCGTCAGAAGCCCGAATGTCTGACATCCAGTCTTACCAAGGGGTATCGTGTTACCCAGTAGCTGGGTTGTGGAGGTAAGATAGGCAGTCGCTCCATATAAAATACTGGTATTCAGCTGCATCCAGTTAGACTGGAAGCCGACCCCAATATAGTTGGGAAAAGGCTAGGCAGTTTGTATACGTAGAGGATTGTGTACGTAAGTAGGTACTTGGTGAGTTGTATCAAAGGTTCTAATGACTAGATATAATTCTATAATACATATTTATTACGGTCCTACGTAATACCTAATATTTTAATCGGTTAGCGGACCGTAAACGAGACACAATAGAAGTTATTTGGTAACGGCAAGATGCTACACCAGTAGAACAATTTCCATGAAGTTTTCATATAATTAAATTGTTCCATTAGTGTCGCGTCGGGCCGTCGCATCGCGCTTGTTTGGATGAGCCTTTATGACGTATATACAGACGTCAAGCGCGCGCGAAAGCGTAGTGATTTTACATAACAAGAATCGGTTCAGTCGTTTTTCAGTATTTTAACAATCATGCTAAAACAGTAATAAAAATTATAATTTACACTGAAATATATTTTCAGTGGGAATAGATACAGTAATATTATAGTAGCCTCAGTAGATCTTGTGGTATGTGACATGCCTTGTTCAACATACAACCTGAGAATGACCTACAATTGCAAACAAGTAAGACAATTTGAATTTAGAGCATCCCAGTAGTAAATTTCCATTGTGTTTACAGTATTACACTTTTTCATGAGAACATTCGTTTTTACAGTAACATAACCTAAGTAGAAGTAGGATTGTAGAACTAGTTATAGCTTTACTGTTGGGGTCGGCTTTGTGGATTTCTTTTTTACGTAGTAACTAACTGCGTAGTTTTTAGGTTTCCGTACCCTTTGGTGAAACGGGACCCTATTACCAAGACTCCGCTGTCCGTCTGTCACCAGGCTGTATCTCATGAACCGTGATAGTTAGACAGTTGACATTTTCACAGATGATGTATTTCTGTTGCCGCTATAACAACAGAAAAACAGAGACATATCAGAATAAAAACGCGAAGAAAGGATCTACCTAATGTCATACAGCCTAAGCTTAATGTCGTTAAACATGCCTCAAGAGTGCAATCATTAAATATGTACAATCAATTGCCTGTACAATTTAAAAACTCTGTGAATCCAAACGAATTCAAGAGAAAATTAAAGTCATTGTTATTGATGAAATGTTATTACAGCATTGAAGAGTTCCTCAAGATAATATTCGTACGAACTAATATGTGATTGATTATATTTTAATGACTTTACGAGAAGTATTTTATCCAACATTCTATCATGACATTACATTTTAATGAATTTTTTTGACATACATTTCTTGAATTGAATTTATATTGAAGTTTAATTAATATTAAGTTAAATTATTATTATTAATATTAAGGCTAATAGTGTTGTGACCAATGTAGAATGTAGTGTTTGTATTTGTTTTTATTTTTTGCTTGCTTTACAATGATTGTTTTAATTCTTGTGTTACATTTATTGTTAAGAACCACTACGTGTATTATTGTTAAGACTGTTCGACACAAATGTAAATTTGTTGAAGAATAAATAAATAAAAAACAAATAAGTACTAAAAACATAATAAAATAAATATTTAAGGGGGGGCTCCCATACAAAAGACATGATTTTTTTTGCCGTTTTTATAGATAATGGTACAGAACCCTTCGTGCGCGAGTTCGACTCGCACTTGGACGGTTTTTCTTTTAGTTCGTCATGAAAAAAAAAACATGAATTAAAATAAATACCTAGAACAAAATTAACTGTATCTACCTTTAATAGTCCCATATTTAATTTTGTTTTTTTACTGTAATTTCAACAATCCAATCAATTCCTACGCAATACTACGCATTTAATCACGCTAATACCTAATCAATCATTCACACATTTCACGCATCCATTAATTCCAAAATAATTGCATGTATCACTTCACTTAGCCTCAATCGAATCATTACGTAAAAAATATCGTTAATATATAAAGAGATATCAATTATTTGAAATATAAATGTACTTATTTAAAATGGAAATACAAAATGGAAAACACGTATATTTTTATATTGCATTTGAAATACTTATTTTCAAAATGTAATTTCTATTTTATTTGAAATACTTTTTTGAACGTATTTTCTTACTAAATGCAAAATTGTACATTTTTCTATAGTGCTAAAGTATTATCAACACACAAATCAACACAGGATACTTTTAAATACGGTAGTAGTTACGTTCCCGTGGGATATTTTCCGACACCCACGCGAGCGAATCCACAGGCAAAAACTAGTTATTTTATGATTATTTGGACACTAATAGGTTTGATTAATGAAAGTTTTAATGGATCGTTAGTTATATTAGAAGTGACAGCTGTATCAATATGACATTTGAGTTATTAATTAAGTACGATAATCAATCATACACAATTATATTTAAGTAAGTAAATTTGGCGCCTGAAATAATAGTTTCCTTAAATAGATAACTAAAGTATTTATCGCCTATATGCTTTACGTAACATCACGCCTTGTTTCCCCGAAGGGTTGGGCAAGAGGTGTACCTATAGTACACCCACATTTCGCCAGTTATGTTTAAGTCCCATGTAATAGGGGGCAAGCCTATTGCTATCAACCGGGCACAAATCCGGACTCCGGGCTGCTACTGAAAAATTCCAGAAAGAAAATCCCAATGACACTATGCCCGACCTGGGAATCGAACCCAGGACCTCATGTTCAGCAGGTAGCGCTTGCGACCACTAGACCAACGAGGCAGTCCCTAGACCTATGTATGTATTTATTGTATAAAATGTAATTGGTACCTGCACCATAGACTACTTGCAGTATTATCTCTCGTTCTCCCATTAAATCCATACAATACAAAGGTTGTCTATAAAAGATGGCTTTTTAGCGATAAGACGGCCCATTGTGTCACCCTACGTAGAATTTCTACATTTATATCTGTAATTCGTATGGTGTACATAATAAAGAGTATTCTATTCTATTCTATCACCTCTGTCAGTTTGTCAAAGTCAATCTCGGAAACCAATGCGCAGATTTTAATTAATATAAGTACTGCAGTTTTTAATGAAAGTTACTTAACGTTATGGATACTCTACTTAATAATTCCATAATTAAACTCATTTAAGGCGCAACCTAAACCCATAATCGTTCTTAAAAGTGTTCTAAATCTCAATTGTCGGAACTTTGCGACATTCTTATTCAAATGAACTCATTTAGAATGTGAAATTAAGCCAAACAGCTCATCGGCAGTCGTTTGTTTTGAGACAACTTCATTTAGTTCACTCAAGAACGGAAAGGAAGCCAGCTTGAACATTTTAACCTTTATAATACTGGTGTCTCATATTGGAGACAGATAACAATAAAATTCTATTGTGTCTGCTAATTGCGCGCGCGACAGATTAAAAGAGCAATAAATCAATTTTCTGACATAGTAATTTAAACCTTATAGCGTAAAGGTTAAAGTATATCTTTCTTATGTGCATAGTTGTCGTTAAAATGTGACCAGTGACGACAATATTTTCATAATTGCTTTGTTTATTTTATTTAAATGTTTTGTGTGACTATGTAACATGTGGACAGGAGCTCGTTTTGGTTTATTTCTTTTCGACAGGGAAATTCATAATGATTATTTATCTATTTTATTATCTGTTCTTCAGCATGAGGATTTGGTCCATTTATCCACCGCCATATACTTCAGCGAAGTAGCACTAAAAATCAGTCGTTAGTATGCAGGTAGTTGGCTTTACCTTGAGCAATAAGGTCCAACGCTTCAGCAAAAACTTGAAACGCTTAGACATTAGACTGAAAATGTAAATTTTATTGTGCACTTTCAGGCTGAACCATACTAGGCTTTCTGCGTAATGTCTTGCCATCCCATTTTAGAAAAAATCTGAAATCTGCTTAGTGAGGTATAGGTAGTGGGAAAGCTTTTCACAAAACATGTTTCTACTTACTGAAACCCTGGATTCAGAAAGCCTGGGTCTAATCTCGTTAATATGAATTTGAATAGATTTTTTAGCACAACTATCTATGGCTTTTAGCAATTAGGGGTTAGTTAAGAACAAAGGTTTTTGGAAGATAAAACTTCTTGACGCGCACTCTTCGCTCTTTCCGAACAGTGAACGAAACTGCACCGTCACGCTCGGGTTGGTGACGGCGAATCGGAAAGAACTCGGCTCCAGTCGTTAGTTTTCATTTCTATTGTATCGTCACGTAAAGCCTAGTGCAGACTAGCGCGACACGACTCTAACAAAACAATTTCTAGGAAAACTTCACGGTAGAACAATAACCGGAGTCGCGTCGCGCCGTCTCGTCGCGCTAGCCTGCACGAGGCTTTATACACATACCCTCTTTTTTTTTGGCAAGGTTCGCATCACTAGCGGTCTCTATATGTACGGATGACAGACAAAGCGGTGAGCAGTGACATCAAAGGGGCGCCAATTCGACTCCGTGCGTAGTGTGACGTAACGTTACACTTCCTTCTTATTTACTGCGTCTTGCCAACAGGTGGCGCTGCAAAGGTAAACGTCAGGGTTACGCAGCAGGGCCATAATGTAACAACAGCTGTGAATGGCTTTAGGCGTTTATGTAGGTACGGGATGAAACGTTAGTGTTATGGAAACTAACGCTTGTTTGTTTTGATAAGGTACCATTCCGTACCCGACCGCAGGAGGCAACTGCAGGCGACGAGTTGCCGCGACACGACTGGTTTCTATGAAATACCTTCCGTAGCTAGTGACACGTTCTTGTCCGATGAAGCGCCAGCCCGCGCCGCAGCTGAGCGCGTAGCTTTAAATTCCCCGTATAATAATAATGATACATCCTTGATCCAGCCTGTACCATCTTGCTGTCCTCCCCTCAGCGACGCCCTAAGCCGAGGTTCGTACCCCACAGGGGGTGCCCTTAGCGAGCGTTCGCCTAATTTTAATTTAGAATAGTAATTTTGCTCCTGGGTGGAGGCTTTGAGTGTAGTGCTTAAGGCAGCCACAGGATTGTTCGGTTGAGCAGTAAATACCTTAGTGGTATAGGTACCTGCGAGATGCCATAGTTAAAAAAAAAAAAAAATGTGTCACGTCGTTACAGCTACGGGCGAGTGACAGACGACACGACGTGTTGCCCGCCCGCAGACCAATAGTGCCACCAAAGCTCGAGCGATAACACGTTTTTCTATCTTCTATCTACCGACTGGAATACGGGCTGCTGCCACCTTTTTTTTTTTTTTTGGGTAGGAAATCATCAAATGACTCCTCCCGCTCTGGGTGGAGCGGGAGGGCGTGTCAGACTTTTACTGACTAAAACCCACCCGTGTTCCTTCTCTTGCCTGTGCAATGCCAGGGGGCCACGGTATCCCTTTCGGACTTTCCCGCAACCCCGGCAGGTAATGGTCTCATCGGACCCCTTCATTCGCTGACATCTCTTTGAGGCGCGTGTGGAACACAACGCGCCGTCGACCCGGGCTTGGTCCTTACCGGACGGCGAGCTACCCATTGCTCACCGTCCGCAAGCTTGGGCCTACAGTGGCCGGGAATCAGCAATTGATTCCCGACGCCCAGGGCGTCTCCTCCTGCGGCGGCGGCGCCTGCGGTCGGGTTCGGAATCATGGCTGCAGCGACATGACGTCGCGACACGTCGCCTGCAGTTGCTACCTTCGGTTGGGTACGAAATGGTACCTATAAGCGTGGCATTTGTTTATGGCAATACTTCCCTGCAGCAGCAATGGCTTGGAAAATCCATGTTTTTCGTTGGAATAGGGCATCCAAAATCGAACTAAGATTTACTTTATAAGTATTTGGATTCATCATCCAGTAGCACAGCTCAGCTTTATAACGCTTTATTATTATTTACCGGGATACCTTCTTTGAATTAATTTACCTACCAGTAGAACGCTTCCCACAAGACATTTTCCCGAACCTGTGCTTTTAATATCGTTCTGAATAAACGGCTCCCGTAGAAAGGCGCGACGTGACTCTAGTGCAACAATTTCTATGAAAACTTCACTGAATTTTTAAAAGTCGTTAAATTGATTGATTTAACTACGTTGTATTAAATCAATCAGCGAATAAAATTGTTCAATCACAAAACACCTGGTTTCCTGTGCAGCATCTAATCGACTCCAGCTGCCTTTAAAGATTGCCGCCATGTATGGATGCTCCGGAAATTGTAGTTACGATTCGAGTCGTCGCGACAACTTCCGATTCGGAATGTCGTTCCTATGGAGAGGAACCATGGTGTTTTAAAGCGAGGTAATTTTATGGTAGGTACCTAAATTTGATAATGATTTCCTACGTTATTGATCTTTATTTCCAACTCAATATTGAAATAGTACTTAACTGAATAATGATGCTCGCAAAAGTCTAATTTTTTTTATCCGCTATTTTGGGCTGACTTAAAACTATGGACATAGTTTGGGTAATCAAAATAAAGGCCGATTTTAGAAAATGCCTATTTTAATACAGATAATAAAATAGGCATTTTCAACGAGGCAGTCCTCGTTGGTCTAGTAGTGGTCGCAAGTGCTTATACTGCTGAGCATGAGGTCCCGGGTTCGATTCCCGGGTCAAGCAGTGTCATTGGGTTTTCTATCTGGAATTTCTCAATAGCAGCCCGGAATCTGGAGTTGTGTCCGGTTGATGGCAATAGGCTCGCCCCCTATTACATAGGACTTAGACATAACTGGCGAAATGTGGGTGTACTATAGGGACACCTCTGACTAATCCTTCAGGGAATACAGGCGTGATGTCATGTTTTTATGGTTTAGAAAATACTGATATTCAGCTGAATCTGGTTAGACTGAAAGCTGACCCCGACATAGTTGGGAAAAGACAGAGGATTTTAACTAAAAATATGATACAATTATTTTTGCCTTATTTCATAGGAGCTTTCGAGGCATTAGGCAAAATGTTACGCAACTGAGAAAATTCTCAAAGCTTGCATGATTAGTCAACAACTCCAGTGACAGATGAAGAAGTCAGTCACATCAAAGAAAAACCAAATTGTTTCTGTACAGGAAGTGACGTCACACTTCCGTTTGACTCTGCCGTGTGCTAAATCACCAACTGTTGGTCCACATTTTGACAAAATATTAAGAGTTTTGAGTTTAGAGTGCTTTGATATATCTCATAGTGGTTTTGCTTCAAAAGATGTTTCTAAAGACGAATACACCAGGGCCCGCGAAATATTTTTTTTTTACGTTTTTTGCAAATTTCAGATCAGTATTAGGTTGTATGTTGATTAAAATATGATTCACGATTGTAACAAGTATGTAGGTATTTACGGAATAATAATCATTAAAATCATCAATTTAAGTAACTCTCAAATTACCCTATTGAATGACTGTTTCATAAAATTATGAGACCAATTTTAGCTTAGAGAGTTTTATTGACGATTATTATAATTCTGTGAATTCATAATTATTACAAAAATTGACAATGTTCTTTTAGATTTTTTTTATATTTTTCGAGGTCTAGCACAAGTTACACAAGTCACTCCTAGAGTCGAACTGCCTACAGGGTTATCTAAACTAGGCATTGTAATTTTTTGTGGAGCTTCTGTAGTCTAAACTCACAATCGCAGTTTCGATTGCCACATTCGAGAACGATGAACAATTAAGGTGGATGAAATTTGGCACTTGGGTAGACCATATCCTGGGTTAGGACATACGATACTTTTCATCCCGATATTCTCACGGGAAAGAGACTTATGCGGATGTAACCGAGGGGTGCAGCAAGTATTCGATAAACTACAATTGTCTGCCACACCAGAGTATAAAACTCTCTAAAAAACGGCATACACAATTCTCCATAAAAACTCCAACCAATCCAATAAATCATCGTTTATTTTTACCAGCTAACTGTCCTCTGTCCATCGGCAAACTGCCTCGCTTATCCATAACGATAATGATTATCGTTATGACGTCATTATCCTCACGGTGTGACAGCGGACCGGCAACCGGCAGACTTACCGATGATTGCTGGGCATATTTTTAGAACTTTACCAACTGGTTCGGTGGACCGATCGTTCAACGGATGTTAATAAGTATGCATTCATGTTATTTTTAAGTGTGCGTATAACGGAACGGAGGTAGGCTAGCTTTTTAATAGGCAGAAAGAGTTGGCAGCATGTTTCTCCCACCAGATATCACAATTAGTTTGGGACAGACTACTAAACAAGAGAGAGAAAACAACAACAAATTGGACGTTGTATCGTAAAGGAAGTTAAGCAACGGCAGTATCTACCGATGACACTAATCATAGTAATGACATTTATTAAACAATTGAAGATCAACGTATTCAATACAAATAAAAATAAAGTAGGTGTACTATGAGTACAGACACCATGTACACCATCCTGACATTAACACGAGAACGGAAACTGCTCCCTAATGACCAGATCCATGATAAACCAGACCGGACTGATATGTCCAATTTTATAGGACAAGTGTTTTAAAAACTATAATCCCCTGCTCTCGGAAATTATTGCAGGTGCTTTAATTTTACTGCATTAATAACGCTGTTTAATTAATACTTAATTTATATTTTGTTCGCAGCTGGTAATTAAAAATTAAATTATTTTAGCTATGTACTTAAATAAAAAAGGATATAGTAATAATGAGAGGGACCACCCACATTGCAGCAGAATCATATAAAATTAAAGTTGGAATACACATAAAAAGATTTTACACTTAATTTTAATCTACATAATAAAAGAAACGCTCTACTTGTGTACTGGGGTCAGAGATATGATTTCGTGGTTAGACAAAAAGAAGATAATAATTATAACAAGTATTTTGTAGTTCATCGTGGTCCTAACTATTATTATAATTCTAATAACTTATCAATGCGAAAGTGATTTTGTTTGTTACGCTTTCTCGCTAAAACGGCTGAACGGATTTGGATGAAATTTAGCACACGGATAGACCATGACCTGGGTTAGGACATAGGATACTTTTTTTATCTCTGTAGTACGTTTCCGTGGTTAATTTCTGACATGCACGCAGGCTAAGCTGTGGGAAAAAGCTAGTCTCAAATAAATGGAAACTACAACAGTGCTGATGAATTTATAACTACAAGACACAAAACTACATCTTAATTGCGTAACATACTTTCATTCAAAATCCGTGGGTTTTGAAGGAAATTTCTAATCCAATAAAGCTTTGAAAAATTCGTCTGCTCAACAACGTATTTAAATAACACAATGATCGTGGCTAAACTGACAAAATGAAAGGCATTGCGATAGATTGCAATTTTATGTATGTTACGCATTGACGCAGTTGAACTGCCCTATCATCGATTATGGTGATGTGTGCTACTATGACCTGAATGCAGATCTCCTCGATAAACTTGACCGTCTTCTCAATAACTGCATTCGATTCGTTTTCAATCTGCGTAAATATGATCATGTCTCTGCGCATCGGTCGCTTCTAAGGTGGTTGCCCATACGCCAGCGCAGAGAGCAAAGGGCGCTGACCACCTTGTTTTCATTTCTTGAATCTCCCTCTTCCTCTACTTATTTGGCCCCCCACTTTCAGTACATTTGCGCCAACCACAATAGAAATCTACATTCATCTCACAATCGTCTTCTTCAATGTCCCACTCACCGCACAGACTTCATTCACTCTTCCTTCTTCATTCAGTCTATCTCTCTGTGGAATGCTATCCCCCAGGAAATCAGGATGGCGAACAACCGATTATCTTTTAAAATTAAAGTTCGCGAGCACATTCGCAAGAAGTTGGCAGTATCATCACAACGGTAATGTTTTCCCATTGTTTGTCTTATTAGTGCTTATATTTATATATAAATAGGTGTATTTATTATATTTATAGTTTTTAATAGGTATATATGTATATCTTTATATTTAAATAAATATTTTTTCCTCAATTCTCGCTATTGCACCTGTTTGTCTCTGCATCACCCAAAGGTTGACTGGTAGAAAATGTCCGCCTCTGTACATTTATGTGCTTGAAGTGTTAATAAATAAAACTGCCAGTCACACCTTCAGACAAAACAGATCAGCCCACTACGCCTCTACAACTTCAAAATCCAAGACCAATCCACTAAAAGTCCAGCGTCAGTCCAAAATGCACCTTCAAAGAATTCAGAGGCGTGATGTATGTCCCAACGCAATCACAAGGGGTCACGGCATGGGAGTCCACAATAGTAAGATCACACCGTAAGTAAGTGTTTGTGGTTTTGCGTAATAACCACTTGTTAGGCCCTTTTTGTGTTTCGATTAGAGGCGAGAGATTGGAAAAGTTCATTGCGTGTTAATTCTTGGTAGTTGAAAATTGATTTAAGGTACCTACTTACTAGGTAGGTGTCTACATTCATTCAATGTTTGTGTGTAATTGATTCCAGATAATAATTGAACCGAACAATATCAGGAAATGGTGAAACAGGTCATTATTATTGTTGTAGGAAGATTATTTGGTTGAGATCCATATTTCAAGAGCAGGGTAATTGAATTCTACAGCACCCTGAAACAGGATGGCAAGGAAATCGACGCGAAAACTTACCATGGATTCAGTACATGATTACCCCCATGGAATTTTTCGCTGTTTCATAGAAAAATGCGCGGTCAAAATGTATGGAACAGCAGAATTTTTTTTAAAGAACGGACGAAAAATTTCATCGTAGGGGGTTCAGAATCACGTACTGAATCCATGACAAGTTTTCGTATCAATGCCACCCTATATACTTTTAGTATATTATCTGAGATTGTAGCGCAATAATATATACAACTCTTTGAAGGTAAACTTATTCTTTATCGTGTGTGCCATTTCACAAATTACATCCTCATTTGCTCATACATCTAACTTTCTACCAACCATTTGGCAAATGGAGGTAACGATCTCAAAATCTGCTCACAAATAGGTACCTAACCCAAAAGCCAGACACTGAAACTACACCAATTTTTCAACTTTCAGTACCAACATAAGTTATAATAAATTGGTTCTCCAAGGTTCTACGTCGCAGTAGAAAAAACATAAATCAAAGAGAAAAACTCATTTGTGAAGACCTTGGACTACTTCAGCCTGAAAACGTCCCTTTTCAGCAAGCGGTTAAGGCCAGCTGTGGATTGCAGCCGGCCTTTTTATTTAAGAGTCTTTCTTCGTTTGAATGAGGGTAGGTAAGAATCCAATGCCTGAATAAAATGCTCTAGGAATGGAGTGCTTTTCAAACACGTTTAAATGTAAGTCATTTCTATACAATTTGGTAAAAACAATACAATCAATCAGCCTAGCCTTATCCCAACTATGTTGGGGTCGACTTCCAGTCTAACATAATGCAGGTGCATACCAGTATTTTACATGGAGTGACTGCTTATCTGACCTCCACAACTGGGTAATACAATACCCGTTGGTAAGATTGGTTGTCAGAATTTCGGGTTTCTGACGACCGCACTGTCAAAGATTCACGAATGACAGCCGGGACCAACGGCTTAACGTGGTTTCCTCTCCTCAGACTTCATCAGCACCAGTGTATTGGACAGATTTTTACAGACGCAAATAATATGCAAGTAACCTTGAGAGGTTAGCTTGCGTGTTCTGTACTGAGCTCACGCAATGCGTCGTATGTCCAGCCAGTAATAGGACTCATCCATCAAGGATCGCTCTCCCAAATGAGACGCATTATTAATTTATTATACACTAACTGCGCCCCGCGGTTTTACCCGCATAAGTTTCAATCCCGTAAGAATATCGGGATAAAAATATAGTATGTGTTAAGCCAGGTTATAAACTATCTGTGTGCCAAATTTTATCCAAATCCGTTCAGTAGTTTTAGCGTGAAGAAGAGACAAACATACACACTCACAAACTTTTGCCTTTATAAAATTAGTGTGATAAAACAAAAAGTATTTTAATAAAACACGTATGCTAAAAGATCGATGGTTAACCAGTTGAGGCCTTAAAGCCTATTGTCCTTAAAATGGTGAAGGTTTCAGAAAAATACGTTTGATAGATTTAACGCAAAAAAATGGTTTCTTTCTCCTTTTGTAATTAACGTGCGTATTCGCCACAAACATTAGTAAATGCTATTAAACAAAAAAGTATTGGAATGTTTTTTTTTTTCGAATTTCATTTGTTTTTATGTAATTATTGGGTAGTGCGTTCTTTCATACTGAGTTTTTTTTATTTTTTATTTGAGTTTAAATTTAGGTTTTGTTAAAAAAATTGCCTTGACTGCCTTGTTAAATGTGAATTGTTACTGCAAATAAACTAAGAATACCAGATCTAAACGCAACTCAATTTGCTAGGGCTGTTACTTTAATTAAATAAAAATAGGGTACACATACAAACATGTGACCCAAACATTGCGAGTGTTAAAATCTGTGGTACACCGAGTTGTCAAGAGGTAT
Organism: Xanthia togata; assembly: GCA_963853775.1. NCBI lineage: Eukaryota > Metazoa > Arthropoda > Insecta > Lepidoptera > Noctuidae > Xanthia > Xanthia togata. The sequence continues at coordinate 4,330,630 of OY970802.1, read as the reverse complement.
CGACAGATTGGACAGTATACGAAACTCGCAGGACGTAAACGAAAAACTGTGGCCAGAGATGACCGGTTCATTGTTACCAGCGTGCTTAGAAACCAGCATGTCGATTCCCGTAACCACTTCACCGTGAAAACATGTGAAGTGAGCGTGGAGTGAGCTGTCAGTGTCATCTCACCCTGTTGGAATGACAACTCACTTCACCTAAGTTTTCACGGTGAGATGGTTACAGAATAGCACTGCAGACCTTAACTTCTTCTGATGTAAGAACGAAGCTCCAAGAAGTTCGAGAGGTTACTGTACGCTCAAAAACTGTGAGAAGAAGACTGAAATCGGCCGGAATAAATTCACAATTGCCTGGCCCCCTTCTTGCCATATCCCATCGACTAGCTCGAGTTAATTTTGCTCGCATTCACGAAAATTTTAATGACGAAGCTTGGAGTCAAGTTCTATTCTCAGATTTTGCCTGGAGCCAGATGATGGAAGGATTAAAGTGTGGAGACGCCCAGGAGAGAGGTGCGCTCAGTGCAACATCATTGGCAAAGAGTCATATGGTGGAGGATCAGTTTATGGTATGGGGGCACGCACGGAACTCCGCGTGAATGATCGGTCACTAACAGCGGTGCGATATGTAACTGAGATTTTGGGAGAAATTGCAGTGCGATTTGCCCCTTTTATAGGAGATAGATTTGTTTTTATGCATGATAATGCACGCCCCCATACTGCGGCCGTAGGTAGTTGTCGAATACCTACGAGAAGTTTTAAATCAATGTTATGGGGTGGCCAGCGCGCTCACCCAACTTAAACTCCATAGAGCATGTATGGGATAAGATTGGAAGACAAATTAAGAAAAGAAATCCTGCCCCTGCTATTTCGAGTGATCTTAAAAAGAGCGGGGTGTGAGCCTGGTGATCCGTCACACAGGGTATCCTAGAATGGGCGCCAGTCTCTCACAAAAGACCAAACGAAACGCTATAATTCGTTATTGTCGAAACGCTATAATTCTCGTCTCTTTAAGTTTATTAGTAGGTAAGTGAACATTTGTGAAGAGAGAGAGAGATGATATATTATTATCTGTCTCTTCAAACCACAAAGCAACTACCGCTTTTTATATCAAATCAAATAGAATATAAAATTAGTTGCGTGGTCTCTATTTACTTTATAAAAATGACCACGAATGTTATTGTGTGGTCACTCGAGAATGTTAGTTTCGTGATTGAGACATAGGGCTTGACCCCACTTGAATTGAAGTGATTTGGCTGTGTGGAAATTTGAAGTTCATACTAGTTTATGTGTGTTGGTTTTGAAGCAGCTGTACTTACCTACATACTTTATTTTTTATTTAAAAAGTGACCGTGGAGTTTCTTGCCCGTGCTTGGTTCAATAGGAACCTACTACGCTTTGGAATGGGCTTTCTTCTTATTTGTAGTTTGAGGAGCTCGTGGTTAAGTAATAACAGCCGCACGGTTCGATCCATCAGGTTAAGCTACGCTTGCCGAAGTTGATCTGTGGATGGGTGACCATCTTAGACTGGAAAACCGACCCCAACATAATTAGGAAAAGGCTTGGCAGATTGATTTGTAGTTTGATGAAACTAAATTATTTATCCAAGTTATATCTTATGTTGATTGATTTTTGTGTTGTATTTATAAGTACGTTGCAGCATCAACGACTAGTCTTCATTAGATACCTAAGTCTAAGAGCATATCTTAAGTTATCCACAAAAACAATTTAGAAAGCCAGAAAGAGAAGCATATAATGTCAGGTGCGTAGTACTTGCAACCGGCGTCCGTGTATGCCTACAGATGTATGAACGTAAACGAAGCAAAAGGAGTATGTAAGGATCGTATCAGGCGTTCTGTAGTCTCTGCCAGTAGGGTAAAATTGGGGCTTCTGCATCACTCGCCTCGCTTCGCTCGGATCGTGATGCAGACGCCCCAATTTTATACACGCAACGTCTATCGAGTCGTGATGCAGACGCCCCAATTTTATACACGCAACGTCTATCGTGATGCAGACGCCCCAATTTTATACACGCAACGTCTATCGGGTCGTGATGCAGACGCCCCAATTTTATACACGCAACGTTTATCGAGTCGTGATGCAGACGCCCCAATTTTATACACGCAACGTCTATCGGGTCGTGATGCAGACGCCCCAATTTTATACACACAACGTCTAAAAAAGTAAATATAATCTCGCGACTAGCATTCTTGAAACAAGTTTAGTAATGCCTTCCAAATCAAATTTCGATGATTGAAGCATAATGTAAATAATATTTATTTATTCTCTCTCTTGATGAAATCAGCGTTGTTTAAGATCCAGCCAACACACTAAAGTGTAATGCTGTGATGGAGATATACGTATTAAATATATACTCTCTTCCTTTCACAGCGTTCAAATAAAAACATAAAGGAAAATGTATAGCATGTTGCATCCAAGGATCGTCATAAATCTCCCAATCTTGTATAACAACTCCACATGAAAAACATGCTGCTTAATCGTTTATACTATTTCCATAGTAAAAGAATCCAGCGTCAGCCATTTCCATCACTAATCTTTTCTTTGAATCAGCCGTTGCCCAGTAATAGTTAAATGAAAATTGACGCATTTTAAACGTGTTATACATGTCATATCGAGGTTTGTATTCATTTTGAGACATGTTCTATTTACTTTCTAATACAATTATAAACGTATAATGATATCGTCCAGCTTTTGCCAACAACTTATAAAGACTGGATAGAGATGGGAGGAGGGGATAAAAAACTCTTAAGATGCGTTTTACCTAACTACAGAAATAAAACAAGAAAATATTTATTTTAGAATCTATTATCAAAGCACCACTTATTTAAACACAATACATTTTTTAAAGCACATACAGAGTCATGATAAATACAGTTATATAAATCTTGAGAATATTTATATTGATCGTATAAACTTATCAAACTAGAACAACCATTATCTTCTAAATTGAATATATTACAATTACTATTTTCTAAAATATTCGTTAACCACAACACTTTTTCTGAGCCTTTGACGTAGATACATTTATTTCTTAAAATATCTATAACTAAATTTTGATAATTAGAATAGGGTACAAACCCTTCACGCCAGTGTATCTTCCTGTTACGTTCAATCCAAATCACTTGTTTTTTTTCTTGTTTCGTTAACTTATCAAATGGAAATGGAGGCTTAATTAAAAACACTTGTAATGTTTTATTATACAATATAGCGATTTCTTTTATTATAAATTCATTTGTTTCGGTTTTAAAGCCTTGAATATCCACAATAGCAATCATGATAACCTGCGCACAATGTTGCTGAGAGGTTTGTATTCCACAAGACGATCGTTTATAATCAAACAATATGCAGTCGTCTTATCTGGTATTGCTGTAGAACATTTAATTTCCAACCTAACGTCCACTGGACCAGTTTTTAAGCTATCGTTTTGTCTTGAGCAGTCTAAGATAAAGAGAGGGGCTTTTTCTTTGAACTCCTTTAGGTCAAGCAAAGGGTCTACTGGACAGTTGTAATACGACTGGCGAAATTTCACAAACATTTCGTATAATATACTATATTTGTTCTCAGAAAACTTTAAACCTAAAGGTTCGTATGGATAATACTGTGAATTTAAAAAGAGCGTAACGTTTGTTACTTCACAATGATCGAATACTGAACTGTCTTTAGTTTTATTATTTTTTCGATTAGTTTGTAAACAAAAAATTACATATCTGGGTTTTTCCAATTGTGAAGCAGTTTTAACTGACCAAGAATGCTTTGTGGTTTTAGGTAGTAACGGATACTCATATAAATCCCAATTTCTAAATGCCATCTGAATAGGTTTATCTCTTTCTAAATGCTTTAAAAGTATCAGTCGTTCTCGGTCTGATACTTTTATGTGTGGCACCCTCCACTGAACTCTTTGTATGTCTATTTGAAAATGAGCAATATCATCAGTAAGAATAACGCTATTGAAGTTAGTGTTACTTCTGTTCAATATAAGCTCATGTTTACAATTTATCACTATTTTATTGTAATCTTCGGCAAACCCTAAAACCTTATTTAATGGTATCACAGCACTAAAATGTCCATCACTTTGAAATCCCTCTAAACTCCAACCCCATAGGGCAGCAACTTTATTTTCTGCTTCATTTAATGAGATGTATGATTTTATTGTTGACGTTATTCCAGAATTTTTTATACGGTCTATTTCAATACCATTCATTTCGTATCTGATGTCTTGAAACAAAGACATAACAGGGTTATTAGTGAACGCAACAGTTTTCTTGATCGGATTCCCATCTTTACCGATGAGCTTCGCTTGTCCTTCAACGTAAATTGAACTGGCTGATGGTAGTACGTATATGTCTTGCTGGTGGATGGGAATTCTGATTTCATCGTTTTCTCTAAAGCTGTTATTGTAGGGATTGTATGAATGGACTTCATAACTTTCGATCGTAGTGTCGAAGTGCGGTAATTCACTAATCTGCAGTATATTCATACTTTAAACCCTAGGGCTTTAAGAAAATCTTTATTTGCTTTTGTCAATTTCTTAACTTTTTTCTCACGTCTTTGCACCTTAGCAATCGCAGATGAACTAAAACGTTTTGTTTTCACTGAGGTATTTTTATAGTATACTATCATTTTACTTTTCTTATATGAAGACGTAACTGAACTTGTTCCTCTCCAAAGTTAATACAATGACCAAATTGATCTACAATCTTAACAGATACCGATGAAATTATATTTTTGTTTACTGGAAAGTAAATAACATTTTGTGGTATTTCCACGCATTGATGACCTGGAGTAGTATCAGACACAAATTCATGAATAAAATGAGTTGGTAATCCGTTGCAGTACGATCCGTGAACAAGATCACATTCGATTCTGATTACAGACAGACCTCTGTTATTAATGGGAATATTTGGTCTTGATTTTAATACTGAAAAGTATATCAAACCGCACTCGTATTGATCTGATAAATGCAGTGGTGGTTGAAAGTATGAAATCAATTCCGATTTATTTCCAGAGATGGTAACCGTAGTAGACATGCTTCTATACTGACCTCTTTCGGAAGATCCTGTTTATTTTATTCCTTCACTACACCAAAAATTCTTCAAAAAGTTTAAACAAAGATGCCCACAATTAAAAGGGTGATCACGCTGAATATTATCATAATTATAGTGAATTTTGGATCCCAAGTATTTTCCTTTGGAGGTTTAAGATTTCCGTAACTATCAAAATACTCAATATAATCACTGTATTTTGCATAGGCTACCCAATGAGAACCAGGATTTTTAGAGCTATCTAAATTTATAACTCCACATTCTTTTTTAAAAGGGTGTTTAGGGAGCTTATCTCTCATAAAGACACCTCTGAAATGGGGAATATTATTTCCATACTTCAAAATGTCTAAATTAGTCAAGGCTCGTTTGGGTAGCCGAGATCTTAGTTTTTTTCTTTCGATACAAAAATTCCGAGCCCATCTTTATGTGGTTTAAGGTGTAGTCCTTTTCCAATGCAGAGAGCTTCCATCTTTTCATGGTGTCTCTTCGATTCAGTGAATAACTTTTTAGCCATCTTGAATTCATTTATGGTTTTAGCAATGCCAGCTGCACCGCCTGCTAAAGCTCCCGCCGCAGATAATCCCGCAAAAATCGGAATCAAAGGCAATACTCCACCAGTTTTTGGTAAAGGAATAACACGAGGAAGTTTAATGGATGAATCATCAGCTAATTCTCTGGCAGCGGCCATAGCTAATTCTATCGCCACTTTCTTGCATTTCGGTTTTAATTTTTTGATATGTCTCTTCGTTTTGCGAATAACATTTTTAAATTTATTTTTTAATCCTTTCCCAGGTTTAATTTTAGGAGAACAATTTTTGTTATCTTTTTTTAGGCCAAAACCAGTTTTAATTTTTGTTGACATAGCGCTGCTTACTAAGCGCGCTGACAGTTTTTCCCCTACACTCGCATCTGAGGCGAGTGCTCGCTCTTTAGCCATATTTAACAAAACTAAATCTGCCTTATGACGATCCTTTAAGTTTGAAGACTTGTGATAGGCAATGTCGTGTTGTTTGCAATATTCGTCTAATTTATTAACACCTTTATCTCCACGTCTAAGCCTTTTAATTAATTTAGTGCCTGGCCCACAATAATTGTATCCTGGTAAATGTAATTCAAATGGCAAATGATTTATAATCCAATTGAGAAGACTACTCTCTTCAATACACATCATAAGACTGATACATTTGGGACTAAACTATTAATAAATATTCGATTTATCAATCCAACTGTTTTCAGAAGAAGGCAAACCTAGCCATTTTACTAAAACTCTGTCTTCTTTACTTTTAAGAACTTTCTCAACTAGATATAAATTGGGATGTTTTGTCTTTTGAAGCTCTTGTGAGTAAAATGCCCCTAAAATAGGTTGACCTCTAATTGTATCTTCAATTAAGTAGGTAATAGGAGTTGTATATTGTATTTTTTTAATTTTAAATATTTCCGTCGACCAGTTGGGGGTATATCCTTTTTCAAATGTTCCTTTGTACTTACTGATACGTACATAATCACCCACTTTATACTTGCTTTTTATTTTTTCATTTTTTACCAACCTTAAATACCTTTCTAATATACGTTTTTTATTAATGTTATCCACATTAGCAGGAATTTCATTAATTGTCCGATGGTAAGTGTGATTGTATTTATAAATAACATCATTAAGGGTACTATCTACCCAATTATAGTTGCCTTTTAAACTAAATTCCTTATACAGTTTAGATTTTAATGTTCTGATAAATCGTTCAACTATTGAGGCCTTTTTTGTTGAGAATGTTGAATAGTGGTTAATATGATTAGATTTCATAAGCTTTTGAAATTTATTATTATAAAATTCTGTTCCATTATCCGTTTGAAGATTTTTCGAAACACGTCCTGTAGTCAACAACATTTTAAATGAGTTATATACATCATCTTTGGTTTTACTTTTCAGAGGAAAGGCCCAAGCATATTTCGAAAATGTATCGATAACGGTAAGAATAAATCTGTAATTTTTATTTTCTTTTGAAATTGCTTGCGTCTTGCCACAGGTCATCTATATCTTTCATAATAACATGTCTTCGCGGAAAGTTCACCCTTGCATTTTTATGAATTTCGTTTACCACATCAGCTTTGCTCATGTTCAGAATTCAGTACATTTGTGTTGAATCCATCTATAATACTGAATACAAAGCATATTATTATAGCTATTTATTCATTAATTATGCCGGCTTCTTTTAATTCTTCAATTAACGATAAAATTTCATTATCATGGTTTGTGTTGCCAGCATCTCTTGAAGCAACTAATAGTTTCAATCTCTCGACTAATTCGTTAGGGTCGTCCCAATATATAAAGTCAGTGTTGCTTTTGTATTTTTTTAGGGTGGGTAAGTTTCCTCCAAGTTTAGTGGTAGCAAGTTTATCATCGTTTGACGATTCGGAAAACAGTGGTTTGATTATTTCACGGTATTTCATTCCTTTATCGCCTCTTATTTGTCCATTAGGATTGAAATCTCTCTTATGAGCATTTGTAGATTGTAGAATATCCTTATAGACAAGTTTATCTTTACTCGAAATTAATTTTAAATCAGGTTTTCTTCGAAGTAAGAGTTCTTTCAGGCCGGGGGTTAAATTATAGGTGTTGTCTTCGACTTTAACTAAAATGTTATTATCATCATTTAAACTATCAATTTTAGAAAATGATACTATTGAATTACCCAACAATAAAGTTTTGTTTACACTTCTTATTCCAAACGGTATATTAACACCATCATAAATATCATGGATATCACGCCCCTCCAATGAAATTTCTAAATCAACTGGTAATTCCATTTTATTAGACTTTGTAGATGTTTTGACAGAATTTAGTTTTGGATCGTAGCAGTCTTCAAACTTTGTAGATGAACTAGTATTGATTTCGTCCAATTCAATGTCTTCGGAATTAGTGAGCGACTTTATAGATGAGTTAGTATTGATTTCTTCAAAATGTTTCATTTTTCCCATAGATGTATTCGAATCAACTAGGGTTTTAAGTGGATCTGTGACAGGTTTTAGTATTTTATTGAGCGACAAGTTCATTGAGTGTTCCTGATTCTTCATTTGTTTTATTTTATTCTTTATGGAGTCTATGGACTTCATTAATTCTATTTTAATATTTTTCTCCATATTATACTATAACAACTTCGTTCAGTTAATAAACAAACTATACTGAAATTGTTTTGCATGTTAACTACTTATATGTGTAAACGATTATATTATTATGGGGCTTAAACATAACTGGCGAATGGTGGGTGTACTATTAGGGTATGCCTCTGCTTAACCCTTCGAGATGACAGGTGTGATGTATGTGCGAACAATCAGTCAAATTCAAAAAAAGTATCAAAATTCTGTCTGTACCTTCCATTATTTAATAACGATTCTTTGTTAATAAGTAGAAAATTAAAAGTTTTACTCCAAACAGTTTGACAAATATTTTTAAACTCTTTCCATTCTAAATCAGAACTTACATGCTCTTCATAAATATGTTTTAAATTCACATCGTCTTGTTTAAATATTATAATAAAATTTACATTGTCACGTAACAATTGTTTTGGAATTTTTGAATAGGTTTGAGATAAATAGAAACAATCAATTTGTTTATGCCTACCCATACAGAAATAATTGCGGATATTTACTTGATTTTCACATGCAACATCATCAAAAATGAAAACAGAATTTGCTAAAGCTTCACTCGGAGAAATTACATCTTTATTATCATTGAACTCGTAGAAGTTAATCTGAGGCACTCTTTTTAATACTTCGGTCAAGAAACGGTATTTTGGTTGGAAAGAAGTTTTAGAGTAAAGATAAAGATTTTTAAATTTGAGCCCATTTTCATGCAGCAGTAAACTAATCATAACATTAGTTTTTCCACAGTTTGATGGACCACATATTATACAACGAATGGTATTTGGCAATAAAGCGCTATGTCTGATGTGGTGAACAGAGTCACATACTCTTATATTATCGACGTTGAGAGATATGGGTTGCTTGATCAACTTCATCTTGTCGATTAATTCAAATACTAGCCTTACATACACATATATACACATTATTATTTAAACATAGTGCAGGTTTGGACTTGCAATGAAATTGAGATGGATTTTAACGTAATTACACACAGGTTTGGACTTGTACAATATACTCACCTTGAAAAAAATCATGTAAGCACATATTTGTGATTAAGGGTCAGTTCACATCGAGACGTAACGGGACGCTACTTAAAGATTCTTAAATATGTCTGTAGCTTCACTGAGACGTTTATCCATTCTTGTAAATAAGTTCTGTGTCGGTAACTTAAAAGTGCATTCAGAGTCGGGTTTAATACTTGTATTGCGTTTCGGTGTGAACTGACCTTTAAACAAATGGTAATAAGAGTATATTTGTATTACATACCTAAAAGTTCATCAGTTTAAACACCTCAGGTAAAAAGTAGCTTATTTAGTTGCGGCAACCATCGAAAGCCAGTCACTTTTATTGTGGTCTTAAGTTTAAAAAATATTTCTATTTAAATTATTAAAGGTAAGTTTCTGTGTAAAATCAATAACAAATATGTGTTGTAATTTTATTGACTTTATAAATAAATAAGTTTTTTTTTTTTGTTTCAGAACTATGTCTCTATCACCATCATACTCTCCCAGCATTCTGATCAATGATGATGATGATGAAAATCATGATCAATCCATAATACGTGAGGTATGTAGTACACATGTATTATGTCACTGTTAATTTATATTTATGTTTATTTGATTGTTTTCTTTTTGCTCATGTTTATTATTTATTCATTTTTACAGTGGAACTCTGTGAATCTCAATGATGACAATCAGACCAGCAGGCCTTTCTTTTACTCTCAGGGCAATTATAATTCATATATTGAGAGCTTAGAAAATCAACAGCGGCGTAGAAATGAAGAACTGTTCAATAATCGAGCGAATCCTCAAGAACAAACACAATCTAAGAAAAAAGTGTTAAGAAAGAGAAAGCGTTCATCAAGATTTTCGCCATCAACATCATACATTGCTCGGCGAGGTAAACCAAGTGATACTAGAGGACGTTATTTGATTAAACTGAATATTTATGAACTCAAAGATTGTGAGAGTGAAAATTATTCTAGCGATAGCGATAATGCTTGCACTAGTGTACAATATGTGGTGCGCGAAACTTTTGACGATATAATGGATACTGCAGAGGTTCTAATAAAAAAAATCGGTGAAAAGTTAGAGTGATAATATTATGTATTAATAATAGTTATTTGAATGTTATATCATTTGAGGAGCTCGTGGCTAAGTAGTAACTGCCGCACGGGTCGATCCGTCAGGTTAAGCTACGCTTGCCGGGGTGACCATCTTTACATACCGAGACTCCTCTGTGCCTCGGAAAGCACGTTAAGCCGTTGGTCCCGGTTGTCATTCGTGGATCTTTGACAGTCGTTACGGGTCGTCAGAAGCCCGAAAGTCTGACAACCAGTCTTACCAAGGGGTATCGTATTACCCAGTTACTGGGTTGTGGAGGTCAGATAGGCAGTCGCTCCATGTAAAATACTGGTATTCAACTGCATCCGGTTAGACTGGAAGCCGACCCCAATATAGTTGGGAAAAGGCTAGGCAGATTGATTTGTATGTTATATCATTTATATTTTAAAATTTAGTAAGACCATGTATACTTATTACGTTATAAAGGTAAAACAATATTAATAAATTTCTTAAATCTCAATATTTGTGTTTTATTCCTGCTATCAAGGGTTTATTAGTCTGTTAAATAAATACACATCAATTTCATTACACAATATATTTAATGTTAGATTTTTTCTTACACACATACTTAGCTTAACTTCAAACACATTTTTCAAGTATGTTTATTATTATTTATACACATTTTCACTTAATTAATTAAATATTGAAATTATCTCTTACATACTAAGGTGCATTTACTCTGGTTAAAAACATTTTTTGTAGATTTACATAGTTAATTATGTATTAAAAAACAGTTTTATAATGTCCCCAAGGTAAAGTTTTACAATCATCTTCTAATATTTGTCTTTTATCATCATCTCTGCTAAGTACAAGTTTATTAATTTTTTGAGTAAATATATTATGATTTTTTGACCTAATTATACACATATTTTCTCTTAAACGTTCATTGTACCGTAAAGCTCTTTTATAGTTTTCAATATTAAGTTTATTTGTAACGGTTTTTTTAATACCTTTTGCTTTTCTTATTGAAGTGGTCACAGAATCTATACAATACAATTTTGCTCTTAAGCCCACAAACTCGGATATGATATCACCGCCCATCTCATCCTTGAAATATCCTGGTATTTTACTATTTACTTTTGGCATATCATAATTCTCATTTTCAAAGTTACTTGTGTCAAAGTACCTAATATGCTTTTTCATGTCTTTATAAAAGTTTTCAGTGTATATTAAATACAAAAGACTATCGGTATCAGTATAGCAAAGTTTGATAGACTTTTTATAAATACGTTTCATTACAGAATAGTGAAAATGATGTAAATGACTTTTAGCCAATTCCAAAATTGAAAATCCAATATAAATCGGACGATCCAGAATTATTTGTGTCTGTTGCAACTGGATTGCAACCAATGACTCTGATAGTATCGACATGTTTTTGAAATTCGGAGCACTTATATATTTTTCTGCTCCACAAACTTTATTAGTATTATTTGATGTATCTTTCCATATATTAACCAATTTCACATCAACTTGTTTTCTTTTGTTTTCTATTGTCTTTCCAAAAATAGAGTTATTTTGTTTTTTAAAAAAATCTCTTTCAAAATCTGAACTTGCTTCTTGACGAAGTGTTGTATTCAATAAGATGTATGGTGCTAAAAATGCATTTTGACTAAAAGTTAATATCCTATGAATCTTGAGTAAAATAAGACCATTTTTTAAACACTCTTTCAAATGAATGAAATGAATCACATATTTAAATTTGTCATTTAAGTTGGCAATTAGTTTATAATTTTTACTTCCCGGAGGTACAAATTTTTCAGCTGCAAACGGTAAATCAGAATGGTCATCATGAATTTCGTACGGGTAGTGTAAATCTACTTCGAGAATATATCCACTATCACTATCATCGGAAACATTTATAATATCAAATTTATTTATTTCTTTTTCGCTCAAAAATTTAAAATTCCCTGTTGGCAATTTTTGCATCATTGCATAGCCATATAAATTAACACAATCCAGATAAACTAGATAACTATTAGGTTCCTGACTATCATAATGTGGCAGATATTTATTATTTGCTTTAGCATATCTTAAAGAACATTGGGCAAGACCTCCTCGTATACCTTTTTCCAACATTTGATACATTTCAATATCCGAAATCAAGTCTAAATTAATATTAGTGTATAACAACATAGCGTCCCAACTTAATGATGGTGAAGAAACATAATAACATGGATCAAGGTTGTAGTATTTCAAACTCATAGCTCTAAATGTTTCAAATACATCACATAAAAGAAGGACGTCACATTTTAGATATAGATCTGTATACTCTCCTAAATTGGAAATATTAAATGCATCCCAAACTTTTAATGCATGGTTGTAGTTTTCATCGGAAACAGTTTCAGACGTCAGATTATTATAAAATTTGATTTGATCTGGCAATTTATTTTCTTTGTAACGATCCCATGAATCAATATAGTCGTAACAATAAATACCTTTTTTCCGAATCAAATTAAATAAGTGATCATCTTCGAAAAACTGTCGCAGACTTTGGAAATCCTCAGGTTTCATTGATTTTACTAAATTATCAAGACTTGAACTCAAAAAATTAAAAGAGTCGATAAATTTTAGCTGAGCCACATTTTTACCATCAATTGGTATAAATTTTGTAAAAGAGATATATTTTTCCTTATTTTTGGGTATTAAATTTATGCGCCCACAAATAGTAGAAAGTTCTTTTATAAACAAATGGCAATCATAACCTGAAAGGTTGTGAAATATTATAGGTATAAATGGACATTTTTTAGCATTTAAATTACATTTATTATGCGCTGGTCCTCTGTATTTTCCTGTAAAATGATCATGATCTGCGACAACTATATCTGTATCCCGGATTTTTTTCTTACATAAATAACATTTTTTTGCATTGTTAAAAGAATTACGTTCATCTTCACTGATTATCATAGGCTTTAAATCTGAAATTATTTCATACAATCTTTTCACATTTTTGGTAATTGATTTAGTAAACTTCTTTGAACAATCTGGCCCCCTGTATGATACGAACTTATTAAGTTCAGGTCGAGACTGGCAAAAAATAAAATATGCAAAGCAACTTGCTTCGTGAATTTGTATGTTTTCAACATGTTTTGTTTTATTTTTGTCCGAATATTCACGTAATAAGCTCTCAAAATCACCATAAATAACTATGGGAATTCTTTGAGTTCTTTCAAAATTTGAAAAATATAATGTTGTGTTATCTTCAGGGAGTATAGTTTTCACTCTTGCACAGTTATGATTTAAAAGTTTTTCTGAAGTATTAAAATATGTAAAACACTCGTCACATAAATGTATCTTGGACTTATGTTTAGTTAATTGTTTATGAACAAGTCTGTCAAACTTTTTTATTAAACAGTAATGATTTTTACCTTGTTTATTATTAATACAAAGTAAGTTAACGTGCATTATTTTTCTTTTTAAAGTTTTATACAATGGCCCTGTCATCTGATTTTTCGAATCTAAACCATAAATGTTTACGCTTAAATTCGGATTTACATTTTCAAATAATTTAATATCTGTAAAACTTGGAGGAAATGACATATTAGTTGTGTTTAAAACTTTTGAATAATGGGGGTATGATGTCACTCTATTTGGATTATTCAAAGTCGGATACAAATGAGCTACAACACTCCATAGAAAACAATGTTCATCATTATTAACTAAATTTAGACAAGATTTTGTTTTGCGAATATTTTCGGGTAATGGAATGTAAGAACCAGCTCTTAAAGGGTTGTATTTTAAAATATTTATTTCTAAATGACTTATTCTCTCGATTGTCCAACCTGATTCACAAAGTTCAAACTCTGAACATTTATAAATCATTTTTTCAGCACATGTGTTAAAAATGGATAGTAAATCGGTATTTTGCGATATTATTTCATATTTAGTGTTAAAAGATTTCAGAGATGATACATTATTTTTAGGTAAAATATATGAAACATACAGTTCAAAATTGACCTTTAATGATGTATGTACTTCCAGTTTCTGTTTAATAAGATAACAACATATACGCGAAATATCATTTAAAAATAATTCAGGTGAAATATTAAATTTTTGAGAATCTATTTTGTAACTAACGATTTTGTTTTTAAAGGCACAAGCAATCATAAGGACATTGTCAAATTCAGTTTGTAGCAAACAGTTAGATTTATGAATGTTGGATTTCTTGTGAGAAGAATATCTTTTAACGTATTCATTACAGGGTTGACAGAAATACATTTTAGTCAGAAAAAATAAATAATATTCAATTTATTTTGTTTTTTTTTTTATTCTAACAAAGTTATTTATTTTCTTGTGTCTTGGTTTTGATTTTAGTTTTATTATATGTAAAGTTTCTAGGTTTTGATTTTGTTTTATTCTATGGAAAATATATTTTTTCTTGTTTATTGGTTCTGATTTTAATTTTATTCTATACAAAGTTATTTTTTTCTTGTTTCTAGGTACTGATTTTAGTTTTATTGAGTTTTATTCTATACAATTTTAATTTTTTCGTTTGTAGGTTCTGATTATAGTGTTATTCTATTCGAAATTTATTTTTGCTTGTTGCACATTCTGATTTTAGTTTTATTCTTATAAAATTTATTTTTTCTCGTTTATAGGTTCTGATTTTAGTATTTATTTAGTTTTTTCTATACAAAATTTCATTTTTGTTTCTAGGTTCCTAATTCTAAGTTTAATTTTAGTTTTATTCTATACAAACTTTAATTTTCTTGTTTTTTTGGATCCTGATTTTAGTTTTATTCTATACAAACTTTAGTTTTCTTGTTTTTAGGTTCTGATTTTAGTTTTATTCTATAAAAAGTTTATTTTTCTTGTTTCTAGGTTTGGATTAGTTTTATTCATATAAAATTTAATTTTTCTTATTTTCAGGTTTTGGTTTTAGTTTTATTTAGTTTTTATCTACAGAGTAGATCCTGTAAGAAACAATGCATTATTATTATTATCTAAAAACATGAAATTACTATTCAATATATAAAACATTGTTTTTTTGGATCCTGATTTTAGTTTTATTCTATACAAACTTTAGTTTTCTTGTTTTTAGGTTCTGATTTTAGTTTTATTCTATACAAAGTTTATTTTTCTTGTTTCTAGGTTTGGATTAGTTTTATTCATATAAAATTTAATTTTTCTTATTTTCAGGTTTTGGTTTTAGTTTTATTTAGTTTTTATCTACAGAGTAGATCCTGTAAGAAACAATGCATTATTATTATTATTATCTAAAAACATGAAATTACTATTCAATATATAAAACATACCTAGGTACATACATGAATAGACTGATAAACACAAAGTTATGAAGATATCGATAAACTAATGTAACGTATGTAAGTGTATAATTATTACATGTCAATTAATCCTTGGATGGATACAAAATAGGTTTAATGTGCCGGAAATTTTCTTTTACCGCGGAAACAAGCTGAGTAACTGCTTTCCAAGTTGGCGTTTTGTCATTTACAGCAGTTTTAAAACTGATCAGGGAATGTTGCCATCGGTTGGTGGTAACTGCTTCCAGTTCGCGGCTGTTCGAGATGCGAACTTCGATGTAATACTCGCCTCGCAGTGTAGGATCGCTTTGATGGGTATTGCCAGAAGCTACACGCCGGGAAAGATAATTTTTTAATGTTGCTGCATGGGCAGGTTCAGGTTCATCATTCTGTCAACAACAAAAACAAACTTTGAATTAATTATGTTAGGTGTACTTATAGCATTATGGATAGTAAAAGACACTGGTTAAGGATCACACCATTACAAACATCATAATTATGAATATATGATTTAACTATCTGCACGTTATTATCTATCTAACGTATTTAAATAACATACTGAAAACACTTTGTCCGGACTGAGAATCGAACACAGACCGAGATAGAAAATACAAGAAGGCGAACACACTTGCTACCATCGAGGTCGTTACGAGATAGAAATGGCCAGCCATCGAAATTAATGTTGTTTCTACTCAGACTAATTTTCATCAGAAACAAAACGTTAAATATTATGTAGATAAATGAACTCACCTCAGAATCGGGAAAGAGATTGATTTTACGCTTTTTGTTCACGTTTGCTGGTGTTGTATCAGTCTCTGATTCCGAATCACTACCTAAATGATCCGATCTTTTCTGTATCTTTCCCCGCTGCTTCTTGGATTTCGATGGTTTGGTGATCTTTTTCTTAGTCGAAGAAGAAGCAGCTTCAGCGTCTGAATCGAAGGGATTTGAAGACCTAAAAATATAGACAAAGAAAAGTAACAATTATAAAAAAATATTAGCCCATTAGCACGCTGAGCAAACAAATACATTATTGCAACTGAGTTGATTGTGGGCGTAAGGGCTAAGTATTAATACTTAGGCACTACGCCCATAAGCAACTCAGTACGTATTACATACATACTTGATCCTTGGGGAAGATATCCACGACCAACAATGAAAGGAATGATGCACAAACAATGTGTTGTCGACCACCTCGATGGCTTTATTTATACCCTAATATTATAAGGGAACGATCATCGTAACGTATTTAAGTTTAGGCTGACGTTTCAATTTAAAAACAATTAATTATTATATTTCATATTGAACACTGTACTCATTGATTATAAGAATTATTATTGTTTGTTATAAATTATAAATTACGTACTCAAGTGTAAACGTCTTCTTTATTAAACTTATTTGTAAGCATAAGCAATACTACACCGGCGGCGCCGCACTGTCGCTGCAATTGGAGACGAAATTTTTATGAGGCAATCGCATGTAGGTATTAGCTACTAAATCTTAATATAAAACGTAGTTCAACTTAAAATATAATTTAATACAAACTTAATGTAATCTATTATACATGAATTTTAAATTTAAAATAAAAAAAAAAAATTAAAAAATAAATGTAAAATCAAAAAAATATTTTTATTTAATGATATTATAATGGGAAATATTAACATCATGAAATCCTAATAAAACAAACTGATAAAGACATGTTAAGAAACATACACCACTATCATTCGTTAAGGGGCCAGCGGAGCATGCGTAGTTCAAACAAACGTAATATCAAAATAATTTGAAAATCAACATATTCTTAAGGTAGTGTGTATTTATTCCTATTGGATTACAGAATATTTAGGTTCCCCCAAATATATTTTGAATGAACGCTGATTTAAAGACGAGTTATGAGAAATAAAAGTTTTCTATAAAAATTGAAATTCTTCATATCTCGTCTTAATATCAGTGTCTATTCAAAATATATATTTGGGAACCTAGATATTCTGAAATCTAATCGGAATAAATACACACTACCTTAAGAATATGTTTGATTAACAAATTATTTTGGTATTATGTTTGTATGAACTATGCATGTTCCGCCGGCCTCTTAAGGGTTTCGCATCCTAAGGTCAAGGGTGCCACTGCCAACGGGGTTATATTACTAAGGTTCCACCATCGGACTGTAATCTAGCTGTATATTTTCAATGGTAATAGAGTCACTTAAAATTTCATAGAATACAACCTCATTATTATTGGTACGTATAACCAATATTATATGAAATAACAAAATTTTGAAATCTAAGATTCCTCTTACAAAAATATTTTTTTGGAAGGCTTACTAAAGTTATTTCAAGAATGCTAGTGGCGAGATTATATTTACTTGTTTAGACGTTGTGTGTATAAAATTGGGGCGTCTGCATCACGACTCGATAGACGTTGCGTGTATAAAATTGGGGCGTCTGCATCACGACCCGATAGACTTTGCGTGTATAAAATTGGGGCGTCTGCATCACGAGCCGATAGACGTTGCGTGTATAAAATTGGGGCGTCTGCATCACGAGCCGATAGACGTTGCGTGTATAAAATTGGGGCGTCTGCATCACGATCCGAGCGAAGCGAGGCGAGTGATGCAGAAGCCCCAATTTTACCCTACTTCTGCCTACCCTCATAGAAAGGAAGAAGGCGTGAGTTTATGTACGTATGTGTAGAAGCATCCAAATATCACTCAAGCATAGACAATCATCAACAAGAGTATCTATAAGTACTATCGAAGCACTTCATATCTAAGCAATTGGAAAACAAAATCCCGTGAAAACGATGACCACATCTGTTACCGCCCTGTTTCTATAGCGGCCGAGCGCTGAAAGCAGAAATTTAATAGTCCTTAAGGTATATATATGAACTTCTTCGATGGTACTTAATAAATAAATATTACCCACAAATAAAACGCAGTACTCCTATAAATTAGCGATACACTTAATTGCTTTAAGTACAAGGGCACTTCCTTAATAGCCTGGGCTCCTGGTACCTGAACCATAGAATAAAAAAAGCGTATAGAAGTGAAACTCATGTATTTTCGTTTGTGTGTGCGCCGATACCATCTGCTAAAACAAATGACGCTTACGCTCTACAACCCTGGTATGACCGGCGCCGGCGCAATGCTCGGGGAAACCAAAACAGAACCCTACCCTGCTTAGAAATAGCTTAAATTTTGCCTTCCAGCACACGAATTCTTGATGAAATGTCAAAATGAAAGTGAATGTATTTGTGAAATGAAGTGAAGGGCTTAAAACATCCCGAAACTGTACGCATTTATACTTACTGCGCTTAGTTAGAGCAGGAATTTCTCTTCAAACCATTTATTTTATCTATGGCCTAGGGTGAAAGTCTGAGACTACCTGTACTAATCATCGGTACACACGAACAGCGCCGCGGGCGCATCTAGTGTTGCCATAAATTCATTTGAAAGCACACGCGATGGTAGGCACTACTGTTATGTTAAAGAATTACGGCCGGGTTAAAGTTAGTGGTCAACTTCACTGTTTGTTTTTGCACTCTTAGAGACCTTTGGAGGTAGAAATAGATAAATTATGGTACATTGTTATTAATGTTATTTTGTTGTAGGAAATTATTAAGTGGCCAATGCTGGATGATTCGTCGAGTAAGCAAGTTTTTTTCAAAACACGGCTAGTGCTCCTCGAATCCTCTTATTTATTTAATAAATTTCTCATATTATCGTTTTCAGCAAAAAGCTACTTTTTCAGTGCTTAATTCCTACAAGAAATCTTTTGTCAAAATAATTAAAAATCGCCACCGCAGAATAATTTCACCAGTCAATATTACAAACATGAGTTTTCTGAACAAAACATTTAAATTCCCCCGTTATCCTATTATAAATCAGGAACCTGTGCGTGATTCATCAGATCTAGGTTATTCTATTTTAAGTACTTAACTCAGCCAAGGGAATGATTGCCAGGGAAGTTATTAGTGTGAATGGTTGAATTTAAATAGCTTTTTATAGTTCAAGGAATTTAAATATTTTGATGGGTTTATTTTTAAATTGACAGTCATAATTTATGAATAAGGAATTGACTTGTCAACACCGTTCAAAACCTTGCTTCACATAAATCAAATTTATTTTGCAAATTTCTAATTAAAGTTGATGTAAGTGATAAAGTCAGTGGTCAGTCAAGTGTGTGAGAGGGAGTGGGCCCTGATCCACCTCGCGGGCCCAATGAGGGTTGGTTGATGTCACACGATGTCTTCGAATTTTTGGTTCTAGGACATGCCGGTTTCCTCACGATGTTTTCCTTCACCGTTTTGAGAGCAGTGGTGATAAAACAATTTACACAAAGTAAAGCGCCAGTCAGGATTTGAACCTACGACCTACAACTCGTAAGTGGCGGTCTGTCCCACTGGGCCACCACTGCTCTTGTGTTGTCTATGTGTGTAGACATTGAAGCAGTTCATTTGAACGACATAGGTAAATTTGGTTGGAATATTCCGCATTTACATAATTATTTGTCCTTTACCTCATCCTAAGGAGAACCTAGCAGGCGGAGTACCTATCCAAGACCTGTAGGGTTACTTAACGGAATCCTTGGACTAAGGTTTCTGCTAAGTAGATGAACAGCGACTGCGAAGGACGAAGATCATTAATTTTGATCGTCTATTTTACTGGTTTTATTTCTGATGTTAAACCACAAAACAAGAACGATATTACCTACCTCAATTTATTGATCTACCCATATAATTTTATTCATACTAAATAATTTATAATCGATTAAGATAGACACACCACTATTTTGACTGACAGTTTAGTTCATAGCTCCGAGCGTTTAGTCGATTTTTTGTTCGAGTTTCAATTTCAAACGACTTAATTCTAATCGATTTATTTTGTAAAATAGACCAATTAGGTAAAAGATTAATGGTTCGATTTTAATGTCGTAAATCATTGTATACTATTGGGTGGAATAATACCTCTATTAATATTAAAAGTCATAGATTACAAAAAATATATTTATAAAAAAGGGGCGTCTTCGAGTTAAAATTCTAGCAAAAATTTGTAATCGACTTTTTAATTAAATACCTAAATAGTTATAACAGAAAATTAATTACCTATATGTGTTTAGTTTTTAAAATAACTTGATGTACCTAGGTCCTAAATATGCATAAATTAAATCAAATAATACAAGGTAATCGATTTAGTTTTCGTTGCCTCACTTCTAACGAATTTTTCGACCTCATAATTTAAAATAATTTACAACAAAAAACAGACCCTCCCTCACAGATCCTCCTGTTTTTTTTGTAGTAAAATAATTTACAACAAAAAAACAGGAGGAGCTCGTGGCTAAGTAATAACTGCCGCACGGGTCGATCCGTCAGGTTAAGCTACGCTTGCCGGGGTTGGTCTGTGGATGGGTGACCATCTTTACGTACCGAGACTCCTCCGTGCCTCGGAAAGCACGTTAAGCCGTTGGTCCCGGCTGTCATTCGTGGATCTTTTTTTTTTTTTTTTTTTACGTTACGGGTCGTCAAAAGCCCGAAAGTCTGACAATCAGTCTTACCAAGGGGTATCGTATCACCCAATTACTGGGTTGTGGAGGTCAGATAGGCAGTCGCTCCATATAAAATACTGGTATTCAGCTGCATCCGGTTAGACTGGAAGCTGACCCCAACGTAGTTGGGAAAAGGCTAGGCAGATGATTACAACAAAAAACAGACAGGACACTAGCATTGCCTGTCCTTTCTTTTATTGCGCAATAATCAAACACATAAATTTATTTACGGCTGTCATCACAAGACGTTCATTTCATTAGGTATAGGTATCGAACGTGTTTATTAACACTAAAAACCGGGACTAATGCTTAGTGTTGCTTGTCAAAACATGTCAATGAAACTGTCACGGCATATCATAGGGTTATGTTTTTTTTTATCATAATCTTTATGCAACTTAAGTTATGACTGTTATGATTTTATGAATCTTAATAACAAGGAATAACTATTTCTATGTTATTAAGATTCATAACTTAATAACGTAGAAAAAGAAAAGAATTTAAAAGAGGACAGCAGTGGTCGTATGCCACCTGCCCTTTTTTTTTTTTTTGGGTATGGAATCATTAAATGACTTCTCCCGCTCTGGGTGGAGCGGGAGGGCGTGTCAGACTCTTACTGACTAAAACCCACCCGTATTCCTTCTGTTGCCTGTGCAATGCCAGGGGGCCCCGGTATCCCTTTCGGACTTTCCCGTAACCCCGGCAGGCAATGGTCTCATCGGACCCCTTCACTCGCTGACATCTCTTTAAGGCGCGCGTGGAACACAACGCGCCGTCGACCCGGGCCTGGTCCTTACCGGACGGCGAGCTACCTACGGTGGCCGGGAATCGGCTATGGATTCCCGACGCCCAGGGCGTCTCCTACTGCGGCGGCTAGGGGCGTGAGGGCGTGAATTTTGCCTCTCCCTCACGCGTTGTCACCTGCCTTAACAAAACAATACATTCTAACAGTAGTAAGCGACCATAAGCTTTGAGCCCTAAAGCTTATGATTGCCACATTGCCCTAAAGTTTAGGGCAAAGTGGCATATGGCTATCCTCTGACCATCACGATGAATATTATTAAATGCATTAGAATTTTATTTAATAGACGATAAATATTAAATTTAACAATTTCAGATGAGAATATTTTCTTGTTCCTTTCTTTTTTTGGAGCGTAGTTTTTCAGTGGTCGGGTTTTAGTTTTTGAAATTACTTTTTATATACCATGGAAGCAAAATTAATGGCCCGCATAGGATATGGTTAACCGCTGAAATAATTTCTATAGAGCGTGCCTAATAGCGGTCGATTCATTTCCGGACTGCCATCATCATCATTTGGTAAAAATAACTAGTCACAGTTGAGAATGCAGAAAAAAACTGATCTACGCAGGAATGAACAAAACATCGCGAACACGAACATCGAACAAATAACATTTGGTTCGTACGTGCGGACGTGAATTAGCAAAGCGAATACGAACATCGTACGAACATATTTCGCGCTCAACCGCCCCGCTCTCTTATTTATTAGTAGCCATGGATTCGAAATTAGATCGCCACTAACAAACAAGAACGTGGTGAACATGAACATCGAACTGTGTTCGTATTGGGTTCGTGTTCGATGTTTGTGTTCACCATGTTTTGGTCGTTCGTACATACAAGCCTTAAGGGCTAGACTGAAACTGGCAGAATCTAGATTGCATTATTTATTAGGTATCTGTATCTGAAATATACTGATTCATAGGAATCTCAACGAATCCAACTAAGGGTGCCAATGACTGAGTTTTGGTCGTGGGTTGGAACCCAAGGTGGACGGTCCACTCCTTCTTACAGAGAGAGTCTGAGTCCCAGCAGTGGGAACATTGTGGGTTGTTTTGTGTGTGTGTGTGTGTGTGTGTGTGTGTGTGTGTGTGTGTGTGTGTGAACTTACGGCGAGAATGAAAAACCAGGAAATTCTTCAGTAGCTCATCTACACATACCTGAAATAAGCAATACATAAGTTAGATAAGTATCTTAAAGGCAAATATAAATATCAATCTGTCTAGCTTTTTCCCAACTATGTTGGGGTTGGCTTCCAGTCTAACCAGATGCAGCTGTAAATCAGTATTTTCATGGAGTGACTGCCTATCTGACCTCCACAACTCAGTAATAAATGGGTAACACGATAACCCTTGGTAAGACTGGTTGGTCAGACTTTCGGGCTTTTGACGACCCGTAATGACTATCAAATATTCATGAATGACAGCCGGGACCAACGGCTTAAGAGTCAACAGTTCCCGCGATTCTCCATACAAACGCATTTTCCCCGTTTTTCTTCCTGAATAATGCCTCTAGAGCTGTAATTTTTTTTTAATAAAATCATGGTCTCTATAGGCATGTCTCTGTCATTTCCTTTTTTTCAGCAATTAATAAGTAAGGAAACTATGACCCTCCAAAAATTACAAAAATTCCCCATTTTTACCGCCGTGATTAGAGGACTACCAGACTAATTCGGAAAAGTTTTAAGCATAAAAAAAAAATAGGAACCTAGACATACTCTTTCTTAAAATTTTAATGTAAAAAAATATTAAATCGGCTTAGATTTCGAGGAGAAAAAAGGAGAATGCCAAACGTCGTTTTCGTCAAAAATTTTGGTGATATAATCGGTCTGAGCTGCAGTTGTCCCTATCGCACTTTACGGGGTTTAACTCGGTTTTTCGGGCGCAGCGCAACGGCAATAGTTTCTTCAAATACCTATTTTTCAAATTCCTCGCAGCCCCTGTTCCCTCTTTACGTGCTTTCTGAGGCACGGAAGAGTCTAGGTATGTAAAGATGGTCACGCATCCACGGCCCAACCCCGGCAAGCGTAGCTTAACCTGATGGATCAACCCGTGCGGATGTTATTAGGTACTTAGCCACGAGCTCCTCCTAGTAAATATAAATATCTGCTAAAAGACGGTGTGGCCCAATAAGTTACGACCACACGCTTTGTATAAAATAATGCAGTTATAGTTTCTTAGAAAAGTTTTTGCATGTTCGCGTTCTTCGAAGAAGCGGAAGAAATTATTTTATCAAAATTAGTTTTTGTCGAAAAAGGTTTTCGTCTGGTCCTGTTTAAATTACTATAATACAATGATCACAAACAAAGGTTTTTGTCTGGGTTTAATCAGGAATCAAGGTTAATGAAGGTTGTGGTTCACACTTTTCAACTATAAATCTCAATAGGCAATAATAAGCCCCATCGAATCGATGCTGAGCAGCGATCTTACCGAAGAAAATAAAAATTAAACTCGGGCATTATAAAGGTAAAATTCAGTATCCAATTAACGAGATATATATAGCTTCTTAATCAGATGAAGACGTGAAAGATGAATAATTCAGTAAAATAAGCTTTCACTTATTAACGAACAATTTCGGATATCTCCTGCAATTATGATAAGGCAATATTAATCGAAGTTCAAAGGGACTTTCTCCATTTTAATTTAACATGAATGAATGCTCTTTATTTTAAAGTTCAATCGGCGAAAAGGTCTCCTTTAATTATCATTCTAAAATTAATTTATTTTATTATATTATAGTATATTCGTCATGAAAATTTTATCAGGTAAATATTTATCTGTTCTTTATCTAAGTGCCCAAGTGTAACATTTGAGATAAACAGTATTAAATTTTCAGGAATTACGTTATTATTCTTAGTGCTCGTAGCGAGTTCTATAACTTGTGGTTACTAGGTCGATTAGTTTACGTACATAAATCATGTTTCAGAGTTAAGTTTTTAAAAGACAATAAATTCATCTCAAATCACTCCTGGAACACCATCAAGACACAATGACCAAGATTTAGATTTTCAGCTACCACAGCATCTCATGATTCCAAAACATTCTAATATCCACGGTCTTCTGCGTAGAATAATCAAAAGTATTGCAAATAAATATTCCTTTTCCGTCCATTAATTATCTAAACTTCAAATTAAACTACAAATAAAAACTACCAAACTAAAAACCGCCAACAAATACCCATATAATCAACTAAAAATAAACAACTTACACAAACTAGTACCAACTTTCTTTCACTGCCTACACGATGTTAACAGCGCTCTGTTTAACCTATCTGCGAACTAATTGCGCCTGCGCCAGTTCAATGCACTTACATGCAGTTGAGGTGTACTGTATTTTTATACGGGTATTAAGTACGATAATATTCAGTGGGCTCTGTTCTATTGATATTAATATAAGTATTATTTAATGGGGAATAGGATACGGTCTGTTTTTTAATGGGAGGTAGATACCTATGAGTTAAATAGATCGAGATCAATGCAGATTGAGAGGTTAAGTAAAGGTTAAAAGGTAAAACATTGGAACATTAAGTTGGTTAAAAATGATGGGAGATGAAAAGGACTACCTACAGCAGCGTCAGAATTATTAAAGTTCGATTTATTTTTTTGAATTATCTCTGAATACCGTGATGATTAATGCTCTTCTTTGTGTGGGGAGAAGTCCTTCCTCTGTAGTGCGCTAGTACAGGATAGTTTTAATGTCAACCAATATCTAACTCAGCTCTAAAAATTTAAGCAATTTGTCGGCCAACAAGATCACAATCTTCGCGAACACCTTAAATGGCAACACCACAAAAAATAAAAAAGATCTCACGCCTCAAATCCAACACGGAATTCACCGATTCGATTAAGAGACTGTCAACCCTGACCTACAGGGTTCATAGCTTCGAAACTATTCCATATTCAAATCATTGTATCCAATTGATGTTGTTATTATTTTAAATAAGTCGATTACATAAAAAAAGTTTTGAAAATGTCAAAAATCTTTGTGAGGTTTTTAAGTAATTTTTCCAAAAACACATATTTGTTTACATGTTTAGATGCTTAATAGCGAACGCAGTATAAATGGTTGCCCAGCCGCAAGTCGCTGATCAAAGATAAAACAGACACGTCAGACCGTGTAGCTGAACGGATGACAGACGATAGGGCGATCGCGATTGTACTTAACAAGCAAGAATGATAACTTTACTATTTTATTTTTACTTGAGTGAGCAAAAGATGATTGGATCTGGGTCCAGAGCTGTTTGAGATCTTGTTGATTGTTTAAGTCAATATTTCTTCCAGTTTCATTTGTTTTATTGTTGTTTTAGACGAGGTGCTGGTTAATTAATGCTGTTTTTAAGACGCAGATATATGCCATGTGACCTTGAGTGGTTAGCTTGCGTGTTCTGTACTGAGCTCAGTCAACGCGTCTTACGTCCAGCCAGTAATAGGACTCGCCCATCCAGGAGCTCTGTCCCAAATTAAACGCATTTTTAATTTATTATACATAAAACAAAAAAGTATTTTAATAAAACACGAATAATTAAATTATCTTTAAAATGGTGAAGGTTTCAGAAAAATACGCTTGATAGATTTTGCGTGATTCTCAGCTTTTTATCCGCGTTAGACATAACTTTACAACACTATTATACACATAATCTAAAATATTCATATATTGAGTTATTAGGTAGGTAATCAAATCATTAACACTACTCGTTTAGACGTGATCTTCAGTATAAAATGATTAAAA
Organism: Xanthia togata; assembly: GCA_963853775.1. Classification (NCBI taxonomy): domain Eukaryota; kingdom Metazoa; phylum Arthropoda; class Insecta; order Lepidoptera; family Noctuidae; genus Xanthia; species Xanthia togata. Next base: position 4,303,989 of record OY970802.1, on the reverse strand, counting down.
GTCTAAAATTCCTATATAATAATAAAATTTCTTTCTACTTCCTAAATTGTAGCAAGTTTGCGCTTTTATACTTTTTAACGTGACGATATCATAATGGACGTGGACGTGGATGTCCACGACTATATGCTAATGTCGTCGCAATAGAAATTAAACCGCACAATCTTTGCAATGAACAGAAAAACCGGTTCTACTTAATATGGTAGTGGGCTACTAAAAATATGAAAAAACTTTTTCACAAAAAATATAACCGACTTCCAAAAAAAACACTACAAAGTGAAAAATAACTTTGATTTCGGAAGTCGGTGTCTGGGGTTTTATTTTCGTTTTTTTGCCACCGACTTCCGAAATCAAAGTTATTTTTCACTTTGTAGTGTTTTTTTTGGAAGTCGGTTATATTTTTTGTGAAAAAGTTTTTATTTTTCACTTTTTAGTTGTGGTAGGTACCTACACAAAACCCCCACAAAAATTTGAATACCCATTACCTGCTATGTAAATTACAGTGACAGGAACTATTAGAATATCGTCCACATATACTAGATGGGAAAAATACTTATTATTGAAGCTAACTCAAAAACCCCTCATCAGATCTTGACCAAATTTATATGGGACCACTTCTGAAGTATGTCCTACCAAACAAAAAAAGAATCATCAAAATCAATTCATAATTGGCGGAGTAATCGCGTAACAAACATACAAAAAAAAAAAAAAAAAAAACATACAACCGAATTGAGAACCTCCTCCTTTTTGAAGTCGGTTGAAAAATAAAACCAAGTTACTAGCTAAACTAATGTTTAAAGTGGTCGAACATCATTATTAAAAAATAAACAAGAATGAGATAAGTCTTCTTCTGCAATGCAGCCCCGCAAGCTTAGCAGACACTTAATAACAAGAACAAGTTAATGAAGTCATATTACATAAAATTATCGTCTAATCGGTTGTGTAGGTACCCGTAATAATATATTCGAAGAGATACAGAAATTATATTGAGTCTAAGAAATGCAAATGCAGAGTAATTTCACATTTATTGAGAAGTATTCTAAGAATTTTTTATAATTTTCAAGAGTTGTATTCATGTAGATATCAGTAAGAAATACATAGAACATAATCATCACGCCTGTATTCCCCGAAGGGTTGGGCAGAGGTGTACCTATAGTAGACCAACATTTCGCCAGTTATGTTCGAGTTCTATGTAACAGAGAGCGAGCCTATTGCTATCAACCGGGCACAAATCCAGACTCCGGGCTGCTACTGAGAAATTCTAGATGGAAAAATCTCCAACGAAATTGCCGACTCCGGAATCGAACCCAGGACCACATGCTCAGCAGTAGCGCTTGCGACCACTAGACCAACGAGGAAGTCCGTCAGTAATTACAAAGAAGTAATAGTGATTATTTTTGAAATCCAAAAATAGGTAGGCTGTACATGTAACTGTCTTACTAATAGCTGTAGCATTATTCTATTACAAAAAAATGTATTTACGCTAGTACACACAATATTACTGCAAACCATAATAATTAAATGAATAAATGTGTTCAATAACACATTAATTAGTTATTGTTTGTTAATACACAGTAACGCTGACCACAGTGTTACAAATAATAATGGAATAATTATTTTTAAAAAGAATAAAAGAATACAATTTTGTATTTACCTAGTTACAAACAATGGACCTATGGTAATATTTCTTAACTATATTGTAATACCAGTAAATAACTCAGTTTAATTTATCACATTGGAACAAAGAATAATATTAAATATAATTTTATTAACTTAGATCTTTAATATTATTAGGTACCTATAAGTAGATAGGTACATGGACTAATTGTCCAAGTCAATAAAATCGAATTATCGCAGAATTTTACTGATAGGCTTCTGCATTATCGGATATTTGCTTCGATTATCCCACGAAAACATAAAATATGGTCATAAAATAGGAAGGAAGTATAAATATTATGTATGTTTATATTACCTATTAGATCGAAATCTAAAAAGATAAAACCGGCCGAGAGCGCATCGGACCACGTACAATGATTCTCCAACTGAAAATATAAATTGGTAGTCGCAAAAAAAAAAAATTATGTGTTTAATATTATAAATTTCAACTTGACGCCTCTACGCCTTCCTGAGAAAAAGGGTCTTGACAGCCTAACAGATAGACAGACAGAGATACAGTCAGACAGATAGACGAACAACGAAGTAGTCCTATAAGGGTTCCGTTGTTTCCTTTTGACGTACGGAACCCTAAAACGGAGCAATATCTGTTAGATCACATGGCAGTTACAACATGTACTCTCAAATAACGAGGACACTACCAAAAACCAATGACTGCAATAAAGAACCTTTGTTTACAGAAGTTACGTGAGATGTCAACTAACGTAGTAACTTTCCACATGAGTTGCATCTAAATTACAACACAAATACTTATGCATACCAAACTTAACTGTTACAGCAGTAGCCGAAGCACGAACATCAGACGAAACGAAAATAGGTGTCTTGGTTTACGTATAAATAACGTGTCACCTTTGACAAAATGTTGTAAGTACAATGCGTTCTAACCCGTGACGCGATTGTTAGCACTGAATTTAGCAGTCACGTCATTGGTAGTACAGTTCTGTCAGCCACCATTTTGAATTCTATCAGTATTGAAACTAAGACTGCAAAATTCTGCGCTACCAATCGCGTCACGGGTCAAGCTATAATGAACCCACTGTATACGGTAACCTTGTCGTTAGTAGTAACAAAATCAGAATAAGCTGGCCTCTTAGGCCCTTTGTAGAAACACGTTTTCTGGCCGTGAAAAACTACGGTCTATTCGCCGTGTGTAGGCAGAGGCACGGTCGTCAGTGTTGTATGGATCAAGAAGGAAACTTGTGACGGAAACGTTTTTTATACGGCGCGGTATATACGCCGTACTTACCGTAAAGTAACCGCGCCGTGTTGTGTAAAGGGCCTTATTCTATTGAAACTCAGTTTTACGCCGGCCAGCTCAGGGCCAAACTTTTACCATAGACGTACTGTGCCTGTCGGAAAGTTACAATTTCGTAGCAAATGTAGCATATTTGTGTTTAGGTGGGGTGCTGCGGTTTTTAATTTTGACTGTAGAATCTAGATTCACACTGAGCTCTGCAGTACCGTAACGGTTTTTGTGTAGATAGGCTGTTTTTACCGCGACGTACGAATGTTAAATGAACGCAGGACGGAGGGGCGTCGTGCACCGCGGCTCCGGAGGGAGCACGGAGCAAACCGTACGGTGGTGCAGTTCCGTGTTCTCCTGTACACCGCGGCGGGATGGGGCGGGAATGTGATAACAAAGTGTTCACGACCGGCAATGTACATCTACAATAACAGACGCATCGCAGGTACGTTTCTATCACGGAGACAAACCTGAAACGTCTCATGTCATCATAGCCTGTTATTACAGCTGTAATAATACTCTTAAAATTGGGACACAACGCTACTTGAAGCCTCAGACAGGCGCGACGCGACTCTGGTGGAACAATTTCTATGAAAACTTCTCGGAAATGAATCTACCAGTGTCGCGTCGCCTTTGTCTACGGGAGCCTTCATGAATTAATGTGCTGGTAGTAGGTCAAAACCGGGCAAGTACAAATGTGACTTTTTCAATTCATATGTGCCTATTTTCTGAGTTTATCTTGGATTATTACTGAAATCGGTGAGGAAACCTGGACTTCGTTCTGGGTAATTGTAAGACTAAAATCGCCAACCCGTCTTGAGCAGCGTGGGGATCAATGTTCGTGCCTTCTCTATATGAGAAGAGGCTTTGCCCTGCAGTGGCACAGTACCACAGATGGGATACTCCACAAAATCATTTAAATAAAAAGCTACTTTAGCTACAATACAATAAAGTGCAATTCAGGTTGCACAGCGCTAATCACCTAGAAGTTGCCTCTCTTTCTACCGCGTGACTCTTAGATCTTCTGACTACGTTACACTTACTGAACTGGCCCGACAAGACGGGCTTGATGCGTACTTGTAGCTTCAAGCCTTCCTTCATCAATAATAGGCTGGTATTAGTAGGTACTTATAATCCGGACGAGTTCCTTTATAAAGAGCTTCTATAACTAGGGTTGTCAACTTTTTTATATCCAATATTTTGGAAGCCATTGTCTGAAAATTAGAGAAGAAAAATAATATTAAAAAATGCTGTGGTTAAATAATTTATGTGGTTGTGTTGTGTAATGCATATTTTTTTCTACTTTGAGCCTTTATTAACGGCTACTTAATTTTTATAAATGTATAATGACTAATAATTATTATATACACTCTAAATTAGGGTTACTAAATACAGCTATTGTGAGATTTTATACTGCAATGTCGTTTTGTATTGAAATTAAAATATAGTACGTTCGCCTACTATACTTATTAGTTTTTTTAGAAATAAAAAAGAAAGAAAGAAAATACGTTTATTAGCGGTACACAGGACGCAAGGAATGAACAAAAACAGGAAAATATGCGTTACATCCACGCAAAACGGCCATCGCTAAACATAATGCTGCGACCCTATGTGAGACAGAGCCAGCGCTGGTTTTCAGCGACCGTCGGAAAAAAAAGTAGGTATTTAGGCCTGGGATACCATATTATACTTATAGTAGGGTTGGCAGCCCTGACTACTACCTATTACCATAACATTACGTAGCTCTTGAATATTTTGTGCTAGGTGTACTGAAGTGCATCTAAATGATAGCACACGCACCAAACATACTTTACTTTATCATTACCTACTTCTTGTAACTAGTTACGTAAACTGTTAACGTTAACATTCGCGTTGCATCGCATTCGCGACTCGCGTTTGTTTATTTATGTAGTTCAAACATACTACGTTTCTGGTTCAATTAAATAATCTATGTGTTAGTTCGTGCAGGTATATGTACGAATCTACCTGTGACTGCTATAAGAGTCAATACTCTGGCGACCCTTGCTCGCAGAAGCGCCAGCCCGCGTTACGCTGAGAAAAGTAGATTTAAATTCCCCGATCAATAATAATGAAAATTTGATCCAGCCTGTCCCACCTTGCTGTCCCCCCGCCAGCGACGCCCTAAGCCGAGGTTCGTACCCCACAGGGGGTGCCCTTAGCGAGCGATTCGCTTAGTATAATATAGAATAGTTTATGCCCCTGGCTGGAGGCTTTAAGTTAGTAGCTTAAGGCATCCACAGGATAGTCCGGTTAAGCAGCTGCAACCTCAATCTGAGAGTCAACTGCGAGATGCCATATCAAAAAAAAAAAAAAAAAAAAAAAAAAAAAAAAAAAAAAAAAAAAAAAAAAAAAAAAAAAAAACTATGTTGGGGTCGGCTTCCAGTCTAACCGGATGCAGCTGAATACTAGTATTTTACATGGAGTGACTGACTATCTGACCTCGACAACGCAGTAACTGGGTAATACAATACCCCTTGATCCCTTATTCAGACTTTTGGCTTGTGACGATCCATAACGACTGTCAACCAAGTTCCACAAATGACAGCCGTGACCAACTCCGTATGTTTAAGATGGTCATCCATCCACGGACCAACCCTGGCAAGTGTAGCTTAACCTGAAGGACCGACCCGTGCCGGCTATAATTACTTAGCCACAAGCTCCTTGACTGTTACAAGAGTATGTTTTTTATTTACAATAAAATAATAATTTAACGGAAGAAAATTATCTAGATCTCGTATAATTAGAGAAACCGTGACCACTATATTTTTTTATTAGAACACTAGCTGACCCGACAGACATTGTTCTGTCCTAATTTGAATCTATAGAAAAAACCAGCCACGTACTCTGTTTCTAACAGTGACCTATTTTTCTTCGTCTTTTTCGTGGAAATTCTCAAAAAAGAGGGAAAGCCGGATGCAGCCCTGGGGGTCAAACATTTTGTCACTATAAGAACAATTTAGAGGAGCTCAAGCACCAAAAATGCGAACCTAGAACATGACATAGATCTGACACTCTTAACTATCAAGCACTCCTAAGTATATTCAAATTCAAATTAAAAATCTTTATTTCGAGCGCAGACTCATAGAGGGTTAGTAACATTGTCCTTAAAACGAATAGTAAACAACACGATAGGGTGACCCATGTAACTGACAGAGTGAACTGCATATGGACAGTCAATTCTGTCAGCAATCATTTTCAGAACCCTGTTAGGGCTGCTCATGACTCGAGCCATCATCGACGCTACGTTATTGTGTAAAAACAATAATTATTCACGCGGCCGCCGCAAACTTCCCTGACGCATTCCATCAGCATAAAGCAGCAGATATATTTTATTTAGTCTACCTACTCCAATTCTACAAATGCATCGCGAAGATGAAATAGCTAAACAATACGAGATACGCAAATCGTTTGCACCGCGTTATTTATAACACCCACGTTGGTACAATGTTGTGCATTATTTGTAGACAGTGACTAAACAAAGGGTTCACCGAATGCTTTATAAATACGTTTCTAGTTAGCTTTGATCGACTGCTTATACAGGGTGATTGGAAATTATGGCCTATTACAAGCAATCGGAGGTAAGATAGGTCTGAATGCGACAAATTAACTTCCAATAAATGAGTATGTATGTAGGTCTTCTTCTTCTTTTCCTGTGGTAAGTGACTAACCTGGTGTCAGAGTTTTAAAGCCACCCAATGAGTCTCTGACTTGGATTCACATGCTGACGAGAAATATCTCAGGCATGCCAGTTTCCTCACGATGTTTTCCTTCACCGTTTTTGAAGCAAGTGATAATTATACAATACGCACTTGAATCAGAAAAGTCAGAGGTGCAAGCTTTGGGTTCGAACTCGGGCAGTCAAGTCACTCTACTAGGCTATCATTGCTGTTGCATGTATGTAGGTATACAGTGGCCAAAATTGAATTGTTTTCTAGGTTATCAAAGTACAATTTTAAATATCAGAATATCAGTGCCCCATTGTTTGACGGACAGAAGCGCAAGAAGAATTTACTGTGCCATCATTATCAGATCGTAGAACCTTTTAATTATTTACGGTTACTTGTTTATAAGTATCCTTTTGTTCCCTGTAAATTAAGGTTCCTTTGGATTCTTGGACCAGTTATTAAACTTTTAAAAAATCTGCTGGATATTCGTACTAAAATAAAGATTTCGAAGATTATGTTCAAGTACACAAACCGTCCAAATTACAGTATCCAGCACTGTACATTTATGGATACTCGACAATCTAAATGTCAAAACACGCTGATAACAAGAACAGTGTCAATTATGTAAATGGATAGCATGTTTACTTTGCTATTTTGCAGCAAGACTGTATCCGTCTCAACGACGACGTGCCATACAATCTTGTCAGTCAGTTAACACTTATCTACAACGTGCTAGTGTAAATACATAGACAAATGTTACACCTTAGTTGTTATTGTTTTCTGAGGGTAGTAACCGCGGATACGATGAAGAAACGAAAAGATCATGATATCTAAATTAGTCTGTGATACCATGATACCATGCATATTAAAAAAAAACATACATTACAGTCCATAGATTGTTAGGAATTAGTAACAATTTGTGCTTATCTGCTTTATTATTAGTAATGTTAGTAGATAACTCTGAGTTTCTTTACTATATTAGACCTAAAGCCACCTCCACCAGGTGCCTCTGGATGAGGCAGTCTGGTCTCGCAACAATCATCTTCAGGATGCCATTCCGACTGTTACGTAAACGTTGTAGTAAGGATGCAGCTTTCTTACGCATAATGGCATGAAAGCCATATGTGCTTCCGCAAACATACTCGACGCACTACAACGCCACGGCAACCGTAATAGCATCCTGAAGGCGTTGTTATATTGTACACGCAGGACGTTGTAGGCTCGTGTGTGACACCCACAGACTGACAGTAAAAAATGTGGAGGTCTGATGGCAGTTCATATAGGTATATGCAATCTGAGATTCATTGGCAATAGTAACGCTGGAAGCTGACCCTTAGTTAATTGGGAAAAATACTATTAAGATGATTGACCACAGACCACCCTAGAATATAAGTACCATCATTTTATGCAAATGCTATGACGTCGTTCTCTCTAATCAAACTGCACAGCTAGACGGGATGCAGTTACCGACAGGGTGTAAGGGACATGATAATAGACCCACTTGTCTTTTTTCGTCAGTTATTGTAAAATACATCAGCTGTTCCATACAATTTGATCACACTAGGCATTGCAATTTTGTAGGAAACAGCAGATTTTTTTAATAACCGATAAAAATGTATTCGCTGGGGTTTTAAATCATGTGCTGTGCACATCATGGTTTGTGCGTCGATGTCCGTTACACCGTAGAACATCATCTCTGCCTGTTCTTTTCCTACGGTCGGATGCAGCTGAACACCAGTATTTTATATGGAGCGACTGCCTAACTGACCTCTACAACCCAGTTACTGGGTAACACGATACCCCCTGGCAAGACTGGTTGTCTGACTTTCGGGCTTCTGACGACCCGTAACGACTGCCAAAGATCTACAAATTACAACCGGGACCAACGGTTTAACATGCTTTTCAAGGCACGGAGGGGTCTCGGTATGTAATGGATGGTCACCCATCCACGGACCGACCTTGACAAGCGTTGCTTAACTTTGAAAATCGACCCGTGCGGTTGATATTATTTAGATAAGAGCCCTATGTATACGCAGAGAATATCCAAGTTTATGACCAAAAAGCCAGTTAACAGGGATCGAGTATAAGGTCAGGTGTTTAACGGCAATCTATGGTCTGACCGCAAGCGCAGTATTCCTTGCGATTGTTATGCAGGCCAAAAGTCTCATAATAATGATACCACACCGCACTGTTATATCCAAAACATAATACCATACTTATAAAGATAATTTAAAATATCCTTACCTTAATAAAAAGTAACGGTGCTTTACGTAATTATTTTAATCGAGTCATTTGCTTTTGACACCGTTTTGTGCCTTTACATTTTATGTTTTATTTTTTATCGTTTTTGTCGCATTTTTATTTTTTATGTGGAGGATGACCCAAATACGATGTATGTATCAATCTTTTGTACTTAGGATGTTGAGTTTGACCAAACAGGTTGTGGAAATGTGGATGTCTTGATTTTGACACAATGTGTTCAAGTTCAATTAACTCACGGTACCTATAATTTATTCTTCCTTTATAAATTAATTTATTCTTTTTATTCAGTTGTGTTGTGTCGAAAATTATAAAAAAATTCTCATAGGGTTAAATTCGACATTAATATCATCATAAATAATAATATTTAAGTTCGTGTCAGTGCTCATTAAAAGGCCTTCGTTCAAGTCCAAAAATATTTCAGTTAACCCGTAAACACGTGCACAAAATAAGAAACATAGAAGAAACTTCAGCTTAAAGAAACACTAATTTAATAAACATTATGCAAAGCTATAGTGATTTGAAAATGAGGTGAGGTTATCTTGCATGCACCTTGGCAAACCCACGCAAGTTATAAAATTCGAGTAGAAATGGGTAGTGTGGAGTAGGCGGGCTGTTGGCTGTTGCTGGCTGTTGGTTAGTGTGGTGCAAGAAGGAGCTGTTGGCACTCACAAGTGGCTAAATTATAGCATGAAGGGGCTCCGGTTATGAAGCGATAGGTACATAAATTATGTATGAAACTTAAAAGTTTTGATTGAAAAGTTTAGTGTACTATATAACATTTGTAGATGATTTCAAAATAAAATTAATAAAGACCTTCGATTCGTAAAGCGTAAAACATACTTTGAAGAAGGGTGCTAAAAACATAAAAAAAACTATGAGAGAAAAGCCAATCGCTACCAACCTACGAACAATCCTGAAATTCACTCCGAAGATTTTTTCCCTAGTTCCCTATCCAATAAGTTTAGTGTAAAAAGAAGATAGATTTATTATATTTTTCTTTTATATCTGAACTAATGGAGGAGCTCGTGGCTAAGTAATAACTGCCGCATGGGTCGATCCGTGAGGTTAAGCTACGCTTGCCGGGGTTGGTCTGTGGATGGGTGACCATCTTTACGTACCGAGATTCCTCCGTGCCTCGGAAAGCACGTTAAGCCGTTGGTCCCGGCTGTCATTCGTGGATCTTTGACAGTCGTTACGGGTCGTCAGAAGCCCGAAAGTCTGACAACCAGTCTTACCAAGGGGTATCGTATCACCCAATTACTGGGTTGTGGAGGACAGATAGGCAGTCACTCCATATAAAATACTGGTATTCAGCTGCATCCGGTTAGACTGGAAGCTGACCCCAACGTAGTTGGGAAAAGGCTAGGCAGATGATGATTTTATATCTGAACTAACACGAAAAACTCGATCTTCCTCGAAAAATTCCCACTAACTTTAATGTGCTCAATCTCTACTATAAGTTTTCAACCATCAAACAAACATATTTCTTCATATCCCATCTTTATCTCTCTCCATATTCTTTTATGTGGTCACTCTACGGCACTTTGATGGCAAAGACAAAGTGCACATAATCCCGGGAACTCATTAACCGTGGTAAACAAAAGATGGGTTCCCATAAAAAGATGGCGACATATGTAACGGGACACTATGGAAGTTGGTCCCGGAAGACTAACCGCAGCACCTGGCCAAACACGTTTTCAAACGCAACTGTTTCATCTAATTCATAGGAGTTTGGGGCTTTTGTATTAAGAAAACTGTGCTATGAGGCAATATTGATATAGATGTTTTTAGGTTTACATTAGCAAAATGCATCATCAACGTAATTTTTATTTAAATTCCACTCCATTTCAATATATTGTGTGCCATTTAGAATGTGCTTTAGCAAAAAAAAAAAACGGATATTTATAAATGTGTTTTCTTTCTTTGTTCATACCAGCATATACAGGCTGTCCAGTAAAATAGCACGACATATTGCAGGGGCTGATAGCTTGGATCAATACCTTCCAAAAAAAACAGTATAATGTTCAGCATTATGTAATATTTTTTTTTTACCACTGTAGGTTGAAAGTTGTAAAAAAAAACGGTGTAAGAAAGTGGTATTTCTTGAAAAAAATCTTGTTTTTTTTATAGAAAAAAAGACTTATCGTTTATCAATGTGTAGAGGACGAATAATTTGATGTAAAAAAATAACTAGAAAATAATTTTTCACTACGAAATGCAAAAAAATCTGTTTTAAGGTAGAGATTTTTCGAGATTTTGGAAAATTTCGCATAACTAAATCCGTAACATATTGCTGTACATATTATATTGTTTTTTTTTTTTGGTAGGTATTGACCCAATCTATCACCCCCTGCAATATGTCGTACTATTTACTGGACACCCTGTATAAGAACTACCACTGCTGATCATGGACCATTTCATGACAGCTAAAGTGAATGGTCAGAAGGCCTAATTATGTGCCCACTGCTGGGACACAGCCGGTTTCCTCACGATGTTCACCTTCATCGTTTTGAAGTGGTGATGAAATAATTTACACAAAGTAAAGCTTCTGCTTGGGTTCGATTCGAACCCACTACCTACAACCCTTAGGTAAGTCGCGGCCATTACCTCTGGGACACCAGTGCTCCTCCAAATGTAACTTAATTAATGCAAATTCATGCTCACATCTTCTTATTCCTAGATTACCTTTCTCTAGCACATACAGACATCAAATAAGCATTTCAAAGTTACATTTTTTTTGTTTTTGGTCTTTACTAGACCTTCGGAGCAGCAGAGGGGCAACACAGGTTGATAAAAAAAAAAAATAGGTCTTACGACTGGGTGCACTTTTGTTAAGAAATACGTAGATAATTGACCAAAAACTCCAACATGGATCACATCATCATTTCAGCCGAACATAGGCACCGCCACTTTGGCCGGTTCTGTGCTTCCAGCAGATTCCTGCGGCCTTCACCAGGTCGTCGGTCCACCTTATGTGGTCTTCCAATGCTACGTCTTCCGTTACGCGGTCGCCACTCCAGAACTTGTCGGCCCTTTATGCTATCTGTTCTGCGAGCTATATGTGCCCCTGCCCACTGCCACTTAAGTTTGACAGTTGTGTACGGATCACATACTTGAACATAAATACCATAACATTTTCTAGTACCTAAGTAGTAGGTAGGTGTTGTTAGCGTAAACAACGTGCTCGTCTTTCTACATTGTTCTCACCAATGATATTATATGTAAAAAGAGGTAGATAGGTTATAAACGTTCCGCAAGTGGCACGTCAAAAGTTAGCTAATTAGCCACATTTTCTTCGTTTTGTCTCTTTTTCGCTCCCGATAATTACGACATGCCATCCTACTTCCACGTGTCATATAATAGTGTGACATAGTGCCGTTTTTAAAGATAGAATGTTAGGTAGGTAACCTATCTACGTCTTTTTACTTCTAATATCATTGGTTCTCACATGTATAATTTCAACATGAGTGATGTAACTAATATTTTGTAATTTTTAATTTTATTTCAAAGAGTGTTCGTGGAGTTTATTGGCCGTTCTTCTCCATAGGTACCTACTAAGCTTAGGAATGGCCAACTTAGCTTCATATTTCTGACTGAACGACTCCTTGACAATTCAAAAGTAAATGGTTTAATTGAAACAAATGCTTTGAGATTTGAGTTTTTTCATTACCTTTCAAGATGTTCTGTCTCATTCTCTTCGCAATTATAAGATAGTGATATCATAACATCAAATGACTTCCATCACTGCTGACGTAACTCCAACCAAGCGATAAAGCAAAGTAAAGCATTTTTATAATTTCCATAAAACCGTAAACATTAGATACCTACCTTGTGAATCGTATGTGCTTACAATCTTAACCCTAGAGTGAGCGATATAGGGCCATTAAGACCCGCCTCGATTTATCACATCACTGGTAAGATAAAATGCAAAGTGCTGGGCAAAATGGACGCGAATACTTAGTTGCTGATGGCGTGAAATTCTTATGCCTTGGTAGTATGGAGCAAGGTTTGAGAGACTAAACCAGGCTATACAGGGTACATCAGTAAGGTGTGGTCAAATAAAAGGGTGGTACCATCACCCTGAACAACTTTCTCCATGGGACCAAAATCGTAATCGAGAAAAAACCATCAGCTTTCCCATACATTTGGGTCGCGTAGGTAATAAAGTTTTGTACGGGACAGCAGTTTGTATAGTTGTTGGTAATATTTATGACAAACTTGATAATCTACCACTTAAAAAAATGCACATATTTTTGATAAACAGATCGGAATCTACACTCAAAGCTACTGTATTATACCTACTCGACACAGACATCAGCGACTGACGCGCCAATTCCGTGACGTCATGCAAAAAGAACGCAGTTACAGTATAAACATATCAAAATACTGTCTCGAAATAAACTAGCAGTACGACAACGTACTCTTAAAAATGTTCTTTTATTACAAAATTGTTTCAGATGCGACACGATAGCTTTTTATGCCTAATCTGCGTTCCCAACTTAGTTTCGAAACTTGTAAACAAACATGAGTTTTTGGATCGATAACATTTATTACCGACACATACAACTTCAAATAATTTTTATGGCTTTTTCAATAGTAAGTAGGTACGTACTCAAATCTGCCTAGCCTTTTCCCAACTATATTGGGGTCGGCTTCCAGTCTAACCGGATGCAGCTGAATACCAGTATTTTACATGGAGCGACTGCCTGTCTGACCTCCACAACCCAGTAACTGGGTAATACGATACCCCTTGGTAAGACTGGGTTGTCAGACTTTCGGGCTTCTGACGACCCGTAACGACTAAGTATCAAAGATCCACGAATGACAACCGGGACCAACGGCTTAACGTGCTTTCCGAGGCACGGAGGAGTCTCGGTATGTAAAGATGGTCACCCATCCACAGACCAACCCCGGCAAGCGTAGCTTAACCTGACGGATCGACCCGTGCGGCAGTTACTACTTAGCCACGAGCTCCTCTAGTAGTAGGTACGTACTAGTCATTCTAAAATTACTTAAAGCGTAAATTTGATATTTGTTTATTTAGAAATAACATCTGGAATACCTTGGAAAAAAACGAGCGAGCGTTGCAGTAGTCAGTACACATACAGTAGTTACATCTGACATCTCACCTAGGTAATAAGCAACATTAAAGGGGCGGGGAAGGTCGTTTCTGACGGCCAACTCTAGCACCGCGCGTGCTCATTGGTAAAATCAAATAGCGCGCGCTTCGCCGGCTTCCTGTGACACTTCCGTCCCTTTTCACAAAATCACTCCCACATATTTGATTATTGAGATTACTTTTTAGATTTTGATTGCATTAAAGCGAGAGGAAAGATATTCACATCAACAAGGATTTGAATAGACTTTACGTGCGCTGGCGCATGTCCTTTATATTCGCTTATCTGTTGCGAAAAGGGAATATTTATAGCGTGTGTGGGCTATTACTGCCTGTGCGGTCGCTGAATACTGATAGGTATGCCTCAATCCTACAGGTATTTTTTTAAATCAAAGCTGAAATCCTATTGTTTAGATTAAGTACTATTAGAAATGTTGGCATTTGTTTTTCGCTGGAAATAAAATCTGCAAAGCGGTTCTTGGTGTAACTAAATTAATAGCAGCTTTTGAGCGGGGTTCATTTAGAAGTAATGATAAAACCTTAAATATAAGTAAAAGAAAGACAATTCTAACACGACACTTTTTAATAATCTCAAAGAAATTAGCAAGTAAACTTCGTTATTGTTATCAATAAATGTTTGCAATTAGGTTTAAAACAAGTAAAATACTTTTTACAAAGAACAAAAAACAATCGACCGTCACGTCTGCACGAATAACATAATTAAGTACTTTGCGACGTGCGCGTGCGACGTCCCCCCGTCCCGATCTTATCGTGTACCTCCCGGACGCATGCGTTTTAATGCTTTTTTCTACATTATCGCTTTCATTATTCATACATTACTCGCCGACTATAAACCCTGAGTGGCCCTTGTATCAGGCTATAAATGAGTGATAATGTCAAAATTATTATTGTTTTACTGCGAAGCGAAGTCATCACATCGTACGCTGAGGTAAAATGACCTTAGCGTACGATGTGATGACTTCGAGTAATTGGTTTCGACCGAGAGACATTATTTCCTAGTCAATAAAAGTAATGATTAGTAGATAACAATAAAATTAGTTCCTTTTAAATCTTTTACAACTTTGAGAGTCTAAATACTAAAGAGAGATAAAGATCGACGAAGTATTGTCTTATTTCTCGATTCTTTCAAAACTTTTTAAGATCAGTATTCGATTACTTATCGATTGTCAAAATCTACACGTGCCAAAGGGCCAATAAATTATTCACTTTTTTATTTCGCATCTTGCGAAATTATGAGGTATTATAAATTTAAGGAAATAAAAACGTTTTTTATCGAAAAAAGTCCAATCGATTCCCGTTTCCAAGAATGAGTTGAATGGTATTTATTGCAGTTCTTTTTTATTTTATTATTGGTAACACTTAAATTCGGTAGTGAATACAAAGTTGCACATTAGTAACTTTATTTTATTACGGAACTTTAGTGTGTCAACATATTAAATATTTTATTTTTAAGATAAAAAAATACTTGGTTACCTACGTTACGAGTGTATCGATTTGATAAGGTTTACGTGAAAACCGATAAGTTTAGAATAAAATCCAGATGCATGTACCAATCTGGATTTTATTTTAAACTTATTGTATTTCTTTATATTTTTTTGCTTACTTTTCAATTTACAACTTTTTATTGCTCGTCTTAAAATTCTCTAACTGTTATTACCATAAGTCAAAGTAGGTATATATCAAAGATTTTTCTTATAGATAAGTTAGATTATTCTTATTCCTCGACTATTTACGCCCAAAATAAACTAAGGAAACACCATAAATTACTAAAAACGCTTACAAGCAATACCACAGGAATAAATACGAGCATCGAATAAATTCGCGATTATGATCTCGACCGTTCGACATTTAGTTTCGGATACATTTTTATTGGGTCGTGAATCGTGTGAGATGAGTCTTTGATTTCACTTCGAATCACGATTTAAAAGAAGTCACGATTACTCTTTGAATTTTTGGAATATTCATGCTTTGGTATCCAGAGGGCGACGGAAAATAAATTATAAGTACATAGTTTTGGTATTAAAATGTTACCAGACGCGTAAAAGTGTTGTTTGAAGTACAGTATCGATGTAAGTACCTATTCAATTTAACTTAGCTTAGATACTTTACTAATTTAATTATTAAATGGAAGGAGTAGCAGCAGATTTCTTTTTACTGAATTAAGTCATTGATCCCCTTCAAAGCCGTTTTTATTGTGTGTGTGGCTAGCAGCAATGCTTTTAATATAATTAAATGAATATCAGATGAGATAAAAGATTTTAACTTAAACATAACTGGCGAAATGTGGGTGTAGGTACCTACTATAGATCTATCTCCGTTCGGGGAATGCAGACATGATGTTATATTTGTTTTATACAAGTATTTCTTGACTTACGAAACATCATTACGTATTTACATAGGTACCTAACGTTTGTTCTCATACAATCGGATGTACAATCTTTTTTTCAATAGTCTGCTTCAAACTGCAAACGCTAAACGAATGCTCAGAAACTTGCACAAGTTGCAACATTTAACGTCACTAGCATTTCTTAAACTTACTTAACGACCAGCTTACAAGGTAACTACTCAAGTTGTATTTCCTTAAACTTAAGCAGCTTACCAAGTGTTCAACAGTTCAACTATCCCTAAACTGTCAAGCAGTAATGCTGTACCTAACGACTTCCCGACGCCGGTTATTAGAGAAATTAAACCGAACACTCTTTAGTCCAAATCATGGAGTAGTTTTGAAAAAAAGAAGTAACATTTTTTGACAACCGTTCATAAAACACGAAATACAAAAAATTGTGATATGCTTTTAAAACACAGTGTGCGCCTCACAAAGGGTCCATTTCATCATTGATGCCAGACAGATGCTGTCTGACTCTGGTTTTCATAAGCATTCACAAACAAATGTTACCAAAACCTTTGCAAAAAGCCAGAAGTAGGTACCAACCTAGGTACAACTTTCTGGCTTTTTTTAAAGAAAATTTCCGTTAAACATTTTCATTTGGGAGTAAGTTCATCATCATCATCATTTCAGCCGAATGACGTCCACTGCTGGACATAAGCCTCCCCCAAGCACCGCCGCGCCGCTTCGACCGATTCTGTGCTTCTCGCATCCAGCAGATGCCTGTGGCCTTCACAAGGTCCTCAGTCCACCTTGTGGGAATCCTTCCAACGCTACGTCTTCTGAAAGGCGTCGCCACTCCAGAACATTTGGCCCTATCGGCCATCTGTTCTGCGAGCGTGCCCTGCCCACTGCCAATTAAGTTTGGAAATTATTCGGGCTATGTCAGTTACAAGGATTCTCCTGCGGATCTCTTCATTTCTTATTCGATCACGTAGGGAAACTCCAAGCATAGCCCTGTCCATTGCCTTTTTCGGTGAGTTTCAGCCATTTAGTAGTAAGTTGAGAAACTTTAAACAAAATGAAAGGGCTATGAACTAGTCGAGTTAATGTTTTTGCCTTGCTGCCACTTGTAGTCACAGCCACAATCACAACCCAGCTTTGTATAAGAAATATTTAGTGCTAAAACTCGTAGTTTAGATTTTTGCGCGGTCCGTTCGTAAATAAATCGTCTCTTTAAAGTCAAAGTCAAACCATTTATTTCAAAAAATCTTTTTCTAGAACTTTTTTTACATCAAATTAAAGTAACTATTCACGAATACCTAATTTGATGTAAAAAAAAGTACAAAGAAAAGGATTTTTTCATTACGAGATGCTTAAAAATCTGTTTCAAGGTAGAGATTTTTCGGTATTTCGGAAAATTTTGTAAAACTGTAAATCCGTAAGATTTTGCTGAACATATATTGTGTTGTATTGATAGGTAGTGACCCTAGCTATCACCCCCTGCAGTATGTCGTGCTATTTACTGGACACCCTGTATGACACTTTTGAACGTCAAAACTTACAACAAAAAAAAATATATTCTAGTCACCCCTTCCAAATGTTAGTTTTCGCATGGAGAAGAATGGGCAAGAAACTCCACCGTTACTCTCATACAGAAAAGGCACGTTACACACTTTACATAAATATTTAGCAACGCCGACCTCTGTGCATCTTATTGGGCGTCTAATTACGAGCGTCAAGTATTTAGGCACGCTCTATGTGGCACGGGCAGAGGTCCACGATCCACGTGCTCAAGTGTCAAGTCTGGGGGGGTCAAGTGCGTGCGTTCATCTACAATGGTGTAGTGGTACTGGATGTCACAAGGGAAAATGTTTAGATTTTCTTTTGTTATTGGCCAGTGTCATTGTGCTGTTTTTTTTCTTCTTTTGTTTTTAGTATCTTATACCTACTTCACTTACAGCTGTAGATTTGGATATATTGGTTTTTGTTACCGACTTTGACTGCTGTTTTTTTGCATGTCATTTTAAATCGAAATAGGTACGTTTTGTCGCAGCCCTATTTGGCGCAGCCATGAAGCACAATCAACTGTTCTAAAAAGTTTTTTCGGATTTTCTTGTGAATATTGTGTGCGTCAAATGGGGTGAAGTAGGTTTCATTTACGAAATATTTCTTTTTTGTTTTCATCAGGATATTATGGGAGCAGGTAGCAATTATTTTACTTTAATTAATACTCTTGGCAAATGCTTAAGAAAAGTTTTTAATTGTAAGTGCTTGCCCGCTTGGCATATTGCCAGATTTAGCTTCGCTGCAATTGGCACTAGGCTCATTAGCAAGAACAGTGCCTTTATTAATGACCTAGTTTGTTTAATTACCTACCTCTATACGGCACCATTATTAAATAAAATCCGGTTTCGTGAAACTAGAACCGTAAGATACTTAGAGAGAGCCTATAATGCGATCCTTTGTAACTGAAACTTTGTAGAATTTATTCAACTTCAAAGTAAAAGATGAATCTACAATTTCACGAGAACTTATAACTAAGCTGCAACGGAACAAGAAACTCTGAAACTTAACTAATTAGGAAACAAGCTTAATATTGCAAGAGCTTTCAAAGAAATAAACCATAGATTGTCACTTCTAGCAACATTCCTGCTACATACCTCTTTGATCTTTTGTTGTCAGGCTAATGGTACCTAATACACTCGAGAGCAATGAATCCGGGTCACTTAAAGAATGTTAAAAATCTCGGAAACTAAAAATGATAGGTTAATGCAATAAATTGTATTTAATAGACAATGTAATACTCCTTAAATGAAAGTAAAAAAAATATGAGTCACCATACATTTTATTAACATAAAATTACATAAAGAAAAAAACTGCTGATCTCTCCTTAAAACAAAAATAGGAAACATGAAATTTTTTAACTTTATTACGATTTTCTTGAATTTTAATACTTCGTATTGCCTCCTCGTGCTTCCATTACTGCAATTACGCGGTTTGGCATGCTGTACACCAAGTTCCTTATACGATTTTGGGGAATATTCTCCCATTCCTCTGTGAGAGCAATTTTGAGCTCACGAAGCGTGATTGGGGGAGGGTTTCGTTGTTTTACGCATCTGCCTAGCTTGTCCCAAGCATGCTCGATCGGGTTGATATCCGGGCTGCGCGCTGGCCACTCCATACGAGTAATGTTCATCTCTTGAAGGTAGTCATTCACAATCCTACCTGTATGAGGTCGGGCATTGTCATGCATAAATATAGCATCCTCACCTAAATTGACCATAAATGGACCAACGTGATCATTGAGGATTTCTTCCACATATCTTTCGCTAGTTAAAGAGCCGTTTTCTATGATCACCAGCTCTGTGCGACTTTCAGAAGAAATTCCGGCCCACACAAGTACAGACCCACCACCGTAGGCTACTTTTTCTTTGATGCATGCTTGCTTGAATCTTTCCCCTGGTCTTCGATACACTCTGTGTCTTCCATCGTGCTTGTAGAGCATAAATTTTGATTCGTCGGAGAACATAACTTTTGACCAATCTTCAATACTCCAATTTACGTGGTTCTGGGCATATCTTAGTCTTGAAATACGATGCCCACGCTCCAGTTTAGGGCCGTTTGCAGGTCTAAGGGGTTTTAAGTTAGATTCAGCAAGCGGACGTCTTACTGTCCATGCACTTGGGTTACTTCCTCCGAGGCGTCGAAACTGATTTGTGAGTTCAGTTCCTGTAAGAAAGCGATTTCGAAGCATGGTGTTCACCAAGTATCGGTCTTCTCGTGCTGTGGTACACCTGGTTCTGCCCGTTCCTGGTCTGCGTAAGTTAGAACCAGTTTCTTCGTAACGTCGGAGAACTCTTTGTACTGTTGACAGCGACACACCGACAGTCCTGGCTGTATCGCGCTGACTCCGGCCGGTTTCCAGCATTGTAAGTATTCTGGTGCATTCTTCAGGCGTAAGCGAAATATATTCAGCTTGAATAATGAATATAGAGCACTATCAACATGGTTTATGTACCCACATAAATGACAAGCTGCTGAAAAGCAAAACCAAATGCTGTAATTTCGTAGTTCCATCTTCGAAAGTGGCCCTTTTTCAAATTTGATTTTTTTATGATATAACTTTACAATAACTAAGAAGTTTTAATACCTTCATTTAAGGAGTATTACATTGTCTATTAAATACAATTTATTGCATTAACCTAGCATTTTTAGTTTCCGAGATTTTTAGGATTCTTTAAGTGACCCGGATTCATTGCTCTCGAGTGTATATTAATAATCTCACATAAGTCAACTCTAAATAATTAGACATTCAAACATTAGCTGATAGTAAATTATCTAAGCAGTACAATTTTGTTACTATGGGAAAATGATGACCAACTCCTTACGATTCTCGCTAAAGCCTTTGCAAGGTACAATTTAATGGCTTGCATACCGTAAGTTGTACTCTACTATACCGCCCATCACGAGCTAAACTAAATTAGTTTGCAGTTAGTTTTGTTTAGCTCGCCAGTTTTTCATACACGTGGGTGGACGCACAAATGTATGAAAAACTGGTAAGCTAAACTAAACTAATTGCAAAATAATTTAGCTCACGCGGCTCGCTTTAAAGTTGCACCGTATAAACAGTGCTTTTACGAAATATCTCGCTTCGCTTGCTCTTATATTTTAAGTTCTAATTCTTAAAGTATTCTGCATACCTGTTCGAGGGGCCCACTTAGTTTACCTGGCCACCAATAGTATTTTTTTTAAATAAATCTAAACTCTTTATTTACCCTCTCTGAAATCAGATACTTTATTTCTTCTAAAAAAATTGCAACCCTTACCCCCCCCCATTTATTCCTGGCTACGGCCTTCCCCTTCCAGAAATTAATCTTGGATCCGCCCTTGAATATGGATTGAGAATCACGGTGATAGTCTCGCCGTGGCATAAAATTCAATCCCTAAACGGTGAAATCAT
Source organism: Xanthia togata (assembly GCA_963853775.1). Classification (NCBI taxonomy): domain Eukaryota; kingdom Metazoa; phylum Arthropoda; class Insecta; order Lepidoptera; family Noctuidae; genus Xanthia; species Xanthia togata. Next base: position 4,282,701 of record OY970802.1, on the reverse strand, counting down.
TCAATCGATCAATCAATCGGCGAAACTTGAAGCAACAAAATATGACTTGCATCTTGCAAGTCATATTTTGTTGCTTCAATTTTATTGTATGCTCAGAACAAATAAAAAACCAAGACAAGCGCTGCGAACAATACAGTGAAGCATGCCAAAACTACACCTCCGCTCTGTACATGCACGCTCACACGCACACATTTACAATCAAACTACACCTCACTAAGTACACACATGTTTACGAAACCGGCCTCACATCACTGTTGACAGCGCTATGTCTATGCTATGTTTTTCATTTGGTCTGAGGCTACAGGCAAGAAACTTGCATCGTCATCGTTTGATTAATAGTTTTCATTAAGCCCTTCTCTACAGGGTCAAAATAAATAAGCTAGAGAAACTCCGCATACGCTTCGGGTATTGATATCTGAACAAGACAAAAAAAAGATTTGGTGTTCTTTTTTCTTGGGTCAGCGCCCGCGACATCTGCTATCTAATTGCATAAACATTTTCGTTGAACGATTAAAACTAATCTGTTTCATTTTGACAGTTCAACAACATTCATTGCGTTATTTACGTTGTTGAGCAGATTTTTTTTTCCAACTTATGAAGCAATGGATTAACAATTTCTTTGAAAATTATTCAGAATGTGGTTTATCGTGTATTACGCAATTATGGTGCTGTTTTTAGTTATTTTATCGCGTTTAGATATAGATACTTAAAACGTCAGTGAAGTTTACAAAAAAAAAACTGATAATTCATCTACACTGCGGTTAATGTCCCCCAAAAAATCATCAAATTAATTAATTTATCGATACTATTCGATACCCATAAAGTCTGTGGAGTTTCGCTCGCTATTTTAATCTGACCCTGTATAAGTTCGTACGGTACCTATTCGTTAAAGTCATGCGATTTGATGAAGATTTACCTACGTTCCTCAACCTTTGACAAACTCATACCACAGATTTATACAGATCGGACAATCCGCAGTTTAGGTATGAAGCTACAAGTACTGGGTAAGGGCGTTATTTCACGTCAGCATGTAGGTACCTAACCGAATAGCTAGTTTCGAGTCAATCTGTAAATACGTTATTTTGTAAGTTTTCGATGCACTCAGTATCTCTTATTTTTTATGTGGAAAATCATCAAATGACTTCTCCCGCTCTGGGCGGAGCTTTTCAGACTCTTACTGACTAAAACCCACCCGTGTTCCTTCAGTTGCCTGTGCAATGCCAGGGGCTACGGTATTCCTTTCGGACTTTCCCGCAACCCCGACAGGCATCGGCCCCATCGGACCCCTTCACCCGCTGACATCTCTCTCGTTAAGGCGCGCGTGGAACACAACGCGCCGTCGACCCGGGCCTGGTCCTTACCGGACGGCGAGCTACCCATTGCTCACCGTCCGCAAGCCCGCGCCTACGGTGGCCGGGAATCGGTCTGCGATTCCCGACGCCCAGGGCGTCTCCTCCTGCGGCGGCTAGGGGCGTCAGTCCTAAGCCAGAATAAAGTATAAAGGGAAGTTTATTTGTGTTAGTATTACTTTAATGATGTAACTGCATATAATGTAGCTACAAAAACTTATTCGTTTCAAAAACTTAAAGCTTGATATATATATGTAACGTGTTACGTAGGTAATCATTTATATTTTCGTTTCGCAAATAAAGGTAATACCTACTTCGATAGAATCACCATGTTGAAGCACCGAATAGAATTTGAAAAAATTAGTAGTTACAAAAATCACGTGTTTTCAAAACAGGCGATGCCTTCAAAGTCATTAGTTACGTTACGTTTCGCGAAAATCACGTAACGAACCACCCCTAATAAGTACGCGTCAGGCTCGAGTGTAACGTAGTCAGAAGATCTAAGAGCTACGTGATAGAATGAGAGGCAACTTCTAGGTGAATGTAACTGTAGGTAATTAGCGCTGTGCGACCTGAATTGCACTTTATTATGTCGTAGCAAAAGTCGCTTTTTATTAAAATGATTTTGCGGAGTATCCCATCTGTAATAATAAGTGCTCATGCGCAGAACAATACCTCAATAACGAAATAATATTTATGCTAATAGTGTGTCCGAGGGAACTCATAACGCCTACAGATTATGGTCATGGCTTCCAATATCTATTCGCGTTTATTTCTGTTTCTGCATATGTTTCCATTTGGGGTGGTCTGGTTAAAGGCTCGTGCAGACCAGCGCGACACAACGGCGCGGCGTGACTCGAACAATACAATTTCTTAGAAAACTTCACGGTATAACAATAACCGGTGTTGCGTCGCGCTTGTGTGTACGACGCTTAATGGTCAGACCACCCTAGTGTTTCCTATAGGATATAGGCACAATTGTTATGGTTTATGGAAGTTCTGCTGAATTAGCACAATGAGCAATTGAGCAGCATCCATTTGTTATAAATATTTTTGTTGTTTGTGCGTTTCCTATTGATCTTTGAAAATATTTTTAGCGTTGATAAATCTCCTGCCTTTTCGGATTCATGTGTGTATTGTGTAATTAAAATAAGCGGCCAAGTGCGAGTCGGACTCACCCATGAAGGGTTCCGTAGCAGCACCCAGTGCGACGACACATCATGACTCACCGTCAGGAGACACATTTTACCACTTTGGAAGTGTCTCTCGCGCAGTATTTAGTTTAGAAAAAAATATATTAGAAACCTCAATATCATTTTTGAAGACCTATCCATAGATACCCCACACGTATGGGTTTGATGTTTTTTTGAGTTTCAGGTCTAAGTATGGGGAACCCCCAAAAGTATTTTTTCTATTTTTTGTGAAAATCTTAATGCGGTTCACAGAATACATCTACTTACCAAGTTTCAACAGTATAGTTCTTATAGCTTCGGAAAAATGTGTCTGTGACATACGGACGAACAGACAGACAGACATGACGAATCCATAAGGGTTCCGTTTTTTGCCATTTGGCTACGGAACCCTAAAAATGGTGAAGGAAAACATCGTGAGGGAACCGGCGGCGTGCCTGAGAGATATTTCTCGACGGCATGTGAAGCCAAGTCAGAGGCCCATGGGCGGCTTTAAAACTCTGACACCAGGTTAGTAACTAACCACACGAAGAATAAAAATATGAAGAAGAAAGAATAGGTACCTACTTAGTTCGCAACTTCAAACCCCTTTAGGAATGCTTAAATATTTATGATTCTTGAAGCAAAGTTCAGTTCCAAAAAATCTTTCCTTAGTGCACATTGACAGCAGAGGAGATTTTTCTTTTAGTATCCATACCCAATCTTTCTCTGGTTTTCATCTTGCATTTGGCTTTGTTACTTTTGTATATCACACATGAAACTGTTCGAGGTATATAGGCGTAAGTAGGTAGGTATGTAATGAAAAATGAATTTGCCTAGCCTTTTCGCAACTATGTTGGGGTCACCTTCCAGTAAAACCGGAAGCAGCTGAATACCAGTATTTTACATTGAGCGATTCCATAGCCCAGTTAATGGATAACACGATAGGTACAGCCCGATTCAAACTTAATGGCGGCTCGGAACATGAGGCGAGTCGATGCGCAGTAACCAATTCATGGGTCAGCGGGGGTGAGGGGTGCGGTACTGCGCAGCGAGCAGCTAACTTCCGAGCCGCCATTAACTTTGAATCGAACTATACCCCTTGGTAAGACTGGTTTTCAGACTTTTAGGCTTCTTACCACCCATAACGATTGTTAAGGATCTATGATAGAGAGCCGGGACAACGGCTTGACGGGCTTTCCGAAGCACGGAGAGTCTCGATATTTAAAAGATGGTCACCCATCCATGAACCGACCGCGGCAAGCGTAGCCTTTGATCATTTAGCCACGAGCCTCTCCTGGATAGAATGAAAAGATACTTAAAACTCTTAGGTTCTTTAAGTATGCCGAGGAGGAGGCGGAGCGCGTGAGGGAGAGGCAAATTTCGCGCCCTCACGCCCCTAGCCGCCGCAGGAGGAGACGCCCTGGGCGTCGGGAATCGATCGCGGATTCCCGGCCACCGTAGGCGCGGGCTTGCGGACGGTGAGCAATGGGTAGCTCGCCGTCCGGTAAGGACCAAGCCCGGGTCGACGGCGCGTTGTGTTCTACGCGCGCCTCAAAGAGTGTCAGCGAGTGAAGGGGTCCGATGAGACCATTGCCTGCCGGGGTTGCGGGAAAGTCCGAAAGGGATACCGTGGCCCCCTGGCATTGCACAGGCAACAGAAGGAACACGGGTGGGTTTTAGTCAGTAAGAGTCTGACACGCCCTCCCGCTCCACCCAGAGCGGGAGACGTCATTTGATGATTTCCCACCCAAAAAAAAAAAAAAAAGGTTCTTTAAGTATGTAGGTATGTAGTGAAGATAGATTTAATAGCGCCACTCTAAACCACCATAGAATTTCAAAACCCCATAGTCCCAGCTCTATCGCCATATTTACATAAACATGGTAATATTATTTACGAAACAATATGATTTATGCCCCGAAGATAAGCAGTTTACTGTGAAATAATGTTAAATTCTGTAATGCACTTAATAGCATAAATTTAGTATTTGAACAGGATATTAAATTTATTGTTATTGCTTTTAGCTGGTGGTCGGGGTTAGAGCGGCGGTGACGTATTGCGGATGTACAAGTGGACTTACCATTTGTATAAAGTTTTTTACATAGGTACCTAATCTTAATGTTGAACATAGGACATTTATTTTATTTTGTTGGGCTGCTTACAAGCTGGCCTGATCGGTCGTCACGGTAGCCTATCACCGCGTCTTAACTAAAAGCGATCTTCACGATAGTACGCGTTACCCCGCGGCCTATTTAAAAGTAATCGTTCGAACTTGAACGCGTGGTCGCGCCGATAGGGGGCGTACCAGTTTTCCGAACAAAAAGTGACATATGCACGCGACCGATCACGTACGAACGACGCGCGACGTACAAACGCGACTTGATTGATCGCACGAATATGTTATATTCATATTAAAGAGCGCGACGGAGGATGCGATATCCTTGCTTTTGGTTAAGACGCGGCCTATGGACATCTTAACTAATATTATAAATGCGAAAGTGAGTTTGTTTGTTTAGGTATTTGCTTGGTACACTCACGCTAAAACGGCTGAACAGATTTAGATGAAATTAGGCACATGGGCAGACCATGACCTGGGTTAGGACATAGAATGACTTTTTATTTCTGTAGTAGGTACGTTTCCGTGGGATAATTTCCGACCTCCAAGCGGGGTAAGCTGCAGGAAAAGTCTAGTCTCAAATAAATGGAAAATAAAACTGTGCTGATGAATTTATAACCACAAGACACTTCCATATTATTCCTATATTCTCACGGGAACGACACTTATGCAGGTGAAATCAACTACAATAAAAGAGGCAGAGGAGAGAGGGAGGGAGGGAGGAGAGGGGGAGTTGCGTAGCCCAGAGACAAAGCTTGCAGCTGTGTTCTCCTCTCTTTATTCTTCTCTCTATGAAAGCCTGATGTGCTTAGCGGCAGAAGTAAGTAAGTAAACCACTACTACTTCCAAAAAAATATTGGAACATCTTCTGTTCCAGAAAGCAATCCAGGCGATGTAATCTTTAAATATCACCTTGAAAACTTAGGTTAAGTGACCGTGCAGTGGAAAGAGAGAGAGAGAGCATATCTCTCACTCCACCCGGACCAGAAGAGCAGCTAGGCGTTGAAGGGTACTTAAAGAACGACCTGCGGGCGGTTAAATTGAGGCTGTGTCGTCGCCCGAACAGTCAGGACCAAAGAGGGGGCACGAAGAGTTCCATGCGAGCCTTTATGGGAGGACGTGTGGTCATGGGATCGGCCGCACTGGGTGGGCAGCTAGGCCTTTTTTTTTTTTTTTTTTGGTGGCAAATCATCGAATGACGTCTCCCGCTCTGGGTGGAGCGGGAGGGCGTGTCAGACTCTTACTGACTAAAACCCACCCGTATTCCTTCTGTTGCCTGTGCAATGCCAGGGGGCCACGGTATCCCTTTCGGACTTTCCCGCAACCCCGGCAGGTAATGGTCTTATCGGACCCCTTCACTCGCTGACACTCTTTGAGGCGCGCGTGGAACACAACGCGCCGTCGACCCGGGCCTGGTCCTTACCGGACGGCGAGCTACCCATTGCTCACCGTCCGCAAGCCCGCGCCTACGGTGGCCGGGAATCAGCGATTGATTCCCGACGCCCAGGGCGTCTCCTCCTGCGGCGGCTAGGGGCGTGAGGGCGCGAAATTTGCCTCTCCCTCACGCGTTCTGCCTCCTCCTTTGTGAGCATTACTGCTTCGCAGAAGGAGGTGACGGCTTCCCATGCCCTCTCGCTCCGTACCATGGCCTGGACCAGGGCCGGACGCGAGAGATCCCCGCTACCGATCGCCTCCACGAGGACACGGCGGTGCTCTGCCCAAGCCGGGCATACCTCCACCGTATGCTCCACCGTGTTCTCCGGGCGATCCACGCAGTGATGACACCCGGGCGTTTCCTCCCGCCTTATCCGAAACAGGTACCTCCCGAAACAGCCGTGTCCGGTGAGGACCTGCGTCAGGCGGAAGGTGAGGACGCCGTGGCGCCTCTCCAGCCACTCCTCAAAGAGGGGGGACTTATCGCCGCAATAGTGGCGTGCCCAGCACTGGGTTGCGACAATCGCACTCTCCATGCCGCCATGAGATCCCGTCGGAGCTCTGTCCGCTGTGCCGCGATTTCTCGCGGCATTGGAGTCAAGCCCCGGCGTTTCGCCTCCTCGCGCCACTCCCAAATATGCGCGACTTTTGCCTCCAGATCCCATGGCGGCAATCCAGCAAGGCGGCTCGCCGCCTCACCGGAGACCGTGCGGTATCCCCGGACCATGACCCTCTGGGACGCGTTCAACCTGCGGGCAGGCTGCCGCCTCAACGAACGCGCCCACACCGGTGCCCCGTACAGGGCCATGGACCGCACAATCCCCGCGTATAGCCTCCGGCAGGAGGCGTTTGGACCTCCTAGATTGGGCAGGAGCCGCTTCAATGCAGCCCCGGCCCGCTCCAGTCTGGGAGCCAAACGTCGGAAATGCTCCACGAAGTTCCACCGACTGTCGAGGACGAGTCCCAGGTACTTCATCGTCGACTCGACGCCGATGTGAACCCCTCCTACCGTTATTTGGGAACCCGACGGTGGCGCGTTCCGAGGACCATGAAAACACATGGCCTCGGACTTGTGCAAGGCCACCCCGAGTCGAGCTAGGCGATGAAGGGCACTTAAAGATCACCGGCCACCATAAAGAACGGCCTACGGACGGCTATATTGGGGCTGTGTCGTCGCCCGAACAGTCAGGACCAAAGAAGGGGCACGAAGAGTTCCATGCGAGCCTTTATGGGAGGACGCGCGGTCATGGGATCGGCCGCACTGGGTGATGGAGCCCGCTAGGCATGGCGGGCTGACGCAGTGCGACCAGTGCAGGGTGCGGCGAATGTACAAGCATTTCCCGGGCCCCCAAGACATGGGATACATAGTGGGGTTTTAGTCGGTAGAAATCCGACATAACTTTCCGTTCTCCCAAGACGGATAGTATTCCAATCCCTAGTATCTGGTGGAATGAGAGCTCATGTCACCAATATTTCCACGGTAAGATTTTTACAGAATAGAGGCACGGTTATAATGAAAACTTAGAACTCTTACTAGATAGTGAAACGACTGATAAAATGGCGCCACGCCAAAGTTAATCCGACGTAGCCAAATTTCCGGCACGTATGTATACGCTAATCTCGAAAACCACTCAACAGGTACAGATAATGTTTTCATATAACAGCTCCGGGAAATGTTATTACGTGTTGTTATCTAAAACTGTGATGGTAGTAGGAGTACTGTTATTTGTAGGACGAAAATGATATAATATTAGGAAACAGGTCAACAGTGCGTAAATATACAGTTTCCTAGAACAGTGGTGACCGCCATATAATGGCCGCAATGACGGCCGTTATGAAAATGATCGCAGCAAAGTTATAACAGGCTCCCGATGCGCGCGTCTTTTACGCTGCGTTTTGGGAGCTCAATATTTTTTTTCGTTACATACAAATTCGAAAAATTCTATTGAGCGACCAAAACGTAGCGTACACCTGGGGCCTTGGGCGCCTGTTATAACTATGGCCTTTACGGTGTCCAAAAAAGCTCTCTAGGAAAACACACCTACTTACTTTCATAAATAACATTTCAGTGACGTCATTCGCCGGTAAATTGCAGACGCTTTGTGGCGGCCACCGCTTTTCTAGGAAATCGTAGCTTAAGCTGGATATTAAACGGTGCTGACAGCGCCTGCGACAGCTAACGAATTCTAATAATACGGCTTATCCATTCCATAAATTATTATAGTTCCAGCGGTACGTCATTATTGCGTCCCGTGCAACAATGTAGTATTGGCATCTGTTTCCTCACATTTAACAGTCAATATTAATGGAAATCCATAAAATCGTGCAAATGTTTACATGCCATTATGCCGCCATGGTAGTTGACCCACCCCATGTAAACATTACTACTAAAAACGTTGGTAATCTTTAATTAATTATTATTATTGATTATATAATATCTTATTGAAAATGCAAAATAAGATTTTATTGGATTTTTTAGGATTGAACATCCTATTTTCCGTCACCAGAAAATGACGACATTTATAGCAGGTACTATGAACTAATCAAAATACCCAGATACCTACTCCAAACAAATGACATCGTCGCAAATAACTGCCAAGTATTTACCTGTTTTAATCATTTTGGCAAAATTACTGTATGGAAATAAGAAATATGACTAACTAGTGAACTAGAATATTAATAATGAATTGCAATTTTAACACTGAATTTGATTTAGTAACCGTTTTAGGTATAAAAAGAGTACCTAAGCATTTGGAAAGTATCCAAATACTCTTTTTACATCTAAAACTAAATATTAGGTGTTACGATAGTAGGTAATTATTGCATTTTATAATCAATATTTTAGTTCACTAGTCATTTCATTTTTTATTTTATTCATAAAAACAATTTACATTGTGTTGAATATATACACATGCAATTCACATACAAATACAAGGACTATGAATGATGAATTAACATTCCAAGTAAAATTCAAAAGTTCCAAACAGTTTTAAACATAATGTCAAAAAGTATTAGTTAAAATGGCACACATTTTTAAGAATAATGTCAAACAGGTTTAAATATGATGTCAAACAGTTTTAAATATAATTTCAAAAGATTCTAGATTATAATAGATATAGATCATTTATTTATTATTGTGTAACGATATTTTTTTAGTTAGCGATTTTTTTTTATATTTCCATAGGTACATTAATATTGCCAAATTAATCAAAACAGCGAAATAATTGACAGCTATTTGCGACGTTGCCAACTTTCTGTATAAACCCTCTTTAGAATAGTATTAACAAACATACCTACCATAACATCACGCCTGCAATTCCCCGAAGGGTTAGGCAAAGGTGTACCAAGAGTGTGTAGATTAGGATTAAATTCTTTAATAAGATCACCTTATTACAAAATATATACCTAGTCTCCAAATATATTTTTTGACCAGCAATTATTTTATATTCTGTAAGACACCAAACTCCCTCAAAGTGTTTTTGCAGTTGGTTCCCACGTTGAAATAAATATTTGGAAGTCCTACTCTGCACATATTTGAGCTTGTCCAAATGTTTGAACAACTGTATGACACCTACAAAAGAAGGAATGCTTGTGTGGTCGTGTGAAAAACATTTGGAACATGTTTTTATTTTTTTTAAGGTTTTTTATTTATTTTATAATAAACTACTTTTACTTACTGGTGTAGGTACTTTGTACACTTAAGATGCAGATATATGCTGACGTTGAATGGTTAGCTTGCGTGTTCTGTACTGAGCTCACGCAACTCGTCGTACTTCAAGCCAACAATATCCTCGTGGAGGCGATCGGTGGCGAGATCTATCGCGTCTGACCCAGGCCATGGTACGGAGTGAGAGGGCATGGGAGGCCGTCACGTCCTTCTGCGAAGCAGTAATGCTCGCGAAGGAGGAGGCGGAACGCGTGAGGGAGAGGCAACTTTCGCGCCCTCACGCCCCTAGCCGCCGCAGGAGGAGACGCCCTGGGCGTCGGGAATCAATTGCCGATTCCCGGCCACCGTAGGCGCGGGCTTGCGGACGGTAAGCAATGGGTAGCTCGCCGTCCGGTAAGGACCAGGCCCGGGTCGACGGCGTGTTGTGTTCCACGCGCGCCTCAAAAAGATGTCAGCGGGTGTAGGGCTCCGATGGGACCGATGCCTGCCAAGGTTATGGGACGGTCCGAAAGGGATACCGTGGCCCCCTGGCATTGCACAGACAACAGAAGGAACACAGGTGGGTTTTAGTCAGTAAGAGTATGACACGCCCTCCCGCTCCACCCAGATCGGGAGAAGTCATTTTGATGATTTCCCATCCAAAAAAGCAACAAAAAAAAGGTACGATGTGATTTTATAAGTTTCATAGTCTTCGGAGAGGCACTATCTACCAGCTAAATTCAGAAATGCATGGAGTATGAAATGAACATGGAGTTTGCCTGTTAAGTCGTCCAGAACATGGAACATGACATAAGTCTTATTTCATCTCTTCACAGACATACTCGTAGTGACACTGCGAAATTCAGTATTTCAGTAACTATCACACGCTTCATTTCTTAAATAACTTGTTTCTGTAAAGTAAAAAGTTCTTCGTAACTCTAAAAAACAGCCTGTCAAACCATTCCCTATCGTTTACTTCATCGAAAAAAGGTCTACCATAACCGTTACGAACACATTTGTAACAATTAAAACGTTGTTCCGCTACGCACCTGTCATCCAAATCAATCAACTGGCAGAAGCAACTGCGAACAACCGTAAAAAACCGGCTAAGTGCGAGTCGGACTCGCATACGAAAGGTCCGTACAACCGTAGACATTATTTAGCAAATAACTGAAATACTAAACGTAGAATATTATTATTATTTTTCATGTTAAAAATAAAAAATCGCTAAGATAAATTTGTATTTCATAATGATACTATGAATTACAAAATTATTTTTGCAGCTGCAGAAAATCACTGATATTTAAATAAAATACCTAGACAGCGGAGGCTTAGTAATGGGATTCCGTTTCTTACCCTTCGGGTACGGAACCCTAAAAAGTATCCACACTCAACTCAAACGTACGAAGAACCAATAAAAAAACAAGCAATGGAAACACAAATTCAAAATAGGAACGTTTTTACAGAAAAAACTCCTTACGGCGCGCACGAGCCGAACGCCAGCTTGCTGATTGGTCGGCTTTTTGTTCCATATTCAAAATGAATCGAACATCAGTCGCTTGGTATTCAGTCGAACTGTAATTATCGTTGGAAAGGGACGTGTCTCACACCTGCTGCATTGTTTAAATAAGTCGTTTCGTTAATTTTCAATACTGAGCTATAATTTTGATGGCAGTAAATAAGCAGCTTTTCGAGTTGAAGCAACATTGTAACTTCGAAAATGGTAAATTTGTTTGGAAAGGTATAGATTATCTTAATGTCCTTTGAGCAACTGTTTCAGAAAATTTTGTTAAATTCTGTATGAGGATCATTCCAAGAACGAATGTATAATATTTTCAAACACATAAATAATTAGCTTCAACATTAAAAAGCACCGTTAACCACCAAACTTACAGGTGGTTAATTCATAATGAATTGCGTATAACGGTGAACAAACTTTTTCGTATCAACACAATCAATTACTAAAATAAAACGAAAAACCAGCACTTCCCGTTTAAGTTCATTGAATCGATCGACTGAAAAACTATAATTTATCATGCGACGTGTATGTGAGAACAATCGTGCAAGTCAGTGAGATTTATGCGCTTGCGCAATGTCGCCAAACTTGTACGGTGTAGGGCTACCGGGAGAGATAATACTCATAATGGCCAATTATATCGTAAAATCGTGATTTTGAACGATAAAGCCCGTAATTGCTGGTTATTATGTGATTGCGATCAGCACCGGTCAGTGCAGTGGCGTAAGATAGACAAGTTATTGTATATCTATTTAGCAATGGATAGATTTGGGTTAGACGTGATAGGAATTTAGGAAGCCCCCCACAGGAGGGACATATGGTCAGGTGAAGGTTGCGGGGATCAGCTGGACGCAAATATCTTAAAAGCAATCAAATTGAAACTCTATTAAGGATACTATGTTGAGATTGATAGAAGAAGAAGCAAACAAACAAACAAGGATATACATAATTTAAGACACTGACCAAAAAAAAATATCACACGTCCTTTCAGGGATCCCGGAAAAAAAGTAGAGATAGGTACATACAACTTCATTTCGGGTGTTCTACGGGTTTTGTCGAAGGAAGAATAGACAAAATGGCAGATTATGATTGTGTATCTGTCATTTTGTCTATTCTTCCGTCGACAAACCTCGTTTCTATTGTGCTCATGCTAAACGTACTGTTCAAAATACAGACATGTTATTTTCAAATATCTCTATTAGCCCACCAAACTACTTCTAGGTGGCAAAATGGCCACCATGAAGATTGCACACACAAAAGTTAATAAAACACTCCCCAAATTGCCAAATCAGCCAGCAGCCCTATAACACAAGTTCTTTCACAAGAAACTCCGTAGTGACTCGCCCCGTCTCGAGTTTCGGACGGACAGACAGACAGACGCGTCGCACCTGTACCTCACTTCCTGCCGCATACCTTTTTTACTTAACCGACTGCTCACCGTTTCCTGGCACAAGCTTGCTCAATTTACCGACCAATGTTTTTTTGCTGGGAGTTGATTTAGTGACGAAATCTTCATTTGTTTTGTTACTTACGAGTATCTGAATGCAAAGGGGATTTTGGTGGTTGGTTAATTCCTGTGTGATTAATTAGGAGCAATGGTGGCTCATTTGTAGATCATAACTGACGACTTACGAGGTTATAGGTGGTAGGTTCGAACCCTGACTTAATAAACCTAACTAATTCGAAGACATGAGACATCTATCAATCCGCACAGAGCCCGCGTGGTGGATTATGGCCCACTCCCTCACATAATGGGAATATTACCTATATGCTGATTATGCCATCTATTTATGGTATTTTAAATATAAACATGCAAGCCCTGTTTTTCGGCCTGTTGTTCGGATTACGATTTCTTCACAAAATCTCAGAGCATACTAAACTATAAAAGCCTGGTTTAATATTTACTATGTGCTAGGCAATGAATCGAAGTTGGTTTGCAATATGTAAGCAAGTTATAAAAGTTCTTGTGAACAGTGTTTATCACAGTGGACACTAAAACAGGACAGGATAACATTTATTTGGGAATCCACATTTTCGCAAAACGCCCTATTAACCTTCATTAGTGATGATTACAAACAGTGTAGGTATGTATTACCTACATAAACGCAATCAGTGTAAAATTTAAAAAAAGATCTAAAACAAAATTCAAAACTCTTTCTTCACTCATTTTGTAACATGAATCGGTATAAAAACATAATGATACATTCAAAGTCACTAAAGAGTTCGTAATGAGGCTATTATGCAGTACGGGCCCTTTCTGATTCGCGTAATAGAACCCAATCACGCGCAGTTTCGTAAAAATATCACATCGATCAATGTCACGTAGGTACAGTTAGCGGAATTAAATTCGACTGCATTGATATTTTATGCTGTTATTCGAAAATTCGGTAAAGTAAATATGAAAGGCTTTTTTTGTGACTTTTGTGAGGTACTGTACTCAGTAATGGGCCGAATAAAGGTACTATTCCGTACCCGACCGCACGTGGCAACTGCAGGCGACGTGTCGCCGCGACACGACTGGTTTCTATGTATTTCTATGAAACACCTTCCGTAGCTAGCGACACGTGTAGCCCGACCGCAGACCAGTAGTGCCGCCAACACTCGAGCGATAACACGTTTTTTTTATATTCTATCTACCGACTGGAATACGGGCTGCTGCCGCCAGCAGACGGGTTCGGAATCATGACTGCAGCGACATGTATGCTGAGCGATGGCCGTTTTGCGTGGATGTGACGCATATTTTCCTCCAAATTGTTATTTTCGTGTTTATGTTTTTTTTTCTCTTTGCTTGCGTCATCTTGTACCGCAAATAAACGTATTTTCTTTTTTTTTCTTTTCTTTCTATGTCGCCGCGACACGTCGCCGTAGCCTGCAGTTGCCGCCTGCGGTCGGGTACGGAATGGTACCTTAAGGCTGCCAGTTATGATGATGATGATGGCCTGCGGAGAAGCATTTTAAGCAGGATGCAGGCTAAACCCTTACAAATGTAATCTTAAATCTTATTGTAAATGCGAAGGTGCGTGTTTTTGTTTGTTACGCTTTCACGCTAAAACAGCTGAACGGTTTGGATGAAATTTGGGTCGTGGACAGACTATGACCTGGAGATGGTTATAGGTTTTCATCCAGGATGAAATAATCACATAACATCACGCTTACACCCCGAAGGGTTAGGCAAAAGTGTACCTATAGAATACCCACATTGCGCCAGTTTTGTTTAGTCAAGGCAAGCCTTGTGGCATGAACCGGGTACAAAACCAGACTCCGGGCTGCTACTGAGAAACTCCTGATGAAAAAACTCAATAACATTTTGCCCGACCTGGGAATCGAAACCAGGACCTCATGCGCGCTTGCGACCATTAGAACAACGAGGTGGTCATAATTTGCATAACTTCTTGGGGTGGTGCTGCAAAAACAATTTTACTCCCTCTAGAGCGTGCTCAAAGAGCAATTCTAAAGGTTGCTACATTTCGCCTCTTTAGATTTCCTACACACCAGCTCTACATAGCATGTAATGTACTAACAGTACGGCAATAATTTATACTAAGCATAGTACTACACCAGCACACTGCACTTCCTTATGACCCAGTACCTTCCGGCAAGAGAAGGAAGGACTTAGTTTGCATAAACCCTCAAACTAGTCATGCGTTTGCTAATCGATTTTATGTGTTTTTAGGACCTTTTCTGTATAATAGGCTTAACACACACTAACCTTCTATAGTGTAAGTTATAAAACTTGTAGTAAAATGTTATCAGAACATTTAGCGATACTGAATTACACAGACACAAAAAAACTTCTAGAAAATTTGTCATGATGATAATTTATTCCCTCGTAAGTATTTACTTTTGTATATTTACATAGGTTTAGTTTTAGATAATAATGTACCAATATATGCTTTTTCTCATAGTTGTTAATAGATTATTTTCTATCCGTTTAACTTGAAATTTTAGTGTTCCAATTTAATTGAAATGTAAAGTGATGGCCTGAAACACAGGTTTGAATTAACCTAAATCGGGCGGGTCGCTACATAACATTATAATTCCATACCATGATTACTTGCACCTGTTCTTAACATATTTTAGTTTTAGTTTATTTTTAGGCACTATAATTATTATTTGGTGAAATCATACTGTTGACTAAGTGTACACTTTTTGTAAACGTTTTATTCAATAAATAAATATTATTATTATTATTAATTTATAGTAGATACAATGGGTTGCAGATAAATCTCACCCCCTAGCAATGTAAAAAATAATACAAGGGGGTGAGATTTCTCTGCAGCCCACTGTACCCACTTAAGTACTTTCCATAGGCTTGCAGTTAAGAAACCTGAGGTTAATGTACTGATATTGCCAACACGAACAAGCAAGCGCCATCATTCATAACCAATGCTTTTTAGTTTTTCGCATGAGAAAAGAATGATATTTTCAAGAATTTTGAAGAATTCTTAAGATTTTCCTGCGTCACAGGTAGTTACAGACACGGAATCCCATATTAGTAGAATAATAAAACTCACTGCCCATATTTCTAATGCTATGGCCGCATCTGCGTCTATCGTGACAAAGCAATGCGTTCCGAAGCTTCGTATGTTTCGCTCGCTAAAAAGTTATCGCGCTAATGCGGTGGTCACATTAGCAACTTCGCTACGTTTATTGTATACCGCTACCCAGGTGACAAGTGCTACGCAGCCCGAACTATCGCGACGATAACCGATAATGGTTGGTCACATCTGCGTGTATCTTATCACTATACGAAGCTTCAAATTCAAATTCAAAATATTTTATTTCACATAAACCTACATGGGCACTTATGAAACGTCAGAAGCTAGGTGCACGGTTCCAATTGGTCGTTTCCTATGGAGAAGAGCCGGCAAGAAACTCCACGGTTACTCTTTTAAAAGTAAATTATTTACAATATTTTCAAGTTACAGTGTTTATAGGTATGAAAGGACACTGTAGTCCTATCAACAAGTACCAGTTACTTAGCAAGATAGAAAATGATCGACTGATCTACAAGTCGGTCATGCCTACAACGTTCTCACATTCACAAAATATAAAAGAAGAAAATCTACTTAAAAAAAAAAAAACAAATTAATAGCCTATTTAAACCAAATGACATGACTGCCACTAAAGCTGTTACAAATATAATTTAATAAAAAAAATAGTATATTGAAGTTATATAATGTCAAATAACGAAAAGATTATGTCATGTCAAAAAAGTACGTAAAAGAAAAAAAAATAGGTAAAATAAAATAGGTAATCATTTTAATTTGGGAGCAGTTAATAGACATTTACATAGTAATGCCGTTATTGAGGTACCAGGGAAGCCACATGTGCAGAGGGACTTCTTCGTCATGATAGACGCAGATGCGGCCATAGCATTAGTGATATGGGTAGTGAGTTTTATTATTCTACTAATATATAGCTAATCGCTAAACTACTCGATCCTAGAATAGTGGTAGCCATCACACAACGGCCTCAGTGACGGCTGTCATGAAAATGATGGGGTTTGACTTTACGGTATCAAAACACTCTCTCTAGGAAAACTTACCTAAATAAATAACGTTTCCGTGACATCATTCGCCCGTAAATTGCGGACAGTATGTTGCGGGCACCGCTCGGCTCTTCTAGGAGACCGTAGCTTAACCATTGATTTAACCGCGCCATCAAAGCCGAATCAATACATTATCTAGTACCGTAAACCAAGCAACACACACAAACCTTCAAGTAAGTACCGTTAACTTAAGTTATCGATACGAAATAGAAAGCTAACTTAGCACTTGCAAGCGAAATGTACGCCCTTTGTCACACCGACGACGGCTTAACTTTGTATGTTGAATACTTAATTAATAATGTGGCGGTTCCCATGATGGGGCTGTGGTTTAAGTAATGGTAGGTAGCGGGATTCGAAGTTCTTTTCGAACGGTTATCATCATTAAAAAAATACAGTTTCGAAGAGTTTGCGCTTCACGAGAGTCTTAATTCACGGAGAGACAGTCGTTTTGTGTTTACCTATTGTGTGGTAACCACTATATTTAAATAAAACGGCAATATCTTGTAGATCACGTTCACTCAGGGCATGCCCTATGTGTCACGGACTCATTGAGTTGCATCAAAGTTGAAAAATCTCACGGAAACGCAGTTTTATGACTTGATAGATCGAAATTGAATTGGACCATTCGGTTCCCTAAAAAATGGTTGAGCTGGATGGTGCTGATCCACGCGTCATGTTCGTGAACGGGCGCCGTCAGTTGAGACTGGTCATCTCTTATCCGCCAGGGCTTATTTTTAATCTTATATTTTTAATCGTTTTCGATTTTTATATATTTATTACATTGTTCTCACATAAAGAATCAACAAGAGTAATGTACCCAGGATTTTGTAATTTCTATATTTAAAAGAGTGTCCTTGGAGTTTCTTGCCCGTTCTTCTCCATAGAGATCTACGTTTTGGAATGGGCAACTAGCTTCAACTTTCTGACTAACTGACTGACTCTTTGACAGTTCAAAAGTGCCTGTAAATGGTTTAATTGAAATAAATGCTTTGAGTTTGAGTTTGACTTTGAAATGTATTCTGTAAGAGGTAGTTTATTCCACCTGATGATAGGGATGTATACTATTTATTTATTTATTAAAACTTTATGCAAAAGTAAAACAAGTAGGTACTGTACAAAGGCAGTGTTAATGCCTGAGGGATTTTCTACCAGTCAACTTTAGGGTGGTGCAGAGACAAAACATGATAGGTGCAACCACAGGGTGCAACATAAAGCCTAGATAACTCGAAAAAAAAACTACTACATAGACATTATTGCGTGTGAGCGTATTTGCACAGAGGTGTAATTTTGGCATGCTTCACTGTACTGTTTGCAGCTCTCTGTCTTGGTTTTTTGGTCTGAACAAATCAAAAACTTCCAAATTTGGGCCTCAGCTCTTGGCTGTCATGGAGAAGAAAGGGGCATACTTCTTAATATTAAGAATGAAGGACTCTTCAAATATGAAAAAAACATTCATACAATCAAAAATGTTAATACTTAATTAACAAGGAGTGCTATTTCAATGAAGGATATATTTGTTTCCTATTTTTTGTCATTTATAGCTTTAGCATCAACTTCAATTTTTGTTACTTTTAATCGCAATGAGTTTGATACTTCCAATTTATTTCTGTATTTTAGTTTTGATATTAATCACAGATGAAAATTTTTTAAGGCCCACCCAACCCGTAGTTTGGGAACCACTGGTCTAAAGTGTTGCACATAATATTAAAAAGGTGGCTGGGACAGACTGGATGCGGAAAGGATGTTCTGGTGCAGTCCAGCAGACCCAGCAGTAGACTGTGAAAGGCTGGAGTTTATTTAGGTTAAAAATGCAAAACTAAAAAGATATCGTAATAAAATGAACACAGCTTTTATTATTCCGATTCAAAAACAGAGATTAAAGCCAAAACAACACAGAACCGAAGTGGTTGTGCTTGAGGGAGCAAGTCTGTCTTTCGGCTGAAATTGAGTAAAGTAAAGTAAAGCCTGAACAGTATTGATGACTTTCGTACATAATGGCAGAGTTCTTGTGTTATTTACAGAAACATCCAATGAATTCACATACTAAACGAGGAGCAGTAAACACGGAACCAAATAGTAAGAAATGTCAGCTTATAAATTAATGAGTTAATTATTTTAATTAAACTTAAGTGTGTTTTCGTGTCGTGTCACTCACGGGAGTAATGATTGTTTCTCACGTTTATTTCCATATATAGAACTGTTTTCAATCATTACTTGTGTAAGTTTGTTACTTTTGTCTTGAATTGACAAGTGATCAGTCAAAGCTGATGAGGTAGGAAGACGACTGACATTCTTATTGACTGCTTCCTAGTGATTCATTAATTTGTTGTACGTGTTGCTAAATTAAAATAATTATTTTACCATCTTATAGGAAGTCCGATAGCTATAATATTAGTGTTGACATTTTCTCCTTTAACATAATCTTGATTTTAACAAAGACCGGTGTGAGAAAGCTGCCTCCTATAGTATCCGTAAATAACATGCTTAATTCTTCAATGTATTAAGACAAAAAGCAGACATTATAATTAGATACAAGTTAGTTCTCCAAAAATCTGATGATGAAATAGAATTAACTGTTAATTCCCTTATCAAACCCAACAAAGCAGCTTTCCTTCGCAGTCCACAATTAGATTATTTAATATTCATACCTTTAGTAACACTGAAACAATTAAATCTAAATCACAGATACCCCATTCATAGTCAAGACCTTGCTCACAGTGAGAGCGGATGACACTGAAAATAAACGAGCCATGCTCCGTTTCCCATCACATTTTATGAGTTTATGAGTTCACAAAACATTTCCTGTGCACCTTTTGTTTAGCATAGGCATTAAAACTGAATTATTATGGCTGGTCCGTAATAAGATATACACCCGTTTTAATGTTATATTGATGGTTGTCCGCCATCTTGTTTCTTTGGCTTTGCTGGATCTCAAATTGAGGTTTGATGCTTTTCATTATCATTTTCAGGCGAAAGACGTTCCCTGCTGGATATAGGCCTCCAGCAAGTACCACTTCGACCGGTTCTGTGTTTCTCGCATCCAGTGGATTCCTGCAGCCTTCACCAGGTCATCGGTCCACCTTGTGGAGGCCTTCCAACGCTACGTCTTCCGGTACGCGGTTGGCACTCCAGAACCTTTGGGCCCTATCGGACATCTGTTCTGCGAGCAATGTGCCAACTGCCACTTAAGTTTAGCAATTCACGAGCTATGTCAGTTATCTTGGTTCTCCTACCTCCTCCTCATAAGATCTCTTCATTTCTGATTTGATCACGTAATGAAACTCCAAGCAGAGCCCTCTTAATTGCCCTTTGGATGACTTTCAGGCTTCTATTGAGGCCCGCTGTGAGCCACGCTTATCATTAGCTAGGCTTTTATTCATAGTAGGTATTGGTAATTATATTTTCAGAGACATAGTCGACTTTTCGCTAGTAATAAGGTTTCGTCTACAACAGCTATGGACAAGAATGTTTAATCAAATTATTTGAATTTTTCTGCTTGTTTTTAATCAGATCAGAAAGAGACCCTACCACAAAATCTTTTAGCAGTATTATTTTAATCTTACTTGAGCCTGGGAAAGAGATGAAGCTAGATGTCCTGTATAGCTCCACTTCTTTCTTGCTTAAAGAGGTCGTGGTTGGCCCCCAGATGCAGTAGCAACCTATTTTGTATCTAGGATCCAATCACTTTTCAAAGATGAATATCCAGTTACCTAAGAATAATCGAAGTATTGTTTTTTTTTGACATAACATTTCAAGCAAAACTACAGAGTAATTCAATTAATAATTTGGATCGGAGAAGGAAAACATTGTGAGGAGACCTGAACGTATATCTATCTATATATATAAAAGAAAGTCGTGTTAGTTACACTATTTACAACTCAAGAACGGCTGGACCGATTTCGCTAATAATTTTTTTGTTGTGTTTGTTATTGTCAGGAGAAGGTTTTAGGTAGGGTGTGTAGGGTAGGTAGGATAGGGCGGGTCAACACCTAGCCGGGGGAGCGTGATGAAATGCGCAAGCACTCCAGCACTCCGGCTAAAGGTAGCCGCAGGACACCGTGTGGTTTTAGTCAGTAGGAGTCTGACAGACCCCTTCATCCGACCCAGGGTGGAGGACATCCATGAGGTTTGCCACACGATAAAAAAAGAAGGTTAGGTAGGGTAGGTAGGGTAGGGTAGGGTAGGGTCCCCCCCGAAGGGTTCCCGCATTGTCGTTGCGGGGGGGCTCATTAGCCGTGGGTTGGGCACCCACGGTGAAGCCAAGAGGAACCCGAGGAGGGGCCGCTCGTCAGGGCTTTTTGATCCAAGCCCATGACGTAGCGGCCAACGAGTAGGTTGCGGTGGCGACATCGCAACTGAGGCGGGCCGCGATGTCGTGTATCGGAGGCATCGCGGCTGCGGTTTCAGGGGCGCGGCTGGAGAGGTGTATTGCGGTACAGCGCTCTCCCTCCCTGCCGCGGCCATCAGACGGTGGCGACCCCGCGCCACCGTCTGATGGCGAACGCGGTGGGGCCGCAGGGGAAGAGGAGTGTCGGTATAGCGTAGGCCGCTCTCCCTGTCCTCTGCGGCCGAAAATTGGTAGACTGCGGAGCCAATGACCTGACCCGTCGAAGAGGGGCCAAGGGCGCCTAGACAAGGGGCTGTCTGGCGCCCATGTGCTGGTTTGGTCCCTGGGTTGGTCACGACGTGCCATGTGTTCTGGTGCGCCGGTGATGAAGGAGGAGGGGCCCGCTGCGGCGGGCTGGCACCAGTCGGGGGTTGCGGAGGATTTTTTCGTTCCCGCGACCCCCGGCGTAGGTGTGAGACGGAACACCGGGGTGGTTTTTAGTCAGTAAGAGTCTGACAGACCCCTCCGCTCGCCCCAGGCGGAGGACATCCATGAGGATTTTCCACCCCGGAACAAAAAAAAAAAAAAAGGGTAGGGTAGGGTAGGTAGGGTAGGTAGGGTAGGTAGGGTAGGTAGAGTAAGTAGGGTAGGTAGGGTAGGTAGGGTAGGTAGGGTAGGTAGGGTAGGTAGGGTAGGTAGGGTAGGGTAGGTAGGGTAGGGTAGGGTAGGTAGGGTAGGTAGGGTAGGGTAGGTAGGTGCGCCGTAGATAAGTACTTAGTGCCACCCGTGTGATGCCGACAGTTAGTAGTCATTACTTAAGTCTGAAATCGCCAACCCGTCTTGACCAAACGTGGTGATTAAAGCTCGTGGCTTCTCTGAACGAGAAGAGGTCCTGCAGTGGGACAGTAAAAGGCTGGTATTATTATAATTCCATGGTACAATAATATAAGGTATAGCATGCCGAGATACAGTGGTCACGTGGGAGACACAAGTCTACGTCATCACATCTGTGTTACCAGTAGTGTGTAATAATAACTCCCCAACCTCCTTTATTACGTGTGCAAATCTGATAAAACAATGAGGTTTTATTTAACAATTACGTTGGTATATGTTTAAATTGAATTGTTTCATTTGACTAGACAAACTAAACGACATGCGACAGTTAAAATAGTTTGTATATATTTTTTAACAGAATGGTGACTGAAAATATTTCCATAATTCGTGTTTTGTTGCAATAAAGTGGCAACTGGATAGTGACGTAAGCATGTGTCACTCCGGAATTCCAGACCTTGTTTTTTTAGACCATGTATAATTCTATTATACATTTTGGTACCTTCGTTATTAACTCATACTAAACTCAACTAGAACTCTAAGTACGTGAATCCTTTATCAAGGCTTCACTTGTACATTACCAGCATCCTAATTACGTAAGAAACCTTCAATCACAATTTGAATGATTTTGAAGGATGTTGTTAATCCATTGCTTCATGTGTTCGAAAAACTTGTCAGCTCATCAACGTACACAACGCAATGAATTTTGTTAAACTGTCAGAATGAAACCCATCGCTACTGTTAGCGCGTTAAACAATTACCCGGCTGGTTACCGTGTAGGAACCATATCGATCGCTGCTAGTTTTACTTAATTCGTCCGTACCTGGAACAAAGGAATGAATACATTAATATTTGGTGATATTCAATGTTATAATGAAATGTTCCGAGAAGTTTCATTGTTAGCTAGTCGAGCCTTTGAATATCATTATAGGGGCAAGTAGTTATTGAGTTAGGCATAAGAAAGAGAAAAAGAAAGAAAATACGTTTATTTGCGGTACATATGACGCAAGCAAAGGAACAAACACTAAAAACAAATTTGAGGGAAAATATGCGTCACATCCACGCAAAACGGCCATCACTCAGCATAATGCTGGGACCCTATGCGAGACAGAGCCCCAGCGCTGGTTTTCAGTGACAGCCGGCGTTGACGTGATGACGTCGAACCGGTGCAGCATAAACAGAAATCATACTCATAAAATAAGACAAAAATAAAATAAAATAAACACGGTAGTTAATCTAAAATATGTAAAATATAATATTTAAAATGGCAACATTTCGTATCGTCAGCGACTCACGCGCCGCAGACTTAATCTGTGCGCGAAGCTGTCATAAAAACGATTTGTTTGATGTTTTGACTTGTAAAGTACTGATTACGTAATAATTATAACATGGCGCATTGAATGTTATGATGCAATGCATAAGTAATAACAAAGGGTGTATTGAGTGATTGTGTAGCTATGGTAAAGCATAAAGGGCAGAGATGTCGTCACAGCTAATTTTTCAAACTTGTGGCGGCATCTACATCGCCACGTATATATAGCTTTCTAACATCAGTCGTCGTCGGGCAGAGACGACACCCGTCTGGTCGGAGGATCCTCCCTTTTCTATAGAGAATGCGTGAACTTTTAAATCCTGTTCCTCATACCTTTATAAACTGAATTATTTATTTTTGCTATCTTATTTGGTAACCCAGTCTGTCTGTTATATTGCTCGATTAACAAAGTTGAAGATTTCCGTTTTATCTCTCTCACTAGCTCTATGATATCAAAAAGAAAGAATTAAGTTTATAGAGGTAAGAAGAACAGGGTGTAAAGTTCACTCATCCTCTATAGAGAAAGGAGGATCCTCCGACCCGACTTTCTGGTGGGCTACCACCCGACGATTGATGTCGGGACGTTGTATATATAACAGTCACCCGGTAAACTCTGCTTGCTCAATGCAATTTTTCGTGACGTCAGTGTGATGCGAAGTTCGCATGTGGCGAGGCAGATGCTACCATAATTTATTCAAACTAGGCTGAGTTAGCACTTTTTGAAAGTTAAAACAAGTTAAAAAAGTTAAAGAAAGTTACATAAGCCATGAAGGCAGTCCCCTAAAACGTCCGCCCTTCACCACTTCCTAGTGGTTTCTGGAAAGAAGAAGTGACGCAACAAACTCCCCAGCAGAGCAGCTGTCTGTTAAATTACAACTTGATTCTTTATAATAGTATGTAAAAACTTGACAACAGTTTTGACCACAGATAATTGAATAACCTTTTCAGAAACCGTCAGACACAAATAAATAACAAAATCTCAGTTCAAAATTTGGAGTACCGCACGTTCAAAATATAGTTATTTTGTTTTCAACATCGAACACACACGGAGAACAAAAAACTGTTTAAAAAGCTTTTGTTTTGAGTTTACCATAAATAGTTTATCTGCTTTGTATGACCGGTATAAATCATTTTGTTGACAGGCACGGACAAGGAACGGGGCCGCGGGGGCGACGGGTGCATGGTGCATGCGACCTCCGAGGTGCATGCGTGCGAAAGGTGCAATCTCATAACTTTATGGGCTATGGCTATGGATGGCTCAATTTATTGAATTTGTTTTTGGTATCTGAGAGTATTTTGGTGATGTTTAAGAAACCGTAGTATCGTATCTAATACTTATTGTCTTTATTAAGAGCCTGTGATGAATTTGAAAACTTAAAAAAAGTCGATGGACTTTTATTGGGTTTCCAAATATGATATTATGGAAAGCGATCAACTTGGAAGTAGCACTCGCCGCGGCGTGAAATGCAACAAGGCACTTAAAATTAGTTTAAAAAAAATTACGTCACTCAAAGTCAAAGACAAATCATTTATTTCAAATAGGCCCTTGTAATGCACTTTTGAACGTCAAAAGGCCACGACACCCACCTTGTCACTTAAGTTATCTTATATATTATCCGGTTTAAATCAGTCAAATCAGCGGTAATCCCGTAAACCACCGATTACCACCAATAACAACGTCCTAATCCGCCCCTGCATCTCGGGTCATCACCCGATAACCGTATGACATGCACTCCACGACCCTGCATACATTATCAACCAGCGATAAAGCTGAATTGATTATAATTTTGATCGCGTCGTATTTATATTTTTATGTGAGTTTATTTTTGAGTGAATGGGTTCTTTGTGTACTGTGTATCAGTTGGTTTAAATATCGTTGCAATGAATTTCCTGAACTTTAAGTTCACGAAATAGTGAACGGTAGTTCATAGAGAGACTCGTTTTTGACAATAGCTTCTTATACTTTAATAACATCAAAGGGATAAACAATTTTCTGTCATTCGTGGTGTTATTTTTTTTTTTACCACAGCGTGTATGCTCTTCGCCTGCATCTCACCTGATGGTAAGTGAACTGAACTGACTGAACACCTGATGGTGAGGAACTGGCTATCTTACCTCTAACTTCCGAAACACAACAATGCTGATAACATTGTTGTTATGGCAACAGACTGAGATGAGATGGTGGTAGCTATCCAGACGGACTTAGAACAAGCCCTACCACCAACCAAATTGAGCAGAAAATTTTGTTCGCTCGGGATCGAACCCGGGGCCTCTGGGTCTGAGACAGGTGGTCTTAACACTAGGCGGTTCGAGCTCTTATTGGTAATTTGTACGAGTTCATTGCCATCGTTAATAGAGACACAGAGACAAATGGTGAACAAAAATCATTAGAAATACGCATAACTAGGTACACCAAAAATATGAAACAAGACAAAGAATTTTGCTCTCACTAATACATATCATGGTTACGAATAAACTCGTTTGCAGAAACTAAAAAGCACAATGTTAAAAACGAATAACAAAACAAAAGATCACATACCTACACATCGATGCACCTCCGCTTCCCAACGCACAATATAATATCGTAATATTATATGGGGCATCGATGTGTATCTAATTTTTTGTTTTACAAAAAAAAACAATAGCAATTAATACTAAAGGAAACAAAAAATATAAAATACCATTGGGAAGCTCATTAACTGTGGAAATAATTGAGATTTTTATCTCACAGTGATCGTTATGACTCCTGTTACACCGAATACCGATGGTTATCGAATTAACTGCATCTATTCGATTTTTTTTTTTGTAATATAAAGTAGCATCATTGTAAGTAGGTATCTGTTGTCGTAAGTAATTATTGTGTGAAAAGGAGACTCGATTGTTTCAAGAGTTGATTTCAAAACTAAACCAGTTCAGTTCGTCATAGTATTTTTTTGAAGTCTCGGCTCTTCGTTTTTATTCTGAATGTTAGAGTTGCAGTCTATTTAATATTTGTAAGGATCGCAATTGGGAGATTTTTAAACAAAGAAATAAAGAAAAATATGTACATTTTTCACGGAAATAAGAAGAAAAATAAAAAGATAAGTAAGTATTTAATTAAAAAAAAAAACATCTATAATCACACAACAAAAATAGTTTGCAGATGCACGACATGACAGTGACAAGAAGGCTTCCACTCAGCATGATGCTGTGCTATGGAGGACCCACAGCACAGCGCCGATTTTCGGAGGAGCAGTGTTTTTTTAACGAAGAGTTGTTCAAATAATTCAGTTGATCAATCACTGAACAAATAAATCAATTTCCTGGTTCCTTAATCCACAGTAATTTATCAACACCTCGGTTACAATAAATTTATCCACAAAATATTTACGGGATCAAAGGTCACAATTAAAATCATCCATAAATCTTCACATTTTCATAATATCCGTATCCATTATATCTACCGAGCCACTATCAAAAATAACTCATACAATTTACATAAGTACAAGGACTATCTGACAAGCGACATCAGAAAATATGACTAGTGAAAACATACCTCCTCTTTTTCGAAGACACTTAATACCAGGTACCCCGCTGTGAGAGGTCCTTATGACCTCGGGTCGTATTGACCCCGAGTCTCAAGTCCCATCATTTCTGCTACGTAAACTTTTGTTTATTTTACACTTCGAAAAAAAACAAAAGTTTATACAAGAAACAATTTATTTTTTTGAAAAAAAGAAATTGTTTCTTGTATCCTGTAATTGGTTTGCCATTTTAGGCACGTGCCCTTTACGTGCAGGATTAAAAGGATGGATATTGGTATGTATAAACAAAAAATGGTTAAATAATTTATGGTAACATTAATAGTTATGTTTATAGTCAGTGCATCAGGCTCTGTAGCTGCTCTATGGCCAGAGTAACAGGAGTTACCCAGTGTTTGTATCAGGGTCTGTAGCCTGAGCTGAATTGAGGCTCCTACATCTAAAGTTACTAAACTACAGTTTTCTTTAACCTAACTCAATCTAGCGAATCATGATTTTGCTACTAGTTTAACCTGCTCTGTCGCAAAGAAATTCCAACACATAGTTGGCGCAAATAAATGATACCTAAATGATTTTATTTCGATAAGTAAGTTTGTACAAACACTTATACATGTCAATCATATTTTTTTTAAACTAGTTTACTATCCGACTAGTCGGAGAAGAAAGGCCGAAACAAACTCAGAGTTCTTAAACAAAGGTCAAACTAGTCGAAATCGTTATCTTCATAATTATTTTGAGCTAAAAAATGTCCAGTGTACTGCCTCAAGAACCACCAGAACTCAAAACAAATCTCAACGTATTTAGTATTCCTCTCTTCACCTCACGAACCGCAACATCACGAAAATCATTTTATCAGTTTCTGATATTTGCACAACACAAATAGATACACTTCCTATTATTCTAGCGTACGATCGGGCCCTATTCCAACTAGATTACTGGCATTTATCTAGACTCCGTAACCGACGCAATAAATAGCTGAAATTGTCTACACCGCACGCCTCTATAATCTATGGAATTTTGAACATAGGGCTGCTGACTTTTAACAAAGTAAACATTATTATCTCTCTATTTACTGAAGGAAAGTGCTGAGATAATATTATTCGATGCATAAAAGCACTAAAGTTAAAATTAATTTAGTTACCTAGTTGTATGTTCTTTTTGGTTACAAATTTTTCTACGACAAAAATTTGGATCTACCAAATGGGAAATAAAAGACAACGTTAACAATAGTTATTATGTAGCTAACTCTTTTAAAGCGTTTTCATTGCACTGCATCGATCTAAATCCATCTTGTCAATAACTTGAGGAATCGTTGTGTTTTGAGAACCCTAGAAAAAAGTAAATTCATAGGATCTTAGCAAAATGATTGAAGCGGTTCTATTAAATTTATTCAATACATAGTCTACATAGATATAAGTATTAAATTGCTTTACTTTACGACTTCCTTTTCCGTACAGGTTGATTGAGTCGTAAAGAATGCACCCTCAATACCTAACGTATTTTTTTTTAAATTCACATCACTATCCGCACTCGGTAAATTGCAATCGAGATCTTCAAGTAGGTAGTATAAACAATATTAGGTAGTTATTTTCTACTGAATACAACTTGGTAAATATTTAAAGTCAATTATTGTAACTGCTGAGAATCTGAAAACTGAAAAAAAAAACATTCAGAACCTGATATACTTTATTTCACCTCCATTGATCTCCCATGTTGATCTCAATTAATTTATCGGCGAACATTTACATTTATGTTTTGGTGGGGGTTAAACTCTAACCCAGTAACTTCGATCATGACAGTCGACTCCTGACAAACTTGCTTACAGTACCAAAAACCATTGATTGTTGCCAGAAACGATAGCAAAACTAACGAAACCTAGAATAAGTACAGGTTCGTGACATTAACTTCCACTATGAATCTAGTATCCTATAGTTAAACTTTTCCAGCGTCGAAGTTAATTTAGGTCACAAATAGGCACGCAAGGTGTGCCGGCGCACGGCTGCCAGTCTTCATACTACGATTCGATACAGATTGCACTAAATCACAACTGGCGAGGAGTTGCGAATAGCTTAGGTCCTAGGATATGCCTAGTGGGACACACCTTATGCCCATATATATTTATTTTGGTTCTCTAGATTTGGTTTGTAGAAAATGTGTAACACCTTGTTACTTTTATATCCAGATATTTAATTGCGTTGAAAATAGCCAGATTTGATTAAGTGTTTAAATTTTATACAATACAACACTATTACCGCCGTATTATATTACGTAACAACTGACTTATAAAAATCACACGCATACATGCTTCACACGCAGACATGCTTTGTTGATTAATTTCATGTAAGGTGTTGCTAGACTCAAGTCTGATTAGTATTTTAATGATGTTTTAGTTATGAATTGTAAGGATTTTGAGCTTCGTGTAATGCTTCGGAATGCATGGTTCAGGCTGTTCTTCGCTGAGGCACGAGAGGTACACGTATCATCATGGCGTTATTCCCCGAAGGGTTAGGCATAGGTGTACCTATAGTACTCCCCGTTTCGCCGGATAAGTTTAAATCCCATGTAATAAAGGGCGAGAGGACCATGATCTTTGAAAAAATAACCTATCCATATACACAACGCGCAAGCGTAGCTTAACCTTACGGAAGCTAGTGCTACTGCTTAGCTCCTAGTCCCTTGTTTCCTTATTTTTCATTGTTAAAGATTTAAATTTCTTTAACCACCTCTCCTTACCACTTCCAAGCCCCGATATTTATTGCAGCTAGACGCAA
This sequence comes from Xanthia togata, assembly GCA_963853775.1. Lineage (NCBI taxonomy): Eukaryota > Metazoa > Arthropoda > Insecta > Lepidoptera > Noctuidae > Xanthia > Xanthia togata. The sequence continues at coordinate 4,253,157 of OY970802.1, read as the reverse complement.
ATTAACGCGATTAGTCGCAGTTGCAACATGCGCTGGAGTGGAACAGGATTAGTCGAACGTATCCCGTCACCTATGATCACCGTAACCCGTGTTGGGAGTTAGCTTTCATAATAAACTTGATATGATAAATAGGGATTGAGTTTAACGTATGAAGGAGGGAAAGTAATATTAAAATCTGGGTAAAAATTTAATATAGTGATACTCGTAGAAGAGTGCAATTTTGAAAATATGATACGAGTATTGAAGACAAAAAAAGGGCAGTCTCTAACCAATTTTAGGCTTCATTCTTTTATTAAATTAAGCGTTTTAGGCCGTTTATTGCACCATACATAATCTTCGTTATCAATTCGCATAAGAGATTCAAAAGAAAATAAGAATGTGTATTAGGGGTCATGCCACTTGATTTTACGGAAAACTGGTACTTGTCGAGGTCTAGAAAGCCCAGTTTACAGGAAAGCACGTTTCTTGTGTACAATATTATATTATAGTCAACCTGTAGTTTTTGCTGTAGCTTTAGAACAAATAACAAAAAAAAAGAACGGCATAACAAAGTGTTACAAAACTATAAGATAGTACAATCCACGACGACGCGCCCCACTCCGCTCTGCTCCGTACAGTTTACAACATAGTAATCGCGGAGTGGGGCGCGTCGTCGTGGATTGCACTATCTGTAAATCGTAGCATGAACACTATAGATGAAACAAGACATAATCATGTACCTACCTAATCCAAGTAAACCCTATTTCCCAAGAACTCCCAAGAAATTGGCAATAAAAAAGGAAAATCTAATACAACTCGTGACGGCCTAATAACGGCGGAGTGATTCAAGTTAGCGCAAACTAACGCTAATTATACGCCATTGTAAAGAAACTTTCTCTTTTACTACTAAATTCTAATTTATTCTGTGCGCTTCGTGATCGTGAAGTATGCTCGTTGAATGACAAATGAGATAGTAATGAAGATCTGCATTAGAAGCTGCTTTGTTATTGTTAGAGCCCGTTAGGTTGGTACCCATAGAAAAGAAAGAAAGAAAGAAAGAAAATACGTTTATTTGCGGTGAACATGACGCAAAAAAGAGCTTACATAAAAAATATAATTTAGAAAAGGTTGCGGGAAACATGCGTCACATCCACGCAAAACGGCTATCGCTTAGCATTATGCTGCGACCCTATGCAAGACAGAGCCCCAGCGCTGATTTTCAGCGACGACCGGCGCCGACGTATTGACGTCATTCGGTGCAGCAAAAAACAATAACTAGGACGCTGTACCGGCACTGTACAGCAGTACTGTACACAGTACAGCGTACTTACAGAAAAATAATATAATTAAATTAAAATGTGATAGATAGATAATCTTCACACATTAGGATAATTATTAAGACAGCTTATGAAAAATAGCCATGGATGGATTTGAATTTCTTAGGAGACGGGAGGTGAAGACGGAATAAGGAGCGAAGAATGTCTGCTGTAGAAGAGAATAGTGCTGGAGTGCGTGGAAAAGGTGACTAGAACAAAAGATAAGTATCAAAGGTGGCAAATAGCATCGAAGCTACAAATCTAAGTGTTAAATCTTTAACAAATAGCACAAATAAGGCAACTATGCTTTCAACGGGAGATCTCAAAGACCTCTTTGTGTTCTGGGTGCAGACGGCCGTGACAAAAAAAGGAGAAGAATAAAAATTAAAAGTTCAGGTTACACAGCAGTAAACTATAAAACCAACGACGATGTGTCAAGTAAAGAAATAAGATTTAAAGATCAGTTTTTTGTTAAAGAAACTGGTCTATGAAACTTATTTACATGATGAAGTCAATTCGAATAGCCATACTGACTGCGTAACTCAAGATATGTATTACAATGGGTACTCTAAGTGCTCTGTGAGTCACAGAGGGATGTTCCGCAGTCGACACACACAATGGAAACCACAAAAACTCGTCAACCACAGGCTACCTGCATGGCTTCTGTGGTTTAGATGGACAGTCAGTTACTGACACATACCTATGTACTAGTGTACCTACGTAGCATTAGTATCTAGAAATCGGATTGAATTGAATTGAATTTTATTTATTTCTCAGTATATATGTAGTACATTAAGATCTTACATACTCGTAAAACACTGTTTCACACATACTACCATTGCTGGTGTAGAAATATTGTATAGGTATAATAAGCTAGGCACATGCAAATCAGAACTAGGAATATTTTGTATTACGTTTATGAATTTATAATATTAATAGACTGATAGATTCATCAAAAATGCGTTATTTATAATGTCAAAATATTAATAGTAAAATCAAAAATATAAATCTTAATGTCAAAGAATAAATCATAATGTCAAAATAAAAATATCCAAGAATTCATAATAATTTCAAAGTACTAATGTCATTATTAAGATTTTAATTACAATATCAAAAAGTATGATTTAAAAATTCATTGACGGAATAAAAACAGATGTCTGAGAGCCAATCAAACATTTTACATTTAAACTTATTAATTGGTAACATTCTCAGGGCAGGTGGTAATTTACTATAAATTTTAATTGTCATACAACTGGCATTTCTACTGTATAATTGCAAATTCTAAGCAGGTACTAGTACGTTTCCGGAAACATTATGATGAAGAGTTTACTCGTAAACAAAATCGCTTACGTTTATCTCATTACAAAAGTGAAGAAATAATGGATAAGATGAGCGATGATAGTCATTTGGACATGATTTAAAAACTGATCACAGGTAAGGCCATAAAAATAAATGTGATAGGTACAGCTCGGGAACATGAGATGAGTCGCTGCGCAGTAACGAATTCATGGGTCAGCGGGGGTGAGGGGTGAGTTACTGCTCAGCGAATGGCTAACTTCCAAGCCGCCATTAAGTTTGAATCGAACTATACACGATATTGCTTACTTGGACTCTACCCAATTTAAGGACCGAGAGACATCAAACAGCAAACAGCCAAGCAATTAAGAACCGCTCATACGTTTAAACCAGATAATTGAAAAAAGAAAAGAACACCTATGGAAGAAGTATTTAAGCACGTTTAACACGAGACTTACAAGACCAAGTAGAACATCCCAAATCAGCGGTATCTTCATCCATTGTTACCTTACAAAGACACAAATCTATTAAGACAAACAGCTGGCAGTTCAACCACCATCGTGAAGCAAAATGATCGTGAAAATACACAAAGAGACAGATCAAGATCCACCAATCAGAATCGTTGTCTACAATCAAAATCAAGTGCGATGCAATTAGGACAGCGATCTATTCTGACAATAAATTGTTCGGCGCGCGCGCACGATTCTATGATCGTGTCGGACGACGATCTATCTGAGAAAGAAGTGACCTGTACTTTGTTGTAACGGAGTTGAGTTTTGCGTGGAATTCGTTTTATAGATATCATAATACTAACCGGGTTGTGGAGGTCAGATACCCAACCACTTCGTGTAAAAAAATAATGGTAGGTATCCGGTTAGACTAGAAGCCTACCTCAACATAAGAAAATGATAGGCTACGGTGGCAAAATTAATTATCTATTGTTGGATTTGGCCAAAAACTCGGGAAAGCCTACTGAAATATCTGGTAGTTCCAATGTATTTTTTTTTTTTAGTTCTAATAAAATATTAAATATTTTAATCAAAGAATATAAGTCAACCTGACCTGTAAAATATCTCGACGAATTTCATAATCTTCAAAATGAAAACCACAAAATTTTTCCCACCCTCAAAAAGCAAGTCTTCAATTTCCAATCCTTGTCCATTTCAAATCCATATCCTGAACGTTTTTCCACCACCAAACCGGAATCCTCGATCCATGATCTATCTCGCTTTCCCAGAGGCGCGCAGGCGCATTCCCACGGTCGTTAATCATCCGCTAACGATCTATGGATCTGATTTAGCACTATGCTGCACTTGTTTGTTCGTCTTCTAGTGATAAACTAATGAACACAGTGTGATACGAATTCGTTGGGCACGATCTCGTGAGATTTTGTAACTGTTAATTATGTGTAATTGTGAATGTGAGGTTCTGTGTTCTGGTGCTGTGAAGCGTGTTTTGATGATAGCTGTGTTCGCAGGCCGCCCAAGTAAAATAAATAATAATCTGGTATGAAAGTATTCACAGCATGGCTTAGGTACTAATAGGTATTTTAAGCCAAATAGGTAGCTAAAATTGATTATCCTTTAAATCCCTTTTAAATCCGACTGTTGGTTCCCGAGATTAGCGCGTACAAACAAACAAACAAAAAAGCAAACTCTTCATCTTTATTATTAGTAAGTATATAGATTTAGTACAGAAAGCAGTAGAAAATGGTTAAGGTTTTGTTGTTTTTGTTGCTGCTGGTCCAACTATGTCACTTTTGCACGGTGTGGCAACGTAAAATACTGCATTAAAAATATATATTGTTGACAGAAATCTCAATTAAATCACATCACACATCACACAATCAGTAGCCAATATCGCTAATCATCACATGTGTTGTGCTAATGAACCTGTTTTAATAAAACATACAGCGCAGACCACATCAGCGAGTTTTTACCGGCATTGTATTATCTAATGCCTGACCTACACCGATTGTGTAGACTGCCCTATATGGAATACGGCAGTGGTTACTAGACGGCTTGAAGGTAATGTGTGACTGGTCCCATATTAGTGCGTAATTATTTAAAAGTAAATACTTTATCAAATAAGGCATGTAAATAATTTATTTTTCATTTCAAATGCTCTGAAAGTTCCTATTTGTGCAGGATATAGGCTGCACAAAATCGAATTTCGTGCACTAGTGCATTAACGTATCTACTCATAAATGTATCTATATTAAGGCAAAGATCCGTACAGCCAAACACAATAAGAAGTTCATAGATAGAATTTGTTATTTTATATTTGGCATAAAATATATTAAAATTTAAATTCAAGTACGGTAGGTTATTTAATTATTTTACGAAAATTATTATTACAAAATTAATTTAATAGTAGGCTGTATAGGTCTGCAGCCCAAGCCTAATATCAATGTCGTTTAATTTTACTTTGAATTTAAATTAAAGAAATGTTATGGTATACTACTGTTTTATTTCCTCGCAATCGAAGTGAAAAGCAGAGTTTATAACTCGTGCACAAAACCATTTTATCCTCGACATTACTATCAGCCCTCGGCTTCGTCTCGGGCTGCTAAAAGTCTCGGATAAAAATGGTTCGTTTTGTGCACTTGTTGTAAAATCTACTATTATGTTTACTTTCAATGTGTGGTCACTATAGACGTATGTGTTGATATATTACGTAAGTAGTGATAAGTTCTAGTGGTACTTTTCATTACTAATGTTTGCTCGAACCATGACATTATCATTATAACATTGTTATGAAAATTATGTCCCTAATTTACAAGAACGAATTGGGTCACAGTCTCTTCTAAAGTCTAAACATAATCTTGGTTAGATCGTGTGAGGACCATGTAGTACACAGGGTCTGAAGAACCACACAGATTTGAGTGGACCTGTCCAGTCAGTGCAAGCATTTGTCAGTAATCGTGGAGCTCAACTCAGAACTTTTAAGGTGAGGTTAATAGAACCACAGTATAATAAACTAACAGTATTATAATCTCGACAGTGACCTTGAAATAATTACTTACAGCCGCTCGGTAGATAAACCGTCCGCGTCCGTACAGTTCGCGTCAAATAGCTTTTCCACTCTGAAGTAGACTACAAATGACTGCGCAGTAGTCAATCTTACTTATAAAACAGTAGCGCGCATGCCAGTACGCATGCGCAACCTAACTTCAGAGACGCAAATGTTATTTGACGCAAGCTGTACGTAAATGCCGCGCACTAGAGAGTGTTGCGTACTGATATACACTGAGATTTCGATTTTCAATGAAGATATAAAACTGTTGCTTATTTATACTGTCATAGAACTGTTACCAACCGAGCCAACAAAGTTAGTCGCGGTCATTTGGCTATTTAGTATTTTTAGGAGGACCCTAAAATAGGAATTATTAGAGGTTCATGTTTTACGAAAAGCAGTAGCGTACCTTTCCTGCTCCTCGCAACTCACACACAACACATCAACGTAATCACTGATTTATATTTCAAATACAACAGCAACATAGCTAATCGTTTAGTGGTCAATGTCAACTAAAGTTAACTGGCTGATAAGAAAGGAACATTACCATTAGAATCTACTCAACAAAATAAACATAGCATAACATCACGCCCGTATTCCCCAAAGGCTTAGGCAGAGCTGTATACAGGTGTCCAGTAAATAGCACGACATACTGCAGGGGGTGATAGCTAGGGTCACTACCTATCAATACAACACAATATATGTTCAGCAAAATCTTACGGATTTACAGTTTTACAAAATTGAAAGAAAGTAAATTGTTCTGTGAAAATTTTAACAAAAAAAACTATTTCTTCAAAACATTCTTGTTTTTGATTAAAAAAAAAAACTTATAATGAGTAGAGTAACTATTCACGAATAATTTGATGTAAAAAAAGTTCTAGAAAAAGATTTTTTCATTACGAGATGCTTAAAAATCTGTTTCAAGGTAGAGATTTTTCGATATTTCGGAAAATTTTGTAAAACTGTAAATCCGTAAGATTTTGCTGAACATTTATATTGTGTTGTATTGATAGGTAGTGACCCAAGCTATCACCCCCTGCAGTATGTCGTGCTATTTACTGGACACCCTGTATAATTATAGTAGTATATCTATAGTAGGTACACCTACATTTCGCCAGCTATCTTTACGTCTCATGTAATAAGGGGGCGAGGACGTTAACCAACATTTTGTTTACAAATCAACCAGCGTAAACAAACTGAACTGCCGATCATCTGTCTGTCCGCTGTGTCTAGTCTGTATAGGTCAGTGACCTCTAGTGTTGGTAGTCTAGCAAATTAGCAACCTGCCGACACTTGGCTTGAAATTATGATGTTTAGACACAGGCTGTTAAGGCCTTGAAGTCTAATTCAACGGAGTAGTTGTAAGCACTAAAGCAATGTATTTTTATACAGACATATCACAGACGCCTTCGTACCTACCAAGTCTGCAAGGTAAGTACCTACCTTAGCCCAGAGGTCTTTCGCTACTTAGGGTTCCGTACCAGAAGAGTGTAGTGAAGTATTTAAAAAAAGAATGTAGTGTTAAATATTATATGGTGGTATCGACTCGCACACGTAGCACACTGGCCGGTTTTTATGACGTAGTCACTTTTTGTTTGCTTACATCGCTAAGACGATACTTTAGCAATGCAACTTAACTATAGAATCATATTAGGTAACAATGATTGCTTAGGATTTAGTGTTTGCTAGGTTGCTATAGTTTGATAGTTTGCTATAGTTTGATAGGTTGCTATAGTTTGATAGGTTGCTATAGTTTGATAGGTTGCTATAGTTTGATAGGTTGCTATAGTTTGATAGGTTGCTATTGTTTGATAGGTTGCTATAGTTTGCTAGGTTGCTATTGTTTGATTGGTTGCTATAGTTTGCTAGGTTGCTATAGTTTGCTAGGTTGCTATTGTTTGATTGGTTGCTATAGTTTGCTAGGTTGCTATAGTTTGCTAGGTTGCTATAGTTTGCTAGGTTGCTATAGTTTGATAGGTTGCTATAGTTTGATAGGTTGCTATAGTTTGCTAGGTTGCTATTGTTTGATAGGTTGCTATAGTTTGCTAGGTTGCTATAGTTTGATAGGTTGCTATAGTTTGCTAGGTTGCTATTGTTTGATTGGTTGCTATAGTTTGCTAGGTTGCTATAGTTTGCTAGGTTGCTATAGTTTGCTAGGTTGCTATAGTTTGATAGGTTGCTATAGTTTGATAGGTTGCTATAGTTTGCTAGGTTGCTATTGTTTGATAGGTTGCTATAGTTTGCTAGGTTGCTATAGTTTGATAGGTTGCTATAGTTTGATAGGTTGCTATAGTTTGCTAGGTTGCTATAGTTTGATAGGTTGCTATAGTTTGATAGGTTGCTATAGTTTGCTAGGTTGCTATTGTTTGATAGGTTGCTATAGTTTGCTAGGTTGCTATAGTTTGATAGGTTGCTATAGTTTGATAGGTTGCTATAGTTTGCTAGGTTGCTATTGTTTGATTGGTTGCTATAGTTTGCTAGGTTGCTATTGTTTGATAGGTTGCTATAGTTTGCTAGGTTGCTATAGTTTGATAGGTTGCTATAGTTTGCTAGGTTGCTATAGTTTGATAGGTTGCTATAGTTTGATAGGTTGCTATAGTTTGCTAGGTTGCTATAGTTTGCTAGGTTGCTATAGTTTGCTAGGTTGCTATAGTTTGCTAGGTTGCTATAGCTTGCTAGGTTGCTATAGTTTGCTAGGTTGCTATAGTATGCTAGGTTGCTATAGTTTGATAGGTTGCTATAGTTTGCTAGATTGCTATAGTTTGATAGGTTGCTATAGTTTGCTAGGTTGCTATAGTTTGCTAGGTTGCTATAGTTTGCTAGGTTGCTATAGTTTGCTAGGTTGCTATAGTTTGCTAGGTTGCTATAGTATGCTAGGTTGCTATAGTATGCTAGGTTGCTATAGTTTGCTAGGTTGCTATAGTTTGCTAGGTTGCTATAGTTTGCTAGGTTGCTATAGTATGCTAGGTTGCTATAGTATGCTAGGTTGCTATAGTTTGCTAGGTTGCTATAGTATGCTAGGTTGCTATAGTATGCTAGGTTGCTATAGTATGCTAGGTTGCTATAGTTTGCTAGGTTGCTATAGTTTGCTAGGTTGCTATAGTATGCTAGGTTGCTATAGTATGCTAGGTTGCTATAGTTTGCTAGGTTGCTATAGTTTGCTAGGTTGCTATAGTTTGATAGGTTGCTATAGCTTGCTAGGTTGCTATAGTTTGCTAGGTTGCTATAGTTTGCTAGCTAAATAAATCCACACCAAAATACTCGTATAGTGGGATCACCATGTATTTATTTAACAAAAGGTAGGTACTACTTAATTATTGTCAAATAGAATAGACTGCCAGGCGCAGCCACACTTAAAACATTTAAATCTTGCACATAAATTATTTAAATCTTGCAATTTATAAAAATTAAGTAGTAAATTAATTCTTACATATTTTTTCGCACTCAAAATAAAGTTCTGAGAGCCTTCAAGGAAGCGATCTCTTAATTAAGATACCTACTGACAGATCCGGAAGGTAAGAGCGAATCCAAATTATTTCGACCTCCAAGCCTTCAACCAGTGTCCAGTATGTCCACTATTCAATATGGATGCAAATTTTATAACATATAAGCGCCAGTAATAAGAGTAATAACAAATTAGCCTCGAGATGGATGACTCATTGGTACAAGCGCCATGATTTTGGAAAAATTGTAGATTTTTCTCCTACCGGCTGTTTGGCACAACTGTCTTAGCTAGCTCCACTCTAAAAAAAATAGCTCACTTTGTTGTTTATTTAAATAAAACTAAGCAAACAATTTATACACCAAATTATTGGATTCATAAGAAAATAGGGCACCAACCGTCCACTGTTTGGTTGATCATTTTTAACATATCTGTAATTATTAACTAACTATTCTGTACGCTGAAAAATATTATTATTTGTTTTTTCTGTTTGGTTTCTAGTTCACGCCATTTATAAACGACAGCTCATACTTAATCAGTCACATTTATGCCATTTAACAAAAAGAGCTAAGTATATTTTGACCCCCTTATCACAAGACTCTGTCTACCTCTACGTACTCCTTGCACGTAATCCCAGAATATCCTCCTTACGCTTGACGTGTGGTCACAACACGAACTCACGCGCAGGATATTAAAGTGTCCACCTTATATTCCGGTTTCAATAGGGCTGTACCAAGATTTATTTGCATAGCAAAAGTAAAAGGTGTACTATGTCAGGAGAATCAAGAAATACAGTACTTAGTTCAAGTTAGTAAGTAATCAGAAGCATAAATTAATATCCTCCATTAATTTATTCTACTGACGTTTGTATATTTTATGGGAGGTATTAGTCAGTCCGTCTATGTTTAAATATGTTAATTAGTAAGTAGTGAGAGTAAATGACATCTTCTCCTTCTTCTTCCTCCTCAACCAGAAGGCCAACTCTCGTACTTTAAAAAACGTTCACGTTCAAGTCGGAATCTGTCAAACTTGTCAAAAATGTTGGTAAATAAATATATTGTATTATTGACAGATTACGAATGAGATGCGGATGCGAACGTTCTTAAAAATTACGGAATTGGTGGCAAATACGGTGGCTGGTGAGGGTGGGGCCGGATTTGGCAGAAATCCAGTTTGGTTTCCGCAGGGGGCGCTCTACGGTGAACGCCATCATGCGCGTGCGAGCCCTTACGACGGGGGATGCTGTGGCCCGGGGTGGCGTCGTCTTGGCGGTGTCTCTAGACATCACCAACGCTTTCAATACCCTGCTCTGGAGTTGCATCAGGGAGGCATTCCGGTATCACCGGATGCTGACTACCTCTGTCCGAGTGTGGTCGAGGCCTATTTGACGGAAAGGGCGTCATCTACCCTGGTTACCAGGAAAAATGGAACAGGCGATAGATGTCGTGCAGTGTCCCACAGGGATCGGTCCTGGGGCCGCATCTGTGGGACATCAGATACGACTGGGTGCTGCGCGCCGACCTCCCAGCGGCGTCAGCATCGTTTGTTACGCTGACGACACGTTGTCAGGACCAACTGACGACGCTTTGGTCCTGACGCAGGGAAGGTCGCACCAGGCGGCAGCCGAACTAGCGACACACGCGGTTGCGACAATCGTGGCCAGAATCCGGCAGTTGGGACTCAAGGTGGCCGTGCACAAGTCCGAGGCCATGTGTTTTCATGGTCCTTGGAACGCGCCACCGACGGGTTCCCAAATAACGGTAGGAGGGGTTCCCATCGGCGTCATGTTGACGATGAAGTACCTAGGACTCGTCCTCGACAGTCGGTGGAACTTCGTGGAGCACTTCCTACGTTTGGCTCCCAGACTGGAGCGGGCCGGGGCTGCCTTGAAGCGGCTCCTGCCCAATCTAGGGGGTCCAAACGTCTCCTGCCGGAGGCTATACGCGGAGGTCGTGCGGTCCATGGGACACCGGTGTGGGCGCGTTCTTTGAGGCGGCGGCTAGCCCGACGGTTGAACGCGTCCCAGAGGGTCATGGCCACCCGGCTGGTCCGCGGATACCGCACGGTCCCCGGTGAGGTGGCGAGCCTTCTTGCCGGACTGCCGCCATGGGATCTGGAGGCAAAAGTCCTCGCGCAGATTTGGGAGTGGCGCGAAGAGGCAAAACGCCGGGGATTGACTCCGATGCCGCGAGAAATCGCGGCACAGCGGACAGAGCTCCAGCAAGATGTCATGGCGTCATGGAGAGTGCGATTGTCGCAACCCAGTGCTAGGCACGCCACTATTGCGGTTATAAGTCCCCTCTTTGAGTAGTGGCTGGAGAGACGCCACGGCGTCCTCACCTTCCGCCTGACGCAGGTCCTCACCGGACACGGCTGTTTTGGGAGGTTCCTGGTTCCTGTTTCGCATCAGGCGGGAGGAAACGCCCGGGTTTCATCACTGCGTGGATCGCCCGGAGGACACGGTGGAGCATACGGTGCAGGTCTGCCCGGCTTGGGTAGAGAACCGGAGGAGGCGGAACGCGTGAGGGAGAGGCAAATTCCGCGCCCAATGTATTACAATTTCCCAGATAATATTTACATAATTTCAAAGCAGTAGCTGTATTTTAGTTAAATAAACCTTGATTCAAGTTTAGCAGAGACTAAAGTATTTTTGACTTATTTTATCCGTAGGAATTTCAAGGTGGTCAAATTTTTCATCAAAATAAATAATTAAGTAAGTACAAAAAGAACAAGGTAATTTTCGTTTCGCGTGTTCGCATTGCAACCCTATTTATTTCATCTTAAATTGGAATCTCTGAACTGAATTGAGTAATTTTCTTGATGATTTTAACCCTGAAAGACGTACCTAATATTTAAGTTAGATTACTCGAAAAATGTACTAAATCATTGTTAACATTAATTAAACATTTTCAGACATATTGATATTAATATCGACCTTCACACACGGAACAAAACGATGCATAAAAAATCCTTTGTTTGTACATAACTAGGTTCTGTACGCGAATTCGTTCGCGTGGAATTTATTGTTTTAAGAGCCTAAACTACCTCAAATGGCTTAGCATGATCCTCCGTTTTGCCGAAAATACTGCAGCATTAATTTTGAAATAAATATAGGTATGGTAAAGTTGAGGATTAATGTTAAGTACTATGTTTATCGGAAACACGATTCCATAACATTTTCTCGATAAAAAAACCAAAGTTACCTTCAAACCGAACAATAAACCGCTGGTATTCAGAAAATACTTCAAATTAGATCATGAAACTTTGCATACTAACTGAACTAACTATATAGCAGGTCTTATATATATTTATTTAATTACCATTATTTTCATCGTAAAAAGCAATTACCTAAACTACTCGTACTAACGCTTTGGAGCCGCTAGTGCCCCACTCCGTCTCGCTCTCACTCAGTCCGCGAGCAGTATGGTGCGAGCGAGATAAAAAGTGAATTTAAGCTGAGGTAGTATGGGCTCTTAACATAAAATTTACCCTATATACTCAGAAACACAGTAGCTTCCCATTAGTCAAAGAATTTTTGGAATTGGATCAGAAGTTCCGCAGATTGCCCCTACATACTTACAAACTCTCCAAATAATGTTAGTACAAATTATGGCTAATCAGGACTAATTAATTAGGTACAGCACGGCAACTTACTACAATCTGTCAAATTTCTTTAGATTTTCAACTTTATTACTAAAGCTTATGGTTCAAAGTTGATTGGGAAAATTTGACAGTTTCGGGTAGGTTGATGTGCTCACGTGCATTTTATCTGGTTTTTCCGGCTATTCGGACTTAACCAGAGTTCTTCATCAGCTCATGAGTTGGTTACGTGAGAAGTCGGTACCTTACTCATTAAACTCTGTTAGAAAAATCCTGAAAATCATTACACCTTCTTTCCCGTCGCAGTTGGTTACGGTTGTTTTCTTTTACAGACAGGTGGCAGCCCTACTTTCAGTGCCACATCTCAGGATTAATAATCACATTATATTTTTTATATTTAAACTTTTTTCTTTACTACGTCGGTGGCGCCAGCCTGGCATGCCTCTGATTCGTTTTTTTATACAGTTTTTACGTACATGTTTAATTTAAAAAGAGATGCTGCGCGCACGCATGTTTATTGGTAAAATTTTGATGGATCGCTTGTGTTTCGTTTTTAGAGATGTTAATTTGTTTTATAGCTTCTGTGGTAGGCTTTAAGTGGTTGAGTATGTTAAGCACAGTGTTCCTTCGGAATCCTGAAACCTTTGTCAGCATAATCATAAATGCTTGAAGTTTATGGTTGCATAATAAACTTAACATAGGTGCGTTTAACAAATTGGCCACACTGAACCCGATTCGCTAACAAATTAATATCCTTTCCTTTATTTCTATTAATAAACCTTTTCATCAAACGAACTGACGACTTCAAATAAAACTCTTTTCCTTCATCGGAAAAACGCTAAAGAAAACAGCATTACGTACAAACATTTTGATACCCAAAGCACGTATTGACGGCAATACTCAAACACGTCATACAAATGTTTGATGTCTTCAAATAGAAAGCATTGCATGCCGCGCCATTTTCTTTGAACATTCAGTCGATAATCAATTTATAGTCTTCATTATTTACAATTACTACCATTATTAAAAGACCTCTCGTAATCCAAGCTATTTTAGAAATAATAGGTCTGTGATTTCTGGACGCTAGTTCCATTGTAACTTGGCCTATCTAGAGGAGTAATTATAGCTAAGTTACAGGTCTTGGATCCCTGGATGTGTTAAGTAGGTCGTGCTTAAGTAAGCATGTAGTTTTACTCCGTGTACGTGCATATACGGCTAGTTTTTGTCGGGAAAAGTTGATAGAGAGTGGACAAACAGATAACATTTGATATGCAGATACAGCTGGGTTAAGCGTACTTCTATCTACAATGTTGGTGTACTCGTATTGACATACGATCAAAGTGGTTGTACAGTTAGGTAAACGTTGATGTAAACAAAAAACAAGCGAAGAAAGAAATTAAGCAATGTAAATGGATTAAGTAAATAAAAGTGTATGAATATTATACAGAGGACCATGAAGATATAACATGGTTTTCAAAAATCATTATGATAATGAAGAAAATGATAGTCAGCATTTATGCTAGGCAGTGTATAGAGTACTGCTAGCGGCACTCTAAACCTATCGGATAAAGTGCCGCTAGCGGCATAATAGTGGCGCTGCCTAGGCCCGGCTAAAGTGCCCTAAGTATTGCATCATCATTGTCACTGTCACTGAGTTATTTTGTTTTTATTGTTGAAGTTAGTTCACTGTAAAACTCCACATTTTCAAAACATTACATTCTCGTGTGCCTAAACGGACTCTGGCCTGAACTAACCTAACCTGCCTTTCAGAGATTTTCATTTGCTACTTAATTTTTCGTAGATTCAGTCATTGTAGTGACATTTGACATAATTATCTACAACAAATAGGATCAATCAATACAAAGGGTGGCGAACTAACCTCAGCAATCAAACAAAATAACAAGTGACAGTGCCGATGACAATGCAATTCTTACGGCACTTTAACCGGGCCGAAGCAGCGCCACTATTATGCCGCAAATAGCGGACAGCAGCACTCTATACACTTCTTTTATTCTATACAAATCCGTAAAAATAGTTTTGACCTTGCAGTGGGAAGATAAAGGCTTTAAGGACGATAAATATAATGAAAATTAAATTTTGATTTATACAAACTTTGACAATAACATTAAAACGTCATACTTCATTCTCATCGAAACCCTACTCATTTTAGCACAGAAGACAAAGTCAGACATACAGATCCACACACATACAAAATGATATATAAACCTAACACATCTCCTGTACAAAACCACATTGTTCCGCGTCATACGTCCAATGATTTTATTACACACGGACGGACGCGCGTGTTTATGTATGTACAATCGCATTATCTCACGCGTCATGTTTCTGTCATACAATACAAAGGAGATGGTGCAAGGTGAAAGAGATGGCAATATGTTTTTTCTCAGAGGTGCCGTGAGAAAACTTTGTTGGACATAAGCATGCGAAACTGGAGTTGGCGTTTTGGTTCAGTAAAGACTGACTGAAATTGTGGTTATACGAATAGCTAAAAAGAGTATACAGATATCTCTTAATCGCAAAATTATAAGACCCGTGCCTTGTAGCCTGTAGGTTAATTCATATCAACCCTCAGGTGCCCACTTGCCTAGTTAGGGGTTAAAAGATCACCTAAATCTGTTCTGCTTTTAAAACAATGTCTATGCTGCACATATCAGGAACATCATATTTTATATTAACACCTAAGCACTGTTCTTGTGACGGCATTTAAAGCGAACTACGCATCAAAGACCTGATCCTGCATCGCGCAAGCGGAGTTTACCGCGCGATCAGCATATATACTCATAAAAATCATTGAGCCACCAGACACGACACCCGTCTGGTCGGAGGATCCTCCCTTTTCTATAGAGGATGAAGGAGGGGATGAGTGAACTTTACACCTTGTTCCTCATGCCTCTATATTCTAAAACAAAACAAAAAGCCGTAGAAGACGCAAAATTAAAAACAAAATACGAGTTGTTGAAAGTTTTCACAAGTGCCAAAGTTTGTTATCAAATCCCTACAAAAGGCACCAACCGCACATAGCCCAAGAAAAAGAACATCAGCAATAAAATTTACTTTCTATAAATAACATAGCATTTAATTAAATTCTTTACTGCACTTTCACTAACAGTTTTATTACCAACGACATGTCCATCTTAAAATAAAACCGCTTCATCTTCTAACTTACGAGTCTCTACAATCTCAGTGTGATTTCCAAGAAGGCTTTCTTAAAAAACGTCGTGTAGTGTCAAATTCAGCATTTCTTTGCGTACATCTCACTTGCCACCGTTTGACGTACCTTTTTAGTGTACTACTGTTATTTTGATATCTTGATTTAGCTCGATAAAAGTTACGAAATTACTGATGTAACAATATTTGGCAGGCGTAAGCGTCTGCGCCCGTGCAAACAGTCAATCGTTTAAAACGACTTTACTTTTAATTAAGTAGGTTTAATAATTCACTATTTCAACCTCTTCCAATAGGTACAACTAAGCTACTATCGTAGCGGTTTCCAAGAAGACTTTCCCGTAAACATAGCGAGCGTTTCTTTTGACCGCTCACGAGTGCAAGTCGCAACTGCCGTACACACCTGTTTCCGTATGTAGGTAAAGGAATGAAAAGCTTGTCCAGTTCCATTGCTAATTGAGTCTATCTTAAGCTGGTAAAGTACAGTAGAAAGAATGATAATGTTAAAATAATATATAATATTATTAAAGGTACAACAAGGTTAAATGTCAGTACTTGAACCTTAAAGATAAATCAAGGTGAAGTTGGAATTATGTAAGGAACATACAGGGTCTTACCAGCGTCTAACCAGAATGTAAATTAATATTCCTAAAGGAAGTCCTCGATGGATAGCGATAAAGCTCGATATCCGATTGGAATCTAAAACTGTCATCGGTAAATTAACAGGGAACGTCGACCTTTACTTGCCACTTCAGGCAATAAAGATCGGGATTTATGTTATTTTTATATAAAAGAAAGAGCAAAATGGTCTCAGATGACGTAACAAAAGCGATTGAAAAGGTCGCTATGTCACGAAAATACTGAAATAACAATAAAACTATATTAAAAATCGACTTGCGTAATTATTCCGCTTTACTTTATTAAAACGCCAACTATTTTTTACAAAACAAACATTCTATAAATATCTTCACAGGCCGGCAACTCACGCAAACATATCACGTTCCTCAAGGTACCATCCTAGGCCCTATCTGTTCGATCTACGAAGAACTTACTCGGAACCACGTATTTTCATAACGGGATTGAAGATGTTGAAACCGGTCCTTCATTGAATAGATAAGGGTAGATAGTCTAATTGACTCTAGAATCCGTCCATGTTAATTAAGTATTAAGAAACATGTTTTTATCCAAGTCTGACTCATAGGACACTATTTGTTTGAATTTCTTTGCGAGTAATAAAACTGTAGTTGATTCTTAGGCTGGTTTTGCCTTATAAGCTGATGCTTAAAAGGTATCGACAGTGATATAAATGCAAGCAGTTCACGCCATGGCGTTAGATATTTATAGTTGAATATTTTCTACGGTCCTTACAGGCGTCTTTCCCTTCATCCATATTCATAGCTCCTCAAACATGGATTTCTAAGTGAAGTAAGTAAGTGGCTTATTTGGTTATATTGATTATAAAATTGCTGAACATCGGTCTGTAGCGACTTCAATAATCAGTCGCACTCAGGGTATATTGCCATAATCACCATCTTTGGAAAACAAGTTAGTGATTTGAATATATAGCCACATACTCTTTACAAATAAGCTGAGCTAAGCATTTGGTTTTCTATTCACATAAAGTAAAGTGAATAAACAATATGGAAACAGCTGACTAGTTATTCCCATTATTTTCCTTCGATAGACTTAAACTACTAGTAAACACACAGCTGCTCATATTATTATCCTGTATCCCCATTGTAATTAAGCAGCACAGCATTTTTCTAATTTTACTTTCCCTACAGCTAATGCACTCGTATCTATGTTTAACGATGCACAAATTACCCGTTTTAACGCATGCACCATGCAACAGGCGTCTATAAAAGCCAAGAACCCCACAAGTTATAGAGCTCAGTCATTTCTTTTAGATGCAACAGTCCTCGATCCAAATCTGTACCAAGATACCATTAAACTTTTTATTACCTCCCCTCATCCCACTTTTTGGTACCAAAAGATCATTACTTTTCTGGAATCGATTTTGTGATTAGCGTTACTTTGGATTTATTAGCTAACGCCACCGGCTATAAATTCGCCAACCACTAACTGTTGATTTGGGAATGAAAGAAAATGCGTCAGCTTGTAATAAATCAATGTCAGATGGAAACCTGACCGAAGAGATTCTACTTTATTGAGAAGTCATTTAATCCTTACAATTTGAAATCTATTGAGAGAAAAGAAAATACTAAGTCAGCTGCTTTTAAATATCTAGATAAGTATTTTCAGAAGGCTTTAAAAACTATAAAATAGTTCGTAGGTCTGTGATAACTTATTACTAAACTTCACAAAACTTTCGCTTTCAAACTATTAAAGATTCAAAAAAACATTATCGAACTTACAAATACTCAACTCGCTATCTATAAACTTTACCGCACCATTTAACACGAAAACTTCCAAACTACGTAAACCAGAAGTTAGTCAAGCGAAATGAAAAATTTTCTTCGGAGCCTTTTCAAAACTAGGACGATCGTAGCGGCTTGCATAATTTACAGCTGACTTGCACTTGTTTGCAATTTACGAGGGCCCTCTACTCTTGGCTGAGTATATCCCCTTTGATCTCGCCAGATTTTGCTTCGAATCTTGATCAAAGAACTTGGCTTAGTGGCTGCAGGGAAGGATTTTGAGGACGCTTTTGAGAGCTCCGAATTCGGGTGTAAATTTTTGGATTGGATTACGATTTGTGGAGGATCTTGTTTATACCATTAGATTTAGGGTCCTTTTATAAACGAATTTAAGGTATTCGTTATGAGAATTAAACATTAACGACATAAGGGTTTTCTAAGGATAGCTTCGCAGTAGTAGATATAGATGGAGACTTTACTACACAAACATAGACTGGTTGATATCAGTAGGCAATCAGATAAGCCAATCAACAATAAAATTAAATAATAAAAATCAAATTAGGAAATCAAATTTAATTATTATTAATGAAATAAAATCAAATTAGGTAATCAGTATTTACCTTGCTATTTAGAATCCTGATTCATCTAACGGTTGATTCAAATTAGTCCTTAAAAAAGATGGGTGCTTTAACTAAAACGACTTAAATAAACTTAAGCACTCACGTTTTTCTCATATATGAAAAACTCAAACCGACCGCAAATTGAATGTCAACCCTACTCATAAAATAATTCTAATCTAAAGTGAAATAAAAGAATTACAATTTCCCAGAAATTAAGGCAACACACGAGAGAATAATAAAAACGAAAATAAAGTCTGCACTGAATCCAATCAGTACAATTCCCAACCTAATTGTAACAGCAATAATAGAAATCCAACTCTAGAATCAAAGTTAAATCTTGTTACAAACAATAAGGTCCAATGTTGAACGACGAGTCGTAAACTTTATTGTTAATTGGACTCCGTGTATGGAAGTTACGACTGCTGATGGTAGATAAACGAAATTCATCCTTATTGATGTAGTTGAAGCTGTAGAATCAAATGTAAGGACCAAGGATGATCATAGAGATCACTTAAGCATAAACATATTACGGATCGGAGGTCTAGGACCTACAGCCTGTTAGCATAAATGTTAATTTAGTGTGGGTTTTAATTTCAAATTTATAACTGGCGTCAAGTAAATTGGATATGACAAGGCTACTGGGTTCGCTTCGTGTTTCGTCGGCTGCTTCCATATGTACATGGACTGCAGTCAAAGGTTTTCGTTTTTTTAATGTGTTACCTGTATATGGGATGGTCATCTTTTTCTACTTTATTTTTGAAGCGAGAAATTATTGCTTTCTGGTTTATTGATAATTGGCGGGTAGAATTACTTTGACAATGAAGAGTCTCAGTCGTTGTTATTGTTATTCTAGCGCCATTTTCTTTCATAATTAATTATATTCTTAACTCCTCTAGAACTCTGAGCCTAATTTCAGTACCTATTTGTATTTTGAAGCTCATTTTAACAATTCATGCGATATTTACACTGTGGAACAGATGAATTTTTCAAACATATGAAACACTAGATTATGAATTGCCTTCAAAATACTTCGGATTGTGGCATACCTGTAGGTATGTTACGCAATAGAAGTGCAGTTCAAGTATGGACACAAAAGTAAAAACTGAACAATGTAACTGGCACAAAAATATACGGAAACACAAACTAACTCATCAGCTTTTTAGAACTACATCCTCATCTCTTATTAACAAAAACAGTATATCGTTACATTTGCAACAAAATATCCAGAAGCTAGTCCAGGAAGCTAGAGCGCTGTACCGTGAATGTAACACAACACACGGCGTCATATTACACCGTTAGAAATGGAGGACCGTGTGTACACCGCTTTTGAGAACGGTACACTTTTGTTAGAATAGAACTGAAGTGTAAAGCAGGAGCAGAATGCATGACATGCTCTTGTGACTGGGATGGTTTGTTGCTATGCGAGTGTCTGTTTACTAAAACATAACATAACATCATGCTGTATACACGAGGGCGAGGGGTTAGATTGAAGAAGTACAGGGATGTCAGAAGATTTTTGTAGGAAACTGGTAGGTTAGGCAGCCATGGTTGGAGGGCTGACAACAAGCACTACGTGGGTAATCAGGCATTGACACTTATCTGATAGTATTGAAAGCCGATGCCAAGATACAACGAACGCATCGCATCGTCCATTCACGCATTTGTGTAAGTATTGACTTGTGACATAATGCCAAATACGCATATTTTCATTATTTTCAACGTGATACAGGGACCTATCGAAGCTTCTGACTTAATTATAAACACTCATAGATACTAAAGAACTAATTTAGTGCAATTTTTTAATGGCGCTCTACACACCATCACCACCATCACCATCACCATCATCACCTTCGCTGACAATCCATTATCCTCACAATAGTTTAAATTATCGTATGTGATGTGATATCAAAATCATTACTATGCACTATACTGTGCTGTGATGACAGAATTGATGGTACCAGACTGGGTGGTCCTTTTATTTTATAGAGCGAATTGACACAGAAAACATACATTACACGCACACCATACGGATCACAGTGTAAGATAGTAGGTACCTAAATAGTGGCAATAGTGAGTGGTGGCATCCGTGGCACTCACAGAAAACTAAATACTGTAATAACCCAGATACGTTCTTCAAACAAGTTACCGTAAGTGTTCCTCGATTTGTAAATAGCTTTTTCGTTTACCAACACATTTAATTTCACATAAAGTGCCAAAACTAAGCATTTGTAAATACGAACATGTCGCTAAAACGGCACTAGCAAAGTTACAACAGCTTTTAAAAACAATTCTCTAGCTAATGTTGCTCTAATTACAATTCAAAAATTTGATCCAACTCACACGGTACATAACTGACTAACAACATCCATATGAAGTACGCGATAAGGGTGGTCCTCTTTCCCAAAGAAAGGACCACACATTGTCAATGGGTTTCTTTTAAAACAAAACTCCAGGTTGTGTTGTGCTGAATGTTCGTATCGCTGAAGTAACTCCCGTATTACCTGGAACAAACAAAATGATTGGAATTAGCATAAGTGTTGTATAAACATTTCTTGTGGTTACAGAAAACATGGGATAGCTTCCGTTCTAGAAATAATAAGGTTTGTTAAACAGATTGATACTCAAACTCAAAAAGGATTTACATTTGAACTGTCAATCAATAAGATGAAGCTAGTTGCCCATTCCAAAGCGTAGTAAGTTCCTATGGAGAAGAACGGGCAAGAAACTCCATGGACACTCTTTTGAATCAAATATTAGATATTTTTGACATACCAACTTGCACTGTGATTGGACTTTAAAAATATGTCACAATGAATTCAAAAAGTATAGTTTTCCAGACCAGAATTCCGTACATTTCATTTTTAAACTGCAAATTTTCGTCTGTATGTGTATTGGGCTACAGGGACAACGGTTTACAAATTTTAATACAGTGTCCTAATTGCCTAACAAAGTCACAATACACAGCAACAGCACGAATATTGAATAAACAACACAGCTCAGAACATTTACAATATTAAATGTCGTAATAACCAAGGAAATGATATTTTGCAAGCGATTTATAGTTTACATTATGATAGACTAGTTGAAATGTATTTATTACAGAGATAGCATCGAGAATGGAGTAATCTTATTATTTATGATGGACTAGCCGTGTCCCGCGGAAACCAGCCATTTCATTTAAAATCGGCCACCAACCCACCGCGTCGCCCGTCCGCGCTATTACTTCAATTTCTTTTCTTTTTTTCTTTTTGCTCGGCTCCTAATGGTCGTAGAGTGATACTAAATAGCTTATAACCTTCCTCAAGAGTTGGGCTATCAAATGCGAAAAGAATATTCCAAATCCGACTGGAAGTTTTAGAGATTAGAGCGTTGAAACAAACAAAGTCTTCAGCATTATTATGATACTAACTGCACCCGCGGTTTCACCCGCATAAGTCTCGATCCCTTGGGAATATCGGGATAAAAGTTATCCTTTGTCCTTTTCCAGGTCATGGTCTACCCATGAGCCAAATTTCATCCAAATCCGTTCTACCGTTTTAGCGTGAAAGCGTAACAAATAAAGAAACAAACTAACTCACTTTCGCATTTATAATATTAGTTAGGATAAGTATGTAGCACTAGCTGTTGTCCGCGACTTCGTCTGCGACTCAGAATGAAAATTATCCTATGTCCTTCTCCAGGTCATGGTCTACCCATGTGCTAAATTTCATCCAAATCCGGTCAACCGTTTTAGCATGAAAGCGTAACAAGCAAACTCACTTTCGTATTTATAATATTAGTTAGGACTTCTAGTATAGATAGCATCGAGAGAATCGAACAATGTTATTATTCATGATGTATAATCGAGGGGTTATAGATTTGCGTCAAACGACATTCGATTACTACAGCGATTTAGAGATATGGATTGTTGTGATTTGTAATATTATTATGACGGTGTTGACATCTGTCTATCAAAACAATGAAGCGGGGAGGAAAGTTTATTAATTGGTTTTCACCAAGTATACCACACAGAAAAACAAGTGAAAAGCGATTATTGTTTATTTGACCTAACATAGCACCTGCGCCTCTGAGCTATATCAAATCCAGTTTTTATTGTGTAACACTGACAATCCAACGCCTTTCGTTTTGATATTTCTATAGCATTCGTTGCGTTTTACGCTGTCGAGTGGACGATTTTTTCAAACCTTTTAAGGAATGGATTAAGAATTTCTTTCAAAATCCTTCATCCCTAAAATTTGCTGAAGCCCACGAACACAGACTCGAGGCAATTCAGCTGCGACAACACGGTCATCAAAACTATTTGAGTTAGTGTAGTGTGTAGTGAATTAATAATAGTTACAATACTGTGCCTTACATGTAACACAAGTGTTTTCACCAATAAAATTATCAGACCCTAAGAAAGTGCTTCGGAATTATGTAAAAGTGCAAAACTATTCTTAGTTATAATATAACGTAATCTATCACGTAAAATAATATGTTAGAGTTAAATTGCTTATTGAACTAATAGACTACCTATTGTAGTAAAAGTGTCAAAAGTGGCCGTTTTTGACACTTTTGCTTTAAACTTTGGATACGAAACACTTTGAGTCCTGTTTTAACAACGTAAAAATACTTTATCCTCTTTGTAACAAACTCCAAGATTCAATTTTTTTATATTTATTTTCTATGCTATGATACGATTTTTTATTCAATGAGAGCGCCACTTAGCTCGGGGTAGCGCCTTAAGAACCTGCTCCTCTAAGCTACATACATCAAATCGAATTAAGTTCAGAATCAGCACTATAATGCCCGTTTTTGGTAACACTAGAGAACCTAAATGTAATGCGTAAATATTATTGCACTGTTGGATTTGAACTCTCAGGGCTCAGCCGAGCATTGAAAATCCAACAGTGCGTTTTTATTAAGTCATTACGAGTCAATTACGGTGTCGCCTAGTGTTAGGAGAAAATAGGTGTTATAACGTCAAAAATTACAATTATACTTCAACACGAGCATATTTACGTGGAGTTCTAATGAAGATTGAGATAGTTATAACTATGGGACTGGTACTTAAAGCCAGGAGGATGGTAGCAGCGTCCTTCTATCTGCTAATAACAACAAACAGCTATCACCAATTTCTCTGCCAAATATATTGATAATGGCAACGGCTCTCTGGCTTTTGACCGTTCTCTGTAACGGTTATTGGGAGGCACATGTGAGGCAATGGACATTTACAGGCTGATAAAATGAAAGTTATTTCAGTAACCTTTTCTACCGTAGAAATTGATAACGCGGGGGCGCATTAAAATGGGGTGCTTATCATTGTTCCGATTCGAGAAAAAATAGAGAATGGTAGAATACTGAGGTTTAGAGAAAACCAAAGATATTGCGGATCATAATCGTCGTAACATCACCCCTGTTTTCCGCCAAGGGCTAGGCTCAGGTTTAAGTACATAGGTACACCTACATTTGGCCATGTATGTTTATGTCCCATGTTGTAGGGGGCGAGACTATTGGCATCACCAGGTACAAATCTTGACTCCTAAGAAAGAGCAAGAAATCTGAAATTGCACCAATAATAGGTATTCTGTCAGACCTGGGAATTGAATTTAGGACCCCATACTCAACAGAAGCTCTAGTGTAAGTTTCTTTTAACCATCTCGATCTTGCGCATCGACCGCGTTCGACACTCCGATTGGCCCTTCACTCGTGAAGGCCGGCCGGCTGCCAATCGGAGCGCCGAACGCGGTCGATGCGTAAAATCGAGATGGTTAAATGAAACTCACACTAGAGCCTCTTTAAAGATTGCGATTCTTGCGACTAAACAACAAGGCAGTTAATGATCTGCCTAGCATGAAACCTGCATCTTACAAATTCGTTCAAGAATCAACAAGTTATTTACAGAAACAGAGTTAACGACCGATGAAACATGATTCAAGAAATATTGTGCGAAATATAATAAAACTGTTGCGTTTTCATTATAGAAGATGCGACAATCATAGTCGGTGAAGACGAAAAGTCATTATCATTACCAATTCGATGCACTTGAGAACGAATAGTGCTGTGGACAGGATTGCGGACGCAGTCTTGAGCAGTTTGATTTATTAGGTAGGCTAGAGAAACAGACATACTACCTTAAATGTATTGTCTTTTACACAAATTAATAAGAATAGTACGGCTAGTTAAATTAAATAGGCATAAGGCATAACTTCATATTATCTAACGTTAATAAGTGCTAGATGAAATCTTAAAACCTTGTGTTACAAGTTTGTTAAAATGAGGAGTAAGTTCTTATTGCATTGTATCTTGTAGCCCATATTAAACCAATAGGTAGATTATGCTAGTCCCAATAACAAACTTATTTACTAGACTAAACAGAATTTGGGTAAACCGCACCCAACTCCTAATTGAATAGAGTTATACAACATTTCGAAATTGTTGTGGCAAAAGGTCCTAGCCATTAATGCAAAGCCTTAGAGATAGAAATCGTCAAATCCTTCAAATATTAACATAAATTAATCATTTCTTTATCGCTAGCAGCCAAATCAGTTATGACACACTATATTATTATAATTCAGCTGTCTATTATTGAAATAATTGGTCTTCCAATCCGGCTGAGCTGCAAGGCTGCAAGCCTATCCATTGAGTAACCAGCTTTATTCTCAACATGTCACAGCCTGATTGATTTCGATATAAACGTCGAAGTAAAACGGTCAGTGTGACAAGCTGTCACAACAAGTTTTATCTAGCGTTTAATTGGTAATCTGTGGTGAGGTTATTATGGGGATCTAGACTTTGAGGTCGCGAGGTTTAAGTGTTTTAAGGCTATTTTGGTAATTTTTAGGCTGATCTCGGGAAATTAAATATAAACTAGTATTGTATCTATTTACGTTAAAAGAATATAAATTTGCAAATATTTATTTACATTCTTTGAAATACCAAATACCATGCAGGATTGAGAAAACTGATACTTCCCTGACAGATACGTACTTAGAGCATTGCATAAAGAAATAAATAAAGAAAAATGTTTTATTGTGACACGCACATGAAATACAAACAGTAAAAAAGTAACATTTAAAACTAACAAAATTAACATTATCTTTGCGAATCGACAAAACAAAAAAAAAGATCTGTGTGATCCAAAAGGCTCCTATCTCAGCATAATACTGCGCTAAAAATAAATGTACCACAACGCTGGTATTCTCATACGGCCCACTGTGATACCACTATATGTGACGTAACTAACATCATTACACTAAACACCCATACAAATTGTGCAAAATATCCGTTGTTAACAAAAATGTGCACAAAATTGCATTTAAGGGTTGTTACAAATATCGATTTACTCAAGTGGGGTGGTCTATAATGTGGAGAGGATTATAGAGGGGCGTCCTATTGTCAGGAACAGCCCCAAGGCACGTGCATCCGAGTGGGCTATAGAAAATTGGTAATTTTAGGCCTTTTGTCATCCTGTATAGGGTATTTTGGATCTAGTATCATCAAAATTATTTAAAAAGGTTAGTGTTTTTGCTAAATCTAAATTTTTAAGCGATACAATTAAAAATTCCAATAATAAAGTAAAAACCACTTGGAAAATTATTAACAATGAAACGGGTAAATCGGTTAAGCAAGATAAACAACTTGAGATTATGGTCGATAATAAATTAGTTACTAAAACAGCTGACGTAGCTGAGGCGTTTAATGAGTTTTTTGCCAACATACCTATAACTACGACTCGCTCCTTAAATTCGTCCCCATCTAAAGCTGAAAACCTTTTGTTTAGTAGTGTGTCTAAAAGTAGTCGCTTATTTAGCTTCGAACATGTAACGCCTCGTGATGTAGTTAATGTTTTCAACACACTCAAGTCTAAAAACACTGGTGATTACTGGGGAATCTCCATTAAACTTTTGAGTAATATAATAGACATCGTAGCCCCCTATCTAGCTGTTACTTTTAATAAATGTGTTGATTTAGGAACTTTTCCTGACCTCATGAAGAGTAGTAAAGTTATACCATTATTTAAATCAGGTAATAAAAATGACGTTGGCAATTTCAGGCCTATTTCTATTTTACCAGCATTCAGCAAAATATTTGAAAAGTTAATACTCAAGCAGTTGCTAAGACATTTTAATTTAAATAGCCTCCTTCATAATGAACAATATGGCTTTACAAAGGGTCGTTCGACTACAGATGCGGGTGTTGCTCTCCTGAAACACATATTTAACGCATGGGAGAACTCTCAAAATGCTATTGGAGTTTTCTGTGATCTCTCCAAAGCCTTTGATTGCGTTCACCATGACACGCTTTTGCGTAAACTGCGTCATTATGGTGTGCTAAACGAAGCTCTCAACGTTTTAAATTCATATTTAAATAATAGGTCGCAATGTGTAGATGTTGATGGTGTAAAATCTTCCGGGCTACCAGTTCAGTTAGGTGTACCTCAAGGCTCAATACTGGGTCCATTCTTGTTCTTAGTATATATCAATGACTTACCATTCTATTTAAAGGGTATCTGTGAAGTTGTACTGTTTGCAGATGATACCTCTCTTATTTTTAAAGTAGACAGGAATAGACAAGATTTTGACGATGTAAACAGTGCACTATCAATGGTTACGGATTGGTTTACGACAAATAACCTAGTTCTCAATGCCAAAAAAACGAAATGTGTAAAGTTTGCCCTTCCAAATGTTAGAAATCTAGGACCCAACATCGTCTTAGATAAAGAGGTGCTTGAAACTGTAAACTCGGCAGTTTTTCTGGGCATAACAGTAGATGCCAAACTTCAGTGGGGCCAACATATATCGAGCCTAGCGGGAAGGCTCAGTTCGGCCGCCTACGCCGTCAGAAAAGTAAGACAATACACTGACGTTGATACAGCTCGGTTAGTCTATTTTAGTTATTTTCATAGCGTTATGTCCTATGGTATTCTGCTGTGGGGCAAAGCTGCAGATATTCAAAATATATTTGTCCTCCAAAAACGAGCTATTCGAGCAATTTACCAGCTAGGTGCCAGAGTTTCTCTAAGAGATTTTTTCAAAGATATCGGTATTCTCACAGTGGCATCACAATTCATCTTCGCCAACATCTTATATATTCGGCAAAATATACACTTATACACTAAAAACAGTGATATTCACAATGTTAATACAAGAAGTAAGGATAAACTACGTGCTCCCTTTCACCGGCTTCATAAGGTTCATAACTCATTTGTTGGGCTTGGTATAACCTTTTATAACAAGCTACCCTCTTCTTTGCTAGATTTGCCTTTTAATGCGTTTAAAACTAAATTAAAGTCCAACCTTTGTTCAAAGGCATACTATTCTATCAACGACTACTTAAATGATAAGAATAGATGGTCGCTGTGATTAACTCAAGACAATGTTTAAATGTTCTTTCTCCAGAATTATTTTACCTACTGACAGGTTATATGAGTTTATATAATTGTTTATAATTTTACTTTATAAGTCAATTTATTTTAATTTTATTTTAATGTAGTGCTGACATAATCTACTCATTACAATGTTTTTTTTATGAGTTGTATTGCAATATGTGGTTAGCTAGCGACCTCGACAATTATTTATTTTACCTCGATGGTCCTAGTTTATCAATTGTAACTTCTAGTTACAGCTATATGTAAGCGGGCACGCCCTTTATGCCTGGAGGCTTTTTTTTTTTTTTTAGATATTGTTTACTTTTAGTTATTTTTATTTCTGCTTGAGTATAGTTCTCGATGCTTTTGGTTGGTATATTGGCGTGTGCTAGCTGTCATATGGCTATTAATTATAACTATTTAATTTAAATTACTTTTTGCATATTGTAAATTGTCTTGCATACTGTTGTATAGAATCATTTTTTATTTTTTTCTAACTGAACAGACAGCTGTGCTGCTGGGGAGTTTGTTGCGCCACTTCTTCTTCCCAGCAAAAGCACTAGGAAGTGGTGAAGGGTGGGCGTTTTGGGGGACTGTCTCATGTAATTTTGACGTTCGAAAAGTGCTGATTCTCAGCCTATTTTGAATAAATGACTTTTGAATTTTGAATTTTGAATTTTGAATTTAGTGTGGAGAAAAATTGTGTGGCTTTATGAATGTTATCGTTTGGAGACTCCGGCGCACAGATCCTTCATTGTTGGGTTATTTCCTGTGTTTTGTTTAACGATCTTATAATTATGTGGGAATATGATGCCAAAGTAGGTTATCCTTATAAGATATTTCATAACAATATTGGACTACATTTAAAAGTTTGGAATGAACAATAATACGATCATACAATCAGTTACGGATAGATTTAATTTCAAACTTTTTTTAGGCATGAAGACGAAGATTAGTTTCTAAATGATATTTATGCAGTTTCAAATAATCTAACAGAACATAATGCTATAAGGAAGCCAGTTCATTTAAATGTTAAGTTCCATTGTATTATGTGCGAAGGTGAGTGCGTGTGTCAAATAATTGAGTCCAATATTAACAACATTGTGGCTAAAGAAGTACCTATTCCCTATAAAGAAAGTATGAGAAAAGTGTGGTCATATTTAAGGGGGTGGCCATCATCAAACTGAATAATTTTCTCTATGGGCCTTTAGGGGCATGAGGAACAGGGTATAAAGTTCACTCATCCACCATAGAAAAGGGAGGATCCTCCAACCAGTCGGGTGTTGTCTGGCAGGCCGACTGCCCGAGTGTTGATGTCGGATAGTCTTATAAATATCGTCCGCGCGGTAAACTCTAATTGCGCGATGCAGGATTTGTGTGACGTCATGTCTTTGATGCGTAGTTCGTATGTGGAGCTGTAACTGCTGCAGGCCCAACATTATAATCGCGAAATTATCAACTGTCCCATACAAAACATCAATAGGTACCTACCAACAGGAAACAAATGTATGGGAAGGCTGACTATTTATTCGCTAGTTAAAAGTAGGTCCCTTGGAAAAAAAAATCAGTTTGATGGTCTTTACCACACCCTTAAATAGGACCGCACCTTTCCACGCCTTTCTCTTCACCTTTTCACCTGATACACGCTGTAGAATGATGAGGTTGTGGCGGCATCTGCATCACCACATGAGAACTACGCATCATACTGACGTTACGCAAATCCTGCATCGCGCAAGCAAAATTTTCCGCGCGACTAGTATATAAAACGTCCCGACAACAATCGTCGAGCATCAGCCCACCGACAAGACAAGACCCGTCTGGTCGGAGGATCCTCCCATTTATATGGAGGATGAGTGAACTTTAGACCCTGTTCCTCATACCTGTATAAGGTAGCTAGACCAACGCCATATTGAAGAGTTGAAAGGTGTAAATGAACTAAGAAGAGGAACCAGTCTCGCTCATGTTACACATAGTTAAACTCAACACATTAGGTATGGCTTGTAGTTAGTGCCATAGAGGTAAAGAGCGTGACCGACACATAAGCGATACCAAAGGTTTCTAATTATTTACATAATGAAAGCTGCTAATTTTGGTAATGTTTACTTGGTCAAAAAACTAGGTTTTTTTCAACCACTACGGGGAAGCTCTTGGCCTGCATCTCACCTGATAGTAAGTGGTGATCAGCACGAAACACAACAATGCTGTTAACATTGTTGTCATGGCGACAAACTTAGATAAGATGGTGGTAGCTAGCTAGATGGACTTAGAACAAGCCAATTTAGAACAAGAAAATTTTGCCCCCACTGTGAATCGAACCGGGACCTTTGAGTCTGAGACAGGTGGTCCGTCTGTCCACTAGACCACAGAGGCGGTTAAAACGCTATTTTGAACTTCCACTAAAGAAAAGATAAAATAATTACATACCAGAGAAATTGTTTGTGTTTTTAGACGCACCCATGATTCTAGAGACATAATTCTTAGTGCAAAGCGGGGAAAAAAAACTACGGGTCCTTGTATTCGATCAGAGGTCATCTTTCCCGCAGCCATAAAAAGAACAGACTGACTCACAAGCAATTTTGAAATTGTAGTAGCTCTCTCGTAAAAGCCTGAGAGTTTTGTTTCAACTTCAAGTACTGGTAAGTTGGAGGTCAAATCTATACCACTGAACCTACGTGCAAAAACCTTGCATGGTGGTCTCCATTCAACTCTGACTACACACTTGAGGTTATGAATAGCAATACCCTTTCTCCCTTTCCCTTACGACAAAGAAAAACTAAGAAATAAGTCGGCTGTTTAAAATCCACCTTTGTGCGATGACGTGCGACCACATAATGATGTCGTTTCGAAAGTCATTAAAACGCTTATCAATGACGATTCTGTGTCACTCACGGGTCATTGGCTGCTTGCATGCGGGTGAGATAAAAACGGGTAAGCACTTGTTTTGGTGTGATGATTCCGTATAACACTAAATAATTTTAAGGAGTGCTTTTGCATAAATGAAAACTTTTAAGAATGCATTTGCAGCACTCGAAGTTGTCGCTGTCAGAATACAATTATGGAGTATGACCTAATTTCTTTTTATGAACTTAAAAAAACGTCATAATAATGTCTTCAAGGAATCTTAGAAGATGGGAAGAATGTAGGCATCAATTCTGGGTACATTAACAGACATAGGCATACTTAATTTAAACAGCAACATCCATATACACTAGAGAATCCCAAAGCCCTTTTAGGATATTCTAGATATTCAACAGACAGAGAATCAAAAAAGATCAGAAATGTCAATACATTCCAAACGCACTGAATTGTCTACTCGCTTGTCAAAGCCAATTGTGCCCCCAGGCCCCTTGACAAACAGACTGACAACTGAACAGATGCGCAACTACAAATACGCATTACATTTAATCAATTATGAAACTCATCTCTTCCCGACACGGAACCCTAAAAGTAAAACGAATAAATATTCAATAATGCTATTGAAAATAGAAATAAAGTGGTTGCGTCATTTAGATAAGGAGGTGTCAATTAAATTGATAACAGTAATGTGGGCTGTAGGTAGATACTTGTCAGTTTTTGGATCATTAAGTTTGATATTTAAGTCGGTAGGTAAAGATTACTTAGCTTGTTCCGCCTACGCCATTGAAAGTCGATGGTTCCTAATTATGTCATAAATCATAATAGGCTATGAAACTGGGCTAAACCCACAGAGTAAATAAACTTAAACGCAGTTTTCCGCTACACCTCTAATTTTGCGTTTAGAGGAGCATTGTTTTAAGTAAGAATAGTCTAGAAACGTCTACAGTTTTCAAATTGAGAAACAACAGGGCGACAGTGATATGAGATTTTTTCCACTTCAAAATAATTTACTACTTCTGAAATATCATTAATTTCTGAAAAGATTTGCGTCTGTAGGTGCTCCAATAAAGTTGTCCAATAACGATACTATATCGGAAAAGCTAAACGTTAAAATTGTAGAAATAATAATAATAAAACAAGTTCAATTTAATTCCCATTTCCATATAACTACGAAAGAAAATGTCTGAAAGTTCCACTGAAACATCATTTAGCTAGACCCTAATACATTGTGTAGATGATAAGGGCAGAGGCTATTGTCTTTAGCAATATACTATTAAATTGCTCGATACGTTACTTCCCTTGTATATAACATAACATCACGCCTTGTTTTCCCGAAGGCTTTGGCAGAGGTGTACCTATAGTAATCCACATTTCACCATTTATTTTTAAGTCCGGTGTAATAGAGGGCCAGCATAATGCCATCAACCGGACAAAAATCCAGACTCCGGGCTGCTACAGGGAAATTCCGGATGGAAAAACCCAATAACACTTTGCCCGACCCGGGAATCAAGCCCAGGACCTGCACAGCAGTAGCGCTTGCGATCACTAGACCAACGAGGTAGTACGAATACCCTAATAGATACGATGTATAGATAAACATAGGTAAAAGAAAATTCTTATTACCTATAGTAATATACTTTTAATGCTGAATAGGTCAGCTGAAAGACGTCCACTACTGGACATAAGGCTCCCCCAAGCACCGCCACTTCGACCAGTTCTGTGCTTCTCGCATCCAGCGGATTCCTGCGGCCTTCACTAGGTCTTTCATCCACCTTGTAGGGGGCCTTCCAACGCTACGTCTTCCGGTACGCGTTCGCTACCCCAGAAACTTTTGGTCTCGGCCATCTGTTCTGCGCGCAATGTGCCCACACTGCCACTTAAGTTTGGCAATTCTTTGGGCTATATTGGTTATCTTAATTCTCCTATGGGGATCTCTGCATTTCTGATTTGATCACGTAGGGAAACTCCTCTCTCCATTGCCCTTTGGGTGACTTTCAGCCGTCTTATAAGGCCTATTGTGAGCGACCACGTTTCAGTGCCATAGGTTATCACTGGTCCTTATATTACTACCCTTTTAATGTTTATAAAATAAACTAACACATAAAAAACACAGTATAAAAGATTTTCGCAGACTTCGCTTTACTTAAGTGCTGTGATGGCATCAAAAGTACGTATATAAGAACATAGGTACCTACATTCTTTTTTGCTGACAACATAGGTGCCACTTCCCCTGGCATGTAAGAGAAATAATTACGAGCTTACATGCGGAAATGGACTCTGTTTTTAAGGTTGTGAGGTTGGTTTTTGGAGCGCAGTGTAACCCTATTTTCTAGACCGTCTAGTACTTACATTGTGGATGGATGTAGATAGGCTTTGGTAGGTCTAAAGTGCTTGTGTTGAGTAGAGTGAGGTGAAGAACGTGAAGATGACAGGAACATCATAACAATAAATATAACTTGTTTTTCTACGTTGTTTGGTTAATTTTGACGTTATTTGTAATGGATGTGAATGGTGTGTGTGTGTGTATGTAAAAGAGCGGTGTAACATTTTTGTTGTATACTAAGTATATTCTATTCTATTTTTACTCTAATGTACCTGACAAAGTATTTATTTACATAAGTGGAATTTTGCAAATTAGCATTGGTTCAAAACTTGCCCCAAACATTCAAAATTACAGCTGTTTGTTACGACAAAAAATGCCTTTGAGATAATTGTGGTCTGGACTGCAATTGACAGAATTGATTTATTCACCCATTTGCAAAACTCAATATTCATTATAGCCCGATACAGAAAAGTATTCAATTACTTCATACTATAAAACTGATACTGCATCGGTCCACTATTGATCAGAACATTCTAATTTGTTCGCCTTCAAGAATATTTTATTTAACTTCATTGGAACTGATCGATACCTCTATAGTCTATACCAGGGATGGGGAAACTACGGCCCGCGGGCCATCTCCGGCCCGCGAAGGCTTGAAATCCGGCCCACGACCGTCAAACAAAAATCAAGAGAATATTTCGTATTGTTAGTAATTTCATTCTCATTGGCAATGGCCAGCTTGCATAGAACAATCAATTGTTTCGCGAGCGCGGGCGGGTCGTGCCATGTGCTGTGCATGAGCGGTCCGAACGTCGGACACCCCTCCCGCGCGCCCTCCCTCGATTTCCCGTGTCCATGCCGCCCCCGCCGCACCGCCGCCGCAGTCGGAGTTTTGTCTTACTTCAAATCGCATGATTGTACGCCGTATATTCTTTCTTACGAAACTACAGCAGTCGCCTAACAGACGGTGAGTGGTGACATTTTTAAATCCACAAGGTAAGATGTTATCATGTTCTTTGTATGTAAATTCTGAAAACTGTTCATATAATAATATACAAGTAGCGTAAATTTCATCACATTTTGTGTCTTAAAATGATTCAATTGTAAAATATGTTTGAGCGATGTAGTGATGTTGGTTTTGTTGTTTTGTTACAGCAGCAAAATGACGACCAAAAAACGGAAAGTTGATTCTGAGTGTCGAGTTTTTAAAGAAGAATGGTCATGGAAATATTTTTTCACAGAATTTAAAGAGACAAACCAGTTTGTCTCATTTGTAATGAAACAGTGATAGTTTTTAAAGATTTTAATTTGTTTTAAAAAAAAACATGCAAATGCGAAATATTCGTCTATGACAGAGGCAGAGAGAAAGTCCTTTGTTGAAAGGCAAAAAGAGAAGTTACGTGGACAGCAGAACATGTTCACGAAGCAATCTGATACTCAGAAAGCTGCAACACTGGCAAGTGATGTTGTACAGTTCTCGCAAAACTTTATGAGCCCTCTGAACGTAGGCCCGAGTACGAAACCGCGCATGATAAAGTTGAGTGCACCATCATTATTGACATTGTATACCTATAGTTTGCTTACTGTGCAGCCACTCGCGTGCAACTTCCGAGAGCTCATAAAGTTTTGCGCGTACTGTGCTTATAAAATCGCAAAAAGCAACAAAACTTTGTCGGATGGTGAGTTTGTAAGCTAATAATGTTGCTGTAAGCAACATTATTTGTCCAGAAAAAAGTAAAGAGTCAATCTTTAGCTTTATCATGGAGAACGATAACTGATCGAATTGACGCCATCGCTGCACAATTATCGTCACAGCCGGAACAGAACTGTAACGAATTTGAATACTTTTCTCTAACCATTGACGAGAGCACAGACGTGAGCGATTCTGCCCAATTGCTGATTTTTATGCGAGGAATTGATTCAGAATTCAACATAACCGAAGAATTAGCATGCTTACAATCCTTGAAAGGAAAAACCACTGGAAAAAATATTTACGACTCTTGTTTTGAGGGTCTTTCAAAGTTTCACTTGCCTATGGACAAATTATGTAACATAACCACGGATGGAGCACCAAATATCGTGGGTAGCAATTTGGGGTTTATGGGTATATTTTGCAAAGAAAACCCTAATAATAATGTATTTTTTCTGCACTGTTTAATACACCAAGATGTGTTGTGTAAAGCAGCTATTGACATACAACCTGCTTTGAGTGTGGTTGTTAAACTTATCAACACAATACGTTCACGGGGTTAGATGCATCGACAATTCCAAGCATTTCTAAAATCCACCGAAAGCGAGTTTTCTGATGTCCTCTACCATACTAAAGTGAGATGGTTAAGCTGTGGCAATGCATTTGAGAGAGTGTGGAACTTAAAAAAGGAGATTCAAGACTTTCTGACGGTGCAAGGCAAATGGGACGACTTTAAGATCATGTCTGACGAAAATTGGCTTGCTGATTTCGCATTTTTCACAGATTTGCTGTCGCACTTAAACAAATTGAATACAAAGCTTCAGGGCAAGAATCAATTCTTAGATGAGCTTTGGGGACATTTAAAAGCCTTTAAATTGCAGCTTAAATTGTTTTGCTGTTGTGTAGAGAAAAATGAACTTACCCATTTTCCCAATCTGAGCAGTTATATCACCTGTCTCAAACGACAACTTAAAAAGGTGCGCTCAACAGCTGAAGAAACTGCACGAAAAATTTGAGAAGAGATTTCAAGATTTTAAGAGAATTGAGCCTTCACTAAATATTTTTTCGATGCCTTTTAACGTCAACGTCGATGAAACACCCGCCAACCTCCAACTTGAACTAATTGAGATGCAATGCAATACGCATTTGAAGCAACTGTTTCTTAACACCAGCAAATTGGAATTTTATAAGTCCATATCTAGGACACAATACCCAAATATAGTTGCCCACGCCCAAAAAATAATGGCTATGTTTGGTACAAGCTATTTGTGCGAACAAACTCAACTTCAATAATGAAATCAAGAAAAAATTGTCTTCGTAATAGACTTTCGGATGACCACCTTTATTCACTACTAAAATGTTCAGCATCACAAATGGAGCCGGTTAATGATGAAATCATGCAAAAACAAAAACAGTTCCACATGTCACATGTCCCCACAAAGACCAACGCTCCTCAACCTTCTACTTCGCAGCAAACTTAAAAGTTTAATTTAACTACAATTTCCAATTTCGTTCTATTCCAATAGATATTTTGTAATATTGCACAATAAATTAGTGTTTCAAAAATACATATCAATATTTTTATTTCAGTAATTTACATAGCCAAAAATGAAACAACTTGGCCCGCCATATATTTCGTTAGTATTATATTGGCACGCAAAGGAAAAAGTTTCCCCATCCCTGGTCTATACCTATTCGAAGGTAATATGTTTTCTTTATTACCTAAGGCCCCAATTACACTATCATATATTTATAATACAAATATGATTTCATATCTATCAAATTCTATGATCATAGCTAAATGATGCTGTTCTTCATTTTCTTCCTTTTTAAATACATAGGTACATGTAATACATGTTCAAAATGGATAACAATTTAGCAGTTTCAAATACCAATTTTTGAGATTAGACGGATATGATCATATTTGTACGCTTGCTGTCAAATAGGATCCCTTAACTATGATCATAGACGATATGAATTTTAGGCAGTTTTTATACCGTCATAGGTTGTTCATATGATAAAAATTACTCATACATCTCTGATCCTATTTCTATGATAGTCTTATAGGGATCTAAGTCAGCAATGGCACCTACCTAAAGCAGTGGTTTCCTAAAAAAGCGGTTAGCGGTCAAAATACAGAGCTTTTTTGACACCTTAATGTCAAAACATTTAGCAGTGTCAAAAACGCTCTGTATTTAAGCTACTGGTGTAAATTTCAATTTTTCATAACGGCCGTTATAATATTACGGAACTTCTTTCGTTACAGGAAACCAAAGCTTCATTGAACATTATCTAGCTACGAACTACTAATTAAATAAATCTGCAAAAAATTGTTCGCGAATACCTAAAGAATAAACGAATCTTCTTTATCTCTTCCAAAGTTAATTAAAAGATCTGAACTAAAGGTCTGTAGACACTCTAGACACAAGTTACCAAATGCTGAAGACTAGTTTCATTAAGTTTCAGGGAGTAAAATTAGACGCCTGAAGTCGTTGTGGTGGGAACTCATTAGCCTGAGCTCATTACGGGTTGCCACGTTTTTCTTCAAGATAATTTGTCAGAGGAGAAAAAGGAAAGAAATATATTTGAGGAAGGCGTCTTATTTTTGAATGGAGAAATATTTTTGTGAGCTTTTTAGATTTGGCATCGATTCTTCAGTTCAGTTTCAGCGATGAATACGGAAGTGAATGATCCTGTTGTACAGTGCCATTTAGCTATTCTGATTTATTCAGATTTTGATACTAGGTACTATAATTACACGACTGCCCAAAAAGGAGTGACATTAGTGAGATGTATGTGTTTCTTTATCCCACCACAACTTTTAAATGCCTGAACAAATTTGGATGTATGGGGTATCGTTACATCATACCGAGTGACACTGGCTATATTTTTGAGTCGGGGGCTGATGACTCTTAGATTAAAAAGTGTTCCACAGAATGGTCCCCCGACCGCAATGACAATTTTATTTATCTGTTTAGTCAGGGAATACAACAAATTTTTTACTTTTTAGTTCGTTTTTTGGCAGGGCAGTCATATTTTTTTTTTTTTAATTATTTATTTATATTTAGGTACATAATAACTCCAAAAACCATGCGCAGCTCTCAAATTCTCAAAGACAACAAACAAAGCTTGGAAAGTATTACAATTTGTCACAGAACTTTTCAATCCATCGAATACAAACAACAAACAAAAAAAATTAAAAAAAAATTGTCGGGTTAGTTTGATACCTAAGCGTGTAAGCATCTCTCCCAGTCTCCCTCTCTAGTGGGTACGAGTACGAGTACTAAGCTACTGTTTAGCTGACCGAAAGAATCAAAAAACTTTTTCACAAAAAATAAAACCGACTTAAAAAAAAAAACACTTTAAAGTGAAAAATAACTGATTTCGGAAGTCGGTGTCTTTGGTTTTTTATTTTCGTTTTTTTGCCACCGACTTACGAGATCAGTTATTTTTCACTTTAAAGTGTTTTTTTTTTTTGAAGTCGGTTTTATTTTTGTGAAAAAGTTTTTATTTTTTACTTTTTAGTTGTGGTAGGTATCTACACAAAACCTACCTGCTATGTAAATTACAGTGACTGGAACTATTAGAATATCATCCACATATACGAGTAGGTACTAGGTGGGAAAAATACGTATTATTGAAGCTAACTCAAAAACCTCTTTTCACATCTTGACCAAATTTATATGGGACCACTTCTGAAAACAGAATCACTAAAATCGGTTCATAAACGACGAAGTTATACGCGAACACAAATTTAAAAAAAAAGGTCAAATTGAGAAACCTCCTCCTTTTTTGAAGTTGGTTAAAACAGTCACAAAGTACCAGAAATTCTAAGATTCAATTGGTACCAAAACCTAAATCAATAATTCTAAGCACTTCTCGATACAGGATGAAAGCGTACATGAAAAGTACCGGTATGGCCATTATTACAGTCTCATCAGGTACTAAATGATGGACAGATCAATCAGCCTCATCCAGCCATACTTAGTGATTCTCAGGACGCACCGGATTGAACGCGATTTGAATAGAAATGCGCCTTAAGCTGATAATGGTTAATAGACTATTAAGTAACTTTGTAAGTTAAGGCTAGATTGATTCTGGAGGCGGATGACGTAATCTACTTGAATTAGGCATGAAGTTAAACTGGATTGGTTTATTAGCATTCCATGTCTGAATGATTAAGTGGAGAAATACAAAGGTTTTGGGTTCAATTTCAATGCAATTTCGATACAACATAACAATACGACTGTTTCCCCCGATGGGTTTTTACCTTGTGGTTTAATTAAGAGCTCAAACACTCAAAACCCGTCATTGACGATTCGTCAAAAAATAGATAGGTCCGTCTTGACGGATGCGTTCACATTGCATATGGAAACGAGATTTCTCGCGATTCGTCAAAATATCCGAATAGAAGTCACACTTGATTCATGATTCAGAGTTCAGGCCTGGACGAGCGCGGATCCGTCACAAAAAAATTACGATTCATGTTATTGACAAACGTGATTTAAAACGTGTTCGTCATTTTTCGACGAATCGTCGAATCGTGAAAAATTACGATTCGTCAATAAACACGAATCATCCTCGTGTGAATGAGCCCTTAGATGGATATAGACACAGCAAGTCACATAAAACATCAACAGACGAAGAACAGACATGTCCAT
Organism: Xanthia togata; assembly: GCA_963853775.1. Taxonomy (NCBI): domain Eukaryota; kingdom Metazoa; phylum Arthropoda; class Insecta; order Lepidoptera; family Noctuidae; genus Xanthia; species Xanthia togata. Next base: position 4,213,446 of record OY970802.1, on the reverse strand, counting down.
TCAATTAACCAACTCAGTTTATAGCAGTATTGATTATTCTCTCCCAATTTAGATACAGAACTCGGTTCCTTGCCTGTTATAGTTCGATTCAAACTTAATGGCGGCTCGGAAGTTAGCTACTCGCTGCGCAGTACCCCACCGCTCACCCCCGCTGACCCATGAATACGTTACTGCGCAGCGACTCGCCTCATATTCCGAGCCGCCATTAAGTTTGAATCGAGCTGTACCAAGGTGGAACAAAGTAAGTGTGCTAATTCTTCTGAAATCTTCAGCAAGAAGTGACTCTGGTGGAACAATTTATGTGAAAACTTCACGGAAATCGTTCTACCTCGTCGCGCCTGCCTGTGACAGCCTTTAAGTTAAAGCATCATCATCACAAGAGAGTAGGTACCTGAGTATCTTTGAATCTACAAATCCTCGCCCATCTCATCATGTAAGCGTAGCTGTTTCTTAACAAAGTAGTTACATATAACCATTTTATTATTCTCACTAGTCAGGAAACAGTCAGTTTTACGAGGACGTCCGGGTGGTGCACCTAGTAGGTAAATATCTATGTAGAGACTGTAGGAAATTTTCTTTTTATACTTGATATATTACGTGTTACGCGAAATGGTTAGTAAACTTTGTAAAGTTGTGGTAACCAATGAGTTTGTATAGGTTGACCGAGACCGTTGTACCGCGCCTTAGGAATATGCAGCGATTCTAGGCAGCGTTGACGAATGAGCGGCGGGACGCCGTGAGCGTTGATAGTCTATTTGACTTGGACTAAGCAAATTCTTATCATTCAATATTAGGGGTATAAAGAATAGAGTGTAAAGTTCACTCATCTTTTATAGAAAAGGGAGGATCCTCCGACCTTTTGATTGTTGTGGGAAAGTTATATTTATATATTGATAGTGCGATAAACTCTGCTTGCGCGATGCACAATTTGTGTGACGTCAGGTCTTTGATGTGTAGTTCGCACGTGGCGATGTAGATGCCGCCACAAAATCAACATACGTGTACTAGGGAAGTTGTTCACTCCTGATCGTTTCCACAATCAATTTGATGATGATTACCTGCCTACATTGTTCCTGATTTCCCTTCATGTACCCCTAAGGCCCCCTTCATGTGCCCATTGTTTCCCTTCATTTGATAAGTGAATAACTTTAATAGGGAAATATGTTGCGCATACGCCTATAATGGTCCTATTAACTTGACGCAGTTTTATGACTCGCGCGATAAACTACCGATAAAATCTGTTTGGTTTGTTTCTATGCAAAATACTAGCGTACTAAGGACGTTCCTTAACGATTTTTTATTTTTATTTTTTCTCATTTTTTTTGTGTTTTGTGGCGTTTTTATTATTATAGGTATAAGCAAACCAAACCATCTTGATACTTGATTCCTATCTATTTTTTTATTTTTTACTTATTTTTTTCGTAAATGGTGCTCATCATTCTAATACTCAAGTATCAGATAGACAGGTATAATCGTAACCACGGAATAGAAAAAACAGATCGTAACAATAATTTTTATTGTGCCCCAAGTTATAATAATTATGCTTTTTAAACATAGCCGCACCAATTTGAGATAATTATTTAATAATGGGAAATCAGCCATCTACTAATTCAACGGATTTCTATGAACATTCCACGTGCTTAAAATAAGTTATCTCCCAAACATGACTATCTCCGACAGTCCGATTCAGATGGTTTATTTCTAAATGTAGGCGTAAAGATTAATCACCAATAAATATGTCGAGAGCAACACAGGGAAGTGTATGTCATCGATATTTTATCGCTATCGTCACGATAGAGCTGGGCCGCAATTAGAACGACTTTATATCGATACGCGGAATCTTAATGGGCACCTCTAGTTATCGAGCTCTCGTGAATGTTTGGAGAAGACCGTAACTATCTATGTTAATTAGTTGGTGTTATCAATAAAGAATGTCGAGTATGTGTTCTTATTAATCCTGATAAGAGTTTTCCTAGTAATCTTAATTGCTTATGAGCTAGAATTCACCGAATAAATTGTTTGCACTCTTTGTACCATAGAAACTGTACCGTTGGTCTCGTGGTCGCAAGCGCGACAGCTGGGCATGGGGCGTCCTGGGTTCAATTCCCGGATCAGGCAAAGTGTTGTTGGGTTTCTCCATAAGGAATTTCTTAGTAACAGCCCGGAGTTTGGAAGTTGGCGGTGTGATACCCCCGTGCCTCGGAAAGCACGTTAAGCAGTTGGTCCTGCGCCTGATCTCTCTCCGGTCGTGTCGGATTGCCGTCCCATCGGACTATGAGAGTGAGGGAAGAGAGAGTGCACCTGTCTGCGGCGCACACACTTGTGCACTATAATATCTCCCGCGCCGATGGCTAGTCTCCGTTGAGATTGGCCGCCGTGGCCGAAATATAGTCTGGAGGACTATATAATATAATAGAAACAAGACGTTGCTATTTAAGTAAACTTAAACGTGAGCAAAAATCTGATGCAATATCCTTATCATTTAATTATTTACCACTAACTCACCTGCTAAGATCGCTGATTATGGAATTCTATTTTAAATATTCCATGCCTCGGAAAGCACGCTAAGCCGTTTGTCCCGGCTGTCATTCGTAGATCTCTGACAGTCGTTGCGGGTAGTCAAAAGCCCAAGTCCGGTCTTACCAAGGGGTATCGTGTTACATGTTTTTTTTTTTTTTTTTGGGTGGGAAATCATCAAATGACGTCTCCCGCTCTGGGTGGAGCGGGAGGGCGTGTCAGACTCTTACTGACTAAAACCCACCCGTGTTCCTTCTGTTGCCTGTGCAATGCCAGGGGGCCACGGTATCCCTTTCGGACTAATCCCGCAACCCCGGCAGGCAATGGTCTCATCGGACCCCTTCACTTGCTGACATCTCTTTGAGGCGCGCGTGGAACACAACGCGCCGTCGACCCGGGCCTGGTCCTTACCGGACGGCGAGCTACCCATTGCTCACCGTCCGCAAGCCCGCGCCTACGGTGGCCGGGAATCGGCAATCGATTCCCGACGCCCAGGGCGTCTCCTCCTGCGGCGGCTAGGGGCGTGAGGGCGCGAAATTTGCCTCTCCCTCACGCGTTCCGCCTCCTCCTTTGCGAGCATTACTGCTTCGCAGAAGGAGGTGACGGCCTCCCATGCCCTCTCGCTCCGTACCATGGCCTGGACCAGGGCCGGACGCGAGAGATCCCCGCCACCGATCGCCTCCACGAGGACACGGCGGTGCTCTGCCCAAGCCGGGCATACCTCCACCGTATGCTCCACCGTGTCCTCCGGGCGATCCACGCAGTGATGACACCCGGGCGTTTCCTCCCGCCTTATCCGAAACAGGTACCTCCCGAAACAGCCGTGTCCGGTGAGGACCTGCGTCAGGCGCAAAGAGAATATAACCAATAGAGAGCGTATAAGCCGATTTCTTCTAAGTACACGACTCACTACCGCGGGCCGGGGGACGAGGAAGAATGCGCGGCTGCAATTGGTCAGTTCAAGGTCAAGTTGCGTAGGTATGTCTGATTAGGGATTGCTCTACTTGATTAAGGGAAAATAGTCGATATCGATAAAATGGATTTTAACTTTATAAAAAATGCTCAATAAAAATCACATTAATATTTAATCGAAATCAGTCAGTTGCAAAAAGAAAAACAAGTATCCTCTTATTATTGATTTTTAAAATGAATTAATTTGGTATATGTTTTTCGAATTAGTTTTAGGGTCCTGACTATTCTTGGTAAAAAATGATAAACGAGCGTCTACATATTTCTGAATTATGCATCTTGCTAATTCAATCAAATGATTTGTTGATTCTATTTCATATTACACAGATGAAAAAACTGAGAACCTCCTCCTTTTTTTAAAGTCGGGTAAAAGTAGATAGGTATTTAATGACAGTATCTCAATTGAATAAAAATTTAATTAAGTTTATTTTTGTTAGTATCGATATCGAATTTAGCCATTAAAGGTAACAGCACAGATTTTTACGATAAAAATACAAAGGGAAAGAAAGGGATAAAACAATTAGAATTCCCTAATGAAAGAAAGGGACTTTTCCAAAAGACATCAACGCGCGACTCATCCGTGTGCTCGGTCACCCAACCACCATTTTAAATAGACCCCTGCGGTGGCTCATAATGTGATTAAATCAAAAATAGTTTTCGTAGTGTTTATTTACCGATGAAAATTTATGGCATCCTTTTTGTAACTAAATGTCTTGGAATATTTCCCACACCACTTCACCGTGCATGAAGGCAATTTTATGCGTTAAAAATTACATAAAAAATTATAACAATTTGTAATTATTTAGCGTGCACACAGGTCTAACACTTGGTCACAACTAGAATGGTTACTAGTACCTTATCCTATACATAGGCGACAAAATACTAATACTTTTCGAGCGGCGGGGAACTGTATGCGCAGTCAAGTGGTTTTATAGTCTTTGGTCAGGCGGAAGGTGAGGACGCCGTGGCGCCTCTCCAGCCACTCCTCAAAGAGGGGACTTATCGCCGCAATAGTGGCGTGCCCAGCACTGGGTTGCGACAATCGTACTCTCCATGCCGCCATGAGGTATCGTGTTACCTAGTAACTGGGTTGTAGAGGTCAGATAGGTAGTCGCTCCATGTAAAATACTGGTATTCAACTGCATCCAGTAAAACAGGAAGCAGGCCCCGGCATAGTCGGGAAAAGACTAGGCAAATTGAGACTTAATAAGCTTAGTAAAAAGGACTACTTCCAGCAACGAAATTATATAGGATTACTGGGACCTTACGATTGATTATTGTTACGTAGCAATCAAACTAAAGTTAGGTCAGTAACTTAGAGGTAATAAGTTTTTCAATTAGTCTCAATCATGAGCAGTTACATTTTATTTCTTAAATACAACCAGGAAGTCCATAAGTGAAGTTATTATCTATTGATATAATTTCATATAATTAGGCAATACCTATAAAATTATATAAATCTTAGCGTCGGTTACTTCTTGATGATGTGATTTCCGGCTAGCGGCGAATTTCAAACTAACCTATCTCTCTTCGTGGGTTTCTTTGTACAGTTTATGACTTTCTAGATATTCGCTTTAAACGTTATTATAGAAAAATGTGTGATCACCAATCTGTTTGCCACGAGCAGTGAAGTGATTCCATCTTATAAGGCGACCTAAAATATTGAAAACTGTTGTTTAAAAATCAAAAGCAGTCCATTAATTAATTAATTGAAGTAAATTATTAATTGAATAGATAAGAATTATTTCGTTTCAACGTGACAGTTCCTATTATAAATTGAAAGCGATAAAATCAAAAGTCGTTCATTCAAACTAGACAGAATCAGTATATTTTGATCGTCAAAATGACAAAAGGCAGTCCCCCAAAACGCCCGGTCTTCACCACTTCCGTGCTGTAGCTGGGAAGTAGAAGTGGCGCAACAAACTCCCCAGCTCAACATCAGTAACTTGTAAGTGACAGTGATATCATTACTTACTTGCTATTTTTGAACAGCCGTCTCACTGGTATTGCTATTATAAATAAAATAAGTAAATGATAACTATTGGCATGATAAATAATAATGTATTGTAAAACACACTTATAATGATAACACGAAACATCGCTTTCTCCGAAGATTTACTTCCCAATTTTCTACGGATATTACTGTAAACGTTGTTTATTCCTGAGATTAAATTGTCTGTGGTGTAATCTGACATTAAATAATGAATATCCCACAATGCAAAATTCCAGTGGCCTTACTGGCCTGTTGGACTCTACCAAAGCTAGAAAATGTGATTTAGGTTTTCTTGTTATCCAGTAATTGTCTTGTTGGTCTAGTGGTCGCAAGCGGTAGTGCTGAGCATGAGGGTTCGATTCCCGGGTCGGGTAGTGTTATTGAGTTATCCATCTGAAATTTCTCAGTAGCAACCTGCTGGAGTCTGGATTTGTGCCCGGTTAATGGCAATAGGGTCGCCCCCTGTTACACGAGACTAAACATAGCTGGTAAACTCTGCCTAACCTAATGGTGTATAATACTGGCGTTACAACAAGAAAAACTGCCATAAAACACAAAATAAAAACAAGTTATTGTTTATTTCTCGACCTACTCCTGACCCAGAAAACCTCAAATCGTAAAACATTGTTGACATTTCGTACATTCACATAGTGACACATATTCTCGTACTAATATAAATTATATAAACTTTATTTACCTCCGAGCTCGTTAACCCACACAAGGCGCCCACGCAAAATTACATCAGATGTCGATAAAAATCTAAAACATTAGAAATCACAGACCACGCCTCTAGGCGATCTGCCGATTGCCGTGAGGTCTTGCACGGGTTACAAAATAAGGATGTCAAGCAATCTGTAGTAATTAATTATAGGTTATTTCGTTTACAAATGTTGTTTTTGGTAGCTATAGTTTGAACAAAAGGACATTGAAAATAGTAGGTAGTCTTACACTGAGAAGTAATAACAATACCTGACTTCTGAAAGACATGTGATTGGCTTACCAAAAAAACAACAGCGAATCAAAATCATTTGTTATCTGAATTCGAATGTCTTCTAGAAATCGGAGTTAATAAAGAACTGGGAGCTGAGTTTGGGTAGCCCTATAAAATTTAAAATCACTACTAATGCTTCGCTTTTCATCGATAGTATTAAAACAATATTATTTTAAACCACCTTCTTCGCCTCACCACACTAACATTTTATCAAAATCAGTAATATTTTTATTTCCCTTACAAACACAATAGAGCAATATTCCAAAGGTTTGGTAACCCTGTATAATATTTAGTATCACAACAGCGGTCGTCGACGGGGCCGCCCACGCTCGTTCTCAATGGGCCCGAGCCGCCTGTCGCAATCCCTGATGCGTGTGCGCATATGCGGGGAATTTTAGTCTTGATACTTTTAGCAAAAGTCCAAAATATTCAAATCAAGAAAGCTAGTTTAGGTATTTCAAAACACTTTTAAAAATAAAATTAAAAAAGTTGTTGTGATGAGATGTTTTACTCCATATCTAAAATTGTCTGGAGAATTTCAAAGTTAATGACTAAAATGATATAGTATATTCTATCAAGCGGCATACACATATGTATGAAAGAATAAATTTTCACGCCTTTAAGACCTAGGCCATAATATTTGTTGATATTCGGATAGCTCATGACCTATAGAGGTGCCATAAAGAATATGAATAAAAAATCTCGAATTATTAAAAAAGTAAGTTATGCAACAACGCTAAATTTCGCGAGTATTCTGGTACAATAACAATGTAATATCATCATCATCGTCCCACTGCAGCATCATTAATCATCGAATAATAAACTGCAGGTAAAAGACAAAGTAATAATAAGTCCAGCATGTACTTAGGTTATAAAGAAATTAAATAAGTTATACCAAATTAGGCTTTTCCTTTCGTCTAGGGTCTGCCTAAGATCTTCTATCAAATAGAAGGAAAGTCATACCTTACCGACACCTCAGACTCAGACCAAATAAAAAACCAAGACTTGGCATGCCAAAACTACCTCCTCTCTGTACATAAACGCTCACACGCATACATTTACAACCATTTAACAATCAAACTTCGCCTCACTAAGTGTGTGTTTACGAAACCGGCCTGACGTCACTGTTGACAGCGTCTTGGTTTTTATTTGTTTTGAGACCGACACGAATACTTTCAAATTTTGATACCATAAATCAAAGTATCAAAACGATTAGTCGCGCCACACCATCCGCGCCATCCAGTCTAGGGAAGTGATTGTTGTTTTAATGGGAACCATAATATTATAAACGGCGATAGTAGATGTAACCCGCCGTTGTGGCAGGATTTATTAACGCTTTGTGCTAATATTTCCTTTGATTTTGATTTATTTTTATGGTTATTTAAGATTTTCCGGCTTGTATCGTAAAATTTTGTGTTTACGTCCAGTTAACCGTGGCCGACATTAGTTGTTCGTGAAAGCTGAACTTCCTCTTTGACTATGCTTTGTGTTAATAAAACAAAAGAAGTTATACTATTTAAAGGCCAGTCACCGTAGACACAAAAATCGCTTTAGGTTGAAAAATTGCACTGTCCAAATTTTTTGGGGTGTTTCAAGTTTGCATCTTCGAAAGACCAGCCGGTCGATTCTGTAAAAATCTCACCGTGAAAACTTAGGTGAAGTGAGTTTGGTTTTGCTTGGAATTGACACAATTGACAGCTCACTCCACGCTCACTTCACCGAAGTTTTCACGGTGAGATGGTTACAGAATAGCACTGCTGTTCTATTTGCGTGGTGCTCGAAAAACCTCGAAGTTTTTGGACTTTACTTATAACTTTTAGCGTAAAATGACCAGCCGACAGAGATATGAATGAAAACGTTTGCGAAAATCGGTTGTCATGATATGTGATGCGAAGTAATAAGGAAAATTTCGAGAGAAAAGTTTTGAGTAAGTATATAGCTTTAAGAGTAGGAGAAGACCAAAGAAACGAAGGATGGACTGTGTGAAAGATGATATGACGAGAAAGGGGCTGACTACCAAGAGAAAAAATAACAAATAAAATATAATTGATTCAAGTATAAAGTAAAATTATAATTTAGACTAATTACAATCGAGTAATATTTAATTCTAACTGTAATGTAGACCTGCCTGATCTAGGTTTATGAAAACCTGTGTTTCAGGCCATCAATTTACATCAAACATTTAAAAATAAGACAACAATAATTCTATTAGAAGCTAAATTAAAAATAAGATATAATATTCTCAATGACTTATAATTATTTTCAATGACTTACAGAGATGAAGACCAATAGAGAAGTATGGCAGAAGACATTTTGCGCCAACCCCATAAAAAATTTCATAAGGGCAGAAGAATTAATGAATGACCGCTAATTAGCCATAGCCATCTCAAGTCATAATAATCCGCAGTAGCTACGTCTTAGGTAGGTAACCAAAGTTAATCACTTGCCACAATATACGCACTGAATTGAACTGTAACCATAATGTGATTCCTGCTGCAGCGGTGACGCACTGATTCATTGGTAACTATTTATTTTATATACCACGTAGGTACTAGGTTTATTTTATAAACACTTGTAATAATAAATATAATGCTATCGGCCGGATTTCCTAAGCTATGAGTGTTCATGATAATCCCTACTTCTACTGAATAGATTATCGAGTATTGTGTGCGACGGTTGAAGTAAACACATTCTAAAACTATTTTATCACAACTATATTGGTAAGTGATTAAAACAAGAAATGTTAACTAATGAAATATAATATGTTATTCTGGAATTCCCAAACGACATAACTTAAGGAAATAGCTACAAATTTATCGTGATAATCAGCATGAGACTTAATGAAAACCCAAAATTAAATCAGTAGAGTGCGGACTCGACCATTCATGTCGGTTTATTTATTTCTCAGTAGCAGTCCGAAGCCTGTATTTGTGCCAGTGTGCGGTTGATGGCAATAGGCTGGCCCACTATTATATGGGACTTAAACATAATTGGTGTAATGTGTGTGTACACTGTACTATAGCTACACCTCTGCCTAACCCTTCAGGGGTCACAGGTGTATGTATACGTATTCTTTAGCCAAAACAATGACAACCAACCAACCCAGTAATTGTAGACACAAGTTTACAAGCGCAACTCCAGCACATGGGCACATGGGCCATGGGCGGCTTTAAAACTCTGACACCACGTTAGTCACTAACCACACGAAAAGAAGAAGAGCGCAACTCCAGCACAATTCAAAATAAACAAGTCAATTTATTTAACGCCACTTCACAGATTTAGTCTATGTACCTACGCACGGACGTAAAAATATCGCGTCGGGATTTTATCGTGCACTGGATTTTCAACTGTCGGTGTTGAGCCGACCATTGATAATCCAACAAAGTGCATCCCAGAGCGTCGAAAAAACACACTGTTGGATTTTCAACTCTCGTCGCTAAGCAGAGCGTTGAAAATCCAGTGCGCGAATAAAAATGCCTGCGGGAAAAAATCGCTCGTGCCTGCCTGGGCTTATACAGATGGAACACTCCGCAGTAGGTATGAAGCTACCAGTACGTGGCGCGGGCCCGTCTTGTCGGGCCAATTCAGTGAGTGTAACTTAGTCGGAAGATCTAAGAGTTCCGCGACACGCGATAGAAAGAGAGGCTACTTCTAGGTGAATAGCACTGCGACGTGAATTGCACTTTATTATGTCAAAGCAAGAGTCGCTTTTTATTTAAATGATTTTTCGGAGTATCCCTTCTGTAATAATCTGTGGCCACGGCGACAACGACATTGACAAGAGAACGTGCACTATTGACATAAGCAGCTATAGGAGTATAGACAATCAACGAACATAAGCATAGACTATTATAGAAGTAGGTATAGACGATTGAACATGCCAAGTGCCACACATGTTGTTTGACACTCGATTAAGTTTTGCTTATGTCTGCTGTCAGCAGAAATAGCTTTGTTATTGTTATCCAAGACATACATATGTTTAGTTCGGTTATAGTATATTCAAAATGGCTGAAATCTTCCTTTTGTTCATGAATTTGGCATATGAAGACCCTGACCCTGGGACTGTGACATTATGACAAAGCTGGAGATAATGAGGTATTTATGAGTAGGTTTGTGTGTTATGGTTTGTTCATGGGGCAGTCAACGTATTATAGTCAAATGGAAAACCTTTAAAGTCGGTTAAATTTTTTGGAGTATACCAAGAAAAAAAAAACAATTCTGTAAACGCTGGGGCCACATCTGCATCTATCGTGACGAAGCTTCGCACAGTGATACGATACATGCAGAATCAGATGTGACTAACCATAATCGGTTATCGTCGCGATAGTTCGGTCTGCGTAGCACTTATCGCCCCGGTGGCGGATAATAAACGTGGCGAAGCCGCTAATGTGACCACCATTAGCGCGATAACGTTTTAGCGAGCGAAACATACGAAGTTTCGGCACGCATTGCTTTTTCACGATAGGCGCAGATGCAGCCGCAGCTTAATAGTAACACTTGATCGAAACACTGAACGTGCTATCGCATAAAAAATCCAGACAAATAATAAAACTATTCTTGTACTGAACTACCAAGCACCGATAAACAAAAATTCATCCAATAAATGCTAGTCGTAAAGAAAACATCAAAAGCATACTCTTTGTAACATGTAACAAACTAATAAAACTGCTGTATCCACCATTTTCCGCAATGCCGAGAACGTTCACGAAGATACGTCTGAAAACGTTTTTCATCTGCGAAAAGCCAATCTGAATTCTAACCACGAAAATCAATCGGGATCCGTAGGTTTATGGCCGAATGAAAAAATGGGCTCAGAGAACAAAAAAATAATAACAAGGGGTTTTTTGTGAGAACAGGATAAGGAGAATTGGTTTTGTGTTGTCTGGATTGTTCTGGTCAGATGTACCTTTTGTAAATAAATATTTTAAAGTACAACATAATGGAAAACAGCCGAGATCTTTGTTTGAGATGTAAATAAATTGAAGAAAGGCTTTGTTGTGTCATGTCCTCACAATCCCAAGATATTGAAGGAAATTGCTAATCCAATGCTTCATATGTTTGAAAAAATCGTCTGCTCATCAACGTGATTAACGCAATGAATGTTGTTGAACTGTCAAAATTAGAGGGATTGCCATTGTACGTTTGTTACGTAATTATACCTCTGGTAGTCCATCACCTGTTTACTTTAACTAGTGGAGTAGGACCATAACAATTACACAAATTCTCAATGACGTAGGTACTACAATTTATTTTCGTCTAGTACCAATGTGACTTTTTCAATAGAGATGCTGACTGAAAAAAAACTATTTAGTCCGTCAGTCAGATAATAAAAAAATATTACACACGTATTTTTTGCTTTATCATATTTTTTTTTTAATATAAATAAAACGCATTAAAGTTGGGGGAGTGGGGGCTCGCTACGTCACAATTCAGTATAAAATCTACCGGAGAGTGACGTCATGCCACATTTTAGCTCAAAGTATTAAAAAAAAAAAAAAAGTAAAGTAAAAAAAGAAAAAATACGTGTCGAATATTTTTTGATAATCTATCTGAAGGATTTTTGAATTTTTAGTCAAACTTTTTTTTTTTTCCCTGTTCAAATGTTTCTGAGTTTATCTCGGACATCACGGACATCAAATCAAATCAAGTCAAAAGTCATTTATTCAAATTAGGCTGAGAATCAGCACTTTTCGAACGTTAAAATTACATAAGACAGTCCCCCAAAACGCCCACCCTTCACCACTTCCTAGTGCTTTTGCTGGGAAGAAGAAGTGGCGCAACAAACTCCCCAGCAGCACAGCTGTCTGTGTCATCAGTGAAGGAAAACGAAATCACAAACCCGTCTTGAGCTAGCGTCGTGCTCAATGAAGCCTTTGCTCTGCAGTGGGCCAGTAACAGTGGCCCACTGCAGAGCAAAGGCTGGTATTTTTTTAATTTTTTTTCCATCAATAAATTGCCAGTGAAAATGTGGTGGCAGTATCTACGCATTACCTATAACATGATAAATATGTAGGTAAAACATAATTCCTCAATACATTAAATTAACACACAATGATAAATTTAAATGAAGTCAATTGAATATATAAATTAAAATATATACTTCTTGATAAGGCTGTAACGATTCAGTATAAAATACAGTATTGTTAATCAAACATAGTATTTAAACAGGAAAAATGTTGTTCGTGCCGCTCCAATGCATAATTAGCAGTTTTGTGTATCGAAGTACAGATGTATAACTTTTCATAATTTTAGCCAATTTTTCCCAATTCATACTAGCAGAACAAAAACAACAAGAAATTAAGAAATTGAAAGTAAACATCAAAATACGACGGCCATTATAAATAATAACCATATGTATACAAATGATGCCCAAATCCCACGTGGCTATAACCATCGCCCACTATTTGCTTGCCCCACTGACGTTATCACAGATGTTGGTAAATATTTGAGAAAACCGTCTAAAATAGGTGATGGTTTTGTCTCTTCATAAATATGAATGACATTTATGTTATCTAGTTTGCATTCTGTTATTTGTTTGTTAAAGATTTCCCCACGTTTGTTTGTTTTATAATAAGGTGGAAAACTACAACTAAAGCTAATATTTACGAAAGCACAAACGGGTGATTCTAAGTTAAGAGGTAATACGTTGTATGAAGTAACGGCACGGCATTTTTTTTAAATATTTTTATTTATGAATACATTGTTTTATAGAAACTTTTAAGTTGAAAATGTTTACAAAGTGGCCAGTCAATTTGTTGGTTTTATCTCGTTTTATAAGTGACCAGGGGAAATACTCAGTACAGGGGAGAGACAAGATACACAGGGGAAGATACTTTATGAACAGGGAAGAGATACGACATAATAAAAACAGGGTTATTTTAAAGAATCAACTTTATTTATTAATTTTTATTTTTAATTATGAATTATTTATAATCAGGCTTTTCATTTCTTAGCAGTTTTTGTTTATAAAATTAAATGTTTCTTAAGCGCTACGTACAAAACATGAAAAGGTTTTGTACTTTTCATGTTTTCACACTTTTCCTTTCCATCAAAACAAAAAAATAACTTCTACTACTAAATACTTTACTATCAATACATTAATGAAATAAAAATAAACAAAAGCAACTCTTTTAAATAATAGTATTAAACTTTGCTTGTACAGACGCCAGCGCATCAACCTACTACAATTTTCAACTATAACACTAAAGTATAAGGTTCAAAGATGATTAAGAAAATTTGAGTTTCGGGTAGGTTGATGTGCTGGCGTCTGTACTTAAACTATGGTAACTTGGTGAACCTTTAGGGTGCCTTTTTTTACGGTTGCCTTTACGTTGCCTGGGGCGACGGTATCCCTTTCGGACTTTCCCGCAACCCCGACAGGCATCGGTCCCATCGAACCCCTTCAGTTGCTGACATCTCTTTGAGGCGCGCGTGGAACACAACGCGCCGTCGACCTGGGCCTGGTCCTTAGCGACGGCGAGCTACCCATTGCTCACCGTCCGCAAGCCCGCGCCTAGGGTGGCCGGCGAATCCCGACACCCAGTTCAGTGAGGGCGCGAATTTTGCCTCTCCCTCACGCGTTCCGCCTCCTCCTTCGCGAGCATTACTGCTTCGCAGAAGGAGGTGACGGCCTCCCATACCCTCTCGCTCCATACCTTTAGGGTGCCTGAAAAAATCTTTATACCTTCAGCAGATCCTATTTTTGCTGCTTTTTTAGATATGTCTACATCATCTACGGTGAAAATTTTAATAATCGGGCAGGTTTTCTCAAGGGCTTTAGCAAAATCATCTATTGATGAAATATCGGTGCCACTCGGAACTAATCTATCTGCAGTTCTCTTGCAAGTAGCACCCACTCAAACTGGAGCTCCCTTGCCTGGCTTGACTGGATTGCCTTGGCTGGATGAAAATTCCATGTGAACTTTCTGTAAAAAAGTCATATTACATTGTAAAGCTAAGATAGACATAATGCCAAGTAAAGGTTCAGAGAACACGGTAGAGGTATTAATGAAAACACGTACAAATGTATCTCCCCTGGAAATTAAGTATCTCCCCTGCCATCAAGAGAGCCAGGGGAAATACGCCAGGGGAGATACATTTTCGATTGATATCTAAAATAGCTGTAAAAGTGTTTCTCGTACGCAATTCACAACCAAACGTAACAATGTATGCACTATTCATAGTGAATATTTGAGTATATATTAGTATTTTAACAAATAATTGCTAAATAAAACTTACCAGAGGAAAGACTGCATTCACTCAACACTTCTGCAACCAGCGAGTGGCGTGACTAAAATGACCGATATAATGGCTACGCAGTCGGCTTTTGCGTCGCTTGCTGCTTACTTCACGTTACATCCTATGTACTCTAGGTCACAACTTCCACAGATTAGCAAAACAAAACTGATTTTTAAACGAAAACAAAAAGCCAGGGGACGAGACACGAAACACGGAGGACAAATTTCGACGTTGATATTTTTTATGAAAAATTGAAATATAAGCAATTTTAATTGTAATATACTGTTACTAAGTTATCTTTTTGTATAAATTTAACGATGCTAAGGTAATTTTTGAATTTTAATACATTCATAATTACTGGTTTACAAATAAAGTCGGTTGGGGGACAGACCAGGGGAGAGACATTTTTCTTATATTAGAGCTTGTTGTGACTAAACTACGTTCATTTATGTAATAAATTTGAGTGACCACGTAGAAAACACTTAGTTTTAAGTAATGAATAGGTTAATTATGAAGTTAATATAAAAAAAAGTTTTTTTTTTGTCCTGGCCATCGAAAGTACCTCTTAACTTAGAATGACCCAAACATAAATGACTATAGTTTGACCCACACCGCTGTACTGCACCGTAGACATGCACGGCGGGGTGGGGGGCAACGTTGACGAATTACCCCCCGCACACCCCCATTCTCGCCGCGCAGTTACATAAGGCGTTGTACAATGCTCTCGGTCAAACTATAGCTTCTGCCACCAAGTTCGTCCGCCTATTTTAACATAAAACATTTATATCCTATGGCACTCGATAATAGTGTAGCTTTCAATTTGTGAAAGAATTTTTGTAATAGGATCAGTGCCTACCTACTTGCAGAGCTTAGCCTTTACCAACTTATTATAATAGTTGTAATTTGTAAGATTAGTCAAAAAATCTCAAGGACAAAAAAGCGACGTGAGGCTCGTAATATAATGTATGATGCAATCCGGAAAGTGAAAACAAAGGACATTGTAAAAAATGGCCTATGAATCAACACGTATGAAATCTTTACTATAATTATTAGTTTATTTTATAATTTACATTAAAATTATTACTATAAAACGGACCCTACATAATTTCGAAAACATTTTTAAAAAGTAATAACTTCTTTCTTATTCCCCAGCGCCATTATTTTTTGTTTCAATTTCACATTTTTGAATAGGCTCACTCAGCGCTTGATCTATGAATAAGGTTTTTATTTACCAACAAAATAAAGCGGCTGAAAGCGCTGTGTGAAACGAGCAACATCGACTGACAGTCGATGAATTGACAGATGACACTTTGACATTTGCTAGTAATGACAGTGTCATCACTCAGAGTACATTTTTCTATTGGTCATATCTACAAATAAATTAGTGTAGAAAAATAATGGTTCGGACTCGTTCCAATGTAAATGTAAATCCAATATATTTTCACTAATAAACGCTAAGTTTATATGTTTCTATTGACTTAATTATAAACCTAAAATCCGAAGGCGTTTTTGATTTTTTACAATTCTCAGAAGTGTCCGTGATTTTAGTTTAAAATTTCAATCGAATATATGCGTTATTTAGAACACAGAAAGTAAATACACGTGTCTGTTGGTTCTTAGGCGAACGATGTATGGACGCCGAACAATGTCCTTTGCAATTTGGCGGACGCCTTTGACTGACTTGAATTCAAATGCAATCCAGTTTTCTCTCTTAGACTCTTCGTTGCATTAACAATGTACTTAGTACGAATACATAGGATGGTGTCGGTACAAACTTGTGAGCTGCCAGGTAGGTAGGTATAAAAGCAAAATAAAATAATAATGCGTAACTCATAGTAGATGAACGGTTTAAGTACAACCGGAGACGATAACGATTACGGCAGTAATCATGTTATTTAATGTGTTAGATCCCCTGTGCTAGGGAGCTAATGCAGTGTCAGTGTCGCTATTTATATGCCATGATTCGCATGCCAGCCAGGGTTAGCTTATAATTTGCTGCACCAGAAGACAGTTCAGCTCTGCCTCCTGAAGTACCCCTAAACTTATAGAAAGAAAGGAAATCCGTTTATTTGCGAAAAATATGACGCAAACATAGAAACACAAAGAAAAAGTTGGGGGAAAATATGCGTCACATCCACGCAAAACGGCCATCGCTCAGCATAATATCTTCTCATAGATTACAAATTCTGTTCCACTTTTGAATAATAGGTATCTGCTTGATAATGTCCATCTGGATTCTAGACTACGGGACATAACGAAACTGGTCCTGAAAGTCACAATTACACTTCCCCAGTTCCCTACTGTTTAGTATCGAATATTGTAATACCTAACTTTATATTTTTGGCTACCATAAACTCAAAACATCTACGCAATTCAAATAACCTCCATAATATGTAAAATACGACCTATCCCACTGTTATCGTAACAACGTCGTAAATTATAATGTCATACGATGTTAAAAGGAACGCCTACTTTATCAGACGTACCTACGCTACGTTAGTATTCGAGTCAATGATAAACAAAAAATCAACGTGACCTTGCCGATTAGCGAATTCATTAACACAGACTTGACTTACTGAACTTTGACATTATCGCTACTATAAAAAGAACAATCGCTTCCAAACAATATTTGGACAAACTAAATATTTGTGAGTTTTTATCATACACATATTTATATCCGTTGTCCACATTAACAAATTGTTAGATACGAATAGACTAGCCAGAAACCGCATGGCATGATCAGCCGATCTATTCCGTAAGAATCTTACGTGAAAACTTAGGTGAAGTGACCTTGAAGATTTCTACAGAATAGACGGGCAGAAGCAGTTCCGTGATTATTGATTTTCCTTTGTTTTAGGTTACAAACAGGCTTTTGGGCCTTCACTTCTATCGTCGCCTATGCAGCCACAAAAGGAATTATATATAAATTGAAAGGAAATTTCACAAGCCAACAAATATATCAATGTGCATAGTCTTTTCCAAACTATGGGGCTGGCTTCCAATCCTTCCGTACGCTGCTGAATATTAGTATTTTTTATGAAGCGACTGCCTATCTGACCTCCACAATCCAAGTACTAGGTAACTCCATACCCCTTGGTAAGACTAATTGTCAGACTTTTGGGCTTCTGACTACCCGTAACGACTGACAAAGATCTACGAATGACAGCTGGGACCAACGGCTTAACGTGCTTTCTGAGGCACCACACCAACCCTTAAAATTAACACACCAAGGTTTCTATAGTGGTAGGAGGTATAGTAATAGATAAGTGACAGTAAATCCCAAACAAGACCTAACGCAATTACTACAAAAAAAATATACTATGTTTTTCTTCCGGAACAGAAAGCAATCAAACATGTAATTTACCTTCAAGCAGTGAAGGAAGATATCGTGAGAGAAATCGACACGTTCCAAGTTTTAATGAAGACTAAACTGTGTAATGACACAAGGAAGGTGACGGGTGAAACAGGCTTTTGTGTTGAGTAGACTCGAGACACGGAAACGTGCTGGAAAACATGATTGACAGCATAAACTTTGAACTGAAGGAAGCAGTAAATATACACCTTCGAGACTTGATTTGGTTATTAGCGCTTAGTTGTGTTGTTTTTGTTTTGAATCGTTGTGAATTTACTTCTTCTTTCTACTATGGATTTCATAACAAACCAACATTTTTATGAAGATTTTAGCAGACTGCAATAAAAAAAGCACAACATATATTAATAGCCGATGGGTCCGAAAGGTTCTGTAGTGGCGACCGCGTGAAGACGTAGCATTGTAAAGCAAGGTGGGCGATGACCTTGTGAAGTTTGCAGGAATACTCTGAATGCGATAAACACGGAGCTGGTCGAACTAGTGGTGCTTGGGAGAGGCGTTCCAGCAGTGAACGTCTCTCGGTTGAAACGATGATCATAATATCCTACTAATATTCTAAACGCGAGTTTGTGAGGATGGATGATGGATGGATGGATGTTTGTAACTCTTTCACACAAAAACGACTAAACGGATTTGGATGAAATTTGGCACACAAACAGTTTATATTTATTTATTTAAACTTTTCACACTTATAAAAGTACAAAGGCGGACTTAATGCCTTAGCTTAATGTCTTAGTTTATAACCTGGATTAACACATAGAATACTTTTTATGCCGATATTCCTAAAGGATGAAACCGCGGGGCGCTGCTAGTAATGAATAAAATAGCCTCCTCAAGTGATTTCTTAACTAGTATTTTTACGAATTCACTTCCCTTTCTTTATTTATTAATCCGTCCATCACTCCTTGATGTGCGTCCTTTATCCCGCTTTGACATTTTCATTTAGTCAAGGTTTCGATAAAGTGGTCAATCGAAATGTTACTGTTACGTTAAATCATAAACATTTAACTAGCGATACGTCCCTGCTTCGCACAGTTTTTACAGCTTCACAAAACATGGATATTTCTTTATTATGTGTAAGTTTAATATTAAAATGACACATAAACCTTTCGGAAGAAATTCTCTAAATGATGGTGAATACTATCCAAATCCGTTGCGTAGTTCAGAGGGCCTAGTGTGAGTTTCTTTTAACCATTTTGACTTTACGGATCGACTGCGTTCGGCGCTCCGATTGGCCCCCCTTCACTGGTGAAGGCCGGCCGGCTACCAATCGGAGCGCCGAACGCGGTCGATGCTTAAAGTCGAGGTGGTAAAAAGAAACTCACACTAGGGCCTCAGAACAACAACGTGGTCACACATACAGACACGAACAGCGATTTTAATGTATATTGTGTAAAGATAAAGATTGAAACTGCGAATCCGTTGAAGTGGTGGTGCCTGGGGAGGCCTATGTCCAGCAGTGGACGTCTTTTGGCTGAAATGTTGATGATGATGAAAGATAAAGATACCTAAACACAATATTCCGGGATTATATTTATGGGGATTGGCAACGGATGTGCCCAACTCGGGCCTACAGGATTAGTTTTCATTTAAGTAAATATCGGGCAGATTTCCAAACGCGTCCAAATGCGTCAGATACATCAAAACGAATCTAAAATCTGATTTCAGTCAGAAATCGAATCGTACCGATAATCCAATTTAGACAAACCGATTTCAGAAAACCACGGCAAGAGTAGATTTGCATAAACAAGTATTATGTTTGAATAGTTTTGATCGATACTTACAAGCGAATAATAATACTAGAGACGATCGAAACTGTGAACCGGAGGCGCCGGCGCCGCCCCTGAAATCGATTTTGAAAACGATTTCAAAATTGAAATCGGATATTTAACCGTTTGCGTAAAAATCCAAAAACGCCCATGTCTACCAATAACGCTTTGCCTGGCCGAAGTTTCAAGAGAATATTTCCAATATACGTAGATTCTAGTCTCAAGTGCTTCTTTGGCACGCAGAACAATTTTCCACTTTACCCAATGGCCATTAGCGATATTTGGTGGTGCTGCGAACACTGCCAAAAGTGGTTTCTAGTACTTAGCCACTTCACACTGTTACCATTTGTTTTGTTACTCTAGATTAGATATTATGATAATTAATCATTCATTTGAAGTAAATTAGGCTGACAATGGTAAACAAATTTGATGTCACACATGTGTATAATGGCTCCATTTAGGGAGATATCACGGAGTAGATAGCAAATGGAGTTCTTATAGACAGAGAAATTAAATGATTGCTTCGCACGATGCTCTTGACGGTCATTCGTAAAGTTGCTGAGAGTAAACAAGCCGTGTATTGAAAGTTTAGCTTTGGTGTAGCGCGTTGCTGAAGAAAACACAGTTTATTTCGGGCATGAATGGAGTTTATTTAGAAACTGCAGCGAATAGAAAAGAGGAAACGAATTAACCAAGTCACTATTAAAGCCGACGTGCATAAATAAATACATATATGCATAAGATATAGCACTTCATTAGTTATTCTCTCCATGATACAGATACACGCGCCTAGGCATTCGAAAACATGCAATAAATCAGTCTCATGCACACTATGACGCGACAAGAGGAATGGACGTGTATTTATAGAGAATTTGTCATGTCATTGATTCGTATGCGAGGTAGAAGTAGTGTAAATAGTTTACAATCTATATGACTGTTATCATTGTGCTGACGTGTGGGTGCGGTTTGAAGTATTGCCTACGGGCCATTTCCTCAAGTGCAGGATACTAAGGGATTACTCATGAGACTTAAGCAGCGCATTCACGATCAAACTTGAATGACGAAAAACCATTTGTAAGTTATTGCAATATAACTCTTATCTCATTGTTATAAAGTATAAATCAGAATAAACGCCGTGTTTGATAAAAGTCGCGGTAATCATTCTAATTTATACCTTACCTTACCGAAATAAGAGTTACATTGCAATGACTTACTAATGGTTTTATGTCGATCGTGATAGTCCTGCCTTAGCAGTTGCTCTGATAATTTTTTGCGAAGCAAGAATGTCAATGGTTCTTCATTAGTGATTTCATAAGAGATGGTTTAAAAGAAAGGTGGCTGGCTTTTCTCATTTCCAAAAAAATCTAGTCATTATGTAGCCGTCATACTTCTGCTGCATTTATCAATGAAAAACCCAAAACCGACTTGCCAAAGCCCAAACGCAACAAAAACGGTATTAAAAGCAATTGTCCATAAACCTTTTATTTTTCTTTGTTATTGAGGCAGGCAACTAAGCACCTGAATGCCACACGGGACTTCATTTAATAATGTGACAACTGTCGTGCTCTATACAAATGGGTGCGCCTCTACGCTACCATGGAATAAGAAATCAATACAGAAACGAAACTCATTTATTTTTCTTTTAGCGTGCGTTGATGGTAGCAAAAACAAGACTACAGCTACTCTCGATCAAGGTGCTTCTAGATTTCGGATGATCAAAATCGATCAATCAAAGTTGACCACCTCAAAACAAGTGATGGTCGATCAATGAACGTGGTCCGGCTGCCGTGTACCACACTGCTGAGTCGTTCTGAACAGTCGATGGCATCGGTCCACCGCAATCTAGTTGCACCTTCACTCCGTGGTCCTGTACACACGACTACTATATCAAGCTATACATTTCCAGTATAAGCTGACCTCTCATTGTACAGACATCCTATACAATGTCGGAAATGTATATCTTGATATCTAGCCGTATGTACCTACACGCTTAAGGCATAGTGGTCAATTTTGTCGATGATCGAGTGACATACGTCGCAAATGATGGTACGAAACCATCTGACTGGACAGATCCACTCAAATCTGTATGGTTCTTTCCTCAAAAGACCATTTCATCTCCATGGTCTTTTTTAATCTACATGATCCTCACATGATGTGACCAAGATTATGTCTGGACGTTAAAAGAGACTGTGACCTCGTCGGAAAGGAAATAAAGTTGCCAGGCAGAAAAAATATTGTTTTGAGTCGGTAGCGCCCTCTAGGTTGGTATGAATTTCTTATTAGAGGAGTCGGGGAAATACCGACCTCATCTAGTTTTTAAAATAAGTATTTTTGACGTTTAAAAGTTTTTGTCTAAAACAACTGACAGAAATAAAATCATTTAACATGTAATCCTGACTGCGTTAAACGTATAAACACTTGATACCTACTATAATAGGCATATAAAATGCTTGTTTGCAGTCTGCGGAGCGGGGCTGTCCCTTCTGTAAATTCTTATTCCATGACAACTACTAGGAAATGGGTCGGTGACACACTTCCGACGACACAATAGTAAATTGCTTCCCTTAATGATATGTGGATGTGAAGCAACAGTTAATGCAATTAATATATTAACAATGGATGTTACTGACAGAATTGAGAACGTGTTACAAGTAATAGACAATACATTATTTAAGACAAGGGCTGAAAGGCCCTGTTCCACAGTTTCACTTCGATTGGCATTCTCTGTCAGAATAATTATTATGGAATTCACGGTCATCGTAACCGAGGGAGACATTGGAAACGCTAGCGTAATGACTTAGAAGCATTTATAGGACATTGAGCATACGAAAGCTGTGGGACAATACAGGTTGAAAGAAAAAACATAACATAACATCACGCCTTGTTTCCTCGAAGGTTTGGGCAGAGGTGTACCTATAGTACACCCACATTTCGTCACTTATGTTATGTTTAAAAAAAAACCTTAACTACTTAAAAGTGATGAAATAGCTCTGTTCTAAAAATAAATCAATGCTTAAGAATAAAGATGCACTTCCATTGTCAGCTATACAAATCAAAGTTTTAAGTTTCTTCTAGGTAAATAAGTACGAATTTCACAGAATTCAAAAGTGTTTTACTTTAAAATCTAGAACCTAAAAGTAGGTTTGTGTATGTACGAATGTAATTACGTAACTGTGATGTTCTGTGAAGTCTGTTTAGCGTCTGTAAATCAGCTTGTGAAATGCTCACGGTATTTTAAGATGGGTGAGGTACGTTTCCATTGGAACTTACGTTACGAGAAAATTAAGTGAGTGAGACTTTCATTGGGTGTAGTGGTCGCACGCAAGCGTGACTGCTAAGTTTGCTATTACTGAGTTCGATATTGGGAACTTGGTCCAGAGTCTGGATTTGTCCCCAGTTAACGGGAAAACTGTCGCCGCTATTAAATAGGAAACCTACTGCATTAAATTTCAAACATTTCAGGCATGATGGATGGATTAAGTTTAAGGCAAACCGAATATTCTGCAAATATTCAGCGATGAGATATTAGTATCCGTTAGATGTCACATTATCATGTATGAGGCTAGGTTTTAGATAACTTAGCAGATAAATAGATAAGATAAATGCTATGATAAGAATGACTGACATTGCTGATTATACTGTTTGATCTATTTGAGTCTTTCTAGATAAACTAGAAACTTTATCACATATAGTCATCAAATAGAAAGTAAGATAGGGTGTTCAACTGTAAATTATTATGTAGGATGTAGTAGTATGATTTACCTTATATTACAATTAGTACAACCGATACAGAAAGCCAAAATAACTGTGCATAACTTTCGACACAACAATGATTACAAGCCAGTCTGGCCACTCCTCCTAAGTGAACCGAAAGCATGAAATAACAGCATTAGTTCTACAGTTTTCAATCCAGTGCAGCGCTGAATTTGAATAGAGAAGCCGCTTATTAATCAAATATCGATCCAATGTTACTGGATTCAAACGATTCTGGATCAATGTAAATCAGTCATAAGATACAATGTTTCTCTTACGCATCTCCATTCGCCATCTTTATTTTTCCCGTAAGGCAGTGGTCACAAGCCACGGGTCGCTTCCACGTGCTGTTTCGTTTTACAACTTTTTAATTTACGTCACAAGAGGTGCTTACTCGCTTAAATTTATGATTCGCTCAAAGAACCACTTAAAAACTTTACGGTGGGTACATGTAACACGTAGTTTTAGGGAATTAACAGTAATATAGGTTTAAGTAGGCGTTCAGGGGTGTTTAGAGAAGGTGTTAAAATGTTGGTATTTTTTTAAATGGTGAATCTCCATTAGGTATGTCTTTACTCTTTGATCATGTGTGTTAATGGGTTGACCTTTGAGATTATTTTGTACAAACTCACGTCTACGTCAGAAACTACAGAACGCCACCTGCTACGATCCTTGCATATTTTTATTTAATACGTAAATGATCGCACTTATGTACCAGAGTAGATATTTTTCGGAGTTATGTGTGTTTTCTGTAAAACGTACGTACCGATCTATTACTCGTACTTCAGGAACCTAATTTACAAGAACGCAGATATCGCTACCAATTTATAGGAAGTAAAAGAGGTAGGATCTTAATTGTAACCTGTACTAGATAAAATGTGAGTTAAACACTACAAGCTGCCGCTGTCGCTGGAAATCAGCGCTATGGCTTTGTCTCGCATAGGGTCGCAGCATTATGCTGAGCGATGGCCGTTTTGCGTGGACGTGACGCATATTTTCCCCCAAATTGTTATTTTTTGTTTTGTGTTCTTTCTGTGCGTCATGTTTACCGCAAATAAACATATTTTCTTTCTTTTTTATTTATAAGACAACAGAATATTAATTGGTCGATTGGTCGACTCTTCACGTGACCAGAGTGCTGCCCTTTATTTTGGCCAAAATAATCAGCATTACCATACAACGTGACAATGCTACCAGCCTTTAGGGAACTTTTCCTGTTGACAGCGATGCGGACAAATTTTTTGATGACCTAGGTCATTAAAAAAGTTCCATGATTCATTCCCCGCCTTTTTTATTGCTTTAAGTACAAATTATTATTATTTTAAGTCTGTTAGCGTATTTATTATGTGAATATTATCTTGTGTAAAATTAACAGAATACTTATAGTGAAGAAATCGCCATTTCCACCATACCTAGTCGTGACCCGCCTATCTTTATTGAACATTATTAATTTACAAGCCTATCATAATAACGTTATGTCATTAAATCGTAAAACATGGTTGCAAAACTAGTAGGTACTAATATACGCATAAGTACATATAACTTACGTAAAGACAGTACACTTTGGCATTACGTAGGCTAATAATATACTTATGTGTCATCCCATTTTTTAACAAACTTCGAGGAGGGGGTTATCTATGTTCGTCTGTTTTCTTTTTCTTTTTTTCTGTGATATTTTCGTCAATTGTGGACCGATTTTGAAAATTATTTTGTCATTTGATAGAGGAAACTTGTGCGGTGGTTCTATATAAATTTTATTAACTTTTCTTGCGTAGTTTTTGAGTTAGCTTCAATAATACGTATTTTTCGCACTTACTCTTGTGACTTACTGATGTTATAGTAACTTTCTGTCACTGTTATTTACATAGCAGGTTAAGCAAAATTAAGAAGTCCGTGGCAAAAAACGGAAATTCAAAACCAAAGACATGACTTCCGAAATAAAAGTGATTTTACAATTTGTAGTGTTTTTTGTTTTCGTAAATCGTTTTTTTTTTTTTTTTTTTTTTTATATTCATTTGTTTTCTTCTGAAAGTAAATAAGTGTTTCGTTAAATAAGTTCCAACGCTTTTTTACAACATAACAAAACATCACGCCTGTACTCCTCGCAGGGTTAGGCAGAGGTGTACCTATAGTACAGGGTGCATTTCGTCAATCATGTTTAAGTCCCATGTAATAGGGGGCGAGCTTATTGCCATCAACTGGGCAGAAATTTGGACTCCGGGCTGCTACTGAGAAATTCCAGATAATGCTGCCATATCCTAAATTCCTAAGGGCACGCCTTCCTTACCATTACCGCGCCCCCCGGTCTACTACTTGATTTGGAATGGCCTCTGTAGTCCCATGAAACATGAGGCTCCAGTGGCTATTGCAAATCTTGGGGTTCATTCGATTTATCGAGTCTGGTTAAACCGCGTTGGGGTCGGCGCATTTAATTAATTCGTTCATAACGTGGGCATATTGGCAATTGGCAAATTTTATTGACAAGTTCTAAATGGCTATATTATAAGGTTATTACATAAGCATTATCTAAAGCTAACATTAAAATATGTTGTAGGCTATCATTGATTATTAGAAAGTTATCTAATAATAATATTATGCGAAATAACGTTAGGCAGCAATTTGCGAAATTAATCGTCGACCTTCAATAGTAATTGGTAGGCTGGGCACCGTATCTGACAATTAATATTATATAACAATCTAATCAACAAAATGATCTACATTAAGGCTTTATCCCCAAGTGACACGATAGAGAAGACGTCAGGCTTTTCATAGACTATAGCAAAGTACACACCACGAAAAAAAAATATCAGTGTAATATTATTTTTTTACCTTTTTTTTGTCAACTTAAAGAAACCTGCTCCTCAAAATACATAGGTTTCACGTAAACCTATGTATTTTCATGAACCAGTTAAACATATGTACTTACAAATAGGGAAATGGCAAATAATGGACCAGAGAAAAGATGGATGGATTCTGTGAAAGATGATATACTAGCTGGTGATGGTACCAGCGCGGGGGCTCTGTCTCGCTACGGGTCGCAGGATTATGCTGAGCGATGGCCGTTTTGCGTGGATGTGACGCAAATTTCCTCCAAACGTGTTCTTTTTTGGTTTGTGTTCTTTCTTTGCGTCATGTTTGCTGCATATAAACGTATTTTCTTTCTTTTCTATCTTCTATATGGCATGGCAGACACTGGAGACAGTATATAGACCAAATCGCTAGAAAAAAGAAGACTACATATACCTATAATGATAATGTGGTCTAGGTACAAAGAGAACAACTTACTTTCAAAAATAATTTCACTCCAATCACTTTTACCCCAACAATGGACTAAACAATCAATAAACTAGAGCGAACGCCTGAACAAATTGATTGTTACAATAAATACAAAGTATAACAAGGTACCTACATAACTGTACAGCTGACCTGTTCCGATTCGCAACTAATGTACAGTTTTGGCAGCGTCTCTAGTTCAAGTACAATCAGAGGCAATGCCAAGGTTGGCACGCAAATGGTACGTGTGAGCGAATTGTAAATCATTGGCAGATACGGTGTTATGTTTAATTGCGATGGGATTTGTTTGTTTAGAATGTGCGTCAATGTGTCTGTTTGTTGTAGGTAACAGTAAACAATTATTGTCTTCTGTTATATTAAAGTACATCTTCTATTTTCTCTCTCGGCTCTTTTAGCAAACTTAAGTGACAATGGGCCGGCCATATTAGCCGTAGAACCGATGACCGAAACGTGTTCTTGAGTGGAGACCGTGAATTGGCAAAAGTAAGGTAGGACGCCTTTAGTGGAGCGACGATCTTCGCAGGGTGGTTGGTAGCAGCTGGATGAGAGTTGCCGAGAATCAAGCTGAATGAGGCAATAGGAGACTCCTATGTCCAGCAGTGGACTGCAAATGATTGAAATTAATTTGAATGATGAAATGTTATTCTCTCGTGAAAACGGCTCCAACGATTTCGATGAAAGTTGCAATATAGGGGGTTCATGGGGGCGAAAAATCGATCTAGGTAGGTCTCATATCTAGGAAAATTCATTTTCTCCGTATTATCACCCGAGCAGTGCTCGGTCCAATGTTTGGAACAAGATGGCTACCTTAGAATAATGACATGGCAGCATGGAATTAGTATGTACCATCCTATACATACCTACTATTTAATGAGCATTCACTATTTTCAGCAGAGCAGAGCTGGAGCGCCCAGGTAGGTACTTTCCATAAATTAAAAAATCTGATAGTTACAATATTTATCAGCCGACCATGTCATTTAGTGGGCACAATTCCAGGCACGATCCAATCCTGTTTATATTTAAATATTTATCAAATAGGTGATTGTTTCTTCGTCCGGTCGACCTTGAACACTAAGCCAAAAGATCAGTTCGAAAATTTTAAATGTACACAAACTCACGGCTTCTTTCCATTGGGGTAGGCTGGAACTACAGAACGCCCCTGCTACGATCCTTACATACTCTTTTTGGTTATTTCACGTTCTGGTATGGTCTGGAAAATGTACTACCTTGTTTAACTACTAAAATGTGGACAACGATAACCACTCTGACTATCTAAGTACCATTACTAATATCATTAACATCATAAAAATAATCGATCATACGCTCAGACAATCGATTAGGAATCGATACAAATTAATCGAGACTTACGTAATACCAAAAGTGAATGTACGATTAGGTCGTATGGCGATAGTTAATGAGTTCTGTATGCAAATAGATGAATATCTAGGCTAGATTGTGTTAACATTGCCCTGTTCGTTAGGTAACGAGTTTCGATCGATAACCAATCGAGTTGTCCTGCTAACGGGTTGTTTGACTGATAAAAAGGCGACCAAGTGCATGTCAGACTTGCACACGAAGGGTTCCCTACGATATTTATAACTACCTTTTTTAACGCCGAGGAAAACACGTTTCTTGTATGAGGACCCCCTTTAATTTTTAACTTCATTTCATTCAAAACTACATATAAAAAAAACAACTTATTTATTCCAACTAGGCTGAGAATTAATAACTTCGAACGTCAAAATTACATAAGACATTCTCCCAAAAACCCGCCCGCCCTTCATCACTTCTAATAGTAAGCAAAATAATTTACATAACGCAACACAAAAATGTTCAACATTTTTATAATTATGGTTTTTATAGGTATACTCTGTGAAAATTTCAAGTGTCCACCAATTACGGTTCAAAAGACAGAGCCCTGTGACAGACGAAAGGACGGACAGACAGCGGAGCCTTAGTAATACGGTCCCGTTGGCACCCTTTGGATACGAAACCCTAAAATGATACCTGTACAACAGGCGTGATCTCATGTTATGTTTGTTTGAGCATACAAACTGTACATTTTTAGCATTTATTCCGGCTGAAGAATCAATAACCTTGAAACCTTAACACCGGTGGCAAAGCTCAATGCTGAAGGAAAAAGAATATCAGCCCTAGATTGAAAACTTATGCAATGAGCAATCATTGAATATTTGTTAGAGCTGAAATAAATATAAACTAAATTATACTAATTCTATGTTCTATGTTATGGGGTTTGGTTTCCGCACTCAGTCAATAAGGTGGACCATTGTGCGTGGGCCATAGCGGCCGTTTGGGTGGTTATTCCAACCAGCCCACCTCCCTCCAGAAGGTAATTAGGTCTCCTGGTTTGTCTAGAACATCTGTGTATGATCTGGGTGACCCGAGGGTGTCTGTTCTGATCTGGGTAACGCCCGTGCATACAAAGAGCACGTGCTCAGCCTCCATGCTGCAATGATGCTAATTATAGGTATAGCAAAGGATGTCAGTACTGTAGATATAAAAGAAAGAAAACATACCAATAACTTAGACGAACGAAGTATTCAAAGCTATTAGAGCAATGTTTCATACTTTAGTTCAGGTTCCAAATTCAAGTCTCATTATTGACCAGCGGATTATTTTTGAAATACCTGGGTAGACCTGGCTATAATGACTTACTTTAGGCACAGATGAATTCAGATAGGTCACTCCGCATTTTAGGTATGAAGCTACAAGTAGGTACGCGGTGAGCTCGACTTGTCGAATTCATTGAGCGTAACGTAGTTAGAAGATATAAGAGTTACACGGTAGAAAGAGAGGCAAATTCTAGATCTTGGTGAATATAACTGTAGGTAATTAGCGCTGAGCAAACTGAATTGCACTTTATTGTGTGGTAGCAAGAGTGGCATTTAATTTAAATGATGAATACTAATCTGTGCTTTAGGTTTGAGTTTAAGATGGAACTGACAACAGTGACGATAAATTACATTCTTCCACTTCCAAATCAGTGGAAAACCATATAAAACCGTTTAGAGAATATTAAAAGGAGATAGATAATGCCAGGGACGGTGATAAATCGGGCACAGTTATAACCATAAAACCTATATTTTGTAATAATAAAGGTCACACTATAGACACGACTCTTCGTTTACAAACATTACATCATATCCTACCATATCAGCTTTCAATTTATTAAAGTCCGTTTTTGATCAACAAAATTGAATAACATTTTAGACAGAAACAATAAAAACATCGGCTATGGAAGACCGTTGTATCGTAATACTATAAAAGATAGAAGACAATAGTAATAGTAACACTGGGTTTCTCTTTTTTATGGCATTGTGTTGCAAAATCCAATCAAATTATTTTATTTCGGACAACTAAGAGATCCATAAAAAGTGTGCATCTAAAATACTAGTGTTAGTAACTTAAACGAAACACGAATCAATGGAAAGACCAACTAAAACACATAACAGTAATTTAGAGTACCTACCTATTAGCTTTCGTACAAAGAGAAAATCTGCAGATAAGTATTGTTGTGGATTTTTATAGCTTTAAAAAGTACACCATTATGATGGTGTTGTTGTCTTTATTCCCAATAGCTTCCAGCATCATTAAAGAACTAAATGAAATTAGTCCTGAAATTCTTCATTCATGACCAGGGTCAAGTTCTGTCACAGCATTTGACTTTTTGACGTAACTACAGAACGCCATCTGCTATGATCCTTACATACTCCTCTTGCTTCTTTTACGTTCAAACATCTGATCATAATATTATTTCCATTTAATACTCACCTTGCTAGCCATTGGACATTGAACCTTACTTAAAATCTACAATATTCACTCCACTATTTAATAACAGGCTTTAAATATTTCGTCAATAGGTATGCCTTGTTACCAAGGCATCATGCCACAGCTGAAAGCATCGTCAATAACAAGCTTGATTTATAGATAGTCTCCAGTAGATACAAAGTTGCAACAAAATGAATTCGCCAACTGAAAACATACCATTCGAATTTAGAGCAATTCAGAACCAGCAAATCTTGACCTCCCTCATCCTTCTATCTTGACGAAAAATGGTTGATCCGGCGGAAACGTGAAGAGTGGTAAAGGTCATCATGAATTGGATTTCAAGTGCATTGAAGTCTTAGCTTGGCGGGTTTCCAAGATATGACTTACGCCATTTCATTGCGATGTTTATTAAAATTTTATGTTTAAACATTATGTGAGTGTAATTGTTAGTGAATTAGCGTACGCTTGCACTGGGACGATAAAGAATGGTGAATGAAATGTAAATACAAGTGTTTTTTTTTAGTTTTATGTGTTATTTTTGGGCTGAACTTCTGTATAGTCATTGCGAATTACGCTTAAGCTAAATGACGATGACGAAAAGATTCAGGAAATTGATACAGCCTGAAAAATACAAAACTATTCTGTAAAAAGTCATCGTTGAACTTGCCAACATATCGGAAGTAAGAACTTGGTTTTTACTCGATTCTAGTTTGGTAATGAGTTTTTACAGAATAGTCAGGTAAGCAGAGGAAGGCCAACGGTATGATGTAAAGGTTAAGTGAGGAATGATTTGAAAGAAAAGGGAGTTAATAATAGCGTGTCGGTTGACAGGGCAGAATGGAAGAAGAAAACGAGTTCTGTCAACCCCAACTAACGTGAAAGAAGGGCAAGAAGTTGATAAGTCAGCTAGAGGGATATAAAAACTTCTATTGTTCTGGATTCAGAAGCAAATGTCAAAATTTTCTGAAATGGCGTTCATTATGTGTCAACACTGACACTTCAGGTCCGTGCACCTGTCAAAAGTGTCAAAGCGCCTATATTTTCTTTAGTCGTGACTGACTGATGAACGAATGAATGAAACGAATGATGAACGCCATCATATATTTTATATTCATTGCCGAAATGGAAGACCTCTTGTCAAAATGGCGCCAACTGATGGCGCCCGATTTCCATGAAACGGAGTCATTGCAAAGACCTTCATTATTGCGGCCCTTTGGGGTTCCGTAACAATTGCAACTGTCGCTATCATACAACACATCATCCAACCTCAGCCATGCTGTTTGTTAGTAGAAATATGTATATATACCTATAATCCTCCAGACATTATTTCGGCCATGGAGACCAAGCTCAACAGAGACTAGCCTTCGGCGCGGGAGATATTATAGTGCACAAGTGTGTGCGCAGACACAGCTGCACTCTCTCTTCCCTCACTCTCATAGTTCGATGGGACGGGAATCCGACACGACCGGAGAGAGATCAGGCGCAGGACCAACGGCTTAACGTGCTTTCCGAGGCACGGGGGTATCACACCGCCAACTTCCAAACTCCTGGCTGTTACTAAGAAATTCCTAATGGAGATACCCAATAACACTTTGCCCGACCCGGGAATCGAACGCTCAGCAGTCGCGCTTGCGACCACGAGACCAACGGGGTAGTTAGCAGAAATAGGCAGGAAGAATCGAAGAAGTTATATCTATACACCGTAAGGACTATTTCTGCTTGCAGCGCTCGGCCGCTATAGAACCGGGACGCGGTAACAGAGGCGGTCATTGTGTTCACGGGATTTTCTTTTCAAACTGCTTAGATTTGAAGTTCTTCGATAGTACACACTGAGAAAACTGACAATCATAAAAGAGGTGAATTCAGCTTAAAGTATGATGAATTCACTCAAAGGACGGAGCATAGTGATTCACCAAAAAGAACGATGATAATACTGATGTTGATGATAACAGTATTTAAGATGATGTGTCACCATGGATTTAGTTTTAGTTACCTACTATTTTTCGATGCCTTCCTCATATATCCAGTTATATCCTATTAGTTTTCCTACAATTTTTCGGTGACTTCCTCACATATTCAGTTATGTCATACAATTTTTCCAACTATTTTTCGGTGCCTTCCTTATATATCCAGTTATATCCTATTATTTTTCCTACTATTTTTCGGTGACTTCCTCACATATTCAGTTATGTCATACAATTTTTCCAACTATTTTTCGGTGCCTTCCTTATATATCCAGTTATATCCTATTATTTTTCCTACTATTTTTCGGTGACTTCCTCACATATTCAGTTATATCATACAATTTTTCCTACTATTTTTCGGTGCCTTCCTCATATATCCAGTTATATCCTATTATTTTTCCTACTATTTTTCGGTGACTTCCTCACATATTCAGTTATGTCATACAATTTTACCTACTATTTTTTGGTGCCTTCCTCATATATCCAGTTATATCCTATTATTTTTCCTACTATTTTTCGGTAACCTCCTCGTATTTTAGGTTAGGTCCTCTTACTTTTCCTACTATTTCCTCATATCTCTGGTTATAGCCTATTATCTTACGGAGGTCGCCCTCAATAGGAGGATTGTGTTTTTTAATAAACCAATTAATATCTCTATAATACACCAGTGATTAGTTGTAGTTCTACTCATTCTCCATCAGTAGGACTACAACTAAATACTGGTGGATTACACAGAAATTGTTTGGATTATTAGAAATCACAATCCTCCTATAATTGAGGGCGCCACTGGACTTACATGATCCCCTTATTTTTAAGTATTCAATATTGGTTCTTTCCTTTTAAATATTATTAGGTGTGAGCTCAACATTAAAAAAAACTGAAGAACCCTAAACTTGAACCTTAAAAAAATGGAGAGTAAGTAAAAAAAATAGAAAAAAGTACCTTGGCAAGAATGGTAAGAAGGTGAAAAGGGATGTATGTATAAATTAAACAGAAAATTGAATGGTATTTTTATTTCCATAGTATGAATGAATAATTATTATATACTCTAAACATTTATATTCAGTATAAAAGAAGACTGTTTTGTTTAGAAACATCCTCGCCTTAATGATTACAGTATCTATTTGTCGGTCATTATAAAGAATCATTATATACATTATGTTCAATAATTATAGTTTTTACAAATTAAAATAAAGGTTGAGACGAGTAGAAATTTAATTTACAAAAAATAACAAACTTTACATTAATGTACCTATAACTAAAACATTTTTGCCCTTAAGGTGATTGCTTCAGGGTAGCCGTTTTTTGCAATTTGCAGGCCAGTGCTAGGTTGTATGTTAATTAAATGTTGCACGCGGGTGTAAGTACATAAGTTGTACTACATACGTCTTACACCCGCGTCTAACATTTCAATCAAAACCTAGCACTGGCCTGCAAATTGCAAAAAACGTAAGAAAATTTGAATTTCGCGGGCTACCCTGACGCTTTCACCTTAAAGCTGCATACAATAAATTGGTTATATTATTATAGTAAATATCTATTTTCAAGTAAAGTGCTACTATAAACACTCCGATGAGACTAATCTATCCCTCATACAAATACTTTACTTTAAAATCTATTACTAAAGGTGAACGCACACTTTTCAGAGCCGAAGGAGGCGAAAGAATCGAATTTTAGAATTACTTGTATGAAATCCTATGGAACCTCGCACACTTACCGAATCGGACGAATAAGGTCGTACGATTCGGTGCGGATAAGTGTGCGAAGTTACATTGGACTTCATTTAAGTAATTCTAAAATTTGATTCCTTCGCCTCCTTCGGCTCTGATAAGTGTGCGTTCACCTTAAACCAGCTATTGGTGCTGGCTCATACCATTACTTTATGCGGACACCGTTATCGGGCCGTCTTTATAGGATATCCTAAAGGGATATCCGATAAATACCGTAACTAAGGGTAGATTACTAGTTGAGCGCACTCTGCTATAAAAAAATAACTGCCCTTGGACTCTGCAGTGCCTCAAACTAGCAACGCCGCGTACGCTATAAGTACATAATTAATAATTATGTAAACGTTTCCAAAAAAAATTGATATTACTGGATTCAAAATAAAAACACCTTAAAAATGAGCAAACGAGTTAACTCGTTTGCGCATTTTCAAGGTATTATAGCAGCGACCGTAAGCCGTTAGAATACCTACAGAATTTTGAAATTTTTACTCTAGGTACCATCTACTTGTAATATATGACGTGTTACCTCGCATTAGAGTGAGCGTGTTAGGACACGGAGAAACGGCATTTTGGCAAGGAAAGCACAGATAATCATTACCACGTTTAACTTCATAAGAATTGTAATGAGAATTAAATTCAATAGTTTCAAACATACAGCAACGGAAAAAAACCTCTTCAGTATCTGTCACCAAAATTGCATCAATTTGGCCAAAAGTGGGTAAGAATTGTTCATCATCTATATCTACAGTAACAATAGAGTTCCGCTGCCATATAACACCAGCTATTGTAGCGGAAGTAACCGAATATTTGAGGACAACGCCAGTGCCGAGATAAAACTTGACAGTGTCTCCTGAATTTAATGCGCGAATCCGCAGGTGCAGACATTATGAAGATGGTCTATCAGGCACTGTGTCAATCGATTTTAAACTATTGCAACACGACCTGGGGAGGTGCCGCCAAATCTAACCTGATAAAAGTCGAACGCGCCCAAAGAGCGGTCCTTAAAGTTTGTTGTTTCAAACCCCGCCTATTTCCCACAGTTGAACTGTACGAATACTGCCAAGTACTGACTGTAAGGCAATTATTTATTCTGGCCACAGTCATCAAACAACACTCCCTGTCACATTACACACCGGGACCAGTACGTCGAAACCACCTTGTTGCCACATCATTTCCAACCAAAACATCTTTCAGCCGTCACTTCTTTGTTTTCCTAGGACCATACCTCTATAATAAAATTCACAAAATTCTATCTGCGCACATTACACACCGGGACCAGTACGTCG
The DNA here is from genome assembly GCA_963853775.1 of Xanthia togata. Lineage (NCBI taxonomy): Eukaryota > Metazoa > Arthropoda > Insecta > Lepidoptera > Noctuidae > Xanthia > Xanthia togata. The sequence goes on along the minus strand of OY970802.1, from coordinate 4,177,786 downwards.
AAACCACCTTGTTGCCACATCATTTCCAACCAAAACATCTTTCAGCCGTCACTTCTTTGTTTTCCTAGGACCATACCTTTATAATAAAATTCACAAAATTCTATCTGCGCATCAACTAAACCTGTACGACCTTAAAATAACTGTTCAAGATTGGCTACTTCAGCAGTCATATACTGCAACAGAGGGTCTGTTGCAGGTTTTGGCTTAATTAACCTACAACTTATAGGCACATCATTAACATACACACTCATTGCACAAACACACTTACACACACTCATGCACAAACACACACGCGCGAGCACACTTTCACTTTCACATACACATAAAAACCCCACTTATGTAATTATGCTAAATTGTTTTGTTCTTATCACTTTATACTTTTATTTTTAATTTGTTATTAAACCTTTAACATTGGTACAACAATGATAATGTAAAATTCTTTCTGAGTGGAAACCTGGTGATCTGTAATTCAGGTGTTTCACTACCTACCACAGGCATCAGTGATTCACAACCATGTAAATGTCTTGTTTATGCCAATAAATTATAAATTATTTAAAAAAAAAAATGCAGATTTTTTTCCTAGTATTTTTGTTGTAGGTATTGTATTTTTCACAAACAATTCATTGAGCATAAGTTGACATTTTATTGCTAGAGTCTTGCAAACATTGACTCGATTAAAAGATGATCTAGCCACTAACTTAGATACCCTGTGCTTGGCTTCAAAACGCATAGCCCACATGTTACGTACGGGGCCGAACTTCATTAGCATGGTAGGATAATGAGTCAGAAAATGAAACTTTGGCTGCAGGGGTGATTTTGTTAGCTCCGTGTACAATTGATTAAATTCTGCTATTATAACCCGGAGTTGAATATTGGTGTCACTGAAGACCCTATGACTTAATAACCTGTCGGTGATTTGCCGCAACATAATGTATAATTTCCATACTTTATTTTCTAAAGGAATGTAAAACCCGGCTATTAGGCTGAAGTATCTAATAAGGGTAAGCATTTCTGATGCTGAAGTTTTTAATTTTACTTTCGAACCTTGGACAACTAAACAATTACTTGGTTTTGAATTCCTATCTGGTCCATAATCAAATGAAATTATTCTTTGTTGCAATACTGAGATCTTTAAAAGACCTTCGGCAAGGAAGTGGTTTATGACAAAGGTCATTACATAACGAGCTACACCTTCTAATATATCATGCATTGGGTCTACTGCTACATTTTGAAATAAATCAAATCCTGTCACCTTAAGCCAACAGCATGATTCTTTAATGCCCGTGTTAGGTGTATCGTTTTCTTGCAATTGAGCGTGGTATGAAGTCATATTTCTAAGCAAGTTACTGTTTTCATATAGAGCAGTTTGCAAACCTTTCTTGTCAATGTTACAGATTCTGCAACACTTGTTAGCTGAAAAACTTTCAGTAAACCCGAGAATTGAATTCAGGCCTAAATTATCGCCAGTTATAGCAACAACCTTCAATTTTACGGTTCCTTTAAAAAACTTATTTTCTATAAAAATTCCTTTGTTTTGCAAGTAATTCAATTCCTCAATAACAGGGTCAAAAATAGCTTTGTTTCCATATTTAGTTTTGTCAGCAGAATGGCAAATAGCTAACAGCAAAATGTTATTCAACAATGAAAATAAATGTGGTGGGAGTGCTGGCAAGGAAACGTATACACCACCAAGCTTATGCACCCCAGCGTGGCTCCCCAAAGGATTTCCAATTTCAAAATCATCATAGTATACTACTAAAGGAAGAATAATGTCCGACGCCTGCGGTGTACACATTGCCAGCCATACAGATCCCTGCATTACATTTTCTAGACACATTGGCCTCATCGGATTTTCTTCACGGATTATTAAATTACCCCTTAGGTGGTTCAAATAATCCGTTACATCTTTCCAAATAGTGTCAATGGAAAAAAAATTCTTCAAAACCTGGCGAAGTTGAATTACTTGCATTGTACGTGGCTTGGTGTGTAATGTTAAAGTGTTACTCCTTTGTGAAATGTCAGGACAATAACCAACGATTACTTCATGTGGTGGTATAAAAGAACCTAATAAATTCAATTCTCGGAATCTCAAATATTCTGAACGAAACGGAAAAAAGATGCCCTTCAAAGCTGTGTTGAACTTATGAAGTCGTTTATTAATTTCGCTTCCAGACATGCTTTCCTCATCAGCTAGCACAGGGCCGAATACGGACATTAAAGACGGTGCGATATTGTCAAGAAGGGTTTGCAAATGACTAACCATAGCTTGTACAGACGATCGAGATACAGAGGGATTTACATAGAGCGTTGAAATAAATTTCAAAACTTCTTTATGAATAATACTATCAGCATTATCAAGGACTTCCGGTTCACTATCAGCTTCAATGTATATGTGCTCAGTTGCTACTTTGGTAGTCTCTATTTCACACATAGGAACTACGCAAGCCTCGTTTGAGGTGGATGGCAAATAACGAGTGTTTACTTTATTGAAATGTTTTAAGTTAACATGTTTTCTAAATTGTCTAACGTCCGTGAAATACCGGTAGCATGCGTCTTCACCACATTTATAAACTCCAGTAATATCAATTTTTTCACATTCTTTCCTTATGTGGGTAATAAGTGAAGAAAACGTGGGAAAAGTCCTTTTACAACTGTGACACTTCATCTTAATTTAAATTGTGACTCCGAGAGTAACTAATATCTCCTTCACAGATTGTGACATACGATCGTACGATGTTTTGACTTTGTAAAAACCAATTTGGATAATAAGCCAAATGTTATAGCTTTCAGTAGGATATTTAGCCGCAGTAGCATGAAATATTTTAAAAGTCACATCAACAGCCTCAGTTAGTGTTGTGAACTTGTAAAACGTATTGTCACATACTGTGAAGGAGACACCTGACTGGCGGCACCAAATTATAAATGGTTGGAGGCTAATACCTAGGTTTTGAAGCTTTTGGCGACGCTCCTCAATTACCACTTGCACGTCTGCGTCATCATCCACGATGGTCACAAATCCATCCAATATCTCCGCTCGTGAAGCTTGCCAGTCTTTTCTAGATCGACGGGCAGGAGGAATATTAAAGAGACAGCCGAGTAGCAATATCGCTGCTATTAATTTTGTCTCCGGTTGTTCATCTGGAAAGAAAATAATAATAGTATATTTGACACAACACATCATCATTAACTGAGCAAATAGGGAAAAGTATCAGAACAAAATAAAATCTATCTATATAAGTAAAAATGAATTGCCGAAATGTGTGTCCGCCCGCCCGTTACTTCTGAACGACTGCACCATGTTAGATAATTTTTAAATTCTTTTTTGTCTATATATTTTATAACGGGTTCACCGACCCAGGGAGGTCGAGCACCTAGAACTATATAACAGAATCATTTCCTTACCTTCACAAATTGCCAATGTATCAGCTATTTTTCGACGAAGAAACGAGTCCTTTGTGGTGTTAAGCTTCTGCTGAGCAGCTTTTAGTATGTTTTCCGATGAAGCATCCAAGGCGTCGAGGCCCCCGGATTTATCAGGGAACAGTGCTTCGTAGTCATACGTCAGGAGTCGCCATCCATCACTTGACTTCAGGATAGGATACTTATTGAAGTACTCCTGTAATGTCCCTTCCTCGTAGTACAAGTACCGGAGGCGAGCTCGCACCGTCTCCCGCCACAGGGCACTGACCTCCTGCCACGGACCAGCTGAAGGACTTGACAGCTGCTCTAATGCTGACGCTACGTCCTCCACTTCACCTGACAACAAAAATTAAAACGATTAATAATTAGTACAATGACAATAACGGTTCTTAGATTCAGATATTTTGTAATTTGTAACGAAAATTTATACTAATTCAGATATTTTTCTCAATAATTTTGTTCTTGATAATTTAATTCAATCTGAAAACATAAAATTTCTTGAAAAGGAGTTACCTTCTTTAAGTCCGGTCAGGTCGATTCCAGCGAGTGGAGGGGTGTCTAGCCTAGGACTGGACTTGGAGCGAGAACGTGACTTGGGCTTTTCAATAAGGCCCAACGAAACTAAATGCTGCCGTCGAGCCCTTCTGGCGGTGACTAACCAGCCAGAGATATTGCGCTTAGCCTGGTAAGCATCAGCCGGCAGGTACGGCGCGTAGTATAGGGGTGGTGACTCCTCTTTAAATAATCTGCCAATGTCGTAGGATAGAGCAAGCAGCTGCGAATCTGTCAGAAGTACCGGGTTTTCGGCCGTAATGAGCTTCTCCATAAGCAGCTTGCATAAACGCCCACGCACGTTTGAGGGTAAGGTGCCCGTTTTCTGCCCAATTGCTATTATTTGTTTTCCCTCGACTGATGAATTCAGTATGGTATTCACCTGAAACACAAATAGTATAAGTATGGCATTACAAACTAAATATGCAAGGTAAAAGTAAAAAAAAAAAGTCACTAAAATGTTGAAAATACAGGTTCAATACCTACCTTCCATTCAGTATAATGATCAGTTGGAGTCGGTGCCAGTCTAGGCATCATGCATTTAGTTGTTAGTTATAGCTGTCATCAACTCCAAATATATTACTGATCTTTGTGACATATAGTATAGCTCCTAAACGGCCGTCCGTACACACATACAGGACAGGACAGGTACAGACGTTAAACTTATCTGTTTACGCCGGGGGTTAACAATATTGAATGTCAATTTAAATTCCTTATCAAAAGTACAGGATAATAGGCAATAACTTACTAAATTGCTCCCGGTGGACTCTTGTCTAACTGCTTCACCCACTGACGACGACGAGTCCAGTGGTATCACCAGTATGTCACCATCCTAAAATAATATTTACTTTGAGACAATGTTATAATAGTACATGTAACAAAAAGGTGTGATAATATAAGTATGTACGGTCAATTAACCTCAATAATCGTTGAAATAATCACTAAATGTGTCCGAGTGCGACCGTTAACTAACAGGCTATAGCTAGCCCTAGCCGGAGATAACTCAAGGGAAGTGTTATATTTTTTTACTAGTAATCGGTTCAGCATTGCAGGTGTGAACGGTCCTGCCCTCGTCCCTTGATCCGGCCCTGATAAAAACTAATCGATCAAGATCAGGACTGATCCTGGTCTCAAAGAATGTCTATACCAAATTTTGCATCGGTTCAGTGTCTTAGGTATGAAAATGTGAAAAGGTCCTGCCCCAGCCGACAGATAGACAGACAAACTTACTTTCGCATTTATAATATTAGTATGGATGTAATTACAAATTAATACATATTGCTCTTGAACCAAAAAACAGTAAGTACGAGTACTTTTCTACAATTTTGCAGAACTTACCAAATTTTCCTGGTTAAGTCCTGCTTCGCAGTCTTGATTGAGGATTGAGCTTTGCAGTCCTTCACACGGTGGCAGAGGCTCTAAGTTACAAGGTAGACTAGTTAACAAGTCATTCCTCAGGACCTCTTCAAAGAGTGATGAATTGTAGGAGTTATCCTGAAATTTAACAAGAAATTTAAAAAGGTAATAATAATGTACTTAGTTGGTAAACTAACAAGACTGATGAAAAGTTATGATTTTATTCCACTTTTTAAATAAATACTGCACCGGTTAAATTGTTAGGTATCTTAAGAAGACTTTAAAATAATAAAAGTTAATAAGTAGGTACCTACCTACATGCAAGTAGGAGAATGTGCATTTAAGCGACGCAGGGCATGTGTAAGCAAAAAGTTTAAAACAAAATTTACTTTTTTGAAATACAATTTAACATGAAAACAAACCATATCTTTTGGTTGGTCGCTTTTTAACATGGCCAGAGCTGCTTCAAACCGGAGTCTGTCCCCTATTTGAGGGAACATACTATGTATGTCTTGTTTACTAAGCATCTGCATTGTTGCGATATCAATTCTTTCAGCTGAAAAAAAAGGTAAATTTAACAGCGCCCTGATTGCAGCTGTGAAATGCACTACGTCGCATTGACTTTATAAAATGTAGGTTGGTAGAGCTCGTCTAAGCTGAAATGACGCGCCCCACTACTTAAATTTGTATACGTACACTACGGTAAATGCGGTAGTGGGGCGCGTCATTTTAGTTTAGACGCACTCTACCTATTTGTTTTTTTTTGGGTTGCAGTTGCACATCGAATCTAGTGTATAATATAAATATGAACGTATATCTAGGTAGGTGGGTAGGTACCATACGACAAGACTATTCTTGGTTGGAGTGTACAGCGGCCAAAAAAGTGTTATTTTCGCAAATCGTTTATTTTCTCGATTCTATAGTATGTAACACCTAGAAAGGCTAAAAGTGTCTGGGTGTTTTTTGTCTCCGACCAACCGTTTGTCGTAAAAACGATGTCGAAGGGATCCATAGGTAAGGTTATGTTAGAACTGTGACCTTGAAATTGGTCGCGAAATTTTTTTAAGTATTTTTTCATAGTGCCTCTAAGACGACACTCTGACCCTATTCTTGCTAGAAATTAGAATGTGTGAATGTAATGTGTGAGCTCATGCTAGCAACTTACTAGGTAGGTTTGTCAACTTACTTTCAAAACGATCGATGTAGCGTTCCAAATTCCACTTCTTCAAAAGATCACGCGTAGCCATATCCATTTTTGCACTGATCAAACACGTTCACTGGCACTAATGGAATTGTTATTGCTATTAATTAAACGAGTCGTGAGTCGTGACTTGCCGGCTGTAGCGGTGAAATACAAATGGCCGACCGAAATGGCGCGGCGGCGGAATGAAGTGAGAGAGGGAGACCTCATTATATAATGCCGTCACCTTAAATTTGTAGGACATCATTCAAATGCTACTCATAAATGGGTCTCTGTAATAATAATTTAGTAGGATACACATAAAATAATATGACTAGGTATATTATTGAACTTTGATGCTTACTCTAAAAATATGAGATTATTTAATCGTATTATCATAGGATTCACATAAAATAATATGACTGTAATATTAAAAAATGATGCTTACTTTAAAAATATAAGTTTAAAGCATTATAATTTAATATAGTACATTAGGGGGAGGTCATCGTATTTTTAGAGATACTTCTTCATATTAAACTATGAAATCTATTTATATTACGGTGACTGTCATTGTGTTTTTTAATTAGAATCTTATTTATAATTATCATACTAATTTATGGGACAGTGGACCATTTTCTATTACATTGTGTTATTATTTGAAGAAGACAATGTTATTTCATAATTACAAATTTTTACGATGACAAGTATCATAATATTGCATTATTTACCCAAAAAATTCGATTCCATCTTAACACATTTCAGTTCTAGCGTAATATTTACTTATTATCAACATATTATAAGACAACGCATCTATTTTAAACCAACGTCACGATATTTTAAGATTATGCCAAAATGACATTTTTCTCAGTGCATAAGACAGAAGTAGGTCCCCATTCACAATCAGTACCACTCCAAGATTTAATTGCGATACTGCAAAAATCCCACCTGACAGTATAATTACCATCTAAACCACTGTAGGTCCGTATCGCAATTTGTACAAATAACTGTTAGTTACGATACGAGTAACTGTTATTTTCAACGAGTTATTAGACAGCGATTTTTCGCACGACGCGCTGATAAAAAACCATTTTGTATAGAGACCCAATTCTATAGAGTTCCTATTGAAAGCGAGAGTTCTATATACTGGTTTTGTATGACTCATGCTTCAGATAAATCGATTTCTTTAAGTACAGGTTGTCGGTAGAGTTCCGTAGTGAAATTATGATTTATGTATATGGTTAGTTTTCTGGTTTTGTATTAGGTAATGACACAAATGCTAGGCGATGTTTCCATACAGGATTTCGTCAAATTGTAGTGTCTAATCAAGGAAGCAGGGCTGGCGCTTTTTTTGGCCAAAGAATTAGCATTGCCATTCAAGGTGGCAATGCTGCAAGTCTTCTGGGCACGTTTCTGAATGACAGGGTTGCGGACGAGTACTTCGACGCTTAAGTGTCCTTTTTTATATATTTTGTATTTAGCACCAATAGAAAGCAGTAATTTTCTGTAATCTCTATTAAGTAGACTTATATATGAAATTGCGACTATTATAAGGGTTTCAATCAATTCAAAACTTGAAGCCTAAACCTATCATAGGGCACTTATGAAACATCAGAAGTTAGGTGCACGGTTCTAATTGGCCGTTTACTATGGAGAAAAGCCGGCAAGAAACTCAACGGTTACTCTTTTAAAAATAAAAGGTTTTCACAATGTTTTCAAGTTACAGTGTTAATAGGTATGAGAGGACAGTGTAGGCCTATCAACAAGTCCCAGGTACTTAGCAAGATAGAAAATGGTCGACAGATATACAGTCTGAGAAATATTTTCTTAACGTCTGCATTGAATAGATTCTATCTTTCATTATAGATTATTTAGTTTTTAAGAAAACAAACGCTAGTTGTCAATATCTTTAAATCAATCAACCGTTGTCTTATAATGTCTGAAATTCAGACATTAGAAGACTGAATGGCAAAATAGGCCTTACCACACACGGTTATCATGTAAAAGGCGAAGGAAGGACTAAAACGTGGTCACTGGGAGTCTCTTCTTCAGCATTTATGTTCGTTTATTAGGTACCTGTAGAATCAGGTAGGTATATACATTACTCCTCAGTCAGACACATAAGCTGACTTACAGAAGGATCGACCTCTTTAGCAGGCGTCAATAATTACTGACCCATTTCGCTCAACTAGACGATAAGCCGCTTACACTGTAAGTTTTCCTTGCATAACATTAATAGAGGAGTTGACTGCCTTTTAAAACTAAAGCTGTAAGGTGTCTAGAAAAGAGGTTTGAAGAAAAAAGATAATTAAGCATGAAATAAGTATTTAAACACGCAGCTCTAGTTTTAAAAATATTTTTCAAACCAAAAACCACCTAAAGTACGAAGAATCGGTCGGGTCGGCTTCCAGTCTAACTGGATGCAGTTGAATACCAGTATTTTACATGGAACTATGCTAGCATGGTTTTTTGCGTGTAGCTGGGTAATACGATACCCCTGGGTAAGACTGGTTGTCAGATTTTCGGGCTTCTGACGACTCGTAACGACTGTCAAAGATCCACGAATGACAGCCGGGACCAACGGCTTAATGAGCTTTCCGAGGCACGGAGGATTCTCGGTATGTAAATAAAGTCACCCATCCTCGGACCAACCCCGGCAAGCGTAGCTTAACCTGATGGATCGACCCGTGCGGCTGTTATTACTTAGCCACGACCTAAAGAACGAAGAATATAAAAACAAAATTTAACAGTGCCTACTTACATTATACAACATTTATCTGCCATTATTAAGATCGAGAAAAAACGGCCGAAAATAACACGTTTCTGTATCCCACTCCATATTTTATTTTTATTATTTTGTTGTTATAGCGGCCACAGTAGACAGTGAAATTTCATGTGTCTACCTATTACGGTTCAAAATATATCTCCCTGAGACAGACGGACGGACGGACGGACAGTGGAGCTTTAGTAAAGTGATAGTTAAAACAATAAAGCTACAATAATTCAGAAAAATTACAATGTCACCCAGCACTAACATAATAAACAGTCATACGGAACCTTATTTAAAACTAAATTAATCCAAAACAAATTCTTTTTTTACAAGCCATACTGTATCAGTGAGACATTCATAGGTCGCCCCAGATTCGAGTAGGAAGACCATCAAATAATTAGGAATAAGACAGACTGTCCCAATTTTGAAATAATTCATACAAAAATACTAGTATTTTTTTTTTTGTTAATTAAAATACTAGTTTCATTAAACAAAAAATAATAAAAAATTGACCACAAAACTTATTAGAAAAAGACAAAATTATTCAAGTTTATTTAAAAAATGCTAAGAATAAACATTAGGCGCCACTGATTAGATGTCATTGGCCCATATCAGTAAGTCAATCACAGACTATGGCGGCGAGCTAACTGTTACGTATTCCGCACTAATTACCTCCATAAGGTCAGTGCTCCGTAATGAGCATGACAATTAACTCGTTATCTACTAAAACAATACGATTATGACATGATAATTTACGTCAATTAAGAATTAGGCAGACATCATTATTATTTTGAACTTGACAGCAAAAAATTATAATCTGCGTATTTTTTTAACAAACGGACCATATTTAATTACTTACTTAATTACAGTGATTTAAAGCAAGTTTTAATGAATAAAAAAATTGTTATAGACAATCTCTCAACAAAAAAGTTGTCCTAAAATAACTGCCAAGATGGTGTCCCCATTTCCGAGCTATTCGACACCAGATGAATGAACACAATTAAAGATGATAGCCACAATACGTTTTTTGTATACTTTACTAATGTTTCAAATAAAAACAACCGCATAATAGTGGCCTCTCGTAAAAGATTTATCAGTATCACTTGAAATAGTAGGCTTTTGTGGTTTCGACAATTACACTGAGCGGTCTATGTGGGTCATTCGACTCTTATTTACTATTATTTGTTGAGGTTATTCATCGTTATTCTGTCAAAACATTCAACAGCAAAATTCTATATATTTTGTTGTAAAAATTGTTATAATCAATTAAAATCCTAACTAATAAAGTAAATGCGAAACTGAGTTTGTTTGTTTGTTTACTTGTTTGTTAAGCTTTCACGCAAAAACGGCTGAACGAATCTAGATTAAATTTGGCACATGGGTAGTCCGTGGCCTGGAGAAGGACATACTCGTAGGATACCTTTTATCCTCCTATTTTATTCGTCCTTTTTCTCCTTTTTTAATTTGTTCTTTTATTTTTTAATGTTACTTTGTTTTTTATTTATGTTTAATGTTTTAGTTTAATTTGTGATTTCCTGTGCGAGTCTCAATAAATACTTTTTCATTAATTTTTCCTTTCTTTATTCCGATATTCCCACGGGATCGAGACTTATGCGGGTAAAAACGCGGGACGCAGCTAGTATAATATAAATCATCAAACTATAAAAATACAAATATAATATCTTAACAAACTAAAATATGACGTCGAAAAATTTCTCCGCATCGCTCTGTCGACTGGTAACATACCCAAGAGACTGGCAATATTGCCACGTTGTCTGGCAGTGCTTAACCTTTGGCCAAGGTAAAAGTCAGCCCGGTCACGGGAAGTGTCAACCAGCCGTTTGAAGATTTCGTTGACCAAACCATGAGCAGTCGGACCCCAAGTCCTGAGGGATGTATGTAGGTTTATTGGGATTAGAGAAGTATGGAAGAAAAACACGTGTAGCACCGACCATAAATAAACTGGAATAAGGCCAGGATAATGAAGACGAGGATAGAGATGCCATTCTTTGCTATTCCAAATCCTGTTGTAGATTCTACTAATTATCAGTGATTCTCTCTAATTCTCTCTGAGTCTCTTGATTTTTGAAACGAAATACTATATCATTTACCTATGCTAGATGCAATGATATTTCAGTTCAGCGCATATGTGTGAGCCTAGAGTCTAGAATTTGTAACTAGATATTGCAGTATTAAACATACCATGGCCAAATACGGCATCAAGTTAAGCGTATCTTGTAACGCCTCAGGGATCATACACGTACCTATCAGAGGCGACGGCTTCATAAAACTTCATTTCTACCGGGTTCCCTTCAGAACACATAGTCACATTACAGGTAAGTATTTACTACATCATTAAAGGATGGCAGCGGCGTTAGATTTATTAGATAAGTGTTTTAATAATATAATATAATAAATGGGAGGTCCTCGCCGCGGAGGTTTTTTCAAACACTATTAAATATTAATTTATGTAAAAATAATTATTATATTAAATTATTGTATTTAATTTTATACGCACGAGCTTACTTACATGTTACAATTATATTTCCGACTCGCCACTGCTACCTACATTAATTCACGCATAACGTAAGCACTATTAAAAACTTTCTACTATTACCTATACAACGAAATAACACACCGGTAACGACTTTTTGCTAGATTTTTTTTATCGACAACAATAGAAATAAACTATAATAACAACTCTTAATAATAGAGCTCGGACAATAGACGATTTAGCGGTCCGCAATCTCGACTCAATGTATCGATACTTAATAAATTTTATCGATATTCGATCGACATAACGTGCGGCATTCCGACCGCATCGTCGACATCGGACCGAAATTAATGACCCTTCAATTCGACTGGATTAAATACTAAAAAGAACAAAACACTTAAAGCGCTTTTACATCGCATCGTGATTTGTTTAAAAGTGCAGAAACTTATTTTACAAGGCGGTGTTTTGTTAATGTTAAGAACATTTTGGATTAAATTCTTTAAATTAAATCGATTGGATGTAAAGCGAGCCGACTTACAAAGCTAAAGAACCGAAAAGGAATTAAGTGGAACATAAATTGTATTACAAAATAAAGCAACTAAAACAAAACATTTAAACGTACATTCTGATGAAGACGCAGAGTACTCTTCTTGAACTAAGTTAAATAATAATAAAAGGTATGATAATGCTCAGGATTCCTCAGGTAAATGGTGCAAGGAGGTGAGAACACTGAAAACCGAATTCGCGACCTCACATTCATCAGTCAGTTAGCACTGGCTATTGTTGATTGTAAAATATACCCTAATCTGTAATCTATCAAATATTAACTAACGAATTTATACAGGCTGAATGTTTAGTCACCGTCCAAATTTTTTCTAGCCATTAGGTATGATTCACTAAATGCAGTTTTGAAAAAAAATCGATACCTACGTAAAATTTTCACATTAAATCATTTTCTCGAAAGAATTATCCGCGTTATCTGCTTGGTAATAATAAGAATAACTTTGTGATGTGATATCTCAATATTTTTGTATTGAGTGATACTAAAAGAAGTATTCATTGATTTTCGCCAAAGATTAATATATCAAAATTTGGACGGTGACTAAAAATTTAGCCCGTATAGTACAAGTCATGTGCCCGATGGCATTCCAATCACATCGGCAAAAATGACGAATTTCCATATAAGATTTTATTCCCTATTTAACCCCTTTTGGGGTGAATTTTCAAAAACCCTTCCTTAGTGCTCGCTTCCGTTATACAACATATTCAAAAAAAAAAAAAAAAAAAAGTATTACTTTTTGGTAATGTTATTGCAGGTGCCCTTTTCGAATCGGACAGGGTTTTTTTTACATATTCTCTAAGAGTAGATAGATTAATGCGATCAATAAATAATCCTAAAGATTCATTAACCGATTAATAATATTAACTACCTTACTTTTTTTCACAAACATAATATCCCATTTCCCCATAATTTTTAAGTATAATATTACAAAGTCGAATGAGTCAGTATTACTCGGTGGTCTTACATTATTACTGCCGATATTATGGTGGACCACACAAGGCGGTAAACACGACCATAGGGGCCCATGGGCCATGGGGCATGCCCCATCTCTTTATCAGATAACTTAGTAAAGTCTAAGAAGGTCCCATCTTTCTGTAGGACTAACGATACTAAAATATTTTATGGCACTTTATGAATAACTAGCTGCGCCCCGCGGTTTCACCCGCATAAGTTTCAATCCCGTGGGAATATCTAGATAAAAAGTATCAAATGTGTTAATCCAGGTTATACACTATCTATGTACCAAATTGTATCCAAATACGTTCAGTAGTTTTAGCGTGAAGAAGAGACAAACATACACACTCACAAACTTTCGCCTAATATAATATTAGTGTGATAATATTATGCTCTAAAGCTATAAAATGTTGAAGAATTTGCAAGACAAGAGTAAAATTTTCTTTTGAGTACGTCGTATACTATCTGCAGGGTGTGAGCTCGTGGCTAAACGAATCGAAGTTTAAGCTATGCTTTCCGCGGTCGGTTCGTGGGTGGGTGAAATCCATATCTTATCGATACCCCATCCATGCCTCGGAAGGCAAACTTTTCAAATAGTGTCTCAAATTTGAGTCGGTTGGTCCCAGCTGTTATTCGTAGATCTTTGACAGTCGTTACGGGTAGTCAGAAGCCCAATAGTCTGACAACCAGTCTTACCACAGGGTATTGTGTTAACCAGTAACTGAGTTATGAAGGTCAGATAGGCATCCATGTAAAATACTGGTATTCAGCTGCATCTGGTTAGACTGAAAGCTGACCCCAACATAGTTGGGAAAAGGCTAAGCAGATTGATTGACTTTTTTAATAATAATATTCTAGCTTTATGATGTGAAGAATTTGCAAGTCAAAAGTAAAATTGTCTTTTGAGTTCGTCGTTTACTATCATTGTCTATGGAATGCTTCCCACGGTCTCTTCGGAACTATAAAATTGCTATAAATAAAGTTTTCAAGCCAATGACTGATAAATAAAATGTAAAGATAGTTGATAACATACAGATAAGCTCTTAATCCGCTCATAAATAGAAGAAATCTCGTTTTAAGTTTATTTTTATTTTTATTATTAGTACCTAATGTAATCAAGATTTTACCCAAAAGAGAGGAGCAAATGGAGGAAAAGAGGAAAGTTATTAATTTATCCCAATTTCAAGACCTTATTACAGGATATTTAAAAGGCATGTATATTTGGAACTCAAATAATTCCCATTTTTCGCTCCTAAAAATATTATTGAACACTAATATAATGATTGCACTATTATTTGTGAACCTCAAATCATTCTTATTTTGGTGTCCTTGAAATAAAGTAACTGCGGCCAACTTGGATGTAATGTAACGCTCGCCCGCCGCCGCCGCCGGCCAGATAGAAGAAACAGCCACCGATCGCTTCGCTTGCTCGGCTTGCGCGTGATTTGTCACAACTCTAACCAAAAAGTTTTTAGAAGTTCATTGATTTATAAAAGCTTAGCTCATTAGAAGGTCTGTAAGTTTTTACAGGTTCAATTAAATATATTTTCCTATTTAAAATAGTTAGTGGAGGAAAAACAAGCTCCAGACACGATATAATCGAAGAAAGTTTATAATCTAACCTAGTTTATTTAATTTATAGATTTAGCGACCCGCTCCTGCTTCGCATGTTTTTTACGACTGACTAAAATCGAGATTTCTTAGTTATATTTAAGTTTAATATTGACGTATAATACATAAAAACCTTCCGGTTTTTTTTTTCTAAACGATGCGAAAACCTCCTCAAAATCTGTTGCGTGGTTTAGAAGAACAACGCGGTCATACAGACAAACACGAAAAGCGACTTTAATTTATAATATGTATAGATGTTATCTACCGGAATCTAAAAACGACCATTACCTACATCTCTATAAATAGAGAACACATACACAGTCCAACATTGTTCTAGCATGTCATATCGATTCGACATTGCCACAATCGAGAATGTCGTAAAAATAAGACCGCCTACGGCCAGCTCTGTAATAAGCTATAATTACTTTCTAAACGGTCATCGGAGACGGTAATGGTACAGTAATGAATATATTATTAGTAATTATTAATAAGATATTTTTTATTAGCAGTCGAATCATTAGAAATGGTTAACAGTTGACAGTCGGCGCGGTTTGATCTTTATTTTCGTTTCTCTTGCTTTTTGAATTACTGTTATTGTTACTCTGTGGTCAGTCAGAGTTAAAAATCTTCGGTTTAATTAAAGAGAAAATAAAATAATTGTTAGAACAAATTTCTAAAAAAAAAATTTTTTTTTATTGATATGTCATTTACAATTGCAAACTGAACGCAATGAATGATCCATATACTGTGCATGAATCTAGATTAAATACATTATTTGATTTGAGTACCTATACAATTAAACTAATGGGAAATCTGACAGTTCAATAAATTAACCATCCTGCTAAAATACGGGCCTGTCTCGTAAACGTACTTTATAATAAGCGTAACTGCCGCGCACTCGATACTGTTGCGTACGCGCGTGATATACGCTGAGTTTTCGAATCGCGTCGTTTCGGCCGTTTTCTATGAAGACGTAATACTTTTACTTATTTATACTGTGCAAATACAAAACAAACCATAATAAATTGTTTATTATAATTATTATGCGGTCTTAGTTATATCTATTATCTGGCATAATTATGTGCGGTCGTAATTTTCCGACCAGTATTTTCCGCTTTCTAATGAGTACGTAATGAAATGCAGAAAGTAATCATAATAAATAATTACTGTGTACTGTGTGACACAATTTAGAAGTTTAATCGGCAAAATTCGTGTGATTTAAGTTTCTTTCTTTGTTTTTCGTTTGGTTAGTGACTGGTGACTAACTTGCTATTTAATTATGCAACACGTCTTCGTAAATGATTATGACTAATTCGTTTCATTTTGACAGTTCTACAACATTCATTGCGTTATTTACGTTGTTGAGCACTTTTTTTCGAACTTATGAAGCAATGGATTAGCAATTTGTTTCAAAATGATTCAGATTCCGATGTATCGTTTATTACGTAATTAGGGTACTGGTATCAGAGTTTTCTTGCCACTCATGGGCCTCTGACTTAGCTTCACATGTCGTGGAGAAATATCTATCAGGCACGCCGGTTCCCTCACGATGTTTTCTTTCTCCATTTTTGAACCAAGTGATAACTATAACAATACGCACATTAATCCGAAAAGTCAGAGGTGCATGCCTTGGGTTTGAACTCGAGACCTAGGACTTGGCAGGCCCACGACGGTCACACACCACTCTGCCATTATTTTTAGAACTTTAGACGAACTTAGGCAGGAAATGACAGGGTCAAGCCAAGTTTAATGACATTTGTGATTCGAAAATAAGAAACTCCTATACTAGTTTTGTTCATTACATTAGGTACACAGGTACAGTCAAGGAATAAATACGTCGTACCTTAATAAAATTTAGCGTAACAGAATAGACCGTACATGAGTGATAAAAAAAAATTAAACTTAGACTGCATAGAATGTTTAAAAATAAGAATTATGTTTGATTTTGTGTTGTTTTTTTTTCTGTTTGTAAAGTTAAGTAGATAGGTACGGTTAGTGCCTTTTTCTTTTTCTTTTTTGGGTGGCTGATCATAAAATGACGTCTCCCGCTCTGGGTGGAGCGGGAGGGCGTGTCAGACTCTTACTGACTAAAACCCACCCGTGTTCCTTCTGTTGCCTGTGCAATGTCAGGGGCCACGGTATCCCTTTCGGACTTTCCCGCAACCCCGGCAGTACGGCTAGTGCCTTAGTTGATAATTTTGTAACTTTTAGCCTTTCTGGCAAAATCTTGCTGAACCCCTTTATCAACTACCTATATAAACAAAATATTTTTTTTATTTGCATCTTATAATTTTTCCGACTAAATACGTATTGTATTTTTTTAAATGTATTTGTTGAAACTTGCTTATCATTTTCGCTCCTCAACCATACAGCCATACATCGATGGAATCTTTAAGTTGTGTCGTTCTGCATCTGCATCTTACATTTCGATGGTATAACGAAGCATTGTTCATAGCTTCTAATAGAAAATTGAGATGGATTTAATATTGCAGCGTTGTATTCATTGTTTCCGAAAGTCGTAATTTTGCGATGTTATTCCAGTTGATTGCATTTGTCTGAAATATTATGTTTCCGTTCTTGGGATTGACAATTTCTGCATATTATTTTGCATCATGTTGTAGATATTCAGTAATATTTTGTTTTGTAAAATATTCATGGACCATAGACTTCATCAGCCATGAATCCCTATCTAAATATCTATACGAATAAATAAAATTGAAGTGTCTGTTTATTATGTCAAAATAACAACTTTTTACTAAATTCATATGAAAGTATATACGGTCGGAACTTATACTTTTTTTTTTTAAATTTTGTTGTCTAGTTATGTCTATTTGTTTCGGCTAATCTCCGAAACAGCTGGACCGATTTTGACGGGACTTTCACTGGCAGATAACTGATGTTTCATGGACTAACTTAGGCTAGTTTTATTTTAGACAAAGAAATAGGGTTCACGTGGGTGAAGCCGAGAGGAGTAGCTAGTAACAAATAAGAATCATCATCAAAATTAAATGGTCTTCTCCGCTGACCTTAGATACTTATTCCTGTTTAAAGTCAGTTATACTGAACATAGGCATCGCACAAGTCAACGTAACAGTTAATCTTTAGTGCAAGCTCCTAATAAGGAACTAGATCTGTCTATCGGGTCACCAAGATACAAGCTGTGCCTAGGCACACTAAGCTAAGTAGTTTGGGACCAGAACGAGTAGCATTACAACCATAGAAACGGATTTTGTCGACAGAAAAATAGAAAAAATGACAGATTTTTATTGTTTATCTGTCATTTAGTCTATTCTTCCGTCGAGAAAACCCATTTCTATTGTGATCATGCGTGCTGGTGTGAATCTGAATGTTTTACTGTCTAAGTTTTCTGTTGGTTATATAGAATTTCATGCCATGTTACTTGTATGCTCGTGAACGGTACGTTTAATAAATGAATGTAGTTTAATAATAAAATATGGATTCGATTCCGAACTACGGAGTAATAAAGACCGAGCGAGTTATTTGTAATTTCCCTCCAAAAATGTTTACCCAGACCTTTCGCTGTGCAGTCTATTATACCAGTGAAACTTACAGCAATTCCGGTATATATACTTTTATTCACAATTCACAGAGGGCAGTATTTCTCGTACATTTTTCTTTGTCTTGCCGGAATGGAGCACCGAGCCAGTCCACTCTCGGATATTACGAAGCCACATTTTTCTCCTTTTTACATTGATCAAATCGCGATGGCCTGCAGAATTCTTGTTACGGTATCTACTAGCTTGATTTCCTTGTAGCAGCTGTTTGCATAATAATCCGTGAAATACGAAAGACGTCTTGAAGAAGTAAATTAGATAAAGCCGCTGTGTTGTCTATTTTTACGTAGCAAAACAGACAGATAGACCGTCAGCTTGGTTATGGAGAAATGTTTAAAAGACCATACATATACAAAATTATATAACATAAAGCCTGTTTTCTTCGAAAGGTAAAGCAGAGGTGTCAGGAAACTTTTGAGTAAGAAAGCGAATTCGAAATTCAGAATATTTTATTTCACATAAAACTACATGGGACTTATGAAACGCCAGAAGCTAGGTGCACGGTTCCAATTGGTCGTTTCCTATAAAGAGCCGGCAAGAAACTACACGGTTACTCTTTTAAAAATAATTGGCTTTTACAATATTTTCAAATAATAGTGTAAATAAGGTATGGGAGCACAATGTAGGCCTCAACAAGTACCAGGTACTTAACAAAACAGAAAATGGTCAACAAATCTACAGTCTACTAAGCCTTTCTCACATTCACAAACAGAAAAGAATCTAAGTATCATCATCTTCCTGCCCTTATCCTATGTTACCTGGGGGCGGCGCAACACGTTTTCTTCTTCCATTCTCCCCTGTCAACCGTCACGCATTCATCTACACCTTTTTCTTTTCTTTTTTTCTTTCTTCTTTTTCCTTCATATCACTCCTCACACAATCCATCCATTGTTTCTTTGGTCTTCCTCTACCTCTCCATCCCTCAACATTTATATTCATCACTCTTTTAGTCACATGCGATTCTTCCCTCCTCATCACAAAGAATCTAAGTATATAAAAGATAAACAAATTAGTAAAAATGACTATAAAAGTAGGAGAAGATCAAAGAAACGACTGTGGATTGAGTGAAAGATGATATGGCTAGAAATTGGGTGACTACCGAGAGATAATAGAGAAGTATGAAAGAAAAAGACAGGTTGCGCCGACTCCAAATAATGGTAATAAGGGCAGAGATTGATTATGATGGTAAGGAAAAGGTGTAGGTGTTGACACATATTTCGCCAGTCATTTTTTGTAATGTGGGGCCCATGTAGCTTACAAAAATCTTGTATTACATGACTTTGTTCATGTTAACAAGTAGCTTGAACAATAAATCCATCACAATCACAACACACCATGAACAGAATAATTTCAGAAATGAAATAGAATTTCAAATACCTACAGCTGTCTCCTCTGTGTATGTAATAGATCTGAATCTAAGGAGCCATGAAAAAGACGCTTAAAAGATATTTCTTAAATGATAACACTAAGTAATCAAAATATCTCCAAGCAAACCCACGCAAAATGGCCAGCTCTCATCGAAGAAAAAAACAGTCTTATTATTAAGACATTACGGATACGGAAATGACACGTCACAGAGACACTCTCGGTATATATTTGTCGAACAATACCAGCGGCGAACGACACAGTCAAACATTTGGGCTTGTGTCAAGAATTAATTACCCACGAAAGGGAATGCTTGGGTTATGGCCAAATGTGGAGGACACTGTGTAAGGTTTTTAAATAAATTGAATATTGTTACAAGGTGTTGGATGTGAGAGATTTGTTTTCTTTTAGGAGTGAATTTTGTTTTGGTAATGTAATGCGCACTTCTGCGGCTGATGTAATTACGGGTTTTTGAATTTCAGAGTCAGGAATAGTGTCGAGACTATACATATGTATTGCAATTATGCAGGCAGTATGTGTACTGCCGACGCGAATGGATAGAACAAGAAATGAGCATATAAGAGGAAGTCTAAAAGTGGCACCGGTGACTGAAAAGTGGTGTGGAAATCGATTGTCATGGTATATGATGTGGAGGAATCAGGAAAATGTCGTGAGGAATGTTTTGAGCATGAATTTGGATGGGCTATAAGAGTAGGGAAAGACAAAATAAACGATAACTGGACTGTGTGAAAGATGATATGGCTAGAAACGGGATAACTACCTAGATGGCGACTAGTAGAGAATTAATGAAGAAAAAGACAAAATTGGCCCACCCCATATATATATAAATTGGTATAAGAGCAGGAGAATGATATGTATACAGGGTGGAAGGAGGGACATCGACGCGAAAACTGATACCATGAAATCAGTACATGATTCTGATTCTCAGTAGAAATATTTCGTCGGTTATTAAAAAAAAAACAGCTTTTTCATAGAAAAGTTCAATACCAACGCGGTCAAAATGTATGGAACAGCTGTTTTTTTTTTAATAACCGACAAAAAAATTCAACGCAGGGGGGTTCAGAATCATGTACTGAATCCATGGTATCAGTTTTCGCGTCGATGTCCCTTCCACCCTGTAAGTATACTGCCAACATAATTACAGCAATATATTCTAAGTCTCAACACTAAGCGGCACATAAGTAATAATCAATTTTGCCGATGCTGAGTGCAGCATTGTCAAAATAGATTACTAAGCTGGAATTGTGAAAGGATCTTTTTAAATCCGCCTAAGAACAGTTTGCCTTTAATTGTGGGTGTCATAAACTCATCCTCTGTATCACAATTCATACATATATGAAACCTTGTCTATTTGTATATAGGTCACACAATCTCACTCAAGTTCTATAAAGCTTTTATCTCCAGAATCCATGAAACAAAGGCACTAATGGTGACTGCATTATGCTAATTAACAATGGAGAAGTTTCTTCATCATTGTTTATATTGCCATCAACAATTTATATGCTAACACGAATCGCATCAAGATCTGTGACCCTTATATGGAAAATAACAGAATGATAATAAAATCATGTAGATTTTGAACGACAATTTGTTTTCAACTTTAATTACGTAACAATTCCTTTCAAGTAGTATGTCTTTTAGATGTTTTGTAATGTCAACACCTTATGAGTATGATAAGCAATAAATATATTGACATAAAACATGATGTATTTCGTATTGAAAAGTGATTTATTGTCACTATAATTTTGTTTGATAGTTTAAGATACAGATATAGTAAGGACAGATCTAATGACATATAGACGAACTAGCCGAGGTAAGAAATCCATAGGGCTACAACAGTAGATAGATATCAAACTAAGCAGATTCTGCCCGCGAATTCATCCGTGTAAAATTCTTGTTCTTCTTGTTTTAACTTCTGTATCTATACTTACTAATAATAATAACGTTTAATAATAATAATAACGTTTAATAATAATAATAACGGTTAATAATAATAATAACGTTTAATAATAATAATAACGTTTAATAATTATAATAACGTTTAATAATAATAATAACGTT
Source organism: Xanthia togata (assembly GCA_963853775.1). Classification (NCBI taxonomy): domain Eukaryota; kingdom Metazoa; phylum Arthropoda; class Insecta; order Lepidoptera; family Noctuidae; genus Xanthia; species Xanthia togata. Next base: position 4,155,868 of record OY970802.1, on the reverse strand, counting down.
TAATAATAATAATAACGTTTAATAATAAATCTGAAGAGTGTTTGTTTTTGTTTCAAAGCGCTAATCTCTGGAACTACCAGTCAGAATAGAAAAAAATATTTTTATAGCCCAATTCTTGAAGGAGGCTAGGCTATTTATCATCACGCTAGGACTCTTTGTAGATGAGAAAAAGAAAAAAAGTCAGAAAGAACATAAGCAAAAACGATGCGATGCGACGCGACGGGGTGGATCGGGGAACAAGAAATTTCACGCGGACGAAGTAAAATATATCCTTTGACACTCGGCAATTTTACTGTAACTTCATCATAATCATAAAATCATAATCATCATTTATTGCATTCATGTTGTTTATAAGTTGTTACAAGTATATAAGGTTTCATACATGAACCCTGCTAGGGACGCTGGTTTTCTAATGAACCCTTATGGACAAGTGACGAGAAGTACCAACAGCTTCAACATACCTAATACATATTTCTATACATCTAAATAAATAAATAAACTACATCTAAGGTCTATTTAAATAATTGTTTCCTATTGATGTTATTTCCACTTAAATAAACACTACTTTATGGTAGTGTAAATAAAATTGATTTTAGACTGACTAGTACTGTTGAAAACGTCATAAAAAATATGAAATTGTAGCGCAAACTGAACCCTATGTATAGGCTTTACAGTTGTTTTTCCTAAAACACGTGTTTGTTTACATGTTTGGCAAATAAATACCTGCCCAAGCAAAAACCTGTATATATAATAAGTATATGAGAATGTTCAGTACTCTTTATTAATGGCTTTTGTGGCGACTTCATATATTTTTCAATATCAAGTAGACATTGTGAAAGTCAATTTTTCTGAAACAGATGTCAACCATCATAGAGCAGTGATGGACCATTGGTAACAGGCCAGACTTACGAGTTGTAGGTCGTAGGTTCGAACCCAAACAGGCGCTTTACTTTGTATACCTATCACCACTGCTCTCAAAACGGTGAAGGAAAACATCGTGAGGAAACCGGCAGGTCCTAGGACCAAAAATTCGAAGACATGTGACATCTACCAACACGCACTACTAGGTCCGCGTGGTGCATTACGGCTTAGTCCCTCTCACAGAGCGGAGGTCTGTGTCCTAGTAGTAGGGAAATTATAGGCTGATTGAGATGTCAACCATATTACGAAGTTTGGAAGTCAGAATAGAAACACAGAGAGAAGATTCTTCTCAGCGTATGATATCGATTGCCAAAAAGTTCAAATAGGTTTGGACCAGAATTTTGCTACGCGATCTCCGTTCACTGACGTAGTTTATAGTGAGTGGGTGACAGGGCAGAGAGAAGCTGAAAAACCGATTGAAGTAGGTAGGTGATAAAATTTCGAAAGATTTGACAACATATGGAAAAAAATGCATCCTTAGAAATCCAGAGTAGAGCTGTAGTAGTAAGTACCTACCATAAAGTCTAAGAATAATCCGTTATATCCCATTAAAACTCAAATCCCTTCACTCACGATAATTCTAATCCTACAAACAAACACAAGAGAGATTCCAACTGGCATTTCATGTGACACAGTGTGACACAATTCCATTCAGACTTAATTCATTTAGTTCCCAAGTCACGCGACAAAACTAACACGCTTGAACACACAACATGCAAATCCTTTATTTAATTAATTCACACGCTCGACAACGGTACAGTTCGTTTAGTAATATATAATAAAAACAATGTTAAGGCGAATGCGTCAGGGTAGCCCGCGAAATTATATTTTAGGTCATTGACGAAATTTTATTTTACGTTTTTTGCACTTTTTAGGTCAGTATCAGGTTGTATGTTGATCTAATTATGATTCGCGGCCGAATCAAATGTTTATTTATAGAATTATAATCAGAGAAATCATCAGTTCAACTCTCTAAGTTCATGTAATCCCATTGAATGACTATTTCATGACATTTGAGGGAGTTGTATTGCTGATTCTAATGATTAATTCTGTTTTATATATTGATATATAATGATAATGATTATAATAATATATTGATCATTGCATATCGTCTTCACATATTATTATATAATTAATGTATACAAGATATTGTGAAAATATTGGTGGAGTTTCTTGCCCATTCTTCTACATACGTAAACTACCTTTTGGAATGGGCGACTAGAATAATTTTTTTTTTTTTTTTTGTAAATGTTGACGTTCATAAGTGCCTTTTTTGTGCCTAATTGAAATAAATTATTTGTCTTTGACTTTGATTGTTTACACAATGTTGCTATGTAAGCAGGGATTAGTTAATAGTTTGACCTAGGTACGAGATTGTGTATACGGTGGAATATTTAAAGCAGTTCAATGGTTAGCTAAAAACAAAAGAAAATAGCCACTTATGAATAGTTTTAGAATTGTTGTGCGCTTTTTGACATAACATAGCGACCTATGAATTTAAGAACTGTATTCACTACCTATGTTACACAAATAAAAATGATTATGATTATGAATTATCGATAGCTGAAATATCGGCCACCAATAATCGTGAAGCAGTGAAAGCCTAGTGGTGTGACCGTCGGACTACCAAGTCACAGGTCTCGAGTTCGAACCCAAGGCACGCACCTCTGACTTTTCGGATTCATGTGCGTATTGTATATTTATCACTAGCTTGAAAAACGGCGAAGGAAAACATCGTGAGGAAACCGGCATGCCTGTGAGATATTTCTCGACGGCATGTGAAGCCAAGTCAGAGGCCTCTGGGCGGCTTTAAAACTCTGACACCAGGTTAGTCGAAACACACGAAAAGAAGACAAATTGTGAAAATTATCTTTATTTCAGGAAATAGCAATGTTATAGGAAAAGAACTTGTCTGATTATTTTGTTTTACAGGAATCCGCTAGATACGAGAAGCACAGAACCGATCGCAGTGGCGGTGCTTGGGGGAGGCTTATGTCTTTCGGCTGAAATGATAAAGATGATGATTGCCTATTCAACTTTTGCTGAGAATCATTTGCTCAAGAAAACTGGCTTCAATATTTCGACAATTGAGAGTCTGACCAGTCAGAAAATAAAGCAGCTTGAAAAGAAGAAAAAAAAAAGGTCGTTAACCCGAGTTCTAGAACGCTGTTCAAAGTATAACTCTCAGGTGACAAGCAGGATACTCAGATCTAGTTTTAAATTTAGAACACATTTAATTTTAAAACAGAACGACCTAACCTATTTATTTACACTCGCACAAGTGGCAAAGAAAACGCTTCTTTCAGCCTACTTGGAACTGGTTCTAATAAGCAAAAAAAAAAGTAATAGCGAGTAAAATTAACACAATAATGCTGCTGTCGACTCGTGCTGTAAAAAGCGCGAATAGCTTCGGAATCCTTCGTAAATAGCTCGGGGAAACGCAAGTGCGCGCGCGCTATTATTTTTTAAAATATTTTCTACATTATGAGTTTCTTTTGAAGTCGTGAATGAATTTATGGGTGGTAATAAGTGTCCTTTGTGTTTTATCATTGTTGAAGTTTTTGACTGCGGAGTAAGTATTTTTTGCATAATTTTAATGCTATTTTGCATTTAGATTTTCAACTGGTCTGTAGGACCGTTGAGAAATATGTAGGAGGTAGTAAGTATACCAACATTTGATGGTTTGTTACTAAAATAGACTACCGGTATAGTTACTGAAGCACACTACAATAGTTAGGTACTAGTCAGTAAACTAGTACCTACTTACTTAATGTTTTTTACTGTCTATCACATAACAAATAGTTAATCAAAACTTATATGTTTACTTTTAATAGAGCTGCACTAGTATGAAGTAGCCAGGAGTTCAGGTGCGCTTGCAATTCCTTTGTCCCCTTTTACGACACGGAAAATGATGGACGCTGTCTATTTGTAGACGACCAAGTGACTTGACAGATGCTAGACATACTAGGCGTTAAAATAAACCGTCGTTAACACATTGCTAACAAAAAACAAAACAATAAGTAGCCTCGCTGAGTTAACTCACATGACTCTTGTTCTAAATTCGAAATGACAGAGATTAGAGCTGCTTTTCAAATTCTTTTTTTAAATTTGACAGATGTCTAGTTGACTTTTGTTTGGTTTTTATTTTATTTACTTAGAGAATAGGTACCTGATGTAGTTTGTGATTGTTTAAATATAAAAGATAAATTAATGCAACTTTGACAATTATTTCATTTTTTTTATTTTATAATATTGTTTAAGTAACATTAAACTTATTTACTTAGATTACATACAAACTGTACAAATATTCAATGTCGTATCCAGAAAAAAAAAAACTAGCTACTTTCAATGCAAAATAATAAAGAATATGTTCTCATAATGAAATATCATTAACACCATACCATTGTTTTAATAATACGAATGATTTCATATTTATTTCTGTACTTCAACAAATACAGATAGGTAAGTAAATAAGTACTTACCAACTTCATGTTAATGAAAATAAAACATAAAATAGTCTTGGTAATTTTCGTCATGAGGTGTTTATAGAGGTATTATTGATATATATATAGATAGAAGATAATAGATAGATATTGGTATGTGCCTATTAATTAATGAAACAATTATTTCTCACTATTCCTTCAAAAAGGCTATAGGAAAAAATAACCGCACGAAATGCGCATAATATGTTTCGTAAACTTCATTAGCCAATTTAAAATTTAAATCAAATTCAGAATGTAAACAAACTAAAATGATGCCAATTAAAACAGTATTCCACCCACCTTTTAGGTTTCCACCTTCTAATGAATACTCCAAACATATTGGTGTCAGATTCAAACTTCATTCACATCACTAGTACACTTCACCCTTCACACTCCGGTTCACAACACTACGCGAATCTTACACACACATTTTGTACCAACAATTTTTAGTTTATTTTCACTCAAACGAAAGTAGAAACTACATAATCAACGTTAAAAATAAGCGTTCCTAATTTAAAATTTAATGTTTACTAACAAAATAGCACTAAAATCGGAAACACAATACACTAATATTGAAATTCGAATATAGAATCGATTAGAGATGAGTATTCGATTTTTGAATGTTACTAAATATTGTTATTCGATAAAGCGGGGTTCGCACGTGTGGCCCGCGCAAGCGATGCACGGCGACTGGCTGGCTCAGGGCTCCCGTTGCATTGCAATATGCAGCTGGTGTATATCCCGGCTTTGTATTAATAAATTTTAGATGTCAACCGCTTTGCGTGGTAGCTGGTTAAACTTGCTAGTTGTTAGGCTGAATGGGATAGTGTCATTGCCTTTAGTTTGCTAGATGTAGGAAGGAAATTATGGCAAATATATTAGGTATATCTTTTGTATTACGCATTTGTTGTAAGAACTGGTAACTATGTAAATTGAGGTGGGTAATTTATCCGAAACGCAGCAGCTATAAATGTAACTAATGGAACACTACGCTTTGATATTTTCGCAATATCTATGAATTATGATTGCAGAAACACTTCTAAAATATTTTCCATTATTTTCAAGAGAAACATCCCTAAAATATATTGCCATAAAACAAAAAAAAAACATAAATCGAAATATTTCCAGCAGACATCAAAAACGTCACGTACAGTCAATCCTTTTTTCTCTAAATTATATAAATCAGAGATAGCAAAAGGTCTCCACGGACAAGGAAATATAAGATAACGCCAGTGTGCCACTTTCAAAGTACTCGTGAACTGGATCTATCAGCATGGTCCCAGGGGCACTCGTCAAATGATGAGTAGGGTTGCCGACTGGTCCAATTTTTTACGCCATTTCCCATTTTGGAGAGGATGAAATTCGTTTAGACGTGTGATTTTGTTTGATCTGTGTCATTTTGTCGGGTATTTGTAGGCCAACCCTGAGAGATTGTAAGTAAAGTAGGTAGATTGATATTATTATATTCGATTACCAGACAGAGAGCACTCAGCAGATAACAGACAACGGGAATTTTATCATTTTAGTTGGCAACTTTCGAAAAAATATTTTTTACTTATCCTAAAGAAGTTTGAATAGGTATTGTATTGATAAACCTACTGAGTAATGCGCCGATTTAAATAACATAGTATGTGACACCGGATATTCCCGATATTTGTCTAATCTAATGGCAACACCACAGGTGACCTACTTTCGTTCACAGGATCGACTTGAACGTGACCCCTCTCTTGTGGTTACGTGATTCTCATGGATCATGGATTCATTCTAGAGATGGGCTTAAACGTTAAAAAATAATAACACTGCTAAATGATAATGCTAAAAATATTTACCAGTTAAAATTAGCAGTTATTTTTAGCAACTGTTAAATTTAATCACAGACGGATTGTTAACGTAATTAATTCTCATTTCCTTCATACTTTTCACAGGCTTAGGACTTTCAACTTTTTCTGTTGGCGTATTTATAATGAGAATCAATTTATTTACAACGATTTCTTTTTTTTATGTGTATTTTTTTTATAATAATCATATTTTTTTTGTTTTGTTTTTTTTTTCTTGTATCTTTTGTATTTCTTTCTTAGATCTTGTTTTTTTTTCTAATAGCTACATACCAATTGGTAATATTACTTTTGTTCAAATTTAATATATTTTTTGTTTCCGTTTATTTAACATCTATCTCGGAACTTATTTAACAGGTGTTGACACAATTTTATTTTATTAGTGTTAATTCGATTTAACAGTTAGCACTTAGCAGTTAATTAAATCAACTTGCTCAAACTTATCAATCTAACTGTGACTGAATCTGCAGGACCATTATTGCTTTGTTGTGAGTTGTGACACTGACTGCTATATTTAACAGCTATCCCAGAACTTATTTAGCAGGTGTTGACACTAAAAAAATTTAGCAGTGTTAATTTAGCAGCTTATTATTTTTAGACCCATCCCTAATTCATTTGGTTAATACCGGTATCTTTGCGTTCACGCGGAGATGAAATCACGCTTATTGTAATCTCTGACGGCCGGGTTAGTATCAATTACGGCCCTAACTCTTTATTATTTGAAGACCATTAGTGTCCCACCGTAGGGGATCTTAAACTATTAGGCCACAATTTGTACACACACGTTTTTCCGTGCCTACCCGAAACTGTTAAATTTTCCCAATCAACTTTGAACCTTATGCTTCAATGCAAAAGTTGAAAATCTATTAAAGTAATTTGATAGATTGCAGTAGGTTGATGTGCTGGCGTCTGTACAAAGGGCCTTATACTACCTATAGCTTTTATACATACTACTAACTGTAAAGTTTCGGGCAACCACTACATACCTTATTTTAATCCCTTATTATTTTGCTCTACCTATTTCAAGATCTCCTGGTTACAATTTAGGCACTGAATCATGGAAGATGAGATGTCGGAAAACTTGAAAATCTTTTTGGTACCAAAAACATTTGAGTTGATTTATTCCATGATTCACAAGATAATTAGGTTCCATCCATAACTGTTAATTTATTCCCATTCCTTAAAAAAAAAAGATAAACACATTCGTTGATATAAAGAAGCTAGAGGAATCAGCATAAGATTTTTTCATTCTAGTCGATTATCGCAATACATTACGATATCGATTGCACGATTAGTCGATTGAAAAGATTTGTAAACTTTGATGAGTCAATGACGATGTTTAAGTTAAGTAGGTATAGAATTATTATGTAAACATTGACTAATCGTTAGTATAATATTAGCTGCTTATCGATCCGTTAGTCGACTCTCTTATGCCCGGAATACACGAGGCTATACTACATAAAAGATAGCTTGATATCTGCGACATTATGTCAAACTGACATTCCTAGGGTAGAAATTCATTCATTAGGTCCGGCATGCCCATAAATTATAACATTGACAGTTACTGTCTGTACTAATATGAAATTCAGGACTTAATAGGCGTGATTTTACTGACAGCTGTCGCAGAGATCAAGCTATCTTTTAAGATGTATAGTTACACAAGCTAGGATAGCAAGTAAGTGTACAGAATGTTTGAAAACAGTGTGCAAAGCTTTAAGGGGGTGATAATTGACACCATTTAAACTTAGAGCATTTTTAGCCATACATGTTTGTCTTAGACGAAATGATGCTTGGAACTTGGTTCATTAGATTAGGTACATTTCAATCAAAGCTTCCAAACACCTGGTAAAAATGAGGATAGTTCTGTAAACACGAGGCCAGAGCGACTAGCTTGCTAGCCTCCTATTAGCACTAGTTGGCTATCTTAGCTTGAAAAAGCAATGTCTATCCCGGGCATTACTTGTTGTTATGATATAACTTCTCTACGATTTTCTAACGAAGCAATCTTTCACCTTTTGGTAATTGCCAATAAGAGCCAAATCTTGTTTAATAATGTCCATTACATTTCAACTCTGTACACTCATTTTATAATTCAAGTACAGCTTAACCACTCTGAAATGATGCGCCCTACCACACTATTTACGCACACGGTGATAAGGATTTCTATGGGTAATGCGGTATAGCTTGTCCACTCTGAAATGACGCGCCCCATTCCCGCATTTACTTTAATGCGGATTTCTATGGGTAAAGGGGTAGTGAGGCGCGTCATTTCAGAGTGGATAAGCTATACCTTATAAGGTTGAAATAAACGATCTGCAAATCCAAAGATTTTGGAGTTACTGTTGCTAGAGTGGACCGTGAGAAAACAAATAAAACGATCGATGAAAAAAACTGGAAGCAAAGCAAGCTATACCTAAGAAAGTTGAATAAACGATCTGCAAATCCAAAGATTTTGGAGTTAATGTTGCTAGAGTGGACCGTGAGAAAACAAATTAAACGATCGATGAAAAAAAACTGGAAGCAAAGAAAGATTGAACTGACAAAAACAATATTGCGTGACTGACATGACCTTGTGTATGGAATGTTGTGTCCCTGACTGAACTGAACTTAATTTACGTTGTATTCAAGTTTATCTTTCTATTTCAAATAATGACAGGCATTACATAACAAGATACTGTACTGTGATACCTTAAACAGTGTATGTAGCAGTGTCCTCATTATGAAAGAGGCAGGAGCTCGACCGGGGAAGTTCTTCCATCATCGGTGCCGCAATCAACTCAGCAGTTTGCAGTCTACAGCTGAAGCTCTCCCAGGCTGCACCACAACACCCTATCCTCCGAGAGTCCTACACTACGCTTGCCGATACGGGGTCTCCATTAGTACGTATTTCTGCCGAACTAGTGCTATATTGTACTAGTTAGTCAGTGTAGCAGCTTGATGGTGGAAAGCGTAAGGTCGTAGAACTTCTCCGCATGATCTCCATTATGAACAGTGTTTTTTTGTGTAGGAGCTCGTCCCGAGAAATACCAAGCACCACGTGTACCGTGATATCTAGTTCTGTCGCCAAGCAGGGTTGCTGTCAAAGAGAACAATACAATTTTTGTAGATTTGATACACTAGTGTGTAAAATGCACAGTATCATTTACTTTCCGATATTTTCTTTATTTTTAATATCCTTCCCTTTGAACGTATCATCGGATGAGTGTTTTCAGATGTAAGACCACCCTTACACTAGATACTTTCCGTACCCAATACTTACTAGCATGGTGCAAGACCAAAACACTTTAAACACGGGCTATGGTACGTGCATGGTACCTTTATTGTCTACCCAAGCATTTGTTTACACCGCTTCAAATATTTGAGCATTTACTCCAAAAGCCATGAAACATCACGTCTGGTTTGACTGTTTCGATATTCAGTTGAATGGGTTTTTGGAGAGTTATTAGAACAGTTTTGTGCCTCGATTTTTGTAGTTCGTTATTAAATATGTTTTTGAAGTGAAAACTTCTTTAGGCGCGTTGAGCACTTTTTGGGTGAACAAAAATCATGGAGCTCGCGTCATCGTCACCGCACGCTTTCCATGAGCTATATGTATACTGTGTATTATATGAGTACTTTTTGGGTGAACAAAAAGCGTGAAACTCGCATATTCGTCACCGCACGCCGTTTTCACTTCTATCGGCAGTCCCCAAAGACCCATGCCCCGGATGTTTTTTGTTTTTTTTTTTATGTTATTGGGAGATAGGGAAACAAGCAGGCTGCCTACTGGTTTGGTTAGTGGTGACGATTGCCTGTGGATACCTCCAATGCTGAAACGTCTCATTTGCGTCTTATTGCACCCATACCAAGCCAGAAAACAAAAACGCAGCTTGGTGGGAGAATTAGGTATACAGGGTGTATCAGAAAGATATGGTAAAATTTAAGGGTGTGGTACAACTTTCTCCACGGGATCAACATCGTGATCTAGAAAAAAAATATCAGCTGTCCCGTACAAGACTTCAATACCTACTCCACCCAAATGTATGGAACAGCTGATATTCTCGATTATCATTTTCTCGATTACGATCTTAGTCCCATGGAGAAAGTTGTTCAGGTTGATGGTCGGTACCACACCCTTGACCAAACCTTTCAGAAGCATCCTCAATAGGATACTACCGACATACTGTACGCGAAGCATGACAACCATATAAACGGGTTTTCTACGGGCTCTGTCGAAGGAAGAATAGACAAAATGACAGATTGTTTACTTATCTGTCATTTTGTCTATTCTTCCGTCGACAAAACCCGTTTCTATTGTGGAATCTTCCTTACAAAAAGCTGTACTGATCTACTAGACGGGTGTTTAAAACATTGACATGTTATGAAGAAGACAGTACACCAAAGATTACATAAAAAGGACATAGCAAAATCTCAACTTATCCAAGGTAATACGCTATAAGCAAGTAGGTATCCCCTCGAGAGGTACATGTATTTGCCTCTTAGCGTTCTCAAAGACGATCTCACAGCTTAATAGATCTGAATATTCAGGCATCACTTAACTATTAATCTTGGAGCTATCTCCCTCAAAGTGTATAGGGGAAACCAATTAGGCATCCGCAATCGAGAAATTGTCAACTAATCAATGGCGTGACGTGACTTTAATCGAACCTCTAATATCCTATTTGCGCTCCTAAAATAATACCGAACACTGTAATATAATAATTGCACCTCTTTAAGTGAACCTCAAATTATTCCAGTTTTCTATAAATGGATGTAGCCATCGGCGGCCGCTGCCGCGGCACCGCTCGCTTCGGTCGCTCGGCTCGCGCGTGCTTTGTCACAGTTCTAATCTAACCTAACCCATTTGGTCATGGAGCCATAGCTTAGAGTGACTGCGACCAATTCTGCTCGCGCGTGGTTGGTCATAGTTTAAACCTTACCTAACCTGTTTAGTCGGGGTCCCTAGCTTAGTTACTGCGACCAACTGTAAGACAAGGGTACATAGAAAAAGAGGCTCAATTATTTTAAAAAGTGTGCATCATTAGAAGCGCATATAATTTTAAGAGGTTCATTAATTTTAAAAAGTTTCCATTCTCTAGAAGGTCAATAAGTTTTTAGACATAATCTAAGTCCTCCTTTCACGAAAATGGAATAAAATTTTAAAGCTCCCGCAGATAGGTGCGACGGGACGGCGCGACGCGCCTCTGATGGAACAATTTCTATGAACACTTCACGGAAATAGTTCTATTGGTGTCGCGTCGCGCCTGTCTGCTCTGCCTTTATGCTCTATAGAAATTACTTCGTACATTGTCTTAATAAGGTAATTACATCGATGAAAGTTATGATAAATTTAAGGACCTACCTCCACATGTGCGTGTTATAAAATATTTATCATCATCGGTGCTGTTAATACTTTCAAGAGTTTCGAATGAGTAATTAGTGTAATTACAAACCAATAATTGGCTTGTAATTACACTAATTACTATATAATACTCAATCCATACGGACACCTGATAACTTCTAAGTTGTATGTGGATCTGCAACGATTTTGACAGTCTATGACTTCATTCGTTTGCATTAAAATCCTGCTGATTTCTTTAAAAAAAGCTTGGCAATATGGAACTTAAGAACGTGTGGATTTCTCAAAAATATTTAACGCAACAAAATTCTTTTCAGATTTTTTTTTGCCTCAAAATGCCCCGACATTCCAAGAAACGGTTATGAGCTGGCAACACCGCTAACACCTGACATTTTCGTAATAGCAACCCGAAAGCGCCGGCGGCAGCGCGTGCGCAAATCCAAGTTCAAAGTTATATGAAAGTAGGCAATTTTATGGACTCTCCCGTTATGTTTTCAGATTGTAGGGTATGCGTAATTTTGTTTTGATTTTCAAACGGACAGTGTTCGTGCCTTGTAAGACGTGGCTATGTTTATTGTAAAAGCAAGAAAATGTTACCAATTATTGGGTTGTCTGTTGAACAGGTATGGTTTTAACGTAGTATTGAGGTGAAATTTACTAGGTAGGCTATGATTAACAGTCATTGAAATCCTCTAAATAGCAATTTTTCGTCAGTTAATAATCACAGAGTACACCTAATAATACTTACCTTACTTAAATCACAGTTGAATATAGATAGTTCAGTACGCATTTTAGGTATGAAACTACAAGTAGGTACACGGCAGGCCCGTTTTGTCGGGCTAATTCAGTGAGCGTAACGTAATCAGATGATATAAGAGTTACGCGATAGAAAGAGAGGCAACTTCTAGGTGAATATAATCTGTAGGTATTAGCGCTGTGCGACTTGCACCTTATTGTATCGTGGCAAGAGTCGCTTTTCATTTAAATGATTTGCGGAGTGAATCTTCTATACCTGTATACATATATTCTGTGATAGAGGTGAAATTAACAATTACATTTATTGCTTGTCCAATGGACTTTAGTGACAGCTGCATCAAAGGTTCACTTCACCTGCTTGAAGGTGTCCATAAGAACGACATTGCATATTCAAAATGGCCTAATTTAGCAATTTTCTGGGAACCTTAACAATCGTTTGATCGAAAAGATACGATGACCTAAGCTCAAGTTGTTTTTTGAAATAATTTCATTATATCAATACAATCGCTTCCATTATGCTGTTGTATTGGAAGTTTCCACAAAGCAAACAATTGTTTTGCTTAGGCACGCCAATCGCTTACGTAAGATCTTATTGTTATCTCAGGCAAAAACGGGAATCGAAATAATTAAATTACCTACCTACTTTTTAGGAAAAATATTTCTATAGCTAAAGTACAGCCTATACCAAGCAAAAAATAGACACAAAGGTTTTAAACGCATGAAATTAATGCCTAAATTTCCCTGACATGAATGCATGTTAGACTTAAATTATTAGTCTATCAACATTAATTTGTCTTATAATCAAATCTATACATCTACAGATACATTACATACAAATAAATAACATATACATAGTATAAACGGTATTTATAACAAAAATACAAAAAAAAAATGTCTTTTTGTCTGTTTGTCCCGGTTAATCTCCAAAACGGCTAGACTGATTTGATGGGACTTTCACTGGATAGATAGCTGATGTTATAAGGAGTAACTTAGGCTACTTTTATTTTAGAAAAAGAATTTTGGACCCTCCAAGCGAAGGCGAAGGGAAGGGAAAGCGAAGGGCAGCAGCTAGTCACAATTATAAATCTTTGACAGTTCTATGAAATGGATATAACTCGGCAAATTGACGTAGAGTATCAATTTGCTTAACAGCTAATTTCTAGTCTATACCTAATGAAAAAAGAATGATGAGTATAAAACTTAACTATCACCAGATATACTTAAGTATGTTACTTTCCTCCATAACCAAAGCCCCAAAGTACATCATCAAACTCCAAACATTGTCCTTTTTTATCTCCCATAAAATATTTCGCAAGGCAATCTAATGGTGAATAGAAGGGGTCCGATAAAAAACGAGTCGTGAGAAGAATGCCACGTCGTTGTCGCTACGTCAGCCTGCCAGACTGTTGACGAAGCTACGAAGCTAGGCAAAAAACAAACGAAAGCCTACCTTTGAGAAAAGCTGCGTATGCTTAGGCGAATGTGAAGTGTTAGCATTCTAAGGAAGTAGGTTATTTGTCTTGGGTCCTAGGTAATTTATCCTGTGTTGGTGGTCGAGTTCTAGTCTAAATTGATGTGGCTGTTAGTTTTTTCAAGGCCCAAGCGTTGTCTGGATATTTCACAGGAATAAAGATTGAATTTCTAAAGAGTATTATAGCAATCCCAACTTCTTAACTAATATTATAAATGCGTGAGTTTGTTCGTTACGCTTTCACGCTAAAACGGCTGAACGGATTGGGATGAAATCTGGCACATGGGTAGACCATGACCTGGGTTAGGACATACTTTTGATCCCGATATTCCCACGGGATCGCGACTTATGAGGGAGAACCCGCGGGGTGCAGCTATTGAGTAATACTTGTGACTTCTAGAAAATCGAACTTACTGTAGGTTACTTACCTGTACCTACTAGTTATTTAAAAGAGAAATATCTCTTACAATTTCATGTGCGTTACAATATTTCTAGTTACTACAAATCCTAGTCCTTTAAACACACAAGCACAGGGCTAGTTAGAGTACCTATATCTTTCAAAAAAATCCCACACAAAAACTTCCCCTCTAAAATTATCAATAAGTACGGATAAAAGCAAATGGCATGCAAAACTGAATTGGCTGGCTGTATATTACATTACCGCTGCCACGCAACAAATAACCAATCAAAGCACCGGATTCCGAGCACGTTCGAGCACAATAACACAATTTTCGTGCCGCCCGGCGCCCGGGTAAAGCAAGCTACTTTAGCTGGAAAATGGAAGGCCTTTTCTAAAAAAAAACAGTGAATTGTAAAAATGTTAGTTTGAAAGTTTCAGAAAAATAGGTTTTACACTTTCCATAATACGAACTACAGTTCATATTACCTTATCCAAAACTGCTCCTCCAAAATTCAAATTCAAAATTCATATTTATTTTATTTCACATAAACCTACATGGGCACTTAGGAAACGTCAGAAGCTAGGTGCACGATTCCATTATTGGTCTTTTACTATGAAGAAGAGCCGGCAAGAAACTCCACGGTTACTCTTTTAAAAATAATTCTGCTTTTACAATATTTTCAAATAACAGTTTTCATAGGTATGGGAGGACATTCATGTAGGTCTGACAACAAGTACCAGGTACTTAACAAAATAGAAGATGGTCAACATATCTACAGTGCAATAAGCATAAAGCGGTCTCACATTCACAAAATAGAAAATAATCTTTTTAAAAGATTAATTAATTAATTAAAACAAAACCAATTTTAAACGAAATGACATGATTGATATTACAACTGTAACAAATATGAATAATTATCATGTCTCCCTTTTGGAACTTAAGGTGTTAAGCAACGAACTTTGAGGTGATCCGAGGATGTAATTTCAACAGCATCAAGGTACTGTCAGTATCCACAGGGATTCAATCACAGTCTCGTTTTACGACACTCAAAGGTACAGACAGCCACAGACCTCTGCATCGTAAAAGGCGACTAACGGCCGAGTCAAACGCAACATATTTGATTGAAGTTGCAAGTCTGAATCTGTCTCTGTCACATTAAGGTGAATCGTAGCGACAGAAAGACTTTGAAGATCGTTTTAGTAAGGTGTCATTTCAGAAACCAGGAATCCTTGAATCATGAAGATTCACCGACGACGGTAACCCAGAGTGACATTGTAATAGCGATACGATAATAGCGGAAAAGTCAAAAATGTATTGAGTTGACTTATGCTACATAAATTTGTTTTTTGTTGGCATACCTACATTTTTTTTTCCTCAATTCTCGCTATTGCACCTACCACTGCTTGTCTCTGCATCACCCAAAGGTTGACTGGTAGAAAATGCCTGTGGTATTAAATCCGCCTTTGTACATTTATGTGCTTGAAGTGTTAATAAATAAGCTACCGAACATAGCTTATGTCAATCCAGTTGAAAGTCGTTGCTGAGGCCCTAGTGTGGCGCTCCGATTGGCCCTTCTCTGGTGAAGGCTGGCCGGCTGCCAATCGGAGCGCCGAACGCGGTCGATGCGTAAAGTCGAAAGAAACTCACACTAGGGCCTCAGAAACGCAAAACGCTTTGAAAGCGATAGCACTTGTCTAGGCTGGCTACGCTTAGATTAGAATGAATCAGGAAAGAAAGAAGAAAATGCTGAATATGACTGGGACGAGAAAGGCTAACAATGATGACGATGAAGAGAACGGACAGAAAATGCATAACATTTTCAACTTGTGCATCAGTCTAATTGATGCATTCAATACCCATGGGAAAAGTTACGTTCCAACTCTTACCGAGACACATGTAATTGGCAATACAACAGATTCTCACATTAATTAATAATAACATTATGTCATAAAGCACGGATATCTGCAATATTCTCACACAGTGTGTCAACTGTGGGAATTAGGTCAGCACGAGCTTGCAATCTCTCAGAATATTATCCATTATGACTACGTTTCAACTCAATATGTACTAGGTTACGATAAATTCATGTTGGTGGTTATCAGTGCCAACTACCTCGTTCATCTAGTGCCTGCTGAATATGGTCCTGGGGGCCAACCACCACCTCTCTAAGCAGTATTATTTTGATGTTACTTCAGTGCGAGAAAGAAGTGGAGCTATAGGTACAGGACGTCTATTTCCATCTCTTTCCCACGCACAAGTAAGATTAAAATAATATCTACTGCTAAAAGAGGTGGTGGTAGGGCCCCTGAGTTGGGCAGTATTGTGTGGTTTTTTTCTACTAAGAAATTAAAATGGCACCCTAGAGTATGGTTCACTCAGCAAACTCATTTAAATAAAAAGCGACTCTTGCTACGACACAATAAAGTGCAATTCAGGTCGCACAGCGCTAATTACCTACAGTTATATTCACCTAGATCTAGAAGTTGCTTCTCTTCCTATCGCGTAACTCTTATATCTTCTAACTACGTCACGCTCACTGAATTCGACAAGTCGAGCTCACCGCGTACCTACTTGTAGCTTCATACCTAAAATGCGGAGTGAACTATCTTTATTCATCTGTGGTTATTGGTGCAAGACCCGCTCTCTAGTAGGTAAGTATCGGCAAGAACTAAACCTTCTAATACAAGAACTTCATATATTAGAAAACATATTGGTCAGTCAGCAAGTTGGTGGAAAACTTGATCGACTGGCTATGCAGGCTGGCAGGTTAACACGGTGGAGCATACGGTGGAGGTATGCCCGGCTTGGGCAGAGCACCGCCGTGTCCTCGTGGAGGCGATCGGTGGCGGGGATCTCTCGCGTCCGGCCCTGGTCCTGGCCATGGTACGGAGCGAGAGGGCATGGGAGGCCGTCACCTCCTTCTGCGAAGCAGTAATGCTCGCGAAGGAGGAGGCGGAGCGCGTGAGGGAGAGGCAAATTTCGCGCCCTCACGCCCCTAGCCGCCGCAGGAGGAGACGCCCCGGGCGTCGGGAATCGATCGCGGATTCCCGGCCACCGTAGGCGCGGGCTTGCGGACGATGAGCAATGGGTAGCTCGCCGTCCGGTAAGGAACAAGCCCGGGTCGACGGCGCGTTGTGTTCCACGCGCGCCTCAAAGAGATGTCAGCGAGTGAAGGGGTCCAATGAGACCATTGCCTGCCGGGGTTGCGGGAAAGTCCGAAAGGGATACCGTGGCCCCCTGGCATTGCACAGGCAAGAGAAGGAACAGGGGTGGGTTTTAGTCAGTAAGAGTCTGACACGCCCTCCCGCTCCACCCAGAGCGGGAGGAGTCATTTGATGATTTCCCACCCAAAAAAAAAAAAAAAAAAAATGCTGGCAGGTTAATCGACAGGCAATCTGTTACCATGGTTGATTGATGATTCAGTATAATGATTCTGGACCAACCTGTGTTGAAATTTTTCTTTAAAGTGCTATTCCATACATTTTGACCGCAAGTTTCAATGTTTCCTACAAAAGTGCAGTAGGTACCTACGAAGTCAAAATGTATAGAACAGCTAGTTTCCAGAAACGTACTGAATCCATGGTGACAGATTTTGCGTCCATGTCCCAACCTGTATAACCACCTTTATCAGTCAGGTGGACGTACATTTAAGGACTTACTCGTAGACGTTATTTTAGTGCGGAGTGCATTAAGCTTCATATAAGGTAAGTATATTAGTCGTTCAGAATCCGGTATACCCCTACATTGTAAGACAGACATTTATTGCTTCACATTTTTGCAATCCTTGGAATCTATAACTCTTTGTCGATTTCCTCCGCACATCTCAATTTGAATCTTATAATTTGGAACTAGAGTCTAAATTCCTTTTTGAATGGTATTTGCCATAAAAGTCGTAACGATTGGCAAGGTATCCTCTGTGGTGGTTGCCATTTACCACCACTTACCATAACATCGCTATTTGCGACGTTGGAATATTGAAATATATCTACTATAATAATGGGTTTGTTTGGTACATTTCATAACATTTATAACCTTAGTTATGATAGCTACTACAGGTAACACAACATTATCATCACGCTTCTATTCCCCGAAGGATTAGGCAGAGGTGTACCTATAGGTAGTACACCCACATTTCGCCAGTTATGTTTAGGTCCCATGTAATAGGGGGCAAGCCTATTGCCATCAACCGGGCACAAATCCAGACTCCAAGCTGAGAAAACCCAATAACACTTTCCCCGACCCGGGAATCGAACCCAGGACCTCATGCTCAAGAGTAGCGCTTGCGAACACTAGACCAACGAGCAGTCACTACAGGTAAGTAAAAATAAGATACAAGAATTAATTGTAAAGATGGTAAAAATGTGTGATCAATCTACTATTGTTGTCTTTACATTATGTATTTACTATTTTAACAGACTTGCTCCAAGAATCCACATATATAGGTCACTAGTGTTAAAGACAGCTGGTTACCATCAAAGGCCTCTCCTCATGGCTCGATGTAGTTACCACTTCAGCAGTGATAGCCTAGTGGTGTGACGGATGTGACCGTCGGACTACCAAGTCATAGGTCTCGAGTTCGAACCTAACGCACGCACCTCTGACTTTTCGGATTCATGTGCGTATTGTATATTTATCAGTTGCTTCAAAAATGGTGAAGGAAAACATCGTGAGGAAAGCTGAGAGACATTTCTCGACGGCTTGTGAAGCCAAGTCTGAGTCCATGGGCAGCATTAAAACTCTGACACCAACTATCTAATTACGTAACAGATTTTGTAAACGATTACGACTAATCTGTTTCATTTTAACAGTTCAACGACATTCATTGCGTTATTTACGTTGCTGATCAGATTTTTTTTCGAACTTATGAAGCAATGGATTAGCAATCAGTTTCAAAACGATTCAGATTCTGATTGATCGTGTATTACGCAATTAGGGTACTGGTTAGTCACTAACCACTCGAAAAAGAAAGAAGATCATCCTCATCATCACTGGTCACCTCCCTTTTGCGCCATGTTTCCCTGATCTATGCACGACACATACTTACATCAAATTATTGACAAGTCTAGTTTATGCGGCAAAATTCAAAAGTGATCTACGTTTTAGTAAGGCTTAGCCCGCACTGCGAAACCTCACCGCACGATTTTTATTCGCGTGGTTGTTAATCAGTGTTTGAAATTGAATATCAGCGCGAATTTCAAATCACCACCTTTATACATAAGATACCATGTATAAAGCGCCTGCTAAAAGGTCGCCAACCGCGTTCCGACATTGGTGACCTTGGTGGCTTACAACCGTGTGGATGATGGTTTACGTCCAAATTTTGTTTGACTTTCCAACGCCCTTGGTTTTAAGAGCTGCGCTAGCGACCAAGGTCAAATAGAGGAGGTTGAGATAGCGGCCGACCGTGTAGACAGCGGTTGCCAACCTCGAGTACGTCAGTTGTTCGCTGTCAACCGTCGCGCTAGTCACGCGTGTTACGAGTACAAGTTGACTTATGTGTTAAAAAGTAAAAAATGACGGAAGAAAAAAAATATATACTGGGTTGATCTAGTTGTACAGACACCTACCCTGTCTGTGGGATCTCAGCTGAGAACAGTACAAAGACAACAATCAAAAGTGCCTAGCCTGGGAGGTTTTTGTTTTTAAATAGAAAACAATTGATCCAAACGCCAATGAGGCTTCGGTCAAAAAATTCGCCATAACGTCTTTACTCTTCGAATATCACGACAGAATGATATGTTGGTGACCATGTAGTTGACAGCTCTGCCGGTCGCCAACCAAAATCATCTCTGTCGGGGACGCGGTTGGCGACCCCGCTTTACAGAAATGCGATAAAAATATCGCGTGATTTTTTATCACAGTGCGGGCTAGGCCTAAAAGTGACTATCATTGTATAAACACCTACATACTCGTAACACACTTCTAGCTAAGTATTTGCACATTATTTCGATAGTTTTTCGCACATAATCGTCAAAGTATGTTATTACATAAAACGTTTCATTATTGGCTGTTACATAAGACATTTATGGTTTGTTTATAGTTAATTAGTAACGTGCCATTTCTTTGTTGATACGGGAATAAAAACAGTAGAATTGCAACTTATGTGGGAAATAGAGTGATGTTATAGTTTGCAAGTTAGTAAGGGTCTTGACACACTGGTGAAAGACCTTTGGGTCATGAGTAGACTTTACGCTGCGTATACGCGGCATTTACCGTTTGCAAAAATCTCAATACATTTAGCATGCATAACAAATAAAAAAGTTAAAAACACTATTAAGGAAAAATATGAAAGAAGCAAAGGCTCCGTTGCGTAGGGCCTAAACTCTGCAAAAAAATAGAGACATCTTGAATAAGCTAGATGAAGAAACGTTATATAAATACAGTTGCTCTGCGCGGACTAGAAAGGGTACACTTTTCGTACTTAGGTTGTTCGGGCATTTTTTTTCTATCTTTTAGAACTATACTTAGTCTTGTGTCCGCGGTGCGTCGCTCGCGTCGTCGGTAGGTGTACAGTGGGTACACACAGCCAAGGACCAGTATGATACAGCCCTTATACTGTTGTTAGTAAGTGAAGCTATTGTATTAGCTTCTAATCTATGTAGGTTTATAGTCGTTACTTGCAGAATGTCTTCACAATACCTGATCCTTATGCAGAGTTTACGATTATGTCGAGTTACTAACTGCTGTGAACAGTTTGAAAGACAAATACATCCTATTTTAGTTTATCTGTGAATGTTCTTGAAATACTCTAGGGATTTTGAGGGCTACTTTGATAAAAATAGTGTTGCTCTGTTTGTCAATCTGTTACCAGGAAACATACAGAGACAAATACATGATCAACCTTTAATGTTCCTACTACTGGAACACAGACCTTGGAGGGAGCGGGCCGTAAAGCTTCGTGCAGACTAGCGCGACGCGACACTGGCTATTGTTATACCGTGAAGTTTTCTTACAAATTGTATTGTTCGAGCCGCGTCGCACCGTCGCGTCGCGCTGATCTGCACGAGCCTTAATCCAGCACGCGGGCTCAGTGTGGGTTGGTGGATAACACATCTCTCACAAAGTTGTTCGTGCACTAACATTAAGTAAGTACCTACTACATAACTTGTGTAGAGAAAATAAACGTCTTATATTATTATTATGTCTTCGAAATTTCAGTTTTAGGACATGCCTGTTTTCTCACAATGATAACATCTGAGATAATCTGGAACTCCTGAACAACACTGGATACCTCTGGTTGTTTGGTTTCTGTTTCTTACTCATGGAGACATGGATGTTTTTTGTAGGTACCTGTAACAATAAGATAAAAACATTCAATAAAAATACAACAATGAGACTGCATGATAATAATTACAAAGAAACATCCTCTTTTATGATGATTCATCAATCGATGGGAAAATCAATTGCATCACACACTTATGAAAATGTATGACATAATGCGATACAGTTGATGACCTACCTACACAAAGAAGTGCAATAAGTTTTTTTATTTATAGGGCGACATTGACCAGCTTTTAATGATTTTATACTGAATATCACGTCTACATGAGTAGTGTTCATGATATGGAAAACATATATGTCAAATTAGAGCATTTTATTAATAACTTAATATGTGAATATTTTAGAATATGTTTATATTGCACAGAGTAATTAATTTGTAGTTATGTCTAACGCGGATAAAAAACTTATAATCACGCAAAAACTATCAAGCGTATTTTTCTGAAACCTTCACCATTTTAAAGATAATTAAATTATTTATCTTTTAGTATACGTGTTTTATTGAAATATATTTTTTTATGTATAATAAATTAATAATGCGTCTAATTTGGGGCAGCCTTGATGGGCGAGTCCTATTACTGGCTGGACGTAGGTACGACGCGTTGGGTGAGCTGTAACAGGCCACTGACATATACAGGGTGTTTGGCGCATGGACCGACACAATTATTTGGGGGATTGGGAGCGTCATTTGGGAGGTTTCACCCAAAGACCCCATGTCCTAAGTGTCACGGTTATTGAGATGTTTTTTTTTGTTTTTTTCACAAAATTACCCGAAATCTCGCCTTTAAATAGTCATTACTTTTTTGTTTATTGTTCTAATTGCACGAAATAACTTTTATTGTATTCTGCAATGTATTCTTATTCTAAATAAATAAAGAACATTTTTAAATAAAACTATGTTCATAATTTTTGGAAAAAATCTAAAAAAATCATATCTTATTAACCGTGTCACTTAGGACATGGGATCTTTGGGTGAAACTTCGCAAATGACCCTCTCAACTCCCCAAAAAATTGTGTCGGTCCATGCGCCAAACACCCTGTATATCTGCGTCATAAATCGTAGTAAAGATTTCATAATAATCATTGTGTTCTGTTTATTTGTGTTGAAAATATAAATTTGATTAAGGCTCAAAAACAATTTCTAAGAAAACTTCACGGTAGAACAGTTACCGGTGTCGCGTCGCGCCTGTTTGCTGGAGCCTTAAGACGGCTCACTACTGTGCATAGTGAGCATATAGTCCTTCAGGACTAGTCAAACATCGAGACAAAAAAGAATCGGGGTCGTGGACCGTGTTACATACACCTCGCAAGTAAATACTCTATTTGAAATAAGATTAGACATTTAAATAAACCTTTTTTACAGTCCGTTCAACCGATTTTGACTTCTATTGCGTTGTTGGCATGACAAATGGCAACTGCAGTAAACAACTGGTATTATAACCACTTTTTTGCTTCTAATGTCATCCTTATGCCTACGGTATAGAAGTCAAAATTGGTTGAACGTTGAACTAATCTTATTTCAAATGGAGTATAGGTGCTAATTAGAAGTACGGAACAGATGGTTTGCTCCAAAATGAAGTATTTTATCAACTGTTATTTTCATTTCTTTTATTCCCAAAAATCCCCCAAACGAACCTTTACTGTAATGCGTTACAAAGTTCAGGAATCGAAACTCTCGAGCGCACGTCCACCTATTTTTATTAAGGAAGTAAAAATATAAAATGGAAGCTGAAATAACGGTAATATTTTCCGAGGAAAACTGGGTCGCGAAGTGGAAACCCTCAGAACGAGAGAGATTAAATAAGGGTCAGGGCTGCTACAGCGCGTATCTGCAGTCTTTGAAGATTTTCAGGGTTAAAAAAACATTAGGGTAAGCGCTTCTCCGCACATGAATTGATAGCCCGATGGTCACAGCGTTGAATTACATAATTCTCAGATACTTAGGTGAAAAGATGCTAGAATATAGATAACTTACTACCATTTTACTTGCTACGTCATCATCTACCAATCAGCTTTCTAATTACGCAACATATTTTCGTAAACGATAAAGACAAATCTGTTTCATTTTGACAGTTCAACAACATTCATTGCGTCATTTACGTTGCTCTGCAGCTTTTTTTTTTCGAACTTACGGAGCAATGGATTAGCAATCTGTTTCAAAACGATTCAGATTCGGATTGATTTTGCATTACGTAATTAGGGTACAGACCTCCACAAGTCAGTTACTGGGAGACACGATAGATTGTCAAACTTTTTCTAACTACCCGTAACGACTATCAAAGATCTAACGAATGTCAGCCGGGACCATAAGATTAACCTGCTTTCTGACGCACGGAAGGGTCTCGTTAAGTAGGTATTGAATGGTCACCCATCCACAACCCAACGCTGCAAGGGTAGCTTAACCTTTGATTGACCCGTGTGGTGTGACCAAAATAATGACGACATTTGCTCATACTCGACAGTTCTGGTCCAACCAGAAACCATTTTGAAAAATGTGGCTGCGTTGCAAAAGAATCTACTTTAATTAAATATTATTTTTTGACTAATTAAAAACTGATCATCTATGTAGTTGTTATAAAAATTATCGTGATTCGTGCGAAACAATTCACGAAAAATTATGTAACACAGCATCGTCTGTCAAAACATGAAACATTCATTGAACATAGGTAATTCAAGTTGGTAGGCATCAATCAACTAGCCAACTGCTGAACATAGCATAGTTTTTTTTTCAACATCCCTTATGTTGACTGGGGAAAAAAAAAAAATTAGTCCGTCATTCGTTCAGATAAAAAAAAAAAATAGATACTTACGTATTTTTTGCTTTATAGTAAGTAATAAAAAATGGTTTAGATAAAACGCATTATAGTTGGGGAGTGGAGGGAGCCTTTGGGGTGCTTCGGCATCCCAAAGGCTACCGAAGCATCCTCAGGGATCCCGAGGCATTTCGAAGGCAGCGGACATGGCAACGCCTATGGATATCGCAACTTTGTTTTTGTACCCACGATGATTATCATTGGAATTTCAATTGTATTGTCACACTATTAAGTTGTATTCCTAATCTTCGCATAAAAATTGCTTGCCGTGCCGTGCCGCCAGTGGGCATGCCCACAATAGAAACGGGTTTTGTCGGCGGAAGAATAGACAAAATGACCGATAAACAATCAAAACCCATTTCCTCTATTCTTCCATCGACAAAACCCGTAGAAATCCCGTCTCTATTGTTGTTATGCTACGCGTGCAGTTCACCTTGTCGGGCTTGCCCCTTTGATCATCGGCGCCATCTAGTTTTAAAATATTGACCAAAAAATTTACGAACTGTCGTAAGATCTACTTACTTACGAAAAACATAACTTCATAATTTCTGACATTAGGGACAGATTGTTCATAAATTCCGAAGCGTCAGAAAAAGGGTCAACCCTATAGTTGAGGATATTCCAGTGGCGTTTCGTCTGTAAGTTTAATGCAGCCCACCTGAAATCGCGAGGCGCGGTCACATAACATGTTTCCTATCTATTTATATGTCTTTATGTCTTTTATTTTGAGTTTTTGTTTTAGTTTGAAACTGCACCACACTTTGACCGACGCGACGGAGAGGGATGCTCAACCTCAGAACAAAGAGGGATCAAAATACAAGATCAACCAAACTTGGTAAATAATATTTTCCTAAATTGGAAAGGCTCGCGTTTGACCTCTATCTCAAATGTTGGTTATCTTTACCTTATTGCGTCAGTGCAATAGGTGCTCAACAGCGCACACTTTAGCGTATTTCTTCGCTGACCTTCATAATACTAGAAGTAAATATAAAAAGAAAGTTCCTATAAAAAGGGAGGCTTCCAGGAAGGTCATAACTTCATAAGTTATTATGTGAAGTGTTTTATTAAGAACCCTTTGCATCAAAGCGGTATATATAGTGAGGAACGATACAAAATATTATGTAAGAGACAAGTTCCGTGCGATTTAGAAGCTTTTACTTGTACAAGACTGATGTAGAGCGAAATTTAAGGGGTAAAGGTAACAGAGAGTATACATATACCTATATTTTCAAGGTTTGGCATAGAAATATAACTAGGTACTAGTAGGTAGGTAATATGCATTAGCTGCTAAAAAACTTGTACAGATAGTGCAATCCACGACGACGCGCTCCACTCCGCGATTACTGTACCGTAAGCTGTACTTTAGTACGGAGCGGAGCGCAGTGGGGCGCGTCGTCGTGGATTGCACTATACATTACACAGCCCCGGATCTAGGGGGAGGGGCCAACCGTGGCCCGCACTCCGGGTGACAACTTCGGGGGGCGACAACTCCAAGCGTAGCAGACATGTGCATCACCCAGCACACCGCAACTTTGCAATAAATGAGACGCGCAGTGCGCAGCACATGAATGATTGGCGGGGGGACGGCAGACGGAACCTTTTCCACCGCCTCAAAAAAAATCTAGATCATTATAATATATAGGTAATGCAATCACTACGATATGAACTCGTTTCCTTACAGAATAAGGCTGATGATCTAATAATCACTCTAATATACACTTTGCTTGAACGAAAACAACTCCAGGGGCTCCGGGTAGTGTAGACTACCCCATATATGCTAATCGCGGGGTAAACTCTGTTTGCGCGATGCCACCACAAAAGCATGCAATTATCCGTTCCATTTCACTACGTTGCACGTTCTAATATCTACCTATAAATAATAGGAGGTAATAGTAGAAGTATTAACAAAATTCGCATACTTCATTAATATCAATTATAGTCATATTAGCAAATAGCATAGCAATAGCAACTACCATGCTAAGACTCAAGAATTCACATGCTAATGAAATTATTGCGAAATCGCAATAATTGACATTACTGGTTTTAAGTCATACTTAGGTAGTAAGCATCAGATCTTTACCAAATAAATCAACAAACCTACGTCATCATAACAGAAATAACCAATCAACATCCGAGGTGTTTTGACAACACAGCATTTTTTCCTTCAAAACAGACCACCATTATGACGTCACAGCCACCATAATAACACTATACAAAACAAACAGCACATAAATACCATAATCTGAAACAATTTAACTGTTATATAGTGACGTGACAGCCAGCCAGTGGTCCCAGGTTCGATGCTCGGCCGGTCACGAGAGCTTGTTAGAGCCAATTGCAAAGGATCACGTCGTGTTCGTGAAAAAAAAAAGATTTTATAATAATTGATTGCGCTTTACATAGTACCTACGTAAGTGTTTAGTTTAGTGGTTTGCTTAAATCTCTCTTTAATGGGTTCTAATTAAGATATAATTAGAACCAATTTAAGACATTACATGCCGCTACTGCTGAGCATGAGGTCCTGAGTTCGATTCCTAGGTCGGGAAGTGTTATTTATTTCCTTTGGAACTTCTCAGCAGCAGCCCGTAGTCTGGATTTGTGCCCGCTTGATGGCAATAGGGTCGCCCCCTATTATATGGGACTTACTCGTAAACTTAACTGGCGAAAAATGTGGGTGTACTACGAGAATAGGTTCAGTCAATGCTCTGCATTACCTGACCGCTCTATCCCTCTTCTTCTTTGTAAGAGGGATCAGGTAATGCAAAGCACTGATCGTATGTACAATTCTGCCTAACCCATCTGAGAATACAGGCGTGGTGTGATATTTGTGTTTCTTATGCCAAAAGCCTTTCATTACTTGCAAATATTCCATTTCATAATCACACTAAAGTTCACAGTAATCTCAGTACATACCTACGCAATTCAAATGAGATAACATAGAATGTTTAGTCGAGAAAAGTATTATTTGATAAGATTACCTTTTTTTTGCGTAATACGATGTCTTTACGTACCTATACCATCGAAGAACTTCATATCTTTACATCGTAAGGACTATTTCTGCTTGCAGCGCTTGGCCGCTATAGAACCGGGGCGGTAACAGATGTGGTCATCGTGTTCACGGGATTTTGTTTTCAAACTACTTAGATATGAAATTTTTCGATAGTACGTACTAGAGATTGCTGTTCTTAATTTGACATTAATCAGTATGAGCATCGATGGTTCAGTGGTAGAATGCTCGCCTGCCACGCGGGCGGCCCGGGTTCGATTCCCGGTCGATGCAATATCTTTTTGCTTTTTTCAAAATTATTTACTATTTATTTATTTAAAGTTCTTTGAATCTTATGAATATTAAAATAACATAAATTCAACATTTTATGGACTAAATTAATATTCGTTTAAGTAACTAATAAGATTATTTAATTTGTAACACAAACATCAAAGAATTCCATAAAATCATAAACGCTTTTACACGACCTTTTCCAAATCGTAAAAATTATAATGTCCACAAACTACTATGAACCTTAGGTGAAATACATAAAGTTCAAAATCGATGTTGAAAAATTAATTGGGCCCAAAGATATGGCCCAATTCAATTCTCAAACCTAATAGACACTAACGATTGTACTACTGTATTATTTAAATAAACTGTTAGTAATAACACGGATATTATTACTTACTTCAAAACATAAAATATTTGACACCATAGGAGAAACTTTTCGTGAGAACTTGTTTGTTGGGTATTCTAATAATATCGATAAATAAATACGGTATACGAATTCTTTAACCAACTAACTTAAAACTTAATTATAAATAATTTATAAAACTCCTATTACTTCAATATCTTTGGAAGAAAAGATTTTATGTATTAATCCAATCTTTAAAGTAAATAATTGAATCGACTACCAGTTTTTTTTTCATCAAAATGTTTCGTACCTACTTCTACGTTTGACATTTAACTCCTTATGTTTCCTGATCGACCATGATTCTAAAGAAATAGGGATGTTGACAAAATTATTTTTAGTCCGTCAGTTGGACTATTAAAAAATATTGAGCAGGAATTTTTTCTTATTTTACTCGTACGTAATCAAAAGATTACGGCAATTCATTGAGTTAAAATGTAGCATGACGTCACTCCCCGGTAGATTCTATACCAACTTGTGACGTAGCGAGCCCAAGGGCCGTATTATGACGTACTAATGCCACCATTATTCCAGTGTGAGTGAGAGACGGAGCTATAGGAGGCCGCTAGCACTATCCTTTTTTTTGGAATAATGATGGCATTAATACTTCATAATAAGGCCCCAGCTCCCCAGCTTTAATGCGTTTTATCTAAATCATTTTTTATTAATATGATAAAACAAAAAATACGTTTAGTACGTTTTTTTTTTTTTTTTTTTTTTTTTTGTTCCAGTCAGCATCCCTATTTATCTCAATAGGAATGCTGACTGGAACAAAAAAACTACCTAAGTATTGAGTCCGTCAGTCAGATAATAGAAAAATATTAGACACGTATTTTTTGTTTTATCATATTAATAAAAAAATATTGGAAATATGGCAGATGGTGATAGTAAAAATAAGCTAATAAAATCAAAGAAATAATTATCACACATAAGTAGCTATTCGTAAGCACTTTAGCCGTTAGTCCTGGCTGTAATTCGTAGATCTTTGACAGTCGTTACGGGTAATCAGAACCCCAAATGTCTGACAACCAGTCTTACCAAGGGGTGTCGTGTTACTCAGTAACTGGGTTGTGGAGGTCAGATAGGCATTAAAATACTGGTATTCAACTGTATCCCGTTACATTGAAAGCCGACCCCAACATAGGAAAAGGCTAGGCATATTGATTGAAGTAGCATAATTAGGTCGGTATTTTATTTTCCCTGACTACCACGGAAACATTAAAGACCTTGTAATTTAATTGAATCGCCATGCTTAAAATATGCTGACATTATTTACGCAGCAATGCATAAATTGCTAAATACAGACTTATAATAAGTGAAGCGGTAAGCGATCACTTGATATGCTGGTGGGCTTGAGTAGGCATAATATATTTGTTAGGGTGCTCACACATTTGGTACAAATTCTTATTTAATTTTTGTGAGAACATTTTCTTGTTCATGCAGATAGATCTTTGTATTCGGGGTATTCGAAGACAACTTTACAACAATACGGTGGTACGGTAAGAAACATGTAAGTACTAAAAAAATGTTCCAATTACTAGACTATAAATGAGACGAGCTTCTGCCTGGGTGAAATTTCGGCCCCCGGACCTACCGCGTCGCATCCCATCGCCCGGCGCGCGCTTTTACTGCGTTATCGGTAAAGGTTTTTTTGCTCTGCTCCTGATGGTCGTAGCGTGATGTTACATAGTATACAATCTTCGTCAAGAATTGGGCTATCCAATGATAAAAGAATTTTTCAAATCCGACTGGTAGTTCCGGAAATTACCCCCTACATACAAACTTACAAACAAATTTTACCTCTTTCTAATATTATTATTATTTAGTACCGATATAGATTTTCATCTATTTAATAGTAGATTTTACAACAAGTGCAAAAAACGAACCATTTTTATCCGAGACTTTTAGCAGCCCGAGACGAAGGCGAGGGCTGATAGTAATGTCGAGGATAAAATAGTTTTGTGGACGAGTTATAAACTCTGTTTTTCACTTCGATTGCGAGGAAATAAAACAGTAGTTTATCATTAACATTTCTTTACTTAAAATTCAAAGTAAAATTAATACAGTTTTGAATACTGAAGGAAATTGTTTTTCCCGGCATACCTATTATCGGTATTTTTCTGAATTTTACGACATTGATATTTAGGCTTGGGCTGCAGACCTATGCAGCCTACTATTAAATTAATTTTGTAATAATAATTTTCTTAAATTAATTAAATAACCTACCGTACTTGAATTAAAATTTTTAATAAGTATATTTTTTGTCTTAAAAAACACGTATGGCAAATAAATTAAAGTAAATATTATAAAATAACAAATTCTATCTATCTATGAATTTCTTATTATGTTTGGCTGTATGGCTCATTTTCTTTGCCTTAATATAGATACATTTATGAGTAGATACGTTAATGCACTAGTGCACAAAATTCGATTTTGTGCAGCCTATATCCTGCACAAGTAAGCAATTTCAGAGCATGAGAAGTGAAAATAATATTTATCATAATATTTCAAGGAGGACAAGATTGTTAAGGTTTATCCGGATAAAACTCTATGACGGTCTTAGGCATTTTGATAAGTACCTACATAATTTGAGTATCATCGTAAGCATAACCCAACCAAAAACATTCTTGTAAAGGTAGGTTGCCAAGACTTCCAGAACACTGTCACTGTTAAAAAGTTGTCAGAACAGAACCTTACATCTTGGTCAAAATTTACGGCTTGGTCGTTTCGCGGCCGTTTCACAGACACTCCATAAGTTAGGTACTGGTCTTTAATGCTGTGCAATAGTTCAATGGTACGGCCAATCCATACATTTTGACCAAAATGTAAGGTTTTGTACAGTTAGACCTAGTAAAGTTCGCCTTGACTGATTTTTATGATTTATACTTGACATTCGATTCACCAATAGGTGCATAACACCTAAT
Source organism: Xanthia togata (assembly GCA_963853775.1). Taxonomy (NCBI): domain Eukaryota; kingdom Metazoa; phylum Arthropoda; class Insecta; order Lepidoptera; family Noctuidae; genus Xanthia; species Xanthia togata. The sequence continues at coordinate 4,124,969 of OY970802.1, read as the reverse complement.
ATCGCATTAGATCAATCCGAAATATAATCAGCAATATTGTCAAGCAACCTTCAACTGTATAGCCACAACGCTAAAGTCTTAACTCCGACAAACAGGTACAAGATTGATATTTTCAAATTTCGAGAGCAAAATCGAACGAGAATCCGAAGCCACTCACTGCGATTACATTCCCTGGCATTACGGAATGCAATTTAGTTCTATAAGTTCACGCAATACATTGGTGTTAAAAGGTTAATTTGAAATGAACGCTACGCAAATTGACTTGCCATGTAGATGCTGAACGTCAAATTGACAGATAACGTCAAATGTTTGGATTTGATAGCTACAGTGGGAAATCAGTGGATAATTTTGAGCGTGAGACGGTCTGCCCGTCTCGATAATAATGTTATTTATTTTTTTGTTTTTGGGGCATAAATTGCTTTATTATAAGTAATTTTGCTGACAATGTTAACCGTAATCGTTATTGACGGGTTAGCGATATTGATACAGCATAAGAGAGTTCTAAATTGTCTAAATTGTGAGTGAATTTGAATTTATTGTATGTAGAAAAAATAAACCAGTGAACGAAAAAAATCTAAAAAAAATAGAGTAGTTCCGGAGGGATTCTTAAAAATGACTACCTACACAGGTATTGACCTACTAAATTGGCACCACCTATATAATTTTTAGAATGATTAATAACTATTAAATTCGTGGCTAAATAATAACAGTCACACGGGGCGATCGAAGGCTAAGCTTTGCTTGTAGCGGTCGGTTCGTGGATGGGTGACCATTCATTACATATAGAGATACTTTCCGAGGAAAGCACGTTTTAAGCCGTTGGTCCCGGGTGTCATTCGTAGATCTTTGACAGTCGTTTCGGGTACTTAAAATCCCAAAAAGTCTGACAACCAGCCTTACGAAGGGGTATCGTGTTACCCAGTAACTGGGTTGTGGAGGTCAGATAGACAGTCGCTTCATGTAAAATACTGGTATTCAGCTGCATCGATTAGACTGTTTTTTGAACCAGTAAGTGCACACCCTAACGCAAAACGACAGTGTTGCTGACTCTGTGATTGAGTTGCAACAAGGCATGTTTGTGTCAATTAGACCGTACGTGTTGAAATATTGTAAATTAATACTTATGTGCGTATTCCATTATTTGCTTTTAATTTAACCTAGTTTTTTGTAATTTTATATACCTACTATCTACATATATTTCTGAATTTACATATCTTGGATATTACTGAGATTGGTGAAGGAAAACATCGTGAGGAAACCAGCAGTGCTATTGTGTAACCATCTCACCGTGAAAACTTAGGTGAAGTGAGCGAGAGAGTGAAAGCTCGGAGTGAGCTGTCAGTCCCTAGCTAGCAGCAGGTGGAATGACAGCTCACTTCACTTAAGTTATCACCGTGAGATGGTTACAGAATAGATCGGCTGGACTTACAGTTAATATAAGTCTGAAATCACCAACCCGTCTTGAGCACGCGTGGTGATCAGTGCTCGTGCCTTCTCTGTATGAGAAGAGGCCTCTGCCCTGCAGTGGGTTAAAAATAAACTAGAGGTATTATTTATATTATCTACTATAGATAGATAGAATATTCTATATAATGTACACCATAAAAATTACAGAATATAACTGTAGAATTTTTATATAGGGTGACACAATGGGCGGTCATATCGCTAAAAGTGATCTTTTACAGACAACCTTTGGATGGATTAAGGGGCCTGCGGAGCATGCGTTGTTCATACAAACGTAATACCAAAATAATTTGTAAATAAAACATATTCTTAAGATAGTGTGTATTTATTCTTATTGGATAACAGAATATCTAGGCTCCCAAATATATATTTTGAATGGACACTGATATAAAGACGAGATATGAGGAATTTAAAATGTCTATAGAAAACTTATTTTTCTCATAACTCGAATTTAAATCAGTGTCCATTAAAAATAAATACATACGTACATAAAGCATTTACTTATCTATCTATTGTATATATACCTATACACAGTACAGTACACGTTAGGTATCATGGATGAATCCATGGTAGGTAGGTACGTGATTCTGAACGCCCATGCGTTAAACATTTAAGACGGTTTAAAAAAAAAATCTGCTGTTCCATACATTTTGACCACGTAGGTATTACACTTTTCTATGACACAGCAGTTTTTTTTTATAACCGACGAAAAATTGTATAACGTTCAGAATCATGTACTGAATCCATGGTAAAAGTTTTCCCTGCCACCCTTTTTATATACAACAGAAAACATGAAACAAGAGCAAAGAACTAATGTCTTATGATGATGTCTAAGGAGAGAGGAAATGTTTTTTTTACCAGAATTTTAATAGTGGATAAAGATTTAGCACGCCTTATCGACACGGGCAAGGCATTCGATATACAGGGTGTCCAGTAAATAGCACGACATACTGCAGGGGGTGATAGCTTGGGTCACTACCTATCAATACAACACAATATAATGTTCAGCAAAATCTTACGGATTTACAGTTTTACAAAATTTTCCGAAATATCGAAGAATCTCTACCTTGAAACAGATTTTTAAGCATCTCGTAATGAAAAAATCTTTATCTAGAACTTTTTTTACATCAAATTATTCGTGAATAGTTACTCTACTCATTATAAGTTTTTTTTTTGATCAAAAACAAGAATGTTTTGAAGAAATAGTGTTTTTTGTTAAAATTTTCACAGAACAATTTTATTTCTTTCAATTTTGTAAAACTGTAAATCCGTAAGATTTTGCTAAACATATATTGTTTTGTATTGATAGGTAGTGACCCTAGCTATCACCCCCTGCAGTATGTCGTGCTATTTACTGGACATCCTGTATATATCTAGCATAGCAAAACCTACTATTTTACATTAGGCCAAGATTTCCGGATAAAAATTACAATGATCTCAATTAAATGGTCTTTGACAAGACAAGGATTACATTCAACATCAGTCTTCAGCATAGCCGTCGTAAGGCTGGTTTAGTAAGCAAAAAGTTAAACCTCTTGTTAATACTTAAATGAAGCCAATATATCCAAAATGTTATGAGGAAAGTTTCGATAGTGAATGTGGCTATAAGAAAGAGGTGAGAAGACCAAAGAAACGATGGATGGACTGTGTGAAAGATGATATGGCAAGTTTGGCGAGAAAGGGGCTGGCTACCGAGATGACAATTAATAGAGAAGTATGGATGAAAAAGACTAAAGCTTCGTGAGACACCGTTAATTATTCAACCGTAAATTTTTCTTAGAAATTGCTTTGTTAGAGTCGGAGTCGCGTCGCACCAGTCTGCACGAGGCTTAATAAATCAAGCCAATATACCCAAAATAGACCAGGAAGTCTATATACTCGTACTAGCCAATGTAAAATCAAAATCTGCTCATATCAGTAAGTACGTAAAAGGAGAGAGTGGTCCACTTAGGTCAATAATCTGCGATGTGCACCGCTTAGGCACGTGGGCGAACCAATTCACTGAATTGAAGACAATAAGGTCAACGCGGTATGAGCCGATCATTTGCATGTAATGGACCCACTTGAGAACAACTTGGGAATTTAAAATTGTGACGTTGTATCACGTCATAATATTGGGAGATATCAACGGACAAATACAAATGAAGGGCAGGCTTTAAAAAATCCCGCTCAAGTGCGTGCCGGACCACGTACAATGAAGGGTTCCGTAGTTGCGATGAATTTATCCCAAGAACAAACTTAACATTGTAGTTGAAAAACATGTTCTCACATACATTCCAACAGCAAACACATTTGCCATTGCAATGATTGAGTGATTTATCATGTTATTTTAACTTATTATACGTTTTCTGTATCCATAAACTTAGAACTATTCAGGTTTTTTTTAAAATTTTATGCTCATCAGTTTTGGAGATGGAATGGTCAAATTTCATCTATTTTCTTTAATAACTTAAAAACTATTAACGGTAAAATAATAAAATTAAAAAAAAAACTCAGGTCTTTCGTTACAAATTTTTCCCCTAAAAGTGATTCATTTATTTACGTTACACGATCGTGTTTGGGTCACAGAAATTCATATGCCTATACATATGAATTTCTGTACCAAATTTCAACTTAATCGGTCCAGTAGATTCGGAGCAAAGCGGCTGTGACAGACGGACAGACAGGATCCTACATGGGTTCCGTTTTTTTCATTCGGACGTACGGAACCCTAAAAAGAACGCTTTTCCTATAACATCACGCTTATTATATAGATTGTGACAGACGGACAGACAGGATCCTACATTCATTCGGACGTACGGAACCCTAAAAAGAACGCTTTTTCTATAATAACATCAAGCTTAATATGTACTTATATAGATTTAAAATGTAGACTGGATCTATCTATAGTGTCATAAATAGTAGATACATTAGCCACGAGCCCCCATCACATGTCACAGATGACAAGGACAAGTCTATAGTAATTATCGGATCTAGATCGAAGTACTCAAGAATGGGAAAATATAGAACAAATAGCTTTTACCTGCGTCTTCGTCCGCTTGAATTTTTTTTTGTTTCCCGAAACGAAACGGGGTGGCCGTGTGCATCGCATTTCCTGCCCGCGCTATTTACCTACTTCGTTTTCGCTTTGCGTATGTTTCTGACTTATTTCTTTTTGCTCGGCTCCTCCAGGTCCCAGCGTCATGTTATAAAGCCTTCCTCAAGAATTGGGTTATCAAATGCAAAATGATTTTTTAATCCGACCGGTAATTAGCGCGGTCAAACAAACTTATAATAATAATAAGTATCTAAGTATACATTAGCGTTGAAAACCCTCATTATTTCGTTCACAATATTCCTATTCTCGCCTTAAGGTCGCCTTACGTGCATTATGATAGGAAGACCAATTGCCTTCATAAAATCTGAAATCCGAGCTTCAATGGCAAGATTTTAAAAAAAACCTATCTTCCAGTGACAGTAGGGATTATAACACCATCAAGGTACACAAAGTGTAATAAATATGTATTAACGACGATAACTCAAAAACTACCCAAGCAAAGACAATAAAATTTATAGAGACGAAGATTCTTCTACCAAATGAATTTGTTTTAAGTCGGTCCACAATTGACGACAATACTGATGAAAAAAAAAACAAACATACAGACGAACATTGTATATCCCCCTCCTTTTTTGTAGTCGGTTAAAAATAGCAAACCTACACCTTAGTTAGACCAATCGGTCTGTTTCAGGCCATTTTCCCGCTAGATGGCGCTGAAGTCAACATTATTAGAAACAAGATGCCAATATACAAAAAAGAAAAAACATACATAATTAAATGGAGTGACATTATGACGTACTTCAAATCAAATAAAGGTACGGTGGCGATAGGAATCGCCAGTCGTGGAGGTTATTTAAAAATACACCCGAGTACTCATTTAGGATGCTACTCATACATGTTTGACAAATCATCATTTTAAGTATTCATCATTCTCCTCTCCCTATCCCAATTCATTTGTGGTCGGTGCAACATGTCTCCCTCCTTCCCTCTATTAGTCGTCATCCCGGTAATCACCCTTTCTAACCATATCATCTTTCACACAGTCCATCTATAGTTTCTTTGGTCTTCATTTTTACTCAAAACTTTCCAGACGGACCCTCATTCCTCCGCATCACATGCCCATACCACGACAACCTATTTCCACACAACTATTCACATTACAGTCTCCTGTGTCACTTTCAGACTGCCTCTTATATGTATACAAATGCAATTCAAATATTTCACAAAAATAGTCCAAGAACAGACAATCTGCCTAGCCTTTTCTCAACTATGTTGGGGTCGGCTTCATACCAGCAGATGCAGCTGAATACCAGCAGTGCTATTCTGTAAAAATCTCACGGTGAAAACTTAGGTGAAGTGAGCTGTCAATAGTGTATCTAACATCCCTAGCATCAGTGGAATGACAGCTCACTTCACCTAAGTTTTCACGGTGAGTATTTTACAGAATAGAATATCTGACCTCCACAACCCAGTAACTGGGTAATACGATACCCATTGGTAAGACTGGTTGTCAGACTTTCGAGCTTCTTACGACCCGTGACCCGACTGTCAAAGATCCACAAATGACAACCGGGACCAACGGCTTAACGTACTTTCCGAGGCACGGAGGAGTCTTGGTATGTAAAGATGGCGTAGGTTGATGGATCGACCCGTGCGGCTGTTATTACTTTGCCACAAGCTCAAAAGTAGTCCAAGAACATGGAATTTATGTTCTGTGCATAAAATTAAATGCGTGGAAACTAAAATAGTGCACTTGTAATAGGGCAATAGGTTGGTAGCACATCCCACGCACTGGTTCAGGTGAATAATAACTCTTAGATCACGGTTGAGGTGACCATAATTTTCGGCCGGGGACAGTCTACGACTTATAGTTTCCGAGAAGACTTGCATAATTATGTTATGTATGAATAAAAATATTATAACCTAAGAAGCCGTGTGGAAGCTAAAAAAGAGCAGCCAAATGCGAGTGTCGGCCTTGCACACAAGGGTTCCGTACCACCGGTACCACCGTACAATATTTAGCAAAAAAAAACCCGATAAAAGCACATTTCTTGCATGAGGAAATTATACTATTTTTTTATTAAATTTTATCTTTATTATTTGTTGTTATAGCGGCAATAGAAATACACAATCTGTGAAAATTTAAACTGTGTACCTATTATGCTTCATGAGATACAGCCCGCTGAAAGACGGACGGACAGTGGAGGCTTAGTAATAAGGTTCCGTTTACGGAACCCTATTAAGCATCAATTATCGCAATGCAGTTTCTTCCAGGCTACCTGGAAGGTAAGTAGGTATACTTATATATTAATATCACGTTGTTTTTTTCAACAAACGATCCCACCTTATGTTTGTAGGTGACTTATTATATGTTTTATTTATTTATTTATCTCATGGAAAACCAACAGCTTTACATAAATACAATAAAGACACTGGAATAAGAAACATGAAGCCAATTATAGGTTTTCCTTTATTTGTTTATAGGGGCTTTTACGCATACCGTATATCAGGCCCATCGTATCCTAAACAATTGTACTTTCACAAGACATGGGCCATGAATTTGACCAAACTTTTCGCATCGTCGCCATATGGAAGTTTGTAGATATATCGATAAAAAAGAAGCTCAATGTACTGAATAAACATCGAGAAATCGAAGCTCAACATTTTGTAATTTACTTAAGGCTCGTGCAGACCAGTGCGACGCGACTCGAACAATACAATTTCTTAGAAAACTTCACGGTATAACAATAACCGGTGTCGCGTCGCGCTGGTCTGAACGAAGCTTTATAGGTACTTAAGTTGTTTGAGAATTCCTCTGTGATTCAAAATAGGTAGGTAGGTACTATCAAAGAACTTCATATCTAAGCAGTTTGAAAACAAAATCCCGTGAACACGATGACCACATCTGTTACCACCCCAGTTCTACAACTTGTAACGTTAAATGCGCAAAACTTCAGACACCCCAACTGATTTTTAATTCAAATGAGCTATTTCAGAGAGAAAAAAAAACATTAAAAAAATTGTAAAGGTTTTATGTGCTGTTTTAGTTATACTGGCAATTCTGATCGTTTCTTGCGTCTGCGACGACGCTCTATCCAGGGAGGGGTGGTACTGTATGGAAGATTCATATTTGCATTGAAATAAAAGCTATTATTATCCCGCGTATGAGAAAATTTAAACTGGTCGACAACAATTTGTGTTTCTTTACCTATTTTGGCGGGCTTGCGCATGACTGTGGTGGCTTGAACTATTAATAAATAGACACGGCATCGTTTTTAATGAAGATTTTTTTTAAATGTGACCTATAAAAAAGTGGTCCAATTGATTCTTCTTTATTCTGATCAAACTATTTTCAGATTTTGCGCATAAATTAACGTTACAAGTTGTATAGCCGCCGGGCGCTGCAAGCAGAAATAGTTCTTACGATGTATAGATATGAAGTTCTTGGATAGTACTTATCCCAGTATAAAACTAATCTATGGTCTTTATCCCTCAGCACGCTGCACACGGTCAAAACAGTCTAAATCCGTTAATAGTGACAACTCATTTAGGTCACTAGTCGCTAGGAAACGTTACAGGACAGTTAAAATTAACTGGAACACATTTAACTAACTATAAATCATCGTAATATAAACAAACATGTCAAATTAACTGATGGAGTTAAATATAATATGTTGCAATTGCTAACTCATTCAAGAGATATAAAAGTCAGCCAGTATTCTGCTGTTACGCGAAGATACTGCCGCCCAAGAGAATGGATTTTCCTAGTTTGGGGGGCTGAGTAAGAAAAGAAAGAAAATACTACGGCACGGTTGGCGCAGTGGTTAAGCAATTAACTGCTGCACTGCGTGTCGCAGGTTCGATTCCCGCACGGAACAAATATTTGTATGACTTACAAGTAGTTGTTCCGGGTCTGGCTGTTTGTGTATGTGAGTTTAAATGATTGTAAACGCACCCACAATACAGGAGAAATTCCTAGTGTGGGGCAACGTCACAAAAAAAAAAACTTATATTATTCTCTTTCGACGGTTTTGACCTCTCTATCCACTTCTTCTCCCGGTTTCGACCTCACTATCTACACCTTTGTATCCACTTTTTGTTGCTTTCCATTCTGAATACTTAGGTACCTACCTACTCGTACCTACTTATTGTCAGTTTGTTTTTATTTTGAATAAAAACAATAGGTACCTATTTATTTATTACTAGCTGTTCCAGCCCAGCGTTGTCCGGGTGTATTTCCGACTTTTCCGGTGGATTTTCCAAAATTTTCTTTCATGCAAGACAATTAAGTAAAAGAAATCAGCCAAATCGGTCGAGCCATGCTCTAGTGATGATCTTTTATACAAAACGTGCAGCAACAGATTCATATCTATAAATATGTTTATTTTTTTAATGTCCTACTCAAAAATAAACTAAAGTGAACTCATGCAGTCCATATGTATCCTACGTATTTTTTAAATCGTTACAATAAAAACAGTATTAAATTAAAATTAAAAAAAAAAAAAAATCGCCATGTGAAGGAGATGTACTTAGTAGGAATGAACCTCATTGTATGTAACCAGCCTTATTTCGTATAAATACAGATAATTTGAGCTATCGGTGTTTCAATATCTCCTCGAAATCCCGCCTTACAAAAGATCAGCCTCATTACGTAATACAATATCAATCGAAATTTGAATCGTTTTGCAACAAATTGCTAATCGATTGCTAGGTACTATCGAAGAACTTCATATCTAAGCAGTTTGAAAACAAAATCCCGTGAACACGATGACCACTTCTGTTACCGCCCCGGTTCTATAGCGGCCGAGCGCTGCAAGCAGAAATAGTCCTTATGGTGTATAGATATAAACTTCTTCGATGGTACATAAGTTCGAAAAAAATAATGTAATAACCGCAATGAATGTTGTTGAACTGTCAAAATGAAACAAATTAGTCGTAATCGTTTACGAAAATGTGATGCGTAATAAGATATAGTGCAATCCACGACGACGCGCCCCACTCCGCTCCGCTCCGTACTAAAGTACAGCTTACAGTACTGTACAGTCATCGCGGAGTGGGGCGCGTCGTCGTGGATTGCACTATCTGTAGCTGGTTATCGGTTCGAAAAATTGCAATAAGTGATATATAAAAGACTGGATGACGAGAACTGTGTACCACGTGAGATCGATAAACATTTTTTTTTTCGGGTTTTCCTTTGGGTTTTTCCTAATTTTCTTTTTCCAACATCTCCCCAGGCGAACAAAAAAAATTAATAAATAAGATTAGTCGAGCCATTTTCGAGTTATTGCGAGACTAACGCACGGCATTTTTATTTATAGATAGATACTCGTAGATACATAAATACGAGTATATTATTCAAGATTAGATAGATAGTTAACAGATTCTGTAATAATAAAAAAAAAATTTTTGCAAGTTTACTCCAATTTTGATCTCTGCTTCAGTATCCAACATGGTCTAGTGGCTAGGATACCTGGCTCTCACCCAGGAGGCTCGGGCTCGATTCCCGGTATCGGAAAATCTTTTTGGCATTGCAGCTTTTTAGATTTTATATAAAATTATTATCTGACGTAGATCCTATCACGCGTTTTTGTATCTTAATAAGTTTAATTTATTCAGTAAACACGGTTTTACATATGATTTCAAAATGAACTCATTTTGAAATCATATTGTTCTTAAATTTTGCATAAATTATTCAAAATGTTAACTAAGACCATGCGAATAACCTTTAAAACATAATTCAAGATTTAAATCACAATAGTTTCTGCCATAATATTAAAATTCTTGTCATTCTTGTTTTATAAATAGCTTTTTTTAATGTGAATAATTTAAATAGATAGGTACCTAATTAAAACGGTAAGCAATTTTTTATTGAAAAAATATTTCACATTACAGTTAATTCATTTCAAAATCTACAATTTTATCTATATTAATTATATTAGGTATTCTAATAAACTACCAACCTAAAACTGTATTTTTGTACAATCTTTTAAAATGCTACCATGATTTTTACGACTTGAAAACATAACGAGATTTCTTTAGGTATTATTTGTAAGAGAGAAATGATTTGTATGTTTCTTTGTTACGCTTTCACGCTGAAACGGCTTAACGGATTTGGATGAAAATTGGCACATGGGCAGACCATGACCTGGGTTAGGACATAGGATACTTTTTGTCTCGATATTCTCACGGGATCGAGACATATGCGGGTGAAACCGCGGGCACAGCTAGTATAACATACATTTTCTAAACGTTGGTGAAAAACGCATCAATATCCGTTGTGTTTTTTAGAATAACAACGCGGTCACCCAGATAGCCGAAATGCGACTTTAAATTATAATATTTATATGTAGATTAGACTCTTTTGCCAAGTCCACGTGACGTAAATGACAGATATCGCCTCAAAATCGTGTATTTTTAATTAGCGAAAGAAAATTGTTTTAATAGTCTTTGAACGAAGGTCTACCTTCAAAGTCATTTCATATTAGCTTCAATTTGATCACTTGTCGACGAAGCGGCAACAAATTAGCAGATACAGTAGGTACCTATATCATCTGCAGTAGGATGAACAAACATCTATTCAAATAATTAGTTTGCTGACTCCCAGTGTCTACAATTTTTCTTTGAAACACATCGGGGATTATTATTAAGAACCTCGAAAAATAAAGTCTAATTTTGATGATGGGTCTGCTCACAACTGTATGAATAAAAATGAATAAATGCTCTACAAGGGCTGACTCCATGCTTGCCTTGCTCAAACAGCCCCACTGTCGTACCTAAATCAGAACTCGAAAATTCAACTTCTTAATTATTTTTTTCAATTTTAAGGTGTGACCTTTAAATTGCAAAAAACGTTCTGACAAAAATTCAGATTGTATCTTACCTAATTAAAAAACGATTCGCAACTATAACAATTAATATGAATTTACAGAATTATAATCAAAATCTGATCGATTCGTTTGTTATCTTTGTAGGTCTGAATAATTGTGTGATAATCGGGAAACCAAATAGAAATAAAGTTTCTAATAAGTAGACAGATAAATCACACTTGCCAAAAAAGATAGGTACCTACCTCGGGTACCTCCTCCGAATAAAGGTAGACAGATAAGTAAAAGCCAAAAAAGATAGGTAGGTACCTCGGGTACCTCTTCCGAATCGGTCAAGCCACAAAGCCTTGAGAATCCGATAGTAAAAGTACCTACATTACAGTTACCACAAAAAAAAACGCTTAGAAACTTAAAACAATCAACAGTTGTTCCAAGTAGATCTCGGTTCCACTTGAGTTGGTTCCACGGTCGGTTGCTCTTCAGTAACCAGTGACCAGGAAGTAGCCATGGTTAGCGGGGTAACATACCCCACTGCTGACTATAAATATACAAATTAAATGTTGTTAACTGGTGAAAGAGAGATTTATTACAATTTCGTTTCCGTTTATGTAGAGATATTTGAGTATGGGAACGTTAGAGTGTTGCCCGTGAATTAGCGTTTCTAATAGGTATGTTATGGCTGGTGAATTTGGTGGGTTCTACAAAGTTTAAATGATATACAAGCATGGGAATTGCTTAAAATAGTGAAAGCTATGAAAAAAAACAGCAGAAAAATGATTGATTAACTACCAAGGAGTATGAAATGGATTTGAAATTCGCAACAAGTAGGTACCTACAGATCAGATACTTACCTAATATCTTGCAAAGTTCTTCACTTCCAATTTTAAAATATTTTGGACAAACTTGGCCGGCAAGACTGGCACTTGTAACTGGACTTGGCTCGGAAGATGAAAACGTAAGTAATCTAAAGTAATAGGTATTTGCAGCAGTTACAAATTTACAATACCAAGAACATAAGATAGTGAAAAATTGCGGAAAAACGATAACTCAACACGACTAATTAGTATCTACCACCGACATAATTATATATACGAATACACATACTTTTTTTAAAGAAAATTTCTCGCTCCGTTTCACTGTGACAAAAACTATGCGAGCGTTAATTCCATTGTTTGAAAAGAGAACGCCGCGCCGCCGCGCGCCGCCGCGACAGCCGCATGCGCATGACGTATTGTGCAAACCCGCATACATTTAGCATAATTTTGACACGTTATGCAAAGAGTTTTTAAGGATTTAGACCTTGTTTGAATAAATGGCAGCTCAATATTTAAAACAAAGAATCCATCATTTGAGAAACGGAACGGAAGTGTTTGTGCCTCCGATATTTCCATGATGGATATCGTTTAACAAAATATTTCGATACGGCCATGGTGAGTGAGTTATAAGGCCCGGTTCCACCACAAATGACTAAATACGTTTAACGCCTCGTGCAAACTGGCGCGACGCGACACCGGTAATTGTTGTACCAACCATGAAGTTTTTTTTTTAAATTTTATTGTTAGAATAGCGTCGTGCCATCGCGTCACGCCAGTATTCACGAGGCTTAAAGCTAAACATATAATTTAATACACATCATTTTGTCTTCGTCATCTTCAAGCAGTGGTAAACAGAGCAGGTGGTGTCCACGAGTTGGAGGATTCGAACCCAAGCAGGCGGTTTACTTTGTGTAAATTATTTCATCACCACTGCTCTCAAACCGGTGAAGGAAAACATCGTGAGGAAACCGGCATGTTCTAGAACCAAAAATTCGAAGGCATGTGACATCTACCAACCAGCACTGGGCCCGCGTGGTGTATAATGGCCTACTCCCTCTCATAAAGGCCTGTGTCCCTGCAGTGGGTACATTATAAACAGATTATGTAACTTCAAACGATTGATTGAAACAAAACGATGTTTTAAATGCGTTTAGTGCTATACGCATTAACTGTTTTGTGATGCAAGTGGTCCAAAGTTTGGGAACGCCGTGCCAATGTTTGTGTTTCAATATTATAGTATAACCTCTAAACTACTCTAGTCTGCAACTCATATGAATAGGGTAACTCCTTGATAAACGTAAACCTTTGTCGTCCACGTTATCACTTAATCGTTAGATGAGGTAGTGGCCAAACAGTAACTTGGCCAATATCAATCTGCCTAGCCATTTCCCAACTATGTTGGGGTCGGCTTCCAGTCTAACCGGATGCAGCTGAATACCAGTATTTCACATGGAGTGACTGTCTATCTGACCTCCACAACCCAGTAACTGGCTAATACGATACCCCTTGGTAAGACTGGTTGTCAGACTTTCGGGCTTCTGACGACCCGTAACGACTGTCAAAGATCCACAAATGACAGCCGGGACCAACAGCTTAACGTGCTTCCCGAGACACGGAGGAGTCTCGGTATGTAAAGAGGGTCACCCATCCAGTAACCTTGGCAAGCGTAGCTTAACCTGATGGATCGACCCGTGCCGCTGTTATTACTTAGCCACAAGTTCCTCTGGCTTGGCCAATATAAAAAGCCTTTTTATCTCCATGATTGATTCTACTAGTGCGAGCTTTGGTTTGGATGTCTTTTTCAATCTACCTAATCAATTGCAAGTATTACAATAGCTATTGCAATGCCGTTCACGATTCAAGTTCTTGCATATTTATTATTGTCTCTGTGCACTTCATATAATAAATTATCGTGACAGCTGGATTAGGGCAACCTGTTTTCTATAAATCATTTTACATAGTTGAATCATAGATATTATATGTGACATTTTTATTTCCTCTTTTCTTGTTTTGGGTTTTTTTTATCTAAATAGATATGTCAACCCGATCGACGATCGTGACTTTTACAATTGTAACATTAACACTTATAATTAACACATAAACTATATTAAACAGTTGAACAATTTATATGAAACACTTTGTGCTATAGATAAAAATCACCGAGGAAGGACTTATTAAATGACAACTTTTTGGCACCTTCTGAAGGTGGTTGGAATAAAATTGATTGTATAATCCCACGTTAAGCCTATTTAAGTCAGATTCTCTGAATAACGCTTCCCCTCTCACGCCTGTCGCGGACACAATCCATCAGCACATGCTGCACGTCCTCAATCTGATTACATTCTCTGCAATTAGGTGAATCATTTTTTTTCTTTAGGAATTATTTATTTATTTACTTATTTGATTTACACGGCTTAGGAAACAAATTATATAAATCAAATTATATATAATGAGTACAAACATAACACATACCGAATAACAACAATTAAATACTCAAAAATATAGGCATATAACCATTAAATTGGCGAATTTATTATTGAACAGATCGCAGTCCGGGTTGGCTTCCACGAGCTTACTTATTTAGTGCATTCAACACGCGCGGTAGGGGAGACGCAGCACGGGCTGCAAACTTCGCTGATGGATAGTGTCCAGACAGAAGTCTTGAGCGAGTTGATCGACATCGAACCAAGGCACACGAGGCCATACTATTTTATTTAGGTACAGACGCTAGCACATCAACCTACTATATTCTGTCAAATTTATTTAATAGATTTTCAACTTTATCTCTAAAGTACCTATATAAGGTTCAAAATTGATTGGGAAAATTTGACAGTTTCGGGTAGGTTGATGTGACGCGTCTGTACCAAATTATGAAAGTCACGCCTATGTTGACGCAGTATCACTATGTGCATTTGGGTCTCCTTAAAGGTAAACTATAATCTTCGAAATTAGAGAAGGGGCTGGTGGCTACATAATATAACAGCCACACGGGTTGATCGAAGGGTAAGCTACGCTTGCCGCGGTCGGTTCATGGATGGGTGACCATCCATTACATACCGAGACCCGTCCGTGCCTCGGAAAGCACGTCCCGGCTGTCCCTCGTTTATTTCGTAACAGTCATTTTAATACTTTAATACGGGTAGTCAGAAGCCCCAAAAATCTGACAACCAGTGTTGTTGGTTGTGGAGGTCAGATATGCAGTCCCTCCATGTAAAATACTGGGAAAAGGCTATGTAGATTAATTGTAGTTTAATTGGAGAGTATTTATTTCCTGATTAAGATAATAACACAGATTCCAATTATATTTTATACCTTTACAACATAATCATGTAGGTACCGTTTACCAACTCTTCTAACACGATGAACTCAAAGATAAGTTAGTGAGGAACCAAATGACAGGTTTCTAAGCAATTCGTCTCACTCTGTTGATCATTACGACTAGCGTGCAATGATAAGAGCCACTGATATCATCAGCTTCCTATATTAAACAATAGAAATACATGATACTATGTATGAACTGCCTTGTCGGTCTAATGGTCGCAAGCGCATAAGGTTCCAGGCTCGATTCCCAGGTCGGGCAAAGTGTTATTGCTGGGTTTCATCAGGAATTTCTCTGTAGCAGCCCGGAGTCTGGATTTGTGCCCGGTTGATGGCAATAGGCTCGCCCCCTATTACATGGGACTTAAACATAACTGGCGAAATGTGGTTGTACTAAGGTACACCTCTGCTTAACCCTTCGAGGATTACAGGCGTGATGTTATGTTATGTTTATGTGTAATAAGGAAACGTTTTACAGATAGTGCAATCCACGACGACGCGCCCCACTCCGCGATCACTGTACTGTAAGCTGTACTTTAGTACGGAGCGGAGCGGAGTGGGGCGCATCGTCGTGGATTGCACTATCTATACCACTGATGTAGTCATAGATATCCATGGATGTATCTTAGTAATGTTGGTAGATGTCTTACCACAAGTAATGTAAAGGATATAAGCGATATCGCTGTCGGGCTCGGCAGATACTGGTCCACCTTCCAGCGATATCGCTAATAGGTATCTGAATAGGCCATAAATAGAGTTAAAATTAGGCTAAACTTGATGGCCTAGACAAAATTACATTCTATAGGCGATAACGATGAAAGAAAAGTCTAAATGAATTGTATTGACATCTAAGCTACCGAAAATCCTATGTCAATCCTATTGGAAGTCGTTGAAGAAATACGAAACTCTTAGAATGCGATTGTTAATTGTCTAGAAAAAAAAACATCGTGAGTCCCTGAGAGATATTTCTCGACAGCATGTGAAGCCAAGTCAGAGGCCCATGAGCAGCATAAAAGCTCTGACACCAGCTATCTAATTACGCAACACATTTTGTAAACGATTACGACTAATCTGTTTCATTTTGACAGTTCAACGACATTCATTGCGTTATTTACGTTGTTGAGCAGATTTTTTTTTTCAACTTATGAAGCAATGGATTAGCAATCTGTTTCAAAACGATTCAGATTCTGATTGATCGTGTATTACGCTATTAGGGTACTGGTTAGTCACTAGCCACTCTAAAAAGAAATAAAGTTACGTAAAAAGCGTTAAGCCCGAAAAAGTCAGTTTCAAAAGTTTTTGTTTTTGTGAATTTTGACACTTGAAACTTGAGACTATACTAGATGGCGCTGTATTAATACATAGCACGCAGTGAAAGGACTTATTTTTTGTTTCCAGGCAAGCGTAGGCCACGGAGAGTAGATCGTCCACCACGTCATCGCTTACTAGGTAAGATAGCAAGTCTATCGCAAGCCATTTAAAAAACCAAAACTAATTAATCACCATTTAAGTAACAACTGCCTCGTTGGTCTAGTGGTAGCAAGCGCTACTACTGAGCATGAGGTGCTGGGTTCGATTCCCGGGTCGGGCAAAGTGTTATTGGGTTTTTCTATCTGGAATTTCTCAGTAGCAGCCCGGAGTCTGGATTTGAGCCCGGTTGGTGGCAATAGGCTCGCCCCCTATTACATGGGACTTAAACATAACTGGCGAAATGTGGGTGTACCTGCTACAGGTACACCTCTGCCCAACCCTTCGGGGAAACAAGGCGTGATGTTGTGTTATGTTATGTGCAAAGTAATATTGTTTCAAGTAGCGCTTTCCACTCATTATAATCACTTACTAGCAAGACATTAGCAAGTTATTCTATAAGTTAAGTTTTAACGTTGACCAACTAGTCCACAAGCGGCTTCATTTTAACATCTAATGAATGTAAATTTTATTCCAAATCCACGCCAGTTACCTCAACATGTCTGCCCACCAGAGACTAAAGAGCAGTAACAGCCCTTTTGTGATTTTTCGTTTTATTAGTGATTCTGAAAGCGGGTTTCTTAAGCTTTCTATTGAATTAACTTACTTATTTCTAAGACTATTAGAATGGTTTTTATTTAACAGTTTTCACTTACTGCAAACGAAAAAAATTAACAATTTGGCGTGATTTCCCAACTAAAATACAGTATAAATTATACTGCAGATTAAATTTTAAGGTTTCATAACTAAAATGCAGTAAGCAATATAATTTTACAGTTCTTTAGATAGTTTTATATTTCTGGAAAAAAATTAAAAAAAAAATTAATACGCAGTAAAATTTACCGCCATACAAGCTATTTTTACTGCAAATTAAGAAAATACAATTTATTGTCACGAACTCCCAACTAAAATGCAGTAAAATCAAAGCTTGTCGCATTTTAGTTGTGAATACTTAACATTCTTTTATCATTATAAACTGACTAACACGCAGTAAAATACAGCATTACTGCAGATTAGTTTGGATAGCATAATGACACAGATATGATTATTCCTAGCTAAAGTGCAGTTAATGTTTTAAATACTATTTATTATTTTTGATATGTAAATTTTACATAAGTGAGTTGAATTAGAATAGAATCACTAATAAAACGAAAAATCACAAAAGGGCTGTTACTGCTCTTTAGTCTCTGGTGGGCATGTGATTAAATAATAAGAAATAAACGGTCTTTAAAATGTGAACTAGCTATTTTTCTTACTGCACTAGTAAATTGAACACTTTTTTCTTAAAAAACTAACTAAAATGCAGTATTTTTTTGACCTTACTGCATGTTAGTTGGGTTTCTTGACAAAATAACTGATCCAAACGCAGTAATAGGGCTTTTTGCTGCATTTTACTAAGTTTAAAATGGTATTTTTTACAAAAAAGGCTATGCAGTAATAGGCACCAAAAAGAATAAATGGCCATAATAAATTCAGTTATTAAGATATATTTTTTTTTATTGCTTTAACGTGTGAACCTATGCCTTTACAACCTTTCTGCATTCAAATTTTTTTGCTTATACATTCTGTTGATTTTTTTAAATCAATTCTTAACTTTAAATGCGTTTTACTCGAAATCGTGATTTTGCTGTTACTGCACTTTAGTGTATGGTGGGCAGATGTGTGACGAAATCTCATTACAATAAAAATACATTAATTAGAATATGAAAAACACCTTTTTACAGTACATTGATCTCTTTGTGTAACCCTGTTCCTTTAAACACGTGAGGTCTTGCTTACTTGAAAGATTCGCTTGCCAGGGGAATGTGAACCTTATCTTGTAGTAGTTTAAATACAAGGTCTTCTTCAGTAAACTAATGCTGTATTTTCGTACTTCAGCGAGTTCAAACATTTGCTCAAACTACTTACAATTCCAAGGTTTTGTCTCGTTAGAGCTCTGTACGTACTCTTATTATGAGTAGGTACAATGAACAAAAAAGTTAGGTTTCATCTAATTTTAAACTTCAGACTAAATCAAATGAGCAATTAGGAAGACAAGGCTGCTTAGGACAAGCAGAACATACAGTAAAAATATTTGTAAGTTTTGACCACCATGTTCCTGTCTTCATTCCAATGAGGTTAGCGCAGCATTTGTCTGGTTCTTCTATTCATCTGAGTATTCACCCCAATAGGGATGATGACTAAAAAAATGTTTTTTGTCCGTAATGTAGATTATGAAAAAATAACGTATACGTATTTTTTATTTTTTTACGTTATCAAAAGATTACGGCGACACATTGAGTTATAATGTGCCGTGACGTCACTTGTATTTAGATTTTATCCATACTTGTGACGTATCAACCCCCACTACCCAACTTTAATGCGTTGTATCTAAGTATTTTTTTATTAATATGATAAAGCAAAAAATACGTGTCTTAATTTGTTTTATTATCTGACTGACGGACTAAATAGTTTTTTTTTTTGACCCAGGCATCATCCCTATTCTAGCTATAACATATTTCACACATAATCCATTCCTATACCATGTAACAAAAACCCTATCCGAGATCCTAAAGAGGCGCATAGGTATCGCAATAACATTACGTTTTTTTTTTTTTTTTTGTGAAAATAAATAGTTATTGCTATTTAAAATTCACGTTGTTAATACAAAAATTACCCGAATTTCAAAGTCATAGGTCCATAACTTATGACTTGTAGCCACCCGCTAAATGACGGCCGCCCGCGGCCCATGTAGTAGTAACCCGGTAAAATTCCCAATTGAAAAAAATGCGAGTTTTTTTTCCAGAAAATTACTACATAAGTAAATAGACTCAGTTTATCACCCTCACTCACGGTTTTTGTTACACGCTGTATAGTTGTTTTAATCTTCTTCTGTTAGTCAATATGCAAGAGAGGCATGTTGACTGTACGTATTCACTATTAGCAAAACATTGACAAAGGTGGACGAACTTGAAGTGTTTTGCGAATTATCGTGTAAATGCTAACTTGTGATAAATGTGTTGTAGTTAAGTTACATGACAGGTGTATTGTGTACCTATTCTTGCTTTTGGTACCTGACAGGAGGAGGACAATTCATCTAGTGGCATAAGAAGAAGACCTCCAATAGACGAAATATCTGACTCTTTCGAAGCCCTTCTTCAAGCTCACACAATCAATAGGTACCTATTAGTTAGGTTAGTTGGTTAGGTTCACCTGTTAGTTACCCTGTCATATTGAACTCATCGTGTAAAGTAATTTTGTTCTCCCGAAACAACCGGTGAGGACCTGCGTCAGGCGGAGGGTGAGGAAGTCGTGGCGCTCCTCATAGAGGAGTTGCTGGAGTCCTCAAAGAGGTGACTTATCGCCGCCGGTGCCCAATCAACGTAGAGTTCAGGTATGGATCACACTCAATCGATCGCACCTATCATGATTCATGAAGTTAGTTTCACCCGTGACTGTACCTTTTACCAGTACCTTAATTACGTAATGCAAAATCAATCCGAATCTGAATCGTTTTGAAACAGATTGCTAATCCATTGCTCCGTAAGTTCGAAAAAAAAAACTGCAGAGCAACGTAAATGACGCAATGAATGTTGTTGAACTGTCAAAATGAAACAGATTTGTCTTTATCGTTTACGAAAATATGTTGCGTAATTAGAAAGCTGTTTTACATCATCATCCTCTATCCCAGCCTTACCTATCCCAATTTATTGAAGCATGTCTTCTTCTTTATTATTTCTCTACTTTTATGAGTATCACATTTATAACAATACTTATTTGAAGAAGGTTGTCGAACTTGTAGCGGTTATACCGCCACATACGAACTACGTATCAAAGACATGACGTCACACAAATCCTGCATCGCGCAATTAGAGTTTACCGCGCGAACGATATATATAAGACTATCCGACATCAACAGTCGGGCAGTCGGCCCACCAGACACAACACCCGTCTGGTCGGAGGATCCTCCCTTTTCTATAGTGGATAAGTAGACTTTACACCCTGTTCCTCATACTCCTAAAATCTAAAAGCCATGAATATTTTTTATACACTCTTCATTGATATTTATTGTCAGACATGGATTCATAAGTACAAAACATCGTGAAATCAAGAAAAACTTAAATGTGAGCTCATGTAAGAAGATTGTAGATGAAATCGTGTATGGTAATACGTACGAGTCCCAAGGAACCAGAAGGGTCTATATCCTTACAAGATAGAACAAAATATAATTTGTACCATCCCTCAGGGCATGCCGGCGAAGGCTCTGTAGTAAAAGTTGTAGGTAATTTTGTGAAAAAAGTAAACCTACAATAGATTGTAGAGCAATAAGAGAGGTAGGTAAATGATCCAAGTTTGGATATCAGTTCAGGGATTTACCTTTTTAGTACCCGTGGTACACAGGGCTACATATCAAGCTATACATTTCCAGTTTATGCTGATCTCGCATTGTATAAGATTTCCGCACAATGCGAGGTCAGCTTAACTGGAAATGTACAGCTTGATATGTAGCCTTGTGTACAAGAGGCTTTTAAAATAAATAACGTCATCATAAATTTGATATTAATTGTCGAAATGGAAGACCACTTGTCAAAGTGGCGCCGACTGGTGGCGTGAATATTCAAGAAAACCCTAATTATAACTTTGCAACTCCCCCAATCTAGTCAAAAACACCACAAAAGTTACAGTTCTCGCAAAACTTTATGAGCCCTCTGAACGCAGGCCCGAGTACTAAAACGCGCAGGGCACAGATGAGTGCAAAATCAGCTGTGAAACATTTTTTACTTACTGCGCAGCCAATCGCGTGAACTTCCGAGAGCTCAAAAAGTTTTGCGCATACTGTAGTAATATTTAATCGAGTACCCACAATCCCTTTATACGTTAACAAGCTACCCCGGTAGGTATCTATCATACGACAGCTGGCTCAGTTTTATACAGGAAACTCTAATTAGGCACTACAATTATACTAGGGCAGACTAACCAAGATTTAAACTACGGTTAACAGCTGATGGTTTTATCTGTAAAATAGTTATCTTTTAGTGTTGCTCCCCTTTTAGAGTTTAATGGTGTGCTTTGTTTTATTATAAGTACTAGTTTTCATGATTGGCTTTTGATTCATAGATTACCTACCTACCTAGAGAGAAATATTAAGTCTCATGCTCTTGGTGTTGTAAAAGGTGTGCAAGATATATTATAAGACAGGTTGGTAACTGATTCTTCATACACTGACCCGCACACACTGACCCGCACTGGGACAGTGTGGGGATTATGGCCCAGTTCCTCTCAGAAAGAAGGCTGTACTTGCTGACCCGTATAGGCTGATGAATGTGGTGTTTTAATCAACAAATTTCGTAGAAATATTGGAAAATTTGCAAACAAAGATGACTGAGTAACATTTTCTATAATTTATTGCTTCCACATGTGAACTATATAAGTATACACATAAAATTAGCAAAATTATATACTAACTTAACTAAAACTATTGAAAATTTAAATACTTAAAGCATCGAAAAATTCATCCGCATCGCTGGCGACTGGTAGTGTACTAAGAGACTGGCCGCATTGCCACGTTGTATGGCAGCCGTTTTGAGATATCATTGAAGAGGCCGTACATTTTCTTAAGTACAGACGCCAGCTCATGAACCTACCCGAAACTGTAAAATTTTCCCAATCAACTTTGAACATTATGCTTCAGTGATAAAGTTGAAAATCTATTAAAGAAATTTGACAGATTGTAGTAGGCTGATGTGCTGGCTTCTGTACCTAGACTTAAAAAAATGTTTCACAGTCATCTTTTTTAAAAAGTTCTCATAAGCAAAAAGTATACTACAGCTAATACATTTCTAGATATAGGTACTAAATGAGAAAAAATCGTACCAACGTACAGTAAGCAATAAACGCCGAAAAAAACACGTTTCTTGTATTTTTTATTTTTTTATTTTATTATTATTGTTGTTATAGCGGCTACAGAAATACACAAACTGTGAAAACTTCAACTGTTTACCTATTACGGTTCATGAGACACAGCCCGCTGACTGACAGCCGGAAGGACAGCGGAGGCTAAGTCATAGGGTTCCGTTTGGTACCCTCTAGTACGGAACCCTAAAAAGGACGAAAATACGACGTCAAGCCGGTCGGCCTCAAACAACCACCTCGTGCATACAGTAGTACTACACAAGTACATACATGCTCGTATCATTACATAGCACCTATTGCCTTATCAGTCAACTCCTGATAAACGATGACTCGGGCTTCATGAATATTTATGCAGCATACGAACGTAAAACGTGGTTTAACTTCTTAATGTTTATGCGGATAGCTTTATTTTCTAGTAAATTCTCAATTAGTTTATTATGTAAGTAGTTGTATGTCGTAGTAATTTGTTGAAAAGCTTTAATTTCGTTAATTGATCTTCTAGCGGACTACAACTGTTTCAAAAATGTTTTGCAAATTAAGTAGACTACAGGACCTAAATGTGCCTAGACGCAAGTTTTATAATGCCTAAAAGTATAACAATGATCCACTGCAGTAAACAAAATCAGAAAATATATGATTTTTTCAAAAAGTGTGTTGAAAACATAATACAACTAATTTAATATGATAGAAAAAATCACGAATATACCTCTAAAAAATTATTTTAACGATTAAAAAACATGCAATCATTCTGATTTTTGTTTTTGAGAGGAGCTCGTGGCTAACTAATAACTGCCGCACGGGTCGAGACCAACCCCGGCAAGCGTAGCTTAACCTGATGGCAGGTTAAGCTACGCTTGCCGGGGTTGGTCTGTGGATGGGTGACCATCTTTACGTACCGAGACTCCTCCGTGCCTCGGAAAGCACGTTATGCCGTTGGTCCCGGCTGTCATTCGTGGATCTTTGATAGTCGTTACGGGTCGTCAGAAGCCCGAAAATCTGACAACCAGTCTTACCAAGGGGTATCGTATTACCCAGTTACTGGGTTGTGGAGGTCAGATAGGCAGTCGCTCCATGTAAAATACTGGTATTCAGCTGCATCAGGTTAGACTGGAAGCCGACCCCAATATAGTTGGGAAAAGGCTAGGCAGATGATGATGATTCTGATTTTTGTCAGATTATTCGACAAGCAACATATTACCGTAATAGTGTTTTACTTTTTTAGTCCTTTCAATAGATTTTATGTAAATAGATAATTGCTTCATATGTTGCAATAAATTACCTGCGTTGTGTCATCAGTTCATCACGCTTCTCTTTCATTTCTATGCAGTCCGACAGTGACCGCGCTTTAGCTGTTGTGAGCCTCTTAATCTGAGAATCAGCAATTTTTTTACGTGTTTTATCTCTCTCCTCGCCTGAATCAGGTTGTCATATTACTTATCTACCAGTCACTGTTCTGCACACTAGCATTATAACCTTCTCATAGTAAGTATTTAAAATTCTGTAAAACATCTCACCACGACTTATGCTGCGTACACACCGGCCCAACGAACGCCCACGAATGGGTTTCGCTAGCCTTCGTTGGCTAAACACCAACAATCGTTCGTTGGCATGTGCCGGCTATCCGCAGCGTGGTGGTAACATCAAAGGAATAGAAGCAATCGATCGATCGTTTGCTTGACAACTAAATGTATTTAAAATTCAAATTCAAAATTCAAATTCAAAATTCAAAAGTCATTTATTCAAACTAGGCTGAGAATCAGCACTTTTCGAACGTCAAAATTACATAAGACAGTCCCCCAAAACGCCCACCCTTCACCACTTCCTAGTGCTTTTGCTGGGAAGAAGAAGTGGCGCAACAAACTCCCCAGCAGCACAGCTGTCTGTTCAGTTAGAAAAAAAAAATGATTCTATACAACAGTATGCAAGACAATTTACAATTGCAAAAAATAATTTAAATTATAAATTAAATTGCTATAACTAATAGCCATATGACAGCTAGCACACGCCAATATACCAACCAAAAGCATCGAGAACTATACTCAAGCAGAAATAAAAATAACTAAAAGTAAACAATATCTAAAAAAAAAGAAAAAGCCTCCATTTGGATTTGGACCCTACCTTTGAAAGCCAAGAAACGTGCGGTAGCCAACGCCGAATATCCTTCAATGGCGTTCGTTGGGCCAGTGTGACTGAAGTAAGCTGTCATTCCATTGACGCTAATGATTGATGCGATTGACAGCTCATTTCATCTATACTTTCACGGTTTGAATTTTACAGAAAAGACGCAATAGATATCTACTTCTTAATCTGCTGTTGCTATGGTAACTTCTCTAACCACCTGAACCTGTCTATTAGATACTTTTTTACCCGAATTTAGTCATCCATCCGTCGCAGCTCACTGAACACAGTAAAATGGCTAAACATTATCCATTTTAACGTCTAACAGATTAAAATTAAGTGTTACGTCATTTGGTTATATTTGAACAGAATGTAGGTACCTACTTAATGCATTACTAGCTATTGGTAGTAAGTTATGTTAAAGGTAACCTTGAATCGTCGTGCCTTGATTGAGTGCACACCTTCGGTTTTCTCGTCGTACGAACGTATACCTATAACAGGATTTGTTTGGTAACGACATCATTATCAATACGGATAGTGCAATCCACGAAGACGCGCCCCACTCCGCGATGACTGTACTGTAAGCTGTACTTTAGTACGGAGCGGAGCGGAGTGGGGCGCGTCGTCGTGGATTGCACTATCTATATCATACGCTATATCAGTCTTCCTATAGTAATCGTGAATAAAGTCAAGTCAAAAACGTTTATTGCGAACTACTCGTAAGTTTACAATATTGGCGATGGTGCACTAGACTACAGGGTGAAAACAGTGAGGGTTTTCACAGGATGATTTCTTATTTCAATCAAAACTTTAAACTCGAATTCACGGTTCTTTTGACTAGGTTCTTTGCCTTGTTTTTATTAATTTCCTCCCATCTAAAAAAATCACTAAGTAGGTCTATGAATTAGCAAAAACATTATTTATCGATGATTAAAGTTCACTTTGTAGTGGTTTTTTTGGAACTCTTTAAAAAAAATGTTTTTTAATCATACGTTTTTTACTGCTTTTCACGCCATACAAGCAAACATAAGCTACTTAACATTTTTTTCTTCATCGACAAGATATTCTAAAGAATCTTCAGTCTGACGTAAACGAGTTGCTATGGGTTGTCGGTTGCCCGCCAACCTGTCATTATGAACCTATTCAGTGTAGGTCTTTAACCCGCTGTACTGTAGTTACGTGCATGGGAATCGAAGCGGTTTCTTTGTACCTAGGTACTTTATGACCGACGGTCGATAGAGGTCGAGTAGGTTTTGATATCGTCAATTTATAGACATTAGAAATTCTAGTGTTTGAGTTTTTTTTTGAGCTTTTAGTTTAGAGATTTAAAGTGCTTAAATCTGAAAGGATAATGAAAAAGAAATCTAGGTCCGGACGGCTAATAGTAATAGGTTTGCAAATGTAGGTGTGGCGACAAAATACATCTCTGCCTTTCCCTTCGAAGAATTCGAAGAATGCTGGCGAATATTTCAGCACGCCATACCTGAAGTGCCTACCTATGAAAAACAAAATAAATTATTTCTACTGATAAGGACGCTTTATGTAGGTACCTACTTACGAATAAACTTTTTTTCTCTATTTCCACGGTTTACTTTTGAAATAATAAAATCACACTTTCAAAGCGAAGCGGTAAGAACAAGTAGTAATCTTCATTTACTCAAGAATGCATGTAATGTGGTCATTATTTTGACAACCTTATTTGAGCAAAGTCGACCTTGCCGTTCTGTTTCAAGGAGCGGCCGGCAAAGTTTTGCTGGTAGCTCTAACAGGCCGGCAAAACATTGCCGGCCGCTAAATGCAAAAAGATTTTATTTAAAACACAGCTGTTTGTATTTATAGAGATAGGTACAAAAAGATTTTATTCCATATTTGGCTGTATAGTTCCAACTACCATTGTTAAAAAAAAAAACAAAGAAGTACAACTAAAAAAAAAAAATTACAAGAAAGTCGGTGTTGAATTTTAGTAACTGTACTTTTCATAATTGTCATTTTAATTAAATTTCTAGTTAATTAATATACATACATACCTATATTTTATTGAAATTACTTGCTGGTTTTATTTAGATTAGGTACTTGCATTTTTGAGTAAAGCACTATACAAGCCTTGGCCCACTATGACTGCTTCGCTGGTCACGCTATGATTGCCTCGAGCTAGCCTAGCTACGCTCTAGGCCTTCCAGCTTGGCCATCATTGCAGCCCTTGCTGTCTTCGCTGTAAAGGCCTCAACCTACGGCCTCGGTCTTTATCTCAGCTCGTCCATCAAGTGCTGCACGCTGACCGCGCTGTGTCGGCCTGGAGCTGCGCTACGCTGCGCTGTCGGCCATCATCAGCGCGACCAGCAAAGTAGTCATTATAGACCGCGACAGTAATGTACTATTATTCAACGCAACATTAAAAACATTTCTTCATACTTACACTTTTAGCACATTGTCACTAAAGGCACGACGCGACTCCGGTAGAACAATTTCCATGAAGTTTTCATAGAAATGGTCCCACCAATCGTGTCTTGCCATCGCGCGTCGCGTCGCGCCTGTCTGCTAAGCGGGATATGAAAATTACCCATAGCGTCGAACCGTAGATACAATGCGATCTTTTTCTTTTCGTGTGGTTAGTAAACTAACCTGGTGTCAGAGTTTTAAAGCCGCCCACGGGCCTCTGACTTGGCTTCACATGCCGTCGAGAAATATCTCTCAGGCATGCCGGTTTCCTCACGATGTTTTCCTTCACCGTTTCTTGAGCAAGTGATAATTATATAATACGCACATGAATCCGAAAAGTCAGAGGTGCGTGCCTTGGGTTCGAACTCGAGACCTTGTCAGTCAGACGGTCACACCACTAGGCTATCACTGCTTACAATGCGATTGAAAATATGAATAGGAATTATTTTCTGCAATTATCGTTCTTTCGAATGTCTCAGCTGACAGTGTTGTTGGCCTGGTGGTTGCAAGCTCGACTACTGAAAGGAGGGTCCTAGGTACAATTCCCAGGGGGTTTTTTTAGTAGCAGATTGGACTCTTGCCTTTTGCCTGTCATTATGTCTGCTACTGAAAATTATCACACACCGCTAAATAAATGCCACGCAAATGACATCATCGTTTCCATAAATCGTAAACAAATGACTGTTTTATAAGAGGCTTTATCCAAGAATGATAATGACATAATGTTTGAAAGGTTAACACTCGACTCGGAGGCCCTCCAGAAACACGAACTTGTTGATCATGGCATTGACGT
Organism: Xanthia togata; assembly: GCA_963853775.1. Taxonomy (NCBI): domain Eukaryota; kingdom Metazoa; phylum Arthropoda; class Insecta; order Lepidoptera; family Noctuidae; genus Xanthia; species Xanthia togata. The sequence goes on along the minus strand of OY970802.1, from coordinate 4,096,802 downwards.
AGTGGTAAGAACTTGGATGAACATCCTTAGAACATGTTATAGAGCAATGGACGTAATGCATGATAAATCGTGCATTACGTCCATGGGTTGTTAATGGCCAATTGAATTAGGAATTAATAATTTGAAATCATTGCCTATCCTTGTCCCAACTACTTATGTTGGGGTCGGCTTCCAGTCTAACCGGATGCAGCTGAATACCAGTATTTTACATGAAGCGACTGCCTATCTGACCTCTATACCCAGTTAATGGGTAACACGACTGCTAAGACTGGTTGTCAGACTTTCGGTCTTCTGACGACCCATAACAACTGTCAAAGATCTAAAAATGACAGCCGGGACCAACGGCTTTACGTGTTATTAATTGAAATATTATGTGCATAAATTAAATACTCGTAATTACTGTTTTCGATGAGGGTTATGTGTGAACGTGTTGAACTGTGACATCACAGCTACAGTTTTAAACTTTTATAAGAAAACTGAGGTCATGAAATTAGCCTGCAGTAGGGATGAGGAAAATAGAGATTAAAAGGCATAAAGGATTAAGAGGCTTAGCAAAATCGCACTTTATAACAACTACAACTCAAATCTCACATTAACCCACTATTCTCTCGGGATATTTTTGCCCCCATAACCAATATTTATTGCTCAATCACTAAACGAAGGGTTGTAAACGAACCATTTATTAAATTGCAAGAGCAATTGCTATTTGTGTAAAGAGAATATTCATGCCTATAGACCGGAGGGCATGAGCAGTAATCACGTTAGTCAGCACACAAATTAAAAGGAACGAAACTACTTGGCCTAAGGAAAGAAGATACATTAACAGATAAATAATATAGATAAAAAATATTTCCAAACCGAGATTTTTCATTAAAGTAAGGGATTTTTAAATAAATAGGACTCAGAATAATTTGCAAAGTATTTTAATATTATCTTGTTGCTTTAATAAAGTGAGAATATAAAGGTTTTACGGCCTCGGCGCCTTTATAGAGACTAAAAAAGTAATTTCTTTCAAAAAGGTTTCATCATTTATGAAAAAGCCACTTTATTAAAAAAAGTCACAGCATTTTTCGCTGTTATAAAACATAATAACACAGCATTAAACACATTACCTGCGTCCGACGTGAAATTGATCGTACCTTTACATTTTATCCCTTGAAATATTCACAGATGCGGTACGAAGTAAAACCATAATTATTCCGGCGTATCCCACAAACAAATGAGGAACGATTTACATAACACATGACGGTACGCGAACACAGAAACAGTCCTCAGTGCTCACATATTAAAAGGGAAAATAAGAAACAGAGGGTGACCACCCACCGTGGCGCTATGAGGCTGTGAGCATTACAAATAGAGAGGGCCAATTTCCAATTAAAATCTCAGCAGGTAATCTAGCTAGAGGGCAGCACTAGAAAAATAGATTGCTCCGGTCTCCCCGACCGCGGGCCGCAGTGACGGGTTGAGAAATAAAAGAAAAACTTAATAACGTTGTCAAATTAAAAATATTCAGATAATTAGTTAGGGTAATGGTCGTTTTGGGTTACGGAATGGGTGTCTTAATAGACATGGATACAAAAAAGTATAAAAGAAACGAGAAGGCTAAGGAATGGGTGTCTTCCGGTATAATTTGAATTGGTTTACATGAAGTTATGTACTCTGAGTGATGTTGTTACTGTTTCAAAGACCAATCAATGGGTTGATTTAGATACACTCTGCAATCAACAACGAGCAACAGATTCTGATGGAAAGACGATAAATATGGCCATCTATGGACACCTGCTACCTGAAAGCGATGGCATGATTATAATACAGAATGGAATTACAGACCTTTCAAATATTTACGTAGCATTCTACAATTTTGCGGCAAGTGTATATATCTGTAGTCAGTGTATCGAACGAACTCAAGGAGCTGTACTTAACACTAAATACTTTGTAAACATGTCATGTACAAGTTATGCTGACAACTTGATATGAAGAGCGGTGGCACCAGTCAGTGAGTGCTTCTAGTGGCTGCATTATGATAACAGCTGATAACAGTCTGCTGTATGAAAACACGTGTTGTGACCCAAATATCTATTACTTTGTAAAATAATTACCTACTGTTGTTACTGAGCACAAATAATTATAGCCTAGGAGCGTCTCGAGTGAATAGATTTAATCTAGGCAAGCGAACATCATTCGTCGACGTCATTAGATGAGATAGGAATGAACCTAATTACTGATTTGCAGAGGAAAAAAAAAATACCCAGGAGAAAAAAAGGTCAGTAGCTAGATCGATTTTTCGGCCCCGTAAATCCCTAAATCCCTAATCCATATTGCAACTTTCATCAAAATCGTTAGAGCAGTTTTCGAGAACATGATTACAAATATATATATATATATATTATGTGTATACATAAAAACAAATATTGCTCATTAAATAGTATAGGATAACCACAAATGACAAGAACATAGTGACATTTTTGAATGTATAAGATTTGTGGCTTATAATGCAGGCTGACACCAGAGAGCTTTTTGTGTTAGGCAGAGGTGTGCATATAGTACACCCACATTTCGCCAGGGCATTTTGAATAGTCCGCATAATGCAAATGATGAGATTAGGGTTTCAGGAATACAATTGAAGGATCATCATAACTAAGATATCGTGTCATTCAAACCATTTACAAGGAACTAGTAACATAAGCTTATGAAGCCAAGCTAATACCAACACAATACGTGTCACAAGACCAAAACACAAAAGAATCTAATAATTTGTAGATAAGCCACTCTTAAATCTTATCCGAATTTCTAAAGATATAAATCAGATTTCTCAGTTACCAATAGACTACAAATCAATACAATAAAATAGGAATAACTTTGTCGTTAGGTGAACTATCGGAACAAATCATAGAACCTCGATCTTGATGCGGGTAGGTACAAAAGATTTATTACCAAGCGTTAAGGCTCTGCTCACATCGCGTGATGTGCTGTGATATTTTAAGCTTTTGTTGTAGTTGACTTGTTTATTACAGTGGGGTGTAGGTACCCTTTATACTGTAGTGGTAAATCTTCTATAATGGACCGAGTATTGTGCCCTGTGGAACACCTATGATTTCGATACATTTTGTTTGAAATACTGCCTGAAAGAATTATTGTTAGGCATAAAACATAGTGTTATTTTTTTATAACTGAAGTACTTAATTACTTGTCCTTATATTAAGTAAATTGCTCTGCGCTAATGTTTTCTCGGTTTTAGAAATATAGGTGATAGAGAATAGAGAGATAGCTTATACGTTAAAAAGTGCATTTTATGTGCCTATTTGAAATAAATGATTAGAAAGACTGAGTAGTAATACATCTTCATCATCATTTCAGCCGAAATTTATGTCCACTGCTGGTCATAGGCCTCCCAGCACCGCCACTTCAACCAGTTCTGTGCTTCTCGCATCCAGCGGATTCCTGCGGCCTTCACAAGACCAAGTAGGAGGAGAGTAATATTTACTGGTATCCAATTCCCAAACCTGTTAAGCTCTATGCATCTTACTCTATTGTTATAATGTCTTGCCAGGCTCAAATGTCAATCAATTTGCCTAGCCTTTTCCCAACTTTTTTGGGGTCAGCTTCCAGTCCAACCGAATGCAGCTGAATTTGAAGCTGAACTAGAAGCTAGTATTTTACATGGATCAACTGCGTATCTGACCTTCACAATCCAGTTATTCGGAAACACGATACCCCTTGGTAAGACTGGTTGTCAGAGAAACGTTACGACTGTCAAAGATCTACGAATGACAGCCAGAACCAACGGCTTTACATTCTTTCCGAGGCACGGAGGGGTCTAGCTATGTAATTGTGCAGGACCCTCACACTTGCAGTCTAATGCCTATCACTAAATACCTATCCATCTCATATTGTATTGTAGCCCTTTCATTATCATACTGTATTGAAGCTTCACACATAACATGTGACGTAACATATTTGTGCAAGGCATTCACACATAAAATGAATGAAACTGTAATAAACAACCTATAAAACGTAATTAATAATGAATGTAATATGTAATTGTGTATTAACGATGTATGTAGCCATAACTTGATTACTAAGAACTTTGTTATGATCACGCTATATTCTGAGTCAAGTCCAGAGCAGGTTTGAACTTGTCGAAACCTGTCCGAATCTCCAGACATTTCTGCCCTCTCTGATTGGTGGACCCAGAATCGAGCGCGATCACAAATTAATTTTTGTTACTTTATTCGTAGTTGCAATTCAATAATTCAGCGGTACCGCCGCTACTTGTGCCTATGTGAATGACTATAACTAAGGAGCATTTTTAGCGAATAGTTCACACTCAGCAACTGGCATCGGTTGCGGACGGTCGTGCTGCTCTTCGTGCTCCTGATCACTCAAGCTTGTGGTTCCTGATATCAAGCCGGTGGTTCCTGTTCTTCGCGACTCTTCAGTTCTTCAGCTATTAATTGCTGTCTTTTTCAAGACACAATTAATAAAGTATTTCTGTTAGCAAATTAACAGTCAAAACGTAGCGCGTCACTTTTGCCGCGCTTTTCACGCGTTTTGCCCTGAAGGGGCCTTCAGGGCAAAACCACAGTTTCGTGGTCCTCGGTGGATACCATACGGTGCCAACGAAACCGAGGGGGTGTTGACCCAATTACACCCGCCGAACCCCTTCAGGGCTAGGCAGTCAATTGGACGGGTCCCAGTGTTCGGCCTTGGGGGGTCTCCTAGTCGGCATTGGTGACAGTTTTGCTTCCACAGCTACACACCTAGAGTGGTTGGGTGTGTCTACACCCTTCACACTAGACTGGTCAGGACCCCGTTGCACAATAAGACAGGCAACGGGCAAAAGCAAGCTTAGGGCTCACATTAAGTACTCAACCTCCCTGCCTATACCCGGCAGGGAGGGTTTCACACATCCCCGGTAGTCCGCCCGGGGAGATAGGAATAGGGCCGTTAGGAGATTTATAATTCTCTTTTTAAGTTTTTAATTCTTAGTTAAAATGAGCCTCCTTAAGATGGAGGCCCAACTCAGGTCCTTTAGTGACCAGTTAGATACCCTTAGGAGAGACAATATGATCCTCCTACAAGCTATGAGTGAGATCCTTAAGATCGAGCCGTCCCTCTGCAGTAAATTCGGTCCAGTGGTTGAGTCGATCGCTGAGAAGCACCTTCCCCCCGATCCTTCAGATCAATTAGATACTTTTAGCGATGCACTCGCAGCATCGCAATCAGTTCCATCTACCATGATGGATACTAGCGAGCCCGCTTCCTCAAAGCGCGCCCCCACCCCCTTCCCCTCCGATAACGAAGAGCATGCCTCTTCTTCAAGCTCACAGTCGGACGATGACGGCTTCACAGCTGTCACCTCCGGTAAGAGGAAGATGAAGAAGCAGAGCTCCTCTCAGGCGTCCAAAGTAGTCGCCATCGATGATAGCCCGTCTACCCACTATGTAGATAGGGATGCTCCCCCACCCTCACCCACCCCCCTCCCCGTAGGATCCCCCGTAGTTTCCCCCCCCACCCCCCGCCCCATCGCGAGTACGCCATCCTCCGCGCAGGATGCCCCCGCCAAAAACCCCCCCGGTACCAAGAAGGTCGCGCCCCCTCCCCCTGTCTTCATCCAAGACAAGGAGAAGTGGACGGCCATCTCCAAATGGTGTGTTGATCAGAGGATCAACTACACCAACGCCAGGTCGACCCAACAGGGTATAAAAGTCACACTCGCGACGTCCCGCGACTATAGGGACTTAAATACCCTTCTGCAAGCGAGAGGTGTGTCATTCCACACCTACTCCCTCCCAGAAGACAGACAGATCCGTGTGGTGATCAAGAAGATCCCAAAGGAAATCTCCCCATCCGACATCCTAGCAGACCTTCAGTCGCAAAGGATACCAGTCGATGAAGTGCACCGCATGCACCGTTCGCGCGGTAGAGAGGCATACGACATGATTTTAGTCGTGTGCTCCCCGACCGAGGGGCATCACCCCATCTTTAACGTAAAGACGATCTGCAACCTTATGGGCTTCACCATAGAGAAGCCCTGGAAAAACAGCGCCATAGGGCAATGCCATAATTGCCAGTTGTACGGCCACGCGCAGAAGAACTGCCATGCCAAACCCAGGTGCGTCAAGTGCCTGGGCGACCACGGCACTTCGGATTGCTCACGGCCAAAGGACCGCAATCTCTGCGATACCCCACCTAGCTGCGTGCTATGCGGGAATATAGGGCATACTGCCAATTACCGCGGATGCCCCAAGGCACCAAAGTCGAACCCAGGCAAACTGACCCAGCGTCTCGACGCTCGGCAGACAAAACAGAGGGAATTCCTCATTCCCTCCTCCCAAATCCCCCAGCGGCTAAGTCCTCAAAGACCTAGCCCCTGGACTCAACTCCACCACCAGCAGGCTTTTCCAGCCATGGCCACCGCGAGGCCCCCGCTCCCTCAAACCCCTATGTACTCTCTCATGGATCCGCGTAACCGTGTCCCTCCGCCCTCAGCGGCCACCCCACCCACCGCGCCCGTCACGCCCACCGCGCCTGCCGCGCCCCCCGCGCCCTCCGCGCCTACCACGCCTTACGCTCCCCCCGCACCCATAGCGCCCGCCTCGAAACCCGTACGTGCTCCTCAAGCACCGCACCCCGCGATCAATTATAATATCGCTGCGCAAAACATTAACATCATTGCCAGCGCCTTCGCCATATTCAGCACGCCCCGGGCGGCTCAAATGGCAAGCGATATCGTCGCCGCTAAGCAAAGCGGTGACATCCAATCTCTCCTGGCCGTATTAGTCGCGAACCAGGACATCACCCAAGCCCTCTCTGTTATCTCATCATCATGAATAACACGGCCTTAAGTAGATTTAAACCCAGATCCCTCAACCTCGGCGTCTTCAACGCAAACGGCATCCATGGTCAACGAGATGAAATATCGGAGTTCCTCCGTGATCATCGAATTGACTTATTCCTCTTACAGGAAACCTTCCTAAAACCCAGTCACCGTAATCCAGCCATTGCTAATTACCGTGTAATCCGTAACGATAGGTCGCGTGCCCACTTGGGCGGCACACTAATTTATTATAAAAAGGATCTGTACTGCAACCCCATTGACCCTCCCCCGCTAGCACAATTAGAAGTCTCCATCTGCCGACTAGCTATGACTGGCCATCAGCCGGTCACCCTAGTATCGGCCTACATCCCTCCCAACTCCGCAGGGGGATTCCAACCCATCGCGGACGACCTAAAAATCCTATTTGGCATGAGTGACTCTGTTATCATAGCAGGCGATCTCAACGCTAAACATCCCTCCTGGAATAGCTCCCTTACCAACTCCAGAGGGCATCAATTGTACAATCTCTCCTTCGCTCAAAACTTTGACGTCATCGCTCCGATGACTCCAACCCACTATCCCCACCAAGTTAATCATGCCCCCGACATTCTTGACGTGGCGCTCCTTAAGAACGTCAACCTAAGATTAGACTCAATAGAAACGGTCCACGAGCTTACCTCGGACCACCGACCAGTAGTCATACGACTGGCTCCCCGCATAGGTCCCTCTGACCCCAACCAACCCCCAGCCACCAAAAGGGTGACGGACTGGAGGCAAGTAGGCGATAAGCTGAAAACCAACACATCCCCCCAATTGGACTCCATCCCAAACGTTTTCGATTCAATCGCGGACACGACGGCTGCGATCGACTCGCTCACTGACCATGTGCAAACCGTCCTGAACGACAGTTCAAGGGAGGTTCCTGAAGCGGATAACCGCTACTTGAAACTCCCGGACGATGCGCGTGCTCTGTTGACCGAGAAGAACGCGGCCACCCGTGCATACAGCAACTTTCCCTGTCCCGCCAACAAAGCCCACATGCGCTACTTGCAGAGATCTGTAAGGACACGCATGGCGGAGCTGCGTGACGCGAGCTGGGATAAGATGCTGAGCGAGTTACAGCCCACCCATCAGGCCTTCTGGGAACTCCAGAGAAAACTCAAATCCAAGCAGATAGCTGCCATGCCCCCCCTAGTACGCCCCGACAAAACCATAGCCTTCGACGACATCGACAAAGCGGAATGCCTAGCCGACAGTCTCGAGGCTCAATGCTCTCCCAGCTCCCTACCAGTAGACCAAGCTCACCTCTCAGAGGTAGACGCTGAAGTCGAACGTAAAGCTTCACTGCCCCCCGTCGAAGACCCCGAAAGTCCTCTGCCTCCCGTCACTCCAGACGAAGTGCATGACATCATCAAAGGTCTCCACATCCGTAAAGCCCCCGGCTCAGATGGAATCACCAATAGGGTGATCCAACTCTTCCCCGCCCACCTTATTATGCTACTGACCACCATCTTCAATGGTGCTCTAAGCAACAATATCTTCCCCCAAGCGTGGAAAGAAGCCATAGTGATAGGTATCCCCAAGCCTGGCAAGCCCAAAACCGAACCCTCCAGTTACCGCCCCATCAGTCTGCTCAAGGTATTAGGCAAAATCTATGAGAGGCTTATTTATAAGCGTCTCAGGGACTACGCTGAAACCAAAGGCCTCATCCCCAACGAACAGTTCGGCTTTAGAGCCCAGCACTCTAGCGTGCATCAGGTCCACCGTATCGTCGAATTCATCGGCGGCGGCTTCTACCGTGGCATGTCGACAGGTGCGGTCTTCTTCGACATAGCGAAAGCATTCGACAAGGTCTGGCACAACGGCTTAATCTTTAAGCTCTACAAACTCGGAGTGCCTGATCGTCTCGTGCTCATCTTACGGGACTACTTGTCGAATCGCACTTTCCGCTATCGCATCGAGGGAGCCCTATCCTCTCCCCGCCAAATCCGCGCCGGAGTCCCTCAAGGCTCCGTGCTCGCCCCGCTCATGTTCTCGCTCTTCACAAGCGACATCCCCAAAAGCAATACGGCGCAGTTGGCTCTGTTCGCAGATGACACGGCCATATATTGCAGGGGCTATTCGCAAACTCAGATCCACCTTCTCTTACAACGGGCTGTCAATAACCTTGGCGCCTGGTTTAAGAAATGGAGAATTGAGGTGAACCCCGACAAAAGTCAGGCGGTTTTATTCATAAAACCGCGATCTAGACCCCCTCACATTCCCCGACCACTCACCTTGTTAGGCAAGCCTATCCCCTGGGAGAAGCAAGCCAAGTACTTGGGAGTCATCCTCGATCATTACCTCAACTTTACAGAGCACATAAGGTCGGTTCGCTCGCGGGCCGCCTTCGCTCTCAGTAGACTTTATTACATCGTTAATGCACGCAGCAAATTGTCACTCAAGTGCAAATTGCGCATCTACACAGCGTGCATCCGCCCCATCATGACCTATGCGGGTGTAGTCTTTGTACACACATCCCCCAGAAATATCCATAAGATGCAGGTGATCCAGAACAGATTTCTTAGAAGAGCCACGGGCGCTCCCTGGTATGTCAGGAATATTAACCTCCACCTAGATCTCAAAATCCCCACAATCCATCAGTTCCTAAAACGCATTTCAAAGCGTCATTTTGATTCCGCCGCCAATCACCGCAACCCTCTGGTTGTTGAAGCGGCCAACTATACCCCCTCCCGTATTAGTCGATTTCGCCGTCCTAGGCATGTCCTCTCCGATCCAGATGATCCAACCACTCTCCTCCAGGAGAGCAATAGGGCCACCAGTACAGTGCACAAACACACCCGACACCCGTCGTACCGACCTCGCCGCCGAGGTCCTCCGCGCGCGCGACCCTCACGAGTAAATAATACTCCCCCCCGACCCTTGTCCGATGAAGCGCCAGCCCGCGCCGCAGCTGAGCGCGTAGCTTTAAATTCCCCGCATAATAATCATGAAATATCTTTGATCCAGCCTGTCCCATCTTGCTGTCCTCCCCTCAGCGACGCCCTAAGCCGAGGTTCGTACCCCACAGGGGGTGCCCTTAGCGAGCGTTCGCCTAATTTTAATGTAGAATAGTTGCTCCTGGCTGGAGGCTTTGAGTGTAGTGCTTAAGGCAGCCACAGGATTGTTCGGTTGAGCAGTAAATACCTTAGTGGTATACCTGCGAGATGCCATAGTTAAAAAAAAAAAAAAAAAGCGTATAGTATTACTTGTCCGATGAAGCGCCAGCCCGCGCCGCAGCTGAGCGCGTAGCTTTAAATTCCCCGCATAATAATCATGAAATATCCTTGATCCAGCCTGTCCCATCTTGCTGTCCTCCCCTCAGCGACGCCCTAAGCCGAGGTTCGTACCCCACAGGGGGTGCCCTTAGCGAGCGTTCGCCTAATTTTAATTTAGAATAGTTGCTCCTGGCTGGAGGCTTTGAGTGTAGTGCTTAAGGCAGCCACAGGATTGTTCGGTTGAGCAGTAAATACCTTAGTGGTATACCTGCGAGATGCCATAGTTAAAAAAAAAAAAAAAAAAAAAAAAAAAAAAAAAAGCGAATAGTATTAATTCTTCGATCAGTTTATATTTATACCTCATAGTGAACAGTAAACAACATTCTTCAAGCTAAACGAGTTTTATTAAAGTGAACAAGCAGTAGTGTCCTCCAATCCAGTGCACTCTGATGTGAGATATACGATCCTCACATTGTCTGGTCCTTCGATAGCCGGATCCGAGGAAACTATTAAGAAGACTCTACGGTGAACTTCTTGAAGAATATTCAGAAGAATTTATCAAGAACAATGCCAGTTACGAGGTCCACGGGTAAAAGAGGTAGGCAGGCGTCGACTACGGCTACAGAAGCTACTGAAACCGCTACTGAGACCACTACTGAAGCGACCACAGAAACCACGGCTGAGACAGTCACTACGGAAGCTACAAGAAAGACAGCTGATACGTCAGAAGCACCCGCCGCGACCACGTCTACAGTCAAACGCACCACGACACGACAACAGTGCGAACCTGAGAACAAAGAAAGTGGTCGCCGCAGTAAACCTACGTCACAAAAAAGTGACAAAGCGTCTAAAGCACGTCGAATACAAAAAGCCAAAGCGGAGCTAGCACAAAGGTTAGTTGACCTAGCAACCGCACGCCTCGCCGAGGTTGAAGCGGAATCTACTGATGAAGACTTATCCTCAGTCGCCTCTGAAGCTGGAAACGATCAACGAGTGACTACTTGGCTACAAACAAGTCAGCTACTCGCCATCGCCGACCGACCACATCATTCCGAAGTAAAGTCGGCAACCGAACATGCAACTCCAGTGACCGCTGCCGTGTCCTGGAGTATCCCGGCGACCTTACCGGCGGGAGTCAGCACCATGCACCCGCCAACTGAAAACCTGAACATTGAACCTGAGAACATGCTGCCAGTGAGCACCGCCGCCTCCTGGCAGCCGAACTCCGCGACTGAACAGCCGCACCTGAACCCGCCGGCAGTAATCGCCGCCTGGCAACAGAACCCCGCGCCTACGCAGCCACACCCGAACCTACAGCCAGTGATCACATCCGCATCCTGGCAACCGAACTACGTGCCTGCGCAGCCGCGATCAAAGCCAGCGCCGGCAGAACCCACCGCATCCTGGCCACAGAACTCGACGTACGTGACAACGAACACACCATGGCAACCGATCTACACTACAGCACCACATCACGGCTACACTCCGGGATATGCTAGCGAGACCTGGGTGCCGCAGTCTACGCCATCAGCACACGTCGTACATCAGCCTACAACGCTGACCGTCCAAGAACCAAGGACGGACATGAAAGAACTTGCTGCTGCGATCACACACGCTGTGCAAGCCACGCAGTACCAGCAGCCAATGAGACACAGTGAACTACCCTGCTTCAACGGAGCCCATCAAGATTGGCTTACGTTCCGCGCCGCCTACTGTGAGACGGCACACCGACTACCAGCAGTAGAGAACATGTCTAGACTCAGAAGAAGCCTTCGAGGTCTAGCCAAGGAAGCTGTACAAGGTCTGCTAATAGTGAACGCAGACCCGACTGAAGTTATGAAATCACTCGAGCTACGCTTCGGACGTCCAGACTCAATTGCAATGGCTGAGATAGAACGTCTACGAACTCTGCCACGCCTCACTGAATCTCCGCGTGAAGTTTGTACATTCGCCACCAAAGTGGAAAGCATAGTTGGTACTCTACAGGCACTCAACTGTGGACATTATCTCTTCAATCCAGAAGTAACAAAAGCTATTGTTGAGAAGCTCACGCCAACCTTGAAGAGACAGTGGTACCAGTTCTCAGCAGCACAACCCAGAACAGAACCTGATCTTCTGAAGTTTACCCGATTTATCAAGATTGAAGCTGAAATATGCAGTCCGTATGCACTGCCTGAAAACATCGCTGCAACAACACAAACCTTTCAGAACACGCAGCGACGCCCGCAACGAGTACATACCACGCAAGAAACAAATAAACCAAAGTGTGGGTTATGTGAACGTCAGGGGCACAGCGTCATGGAATGTGAACAATTCAAAAAGGCAACTACTGACGCTAGATGGGATATAGCTAAGAAGCATCGCTTGTGTTTTCGTTGCCTCAAATACAGAACAAAGCAACACAGCTGTAAACCAAAGAAATGCGAAATAAACGACTGTGTACATTTACATCACAAGATGTTACACGCCAACGCAGCGAACAGGAAGAAAGATGAACCCGAGTGCTCCAAAGAAGAACAAGAGAAGGTTCATTCAGCATGGACACCTAAGGTATCATTTCTGAAAATAATACCAGTACACCTTTCTGGACCGGCGGGAGTTGTAGATACCTACGCACTCCTAGACGACGGCTCTACAGTAACACTAATTGATGAGAGCCTAGCCAATCAAATCGGAGCAGAAGGATCCTGTGAACCACTACGTATATCATCCTTTGACGGCGAGCCTACGATCGACGTAACCTCTCGACGAGTGAACTTCTTCATCAAAGGACTTCACACATCTGAACGCAAGTTACATGCAAGAACAGTCAAGCAGCTAGAGTTGGCTGCGCAGAGGATACCTGGAGAAGCAGTCAGGGACTGTAAGCATCTTCAAGACATAGCCAAAGAAATAGTAACCGAAGATGCAAGGCCCAGACTTCTGATCGGCCAAGATAACTGGGATCTCCTCATCACAACAGAACTCAAAACAGGAAAGAAGAACCAACCAGTGGCTTCACTAACACCACTCGGTTGGGTCCTGCACGGCAGCCACACACGAGCACTTGGCCATAGAGTGAACTTCATCAGACATGCTAACACAGACGACGACCTTCATGAACTGGTGAAGGAATACATCACAACAGACAACATGCAAGTCAATCCAAAAAAACCCATCAATGATCCTGATGAAAAGGCACTTCGTATCCTGCAGCAGCATACGAAGAGAACCACAGAAGGACGATATCAAACTGCTCTATTATGGCGAGATGAAAGCATAAAAATGCCTGAAAACTACGACAGCGCTTTCAACAGACTCATCAGCATGGAAAAGAAAATAGATAAAGATCCAGAACTAAAGAAGAGGTACTCTGAACAAATGGAAGCACTAGTATCAAAAGGATACGCCGAACCAGCTCCGCAGACCACCTCGAAACATAGAACCTGGTACCTACCTCACTTTGCAGTTTACAATCCCATGAAACCGGAAAAATTGAGGATTGTCTGTGATGCTGCAGCCAAAACCAGAGGAGTCTCTTTAAACGATCAACTACTCACTGGTCCAGACCTTTTACAATCATTACCAGGAGTGATCATGCGCTTCCGTCAGCACTCAATCGCCGTGACCGCTGACATTACCGAAATGTTCTTACAAATAGAACTTCGACCCGAAGACCGGGACGCTCTCCGTTACTTGTGGCGAGGAGACGGAAGAGACAACCAGCCGCCTGAACAATACCGTATGAAGTCGTTAATCTTCGGAGCTTCTTGCTCACCAGCTATAGCGATATATGTAAAGAACACAAACGCTGAGAGATTCCAACATGAACACCCAGAGGCAGTCAGAGCTATCAAAAGAAAGCATTATATGGATGATTATCTAAACAGCTTTGACACACTAGAAGAAGCAGTGAGAGTATCACAAGCAGTGCGTAGCATTCACAGGGAAGCATGCTTCGAGCTCAAAAAATGGTCATCAAACTCCACTACCCTTCTTGAAGTGCTAGGGGAAGCAACCAAGACCGAAGAAACCATCAAGCTGGAAGACGACGTCCAGACAGAACGAGTTCTCGGTCTAATATGGAGGCCAACAAAAGACTCACTCACCTTCAATTTGAATCTGATACGCATACCACAGAACATCCTACAGAACGACACGCCTACTAAAAGAGAAGCTCTTCGAATAGTCATGTCCTTATTTGACCCATTGGGACTTGTATCGCCGGTGACCATCAGAGCTAAGCAGATCCTACAGGAAGTTTGGCGTCGTGGAACGACGTGGGACGAAGCCCTAGATAGTGACCTAGCCGCAAGCTGGAGGAAATGGCTCGCTCATCTCAGAGCACTAGAATATATAGCCATTCCACGAACCTATCCAGGCTTCAGCGCTACGGAATCATTACAGCTACATGTATTCACCGACGCAAGCGAGTCCGCATACGCGGCGAAGTTATACTGGCGAACAGTCACCAGAGACGGAAGAGTTTACGTCTGCTTGATCACGGCCAAAGCTAAGGTGACACCACTGAAACTAGTCTCAATTCCACGACTAGAGCTTCAAGCAGCGGTACTGGGCGCACGTATGGCGACAGCAGTTAAGGAAGAACATGAACGAACACCGGAGTCAACTACGTTTTGGACCGACAGCAGAACTACACTGTCATGGATCAGAACTGGGTCCAGATCGTATAAACCCTATGTCGCTCACCGTATCGCAGCAATCGAAGAACATAGCTCCACCAATGAATGGCGCTGGATCCCGACTAAACTGAACCCAGCAGACGACGCCACAAGAGACGTGCCAGAACACTATGATCAAGATCATCGCTGGTTCGTTGAACCGTTGGTCCAGAATTCCTACATGGACCCCCGGAAACATGGCCAGCTGATGAGAAGAACCCTGTAATAATCACAGGGGAAGAGAGAACCTGTAGCATCAGAAACAAGAACGTGCAGATCAGCGAAGCTGTACCAAACGTCAATAGATTCTCACGTTGGGAGAGATACTTACGAGCCATGGCACGAGTTCTACAGTTTCTGCATCTCTGCCGCCAACCAGGGCAGACCATTAACTACAAGAGAACCAAAAGGAACAGCAGCAACGACCCTGATTGGAGGAAGAACAAACAGAAAACACCAATCAAACCAAGAGAGAGGCAAGAGATCACGAACAATCACCTGCCTCTCACTGCTGAGCTCCTACGCCACGCCGAAAGTCTGATCCTGCGAGCTTCACAAGAACAATCCTTCCAGGAAGAGATAGAAGCTCTAAAAAACAAGAAGCCCATACCACGAAACAGTCGTCTGCACGTACTGTGCATAGAACTCACAGAGGGAGAGATTCGTCTGAAGAGCAGAATAACCGCCATGACAGACATCACAGAGCGCCTGAAGAAACCGATGATACTAGATGGAGACCATATTACGACACGATTATGGATCGAACACGTCCATCGTAAATTACATCACGCGGGCACCGAAACTATAGTCAACGAGTGTCGTCAGCAACATTGGGTGCTCCGCCTACGGCCAACCGTCAAGAACATCATAAGCAAATGCCTGCGATGTCGTATAAAGGCAGCCTCTCCACCTCAGCCGATGACAGGGAATCTCCCTTCCTGTCGCCTGGCACACCACCAGAGACCATTTACCTACGTCTTACTTCGGACCACTGACCATAACAACAGGGCGGAGTCATCAAAAGAGATACGTCGCTTTATTCACGTGCCTGACCACGCGAGCCATTCATCTCGAACTTGTGGCATCGCTCAACACAGATTCGGCAATCATGGCATTACGACGCATGATAGCACGCCGAGGATGTCCAACACAGCTATGGTCCGACAACGGAACGAACTTTCACGGCGCTGAAAAGGAACTACGAGCAGCCATCTTTGCCGCCACGGCAGAAGAAGCTTCGAAGAAGATGATCGACTGGCGATTCATCCCACCTGGGGCACCGTTCATGGGAGGCGCCTGGGAGCGTATGGTGAGATCTGTAAAGACAGCACTAGCCACCACCTTGAACGAGCGATTCCCGAGCGAAGAAGTGCTTCACACACTGCTCATCGAAGCCGAACACACTGTGAACAGCCGGCCGCTCACGCACGTGTCCGTAAACCACGAAGATCCTGAAGCATTGACACCCAATCATTTCCTTTTGGGTGGTCCAGGTCGCATAGCGGCACCAGGAGAATTTGACGACAGCGACCTGCGTCTACGAGCCAGTTGGCGTGCAGCCCAGAGACTCGCCGATATATTCTGGGCTAGATGGCTGAAAGAATATCTTCCAGAACTCCGAAACCGCAGAGAACCACACACTAAAGGCACGATTCCCAAGGTCGGTGATCTAGTGTTCATCGTAGATGGCAACCTCCCAAGAAATATGTGGATCAGAGGACGCATCTGCGCTACATTCCCCGGCCCAGATGGAGTGGTACGTACAGTGGACGTGTCTACAAAAGGAGGTATCCTACGACGTCCGGTTAAAAAGATAGTGGTACTATCGATTGACCACTGCGATCCTGCACCGGCTTCTACGACTGCGACGTCAGCGGTGGACGACGCACGGCGGGAGTAATGTGCAGGACCCTCACACTTGCAGTCTAATGCCTATCACTAAATACCTATCCATCTCATATTGTATTGTAGCCCTTTCATTATCATACTGTATTGAAGCTTCACACATAACATGTGACGTAACATATTTGTGCAAGGCATTCACACATAAAATGAATGAAACTGTAATAAACAACCTATAAAACGTAATTAATAATGAATGTAATATGTAATTGTGTATTAACGATGTATGTAGCCATAACTTGATTACTAAGAACTTTGTTATGATCACGCTATATTCTGAGTCAAGTCCAGAGCAGGTTTGAACTTGTCGAAACCTGTCCGAATCTCCAGACATTTCTGCCCTCTCTGATTGGTGGACCCAGAATCGAGCGCGATCACAAATTAATTTTTGTTACTTTATTCGTAGTTGCAATTCAATAATTCAGCGGTACCGCCGCTACTTGTGCCTATGTGAATGACTATAACTAAGGAGCATTTTTAGCGAATAGTATTAATTCTTCGATCAGTTTATATTTATACCTCATAGTGAACAGTAAACAACATTCTTCAAGCTAAACGAGTTTTATTAAAGTGAACAAGCAGTAGTGTCCTCCAATCCAGTGCACTCTGATGAGAGATATACGATCCTCACAGTAATAGATGGTCACCCATCCACGAACCGACCGCGGCAAGCATAGCTTAACCTTCGATCGACCCGTGCGGCTGTTATCATATAGCCACGAGCCCCAGGCTCAAATGCATTTAATTTACAGCCAACTTTCTTACTGACAAGGTCCAAGGTCTACTTGCTTCAAATGATGAGAATAATGAGTAACATAGATTGTAAATACATCGCTTAGCTTTCACTGGTGAACGTAAAGACACTATGATTTACGATGCCCTCCACAGTTTATGATAATACATACAAGATGATATCGCGTCGCGAAACTTTCTCTGAGATGATAATGATATTATTAGTAAATGTAATGATAATATTTGTATTAGAAATGAAGATCCGAGTGGCTCTTTTGATGTTAAAGGGGTAAGCATAACAGACTACTATTGAACACACATAACGTTTATGATTAAGATATTTGAAACAGGAAAAAAAAAAGGACCATAAGTAAAGTAAATAAAATACGAATCATTCCGTTTTTTATATCAACCACAAATACAATAATATATTCCGAAAACAATTCAAATAATAAAAATAAAAAAACAATGACTTGTCTTTGACTCATTCAATTATTGTAATGAATGCCTTCATTAAACTCTGTTCTAAAAGCATACGTTAATTGAAAAACAACTTATTTAGGGAGCGGCCTCAAATTAAACACATGAAAGTCACTGTAGAGACATTAATTCTATGTACATGGAAATTAATGAAATTATAGTATAGTGACTTGTGTGACCGATTCATGTAATTTACATAATTACTTCAACAGGCATAGCAACTAATAATGTAGAATAAGTTTATAACGTGTGTAAAAGGTCGCTGAACGAAACCTAGGGGTAGGTACTCTTTGTCATTGTGATATTTTTTTGTACTGGACCACATCTGGGAACTTTCTGGTTACGGAGATATTGAAGGTCAAAGTTCTAACTTTGCTTAACTTTTTTTGCAAAAATAAGTTTTAAATTATATATTATCTTAACTTTAAATACTCCTGTACCGTTGCATGTCCCTATTTGAACAATGCTTTGCTTTATTTTCCATAGCAAAAATTAAAGTCGTTTCCCAGCAATAATTGTTACTCAATGCGCTTAGTTTGGTGTCCAGAATGCGTAGATATCGGCTTTGTGATGGATCATTTTACACCCTGTATATGTGTATAATAAAGATATAAAAATAAATGGTCTAGATATCTATCTGTTGCAAATAGAACATAATATCATTCACTTAACAGGTACTATCCTGAAACTATAGCAGCGCAATAAACAACATCGACTCACCTACATTATTTTAATATCTTGTAACAATATACTGCAATATGTAATTTCAGTAGTGATCATCTGAATGTCTGTAGTATCATCTGTGTCAGACGCAGGTGACTATCATGTACAGTCCATAGATGTACGTAATGGTGGAAATACTACTCTAAGAATAACTAAAATATCATCTTCCAATCTTTTCACAGATCTATTATTAACAGCGTTTTTCATCCATTTCCCAACAATCTAGGAACCCAATTAGTGGACTCATTATTGCACCCTACGAAACTCCATTTCTTTCCCGTATGTTTCAAAAGACTTAGTTTGAATTTTAGAATAATTTTCACACGTTTTTAGGTCTTGTTAGTTAGCTAAATTAAGACTTCAATTGTGAATACCTTCAGCTTTCTCTCAGCTCTTTGTTCGTCGTCCGTCCAACTGAAAAGGAACAGACGATTCTGCAGATAAAAATATCTGAGATCTAAATTACCAAAGACGCTTGATTTCTTCCCAACATCTCTATTCGTTGAAATACAACTCCGCAGCATCATGTATTTGCACATTCATTACCAATATATACTCTTCGTTCATGCAGAACAAAAAAACATTTTTCTCAACACCTTGACGGTTGCATATGTAATTCGATACGTACCTAATTTGCCTGTATGACTTGCATTAACGTTTTTTGCCGGGAGTCAAACCCGATCCTCGTACATTAGCTGACTCAGGCGTTAGCAAAAACTGCACTTGGTAACGGTATGAGCGTGTATGTTATAATAATGTTTAATTTGCTGTAGGAACCTGGGTTTGCTTATGTTAATCTCATGTTTAAACACCTTTTAGTCACATCATCTTTTTTACTATAACGGTTGTACGTATACACTGTGTCACCTTTGTACGTATTTTTCTGTTCTTTTCATCTTGTCTGTTTATATTGTGTGTACATAAATGGTTACATGAATGAATGGTTGTCTTACAAATTGTCCTGTTACTGCATTTCTTACACTTACTGCTAGCGTTCTTAGATCTTCGCGAAACTCCATCGTGGATTTTATAGGCGTATTTCTATCAGGAATTTCGCAGTAACAGTCCGGAGTCTGGATTTGTGCCCGGTCGTAATTACACGACTGTAATTCCCATCGACCGGGCACAAATCCTGTAATGTAATAAAACAAATTCCGTAATTTCAGGAGTTTGGAGCTTGAGTTCGGTGGCTAAGTAATAACAGCCGCACGGGCGATCCATCAGGTTCAACTAAGCTTACCGGGGTTGTTCCTTGGATGGGTAACCATCTTTAAGTACCGAGACTCCACCGTGCCTCAGAAAGCACGTAGGTACAGCCATTGGTCCCGGCTGTCATTTGAGGATCTTTTACAGTCGTTACGGGTCGTCAGAAGCAGACAACCAGTCTTACGAAGTGCTATTACGATAGCACTTCGTAAGACTGGTTGTCTGCTTCTCCTCCACAAAAAATCTGACCTCCACAAACTAGTAACTGGATAATACGTTATCCAGTTACTAGTTTGTGGAGGTCAGATTTTTATATTTTTTTTTTGCATTCTCATCTCCGCTACATGCAAAAAAAAGATTGCATGTAGCGGAGATGAGAATGTTGAGGTGGATGTGTGGTGTGACAAGAATGGATAAAATAAGGAATGAGTATATTAGAGGAAGTCTGAAAGTTGCGCCACTTACAGAAAAGTTGAAAGGCAATCGACTGTCTTGGTATGGGCATGTGATGAGGAGGGAAGAATCGCATGTGACTAAAAGAGTGATGAATATAAATGTTGAAGGATGGAGAGGGAGAGGAAGACCAAAGAAACGATGGATGGATTGTGTGAGGAGTGATATGAAGGAAAAAGGTGTAGATGATTGCGTGACGGTTGACAGGGGAGAATGGAAGAAGAAAACGTGTTGCGCCGACCCCAAGTAACATGGGATAAGGGCAGGAAGATGATGATGAGTTTGTGGAGGTCAGATAGGCAGTCGCTCCATGTAAAATACTGGTATTCAGCTGCATCCGTTTCGACTGGAAGTCGACCCCAACATAGTTGGAAAAAGGCTAGGCAGATTGATGTTTGTAATTTCAATTATATCTGAAATTACTCTACATTGTATATATTTTTCTTTACTATATCATTTATACATATGTATATAGATTATGATTATTTATATAGATTGATGTTATGTAATTTCAATTATATCTGAAAATACTTTACATTGTATATAAGTATGTTTATTTATAATAAGTACAATACCTACACACTATCTTTATTAAATAGTCATTAGGCAGTGTTTATTGTGGAGTTACTATGTGTTGTCTAATGATATGTATACCTATTATCCAACTATTCCCTTTATCAAAACCGCATTGTTTAAACAAAAAATACTTAAGTATGTACTTATTGAAGTAGTCTGGTTTTTCTCCAGTATTAGGAGCTTATTCTTCAAATGTATTTATTGTGACTCATTTTCTTAATGATTTGCAAGAACATTCTCGACAGGTACTTAAATCAGAATAATTTTAAATCGCATTTTCAGAAGAAGCTCCTTCAGTATTGCAATTCTATATATAGATTTAGTATATGTAAAAATATCATTCAAATAACTGGCGTCCTCGTAACAGTTACATCATATGGATTCACTTCGACTTTGACTCTTATATCGACAGGTAACTAATCTTCTTTATGTAACACGATCGTTAAAATTTACAGTTTTTACTCACTTACCTGGCTTCATCTGGTGTGTGTAATGAAGATAAGTAGTATTCTAAGTTAAGTTAATTTAGAGGTAATTTCGTGACAGATTGTAGATTAGATAACTCTAGTCTGACAGGTAATTATGTCTCGTTGGTCTAGTGGTCACAAGAGCTTCTACTGAGGATAACGCATGGTTTTGTGTTTTTCTAACAGGAATTTCTGAGAAGCAGCCCTGGATGGATTTTTGCCCGGTTGATGGGAACAGGCTCGCTCCTTATTACATGGGACTTAAAAATAACTGGCGAAATGTAGTAGGAGTGCGAGTAGGAGTACCTCTTTTTTTTTTAAAACGTTGCCCCACACTTGGAATTTCTCCTGTATCGTGGGTCCGTTTACAAACATTTAAACTCACATACACAAACAGCCAGACCCGGAACAACTACTTGTAGGTCATACAAATATTTGTTCCGTGCGGGAATCGAACCTGCGACACGCAGCAGTCAATTGCTTAACCACTGCGCCAACCGTGCCGTCCTCTGCCTAATACTTCGGGAATTATAGGTATGATGTTATGGTATGTAAGTAATTATTATACCTAGTTCAATCATTCGTACAGTTCATACCTGCACTATCGCTTATCAGCAGGAATGGATGACACCAAGGAAAATAGGTTAATTCTTAGGAGGAGTCTATTCTCTGCAGCGGGATATTTGGAGGCTGTGTTTGATGGTAATGTTTATCACATTGCTTTGTTGTCTGTCTGAATATCTGTCTAAATATATAATTTGAATTACCTGTCCCTAGGTAGTACTTGTACATCCAGCTATAATAAGTATACCTACTGACCAGTGCTTGGATACAAATAATTGTAGTAGGTATAGGTATATAAATCTGCCTAGCCTTTTCCCAACTATGTTGGGGTCGGCTTCCAGTCTAATGTATTTTGGTTGGAGTGTAGCCTTAGGGCGCTATGGCGCGAGGACTTTTTCGTTTTTTTTTTTCGGAATTTTATTGCAGTACCGAGTTGACCTTGAACATACGCACTGTTTCCGAGTTAGGAGCTTTCTAATTTTTTCTTTTTATAACAAAACGCTCTATATTTCCAAAATGGTAGCTCGGATGAAAATCTTTTCTGGAAAGAAATTGTTGCTCTAGTCTCTACTGCGCTAAGACGACCGGGTTGACCTTGAACATAAAAACCATTTAAATTCTGAGAAGCATGGCCCTATGACGCAGTTTCCGAGTTAGGAGCTTTCTAATTTTTTTCTTTTTTTTTACAAAACGCTCTTTATTTCCAAAATGGTAGCTCGGATGAAAATCTTTTCTGGAAAGAAATTGTTGCTCTAGTCTCTACTCCGCCCCTAAGACAACCCACCGACCTGTATGTAAAATAATGGAGTGACTGCCTATCTGACCTCCACAACCCAGTAACTGGGTATTACGATACCCCTTGGTAAGATTGGTTGTCAGACTTTCGGGCTTCTGACAACCCGTAAAGAATGTCAAAGATCCACGAATGACTGTAAAGATGGTCACCCATCCACGGACCAACCCCGGCAAGTGTAGCTTAACCTGATGGTTCGACCCGTGCGGCTGTTATTACTTAGCCACAGCTACTTAAATAATTGTGGTAAACGGTTTTTTTTTTTAAATTTATTTAGTGCGAGAGCAAATTGGCATTAAGTGCCTAAGTAATTTAGGCAATATGTTCTAACCGCCCCTAAGACGACCCACCGACCTAAATTTGTAGTCTAGTATAGTATTATTGATGAATCCTGAGTATTAAAATATTGATGATTAAAAAACTCTCAGTCTGATATTGCATTATCTGTTTCAAATAATTAATTCGATAGAATCCAAAGATCAAATAGATATAGTAAATCTTTATATTATCTAATAAGCTTAGGAGTAAGTAAATCTATTTCTACTATTTCATCCATCGAGTCTGTCAACAGTCCCGCGTTTGTCTGCAGCCGTGCCAAAATTAGTCCGAATTTAGATGCAAAAAATTCTAAGGAATTTCCGACGTCCAGCTTATACATTAGTTTAGCAGAGTTCAATACTTTGTAATGTCATCAAACGAGACCATCCCATTTTCAAAATTATCAAAACTAATATTCTTTAAAAAGGAAGCGTCTTCACCAAAAACGACCTCAATAATGTTTTACTTATCATCATTATCTCTACTAACTAAACAAACTTACCTTTTAGGCTTCCACCGCTTCATAAATACTCCAAACATTGTTTTATCCTCGGCACAATTCACAATAACAACAACAATAATCACTTCACACAGAAGCTACAAACTGATAACGAGTCAACGACTTCCGTTCAATCAATATCACAACAACCGCACGTAAATAATTGCAACAACGATAAGATAAACAAGGAACTCAGTACCAAAAACATCTGACCTAGACACACTGACTGAGAAGCCTGGGAACACTGTCCTACTTCGCGAGCATCTCTAAAATCGATATAATCCCATAACTATAATGCATATAGCAAAGTTACGCAATCGTACTTAGGATCTCACGTCATTATTTGTTTATTTGTTGAATGTAACATTGCCATCGTAATCTTTCGGTAATAATATAAGTACAATACACGCGACGCTTCCGTCACTCGGTCTTGGCGCAACTGAGTCATTCGTTTTGACTAGAGCAGCAAGACTAGCGACTGTCGAGTGTGCCGGTACGCGTCAGGTGCGGTCGATCAGCTGCTCGCTTGTCGCCATCTTGTTTTGCATTTTGGCGCCATCTCGCGGTGACCTTTCAACTTTGGAACATGGTTTGTGTTGTTTATTAGTAAACATTGCCTAACCCTTTGTATGAAGTAGCGGTAACAAGTGTTATGTCGTGTTCATATCCAATTAGTTTGTGATGTGTGGTGTATGCATTACCGAATACCTAATGTGCTTTACTTTTCTGTATGGATATTTTATTAATATCATTGTTGAATCGGTGCATTAATCGGTGAATTATTCATAATATTTATTAATTTAGTATAGTTTTTTCTTAATCCGTGACGTCATAGCCAAACACAAAATAGTTCAAACAGACTGTTTATTTTCAAAAGTCGATTTTGAACGTCTACGACTTTTTGAAAGGTAGATAATAGGTCGGTTATCTAACCTACTAAACAGACACTTGTTCAAACGTTGCAGAAGGAATGTTGTATGTCTAATAAATACTACGTGAGGGAATAATTTAAATATTTTTACTAACTCTGCTTCAGTAAAACACTTGTTTAGATATTAAGAAATAATTTAAACAGAACAGTATAAATTATTGTCCGTTTTAGTTGCTGGATCTACTGTACAATTTTAAATTCCGTCGTATGAGCATCGATGGTTCAGTGGTAGAATGCTCGCCTGCCACGCGGGCGGCCCGGGTTCGATTCCCGGTCGATGCAATATAATTTTAGCAATTTGTTGAATATTTTATTGTTTTTTTTTGTTTTATTGACATTTTTAGCATTTTGTTGAACATTTTATTGTTTTTTTTTTGTTTTATGTATATTTTTAGCATTTTGTTGATTTTATTTTTGTTTTTATTGTTTTTTTTTGGTTTTATTGGGTTTCAATTGTTTTTATTATTGATTCATTAGTTTTGTAAAAGTCACCGTAGTAAAATAACATAAATCGGTTATAGGAAACTGTCCTAGCAAAACAATTGATTGAAGTTTTATTGTTATTACGCCTGGGGGCGTTTAGTGTCCCGAAAATACTTTATAGATTAGTAAAATAAAATAAAACGATTTACAAAAATAATTTATTCATAAGCGATGGGACGTTTTAAACGTCAAAAATGTATGGTTAAAACCATAGATATAATAAAGAAGTTCCTGTTCGCTGTTTTTAATATTTCTGTGGTTAAAACAGTCGCTAATCATTACTTAACTTTAAGCAACGTTTATGATTCTATGGGAAGAAGAGGTTAAAAATACTTTACTAGATATTATATGGTTTTGTATTTTCGTTTCACTTTTTGTGTTTTTTTTGTAATAAGTAGGTACTTTTTTTTTGTTGTA
Source organism: Xanthia togata (assembly GCA_963853775.1). NCBI lineage: Eukaryota > Metazoa > Arthropoda > Insecta > Lepidoptera > Noctuidae > Xanthia > Xanthia togata. The sequence continues at coordinate 4,071,520 of OY970802.1, read as the reverse complement.
AAAAAGTCCTAAGTACTTATATTTTTTTCACTTTTTAGTTGTGGTTGACCAAGGTTTTGAGATGTTTTCCCTTTTAAACCACACCCGTACGAGTAGGTAGCTCGTATCAATAACCCAAGCCGTCACACTTAAACGTATTAGACCAACTTGAAAACTACTGAACCGATTTTGATGAAATTTACACTATTCTTTAAGTTGAAGTAAATTTAAGCCAATAAAATAGTCACGATCCGATTAATAGTTTAAGTAAAATGCGTGGACAAACATACATACACCTATAAAATATGGTAAGTAAGTATATTTGCTTGAAAGCCCTAATAGATTATCATATGTGAATATAATATTGCAGTTCCAATAATGTTACATACATACGTGTCGAATTGATAACCTCCTTTTTTAAAGAAGTCGGTTAAATAAACTCCTTTTCTTAAGAAATCGGTTACTTAATAACCTCCTTAATTTCAGGAATCAGTTAATTAAGAAGTCGGCTAATAAAAAGGGACCAAATTATACACGAGTGGGTCCTGTAGGTCTACCTATATCTAATGAAATTAATCAAAACGTCCTATTTGCAACATGGATTCTTCATCCCCTACTTACAACATTTTAATTGGCTCCCCCAAAGAAGGGGTTAGTTGACCGTGAGCTTTGTTTCGTCCCACTGCTAGGGGTCGCCTGACCTTCGGGCTTCGAGGGACATAGCCATCTACTTATTAGTCATCCATGACCATTTCAGTAAATATATACCTACAAGTATATACTGGTCAAAATCATAACCCTCCTTTTTGCTTTGTCGTAGTCGGGTAAAAATTGGCACAGCGCAGACAGAAAGCTTTACCTAGGTTTGCCCGCGACTTCGTTCTCGTGGAAGTCGTAAGACACCACAATATACTAGCTTCCTTACTAATAAACGTACTATATCAGGTGAATAGTTACACACCGTTTTCTCTTTTTCAGTCGTGCGTAATTTGACATTCGAAAGAAGAAGACGTTGTGTAACTACACAGACGCTATACAAAGTTTATTAGTAAGGAGGTTACTATGTAAAATAACAGCCACGTTTTTATTATATTTCCTTGTTCTTAATTCTTATACTACGTTCGTAGTTTTGGTCTCAGCAGCCAAAATATGAAGTGTCAGGGGCCAACCACCACCTTTTTAAGCAGTATTATTTTGATGTTACTTCAGTGCGAGAAAGATAATAATAAGAGAATAGCTAGATGAGTTCGGCGTTTCCTATCTGACTACTCTGAGAAGAAAGGCCGAAACAAACTCAAAGGTCACAGTCTCTTTTAAAGTCCAGACATAATCTTGGTCAGGCCATTATGAGGACCATGTAGATTAGTTTGAAATGGTCTTTTGAGAAAAGAAACACACAGATTTGAGTGGACCTGTCCAGTCAGTGCAAGCATTCGTCATTAATCGTGGAGCTCAACTCTACGAACAATACCAAAGAAAGGACATTTGGGTACACGCTCAAGTACGATTAAAATAATACTGCTAAAAGAGGTGGTGGTAGGGCCCCAGGACTGGTGACGCTGGAGCAAGTCACGTACAGTTGTCCGTGTGAGAAGCAGCTTGTCCTCCGGTCAACACTCACAGCCTTGAACATCAATTTCCCAATATTTGCGAAGTTTTTCGTTATTAGTGAATTAATGAACGCCTGCGTTCCTGTATATGTATTACCTATTAATGGCAACAATAGGGGAGAGTGGTACAAAATGATCCCTCGGGGTAAAACGATTAGGTATCTATTGTTTTACCGAATTTATAAGCGCCATCTACAATGTTGACTGAAATGAAAATAGTGTTCGCCACAACGGTTTTAGCATTCCGACAAAGTGTCTTGTTGGTGTGAGCATTACGGAAGATTTTCTTGAAACAAAATAAAAATAGTAATGGTGCCGATTCTGTTGTTCACAAACTAAACTAAATTTAAGTTCAGTGCATCTTTTTCTTTCTATTTCATTAAGAAAAGGACAGAAGATACATTTTAGTTTAGTCCTGTCAAATTAATCAGCGCCTGACGTAAATTGATGTAATTTTAGTGGGCAAGTTTTTAATCACGTCAAAACTTGTATGGATTAGTGTCAGGGGCACTACACTCAAAGCCTCCAGCCAGGAGCAACTATTCTAAATTAAAATTAGGCGAACGCTCGCTAAGGGCACCCCCTGTGGGGTACGAACCTCGGCTTAGGGCGTCGCTGAGGGGGGGACAGCAAGATGGGACAGGCTGGATCAAGGATATATTATTATTATGCGGGGAATTTAAAGCTACGCGCTCAGCTGCGGCGCGGGCTGGCGCTTCATCGGACAAGAAAATGGCCTTACTCTACCCGTAGATATTTATTTTTATATAACCAAAGATAACAGAAGAGGCCTAAATGTTTTTGTTTTTTTTCTGTGTACGTTCTGCGAACATTATAAATAGGTAGATAGGTACTTAATTATAATATTTTTTTAAGTAAGTAAGTAATTTAAATTGTAATTGATTTTTATTTATTTATTTAACCATTTATGTACACACAAAAATAAACAGACAAGATTATAAGAACAGAAAAATACGTACAAAGTACGTACGTTTATTAATAAGTTAATAAATTAATCATCATCATCATGATGATGATGATGATGATTAATTTATTAGGCTGATGCCTATAACGTTCCTACTGCAGGGACACGGCCTCCTCTCAATGAGACGGAGTGGGCTATAATCCACCACGCGGGCCCAGTGCGGATTGGTAGATGTCACATGTCTTCGAATTTTTGGTTCTAGGACATGCTGGTTTCCTCACGATGTTTTCCTTCACCGTTTTGAGAGCAGTGGTGATGAAATAATTTACACAAAGTAAAACGCCTGTCTGGGTTCGAACCCACGACTTACTGTTCGTAAGTCGGGGCCGCTACCACTGGGCCACCGCTGCTCCAAAAAATTAATAATAAACATCAATTGTTGGGAATCGATCTTAACTTTGCAAAGCTATTTGCTTTGTTAAAAGTTGACTAAAATAGCCGTTCGTATAAAATATGTCATGAATATTGTCTGCTTAGCTTCTAAAGGTATAGCGGGATGATAATCATTTAAAAGATTAAATCAGTAAATATCTGCAATAATCTAATAAGAACGTAGGGTACACACAGCTACCAGCTACACATCAAGCTATACATTTCCAGTATAAACTGAGCTCGCATTGTACGGAAATCCTATACAATGTGAGATCAGCATAAACTGGAAAAGTATAGCTAGGAATCTCAAAATAACAGATTTTTTTACAAAATATATGCGGTAATTATAAAAAAAAAAATGTCTTTCTGTCTACCTGTAAGTATGTCTGTTTGTTCCGGCTTATCTCCAAAACGGCTGGACCGATTTTGACGGGACTTTACTGTTAAAAGAAGTAATTTAGGCTACTTTTATTTTAGAAAAAGAATTATGGTACATGCAGGTAACAGCTAGTCTACAATAAACAGGCACATTCCTTTTATAATAAACTTACTAATACTTATGAAACCCACCAAGCAGAGGATCGCCAGTGCTGCCCCCATTAAAATCAACTAGCAATGAGATAATCGAAAGATATAAACATGTCCGAAACACCACCATTATCACGTCAATTACAGAGTTGAATCGATTGAAATCTCAATGATATCGGTATTCGATCATTTATCGATATCGGTCGGTGCTATTGGAAGTTAATGGACTTGACTTACTGTTGAACAGGGGCCTAAGGCTGCTATTTTTATAAATTCGTCATTCCAACACGATCCCATTGTCTTTTTCCTAAAAGTTCGTAATCTGCTCAATTCATAATGGTCGATCATTGGTTGATCATTGTATTCCACAAACACGATACTCGTAACGAATTAAAAGAAATGACTGCACAATGACGTTCTCATGGTAGGTCACTGATCAAAGGAACTCATAATTTTAGCAGATTACCGCCCAAGTCAGTCATTCTTTTTTAATTATGTACGAGATTACCATTTATTTTATGTTATTAGATGTCATTTCTTTCAATGGCGTGTCAGTGGCTGACCATTGGAAAGTCATAATGACGCCATTATGTTAGTAGATTACCAAACTTGTCAGAATCATCAATTATGAAATCAATGATAGACCATTCTGACACTGTAATAGGAGACTTGAGGCCCTGGGGACTAGTAGTTCACAAACAACCTATTATAATCTTTAATAGATAGGTACCGATTCAACTTTATCACTAAAACATAACGGCCGCTCACGACAGTATCTAAAGGCTCGTGCAGACCAGCGCGACGCGTCGGCGCGACGCGACTCGAACAATACAATTTCTAAGAAAACTTCACGGTATAACAATAGCCGTTGTCGCGTCGCGCTAGTCTGAACGAAGCTTTAGACGTACTTAGTGGCTGTGTCGGTAAAAAGCGAAATTTGGCATAGATTTGGTTGGAGATCTACCGTAAATTAAAGTAACCTATTGGTTCTATGGTAAAGATTAGAATACTGATAAAATGGTGATATTATGTGGGGAATAGGAGATGTGATGGTATGGTGTAGAATATCGAATTTGATGTTGGCAAAGAAATATAAATGAATGACAAAATATCTTGGTGTTTCATATTATTTTCCTTATCCCTGAAATATTGTAAATATTATATTATATTATTTATTAAACAGTTTTGGATTATGATATTGGGGTAGCGGCTTTAATATTCATTTCGGGATTAATGATTATTTTAAATAATTATATTTAGAATTAAATTAGATATTTAGAGCAAGGATAGTTATTATTACATAATTAATTATCACTTGCTTAAAAAACGGTGAAGGAAAACATCGTGAGGAAACATGGCATGCCTGAGAAGTATTTCTCGACGGCATGTGAAGCCAAGTCAGAGGCCCATGGGCGACTTTAAAACTGACAACAGGTTAGTCACTAACCACATGAAAAGGAGAAGAAGACTATAACATAAGGTTTAAAGTAGATTGGGAAAATTTTACAGTTTCGGGATGACTATTTTTACTGCTAAATTATGACTATTATCGTCTGTGGGCTGTTTTAACCTATGGTCTTACGGATATTCTCGTCAATTAGACCAAAACAATAAAAAAAATACAGGTAGCACCGAAAAATTCTGAAAAATGTTTAAATGACGTAAACCGCGCAATGTCAAACTGCGGAGTTTGACCGGGTTATTATGAAAATGCTCTAATCTACGGCCTGAATTTTTAGTCACCGTCCAAATTTTGCGAAAATCATTGAATACGTATTTTTCCTTTTAGAAACACTCAATACAAAAATATTGAGATATCACATCACAAAGTTATTATTATATGCCACGCAGAGCGGATAATTCTTTCGAGAAAATGATTTAATATGAAAATTTTACGTACAGTCTGTTGTCAATATTATCTGACCCACCCTAAAAACAAACGAATTTGGACCCTCTGACATTAACAATAAGGTTTATTCAATTTAAATGAGCTTAACAGACAAGCGACGCGACGGCTTGATGAACAAATACAATAATAATACAGACACGCAAATTTGATCTTTAAAACGTTAGCGTTAGGTTATATGTTATAACTACTTGTTATAATATAATTAGTGTAATAACTTATTTTAATAACTATCTTCAAGTAATTCTGGTCTCGTGGTCTGAATATAAGACTGGGAAAAACAAGTTGCGAGATCAAATCCTGAGACAAAATAATTGTTTTGCTTTTAATTTAGAATTTATTACAAAACCATTTCTTGTTTATTGTAAAGAACTATAGACGGATAACCTTCAAATATAAACTTTCTAAAATGGTAATATTTTCGCATAATTTGTAATAAGTGGGTAGTTGAAAAATAAATATTCGTATTCATTATAAAACCTAAGGGTATGCAGTGACTACGCGCAAACATATTTTACCTTGTCTTACTATATTGCAAAAACAACGTCTCTTTAGAATTTTTTATTTTCTGTTTTATGTAGTTTTTTTATTATCATGTGTGTTTTTATTTATTAAAAAAGGAACTGATAATAGGTGGACTGTGTTTTTGAACCGACATGTTGTTCGTCGCCAATCCAGCATCAAACCGCTAAGCCACACCCACAAGCACTTGTTAGAAACGTGCGAAATTAAAGATTGGGTTGTAATTATGTAGTGTGACTTAAAAGCTTTTCAACTTTAATGTCAACGAAATAATGATTAAAATAGCATAACAAAATGATACATAATGCCGGTGGCTTCGACAATGTTGGGTGGGTTTACCTTAACGTTACGTGTTAAAGATCAAATTTGCGTGTCTGTATTATTATTTTATTTGTTCATCGACTAACTAGTCTGATATGCTCATATAAATTGAATAAACCTTAATGTTACAAGCACAGGGTCCACATTCGTTTGTTTTTAGGGTGGGTCAGATAATGTTGACAACAGACTGTACAATCGATTTTTTTGGTACGGTAGGTTGGGTAGGTAGGGAAGGTAGGGTAGGTAGGGTAGGTAGGGTAGGTAGGGTAGGTAGGGTAGGTAGGGTAGGTAGGGTAGGTAGGGTAGGTAGGGTAGGTAGGGCAGGTAGGGTAGGTAGGGTAGGTAGGGTAGGTAGGGTAGGTAGGGTAGGTAGGGTAGGTAGGGTAGGTAGGGTAGGTAGGGTAGGTAGGGTAGGTAGGGTAGGTAGGGTAGGTAGGGTAGGTAGGGTAGGTAGGGTAGGTAGGGTAGGTAGGGTAGGTAGAGTAGGTAGGGTAGGTAGGGTAGGTAGGGTAGGTAGGGTAGGTAGGGTAGGTAGGGTAGGTAGGGTAGGTAAGGTAGGTAGGGTAGGTAGGGTAGGGTAGGTAGGGTAGGGTAGGTAGGGTAGGTAGGTAGGGTAGGTAGGGTAGGGTAGGTAGGGTAGGTAGGTGCGCCATAGATAAGTACTTAGTGCTACCCGTGTGAAGCTGGGGCGGGCAGCTAGTATAACATACATTTATTTTCAAATCTTTAACATTAGGTACTTACTTGTTTAACGTGATCATCAGTATAAAATCATTAAAAGTTGGTTATCGTCGCCTTACGTGTAAAGAGTAAAGAAAATAACCACACTTTTGTACTTTTTCAATGCTTTTCGTTGTTTTTTCATCATATTGCTCTTAAATATAAAACTAACGCGCATAAAAGCTGCGGTTCATCTATGAACTTTATTTTAGTAAATTAATCATAATATAAAATTACTTATTTATAGTAGAGTATTCTAAATAGTAGTAATTTTACTACTATTTTATATAAATAAGTTAATAAAGAGGAAAAAATTACTCGTTATGAGGTAACTTTGCCTATTTATTCTATCGAAGCAACTTTATCAAATCGTGTTTTCATCGCGCATAATGTCTACCTAAGTAGTATTAAATCCCCAATAATACCAATATATTTCTCTACATTTTAATTTAATTGTTTTGTACTTCAAACAAGCTTAATAAAAACATGTTTGTTTGTAAATGCCAGTTTTTTTTATTAATCATTCCGCCATATCACATCCGTGGGAAAAAAATACAACTGCAATCTTTTCCATAACAATTTATTATAATACCTGTTTTCGTCGCGAGCGTTGCGTTTGTTTATTTTTAAGTTGGATGCTTAGGAATCGACAATAGTTAACCTTTTAGGGTGGTCGCACATCTGACGGAAGATGGGTCGGGTATCGTCGGTCGCGTAACACCAGAACGGAGCGTACAAGACTGGAAAATAACAAAGTAAGCGCAGGTAGGCACTGGCGTATTTTTATCGCGGCGATTGTTTTTCGAATATTGGATTTTCGATGTTCTGCTTAGCACCGAGAGATGAATATCCAACAGTGTGTTTTCTTGACGCGCTGGGATACGCACAGGATGCGCTCTGTTGGATCCTCAATAGTGTAAAAAAAAAAACGCCGCGACAAAAATACGTCCGTGCGAAACTGGGCTTACCTCCTGTCGCATCTTCCGACCGATGTGCGACCCACCCTTAGTATGTATTACGATACGCTGCCGCTACGACCTTAGATGTCGTAAAACTATTTTAATAATGCTACAACAAAGTAAAACCAATTTAGAACAACTAGAAATGGTCTTAAGACATTCAACCCTCGACCTGGACATTTTGAGTGTTACCATCGTCTATGTCTTGACTTTTACTCGCCGAATTATCGTCTGAACTGCCACTGTAGTCATATAAATCTTCAGCTTCAGTTGTAGACTCAATTACAACTTCAGTTGTAGACTCAATTACAGCTTCAGTTGTAGACTCAATTACAGCTTCAGTTGTAGACTCAATTACAACTTCAGTTGTAGACTCAATTACAACTTCAGTTGTAGACTCAATTACAGCTTCAGTTGTAGACTCAATTACAGCGTCAGTTTTAGGGTCGGTTACAGCCTCAGTTGTAGATTCAGTTGTAGACTCAGTTACAGTCTCAGTTGTAGACCGAGTTGTAGACTCTTGTTCAGTTGTACTTGTAACCTCTTGTTTAATAAGAAGTTTCAGTATCTCGTTGATATTTTCTAATGCGTTGTCGTCGTTATATTCAATAGGGTCCAACTCTACATGTAAAAAATAAAAATAAATGTTTCTCTTGATTTTTTTGGAGTTTACTCATTAGAATCGATCTTCATTAAGCCGTTATGGGAATTTTATGAGGAGTGAAATTATGCAAGTATAACTCTTGTTTTATTCGTAAATAGAACGGGTTATAATTTTGAAAGAAAATTATTAATATTAGGTATATTTTTTTTTAAGACTTATTTGCCTCTTTGCCTATTAGGGAGTAAACTCCAGTCGTGCGTCGGCGCTGACGCATACCACTTTTTATAAATCCCGTTTTTTGTATTTTTTCACAGACTTATTAAACACGATAAAGAAAAGACGAAAAAAATCGCAGCTGACAACAACGGACGAGACTCCCAAAAAATATTGTTAATTTTAATTTTAACGTGTTTAAAGTTATCGATAAGACCCATCGCGTCTGCAGAGTTTCGCTAAGTAATTTAATCTGACCCTGTGTTTTATACAAGTACTGTGAGATATTGCGAGATCTAATTATTATTTTGTGCACCAAGGCTCATGGGCGGCATAAGAACTGTGACACCTGGTGAGTTACTAACGACACGAAAAAAAAACGCAAATGCTTGCGTCGAGAACTCTCTTGAAGGCTCAGGTGCTGCGGCTTGGCCGTTGTGTTGCGGCTCCTAATGTACATACTTTGGCGCAAATATTCTAGTCACCTAATGAAATTATGAAAACTTACGATGAACGACATCTTGTCTCATTCTGAAGATACAGTTGAGGGAGCAAAGGTATTCGTTATCAAACTTGTTTGCGGTGGGACACCCTCGCCACGTTTCTATTTCACACCGGGATCCTGGTTTGTAGTAGGAGTATACGGTCGTCGGAGCCATGTTGCAATTGCTCCGGTTTAGAGGCAATAGGCAGTAATCTGGAGGTACTGTGAAAATTCGTGTAAACAGTCCGACATTAATCCTATAGAACGTGGCCAAATTTAGAACTAGACACTTGGATGGATTGTGTGTGGAATGATATTAAAGAAAAGGGAGTCAATGATAGCGTAACGGTTATGGGAGAATGGTAGGTAGAGGATGCGCCAACCCCACGTAACATTGGACAAGGGCAGGACGATGCTCATGAGAGAAAGATTACTGATTTTTTTTACAGACCACCCACGTTTTTTCTAAAATAATGACAATTCAAAAGTGCCATTAATGAAATACCTAAACAGAAATAATAAATAAAACTTACCCGTTTGCACAATGCTTAGGGAACTTAACGTAAAAAATAAGTAACGTAAGCACGAAATGATTGATTTCATGTTGTTGGTAAAGTAATCTGTGGCACAAAAACTCAAATGATTCCATTATTAAGTACCAAATTAACTTTCACGTTTTATGGTAGATTAGCGTAATTACGGCTAATTGTTGAGTTTTAATTGCTTGCGTTTTTAATTGAGACAATAAAAAATCACGTGACGCAAAAATTATTGCATCGACCGGGAATCGAACCCGGGCCGCCCGCGTGGCAGGCGAGCATTCTACCACTGAACCATCGATGCTGATGTCGTTATGACAGAAATTGTTATTAAGTTTATGTATGTAACTTACCCCTTACCCCCCTTATCTACTGCAAAATAATAATTTACAACAATAATTATTAGCTCCTAACGACATGAAATTTCTAAAACTAACCTTCCACATTACCCACAAATTTCTACGTATTTTGAAAAAAAAAATAACATGTTTATAACTTATAAATTCTTTTTAAGTTATCAATGATTAAAACCAAATACTTTCAATGCTGGTTGCTGGTACAAGCAATTTGGTTTGTGCTGCCATCTAGTAGACATTATGTACACCAGCTTCACCTCTACCTTAATGTTAGTTTCAGTAAATCGATGATAGATGGCGTAAACTACACCATTATTTCCATAATAGATTTCGTAATAGAAAAACATTATTATTTTACCAAGCAAACGAAGATATTCCAACAATCTGCGACTCTCGCATTCCCCTTAAAACAATGATCAGACGTGTCGTCTTGTATGGATCGAATGATGATGATACGAAGATACATAATAAGTTTAAGAGTAAGTACTTACCCGCAAAATTTCTAGTATTAGTTTGCCGGCTTTCATATCCTCTCGGTCCACGGCACTGAGAAATTATTCAGGAAAATCCTAGCCTCCACACTGATTAATTTTGATGTGCCGTGCTTCACCGAGTCTACGGATCCCTGAAAAATCGCTTGCCCGAACTATGTAATCGGCATCTTCCCAGAAACGGTGGGATGAGCTGCTCTACAGAGCTGAGCTGCGGAGAGTGCGCGCCTGCTGGCTGAGGGTAAGTTACCCTCCTAAGCCACAGATCCGTCTCCCATCTTACTTACCCAGGGTAAGTAAGATGGAAGACGGATCTGTGGCTTGATCTGTGTTGCACTAGCTGTCTTGCAGCGTGCTTGTCGCTTAGCGTGACACGCGAACATTAACGACGAGCTCTTGTCGTCACCGTCGGCGTTCCAGCTGTATTAGAAGAACCCAATGGCTTGGTACCTACTCGACGACCGACGGCTAGAGACCGGACGGCATGTCTTTATTTTCATGGAAGGTACACACACACCCACACACACACACACGAACATGCCACATGGAAGGTGACCTTTTATAGTGTGGGATGCAACCTGTGTCGACACTTTTGCGCCATCCCATCTTTCTAGCTCGGCGTGCTGTGCTGGTGCTGCTGCTGCGGCTGCAGAAAACTTCAAGCGGCGTAAGTATAATAACCTTATTGGTAATTATATTTTCAAATGGATGGATGAAATCCTCGGGCCGTGGGATCCGAGTGCTCATGGTCTCTTTAAGGAAATCTCGAAACGGCTGGTTGGCATTTCCCGTGACCCAAGGGCTGGCTTTTACCTTGGCCAGAGGCTAAGCATTGCCATACAACGTGGCAATATGCCGCCAGTCTCTTGGGTACATTTCCAGTCGACAGCGATGCGAATGAATTTTTCGACGCCATATTTTAGTTTGTGAATAGTTTTAGTTGAAATAAGATATCATTAAGTTATTTTTATTCATTTATTAGGCATAGTTACATAACCGTGTGCAAGGATATTATGGTTATTCTCTCAGTTCCGGAGATTTAAGCATTTGCACCAAAAAAATATTTGCAAGAAAAAAATAAGTTACCGCTTTGCCTACCAGATTGTATCTTAGGATATCAGAAGCCATTTCAAGCAAAAAAACCGACACTTTAAAATGTAAGTCTTGGAGAGCCTTTTTTCGGTCCATTGTGCGACGTGTGTCTGTTTTATATAGGTAATAATTGCAGTGAACGAATATAAACAACAACACAACAACATGTTTATTTTCGTTCACTGAGTGATTAGTGATTATACTCCTAAGTCATTAAGAGGGAACAGGGACTGCGATTCTCCATACAAACGTATTCCCCGTTTTTCTTCCTGAATAATGCCTCTAGAGCTGTCATTTATTTTGAGCGTCGCTATAGGCATGTCCCTGTCATTTCCTTTTTTTTCAGCAATTAATAAATAAGGAAACTATGACCCTCCAAAAATTACAAAACTGCCCCATTTTTACCGCCGTGATTAAAATTTTAATGTAAAAATTTATTAAATAGGCTTAGTTTTCGAGGAGAAAAAAGGAGAATGCCAAAAAACGTTTTCGTCAAAAAAATTGTATTTTATATCAATAATCGGTCTGAGCTGCAGTTGTCCCTATCGCACTTTACTCGGTTTAACTTGGTTTTTCGGGCGCAGCGCGACGGCAATAGTTTCTTCAAATACCTATTTTTCAAATTCCTCGCAGCCCCTGTTCCCTCTTAATACTTAAACCATAGACGTATTTTATACGTCTATGACTTTGACATTAATAAGTTGTTGGTACTCTCTGAAAAAAATAAATGAATAAAACATTATCTTTTTGTTTCGTCGTCGTTTATTATTATTATAATTTCCTTAATTAAATGCGATATTTATACTACCTAGGTAGGTATTTAAAAAGTATTTTTCAACCATAGCTATAATTGAAAACAAGGTACTAGCATAGCATTTACGCAAGAACTAACATTAACGTGAGTAGGTATAAAAAAATACCCGAAAATAAAATATTCAACAAGATTATTTACAAAACATTATTTTGATCAATAAAAAAACCTTTACAATAACTTACTTCAAAAGTAATTATTTTTCGAGTAGTTTATATAATCTACTTTAAAAAAAAGCTTATTATTTTAACTTTAATTAAAGATATTTTTGGTTAGCTAGTGAAAGCTGAAACAGGCATGTTTAAAAAGATAAGATTGCCTACAACGCCATCTAGTGTGTGCTCTAAAAAACTTTAATTCTAAGGTGAGATCTCAACGGCCGATGGACGATTGCTTGTTTTCGATGCATTTTTTTGATGTAGGGTAACATTACTGCAGTTAGTGAACAACGGATTACTTTGATTGTTCGTCTTCGTTCGGTTTTTTTCTTCGGCTTAACACCGCGCCAATGATCATAAGAAGTACCTGAAAAACATAATATAAATTTAAATGAGGAGCATGTCATTTGTGTACTGACGCCAGCTGCACATCGACCTACTTTCGGATACTTGTCACCCACGTATTTGTCAACATTTTTATATCAAAATATAGTATTTTCGAAACCATTGCCTGTAAAAATACTTTAGTAAATCTCAAAAAAAATTAAAGTTAATTTTATGTAAGTATATTTTTTGCTACTTTGAACAGGTTTTTTTTAATGTCACAACTATAATTACACTCTGAATTAAAGTTACAAAATACCTACCTACCATTTTAATTCAGCTATATATATTCCGAGACGAACACTGGCCCTATCTTCTCACCATTTTATTATTGAAATGAAAATATAGTAGTATTGTAGCGGTTACACCGCCACATACTAACTACGCATCAAAGACATGACGTCACACAAATCCTGCATCACGCAATTAGAGTTTACCGCGGGAACGATATATATAAGACTATCCGACATCAACAGTCGGGCAGTCGGCCCGCCAGACACAACACCCGTCTGGTCGGAGGATCCTCCCTTTTCTATGGTGGATGAGTGAACTTTACACCCTGTTCCTCATACTCCTAAATTGGTGACCCTGAGTATGAACGTCAACGCTGCCTTGGTGCAACTACTTCAGCGTGACGTCATCATCATCATCACTCCCGCAAGCTTTCGTGAGGCGAGTCACACAAACAGCCAGCACCCACGGCTTCAACGGGTATCCTGACCACCAGCATGCAGCGAACGCGCATTCCTGGTCATCACCCTCAGCCTCATCACCCCGACTCACTGGGGAATCAACGCAATCATCTCAATCAGCACAATCACCGCTATCACCTCAATCACCTCAATCACCGCAATCACCTCAATCATCACAACCGCCGCAATCACCACAGACAGTTCCGACTCACCGAGAACTGTGCGGCACCCGGTTCCGACTCACTGGAACCTTAGCTGGCACTGTGAAGCATCGCAAGATACAAGACTCAGCCCACTATCGACCTCCGGTCTCCGGAGGGGAGTGATGTAGCGGTTACACCGCCACATATGATTATAGGACTACGGAACGACATATATAAGACTATCCGACATCAACAGTCGGGCAGTCGGCCCGCCAGACACAACACCCGTCTGGTCGGAGGATCCTCCCTTTTCTATGATGGATGAGTGAACTTTACACCCTGTTCCTCATACTCCTAAAGTATCGCCGACTTACTTTTTTTAAATTTAGTATTTGTGCCTCTAATATAGCAGGATACTATAGGTATTATATCCTAGTAGGGTTGGCAACTCTAGGTGACAGTGATGACGTTTTAAAAAACCGGGTAATTTCTCTAGAAATACCTCAATAACAATCAGCAGTACAGCCACAGTGAAGACCATAGAAGACGTCTCCTTAAACACCATGACCACCAAGTCCTTGCACCCTTCCGTATAGTATGCCTTCTTCACCTTACACCGCTCTCTGTCCCTTTCTTGCACCAGATCGGACCGTGAGGAGTCGTAGGTCGAGCAGCAAGAGATGGGCACGTTCGAGGGGAAGTAGTACGGAAGCTTCGAGTTTCGGTAGTCTTCGGGGCTGTAGACACCGCAGCAGTTTAACTGAAATTAACGGTTTTTGTAAATATAATAGCAATGATACAATGTAGGTACGTAAGTGATGACTTTTCGGATTCATGTGCGTATTGTATAATTATTATTTGCTTCAAAAACGGTGAAGGAAAACATCGTGAGGAAACCAGCATGCCTGAGATATTACTCGACGGGATGTGAAGCCAAGTCAGAGGCCCATGGGTGGCTTTAAAAAACCTCTGATACCAGGTTAGTCAAAAAGAAGAAGAACGTACTTAACCTCACACATATAAGTATATTCCCCGAATGCGTAGGCAGAGGTGCAGAGGATAATAGTAGGTACCATCACGGAAACCCATAACTAACCACTTTGAAAACAAAATCCCGTGCACACGATGACCAAAATTACCCCCCCCCCGGTTCTATAGTGGCCGAGCGCTGCAAGCAAGAATAGTCCTTACGTTGGTTAGTTATGACTTTCCACGATACTACATCCCTATATACACTACTATTTATGTTTTGGTTTCATAAACGGGGCAGCATCTTAGCCGAAAATCCAAGAAATCTTTTGCTGGCTTTTGAGACAAGCTAATATGGACGGAAAAAACACCTTTTAAATAATATGAGTGTTAAGTTTCTAATCTTGAAAAATAAATAATCCAAGTAAGTACTTGTCATTTTCATAACCAGGTGATGTGAAAAAGGCGTTATGAAAAAATATTATACAACACTTACATCGGATTGTGTCATGGCCCAAATCTTGAGATGCCTTGGGTTATCCTTCCTGGCCTGCCTGAAGGACTCTGCCAGCGACTTGAGTAGTCTGGCCTCGTCAGCCGGCTCCACGTTCACTGATATACCAGCAATCAACGCCTGGACGAGAGACAGGAGTAAAAGAACCACTGCAGCCTGAAAAGATTAGTTAAGACGCCGATATATACTAGTGGCCTTGAGTGGTAAGCTTGCGTGTTCTGTACTGAGCTCACGCAACGCGTCTCACGTCCAGCCAGTAATAGGACACGCCCATCAAGGAGCGCTGTCTCAAATTAGACGCATTATTAATTTATTAAAAATAAATGAAAAGGTAAACACATATACTAAAAGATGAATAAATAAATAATCTTTAAAATGTTGAAGGTTTCAGAAAAAACGCTTGATAGTTTTTGCGTCATTCTCAGTTTTTTATCCGCGTTAGACATAACTTTAAAAATTAATTGCACTATGAAATATAAACATATAAAATATTCAGAAATTAATAATAATACCAGCCTATTACTGTCCCACTGCAGGGCAAAGGCCTCTTCTGATACAGAGAAGGCACGAGCACTGATCACCACGCTTGCTCAAGACGGGTTGGTGATTTCAGACTTATATTAACTATAAGTCCAGGTTTCCTCACGATGTTTTCCTTCACCGATGTCAATAATGTCCAAGATAAACACAGAAACTACATATGAATTGAAAATGTCACATGGATACTTCTTGCTCGGATTTGAACCTACAACCTCATGCCTGAGAGGCGAGGCCTTAACCACTGGGCTATCATGACAATCACAGGTTATTCAAAAAATGCTCTTATTTTTTTGTTAGCTATTTCAATTAGACCATAATATGTATAATGTTAAACAGATAACAAGCAACAAACAACAAACAGAGAACAGATTTAAAAAATAACAGACTTAAAATAATAATAATAATATGTACAAAAATATATAAAAAGGGGGAGGGGAAAAGGAATTGCTCTTATTTAACATATATTTTTTCCAAGTCATTAACACCACTCGTTTAGGTGTGATCTTCAGTATAAAGTCACTTAGGCCAGTTAGGCTTTGTTGGTGAGTAGTTGCAGTCAATTTTCGATCATCGATATTTCCGTCCGTTTGCTCGCGTCAAGTTCACGCAACAAGAGCGCATTTTACTGCTTCGCGTAATTCAACAAAGATTTTCGACTCGAACGTGAAGTTGAAACGAAGATACAAAACAGAGACATGATTCAAAATCATGATGGCGACAATGTGGCACGTGCGAAAGTTGGTAATTAGATTAATGATTATTTTAAGGAAGTTGTTAATCTCGACCTCTACATTTTCACCTTCGGCGCCATGTGTATCTTTTTGTCACCCAGTGTCCGGAAAATTGTGTATCCTAACGTTTTTAAACATCTTTCTACTTGGCACTTAGCACTGTGTATCTTTTAGGCACACATTTATTATGAAAAAATTCTTAGGCTTAGCCTGTCGCATATTTTCGGTATAAATGATCCGGGAATCCAAATTTGTCAAAAATTAAAAACGGCCACTGCGGCCACATGGTCTGGCTTTGAGGACGTTAAGTAAGATGTTCAAAGCATAGTCAAATGTAATGATGAAAAATAAAATTAAGCCAATGGTCAAGACCGAGAGGTCGTCACAATTAGCCTGTCAAGCTTGCGTGATATGCCAACGGGTTTCTATTGAACTTGAATATATATGGACTCCAAGGGCGCGGGAAGGTTACCTCGGATCCCTTTTCCTGTGTTTGTAACTTGCGGCACGCTATTTCCTTGCGAGATTTTGTTAAATCCTTCTTGTTAGCATTTTAATTACTTACTACTTTGTGGTTATGGTTTGTTACTTTTTCAGATGGCTAAACTAAACCGGCGAGCAGTAGGTTGCTTCTTCTAATTTTGTTAAAAAATAATGGTAGGTCTATTATGCTTTCTGTCGCTTGATTTTGATATTTATGATTTTTGCTTTTGAGCATAGGTCATTTTCGCTCGACGGAAATGTGATTTGAATTGGTAGGTAAGATAGTCGTACTGCGTGGATCGCCCGGAGGACACGGTGGAGCATACGGTGGAGGTATGCCCGGCTTGGGCAGAGCACCGCCGTGTCCTCGTGGAGGCGATCGGTGGCGGGGATCTCTCGCATCCGGCCCTGGTCCAGGCCATGGTACGGAGCGAGAGGGCATGGGAGGCCGTCACCTCCTTCTGCGAAGCAGTAATGCTCGCGAAGGAGGAGGCGGAGCGCGTGAGGGAGAGGCAAATTTCGCGCCCTCACACCCCTAGCCGCCGCAGGAGGAGACGCCCTAGGCGTCGGGAATCTATTGCCGATTCCCGGCCACCGTAGGCGCGGGCTTGCGGACGGTGAGCATTGGGTAGCTCGCCGTCCGGTAAGGACCAAGCCCGGGTCGACGGCACGTTGTGTTCCACGCGCGCCTCAAAGAGATGTCAGCAAGTGAAGGGGTCCGATGAGACCATTGCCTGCCGGGGTTGCGGGAAAGTCCGAAAGGGATACCGTGGCCCCCTGGCAGCACAGGCAACAGAAGGAACACGGGTAGGTTTTAGTCAGTAAGAGTCTGACACGCCCTCCCGCTCCACCCAGAGCGGGAGACGTCATTTGATGATTTCCCACCCAAAAAAAAAAAGGTAAGATAGTCGTGGTCTGAATGGCTAACGGTGCGGTGAATCTTATTGACAAATCTTTGCTGCTTTCATGGAAAGATTTGTCAATGTCCATTCTTTCACTGCCTTGTATAACATTGTTTTTTTTTTCGAAGTCTGTCGTAATTCGACTTTTTTTTCGAAGTCTGTCTTTTGTCGTCGACGTCTGTCGATGTTAACGAGGTACTATTAATACTATGTTTATACGATAAAATGCCCTCCACTAGTAAAGCTAGATTAATAAACTTAGTTGTAAAATATTTACGACTTATTGTACAAAATCGCATAGGTATTGTTCTAATACCGATACTCTATCAGAGTGAAGTTATAAAAAATACATAAAATATTTTTTTTACTACCTACGTTTCCATAGAGAACACGTAATGTAATAACGACTTTAATTGATTTTGAGATTACATTATTGAATATGCTTTGGTTTTGTGAGAATATTGAGAATTTCTGGTGGTATTTTTTATTTAATGTGTACTTTAAGTAGTCCCATAAAGTATTATGCCCTGACTACTGTGCAGCTATGATACTTTAATGCGTTGGTTTAAAAATCATTAGCTATGCAAGGCAAAACTACGTACATTTCTAATTTATGAGTGAGTCTTAGCTGTTCAAGAATGAGTTTAAAATCAAACAATCTCGGGATCAATTTCTCATGCACTTCGATCAACGTTTCCATCTTGATGCTGCATTCTTCTCATTTTCACTCTCCGAAGGCCACAATAGTTCACACATTCTGAACTGTTTTCTCCAGAATTGAGTAGTTGCTTGCTAAATTCATAACGCCACCTAACTCTTTATATGCTTCCAAAATGCTTAGACTGCATTGCCAAAAATATGCAGAACTGGCTACCATGAATCTTTACTATAGTTTGACCGTCACCTCTGTATCGCACCTAAGGAATTCACGGCTTCAGCGTTGACGAATGAGCGGCGGCTTGTCAAAGAGTTACAATGGGACTCAAATATATGCAATGCAACCTATCTTGAGGAAATTATTAATTGAAAAGAAACTTACGATATGAACAGGTCTCGATTGTTTCTTGAAGACAGCCACCTCGCCATAGATGATGACACATATGGTGACAGCTGCCGACACAGCTAGCAGTACCATGGCCACCATCCTGCTGGTCTGCTCCGAGTCATAAGCCTTCGTGGCTATTGATGTCAGCACTGCCAGGATTATTAGGGATACTGCTGCTATCTGGAAATTGTTACGATGTTATGAGTATGTTGGTCAACATCGTCGACGTTGATTTTGTTATCATTAAGCATATAATAACCATATTTCTATAAGTATACCCACAATTCGTGGGTTTGTAACTATATGACTATTTTTAAATTCTATATGAAGGGCTGTCAACAAAGGAAAATTTTATAGGAAGCGGTGGTTCGATTAAGTTTGAATTTTCGTCGCAGGAAATTCTAATCAAATAGACAATGCTTTTTGATCATTTGCTGTTCTCCGCGACTTCGTCTGCGACCCAGGATGAAAAGTAGCCTATCATGTTATGATCTACCCATGTGGCAAAATCATCCAAATCCGTTCAGCCCTTTTTAGCGTGAAAGCGTAACAAACTCACTTGGATAATCTCTATTGCATTTCATGCTTCCTTTTGAGAAACAGGCGTAACGAATACCTAATTTTAAACCTGTTACCTACATTATAACATAAAAGATAGATGTTATTAACATAATCTATTAAACAATGCTTGTTCTGTACATCCTTTGCTTTTGGCTTATCTTTATTTCTAACTAGCGACCCGCCCTTATTTTTTGCGAGTTAGCAAAACATCAAAATTTATTTTTTATAATATTAGGTCTTTACCTATGAAATTGGAGATTTGTATGATAATTTTAAAATATTTTTATTTTTTTTATTTAGCTAATCAAAGTACTGGCCCAAATTATCTATACAATTTTGCCATTTTGATGGCAGTTTGTTTATCCCTTTACTGTAGAAGTCTGCCGGACGGGAGGCGATGAAGTCAGCGAAAACGTTTTGTACTGCAACATTAAAATTTATTTTTCATAATATTATAAGTAAGTTTAATATTACAGATAGTGAAAACCGCATCAAAATCCGTCACGTGGTTCAGAAGTACCTAAAACGCTGTCACACAGAGACGAACAGTGATTTTAATTTATAATAAGTATTTCTAACATTGATATAATTTCAAACTCAATAGCATTTATTTCAAATAAACCATTACCATACCATAACCACACCATAACCATAAGAGGAAACGTATGTGACTAAAAGAGTGATGAATATGAATTGTTGATGGATGGAGTGGAAGAGGAAGGCCAAAGAAAAGATGGATGGATTGTGTGAGGAATGATATTTATTTATTTATATGAAAGCGAAGATAGTGAATGAAAGCGTGACGGTTGACAGGGGAGAGTGGAAAAAGAAAATGTGTTGCGCCGACCCCAAGTAACATGGGTCAAGGGCAGGGAGATGATGAAACCAATTGCAGGCCCTCTTGACATTGTCAAGGGGTCGGTCAGTCAGATAGATGAAGCTAGTATAGAGATACCTAAAGCTAACAGTCACGATAATCCTCTTGACATAATTACATAATTATACCTATAGCATGGATATACATCTTATTCTTGATATCATATAATATTAAAATAATAATAATAATATTATATTAATATTATTTTTTATTATGTTTGTAAACGTACAGGAGAAATTCATAGTGTGGGGCAACGTTTAAAAAAAAAATATATATAAGCTAGTTGAAGAAAGTCATTTCAAAGCTGATGCAATTGTTGCATTTGCATCGCTACTTTCAGGTAGACGCCTGAGTGCATCCATATAATCAGACAGTAATTTTGTCAAATAACCTTGTGCAGCCATGCAGCCAGGAGTTCACGAAATGCGCGAACGCATCAATGCAAAAATACTGTAAGAGTTTTGTGAACTTCCATAGTGTAATGTTATGCAAATGGATAGAATAAGAAATTAATATGAAGCAGTGGTGGACTGGTGGCCCCGACGAGTTGTTGGTCACGGGTGTTTTATTTTGTGTAAATAATTTCACCACCACTGGTCTCAAACCGTTTTGAGAGCAGTAGTGGTGAAGGAAAACATCGTGAGGAAACCGGCATGTCCTAGAACTAAAAAATCGAAGACATGTGACATCTACTAACCCGCACTAGGCCCATGTGGTGGATAACAGCCCATTCCTTCTCGAAGAGGGGAGGCCTGCGTCCCAGCAGTGAGAACATAATTTATAGGGTGATATGCTAAGCTATGTCTGCATGCTATGCATGAAAGAGAAGTCTGAAAGTGCCACCGGTGACCAAGAAGTTGTGTGGAAATTGGTTGTCATAGAATCAAGTCGAGATCAATTCGAGAGGAAAGTCTTGAGAATGAATATGGATGGTCAGAAGACTAAAGAAACGATGGATGGATTGCGTGAAAAATGATATAAAAAAGAAAAAAAAAGAAAGAAAATATGTTTATTCTGCACAAACGAAACGCACATTATAAGAAAAGAAAAAAAAATATACAAAAATACAAAAGTAGCCAAAAGCGTCGTATTGAACCAGCAAAAAAACATTTTGAAATGTTGTTCATTGGTTGATGTCAAGGCCTCGGACCAAAGAAAATATTGCGTAATTATTGTTGCGACATTACATAATCTGTAGTTGCGACATTGGCAAATGACAACAAAAACATAACACAAACAAAATGCCGATTACAGAGTTCTTAAACATATATGTTTTATATAGTTGTGACTACTGAGATGTTGGCTAATAGAGATGGAAGACAATTTAAAGACCTGCTGATCTAACCCCAAATAAATCCCAAGGACGATGAAAGAAAGAAAACCGGCCAAGTTCGTGTCAGACCACGCACAATAAAGGGTTCCGTAGTTTGGATGAATTTATCCCAAAAACAAACTTAACATTGTAGTTGAAAAACATGTTCTCCCATGCGGAATGTATGGGAGAACATGTTTTTCAAACTGCAAATTTAAGTTGGTCGATTATTACTCGTTAATCTGTAAAGCCTACTTAGCTGTGATAGTTTTCCTTTAAATTTCGTTATATATAAGTAATATTGCCGTTACATTTGAATTTCTAACTACAACCGTTTAGTAGGTAGAGAAAGAAAGAAAGAAAGAAAATACATTTATTTGGCACAACAAGCAAAGAGAGAGTTTTTAGAGGGGTGGGGGGGGGGACACTTGGTACTTTAAAGCTTGTTAAGTCACGAACGGTTTACTTAATAAAAAACGGTCTTGGCAAACCCCTAATAGTTTTGAAAGACCTATCCAACGATATCTCACACTAAAGGAAGCACGAAAGAAAAAATATCATCCCCACTTTACATCTAGGGGAGCTACCCTAAATAATTGTTTGTTTCAAAATTTAATTTGACCACTTTTTCGGCGTTACTAACGTGTATACTCATGCCAAATTACAACTTTCTAGTGCCAATAGTTTTTTAGCTAAACCGTGGACAGACAGACTGACGGACATGGCGTAACTATAAGGGTTCCTTAAACTACATTATTTAAGGAAAGAAAGAAAGAAAATATATGTATTTAGCACCGACAAAAAGTCACCAGTCGCCAAATAGGCCCAGTTCAGCTAAAGTGCCAGACAACTAAAATAAGCTTCGATTGCTTTCTACAATTGAAGAAATTGTAAGTACTAGTATTTTTTTTCTTTGCTTTTGATGACAAGCTTTCTACAATTGAAGAAATTGTAAGTACTCCTTTTTTTTTCTTTGCTTTTGATGACAAGCTTTCTACAATTGAAGAAATTGTAAGTACTACAATTATTTTTCTTTGCTTTTGATGACAAGCTTTCTATGAAGAAATTGTAAGTACAAATTTTTTTTTTCTTTGCTTTTTATGACAAACTTTCTACAATTGAAGAAATTGTAAGTACAAATTTTTTTTTCTTTGCTTTTGATGACAAGCTTTCTACAATTGAAGAAATTGTAAGTACTACAATTATTTTTCTTTGCTTTTGATGACAAGCTTTCTATGAAGAAATTGTAAGTACAATTTTTTTTTTTCTTTGCTTTTTATGACAAACTTTCTACAATTGAAGAAATTGTAAGTACAAATTTTTTTTTCTTTGCTTTTGATGACAAGCTTTCTACAATTGAAGAAATTGTAAGTACTACAATTTTTTTTTCTTTGCTTTTGATGACAAGCTTTCTATGAAGAAATTGTAAGTACAAATTTTTTTTTTCTTTGCTTTTGATGACAAGCTTTCTACAATTGAAGAAATTGTAAGTACTACTATTTTTTTTCTTTGCTTTTTATGACAAGCTTTCTACAATTGAAGAGAATACCCCAAAGAAGTTACTTACCATACCAGCATTATGGCTTGTCTCACCGTCTCAGGTAATTTCAAAAATACTATTTAATTTTTAATATATTGTAATAAAAGATATTGCCTATCCAGGAAAGGCCAGGAGATCAGGAATTACGTTTCTTCTCAAATATAGCTTAGAGAAATACAATTAAACAGTGTACCTACAGATATTTAATCTACCAAATATAAAGTACTTATTTTGCCTACCATCATCAGAATTTTTGGAATTAATTGGAAACTTTTTTTTAAATAATTTATTTAGGTATAAAGTAATAGACAATTTCACTAACCACTCCGATTACTCCTAAGATCACGAACAGCACCTTAAGGCATCTCGTGCATTCGGTATGCGTCTTCTTCTCCTGATCTTCAGCATTTCGGGGCTCTTGTTTCTCTTCAACGCTGGCTTCGATGTCATGTCTGTGGTTTGATTCCTTATCTGTGGAAATAATGAAAATTACCACTACAGAAATACGACATGCTTGATTTCAGTATTCTATGCGATGAATGCATTTGGAACTGTACTGGCATGAATTTACAACATCGCCTTAATTACGTACTTTTATTTACTGCTTCATAACAACTTACTTACACCATGAACAACTTTTTTTTTTTAAATATGTTATTCTACTCTCCAATCTGATCTTCTATATCAATTTCTCCTTAATCCTAATCAAACATGGAAGGCTGGACTTACCCCCCTTCTCACAAGTGGCCATGTCGTCCCAATGTATGGGAGTCCCGTCCAAAATGAAGAGCGCATCGGGCGCACCTGTATATATAGACCAATTAACAATACAGTGTGCTCCAATGCTCCAACGCACGGTTTACATCGCATAATAGAGCTGAATTCATTCACCATACTTTATGTCGCATTATGGAAAATCATTTACGTGTGTGCTAGAGTTGATGCGCGGGAGTTGTTGAGATTAACTATTTTTGGGAGGTTTTTGGACAAGTGAAGAAAACAAGATCTTGCTAAATTGTATTCCTTAAACACTTTTGTCTCCACCCACTTTTCATAGAACTTATACGCCATGTCACCATACTTAATGGAAGTGAACCCTCCGGGATGGTCAGTGGCATTACGTTTACGCTAAAATTAACCATCGCGGACGGTCAACGGCATTAGGTTTAAAACCGTGTTATAAAATACTGGGGTATTGTCCCTTTATGTAGTATCCAACCTTTTTAATTTTGAGTGTAATATTTGTAACGGGAACCATTTTTTTTTTTAAATAAATATGTTTGGATTTTAAAACTAACACTTATACTAATAAATCTTGTTAAAATATACATCATATTTCATTTTCACGTTTTATAATGCTGTATAAGCTAAGAAAAACCTACATTTTAAATGAACCCTCCGCGAGGGCTCCCGGCACTGAACGTGAACAACGTATTTGCTTCCAGCGAGGATTCCATTAACCCGAATAGATGGTGTAAACACCCACATCTCATGTTCAGGACGTATTTTTCGCATGGATGCAGCATTTGATTTTAATACAATTTTAGAATGATACTTAATTACTTACTTGGAATATTGTCAATCTTGTTTATCTGTAATCTGGCAATGATGTACTTACTAATTGTAAAATGCAGTTACATTCTTAATTTTATTATTTCTGAGTAATATTGTTTCCATAAAATATATGAAAATTATGGTCATATTATTAGAATAAGTGACGTCATTTTATAGCTCTGATAACATAGCAATCGTTATTATTGAGATACCTAATAAATTGTATTGTCAAGTATGAAGATGTCCGTTCGATGATGGTCATCACTTCATGAGACAACGTCCCTACCTATTATTACCAACTTATCTAGAACTTGCGAATTCGTTGATGTCATTCTTCTTCTTCTTTTCGTGTGGTTAGTGACTAACCTGCAGTGCTTTTCTGTAACAATCTCACCGTGAAAACTTAGGTGAAGTGAGCTCGGAGTGAGCTGTCAGTCCCTAGCAGCAGGTGGAATGACAGCTCACTTCACCTAAGTTTTCACCGTGAGATTATTACAGAATAGACCGGCTGGTGTCAGAGTTTTAAAGTCGCCCATGGGCCTCTGACTTAGCTTCACTTGCTGTCGAGAAATATCGCTCAGGTTTCCTCATGGTGGTTTCCTTCACCGTTTTTGAAGAATCGCACATGTATTCGAAATGTTAGAGGTGTGTGCCTTGGGTTCAAGATCTATGACTTGGCAGACCGACGGTCACACTACGAGTACTACTAGGCTATCCCAGCTTCATCATGCTGTCAATTTACACTATTAATATTTTAAAGAGATATTTTTTATTTTTGTTTGTAATGAGTTAACTCAAAAACTATAATCTCTTTTCATCACCTCAACTATTTTCACATCAACTACTATCATAGCATAATATTTTTACACTCATCTTCACTCATCTTCATTTAGTGCGCCTACATTTAACTTGATTGTCCACGACTCTGGTTTATGTCTTTTTAACTACTAAGCTAGTGTCAAGATGCAACATGTCCGTTCCCGCTCAAACAGATCATAATTACGTAGGCAGTAGCGTTTTTGGTCTTTATCTTTATTTCTTAGTAAACATACGGCTAAAATACACGCGAGCGATGCTAGCTACTAAGCTAAAGATGCAACATTTCCGTTCCCGTTTAAACAGATCATAATTACGTAGGCATTAGCGTTTTTGGTATTTATCTTTATTTCTTAGTAAACATACGGCTAAAATACACGCGAGCGATGCTAAAGCTAGTGTCAAGATGCAACATTGCCGTTCCCGCTCAAACAGATCATAATTACGTAGGCATTAGCGTTTTTGGTATTTATCTTTATTTCTTAGTAAACATACGGCTAAAATACACGCGAGCGATGCTAGCTACTAAGCTAGTGTCAAGATGCAACGGCAACGTTTCCGTCCCCGCTCAAACAGATCATAATTACGTAAATACGTAGGCAGTAACGTTTTTTGGTATTTATCTTTATTTCTTAGTAAACATGCGGCTAAAATACACGCGAGCCATGCTAGCTACTAAGCTAGTCTCAAGATGCAACATTTCCGTTCCCGCTCAAACAGATCATAATTACGTAGGCAGTAGCCATAGCCCTAAATCAATTGCATCATTGTTCCCAATAATTATGACAATAAACAGTCCAATATGTTTTTTAAAACGGATCTACACTGATGAGCAATATAAAAAAAAAATAACGGCCAAGTGCGAGTCGGACTCGCGCACGAAAGGTTCCATACCAATATCTATAAAAACGGCAAAAAAATCATGTATGTTGTATGGGATCCCCCCTTAAATATTTATTTTATTCTGTTTTTAGTAATTTTTTTTATAGCGGCCACAGAAATATATCATCTATATCACTAACTAATCATGAAATATTTCCGATAGCTTCTTGAAGTAAAAATCAAGATTTAAGTGTATTTAATAGCGCACAAAAAACACCTATAAAACTGTTTTCGAGATTAGCTTTTGTTTAATGTAGCTTATTTGTATTGTTTTAGGTTTTCATGTAGCTTTTTTCTATTGCTTGTCAGTGTATTTAGCATCCGCGAGAAATCGTGGCACAGCGGACAGAGCTCCGACGGGATCTCATGGCGTCATGGAGAGTGCGATTGTCGCAACCCAGTGCTGGCCACGTCACTATTGCGGCGATAAGTCCCCTCTTTGAGAAGTGGCTGGAGAGGCGCCACGGCGTCCTCACCTTCCGACTGACGCAGGTCCTCACCGGACACGGTTGTTTCGGGAGGTACAGTCTGTTGTCAATATTATCTGACCCACCCTAAAAACAAACGAATTTGGACCCTCTGACATTAACAATAAGGTTTATTCAATTTAAATGAGCTTAACAGACAAGCGACGCGACGGCTTGATGAACAAATACAATAATAATACAGACACGCAAATTTGATCTTTAAAACGTTAGCGTTAGGTTATATGTTATAACTACTTGTTATAATATAATTAGTGTAATAACTTATTTTAATAACTATCTTCAAGTAATTCTGGTCTCGTGGTCTGAATATAAGACTGGGAAAAACAAGTTGCGAGATCAAATCCTGCGACAAAATAATTGTTTTGCTTTTAATTTAGAATTTATTACAAAACCATTTCTTGTTTATTGTAAAGAACTATAGACGGATAACCTTCAAATATAAACTTTCTAAAATGGTAATATTTTCGCATAATTTGTAATAAGTGGGTAGTTGAAAAATAAATATTCGTATTCATTATAAAACCTAAGGGTATGCAGTGACTACGCGCAAACATATTTTACCTTGTCTTACTATATTGCAAAAAACAACGTCTCTTTAGAATTTTTTATTTTCTGTTTTATGTAGTTTTTTTATTATCATGTGTGTTATTATTTATTAAAAAAGGAACTGATAATAGGTGGACTGTGTTTTTGAACCGACATGTTGTTCGTCGCCAATCCAGCATCAAACCGCTAAGCCACAAGCACTTGTTAGAAACGTGCGAAATTAAAGATTCGGTTGTAATTATGTAGTGTGACTTAAAAGCTTTTCAACTTTAATGTCAACGAGATAATGATTAAAATAGCATAACAAAATGATACATAATGCCGGTGGCTCCGACAATGTTGGGTGGGTTTACCTTAACGTTACGTGTTAAAGATCAAATTTGCGTGTCTGTATTATTATTTTATTTGTTCATCGACTAACTAGTCTGATATGCTCATATAAATTGAATAAACCTTAATGTTACAAGCACAGGGTCCACATTCGTTTGTTTTTAGGGTGGGTCAGATAATGTTGACAACAGACTGTACCTGTTTCGGATAAGGCGGGAGGAAACGCCCGGGTGTCATCACTGCGTGGATCGCCCGGAGGACACGGTGGAGCGTACGGTGGAGTTATGCCCGGCTTGGGCAAAGCACCGCCGTGTCCTCGTGGAGGCGATCGGTGGCGGGGATCTCTCGCGTCCGGCCCTGGTCCAGGCCATGGTACGGAGCGAGAGGGCATGGGAGGCCGTCACCTCCTTCTGCGAAGCAGTAATGCTCGCGAAGGAGGAGGCGGAGCGCGTGAGAGAGAGGCAAATTTCGCGCCCTCACGCCCCTAGCCGCCGCAGGAGGAGACGCCCTGGGCGTCGGGAATCAATTGGTGATTCCCGGCCACCGTAGGCGCGGGCTTGCGGACGGTGAGCAATGGGTAGCTCGCCGTCCGGTAAGGACCAGGCCCGGGTCGACGGCGCGTTGTGTTCCACGCGCGCCTCAAAGAGTGTCAGCGAGTGAAGGGGTCCGATGAGACCATTGCCGTTGCGGGAATGTCCGAAAGGGATACCGTGGCCCCCCGGCATTGCACAGGCAACAGAAGGAACACGGGTGGGTTTTAGTCAGTAAGTAAGAGTCTGACACGCCCTCCCGCTCCACCCAGAGCGGGAGACGTCATTTGATGATTTCCCAACCAAAAAAAAAAAAAAAAATGTGTTTTGCATCTTACAATTCTGCTCTATTTTCTCCTGACTACGGGAGTCATCGGTTGATTCGCACGAATTTACTCGGCCGAAACGGCCGAATGGACACTTTTAAATAATAGTATACTTTCTGTAGGCGATTGGCACGAAATTAATTTATTTATGGGCGAATCAACAACTCCAGAAATACGTACCTTTTACGCCATTGGCACATTTTGTATTTTATGCAATAAAGTTAGTTAGACCAAGAAGCCGACAACAAGTAAAAAAAGGAATGTTACTAACCTGAACAGAAGTACCTATACCAAACACTAACATTGATCAAATACTGGTAATAGGCGTACGCCACCGACATTTCACTTTGAGAACATTTTTCCAAGTTCCACTCACTCGAAGTACAGGAAAATCCATCCAAAAAGGGATCAATTTTGATATTTTAAAGTATTTTTTCCTGTACTTCGCGTCTTCAAATATGGTCAGAGCTGTGTACTGATACTGACATGAATGTTACCGATTTCCTCCTCGACTTGATTAACACTTGCGGTGTCATAAAGTGCTAATTATTATTATAAGTAATCGTGATATTAAACATTGATATCGTGGTTTTTCGGATATTATTTACTGACTTCCAAAAGCAACAAGGAGGAGTTACTCTATCTAAAACGTAGGTATGTTGTTTTTACTACATACTGCCGCGCCTCCAACACATACTGCCCCCGATAATAAGAAAGTCGTCTATATATTAAAAAGTAATTAAAGTGATATTTTTTTTGTTGTAACACGGGTAAACTGTGATTTAGTTACTGCATTTATAAAAAATCTGTGAATGTACTTTAGAGGCATGAGGAACAGGGTGTAAAGTTCACTCATCCACCATAGAAAAGGGAGGATCCTCTGACCAGACGGGTGTTGTGTCTGGCGGGCCGACTGCCCAATTGATGTCGGATTGTCTTATATATGTCGTTCGCGCGGTAAACTCTAATTGCGCGATGCAGGATTTGTGTGACGTCATGTCTTTTGATGCGTAGTTCGTATGTGGCGGTGTAACCGCTACAGTACCATTTTTCGGCCCACCTCTCCTCTTAATTTAGTATTATAATATGTATTTTAGTATTGAAAAAAATTTTTTTTTCAAAGGATTCGTTTCTTTTTAGAAAAAAATAAAATTCTGAAAATTACCTAGAACTCAGTAGGAAAGTCGTAAAACACCATATGCGCCCTTTCAATGTAGCACAAATACAGCACTACCAATTCACCAATTACAACAGGTTTTTTCATAATATTAAGTTTAATTGTTTTCATACTTAGTAACTTAGCTGTTGCGGCTATTCAATTAATAGGAGAGTATCTATCACCTATCTTTCACACAATGCAAAAGGATGCTCACTTAATGTCTCGCTGATGGTGGCGAGTGTGTTGGATCATTCGGTTCCCTACAAAATGGTTGAGCTGGATGGTGCTGATCCACGCGTCATGTTCGTGAACGGGCGCCGTCAGTTGAGACTGGTCATCTCTTATCTGCCAGGGCTTATTTTTAATCGTTTTTGATGTTTATAATTTTTTTACATTGTTCTCACATATAGAATCAACAAGAGTAATGTACCCAGGATTTTGTAATTTCTATATTTAAAAGAGTGTCCTTGGAGTTTCTTGCCCGTTCTTCTCCATAGAGATCTACGTTTTGGAATGGGCAACTAGCTTCAACTTTATGACTAACTGACTGACTCTTTGACCATTCAAAAGTGCCTGTAAATGGTTTAATTGAAATAAATGCTTTGAGTTTGATGGTTGGCCCTACAAAGCCCAAAGAAACAATGTTTTTGAAGGTATTAAACATCATTCAAATTGTTGGTTAAATAGGAGTCACTTTAATCGGGTATATATAATCAACATTTATTTATGATCGGGTGGCACTTGCGTCTTTTTTATGAAGTATTGATTTTTAAATCATTTCGTTCCATAGGAAGATAAAACGCATCTACCACAGTCGTCCATTTGAAAGAAGTGGTGTACTAAATTGAAAAACCGCAAGTGGTAAATAGGTAATTTTCTCCTAGTATTAGGAGTTACGTCTTTTCATTGTCACTTGCGGAACTTATTGAATAGATGCGCCTTTTTACTTCTCGATCAAAGTAGTTATTGATTGAAAGATTAGAGGACACATTTCGATGGAAGTAAATTGAAAAGACGTATTCGCGTAGATGAGTACGCAAATACGTCTTTTCAATTTACTTCCATCGAAATTTATCCTTTGATCTTAGATAAAGTATAAATAATAGTGGAGATGAGCCATTCTTCACTGTGGTAAATCCGAAACTAAATGAGATACAAAAAAAAACTGCGAATTCGTCTTTTTTGCGCCATTCCGGCAATATAATTATAAAACACAATTTTGAAAAATATTAGGTCCGTTTTACTATCGGGGACAGCATAAAAGTCTTTTAAAAAGTTTGCACCAATACACAGGGTGGAAGGGACATCGACGCGAAAACTGATACCATGGATTCAGTAAATGATTCTGAATCCCCCTCTCCGTTGAAATTTTTTGCGTCGGATATTTTAAAAAAAATAGCTGCTTCATAGAAAAGTTCAATTTACCTACGCGGTCAAAATGTATGGAACAGTAGATTTTTTTTTAATAACCGACGAAAAATTTCTGAGGAGTGGGGTTCAGAATCATGTACTGAATCCATGGTATCAGTTTTCGCGTCGATGTCCCTTCCACCCTGTATTATGCAGGTAGCACCTTATTCGAAGATGCCTCAACCAACTGAGTTGATTACGATTTCGTCCTGTCTGCCCTACTATAAAATAATATAAACGCGAAAGTTTGTGAGTATGGATGGATGGATGTTTGTTAGTCTTTCAAGCAAAAACTACTAAACGGATTTGGATAAAATTTGGAACACAGATAGTTTATGACCTGGATTAACACATAAGACTTTTTGTCCCTTTATTCCCACGCGGGATCGAGAATTATACGGGTGAAACCGCGGGGCGCTGCTAATACTTATATAAATACAAACATTGATGAATCGTCAATATAAACATGATAGGAGTATGAATGTCGAGCAGTGATAGCCTAGTGGTGTGACCGTCAGACTGACAAGTCGTAGGTCTCGAGTTCGAACCCAAGGCACGCACCTCTGACTTTTCGGATTCATGTGCGTATTATATAATTATCACTTGCTCAAAAAACGGTGAAGGAAAACATCGTGAGGAAACGACGGCATTTGAAGCCAAGTCAGAGGCCCGTGGGCGGCTTTAAAACTCTGACACCAGGTTAGTTTACTAACCACACGAAAAGAAGAAGAAGAATGTGGATAGCTATAAGAGTAGGAAAATACCAAAGCAACGACGGATGGACTGTGTGAAAGATGATATGGCGAGAAAAGGGGTGAGTACCGAGAGATGACGACTAATAGAGAAGTATGGAAGAGAACATGTTGCGTCGACCCCAAATAAATTGCAATAAGGACAGGAGTGTCATGTCGTTCCGTGATGGTCGGATGAAGGTCGGTCTAATGATGAGAATGACGATGTCCACAAGTCCACATCATCAAAAGTTGCTAAAATCTAAAAATACACCACAGCAAAAAGACCAAAATGGCTTCTTGGATGACAGGGTATTAACTGATTATCCCACGCAAGAGATAACTGTCAACTGTAGGAATTGGACCATTTTGGTGTTATGAGATGTTAACAAGACGTGCGTCGCGTAATTATGATTTATTGACTGACCATTTTGCACTTACGGCTTTTTAAAATGTTAATAGAATTAGACAGTTTAGACACTGCTCCGTTTGGTAGATATTTTTTCTCAGTAATCTTTGCTGCTAAATATAGGGTTCACAGAAATCTAAATATAACGGTTAGCGTGTTGTACATCTCTCTTAGGGCAATTGCGCGTGCTCTATGGCGTTTTTTTTACTATGTATCAATCTCATAGGCCCCTGCGACCTAGCCGCTAGTGCGGTATTGCCCTTAATTAGATTTGTCCTCAAATATCATAATTACATGAAAAAGTAATTCAATGGAAAACAATTTAACTTAGATAGATCATGACATTTTAATTATTATAATTCTGTAAATATATATTTTTAAAAGAAAGAAAAAAAAAAATATTTATTTGGACACAGTTCTTGAAACACTAATAACAAGAGGCCCGTGGGCGGCTTTAAAACTCTGACACCAGGTTAGTTTACTAACCACACGAAAAGAAGAAGACTAATAACAAAATAAAAACGGTCACACCACTAGGCGGTGAATGTAAACGGTAAACGGTTTTACGGTCGCGAATCATATTTTGATCAAGGAAACTGAACTGCAAATTGAAAAAAACGTAAGAAAAATTTTATTTGGCGGAATACCACTACGATTATCCACCTTTAATATGGATTTAGCTAATTCCCGGATATGTAGTAAATCAGTTATTTTTTTCCGGCTCCAGTAAAATCGGTATAAAAGTAGAGAACTAATAAGTTCTATTATGCCTAAAATAATAATGATATGGATGAACACGGCAGTTTTAACGTTTAGTGGCGAAGTAATTTATGATTTCGGTGGTGTGGGGAGTCATAGGGAAAGCACCTATTGTTCTTTTTTTAAGGGTACAGTCGCGATGGCAATTGTTTTAGAATTTTCATTTTAACTATACGTGTAGAATTACTAGCAGTAATACTTACTTTATTAATGTAAATCTTTCTTTTTCTTGTGGTGACGTAACGGTGAATGAAACCATCGTGAGGAAAACGGCATGCCTGAAAGATATTTCTCGACGGGATGTGAATCTAAGTCAGAAGCCCATGAGCGACATAAAAACTCTGACACCAGGCTAGTTAGTGACTAGCCTGGTGTCAGAGTTTTTATGCCGCTCATGGGCTTCTGACTAAGCCAACGGCCAGACAGAAAAGACGCAAGACGAGGGCGGGGCGCGGACCCGTCGCAGACAGGGCGCCGTCGCGACTTTTTAACTTATATAGAAAAGACACGGACCCGTCGCAGACAGGGCGCCATCACGACTTTTTATGGCGCGCACTAGAAGCTTTTCCCGGCATTCAACCGTCCGATTATGATACAACATGTTTTCTTCTGAAGATGTATTGGCACATGGCGGGCGAGCGCTGTGAGAACCTGCCCTCCGCGCCCTTTCCGCTCCCCCGCTTGCGCCCGTGCAGGCCCGCGCCCTGCCCGCGCCCTGTCCTTTCTATATGTTTTCCAATAGGGCGCCGACGAGTTAACGTCGTGACACCGTCCCGTCTTTTCTGTATGTTTTACGTCGCGACGGCTGTATACATTTTATATGCAAGTAGATTAAACGGGCGCCGCGACTGCGACGGGTCCGTGCCTTGCGTCTGTTCTGTGTGGCCGGTGCCTTATAGATTCACATCCCGTCGAGAAATATCTTTCAGGCATGCCGTTTTCCTCATGATGTTTTCATTCACCGTTTTTGAAGCAAGTGATAATTATACAATACGCACATGAACCCGAAACGTCAGAGGTGCCTTGGGTTCGAATCGACATATATAAGACTATCCGACATCAACACCCGGGCAGCCGGCCCGCCAGACACAACACCCGTCTGGTCGGAGGATCCTCCGTTTTCTATGGTGGATGAGTGAACTTTACACCCAGTTCCTCGTACCCCTAAAACACGACTAGACTATCACATCTACATAATTGATCATGTAAGTATGTATATTAAAATTATCCGAAAAAAACTAAAACGTAAGTATTTTATAGGAATATCTAAATGGATTCTTATATTTATTTTTATAACGATCTTCTCGTTTACGGCGAACCGTAACGAAATCAAATAGGGCAACACAAACTATCAAACCAATGGTGGAAATGATCGATATTTATATTATTTACGTAAGGTAAACATTTATTACTCAACCTTTTTCCTAAGAAATATATAGGATACCACAAATCTACTCGTAGAATCATGCACCATACTGAAATTCAGGTACCAATCAATAGATAGGAAGTATTTAGTAAGACAAATTACAGTTCCACAAGTACTTTAGACAGCGCCAGTCCGAGCATAGGTCATAGCTATCAGGCATGGCACAGGTTGCCACTCATTGCGCCGTTGCCATAGCAACCAGGCCACAACACGACGCACAAAGCCATTGACCACCCCTTCTCACCACTCGCGCCAAGGACGCAGGAATTCGCGATTGTTCCTTATAGAATTTATTCAATTCTAAATAACAATAATTAGGCTGTTTGGGCTGTTAAGTTTTTGACCTTTGCCTGTCAGTCTTTTCTTTTTTTCATTCTCATTCTTCGAATCAATTTGTTTTGATTAAAAATGGTAGGTACCTAGGTCTGAATTTTAGGTTGTTTTGGCACATTGTTTTTATGATAATAATATTGTTTTGGTATATTTTCAAATGTAAACATATTCTACATAAAAATAGGATCCAAGTCGTTTGAATCCTTTTTGATATTTAGTTAAGCTGGTTAACGAGGCATTTATATTTAGCAAAAAGGATTCAACTACGCTGGATCGTTTCTGTTATTTAATATAAAATTGTATTTAAAAAAAGATCCAAACGGTTTGGGGCATTTTTGATATTTTCATAAAACACTTATTCCATAGATTTATCATTTCTCAAGAGTGCTTTGGATTTGAATTGATGAAAAATATCTGATGTAGCCCATAGATGTGGCGTAGTATCTAGTAGTTGTAGATATGTTTTAAATAGTATTTTGTCACATGGATCTTTTTTTATATTAAAGATGAGGATGCGTTTGGTATATATAACTCAATTTCGGAAATAGTGTGGATTGGATACTTGCTGAAAGACCTACTCTCTCCTCCCATTCCTAATAACACTGTTATCTGAAAATATTGTAAAAGCCAATTATTTTTAAAATAGTTACCATGGAGTTTCTTCCCGGCTCTTCTCCATAGGAAACGACCAATTGGAACCGTGCACCTAGCTTCTGACGTTTCATAAGTGCCCATTTAGGTCTAAGTGAAATAAAATAATTTGAATTTGATTTTTTGCGTAACTAAGTACGTCCAATTATTATAATACAAATAAATTGTCTTCTCAAGGTCATTTTGGAAAGAATTATTGCCATGAATGTAAACGAAGCAAAATGAGTATGTTTGGATCGTAGCAGGTCGCATTCTGGTTTCTGCCTACCCTTATGGGAAGAAAGCGTGAGTTTATGTATATTATTGCGTCTTAAGGGTACACTAGTCGACGGCTCGAACTCGTTGGTGGGCGTGACTAATGCATGCTAGCTAATTAGTCTAATTATATATTTATTTTAGTTATGTATTTGTTTTAGTTTTATTTATTTAGTATTTATTTATTTACTTATATCTTTATTAAATTATTTAGTGAATCATATTATAATTTATAACGAAAGCGAGCACGTAAAACATGTACAGAACTTTAAGCATATGTCATTTTCTTACTACATACGTTATTTATTTATGCCCAAAGACGAGTTAAAATTTGTGTTGAAATATGGAAGTTTCGACGCTCATAACTTCCAAACCAATTTTTTTTTTCAATTCTGCTTCCATACAGGGCTAGATAATGACAAGACAAATTGATATAATTTTTAGTTTTGAATGTATCTACATCGTCAAAGAGATGAGTAATCACCATACTACGTTTGTATCGACTAGGGTACTCTTAAGACGCAGATGTATGCCAGAGACCTTGAGTGGTGAGCTTGCGTGTTCTGTGCTGAGCTTACGCAACGCGTCGTCCAATCAGTAGTGTTAGGACTCGCCCATCAAGGAGCACTGTCCCAAATTAGACACATTATTAATTTATTATACATAAAACAAAAGGTATTTTAATAAAACACGTATACAAAAATATCAATAATGAAATTATCTTTATTAAAACTTTTTCACAAAAAATAAAACCGACTTCCAAATAAATCACTACAAAGTGAAAAATAACTTTGATTTCGAAAGTCGGTGTCTATGGGGTTTTATTTTCGATTTTTTGCCACCGACTTCCGAAATCAAAGTTATTTTTCACTTTGTAGTGATTTATTTGGAAGTCGGTTTTATTTTTTGTGAAAAAGTTTTTATTTTTCACTTTTTAGTTGTGGTACCTCCATAAAACCCCTACAAAAATTTGAATATCCATTACCTGCTATGTAAATTAGAGAGATAGGAACTATTAGAATATCATCCACATATACTAGGTGGGAAAAATACGTATTATTGAAGCTAACTCAAAAACCCCTCATCAGATCTTGACCAAATTAATATGGGACCACCTCAGGAGTATACCCTTACGAATAAAAAAAGAATTTTCAAAATCGGTTGATAATTGGCGGAGAAATCGGTGAACATACATAAAAAAAAAAAAAAAAAAAAAAATACATACAGTCGAACATATAACCTCCTCCTTTTTTTGAAGTCGGTTAAAAATGGTGATGTATTCTGAAAGATACGCTTGATATATTTTGCATGATCCTCAGATTTATATCCGCGTTAGACATAACTTTACAAATTTATTTCACTGTGTAATATAAACATAATCTAAAATATTCATATTCTGAGTTATTAAGAAAATGCTCTAATTTAACATATATTTTTTCCAAATCACTATCACTATTCGTGTAGACGTGATCTCCAGTATAAGATCGTTAAAAGTCTGTTAGCGTTGCCTTAACAGTCTTATTTGTCTAACATATAAAATACATATATTTTTTTTTTTTTTTTTTTTTAAGTGTTTAAAAAACAGTCTTATTATTATTAGCTTATTCTAATAATTAAATATAAGTTAGAAATAGCGTATGCAAGAGTCATTAAGGATTGCATTACAAGGAAAGTATATAGTGGTTGCATGGGTTATACTCGTGTTATAAATACAAGGTCAGTTTTTTCAAAGTTGAATGACGTTTTTTAATTTTTAACTGACTGTTGAGAAAATTTTCTTTTACCTACAGTACAATAGCTGCTTTTGATAACAACATAATTATAGAATTTATGCTTTTTAGGGTTCCGTAGTCAACAAGGAACCTTTACAGTTTCGCCATGTCCGTCTGTCTGTCCGCGGCTTAGCTCAGAGACTGTTAGTATCAACTAGAAAGCTGTAGTTTAAAAATTTTGTTTGGGGTACCTGTACCTACTACATGTAAAGTGGGGATGTTTTTTATGTCGTCTGTCCCATGGTGTCGTTGGACAGGTAAAAAATATATTGTGAGATTATTTAAACCATTTTTGGATTCAAGGATCTGTTTGCGAAATATTAAGCTTCGATCAAACAATCATTTATTTGCAATTAATGTAGGTTACATAAAATACAGGTGGAGTAGATAGGAGTGAGCCATGAACATTCTGCCTGTAAATAGGCACGCAAAAATTATAAACATTGTTAGGAAACTATTTAAAAATTAAATTACGAAATAAGCTTTAAAGTTTTTGTTAGAGTGAAGTGCCGCTCCCCCCCGCTTCCCTGCCCCTGCCAGCTAAATGTTTGGTTCTGGATATGTGGAAAAATTCACGGCAATATACTGCCGTGAATTATCTATATATAACGAAATTAAAAGGAAAACTATCACAGCTAAGTAGGCTTTACAGGTTAACGAGTAATAATCGACCAACTTACATTTGCAGTTGAAAAAACATTTCTCCCATACATTCCGTATGGGAGAACATGTTTTTCAACTACCTACAATGTTAAGTTTGTTCTTGGGATAAATTCATCCCTTGCTTCCTTGGTCGGCTTGTTTTTTTAATATAAAATTTATTTATGGGAAGGTACCACGCCTACGGTGTACCTATAACCATAAAACCTCAGAATAACCAATATTATATAACTATAAAACCTACGATACCTACACATAAATTATAACATTATGATAATTATCATAGCATAGTGATTACAATAATTATCGAAATAAAATGATAAAAACACTACTTATGTGATTAGGTACATGAGAAAATAAAAACTAAAATTAACACGATCAATAACGACTAGAACAAACGGAAACTTGATGGATTAACACCTTGCACGAGCTCCTCAAATATATACACACCACACTGGTTCCCCCACACTACACTCATTTCATACAACACACCATGAATTTGACAGTTCCTAATGACACCATATCGAGCCACGGAAGTAAGTAGGTACATAAACAAACCACTGAGGTAAATGGCTTGACCATTAGAGGTACCTTTGTGTTGATGATGGAAACTATGGTAAAAATCAGGTAAAAATATGTGGCACCAATGGAGGTTAACTGCCCCGTTATGCCTTGGGTTCAATCTTAGGGCCCTTTTTTTTTAATGTGGGAAATCATCAAATGACTTCTCCCGCTCTGGGCTGAGCGGGAGGGCGTGTCAGACTCTTACTGACTAAAACCCACCCGTGTTCCTTCAGTTGCCTGTGCAATGCCAGGGGCCACGGTATCTCTTTCGGACTTTCCCGCAACCCCGGCAGGCATCGGTCCCATCGGACCCCTTCACCCGCTGATATCTCTTTGGCGCGCGTGAAACACAACGCGCCGTCGACCCGGGCCTGGTTCTTACCGGACGGCGAGCTACCCATTGGTCACCGTCCGCAAGCCCGCGCCTACGGTGGCCGGGAATCGGCAATTGATTCCCGCCGCCCAAGGCGTCTCCTCCTGCAGCGGCTAGTGCGCGAAATTAACCTCTCCCTCACGCGTTCCACCTCCTCCTTCGCGAGCATTACTGCTTCGCAGAAGGAGGTGACGGCCTCCCATGCCCTCTCGCTCCGTACCATGGCCTGGACCAGGGCCGGATGCGAGAGATCCCCGCCACCGATCGCCTCCACGAGTACAGCCGCGGTGCTCTGCCCAAGCCGGGTAGACCTCCACCGTGTCCTCCGGGCGATCCACGCAGTGATGACACCCGGGTGTTTTCTCCCGCCTGATCAGGAACCTCCCGAAACCGCTCTGCCCGGTGAGGACCTGCGTCAGGCGGAAGGTGAGGACGCCGTGGCGCCGTGGAAGGGTGGCTGGAAACCAGCCACTCCTCAAAAAGGGGACTTATCGCCGTAATAGTGGCGTGCACAAATCTTAGGGCCCTAGGACACCAGTGGCGGAGCAACCATGGTCGCACTGGCAAAAAATATATGGTTGGTTGCACAACCGATCGGATGCCTGAGATATCCACATTAAAGCTGACCTCAGGAGACGTCAGTATTTTGCTCGCAGTCCGACCATGGTCGCGCCGTCCTATTGAGATAATATATACGGGTGTCCAGTAAATAGCACGACATACTGCAGGGGGTTATAGCTTGGGTCACTACCAATCAATACAACACAATATATGTTCAGCTAAATCTTACATTTTTTTTTCACCACTGTAGGTTAAACTTAAGTGATAAGAAAATAGTTCAGTGAAAATTTAAACAAAAAATAGTATTTCTTGAAAACATTCTTTTCTTTGATAGAAAAAAGACTTATCAATGAGTAAAGTAACTATTCACGAATAATTTGATGTAAAAAAAAGTACTAGAAAAGGATTTTTGGTAAAAAAGTAAAGGTTGGTCACTGTTTAAAGAAAGAAAAAAAGGAGAAAGAAAATACGTTTATTGGCGGTACAATATGACGCTAGCAAAGAGAAAAAAAAATAAACACGAAAATAACAATCTGAGGGAAAATATGCGTCACATCCACGACAAAACGGCCATCGCTCAGCATAATGCTGGTACTCTATGCGAGACAGAGCCCCAGCGCTGGCAGTGAAATGGGTTGGGTTAGGTTAGACCTAACCCAACCCATTTCACCCAGTTCACAATTTTTCGACAGTCTTTAATCTAACGGAAATAATACTATAGATATGCGTAGAATCCGCCTTTTCATTGCCATATACAAACAAATGCGGCTGTACTACAAACCGCTGTGTTTGTAGCTGGGTTTAGATTCAGACGGATTATTACTGCTTTTAAGCCATTCGCAAGATAATGCAGCACAGATTATGGGTGTCTGTGTTGCATCCGCCTTTGTATTTACATAACCGGGTCGGGAAAAGTGTTTGAAATTTTTCAGTAGGTACTTAGTTACTTAGCAGCCTGGACTCTGCATGTTTATGTCAACGTTTATCATCATAAAACAACGTATTCCAGGGACTTATTTTATTTTTAAAGGTACCTTGTTAAGTAAAGTTGATCAGTCCTTCTGTAGGGAGTTACAACAGTCCTTTTTCCTAGTGTGGGAGGGGCTCGTGGCTAAGTAATAACAGCCGCACGGGTCGATCCATCAGGTTAAGCTACGCTTGCCGGGGTTGTCTGTGGATGGGTGACCATCTCAACATACCGAGACCCCTCCGTGCCTCGGAAAGCACGTTAAACCGTTGGTCCCGGTTGTCATTCATGGATCTTTGACAGTCGTTACGTTTTGTCAGAAGCCCGAAAGTGTGACAACCGGTCTTACCAAGGTGTATCGTATTACCCAGTTACTGGGTTGTGGAGGTCAGATAGGCAGTCGCCAGTCGCAGTTCATGTCAAATACGGTATTCAGCTGCATCCCGCTAGACTGGAAGCTGACCCCAACATAGTTGAGAAAAGGCTAGGCAGATAGATTGAACTCTAATGAAATGAATTGAATGATTTTAAATGCATTTGCATGGTTTTATGGCGGTCTTCTTTTTAGCACTAGTCTATAGATAGTGCAATCCACGACGACGCGCCCCACTCCGCTCCGCTCCGTACTAAAGTACAGCTTACAGTACAGTAATCGCGGAGTGGGGCGCATCGTCGTGGATTGCACTATCTGTATAGGTATTACCAGCAGTGCTATTCTGTAACCATCTCACCGTGAAAACTTCGGTGAAGTGAGCTCGGAGTGGGCTGTCAGTCCCTAGCAGCAGGTGGAATGACAGCTCACTTCATGTACATTTCACCAAAGTTTTCACCGTGAGATTATTACAGAATAGACGGGCAGATTTTTACATAATTTCAGTATTTAAAAAACAGCTAATGTAAATAGTTTAGTTTACTTTAATTTCGAAAGTTGTCTCATCATCCGATATGGTCTAGTGGCTAGGATACCTGGCTCTCACCCAGGAGGCTCGGGTTCGATTCCCGGTATCGGAAAATCTTTTTGCATTTAGTTCGGTAAATTAGAATGCTCAGAAATCTTTATATTATAGTTTTATATTTCTACTTCCCAATAAATGTAACTAGTGCGCGTTCATTTTGCCAATTACTCGTATCGTCCATGCATAGAACAGTTGCAGAAGACTAGCTATGAAAATTTTCCTCAGAAATATTTATTCATAAGTATTTTTTAAGTTGACACGGTTGGCGTAGTAGTTAAGCGATTGACTGCTGCGCTGCGTGTCGCGGGTTCGATTCCCGCACGGAACAAATATTTGTATGACCTACAAGTAGTTGTTCCGGGGTTGGCTGTTTGTGTATGTGAGTTTAAATGTTTGTAAACGTACCCACAATACAGGAGAAATTCCTAGTGTGGGGCAACGTTTTATAAAAAAATATACAAATATAAGTAGTCTGTAGGAAAAACGAACCTAGGTCTAGTGTACCTAAGTTATAAATCCTATTCGTGTCAGGTTCAAAGTCATCGAACTTAGATAACTTAGCACTAAGCTAGAACCTAGGACCGATAAACTTGACATTATTACATGTACCCTAGGACCACTTAATTTATCACCGGAAACTGGCTGAAGGAAAAGTGGTTTATTTTTACTTCGTTAGAAATTGATTGCTTTTTGTTGGTCGTTCCGTAGGATATAATATATTTAGTTGTATGTATTTACAAAAGTCGTTATGTTTGAGCGCGCCCCAAGGGAACATGAAGAAACGTCAAATGGTCTCCACACTCTTCACCTAACGAAGACTTGTGACGTCGGGATATCACAAAAAAGCCCCGCAAAGCCCCAGCCCATTATTAGGTTAGTTATTAATTTATTATACGTCTTCAAAGTCTAATTTAATGCCGGAAACCTTTATAAAATAAAACGAATGATCCCTGTAGAACACGGCAGTTACAAATACATTGACCCTACCCCGCCAAGTGTTAACTACACTTACGGCAAAAGATTTTTAACCCAAGAGGTTAAAGTCCTGAGTGGTTCAACATTGGTCGCCATGGCGATTTGTCGTATTCATATTACTTACTTACGGACAAATAGTTTCATAATTTCTATGAAAACAGATTTTTAAAGCTTTTAATAGGTTGCAACCTGTTTTCAAATTGTCCTTTTTTAATTCTTTGAATAGCTGTCTTATTGATTGAAAACTACTAAGTACTTGTACTTTCTCGTTCTAGCTATACCACAACCGCTACCGCTTTTCCCAACTATATTGAGGTCGGCTTTCAGTCTAACCGGGCAGTTGTAACATGTATTGTACATGACAACCTAGTTACGGGTAACTAGATACCCCTTTTGGGCTTTTGACGACCCGTAACGAGGTCTGTCAGCAAGCTATTTTCAATTCAAAGATTCTTTGAAAAAAAAAGCTAAAATAAACACAAAAATTTAACATAATATCACGCCTATTTTCCCAAAGAGTTAAGCAGAGATGTGTTATAAATAGTACAATCACATTTCGATAGTTATGTGTTTAAGGGCCATGTTATAGGGGGTAAGCCTTTTGTCATTATTCAACTACCTGAAAAAGAATCAGAGTCTCATCTTGCAGAGCGCAATTT
The DNA here is from genome assembly GCA_963853775.1 of Xanthia togata. Classification (NCBI taxonomy): domain Eukaryota; kingdom Metazoa; phylum Arthropoda; class Insecta; order Lepidoptera; family Noctuidae; genus Xanthia; species Xanthia togata. The sequence goes on along the minus strand of OY970802.1, from coordinate 4,028,085 downwards.
GATGTGGCAGTAGGTTGCTGATGTCGGTCAAAGGAGCGGAAGAACAGACGAATGACTAAGTACTATCGAAGAACTTCATATCTAAGCAATTTGAAAACAAAATCCCGTGAACACGATGACCACATCTGTTACCGCCCCGGTTCTATAGCGGCCGAGCGCTGCAAGCAGAAATAGTCCTTACGGTGTATAGATATAAACTTCTCCAATGGTACATACTTGTTCTGATATTACTTGGTAGGGCCACATAGTAGGGCCTTAAATAGTGGACGGCGATATTAATCTATAATCGGCGGTACTTAATAAAAGGTTGAGATAGAAATTCCAGATGGAAAAATCCAAAAACACTGGCCGACCCGGGAATCGAACCACTAGACCAAGTAATCAGCTTGGAGTCTGGATTTGTGCCCGGTTGATGGCAATAGGCTTACCCCCTATTACATGGGACTTAAACGTAACTGGTGAAATGTGGGTGTACTATAAGTACACCTCTACCTAACCCTTTAGGGAATATAGGCGTGATATTTACGTATAACACAGTATAATAAAGTTGCAGTATTATGTCTCGGCAATGTCCTTGAATTAATTACCTACGGCCACTCGGTAGATAATCTTTCCGCGTCCGTGCGTAACTTCCACGCACTCGAGACTATTGCGTACTGATATACACTGAGATTTCGGAGCGCGTTGTTTCGGCCGTTTTCTAAGAAGACATAATACTGTTACGTATTTATACTGTGCCTATATTATGTCATGTTGTAGATAGCCAACATGACGTTTTCTACCTACAAAATAAACGTTACAACGGACGGTAATAATATTGATGTTAGTGTCAACATTGTTATGAGTAAAATTATTATCGTCATGCAATAATTATGAGTAGCAATGACAGGTATCTGAGTATTGTTTTATTGATCAGTAGTTTATTTATAGAAAGACGTGGAATTTTCGAGAGTATTGAAGAATAAGGTATTTGTCCCACAAATAATAAATAAATATCCTGGAATTTATTAGCACTAGAGAAATATTATTAGAAGAACTTGTTTCTTCGTTTATTAATAATGCCTATATTCCCTGAAGGGTTAGGCAGAGGTGTACCCATAGATACACAAAAGAAGAGTGTATATAATACACTAACATTTCGCCAGATAACATGGGACTTAAACCCATGCTATAAGGGGCGAGCCTATGGCCATCAAACGGCCACAAATCTAGACTCCGGGCTGCTACTGAGAAATTCCAGATGGAAAAACCCAATAATACTTTGCCCGACTGGGAATCGAACCCAGGACCTCGTGTTCATCTAGACCAACGCAACGAGGCAGACGCGTCTTTTATTAATACTTGGTGCTTATCAAAGTAAAGGATATTAATATGGATATTATTAATATCAATATTGTGGTAAGTACTTTTATTTAGAACATCCAAAAAAAATCCTCAAAACCATAAAACTATTGTAAATAAAAGCTTCACTCACTCACTATACAAATAAAAACAAAAACAAAATGACACTTCGGCATCTAAGTACAGCTTTGCAAAAAAGAGTGGAAAAGATGAGGGCGCCACTGCCGCACTTAGGTGACTTCGAATGAGAAATATGAGTAAAAGAAATTTAAACAAATTGACAAGCAGCGCCTAAGTTAACTCAAAACTTACTAGCGCTTGCCGGCAAAGTAATGCCATCATCATATGAATGAATCTGTTTCATTTTGACAGTTCAACAACATTCATTGCGTTATTTACGTTGTTGAGCAGATTTTTATTTCGAACTTATGAAGCGATGGATTAGCAATCTGTTTCAAAACAATTCAGATTTTGATTGATACTGTATTACATAATTAGGGTAGGCTGTAGTCGTCGGCATTGCTATCATCCGGAAACGTGCCCAGAAGACTGCAACTGTCCAACATTACGACCCTCAATAGAAATGCTAAATTCTTTGCCCAAAGAACGAGGCTTTTAATTTGGGACCTAGTGTAAATAGTTGTATTATAGTGCAAATAGTTGTATTATATTGTAATAAGAATTTTAACGTACCTAGTCTTGCCATAAATATTGTCACGAAGATTTTTTTTTTTTTAAATTGCAAATAACATTTATTACTTTTACAGTGTGTTAGTTTAATACCTAAATATAAAACAATATAAAAAGCTCATTCGAGTAGTAGAGTAGTCTCCATTGGCTGCAATACAGTCCTTTAACCGTTGAGGCCAGTTATCAATAGAAGCACGCACTCTTTCCATGGGAAAATTCTTCACTGCCAATCGTATGGATTGTTTTAGGGACTCCAAATTATCATGGCGTTTAGAGCAAGCCGTACTCTCTAAAACTGACCATAAATCATAATCCAGCGGATTAAGATCGGGACTAGACGACGGCCAGTCTTCAGCTCTGATGAAGTCCGAAACGTTCACTTCCAACCAAGACTGCGTGGACCGAGCTTTATGACCCGGCGCGGAGTCTTGTTGGAAGGACCATACTTGGTTATTGAATATGGTGTTGTTAAGGGGCATAACTACCTTCTCAAGAATGGTATCTTGATACACTTGTGCCGATGTTTTGATACCTTTTTCACAAAAATATGGCTCTGTCACTCCTTCATAGCTAACACCCCACCAAACCATCACTGAAGTCGGATAATGCCCACGTTGCACTCTGTCGACTAATTGGGAAGCTTCCTTAGAGCTTTGAACATAAATACGGTCATTTTGTTTGTTAAAATGTTGCTCAATTGTAAAGATTTTCTCATCCGTAAACAAACAAATTCTGTGACCTCCCTTTGCGTACCGCTTCAGTAGTTGTTTCGATTTTACCACCCTATTCTTTTTTAAATTATCAGTTAAAAATGACCAGCTTCTTATAGGCTGCAAGTCCTAAGACATCTTTTAAAATACGTGACATGGTTCTGGGTGCTATCTTCATCTCCCGAGATAAAATCTTTTGCTTTCGGACAGGATTTCTTCGAATTCTTTCCCTTAATGCTTTGACCACTTTTTTCGTACGAACACTACGTGGACGGCCAAATCTTTGTCTGTGACAAACAGAGGTCTCATTGTACCTATTAATAGCCCGGGTGTACCGGGCCGGTACACAAACATTTGACTAATACCAAGCGTATGGAGAGTTTTAAAAATTGCATTTGGCTCCATACCAACTTTGTGTAATGCAATCACAGCGATTCGGTTCTCTTTATCACGCCACTCCATTTTAATATCGCAAAATATTGTACAACGTATTGGCGCCAAAATTTGAAAACTCAATGAACAATCGTATAAAAATGACAGATTCCAAATTCAAATGTAATATCTTTCTTATTTTTTATTGTAACAGTATTTATGGCCAGACTAAGTATATGAAATAAATAAGAAAACTGCAACTATAATACGACTAGGAGTTACGAATACAAAAAAAAATGTATTTTCAAACATCGTATTGTCGACGGAATCGAATCGATTCGAGCGTTGGATTCACTGGAATCCGATAGGTCCTATTTCTCCAAATCGATTTGACCATTAACGATAATAAAAACTTTTAACACGTTCGGAGAAGCTTGTTTGGTAAAAACAATCTATTGTCATCCATCACGTACAACGATTACAAATATAATGTAATCTTTTTGCTTGTTTCTTGACAAGCCTACAGTGTTGTCCCTTTGAATCGAATGTTTACAGATACTAACACAGCACTTAATTACGATTAAAATAAATTCAAGAATCAAGTTCAATGTGGAACCAAGAGTGAGTTGTAAAACTACAAGATAATTCTATTACGTCATTGGTCCTTGATGATCCATATTGCTTGTAATTACTTTGCATTAACTTATTAATTGTGAATAAAGAGGTTCTAATCTAACACATCAATGCGCTCCTATAAATATCAAATAATCCAGTCTACCATAAAAAAACGAAGGCTCTTAGGTAACTAACCGCTTTACAATCTGAGACTTGAGACCAATAACCGATCGCTAGTTCCAACCGATTAACAGTGATCTCTATCAGTGCTTTACGACGTCAAATTTAAGGGTCGAAGTAATTTGGGGGTGGTGCCAGTGCGTGACTACATCCCTCACGCGACTTCACACCACCCAACTCTTGGGCTACTAAAATACAAAACGGGTCGAGCCTCGTCGCATTCAGCCAGCGAGGTCGGACGCGAGCGAACGACCGTGTCGCTATTAAAAAAAAGTTGAATTTCAAATTCGGAAATCCCGCTCTTTTGTTTGTCATTGCATTCAGTTCGATTCGAATTGTAGATTCTGATTTATTTTGTGGTTTTCTGTGTTTATTTTTAATTAAATCGATTCAAGATGGAGGGATGCGGGATGAGCTGTATAAAATACCTTCTGGTGGTCTTCAATGGAATATTTCTGGTGAGTTTAGTTTTTTTGTCTCTCATAATAATGGACGTGGGTTGAAAGTTTGTATCCAAAAGGAATGCAGAATCAGTTTTTGCGATCACAAAACAGATGTTTGTCGCTTCTATTTCAATGAATGGCTATTTTTGTCGCCGGTCACTTGTTGTTTTCGGCCGGTGCAGCTATCAACAACTTAATTTACGAAAGGAAAACTATCGCACACAAACTTTTGAAACGAACTTCACAACACGCGGAATAAATGACTAGTATTTTTAGGTATACTGTAAAATGATTACAAAATTGATCATCGTGTGAGATTCAAATCTCGGTCACGTTATTTTTAAACATCAACAAATGATATTTCCGTCTGCAAAGCGGTGAGTTTCAAGGGTAATTCTCTGAAAGCATGCGCGTCGCTAGAAACGTCAACTATGTGAATCAGAGTTATTGTTGTTATTTCAGTTGTTGTTAAAATAATGTGAAAGCTAATCTAAATTAATTAGCTATAGTTTAGAAAATTTTCTAAAAAAATTAGGATTTTTGAAGGGTGAACATGAAAATTGCCGCAAATTCTTCTACTAGCTAGGCTAGGCTAAGCTAGGGAACGAATAATGTAAATTACGCACGAATTTTACGTGTTCATTAAATATTTACTGAGCTTTTATATTTTTTTAAATACTGCATAATTATTTAACTAAACAACCAAAGGAATAAAATTGAATTTTTTAGAAAACTTAGACGTATTACACTTTTTTAGACGCCTTTAAAAGGTTTTTAATTGAATAAATTTTGCAAATATCGATCGTTACATTTTTATAAATTACTGCTTCATTAACATTGTATCAATTATGGCTCTTACATAAAGAGACAACTCAGATACGATCTCTTAAGGCCTACCAAGGTCCCACACATCAACTTAAATGGCCAGGCTCTGTCAAACTAGTACTGTAAGAGGTCTGTAGAGTTTTCATTTGTATAATGATGACTTTTAAAGTATATTTGTATAAGTAGGGATAATTTACAATGACATTAAAGGATTGGCAGGTAAATACTCTACTTAGTTTTTGTTTGATAGTATTTACTTAATTAAACAATTCGCATTCAAAAAACATTCAAAACCTTGTTAGAAAAATCTGCTCAAATGTTTGACTAAAACTTTTAATAATACGTTGTATTTAATTTTAGATCAAAGGTCATAATTATAATAGGAGTTAGAATATTAATAGAGGCGCCAAGCAGGCCATACCAAATCATAATATATATTATACAGCTATAAATTCCATCTCAAATTAAGCAGATGACTCACACTTGACCGGTTTTTTTATTAATTTTATATCCGAGAATTTGACATCAATAATATCTTTAAAATTGACCACACAATATTATAAAATAGTAGCAGCTCAATCTGGATTTGTAGCCATTTGATGGCAATAGGCTCGCCCCCTATTACATGGGACTTGAACACCATATTTGATTTGATTTGAATGTATTTGTATTTTAATTTTATTTGATTCGAATGTTGAATGCCTCGTTGGTCTATAGGTCGCAAGGTCTGAGGTCCTAGATTCAATTCCCTGGTCGGACAAAGTGTTATTACAGCCCGGAGTCTGGATTTGTGCCCTGTTGATGGCAAGGCTCGCCCCCTATTACATGGGACTTAAATATAACTGGCGAAATGTGGGTGTACTATAGGTACACCTCTGCTTAACTTTTTGACAAATACAGGCGTGATGTTATGTTAATAAAATAAAATAGAACTTACCCATTTGATAAAATTGATTCACAAAACTTCAACTATTCAACCAATTACTATTAAAAATCTTTTTATTAACACAGACACACATTTTTAACAATATTAATTTTGTTATTTATTCAGTTCCTTATTATGTCACAGCACTATATTTCTCAGATATAGTTGAATTCTAACTGAGTGTTAATTTAAAAACAATTACGTATAAGACGACAAGTTTACAATTTATTTCCCTTTTGGTGACGGCGAACTGATGTTAAATGAAGGATTTTCCATGGCTATTCAATTATTAATAATGTGTGGTGGTTAAGGGTTTACCGGTCTTAATGTCAGATTGACGTCTAGTAGGTAACATACGTCACTAGGGGGTAAAAGGGTAAAATAAACCATTCCATGAGTGTTCACTTCTTACATGCCTAATATTAGTTATCTACTATCTAAAATTTTCCTTTAAAGAATCAGCTGTAACATTCTGAGTGAAATAAGTTCTTTTGGTCCTTCCTGTAAACATTACTTGGAATCCTGAACAAAAACCCCTTATATTTATTGTTTTTTTTTTAAACTTCTCAAACACAACAAAGGCGGACTTAATGCCTTCGGAATTCTCTACCAGTCAACCAAGGATGCTGAAGAGATTAGATGGTGCTCTGTTTGAGAGCAACAATGATAAAAAAATATTAAAACGATAAGTATATCCTATACTATTAAACGAGTAATATTTGTATTACGTATAATAATTATATTCAATATTTGTGATCACGTTTTCGAAAACGTCTCTAATGATGTCGATGAAGGTTGCAATATAAGGGTTTACGGGGGTCAAAAATCTAGCTAGGTCTCATATCTGGGAAAATTCGTTTTCTCCGTATTTTCCGTGCAGAGCTCGAAACTACCTTAGAATAATGACATGGCAGCATGGAATTAGTAAGTACCTCCTATCATGGCAGCATGGAATTAGTATGAACTATCCAATACTACCTATTAAATGAACATTTTCTATTTTCCTCCGAGCTGAGCTCGGTCGACCGAAATGCCTACAGGGTAGTGGGTTGGTAATTATCTATGGTTGATACGAAACTCCTTAGAAACACCTACAGCGTTTTGTATGGTCCTAGGATATGAATGAAATTATCAGAGCAAACTTGCTCATGTAGTGGTTACACCGCCACATACGAACTACGCATCAAAGACGTCACACAAATCCTGCATCGCGCAATTAGAATTTACCGCGCGAACGACATAGATAAGACTATCCGACATTAACAGTCGGGCAGTCGGCCCGCCAGACACAACATCAACCCGTCTGGTCGGAGGATCCTCCCTTTTCTATGGTGGTTGAGTGAACTTTACTACCTGTTCCTCGTGCTCCTAAACTCACATACCCGAAATCAAGCTGAATTTACGAATAATAACATACAAATTCTTATTCGGATCCGGATGTAGGTAATAAATAGGTAGCAGGTGGGTCGGTAATAGGCAGCATATGGCCGGGTTTTAACTGATCCTTCCTTATACCGTCATAGCTTCTAGGGGGTTTATTTATAAACGTTCTTTAGTTAAGTAATGATTAGCGGCTGTTTAACCATACATTTTAACGTTTGCACGTCACTTAACTTCAACTAACGTTTATAAATAAACCCCTATATTGTAAAATATGTAAACATTATTTATACCTAAGTTTTGTATTAGTCACCCTATCATTACTTCGTGATGGTAAGTGAAGATCAATCTGAGTCACCAGCTCGTCACCAATGACGGCCATAAAACATCATTTTTCTATTTAAAATGGTGACGGCTTCCTTTACATCATGAAGTAACTATTTCCTTTGTAACCTTCCTCTTTTATATAACCAAATAGAGCTCTATGGTTTACTATTTTTAATGCAGATTAGTATTCAAAGGATTCTTCATGTTAACGCTTTTCCGGTCTGTTCGTGCCCTTACTAGCAAACAAAGTCTTGGCTTTTAAATTTCTGGTTTCAAATAGAGCAAAACATTTATCAAATCCTTTTCTAACTTTACTACGTTCTTTCAGACCTGACAAAATATCGAGATTTCTTTATTCTACTGTCCTACTAATATTATAAATGGGAAAGTTTGTATGTTTGCGTGTTTGAATTAACGTATAGGATACTTTTTATCACTGTAGTACGTTCCCGTGGGATGATTTCCAACCTCCACGTGAGCGTAGCCGCGGGCGAAAGCTAGTTATACCTATGTTAGTTTTATGTGTTATAAACATAAACCTTCCGAAATAAATTCTCATAAAATTTTTGAAAACCGAAAGTTATACGTTGCGCTGTTAAAAGGATATCGCGGTTTAGTAATAGGTACCTACTTAAGAATAGAAGATTCATTTTACTCAACGCCAAGTTAGATCGTCCTGCCATTTCACTCAAACATTGCTTTGCTGCTTCTAAATTATATTTCGGAAGCAAGCATTACTTCCAAACAATTTTGGGTCTTTGAAACTTACGCCGGAATCACTCGACCGTGCAGACATTTGAATCAGTCATGCATTCAAAAGCCGGTTGAAATTACCCAGAGGATATATAAATTACCTTTACACTATCTTAAAACGTGGCGGGAATGTAATACGAAAGCTCTGTATATAACTACTATACAGTAAAAAAAGAACTTTGAGCAACAGTCGGTAATCAGAAAAAAAAGAGGTTAGTAAAAGAAAAGACTAAGGCTGTGGTGAAACTTTAACCCCCTTTTCCACCTGATGAACATTTCTCATCTGGACATGAGTTGCCTTGACTAACCTGGAAGTAGAACAGACTACGGACACAGGTTGGCCGAAACAAGGAAAACCTGTTCAGGTGTCGAATCATAGATGACTCAGCCCTAGAGTGTAAATGAGGTGAAGTTCCACAAACTATGGAAGTCTTAATCTTATGTCCTGCGTGATCTGTTCGTAACAGGAACTCTGATGGACGCTATTGAAGGTGCCAAACTTGTCGCCGAATTCTGGGCCGACTTAATTCAGGGGTCTACTCCCTAAGCGGTGTCCGTAATTTTGGACGAAGTTACGGGGGCGTCGTACTCCGTCTCACTTACGGTATGTTCGTAAGTGAGACGGAGTACGAAGCTCCTGCAACTTCGGCGATTAGCCATTAACAAGCTAAGAAGGTGTAACATACACGTTACTAGACGGTGCATAGTTCTAAAAAGCTCAGTAGCTCTACTTCTTCTCTTAACTCTTTACCAATAGTTAGCTAAACAAACATTCAGTAGTAAATTAGGATTCATAATCATAATTTGGACGTAAATGATTTCTATCATTGCCAGCTTGGAAGTGAGCGCGTCAATGACTCCTTCGTGCAAATAGCTCCAAACACAAACACGGTCGCTACTTTAACATTTTTCATCATCATCATCAGCCTATAACGTTCCCACTGCAGGGACACGGCCTCCTCTCAATGAGAGGGAGTGGGCTATAATCCACTTTAACATTAGTACTCCCAAAATGATCACAAATTAAAAGCGCTTATCCTAAAAGTTGGCAACGTTGCAAATAGCTGTCAAGTATTTACCTGTTTTGATTAATTTGGCAATATTACTGTATGGAAATAAGAAATGTGGCTAACTAGTGAACTAAAATATTGATTATGAAATATCGTAACACCGAATATTCAGTTTTAGATGTAAAAAAGACTTTCCAAATGCCTTTTTTACACCTAAAACGGTTACAACATCAAATTCAGTGTTATAACTGCAATTCATTATTAATATTCTAGTTCGCTAGTTAGCGACACATCCACATTTCGTATTTCCATACAGTAATATTGCCAAAATACTCAAAACAGCGAAATATTTGACATCTAATTGCGACGTTGCGCACTTTCAGAATAAACAATCTTTTAAAATATAACTGTGCTGACTGTCAGACAGCTAAGTAAATCTTATCCATTATTAGTTGCTTGCTGTTTTTACCATAGGTTAGTTGTTGTAGTGTTGTATGCAATACCTATGCCTAGCCTTTTCCCAACTCTGTTGGGGTCGGCTAGTCTAACAGAATGAAGCTGAAATACCAGTTATTTTTTTTTGCGCGACTGCCTCTCTTATTACACAACCCAGTTACTAGGTAATACGATACCCCTTAGTAAGACTGGTTATCAGACTTTTGGGCTTCTGACGAACCGTAACGACTGTCAAAGATATCGAATGATAGTCGGGACCAACGGCTTAACGTGTTTTCCGAGGCACGATAGGGTGTTGAAATGTATTGATGGTAGACCCATCCAGGAACCGGCAAGCGTAGCTTAAGGCGATGATAACCGACTTTTAATGATATTATACTGAATATCACGTCTAAACGAGTAGTGTGAATAATTTAGAAAAAATATATGATAAATTATGTATGTATTACATAGTGAAATTAATTTGTAAAGTTATGTCTAACGCAGATAAAAAACTGAGAATCACGAAAAATCTATCAAGCGTATTTTTCTAAAACCTTCACCATTTTAAAGAAAGTTTAATAATTGATCTTTCAGTATACGTGTTTTATTAAAATACCTTTTGTTTTATGAATAGTAAATTAATAATGTGTCTAATTTGGGACAGCGCTTCTTGATGGGCGAGTCCTATTACTGGCTGGACGTCCGACGCGTTGCGTGAACTCAGTACAGAACACGCGAGCTTACCACATAATATATCTGCGTCTTAGCCATCGATTGACCCGTGTGGCTGTTAATATTTAGCCACGAGCCCCGTTATTTATTGTAATCATCATCATTTGCCTCTGAAATCCCACTGGAACACCTCTTTTCATGTCCCAAATTCAGTATTCGAAGTCATTCAAAGGGTAGGCAACTTACCCGCGGTGCCTCTGGTTTTGTGAAGTCCATTCCATAGTCGGTGTCGGTGGTAACCACTTTGGGATGCCTACCTACCGCACGTGTGGCGTAAAAAATAGAATTCTTCGATGAACACTAAAAGCCCCAACAAAGGATGTCATAACATCTGATGTGTTATGAACAGGTAGTTAATGATAAATCGATTTTGAAAATGCAATTTGTGATGTCACGCGAGGACTGAATTATCTGTGGGTTTTAACCGTCGTATGTAGGCTAAGTGGGTTTGATTTCCCATAGTATTGGTTCTGTTTAAAGAAGCTAAACATAAATATATGGGATATTTATGTTTTGCGGTTATTTTTCCAAAGTTTTCTACTGACGAATTAAAGAAATCGGTGTTGATTGTAATCAGCCCATGAATGTTCATTCGTATCAATGAACTGCGAAGCATCTCGTTGCCGAAGAAAATAATTCTATTCTGCAATTGATTTAAAATAACTATAGTTTATGAACATGACAACATAATTATGTAAGTATATAGTTCCGATTCCCGTCTAAAACCATCGCGTGAAGGACGATCCCGTTTTTGTTATACAGCTAAACAGACGGACAAAAGCCATGCGTTAGGGTTGGCGCGGCTCAATAACATAATAAACGTATTTTCTTTCTAATTATTTTTTGTTAAGTTAATGACTTGATTTTGACAAGTTTGGTAATCTATTGACAAAACATGGAACAACAGCTGCTAGTCTTTACTGCATGAAAACTATGTTATTCAGCAAAGCACTTATGGTTTTACAATGAGATCAGCTTAGGCTACTAAGTAAGTAAGTATAAAGTCCGAAGAGCTTTGACCTAACAAATTATACAGCTATTTTAATTTAGAGGTACGGTACAGACGCCAGCACAACCTACCCAAAACTGTCAAATTTTCCCAATCAAATTTGAACCTTATGCTATAGTTATAAAGTTGAAAATCTATTAAATTAATTTGACACGTTGTAGTAGGTTGACGTGCTGGCTAATTATAATAAAAGCTCATTACATCAATCCACTACATTTCAAAATTTGGAAGTACTTAATTTAAATTGAATTGCTAACTGGTACCTCTAAAACTTTCCCATTTCGTAGTTCAATTTTACGGGTTAGTAGTCGATTCGCACGAAAATTATCCGCACGATCGTGCGAATCGTCCCCTTTCAATAAAAATATTTTTTTAGTAGGCGATTCGCACGGAAGTATTTAAATTGCGTGCGAATCGACCCCTTCAAGAATTAGTAGTATGCGATTCGCACACACCTATACTTTATCGAAAAGTTTCAAGAAAAAAGTACTATCACGTACAAAATGCTTTCTTTTAATACAGGACACAAATAAAACGATTTTTAAGGAAATCAAGTTTTTATATTTTACTTTGTATCTATCAGAAAGTGATTTTACATCATTCACAGTTTAAATAACTTAAAACCATAATTATAACCAAGATTACAAATAAAATCACAGTTAGTAGGTACGATTTATAATCAAATATTTGGTTTTGCATTTTTACAAGTAAGTACTCTTTTTCCGTACACTTGCATTTACCTTAAATCATCACAAATTACTACTTATTAGAGTTTTTACCGAAATCAACTTTTTATGAACCCCTGAGTCTTGTTAAAAATAATGTTGTTTAGAAAAGGTAAGTCAAAATTAAATAATTAACGTTATAATGGTCTAAAAGCTAATTTTAAAAACAACGAAAAATATAACGAAACTATAAATATATAAATCTTTTTAAATATTCGTAATAACAATATAAAAATCGTTTTAATTAGCTAAGGTATGGTTTTAAATGTGGCAATTAAATAAACAAAAACAAAATATTTTTTCTCTATTAAGTATTAACTAGTACAATTTTGGAGTATTATAGTAAATGTAATAAAATAACAGTCACAAAATCACAGTTACTATAACAACAATATTTTGCTCTAATAGGTAAGTTTCTTTGTTATCTTTAACAGTTAGTATTATTTGTATAAAAATACACCGGCAATTTATTAAATCTCTCATTTATGGTGTTCATATTATAAGTTTTCATATTAAATACTGACAAAACTTTTCATCTTACCTCTTAACTAGTATTTTGTGCCTGACTGCGATGCGAATAGAGAATTATTGAATTTTAATATTAATATTCTAGAATATTGTACATGACTGTACTTAGATTTATTATTCGCACATTTTGTTAAGTGTGCGAATCGCATACTACTAATTCTTGAAGGGGTCGATTCGCACGCAATTTAAATACTTCCGTGCGAATCGCCTACTAAAAAAATATTTTTATTGAAAGGGGACGATTCGCACGATCGTGCGGATAATTTTCGTGCGAATCGACTACTAACCCAATTTTACTAATTGATAGAACTTTCAATTAAATGTGTATCAATTTAATTTAATTTGTTATCTTTATGAACTGGCACTTTTGTTGTTATATTTATATTATTTCATCAATTAGTTTTCCAGAGTTTTTCACTTTGTGGAGCAATATTATTTTGGTAGGATTTTTAGGGTTCCGTAGTCAACAAGGAGCACTTATAGTTTCGCAATGTCCGTCTGTCTGTCTGTCCGCGGTTTAGCTCAAAAACTATTGGTACTATAAAGTTGTAATTTGGCATGAATATATGTTAATGACGCCAAAAAAGTGGTAAAATAAAATTATGAAAAAAACTATTATTTAGGGCACCTCCCCTACATGTAAAGTGGGGATGATAATTATTTTTTTTCGTCCTTCCCATAGTGTGGGATATCGTTGGATAGGTCTAGGGCATCCAATCCCGCAGCATTTTTGTGATCTCGGTATTTGCGGGATTGATATTTCTCAATCCCGCGGGATCTCGGTATTGGCGGGATCCCGCAAGTGTGTATGTGGTACATTAAATTGTATATTAGTAAATATAGTGTAAGGATTGAAGGATACAAAAGAAATAAAAATCAACATAGCTTTATTAGTTTTAATTATCAAATCAAGCAAGAAGTACGATTATAATGACATATTATTTTTTTTGGAAATGTTTTCGTAAGATACATAATGTATCTAATGTATCATGATATCATCTGGCCGCCCCCGGCCGCCGCGGGCGCGGGGGGCGCGACACGGCCGCGGCGATTCACTCTTTTCGCTCGCTCGCTTGTCAGTAGTCGCGCGGCAGCGCGCGTAGGAGGGTGTTTCTAAAATATTAGATTATATTAAAATATTATTATTATTAATTTCTATAGGTCATTCAAAAATATTAGGGGTTTTCGAAGACTGTTTATGGATTAAGTAAACTTTTCGTGACTTATCAAGCTTTAAAGTTCAAATTTTCGAGAGTCAAGTCCCCCCCTTCTACCAACTAAACGGTTGTAGTTAGAAATTCAAATGGCACCTATATATGGGAGAACATGTTTTTCAATTACAAAGTTAAGTTTGTTCTTACGATAAATTCATTCCAACTACGGAACCCTTCATTGTGCGTGGTCCGACACGCACTTGGGTGCGTGGTCCGACACGCACTTGGCCGGTTTTTTGAGTTTTATTAGGTAGGTGTTTATGATCGCAATGTCTATTTAATGAATTATTGAAACTGTCGATGAACGCTTTTTATTATTAAACCAATACAGTCTGTCTTCTGGTTGACATATGTATAACTCTTCCAAGCTGCGCCACTACTCTTTTCACTACTTCTTCATCAAGTTTATTCATTTCATCCTCCATTACATATGTATCTTTACAAACCTTTATAATTTAGTCATTAACATCACTTACCGTTACTTAATAACATTGAATACTATTCTTAGCCAGCCTATTATCTAAGTGGTCTGCAAGTAAATGACTCCTGCGTGACGTAAGCGATACATTTACTGACATGTTATAAACACTGCAATTACAATACAAGAACAAAACGTGGCAAGTCTTAGGTTTTGTCATATTATTATTGCTGTATTGAAGATGTGAGGAAAACAATGTTGCAGTTAAATAGACTCTAGTGACCCGCCCCTGCTTCTCATTGCGCACGGGTGCAACGGTGACATGACAAAAACCGACCAAGTGCTAGTCAGACTCGCATACGAAGGGTTCCATTCCACTGTACAATATTTAGCAAAAAACAACGTTTCTTGTATGGAGACCACCTTTTTTTTTGGCTGGGAAATTATCAAATAACTTCTCCCGCTCTAGGCGGAGCGGGAGGGCGTGTCGGGCTCTTACTGACTTAAACCCACCCGTGTTCCTTCTGTTGCCTGTACGTTGCCAGGGGCCACGGGATACCATTCGGTGTTTCCCGCGACCCCCATGGGGACCATCTTTAATTTTTTTTTTTTTTTTTTTGTTATAGGTAGTGGCAATAGAAATACGCAATCTGTGAAAATTTTAACTGTCTACCTACTATGGTTGATGAGTTACAGCCCGCTGATAGACAGATGGACACCGGGGCTTAGTGATAGGGTTCCGTTTGGCACCCTTTGGGTACGGCACCCAATTTTTTTTATTTATGATCTATAGCTAAGCCCACGTTCGCACGTATGTAAAAGTATGGCGCACTGGATTTTCAACTATGGGTGTTGAGCCGAGCGTTGAGAATCCAACGCGCTGGGACGCACTCTCGTCCCAGCACGTTGAAAAAACACACGGTTGGATTTTCAACTGTCGGCGCTAAGCAGGGCGTTGAAAATCCAGTACACGAAAAAAAATCGCCGTGATTTTATTACGTCCGTGCGTCTGTGCGAACGTGGGCTAAGTCAATGTATTATACACATAAACCTACCGGAATAAATGCTCTTAATTATGGTGAAAACCGCATCAGAATCTATTCTGCAGTTTAGAAGATCTTAACGGTCACACAGATAGACTCGAAAAGCGACTTCTTTTTTAAACCGACTCTCAAAAAGCATGTTTTTTATGTATGTCCACCGATTTCTCGGTCAATTGTGGACCGATTATGAACATTATTTTTTGTTTGAAAGGGTTATGCTCTCGAAAATTATTAAAATTTATATTGGTCCACCATATAAATTTAAATAATTTTACTTGGATAGTTTTTGAGTAAGCTTCAACAATACGTATTTTTCCCACTTAGTATAAGTGGATGACATGATACGTTCCAGTCGCTGTTATTTACATAGTCTATAGGTGTATTCGAATTTGTGGGTAGGTACGAAAACTAAAAAAAAAAAAAAAAAAACTTTTTACAACAAAAAAAACAACCGACTTCCAAAAAGGCACAGTGAAAAATAATTTTAATTTCGGAAGTCGGTGGTAAAAAAACAAAAAGTCTAAACCAAAGACACCGACTTTAACCTTCGGCCCGTCGCATGGGGTCTTTGAAAGCCTAGGTGTTAGAAAAACGTAAAATTAACACATTTAAAACTATCCAGGAGTTTTAGTACTTCAGGTAACCTCCGAAATTAGATTATAGTTAGCGCGCATCGCCGCTAACTTCAGTTCGCGCGCCAGCGCAGTGAGATACAGACGTGTTTTTGGCGCGAGGGCCGTAAAAGACCCCACGCGACGAACCCCGTAAGTAAAATTGAATTGTTTGATTGTTGTTTGATTTCTTTTGTAACATGTGTTTTATTCATTTTTTTATTGTTTTAGATTATAATTAAATTATAATTGACTTCTAAAATGTGTGAAGAACAACAACGACGTATATTGAGTTGGTTAGAAGATGAATCTGAAGATGTTTGCGGTGGCGAGGAGGAAGAAGATGAAGTCGCTACATGTCTGGATGAAAGAAGTGAGCATAACACGGATTCGGAGCAAGAATGTGAGGATTTGGTGCGTACAGAACAACATGAGGTACCTTTGGAGGAACCGGATCAGGTTTTAGAATCGTTTGATGAACAGCACATGGAATTGGAAAGTTCGTATAGTGATGATGATGATGAGCCCTTGATAAATATATCATCACAGAACTTTTATATTGTCAAAAAGAGAGAGAGAAATGGCACCTATAAAATTATTTCCAAATGGAGGAAGACACCTTATCCACAAGGTGTCAGAACAAGGCGACAAAATATAGTTACGGAGCAACCAGGTCCACAGGGTGCAGCACGGGAGGTCAGTTGTCCTTCAGAGTCATGGCTCCTATTTTTGGACGTAGATATGTTACAGCATGTTGTGGATTGCACTAATATAAAAATAATATCTATGCAGACAAATTACGAGAGAGAACGAGACTGCGAACAAACGAACTTGATTGAACTGAAAGCATTGATTGGGGTTATGTATCTAATTGGGATACATAAATCATCACATACTTCGATTGATGACATTTGGATGGCTGATGGTACTGGGATCGAAAAATGTCGCGCTGTCATTTCTAAGCAGCGATTTCAGTTTTTACTCAGAGCCCTTCGTTTCGACGACATTACAACTCGCCAAGAACGGAACTCCATTGACAAACTGGCGCCAATTAGACAGACCTATGAAGCATTTGTGAAGAATTGTGAAACATATTACAAAAACAATGAATATGTTACCATAGATGAAATGTTGGAGAGTTTTAGAGGATCGTGTCGATTTCGCCAATATATGCCCAGTAAACCGGCAAAATATGGGATCAAGTTATTTTCTCTGGTGGATGCCGTAACATTCTACACAAAAAAGTTGGAAATATACGTCGGAAAGCAGCTAGAAGGTCCATATTTTCATGATACATCAACAAATGCCCTTGTCAAGAGAATGGTAGAACCTATAGCAGGAACTGGACGTAATGTAACTATGGACAACTGGTTTACCAGCGTTCCTTTGGCTGAACAGCTCCTAACAAACTATAACTTGACAGTAGTAGGCACATTGAGAAAAAACAAGCCAGAAATCTCAAATGACTTCAAGCGAAAGGGGTTAGAAGAATGCTCCACAGTGTTTGGGTATAAACCGACAGAGACCTTACTCTCCTACTGCCCGAAAAAGGATAAGACTGTACTACTGCTTTCAACAATGCACCACGACGGCGTAATAGATGAATCTTCTGCGAAAAAGCTTCCAGAAATCATAAAGTTCTACAATAAAACCAAAGGAGGAGTAGATAAGTGGACAAACTCATCGGTACTTACTCAGTCGCACGTGTTTGCTACCGCTGGCCGCCGAGGTTGTTTTTCACATTTCTTGATGTTGGAGCTGTAAATGCTCACATAATATGGGATACCGTAAGTCAAGAAAACAAAATGGGACGCAAGTATTTCTTGAAAATGCTAGCATTTGAATTGTGCCGTCCTCAATTGCAATCGCGGGCCACTATTTCAACTTTGCCTCGGGAATTGAAACAGATCATAAGGCGATTCACACCCCAGCTTCAGAATATTCAACCTGATGCAAACGACATCGCTCCTATGAGGAAGCGCTGCATATATTGTCCAAGACGAACAGATAGAAAATTCAAATCAATCTGCCACTTTTGCAAGGGTAACATATGCCCTACACATACTAAACTGGTATGTACTGACTGTGTCCAAACGGAAAATTAGTCTGATTTAGTTTGATAAAAGTTGTGTTTTTTTTTTGATGGTGCGAGCCAAATTTTATGTTACAATGTTGATTGTTCTTATGTGATCTCATATAGGTATAATATAAATTAAAGTTCATTGATTTAGTTAGAATAAAAATATTTTTTCTGTGATGTGATCTCAAAGAGAGAAATTTATGTTCCTAATTTAAGATTGGAAATTTAAACAATAAATAAATAAATATTTTTGATATTTTTTTTGTAATTTTATTTTCATTAAATAAATAAATAAGAAACTGCTAAAATAGTTGGAAAGATACAAATTTTAAGGGGTTTTATAGGCGTTTTATTCTTGAGGTTTTGAGGGACCCCACGCGACTAACCGCGTTATTAAAAGATGCGCGACGGGCCGAAGGTTAAAGTTACTTGTCACTTTGTAGTGCTTTGTTTGGAAATCGTTTTTTTTTTTAAAGATTTTAGTGAGTTAAAATAAATTAATTAATAATATTATGCTGTAAGATTTCATCTCACAACCTTATCATAACAATCAAATAACCAATACAACCTTGAACTGAAATAAAAACACTCCTAAAATTATTAAAATTAGAAAAATCTTGTGTCAGCCCTGACCTGTTAGATCACCATTGCGTAGTCTACGATACTAATGTCATAATGGTTTATTTATTCATTGGCTTACTCGAAGCGCCTCCACGCATCGATGTGACTCATTAAGAGTACACACAAAGATATCATGTTATAAATATACGACCGGAGAGAAATCAGGCGCACGACCAACGGCTTAAAGTGCTTTCCGAGGCACGGGTGTAACACGCCGCCAACTTCACTTCGGAAAAACTGAACCCCGGATTGCCATCCCATCGGACTATGAGAGTGAGGGAAGATATAGTGCACCAGTGTTTGTCACCACGCGTCGATGGCTAGTCTCCGTGGCCGAAATTCGGTCTGGAGGACTATCTATACATTTTAAATAAAATCGTTATAGGTACTATCGCGGACACTGACGCCAGTTTCCGTGATAGTACATATAACAAGTACATTTCCAGTATAAGCTGACCTCTCATTGAATGAGGGGACAGCTTGCGTACACATTGCTAAAACAAGATGGGCATGCGTCCATTTGACTAAAAGTCAAACAAAAGTTTTAAGTCTGGCAACCTTGCTCGCAGTTGTAATAGGCAAAAATTTCGCTTCAAATTGACGAGGGCGACGACTGACGAGCTGTGTTTTTATTTCGTTATGTTTTTGCCACGTTGTGTTGGATATTTTTGGTAATATAAAACCGTAGTTCTTACAGATAGAAGGCGTATTTGTGTGATGAATTCGATTTAATTTTAAATGAATCCAGACATGATCGTCTCACTCACTTAAGGCAAAAATATTTCAAAGGACTCAAACCAGTTATAACCGTACAGTCTAACAACATAAGTAGCCAAAGAATACAGAAGTAAATATCAGTAATAATAAAAAAAATACAATTTGCTTTTAAGACCATAGCGAAGAATTAGTCAAATCAAAACAAAGTTACGCCAACGTGATTTGTAGTTGTTTACACGGTTCAGTCCACACACATTGGGAATTTTGGTCGTGTTAACCAACAGGGGGCATTGTTTAGAATATTAATGTAACACGCGGTTCAACAGTGGTCAGCCATGGCCATGAAGTAACACGATAGCTAAAGATGTAAGTCGATCAAAACGACAAATCAAAATTATTAGTAGTCACTTCAAATTCTACAATGTTCTTTGTTCTATTAAATTTTTAATTATTGACATTAAACTCTCTCTCTCTCTCTCTACTTGCTTCAGTTTCGTCATCCTCTTGACATTTAAATTCAAATAAATATTAATTGCATACCAGCAGGGCTATTCTATAACCATCTCACCGTGAAAACTTAGGTGAAGTGAGCACGGAGTGAGCTGTCAGTCCCTAGCAGCAGGTGGAATGACAGCTCACTCCACGCTCACTTCACATGTTTTCACGGTGAGGTGGTTACGGGAATCGACATGCAGATGTCTTAGTAAAAATGGTAAAGTTCACGTGAAACCCTGTCGGGCACAACAATTTAAATAAAAATTAAAAATAATTATCATTAAAAAAACAAATAAAATTACAAAATAATATCACATTTTAAAGTTGGGATATAAGTTTTTGCAAATTATACCTCTAGAAATCATTAGAAAGAATCATTTGAGATAAATAAGATCATACACAAATTAGAATTAAAAACATCAGTGTGTTTACTAATTAGTAAACACACTGATGTTTTTGATGTTTTTGTCTTATTACCCTTTGGGGGTAATAAGAGCGAGAGCGGAGCGAGTGGAGCTCTTTGTGTAGACGCTTGTCAGAGGAAGTACTACCACAAGAACTATGTACCATTTTAGGGGTATGAGGAACAGGGTATAAATTTCACTCATCCACCATAGAAAAGGGAGGACCCTCCGACCAGACGGTTATTGTGTCTGGCGGGCCGACCGCCCAACTGTTGTTGTCGGATATTCTTATATTTATGTCGTTCGAGCGGTAAACTCTAATTGCGCGATGCAGGGTTTGTGTGACGTCATGTCTTTGATGCTTAGTTCGTATATGGCGGTGTAACCGCTACAACCCACTCATAGGTAATCAGTGTGTATCGACAATTGTTTATGGATAAGAGTGGAGCGCGTCTTTGTGGACGGCACTATCTATATACAGATTATTACAACTTTCGTCAAACATACAACAACTTTCTAGAAATCGATTTGTTTCAATCGGAAAATTCCCTTGTGTTGGAAAATGTTCAATGCGTCCCCTGAATATTTAATTTGATGTCCAAATGTCACTATCATTATTTCCGTGACCAGGTCAATGGATTCTGACCATTATTATTGTATGGTGGTCTATGTTGTTTATCATTCAGGGTGGTACGACCTGTGGTCTGGTCATTAATTATGTAGGCTTCATCAATCAATACTCATTAATGCATTCCTACTTAGGGAAATTGATTTCTTATTCAATGCTTGGCTGATAGAAACGTTATGTGGAACTTTTGGATAAGAAAAGTTGTTCTTGTTTTTCTCTAGCTCAGTTTTAGTTAGTAGTTAATAATTACTTTGTAATCTTTCCAATATTGCGCTAGAACATTGATCCTCTACTTGGCTACCTACCTAACGAAATCTTTCTTAGGTTATCTATACAAATAAATATAACTAAAGTGTCTGTTTGTAATGTTAAAATAACAGCTTTTTACTGAATGCTTATGAAAGTATGTACGACGGTACTTAAAACAGAAAAAACATTTTGTTAAAGGAATGTCATGAATGATACTCGTAGTATGTACATTATATGAAACAGTTACAGGGCTTTTCTCTTTATGCATCAATTTTTTTTACTAAGCTGCGGAAAGAAATATTAGATTTTACATCTAGTGCACAAAACGAACCATTTTTATCCGAGACTTTTCTGAGACTGAGACGAAGGATAAGATGGTAAGGATAAAATGGTTTTGTGCACGAGTTATAAACTCTGCTTTTCACTTCGATTGAGAGGAAATAAAACAGTAGTATACCATAACATTTCTTTAATTAAAATTCAAAGTAAAATTAAACGACATTGATATTTGGCTTGGGCTGCAGACCTATACAGCCTACTATTACATTCATTTTGTAATAATAATTTTCTTAAATTAATTAAATAACCTACCGTACTTGAATTTAAATTATCTTTTATGCCTTAAAAAACACATAAGGCAAATAAATTAAAGTAAATATTATAAAATAACGAATTTTAACTATGAACTTCTTATTGTGTTTGGCTGTATGGCTCATTTTCTTTGCCTTAATATAGATACATTTATGAGTAGATACGTTAATGCTCTAGTGCACAAAATTCGATTTTGTGCAGCCTATATCCTGGACAAATAAGCACTTTCAGAGCATAAGAAGTGAAAAAAATATGAATTTGTTTATATTTGATTAAATACGACTATCAAAACGCAATTATTTGCAATATCTCAACGCAGAACCTGGGACGGTAGCTATGGAGCATACTCACCAGAATATGGTATTTCTATAATTGCTAATTAGCAGGATTTTGGTGATAGTGCTTAAGGCGAGGTTTTCCGTGTCTGTAGGCCTTTGAAACGCTACCTCCGCCTCCCCCAAATGCAGAGTGACGTATCTATTTACGATGCACTGCCGACCATTTCACGGAAAATCCATGCCACAGCATGATATTTGCAGTTGATCAACTGAACTAGTTTTTCTTAGATTCGATTTTTTCAATAAGTTTACATTTTATGGGACCTACGGTGTCGATTACTTAAAATGTCCTGTGTACCTAATGGGCGTTTTCAGTCCGTTTCGTCGCTGTCTGCGACGATATAGGTTACGATAACAAGACAAGGCACTAAACGTATCCGATCATCTGATCGCCAATATCGTGTCGATGTCGGATCGGTGTCGTTATCGGCTAATGTATTGTGTGTGTGCGTGCGTGTGTTTGTTTTGTGACAATCAATTAATTTTATTTATAAAATAAACAACATTTTTTCCTTTTCATATACCTACTGATAAGGGAGAGATCGTAGAACGTACAACGAAAAACATGAAGTTTAGGCCTCTTCTGTCATCTATGGTTTTAATAAAAATCAATAAAAAAAATCTCATTAACAGTCACCTAACCATAGCCACCCTTGTACAAACTGCTGATTTTTTTAGTGATAGCTGGGGTAGTCATGAATAATCTGTAAGAAGCAGTTCGTGTATCAGTGTTGTGCCATTAGGTAGTATATGAAGGAACGCAGACGTTTAATAAGTCACTTAAAACGAAAAACTTCGCAAGCAATGGGAAATTGCTACTGACGAGTGTTACTTGCGCGTTTCGACCTCAGGAGGAGCTGCTTCTCACACAGATAACTCTGTTACTTGCTCGCTAGCCAGCCAGTCGCGTCATCAGTCCTAAATCTCTGTATATTTTGGTCGCCGAGACCAAAACTACAAACAGTGTACAGTGAAGATTTATAAAATGTGGCTGTTATTTTAGTATATTGTGATGTCTTATGACTTTCACGCGAATGAAGTCACGGACAGAAACTAGTTTCAGATAAACATGACTTTGCGGTAGTAAGGTGAAAGTTTAAAATTATAATAGTGCTACTGGGTATCTCAACGGTCACGCAAAATGTAATTTTGATAGAAAATATCAAAGTCATAATTTCGTTCGTTATAAAAAGAACTATTGTGCAAAATTGCATGCTTCTAGACCCAGCGGTTTAGGTTGTGCATTGTCTGTCAGTGAATTTAAGAATTTTATCAAGTGAATTTAAGAAAAAAAATGGCGAATTTCCATACAAACTTTCATCTTTATTTCGTCGGGATTTTTGTTAAGTTGGATGGGCTAAAAATTGTCTTACTGTTTCGCTTATACTGTGACCATATTTTTTTGTTTTGGATATTTCCCACCGCTCATGAAGATTCGTAAATATTGACGGCTATATACGAAGTAACAATTGCCATAATTTATTGTCAAGTGACGTACCTAATTTCGATGTCCTAAAATAATAGATTCGATAAATTATAGCTGTAGCAAGCTATAATTTATCGAACCTAATATTTTCGAAACAGTAAGACAATTTTTTCCCTTCGACTTCTTTCCCTTACTGCTTTGACCACCTTTTTCGTACGAACACTACGTGGACGGCCAGATCTTTTTCTGTCACAAACAGAGGAGGTCTCATTGTACCTATTAATAGCCCGGTACACAAACATTTGACTAATACCAAGCGTATGGACAGTTTTATCGAATCTATTATTTTAGGACATCGAAATTTTAGAACGACATTTTATCGTTTATGTGTCGTATAAAGTATCGTAAACAGTGACTTTTTGTATTCAAAACTGAAAGTTGTTCATACTGAGCCAATACGATAAAATCACGGATTCAAGAAAAAAATTGTGTTGCTGGCTCCGCTATTCGAAAAATATTGTTATATTTTATTTGTCTTACGTTTAATATCAGTTTCTCAATTGATTAAGAGTGTTATGTTTTATCTGTGTCAGTTTCATATCAGTTGATTTAAAGTGTTGGTAAAATGAGTGATTCTGGAAGTTACGCATTTTAATAAATAAAATAGAAATGGCGCCGTTGCAAATTAAACATTATTTAGTAATAATAACAAGTGCTAGTATATTTGTTGAGAAAATACAACGACGAAATAAGAAAAGTAACACTGTGCTTTATTTAATCTCCTTACTTCTTAATTGATTACAATATAATTACGATTTTTATCGTGTTCCATACATTTGTTCATGTTAGTATAGCACTTTTGTTTGAAACACCATTTCTTTTTAAATTTTCTTTGTTCTTGCGAGAGTGATAGTTGTTTGAAATATTTCATATGCAACCGACAACCGGACAAATTGTATATGATGTGTTTATTAATGTAGGATTTGATATTAGCAAAGACAATTCGATAGAGAGTGAATATAGTAACATTGATGAATCTGATTAAAAAATCAAAAAAAGACTTCTTCATAAACGACCACAAAAAATTATATATCGATAATAATTTGTAATGTGTCTAGCACTATTGTAAGATGACAGTTAAACGTCATCATATCGCATAGAAATAATCTCACTTTCGAAAACAATGTTATGAATTAAAACTATAATAAAATAACGAAATATTTTTTCTGAGCTGTCGCAATTTCATATATAATGTGTTCTTCTTTTATTAGATTTTTTGTAACAACTGCAGAGAGAGCGTATTTTTAAAAATTTTGACACAGGTCCACCTCCGATGACGTCCCGCAGGACTCTGAGCGCGAGCCGATTTAACCCGATTTACTATATTTGGGTTTATTTAAAAAAAAATCTATTAAACTTAAAAATCCAATCTTTAAATAACCTCTAAAATACGATTACCTCATCA
Source organism: Xanthia togata (assembly GCA_963853775.1). Classification (NCBI taxonomy): domain Eukaryota; kingdom Metazoa; phylum Arthropoda; class Insecta; order Lepidoptera; family Noctuidae; genus Xanthia; species Xanthia togata. Next base: position 4,002,782 of record OY970802.1, on the reverse strand, counting down.
TATATGCAATTTTCATATTGTTTTGTGCTGTAATTAGGAAATGAAACGAAAAATGGTTTTGAAATCGACCCTGTTTCGGATTTTTTTTCGATCGAGCAAATTACAATTTATCGTGTTTTTAACCTTTAGCGTCCCTCAAACAAGGATGTATCTATGACATATCTTTTTTTCAGGACCCAAATACACTAGTTTGACCATTTAAAATTGATTTTAAAACAGGCAAATTCGTAAAACCTCCCCTTAAACTATTATGAGACTTTTATTACCTCTTTTTTAGAGAAGTATTACAGGACAATACGTTAATTATTATTGATAACTCAGTAGGTACTGTTCCATCAAATCTAAGACATTTTGGAGAAGCAGAATCCTGTCCCTTGAAACACAAGAGTATTATTCCAAGCTTTGGAGCCAGTACTTATTAGTATTTGCAACATGTTTTATATAAATATGTATTTGCTTATTGTGTATGACATTTTTTTTAATGAATCCACTATGTATACGTTTTTTGTAGAATTAAGCTTCCATGGCAACATTAAAATCTATTGATGTCAGCTTCAAATCAGAAATGTTTTAATTTAATGTCATTACGGTCATTACTCCTTGATGTGTCGTTGTAAATATTTGTATTTCTACTAGTTTTATTTGTTTTGTGGTGAAGTATAGAATACGAGGATTGTACGTAATCCAGGTGTGTAGAGATGATCGAGTCTAATGCAATGCCATAGGTTACAGTTGATGCTGATGAGTATCGTATGATGATACTGGCGACAAGCATGATGACTACGCTGGATACTTAGTTATTCGGAGAAGTTCTTCTCAGTTTAGAATGATATAATATTATAAATATGCTTTATTTCATTACGAAGTTTCGGGAACTTCGTCTGCTATCTAGGATGTAAATTATAGCTTATGCCCTTACCCAGGGCAAGGTTTATCTGTGTGCCATCCAAATCCGTTCAGCTTTTTAAGCGTGAAAGCGTAACAAACAAACATAGGTACCTACTCACTTTCGCATTATAATATTAGTTTGGACGTTCCATCAAATCTTGCTTCCAGCAACATGCACGGCTTCAGAGGCTTTCTCCGCTGAAACACACGATAAGCCTATTCTCGAACGATATTTCTGAAGTATTTGAAATAATTTAAATTGTTAATAAAGAATATAATTATATGTAAGCCACATAGAAACATAAATGCTATGCTACAATAAAGATAGAAGGTGTATTTTTAAATCGACACTATGGGGTCGTGAATTTAGGTCGCGACCGACATTTGATCGATATCATTTTACTATATACAATCGCAGAAAATAGTGGAAAATTCTATAAATGATGTTCTTGTCTATTATGGTCTATGAAAAATCTACTCACCATGGGTAACTAAACTATACTCTTGATTATTTATAAATACAGTAGTGGTTAGAGATGATTCAGGTTTAATAGAATATACTGTACTGTAGCTGAATGTACTGTACTGTAGCTGGTAAAGTTTAAGTTCTTTGAGAATAGGTACCGTTTCAAAGACCACCAGCGGGGTTACGTAACACACATATAATAGCAATCAATGGCAATGCCTTTCATATTTCAATACAAATCAGGCACGTTCATTGCGTTATTGAGCAGACAACTTTTTCAAACCTATGAAGCATTGGATTAGGAATATCGTTAAAAACCCTCGGATACTGAACGAAAGTGTGATATTTAGGTAGTAGTTACGGTAGATGTCTTTGAAATGATACCTATTCTGCATCAAAAGAGTTGAAGTTCATTGCCAACTGGTCAGTACCTATGAAGCATTGGATTAGGAATATCGTTCAAAACCCTCGGATACTGAACGAAAGTGTGATATTTAGGTAGTAGTTACGGTAGATGTCTTTGAAATGATACCTATTCTGCATCAAAAGAGTTGAAGTTCATTGCCAACTGGTCAGTACCTATGAAGCATTGGATTAGGAATATCGTTCAAAACCCTCGGATACTGAACGAAAGTGTGTTAGTTAGGTAGTAGTTACGGTAGAAGTCTTTGAAATGATACCTATTCTGCATCAAAAGAATTGAAGTTCATTGCCAACTGGTCAATACACAAAGAAAATTAACGTGGTCGCGCTTTATTGATTAATGATTAGTCCCATAATAGTACTACCAATAAAATTACTTACTTTCAAGTTCATTACATTAAGAGGTGGTACTCATAAAACTGAAGGAATAATGATTAATGAAGATGACGATTCTAATCAGGGCATTGTCATTAGTTGATCAGATCCCCAACAGCGTGTCATTCTAAGGATTTAGCTTTCACTCAAGTGATCGCAAGTATTCGAAAGTGAACTCACTTTAAAATAAATTATCGCAGATGAATCACACTTTGACTGCATTTAAATTTTGCAGTGGAATAACACCACAGTTTAATGATTTAGTTCGCGAAGTGGACATCAAAATAGAATAATGATCCTGATGTCATGCGATGTTATCACGCTCCTGCAACAATTAGACCAATTTACTCATATAGCTATACGACAGATGTTCAACAGATTTTCAAGAGCATTTGTAATTTCAAGGTTTATTGCGTTAAAGTTTAGGGACAAATGCTTGTAATTGTTTACAGAAGTACATATCTGTTACGTATATCTAGTTGTTATTGTCAACGTGTTTCCTCATTCTTTGCTACTTGATCAATTTGTGTCTACGTTTAAAATTGTTATAGATAGAGAATTTTTAGTTCCTTCAGAGCAACGGCAGAGGCAATTGCTGCCGTCGACGGCTGGCGTGGACGAGTGTCCACGGCTGCAGTTGCCTCTACCGTAGACGCATGTCACTAGTGTATGAGCACTGGCACTCAAACTGGACAAAGAACTATGTCTTTCGTTTTTAAATAGACGTTAACCCATCTTGCTCTTGATGTGCAAGTTTGAATTCTGTTGTAATATCATCGAGATCTTAACGGTATAAATTATTATCGGCAATTGTTTTTATGCTAACTAATAAATATTTATTAACTTTCCCCTCCTTATTTACGACCACATTGTCAATCAAGACTCATGTTTTTGGCCTGTTCTCATTACCATTGTATGTATGAACGATAATTTGCAACATGTCCCGTCTGACTTGGATTGACAACAAGTATGTTTTTATATCGATTTCACTGTCTCATTTGCCTTGTCCCACTGCTTTTAATTAATTAATTATTCGTCAGTATAGACATAATAGTATTAAAATACAGCTGAGAGCTTTATCTGATTTGACTGAAAGCTGATATCGAGGCCCAAGGACTTATAATGATGAATATTGTTGGAACACAGGCTCACAAAGCAGCAGTGTAACTAAACATGTCATTTTGTATAACAAATGAACTGAAATAAAAAGTATGGCAAATATTGTTTCCTACTCGTAACATGACGCAGTAGACATAATTTAAGATTTGTTAATGTTGCCCAATTATAAACAAACATGACACACGTCAAATATTTAAATGGTCGCTGAGATACTGATTTTCATACTCTTCAAATTAACATTTAGCTAAATGATGTAACAGCTACATACGGCGGTAGATATTACGGAATTGATGACGACATCCCTCGGAAGCCAATTTTAGTATCTGTCATAAAGAAATAAAGTCTGCTGTAAAAGAAGCTATCATGTCACCTAGCTGTTAGATCTTTATGGTTGTCGCACCTGTTAATGGTAACTTATTCTCTTCTTCACGCATATCTTGCATTATCGATTTCTCTATAAAATGTGTTTATTATCAGTTGTCTATTTATTTTAAGGCGGGTCTAGCTTTTGTCATTTTTATGCTTTGGTTTTTTTATCATTTACACTTCTATTTTGTATTCTTTCAAGTTTATTATCACTTACCTTATTGATTTCATGGATTTTTATATTTAACACATCGAATTTTTTTTTCCTCACCTACATATTGCATACTAAGTAATTTAATTTCAATCATACAAAACCAACAACTAAATATAAATAGAATTACTATGTAGGACGCGCCCGTTGGCATTGAACGAAATAACCATAGCAGTACAATACCTTGACGCCATGGAGATGGAGTGACGTCATAGCTGCACCATACTTTATTAACAAGGCATCCATTCATTCACACATGCTCGTTGAAACAAGGAGACATTACGACAATTTGAGAGTTACGACATTTAGCGGCAGTTGTGTCATCTGGCCCTACCTTATTTCGGAATACAACTGCTAATCATGATTTACGTGTACAAGATAATTAAGCGTAATTTGTAGGTAATTTAATTTTGACATCAATCAAGTTTTTTTTTTGCACTGACATTAAAGTTGGAATCCCATTTAACTTAAAGTGAATCCGCAGTTGTAGCCCGCGAAATTTGAATTTTATTATTATATATTTTTTTATAATTCATATTTTGGTCAACACTTACCTATAAATATCTCTAATAAAATGCATAATAAACAAAAGTAGTGTGACGGACAGGAAATGTGCCGATTGGACCCGAGAATTGCGGCTGAATAATTTCCACAAGGTCGCCATCAAAGTGGACAATAACAACCATGCAACGGTGATTTCCATAAATTAAATCTAGCTGTGTTATGTTTTAGAACATATAGAATCAGTACTTCAGCAGTCAGATAAGAGTACACTACAAACAAATATAAACAAACAGACAACAACAAAAATAAATTGATGGATAAATATACCTATACATATACATCCATCGATTAAACTGACTGACAGCAGTCCATTGCCGTTTTTGCCTTTAAAGAACCAAACCCTAAGAATCCAAGAACTGACAAACCCAAATAAGTTCTTGCAACATTTTTAGGGTTCCGTAGCCAAATGGCAAAAAACGGAACCCTTATGGATTCGTCAAGTCTCAGGTCCGTCCGTATGTCACAGCCACTTTTTTCCGAAACTATAAGAACTATACTGCTGAAACTTAGTAAGTAGATGTATTCTGTGAACCGCATTAAGATTTCACACAAAAATAGAAAAAAAAAACAATTAATTTTGGGGGTTCCCCATACTTAGAATTGAAAAAAAAAAAAAAACATCGTACCAATACGTGTGTAATATCTATGTATAGGTCTTCAAAAATGATATTGAGGTTTGTCATTTTTTTTTTTAAACTGATTAGTTTGCGCGAGAGACACTTCCAAAGTGGTAAAATGTGTCCCCCTGTAACTTCTAAAATAAGAGAATGATAAAACTAAAAAAAAATATACGATGTAAACTTCCACCGAAAGCTGGTTTGAACGAGATCTAGTATGTAGTTTTTTTTTAATACATCATAAACCGTAAACTCAATTTAAAAAAAAAACACTATTAAAACATCGATCAAAGTTATAACGAACTACAAGAACTTTTATATTTTTTTAGTTGCTGCTACGGAACCCTTCATGGGCGAGTCCGACTCGCACTTGGCCGCTTTTTTTTGTTCAATCCATGGACATTAGAGGCTGATACTTTGGTGATGATGATTTAGACACATCAGGATTTTGCATCTGGCAAAAAGATCCTATAATAACTACTAATTACTGTACTATTTAAGAAATAATTTCCCAAGAAATAACCGTGACCAGCAAGCATAGTTTCAACACTTTTGAAACGAAATCGTCTATTTTATGTGCAGTTTATGACTCATTTCCTTGGCCGCTCACACAACAGTCTGTAGGGCAGCGTGACCCATTTTTATAGCCTGTATATCAAACGACATGGCAAACATTCAAACTTGCGATGTTTGAGATTTATGAGAAGATGTAATCGCGTTCTGTTCCGTCTTGATTATCTTTAAAGGTAAAGTTGTAGGCTATCTTGTTACTTAGGGTAAGTATGTACTATAAGACAATGTTACAATAACCCTATTTGTCAAATCTTAGAAACCATAATGTGGTTGAGTTATTAAAAAAAAAAAAAAAAATACATTTATTTCGACCATCTTAGCTCATAGGTGGAGTACACACAACTACAAAATATACATAAACAAACACAAATAAAAATACTTATATTTAATCGGCTCTGCTGACGGCATGCCTATTACAACAGTGCCGTATATACGGGTAGTCCATCCGTTCCGCGATCATCGCCAGGACATCATTGGTGCTGCCCCATACCCTACGCAGTAGAGACGCGCCCCGCTTGCGCATGGTCGCGTAGAAGCAATCGGTGCCTCAGCGAACATACCCGAAGCGCTGCAGTAGCGAGGCAGCCGCAATACAGCCCGTTGTTGAATTGAACGCGAAGGGCCCCGTATGATGCGCGCGTGTACTTCGCCCACAGGCTGCACGTGTGTACGCCCTGACGAGCGTTATCTTCACCTCCCTCAAACAGCGTGCAAACCTACGTGCGAGCATGTTCGCCCGCACCGACAAGGCCCTCCGTTCCGCTCCATGTCAGCATTGTCCTTGAGGTCGGTCGTGACTATATGTCCTAAATACTTATATTGGTCCACCCTTTCGAGTGCAACACCGTTTAGAAAAACGGGTGGATAATTTAGTGAACGCTTATTGCTAGAGACTCGCATTTCCATGTGGCGAATCATTTTCTCTTATGCCTTTTATGACTTTATCAAGTTCAACTACAAGTACACCTCATCTTCATTATTTTAACCATAAAGAAATTTATTTCGGGTTGGCGCAGCATATCATCTTCTTCCATACCTACTTCTCATAGTCATTCATAGTCATCTCAATAGTCACACCTTTTCTAGCCTTAGCCTCTTTCTTAACGAAAATTACACCTACAGAGTTGAATATTTTGATCATGTTTATAGCTGGACAGATATACACTTCAAATCTAAATAAGTTAAAGTTGCATTCCCGGAGGATCGTCACTAAAAGTACAAACAATATTATCTTTTAATCAAGTACCTACACAAGATATTACATTACTACTTTAACACGAAGACTCAACATCAACCCATTGACACTATAAATCACGGTGTGAAAACGACGTCTGAACGTGGGCGTTGCCAAATAGTAATCGGATATAGCTATAATTGACGGCTCCCACCTGAAGTTATAGATCCATGGCCGTCGAATTCTGGAATGTAATGCCGTAAATTAAACTGTTCATTTAATTTAATTTACTCAAAAATGGGCATACATGATAATCAGTAATAATCACATACCTAACATAGAAGAATCAATATGTTCTAAATTAATTAATTAAATATAGTCTACCGCCTAATTTGTGGTTAAGTTCTTTGAAAGAGATATTTATAATCCCTTTCGAGGATTTGCGGATAATTAGTGCAAATTATAATTTCGAAGAAGTGTAACAAACACCACACTCTTAAGCTAGATAATGTACATTATATTTGGAAGAAATCACAATGAAAACGACCAATTATTCAAATAATGCTACTACAATCGTTCTGCTGAAAAAAAAATCTTTAGAAATAAGTAGTACAGATACGAGTATAATGCACTTTTGAAAGATACCGTCACACAGGTCAGAAGCTTTCTAAAGCCAATATTTTTCTAAAATAGTAAAATATGCTATTCAACTATCCAATGAATCAAATTATTTATTATTTCTTCGCTCCAAAACTACTAAAATAAATACAAACTGCAATCAAAATGCAGATGCACATGCAGGAGCAGTGGTGCCCCAGCGGTAACGGCCGTGACTTACGAGTTGTAGGCCGTAGGTTTGAACCCCGACAGACGCTTTACATTGTGTAAATTATTTCATCACTACTGCTCCCATAACGGTGAAGGAAAACATTGTGAGAAAACCGGCATGTCCTAGAACCAAAAATTCGAAGACACGTGACATCTACCAACCCGCACTGGGCCCGCGTGGTGGATTACGGCCCACTCCCTCTCACCTAGAGGAGGCCAGTGACCCAGCAGTGGAAATGTTATACGTTGATTATCCTATGCAGTCAAAATGTAACCTTACCTTCCTTTATTCCTCAGATCTTCGGCATCGTGATAATAGCAGCAGCATGCGTGGACATGGGAATGATCAAGGGGTTTGCTGGCATGGAACCGACCGGCCATGAGACAGATGCACTCCTTATAGCCATAGGAGTCCTGATCATCATCATCGCTGCTTTCGGCTGCTTCGGCGCTTGGAAGGAGAGTCCTAAACTGTTGTATATTGTGAGTACCTAGTATTATCTTCATCGATTACTTTCGTTTTTTTTTTTTTGTTATTCTTCACATAGTGAAATAGGTACTTAAGTAGTAAGGTAATTTCACCAAGACATCTTAAAATAATCTAAAACTTTCGTCTGCTTTCCGTAGCCATTATAAAGCTATTACTTGATGCATGTCGAAGATCGATCGAATCGATTCCGTTTTTGACACGAACAGATTTCGATATCTTCTATCGAAACTGCATGGAATCTGAAGAATGATAAACAATAATTACGATATGATGACAAAAATAGCTGTCACTAAGTAAGTCCCCGAGACCTCGAAGATTTAACTACAAAGACCATAACAAGAGACAAAATAGATGACGATATTTAGTTCAACCTTGAAACAAATAATATGAACTGCGAATCATCAATAGACGCGTTAATTGACCAATATAGCGTGACGAAAATTTGGTCACCACACCGTGTCCACTTTGTAGTACAGTCCAAAGTTTTTATTTTATTATTGTTGTCGTACCCAACTAAAAATACTTAAGAGCTAATAAATGTCAAATATTTCGCTGTTTTGGTTTATGGAAATATGAAATATGGCTAACTAGTGAACTAAAATATTGATTATGAAATGCAAAATAATAATATCGTAACACCGAATATTTAGTAACATTGCCAAATTAATCAAAACAGGTAAATATTTGGCAGCTATTTGCGACATTTCCAACTTTTAGAATGAAGCTCGGTATAATTGTTAACAAAGAGTAAATTCTATTCTGTAATAAAATTGGTTTCTAAGACTCACAAATTACATATATTGCGCGACAGGCATATATGCTTGCTTTATACTTCTACATTACAACTTATAACATCATCAGTCACTACATTAGGGAAATTAACTTAAACTTTATCGTTACTAGGTCAAAGCTTAACTCTTGTACTTCTGACCCACCTACTCAACTCGTGACTTTCGCCTATATTTCAATATTGACCCAAAAACCTAATTGGTCATGGGCAGGCCTTACTATGGAAATGACGTAGGCCGCGCGATGAACTGTGCTGTCGGTAAATGTCCTATTGTTTTGTTGGCAGCATAATATTTTGATAATAAGGTTGATAAAAATTACGACACAAATAATGCCAGTCTGTTGCCAGTGGATGACGCAAACAATAGATGGCAGCTTAAATTAAGATGATCTTGATAATGGAGATGGAGCGGTTGTTAATAAAATTCAGGCTTAAAGACTATGAAATGTTTTTTAGGGGCATGAGGAACAGGGTGTAAAGTTCACTCATCCACCATAGAAAAGGGAGGATCCTCCAACCAGACGGGTGTTGTGTCTGGCGGGCCGACTGCCCGACTGTTGATTTCGGATAGTCTTATCTATGTCGTTCGCGCGGTAAACTCTAATTGCAGGATTTGTGTGACGTCATGTCTTTGATGCGTAGTTAGTATGTGGCGGTATAACCGCTACAGTTTAAATTACTAATAGAAACAGTCAAATATCAATTACACTCAACTGTAACTACATAGTTCATATATTATTAATTTCATATGTGATATTATTTAGATCATTTTTTTTCCACGGTTGCTCTCTGGTCTGCGCTTCAGGGTCAGTTGTTTGTGACTCACCTCACGATATCTTTCTATTGATTATTTTTAGGGTTCCGTACCTGAAGGGTACCAAACGGAACCCTATTACTAAGCCTCCGCTGTCCGTCCGTCTGTCTGTCAGCGGGCTGTATCTCATGTATCGTAATACCGCTTTTTGGCCTCGAACAGGACTTATTGCTTTATTTTAATTTTACTTTGTTTTTATTTGTATTGTTTATTTTTATTTTTAATGAGTGTGTTAGCTTTATTGATATCTCTTGTGCTTGTCCCAGTAAATACTTTTTCTTTCTTTCTTTAATAGGTATACAGTTGAAATTTTCTATTGCCGCTTTAACAACAAATAGGTACCTATCGTTATAATACAAATAATATAAAGTTAAAAATTAAAGGTCCACACAAGAAAAGTGTTTTATCGGCGTTTTTTTTTTGTTGTAAAAATATTGTAGTGTTTCGGAATTGTATAGAATCATTTTTTTTTTCTAACTGAACAGACAGCTGTGCTGCTGGGGAGTTTGTTGCACCACTTCTTCTTCCCAGCAAAAGCACTAGAAAGTGGTGAAGGGTGGGCGTTTTGGGGGACTGTCTTATGTAATTTTGACGTTCTAAAAGTGCTGATTCTCAGCCTAGTTTGAATAAAAGACTTTTGAATTTTTGGAACCCTTCGTGTGCGAGTCCGACTCGCACTTGGCCGGTTTTTTTTAGGATATAACGACACTATCTTCTATTCTACAATCCATCATTCTCATTTGCCTTCCCCAGTTCGTCGGCTGCCTGATCATTATCATTCTCCTGGAGCTGTCTGTTGGCATCGCTGCAGCAGCCCTACGTCCTCAGATTGAGGGTCAACTAAAGTCCCAACTGCGAGCCTCCTTCATCAAGAACAAGTCTACCAAGGAAGAGGATTCTACCTACAGGGAATTCTGGGACCGCATTCAGACCAGCGTAAGAGATTCTATTTCTGTTATCATGTTACATTTTATAATATTGTGTTTCATCAATATCAAACTAGTGTTCATAATACGAGAAATAAATTGCTCTTGTGGCGGCACCTACATCGCCAAATGCGAACTATGCATCAAAGACCTGACGTCACACAAAATCTTGACTTCACACAAATCACGCAAGCAAAGTTTACCGCGCGATCAACATATATATAACTTTCCGACATCAATCGTTGGGCAGTTGCCCACCAATAGACGATGAGTAAACTTTACACCCTGTTCCTCATACCTACCACTGAACTAGTTATGACATTATGACATTTGACTAAAACCAATTAGTTGATACCTATTATAGTTTTGAGGTCTTTATTAACTAGACTTCCGTGCCACACTTTACTAAGCCATAATCGCTCCCTAGCGTAGCAAAGGAGCGACAGCTAATCAATACCATATTGTGACAATTAGTAACAGCCTGTTCATCTTTACATAATATTTATTTGTTCAAAGTCTGATCGAAAATAAGAAAAAGAAAAGAAAGAAAATATGCGTCACATCCACGCAAAACGGCCATCGCTCAGCACAATGCTGGGGCCCTATGGGAGACAGAACCCAAACTCAAACTCTTGCAATCTCATCTGACATACGATACATTCACACACACACACACACCCTACACCCACCTACATATACTATTTTAGTTTATCATTATTGTTTCTTTTCCTTTTGTTTAAATTATATTATGTTTTGGTACACCACTTTTACCATTTTATAATTTGTCATTGAAGAGCGGGGCCCCCTAGCACAGGTATATCTTTACTTAAAAGGAGGTCCCTATGTAAGATTTACTGTAAAAGTTGTACATGTTACTGCAATAAACTTTTTTTATTTTGTATTTGTATTTTGTATACATCTAAATAGGTATAGATGGCAGAATTAACTTGACTCCTGTCAAAAATACTACTATGACACCAGATTTTCAGTACAGTGCCCTCCAAACATTATTTACCTTTTTTTTTTTTCGTTTTTCCTTTTGCAGCTGAAACGACAATTCCAACTCATGCTGTACCTACCCTTCATTCTTTCTCTTCCAGTTGGAATGCTGTGGCATCACCGGCCCCGACAACTACGTAGCCTCAGAGCCCCGCATCAATCCTTCCTTCAGCTGTTGCCCCAACGATGGCACCGACCGCTCCGCCGAGATCAAACGCTCTGACTGCCTCTCGTCTGAGAAGTACTACAAGGAGGGATGTGAAGACAAGGTCCTTGGAACTGTTCATAGTGCTGGCCTGACTGTCATCGTGTGTGGAATTCTGTTCTGCTTTTTGGAGGTTAGTATTCTTAGTTTCTTTATGCGAGTGAGTGAATGTAAGAACACGTTGGAAAATATCCAGACGTTGGAGAATAGTCAGACTTTCTTGACAATCAGTTCGTAAGGTTTGAAAGAGCAATGTGTGATATCAATATGTTTGAAAAAACGATCTTTCTCTTCTCAAAAAATTAGGTTCTGCTTCTAAATGATCAAACAAATAGATCGATTAGAGGAGACAAATCATCGACTCCTAGATTTTACAGACGTTTTACGCAACCGTAATTATTAAACGCCCACTATTCAACAGCAACATGTAAGTTGCTAATGAACTAATCAAGCAAAGTTATTGATCGAAAAAGTCCAAGAAAATAATGGCTTAAAACAATCAACCCACTTTTGTTAACCCAGAACTTGACAATTAATACCACATCCAAATTATTGTTTAAACGCCCAACATACTTTTTTGCTAAAGAAATCATAAAAATATGCGTAACCTGACATGAAATAAATATGTTCAGAGCCTTGAAATGTGACTTTATACACTCCTTACAAAGTAACTTTGCATGTTCGAAAAACATTTGCGTGGCGTGGATTTATATTAATTGCACGACCAATCTAAGTCACTCGGTTATCGCGCGTTAACTCACTAGATTATCACGCCTGAAACTTTACGTAATAATGGGTTAATTTATAAGTTTTTAATTGGATATCTTTTCGTTTGGACTTGAAGAGTACCTAATTTTTGAATAAAAGAAAAGCACAAACAGTAGAAAGTTGTTTATTTGCAAGACGTACGTACGTAGAATGCAATAGAGAATAGTAACAACTAACAAAGTTTATGAATTCAATAGAAACCCAATGTTTCAGTGTCATTTTCTAATAAAACCCAAGTTTAAAAAAAAACTGTTCAAAAAATTCTACAATGTGTAACTGAATTTAATGCACATTATGAAATTAGTTTACTGAATCGATTTCTGACATTTTTCATATTTACGTTTTTTTTTTCCAAAATATAATTAAAACTGCGTAAATTACAGTCACACTTCCTCTGTCCAGTAAAAAAAAAAAAACAAAATGGACGAAGTACTTAACGCTAGACCCATATACCTACCTACGTGTGCGACTGTGTGTGTGCGTACATTAATAATGTGACCACAATTCACCTACAATCAGTACCTATAACTAATTTAATAAACAAACAATATTTTACATATATTAATAAAAAATCTGTGAAATGAAATGAAATTGTTTATTCTGTAAATAGGTTATTGGAATCACTTTTACACATCATCTTAAAAAAAATTGCTAAGTGACTTCGGCGTTTCCTATCTGACTACTCTGAGAAGAAAGGCCGAAACAAACTCAGAGGTCACAGTCTCTTAAAGTCCAGACATAATCTTGGTCAGGCCATATGAGGACCATGTAGATTAGTCTGAAATGGTCTTTTGAGAAATGAACCACACAGATTTGAGTGGACCTGTCCTATCAGTGCAAGCATTTGTCAGTAATCGTGGAGTTCAACTCGACGAACAATACCAAAGAAAGGACATTTGGGTATTAGTGTACCTATGTATTATGATTAAATCATAATATTATAATTGTTTGGTGGTGTGCGTTAATTCCGAGACATGTATTAGAAAATAGTTCTTCGTCATCTTCATTTCAGCCCGGATGCACACACCGCTGGGTATGGGCCTTCCATTTCTTCTGCCATTTTTCCGTGGTGAAAATATTGGCCACTCAAGTTAGATGGTGGCGGGGGACCGCTTAGAGTGGGTTTGTCTCCACGGATCCCGGTATCAGATTGACTTAGCCACGGATCACGGCGAGTTGTATCCATCGATACCGTGATCCCTTGTCAACTTTTCTTATGCTCGGTTCCTATAAAAAAACGAATCGTTTTGCGTAACAATGGTAATGGCATAGAAATAGATTCGTAAGCTAATTTTACCTGTGATTACTTTCATATGTCTACTATGCAAAGCTATGGGGTCTTTGCTTCAAACAAGTCTTAAATGTAACCATTAACGATCCGAAAATTATTGGAATCGGCCATTAATGCACCTCTAGTTGCATCATCTTAGGAACTTATCTTCCAAATTCAAGTCTCTATCATATCTAGTATAGAAAGCAGTCTTTATATGTAATCAAATTTGCCTGACGATAGATCCTACATTTATACGAGTTTGCAACCCTTAGTACCTCTCCTGACGTCACAGGGGTCACGCTATACCAGAATTGAATGCCACAATCTCAGATCTCTAACCTAGGCCGAGGGTTTTAACGGCCTCACTTTATTGAGCGGTACGCTAATCTAGATGACCTCCTTACATGCCTAGGTACCGTTAAAGAATATATTAAGGGGTCGTAAGATCTAGTTCGCTGATTTCAGGCTATTTTCTGGCGTTACGTGTAAAATACTAATAAATCAGGATGACGATTGACTTGTCGCGAACCCGAACACGGCGTGTTGCCACGCTGAGCGCCGGACACAGAGAACGCAACATGCCAGGTTCGGGTTCGCAACAAGTCAATCGTCATCCTCACGATGCCTCGTCGAGAGGCAACACGTGGCGATTTCTTACAGGATTTTTTATGACTCTTTAGGAATAGTTCAGCGGAATGGGTTACTGAATATATTGTCTATTGTATTTTGTCATGAATTTCTGCAAGGTCACGTCTGAATCAATTAACTACTTTATGAATTTAAAAATTGTAACATAAAATTACATTTTTACAAAAAAAAATACAACCGGCTTCCCAAAAAAAGTCTGGATCTTTATTTTAGTTTTTTGCCACCAACTTACACTTTGTAGTGTTTTTTTTAAGTCGGTAGCAAAAAATTTAAATAAATATTTTAACTTTACAGCCCAACATAATAGTGAAGACAATTCAATTCATGAAATTTTTTGTGTAGGTATTTAAAGATTAAATAAAAATGAAACTAACATGGTATTTTCTGTCTATTCCAGGTTGCAGGCATCGTGCTAGCTCTATGGTTAGCACACTCCATAAAAACCCAAGGAAAAAGCAGGGAGACCGCTTAATTCTACACCATAGACACACCACAGCTACAGAGTATAATTTCATATGCAATGCACAATAACTGTAAGATAATATAAGTTACCTTATTTATTTAAGTATAGAATCTATTAGATTTTAAAGAAGTCAATTCTTGTGATGACGTCAATTATACAGTGTGACGTCGAGTTGACGTCGGAAATGTGACGTTTGAATAAATTGAATAGATTTTTTAACGTAATGGCGGGATTTCGTGCAATCATTTATGACGATGATTCATAAAAATACTATTATTATCCAGAACTTTGAACATAACATATTGTTTTTTTAAAAGCTCTATCGGTATCCAATTTATTATTTTTTACGAGGAAAATGTGAATGATGGGTATGCTTTGATATGCGTTTTAAATGATAATATTCTGAAAACTAAGTATTATTAATAACTTGAAGTTGTTATAGATCTAACCTTAGCAAAGCTCTCTGTACCTACAATAACTAATACAGAAAATATTTTTTTTGAAAAAAAAAAATTTGAATCGCCATCGCCATTATGTATTGTAGATGTTAGTTTTCTTAGTGAAACCAAAGCTGCATTAGTAATAAACATATCATAATTATGGACATTATTATTGAATCCTAAAAAATGTACGAGATAAAAATATAGTGTGTTTTTTTTTCACCACCAATTTCAGGTCCATTGGATGCAATAGTATTGTGAAAAACAAATGATTGAAACATAATTATAATAACAATGAAACTATTGAACTAGAACGGAGACTATAAGTAGTCCTTTAAAATCGCTCAATTTTAAACGTTAAAGCTACTCGAAAAAAAAATCGGTTAAATAACGCATTTATTAATATAAAAATATATAAAAAAATGCAGAGCCAGTAGCGGTACAAAATACAAGAAAAAATACGTATTTTACTTTTAAAAGTATGATGTCTATAAAATTAGGCATTTTAATTAATAAGTGTAACCACCAGTCTGTAAGTATTGAGAATGCTTTACTAGTCATTAATTTATTAAAAATATTTTATAAGTGCTATTGTGAATATTTATCCCACCATACTTTAAATTCATTACAAAATTCATTCCTTGAAAGTAAAAAAAAAATAGATGTTAAGTTTTTGCTTTCTTGTAAACGTTCCTTAGAGATCGAATTTAGCTATTGAACTTGTGTAAATATAATTTATAATGCCGCCGGTGACCTCGTTCGTGTATTTTTTTTGTTTTAATATAAAATATAATATATCAGATATCCTATGACACTCGGCAATACTGTAGCTTCCCATAAGTGAAAGAATTTTCGAAATCGGATCAGTAGTTCCGAAGATTTCCCCCTACATAGAAACTCACAAAATTTACCTCTTAAAAATATTAATATTGATTACTTAAACTTATTTAGAATTATATTGCAAAAGTTACCCTGTCGGAGAACGACTGGTCTAAAAATGGTTTTTATAAACCCATAGAGACAGAAACCCATAGAAACAAAACCTTTATAACATAAAATAAAACAACATACTGTATCTTCATTCAATAAGAGAACGCAAGTTCAGTAGTTAATTCAATAAAATGGCAATATTTATTACTTATTATTAAAGTCTATTAGTGTTAAATAAATGTTGTAATAGATTTTCTTAAAATAAAGTATCTGTGTTCCATATTTCTAAGTTTTATTTTGTAAAACATCCGCATAATTTTTCAAGAATTTCTTTGTTTAGCCTCCGTCACTTTTTTTAATATCGGTCTGGTTAAATAAGGAGGTTGCTGATACTAGTGGAATTCATCTGAAATAGCACCGGCAACTGCACATTCCAGAGACAACGCGTCAATGTGTCATGCACTTGTAATGCTGCGGCCGCACCTGCGTCTATCGTGACAAAGCAATGAGTCCCAAAGCTTCCTATGTTTTGCTCGCTAGAAAGTTATCGCGCTAAAGCGGTGGTCACATTAGCGGCTTTACCGCGTTTATTACGTGTATTACCCATGGTCCACCCGCCTGGTTCATCTGGTTCACCAGAAAGTCCATATTATGTTTTCTAGGTGGACTATAGGATTATTTTTTTCCCGTAGTTCACCAGAAACCGGGCGATAAGTGCTACGCAACCCGAACTATCGCGACGATAACCGATAGTGGTTGGTCACATCTGCGTCTATTGTATCACTGTGCGAAGCTTCGTCACGATAGACGCAGAAGCGGCCGCAGCATTATAACACCAAGAACTCGGCCAGTTTTTCATACATGTGGGTACTAAACTACCTTCAAACTAACTTATTTCAGTTCGCGGTGGTCCGCTCGCTTGAATGTGGATGGCTATACGAGTAGGCGAAGACCAAAGAAACGATGGATGGACTGTGTGAAAGATGATATGGATAGAAAGGGGTGACTACCGAGATGACTACTGATAGAGAAGTGTGGGAAGAGGGAGACATGTAATGTTGCGCCGACCACAAATAAATTGGTCATAAGTCTTTTTGGCGGCATAAGTAGTCATCAGGTACTATCAAAGAACTTCATATCTAAGCAGTTTGAAAATAAAATCCCGTAAACACGATGACCACATTTGTTAGCGCCCCGATTCTATAGCCACCGATCGCTGCATGCAGAAATAGTCCTTATGATGTACAGATATGAAGTTCTTCGATGGTACATACTCGTAGTTCTTGTGGTAGTAGTTCCTCGGACAACCGTCTACACAAAGAGCTCCAATACGTACAAATTACCTAACAGCCTGAATAAAATTGTCTGCAATATTCTGTCGGTAGTCAGAGCAATGTAAAACAGCAGGAGAATGTGCTAAGAAAGTAACAATGGAACAGTAGATAGTTCCTCTCTTGGTATTATACAAGTTCTAAGTCTTAAGTTCTGAGTTGAGCTCCACGATCACTGACAGGACAGGTCCACTCAAATTTGCGTGGTTTTTTTCTCAAAAGACCATTTCAGACTAATCTACATGGTCATCATATGGCCTGACCAAGATTATGTCTGGACTTTAAAAGAGACTGTG
This sequence comes from Xanthia togata, assembly GCA_963853775.1. NCBI lineage: Eukaryota > Metazoa > Arthropoda > Insecta > Lepidoptera > Noctuidae > Xanthia > Xanthia togata. Next base: position 3,984,805 of record OY970802.1, on the reverse strand, counting down.
ACCTCTGAGTTTGTTTCGGCCTTTCTTCTCAGAGTAGTCAGATAGGAAACACCGGACTCATTTATCTAATTAAAATAAAATAAATTATGATGACGTGTAAAAGTGATTCCATTATCCTATTTACAGAATGAACAATTTCATTTCATTTCATTACCTACGAGGGGCATGCCAAAAGAAACTAGATACTCAAAAATTATAACATTTATTCTTTATTAAAAGTATCGATCTTTTCGAAGTATTTCACCCTGAGCATACGCATACACTTTTATATACGTCTGAACCAATTGGAAAATACCTCTGACCACTCTTCTCTAGACACCTATCACAAATCTCGAAATGATGGCTGCCATCTTCTTTGCTTTCAAACCTTTCCCCCTATAGTTTTTCTTTGATTTTTGGAAACCCGTAAAAATCACAAGGCGCCAAAGGTCAGGAAAAGGGTGGAGGGAGAATAAAAACTTTTTTTGAGTTAAAAAAGTCAAATGTTCTGGCAGACGCGTGTGTGGCGCCGCATTGTTTTGTGCCAGAGAAGGTGCCGCCGGATTCCTGCCCGCGACCGCTTGTCACACCACGCTGATGTTACTGTTGGAGCACAAACTGTACTATAGAATAACTTCATATCTAAACAGTTTGAAAACAAAATCCCGTGAACACGATGACCACATCTGTTACCGCCTCAGGTCTATAGTGGCCGAGCGCTGTAAGCAAAATAGTCCTTACGGTGTATAGATATGAACTTCTTCGATGGTACATACCATTCGGAATTCACCGTTCTTTGATCCTCTAGCACTACAGTAGCAATATGACCCGTTTTGCAGAAAAACGAGGCGACCATTTAATTTTGTTTCTGCGTGCTTCGTGCACAGCGACATTCCGTTGGAGTTAGCTCATCTTCAAATCACCATAGAGTCGACTGTCGCTTTGTTTCAGGATCATAGATAAATAGTCATGTTTCGTCACCAGTCAGTATATTACATCAGTATGTTTTTTTTTTCGTGCCGACGTCGAATTTATCTACCATTCAGAGAAAAGTGATCGTGAATTATAGTTTGCATTGCTGCTGATCTAATTTCCAGTTCTCGCTCCAGCTCTACATTATGTAAATCGTCGGTTTTCGCGAATAAGTTTTTCGACTGCACAAACGTTTTCTTGTGTGACCGCCGACCGGTCTTCGCTTCATCTTCGAGACACTCCGTCCTCTTCTAAATTCAGCAAACCAATTAAATACTGTTGCTCTTGAACAAGCAGACTCACCAAAAGTAGTAGCCAAAAGTTCAAAACATTCTTGAGGCTTTAAACCTTTTTCATAGCTTAATAATAAATAATAGCGCAAAAATCACGTCGACTGAGCTCCATTACTGCAAACGAATTCCTGCTAGATTCTCGGAAAAACAAAGACTATAAACAAAAGAAATTGTGTGTTCTATTTTCAAATATATCAATAAACAACCAGTCTATGAGACGGTGTATAACGTGCCAGTGTAAAACAAATGAGTAAAGAATATCTAAAAACTTCTTTTGGCATGCCTCACGTGCTTATAAATACAGGGTTTACAACTTGTGCCCGTTTGATGGCAAAAGGCTCGCCCGCTATTACCTGGGACTTAAAAATAACTGGCGAAAATTGGGGTTATAGATACACCTCTGCCCAGCCCTTCGAGGAACAAAGCGTGATGTTATGTTATACAGCGATAATTAATCAGCCTTCATGAATTTGGACAAGGTTTACAATAAAACTTTGCTAAGAAACGTGTTTTGCATCATCATGTGGCGGCATCTATATCGCCACATGCGAACTACTCATCAAAGACCTGACGTCACACAAATTCCTGACGTCACACAAATCCTGCATTGCGCAAGCACAGTTTACCGCGCGATCAACATATTTATAACTTTCCGACATCAATCGTTGGCGGGCAACTGCCGCCAGACAAGACACCCGTCTGGTCGGAGGATCCTCACTTTTCTATAGAGGATGAGTGAACTTTACACCCTGTTCCTCATGCTTCTATAGTGTAAATAAAAATACTCATTGCAGTGAAAAACATTTTATTAACAACACATTTTTGACGAACACTGTAAACTCATCCAAGTTTCCAATAATACAACATGTACAATTCCGCACACACAATGTCAAAATACAAAAGATTACAAGATCACATGACGGTCACATTGAGTGTCTTAGAATTAGTGTCTTAGATACTACGTTTTTGCATAATTAACTATTAGAGTGTGTTTGCCCTTAGATATCTTATCTGATAAACAAAAAACCGGCCAAGTGCGTGTCGGACCACGCACAATGAAGGGTTCCGTAGTTGGGATGAATTTATCGCAAGAACAGACTTAACTTTGTAGTTGAAAAAACATGTTCTCCTATAAATTCCGTATCGGAGAACATGTTTTTTCAACCGCAAATGTAAGTTGGTCGATTATTACTCGTTAAATTGTAAAGCCTACTTAGCTGTAATAGTTTTCCTTTAAACTTCATTATATATAGGTACTACTGCCGTGACATACCCTAAATAATTGTTTTTTTCAAAATTTTATTTTACCACTTTTTCGACGACATTACAACAAAAAACTCACTCCAAATACTCACTCATGCCAAATTACAACTTTCTAGTACCAATACTTTTTGAGCTAAACCGCGGACAGACAGACATACAGACAGACGGACATGGCGAAACTATAAGGGTTCCTTGTTGACTACGGAACCCTAAAAATGGCCAGAAAATCACGAGTTTTCGCATCAATCATACATTGTGTATGATCTTTCTGACACACACACATGATAGGTAGGTATAAATCAGATACCTACAACAAAAGCTGCTTCGAATACTTGTGCGAAATCGAAATCAAGTCAATCACGAATAAACTCAGCTTATCGTTGTCCACTGCTGGGCTCTCCCAGGCTGCACTACAACACGCTGTCCTCCGCAACTTCCAAACCCAGTTTTATTTTTTATAAATGGCATCTCGCTGGTCAACCTAGGAGATTGCGGCTGCGTAACCGACCTTGTGTGGTGCCTCAATAAACTAAGGACTCCACCCACGGCATAAAACTTATTAATAAGCGACTACGCGGTAAGAGCACCGTCTGTAGGGTAAGAACCTCGGTTCTGTGCATAGCTGAGAGCATCCCTAAGTAATCTAAATCCGCTCCAACCTGTCCCTTGCTGCCCAGGGACAGGCTGGCAGGAATTTAAATCTACAGGATCAGCAGCGTGGGCTAGCTCGAGCAAGACTCGGGGTAGGTTCCGCCTCCAGTCTGTCCCAACCATTTAAGGTCATCGGTCCATCTAGGCCCACTACGCTTGCCACTCCAGGACTTGTCTGGTCCACCGGCCATGGGTCAGTCGACAAACATGACCAGCCCATTGCCACTTCAGATTGATTACTCTGCAAGCTATGTCGGTAGCTCCGGTTCTCGGTGCTTATTAGGTACACCATTTTTATTAACCAAATTAGACTCAGTAAAGACAACACACGTTAGAACTTATATGAAGACTTAAATCTAAATGAATGAAATCTTAGATCTACTTTCGTTTCTTTTTCAAAGCATTCACAGGCGGCTTACTTGTTATATGTACTTATGTGTTTTTATTTGGATTCTGAATGCGTATCTACTAAGTTAATAACTGACCCTGATTTTCAGTCCCACCCGGATAAGGCACTGTTTTTCTGCTGTTCTTAGATTCTCATTTAACAAATTATAGCTATAAATCCAGTGCTTCTGTTAATGTTCTGTGTGTGCTGGTAAGTGGTAATGGTATACCAATACCAGTTCAATCAAATAACAGAAACACTTAAAAACAAATTAAGTCTAAGTCAAAATATAAAACAGAGCTAAGATCTGCTCCAACTTATCGCCCTACAAATGTTTTTGCAAGCTTGCACACGACCGGCCATAAAGGTTAAAAATATTTAAAATCTTAATAATTTTTAAATGCATGAAGACTAAAAGGATGTTTAAGGAATTGTGCGAATAAATATTTGAAATTCAAAAAACTACCTTAACACTCAATTCTTCTATTTTTAAAGATCTTAGTTACCATTGAACACTGCTAATTTGTTACTGTAATAATTTTAGAATAATATACATTCATAATATTAAAATATGAATACTTAATACTGTATATATATCTAGATAGTTCTAAAATACTTAGGTCCCTATAGTGCGCACACGCTTAATGCTATGGACGTTTTCATTGGTCCTTAAATAATAAAACACTACTTTTTAAATCTAGCTATCTTAGAACTACCACGCCCTACCCCTCCGAGGCCAAATGTTACCATATTTGCTAACTAATAGGCAGAAACCATGTTGAAATCGACAAGGAATAATATACAGAGCTGTTTCGAAATATTATACACGTGCATTTTACATCCAGAGAATGTATGTGAAATTCATTAGTTTAAACTTTTGAAAAGGCAAATTAGATTTTACAACTCTGCTGTCATGATATACTTACTCTTATCTACAGAGAAAATATTTGTATTTGTGTTTTTAATTAATAAAATAAAAAACCACTGGATCGATTTTAAAAATTGTTTCACCAGTAGAATGCTACGTTATCACTGAGTAACATAGATTATAATTTATAAACACATCACGCGGGCGAATTAATAAAAATTTGGGAACGTCAAGGCACCCATGAAGAAAACTGCATTTGAGCAAATTAACGCGAATTACAGGAAATAAAATGTCAGGATTTCAGCTGCACAATGTATTGCTGTCCATCCAAATCTAATAGTTGCATAAGATAAATAATGTTATCGAAATACAATTTAAGCAAAGTAAAATACAATGGTCTGTCCATTGTATTTTACTTTGCTTAAATTGTATTTCGGTGTTTTCCGCTTGGTGTACAATATATAATAATATGTCCGTGTCTGCGTCTTATATAATCAGGAAAGTAATTTAAACTACGAGAATAAGGAAAATAATATGTAAGCACATACGGCATTCTGTAAATATTATTTTTTGTTGTAGGTAATAAACATTGCCTTTACTGATCAAAAATAAACAAAATTTTGTTTTGTTTTCATGTTGGTATTTTTGTATTTTTACTTACGCGACAGTTTCGAGGCTAACATATTTTTTTATAATATCTAAGTAATATACTCAAGTTAATACCATTTACTTACCTGAATTCTAAACAAGGTACTTAATTACTAATGTTGTCAAGGACCAACTTATAAAAATAATTTAGGTAATTTCCAAAAAAGTATACCTATTATTTACGTACGTATTTGAAAACAGCTGAAAATATTATAATTTCTTATTAGAATCTTAAATTATTAAGGCAAATTAATTAAGAAAAGGCGTGAGAACACGCGAATCAACTACGGTGTAATTGACATGATAGCCACTTAACCCTAGAATCTTACATAAGATAATGTTATTTTAAGTTTAAATCTAATCTTGTATGTGAGTTTTGAACTCTTTCTCAAAGTGTTTTTATAGAAACCATACTACAAAGCAATAACGTTGAACAAAATATTTTACAAACTGACTTATATTTTAAGACTTATATACAAAAAAATTAAAATTACAGAAATAATAATGTTATAAAATACGTTTGCTTGATTATTTAATATTTGATTTGACGTCACATAAACAGAACCTAGTGCATTAAACGAAAAGCGTCATATTTTAAATCCTCATTTTAAACTATGTAAAAAATACACCTCACTGTAAAAAATATTGCGCTAAGTAAGTTTTTCTTTTTATTAGATTCTAAGTTATTTTTTAGTCCTTTCATTAAAAAATGTATGAAACGGTAACGAAATTTCTTAGATGACTTGACTGTGCTCTGATATAGCAAACAATAACATAGCAAAACTAAAATATCTACATGTTAAGCATAATCAAGTTCTTCCTCATAAAGGGAATAAGACTCTAAGACGCTATAAAGTTTATTGTACCCTTACATCATTGCCTTCAATATGATTTACATTAAAATAATTAAACACGATATAACCCTAAAGTGAATAAATACAACGTACCATTTTTATCTTCTTATTACAGATAGTGCAATCCACGACGACGCGCCCCACTGCGCGATTACTGTACTGTAAGCTGTACTTTAGTACGGAGCGGCGCGGAGTGGGGCGCGTCGTCGTGGATTGCACTATCTATACAACGGTGAACCAGTTAATCATCATCAGCCAGCAGCAGCCCACTGCCGGACATGGGCCTTTCATATTGCACGCCAGTCAACTCGATTTTCGGCAACTCTCATTCAGCTGCTACCAGCCACTCTTCGAAGATCGATGCTCCACCTTGCCTGAGGTCGTCCTACCTTACGTTAGCCAATTTGCGGTCACCAATCAAGACTGGTTGCAAACCGATGACCGTTGGGGTAGACGTGCTACCCCGTCGGTTCGGAACCAAATAATATATCCAATTCCAAGTACTTACTATTCATTAAATCAAGGTGTGGCAACTTCTACATCGCCACACGCGAACTACGCATCAAAGACCTGACGTCACACAAATCCTGCATCGCGCAATTAGAGTTTACCGCGCGAACGACATATACAAGACTATGCGACATCAATCGTTGGGCAGTTGCCGGCCAGACACGAAACCCGTCTGGTCGGAGGATCCTCCCTTTTCTATAGAGGATGAGTGAAGTTTACACCCTGTTCCTCATGCCTCAAAAATGAACTTTTTAATTATTATACAAAAATCCAAAATGTAGAAAAAAAAATCATAATTAGATTCACCTGTTCGAATCCAGTGGCTGAAGTGATTCGGGTTTAAGTTTAGAAACGTTCCGCCTCGATAAGGTGTTGAGAGGAGGGGGTACGTACTCGTACCGCTCCGCCGGACATACATAGTTTTTTTTTTAATCGAGTTTTGTAATATGAAATAAATCTCATATAAAAAGGATGATAAATTAAATGTAGAGGTGGAAGGGAGGAGAGAGGAATAAGGCAAGTCATCCGCCCACCAGTTCACAGGAGACACAATTTTCAAGGTCAATGTTAAACGTCTCGAAGGTCAAGGTCAAATAATTAAAAATAATGATATATAATGTAAATATACAATTTTGAAGTAAGGAGTAGTCAATGGAAATAGGAGCCTAGGAAATAGGAGAATAGGCTCATATTTCCGTCTGCAGGATTTACAGGAAGACGATAAAATGGCACGGTGTATATTAAACTTAAGGCCAGTTTAAAACTAGTCTATTAATTTCACTCATTGTCATCTCCAGTGGGAGTGGACATAATAATATGTATACATCTTAGGAGAAAAAAAAGATAATTTAAACAATACAAATAATATTTAATTCTATTCCTACGTAAGTCGTTTTGGCTTTCAAGTTTTTTACGATGTTTTTTAATATACCCGCAGTTATATTTATTAAATTATTTAATATTAAATATTTTTAAAGTATTTACATCCCTAATTAAAGGTGTGCTTAGTACGTCGTTCGTCGTCAGTACGTAGATTACGATGAATTTTAGAACTTACCTACCTAATAATTACTTGCCTTTAGAAAATTACATATTTGTATTTTATTATAATTTTATCCTAAAAATCGTATCTGTTTTTTTTTTTTGTAGTTTATTCACTCAGTTCGTTAATTTACATATTAGGGGTTAAAGTATGAAATTGCCGATTTGTACTGAACAATTTAAATTCTTTTTTTTTTTAATGAAACATATTTATTTAATCAAAATAATTACCATTATTATCTATACATTGCTGCCATATAATAAGAAGGTAATTTATGCCTTTGCAATAGAACTCTCGTGATCTAGATTCGACAAACTGTGTGAAAGCATTTTGTACTGCCTCCTGAGAAGAAAACTTTTTATCACGTAGAAAATTGTCTAAATCACGAAAAAAATGGTAGTCCGTTGGAGCAAGGTCTGGCGAATACGGAAGGTGACGAATGGTTTCTAATTGCAGTTCCTGTAGAGTTAAAACGGTTTCTCGTGCTGTATGAGGTCTCGCGTTATCATGGAGCAATAATGGTGAAGATCGATTCATGAGTCGGGGCTGTTTCACTGCTAGTTTTGCTATCATTGTTCGGAGTTCGGCACAATAGACATCTGCCGTTATTGCTTGACCAGATCGGAGAATTGTTATTACCTTTTTATTGGTAAGCTTTGCATCGGTAAGCTTTGCATGGTCAAACGCCGCAACAGTGTCCTAAAGACACTGTTGCGGCGTTTGACCTGGGGTCAGCCATTGCATTTTTCGCTTACGGTTATCGTAAAGAATCCACTTTTCATCACATGTCACAATTCGATCCAATATTCCTTCATTTCTGTATCAATTCAACAAGGCACCACAAGTTTCAACACGCGTTTCTTTCTGCAGATCAGTCAAATCATGAGGCACCCCTAATTTCTGGGTAGTTTGGCTCGGATCGGCTTCTATCATCTCTTTCAATTCATTGTTATTCACCTGTGTGGGCGGTCTTCCACGTGGTTCGTTCTTCAAATCAAAGTTTCCATCACGAAAGCGTTTAAACCAAAATCGCACGGTGCGTTCATTAGCAGTCCCCTCTCCAAACGCAACATTGATATTGCGAGCTGTTTCTGCCACGCTAGTTCCGCGTCGGAACTCGTATTAAAAAATAACTCGAATTTTCGATGTATCCATCTTTCTTGTCTAAGCTGAATAAAAAAAAACAACTGAAAGTAGATAATCGAACGTTGCACATTTTTTTAAAGAAGAAATTCATAGGTACCATTTGAAAAAAGTCTCACTCAAAAATCTTAAACCATGAAGGTTCTAAGTCAATTCGAAGTACCGATTACAATAAAACGGCAATTTCATACTTTAACCCCTAATAATATACTAAATTATTATTTTAATTAAGGCACAGTTAAAGTCAAGCAAATACTTTATTTGCACCACAAATCGTCAAATACATTTACAGTCCGGCCGTTGATTGTCTTGACACCTGTCAGTTTCATACTAACGAATATGTGTTTTGCGAATTTGATCCTTATTACTACTAGAAATTGTCCAACTGACAGCTGTCAGGAACGCATTTTCTCCACGACCGGACTGTAACGCAAAATAATTTAAGGCCACTTTCCGAATTAGAACATAATCGCTCACAGCGCTGACATCGATATTTGGCGTTCCGATTAAGATATCACGATTATGACAGCTGTGGGCTGTCAACAATTCGGAACGCTCACTCAACATCAAAACTTGCATAAAATTTTTCTTTGTGTTTTTAATTTCTTCTTATTTTTTGTTTAGGTAGCCAGAAGCAAAATTTCTAAAAGGCCACGGTAGTTTAAATATATGATGCGAGTCAAAACAAAACAGCACAACTGTCATTTTTGACAGCGCTCATGGTGATATTAGTAATGCATGGTCGGCGTTAGCGCAAGATGGCGCATGTCATGACGTCATCTATGACGATTCAAGACACATCGTTGGCACGCTCACGTTAATTCGGCACGCTCAAATCGATTACAGCGTAACTCGGAATGCACCCTAAGACATCGCTCGTTGTGTTTCTGACAATTTTATCAAGATGACAGAGACAGAATTATATTTTAAATACATTTAGCGTTACATGTATTTAGTGATTGGTGATGCAATCAGGCCTGCAATCCATTCGTGATTATTAAAATAATGCGTGCATTTAACTTAATCAAAAAGGTGAAACTTAATAGATTTTTAACTGTTATTCACATTCTACAAATCATTGGACCCGACTGGCTTCTATTTTATTGATAGCCACAGCTGATTTATCACTACTATTATTATCACAGATTATAGCTAAATCGACTCGAAAACCCAGAGACAAAATGACTAGACTATTGTACCACTCACGAAGACGTAGTTACAGTTCATTTCACAGTTATTGTACCTCTGATTTTGCATAACTTTCAAGGTCACAATGATCTTTACTATCGTAACAATAAGGTTGATGTTGGGTTGCTGCGTAGTCATAGAGAATGGACTTAACGTTCTGTATTCAGTTGTGCAGTGAATATAGACCGAAAAGAAGAGTGAGACAAAGCGAAACGCCCAGAAGTTGTCTCTTTAGTAGTACTATAGGTATTGGCCGCACCGGGCCGCACAGTCGCTTTGTCTCTTTCTAGAGAGTAGTCACTTTTATGAGGCTAATCCATTTTCTGTGTCTATGGGTTGCAGCCACTGACAAATCTGTCAAAATCACAGTGATCTTTATTATCATAACAAGTACTTAGGTTGTGGTTGAGTTGCTGCTACTGATATGTCTTTTAAAATCAAAATGATCTTTATTGACTCAGATTATAGTTGACATTACAATAAGGTTACTGTTGGGCTGCCGCCACTGACAAGTGTGTCAAAATCATAGTGACCTTATTGTCAATTCAATAAGGTTGCTGTTAGATTGCTACTGTCAGAGGTAAAATAACTGTAAAAGAATTGTAGCAAGTGTGATAAAAAATCTTCAAAAATGTGAGAAAGGATTTCCAGGAAAGAAGTTGGAAAATATAAAGTTGCGTTGAAAACGATGGATAATTATTCTAAAATGTGACTATATTTTACGCAAAGAAATTACAGGCTTGTAGATTCGACATCTGTAGCGGTTACACCGCCACATTCGAACTACGCATCAAAGACATGACGTCACACAAATCCTGCATGGCGCAATTAGAGTTTACCGCGCAAACGACATATTATAAGACTATCTGAAATCAACACTTGGGCAGTCTGTTGCCCGCCAGACACAACACCCGTCTGGTCGGAGGATGATCCCTTTTCTATGGGGTATGAGTGAACTTTACACCCTGTTCCTCATGCGCCTAAATATCTATAAGATTTACAAACTAATTTGTGATTTTAACATGCAACAATATTCAATACAAAAGGTTTTCCCTTCAAAACTGTGATTTCAAATTACTACAATCCGGTCGTGGAGAGAATGTACCTATTCTTGACACGTCAGTTTCATACCGATTATGTGTTTTGCGAATTTGATCCTTATTACTACTAGAAATTGTCCAACTGACAGCGCATTCTCTAGACGGTCTGATTTAACTTACGGCCGAACCCAATAACCTATCTATCACCAGTTTTGGCATACTGGAGTTAGAAAACCTATCTATCTATGGTTTAACGTCCCAATAATCTGTTAGAGAATAAGGAACCTTACGGAATGGCATTCAATGACAGATAGAATAGGGTATAACACCCATTTTTGAAAAGTGTCTCAATTAGATTCAATAGTGCTAATGAACCACTAAAAAATTCACAATTTTTTTATTCAATCGTTAAGTGCCATAAAAATGCATTTAAATTTTGCATTTTCAAATTTCGCGCGTATTTGATGAAAACGCTGGATGCAGTGGACGCCATATTGCTCTGTGGTCATGACGTCAGTTGGCTGTGCAAACAAACAACTGTCAACTATCAGCAGTTAACACTTTCTAAGTTTACATAGCCGTATGACGTAATAACATGGCGACTACTATCTAATGGTGTTATGAAACAGATTAAAAAAGCTGAAACCTTGGAATTTAATTTTAAAATTTAGTTTGGTATTTTATGAACTAAAACTAACGTTTTCCGACTGGGTTTGCCTAAGCTATATCAATAATATATTTTTAGATTTTTTCTCATAATAATATAGAGTAAAACACCCTATTATACTGTCTACCATCAATAGCAATCTGTCTTTTACTGAAAATAGGTTATTGGGTCGCAGAATCCGTCGAAGTGGCGGTGCTTAGAGCACGCCAATGTCCAGCAGTGGACGTCTTTCGCCTAAAATGACGATGATGATAAGGTTACTTATTAGGTTCGGCCGTTAGACATCTAGCTTACATAACTTAACTATTTTAATTACCTGATTAAACTTAAACTACCTATAATTATATATCATTAAATTAAATTGTCTTGTGGGAAATTGTCTTTTATCTTAATTAGATTATTTAAGTGATTGTTACTCTATTATGATTACAAATACAGTTTTAAAGATCTTTATGAAACTAGTAAAGAGTTTAGAATGAACTTGATAATCTTGTAACCATCTCACCGTGTAAACTTCGGTGAAGTGAGCGTGGAGTGAGCTGTCAATAGTGTCAATTCCAAGAAAAACAAACTCACTTCACCTAAGTTTTCACGGTGAGATTTTTACAGAATCGACCGGCTGTTATTACTTGTGATGTGAGCACCATGCATCTATCACATAATTAATTTATCTGTCATTCCTTCATTTTTCATTTTTTTTACCTATCGTGGTATAGTAATCTTATTTTAGGTGCATAGTCTTCACATATATAGTTTTATAATTAATGTATACAAGATATTGTGAAAACATTTTAAAAGAGTAACGGTGGAGTTTCTTGCCCATTCTTCTACATACGAAAACTACCTTTTGGAAGGGGCGACTAGTTTTTTTTTTTTTTTTTTTAATTTTAACGTTCCAAAGTTCCTTTTTTGTGCCAATTGAAATAAATTATTTGACTTTGACTTTGAATCAATCAACTCACCGCTAGCCCTACCTTCCAAGTTTGCGTTTAATTTTTAATATTTATTTGGTTTTTCTTCCAAATAATAATGACCTTAACGCATCGCATTATAATACTGATTTAAGAATAAAGGACTATAATACTGAATGTTATATGACTAGTTACTATAGTTACTTATATTGCCGTGGCGATGATCCGTGCGCCTGAGTGTGCAAAGCCTCTAGCTGCAGGGTGATACTACTTTCATATTAAGACTCAAAATGCGCCTGTAAGTTCGCCTGAAGCTTCCGACGATCCGACCACACCGTCCGAGCCATCCACAGAGCCAATACGATGCAAAGTATCTGAAAGGTAAAATGTATTTATTATTTGTGTCGTATAAAACAATAAAAATCTTTAAAAAATCCAAATTACCTCTACCAAAGTAAAAATGATTCCAGTTGATATGAAAATGTTCCCTTTGAAAGCTTTTTTGATTCGTAGAGCTTCTTCGCAGCCGCGCATGTAATACGTCCGGTCGGATAGGCAGGTTGAGTGCAATTGACGTCGAGCGCCACCCTCGCGGAGGGGGTGTGCGCGTGCGCAGCAGGAAGCGGGGATATCGCGGTGGATGATGGAGTAGTCTTGAGGGCCGTCGACGCCGCAGCATTGATTCTGGGTGGAAGAAATTTAAGATTTAAAAAGGTTTGACTTACTGCAGATTTTTTTACAGATCTCAGAACTTACTAGGGACTTTGTCACCAGCGCCGGCGACCCCGTTAAAAGTCTGATAAGGGTACAATTCCGAAAGCGATCGAAGAAGATCGTAAACAGTAGCGTCAGAGTCGCCCCATCACAATAACAGACCGCAGCGACACTACTTACCACGGTTTTTAAGTAGGTGAGTGCAGCGGGCGGCAACGTCTATTTTCGGTCTGCGGTCGCCTTTTTAAATTGTACTTTTAAGCAAATCTTGTAATTTGGTATGTTGATATTTCAATAAAATGTGTGCTGAATTCAAAAAACGATCTAAACAGAACTTAAGGAAAGGATTTAAGGGAACACAGGGTCCGCACACTTAGGTACACGAAGATCAAGGTCGTCGAACACGTCATCCCAAAAGGCGAGGTGTCCGACGGCCTCTTCTTCAATTAAGAGGGCATCTAAACTAAAGGAAATCTAAAAGAGCAATGGGTCAAACTCTTATCATGTTGTCAAACTCACTTCATACTGCAGATTATCCCAAAAGGTGTGGTATCTGACGGTCTCATCTTCGATGGTGGTGTTCTTGTAGAACTGTACTCGCAGCTCACTACCGGGCCCTATCCACGAACTGAGCACTGCCCCACCCACACCCACCACCAGTTCCAGAGCCACCAAGAATATGAAGAAACCTGAGTGCTGAAAAGAAATTATTTTTCAGAAAAAAAAAACGATATACTAGCTGCATGAAAGCTGTGCTATTATAGTCTATATAAGGTGGTCCTTTTGATATCCAATTACTCTAGGGTATTAAATTTAATGAGATGCTAATCCATTGCTCCGTAAGTTCGAAAAAAAAAACTGCAGAGCAACGTAAATAACGCAATGAATGTTGTTGAACTGTCAAAATGAAACAGATTTGTCTTTATCGTTTACGAAAATATGTTGCGTAATTAGAAAGCATGTCAAAAAATCAAGTGGAATGATTTCTTTTTTTGTTTTTCATTTTTCTTATAATAATTCGACAATGTCACGATTATTTATGTAAAACAGCCTTACGTGAAATAAAAAATCATATAATCCTTACTGTTTTTGTTCACTATAAAAAAATTACAGCTTTTTCTTAGCTATTTGAATGATTAGTTTGAATGAAAATGATTTATACTCGTACTCTTCAATGAAACTTAGATACACACATCGAGAGTCTAGTGTTATGTTATCTTCATCAATGTGTCTAGGGTTCAAGTACGTTTCAGAGTATCGCCGCAATTGAGGATTATTATTTTAACTTTTTTGGATCTTTATTGATTATTTTTAGTGAATTTCACTATTTGAATAAATATTTTTTCTTTAACTTTTTACTGTCAATCCCTATAAAAGTGTGTAATAGCGTTTTTACAAAACCATTACAATCTCTGCATCGGAAATGAAAAAAAAATTATCATGTGGACGAACCACATGCCACAGTCAGTACGTGCCGTCCTCGCAGTCAGCGACAACATCGCCAAGAAGTCAGACATCGACGATCTCGCAAATGGCTGACAAGATTCTAGAGTATTCACATCCACAACAAACTATCGCTGCCGCCTCCGCCTGCACAAGCCAAGCAACAACTCACGAGATTACCACTACTGTGAAACTTGACTTGCTGACTCGTGAGATCGCCGAATTTAACAGCCAATCAATCATCGTATCGACAGACATGACCATTCCGTAGATATAGTTCTAGATCACGAACACCATCCAGATCCCGCTTATATTGCAATGATTCGTTGCGAAATGATATTGGTGCCGATTCTCTTATCACAAATGCCTAACTAAACTAAAAATCACCAAAATTTAGTTTATTCCTGTCAAACGATGATTTCCCATTCTGAAAAGACTAAAGTGACACACCTTAACTATATTTTAGTTTGACAGCACTACGAAAGCACTGAGATTTTAATTGAGTGAAAATGACAATTTTGCTATTCTGAATTGGACGTTTTTCACCTAAAATTTTAACTGTCTAACTAAATCTGACCATTTTTAATCGTGCTTAAAAATGGTGTGGATTTACTATTATGTTGTCATGAAGTAAAATCCACACGAACACACCTCGACTTCAGGTGCAAAAACAATACTGTACTGGATTTTTTTCTTTTCTTTTGCTTTATATCTCGAATATGGTGTATCCTATCGCAAAAATACCCCTAATACTCAACATGTAGGTAGGTTTTTTTCATATTTTCCATACAAAAAGTGAAAAATTCCATATAAAACACGTCGACGCTGCCCAACCTGTGCGCCTCCGGCTCTAAAAAAATTCACCGAGTAGGGCAAACAAGTATGTACCACGTGGAGTCGCGATTGTCAAATTCTATTTTAGTTGTGTCAAAATAATTTTTAAAAGAGAACTTTTATTGCAGAATAGCTGATTCTCATAGCCAAAAGTAAGGAATTTTAGTGATAGCTTAGTTAGTTTAGTTCGTGGTACAAGAGAATCGGCACCAATGTCTGCTATTATCATCGCAAGTTCGAAAAGGAAGCACAAAGATGCACGCACCCATGCAGTTTCGAAGACGGAAAAACTCCTTCGGGAAACTAAGACCTGCGTAACCTGCGTTGGATGAGGCGGGAACCGGCGCAAAGAATACATCCTACCGCCTATTCATAACAAACATAAACTCACGTCTGTCATTCTTAATTGACACTGGTGCAAGAAAATCCACGATCACTTCCAATAAAACAAGTGGCTTACAGTAAGCTCCTTATTCCATCTAAAACCATTTAATTACTTGCAGAAGATATTGGAATCATTTCATTTTCAACCAATATTTTGTAACCATATTATGTTCTTTTAAAAGAGTGTCCGTGGAGTTTCTGGCCCATTTTTCTCTGGTACCTACTACGCTTTGGAATGGGCAACTAGCTTCATCTCTCTGACTGACCGACCCCTTGACAATTCAAAAGTACCTGTAATTGGTTTATTTGAAGTAAATGCTTAGAGTTTGAGTTTGAATTTTCTCAACTTAACTTTTTTTTATTCGCGAAAACTTCAATTATCATTTTGCTAATCAGTAGATCCAGTATTTAATAGGAACTAGCTGCACCCCGCGGTTTCACCCGCATAAGTCTCGATCCCGTGGGAATATCGGGATAAAAAGTTTGTATATCCTAACCCAGGTCATGGTCTACCAGTGTGACAAATTGCATCCAAATCGGTTCAGCCGTTTCAGCGTGAAAGCGTAACAAACAAACTCACTGTTCGTATTTATAATATTCGTTAGGATAGGATTCGCAAGTGCAACTTAATTAATAGTTTTAAATTCTTAATTAATCACTAAGTTCTAATTCAATCAATCTAACTACAATATTATTTTGGATCTTATTTCAAACTCCGCAACACCCCGATCCTTTCGTCAATCCATACTAATGCGAAAATAATTCTGTCTATATCTGTGTCTGTCTGTCTGCTACCTTTTCACTCCTAAACCAATGAACCGATCGTTATGAAATTTGATAGATAGGATCTTGAAAAAGATGAAGTCTACTTTTAATCCTAGACCACAGACGAAATCGCGAGCAAACGCTAGTATTAAGAAAACATAAATGACGCACTTACCACATAGAGGAGCTTGATATGCTCCCTCAAGGCTCCAATGCAGCCCAAGACATCTGTTATCACCAGGGCTATGCTCAAGGTGAGGAGGAACGACAGCACCCCCCGGGACAAGGCAGTCTGCTGCTCCGGCTCTGACTTCTTCTCCCTCATGTTGATAATGCATATTCCCATCAGGATCAACCCAAACAACTGGTTGACAACAAAACTTTGTTAATATAAACGCTTTAAAAGGAAACTGGTTGACAACAAAACTTTGTAAACATAAACGTTGCTATATGAAAGATTTTTTTTGACTGAGTGCTATTCTAACAGTTTAGTTTATTTAATAATTCTGAACCGCTATGATATTTTGAAAGATCCTTCACGATACGACACTCTTTTTCAAAATACGAATATTTAATACCTTGAAATCATTTATTCTAATAGCAAGGATATCTAACATAAGTAAGTTCTTTTTTAACAATCCGACACTTGAATAGAATATAAGAATGTAATCACTGCCATACAAATAAAAAACACTGTTTTTTTTACGTCTCCGTCACCGAAAAAAGTTACGACGCCATTAATGGAAAAAACAACAAAAAAAGTAGCCCGTTAACGACCGGAAACAATATGAACGCACAATAAATAGAAATATTGATGGACAAACTTACAATGCAAATGATATTAAAGAAAGTAATGAAGAACTTCATACAACGAACGCGTCTTGACTTCATGGTGTTAAAACCGATTTCAATCTGTATGTCCTGTATGGTCGATGTGGACATGGGAAATGAAGGCTTAGTAGGGCTATACTATCGATCAATGCATTTGACGACCTATAACGGTGATTACTCGGAGCTTAGTGACGAGCGGAGCGGGCAGAAAGCTCATTAAACATGCATGGACAACGTTTTTCCCTTAGGCATATTGGTAGATATTTTCTTCATAGAACCTTGTTTCTTTGAGATTATTCTTTCTGGTTTGTTATTTGCTGGGAAAGACTAATATAAACATAACATCATGCCAAGAGTTACGCAGAGGTATACCTATAGTAAATCCATATTTCGCCAGTTATGTTTAACTCCCATGTCATAGAGGCGAGCCTATTGCCATCACCCGGGAACAAATCCAGGCTCTAAGCTGCTACTGAGAAATTCCAGATGGAAAAACTCAATAACACTGCCGACCCGGGAATCGAACCCAGGACCTCATGCTCAGCAGTAGCGGTTGCGACCACTAGACCAAGGAGACAGTCACAATTTCTTTTACAGCTTGTCTTATATAATAATCGTCCTACCTCTATTTCAATTTATTTGAAGTTGGCTAAGCATAATTATCTTCTTCTTCCATAAATGTATCTATATCAAGGCAAAATATTTCAGCAATTCTCTGCTTAAGCTCCATTGCCTTATATGCATTACCTTCCTCTTTCTTGTAGATTTACGGTTTAAAGTTTTTATTTTAAAAGTTTCTTATGTTTCTCTCTCTCTCTTTTACTCCTCTACAATACCCGCTCCGCTGCTCTCTCCACTTATATTAACGTCGCAATATTTAGAATGTGGGAACCCATGTGTCCACTTACCCACACTTCAGGGTCCATCTTCAGCACCAGCCTTTGTTTTTTTACCACGTTACTCATACATTTATGTTGATTCCTATTAGATTGACCTACAGACCATATTCGTTCATTTGAACTACCACTCTATGTTTGCTAGTTGATTCTTTGTTATGTTTATCAATGTTACTTTGAGCTTTCTTATTTTGATGTTTAGGTTCAAATTCCTTTGTTTCAAAGGTTTTATTTATAGTTTTTCGATGTATTCGTCCTATAGTTATTAATTGACATGACATATCGACCGGCCCCTGCGAATATACTTTAATGCACTTTTTCAAATAGGTCAATTCATTACTTCATGAAGTCTTGGACGTGCGTGATTGGCTGTGTATTTCCGGTTCGATCAATAATATGAAATCATAAAGTATCGCTGCGGAATGTCTTCAACTAATTCCAGTCCTTTGAAAAACCGCTTTTCATATTCAAAAGCTTGGCAAATGCAGCTCTCAGCTTTTGTCGTGCTTTCTGTTTCCAATAAAATCGATGAACGGACATTTCCTTTGTTCTTTCTTATGAATATTTAAGTATGTTACAGCAACGTATTGTTAACGTGAAATAGCATTTAAGTTATAACTAGAAATGATTTGGCCAGAGAAGCAATACCCAGCACACTAATTAGCGTAACACACGAATCAATCATAATCTGAATAATTTTGAAGAATATTGATAATCCTTTGCTATACCTATATGTACGAAATATTTATCTCCTCAACAACGTAAATAATGCAATGAATGTTGTTGAACTGTCAAAATGAAACAGACTGTGATTGATCGTGTCTTACGCAATTAAGTGCAACATAATTGCTAATTTTGTGCTGATTAATTGCAACATAATTGCTTTTTTTTTAATTGGGATGACACTGACCAAAGAGCAGTTACGTAGAAAAAATGATCTGATTTAAATTTTGGGCACAAATAAATTAAAAGACCAAACTGAACTCCTGTGGGGTAGATAATGGCTTAACATAGTTACATTGATAACTAAGGTACAATTCTGTAGCCGACCGCAGGCGGCAACTGCAGGCGACGTGTCGCCGCGAGACGACTGGTTTCTATCTATTATTATGTATTTCTATGAAGGCGACGACGTATCGCTAGCTGCATTCCGACCTCGCCGACGAGGTCCATTGCGATCGCGACACTCCCGAGTAAATAATACTCCCCCCCAACCCTTGCTCGCAGAAGCGCCAGCCCGCGTTATGCTGAGAAATTCCTCAATTAATAATAATATTAATATCTGTTTGATCCAGCTTGTCCCATCTTGCTGTCGTCCCGCCAACGACGCCCTAAGCCGAGGTTCCTACCCCACAGGGGATGCCCTTAGCGAGCGTTAGTATACATAAAATAGTTTATGCCCCTGGCTGGACGCTTTAAGTTGTAGCTTAAGGCATCCACAGGATAGTCCGGTTAAGCAGCTGCGACCTCAATCTGAGAGTCAACTGCGAGATGGCACATCAAAAAAAAAAAAAAAGTGTCGCTAGCTACGGAAGGTATTTCATAGAAATTCATGGAAACCCAGTCGTGTCGCGGCGACACGCGCCTGCAGTTGCCGCCTGTGGTCGGCTACGGAATGTTACCTTTAATGTTGTTTATTTTGACAATTCAACAACTTTCATTACGCTTTTGCGTTGTCGAGCAGACGATTTTTCTAACAATATGAAGAACGGAAAAGAAAGAAAGAAAATACCTTTATTTTCAGAAGGAACACAAACACAAAAAAGAGGCATAATTATGAAGCAACGGATCAGCAATTAATTTTATACACAATCCATTGGATTTTGATTGAAATTGAAAGTGTCTTACGCAACGCAATTAAGTTGCGTAACTTTTTAATTTTTATATTATACTCAAACATTAACTTTTTGATCATAAATAAATAGTACCTTCTTGACCACAAACATTAGCAAAACGGAAGCAAAGTAAAAATACAAAAATAAATAAAACAGGCTTCAGTGCATAGTCAATTTAATAATTGCATATAATTAGTGACTAACCGTGTAGCCACACAGCTGCACGCTATTCTTCACGTGGCCTGATACCCACCGCGAGAATGGTACTAACCGCTAATCAATAGAACATTTATTTTTAATGACCACCCCTTTCCCCCGCACTCACAGACGACAATTAACGTTAATTTACTTACTTATGCGACTTACTTACTTTGTGCAACATATCATGTGATTTTCAACCGACTTCAAAAAGGAGGAGGTTCTCAATTCGGTTGTATGTTTTTTTTTTTTTTTATGTTTGTTACGCGATTACTCCGCCAATTATGAATTGATTTTGATGATTCTTTTTTTGTTTGGTACTACTTACTTACGATACTTCAGAATTGGTCCCATATAAATTTGGTCAAGATCTGATGAGGGGTTTTTGAGTTAGCTTCAATAATACATATTTATCCCACCTAGTATATGTGGACGATATTCTAATAGTTCCTGTCACTGCAATTTACTTCGTATTCAAGTTTTTGTGGGGGTTTTGTGTAGGTACCACAACTAAAAAGTGAAAAATAAAAACTTTTTCACAAAAAATAAAACCGACTTCCAAAAAAAAACACTACAAAGTGAAAAATAACTTTGATTTCGGAAGTCGGTGGCAAACAAACGAAAATTAAAAACCCAAGACACCGACTTCCGAAATCAAAGTTATTTTTCACTTTGTAGTGTTTTTTTTTTTGGAAGTCGGTTTTATTTTTTGTGAAAAAGTTTTTTGTAGATCTTTGATAGTCGTTTCGGAGAAGCCCGAGAGTCTGACAACCAGTCTTACTAAAGGGTATCGTATTACCCAGTAACTGAAGGTCACATAGGCAGTCTCTCCATGTAAAATACTGACAAGAAGACCGATCCCAACCCCAACCTAGTTTGGAAAAGATTAGGCAGATATAATGACTAAATAATCGAATGAAGAAAGCAAGTCACAAAAATACTACGCCAGCGATAACGCTGGGTAATATTTACCCGTTTTGAGTTGACGCACGTGGATCTCGCTGTGAAAGTGGCGCTGTACAGACTGTACTGTACTATCTGTCAAATTTATTTAATAAATTTTCTACTTTATCACCGAAGTATAAGGTTCAAAGTTGATTGGGAAAATTTTACAGTTTCGAGTAGGTTGATGTGCTGGCGTCCAGGTAGAAGGAAGCCGTACACATCTGTCACACGTAAGTTACAATCTGTAACACATTTAAGGCGACCCGGTTCAGTATGACTCAGCGTCATTGGCGTCGGGTTAAGTCAATCAGCCATCATCCAATTCAAACTAAAAAAAAAATATCGAACAGTCGTAACTTGGCAAGGTTTTGCCGTAGTGGGAGTAAGTTTGCACATGTCCACTTAGTGCAAAAAAAAAATATTACACTTGTATTGCTTGTCATTATTCTTTGGCTACCTATTGCCATAAAACATTAATTTAAAAAAAATAAGTAAACGCATTCTGCGCATCTACGACTCTTGCCAATTTACGTGCCGTACTACTGTACTTCATTGACCAATCCTCATTAACATGACCTTATTAACGGTTTAAAAGAGAGTACCCAAAAAGTGTCCTAATTTGCCAATTTAGGCACTTATCTATATTTATGGAAACTGTCCTTAGACCATCAACAGTCAGTTCGTAATGGCTGCTTTAGATTTTCACAAGGCCGGGCCCTAACCAAACAATTATATTGCAGAATATCACGAATTCCACAATGCTTTTTCCGTTTAGGGTTATGTACCTCGTCGTCCGAGCTCTGCTCGGGAAATAGGTAAACATATCATGCAGGTATACCAACTTTGTATAACGTTGATGCTTGGGCTGCGAAAAATGAGAAAATGAATTTTCCCAGATATAAGACCTAAATTCCTAAGAAATCGATAGAGCTGTTTGTGATATATATATACAGAGTGGAAATGAAATGAAATTGTTTATTCTGTAAATCATTGTTCATTATTACTTTAAAGAACATTGCACCATATTATGTCATTGCACCGCATTACATATTGCGCAATATTTTTAGTCTGCTTTTAACTTAACATTATTATTATCCTTATTATTCCTTCCTAAAATCGAAATGTGAATCAGCCAAAACTGCAGTTTCGTTGACGCATTAAGAATCCAATTGACGACAATGAGTGCGGTTTAACACTGATAAAAAGAATACCAGGTTTGAGTAAGTAATTAGATTGAATTTAAAAGGTAAATTATTCAGAAAGTTCAGGTCGGTTAGTCTGGAATTAGGAATGCATTATGTCCGTCTTCAATAGACGTGCATGTAACAGAGTGCATTCATAATGCAGACTGCTGAACAGCATTTATATAATAATATATAGTATAAGCTGTCCCTACGTCTGTCAAGTGTCAAGTTTTTGGCCTTAAACTTATCACTTTGTATATTTAATTTTGAACTTTCATTTACAAACTATTTTTGTATTATTGTTCAATATTTGAACAAGATATCTTGTTATATTTTCCAAAAACTGCCTCGTTGGTCTAGTTGTCGCAAACTTGTTGAGCATGAGGTCCTGGGTTCGATACCCAGGTAGGTCAGAGTTGGGTTTTTCCTTCAGGAATTACTCAGTAGCAGCCCGGAGTCTGGCTTTGTGCCCGGATGATGGCAATAAGCTCGCCACCTATTAGGTTTTTGTAACTTAAACATAACTGGCAGAATGAGGGTCCTCTGTAAGTACAACTTTGCCTCCTAACCCTTTGGGGTATACGGGGTATTATGCCTAATGTATTTTCCAAAATACAAAAAAAAAACAAAATTGTTGCAACGAGAAAATCATTCACAATAACAATACTTCTAATTATAAAGGTACATTCATCGCAGGAGTTGGTGATACTGGTTCCCAAACTAAGCTATCGCTTCTTGGGACACAGTGTTCAGTCGTGACAATATTGTTACAATTTGATTTAATGTGGTAAGTACATTTATTGTGAATATGTTTTTTTTTTTATAACTTTATTATTTATTCTCCAAAAATGTAAATAATTTTTCTTTTGGTAATTTACGGGTATTACAGCTTATTTTTTGGTCACTAGAAATATTTTTACCAGAACTTGGCCGCGTTTTTAGAATTTTCAGTAGCCTTACATTCTTTCAATAGTTTTCAGGACCAAGCTTCAAGTTACCTTTTACCATAAAAAATACTATGTATAGTATTTTTGTGTATACATTTAATGTATACATTTAACAGCAGTGTCATTATACTTCATAGAGTGCGATAAACTCTCGGTCTGAATGCAATACGCCATTTAGCTTAAGGGATCGATATTATATTTCTTTGTCACATCTTGCAACTAGGACGGTCCTATAAATAATAGGTAAAAATGTATTTGCTTCTAAATACTGACTTACGTTATATTAAAACTATTGTAGGTTTCAACAATTCTTTTAAAATCATCAAAACGAACGACAAATAAGGATTTTGAATAAAAAATAAAGAAATTGAAACAAACCAATTACAATCAACCAATTGGTAAAATGGTGCATGAAATTATCAATAAATATAGAACATTAAAACACAAGTTCTATGGCAGAAATTAATAATCAAGCTTTCTTAGTACCTAACCTCTTTGCGCCGACCTGACAATATTCAAACTCCAAGCATTTATTACATACATAATATACGCACTTTTGAATTGTCGAAGTAGTCGATCATTTAGAAAGATGAAGCTACATAGTTCCCATTCCAAAGCGTATTAGGTACCTATGGAGAAAAATCGGGCAACAAGAAACACCATGGACAATATTTTTAAAAATTATATTTTTATAAAATATTACTTAAATTATTAATAATTCTGTGGCCTTTTTAATTTGTTCTTATTTATTAATTTTATTTTATTCTGATGAAAACTAAACACGTCATGCTTGTGTCGTAACCCATAATTATTACATGATATAAAATAAAACACATTAATGCACTATTCTGTTGCAGTACTGTTTTTATTTATATTATATATATATATTTTTAATAAAGATTCAGAATTATTTATTTTTTTTCTTTTTATTATGTGTTTTTGTTTTGTACAATAAAGTATATATTTATAGAATAATTGGTTAATTATGTTGAATAATTATTAATTAACCAATTGAACATAGCTAACCAATTATTGTTTGTTTTCCATTTATATCTAAGCTAGATATTTGAAAAGTACCTACTGCGATTAATTCCATACTTATGCTGGTATCCTATCAGTTACTGTTGTGGGAACATGCAGGTGAACTATTAACAATTAATAGTTAGTTAGCGATGTCTTCTTTTATCGATCATAAGTGTGTCACCGTATTCCGGCTATGTAAAAAAAGTATTTATGGTTTTCACAGTGGAAAGTTTTAAGCTTCGTGCATACTAGCGCGACGCGACACCGGTTATTGTTATGCCGTTAAGTTTTCTTAGAAATTGTATTGTTCGAATCGCGTCGCGCCGTCGCGCGTCTCTCGCGTTGCGCTAATCTGCACGAGGCTTTATTTGCTATGAATATTAGAATTTTACGAAATGGTCATTCGCTCATCATCATCGCGTACCTAAATTCGTAAAACTCTATTTTCGTCTTTTGATAAAATAATTTGTACCAAGAATAAGCAAAATAAATGAAACAAGTTGTGGAATGACAGGAAAATCGTTAAGAGAATCTAGGTATAGGGAAAATGCAATAATAATAAATGTAAACCACCACGTTTGCCCGCATTATAAGTAGTGGGATAGCGGTTATTCTGGCTCCAGTCATCCACAACCTCTCGTCGTGCTACAGTCGCACCAAAGTGAAACTCAAATAATTTATTTAAAAAAGGCAATTTTTTTCGTCATAATGTCCAACACGTGTGTCTTCGTTATTCTTCTAATCGGGCTATTCATCACACCTTCCCTACAAGTATCATGCAATGGCTATGATTTCGAATCAAGCCATCATTGTTATGGACAGTGCTACGACGCTTGCGTAAAGGGACATGCAAATGGTTGTTCAATGAACGTTTGTTACCCACGTTTGGGAGGATCATGCCAACAATCGCAAGGCTTTCTGAAGGGAGCCTCTGTGTGTTATTGTGAAGGGCCATCGAAACCATGTAGGGTGCAAGACTAAGGTACTAGAGACATCAGGAGCTACAGATCCTTGGATGAAAATCGAGGCTGTGATTGCGATGGACGTATACGACGATAATAAATGTAAAAAGCGAGTGTGTCCTACACTCTCTTTTTTGTGACAAATCTGTGAACTGTGTTTGTGAATTTTGTTGGGTTAGTAGTCGATTCGCACGAAAATTATTCGCACGATCGTGCGAATCGTCCCCTTTCAATAAAAATATTTTTTTAGTAGGCGATTCGCACGGAAGTATTTAAATTGCGTGCGAATCGACCCCTTCAAGAATTAGTAGTATGCGATTCGCACACACCTATACTTTATCGAAAAGTTTCAAGAAAAAAGTACTATCACGTACAAAATGCTTTCTTTTAATACAGGACACAAATAAAACGATTTTTAAGGAAATCAAGTTTTTATATTTTACTTTGTATCTATCAGAAAGTGATTTTACATCATTCACAGTTTAAATAACTTAAAACCATAATTATAACCAAGATTACAAATAAAATCACAGTTAGTAGGTACGATTTATAATCAAATATTTGGTTTTGCATTTTTACAAGTAAGTACTCTTTTTCCGTACACTTGCATTTACCTTAAATCATCACAAATTACTACTTATTAGAGTTTTTACCGAAATCAACTTTTTATGAACCCCTGAGTCTTGTTAAAAATAATGTTGTTTAGAAAAGGTAAGTCAAAATTAAATAATTAACGTTATAATGGTCTAAAAGCTAATTTTAAAAACAACGAAAAATATAACGAAACTATAAATATATAAATCTTTTTAAATATTCGTAATAACAATATAAAAATCGTTTTAATTAGCTAAGGTATGGTTTTAAATGTGGCAATTAAATAAACAAAAACAAAATATTTTTTCTCTATTAAGTATTAACTAGTACAATTTTGGAGTATTATAGTAAATGTAATAAAATAACAGTCACAAAATCACAGTTACTATAACAACAATATTTTGCTCTAATAGGTAAAAAATAACAATCAACTAATCAATAATAATATAAATATTTCTTAACACAAAAATTTTACGATGATAGGAGCATTATCATCACTGAAAGTTAAAACAATCACAAAATCACAGTTAAACAGAGTCATCTGTTGTATTAATAGGTACAAAGTTCTTAAAAATGTAACACTTAACTAATCAACAATATTATAAATATTTCTTAACACAAAAATTTTACGATGATAGGAACATTAGCATCACTGAAAGTTAAAACAATCACAAAATCACAGTTAAACAGAGTCATCTGTTGTATTAATAGGTACAAAGTTCTTAAAAATGTAACACTTAACTAATCAACAATATTATAAATATTTCTTAACACAAAAATTTTACGATGATAGGAGCATTGGCATCACTGGAAGTTAAAACAATCACAAAATCACAGTTTGTTAAACAGAGTAATCTGTAGTATTAATAGGTACAAAGTTCTTAAAAATGTAACATTATTATTTATTTATGTAGCTCATTTATGGTGTTCATATTATAAGTTTTCATATTAAATACTGACAAAACTTTTCATCTTACCTCTTAACTAGTATTTTGTGCCTGACTGCGATGCGAATAGAGAATTATTGAATTTTAATATTAATATTCTAGAATATTGTACATGACTGTACTTAGATTTATTATTCGCACATTTTGTTAAGTGTGCGAATCGCATACTACTAATTCTTGAAGGGGTCGATTCGCACGCAATTTAAATACTTCCGTGCGAATCGCCTACTAAAAAAATATTTTTATTGAAAGGGGACGATTCGCACGATCGTACGAATAATTTTCGTGCGAATCGACTACTAACCCATTTTGTTGAGATATTGCATAAATGTTTACTATAAATATTTATTCGTACTTTTAAAAAATGTGACTTCGTTTGTAGCCTGTGTAACACTTGTTTTTAAGAAATAAACTTAATCAGGTAATATTGTATTTTTGTCGGTTTTTTTTTTTTCCACAACAGGGAAACTCTTGGCCTTCGTCTCATCTAAGATATGGTAAGTGATGATCAGGGCGAAGGTGGAAGCGAGCTTCACCTGGAATCCACAGAGGAAATGGCCAGGTGGACTTAGAACAAGCCCTACCACATACCAAACCGAGCAGATTTTTTTTGGCCTGCTGGGAATCGAACCCGGGTCCTCTGGGTCTGAGACAGGTGATCTAAGCACGAGACCATAGAGGCGGTTAATATTAATTGGGGTGAAATGACTGAAGGTTCGTGTTCTGTGTGCTAGCCATATTTTTATTCAAAGTTCAACTGTTTTGTGTAACGAATCATCAAAATTAGCGAGTTATAGATCCCACCCACAGAACCTCCTTTATATGTTCTGTGATCCCACCAACCACACCAACACTTAGAAAATTTCATTTTCCCGCTTACATTTTGGGCAATTCCTTATGAAAAATAACACTGCCCTCTATTTTGGATGGCCAATTCAGAAGTATGAAAAAAGAAAAATATTTTATTTGGACACGCACAAGAAATACAAACAGTAGATAATAAAAACTAAATAGGAGCATCTAAAACTAACAACATTTTTCGAATAAAGAAAAAGAAGAAAAAATATACGACCAGGTGCCCCCTACCACCACCTCTTTTAGCAGTATTATTTTTATTTTACTTGACCGTGGGAAAGAGATGGAGCTAGACGTCCTGTATAGCTCCACTTCTTTCTCGCACTGAAGTAATATCAAAATAATACTGCATAATGAGGTGGTGGTTGGCGCCCTGTGCGAGGCCAAAAAGGCTCCTATCTCAGCATATGCTCCGATATGTAAAAAATAAATACCGCAGCCATTGATATACTCTGCAGCGCTGGTATTCTAAACAACAACAAAACAACAACAAATAAAATATTAAATTTAGATTATTTTTATTCCAAACAGGTAAATCACACCTAAATCACACATATTTAGAATACATTGAAATTGTATTTGTTATTAATATTGAGATGTATCAATGATTGTAATGATTATAATTCTGTAAATACAGGTTTGTTATGGTCGCCGATCATATTTTGATAAAGATACAACCTGACAATGGCTTGCAAATTGCAAAAAGTACGTAAGTAAATTTGGATTTCGTGGACTAGGTGTCTAAAGTGCTCTGTATTTGGACAGCCGTTTTTGTGTAACCGATCACTGCAGTTCTAGAAAAGCAAAGCTTACCACGCACGAGTCACCGTGACGCAACTTGCGGATCGACAGACGGAAACAAGTGACTCACGCGCATGTCGCTTGACGCAAGTCGCATCGCTCAAGGCCGTAAACTGCTTCCTTAATCACTAGGAAAACTAGTCAACTGTCAGAGGATTTGTTATAGGAAAGGTGTAATGGGATTTCAATAGTCAATAGAGAAAACGTAAAACAACGTCAACAACGTAAAAAACCTCTGACTAGGTAGACAGAACATAAACCATGTACAGACGCCAGCACATCAAACTACCTACTACAATCTGTTTTTCTTTAATAGATTTTCAACTTTATCACTAAAGTATAAGGTTCAAAGTTGATTGAGAAAATTTGAAAGTTTCGGGTAGGTTGACCTGCTGGCGTCTGAACATTCACGTTCATGGTAAAAAATCGACATTTATTCATTTTTTATTTAATAATAAAGCTTCGTGCAGACTATTGCGATGGCGCGACGCGACTCGAACAATACAATTTCTTCGAAAACTTCACGGAATAACAATAACTGCAAAATAATCTGCACAAAGCTTTATAAATTGTACATGATCCGTTGGTCTAGTGGTCGCAAGCGCTTCTGCTGAGCATGAGGTCCTGGGTTCGATTACGAGTCGGGCATAGTGTAATTGGGTTTTTCCATCTGGAATTGCTCAAATAACTGGCAAAATGTGGGTGTACTACAGGTACACCTCTACCTAACCCTTCCAGGAATACAAGCGTGATATTATGTTATGTTAAATTGTACATAAGCTCAGCTTGGACCACGAGCTTGGCGTCCTTTATAGTTAAAATTCTGGCTGTGAGTCAGCAATTATGAACATCAAAACGGCCAAAAAGTCAGCCCTTCCTAGCGATTTAGCTGGAACTGACGGAACAAACTCCCCAGATATTATATGTGTCCCTAATAACAACCCTTCCTTCCTATCTGACCCTTCACGCTCTAAAAGTTATTGTTAGTAGACACTACGAAACACTGTGTAGCCATTTGCTAATCCGGTTTGGTACGTAGCACAGAAATATTAAAAACAGAAGTGGCAAGGGGGCGTGTCGCCGACCACCTGGAGTTGAGCTTTTCGCTCAGGTATTGAAAAAATGGCCGTCACCGCGAGTTAGTGTGTTGTCAACCGCGATCGTATAAAAAACGATTATGCCGTCTTGTTAAGTGGGTTCGTGCAAAAAGAGAAGCCAAGACAAAATGTTTAGAAGTCATGGCATCAGTTACCACAGGTAAATACAAGTATTTTACAATATTTGTCTTAAAAATCACGAAAAACAACAAGCCGTAAAATATATCTGAGTTGTACTACTTTATTTTTGTTTTCCTATGTTATCCCGACAGTATTATTTTTGCATTAAATACATTGCTCTTTTACAACCACCTCAGTCTGTCACTGAGTGACTGAACAAGCAATGTAAATCTGACATAACGAAACCTCAATAAGCCGTAATGTCGCATGGTGCGTCCGCTGCTCCGGTCGGCCATATTTGAGCGCGAGCTAGTGATGTGCTCGTGGAGGTCTGACAAAGTCTATCGACAAGAAAGTCGACTGCGAATAAATTGTTATATTACAATTTCATTTAATTGATTTTTCTTCAATTTGTTAACTCTTGTAATCCGGTTGGAAGGCCGATGTGGTTCTATGCATTTTTACCCATTTTTATTATTTTACAGCGTAATAGACAAATGCGTAAACAAATATCGTGAAGGAAGTTCAATAATGTTTAGTTTAGTAATCTATATGGAATGTCCTTGGGTTTGAATTATGAGATGTAATGCCTTAGCCTCAAGTTACTTCGTCATTTGTTATGGTTATGGTATTTTACTGAAGTCTTCATAAATGCACCATTAGCTTCGTATGCATTATAATAATCAGCATCATTTAGTCATAATTATGTATTATGCCGCAGAATTTCTAAAGAGGGTTTGAAGCCATATTGTGACGTCATGCATGCTCTAAAATAAACAATTATAATATGAAAATTACTTTTAATAAGGTTATTATTAAAGATTTGGCAATGGGTCAACATTCATGCGATTTATTTCTTATGCATGCGTGTTTGTTATTGTCACATAAACCCCTAGTTACTAAAGAAAGAAGGATTTAATTTCTTAAAAATACGGGTTTTTTAAGAGCCTGCAAACTTACAAGTTTATGATTAGCTTCGTATACCTATATAATTCAGTAAGTCACTAGCAAATTGTAATTGTACCGTTTCAGTTTCCCAAAAGAAGCAAGTAAAAAATCAATGGATTGATGCCATAGGAAGGTCAGCTAACTGGTTCTCTACAAAAACGAGAATCTCTTTTTTGAACATTTTATGGCATCATAATCATATATAACTACGTGTCGTTTGATTTGTAATTGTCTAAAAATATTTTTATTAATTAAGTAAATAATGTTTTGTTGGTTTCATATCGTTTTTGTTTACTTTATTTCCAAAACCTTTGTAAATTTATCGATATATTTATCGATAACTCTTCGATTTAGTCAAGCACTATGGCGTATCCGCCCCCAAGTCCCGACAACACACAATGATAATTGTTTTAGTGTGAGTAATTATACGGAAAAAGTACGCTGTGTTTTAAATAATAAGGTTTATATTTAAATGACTGAGTTATCGATGGCGCGTGTGTGCACTTGTTCGTAGTATTGTTTTGACAGAACTGTGTGTGCAATATTAGCGTTATGGTGGGGCAATTGTCGCTTCATCGGTTTTCTATACATTTTGAACTCCACGCCATATCTCCTTCTTTATTATATCTATGGTACGTAGGTATCTATAATAAATTGCATCCATACCAGACAGAGTCGCAACCGTACCTACGTCAAGATATGCCTTGACACTTCGACATCATCCTTTATTTTAGCCCAATTTATTTTGAGTCGGTGCAGATGTGTCTTCCTTCCACAGCTCGTCATGTCAATATTGACCCCTTTCTGGTCATATATCATCTTATACATAATACACACATTGTTTCATTAGTCTTTCCTTACTCTAGTCATCTTTATTAACATTAAGAAATGTGCAGTATTCCTCTATTATTATAATAGGTACCAATTTTATGAATTCATGACACTCCAATCAAAACAATAACCAAATGTAAAATATTTCTTTGTGATTGAAACATTTTATGATTCACAAATTGACATTGTTATCTAACAATATTGTTGTCAGGTTTTTCCTGACATCTAGAATAGACTTGTTTTCTTGCACACTGAACGACTTTACTCTGGCGACCTCTAGGATGTTAATGTTATCTATTATTAGGTGTTGTTTTGTTTATTCTTTTGTTTTTTTTTTAATTTTTATAATAGAATATTTGTTCTTAACTGACGCATTAGGGCAACCTGTGAAGCTAGATTTAAGGCGAATTATCGACAATAAGTCACGATTTAGGAATAGAAAATTAATATCTAACCTGTGTAATTATTATTATGTACAGGGGAAATCCCGTCTCAGAAACAAAAATCAAAAAGATAATCATCCAGTCGTCATATATATTTTTGTAGCGTTTTTTTTTTTTAAATTTTGTCAAATTGACTCAGCCTGTATTACGAAGTTTATCAATTGACATTCACAATAAAAAACAACATTTCATAAAGACAATTTATTTAAGGACAGAAACAAAACAGAAACAAAAAAGAACATAGCAGATCATACTATCGTCAGTGCCACACCACAAGATCATATAAAAGTAGAAAACGAAGACTGTCTTATCCTAATTAACAATGTCTACTGAGATTCTTAATAAGAACTAATTAAAGTCCTTCCTACGAAATACTTTGTATCTAATAATCCCATACGGTATAATACAGTTGCCATAATAGTACGGAGAAGAACACAGATGTAAGTTTGTTATTTTAATGCATTATTTCTTGTTGATTCAATCGTAAGTATCGAAATCTCAAAGCTTG
Organism: Xanthia togata; assembly: GCA_963853775.1. NCBI lineage: Eukaryota > Metazoa > Arthropoda > Insecta > Lepidoptera > Noctuidae > Xanthia > Xanthia togata. The sequence goes on along the minus strand of OY970802.1, from coordinate 3,952,283 downwards.
TTAGTAATAGATATGGAATGTGATAAGATTAGTCCACAGAAAGATATATACAATCTAACAGACGTATCTCGAGGAGTAATGACGGAATATCAAACTAAAGAAAAGCTTTTAGGAATTGAAGCCTAATTAAAGCAGCGAAGAAGCAGCCAAGAAGTTAAGCTTCAGTAGTAAGATCGTTTGACTAAAATGTACATTTCTCCAGCCATTATTTCTCGAGAACATGTTAGACATACATTGGTAAAAAGCTCTCTACGCGATTCCAATGACTCCGCAAGCCACATGTGCTCCGGCGTTTCCTGTTACCTTGGAATCGGGGTGATCAGTTTTACCGAAGTCATCTTTGCCTGAATAAAGAACCAGAGCCCTGCCGATGATGTTGTGATGGCCATTCAGCTTGATCTTATGGTCAAGGAAGTCAACTTTGGCCGTTTTGGTCTCGTCAAACTTGATATTGCCGAGGTCACCGACGTGGCCGTCGTCGTCATGGGGATGGCCATGGGCATTCTGGAAATTGAAGGTTTAATATGAGTCTTTTAATTTTAATATCTTAATGTATGGCAGTGGTTTTTTTCAGTCAGGACTTCCTTTTGGCATTTCATCCAAATAATATATTCATAGCCCGCTTGAACAAGAGGAGCAGTACGCGGCCGTCGATAAGACACACGTAGCATAATAACACAGACAATGTTCTAATAACCAAAACGTTTTCTAAAACTTCGTGTACCATACCAACAGCTGCAATAATAATAAAAATAATAAAAGGAACACTTACTCCATGAGGGTTGAAGTGACCGCCGGTGGAACCACAGCCCTTACTGAGGTCTCCGGTCTCGTGGATGTTAAAACCGTATTCGCCGGACGGCATCCCCTTCACGGTGCCGGTGATATGCAGCTTACCGTCGTCTTGCCGGGTGAAGGTGACGATGCCGGTCACGCCGTCACCATCCAGCCGGACGACCGCGCGCTTTACCTCCTGAATTACGGTAAAATGATGGTCAGTAAGAGGAATGATGGTGAAATGATATTTCTATATGAAGTTGAAAGGCAGATCAATATTTTGGCGGATAACTACAAATAAAATAGATGACCCGTGTTTAAAAATGATGAATGTTGTCATAGACAGTTTTGATATAGCAGCGATACAGAAATGTTAGACCGTGCTGAACTGAATTTAATATGAACTGGAAATTTATCCAGAGCGTAAGAACAGAAGAGTGTTATTTAAAATTTTAAAGAAATGCTTACTGGTTCCTCATTAGCAGGCGCGGCTGACGCCAACGCAACGGCCGCAGCCACAAACAGGAAAGTCTTGAACATCTTTAATTAATCTGAAAAAAATACAGCAAAAACTCTTTTAAGCAAACCTTTTTCCTCAAAATGAAAATAAAACAAATATGTGGAACATGATTTGGTTATTTTATGGTAATTTCTGATTCTTTTTTTCAAAATATAAAAGGCCAATGTAGAATTTTACGAGTTTTGTAAGTTATGAATAAATTAAAGTAAGTTTTTTTGCATATTGCTTAACAATATTTTACTAATTTATCCTGTTCACCTGCATGTAAAATGACTAACAAAAAACTGTGTTTATATTTTTATTTTCCTTAACGGCCATGTAACTTAGTTTTTCAATATGGTGTCTACCTAAGGACTTTATTTTTTGAACTAATGTAGGTACGTATTATGTTTGAATAAAGAATGATGGCACGTTCTGGAACTTTGCCTTTGGTTTTGTGGAACCTGTATCTACTTAAATTCTTGCAAAATATGTAGATCGTTTACAATTTAAATATTCTTGAACATAATCCTATACAGCATGTATCAGGGAGGTGTGGTCATATTTTAAGATGTGGTACAGACGATTAAGAAAGAAATAAAGAAAAAAAAAAAAAATTGAGTCAGGTTAAGGCACAAAAAACAAAAAAAAAACTAAGCCAAGTGTAGTTTGCATCTGGACTTCATTTTTAGAGTAAAATGCTTGTTCAGGAAAGGTGCTACATGGATTCTGCTAGGGATACTGTAACAAAACGCGAGCACAAGCGTTTTGTACCCTTTAAATGAGGCGGTCTGTACGAGCTAATAGGCGCGGCCCGTAAAACTGTGTCAGCGTAGTTCAACCTAGACAGTAGACAGAACCAAGGTTTCCACGAGCTGTTCCCTTTCGCTGTAGTCTTTCGGACAAGTAAGGCCTAATCTAGTACAAAACTTTCAGGCGGTAAAAGCAGTTTTTCACCGAGTCGGCTACATGCTTTTCGAAACGAAGGTCTTTGTCCATAATAAGACCAAGATTCCGATGTTGGTCTCATGAAGAAACTCCTAATCCGTACCACTCCTTTCTGATGCATTCTGTATAGGTAGGTACATTAACATACCTTCTACTGTACTTAGTGTAACAAAAGATCAAAGTAAAAAGATACCTAAAACTTTTTTACAAAAGGACAGTATCATAATAAAGATTCTGCGCACATAAATAATGAACGGCTGTTTTATATCTATAGATAGACATATAAAATTAAAGTCGTTTTTTTTGTCTGTCTGTATGACCGCGTTGTTCTTTTAAACTGCGCAACGATTTTGATGCTGTTTCCAACATCATTTAGTGAATTTACTCCAGAAGGTTTACGGTACATTATTATTAAACTTATAAATCTCGATGTTTTGCCAAGTAGCCTAGCACTTTATTAAAATCTATTCAAATAAAATCTTGCAAAAACAATGTATTATCATGAGAAAATGGACTACTTAACTTATTTACCTACACTAGCAGCACCCCACGGTTTCACCCTCATAAGTCTCGATTCTGTAGGAATATCTGGATAAAAAGTGTCTGTTATCCTAATTCAGGTCATGGTCTACCCATTTGCCAAATTTCATCCATATCCGTCTAGCCGTTTTAGCGTGAAAGCGTAACAAACAAACTCACTTTCGCATTTATAATATTAGTTGCGATTAGTTTAGATTGACCATGGCAATGAATTAGACACGGTATACATTGGTGCCGATTCTCTTGTCACAAATGCGTCTAAACTAGACTAAAAATCACCAAAATTTAGTTTACATCTGTCAAACGATGATTTCCCATTCTGAAATAGACTAAAGTGGCACAACTTAACTATATTTTAGTTTGACAGCACTAAGATTGTACTGAGATTTTAATTTAGTGAAAATGACAATTTTGCTATTCTGAATTTGACGTTTTTCACCTAAAATTTTAATTTTCTAATTAATTCTGACCATTTTTAATCGCCACTGAAAATGGTGTGGAATATTATTAGTCGTCATGAACTAAAATTCACACGAACATCTCGACTTCGGGTGCAAAAACAGTACTGTACTGGATTTTTTTCTTTTCTTTTGCTTATATCTTGAAAATGGTGTGTCCTATCGCAAAAATAATGAAAATTTCGACCTCCTTTATGAAACCCTTATACCCCTAATCCTCAACACGTAGGTAATATTTTTTTTTATTTTCCATACAAATAGTGAAAAATTCCATATAAAACACGTCGAGGATGCCCCCACTAGGCGCCTCCGGTTCTAAAAAAATTCACGGGGTAGGACAAACAAGTATGTACCACGTGGATTCGCAATTTTCAAATTCGATTTAGTTGTGTCAATTTATTTTTTAAATTTAGAGAATTTTTACTACAGAATAGCGTTAAGATTCTCATAGCCAAAAGTAAGGAATTTTAGTGATAGTTTAGTCCGGTGTACAAGAGAATCGGCACCATTTACTCTTATTGTTAGTGCACACTTCAATAGTTTACATAGCAATATTCTTCACTGAAATGCTTGCAGTTTGTATTTTAAAACTTTCAGTCACAGAAATTGTTTTTCTCTCGAACCGACACTGAGAATCAATTATCTTGTGGTAATATTAGCAAATCAACAAGGTGGTAGGAAGCAGGGCCACAGAGTTCCTTCTATACACGGATATCGACGAGCAAAATTAAAATTTAAAAAAGAAGCGTGCCTTACAGTAGTCGGATTTGATGTGTAACGTCTGACATCTCGGCTGACAGTACCAACCTCTCGGAAAACCGCCTGACAGCCAACTCTAGCACCGCGGTCGCTATTTGGGCGAATCAAATAGCGCGTGCTTCTCCGGCTACCTGGTACCTACACACTTCCGTCCCTTTTTACGAAATCACTCACACAGATTGCAGGAAAGCGAGAGGACAGATGTAACACATTGAAAATGTACGCTTGGGTCTAGAATCATGTGCTTAATTTACTCATGGTAACAGTTTGAGCGTCGATGTCTTTTACACCCTGTATACAATGCCCGTTTTTTTTTTTCTTTTTTATTTTTTTTTTTAATATTCTCTTTTATCTTTAATATTTTTCATGTAATTCATTTTTTTTTATATCATGGGGGATTTTATGGATTTACACTTGTGTTTAATAAATAAATACTGTTTTTTTTTTATTGTGAACCTCCTCTTTTTTTCATTGTCAGTGTCATAAAATGTTAGTTGTGCCGTAATAACTCATAAGCACAACTCATATAACTCATAGAAATAATAAACAGAATCCAAATCGAGCCAATAACATCAAAGATATTTTAAAAATTATAACTTGAAGGGCTGGCAGCTGCCCAAGATGCACCAGACATACTACGGAGGCTATTTTATGAGTTAATAATAAAGGACAAAAAAGAAATCCTAACCAAGAAATAGACAATATTACGAAACTATTTTCCTTTGATTAGCAACTGAAGAGTGAAGGAGGCCTTTGCCTTGCAGTAGGACAGTACAGACTAGTTAGATAGATACTAAATGGCTAATTAGTTAGCTACATATCAATTCGTTACAGCTTTTGTTATCATTTCGTATCTTCTGATCACCATCAGCATCATTTTCGATTACTGGTTTAATGTGGCCGTACCACATTTTTTTTTTAAAGCTTCTTAATTCGAATTAAAATGACTGATAATATTAAAAAATACTCAAATAGGTACTATTAGTGTTGAAAACCCAAATTACCATCAATTTACGTATCAATATAAACTTCGTTCTAGAACATTCTTATTTTTGAACGCAGAATCATAACAACTAAAGATATTGAGAAGTCACGTACCAAAAGATCTTCACAAGAATCAAAACAGTTGATAATTTTCTAGACAATATGAGGATAAGTTAAGGCAAGTTAAAAGTTTACAAACAAACAACTTACCTGGGCGGAGAGAAGCGGTGAATGGATCAGCTCGCTCTGTGCAGGAGACTATAGTGTTGAGACACGTTCATCCTCGTTAAATACTCTACCTGCTCATCCACTAGGGCAGGGAAATCAGCAGAAGTTCCACTTTGAACCAGCTTCGTGGTCGATTAAATTAATCGGCGAAGAAAAAGGTCGGAAATACTAAATTTTTGGTTATATTGACTTTAAATATGTAATATAATAAAGCATAATTAAAGTTGCACAGTAAGGGAAAAATCGAAACGTTTTAGAATAAAAAGTTCCAAACAGAACTAAACTAAAAACTACTAGAACTAAAATAAACCCTAGAAACAAACCCAGTCTTAAAAAAAACCGCATAAACAATTTGAAAAGAGTCATTTGTTTATGGGCTAAATTCTAAAAGTATCTGAGGCTAAAATACTCTTATCAGGCCGATAAACACTTTAAATATATTGAAATCATCTTTATATTTGTCTCTCCTTTGTATATTTTTGCACAGTAGGTTAGGTAGGTACATAAAGGAAAAAATATATATACTTAGGACTTCCCCTCATACCAACGAACGGTACATAAGCATCTGCTAAATAAGGAAAAATAAGTAGGCACTTAATAAGGCTCTACTTATTTTACCTTATTTAATGCAATTTTCCTGGTATACATTTATCAATAATATTTACATTTTCTCTATAGGTAAATACGGGTTAGTAGTCGATTCGCACGAAAATTATTCGCACGATCGTGCGAATCGTCCCCTTTCAATAAAAATATTTTTTTAGTAGGCGATTCGCACGGAAGTATTTAAATTGCGTGCGAATCGACCCCTTCAAGAATTAGTAGTATGCGATTCGCACACACCTATACTTTATCGAAAAGTTTCAAGAAAAAAGTACTATCACGTACAAAATGCTTTCTTTTAATACAGGACACAAATAAAACGATTTTTAAGGAAATCAAGTTTTTATATTTTACTTTGTATCTATCAGAAAGTGATTTTACATCATTCACAGTTTAAATAACTTAAAACCATAATTATAACCAAGATTACAAATAAAATCACAGTTAGTAGGTACGATTTATAATCAAATATTTGGTTTTGCATTTTTACAAGTAAGTACTCTTTTTCCGTACACTTGCATTTACCTTAAATCATCACAAATTACTACTTATTAGAGTTTTTACCGAAATCAACTTTTTATGAACCCCTGAGTCTTGTTAAAAATAATGTTGTTTAGAAAAGGTAAGTCAAAATTAAATAATTAACGTTATAATGGTCTAAAAGCTAATTTTAAAAACAACGAAAAATATAACGAAACTATAAATATATAAATCTTTTTAAATATTCGTAATAACAATATAAAAATCGTTTTAATTAGCTAAGGTATGGTTTTAAATGTGGCAATTAAATAAACAAAAACAAAATATTTTTTCTCTATTAAGTATTAACTAGTACAATTTTGGAGTATTATAGTAAATGTAATAAAATAACAGTCACAAAATCACAGTTACTATAACAACAATATTTTGCTCTAATAGGTAAAAAATAACAATCAACTAATCAATAATAATATAAATATTTCTTAACACAAAAATTTTACGATGATAGGAGCATTATCATCACTGAAAGTTAAAACAATCACAAAATCACAGTTAAACAGAGTCATCTGTTGTATTAATAGGTACAAAGTTCTTAAAAATGTAACACTTAACTAATCAACAATATTATAAATATTTCTTAACACAAAAATTTTACGATGATAGGAACATTAGCATCACTGAAAGTTAAAACAATCACAAAATCACAGTTAAACAGAGTCATCTGTTGTATTAATAGGTACAAAGTTCTTAAAAATGTAACACTTAACTAATCAACAATATTATAAATATTTCTTAACACAAAAATTTTACGATGATAGGAGCATTGGCATCACTGGAAGTTAAAACAATCACAAAATCACAGTTTGTTAAACAGAGTAATCTGTAGTATTAATAGGTACAAAGTTCTTAAAAATGTAACATTATTATTTATTTATGTAGCTCATTTATGGTGTTCATATTATAAGTTTTCATATTAAATACTGACAAAACTTTTCATCTTACCTCTTAACTAGTATTTTGTGCCTGACTGCGATGCGAATAGAGAATTATTGAATTTTAATATTAATATTCTAGAATATTGTACATGACTGTACTTAGATTTATTATTCGCACATTTTGTTAAGTGTGCGAATCGCATACTACTAATTCTTGAAGGGGTCGATTCGCACGCAATTTAAATACTTCCGTGCGAATCGCCTACTAAAAAAATATTTTTATTGAAAGGGGACGATTCGCACGATCGTACGAATAATTTTCGTGCGAATCGACTACTAACCCGTAAATACTTTATGAAGATAAAGTTTTGAAATGAAAAAATCTATTGGTCTGCCTGATGACATACATAGCTGCAGTGCTATTCTGTAACCATCTCACGGTGAAAACTTAGGTGAAATGAGCGTGAAGTGTGCTGTCAATCCACCTGCCGGTCTATTCTATAATAATCTCACGGTGAAAACTAAGGTGAAGTGAGCGTGAAGTGAGCTTTAATTCCACCTGCTGCTAGAGACTGACAGCTCACTCCGAGCTCACTTCACCTAAGTTTTCGCGGTGAGATGGTTACAGAATAGCACAGCAGGTGGAATGACAGCTCACTTCAAGCTCACTTCACCTGAGTTATCACCGTGAGATTATTATAGAATAGACCGGCAGGTGGATTAGCAGCTCACTTCACGCTCATTTCACCTAAGTTTTCACCGTGAGATTTTTACAGAATAGATCAGTTGAACTGGAAGTGTTAGGGAAGTAGGCTAGGAGTAGCAGTAGGTAGGTACAAGTAGTTACCTTTAGTTTGTTACTTTTGAGGTAACAAAGGTCATATAATTAATAAGTCTGTGTTGTTTCGGTGTTTCTTTTCACAGTAGTCACATAGGAAACATCGAACTCATCTAGTTTTTAGGGTTCCGTACCTCAAAAGGGAAAAACGGAATCCTTATTGTTTGAATTTATAGTTTTACATTAGTCCCTTCTCTACAGGGTCAAATTAAATTAGTTAGCGAAACCCAGCAGACGTAACGGGTATGGATATTCAAACACGACAAAACAAAAATGAAAAAGTTTTTTTTTAGGGTCAACTATACTGGTAGTGTTTTTACTTGAAGAATGAGTTGATAAATGTGTTTTTCTTTTGTTTTTTCATGTTTACGTCCGTAAAGTTAACACAAAAAACCGGCCAAGTGCGTGCCGGACCACGTACAGTGAAGTGTTCCGTAGTTGCGATGAATTTATTCCAAGAAAAAACTTAATATTGTAGTTGAAAAACATGTTCTCCGACACATTCCAACTGCAAATGTAAGCTTGTACGCACAATATTGAGAGATTTACCATGTTGTTTTAAGACCACAGACTTCATATAGGTTTTCCTGTATTATATGAGTAAAGAACCATACTCCGTATTTTATTCAAAATTGTAGGCTCAAAGAAACAAATAAATAAACATAATAACATAATTAGGATTATGTGTTATCTGTATCTATTTTTCTGTATGTACATAAATAATAAAATAAAGAGTAACGTATTTATTTGGACACAGATTGAGGAACAAAATACAAAAAACTAAATAAAAAAGTTAAAATAATGTTTTAAAAACAATAGTGTGTGTGGCTTCACGGCTGCGCCATAAAGATTTATTTTGAGCATCAAAGTCAAACAATTTATTTCAATTAGGCACCAAAAAAGCATTTTTGAACGACAAAACTTACAAAAAAAAAATGGTTTTCCAATGAACCTTTAGGGACTAGTGACGGGGAGTACAAACAGTTTCAACATACCTAATAGGTACTACATGTCATAATTTTTATACTTCTTTATAAATAAACTGAAACAAAACAATACGAAAACAACAACTGTCCCAGCAAAACCTGTTCTTAGCGATTAGGTGAGATTGATCCGTGCACGGTGCACTCACAAATCGCTACCGACCGCAGAGGACAAATACAGCGACAGTTAGGGGCGTTATTTTTTTCGTATACTGGATTTTCAACTCTCGGTGTTGAGCCGAGCGTTGAGAATCCAACGCGTTGGGACGCACTGTCATCCCAGCGCGTTGAAAAAACACTGTTGGATATTCAACTTTCGGCGCTAATAAAGCGTTAAAATCCAGTGCACGATGAAAAAGGAGGGTATACCTATGATGCGATTTCGTTGCCTGGCTGTGCGTCACAGGCGCAAGTAGGCCAGGCACAATGGGTAAGTACGATGGTGGTAAAAAACAGACAGACAGACAGACGGACATGGTGGAACAATAAGGGTTCCTTGTTGACTACGAAAACCTAAAAAATCTTTTTTTTGGATTCGGAGCAAAGCTGTGATGGACGGACAGACAGCCAGCCAGACAGATGGACACACGTATGATCACTCGTGTGTTTGTCTGTCTGGCTGGCAAGGGTTCCGTTTTTTCATTCAGACGATATCAATATCTCTGGAATAAACATACAGAAAAAGAAACATACAGACCATCGTAAATTCCCACTGCTCTACTTAAAGTTAACCGGTTATCTTTGCGATAATCTGCATGATGGGTCTTTATCACATCATAAAAAGAAAAGAAAGAAAATATGTTTAATCTGCACAAACAAAACGCACATTAAAAGAAAAGAAAAAAAAAAGTTGCCAAAAGCCTCGTATTCAACCAACAAAAAAACGTTTTGATATGTTGTTCATTGGTTGATGATCATCATCATTTCAGCCGAAAGACACCCATTGTGGACATAAGCCTCCCCCAAGCACCGTCCCTTCGACCGGTTCTGTGCTTCCCGCATCCAGCGGATTCCTGCGGCCTTCACAAGGTCATCGGTCCACCGTGTGGGAGGCCTTCCAACGCTACGTCTTCCGGTACGCGGTCGCCACTCCAGAACCTTTCAGGCCCATCGGCAATCTGTTCTGCGAGCAATGGGTGGGTCTTACTGGCAACTTATTTTCAGCAAACAAAGTTCTGCTCCCTACTCTTTTACGAAACCCCAGAATGGAAAGAATACTGCTGCGTGTGTTTCGTTTTCAGGCGGGGGCTTCGTGCTCCGTCTCGCTACAGTGTGATGAGTGCCCGTCTATCTAGCTCAAAGTGGTTTGTTTTTGCAGTGTTGTAGATTTATGTACTAGACACACTTTATTTTGTTCTTCTTTGTCTTTATGTGAATGTCATGCATACCTATCATTTGCATGGTTACTGAAATGCTAATTTTAGTTGTTATTTAATTATTATTTTTTTTTTTTTTTTTTTTAACTTGGGCAACACTAGGAATTTCTACTGTATTGTGGGTGCATTTACAAACATTTAAACTCACATACACAAACAGCCAGACCCGGAACAACTACTTGTAGGTCATACAAATATTTGTTCCGTGCGGGAATCGAACCCACGACACGCAGCGCAGCAGTCAATCGCTTAACTACTGCGCCAGCCGTCCCGTCAAAATTCCCGCCGTCCTGCCGTCGTAATTTGAATTGTAAGTGACTGTACTCTACGAATTTTGCATAGGGAACTGGTCTGAACTACTCAACCGATCATCATGAAATTTTTCATAAGTGGTCAGGAATACTGAAAAGAACATAGAGTGGGTACCTTTCATCCAGAGAAAAGGTACTCGTACTATTCCCGAGTGATAGAAAATTAACTTTAGGACCCGAGCGAACCCGCGGGCAAATAGTAGATATCAAACGACCGTAAAAAACCCAAATACTACAAAAAAGCCAGTCAAACGTTATATTGTCGTATAAAGCTTCGTGCAGACTAGCGCGACGCGACAGCGCGATGCGACACCGGTTATTGTTATACCGTGAAGTTTTCTTAGAAATTGTATTGTTCGAGTCGCGTCGCGCCGTCGCGTCGCGCTATTATGAACGAGGCTTAAATCGAACAGATTACGTGTGACTCCGGATTTTTAATTGGTCCGTCTGTGATGTCTTGATTGTCTTGTTATACATATCTTTTTAGTTGGCTTTTTTTGTCGTAGGTAGTTGGGTTTTAGTTTTATAACCTTTTTTACATATTTTTTTTGTGCTAATATTTTAAACCCTTTCATTTGGTACCCAACATGGCATCATTTTTTATTTTATGTCCTCTAGAGGAGGACATAAAACTATGGACATAAAATAGAAGAATATTTATTGTGACGTCACATAGCCTATAACCAGATCAAGATGCTTTCAACGATACCTCATGTGTCAAATGGGTGGAGCGGGAGGGCGTGTCAGACTCTTACCTACTGTCTAAAACCCACCCGTGTTCCTTCTGTTGCCTGTGCAATGCCAGGGGGGCACGGTATCCCTTTCGGACTTTCCCGCAACCCCGGCAGGCATCGGTCCCATCGGACCCCTTCACTCGCTGACACTCTTTGAGGCGCGCGTGGAACACAACGCGCCGTCGACCCGGGCCTGGTCCTTACCGGACGGCGAGCTACCCATTGCTCACCGTCCGCAAGCCCGCGCCTACGGTGGTATCAGCGATTGATTCCCGACGCCCAGGGCGTCTCCTCCTGCGGCGGCTAGGGGCGTGGCTGGCGACCCTGTATTTTCCATTAGGAATTTCTTAGTACCTACTGTTCGTCTGTAAATTTTCTTCTGTGTCGTTGCTTGTCCATTCAATTATAATATAATGTATATATCGCAGTCATCTGGTTGAATCTGTTATTTGATTGAATGACTAGTGCGTTCATTAAATGCATCCAATTAAATAGCTGAAAGACAACTAGCCAAGTCATTGAGCACAACGTTTAACCAGATGGCTGAATGTCGTGTAGTCATTTAGTTAAACTGGGTGAAATACGAGTAGGTTAGGTTAGGTTAGAACTATGACCAACCGCGCGCGAGCGGTGCCGGCGAGCGCTATTTCCAAGTTGCTCGCAGACATTATTTCACCATTTGAATCACTTGGCTGATGATCAAGGTCAGTCATCTTCAAAGGGCTGACTTTCAATATTCAATTAACTATCGGCCTGGGCATCCAATTTTAATGAACGGCCTAGGCGTCTAATTACTGCGACATATATATAAGGCCGCGACTTACCTACAAGTTACGTAGGTCGCAGGTTTGAAGTACGAACTCAGACAGGAGCTTTACTTTGAGTACCTAAATTATTCATCACCGCTGCTCTCAAAACATCTACCTACCCGCACTGGGCCCGCGTGGTGGATTACAGCCCCTCTCTCTTCTCACCCAGAGGAGGCCTATGTCCCAGCAGTGGGTACATTATTGGCTTATTTTGTAATGTTGAATTTGAACTTGTGAGTATTTTGCTGGAGCAGGTACCTAAGCAGTTGATGAAGCTGTGTGTATATGTCGCAGTCATCTGGCTGAATCTGCTATTTGATTGAATGACTAGCGCGTTCATTGAATGACTAAAGGACAACTCATGAAGTCGTTGAGCACAACGTTTAACCAGATGGCTGAATGTCGTGTTTCAATGTTTTGGTTAGGTTAGAACTGTGACCAACCGCGCGCAAGCCGAGCGAGCGCTATTTCGCAGTTGCTCGCAGAGTTTTTCACCACTTGAATCACTTGGCTGAGTCTTGGTCAGTCATCTTCAAAGGGCTGACTTTCAATACGCCAAGTTGTTAAACGTTGAATGATTTTATTAAAATTAACCATCGGCCTAGGCATTCATTTGGATGCCGGCGTTTAATGAAATGTGTAGGCGTCCAGTTAGCTGGCTAATTTAACCAGATGGCTGCGACATATACACGGCTACACATCAAGCTAAACATATCCAGTATACTTACCTGAATTGTGTACCATTGTCTGTAATGATGTATATTGTGGTGAGAAAATAAAGTTTATTGTATTGTATTGTATTGTATAGTATAAGTTGACCTCGCATTGTACGCAAATCCTATACAATGCGAGATCAGCATAACCTGGAAATGTATAGCTTGATGTGCAGCCGTGTATACATTTACAAACAATAATGGTTATCACCAAGGACAAAATAAAATAACGCTATTTAAATAATAGATAGTTTTAATACTCATCTTATGGAAATTACAAAAAACATATTTTCGTAACAATAATAGGTTTGTTCAGGGTGAAGGTAAAGATGGGTAAATATGACATTATAACTAATAGATTATACAATCAATATTAAGTACTTACACACATTGTCTATTATTTATCTACATATTACGTTAAGCTCACTGATTCTGTTCAATATATTTTACTTAGTTTAAAAATAATTAACTTAGCCTAATTTAGTTTTTGAGCAAAACTAATTTTAAGATGACAAAACTATTTATAAATAAAAATAAGAAATTACTGACAAAAAAAAAACAATCTTGATTTGTAATTTAATTTAGAAGAACAGCGATTAGAGAATACATTGAAATTGCTATTAAAATATTGCTGGTAGTGGCTGAAGCGGAATTGGTCTTTGAAGGGTCTTCTTCACTGCAATACAAATAAATCGGTAATTAAAAACAAATAATTAATCTGTTTAATATTTAAGTGATTTTTGTTCTTCAGTCACACTTATACACCTACCCCGTGGCCACGAGCTACACGCTCAAGCGACACGCTCAAGCGAAACGCATCTTGTGACAGCGAATGGGGAGAAGGAAGTTGTTTAGAGCGTGGCACGAGTCACTGCGACGTGAGTGACGTGACTTGCGGAGCGACGCGACGGCACGCCGCGAGGACGGACGGAAACAAAAGACGCGCGAGCGTGTCACTTGACGCAAGTCGTTTCGCTCGAGGATGTAAACTAAAGTAAGGCCATTTTAATAGGTAACATTTGACGTCTGTCAGTTTAGTGAAAGCAAATCGTAAAATTACTCGTATCGGTCATTATTACAATAAATAAGTAATCGTAATTGAAAAAAGTTAAGCAATTGTGCAGTTCTAACAAAACGAAACCATATATTATTTTATACCCGGCGTTACAAGGTTACGTTGTTGAATTTTAATGAATTGTCAAATGTTACCTATTAAAATGATCTTACTTTAGTTACCAGCTATTCACAACCATTCGACAGGCTTCTGAATCGAAAATGACACATTTTCGGTTACCTGATTTGCCTAGACCCTGACAGCAAATAGCCGTCGGAAGAATTGCGTTCGTCTAGATGTATTTTGAACTGACAAAATTTTCGGGTTTCGGATTTGTGAACAGCGTTCGACGACTCCTTCGATAACATTGATTGACGTTGGATTCGGCACGGAAGCGTATCAAATGGTTGTGAATGCCTAATGCAGGAAAACTAGACAACTGCCAGAGGGTCGGTTGTAGGAAAGGAGTAATGGGATTTCCATATTCAATAGAGAAAACGTAAAGCGTCAAGACAGTAGGAGATTACATACGCAGTACATCAAGACGAAAGTCTCTGACCAGTGCGTGGTGCCAGTGATGATCTATTACAGCACTGAATCGTGGTCACTCAAACTAGGCCTTATTAAAAGGCTAAACGTCACCTTGAGGGCAATGCAGAGGGCTATGCTTGGAGTTCAGATATGAAGAGATTCGCAGGTAACCGAAAAAGCCCGAAGAATTGCTAAACTTAAGTGGCAGTGGTCAGGGCACATTGCTCGCAGAACAGATGGCCGATGGGGCCGAACAGTTCTGAGGTGGCGACCGCGTTCCAGAAGATCTACCGTCTTCTTCTCCGTTGAAAGGACCGATGACTTTGTGAAGGTCGCAGATATCCGCTGGATGCGAGAACCGATATAAGTGGCGGTGCTTGGGGGAGATTTAAGTCTTTCGGGTGATATGATGATGATAATAGGAGAATATCAGTTCTTAAAGTTACTAACTGTATTCATATTAGTGCTTGTGGCTGTACTGCGAAGTCAACAGTCAACCGTACGGGCATAGTAACAAATTGGTAATGACAGCGCCAATATTTCGTAGGAGGTTTTCGTGGCGCGAGTTCTCCTGATGTGCGATTGACCGTACAGGTATCATTAACCTCAACCAGAAAAGTAGTGTGTGATGAGAAGCTTTAGTATTATCCTCCACCATTTTACCATACTACGGAAAAATAATGCCTAAGAGTTTCAACACTCTAATATTTATTCCTATCTGAATCCTACCCGCGGTCGGATCCCATGCAAACAATAAAGTAGAGGTAGTGAATAAAAAAAACACCTTTTTTAACAATAAAAATCCTTTATAATTCAAAATAATTAGGCTGTGAATCATATATTTTGAATATCAAAACGGCCAAAAAGTTAGCCCTTCCTAGCGTTTAGCTGGAACTGACGGAACCAACTCCCCAGCCCTTAAAAATCATTTTAGGTACTACGTAACATTGTGTAGCCATTTGCAAGTACCTATATTAAATTGCATCCATACCAAACAGAGTCGCAACCGTATGAACAATGATTCAATCAGTATGACCTCGCTAACATTAAATCATGTCTGGTTGGCTCATCGTCCGGTTTGCATCAAGTAAACTCGCTGCATTCATCTCTTACACCTCACAATAATTTTTCATCATCATCGTTATCACCATCTACTCAGCCTATAGTAACTACAGCTGATAAGAGGTATGTCCAAAGATATCGGTGACACTCTGACGTCATCCTCTTTCTTTCATCGCAATTAGATTTTCACTACATTTTTTTAATAATCAACGACATACGTAAGGACTTTTTTATTGAAGAAACACTGACTCACAAGTCACAGGTATAAACCTAGTTTGGGAGCCAGGGTTAAGGACTCTTCTTCTGTATGTTATAATATAAATGTAATAATATCTGTAACAATGTTTTCACTTTTTTAAAATTAAGAAATTATTTCTTAATTATTTTGGATCGTCGCAGCATCTTCTCCTTCCACACTTCTGTCAACCGTTATGTCAGTATTCACCCCTTTCTAGCCATGTCATCTTATACATAAAACACACAAAGTTTCATTAATCTTTCCTTAGGTACTTTTATTCCTTACAATCTTTATTCATATTCAGAACTTTCCTTACGACATGTCCTATATTCCTTCTCCTCATTATTATAACAGGTACCAATATCATGAATTCATGACAAGCCACCACGACACTTCAACGGAAACAATTACCAAATGCAAAATATTTCTTTGTTATTGAAGTATTTTATGATCCACAAATTGACATCGTTATCTACCGATATTGTTGTACAGGTCTTTCATAACATCTCACGATAACTAATAAGAATAAAAGAAGTAGGTATCTAGTACCTTTTGGTATTTTACGTTCAAATGCAACAAATTATCTACAATAAGTCACGGTAGTGATGCGCCGTTCCCAAATTCCCTTTCCCGGAAATATTTCGAGTGGAAAAGTTCCAGGGAATATTCCAGCATTCCCGGGAACGTTCCCACATAGTGGGAAATGGACATTTAAATTGTTTAATTTGTAATACAATATTTTTCGTTGTTATATTTTTTTTTTAGTTATTTTGTTTAAATTAAAATAATGAATAAATACTTTGTTTTAATTCAAATAATTTCTTACTAAAAACCTTGGAACGTGCCCATCGATCCCGGGAGCAAAGGAATATTCCCAGGGAATATAGGGATATTCCCAGGGAATATGGGAATATTCCCAGAGATTATCGGGAAAGTTCTCAAAGCAACGACTTAATTGAATTATGCCTATGTATAAAGGTGTACTTGCTTTTGCACATAGCGCAAAAGTTATTTACAAAAATATATACAACTATTTAAGTCAATATTCCCAGTCGTTCCCGACGTGCCCGGGAGCGTTCCTGGGAATTAGGGAACGTAGGAAACGATCCCGGGAACGGCGCAGCACTCACGATTTAGGAATAGAAAATTAATATGTAACCTTCGTTACTATTATTATACATAAAGGGAAAATCCCTTTTCGAAGAAACTAAAAATCAACATGTTTAATCATCCAAGCGTTATACTTTTTTAGCGTTTCATCATATTTTCGTCAAATTGACTCATTATGTGTAAGAAAATTATTAATTAATTTAAATATTTCTTTAAATTAATTTATATAAATATGTTTTTTTTACTCTACAATAAAAAACAACATTTAAAAAGATAATTTATTTAATTTGGTAGAACAAAAGAATATATGGCAGATACTAACGTCAGTGCCATAACACAAGAACATATAAAAGTAGAAAACGAAGGCCGTCTTATCCTAATTAACAATGTCTACTGAGATTCTTAAAAAGTATTAATTAAAGTCCTTCCAACGAAATACTTTGTACCAAATAATACCATACGGTACAGTAATAGTTGCCACAGTAATAGTACGGAGAAGAACACAGATGTAAGCATTATTTCTTGTTGATTCAGTCGGAAGTATCGAAATCTCAAAGCTTGTTAGTAACATGGAATGTGATAAGATTAGTCCACAGAAAGATATATACAGTCTAACAGATGTAGCCCGAGGAGTAATGACGGAAGATCAAACTAAAGAACAACTTTTAGGTGATAAAACCTATGAAAGCAGCGCTATTTAATGCCAAGAAGTAAAGCTTCAGTAGTAAGATCGTTTGACTAAAATGTACATTTCTCCAGCCATTATTTCTCGAGAACATGTTAGACATACATTGATAAAAAGCTCCCTACGCGATTCCAATGACTCCGCAAGCCACACGTCCTCCAGCGTTTCCTGTTTTCTTGGAGTCGGGGTGATCAGTCCTGCCGAAGTCATCCATGCCTGCATGGAGGACCAGAGCCCTGCCGATGATGTTGTGCTTGCCGTTCAGCTTGATCTCGTGGTCAAGGAAGTCAATGTTGGCCGTTTTGTTCTCGTCAAACTTGACGTTGCCGAGGTCACCGACGTGACGGTTCTCGTCATGGGGATGGCCGTGTTGTTTCTGGAGATTGAGGGTTTAATATTAGTCTTGTAAATTTAATATCTTTATTCATGGCATTGGTTTTTTCTTTTACAGAGAAGAGTCATTGGTTGTTTTTTGTTCGGTTAGGACTTCTTGACAAATTCATCCCAATAATACATGCAAAGCCCGCTTGAACAAGAGGTGTACACGGCCGTCAACAATTTCACTAATGACAATAATAATAAAAAAAGAGAAAAAGAACACTTACTCCATTAGGATTGAAGTGACCGCCGGAAGAAAGGCAGCCATTAGAGAGGTTTCCGCTCTCGTGGACGTGGAAACCGTATTCACCGGCCGGCATGCCGGTCACGGTGCCGGTGATGCGCAGCTTGCCGTCGTCTTGCCGGGTGAAGGTCACGAAGCCGGTAACGCCATCACCATCCAACCGGACGATCGCGCTTTTTACCACCTGAAGTACGGAAAAATTATGGTCAGAATAAAAGAGAAAACAAAAAGACAAGAACTAAAGAAAAGAAGAGAGTGGAAGACAGATCAATATTTTGGCGGCTTGATATTTAAAATAGCTAGTTCATTTTATCAACACAACGATCAGGACGGATTTTTAATATGGAATGGAAAAGATTAACGAACAATTATCCAGAGTGTGAGAACTGAAGGAAAATTTCTTATTTTATGAAATGCCTATGGTGAAGACATGTGACATCTACCAACCCGCACTGGGCCCGCGTGGTGGACTACTGCTCGCTCCCTCTCACAGAGAGAAGAGTTGTAGCAGTGGGAACATGTTCCCACTGCTACAACTCTTCGCGCTTTCTACCACCTGAAGTACGGAAAAATTATGGTCAGTCAGAGGACTGAGAAAGACAGAAAAACAAAGAAAACAAAAATACAAGAACGAAAGAGAAGAAGAGAGAGGAAGACAGATCAATATTTTGGCGGATTGATATTTAAAATAGCTAGTTCATTTTATCAACACGACTATCAGGACGGATTTTTAATATGAAATGGAAACGATTAACGAACAATTATCCAGAGCGTGAGAACTGAAGGAAAATTTCTTGTTTTATGAAATGCCTAGGTATGGTGAAGACATGTGACATCTACCAACACGCACTGGGCACGCGTGGTGGACTACTGCCCGCTCCCTCTCACAGAGAGAAGAGTTGAAGCAGTGGGGACATGACAGGCTGCTTATGTTATGTCTGGTAAAGCCAAAATTGTAAAAATGCTTACTTGTTCTTCATTAGCAGGCGCGGCTGACGCCAACGCAACGGCCGCAGCCACAAACAGGAAAGTCTTGAACATCTTCAATTTATCTGAAAAAATAGAGTAAAATTCTTTTAAGAATAGAATAGAATCGCTTTATTTCGGACACAATTATCCATATGGTGTTAGTAACATTCAAAAAATAACTTATTGCCTAGTGTTAGTAACAATCAACCTCCGCACAAACTGCTGAACAATCGGAGAGCCGAAGCTCGCGGCTACAGTTTTCAGGATGCTGTTTTGACTGTCTCTCACTCTCCTCAGAAGCGACGCTGTTTTTTGCGTACAATAGCATAGAAGCCGTCGGTGCGGGCTTGCGCAAACATATTCGACGCGCTACAGTATCGAGGCAGCCTCAACAACATCCTGAAAGCATTGTTATATGGGACGCGCAGGGCATCCAGCGATCTCTTAGTATAATTGACCGATAGATTGCCCGTGTACAAACTTTGGCAGTAAGCCTTAAAAAGTGTTACTTTAACTTGGTCTGTACACCGCGCAAAGCAAACCCTTTTTCCTTTCAATCCTACAAAAATACAAATTCTATGTTGAACAAGGTATGGATATTTTCCATATGGTAGTTCCAAAAGAATGCCTAGGAAGTATATATAGTAGGGCCTATTACGAAGGCTTCGCAGTCCGTTCGCGTTTCCGTGCGTCCGTCTATCACAGGGCTGTATCTTTTGAACCGTAATAGGTAGGCACTTGAAATTTTCACAGAGTAGTGTACTACTATGGCTATAACAACAAATAATATAATTGTACGGTGGTACGGAACCCTTCGTGTGCGAGTCAAATACGCACTTTTTTTTTTCTAAACGGAAACTTTCAATTTATTTTTTATGACTTTTGTAACTAAGGAATACACTATAAACTGCAAGGTTTTTCCATATTGTATAACAATATTTTGCAGAGTTATCCTACAGTGTTCACCTGCAGAAAAAAGTGTGTTTATCTTCATATTTTCCCTAATGGCTATATAGCTTACTTTTTCAGACATAATATGGTATCTAGTTAACAGAAAGTAGATCAGTTTGCTGATCTGTACTCTGATGTCTGATGTATAGGTAGGTAAATTACATACCTTCTACGGTGACAGTTTTTATCTTAACACTTAACAATGTAACAAAAGATCAAAGCAAAAAGTTTCCCAACTATTCTACAAAAGGATAGAACAACTTGACGATTAAATCGTAATACGCACATACATAATTGATTGGCTGTTTAACATCTACCTATACCTACAGGGTGGCAAAGATATCGACGCGAAAATTTTTCGTCGGTTATTAAGGGGGAACAGGGCCAGCGATTCTCCATACAAATGTATTCCCCTTTTTGCTTCCTGAATATACCTCCAGAGCATTTTTATTTTCATAAAATCAAGATCTGCTGTAGACACGTCCCTGTTATTTCCTTTTTTTTTTCAGCAACTTATTGATAAAGAAAATATGACCTTCCAAAAATTACAAAAATGCCCCATTTTTGCCGCCGCCGTGGTTAGAGGACTATCAGACAAATTCGAAAAGTTTTTATCATAAAAGAAAATGATATAGACATACTCTTTCTTAAAATTTCAATGTAAAAATTAATCGAATCGGCTCAGTTTTCGAGGAGACAAAAGGGGAATAAGTACGAAACGACGATTTCATAAAAATTGTGATATAATCGGTCTGTGCTGCAACTGTCCCTATCGCATTCTACGGAGGCAGACTTGAGGTAAGACGGCTTTGAACCAGTAGTTTTAAGAATATAACTAATCAAAGTATCTGAATTTTGTCACTCACTGACTGACCGATCTTCAAAACTCTAAGGCACTTCTGGCAGACATAGAAGCTTCAAATTTAGAATACAAGGGTGTCTAGCGTAGTAGGTAGGTACTTTATCCATTTTAGTATGCCTGTAATTTACGTAGCTAGTTTTAATTATTTTTGGTATAAAAAAATATTTGCTATAAAATGAGATAAATCGATTCAGTAAATTATTCTGAACAAATTGCTTTCATAATGTGCATTAGGTAATTATGTTACCCGTTCAGTTATTCATATACATATATTATTATAAAATGTTATATAAAACAAAGTCGCTTTTCGCAATTGTCTGTAGGTATGTCAGCGTTGTCCTCCTAAACCACGCAACAGATTTTGATGAGGTTTTCACCATCGTTTAGAGAATTTATTCTGGAAGGTTTATGTGTATAATACGTTGATATTAAAGTAATATATAACTAAGAAATTTCGATGTTTTGTCAAGTAGTAAAAACCGTGCGAGGCAGGGGCGGGTCGCTAATATATTATAAAATATAAGGCGCTTGTCGTGTCTGTTTGTATGACCGCGTTGTTTCTAATAAACTGCGTGACGGAATTTGAAGAATAAATATTCATTTACCACTTAATATCATGATTTGTTTCCCCGGAGGGTTGGGCAGAGGTGTACCTGTAGTACACCCACATTTCGCCAGTTATGTTTAAGTCCCATGTTATAGGGGGCGAGCCTAATGCCATCAACCGGGCACAAATCCAGACGCCGCGCTGCTACTGAGAAATTCCAGAAAGAAAAACCCAATGACACTTTGCCGGACCTGGGAATCGAACCCAGGACCTCGTATTCAGCAGTAGCGCTTGCGACCACTAGAACAACGAGGCAGTTCAAATAACATCAAGCAATAACAATGTTTATCTACTCTCTTATCGTAAAAAACTTCAAAACGAGTTATTGACATACCTGCCTACTTTATAAACACAATACCGAAATAAAAAAAATAGAATAATCTATACTAATAATATAAAGAGGAAAGATTTGTTTGTTTGTATTGAATAGGCTCCGAAACTACTGGACCGATTTGAAAAAGTCATTTACCATTAGAAAGCTTGGTTTTTAGGGATTAACATAGGCTACTTTTTATCCCAGAAAAATAACGGGTCCCGCGGGAAAGACCACGGGAGAGAAGCCGCGGGCAAAGTGCTAGTTATTAATAAGTTAGCTCTACATAACTTTAAGTTACAGCTATTGATAAAATTTCCGTACAGCTATTGATAACATTTCGTTACAGCTATTGGCAACTGTTGATCATCATCGGCATCATTTTCGCTACAGTTCATACTCATAACCAGTTAAACTAGTTTAATGTTGCCGTACCTATTACAAGGTACATGCCTATAATAAAGTATGTCCAAACAATCATGTTTGACAAGCTACCAAATCGTTAGTGATATTATGCGTAGTAGGTGCCCATGCGCAATGGTCTATGAACCCAAAGTTATTACAACATATTTCGTAACTATTGAACTCGTAAACAGGCACGATGCTTAGACATCTATCTCCATTTTAGGGGGCAGTCGCAGATAAATGTCAAATATTTCGCTGTTTGAATTAATTTGGCAATATTACTGCATGGAAACATGAAATGTGGCTAACTAGCGAACTAGAATATGAATACCTAATGAATTAGTGTGCCTCTAGCGGGACTGTATACCAAACGGTTAAAGTGCCGCTAGCGGCATAATAGTGGCGCTGCCTCAGCCCGGCTAAAGTCATTGTCATTGTCACTTGTTATTTTGTTTGATTGTTGAGGTTAGTTCGCTGCCCTTTGTATTGATTGATCGTACCTATTTGTTTTTGATAATTATATCAAAAGATGAGTTTATTTTTTAGGAGAGGCTAAAGTTAATTTCTTCCATCTATAGCTGGCTAAACTTTAACCGGGCCGAGGCAGCGCCGCCACAAATAGTGGCACTTTATCCGACAGGAATAAAGTGCCGCTAGCGGCACTCTGTACACTTCCTATATAAAATTGCATTTTTGTAAGATAAACAGGTGGGCCTCAAGTCTGCTATTACAATAGTGTAGAATAGTCTATCATTGATTTCACAATCAACCACTGACACTCCATTGAAAGAAATGGCATCTATTGGTAATCTCGTAAATAATGAAAAATAAATGACTGACTTAGGCGGTAATCTGCTAAAATTTTGACAGTTCCTTTGATCAGTGACCTACCATGAGAACGTCATTGTGCAGTCATTGCTTTTAATTCGTAACGAGTATCGTGTTTGTAGAATACAATGATCAACCAATGATCGACTATTATGATTTTAGCATATTACGAACTTTTAGCAAAATAACAATGTGATCGTGTTGGAATGACGAATTTATAAAAATAGCAGACTTGGGCCCCTGGTGTTAGTTTATCAAGTCACGTATCTGGAGATCATGATCGAATGTCTCGATAACAGATCAGATAAAAATAGTTCTAATACAAGCATATTTCTTATACAGTTTTATTTTCACAATTATTTGAAACCGTATTTATTTACAAGTTCTATGATTGCTCTCAGCAGTCGTAATTGCCTATATAATTGCCTGTATAATTGTCTGTATAATAAACTAGCTGCGCCCGTGGTTTCACCCGCACAAGTCTCGATCCTGAGGGAATATCGTAAGACAACGTATCCTATATCCTAACCCAGGCCATGGTTTATCCATGTGCCAAATTTCATCCAAATCAGTTCAGTCCTTTTAGCGTTATAGCGTAACAAACATACAAAAAATCAAATCTTTTCTATTTATTTTATTAGTTTAGATTAAGATATTACTAGAACTCAAACTCAAAACTCAAACTCAAAGCATTTATTTCAATTAAACCCTTTACAGGCACTTTTGAATTGTCAAAGAGTCAGTTAGTCAGAAAGTTGAAGCTAGTTGCCCATTCCAAAACGTAGATCTCTATGGAGAAGAACGGGCAAGAAACTCCAAGGACACTCTTTTAAATATAGAAATTACAAAATCCTGGGTACATTACTCTTGTTGATTCTATATGTGAGAACAATGTAAAAAAAAAATATATATAAATCAAAAACGATTAAAAATAAGCCCTGGCAGATAAGAGATGACCAGTCTCAACTGACGGCGCCCGTTCACGAACATGACGCGTGGATCAGCACCATCCAGCTCAACCATTTTGTAGGGTAGGTACTAGCCTATTTATGTCCCGCTGCGGGGCATAGGCCTCTTCTTATTTAGAGATGGTAGGAACATTGTTCACCACGCTTTCTCATTAGCTCAGGACAGGGCCCTACCGCCTCTTGTTGACAAACAACGTTATAGACACCACACTAAGATGACTCATCGCATCATTAACCCCACTCAAGCTCTTGATCAATACAAATGCGCCTACACAGAATCCGGTTATATAACTTTAGTACCATATAAACAAAACACTTTTTTTAAACGCTGCACTTTTTGATTAAAACAGCTGATAAAAGGTATCTACTTTATTTAGGGTTGAAAACACAAGAAATAATACGTATATAAAAATATAAACTTCGTTCGAGAACATTCTTATTTATAAACGCAATCACAACAACTAAAGATAATTGAGAAGTCACGTACCAAATAATTATATTCGCAACAATCAAAACAGCTGATAACATTCTGCACAATAAGAGGATATTATCAATATTGTAGAAGGCAAGTTAAAAGTTTACAAACAAACGACTTACCTGGGCGGAGAGAAGCGGTGAATGGATCAGCTCACTCTGTGCAGTGGGCTATAGTGTTGAGACACATCCATACTCGATATATATTCTACCTGCTCAGTCACAGAGGAGGAAAATCAGCAGAAATTCCACTTTGAACCAGCTTTGTGTATGGTCAAATAAATTGGCGAGGAAAAGGTCGAAACAATAAAATGTTTGTAACTACATTATTTAAACGGCTTCGCACGTTTTTTACGACGGACTAAGATGCAAATTATTATTATAATGAACCTTTTGGTGACTGGTTATAATAATATAAGTAGATACTATAAGTACAGGGTGGGTTTTGATGAACCGTCAAGAATTCAGCTAGGGGAAGCCTGAGCAAACACCCCTGTAAAGATTTATTGGAATAAAAACACAAAAATGATTCTCTCATACATAATGTCAACCAGCAGAGGCAATTAATGTAGGATGTTTTTCTTATTATTATTTCTCCAAAAACTACTCAACCCCTGGTTTAATTCCCGAGGGTTCATCAATACCCATCCTATAGAAACCAGACTACCACCCATATAAGCAGCTGAACGAGTTCTATCAGAACTATCAGTAATGTCAGTAATATTTTTATATTATATTTATTCATTTAATTTAGTAACCGGGGAGCCTATTAGGAGCTTAATTCGTATAGGTACCTAAATAGTTCTGCGGCCAGAAAAACTACAACTATGCTTCACCCAAAGCAGCCTGCGAGTAAAACCAAAATGTCCTCCTTCCTAACTAGGAAGGAGGACATTTTGGTTGTGAAACGAGAAATGTTTTGAAATTTTCATCAGTGGCGCCTATATTCGTCAGAGACGGTGTATAATATTGCAGTTTTAGTTCAGCGCCATCTCTTGACCGATAGTGGAACTAATGTAATTTTTGTTAAGTATTATATTTTTTTATTAGATGTCACAATAATAGAAATTATGGTTAGTTATTGTAGTGATGTCATTTATGTACAATAATAATAAGACTGGCCCCAGTATGTTTCCTTGAGGAACACCGAATCTGTTACAAATATATTCAGTGTTAGGTCCTTATCATTATTAATATTTGGTATAATACAACATTGTTGCCTGTTATGAAGGTATGATTTTATCCACTGTAAGGGTGGCCCTCTGATTCCAAGTAATTCTAGTTTTTGTATAAGTAAACCGTGGGAAACTAGATCGAAAGCTTTTGAAAAATCAAAAAATGAACCTGTGGTTAGATTATTATTATTGATGCTAGGTAACACAGCTTTCATGGGCATAGGTGGCTAATGTTGTATCTTTTGGAACCCATACTGTTCATTTTCTATTATATTAAATTTATTACAATAATGCACGAGTCTTTTGTACATGCTTTTTTCATATATTTTAGATAAAATGGGTATTAATGTAATAGGGTGATAATTATTCATGTCATGTCTTTCTGCTTTTTTGTACAGAGGCTTAACAATGGAATACTTCAGCGCTTCTGGAAAAATTCCAAAGCCAAATGACAAATTAATTAAGTATGTTAATTCGTCAATGATTTCGTTAGCACATTCTTTAATGACTTTTGTGATAAATTCATCGTAGCCTTCGGAACTGGTATTATTTAAAAGCCTAATTTCCTGTCTAACTTCATTTACTGTCATGGGAACATTGAATTGACAGTTATATTTTTCCCAGAGTTACTTTTAACGTTTGTATCTATTAATTTATTTGTTGAACTGATGTAGTGGTTATGTGCTATTTAGAGACATCGTTTTATTGTTCCTGTAATCTTTACCTAAACTTCTGCCACGGAATAATTTTAGATTTTCTTTATGTAAACTTCGGAGATAAGGGGTTTTTTTTTTAAATTCGGCGAGATTCGAAAACTGCGCGGCTAAAAAAAAGGAAAATATTTGGCCCACTTTTTAAGACACCCGTTCTGTCACTGGTGCAATTTTTTTTTATATCTCTCTTTTGCATAATAGTTTTTTTTATCAAACCTCATCTAAAACTATTTCAAATTCCAAGTTGATAGCATTAGTAGTTCTTGAGATATCCAGCTGTGACAGACAGACGGATATACAGACTGAGTCGCACCATAAGGGTTCCTTTTTACCATTTTGGTACGGAACCCTAAAAAGACAGATCTTAGAACAATTTAATCATTGTATCATGTTTGGGAAATAAAATCTAAGAGTATCTAAGGTATAGATAATTTAAAAACAGGGCGACCATAATAGACTAAATTTTTGAACAATCTTTTTATTTGTTTCGCCTTTGTATATTTTTACATAGACAATAAAAGTATATACTTAGTTTTCCTGCTTGCCATATGTGCACCGGAATTCCGATCATACCTACGGACGGTACGACCTGTACTTCTGCTCATCACCTGTGTCGCGTGCCTCCAGCTCAATTAATGAGAGGAAACAGAAATATTTCCAGTTAAAAAAATTGCAGTGTTTTCTGCTAACCCTTTTGAGAAAAATAGTTTTCATATATCCATGTATGTGTTGAAGGAATAGAAAATGGTACCTAGTACCTATTTTACTAATCATCCAATATACTTACAACAACACAATGATACAATCAATTAGTACATGAAAATGTACTTATTACATAGAATAGATATATATACAGTAGATTTATGTTCAATGTAGGTACTTACAACACGGTTGATATAGCGCAAAACTGACTGACCATCGCCGCTCTCAATACAAATCATAAAATCTAATCATGATCATAGCTAGGGATCTCTAAAAATGTGAGGAAGTATATTAGTATTATTATAATAATAATAATATAATATATTTATTCAAAAAATTACAAGGCATAAAAATTAGTACAGTTTTGCTTAAATGTAAGTTATATTCCTAAGACTTACGTGCCTGAACTAGGTAAGCCTGTGTTTCAGGCGGGAAGAGCTTAAATAGACTTATAAAATAAATAGATAATCAAAAGGTTGACAATAGATCACTAATTATAAGTTGAGTAGTATAACTCTTAGTTTCTAAATTTGATAAATACTTAACGTAGGTGAAATTTGTACATATATTCACTGTAGCACAGTTAGTAAATTCTTTGTATCTTCGTAAGACATACTTTGGAGAGCATCCTTGAGAATTCTCTTACAATTTGTGTAGTTCAGGGAATAAATATTTGCTTTCGAGTTTAGTCTATTATAGAGAAGAGGACCGAGGTATAGGTAAAATTTGGATACAAAAGCATGTTTTGTTGTATTTTGTGGACAAACTATACCTTTACTTCTTTTTATTATGTAATATATATGTACTTATTTTTCCTTATTAATGCAATGATTTTCCTGGTAATATTGTGATAATAATTAACCAAGAAAATTGTATTTTCTCTACAGGCTTTTCATCATTCACGAAGATAAAAAATTTCGAAATACAAAAATCTATTGTTTTACCTGAGATACATAGTTGAACTGGAAGTGTTAGAGAAGTTGGCTAGGAGTAGCAGTAGGTCTTATAATAAGTCTTAGTCTGTTTCGGTATTTGATGTCGTGCAAAAAGAGTACCAATGTTGTGACGGCTCCCTCACTGAACCTGCTTCAAAAATCGACTGGACAGATTAAACATCTCTAAGCTATTTGATATACACGCATCAGCTAATTAGCTGCTAGTGTGTCTAACCAATAATAATCTACTTCCAAGACCAAAACCAATAACATTAATGGCACCTCCGTTGGCTTTAACCAATGGGTCGCTCCGGGTATTTATAAAAGTAGAGCGAGACTATACGAGTTTGAAAATATACAGGAGCTCAAGTCTGCTATTACAATAGTGTCAGAATGGTCTATCATTGATTTCATACTTGTTAATTTTGACAAGTTTGGTAATCTACTAACATATTGGCGTCATTATGACTTTCCAATGGTCATCCACTGATACTACATTGAAAGAAATGGCATATATTGGTAATCTCGTACATAATGAAAAATGAATGACTGACTTAGGCGATAATCTGCAAAAAAAAATACATTTCCTTTGATCAGTGACCTACCATGAGAACGTCATTGTGCAGTCATTTCTTTTAATTCGTTACGAGTATCGTGTTTGTGGAATACAATGATCAACCAATGATCGACCATTATGAATTTAGCAGATTACGAACTTTTAGCAAAATGACAATGAGATCGTGTTGGAATGACGAATTTATAAAAATAGCAGACTTGGGCCCCTGGGCCTCAAGTCTGCTATTACAATAGTGTCAGAATTGTCTATCATTGATTTCATAATTGTTGATTTTGACAAGTTTGGTAATCTACTAACATATTTGCGTCATTATGACTTTCCAATGGTCAGCCACTGACACTCCATTGAAAGAAATGGAATCTACTGGTAATCTCGTACATAATGAAAAATGAATGACTGACTTAAGCGGTAATCTGGAAAAAATTTGACAGTTCCTTTGATTAGTGACCTACCATGAGAACTTCATTGTGCAATCATTTCTTTTAATTCGTCACGAGTATCGTGTTTGTGAAATACAATGATCAACCAATGATCGACCATTATGAATTTAGCAGATTACGATTTTTTTTGCAAAATGACAATGGGATCGTGTTGGAATGACGAATTTATAAAAATAGCAGACTTGGGCCCCTGGTTTGATACTCCTTTCCTAGAGTACTCGTATGTCAAAAATAATTCAAAATGATTTAAAAATATTTGTGTTTTTGCTAAATTAAATTTTGTAGGCGATACAATTATTTTTTTTAATAATAAAGTTCAAACTACTTGGAAAATTATTAACAATGAAACGGGTACTCGTAAGTCGGTTAGACAAGAAAAACAACTTGAGATTACGGTCGACAGTAAATTAGTTAACAAAGCAGCCGACGCGAGCTGAGGCATTTAATGAGTTTTTTTGCCATCATACCTATAACTACGATTCGCTCCATAAATTCGTCCAAGCTGAAAACCATTTGCATAGTGTGCCTAAATGTAGTAGCATACTCGTATTTAGCTTCGAAGATGTAGCACCTCCACCAGATGTAGTTAATGTTTTTAATACACTTTAGTCTAAACACACTGATTGTGATTACTGGGGCATCTCCATTAAACTATTAAGTAATATAATAGACATCGTAGTCCCCTATTTAGCGGTTACTTTTAATAAGTGTGTGGATTTAGGAACTATTCCTGACCTCATGAAGAGTAGTAAAGTCATACCATTATTTCAATCAGGTTTGAAATTTGCGCCACTGACAGAAAAGCCAACGAGTAATGCGACGGTTTCCTAGAAGCGGTGGCCGCCACATTACGGCCACAATGACGGCTGTCATGAAAATGATGGCAGCGGGGTTTGATTTTCCTCTGCTTTGCCGGTCCCTCAATGCTGAGGATCTCGACCACATATGACGCGTCTGCAAAATATGCAGTTTTCTGCAGTGTGGACCGCTCGGTAAATGCTGCCTCCAACAACATTTGCGTCACTGCGATGCTTGATTGATCGCGTCTGACCATCTGGCCGGTGCTCTGCCTTGAGTGCGTTTCTCTTCCACCCGGTCCAGTATCATAAGCCTTTCCAGACGATGCTTGGTTACATTAAAGACACCAACTTACTTTGATAACGTTTCTGTGACGAGTGTGACGTCATTCGACGGTAAATTGTGGACCACCGCTGTTATAGGAATCCGTAACTTAACCGATTGTCGTAATGGGGACGATTTTGATACAGTTCTTCAACATTCGTTTCTCCGATGAACCGTTTGCCGACAGAACGATTCACTTTTCAGTGTTCTGCCAATAGAACTTTTCAACGGCGGCAAACCAAAAAAATTCGAGATCCCTGTGAAAATTACATTGTCTAATGTAACCCAAGGTATCAAAAATTTGCCTATAAAAGTCATTATTTGGCGTGCACTGCGAAAACTATTAATGATACATAAACAAATGTACTACATGTATATAGTACTCATCATTACCCACAAAAAAGTCAACGAGGCTATATGTCTAACTATTATAGTTAAGTCACAATAACCGTTTTGTGTTAATTCAAAACACGGATAGAATCGAAAGATGATGATATTCGTCTCTTGCTTGATAATTAATCGTTATCCAGCTGAATAGTTTTGTAATCAAGGTTGATTATCATCACGCTATGAAGCTTAGGAGCCGAGAAAAAATAAAAACAAGTAAGAAAGAACGCAAAACTACAAAGGAAGTAACAGCTCAGCGGGCGATGCAAAGGAAGAAGAAATTTCACGCGGACACCGGACGAAGTTTCAGGTAGAAGCTATAACTCCATAGGTTTAGGTAGCTAAATGTTAAAGCTAAAAGTTAACAAAAAAAAACAAGTTACGAGACAGCTGTCCAGTAACCGACTAAACGTTATACGAGTACCTGTCACTTCAGTTGTCATGCTACATCACAGTTGTACTCTTCAATTTAGCAACAATATAATTCGTTGACGTTTAGTTTGGGCTCTTTACAATAGACAGATTCCAAAATATTTTATTATTATTCTAAATCTAACAAAAAAAATGTGTTCAAGAAGTTACATCTACGAAGAGTAGTTTGTGAATAAATTATTAAATTTAACATACATTAATAAAAGAGGAAACTATTGTAAAAATCTAAAATAAATTTAGTTTGGATTATCGTATTTTTAAAACAAGAATGTGTCATCTATAAATACACTTTTCAATCGACTTCAAAAAGGAGGAGGTTCTCAATTCGGTTGTATGTTTTTTTTTTTTGTGTGTTTGTTACGCGATTACTCCGCCAATTATGAATTGATTTTGATGTTTTTTTTTTGTTTGGTAGGGCATACTTCAGAAGTGGTCCCATATAAATTTGGTCCAGATCTGATGACGGGTTTTTGAGTTAGTTTCAATAATACGTATTTTTCCCACCTAGTATTATGTGGACGATATTCTAATAGTTCCTGTCACTGTAATTTACATAGCAGGTAGTGGTATTCAAATTTTTGTGGGGTTTTATGTAGGTACCACAACTAAAAAATGAAAAATAAAAACTTTTTCACAAAAAATAAAACCAACTTCCAAAAAAACAATACAAAGTGAAAAATAACTTTGATTTCGGAAGTCGGTGGCAAAAAAACGAAAATAAAAACCAAAGACACAAAAAGTTTTTACGGTTTGTTTACATTTATTTAACTAACTAAACCTGTGGAGTGTAATTGCTTCATATGTTGGAAAATATCGTCTGCTCGATATCGTCCAGAACGTACGTGCAATGAATATTGTTGATTTGCCAAACTTAATGACATTGGGAATGTGAGTGTGTTACACATTTACCTAAGCCTGTAATCTAATACAGAATACGTACTTAGGTAATCATAAAGTTAAGAATACTCGTATCATTACCCTGGATTCAATTACTTACATATAGATGTTATAGGAAAACTCATACAAAAAACGTAAAAATTGGCTAAGTGCGAGTTGGGCTCGCACACGAAGGATTCCATACCACTGTACAATATTTGGAAAAAAACACGTTTCTTGTATAATAAAGGGAATTTAATAAATTTTAACTTTATTTAACTTTTATTATTTGTTATAGCGGCTCATATAAATACACGTTCAAGAGATACAGCACGCTGACAGACAGACGGACGGACAGCGGAGGCATACCTATTAATTGGGTTCCGTTTGCTACACTTCGGGTACGGAACCCTAAAAAGGCTTTTTGGTATTGGTTACAGATCTCTAACTCGCTAAATAGTTAAGTATGCAGCGCTGCAACAATTTCTTGGGGTTTAACACCTCAACAAAACCATGTGCAGGTAATATCGCGGGGAATCCTGCATACTGATTATAAATGCTTGTTTGCAAGCTTTAGATAACTGCTGTATATAGCCATTAGGTAACTGCATAGTTTTCCAATACGGGATCGCATGTCGTGTGCGCATGAGTGACATATCCAGTAACAATTCGGCGTAGTAACTAGGTTGACATTGCTCAAATTGTTTTGTGATGTCTGTTTTTGCATTATCATTATATCCCCTTTAAATAGTTGCAATTATGTGTATGTAAATTAGTCTTATCTCCCCTAATCATACTGACTTGTTGCTCCGGTAGGATGTGGTGTTCTATGAGCCAAACACGGACGTGTAACGTAAATAAATGAATTTTGAACACGGGGGTAATTTTTGGGGGGCATATTGGAAAATAAAAGAAAGGTTTTGTAAACTGTACTGTGTGAGATATCAAAAAAGGGCTTGTTGTTCGGGTCCCATTTTTAAAGTTTATTATTTTCTAAGAAATAGTTTTCAAATTATTTAAGAAAATAGATGAAAATTAACCAAACAACAGCCCCCAAATGCAATGAATCTTTACTTACAGATAAGGCACAGAAAAACCTATGAAGTATATTGAAATAGTTGATTTACATATAAAAAATACGATGGTCTTAAATAACGTGGTAAATCTCTCAATATTGTGCGTACATTGCCATTTTGCAAGTGGAATATATGGGATCCCCATGTTTTACAGTTAGTTACAATGTTAAGTTTGTTCTTGGGATTAAAAACATGGTAATAAGTTAATAACGCCATATATCGTCGTACAGAACCTGCACCGCGCAAGTTCAAGTCGTACTTATCCATTTTCTTATATGTCCAGACTGAATATAACTGCTAACCTATCTCTCAAATTTCATAGTTCGATCGGTTCAGTGGTTTGGTGGACATTTGGGTGCGTTTCCACTGAAGCGGAGACGAGCGGAGACCTGCAGGAATCGATCAAACACAATGGTTGAAATCCTCATCGCTTCTATCGTCTCGTCTGAGGTTGAACGATTCCTGGACGACTCTGCTCAGCTTCGCTCGTCCCCGCTTCAGTGGAAACGCACCCTTAATGCTGCTCATTCTAAGTTTGTCACAAATTGCCGGCCCCGGCTCATCTCCTTAGGAAACGACCAATTGAAACCGTGCATCTAGCTAGGTATATGACGTTTCATATGTGCCCTAGATGTAGGTGTATCTATTTATACACATTGTACATTAAAGTCGTTTTTCGTGTCTGTCTGTGTGACGGCGTTGTTCTTCTACGCTACGCAACGGATTTTGATGTGGTTTTCACGATAATTTAGAGAGTTTATTCCGGAAGGTTTATTTGCATAATACATTAATATTAAACTTACAGATTTATTTATTTATTTATTTGGATCTCCAACAAAGATTACACCTTACATGCTAAAAACAAAACATAAAAAGATACAAATCCTTGTGCATCTTCAATTATAGGAGACCACAGCTTGCATAAAGATATCAAACAATCAATTATTAATATGGAAATAAAGTATACAATTTAAATTAAAAAAAAAACAAGAATTAAAATTATAAAAATAAAAAACTATAGGTACATATTGAGTTGAACAGTAGGGAGGAAGGTCAACACTTACTCAATATTAAGTTTTGCGTGTAACAGCAACTTAAAGAACAAAGGCAGTTTTGGTGTTGCTTAATTTCAGAAGCGTTCATGAATGAAAGTATGTACATTATATGAAACAGTCACAGGGCTTTTCTTTTCATGCATCAGCTTTTTTTTTTAATCTGCACAAAGAAAAAAAGAATAAACAAATATCTTATTAAATCTGACTATCAAAACGCAATTATTTGCGTTATCTAAACGCAGAACCTGGGACGGTAGCTATGGAGTTACCATACTCACCAGATTATGGTATCTCTATAATTGCTAATTAGCAGGCTATGGTGGTAGTGGTTTCATCGTTTAAACTATTATGAGACTTTTACCATCTCTTTTTTTAGAGGAGTATTAAAGGACAAGACGGTGATTCCATCCAATCTAAGACATTTTGGAGAAGCAGACTCCTGTCTCTTGCAACACAAGAGTATTATTCCAATCTTTGGAGCCACTGACCATTTGTATTTTCAATTATATTATAAATTATGTATTAGCTTATTGTGTATGACAGTTATAAATCAACTATATACGTTTTCGGAGAATTTAGCTTTCATGGCAACATTAAAATCTATTGATGTCAAATTGTCATTGTCAGAAATGTCTTAATTGTCATATTTTAATGTCATTACTCTGTTTTGACTTGATGACATGTGTTGTTGTAAATATTTCTGGATTAGTTTGCTTACCAATTAGTTTTAAATGTGGAGAAGTATAGAATACGAGTATTGTACGTAATCCAGGTGTGTAGAGATGATCGAGTCTAATACAATGCCATAGGTATAGTTGATGCTAGTACGTGTGATGAGCAACGTATGGTGATGCTGACGATAAGCATGACCACCACGCTGGCTACTCAGTTATTCGAAGAAGTTCTTCTAAGATTAGAATTTAATAATGTAATAAAAATTCTTTATTCAATTATCAAATAAATGTTTTATTTTTGCTTAATGCGTAATAAAAATAATAAGCTGACCAAGATAGTAAGACAAAATAATGTGATGCGTGGCCTCCAAAGCCTTAATATCTTCACAGGTCTTAAATTCTACATTCGCATTTGAACCTATGCATAAATATAATAAGATATTAGGTATTAGGAAAGACATTTTTAAATACCTAGCCTAGTACATATTATTGAAAATATTTGTAAATAAATGACATCACGACTGACAGTCAGTTGACTGACAGTCACTGGCAAATATTGACAGTGATAAAGCCACGCATTCACTGGACAAATGTCCCGCGGCACCACCAGTCGCTTGAAATGTCGGGCAATATTAACCAAGCAACCAACCAACCAACGTCTCTATCTTGCCTCACGACCTTTTTCATCGTTTTTGATATTGCCAGACATATCTAGGGACACGTGTCGGGGGAAGCTTTATGCGTCGGAGCCTGTCCGGCCGTGTACGGTGTATGATGCACGACGCAAAGCGATAGCACGTTGGTTTGCAGTTGCAGGACAACTATCATCCATATTATTTTTTGGACGTATCCCTAGGTTTGGTTTTCTTCATCCAAAAGCGTTGTTTTCGTTGATTTGCATTTATATTATACTATCAATGACCCGCAACTTCGTCTGCGATTCAGGATATAAATTATATGTCCTACCCAGAACATGGTTTATATGTGTGCCATCCAAATCGGTTCAGCCGTTTTAGCGTGAAAGCGTAACAAACAAACTCACTTTCGCATTTATGAAAGACCTTTTTTCAATCATAACGTAATTATGTCTGTTTGCTTTGCATTGAAGTGTATAGAGTACAATAAGACGTGACGCTCTTCTAGAGGTCCAGTGTGTAGAGGGCTTAATATACAAAGTCAGCTACTAGTGACACTTTTCCCTTAGTAGTCATTACTGAAACTATTAATTTCCGCCATCTTTGAACGTCATATACTGTTTACTCGTTGGTTTACTGCATAATAACTCTTTGGTTTACCGTCATGGTGTCTGTTTATACGGGGCCACTTGCTTTTTAAACAAAGTGTTTCTGGCGAAACCCAATATTAAAAAAATATGCTGTGATTACCTTTTATCTTAATTTGACCGAGATCTATCTTTTGAGACTATTTTTACGAATGTACGCGAAGTCCAAGTGCGACACCCAAATTACATGGAGTGTTGCCTTTCTTCTTTACTTAGGCTGTTGGAGAAAATGTCTATATCGTCGGAAGAATCTCGATGTTTTGTTATGTCGTAAAAACCGCTCGAAGCAGGGGCGGGTCGCTAACGTGAATTAAATACTTTGAATTTGGATTTGAATTACTACTGATGATTAGACGCCCGGACCATCCAACACATTTTTTATTATTATGGTTTTTATTTTCTTTTCTTGTTGTACAATAAAGTATCAAACTCAAAGCATTTAGGTATTTCAATTTAACCAATTGTTAAAGGCGCTCGTGGCGTGTGCGTTGCGAGCACGCCACGTGCGCGCCGTGTTTGCGTAACGAGAGCGATTGACGTGACCGTACAAGAGGAAGGGAGACAAGCGATTGTAGAATATTATGAAGACGCGGAGATCACGTCGCGTAGTCGCAGCTACCACGTTTCGCAACCACGGAGCACGTTCAAAAATTGCTGACTGAACCTGATAACACGCTGACAAATCGTCAGTGTGATAACGCTCAGGCACTATTGAATTGTCAAGGGATCGATTAGTCGGAAAGATGAAGATAGTTGACATTTCCAAAGCGAAGTAGGTCCTCATGGAGAAGAACTAGCAAGAAACTCCACGGACACTTAATATTGATTACTTTAAAATATACAATCCACATATTATATATAGGTACCTATCTCTACTTTTGAATAATACAATGTTATTAAGTCGTCCATACTTCCCTACATACCGGACACCAGTTTCCTCACATAGTCTAAAAATAGGTACCTACTCCGTCGAGCTCGTTGCTCCGTCTCCAAGGTCACCAGGACATTGTCACTTGTCATTCTGGTACGCAAGACCTTGACGCAATTCTCTCAAACTTATAGGTAACTTCATCATATTTTTGGATTTCATAAGAGCTTGTGTAAGTCGGGGAAATCAATTAATTATAAAATTGACTAATCTTTTTATTTACTTGACCATACTGACAGCAGCGATCGATGTTTTTTAAAATATAACACGAATAATTTTAATATTACAGAGACCACATGACATCAGTGAAGGTCCTCCTGCAGAGAATGATTCAGTGGTCCTTGGTGAGAGTCACTCGGTAACTAGATAATTTACTAGGTTATTTTAATGTCGACGCCAAATGTCATTTTAGTTTTGCAAATAAAAATCAGTGTATCTACATATATTGTCCAGTTCAAATCATAACTGTCGCTTTTTGACAGTTGTATCATCATCATCATCATTTCAACCATAGGGCGTCCACTACTGAACATAGGCCTCCCCCAATGATTTCCAAATCGGCCGGTTAGAAGCGACCTGCATCCAGCGGCTTCCTGCGACCTTTATTAGGTCGTCGGTCCACCTTGTGGGTGGACGTCCTACGCTGCGCTTGCTGGTACGTGGCCTCCATTCCAGAACCTTTCTGCCCCATCGGCCGTCAGTTCTGCGCGCTATGTGCCCCGCCCACTGCCACTTCAGCTTGCTAATCCGTTGGGCTATGTCAGCGACTTTAGTTCGTTTGCGGATCTCCTCATTTCTGATTCGATCTCGCAAAGAAACACCGAGCATAGCCCTTTCCATAGCGCGCTGAGTGACCTTGAGCTTTCTTATGAGGCCCATGGTGAGAGGCCACGTTGTATGAAATGGCTATATTTACGGAGTATGTCAATTTTCTAAACAATTAATTTCCCTTTTTTTAACCACAACAATGCTGGATGGAAACGCCGGGAGGGGACGCCCTAGGAGGACATATACTGACCTTATTGGTAATGTTCTTCAGAAAGGACAGGTGCGTAAACTCGCAACCGGCGTGCGTGTATGACCAGATGTATGAACGTAAACGAGGCAAAAGGAGTATGTAAGGATCGTAGCAAGTGGCATTCTGTAGTTTAAGCCTACCCCCATGGGAAGAAGGCGTGAGTTTATGTATGTATGTGTATGTAACAATGCTGTTAACATTGTTGTTACGGCGACAGACTTAGATAAGATGGTGGTAGCTAGCCAGGCGGACTCAGAACTAACTAAACCGAGCAGAAAATGTTGCTCCCGCTAGGAATCGAACCCGTACCGAAATCGGTGGTCTTATCACTAGACTAACGATGCAGTCTTACAATTTGAATTTAGCTTTTGAGAATAAATCCTAGTTTTATTAATCAAGCAAAATTGTTATCTTATATATTCATTTGTAATCACGTTCTCAAAACGGCTCTAACAATTTCGATAAAAGTTCCAATAAAGGGGTTTACGGGGGCGAAAAATCGATCTATCTAGGTCTCATATCTGGGAAAGTTCGTTTTCTCCGTATTTTCACCCAAACAGAGCTCGGTCGGCCAGTTTAGAGCAAGATGGCTACCTTAGAATAATGACATGGCAGCATGGAAACAGTATGGGCACGCCACTATTGCGGCTATAAGTCCCCTCTTTGAGGAGTGGCTGGAGAGGCGCCACGGCGTTCTCACCTTCCGCCTGACGCAGGTCCTCACCGGACACGGCTGTTTCGGGAGGTACCTGTTTCGGATAAAGCGGGAGGAAACGCCCGGGTGTCATCACTGCGTGGATCGCCCGGAGGACACGGTGGAGCATACGGTGGAGGTATGCCCGGCGCGGGCAGAGCACCGCCGTGTCCTCGTGGAGGCGATCGGTGGCGGGGATCTCTCGCGGCCGGCCCTGGTCCAGGGCATGGGAGGCCGTCACCTCCTTCTGCGAAGCAGTAATGCTCGCAAAGGAGGGCGTGAGGGAGAGGCAAAGTTCGCGCTCTCACGCCCCTAGCCGCCGCAGGAGGAGACGCCCTGGGCGTCGGGAATCTATTGCCGATTCCCGGCCATTGCCTGCCGGGGTTGCGGGAAAGTCCGAAAGGGATACCGTGGCCCCCTGGCATTGCACAGGCAACAGAAGGAACACGGGTGGGTTTTAGTCAGTAAGAGTCTGACACGCCCTCCCGCTCCACCCAGAGCGGGAGACGTCATTTTATAATTTCCCACCCAAAAAAAAAAAGGGGTTTACGGGGTCGAAAAATCGATCTATCTAGGTCTCATATCTGGGAAAATTCATTTTCTCCGTATTTTCACGCAAACAGAGCTCGGTCGCC
This sequence comes from Xanthia togata, assembly GCA_963853775.1. Lineage (NCBI taxonomy): Eukaryota > Metazoa > Arthropoda > Insecta > Lepidoptera > Noctuidae > Xanthia > Xanthia togata. The sequence continues at coordinate 3,912,908 of OY970802.1, read as the reverse complement.
CAAAGTGTAGAACAACCGACTTAAATACTTTTTATGACAAATTGCAAAATATTCTCCATTTAATATGCATTCATCGTAATAAAAAGTTTATCGTTTGTGGAGACTTCAACATAAATACATTAAAAAGAAATAAACAAACCCTAGATTTTGAATATATACTTTTAAGCTATAATTTACAATTGCAATTCTCACAACCAACTAGAATAAGTAGTGGGACATGTTTGGATAATTTCGCGCACAATATCAGAGGTTGCAAGGGGGAAATTATTGAATTTGGATTGTCAGATCACACCACACAGGTTTTAAGATGCCCAGTTAAAAAAACGTGTGCTATTAAGTCATGGCGTATTAGACGCAGAAACTATTGTCAGGAATATTTGGATAAATTTGTAAATTGCATGAAAAGTCTCTCATTCTCAGATGTATACAATACTTCGGACCCTAATGAGGCTTATGCCTGTTTTTTGGATCTATTTCAATGCTTTTACTATCTCTGTTTCCCTTACGAAACTATTACAAAGTCACTAACTAAAAAATCTAAGTGGATCTCAAAGGGATTAAAAAATGCTGCAAAAGGAAACGTGTGCTTCTGTGGCAATACAGAACTAAGCCCAACCTCAAGAACAAAAATGCGTTCAAAGCATATTCACATAGACTTAAAAAAATTATAACTCTAACACAAAAATCACAAAATAACTATTTTATCAAAACAGCAAAAAATAAATCAAAAGCGACATGGACCGTAATAAACAATAATAAAGCCTACTTTCCTAAAGAACTTATAACTGAAATAAAAATTAAAAACTGACACAAATATGGTTACGAATCCTACTGAAATAGCAAACTCCTGTAACGAATATTATATTAACCAAGTATCTAATTTAAATCATAGCATAACACAAGAAATCCCCATTAATTCAAACACTTTGAATTATTTATTTATGGAGCCAACTTTGCCGCTTGACATCATGAATCATATTGGATCTCTTAGGGATACAAACAGTGTAGGTAGTGATGGAATATGCACAAAAACAATAAAATCTGTCTCTAGATACATAGCTCCTCATCTTAGTTACATAATCAATTATCTTTTAGCGATGTTGGGCTTTAACTCATTGGAGGTGAAAAGAGGCCTTGATCAACTCACTGTAGCCTGTAAGACCTTACGGGGACGTATCGACAGCCCAGAGCTCCATGGTCTTTTCTGCCGACTATTTGTGCCCGATAAATATATCGGATACCGTCAGAGCCGCCGGCACAATCTGTTTGCGCAACTGCCAGCCAAAACTGTTGCCAGAGCCGAATCCCCAGTCTGTCGTACTCTAAAGGTGCTGAATGCCCTCCTGGCTGCCAACCCTGAATGTGATGTGTTTGCAGATGAATGGATTAAAATTATGCGTATATGTCTGGTGTTCTGTGAGAGAAAGTATGCAAAGGAGTCCACTGTTCCATGTTAGTTTTAAATTATATTATTGTCAACGTAATTTTTGTCTCTATGTTAATTAATATAATTGGTGTTGTACCGTTTTAATTAACTATAAATAAATAAATAATCAATCTAAGTATTGAGAATGGTATCTTCCCGGATAAGCTCAAAACCTCCATAGTTACTCCACTATACAAAAAGCAAGACAAATGTCTTATGAAAAATTATAGACCAATAGCTTTGATACCTATATTTGCAAAGATATTTGAAAAGGTCATATATAAAGCACTTTATACATACTTAGAGAAATCAAACATTCTAGTTAATGAGCAGAAAGGATTTCGCAAGAACAGGTCAATTAACATGGCAATCCATGATCTGATATGCCCTATCTTATCGAATGTGGATAAAAGAAATGCTGTATGTGCTATATATATGGACCTTACGAAGGCTTTTGACTATGTAGATTATAAGATATTATTAAATAAATTAGAGAAATATGGTATAAGAGGAAATATTTTGAATCTCATTGAATCTTACTTAGACAACAGAAAACAGATTTTAGAAATAACACGAATATGCGCCCACGCACTGGAAACGAGAAAAAATACAGATCCAGTAGTAGGATAATTAAATACGGAGTCCCACAAGGCAGTGTGTTAGGACCTCCACTATTCTTGACTTATATATAAATAAATAAATAAATATGAAAATAAATAATAAGAATGTGGAGCAAGTAAGTGAGTTTGTATACTTGGGGAGTCTGTTTACAAGGGATGGGAAGATTGATGAAGATGTGGAAAGGAGAGTAAATGCGGGAAATAAAGTGAATGGTGCTATACATGCGAATGTGACCAACCAGTTGATGTCCAAAAAGACTCGACTGGCTGTTCACAGTGGTGTGCTGGTGCCCACGCTTATGTATGGAAGTGAATGCTGGGTGTGGCAAAAGAAGCATGAAAGTAGGATAAATGCTGTGGAAATGCGTTCCTTGCGAAGCATGTGTGGTCTAACTATGAATGATAGGCTGAGAAATGAAATGATGTGAGTTAAAAGAAGATGTAGTGACAAAAATTGAAAAGGGTATGCTGAGATGGTTTGGTCATGTTGAGAGGATGAATGAAAGGCGACTAACAAAATGTATTTACAAGGCAGATGTGAATGGAAACGCCGGGAGGGGACGCCCTAGGAGGACATATACTGACCTTATTGGTGATGTTCTTCAGAAAGGACAGGTGCGTAGTACTCGCAACCGGCGTGCGTGTATGACCAGATGTATGAACGTAAACGAGGCAAAAGGAGTATGTAAGGATCGTAGCAGGTGGCATTCTGTTGTTTCTGCCTACCCCCATGGGAAGAAGGCGTGAGTTTATGTATGTATGTATGTATAAATGATCTGCCTAGAGAAATAAAGCATCCTATGGTACTATTTGCTGACGACAGCACGGTAGTAGTAAAATGTGACGATCCTAATACATACGAAGCAGAGATAAATTTGACATTGAATAAAATAATTACTTGGCTAAATAATAATAATCTTGTCATAAATCTAGAAAAGACTAAAATAATGCACTTTTATCAAAGGATTCCTAATATAAACCTTGACATTGACTATTTGGGGACTAAAATAGAGTCAGCAAGTATGACTAGATTCCTTGGTGTTATTATAGACAACAACTTGTCCTGGAAACCGCAAACGGACGATATTTGTAAAAAAAGCCAATAAATTTGCATATGCCCTCTATAAACTGGCTAAAATTATAAGCTTAGAATCACTTTTAATGGCCTACCATGGCTATGTTACATCCACACTAAGATATGGCATTATATATTGGGGCAATTCAGTAAATAAAGAGTATGCTATCAAAGCCCAAAAAAGATGCATCAGAGCTATGTGTGGTTTACAAAGTACTGACAGCTGTCAACCTCTATTTAAAAGCCTCAAAATCTTAACCTTGCCTTCTCTGTATATTTATGAAGTAAATGTATTGTTAAAACAAACATCACCCTATATGAAATAGCTTTTAAAAGCCATTATAGGAAACTACGTGATAAAAATAAGTTAGAGCTTAAAGTACCACCATGCGGGTACGGCTTTAATGAGGAAAAGTTTTTTTTGTATGACCCAAAGAATATTTAATAAGTTACCTTGCTCAATAAAAAGTCCAAATTTAGTAAATTTCAAGCATAAATTACGTACTATATTAATACAGAAATGTTACTATTCTCTCAGTGAATATTTTGATGACAACTCGTTGACAATATAATAATATTTGTTTCGTATTATACCTAACATGACTAATTTTATGCATGTCGACTCTAATAGTAATTCTATGGACGATGTCAATTTTAAAACATTTTTCTTATCATCATTTAACTTATTGACATTTTAATTATTTAACATTGACATTATCGCATTTCGTTATATAATGACATTACCAAATACCTACTACCTATTGCATTTATTAAATTACATAATATTTATATAAATTGACATTGATACTAGAATTATTATAAATGAAGATACATTGGCAAAAGCCTCCTATAAATGTATATTTGATTATTTGTACGCCAAATGGCAAAACATAGAGAAACTATAATTATAACAATCGTAACATCTTGCACACTTTTGGAACGTATGTTTACAAATAAAGACTATTGATTGATTGATTGATTGAATAATGACATGGCAGCATGGAAATAGTAAGTATATATATTATCATGGTAGCATGGAATTAGTGTGAACTATCCTGTACTATTAAATGAGCATTCTTTATTTTCCCCCGAGCAGAGCTCGGTCGCCCAGGTACTTACTTTAACTTTATATAAACCTATATGGAAAGCGCTCAATCGATTGCGTACTTAACTAGGCCGCTACAGACACGACATATAAAAAATACAACGAAGAGTACCATCGATACGAAACGTAGAAGAACCTATACCTAATCAGCCAAGAAAAAGTGGTAGAGCTTCTTTGTAAAGAGTTCGTCCGGTGCACATATACACACACGAACATAAACTCACGCTTTCCCAAAAGGGTAGGTAGAAACTACACAACACCACCTGCTACGGTCCTTACATACTCCTTTTGCTTCGTTTACGTTCACACTCACGGCGCGCGCCAGTTGCGAAGGTAATTCCACTAATCCCATTGAAATTTTCCAGCTACTGCAGCTACCAGCAAGTGTTATGTATTGGGTTTTTTCATCTGGAATTCTCAGTAGCAGCATGAAGTCTGGACTGGGGAATACAGGCGTGATGTTATGTTATTTACGATTAAATATTGAGAGCTCTTGAATACATTGGATGAGTGTATTTTTAAACCCCAACGGGAAAAGAGGTGTGTTATAACTGTAATAAGTTTGTGTATCTGTTTATTTGTGTGTCTGTTTGCGACATCGTAGCTCCTAAACGGCTGAACCGATTGTGTTTTCGTTTTTTTTGTTTGTTTGAAAGGTGACTCGATTGAAAGTGTTCTTAGCTATGAGTCAAGAAAATCGATTCAGCCGTTGAAGATTATCAGCTCTTTTCTAGTTGATGAATGGATGTGAGCGTCTTTCACAGGTCTGCTCGATTTGAAATTCTGTTTCTTCAATGATATTAGAAGAACATAGTAACCTTCGAAATGGAGTATGTAAGGATCGTAGGCAGGTGGAATTCTGTAGTTTCTGCCTACCCCCATGGGAACAAGGCGTGAGTTTATGTATGTATGTAGTAACTTTGAATTGATGCCGCAGCATAACCTGGAATTTGCAGGATATCCAACTCCCTTACCAACTTACAGCTCAGGTATCGTGTTTGGGCTCATTGGAATGGTCCCAATGAATAGGTTATACATAGATAGATGACGAACAAGGTCTGGTGATGAGGAAATTATTGTGTCGGGTGCTTTTATTTATATATAACATAGTGGTTTTTTGTTGTGTAACTGCGCTCCTTCATCATGATAATAATTTATTTGTCAGAATATGGTATATTATATGGTCTGGTCTTAAGAAAGAACAGGGCCTAAGATTCGCCGTACAAATGTATTCCCCTTTTTTATTCGTGAATAATGCCTCTAGAGCAATCTCTAGAGTAATTTTTGAAGGTCTGCTGAAGACACGTCCCTGTTACTTCCTTTTTTTCAGCAACTTATTGGTAGTTAATGAAAATATGACCCTCCAAAAATTAAAAAAAATGCCCCATTTTTATCGCCGTAATTAGAGGACTTACCAGACAAATTCGAAAAGTTTTTAAAATAAAACAAAATTACAGGAACCTAGAAATTCTTTTTCTTAAAAGTTTAATGTAAAAATAATTGATTTGGCTCAGTTTTCGAGGAGAAAAAGGGAAATACGAAAACGTCGATCTCGTCAAATTTTATTGAGATATACGGATATATCGATCTGAGCTGCAGCTGTCCCTCTCGCACTCTACGGAGGCAGATTTGAGGTAAGAAGATTGCAATATTTTCTTCAAATACCTAATTTTTCAACTTCCTCGCAGGCCCTGTTCCCTGTTCTTAAGTATAGTCATTAGTGGTAGTCTGGTATTTTTTTTATTTCTCTAAATTTGCCTTTTTATCTTCTTCTGTTGAATACCCGTCCATGTCTGTTGCAATAGCCCGCGGCGTACATTGCCCTCTCTATGTACAAACAGATCTAGCAATGCTACAGTTGATAAACTTGACCCAGTAAAAGGCACAACTACAGTCTTGCGCAACCTCAACGCAATGTTTAGGTAGGTATAGATTAATTTCTAGTTAGAAAAACGAAGCTTCTTAAAATTTTGGGAATGCTGTTATACAGGGTGTTTGGCGCATGGACCGACACAATTTTTTGAGGGATTTGGGAGGCCATTAGCTAGGTTCTACCCATACACCCTTTGCCCCAAATGTCACGGTTGGTTACATATGATTATTTTTTTAAAATGAAAAAAAATCCCAAAATGTGTCCTTTAATTTGAAATAACTTTTTTGTTTGTGGGTGTAGTGGCACAAAACAAATTTTGTTGCATTCTCCAAAGTCTTTTAAATCTAAAAACATCTTTGTTTTATACAACTGGTTTCAAGAAAATTCCTTACAGGCTTCCAAAGTTAATTTTTTTATTTAATGAATGAAATTTTACAACTTCTAAATTAATTATAAAAAAAACTAAAAGCCATTTTGAACTTAGCTTTATTTTAAAAAGTTCTTTAGTTGATACCCTTTCTAACGGTATGCTACATGTCATAGAAATTATTCATTATGTAGTCAAAATACTAGTTAGGAGAGTCAGGGTTAAGAAAAAGACTTTTTAAGGTTATTTGGTTTTTATTAAACTAAAGTTATAAAAAGGAGGCAAAACACCGGGAAAGGTGGAAAGTAATGGGGGAGGCCTTTGCCCAGCAGTGGGACAGAATAGGCTAGTTAAAAAAAGTTATAAATCTTGTTCAAATTGACCTCCTCCATTTCGTATGCATGCACGACATCTGTTTCTTATTTCAACTGTCGTTGTACGTAGTCGCATTTCTTCTTTCATAGTTTGGAACGCGCCGGTTATTCGTTCAATCAGAACTTCCCTAGTGGGCACTTCTGTCTGGTAAACCAATTCTTTTGCACGTCCCCAGACGTAAAAATCCAAAGGTGTCCAAAGACCTGACGGTCTGGGGACCGTGCGGGCCACGGAATAGGGCCGCCTCTACCAATCCATGCGTTTGAAAAGGCATTATCTAAATGCTCTCGCACGTTCAGTTGGTAGTGTGCTGGACAGCCGTCATTTTGGAAAACTATCGGCACACCTTCTTCCAAAGCTGGCACAACAAGTTCGGGTAGATCATTGATTAAAAAATTTAAATAAATGTCTCCATTCAACCTTTCTGGCAAAAAATATGGGCCGATGAGATTGCGTCCAATAACACCAGCCCAAACGTTGACACTGAACTTTCTTTGAAAAGAACTCTGTCTTTTAACGCGAGGATTTTGGTCTTTGTGACTCCAGTGGTGAAGATTGTGAAGATTCACTATTCCCTCACGGCTAAAATTTGATTCATCGGTCCACAAAATTCTTTTCAAGAAGTTGCCATCTTCGACGTCTGTATGCAGTATAAATCTGCAGAAATCCAGCCGTCTAGCATTATCACCATCTTCGAGCCCTAAAACAAAAAAAAATCCTTGAGGTACTGCCAATACCACAAAAGATTTTCGTTTTTCTGGAAATAACTTAAAAAAAATTCAAACATGAATAAATAACTTGTGAAACAAAGAAAATCAAACGTCTAAAAATTTATTAAGTATCTTTACTTGGTCGCGGGACTTATTACCGTGACCCCGGAACGTAAAGGGCTATTGAAGGAACACTGTGGATTTTAATCAGTACAAGTCTGACAGTCCCTCCCGCCCTGCCCGGGGTGGGAGGACTCATTTGATGATTTTACCACGAAAAAAAAAAGTATCTTTACTTGACGAAATAACTAGTCATTGAAAATTGAAATAGGTTAAAACGGGTTTTTTGTTACAATAAAAAAGGGCTGGTGTGTTATTTACCTTGAACAGGGGTGTAATGAAATGCATGCCTCCCATCTGCCCGAAGAACCGCCCAGACTTTCCATACTGTTAAGTTAAGTCTTGCAGCAACAGTTCGTATGCTTGTTGTAGGTTCCTCATCAAAAGCTTGAAGAATCATTTCATCTACGGCTACATTATGTTGCACGGCACTCACTCGAGGTTCTTGATGATTTAGGTTTCCTGTCTCTCTCAAACGTCGATAGGTTGTAGAGAAGGTTTCGTGGTGTGGTATACGTCGATCAGGATATCGCTCCTGATAAATTCTTCGTTGCAGTTAGCCCTGCCATACGCGAGTAGCATGTCGGCATACTCTTCGTTACTGAAGGTAGGCATTTTACTATCAACACCGAAGATAAACACAACAATAAAACAGTTTAAATGCGGAAAAAACAATAACAAGATTTAACAAACAAAACTCAATGAAAAAAAAGAGAAGAATGTGAAACACACGGGCACTTCCAACAGCAGAGATAGTCAGACCTCAACTGACTGCACCGTACCTGTCACATCCCGAACGTCCAACTCAATGTTAGACAAAGACAAAAATCATTTTACATGTGCAAGAAAGAGACGAACTTTTTACCTGCGCTTACATTGACGCGACGGTATCGTTCAAACTGGTTCCATTGTTTTGTGCGGTTCAGCCGTGGCATAGTAGTATCCCTTATTTTTACAACATAAATGAATAATTTCTATGACATGTAGCATACCGTTAGAAAGGGTATCAACTAAAGAACTTTTTAAAATAAAGCTAAGTTCAAAATAGCTTTTAGTTTTTTTTATAATTAATTTAGAAGTTGTAAAATTTCATTCATTAAATACAAAAATTAACTTTGGAAGCTTGTAAGGAATTTTCTTGAAACCAGTTGTATAAAACAAAGATGTTTTTAGATTTAAAGGACTTTGGAGAATGCAACAAAATTTGTTTTGTGCCACTACACCCACAAACAAAAAAGTTATTTCAAATTAAAGGACACATTTTGGGATTTTTTTTCATTTTAAAAAAATAATCATATGTAACCAACCGTGACATTTGGGACAAAGGGTGTACCTAGCTAATGACCTCCCAAATTCCTGAAAAAATTGTGTCGGTCCATGCGCCAAACACCCTGTAGAATGAGACAGTCGAAGAAATTAAGTTCTTGAAAAAACTGTTCAAAATTATGAAGTGTTTCCGAAATTGACTTTTAAAATATCATGATCAACTCGGTATAATTATTGAGTTTAAACCTGCATTAAATTATTTTTAGATTTAATAAAAAAATACACCTTGATGGTACCTATTTTATGGCTACCAGTGCCGCGCCTCATCTAATGTTAAAACTATTGATTAGTATATACAAGTCATGTTCAGATTGTAATGTGTTGTATAAACTCTTTAAGAACAGTTAAACGGATTAGGTTACTAGGTATACATCGTGTATTATATTTTATAATGGATTTCCGCAGTCACACCTGAGTCAATTAACTAAGAATAAGGAATTCCTGTGCAAAATTTCATATTAATAGATCAAGACGCATGAAATTGCGCACATTTTTTTTTTGTTTTGTTTTTTGTTTTACGGCTACGTCCACTTCTAGACGCCATTCCATCTTCCTTTTTTTACTTTTGTTATGTAGTGTTGTGTTTCGTTTTGTCTGTGATAAATAAATGTATTTGCACCACTCCCGCACGAAAGAAGTGTCTTTCCTCTACGAAAACAGTGAGGAAAGTTGGTTTTTCCTCACTGCTTGAACAGTGAGGAAAGTTGGGTTTTCCTCACTGTTTGAACAGTGAGGAAAGTAATGATTCCGTTCAGAAACTAACCTTGCCTGATTTTTTTATGTTAAGTTTTAAAGATATTTTAAAATATAAAGAATTATTTTGATTTGCTTTGTGTCTATTTAATTTATTTACCTATGATGACTGAATACTTTCTTGCTGGGAGTGGTGAAAAGTTTTTTATGCAACTTGTGAGCAAGTTCATTTGCTATTCGTTTTGTTGAGTCAAAATCAAAACTCACAGGAAAAACGAACTTTCCTCACATGTTGGATAAATAACTATTCTTTCTTTCTTCTTTTTTTCTTTAAGACGCAGGCGCTTTACTTTGTATAAATTATTTAATCACCACTGCTCCCAAAACGGTGACAAAAATCATCGCGAGGAAACCGGCCTATAACCAAATGTCCTAGAACCAAAAATTCAAAGACATGACATCTACCAAACCTACTACGCGTGGTGGATTCCGGTCCACTCCCTCTCACTGAGACTGAGAGATGGGGAACACTACACGCTGATTATGCTTATGCTATTGGTGCCGATTCTCTGTCACAAATGCCTCTAAACTAGACTTAAAATCACCAAAATTTAGTTTACTCCTGTCAAACGATGATTTCCCATGCTGAAATAGACTAAAGTAGTTTGACAGCACTAAGATGGTACTGAGATTTTAATTTAGTGAAAATGTCTTTTTTGCTATTCTGAATTTGACGTTTTTAACCTACAATTTTAATTGTCTAACTAAATCTGCCTATTTTTAATCGCGAATAAAAAAGGTGTGGAATACTATTAGTTGTCATGAACTAAAATTCACAGGAACATCTCGACTTCGGGTGCAAAAACAGTACTGTGGTGTGTCCTATCGCAAAAATAACTAACATTTCGACCCCCTTTATGAATCTCTTATACCCCTAATACTCAACACGTAGGTATTTTTTTATTTTTATATTTTCTATTCAAATAGTGAAAAATTCCATATAAAACACGTCGAGGCTCGAGGCTGCCCCACTGCGCGCCTCCGGCTAAAAAAATCACGGGGTTAGGGCAAACAAGTATGTACCACGTGGCGTCGCAATTGTCAAATTCAATTCTAGTTGTGTCTAAATAATTTTTAAATTTAGAGACTTTATTGCAGAATAGCTTTAAGATTCTCATAGCCAAAATAAGGAATTTTTCGTGATAGTTTTGTTAGTTTAGTTCGGTGTACAAGAGAATCGGCACCATTAAGTGGCTAGTATCATGTGGACTGCCAGCGTTTTCGCCACTCAATGATAAACATAATGTCCTTAATACAAATAGTTTTTTATGACAGCTGCGCGAACCGGCGCGTGAGTCGCCGAGCGAGTATGGGCAACAAAAAATCTACTTTTCATAAATCTCATAGATATCCTTAAGCGATTTTCCTTCCGCATAAAAGGCATCTGATCAACATATTTACTTTATATATTATGCTAAATTATTCGATTTAATTTAATTAATAATGACTCACCTTTTCCAAGGAATCACCTCATAAACAGTCAATGTAAGAACAATTAACTAAAACACAAGATAAAAAAACAGAAAAAAAAAATACCTTACCTTTGTAACTTTATCAAATTATCACACACAAAATAAATCAGGCACTGATAAAAGTGACAACAGCTGATCTCAGGTAACTAACTCACTGTACTAAATAAAATAAACAGCTGTACCTAACTAATAAGACGTGACAAGTCTGACGATGAACTATAATCACGTTCTGACCGTGAAGATACGGAGACAGCACTCGTCAATGCCACTTGTATTGAATTAATAGTAATTACTTTCAAATTCTACGAATGACCTACTTTACAGATGGAATGGATTTCTCCATGAGAAAGATGGCGCGAAACTGAAAATCACAAATGATAAGATGACAAATTAAATCTGATTATTGTATTGTAATTGAGATAGCGGCAATGACCGCATTTGTTTACTTGAAGATGACAGATTCGTGTATTTCTATTCGTCGTTTTTATTATACTGCAACCAAGATACTGCTCGCGGCTTCGCCCCATGGACCCCAATTCTTTTTTCTTAAATAAAATTACTTAATTCTTATTACATCAGCTATCTGACAGTGATAGTCCTGTCAAAATCAGTCCAGCCGTTTCGGAGATTAGCCGGAACAAACAGACATTTTTTTTTTAATTGTTTTTTGTTGTAAGTAGGTACCATTTAAACTTACATATGCATTTAGTAAAAAGCTGTTATTTTGACATTACAAACAGACACTTTAATTTTATTTTTTTCAATAGATTTATCAGACTTCTTGTCTCAGGTTCTTGAAGTCTTCCAAGTATTTAGTTATTACTTTTCCCGAATTGCTAACATAAACAGACACTACAATTGTATTTATTTGCCTATTGTATATTTTTGTAGAAGATAAAGTTATCTTTAATTTTCAAGTTGCTTTACTTTAGTTGAAATCTGTTTCTATTTAAATAATCTTAACTGAGGCAGTAGCCCTAATTTAAAATGGCATCAAATCAAAGCACTATAATTTACATTAACACCATCTATCCACATTGTGTAGAACTACAACGTGTCTGTAAATTACAAAATGTTCACGTTTATTACGATCAATGTAGCAAAAACTTAACTTAGTAGTTACTTGGGTTACTGATAGATGACAGCAGTAGATAGTTAATAACATAGGAAAATGAAAATAAAGTTTTCGTTTAAAATTAACTTTATTTATACAATAATACAAAAGATATTTATAAAACACTGTACAATGATTAACGTATAAAAACAAATAACTTTATTGCTCAAATCATTTTCTTTTTCAAGCAAAGCTAAAGAACTATTCACACATTCCAGGGCCAGGGCGCACCGGGCTCACAAAATCAAAATCAAATTATTTTAAAACACACAAACCTACATGGGCACTTATGAAACGTCAGAAGCTAGATGCAGAGAAGAGCTGGCAAGAAACTCCACGGTTACTCTTTTAAAATTAATTGGCTTTTAAAATATTTTCAAATACTTATGATAGGACAGTGTAGGCCTTTCAACAAGGACCAGCCAGGTACTTAACAAAATAGAAAATGGTCTTCAAATCTACGTGACCCATATCCACATCATCATCATTGGTAGCCGTGTTCGACCCACTGCTGAGTATAGGACTCCTCCCTTTTTTTGCCATGCTTCCCTGGTCTGTGTGAGTCTCATCCAGGTCTTCCTCGGGATATTCTATAAGTGGCTTCAGTGTCTCATTAGGGACGGGACAAAGATTACTTTCACACATTCTGAACGTTCCCGAGCGTACTCCTTCGTAATGCAGACACTGAGCCCTGACGGCCGTAGCCCGGAAATCCCTGACCCGGAACTGTATGATTAGAGATCCATACAAAAATACTAAAAAGATACCAATCCTTATTTATTAAAATCGTAAATTACAGACAGAGTGTACTATCCAGTCTGCATTCACCTGCACCACAATTGCGTAACACACTATTTCACAATCAAAAGGGATTTGAAAGAAATTCTTAATCCATTGCTTCATATGTTTGAAAAATTCGTCTGCTCGACAACGTCAATAAGCAATGAATGTTGTCAAATTGTCAAAATGTGTTTTAGCGTTTTACGCAATTATACCCCGCTAACGTTTTCGAAAAAACTAAAATATCAACTCACGATATATGTCTGGAAATTATTTAAAACAGAATGTAGGTAAGTATTTACAATTAACTCAATAAACTTATGTAAATAGCATTAACATTTAGGAATTGAATTTGAAACTTCTATACAATGATCTAATGAAGCAAAAATAACACGCACGACAGACTGACAAGTCATAGGAAAAGCTCGATAATATTATCCTTCATTCAGAACCATCAAGTGCAAAAATTACGTACCTAACCTAAAACAAATAATCCTGAATCCTCTCATGACGCAATATAACATCGATGAATTTCAGCGTATTACCATCTAAGACTCTTAGGCATATTTCCAATAGCCATCGCAGTCTTCACACGTCAAAAATATGAGCAGTTTTTGGACAAGCAAAAGACAATGGACAAGATTGCCTAACTTAAGCATATGGATAGGGATAGGCAACAGTCTACTGGAGACCTGTAACCACCAAACTTAGTGTTTCATTCCCATCCAGGGGAATTGCAAGAGTCAACTGATGAAGATGTCAGGAGGTACTGCGCAACCTTTATACTCGAAAGATCCAGAAATGAAAAGATCCAACAGATCTCAGAGATCGATAGCTCAACAATAGGTAACTATATTTTTACAGACCGCTCCGTAAATCCTGACAAAAGCCAGGATTAAGACCAAAGTCAATTTTCGCACAGTTTAGACCTGCGTATGATTAAACACCTGATTCCGAACACTCAGCCGGGTTCGGGGGAGTGTGGCTGGTATTCTGGCAGGACTGGCAGCATCGCTGGCTCCCCCTGAAGCTGCGACAGCGCACATCGCACGGCTGACAGTGTTTCTGGCGTGTGCTTGCGGCCGCGCAGGGCATGGGGGCGGTGCGGACGCGCTATTCTCTCGACTGTCGCTGTGGATTCTGTTGAGAGAAAACAATTGTAGTATGTTAATTTTAATCAGTACGTATAGCAAGCCAGCAGGTATAGCAGCAATGATATTTTAGCAAGTTTAGATTTATATTTCAAGTAAAAAGTAATTGTACCTTGCCAGGATTTCTGGATCATATAAAATCATGAAAGGAAGATTTTTAAACACTGGTACTTTGAAGCCAGCATAGTAATTACAAAGATTGACTTGAAATTCACATAAACGTCAGGAAATCATTTAGTAAAACGTAAAACCAGTCAGGTTCCTTTGTTAGCAATTTATCAATGTTATAGTTCAATGATGCACAACTCACGATAACATCTGCGTCATTGGTTATACTCTCCATATATACTTACATATCATTGTTACTATTAGGTACACTAGTGATTTTAGAATTGCTATTCATTTTCTGGCACCTACGGACAGAAAACAAACAATTCGTGCTGACAAAAAGTCTTCTACTTGGTTAGCAGCTTTTAATGCGTTTAGATTTCCATTCGAAATTAACTCCAGAATTCATTTTTCTTTTTTCAGTTGTTTGAACTCTGCGTTGTCTGACAGCCTATGATGGACTTACCTTCCAATGTTTATCTTCAGCTTTAGATGCCAGTCAATAAACTACGTGATAGGAACTCACGATTAACTCTAGGCCTCTCTCTCTCCGAGCTACCATCTTCAAGTCTCTCGCAGCAACTGCAGAATTTGCACGGCACACCAGGTAAACCGCAGCACAGCACTTGCCACAGCCACTTGTTCAGGGTACTTGCAGTCCTTGTCCATGCACTCTGCCTGTCCTGAGGGGTTAGCATACTCTTATAGCAGATCAGTATTAGATAAGAACTAAAGTGATAGGTACGTGCCACTTGTCGCCATGACACGGCAGAGCCGGGCGACCAAATGGAAAATCAATTATGTGGATAATAAATTCGGGATAAAGTGCAACATTTTTTTTTTTCAACATTTTAAGTTATTTCGTAGGATTTTTATTAATAATTGCTGGATTTAAGAAACCTCGAAGCCCAATTTTGTAGCGGACGTATCTTCACACGAACTTGTTTATAAAATAAAATGGCATTCAATTCCTGTTCACAGAACAAACCATTTCATTACATAGTAATGTCTAGCGGTGCCTAGCCCAAAGCTGTGTAGGTATATTCCAGCAGCTCTGAACTTGAAAAAATGGTAAAAAATAGCAATAATAGTAAAAATCAATCATTGTTAGCACTACACAACTCACCTTGAACAAATGACGATTGGTGAGCATACAACCACTGTTGAAAAAAAACTGATCAAAAAAGGTATTGCAGGCTATGCAAATAGGAAAACATAATAAGAATATAAATAAAATATAGGTAAGTTAGAAATTTAAAAACGGATAATAGGGCTTTTTTTGAAGTCCAAAGCGCGCTCTCTATTTTAGAACAAGATTCACAAAGTGCAAAACATTTTTTGATCAGAATACATAGTACAGATAGTGCAATCCACGACGACGCGCCCCACTCCGCGATTACTGTACTGTAAGCTGTACTTTAGTACGGAGCGGAGTGAGGCGCGTCGTCGTGGATTGCACTATCTAGATACTGTCGAAAACGCAATCACAGTGTCCACACGCCCAGTTCTCGCAATTTTAAAATATAAATCTTTAAGCAGTTCCCCCAACAACGATAGCAACCAACGGATTACTTTGTCCTCATAATAATATATAATTTGTCAAAAAAACTCCCGAACTACAGAAAACGACGTGACGTGGCAGGCCCAGTATCAGAAGGCGCGGGACGAGTTGGAGTTATACTTAATGGATTGGCTTGATTGCAATCGACCGACAAGAATGGAGATGGCGGGAGATCTTTGCCCTGAAAGAAGTTCATAATAATAAAGACAATAGAAAATTACCTGTTGGTGGTCGAACACAAAATTCCGGTTCATCACCACTTCATCGTTGCTGGGCTCTCTCCGTCATACGACTCCAACTCTTGGTAGGTGGATGAGTCACCGCTATTTTTGAACGGTGATAGACCATAAGAAAAGATAATTATTTCGTGAGGACTGACGCTGCCACGATGACTGATGACAACTATAGGATTTTAAGTTTTTTTTTTAACTTTTTCGTCATCGCTTGTCATATGGTATCGTCATATGGACAGT
This sequence comes from Xanthia togata, assembly GCA_963853775.1. Taxonomy (NCBI): domain Eukaryota; kingdom Metazoa; phylum Arthropoda; class Insecta; order Lepidoptera; family Noctuidae; genus Xanthia; species Xanthia togata. The sequence continues at coordinate 3,896,499 of OY970802.1, read as the reverse complement.
TCAGTTGGACACAATTCATTTAATACTTTTTATAGTCTGTTTATGGTTGTAAACATTAAGGAATCGAAACTTTTTTTTGCATCTATTTAATTATGTATTGTATGTGGAGATGTGTAGCGGTTACACCGCCACATACGAACTACGCATCAAATACATGACGTCACACAAATCCTGCATCGCACAATTAGAGTTTACCGTGCGAACGACATATATAAGACTATCCGACATCAACAGTCGGGCAGTCGGCCCGCCAGACACAACACTAGTCTGGTCGGAGGATCCTCCCTTTTCTATGGTGGATGAGTGAACTTTACACCCTGTTCCTCATGCCCCTAAATTGGTGACCCCGAGTATGAACGTCAACGCAGCCTTCGTGCAACTACTTCAGCGTGACGTCATCATCACTCCCGCAAGCTTTCGTGAGGCGAGTCACACAGACAGCCAGCACCCACGGCTTCAACGGGTATCCTGACCACCAACGGCACCAACATGCAGCGAACGCGCATTCCTGATCATCACCCTGAGCCTCATCAGCAACCTTGGCACAGCACCTGCACCTTCGGCCCGTCTCACAAGCAGAGCTCTTTCTACCCTCTCCTGGTCGACGCTAGCAGTCAGCCACAACCCGGCGCTATACCACATCCGACTCACTGGATCGTGACGCAGCGCCACCCCGACTCACTGGGGAATCACCGCAGACAGTTCCGACTCACCGCGAACTATGCGGCACCCGGTTCCGACTCACTGGAACCTCCACTGGCACTGTGAAGCAACGCAAGATACAAGACTCAGCCCACTATCGACCTCCGGTCTCCGGAGGGGAGTGATGTAGCGCGATAGCGGTAACACCGCCACATACGAACTACGCATCAAATAGGTACATGACGTCACACAAATCCTGCATCGCGCAATTAGAGTTTACCGTGCGAACGACATAATATATAAGACTATCCGACATCAACGGTCGGGCAGTCGGCTCGCCAGACACAACACTCGTCTGGTCGGAGGAACCTCCCTTTTCTATGGTGGATGAGTGAACTTTACACCCTGTTCCTCATGCTCCTAAAGATGAACTTGATGCTCATTAATTCCAATTAAATAGTTTTGCGAAGCATTAGTCCAGCTCACTGAGGTATTCTTCAAATTGGGTTGACGTTGGAACTAGCGTACTATTGGTGAAAGAATTGCAGCCAGGAAAAAAACTGAAATCAAAGGACAGCCAATGTTCTAGTATACACTTCTTCACCGTTCTTCAGGGTCTACCTGGGTTCGAACTTACGAAGTAAAACTCAACAGTGAATTTCCATAATCTTTTATCTGATTCTTAATGAAGAGATTTAGGAGCTGTTTGACTTAAGCAGAAGAAACCATAATCAAACAAGTGACGACGATGTTACAAAGTCAAAGTCAAAATAATTTATTTCAATTAGGCACTCAAGGCACTTTTGAACGTCAAAATTTACCAAAAGAAAAACGCACTCCGGGAGTGCCGGCAGAAGTGAAAACTTGAGTATTAACGTTGTGCATTTTTAATATTTTGGAATCGTTAGGGAATAATTTTGCACCGGTCTACTCTCCCTCCGTCTTACGAATTTTCGATCCTTTCACGTGTCCTGACGCGAGTTTAAAATTTTTTACCCATCACAAAAAAAGTGCACAACGCCGCCGCGCCACTAAAAAAGGCTTCACTTCAAAAATTTAATTGATTCTAGTTGCCCCTTGCAAAAGCTAGTAGTTTCGTATGGAGAAGAATGGGCAAGAAACTCCACCGTTACTGTATTTTTTTTTTTACAGTACCTAGGTATTTTGAATTATATGTGAAAATGATGTACCTGTAATAAGATTACTATTCTACAATAGGTAAAAATAATTAAAAATTAAGCAATGACAGATAAATTCATTATGCATGGTGCTCACATATTTACAAAAATTGTAAAAGTATACGATTTACCTAAAATTTTAACAAGTAATACTAATAAGTCAGTGTGTCAAGTAATCACAGAATGTAAAATCAATGTTTATAAATAATAAAATATATCTACAATTAAATTAGCAACCAGTTTGATTTTGTCTAGACTCTAAAATTTGTCCTATGGAGCAGGACCAGCATGTTTTCAGCATTCTTATCTTGGGTGTAATCCTCTAATTTGTAATATGCTTGTTTACAATGTGTACCTACTTTTAAAATGAGTTTTAAATTTTCTTTCATTTAATTGTAGATAATATTACAAGGTAGGTATTTTGTTGTTACATTTAACACAGTGCCCCATAAAAGGTATGTATTTAGGTACTCTAGATAATGTGAAAAATGGTTGATCTAAACTAAAGCCTCAAGAATAAAGTTAAAGCTAATTAATGGGAAGATTTAAATTTAGACAACATTAGCAGTTACTTCCTTATCACACATAATTCATGTCTCACATACCGTTTTTTGTTACAAAAATAACTTCAACATCACATGACAATCAAAACCACGTACAATCCCAACAATTCAAGAACAACGTAAAATTACATCGAAACAATTTTAATTAACGATCTTAGCATTAAAACAAGTTAATACTTTAATATGCCATTCAGCAGCAACCTTCGGAGTTAATGAGCGTACACCATACGAGGCACGAGCCCGCTTCCAGGCGATACAATGCCGTGGCTAACCTGCCATTACCACACGGTTATATCATGAAGCCTTCAAAGAATTTGCCATATCTTCGTCTAAAGCTATTCATTAGCAAAATCATCTGGAAGACGCTTTTTGGTGGTGTGGTCCCGTATAATATATTAAAAAGAATAAATATTTTTATTTTTGTTTGTAATTAATAAACTCAAAAACTACTGGACAGATTTTTAAAAATCTTTCACCAGTAGAATGCTGTATTATCACTGAGTAACATAGGCTATAATTTATAAAGATATCACGCGGGCAAAGCCGTTGGATGAAGCTAGTTCTTAAATATTGGAGAATTCTTTTTTAGGTTCCAGCATTGGTGATAAAACATAGGAAACATACTTACTTTAGATTCCTTCTGTCGAGTTACGCTTTCTGTTTTATAACCACGTCTATTTATCTAGAACGGAGAGCATCTATAGATTGATGAGTCCAATTTTTCACTTTTTTGCATTAAAAAAACGACACTTGATTAGCTTAGTTGTTAACTTTATTGTGCATGCTGTGGTCACCTATAAGTGAAGGAGTATACCCACTTAATATTGTGTATAATTGTACCTCTTGTTGGAGATCCTTAATAAATAAATAAAATAAAGCTGCCACTGCTGGAAGTAGGCCTGCCCAGGCATCACCTCAACAACTGTTCCTGCTCATTCAGCGGATACCCATGAAAGAAAGAAAGAAATAATAACGTTTATGTGGAAACAGTTCGTGAAACATAAAATACAAATAACAAAATAAAAAAGTGACATGACTTTCATCCAGTACCTTAATTACGTAATACACGATCAATCGGAATTTGAATCGTATTGAAACAAATTGCTAATCCATTGCTTCATAAGTTTGAATAAAAATCTGCCCAACAACGTAAATACCGTAATGAATGTTGTTGAACTGTCAAAATGAAACAAATTTGTTGTAGGTAATCGTTTACGAAAATGTGTTGCGTAATAAGGTAGCTGGTCGTCGGTCGATCATGGTGAAAGTGCAGGACATTTTAACATAGTACCTATGTTGTCAAATTATTACTGAAACAATGAGGTTTAAAATAATTTACCTATATTTTGTAACAAACTTGATAATTTGGGAATTTGTCCCCAAATGAATATTTCCGACTCACGGATCCCTAAAAAAGAGCATCATTTGCAGCCCAACATCAAGAAGTCAAATCATTGCTACCTAGCCTCTTGCGAAGTTCACACGCGTATTATAAGATCATTTTTACATATATATTTTTCAAAAGAGTTTAAATAACAAAATGAATTTGCGACTCCATGTGTTTTTCGGCCAGTTTCTGTGGCTGCTCGCGGCTTTGAACGGGAAGAATATCCAGGGTATTCCAGGGTATGGAAGGAACCTGGTCATCAAGACCTTACCAGCGATTGAAGATTACCAGAGCAACATTTACGAAGTGTTCATGGAACCTTATTTGTATGTGAGTACCTATTTTCAATTTCCCTTATACCTATTATCTACAAATATCATGAAAATTATTAAAATTCTCTTTTTCAAGGGCGATTTTTTGTGATGCAACTAGGAAGGCTTATGTATGAGTTATGTGCTAGTACTACCCATTCGGGGTCAGGGTTAATTGTAACATTTAACTTGATGATAGAATGACAACATTATCTGCGTTGTCATTACAGGAAGCTAGTCTTAATGATTGATGCTCAGTGAATCGGGAAAAACACCATTACTTTATCACCCTCAGACCAAATAAAAAACCAAGACAGAACGCTGCGAACAATCAAACTCAAACTCAAAGCATTTATTTCAATTAAACCATTTACAGGCACTTTTGAACTGTCAAAGAGTCAGTCAGTTAGTCAGAAAGTTGAAGCTAGTTGGCCATTCCAAAACGTAGATCTCTATGGCGAAGAACGGGCAAGAAACTCCAAGGACACTCTTTTAAATATAGAAATTAAAAAATCCTGGGTACATTACTCTTGTTGATTCTATATGTGAGAACAATGTAAAAAAAATATAAAAATCAAAAACGTATAAAATATAAGATTAAAAATAAGCCCTGGCAGATAAGAGATGACCAGTCTCAACTGACGGCGCCCGTTCACGAACATGACGCGTAGATCAGCACCATCCAGCTCAACCATTTTGTAGGGAACCGAATGATCCAACACACTAGCCACCATCAGCGAGACATTTAAGTGAGCATGACATACTCTCAACTACCCTGCTCTTTCAAGTCTCCATCCAATAAGGTGAAGCATGCCGAAACTACGCCTCCGTTATGTGCATACCTACACGCTCACACACACATTTACAACATTTACTTACAATGACACTACAATCAAAGGTACACCACATAAAGTGCACACATGTTTACGAAACCATCTTCACGTCACTGTAATTGACAACGCTACGTTTTGTTTTTTTTTTGGTCTGAGATTATCACCCTAAAATTTACCCACTTTTGGGACTTAGGCCTCCTACAGAGAGTGGGCCCTTGAACCACCAGACCATATGGGCCAATGAAGGCTGGTTGATAAAACCGAACCGACCAACACCGATGAGTACAAACATTAGTTACCTACTTAATAGTTGGTCATATGTAAAGAAAGAAAGAAATAAAGAAAGAAAATAAATTTATTTGGCACAGACTAAAAGGCACACAAGTAGATAGAAAAAAAAAAAGTAAAAGGAAAGAATACAAAATAAAAAGTGTAAAACTGCGTTGCATGTGTTATACGTGTCTGTCATATCCCATAGAAAACCTGAGAAACAAAAGCTTCGGTTAGTTCTTCTTTGACACAATATTAACCCTCCCTAACCCTGTAGGAAACACAGGCGTGATGTAATGTTATAATAATAAAAATCACTCACTGGGTGTACTTTGTATAGGTACTAAGGCGTGAAAATTGTTGCACCATTAAAATCCACCATCGATGTCGCTTCTGAACTGTGGCCGTAGTGACAAAATAGAAATTTTTCAGACCAGTAAAATAGTTATTTGTTATACAAGAGTGCAAAGTTGCTTTTTAACCGCGTGTTCAATTTTGATGACCGAGCAAGCGAAGGATTCTAAAATTGAATCACGAGCGCAGCGAGTGATTCAAAATTAGAATCCTGAGCGTTAGCGAGGGAATCAAAAGAGCACGAGGTGAAAAATCTTTGCACTCGAGTGCAACACGTAACTTTTCATTCCACCTCAGCGAGGAAATGACTAAATGCAAAAAAAAAAACGTTTACAATCACAAGATAGGTACACTTTTATTTCAGTTTAGGTATTAATTACTACATTATGACAGGTAAGTATTACAGAATAATCTTTAAATTATAACAAAATAATACTAAGGTATAATTAAGAAAATTTTAAAGTAACGTTGCTACAGTTATTTAAATTGAGTGTAATATTTTTGTTTGGTACTGTAATATTGGTGTTAGTCACTTGTGTACTGTTTTTCGGTAAACTATCTGTCATACTTAATAGTTGTACCGATTCATCGGATTCCCTTGGCGTGAATGTTGGAGAGAGAGGGAGATGGTTAGGTGTTTCATAACGGCTTATTTTTGATGTAGAAGGGCCAGTACAAGGATCCGATTGAGGCTCTTTCAGTGTAATGGCTCCTACGATGCCTTCACATATTTTAGACTTATTTTGGATGGAATCCTCTATGTATCCCTCTACAACTGCATTGGACTTCCAGCCTCCGTGGCGCTTAAGGGACAGCAGATCAGCTCCGGAATCAGCCAAAAGTGTGGCTGAAGTTCGTCGGAAACAATGACCCGTGTACAACAGGGGTTCTGGAAGTTCAAGAAATGTTGCTATTTCTCGTGGGATACTGCCAATTTTATTAGTACCCATAGGCTGTCTAACACACTTTCCATTGCGATACTGTAGAAAAAATCGATTGATTGGAGTGTTAGGCGGGCGTAAGGCTTGATATTTCTCAACAATCGTTACGTATTCCTTGCGAATGACGAAGTTGCGGTCTCTTTTTGTCTTTGTATTAGGTAAATTAATTAATAGTAAGTCATCTGAATGTTTCTCAATGTTTTTGACATTAAGTTGTGTTAGTTCATTAGTTCGACATGCTCCGTTTATTCCAATAATAAGAACAACCTGTAACGTAAAGAGTATTGTAGTAGATAAATGAATAAAATTGATATGAACGCATAATTATGCCTATCAACATCTACTAAGTATACTATTTAATTGAGATTAATATACTTAAGTAGATACTGAATGTGCAACTGACTTACTTTTGCCGCCAAATATACGGAATCGGGTGCTTCGTTAAGAAACTTTTCAATATCAGATACTGTGAAAACTTTCGATTTTTTTGGTTGATGACCAGATGAGGCTCTTTTTAAAAATGCCACTAATTTAGGATAGGTATCGATATGTTTGTCTTTTTTCATCTTTATTGTTGCTTTTAGCATCGAATACGTACTCCATAGAGTGCTTGCTTTCTTGTTCTCGGATAATTCTATAAAATATGCCAGCAAAACGTTTTCTGAGAAAGTTTTGGCTCCTTTTGCTAGTCGCCACGTGTTGAACATATCGTACTGTTTTAAATACTTCTCGCGTGATTGTTGAGGGAGAAAGCTCATTTGCGCATTATTAACAGTTTCAGTCAATTCTGTTGGCGTCAAGCAAACTTCCTCGTCGCTAGAATCACTCATTTTAGTTTTTTCACTTGTTTTCAAGTTTCTTGTTTTTAATATACCTAAGGTTTAACAATGACGTGAAAAAATGCCGCGTAAAGAACCGCGTACAAAGCAAATTGAAAAAAGAACACCAAGAAGGTTCCGAGTCTGAGTTTTTAACAAATTAAAAAAAAGTTGTATGATATATTCGGCACCATAGAGGTAGCAGTAAATAGGTTTAATGTTTTTTTTAATTCACAAACTTAGTGCACACGATGTTCTAAATTCAATTTACTTTATCCTCTAGAGAATAAAAACGGCTTTTCCACTCAGATACTGAAGATTAAAAATACTCTTTCCGAGATGGTGGGATGAAAAAACTATTTCTTGTGACTGTTACTACTAACTATTACAATTTATTGGATCATAATTCGATAGTACAAACATTGAAGAAACTAAAAAAGTTAACTGCACAACTTTCATGAAATACTTACTACAGAACACATACCTACTCATAGATTGTTCTATGATCAATAAAAGCTATCTTCTGACACCGGAAATACATTATACATATGATTGATGACGTGACAAAAAACATTTGATGACAAAAAGCTGGCAGCCATGTAGGGTTATTACATTCATAGAAATTATCATACTCGACGACTCCGTTCGCTCTTGAATTTAGTTTTTATCAGCAGCAATTCTTCATGAGGTGACAATCTTAGTTTTTATATTGCGTCTATTTTGATTGTAATATTATATATAAAGAATTTAAATGTATCGAGGTGTGGACTTCAATATGACTCTATCAATAATGTAGGTAATATTGATATATCGTTATTATATCATGAGTTTATTGAACTGTTATTTATTTCTTGTCGGTAAATTTTTTCTGTTATCCAGAAACAGATAGGTTATTAGGTACGTATAGGTGGAACAACCTTTTCATATAATCGAGAAATAATCAGGATGTATCTACCTACTTGAACATTGATTGAAAGTTTTAAATAATGAAATAATAGGAGCAGTGTTTTTTCAGGAATTCATTTGATACATTCATTACTAGCAATACTTCTATCAATAAGTAATTCAAAACACCAGCTGATATTTACATGTCATAGAATACCTACTGAGCAAATGGCTACAAAGACTGGTTAGCTATTTGTCAACATGATCGAATACAACAATATGAACCAATTTGTACAACTTCAACATTCAGTGTTTAAATGTTGTAGATATCAAAGAAAAATATAGATTAAAATATTTATTTCTTCTATTTTCAGGAATTCGGACACCAAGTTTATCCACCGGGAAATCGCGCTGAAAAACAAATAGAATACGTTGTCGTAAGTATACCTATTTATTACAGAAGTTACTTAGTCTGTTCCTATTTCTTATTAATATTTAGTAGGGGTGAGGGGCTTGTGGCACAGTAATAACAGCCGCACGGGTCGACCGATCAGCTTTCTAATTACGCAACATATTTTCGTAAACGATAAAGACAAATCTGTTTCATTTTGACAGTTCAACAACATTCATTGCGTTATTTACGTTGCTCCGCAGTTTTTTTTTTCGAACTTACGGAGCAATGGATTAGCAATCTATTTCAAAACGATTCAGATTCGGATTGATTTTGCATTACGTAATTAGGGTACAGGTTAAGCTACGTTTGCCGCGGTTTGTCCGTGGATGGGTGACCATATTTACATACCAAAACCCCTCCATGTAAAGTACTGATATTCAGCTGCATCCGGTTAGCCTGGAAGCCGACCCCAACATAGTTGGACAAAGGAATTATTGGCTATCATAATATTCTAATAACGTGTCAAACGATTCTGAACCTTGACACGTTGAAAGTAGGGAACCGGAGAAAGTCGCTCTATGAAAGGAAGGAATGGAACAAGCGCCTCATGCGCTCCTGCAGGTACCTACCATGTATTTAAGCAGAAGGTAATTTTTATTATGGCCCCTATTTATAGTATAGAGCAGGCAATATAATTTCCGCGTACAAATGACCTGAGTAATCAGACAATATAGCTAGAATTACAATATTTCGCACTTACAAAATTAAACTTTGTATCGAACGAAACGTTTTTCTACGATCTGAGCCACGGTTCACGGCCCTTCTAGCTTCCCAGTTTGTTATAACATAGATATGCATATTAAAACATTAAATATACACGAACAGCGTGACTTGCCGGGTGTAAACAAGCCCGAATCTGTCTGTCTACGCGTTCTTCACGATGTTATGACATCACAAAACTAATTGTTTCTTAATTAATAAGTTTGTTTAAATGTTTGATAAAAGATCGTGATTCTGTTAAGATTGTACTTCCTTACTCTTGAGAATTAGGATGTAGACCGCCGTTTGTCCCTGAGGATTACCTATGGGAAAAAAATATTCAGTGACTTCCTGAGATCACTAGAAAATTGGGTTTTGCAAATTATACAAACGTTGATGAAACATGTGTCATTTTACCAGGAGCCATACTTGTTACGCCCACGAATCATATTTTAATCAACATACAACTTAACAATGACGTGAAAATTGCAAAAACCGTAAGAATTCTTTCAACACAGACATTTTCAAGTTCAGCAGTGCTATTCTGTAACCATCTCACCGTGAAAACTTAGGTGAAGTGAGCTCGGAGTGGGCTGTCAGTCCCTAGCAGCAGGTGGAATGACAGCTCACTTCACGTTCACTTCACCTAAGTTTTCACGGTGAGATTATTACAGAATAGATCGGCTGTTAAGTATACCGAATTGATAATGTAGTAGGAACCTATTTACCTAACAAAAACTGTAGTAGGCACTTATAAGTAAGCAGCATAAGTACCTAAATAATTGATAGATATATCATAAAACATTAAAACAAAAGTAATTAATAATAAAAACCGAAGACACTCGTATTTGTATTAAGTAGGTATGTTGTCTCTAATACGGTGAAGGAAAACATCGTGAGGAAACCGGCAAGTCCTAGAAGACATTTGTAACATTACCAACGCGCATTGGGCCCTCGTGGTGCATTACAGCCCACTTCCTCTCATAACGAGGAGGCCTTTGTCCCAGCAGTGGGATCATTATAGGTTGCTTATGCTAATACGCTATGCTAGGTAAGTTGGTAGGTAGGTACAGACGCCACCACTTCAACCTACCACAATCTGACAAAATTCTTTAATAGATTTTCAACTTTATCACTAAAGTATAAGGTTCAAAGTTGATTGGGAAAATTTGACAGTTTCGGGTAGGTTGATGTGCTAGCGTCTGTACAAAAGCGAGTATAACACCTCACAACTCGAAAAGGTTATATTTATAAACAAATTACTTGATCATTTATTATATCCACACATCGTTCATTGAGCATTAATAGTAAATATTTAACAACGTTAATATCGGATCGTTAACGGACAAAAACATCGTAGTACTCCTGATAATTGCAGACAATAATCGTCAGATATTAGGTATATCACGGAAGTGAACCTGACATAAATGGAGCTTGCAAAAAGTTCAGAATTGCGCGTGATATTATGATCACCGACGAATGATTATTCGAATAGAGTGGTAATGATTATGGTATTGGTTATAACATAACATACTATTTAATTTGTTTATAATACAGTTAGGCATGCAATTGACGTTTTGATAAATTAGTGTTTGATTTATTGTCAGATTCATTGCCTTGGGTGAACACAAGATTCATTTTTTCTGGCAGGTTTTAGTACCGCACGGGTAACATTTTTGCATGGATCTACAAATATGTCATTGATTACACAACACCGTCGAGTGGGGGTGATCCCCAGATTAATGGTACTAAGTTCATCATTATCTGGTAACAGTGGCAACGTCGCCAAAGTTTTAAAGTGTCTATTGTTTTTAGTAAATTAGGTAAAGGTAAATTAGGTTTAATAAAGGTCCCGTGAGAGACGCTATCAGCTGTAACGATCAAAGCAGCTGAGCACTCACCATGAAACGTCGTAACCATAGTATTAAGTAGGTAATCATTGCTACGCAGCCTGACAATCAATTATGTGCGATTACATTTATGTACCCAGCCTATGATACACGGCAGACATGACCATCTTTGTTTTAATAAGCAAAATAACAGTAGTTAAGAGCGTACCGAGCTTTTTGCGAAATAATTTAGTTCGTTTGATTCCTTGTTCGTACTCCCTTTCTTCTCCTAAAATTTTTTGTCCGAAAATCATTATCCATAACACGTTTGCTATAAACTTCAGTAACCATAATGTTCAAAATCCCGAAAATTTGCTTAACATAATTATCTATAAGTAGTTCTAAAAGTATTCTGTCATAATATCGGGTACTATAATAATTGAATCTCCTAATTTTACATGACCTAAAGTCATATTATGTCCTAGGTATTGTGTTAAATAATGTGTATTATTCCGAATGTTCATTTATAATCATTTTTTTTTTGTCCATAACATTTGCTAAAAATTAGGTTTTACTGACAGAAACGAATCGCTGTAAATCCGACTCCACGCAGTCTTGTCTGCTCTACCCCTAGAGTGTAATTTAAACTCGCGTGGGACCGCCGGAGCCCCGCAGCGCCGGAGCCGTGACAGAAACCATGCCTGCTGCATGTTGCATGCTAGCTTGCATGCTGCGTGCTTGCATGCTCGCGTAAAGAATTAGCCACCATAATTCCGTGCAGTGGGTGTCATGGAAGGAGACTAATATTGATAGGCATCACGAATTAAAAAAAGAAAAAAACTTGTTGAATTGATAACGTTTTCAAAAGAGATAATGTAGTAGCTCATTAGGCTCTACAGACTTTAGTGCTAAGTAGTTTTTAAATACGCCAAAAATAATACAGGTAGTAATTAAAACATATCGTAACTGAAAATTGTTAAAAACTCTAATGGTGTAGGTACACCGTACCCAGTGACATTAGTGAGTAATTAAATAAGTCCTTGATGAACGTCGCCGGATTCGACACGGCAGCCATTACGGACACGCAATGTGAAGACGTGCTTATTAAAAAAAAACATTTATCTATGAAAATGAATAAATAAACTTTATGACTCAAAAATCTTGAATTCGGATACGTAAGTACCTACTTACGCGTTACCCTTCTGTCCCTTCCCACTTCATTTAAATCAGTATCTCTATCTATTGAAGTTAGAATGATAAGGCTGTCTATAAAATATCCTTTTTTGCGATAAGACCATCCATTATGTTACCAAATATGTAATTTCTCTACATTTAAATTCTCGTAATTTAAATAGTCTACACACGGCTTCATATCAAGCTCTATATTTCCAGTATAAGCTGACCTCTCATCGTACGGAAATCCTATACAATGCGAGATAATATTACACTGGTACCTAACTGGTATACGGGCTTATACTGGAAATGTATAGCTTAATATAAAGAGTATTCTATATCTAAGTATTATACTCGTAGGTATAGTAGGTTGGTATTAAGTACTATCTTTTTAGTTTTAAATGTGTGTTCAGTGATAACCCCTTGTAATGGCAACGTTAGTCAGACTTCCTAGGGCTCCTTAAACGCTGATGGGGCCGCTAGGGCCGATGCCTGCCGGAGTCGCGGGAAAGTCCGGAAGGGATACCGTGGCCCCTGGCAACGTACAGGCAACTGTAGGAACACGGGTGGGTTTTAGTCAGTAAGAGTCTGAAAGGCCCTCCCGCACCGCCCAGAGCGGGAGAAGTTATTCGATAATTCACCACCCAAAAAAAAAGGCTCTTTTAAACCCCGTAATTAAGTTCCTAATAAATTCTAGAGTTATTTAACGCCATTACTTTTACATCCCCAGCCACAAAGATCGCCAGGTCTTCAAGCAATAGTCCACCTGCAGGCTGACGAGGAATCAGGAGTGGAAGGCGACCTGATCTTCACGCAGCTGGTACCGAACGGGCCCGTCTCCATCGAAGGCAACATCACCGGCCTGGCTGCTGGGCTGCACGGCATCCATGTGCACCAGACTGGAGCCGTCAAGGATAACTGCAAGGAGATTGGGCCGCATTTCCTTGCGTTTTATGTTAGTATTGTTTTTCAAGGGTTCTTCATGCCAAATTTTGCCTACTAATAATTGCCTTAAAATTTCACTCTCTTTTGATGGGGCACACCTTATTACTTGCCTCAGTAAATAAGCGTAGAAGATATAAGTAGCTAATAATCATCACGCTTGGCAAGCAGATAAAATGATTGAAGTGATTGTTCGATAGAGCCCCCTCCTCCAGAATCTACTGAAATTCGGAAAACACAAGGTTCTTAAAAAAATCCATTGCAAGATCGCATGATCGACTCGGTAGATGGAATTGAAAGAATTAGCCTGTCAAATCAATCCAGCATTCCTGATATTGTTCTAAAACCCTTGGCTACCCCATTTTCTGCAACACACTTAAATATTCAAATTTACCTTATCCCCAGGGTCGTCACGGCGGTCCCCGCGACAACGTCCGCCACGTCGGTGACCTCGGCAACATCAAAGCAGAGGAAGGACCACTGACAGTCCGTCTCATTGACCACCTCATCTCCCTAGCAGGCCCGCGGTCCATAGTCGGTCGCTCTTTGGCAATCTCTAAAGGCGAAGACGACTACGGACGCGCCAGCACGGAGGATAGTGCCCTCACTGGCACATCGGGACCGGCCATAGCCTGTGGAATCATTGGTTATTTACATTAAAGTTTTGTACTTTTATACCTTTTCTACTTCTGTAAATTGTGATATTTAGTTTCGTACTTGTGTTAATATATCTGTATGTATGTAGTCGTGTTTTATTTTGTGACTGTGTACATTATATTGTCGGTATATTCCCAGCTTTTCCAATTAGTTAGGCTAAAGCACCATATAAACGGTGCAAGTTTCTGGAACGTTCAAGAGCAATCATTGCATGCCATAAAACACGTAAGGGAACGTGCCGATGCCGTGTGCGTTACCCCAGCCAGATAATGTCGAAAATCGTCATCTAAGTGCAATAGATAATTAGAAATACAGCTTCTGTAATTGGTAAGCAGATTTTTAAATTTGGTAAGCTGATAGTTTTTTAATTATTTGATAAAAACACTTCCGGCTGGAGTAACGTTACCCCAGCCAGATCTTTTGTTTTCTAATGGATATTTTGAAATAAATTTTATCTAAATAATTAGAAATTAATTTGAAATAAATGGTACAACTTAATTTGTATTTGTTATGGTTGCGAAGATATAAAATAATATATAAGATATAATCCAGCTGGGGTAACGTTTGCACAATTGCTGTGTCTCGGAATTGACTATACGGATGATTGTAATATTTGTACATGAGATCTGGCTAATTATTTATAATTTGTTACGCAATAAACGAATCCACTATAATGCACCGTTTTGAAGTTATTTTAGTAAATAGAAAATATATGCTTTAATAGGTCCTAGCACTTCCATTATGCGCCCCAAAGACTCAACTTAAACGTTATTATATTGATAGTTACTGTCTTTAAATGGTAGTGAAGTTTAATTAGTCTCCTACTTATACGTAATTAAAAAGCTATGATGATGTTTCGGCCACGGCGCGCAGCTGAGTTATTTGACCACCGATTAACCGAGTTTACTGTAGTAGTGGTAACTGAATTTTACATCAATAGTTAGAAATACAGTTCAATTATATACATGTGAAATTTCAGACTTGTACACTAATTAATTAACGAGATAATCGAAAAAAAATATGTATCCATTAGGTAACAAAAGATCAGCCGGAATTGTTTTTATCAAATAATTAAAAAACTATCAGCTTACCAAATTTAAAAATCTGCTTACCAATTACAGAAGCTGTATTTCTAAATATCTATTGTACTTAGATGACAATTTTCGAAATTATCTGGCTGAGGTAACGCACACGCCGATGCCTTAAAGGCACACTGGTATGGCGCCTACTAAAAAATGAAATGCAATACGCTAGTTTTAAACGTCGCTAATACTACCCGACGAATACGGACAATCCGGGTGATTCATAAACCAAAAATGCTTTTAAATCTATACATACATACTTACATATAAATAGATGAATTTAAATGTCTGTGTGTAACAGTTTTTTTTACTAAATGCTAATGAAAGTTTATACGGTACCTAATTATAAAAAAAATACTGTCTTTCTGTTTGTTCCGGCTAATCTCCCGAAACGAAGTTATAACTAAAGAAATTATTTATTTATTTTATTATTTCTATTATTTTAGAAAAAGAATTAGGTTCTACGCGGGCGAAGCCGCGGACAGCGACTAGTTTTAAATAAACAAACTATTATTCAAAGCAGCTACAATTACTTAGTCGAAGTCACGGTAGAAAAAAAATAACACCTATTCGATTTACGACAGGCGCTCAGAATAATTATCATAATCTCACTTTACGGCAAAGGCCTCTTCTCTGCGTAAAATAATAATTTAGCGCTTGTAATCCCCGAAGGGTTAGGCAGAGGTGTACCTATAGTAGGTACACCCACATTTCGCCAGTTTTATTTAAGTCCATGTATGAGGGGGCACAAATCCTGACTCCATCCAGGCTGCTACTGAGAAATATCTGATAGAAAAACCCAATAACATTTTTCCCGACCTGGGAGGACCACATGCTCAGCGGTAGCGCTTGCGGGTTAACACTAGACCTCTATTCCCTTATTATCTTTTAATTATCCACAAACAGGGTGTAGTAGAACCCATTACATTTTAGTATAATTATGATAGGTACTTACTTACTTACATTAAGATCATGGTCACTGAGAGACCTATGTAAAGATATCTAATCTAAAACGGATTACGATAAGTTATCATTAGTTTTCCATTGCATCGACCACGGTCGAATCTGATTTAATAGAGATATTGAAAATCAAATCCTACGATAAATGATAGTAAACGCGATATCAGGCATCAAATGAATGATACTGTTTTTGAAATGATAGTTTTAGCAATTTTTCTACTGGTGTTCCTTATTGCAATGGTTCAGGATCTCTTTCCTCCTTTAACTGTATTGCAGCTTCAAATTTTCACTATCTTTTTATTTTCTTGTAGACCATGAATTCCTTACTCTTATGCAAGATTCAAAAGCGAGTTTTTCCTAAAGTATTGGTAGATAATTTATGGAGTTACGAACATTGTACTAGGTATCGAAATCATATTATTATGAAATAGATTTCTCAAAGTTGCAATTTTTATTTCACGAGAAAAACGCTTTTGAATTTTAGGTAACTGAAAGTATTTATAAAAGTGTTATTGGCATTGGTAATATGTGGCCAATCCAAGCGAATGTAGGATGGGTCATTTTCAACTCCACATTCCAACAATTTAACATTTTATATTTTGAAATTAATGAAATAGAAATATAAAATGTCAAATTATTCGAAAATAGTTGACAATATTTGCATAGGGATCATTATGGGGTTATTTGGTTGCAAATGACCTCTACTACATCCCCTTAATGGATTGCCGACGTATTACCAATAACCCTGTATAATTATGCTCGTGATTGTACCACATGGATTTACAATGTTTGCACACAAGCTTGTCATGTATGTTCTCTCAAGCATTCACTACCACAGGAAAAATGCATTAGGAATAGGTACTGACAAAAGATGTCAAAATTCGTAAAGAATCCGGCGCCCAGAGAATGCATTCCTGTCACCTCTGTTAGACTTGGACACGATTAGAAACAAATAAAGTACCTACCTATAAATTCGCAAAACACGTTTGTTTTGTTGTCAACGAATCGCATTCTCTCGGAAGCCGGAATATGCTTAACTAGGAATAAAGTAAAATACAAAATTCAGTAACCAACGGATATATTTCATGTATAAAAAAAGCTTTTTTCAACAAAAATGCAAAATACAAGACGACAAGAATCAGCACCGCACACCAAAAAGTACGGAAGAATCGAATGATTTAACAGAGGTATATTTTGTATCCTTAGATTATGTGATGTTTAAGCCTAATTACTAGCTAGTTGTGCCTAAACCGAAGTAATAAATAATGATTTCATGAGACGGACGGCCATAAGATGATATATTTAAGGAATACTTTGTGAATATTGTGCTATAAAGTAAGTTCATTACGACAGCGGTACTTGATTCCCTGAAATTACAGCATTTTATGCTGTTGCATTACTCGTACAGGCTGGAGAAAAGAATAGTTGTACGATAAGATGGTGATAATTTCAGATAAAACGGTTAAATGCAAGAATATTTTATTCGTGAGAGAGCTAGCTAAACTTTGACCGAAACAAAAACGCGTCTAAACGAACTTAACCCTGCTCGTTCCGCCCCGTTGCCAGACTAGTTTGTAACCAATCTGGCTCAAATCTTCCATGATTTTAATTTTTAATACAAAAAATAATATAGTTTTTTTTTTTTCATATAAAAATTTCTCAACTGATTTTAAATTACATATATGCTAATGTCAGTCACACTAAAGTTCTTTATTGGAGGCCGATGGCGGCAACGAGTTTCTCGACCTTTGCGATGTAGGCCTTCTGTGCGTCGTCCTTTGACACACCACGCTGCTTGCTCCAGGCCTCGAACTTGGCCTTGCCCTTCAGGTCCAGGAAACCGGGGGCCTCTGTAAATAAAGAAATGTATATTTAGTGCGTTGTTTGAAGAAAACGAACAGCCGATATAGTCTGTAAAAATCTCCCCTTGACAGTCAGAATCATGTACTGAATCCATATCAGTTTTGCCTGCCACCCTGTATAGCTTCTTTTCTATTTTTTGAATGTGAGAAAGCTGTAGGCTTAGTGGACTGTAGATTAGTTGACCGTTTTCTATAAAGTTAAGTACCTAGTATTTCTTGAAAGGCCTACACTGTCCTCCCATACCTATTGATATGACACTGTTATTTGAAAATTTTGTAAAAGCCAATTATTTTTAAAAGATTAACCGTGGAGTTCTTCTCCATAGGAAACGTGCACCTAGCTTCAGACGTTTTCATAAGTTCCCATGTAGGTTTACGTGTTTTTATTTTATTTTTTCACCACGAAAGCTTAGGTGAAGTGAGCTGTCAATCCACTGATGCTAGGCATGGACACTATTGACAGCTCACTTCACCTAAGTGTTCACGGTGAGATTTTTACTGACAGCACTGCCGATGCTAGGGATTGACACTATGGACAGCTCACTTCACCTAAGTGTTCACGGTGAGATTTTTACTGACAGCACTGCCGATGCTAGGGATTGACACTATTGACAGCTCACTTCACCTAAGTGTTCACGGTGAGATTTTTAGAGACAGCACTGCCGATGCTATAAGGGATTGACACAATAATTGTCAGCTCACTTCACCAAAGTGTTCAACGTGAGATTTTTACAAACAGCACTGCCGATGCGAGGGATTGACGCTATTGACAGCTCACTTCACCTAAGTGTTCACGGTCAGATTTTTCAGATTTATACTGACAGCACTGTTGATGCTAAGGATTGACACTATTGACAGCTCACTTCACCTAAGTATTAACGATCAGATTTTGTTGTTTTCAGTATAAGATACTTTTCTGTAAAAATCTTACCGTGGAAACTCAGGTAGGTGAAGTGAGCTTGAAGATAACTGTCATTACACCTAATGCTGGAGATTGACACTATTGACAGCTCACTTCACCAAATTTTGCACGATGAGATAGATAGATTTTAGCAATACACACTTGCTTTTCCAATTCACTTAGACATTGGCAGAAGAGTCGACATCGGTTTTGCTTGCCATAACAAAAAATAGAATAGAATAGATAGATAGATGGATAGGATATTCTTTATTGTACACCATAAAAACATAGGTACATAGATTTTTACAAATTTAGTCCAGGACCCAGGTCATTGGAAAATAACTCACGAGTGGTTGGGCTTTAAGAGTAAATAATTAAATAGGTAATAAGGATTTGCGAGTATATGTTATGTTTTTCCTTCTGGTAAAGATTGAGCGGGTCAAAGTTTATCTAAATGGACGCTGTATTGACGTGCTATATTCACACTTTCGTGGTGTTCATGTAAAAACTATTCTAACGTTGGTTCGAGAAATTCTTTAGTTGACATTGTACAGTGTTATGTCCGTATACGTATTACGTACAAGATATACCTACATACAATTAGGAAGTACATTTTAAGTACAAGGCTGATAAAAATCGTGCTTCAAATAATTGTCACTTGAACGACGACGCGGCGGTATAAAGACATTCCCCAGCTACGCTTCGTTGAATTAGTAATTAATGAATCCGGCTTAGATCACGTAGTATTTTCTTATTAAATAAAAGAATCACGATTTATAAACATCATCAAGTGCTTATTGCTGCTTATCTTTATATAAGAACAATAGGACATTACTATTTAAAAAAAATGTCGCCATGGTGCGACTATCAACTAGTGAATCCTAACATGTTAGATGAATTTGATAGAATGTATACCCTAATTTCATATATTTAGAACTTAAAATCGATTGCAGTTGTGTATCCTATGTATTTGTGACTAGCCGTGGTAGGAAATGTAGAAAAAGCTTCTGATACAATTTGATGCAATTTATATCAATAAAATTCATCCGCATCGCTGTCGACTGGTATGACCACATAACATAAAAAACAGGGTATGACCGCAGACTTTTGCGGTGAACCACTTTTCACCCTTATGCCGTTAGTAATAAAGTTGAAAAGTGGTTCAGCGCCGCTAGTGCCCCAATGGTACCTAAGAGACTGGCGCCACGTTCGTGTTGTATGGCTATGCTTAGCCTCTGGCCAAGATTAAACCCAGCCAGGATCACGGGAAGTGTCAACCAGCCGTTTAGAGATTTCATTTACCTATATCAATAATTGATTCAACAGAAATATGTGCGTGAGCCAGCTCATGTTCTTTCTTATCAAGGATTTTTAAAGGACTTATTGTTTAAATCGTGATTTACATCTACTTAAATTAAATGATTACGTTAAAAGTGATTAGTAGCTAAATGATAAGACATGATTGATTAATTTATTGTTTTTTATTTAACAAGACTGGCTTGGTTTCCAAAATACTTGGAAACTATTTTAGTAACCGAGAACATCTACAACTTCAAAGTTAGCTATTTTAAATTACGCGAATTTGAAAAATGATTGAAATTTTAAATGCACAAGTCATGACGTGTACTTGCCTAAATATTGATGACCATGCTACTATAAATAACTAGATCCAGCTCGCGAATTCATCTGCGTGAAAAATTATATCCTATGACACTCATTCCAAAGCGTAGTAGGTTCCTATGGAGAAGAACGGGCAAGAAACTCCACGGACACTCTTTTAAATCAAAATATCGTTACAAAATATTGATGACATCATTAATGTTGAAATTATGTGAGAAAAATTTTGAAAGACGTGTCCGTAATAAAAAAATAAAAACAAAAACAATTCAAAAATTAAAATTAAAATATTAGATAAATCGAATCAGATTCTTCGTCAAGCTCGTCTATTGTCTGTCCAGTTTCGTTTTGCCACATTATAACAGGACTTAAATAAGCCATATAAAACCAAACAGAGTACGAAAACGTACCTACTCATAAAACCGGGTCGTTTTGGTTTTTATCAAGAATGCAACGGGTTAGGCCATTCTGCCGTGGGGCTCTTACGGTGTCTAAAACTGGTAGGTACTTAACCGGTATTCTTTTAGTCCAGTTTTGTGTTCCATATCGTTTTGTTTTACTAGAAAATAAAATGAATTTTATTTTATTTTATTTTCTTATTCAGGTAAAACTATAGAAATAGATACTTATTACTGACATCAAATAAAATTACTCAATGTTCAGAAAAGATTTGAACAAAATAAAATGTCAATGCAATTAAAAAATAGAGTAAGGCCATTAACACACTGCCACGCACCACGCAGCGTAGCGCGTGAATGCGTGTTTTAACGTTGCTTGTAAGTATCTCCGTTTGTATAGAAAACACGCACAGTCCAACACACAGGAAATGCATCCACGCGCGTTTCATTCAGATCACAGACACGCAACATGCAGCGTGACGCGGTGCAGTGTGATAATCGCCTTAGACTGCAAGCCGCCGCCGACATTGTTGGGAAAGGGCTGATGAAGGTTTTATATGAAAGGCTAATGCCAGATCCTATGACGTTTATAATTTGTTCCTACTTAGGCGATTATCACACTGCACCGCGTCACGCTGCATGTTGCGTGTCTGTGATCTGAATGAAACGCGCGTGGATGCATTTCCTGTGTGTTGGACTGTGCGTGTTTTCTATACAAACGGAGATACTTACAAGCAACGTTAAAACATGCATTCACGCGCTACGCTGCGTGGTGCGTGGCAGTGTGTTAATGGCCTAAATCGCCTAACCGGACGCAGCTGAATACCAGTATGTTACATGGAGCGACTCCAGCTACTGGGTAACACGATACCCCTTGGTATCTAAGACTGGTTGCCAGACTTTCGGGTTTCTGACGATCCGTAAAGATCTACAAATGATAGCCGGGTCCAACGGCTTAACGTGCTTTCCGAGGCGCGCAGGGGTCTTGGTAAGTAAAAATGGTCAGTATCCACGGACCAACCGCGTCAAGCGTAGCTTAATCTGATCGATCGACCCGTGCGGCTGTTATTACTTAGCCACGAGCCCGTCAACTTCCCCTTAAAAGCAATACAATATGAGGCTTGTTTAGGGTTTTATCTTAGGCCTAGCTTTCGTCTGATAAAGTCCTTAGTAGGTATTCTTTCCTGAAAGTCTAAAAAACACATGGTTTAAACAGGTTGAAATTTACCACAAATATTTGGAATTTTCAAGGTGCAAAATAACTCGATATAAACAGCAGTCACTAGATCAGACGTGTTAAGTCAAGGACCACACCACCATCAGTTATGCAAATACGGATAGTCATCTAACTCGATTACCATACAAAGGCCAGTTTTGATTTTCACACAATTATTCAAGAGGTTATTGTTATTATGCAATTATTCTTAGCATGAAACAATAGACTGAATGGCTGACGCGGGAGCATAACTATTGCTTAACAGAGGTTCTCTGGTTAAGGCCAAAGCGTCATATTTTTATAGACTTCTCGAAAAAGTATCATCATCATTTCAGCCGAAAGACGGCCACTGCTGGCCGATAGACCTCCCCCAAGCATTGCTATTTCGACCGGTTCTATGCATCTCGTATCCAGCGGATTCCTGCGGCCTTCACCAGGTCATCAGTCCACCTTGTGGGGGTCTTCCAACGCTTCATCTTTCGGTACGGGTCGCCACTCCAGAACCTTTCGGCCCCATCGGCCATCTGTTCTGCGAGCGTGCCCTGCCTACTGCCACTTAAGTTTGTCAATTCTTCGGGCTATGTCGGTTATCTTGATTCTCCTACGGATCTCTTCATTTCTGATTCGATCACGTAGGGAGACTCCAAGCATAGCCTTCTCTATTACCCTTTGGGTGACTTTCAGGCTTCTAATGATTTTAGTTAGTCTGACGCAAATGTGGAGTCTGGTGGCGTATTTGTCTTACAGTAAAAACGCGGCCGCATTCGAACCAAATTCATCCATACATAACATAACATCACGCCTTGTTTCCCCGAAGGGTTGGGCAAAGGTGTACCTATTAGTACACCCACATTTCGCCAGATATGTTTAAGTCCCATGTAATAGGGGGCGAGCCTATTGCCATCAACCGGGCACAAATCCAGACTCCGGGCTGCTACTGAGAAATTCCAGAAAGAAAAAACTTTGCGCGACCTGAGGAATCGAACCCAGGACCTCATGTTCAGCAGTAGCGCTTGCGACCACTAGACCAACGAGGCAGTTGAAACGATTGTTATGAAATTTGACACATAGGTCCCACCTGGAGAATGACATAATAATCCTCGCTCGCAGACGAAGTCACGGCAGAACAGCTTGTAATCAATAACATAAAAACATCCCATAGATCGTAGGGGCTGAATTAGGTTAATGGATTTGGATTAAATTCAGTATTACTATGCATACGTGTGTTTGTTCAGCGACCGATCACGGAATGCTCTCATTAGACTCACGAAACGTCAATTATGTCTAGGCAGAGTCTGAAACTAACATATTCATGATAATTACAATGTAGTCGAGATTTTTAGACGGATATGGATGGCCTCACGCCATAATAGTTTGGAAAATGTTGAAGCAAATTTAAAAAAAAAAACGGCGCTTCTAATCTGTTCCACCGTTTATACAGGATCAAATTAAATAACTAGCAAAACTCCACAGACGTGATGACTCTGATGTGATATCTAAACACAATAATAACAATAAAAATAAAAAAGATTTGATGTTTATTTTTTGGCTGCTAATGTTGTTATTTTGAGTATTACTTAAGAAAATCAGTTTATTTTTGTTTCATCTTGTTTAGAAATCGATATCCATAATGGCTGTGAAGTTTACGCATAAAAAACTAATATTACACTACCTACACACCACTTACCGATAAATGAATCCAAAAAAAACAACATATTTTTTTTTTGTTTTGTTTTGTTAAGATTTCCATCATGTCTGCGGAGTTTCGCTAAGTAATTTTATTCGACCCTGTAGACTTGGTAATCATGAAATTCAAAATAACTTCGTAAAAACTAAGTCTTATAAAAAGTCAGAATTTTCCACTGCGGTTGTTCATAAATTTTATATTGAATCGACAAAAAACTTGTACACACGGCTACACATCAAGCTATACATTTCCAGTTTATGCTGATCTCGCATTGTATAGGATTTCCGCACAATGCGGGGTCAGCATATACTGGAAATTTATAGCTTTATGTATATAGCC
This sequence comes from Xanthia togata, assembly GCA_963853775.1. Taxonomy (NCBI): domain Eukaryota; kingdom Metazoa; phylum Arthropoda; class Insecta; order Lepidoptera; family Noctuidae; genus Xanthia; species Xanthia togata. The sequence goes on along the minus strand of OY970802.1, from coordinate 3,872,501 downwards.
GAGTGCACTATGATTTAACGCAAAGTATTTTGAACCATAACTCACTGATGTTAAAAGTAATTTTTCTAGTAGCGAAATCATCAAAATGATTAACCCTAATGGAATTTCTAGCCATTTAAATTTTATGGAATGAACCGTGTAAGTAATGTGAAATTTTAAACCCAATTAAGTGGTCAAATAATAAAGTGAATGATTAAAAAAACACATTAGTCATTGCCTTATTTGATTGTTTGATAAACTGAACACGATATCATTAATGCTGCGTTATCGCATTTTTAACTGTTCTGTCATTATGACTGTAAATGAATAAATCCTAGGTTATTTACTATGTATAATGTGTTAGTGAGAATATTAGACCTTCCTTGTATACTTAATTGATTAATTATACCTAACAATGTACCTATATTAATGTCTGATACCCCAGGTTACACGTCACTCATAATTTACCTACGTCGTCGTAAAGTAGAAGGTAATAGGTACCTACTCGTTTAAAGTCCAAGGATTTACTTTTTTGTTCTAAGTATAAAAAAGTCCTACAACATTACGATCCGAGAATGTAGCACGTTTCATAATACAAAATAAAATAGTAAATCTAAAACGGTTGTGGAACCATAAAAACATAGGTCCTACTTGGTTCTTTGAACAGTTCGATAAACGAATGGATTATACAGTAAAAATATAAATAGGTACTTGATAAATTTCTTATACAATTTCTTTTGTAATAACATGAGCATAGAAATCAATATAAATCTATGAACATGAGCAATAAGAAAAACACTTTTAACATTTCTAAAGAAAATCACAATCTCAGAGCAACTAGCTGAGCTATAGTTATTCTTTACGATACTTTACTAGTTTATAAGAGCAAATAAATACAAATTATGATAAATATTTCTTAATTATTGCAATAAATACTTAAGAGGGAACAGGGCCCGCGATTCTCCATACTAACGTATTCCCCGTTTTTCTTCCTGAATAATGCCTCTAGAGCTGTCATTTTTTTTTATAAAGTCAGGGTCTCTATGTCCCTGTCATTTCCTTTTTTTCAGCAATTAATAAGTAAGGAAACTATGACCGTCCAAAAATTACAAAAATGCCCCATTTTTACCGCCGTGATTAGAGGACTACCAGACTGAAAAGAAAATAATAGGAACCTAGACATACTCTTTCTTAAAATTTTAATGTAAAAAATGATTAAATCGGCTTAGTTTTCGAGGAGAAAAAAGGAGAATGCCAAACGTCGTTTTCGTCAAAAAAATTGTGATATAATCGGTCTGAGCTGCAGTTGTCCCTATCGCACTTTACGGGGTTTAACTCGGTTTTTCGGGCGCAGCGCGACGGCAATAGTTTCTTCAAATACCTATTTTTCATATTCCTCGCAGCCCCTGTTCCCTCTTAAGACATCCATGGACGTCAAATCCCGACAGCAACAGGAAAAATAATCCTTTTCCTGGTGCTGTCTGTCTGTTTAAATTATTATTATTAATAATAATAAATAGTTTAGAATAGTTTCCCCTGCTTTAAGATAATTTAATTATGCTTTGAAACATTATTAGCAGATAATATTTAAACGATTATAAAATTATCGTGGAAATAAAATGCTTCATAACGAATTATTTATAAGGTACGCTGCACACTTATCAGAGCAAAGCGAAGCGCATAATAAAAATACCGTTTAGAGATTTTCATACAATACGGGCATAATCCATATAATTTTCAGATTATTAAAGTTACTAAACGGTTCATAACTTGCTTATGTGTTACCCACTGTCAAAAGTAAATTTTTAGAGCGAAGAAAAATAAACGTTGGGAATACTATTATTATACGCTTAACGGTACCACAAACTATTTAACATTGCCTCATGCCGACGCAAAACTATAAGCCAGGGGCTGACTGCCCTAAACCAAGAAGGGTATTTTGATTCACACCAAACTAAGGTGAGATGAGTCACTGTCAATCCCTAGGAATCATTCCGTGGAATGACAGTTCACTTCACCTAGGTCATGACGGTGAGATGTTTACAGAACAAAACGGCAGGTATTCACTCTGACCCCTCAAGTGAGAATCATCACTTGAAGGATCAGATCAGTCTACGAGGGAAGCCTGCTTAAAGAAAGAAAGAAAATACATCTATTTAGCATAGACTAAAAGGCACACAACACAACATAATTACACTACAAGTAAAAAAGAAATAAAAAAGTGTAAGTAAAGAAAATAACAGGAATGTGTGCCTCGCGGCTGCGCCAAATAGGCCCAATTCAGCAAAATGTCAGAACTAGTGCCTGACGCTAGTTTTGAACTTGAAGTTTTTTCAGCTTGCAGTAAGCGTGAACAGAGTCACTACTGTCAGTTTCTTTAAACCATCTCGACTATACGCACCGACCGCGTTCAGCACTCCGATTGGCCCTTCACTGGTGAAGGCCGGCCGGCTGCCAATTAGAGCACCGAACGCGGTCGATGTGTAAAGACCAGATGGTTAAAAGAAACACACCACTAGGGCCTCAGGCCTTCCACAGTTATTTTACCTCTGATAGCAGCCACCCAACAACAACTTTATTATAAAGATAGCAAAGATCCTTATGATTTTGACAGTAATACAAAATTTAAGGTAAAATTGCTGTGAAAAGCTGTACACACCTCGCTAAAAACCGAATGACGTCAAATACGACATGTGCTACTCACTTGAGGGGTCAGAGTCTCCGACGGTAGCCTGCTTGAAGTAGGCGTACAGCTCAAGGAGGTCGGCGTCGCTGGGGAGGGACTTCAGCTTCTTAACTTCTCCGGCGGCCTTGTCGAATTGCTGGAAACAAACATACACTTATTCAAATACCAAGTTACACTGCGTCTATAGGCTTACAGAAGTTACAGAGGCCCTAGGGTGAGTTTCTTTTTACGCATCGACCGCGTTCGGCGCTCCGTTTGGCCCTTCACTCTCTTCACCCGGAAAAGTCGAGATGGTTGACACTAACAGCACATACCTAATTACTTCATTACCTTTTACATTTATGTATCAATTGTAGGGTGTCAAGTTCGCAGTAATAATAAAATGCTTACTAAGACCGCGTTGTGGAATTCTCGTATTGTGGTTTCCCGTGGACTGGCCACAATAGAGAAATCGACATAGGAAATTTCCATATTTGACGCTTAAAAATATAAGACCATCCTATATTATAAATGCGAATGTCAGTTTGTTTGTTAAACTTTCACGGCTAAACGGTTCGAAATAAAATAAAATTTAATTATGTCACATAGGCAATTATGAAACGTCAGGAGCTAGGTGCATGGTTCCCGTTACCTATGGAGAAGAGCCGGAAAAAAACTCCACGGTTACTCTATTAAAAATGTTTTCGGCTTTTATAACGTTTTCAAATTATAGTGTAGTCATGGGGGACAGTCGGACAGTGTATGCCTGTCAACAAGTACCAGCTTTCTAATTAAGCAAACATAATTTCGTAAATGATAAAGACAAATCTGTTTCATTTTGACAGTTCAACAACATTCATTGCGTCATTTACGTTGCTCTGCAGTTTTTTTTTTCGAACTTACGGAGCAATGGATTAGCAATCTGTTTCAAAACGATTCAGATTCGGATTGATTTTGCATTACGTAATTAGGGTAAGTACAGGTACTTAACAAATTCAAACAAAATGGTCTACAAATCTACTCTGCCCACCAGAGACTAAAGAGCAGTAACAGCCCTTTTGTGATTTTTCGTTTTATTAGTGATTCTGAAAGCGGGTTTCTTAAGCTTTCTATTGAATTAACTTACTTATTTCTAAGACTATTAGAATGGTTTTTATTTAACAGTTTTCACTTACTGCAAACGAAAAAAATTAACAATTTGGCGTGATTTCCCAACTAAAATACAGTATAAATTATACTGCAGATTAAATTTTAAGGTTTCATAACTAAAATGCAGTAAGCAATATAATTTTACAGTTCTTTAGATAGTTTTATATTTCTGGAAAAAAATTAAAAAAAAAATTAATACGCAGTAAAATTTACCGCCATACAAGCTATTTTTACTGCAAATTAAGAAAATACAATTTATTGTCACGAACTCCCAACTAAAATGCAGTAAAATCAAAGCTTGTCGCATTTTAGTTGTGAATACTTAACATTCTTTTATCATTATAAACTGACTAACACGCAGTAAAATACAGCATTACTGCAGATTAGTTTGGATAGCATAATGACACAGATATGATTATTCCTAGCTAAAGTGCAGTTAATGTTTTAAATACTATTTATTATTTTTGATATGTAAATTTTACATAAGTGAGTTGAATTAGAATAGAATCACTAATAAAACGAAAAATCACAAAAGGGCTGTTACTGCTCTTTAGTCTCTGGTGGGCATGTGATTAAATAATAAGAAATAAACGGTCTTTAAAATGTGAACTAGCTATTTTTCTTACTGCACTAGTAAATTGAACACTTTTTTCTTAAAAAACTAACTAAAATGCAGTATTTTTTTGACCTTACTGCATGTTAGTTGGGTTTCTTGACAAAATAACTGATCCAAACGCAGTAATAGGGCTTTTTGCTGCATTTTACTAAGTTTAAAATGGTATTTTTTACAAAAAAGGCTATGCAGTAATAGGCACCAAAAAGAATAAATGGCCATAATAAATTCAGTTATTAAGATATATTTTTTTTTATTGCTTTAACGTGTGAACCTATGCCTTTACAACCTTTCTGCATTCAAATTTTTTTGCTTATACATTCTGTTGATTTTTTTAAATCAATTCTTAACTTTAAATGCGTTTTACTCGAAATCGTGATTTTGCTGTTACTGCACTTTAGTGTATGGTGGGCAGTACTATTGTGTCACCCTATGTAAAATTCCTAAATTTATGTAGGTATGTGATTTTTATGGTGTACAATAAAGAGTATTCTATCTATCTACCCTGCTGAACCGATTTTGATGCAATTTGGCATGGGGATACTTTGAAACCTGCGACCATAGAGATATAACAATATTTATCTATGCCTGGGACATAGGCTATTTTTTATTGACGTACCACGAGGGCGAAGGCCGCGGGTGGAAGCTAGTTTACTGTAAATGTAACATACAAATGGCCATGTCATGGCAAAGGGTGTTATGGGCAATCCCATTGTTGACGATGAACTTCGTACAGTAAGTAGGCTGGTGGTAATACTCTGACCTTAAGAGAATAAGAGGCCTGGGCTCGACATAGATAGCGATCGGTTTACGACCGAATTCGGTCGCAAAGTCATAATGGCGTCCCTAGACGCGCGCGACGTACTTCACAAGTCTTGTACGGGATTTTTTCGTGGTTTGGGACGCCACCATTACGACTGTGTGACCGAATTCGGTCGTATACCGATCGCTATCTATGTCAAGACTGCCGGGCCAGTTTATACTACAGTCTTGACACCTGTCAATTTCATACTAACGAATATGTGTTTTGCGAATTTAATCCTTATTACTACTACAGGGTGGGATACTTTAAATTTGAATCGGCTATAAAAAAAAACTAGGTACCTACCGTAAAACGCTGTAACATTGCCTCGCATACCCAACTTTGCCAATTATATGAATTTACCAATATCTTTTTAAATATTGGTTGTAGCAACTTCAAATTGTTGGTAGTTATTTAAATCATTACCTGGCAACACGAAAAACCCGCAGCCATGTTTGTTTCCTATAAAACCACATGACAGCGAGTTGTCAAACGCAACGAGTGATAGCCGGCTTCGAAGCTACGCGACAAACTTTTTCGGTAAGTCCATAAATATTTACAATTTCGACAAAGTTTCGATATGTATATGTTACTTGTAAGTTACCCTATAATTCTGAATTAATTTTGAACGTTTATTGTGACAAATAAAAAAGTTATAAATATTTCGGCAAAGTTGTCACAATCATTTCGATCTTGTTTTACTCCATAGTGTATGCGACAACCCTAAGCAATATCAAATAAAGTATGAAACTAACAGCAAAGTCGAACACAACATTGCCTAGCATTGTCTCTAGTGGTATAAGCAAAAAGTGACTGTTTTGCAATTCTTATCCCTATGTCCCATTAATAAGGGTTAACTTCAAGTGCAGGAATGATGTACTTAAGTTGTTTAGAGTGTCAAAATTGAAGCAGGCAATGTTACAGTTTTGTGGCCCAACTTTGCCTAGTGATTAAGACTGTTATATTTCGAAAATGAAACAGAGTAATCATAGTTCTAAGTACTTACACTGCCAATGACCATTAATATAAGCTTTATCCCCAACCTGACAAGGGTGAAAATTGATTGTAATTTTTCGAAATATGTCAATGTTTCTATAAAACTACGGCAAAGTTGCAGCAGTTTACGGTACTAATTATTTTTTTCAAATTTCTGTTTTTTTTGGAAAGGTTGAACTTTTTAATTTAAGAATGGAACACAATATAATTCATATGACTACCACCTCGGCAGTACCCCATCCGATGAAACCAATTTTTCAGTACATTTTCGATTGTTTCGGCTTGCATCTCATGGTCGTACAATTGTCTCTGGTTTGCGTAACATTTATCCTTAATGGTTCCCCTTGGAAAATAGTCCAAAGGGCACAAATCACAGCTCAAAGACGGCCAATTGCCATCAGCATTTCGGCTAATTATCAAAAACAAAAATATATAACGATTATATTTCGATTTTCAAAAACAGTGCGCAAAAGATTGATGGTTAAGTTGGCTGTGTGACATGTGGCCCTGTATGACAAAGTTCAACCTTTCCAATAAAAATAAAACCAGAAATTTGAAAAAATAATCATTAGTTTTTTTTTATAGCCGATTCCAATTTAAAGCACTAGATGGCCCACCCGCTAGAAATTGTCCACCTGACAGCTGTCAGAAACGTATTCTCTAAACGGCCGGACTTTACGTTTTCATAAACTCAAACTCAAAGCATTTATTTCAATTAAAACCATTTACAGGCACTTTTGAACTGTCAAAGAGTCAGTCAGAAAGTTTAAGCTAGTTGCCCATTCCAAAACGTAGATCTCTATGGAGAAGAACGGGCAAGAAACTCCAAAGACACTCTTTACAAAATCCTGGGTACATTACTCTTGTTGATTCTATATGTGAGAACAATGTAAAAAAATAAATAGTTAATAGCGATTAAAAATATAAGATTAAAAACAAGCCCTGGCAGATAAAGGCTCTCGCAAACTAGCGCGACGCGACTCCAACAATACAATTTCTAAGAAAACTTCACGGTATAACAATAGCCGATGTCACGTCGCGCTGTCGCGTCGCGCTAGTCTGCCCGAAGCTTAAGAGATGACCAGTCTCAACTGACGGCGCCCGTTCACGGCGACCTTTGATCTACCAATGACAAGTCAAAAACTTTGCCTAGCTAAATAATACGCATATTCATGGGTTTACCGAGCTAAATCAACAAGGTAAAAAGTTGAATGAAGATGATGAATTATTTATTTATTTAATGACTACCTACGGTAGCGCAGAAACTACAGGGGCCGTATTATGACGTATTAATGCCACCATTATTCCAGTGTGAGAGAGAGAAGGAGGTATATGAGGCCGCTAGCACCGTCCTATTTTCGCAGTGGAATAATGATGGCATTAATACTTCATAATAAGGGCCCAGAACGCCACCTGTGACCTGCTACCTTACATGATTCCTTTTGCTTGTTTTACGTTCATACATCTACCGGTAGGTAGAAGGCGTCACTATATGTATGTATTTCTACGTAACGTAAGAACCTATAGCGACAGGCCAGATTGGCCTTAATTTGGAAAGGTAATAAATTATGTACTACAATCCGTCAAAATTCTTTAATAGATTTTCAACTTTATCACTAAAGTACTTATAAGGTTCAAAGTTGATTGGGAAAATTTGACAGTTTCGGGAAAGTTGACGTGCTAGCGTCTGTAACCATAAGACGGTTTTTAATAATAGATAAGCGGCCTACTCCAAAGAAATAAGCTCCCTTTTATTGGCTACCAGCCCCTAACTCGTATTAAATACTACAAAATATGGTGAAACAATCAAAATTTATGTAACTTCATAAAGTCACATGTTCAGTTAGCAGCAAGTTTGAAAAAATAATGACTTTTTTAAATAATGTATTTCCATTTTTTTTTAAACTTAAGGAGACTTAGTGTCATGTGTAAAAAATATAATAAATAGTGTGCATATACCACATAAGAGCATTCGTGTTTGCCAAAGAATACAATTAATGTGCTTTAGTGATTTAGCAGTTGAGTTTGTCATTGGTCTAGGCAAACATAGATTATTCTGCAAAATGCTAACACTAAGTACTTAGGCTAATTCTTTTGAACGTAGATATTGACGTAGTGACTAGGCTAGCCAATACCTACTCGGTTAGTCAGGACTGTTCCGATTTTAAGATGGTTCAAGTAGGTAGGTACTTACGTAATGTCAAAATAAATCTACATTTATATCTGTTATTTTTATAGTGATCTTACCTACTTAAAATTCAAATAAATTATACATAGCCTCTTAATTCTTATAATTATAATTCAAATAAATTATACCTAGGTATATTATTTTTTAAATACTGATGATACTGGAGGTACTTAATAATTTTATTAAATGAGAAGACACAAAATAAAATAACAATTATGATTATTTTTTTCCTTTGATGAACTTGCTAATTGGTAATTAAATCTTTTCGACCTCTGTCATTTTTTAAACGACTTCCCAAAAAAGAGGTTATCAATTCGGTTGTATTTTTTTTAAATACACTCAGGAACAAAATTACAGAGGTCTATGTTTTTTTTTTTTTTGTTATTGTGACGCCATATGCACAATAGTGTGTTTTATAGAAACATGAAAAACTCAAGGTTGGCTGAGATGGCTATCACTGCATAATTATCTAACCAACCAACCATGTTTAAGTATTATTAAACCCAAGTTCCTCAGGTCAATGTAAATTGGTGAATAGTTTGTAAATCTAACACAATACCAGCAAGATATTATGTTTACAAAATAATTTCCATATGTAGTTGCTTAGAAATGTGACAATGACTAACTAATACGTATTAGGGAAGTTTACATTATTTTGCTGTCAAGCTCATAAGAATTTACCACTAGTACTCCACCACTATGTCAAAATTTTGACCAGAGTTCAATTGATTTTACAATCATGATCTACACACCCCTGCCTACCCCTCCTGGGTCATTTATTTGGATTCTTAGAAGAATCTTCTTCTTGCAAGTAGTAAGATTTTTTTTTTACAAGGCAGATTTGAGTTTAAACTTCAGGAGTGGACACCCTAGAAGGACTTAGTGACTTTATTGATGATGTTCTTCAGAAAGGTCAGGTGCGTAGTACTCGCAACAGGCGTGCGTGTATGAATGTAAACGAAGCAAAAGGAGTATATAAGGATGAAGGTGGCATTCTAAAGTTACTGCCTGCCCCCATGGAAAGAACATACATAAACTCAAGCCGAGTTTATGTATGAAATGCAATGTAAACTTGAAAAGAAGTGTAAGAATAGTTCTGTAAATGTCATTCACTTGATAGGTCGCCACCAAGGTTAAAATTATGTAAATAATATGGTAATTATATAGGGAACGCTGATAACAGCATTTAGAGTCTTGACAACAACAAAATAATGATTGTGCTTGCTATGATTAGGTACATAAGAAATTAACTTTATTATTTATGCAAATTACAATGTGTGCCTCTATCACAGGATCTATACGACTACTGTGATGTTAAATACAAAAATTATTACACTTCTTTTTAACTGAGCATGAGGTCCTGGGTTTGATTCCCAGGTCGGGCAGTGTTATTGGGTTCCTCTATCTGGAATTTCTCAGTAGTAGCCCGGAGTCTGGATTTGTGCCTGGTTGATGGCAATAGGCTCGCCCCCTATTACATGGGACTTAATACATAACTGGCGAAATGTGGGTGTACCTACTACAGGTACACCTCTGCCTATCCCTTCAGGGAAACAAGGCGTGATGTTATGTTTGTTGTGTTTTAATTTATTTTTAATGTCAAACCAAAGTCGGCCAGTAGTAGCCATTAGTGGCCATTAGTGGCCATTAGTAGGTAAATCAGGGCATTGCATTCTTCAAGTTTTAATAATTCCAACCATTATTAAGACCATTAACTAAAAACTGGTTTTTAAAGCCATATTTTAATTAACAAACATGGACGGAAACATTTTAAATTATTTCCCAAGCAAATGTGTCATGTCATTGCAACCAGGGCAGAGAATCTTCAAAATGAATCAGTTTTGTAAGTACATCTTATCTAATACCAAGCAAATAAGAAATTAAAATTCTCCTATCATTACCCTATTCCGTTATGAAATTAGTTGGATATAAATCTGATTAAGTAAATAGGCATCTAAATAAAAATGTTAAAGTAGGTAGACAGCAATATTGTGGAGTCTAGCGAGTTCCCAGTCAACCTCTAAATAATTTCACCGTATGAATGTAGGTAAATGGCCTTTTCACTTTCTGAAATAGTTGCTAACCAATGCATGAAGCACATAGCCAATAGGTTTGTAAACTATTCATAGTTGCTACTAAATAAAAATAAAAATGTTCACATTGACAAACTGACCACTGGCAAGTAAACTAACTAAAATTAAAGCATCTTGATAATTTCGCTTTAAAAAATAAATAAACTTATGAAAGTACTCACTTCTTGGAGAGACATGGTGATTGTTGATACAGCTAACTAACCTAAAAACACAAATAATAATGTTAAAACACCACAGTTGCAAATGAAGCGTAGGTATTAAGGGTACAACGTGATAGCCGGTTGAATATATTAATGACACTTAACCTCATCAAAAAGTTTAAATTCAGAAAAGGAATGCCATCCCTATACAAAGTTCTAATTGCTTTAATTAAAACAAATGAAGTCTCAAATTATTATTGAACAAATTGATGTAATTTCAAGATATTTGAATACTGTAATCAGAAATACACGTCACTAACTTACAGTTAAACAGAAGCGTGTGCTCGGCACGAATACTCGTTAGGAACTGGTCAACCTGGTCGTGCTAACAGACTTTAGCAAGCACAACTCAAACGAGCGTAAAACTAATAAAAAATGTGGTGACGAATCGGTTATCATTAAACCACGTAATGCGAATGTTATCCTTATCGTATAATATCTTTGATCAGTAAAAAATACAAGAATTAATTCACCTCAAAAAAGTTTATTGCCTCTAAAATCGCTTCTGAATCTGAATTACCTTTGATTTGATTTGACACATTTGACTTATTTTATTATTGAGTTTGACATTGACAGAAAGAAATGACAAAAGTGCTTGTATAAAGCATTATGAAAAAAAAAATATATTGTTCCACTCATGAATTTATTCCCAAAATTGTCCCCAACAATATTGGGAATAAATTCATGGGTGGAAATGAGGGAATGGGAGTTTTCGGTATAATACTGACAGATGGGGTGGCTGGAATGTAATTTTTACGTTTTGTAATATTTTGCATTCAGTAAGTCTGAATTCTGCTAGCGACTTTCCAAAGATAAATAAAATAATGCAGTTTTACTGTTTTATTTACTTTTGAAACAACAGAACCAATTCTAGCGTTTGCATGAACACCTAAATGTATTTCACACATTTTCTTCACTTTCCTAATTATTTCATGTAACTGCGCAAAAGCAACGAATTTTGAGACTCGCAAATCGCAATGCAACAGCACAATATTTTATCGATTACGGCAAAAAGAGGAATATGATTGGTTATGATTTTTTTTATACGAATATGATGTAGTTTACGAAAAACTTAAGTCAGGCACTGTTACATTTTTACTTTCTCTCACGTCTGGCAGCTATCTAATGAGCTGACAGAAATGAACCGTTAAACATAAACATAACTAACTCAAACATAAAAAAATCCTTCAGACAAGATTTCAGTCATGGCGGACTATCTCAGCGGAGACTGGTCATCGACGCGGGAGATATTATAGTGCACAAGTGTGTGCGCATCATACACCAGTGCCCTCTCTCTTCTCTCATTCATAGTCCGATGGGATGACAATCCGAAACGACTGGAGAGAGATCAAGCGCAGCACCACCTGCTGGGGGATGTGCTAAGGTAGTCTGCGAAATTCAGATTTTCTTTAGTTTTTTTGCAATTTGCAGGTCAGTTTCAGGTTGTAGGTATGTTGATTAAAATATGATTCGCGACCGCGGACCGTAACTGTGCGTTTGCACTGGCGAAACATTCACAGCAAAACATGTTGAAATCTTTAGTTTCTGTCAAAGTTCCATACAATATTTAACAGGAAGTAGAGATTTCAACATGTTTTGTTGTGATGTTTCGCCAGTGCACAGTAACAATTAATGGCTTTACAGAATTATTTAGAATAAGTCATAGATACAGGCATAATTCTCAAACGTCCTGATTTCATGAAATAGTCATTGAATGGATTACTTGAACTTAGAGAGTCGTAATGATGATTTTTATGATTATAATTCTAACGTAACATAACATCGCGCCTTGTTTCCCCGGAGGGATGGGCAGAGGTGCCTGTAGTAGGTACACCCGTTCTATAAAAAATAAATAATTGAAATGGCCGCGAATCATATTTAGATCAAGATACTTAGGTAGGTATAACCTTTATTATTTTGTTTTAAGTAACTCGTTCCGCTCTGGGCGGAGCGGGAGGGCGTGTCAGACTATTACTGACTAAAACCCACCCTTGTTCCTTCAGTTGACTATACGTTGCCAGGGGCCACGGTATCCCTTTCGGACCTTCCCTAGCGGAACCAGTCAGTTGTACAACGCGCTGCCGCGCGCCGTCGCCGTCGACCCGGGCCTGGGTCCTTATCGGAAGGCGAGCTACCCATTGCTCACCGTCCGCAAGCCCGCTATCACACCGCCAACTTCCAAACTCCGGGCTGCTGAGCTGGTTTGGATTCCTAGCTCGGGCAGTTATTGGGTTTTTCCATTACCACGAATTTTTATCACAATTCATTAAGATTTTGTGTAAATTGGCTAAATATTTAATGGCGTGCGCCGCGTAAAGCAACAGAGTTAATATGAAAACCATGTATCTAATACGTAGGTATCTACGGAATTATTCCTCTGAAGATTATATTTAATTTAACTGTAGCCACCTTTAGGTCTATCTGTATTTTTCATTTATCTCTGGATCCAATTCCGAAGACCACGCAAACGAAGTCGAGGGCCTATATGCTATATTAAAAGTACCTACGAATACGAAGTTATTGCCAGACGGATTAAGCTCCATGCAGACTAGCGCGACGCGACACCGGTTATTGTTATGTCGTGAAGTTTTCTTAGAAATTGTATTGTTTGAGTTATGTCGCGCCGTCAAGGCGTTGCTGGCATTCTTTGAGGAGCTGGGGTGGATTGCATGACCGATTTTTCCCACCTGTACGCAAAATACGCGCTTTGACGTGGAGTTGCGGAAACCAGCCCGTATTACCTATTACCTATTATTACCTATTACGTCGCGCCGTCGCGTCGCGGTGGTCTGCACGAACCTTTACCGTTTGGTAATAACGTATAGGTACTTAATAATCAATAAATTAACTACATAACGGCTAATATTAATGATTAATAGTTAGCTACGGTAGAAGAGGACGTTTGTAAGTACCTAGGTACCTACCTACTTAAAACTTACATTATTTTCATTGTGAAACAAATAGGCATTCAAATGAAAATCAATAGTTAGTTAAAGTGTGAAGCGTTTATTGATAATAATTTATATAAAATTAAGAAGTGTCCTTAAACATAATTATGCGTATTTGGGCGCTAGTTTTGCGGCTAAGTCGATGTACTGCTTCTTAGCGTCATCCTTAGAGATTCCCTTGCGGCCGGTCCATGCCTTGAACTTGGCTTTTTCGACTAAACCGCTGGGCTCAGCTGGAAAAAATAAATTCAGTTCCTTATTACTTTCTTTAGGTAAGTAAGTAGTATACTCTAACGTAGGTAGGACGCCCTCAGGCTAAGTGGAGCGGCGATCTTCGCGGGGTAGTTGGTAGCAGCTGGATGAGAGTTGCCGAGAATCGAGCGGAATAGCGTGCAATTGGAGAGGCCTATGTATCATGTATGAATAGGTGGATTGCCAGCTGTTGTAGTCTGATGATGATACTCTATAACACTGCGAAGCACTCCGTCAATTCGACATTCTAATAAATTTATTAATTTTATAACTGCTGCTTCAAATTGCTGATGCGTAAATAACGCAATGAATGTTGTTGAACTGTCAAAATGAAACAAATTTGTGGTGGTGGTTGGAATGGTTTACGAAAATGTGTTGCGTAATTAGATAGCTGGACTTTTACAGTTCAGTTGGCCTGGACGTTACATGCTGCTTAACGAAGGTACCTGTAGGTACCCTAATTACGTAATGCAAAATCAATCCGAATCTGAATCGTTTTGAAACAGATTGCTAATCCATTGCTCCGTAAGTTCGAAAAAAAAAACTGCAGAGCAACGTAAATAACGCAATGAATGTTGTTGAACTGTCAAAATGAAACAGATTTGTCTTTATCGTTTACGAAAAAATGTTGCGTAATTAGAAAGCTGGTTTGATCCCCGTTTCGGAAAAGTACTTTTAGGTGTTTTTAATTAAAGTGCGTGCTGTGCCCAGTTAATGACCATAGGCTCATTATTTCGGTCCACTGGCTCCACAAATCACTAAATACGTTTAGTGCCTAAGCCTTTAACATATAATTATCTTCGTCGTTCGTCTATCATCTTCAAACAATTGGCAGAAACAGAACAATATTTAAAATTCGTTTAAAGCTGTAAGTATTAGTCATTTGTGGTGTAAGTACAGTAAGCGCAGCAGAGAGTCGGTCGAAGTGGCGGTGCTTGGGGGAGGCCTATGTCCAGCAGTGGACGTATTTTGGCTGAAATGATGATGATGATGAAGATGGTGTCAGTCTTAGTGCAGATTTCACCAATGAAACTGAACGCGATCAGCTTCTTCTTAACCATTCCATTGACTTATTAATCTGATGATATAAATGTCAATGTTCTAAACCGTGTTAAAGAGCTGTCAATTTTGACACTGACAGCTCTTGAACGCGTTTTAGATGTGCTAAACGCGTTCTGTTTCACGTCATTGGCTTTTCGCCAGGCAAGTCATATTAATGATGTTAGAAAAAATGCTTCTACCCTGCCGTTCCATCCAGACTGCCGTAAAGTTCTTATAAGTAAACAAATAATCACCAATGTTGACGTCACCGAAGGAAGCCTGCTTGTACAGGGAGTACAGCGCGAGGTTCTCATCGTTGCTGGGGGTGGTCTTCCAGTTCCTGACGGTACCGGCGACGCTGGTGAATTGCTGAAAAATACAAAAATAAATCCTTACTTTAAAGATATAGTGACAAATATTACCTACATGACTACATGTAGGGTTGCCAACCCTACTATATAATATAGTATCCTGCTATAATAGAGGCCTAGATACCTACTATATTTTAGAAAAAATATATTGGGCGAAACTACTATATTTTTATTTCAATACAAAATGGCGAGATGATCGCAATGGGATCAGTATCTATTAAAAGCTGAACAATTGATATTAAGTAGGTAACCATAATTTAGTGTAAAAATAGATAAAAGATTTTTTATGAACCTGTTTTATAGGTTCAAAGTAGCACAAAATATGCATTTTTAGAATAAAAATGTTTTTGAAACCTACCTACCTACTATATTTTTTTAATATTTATTTACTATTCTACTATATTTTTACAGCAATGGCTTCGAAAATACTACAATAAAAACTTTTTTTTAAATTATTAAACTATAGTTTTTATTTTAAAAGTAGGCCCTAACTACATGGGTGATATTTGAAGACAGCAGTCAGTCTCAAACTTAATAAAAATTTACCAAGAGATGAATACCTATATTATTTATGAACGCGCTAGGATAAAAAGCCGGATAGGCAAAGTGGAATTTAATAGAATTTAAGTATTTTCAACACAACCTTTTGTACGAAGCCCACATTAGGAGTCCTTCAGCAGATGTAAACATTTCGGAAGCAAAAGAGAAAGAATATAAAACACCTAAACATTATGAAAAATGGTCTACATATAAATACCTACTGTTTTTATTGTATTTATTTACTGTATTTAAACTTAAATTATGATTGATTGTCTAGATAAGTAAGCAATCATAATTTTCTAGTTGTTAGTAACATTAAATACAGTCTTATTTAAAATGCAAGCTCTTCAAATAATCATTTGAGCTAGGTGAAAACAAGTCAGTGACTCCGTGCAATTCATATTCAATTGATCCGTCGGTAATTGGATCAGAGTAGGTAATGGTATACCCTAGCAATTATCTACAACTTCATTTCCAACTGTCCGATGTCTGTTTCAAAGACCCGTTATTACCTTTACCACAACGGTTTAATATTTCCATTATTAGTAGTGTCCGAAAGAAAATGGATTTTCAGCCTAAACGATTATGAGCTTCGGCTTTAGTCTTATTTTCGGGCGAAAACGAAAATGATTTAGATTTTTTAAATATTAATATTTCTTGTTTTTTTTTTACACCCAGGGAGAGAAAGAGCAATTAATATAGGTTTTAAAAGAAATAAATCACGATAATTCCATTAGAGGATAGGAACAACCTTTATGCGTATTGCGTGTTGTATTGATTCACCTGTTATTGCCGAGCTTGATAATTCACGAACTTCTGATTTTCAGCTTGGCCGAAGCTTCGTATGGGTGAGTTTTTTGGCCGAAAACGAAATATGGCCGAATCATGATTTTTAGACCGAAAATGGCCGAAAACTAAAACGAAGCTTCGATCGGTCACTAATTATTAATAGATACATAATCAGCCTAATAACTTTCCCATTGTGAGGAATCTTGGTTAAAGGGTGTGGGCCATAATGATCCACCACTCAGGCCCAGTGTGTTGGCGGTCGATACATTTGCCTTCGAAATTCGATGATTGATTCTAGGTCATAAAGTCTATTCTATAGAGGTATTTGAAATGATATTCAGCTATAAAGATTAGATCTTTAAACTTGACAAATTATATTGATCGGTTGATAATTGTAACGTGATTAACATGTACAAGTAGGTACATACCAAAAGTGATTTAACAGAGATAATAATTTTAAATATATTATGTAGGTTTTAATCACTGTCACAAATCGTATTGAAACTATGTATCCACTAAAGGTACCTACCTAGTTTCAATACGAAGTACAGTGATCTAAAAATAATACAATATATAAATTCATACCTTGAATAGCACAAGTTAAAATTATTTATTTGTTAGGTAGCTATATAAATACTGATTGCTGGTCCTGCTCCACAACCACAACTAATCGATTAACATTTTGAATATAATATAGTGTTGGAGCTGCTGAAGATTGTAAGACCATCTTTGTATTGTATAAACTCAATCTCTCAAGGTGCCATGGCTTATTTTAATTTATTTTAAGTTTTTGAATGGTTCTTTATTCGTTTTTCTTTTTAGTATGGTCTCTTTTACGAACGCGTGATTTTGTATCAATTTTTTGATTAAAAAGAGTGTCCGTGGAGTTTCTTGCCCGTTCTTCTCCATAGGTACCTACTACGCTTTAGAATGGGCAACTAGCTTCATATTTTTGACTGACAATTCAAAAGTGCCTGTAGGACTAAAAAGCATTTATTTCAATTAAACCATTTGGTTTAATTGAAATAAATGCTTTGAGTTTGAGTTTTAACATTTTAATTGTCTTACTAAATCTGACCATTTTTAATCGTGCTTAAAAATGGTGTGGAATACTATTATTTGTCATGAACTAAAATCCACACGAACACACCTCGACTTCAGGTGCAAAAACAGTAGGTACCTACTGTACTGGATTTTTTTCTTTTCTTTTGTTTATATCTCGAAAATGGTATGTGTCCTATAGCAAAAATAATGAAAATTTCGACCCCCTTTATAAAACCCTTATACCCCTAATACTCAACACGTAGGTAGATGTTACGTAGATGACTACGCTTTGGAATGGGCAACTAGCTTCATATTTCTGACTGACCGAATTCTTAACAATTCAAAAGTGCCTGTAAATGGTTTAATTGAAATAAATGCTTTGAGTTTGAGTGATAACAGGAGGTTACCTAGGTTACTGATCATAACAGGTAAGTAGGTAGGTATACCTTCCAGGACCTACCTAATACTTAGGTACTTACCTCCCAGCGAAAGTAGGTAAGTGTCATTAGAAACGAATTGGATTAACTACTACAGTACTTAATAGGAACTATGTCGTGTGAGGCTAATCAAGCCGAATTTGAGGATATTCTGTTGAAAATGGGAACTTACCTCATCGAGAGACATGGTTTTTGATTTTCTTTGAGATCTGTAACAAAATAAAATCTATTTTAATTTCATAACAATCGTGCAAATTACCTACTCAGAGATTTTATGTCTCTTTGATCATTTTCACGCCTTAGGCGCCCCATGACAGTGGTAACAAAACCAGTAGATACCTATAAGCTGGCCTAGTACAGACGTCAGTACATCAACCTACCCGAAACTGACAAATTTTCCCAATCAACTTTAAACCTTATATATTATATAGTTGAAAATCTATTAAATAAAGGAGATGGGAAACGGTGGGCCCAAATGTAATAAGTTAAGATATGATCTAAAAAATTAGTCATATTTTTCTATCTTAGAATATGAAAAATCACCTCAATTCGCAATCTGGAAGCGGAGAAATATGGAAAAGATAGTTTTCGTGAGATTACCGGTTGAGTACTCGATTACACAGTTACGAAAATAAAACCTTTGCACTAAATAATTAACTCAAAGTAATTAAATGCACTTTATACACTTATGTGCATTATAGTGCTTAGAATTACAGTCATATTAATAAATAAAATATCAAATAATTACTGAAAAAACAATATTAATGATTATCGATTTCATATCGATTAAAATTAGTTTTCTATTTTTAGTCTATGTCACTGGCATGACAGCTGACTGACACGGACACTAGACAGTTGCCAACGTAGTATCCATATGTAGCCTGTGGTTGCCAACTGCTCTAATGATCTCGTTTGCTTACTCGTTTCGTGTTTTCCGATGCGTTTTGAGTGCTTTCCCGATTGTTCTTCATTTTTCACGACCTTTGCTTTGTATTTTACGGATTCCGACCCTGTCAACCTCGTACGACCCTCGCTTTCACACTGGACACCGAAGATCGGTCACACGTTTGACTTGGAATTGTTATTTTGGATTTTACCGCCGGATTGTGTATTGGGTATTGTTGAAACCACGGAATAGAAAAATCAGTGAAACTATGGATCGCTGTGTGAATTGTGGGACAACAACTGATCACTGCAATACACTGGGTCGACGACCCTTACCCGATGAAATAATTCTGTCAGTGATTCGGCAATGGCTCTCGTACAGGAAGGGAGGCTATAGTAATACATTACTGTAAATTGTATTGTAGGGAGACGAACTGTAGGCTACTGCGCTTAGGTATATGGTACCTTAGCTGGGCTAGGTACCAAGATCATATAGCACCACCTGCACAATTCCTAGACGACATTTTAATTATAATTGAAGACGAATAAAACACTATAATACTTAAATGATTTTTTATGTTATTTTAGACATCCTTTCCGTAACTCCATACCTGTTACCTACATAGGTAGGTAGGACTGAAGTCATTGACGTTCATTCATTTGATTTATCAAATATGTGCTACTAAATATAATAACTATTAGTGCAAAAGCACATATTTTGCACTTCGAGAATCAGCTGTTAGTTAATGTAACATAACCTCACTTTTACATAATCTCTTTTATCTCTGTTCTCAGATTGACAAAATCCGCAGAATTTTCAGTGAAAGGCTGATAATATATAAGCTATTAATTGACACCACTGTCATCATTTTACAACCAGGCCCAAGATTGTATGTAATCGTTTCAGTCTCCTTTAACAGATTGTTAGGTTGATGTGCAGGCGTATGTACCTATTCTATTGAAATTGAATGAAACTCGGTACCGGCTTAGGCATACATATCTCTCTACGAAACCTTGACCATGGCCATGACCATAGTCGCCTTGCCAGCAAAATATACACAGGTTTATAGTGGGTATCTCACCAAGCGTCGATCGATTGCTCAACCAACCATACATTTTGGCAGTGCGACCATGTTTTCGCCATCTAATGTCCCAAAGAAATATAGGGCCCTCAAGATCAAAGTATTAGGTACAACTGACGTGGGGTCGACTATACCTACGTAGGTAGCGAGATAGGGGACCTAAAATATCTAGACCCAAGTCCAATGAAGAGATTAAGAGAGTACCTATCAGTTTTTATATCTTAATTCCTGGCTTAATAAATATTTTTTTTCTAGATCTTTTTCTAAAAAGAAATTCCTACCTACAGTGTGTGAATAAAATACAAACAAGCTTTTTTTACTGATTTTTAAGTAACTTCATAACTTGTATCTAACGAAGTGATATAAAGGCGAAAGCGGCCGGTAGCCCGAAAAATATAAGAAAATTTTCTTTTTTTGTCTTTTCGGGCCTCCAAGTCTGCGTTTACAATAGTGTCAGAATGGTCTATCATTGATTTCATAATTGCTAATTTTGACAAGTTTGGTAATCTACTAACATATTGGCATCATTATGACTTTCCAATGGTCAGCCACTGACACTCCATTGAAAGAAATGGCATCTATTGGTAATCTCGTACATAATGAAAAATAAATGACTGACTAATGCGGTAATCAGGTAATCTGCTAAAATTTTGACAGTTCCTTTGATCAGTGACCTACCACGACCTACCATGAGAACGTCATTGTGCAGTCATTGCTTTTAATTCGTTACGAGTATCGTGTTTGTGGAATACAATGATCAAACAATGATCGACCATTATGAATTTAGCAGATTACGAACTTTTAGCAAAATGACAATGGGATCGTGATGGAATGACGAATTTATAAAAATAGCAGACTTGGGCCTCAGGTTGTATGTTAATCAAAATATGATTCGCAAACGTATTTACAGAATTATACCTAATCATTAACACAACTCTCCTGACCAACAAATCGCAAAAAAGTTAAGAAAAGGCGAAGGTTAGCGCTTCCCGTTCCCCCATAAACTCCTTATTCCTAAAAACACAAGTACGTAATGGTAAACTCAACAAAGGTCCAATATTTGCGGTGTGCAGACATTGAACGCGTGGCGTGCGCTCACGCATTCCTCGGGTTCATCGACCGGTATCAGCGGAACTGGAGCTGTCGAGTGCACTTTCCAGCGTTCATTGACAGTGGATCGCGGTGATGTGAACTATGTGGAGGAAATCCGGCTAGATTAGCTGTTACGAGGAGCTACGAGGGAGTGAAATGCAGATCACTAGGAATAATTTATTAGAGGAATGAATTAGATTGTCTCTCTTCTGCTTTGCTCAGCACATTTTTACTGTGATCTATGTGTGAGACCATTTCGTAGAATTTCCATTGCAAGTGGAAGAATGCCGTTTGTTATTAGTAACAAACTGCATTCTGCAGGTAAGAAGTCAATTAGGTAAGTACCTATTTAGGAAAACAAAAATTCCTTTACTTACAATCATTTTCAAAGAACAACGTGACAAACTTAGGTACCTATCTACTAATACCAGTTATATCTAATTACGCAACACATTTTCGTAAACGATTACGACATACTTGTTTCATTTTGACAGTTCAACAACATTCATTGCGGTATTCACGTTGTCGAGCAGTTTTTTTTTTCGAACTTATGAAGCAATGGATTCGCAATTTGTTTCAAAACAATTCAAATTCCGATTGGGTACAGTACCCTAATTACGTAATATACGATCAATTCGAATTTGAATCGTTTCGAAACAAATTGCTAATCCATTGCTCTTTAAGTTCGAAAAAAAATCTGCTTAACAACGTAAATAACGCAATGACTTTTGTTGAACTGTCAAAATGAAACTAATTTGTCGTAATCGTTTACGAAAATGTATTGCGTAATTTGATAGCTGGTCTGCCAGTCAAACTAACCTAATATTGTGGGGTCTACTACCGATACCTAATTGGAAACACGAGTCTATACCTAATTAAATTACGATTGTAAAAAACAAAAAAAATGTTATCAAAGGTACATTTACGCAAACTATATAGACGATCGTATGACTAAGGGCACTAAAATATATAATTCACAATTTAGTACATAAGAACTTACCACAAGGTAGAGAAGCTAGTTCAGGCTAGGTCGATATCCCAGAGGACACTGAACAGCTTGATGTGAGATCCTTAAGTTAAATTTCGTCAAATTTATGGCATGTGTTCTGTGTAGCCAGGGTTGTCAATATTTTGATTACCTACGATAGAGTTGGCGATAAGATCTATATTTATGTAAGTATATCATTGACTAGTCAAAAATATAATGAATGATTGATGTAATCAGATCAGATATCTAATTACGCAACACATTTTCGTAAAGATTATGGCAAATTTGTTTCATTTTGACAGTTCAACAACATTCATAGCGTTATTTACGCTGTTGAGCAGATTTTTTTTCGAACTTTTGACGCAATTTATTAGTAATTTGTTTCAAAACATCGTGTAATACGTAATTAGGGTACAGGGCTGTTGTGAATGATCATCGATGCTTTGATTTTAATAATTAACTGTGACTCATACTGAGTATAGGTACCTAATTAAGAAGAGGAAATTGAACCAAACCTCGCCTAGATAAGGCTGAGTTTTTAGGGCTTTGGACTATCTCAAGAACTTTGAATTCAACACGACTTACACTAACAGTGAACGATGCGTTCACTGTAGACTAAAGCAAAAAGTATACCAACATTTTTGAGACATCAACACATCGTGGATGAAATGAATAGTGTATTTCAGCAATGTTTGGCACCACTGCCATTGTTTTGACCAGTGACCACGCTGAAAGTGGATCGGTTGCCGCAAATAAACCATATGATTGCTTAAATGTATGTTGGTAAAAGGTTTGTTTTTTTACCCACAATGGTGAAGCTCTTGCTCTGGTAAGTGATGATCAGGCCGGAAGTGGAAGCGAGCTTCACCCGAAATCCTTAACCACAGAGAAACTGGCTATCTTATCTTTAACTGCCACACAACAATGCTGTTAACAATTTTGTCATGGCGACAGACTCAAATAAGATGGTGGTAGCTAGCCAGGCGGACTTAGAACAAGCCATACCACCAACCAAACTCAGCAGAAAATTTTGCCGCCACTGGGAAAGGCAGTTTATGAGGTATTTAAACAGTTATTTAAATAGGAACAATTTACTTAGTATTATTATTCATTTTTTCTCTGACAGACAACAGATAGCCTTAACCACTGGGTCTAGCTCGAAGCATTAAATTTTTCACAAAAGTTCCTTGAAATATAGCGAAAGTAAACACTTGGGACGGATTTCTGAAAATTCATCTTTAGTTCGGGGAAGAATTTTCAGAAATCCTCTCCTCTTCTCTATCCTTTGATCTTGGTACAAAACATGGGAAATAATATTTCCCATGTAATGTACCAAGATCCCCTGAATTTCCCAACACCGAGCGCTGTGATATTCAGTGGGTCAAAATATAGTAAAATAAAATACAAATTAAGATAAATCTTACTATATTTAGAAAAGTGACAACCCTAAGCAACGTGCAATATAAATAAACGCTATCATACAATAAAATGTTAAATTTTATCGCAGAGCCATAATCCATGCGAAGATTATCCAATGTGGTCCAAATAAAACTCTAGGGCGGGGTATTACATTTTTCAACCTACATTAGGTACGTAACTGTTCCGATACAGACGAGAGAACCAGTGCTTAATGAAATGAACATCATGGACTTGGGCAGGTGCTTCTGGAGTGAAACAAAAACATACAAAATCATCATCTGCTAATCTATCAGTTTCCAGTCTAACCGGATGATAGATAGATAGATAGAATACTCTTTATTCTACACCATAAAAATTACAGACATAAATTTAGAAATTTTACTTATGGTGACAGCAGCAGGGTGCAGGGCAGGGTAGGGTGGGTGCAGCTGTATATTAGTATTTTACATGGAGCGACTGCCTATCTGACCTCCACAATCCATGCAATTACTGGGAAATTCGATACCCCTTGGTAAGACTGGTTGTCAGGCTTTCGGGCTTTTGACGACCTGTAACGACTGTCAAAGACACACGAATGACAGCCGGGACCAACGACTTAGCGTGCTTTCCGAGGCACGGAGGGGTCTTGGTATGTATGTAAATATGCATGGTCACCCATCCACGGACTAACCGCGGCATGCGTTGCTTAACCGCAGATCAATCGATCCGTGCGGCTGTTATGACTTAGCCACAAGCCCGTAAATAGTAGATTTTACAACAAGTGCACAAAACGATCCATTTTTATCCGCGAGGGCTGATAGTAATGTCGAGGATCAAATTGTTTTGTGGACGAGTTATAAACTCTGCTTTTCACTTCGATTGCGAGGAAATAAAACAGTAGTACATCATAACCTTTCTTTAATTAAAATTCAAAGTAAAATTAGTACAGTTTTGAATACTGAAGGAAATTGTTTTTCACCTCAGCACCTCAAACAAGCAGGTTTTGCTGTCAAAAAACAGTGAGCAAAATTCGATTTTGCTGCGAGCGAGAGACAAAGTAACTTTTTAATTATTTTTTTTAAATGCCGTGAACAGTGTTGGGTCTACTCACAGAATTCTAAAGATAAGAACTTCAATTAGTTTTGTCACTTTCACTTCGATACGAAAAAAGCGAGAGATAGAAACAAGTCGATTCGAAGTTCGATTTCAAAATTCCGTATCTAGTAGGCCCTAAAATGAAACAAACAATAAAACGTTCGGATTCACATAATAACCTTAAAATTCCAAATTATCTGATAAGGTTTTATTAAAATTCTGTTTTTTTTTTAAACGAATTTCTTTAAGCGGCTTGCGGTAAGAGTGCATTGGCAGAATTCGTCACGGGAAAAGGCGCTTGCGGCCGTCTTCTTCTGATTCAAAGAGAAAGAAAGACGGAGTGAGATAGTAAGTGTGAAGTTGGTCAAAATGGAAATCCAAGATGGCGGATGCGAAAATTTTCACATTTTTCTTAATGGGTGTCGTTTTCACAGTTTTCAAGGGTGCTAAAGCCGATCGTGAGGTGAAAATGTAAATCCAAGATGGCGGCTGCGAAAATTTTCAAATTTTTCTTCATGGGTATCGTTTCTATGGTTTTCAAGGTTGCTAAAGCCAATAGTGAAGTCGAAATGTAAATCCAAGATGGCGGCTGCGCAAATTTTCAAATTTTTCTTCATGGGTATCGTTTCTATGGTTTTTAGGGTTGCTTAAGCCGATCGTGAAGTCAAAATAAAAATCCAAGATGGCGGCTGCGAAAAATTTCACATTTTCGTCATGGGTGTCGTTTTCATAGTTTTCGAGGGTACTAAAGCCGATAGTGAGATCAAAATATAAATCCAAGATGGCGGCTGCGAAAATATTCACATTTTCGTCATGGGTGTCGTTTTCATAGTTTTCGAGGGTACTAAAGTCGATAGTGTGGTCAAAATGTAAATCCAAGATGGTGGCTGCAAAATACGAGGTGATGAAGATTATGTAAAAAAAAACCTCATCCGATCCGAAAAGGGCATGTGGTACTGCTATAAATTACAAAAGAGTAACTTTTTTATTATTATTTATAGTAAAAAAGTTATTGGTATTTAAAATTCACATTTTTAGTTCCAAAATTACCCCAAATCCATAAAAAAATTGCAAAACTCGTACTACGACGGCCGCCGCCCGCACCAAACGTAAAATTTGGTAAAATTCACCATTGAAAAAAAAATGTGGAGATACCTTTTTCCTGAAAATTTCCACATAAATATGCTCACAGTAGGATACCTAACAACACCCTCACGGATCGGACAGGTTTTTATTTACATGTTGTATGTTCTCGCTGCTGAGGTGAAAAGTTGTATGTGTTACACGAGAGCAAAGTTATTTGCATCTCGTGTCTTTGAATCCCTCGCAGCGCTCAGGATTCTAACCTAGAATCACTCGCTACGCTCGTGATTCAATTATAGAATCCTTCGCTTACTCGGGATTCAAAATCAACACTCGCAGCAAAAAACAACTTTGCTCTCTTGTTGCACAAATAAATATTATTTAAAAAAACACTTAAGGCAAATAAATTAAATAAAAAAAAGTAAGTTAAGTAGGTACCTACCTATTTTTTTTTTCACAGCCGTCTTTATAACTCGTCAATTTCGAAGAAAAATGTAAGTATATATTTTAGAATTTCCTGGCAAAAAGCCGGTTCTTTAAACCTAATCACGATTAAATAAATAATAATTTAGATAAATAAATTGATAACAATTATTTTATTTCTTCCTATCATAAATTATTAAGGTAAGGTACCTACGGTCTACGTGTTTCCAAATACCAGCAAATCATTTCTAGTGAGTCTAAGGACCGGTCATTTTGAACCTTCAAAGCCAAGAGCTTAAAGCCTCGTGCAGACTGGCGCAACGCGACTCTAACAAAACAATTTTTTTTTTTTTTTTTGCCAGAAGCATTGTATGTTACAAAGTTGTTCGTAATTGCATAGTGCTAGGTACATGTCTCACCGTTTTAACGGTATGCAAAACTATTCACGTAGAACAATTACCGGTGTCGCGTCGCGCTGTCGCGTTGCGCCAGTCTACACGAGGCTTTATGCAACTTATTTAATGTAGACTTGTCCTGTGTCCATCACTCGTGTTGAACCTAACTTGCGAAAGATTTGGTACCGTCAAACATGCCAATTTTCCCACTTTTATCGAAAAAATATAATTTTAATACGATTTTCAGACGTACCTAAGTATTTTCCTTCATCAGCTACAACTGTAAGATCATGTGCATGTGTTAGTGCCATAATTTTATTGCAAAGTTCCCCCTTTTTTAAAATTTATCATACAAAAGAACACAGGATTACCTACATATTAAATAGCAACCAAAAACCACTAAGGTTTAAACTTGTGCTATCATGAGTCTATCTCAATATCTAACTATACAATGAAGCATTTTATGTAGGTACGCGTTATTGCCGATACAATTTAGTTCCTTAAATATTTACAATCATCCCTGTAAAATACTGAAAAAATGTTGCTTAAGTTTACGTTTGATATTTTTATGTGTAAGACTGGTAACGACAGTCAAATCTACGAGATAGTTTTCCGAACCACGGAGGGGTCTCGATACGTAATGGATGGTCACCCATCCACGGACCAACCTCGGCAAGCGTAGCTTAACCATCGATTGACCCGTGCGGTTGTTATGCCCGGTTGCGGTTGGTACCTTCTACCTAGTACCTAGTTAACCTCATTCAATCATTAGGTATACTTAGCTAAACAATATTTGCTAAGTTCGATGGCATAACATACTTCAATAACGTCGAAATTTTTGCGCATGCTATCAGACTTCGAAATAGGTCGCGATTACAAGTGTTTGCAAATAATATAACATGTTTCAGTCGAAGGGATACTGTGTTATCTAGAACCTACAAGAAATTTTCCATTGGACACACCTTCCGTGCCTCAATAACAGCCAACTTAAAAAAAACAGCACGAAGTTCACTCGTAGTTAGGTCAAACCTGTTCGTTAATAGGTAGGTATACTTATAAGTATATTCGTTTTCTCAAACATGCTTGGAAATTCGAGCATTATTTTGACAACCTTAGAGATAAATCGAAAATGATATAGGTACCTACTTACTGCATGCGAGCAGGCGGCTGGCAATTTTATGAAAATCCAATATAGGTAATTATGTCATGTTTAGCGGCTGAATAAATTACTAAGAAAACATAATATATCTGTCGTGTAATTTGAAAATGGAACGAACTTTTTACTTCAACACAATGACAACCAAGGACTTTTTTCGATTTCGATTTGGCTTGCAAATAGAGCTGTTTAAAGTAAAAAAGATACAAATGAACATATTGGCGCGTGAAAAATTATCGTTGGTCGTCATTGATTCTGGGATTTACAATTAATTTACTTAATTTGAAATTCCGCGCATTATTTAAGAAGTGTAAGTAAGTACAAGTACTACACAAGCCTTGAGCACTACCAGGCATGGATGGACTGTCGTATGTATGTGTGCCTGGCTTCGCGTCGGCCCACATTTTCACGTTCGTCCATCGATGTCTCTTTTGCAGGCCGCGGCAGTAATGTTCTATTCTTCAAAACCGAGTATTTAATTCCGACTGGAATTTTACGACGCGACTTTTGTTCAATAATTTCTATGAAAATTAAATTAAATTGTTCTACTAGAATCGCGTCGCACTGTCCCGTCCTCGCATCGCGCCTGTCCGCGTGAACCTTAAGAAAGAACTCATACAATCCAAAGAAAAAATCCATTGAGCCGCGACCAACATCTCACTCGTGAGATTTGATGATATGTTGGTCCAGACTCCAGACGCCTTACGAAATTCTCAGCTCCCTATGACCGCTGGAACAAGGGCCGCATTCAGAAGATATAACTCTCCTCGAATTAGCACTCATTTTCCTAAGGTAACCGCCGCCGCCGCGCCGTATAGCTTCAATCCTGTTCAAGACAGCGCCGGATCCTTAAACCTACTTTATTTTCTTGGAGAGAGCTATCTAAATCTAAACTGGATACTCCAGTAGGCTGATAATAGTGAATTGCGGCTGACAAGCTTGTTAACGGCCAAATGACCCAATGGATAAGTAGGTACATTAGCCATCACTTTCCATGCAGAATTCAGAAACTGGCAAGTTATTCAAAGTTAAAAAGCTTCAAGTTCCTCTTTGTCGTTTTCGCCCTACTTCATCTCTACATAACTCAACATACCTACGCTAAGCAATTGACATAATAAACTTCGAATGTGTACGTTCAACGAGTTCCGTACTATAAGCATTAACATAGGTACTTAGCGTGCATTCTTTATACAGAGGTTAACGCCTGGGCTATGGGTCGACTATGGCATTTAACTTGAAGTAACCACTTAAACGTACGGTATAATACAACCTTCCCTTTTACCAGTGGTATGTTACTAGCTACTTAGGGCCAGTTCATACCGAGACGTGAACGTGACGCGACGCGACGATGCTTGAAGAGGCCAGTGGTTTCGTGCTGCGCAGCGCGACGTCGCGAGGAGCATCGTGTAGTCGCTGGGAGCCTCACGCCTCGCTGCTTCGTAATGCGTCGCGCTACGCCACGAGGCATCTTGAGTAGGGATGAAAATTGCCGAATGTTTCCGAAACTTACTAGGAAAGTTGCCGGCAATATTCGTCAATATTGCCGGAAAGTTGCCAAAATTGCCAGATTACATAGGTTTTTTCAAATGCCATTTTTAATGTGTATGGGCTCATGAGGTTTTATGTAATGGTGTAATTATACGTATTACTAGTAAGCCTGTATGGTTTATTGTTAATTATACATAATTTATAATTATCAATGCTAATATGTGAAGATAAAGTTAAAATAAGACACTGGTAACTTCGTGATAGCTGAACCCATAGTTTTTTGAGAATTTCACTTATACATTTTATAAACAAATATCTACAGAGGGTATTGATACCGAATTAAATAAATTTAAATCATACAACTGTGTAGTGTTCTTTTGTATTTTTTTTGGACTTTACTTTAAGTAAATTCATCTGTTTGTATTAACATCGATTTTCATCTATTTTTTGAAGTCTGATAGTGTTGAAATTATAAATACTTATGTCAGTCTGGTGAGAACGCAATATTATGATAGTACTGTGCCAGCCTGATGATGGAGTTAGAAGGTGGTCATAGGATCTACGCTCTGATATTCGTAAATCTACCGAGATTAGGGTCGTTTGATTGTTCTAGGAGAGTACGTGAGTTTTAGATGTATTGTGTCTGCTGTCTACCAAATTTAACGTTAAGAATGTAATTATTTAAAAATCAAATAATATACAGACATTTGATAAAAAACTTAAACACCAGAAAAGTTGTCAAAACTGATCATGGTAAGAAAAAATTTAGGGCTCGTTGACGGAAATAAAAAGACAGCGAGAACATTGAAAATTCTGAAGCAGATGACGATTACATTATGGATGAATCGGAAGATGAAAATACAGAAAACTATAATAATATGGATTAGGGGTTAAAGTATGAAATTGCCGGTTTATTGTAATAGGTACTTCGAATTGACATAGAACCTTCATGGTTTGAGATTTTTGAGTGAAACTTTTTCACATGGTACGAGTACCTACCTATGAAGTTTAAAAAAATGTGCAAAATTCGATTATCGATTTTCAGTTGTTTTTTTTATTCAGTTTAGACAATAAAGATGGATACTTCGAAAATTCGAGTTATTTTTTAATACGAGTTCCGACGCGGAACTAACGCGGCAGAAACAGCTAGCAATATCAATGTTGCGTTTGGAGGGGGGACTGCTAAGTAAAACTCTGAACACTCATAGCTAAACTAGCAGTGAAACAGCCCCGACTCATGAATCGATCTTCACCATCTCCACGATAACGCGAGACCTCATACAGCACGAGAAACCGTTTCAACTGTACAGGAACTGCAATTAGAAACCATTCGTCACCCTCCGTATTCGCCAGACGTTGCTCCAACGAACTACAATTTTTTTTTCGTGATTTGGACAATTTTCTACGTGATAAAAAGTTTTCTTCTCAGGAGGCAGTACAAAATGCTTTCACACAGTTTGTCGAATCTAGATCACGAGAGTTCTATCGCTAAGGCATAAATGACCTTCCTATTATATAATATATTTATTATTTATTATTCCTATAATATCCCATTATATGGCAGCAATGTATAGATAATAATGGTAATTATATTGATTAAATAAATAAGTTAAATTTAAAAAAAAAACGAATTTCAATTTTTCAGTACAAATCGGCAATTTCATACTTTAACCCCTAATCAAATAAATAAGTGATTTTTTTTTAATCAAAATCTCCTTCAACTAAAAATTAAAGAAATATGCAGAAGTACCCAGATACTTCACTTTTTTTGTTACATTACCTCTTGTAGGTACCCTTATTTTGATTTACGATAACTTAAATGTTGAATACTACGTTGGTACGTTACCTCACACTAGTCGCTTAGCCACTTGAAAAGTCGTGCCCTCAAAAGAATTTTCAAAATCGGATCAGTAGGTTTTAAGAAAAACGCGGACATACAAACATACATACATACGGGTCGAATAAAGAACCTCCTTTTTTAAATCAGAAACGTCAACTTGTTGTTGCTGATCAAATCGTCTTGCAAGGTTTGACTCTTTTACATACAAGTATATGTATAAACATATACATGTATATACTTTCTTACATACAAGTGTGGTTGGATAAAAGAAAGTAGAAA
Source organism: Xanthia togata (assembly GCA_963853775.1). Taxonomy (NCBI): domain Eukaryota; kingdom Metazoa; phylum Arthropoda; class Insecta; order Lepidoptera; family Noctuidae; genus Xanthia; species Xanthia togata. The sequence goes on along the minus strand of OY970802.1, from coordinate 3,841,190 downwards.
AAAAATAAGATTTCTCTAAAATAGTTATGGTTTCATCACCAATGAAGTATCGTGGATATCCTGTTTCTTTTCTTTAGTTTATCAATAAGAAAATTAATGCAAAAACTAAAATTTTCGGTTTTATAATGTAGGTAAGGATAAAAACTAGCACCCTGCAAACCGCAATTTTACCCTATTATTCAATTATATAAAATAAAATACGTTTTCTATTTACACGTTTCTTGCCAATGTTGCCGGCAAGTTTGGAAACATTCCCGCCAGTTTTGGCAACTTTTGCAATATTGACGGCAATTTTCATGCCTAATCTTGAGGCGCATCGCGAATTCGCGACGCAGGAGGCGCAGCGCGACGCAGCGAGGCGCAGTGCAATGCAGCGAGGCGCAGCGCGACGTCGCGAGGCATTTTCGAAATATCTCAATTATGAGTAGTAAATAATAGTAGATTATTAACCAAGGGGATAAAGCAGTGTCTTCTGTCGCGGGTGACGATTTAAATCGCGAGCGTAACGAAGGACTCGAGGTTTACTCCCGAGCGTAGCGAGGGTGTTAAAAACTTAAATCACGAGCGAAGCGAGGGATTTAAGTTCACCCAAGACTAAGACAGCTTTATCACCGAGGAAAATACTCTACTTTTCGTACCATTTGCGAAAAAAATAACACAATAATAATATGAGATAAGCATTTATTACAAATAATGACAATTAAAAGGAAAAGTTAACATTCGAAACATTGGTCCAATTATTGATAGAGAGTTACATTTTAGTTTGGTACGTTTATTGTTGATTCAACTCATCAACAATAAATGTACCAAACTAAAATTTGAAGTATTTAATACTTAATCATATCTTCATAATAAATGCGTATTCCTTTTTCAAAAAGATGTATAATGCTTTATATACAAACTCAATGGTGTAAACACAGATGTAGTTCAGTATAAATTTCGGTAAGGATTCCAAATTTAAATCACATTCTCCCCCTAGAGAATGAATGAAATTCAGTACAATTTTCTTTCCCTGTTTTTAACAGATTAAAAATATTTTCGCTTTTTGTGGCATAGAATGTCACTTTTTTGAGCAAGTGGTACGAAAAGTTATATTTTGTATCACTATCTTAAAAAGTGATCGCAGCGTCACTTCTTGTTCCTTTTGATAGGTATCCCAGTTCTAGGGTAATATTGAGATCATGTCAAAGTAGGTATCAACTGGCCCGCACCATGCTACACCGCAAACAATATAGGTACTTATTTCTTAAGAACTCATCTTCCAGGTAGGCACTTTTCTTGACACTGGCCCAGTAGGTAAGTCACAAGAAAAGTAGATATACTAACATTGGTATAATTACGCAGAACTAGCACCATTATGAAACTGTATTTTTTTATATTTATTATTGCTAGCTTCTGCCCACGACGTCGTCCTAGCCTATAACTTTCCTCAAGAATTGGGCTATTCAAAGCAAAAATATTTTTTTCAAATCCGAGTGGTAGTTTCAGAGATCACCCCCTACATACAAACAAACAAAAATAATTACCTCTATAAAATATTATTACAAAGCTAAAAGCTGCTACTGGTGCCGATTCTCTTGTACACCGGACTAAACTATCACTAAAATTCCTTACTTTTGGCTATGAGAATCTTAACGCTATTCTGTAGTAGTCTCTAAATTTAAAAAAAAAATTGACACAACTAAATAGAATTTGACAATTGCGACTCCACATGGTACATACTAGTTTGCCCTACCCCGTGATTTTTTTTAGAGCCGGAGGCGCGCAGTGGGGGCAGCCTCGACGTGTTTTATATGGAATTTTTCACTTTTTGTATGGAAAATAAAAAAAATATTACCTACGTGTTGAGGATTAGGGGTATAAGGGTTTCATAAAGGGGGTCGAAATTTTAATTATTTTTGTGATAGGAGACACCATTTTCGAGATATAAGCAAAAGAAAAGAAAATAATCCAGTACAGTACTGTTTTTGTACCCGAAGTCGAGATGTTCGTGTGAATTTTAGTTCATGACAACTAATAATATTCCACACCATTTTCAGTGGCGATTAAAAATGGTCAGAATTAGTTAGAAAATTAAAATTTTAGGTGAAAAACGTCAAATTCAGAATAGCAAAATTGACATTTTCACTAAATTAAAATCTCAGTACAATCTTAGTGCTGTCAAACTAAAATATAGTTAAGTTGTGCCACTTTAGTCTATTTCAGAATGGGAAATCATCGTTTGACAGGAGTAAACTAAATTTTGGTGATTTTTAGTCTAGTTTAGACGCATTTGTGACAAGAGAATCGGCACCACTTTCTACTTAAAATTATTCTTCGCTGTAGCTGCCAACCTATTATTTTTGCTACCGGCTTTAATTATTTTTTAATTCCAAATTCAGATTAATTTGTCGGCGCTTTAAATACATGCCTATTAATAGAATATTATTATTGTATAGAATTAGAAAAAACGTATATTTAAATAAACAAGTTATCGGTCAATATCTAAGTATTAGTAGATAATTAATTACACATACATTTATCATATAATTAGATCAAATTAGGTAGGTACATAAAACCAGACAAAAATTTATGAAATGGAATTAAATTAAACAAAATTAGGTTGACATGCATGACTGCATCCTGAGAATCTATGAGCAAGCTAATAATTCTTTAGCATCTTCGCTTCGCTAAAATCTTGCAATGCAATTAAACTCCTTTTATGAGAGTTATTAGCAGTTCATTATTACCTATAGAGTACATAACACTGTACGTTTGTTCTTTGATTACGTGCCATGATATCACCTTTGCAATGACGGCAATATTTTCCACGAAATACTTTTTTAAAAACATGTTCCATCTAAGTACAACAATATTTATATATGTTGGTAAACTACGTATTTATACAGATAATCTATAATTACGCTTCCTCATTATTTTACAGTTCGATAATTTTATGATTCATAATGGTGACTCGTTGTTAGATGATACAGATAATAATGCAGACATGCCCAAAATTCTTGTCTTTCTCAGATACGACGCTGAAACGCTATGGCAGGAAACCCCGGAGAGTAGGTACCTATCTACTTTCGGACCTCTAAGAGATGAACTGAAGATGGTCGAGGGGATTATTAGGTTCATGGAATCAACTTTGTTTTGCCGTTGTGCGACAAGACCAATAAATGAAATGAAATGAAATGAAGACATACCTAGTTCTTACTCCGATCGATCATGATCCGAGCACAGGTTTTTTTTGGACTTTTTTGGGTGCACTGCAATTCATATCGCTTTTAAACGGTTGGGAAGCCTATGAGGCGAGCTGATAAATCAAAGGTTGAACCTGAACACCCATGGTTCTAATGATTTCAGTATGTAGGTAAGGAGGATTATGCAAAGTCAAAGTCAAAAGTCTTTTTTTTTTTTCAATTAGGCACAAAAAGGCACTTTTAAACGTCATTTTTACAAAAAAATATAATACCTATCTGATTCTAGTCGCCCCTTCCAAAAGGTAGTTTTCGTATGAAGAAGAATGGGCAAGAAACTTCACCGTTCTTTTAAAATGTTTTCATAATATCTTGTATACACTAATTATATAATTACCTATATGTGAAGACAATGCACCTAGAATAAGATTACTATTACCACGATAGGTAAAAATAATTAAAAATGAAGGAATGACATAAATTAATTAAGTAAGTATGTGATAGATGCATGGTGCTCACATACTTACAAACATTGTAAAATTATACGATATTCCTAACATTTTAACAATTAATACTAATAATAGTGATGTGGTGGCAACATGTTCCCCAGACACACTCGCGGCTCTGGAGAGCAAACACCCTGCCCCAGTGGATGGTCTTTCTTTTTCCGAACCCCCTGATCCGGATAATCACTCCCTCACCATCACAGGTCGAGAGTTGGTCACAGCCGGACCGGCTCCGCTGCCGGCCTCGACGGCCTGAGTCCTCAGCACCTTAAGGACCTTATTTGTTCAGGTGCCGGGACAGCTGGTGAGTTGCTCTTGAAGGAGCTGGTTTTGATTGACCTCATACTCTCTGGCAAGGTGAACGAGTCCGTCATAGACATTCTATATGGGGCCAATCTATGTGCCCTGCGTAAGAGGGATGGCGGCATTCGTCCCATTGCCGTGGGCACTATACTTACCGTCGTATGGCAGCCAAGATTTGTTGTAAATATTATAGTGAGGCTGTTTCGGAAAAATTTCAGCCCCCGCAGCTAGGTTACGGCTTCAGAGGGGGCTGTGAGGCTGCCGTACACACCTTGTCAACCTACCTAAATTCTGATAAAGGAGAGGTCATCCTGAAGGTTGACATAAAGAATGCCTTCAATTCTGTTAATAAGCAAGCAAGGTGTCCCACCTTGCTGGCAGAAACTAAAAAAGAAATACCCCAAATCTATAGTTTCCTTTGGCAATGTTACAGACACTCCTCTAAATTACTGTTTCGAGATAACCTTCTGGAATCTGCTGTTGGTTGTCAACAAGGTGACCCCCTCGGGCCAGTGATTTTCAGTTCAGCCATTCCCCCAATTATTCGTCAGCTAAATTCCAAATTTAACGTTTGGTACCTCGATGATGGAACCTTGGGAGGAGATGTAGATACTATTTTAAATGACCTTAAATTCCTAAAAAATTAACTACATTCCATTAGCCTTGAACTCAACCTTTCAAAATGTGAACTATATTTAGCAGACAGTACTGACAGACATCACACACTTTCTAAATTTAACGCAGTAGCCCCAGAAATTAAAAAAGCTCTCTACGTCTGCTTGGGTCACCTATCTTCGAGGATTCCTTTCCCGTTTTTATTGAGGAACTATTAAAAATTTCAATGACGTTTCGGAAAGATTACTCCAAATTAACATGCATTCGGCCATAACCTTAATTCGTTACTGCTGTTTCGGCCCTAAATTAACATATTTTCTTCTCACTTCTCATTTATGGAAACACACTCATCTTTTAGACAAAATGGACCAAATTATCTATCTATACATTAACTTCGATCTTAAATGTGGCCCTGGACGACCGAGCTCCAGCTATTCTTCCTTTCTGTATGGGAGGCCGCTAAATTTCCAGTATTAGTTTACCGGCTTTCAAATCCTCGGTCCACGGTACTGAGAAATTAACCAGGAAAATCCTAGCCCCCACACTGATTAATTTTGATGTGCCGTGCCTCACCGAGGCTATGGATGCCTGGAGACTCGCTTGTCCGAATTCAGATCCACCTGACAACCCATTTTCCCAGAGACGGTGGGATGAGCTGCTCTGCATAGTACAGCACAATTTTACTTGACACTTCTGCTACTGCTGCGGAGCGTGCGCGCCTGTTGGCTGTGGGTAAGTGGGAGTCGGGCCTGTGGCTTCATGCACTACCGTGATCGAACTTAGGCACCTTGTTCGACGACACTACTTTCCGCATCGCTGCTTCCCTGCGACTAGGAGCTCCTTGATGTTCTCCTCATCGCTGTCACTGTGGCGAAGTTGTCAACAGCCTCGGACACCACGGTTTGTCTTGCAGCCGAAGTGCGGGTCGCTTAGCGCGGCACGTGAACATTATTGACATCATCCGACGAGCTCTTGTCACCGTCGGCGTTCCAGCTGTATTAGAACCTAATGGCTTGGCACGCGATGATGGCAAGAGACCATTTATTTCCATGGAAGGTGGGTAGGCCTTTAGTGTGGGACGCGACGTGTGTCGATACTCTTGCGCCATCCCATCTTCCTGGCTCAGCGTGCTGTGCTGGCGCTGCCGCTGCGGCTGCAGAAAACCTCAAGCGGCGAAAGTATACTAACCTTATAGGTAACTACCTAGTCTTGCCATAAATATTGTCACGAAGAAAAACATTCTTTTTTATTGCAAATAATATTTATTACTTTTACAGTGTGTTAGTTTAATACATAAATATAAAACAATTTAAAATATAAAAAGCTTATTCGAAGTGGTCTCCATAGGCTGCAATACAGTCCTTTAAACGTTGAGGCGAGTTATCAATAGAAGCACGCACTCTTTCCATCGGAAAATTCTTCACTGCCAATCGTATTGGATTGTTTTAGGGACTCCAAATTATCATGGCGTTTAGAGCCGTACTCTCTAAAACTGACCATAAATCATCATCCAGCGGATTAAGATCGAGACTAGACGACGGCCAGTCTTCAGCTCTGATGAAGTCCGAAACGTTCACTTCCAACCAAGACTGCGTGGCCGAGCATTCACAAAAATATGGCTCTGTCACTCCTTCATAGCTAACACCCCACCAAACCATCACCGAAGTCGGATAATGCCCACGTTGCACTCTGTCGCCTAATTGGGAAGCTGCTTTAGAGCTTTGAGCATAAAAACGGTCATTTTGTTTGTTAAAATGTTGCTCAATTGTAAAGATTTTCTCATCCGTAAACAAAAAAAATCTGTGACCTCCCTTTGCGTACCGCTTCAGTAGTTGTTTCGATTTTACCACCCTATTCTTTATTAAATTATCAGTTAAAAAATGACCAGTGCGTCTCTTAAAGGCTACAAGTCCTAAGTCATATTTTAAAATACGCGACATGGTTCTGGGTGCTATATTCATCTCCCGAGATAAAATCTTTTGCTTTCGGACAGGATTCTTCGAATTCTTTCCCTTACTGCTTTGACCACCTTTTTCGTACGAACACTACGTGGACGGCCAGATCTTTTTCTGTCACAAACACAGGAGTTCTCATTTCACAGACGCCAGCAGGTCAACCTACCCGAAACTGTCAAATTTTCCCAATCAACTATGAACTTTATGTTTTAGCTTTAAAGTTGAAAATCTATTAAATAAATTTGACAGATTGTAGTAGGTTGATGTGCTGGCGTCTGTACCTATTAATAGCCCGGTAGGTACACAAACATTTGACTAATACCAAGCGTATGGTTTTAAAAATTGCATTTGGCTCCATACCAACTTTGTGTAATGCAATCACAGCGATTCGGTTCTCTTTATCACCCCACTCCATTTTAATATCGGAAAATATTGTACAATGTATTGGCGCCAAAATTAGAAAACTCAATGAACAATCGTATAAAAATGACAGATTCCAATTTCAAATGTAATATCTTTCTTATTTTTAATTGTGTGTTATGGCCAGTCTAAGTATATTTTCGAGCCGTTTGGGGTTGAAACCCTAGGGCCGTGGGGTCCGAGTGCTCATGGTCTGTTCACTGAAATCTCTAAACGACTGGTTGACACTTCCCGTGACCCAAGGGCTGGTTTTTACCTTGGCTAGAGGCTAAGCATTGCCATACAACGTGGCAATGCGGCCAGTCTAAGGGTGCACCATAGAGTATAGTAACTAAAAAGGAATAGGTACACTACCAGTCCACAGCGATGCGGATGAATTTTTCGACGCTATATTTTAGCTTGTATAATAATAGGTAAGTATATTAGTTTTAATTTTTGTTTGTGGTGTACATTTAATGGTTTAATTTTAATAAATGTAATTGGTGAATTGAAAATAAATAAATAATAATAATAGTCAGTGTGTGAGTTTAAGTAATCACAGAATATAAAATAAATGTTTTAAAAAATAATATGAAGTAGGTACTTATACAATTAAATTGGCAACCAGTTCGATTTTGTCTAGATTCTGAATTGTTCTATAGAGCAGGACCAGCATGTTTCCAAGCATTTTTATCTTGAATATAATCCTCTAATTTGTAATATGCTTGTTTACAAAGTGTACTTTATAAATGAGTTAAATTTGCTTTCTTTTAATTCTAATATATCTTATGGTATTCTGTTGTAACATTTAACACAGTACCCCATAAAAGATGTATTTACTTTAGATAGTCTGAAAAATGGTTGATCTATTTTATCTTTATTTCTAGTATTAAAATTATGTATATCACTTAATTTATTAAAAAGATATAGATTTTTTCTCACATAGGTACCTACATAATATTTGCATAAATGAATTGGCAAGGTACCGTCACAGGTGCCTTCATGACTATAGTACAGAAGATGCAGTAATTTAGGTACGCCTATGGCAGTGTTAAAGCTAATAAAGAGCTGATTTTTCACAATGCGGATTGCTTTATTCGGAAGAATAAATACTGCGGTTTGACAGCTTTCGTATGGAAAATTTATTCTTCTGATAAAAATTATACGATTAATGAGAAATTAGCCCGAGAAATCATTTGTTTGAAATGTGTTACAAATAAAAACAGAAAAATACTTGGTTCTAAGTTATAACTAAGTTTTTTTAAATTTTTAATGTCGAACTCGATTTTTTGTGTGTCTCCTGTGTTAAATACATTTTATTTCTTTCTATATGCGAGGACACGAGGATCCGTTTTCCACAATAGGTATGCTTTCCTCTATAAAATTATAATCCTATATGTACCTACCTATAGGACTTGGGAACTTCTAATCAGCCGGCCGGCGTCCGTTGCCAAGATAACTAAAAATGGCGCACTAAGCAAGGTACCTATGTATTTATCGCCGATTACAACTATCTCTGACTAAATCGAAAATTATTGCAATACACCTGATAAGAAGTCGGAGCCTCGATTATCTTCAAGTTGAAGCTCCGATTACAAGTTAAAACCACGATTATTAAATTGACTCGGATTGACAAAATAAGGTCGTTGCCAAATGGACAGGTACAGGTACCTGTCTGTGTGTGTTAAAGGTGGGTAATAAGTAAATCCTGAGAATTGTTATGTTAATCCTGGATACACTTACTCAATATTGATCCTCATCGTTGTGTCGGTTTAGTACCATAAAATCATACAGTCTGTACCTACAGTCACAAGCGTAAACATATCGCTATGGACAGCTATGCAATAACATTTGATTTCATCCATTAATATATGACGGCAAATATGTGTGATCATTTTGTGGAAGGCTTAAACCAACAAGTGGCAGCACAAATATGTGACATCAAAGGAACTCCAAAACTATCTGGCGAGACAAGCGACGCCAAAATATAGAATGCTGCTTCGGCTTCAAAAATAAGTCATCATCATATTTAAAGTCAAAAGACAGTACAGTTAGTAGTAAAGTTCAGTACTTACCTATAATACTCGTAATACTGTTATTGTCCCACTGCATGGCAAAGGCCTCTTTTCATAAAGAGAAGGCACGAACATTGATCACGACGCTTGCTCAAGACGGGTTGGCGATTTCAGACTTATATTAACTACTCGTATAGTCCAGGTTTCCTCACGATGTTTTCCTTCAACGATGTCAGTAATGTCCAAGATAAACTCAGAAAGTACATATGAATTGAAGAAGTCACATTGGTACATGCCACCACTAATCATATATGTTAGCTGTATCTATCCAATGTTATTGGCATCCTTTCTCTATTTCTCACCTAATGACAAATTGACAATCTAAACTTCATCATATTAGCCCGGAATAGCCCGTATTGTGCCACTGCTGAGCATACGCCTCGATCTAACATAATAACGTAATTATTATTTTTGTTTTCATTCGAAAGAGCACGTACGCACTTTATTTTTGTACTTATATATCTATGTATTGATTTAATTAGATATAACATAATAATAATGAAAATAAAAGTTATAAAACTAAAACTAACTTAACTAAAACTATTGATAAATTAAAATATAGCGTCGAAAAATTCATCCGCATCGCTGTCGACTGGTAATGTACCCAAGAGACTGGCCGCATTGCCACGTTGTATGGCAATGCTTAGCCTCTGCCCAGCCCTTGGGTCACGGGAAGTGTCAAATAGCCGTTTTGAAATATATATATTACATCATGTCACATAATGCGCTAATCAAGTTATGTACCTAATACAGTAGATAATTCCAAAAGAAGTAAAAAAAAAAAAAAAATGAAAAAATGTATTGTGTTGTATTTTGAACATTTAGGGAGATTTTTAATAAGTTAATAAAACAGGTTTGAAAACTTAGAAGACCGGTTACAGTTTTAGTAGTCATAGTTTTTTTGGCAATAAACGACATAGTTATAACTGCAGGAATGCCAATATTACCATACCATAGTTTTAATTAACCTAGCTAAGACGTTCGATACGGCTGCGGTGGATTAACTTCTTAAGGTCTTAGAAAGCTGGAGACGCTAGGAATCCCAGAAGTACCTACCTTACGACTGGTTCAAAGCTATTACACAAAACGCATGCAATTGATGAAAATTGATGGCCTAATCAGCTATCTCTGCTTCGTGTAAATTATGGGATCCCGCAGGGCAGTATAATGAGTACCACACTTTTTACGCTACAGGTATGACACTAACGACATTTCCAACCTTCACACTTTCTATCGCAATCTGAAGAATTTTGAAAGGAATTCCTAATCCTCTTAATGTTTGAAAAACTCGTCTGCTCGACAGCGTAAAAAGTGCAATGAATTTTCGAATTGTCAAAATGACAGGCATTGCAATTGTTAGTGTGTTACGCAATTACCCTACTGGAAGTGAAAAACTCCGAAATAATACTTACGCGGACAATACCGTGATCCTGTTTTACGAAAAGTCGTAGGACCTTGTGTGTGTAGGTATACCTACTGCCGTGTGAAGAAGGTTTTGAACTAAGATTGCTCCCACAGTCTACTTATTGGAATAATCAGTGGAATAAGTAGACTTGGCTTCCCTTTACGTAGGTAATAAAGGTGTGACGAAATATTACGATCATAACACAAATATTAAATTATGAAAATGAAAATTTTATCAGCCTAGACACAGATATAAAAATCATAGTCCAAGTTTTTACTAAACAAAACCATTTTTTTTTTTTAATTTGCCGTGTGACCGTTGTGTTTCTTGCCGGCTCTTCTCCATAGAAAACGAGCAATTAGAACCGTGCACCTAGCTTTTCGTAAGTGCCCATGTAGGTTTATGTGAAATAAAATATTTTGATTTGATCAATTAGGGTTAAAATACAAACATAATTTGCTTACCTAACTCAGAGTAGGTAAGGACTTACCTCATATCATGGGGATTAGTGCAATATCTCTTAGTATGTATTATACACTTACCTACCCTGCACTTACCTATGCAGTGCCTAATGTAATGAATTTTATAAAATACAGTAACTATAAAGCCGTTAAAAACAAAACTCAGATATTTAACTGTAGTCTCTAGGTTGAGCTATAATATCCTTATTTCCTTTGTTGCTACATATTTAGGTACGCTCGTGGGAAGTCTTCAAATTAGATTTTCTTCCAAAGAAATTATGTATGGTTAGTACAGTTTCGAACAGCAGCGTTTAACTTGTCTCATCTCGGATCGCTAATAAAAAAGGTCCCTATCTGTGTCCATTGTGGCTGCGCATTAGCTAAATTGCATAAATGCAATTTAGCTATTCTGAATTTGACGTTTTTCATCTAAAATTTAAATTGTCTAACAAAATCTGACCATTTTTAATCGCGATTAAAAATGTCATGGACTAAAATTCACACGAACACCATTGCTTATATCTCGAAAATGGTGTGTCCTATCGCAAAAAATAATGACAATTTCGACCCCCTTTACCTTACCTTTAACCTTTACTTATACCCGTATTACTCAACACGTACAAAAAGTGAAAAATTCCATATAAAACACGTCGAGGCTACGCCACGTGCGCGCCTCCGGCTTTAAAAAAAATCACGTTGTAGGGCAACTAGTTTGCCCTACAACGGGGTTTTTTTTTAAAGTATGTACCACTTGGAGTCGTGATTGTCAAATTCAATCTGAATTGTGTCAAAATAATTTTAAATTTAGATTTTTTATTGCAGAATAGCGTGATTCTCTTATCCAAAAGTTAGTGATAGTTTAGTTCGGTGTACAAGAGAATCGACACCATTAGGTAGTAGGTGCGTATGTTTTTGCATTCCTTTAAAAACGGTTGCATGGTGAGTTGATTTATTTATCTTGGACCTTTGGAGGCAAAAAATACGAGCGCAATGCTCAAGTGATGCTCTACAACGAACAGCGTTTTAATTTGTATGTACTTATAACCTACCTTTCATTTCTTATAAGTATGTAGGGTACACGCTTAAAAAGATAAGATAAGCTATATAGTATATATTCTATCACTTTATCGAACATTTTGAAACCTCGGCTTTAGATTAGTCTGAACTGATTATGCAAAATTGATGATGTCCTTTAGAAAGGTCACTATATCACAAAAATACCTACATACATCAATGTATTTTAGTCCTATCAGGACCTGAGTGTTCCAAGATGCCAAGAGCCTGTATGAGTTACTTGTATGTATCAATTTGAACCATGAAATGTGTAATAATGACCGAATGGTGGTAAATATAGATTGACCGACGGTGGTAAATATAGATTGTACCTATCGTAAAAAAATATTTGCTCTGCCCAGGGAGAAAACAGGAAAACCTATCTACGTTTGTTCACACAACGCACCACGTTTTCTCTGTATAAGTGCACGAAGTTGGGGAGACCGGGGCTGGTTCTAACGGGGGTAAGAATTAACTTTAATATTCCCGCTAAACGGTAAGCGTTACAATCATAATACTCGGTTACCCAGCACTATTTACGCCGCCAAACGTGTCACGACTCATCAGTCCTCGGCCAATTGCCTCTTGCGGGAGTTGTGTGCAGCAAGCCCGGATTGCCAGATAAACGAACTTTTCGTGGTTTGCAATAATTTGACTTAAGATGTAGTTATTCACTCAATCGAATATAGTATTGCCCAGAATGAAGCAAGAATGAAGAATTGATAAAATTACTGTGCTATGCGTATGTTATTATTCCTATTGATTGATTTTATGTGATTAACTTTGTAAAAAAAGTGACATTGGGGCTAAAACTAACAAATTGACCGGGGTAAATATTAACATGTTAATACATACCCCGTATATGGGGCAAGTATTAACAGATGATTGACGAGCATAATACCTAAAGTCGTGTCTTTTTTATAGAATGAGGAACTACAAAAGGAAAAGGTACAACGTCCTAAGAAGTAGGATTTGAGACGGCTGCTCAAGAAATTATAGAAAAAAAACAGAGAGTACAGAGCAATTGCCAGAGAATATGATATTTGTCATGTGACACTTTTCACGTACGTCAAGAAGAAAAGAGAAGGCATTTCTGTTGAAATGGGTTATAAGAAAAACCGATTAGTATCACCAGAACAAGAAGCTATGCTAGCAGAATATCTAATCCATAAAGTTACTAAAATCTAATCATCAACAGATATTGCTTTTCGTTATATTATGCACAAATTGTTATAATAATATATGCTTTACTTTGACTGATTGAAGTAAGTTCCTAAAGACATAAGTAACTTGACTAATAATATAAGACATTATATTTGTTAAAATGTCAGTTATTTTACGAGATAAAAGTTGTTTTACTAGTTGTTTAATTATTTTTAATTAGCTCTTAAGGCTGCTCCTACATTTTGCATCTTCATACAAACTAAAAATCGCTCTAAATTAGTAAAATTAGTGTTTTTTTTAAATGTCCGTAATTTAATATCTTGATAAATGTGTCTTCCTCATGAATGTAAAGTTTCATTACTATCCGCCTTTTCATTTTTAAGAAATTTTATGATGAAGTTTGTATGGGGACGCAATATGTTCGAGCAGCCTTAACGGAATAGATAGTGTAACTTACATTTTGAATCTGTGATTGAAAATAGGTTAATTTGATAGAACCCAAGTTGATTAAAGATATTTATGAATAAAAATGGTGTTTTCATAGAATTATTTAATTGAAAAAGTCCCATGTTACATCTTGCCCCTTGCGTTAATACTTACCTCAGCCCTGTTAAAACTTACCCCCAATACGGGGTAAGTATTAACAACTGACTTTTTTCTTTTAAATGCATGTAATTCTGAAAGTATCTGTCTTGTTCACGTTTTCTGTAACTTTATTAATAGCTGAATAACTAACGTATGATGTTAATCGAAAACAATGTTAAAAAATCTATTAGGATAGAAAATATAAACTAAAATACAAATTTTGTTAGAACTGGCCCCGGTCTCCACTAAGTTCTCCTATTTCTGTATGAATGGTCAGAAGAAAACCAAATCTATCCGAGGCATGTACTTAAATTTTGATCAGAATACAGCAGTGTTTTTTGCACGTTTTTAGTGATGCTAATTCATTTTTTTTTTTTACAATCATCTACAAGGTTTATCCTAAATCCAATTGTTTCACTGACTGGCGAGGTGACACTCTTCAGCTAGCCAGACATTTTTCTCGTGGCTACTACTTTAAGTTTTCTATATTAACTTAACCAAAACCCATATCACGATTTCCAGATGAAGCTTAAGTATAAGTCGGTAAAGTAACTCCCATTTCTGTTTGAATGATCAAAAGAAAATCTAACCTAACCGAGAGGGTGTAAGAAACACAACCGTATGAACAGAACAAACAGAACCCAACCTATCCGAGGTGAGGAGCTAAACTTGTCGAGCTCGCTTCGCTTGCTCTTATCAAACGATTATTATCTACATATTATCATCATCCTGTTGGCGTTCCTGGTGACGGTGGCGCACCTCGTAGCAATTGCCTAAGGTGCAAGGTAATATTTTGCTTTGGTAGTTAGGTAAATATTGACACATAGAAAACTACTGGCTCTTCAACAAAAAAATAAACCTCAAAGATCCCAAAATCACGCCAAAGGATACCGACGGACAAAATGTTTGCCGGCAGCACTGATTAAAAACAACGTAACAAACAGATAATCTAGGATCAAGGATCTAGGCAGAACTCAGAAAGTTTACTGCCGACGACATACCTACAGTGCGCGCCATTGTTCAGATATTATGTTAGGCTCCAATACCAATAACGCTCATTGAGCGAATAATCAGGCCACAACGCGTTCTGGGATTTTCAAAACAGCCACAAACCGAAATTCGCGTTATGATTATTTTGATACTCGATCGTAAGGCGTTCTGGCAATGAAGAAAAGCTACGAGGAATTCTAAGCCTCTTTTGATGCAAGCACAACGCGACGGTCACGCTCATACTGCATTGATGTGACGTTTGACCGGATCTAGCCGAGGGCAGATGAAATAAAATCCAAGATGGTGGCTGCGAAAATTTTTCGTCATGGCTTTCATGGTTTTCGAGGGATATTGAGGTCAAAATGAAATTCCAAGATGGCGGTTTGCCTTATAGCTCAATACCCAATAACTATCTACTTTAACACCTGCGACGGACATTTTGTAAAGATATTATATCATAATATTGTAATAATTACTAAATCTAAATCGTAGTCGGCTATCGGGTCAGTCCGTAACGTTAGCCCTGATAACACACAGATAACACTATCCCCCTCAAATCTTTTAATAACTTTATTTAAATGGACGTCATACAATGTGTAATGTTATTATAGTAAAATATTCTTACTATGATTGCCACGTTGTTTGGTCTAGACTCTAGTGATGGCAAGCGCGGCAACAGAGTGTGGGGAAGGGGGTGTTTGATACCAGTTCAGGCCATGTCGTTGAGTTTTTTGAAAAATTTGGGTTGCAGCCCCAGTTTGCAAAGAATGGTGTATTTAACTACCAAGAGAAGAATAAATTAAGTAAAACTAGTCGATTATTTTAATGAATCTATAGATATAATGTAATATCAATTTAATTTTATTGTGTACTTTAATATTGATAAAAAAATTATTATTACAATCCGGACAGCACATTACTCGTTTTGCACTCTCCTAAGTAAATATTCGGACTATGCTGATTAATTATTTTGAGGTAATCGTAAATCTTGAGGTTCAGCTTTAAAAAACACGCCATCTATTAACCACAACTAACACTGCAACTACCATCACTTGTCAATAGATGGCGCTTAATCAACTATAGTCACTACCTACGTCTTGGTCGGCCAATTAGGGTCTTTCTCATCAATTCCAGCTATTGCCTGCATTTTATCAAAAGGTAACATCATAGGGTCTGTGGGAGGCATCTGTACCGTCGCAGCGAGTACCGGGGTCTTTCTGCCCTCCTTTAGTAATAGAACTTTGATCAGTGATCGTTCCCCGCCTTGACCTGTTACTGGACGGAACAAAACATCCGGATTTATATTGTCGTCAAATACTTCTTCGATTTTCGTCGGGAATTTCAGCTTTCCGCCCGGTGAGAGGAGAGGTACCTGTAATTTTGTTATATTTAGGGCTTATTTGGTATTTTTTATGCCAGATTATGAGGATAACGATAATGTTGCAAGGATTTAGTACAACACAAAATTGATAACTTTAAGTCCTTGTCCTCGATGACATTGTATATCCGATATCAAGCAGCCGAGGTGCCTACAGCTGTTTTTTTTAATATACTCTGTGTCACTCAGGTTAGGTCCATTATTCAACATTGTATTTTGGAGTGCTTATCTGGTGCATTACATGGATAACGACTAGAAAGGGGCAGATAATAATTTTATGAATATTACCTTAATATAAGGGTTAGACACTTTATAGTTGACGGTGTGCACGTGGAACAGTATGGACAGTCCTATGACCGCTTTATCTTTAGAATTGTTCTCTATTATCAGCGTTACACGGAACACCGGGCCAAGACCTTCCACCTGAAATATAATACAATGAACAGTTAGCTGTCATTCCTTGCAGTCAGCAATTACCTTCTAATTACGAACGACAAATTGGATAAACAAGAAACAAGGTTATAGTCTAATATTCAACCTTAATTAGCGATGTGTAAGCATTTTAAACGAATATGAACATTAATCGTATAAAAATAAGGTTAATATCCGTATCGAACGCTAGTTCACATTTGCTGTTATAGTATTTTTATCTCACAAAGCGACGCGCGCTTTATTTATGGTTTAACAAGTGTACAAACGCGCTGTGAATGTGTGTGTAAGCGCAGGAGTTACCGGTACCGTACGAGACAATGGCGAATTCGGAAGTGTGTGTATGTGTGCGCGTGTGCGTCACGACGCTATTCATCTTCACGCACACATTCACAGCGTGTTAGTAGACTTGGTTTCTACAAGTAAAGCACGCGTCTCTTCGTGACATACAAGAACTGAACGAATAAGAACACTATCACCATAAAATATCGGGGTCACCAATTTAGAGGTATGAGGAATAGGGTGTAAAGTTCACTTCGTCCTTTATAGAAAAGGGAGGATCCTCCGACCAGACGGGTGTCGGTTCCGGCGGGCAACTGCCCAACGATTCATATCGGATAGTCTTATATGTATATGTCGTTCGCGCGGTAAACTAATTGCGCGATGCAGGATTAGCATGACGTCAGGTCTTTGATGCGTAGTTCGCATGTGGTGTGGTGACACGGTGTCACATCACATCCACAAAATAAGGTTCATATTCGTATGAAATGCTTACTTTACTTGACAAAGAAAAGTGCAAGTAAAAGGTAAGCAAAGGTAGACCCACAGCTACACTGTTTGGGAAGTGGTGGTGTTGCTTACTACGTCTTTGTTTTTATGATGGAACAGGGTTTAATTTGTTTGTATCATTTTGACAACCTAATTAATATTATACACCCACATTTCGCCACTTATGTTTAAGTCCCATGTAATAGGGGGCGAGCCTATTGCCATCACCTGCTACAGGTACACCTCTGCCCAACCCTTCGGGGAAACAAGGCGTGATGTTATGTTATGTTATTAATATTATAAAAATGTGAAAGTGAGTTTGTTTATTTGTTTGTTGTTTACGCTTTCACGCTAAAACGGCTGAACGGATTTGGATGAAATTTGGCAAATGGGTAGACCATGACTTGGGTTAGGACATACGATACTGTATATCCCGATATTCTCGTGGATGATCGAGACCTATGCGGGTGAAACCGTGGGGCGCAGCCAGTAATTTATATTTTTTTGTTAGGTATAAAAAAATTATATCTTTACCTCGGCAGTAAGTCTCATAGACTCCATAGGTCCGATGCCCACTGAGTTATCAGACTTTTCATGCGCCTCCAACAAAGTCTTCGCGGCCAACAGGCGAAGTCTATTCAACTCATGTTGGAATGTCTCGTGCATTACTGCAATATAATCAACAAAAAAATAATTGTAATAAAAATATTAATGTATAGTATTTATATGTTTAGGGGCATGAGGAACAGGGTCTAAAGTTCACTCATCCACCATAGAAAAGGGAGGATCCTCCGACCAGACGGGTGTTGTGCCTGGCGGGCCGACTGCCCGACTGTTGATTTCGGATAGTCTTATCTATGTCGTTCGCGCGGTAAACTCTAATTGCGCGATGCAGGATTTGTGTGACCGGTGTGACGTCATGTCTTTGATGCGTAGTTCGTATGTGGCGGTGTAACCGCTACATATGTAAAGGCTTGTACCTGTACAAAATCTATTGTATACTTAATATATAAACCATTTTAAGCCATCCTTCGCTTGATTGAAAGCAAAACAGATGTGGACCCAGTTAACCATTATCCATTTTTAAAAGGGGTAACTGTCCGCGGTCCCAGTGCCATAGTGGGCCGAACGACCCCTAACCCCTCGAAACCTCGTACAGTTCTCGATGTTTTTGGTTGGTATATTGGCGTGTGCTAGCTGTCATATGGCTATTAATTTATAATTTAAATTATGTTTTGCGTAATGTAAATTATCTTGTATACTATTATATAGAATCATTTTTTTTTTCTAACTGAACAGACAGCTGTGCAGCTGGGGAGTTTGTTGCGCCGCTTCTTCCCAGCAAAAGCACTAGGAAGTGGTGAAGGGTGGGCGTTTTGGGGGACTGTCATAAGTAATTTTGACCTTCGAAAAGTGCTGATTCTCAGCCTAGTTTGAATAAATGACTTTTGAAAACATCTGCAATAGGGATGTTGACTGGGGAAAAAAGAAACAACACTATTTAGTCCGTCAGACAGATAATAAAAAAATATTAGACACGTATTTTTTGCTATATCATATTAATAAAAAATGGTTTAGATAAAACGCGTTAAAGTTGGAGAGGGGCTCGCTACATCACAAGTCAGTATAAAATCTACCGGGGAGTGACGTCATGCCACATTTTAACGTCAATACGTTAAAATGTGGCATGACGTCAATAAATGGATCACGTAAAAAAATTTTTTTTTTAAATAATCTACTTGACGGACAAAAAAAATTCTAGTCAATATCCCTATATTATACCAGAGTGAGAAGGAGTGTACTCACACCCTCGCTCTCTCATAGACTGCTCGAGGAACAGCTTGGACTTCTTGGGTATGAGCCAGGGCTTCTGGCCGGTCAACACGCTGGGTGACATCTGCACACGTAAGAATAAGAAGGAGTGTACTCACACGAAGCGTTCTCTCGCTCTCTCATAGACTGTTCGAGGAACAGCTTGGATTTCTTGGGTATGAGCCAGGGCTTCTGGCCGGTCAGCACGCTGGGTGACATCTGCACACGTAAGAAAGAGAAGGAGTGTACTCACACGAAGCGTTCTCTCGCTCTCTCATAGACTGTTCGAGGAATAGCTTGGATTTCTTGGGTATGAGCCAGGGCTTCTGGCCGGTCAGCACGCTGGGTGACATCTGCACACGTAAGAAAGAGAAGGAGTGTACTCACACGAAGCGTTCTCTCGCTCTCTCATAGACTGTTCGAGGAACAGCTTGGATTTCTTGGGTATGAGCCAGGGCTTCTGGCCGGTCAGCACGCTGGGTGACATCTGCACACGTAAGAAAGAGAAGGAGTGTACTCACACGAAGCGTTCTCTCGCTCTCTCATAGACTGTTCGAGGAACAGCTTGGATTTCTTGGGTATGAGCCAGGGCTTCTGGCCGGTCAGCATGCTGGGTGACATCTGCACACGTAAGAATGAGAAGGAGTGTACTCACACGAAGCGTTCTCTCGCTCTCTCATAGACTGTTCGAGGAACAGCTTGGATTTCTTGGGTATGAGCCAGGGCTTCTGGCCGGTCAGCACGCTGGGTGACATCTCTACCCCAGCCGCGTGCGCACTAAAGTCTGCTGTGCGCTTTAGTATCTTTAGCATTAGGTTGCCACCTGTGGATTGATGAAACGCGTTTCATTCAACATTTGGGGTAACAGCCTCATTTGTGAATTTCAGTCAAACTATTAACTAACTAATTAACTTAGAATATTTGAATTTAACGTCTAAATAGGGATGTTGACTGACAAAAAAAAATATGTTCAGTCAGATAATTTAAAAAAATGACAAGTATTTTTTTTGCTTTATCATAATAATAAAAAATTGTTTAGATTAAACGCATTAAAGTAGGGGGGAGTGGGGGCTCGCTACGTCACAATTCAGTATAAAATCTACCGGTGAGTGACGTCATGTCACATTTTAACTCAATGTATTGCCGTAAACTTTTGATTACGTAAAAAAAGAATAATACATGTCCAATATTTTTAAATAAACTATCTGAGCGACCAATATTTTTTTTTAGTCACCATCCCCATTGTCTGAGTGAGTTGCACAAAAAAAAAAAAAATAGGAAGTTACTTACCACCAGTTACTATTATGAACACATGTTCCTCTTGTCCTAACTGACCAAACTTCATGACCGACACCACATCTGAAATATAAGCAAAAATATCACAAAATCATCAGAATCACAGTGTAGCACCGGCACTATGTACTGACTGCACTCCGTGAACATTGTACGTGACACACACCTCTCACAAACAGGGTGTCTCTCTTCGATCAAAATTAGCTCTAGATTAAAAACCACACCGCTCAATTGGCCGCGATTGCACATAACTTGATTATAAACCTTAACACTCAAACGTAAAGTTTATTATCGTATGCAATATATGTATTTACAATATATATGCAATATATTTACAACTTCGATTGAATGTTTATGGAAAAATAAAACATAATTACTAAGCAATAAGGTTGAAAAAACTAGTTGTAAAATAAGACCACAACATTATTTATGGTCTTATCTCCCGGCCGTTATTGATGCGCGAAATGAAAATCTAGTATTATTATTGAGATCGTGTCTCCACGTGTCTCTCCGCGCCTTGCCGTCATACAGACGCAGCGTGACGCCCAGGTGCAGTACTGTGTCATGTAATGTCGCTGACTGCACTATGGGAACATTGTAGGTATGTGTCACGGACCTCTCACAAACACGGTGTCTCTCCACGCCTTGCCGTCATACAGATGCACGTCATCTGACGCCAACGCAATGCTCGTCAGCGTGACGCCCAGGTGCACTACCGTGTCATGTAATATCACTAACTGCACTATGAAAATATTGTAGAATTGAAGGTATGGGTCACGCACCTCTCACAAACACGGTGTCTCGCCGCGCCTTGCCATCATACAGATGCACGTGACCTGACGCCAGTGCGACGCCCGTCAGCGTGACGCCCAAGTGCAGTACTGGCATTAAGGTCATGGCTACAGGACGGTGTTCTAGCGTTAAACACCATTGCTTCTTACCCTGGAATTAAAGTTATAGAACTGTTTAATCACTCGTTACCTGAATACAAAATAATGAAAAAGCACATTTTGGAAGCTGAGGAAAAAGAACAAGGAAGTACCTCCATTGAAAAGGGAGGATCTCCCAACTAGACGAGTGGCTTCTGCCTCATTATTGTTGGGATGTTCAAACCATTAGATTTTAAACATAAATTTTAATTAGATTTTTTGTATTTCCTTTGTGCGTTTTTCTTGCTGTGAAAAACTACGGTTTATTCGCCGTGTGTAGGCATGTAACGGAGTGTTATAAGGATCACTATGGTAGCTTGTTGAGAGATATTATCTACGGCGCGGTTTTACGCCGTGTGTAGGCACGGTGACGGATTGTTGTACCTATGGATCACTATGGAAGGATGTTGACAGACACGGCGTACCGTAAAGAAAACGTGCCGTGTACAAAGGGCCTTAAAGGTCTCAATATAAAAACTGACTTTAGACCTGTGAAATTAAGTTCAAAACACAAAAACTAAGCTTAAAGTTTAAAGCTTGCACCAAAGTTAGAACTCGTTCTGTACTAAGATAGGTAATATTTCTGAACACACCTTCTTACTATAGCACGCCATGGTATGGTCAGCACAAATGACCATGACACTACTGTCAGCGGTCACCACCTCTATGGCGATGATGTGATCATCAGTGTTGAACAGCAACCGACCCTCGGGCCAATCTCTTTTTAACACGCATACTGACTTTTCTCTGAAAAGAAGAGTAAAAAAAACAATGAAAGTTTCAATCTTTGCCTTTCTTCTCAAGTATTGCCACGAAAATAACCAATCCTTTGATAAAAATATTATTTTGCCAGTCAGCAAGTTGGGAGCGAGCGGGATGCGGGAACAGCCCCCGCTCAGACCTGAGTCCCTAATCAGTCAGCTGCCTAGATAGAATGCGCCAATCATTTACCAAATCGCCTTTAATGGAGGCTATTTTAACAGCGAAAGTAATATGAAATCCAAAAGAAAAAGTTTTCCAAATATCTCTAACTTTTATAATAATCTATTCTTTCTAATTAAAAAAAAATAATTCAAAAGTCATTTATTCAAACTAGGCTGAGACTTTTCGAACTTTTCGAACGTCAAAATTACATAAGACAGTCCTCCAAAACGCCCACCCTTCACCACTTCCTAGTGCTTTTTCTGGGAAGAAGAAGTGGCGCAACAAACTCCCCAGCAGCACAGCTACCTGGTCAGTTAGAGAAAAAAAAAAAAACTATACAATTTCTGCAATGCACTACATACTCTGGAAGTGCCAATAATATTGTGCAAAGGAGTGAAACAAAAGCAGTGTTTGTAAAGGTGCCTTCAAAACTCGAATAGCAATAAGTCACACCTTGTAGCTATAGTTATTCTGTAATCAACAGTATACAGTCCAGTGGTTATCATTTGGTATGGCGTTTTCTTTACCCCACATATTTTGGCCTGGACAAATCAAACATAATAATTATCAAAAAAACATTTGTTCTACAAAATGTTCGTATTATCACCTTGCACTGCGGGAGAGGGAAGTCAGAAGTATAGACTCAGCAGTGAGTGGAACAAGGCTGCCAAAGTTGATGATGAATGCAGGAAAGTTGGACAGATGCTTCACTAATTTAATTTTAAGGGGAAGGCCCCAAACAATCTGTTGAACTATTTACTTTAACTGTTCTTCTGTAAAATGTCTTGTTTAACTATTTAGTATAACTGTGCTTCTGTATATTGTCTTGTTGGACTATTTAATTTAACTGTGCTTATGTATATTGTCTTGTTGAACTATTTACTTTAACTTTGCTTCTGTATATTGTCTTGTTGGACTATTTATTTGTAAATAGTTCAACAAGACAATATACAGAAGCACAGTTAAATTAAATAGTTAATTTAACTGTGCTTATGTATATTGTCTTGTTGAACTATTTACTTTAACTTTGCTTCTGTATATTGTCTTGTTGGACTATTTATTTGTAAATAGTTCAACAAGACAATATACAGAAGCACAGTTAAATTAAATAGTCCAACAAGACAATATACAGAAGCACAGTTAAATTAAATAGTTAATTTAACTGTGCTTATGTATATTGTCTTGTTGAACTATTTACTTTAACTGTGCTTCTGTATATTGTCTTGTTGGACTATTTAATTTAACTGTGCTTATGTATATTGTCTTGTTGGACTATTTACTTTAACTTTGCTTCTGTATATTGTCTTGTTGGACTATTTATTTTAACTGTGCTTCTGTATATTGTCTTGTTGGACTATTTATTTTAACTGTGCTTCTGTATATTGTCTTGTTGGACTATTTAATTTAACTGTGCTTATGTATATTGTCTTGTTGAACTATTTACTTTAACTGTGCTTCTGTATATTGTCTTGTTGGACTATTTAATTTAACTGTGCTTATGTATATTGTCTTGTTGAACTATTTACTTTAACTGTGCTTCTGTATATTGTCTTGTTAGACTATTTAATTTAACTGTGCTTATGTATATTGTCTTGTTGAACTATTTACTTTAACTGTGCTTCTGTATATTGTCTTGTTGAACTATTTACTATAACTGTGTTTCTGTATATTGTCTTGTTGGACTATTTATTTTCGCTGTGCTTTTAGGTATAGGTATTGTCTTTGAATTTGCAGTTTGTCCAACTAATGCCAATTGTATAAGTAAGTGCTTACTTATAAATCATGACCTAACATCCTATCATCAACTTTTCTTTTAATTAATTCTTCCACACATTAAACCCAGTAAGAACCTAAGTAACAAGTCCCATTAATACTGACCTGAGACAACTGACTAAAAGTCTGTGGATCCAATAAGATCACATCTCCATCCTCCGTAGCAATAACAACACAGCTCACAGAGCACTTATCAATGGAGTGCATCTTCAGAGTGCCAATGCATACAATCTCCGCATTGTTCTTACTCGGTAAGTCTGTGTTAATCTCCAAGTATTCTAATTGCTGTTCCGGTGATAGCGTTAGGATATACTGTGACTGTGCTGTTAGAGTTTCGTGAGGTATTGCTTTTAGGCTGTCTATGAGAGGTTTTATTGCATCTGTGTTGTGGTTGATTGGGTTTGTCAACTGGAAATAATAAAATATTTTTTTCTTTAGTATCCTATAAAATTTGAACTCCACATTATCTAGCTCTAATAACAAATCAGTTACCAGTAGGACAAAAAGTTTTTTCAAAAGAACTGAAGAACTGATTTATGTATCTACATTATTTGCAAATAAATATCAAATCTATTCTATTTTAAAATCCATGCTTTATGTACAAATCAAAGTGAAAACCATTTAGTGCCAAGTTGGCTGTGATCTAAAGACAAGTTTATTATTGTGTTTTATTAGCTTACAAGTTTGTGTCAGCCGATGCTACTGAGTTTTCCAAAAAAGGATTATCATTAGAATAACAAAAACAAAGTGCCAACCTGTTTCCATACTTCCATCTCGCACATGCTAAGCTCAGTAGACGGCAAATAGTACTTATAGAACAACTTCAAATTTCTGTACATGAACACACAAGAGCTGTATGCTACGGCCACTATGGGAACGGATCGCGGTACTGTCTCATTAATATAGAAGCCAACCACGCCCAGAGGTAGGTCGGGTAGTAAAGTGTCTGATATCTGCATGGCTCCTTTGAACACCTGCAAATGCAATAAAGGAGATTTCAGAATATTTCATGAAGTCACAGGCCGATATATTAAAGAAAAAAACGAGCAAGCCTTACAGTAGCCGCTCATAATGTGTAACATCTGACCTTGATATTTAGCAACATTAAGGTAATAAGCAACAGTGATGGGGCGGGTCCTCGCCGAGGTTGTATAAGAAGGCCAACTCTAGCACCGCGCGCGCTCATTGGTCAAATCAAAAAACGCGCGCTTCCCTGGCTTCCTGTAATACACTTCCGTCCCTTTCACGAAATTACTCCCACATAGGATGATGTGCAAGGCGGAAGATTAATTTCCCAACTGGGCTTGGCTGAAGAACCATGTATTTATTAAAGGCTTTACATTGACATTGGTCGTTTGAGTAACTGTAATCAACTTACTTTCAACTTAGGCCCATCCTCTCCTCGTCCGAAGTCTGCGACTAGCAGTTTGACCTCGTTATCATTGTGTAAGTCCAGTAATGCCAAGTTTTGAGGCAAAGTATTCAGATCTATGTCATCTGTTCCTACTTCTACGTCTAACCAACGAGTCATGCTTCCCATGTTTCGCATTAAATATAATAAATGATTTGGTTTTGAGTCTTTCAGGATTTCCTTTATAGCGCCGTTTGTTTACGTTTATTGTTGTCATAGCAACCAATAGCAACTGTCACAGATAACTTTAAACTAGTCGGAGAGCAACTGTTTCTTTTGAAAGTGACACTAACGACGTTATTTTTGTTTTATAACGTACTCCAAAACTCTAAAACACAAATTTAACAATTTACGAATAGAAAAACATCTTTTCTGTACAACTTATATATTTTTACAATTTATCTGTTTGTGAACACTTGAATACATTGCAATCTAGGTTATCTAATTTTTATTTATTTCCTACTTCATGCAAGAAGATGAGACTCTAATGCATAACCTCTCTCGCAAACACACGTTATCTGGTGCGTTCAGAAAGCTACCAAATTAAAACGAGGATATTTAAAAAAAATAAAGAAAATATACAGAATATCAAAAGAGAAAATTAACTAAAACAAAATTGTTGCAAAAAGGGCAATAATTTTGCAGCAAAAAAGATTAATCGATAAAAATAATGGTAATTATTAAGTAATGATTTTGCCTAATTACGACAAAAATGTTCCAGTATTTGAATTTCTGTAATGTTGTTGACGTTTATGGCATGCTATTTTTTTGTTTGTGATTGTGTTTTGTGTTTTAAAATCGACCGAGTGTTGATGTGTGCAATGTGCATATAAAACAAGTTTTATAAACTCATAAATGATCTAAAAACTTTATTTAGTTCTAAGTGCATGCCTAATATTTTTCTTGTTTTGTTTTTGTGATGCTTCGCGTTTTGGAATCGAAGGTAAGTTTACGTTGTTTAAACTTTTTGATACAATATCATGTTTTTGCAATGGTAATATTTAATTAAAGTTCGTAGCAGTTGGCAACAACTTTGTTTTTGTTGGTTTTAACTACTGTAAGTATAAATAGAAATAAAATACGTTACTTTATTTATCATGATTGTTTTAATCATAGTGAAGCTATGTTTGATGAAAACAGGAAGTCAAGTTTTGTAGAAGCAAATAATAAGCCTTCCCAATAAGAAAAGTTGAGAAGAGATCAACCTCAAGCAATAAAAAGAATCTTAATAATGCATGGGAAATTAGTCTATACCTACTATGTCACTAGCTTCCGCCAGTGCTTAGCTTCGCCCGCGAGATATCTTCATAAAGTAAACCCTGTTACTCAGTGATAATATAGCATTGTACTGGTGAAGAATTTTTTAAATTGGTTCAGTTGTTTTTGTGTTGATTCATTACAAAAAAAAATACAAATCTTTTCTCTTTATAATATCAGTGTTGAAAACTAGTATTTAAATATTTAATTAAGTACTATAGTACTCCGCTCAGTTGGTTAAAATTACTGCGGAAGTAATTAAAGTGCATATAAGATCAGGTACGATACTGATGATCTTTATCTTTACCTAAATTAATCAAAACCTTGATATATTTCCTGTACAAAATTAAATATGAATTTAAGTAAACGCACTACCTGCAACCTTCTATTTAAATAAGTACCTACAACAAACAAATATTATGTAATTTATTCTAATAAGGGGTTTATTTATAAATATTGCTTAAAGTTAAGTGACATTCAAATGTCAAAAATGTATGGATAAACAGTTGCTAATCATTACTTGACTTTAAGCAACGTTTATAAATAAACCCCTAAGTCATTTAGTTCAAATGGAAAAATCTTGCAGCTGTTTTACATTACTAACATAAATGAAACCTAAATTATTCAATAAGACCATGAATATTTTACTTTAAAATTTGTTATAAGTAATACAGCCAGCTTATTGCCAAAATCAGCAGTGCTTAGAAAATTAAGTACTTAATTAATTTATCAACAACAATATTTGCAAATTGTTGATTAGGTAATTTTAACTTCTCATATGGTTGAGGATGTTACGGTCTGTTGTAACAATGTACCCCTTTAATTTTGAAAACGACGATTACTACAAATTTGACTAGAATTTTTATTTTGATAGTTCAACAACATTCATTGCGTTATTTACGTAGCAGAGCAGATTTTTTTTTCGAACTTAGGGGATTAACACACGGCACCGCGCACCGCCGCGGTAGGCGGTGAAGCGGATCTCATGTCGCATTGGCCTCTAATAAATCCGTAGATGCCTAACACACATACACCGCCCGACCGCGCGGTCGAGCGGTGCTCGTTTCTACCGCAAACGGCTCCTACCGCGCGGTCGAGCGGTGCCGTGTGTTAATCGCCTTACTAATCATTGGATTAGCAATCTGTTTCAAAACGATTCAGATTCTGATTGATCGTATATTACGCAATTAGGGCACTGCTCGTCATAGTCATGGTATCTTTGTTCTATTGTGTGTATAGATCATTATATATGTAACATTGATTTTCCATGTTACATGTAATAGGTACCATACTTAATTCTATATGTGCTATTTAATAAAAACACATAATTTACTCCATGCCTTGGGTTTTCCATGAGTTATTTATTTCCACTATTTTGATTCGTTTTTCCAAGTGTTATTTCCTCTATTTGGATAATTTTCTTATTAACATTATTACCTCCTGTTTTGTTGCGCGAGAGGCATGTTTACGTGAATACCCTCCTTCCGGACCGTTTATTATCCTGTTGCAAAACAATGCGCGCAAACGCATCTTGACTCACAGGTGCAAAATCTCGCAGCGATCTCGGCTGCGGCCGGCAACTGTACTAAATACGTACATATATCAAGACACTGTTTCAATAATATGTGGACATCCAAGATTTTCGAAAAGCTTTTCTTATGCTGTTCTTATAGGCACAGTCATTTCTCACTTTCGGTTCTTGTAGAATAGAAAGTAGAGCGTGCCTCCGTTTATATGGCACATGGAGCTTTAGTTACTAGTTTTTTTACACAGTAAAATGATTAATAATAAAATTGTTTATTTATCCAAAATAATACACACAGACACAGTTCAAAGGAAAATGGCAGAAATACAATGAGCATAATAATATAGCTTTGAGCAAAAAAGATTTAAGTCTACAAAACATAGTCTATGTACCTATACAAAAATAATAATGAACCCTGTCTCTTAAACTAGGAGGCCTGTATCTTAAGAGACAATGATCGTCCAAAAATTGGTATTTACCTAATACAAACAACAACAGTCATGATTATGTTTGACAGGGATGACGATCTACAAACCCGAACCTAACTCCATTTACCATTTTGATGCCGGTGATATTGCATCAATTCGCGCCTATCCTGTTTGCAAAATATCTGGTCGTTTTTATGTTTCCGTACCTGAAGGGTGCCAAACGGAACCCTATTACTAAGCCTCCGTTGTCCGTCTGTCTGTCAGCGGGCTGTATCTCATGAAACGTAATAGGTAAACATTTGAAATTTGTACAAATTGTGTAAGTATTTCTATGCGTTTTTTGCCTAGTGGTACGGAACCCTTGGTGTGCAAGTCCGACTCGTACTTGGCCGGTTTTTGAGACATAATTGGACCTTTAGTATCCAGGAAATTCCACACAAAAAAGTACAACTACCAACATGTAACACAGGTGCGTATCAACAGGCTCTGCAACAATATTATTCTCGGTAGCAATCAGAGAAATTCCTCAATGACTCACCATGGTGCGGAAAATGGTCGCCACTCGCTACTCGCTAGGCGAGCGAGTGGTTCAGCAACTTTACTCTTAGTTTATTTGTCCTTTCTGTCTGGACGCTGTGGAAGGCTGACTCACCAACCTGTTTTGCTATCAAGGTGTTGCGCCTATTTTTGATTTTTCGAGTCAATAAAACTTTTAAGTTATGTAAGTTGTTGCGCAAATGATTCATCGCTACGCGCGTAAATATTTCGTTGAAAGAGACTTTAATTTCGAAACGCAACTGTAGTTAGATGTTTATTAAAATTGATTAAAACGAGCAGTTTGAAGTCTTACAATTCTTTTAAAAACGTGACTTTACCGCTCAAACTCAAACTCAAAGCATTTGTTTCAATTAAACCATTTACAGGCACTTTTGAATTGTCAAGGGGTCAGTCAGTCAGAAATATGAAGCTAGTTGCCCATTCCAAAGCGTAGGTTCCTATGGAGAAAAACGGGCAAGAAACTCCACGGGCACTCTTTTTAATCATAATATTCTTACAAAATATTAGTTACATCATTCATGTTGAAATTATACATGTGAGAACAATGTAGAAAGACGTGCACGTAAAAAGCGTCCATAATAAAAATATAAAAACAATTCAACAATTAAAATAAGCCGTGACAGATAAGAGATGACCAGTCCCTACTGATGGCGCCCGTTCACGAACATGACGCATGGATCAGCACCGTTTAGCTCAACCATTTTGAAGGGAACTTAACGATCCAACACACACGCCACCACCAGCGAGACATTTGAGTGAGCATGACATACTCTCAGCCGCCAGGGCACATCAAGTCAATGAAAGACGTACCCAGAAAAAGGGTAGCTTTATAGAAGGTACATGGTCACAGTGCTCACACATATGATATTAAGAGATTGAAGTTATACAATTCAAAGATATTTTTTGCAATCTTCAGCAGCTCCAACAATATTTTCGAATGCTAATCAATTAGTTTATACGCCCTTGTGGAGCTGGACCAGCGTTGAGCCAAGCATTTTTGTCAGCGATATAATCCCCCAGCTTATAATATGCTTGGCAGCATAGTGTGCGTTTTATACAAGATTAAATTTCGTTTCATTAGTTGTAGTAAATACCGCCTACGCTGTAACGGTCAGGCCCTAAATTTTTGTTCTAATCACAGCATGAATCTCGAAAGACCCGTTACCTAAATCAAAATGTGTTGAGAACCAATATGAACACTCTCAAAAACATCTTCACAAACGTCAATAACAAATAACAACCTGTAATTAGGAGTTAGGTATTCTTGGCAGTTTCCTACAATATCAATTAGGGTTCTTTAAAGTTTCACCAAAACAATGACACTGGTCGACGACCTCAAAGACCTTGCTATTACATATTTGGATGAACAGTATTTTACTTCCTACGCACGTGGCTTGATACCATGTATGGTAGAGGATTATACTTTATAGACAAGCAAGCAGACCAACAAGAGTCGCGGGAATTCGCTATCGTTACGTGTTGCTTTTACAAAACACAAAGATGAAACTGATTGAGATTTTATGATTTGAAAAACGGTGTGCATGTGCAATATTTTATTCTGAGACTACACAAAATTAAGTGTTCTGCAGTTGGGATGAACTTATTAACTCAAGGACAAACTTAACATGTTTTTGCAACTGCAAATTATTAAGTTGGTCGATTATTACTCGTTAACTTGTAGAGCCTACTTAGCTGTGATAGTTTTCCTTTTAATTTAGTTATATTGTATACTATTGTAGTGAATTCTTTCACATGTCCAGAACCAACCATTTAGCAATCTGGCAAGGGTTGGAGGGACACTTGACTAACAAAAAATTTGCACTTAAAGCTTAATATTTCGCAAACGGATCTCTGAATCACCACTTTGTCGGCGTAATTAATATGTGTACCCATGCCAAATTACAGCTTTCTAGTACTAAGATTCTCTGATCTAAGCCACAGACAAACGGAGGGATGTGGCGAAACTATAAGGGTTCCTTGTTGACTACGGAACCCTAAAAATGGTTCTAATTAAGCCTCGTTCAGACCAGCGCGATGCGACTCGAACAATACAAATTCCAAGAAAACTTCACGGTAATAGCCAGTGTCGCGTCGCGCTGTCGCGTCGCGCTGTCGCGTCGCGCTAGTCTGCACGAAGCTTTATGGTATGTGATAGCTGAATGTTCGGTGTATCGACCCGTTAACGTTGGACCACTATTTACACCACACTCTGTATGCTCAAATAACGTATAAATTCAAAGACTTCAAAGACAAATCATTAAATCTGAAGTTTTCTTTAATAGTCTCCGCTTCCACTAATATCCTGGTTTGTACTGCCCATTACCGAACATCTTTACTCTACCTACATTTTGAGATAGACTTGACAATAAAAAAATCTTGGGTTCAAACACGGACACGTATCTAGGTACATCAAAATTGTAGGTCTACCATAACAATCTTCACGTTTATCACGCCCATCCAGAGATACACAATCAGTTGTAGATGTAACATTAGATTACAATGACTATAATTAGAGCACATGTGGGCATCAGGTATTATCAGCGGTAGCCTGCGGGGGCTTACCAAGGAGACAATGAGAAAGCGGCCTCGATAACACTTGTGTAATAGACCCGCCGACGACCTTACCCTTGTTTATTAAGCTATTTGTTAAAACATTACAATGCCTACGTAATTGTTGTAAGGCTGGTGTTTGAATGATAACAGTAGCCTGCTTAATAAAACGTCGGTTTTCAATATCATTTGTCATCTCAGGTCCTCTCAGGTTCTGAGAAATTTTATTTTTACGTGCCTAGTTTTCGGTTTTTTTAAGCTAAGAAAATCATTTGAAATTTTCTTGTTCCCCTTCTTAGTTCCACGAAACTTCGTTTCCTTAGGGACTCCAGACTTTCCCAACTACTATTTTCAAATATTTATGGTCTGTAGTTTTTTCGAGAACAGTTCACGAACTAAATAGGACTCTAAGGTCTTCTAATTGGGCTTCTAAATGGAATTTCCAAACCTAAACTTATGATACGTACAAAAAATACGAATTTCAACGACAAGAATTTTCCAGCAACGATCCGTGTGAATTGTTTTTGTTAATTTGCTTCGACTGACCCTTGCTTGCTTGACTGATCCGTGAAATATTAATTTCACAGATTTTAATTTGGTTAAGTTTTTACACAGAGTTTAAAGCCAGGTTGTTAATCAAGGGCTTTCGACAAGCACCCTAAATAAATTACTGCACCTTTGTCCAAAAAGAAAATGGAAAAAGAAGCAGTTATGAACTATGATGATTGTACGCTAGAAAATTAATCGAATCCTATTAAGTATTATCACGCGTATACCTAATGCACTTGTCGAGTTGAGCATTTAGGTCAGTCATGATCACAATGGATACCTAATACATAAATATTTT
Organism: Xanthia togata; assembly: GCA_963853775.1. NCBI lineage: Eukaryota > Metazoa > Arthropoda > Insecta > Lepidoptera > Noctuidae > Xanthia > Xanthia togata. The sequence goes on along the minus strand of OY970802.1, from coordinate 3,808,615 downwards.
AACAATTGTTTACGTTCTGTAATTATCTAACTAATGAATGACTAATAACTTATGGTTATTGTACTTAACAATCTATTAGGTCTGTTATAGTAGCATGAAATCATAATAACAGTAGGTCTAGTACCTAAAATCCGTAGATAGCAAGGGTTGCAAAAAAAAAAGTTTAAAACAAACCCGACTACGACGGGAAAATAAAAGTGATCATAAAAGTACGACACAAGAAAATATTTCAGACAGAAATCAATACATAGGTACAACAATGGTCAGGGTAAAGCCGTGGTCCCATACCTGTAACCATTTGGGTGCCAGGAACACCTACAAAATTATAATGGCATGCGACGGCGGCTTTACTCTGACCATTTTTAGGGTTCCGTAGTCAACTAGTCTGTCCGTCCTCGCTTAATCTCTGTGACCGTTAGCACTAGAAAGCTGAAATTTGGTACCAATATGTATATCAATCACGGCGACAAGTGGTAAAATAAAAATTGGAAAAAAAATGTTTTATTAGGGTAGCCCCCCTATATGTAAAGTGGGAAGTGTTTTTTTTTTTATTTCAACCCTAACGTGTGATATATTGTTGGAAAGGTATTTAAAAATGAATAGGGGTTTACTATAAGCATTTTTTGATAATTTCGGAAATAATCGCTCCAAAAGTAAAAAACAATGTGTCCCCCTCTAACTTTTGAACCATAAGTTTAGAAAATATGAAAAAAATCTGAAAAGTAGAACTTTATAAGGACTTTCTAGGAAAATCATTTTGAACTTGATGGAAACAACAGTTTTTGTACAAAAATGACAAAAAGTTGTACAAAATAATTTCTGGACTAAGTTTGTAGTATAATCGTATATGCAAGCAGGAACACTTATTGTGACGGACGGGAAACTACGGAACCCTACACTGAGCGTGGCCCGACATGCTCTTGGCCGGTTTTTCTACCTATGTCTTGATTTCTTTTTAGATCACTTTTATTTTTTTCTTGATAAACGTTACGACAACTTAAACAAAAGTAATACAAAAGGTCAGTAATTAACCTATTTTAAATTACAATAGTACATAGTGCCTTGAACGAAACCAAAGCGCGATTTATTTCGACGCTAACACCATTCATCGAGCTTCGGAGAAATCCAAAATATTAATATTTTGTTGTACTTGTTTTCCTTCTTAAGACTGGCATTAGAAATCGTTACTATTTATTAAGACTTGCTTAACTGCGCGTTGGTATCATCTCGCGCCGTCCGTAGCGCAGTCTTACTTTTGCTAGTTTTTAACAATTTAAAAATATTAACTTACCTACTTTGAAAATATGATATCTTATATATAAAATTCTCGTGTCACAATGTTCGTTCCCGTACTCCTCCGAAACGGCTTGACCGATTCTCATGAAATTTTGTGAGCATATTGAGTAGGTCTGAGAATCGGCTAACATCTATTTTTCATACCCCTAGGTAGGGTAGGTAGGTAGGTAGGGTAGGGTACGTAGGGTAGGTAGGGTGGGTAGGTAGGGTAGGTAGGTTGGGTAGGTAGGTACTTAGTGCTACCTGTGCGAAGCCGGGGCGGACAGCTAGTATATATATATATATATATATATTTTTATCTTGCTCGTCAAGACCTTTCTTTTGATACCAAACATGTCATGATTATCTCAATTTTTTTTGTATTTGTAAAGTCCACCATATTGATTTATGGGACAATTTATATATTCTATGTCACCCGGACCATTATTACAAATCTATGGATACCTCATTTATTAGAATCGGTTCAGTAGTTTAGGCGCTACGGCGGAACATACCTACGTAAAAGCAAACATACATACCTACATAGACTGCTAAAATCATAACCCTTTCTCTTGGCTTTGCCGTACCTAGTCGGGTAAATAGTAAAAAAAAAATGATTTCTGCCATTCCGCCAAGGCCAACTACTTTTTACTTGGATGCCGATTTCTACGTGCCTACGTTATATTATGTCTCAAGACACAGTCACGGTGCATTCCTGATTAGCGACGGCTGCCGTCACAATCATGATGTTACACTATCCAACGTATTGGGAACAATGGCGTTGATCTAAAGTAGTGTAATTCACATTGTGATCGGCACGGTGGTGTATGAAGAAACGATCATCAGGAAGTTGTGGATTTCATCTTATTTCATGTCGATGGTAGCTACCTCTTGTCAAATTTCTTGGGCCCAGTATGTGGCCACGGTAATTGCGCCACCAATGGCGGTTTTATGACCTCTAAAGTGCTGGTGTGTAGGGATAGGGACACTGTTCATTCCAGCAAGTGGGCTATGGTATGGTCGGGACTCGGGAACACCAAATTAAATACAAATTAATTACGGATCTTACAAAAAATCATCTTATTTCTTTGCAACGAAAGTAGACCAAAACTTGTAGAAAGTTCTTCGAACATGTATAGATTGCTGAACTGAAATCTCGTAGAGTCATCGTAGGAAAATTAGAAGATCAATACTTACGAAACCAATCATGTTATATCGGTAATCTAAATTGCTTAACTTCAATCCGTTATTTGTAGCTGTAATGTGGCACTAAAATATTTGAAACGCATCACGCTTGCTAATATAAAGAAAAGCGGACTGCTACAAATAATTAAAGTAACTGTACAAACATTCTGTGGGTAGTCAATCAATGGAAAAGATGAATGAACTTCGGAAAGAAAATGGCGGCTCAACGGACGGAAGCTTTGTCATTTTTGCTTAAAATAAAAGCTAAGGAAATTACAACATCCATCCCATGTGGTCTGATAATATGCCTATAGCTATTGGGATGTGAGAACATCCACAGTCCATTATAAAATAAATAAAAAAGCCATTTATTCTACTACCCAATACAAAATGTTTGTAGGTACAATGCGTTTAAAATATCTAAATACGATTTTAAACCTGCAAATAAATTTTGATGCGGTGCTTTTTTTATTATTCGAGATTTTAATTGTATCAATAATTGTATTTTATGAACTGTAGGTAATTGTACTGATTCTATGATGTAATAATTTATTTATAGGTAATAAATATTAATTAATTAAATTAGTAGGAGTCGCCTCCTTGGCGTAGGCTTCCCTCGTTTTTTTCCAGTAGTCCATTCAGTTCCACAGTCATTAACTGTAGACTAATACCTTTTATAGCTAGGTAAGGTACCTATTTGTAAAAATAATGTTATTGGAAATACTAATAGAAATATTACGTATAGGTAGTAGGTACCTACTCGTTTATTAATTAGCGTACTGAACGTAAATACAGCTGGGTACCTTTAAAAAGGTTTCCATAGAATTATTAGCGTGCCTCGGAAAGGTCGTCAAGTTAAGCCGTTTGTCCCGGCTGTCACTCGTAGATCTTTGACTGTCGTGTCGTTACGGGTAGTCAGAAGCCCAAAAGTCTGACAAGCCGTCTTACCTAGGGGTATCGTGTTACCCAGTAATTGGGTTGTGGAGGTAAGATAGGCAGTCGCTCCATGTAAAATACTGGCATTCAGCTGCATCCGGTTAGACTGAAACCTGACCTCAACATAGTTGGAAAAATGCTAGGCAGAGAGATTTAAATGCTATAAAGGTTGCCTTTTCACTATTGACGACAATTGACGAAGCGTGGGCGGCGACCCATAAAGCGGAAACAGATTAATCGCTTAGATTTAGCACATGACTGAATTACTATATCCGTGCTAGTTTGTAACGAGATAAACAGCTGTGAGCTTGGACGATATCTGTACAAAACATAATTTAAGCCCCATTTAAAGGCAGTAGTTCATTCCAATTTGGTCATTTCTTTCCACATTTTCATTGAAGAAGTACGAAGGTTGACTTGTAGAGACTGCCTTGTAGCTTTAAGTCCGCCTATGGAAGAAAGAAAGAAAGATAGAAAAATGCGTTTATTGGCATTACCTACAACAAAAAAAAAAACACCTTAAAACTATAAATACAGAAAACAAATTATTATAATGCCAAAAGGGCCTCAGCTCAGCATAATGTCAGATGACAACACAAAGTGTACCACCTGACGCTGAAGAGACACGTACCAGTTCTGTACCTATCATAATCATCCTGCCTAGCCTTTTCTCAACTATGTTTGGGTCAGCTTCCAGACTAACTAGATGCAGCTGAATACCGGTATTTTATATGGAGCGACTGCCTATCTGACGTCCACAACCCAGTTACATGAAGTACCTATAAACAAATAAAAAATACGAAGGACCAAAATAGTTTTACCAGCAGCCCTTACATCTACTTACTACCTTTCTGTCAACCTAGCCTAAGAGTACCATTCACGCAAGACTACCAGTGACAATGAACTTTGGAAATTCTGCAATTTTATCTGTGTCGCCTTTGTTTCGCGCCATTAGGCCTATAGTTTTTTTTGCTAATTTAATGAGATAGAAGCCTTCGAGGCATGGCACTCCAAAATCAAAATCTTTTGCAGTTGGATTGGTAAAAAGTAAAAATTACCTACTTGTAAAAGAGTAAAATCAGAAATTTTGGATTCATTCTTTAAGTAAATATGTACGAGAAGTAGTTATATCATGTAAAAGTTTGAGACCAAGATCTGAGAAAAGTGCTTATACCGCCAGTTTTACTGTTAAACTTTCCAACCAGCTTAGGGCGAACAACCTAAAACAGAAAGTTGCTTTAAAATGCAGTAGCAAGCATATTTCGTTTGCAAAAAAATATGCCTATATAAAAAATACGGTTATGTGTCATATCAGGTGCTTATCTTCTACTTGAAAAGTAAGAGGTAGCATTTGCAGGTACAGTAGTATTACACTTTTAATATTCCCAGGCTTTAAAGAGGTAGGTAGGGTAAGCACTTATGTTTTTCTTCTTATTTATTTATGTACATACATAACACTTAAAATAGTCATATTGTTGACTATTTTAAGTGTCATCAAGATACTCGTAGAAGAGCATCTATTGCTTATTTCATGAGAAATTTCTTCCAGCAGACCTGCGACAGGAAAGTTGGATGAAAGACGTAGACACACTGTGCTTAGTGTGTTAAAAGACAACACTACTTCTTAGTGCAGGTGGTCCACATTCTAGTCCAAAGCTGATTCAGCCAGGACTAATTTTCACTTAATTAAATGTTGCGCTTTTCCTACAGGATTCAAGGCAAGTTCCAATCATGCTCTAATACTTTGAAGTTGTTAATCAATCTCAATAAGATTATAATTAGCACAACATAATCAGATTGCTGGTGCTAATTACAATAATCTATTTGCGTGTCCGTCAATGCATGGTGAACACGTATGAAACCAAACGATCCTTGGCCTATTAATTATTTTTGATTGTTCTACGCGATCTGTTATCACGGTTCTTCCGCTGTTGGCCAGGAAGTAAAACGTACAAAAAGGTGCTATTTACAGGGTAATTGTGAAGAGTTATGTAAACATATTTGATTGATTGAAGGCATATTAAGTGGGTAAAGGACGTTTAACACGCTATTGTCGCAAATTTAATTTCTTCGTTTAGGTATCTACTTAAGATTTCATTTGTATACAAGATATTATGAAACATTTTAAAAGAGTAACGGTGGAGTTTCTTGCCAATTCTTCTCCTTACGAAAACTACCTTTTAGAAGGGACGACTAGAATCATTTATTTTTTTTCTATAAATTTTGACGTTCAAAACTGCCTTTTTTGTGCCTAATTGAAATAAATTTTGACGTTGACTTTAATTTATTAGAAAAATAACAAAAAATTTCATGACTTGTAGGTAAGTAGGTACCTACTATTTTAATTTAATTTCGTCACTCATTCATCAATCAATCAAAATCAATCAATAAATCAATAATTTCGTCAATCATTACTTATTTGATCGTTTTGAATGAATGGAAGTGAAGCAACGTAAAATCGCTATTGTTTGCTGACCTCGCATTGTACAGAAGTCCTAGTCTATACAATGCGAGATCAGCAGAAACTGGAAATGTATAGCTTGATGTGTAGCCGTGTGTACGAATCTGTCGAAAAATATAAGTAATCTTGAATTCTTGAATGGTACCAGTCCGTGTGGGTCGCTTCAAGGACAGCTCTTAACCTCAGCACTTAACATAACAGTAATACTCAATACCTTGTGCGTTAACAGTAAAGTGAAAATACTAGCTCCTACATAACATAACATCACGCCTTGTTTTCCCGAAGGGTTGGGCAGAGGTGTGCCTATAGTACATCCACATTTCGCTATAGATAGTGTCGTCCACGAAGACGCGGCCCACTTCGCTTCTCTCCGTGCTAAAGTACAGCTTACAGTAGGTACAGTAATCACGGAGTGGGGCGCGTCTTCGCAGATGGCCACTATCTGTAGTTATGTTTAAGGGAGCGAACATACTGCCACATCAACCGGGCGCAAATCCAGACTCCAGGCTGCTACTGAGAAATTCCAGATGGAAAAACCCAAGAACACTTAGCCCAACCTGGGAATCGAACCCAGGACCTCATGGTCAGCAGTAGCGCTTGCGACCACTATACCAATGAGGAAGTTCCTAAGTATGTTAAGTACAGAGTTAAGAGTGCTTATCCAAAAAGTTGGCAACGTCGCAAATAGCTGTCAAATATTTACCTGTTTTGATTAATTTGGCAATATTACTGTATGGAAATATGAAATGTGGCTAACTAACTAACTATAATATTGATTATGAAATGGAATAATTAATATCGTAACACCGATTATTTAGTTTTACATGTATAAAAAGTATTTGGAAACTTTCCAAATGGTTTTTTTACACCTAAAACGGTTACAACATCAAATTCAGTGTTATAACTGCAATTCATTATTAAAATTCTAGTTCACTAGTTAGCCACATTTCATATTTCCATTCAGTAATATTGACAAACAAATCAAAACAGCGAAATGTTTGACAGCTATTTGCGACGTTGCCAATTTTTTGGATAAGCGCTCTTATGACTATCTAAAACTCATATCATTGAAATTATAAAAGTAAGTAGTTAGTCCTAAAGAATGGACTAGCCGTAGAGATGTAAACGTTATAAGTATTATTACTATCCGTTGCAGTTTTTTCATGATCACGATGTCACAATTAGGACTTTCGTTAACTTTTTCCAATGTTAATTAGAGGCCCAATAAGTCAATCATCAAGTTATTTATCATTTAAGAAAGTTTATCAAGATGGCATCGCAAACACGATTTCATTATGTAATTGCAAATTAAATTAATTTGGAATATAAATCAATTCTCCAAACTTAATTTTCGAATCAATCGCTTTGAAATTAGAACTCGTACTGAGATATAATTTATTATTGATGGTACTAAATTAATTACGTGCGTAGCTGTTGCAGACAAATTTGATTAGTTCGTTGAGAATGACATTGACTGACTTGGTATGCAACGATTTGCATATTATCTAGTAGTAATTGTAGTCTCATTCGATTGCCGTTCTCGTGACGTCATAATATTAGACATTTATATCATCGTTATTGTATTGTTCAGCATAAAATAATCGACGATGAAATCAAATGTCTTACAAAATAATTAAAATCAAAATGTCCTAAGAACAAACAAAATAATTTATCGTGGCAGATAAAAAATGTTGATGGGTGGACCTTAATTTAGAAAAAACCGCTGTTGGCAAGTTCTCACAATTTCACAGGTGAACTTAAAGTTCTCTAAACCAATAAAAACGCACTTCCACAATAACCGTACCAAAAGACCAAAATCTTTTAATTAAGTAGACAGTTGCCCTTACTAACTACATATAGGTAACAAGGGATCAAAAACCTCTGCTTATCTGTAAATGAATTGCAGTTACATTATGAAATATGAACATCAAAGGACCAATCTATCAGCGAAGTGATCAACGCAATCGAGCATCAAATTGCCTCTCGCCGGATGTCTGCGCAGACGCACCACAATAAAACTTAGCGCAGACCTGTGCAGACAACAAAATAAAACATTTATGTAATGAATGAATAATGTAACAGTAATGCTTCTAATAAATATGTATTGTGTGATATTAACAATGCTGAAAGCAGGGACTGAAAGCGGTTACGGTTAAAGGTTAAGATACCTCAAAAATATACCGGTACCGGTTTAAAATACAGGTTGAGCTAAACCGTTATTTAACCTTTACACGATTTCGGTATCAAAAACATGCGAGACGGCGCGGCGCGGCGTCGAACACTTTAGAACTTGTGTACCTATTTTGTAACAATCGGCAAGTGAACGACAGACAGAGTAGCGAGGCGGTGTGTCAAAGAAAACCCCAATTTATTAAGGTTTAGGTACTGCTACCGAAACATTTATAAAGGTTATAGTACATCTACCGAAATATACCGGTATGCATATCCAACCTCAAAATTCCGCTACTGAAAAAATTAACGGTATCGAAATATTTCGGTAACCTTTATTTAACGGTATGACGTCATACTGAAATTTAAAGGTACCTTAATTTTTCGGTTATTCAGTCCCTGGCTGAAAGTAAGTGCAACTTGCAAAAAAGATAAAAGACCAAGTGTCATGTTTTGTCAGTTGCATCAATGTATAACAAAACTTACAGAAGTCTTCAATACCGCAGCTTCTTTTGATGTACTTACAATTAATTTACCGTTATCTAACCCAAAAATCCTCTATAAGCACCCTGAATGTTCTTTTCATTTCTTTCTGGCGTGTTTGTATCCTTTGTAATTACATCTGCCTTTGTCAATAAACGACTTTATCCTTTTACCTTTTTATTTAGCTTGTCTTCCTAATTTGCTGAATTAGCATTGTGTATTTACGGCCAGTGGCCCGGGTTAATGACCACGTTGTACCGATGCGCTTGCGCGTACGCAATGCTGCTACAATGGAGAAAATTCGCAAGCAAAAATATATTTTAAGCTTTCAGTATTAAAGAATATAATTCTGTGAAATACAGCTTTATAGGCCTCAATTATTTCATCATTTGTTTAGACGCATACTGATAGCATGTAGTTTCAGTTTCTATTGATCAGTACCTATAACCTGACGGTGTAGTCGTTAATGAGGAAGGAACTTATTTGTCGGTTGTTTAACTTTGGTCTGTTTTAAATGATGTGGACCTACTTGTGTATTCAGCATTTATTCTAGTGGTCTTCTTCTCATCTTTAACTTGGTCTCCCATCAGCCACTGTCTGTGTTTAGCTTGTGGCTCTAGCGAGTTAGGGCCCTTCTGGCTCTCTTTTGTCACCAGACTGTCCGTTGATAACGATCTTTAACCGCCATCAGACACGTTGTTCAGTACTTTTTAACTAACCACATAAACACATATCGACACCGAGTTTCAAAAAGTTTCAAGGAAAAACACCCAGTCTCAAGTATGATCTAACTAGAATATTAATTCTGTTGTCTTGCCGTATCCCAGGAATGCTAGCGGTAACCGACATTTATGTTGTTCAAGAATAACATTATTTTGCTAAAATATTCTGCCTACTAAAGATGGAAACTGAGGAGCTATTCTCAAGTTACCGAATGTTATAAAACAAGTGGACGTAACTGTTGACTATTTGTCATTTTGTTTCGCAAACCGTGACATTGGCACAAGACGAGATATTTCTGAATTTGGCATCTCCAAAAATTTTACCTTGACCTCTTGTGTAGCTTAAAATCGAATTATTTGAAGTTGAAGCTAAGCATGTTTATCTAGTCAGATATTGGTTCTTGAAGTGAAAAAGGCTTCTGGCTAAAACACAATGGTAGTTTAGTCTAGTTCATAACTTAATAGAGCTCCGAGTATAAAGTAGAATAATAGGGCCCGTCCACAAACATGTTTGTTGCGACGTGATCGCGAAAATCATTATAAGGTTATACACCCGCTTCTTGACTCATCTAACATATTTTTTATGCTAGCCGCGGTTGTACATTAGGACCAAATCGTACCACATAAAATAACACGTCTCAACTGAGAAAAAATTGGTCCTTTGGCGCTGCCCTTGGAATATGCGCTGACATAAACTTTGAGGGTACTGAAGTTGAGTGCAATTCTGGTTCCACATGTAAACTAGTGCCTTAAATGGCAATAATAGTCTGCAATCGGTTTCATAATTTTATCGCTCAGCGACTAGTTTGGATTCTTAACGGTATTTTAATTAAGAAAGACGAATATCAAATACCACATCTAAATAATTGCCAAATGTTCAATGGTAAAAGTAAAAGAAAACAAGACAGGATACGAAATACTTTGATGAGAGAAAAGGCAAAGTTATTGATGTTCTTACCAATATAGACCAAAAAAGTGGAGATGGTCAGGCCACATGTTAAGAGGTATTTAAGACAAGTGAAGCGCAGTGACGGAATGGTATCTACAACAGAGATGGCAATAGAAATAGGGGAAGACAATATAAAAGATTGGAAGACGAATTAAAGCTTACAGCGGGTCCAAATTGGAGAAGAGTTGGACTCGGTGGAAGTTGTTAGAGGAGGCCTTTGCCAAAAGGCACCCTGAACTAAGACATTCTGTAAACTACTGAAAATAGCACAACGCAAAGATGTTCAGAATAAAAAGTACTTATTAATTATTATTTAAATGGTAAATCATTTACCTACCCGGGCTACCTGATTATGTTATTTCATATATTAGTACCTACTATGTATTATGTATCATGCTTAGAAATGAAGATATCAGGACAGCTGTACGCAGAACTTTGCTACTTCTTTTTTCGAATCTGACAGGTATCAAGCAATAACTGATAAGGACCAACTAACTTTTTTTTTATGGAGAGGAGTAACATGATTTATGTAGCAATGCCTTTTTATGTAATCATTTGCAAACATTTATGTTTTTTTTTTTTTTATTTAAACTAACCTCGAATATTTATTGCGCAACCGGTAGAAAGTAAGGCTAATTTCTGCGTACGATTACATAAAATATGTTTAAAAAAGATAACGCTATTTATGTGTAAATAGGTACACATAAATAGCGTTATCTTTACAAAGAGTCCTTCAATTATATTTATAAAATTAAAAAAAGTAAAAGAAAGTCTTCGGGTATTAATGGTTCAATCACGTGGAAGCAGCGAGTAGCGTGGTTTCGCTAAAGCTTAGCAGAGAAGTGATTCACAGCCTGATTTTGTTACGTAGGTATGAATCCAGTATCTTTCCGAGATTACTAATCCACTTCTAGCAATTTTACAAATCCAAGCACGACTCAAGAATAATTTCAGTAATGCCGAAATATTTTTATTGTCCTTTTCCATGATGGTAACCTTTTGCCGGGCTGATTTTGCATTCGTCCAGTAATATTTAACAAATTACACGCTTTATTAGTAATCGGACCAATTTGACTAGATTTAGCTACAAAAACGTGTTGTGGCTTCAAGCTCAGTGGCTTGTTCTGTTTTCTGCTTTTCACAGTAGTAGATAATCGATTTTCTTCAGTCACCATCATTGACTAAAATGAATTTTGGCGTAAAATTGGTAACAGTACCGGTGGATTCCAGTTAGTTCGATTGGGTAATGATTTTAAACTTTAGAAAATTGTAAAGAGTTTTTAACTAAATAAACAGACCAATTAAAACTTGCAGATTTCTAAGGCCTACGATCCGATTGGTCCTTCGGTACCTACTCCATAAAGGTCACACTACAAATAAATCTAGCTTTTCAGCAATAGTATAAGCTCCATTTATGGTAGTGTAACTGAACATGCAATAATCCGATGCTTGAACATGTAACTTTTATAACTTGCAATAGACATGGGTATTAAGGTGGATATTATGGATGCTGTGAGCGTAAGTAGGTGAATGTCTGTAGTTCTGTGCTCATCACGGTGGCATGTCTCGATTGTCCTTAGGCACAGATACATTCAAGTTGTAGATAGACTAAGGCAGGGCAACTTGGTAAAGATATGCTGATAGGCCTGCAAATGGGTAGACACAAAACTATTGATTTGAATGTGCAAGTAAGATTTCTTACGATGATACAAATTGTAATATAGGATCTTTTTTAAAAGTCTATTTCGGATCAAAATTGGGCCTCGTTTATGATCCTCGCTTCCATCTTAGGTACCACCAAAAAGACAAGATTATATTTGTCAGTAAACGATTTTTCCCTATGTAGGTACCTATTCGAATTTCACAGTAGCAGCCCGGAGTCTGGATTTGTGCCCGGTTGATGGCAATAGGCTCGCCACCTATTCCATGGGACTTAAACATAACTGGCAAAATGTGGGTGTACTATAGGTACACCTCTGCCTAACCCTTCGGGGAATACAGGCGTGATGTTATGTTTATGTTATGTACCTATTATCAATTCTCATGTATTTGTTAACCACCACATAAGTATCATCTTGAGTGCAAAGTTCGCAATAAGATACGTTTAATAATAAAATAACAATATCCACGAGTCACGTACAATAAACTCGCCGTACCTACATAATGAAATGTAACTCGACACACAAAACGAATTTAAGTGACAAAAAGACAGTAACTACGTAACAGTTGGCACAATAATACCATAAAACTAAACACATCAAAGAACAAATACAAATAAGGTATGCGCAGGACATAGTCCGTTACGATCATTGTCTTGCAAAATGTACTCGAACATTAGCTTTCGACTCCTGCGCAAGGACATTCTTATTTCAAACGATTGATTGTGATTCGTCGCCCGTCGTCCGAACAGCGAATGACGTGCGCGTACGTGATCTAACTTAGCATGAATTACTAGTATTAATTATCGCCTTTCCAGCATAACATTGCTATCAAGTGAGCACTTTCGTTTTTGTCTCAGACGCTTTTGACAAGTAAAAGGCGTAGAGAGGTTTGTACAAGGGTGGTTAGTGAAAGTGCTTGCATAACCATTGTTTGCTCCTTAAAACCTGTAAAATACCAGTTTTTTTACTGCGATTTACAATTTCTTACTTTTAGTTTTGGAAAACCCGTTATCTTCGTTTCTTATCTATATTCAATGTCCGTTTGTCCACAATGAAGTCACCGAGTAAATCCAATTTGCTGTGTTCCATGTTATTAGCTCAGCCGTGTTTTTACTTGATAAAATCAGTACTCAAGGACATGTCTGTCACGTCTTCTTGATGGCTGTGTGCTTCAGCTTGTTTCATCCAATTATGTAGTGCAAAGCCTTAAGAATTAATATTTATACTCTGATTATACGCTGTTTTGTATGTGAGTGTGTCTGGATATTGATTTATTACACGTAATTACCCAGTAAACGACAGAATCCATTACGACACACGAAGTATGTATTTTGACGACGAATGGAGGTCCTTGTTTATATGTTATCCTTTTTGTTACTCACTGTTGTATTAATTTAAGCGCTTTCAAAGGGCTCTTTGAGGCTACCTCGTTTAGAAAAACTAAAAATAGATCATACGTCTCTTAAACGTGCTGATTGTAATAAAGACAGTGTTTACTTGTCTGCTAGTCATTTCAATGTTTGTTAACATGTCCACAGGACATGTTTGTATTGCTAGCGAGTTGTGTTCAAAGTGTACTACTGAGTTACTCCAACTCCAGCTCGACCAAATAGTATTTTTTATAATAACCAAACCTTACCAAAACTTATTTTCAAAGCACAGCATCATCATCTGCCTAGCCTTTTACCAAATACGTTGGGGTCAGCTTCCAGTCTAACCGGATGCAGCTGAATAACTGTATTTTATATGGAGCGACTGCCTATCTGACCTCCACAACCCAGTAATTGGGTGATACGATACCCCTTGGTAAGACTTTCGGGCTTCTAACGACCCGTAACGACTTTCAAAGATCCACGAATGACAGCCGGGACCAACGGCTTAACGTGCTTTCCGAGGCACAGAGGAGTCTCGGTACGTAAAGATGGTCACCCATCCACAGACCAACCCTGGCAAGCGTAGCTTAACTTGACTTGACACAGGCCTCCACCGTCTGTGAGTGGGCCGTAATCCAACACGCGGGCCCAGTGCGGGTTGGTGGATGTCACATCTCTTCGATTTTTTTAGTTCTAGGACATGCCGGATTCCTCACGCTGTTTTCCTCCCGTTTTGAGAGCAGTGGCGATGAAATAATTTACACAAAGTAAAGTGGCTGCTTGGGTTCGACCACCACTGGGCCACCACTGCTCGAGCATATTTAAAGATTTTTTCATACCACCTGCTCGATAATGTCAAATTATATGTCAAGCAACCTTAACCTAAAGTGAGTCATTAGTGGCCGGGGGCACAGCCGGTCAATAATGTTGTAGGTACTGGATTTCATTATGGTCAATAATGTGATTTGAATTTGGAATCTCACATGCTCAGCTAAATTGGCAGTATAGTACTAACAAACACCCTTTGGTGCCAGAAAGAGGAAAGCTATTCTCGATACCCTTACTACGCGTGGATGATATTCTCGATTTCCTACAAAATCATAACGACTGCTTATTCATTTCTTCATTTCAATATCTTTGTTTTTCGTACTAAGGCTATTATTTTCTCACAGTAGGTGTAAAAAGTAGAGTATCCTCCTCTGGGCTAAAGGTGTCTTTGCCTTGGGCTAGCTTGAATCCCTCGCTGCATTCAGGATTCTTGTATTAACTCCCTCGCTTCGCTCGTGAGTTAAATCCCGAATCCTTCATTGCGCTCGAGATTCAATATGACGCCAGTGACATAAGACACAACTTTAGCCCCTCGGTGCATAATCTACTATTGCTACTGTTACTTTACCTTAGTCCTTGACTTCCTACTAATTGCTAGGCCCCAATGAACCCACCATTTTAGCCGAGTCTTGCCAAACGTGTCATCAGTCTTGTTGACCTGTAGCAGGGCACTACGGAAGAGGTTTTCCATATCTTCGAATGAGCATACGTATAAAACCCTTACACATCTTTGAATTGATCAACAGAGTAATAAATAAAAGAAAGACATTCTTTAATAAAAACAGACATCGTACGTTGTGACGTAGGTTTCGTGCCAACTGGTACCATGTTACTCGCAAAAATAAAGCATCTCGACCAGAACAGCATTCCCGTTACTGAGTGAATCATTATTCATAATATTGATCTTAAACATGATCTGCGTATTGAAGGAATAGGTAAAACCTACAATTTTTTTTTTTTAATTGTGATTACTATACCTCATAGTGCATTTATATCTAGTACACCTTCAATTTAAAAAAAAATGTTAATCATGTGTAAAAATCCAAAGAACGAAACTTTGTGAAGTTGCCAGTGTGCGTGTAGAGCCAACTCAGAATGAAGACAAGTATCTTTCTAGTGAATTAATAAACTATTCACACATTTTAAAAATTGCATCTGAAACTCTGACATGACACCCAACTGTCATTTGACAACAAAATCAAAAGACAGACTTTTTACATTTACATAATTTACATCATTATTCAATTATATTGGCGTATGACGAACAAGTTCAGTCCGGATCGATGACATTTTAGGCAACTGGTCAGACTGCATTGTTGTTGGGTAACCACCTTTAATTAACGCCTTATCGAATGCTTGTATGAGCACATTTATTTTATTCGCGGAATGGTCGTTTGGTCGTTGAAGAAGAAAAAAATTACCTCATGGAGTTGATTTGTCCCGAACTCCGATGATATTCATTGATACTGTCATCGGTTTCGTTTAGAAGATTCTTTCTGCATGGAGTCTTTGTAAAACCTATGTTTTCCTATTTATTTTAGTAGTCATTTGAATCATTGTCCCAAATCTTTAATTCGTTACATCATTAGTTGTCTATATTCGCTTTGCTTAAATGTTGATCATTAACGAAATTCTGTAAAGGATTAAGTACCTCGTGTTTGTTTAACAACAAAAGTAACTCAAGATCGTACAGATAACACATAACTGACAGCAGCTCTGGTTCCCAAGTACAAGGAACCAATTGTGACGCAATTGTTTTACTTTTTATGAAGTTAATGGAATCTGATATTATTGCTTTCACAACATTGATTGACATTAACTTTTTTATTGTATATCTGGTTCCCAAAGACTACTAGTCTTTCAATTTCACTTACTTTCGTTTGCCGTTGAAATTATCATTTTATATCAATGATCTTCATCATTTAAATATTTATTGGTAATGTAATTGATTTAAGTATGGATAAATTGGTGATATAATATAATTCAATGTCATAACTGGGTATAACTTTTAAAATAATTTTAGCTTTTCTAATCGCGTATTGAAATAACGTTTAAATTATTTTACTTTAGAGTCATCTGAGGTTAAGTAAGAACAAATTCCGCGCAATAAGCTAGAATCAGTAGATTTATCTTTTATTTCCTTAATCAACCCTGTTTGTTTTACTTCCATGGGCGCGTTATCTGATACAGAGGCATTTAGCTCTTATAACCTATTGACAATAACTTTATCGGAACTCTTCAATCGCAGACCACTTTCAGAGCAAGTTCGCTTTCTTTGCTTTCCAATAAACCCGGTATGTGGTTCTTTTATCATTTGCTATGTCTAGCTATGTCTACAACTCTAATCAATCATATATTGATGGGATCAGCACCTTTTCTGTAACAGATTCAAAGATTAATCTTTTTCCGTATTTGGTTGGCCACTTGATCTCGTGTAAGGGGCATTGCTTTAATATTAATGTGTAATAAATTTCGAGTTCATCTACTGCTTGAGATGGAGTAAAAGTATATCTTACATTCCAATCGCTAGCGATATCGTGAGATGATAATGTGTAATTATGATTCATAATCATAATGATTATGAAACGTTTAATGGTAGGAAGTCAAAGGAAAATGAATACCCTATTATTACTCGTATGAATGTTATTGGTTCCTCGCGATGCAGTCTTGCTTGACAGAGCGTGGGATAAAACAAATGACGGGGTTATATCTCAATTTCTAAAAATAGTTTTAATTTCGAAATCATTTATTTAATTAGAAACTTAGTTAGAAAGTACGATCGTCATATCATCGGCTATCTTTACAAAGACGGATATTTATGAGAAAACTACATGACTTCACTGTTTTTACTACATAACTATTACTGTATTAGCAGTTAATCAGTCCGTACATCTTTGTCCTCAGTTCTCAGATATTGCGAGCACATTGCATAAGTCTCGTATGTTCATTGTTTTGGCTATATTATCCAGAATGAGATAACATTTAATTCTAACGAGTCTGGGAACATTTCTTTGCCACTTTCCATGTTATTAACTAAGTGTGCGTAACGTCTATTTTGTAGAGATTTCGTAGAATGTTAACCATTTATGTTTGTTAGTTGTTAGCGTGGCTATGATAAACGGACTATCTTTGTAACAAATTGTTCTGCATCCGCGTTTAAGTGATAGCTTATGAATAAACTGCCTGTGTTATACGCTTTATCTTCGACAAACTAAATTCGCACTTACACAGAATAGAAATCAGTCACCACAATATCACTTTGCGATGAAAACAACGCCAACGACATTGCCTTGACGTTTGAATACGTCTTGATAATTTGTTGGAACAGGTTAGTTCTAAATTCTAAACCCACGCATTTTCGTTCCAAATCGACGCATTCACAAAGTAGAACCTATCTAACACAATTATCCAAATGCTGTTGACCTCAGCTGTTGGTTAGCGCTCTGCAGTGTCTACGTCATTGACACATGCATGCAACACTTCTGCAATAAAACCTTCATGTTTATCTTTAGATCTCTTGTTGTTTGTTGTTGTTCAATTGGAAGCACGTGGATTTCTTTCTCGAGATCGAAGCCGATGTATGTATGTTTCTTACAATCTGAAACATTTCGTTGGGTGGTTTATTGCTAGAGATCCTCATACGGTTACATAATTGGCGCCATTCTGCTTTGCAAACTTTATGATCGATCACATTTTACTGACCACTGTTCCATTCTGCTGATGTATGAAAGATTCTCTACCGTTTCTCCGTTTAGATTTTGCGAGTCTATCATCGTAAATATTATTACATCCGTGTAATATTTATTGTATTTGTTCACGCCTGCTAATGCTAGTAATTCCGACTTATTACGTCTGTCAGCTATCGTTTGCCTTGCGAGGCTTTCTACGTCGCTGTGCGAGACGTGACTTTAATTCGTTTGATTACACTACTGACTGTCTTTGTACCACTCACTGGTTCGTTCCTAAATTATGGTTTTACAGTAAATATTGCGTTACGTTGCTACATACTGTGCGCGATAATTGATGTTGAACTTATTGCAGCGCCCCTTTGTAGATTATTTGCAGACGTTCTTGTTTAGACAGGAGCATTCTAAGTGATGAATTTCATTACATTCAGAAGACCATGTTTCATAATCTAATGTGACAATTTCTTCTTTAGCCTTGGTCTGGATTTAAACTGTCTTTTCACCATTTCTCTTGTTTCTACCTGAATTAAACAAATTCAAGAACGTTCCTTCAGGAACGTTCGCAAATTGCGATTAAAGAGGACGGTCATTTTCAATTATACCCAAAACTCATGTGTACGTCTCCACCATTGTAAAATTTACAATGTTATTTATTATAGACATGCCAAAGTTTGTGTAGTCATTAAAATTCTTTTAGTATTTTAAATATATCATTAACATTCTTCCACAGCAACAAGAAGCGGTCAGCATTATCTTGAAGGTCTTCAACTTGTCGTTAAGGCTGCAGTCTCGCAAAATGCACTCGCGGCGAATTATTTGCGCAACTTTGTGTTTTTATTTTTAACATAATAATGAAATAATATGGAATATTTTTATTACACATAAATAACCATAATATAAGTAATAGCTAGTTATTTTTTGTAAGTTCATCTAGGTGGATTAAGTTAGGTAAATCAAGTGTTAAATACAGCTCTTTCGCGCCCAACATCATTTCGAGTTCTGTTTGTGCACTTAGATTATGGCAATGAAGAATTAATTTACAAATCTGTTCAGCGCATAATTAGCTCAACATTCTCGTCTTCAAAATGCGCTGATTAGTTTTTTCTAATTATGTTTCATTTTCTTAATTCAGAGGCCACAGTTTCATCAAAATTCTCTGTTTTTATCTCCTAATAAATGGTTTGTTCCATAATAACTATGCATCGTATTTATGTAATAATTAGATTATTTTAAAGCGAAGAGTTCAATAAGCAAATACTAAAAAAAATAGCACCTAAATCACATTACACTAACAATAATGTTAATCTCAAAAGACCTCCAAAAACCGAGTTTATAAACAAGAATTGAGGGAGAAATTCCTTGTTTTTTGGAGGTCTTTTGAGATTAACATTATTGTTAGTGTAATGTGATTTAGGTGCTATTTTTTTTAGTATTTGCTTATTGAACTCTTCGCTTTAAAATAATCTAATTATTACATAAATACGATGCATAGTTATTATGGAACAAACCATTTATTAGGAGATAAAAACAGAGAATTTTGATGAAACTGTGGCCTCTGAATTAAGAAAATGAAACATAATTAGAAAAAACTAATCAGCGCATTTTGAAGACGAGAATGTTGAGCTAATTATGCGCTGAACAGATTTGTAAATTAATTCTTCATTGCCATAATCTAAGTGCACAAACAGAACTCGAAATGATGTTGGGCGCGAAAGAGCTGTATTTAACACTTGATTTACCTAACTTAATCCACCTAGATGAACTTACAAAAAATAACTAGCTATTACTTATATTATGGTTATTTATGTGTAATAAAAATATTCCATATTATTTCATTATTATGTTAAAAATAAAAACACAAAGTTGCGCAAATAATTCGCCGCGAGTGCATTTTGCGAGACTGCAGCCTTAAGAGCTCACTTGTCATTACCAACTTAATTCAAATCCACGTTTGAGACAATGAGATGAACACAATTGAATTTTTTATTGAACAATACGTGTTTTTATTATTGTATGGCGTTTGCATACGGCATGATTTGGTAATAGGCTGTAAGTACCCCCAATTTATGTTGAGTGGCACTAAGACAATTTTATCTTGAGTTGCTCCTTAGTGGGTAGCTCATGTGTGGTGTCGAGGAGTGTTTGCACTCAATGTATAGGTACTGATAACATTCGTGTGCAGGTGTTGCAGATGTCGCGAGGCCGGTGATAACGTAAGCCGCTATTTCTAGTTCTCAGTGAGGCACCATTTTTATACGATTTGAATTTAGAACGATCGATCATCCAAACTTTTTGCTAACACTTTGAACTTTGGAAAGTAACGGAAATGTCAAGTAGGCATGCTCATAGATCAGCTCTGTGCAAAAAATTGCTACACAATGAAGACACTTTTCAGTTGTTGTTGCCTACTTGATTTCCCGTTTTATGACTTAAATTATAACGTTTTTTTTTTGTTGTTGGATGCTATATTAAAGATATATAGGCCTTGCATGAAATTGTAAACGAAAAGTTGGTAAATTCCATTCATAGTGCATTCTTGACCCCAACGCACTTTCAATAAAATAAGTAACTGGTTATGTAAAACGGTTCAACTTTTATCGTCGAATAGAAATGATTTTCTTGCGTTTTGTCAACTTTCTTAGTTAGTTTTGGCTGTTTTTTTTACAACCACTTCTGGATTGTAGAAATATCAATGGGGAATAATAAAATAAAAGTTACCTAGTCCTCCTAGCTACCGGTTAACAGGTAATTACAAATTAGTCGAAGAAAAACATAAATAGCTATTGCTAACTATTATGATCTGTAATTCACTGAGAAACTACTTTACGACTCCTAAAATTAATAGCAACATGTGCAAAAGTCATTCGTTACCCATTAATAATCAACTTTATTCGAGTTTATCGAGTTAAAAATTAAATCGATCGCATCGAGCCAATCGGCATTGGTTACGCAAACGACTCGCGTCCTCATCTCTAGAGCTACAGCCTTCGATTGAAGCCTGTTTGCCAGTCCGTTGTAGTCGGTGCGCCCGCGCACAAGCGCGACAAAAGTTGACGTTCGATATTCAAATTCATCCAGTCGATATTTGTGAAGTGCTCCTGGTTTTGTGTTTGTGATCTTCTCTTTATTTAAGCAATAAAGGGATAGATGCTGTTATAAACAGTTTGGTTTTGTGCAAACTTTGTGAAGGATTTATTTTATTGCTTCGCGCGGTAAGTTCTATTTACAAAATGATGTCAGAGAGGTCCGTCAATTTTTTTGGCGGTTATTAAAAACTTGCTAAGATAATATCATAGTTAGATGGCATATTTAAGGAATTTATTCGGTAACATATGTCATATAGGTTGTCTAACGTCGTCAATACATTTGTTTGTTCAGGTGTCAGTTTTCAGAATTCAGACCTACAACACAAAAATGTGACTCATTGTGTAAAACCGTAAACTATCTATTACAATTTACACCAGAAAGGTAACCGATCAAGTCATTACATGTCAGGAAATCGTGATTCGGATCACGGATAGTAGCCTACATATTGACTTTCAATTCGAACACAGCTATTCACCAAAGTGGGTCCATGTGTCCAAAATAAAGCATACACATGTAGGTACTTACTTTGAGTCGATATTTTAATGTAACTTACGGGAAAGTCGACTTTACACTTGTTTGTTGAGACAAACCCACTTATGAGATGTTGCCCCGAAACTTAACGGTTTGACGGTGTAAAGAGTCATCATTATCAACACCTTTTCGATTTTATGACAGTCAATTCTAACGATTGGGTATTTTGTAGTCAAGAATATTTTTGTGTAGAAAACATAAAATTCTTAAAGATTTTCATAGCAATAGCTAAGTAAGCAGTCATATGCAATGCTTCGATACTATAACATCAATCTAAACATGCATGAAACCCGTGGAAATTAATATTTTCCGCTGAAGAAATCCTTCGTTCTTAATGTCCTTGATATTGATAACCATGAAAAGAAAATGTGCATAGGTAGGTACACTAGACGCTTTATCGCCGATAAGATTTGACGCCAAAATCGTAACAAAGGAATGCTGCTAATTAAAGGAATTAAATAAACTAACCCAAATCATGTTGTTATTCTTCCTCGCGTTCTTGATTCTGGCTTTGATCAAACTTTACCCGAATCCTTATTAGAATAACAATATTGGCTTTAGTTTCCTGTTTATCTGGTTAAATTGTAATCCACTCTTCTCCACAACCAAGAAGATTTCGAGAAGTGCAACGCGGCCAGAAACGCGCGGCGTATTAGACCCATCGACCTCCACTGGGAACTCAAGATGGATGTCGCAAACATAGTAGGTACTCGTAATACAAAAATATGCAGATGCTCATAAACACAGACGCCACCATCATGTGAATGTCGAGGCGATCCAATTCCTTAACAACACTGAATTAGTGCAAAACTTAAAAGGGTAAAACCTTTTGAGTTAGTTTAGTGCAGTGTCAGTGAACTTATGCTGCAGTGCAACTGCTGACTATTATAAAGAACACGTGGAGCAAGAGTTTTCCCCTGAATTTTTAGTGAATAAGAAAGAAATTATTGGACGATTTCTTATTTTTTTAATTGTGTAGAAGTTTAAGTTATATTTAAATTCCTTATAAGCTAATAGGCTAGATTGTAATGTGAATGAAATAAAAGGAAACGCTTCCAGCCCTTATCCATTATATGGGGATGAACCCAAATACTCTTAGAGATGTGGCTTTTATATATGAGCATCATCTCTAAAAGCCGTCTGTTTGTCTGCCTCTTTTCTTTAGACGTTGAAGCATTGAATAACAACATGTAATGAAAGTCCTGCAGACACAATAGTAACAAAATGTATTCGTGTCTCAACTCGTATTGCGGATGAATCCTTCCGCGTTATCTAATCAGAAGAAACCTGCTCAATCTATGCATAATTCTATTTAGAATTTCGAATTGTATTATCTCATTTTAGATAGATAATTAAATAATGTAAAATTCTTGATTGTTGCTTTTGCTAAATAATATCAAAGTGATGTTTCGAAAAGAAGCAAATAATTTAAAGGTTTCTAGGTACCTAAAACAGAAGACGCTTTCCTACAAAGCTCACGTAGCTAGTACGTAGTAGTAGTCAGCCAAATCTCGGTTAACAGAAGAAAGCTAAGCTTTCTATCAACCCTGTTTAATTTTCAATTTAATCTTTCTACCAACCCTGTTTAATTTTCAATTTAAATTATTAGAGCTTTGTAGGACCTAGAGCTTAAAAAAAGGATTAAATACATCTGAAAATGGGTGTTGGAAAGAGTCAACGAACGACGCATTTGCGGAAATCTATCCTATCAAATCCGAAAAGTATTTAACACCAAACACCCCACTCAATTATCATACCTACCACTGCTTCTTCATAGCGTAGCTTATCTCCAAGAGACCAACATGACTCTTAAATTGCACACAATAACATCACCAAGTGACGGACCTACTGAACATTCCAAAGATTAAGACCTGACTTATGGACACGTGTAACATTACGATAATACGGTTTCCACGAGTAAAATAACCGTGTCGAATCCGGCAGTTAGCAAGAACCACGTGATTACATTAGTTCTTGTCAAATCTTCAGCATTTTTTGCTTTTAAGTATATTTATTGTTGTTATGTAGATTTCCTCTAAATTAGTCTTTGTTGTGAGAAAGTGTTATGTTGCCTATTATCTTACTTCGGCTATCAAATGTTCCAATTTTTGTTTCTCGGACCTCCATTCCAGAAATTGTTTGTGAAAGTACCTATTGACATTAAATTGGCACTGCGTAACTGATAATTTTATAAACATTTTTGTTTTAAATAAATATTATCCACCAATTTTCAGTTTCTTTTAGAACCGTGGGTACAGAACTGCTTCATTAAATAATGAGTCAGTTCAATTTACCGCGAACTTCGTCATGTGACTTGAAGAAAGGTATGCAAGTAGAAAGGTGCTATCTCACAAACTCACAATGTGTTAGTAAAACAAACATATGCACAGTATTTGAAATCTCATGCAGTCTTGAAAAACTATTGAAAAAATATCCGATGATCTCTATGCTACTTACAAAGAAAACTTTAGGAAGCTTCTCAAGTTCTCGTTACATATAACGAGAACTTAAGAAGCTTCCTAAAGTGAAAATACATATTTAATAGTCTCAATGCTGCAAAATTTTCGTTAGTTTTAGTTAGTTTTGGTTAGTAGCGATCTGCAGATCGTTATTGTCGATCGCTAGAGGGTTCATATAGTCGCATATAGGATGCCGGAGCCCTCGCGAAGGGCTCATTTTAAATGTAGGTTTTTCTTAGCGAATAGGTACAGCATTATAAACCGTGAAAATAAAATCTAATGTATATTTTAACAAGATTTATTAGTATATTCATTGGTTTTGAAATCCAATTTTTTTTTTCCACGTTTATAAATATTCACAAAAAAGCGAAAAGACCCCCTGAAAACACAATTTTACTTCGTTTTATAGTGTTTTATAACACCAGTTTCAAAGTCAAAGTCAAAAGTCAAATAATTTATTTCAATTAGGCACAAAAAAGGCACTTATGAAAGACAACATTTACAAAAAAAAAATGATTCTAGTCGCCCATTCCAAAAGGTCGTTTTCGTATGGAGAAGAATGGGCAAGAAACTCCACCATTACTCTTTTAAAATATTTTCACAATATCTTGTATACATTAATTATATAATTATATGTGAAGACGATGCACCTAGAATAAGATTACTATACCACCACGATAGGTAAAAAGAATTAAAAATGAAGGAATGACATAAATTAATTATGTGATAGATGCATGGTGCTCACATATTTACAAACATTGTAAAATTATACGATATATATGAAACGATACGATATAGTTGAAACCTAATGCCGTTGACCGTCCGCGAGGATTAACTGTAGCGCAAACCCTCCCGGCGGTGGGTTCACTTCCAATATGTATGGCGGCATGGCGTATGAGTTCTATGAAAAGTGGGTGGAGTTGAAAGTGTTAATTTCTTCACTCCTGAAACTAACAGGTATCTAGAACCTATTCTAGAATCCAATTCTGTAATTACTTTTACTTTTAACTACTAATGCCGTAGATGAGACTTTCTCATTCTAATTCGGATCATATAACATCCCAAGATTATTTAACACCGATATTTTTCATGTCTAGTTAGAAATCACTTGTAATGTAGAGAGATTCAAGTTTCTGCTGATTGATGATGCTTCCTAATGTTTGTCGTTCACTATTGTTTCATATGATAATGATTTATCAATTCTGACAGCAATAATTTTTATATGTGATACTGATAAATATACCTACGGACCTCATGGACTCTTCGAATAATGTTGCAATTAAAAATCCATACCTATTCATTTTTACGTAAAAGTCACTTTGTAACTGTCCCCACAAATGCCATTTGTTATCTTTAGTGCAGGGACTTCCACGAATAACGCTAATGTTTTTATTGCGCGCATGCACACTGTTACGCTGCATTTAGGATAATTATGGCCAGAAGGTGCACTCCTAATGTAAATTTATCATTTATTTTGCTACGGGGTGGCGTAAAATGATTTAATCTCTTGAACAACGTCATAATTTGCTTCAGTGTGTTGCAAGACTTGCTAGTCGTAAAGGGCGTCACTAATTTTCTACCACGTTCTGGTCTGGACCTTCTTTACTAAGTTATCTTGTATCTTTAGCCTATACTTCTACGCAGTATTAACATTCTTCAGGCATACTGAAGAAGGCTTCGTCCTTTGATTTGTTCCTACTTTTCCGCGTATTGCCAATCGTCTTTCCTCTACTTTGACATTAATATGTGTTTACCGCAGACCTTGAGAGACTTTGTGCAATGAATCTTGATTTTGTTTGTTATCAAAATATTTGTATTTCAAGGTGAAGAAACGAGTAGCCTTTATTTGTTTCACAATTTGGGTGTATTAATAAGGTATTTCTTTGGCCCTTGCATGAACACACAAAACTTTTCGTAGGTTTTCGTACATTCTTGTATTTCTAAGCTACGATTATAAACTTTTGCGTGTAGTCCTAGCGCTAATAATAGCATAATATGTCAAGGATTTTAGTTTCCAATATATTATTAACCCCGTTTCTGTATCTGTTATGCAGTCTCGACATAGATAGCGATCGCTATACGACCGAAAACGATCGCAAAGTCCTAGCATACTTAGACGCGCGCGACGTGATTGACAACCACGAAAAAATCCGGTAGATACCTAAGAAAGAAAGAAAGAAATCCGGTAGATACCTACTCGTGAAGCACGTCGCGCGCGTCTTGGGACGCCATTACGACTTTGCGACCGAATTCGGAAATATAGCTATCGCTATCTATGTCGACACTGCAGGGCCTGAAGGGTCTAAAATCGTAGCCTCGTCGAGTCCGAAAATTGAAATAAAATATTTGATAATTTTAAAAGAAATAATAATGTTAATCAAAAATGGTGCAGTTTGTGAGTTCGTAATGAATAACCGAATTTTCCTTGATGAATAATTTTAGTAAAGGAAAATACGTCATTATACGTGTTACTATATTATACCGATGACTCCATTGAGATAGTTTGAAACATTTCTGAGCAAAATTCATAACAGCTCTTTTGCCACAACAAGTAATGTGTATGATTCCATACACATTACTTGTTGTGGCAAAAGAGCAGAATTTTTCTAACAAGAAGAAAAGCCTTTAGACATTCAAGTGACTGTGAAAATAGTGAATACCTACAACTATATCGAATTCAATAGTGCTCGTTTTCACACATTTTTCAGCAGTCACTGGCAGTGTTGCCACAAAAGCTGGTCTGATTTCCCTTAGACAAAACTGTATACTGCCGTATTCGCATACAAGGTTTGTTGGTAAAACTAAGGTATAAAGTATGAAGAATGTGGTTTTCGCTTCGTCATTCGAGTCACGATCGTGAAACTGCAGGTTGGATGAACTTGGGCATTCTGCGCGGCTGTCGACGTTCCACATCTAAGCTATGCCGTCCACTTGCGGTTGCATAATAAGATGCATTGCCCTGCTTCTATCTAATAGAATGCGGAATTTTGTTTTAGATGGCCAGCGAAGTGTAGCCATGTTTACTTAAAGTTGGTATCTGTCTTAGAATTGGAAATAGCTGCGATCGTCTATCTTTATGGACAAGTGGCACTATGTTGTGTTTTGAAATATCTTTCTTCAGTTCTCTATTTAATTTTGCTTTGGTTTCCTCAAAAATTTAGCTTTTTCTCTTTTCTAAGGACACTTAATTCAGTGGTTCCTGCTCTGATTTCGCGCTGAAGGTCACAGTATTCTGGATATGCAGGAGTGGTTCCTGTTTGATTTTAAGGCCACAGTATTCTGGATATGCAGGAGGTTACGAGTGGTAGCATTAGCCTTACTAGTAATGATGCGTATGAATTAACCGCATTCAATACAGTAAGTAATAACTGTAGTAAGTACGTCGTAATTTTAATTGCACACACTCCTGCCTTACAATAGTTATTTGTGCAACAAGAGAGCAAAGTTTGTTTTTTGCTGCGAGTGTTGATTTTGAATCCCGAGTAAGCGAAGGATTCTATAATTGAATCACGAGCGTAGCGAGTGATTCAAGGTTAGAATCCTGAGCGCTACGAGGGATTCAAAGACACGAGATGCAAATAACTTTGCTCTCGTGTAACACATACAACTTTTCACCTCAGCAGCGAGAACATACAACATGTAAAAAAAAACCTGTCCGATCCGTGAGGGTATTGTTAGGTATAGTACTGTGAGCATATTTATGTGGAATTTTCAGGAAAAAAGAATCCCCACATTTTTTTTCAAAGGCGAATTTTACCAAATTTTACGTTTGGTGCGGGCGGCGGCAGTCGTAGTACGAGTTTAGCAATTTTTTTATGGATTTGGCGTAATTTTGGAACTGGTTTAAAAATGTGAATTTTAAATACCAATAACTTTTTTACTATAAATAATAATAAAAAAAATATTTTACTGCAGTACCACATGCCCTTTTCGGATCGGACAAGGTTTTTTTTTACATAATCTTCATCACCTCGTATTTTGGAGCCACCATCTTGGATTTACATTTTGACCACTCTATCGACTTATGCACTCTCAAAACGATGAAAACGATACCCATGATAAAAACTTGAATATTTTCGCAGCCACCATCTTGGATTTATATTTTGACCTCACTATCGGCTTTAGTACCTACCCTCGAAAACTATGAAAACGACACCCATGACAAAAATGTGAAAATTTTCGCAGCCGCCATCTTGGATTTTTATTTTGACTTCACTATCGGCTTAAGCAACCTTGAAAACCATAGAAACGATACCCATGAAGAATAATTTGAAATTTTAGCAGCCGCCATCTTGGATTTACATTTTGACTTCACTATTGGCTTTAGCAACCTTGAAAACCATAGAAACGATACCCCTGAAGAAAATTTTGAAATTTTTCGCAGGCGCCATCTTGGATTTACATTTTCACCTCACGATCGGCTTTAGCACCCTTGAAAACTATGAAAACGACACCCATTAAGAAAAATGTGAAAATTTTCGCATCCGCCATCTTGGATTTGCATTTTGACCAAATTCACATTTACTATCTCACTCCGTCTTTCTTTCTCTTTGAATCAGAAGAAGACAGTAGCAAGCGCCTTTTCCCGTGACGATTTCTGCCAATGCACTCTTACCGCAAGCCGAGAATAGAACTTCGTTCCAAAAAAAAAAACATAATTTAAATAAAACCTTATCCATAAAGTGAATCCGAACGTTTTAGTGTTTGTTTCATTTTTGGGCCTACTAGAGGAATTTTGAAATCGAACTTCGAATCGACTTGTTTCTATCTCTCGCTTTTTTCGTATCGAAGTGAAAGTGACAAAACTAATTGAAGTTCAAATCTTTAGAATTTTGTGAGTAGACCCAACACTGTTCACGGCATTTAAAAAAAATAATTAAAAAGTTACTTTGTCTCACGCTCGCAGCAAAATCGAATTTTGCTCACTGTTTTTTGACAGCAAAACCTGCTTGTTTGAGGTGCTGAGGTGAAAAATATTTTGTACGCTTTGCCTTCAAACAACTGTCGGTGTCATTGTATCGTCAAAGTGTCTGCCCTCGGGTTTGGCAAAGACAATGCTTGATATAAATATAAAGTTTCATCAGTCAGGGAGACTTTCTGTAATGGACTCCTATTTATCACTCCGGTTTTATGTTTAACTCAATTAATACATATATGTGGGCGTCCAAGCAAAAAGGGTCCAGTTCTCGGCATTTAGTTTCCGAGATATAAGAAGTTTTGTAAAGTTGGATGAAAAAGTTGCGTTTCGCGATTTTAATTGATTATTAATCAATGCTCAATTGATATATTAAATGACTATATCAAGCTTTTTTAGAATTTCAACTTCAAATGTCTGATAAAAAGAATATGTGCCAAAACTCTCCATCAATTGACTATTCTAAATACCGAATCTAGTCTTAACTCAATACCCCACTACTGGAACCTTTTTGCTTGGACGCCCACATAATTATAGTACCTACATTGTTTTGCAGTTTTAACGAACAATAATAAGCCCTTAAGCGTACCTATAAATATATATTTATTTATCTTTAGGTTAGTTGAGATGACTATACATATACTTAATGTGTATTATTTTATAAACAAAACAACAAAATAGCGTTGACGTAAAGTGGAATTTACGTTTACATTTTTGGTCTTCATTTAACCACATCAGGTAGGTACCTAGTCATTTATAGTTTTATAAACTAGTAATTCTGCGAATAGTAGAGAGCACACACTTTTTTGAAACTATTAATATACCAGTATACTGGAATTTCTCAGCAGAAGCCCGGAGCTCGGATTTGTGCCCGGTTGATGGCAATAGGCTCGCCCCCTATTACATGGGACTTAAACATAACTGGCGAAATGTGGGTGTACTATAGGTACACCTCTGCCTAACCCTTCGGGGATTACTGGCGTGATGTTTTAATATACCAGTAAAGTTATTTAAAACGACAACATTGACGAGCGACAACGACAGCGCGATCTAGCGGTGCACAGTAGCGTCATCAAGTGATCTTATTGTAAAATATTTTACTTTGAGAATTCTGTAAATAAATTATGCCCTAAAATCTGTAGTTTTGTGATGTTTGATGATGACCAAGTAGTTTAAGGGCCGATTCCACTGGCAGAAATCTATAAGCATGCAATTTACTGCATTTTGAGATCACGCCGTAGATCCTCGGCAAATTTTTATGAGACCAACTTAAGGTTCAATCAATCTGCCTAGCCTTTTCCCAACTGTTGGGGTCGGCTTCCAGTCTAACCGGATGCAGCTGAATACCATTATTTTACATGGAGTGACTGCCTATCTGACCTCCACAACCCAGTAACTGGGTAATACTAGACTAGACTTTCGGGCTTCTGACGACCCGTACCGTAACGACTGTCAAAGATCCACTAATGACAGCCTGGACCAACGGTTTAACGTGCTTTGCGAGCCACGGTGGAGTCTCGGTATATAAAGATTGTCACCCATCCACGGACCAACCCCAGCAAGTGTAGCTTAACCTGATGGATCGACCCGTGCGGCTGTTATTACTTAGCCACAAGCCAACTTAAAGTTACTACCTTTCAAATAAAAAAAGAACCATCGAAATAGGATCTCATCAGGCGGAGATATTCAGTAGCCCCCCTTTTTGCCCCTTTTTGGAGGAACCCCTCCATACAAAATACAAAAAAAACATGAAGTAGTAAAACCTGTATACCAAGTTTCGTCCAGGGGCCCAAGTCTGCTATTTTTATAAATTCGTCATTCCAACACGATCCCATCGTCATTTTGCTAAAAGTTCGTAATCTGCTTAATTCATAATGGTCGATCATTGTATTCCACAAACACGATACTCGTAACGAATTAAAAGAAATGACTGCACAATGACGTTCTCATGGCAGGTCACTGATCAAAGGAACTGTCAAAAGGAGATGGAAAACGGTGGGCCTAAATGTAATAAGTTAAGATATGATCTAAAAAATTAGTCATATTTTTCTATCCTAGAATATGAAAAATCACCTCAATTCTCAATCTGGAAGCGGAGAAATATGGAAAAGATAGTTTTCGTGAGATTACCGATTGAGTAATCGATTACACAGTTACGAAAATAAAACCTTTGCACTAAATAATTAACTCAAAGTAATTAAATGCACTTTATACACTTATGTGCAATATAGTGCATATAATTACAGTCATATTAATAAATAAAATATCAATTAATTACTGAAAAAACAATATTAATGATTATCGATTTCATATCGATTAAAATTAGTTTTTAGTCTATGTCACTGGCATGACAGCTGACTGACACGGACACTAGACAGTTGCCAACGTAGTATCACGTAGTATCTCTAAGTAGTCTGTGGTAGTATCCCTATGTAGTCTGTGGTTGCCAACTGCTCTAATAATCTCGTTTCGTGTTTTCCGATGCGTTTTGAGTGCTTTCCTTCGGCAATGGCTCTCGTACAGGAAGGGAGGCTATAGTAATGCATTACTGTAAATTGTATTGCAGGGAGACGAACTGTAGGCTACTGCGCTCATATAATCTGCATTATATGGTATCTTAGCTGGGCTAGGTAGCACGATCATATAGCACCACCTGCACAATTCCTAGACGACATTTCAATTATAATTGAAGACGAGTATAACACTGTAATACTTAAATGATTTTTTATTTTATTTTAGACATCCTTTCCGTAACTCCATACCTGTTACCTACATAGGTAGGTAGGAATGAAGTCATTGACGTTCATTCATATGATTTATCAAATATGTCCTACTAAATATAATAACTATTAGTGCAAAAGCACATATTTTGCACTTCAGGAATCAGCTGTTAGTTAAAGATTGTAACATAACCTCACTTTTACATAATCTCTTTTATCTCTGTTCTCAGATTGACAAAATCCGCAGAATTTTCAGTGAAAGGCTGATAATATATAAGCTATTAATTGACACCACTTTCATATTTTTACAACCAGGCCCAAGATTGTATGTAATCGTTTCAGTCTCCTTTTAGCAGATTACCGCCTAAGTCAGTCATTCATTTTTCATTATGTACGAAATTACCAATAGATGCCATTTCTTTCAATGGAGTTTCAGTGGCTGTCCATTGGAAAGTCATAATGACGCCAATATGTTAGTGGATTACCAAACATGTCAAAATCATCAATTATGAAATCAATGTAGGCTATTCTGACACTATTGTAATAGCAGACTTGTTTATAAAATACGACCTGTAGAGGAGTACTAACAAAGTGACACACGAAAGCAATTTTGCCAGACTCGAAGCAGAGAGCCAGAGACGCTTCGCTCGGTCGGTCAATGAGAGGCTTTTATAACATCACGGTTAGACAGGCCATATATTCTGTATGTGACGTAATAAGGCAACAACCTGCTTAGCATTATTTGCTTGTAACTTCACATTCTAACAGATATCAATCAATAGTTTATTTTTTGCTCGCAGAACATAACATTGCATTCAACAAGAATACATTTGAATATGATTGAGACCACGCCCGGCATTCCTATAATAATTATAAGTTTAGACTGTTATGTCATAAATTCATGATTCGTGCTTGTTCAATGTTAAATTAGTTTTCTTTTATAGCTCTACCTGGCTATTACCTAACGGTTATTTAAAACCGTCTCTTTCTCTTAGCATTATCAGCCTATAATGTTCTTCTGCGGGGCACCCTCTTCCCTGTGAGAGGGAGTGGGCCGTAATTCACCACGCGGGCCCAGTCCGGATTACTAGATATCTCAGTCTTCAAATGTTTGGTTCAACGACATGCCGGTGTCCTCACGATGTTTTTCTTTACCATTACGAGAGCAGTGCGTGGCAGTGGTGGTATTATTTCTCTTGCCTTCACCCAATTCGCATGGCTTCGGTATATCAGGAGCGTCGTACAGACTGTGTTTTATCAAAAAAATTTATGATTTATTTCTTCTTCATTATCATAATACACGTAGGTAATGTTCCGCAACACTAACGCCAGTTTCTTAAAGCCTAATCAAGTCTTAAATCAGTAAATACACCGTCGAAATTGCTTGTGCTCTTATTACGAGTATTAGGTACTGGACTATATCGTCTTGATCGCGTACTGCATTACTGAAGGTCGTGTGCCTGTAAGACCTTCGTGGCTTTATGTAAGATGTTCTTCCACTTCGTTCGGTTCTCGGCTTTTCTCAGGGCGGTCGTAACAGAGAGTCGAGTGAGGGCGGTTACTTGTGTCTGACCAGCGGTTAGTCTTTTCCCTTCTAACCTGCTACATACCCAACAACAATTTACCAACAGTCTTTATTTTTTCAGTCTTTTTTTTTTGACAACAGATTTAATTAAATAGGCTGTTAAAATACTTTTTTCGAACCCAGATTCACGAACCACACAAACTGTTTTTCATTTTAACTAATGAAGTTAATCAATTAAAGAACTTCCTAAAATATATCGTGTCGCGGAAGCCTTTACTTTCGAAGTTTCAACGGCAGTATTACGAAATTCATGATGAATGATAAGATGCGCCCGCGCAGATAACATCGCGCACCTACATGATTTATTATCCGTTCATTTATCGGCCATTATTATACTATTAATTTACTTACCTATACATTTTTGACACTCTTATCTAGATTATGCACATATTTCTTTAGAAAGTTCACTATGTGCGTATAGGTTAGTAATCAATCAACAAAAAAATTGATTGCAACACAGCCAACTATGTGTTTTCCCAAAAATGTTGGGGTCGGCTTCTAATCTAACCGGATTATCGGATGCAGCTGAATACCAGTATTTTACATGGAGCCACTGACGATCGGACCTCCACAACCCAGATACTGCGGTGAACACGCAGACTTCGGTAAGACTGGATAAGTGTAAGGAAGATAAGTCTTCATAATAATTTGAATGGAAGCTGCCATGACATTTTTATGAAGTTGGTTTAAGCGGCCATTTCACATAAACATAGGTAAAAGAAGAAGCAACACTTATAGCCGAAAGACATCAAAGATTGCACTGCTTCTTTAAACTTATATATTATATATTTCCGAGGTAAAAAAATATGAAGTCGGACTAATTTAAACGTCCAATGGCATCTACATCGATCTAATGATTAGTGTTTAAATTACGGAAGATAAAACACTTCTCACGCAAGTACAGTTGAGAGAAATGGATCAATTATTCATAAAGACTGGTGGCCGGAGCTGTATATTGTAATTCAATATAATAATGTTACAGCTACAATTAGCTTCAAAAGATCTTTACGTAGATAAGACAGAGTTATATACAAAAACCGGCCAAGTGCGGGTCGAACCACGCACAATGAAGGGTTGGGTTCCGTAGTTGGGATGAATTTATCGCAAGAACAACGTACAACCGCAAATGTATACGATGATACTTTTAATAAATGTGTTGATTTAGGAACTTTTCCTGATCTCATGAAGAGTAGTAAAGTCATACCATTATTTAAATCAGGTAATAAAAATGACGTTGGCAATTTCAGGCCTATTTCTATTTTACCAGCATTCAGCAAAATATTTGAAAAGTTAATACTCAAGCAGTTGCTAAGACATTTTAATTTAAATAGCCTCCTTCATAATGAACAATATGGCTTTACAAAGGGTCGTTCGACTACAGATGCGGGTGTTGCTCTGCTGAAACACATATTTAACGCATGGGAGAACTCTCAAAATGCTATTGGTGTTTTCTGTGATCTCTCCAAACCCTTTGATTGCGTGCACCATGACACGCTTTTGCGTAAACTGCGTCATTACGGTGTGCTAAACGAAACTCTAAACGTTTTAAATTCGTATTTAAATAATAGGTCGCAATGTGTAGATGTTGATGGTGTAAAATCTTCCGGGCTACCAGTTCAGTTAGGTGTACCTCAAGGCTCAATACTGGGTCCATTCTTGTTTTTAGTGTATATCAATGACTTACCTTTCTATTTAAAGGATATCTGTGAAGTTGTACTGTTTGCAGATGATACTTCTCTTATTTTTAAAGTAGACAGGAATAGAAAATATTTTGACGATGTAAACAGTGCACTGTCAATGGTTACGGATTGGTTTACGACAAATAACCTAGTTCTCAATGCCAAGAAAACGAAATGTGTAAAGTTTGCCCTCCCAAATGTTAGAAATCTAGGACCCACCATCGTCTTAGATAAAGAGGTGCTTGAAACTGTAAACTCGGCAGTTTTTCTGGGCATAACAGTAGATGCTAAACTTCAGTGGGGCCAACATGTATCGAGCCTAGCGGGAAGGCTCAGTTCGGCCGCCTACGCTGTCAGAAAAGTAAGATAATACACTGACGTTGATACAGCTCGGTTAGTATATTTTAGTTATTTTCATAGCGTTATGTCCTACGGTATTCTGCTTTGGGGCAAAGCTGCAGATATTCAAAATATATTTGTCCTCCAAAAACGAGCTATTCGAGCAATTTACCAGCTAGGTGCCAGAGTTTCTCTGAGAGATTTTTTCAAAGATATCGGTATCCTCACAGTGGCATCACAATACATCTTCGCCAACATCTTATATATTAGGCAGAATATACACTTATACACTAAAAACAGTGATATTCACAATGTTAACACTAGAAGTAAGGATAAACTACGTGCTCCCTCCCACCGGCTTCATAAGGTTCATAACTCATTTGTTGGGCTTGGTATAACCTTTTATAACAAGCTACCCTCTTGTTTGCTAGATTTGCCTTTTAATGCGTTTAAAACTAAAGTAAAGTCCAACCTTTGTTCAAAGGCATACTATTCTATCAACGACTACTTAAATGATAAAAATAGTTGGTCGCTGTGATTAACTCAAGACAATGTTTAAATGTTCTTTCTCCAGAATTAGTTTACCTACTGACAGGTTTTATGAGTTTATATAAAAGTTTATAATTTTACTTTTTATGTACATTTATTTTATTTTTATTTATTGTTGACATAATCTACTCATTACAATGTTTTTTTTAATGAGTTGTATTATAATATGTGGTTAGCTAGCGACCTCGACAATTATTTATTTTACCTCGATGGTCCTAGTTTATCAATTATAACTTCTAGTTACAGCTTTATGTAAGCGGGCACGCCCTTTATGCCTGGAGGCTTTATTTTCTTTTTTTTAGATATTGTTTACGTTTAGTTATTTTTATTTCTGCTTGAGTATAGTTCTCGATATTTTTGGTTGGTATATTGGCGTGTGCTAGCTGTCATATGGCTATTAATTTATAATTTAAATTTAATTTTGCGTAATGTAAATTATCTTAAAAATTATTGTATAGAATCATTTTTTTTTCCCTAACTGAACAGACAGCTGTGCTGCTGGGGAGTTTGTTGCGCCACTTCTTCTTCCCAGCAAAAGCACTAGGAAGTGGTGAAGGGTGGGCGTTTTGGGGGACTGTCTTATGTAATTTTGACGTTCGAAAAGTGCTGATTCTCAGCCTAGTTTGAATAAATGACTTTTGAATACAGTTGGCTGATTATTACTCGTTGACTTGTAAAGCCTACTTAGCTGTGATAGTTTTCCTTTCAATTTCGTTATAATACACTCGAGAGCAATGAATCCGGGTCACTTAAAGAATGTTAAAAATCTCGGAAACTAAAAATGATAGGTTAATGCAATAAACTGTATTTAATAGACAATGTAATACTCCTTAAATGAAAGTTAAAAAAATATGAGTCACCATACATTTTATTAACACAAAATTACATAAAGAAAAAAACTGCTGATCTCTCCTTAAAACAAAAATAGGAAACATGAAATTTTTGAACTTTATTACGATTTTCTTGAATTTTAATACTTCGTATTGCCTCCTCGTGCTTCCATTACTGCGTTTACGCGGTTTGGCATGCTGTACACCAAGTTCCTTATACGATTTTGGGGAATATTCTCCCATTCCTCTGTGAGAGCAATTTTGAGCTCACGAAGCGTGATTGGGGGAGGGTTTCGTTGTTTTACGCATCTGCCTAGCTCGTCCCAAGCATGCTCGATCGGGTTGATATCCGGGCTGCGCGCTGGCCACTCCATACGAGTAATGTTCATCTCTTGAAGGTAGTCATTCACAATCCTACCTGTATGAGGTCGGGCATTGTCATGCATAAATATAGCATCCTCACCTAAATTGACCATAAATGGACCAACGTGATCATTGAGGATTTCTTCCACATATCTTTCGCTAGTTAAAGAGCCGTTTTCTATGATTACCAGCTCTGTGCGACTTTCAGAAGAAATTCCGGCCCACACAAGTACAGACCCACCACCGTAGGCTACTTTTTCTTCGATGCATGCTTGCTTGAATCTTTCCCCTGGTCTTCGATACACTCTGTGTCTTCCATCGTGCTTGTAGAGCATAAATTTTGATTCGTTGGAGAACATAACTTTTGACCAATCTTCAATACTCCAATTTACGTGGCTCTGGGCATATCTTAGTCTTGAAATACGATGCCCACGCTCCAGTTTAGGGCCGTTTGCAGGTCTAAGGGGTTTTAAGTTAGATTCAGCAAGCCGACGTCTTACTGTCCATGCACTTGGGTTACTTCCTCCGAGGCGTCGAAACTGATTTGTGAGTTCAGTTCCTGTAAGAAAGCGATTTCGAAGCATGGTGTTCACCAAGTATCGGTCTTCTCGTGCTGTGGTACACCTGGTTCTGCCCGTTCCTGGTCTGCGTAGGTTAGAACCAGTTTCTTCGTAACGTCGGAGAACTCTTTGTACTGTTGACAGCGACACACCGACAGTCCTGGCTGTATCGCGCTGACTCCGGCCGGTTTCCAGCATTGTAAGTATTCTGGTGCATTCTTCAGGCGTAAGCGACATAATTTCAGCTTGAATAATGAATATAGAGCACTATCAACATGGTTTATGTACCCACATAAATGACAGATTACAAACAAACGCAAAACCAAATGCTGTAATTTCGTAGTTCCATCTTCGAAAGTGGCCCTTTTTCAAATTTGATTTTTTTATGATATAACTTTACAATAACTAAGAAGTTTTAATACCTTCATTTAAGGAGTATTACATTGTCTATTAAATACAATTTATTGCATTAACCTAGCATTTTTAGTTTCCGAGATTTTTAGGATTCTTTAAGTGACCCGGATTCATTGCTCTCGAGTGTATATACTACTGCCGTGTTTTTTGTACATATCCAAAACCTACCATTTAGCTGGCAGGGCGGGAGACTAGACACTAGACTAACAAAAAATTACACTTTAAACCTTAATATTTCGCTAACCGATACCTGAATCTTAAAATGGTTTTCACAAATATTTTTGAACGGCTTTACGTGTAGGGGAGGTACCCTAAAAAAATAACTTTTTATTGATTTTGTTTTACCACTGATGCTGGCGTGATTAATATGCTACATCCATGCTAAATTACAGCTTTCTAGTAAAAAAAGAAATCTGAGCTAAGCCAAGGACAGACGGACAGACAGACGGAAATGGCGAAACTATTGGGGTTCCTTGTTTCCTACAGAACCCTAAAAACTGATAATTATACTAAAACGTGTTTGTATTTCGATTACACTGGACGGCGGCTTTTTTTTTCTAACTTCTTCATGTCTTCATTATCTGAGCTCAGAATGGTTAACCACCACACCAGTAGAAACGCAACTTGAAGTTAACCATAGACCCAGTTTTGTGCTTCCGGCAGCGGCATGCGGCATGCGACATCGCATTTGTTGCATCACCATATACATATTTATAATGTTTTGATGAAATAAATCATATCACTTTCTTGTAACTTGTTTGTCCATAAGATAAACAAAACTCACTTAGTTAATTATTGCGATAATTATGGTAATGACGACAGCGTGCAGAAGTTTACATACAAAAACATTAGTACACCGTTTAAGAAACTTAAAGACTTGCACAAGCTCACTACTAACTTAGTTAGCATTATAACGATATGAAAATTTCACAGTAATCGTGGTGATAAAAGAATTGTGTGATGGTTTATATAGATGACATTGTGACATTGTGGCCAACAGGTTCCGTTTCTATCATACCTATAGAAATATAACCCTTATCAGATTTTTAAACGGTTTTTTTTTGGGTGGGAAATCATCAAATGACTTCTCCCGCTCTGGGTGGAGCGGGAGGGCGTGTCACTCTTACTGACTAAAACCCACACATGTTCCTTCAGTTGCCTGTGCATTGCCAGGGGCCACGATATCCCTTTCGGACTTTCCCGCAACCCCCGCAGGCATCAGTCCCATCGGACCCCTTCACCCGCTGACATCTCTTTGAGGCGTGCGTCAGTGCGTGGAACACAACGCGTCGTCGTCCCGGGCCTGGTCCTTACCGGACGGCGAGCTACCCATTGCTCACCGTCCGCAAGCCCGCGCCTAAGGTGGCCAGAAATCGGCCTGCGGCGGCTAGGGGCGTGAGGGCGCGAATTTTTCCTCTCCCTCACACGTTCCGCCTCCTCCTTCGCGAGCATTTCGCAGAAGCAGGTGACGGCCTCCCATGGCCTCTCGCTCCATACCATGGCCTGGACCAGGGCCGGACGCGAGAGAACCCCGCCACTATAAGTGGTCCTTGGCTCCTCGTTAACTTCTAGAGCCGCATGTTAGGTTAAAGCACTGAATAATTTCTCACGTTGTTGAACAAAATATGATATAGTTATGCACTTGGACAAATGCAAAATGCAACATTGCTGAAGCTATCAGTTGACATCCGTTTCATTATCTCATCATTTTCGCCTGTATTCGTCACAATCTCACTGTAATTATTATTATATAATTACATATTATTATATTTATGTCAGTTAAGGCGGATCCACTACAACGTCATAGTTACAATCGACCTAGAAAATTACAAATTTGGCAATCTCTCTGTGATTCATATTTTTTGAGCGCACATCGACAGAAAGTTTGCTTACGTCTTCACTGAGAATTGAAACCTCAATTGATTGATATAAGATTTCTTTTTCTGTGTTACTAGTCGTCCATTCATGCGTAACGGAGAAATGAATGAATCATTTGTTGGTGAATATTTTGTAAACTCAGCAACTAGGTTCGTTGTTTCGGTGACAAGGTCGTCCTCAAGACATCAACTGTGTAGTCTTTGTCATCAATATATAGTGCTAATACTACCTAATATTGTTTTGCAAGCTAAGGCCTGAGAGATATTTCTCGACGGCATGTGAAGCCAAGCCCAAAAGGCCCATGGGCGTGTTTAAAACTCTGAAATAAATAGTCACTAACCAAATGAAAAGAAGAAGAAGCAAGAAGCTAAGGACTTTTCAGGTATGATGACCTTCAGTGTCTCAATTTTCCTCGCGTCAGCTTGAATAAGATCTTGTGCCAATATTGGCATTTTGATTTTTAACAGTATCTTATCCTTGTGGTACGTATCGAACGATTTCATAATTAACTAATTCTCATGTATCTTATCTGCTGGGCTGTGCTTATCTGGGGATTTCCTACTAATCGCTTCATGATTTTGGCATTCTCATTTTAAAATATATTTCCTCAGCACAGAGACCTTTTACCTGTAAGGCACTGAGCAGACGATGGACAAAAACGTGTAGAAATCTATACAATAACTTACACGGAGGACAAAACGATCGCTCCACCATGTTGACCGGATGATATCTCTCGCAGTAATTCCCGACAAAATGACCACCATCTGCGGAGCGCCTTAACTGACACTGACTTTTAGTTCATTCTATATTTTTCTTTCAATACATTTTAGGGAGAAGAGGGGCTCGTAGCTAAATGATAACAGAACAGCCGCACGGGTCGATCGAAGGTTAAGTTACGCTGGCCGCGGTCGGTTCGAGGATGGGTGACCAAACATTAGGTACATATCGAGACCCTTCCGTGCCTCAGAAAACACGTTACGCCGCTGGTCCCGGCTAACATTCGTAGATCTTTGACAGTCGTTACGACGGGTAGTCAGAAGCCAAAAAGTCTGACAACCAGTCTTACCAAGGGGTGTCGTGTTACCCAGTAACTGGGTTGTGGAAGTCAAATAGGCACTTCTCCATGTAAAACACTGTATTCAGCGGCATCCGGTTGTATTGGAAGCCCATCCTAACATAGTTTGGGAAAAGGCTAGGCAGACATTTTAGAAAGAAGCAATTTTATAAAATTCTACCCTTTTACCATACACAACAAAAACTTAAACTTTATACATATTCTCCACCGATCGAAGTTAAGAACCAATTGACGTCATTCATGAATAAGTTATATCTAAGCTCAACAACACAGGCGTGGTGTAGGTATTGACGTACACAAACCGCGAACACTGAACTGTCGGCCATATGCGGCGTTGGAAATACCACTGTGTATTATTGTTGTTATTAATTAAGTGTGGTCCGATGCTCTGCAAGAATTGCAGGGGAATTGTAAGCTTGAATTTACTTAACCTAAGAGATTGCTTTGGATCCGCTGGAAATACATAGCTTACTTGCGAATCACTTTCTTGAATTCAGACTATTGATATTTTGTTCTATGTGTCGATCACTCTTCTGGTAAAGAGCAGAAGAATTTTCCAGCTTAGCCACCTTTATCTCGATACATCACTGCAGTACGTCTTTTTCTTCCAAACATTTCTATCAGCCGTCATGTCATCGTCCACTTTCTTCTCAACCATATAATTATCATCTTTCCCACGTCCACAATTCCATGTTCCACATTTTCAGTTCCCATGTCCATCTGTCTCTTGGTTTGCCACTTTTCTTTAGCGTTATTGTCACATCTTCTTCTTCTTAGCGTGTCGATAGCAATCTAAATAGACTCGGCCCAGAATTCGGCGACTTGTTTGGCGCCATCACCAACGTCCATTAGTTCCTGTAACGTGCAGCTGACAGGACACGCAGGACACGATATTAAGTGTCCCATTTTATTCATTGTCACATGCAATGCTTTTTATTCCTCCGAATCAAATGCCCATATACCCCAGCGGACTACTTGCTTTTGAACAAAAAATATTAATATTTTTTATATTAAAATCTATTGAACCTTCGAGTTATTGTAGGCAAGTATCTAATGACAGAATGGTAATTCAATTGGGTCAATAGTTTTAATTTTCAATTATGTTTATGGTCCATATTAGAAGGGACATTCCCTGCAGTAAAGAGCAAAATAACTACGAAGATACCACACAATCCTTCACATGCGGATAAATAGCAGTTAGTAATAGCAGTTTTGTGTAAATAAATAGTATAATTGCAATAATTTGCAAATGGCCGCGGTTTGCGCAAGGCGTAACGAACGGTTTACATAGTAATGGTAACTTTGCGCAGAAATCGGTCAAGTACGTAAACTTACACATCGTGAGTTCTATGTTATGAGTTGTTGAGACGTTACTGCTTTTTGGTTCATCATAGACAATTTTATGGTTTTTAGTTAGCACGACTTTGGAACTTAGGCGGATCTACAGATCATAATTTGGCAGGCTCCAAGCCAGTTGTTACCTGATTTGAAAATCTTATTGTATCGACTCATAAAGGTCTCGTTGAAAAATTACTGGTAAATGATACCTGTACCAAAGACCATTGGCAAATGTTTATGTACTATATTAGGCACAAAAATCTTTCTTGCATCACAACCATAACTTCATGCATTCACACATCATATTACAAATGCAATTTCTTTACAAAAAACAACGTTCTCTTCAACATTACGACAGTAGTAAAGTAGTAATCAGAATAAGTGCGTTAATTACTTGTCATTCCACGCAAACCGTAACACTCAATTATGGGTAACGAGCGATTGTTGGCAAACTGTCACTACTTATATACTAGTGCGATATAACACCAGGAGATAATACTGTCGAGGTAAGAGGTATTAGGTAAGCTTTGGTAATGCAATAGACTCGGAGGCTGCAAAAGCAGATTTAACCTTACGTGACGGTATCGTAGAAATGGGAGACGTAATTGAGTCTAACAATGTACCTTAGACTAGGAAAAAGCTGAAAAGTCTGATAACCAGTCTTACCAAGGAGTATCGTGCTACCTAGTAAGTAACTAGGTTGTGGAGTTCAGATATGTAGTCGCTCCATGTAAAAATACAGAGGCCCTAGTGTGAGTTTCTTTTAACCATCTCGATTTTACGCATCGACCGCGTTCGGCGCTCCGATTGGCAGCCGGGCGACCTTCACCAGTGAAGGGCCAATCGGAGAGCCGAACGCGGTTGATGCGTAAGGTCGAGATCGTTAAAAGAAATTCACACTAGGGCCTCTGGTATTCATTTGCATCAAGTTAGACTAGAAGCCGAACCCTACATAATTGGGAAAAGGCAGCAGATTATGATGATGAATGTATCCTAGAATAAGAAAGCTCACTAATGACTAAATATAAATTCTGTTACATTTATCTGGTGAATAATTCTCATTTAATACAGAGCTGGATGTCCAGACTGCCGTGGACGTGTTCGCTGAAACAGGCCTTGAATTGAAGACGATATCGATAACTGTAAGGTAAAGCGTTTTTCTTACGGAGTTACAGGCCCTAGTGCATCGATTATAGAACTTAACTGAACATAATTATTGATTTGAACATAAATACTCAAATGCTTTTCATGGCTTAATAATTGTCTATAAAATTCATAACCGTGAGAAGAGCAATAAAATCTCAATTTCCAACGAGAATCTTTATGGCCATCAAAAAGAAACGCTGTTAACTTTCCATCATCTTCCATTCAAATCCGTTTAATATCTAGTTATTGACTAAAGCCTTATTAAAACTTATTACTTTCTTCAATCCACGTTGCAACAGTCCCAATAATTTTATTAATCTCTTCGTTACTTACACGTTAAATTAACAGTCTTGTTAAGTTAACAGTCTTGTTGGCAGGTGGATTGTAGAATCCGCCGTTTTACAAACCCGCTAGTTGTTTTACATAACAGCTCCGTTTTGTAAAACAACTGAACGACGTTCAGCTGGATTGTCATTGCGTTACGTTTGACAAAACAGCTACCCACGTTTATATATGCAGAATGGCTTATCTGTAGTCGCAATAAACGTTTGATGTGGCTTCTAATGTTGAATCGGTCGCAGCAACTAACGTAGGGTACCTTGACCAATTGCTTTAGGTTAGGTTAGAATAGTGACCAACCACGCGCGAGCCGGGCGAGCGTTACTTCCGACTTGGTCGCAGTTACTTGGCTATTTAGTATTTTTCGGACTGATTTGCTTTCGTTTTATATAGGCTAACACGTGTGGCTAGTGTTAATGCGGCACTATGTGTATGCACATAGTGCCGCATAATTGATGAGGCATAGCCATGGTATGTCATGGCAATTTTGCGCTATGGCATTATAATATGGGGTAATTCGGTTGAACTTAAAAGAGTGTTTTGAGCTCAGGAAAAATACGTACGCTCAATTTGTGGAGCGCACCCACTGGACAGTTGTGTTCCACTATGCCAAAAATGTATAAGCACTATACATTTTTGGAATTTGTATTTTTATACAGCAAAACAGACATTAATTTGACTTGTATAATGATATTGTATCCAGACCCAGACGCAAAGTGCATATGCTTAATGTTACTAGGCGTAGAATTAAATGGTTTTCTAATAATGTATACTGCATGTCCATTACTGTTTACAACAAATTACCTGATGGCTTCAAAACTCTCAGCCTCAGAACTTTTAAATGTAAATTTATATAACTTTCTTTTAAGCAAATGTTATTACTCGACTGAAGATTTTATTAATGAAATATTTACCTAATTATTTGACATTATTGCCAAAAGTAATATTTTATCTCCTTCTTGTATTTTGACTTATATAATTAATCTCTTTTACAATTATTGTTCAATTGAAATCAAATCAAATGAAATTATTGATAATTC
This sequence comes from Xanthia togata, assembly GCA_963853775.1. Taxonomy (NCBI): domain Eukaryota; kingdom Metazoa; phylum Arthropoda; class Insecta; order Lepidoptera; family Noctuidae; genus Xanthia; species Xanthia togata. The sequence continues at coordinate 3,764,040 of OY970802.1, read as the reverse complement.
TAATTCTAATGATTAATAATTTAATTTTAATGTAATGATGAGATGACCCATCATTTTACTCCGCCTACGACGCGACGCCGGAAACGGCAGAATATTATGATCGTAATACATAATATAATAACACATAATTATACATATACATAATTACTACATACTATACTACTACTATTTATTATTTTATACATTTTTTTTTCTTTCTTTCTATATAATATAATGCACATAATAACTTTGTACAATATTCTGACAAATAAGTATATTCTATTCTATTCTATAATTTTCCGTTTTCGTTTTTATTTCTGTTTCGGACGCTATTATTATTGTTATGTTATGACGCACAAAGTTACGAGCGACAAAATTTTGCTAAATTCTACAATCTGATGTTTCATTTCACGCTGTTTTACAATGTCTAATCGTTGACCCGCTGCATTGATAAATGCACCTTTATACAATCTAGCGTGTTAAAGTTCAGTAATTATGTAAAACCGCTGAACGTCGTTCAGTTGTTTTACAAAACAGAGCTGTTATGTAAAACAACTAGCGGTTTTGTAAAACAGCGGATTCTACAATCCATCTGCGACATTATAATATGGGAAACCGTCTCCCACACTTTACTATTGTTGCGTTATCTAAGTAAGTACCTTATGTAATGTCACAATAAGCATTCTCGCCTTTGTCACATATTATGCAGGCTTTGTTGTGCTGATGGGCTTATTGATATTAATGAGATAATAGACGTGGTTATGAGGTTAGATCAAAATTGATATCAGTTATTTAGTAGTACAAACCTAAGACAGGTCGTTGAAGGAGTTGTAAGGTACATCCCATCAAAAAACAAGTCTCGCAAAACAGTTCTTCTACCGCAAAAATATGTGAGATCTAATGTAAAACCAAAAGTTTTAATTTATTCAGTACCTATCTATTTGTCATCTTTATTTCTTTAATAAATAGAATGACTAGGCCATCGCTGCTAGGCTATGCCTTTTTGTTTGTATTGACTCGACTTGGCGGGGGCACTTCCTTCCTCGATAACCTGCGCAGTTTTCCAAAAACGGATGATGATGATGAATCAAAGATGGAAATGAAAAATACAATGTTAGTTGAATAATTTTATTATTTTAATTAGGTAATAATTAATATAATTAACTAGCGATTTTTGTGGTTATTGGACATCAAGGGCAATACCCAAAAAAAAATTGATAAGTGTTTCACAATTTAGGTTTAAATATCATTTTATAGACGCAGAGGATCATTGAGAAATTCAAATTTTGATGGTGGTTTTTCTCAAGTTTAACGTGAATCATTTACTTTCGAGACGTGAAACTAATTAAAAAACTAGATTGCACAAAGACACTGTGTAATAAGTTAATAACTTCTCACTGCCTAAACCTAAACAATCAAAGATCAATCAGCACCAAGACACAGAATACGGAAACGTCAACAACTAATAAAACAATTATATACAAATAGTTGTTATGTGCTGTAGTTACAATACAATGTTCTGGTAACAATGGAGGAGATTCATTCACTTCCTTACTCGGTAAAACATGGATTCCACGTAAATTACGTGTGTCGTTCGCTAAAACGAGTGCAGTTTTTGTTATGATTAGACGAAGTTTGTAATGGTTTTTCTTCCGTAGATGTATTGACTTCCTTTATCTCTTGTCTTTGATTTGTTCTATCATGTTTAGTTGACGTGTATAGTTCTCTGCTTTGGTAACCACTGTCAGCGCTGTAATTATCATTTTACCTGCTCATACAAGTAGTTAAATAACATAACAAAACATGACGCATTGTTTCGTCGATAGGTTAGGCAGCGGTGTACCTATAATACACCCACATTTCGCCAGTTATGTTTAAGTCCCATGTAATAGGGAGCGTGCCTATTGCATCAAACGGGCTCAAATCCAGACTCCGGGCTGTTACTGAGAAATTCCCAATAACACTGCCCGACCTGGGAATCGAAGCCAGAACCTCATGCTCAACAGTAGCGCTTACGACCACTAGACCAATGAGGCAGTAGTTAAATGTTAACCTATACCCTTAATTTCTTTGTTTCAGAATCTGGAGTCAGTGCGCAAATAATTTGATCAGGTAAGCTTAAAGATATTCTACCTACTCCTCATTAGCACTCTTAATTTAATTCAATTCTCATTTTCATAACGTAACATCACGCCTGTATATCCCCGAAGGGTTAGGCAGAGGTGTACCTATAGTAACACCCACATTTCACCAATTATGCTTCAGTGTCATGTAAATTCATGTAATAGGGAGCGAGCCTATTGCCATAAACCGGGCACAAATCCAAAATCTGGGCTGAAATTCCTGATGGCAAAACCCAATAACACTGCCCAACTTGGGAATTGAACCCAGGGTCTCATGTTCAGCAGTGGCGACCACTAGACCAACCCCCTAATAAAACTTTTATTGACCTCTGTATTAACTGTCATGATGGAAGTTTAATCATTATCACATTAAAACCTATAAGCTAATTAGGAATAAAACTAATTTGTATAATTATGAATTTCTGCATATTTTTCTTATTAGAGGTTACAACTTACGTGGGAAAGCTAGGCTTACGTTACGACTATGTCATTGTTTTCATATAACCCAGATTATCATGTAAATAATATACACGAGGTTTCTATTTAACTTGACACATTATGAATATATTTTACTCAGTCACATGCTATAGTTCTTCCACTTCTTCTCCACTCGTGTGCTGATTTTACCTTTTATGGTCACCAATTTCATTTTCAAGATCGTCATTTTCTAAATGATGACTCCTAAGATCGTTGTAGTAATCTTCATAGGGGAAGAACGCATTAATTAAACCATCTGAGCAGGGGTTTAGAAGCACAGTTAAAAATATCATAAACACCTCAAACGCGCCTACATCTTATTATCAAATAAATTACAAATTCATTACCATTTCGGTCATCCGTCTTATCCTAAGACAGATTAAATGACTAAACACGGACGAAACTGGTAAGACCGGTTGGCGATAAATTCACCGCTAAATGCGGCAGGTGACCATTTAGCGAAAAAAAGTACCGATAAAAATTTAAATAACCATCATTCATTGGTCGGCCAATATGGTTCCAATATTTGATCCTTTTGTGTTTGTTTTGTTTGTTTATACATGCATTATATGGAAGGCATTATTTGATATGGCTAGAAAAGGTGTAACTTGACGAACAGGAAGTATGAACGAAAACGACATGTTGTCGGGCCCCAAATAAATTGGGATTCGAGCAAAACAAAGACGAAATTGATATGGAAAGAAGTTTTAGTGAATGGTTTTGACATCGTAATGTTGCTTCTATTAATAATAATGATCCTATTGTTGTAATTCAAATTCACTACAAGCGTTTGCGACACTAGAAAGCATTGACACAACAGTCTTAGTCTTACCCTTCCCTTTCGAATCATGATTACTTGTCACCACTATTATTTCTTTCCGCAAAGTTGGATAAATGTCAAAAATAATTTGATGATACTTAAATGTTGAAAGAAAACTCGTATGCAATTGATGAGCTCATACAACTTGCTTGAATAGCCCAACTTGAAGCAGAAAAACCTGCTTTACAAGTTGTAATAAAAACATTTTGGGAGAAAAATAATTTTCTCATTTTATGATCCATCGGACGTCGTCATTACTCACTACACACCAATAATATAAACTTATAATTAACTGATTAAGGGTCCACCCAGCTTATATACTCGAACAAACAGTTCTTTACGTAATTTTATCTACGCCCATGCTATAAATCCTCTATAAAAGTTTCTGAAACAGTTAGCTTATTGCCAACATTAAAACACCCAGTGTCATAGTAACCATAATAGCATCCAAACGGGAGTTATAATGTTGTACTGAATTTCATTATGCATCTCCTTTTCAAAAAAAGAACATTGTGATGCCCGCGCGTTTCACTACCATAGCGCCATAATTAAAAAAAAAACTTATTGGTTATTCGAATTAACGTCGTATTCCGCCATTTGTGTTCAATATTAAATATTGAAATATTTTTTAAAGTACTTTGTTATTTACAAAATATGAGTGATACAAGCTTTGACAACACACCACCAGATATTTCTAATGCAGCAAAGGACATTTCTAACAAGGTTAAAACGGCTCGGTGGATGGAAGTTGACATCTGTGGCTGAAGGCTACATTGATATGCTATAGCCAACAAAATCCACGTGTCGAATCAAATTTCAAATTCGATAGAAAAAAATAATAATGAAGTGGTGAATATAAATATTCCGAATACATCAGGATCTGCCAACATTCAACAAGGTGCAAATATTCAAGTGCATTTCAATACTTGTACGATCCAAAATGTAAATAATTATTACAATAAATAATTATATTATTACCTATACATAGTTTGTTTGTTGGTTTTAGATACTCAGCAATTAAACTTTCCATGAACTTACATAGAGTTCTTACAACACTGTACAACACCCTATGGTTTCAGAACGTTTTATAGAGGATTCATAACATGGGTGTAGATAATGTCTTGTATGCAACTGTACTGTACTGTACACTCATGTGATACTATTATCACACATGGCTTCGCCTCGTGTGTTAAACCCACATTCGTGTTTTAATACCCCTTATTATAAAACAGTTGCATAAATAACTATTATGTCATAATTTATTGGTGTTTTTCGTTGCTTTTCTCGTTTCGTGAAAGTTTTACTCATAAAAAGTTGAGATTAGCTTTCTGTTCTGTAATTATCTAACTACGACACTTGCCAGACGACAAAGGCGTAATTAAATAATTAATTATAATTATTTTAGACTAAAAAAGCACATCTAATGACGTTAAATTGAGATTTACTCTGCAAACGCTTATTTCTTTTGTCTTGTACTAGTTTAAGTTATTGAATCTTCTGTCTACCCTTGTCAAAGTTTTCCTCTAAAAACTAAATTTAAAATTTTCTTTTATCAGCTACGTTACTTATCGTACACTCCCTTTTCATTTATATCATCCCTCACACAATCCACTCATTTTTCTTTGGTCTCTCTCCTCTATAGCAATAAAGATATTGAGTATATCCATCTATCTCTTGTCTTGTCCCATGTGTTTTACCCCTTTTCATCCCATGCCCATATCAAGACAAACAATGTCCTTTCAACGTTTCACCGTTTCAGAGAATTTTGAATTGTCAGGAACTTAGTTACTTAGCCAACTTAGCTCTAGCATCTACTATTATGAATGTCCCTTTTGTTTTTGACAAATAGTACTTTCTCCTCCATCGTTACACACTATTTTATCAGCACAGTTAATTGCCAGTAATGTTTGAATACTTACACTGTCAACTGCTAAAGCTACTCTTATTGCAATTCCAGTCTCTTTTATTTTACTGTTAAAATAACTGCCTATTAACTTTCTCCGGAATATTGCACACGCGAATACGATTTAACCAATTCAACCACATATGATTCGATATCACCATTCGATTAATGATTATGATTTGAATCGATATTACTTTCGAGTTGGCGGAATTCAACACACATTCTCCGTGTTTATGATAAAAAGTCCTCCATCTTACGAGTATATCATTAATATTTCTAATACGTCAATTCTTATCAATAGTTTTCTTAAATTAATTTGTGAATCAACTAGTTTCTTACAACACCAGATAAAAATTAAGTATCGGGCAGATCAATTAATTCTAATTCTGTTCAATTTTTAGTTTAACTTTTTGTTAGTAGCTATCGGGACACTGAAACAAGCCCTTGATATTATTTATTTAGAAATAGTTAACTTTTCGATATAAACTATTCAACATCTCGTTCGATCCCACTATAATCTTACTTGGAACTATTTCCAGTGCAAAGCGATTGTTATTAAATATTTGAAATATATTAAATATATTCACTTTCAGAAAGCCATTCTTATAATATCTTACAGCAGCATCTAGTTGCATCGATTCGATCCCCTCCCGCACCTATAATTTCGAAATATTAAATTCCAATACACGCCAGATTTTCAGGTATGCCTAACAAAGTTGAAAGAATGTGTGTGGGCTTTTTAAGTAAGCAAGAAGTTACCGTTGCTGTACCAGTAGATGAGATAAAATGTGCTAGTATGTAGTTCTTTAAAAACACGATGATCTAACTCTTCCATGTCGAGGTCACGACCAACGTCAATCAATATAACATTATGTACTGATTGAAAAGTAATACGTTATATTGACATAGAAACCAGCACAGCAGGATAATAAATAATTAAGAAGGTATCGATTATAATAACAACGACAATTGTATACCTGTTTATAACCACAAATCATGATTCAACCATAAATACTAAATTAATTTGAACGCAATACAAATCAATTTAAAATATGCTTTTCCACTAGTGGGTCCCCAATAGAGGAAAAGTATGCTTGACCTACCTGTATTCAAAAATTATCATCTATACTAATTTTATAAAGAGGAAAGATTTGATTGTTTGTTTGTTTGCTCCGAAACTACTGGACCGATATGAAAAATTATTTTACCATTAGACAGCTTAGTTTTCAGGGAGTAACATGGGCTACTTTTTATCCCGGGAAAAATAACGGGTCTCGCGGGAAAGACCACGGGAGCGAAGCCGCGGGCAAAGTGCTAGTAGGTAATAATTTTGAAACCACAGGTTTTCCTTTTAGAATAAAACCTACTCATAGGATATCTGTCATAGGTAGTAGGTGTTAATTACATTGGCTTTGGCTATTATCTAATTTATTATATAATATTCCCTGAAGGGTTAAGCAGAGGTGTACCTATAGTACACCCACATTTCGTCAGTTATGTTTAAGTCCCATGTAATATGTGAGCTTATTGCCAACCATGCAACCGAGCACAAATCCAGACTCCGGGTTGCTACTGAGAATTCCAGATGGAAAAACCCAATATCACTTTGCCCGACCCGAGAATCGAACCCAGGGCCTCATGCTCAACAGCAGCGCAAATGACCACCAGACCAACAAGGCAGTTTATAAACAACTCATGTTCAAATCTGCATGCTTCTCATATAACTTAACTGCTGATGCAAACGAAGCTTCACCAATTAGGTGTCTGCCATTAATAATGGAACGGCCTCATTATATCATTATTCACTTAAACTACGTCTAGAGAAACAGCTTTTACACACTTTCATATACTTCGTCACTCATAATCGCGTAATAATCATTTGTCAAATTTCTCACTCATATTTTCTACCTTTCCGGTGACCAGAAGTTTTCTGACGCCTCGAATATGCAAGTCGCTTTCAACTATATTGTAGTCATAGCTTTAATGGCTGCTGTTTTAACTAGCTTCATCTTTCTGACTGAGCTACCACTTGACAATACAAAAGTACCTGTAATTGGTTTATTTGAAATAAATTATTTGAGTTTGCGTAATATTGCGTTTAAGATGTAACATTAAGATTAGGTAATAGCTGCATTCAAAAATACATTTCCAAATGACTTCTTATGTGGGTCTTGGCTTGAAAATAACTTTATACATGTGGCATTGGCTTCGCTAAAGTATTATTTTTGTGACTTCTAATCTTAGTCCTCATTGAAGAAATATGTATCCCTTCACCAAAAGTTGAATGAAACGAATCCTTAATGTCAAGTCAAGTGCAAGAATGGAACCGGTATCACATTTGGGAGCGTACCCTTTGATTTGTGAAATCGCGGATCCATTCGTTAAAATGTCAGCTACAACAGGTGCAGGTCCATTAACCCTTCCAATCACTTTCCCTTGTTCCTGGGCGCAACCTGAACGGCAGACGACATAATACAACCTTTTAGAGTTAATCGGCGGCAGGGCCGGACCGCGACCGGTATGGGCAAGCTCGCTTACATTAGCCGTACCCACTGCCTCTAGTTTATTGACTTTTCAGTAACGATGGCACATCCTGGACTGGTGGTTTTCACTTTTCTTAGAGCATTAATTTTTATTTAAATATAAATAAAAGTATATCCGGGAAATTGCGTGTATTAACTATTGAGAAAATCTCTCGTTTGTGTAAATTTAAAATGGCTAAAATCTGCTATGCCTCGATATTAGTTTCGTTTTGATTTCATAGTGAGTCTTGTTAAAACTGTCAAATAAATTGTTGTTTCATTTCTTCCTCTTCGGAAGCTGCAGCATCAGCTTCAATAACACATCTTCATTCAAGTTCCCATTTACTCTTTACTTTCCCATTCGCTAGGAATTCGTTCCACAGTTGTCGCGTCAAAGAATCTGATTTATGCAGTTTTTACGTGTTTTTACTACAGTTTCACAATTCGCAGTATTGCGTGCACGCAGCTTAGTATTAGTATTGACGCCCCATTGTGCGCCTGCGCTGGGTAAATGTATCATTTTTAATAGTGTGTGTGTTTTACGTTTTGTAATGTTACGAGTATAGTTCTTAAGTAAATCATGTTGCCTAACAAACGCGCAAGGTTTTTTGCCCAACTGACAGTTTAATTCTCATCGGTCTCTGCTTTACATTTTTTGCTTCCTATTAATTTGTTGTTGGTATACTGCAATGTCTAATTGTCTAGCCTATTACATTGATAATTACTAAACTGCCTTCTGTATTAGCCGACGATAAAGTTACTTGAAACATTTTGATTCGAATAATCTTCAGATGGTGCATTATTTAAAAGGGAAATGGACCACATTTCCTACAGCTGTTGATCCGCCTTCATTGTTCTACACATGTGCAATATGCACGCCTGTATGCATATTACTCAGTCAAATTACACATCTAAAATATGGTTATAAATAATCCTTCCTTCATTTAATTGTTATCTTTAGCTTGCTCTACAACTTGTAGTCTACATCCGATATCAAACTGGGTCATCTATGATTTACAATAGGAATATAACAATAGGCTGAGAAACATGCAATTGAATTTTATTAGGAACATTATTCGTTCTCAGTTGGTAATTTTCAGGGTTTTTGGAGAATAAAAAATGCCAACAGGTGTAATTTACCTTCACTGTCTTTCAAGCTAGCTTGCTTTTTAATCAAAGTCCATTGCACTTTTTATTATTATAGACTTATGAATAAAAAATACTTGGTTTGGTTGCATGGCTTATTAATAAAATAATGAAACAAGTGTACTGACCTTTTCTTTAAAATCTAACGATCAACAAACTTGTAATGAAATTGAAGATAGTTGTAATATCCGTTTCAAAGAAAATTCTCTTGTATCATTAAAATATGAAACCTGCCTCAACATCGAACGTATCGATAAATAAATGTAAATCGAGATTCGGAAACCGTAGTTGTTGTGCAAGAATCGATTCCTAGTCTCAAGGAAGGAAACCCTATAGCGGTAGCTTCCGTAGACGCTCCTCACTATTTGGGATTCTCGTCCGTAATGTGACACCGCTCGATAACATGGCTTTACGTAGGTATTACATGACTGTCTGGAATATAAAGATACGTCGTGACTCAGGTTTCAAGCTAAGTCTGAACTCTGAACAAACTGTCAACCAGATGCTGGTAATTCTGAATTAATTTTGGTGTTAACTGTTAATGTGTGTTAACTGTTACTGTTAACTTATGACCATATTTTTGCAAATAATCGTATGGATATTTCTTTAATTTCTGTTTGCATGCTCGTTTCTATGCATTTCATTCTATATGCAACGAGTGAATTTTAAAATTATGCAAAATGTTACATATTTCACAGGCTGTTTGTTAACATTTATGATTATCTTTGCTTATTGCTCTGTTTGTGTCATGATAATCTCGAATGCAGTCTTTTAAAAGTAGTTTTACAGATTTAAGCACAAGGCTATGTGCGTTCCACACGTTGAAGACTTTCTGTTATCTTATCATTAAATTCAAGGACTGTACTATGTTATTAAATTCATTTGCAGTAACTGCAACCAAACGAATCCAATTTGTATCTTCTTAAAGGTCAAATTCCTTAACCACGTGCAATATGCGCTGACCATCGAATTTGAATTTAGTTCCGACACTTTAATAGCTTTGTCCAACGAGCATCCACTTATCTCTGACATTGAGGCTATAATTACACGGCACAGGTCATCACTCATGCCTCTAGTCTATGGCGTTCACAAAAAGTTGTCAGTCTCGCATAGATACCGGTTGTCTTTGCTCAGGAATGTTGTTGTGTGTAAGCATGTAATTGTTGTGTACGCCGACAGCCTTGCTGCTGATTGATTCTAAATACGCCGCAATAATGTTTTGCCCTATGGATTCATGCATGCTAGTACGTTCGGACGCTAAAAATAATGACTATGTCGCTGATATGCTGGACTTTTATACTAGTTTTCCTGTTTGCAGAATAGCGAACATATTTTATTCAGTGTTTGATTACTGCGTTTACTTTTTGACGAGCTCTATCCCATCCCAGTGGTTCTGAAGATTTTGTATTCTGCATGATTATTTTGCACCATTCTGTGGAGAACTTAGGTATTTATTGTATCAATTCCAATATCATAGATGAAATAATTTGTTACCTAGTCAACTATCGATTAGTTTCTATAGGTAAGCTTATAACAGCCAATGGCTGTGATATTTTAGGAGAGGATAAATTATATTAACACTTTATAATTATATTAATGGTTTATTAAACTACTTCGGTTTAGGTACCTAGTGATGTAGTTTTTAGATAATTTGAATTTTCATGTAACGATTAACGACCTAATCTGCGTTCGCAATTTATTTTCCAAACATGTAAACAAACACGAGTTTTAGGAAAAAACAACTGTAACAACTTCACATAAGGTTCAGTTTGCGCTACAACTTCATATTTTTTATGATTTTTTTAACAGTACTAGTCAGTCTAAAATCAATTTTATTTACACTCTCATAAAGTTGGAAATAACATGAATATCGGAAACAAGGATTTACCTTAGGTATTCTCCGTTACAATATTTTTAATAAGATAATTCGGATTATTTTCAGTACTCGATATCTCAGGAGGAATAGTCAATTAACTATTTGCATTTGAAAGATATGAAAAATGCAAAAGATAAGAAAACAAGAATAACAGTTTCAAATAATCTTGATTCTTCAATCAACTCGCACGCAACATTTTCCTAAAAAATCCTATTCATTGACGTTCACGTTATCCAACAGTTATTTGTCAAAGAATGAATGAAGTCGTCGAAATAACAAATAAAGTAGTTTTTAACGTGTGAAGCAAAGGCAAGTGACCCAAATTCCTTGGTAATTGGATGTATAGGAGCGTGCGCGTGCAGGCACGAACCGATAGCATTATTATTGTCATTATTTCTGCATAGAATAATTATTTCTTTATCTATGCTCATGCTGCCTGTAACATTAGTGACGTGACCAAGGCCGCGGTAAAAAGGTTTTCTGGTAGGTAATCCTTTTGAGATTGCGCTGGTTATGGCAACAGGAATTACCTATTGTCTGGTGACCTGTCGATGTCCTTTGATTTCCTGACGCAATTGTTTTTTCAATATAGGAACTTCTTACATCATAAAATCTACTTTGGAACCGACTAAACTACTAACAGGTACTGTATTTTTTATAGGTGGTAAATACAATATAATCTGCTTACCCATATAGGTGTCTGAAAATAATTTATAAAATTGTTCTACTTAAATCATTCAATAATATTCTGACGGATATGAACGAAACACATCAAATGAAGTGGTTTAATAAACATTGCACAGCTGCTCTACATAATATTATGAACCTTGTTATTATACACAAGTTAGTTACCAAAAAACCCAATGGTCTTTTCCCACACGCATTGCCGTAGGAACCATAGGAATTAAACGTTACTAACGTACCCAACTCCCCAACTCTGCAAAGAATATACAGCCTCAAAAGTATTAAGACAGGTAAGCCCACGTCCGTCCGCTTCACCCAATTCCACCAGTTCATGTCGTCACAACACCATCAGACGTCAGTGACAGCCGGTGCGTCCGCAGTGGCAGACGTATAGCGTCCGCTCCGACGCCATTTTGGATCGCTCCGATACCACCCGCAGAGAAAACGTTTATAAACTGCTAATAATAACGTCATTCATCATGGAATTACTTGATGACTCGCAAGTTGTGACGTACATTTGTACTATAATAGTGCTTAGTGGTGTTCTGTGGTTAGTGATGTGCCCGTTCGGATTTGCCACACATTGGATGACGGTAATAAAAAGAAATAAAATAATAATTGAAATGTCTAGAGAAAGTAATATTAAGTTAGAGATGTGCGAATAACTGTCTGCTATCGATATCCGGCTCTCGACTATTAAAACAATAATAATAGCTTTTTAATTATTGATTCTGCACATAATCGTTTTGTGTGCAGCTTTCGATTGATAAGTTCCTATTAATGGGCAGTATTGTCATTTATGTAACTTGCAAACATAGTGAATAGGACTAGTTTCTACCCAGCAACTGCATAATAATAAACTCAATTTTCCACTTCATTGTTCTGTATTACTGAATTTAATGTAATAAAATTACTTCAAAATAAAGTAACAACGAGTTGGAAGTGCAGTTACTCGTGCGTAGTCAGTTATGCCAATTGAAAATATTCAACTAGCAGGCAATCATTTCCATCATGATAGAATAGCGAGAGAAAATGTAAATGATAACATTGTTACAAACGATAGTACATATAATGCAGTTTTACCTGACGACGATCTTAGATCTTTACAGCTTAATTAGAAGAAGATGGAACCAAATCATGCACTACTTGTAAAGAACTTACACTCATTTTCTACACTCTTAACTCATATTCCTCATGTTAACTGCTGAACAAAGGAAAAACAGCCTATCAAATGCCTGGACATGATGTTTTCAACAGTTTCAATTTAAAAGGATTTTAGAAACCAGGGGTTGATGTCATAGACGACCATCAATCCAATGGGTAGTCCAATGAATGGGGGTGACTTTAAACTGAAAAGTCGAAACAAAATCAAACTACTTGCAATGCAACATACATTACAGCTCAATAATTGCCAATTGCGGACATAATAAACGTAATACCACAGATTCAATAGCAATCAAGATGATAATAATGACACATCGACTGCAGCCATAGACAGTTCATACCGAGACATTTCAAATCGACTCTACGTGAATTGATTCATAGTCAATAAATCGAATAGGGACTCGATTACAACAAATCAGTTACCTAACCATGGAAAGCGATCAAATTCTCTTGTAATGTATTCTACATTTTTCTATACAACAGTGAAAGTAATGCTATCATGGCGGCGAAGTCGGTCGATTTCAGTTAAATTGCCAGTTAATGTTCATGTAATTCGGACGTTTAAGTTTTATGTGTAACGGAACGTGAGATAACTATCATAACGAGATTACTATTATGTAGTTGCTGGTCTTTTTCCACTACTTAGATGTTGTCGAGTTTTTATTTACTTATGGGTTAATTTATCTAGGCAGTTTGTGGTGAAGCAATTTGTAAATTGACACATTTAAAGATAGATGCTGAGATCAATTCAAGTTTTGAGTAAAGTACCTAAAACTATCGAAATGAAGTTAAAAGTCAAACAATTGCAGTCTTAGCAATCACATTGGCATTTCCAATAAATTCTCATTAGTAGAAATTTACTAAATTATTGTTGATTTCTGCAATGTTTTTGTTTCAAAACGGTATTTTCCCCATACGAGTAACAAAATGTCAAATGGAACTGATTATGATAAGGTTATTGGAATAGGTTGCATGCAGCCATTGCAGCCTTGCAGGGATGGTTAAGGTGTTACTACTGCACTAACTCAATTGTCCTCGATCAGTAAATTACAAATAAAAATTTATTTGTCACAGCTGATTGCCCAGGCCAATCGAATTGTTGGAGAACTGGAGAATCACCTTTACAGGACTTACAGATCTGGGGTCTTGGTTCCTTGGGCGGTGTGAATGAGATCATTAATCTTTACGCAACACTGCACACTGTTCGCATGACTTGTTTTTGCATATGCTTTTACATTCCGCTGATCGTAATCATCTTGTTCTTATATTGGCAGTACGTTTTCCTCTTGCGCTTGTTCAATACTCATTAATCAATTATAATTAACATTTATCAAAGAGAAATGGTAACGGAAAATTGTAAACATTGTTTAGATAGTTGTATCTACATCTTTAGATAGATTTACATCTGATTTTTCTTTAATTCCTCCACCAATCGCATTTTAATATTTGGTAGAATGTTTCGTTTCATTTCGATCATCTGACACATTATTCCAATGAGAAAAATATAAAATAGAAAGGTTATAGACACCTATAAAGGTAAGGATTTCCTTCCATCCGAAATATGTATTGTAGAGGCCCCGCCCGCTTGTTCGATAGTACGAAAAAGTAATGAGAGCTCATTTTTTTATAACGATGCTCAAACAGAATTAAAAATTAAACATCGTTTGGATATCAGTATTTTATTCCGCTTACTATAAAGGTCGATGAACTGAAACAGCCTGCTCAAGAAAACCAATCTTCTATTACGGATTTTATGCCTATCTTATGCATCATATATTACCATACAGGCGCTTATATGAATATTAAGTTAACGACTAATGAAAACGTAGAAAAATATGCACCAGCCATCAACCATATAAAAACTCATAGCTACTCGTATATTGAAATAAAAGAAACAGAAAGCGATTTTGCATAATGCGTAGCGTAAACATACTTGAATCGATACTCTTTTAAAATACCCGATTCATTTTCAATCGATGGCATAAGTCGCAATTGCAACATCCAAATAAAACTCATAAATATAAGTATAATTGAGAATAATAGCATCTATTTCCAGTTTAAAAATAATAGAATTAAAATTAGCCGCACATGTGTATGCTACGTCAAATATTAAGGTCGGCAAGTCACGCGCGAGCGGTCGGCTGCAATTATTACTTTATTACTAACTTCACATGATGCCGGTGAAGTAATGTGCTTGTAACAAACGCAACGATAATTGCCGTCTACTACTACTATGTTCACCCTATATACTACTAGTTTCCTTTAAAAACTCAGAAGTAACAACTGCCAATTTCTAGAACAAAAATAATACAGATGTAAATTACGCTACGGACCAAAGCATTTGCAAAGATCCAAAACCACAAGTAGGGTTTTAATGCATATCCAGAAAAGGTAATATATAGACGTTAAATATTGAAATAAAATATAACAATCACCTCTAATACACACTGAAGCCATAGAAATAAACATTAATTCAATGTTGCTAACGACATCACGAAGTTTTAATAGATATTAGCTTCGCCTTTGTCCAAATTTCCCCACTATTTTACCAACATCTACACAAATGCTGTATATTTCGTCTGACACGGTATCCATTGCATTGTTTCATTTAACAATACATTCATTGTAAAAATACACGTCCGGCTATGTATGCAACCTTGGGCATGGGAACCATTCCTCAATTCATATTAGCTATAGTTGGTCGATCGCTCTTTCCTTTGAACTCATTAAGAAATTGCTTATGGGTTTCGGTAATTCCTTTACCTGTGGTATTAGGTAACCGGTTTATACTACCTATTTTGTAATCCCAGCAAGTAAATGCCTTCTGTATAGATTATATGGATGATATTCTGGGTAATTGCTTCATCGTTTATTCATTCTCCCTTTAAATCGCTTTTGTTATAAATGACTAATACCGTAGTCTCTCCAACATTGATAAGGTTTTCGTCCGGACAGGTTTTATGATTGATACTAATTTCACTGTCATTATTACTCATATTTCTAGTCACATCGTATTCGTGCTGTCGAGTATCGTCAGGTGTGATACAAATTGAATACAACGATCGCTAAGCTTCATAAATAGTAACGTAGGCATCGTTTGCATAATATAATTATCAATGGCTATTTTAGACTTTGATTTGATAAGCGTCTATCTAACAATAATAGAAGTTAGATAGACTTCAGCCATTGTTATTCATATTTGTTACGAGGGCTGCACTAAAAGAATCGGGAATGGAATATTTCCACTGTTCCTGTCATATTAAAATCTTTTTAATTGAAAACTCCTTGGTTTTAAAAATCTAATACCATTTATTTATTTTTTAAAAGAATCTCGGTCTTGTCACATGGTTTTGTCAAACTTGTTTAGTCGTTGAGAAAATGGAATTGACTCGAGAAAATTCAAGAGCGATGATTTATTATGACTTTCGCAGTGGTTTAACACAAAAACAGTGTGTTGACCGGATGATTTCTGCATTTGGTGATGAAGCCATCCAAAACCACAATTTATCGCTGGTTTGCTGAATTTCAACGTGGACGTGTCAAGCTCAGTGATGATCCCCGTCAAGGTCGTCCAAAAACTGCAGTCACCCAAGAAAACGTTGATGCTGTGCGTAAGCTGATTGAGGAAGATCAACATGTGACATACCGCGAAATTCAGGCAACTTTAGACATTGGCATGAGTCAAATACAAATAATCTTGCATGAACAATTAGGTGTAAAAAAGTTGTTTTCCCGATGGATACCGCATTCGCTCTGTGAAGAGCAAAAAGCGGCTCGCGTTACTTGGTGCGTCAGAACTCTCGAAAGATTCCACACAGAATCCTCAAATGCTGTATACAACATCGTATCAGGTGACGAATATTTATTGCTTAATGTTGTGTGACTTCCTTGATTCCCGAAACTTTCAGTGCCGCGCTCGTATTTAAATCTGTAAACGCACACTGACGACCTTCCTTCTTCCTATTAACTTATCTCTTTCCGGCGGGCCCAGAGAGCCTAGATAAGGGGCAATGGCTAACAAAGCGTTTCTTATTTCGACTTTCAACGGTATTGACAGAAGCTTTTCATTAGCTTAATATGTCACCGTTATCGCTAATAGAATGTCACTTTGTTTATTTCCTCAGCTCTGCTTTTTTATCTCTGAATTTTCGTTAAATCTTGATTCGACTTGACTGCTTCTCTCTAGACATAATCATACGGGCTGTTTCCATAATGATTCCTTTCAAAATTATCGACTCTAAAGGTTTTGAAAATGACTTACGTAGAAGAATGGACCAAGATCAAATTATAGAGTACCTGCTCTTATACCATCAAAGAAAGTGATGGTAACAAAACCACAGAGTACCAACTACCCATATGATTTTATTATTCCACCGATCGTGCAAAGGAAAGTAATATAGTTTCATTAAATACTGTGAGAACTTGTAAGTTCCCAGCGTCCCAGTCAGCGTCGCACTTTTACTGTAAAATCAATTAAAAGATATTGAATTAACGATTACTGATCTGATGTAGTTATTATATGGTTAACAATTATACAGATATGGCTAAATTTGCTGTGTAGAAATAATTGTTGGTAACAATTTACTAATGTCAAATGTCAAGCAATATTGTAATAATCCTAAAATCCTAAATGATGACAGTAATTTACAGAGTCCAGGACATCAACCTACTACAACCTGTCAAATTTCTTTAATCGATTTTGAACTTTATCACTAAAGCATAAGGTTTAAAGTTGATTGGGAAAATTTGACAGTTTCGGGAAGGTTGATGTGCTGGCGTCTGTACTATTCCCGAGATGTATATTAAGCCTTTCCATGTCCTGTATGTTAGCATGGAAAGCTGCCCCATTGCCTTACAACGGACCTTACTGCTCTATCACAACATCAAGCAAAGCAAAATTGATTTTGGGGAAATATCTAAAAGTGCCTTAGCCATCCCTCTTCTTATTTTCGTACCGACGACAGTACTTACTACGTACTACATAGGTAAACTGTTTGGGCCCAGGGAAATTAGGCCCAAACATTTTAACATAGATGTACCGTCGATAGACGGATAGCTACGCCACGTTTATCATTTGGCCATACGGAAATACATCATACGAAACAAATGCATCCATCGATGAACACTTGGAATACTTTTCATCCCAGAAAACGTTTCACGAGTTTTCCGAGTTACAAGCATAGCACATCTAGCATCAATTTGAAAACAAAACAATATCTTCGTGCGTAAACTTCCTGTCATTGTGTCAGTCAGTTGTTATAACTGCCGTGTCCGACTCTGTAGGGACACCTTAGACAGAACAATAGATGTTATTTAATTTAAATATGCGCGGCTTTATTTAGAAAGAAAACTATATGTAGGTATTCATTATAAATATGATATAAGAGTCAGGGCAGCATACAAGCATAGCATAATCGGCCCATATCGTTCCTACTGCTGGGACAGGTCTTATCCACACGTGAGAGGTGCGGGTTGGTAGATATCACATTCATGTCTTCGACTTTTTTGTTTTAGGACATGCATGCCGTTTTCCTTCACCGTCCGGGCAGACCACTGGCTATCTCTGCTATATGTGTGTGTGTTTGTGTGGTCTGGGCAACCTGGCTCCTAAGCTAGGAGCCAGGCCATGCTCCTAGTTGGGCAGTCAACCCTGTTCCCATATTGGTGATTGTCTGTAATTTTTACCACGCTAGCAAGCTATTCCTTCTTTCTCTTCCTTTGTATTAGTTCGTCATGATGTGAGTTAAGAAAACCGACCTAGGTACTACGAACGGTTAAGTTTCAACCGCTCCACTGAGCACAATTTGCAGGTTCTATCTCTCGGTTCACCGTAGGCGCGGGGTTGCGGACGGTGAGCAATGGGTAGCTCGCCGTCCGGTAAGGACCAAGCCCGGGTCGACGGCGCGTTGTGTTCCACGCGCGCCTCAAAGAGTGTCAGCGAGTGAAGGGGTCCTATGAGACCATTGCCTGCTGGGGTTGCGGGAAAGTCCGAAAGGGATACCGTGGCAACCTGGCATTGCACAGGCAACAGAAGGAACACGGGTGGGTTTAATTCAGTAAGAGTCTGACACGCCCTCCCGCTCCACGCGAGTGGGAGAAGTAACTTGACAATTTCGCACACAAAAAAAAAAAAAGTTTCTCTCTTTTTATTTGTAATCTACTGTCGCGTACTGTAGAGTAAATTATCTTCTGATGATTGAAGCATTACTTTTGTCTATGTATAGTGTGTATTATGATAATTATCAATAACTGACCTACATAACCAGTTTTATTATTACAACTGGAATGTTTATTATAATTAAAATTGAATCACACGCGCACTGATATCAAAGTAGAAATTGAATTAATTAACAAAGCTTACTGCTTATTACAAGAAAATTACTTTTTTTTAAACTGCTGCAAGACTGCAGTCATAACCATGATACGAGAATCTACGTATTTTAGGTCTGCTCAAGTGGTAAATTACAGTAGTACATTCTAAAGTTCAAAGGAAACGTGTTATTACAGTGTTAGTGTGCTAACTACCTGCCTCTAGTAACCGGCAGACTCATCATTCCACGTGCGTGTCCAATTGTCCATTCCTTATTTCAACCAAGAATTGGTATAGAAACTGACTGAAACTCAATTAACAATCTTCTTCTTTTCGTTTCAATGGTACATTAGGCCACGTTTATTGCGGCGTCAGAGGCGTTGTTCAGGGGCCGTATTATGACGTATTAATGCCACCATTATTCCAGTGTGAGTGAGAGACGGAGCTATATGAGGCCGCTAGCACCATCCAGTTTTCGCAGTGAAATAATGATGGCATTAATACTTCATAATAAGGCCCCAGATCGTCAAGAGTGCAGGTGAACGGTCATGTGAGACACTCAGGCAGATGGGAATGATCAGTTGAATGAAAGTCTAAATAGTACTTGGGACACTAAATAATCCTGTAAAGCTAACAAAATAAGAAGAACCTAACCCACTTCTCTTATGCACCTATCTCTACTTTTATCTGCCCCATTAAACATGTATGTTTTATCATCTGAGAAAAATCTGCAAACACAGTCGTAAAACATAACGGTTCTAAGTTTTTGTGTCCTCAGACTGTTTATTCTCCAAAATACGAGATAATTGGCTTAACGGAGTAAATAAAATCGTCACTGTATGATATATAGAATACTAGCTTCTACCCGGGCACAAACGAGCGCGTGAAATTTCTTGTTTTAAGATACATACAACCTACCTTATTCATCTATTCCGTGTACAACCTGACAATGACCTGCAAATTCCAAAAAAACGTAACAAAATTTGTATTACGCATCCACTTGTGCATCCACCTTGACATAAAATATGGCCATATATATGACACTTGGCAATACTGTACTGTACATAAAAATCAAAAAAATTACCTCTTTTTAATATTACTAGCTTTCGCCTGCGTGATATCTTTATAAATTATAGCCTATGTTATTCAGTGATAATATAGTATTCTTACCGGTGAAAGAATTTTTTAAATCAGTCCAGGAGTTTTTGAGTTTATTAATTACAAACAAACATACAAAAAATCTAATCTTTTCTATTTAGTTTAGATTATTATATTATCTATATATAAAATATATAAATAAATATATAGTATATATATACAAATACAGGAGAAATTCCTAGTGGGGGGCAACGTTTAATAAAAATAAAAATGTATATTATATAGAAGTATAGATAATAATATGTGCAGCATTAAGAAACCAAATAGCCGTATTTGAATATTATAGCCATGTAGTAAACAAAATGTCATGTCACTAAAGTGAAAGTCAAAAACATAAATATTATTCGACTTTACTATTTACATAATTGTCAGTCGCCATCGTTTTACAGCCCTTTGTCTCATACGATGCTAGAGAAACTCGGAATTATGGGAAACTCGGCATTATGGAAAACTTGGCATTATGACAAACTCGGAAACTCCGAAAGATTGGATAACTCAGACTGTATGACGAAAATTAAACGCTTTGTTATGTGCCATTGTATTTAAAGACGTATTTACTGCTACTTGATGACTTCCCGTCATTTCAGGTTAGAGTTCATTGGTCAGAAGTCTTATATCACAATACCTAATCTTAGTATTACAACGTGACCAGTTTTCCACCTGCGACACCTTGAGCTTAGTAAATAACCGGCGTATGTAGCCCGGGGAAAAACACTTGGTGGAGTTAAATTCAGAGACAAACATAAATCAATCAATATATTCAACAAGCTTTATCTTCGGTACCTGCTTGATCGAGCTCTGCTGTGGGGAAAATTTAAAATGCTCATTTAATAGTACAGGATAGTTCATACTAATTCCATACTGTCATGATAGGTAGGTACTTACTAATTCCATGCTGCCATGTCATGTTATTCTAAGGTAGCCATATTGTCCTAAAGTTTGGCTGAACGAGCTCTGCACGGGTGAAAATACGGAGAAAACGAATTTTCCCAGATATGAGACCTAGCTAGATCGAAGTTTCGACCCCGTAAACCCCTATATTGCAACTTTCATCGAAATCGTTAGAGCCGTTTTCGAGAACGTGATTACAAATATACATATACAACGATGCAATAATGTGAGGTTGTTATCCTTAAATTCAACACTAAAACATACCTTGAGAATTTCTCTAAACGATTGTGATAAGCGCGTCAAAATACATCAATCAATTTAGAAACACTATAACATATGTAAGCTAATACGGAGACGTCTATGTCCAATGAATACTTTAGATATGCAACACATTTCGTTCTACCTCTCTTAGCATTCTCTCGTCGATAGTATCATGTTTGCGATGCAGCGTGCGCGCATGCCGTTACTGACAGTTATTCAAACTGGGCAATGGGCTCATTGCTCACACCTCGCTGCCAACATACGACCTTCGATAGACACCGTGCATTGCCAATAGTTGTACAATGGTCACTTAGGGATTCCCATCCATCAAAGGTAACAATATTAGTCTTCCTTTTCCATTAGGTGATGATGTCAAGATATCTACATGTTTCAAATATAAATGACACAATTTGTGGTCACGATTAATAAAAACAAGTACCTATTCGATGGCACAACAGGTGACGTTAAACATTAAACATTCAAACACGTTGGCGGCATTTAGTTGAAATAAAAACAAATATTTCTCCCGAAGACCATGGTTACCTATCTCAAAATACAACTTAGCTAGGCCACCTCATTAAAGCGGATTAACTAATTGCCCTACCCTCATTAACTAATCAGCTTAAGGGAAATACCGTTAACACAAAGTCTTAAAAACTTGTATGAAACTGTATTTTCACCCCGTCTTTTGTTGAATAGATAAATAGGTTTCTGTGTTATTCATATTTATCAGTAAACAAAGATGTTTGAAAGACTTTCCTTTCTTTTCAAATTGGTCCACTTACTGGGTAATGGCAAATGAATGGCACAAAATACCAAATTAGCTAGTTTGCGCTGAATAGCCGTCAAAGAATTCAATGTTACTCGTTGTGAATAATTTTGACGGAGCTTAGAACTTTCCCATCGCTTAATGTATTTTGCTGAAAGATAACGAGAAATAAAATACCTGACAGGATTGCGAGTATTTTGCATAGCTAATGGTTTGGTAAGTAGGTCAGTGCATCCATAAGCTGCAAGCCGGCTAGAGGGTCATAGTTCTCATAGTTTATACATATCTGACGCACGTTAAAGAAAAGGGAAGAAGGTAGGGTGTATTCTCATTCCTTCACACATGGTGCTGAAAACAAAACACTGTCTAGATAAGAATTATTATTATGTAGGATGTTATGGGGCTTGCTAGTGTTAATAGTCAGCTAACAGCGGAGACCTCATTCGCCAAAAGATCATCTGAAAACAATCCAAGCTTGACCTAATTCCTTACATAATGCTTCACGAGAAAAGTGACCACTTTTTTCCACAACTTGTTTCGCGAATCACAACATTCTTTAAACATTACTCTATCCGCTCCTATTCAAACACGCGATGCAGACAATTAGCCTCGATCCGAAAACTGTTTTCTAAATAAACATAGCTATTAGATAACCATAGTGTTGCACTATGGTGTCAGACGTGTTCTATGTTTACTATGATTTCCATCACGTATTGTCGGACTTTCTAAGAGGTTTGCGCGGGCGCAGGTAAATTGTAAATGGAGTATCTGAACGCGTCGCACGCGCCATTGTGTAACTGTTACTGAAGATTGATCGCTTTATGGATTTGTTAAACACTTCCCGATCGTTATGTACACATGTATATGTTATGTATATCTCATTTATAACCTAATCAGATTGAATGGAACCTCATTAACTGTCAGGTTATATCTACAGCAAGTTAGTCATGCGACGTATTTTCCAGGCTAATCGATTTTGCTTGACATGAAACTGGTTGAGCGTTTATTAGTAAATTTTGTTGGGAAATCTGGTAGACTTAAGGGGACTCCAAAAAAAAAATGTGGAAAGGAGGTCATATTGGCTCTTGGTGTTCGCGTACGCTCAATTTTTGTCATGTTAACAAGCACATCTAATAATCTATAATAATATTGAATTGCTTGAATTTTGCTGTGCCCGGCAGTGTCCATATTGATCTTTTAATTTGTTATATCATATATGTAATACAATAAAGAATTGAGTTTTGAGCTAAATAAGATTAGTAATAATGATCATAAAAGTATTGGCGTGCAGGTTCTCAAGCGGTTATAGTTCTATGGTGATCAACGCACTATACCCAGTAGCAGTACCCGCGCATCAGGTTATATTATTTCCGCACTGTTCAAATATTTGCATTGTCAGTCTGCAGATAGTTTTGTTTTGGCACCGGAAGTTTGGGCAAGTGAGATTTGTGTTTATAAACGCACCCACAAACCAAGAAAGATCATAGTGGCTACGGCTAATCATGTTCCTTAGATCAACAACACCAACACACACACAACACTTGTTCCTGTACTTACACTAGTGACTGCCTCGTTGGTCTAGTGGTCGCAAGCGCTACTGCTGAGCATGAGGTCCTGGGTTCGATTCCCGGGTTGGGCAAAGTGTTAATGGGTTTTTCCATCTTCGAATTTCTCGGTAGCAGCCTGGAGTCTAAATTTATGCCCGGTTGGTGGCTTGCCCCCTATTACTATTCGCGAAATGTGGGTGTACTATAGGTGCACCTCTGTATAACCCTTCGGGGAATACAGGCGTGATGTTATGCTATGTAGTTCCTGTAACAATCTAAAGTCCTTTCGAATACCAATTAATTTCACAATTACGGCAATCATACAATATTACTGCTTGCAATACCGCTATATTAAAGGCTTCGTTACGCAACCACGCTCATCTCACTTTTACCTAGGTCTTATAAACTAGTTCTCCAGTATTTTACGATTCTTCATGCACGTTATAGAGTTGTTGCAAAACTTAATTGCTTGAAAATTAAAACATTCTAAATTCTCGCCTGAATTTGCAACCACAGCCTCTCAAAATTGAGCTGCTATTAAAACGTTTAAGTTTAATAAATCTGTTACCTATTATTGTTCCAAAATTAGCTTTCTGTCATAACAGCTTCTTCTTAGAATGATGTCTGCACACTGTTTACTACTGTAGGTACTTATCTACAGTAGTAAACAATGTGTGTATCGCCCATAATGGCCTTACATTGCCAAAATCTCCTGATCACTGTTTTTGACAACATAATTTAACCTAAATCAACAAGACACAGGAAAAAACCGTCCCAAGTCCCATTTTTTATATATTTCAAGTTCTTAAGGCAGCTACTCTAAAGCTAGCCATGCTTTTAAATAGGTAAACAAAGGAATTAGTAAATCAGGTGTGATCTGCGACGCGTGCGCAGTTCCCACGCGGTGAAAGCACTGCCCCGCACGTCATGACCCCATGCCTTGTTATATGCTCCTAGAATAGGCCCAAACTGAGGCTAGAGAGTATGTTACGGGCACACAAAGCGAAAGTATTGATAATGTCGGGAACTTTGGAAGGTATGAGGAATTGAGGACCTCTGTTATTGTGTGTGTTAAACAAACAGCAATTCAAATATTTGCACTTCAAAAGCATACTAAGATGTCTGGTCCTTGATGCATGACATCTAAATAACTCCTCCTTCAAACTTCTTTCTTTTCATTTAATTTCTACTTGAAGAGACAGGTGCGACGCGATGCGACTCTAGTAGAACAATTTCTATGATAACTTCATGGACATTGTTCTACCAGAATCTCGTAGCAACGTCGCGTCGTCGCGCCTGTCGGCGCCTTGAAACAGAGACAATTCAAACTTTTCTTTTACTCGAAAAACGATGCCAACTGATTCGTTAATTGCGTACATGCCTCGAACTATACCCACTTACATATGTTTAGCAAAGAATGTCTTTGTAGCCTAAATAAATACTTATTGCTAACCGTCGTCCTTTATTGTCCAGCACGACTCGCCATTGTCATTCAAACAGCCGTGAAATTACTGCCAGTAATAATATTAGCGTGTTGCATGCGTAAAGAGGACTCGTAACTTTGTAAGATGCCAAGAACCTCCACAAGTATTGAATAGATCTCTTAGAAGCTGAGCTAAAAAGATTTGAATATATTTATTTCAAAGTCGATTTTTGTTCAAAGCAGTATTTTTTGGTTGGTGAATAGGCTTTTTCCTGTATTTGCATGCAGTATATCTCACGGTATGCCTTTTCTATTTCTGCAACCAATTGGTTGGAATTACAAATACATTTCATTCTATATCAGTAACACAATCTCGTGGGACACTTATGGCAGTAATGAGCTATTCAACTTACACGCGCGGAAAACTATCCAAACAACGCGTAATGACAATAGAAACTCGAACAGCCTTACAACTGTTGCAACCGACCATTGTGATCTATATCGATAAACTAAACCAGTTTTATAATCCAGTAATTAATTTTAACACTTCAAAATTCGTGACATAATCTGTGTGAATTTTCTGACAGTTATAGCTTTTGGATAAACTAACCTCCATCACGCCCATTTTACGCTTTAATTTTCTATAATTTAATGTTTCTCCTTGGTTACAGATGGCGTAGTAAAGCAGCGACAGATATCCCTCACAGATGTTAATAAACCTGATGGAAGGCGACACGATAACCACGAACACTCTCATATCGTCGATAAAGAAGTTCAACAGCGACGGCAAAGAACACGGCACTATAAAGGCTCTACTGAAAAATTTCATTTTACCAGAATCAGAAATGGCTATAAAAGAAAACCAAAATAACAGCAACAAATATATTTACACAGTACCTGTCAAACCATCTTTACCAACTTTGACAGAACGAATGAAGTCCATAAATGACGCGAAACAAGCGTTCTTGAACTCAACAGTCAGTTCCACTGTTGCACCTACGAGTTATGAAACAAAAAAGGAAAAACACACAGTCCACTACGCACAGATAGCAATAACAACAGAAAGTGAAGACCCCAGGAGTACAGGTGGAGGTAGGGGTGGAAAACATTCGTCAGTTTTAAATAACAAAGAATACAGCATTCCAGTTAATTTATCTCCGAGTATAAAAAAAACAATGGAACAGCATCAGAGAAAAGTTAGCTTTAAAATAAAAACCGCCGCGTCATCTCACAAACGACCGCCGCTAGCCAAAACGATGACTATTACTAGTAGTAATGTTGCAGAACTGACCAAGAAATTCAACAACTTACAAACCGAGACACATATTGGATCACCCAAACAATCAAAACTTGCAAAAACTATAGAAGAATTACAATCAGCATCACGATGTTCAGCCAGTAACAGCTCCACGCCCTCTTCCACTCTTAGTTCGAGCCCAAACATAAAAATAGTTTTACGACAAAGACGGGGTTCAAAAAAGCGCAACAACAGGAAAAGATGTTCAAGTATGGATTCAATGGACGATTTACTTATTGCTGACAGTTCAAATAAAATTCGGGTAATCCGCTCAAAATCAGACGGTACTAAAATCCCAAAAACTTCAAAGAAACGCTTAAAATATCAAGATTCAAGTGAACAACCGAGTGGATCAGATTCTGTTGATGGTAGTCCAGTTAAGGTAAAAGAAGTGGAATCAAAGAAAGATACAAAACCGATAGAAAGTACTGTAGTTAAAAATGTTATTAAAAAGTTTGAATGTGAAATAACGGCTCAAACAAATTCGAGCAATACATTAAAAAGACAACCTGATAAAACTAAGAGTACAACACCTGTAAAGGAAAAACCAAAAGTACCTGAAAAGAAATCATCACTAGTATTAACCAAAAATCTTGTTGTAAAAGATGGCATTCCAAAAATTAAAACGATCAAACCTGTACCAAGCGAATTATCAAAGCTAGATAAAACAACGAACCAAATCCCGGAGGTCGTGAAAAGGAAAGAGCCTCTATACGACCGGAAAAGATATAAAACAAATTATATACACTCGGAGAAGTTGCCTCTTAAGGTCGTCGAAATAATTCCTGAAGATATACACGAAAGTAATACAGTAACAATTACAGTCAACAATGAACAAAAAGAAGAAGTTCCAATTATAAGCACTGTTACACCTAATGAGGCTGAAAAAGTATATCAAGAGATTAATTCACCGATAACACCTAATGAATCATTTTTATGGCGCCGAAAAAGTAGTACTCAAATATATTCGGACTCTGAAAAATCTGATAATTCATACAGTTTTGTTAGTGTAACAACGAATGGCACAACCATTAGTTGTTCCGACGAGCCACGAGAAACTGTTCAAGAGGAATCTCAAGTAGATAAAAACGAATCTCAAGTAAATATTTCAACATGTGAACAATCTGATCCCAATTTGGATTTCGAAAGTAATCTGGTTGAAGCCTGCAACAAAGAAATTATAGTTGGTTTCACATCAAAACCGAAACAAGAAGAAGTTGAAGACTATTATGAACCTTTAGAACCTAGAGACGATGAAAACATTATTATAATTCCTATAAAAAGTGTGGACAGATCTTCAAAAATAAATTGTCCTTTGCCGGAAATTCCTAAAGTTGAAAATGATAAGAACGAAGCTGAGTGTACAGACAAAGACAATATTTACCAATGTCTACTAGAAATGAGATCACATCCCGAAGGTGATGAGAGTAGTCTTCACAATTATGAACTTTGCGAAAACGATCTTGAAGAGAGAACGCGAGGCGATGGCGATAGTGATGACGGCTATGAATACTGCAAGTCACCTGCTATTAAACCGTACTGTTTAACATCCAGCTCTGGTATACAAATAGCTGAAGATTACCAACCATTTGCTAAGAATAACAACAAGAACTACGCAATATCAAAGTCAGTAAGTGGTGCATCCACCGTTAGTTACGAAAAGATAGGACCAGTATCAGAGAGGATTTATGAGAAAATCCCGGCTCGGCCGCCAAAGTCCAAGGACAGCAGTCCCACCTACAGTAGTAGGCATTCCTTTATATCTGACTACACAGTGTACAACGAGAACGAAAATATTTATGACACGATAAAACATGGCGACGCGACGTCACTGTCGCACTGCTACGAAAGCATACCTAACAGCCCGAGTATGGTGAAGCTACGGAACGATATGAGGAAACAGGTAGCCTCGAATGTGCAGAAGCGTCTCTCGTTCGATACGGTGTCGAACATCAGCCAGTCGACGATGTCCAGTGAGCAGAAGACGAACAGCCTTTATGGACAGAGGTCGGTGATCAGCTACAACGGACAGGAGATCGCGTTCCAAGTGCCGAGCAGTGAGACCAGTGTCAGCGACAGGAGTGATCGGAGCGACGACTGGGTTGATGTGTCTGATGAAGAAAAAAATGAGCAGAAAATTATCATGTAAGTCTTATCATAATCATATTTGATCTAAGCGTTAGTAAGATTTGAGATAAACCAGAATTCTGTTAAATGTTCGTAGGTAAATGTAAGAATCATTTTCGCAAATAATGGAAACAACGTTGAATGTCACAGATTACTAAAGCAAATATATATCGAATTACAAATCAAAATATTGACAATATAACAGATGCCCGATACATGGTGCGATATACCAGATAATCACTTTTTCCATGAAACTCAAACATCAAATTATCATTCGCTTGACCTAATAAAATAGCTATACCAATTTCTAAAGAGTAGTACAAACATTGTTATCGGCACTTGATATGAAATTGTGTTTGGCGGTAGCTCAGTGAGAAAAACGCAGTGAAAAGGGAAACACGTTTAGACAATTACATAATTATTGTTTCGGTAAAAAAAATGGAAATTCTGAATTACAGT
Organism: Xanthia togata; assembly: GCA_963853775.1. Lineage (NCBI taxonomy): Eukaryota > Metazoa > Arthropoda > Insecta > Lepidoptera > Noctuidae > Xanthia > Xanthia togata. The sequence continues at coordinate 3,735,104 of OY970802.1, read as the reverse complement.
GTACGCGAGAGAAGTCGCGGCAGGAAAAGTCCGATCAGCTGGTCGCAGAAAGTTCGACATCAGTGGCAGAAGTCACCAAAACCGAACAGCAATGATAAAGGTTAGTTTGCTTTAATATTATTTTTATAATCAATAGTTTTTACAAATTCAAAAATTCAAACATAACAACGAACGAACACCGCGTTTACATCAATTGTTAACATCGCCATCTATGATTACACAAGCGAACTACGTGCTACCGATTGTAATGTAAGTTCTTATAGATCACGGTAGATGGCGTTATAAACCTACAAGTAACAAACAAAACCTTTGCAACAATTGTATATCCGAAAAATTATTTCCAGTGCTGATTTATAGTTATAATTTTTCAGCGAAATATGAAATAGGACCTGCCATTTGTGGTTGTTGATTGAGTTTGCGCAAGCGCGCGCTTTAGCCACTGGTTGTGCAAGCTACGGCGACAGCCTACGCGCGCATTCCGGCGCCCAAACAATGCTCGGCTCGTTGTTTGTCATTTCCTTTTTTTGACAGTTCGCTTGAAACTTGGAACACTGCGCAAATATTGTTCAATCTCTAGAGCCTTTTACAGAAATCATACGATACGAGTCATATTTTTTAAATTACAAGCCATGCTTATTGTCATACGCGGTAACTTTTGTATTCTTAATTCAGTTATTTTGCGACCTTTTAAATTCAAGGTAAAAATGAATCCGATCAAAAAAGCATGTATACAATTTTTTATAATAATTAACTAAACTTTGAATCCTAAATGCTGACACCACGAGTGTTCTGTCTGCACCTGTTTTTTGTACGTATATCATACAAATAGAGTAAATAAACCCGTTTCTAAATTAGCAACATCATACCTAGGTAGTAGGTAGAATTCTACTTTGTAGTACTTTTTAAAGTCGTCAATTAATATAATACACAAAAAAATCACTAACACGTAAAAATCGTTTGCATTATTGGCTATATGTAAAAAATATATGCGGTTTCTAGGATTTCGTTAGCTTAATACCTATAAACTACTTAGTCCTAATTGTACTTATCATTTATTTTATTGCAATATTGCGCTAATGCAACCTCCGAACACGGCGCAATCGATTCCATTAGGCATGAACAATCATTGGTCAATGCTTTCGACGATATAAGTGTTCTCGGTGAAACCACAGTTTATTTACTACCAGTGTATCATCGTCCATCGTTCACGAAAATGTCGACAATTCTGACATTTAAAAATTATTTCCCAAATTTCTGTACGGCAGTTTGTGTTGTGCTGTGAAAACGCTCGCCTTCGCAAACTGTTGGCTTAGGAGAAATCTAAGTAGACTGTGATAGTAGGTACTTTCTGTCAGCCGGTATATTCTGTAAAAATGTCACAGTGAAAACTAAAGTAAAGTGAGCTATCAATAGTGTCATGTCAATAAAATGAAATTCAAACTCACTCGTCCTAAGTTTTCATGGCGAGATTTTTACTGAATAGGCCGGAGATGGCTGGTCTCTATCTATTTTTGATTAACTCTTTTCCAAGTACCACAATACAACTCTACACGATGCCAAATATGGGCCTATTTGAGTTGCAAGTTCATGAACCGCGCGCGACAGTGGGCGGCTGCTAATTGTTACCGCATTCCTGCGCGCACGCCGCCCGCCTTATTGCCTCATATCGTGTACTGATGTGTCGTTTAGGTACCTTGAAAATGCAAATATTAAGATATTTTCACATTTAAATTATATGTATAACTATTTGATCTTTGTGTACACTAATGCACCGTTAACCTTCATTATGTTGTCCTCAACATTCTACGACAATTTAAAAGGCAAGCAAGAACTGCCAGTCTTTGAGTTTTATTTACTACATTCTATTTTCAGAAAAACTGCATTCTATGTCAAAGTCAAAAGTCAAATCATTTATTTAAAATAGGCACTTTTGAACGCCAAAATTAACTAGAAAATAGAATTGATTCTAGTTACCCCTTCCAAAATGAATTTTCGTATGGAGAAGAATGGGCAAGAAACTGCACCGTTGCTCTTTTAAAATGTTTAACAATATTTTGTGAATTATATGAAAAACCAGTCGACAAAAATATGGTTGATTGTTTTGATTTTAAGGTCAACTCAATTCAACCGACACAGAGGACCTTAACTTTTCGTTTTCAACTCTGCACCATATAAGTTATAGTCTGTGTGTAAGTATTATATTAATGTAAGGTACAGAAACTATAGGGCGGTGACCCAGTAAAAACTATTGATTTTTCACATAGGGTGGTTGAAGCGGTCGATACGATAGCAAGCGACCTACTTCGATAACTGTGCATAACATATTACAAAGCTGCGGCTATATTATTTACTAGCACTTTGCCCGCGGCTTGGCTCTCGTGGTCATTCCCGCGGGACCCGTTATTTTTCCCGGGATAAAAACTATGCTTTCTAATGGTAAAATTATTTTTCAAATCGGTCCAGTCGTTTCGGAGCCTATTCGGTACAAACAAACAAAAACATATTTTCTCTTTATAATATTAGTATAGATAAGCTTTAAGTTAACTAAGTTATTTGCTGGGTTCTAACTTTTTTTGGAGCTACTTAGTTGTAGCTAAGTAGGTTTTCAATGATCGGTTTTTAATTTGTCCAGCTGTAAAAAGGTTCGATAATAAAAAGCTAAAACACTTCCTAGAAGTCATTAAATTAAACCGAATGAGTAAAAGTTAATAAAGCTATGGAGGTTTTCTAATAAATTGTTGCCGAAGTGTCCATCACATTCTATACACATCCATTCAGTTTTATGAACATAACAATTTAAACAAATTGCTTTGTGAGAATGACTTCACAACTAACTAACATTGTAGATACTAAATGCTTTTAATTTTCACCTTCACTTTTTAATGTCTTCCGACTTACCATTATTAGGAATTATGCACAATAATAAGTAACTCCAAGACAATCATTAAACATCATTAAGTATACCGTGTTATGTACATATAAGCATGAACCTTCCTGCCGGATCATTTACTGACTGGCTGACTATAACACACAAAGGCTTTGTTGTGGTTTTAAGAACAGATGCTTACCAAACATCAGCTGTCTACAATAAAGACAGAAATAACAAAAATAATCTAAAGACTATATTGAACTTTTCTGAAAGAGTTAGACGTGACTGGGGATAAAAACGAAAAAGTATCGGTTGATGAATATGAAAGAGGACTGAAACAAATAACAACTTTGACCATAGTCCAAGTCTATAATAAAGTCAATACAATATGCTTTTGGCTTTTACAGAAAGCACAAAGAGATAAATTTTTATATGTCAAATTCTTACTTATCCTGACAAGCCACTAATGTCCACATCGCGACTAGTCACTCAATAATCCCTCAGACAAAACACTGCGATAGATATTATAATCGTGGCAGTCTAAAATAAATCAATCTTATTCGTATGCAAGCTAGTCAAGTGTGAATTAAAATAGAAAGTTACGTACCTGTCAAGGTCTAATGGTCTATGTATAAAACATAATACCACAGGTTGGTTAAGTAGGTACGTATAATGTTTCGAGATCAATAACATCTCTTGTAGTTTGTAGCTAAATATACTTGTACCTATCTTGTTCTGTCGTCATTGTCTCTTTTGTTGCATTTTCCATGTCAGTTTTGATAACACTGTGAAATGCTTTCAAGCCAATAGTCGTCTTGAAAGTACTTTGATGATATAAAAAGCTTCAAACTTATAAAACCTCAGGGTTTACTGAAGATTTTAATACTCTAATCAGTCTAATCTAATATCTTATAGAAATATGAATAAATAGAACAGACCCAAAATCGAAACAAAACTACAGAAGTTTACAATTAAATAGATATAGATATACAATAGATACATTTAACACCTAAAATAGATAATTCAGTCTGTCAACAATAGCGTAATTACAGCGCGAACACAATGTTTTCTACAATGCAGTGATAATATATCTTTTACGCAGTCATTGTGCAAAGTGACTGAAGTAGACTTCCTTATTGGGCGCAGCCGCCGTTCGACCGTACGCACAAGCCGTGACTATAAGGCCATAAGCCATTGTTACGAGCTGTGAGACAGTTCGCTACTTTATGACCTGATCAGGGCTGCCAAATATTTACCATTCTTCAACCACTGCACAAACTTACGGAAGATTTCTTGTCGCGAGGAACCATTCTCCTTTCCCAATCCTTTCTTTCTAGTCAACTTAAGACTCATACTTTATTTTGGAATCAGCAGCAAAATATTGTATGAACTCATTTTTCACCGTCTATTTTTCCAATATCCATGTTTATGTCTTTCTCATATTCTTCTTTCAGATCTAATGAAAATAGTCAGCCCCGTCCAAGATTGTCTTCTGCTGACAGCTTTATGTCGCTTCCTTTAAAATTATATTGTTAAGCTCATTCGTATCAGATTCGTCAATTTTATGAGTACTTTCACTACAAACAGATGTCGCAAACAGCTCTGAATCATTGTTGCCGGTACAAATTGTCACCTGAATTGTGGTATTGGCTGGTTTATTATTTGAGGCTGTGCTAACTGCGGAAAGCTGTACAGTCAAATTGATTCATTTAGTGGTCATTGCTACCAGTTATTTGTTTAAAGTATTCTTATTTTCAGAACACCATAATATAGTTATTGGTGAAGCCTGCTCATTGATGAATATTTCAGTGACAACAACACCATTGTGTGTTTAAAATCTCCGAACAATAACATTATGCGCACTGATACTCATCACTATTGACTTCATGTCTCGTTTGTTTGTAGAGCATAAAATAAGAACACCTTCTGTTACAGTTACCATGCCGCTAACTTCGTTGCTTAAACATTCCATTTACATGACATCTTCAATCCACTCTTTAGCATTACATGCATAAACGTATTTGATTGCAAGCCCATATTTTGCAAATACTTCATCAGGTCATATATCTCTGTCATGTACTTAAACGTACTCTTTAATATTGCGCGCGGTGTCCGAAACGATGCAATAAACTCGGCCCACGCCTGTTTACATTATTAAATGACGATACGCATCAGCGCACGCTTGCGTTTAAGCCATAAATAGACACTTAGACACCGCCTGCTCCAAAGCCTTATGTTTCAACTGGGCTCCGAATGAACCTGTTTACTGATCCTACGCAACTTGTGATCAAAATCCAGATTCCTGAAACGTTAACCTCACTTGTCTATTTGAACTCTACCGCTGACCTAAGGGGGCTTTCACTATCCAGAAATAGAGGAACATCTTGCTAGACAACACACCAAGAGCAAACATGTATCAAAGTGACTGGTTTAAGGGTTGCTCTGATTTTAACATCCTCCTCAAAGTGAGCCAACTATCTATCTTTAAACCTCATTTTAACAGTAGGATGTTTACGACCACACCCTTCTTTAGTCACAACAAAACATGTCTTTGTTTACCAAGGCGTATAGAGCGAAGTGCATACTTACGATGTAAAAGATTGTCATTTTCGTCATTATATGAACACGAACATGATTCGGCATTCTGTTATATCGCAATAGTGTCATCTGCAAACATTTCAAAATGTATGTCTAGGTTATATTCATCTTGCATTGCGATTATGTATAACATGTTGATTCTGGCAAGTTTTTGACCTTAGCTAACCAAAGTATATCTAGTGCCTTTATAGCTATAACTTTTGGCACTTTCATCAAGGAAGGAGGATAACTAAGATGATATATGTAAATACATCCAGTCAAGCTTGAAGTTCCACTTCATTACTTTATGGAGCTGAACAGTGGTCATGTGTTTATCTTCTTCCTGTTCAACAAGTTCGTGTGTAAGCCAGGAACAAGTATTAGCATCAGCAACCACGCTCTATTTGCACTGCGATGTACTTTTACTCCGCGGAACAAACTGGATTCACGTTCTTCACAACTACTATTTCCTTATGACTTCCGCTTTTATAACTCCAGTTTAAAACAGCTGGTGCACTTATTGTAAATGAATTAAAATTAATGAATTCCAATACCGCGCTGCACTTTTTCAACCACGACGAGGACAGATGACGTAAATTGTAACACAAAAATGGTGTCTTGTTTACGTATGAGGTAAAGTAGTGCCCATGAACATAGGCTAATGAGATAAGATCATACATGTTATCAAACAAATCCGCACGACAAAAGAATTCCTCGTCAAGTATTGTCATTCAACGCATAATAAACGTACCTTCTCACGTGGCGCCGTGCAGTACTTATTACTCATCCTTGACCGTAAAAATAAATATGAGCTTAAAACATTACTTACGTGCAGCCATTTTGAAGAGACCTGCTGAATACAAATTTGATATTGAAATTGTTAAAGAAACCAACGCCAGAGAAGATCTTAATGTGGACGCTTTAGATGACTTGCATCATAACAGTGATGATACGCATATTTAGCACGCATGGTAGGCTCAGCTGACCAATTTAAATCAAATTTAACTAGCAAGCATATCAGCTTTACACTCAATTCAATGGATGTAGAGTAATGTTAAGACGATATGTTGTGCTAAAGCGAATGTAACATCTAATGATGTTTTAATGAAAGGCACTTTCAAAATTCATATTTAATACTGAAAACATTTTAAATCCTATTGTATTTGTGATCTTGTGAACTGTGACTGCGAGACACTATGGCACTGGTTACGAAGAAAACGCACACAATGTCGGAGAAAAAAATGATATACGATCTACAAATACGCGGGAAATTATTAATATCTGTTTCTTTGAGGAAAACTCCAATAAAATGGTGTTAACGATATACGATGAAACAATAATAGCTGACGGCAAAGCGAAATCAATGATTCAGAGGCGATGAATGAAGGATTTAGCGACAAGCAACTTTCAGAATTTTACACGATATCTTTAAAATTGCAAAAATAATTTGAAGCTATTATTACGGTTGAATAATTCTAACAAATAACAGATAAAAACGTAATTGTGGGAATTATTTTTGAATGCAGATAACAATGCATCGGTTACGTTGCATGAGGTTGTAGTTATCATTGTGTGGCTCGTGTGTGGTCATCACGACTGTTAGCAAAACCGTGTGATTTCCACATTTACGCACATCCCACAGCAAGTGTTTAACGCCCCAAATAGTGAAAAGGTTGATACAACTATACTTTGAGCATAAAAAACCAAGGTTACGAAAAGGCAACGATGAACCAACGTTTACTGAACTAGAAAATGTATCGAAACATTTCGCAGTGTTCTGAGTATTAAAGCCGAAAGGCGATGCTATCACAAATTGCACTGGTAAACTTCGTTGGCTAACCACAAGAAAAGCCAATCACTCGTCAGTCACATACGCGCTTGAACTCAATTCAAGGGAATTATGTGCACAGAATCTTCAATTTTGTAAAGTAATTGCAAAATATGCAGTCAAAATCACCGGTGAAGTCGAACGTGGGATCAATTATTTACCTGCTCTACTTCTGGCGACTCCAACATTATGTCACTACCCAGTAACGAGTGCAATGGTCTAGATTTCTCGCACAATTAGCGACTATTTACCCAGAATAGCCAAGTTTTTGAGCCGATTTAACCAATACAGCTTTTGCCTTACAGCGTTGTTTATCGATATCTCAGATTCGTTATTCGCTGGCAATACTTTGATTTATAGCTTCATTGATAACGTATCGCCCTAAATTCTCATGGACAGACTCACCGGACCAGTTTTCTAAAATGTAGCTTTTGCTGAATCTGTTTGCTCCCTATTGTTGCTGACTTTAATCTAGATAGTATACCAGATATCTGGAGTAGGTGTTGCTTCTAGCCATGATTATTTATAATTATGCCTTTGTTAACTTATATCTTTTTAATCTGATAGTTTTTGCGCGCTGTTTTGTCTTATTTCAATCCAAACGACCTTCTTGCCGTTATATGTGCTTTTAAGGACCGTGATGACGTATGTTCATTTCTGCATCATTTTACCTCATTCATTATTAGGGGTGTTACTTAAATGGCGTTTCTGGTACACCTACATGTTTGCTACAGTTGCCACAAAAGGTTCTCGCGTGGGAGAGGGACGGTGGCGACGGCCGGCGGAGCGCGCGCGAGTCAGCCCTGCGCCCGCGCAGCCGAGCGCACGCGTTGCCGCCTCCGGCTCCACACCCCACGACAGTGAAAGTGCTCCATTCGTGTTTACGGACTGTTAAGACAGTGAATGTGCATGAAAACCTATTACTGTAAACTTCAAAATCAACACTCGTGTTAGAATTGTTTTCATTCATACAGTTGTTTCGTTAACGTACCACATCCGTGTACGCTTAGCTCAGCCGGCCGGTCACTTTTTGCCCAACAAAAAGCGTGACAACCGTTGCGCAAACTTACAACTATAAAACATTGGGCGTAAAATAATATTAATTAACTTACATGTTATATAGTTTTTTTTTACTTTCTAGTGTTTCTTTATCGCTAGTTAACACATTATCTTTGGTCACGCTTCGTGCGGCTCCATCAAAGTTAACAGAGTCGGAGTTACAAGCGGTTGCTTCACACATTTTCATGTATTCTAAACGCTTGTCCACCTTGAACTGTTGCAACTTGCTATTCACATATCCTTTATATGTGAATAGCAAGTTGACATCTAATTAAAATTAACAATTAGTCATTGTAAAATCGCCGTTTTAATCTTGTGCTTCATATGCATTAATAAATTGTCGTATTTCTGCAATCCTATTGATATGCATCCACATTTTTACAAAAGCTTACGTAACATTATCTTTGAGATAAGATTTTTTAACAATGTCTATCAACGTTAAATCTTCTCACACTCATTTTATATCAACAATCAAATGTTCAGCTTAAAATTTAATAACACTGTTCTATTCTAATGAATACGGAAGATGACACGGGTGAACCGGTTCCTGTAAATAAAGCATGAACTGATACACTAGAAGAATGGATGAGGAAGAGTCTCTAAAATCTTCTAAATTATATGAAGATAATAATTTTTAAATAGAACCTCCAAAGACCGGCTTAAAGAGAGCATATATTTCTCAGTTTTTTCTTCATACGATACTAGATGCATATTAAAAAGTTAGTTTAAAAAACAATCCTACAACAGATCCGTGTGCCGTGAGCGAGTGTAGACTGTCGACCTGCGGTGTCTGCACCCAGCCGGAACCGTGACAACTGCTCTACGGAATTCCACTTACAAATGCTACCTTATTTAGTTAATCCACATTCGTAGCATTCCATTGCATTTACCTCTAATATTCGACTCTAATACCCAACTATTATACAGCGTTAATCGATCTGCATGTAACTTGAAACAATCGGTTGGAACTGCAAGTCTGCAACTATTTAGACACGGTCGTATTTCCAATCGCTTTAACGATATTAATGGCAGTAGTCTGAATATCATTGTATATCTTTCTGAATTCCATTGCACAATCTAATATACAAACATCTAACTTGATTTTATTTCATGGTTTATTTATTTTCGTTTTCACATTAGTATTCTTGACGAAACTGTTTCAATTCGTTGCGTGCCTCGGCAAAAAACAAGACAAAGCTAGTATTGTCATTCTATCTGTTGATCTAGATCTAGAAAGTGTCTCCGACTAGACGTAATGACTCGATAATTGAAGCAATTTAACTGCTGTTATGTGCAGTTGCTTAGTAGCGTACTTATCTGATAATGCTGCAACGCCTACCGTTACCTCTTGTTACACATCTTCTTTAGGTGCAGTGTCATGGCAATCATCAACCGTTAGTTTTTCGCGATCATTCCTCTCAGCTATTACACAGTTTGCATGTTGATTCCCCGATAGCGTCAAGTCATTCAGTAACTGCAGTAGCTAGCTCGCGTTCCTTCCAGCCTGCTCGAACATGCGGCTCTGTAATGCTACAGTTCTCTTTCCGCGGAACAGATTATGCGCCGCGCTAGGCCTTCATTGTTTCGCAAGCCGCAATGCTCTGATTGCAACGCCATATATACAAACACACAACTCGTTTTGCAATTACACCATAAGTTATAGTCATAAATATTATCTAATAGCTGTAACAGTTTCTTCGGTTACTCGTAACATCCTTCTACCAGAAATAGAAAATGAAAAATGTCCTGTGTGCACCGTCATACCATACGAGTACCGCGTCATACGATTGGTCAGTAGAGCTTTAGTAGTGATTGTTTACAAAACAATAATATTTGATAACTAAACACTTTTGTGCACTGAGGCGTAGCTAACGATTTTCAAATAGCAATTTAGGTGCGTTAACCACGTCCAATGTCAGCCGAACTGTTACAAATTTTATTTGGCACACTGCGATACCGCGGCGCTTAGCATTGAAACAGTGAAAAAAAGCAGCAGTTCTCGATTCTAGTGCCGATGCAAACGTCGATTCGTACAATCTTGGACCAGTCGACCCTGAGACGGCCGGCAACGCAGCTGCCGACGACTTGTTTCGCTTTTTTATAACTTGATCGTGCGGCTGAGTTAAGGAAGCCTGTTTTAATCTTAAAACTTCAATTGGACATTCAGTGATTCAGCGAAATCAGCAGTATGAACGAAACGTTACCGTGGGACGTTGTTCGTTGACAGTGCAAGCGGATATCTGAACGAATGTTCTTTGTTCGAAGTAGTGCTCGTAAATCAAAGTGAAGTGATGTGATGCAGTGATACCGGTGATGATGAACAATGATCTCCGAGAGGCCTCAGGTAAACGGTGGCGTCGGGCCGCCCGCGCCTCCGAGGCTAAGAACTTTCCGAAGGAACTGCGGCGATCAAGGTGCACCAGGCTGATTAATAATCCCAATTATTATTCGATACACGGTCAACAATTTAACTGGTTCTGACGTGACTCAAGATTGAATTTATTCTTAGTTAACAAAAATCCTTGCGTTTTTTAAGTGAGAAAAACGTGTTTGTTTAAAATAACAAACATGTTTCACGAATTTCGTAACAGGCTTGAATTACCATAAACATTATTTGCATTAGTGTTTTAACATTGAAATAGCCTTCGATAATTTTTACCATGACCGCGTCAATTTCACAGTATCTTGAGTCGTGATCATGAATCCGTTGACGTGGGGTTATTTGGCCTGTTGTAACCCAGATAGTCATTTGTTGTAGTGTTCATAACTTCACCGACGAAGTTGTACATCGACACGAGCGCCAAGTGCTCGTACTACAGTGAGAACGATGAACGTACGCGCAGGCCGCTGGTGGAGCTCGGCGACAGGGTGAGGGTGATCGATGTGTTGGAGAGGACCTGCTGGCTCAACATCAGGACCGTGCTTCAAGATGGAGAAATCGAAATACAAGATCTCATCGCATTTTTTGGTATTAACTGTTTTTTTTTGGTTCTGACCTGTTAGTATTAGTGCTGAATCAATACCATCTCGTTTTCCATGCATATTGCAAACTTCTGCAAGAGTAACTACAATATGTACTCAGCATGGATGGTGCAGGTAGCGGGCTCAAAACAAATCCAATCATAAATAAAAACAACGGGTCAATGGGAGATGTTAATCAAGATCACTTTCAATCGGAAAAATATTGCAAAATATTATTACTCAATGTTTGTCAACATCCCTCGGATGTCGGGATTGAGTGGCAACGGCTTCATGTGCAGATAATAACACCGTGTACCGTGTCATTAGCTATAGAATGGCTCACAGCCCGATCACAGTGTGCACTTTCTAGCTTTCTACTTGATATACGTGCTCTTCTAGATCATGTCGTGAAAAACTATAATTAATGAGACCAAGTTGGTGATAAACACGTTTGTTTCTAAAAAGACATTAAAAGAGTCAGTCCTTGTCCAGCGCTGACTTCAACAATTGTAGAATTTCTAAAGTAACAAAAAAACTAGTTAGCCCTCATCTTACTTCGTCATATCTATTCGTTTTCAATTATATTTTATTCATTGAAGATGATGAATTGAATAATTGAACTAAGTTTCAGTATTTCCTTCAATATTTTTGGAAAATATTAAATAAACTTTTAAATTCATAATATAACAGTCTACAGTTGACATTTCTTGGGCCTCCAAAAACAAAATGTAGGGACATTTTTCACCTTTAATGGACTATAGGTTGATACTGCATATTTTAGACTGACTACAAATCTGTACTAATATTATAAAGAGGAATGATTTGATTGTTTGTTTGTTTGTATTGAATAGGCTCCGAAACTACTGGACAGATTTGAAAATTCTTTTACCATTAGAAAGCTTAGTTTTCAGGGAGTAACATAGGCTACTTTTTATTCCGGAAAAATAACGGGTCCCGCGGGAAAGACCACGGGAGCAAAGCCGCGGGCAAAGTGCTAGTACTAAATAAAACTGGTACATAAATAAAAACAGCTGTGATTAAAAGCTATTTGTCTCACCCTAATTCACGTAGACAGTTTCTAGTTCAATACCTATAATTAAATCCATTGAATAATAGCTCGCGTGTCTCACATAATAGACACAGTTGTCTCTCCAACTACAACTGACAAGAAAGTGAAAACACAAAAACGCATACATGACGTATACTTAAGTTATTACTTACAAACACAACTTGATGTCACTTTTCGCGTTTTTCAACTTAACATTTGAAACGACGAGACCTATGATAAATTGTTTGGGATATCTCTCGATTTCTATTTCTCTGACGTCACTTGTTCGTAGTAGTCTTACTTTCAATAACTAAATGAAGTCATGTTCAGAACCTGTGGTCTGAACCGGTTGTTAATGTCAAAGGCATAGATCATTATCGTGCTCCAATCAAGTCATTCCACTTCCTCCAGCTCATTTCTAGACGCAAGGGCAGATATAATAAGAGTATTACGCACTCATGCTGCTCTTCAGCATATTTGTGATTATTTCCATGGTCATTTACCATTCCGGGATGAGTTAATATCCATGCAGTATCTACTTGCAAACATTCTGCAGTGTTTGATGCGGATATTAGTATAATGTTCATAATAACCAGTGGTTATAATTTAAGGTCATTCAGAGCTGTATTTGTGCACTTGAAAAAGCTGATGATGAAGATGGCAAGTTAGAATGGTTCAACACTATAACGCTTAAGACAAATGAAAAAGAAATTGCATTGGCCAATAAAACGGCGCGAATTCTGGCATTAACCTGGAACATCCCTGGCCGCAACATGCAAAGCATGCACCTAGCAAGCAACACCAGCAAGCACCTATAAGTATACATAATATTAGGTATAGCAAGCATATGTATAGCGTATGTCATCCATAAGAATTTTGAGTGTGACTCAAACATCAAATAACATCAACATCAAGTAACAAGCGACCCACTCCTGCCTCGCACGGTTTTTACTACTTGACAAAACATCGAAATTTCTTAGTTATATGTTACTGTAATATCAACGTATTATACACATAAACCTTCCGGAATAAATTCTCTAAACGATGGTGAAAACCTCATCAAAATCGGTTGCGTGGTTTAGAAGAACAACGTGGTCATATAGACAAACACGAAAAGCGAGTTTAATTTATAATATGTATAGATATATAATACATGTAATGCTTCATTAGATCGATCGTATCTTTTCAACTGGGCAACTATTCGCTAGTCATTGGATAACCAAATCGTTTCATTGCCATCACATTGTTTGGGCACGGTTTGCATAATGATTGTATCATTATTATTTACATTACAAGTGACATTACCTACTTAATCTGCATCTTACTTTACAAATATGGTCTGATAATATTAAACTGGTAATTGATAACAACTGATGCTTACATGTTTTACAAAATAATTACATGAATAATATATACAATGTGTTACAGAAACCCTGTCCGATCCCAAAAGGGCACATAGCTACTGCAATAACATTACCAAAAAGTATTAAAAATACTTATTATTATTATTATTGAAAATAAAAAAGTTATTGCTATTTAAAATTCATTAGTACCAAAAATATCCCGATTCCATACAATAATTGGCAAATTTTCAACAGGGGTCATAAGTTATGACTGGACCCGCTAATCGACGGTCGCCCGCGACCCATGTAATAATTTTGTAAAAACCTACCACTTAGAGGGTCACATTGTTGACATCAATAAATATATTCAGTATTGAAACTCATTTGATTTTCTGCTTTTACTTTTTAATCTTTATCTACCTTCAATTTATATTTGTCTTTGCCTCAGCTCTTTGGCAATTAGATTGAATTCATGAGTCATGGTCATCCATTAAATAATGGGAAACTTGTATTTTGTGTCTGTATAGTAAATTGTTATTAAAGCTCTTCCGCACTTCATTTTAATAGTTTCCAATTACATGTAAGTGGGCTCGTACAACATAAAATTTGAATAGAACCTACCAATGTTTTATTTCATATCATAATATGTAGAACTTACAACTATTGATTAGCGAAATGATGTGGGAATCAATAATTTCGTAATCACTTGTAATTATCAACTTTCAACGCAATATAGAGCGCCAATTAAAGAGGTTAAAAGCTCTTATTTGTTTATTACACGTGAATATTTTCAACGATACTTTCCGCCCTGAGGGGGGAGGCTGGTGTCTAAATAATAACAGATGCACGGGTTGATCAATGATTAAGCTACACTGCCGAGGTCGGTCCGTGGATGGGTGACAATCTATTACATATCGAGACCCCTCCGTGCCTCGGAAAGCACGTTAAGCCGTTGGTCCTGGTTTGTCATTTTTAGATCTTTGGCAGTCGTACAGCTGGAAAGTCTGTCAAACAGTCTTACAAAGGGGTATCGTATTACCCAGTCACTGGGTTGTGGACTTGTGGAGGTAAGATAGGCAGTCGCTCCATGTAAAATACTGGTATTCAGCTGCATCCGGTTAAACTAAAAGCCGACCCCAACATAGTTAAAATAAATAAAATAAAAATCATTTATATTGGAACAAAATAAACGATTTTTGTTGGGAATAAATAGCAAGGCAGATGATGACCTTTCGCCCTGAGGTAGCTAGGTAGATTGTTATTCTGAAACCCTACCAACTAAAACCACGGTGTTCACAATTTGCTTATTAGCATTAATCGGTTAAGGTAGACCCTATGACTGGGACCCAACTATCAAAATGTTGACCCAACACGTAACTGCAGTCTGCCGTCCATTAAACATCGACAGAGCTAACACATGATGCAAATCAATCAGTCATACAATCTTTGACTCAATCAGTCATACGCTTGTTAGTCGTAACTTTGTAACGACCTCCTGTTCATGTTACCGCAGCTTGCGCAAGAGTTGCTTCATAACCTGCCGGCGATGAATTTATATGAATAACCTTTAGTGTCCCTATTATTTATTAATTTTTTGATTGCGAAATTTTCAAATAACTTCTCCCGCTCTGGGTGGAGCGGGAGGGCGTGTCAGACTCTTACTGACTAAAACCCACACGTGTTCCTTCAGTTGCCTGTACGTTGCCAGGGGCCACGGTATCCTTTTCGGACTTTCCTGCAACCCCGGCAAGCATCGGTCCCATAGGACCCCTTCAATTGCTGACATCTCTTTGAGGCGCGCGTGGAAGACAACGCACCGTGTCCTTATCGGACGGTGAGCTACCCATTGCTCACCGTCCGCAAGCCCGCGCCTACATTGGCCGAGAATCGGCTATTGATTAGCGACGCCCATGGCGTCTCCTCCTGCGCAGCGGCTAGGGGCGCGGTGAGGGCGTGAAATTTTCCTTTCCCTCACGCGTTCCGCCTCCTCCTTCACCTTTAGTGTCCCTTGATCATCAAATTGGTGTTTGCCATTTTGCCGGTTTTATTTTTCTATTTTCTTTAACGGTGGAGAGGGAGACTTCGTTTATCTAATAATAATTGCCAAAATACCATGTTAAAATCGGTACCGATTTAATAACCTTAATTGCTTAAAATATTCTTTATATCTAGGTTTTTTCGCGACTGAATGGAGCCTGCGCGAGAGTTTCATAATAACCTGCTGGCTGCACATTATTTAATTATGGGATAATGGAGTGATTAACTTTGATTAATTTCTACTCCAGTCTTGTAATATCTAATATCTACATCGCCTGGTTAACATAATAAAGAGTATTCTATTCTATCTATACCAAGTTTGTTAGTGTTTCTGTCATTCGTACAGAAATTCCTCCCAACACGGTCATCACGCCAGATGACTCGTTAGAATTTTGTATCATTTTGAAAGAATTTTACCTTGACACTAGACGTATTCAGGGTTTCACCCAAATTCTTTCTTTCATGTCAACCTTCATCGAACGAGTGACTGTCGATCAGCTATCTAATTACATAACACATTTCCGTAAACAATTATGAGAAATTTGTTTCATTTTGACAGTCAACAACATTCATTGCCTTATTTACGTTGTGGAGCAAATATTTTTTTCGAACTTATGAAGCAATGGATTAGCAATTTGTTTCGAAACGATTCAAATTCCGATTGATCGTGTATTACGTAATACGGGGTACCGTTTTCGGTTGATCGTTAGTTTTTCTTCCTTATAGTTGATTTCTCAACGCGTATTCCAATACCTTCCCTAATGTCTATTCAAATAATTGGTAAAACGTCGTCGTCCGATGCACCAACACATGACATGAATCTGTGAGGCAATGAAATCACTGAAAACTGTACTCGCTCTCGTGTTCCATCGACCGCCGTTTGCGCAAGAGTTGTTAAACGAAAATGACAGATGCGGCGATCGTTTATGTAATGAAGGGACTAGAGACCTTGACATTCACTGCTTCTATTGTTGTACTGTTTCATTGTTTTATTTTAACTGATCGATCTTTTGGACACTCTTCCGAGTCTCAAACTTTCTGTATCTGCTTTTTAAATAAAAATAGAACAAACAATACCTACTGCCCTGTAAAGATCACCCAGTGTCCCAGCATATGCTCAACATTAATGGGAATTATTGATAGAAACAAATTAGCATCAATTTACCAGCTCACAAAAGCAGCGTATTCTACAGTATTATTTAATTGAACTCTTCCCTCTCTACATCTCTACAAACGTTATCTTTGTAACCAATCAAATATTCGTCCGGACTCCGGATGACTGTTTCAACAACTACTCTTGCGCAAAGCTGTCGTGTGCCGCGTGCCGGATGCGACACCTCGGTTATGTTACGAGGGTCACCGAAGTCCTTGACCACTATACCCACCTTTTTGCTTTTATAATTAAAAAAAAAAATGTTTTATTTTCTTTATTTATTCAACCAACAGCGATACATATACTCGTAGGTACCTAGTATGTTACAGTATTGCATGGCTAATAATAGGTTTCCCTGTTTATCTAGGATAAGTATTAAACATGACTACTAAGAAATATTGTCTTTTTATTACGGACGCTTTTACGAAAGTGCACGTCTTTCTACATTGTTCTCACATGCATAATTTCAAAATGAATGATGTAACCAATATTTTGTATCAATTTTGTTTATTTAAAAGAGTGTCCGTGGAGTTTCTTTCCCGTTATTCTCCATAGGTACCTACTACGCTTTGGAATGGGCAACTAGCTTCATATTTTTGACTGACCGACCCTTGACAATTCAAAAGTGCCTGTAAATGGTTTAATTGAAATAAATGGTTTGAGTTTGAGTTATTTAAATTAAAAAAGTGCAATTTTAGGCATAAACTATAGTTAAATTTTAATTTTAAAGAAAAAAACTTGTTTGATTTTTATAATAAAACGATTGTCAGTTGAATGGTTTGCTTTGCATATTTTTGTGATTTATATGTTTTCATGTTGATTGATTGCCTCGCGATTTTGTGAAATCTTTTAATTCGTTGAAAGTGGATCTTTTTATAATTTGCAATGTTTGGCTGTCTGCGATTAATCGTGTCTGTTTCTGAGATCCACTTTCTTCTGATTAGACTGATGTTCACCAAATCATGAAATGCTTGAGTTGTAAGGCTTGTGCTTGAAACCTAGTTAGATACAGCGAGTTGCCCTAGAATGACTATAAAAAACTGTAAGTACTTAAAATATAATGCAGATAATTGAACATACTATGTAACAATCGTGTAATATCTATGAAATAAACGAGTGTTCAACATAAAAATGTACTTTATGTGTTCAACAAAGGAATAGCCTCAACCGTGGCCTCAACACAAGCGACGAGTAACAACTAGCGACACAACTTAAAGATAAAATAAGTTCCCGCTACTTCGATAGATGGCGTTATACAGTCCGTACTCATTTCTGAATCGCGCTATGGTTTCGTTACCGCGCGAATGATAAAAGGCCGGCAAAACAAAATCTTAGTATCTCTGGTTTCCCTTCAAAACGTATAAATCTTTCGCCTTTTACTAAAGATTTCCGTGGAGGGGAACACTCAAATGAGTCTATAATAATTTTTGAATACTCTGCTTCGGCAGAGTAAGAATACTTATAAAAAATATGTTAATTTATTTAGCATAATCTTAATCTATGTAAGTACATTCTTCGTTCGTGAGATAATTCCATCTCATGCTACTGATGCTACAACGTGGTAATAAATATGAAATACTAACTATAAAAATCGACCGTTCACCAAGACAGTATTTGACTTGAATCTTGAATTTCAAAAATGCTCTTGGTGGATCCAAATTCCAAAACAAACAAGTTTTGTAGTGGATCCTGTGCTAGGCAGTTAAAGATAAAGATATTTTATTTTGCAAATACAGGTAAGTCATGGTGGTACATAATATAAATACAGAAACAGCCATATTTTGCCAATTACAAGGTATGCAATAAAGAGATTACAATTAAAATTAAATATTTACTATTCCATTACATAATACAATTTAGTTCATCATTCACTAATAATTATCAATGTTCAACTATTCAATACATAAAGTAATTCTGATTCATCAGTCAATAATAAAATTAATGTCACAATTTCTAATAGTTATTTAAATACAATATATAAAATAGTCAAACAATTTCTTTTTCCAATAAAAAATCTTCAACCCGATAATAAACTTTTTCTACTAAAAAGTTCCTAAGTCTTTTTTTGAATAATGTAAAATTATAGTCCTTCCAACAACATGGTATTAGCAAACTGTTTTTATTTTAACATTTTCTAAAGAAACTCCCTCGTTGTCTACAGAATGTGACAGCAGCGATTCGGGCCACCTGTACGAGTCGCTGGAGCCGGCGCCTACACAGCCGCACCCCGGACTCGCACCCCCACCCCTTCCGCTTGAAGAAGACTTCGACTCCTTCGATAGTGACAGCGACACTGATGATCATGATAAGGTATGTTGAGTTTTATTTGTTTGAACAGTTGTAAGGTCAACCGCACGTCAGTAACACTTGAACTACGAACACTGCCATTAGGTACTGTTACGATATAAAGGTGCCATGAACATGAGGACGACTATACCCACGAAGCATTCATATGAATCGCTTATTTTTTTTTTTTTTTTTTTTGGTATGAATCAATATCTCATTATATTATTGTTGTCCATACATATAAATGCGTTGGCATCCCAAAAACAATACAGTTACAATATGTTGAAGTGCATGATCACAAACGGTGGATGTTATGTTACATAAAAATCCAACAAAATCAAGAAAACAATTTCTTAACGTGCAGCGCCATCTGACGGACAATGTATGAACAGTTGGCTCAAGCTTGTGCACATCGTCTGTAGATTAATAGGCCATAAAATACTATTTAATTGTAAATCAGCCATTTAATGACCTAAGTGTTTGAGGAAAAACCATGTTGACATTTATTTATGCCTCATTTTAGGGAAAACATTACATAATTAAATTTTAAATGCTTGTTTTGCCATTGCATCGATTAGTTAGTGTCGTTCTGACTTAGGGCAAATAAACACATAATATTGTAATAAATTATTTGTATGATTTATAATGGCTTGCTTTTATTCGGCTAGCACGCAAACTGTAATTTTATATCCTACAAAAAATGGATACAAAGAAAATAAAAGTGAGTACTTCCAAATAATAAGATACACACACAGTCATCTAACTGTAAATTCAACTATAGCCACATTTTCTACATAGTTAATTTCCCTTAAATTATCACAATATCTGTAAGTATTAATTTAAACTGATTCTTGTTCTATTTTCAGTCCACGTACGCCCAAGCAGCGCCGACTTTGCCGGCATCGAGGTTGCCCAACCCGCCGACCGGTGGTGGGCAGTACACTCTGACCAAAATAGCCAGCGCAGCTCAACGGAAGATGAGGCAAATCAAGAGAAACCTCACCAAAAGATACTCTGGTAAGTAAAAATTGATTTTAATATACAAAAAGAATTTTCCGATACCGGGAATCGAACCCGAGCCTCCTGGGTGAGAGCCAGGTATCCTAGCCACTAGACCATATCGGATATTGAAGTAGCCTTTGAAATTAGGTGACTGTCTCTCCGACC
This sequence comes from Xanthia togata, assembly GCA_963853775.1. Classification (NCBI taxonomy): domain Eukaryota; kingdom Metazoa; phylum Arthropoda; class Insecta; order Lepidoptera; family Noctuidae; genus Xanthia; species Xanthia togata. The sequence goes on along the minus strand of OY970802.1, from coordinate 3,714,776 downwards.
ACAATAAATCATTGAGCTATAAAAAAATACAATAGGTTGTAAAATAATAAACATCGTGTTTTATATATAGTTATGAACAACATAAGACACTATGCCATTGATATCATTTTATGTTCACAGCGAGAGCATAAGTTCCTAACACTTGTCAGTTGGACAATTTCTAGTACCTACTAATAAGGACAAATTCGCAAAACACAAAGGGGTTTATTTATAAGCGTTGCTTAGTAAGTAATTTTATGCGATTGTTTAACCATACATTTTTGACGTTTAAACGTCACTTACCTTTATGCAACGTTTTTATATAAACCCCTTAAAAGGGAACAGGGCCTGCGACTCTCATACAAATGTATTCCTCTTTTTTCTTCCTGAATAATGCCTCTAGGCCTAGAGCAATATTTTTTTCACACAAAATCGAGGTCTGCTGTAGACACGTCCCTGTTATTTCCTTTTTTTCAGAAACTTCTTGGTAAAGAAAATATGACCCTCCAAAAATTACAAAAATGTCTCATTTTTTCCACCGTGATTAGAGGACTACCAAACAAATTCAAAAATAAATAACATTTAAAAAAAAATAGGAACCTAGACATACTCTTTCTTAAAATTTTAATGTATATAATAATTGAATCGGCGCAGTTTTCGAGGAGATAAAAGAGGAATACGAAACGTCGACCTCGTCAACTTTTTTATTATAGATATAATCGGTCTGAGCTGCAGCTGTCCCTATCGCACTCTACGGAGGCAGACTTGACGTAACACGACGGCAATAGTTTCTTCAAATACCTATTTTTCAAATTCCTCGCAGGCCCTGTTCCCTCTGACAGCTGTCAAGAACGCATTCTCGACGGCCGGACTTAATCAAATGTGTCTTTATATAGACTACTTACAGCACAATTTTCTATAAAGCGAATAAAATGTTTTTATAACAATTAATGTCCTAACATTCGACGGGCCTAGATTAATGCAAAAACTAAATTCACAGAAAGTCACTATCTTTGATAACATTGATTCATAATAAAATTCAGTCCATCACTATCTGCCGATATCTTTAAAGATAAACACTGACCTACTTTCATCATCTCAATCAAAGGTCTTGTATTAACCAGTCATTCTGTTTACAGTGGCGATGGACGGCAAACCATTCACGAAGACAAACAACCAGACCACCATCTATGACACTCCCAAGAAGTCGCCGATCTACGCCAACTGCGAACAACAAGAGCCAATGTACACAAACATCAACTTTAACGACACCCGGCCCGTGTTAAATAAGACTGAAATTCCCTTGAACAAGGTGTATGGTTCGTTGAAGGAAGAGTTGAAGACTGTTATTTCGGATAAGAGGGCGAGTACTGGGGATGTGCCACCTCCGTTGCCTGAGAAACCTCCACCTGAGAAGCCAGTGACTCCGACCAGTGAGGCGAGTAAGAAGGACAGTGGAACGTTGTCAAGGAAAGCGTACTTCTCGTTCAAGTCTCGGTTCAGACGGGCGACCTCACTGGCTGTGGACATCAATTCGGACATTCCTAGTGCTCTGAAGATCACCAACTCGACCTTCTATCTGACTGATTCTATAGATGGTGACTCAGGATTTAGCAATTGGTGAGTTTGTCTAACATTTCTGTTTTAATAATAATAATTTATAGCATGATATTATTTGAAGACCACGTGCTTTTGAATAGGTTTTCCATAACCTTAGCGGTCGAGCGCACTGTCAGACTTCATACCATAACATTAGGTCTGATAGAACGCTCCGAAGTATTCTTGATACGGCTGTTATAAGTTTAAAGTAAACTTTTTTTTACAAAACTATTTTTTAGTTCTCTTTTTAGGGTTCCGTATCCAAAGGGTAAAAACGGGACCCTATTACTAAGACTTCGCTGTCCGTCCGTCCGTCTGTCACCAGGCTGTATCTCATGAACCGTGATAGTTAGATATTGGAAATTTTCACAGATGATGTTTTTCTGTTGTAGCTATAACAACAAAAACTAAAAACAGAATAAAATAAATATTTAAGGGGGGCTCCCATACAACAGACATGATTTTTTTTGCCGTTTTTATAGATAATGGTACGGAACCCTTCGTGCGCGAGTCCGACTCGCACTTGACCGGTTTTTTTAACCATTTAGGGGAAGCTCTTGGCCTGCATCTCACCAATGGTAAGTGATGATCAGGCCGGGCTATCCTACCTCAAACTGCCGAAGCACAACAATGCTGTTAACTTTGTTGTTATAGCGACAGACTTAGATAAGATGGTGGTAGCTAGCCAGGCGGACTTAGAACAAGCCCTACCAACTAGCAACCAAACTGAGCACAAAATTGCCCTCACTGTGAATCGAACCCGGGACCTCTGGGTCTGAGAGGTGGTCTAACCACTAGACCACGGACTCTCTCTAACGGTCTCTAAATAAGTGTGGAGGCGGTAGAAACAAAACTGATATACCGTTTTTTTTACTGTTTTATTTTATTCCATTTCTGCTAGTTTTTTTAAATAGACGTAAAAAAAAAACTGCTAGGTAATATTTTATCTGGGTGCACGGTAGTGAAATGATCTTATCTTATCTTAATCACGATTATTGTTTTTATTAAATCAAACCCAACTAGACTGTTAGTACCTAAGCATTAAAGTTCAAAGTGTCATGCATTACTTTTTTGAACAGCAGCGACAACGGCCAGCCGAGCAGCACGGAGACGCTGTCTCCCTCTAGCGGAGTGAAGCGGCGCGACGGTAGGCGGCGCCTGGCCGACTCCTCCCCCTGCCTGTGCCCCGCGCGCCCCGCGCTGCCGCCGCCCCCGCCCCCGCCCCCCGCGCCCCCCGCGCCGCCCGCGCCCCTCGCGCCCCCTCCGCCCGCAACTGACTTTAGCGCTGTCAACGAAGGTAACGCGCAGCCGTCAACTGGACCCGGTGTGGTGTAGCGTTAACCGTTTAGTTTACTATCTTTTGAGTTTTGACCCTTGCTGAGACAGTTAGAATATCGCTTTACTAATAATATTTAATGCTAAGGTTTTGATAAGCTTCCGTTATTATGAGCTTGTGCCCTTTTAAAATTAAGTATATTTGGAAAACTTTTAAGACATATTATTATTATTGGAAATCGAACCAACGTTATGCGCGGGCGCAGTCCTCGGTATGTGTCCTCCAAGCCAGAAATTCGGTACGAACTGAAGTACCGGCACCCTTTTCCGTAATCATTTGGAAATGTTATCGTCATCCACATTACCTATCAAATTCAAATTCAAAAGTCATTTATTCAAACTAGGCTGAGAATCAGCACTTTTCGAACGTCAAAATTACATAAGACAGTCCCCCAAAACGCCCACCCTTCACCACTTCCTAGTGCTTTAGCTGGGAAGAAGAAGTGGCGCAACAAACTCCCCAGCAGCACAGCTGTCTGTTCAGTTAGAAAAAAAAAATGATTCTATACAATAGTATGCAAGATAATTGACATTACGCAAAACACAATTTAAATTATCGACTGTATTGTCGCTTTCAGACTCTAATGATGTAATTATTTATGTTGATTCGAATACCATATTTTAAGATAATTTGCATTTTAAAATCTAAGATTAACATTTAAGTATAATATAAGATCAACTATGATCAAGATAATAATTATTTTCTCTTTCTGAATTATGCTTTTACTATCGAACTTTTCCCGGCACACTACCATGTGCTCGACGAAAAGTAAACTTTTCTAATAAAATTATCTTCATATTTATACCGAATATCTAATATTTTTCCTATCCAATATCTATAATTTAAATGCTATGTAACAAATAGATATTTCAGTTGACGTCTGTCCGTATCGCGTAATTAATGGTTTAGCCCATAGACTATAGGTTTATGGTTTGGCCGAATAGTTTTATCGCGACCATTTATTTGGCCGACGACGAAGACAGCGCTAAACTGAGGTCAGTGCTTACGACACAGTGGGAATAACTATTTGAAAAACGAATTGGTAAATGTTATTATAAACTGACATAAAATTAAGTGCGTAGTCAATGATAGGGTAATCTAACTACCCACATAACTTGTCAGGCACACTACCTTATTTGCCCCTAACTAAAGATTCAAAATAAGATACAGCTTTAGGCTTAATAATATAGCACAAAAAAGAACTTTTCATCATATTTTTGTGCAAGACAAATACTTGATAAGTAAAACTAAATTACCAAATAATAAAGCTAGAGAGAACAATCCAAAAACGTTAGCTATAACTTTCCTGTTTTTCATATTCAAATCAAATAAAAATAGATGGTCAGTCAAATGGAAATTTATTTATTTATTTATAAAGGTACACAAACAGCTTCTGTATATAAAGTATCTTAAGTACTATAGGTAACAATAGCCTATGGAAATGTACATTATTTGCGCATACTGAGTACGTAGTCAAACTCTGGTTGACCCAGTCCAATACTGGAAATGTGCCTTCCATAAACTATGTAAGTAAAATCAAGCTAAAGTTAAATGAAAATAATTGATCAATTCCTCCATTTATTGTATTCATTTATTAATAACGTGATGTAGTTTGGTACTGAACATAATTTAGAAGTTATTCCTGTTAGTAACAACGCTGCGAATTATTGTAATTTTCCGCAAGTCATAACTATTAAGTATTGTAGGCTGGCAACCTTGTAGTAATCGCTTGGTCTTGTAAAGAACTGGCGTTATCCGCAAGAACATTGTTCTTAATGCAGGCATGTAAGTACTTGCAAGGATCGTTGCACAAGTTTTCTTTGTTTTTTTCCTCAATTACGACCATGCAGTATTTCTAAAGAAACTCTTTTGTACCGGTAGCCTTGATTTTGTTTTGTCTTTGACCGTTACAGAACGTAAAACCTTTTTTTTTTGCACATACGATCCCACTGCTGGACAAAGACCTCCCCCAAATCGTTTCAGGAGCTCTTATCCCGCGCTACCTCGAACCAGCCCTCGCGGTACGCGGCCAGGTCCTCGCCATCTGTTTCTGCGCCGGCCCTCCTCAGGCACCCATTGTGCGGAGACTTGCCCAGCGGTCATCGTGCTTGCGGCTGATGTGACCCACACAATCTCACTTGAGTCAGGCAGCCTTCTTTCTTACATCCAGTATCCCCGTTTTGAAACGCAGTGTGTTTCCCGAATTCTGTCCTGTTTTTTTGCACCCAGAATGCTGCGTTCCTCCGCTCTTTGGCAAACTGAGAGGCGGAACTTTTGGGATTCGGTGAACGACCTGGTCTGAGGTTGGGACGGGCAGGATCCTCATGTCGATGAGTTTTCGCTTCTGGGCTATCGGCAGATCACCCTTCATTAGCATCTTCATCGCCGAATTCCCGAGCGATGTTGATGTGCTGTGTAGCCCTGGCACTTGTACTAGGAGTTCCTGTATCACGAGAGCCAATATACACATCGACATAAAGTATTTCCGGCCCATCCTCGACCCTTTGCTTAGTGCTGTTGGCCAAGTAGCTGGGTTTTAGACCGAGTCATCGCAAGTCCCAACCTGAAGCTAGCCGTGCTCAGCTCTTGGAGCATGGTCTGGAGTTCAAGAGCTACATGGGCAAAAAGGCCTATACCGTCGGCAAATCGGAGGTTTGTCAGCCTCTTCTTTCCGACGTCAATGTCCTTGGTCTTCCATGAGGCTGCTAGTGCCTTAAATGTCTCCTGAAGTGTGTTCTTGTAAACAATTTTCTAAAAAATTTCCAATCAACAATTTTTTAAACAGAAAATTATATCAGACTAGCACTTTGCCCGCGGCTTCGCTCCCGTGGTATTTCCCGGAATAATAAGTAGCGTATGTTACTCCCTGAAAACTAAGCTTTCTAATGGTAAAAGAATTTTTCAAATCGGTACAGTAGATTCGGAGCCTATTCGGTACAAACAAACAAAAAAATCTTCCCTCTTTTTAATATTAGTATAGAAGTATAGATTACCGTCCAGAAAAAGACATAACAGTAATTATTAACTAAATATAATCATCACTACTTGTATTATGTTTTATGAAATTAATTTATTATAAACATAATTTTATATTTTAAATACGCTATGCCTTAACAGCTGTACCTAAATCCTTTGCTGCCTATTGTGAGTTATTCGATAATATTACAGTTCTATGAAAAACTACAAATTTTGGTATTATTTTAACAATCGTAACCCTGTGGTGGTTAACCACAAGTGAGTCAGTTGGTTGTATTGAGTCAGTTTGATAAAGATATTACTTCTAGAATAGTTATTCCCACAGCGGGGTGGGTGGGGAACTTGCACTGTACACGTCTTTATGTTTGCACTGTCTTGCGTTTTTAACTATTGTTCTAATACTCTAATGTTCCTGTACAAAATGGCGCAACAGTCGACTTATTCTTGTATAAAAGTTTACGAAGTCAAGCCATTTTGTATTGGGGCCATTCATGTTTATTATTTCCTGTGATAACCATGTAGCAACACTTGTATAAGGCTCGTAACACATTCAAGTATAATTTTGAAAATTTTCTTCACATAATTTAAAAAATACTACCTAGTTATATAGGTTACTTAAATTTTCATAAGTTCCTACCTAACGGTCATTAGCCGTAATAGTAGTCCCGAAAGCCATCAACCATTCTTCAAGTAACGAGACGGAAATTCTAAAGTTATAATATGTAGAGTGATTTAATAAAAAATAAACTATAAACTTGCATAAACTACTTCTACAATAGAATTCGAGCTGTCTATTCTACAATTAGGAACAAATGTCATTGAACAATTCTTATTTTGTCGCTTGTAGGTACAGACGGCAGCACATCATCCTACCCGAAACTGACAAATTTTCCCAATCAACTTTTAACCTTATGCTTTAGTGATAAAGTTTTAAATCTATTAAAGAAATTTGACAGATTGTAGTAGCTTGACGTGCTGGCGTCTGTACTCCCTAAAGCAGAAGGCCATAGTGTTGAACTGTCCAACCCACATTGTCAGTGCTAGTATTCCAATCATTATATTATTTACCCCACGCGGGTGTTTATTGTAAAATCTAGTACATTATATCCAAATGTACGCTTCCTACCATTAGTGTACCAACTCAAGCAATTTATTTCAATAAAACATGACAAAATCCTGCTAATAGTGAGCACGAATTGTCATATTCTCAGTAATCTGGGCCATTTTACATCATATGGACATAATAAAATACATTACAGAGCTAGGTACCTACATGTCTTAAACATTATGTATGGTCGAAACCAGTCTTGAAGTGACCTCCTATACGGCACGAACTGGTACTGGTTTATTATATTACAATAACTAGTTATTGTCAGTTTTATTTTATTTAAAATCCCAGTGAATTACCCAGAAGCTTTATTACCAAATAGGTATGCTGGCTATTTCAATAACAAAGGGGTAACAATCCATGGGTGGGTCTTATTTCTATAGGCTGTATACCACTATTGTGTTCTATCAAGATGTTTATATACCATGGTGGTGACGCCAGCGACCTCTGCACGCAATGTGCACGGGTTTGTGCAATTTACTTCATAGTCTGTTAGTCATCTGTGAGCGCCGGCGCAGTAACGCGTGTCTCAAGTTAGGCTCCACTCCCGCGTAATTTGTAAATTCATACGTCTCTTGTGATGTGTTGCACTGTGTGATGGGTCGTGAGTTCTATTCTCTACGCTTCCTCTACTCTAATGCATGTTTTGTTCTTAATCATTTATGCACGAATGTTTTATTTAACATGAAACGTATAATTATGAATACGATGTTCACTTGGCATTACCTGCCTACGCATAATTGTTTTGTTCTAAGTATGTAAATTATAGTCACACTTATTATGATAACATCATGTAACTTATTGCTCCAAGTTCACGTCCGCCATTTATAACGTTGTCTACACTTTTCACTGTTTCTTTGTATCATTCACTGCAATCTTTTACAATGCACAAAGAACTTAAAGATGTAACCATTCAAAATCTGTTATAAAAGGTGGAACAGTTAGAATGAATGAGAAACAGGAAAAATAAGTCGGCAAACAATTGCTCGTTTATTTTTTTTAATTTGATGTTCATCAATGTCCGTCACGTTTCCATTAATCTTTGTAATTGACAGCACAGTTGAAACGCAACGATTGCATGCAACTACTCATTATTGTGGTTAGATGAAGGTGACGCAAATAAATTACTGTAGGTACAGATGCTTGACTTCCCACGTAAGATTCATGACATACGCACTAGTGCATAGCTATTGTCTGCAAACAAATTAACGGAGAAGTACGGGGGTTCTCTGGAAGTCTCCATTAAATTTCAATTTTGGATTTTGCAGAACGCAGAAGAGGGCCATCCTCCGCAAAGTCATGCAAAAAAATGCATCAGTTTTTTCTATGAACTAAAACTCACCCGAAGACTGTATTGAATTGGACCCAAATAGATCATTTATTTAAAAAGTCAAGCATCTATACAAAAAAAAATAACTAGGAATGGCATTAGAAATGGCTACTCTAATAAACAACTCTTACTTGCAAACAGCGATAATAATAACACCGTCATTTGTACCGCCATTCTTTAAGTAAACATGATGTGACGATGAGGTGATGACGTAACGCGTTGGTGTGCAGAGTTGAAGCGGTTGCTGCCGACGTTGTCGCGCAAGGACAAGAGCCCGCGCGCGCGCACCTCGTGGTACGCCGAGTGTGGTGCGGATACTACGCCCAACACCTCGGCCAACACCACGCCTAACACCTCCAACACTTCTTGGTAAGTAGACCTATTTATGCACTTAATTGTTTTAGGAAGTCTGCTTGAATTTGAATACCTACTTGTATAAAGGGTCTCCTAGAATACAGCCTAGCTACAGTTCGCGTCAAATAACTTTGCCGCTCTGAAGTTAGGTTGCGCATACGTGCTGGCATGCGCGCTATTGTTTTATAAGTAAGTAAGATTGACTACTGCGCAGTAGGGATGGGTCTAAAATTAATAAGCTGCTAAATTAACACTGCAAATTTTTTTTAGTGTCAACACCTGATAAATAAGTTCTGGGGTAGCTGTTAAATATAGCAGTCACAACTCACAACAAAGCAATAATGGTCCTGCAGATTCAGTCACAGTTAGATTGATAAGTTTGAGCAAGTTGATTTAATTAACTGCTAAGTGCTAACTGCTGAATTCGGAATTGTTACATTTAACTAGTGTTAAATAAGACTAATCTTCGTTACGAAGGTTTACGCGGGTTTGTTTGTGGTAGATAGTGTTGTGAGTGAAAATTCCATTTGTTTGACTGTTTGTATATTGTGTATACGCCAACAGGAAAAGTTGACAGTCCTAAGCCTGTGAAAAGTATGAAGGAAATGAGAATTAATTACGTTAACAATCTGTCTGTGATTAAATATAACAGTTGCTAAAAATAACTGCTAATTTTAACTGTTAAATATTGTTAGCATTACCATTTAGCAGTGTTATTATTTTTTAACGTTTAAGCCCATCTCTACTGCGCAGTCATTTGTAGTCTATTCCAGAGCGGCAAAGTTATTTGACGCGAACAGTAGGGTATTGTGCAAAAAAAAACTGACAGCTGTCAGTGTCAAAACTTTGTTTTTCTCTATATATAAAGTCTGTAATCGACTATTTGCAGAATAACACTGACCATGTTCCTCTATACGACCTACGTATGTACCAGTACCGACCAGCATTTACTTCCTTCAGAATCCAATAGCTGCTAAACTGTTTATTTATCGAATAAATAAATGTATAATTGTATGTTGTGTTGCATATGTTTATGTATAATTATCACTTGCTTCAAAAACGGTGAAGGAAAACATCGTGAGGGTTTCCTCACGATGTTTTCCTTCACCGTTTTTGATCGGCATGCTTGAGAGAAGAGATATTTTTCGACGGCATGTGAAGCCAATTCAGAGGCCCACGGGCGGCTTTAAAACTGACACCAGGTTAGTCACTAACCATACGAAAAGAAGATCGAATAAATAAGTAATTATTATACTTTTTAATACGATTTAAATATTAGTCGTTTCTGTAGTGGACAACCCTAATAAAGGATATCCTGAATCCATTAAATCTAATTAGTCACGCCCTATAGGCTTGGCCAAAGTACTCTTGTTACCTATGTAAGTATCGGTAAATCAGACACTCCTACTACATCCTGTTTGTTTCATTCATGGCAAACACTGTATTTCCCGCGTCTCCGTAAATATTGTCCCAGAACGAGTTTACTCACACTTTGATTAATCAGAATTCCAGCTAATTTCCCTTTCAGTGGCCCAATTGTACGTTACTTTAGTCTGCAAAAGACGTACTATAGATACTTAATTCCAGCGAATTTCCCTTTATTTTTATTGTTTAAGTGGTTTTAGTGAGGTAGGAATCCCACACTCCCCGGTCTTATCCCCGAAGCCCGGGCGCCTATTGAAGGTTTTCCCCCCGAAAACAAAAAACCGGCTACACGAAGGGTCCCGTACCACCGTACAACTTGTATGGGGAGCTTTTAATTTTATTTTTGTTATTTGTTGTTATAGCGGCAATGTAAATACAATCTGGGAAATTTTCAACTGTCTACCTTTTACGGTTCATGAGATACAGCCCGCTGACAGACAGACGGACGGACGGACAGCGGAGGCTTAGTAATATGGTTCCGTTTGGTACCTACCAAGATGAAACTTGTCGAACTTAAACTTGACATTCTCATACATAAAATGACATGTTTATAGTGAAACTTGACATACTTAAGAGACTTATCTAAGTATAAATACTTATTAATATTATAAAATTCGAAAGTAACTGTCTGTCTTCGATGAAATTTGGTAAAAATGTAGACCATGACCTGGGTTGGTACTATTTATCCCCGTGAAACGTTCTCGTAGAGTAATTACCACGGAGGCGAACCGTGGGCAACAGCTAGCTACAATATGCTGTAATTATACAGCTTTAATTTGTGTGGCAGTGACGCGGCAGTCGTCGTCCGAGAGCAACACAAATAAAAGCTGTATAATTACAGCGCACGCACACATGGCGCCGCGCGCACAGATGAGTGGAACTATCTATAGTTATCTATAATATACCATTGCAATATTGTTGGTAAAAGCGGCATGGTTGCGTAGCGACACGACATTTACGCTACAGTTACGATCGCGGTCCGTTTGGTATTCGGCTCCGGTTGCGAGTTCAAGACAAAGGTCAACTTCGAGACACCGATCTTACCCTGTCCCACTTGGAGAGATTAAAGCAAACATAACCTACTTACTGCTACATGGTTTCGATAATTTCATCTTTATAAAAAACATTTTTTTAAATCAATAAAAGTCTTTAACTAGGTTCAGTTAGAGGTGTCACGGTTAGTCCTGAATGATCCTGTGGAAAGCAGTCTAAAATAACTACATTAAAACTATACAAAAGAAAATAGATAGAGGAAAAAAATAAGTCCAGAAATAAATAAAAGGGGTTTTTTCATCCCGCAAGGAAAAAGTAATGCATGCTAAAATCAATAGGTAAGTACTGCACATTAATTGCTTGTTATTTAAATAGGATGACGAAAGAAATTAATAATAAAAAATAAAAAATTGAAGACGAGTCAACCCAAGTGACCCACAAACATGTTCCTGGGAGGTAGCTGCGATCTTCACCCAGACGTTAGTCAGTACTTCAGTAGTGGCGCGAACGCATGACGTCGGCCATTATCCACGAAACCGATGCATGACTCACAAGCCAGTTTTCCGTACCACCGTTACCGCGGTGTCCCAATCCATAAGCGCAAACGATTTAACATGAGTTACCGTGCGTTAAAGCCTCAAATTGATATTCAGAGAGCATTTCGGTTACCTACTTTATTCAGGCAATTTGAATTAGAAAAAAAAACTTTCAGTAATTTTTTCTGTAAAACATTATTATACCTTTTAGCATTGACGCGTCCTATTTAAAAGCGATCATCGCGTGCATTATCACTTTTGTTCGGAAAACCGGATAACGCCATCTATCGGCGCGACCACGCGTTCAGGTTCACCGAACGAAAAGTGACATAAGGGCGCGATGATCACGTATTCGGGCGCCGATCGCTTTTAAATAGAACGCGGCCTAAGACTCCTGCACGCTTAGCATGTCAACAATAGAAACGGGTTTTGTCGACGGAAAAATAGACAAAATAACAGATTGTGATTGTTCTGTAATATTGTTTATTCTAGAATATGTATAGATTCGTAATGTGGGTTTACCTACTATAGGTACACTTCTGCCCAGCCCATCGGGGAGACAAGGCGTGATGTTATGTTATATAGATTCGTAGAAAACCCTATTTCTATGGTTCTCATGCTACGCGTGCTGTAAGGCTGTCGGTCCACTGGAGCGGGGAAGAGAGGAGAGTAGCGGAGCTGTGCCTGTATCGACCATTAAAATCTAAACTCCGCTCCAGACTTTAGATTCTATTGGTTAATATTGGCACAGCTCCGCTCCTCTTTTCGCTACTCCGCTCCAGTAGACAGGCAGCCTTAATCGCTTATCAAATAGCAGTTCCGACATGTTTAGGTGGCTCTCTCTGACTCGCTCGCCGGCTGTGTCTTGGAACACCGCTAACTTTAACTCCGCTATTATGCGCACGCTCATAAGGACGTTGGTGGGATTTGAATCGAATACGTTGCTTCGCGGCTTTTATCGCGCAAATAATATTTTATATAAATTGTTTCTCGTGTTAATAAATACCTATTATGCGTTAACTTGAAGTGAGATGAGTATGTAAAAATTGGGGATTTCTGGAAATTGTGTTTTGATAGTGAACAAAAAAGTGAATTTAAAAACTAATGCCAAACGTTATCTACTAAATTGATGGAAAGAAACAAAGGTACCTAATCATTTTAACTTTAATTATATTCCAATATAAGCTTTTTGTAGTATTATTGATGCAACCCACATGTGTGTACAAAATTAACGCCTACCTTCAACGTTGGTTGGTATAATGAGATCAATGTCACCTTGCAATAACTTTTAAAGATCTGACTATGAGTGCATTTCAAGTTCTTACCGAAATAGGACAGTCAATTGTATTGTTTCTTTTTAATAAAGCAATAACAAAGTTACTATATTCAACCTTCTTGGACACACATACTCTTGTAAGAGGTTCACAATAAGGAAATAATATATCTGAGCGGTCAGGATGCTCCTTACATCATCATAGTAATCTTAGGTAAGTACTAAAAATAAGTCATTATAAGATTCGTCATAGCTGATTAGCTGCTCATTATTTATGATTTATCCACACTCAGAATACTTATTTCTGTTTCATGCCAATTTCCACATACATTAGCGATAATTCTGACATTATATTTCCTTTTACATAAATTGTAGTTATATACTGTTTGATAAGGCGATATCAATCCTTTTGGGATTCCCAAAAAAATTCCGGTCTCTTATCTTGCTTATTATAAAGTTAACTAGCTGAAAATGTTGATAACAACCAAACTTGAATTAGGGATATTAAATGTTATTTTATATTTTTACTAGCTGTTGCTCGCGACTTTGTCTGCGATCCAGGATAAAAAGTAGCCTATGTTCTTCACCAGGTCATGGTTTAACCATGTGCCAAATTGCATCCAAACTCGTTTAGCCGTTTAGCGTAAAAGTGACAACAAACATACAAACTCACTTTTACAATTATAATATTAGTTAGAATTCCTCTGCTCTCAAAACGGTGACGTAAAACATTGAGGAAACCGGTATGTCCTAGAACAGGGATGGGGAATCTTTTTCCTTCGCGTGCCAATATAATACTAACGAAATATACGGCGGGCCAAGTTATTTCATTTTTGGCTATGTTAATTACTGAAATAAAAAAATTGATATGTATTTTTGAAACACTAATTTAAAATAACTATTGGAATAAATTTTTTTTTGGAAATTGTAGGTAAATTAAACTTTTAAGTTTGCTGCGAAGTAGAAGGTTGAGGAGCGCTGGTCTTTGTGGGGACATGTGACATGTGGAACAGTTTTTGATTTTGCATGATTTCATCATAAACCGGCTCCATTTGTGATGCTGAACATTTTAGTAGTGAATAAAGGTGGTCATCCGAAAGTCTATTACGAAGACAATTTTTTCTTAATTTCATTATTGAAAAAGTTTGTTCGCACAAATAGCTTGTACCAAACATAGCCATTATTTTTTGGGCATGGGCAACTATATTTGGGTATTGTGTCCTAGATATGGACTTATAAAATTCCAATTTGCTGGTGATTAGAGTGAAATTACTAACAATACGAAATATTCTCTTGATTTTTATTTGATGGTCGCGGGCCGGATTTCAAGCCTTCGCGGGCCGGAGATGGCCCGCGGGCCGTAGTTTCCCCATCCCTGTCCTAGAACCAAAAATTCTAAGACATGTGACATCAACGGCGTCGTACGGTGTAGTACGGTCCACTCCCTCGGGAACATTAAAGGCTGAATAAGCTTATGCTTATGCAATTTTTCTTATTTGACCCTGTATTTACAAATATAACATGGCAATCATGCGATCAACATCTGATTTATTCGCCAATCAAGCACTACTAATGTACTTAATAAATCCTAGGTCGTAGAATGACGACACTGATTATACCTAAAGACTGCAACGTAGATTTTTCTCACGCTATAAGTATGCCTATTTACATATCTACTTTACATATTATGTATATCTTAACACCTACACACACTCTACAATATAGGCGTTAGCTGGACGTAAATATTCCTCTCCCAAACTTGTACCCCACTACGTTACTTGGACAAAAAATTATTGTCGTTGGTCAAATGGTCCGTTGCTAACGACACAGTCTGGATCTGACTAAAATAGGCTTTGCCAGTATTACCTGCATGGGACTTAAACATGGCTTAATGTGGATGTGCCTTTTGTGAATGTATTAATGTTAGCAAGCACGTTAGCTGGACGTAAATATTCCTCTCCGAAACTTGTACCCCACTACGTTACTTGGACAAAATGTTATTGACGTTGGTCAAGTGTTCCGTTGCTAACGACACAGTCTGGATCTGACTAAGATAGGCTTTGCCAGTATTACCTGCATGGGACTTAAACATAACTTGCTTAATGTGGATGTGCCTTTTGTGAATGTATTAATGTTAGCAAGCACGTTAGCTGGACGTAAATATTCCTCTCCCAAACTTGTACCCCACTACGTTACTTGGACAAAATGTTATTGACGTTGGTCAAGTGTTCCGTTGCTAACGACACAGTCTGGATCTGACTAAGATAGGCTTTGCCAGTATTACCTGCATGGGACTTAAACATAACTGGCTTAATGTGGATGTGCCTTTTGTGAATGTATTAATGTTAGCAAGCACGTTAGCTGGACGTAAATATTCCTCTCCCAAACTTGTACCCCACTACGTTACTTGGACAAAATGTTATTGACGTTGGTCAAGTGTTCCGTTGCTAACGACACAGTCTGGATCTGACTAAGATAGGCTTTGCCAGTATTACCTGCATGGGACTTAAACATAACTTGCTTAATGTGGATGTGCCTTTTGTGAATGTATTAATGTTAGCAAGCACGTTAGCTGGACGTAAATATTCCTCTCCCAAACTTGTACCCCACTACGTTACTTGGACAAAATGTTATTGACGTTGGTCAAGTGTTCCGTTGCTAACGACACAGTCTGGATCTGACTAAGATAGGCTTTGCCAGTATTACCTGCATGGGACTTAAACATAACTTGCTTAATGTGGATGTGCCTTTTGTGAATGTTAGCAAGCAAGCGCAGGCGCTACTGCTGTGTATGTGGTTTCTAATTCCCAGGTCGAGCTGTGTTATTGGGCTGGAATTTTTCAGTACAGTATTTAATAATTTATTTATTTATTTATTTAATGAAATTTATAAAACACGATGTGTTATTAAATTCTAAACTCGCCAAACTTTTATGTTTGATGGCGAGAGAGAGATCTTACGAAGCGACGCGCGCTTAATTTGTGGTTACCAACTTTACGAAACGCAGGAGCTCTCGGTACCGTCCGAGATAATGCCGAAGTCGGAAGTGTGTGTGTGTGTGTGATATGTGCTGAAGCTAGTCGTCTTGACACACTAGGTATATAAAAATACTATAGCAGCCTGGAGTCGGGCTTCGTACCCGATTTATGGCAATAAGCTCGCCCCCTATTACATGGGACTTAATATAACTGGTGAAATGTGGGTGTACTAGGTAGACCTTTGCTTCACCCTTCGGGAAAACAGGTGATTTGGTGTTGCTCATTGACTATTTCCATTGTCCCCAGGTACGCAGAAGCGGGTCTGTACCAGGCGGGTAACATCTCGTCATCATCCGGAGCGTCGTCCGGCTCGCACCCTGCCAGCCCCCTACCCCACTCGCTGTTCACACACGAGCCGCTCTACCAGTTCTACAACGCAGCCAAAGTTGAGGTCAGTTTCATGTGGACTTAATTGTAAGAAATAACTCCTTTCCAAAACGTTTAATGGAATTTTTTCATTCGGTTCTATAAAACAACATTTTTTGCCTGATTAATGCCTGGTTTGATTTAGTTAATTAGTGAGATCAGTTTAATTAATTTAATCCTACACAGTAAGGACAAAAAGTTAAGACTAATAGTCTTAATACACGGGCAGCAGTCTATCCTGACTGCTTCAAGCTGCAACTGCATAGTGAACTACAGTCTTCTATTTACATACACACATGGAACCGCTCGAGCAGTATTACTCCGAGGGGTCAGCAGCTTGAACCAGTCCGTTTTGACTGCTTCAAGATGCCCGTGTATGGCCGCTCTTAGTCCTTGCGCCGTTTATCTGTTTTATCTACCTATAAATACACGTAAACAAGGAACTGTTGAAAGACCAGTATTATGAACCGACGCACGGTCTTATCTCACGGAAGGAGGCACCTCGAGAAATGGGTTACGAGCCCGCAGACGATAAGCCTCGCTAACGTACTCACTGCATAATCTTTACACCACCTTTTACTACTAATATAAAACGTAATGACGCTGTCATTAGAACGGCGCCGGCGCCGGTTGAGTCTTCCCTAAACTAGGCATTGTCATTAGGAAGGTACCTAAGTCTGGCCTCCGGGAGTTTTGTTTGACGGCCGTGCCGTAACTAATGCGTGTTGCAAATGACGACATTACGCAAGCTAGGTGCGAAGGCAGTGACTGGCTTGTAACTACTTGTAAAGAAAGTATTTTTAAGACAGTCCTTTTTACCCTGGGCATCGCTGTCCGTCCGTCTTTCACAGGGCTGTATCTTTTGAACCGTAACAGGTAGACACTTGGAACTTCACAGAGTGTGCACTACTATGGCTGCTATAACAACAAATAGTAAAAATAAAATAAAGTTAAAAATTAAAGGGGGTCCCCATGTTTTTTTCCGTAGCTTTTATGTCTCTGCCAGCCTTCACCTCAGTGAACACTTAATTCCATCCCACCCGTATCATCGCCCTTTTTTTTTGGTCAGCCTCTTTTCATACGCAGTCCAGTCACGGGACCACCCCGTGACGTGTAGAATAACAGTCACTGGATTTTATTAGATGACGTACACAGTAATGTCATCGGGTTTAAACGTCATAATACTCATGATCATCCTATTTCCATATTTCCCAATACGACACTTGTTCTCCCGGGATTCGCGAGCACCCGCAAAAATATACAACACTGACGTGTGTTTAAGGAAGTAAACAATTTAATTACACTTATCCAGCGCGTGTCCAATTTTAGAGGCGGCTTGTAAACGATCGACGCTAATTCTGCCGCTAATTGGTCGTAATTGTAGTGACCTTCGAGAACAGACTAGACTCTGACTTAAATGACCTAACACTATAATAACAGCAGTGCGAATACCTAGCGGTCATCGGACTTATACGAATAATTTCTGTACTGCCTCGTTGGCCTAATGGCAACGCAAGCTGTACTGAGAAGGAAGAAAGAAAATAATTATATTTGACTCAGGTTAATCTGTCGCGCGCGCAATTAGCAGACACAATAGAATTTTATTGTTATCTGTCTCCAATATGAGACACCAGTATTATAAAGGTTAAGACATACAATATTCATACAAAAACAAATAAAAAACAGATAAAAATAAAACAACTTGGAATAGTACTGTGTGCCTCACGGTTGAGCATGCACGTCCTGGGTTCGCTTCCCGAGTCAGGCAAAGTTATAGAGTTTTTCCATCAGGAATATCTACCCGGATTCTTGATTTGTGCCCGGTTCATGACTATAGGCTCGCCTCCTATGGGACTAAAATGTAACTGCCGAAATGTAGGTAACTACTATTTATAAGCAGGAACATTTATAGGTAGGAACACCTCTGCCTAACCTTTCGGGGGAACAGATAACGATTTTCCGCAGAGAAGTTAGATTTCTAGCACCGTGTTTTGTTTTTCATATTAGCAGTAGGCTACGGTACAAAATTCTTAAATTGCGTCTCACTAAATCGCAAAAGGAAATTGATGAGAACAATTGCATCCCTTTGTCTCGTGTTCTTGAAATGTGTTTTGTAAACATTTTCATCAACAATAGCATGTGCGTACTAAGAAATACCGAACTCTTTATATTGTCATGGCGCGGACATTTACGAATATATTGACCAAACCAATAAAATTTAGTTTAAATACTGGGCTTTAATAAAACTACATAATACAATACTTACATTGTTTATTTAATCTAAGAGTTAGGTATGATTAAGGAAAACAAAGCAATTAAACTAACATTTCAGCTTACCTATTTTGTCTAAATCAGAACACGCATTGAGCAAGCGGCTCGTTTTTCCAGCAGTTCTGCAAGTTGCGAGTTTTCCAGCATTTACACTAGCAGCAGTGTCCAGCAGTTAACGTTTTTTGATTATGACTTTAATGATAAATTAAAAATGTGACATAGAGGAGCGGAAAACAGTTCTTTGAAATGTTTCCTATGTCCAGCAGTGGACTGCTGTAGGCTGATGATTATAATAATGATTATTACTATCTAACCTTATTCTTCCTTTGTAGTCGGTGTGTCGCGAGACCGGCGACTCAGACTCCGACGCCTACGACCCGGGGTCGCAGCGTAGCGCCACCACCTCCGTGAGTGAGACATCAACCCCTTCGCGGCCCTCCGCCATGGCGCTAGTGGCGCCGCGCGGCCCATCTCGCACGCTGTGGTGCGAGGTGCCCGAGGTGCTCAACTCTGCTGTGCTTAGTAAGTGTTAACAGAGTTAGTCGCCCTTTATGGAAAAAAACGTTAATAGAATTGTATACCACAATAGAAATGAATCCAGAATAAATTTCATAACATTCTTATTCTTTTATATAAAGCTAATCTGTGCTCAAAGCACTGAAAATTAGCGGCGATGAATTTATTAAATTCATCGCTGCTTACATACGGCATACACCCAGCATATCAATATGGAATAGTACAAACAGACACAATCAAAACATTTGCGGCTTATTTCGCACCTCCGGATAAATCCAATTTATGTGGTGAATAATGCCTATCCAGAGATTGAAACAGGCCCTTAGTTAACCCTAGATATTAGTTTTTAACATGCCACACTATTACAGGTTCTCTAGCGCCCGCACAGAAGCGCCTTCAAGAAGCGAAGTTCGAGCTGCTGACGTCAGAGGCTTCGTACCTGAACTCCCTCAACGTGCTGGAGGCTAACTTCATCGCGCACCCCGCCTTCCGGGACCCGCATGTGATGCCCCGGCATGATTGGGAGACCCTGTTCGCTACTATTCTACCTGGTAAATATCTTTTAACCTTCTTTTTTTTCTTCCTTTGGTTCCAGATTGGCAATCTTTTAAACTAAGCGACAAAATTAATTATCTATTGATGAAATTATTTTATTTTCTGTACATAGGTTTGTACGAACGCTACACATCAATATTACTTATTTTAAAAACTAGATGAGGTCGACGTTTCCTATCTGACTACTCTGTTTCTTTCAAAGTCCAGACATAATCTTGGTCGGATCATGTAATCAGATATTGTCCCCTCGAGGGCCAACGCTCATGAATAAATTATACTTTAGAAGTGCTGAACATTCGCTTTGAGTTACGCGGTTGATTTCGCACTAAATTGACTAAAGGAATGGAGTGAAGTTTTGTTATTTTTGTCATAATGTAACGCCTGTTAACCCCTAAAGGCTAGGTGGAGTAGAATAGTTCATTAGTTATGTCAGTCTCATGAATTGCTGACCTTATTGCTATTAACCCCCCACAAGTCCAAAATGTAGAGGCCCAATAACACTGACTAACCCGGGGAACTAAACCTAAACCTTCGGTTGCTGTTTCAAGCCCTGGCTTAATTTGGGTATCAGTTTCAGTACCTAAAGTAAATACATTTATAAATAAATACTGTATCTATGTAAGTACCAAATTCTTATCAATGCTCTCATTTTTGACAATAAACTTTTTTACTTTTACTGTTGAGATCTCGTGCTTGCGAACCCTAAACCAACAAGTCAGTTTTTTTCGACAATGTTTCTTAATTTTAATATTACTTTCCCAACAGTCCGCAAATGCTCTCAACTTCTAATGAACGAGCTGGAGAAGTGCTGGCAGGACAACATCCTGCTTCAGGGCATCTGTGACATCGTGAGACAGCATGCCGAGCAGCACTTCAGCGTTTACGTCAAGTACTGCGAGAACCAAGCGCTCATGATCAAAGCGCTGCAGCGGCTGCAGGCGCGGCCGGCCTACGCTAATGCGCTGAAGAAGTAAGATTATTTTGAGTTGCTGAACTGCTACGGTGATTGTAAATGCCTTGCTTTGCCCTTATGACACGCATCATCAAGGTTTTTACAAGCAAAAATAATATGATATAGCATAATCCCACAGCTAAGACACAGGCCTCCTCTTTTCTAGAGTGAATGGACTGTAATCCACCACGCGGGCCCAGTGCGGGTTGGTAGATGTCACATGTCTTCGAATTTTCAGTTCTAGAACATTCCGGTTTCCTCACGATGTTTTCCTTCACCGTTTTGAGAGCAGTGGTGATGAAATTATTAACACAAAGTAAAGCGGTTGGCTAGGTTCGAACCCACGACCTACAACTCGTAAGTTGGGCCCGTACCACTGTTCTCACCACTGCTTGATATAAATGTAGCTAAAAGAAATTTTACCAAATTAACAAGAATAAAATAACACTACCATGTATTCTTCAACAATTTGCATCGTACATAAATACAAATTCAAAATTAGAAGAAGTAATATTCTACAGTTAGTTTCTTGAGTATTTTTCAGAGGCATCTGTTTCAGCAGTACCCTTAAGTCACCATTAGTCTCCTGTCAATAAATAATAATTAATTCTATTGTTATTGTAGACTGGAGAGCCACCCATCCTGCCAGTCCCTGTCGCTGCACTCGTTCCTGATGCTGCCCATGCAGCGCGTGACGCGCCTGCCTCTCCTGCTGGACGCCGTGCTCAAGAACCTCAACAGCGAGGACCTGGAGTACCACGCCTGCGCACGCGCACTCGTCTCGCTCAACAACGTGAGTATGCGCAGACAGCTTCAACACCAACAGGCATCTTCTGGGCACGCTCATTCCATCATAGACCTCATCCATTGCTTTCCGTCAGGCGAGATCGGGGTCAAGAGAGGGCCCATTCTGTAATAAAAAAAAAACATGAACGTTGATCACGTTTGCTTAGGGAAAGAACACTGTAGAGTACTTACTCATCTAAATGATATAATTTGACCAATATACTTACTCTGGTCTCTCGTCTAGATTTTAAAAGAGACTTCTGAGATTATTTCGGTGTTTCTTCTCAGAGTAGCTGGTAAAAGTGTTCTTCTCAATAACACGATGATCGCGCCATACGCGATCATCGTGTTCATACCTCACTTTTTTTTCGGAAAACCGGAAAGCGCCCACTGTCGGCGCGACCACGCGTTCAGATCCACCGAGCAAAAAGTTCGAACGATCGTGTATTTGCGCGACGATCCCTTTAAAATAAAACGCGGAGTAAGAGGTCAGATTGATTGTTGTTCGATCGCACAATTTAGGCGGAACCACATTTTATTGTAATCAATCACAATAACGACCGAAAATAACGTTGGTGGCTCAAATAAAATAGCTTTTTAGCCTGCTCAAGGCAATTTTACGACCTTGTGGAGGCTAAGGGCCAATATTGTCTTCAACTGGCTCAACCTCAATGACACTAATTCTTTTTTGTCTCCCACAGTACGTATCACAATGTAACGAAGGCGCTCGGAACACGGAGCGCATAGAAGAGATGTACCGCCTGTGCAAGATCATCGAGTTCCCGCCGCACATACGCGACGCGCCCTCTCTCGGGCCCGCCTGCTCCAAGCGAGATCGAAGGTAACACATCAGTCACTATACAGGTCCAAAAAATAACGTCAAAAAAAAATATCCTTTCCCTGGACATGAGGGATATCCGAAAATACCCCGTAATGTATGTTCCGCGATTCTTGATAGTAATACAATTACAATAATTTTTTTTTAAATCTTGAAAGTTCTACGGGAACCGCTGCAAAAAAAAACTTTATTTTTACACGGCTTTTTCACATTCTTGTTTGCAATTTTCATTGTTATGAAATAATCTTCCTATCATTAATTCAAGATACAATTTTTTTTTTTATCGGAAAGGAGGAATTTACTTTCGTACGTACAATACAGAGTCGGGCAAAGTCTAAAAAAACACACAAGCCCGAGTTTCTTTGAAGGATAAAATCCGCAATAAAATCATCCGCAGAAGAACCGGTGTCTCGGAAAGTCCTTGAAGACTACTGTGGGCTGGCCAGGTCTACCGAAATACTGACGGCCATTTGAGTAAACGAGTTCTTGAAGGCCGCAGTTAAGTGCCCCTGCTGGTCAAGTTGA
The DNA here is from genome assembly GCA_963853775.1 of Xanthia togata. Lineage (NCBI taxonomy): Eukaryota > Metazoa > Arthropoda > Insecta > Lepidoptera > Noctuidae > Xanthia > Xanthia togata. The sequence continues at coordinate 3,692,020 of OY970802.1, read as the reverse complement.
CAAAAATACTTGCACATTATTCAAAATCGCTTGACATTTCACCTTTTGTCAACTACAGCCCTGCTTTTTAGGATTCTGCTGTACCCGAAAAGTGACAAACGGAACCCTATTACTAAGCCTCCGCTGTCCGTCCGTCGGTCAGCTGGTTGTATCTCAAGAACCGTAATATGTAGACAGTGAAAATTTTCACAGATTGTGTATTTCTGTTGCCGCTTTAACAAAAAATAATAAAAAAAGTAAAAAATTAAAGGGGGAAACAAGAAACGAGTTTTTATATATTTTTTATTTTTTAAATATTGTAAGAGAGGAGCTCGTGGCTAAGTAATAACTGCCGCACGGGTCGATCCATTAGGTTAAGCTACGCTTGCCGGGGTTGGTCTTGTTGGAAAAAGGCCTAGGCAGATTGATATATTTAAATATTGTAAGAAATTCTTGGGCAAAATCTCATGCTTTTAGACTTCTAACATTCTCCTTTTATTCTCCAGACCTGTCCGCTGGCTGGTCCGCTCGGGCGAGATGACGCAGCTGATCTGGAAGTCGGACGAGCTGAAGCTGACGTTCGGCAAGAAGTTCCACAAGCTGCCGCTGCATCTGTTCCTCTTCAACGACCTGCTCGTCATCGCCAAGAAGAAGAGGTATGTTTCAAGAAAGTGTTGAAATCAATGAAAAAATTGCCATTTAAGGGGGAGGGGGGGGATGCGCCAAGGTGGTCCACGAAATTCAAATTTTCTTACGTTTTTTTCCAATATGCACGTCAGTGTCAGATCGTACGCTGATCAAAATACGATTCGCCACCATAACAAATGTGTATTAAATTAATTAGAATTTAAAAAAAAAAACGACAGCTTTCTAAGTAAGAATTGACATGAAATAGTCATTCAATAATCTGAATTTAAAGAATAGGGATAATGACAAAAAAAAATTGTTTTGTCTGTCTTGTAGATTATAAAAAAATACCTACACGTTTTTTTTTACGTTATCAAAAGATTACGGCGATACATTGAGTTAAAATGTGCCATGACGTCACTAGTATGTAGATTTTATACTTACTTGTGACGTAGCGACCCCCACTCCCCAAATTTAATGCGTTGCATTTAAGTATTTTTTTATTAATATGATAAAGCAAAAAATACGAGTCTAATATTTTGTTATTATTTAACTGATGGACTAAATAGAATTGATTTATTTATTTATTTACCCAGGCATCATGCCTATTGTATTGATGATTTTAATTCTGTAAATACATATTTGTTACGGTCGCGAATCATATTTTGATCAGCGTACAACCTGATATTGACCTGCAAATTGCAAAAAACTTAGACAATTTTAATTTCGTGGCCCGTAGCTTTCACTCAACTCGGGTTTCTCGTTTTTGTAATTAGAACTTTAACTGTCGGAATAAAGTTCGAAATTCAACAATGGCTCGATGTTTAAACCTGGGTCTGAAGATAAACCTTGTTTTGTTTATGGCCGTTTGATAATCCGTTTTCAAAATATATGTTGTCATTAACATAATATTTCCCTTTCAGCGAGGAGCTGTACGTGTGCGTGGACCACTGCGCGCGCTCGCTGCTGGAGGTGTGCGCCAGCGACGCGGGCGCGGGCGCCGCCAAGCACGCGCTGCTCATCACACTGCTCGAGAACCACGAGGGGAGGACGCTGGAAATGGTATACTGACACAAACTTACAAATAATATTTAGAAGCAGCTTCGAACCACTTGAAATGGCATAGTGACTGTTAATTTTTACCTTAGCAGCTTCCATTTTTGAAATAGAGATTGCGACTTTCGGACTTTTGAAAACTTTTATGACTGAAGCTGCCACAAATCAATGTATTAAAACATTACAAAACGCATTAAATTTTTTGTCTTTATGTTCCAACAACAAAACATTTTGCTCTAAAATAACTCGTAGGCGCGTCCGGCTTTTCGTGAATCAAATTTCTATAGAAAATAAGTCCGTCTTGACGTCACTTCAGTCACGTGACACCGCGGAATCTTTGCTGCTTGTAAGCCGATTTTTACCGAGTTACGATGTAATGCGCATGCGCGTCGTGACTGAATGACTGAGTTATTCGGTCAGTTCAGGTTCACTCAGTTGTTCGTTTGTTGTCGTTGAATTCATCATTCGATTGTGTAGTTGTTTTTTGACTTAATCGCTTAAAAATTGTACAAAATAAATAGTTAAATTGCATTTTGTTCGCTCCGTATAAATTGAATTCATTATTTTATTATTGTAGTTAAAGAACAGAACAGTGAATAATTATGATAGTGTTTGTGTGTTGAGTTTTAATGAAAGAAAAGTACGTAATTAGGTATTTTGGGTAAGTAGATAGTTTAATAAGTTGAAATTACTTATTAATAATAAACGTTGTATAGCGTCTGTGTAGTTACACAAAGTTTTGTCTTCTTCTTTCGAAAGTCAAATTACTAACGACTGAAAGAGAGAAAACGGTGTGTAACTATTCACCTGATATAAAACGTTTATTAGTAAGGCAGTTAGAGTAGATTTCAAAGGTAATTAGTGGGATCAGTAGGATTAGGATGGGCCGCATGTAGATTATTGTGTGATTATTGGCTTTGTGAGCAAACATGATTTTCAAGGTTATTGAAAAATAAAACAGGCCGTCCTCGCCCAAATACTATAAATTAGAAACGACGCGATGGTTTTTTCAAAAATTTTAGTGTTTCCCTTTACGATAAATATGAAATGGTTGACTGGCAGTTGTAAATTAAATAAAATGTATTGTTTCCCGTGTTTACTTTTCTCAAATTATCTGACGAATTCATCAAAATGTGCAGACTGAAAAACATATTCGTAGCTGTTTTATGAGTCCGGGACTTATATTCAGTAATTTGCATGAAATTTATGTACAGTTGCATACAAGACTTTTATCTGCACCCATGTTATGAATCCTCTATAAAACGTTCTGAAACCATAGGGTGTTGTACAGTGTTGTAAGAACTCTATGTAAGTTCATGGAAAGTTTAATTGCTGAGTATCTAATACCTACAAACAAACTATGTATAGGTAATAATATAATTATTTATTGTAATAATTATTTACATTTTGGATTGTACAAGTATTGAAATCCACTTGAATATTTGCACCTTGTTGAATGTTGGCAGATCCTGATGTACTCGGAATATTTATATTCACCACTTCATTATTTTTATTTTCTATTGAATTTGAAATTTGATTCGACACGTGGATTTTTTGGCTATAGAGTCATCAATGTAGCCTTCAGCCACAGATGTCGACTTCCATCTACCGAGCCGTTATACACTTGTTGGAAATGTTCTTTGCTGCATTAGAAATATCTGGTGATGTGTTGTCAAAGCTTGTATCACTCATTTTTGTAAATAACAAAGTACCTACTTTAAAAAAAATGCAATAGTAATATTGAACACAAATGGGATACAACGTTAATTCGAATAACCAATAAGTTTTTTTATTTTTTATTATGGCGCTATGGTAGTGAAACGCGCGGGCATGACAATGTTCTTTTTTTGAAAAGGAGATGCATAAGTACGAGGGGGCGTTTTTAAGTTCGCGGAATGGAGGGTGAGAAGTGAAAAAAAAAAAACTAAATTATTTTTCTTTTTCAATATATTCACCTGCTACCCTTATTCATTTTTCAGATCTTTCAATTAGCTTATGTATACCTTCATAAAAAAATGTTTTGTCTTTTAAGTCTTTTTTTAGATTTTAAACTTCTTGGGTGGTGGTGTGCCTTTTTTGTGCCACTGCATAGAGTCCTGTTTCGACTCAGGTTCATAATGATGAACCCAAGTTTCATCTCCAGTAACAATTCGACTTGATAGTCCATCCTTATCTTCCGTTACAGAGGTCCAAAAACGTACGAGAACACTCCACGCGGTGTTGTTTTTGAGGCGGCTTGAGCATTCTTGGCACCCATCTTTCACTGACCTTTGTCATGCCAAGATGATCGTGTAGAATTTTGAAAATTGTCGTATCCGATACTCCAACCATTTCTGCAAGCTATTTCTTCTTTAGTCTGGCATCTTCCAATATGATTTTTTCGACTTTTTTAATAGTTTCCGGAGTAGTCACCTCGATCGACCGTTCGAGCCGTGGGTCGTCTTCAAGTGAGGTCCTGCCTTGTTTAAAGAGACTGTGCCACTTGTAAACCATGGTTTTACCCGGGCAAGAGTCCCCATAAACGGATTCCATCTCTTCCAGTATATTTTGAACTGACTTTCCTTGCTTGGTAAGGGACTTTATTACGGCACGGTACTCGATTTTTTCCATAATCCACATTTTCTTCCCGATTGAGTTGTTTGCTTGACGATAGTTCAAAGACTAATGATCCAATTAAGATAAAACCTGGTATTTATACTAATATTGAGTGTCTGAAGTTGTGGCCATCCCGATAATGACCTATTGTTATCCCCTCCCCCCCATTCCGCGAACTTAAAAACGCACCCTCGTATATTCAGTACAACATTATAACTCCCGTTTAGATGCTAATGGTTACTATGACACTGGGTGTTTTAATGTTGGCAATAAGCTAACTGTTTCAGAAACTTTTATAGAGGATTTATAGCATGGGCGTAGATAAAATGTAATAATGTTGTCCCTACAGCTGATGTCGTGCCCGAGCGAGACGGAGTGGTCGCGCTGGGCGGAGGCGCTGCTGCCGCCCTGCGCGGGCGCGGGCGAGGCGGTGTACGCGGGCTGGGACTGTCCGCAGGTGTGCGCGCTGTACGCGTACGCGCCCGCGCAGCCCGACGAGCTGGGGCTCGCGGAGGGCGACGTGGTCAACGTCACTAGGAAGACCAGTGAAGGTATGTCATGTTCTGTATTAGATAAACTTTTCTCTCAGTAATATGAAAAGAAATGAAATTGTATATTATGTAAATAGGTTATTGGAACCACTTTTACAAGTCATCTTAAAAAAAAAAATAGCTAGATGAGTTCGGCGTTTCATATATGGCTACTCTGAGAAAAAAGACCGAAACAAACTCAGAGGTCAAGAAAATAGATCACAGGCTGTCGTGTTACGGAGATATACATCTCGATGGAATTCTATCCCTTCAGGAGTCCCCCAAGGTTCTATCTTGGGCACAGTCTCTTTAGACATAATCTTGGTCAGGCCATATGAGGACCATGTAGATTAGTCTGAAATTGTCTTTTGAGAAAAGAACCACACAGATTTCAGTGGAGCTGTCCTGTCAGTGCAAGCATTTGTCAGTAATCGTGGAGCTCAACTCAGAACTTAACTCACTTTTTGTTGACAATATTATGTTGTTTTTGTAACATCCCCTCCTGATCTTCTTTGATACACCGTATGCAAAATATGTGCTCAGACGTCATGTTGTGGACATAAGCCCGTTACGCCAACACCATAGATTTTTGAGACAGCATGTCCAAAGATACTTTTTCATAGAAATTTACTATTTGTTTTTACTTGCCCTAAAAAGTGCCTTCTGCAATGAAATTCCATGATCTTCCAAAGTCTGTGTGAGTATCACATTATAGCTCCTTCACATTATGAACAAACAAATAAAGTCAAAAAACTTAAACTCATTCGATAACGATTTATTGGTTTAAGAGCACTTATTCTAAAATTTGGCAACGTTGCCGCCTCACAAATAGCTGTCAAATATTTACCTGGTTTGATTGATTTGGCAAAATAATAATAAAGCTTTAATTCATTCTACTCAATTAAATAACTATTAAAATTATGTATAACATTAAATCACAATAAATTTAACAAATAAAAGTTTTCATTCTTAATCATATTATTTGATTTCTTATTACTTACAATTATTGAATTCAATTTAAATCATGCATTAAAATAAATAAATTGATTATTTTTTTTATAAAAATACATTAAAATTTGGGTGGTCCACACACAAATGTTAATTCTTCGGGTAAAAGCCTCCTCCAAGAAATTCTACTTTTCTCTGTCTGACCCGGTGACTAGCCAGTCTTGCCCTGCGTTTGCAATAATGAACTAGAATATTGCAATAAAATCAAGTAAAGTACAATAAAGTATCTTAACACCAAATATTTAGTTTTAGATGTAAAAAAGTATTTGGAAACTTTCCAAATGGTTTTTTTTACACCTAAAACGATCACAACATTAAATTCAGTGTTATATAAGTAATTCATTATTAATATTCTAGTTCGCTGGTTAGACAAATTTAATATTTACTTAGTAGTGCCAAATTAATCAAAACAGCGACATGTTTGACATGTATTTGCGACGTTGCCAACTTTCATAATAAATCCTCTTAAAACTAGTCTAACCGAAATGACTGTTCCTAGGTATGTTTTCTAATGAACATTTGCCCCTCCAGGTTGGTACTACGGCGAGCGCACGCGTGACGGCGAGGCGGGCTGGTTCCCGGGCGCCTACTGCGCCGAGATCGCGTCGCCGCACGTGCGCGCGCGCAACCTGCGCCAGCGGTACCGCCTGCTCGCGCTGTCCGGGACCTACCTCGGCCAGAAGAAGAGGGCGCACGTGTGACCGCAAGGGGGCGGAATAAAGCCCCAACAGACAGATTAAACGACGAGCTTTGACGTCATCTTAGCACTAATCTTGGGTTAGAAGGCCCATTTGAATGTTCCTTCGTATCGCTTTCTTCCTAAATCATTCCGACTTACCTCGCACTACGCTAGTAGTGGGACGACATACCTGTAACCCCGTGGCCACGAGCTACACGCTCAAGCGACTCGCGTCACGGCGACGGGACTTGCGACGGATGGCAACAGGTGACGCGTGTATTTGTCGTTTGACGCAAGTCGCATCGCTCGAGGCCGTGAACGGGGCCTTACAGGCAGATTAAAAAACTTTCGAGCTATGACGTCATTTTTGCACTAATTTTGGATTCACAAGGCTCGTTTGAGTGTTCTCTTGTATTTTCTGAATCATTCCGACATTGTTTTAAAAGCATTTTTTTAAAATTAAAGTATGGTATTTTGAAGTGAAAACTCAAATGATAACGGTTTATTAATACGCAACCATGGCCCCTATTCGAGAACGATGCTAAAGCGTGAATCTTGCCTTGCACCAAGTTCTTGTATAAATCTTGAAAGAGTAGAAAACTATTTATGCAAGCTTCGTTCTAGAGTGTGGGCCTAAATGTGACGTCACAATAACGGTGCTGAAGCTGCCTTCATTCCGATGGCAACTCTCTCTTATGTATTTACTGCGCAGCCGCAATAATATCACGGTGTTAGTTTGTCGAAGATAGTACTGAACGGAAAAGACAAAAAATTTAGAAGTATGAAGTTGTTCGTTATCATCACAATTGTTGTTAGAATCTCACAATAACGTTAGGACATTGTCTTAAAACTTCTTCTTTATGTTATTACAACTTATTACTGTACAGATAGGTAATGAGTACCTATTAGCAATCTTAGACTATTGACTGTCTATGTAATTGTTTTGTTTGTAAAGAAGACGTAGTCCGTCCAGTCACTGCCTTTGTAATCGTATGGAGAAACTTTGTGTTTGTTTTATGGACTATGTAACGGTTTGTGTGGATCGAAACGGTCCTCCACGCCAGGTGCTTACTTGTGATAGTTCCGCTCTATTCGATGAACAAAATCATTTAGAAATCTACGAAATCGAGTTATGTAACAGCTCTTTTTAAATATACTATAAAATTATTTTATTGAAATATTTTCTTGATTTAATAATACTATATTTAAAGACAGATTATAAATAATAAATCAAATATCAATCAGTTATTAATTAAATTTTATTGTAGTATCATTTAACACGGACTTGGTCCGCTGCAGCCTCTCGTTGCAGACTGTAGCTCTCGTGTTATTAATCATAGTTGATAAAAATAAAGATAACGCGAGTGAATTCTGCTTACATTAGTTAGTACGTAGTTATAATCGTCGAGTGTACAGTTACGTATGAGATTCGCAGCAGTTTATTGTACAGTATAACATTATAAGACATTTACTGATTAGGTTAAGATATTTTATCACCAAGTAACGCTTCACTTGCCCGCTGTATTCGAAAATTGCCTAGTCATAATGAGCGGATAAGTCGATCATGAAATTATCAAGTATTTTAGTCAACATTCCTTGGCTAGCAAGTCTGAATTACTTTCTTATTTGTTAAGTTGGCCGCTAATATAACGTCGGTAAACGAAGCGAACCATACCTACAAGTGAATGTAATTCCGGCTATAATTTTGCACCATATCAATAACAATTAAATGAAGTTACGATTGTATTGTACTTAAGTAAATTATTGTGTATATAGAATTAGGAACGAATGTAACAAATCATGGATGTTATATATTTATGGTATGATAATAAAATGTAATTATATAATGGCATCGTTTCATTTCCTCTACTGTGCGCAACATTGAGAACTTATATACACTGTTACAGGATAATTTTCAAAAACATCAGTTTTCCCGTATAAAACATTCCTCCTCAAATTAACGTTGGATTAGTAATAACAAATGTTGTTAAAAATGCATCGTACCACTACATGTCCTACTCACACAGTTTTAGTCACTAAATTATAATATGGTTACAAAATTAATCAGACTTGACCCACCTAGATAATAATATTATTTAGCTCGTGATATAGTATAAACATGATCAATTAAATAAGTTATTCCGGAAAACTAAAATGCCTACCTCGAGCGAGGTCGGCTTTTCTCATCAGGGATTTCTCAATAGCAGCGCGGAGTCTGGATTTGTGCCCGGTTGATGGCAATAGGCTCGCCCCCGATTACATGGGACTTGAAAACAACTTAACTTGCGAAATGTGGGTGTACTATCGAAGAAGTTCATATCTAAGCAGTTTGAAAACAAAATCCCATGAACACGATGACCACAACTGTTACCGCCCCGGTTTTAAAGCGGTCGAGCGCTGCAAGCAGAAATAGTCCTTACGGTGTATAGATATGAACTTCTACGATGGTACCTACTATACTAAAATACACCTCTGCCTTACTCATAGGAGATCACAGGCGTGAGGCGAGATGTTATGTAAAATGCCCCTTAGGGAGCAATACACTGAATGATTAAGGAAAAATCACCATTTTGACAGATAGCATGGCAAATGCCGCCATTGAATATACATGTTAGAGAGGTTAGTTTATGACTTTTTAGGAGTATGAGGAACAGGGTGTAAAGTTCACTCATCCACCATAGAAAAGGGATGATCCTCCAGCCAGACGGGTGTAGTGTCTGGCGGGCCGACTGTCCGACTGTTGATGTCGGATAGTCTTGTATAATTATGTCGTTCGCGCGGTAAACTCTAATTGCGCGATGCAGGATTTGTGTGACGTCATGTCTTTGATGCGTAGTTTGTTTGTGGCGGTGTAACCGCTACAACTTTAAATTGTATACTTTTGACCGACTGGGCTAATTTTAATTAAATAAATACTTAATGTTAATTCAAGTTAAGGACGATGACTATCTCCAATCCCTTAAATTTCTTTAAAAGAAGATACAAAAATATCAATATTACATGTGAATTTTATAATCATCCCCTATTTTACCCCTTTGGAGGATGATTTTACAAAAAAGCTGAAATAAGACATTCTTTAGATAGATAGATAGAATACTCTTTATTGTACACCATAAAAATTACAGACATAAATTTAGAAATTTTACATAGGATGACAAATGGGCGGACTTATTGGGCGTTATTTCTTATTAAAAGCATAAATTTGAATTTTCATATCCCTAACTTAAGAAATGCTGAATTCCATACAAACTTTCATCACCCGTTTTAGAATTATTTTTGAGACAAAAAGTATGCCCTTCTCCAGGATGCCATCTATCTCCTTGCCAAATTTTATCGAAATCCGTTTAGTGGTTTAGCCGTGAAAACGTAACATACAGACAGACGGACAGAGTTACTTTCGAATTTATAATATTAGTATGGATGTCACTTGAGATGATGTAAGGATTCTAATGATACCCGATACATCCAAATCTGTTCAGGCATTTAAAAGTTATGGTGAAACAAAGAAATTCACATACATACATACATGAATCTTGAAAACAATACACTCCTTTTGGGCAGTCATATAAAAATTCTGCCAAGCAGCTTAAGCACTTTAGTGATTCTCATGACATTCTGTAAAATTCAGTTGTAATTGCAACAATTTTGACAAAAGTCACAGTCAATGTCAATTTAAGGCATTCATCCGTAAACTCTTTAAACAACACGTAAACTGTTGCTGTTCTAAAACAAAACAATGTTAGTCGATTAGTAAAGTGTTTAGTTGACGCAAACTTGACATGGTTTTGGTGCGCATTTATCGTGCTAAAAAAGTGTGCTGATTTACCGCAACTGTCTCGAATTGCACACGGAATAGGTCTCTGGGATGGCAAAGCACCTGCGATACTGCTGGACATAGGGTTCCCCCAAGCACCGCCACGTCAACCAGTTCTGTGCTTCTCGCATCCAGCTGATTTCTGCGGCCTTCACCAAGTCTTCCGGTACGCGGTCGCCACTCCAGAACCGCTTTCGGCCCCATCGGCCATCTGTTCTGCTAGCAACGTGCCCTGCCCACTGCCACTTGAGTTGGCTGCGATACTGCTAAAGGCCAATTCCCGTATTTAAAAGCATTCAAATTGAATTCGATATCTCATCTCAGCGACAATAGAGATATTTTTTAAAGAGGTATTTTTGACAGATTAACATTTAGAGTTTGATATCGAAATTGGAATTGCACATTCCATAGGTACAGACGCCAGCACATCAACCTACCCGAAACTGACAATTTTTCTCAATCAACTTTGAACCTTATGCTTTAGTAATAAAGTTGAAAATCTATTAAAGAAATTTGACAGATTGTAGTAGGTTAACGTGCTGGCGTCTGTACTTCCATTGGCGGTAGTGCTTACCATCAATATTTATGACTGCCCGTCCTGTTGGGCTAGTGGTTACGCAGGTACGACTGCGAAGCGGGTCCTATGATAACGTGAGAAACGTAAGCGACATCTGAGCGTGAGACAACCACAGGAGAAGATGTAAGACGTGGAACGAATGTATAAAAAAGACGATCTTTAAGTACTTAACATTTCAGTTTATTAAAATTATATTGGTCATTCATTATTTCAAACACGCTGCTTGTATGTCTTTGCTTCACATACATAATATTAAAATTCATTAAAAACTAAAACAGCATAATTGTCAAATAAAAAATAAATAAAAAATAAAAATGCAAATCATATCAAAAATATTTTAAAATGTTATTATTATCAGATCTTCTAATAGCTAATTAAATAAAAGAAAATAAACTCTGGAAAGTTACACTTATTATTTCTAAATTGATTATTTGTGAACAATTTAATGTCTTTTTTGTATAAAAATGCAAAAAGCGATTGAACTTAACTTTAAAAAAATTGTGCGCATTATCATTGGACTGTGTGTTCACAGAAATAGAGTATAATAAAAAAAGTATGATTCAAAGGGAAAGTAGTCAAAAGAATCCCGAGTACTTAATAATCTCAGAAGAAATCAGTAAACTGAAAGAATAAGACAGATGTGCCCATAATCTAACATACTATGACTCCTACATACTCCTACAAGCTCGGTTAAGCTTGAGCTAAACTAATTGTCTAATATTATGCACCAATTAAAACAATTAATAAGCATATAACACAAAGATGGAACAAGAAGAGAGATCAACATTAATTTGAGTGGAATGGAAAATCAGTCAGAGAATGGTAAGTTAGTAAGCAATTTTGTCTTCACAGGTAGTGATGTAATCAAATTCTTGTTTTGGAAGAATTCTCCTTGACTTCAAACAGTTTCCTCACGAAGTACACCTGTAGTGTTGCAGTTGCTGCTATGGCCAGTATTTGGATGATAGACCATCTGGAAAAATAAAACATAAAAATATATTGAATGAAAATATTTAAATTTTTCACTCTATCTTATTTCATGATTGGCAAACCAATCCATGAGTGACAGAATAAGGGGTAGCTCACATAAAAACTAAAATAAAATTGTGTGTTAAAATAATTAATATCAAATACTAATATTATAAATGCGAAAGTAACTGTCTGTCTGTCTGTTACCTTTTATTTTTTCATTAAATTTGGCACACAGGTAGACCATGACCTGGGACAAAGGAGACTTTTCATCCCGGTAGCACATTCCCATAGGATAATTTACCCTTCCACAGGTGAAACAGTGAAGATTTAAAAAAAAAACATTATATTTGAAGTCAAAGTTCATTAAACAATTCATCAAATCATCCATCATTAAATTCATTCCTTGTTGTTACATCATGGCAACTATACCTATATACAGGGTGTTTGGCGCATGGACCGACACAATTTTTTGGGGAGTTGAGAGGGTCATTTGCGAAGTTTCACCCAAAGATCCCATGTCCTAAGTGTCACGGTTGATAAGATATGATTTTTTTAGATTTTTTCCAAAAATTATGAACATAGTTTTATTTAAAAAAGTTCTTTATTTATTTAGAATAAGAATACATTGCAGAATACAATAAAAGTTATTTCGTGCAATTAGAACAATAAACAAAAAAGTAATGACTATTTAAAGGCGAGATTTCGGGTAATTTTGTGAAAAAAACAAAAAAAAACATCTCAATAACCGTGACACTTAGGACATGGGGTCTTTGGGTGAAACCTCCCAAATGACGCTCCCAATCCCCCAAATAATTGTGTCGGTCCATGCGCCAAACACCCTGTATATCAACCATTTTTATTATTCATAAAAAATGCCATTTGGAATCATGAATTCCACCATTACTAGTTTGCGTCTAGCAAGAAATTACTATGAATATTATAATCTGCCTAGCCTTCTCCAAGTATGTTCGGTTCAAACTCAAACTCAAAGCATTTATTTCAATTAAACCATTTACAGGCACTTTTGAATTGTCAAGGGGTCAGTCAGTCAAAAATATGAAGCTAGTTGCCCATTCCAAAGCGTAGGTTCCTATGGAGAAGAACGGGCAAGAAACTCCACGGACACTCTTTTAAATCATAATATTGTTACAAAATATTGGTTACATCATTCATGTTGAAATGATAAATGTGAGAACAATGTAGAAAGATGTGCACGTAAAAAGCGTCCGTAATAAAAAGATAAAAACAATTCAAAACATAAAATAAATTAAAATAAGCCAAGGCAGATAAGAGATGACCAATCCCTACTGACGGCGCCCGTTCACGAACATGACGCATGGATCAGTTGTCTTCCAGTCTAGCCACATACAGCTCAAAACCAGTATTGAAACCTGACTTACTATACATAATTATTATCTTATCAATTTTGCCCTATATTGCAAGTGTTACTCTCCAACATTATGAAACCTCTATCTCCACTTAAATAGATAATAACTAATAAAGTGATTAGGGATTCCTCTACTAAAGTAGGGTACACTTATCGACGCGGAATCACACTTGTCGCATTAGGTTCGACGTGGTGTCGAGTCGCGCCGTCCAAACAAAAACGAGGTACGACGTTTTATTGCATAAAGCTCTTTGCAACCCCAGCTCCCTAATACTAATGAGTATAGTTACAATACCTGAGCACATAGATATTGTTGTCTTGCAGCAAGTTGTAGTCTCTAGACTCCCGGGCCCTGGAGTGGTACTGGTACTGAAGGATGTCATTGATGTTCCTCTCCACAAACTGGATAGAGGTCTGGAACAACAATGTGAATAAATTTGAGAATGCTGGTTATTCTGTTATTGGCGACTCTGTAAGCCCGAGGCTTTTGTTACCTGTAGTACTTAAGATAATATATAATAAAGAAGCTGTTATAAATGTAATAGTGGTCTGTTTCACTACTTCCTGATAAGTTACACTCAGCCAACTTATAATTATTATAGCAGGTGATTGCAAATTCTTTACCATTTCTAAATTGATCTAGTGGATAGAGCTTATTGGGACATTTCATAACATGCCTTGAGCAATTCTTAGATAGCGGAATAGAATAGGAGTAATTTATTTGTCATGTAAACACCTATTGCAGAATATGATGTAGGTATCATTAATAATAGGTGTTTACACAGTTTACATGTATCTTACTACATTACATACAGGGCTATGTTTTCTGTATGAAGATCCTTTAGCTATTATGTAATGTGTCCATAAAAACTTATAGCATATGGTCCACAGTCCACACCAAACTTGAATATTAAACAACTTAAAGCTTTGAATTACATACATTTACATAAATTAAACATTATGAATGTTAAGATGTTTAAAAAAAATGTACATAATGAGAATTCTACTCCTGAACATGACTAAATGGCATTAGAATAATTTAATGGATATTGGACTGCAGACTGTAATTTAAATATTTTTGTTGCAATGTTTTGATATTATGATGTGAATAAATAAAAACTTACTGTAAAATTCTTTATATTCATGTCAAGTTCCTCCACTTCCTTGGCGTACTTCTCCCACATATCGTATCTTATCACTGAGAGATATAAGTTGACCAGTTTCCCTGCAAACCTTGAAAACTGGTTATCAATGCACACCGCATAATATCCTCCTGAAGAGGTCTGATCCGCGTACTCGGCACTCTGTCGCCACTCATATGGGTGCACTATCTGGCCGTTAGGGTGCCGCACGGCGAAACCACACATGCCATCGCCGCCTTTCAACACCTGTTGGCAAAAAAGTTTGAGAACTAATTATGAGTGAAGTACACAAGCTAAGGCTCAGAACATGCTTCATTAAAATGGTTCCAACACATTAGCATCGTTATCTGAAATTGCTGCTTAGGTTTCGGTACAGAAAACCTAATTAATTACCTGATAGCTGGCGTAAAATGTAGCACCAGACGGGACATATTGATAGTAACAGTCTTCTTTGCCCGCGTCGATGTGAACTTTGTAGTCCATCGTCACCGCAGGCATATTCTCGTACCAGGGCGCTGGCGACTGCGAGAAAACATCTCCAACAAGTGATAAAACTGTAAATATTAAAGTTAACACCGTAAACATATGCCACGTCCGTTGTGCCATTTTTGACTGGACTGAAAAGTATTGGCAAACAAATTGTTAATTGACATTTCGATGACATGGACATAAACAACTGTCAAAAAAGTGAAAGGCTCTCGTTTAGAAATCGTGACGAGTCATTGCGATTTCAAGTGGTTTCAATTTTATTGTACAGACGGCTACACATCAAGCCATATATTTCCAGTTTATGCTGATCTCGCATTGTGTACGATTTCCCTACAATACGAGATCAGCTTATAATGGAAAAATATAGCTTGATGTGTAGTCGTGTGTACAGACGCCAGCATCTCAACCTACGCGAAACTGTAAAAATTTCCCAATCAACTTTGAACCCTAGGCTTTATAATAATAATAAATATTTTATTTTGGACTTACAAGATCCGTATGTTGTTTGTTAGTAAAGGATTTATTTTTGATTACACGATACACTCAGGATGCTGCGGGAGCTAGCACGTTCTCTACAGAGAAAGGAAGCGCATCGTTTCCGTATAATGGCATAAAAACCATCGCCTCGCTTTAGCGACAAAGTTGAAAAAATATTTATTTTGACCCAATCAGTTGCATAGTAACTTTTTTCTGTGCGTTTGCACTGGCGAAACATTCACACCAAAACATAATGAAATCTCTAGTTTCTGCCTGTCAAACATTATATGGAACATTGACAGAAAATAGAGATTTCAACATGTTTTGTAGTGAATGTTTCGTCAGTGCAAAAGCACAGTTGCACAAACATACATGTACTCACGCCTTCTTCCCACAGAAACTGCAGATGCCATTTTACGATCCATAACAAAAATGTACGAAATATGGTAAGTTTTTGTGATAATTTGATATTTTTTATGAATGAACTATTATTAGTATTACTTATTATAATGTTAGAAATATAGTATAATTTTACAATGTTTGTAAGTATGTGAGCACCATGCATCTATCACATAATTAATTTATGTCATTCCTTCATTTTTCATTCTTTTTACCTATCGTGTTAAAGTAATCTTATTCTAGGTGCATTGTCTTCACATATAATTATATAATTAGTGTATAAAAGTTAAAATGATTTTTTTAAAAGAGTAACGGTGGAGTTTCTTCCCCATTCTTCTCCATACGAAACTACCTTTTGGAATGGGCGACTAGAATCAGTTATTATTATTTTTTGTAAAGTTTGACGTTCAAAAGTGCCTTTTTTGTGCCTAATTGAAATAAATTATTTGACTTTGACTTTGAATGAACTGGGGAAATGGGGAACGGAAACTACTCAGAGAAAGGCATGGAATTAGTATGTACTGCTTACAAAAACATAACAAATATTTTCTTTCGAGTTGTATGAAGAGTACCTATATTCTCTGCTTAATTGTCGTCAATCAGTTGTGTATTGCGCGTTAATTTAATATGTACAGACGCCAGCAGGTCACCTACCCGAAACTGTCAAATTTTCCCAATCAACTTTGAACCTTATGTTTTCAGAAATAAGTTGAAAATCTATTAAATAAATTTGACAGATTGTAGTATGTTGATGTGCTGGCGTCTGTACTTAGTAAAAATGAAAAGAAAATGTGACCAACTATCGTTCCAAATGAAAAAAGGATCCAATGTTTTCATATTGTTTATTAAGATCCAAGGATGGCAGCACTAACGCTTTTTGTAAAGCATGTAAAATGAAATTATCACAACTTTCTGATAAAAAAGATTATATAAACTCAGTGAAACACAAAAAAAGTATTGCGTCAAGTGCTTGGGCGAGCACGGCACTCCCGAGTGCACCCGGCCAAAGGACCACTCCCTATGTCCCGACCCACCCAGCTGTGTCCTCTGCGGGCAAGTAGGCCACCCGGTTAATTACCGCGGCTGCCCAAAAGCCCCCAAATCCACATCCCCCAAACTGACCAAACGTTTCGACGCTCGTCAGCAAAGGGAAGCTCCTTCAGGGTTTAAAGTACCCTCAGCTCAGATGCCCCAGCGACTAAGCCCTCAGAGGCCAAGTCCGTGGAATTACCTTCACCACCAGCAAGCTTTCTCAGCCCTGGCCCCCTCTCAACCCATAGGCCCCTCTCAACCCATACCCTCCTCTCAACCCATACCCCCCTCTCAACCCATAGCCCCCTCCCAACCCATACCCCCCTCCCAACCCATACCCCCCTCCCAACCCATTGCCCCTACCCCCCCCCAAACCACCACCATCCCCCGTCTCATGGACCCCCGCATTCGCATCACCGCGCCCCTCGTCAAACCCGCACCTGCTCCAGTAGCATCGCGTCCCCCAACCTCAGCCCCCCCCACAGTCGGCCCTAGCATGGCCTATAACATTATTAGTTCGACTTTTATAGCCTTCCTCTCCCCTCGCGCTATCCAAATGGCCCAGGAAATCCTGGCCGCTCAGGCCGCTGGCGACCTCTTCAGGTTGCAGGCCATCTACAATGCGTATCCCGAGATCACGCAAGCCCTGACCTCCCTCAGCACCCCTACTAGAACCCATAATGTATAACACCATAATATAAGTTAGGTTTTTTCAACGCCAATGGCATTAGAGGCCAACGGGATGAGATCGCGACTTTCCTTCGCGACCATCAAATTGACATCCTCCTTATCCAAGAGTCTTTTCTCAAGCCATGCAACCGCGACCCGTCAATTGCCAACTATCGCATAGTTCGCAATGACAGGACGCGATGTCACTTGGGCGGCACCCTTATTTACTATAAAAAGGATCTATATTGCATCCCAATAGACCCTCCTCCCCTCTCACGATTAGAAGTCTCAATCTGCCGCTTAGGCATGACCGGCCATCAGCCGATCTCACTAGTATCGGTCTACGTCCCACCCCTCAATACTTCGGAGAACTTCCAACTCCTCTCAGACGACCTCTCTATCCTACTCGGCATGAATGACTCTGCTATCTTAGCGGGCGATTTCAATGCCAAGCATCCCGCCTGGAATAGTTCCAGAACCTGTACCAGAGGGCGACACTTGTTCGACCTCTCAAATTCTCTCAATTTTGACGTCATCGCCCCGATGACCCCAACTCACTTTCCCCACGTTACCCATCATAACCCCGACGTCATAGACGTGGCGCTCCTTAAGAACGTCGCTCTAAGGTTAGAATCCATAGAAACGGTGCAAGAGCTTAACTCTGACCACCGCCCAGTAGTCATAAAAATGGCCCCCCGCATAGGTCTCCCCGACCCCTCTCAACCCGCTCTCACCAAAAGGGTAACGGACTGGAAGAAAGTAAGCACCAAGCTGAAATCCAACACGTCCCCCCAATTGGACGCTATCCCCGTCAAATTCGACTCTATCGCGGACACGACGGCCGCGATCGACTCACTCACGGAGCACGTACAATCAGTCCTGAGCGACTGCTCTAGGGAGGTTTCAGCGTCGGGCGACCCTCGCTGGAGCCTGCCGGACGATGTACGCGCGCTGCTGACTGAGAAGAACGCGGCCGTTCGTGCCTACAGCAATTTTCCCTGCTCCGCTAACAAAGCCCATATGCGCTATTTACAGAGAACTGTAAAGACACGCATACAGGAGCTGCGTGACACGGGCTGGGACAAGATGCTCAGCGAACTAGAGCCCACCCACCTGGCATTCTGGGAACTTCAGAGGAAACTCAAGTCCCAGCAAGTGGCCTCCATGCCCCCCCTGACCCGTCCCGACAAGACCATCGCGTTCGAGGACTTAGAAAAGGCTGAATGCCTAGCAGACAGTCTAGAAGCTCAATGCTCCCCTAGCTCCCAACCGGTAGACCAAGCTCACCTCCTAGAGGTCGACGCCGAGGTCGAACGTAGATCCTCTCTCCCTCCCGTTGAAGATCCTGATAGTCCTCTGCCTCCCATCACTCCTGACGAAGTGCATGACATCATCAAAGGTCTGAAAACCCGCAAAGCCCCCGGCTCTGATGGAATCACCAATAGGGTGATCCAGCTATTCCCTGCCCACCTGATAATGCTATTGGCCACCATCTTCAATGGTGCCTTAAGCAATAACATCTTTCCCCAAGCATGGAAAGAAGCCACGGTCATCGGCATACCGAAGCCCGGCAAGCCCAAGACCGAGCCGTCGAGTTACCGCCCAATCAGTTTGCTCAAGGTACTCGGCAAAGTCTATGAGAGGCTTATTTATAAGCGCCTCAGAGTTTATGCCGAAACCAAGGGCCTCATCCCCAACGAACAGTTTGGGTTCCGAACCCAGCACTCTAGCGTGCATCAGGCCCACCGGATTATTGAAAGCATATGCGCGGGCTTCCAGCGCGGCTTAATAACCGGTGCAATATTCTTCGATATAGCGAAAGCGTTCGACAAAGTCTGGCACAACGGCTTATTATATAAGCTCTACAAACTCGGTGTGCCGGATCGTCTCGTGCTCATCTTACGGGACTTTTTGTCAAACCGCACCTTCCGCTACCGTATCGAAGGAGCGATATCCTCCCCTCGTCCTATCCGCGCAGGAGTCCCTCAAGGCTCTGTGCTCTCCCCCCTAATCTTCACGCTTTTCACCAGCGCACAGTGTGGTATTTCACCTTGAAACCTGCGCAAAACTATTAAGTTGCGTTTTTTTAAAGATAATGCTCATTTAAGTAATTTGGACTGAAAAATGAGCTTGAAGGCTTTTTTTTTTCAGAAGAAGGGGCGAAGTAGATGTTGTGAGAGCACTTTTTTCATGAAAAAGATTGTTTTATTTTATTGGAAGTCGTATTTCTAAGGTGTAGAAGTGAAGTACAGTTTTTTTTTCTGGAGTGGGAGCGGTTATTGACGTGAAGTACCTTTGTACAGCTGTACGAATTAATGAACATATTTTATGAATAAATACTCGATTTTCAAAATCAAACTATAGGAAAAACCTATATTTTTTATTTTATTCAATAGTATATAATAATATATAATTAATTAAATGCTCTGATGACTAATTTTCACCTTCTTCATCATTTTCATTCGTGTCCGCAAATTGAGCTGGCTTGAAAAATTCCACAGCATCTTTTGAGAAGAGCTGCTTCTTTTTTGTACCAGTTGAGCAGGTAGCAGAAGAGATAGCAGGGCCAGCTGGCAGTGTTATCTCTATATTCAGCAATTGTTCATTTTTTTCCAAGAAACGTGCTTCATTTTTGTTGCACGAGAGCCATTTTCACTTATACACAATTTTAAGTTAAGTTAAGTTAAGTTTAAGTTGCCCAATTTTCTCTTCCAAGTACCTGCATTTTTGGTCGAATAGCCTTTCGGGACTTTCTCTCATGATCTCATGCATTTTTTTGCGAGTCAATGTAATGGCTGGCACACCAAATTCTGAAAGAAAATAAAAGGAAAAATCAGAACCAAGATAACAATGAAAGTAATATGTCAGACGAAACTAGTCGCAATAGTTATTTATGGGGCTCCCTAGTGCTTGCCTTCAGTTTTGCAGAATTAACACACGCAAATACAAATAAAAAAGAAATAGTTAATGTCCTAATGTAGCCGCAATTTCAAAATAACTAAGTTTTGCGAGAGCGGCAGTTGATTAGAGCAAGATAGATAGTTAAAAAAAATGCCTTAGAGCAGGACCCAAGTTTAGCATGTGAATGAGCCCGTAAATAAATTTAGTGAAACTAGTACACGAATACTTTTATTATGGTAAGAATGAAGTTCCATTAAGACGTACATTACTTACATTGTAAATTACGAAAAAGTAATAAATTGTTTAAAAAAAAATGTGTGTACTCGGGCGAGGTTTTTATTATTACAATAGTAGAAGAAGTCTTCAGGTTTAATATGAGGCTATACATTTTGAGTACAAATAAGTACAACATATTTGAAAACACTATTATGGGGAAAATAGTGGGAAAAAATAATTATGTTTATGCGTTATGCTTTGCAGGGAAAAAAAGGTAATAACTACAACATATTTATAATTTAAATAAAATGTACATAATCAACATACCTTGTACTTCAATATCCATAATGATCCTTCAACCAAAAACACTTCAAACTTGCAAAATAATGCAACGAACAGTTGAACAAAAATCAGGTGTTGAAAACAAAAACGTGCGTAATAAACGAAGGCCAAGTTACAACTGATAGTGTGACTGCGTTGGGCGTTCCGCAGGTAATATTGAGTTCATTTCATGCATTATAGTATCTAATTGCCGGGAACCCTAGCTTAATCACTTCTACGAATTTTTACCATATCGATTAATGAGCGGGTTTCAAGGTAAAATACCTCACTGTGCAGCGATATCCCAAAGAGTAAAAGGGCGCAGTTGGCTCTGTTCGCAGACGATACGGCCATTTACTACAAGGGTACCAGCACTGACTCGATAGCCCACACTCTCCAGACCTCAGTCGACATGCTCGGCACCTGGTTTAGAAAGTGGAGGATCGAAGTCAACCCGGATAAAAGCCAAGCGGTTCTCTTTAGGAAACCGCGCAAAAGGTTCAAACCCCCCCGACCCATCACCATGTTCGGCAAGCCTATCCCTTGGGAGAAGCGAGCCAAATACCTAGGTGTCGTCCTAGATCAGCATCTCACCTTCAGTGAGCACATAAGCAGGTCCGCTCGCGAGCCGCTTTCGTTCTCGGTAGACTCCACTCTGTTCTGAATGCACGTAGCAAAATGTCACTTAAGTGCAAATTGCGTACGTACACGGCGTGCGTTCGTCCCATCATGACCTATGCGGGAGCCGTATTTGCACACGCAAAACCCCGCCATATTCATAGGATGCAAACGCTCCAAAATAGATTTCTCCGGAAAATCACCGGTGCCCCCTGGTACGTTAGGAACGAGATCCTCCATCTCGACCTAAAGATCTCCACAATCCACCAATTTCTCAAACGCAATTCCAAGCGTTTCTTTGAGTCCGCCGCCAAACACCGCAACCCTCTGGTTGTCGAGGCCGCCAATTATGTCACGAGTAGAATCAGTCAGACCCGCCGCCCAAGGCAAATCCTTACCAACCCAGACGACCCCATAACCCTCCTCTAGGAGAGCAATAGGGCCACAAGTACAGTGCACAAGAAACACAGACACCGACCCGCATTCCGACCTCGCCGCCGAGGTCCTCCGCGATCGCGACCCGCCCGAGTAAATAATACTCCCCACCGACCCTTGCTCGCAGAAGCGCCAGCCCGCGTTTTGCTGAGAAATGTAGTCTTAAATTCCCCGATTAATAATAATGAATCATCTTTGATCCAGCCTGTCCCAACTTGCTGTCCTCCCCCCAGCGACGCCCTAAGCCGAGGTCCGTACCCCACAGGGGGTGCCCTTAGCGAGCGTTCGCCTAGTTTTAATTTAGAATAGTTTTGCCCCTGGCTGGAGGCTTTAAGTTAGTAGCTTAAGGCAGCCGCAGGATTGACCGGTTAAGTAGTCATCACCTCAGAGATGAGCTACGAGATGCCCTCGTTAAAAAAAAAAAAATAAAAAAAAAAGTATCATTGGATTCTGGACAGTCAACGGTGTATAAGAAAAAAAAAAATTGTACAAATTATGACTTCATTAAAACAGAATTTTGGCATTCATTACAAAAAAAAAAGCAGACTAGCAGAATTTAGGCGAGCAGCTGGCATCTGGGTCACACTGCTCACAGCTGCTGACAAGGGATGCCAGACGTACGATTATTATCGTACATGTAAGATAATTTTGAATCCAGTACGATACAATATGTACGCAAAAGTACGATAATTTGCAACCCTCCTCCGAAACGACTAATCAGCAAAAAACCTGACGAAAACCCCATTATGAAACAAATTTGCAACAAAAACTGTTAAAGGCTTTACTTTCAGCGCAATGCGTAAAAACTCAATCATAAGAATGCCTTTACGGTAACTGAAAAAATTATGTTACTTTTTAATTTCGTTCACATTTCACAACTTCCTATCCTATTTCTAGTTTTTCGAACTAGCTACGCGTTCCGCGCGCGGCTCTTGCAGTTGGTGTACGATATTTTTTCATCGGGTACGATATTTTTCGAATACAGATACGATAATTCACTAGAACTCATCTGGCAACCCTGCTGCTGACAGCTGAGTGAGGCTGACAATTGATACGACACTGACTGTGACTGACAGCTAACCTAACCTTTATCTCTGGCTCATGTTATTGAATAATTGAAACTTTCGCAGACGTTTTATAAATGAAAACATTTTTAAAATCGGTTGTGTAAAAGTATAATGAAAGCTAGATATTTAACATTCTTCTCTTACATAGGGACGCCATTTAGGTTCGTTAGCTTGCTAGCAGTTATCATTTATTTGCATGAACAATAACATATAAGAATTTCATTAAAGGACTGTATTGCAGGTCTTCGGAGAAGTTATGGCTTAAAGAAGGACGTAATCACCCAGATCCAGAAAGTGTGCAGGGTTTGATGGAACTAGCACTTCTGCAACTTAGATCACTGAACTACCCAAACCTTGTACTTTCGAGCCGGTAAGTGAGCCCTACTCACAACTGCCTGCCATTGAATAAACGCAGGTTTAACACCACTAACTGGTCTCTTTTGTGGTGCCTATCTGCCTACTCTTTCAGCTAAATTACTACATCATTTTATTACTGAGCAACATCAGTTTTATAGTATACTAGCTAGCCCAATAAATACAAAAATCCCATACACATAAAGTATTTCCTGTTTTTTCCGAATTTCCTAATTTTCTGGGCAACTTCTCCAATTATACTTTCCATAAAAACCTTATTCAGATGCTTACAAACATTCATAAAAAAATACCCAATTTTTTCCAGCCATTCTCAAGTGTTGCACTTACCAACAAAAAGCATTTCATTTTTATTTATGTAGGTACCTACATTTAAAATGTAAAACAAATACTAAAAAAAGTTATTCTGTTAAATATATTGTTACAGTACAGATGGTGGAGTCCACGCACTGAACACAAGTGCACACTTTGACTTGGAGAAGTATGGCTCCAACATATATGACCCTGATGGTGTCGCCTACAACTTGAACAAATTCTTCTACAAACACAATAATAGCATTTATGTTAAAAAGGTTATCAGAGTTGCAGACAACTTCAATGCTAGACATTATGCTATTGGTAGGACATACTTGTATAGGTGAGTCACTAACCACACGAAAAGAAGATGTATTATTATTTAATTTATTGCTTACTATTTAAGAATTTCTTTACAATAGCCTTTCTTTGACATGATCTATATTATTGGGATTGGTTTCTGCATGAAGGGTTTTATTTATAAATGTTACTTGAAGTTAAGTCACATTCAAATGTCTAAAAGGTATGGTTATACAGTTGCTAATCATTGCAACGTTTTTAAATAAGCCCCCTATTACTTTGAAGTGGACTATTGTATGTACATTCTATGACATTAGAACCAGTATTTTATTTGGTGTGACAGAGAGAGATAGCTGTGCAGGAAGGACAGCAACAGACCTTTTGCCAACAGATCTGTAATGACTGAATTAAATGGCCAACAAATGTGAAACATCTGTTGCCTGTATCAAAATAATGACAAAGTGAACACAAACATAATTATTCTCTGTATACATTTCAGATTGGCAGTGAAAAAAGATGACATAGTTTTTCCTGAGAAAACATCAATAGCTTCACACATACCTATAGAAGAGTGGAAGCGGTGTCATTTTGTAAGGTAAGCGTAATGTTGATATTCTATACTAGACAGTAGAGTCGTTGTCTTTGTACAGTGTGTTCAATGTAATCAGCATCTGAACACACAAGATTAAATACATAATATATAGATAAGGGGAAATTTTATTTTAGTTGAAATAATGGAAAAATGAAAACGATATTTAAAAACACTTTTTAGGATACCAGGCTTCAACATAGAAAAGTTCAAAGAAGGTGCCAAATACTTTGTTGGCTACCACGATTTCACGACGTTCAAGCGTTTCGACAAGTTGAAACAGACCAAGCACAACAGACGAGAGGTGCAGTCCATTGAAGTGAGACCTGGGAAGCCCCTCCTCACCAGCTACTCTTTAGAACGAGACAGCATATTTGATTACTGGGATATTCTGATTAGAGGAAGAGGATTTGTACACAACCAGGTATTTATAAAAATATATATATAGGTATATATATATTAATTAAAATTGGAAATTTTCGAAATCTAAATTGAAACCTCAGCCCACAAGATTTTAGCTGTATTGCATATCCTGCTAGTTTGCTTGCCCTTAAACTGGTGATGGTTTTTAGCGCCAGCTATCACCAGGTCAAACATCGCAGTTACTTATTTCATTAAAAACCGGCCAAGTGCGTGTCGGACCACGCACAATGAAGGGTTCCATAGTTGGAATGAATTTATCGTAAGAACAAACTTAACTTTGTAATTGAAAAACATGTTCTCCCATACGGAATATATGGGAGAACATGTTTTTGCAACCGCAAATTTAAGTTGGTCACCACTTAAGTGTGATAGTTTTCCTTTAAACTTCGTTATATATAAGTACTAATGCCGTGACATTTGAATTTCTAACTACAACCGTTTAGTTGGTAGAGGGGGGGGGGGGGACACGACTAACGAAAATTGGTACTTTAAAGCTTGATAAGTCACGAACGGTTTACTTAATCAAAAAACGGTCTTGGCAAACCCCTAATATTTTTGAAAGACCTATCCAACCATATCCCACGCTATGGGAAGGACGAAAAAAAAAATTATCATCCCCACTTTACATGTAGGGGAGGTACCCTAAATAATTGTTTTTTTTCAACATTTTATTTTACCACTTTTTCGGCGTCATTAACTTGTATACTCATGCCAAATTACAACTTTCTAGTACTAATAGTTTTTGAGCTAAACCGCGGACAGACAGACAGACGTACATGGCGAAACTATAAGGGTTCCTTGTTGACTACGCAACCCTAAAAACGGTCGACTAAACAAACGGTTGTCTTGTCCCTTAATCCTCTATAAACTGTTCGTATAAAAAGCATGGTAACAATAAAACACTACATACCTGTTAATATTTCTAGATTCGCCGCATGGTAGGAACACTAAACTCCGTAGCCACAGGCAAGTTACCTCCGGAAGAAATAAAGGTAATGCTACAAGTGCCTTCGAAGCACACGTGGCTCAACAGCATCCAATCAGGACCCCCCGACGGCCTGTACCTTTGTGACGTGCACTACAAACCTGAAGACCTTGTCTATGACCCGGTAAAGACTGGAGAAGGAAGAGAAGAAGATAGAAATAGTGATAGTGCATGCGACTGACAGAGATAGAAGGTTGACTTTGGGGAATAGTTGTAGGCAAGGAACATAGACATTGTAGTGAAAAGGTTGAAGAAAGCGGTACTTACCTTAAACAAAGAGGGCCCTGTATACATTTTATAAAGCTGCAGTCAGTCAATAGATGCAATTTTAATCATTAATTTTTGCATTTATCAACTTTATTAGATTCAATCATTTTTAGATTTATAAAATCACAGCGTTAAAATATTGAACAATGAGTTTCCTCAATGAACTAATGAAACAAAGAAATAAATTGAAAGTAACAGAAACTGTTGTTACAAATGTCGACGGACAACGTTACGTCGAGAAAGAATCTATTAAAACCGCTATAAGTCCGAGCACTTACGGATTCGTCGTCGACACGAAACCCGATAATATTCCAGTATTAATAAGTGACTATGTTTACATAGGCTCACAAGATTGTACTGCAAGTAATGTTACAGAAACTTATAACATCAAACATGTGCTAAGTTTAGGTATCAATCTTGAAGTTGCAGTCAACAATAAGTTTATAAACTGCTTAGATTTGCCTGAAACTAATATCAAAGAGATTTTATTAGATAGTTTACCTTTTATTCGAAAAGCTGTGGACTCCAAAGAGAATTGTCTTATTCATTGCAATGCCGGCGTGTCACGGACGTCTATGGTCGCTATAGCGTATTTAATGCATTATGAGAGGATGCAGTTTCAGGAAGCTTTTGATTTATTGAAGGGTAGAAGACCGGCCATACAACCTAATGATGGGTTTAAGAAACAATTGAAAGTTATGAAGCCTGGAGAAATAATTTAGAATAGTGCTGTGCAATTTTAGGCTTTACTGCTTAGGTATTAAGTGTTAACTGAATGTTGTGGTAAAAAAAAATAGTATTGATGTAGATAGTGCTGTAAAGTTGTAATATATTTTTGGAACTGATCAAGTAACTTGTTTAATTTCCATGGTTATATCCTCTTTTCCCTGTGGTAAAAATCTCCCCTCTATACTCAAGTCAAATGGTATCGGAAAAAAATACTACAGGCTTCCAAAAAAGTTATTTTTCACTGTGTAGTGTTTTTTTTGGCTGGAGTCGTTTGGCTTTTTGTAAAAAAAAAAAAAAAACACTTGTTGCAGTACCTACCCCACACAAATTCGAGTACGACTTCCTGGTATGTAAATAACACTGACAGGAAGTTTTTATAACATCAAACATAGACTAAGTGGGAAAAATACGTATTAATGTATTCAAAAATTTTTCAAAATTCAAAAAATTCAAAATTCAAAATTCAAAAGTCATTTATTCAAAATAGGCTGAGAATCAGCACTTTTCGAACGTCAAAATTACATAAGACAGTCCCCCAAAACGCCCATCCTTCACCACTTCCTAGTGCTTTTGCTGGGAAGAAGAAGTGGCGCAACAAACTCCCCAGCAGCACAGCTGTCTGTTCAGTTAGAAAAAAATAAAAAATGATTCTATACAACAGTATGCAAGACAATTTACAATATGCAAAAAGTAATTTAAATTAAATAGTTATAATTAATAGCCATATGACAGCTAGCACACGCCAATATACCAACCAAAAGCATCGAGAACTATACTCAAGCAGAAATAAAAATAACTAAAAGTAAACAATATCTAAAAAAAAAAAAAAAAAAGCCTCCAGGCATAAAGGGCGTGCCCGCTTACATATAGCTGTAACTAGAAGTTACAATTGATAAACTAGGACCATCGAGGTAAAATAAATAATTGTCGAGGTCGCTAGCTAACCACATATTGCAATACAACTCATAAAAAAAACATTGTAATGAGTAGATTATGTCAGCACTACATTAAAATAAAATTAAAATAAATTGACTTATAAAGTAAAATTATAAACAATTATATAAACTCATATAACCTGTCAGTAGGTAAAATAATTCTGGAGAAAGAACATTTAAACATTGTCTTGAGTTAATCACAGCGACCATCTATTCTTATCATTTAAGTAGTCGTTGATAGAATAGTATGCCTTTGAACAAAGGTTGGACTTTAATTTAGTTTTAAACGCATTAAAAGGCAAATCTAGCAAAGAAGAGGGTAGCTTGTTATAAAAGGTTATACCAAGCCCAACAAATGAGTTATGAACCTTATGAAGCCGGTGAAAGGGAGCACGTAGTTTATCCTTACTTCTTGTATTAACATTGTGAATATCACTGTTTTTAGTGTATAAGTGTATATTTTGCCGAATATATAAGATGTTGGCGAAGATGAATTGTGATGCCACTGTGAGAATACCGATATCTTTGAAAAAATCTCTTAGAGAAACTCTGGCACCTAGCTGGTAAATTGTACGTTATGGGGTTTGGTTTCGGCACTCAGTCAGTCAGGTGGACCATTGTGCGTGGGCCATAGCAGCCGTTTGGCGGTTATTCCAACCAGCCCACCTCCCTCCAGAAGATAATTAGGTCTCTTGGTTTGTTTAGAACATCTGTGTATGATCTGGGTGACCCGAGGGTTTCTGTTCTAATCTGGGTGACGCTCGTGCATTCAAAGAGCACATACGCAACTGTCTTCTCAGCCTCCATGCACGCCCTGCACTGCACTGCACTGCACAGAGGACTGTCCGTTATGTCTATTGTGTGGAAGTGTAAGTTAGCGAGCAGTGTCCCGTGATGGTCCCCGTCACCAGGCGCAGGCCGTACCTATATGATATCCAAGGATGGCATAGCTTCCTTTGACTGCCTGCAGCCCGGTGTCGAGGTCCACCAGTGCTTCGCTTGTGTGTGGGTGAGCTCCTGTAACCACCTACTTATTTGGTTGAACGGGATGGGTACGATAGGCTCGGGTCCACAGACTGCCGTGCTGGATCGGGGTTCTAGCAAGTTCGTCAGCTGAGTCGTTATCTAGCGACCCGCTGTGTCCTTTTATCCATTGCAGTGTCAGCATTGAGGTAATATATTTTTCCGTAAGGATTGGAGAACTGAGGCGCTTTCGGAGAGTATAAGGTATGTGGGCGTCCGTAACCCTCCTGGCTTCTATGGCGTGTGTACCGCTTGTGTGATGCCCACACACTCCGCCTGATAGACGGTGTTGAACATTCCCAGCGGTCTGGATATATTTATGTTGAGGTCGAAATACGTATTAGGTCTTTACCTATGAAATTGGAGATTTGTATGCCAATTTTTTTTTCCAGCTATTAAAGTACTGGCCCAAATTATCTATCTTTTTTGCCATTTTGACTTTGACCACTTTTCATCGCAGATAACAATTCGATTAAGAATTCCCTCGTTACTATGCCGATTCAGTAGTGCTATGCATGCTTCGACGCGTAAATCTCGCTGTAGGTCGCTTAGTTCGTGTGGCACCCACTTATCTAGCTTTTTTATCTTTCCGATTTGACGCAAGTGCTTTAATGTTGTTTTGACACTAACTCCAAGGCCCGCAGCAAGCTCAGCCGTAGATTAAGTTGGATCCGCTTCCACTATCGCCTTCAATTCGTCGTTGTCGACAATGTTTAACGGCCGACCGCGGGGCTCGTTCTTCAACTCAAAATTTCCAGATTTAAAACGATTGAACTAATAAAGGACCGTGTTTATGCAAGCAGTGTTAGGCCCGTACACGTCGTGTTTTTTGCGCAGCGGTATTTCCACGTAGGAACTCATATTCGAAAATTGTTCGAATTTCCATGGCGCCAAAAACTACCATAATGTCACAAAAACAAAAAAGTGTCTAAAAATAAATGACTGAATTTGAAATTAAATTAAGGGCGTTTATTCTGAAAGTTGGCAACGTCGCAAATAGATGTCAAATACTTCGCTGTTTTGATTAATTTGGCAATATTAATGTATGGAAATATGAAATGTGGCTAACTAGCGAACTAGAATATTAATAATGAATTCCAATTATAACACTAAATTTGATGCTATAACCGTTTTAGGTGTAAAAAAGGCATTTGGAAAGTTTCCAAATACTTTTTTTACATAAAATAGTAAATGTTCGGTGTTACGATATTAATTATTGCATTTCATTAACAATATTTTAGTTCGCTAGTTAGCCACATTTCTTAATTCCATACATTATTATTGCCAAATTAATCAAAACAGGTAAATATTTGACAGCTATTTGCGACGTTGCTAACTTTTAGGGCACGCCCTCTTAACACGTCTTTCGAATAAAATTCATTTTATTTCGAATTGCGTGCCAATCCAATTCCACAGATAATTAAATCTGTAAATGCACATAGGTAATTGGAGATTCTATAACAAAAAAAACTACCAAAGCCAAGGTAATAAAATAGAAAACACAAACATAGAACGTCCTCCTTTTTGGAAGTCGGTAAATAAAACAACACGACATACAAACAACTAATGTAATAACTAATAAATAGGGCAGTTTTAAGTAAATGAGCCAAAACGCGTGTATAACATACGGCTCTACGAATGTAAGCCATGACACTAAATTACATGTTATTATTATTACTGTAGCACCAAGTTCATAAATTGTCCGAAGCACTTAAACTTAATCAACACGTTTCATATAAATATTTGTATGTACAATTGTTTATATTGGCTATAGAAGCTATTTTATTTGTTATTATCATTTATTTTGGCAACTGTATGGTCTTAAACTATATTCAGAGTTGTAGCCCGTTACAAGCAGCATTTTCACTTATTTGGTGTCAAGATGGATGACTCCACAAAAAAATATTAGTTACTTAATTTGACTGAAATCCTAAGTTCTGATCAAATTACCTTCTTTTTGAGTCATGGAGCAGTGGTAGCCTAGAGGAAACGGCCGCGATTTATGGTTCAAAACCAAGCAGGCACTTTACTTCGTGTAAATGATTTGATCACCACTACTCTCAAAACGGTCAAGGAAAACATCGTGAGGAAACCGGCATGTCCTAGAACGAAAAATTCTAAGACATTTGACATCCACCAACCCGCACTGGGCCTGCGTGGTTGATTGTGGTCCACACCACGAAGTGTGTCCAAGCAGTCTGGAAGTTATAGGCTGATTATTCAAGCTTCAAAATTCGCTTAAAAATAAAAAATAAAAATTATCTCTCAAAAGGCATTGTCTGTTGGCTGACATAATGATGAGGAATATCGATATAACTCGCGTTAATGTGCAAATGTTTGACCGTAACTGTAAAGGTGTGTCCAAACATTCTTTCTTTCTTTCAATCGTGCACGGCCTGCCGCGCTGTGATTAGAGCGCGGCAGAAATGTGTCCTGCAAACGCCGCGTGTTGCGGCCGCGCTCTTGCCGCTCAATGTTTGGACACACCTCAAAAAAGCCGCTGTGACGTCCTACAAATCTGAATAAGAATGGACACTGGCTTAAATACGTGTACCTATAACAGTAATTATGATGATTATGATTACGACTTCTTATAATTAACTGGGCAGTATACATGAAGATATTAAGTGGAGATATATTACTACAAACTGTATAAATACAAAGATTTCTTCTGTTTGCAGTTCATCATTAAAAGTAATACATTCAATATTTCATTTAAATTCGGTGGCGATTTCAGGCGTTTTTTCAATAAAATCTGATTCAATTAGATAACAATACAACACATTTACATCTTAATTATATTATAGTTTATAACTTTTATAATGAACGTGATTGTTTTAATTTATTTAAGTTATTATATAATTCTGAAGCACCTAGAAGCACAAGATGGGGCCCAATACCGAACAATCAACGTTAGGCATTTTAATACATCATACTGTTCATGCCGTAAGTCATACGTTTATTTCTAAGTGACCGCGCACTAGACGGCCACGACTCCGGCCAGTCGTGGTCTGTGGCCCGGTCTGCGGCAAGTTGGCCGTTGCGACCAAGTGCGCGACTCGTATCGGTTTCTACAATCTGCCTGCCTGGTCGGATTATTCCTCAATAATGGGCCCCAATTTAAGCGGGCTCGTTATGTTACATAGCATTAAACATAGTACCTAACAAAGAAACAATTTGGTTTACCAATGAACACTTGACTTTTTGGTGATAGCAACCTCAGGTTAAGACAGTGACAGTTAACTAACGTTAATAAAAAGCAGACTTAACTAATAATAATAACTATTCCAAATCATGATCAAATTGTGCTTTCGTAAAATGCTAGACGGCAAGTTAAGTACTGTACCCTAATTACGTAATACACGATTAATCGGAATTTGAATCGTTTTGAAACAAATTGCAAATCCATTGCTTCATAAGTTCGAAAAAAAAATCTGCTCAACAACGTAAATAACGCAATGAAACAAATTTCTTAACTGTCAAAATGAAACAAATTTGTCGTAATTGTTTACGAAAATGTGTTGGGTAATTAGATAGCTGGTTTAGATTGAGAAACTAAAGTTATATTGTGGGTAAAGCGATCGATAATTTGAGTTATTCCGTTTATCCATCCCAAAAAATCCACCTCAAGATCAATTCCGCAAGCGCATGCCCGAGAATCCGCCCTAAGCCACAGATGAGTACAGGATGGGACATTCAGCAAAATCATTTAAATAAAAGGCGACTCTTACTACGACACAAGACAGTGCAATTCAGGTCGCACAGCATTATGCTGAGCGATGGCCATTTTGCGGGGATGTGACGCATATTTTCCTGCAAATTGTTATTTTCGTGTTTGTTTTTTTTTCTTTGTTTTCGTCATATATTACGGCAAATAAACGTATTTTCTTTCTTTCTTTTCTGTTATATTCTCCTAGAAGTTGCCTTCGCGTAACTCTTATAATTATATTCTGTATTATTATAATTGCATAGCACGGGTGTGAGTACTATGTACTAAAGAGCTACCATTTACCGGGTAATATGTATTTATTTCATTGACTTGAATGTGCCCTGGCGGCTGTGAGTATGTCATGCTCACTCAAATGTCTCGCTGATGGTGGCGCGTGTGTTGGATCATTTAGCTCCTTTCAAAATGGTTGATCTGAATGGTGCTGATCCATGCGTCATGTTCATGAACGGGCGCCGTCAGTTGGGACTGGTCATCTCTTAGCTGCCATGGCTTATTTTAATTTATTTTAAGTTTTTGAATGACTTTAATTTTATTTTTATTACGGACGCTTTTACGAACGTGCACGTCTTTCTACATTGTTCTCACATGCATAATTTCAATGAATGATGTAACCAATTTTTTGTATCAAATTATTGATTTATAAGAGTTTCTTGCCCGTTCTTCTCCATAGGTACCTACTACGCTTTGGAATGGGCTAGCTTCATATTTTTGACAAGTCAAGCTCTCCGCGTACCTACTTGCTTCAGCTTCATACCTTAAATGCGGAGTGTCCCTTCTGTATTTAATTTTATCTGTGCCTAAGCCTATAAATTTCGTTTATTCAACTAGGCCTTGGGTGAATTCTCGGACATACGTTTCGGCGTCTCCAACTTAGGGTGGATTTTTTGGGGTGGATAAATGGTTATAACCCGAGAATATAAAAAAAATCTTATTATTTCATTTCTTTTTTTGTCACTTCCCCATTTGTAATTAGTCAACTTAAAACTACTTAGACTAATGTCATTCCGTTACAACCATTTATAATGATTTTTGAGACCACAACAGTACATAATAATTTTATTATTATTTCGAAGCACTGAACAGGACGGGAATGTTAATTTTGAATCACAAATTCTTTAAACCAAACATAATATTAATTGATTTGTATTCTAACTAAACCCTCCGTACAATAGCAGGAGCAAGTCCTATGTGGACTTGCTCCAGAAATCAAGGCAAATCATCTGATTTTCAAATTGGTTTTTAACACTAATGTCCAGAATCCATTTAGTTAATTCTGTAGTATTGTATTAGTCTCTCACACACGCAACAGTAAGTAGCTATGACCATTGACCAGCTTTCAGTCTTCTAGCTTTATTTCTTCATAAAATCTCAATTTGTCAAAAAATCTTATAAAGTATTCTGTATAATAAATGTTAAATAAAATTATTTATTAACATAAATTTGATAAGAAAACGAGTCTCACTCACATGTCAACATTTTTCCATTATGCGACGTACGACTGTACGGGCACGGTATATAATGACGTCATTTTACACCAAATTCTTAATTTCAATTTCCGGAAATAGTTTGAAATGTCGACTGTGTAGCTCAATTTTTTTTTTAATATTTTGTAGTAATCGATGACTTTTTGCGCATCTTTTTCGATCCTTCAAACGAATCGGACGGATTCAGTGTCCCGCTTAACTACCTAGCTCAAACAAAAAGTGCCTAAATGACTAAATAACTACTACTAAACAAAATTGTAAATGTCCATTGTACTCTTAGCGCAATAAAACAAATACTTATTATGTATAAGGCACTAAAATATCGTTACTAATAAAATAATTGACTTCATAAAAAGTGTAACTCGGCTATTTCGTTGACCATAGACTGATAGAGACGGGTCTAAGATTTACGTTCGCTTCTTGTAGTCAAACTGCGGCAGCTTAGCGGTATAGTTCTGCAGTATCTGCGTTTACAGAAATCGTCTCCATACCTAACAAACTGCAACCTTTTGTTGTCGTCATAAACTTCATTTCAAAGCATAATATTTAAGTATACAAAAATCTATAAATAGGCCATAGAGCTTTACTCCATAAGCGATTAAATCCTTTATGTCACGTACCGCAAAAGCGATTGATAAACGCGTAATATAAAAGAGACTACATCCTATGTAAGTACACATCATGCAATAACGTACAGCTAGCAAAACAATATATACTTCTGTTCGAAACTGACTGTACAACTTGAAAGAGTTTTGTTACATTCTGTACGCACTTGCAAACATTCGATAATTTCATACAAATAAGGACGAATATAAAAGTCTTAAAACAACCTCGTGTCATTCCCGATTTTGAAAGGAATGTGGTTAAATATTCTAAAACTTATTATATACTTTGTGAGCATTTTCAATTATCTACATGACTGTACCGTCACAACAACCATAATTACGTGCTTAATTATATTGACTTAATATCGCGGCGGTATTTTATCGCGCACTGGATTCTCAACTCTCGGTGTTGAGCCGAGCGTTAAGAATCCAACAGAGTGCGTCCCAGCCGTTGAAAAGACACACTGTTGGATTTTCAACTCCCGGCGCCACGCATATCGTTGAAAATACAGTGTGCGAAAAAAAATCACCACGTGAAAAAATCGCCCGTACGAACCTGGGCTTACCCCGCGTCCTAACCAAAAGCGACCGTCGCGGTAACACGCGGCCGTCGCGTTCGTGTCACTGTTATTGGGAAAACTAGAAGACACTCTCTGTTGGCGCGACCACGCACAAAAAGTGACATAATATGAACGCCGAACGGGGAGATCGCTTCTGGTTAGGATGCGGCCTTAGGCAGACTGGGTACTGAGCAGACTGTTGCGCGAATACGCGATCGTTTACCTAAATAATGACGTACTATCGAATAACTTCATATCCAAGCAATTTGAAAACAAAATCCCGTGAACACGATGACCACATCTGTTACCGCCCCGGTTCTATAGCCGCCGAGTAAATATGTATAATACAAATGCACGTTTCAATACAAGTCTTATTTTCAGTCACATTTTATATATATTTATTTCAGTATATGGCTGTTGTTATATTTATTGAACACTTATATTATAGTCGTGATATTTAATCGTATAGGCAGAAAGTAAGGGCCTACGTAGACTGGCGGACGGGACGGCAGAGGATTTTAAATTTATCAATTGAATATAATACTTATCTAGTCGAAATAAGTTATATATTTCAATGCTCGGTGAACGAGCTTGGAGTCTTTCCGTCGATCACCGAGCATTGAAATATATACTCTAAAATAATTCAAAACACTAAAGTTATTTTAGATAAAAGTTGGCATATTTTATAGACCTGATTCTCAGATTATTATGATTTAGAAGCATTTCGTGGTACTTTACAACTTCGGTCAAACTCAGAAATAAAGATGTATTTCGTGGATAGAACAACTAAGCAAGTATAACATAAGGCCCATATTCAATACAAATGTTTCATAACATTTTGCGTCACTGGAAACATGTTTCTCAAATTATACTGCATGCAATGTTGCCAAGTTTTGTTTCCCATGTCAAATTGCAAGAACGCTTGTCAAACATTCCAATTTAAATCTTATGCCAATGACATAAGAGTGACACGACGTGGGACCATGAATTGCATTATCTATAACGATGAATACGAGATTTTATATTACCTAGAAAGTCCTAGAAACTCTTGAGCGTGAGTCCCCTGGCTGGCAAACTATTCGCTTTAGCGGGCGCATCTCTTGCTTGCGAATGGGCCACAGCAATGCTAAGACACTGCACCCATTCTTCAGCATTCTTGCCGTCTTTAGGCTTCAGGATGAGAGTCTGGTCTCCTGTGAAGATCTCGAACGCTTTAGGAATGTTGCGCGCACCTCGGGAGACTTTTACTGAGCGAATCTGGTTTATGTCGATGCTTTCGCCTCCACTCTGAAAGGAATTGAGCTTATTGAGTCACACAATTACAATAGTCACGGTGAGTTTCTGTCTTTAAGTCGTGAGTGTATGACATTTGATCTTCAGTGTCTGGAACAGTGACACTTGATCGCGAGTCTGTGAAACTTGAACGTGAGTGAATGCCACTTGATAGCAGCAAGTGGCATACACTCACGTTACATGTACAGTTATAGGTGAGTGAGTACTCACAGATCCCTTGCAGGAGAGGTGTGCTCCGGACAACGTGAAGTATCTCGTCCGCCAGCGTCGGAACAGCCTCCAGCGTCCCTTCTTCTCCTTGAGCTGACCCTCGATGACAGGAACTCCGTCCGCAGCTAAGAAGCCTACTGCGCGTTCAGGGTGTGTGCAGAGGAAGCAGCCCCATGTCGCCTAAATGGATAAATAAATACGTTATTTTGGACTGAATTAAAAGATTCTGTGTGTAGAGCTCGCTTCCCACTGCGCGTTTAACGAGTGAGGCGAGGCGACCTGGCGCAAGGTGCTGCGTCCGTAGGGACGGCGCAGTGTGGAGAGGCGCGACTTGTGTTATTACGCGCCACGGGAAACTACTTTAGAATCAAATTAACCTGGCGAAACTTCATACACGTGATGAGGATAGATACAATTATTTTTTTTTGTTTTTTCGGTTCTTGGCCCTGTATATTTACAATAACAATAATATATAGCTCTAATAGTTTTCGCCCGCGGCTTCGCCCGCGTGGAGGTCGGAAATAATCCCACGTGGGAACGTACTACTGGGATAAAAAGTATCCTATATGTTAGTCCAGGTTATAAACTATCATTGTGCCAAATTTCATCCAAATATGTTCAGCCGTTTTTGCGTGATTGATTAACAAACATAAAAACTTTCACATTTATAATATTAGTAAGATTAAAATGGTACAGACCTGTGTGGGCGGTAGAGCGGCGCCATCGGTCCGTCGCGCGACCACTTCGAACACATCGAAGAAACCGGCGGCACGCAGCTCGTTCAATAACATCTCTTGTTCCTAAGTAGAATATGATTCAAATTAGTGTGAAACATTTTGTTGATACTTTAAATCTACCATTACAAACGAAGATTTTTGGAAGTCATAGTTGATAAAAATAAAAGTGATAAAACTAAAACCCAACTACGACAAAAAAAGACATCTAAAAAGTTATAAAAAAGACATCACAGACAGACAAATTAAAAATCCGGAGTCACACGTGTTAGGGCAGATTACGTGTGACTCCGGATTTTAGACAAAAATCTTAATTTGTAATAGTACATGTAAATCAAGTAGTCTTAACGAAATGTTTAACACTAATAATATATATACAATGTGGAGCAGGACGATTGACATTCCTTAAAACCACATATAGAGTGTCATGTTCTTTACCCGTATACAAAAAATCAATCAAATCCAATGAATACTTTAGCCACAGGAAATTATTTTTGATTTTCTTATTTATCAACATGATGTAGATCTGAGTCCTTAATAAAAGGTAAACATTGTAAGGTCAAGAACCTGTGCAAAACGTACGATTCTATCCTCTACGTCTCAATATGCTTGAGAGACAGAGAAAGGTGTCATACGATTCCACTCTGACGCGCCCCGCCCAGTCCCACAAAATAATACTACAATTAGAAAGAAAAAGAAATATTACTTACGCAAATTATGCATTAGTGGTGCATAGACAATTGCTAGTGTGTGTGTGAGCAGAATTTTTTCGGCAAAAAGTCTCAGTGCATAGCGGCGCCCTTTGAGGAGCGCACACGTCTACTTTTTTTATCACGAGACGAGCCGCGCGCGCATTGTCATGATTTTGTGAAAAAATTTAGTTGTTATTTGTGATTAAAGACGATCTAGTGTGACTTATTGTTCAGTGTTAGTTTAATATTAGTTAGTTAATTAGGTATCGATGTCACTTGTGCATAATGAACAACGGTGGAAACCTTGAAAATTTAAAAATTTGACTATTGATGTAAATTCTGATTGTGATGTGATATTATGTGATTATTTATTCAATCAGTGATTTTTTAATTAACAACGCGCACCTTAGTGAGTTTATGCCGCTAATTTGTTGTTCTCCGACTAAACTACCTACCCACGTCCACCTACGCCCCGCACCGCAGCGCAGGCGCCGCGACCCGCATCGGGCCGCGCAACAGGTTAGTGACTTTTCGTAGATAAAGCGTGTTTACTTTTTATGCAGTTGATTCTGCTATTTATTTTGTTTGAAAATTGCAATTTTTCAATTTTCCATTAACTACTAATCTTCGTCTTTTAAAATGTTTCTATGGACTGGTACTGTGCTCGTTTTAATTTAATGTCGTAAGTCCAGATCCACATTGTATATATTTGGAATGTGAAAATGAAGACCTCTCATTTGATAACCAACACGGCATCATTCTTTTTTTTTTATTGTTCATGATTTTATGTCCTCTAGAGGGCGCCATATTCAATTTAATGTGTCTGCACATAGCCTATAACCAGCGGACGATCAAGACGTTACGCTTCCAACGATATTTCAAATTATATTGAATAGTTTAGAAGTTATTAAGTAATAGATGAACATACATACCAGTCAAAATCATGACCCTCCTTTTTCCTTCACCGTAGTCGGGTAAAAATAAATAAAAAGCCCGCAGTAGCCGCCGAATGTTAAAAGAAAACAAAAATGACACGTTACTTTGTTGTACAAGTGGTACCACTTGTATAACAAAGTAGTATCATTAATATTTTCTCACAAACAAAGTAGTGTCATTTTTGTTTTCTCACAAACAAAGTAGTGTCATTTTTGTTTTCTCACAAAGTAGTGTCATTTTTGTTTTCTCACAAAGTAGTGTCATTTTTGTTTTCTCACAAACAAAGTAGTGTCATTTTTGTTTTCTCTAGCTTAAATTATAGGTAGCAGTGAAAAGTGACACATTTTCGAGACGATGTTTTATTAGCACGATTTTTGTAAAGTCACCGTATTCGTATAGAAATGAGCTGCCCGATAAGTGAACTGGACTACTAAAAATATAATCCTTCCTTTTGGCTTTGCCGTAGTCGGGTAAAAGGGCGTAAGACCTTGGGAACATACCTTAATCCCAGGGAAGGCGCCGGTCACAAGCGTGAGGAAGGTCTTGTTCTCGCACTTGAGGATGTCCCAGCAGTGCTTCAGCGACGCCACGGTAGGGTCGCGCGACGACAGGGCGGCGTCGTGCCGGGCTTGTAGCGCTATGTTCATATAGAATATAAATTATTGTACAACCATTAATTTTCACTTTAAGGGTACAGCCACGAGCAAACATGTTTACATCAAGCTAAATTCAAAAGCGATTTTTTCCTAAAGTATTGATTGAGATTGTATGGTGTTAGGAATTTTCTTAGTAGTTTTGTATTTTGAATACATTATAATAATTATACAGCCTATAATGTACCCCTGCTTGGACATAGGCCTTCTCTCGGTGAGAGGGAGTGGGCCGTAATTCACCTCGCGGGCCAAGTGCGGGATGTCAAATGTCTTCGAATTGTTGGTTCTAGAACATGCCGGTTTCCTCACGATGTTTTCCTTCACAGTTTTGAGAGCAGTGGTGATGAAATCATTTACATAAAGTACAGCGCCTGTCCAAGTTCGAACCGACAACTTACAACTCGTAAGTCGGAGCTACTGGGCAACCATTGCTCACACATACTATTATGAAATTAGGGTCACCGCAGTTCGACGGAGTGGCGGCGAAGCGAGTAGTTCAAAAAATCAAAAATATTTATTGGAACAAATAAACAATTTACAAAAAGTTTGTGATCGCTAACAACTGCATTAGTATGGAATATTGTGTCGCGGCCATTAGCGCCCACCTCCAAGAGGAGAGACGACAGCGTTCCAGGTATTTGTATACAAAAGAGAATATTATATAGAATAAAAGATAAAGTTGTGTAGGTAACTGAAAACCGATTTTATTTACTATAGCTTACGGCTGCGGTCACGAACTATGCTGCACCTCCTATGGGCAGGATCTGTGCCTCAAAACATGCAGCCAAAGTGACCTATGCGCTGCGATCGATAACGACGTGGAAGTGGCAGTTTTGGACAAAGAAAATATAAATAACGTTCGTGCCGGCGACACGAAGAACGGCTACGGCTTAAATTTATAGACGTAATACAAACACACACGAAGCGGTGCAAAGCGTCGTCGACTGGCGCGCGGACCTCTTCGCCGCCACTTTGTCTTGTATCAATGTTGTAATCGTTATTTTGCGAGAAAATCACTGAGTTCTTTAGAGAATCTTTATTACACTCTCTTGTGTAATAAAGATTATATTATATATTTCATATTAATGCTCGTGACTGAGCTATTTGGCGATTTTATCGTTAATAGCGATGGATACCAGCAAACCTTTGGATAATAGTAGTTGTTGTTGTATTTTTTTTTGTCCGTCAGGTATATTATTAAAAAATATTGGATACTTATTTTTTATCTTTTTACGTAATCAAAAGATTACGTCAATACGTTAAAATGTGGCATGACGTCACTCCCCGGTAGATTTTATACTGACTTGTGACATAAGCGAGTTCCCATTCCCCAACTTTAATGCGTTTTATCGAAACCATTTTTTATTAATATGATAAAGCAAAAAATACGTGTCTAATATTTTTTTATCATCTTACTGACGGACTTAATAGTTTTTTTTTGTCCCCAGTCAACATCCCTATTCAATAAGTGTGCTATAACTAAAATACCTAGAAACATGAGGTGTATCCACACGCGGGGCGCGCGCGTGCGCATGGAGAACAGCGCGCGCGCGTACAGGCAGTGCGCGCCGCGCCGCCCGCACGCGAACTGCAGGCGGGCCAGCTTCTTGGAGCGGCGCTCTGGGGGGGGGTTTGATGAGAGATGAGCAAGAGATGTTAGTCTTCTTTGCATCTATCACATAATTAATTTATGTCATTTCTTCATTTTTCATTAATTTTACCTATCATGGTATAGTAATCTTATTTTAGGTGCATTGTCTTCACATATAATTAGTGTATACAAGATATAATGATTTTTTTTAAAGAGTAACGGTGGAGTTTCTTGCCCATTCTTCTCCATACGAAAACTACCTTTTGGAATGGGCGACTAGAATCAGTTATTATTATTTTTTGTAAATTTTGACGTTCAAAAGTGCCTTTTTTGTGCCTAATTGAAATAAATGATTTTGACTTTGCTTATTTATAGCAAAAAGTTCAAATATGTTTGCTAAATCCGCCACGGATGAATATAGATAGTTGTGGGTCACTCCAAATTTTAGGTGTGAAGCTACAAGTAGGTACGCGATGGGCTCGACTTGTCGAATTCAGTAAGCGTAACGTAGTCAGAAGATATAAGAGTTACGCGGTAGAAAGAGAGGCAAATCTAGGTGAATATAACTGTAGCGGTTACACCGCCACATACGAACTACGCACCAAAGACATGACGTCACACAAATCCTGCATCGCGCAATTAGAGTTTACCGCGCGAACAACATATATAAGACTATCCGACATAAACAGTTGGGCAGTCGGCCCGCCAGACACAACACCCGTCTGGTCGGAGGATCCTCCCTTTTCTATGGTGGATGAGTGAACTTTACAGTGTACGTTACCCCAGCAGGAAAGTGTCTCCTAGAGTTATATGAGTGGAACGTTTAATTGGTGCCTTAGCTGCTGTAAATGTGCCCCGACATAAAAAATGTGTGCCCCCTGTCGTTTTGAAAAAAAACGGAAAAAACGATTCCTGCTGGGGTAACGTTTTTCTAGCAGGAAAATTCTAAACGAATGATCGGAGAGAGAAAAATTGTGCATGGCCAGAGAGCTTATATGTGTGCCAAAATGTGCCCCCAAAAATAAAATCTGTGCCCCTTCAGGTTTTCGAGATATTGCATTTCCTGCTGGAGTAACGTTTTGCAGAATCGTATATCTCTAAAACCATTGCATGTGCCCTTGTAGAATAAACATGCACGAGTAGCTCTTAATGTGTGCCCCTTAGTGCCCCAATTAGATTTAAGAAAATATTTATAGTTTTCAAGTTATCGCGGTTTTATGAAAACCCGAAAAAAACATCGCAGTGCCTAAATGAGACAAGGTATAAGTTCGCTGAAAACTGTATTCGGTCCTTCTTGACGCTAATAATAACCATACAAAGTTTCAAAACTGTTCATGCATGCGTTTTTGAATAATCTTGCTAAAAGTCACAACGATCGTGTCATAACTTTGACGGCAGAATACAAGGAACCGGCTCAATCCCAGATGTGGAGGTGTAAACCAAAATCTTGTGCCTTTAGTCAAAAATATATGGTGAAAATATTCAACTTGTAATGTTTCGCATTACGTAAATATTAACTAAAAACCAAAATATGTAAACAACGGCTGGTTATCCGACCAAATTCGAATGACTACTAAAAAGCGACGGATTCATACATATCGATGACCTTCTTTACTTTACTCACTAACCGCTTCACATGTGTTGTGCCTGAGTACACTGAAGTAGAAAAGTAATAAGTAATAAAATAAAGTTGTTATTGGATTATATTCTACTAGCTGTTTCTGTGACTTTACACATGATTAAGTAACCTAAAATAAAATTTCAATAAAATACATCCAGTAATTTATGTGTGAACGAAAGAAATACATCCAGATATTTGCCAGGTCTTTGACCCAATTGGTCCCGATGTTTAAAAAAAATATAGTTCATGAAATGTGTGATGAATACCTACTACGAAAAAGAGGTAGCTCTTTTTGTATATAAATAAAAAAACCCGTATTTGTCTTTATGTATTGTATATATTTATTGATAAGCCGTAGGTTAGATAAAATAACATTAAGATTTTCATCATTAATAGAAGATTCCCTTTTTTCGCCTCCCCACACCGCTGCATATATCTTTGGCCCCGCGGCATCCGCTGACGTCGTGTCGCAAGGAGACGCTTTGTCTAGCTTGGAGAAAGTGAGATAGCTAGTGTACGGTATTAGTGTGACAGAGACAGTGTAACGTCGCTCTATTATGAATAATAGGTACGAAGTGTTTATTGACTAGGAAGTGCGTTTGGATGATTACTAGGTATTGGTAAACAGTTGCAGTTATGACGCCAAGGACAGTTACGTTGAGTCATGCGGTTGCACTGATACTGTTTGTTTACTTTTTTTTTAAGTTGGTGAAAGTGGCGTATTAAGCATTTTATAACAATTATTTGGTTGTAGGGGTGGCATTGTTTTGACTTATTTAAAAATACTTGTACACTTATCAAATACTTGGATTTTTTTCATTAATTACTTTACCTATTTATTTATTT
The DNA here is from genome assembly GCA_963853775.1 of Xanthia togata. Classification (NCBI taxonomy): domain Eukaryota; kingdom Metazoa; phylum Arthropoda; class Insecta; order Lepidoptera; family Noctuidae; genus Xanthia; species Xanthia togata. Next base: position 3,648,158 of record OY970802.1, on the reverse strand, counting down.
TTAAACAAAAAAAAACTAAACCAAGTTTGTTTGTTTTCATCTGAAAGGAACATACTTTCCGATTGGTCCAGTAGAAATTTCATCAAAATCGATTCAGTAATTTGTTTTCTTTTTTGTTTAATACGTATTTTCTCTTTTTGTGCTAGGTTTATGACATATAATCCCTTAATAACTTCTAGTAAAAATGTAAAAAAAAAAAACATGACAAGAATTCATAAGACTCAACCACAATCCGTCAACACTCAACATTTCACAGTCACAGGGCTGTATCTTTTTTAGCCGAAATAGCTAAATACTTGATTTGATTTTTACAGAATGTTCTATGGCAACTATAACAACAATAATATAAACCAAGCAGGGAGCAACTGGCCAAACACATCAACAAGCTGTTTCATTTAATATGGTCACAAGGTGCATTTAATATTTTTTTTATTAGCCCCAAAACTTTTGAACGCGACTGTACGGACAACAGCTTAGGTATATTACGTCCAATAAAGAAGGTCATCGATATGTATGAATCCGTCGCTTTTTAGTAGTCATTCGAATTTGATCGGATAACCAGCCGTTGTTTACATATTTTGGTTTTTTGTTAATATTTACTTAATGCGAAACATTACAAGTTGAATATTTTCACCATATATTTTTGACTAAAGGCACAAGATTTTGGTTTACACCTCCACATCTGGGATTGAGCCGGTTCCTTGTATTTTGTCGTCAAAGTTATGACACCATCGTTGTGACTTTTAGCAAGATTATTCAAAAACGCATGCATGAACAGTTTTGAAACTTTGTATGGTTATTATTAGCGTCAAGAAGGACCGAATACAGTTTTCAGCGAACTTATAACTTGTCTCATTTAGGCGCTGCGATGTTTTTTCGGGTTTTCATAAAACCGCGATAACTTGAAAACTATAAATATTTTCTTAAATCTAATTGGGGCACTAAGGGGCACACATTAAGAGCTACTCGTGTATGTTTATTCTACAGGGGCACATGCAATGGATTTAGAGATATACGATTCTGCAAAACGTTACTCCAGCAGGAAATGCAATATCTCGAAAACCTGAAAGGGCACAGATTTTATTTTTGGGGGCACATTTTGGCACACATATAAGCTCTCTGGCCATGCACAATTTTTCTCTCTCCGATCATTCGTTTAGAATTTTCCTGCTAGAAAAACGTTACCCCAGCAGGAATCGTTTTTTCCGTTTTTTTCCAAAACGACAGGGGGCACACATTTTTTATGTCGGGGCACATTTACAGCAGCTAAGGCACCAATTAAACGTTCCACTCATATAACTCTAGGAGACATTTTCCTGCTGGGGTAACGTACACAACTTTACACACTGCTCCTCATACCCCTAAATAACTATAGGTAATTAACGCTGTGCTGTGCTGTGCGACCTGAATTGCACTTTATTGTGTCGTAGAAAGAGTCATTTTTTATTTAAATGATTTTGCAGAGTGAACCATCTGTACTAATCTGTGACTCCGCTCACTAACGCAGTCATTGGGTCATCAAGTGCAAATGGTAGTAGTGGGTGACAGGGCATGCGACGCAAGAACGAAGGTAATAAGTTACAAAATATAATAAATTACAGTATGAATCTATCTGCCTAGCCTTTTTCCAGTTTTAATCAAACACGATGAGCCATATTTACACTTTTTCTGCTGTCCTTGTCATTCAAACAAAAGTAGCTAATAACTTCTTTCAGTACCACAGTTTTTCGGGTTTCGTACCCAAAAGGAGAAACGGGACCCTATTACTAAGACTCCACTGTCCGTCTGTCTGTCTGTCCGTCTGTCACCAGGCTGTATCTCATGAGCCGTGATAGTTTAACATTTTTTTTTTTTTTAATTTCAACGGCAAAAACAGACATATGTTTTTTTTTAGATAATGGTACGGAACCCTTCGTGCGCGAGTCCGACTCGCACTTGGCCGGTTTTTTATACCAAGCCAAGGTACTTTTTACAACCAAAAAAATTCTAATTGATGTAGTCACCCTCAATAGTACACTTGGCAGGCGGCGGCAGCCTCAGCGACACGTTGTCCATGTACGCCTTGATCTTGTCGAGGTGCTTCTCGCAGAAGTGCTGCACGGTGTCGCGCATCGGGTAGGGCTCGAACACGCTGATCCGGTGGTTGGACGACGTGTTGTTATTACCGTTATTCGTATTTATCATCGTCACACTCGTATTATTTGCACGTCTTGATGTAACAGTCACCGGTCCAGATACCGATATCGGGTTGGTCGGACTGACGGATATCGGCCCGGAGCCCGGCGTGTTGGACGTCACGACCGATACGGTGCCCAGTGCGGTGTTGGAGTGTTGGATGGACACGGCCGACGTGATCGGTGTGAGGCCGTCCGATGACTTGCCGGAGGTGAGCGGGTTGACGGATATGGATTGTGTTGCTAGAGGCGGGCCGGATATTATCGTCTGGTTGTTCTGGAACAAAGATCAAGTTATTTTATTGTACCTTTTTTATTATTGATTGAGTACTATCTCACGAGATGATAAGCAATGATGTAGATACAGTTAAACCTACTAGATTTCGAATATCATTGAAATAGGTTTAAATACAAAGGTCGGTTCACTAGTCTAACTTGGCGATCATGAAAAGTTAGAGAGAATTGGTCGACATGGATGTCATTTTCATAGTTTTCGAAGCGTGCTGATGTCGAAAATTAGGTCAAAATCAAAACACGAGGTTTTGATTTGTAGGTATCAGCGGTCAGTATCAGATGGATTATTTACCATGGGTATAATTGCATAATAAAAATCCAAGAAGACAGAAAGTCTGCAATGTTTTATGGAGGGTGCTAACTTACTGTACAAGTGTTAGCTCCAATGAGTATGTTGTGGTGATGATGGGACCGCGGCGTGGGCCGCAGCACTCGGGGAGGAGATATACTGGTCACGGTGATGGCGCCGCTCGACTTGCCGACCACGCCGCTCGACGACGAGGATGGCTTGCTGTTTGACACTGTGCAACAAATGTATACAATCAAAAATAATATTGTGCAAAATTACTTCAATTTCAATTATATTTTCAATGTGTCCTGGATTACTGTGAAAAAAACAGTGTAAGTATTTCATGGAGATTACGTGCCTAATTATTTTAATCATGTTTTCAAAAAATACGAAAATATTTTTTTATTTTAAATTAAATATATTTTATTTCACATGAACCTACATGGGCACTTATGAAACGTCAGAAGCTAGGTGAACGGTTCCAATTGGTCGCTTCCTATGGAGAAGAACCAGTATATGTTTTTTAAATTGTTTACCTGTATTAGTGGTTCCATTCGGTGGCGTGTTGATTTGCTGGGAAGAAGACAACCGCGTCATACTTTTGTGTAAGCCACCGACTGAACCACCTGGGAAAAAATAGAAAACATTTGTTACATATCTACAATTAGTGTAAATGGTAAGCAAGCACTGGTTAAGCTTTCTAGCTATTCTATTTACCTACAGTAGTTAGAATTGCATAAGTCGTATTCCAGAACTGTATATCTGCGGGCCTGTAGTACAATAGTTTGTAGGGCATTTTAAGTGCAGGGCAACCCAAGTTGAAAGTCATAGTTGCATTTGCACAGTCCATGGATTACAATCGCTTGAACACTTTCGCATGACACTCTATTTTGACAAATATCGACCCGTTTTTTGTTAAATATGAACATACCCCCCCCTTGTTTCCCCGAAGGGTTGGGCAGAGGTGTTCCTATAATACACCCACATTTCGCCAGTTATGTTTAAGTCCCATGTAATAGGAGGCGAGCCTATTGCCATCAACCGGGCCCAAATCCAGACTCCGGGCTGCTACTGAGAAATTCCAGAAAGAAAAACCCAGTGACACTTTGCCCGACCTAGGAATCGACCCCTGGACCTCATGTTCAGCAGTAGCGCTTGCGACCACTAGACCAACGAGGCAGTTAAATATGAAATATGAAGTGCACGGTAATCCCGCACGGTAGATAGTGTCTCACCTGCCACATTGAGCCTGGTCATGCTGCGGTGCGGCGCGGGCCCGGGGTGCAGGCGGCCCGTGCTGCGCGAGTCGCCCAGCTTGGCGCGCCGCGCGTAGCCGCCCGCGCTACTGCCTGCACAGTAGATAGTGTCTCACCTGCCACATTGAGCCTGGTCATGCTGCGGTGCGGCGCGGGCCCGGGGTGCAGGCGGCCCGTGCTGCGCGAGTCGCCCAGCTTGGCGCGCCGCGCGTAGCCGCCCGCGCTACTGCCTGCACAGTAGATAGTGTCTCACCTGCCACATTGAGCCTGGTCATGCTGCGGTGCGGCGCGGGCCCGGGGTGCAGGCGGCCCGTGCTGCGCGAGTCGCCCAGCTTGGCGCGCCGCGCGTAGCCGCCCGCGCTACTGCCTGCACAGTAGATAGTGTCTCACCTGCCACATTGAGCCTGGTCATGCTGCGGTGCGGCGCGGGCCCGGGGTGCAGGCGGCCCGTGCTGCGCGAGTCGCCCAGCTTGGCGCGCCGCGCGTAGCCGCCCGCGCTACTGCCTGCACAGTAGATAGTGTCTCACCTGCCACATTGAGCCTGGTCATGCTGCGGTGCGGCGCGGGCCCGGGGTGCAGGCGGCCCGTGCTGCGCGAGTCGCCCAGCTTGGCGCGCCGCGCGTAGCCGCCCGCGCTACTGCCTGCACAGTAGATAGTGTCTCACCTGCCACATTGAGCCTGGTCATGCTGCGGTGCGGCGCGGGCCCGGGGTGCAGGCGGCCCGTGCTGCGCGAGTCGCCCAGCTTGGCGCGCCGCGCGTAGCCGCCCGCGCTACTGCCTGCACAGTAGATAGTGTCTCACCTGCCACATTGAGCCTGGTCATGCTGCGGTGCGGCGCGGGCCCGGGGTGCAGGCGGCCCGTGCTGCGCGAGTCGCCCAGCTTGGCGCGCCGCGCGTAGCCGCCCGCGCTACTGCCTGCACAGTAGATAGTGTCTCACCTGCCACATTGAGCCTGGTCATGCTGCGGTGCGGCGCGGGCCCGGGGTGCAGGCGGCCCGTGCTGCGCGAGTCGCCCAGCTTGGCGCGCCGCGCGTAGCCGCCCGCGCTACTGCCTGCACAGTAGATAGTGTTTCACCTGCCACATTGAGCCTGGTCATGCTGCGGTGCGGCGCGGGCCCGGGGTGCAGGCGGCCCGTGCTGCGCGAGTCGCCCAGCTTGGCGCGCCGCGCGTAGCCGCCCGCGCTACTGCCTGCACAGTAGATAGTGTCTCACCTGCCACATTGAGCCTGGTCATGCTGCGGTGCGGCGCGGGCCCGGGGTGCAGGCGGCCCGTGCTGCGCGAGTCGCCCAGCTTGGCGCGCCGCGCGTAGCCGCCCGCGCTACTGCCTGCACAGTAGATAGTGTCTCACCTGCCACATTGAGCCTGGTCATGCTGCGGTGCGGCGCGGGCCCGGGGTGCAGGCGGCCCGTGCTGCGCGAGTCGCCCAGCTTGGCGCGCCGCGCGTAGCCGCCCGCGCTACTGCCTGCACAGTAGATAGTGTCTCACCTGCCACATTGAGCCTGGTCATGCTGCGGTGCGGCGCGGGCCCGGGGTGCAGGCGGCCCGTGCTGCGCGAGTCGCCCAGCTTGGCGCGCCGCGCGTAGCCGCCCGCGCTACTGCCTGCACAGTAGATAGTGTCTCACCTGCCACATTGAGCCTGGTCATGCTGCGGTGCGGCGCGGGCCCGGGGTGCAGGCGGCCCGTGCTGCGCGAGTCGCCCAGCTTGGCGCGCCGCGCGTAGCCGCCCGCGCTACTGCCTGCACAGTAGATAGTGTCTCACCTGCCACATTGAGCCTGGTCATGCTGCGGTGCGGCGCGGGCCCGGGGTGCAGGCGGCCCGTGCTGCGCGAGTCGCCCAGCTTGGCGCGCCGCGCGTAGCCGCCCGCGCTACTGCCTGCACAGTAGATAGTGTCTCACCTGCCACATTGAGCCTGGTCATGCTGCGGTGCGGCGCGGGCCCGGGGTGCAGGCGGCCCGTGCTGCGCGAGTCGCCCAGCTTGGCGCGCCGCGCGTAGCCGCCCGCGCTACTGCCTGCACAGTAGATAGTGTCTCACCTGCCACATTGAGCCTGGTCATGCTGCGGTGCGGCGCGGGCCCGGGGTGCAGGCGGCCCGTGCTGCGCGAGTCGCCCAGCTTGGCGCGCCGCGCGTAGCCGCCCGCGCTACTGCCTGCACAGTAGATAGTGTCTCACCTGCCACATTGAGCCTGGTCATGCTGCGGTGCGGCGCGGGCCCGGGGTGCAGGCGGCCCGTGCTGCGCGAGTCGCCTAGCTTGGCGCGCCGCGCGTAGCCGCCCGCGCTACTGCCTGCACAGTAGATAGTGTCTCACCTGCCACATTGAGCCTGGTCATGCTGCGGTGCGGCACGGGCCCGGGGTGCAGGCGGCCCGTGCTGCGCGAGTCGCCCAGCTTGGCGCGCCGCGCGTAGCCGCCCGCGCTACTGCCTGCACAGTAGATAGTGTCTCACCTGCCACATTGAGCCTGGTCATGCTGCGGTGCGGCGCGGGCCCGGGGTGCAGGCGGCCCGTGCTGCGCGAGTCGCCCAGCTTGGCGCGCCGCGCGTAGCCGCCCGCGCTACTGCCTGCACAGTAGATAGTGTCTCACCTGCCACATTGAGCCTGGTCATGCTGCGGTGCGGCGCGGGCCCGGGGTGCAGGCGGCCCGTGCTGCGCGAGTCGCCCAGCTTGGCGCGCCGCGCGTAGCCGCCCGCGCTACTGCCTGCACAGTAGATAGTGTCTCACCTGCCACATTGAGCCTGGTCATGCTGCGGTGCGGCGCGGGCCCGGGGTGCAGGCGGCCCGTGCTGCGCGAGTCGCCCAGCTTGGCGCGCCGCGCGTAGCCGCCCGCGCTACTGCCTGCACAGTAGATAGTGTCTCACCTGCCACATTGAGCCTGGTCATGCTGCGGTGCGGCGCGGGCCCGGGGTGCAGGCGGCCCGTGCTGCGCGAGTCGCCCAGCTTGGCGCGCCGCGCGTAGCCGCCCGCGCTACTGCCTGCACAGTAGATAGTGTCTCACCTGCCACATTGAGCCTGGTCATGCTGCGGTGCGGCGCGGGCCCGGGGTGCAGGCGGCCCGTGCTGCGCGAGTCGCCCAGCTTGGCGCGCCGCGCGTAGCCGCCCGCGCTACTGCCTGCACAGTAGATAGTGTCTCACCTGCCACATTGAGCCTGGTCATGCTGCGGTGCGGCGCGGGCCCGGGGTGCAGGCGGCCCGTGCTGCGCGAGTCGCCCAGCTTGGCGCGCCGCGCGTAGCCGCCCGCGCTACTGCCTGCACAGTAGATAGTGTCTCACCTGCCACATTGAGCCTGGTCATGCTGCGGTGCGGCGCGGGCCCGGGGTGCAGGCGGCCCGTGCTGCGCGAGTCGCCCAGCTTGGCGCGCCGCGCGTAGCCGCCCGCGCTGCCCGCGCTCGCGCTACTGCCTGCACAGACATTACACGACCAAAGGTAAAGAAGGTCGGCTCCGTAGTGCGAGCGAAAAGGCACACACATATATTGAAATTCATTTACTGAACTTACACATAGTTCATCAGTAGAGACCGGATTATATGCAACTTATAATATTCGAAATATGCAAGAAAATCACCAATAAGTGCAAAAATATACAACTTCAAAATAATGTTTTTCTATATATTTTTTTAATCAGAATAATAAACTGCGCCAAACTACATTTTACCGAGATATTACAATTTTATTCTTGAAAATATATCAACCAATGTTCCGATGCACCGCGTATTCGGAACATTCCTTATTGCTTCGTACCTATGATTGTCAGAGCCGTAGGCAGAGGGAGGTTTTGGGGGTTCCACATTAATTCGACCCGCCCTAGGGTACCACCGTACTCTAATCTACAAATTGGAATCTATTTCGCATAGATGTATTTTATAATCTTCAAAAACAGTAAGAGTTTGCTTAAATACTGTATTTTTATCGACTCTGACTTTGTATTGAATGAATTCCTGCAACTTCAGCATTATCTGAGTTAGTCTAACTATTCCAGGCGGGGTTCTACAATTTTCGAGGTCGCTTCGCTCGCTCTTGCATCCTACATTCTCCATAGCGGCTCCATTATGCTACAGTAACCTTAAAGCTTAAAGATGTCCCTATTTTTGGTCATGATTGCAAGTGGCGGGAAGAGATACAAAGGGCTTTATTGAAATTGATAATAACTAAACTAAGCTCTTCATCAATTTGAATTCTGACTTAGAATGTCTAAGATCGTAATTTTTTTTTTATCTTAATGATTTTCTGCAATATGAACAAAAAATTATATTTAAAAAAATAGTAATACTCTTTTTACCCGACTGTCGCAAAGCCAAAATAGGAGGTTTGTGATTGACCTGTATGTATGTATGTTCCCTCGTAACTACTAAGCGGTTGAACTAATTTTGGTGAATGATATTATTAAGTCGATATATTCGTCGACAAACCAATAACCAGAATCCTAATTACGTAATACACGATCAATCGGAATCTGAATCGTTTTGAAACAAATTGCCATGCTTCATAAGTTCGAAAAAAAAATCTGCTCAACCACGTAAATAACGTAATGTTGTTGAACTTTCAAAATGAAACAGATTAGTCGTAATCGTTTACGAAAATATGTTACGTAATTAGATAGCTGAAATACGAGGCTGAATCAAAAAGTTCTTAGGATTGCATATTATATAAAACCTTTTTGGGAGAAGTTCGATATTCAAATTAAAGAGTGTCAATCACACAATATTTATGCAAACTGTCACTTTTTTTTGTCAGTTCGTTCGCACGTAATAAATTGTTTTGAGCAACGAGTTGCTAAAAACCCAAAATTATGGATAAAGGTGATAAAATATCTCAGTTTGAAAAAAATATCTACGAAGGAATTTTTTTCGGACATTCAGCAGATATTAGGGGATGATGCTGTACCCTATTCTACGGTTGCGTACTGGGTGGCTGAATTTAAAAGAGGTAGATCAAGCTGTAAAGATGACCCACGTTCTGGGCGGCCTTCAACCTCCGTTACGGAAGAAAATGTCAAAAAGGTTGAGAATTTGGTTTTGGAAGACAGAAGAATAACTATAAAACATGTAGATGAGATCATAAAGATATTATTTGGTAGCGTTCAATCCATTTAAATTGATTCACTGGGGTTCAAAAAAGTGTCGGCAAGATGGGTGCCACGAATGTTAACCGGCGACAACAAAAAGCGACGTTTGGAAATTTCTAAGCGTAATCTCGAAATGTTCCAGCGTGATTCGGATAATTTTTGCCGTCGTCTTGTCACTATGGATGAAACGTGGGTCCACAATTTCGATCCTGAAACTAAGAGATAAAGCATGTCTTGGAAACGACCATCCTCTCCATCCATTAAGAAATTTCGAGTTGCTCCTACCGCAGGCAAAGTTATGGTCTCAGTATTCTGGGATAGTGAAGGAATCCTTTTTATTGATTACATGCCAAAAGGCCAGACGATTACTGGACCCTATTATGCAAATTTAATCCCGAAAGTGCCTGAATCGATTAAAGAAAAACGTCGTGGAAAACTATCGCTGGACGTGTTGTTTTTTCAAGATAACGCTCCTGCTCATCGATCGGAAGTTGCGCTCAACGCAATCCGCTGTGCTGGCTTCAATCTCCTTGACAACCCACCACATTCTCCGGACATAGCCCCAAGTGATTTTCACTTATTCCCAAAATTAAAAGAGGACATTCGTGGAACAAAATTTTACGATAATGACGAGGTTATGGCTGCCGTAGAGGAGTTTTTCGAGAGTCAAGAAAATCATTTTTCTCACAAGGAACAAGGAAGTTAGAAACGCGTTATTCTAAATGCATTGCATTGGAGGGAGATTATGTAGAAAAATAAAAATAAATTGTTAAAATCTTTGCATTTTTTTATATTGATCCCAAGAATTTTTTGATTCACCCTCGTATGGTGTAACTTTTGGTTGCCTGCGATACCAAAATTCTATAGATTATATTATATATTTATAATGCTTGTTTTTCTCTTTTCAGTTAAGTGTTTCTGCAGTCGGGTTTTTAGTTTATTTTAATTACTTTTTTATAATTCAGTACCGTTTCGAAACAAATCGAGAATCGCTAATCCATAATATCCAATCATGCATTCGCATAAAATCCGGTCTCTAATCATAAGTCAAACTCAAAACTAAAACTCAAACTCAAAGCATTTATTTCAATTAAACCATTTACACGCACTTTTGAATTGTCAAGGGGTCAGTCAGTCAGAAATATGAAGCTAGTTGCCCATTCCAAAGCGTAGGTTCCTATGGAGAAGAACGGGCAAGAAACTCCACGGACACTCTTTTAAATCATAATATTGCTACAAAATATTGGTTACATTATTCATATTTATATGATACATGTGAGAACAATGTAGAAAGATGTGCACGTAGACGAACAAACAGAAGATATAACTGGACAGTAAGGCCTACGAACCCGTGGCGCTGCCCGCGGGCCCGGGCGCGCCGCCCAGCCGCACGATGGTGACGCCCGCGCACGTGCGGTTCACCTCGCTCTGGCTCGAGCCGGAGCGAGGGCGGTTGCTGCAGTACATGAAAGGCAAAAAAATGCCGTTTATTGTGATGAGCATATTTCAATTTATATAACACTGTAGGGTGTTGGGTGTAAACCCAACAGTCATGTGCCGATGGCGTTCCCATCGGAAAAATTATGTACAGACGCCAGCACTTTAACCTACTACAACCTGTCAAATTTCTTGAATAGATTTTCAACTTTATCACTAAAGCATAAGGTTCAAAGTTGATTGGGAAAATTTGACAGTTTCGGGTACGTTGACCTGCTGGCGTCTGTACTTCAAAACGAAAACAAAAACTTTTAACCCCTATCTAACCACGAATTTTCGAAAATCGTTCCTTAATGCACACCTTCGTCATGTACAAAATCTAAGGTTCTAGAGCCAGCGGTTTAGACTGTTCGTTGTCTGTGAATTTAACATTATGTAGATCTCAATATTTACTTTTGTCATTCTGTAGCTCTATTGATCCAGATTATATTATTAACTGTACCAAAGGCTAAACATTAAAAATCTAAGCTGAGATTTCCCACATAAACACAGTCACGACAAGTGTGCCAGGCTACCTGGTGTTGGCCCGCACGGCGGTGAGCAGCTTGTCGGTGAAGAGCGCGGGGAAGGCGCTGCACAGGGACGTGGCGTCGCGCACCAGCGCCGCCTGCTGCGCGCGCTCCGCCTGCGCCAGGCGCTCCAGCACGAAGTTCAACGCTTCCTGGGCACGCTCCTGTTCAATGTTATGTGTTTCACTGTGATGGTATTGGATATGCAATATAATATTATTTATTTCAATCAACTTTGGATCATAGGTACAATTAAACAGAATTAAAAATAATTAAATAAATTAATATTTTAACAAAACTAAATCAAATTAAAATCAACATCACAATCAAAATTATCATAAAATTAAAATCAAATTAAAACAATATCTTAACATTATTCAGTACGTGAACCATGCAGCAGTGGTTCACGTACTGACATTCGAAACGTTCAGCAAGGCAGTTCGCGCTAATGAGCGCGCGCGGTGCTAGAGTTGGTCGTCAGAAACGACCTTGACGAGACCCCGCCTCTTTAATGTTGCTTATTACCAAGGAGAGATGACAGACAGTTAGTCATATGCGACTACTCTTCCTCTTCCGTCCAAACTATCACAGTGAACAGACGTGTTGTTGAATTGATCCCAATTATAAGTTATTGGTTTCACGCGATATTAGTGCATATCATATGTGTCTAAGTTATCAATCTTCCGTCCACAAGTTAACTGAACAACTAACCGCGGAGGTGCACCCCGGTTCACCCGCGACCCGCGAGGAAAAGAGACTGTCGCCATAATTGCCGTCCTGCTCTTGCTCCGCTACTACGGGCTGCGGAACGTCACCAGCGCACGTCACCGCCAGCGCATGCTACATGCTATGCGGAAAGGAGAAGTTTGACATCATTGCTGTCCCATTCTCGCAACACTGGGAATAGACGTCACTCCAACTGTACACACACCGTAGTACTTGCTACAAAACTGGTTACTGCATTGGAGCCGTAGACGAGTCACTACGCTAATCGACGCCACTGTTTACGTGAGGTAATTAAGTTAATATTATCTACTTACTTCCTACTAGGCGACGAGGCGGCTGCCTACGTTTATTTGTATTTGCCTTTCATCTGGAAACAAGTTGGTGTGATATCATGTCAGTGTCTCGTACGCCTCCAAAAGGCACTAAAGAAATCGCGGATGAGCCAATGCGTATTCCTCATGATTCTGACACTGCATCTGATCAGATTCCTTCTGACAGCGATTCAGCTAATCTTTTTATCACCTCACGCAAACTTAAGCGTAAACAAGGTGACTTACATATGGCTGAAATAAGGGAATTATTTGATGAATTCTCCAAGATTCAAACATCTAAATTTGATGGCCTGACTGCAGCCATGACCCTGCTAAAGGAAGAGACTGCCGGGATGAGGGAATCTGTCAAATTCATGTCCCAAAAATATGACGAAATGCTGGAGAGTCTGGGAAAAATGCAAAAGGAAAATTCTACCTATAAAGTACAGGTCGAGCAACTGGAACAGAGAATCGATTTTCTTGAAAGGAAAGCTAGATCCACCACCATTGAGCTGCGTAATGTGCCGCAAGCCCCATCGGAGACCAAGGATGACATCACGCAAGTAGTATGTAAAGTTGGTGAAGTCTTGCAGCAGCCCTTACAGCCTGTAGATATCCGTGATACGTATAGATTTAAAACCAAAAATAATACTATGTCTCCCATCATTGTTGAATTTGCATCAGTAAATATTAAAGAAAATATTATTCAGAAAGTTAAATTGTTTAATAAAAGCAACAAAGAGAATAAATTAAATAGTGCGCACCTAATGATTAATGGCCCAACTAAACCAATTTATATCTCTGAGTCTCTTACTCCATCTGCTAAGAAACTTTTTTATCTAGCTCGTCAGCATGCTAAAAAATATTCTTTCACTGGTTGCTGGCATTCTTATGGAAAAATCTATATGAAGAAAAGTGATGATCTGCCATCCATTCGTATAGACAATGAGGAGGATATTCTCAAACTTACCCAAGTTTGACTAGTCCGAATAAGTAACAGTATTGTTAATAATTTTCAGTTGATAATCCTACATTATATTTTAGTTTTTAATCTTAATCATAAGTATATAATTGTTGTATGTTATATTGTTATTGTCTTGACAAACGTTTTATTTACACACACACACGTGCAAATTCTGATGAGCGCAATATCCGGTCTAGTTCTACTTATATCTAGTACTTTTTTCCTCCTTATCTCCTTTAGAATAACATCTGCTAAAAAACATAATTCGATAACTTAAATAATCTTAATAACTTATCTACTGACATTGATTTAATAACCGTGGCTAATTCATCTACTTGTGTCATTGATGCATGCAAAAATCTAATTTCATCCGCTGATAAATCTCTGAAAATGATTACTCAGAATATAAGAAGCATTAACTGCAACATGGCTGGTATGGTAACTCTCTTAGCTAGATCCTGTGTTGACTGGGATCTAATAGTGTTAACGGAGTGCTGGTTAACTGGTATCCATAACCCACCTACGTTGGATGAATATACATATTATTCAACTGCCAATAACCGAACACAAAATGAAGGGGTAGTTGTTTATAAATAAAAAGGGTATTCAAGCATGTGTGAAGGAGGTTTCTATCATGGACTGTAATAGTTTATTAATAACACTTGGGAAACATACTGGGATTTTAGCTGTTTACAGGTCACCCAGTGTTAGGAATGTGGATAACTTCTTGGAAGGTTTACATAGTGTATTGTTTAATTTTGCATCTAAATATATAAACTTTATCCTAACTGGTGATATTAATATAGACATCTCTGAAGCAACACTGGACACACGAAAACACAATTATTTAAATCTTATGGCTTCGCATGGTATGCTTCCAGCTCACTTATTTCCAACTCACTCAAAATCATGTATTGACCATATCCTACTCAAAACCAAATTTCCAGCATCATGTTTGGTAGCTGAAACTTCGCTGACTGATCATTACAGTGTCATCCTTTCTATTGATATGTCTATTCCTACTAAACGCCAAGCAAAGACCTTAAAGAGAACTGACTATGCTTCCCTTGATGAGGTAATCATGAGTATTGACTTTGCGCCTCTCTATTCATTAAATGATGTAAATGATGCTGTAGCAACTTTCACTGGTTCTCTAAATACTGCTATTGAGTCATTCACTGAAATTATAACCCTGCCAAGAAGAAAGAGAATCCTAAAGCCTTGGATAACTCCAGGTCTTTTGAAATGCATGAGGAACAGGGATAAACTGCACCTTAATTCGAAAAAATCTCCAAAGAATATGACACTAAAACTAACTTACACTAGATACAGGAATTTTTGTAATAATTTATTAGGAAATCTGAAAATAGAATATGAGCGGAATGAAATTGAAAATGCAGGAACTAATTCTAAAAAGCTTTGGAATGTCATCAAAAAAGTCACCAACTCCACCCAATCAAGAGAAGTTGCTTCTGAACTGATATCACCTAGTGATCCTCAGCATTCTGTTGACACTATAAATGCATTCTTTGCAAATGTTGGAAAATCATTGGCTGAAAAGCACTTATCTCAAAAATCGTCGTCAAACTCTCTGATACCTCATACACCCATTTGTCCCCATTCTTTTGTATTACTTCCAGCAGATGAAAATGAGATAAATACACTTATACTGAACCTAAAAGTTGATTGCGCTGCTGGACGAGATAATATATCGGCAGCTGTTCTCTCCCGTTATAGACCTACATTAGTTACCCCACTGACATTTATTTGTAACTTAGCGTTTCTAACTGGATCTTTCCCTCAAGCTTTCAAAATATCACAAATCCTACCTATACATAAGTCGGGTGACAGGGATTGTGTCAATAACTATAGACCTATCTCTATACTACCAACTTTGTCAAAGATTTTGGAGAAACTCATGAATAAAAGACTGCTAAATTATCTAGAGAAATACAATCTACTCTCAAATTCTCAATACGGTTTTAGATGTAATAAATCCACTAGCGACGCTGTTTATGAAGTTACAGACTATGTTGTAAATAATATCGATAAAAAAAACAAAGTGCTGGCTATATTCCTCGATTTGGCTAAGGCATTTGACACAGTCTCTGTCCCCAGACTGCTTAGCAAGCTTGAGGGTATGGGAATTCGGGGATTACAGCTCAACCTCTTCACTGACTACCTTTCTAATAGATTCCAGTGTGTAAAAGTTGGCGATTGGATAAGTGGTGATCTTCCATTACCTATGGAGTTCCTCAAGGAAGTGTCCTTGGACCTACTTTATTCCTCATTTATATTAATGACCTCTGTGACCTTGAACTTCCAAATGGAAAGATTGTTGCTTTTGCAGATGACACGGCACTCGTATTTAAAGGCACCTCATGGAACGAAACATTCCAACACGCTCAGTCTAGCTTTGATGCAGTTAACCGGTGGCTAAGATTTAACCTCCTATCGCTAAATATAGACAAAACCAAATTTATAAAGTTCTCTATCCGCAATGTCCCACAAACGCTGAATAATAATCCTGATACGAGTACTATTATCGCACACTCCCAGAATTGTTATCGCATTACACCCTGTGACTGCCCTCTGCTTGAGCAAACGAGCACTATCAAGTATCTTGGCGTCCTAATTGATAGTAGACTTAACTTTGCTCCACACATTGATCTCGTTTCTTCTAGGATTCGCAAGCTAATATGTACATTTAAAAAGCTCAGACATATAGCTAATGCAAAGTTGTTAAAAACAATTTATTCTGCCCTATGCCAATCGCTATTGATCTATTGTATAACATGCTGGGGCGGAGCATGCAAAACAACTATTTTGAAACTTGAGCGTGCACAAAGAGCGCTGCTTAAAGTAAGCGCTTGTCTCCCATTCTTTCATCCTACTACTCATCTTTACCAAACCTGCGGAGTATTAACAGTGAGACAGCTTTACGTACTTCACACTGTTGTCAGAATGCATGGTCTCCTGAAGTATAACCCGACAGCTTTTCTCCAGAAACGTAGAAAGCATACAGTTTGCATATATAAGGCTTGCCACACTCATTTTGCACAGAGATTTTTCAATTTCATAGGCGGCCTTATGTATAATAAAATCAATGAAATCTTAAAAATATATCCCCTAACCAAACAAAAATGTAAAAAAGCAGTCACTAAATGGCTCATGACACTTGATTATACCAAAACGGAACTAATCCTAAATATTCAAAAGTAGAATCATGTCACCGGATTATACCTAATTTGCATTAACTTACACTTTTACCTCATAATCTTGAATTCACAAAAAAATATAACGCTCAATCACTCACTTACTCACTCACTCACGCTCGAACACAAGCACACCGTCACACACACTCCCTCACACCCTCACGCATACATACACACGCATACATACACTCGCATACATTCATACATACATACTTATTAACATTAATCTGTCAAGTACAATATACAACATAAAATCTTACTTACCTTAATTTTGTTTTCTTAAATTTTCTATCAAAATTAAATTTAGGGAAAAGGGAAAAAGCACCCTTAGTTTGGCCTAATCAAATAGTTTCTTAAGTGTTGTAAATGTCTTTTTTATAATGTTCAGCTTTTATATTATAATTCCGCCATGGAAGAGCCCTGATTTCTGAGATACAGGATTAACCTAGTTCGGAAGTCAGGAGTTCATTTAGTTTAGCTGCCTAATTCTTTGTTATATAAATGTTTTTACTAGTTCTTGGTAACATTTCTGTATTAGGCTATATTATTTGGTCCAAATAAACGTTATTACTACTATTACTACTGTAATGGTAGCTACACACGTAACGATTACTTGCGCAAATTTAGGCTTTCGCAAGACTAACGTGACGTGTTCGAAAAAAATTGCGAAAATTTCTTTCAACACACGTAACGATAACTTGCGCAAGTAAATCCTTTCGTGTGGGGCCAGTAAGACTCGACCGAGATCTCGGTCTCCGCATTCTCGGCTAAAATTCGGACCGAGACTAGGTCTCGGTTCTCGACTAAATATCGCAGAGATTCTCGGCCCTATACAAGACTTATTGTATGGTAAATATTTACTGCATCGTCAGCTAGCTCATCGAACATGGCCGCCACAGATGAATTCAACTTATGGGTAGCTCATGATTCCATAAAGTTTGAAGATGAGCCAATGACCAGTGACAAAAACAGTTCAAATGCTGTAATCGAAATAGCGCTTGATACAGCTATCTGAACATTCTGTAATACGGACCTAAGACAAGCTCTTAGGTCAGTATTACAGAACGTTGCTCAAGTCCAGTTTGATCTTCAATCAGTTGATCACTGTTTAAGTATAGAATCAGTACTTGAGCATCAGTCTTATTCCAGAACGGTAATCAATCTATACTCAGCTCTATACGCAACTTGGTTCTGATTAAAATATACCATAAGAGCCCAATTATTTAGGAAATCAGCGTTATTACTTCAATCCCGAATAGTACAATCCCCCATTAATGTATTGAAGTAAAGTTTAGTCCCTTCAGAAAAACCCTTTTTTTGGAGTTTTTAAAAAATTTTGGGGCCTGTGTATTAAATATCTGAGAAGAACGCTAAAGTTCAACCCTCTATTTGAATTATCGTCGAACAATTTATTGTAATGATCTATCTCTTCAATTGCATCAATTTTGATAGTGAACAGCTTTTTAGCAGAGCTGGTCAGTTAGTTAAACGACGAGAGGAGACACTCTTCGCGATGGGTGAAAACAAGGAATTTTTTTTTTGTCATCATGTTGTTTAAAGTTGAATATTAAAACTATTACGCGCAATTTATAACATGCAAATTTTTCTATTCTCGGTATCGGCCGAGATTTTTTTTTTAATTCTCAGTCTCTGTTTCGCTCTCGGCCGAGAACGAAAAACCTGACTCGGTCGACCCTTAGTGGCTAGATAAAGGATCGCTTGTTTTTTAAAAATTAACTGTCGATTCTTCATAGAGCGGTGCGAGGGTCGCTACACTGTGACATACATACATACCCTGCCAGTATACCCCAGCTGCGTCAGTATGTTAGCGACGAGCGTGACGGCGTGTGGCGGCCGGGCAGCGCGCCTCACTAGCGAGCCGTGCTCTACTACTAGTGTCACGCGTGCGAGGGTCGCTACACTGTGACATACATACCCTGCCAGTATACCCCAGCTGCGTCAGTATGTTAGCGACGAGCGTGACGGCGTGCGGCGGCCGGGCAGCGCGCCTCACTAGCGAGCCGTGCTCTACTACTAGTGTCACGCGTGCGAGGGTCGCTACACTGTGACATACATACCCTGCCAGTATACCCCAGCTGCGTCAGTATGTTAGCGACGAGCGTGACGGCGTGCGGCGGCCGGGCAGCGCGCCTCACTAGCGAGCCGTGCTCTACTACTAGTGTCACGCGTGCGAGGGTCGCTACACTGTGACATACATACCCTGCCAGTATACCCCAGCTGCGTCAGTATGTTAGCGACGAGCGTGACGGCGTGCGGCGTGGCGTGCGGCGGCCGGGCGGCGCGCCTCACTAGCGAGCCGTGCTCTACTACTAGTGTCACGCGGCTTCGGCTAAGACACGCTATCACCTGCACAATATAATACTCACTTTAACTAAGGACTTAAAAGGGATAACCACTTATAAAAATTAAGTTTTATCTATGGAACATTATGTTTATTTTTCTGTTTTCTTTGACATAATATTTCTTACAACACAAACAGATTTACAGTCACAACTAACCTGCAATATATCCACACACATGCACCCCGGATCATTCTGACTGGCAGTATTCGGACACAGGTACGACAGTAACTGCGGCACACATGTCTTTAATGCATCAGGCTTGCGAGCCGCGATGTGCTCGAACAGTGCGAATAAGGAGCTCTTTTCTACTGGTTCTGCGTGGGGCAGAAGTGATACGAGCGCTGGGGCGTGCCCCTCGAGAGGGTCCGGCGATACCTCGTAGAGGTTGGTCAGGATCCGGCAGAGAGGGTAGTTACCTGGATTTATATCAAGTATGAGACTCCAACATAGTTAACACAATCACAAGTTTATGTGGCTTTCCTGAGTTAACAAGCTACTTTTAGCACATGCTCATTACTTGGTATTAATGTAAGTTTATTCCATGCATGCTATTAATTGTGCTATGGTATGCTTCCGTGGCCTCAAAAAAAAATAAGTAAAAGAAAGTTCATTGCAACGATTTTTTAACCAACTTAAAAGAAGTGGTTTCTTGCTTATAATCTTTGAAATGCCATGCAGGTTATAATGGTTAAGAAACATTATAAAATATTAGGGGTTAAAGTATGAAATTGACGATTTGTACTGAAAATTTGAAATTAGTTTTTTTTTTATTTAACATATTTATTTAATCAAAATAATTACCATTGAAATGAAATTGTTTATTCTGTAAATAGGATATTGGAATCACATCCACGTCATCTTAAAAAAAAAAAAAAAAAATTGCTAGATGAGTTCGGCTTTTCCTATCTGACTACTCTGAGAAGAAAGGCCGAAACAAACTCAGAGGTCACAGTCTCTTTTAAAGTCCAGACATAATCTTGGTCAGGCCATATGAGGACCATGTAGATCTGAGGACCATCTAGTCTGAAATGGTCTTTTGAGAAAAGAACCACACAGATTTGAGTGGACCTGTCCTGTCAGTGCAAGCATTTGTCGGTAATCATGGAGCTCAACTCAGAACTTAAAGAGCTCAACTCGACGAACAATACCAAAGAAAGGACATTTGGGTAGGCCGCATAAACTACTCAAACTGCCAGACCATCATTGAAACTAACCGAGAAAGAAAAAAGTTTAGAATGTCGATGGGAAGTTTCTTGTAAAAGCGTATACATTGACCCATGAACGAGTTGCCTACTCTGTGGAGACGGGTGCAATGTACAGCAAGGTTGTATTTATTCCTGGTATTTAAACTATGAATATCGGAAATCTTCTTAAAATTTGATATATTTTTATGTACATACAATAGGTTTTCAAAAATATATTGTGAGGCTACAGTCAGAATATTTATTAAGTACTTAGAATTTTTCTCGAAGGGAATCTCTCGGACTTAGGTTGTAAATGGCTCGAACAGCCCTTTTCTGTAGAACAAAGATAGTATTAATGTCCGAACAGGTTTCCCATAGAAGAATTCCATATGACATAAGACTAAGAAAATAACTAAAATAAACAATTCTGGCTGTGTCTACGTCAGTTATCTGTCTAATTTTTTTAACAGCTTAAGCGGCCGAACTTAGCCTTCCTGACAAGTTTTCTATGTGTGGTATTATCTATACATTGCTGCCATCTAATAGAAAGGACATTTATGCCTTTGCGATAGAACTCTCGTGATCTAGATTCGACAAACTTTGTGAAAGCATTTTGTACTGCCTCCTGAGAAGAAAACTTTTTATCACGTAGAAAATTGTCCAAATCACGAAAAAATGGTAGTCCGTTGGAGCAAGGTCTGTCGGATACTGAGGGTGACGAATGGTTTCTAATTGCAGTTACTGTAGAGTTAAAACGGTTTCTCGTGCTGTATCAGGTCTCGCGTTATCATGGAGCAATAATGGTGAAGATCGATTCATGAGTCGGGGCTGTTTCACTGCTAGTTTTGCTATCATTGTTCGGAGTTCGGCACAGTAGACATCTGCCGTTATTGCTTGACCAGATCGGAAAAAGCTATAGTGAATAACACCATGCTGAGACCACCAAACAGTTACCATTACCTTTTTATTGGTAAGCTTTTCTTTAGGACACTGTAGCGGCGTTTGACCTGGGGTCAGCCATTGCATTTTTCGCTTACGGTTATCGTAAAGAATCCACTTTTCATCACATGTCACAATTCGATCCAATATTCCTTCATTTCTGTATCGATTCAACAAAGCAACACAAGTTTCAACACGCATTTTTTTTCTGCAGATCAGTCAAATCATGAGGCACCCATTTCTCTTTTTTTTTATTGATTTGACGCAAATAGTCAATATTGTTGGTAAAGTAACGTTAAACCATGCCGCTAATTCCTGGGTGGTTTGGCTCGGATCGGCTTCCACCATCTCTTTCAATTCATTGTTATTCACCTGTGTGGGAGGTCTTTCACGTGGATCGTTCTTCAAATCAAAGTTTCCATCATCACGAAAGCGTTTAAACCTCTTTTGCAATTAGCAATCCCCTCTCCGAACGCAATATTGATATTGCGAGCTGTTTCTGCCGCGTTAGTTCCGCGTTGGAACTCGTATTAAAAAATAACTAGAATTTTCGAAGTATCCATCTTTCTTGTCTAAGCTGAATAAAAAAAACAACTGAAAGTCGATAATCGAATGTTGCACATTTTTAAAAGAAAAACTTCATAGGTACCATGTGAATAAAGTTTCACTCAAAAATCTCAAACCATGAAGGTTCTAAGTCAATTCGAAGTACCTATTACAATAAAACGGCAATTTCATACTTTAACCCCTATTATTAACTCACAAGTTTTTAAAAATTTATGTAGTTTCAATGAACTTTTATAAATGTATCTATTTCAATCCACCAACCTGACATAATAGAATCCATGATAGTCTGCACATGCGGCTTCAACAGTACCGCGTGATGCACAGCAGCCAGTGAGAGGTACCGAGCCATGTGTCGCGATATCTCGCGGTTGCCTTTGTGCAGGAACTGCACCGCGACCGGTAGGAACAGCTCCATCACGCTCTTGTTGGCGTAGTTCTCCTTGTCAGATTGGAGCGGGAATGATACCTGTTTTTTTTTATGTGGAATAAGTGGAAATACCTTGTAAAACAGATGAAAACGTTCACTGAAATGCCACTGCCAATGCCATGTGTGCCTTTTAGTCTGAGCTAAATAAATGTATTTTCATTTTTAGAGTTCTGAGCTTCTGCTGTCCGTCTGTATGTCTGTCTGTGAGCGAGCTGTATCTCATGTACCGTAGCATACCATACCATAGATAGATAGTTGAAAATTTCACAGAGTATGCATTTCAACCGGACTTAAACAGACTGACTCATGCAAAGAAATGTTTAGAAGGTTAAAAATTTTAACTCTGCCTTCATTATATATTTATGAAGCGGCAAGAATGATAAAAAGCGATATAAGAAAATATGAAACATTTCGAAGTGCACGACATAAAAATGAGCTATGCGGAATTAGGTGTAGAACAGTTAAATTTAAATCTAGTATATTTGGAATGGGAGTAAAAATTTATAACAAACTACCAAATTGTATTAAAGATATTTCAGCTATGAATATCTTTGAAATTAAGCTCAAGGAATTCTTGATAGGTAAAGCGTACTACACAATAAATGATTTTTTTAATGACAAAAACTTGGTTTAGTGTTTTGGTTTCATTAATAATGTATGACTATGGAATGTATGTTTTAATTTTAATGTGTAATTTGACTAATGTATAAATATTTTTAATGTATAATTTGACTAAAGCTTATTAATTTTATAATATTTTTAAGATATAATTTGATTAATGCAAAGAGTGACTAGACCAAAATTAAGAATGTTTACAAAATAATAACGTAATAGAATATTGTACACCTTATAGGTATGTTACAGTGCTACTATTATAATTACTATAAGATCTTTTTCTACATGTAACAAACAATAAACATATTTGAATTTGAATTTGAATTCAATTTGCAAATTTATCTATGCTATTTGGAAATCGCAAAGATAAATTATCAAATTCGCAATAAAAATGTACGGTGGTACGGAACCCTACGTATGCGAGTCCGACTCGTACTTGGCCGGTTTTATTTTTCTTTTACGTTTAGACGTAATACAGAACAGCTTACCTGCAGTCACAATAAGCGTTTGGTGTGGTATCTAATGCCGAATCGATCGTAGTAACTAAACTAGGGCACCCTGACCCATTGGTTAAGGTTAGATTTGAACTGTGAGCAACTGCACACGAGCCGGGCGAGCGAAGCGAGCGCTGCTGCGGCAGCGGCCGGTTGACGCTACTTCCAAGTTGGTTGGACTTGGCTACTTAGTATTTTTTTTTTCTAACTTTATGTTAAAATTGTCCTTAAAATCACTGCTTTCACTAGTTAGGGTCAAATGGTCGAAAAAATTTAGAACTAAAATCTACAATCTGACGATTCATTTTAAGAGCTGTTTTGTAAAACAGCTAGTGATTACGTAAAACAGAGGATTCGACAAGCCATCTGCGACATATACAACATGTAAATTGCATTACAATTATTTTTTGTTGTTATTTGCATAGTTTTTCCATAATCTGTTAATGCATTTGACATTTCCATAGTCAAATCGTATGAGGCAAAAAAACTAACTTAAATCTAAAAGTATAATTTCATGCATGAGTATACATATTAATTATTAATAACAGAATAAATACATCTCATGTATTTTAAATAATATATCTCACCAAAACAATGCATGCTATAATGTCTGAAGCAATCTTAGCATGAGGTGGATCATCATCCCGGAGGTGACCGGTTGGCATCAGGTTGTGGTGCAAGCAGGACTCCAGCAGAGCCACAAGGGCTCCACAGTACTTGTCCAGAGTACTCGTCTCCTTTACACATGACGTCACTCTTGCAACACATATTTCTATCAGAGCCTGGTCTCGGTCGTTCCGACAGTAGTCTGGCCGTGAAGAAATCTCTGTCACTTGTTTCAACTGCAATACATATTGTTTTTTTTTTATCTTAGCATAAACAAAGCAATAGGAGTATGTAAGGGACTGGTGGCGTTTTGAAGTTTCTGCCTACCCCTATGGAAAGGTGTGAGTTTAAGTATGATGTTTTATTTATAATATGTAAAATTTAATCTTATCAATAGTGACGTAAATCTATGATTTACAACAAATGCACTGTCATGATAAGAAGATTATCTTGACAATATTAGTTGTATCTATAAATACATTGGTTCTGATTCAATAGTGATCTAGTATTATAACTTAGTCAACTGTTTTCAATAGCATTTCTCATTTATATTTATTATTATTATACAACCACAATGAAGTGTACTAATTACTTGTTTACATGGAGGTGATTGACTTGACTATTAATAATGTTACTAGCTATATCGAAAAGCAAATGCTTTACAGGAAAATCATTATTGCAAATAATAAGACTACAGTAAACACCAATAATTATTGAATAAATACTCAGAATTTATGATTCATGACTATTATTATTCAAGTGGTAGGCGCTACGTTGACTTGTTGATACTTGAATACTTGTTTATCCAACTAGGGATATAATATTGTACTTTACAGGAGTGACTCAGCTGTAATTTACATACTTTTCTAATTCTTGGTAACGCAGGCGAACAGGCTGTACAAGTTCTAAGTACTTAGCGTAGCGGTAAGGCTTACCACTTCGTTGAGGTCGTTAACTATGTCCGCGTCGGGGATCGCGAAGATGTCGCCGGCGCGGGTGAGGTCCCGCTCCGTCAGCACATGCTTCAGTAGCTCGTGCATCACGCCGCCGGCCCCTGCGCCTCTGCCTCGTCGCACCTTCACCTCACCGTAAACAACATTCACCTACAACGGCCCATCAATGGACACATCAACAGCCACCGCTACACAACCACCATACCACCATTATTCAACACACGTAACATGTATAACTGGTTTTTTACGTCCCATAACTCACTAGAAACCTGTACGAATATATAAAAATAAAATAGTTTGAGCAAAACACCGAAATAAGTGATCTTTTGATGCAATGCAGTGCAGAAGTACGTTTCGTTTCGTTCGGAAATATGATTGTCAATCAGTCAATGAACTTGTATAGGTTATATTTAGGTTCATTTTTTTTTTTCACCCTCTTGGCAATTGAGCCGATGAAGGCCGCTTTCCGAATTAGAACTTATTCGCTCATAGCGCTGACATCAATATATGGCGTTCCGAGTAAGATATCACGATTATGACAGCTGAGGGCTGTCAACAATTCGGAACGCTCATAAATGCGCTCACAGTACTCGCTCAACGTCAAAACTTGCATAACATCCCCGCATTCCGAGTTACGATGGAATCGATGTCAGCGCTGTGAGCGATTATTTTCTAATTCGGAAAGCGGCCCATATTTCTTTGGCCGCTTTCCGAATTAGAAAATAATCGCTCACAGCGCTGACATCGATAATTGGCGTTCTGATTATGATATCACGAGTATGACAGCTGAGGGCTGTCAACAATTCGGAACGCTCGTGAACGCATTGACAGACCTCGCTCTACGTCAAAATTGCATAACATATTTATTTGTCTTTATATCACACATCACTTCTTCTTCTTTGGTTAGGTGGTGAACGGTAGTAAGAAACACAATTTCGAAAATGCCATGTTAGTTTAAAGATAAGATGCGAGACAAAACAAAACAGTACAACTGTCATTTTTGATAGCGCTTACGGTGATATTAATAAAAGGCATGGTCGGCGTTATCGCAAGATGGCGTATGTCATGACGTCATCTATGACGAATTGACGATTCAAGACACAACGTTATCGTGCCCACGTTAATACGGAACGGTTGTTAGCGCGCTCAAATCGATTACAGCGTAACTCGGAATGCGGGGTAAGTAATACTATGCAGACAACATGGAACTAGGCAGACAAATAAAACACAGGTTTTCAGCTAGGCTAGCGCGGGACCACCCACGTCGCATAACAGACTCAAAATTTTGCAAAATTATCAAAATGGCCGCCACAGTTGATGGGATATCCCTATCGATAAAGTTTTTAACCGATAATCAAAATAAAAAATACAAGGAAGTGATAAGTTAATTTGTAAGTAGAACTACTATAATCTACTTATACTTCTATCTATCTACTTAGTTTAACTATTCAACCTATAGGTTGAATAGGTCTACTTACTTATTTATGAAAGTGAATTTAAATTTGGAAGTTCACTTTTTTTTTCATTCTCTAACTTTATTTATATTATAGTTAGCGTTATTTACCAATCAGTGATGATTGTAATGAACAAGGAATACAAACGTCACGATATAAGATGAACCCATCCTTAGCGATTAATATTACGATCTCATAGAACTTCCACATTCAAGTCGCAATCTGTCATCACACCGCATCACATTCACATCGCAGTGTCAAAAATGTTGGTAAATATATTGTATTTTTCGACAGATTGCAAATGAGATGCGAATGCGAAAGTTCTTAAAAATTACTGGAATTGCCCCTTTGAATAAAGAATGCATCAGTCAGTTTGTTTTTATAATGTCGATAGTGAGTGCCAATTACAGTCCCACACTAGTCTTGTCAAAAAGAACAGCTGGCTCAGCTGGCTGTCGTCGTTTGTCATGATGATGTCATGTGTCACATTTTTCTAAATATGTAATTTGAGGTTAATTTGGTAAAAATGAAACAATAATTTATTTAATAAAACGTAACAAAAACGAGATTTGATGTATCAATAAAGTATCTTCAATTTCTAATTATAATATATAAACTTTTAAGCATTGAATACTGATGATACCACGCCAATCAGTACCGAGTTGTTGATAACTCGTTTATTTATTGTTTAGGAAATCAAGTGAAACTTATTATTTGCGACCATATTGTATCGTTTCACGAATTATTATAAGTAATGCCGGTTCCATGCAGAAGGAGTTGTGGCAACAATGCAGTTTTGAAGGTAACTGTGTAATGTTCTTATCTAGAAACAGTAATTAGCAGTATGAGTACTCAGACCTTTTCTAATAATTGTTTGAATTATTCTAGCGACCAAAAACAGGCGATGCTCTCTGCAAAGAATGTTTCTTCTGGGCATTTGAAACAGAAATTCACTACACCATCACAAAGGCGGAATTATTTAATAAAGGCGATTCAGTTGCCATCGGTGCGTCTGGCGGAAAAGACTCAACAGTACTTGCGTATGTACTGAAAACTTTAAATCAAAGGTACAACTATGGGTTGAACCTCATGCTGCTGTCAATAGATGAAGGTATCACAGGATACAGAGATGACAGCCTTGAGACTGTCAAGCAGAACCGGGATGACTATGAGATGCC
Source organism: Xanthia togata (assembly GCA_963853775.1). Taxonomy (NCBI): domain Eukaryota; kingdom Metazoa; phylum Arthropoda; class Insecta; order Lepidoptera; family Noctuidae; genus Xanthia; species Xanthia togata. The sequence continues at coordinate 3,621,083 of OY970802.1, read as the reverse complement.
TTTGAAGATACTGTCATACAAAGACTTATATGGTTGGACTATGGATGAGATAGTGGCTCAGATTGGCAGGAAGAACAACTGCACCTTCTGTGGGGTATTCAGAAGACAGGCCCTGGACCGAGGGGCAGCCATGCTGGGGGTGAAGTGTATAGCCACAGGACATAATGCTGATGATATTGCTGAGACTGTGTTGATGAATGTTCTCAGAGGTGACATTGCAAGGTTGAAGAGGTGCACAGCTGTAGCTACCGTAAGTGATTAAATTATGAACTCAGTATAGTACAATTACTTATTTTAAAGGTTCCATGTGATGTTACAAAACTCCTTAACCATCAGATTTTTTTTTAAAGTTTACCTTAAAAAAATATCAGCAATAATATCCCTCCAATGTTTCTTACAATATTTTTGTTCTCTTCAAGGGCAGTGAGGGCACATTACCAAGAGTAAAGCCCCTAAAGTACACATATGAGAAAGAGATAGTGATGTATGCACATTACAAGAAGCTGGTCTACTTCTCAACTGAATGTGTATTTGCTCCCAACGCTTACAGAGGTCATGCACGGGCTCTGCTCAAGGATATGGAGAAGATCAGGCCTGCATGTATCATGGATATTATCTACTCAGGTAGTTATTTATTTAATATTTTATGCACAAGTAAAAATGACACCAATGGCATAACATAATAGGAATTCTGACATGGTTAAGCGATTGACTGCTGCGCTGCGTGTCGCGGGTTTCCCACTTGGAACAAATATTTGTATGACCTACAAGTAGTTGTTCCGGTTCTGGCTGTTTGTGTTTAAACATTTGTAAATGCACCCACAATACAGGAGAAATTCCTAGTGTGGGGCAACAAAAAAAAAATACCCTTCCAGTCTACATTTATGTAAATACAATTATTTAGCTGTGTTGTGAGTTACGCTGTAATCAATTTGAGCGTGCTAACACCCGTTCCGAATTAGCGTGAGCGCGATAACGATGTCCCATGAATCGTCATAGTTGACGTCATGACATGCGCCATCTTGCGATAACACCAACCATAATTTAATATCACAATGAATGCTGTCAAAATAAACAGTTGTTTTGAGTCGCATCATATCTTTAAACTAATGTGGCATTTTCGAAGTTGTGCTTCTGGATATCGACGCCACCCAACCAAAGAAGAAGAAATTTATGGTATAGATACAAAGAAATATGCAAGCAATAAGCAAGTTTTGTTGTTGAGCGTGCACTGTGAGCGCGTTCACGGATGTTCCGAATTGTTGATGTCAGCGCTGTGAGCGATTATGTCCTAGTGCTAATTAGAAAAGCGGCCTTAGAAAACATGCAAAATTGACACTATAAATAAATGATTTCCATCTTACATAAAGCTGTAATTTGATAAATTGACTTAAAAATAGTAAGTGAATTGATCAAATGACAGCTTTAATTTTGTATCCAGCACTTAGAAAATTTTAGTTACATAACATTGGTGGTTATATCCTAATTAATATTATAAATTTGAGTGCGTTTTTAGGGTTCCATACCCAAAGGGTAAAAACGGAACCCTATTACTAAGACTTCACTGTCCGTCCGTCCGTCTGTCACCAGGCTGTATCTCATGAACCAAGATAGTTTAGACAGTTGTAATTTTCACAGATGATGTATTTCTGTTGCCGCTATAACAACAAATACTAAAAACAGAATAAAATAAATATTTGAGGGGGGCTCCCATACAACAGACATGACTTTTTTTTACCGTTTTTATAGATAATGGTGCGCTTCCTGCGCGAGTCCGACTCGCACTTGTTTTGTTTGTTACGCTTTCACGCTAAAACGGCTGAACAGATTTGGATGAAATTTGGCACATGGGTAGACCGTGACCTGGATATTTTTATCCAGATATATTCCCACGGGATCGAGACTTATGGTGAAACCGCGGGGCGCATCTATTATAAAAATACAATCTTTTTATTCCAGGTGAAACCATGTCAGTAAAGGAACAAGTCTCTCTCCCTACACAGAGGATATGCAGTCGGTGCAAGTTTGTGTCGTCTCAGGAGGTTTGCAAGGCGTGTGTCCTCCTTGAAGGACTCAACAAAGGCCTGCCTAAACTTGGCATTGGCAAGAGTTCCAAAGCAAAGAGGATGCTTGAGGAATACCATGCTAAGCAGGCACAGACAGAATCTGGGGCACTACAGGATGTCATTAAAGATTTGAATGATACCAGTATAGCAGTAGATAGTAATAAGAGAATCAGTAAGAAGAATAATGCAAACAAAGAGAATGCAAGCAATAATGATACATGTAATAAAAACAATTGTTGTGGAGAAAGCTGTAAAAGTAAAACTAATGTGGATCCAGCTACCAGTAATAAGAAACTTAATATGTTATTAGAACAATATGGCTTAGATGAGACTTCAACTGCAGAGAAATATCATAATAGTAAGGAAAATGGAGTGACAGATACAAACATATCTGATCATTCAGACGACGAGACTCCTTTCAATGGACAGGAAGAAGACGACACATGTTCAGCCTCATGTGGTGGTATAAGTGTGGGTTTTTGACATCAATAAATCAACATAAATATTTTACAAACTTTAATTTACTTCATTTATTACACCACTAGACTTAACAGTATTATTTCTACCCTCGAGGTTCAAAACTATATTTTGTAAATTTATTTTTAGCCACACTCCAAACAAGGCAAATGCATTAGACTTTTTAGCTACAGCACCTAGGCACGATAATAATACCTGTACAATCACTGACAAAATGTCTACCTTCAACATCACAATTTCCTACTAAAAATTTACATCTGATCAATGGTTCTAATACTTATTATGTATAAAGAATCTGTTATAAAATAACACTAAATTATGCTATTACTGAGAATCAAAATAGCACCTATACAAAATATGGTGCAGCCTGTGAAATTGTACCACGAAAATATATCAATCTACGCTGTACAAATTGATAGAGTAGTTGATTTCACGAACAATAGCAATTTATGACGTGCGCTTGTGAATTGCAAGGACTGGAGTCGCGCCACAACCGAAGTCCGTTAGACGCCGCGCTAGTGTCTGTGTTATTGCATCAAATTGCATTTAAAAAAATGTAGTTCCGCAATTTTCTGCCGGACTTCAGTGGTGGCGCTAACTCTATAATATGTGTTTACGGTATGTTCACATCTACGTAATGAAGGCTGGTGCTCTGGACTCTATCCTCTCCCGACAGATCGGGCAGTGGTCAGTAATGTTGTCTGAACAGTCCTCACAGAGGCACACGTGGCCGCAGGGAAGCAAGATGATCTGAAAAATAGTATTAAATATGATAACGTTTAATACCTATGTATTTGTTATCTTCACCCTGCATAAAGTGTTACGGTCTGCAACGAAAGTCCATTAAAACTGTCAATTTTACATTTTGTATTTTTTTAATTTTTTTTTTAAATCTGCTAATCGTCTGTCGTTGCTGACTGTACCTAATACCTATAGTACTATGTGATGCCTACCTCTTTAGGGTTTTCCGTGCACACTACACACAGCTGAACATCGGCGAGATTCTTCTCCCGCGCATGCGCACGACGCTCCCGGCGCCCTGCCGCGAGCTGTTTCTTCATGGAGTCTTCGAGTGCGCGGCGCCGGCGACGCTTCATGTACTTGTAAGCCACGCGACACGACGCTGCCGCTGCTACCGTGCCGAAAATTACTAGCAATACTCTGTGAATTTAACATTTGAATTAGACAAGACCAATTCTATTGCTAAGTATCTAATATTGCGCTTTCGTGCGTATCACATCTCTGGAATGACCCACGTTCACCATACCGATAAGTTGCAGACTTCACGTATTAATCAATAGTTTAATGTTTGGATTTATATTTTTTTATTTATATTAGCTTATAAATATTCTTTATATACTTTGTTTATTGTATTTCAATGGGCCCTAGTTGCCTTAAATAAATAAATAATAATAATACCTTAGAAAGTCCCTTGAACTGGCCAGCCGTTTCAGTAAACTTGATTTAGTAGCTGTCGTCAGATACAAGGGAAGCCCATCTTTAGGCGGCTGTATTTTCATCTCGCCACTGTTACTCCGGCTGAGCTCTCCTATGGCCGTGATGTAGGAGCCGTCCCGAAGCATCTCTTCCATGGTCTGCAGACCTCGCTGGCGCACGCCAGAGAAGAATCCCCACACGTGGTCGATGACACCAGGAGACATGGGCTCGAACTTGTCTGATATGACGTCCATGTCTGTAAAAAATTAAACTCAAATATTTTATGCCACTCATGTGGTAAGGTAAGTAGATACATTCAAGATGTCCAGCACCTGACATGAATCCTGGAGGAGCACAGTAATTACAAAGTATAAAAATTTAACTGACTTTACATTTAGTTTAAGACAAATAAAGAGAAAGATTATATCTGGTTCCAATCAACTAAAACAGGAAAAATTGAGATCATGAGAAGACACTTTTGTATTATATTATTAGAACTCAAATTGCATTACCAAACCAACAAAATATAAATGATTAATAAGATTGTATTCAATTCCTTTATCTGAAATGTAGGACAAAACTATAAAAAAAATCAATAGACAGATTTCCTTACCAAGTAACTCGGCAGTGAGTGCGTCCACCACCTCAATGCTAAACTTTCCATTGTTGAGCACAAAGGGTGTGCAGTTGCACACTTCATGTATAGTGCGCGTCTGATCCGACCAGAAACCCGCGGATGTCCTAGCTATTACATGTTCTTTGATTGTGAGCCTGAAATTAATAAGACACAAATTTTTTAAAACATAATCTTATAATTAATGCAAAATATCAGCATTATTAAAACATAATATTTTTTGAAGTGTTAATCACAGGTAAGTACATACTAAACACAGATGGTCAATAGTTGTCCTCCAATCCCCTCAAGACGTGTTGTTGTGATTAATTAATCTATTTGGATAACACTTTACAGAAGTGTGTGAAGCTTTACATAAGTCTTAACATTAGTGTAATATATTTACTACACAACCTTGTTTCTGTTACAAGAAATGCAAAATACATATAATAGTTGATGTACATATTTAATTCATTATTTTGGCGAATTTTACCACATTACAGTGCATTGAGTGCATGCAATTATTTTAGCAGATGACTACTGAAATAATTGCATAAAATAGTGACAATACTGTGGTACAAAGTATGAACAGGGCTGAGTGCCCTGTTCATACCATGCAGACTGGATATTTTTAGCACAGTATGAGTTACTCTCATGTAGTTCATTTGGAAACAAGAAAAAATAATCAAAAATAGCAATTCTTACAGGATGCAATGCCATTATAGCTAATTATAACTGCAAGATAGTAAGAGGCCTATATGCAGATTCTTCATATTTTAGAAACAATAAGAAAATAGATAAGGCCCTAAAGGATAAAATAAAATATCAGGAACATAATAATGTTATCCCTTAAAAATGTATTAATAATCTAAACAATTTTTGTAACTGCCAATATTGTAATGGAAAAAGTATTATTTTTTCTCAGTGACAATATAATTATTATATTTATTTCATTTAATATTAATCCACCTAACTTTATCCTTACTAACACATAAATGAAATCTTGTACCTAACTAATATTTGTATAGCAGATAATGATGAAACATGTAGACCTTTTAGTAATGTCTATGAACATCCTATGTTGTGCACCGTTTCTGTCAAATAAATTACTTAGACTTTTTTTTTACAACAATGGTTTTGAATCCTCACCTCTGCACCACACCTGTCACTGAGTTGTTATAGTTGCTGGTGATGGGATTGCCGAGTGGCTTCACCAATCCCCTGATCACCACATACGGGATGGTGTTGTTGGAGTACTTGTTGATCTCCTTGTTCAGAGTCGAGTCTATGTCCAGCACAGGAGCTGTCTGCAATGTTTTTATGACACTTTATGCAAGATTTATCCAAGGTTTGTAAAAGGTAGAATAAAATTGTTGTTACAGATTATATCCAATCTTAGTAATCAAAGGTATTGTGTTTACCTGCAAGGCATTCAGGATATGTTTACATTTGCTCAGCTGTTTCACACAAAAGCCCAGAATAAGGGAATCTATTCCAAGAATCACTGTTTCGCCGATTATTTCCGAAAAGAAGTCCATGGCTCTTTAAGATTTATTGTACAGTTTTACCATAAATTATTAGAAGTATTGCGTAACTAATCACGCTGTTTCAGCTCATTTTAATCCACAAATTAATTAACTTTTCTAAAAATCCTCAATCACAGACAGATTCATGACAGATTCTCACTGAGTTGATGAGCTTGAGTTTTGACATTGACATTAACGTTTCGTTCGTTACACAACAAGTGATCCATCCAACCAATACGGTTTTTAGTAACCGATTGTTTTTTTTTCCCTTACCCTCACACAAATTAAAGTATTTTTATAGTTTTTCGCAATATTATTGTATGGAAATATGAAATATGGCTAACTAGTGAACTAAAATATTTATTATAATATGTTAACCACCAAATACATCGAATATTTAGTTTTAGATGTAAAAAAGTAAGTATTTGGAAACTTTCCAAATGCCTTTTTACAACTAAAATAGGTACATCAAATTCAGTGTTATAATTGCAATTCATTTAAATATTCTAGTTCATTCATATTTTCAGTATTATTGCCAAAAATCAAAATAGGGGCCTTATTATGAAGTAATGCCATCATTATTCCACTGCGAAAAAAGGATGGTGCTAGCAGCCTCATAAAGCACCGTCTCTCACTCAAAATTCAAAATATTTTATTTCACTTTAAACCTACATGGGCACATATGAAACGTCAGAAGCTAGGTGCACGGTTCCAATAATAATTGGTCATTTCCTATGGAGAAGAGCCGGCAAGAAACTCCACGGTTACTCTTTTAAAAATAATTGGCTTTTACAATATTTTCAAGTGTTATTAGGTATGGGAGGACAGTGTAGGTCTTTCAACAAGTACAGCCCGATTCAAGCTTAATGGCGGCTCGGAACATGAGGCGAGTCGCTGCGCAGTAACGAATTCATGTCACCGCGGGGGTGAGGGGTGCGGTACTGCGCAACGAGCAGCTAACTTCCGAGCCGCCATTAACTTTGAATCGAACTATACCAGGTACGTCAACAAATCTACAGTCCACTAAGCCTACAGCGTTCTCACATTCACAAAATAGAAAATAATCTAGTATGAGATAAATAAATTATTAAAAATAAAAACGTATTTACGTGTTAGACGCGAAAAACATGACCACTTTTTGGGCGGTCGTGTGTATAGGTACGGTGTACAGGTTTTCAGGCTTGGTCGGGTAGGGATTTGTCTTTTTTATAATCGGAGATCTTCGAATCCGATCATAAAAACCGAATGTAGAATAGGGGCCAGATGATGAGTATACTTAGCGTCTATTCAAATCATTGTTTCCAATAGATGTTATTTTCACTTAAACAAACATCAACTGTATGGAAGTCTAAATAAAGTAAGTATTAGAGTAAAACAACATTTCGCATTCCTTATCAATGTAATTTGAAGTAAATTAGATCTAGCGTTGGCAGTGGACAGTTTAATTTCTTCTCCTGCGTACTCTTGATATTCTCCAGGCGTTCGGTTCCTCGTACTTGTTGTAGAGCGGCTCTAGTCTCTGGTTCTTCTTGAACTTAGACAGTTTGGTGGGGTCGGAGAATTTGAAGAATGCTGGTGCGAACTCCACCAGCCACTTTGGGTCTATGGTGGTCACTTCGCGCATGTACTCCTTCGTAGTTTGGACGAGCTCGTGGTAGATTACCCTGATTATAAAAAAAATATTACATTACAAAAAACCGTGAGTTTATGTATGTAAATAAATAAAGGCAGTGTATAGAGTACCGCTAGCGGCACTATCCCTATCAGATAAAGTGCCGCTAGCGGCATAATAGTGGAGCTGCATTGGCCCGGTTAAAGTTCCGTAAGCATTTCACTGTCACTTGTTATTTTGTTTGATTGTTGAGGTTAGTTCGCTTTAAAACACCATATCCCCAAAACATTACATTCTCTTGTGCCTAAACGGACCCTGGCGCCCCGCGGCACCGCTCGCTTCACTCGCTCGTCCCGTGCATTGTGTGGTCACAGTTCTAACCTAACCTACCTTTCAGCCATTTTCATTTGCCACTTCATTTTTCGTAAATTCAGTAATTGTAGTGACTTTTGATATAATTATGTAAAACAAATACGATCAATCAATACAAAGAGCAGCGAACTAACCTCAACAATAAAAAAAAAAGACAGTGACTCAGTGACAATGACAATGCAATGCTTACGGCACTTTAGCCGGGCCGAGGCAGCGCAATTATTAGGCCGCCAATAGCGGCACTTTATCCAATAGGGATAGAATGCCGCTAGTGGCACTCTATACACTACCATAAATAAATTAATAAAATATTGGAAACCCTAATAAAATGTTTATTCGCCCATAGGTTCAGGTTATGGCTTTTCGGGCATTGGTGCGAACCCGAAAAAACCCTGGACTGAGATAATTATGATGATAGAGAACTGGTTTATTTTTTTAAATAGTTTTCAAACTTTTTTTAAAGTATTCATCAAGTCCAACACTTAAAATATTACCATTCCGGCTGCCTATTGAAGAGTGCACTAGAAGGATGTATGTAGACCACCTGGCTGTCTACCAGAGTCCTGTACCCCTCCTGTGGGTCCTTCTTAGCCGCGTTCCTGAAGAAACCGGAGCATATCGTCTTCTGTATGCGCACTGTGTTCTTACCTGCAGATACCACGTCCAACTTGTGCCTAGCGAAAAAAATATAAGTTCGAGTTGGAGTTACATTAAAGACTAAACTACATTATTTATAGGGCTAAATTTACTTGATTTTTATAATGAGGCAAAATTGACAGATCCAAAGACAATCTATGACAATAATTTTGATTTTGAAGGGTTAAAAAACCGGATGTTTTAACACTTAGGAATGGTAATATCCTGCAAATGATTTCAATATTTTTTGGGAAGTTGGAGGATCCACATAGATGTATCGTATTGACTATGTAGTTTAGTGGCTAATATGATAAATGATTCAAATGTTTAGTTGTTTATTGACACGCAAAATTGATTCAATTCGTTGTTGAAACTTACCTATCCATAATACCAAGCAGTTGTTTCCTAACATCCTGCGCTCGTTTCAACGTGCGGATCTGCACAAAGTTCTCATAGCACCACGCGTTAGAGAACTTATTGTTCCTCCAACTATTATATACGGCTAACAAGGTCAGGTGGTCGCCTTCTGGCTGGTTGAACTTCGCCTTCTTTTGGTCAGCCAGCGCCTGCTTATCTTTGGGTCGATAGAACACGTTCTGGACGCTCAACATTGATACTATGGTTAAGATTTCGTCTGAGCATTGTAGTGCTACAGACATGATTAGGATTTTTGATAGGTTTGGTTCGAGCGGAAATTCGGCCATCTGTAAAGTAAAAAGAGTTTTTTTATTTCGTTGGGTGATAAATTCAATTCAATTCCATTTATTTCAATCAATGTCAGATCATACACACAATACATAATATCAAAATTCAATTAAAATAAATATAAAATTAATGTGATATGTCAAATGATAAAATTAAAATCTAAAATTACATAATTAAATTCAAATCAAAATAAAAAATCAAAAAACAACTAGGTATAAATAAAATTAAAACTATTAACAATAACTTTCAGACAATTGTTTGTTTGTCATTACATTTACCATATAACAATGGTTAATGTACTGACAATCAAACCTGTTCGCAAATACACTCATAAAAACTAACTAAATAACTCAAATAAAGACGTTTAGAACTTGATAGAGATAATAGACTAGACGCCATGAGATTTATGTCTTCTGCATACGGTTTAATATGCAATGATTGACGCGCGTTCGTGAAATGCAATAACTATACCAACTATAAAATCTGCCATTATGAACTCTATCTCATACAATGTACGGCTTATTTTTATGAAGCAATAAAAATATGTCTAATAAATGTTAAGCGTCGATTGTTTTGGTCTACATACCCTGCGACCGAGCCGGGTGAGCAATCCCTCCGAGTCTAACGCGGACAAGGAGTGCAGTTGTTCTAGCGCCATGATGAGCGACTCCACCGGCGGCGCGTCCATGAAGTCGAAGTGCAGCAGGTCGTTGATTCCCATCGTCTTTAGTTGAAGTACCTGTTATATATATACGTATATCGTTAATTTAAAACTTAACTTCAAATTAAGAATAAGGTCCAAATTTTAAACTCTCAAGCACATATTTGAGATTTGAAACCAAAGGTGTTTGAGTTGAGTTTACTATAACAGATGTCAGTTTTAAATCGAGATTGATGACGTAGCATCTTTTCAGGATACAGGCCAAATAGAAGATTACTTTCAAAGAGGATTTAACATTGATGGAACCCAGTTAACTAAACATCAGGGATCTGATCGGGAATCAAACCTCACGGTATAATTATATAATTAATGTATACAAGATATTGTGAATTTTTTTTTAAAGAGTAACGGTGGAGTTTCTTGCCCATTATCCTCCATACGAAAACGACCTTTTGGAATGGGCGACTAGAATCATTTTTTTTTTTTTTTTGTAAACTTTGAAGTTCATACGTGCCTTTTTTGTGCCTAATTGAAATAAATTATTTGACTTTGACTTTGACACGGCTTCTCTGATGTCCCTGACATTGTTACTGCAGTAAATACTTACGGTGGTGGCAAGGTTGGTACGCTGTATCTCAGGCACTGGCGTGGGTAACATCTCGTCTCTGTAGGCGCGCTCCGTGTACAGTCGGTAACACTTGCCAGGGCCCGTCCGACCGGCGCGACCCGCTCGCTGTTTTGCTGCTGCCTGTACCAAACAAACATTCAATAAAGGAAGATAAATAAAGATTATAAACTTTAAATTGTGAAAACCATACAGGATCTTGAAAATATTAGTTTTGTCTTTCCTTTCGCTTCCCTGCAATCAGAATCTAAATAATCTAATCTGTGGGAGTGATTTCGTGAAAGGGACGGAAATGTGTCACAGGAAGCCGGGGAAGTGCGCGCTATTTGATTTGACCAATGAGCGCGCGCGGTGCTAGAGATGGCCGTCAGGTAGGACCTTCACGACGCCCCCCGCCCGTTTAAGGTTGCTTATTACCAAGGTGAGATGTCATATGACACATCAAATGCGACCAATTTAAGGCTCACTCCTTTTTTTTCAACCGACTTTAATAAGGAGGAAGTTCTCAATTCGGTTGTTTTTTTTTTTTGTATGTTTGTTACGCGATTACTCTGCCATTTATGAATAGATTTTGATGATTATTTTTGTGTTTGGTAGGTATGTCCTACCAAACACAAAAATAATCATCAAAATAATCTTCAGAAGTGGTCCCATATAAGTTTGATCAAGATCTGATGAGGGGTTTTTGAGTTAGCTTCAATAATACGTATTTTTCCCACCTAGTATATGTGGACGATGTTCTAATAGTTCCTGTCACTGTAATTTACATAGCAGGTAGTGGTATTCAAATTTTTGTGGGGGTTTGTGTAGTTACCACAACTAAAAAGTGAAAAATAAAAACTTTTTTACAAAAAATAAAACCGACTTCCAAAAAAAAACACTAGAAAGTGAAAAATAACTTTGATTTCGGAAGTCGGTGGCAAAAAAACGAAATTTTCTAGTGTTTTTTTTTTTTGGAAGGCTTTTTTATTTTTTTGTAAAAAAGTTTTTTAAATGTCCCTTCTATTTCGATTCTCATCAAGTCTGTGGAATTTCGGCAGGTCTATTAATTTGAAAATGTAGTATTTACCTGTGAAATAGGCGTCACAACCAAAGAGTCCATTCCAGTCTTCGAATTATAAACTTTCTGCTTTACAAATCCAGGATCGACAACATAATAAACTCCGTCTATGGTCAGCGAAGTTTCCGCAATGTTGGTAGCTATGACGACCTTTCTTGAGCCGGGGGGTGCTGGCTCAAAGATACGAGTTTGCATTTCAGAGGGCAACGCGGAGTATACAGGTAGAATTATTAGTTCTGGTACATCAGGGCCCAAAGACTTCATTCTTTCGTAAAGAATCTCGCACGCTGTATCAATCTCTTCCTGACCAGTCAAGAACAGTAGAATATCTCCTGGCGGTTCCCTCAAATGTATTTGCATCACAGTTATCAGAGACGCGTCCAGATAATCAGTTTCCGGTTCCTTAGTATACATAACTTCAACTGGGAAGGTTCTACCAGGGATAGTGAAGATGGGAGCTTCGAAGAAGTACTGCGAGAACTTGACGGCGTCTAGAGTGGCGGAAGTGACGATCAGTTTGAGTTCCGGTCGCTTTTGGACGGCTTGTTTGAGCAAACCAAAGAGTACGTCTGTGTGGATGGTGCGCTCGTGAGCTTCGTCCAACATGATGACGGAGTAGGATTTGAGGTCCAGGTCCATGAGGCACTCGCGGAGTAACATACCGTCTGTCATGTACCTGCGAGAAGAATAAAAGTGTTCATGTATTTTGATTTAAAAGTGTTCATGGTGTTTCTTGCCCGTTCTTCTCAATAGGAACGCAGTACGTTTTAAAATCTCTTTCTGGGTGACAGACTTCATTTGACATTTCAAAAGACCCTGTTGTTGGATTAATGACCTTAATTTTATTTAAAAACTAACGACTCGAAAAGCGACTTTAATTAGGGTTCCGTACTAGAAGGGTGCCAAACGGAACTCTAATACTAAGCCTGCGCTGTCCGTCCGTCTGTCTGTCAGCGGGCTGTAACTCATGAACCATAAAAAATTGTGCATCAGGTAAGTAACACTTTTTTACATAAACTAAAGATTACAGTGATATATTAAGTTAAAATGTGGCCTGACGTCACGCGTCACCTCGGTAGATTTATACTGAGTTGTGACGTAGCGAGCCCCCACTCCCTCAACTTTAATGCGTTTTATCTTAGTTTTTTTTTTTTATTAATACGAAAAAATACGTATTTTTTTCACCACTCCCGCACGAAAGAAGTGTCTTTCCTCTACGAAAACAGTGAGGATAGTTGGTTTTTCCTCACTGCTTGAACAGTGAGGAAAGTAATGATCCCGTTTAGAAACTAACCTTGCCTGATTTTTTTATGTTAAGTTTTAAAGATATTTTAAAATATAAAGAATTATTTTGATTTGCTTTGTGTCTATTTAATTTATTTACCTATGATGACTGAATACTTTATTGCTGGGAGTGGTGAGAAGTATTGTATGCAACATGTGAGCAAGTTCATTTGCTATTCGTTTTGTTGAGTCTTTCGCTTACTCAGGATTGAAATTTATAATCACTCGCTGCGCTCGTGATTCTATTTTTCAATCCTTCGTTCGCTCAAGACTCAAAATCAAAACTCATAAGAAAAACGAACTTTCCTCACATGTTGGATAAATAACTATTTATTATCGGACTGACGGACTAAATAGAATTTCCTTTTTTTTCACATCCCTGTCCCTTTTTAGCATCCTTGTTTAATTGAGTAATGATTATTATCACATATGCACACAAATATAAATAATTGAAATGTTTCTTTGTAATGTCAAAATAACAGCTTTTTACTAAATGCATAACAATGTTAAAGGATCCTATTTGACAGCAAGCATACAAATATGATCATATCCGTCTAGCCTCAAAAATTGCTAAATCAAACACGGCTAAATCGTTATCTATCTTAATTAGGTATGACGTTTATATGATCATATAAGTGTAATTGTAAAAATGAAGAATAGCATCATTTAAATATTATCATAGAATTTGACAGATATGAACTCACTTTTGTATGATAAATATATGATAGTGTTTAATTGGGGCCTTAGGCTACTTTAATTCATATAAAAAATTTGGACCTATGTGGAAAAAGATGGTTAAAGTAGACTCACTTGATCACAGTTTCAGGACTCGTGCAGTCTTCGAACCGGATGGTGTAGCCGACCTCCTGCCCCAGCCGGCAGCCGAACTCCTCGGCCACTCTCTTGGCCACAGACATGGCGGCCACACGACGAGGCTGCGTGCACGCGATCTTACCGCGAGCGGTCAGACCGCATTCCGCGAGGTACTGAGTGATTTGGGTTGTTTTGCCGGAACCTGTCTCTCCAATTACTATCAGGATTTGGTTGTCAGCTACAGCCTGGGTTGGTAAAAAGAGTTTAGTTCAGATATTATTATAAAGTATAGTTTAATAGGTCTATTACAATAATGGGTATATTCCGATATAACGATTAGACGCCATTATATCGCCCGCCTTGCCTTTCGCTGTCGTTAATTGTGATCATTGTAAAAAAACAGTGCGACGAGTTAGTGATGTGCGTGTGCAGATTCACTAACATAGGCTGTCGATTGTATTCTTCAATTTGTCAACAGATACAGCCTGGTTGAAAGACCAATGTGAAATCTTGTTTTATAGGTACTCATTTTGATTTTCTCATAATGTTTTTTTATTTATTTAGTTTTTGCTATATTTTGTTTATTTATATCATCTTCTTATATGCATATTGTTTTTTATTTAATATTTTTTCAGGAACTCTATAGGAATTTTTTAATACAAAACTGGAAGAATCGATAACTTTCCGATTTAGTCAATCACTAGATTATAGGTAAAATAAATGGCTTTTGCACAGTACAACGATAGCGATCGATGTTTTGGTATGAGTGAGTTGTACGGTGCATGGTAAATGCACGCTGTGTTTGATGAGATAAGGTTTATAATATTGATTGTGTAGTACTTTCTGATTTATGAATTGCAATTTTGAGCGCGACTTCGTCCCAATAAATATTGGGTTTACTGATCTGCATGTGTATTTGTGGCGAGGTGGTGGGGACAAACTGGATACATTGGGTTTCGATACATTTTCAACTACCGGGCATATCTCCTTCTTTCTTATATCTATAAAAATATTACTGAATGTAAAACAAGTTTTCGAGTTATATTGAATAAGTAATGGACTGGGCCGGGTACTTAGTAGATAGATAGTCGGTTGCACTTATATGAAGTAATTCATACACACCTTAGTCAATTCATCCCTCAACTTATAAATAGGCAGTGACTGCCTCTGCTCCAAAAGAGACAAATTCGTCTTCTTCCCAAAAGAAGACTTCTTTCCACCAATCACATGCTTCTTCCACTCTGGTAGATCTTGAGGAGTTATCCCCGTTCCTCTCATATTAGCAGCTAAAGCTCGACCATCACTCTCTGGCAGAGGATCTATCCAATTTTTATTCAGTCCCATAGGTACACTCTCCATCTCTTGCTCTCTCTGTATCATCTTCTGTTCTCTTCTCTCCTTGGATAGCGCTGATTGCATCATAGCAGCTTGTGCCAGGGAACCGTCTGGGTTCTTCACAATTCTGACAGGTGACAGGTCGTGCAGCGCGCGGCCGTGACCTTGTAAGAACGGTGGTTCATCCTCTACAAGTTCTATCTCGATGTCAGCCTCGCCGTCTTCGTCTTTCGGTAACAATCCTGTCTCGTCATCGAAGTCCGGCAACTCGCTCTTGTCTATTACGCCTGATGATATCATCTGTGAAGTAGAAATGAGTTTATTAATGGCATGTATTTAATTGTACCTCAAATAATCCCCATTTTGTATTTCTAAAAATATTGTCGAACTCCAAATCCATACATATTATTTTAAGTATATTCGAAAGTAACTCTGTCTGTCTGTATGTTAACTTTTCACGCCTAACCACTGAACGGATCTCGATAAAATTTGACAACGAGACAGATAGCATCCCGGAGAAGGACATAGGCTACTTTTTTGTCGCAAAAATAACCCGAAGAAAGAAATGACAGTTATGAACGTTATAAAATTTTGTATGGGAAACCTATCGTTTCTTAAATTAGGGCTATGAAAATTCAAATTTATGCTTTTGGTAATAATCCATACTAATAATATTATAAATTCGAAAATAACTCTGTCTGTCTGTATGTTACCTTTTCAGGCCTAAACCACTGAACATATTTCGATAAAATTTGAAAAAGAGATAATTGACATCACAGGGAAGGATATAGGCTACTTTTTATGTCAAAAATAACTAAAAAATTATATTGACTTTTTTATGTACTTAGCTATTTTCAAGAGATATAAGGGATTGGGATTATAGTCAAAGTCCGTATTCTTGAGGTTACATTTAGTCTTTATTTAATTAAAATCGGTCGACTCGGTCTAAAGTTATAACTACTTGGCTTTGAACTGCGATTTTGAGTTTACCCGTGTAATCGTTAGTTGGGGTCATTGTGCAAATGACGCAGGATTTTCTGCAGGATAGTGACCCTCATCCATACAATGTATCATAGTTTTTTCTTTAATCTTTTCCACAGTTTCATACTTCCGTCCATAATATCGACACTCACTAATATTATACATAGTTACGCAAGTTACTATTATACTCATGTCTGTTATCTTTACGCCCGCATCGTAACGCCTAGATAGACCTGACATAGGATACTTTTTATGCCAGTAGGTAGTACGTTTCCGTGGGATACTTTCCGACCACCACCCGGGCGAAGCCGCGAGCTAAAGGTATAATTCATATTTTGGGGTCACAGTTCTAATCTCGCTTCGTTACTGCGACTAACTATGAGAAAAGACCAAAAAACTTAAAAAGACTCATTTATTTTAAAAAGTGTGCATCTTTAGAATCCCAATTTTTTTTAGGAGGGTCATTAATTTAAAAAAACTGTACATCATGAGAAGGTCAATACATTTTTAGAGGATCAGTAAAATATTTCCCTTTATTACTTCAGTCTTTACATTTATTAACATAAATTTAATAAAAAGAATGAAAAGGTTCTTTTGTTTCACTTACTTGTTTGATCTCCCATCGTTCAGGGCTGGAGATCCTGGTGACCCTCTTCCGGCTGGAGTCCTCGTCAGGATCGAGGCCGCCCTGTAGGCCTGCCAACACTGTAGCATTCGGTGGGGGACGATCCGGATTGCGGCCTTCGCGTTCAGCCTAATATGTGAAATATATATATAAAGATCAATAAAACAATAATTTAAAGGCTAACCATAAAATTAAAAATACAACTTAATGCTGCATTTTATAATTTACCTCCAAATGTGCGTGTGATGCTGGGTTCAGATCTTTGCCAGATTCTTGACACACATCCCTCATGGTAAGGGATACCTTCTGTCCAGTTATTGACAATACTTTAACCTGAAAAAATACAAAACATTAGATGAAAACTTTTATCATAATGGACTCTCCGGTACAGATCCCAAAGGAAGCAGAAACAAGTAGCATATATTTTGGCAAATTGCGTATTACATGACATGATCAATCACAATCTTGATAATTTTGAAACAGATTGCTAATCCTTTGCGTCACAAGTTCGAAAAAAAAATCTGCTCAACAACGTAAATAACGCAATGAATGTTGTTGAACTGTCAAAATGAAACAGATTAGTCGTAATCGTTTACCGAAAATGTTTACGAAATTAGTTAGCAGGTTGTATATGACCTGCACGCGACAAAACCCGTTTCTATTAAAATAGATAATTAAATATCAATTAGATTTTGGTGGTTAGTTGCGTAAGATATTAACGTGACGAATTTTATTTTGAAACAATAAGTCAATGAGGTTTTGAACATTTTCGTAATGGAATTTATTTTAACCCGACAAATTTTAATGTCGTATGAGCCAGCCTTGTTCATAAGAAAAATACATTCAAAATGAAAATAAATATAATTGTAAAAACCGTTGAGCGCTCACATGCAAACGGCTTCTAGTAGGCAATGGTTTAACAGGTTAAACCATGTTGTCAGCCAGTCTTGTACCTTACCTTAACTTTATCTCCTCTGTTGACGACATCAGACACGTTGGTGACGCGGCCCTCCGACCTCAGCTGAGAGATGTGCACCAGACCCTCCCACCTCTTCCTCACACCCTCGATTTGAACAAAACAACCAAATGGCACTATGTTTGCTACCCTTCCACTGTAGATCTGAGAAAAATGTCAATTGTTATAAAAAGACAAATATTATTTCACCAAGAACAAAATATAGAAAATTGTCAGTCAACATTTCTGAACAAAATCAACAGCAAAAATTTTTTTTTTTAAATTACATTTCTACCTTTTTTTCTTTTTAACATCATGACATAATATTAAACACATAATAACTGGTACTATGCCCAGCAGTGACAACACAAGCTAAACAAAGAAAATAAAAAACTGGTACTTACTTTCCCAGGCTCAGGGTCATCACTCATTTCAACCTCAGGGCTCTTCTTCTTAAACTTCTTGCCATAGTCACCATATTTGTGTTCCCTTTCATGAGAGGGTGACCCCCTCCCTCTTGGAGGTGATGACCTTCGTTTGGATGGGGATGACCTGCCTTTACTTGGAGATGTCCTTCCTCTAGGTGGAGATGACCTCCCTTTACTTGGGGATGTCCTACTTCTATACGGGGATCCCCTTCCCCTAGATCTTGATCTCCTTTGCCTGTCTCTTGACCTATGACGACTAGAGGTGGGCCGACTTCTGGACCGCCTTCTTCTGTCTCTGTCCTTATCTCTACTTCTACTCCTACGGTCTCTACTGCGGCTCCTCTTGTCTCTACTCCTGCTACGCCTACTTTTTCTATCCCTTTCTCTCTCTCTGGACCTACTCTTTCTATCCCTATCTCTGGACCTTTCTCTTTTTCTACTTATGTCTTTTCGCTCTGGACTGAGACTTTGTTCCCTCTTTTTCACATCAGCTCTAATAGTTTCTTTCTTTAGAGGTTCTTTTACAGGAGCTGCTTGTGATGGTGCCAGGGCTTCCAACTCAGCCATAGCTTGATCAACCACAGCATCATTTGTTTTGCCCTTTGATTCATCCTTGAATATTTCTTTTGCTGTTAATCTTTTGTTTTTCTTATCATCCTCTTCTTCCTCACTCTCCTCATCTGATGAGAATGTGGGAGGCTTCTCATTGGGTATTGCTAGCCCTGGAAACTTATTAGCTAATGGGTTTGAACTTTCATTGCTAGTTTCACCTTTCTGTGTAGTGTTGTTGGTAGGTTTCATGTGCTGTATGATACGCAATAAGTTAGTCATAAAGGAATCTGAAAACTCGGCTCCATTTTCAATGAGCGCCTTCTTGAAACAGTCAAATGTAGGATTCTTGTCAGCTATATCAATGATAAATTCAGCTGAAAATTAATAAAATTTAGTAGTTGGAATTATAGTAATTGTAGTTTAACTAGTTAATTGCTAAGAGGAGTTAGTAACCAAAGCAAAAGTAGAACCTATAAATAGAGTTGGATTTCTTAGTTTCCACCTACATCCATGAAAAAGCATGAGTGTATTTATTTTGTTTCATAAAAAAGAAATTGTCGGTCAGTGGGTCGTCTTAGTGTCTCAGACATCAGGACTACAGGATGGCGGTCATAAAAAGTGGGACTCAACGCATACAAACTCTTGAAAGAACGTGCACAAGATTAAAACTAGGAAATTCTACGCGAAGTGCAGGGCCAAAATCCACAAACAAAAACCAACAGAAAGCAACACGTTGAACTTACCTAAGTCTTTATCATTCAATCCTAAATGGTTATCCAGCTCAGTGCAGAGTTTCGAAACAAGCGAAAGATGTTCGAGTTTAGCAACCTCATCCATTTTTGTGAATTTTAATTAGAAATTCAAATAATAAACACAACTCCACTCCAAGAAAAGAAATGAACCATTTTACAGCCAAGCCAATAGCAACTTGTCAAAAAAACTATGTCAAACTTAATTTTGTCAAAATGACAATTGACAGCGTTGCAGCGTTACTATATTTTGTTATTTTTTGAAAATGATCTGGGTACTGAGGCTTTTTAGGAAAGTGACGTTGAGAAGTCTGCTATATTTCTTTGAACTTTAAAAATAGCAAAATAGATTGTATGCTAATATATAATACATAGCGACTCGTTAATACACCGTATATTTACAACTCTACTCATTGAATCAATCTGACATTTGGTCAATTTTTGTTACTTTATTGCCAGATTGATCGTCGTGCCAGCGCGCAGTGGGGTAAAGTGCGTTTGCACCATTGACTATGATTTTTATGTCAATGGTTTGCACTGGCGAAACATTCACAACAAATTTTGAAATCTCTAGTTCCTAAAACATTATATAGAACATTGACAGAAAATAGAAATTTCAACATGTTTTGTTGTGAATGTTTCGCCAGTGCAAACGCACAGTAATGCAAAATTGACGCAAAAAATTCATTCCTCGTACCATTTATTTCTATTAAATCAAGTAGAGGCTCTTTTGAATTGTTTCATTCAGAAAGACGAAGCTGTTACCTGTTTTAAAACTTAGTATTCTTATTGATCCGTCTGAATCAGATGAATAAATTAGTCGTCTGAACTTCTCTTAATAGCTCATGCAAGAAAATTGGCGCAAAATCTCGCAAAACATCCATTCCTCGTACCATTTATTTCTAATAAACCATGTAGAGGCTCTTTTCAATTGTTTCAGTCAGAAATACGAAGCTGTTACCTATTTCGAAGCTTACAGCTAGTTTCACCATACAGTTTTAGTTAGTTTTAACGTTTCATTAAATAGACAACGGCCCGTTGAGCGTAGTGATTGTTTCACCAAGCACTAACGAATGGTTAATCCTTTTAACAAGGCGTTAAACTTAATCACTGCTCCAATGCTTTTAAAGGCTGTCAATTGGTTGTCAGTTGGTCAAATAAAATGGAATTATTTTTGAACACGGAAATTAGGATATTTTAAAAAAATTACAACTTTTAGACAATAATGTTCGACGTCCTAAAACATACAAAGATCGACGTGACTTATAATTTGAAGAATAAGACGATCTAGATTTCAGGACAAGGTTTCATTTATCGAAAGAATCTTGTTTATAGGTCTTGCAAAATTTAAATGATTCAAGATAAACTTCACCATCAAATCGGTTAGTACCTACCTTAAAATTGCCTTACTAGATAAGTGAATTGTAATAAAAATATGCCTATGATTCGACTTACACCATCTTACGTAAGTAGGTGTGCATGATGTTTAATATTATTAGAAATGTTTGTTACCTAACGTTGTGTAAAAGCTCTGTGGTTCCCACCACAGAGCATGTAATATATATGGCTCCCACTAGTAATAGGACCGCCGCATCATCACAGAGAGCACCTTTCAACCCTCATTTTTATGAGCAATCGTCACTGCATCTGTTTTTTTGGTTTTCAACTACATTTTTATGTTTTGTAATGAGTTCTATTAAAATTTCTTTTTCACCACTCCCGCACGAAAGAAGTGTCTTTCCACTACGAAAACAGTGAGGAAAGTTGGTTTTTCCTCACTGTTTGAACAGTGAGGAAAGTAATGATCCCGTTCAGAAACTAATCTTGCCTGATTTTTTTATGTTAAGTTTTAAAAATATTTTAAAATATAAAGAATTATTTTGTGTCTATTTAATTTATTTACCTATGATGGCTGAATACTTTCTTGCTGGGAGTGGTGAAAAGTTTTGTATGCAACTTGTGAGCAAGTTCATTTGCTATTCGTTTTGTTGAGTCTTTCGCTTACTCAGGATTGAAATTTATAATCACTCGCTGCGCTCGTGATTCTATTTTTCAATCCTTCGTTCGCTCAAGACTCAAAATCAAAACTCATAGGAAAAACGAACTTTCCTCACATGTTGGATAAATAACTATTTCACCACTCCCGCACGAAAGAAGTGTCTTTCCTCTACGGAAACAGTGAGGAAAGTAATGATCCCGTTCAGAAACTAACCTTGCCTGATTTTTTTATGTTAAGTTTTAAAGATATTTAAAAAATAAAGAATTATTTTGATTTGCTTTGTGTCTATTTAATTTGTTTACCTATGATGACTGAATACTTTCTTGCTGTGCGTGGTGAAAAGTTTTGTATGCAACATGTGAGCAAGTTCATTTGCAATTCGTTTTGTTGAGTCTTTCACTTACTCAGGATTGAAATTTATAATCACTCGCTGGAAAAATGAACTTTCCTCACATGTTGGATAAATAACTATTATCCAACATGTGATGAAAGTTCGTTTTTCCTATGAGTTTTGATTTTGAGTCTTGAGCGAACGAAGGATTGAAAAATAGAATCACGAGCGCAGCGAGTGATTATAAATTTCAATCCTGAATAAGCGAAAGACTCAACAAACGAATAGCAAATGAACTTGCTCACAAGTTGCATACAAAACTTTTCACCACTCCCAGCAAGAAAGTATTCAGTCATCATAGGTAAATAAATTAAATAGACACAAAGCAAATCAAAATAATTCTTTATATTTTAAAATATCTTTAAAACTTAACATAAAAAAATCAGGCAAGGTTAGTTTCTGAACGGGATCATTACTTTCCTCACTGTTCAAACAGTGAGGAAAAACCAACTTTCTTCACTGTTCAAGCAGTGAGGAAAAAACAACTTTCCTCACTGTTTTCGTAGAGGAAAGACACTTCTTTCGTGCGGGAGTGGTGAAAATAACTATTTCACTAGCGCTGGGGTCGGCGACTTTTTTTCGACATTTTAACACACAAAATAAGTAAAAATTACAATACAGAAGAATCAAAAAAAATTGTAAGTAAAAAAAAATAGTAAAGGTTAAATATAATTCACTATGTATTCAAGAGTAGTCTTCTTTAGTTGTTGCCTAGCAATTGATGTTTCTGTCATCTTATGTTTTACAAATTAAGTTAATTTGTGTTATAATAAAATGTACTTTATTAAACCAATGTGTTACAATGATATCTCAGTTTCATTGTTAGCAAGCTCAGCCAACAAAAATTACCACAAAACAAAATCATTTGAAAACATTTTTATGAATTTGACGTCTAAAAGGACTATTAGAGAATTACACTATTTAAAGAACGTATTGCTTAGACGCCATGACATTTTAATTTGGTTAAAAAACGAGAGTGAATGAAAAGTCAGACCGGTCGTTTTTGTTAACTCGATAATAGATAATATCTACTAGATGTTTGATTTTGCAACGCCTTGATAAGATCCCTCCATATAACGTAAAACTTTTTGACGTCTACGTCAATTATAACAGAACATTTACTAATGTGAGTTGTTTGGTGAAATCGGGTCTAAGGCCCGCCACTCAAAACTCAAGCATTACTCGTTTAAAGCCTTTTGATTGGTTGAAACTAGTTTTAAGTAATGCTTGAGTGTTGAGTGAGGTTCTGTAATACGGGTTTTTTGTATTCTTATTGATCCGTCTTAATCAGATTAATGGATTGATCGTCTGAAGTTCCCTTAAAATAGCTCATGCAAGTAAATCAGCATGCTTGCCATTATAAAAAAAAAAAAAATGACTGACAAAAGGTTCAAGAGTGTCAAAAAAATGACAATCTGTGATGACAATGACATTAAAATCTGCTCGTCTCGTTGGTATTTTCTTTTGTAAAATTAGATTTAATTAAATTGATAGCGTTTAAAATTAGGCAAGTGCGTTTTTTTCATTTGTGTACAGCTCATGCCACTTTCATACGATGGAAAATAACACTGATCATTCTGAACAAAACAACTTTAGTCCTTTAACTGTGCAAGACGTAGATGTAGATTTCTTACCGATTGTTTACGAAATCATACGAAGGTACTTTTTAAAGTGCTCATATATATTTAGATAAACGTCATCATTTTTATGACTATATACTTACATTTTGTAAATATTTCTATTTCTTAGTGTTGAGAGAGACTTTCATGACAACTCTGCCAAAGCCAGGGAGTCTCAAGACTGCAGTCAACGGGTGCTCGAATTGCAAAAGAAATTTGATATAGCGCGTACTCAGGTAATAATGATTATAATTCTTAAATCATTATAACATAGCATCTTTTCAGTTTCGAATTTATTTGGCATTATCAGGATTGTAGGTTAGTTTACATAATAATCTGAGATATATAAAAGTTTATGCACTATGGTTTGTTCCAGATAAAGCGGTTGCCTGGCATAGATTACAACAAGCAGGACCAGTTGAAACAGTTTGAAATACTGAGAACACAGCTGAGGCTGAAAAGAGAGCTCTTACAGAAGTATCGTAATATGTGCTCATTTGAAACTTCATTCAAGTGACTTATCTCAACACAATGCCTCTCAGAGCTTTACTAAGATACCTTGCCAACAATGAACACCTAGTGCAGAAGATAGCAGAGTCGTATCCAGTGAGGCGCGCTGCTCAGATGGCAGTGTCTGTGTTCTACAGGAGTAAGGAGAAGTTGGGAGAGATGGACAAGTTAAATCCGGAACAAGTTAACAGAATCATGTCATTCTTAAAAAAATTAAATGAAAACATAAAGGAAGGGATTCAGGATGCTAAGAAACAATTGAAGAAATAATGTAATTAATTTTAGTTTAGTCTAAAATTCTGCTACATGTGTATTTAGCCATTACTTTTTCACTTGTAGGCATAAAATAATTAAATAATACTGCATAGTTAATCCGAGCTAGTTTTATTTCACTCACTGAACAAACCATAAAAATATTCTTTAACTTAAACTACAAAAATCACATAGTTATGGTACTGTGAAGTAAACAAAATACTGAGTTATGATATGGAGTAGAGCAGCTAGCCTCACTAACTAATATTATTGCATTATTTGTAATAGTTCCAACTTTATGGTACAACAGATTCAACCCTCTGTCACTCACTACTGCTGCTCAAAACTACTACTAACTGAACAGCACTCATTTTGATTGAACCTAGACTCCACAATGAAAGTATCAATCACATTGAAATCAGTATAATCAAGCAAAATAAAATTATAAAGTCCAAAACAAAACTATTCCTCAAGAAACTTGCCTTACAACGAAAACCAATTAAATCAAAATTTTGACGAAAATGACTTATGAATGCCAAAGTACTTAAAATTTTGTGTTCTTTCGTCTGGGAAAACCCATAAATCCCTGTCTTATAGTTTCGCTGCTAGCTAATAAGATAACCAATTATTTCAAGCATTTCCAAGGTTTGTTTTCAAACACAAAACATTAAGCAGATTTAACTTGACTGCCGACATATTTGTCTCCAATGATTGTCAGTTAATCTAATAAATTTGTTTTTCTTCACAGAGAGCTCATGAAATACTCTAATTTTCCCTCAGTAACAATCATACTAAGATTTAAATCTCCAAACTAGATTAAAATGGTCAAATAAAAGCTAATAAAACAGTTTAAAATATAGACATTTATCAGTTCTCAGGGAAAACCAATTAAATGGTTGACCTTGTGACAATCAATTGAAAATTTAATTACAAAGCAATAACTTTTTTAAATCTCAATAGACATGTTTAAATAGAACATTTATCAATGTACTTACTGATGCTATGAAGTAATAATAACAATATAATAAAAGGGTATTTTCAACCCCATAAACTTTGTAATCGCGATATCTCCTTTTTATGATTTAATTGGTTTTCGTTGTTTGGCGGCGTTATAATAATTAGAATTTTAGTAACAATAAATATAAAAAAAATATATGCAAAGATTGCATGTCCTGTTGTACTGTTTTAGGTCACTTATGCAGTTATATTGTTGAACTATGAAAAATATATTTATTATAAACTTGACGAATTTTCAGAAACCTTACAAGATATATTAGAGACCATCTATAAAGTTATAAGTTTATTATAATCAAATATATGTAACTGTTGTCAGAGAGTGTGTACTAATCAGTAAACACACCCTACGTTAGATATAGAACTGCACCGCATACGTAACACCTAGTGACGCAGCATCGACATGAGACCTAAGTACATTGTACTCTGATTTAGTGCTTTTGGACGAATTAGCTGCGCTAGGGAAACTAATTAAATATTAAAAATAATTTCTTAGAACTATAAAGAAAAATATTTACAGGAGTACTTCAAAGTTGACATTTTTGACATTTGTAATTTTGAATTTTTATTAAGATCTGGCAATACCATTACAAATTCAGATAATATTAAAAATGTCACTCCCTAGCGCCCGTTTCTCGTACTGCTAGAAAATATCTGTAAACCTCCCGGGTCGGGCCGCTCGGCGCCGTGTAGGCGGCCTGGCAAGCGGCAGGCTCACAGATGCTCAGCTGGTTGTGGATGCGTGGTCCCCGCGCGCTGGTTGGCAGCGGCGCGGGCGGGCGCCTCGGGCGGCTTGTCGTGGTTCCCGCGCGCTAGCTGACGGACGTGGGCGGGCGGGCACGTCGGGCGGCTTGTCGTGGTCCCTGCGCGCTAGTTGGCGGCGGCGCGGGCGGGCGCGTCGGGCGGCTTGTCGTGGCGCTTGCGCGGCCGCCGGGCCGCGCCGCCTGCGCCGCCGCCGGCCGCGCCGCGCTTGTCCGCCTGCACCTCGAACGGAGAGTCTGTCGCTGTCACGTCACTCTCTTGCTGCAAAATAAAATCACACAACGGAATCTAGTAATGATCGCTTTCGATTGTCACATATTTTTACACACCGAGAAAAGGCAAATATTTTCATGTCACATACAGGATTTGATTTTTGAGACGGCGCGGCGCAGTAAGGGCGTACCTTAACCGTTGTAGTTACAGGAAAACGGTTTTTAGCAGACATACCATCAAGACGTTTATTTCGTAGAACTGGGCCCTTATTATGAAGTATTAATGCCATCATTATTCCACTGCGAAAAAAGGACGGTGCTAGGGGCCTCATATAGCTCCGTCTCTCTCTCACACTGGAATAATAGTGGCATTAAATACGTCATAATACGGCCCCAGTCCCCTTGAAAAATAGGAAAAAGTACTAAAAACCAGCAGTGGTGATATAGGCTCAGTCCGCTATATCGTGGTCCTGATATTAAAATAATTTCAATATTGTAAGAATTGTCCGTTGAATTGTCCATACAAACGTAATACCTAAATCATTTGCAATTTCATCATATTTCCACCATATTATGTTGATATTCGGATTTAGACAGTACTTAGCTTGTACATCTTTTTTTTCCCCGTTTTTGGCCATTTGCCGCCGGATGATTGGTGCAAGGCTGTAATCGTACCGCTATATAAGGGAAAACGGTCTCAACAGGAGTGTAAAAACTACCGCAGCATTAGTCTTTTGAGTGTTGTCGGCAAACTGTATGCGAAGGTATTAATAATACGAGTGACAGATGAGAAAATATGGGATGTGCAGGCAGGATTTAGAGAGGGAATGTATGGATCATATCTTCTCCTTAGGGTGCATAGCCGAAAAACATCTGGCAAAGCACAAGAAAGTCTATTATGCTTTCGTTGATTTGGAGAAGGCCTACGACAGTGTGTGGAGGGAAGAACTGTGCTCGACACTATCCATGTACGGGGTGGAATGGCACTTGGTACGGGCACTGAATTCTTTATACAAGGATTCCAGTGCCTATGTTAGGATAAATGGGGCTTACACAAACTGGTTCTGCAACTCGAGGGGTGTTAGACAGGGTTGTGTAGCGTCACCGTGGCTCTTTAACTTGTACATGGATAGTTGTCTGACAGATTTGAAAGAGGGTGAGTGCGGATTGTGGATGAATGAGTTGCCTGTCCAATACCTTCTCTATGCAGATGATCAAGTTCTACTTGCATCGTCAGCAGAACAGATGCAAGACATGGTGACTGTGATGGATGAAGCATATAAGAGGAAAGGGATGAATATAAATGTTAATAAGACGAAGGTCATGGTGTTTGAAAGAGGAGAGGATGTATCGGTGTGTGATATGAAAATAAATGATAAGAATGAGGAGCAAGTAAGTGAGTTTGTATACTTGGGGAGTCTGTTTACAAGGGATGGAAAGATTGATGAAGATGTGGAAAGGAGAGTAAATGCGGGAAATAAAGTGAATGGTGCTATACATGCGATTGTGACCAACCAGTTGATGTCCAAAAAGGCTCGACTGGCTATTCACATTGGTGTGCTGGTGCCCACGCTTATGTATGGAAGTGAATGCTGGGTATGGCAAAGGAAGCATGAAAGTAGGATAAATGCTGTGGAAATGCGTTCCTTGCGAAGCATGTGTAGTCGTAGGTAACTATGAATGATAGGCTGAGAAATGATGTGATAAGACAACGGTATGAGTTAAAAGGAGATGTAGTGACAAAAACTGAAAAGGGTATGCTGAGATGGTTTGGTCATGTTGAGAGGATGAATGAAAGGCGACTAACAAAATGTATTACAAGGCAGATGTGAATGGATACGCCGGGAGGGGAGCCCTAGGAGGACATAATTACTGACCTTATTGGTGATATTCTTCAGAAAGAACAGGTGCGTAGTACTCGCAACCGGCGTGCGTGTATGACCAGATGTATGAACGTAAACGAGGCAAAAGGGGTATGTAAGGATCGTAGCAGGTGGCATTCTTTAGTTTCTGCCTACCCTCATGGGAAGAAGGCGTGAGTATGTATGTGTATCTTTTTTTTCCCAAAAAACTTACCTAAAATTGCACATTTTTACAGCGTAAATTACATGTTTTCATATTGTTTTTTTTCTGTATTTAAAACAACAATATCTGTAATATTGTTTCAGCAGAAGCATAGCTTATATTATAAAAAAAAAAGCATTAAGTTTCATTCATAATTTTTGGTATTACGGAACACATCCAAATTTATAATACATTTTCGATATCTGTCGTGTAAATATAATTATATTATCCAAATCCGTAAACAAAACAAGACCTTTGTTTTGTTTACGGACTTGGATATATTTATTTACGTTTTGGTTTGACTGCACCGTCGTCGGTCTAGTGTTCGCAAGCACTACTGCTAAGCATGAAGTCCTGTAGCAGCCTGGAGCCTGGATTTGTGCCCTGTTGATGGCAATAGGCTCGCCCCCTATTTCATGGGACTTAAACATAACTGGCGAAATGTGGGTGTACTATAGGGAGACCTCTGCCTAACCCTTCGGGGAATACAGGGGTGATTCTGATTAAGTACCATAATTTGTTTTTCTTTTAAATGCTGTCGATAATATATGGTCACCGTACACGACTTTATCACGTTTCGACTCATAGTTTTTTTAAATGATGAATATATCAACATCTCTGTAGTAAGAAAATAACTAAATGAATGGGTATTCAAAAGCTGTGTTTAATATTTTTATTATTCTCAGCTCGGAAGCGGAGCGCTGTTATTTATCTGAATTTACGGAGATCGTGTAAATACAAATTATTGGAATATTTCTCTTTTACTAATACCACAACTAATATTTTGCATAACACTTGACTCTTTTTTAGACTAAAATAAGACAGAAGAAGCCTTTGTTTTTACCCGACTACGGCGAAGCTAAAAGTAGGGTTCTTAAAGTTGAGAGTTGAGATCACCCTAAAGGAAATAAATTAATATAAACAGGCATAAATAAAGACAATAATAATAACTATATAGGTACGTACCTACCTTATTTGTATGACGTACCCGTA
The DNA here is from genome assembly GCA_963853775.1 of Xanthia togata. NCBI lineage: Eukaryota > Metazoa > Arthropoda > Insecta > Lepidoptera > Noctuidae > Xanthia > Xanthia togata. Next base: position 3,591,755 of record OY970802.1, on the reverse strand, counting down.
CCTATCTAATAGATTTTCTCTACAAGGCCTAGATCTCGAGATAACTAATATGTTGAGATATTGGCATGGTAAAGATATTTCCAAAAAACGCATACTAGTCTGTACATTCACTAACGATTCCCCAAAGTAGGCAACAAAAATAAAGCAAATATTGAACATACCTAATTACTAATAAATATAAATGCCGTCGACTCATAAGAATGAATGGCAAGTAGGTACAGATAATAATAGATATCTACCCACTCATACACACACACACACACACACACGGCTCCGCACCGCGTCCCCCGCTCGTCATCTTTTGTCAAACAGAGATAGCAATATTTCGAACGAAATTCGCACGCGTCTCGATTTGCAGTTGCGAGCGTTGTTCGTCTCCCCGACAGTCGTTTCGAGTTGATTTCATGTGACATATTAGTGCCGCCATCTTACCACGTGCGTGGCATGCGTGTCGGGCTTGTCGTGCGACTGCTGCGCGCGTCGGTCGTGCCTCGTGTTGGTTGTGCGCGGCTGCGTCTTCACGGCCGCGGGCTCTGGTCGCAGCACGTTGCCGACTGCCTTCGTACGACCCTCACGGAACACCTGTACGAAACATAAATGCTATGAACATGTGAAGAACGTCAGGTATGCAATCTTCTTCATCCACTTTCTATAAATGTCTATATAGTCGACCTCGTAATTGTGCGCGTAGTCGTAGCGGAAAAAATGACAAATTTCTTCATTTCAGTTTAGCAGATATTCAGTGTACGACGTCGTGTAATTGTGTATGGTAAGTAAAATTTTGTGCATCCAACCATTGGGGAGCTATTCAACAAAATCTGTTTCCGCTGAACTATCCCAGAGGCACTTTTTAGGGTTCCGTAGTAAACAAGTATACTTATAGTTTCACCATATCCGTCTGTCATTTGTCTATCTGTCTGTCCGTCTGTCCGCGGCTTAGCTCAAAGATTGTTAGTACTAGAAATCTGTAATTTGGCATGGGTATACATATTAATCACGCCGACAAAGTAGTAACCGTTGTTTTTATCATAAACTAGCCCAGTTTGTTTTTTTCTACTTTATATGATCGCGGGTTCATCACGTCCACGGATATCGAGGGATATGCCTTGGAGGCGTGGCACGTGGCGCCTCGACATTGCTAAATTGGGCTTATGTTCGAACGGCGGCTGTACGCTTCATTCAGTCGCTTTGCAACTGCGTACAATGTACTATTGATGCGTAAAAAACCAAAATGCCGAGATGTGCAGTAATAATTTGAATTGAAATCCGAACGGAACGAACGTTTTGGATTTAGAGAGGTGCAATCGAGTGCGTGCGGCTGATTTTATCGACATGCGTATTATTGCAGTCGAATCTTTTTTCACAGAACTCAATGGATATTCTCATAATACATATATAGTATAATAAGAGTTAAATTTGTTATTAATTTAATTTTGTTTGAAGCAAATATAAGACATTGTTATTTCAATACAGTTACTCGTGCATAGCATAATATTTAACATAGAGGGTTCCCTTTACCCGGTAATACAATATAAAAATAAAAAAAACACATTTTATTTTAGTTAAAATAACCCATATTTTCGGATAGGTACGAGGTGCATTCAATAAGTACCTCATCGCCAGAGGGCGCTGTAGTTTCAAAAGAGTTTTACCACAATGTAGCACATTCTTTTTTAATTCTTTTTTCAAATTTTCATTCCAATCCCTTCATTTGTTTTAATTTGACAACTTATGGAAGCGAACGTGTCGATCGGTTTTACAAAAATGGAAAAAGAGCAATATCGTTCGGTAATTCGATTCCTATTTTTGGAAGGGAAAACGCGCATCGAAATTAAAGAGCGCTTGGATGCTGTGTACGGTGACTCTTCTCCATCGATGGCCACCGTCAAGAATTGGTTCAACGAGTTTGCACGTGGCCGTACGTCGGTTTTTGATGAACCACGTCCAGGTGCACCGAAAACAGCTGCTACGGAGGAAAACATTAAAAAAATCCATAATCTCGTATTGGCAGATCGCCGATTGAAAGTTCGGGAGCTAGCTGAGACTGTAGGCATTTCAGAAGGAACAGTGCATCATATTCTTCGCGAGGAACTCGGCATGAGAAAGCTGTCGGCGCGATGGGTGACGCGTTTACTCACACCAGAAAACAAGCGCAACCGTGAGACCACATCGGAGACATGTTTGACGCTGTTTAAGCGGAATCCAGCGGAGTTTTTGCATCGTGTTGTGACCGTCGATGAAACCTGGATCCACTGGTATACACCAGAGACCAAGGAGCAATCAAAACAATGGATCCAGACCGGGGAACGTGCTCCAAAGAAGGCGAAAACTGTAAAATCGGCCGGAAAAGTTATGGCCACCGTTTTCTAGGATTCACAAGGTGTGATCTACATCGATTACCTCGAGAAGGGTAAAACAATTACAGGGCTTTACTATGCCGATTTATTGGGCCGATTCGACGCCGAATTAAAGAAAAAACGACCCCATCTGGCGAAGAAAAAAGTGCTGTTTCACCACGACAACGCACCGGTTCACACGTCTGCCGTTGCCATGGCCAAATTGGTCGAATTACGCTACGAATTGCTGCCCCATCCACCGTATTCTCCAGATTTGGCCCTTGTGACTTCTTTCTGTTTCCTAATCTGAAAAAATCACTCGCCGGGAATAGATATGGATCGAATGAGGAGGTCATCGCCGCCACGGAGGCCTATTTTGCAGAGTTTGACAAAAACAATTTTTCGGACGGGTTAAAAAAGTTGGAGCATCGCTGGGCTAAGAGTATCGAACTAAAAGGAGACTATGTTGAAAAATAAATTGCCACTTTTCCAAAATTTTCGTTTACTTTTTGTAGGTTAAGTATTTATTGAATGACCCTCGTATATAAAAACAAAATAAAATATATAAAGAAAATTAAACGAAGTTATAATAATACAAGAATGTGCTAAAATAAATATCATTAAAAATTATCGACCATCGCTTTCGACTCCCTAATTGCATGCGTGCTTTTTTTTTTTTTTTTTTTTTAACTATGTCATCTCGCAGGTATACCACTAAGGTATTTACTGCTCAACCGAACAATCCTGTGGCTGCCTTAAGCACTACACTCAAAGCCTCCAGCCAGGAGCAAACTATTCTAAATTAAAATTAGGCGAACGCACGCTAAGGGCACCCCCTGTGGGGTACGAACCTCGGCTTAGGGCGTCGCTGAGGGGAGGACAGCAAGATGGGACAGGCTGGATCAAGGATATATTATTATTATACGGGGAATTTAAAGCTACGCGCTCAGCTGCGGCGCGGGCTGGCGCTTCATCGGACAAGGCATGCGTGTGCATTGAATGTTCGCAAATAGCAAGTGTTTACAAGTGAATGCCCCGCCCATTCTATGTATGTGTGCTATTAGAAATTGATTTAGTGTAGCTGCTTTCTTCTTAGTGTGCGAGTTCAAATTTTAAGTGTGTGTCGTAAGTACACTATTTGTTAATGTTGTCATTATTTTGGTGTGAGATAAGCGGTCGCACTAGGATTCCTTACTATTCCGCAATGAAGGCATATCTCTGGATATCTATGATCACGTCGATCTTTTCTTTTTACCATGGAGAGCACGAAACGTTGGCCAACGCTAATTCGGTCGAGTCGTGTTAAGAAAAACTCCGCGGTAACTCTCACGTATCACAAATTTAACTTTCATGTGATAATTTTATTTTAATACTTGTAGTATTGAGATTTACACAAACCCCCCCGAAGCCTAATAAGGAAGCAATCCACACAGCTTGTCTCCTATTTTGATTTTATTCTTTGTCGTGTTGTTGTTCATAATATACAATGTTGATCTGGACTTACGACATTAAATTAAAACGAGCACAGTACTAGTCCATAGAAACATTTTAAAAGACGAAGACCGTTGTTCATTATGCACAAGCGACATCAATACCTAATTAACTAACTAATATTAAACTAACACTGAACAATAAGTCACACTAAATCGTCTTTAATCACAAATAACAACTAAATTTTTTCACAAAATCACAACAATGCGCGCGCGGCTCGTCTCGTGATAAAAAAGTAGCCGCGTGCGCTCCTCAAAGGGCGCCGCTATGCACTGACTGACATAGTGACCGAGTCCCGAGACTTTTTGCCGAAAAAATTCCGCTCACACACACACTAGCAATTGTCTATGCACCACTAATGCATAATTTGCGTAAGTAGTATTTCTTTTTCTTTCTAATACAATTAGAAAGAAAAAGAAATACTACTTACGCAAATTATGTATTATTATTGTATTATTTTGTGGCGGGGCGCGTCAGAGTGGAATCGTATGACACCTTTCTCTGTCTCTCAAGCATATTGAGACGTAGAGGATAGAATCGTACGTTTTGCATAGGTTCTTGACCTTACAATGTTTACCTATTATTACGGACTCAGATCTACATCACGTTGAAAAATAAGAAAATGAAAAATAATTTCCTGTGGCTAAAGTATTCATTGGATTTGATAGATTTTTTGTTTGTTCAGTGACCTTGAATGGGAGCTTGCGTGTTCTGTACTGAGCTCACGCAACGCGTCTTACGTCCAGCCAGTAATAGGACTCACCCATCAAGGAGCGCTGTCCCAAATTAGACGCATTATTTAATTTATTATACATAAAACAAAAGGTAATTTAATAAAACACGTATAATAAGAGACCATAAATTAAATTATCTTTAAAATGGTGAAGGTTTCAGAAAAAATCGCTTGATAGATTTTGCGTGATTCTCAGTTTTTGATCCGAGTCAGACATAACTTTACAAATTAATATAAACATGATATAAAATATTCCAGTATTAAGTTATTTAGAAAATGTTCTAATTTTTTTATTTTTTTTTCAAATCATTAACACTACTCGTTTAGACGTGATCTTCAGTATAATATCATTAAAGTCGGTAAGCGTTGCCTTAACTGAGAAAGAGAGTATATATACATATTATATAAGATTATAATTTTGTAAACACTCACGGTCGTGAAACATATATTTTGATCAACAAACCCTTGATACTGACCTGCAATTTGCAAAATTTGAATTTCGTGGGCTACCCAGGTGCTTGATATAGTTTCAATCGATATTTATTCATTTTTAAAAAGCACAGCCACATCATATACATTAAACTTATGCTAGAAATAATCTTAATAACTAAAGGACTAATTAACATGATTACGGCGTACATAGCATTGATAACAATATCTTGTTGCCTTGCAATTTATTATGCTAAACGAAATTAAACCTTAAATAAAATAAAGTAAAATTAAAAATGACTAACGTAAATAATACGGGCAGGCAATAACAAAAACAAAAAAGATAATAAATAAAAATTTAAATTAAGAACAACTTGGCAAGGATCGCGTGATTTTCTTTCTGAATCCCAGTAGCTAGTCGTTGAATATACCTAAGTCAGGCGTGTTTAATATAGTATTCGTTGCTCATTCGAATAACTGGAGACTGTAAACCTAGATTATTTTTACAAAAGGTGTAAGTATCGAATACCTTCTTTTTTTTTGTCCTTGGGTAAATTCTTGGAACTGCTAAAGAAACACTTTGCAAAAGGCAATTGCAGTGTATTTTCCATTAATTAATCTTAGTGAAGTTTCAAATTACTGAGAGCTTTTGTCAAAAGTGGTAAATCATTACGAGGTTGACTCTACAAGTTTTCAAAATGGCAGTAAAATATACTCACCATCCTCTGCCCCCTCTTGAGATATTCGGGATGCTTGATGAAGCGGAAGCGCACGAGCGCCTTGTCGCCGGTGCGCAGGCAGTCGCGAGACATCGTCAGGATCGACGCCGTCTGCCGGATGCTGCCACAGTGCACTAACGAACACGAAAATAAAGGGTATAAAAAGACGCTTAACGAAGCCGAGTCACTTGTCCTGTCTGGACCTGTCATTGTGTTTTTTTTTTTGTACTGGACCATACCTCGGAAGCCTGTTGAAGGTCAATGGCAGCTGAGAGTATGTCATGCTCACTCAAATGTCTCGCTGGTGGTGACATGTGTATTGGATCGTTAAGTTCCCTTCAAAATGGTTGAGCTAAACGGTGCTGATCCATGCGTCATGTTCGTGAACGGACGCCGTCAGTAGAGACTGGTCATCTCTTATCTGCATCGTCTTATTTTAACTTTTGTTTTTTTTTTAACTTTTTATTACGGACGGTTTTTACGTGCACATCTTTCTACATTGTTCTCACATGTATAATATTAATATGAATGATGTAACCAATATTTTGTAACAATATTATGATTTAAAAGAGTGTCTGTGGAGTTTCTTGCCCGTTCTTCTCCATAGGAACCTACGCTTTGGAATGGGCATCTAGCTTTATATTTCTGACTGACTGACCCCTTGACAATTCATAAGTGCCTGTAAATGGTTTAATTGAAATAAATGCTTTGATTTTGAGTTTGAATGTTCCAACTTTTTTTCGCGTCAACTAAGTCCCCTCACAACTCCTGCACCGTTGCTTGTACCCATAAACACAATGTTTTGCGTGCGTTATATTGCGCGCTGTCGTCAAATATAATTTTTCACGTCCACAATATAAAAGTTGTTTCCCAACAATATTTTTTGCTCTTACTAAATATTTTTTCTTACTTAGTCGAAAGAGGGGCTCGTGGCTAAGTAATAACAGCCGTATAGATAGTGCAATCCACGACGACGGGCCCAACTCCGCTCCGCTCCGTACTAAAGTACAGCTTACAGAACAGTAGCGCAGTGGAGTAGTACAGCGGAGTGGGGCGCGTCGTCGTGGATTGCACTATCTACACAGGTCGAGCGATCACGTTAAGCTACTGTTGTCGCGGTTGGTCCGTGGCTGAGTGACCACTTTTACTACTACGACCCCGTTCCGGAAGCCCGTACGGGCGACTCGTACGGGTTTCCCGCACTGCTGTGAAGCCAGCCTTTAAGTTTTTCAACTTTTTTATATAAATCAATAGTTTTGAGATATGGAATGTATTTCATCGTTTTTTTTTCGAGAAATACTATGAAATACAAACTTTTTTTGTGGTCGATAAAATCAATATTGTGCATGCGTAAATATTCATACAAAATACGGACCCTTTATTGAGCGTGATCCGAGACGCACTTCGCCGGTTTTAGTTTTGACCCGTTACAAACGTTGTATTTCTTCCTTTCTTTAATGGTTCGTATTTCATTTTAAGTATAATATTGAAGTTGAATCTAACGAAAACATGCTAAATCTCCGATAACTTGAGAACTATACATACCCATGGCCTGGTAGCGCGAGGAGATGGTGGTGGGATGGTGCAGCACGAGGATCTCGCCCTCGAACTGCCAGCACGCTTGAGGGTTGAGCGCGGGAGACACCATCACCATGCCCTTACGGATTTGTGAGCGCTTTATCTGCAGAACAAGATTTATTTTAGTCATGACTTCAAAGGACAAAGAGAATGGTGAAGTTCTGAATTATTTGTGTATAATTATTTGTGTACAATTATTTGTGTATAATTATTTGTGTACAATTATTTGTGTACAATTATTTGTGTATAATCAGCCTATAATGGCCCCAGCCTGCTGGGACACAGGCCTCCTCTGTGAGAGGGAATGGGCCGTAATCCATCACGCGGGCCCAGTGCGGGTTGCTGGATGTCACATGTCTTCGAAGTTTTTGGTATCGAACCTACGACCTACAACAACTCGTAAGCCGCTGCCGTTACCACTGGGCCACCACTGCTCTTGTTGTGTTGTCTCGCTGTTTGTGTAATAACTCATTTATATTCAGCTCATTTCCACGGCAGTGAGCAGGAAAGTAGGCAGGGAAGTGGGTAGGACGAGTATGTAATAATTTTTTTCACGCTGCTGCCACTGCTACTCGCGCTGCGGTTTTTTGTGCGGAAGTCAAAGGACGGGATGCGCGAGCGGCAGTGCGTGCTTACATTCAGCTCCGTCGGTCACTACTCACCGAGAGCCTGGACGAATTGGACGTGCGTGCCGTCTTGTTTTTTTACGATTTGCCAAAATGGACGCTTTTAACGTGCACATCTTTCTACATTGTTCTCACATGTATAATTTCAACATGAATCATGCAATAAATATTTTGTAACCACATTCTGATTTAAAAGAGTGTCCGTGGAGTTTCTTGCCCGTTCTTCTTCAAAGGTACCTACTAAGTACTACGCTTTGGAATGGGCAACTAGCTTCATCTTTCTGACCGACCCCGACCCATTGGCAATACAAAAGTACCTGTAATTGGTTTATTTGAAATAAATGCTTTGAGTTTGAATGTTGAATGTTGGCAAGGAATACGCAACTGCCTTCTGCACCACAAGAACGTATTTTTGGGTATCGACAAAAATATGATTATGTCAACTGTGGTCAATCTGTATTAAGAAAACACTTTCATCATTTATACCAAAGCAATACAGGCACAAGAGCCATACAAATAAGAACTATAATTGCAGAATGGTTTATACCAAAACTATAAATTTGTTTTTTATTAATATTTAATTTTTGTATATGATTTAAGACCAACCGAGTTCTATGTAAAAAATAGTGGCTGTTTGTTTATCTATATTGTCAACCCTAATTCCTATAATTTGTTTCTTTCATGGGCGTCACTTGGCCAAAACCCTTTTATCAAATGGGCATTTCCCTTTGTTCGTTCATCATAAAACTACACCAAATAACTTGGTAAGGTTTTCAACTTTTCATACTTATTCGACTTAGTTTTTTTGGTATTTTTTTGTGTGTTATAGACTACACTACAATTGCAATATGTCGTTTACTAACCTTCTTGAGAGCGAAGCTGGCAGTCTGCCCGCCGCGGACCTCCGGCACCGGCATCCTCTTCCTGTGGATGCTCTTGACGGTGATGGGCTGGAAGCGGCCCAGCGGGTCGGGCCCTAACAGCAGCGTGTCGTTGAGGCGGATCACTCCCGCCAGGGTCGTGCCTGATACCACTGTGCCTACACCCTGGTGACGGACAGAAATACTTTTTTTTAGAATAGCGACACGCCCCTGCTTCGCACGGTTTTTACGACACGACAAAACATAAGGATTTATTTTTACCTAGTTTCGAAGAACAACACGGTCACACAAACAGATACGAATAGCGTCATAAACATTCTGTGCTATTAAATGAGCAATATTATACAGTCGTCGTCGTCGTCGTCGTAGTTTACAACAACTTCGATGGAACCGTTGTATAACGGTTTTTATTGCCGATAATCGTTATAACCAAGAACTTTTCTAAAGGTGTGATACAGAACACTCAGTGCCTAAGTCTTGCGTAGCTAAAGTTCGTTTTTTAATGCCAGATAGCCCTTCGGGCGTGTACTTGCGCGCGTGAAAGTTCACATGCAGGGCAGGGTCAGGCGCGTGAACGCGCGTCTACGGCGCGTGTAATTCAAACAACAATATCTCTTAAATTACGCTAAGTAGCTGTATAGAAGTTATGTCCCTGGAATCATTACTAAATAAGCTAACTCATTCTAAATGGATTAGTCCAGTTTAATTTTCTAATTAGATACCGATTCTAATTAGAATTTAGTTAGGGGGGTTTTCCCAGTTTTTGGTACAAAAGACGTTCTAATTACAAAATAGAACCATTATTTCAAAAAGTATTTGTTTTATCTTCATAAATATACATCATTTCACATTAATAAATAAAAAGAACAGACCTCCTTGAACATTTTTTTCTTATCACACATGTTTACATTATCGTGACTCATTTGTTTGACCGTGCGCGCCGAGCGATAACAATAGGGTCTATTCATTGTTCGATTCCTTTGTAACTGAAGGCCAAGTGGCTTGGGTTACTATTTTAATCTATTGTTTGGTTTTAACATGCATATCACAGACGGAGTTTCGGCTGCTACAAATATTTATTTAGAATGTATCGTATACCCAACCCAACCACTTGAAAAATGCCTTAATTTGGCCGTAAAAAAACTACCTCTTGAACTTAGGGTCTCAAATTACATTCGGATCCTTTTTTTAAATACAAATTAGCATTCTATATTTTGAAGATATTTATAAATCGATAAGTACAATAAAAATGCATGCTGCCTTACAAAAACATTATGGGAATCAACGACAAAAACGCCCTATGAGGAGCCCTAACAGCAACCGAATTTGGCGGCCCGAGTAGGTATTTTTCATTTCAATTTTATGCAAGTATAATACGATAATATTTAAACTAAATGCCTAATATCAATAATACGATACATATAAACATATGTAATAGCGACAGTTTCTATCATTCACATATTTACTAATAGTATTACCTCGAAATAAGTTCCGGCCGGCGCGGGATGTCACTATGCCGCCGCAACGGGTCACTATTTTCACAAAAATCACTATTTTCTGTTGAAATCTTTATAAATTACACTTTACAGGTAGTTAAAACTGTTTATTAACTACCCAGGCATGATATTATACACGTTTACACCCACTTTCACTGCACTTTCACTTTATTTATGTAATTTTTGGCGGACTTTTGATGATCGCGTTTTGCGCGCGCGACCTCTACTGAGCGGCCGAACGAATAGCGACTATTACGCGTCAGTCATTCATTCAATGTACTTGACAAGGACAATATATCTTTCTTGTTTTGTTTCCTAGACTCTGTGCAAGTTAGAACAGGATAGATACAGGTTATTTATGGAAATTTCCGTCATAATTGACGGCAGACAGTGCTAGCCCGAAACGGGCTTCGACACCAAACTCGTACTTTGACAGATTCCCGAAACGGGCTTCGACACGCCTGAGGGGATAGTAATATGACATTGAATTTTCAAATCATTGTTGTTTGTTTTTTTTTTCTATTTGGAGTTTGACAGTTGCATCTGTCAAATTACTATCTGGGGCTTACAAAAAGAACTTTAGTAAGAATTAGTTTGGCGATAAAATATAATCTATAATGTAGAATCCGGTGTCAGTCTGTCTGTTTGTATTTTCACGCACATCTCCGGAACTACTAAACGGATTTTCATGTAGTTTTATCAGGTAGACAAGAGATAAATTAATCTCTAAGCAGAATATAGGCTTTGTTTCATTGAAATGGGATGTCGCAAAAAAAAGTTATCGTCATACGGGACGGTATTCTGTTCAAGACACGTTGTGCACAATTTCTGAGAGTAACCTAACCAAAATAAGTATTATCGTAATAGTAGGATAATACTAATGATTGTAATACTATCTTGAATTCATGCAAGCCTAGTACTTTTTGTTAGGTTAGGTTAATGTGGGTGATCCTTAGAAGATAGACATAAAATGTAGGCGTGTTTGTTTGTCTTGATAGAAATTATGAGCTTAAAAACATACTTTATTTTATTTTTATCATGATCTCTGAAGTTCCAGCAAGTTATTCAATTGAACCCTGTATATCATACCGGCACTGAGTACGTATCGTCTATCTGGAACTCCGCGGGCTTGTCGTCCTGCGAGGGCATCCTTGTCTTCAGCAGGTTGAGGAACATCGTCAGCAACTCTAGATTCTCGCCAGATACGTTTGATACTTGGAAGATTGGACATAGCCTGGAATAACATTAATTGCTTTAGAAATTGCTCTTGAGAAAAACACCAAATACATAGATAATAAAAACAAACGTAAGATAATGAAGGTTTCATTTTTTTTATAACAGCAGAAGCTTTTGAAACATTTGTTTCAGATCAGAACATCCAGTTGTTTTAGAGGCTATTGAATTGAAATTTCATTAAATAATAACATTAATATAACTTTGCCAACATACCTCTGTGACACAAAGTTGGTAGCGCTAACAATGACGTCATCTTTCGTCTTCACCATGACAGGTACTTTACGACAGCCGGAAGACTTGAGGATCCTGATGAGCAGTTTGAGGTTGTCTTGCAGAACATTTGGGGGACACATGTCGATCTTCGTCACTACCACGAACACGGGCACGGAGAGGGCTAGCGCAAGACCGAGATGTTCTTTTGTCATGCCCACTATTCCTGCGTTGGCACCGATCTAAGGAAGTGGAAGGATACGTCACTACTTTATTATAACCAAAGATGTTTAGGATGGACGAAAATAGGATAAATTTTAGACAATCATTATGTTCAAATCACGAGTTAGTTTTATTTGTAAACCAATACTTTTCCAGTTAATACTGAGTGAAAGAAAACGCTACCAAACATTCAGGAATACCTTTTCCATCACAGTTTATTTAAACCTTATACCACGATCTTCATAATGACGATTTTGCAAGCTGTTCCACTTACCATAAGCATGCCGAAGTCGGGAGCGTGTCCGGTCATGCCGAACACGGTGGTCTTGAGGTAGCGCTCGTGGCCAGCCAGGTCGATGAACGTGATGACCTTAGAAGACTTCTCGCAGATCTTCACCCAGTCCAGGGTCCCGTGGTCTGGCTTGTTTACTACGTTACCTGTATAGAACATGGGATTGTTATTTAATGTAGGTCTTATTTTCCGCCTTCCGATGAGAGGATGCATTCCTGTCAGTTCATCACGTCAGTTATATACAGTCCTATCACAGTTATTTTAACTTAGACAGCAACTTATAGCCACGTCAATAAAGATTACTGTAAGGCAAAACCTGAGGTAAAAAACGTGTGCAGAGAGAGACAAAGTCGTATAGACGTTTATTCCTTACGTGACGATTTCTACCAGTCAACTCCTACCGCAAGCCGCGTTAATAACTGTGCAAAGACTGAAAACGCTATAGAATACGTGTGTTACGAATTATAACTGAACTTATCGTGTCCAACAGGCAGGTGGCAGAAACGCGTTCTCTCGGAGGCTGGAATATAATAATTGATAAGGCCAATGACCTGTTTGGTCTAACGGATTCTGCCGCATAACCTTAGACACCTAGGGGTTTTCCGATGCGATCTGAGAGATGGAATAAATGTTAGAATGTCTTACGCACCTGTAAATTCACCGATACCCTCCCCTCTGAACTAGATAAAACAGCAATGTTGCTTGGTGGAAAAACAGGAATGGTAGTAGATTTCTTAGTTGACCAGGCTAGCCAGTGCCAGTTTTAGCGATACCGGCGCCCCGGACGATTTTTCTGTGGCACCCCCCACGGCCCTCACTACTCTTGGAGAGTAGACGGGCGAACATTTTAGCTTTTGTTCCTGTGCATTGATACAGTTTAATAAGAGTTACAACTTACGCAGAAATGGGCAATGAAGGATGCAAGGGCGAGCCTAGCGAGGTCGAAACATTTTTGAAACTTTGGATTATCTTTTATGCAGAAAAGTTTGAGAGTTCAGACTGCTTGCGAGCTCAATTTTTTTTGCACGCCGCAGTGCCTTTTCTTTTTGTTGCCCCACACTAGGAATTTCTCCTGTATCGTGGGTGCGTTTACAAACATTCAAACTCACATACACAAACAGCCAGACCCGGAACAACTACTTGTAGGTCATACAAATATTTGTTCAGAGCGGGAATCGAACCCGCAACACGCAGTGCAGTAGTCAATTGCATTAACCACTGCGCCAACCGTGCCGTCATGCATATAAAAATAGTACCTAATCTTTGTCAACTTTTAGAGAAAAGTTAGAGATAAACATAACACTATCTTTGCTGTCGCGCAGTCGGGTAAAAAAGAGAGTAAGAGTTAAATAACAGAAACGTTAGAGAAATAAGAGGCCGGTGGTTCGAGTAGGGCGCCCCTTCATGTCTGGCGCCAATGCGCGCCCTAACTTACCGCCGGTACTGAGCCTTTGATTAAGAGCCAATTTCTATGAAAATTTCACATAAATTTTTCTACCGAAGTCGCGTCGGGCCTGTCTGCGGGGAGTCTGTAGTTATGTACTACTTTAATAGTACAAACGTTCAAAAGAACATTACATTCTAAAATTCACGCAATTCTAACTAAACCCTGCTGATGTGGAGTGAAAGTAATTTGTATGTATTACATGCCTTTCTCATCATGAATTTAGAAAGTATTCAGTTACATGTTGTGCAAGTGCCTTCGTTGTTTCAGAAGATAACTATAGTATAGCTGAGCTACTCTTTGGTCTATCTTGGACGAGGACGAGTCTCTAATGAAATAATACATAACGTCACGCTTGTTTTCTCGAAGATTAAGGCAGAGGTGTACTTGTAGTAGGTACTCCCACATTTCGCCAGTTATGTTAGGGCTAATGAAGGAAATATTGCAGAAAAAATTAGGTACTTACATTATGTAGTAGGTAGGTTACTCATTCATCGCGTACAACGGTATCGTTATCGGACGGTTACGCACGTTTATTGCATAACTAGATATAGTACTAACACGTCCTTTTATCAGTGATCATTCAAGTTCTATTAATATCACAGTATTTACTTTTTAAATGAACTTATTATACCAAGTAGGTACCGAGTTATAAATATGCAAAGTATACATCGCGTTACATGCGAGTTTCAACATCGATCTAATTATTGCAGTATTACACCGTAGTAACGCTTTGGATTCTCGATAGAAACAAAATGGGTTTATAGTTTTGTTACCAGAGTTGGTACCTACCCATGCCCAAACCAAGCGTGGCAATTACTATGACATTATTTGATTATTTCCGATTGGCCAATAATTTCATATTAGCTAAATTTTCCTAAATACAAAGATTGGAAATCGTATTAGAGGTGGCACTATCATGTTATGTATTGTGCACAATGAGAATACATAACACTCTAGCGGTCTTTAAAAAAACACGAGTGTTGGCAAGCGCTTTTTATGCCAAGAAAGCACGCAGCTCGTCTTGAGGGCGAATTTCCGCGTTCAAGCGCTGTTAGTGTCAAAATTTCTCTGGAATATTGACACTAGTGAGGCGTATTTATCGAAACAGTAAAAAAAAACAGGTTTTAAAAAAAGGGAAGAGATATATCAAAACCGAGAAAACTGTTCCTGCCTGTTTCGTCTGTTCCACACGTTTCACAATCTACTACAACAGACCAAATTAAAACATTGACGACATTGCCGTAACTATATTGCGTGTATCTGTGTAGCATAACAAGCTCTTCCCTGTCTAGCTTTGGATGTTTACTTTGTTAGAAAGAGATACAAACGAAAATGACCTGGACCAGTTTGGAACAAGCTCTTTTCTCTTCTGACTTATTGTTAGATAGATAGATAAATCGTTTATTTAGTGCACACAAAATACAGCACAGTATACAAAAGCACGATTAAATAATTACTATACTGCAAGGTGATATACAAACAAATTATATTGCAATAGAAAGAGATAGCATCTATTCTCTGCCTGTCACTTTTGTTAACCTATTCGGATCTGTTGTAATCAAAGAGTCTTTGGTTCCAATGTTGTCAGGCTGTTATTTTGGAACAGGCACCTACAAAGTACTCACCCATGCTATCAAAGCCCAAAATATCATTGCCCACCGAGCTGGTCCGTCCGCTCTCCATCTCGTGCTTGTGTCGGAACAGCCGCTGTCGCGCGTACCCTCGTCCGTTGTCCAGTTCACCATGAGTTAGTACACCCAGGAGAGTTGACTTGCCCGCGTCTACGTTGCCTACTACTGCGACTCTGTACGACGGAAAGAGAAAAAATACTGGAACTGGTTCATGGTTAACGCAGTACAAGAAATGGCAGAAAAGGAAAAACGCCAGAACCAAGAAGTAAAACACCGGCCAAGTGCGAGTCGGACCTGCACACGAAAGGTTCCGCCGCCGCGCCGCCGTACCGTATTAAGTACGAGTAAAAAACGCCGAAAAGACACGTTTCTTTAACGCGGCTTCGCCCGCGTGGTTGTCGCAAAATATAATATTACATACTTAATAGCCGAGGAAAAGGTCATTGACTCCAACCGCTGCGCGCGCGTTGCCGTCAACCATAATTCTTTTTTTGTATAAAGTATTAATTTTAATTATAAACGATGTCAAGGCATATTTTATTGGATAAGGATTAAACATAAATCGCGCTCAAAATAGCTTCAGAAATAACAATGAAATGTTTATCAAATTCTGAAAGATAAAAATGGTTATTGTGGGTCATGCTTAGAAGATATACATATATGCCATCGCGGACTTTTTGGCTGAACTTTTTAAGACATCTCTCACGGTTTACGCGGCGTACGCCAATAAAGCTCTCAGTCGTTTGTTTTTACTAAAAAACTAAAGTGTTTTTTTATGGATTATGTGGTCTGCAATAAAGATTTTTATTTATTTATTTAATACGAGAGGTACCACATAGCAGATGCGCTACCATCCTAGTGACAACCCTGAAATGTTTCAACTGCTTGTATTACACAAGTCCATTTAGGCCAAAGGTCATGGCGTTCCGGTTTGATGGGTATCGACCCTTGAAATCAGAACGCTGCTTGGTGGCAGAAACAGGTATGCTGGTACTATTTCCGGGGACGAACTCTTTCATAAAGATATTTAATAACATTCATCTCATCATCATCACCTTCCATCTCTGTCGTACCTGATCTCCATGAAGTCGGTGTGGTCGAGCTCAGCACGCAGCAGGTACTGGCCGGTGAGCCCGCTGCCGCACTGCCAGCGCCGCAGCTCCACGCATGACACGCGCTCGCCGCTGACCAATGACTGTAGCGTCGCTACTGAGGCGCTGTACTCGTCCTCTGTTAAACCGCGCCCATCTGCACAGATGGTGTGGACATTATGACCAGCTGTCAGTCAGGGCACCAGAAAAGACTTGATAACATAATCAGCTAGTTGTAACGGCCAGATATCTAATCCCGTTTGGACTCCTTCTTCTTTGCATTAACTGCCCTATGAAGCGTCACCATCGCGAACATTCGTTCACGAGCGTTCGTTCATGAACATTCGAAATCGTTGTTCTTGTTTCATGTAGTTAGAGAAACTACACTGTGAGCCAATCGTTTGTGAATAAATTAAACTCATTCGTTCGAGCGGTGCCCCTTAGAACTTAGACCGTAGGTGGGGCCACCTAAGTAAATTCGTGTTAGCGAACGAATGCTCGTAATCGATACTTCGCGATCGCTCGTTGTCGACTACTGTAGCCTAAGACTAATTTAAAGTAGGTAATCAGTATGACGAGAAAAGTATGTGCTATAAGAAAATACCTATCATAGGCAAACTTATTAGTTCCTAAAGCAATACAAGCGCTTGGAAAGAAGAATTTGTTTTATTGATCGAATACCAAATACGTTAGCAAAAGTGAAATTAAAATTATACGGCTGGATAGGTCTAGCGTGCTCCACTTAATTTTGTTTAATATTTGTACAGATTGGATATGTCCTTGACACGAATTGCGTGTTATGTTTAACTTAACTACAAGACCCTGTGGTATAATAGAAAAGGAATAGTATACAAGTAGACGATTGCAGACAATTTTAAATTATTCAAATTCCTAAAAGTTTATAAATATAGCACTACCGACGCGCCCCTGATTCGCACGGTTTTAAGACTTTTATAAGTGATAGTGAAAATCCCATCAACATCCGTTTATTAGTTTTGAAGTACAAAGCGGCTACAGACAAAAAAAAAACATACACTTATATGGGCTATAATATTGTATATATTATATAATATTGTATCCTTCTTTCTATATTAGAGGCCTAAATACTATAATTCTAAAGAAAAAATATAGTATGCAAAACTACTATATTTTCATTTCAATGCAAAATGGCGAGATATCCGGATAGGGCCAGTGTTTAATCTCATTAAAAGCTAAATTAATTCTATTTCGTAACTTTAATTTATAGTGTAATATATGTTATGAGACATTTAAAAATAACCTGTTACTAAAGGCTCAGAGTAGCTAAAAATATGCATTAAAAGAATAACAATATTTTTGAAACATACCTTTACTACATTAACTTTTTCGCCATCTACTATATTTTTTTTTACAGGCATTGGCTTCGAAAATACTATATTTGATATTTAAAAAAAATACAACACTAGCTAGGACAGACACGAAGACCGGCTTTAATTTATAGATTGCCAGTATTTCCTAATTGGATTTACCAAGTTCAAGGCTTATATTCTTGAAGCTCTTAAACTATGTCGTGCGTGAATCATTCAATCAGTCGCCCTTACATCAGTACAGACGCCAGCATGTCAACCTACCCGAAACTGTCAAATTTTCCCAATCAACTTTGAACCTTATGCTTTAGTTATAAAGTTGAAAATATACTAAAGATATTTGACATATTGTAGTAGGTTGATGCGCTGGCGTCTGGTATTTATTACATTTGCATGCACGTAATATTACCACATTACCGCATGCACGTACGTCAGACTGATCAGTTAGATAAGATAGTAAACTTGCAAGTTGCAACATCTGTATTATCTGTATACATGGTATTTATGAAATTTAAAATTATCTTATCTTTGATTATCATTAAAATATTTGATGACGTAATTAAGGCCACGATGATGACTCAACCTAAGGGCCAGCCCACACTTAGCGAAGCGAAATGCAACGCAGTTTTCACTGCCATAAACGCAATACATATCAACATTGCACATTGCGTTTGAAATAAAGGTGCGATGCACTGCGCATTGACAGGTGTGCGCCTGCACTAAGAATCAATGGTTCCAAGAATTCCTAAACTCCATCCAAAGATTTGTGGAAACAAAATATTTTCACAGATTTCGTTGAATACTTGATACACATCTTACTTATTATTGTTGTGTGACCTATAGCTGTTGGGTAGAATGATGAAATGTTGAATAATAAATGACTTTCCTCTTCATTTTAAAACAGGTAAGTAGATGTTACTCACAAATTAATGAGCAATACCTATTTTATTTAAACACTATAGATAGTGCAATCCACGACGACGCGCCCCACTCCGCGATTACTGTACAGTAAGCTGTACTTTAGTACGGAGTGGAGCGGAGTGGTGCGCGTCGTCGTGGATTGCACTATCTATAATATGGTGATGAAATATTGACCAGTATTGTAATAGCTTATGGCACAAAATAAAAATAAATACCTACTATTATGCTAAACCACAATATGTTGATTGCATCATATTTGTTTACATACATTTTAAAAAGGATTTACTAATTCTATTGCACTATGGAACTATATTATAAAATTGCTTTGTGGTGGTCAATCAGTGTTGTTATCAGTGTTGGTATGCTTGTTGGTTTTTAAATTTAAGTTTTGTTTATTCTTTTTTTCTGAACTTTTCATGTTTTCTCCTCCTGAATTTATTTTTCTTCAATTTTTTTATTCCCTCGTATTACCTATTATTAAATGAAAATAGTTACCTTCTCCTTGCCCTATGTCGTATATTATCTCTCCATTGCCTGACTCCAGCCTCTCCAGCAATTGCTTGCGGAGCAGCTCGTACTCATCAGCTGTAGGGCTCACAAGAACCATCTAAAGAAAATAATGTTAAATTACTTGGCAAGCCTGTCTCATATACTGAGAAATTTTATAAATATATTATGAACTGCATCTGGAAACATAAAATTGAAATTATATTTCCTGATTTGTGGCAGTGTCCATTTTTTTAAGGCAGTGTATAGAGTGATGTTAGTGGCACTCTATCCTTATCGGATAAAGTGCCGTTGCCGGCATACTAGTGGCACTGCCTCGGCCCGGCTAAAGTGCCGCAAGCATTGCATTGTCAGGTTAGGTCGCCGCCTTTTTTATTGATTGATCATATTTGTTTTATATAGATCGTATATAGTGCCGCTGGCGGCACTTTATCCATCCATATACACTTCCTTTTTTTAATTCATACTGTTTATTTTAGAAATAATCACTAAATTGCAAAGAAAGCTTTATTCACAATACGGATTCAAATTATTTATATTATTATGTGATGCAATATTACCCAATGCAAAGCTCTGTAACATTGTTTTGACTTTGTATTTTATTTAAGCTAATTTGTTATGAACAGGATAGTGAGTTTGTTTGTCTGATCTGCTGAAATATTTAAACTAGGTAATTTTAGATGATATAGGCAGAGTAGTAGCTTTGTCCTTGAAAATCAACATTTATTCACATTGATAGAGCTGCAGTGAGTTCTATAACTAGCAATTTATATTTACTTTGTCAAGTTGTATAGATTGATAATGATAACTAGTCCACTGAAGATCCCTTTACATAATTGGCATACATACCTATGTGTGAGTAGGATGGGACAATTTATAAACAAAGTGATGCAATATTGTTATGGTGCAATAACTTGTTTGGCAATATTTCATTATTCTATTATTTATTATTAGATACCTACTTTTAACAGGTTTTTTTTTACTTTATTGTAAGTATTTGATATAATGAAGTTCCTATGTAAATTCTAGCTTGAGAATCATGAGATCCATCGCATTCATACAACTATTTACCTTAGTGCGTTGTGATTCTGTGAGTAAACGAAATTTTCGCGGGAACAAAAATGTTGGTAAACAAAGACAATGCTAATGTTTACCTTTCCTCTGATGCTCGAATAATCCGTCTCATTCTCCGGGTAGCCCTCGGGCTCCACGAGCGGGATCATTTTCACTGGTGACTCGGGTATACTATCCATGTTTAGTGACAATTATCGACAACAACAGCAACAAATTAATACACCATTATGTCATCACGTTAATGTACCGTAAGCACTTCCGTTGGGTTACAGTTCCTAAGAAACAAAACAACTCGAGATTAATTTTAACACACAGACAACAAAAGATAAAAATAGTGAAAAAAATATCTACAAATTCTGATCACAGATGCTATGCGTTTATCATGAAATTTAATGATTATATGAAACAACAAATAACAGCTTTTGTAGGCCCAGTTGTAATAAAATGTATATTATCATATATTATTCAATAAATTACGATAAGTACCCTAATGTTAACCGAAGAATTGGTTGAAAATAGATTTTCTAAATAAAACAGATGGATTAAATGCCAACTTTTTGACAACTCACATGCTGAGTGTTGCTAGAAAATTTACTATTTTACAAATTAAATGAGCGAATCGGAACAAATACAAAAATACATAAAGGTTTATATTTATAATTATTTTGATAATAAAATCAGATATTTAATTTAATTGGTCTAGGACACGAATTTGTTACAACTGTTGTTTCCAATCGGATCTGTAAACGCACAGATATGTAAACGTAAATAACCTGGCAACTGCTTTTAGTGTTGCAAGCAACACAAATTGTCTTCCTCCTACGGAAGGAACAGTGCGAAAAAAGAATAAAAAATAAAAAAAAATCATATAGAGTCCGTCTCAAGAAAGAAGTCCCGCGGCAATAAGTGGAACTAATTACCTATTATTATGTGTAGGTATAGTTTAGTAGACAACTTTCCTACAACCACATACAGCTATAAAGATTGTGGATTTTATTAACCAGTGCCTGTACTAATGTGGAGATAAATAAATATTTACGAATCCGTCTCCTACGACAAGTGGCGCCGCCTCTGCGAGACTTCTTTGGTGAGATAGAGTTTAACTTGCAGGCTAGGCTCAATTGAAATATCGCCCGGAGGACACGGTGGAGCATACGGTGAAGGTATGCCCGGCTTGGGCAGAGCACCGCCGTGTCCTCGTGGAGGCGATCGGTGGCGGGGATCTCTCGCGTCCGGCCCTGGTCCAGGCCAGGAATGACTATTTCATGTAATTATGACATTTTAGTATTATTCTAACATACGGAGTTGTATTAATAAATCTATTGAGGAACCCCAAAATTCAAATTTTCCTCATTACTGATGAATGACCCAACTTTTACCACCTGGCGAAAACAGGTGGTAAGAAAATTTGACTTTTGGGGTTCCTCAGGGCAGTGTCCTAGGACCAACCCTCTTCCTCGTATATGTCAATGAGCTGTGTCAGTTATCTCTCCCGAACACAAAAATTATTGCTTATGCGGATGACACAGCTCTAATAACCCATGGCAAGGACTGGTCTGAGACTCGTAAGAGGGCAGAATTGGCCCTGAAAATGGTTATGATGTGGTTAGCCTCGAATCTGCTCACGCTCAATTTCTCTAAGACCAAGTTCATCTCTTTTACTCCGAGTATTATTAGTCAACCACCACTGTCGTTTAAGATCAGGGCCCATGAGTGTACAATGGCCAACACCTGTAACTGTGCCCAAATAGAAAGGTCTGACAGCATCAAATATCTTGGGGTTATATTGGACAGTCTCTTGTCGTGGAACAAACAGGTTAACTCTGTTTTGGTTCGAATCAGGAGATTGATTTATTTATTTAAAAAGCTTCGAGCGGCTGCTGATTTCCAATCCCTAAAAATGGTTTACTTTGCCCTCGCTCAATCAGTTCTCAGTTACTGTATAACTACATGGGAAGGAACCCACAAGACAACCATGTTGCGGCTAGAGAGGGCTCAGAGAGCAGTTTTAAAAGTACTAGCAAAAAAACCTTTTAGATTTCCGACCTCTGAACTGTTCTCACTTTGTGAGGTCCTCACAGTGAGATAGTTGTTTGTCCTTCAAACAGTTTTTAAGAAACACTAGCTTCTGCCTTACGACTCTCAACCCCCAACAAACAAGCAGCGTGCCGACAGAGTTTGTAAGACTGAGCGCTGCAGGTTAGCGTTGGTTAGTCGCCACTTCAACCATACTAGCTCTAAACTTTACAATGACATACATATAAGACTTTTTACCCTATGACTAAAAATCTACTGAAGAGAAAAGTGACTGACTGACTTTAATCCTTGTCTTATGAAGAAACTGAGCAACTTATGGTATCATAACACGGTAAACACACACCCTCTCACACACACACACATACACCCATCACCCCACCTCCACTCTACACTTATACTACATAGTAACCTCCACATAGAGTATATTCTTTGTGAAGTCTGGAACAATATCTTTGTATACATTTTTTGGGTCGGGCGTCGATAGCTGCGCCACAGTATTTTACTTTTGTGGCTATCTTCGTTTTCATTTGTAAATTGTAAACTTAAGTTGTTCCATTTTTTTTTTTTATGATTATAGTTCTGTGAAGTCATATTTGTTACGATCGCGAATCATATTAATCGAGATACAACCTAACACTGAACTGCAAATTGCAAGAAACGTAAGAAAATTTGAATTACGTGGACTAACTTAGCGCTTCCTCCTTAAATATATTTTATCCACCTAGTTGGTTCTATGACAGTGACGACGCCGCCGCCGCCGCAGTCTCCGAGTTATAAGAGAATTATTATCTTGATATACAGATTATTCATAGCGCTCCAAGACGACTTCGCGAATACGATAACACCAGAACACTACCTATTTGACGGAGAAAAATGTTTTCAGTGTGCGCACTCAATTCGTACGACCACGTTACGAAACACACGTTTACGTACGATTCAAATTTGTGTCCTAAGTGAGCGCAGCCTTAGGCTGGGCATAAAAACTGAGAACGGTCACACACACACCTTGTTGAAATGGTAATTTTATGTTAATGAATGATTTAGATCAATTTGACAGCTGGCGTTTGACGAGCGTTGGTATAATAGTGCCAAGGTGGTTCTGAATTTCCGGATCATTCCATTGCTGAATAGGGTGTTAGAGAAAAAATCTAAAAATATATTATTGAGATAGCTTAGGCAAAAAGCAGTCGGAAAACGTTATTTTTGAGCTGAGGGTGGTCAACAATTCGGAACACTCGTGAACGCGCTCACGGTACTCGCTCAACGTCAAAACTTGCATATAATATTTCTTTGTGTTTAAGCCACACATTTCTTCTTCTTCTTTGGTTAGGTAGCGAACGATAGGCAGAAACACTATTTCAAAAATGCCACGTTAGTTTAGAGATAAGATGCGAGTCAAAATAATACAGCACAACTGTAGTTTTTGACAGCGCTTACGGAGATATTAAGTAAAAGGCATGGTCAGAGTTATCGCAAGATGGCGCATGTCATTATGTCATGATCTATGATGATTCACGGCACATCGTTATCGCGTTCACGCTAATTCGGTACGGGTGTTAAAGTAAGGCCATTTTAATAGGTAATATTTGACAATTCATCAAAATTCAACAACGTAACCTTAATTGTAACGCCGGGCATAAAATAATATATTTTCTCGTTTTGTTAGAACTGCACAATTGCTTAACTTTTTTCAATTACGTTTACATATTTATTGTAATAATGACCGATATGAGTAATTTTACGATTTGCTTTCACTAAACTGACAGACGTCAAATGTTACCTCTTAAAATGGCCATATTTTTGCACGCTCAAATCGATTACAGCTTAGCTCGGAATGCAGCCTTTATTTACCATTCTACCGTAGTTTTTTTCGTCTCTAGCGCTGTCACTGTCATTCCCCCTCACTGCTCGTCGCCATTCGCAATCGGTGATTGTATTTTTTTATTTCGGTCAAAATCGATTGTAATAACCACGCAATTGTGAAGTGAAAATATAGATCTGATAGTGTATTTGGTACCTTGGATAAGTTTTTATATTGTCGAATTCGTAATGGTTCTTTGGATACGTCTATCCTTGAACAATCAATATGGGTGATTTGAATTCATCTGATTGTTCCTGGAAGAAAATGGTGATAGCGAAAGCAAATAATGAGTGGATCTCTACTGTGAAATCTGAATATAGCAAAATGGACAACACGCTTACCGTTACAGATATAAATTCTGAACTTGAACAAATACCTTATAATAATATCAAAAAAGAGTATGATGAAACTAGTTGTGATAAAAATTATGAGATCGATGACTCGAATTCGATGTCATCGACACAGGAATTGGACCCGCTTTTATTGCTGGAGTCCGGCAAACGGAGACGTCGCAGAGATTCGGGTCCTAAGTGTGAATCGCCAGACGAGCGAGCTTCGCGGTTAGCAAAGATGTCTGCTTACGCTGCACAGAGGCTTGCTAACGAAACCCCAGACCAGCGTGCCAGCAGGCTGAGGCGCATGTCAGAATATGCAGCTAAAAGATTATCAAAGGAGACCAGTGAACAGAGAGCTAAACGCTTGTCAAGAATGTCTGCCTATGCTGCCAAAAGGTTGGCCAATGAATCACAAGAGCAGAGGCAGGCCAGACTAGCTAGAATGTCTGCGTATGCGGCCCGGCGACAAGCCATGAAGAAAGTTTCTGGTCCCAGCACCTCTGTTGGTTGTCATTCAGAAAATTCAAATTACAATATGAAAACAATGCCTAACCAAAGCTGAGAATACTTTTTATTCGAGTCAATTATCTAATCATATTATTAGAATACAGACTTGATTACTTTTATAGATTTTTACACAAAATTGATTTTTGTAAATAGATATATTTTTTAGTGTTATGTCTAATACAAACCTATTTAGATTTTTGTTTAAAAACCTTTATTATTTTTTAGTTTAATTAATCTGATGTAGTTTTGTATTAATCAGCTTATTAAAATATAAGTGCTACAACATCACAATAAACTTTTAAGCTAAAAGAATCTTCATTTAAAATTCATTTTGGCTGATCCAAAGTTTATTTTAATCAAACAATACACTTTTTATACAGCTTATTAAGAAAATCTTAGTGGGGCAATAACAAATAAAAAAGTATGTGCAGAAATATTTTTACATAATTCATACCATTGAGATTCTGCAGATGAAATTAACGGAATGTTCTTAATCAGTCTATGAATAATGTCCTTCTCATTACTTTTATATTTAAATACACTGCATTCTATATAATATCAAATATCTTACATAAAAATACATTTCACATTATACCTCCTACCTGCACAATCGCTGATACCACACTATACAAGCACTACACTTCTTGTATTTGTACAATTATTCATAAAAACACTATTACAAAATAAACTTAGTTTGAATTAAAATAGGGTATATTTTGTATTGTAAAACAAGGCGAATATTTGGACAATTCGCCAAGTGTAGTTCGGGGTTAGTACATTGATTGATTACCTGAGAGACCTTTACTTGAAAGGATATTAGCTAAGTAGTTCAATAGAAGGTGCTACAGAAACATCGAATCTATTTTTTATTTAAAAACTACCTTACAACTTTCAATAATAAAGGAGAATGGGCACCTACATATGCATTTCTGCCCTTAAGCTCAATCGAAATAATATACTATTACTAGTGTCCGACCAAAACATGTTTATTTTTGTCGTAACTGAACCTTTTATAAACGTGATTAAAATGTTTGATAAAATGTCAGTGAGTCGTTCTTTCCAGATAAATGAATAATGAAACATCTCGCTGGCCTAATATTACAGGGTTCTACGTTTCACTTTAACTGAATTTAAATTTTAACATTGTCAGTGACACTGGGTCTAAATTAAAAATAATTACTTACCATTATATTTTGGTAAACAAACTCTAGCGTCACGTCACTGAGCAAAGTGATTCAGCGGCTGGCGGAGTCAGGCGAACGACGCCTTATTGCCAGCTGTGCCGTATGCACACGACGTTAGCCGAAACGCCACCCGAAATTACGATGTTCGGCGCGGCCGAAAGGTTCGGCTGTTTTTTGGCCGAAACCGAACCTCTAACCGAAACATGATTTTTAGGCCGAAACCGAAACTTCGGTCGGACACTAACATATACCAATAGAAAGAGCTTTTCAAGAGTAACGTTTCCTCCTAACACGACTTTTGGCAATTGTTAGTCTGTTCGGAGTTAATGACCTAAATAGGTGTGACCACTTGGGCACCGAAGTTAAGGAATTTTCTTGGCCCAATAGCTATAATATATGTATACAGGGTGACTTGTAATTTGACGTATTCCTTCTAGTACGTGATTGTGTGACCCATTTGCAACAATTAAGCACCCCATAAACCCTAGGCAAAAATTAATGGCATTGATCGTAAACCCAATTTGTATTATAGAAAATTTCCCGAAAATATAAACACAGCGCACAAACTATTAGAGCATGTACGTGCGCTGTATGTATGTATCCAATGAAATCTCAATGAAGGCCATTCAATTTAAGAGTTTAGAGAAAAGTGATAATAAGCGACGAATTCTGGGAAAAATTCAAAAAACCTTAAAAATTTGGTTTTCTCGAAATAAACTATTGGGCTTCAGGGCAGAAACGCCTATTCTCCTTTTACTATGAGAAATTACTAGTATGCATCAACAATTTTTTTCATATAGAAATTATTGACATCTTACTTTTAAAATATATTTAATATAAATAACTGCCATAAACAGGAAAAATAAATATAAAAATTGAGCATAAAGTTAAATAAAGTGTTGAGAAAAAGTCAAAACAGATTGTCATGTCCAGCAAATACGCAAAAAAGGACGGATGTGGGTACTGCTATGATTGCAAATATATACAGAACAAATGATCAAAACTGACCCCACAGAATAATTTGCAGCTTTACATAAGGCAAGTTTTTATACCTCAGTGATTCAAAATCGAAAAAAATAAAATATAAAACATTACGTAATACATAGCTTGACTTAATAAATTCAGAAGCAACTTATTATGCAAAACAAAGAAAATATCATCTGAATAATATTTTTGGTTTGCGCAATTCAAGGTGATAGGAATAAATTAGCATCCTACTGCTCAGTTCAGTATTGCTAGTTGGGCACACACCAATGAGGCAAGTTTGGTTCTTGGCTAGTAGCCTAAGGGCTACCGTATGCCGTACCAGTGCCATATGACCGATAGCAGAAATAATGACCTCCGAATTTTAAGGAGCACTGAAATATATACTTTATTTCGATTAGATAAGGATTATAATATACAGGGTCAAATTAAATTAGCTAGCGAAACTGCAGACGTTATGGGTACTAAACAAAATAAAATAAAAACATTTTTTTTTTTTTTTTTTTTTATCATGTATGGATATCGATACCTACAAAGGCGAGTCCAAACAGAAGCGGCAATTGTGCGCTGCGATTAGGCGACTGCCGCGCGCGAACGCTTCTGTTAAACGCAATTTGTCGGTTTAGTCAGTTTAGACACGCCAACAACAGCGTTAACGTCAAGTTTAGGTAAATTATTTGCAATATTCACTCACACAGTTTTCATCACTCCTTAAGCTTCTAAATTGACGCTCTAAGTGAAATTATCAAAACCTGTGTTCAGTTATCTTGATAGAATTCACAAATACTCTATAAACATTAAAAAAAAATCATTACTAAGTATTGAGACAACAATATTTCCTAAAATGATTAGTAATGAATGGTTTTTAAATAATGTTTGATGGATTAACTGGGCCAAAAAGTACCGTTTTTGAGCTCATAACGTCTGTAGAGTTTCGTTTGATGCTGTATAATAAATCCTCATCTCAGCCGTTTGCCAATGTGGCCCTAAGTGGATTTTGGGTGAGGAGCTAAATTATATCTACCTCCAACAAAAACCTTTGCAATACCGACTTTAGTCTGTGCTAAATCAGGGGTTCACTTATACATATTATTATTATTTATTATAGCTATACATACTATAATATACGTGTATAACTTGAAATATAGCTGCGAATCAACAGTCTAATTTGCTTATTACTAAATAAAGCCACAAATATATTAATATAAACTTCTTACTTATACTGTTTTTACGAAATGTTATGTACGTATGGTGCATACGTCGTCTAGAATTTGTAAGGTCGCTTATTCACCGTACACCCGACACCCGTTGCGTTAGGCGTTGTACACACGTTTAATGAGACTTTTTTTTATTGAAACAGCTATATCATTCCACCAGTCTCAAGGAAGCTAAGCTTGGAGCATTCCTTAGTAAGGCGGCAGTGTGTACTCGACGTGGTTGTATAGCTGTGTCGGTTGGTACGGATGAGGTTTGCGACGCGCAAGTGGTCGCTAGCAAGCGGTGTCCGTAGCGAGTGGCGAGCCAGCTACTGGCGCCAGTAGCTGCCGGGTGGATGATGTTGAGCTGTACGAGTCGCCCGATGAGCGTACGCTTGACTGGCTCAGGGGTGTTCCTGGATTAAATGTTACTTAATGTAATACCATAGCCCATCAAAGATTACGACAGGTTGTTACCGCATAGCACTTGCGGGTGAGCTGACCCATATTTTTTTTTCTCGCACTGTATTTTCAACTCTCGGTGAGCATTGAGAATCCAATAGAGTGCATCTCAGCGCATCAAAAAAATACAATGTTGGATTTTCAACTCTCGGCGTTAAACTATGCGTTGGAAATCCAGTGCGCGATAAACAGTGTGACAGAATTTAAACTGGCTGGTTGTATGGTATACAAACACAATTTGTTTTTTATAAGCTACATACCAGGTAGTGATGTGACGTGATGCGGTAAGGCCCAACGCTGGGGAGTACAATCTCCATTGTTAGTCGGCTCCTGTAACAGATACTTACATTAATTAGGACAGACGGTGCAGATAAAAAAAACCAGATTTCAAATTTTATGCGCATATTTTTGCAGGTCTAATGAGGTTTGTTTTACAAAAATACTTGGTTAAGAAATTTTTAAATCGTGTTGTTTTGTCCGGCAAATATATGCACATATAACTGCGTTTCAAAAGCACCGCAATGCCTGGACCTCAAGCTACGTTATGTGGTTAACGCAGTGCATCGCTCGGCTCCTGCAACGTGCCGGTGTGACCTCAACAACATTCATACAATACGGATGCAGTACATGATAATAATGAAAGTGCAAATTAAACACGACGCGGAAAATAAAAGAACATCGCGTAAACCAAAACCGAATTAACACGCACACAAACAAAGCTCAATGATGACGTCACGACTACGATGACAGCTGATGCAAGATGGCGGACTTACTGCAAGTTTGTTCGTCTTAGGAACGGTCAGAATGGTCGTGTTGGTGTCTTCCGGCGTGAAATAATCTGAGTCCTCGGCGACTGCCGGCGACTCCACATCGTTACGAGACTGTGTTCCGCTCGCTGCGTGCGATTTTACACCCAATTATCAACTGTTCACGATGACACTACACCTGTTTGCTATTGTATGCCCTAAGGTGGGTCCACGCGCGCACCCTTCTGATAGGATGCCAATAAGTTTTAATAACAAGCATGTCGCATTTATGGATGACTGCAATTATTGGTATGATTAACTAAAATCTTCACGACATTTATCAATTCTACAATCAAAATATTTGAGACATTACTATCAATGAAAATCTAAAACAGCGTGCTTTAGTTTAAACATGCTTTAAACACACTCAGCCTTACTAATAAAAATTGGGGAAAGAGCTACCTTTACCTAACAGAATTTCTAGTATAGTAGGAGTAGTGA
The DNA here is from genome assembly GCA_963853775.1 of Xanthia togata. Classification (NCBI taxonomy): domain Eukaryota; kingdom Metazoa; phylum Arthropoda; class Insecta; order Lepidoptera; family Noctuidae; genus Xanthia; species Xanthia togata. Next base: position 3,561,676 of record OY970802.1, on the reverse strand, counting down.
ATTTGAAAATCCTAATGATCCTAAACCATATACTTCGGAGAGGACGATTACTGAATAACGGAATGAACAACCACCTATATACATTAAAAATGGGCATACAGGGCAAAATTATACTAGCGTCCACTAGGTCGAATGCTAGTGCAAAATCACCCTTATTTCCAAGCAAAGCTTCCACGTAATAATATCTACAAATTGAAAGTTGGTATAAATAGCGGCCTACTAGCGGACGTTCGAAGTTTGAATTTACATGAGTTTAGGAGCATGAGAGATATTTCTTAGTAGGGTGTCATTATGTTAGGTAGACGCGGAGTAGTATACAGATGGAGTGCCAATGAGCAAAGACAAGGCGGAAGTGGCAATGACGAAATGTCATAATATGTTGAGACGATTTTATTTCGACATAATATCACGCCTGTCAACCCCATCGGGGAACCGATGGGGTTGGCAGATGTGTATAGTAAGTACACCACCCACATTTCACCCATTATTTTAAGTCCGATGCAAAAGGTTAAAGTATATTTGCAGTTAGTCACTTGCACATTGACAAACCATTTGCAAACCATTATTCCGTGAGACCAAAAAATGTGTGTTTGTTATTGTATGTCTGTGTGTGTTGGTGTATATTTGAGTGGGTGACTGGCACACTGACGTGCCGGGTTCGTCGATGATCGCCAGCGCGGGCGCGCAGGCGCAGAGCTCACCGTGTGTTTGTTATTGTATGTATGTGTTCGTGTATGTCTGACTGGCCTACTGACAGTTGTGCTTGTGGTCGGGCTCGTCGGTGTCGGTGTCGTCGATGTGCGCGAGCGCCGGCGCGGACAGGCGCAGCGCAGAGCCGGCCGCGCGCAAGGGGCCCGGGGACCCGCTGCCCAGGCTTGATACTGTCTGCATAGCAAATTAATAAAAAGGTAAGAACGTAGAAGTTCGCAACGTAATAACATGGGTTTTATGGTGATTGTTACAATATCAACCTCCGCTTTGTAAAATTGTGATCGTCGGCCCATTTGTCATTTGTGGTGATTATCTAGTGAGTATATTACGTATGTGTCACTAAGTTTTTTTTTTTTTTGTTTATTTGTTTCGTGATTACTCCGCCAATTTTGAAATAATTTTATACTGTGCATCGGTCTCTCGTCGCGATATAAAGAAGTGTCAATCAAAGTGCCTTGTTAGGCATTTACCATACATTTCCATTTGACATATCGAGCAAGAGATCGTTCTCGCGCTTGTCATTCGCGCGACGGTCGCTTTTGAATAGGACACAGCCTAAGGATATACCGTCGCTCATCTAGACAAATGGTGGCATGAAAATGTAAGTACTAGTAGGTACATAAAGAATCTATTCAATTATCCTCACCCCATTAGCTGTGGGGTGTGTGAGCAGCGGCGACAGTCGCTCGGCGTCGCTGTCAGGTTCCGGGTGCGTCGCACGAGCCTCGTCGTCTGAGCCCGACGCTTCTTGGACAGACTCCATGTCACCGGGGTACTCCAGACTTAGAGATGACTATAAACCACAAATAATGGTAATTAAAATAGGAATAATACTTCGGAAACGAAACTAGGCGTTTCATACGCGTAGACTAATAACGATATTTTCAAATCGGTAACGGTGTTTTCGAACAGTCAGGTTTGTACCGGGCACAATTCTAACCGGTTGATACAATTAGGTTTCGAAGTGGAGAGTAAGAGTTTCACTTCTATACATAGTTTTTTTTACCACATCATTTACAGAAATTTGCAAAGCAGATCATGTTATTTTGATGTCAATAGTATGAGTATTTTTATTTAGCAATACCTTAGAGATCTTGTCTCCGTTGACGACCTTGTGGTTGTAGAGCAGCGGACTGTTGGCAGCGGCCGCCTTGTCCTCGGCGCGCTTGGCTTCTTCCTCGCGCGCCAGGAGCACCGACATGCGGAACTGTACATACACACAACATTAATCAACATTATTTTTACGTATGTTATTGTCAAGCCTACTGATTTTACATTTTCTTCAAAGAAAATTACTTATTTTTTCATACTCGTTTCATTTGGCAGGGCCCTTTTACTTTCCCAACCCACTGCAACTCCTGTAAGCCAGAATCTACTTTGGCGTTCTGAAAAGCACTGACACAAGAAGCCCGACAGAGTCCCAGAGAAATGATTCTACTGTTTGAACCGGCAACGAAAACCACGAGAAAAACATTGCGTCCACTTTCATTTCTTTTGGCGCCTTGCCAAAAGCGGTACTGCAGCGCCATCTAGTATTGTCAATAAAAGTTCGGTCAATTTCACAAATGTGTTACAACAACGCTGTCAATGTCAGCAGTCTATCTCAAATCAGTAAATACCTCAGGTGTGACAGTTTGGGCAGCAGATCTGTCTCGCGCACTCTTGACGTCATCCTTGGAGCCACTCTTGGCCTTCCTGCTGCCGCTGCTGCCAATGCTCGTGGATGAACTGCGCTCCAAATTGCAGCGGTTTAAGATTTCTGCTGCCTAGGTAACACATTTTTTTTTAATTTCTCTTTGTAGGCGTACTTTTCTGCGTTGCTGGCGTGATTAGTGTTGTATGCAACTATGTTTTTTTTTTTTTCTGTATGTAAGAGATTTACATGGAATACAGTTTCACGTAAAACTTAGTTCAAGAACATTCTGATCAACATTTTTACCGAGTCATACATTTTTACGTCCATTTGTTCACTACTCTGTGTCAAAAGGAAAAATTTTAGAATATAAATTTTTGTAATGAGTATAGTTGAGTAGGTAGCGCCTCATGAATCATGAATTTATTAAAGAAATAATGTGACACTATGAATATAGTGTCACATTATTTCTTTAAAATAATTTCATTTTTTTTTTAGTCAAAGTCAAATCATTTATTTAAAAAACGCACATAAAAGTTAGTTTTAAACGGTTTAATTTGTAGGTATAATTTCACTTTGTTTTTTTATTTATATCTAAGTAATTTGTTATCATTTAATTATGCACAGGGGCACGTGCAAATCCTGGATCTGCCCTTGTTAATTTTAATTGCGTTTTTGTAAGTTCAAATGCGAAATTAGTTACGAAAAATCGAAATTTCTAGTAATTTTAGTTTGCAAAAAGTTTAGTAATAACACGTGGAATTCGTTTCCGTAAAAAAGTAAAAAAAAAAAAAATGCGACTTTGACCTTCAATATCTCCAGAATTCCAGGTATGGTTGTTGTGGAAAAAATGTGTAGAATATGTGGCTTCGGATAGTGTCTTTTTACACCAGATATAGTGTAAAGTGTAAGTGAAAAGTGGTGAATCTATACCTGTGAAGCAGTATCGGTGTCAGGGCTGGCGATAGCCGGCGCCGGGCGGGGCGGCGGCAGCGCGCGCGCCGGGTGCGGCCCGTTCAGGGCCTCCAGCAGCGACACGGGCTCGTAGCCGGCCGGGATGTTCTCGGTGCTGCCCTGTGTCAACGTTACATTACTATTGACATAATCATATTTTACAAAAGGATCCATAGAGTTTAAAAAGTAACTGACTATAAATGTTTAAAAAACACCACAATAAAAAAAAGATAATTAATAAAGAGAAAATACATCTATGTGCGGTAAACATGACGCAAAAAAGAACACAAACAAGTTGGAGGAAAATATGCGTCACATCCGCGCAAAACGGCCATCACTCAGCATAATGCTGCGACCCTAGACAGAGCCCCATAGCTGGATAAATAAATAACTGTAGTATTACTATGCTATTTTATATAACGTATATGTACAAAATAATTATTTCGAAGTTTATTACAATAGAAATAGGATTTATTTTGTATTAGTGCATATTGTGTGTACCTACAATGAAACTTTTAGAGTAAATACGCCAAGTGAGATTACAAAGTTTTACTTACATCATTGGCCGCAGCAGGAAGAGCGGGAGCGTTATCAGCTCTTCGCTGTAAGGCTCTTATCTGCAGCAACGCGCGGAAGGGCGCCCTACATATGGGACAGTTGTTGGCTTGGTAGCGTAGCGAGTCGGCGCACGAGTTGCACAGGCAAAGATGGCGACACGGCAGGATCAACGTGTCCCGTACGTCGCACATGCAGATCACGCATTCCGAACCGCCGTCCTCAGTCTCTTCGTCTGAACTCGGCTGTGTAAGGGATAGAAGATTTAAATATCACATGTGTATCGACACTTATCTAAGATATTCGCGACAAACAGCAAAAGATAGGGAAAAGAAGAATTAGGAGAGGGGGGCCTATGCTGTTAAATACTAAATAATAATGTATAAGTGGGGGGGGGGGGGGGAGTTAGCCACTTAAGACCATTACTTCACCCATCTCTCCTTATAACTGCACCTGAACGCTTTTATTTATTTACATGAAAAGCAACCTTTACTTTTTACTTGCGGCGGGCTAAAATTGTGACTTTCTAATTCTATATTTTCTCAACCACTCTTTTGATTGGTTACTTACTTTGGTGTCGAGGTTCTTGTTCTCGATACCGTATATCTCCTGCAGCAGATAGCACAGGCCGTCGACGAACAGCTTCTGTTTGAGCGCCTTCAGTACGTACGTGCCGTCCGAGTGCTTCTCCACCACCGCTATCGTCGTGTGGGACTGCCTTATTTCAGCTGGAAAAATAAAACAGTGTACGAATTTTCAAAGAGGTGATTATATCTAAGATAGTAGCTATTCATTGGCGCCCAAGGTAAGACGTCGTTGTGGTTAATGGGTAATAAGAGGCCTTTGAATCGTCTTGCCTCGTGCCGTCAGTAAGTGGTATTACTGACAGAGTATTCTTATTATACACAAATAGACAGTTTAGTCACAGTATTACCTATGTCGCTGCAATGACCTTGAAATAATTACCTACGGCTGCTCGGTAGATAAACCGTCCGTGCGTAACTGCCCCGCACTCGAGGCTATTGCGTACTGATAGGTATACACTGAGATTTCGAAGCGTGTCGTTACGCCCGTTTTCTATGAAGACATAATACTGTTACTTATTTATACTGTGGTTTCGTACCTACAATAACAGGCAGTCTAGTCTACCTACAACATGGCCGTAAAATCATTTCCGGTCCGAAAATATGCTCTTCGAACTTTTGCGCATGTACACTCACCCTCACTTGACTCGCCATGTATCCACTAGGTTCCTAGTGTTAATGGTTGTAATGTTTGCGCAGCCTTCTGCGCAAAGTTGTGACCAGGCATGATTCATCGGCCGTATGTACATCGGACGAAATTGTATAGCGACGATGATCGCGTCATCCTAACATTACGAGGATCAATTTATTTTTATACCTACTATGTAGGGGAACAAAGTGCATCAAGATGTTTTATATAATTGAATGAAAACTACATGTTAACGTGACGCACATAACAGCTGTCGTTGACCTCACCTGTATATCACGTCAATTGGCTCAATATCATTTAATTTTGCGATTAAAATTAAATTATAGTGACACAGGCACCATCCAGAGTGCAATTAAAATAATTTCAACACAGTAAAATAATCAATTGTTTGAAACTGCAACTGAAGAAAAGTAGAAAACTAATTGAACAAAATAATTGGCTCAAATTTTTTTTTATTGTTTCTGCAAATATATGTTGGATAAACCATGATGAAAATATGCTTACTTTTGCTATACTTGCCAATATATTTTGAAGTAGACAGATTATGATAAACAATGGCATGAATCTATTAGGGACAAGAGAAATCAATACTCAAAGTGAGATTTGGTACTTACCTTCCTGTCCCTCATCCACCACGCAGTATATAGCGATAGGTATGATCTCCCTGTCTGCATTATACACCAGATCCTCCTCAGGGTGTTTAGAAGGGTCAAACACATGCAAAATCTGACAAAACTGCTGATTTGCGCCCTTCTTGTAGTGGTACGTCTGGGAGTTCATTGCAGGGTCGCGCGGGTAGTAACTATGGTAAGGAAAAGGCAAGAAATATTGATCAAGTTAACATTCAATTTTCCTGGTAATGGACTTTATTCATTTAAGTTTTGGTTATTACACAAGTAAAAACTGCACAAAGGCAGACTTCTGCCAACTGCTTGATAATTGTAGCTATCATTCTGAAGTTTATTCACTTGTACAGTCACAAATTCTAAAACCAGTGTAAAGGTTATATGAACTTATTTCCATTTGATTATCATACTGATAGGAATAGTGTGTTCCTGTCATGTTTTCATAAAATAACAATGCAATAACAAAGTGTTATGGAGACAAAGTCACTTTACCATTCATTAAAATCAACCAAGACCACCATAAACACAGTTATTATAGCACTGTTGTAGCAAAACTATATAACAAATGTTACTTACACAACACCAGTAGGAGTGACTTCTTCAGTACAAAAGTAGAATACGGTGATAGCACATCTTGCATCACAATCAAACGTGAACTCAATATTGTAATATGTCCCTTTGCCATTATTGTCCACAGATTTGATCATGCCATCTCCAATCTTGTTCTCTGCCAACTTGCCCACAGGCTCAGGGCAGCGTACGAATCGTAATGACTCTTTACGTATATTTACTAAACTTTTTAATGTTTTAGTAGGCTCATTAGACTGTGGCGGGGGGTACGGGAACTGAGGACATATCAATTGATATTAATTTAATTGTGATAAATCAGGTAATGACAGAACAATACATAGATTTTATTCTTATTTGATTAGACATGAAGTAATTCAATTCAATTTTCCTTGTATGTTTCAGAATCAGATTTAATTAATAAGTTCTTTATTTATGACCATATTGGTCTCACATTCTTATATATCTTAAAAGCACCCAAGGTACATTGTGCCACTAACATTCTCAGTACTGACATAGTTACGAAATTGCATTGTTATGATGCTGCCTTTCCTTTGGTTTCTTTACACATTTTGAATAATAATAATTTCAAAATATCATAGAACTTTGATGCCTATAATAAATTATTTAAGTTCAATATAATTATACTTACAGGTGTGGGTCTGCTGCCAAGGAAGTTCAAGTCTGCATTTTCTCCAAATAAATATGCTTCCGGCTGAGGGGTGTCAAATCTCTCGCCACCCATGATGAAGTGGCTCCCGAAATAATTACCTGCATCATCAGTTTCTAAATGTTCCTTATAGCATTAACTTACTTAGAAATTAGAATGTGAAAATAATGGCAGTATTCATTCAATACTGTCTGTATCAAGATGTAATTTGATAATCGATTTTAATAATTATCTACAGTGTACTCAACTTATCACACGACTCAAGATTATTCCTTTATGAAATCGATCTACACGACAAAATTGGATCCTGAATATTATTCTGTCTGTCTCTCTCGTCTGTGATAAAATAAGTTAAACCAATCATGAAATCCACGTATTTGCATTGCTTAAGCTAACTGTATAAATTATATAGTAAAATTAAACATTGAGAATAAGAATGGATCAGGCATATTGAATACGACATCACAATAAAATAGGTAATCGAATTAGAGAAATCCCATTTACCTGATCGAGGTGGATATTTATAAGCATGATTGGATACTACATCCGCTTCTTCTACACCAGCGTTTTGTCTACTTGTTAAAGCACCCATTTTGAACAATCACTATTTATTACTCTCATTAAAATGATAAATTTTACGCAAAAATACGTCTGTTTTGTTCTAATACAGCTGACATTTTCATCATAGATTTGACAGTTTAGTATCCGTCTAGTAACAACCGGAAATGGGAAATAACACCAAAACTATCCCTCAAGTTCAGAAACACTTGTAACAAGAAAAAGGCCCGTTGTACACGACAAGGTTTCTTCACGGCCCGCCAGCCAAATCGTAAAATAATCGTGTGAGCTTGTTTAATATGACGCGGAAGACCACTGGACGAAGCATACGGCGACGATGCCATGCAGAAGTGCTACCGTATCTGACAAAGTGACAACATCAACAAGCCATAGTGATCCATACAACACTGACGACCGTACCTACACACGGCTGAACAACCATAACTTTTCACTGCAAAATAATGTGTTGGTTGGACATTGCGCCTGTAATAGCCTCGTTAGCCTAGTGGTCGCAAGCCCTACTATTGAGAAAGTTCATGGGTCGGGAAAAGTATTATGGGGTTTTTCCGTCAGGAATTTCTCAGTAACAGGCCGGAGACTGGATTTGTGTTCGGTTGGTGGCAATAGACTCGCTCCCAAAATCGTGATGTTATGATATGTAGTCTTGATTAAGAGTCTTTACGGGCCTTAACCTTAGATAGTCTGTAGGCATTTAGATTTGGCACCACCAACAGCTAATTTTATGTGTACAAAAAAATATTTTATAATAGGAAAGTAGGCTAATCAAACTATCAAAATCAAGATAAAAGAAGTCCTTTCAAAAGCAAGAAACAAAAAACACTGATGAAGGGGTTTGTTTCTTTAGTGTCATTATCAATCTGGGGGTCGGCAGGGTGATATTTTCTAAAATATTTTTTTGAGCTCGCCACACTTAACGGAGTCTACGTCAACGTCAAACCAACATCCGTCTGTCTTTTCGTGGAAGTGGTGTCACTTTGTGAAGGTGCTGATAATTTTTTAATATAAAATCTAATGTAATCCTAAAAAGTGTTGAATATTATTCTGTGAATTTACAAAGTCGTGTAGTGTAAGACTTACTAAGTTTAATTTTTTATTTATTTCAGATCACAATGGGGCGCCGGCCAGCGAGATGGTAAATAATTTACAACCTCTAAAGTTGTGTTTTGATGATTATTTGGACTAAGTTTTAACGAGTGAAATCTGTTTTTCAGTTATCGGTATTGTAAAAACAAACCGTACCCTAAGTCACGGTTCTGTCGTGGTGTCCCCGACCCCAAGATCCGTATTTTCGACTTGGGTAAGAAGAGGGCGACGGTGGACGACTTCCCGCTATGCGTGCACCTGGTGTCTGACGAGTACGAGCAGCTGAGCTCTGAGGCTCTGGAAGCAGGCCGTATTTGCTGCAACAAGTACCTCGTCAAGAACTGCGGCAAGGATCAGTTCCACATCCGCATGAGGCTGCATCCATTCCATGTTATCCGCATCAACAAAATGTTATCGTGCGCTGGAGCTGATAGGTAAGCATTCTTGATGTTACTTAGATTAGATATGCCTCTAACCTAAGATAAAAACTTTCTAAACTTATGCGGGCTCATTATTAATTTGTAAGTCAGGAATGCAGCTTGATTGCTATGCCAGATAGATTCAATACAGACCAGTGTTAATAATCTAAAACACCAATCCAGTGTTGGTCAGTAAAGAATTTATTTAGATAATATCAACATGTGGGGATAACCCTTAAGCTTGGTCTTTCGTCTTGTAAATAGTAACCTATAATGTCCTAGTCTGAAAACTCTTTGTGTTTATTTATATGCTACAGAAGTACTTTGTAATAAAAAGCCGAAGAAACATAAATAAAAAATACTGAACATATAATATCATGATTCTGGTTCATTAGAAATCCCCATTAAAAGGTTTCTAACTGACATGATTAGGTTATGATAAAACATATTTTTAGGTTGGGCAGTGTTGTATGTCAGTATTTTGTACTGAAAACTGGCCTAGGACCTCGGTAGGAACCTAGGATGCCAATTAGACATATCAATCATATTCCATAGTGAACATAAAATGGGGTGAATTAGTCAAATAAAATATTTATTTAACGAGGCGACAAAATAATCAGATTTTGGGTTTTAAAAATAATTAAAATGGGTAGCGAAAATAATGGGTTGGCAGGTACAAGCAAGTAGCATTTCAAGTATTAACTAGCAGTCAAGGTTTTATATGGTTCCTATAGTTGCCTATAATACAATGTTTGTTATCCCACTGTTAATATTAGTCGCCATGTCATTATTTATAGTACCTATAGTGTGTCGCCCTTTAAGTTGTTAGTTGTCTGGAAAATAATTTGCCACACATGTACACTTGCCTCATGTCAGCTTTTGGTTCCTAAAAATGTTATTGCACAGCCTTCTGCACAAAGTTCATGATTAATTGGCCATAATGTATATAAACAGGAGAAAATTGTTACTAGTTTTGTCATTGTCATCCCTTCATCTTTATTTATCCCATTTTACCATGATTCATAAGCAAGTCTCTATTTTGGTGTTAAATACATGCTATTGTTATCAGAAAAAGTAGATATTTTTATCATAAGCATTAAGCATAAACCTGTGTTAATTTGATTGTCATCAGTACAACAGTGAAAACAAAATGTTTCAAGTCATGGTTGCCCAATATTGTGATATTCAAACTCAACAATAATTGTGCCAATCATGTTATCTTGTAGTATTACTCATAGGTCGTAGCACTAGTCCTCACTGTGACTTGCAAATAAAGAAATGTCCTCTATGATAAGATAAATCAAGATGACTGTACTACTATAATGAGTTGCCTAAATATTTTATTATCTGTAATGGAAACTCATAATAGTATTAATTAATTATTGTAATGACATAAAGATGTATAACCAATCTACCAAATAACTTATGTTATGCCTTTATTTCACAAATATCTTAGCATGCCCCATGGACTTGTAAGGCTTAAAAAAAACTACTAGTACTAATTTTTTTTATACCTCAACCATGTTACTAAAGCTAGGGACTATGTATTCCAGCTATAAATGCTAGTAGATAAAATAAAATTTAAACCGTTAAAATCTTTCCTCTTCAGGCTCCAGACCGGGATGAGAGGTGCCTTCGGTAAGCCGCAAGGTACCGTAGCGCGTGTGCGCATCGGACAGCCCATCATGTCCGTGCGCTCCAGCGACCGTTGGAAGGCTCAGGTCATCGAGGCTCTGCGTCGTGCGAAGTTCAAGTTCCCCGGTCGCCAGAAGGTGAGCTATTCTCAGATTCGACCATATACACTTTCTTTTTTGGAGAATACAACTACAAGGTTCAGAATGAAAGAGCCCTATTATAAGGCTTGCGTCCTAAGTGGCAAGAGCCTGACATTAGTGGAAAGAGGCCATACTCTGCCTTGGGCAGATAATTCTTATGATTATTCAGAACCACATAACATATTTTGTTCATTTTATTTTATTTTGGGCTCTAAATTTAAAACATGCTTGGCACCTAAAACTTTTCTCAGTTTTAACTTTACTATGTTTTATTTCAGATCTATGTCTCCAAGAAGTGGGGCTTTACCAAGTACGAGCGTGAGGAGTTTGAGAAGCTGCGTGAGGACGGTCGCCTCGCCAACGACGGTTGCAACGTCAAGTACCGCCCCGAGCACGGACCCCTTGATGCCTGGAGAAAGATCCAGAATGAGATCTACGCTGTGTAAATCTTTTTAACACTATAATATACACCTTTCAAACAACAAAACTGTGTTTCCATTCCATTTAATATCATAAGTCATTATCTAAAGAAAGAGTCAATAGGTCGACACGGCATTTTATTCTTCTTTACTGGGGAATTAGATTTCCGTTTTCTTTTTACATTACTTCCAGTAAATGTAGGGTTTGTTTTCTTATTTAATTCTCTGTTCAACTTCTGTGCTTCATGGAAATCTAAATGCTCTCCAAATTTTTCCAAGGGAACTTTTTTACCACATTCTGAACATGTCTCTGTGGGAACATTTTCATCAATTTTTACTAAAAAGCTAGCAATGGAAGATGTTTCATTTCTTGAATTGTTTTGTTCTTCTGGTTGCTTCTTTTTCTTTGTTTCCTCATTCTGTTTAGTTTTTACGATATTATTCTTTTCTTTTATTTCTTTGCGAACCTGTTGCCTCTCCTCTTCTCGCAACTTCAAGGCGAGATGGTAGTCTGAATGTTCGGCGACCTCATCCATAGGTATTGATTTCTTACATTCAGAACAACTACTAAAAGTCTCAACCTGTAGTGGTTCATTTTGAAGAAAGACAGGTGCAACTGCATCGGTATTTTGTTCTGGTTCTGAAACAGTGTCTGAGCCACCTACTTTTCCTATTCTTGAGCTGCTCAGTAACTCTCTTATACTAGTAACACGAGCAACGTCCTGCGGATCGTCGTCGAACAGCGCCACGCTGTTGTTTATTTCATCAACAATTGTTGATCCTGAATAATATGTCTCATTGCTGTCCTCCCCAAATGTGACCACATCACAGACAGGTGTCGTTGTCCGTGTATTCTGGACTTCCATTTCTGAATCTTGTATTTTACTCACACTGGGATCCTTCTCGTTTAGATTCAATATTTTTGCAAAAAATGACTCTTGCTTATCTAAACTAGATTCTAGAATAACTGCGTCGTTTGTTTTATTGCTTTGATCGAGGTTCTGCTTTGATAAAGATTGAGATTCGCTTATTTGTGGTTTTTCACAAACTTGGAAGAACTTGTGCATGATGTATTCCTTGCCATCATTTTTAGTTGTAGTTTTATTCTTAACAATAGGCTGTTCACTGTTTGCCTTTTCTTGTTTAATATTGTCTTTAATCTTATCTGCAACATCTTTAGATGATCCAGCGCAAAAGTAATCTAATATTTTTTTAGTCTTCTTTACTTCCGTATGATCTTCAAACTTTCCAACACTTATTCCTAGGAATTTTATTGGAGCTTTCAATCTTCTGTTGCCTTCACCTTCTGGAAAAATAAATTGTTTTAGGTTGTAAACAATAATAATCAGCACGTAAACCGCACTGTAAAACTTACCTTTTTCTTTGACTCCTTCAGAACTTTCTAAGAGAAGTTCTAAAGCTTTGCTTGAAAATAAATCTGCGCATAGTTCTTCATCGGCTACAAAATTATATGATCGAGAACTGCTCGAATCTCTACCATTAGGTAGCTGCATAGAGTAACTAAGGACCATTTGTTTCGGAGTTCTGTTATTTTCTAACGCGTCCTGATCAAGTCTGTCGTCTATTTCGTCGCCGAGGTCTTTGAGCCACTTCCGAACGCTCTCTAAATCAAGAAGAGCAGCCTTGCCTTTGAATTGCTTGCAGCATCCAATACTCTTTGGGTTAAATCTTGCTTGTACTGATTCCAAGTCGATTCCACGCGCGATATTGTATAGCCATGTTCTAAATAATTAATTAGGTAGCAAATTTAATTGAAAAAGTCATAAATTAGAATAAAACTTCATTCAGTATAGGTACCTACCCATTTTTTTCATCAAATCTTGCTTGTAGGTCTTTTTCAGTGAACTTCTGAAGCTCACCCATTTTTTGGATATTCAACATTTCACAAACAGTAGACCCAAACTTTCCTCCAAGATGTTTTACTTTTTTCAATGGCAATGTGCTGCAATTCATAGATTTTATTTACTTAGCAGTTGTAAATGATTAATTTCAGTTAGATTATAGAGAAATTACCATTCTATATAATTGAAAAGGCGCAACTTTTGTGAACACCGGGAAACTTACCTGTACAGTATATCAATACAATGCTTTGGTAGAATTGTCTGTTTGTTAGGCTTGTTCATGCCGCACACCAGCTTAGCTAATATTTTGTTGTGAGATATTCCAGCTGAGCACCTGTAACCTGCAAAACACCAACAAAACCTTTGATTGATAAAGAAAGGCAAAAACAAATAACACCACAGATGTCAAAATATGCAACTTTTTTAAGGGGAGAAACAAAAACTGTGTCCTTACCAGTTTCTTCATAAACAGCAGCCCTAATCTCACTGACTATGACGGCTCCTATAAGCAACCGCTTGGCATGTTCATAGTCAAACTCAATGTTTTCAATACCACACATGTGTACATCTGCGAGAAACTCTTCCACACAGTCATAACCCAGGGCGAAGGTATTGGGCATCATATCTGTGTGAACTGTGTTCACGTTGAGGGTCTTTAGTCTTTCTTGCACCTGGATGAAAAAAAGTTATACAATTTATCTAGCTTTTAAACATTCCATGGTATGGTGAAATCCTGAAACATGTTTGCACATGTTTTACTCTAAGCAAAAATGTTGTCAAATAAATAGTAAGTAAACCAGGATATAATATGGTTAATTTTAGGCACAGATTCGAAATGTTCTCAGTTACTTACAGGAGCTGTGATATCCAGATATGCTTCATCAATTGAAGCTCTCTCCAAGAGTGGTGTGAACTTCTGTAACACTTTTGCTACTTCTTTGCCAGCCTCTCTATACCTGAAAATAATTTTTATATTTAATATAAAAATTATTTGATAATTGTCATACATCACATATTAGTCAAATGAACTCAACAAAACAAACTAATTAAAAACATTAATATGTAAATGTGGTGACAGCATTAAGCTAATAGTGGTATTACAACAATTTCTTATCCATTCTGCTGAGTCAGCTTTCATAGGGTTAAATGACGATAATACTGTATAATAGTGTAAGTTTATTATAGATATATATGAAAGAAGCAATAAGAAAACTGGACTTAGATGATTGATCAAACCATCTACTTACTTGGAAATGTCAGCTTTACCCCTGAGGCATGGTACAGAAGGCAATTCTATATCAGGGCACTTCTCCTTTGCCTCATCTCCTCTCATATGGCGGCCAACGCCTTGAGCTCTAGCAACGTAGTTTACTGCTATGATCCTGACAAATTAGCAACAAGACTTGTAAAACAGCATTCAAATACCTACCACAAGTATACAATCATAAACTACATGGAATATGTAACCTATTTCGTACATCACTTACCCTCCGCCCTTCCAAGGGTTGTATTGTACTACGGCGATAGGTTTTCCTCTTAATTCCGGGTTCAGTTTCTCTTCTACTTGGCAATAAAAACAGTCCATGTCTATCAGCACAACAACACGATTATCTTGATCCATTTTGACTTTACTTTATGATATCTTATAGATTTCTTATATAGATATTTATCTGAAGCCCTCTTAATAATTTAAATGATTTCTGATAAATATAAATATATCTCATTAGTACGCGCCAAAACAATCATGTACACAGCTCAGCTGGTTGTTGAGGCTGACATTGAGAATACCACGAGAATACTATCTATTGTCATCATGACAGCTGGTTATAACAGTGTTTCCACTTAAGCTTTTGATTTTTCCCCCGTTTCTTAAATAATTATAATATCCCAAAAATTACAAAAAAAATCCTTCATTTAGAGAGCATGATGATAATAAAAATCATTCCACATATTTAATAGAATTAAATACCTATAAAACATTCATTAATTTACGAGATTACAAAACATTCATTAATAATCGATAGAGACGAAACAAACCAACTCTATAATAATATAAATTACGTATAATACGACTTAGTTCCGATGTCGTCTTTAGCCACGGTAGGTAATGTACAATTAACATGATAAACTAAAACTGATGGATAACATTCATTATAAGTTTGAGGAAATCGGTAAAGTAATACATTAGTTGCTGATTTATAAGTCAATGGTGCTGCCTACTATAATTAATAGGGTTACCAACTCAAGTTAAATTTTTCCCCAAATTCCCCTAAATCCCTGTCAAAATAAAATATCCCTAAACCGTGCATAATATTGATAATATTTCCCTAAAAACGGGAGAAATCCCTAAAAGTGAAAACACTGAGTCATAGTCACACGCATAGACACTACAGACAAAACAGAAGGTTAGGATCTCCGTTAGGTGTATATTTATTCTGTGGTTAGGTTTAGTGGTGGGTCGTTGCGCATTTATGACGAACGAAACGCAACCGTTTTCTTGACAACGATAACGGTTGCAGAAAACGGTCGTCGTTGCAACTGGTTTCAGAACGGCGAAACCACAGAGTACATTATTATAATTATATGAGGGCGAAACTTATCCAACATTGAATAGAATTGCGTTTTCGAGGTTTTCGTCGAGTGAAATAGTTGCAGTTCGTTAGTTCTTACAACTATTAACGATTCAAAATGTATGAAATGGTTAGCTAAATACATAATTCGTTTTATCGATCAACTTTACTAAATATACGATGAAGACTTTTCTTCATACTTTTCCAGGCTTAGCACTGGCTGGGATAGATTTTGAAATATTGCGAATTCCAGGAAATTTAGCGACCAATTCATCGTTCATGCGAGTTGACTATGAACTTTCAAGTTATCAAACTTATGGTTGCATGGGTTTGACCATCCCATTACGAACGACTGCATTGACAACTGATAATAGATTATCGACTGTATTTCAGTGACGAAAAGTTCGTTTTTTATTGTAAGGACTGTTTTGTAAACGAACGCGAAACAGACGACGCGACACGACGAACGAGTGTGATAGATGTTCAATTATCTATCACACCCGTTAGTCGTTCGTCGTGTCGCGTCGTCCATTTGCCATTCCGTTGTCGACTGTATTTTCATAGGCGTAAAATAAAAAATCGCACCAAGTAATTCGAGGACTGGTTTGTGCAACGAAGACTGTTTGAACCCGGGACGTAAAACAGTTTCATCGTCGCAGAACACAAAACGGTCTTTGTAAACGGTTCGTCGCCGCAACGCTCACTCCTAGTGCAGAGTAAATTTATGTTCCTAATGGAGTGTCTACTTTGTTTCTGTATGCGTCGAAACTACGACGCAACACGACGAACTATGAAGAAACTACGTCCAAGTTGCATTACCAATAGATGACTATTACGAATACACCCTTCTTGGTCTTGAAAGGACCACACCAAGATTTCATACTGTTCTCCTTTTTCGTCACGTTCTAGAGCTATTCTATGGCTATGTCGGACTTACGCTGCATAAGCTAGGCTCTACTATTGGGATAGTCTAGGAACTTAAATAAAATTTCACTATGATAAAAATTATGAAAAGATTAATTTTTATTAAAATCCTTGGCCATAAGTTGTGTTCCATCTGACATATTGTCCTAGGTCATCTTGCGACACGCTTGGCCTCACTCTTTGTAATGCATTCACAAAATCTTGTATACAAACGGAGCGCACCTGAAAAGTACAATTTAAATATATAATTTAAGCGATAAAAATATGGGCCTTAATCTGATTTCACGGTGCGCGCGCCCATTTAACAAGCATAATTACCTTCTTTTTTTTTTGGGTGGGAAATCATCAAATGACTTCCCGCTCTGGCTGGAGCGGGAGAGCGTGTCAGACTCTTACTGACTAAAACCCAGGGTGTGTTCCTTCAGTTGCCTGTGCATTGCAAGGTGCCACGGTATCCCTTTCGGACTTTCCCGCAACCCCAGCTGGCCGATGCCTGCTCAAGCGGGTGAAGGGGTCCGATGGGACCGATGTCCCATCGGACCCCTTCACCCGCTGACATGACACAATGCGCCGTCGACCAGGGCCTGTTCCTTATCGGACGGCAAGCTACCCATTGCTCACCGTCCGCCAGCCCGCGCCTACGGTGGTCGAGAATCGGCTATCGATTCCCGACGCCCAGGGCGTGTCCTCCTGCGGCGACTAGGGGCGTGTGAGCGCGAATTTTGCCTCTCCCTCACGCGTTCCGCCTCCTCCTTCGCGAGCATTACTGCTTCGCAGAAGGAGGTGACGGCCTCCCATGCCCTCTCCTACGATGACCTTTAAGACACTTTTGTCTTTCTCTTAATTAAGTAGGTAGGAATGGAGATAGTGGATCAATACCAATAAGTTTATACACAACATATGATTTCAAAACTTAATAATAGCTACCTTATTTTTATCAATGCTGACTATTTGCGAGAGCGGCACGGAGCGTATGGGCCCCATGGCGGCTTCCGAGCAAAGCGACTTCATGTCTGCGCCCGAGTAGCCATCCGTCAGGTTCGCAATCTCCGATATATGCTGCGGTGTTAAGTCGTTGTCTTCGTTTGCTAGAAGATTGGTAATTATCTGATGGCGAGCCTACAAAAAATTAAGTAGGAAACTATAAATAATATTCTCATGAACGCAGATCTACTGTATCAGTGGAATGATAGCAGTTTGTCTAAAATCTAACGCAAATCCATTCAATAAAATTTGGATGAAAAAAAAAATTAACGAGCGAGATTTACAGTAGTTGCATAAGATGTGTAACATCTGACCATCTTGGCTGACAGTACCAACCTCTCGGAAAATGGGTTGGTACCATTTGACCGCACGCGCTTATTGGTCAAATCAAATAGCGCGCGCTTCCACGGCTCGTTCCACATATTAATCTTTAATGGCTACTACAGGGGCTTCTTATGGAACTTACAGAGGCTTTACAAGTAATCATAATAAACTCAGTACTCACTTCAGCATCAGGTAATGGTATATACAGTCGTTTGACGAGGCGCCTGCGCGCTGCCTCGTCCAGTTCTTGAGGACGGTTGGTCGCGCCAACTATCAATAGACGATCTTCTTCACCTGATACATGAACATAAACATCTCACCGGTTATCTTCGAAAGGTAACACAGAATAGAACCATGAGTGGACATAGTATTATTGGGATGTGGGGATTTCCACGGTTCATTCTTATGGACATCATTGTTTCACGTTTTTTTTATAAATATTAAATAACTATTTTAGTTTACCCGTAGCTGCGCCGTCGAACTGCACCAAGAACTCGGTTTTGATCCTCCTGGTAGCTTCATGCTCAGTGTCACTCCGCTGGGTCAGTAGAGAGTCTATCTCATCTATGAATATTACCTGGAATATCATATTATTTTAATTTTTGTGCTTAGGGACTTTTAAAGAGGCAGAGAGGATTTGTCACACGAGTATTTGACCTTAGGCACGAATTAGAATATCAAACTTGCAAACTTAAAGTGACCAGTCAAAACAAGATCTTGCAGTCAATAAACAGCTTGCACACTGACTGTGTTGAGCTATCTTTTAGGGAAGGGCTCTTGCTGCCTACTTTCAATTAAACAGTTTACAGGCACTTTTGAATTGTCAAAGAGTCGGTCAGTTAGTCAGAAAGTAGAAGCTAGTTGCCCATTCCAAAACGTAGATCGATATGGAGAACGGGCAAAAAACACCAAAGACATTTTTTTTAAATATAGAAACTACAAAATCCTGGGTGATGTACCCAGGATTTTGCTAATTCTTATGTGAGACACTATGAAAAAAAAAACCAGACTATTAAAATTTTAAGATTTAAAATAAGCCCTGGCAGATAAGAGATGACCAGTCTCAAGTTCTCAACTGACGCGTCGAACATTGATGATAATAGAATAAAAAATTATATTAGACAAGCTTTTTCCCGTAGCTTCGCCCGCGTGGATACGTGAACGTACTACTGGGATTAGATACCTATATAGCCCAGCCTATAGCCGAGGAAAAGGTCATTAACTCCAACCGCTGCGCGCGCGGTGCCGTCAACTATAATTATTTTGCTACGCGTAATTTTGAATCTGTGATTTCTTTTAAACTATTATATAAATGATATGATGTCAAGGCAAATTTTATTCTAAATTAAATGCCCAATTTAAATAACATTACTTGATAAGGATTAATTATAATACCGGTCAGAATAGATTCGGAAATAACAATGAAATTTTTATCATATTCTGAAAGATAACAATTGCGTGTCGGACCACGCACAATTAAGGGTTCCGTAGTTGGGTTGAATTTATCGTAAGAACAAACTAAACTTTGTAGTTGAATAACGTGTTCACCCATGCCGCCATGCGGAATGTATTGGAGAACATATTTTTGCAACCACAAATGTAAGTTGGTCGATTATTACTCGTTATCTTGTAAAGCCTACTGATAGCTTAGCTGTGATAGTTTTCCTTTTAATTTCCGTGTATTTTTTCACATATCCAAAACCCACCATTTAGCTGGCAGCTGGCACGACGACACTAGACTCTTATGCGCTTTAAAGCATAACTTTTTCGCTGTCAGCGAAATCGCAAGCGGTAGTGCTGAACATGAGGTCCTGGGTTCGATTCCCAGGTCGGGCAAAGTGTCATTGGGTTTTTCTTTCTGTAATTTCTCAGTAGCAACCCGGAGTCTGGATTTGTGCCCGGTTGATGGCAATAGACTCGAACCCTATTACATGGGACTTAAACATAACTGGCGAAATGTGGGTGTACTATAAGGTACACCTCTGCCGGTTGGGCAGAGGTGTAAAGCTCCCAGTCGGCATGATTTTATACGACTTCTTGAACAATAATCGTCATATTTAAGCCAATTTACACAAAACGATAATTAATTATATACCAAAACCTTCCTCATGAATTGCTCCTACCAATGGTGAAAACCGTTTGAAAATCCGTTCGGTAGTTTTTGAGTTTATCGCGTTCAGACAGACAGACGCTGCAGGGGGTTTTGTTTTATAATATATAGGCTAAAAGAAAAAAAAAATGTAAAGAAACTAACAGCGGGCTGATGACACCTGGCAACGGCGAAGAGCGCGCGCACCATCTTCTCCCCGTCGCCGATCCACTTGGACGTGAGAGACGACGCCGAGATGCTGAAGAACGTCGCGTTGCACTGCGCCGCCACACATTTACCTAACACATACATGCTATAAATTGAATTAATGTCAATTCACAACTAATTACAAGATGTAGATATTGGTGCCGATTCTCTTGTACACCGAACTAAACTATCACTAAAATTCCTTACTTTTTGGCTAGGAGAATCTTAAAGCTATTCTGCAATGGGTGCGCCAAAGTTCACCTAAATTTTCAACTCCGATAATTGGAAATCCGAAAATGTTCTTCCTAACATTTTTCATCCTAACAATCACAATTCCTAACTACTCTGTCTCTAATGTTCATAATTCCGAAGCATTCAACTTCATAATGTCAGTAGCAATAAACATCTATTATACTTTTATTTGTTTTCCTATATTTTCTCAACATAACCATCTTTTACACTATTATTCAAAGTCATATCTTTTTGTTTAGATTTCTTTTTATTCATAATAATCAGTATTATATACATTAATTTTGCGTAACTTTATTGTCACATAACATACAATAAGAATAATAGTACCATGGTACAAGTAGTTAAATACATGATTTTCATATACACTTTTCAATTAAATTAGTTTAATATTAGCGGCTATAGCTTTCAAATAATCACTTTTATTGGTGTATTTTTGGAAGCCAGAGTCACGCTCCAGTCATTCAGACAAGTTCCAGAAACGAATCGGTCTTATTCATAATTATTGGTTTAGGTTAGGTTAGAACTGTGACCACAACGCACGAGCCGAGCGAGCGAAGCGAGCGTGCCGCGGTAGCGGCCGGCGAAGTGCCAGAACCGAATCAGTCCTATAGTTATTGGTTTAGGTACGGTTAAAACTGCGGTATAAACTCCCAGCTTGGTAAATGTTTCTTTCTGAGTATGAGTGAAAATATTATGGTAATTATGTTTAGGGATAAAAGCGTTATGATAAAAAACAGTAGAGTTTAAATATATTTATATTAATGATATTATTAATTACAATTTTCGGAAACATGAGTGTTATGAACATCGCCGGTAGCACTACAAATAGTATGAATGAAAACTTTAGGATGAATAATTTTAGGAAGAGTGATCATTCGGATTACAAATCGTTAGGAAGAACAATTTCGGGTAAAGAACTTTAGTTGAGCCAATATGGACCCTTCTGCAATATTATGTCTAAATTTAAACATTATTTTGATGCAACTAAAATCGAATTTGACAATTGCGACTCCACTTGATACATACTTTGCCCCATGGTATACTTTGCCCTACCCCGTGATTTTTTTTAGAGCCGGAGGCGCGCATCGGGGTCTTCGACGTGTTTTTTATGGAATTTTTCACTTTTTGTATAGAAAATATAAAAAAAATATTACCTACGTGCTCAGACCAAATAAAAAAGGTAGACGGAGCGCGGCGCTCTCAGAGTGAAGCAGGGTAAAGGAAGCCAAATTTGAAATAGGAAGCCAAACGTGTTCCAGAGCGACGCGCGACATCGAACGCACTAGACGTCATAACATTGAAATCGCAAATTGTTGTAAAATGCCTTCCTGTGTCGTAAAAGCTTGTAAAAACTATTCCGTAATTTAAAAAAAAACATCTGTGATTACATTTCACTAGTAAGTGTTTCATTTGATTTAATTTGTTATATAAATACAAAAATATTTCTTAGAGCGTTTTTGGAACACAAAACCTCGCATAGTGTCGTCGGTGTGACCAGTATATCCGCATACAAATTCCCCGAAACGCGGGCAATGTTTGGGATTATTAATTTTAATATTACTTTTCGTAATGGTTAAATGCTAATACGAAACTACTACTAACTATTACGAAAATATATCTATTTTGAATATCAAACATAGGTATCCCTAAATAAATAACTCGTGTTTAAATATGTTATAGTATAACGTGAATACAATAAGAGACGATAGCATTAAATAGCGCGTGATTATTATTATTATTTCTATAAACAAGTACTTACAACATTACAGTTTTATGTAAAATACATTTTTGGATTCATTTATTTCTCAACTTCGACTGAAAACAAACTGTTTTAATTTTAGATTCCCAAGAGACCTTAATTGGAAACAAAAGTGGATTGAGGTTATTAGGTTAAGCAGAAATCAAGAATACGTACTGTAGTTGAAAAGTATCTAAATATAAAATTCCATCACATTTCAAAACTAGATACTATATCCAGAAGTCGGGATACAAAAAGACAGTACTACCGGAAACTAACGCAACACAAAGGTGTTTAAAATTTCTCTATTTTATTTTTTATTAAACGTACCTAACAGTAAAAAAGTGTTTTATTTATAAGAATTTATTTTTCATGAATAATCATAATTATGCAATCAGAATTGGGATAAAAAGTTTTTAGTGGCAACATTTTTTTCTTAGCACACAGACGCATGGCAAGTGTTGCGACACGAGGTCACGCACACAACTCTGTACACGACGCTTCACTAATTTGAATGCCATTGTTGGCGTACGCTCCGTCTACCTTATTTATTTGGTCTGAGCCTACGTGTTGAGTATTAGGGGTAAAAAGGCTTTATAAAGGGGGGTCGAAATTTTCATTATTTTTGCGATAGGACACACCATTTACAATTTATGAGCAAAAGAAAAGAAAAATATATAAAGTACTGTTTTTGCACCTGAAGTCGAGGTGTTTGTGTGAATTTTAGTTCATGACAACTAATAATATTCTACACCATTTTTAGTGGCGATTAAAAATGTTCAGAAATAGTTAGATAATTAAAATTTTAGGTGAAAAACGTGAAATTCAAAATAGCAAAATTTTCATTTTCACTAAATTAATATCTCAGTGTACAGCACTGCTTAAGATAGTGCTATCAAACTAAAATATACTTGTTCTGTCACTTAAGTCTATTTCAGAATGGGAAATAAGTCATCGTTTGACAGGAGTAAACTAAATTTTGGTGATTTTTAGTCTAGTTTATAGGCATTTGAGACAAGAGAATCGGCACCAATATGTACCAGTGTTTCCACTTACGTTTTTGGTTTTTCCCCTATCCCTAAAATTCCCAAAAAAGATTAAAAATTGCTGGGTTTAGGGGGAAAGGAAAGAAAATACGTTTATTTGTGGTAACCATTACGCAAAGAAAGAACAAAGCACGAAAATAACCATGGGGAAAATATGCGTCACATCCACGCAAAACGGCCATCGCTCAGCATGATAATAATAAATATGTGGTAACAAATCATTCCACATATTTAGCATTAAATACCTACAAAACATTAATTATTTGACGAGATTACAAAACATTCATTATCAATAGAGAGGGATGAAAGAAAACCAACTAGGAATTCGACTTAGTTCCAATTTCGTCTGAATTTGATGTTGTAACCGTTTTAGGTGTAAAAAATGCATTTAGAAAGTCTCCGAAAACTTTTTTTGCACCTTGTAGCGGTTACACCGCCACATTACGAACTACGCATCAAAGACATCACGTCACACAAATCCTGCATCGCGTAATTAGAGAACAGTCGGGCACATTGTCCGGTTAAGTAGTCATCACCTCAGAGGTGAGGTCAGAGATGCCCTAGTTAAAAAAAAAAAAAAAAAAAAAACAGTCGGGCAGTCGGCCCGCCAGACACAACACCAGTCTGGTCGGAGGATCCTCCCTTTTCTATGGTAGATGAGTGAACTTTACACCCTGTTCCTCATGCCCCTAAAACCTAAAACTAAATATTCGATATTATGATATAAATTATTGCATTTCATAATAAATAATAATATTTTAGTTCACTAGTTAGCATAGGTAGGTAGGTTAGTGTTGGATAAATTTCCATACAGTAATATTGCCAAATTAATCAAAACAGGTAAATATTTGACAGTTATTTGCGACGTTGCCAACTTTTAGGATAGAGCTCTTACGCATCCACCTTAACTAGGAATATCTTGAACATAAAATGGTAATGAAAAAGTTATCTTTTAGTCAAATTTAAAAGCAGCTCAACACAACAGCACTAGAGTGTGTTTAAGTGAATACTAGAATGTTACCAATCAAAGTTTTCCCAGTGCCAGGAGGTCCAAACAAGAGTATTCCTTTGGGTGGCCTCCGCAGTCCAGTGAATATGTCAGGGCGGAGCAGAGGCCATACTACTGCCTCTTGTATTGTTGACTTGGCATGGTGTAGACCAGCTATGTCATTCCAACCTAAAACAATATTTTATAAAGTAGTGTTACCTAAAACCAATACTAGTACCAACCTAGGTTTTGTTGAGATAGTTTAGTTAGGTATCCAGGTAACAGAATTCCAGTAACATATGATAGCCAGCAATAAAATTAGTGTCTGCTCAACACTTGAATGAATGGACCACAATATACTTTGTGTCTTTTCTACTAACCTATTGGTGTTCCCTTATCAATAATTTCACTCTCAATCAACTCAATCATTTTAGGATCAATATGTTTCAGTCGCTCATCTGCGACTTCTGGCTCACCAGTCTCCTGTTTGTCCCTGAAAATAATATATGTTCAAACCATATCAAAGTGAAAAATACAAACAATTATCTGGTATACTTGGTACTTGGTTGTGTTGGATCATTAAGTTCCCTTCAAAATGGTTGAGCTAAATGATGCTGATCCATGCGTCATGTTCGTGAACGGGCGCCGTCAGTGGGGACTGGTCATCTCTTAGCTGCCATGGCTTATTTTAATTATTTTTGTTTTTATATTTTTATTATGGTCGCTTTTAACGTGCACGATTTACTACATTGTTCTCACATGTATAATTTCAACATAAATGATGTAACCAATGTTTTGTAACAATATTCTAATTTAAAAGAGTGTCCATGGAGTTTCTTGCCCGTTCTTCTCCATAGGAACCTACTACGCTTTGGATTGGGCAACTAGCTTCATCTTTCTGACTGACCGACCCCTTGACAATTCAAAAGTACCTGTAATTGGTTTATTTGGAATAAATGATTTGAGTTTGAGTTTAAATTTTGACTTACTGGGCTCCAATCATAGGTGAGTGAAAATACAAACAATTATCTGGTATACTCAGGTGAATTTTTACTTACTGGGCTCGCTCCAATCATAGGTGAGTGAAAAATACAAACAATTATCTGGTATACTTGGTAAATTTTGACTTACTGGGCTCCAAACATAGGTGAGTGAAAAATACAAACAATTATCTGGTATACTTAGGTAAATTTTGACTTACTGGGTTCCAATCATAGGTGACACAAACTTGGCCTGAGCTTTCCGTGATGTTCCCAATGTTCTTTTAGCTGCAGGGTTAGAAGCTAGTAATGCTTCCTTCGCTGTCTTAAACATTATCTTTGCCACATTGCTCTTATGAGCTTTATTCTCCTCTTCTTCCTTTTCAAAGTTCACTTCCTCAGTTTTGGGAGTACTTGATATTACTTGCTGGTTGACATTCTTATTTACATGCTTTGACCGCCCAAACCTTGGCTTAAAAACTTGTCTCTGATCATCCCCAGATCTTGACTCTTGACTAGAGTTTTCTGAATTCAAATTCTTTACAAAATATGAACTTCCTGTGACTTGTTTAGGTTTATCAGTTGTGTCAGCTAAGCCTAGGTTACACATGCAATTGTTTTTTTGGAACTCATTTATGCCATGTTTTGTACTGGAATTACATTGATTGCAAGCTGGTAATGTCTGTTCAAGGAAAGATTCTGCATCAAAATTGCTGTAAACAATATTGTTTTTAATTATGGAATCAGAGCAACTAATATCATAGGACAGTAATACTTACTTTAAACAACTTTTCCATGTTTTCATTTGGCTTGTGTCAGCATTTTGTATGGCTGAGTTTAAAATGTGGTTAACAGCTTCATCATTTAACAATTCTTGATTGGTATTCCAAATGTCGTTCAGCAATACAGTAGATGCTATATTTGACGATCTAATAATAGAGAATAATAGTCAGACAGTTTAAATTGTTCTGATAAATTAAAATTATGAGCGAGAAAACTTTACCTTGGTAGAGAAAGTTTGTACTGTTGCAGTGAAGATTTATTAATAGTGGATAAGTTGTTAAGAAGCTCATCTTCAGGAAGTAAACCTTCTATTTGATCTGTTTCAAACATTACGTCCTGTGGTTAGCCTGTTTGTTTGAATTTAAGTAATTAATTATGATAGAATAGAATTTGAAACTTTTCCAAATATCAATATTATTGTCAAACTGTCAAGTGTCAAACTCGAAATAAATATTTCGCGCCATAAATTATACTTGACCATTGACTCAAAAGTCAATGTACTTGACCCACCCAACTACCCACGATGGGTGCTATTCTCAATTTTTTTTATCTTATGATATCCTAACTGTGCGTTTGCACTGGCAAAACATTCACAACAAAGCATTTTGAATCTTTAGTTTCTGTCAAAGTTCCATACAATATTTGATATTGAGACAGACCACACATTTGAGATTTCAACATGTTTTGTTGTGATGTTTCACCAGTCACTCCCGCAAAGCGCCATATTCACCATCCATTTTACTGTACATCCCGCTAAGGCCGCGGTGAAAACAAACGTAACGGCAAACACACGATCGTGCGCGCATCCAGCGGGCTAAGCACGTCCGCTCAAGGCCGTGGTTTATTTTGTCAGATTGAAGGTGTTTTATGCGTTTTTACCCCAATATTCTCTACATCCCTGTCAAAACCAAATAGCCATACTGCCATAGGCCATGGGGCCATGCATAAGTCCACAGACTACCTAGAGATACTCATAAGTCCGAAGACATAAAAGATAGTCTGGATATTGAGCGTGAGCGTAGGGCGTTGACTGTCCGATGCAATAAGTTGGCACACTTGGCACGCAGATTTGCGAAATTGCACGACTGAAGTAAAGGCTACGCTTATTTACAGCATACTGTCAATCGTTCTATACATGCAGTCTGTGGGTCAACTACACGCAGAGGGCATACCATAAAGCGCCCTGCGCGTACTATACAATAATGCATTCAGGGTGTTGGTGGGGTTGCCGCAATACTGCAATGCTTCCGCCATGTTTGCAGAGGCGAGAATAGATGGCTTTCACGCCATCATGCGCAAGCGCTGCGCTTCCATTATGCGCAGGGTACGCGCCAGCCCCAACAGCATCCTCAAAACTATAGCTGATAGGTGGACAGCCCCATAATGTGACATTGGATACGCATATATGCTATTGTGGCGTAATAGTTTGTATTGTTTTCTGGTAGATGTAAGTACAGAGGCCAGCACATAAACCTATTACAATCTGTCAAATTTCTTTAATAGATTTACAACTTTAAAGCTAAAGAATAAGGTTCAAAGTTGATTGGGAGAATTTAACAGTTTCGGGTAGGTTTACGTGCTGGCGTCTGTACTAACACTAGTCGTGTGTATTCTGTGTATACTAACCAAATGGACTACATACGGGTCCGAAATAAAAGAATTTTAATTTTTAATTTTTTAATATAATAAGTCGACTAAAAAGTTACTCTTTGTATGAATGGACAAACGAAAACCGGTCCCATTCGAGGGAAGGTGCTAAATATTGTGAGCTCAAGTCACTCGTTTTTGCATCCTACATCATTATGTCCAAAAAGTTACTCGCTTTAAAAATGGAAAAATGAAAACTATTTCCCTAGTCTTAACATAATAATTAATATTTTTATTTTGTGTTGTAATCTGTCTCAACCCTAATGAAAATGAGCACTGAACAGCTGTCAAGATTGTTGTCAAAGAAAATTGTCAAGTTGCGTTATATTCAGCGGATAAAATAATACAAAAACGTTTTTATTCTACGTAATAAAGCGATAAATAGTTAAATTTCTACTATTCTATAATAAAGATTTTGGTTGGGAAGATCATGAGGCTTGGTTCAGAAGAAACTCTTTGAATGGGACGTGAACGCGATGAGTTCGAAACAAACAATTTATCATGAAAAACAGGTTAAAGAGTTGTGCGCTTTACACGCGCTTAACAATTTATTCCAGGTAAGTATTGAAATTTAATGACTGCTACTGTAACGCGTCAAGTTTGTCCGTGAAGCGCGCTTTGTTACACAATATTCAAAGTCAAACTTTGTTATGTTGATTTGATGTTTTACTTGTATTTTAGAGTACAAAGTGTATATAATCATGTTACGATTTTTTTTTGTTTCCAGACGCGGGGTACGTATTCAAAGACAGAGTTAGATGCAATATGCAGCAGGCTATCACCAAATGTGTGGATCAACCCGCACCGCTCCATGTTGGGGCTTGGTAACTATGATATCAATGTGATAATGGCAGCTCTACAGAAAAAAGGCTGTGAAGCTGTCTGGTTTGATAAGAGGAAGTAAGTATAGTTTAGTAACATGGGACTTCAGTAGGACCACTAGTCTATAGTTACTTTCGTACCATGCTTGAGTACCAAGTTGACTATCAACTTGAGCTTAAAAAAAATAAAACAAATTTGCCTAAACCCTGCATGCAGAACTAAAGTTGCAGAAATTCTAACTAAAATCTTGTAATGTTTCAGGGACCCAGGTTGTTTGGACATATCAAACATCTGTGGCTTCATCCTGAATGTGCCATCGGACTACAAGCTGGGGTTTGTGATGCTGCCACTGCGTCGCCGGCACTGGATCACCATCCGGCAGATACAGGGCAATTTCTATAACCTGGACTCTAAGCTTGAAGCACCACAGTTAATAGGAAGGGTAAATATTTATCTTTCACCATTCATTCATGTTCCTCTGTCTGGTAGGCAAAAAACCTTTAATGTGACAAAAAGGGTTGAAGATTTGATAATATTTCAATGTAAATCAAATCAGATACACACATCAACACGGTCTAGGGATATTTAAAAAAAAGCGAATTACTATCAATGTGTTA
Organism: Xanthia togata; assembly: GCA_963853775.1. Taxonomy (NCBI): domain Eukaryota; kingdom Metazoa; phylum Arthropoda; class Insecta; order Lepidoptera; family Noctuidae; genus Xanthia; species Xanthia togata. The sequence goes on along the minus strand of OY970802.1, from coordinate 3,532,619 downwards.
ATTATTTATATGACATGTATATATTTAAAAGATACGTTATTTAATATTCTACCATTTTTTAATAATGGTTAAGGTACTTAGATTAAAATTTCAGGATTTTATGGAAAAAAAATGAAGCATAGACGGAAACCGTATATGAATTAACTTTTAATTTGTGAGTAAAAACTGAAAAAAATAGAAAAATCATTTAATTTGTGTTTATAAACTTGAATTTAGTAGAGAAAGCGCCCATGATGTTCATAACACATCGGCAACGATTCGGCATGCTCAGAACAAGGTTGTCAATGTCTTGCTGCGGAATATTGTCCCATGTCCTTCTGAGGTGCGCTGCTGAAAAAAGTTGATCTTCTGTAGCCAGATTTTCAGGAACTTCCTTCAGAGCTCTTCTTTGCAGCATATCCCACGCATGCTCAATGGGATTTAGATCTGGCGATTGAGCAGGCCAGTCTAAGGCCCTAACATTATGTGTATGTAACCAAGCTGCTACCGTTCTCGCCGTGTGTGCCCGGGCATTGTCGTGCATGAGCAGGAAATCTTGCCCCATTTGTGTTCTGTGGGGCAAGATTACAGGCCCCAGCACCTGTTGGACGTATCGTTCTGCCGTCATATTGCCCCGCACCCAAACGAGATCCGTCTGTCCTCCAAGACGAATTCCTGCCCAAACCATAATTGTTCCTCCTTGGTATGGGTGAACTTCCTGAGGGTTCTGGAGACGGCTCCATCGTCCAGGAACTCGCCAAACACGCGTCCTTCGTGAATCTGGATGGAAGCCGAACCTGGATTCATCCGTGAACAGCACATTGGACCATTGCTCACGGCCCCAGTCCACGTGGTTCCGAACCCATTCTAATCGTCGTCCACGATTGCCTCTCCGTAAAGGTGGGACCCGGAGTGGTCTACGAGAGCGTAGATTGCTTTCATGCAGTCGCCTTCTTACAGTTTGGTCACTCACAAGCACTTGGTGTTCCACTCGCAGCCTTTGGACCAATTGAGTCGCCGTTGCATTTGGTTGAGCTCGCGCAGTAATTTGCAAAAATCGGTCTTGTCTGGGGGTAGTGATGCGACTTGGCCCCCGGTGCCTCTCCGCTACTTCACCTGTGGCACGATAGCGTGTCCACAATCTTGAAATTACATTTTGATGGGTCCCTATGGCCTCAGCAACATTACGCTGAACAGATCCAGCTTCCAGCATTCCCACAGCTCGTAACATCTCCGCCCTCGTCAAATGTCGGCGTTGCATGGCTACAATACCTCAATTTTAACTTTATCTTTCGTTTAAAAATGAAAAAAAACTGTAACTAAACGTAATTCGTATTGTTTTCTAAATTTCGCACAAATGAAAATTCCCTCTCCTATACATCAAGACATTTTTATGCCACCGAAACAAAAGAATTTTCAAAAATTTTAATTTGGAATTAGTCTGAGATAAATTACAAACAAATCGGTGTATAAAAGATTCCAATGCGGCCAGTAGTTTTCGAGTTATTTAATTGAGTATGAAATATCCCTAGACCGTGTTGATGTGTGTAATTATACCATTGAAAATGGAGGAAAGTAGTTATTTATAAAATTATTCTCTTTAACTTTCAGAGTAGTGATCTAATAGCATATCTAAAAGAGCAGCTGGATAGTAAAGAAAAGGAATTGTTTGTTGTGGTGAGCAGGGAGGTGGAAGAGAAGCAGCTGTGGATGCACCAGTACACTGTACAGAACAATAAGGCTCCACAGAACCCTGGGGTCATGTTGACTGACAGTCATTGTGACAGCCCTGCAGACAGTGTGTCCTCACTATCACACTATGACTACAGAAATCGCGACGCCGAGTGCCTCAAAGTGACTGAAGTGAGGACCATTGTTGCCAGTGGAGAAAATGATTTTAATGAGTGAATTTTAGACTTAGTAATACTTTCCACAGACTGCTTGTGACTGCATAGCAATTTATAATGTGTTCACAGATTTTTCACTGTTTGTGTGTTGTGTATTGAAAAGATACTTTCTTAAGGTTTGGTGTCGGTTTGTATCTGATAAGGAATCCGGCTGTTTAGACATAATTGCAGATGTTGTTTCAGTACTTAATGAAGTATTGTTCAAATTAATTTATTGATAATATTTTGTTTTTATTTGCACTCTATTTTTGTTTTGCACAAATAATGTTGAAGATTGCAGCATATTGTTGTTTTTATTTAATTATATTTTCGTGTTACATAAGGCCTAAGGTTACAAATAGTAACAAACTTAGTGAATCTAGATAGATCTTGCCTTAAATAATGGTCTTTCAGTAGCAATATGTTAAAGACTGTAAAATTATACATGCCATCTGATCTTCATAGTGATTTCTATACTATTAGAGGTCTTGATCTTTTAAATAAAATAATAAGTAATAGAAAGCAGTGACAGCAATAACTAGTTGTGATAGTAACTAATACTATGTCTGTTGAATGTTGCAATGTAATATACTGTTCCAAAACTATGCCAAATATGATAACCAAACCGTTTCACTCTATAATAAAAGAATAACTTGGCCAAAATAATAGATTAATGTTGTTACAGATAACTTCTAACTATTATTTGTTGTTTATATACTTTAAGTATTTACTTATACATTCTAAAGGCACTTACTTCGTTTTATAGCACAAATTATTTATCTCTTCTTGTTTTACATGTTTACAAATACCTACTTATCATCACATGGGCTCTGTTCACATAAAAACTAGATTATCTATCATAAATATATTCTAAACATTTTCATGCTATTTTTATGAACATAATACTTATAAGATTTTTTTCTATTGAAATATCATAATTAAAAGTATTGACTTTGAACAGGGCCTTAGGTCAGCAATTGTCTTATGACCCTACTTGATTATTTCAAATTGAATCGTTATTGAACTTCTCATAAGTTTTTTACTATATTTAACTTTACTGTAAATATATGATATTTTTCCAAAAAAATAGAAAGTGTGATGATGGACCTGTTTTCTTTTATTCATCACTAGATTTTGCCGCTGGCTTCACCCGCGTGGATGTCGGAAAATATCCCACGGGTACGTAGGTTCTCCTGGGATTAGATACCTATATAATAGCCGAGGAAAAGGTCATTGACTCCTACCGCTGCGCCCGCGTTGTCGTCAACCGTAATTATTTTGTTACGCGTAATTTTGAATCTGTGATATCTTTTAAAGTATTAATTTTAATGATATGATGTCAAGTCATATAATAATCTAACTTCAATGTCCAATTTCACTCCGTCCATTGGTGAAAACCGCATCAAAATCCATTGCGGAGTTTTAAAGATCTAACAGACAGACAGCGGGAAGCGACTTTGTTTTCAACCGACTTTAAAAAGGAGGAGGTTCTCAATTCGGTTGTTTTTTTTTTGTATGTTTGTTACGCGATTACTCCGCCAATTATGAACTGATTTTGATGATTCTTTTTGTGTTTGGGGATACTTCAGAAGTTGTCCCATATAAGTTTGGTCAAGATCTGATGAAGGGTTTTTGAGTTAGCTTCAATAATACGTATTTTTCCCATCTAGTATATGTGGACGATGTTCTAATAGTTCCTGTCACTGTAATTTACATAGGTAGCAGGTAGTGGTTTTTTTTATTTTTTATTGGTTTGTTTGTGTAGGTACCACAACTAAAAAGTGAATATAATAACTTTTTACAAAAAATAAAACCGACTTCCAAATAAAAAAACACTACAAAGTGAAAAAAAACTTTGATTTCGGAAGTTGGTGACAAAAAAACGAAAATACAAAACCAAAGACACCGACTTCCGAAATCAAAGTTATTTTTCACTTTGTAGTGTTTTTTTTTTGGAAGGCGGTTTTTATACTATGTAGTGATTAGCTGCGCCCGCGGTTTCATTCGCATAACTCGCTCTTGTAGGAATATCGGGATAAAAAGTTATCCTATGTCCTAACCCTAAAAGATTGGCCCCACAAGACGTGATATGAAGACCGACAAACTATAAATTAGATTGATGTGGATGAGCCAGTGGGAACGACACGAAAGATGCTGAATGTCAACACAAAAGATTGACAGATTGCATCAGAATAAGGGAAAATAAAAGTACTAACCCAGGTCATGGTCTACCCATGTGCCAAATTTCATCCAAATCTGTTCAGTCGTTTTAGCGTGAAAGCGTAACAAATAAACAAACTTACTTTAACATTTATTTTATAGTATTAGTTGGGATTCCCTGACCTCAATCTGCCTAGCCTTTTCCCAACTATATTGGGGTCGGCTTCCAGTCTAACCGGATGCAGCTGATTACCAGTATTTCACATGGAGCGACTGCCTATCTGACCTCCACAACCCAGTAGCTGGGTAATACGATACCCCTTGGTAAGACTGGTTATCAGATTTTCGGGCTTCTGACGACCCGTAACCGTAACGACTGTCAAAGATCCACGAATGACAGCCGGGTCCAATGGCTTAAAGTGCTTTCCGAGGCACGGAGGAGATTGATAGAATACTCTTTATTGTACATTAGGGTCTCGTTATTTAAAGATGGTCGCCCATCCACAGACCAACCCCGGCAAGCATAGCTTAACCTGATGGATCGACCCGTGCGGCAGTTATTACTTAGCCACGAGCTTAGGATTCCCTGACTTACTGTTAATAATAATATGAAAGATGATATGGCCACAATCTGTTTCTACTCGAGCAGCTAACCAAGTTAGACGAGGTTGAGTGACTGTCTCGTTGTGGTCGTAAGCGCGACTACAGAGCGTTGGATCCTAGGTACAAGTTCCGAAAAAAAATGGCGTAACATACACTTCTGCCTACCCCTACGGTAATTACAGACGTGATGTTATATTTCAGAAACGGACCGATATGGCTGGTGTATGATAAATTTTCCGTCTATCTATGGGCCGGCGCACATCAGGCGAGATGCAGCGCTGCTTCTGCTAAACAAATATCGACCTTGCAATATTTGAAATTAAGTAAAGAATTTAAAAAAAAAGTCGGGATGTGTCGTGGGACACTCGGTGGGAACGAAGTTCCTATCGCTGTATTTTATGTATTAAAAACAGAACCATCTAGAATAAGTAAATTTTTAGCTTCTAAAAACTTAATACTAGATGGCTCTGTATTAAAAACTGATTTTCGGGCATGACGCTTTTTCGTAACGTGACGTTTTGAACGATCAGTCTACTCTTACCGCAAGGCGCCGTAAAACATTTCATTCCAATAAACTTCTTGCCCGAAAGCGAACAGAGGCACGGTTTTCAGGTTATTTTCGACTTTATTTTAAGGATCACAATGTTTGAATTTGTTTGGCATTGACAACTGCGCTGCGCCTCGCCTGTTGTGCTCCGCGCAGCCCTATTCTATTAGTAGCCCTACCCCCGAATACTGAAACGTCACTCAAAATTTAAGTGCTGCTTAACATTTGAGCAGCTCCTAAACTTTAGATTTCGTATTGTCAAACGTCACTTTTGAGTATCTGTTAAATATAAGTGCTACTTAAATTTTGAGTGACGTTTCAGTATTCGGGGGGTTGGCTATTAGGGACCTTTAGTCCGAGTACGACAAAGTCAAATGAGGGTTATGATTACAACAGACTATGTATGTAATTAACGGCTTTCCAATAAAATACAGAGATATAAATCTAAACTTTATTATCAGCGATGTTGGTACAGTTGTTGTTCTTTGAGATGATGAGTCTGTCGGGGTCCAGGTGAAGCTCCTCCATGATGGCGTAGATATGCGCGCGCACCGGTGCCTCGATCTCGCGCCGCCGACCCAGCACCCAGATGTGGTCTGAAGATAATGAAGTCACGTAAGCTATTGATATATCTATGTAGGTAATATGCGATAAATTGAGCCGATGATCGTGATCAGTGCACCTCAATATCAGCAGAAATGAATAATATCCAACCTCCACGAATCAATCTACCCTTTCCCAACTATGTTGGGGCCGGCATCCAGTCTAACCGGATGCAGCTGAATACCAGTATTTTACATGGAGCGACTGCCTATCTAACCTCGATAAGGTTATGGAGGTTAGATAGGCAGTTCCTGGATAACATGTTACCCCTTGGTAAGATAAGACTGGTTGTCAGACTTTTTACTTTTAACGACTGTCAAAGATCTACGAATGACAGTCGGGACCAATGACTTAACGTGCTTTCGGAAGCACGTAGGGATCTCGTTATCTAATGGATAGTCATGATATTCCGAGGTTGTTTATGAGAGGCTCGTGGCTAAATGTTAACAGCCACACGGGGCGATCGAAGGTTAAGAGATAAACCAGCGCACGTCTAGACGGAAAAAAGTAATTCTTTGGAATAATTGTCCTATATCTACAAATATGTGTTTAATTAGGTCCCTAGCTGAGAGCTTACGATCCTTATAGTACAGACGCCAGCACATCAACCTACTACAATCTCAAATTTCTTTAATAGATTTTCAACTTTATCACTAAACAATAAGGTTCAAAGTTGATTGGGAAAATTTGACAGTTTCGGGTAGGTTGACGTGCAGCTGGCGTCTGTACGTTGTGGCGGGCAGCAGGCGGCCGATGATGTACGGCACGCGGTTGTTGAGTAAGTGAACAAGTACCTGAGTGGGCGATACTGACGCTGGTACAAGACCACACGATGGCGAACTGCTCGTAGTCCGTGAACAGCACGTGGTAGACGCCGGCGCCCGGCAGCAGGCGGCCGATGATGTACGGCACGCGGTTGTTGAGCTTGTAGCGGAAGATCGAGGACGTGTTGTGGCTCGGGATGCCGATGCCGTGCGTAGTTGATGGACCGTTGGTCCTGGGGAACGAAAAATTTAGATAATTATTTGTATTGGAATTATGATAGGAGGTCGTGCAGCGTATAACTACGTCCACTATTTCTTTTTGCCGTCGCGTCATCTGGAGTCAAGAGCACTTTTGAATTGTCAAGGAGTCGAAAAACATGGGAAGCTAGTTGGCCATTCCAAAGCGCATTATGTTACAAAGTTGACTTACCATTTGTTAACTGTATTGATAGTGATGAGCAGGTAGCCCCGATCGTTGAGCGCAACGTTGAGCTCAGTGCAGCTTGCGGTGATCTCCACCAGGTAGAACGATCGCTCCACCTCGTACCAAGTGCCGGTCATCTGGAACATGGACGATTCAACGATAACGGCAGAGGTAAGTAGGTACACGTCCTGCTTCTTTCTAGTTTTCGTACTACAATTTTACTTCTATTTTGAAATCATTAGCACTATTCAATTCAAACTCGAGGTGAGATCAAAAAGCCTGCGAACCTGCATACTACATATTATAAACCATTCGAAATTGGTATCTATTGCGATCTTCAAATTTGGCTAGTTGATAGGCTTGTCTCCAACCGTACCAACAAAACAAACAACATGATGATAAGACCGACTTTGCCGTGGTCACCAGCGGATGTTTCAAACTCAAACTCAAACTCAAAGCATTTATTTCAATTAAACCATTTACAGGCACTTTTGAATTGTCAAGGAGTCAGTCAGTCAGAAATATGAAGCTAGTTGCCCATTCCAAAGCGTAGGTTCCTATGGAGAAGAACGGGCAAGAAACTCCACGGACACTCTTTTAAAAAAATTATATTCTTACAAAATATTGTTTACATCATTCATGTTGAAATTATACATGTGAGAACAATGTAGAAAGACGTGTACGTAAAAAGCGTCCGTAATAAAAAATAAAAAACAATTCAAAAATTAAAATAAGCCGTGGCAGATAAGAGATGACCAGTCCCTACTGATGGCGCCCGTTCACGAACATGACGCATGGATCAGCACCGTTTAGCTCAACCATTTTGAAGGGAACTCGACGATCCAACACACACGCCACCACCAGCGAGACATTTGAGTGAGCATGACATACTCTTAGCCGCCAGGGCATATCGAGTCAATGAAAGACGTACCCAGCAAATGGCAGCTTTATAGAAGGTACATGGTCACAGTGCTCACACATGTGCTATGCAATTATACAATAAAAAAAAAAAGAGATTGAAGCTATACAATTCAAAGATAGTTTTTGCAATCTTCAGCAATTCCAACAATATTTTTGAATGCTAATCAATTAGTTTATGCGCCCTTGTGGAGCTGGACCAGCGTTAAGCCAAGCATTTTTGTCAGCGATATAATCCCCAAGCTTATAATATGCTTGGCAGCATAGTGTGCGTTTTATACAAGATTTAAATTTCGTTTCATTTAGTTGTAGATATGGGAAGGTATTTTATTGTAACATTTTAAACAGTACCCCATGAAAGATGAGTCTACTTTAGCCAGTCTGAAACCCGGTTGAACTAATTGGTCCCTATTTCTAGTACAATAATTGTGTCTTTCACCTCTTTTACTGAAAAGATTAAGATTTTTCCTGACGTACATGATGTTTTCATAAATATATTGACAAGGTACCGTCATGATGTTAATATTTTTAAACAGTTCCCTTAGAGAATCGCGCCTACGGAGGCAATATATTGCTCTAATGGCTCTTTTCTGCAGAATAAAAATAGAGTCGATATCTGCAGCCCGTCCCCAAAGTAAAATACCGTAAGACATGATACTATGAAAATAACTGAAATAGACTAGCCTCGCGGTATCTACATCAGTAAATTGACGGATTTTTCTGACAGCATATGCTGCTGAACTTAAGCCGTCCTGCAAGAGATGTTAAATGAGGACCCCATTGCAGCCTTGAATCGAGCGTGATCCCCAGGAAAACAGTTTTATCTACAAATTCTAGCTTCTCCTTATTCAATACTATATCACAATCACTACTTTTAACATTCGGTAAAGCAAATCTTATGCATTTAGTTTTTTTCCCATTTAATACTAAATTATTAGCAGTAAACCAATTTTGGACCTGCAGTAGGGCGTTATTTACATCGTCAAGATTTGATGCACGTCTATTTATCTGTGTTTGACGAAGCAACTTGCAGTTTGCATCATTGAGGAGAAATCCCAGCTCACTCGTGACGATTAACTAACTGAACAGACATCTCTGCTGCTGGGGAGTTGGTTGCGCCTCTTCTTTTTCTCAGCTAAAGCACTAGGAAGTGGTGACGGGTAGGCGTTTTGTGTGTGACTGTCTGTAACTTTGACGTTCGAAAAGTGCTGATTCTCAGCCTAGTTAGAATAAATGACTTTTGAATTTGGAATTTTTTCATTATTCTATTCGTGTAATTTACAATAAATATTTTACGAACTCAGTTTACAAGAAAGTGTCGGCGATGGAACTTTGACGATCCAATTCACATTGTTTCATTAAATTCTAATAAAACCTAGAATTACTAAAATATTAACTTGAATGTTTTACTTGTTTATTGGAGTTCTAGAATTTCTTTATATTTTTGAGTTTTCACGGAAAAAAACGTAAAGAAGCACTAAATGTCTTGATTGGGCGTCCATTATATTCCAAATAAACACAATTTTATTAAATAAACTAATATGATATAAAACTTCTATCTACAATAAATACGTTTCATTAGTTTTCGTTTCTCAATATAATAAGACAAAATTACAATAGATAAAATTAAAGTTCTTTATTTATTCCGCGTCAATTCAGAAAATTACAAGTTAATAATGTACCTAAATAAAAGAGAATGGCACTAAGTATCGTTATTATAATCAAATCATGTATTTTCGTAAAAAAATGAAATAGGACTCATATGAACTTCAGGATAAAATTACTGAAAGTATTGCGGTGGTCATGGTGGTAAAGACTGTGCATAACGAATTTGCTGCATTTTATCTAAATAATAGACACCACACAACTGCAAAATTTAGCGTCAAATCAGATTAGTCTAAAAAAAGTTGTTTAGGTAATTCCTAATTCGCCACCCTGGGGCCGTATTATGACGTATTAATGCCACCATTATTCCAGTGTGAGTGAGAGACGGAGCTATACAAGGCCGCTAGCACCATCCTTTTTTCGCAGTGGAATCATGATGGCATTAATATAGGCAATAATTACGAGTAGGTAGGTACCTACTACCTATCTACTGGCAATATAAATAATCTTAAAAATACTTTTTTTAACTTTCTTCTCCCGGGTATAATAACATTGATTCTGTTTCGACAAAACACAACTAGGTATAACAGACCCGAAACAGTAACTGTATGTAGCCCACACCAATATTGTATTCGTGCGGGAAGCGAACCTGCGACCTAATTGGTGGATCGAAAAAAGTCTCCAAGACATGGGAGCTTTACATTTTAGTGTCGACTTTTTGCTTGAAATGGCTTCTAAGTTTGTCAGATTTTTTTTTTAAATGTTTGTTCCCCGGTTAAACGGCTGGATATTTTATTAGGGCTGGACCGATTTGTAAATTTATTTTTTGTTTGGAGGGATATTTTCCCAAGTGGGCCCATTGTGATCAGGTCAGGATCTTATGATGGGATCCTGGAGAAATCGAGGGAACTCTTCAAATATTATAGGCACACACCAATAGTGATTTGGGTATTTTTTATAGTAACTCGTGCAATTGCTCTCGGAAAGCACCATTTGGTGAAGTGGAACTGATGATGAAGACCAAAGATCCACCGCAACTACTTAATAATAAGTATTTCACGGGTAGCTATTAGATAATTAATATGGTTGCCAATCAATTATTTAATAAGTAAGTTATTTTTCACTTTGTAACTAGTGTTTTTCTAAGTCTATTGTTTTTTTTGTTATGAAATAAATGATATGACTTTTTTATTTTTTATTCTTACATTCCTTGCTGGTTAAATTTTAAATGATTAAAGTTCGTCGACCATATTTATAGCATTCACCATTCAGGCAGGCCTTTCATATTAGTGTGAAATATTAACATGGCTAGCAGGTATCGTTTTCAGGGAAATTACTAAAATCAAACTAATTACGTAAATCAATTCCATTCATTTCCAGCAAGTTTTCCTTATTTGCTTTAGGTACTTACAATAAATTCTAATTCATTACATAGTCGCACGTTGTTTTTCAGAATTCATTCGTAAAAGCATTAGCATTTTGTTCTATCAAAACATTATACAGGGTCAAATTAAAATTAGTTAGTGAAACTCCGTAGTAGACGGGATGGGTTTCGATATTATAAAAAAAAAAACAATCTGCAGCCTAGTGTTTTCCCAACTATGTTGGGGTCGGGTTCCAGTCTAACCAGATGCAGCTGAATACCATTATTTTGCATGGAGCGGCTGCCTATCTGACCTCCACCCTCCACAACCCAGTTACTGGAGTATCGAGATCTAAACATGATAAAAAAACAAAGTTTTATTTGTAGACATTTTTTTGGGGGTCAATTACCGTAAGATAAGATAAGATAAGATAATTTTTATTTGTCAAAAACATGTGTAGGTTTACAGTTGGTATGTTCAAAAAAATAAAGTTTCAACATGTTTTGCCTGGAAAGGCGTACAAATACAATAATAATAGCTTGAAACAATAAAATCATGCAGTTACATTAAATTAATAGAACAACCGTACCAACACTACCTACTAATAACTTGAATATTACCTTACCTATGTATTATGTGTACCAATACCAGTTAACTTTGAACCACATGCGAACTACGCATCACCATGACGTCATGCAAAATCTTGCATCGCGCATGCAGGGTTTACCGCGCGACGACTACGTCCCGACATCAATGGTCAATCTTCGGGCAGTTGCCCACCAGACACAACACCCGTCTGGTCGGAGGATCCTCCTTTTTCTATATAGAGGATGAGTGAACTTTACACCCTGTTCCTCATAGGTAGCTCTAAGTATTAACTCTTGGCTCATAATAGATAGTTGGTGTACCTTAACGTTCTGAATTCTAGTATCTTCCTTCCGATACACCTAGTATAGTACCTAGCGAGTGTTAATGCATTATGTTAAACGTATGCATAGCTGCGTGTTGACCGCTTGACATTCGGACTTAAGCAGGTTGCAAGGTGACTGTTCACATCGCTCAACATCGGAATATGTAGACGGAGCGTCTACGTGTTAGATTTGAACATATCGGGAACAGTCCGAAGAAATCTAATGCGTAGACGGTCCTTCTAAAAGGACAAAGGACAATGACAAGAATCGGCTCGAATCATGTAACGTCCGACAGACTTTTAATATTTATGATAATTTATAGTATAAAACAGTAAGAATTATAGAGTATAAATAAAATCTGTAGAAGTACACCGTTTAAAAGTAATTTTAAATAGTTATTCAATTTTTCAACACGTTTCCTATCTGCAATTTCAATTAGAAATGTTGCCAATACCAAAATAAAATAATATCAATACGAAATTGCACTTGCAAATCGATCGCATTATTATTATGAAACTACATAAGTGAATTTATTACATATATAAGTCGTAACTCGTAATTCTAGTATTTAGTTATATTTTTGAATATATTTTATAACAATTTAAAATAAGTTAATTCGATTTTCGATACAATTTAGAATATTAATTATTATAGTTCTGGCAACACTTGATCTTGTTTTTGTAGTTGTCATTGATGATTGTCAAAAAGTTTTAGGTACTACTTCTCCTGCGCGTTTTATCACGAGTGTCGAAGTGATTACGTGTTTTTGAGATTTATGTTGTTTATTGCTGTGTTTCTGGACTCCGATTTTTCTACCACTTACGACTTGGCTGTTGAAACTGAACCTGAACCTGTATTACTCGCTGACCCGGCTCGCCCAACCGAACATCTGAACCTGCCTACTTGTTGACCTGGCTTTTCTCACACGGACGGACCTTTAGTCTACTAACCATGATTCGCTGCATTAATTGTGGTGTAAATGCCTTTCGAATGCGACGATGCTCGTTAGAAACTGAGACTGAAGAGATTCTGATGAATAATAAATTGTTAAAAAGTATCCATGTGTTTTTTTTCCATACCTACATTCTAAAATAATATAAGTATGGTATAATTATGTATATTTACTATGAAAAAATATATTATGCGAGGATAATATGTGCCAAAAATCATTATTTAATTAATAATTTAATAGTTTTTTTGTGGTTATCGTTAAAATTAGAACTAGTAAGTGGACAACTTTAAAGAACTATAACTTTTTTTGGTGTACTTCTTATATAAAACTAAATATACTATCAAATTTTATAATTATTTTCCTTTTTAATGATATATAGTTCATCTTTGTCGGTTCTGGCCGAGTCTTGAAGGACAACTTGGCATTCTCCTTTAGACCATAGCCCAGATAATATAATCCTACTAGCGGCCGGCTAATTGTATCGAAATTCTAGAAATACCAATTTAAATAATTTTACCAATTGAGACCAATTAAGAACGCCCGATCTTACTTAACGAGAGGATAGTTTTGGCGAAAAACATGAAAAGCGTAAAGGTATGATTCCGAACTCCACTGTACACGGCTGTGCTGTCGCAGCAGTGCTGCCGCGTCACTGGTCCCCATACATTTTCTTTCTATATTTCAGGTTTATATGAGATTATATTCCGAGCACGGCAGCAATGTCGCGGCAGCACTGCTGCGACGGCACGGCTGTGCGGCAGTGTTGCCCTGCCGCCACGGAAGACCAGTAGTGCGGCCTTTATCACAGCGATTTTATCGCTAAGTAAGCCGTAAGTAGTGTGAAAAAGCCCATGTACGCACGGACGTAATAAAATCGCGGCGATTTTATTACGTGCACTGGATTTTCAACGCTTAGAAACGGTTGAAATTCCAACAGTGTGTTTTTAAACGCGCTGGGTCGAGAGTGCGTTCCAACGCGTTAGAATCTCAACGCTCGGCTCAACACCGAGAGTTGAAAATCCAGTGTACGAAAAAAAATTGCCGCGATAAAAACAACGTCCGTGCGCGCCTGGGTTTTCATATTTTTTTTCATATTTTTCAGAAACATGCGCCTCCAAGCCTCCAAGAACAATCTACATTAAAGCAAAGAATATTTTACAATTTACTCTTGGATCAAGAGGTATCGTGTTACCCAGTAACGGTTGTGCAGGTCAGATAGGCAGTCACTCCATGAAAAAATACTGGTGTTCAACTGCATCCGTTTAGATTGGAAGCCGACCCCAACATTTGGGAAAAAGGTAGGTAGATAATGATGTTGTGACTGCCGAATTAAGATACTTCCGTAGATGTGAGAAGTGATTCTCGGTTTAATATCAGCCTATAACTACAGGTTCAACTTCTCAGGAATTAACAGATACCTACTAATATTATGAGTGTGTATGTAAACACCTGTGAAGTAAAATAATTAACACTGGCGCCGATTATCTTGTCACAAATGCCTCTAAACAAAAAATCACCAAAATTTTGTTTTTTTCACGATTTCCCATTCTGAAAATTAAATAGACTAAAGTGACACAACTTCCATATATTTTAGTTTGACAGCACTAAGATGGCACTGAGTTATTAATTTAGTGAAAATGGCAATTTTGCTATTCTGAAATTGACGTTTTTCACCTAAAATTTTGATTGTCTAACTGAATCTGACTATTTTTAATCGCGGCAAAAGCAGTTGTTTTTTTCTTCTTTTGCTTATATCTCAAAAATGGTGTGTCCTATCTCAAAATCGTGAAAATTTCGACACTAATAATAATAAACCCCTAAGACCAAACATGTAGGTAATAATTTTTTATATTTTCCATACAAAAAGTGAAAAATTCCATATAAAACACGGCTGCCTCCGATTGTCAAATTCTATTTTAGTTGTGTCAATTATTAATTATTTTTAAATTTAGAGATTTATTTTTGCAGAATAGCTTTAAGATTCCTATAGCCAAAAGTAAGGACTTTTAGTGATAATTTAGTTCGGTGTACAAGAGAATCGGCACCATTACCTATGTAGTGAACTCTATTGAACACAAGTAAGTAACCTATAACTTCAAGCCAGCATATACCTACGCTTACGAATGTAACCGTTCCGATACAAAAATGCAGTGTAATGTACGGCACACGTGATAATTTGCAATGTGGAGCTACTCACCCGCTGTACGTCGAAGTTGGGCAGCGGCGGGTAGACGGGGCACTTGCCCAGCCCCGTGCTGATCACGGCCTTGATGATGGTGAAGAACAGAACACAGTATATCCTGGTCACGGTGACGTTTGAGCGTTCCATCGCGCGCTAGTGCCGCGTGTCGAGGAGCGTTCAGTCGCGCAGTCCACTACTTGTTATGTAAACACTAGACATTATTTGTACAACACAAGATTGGCCGCCGCCGCGTCCGCACTCGCCAATGCACGGAATACATTCGATAGCTGCGATCGTTATTCATTAACTTACGAGCCGGCTCACACGGCACGAGACGGACACGGCACGATAACGCAGCGTGACGTAATTCACGTAAATATCTGATTGTGATCAGCTCATCAGAACTTCGCAACTGATGAGTTAGGTACGGTCAGGTAAGCTAACTACATATTTAGTAAGTAATCAAGTTATGAAGCGTGTCAAAATTGCATGTGTGCTGAAATTACTTACTTAAATAAGTGCTAGGAATGTTGGATGAATACCTTTTTAGGGTTCCGTAGTAAACAAAGAACCCTTACAGTTTCGCCATGTCCGTCAATCTGACTGGCTGTCTGTCTGTCCGCGGCTTAGCTCAGACTCTTCTTCTCTTTTCTCAAAAGACCATTTCAGACTAATCTACATGGTCCTCATATGGCCTGACCAAGATTATGTATGGACTTTAAAAGAGACTGTGACCTCTGAGTTTGTTTCGGCCTTTCTTCTCAGAGTAGTCAGATAGGACTACTGAATGGATTTTCATGTAGTTTTCACAGGTAGACAGAAATTAATTTAGAAGAGAATATAATATAGGCTTTGTTTCATTAAAATCGGACGTTGCAAAAAAAAAGTTATCGTCATACAAGACGGTATTCTGTTCAAGAAAAGTTGTGCACAATTTCTGAGAGTAACCTACTAAAAAGTACTAGGCTTGCATGAAATTCAAGATAGTATTACAATCATTAGTATTATCCCACTTAGATGATTTGGATGAAATTTAGCGCACAAATAGTTTATAACTAACATATTTAAACTTTGCATGAATTCACGTTTAGTTATGAGTAACTTGACACTAGACTCTCGATGTCTGTCTCGTTTCATGGATAAGTACGAGTAAATCATTTTCATTCAAATCATCATCATATTTAAAGCTTAGAAAATGCGACGTCGTCATATTTTCTTTTTAAGAAAAATCTTATACTTAAATATTTATTTTTTATATTTCATTTAAGGGTTTTTTTTTACATAAATAATCGTGACATTGTCGAATTATTTTGAATGAAAAAATATACTTATGTCATTTGATTTTTTGATATGGTATGGTCTCATTCATACTTTAGTTATGGCACAAAAAAAAAGCCTTTATTAGTATGTACCTATATAAAAACTCACAGTTGAGAGCTTTGTAATAAAATATGGAGATACGAGTATCGGTCCCCCTCAGTGAATTGAATAATTTGCTGCAGTTTTGGAACGAAGTTCTGCGATAGGAGATACTGGTTGAAATCGTCACGTAAGGATAAAGCGTTATAATGCTCCATGCGATTTTTTCTCTCTCTCTTTTTATTATATACGAGTGTGTGTGTGTGCATGCGAGTATCGCGTAAGGAACTTCGTTTCGGACGGGGTTTCCCGATCGCCCACTTTTTTTTTACATTCACGATACCGCAAAATTCACCCCAAATCATCAGTGACGTCACGAAGGTGTGACGGAGTAAATATAATTGGCATTAGTGTGAGAGATCCTAACTAAACATGAATGGGAGAAACTCATCACAAACAAATTAAGCAGCATCTAGTTGCGAAACGGAGGGTCATCCATTTACCTACAGTCACTTATAAACGGAACTATAAAATATTTATACCTGGTAAATAAATTGTACGTACATAATATATGCAAATAGGTAGTGGACACAAACACAACGTTTTCAAACAAGTGTATTGTTCTTACAATTAGATCGTGATATTTACAACTATATGTCGTTCTATAAACAAATATACAATTTCACAACATAGCTTACAACTAGAGACAAAACAAAACAAATATCATAGTACTAGTAGCCAGTAGTCAACAGCTCGGTTATTTCATCTTAAAATATTAATTGAACTTTCAATCAAGTATTAATAATACTTATCCTCCATTTGAAATAAGATTAGACATTTAAACAAACTTTTTTTACAGTCCTTTCAACCTTTCTTTTCTCTTTTTTTTGATTTTGACTTCTACACCGTAGGCATAAGGATGGCAATAAAAGCAAAAAAGTGGTTACAAAACCAACTGTTTACTGCAGCTGCCATTTGTCATGTCACCAACGCAATAGAAGTCAAAATCGGTTGAACGGACTGTAAAAAAGGTTTGTTTTAATGTCTAATCTTATTTCAAAAGGGGTAAGTATAGGTACATGCAAAACAGATTATGATGAATTGCAGAGAACTAATAACTTATTATAAATGATCGAATACAAATGTTGTGTGAAGAATGTATATGGCTTGATGAATGTGTTCATAATAATAGCATTCTTTTATGAATGGTGGGTGTGATTACAAGAGTCAGGAAGTTCAGTATAAATATTTTGCTACCTTTACACACAAGTAGCGTAAAGTGCCGTTTTACAAACTCCGTGCACCAGGCGACCGGAAATGAAGTATATGTGATGGGTAGGTAAGTAAGAAACCTTTCACACATACCTGAGCAAAGTATATGGCTTACTTACCTAACACCGGGTACCTGCCGCCGGAACGTGTGAAAAGAAATTCTTAACTTACACTAAACGTAAAGCACCCGGGAGTTAATTTGACACATCAAACTTTTTCTAAAACTCGATGTGCCAAATTAACGGCCGGGGCTACAGACGTTGCATTTCACGAACGCGCGTCAATCATTCCAATTTCTAACTTATTACAACGATGACAAAAGAGTCACACGACGCACGTTCCTGAATAACATTGTCTATACTGTATCACAACCGTTCACCACTTAATGTTAAGTGCTATGTCGGACTTCTCGACGGCATGGTAAGTCGTGTGCAGCATAGCGCGCGCCTTGTCCGATTCCTTGCCATCAAGCCACTCGGCGTACAGCTTGCGAACTAGCTTGCTGTCTGACGGGACAGCGAGGGGCAGCTGAGAGTACATGCGCTCTAGTTGGGCGACTAGCTCGCGACCACTCTCGCCGCTGACCGGCCGGACTTGCGCGCCGCCGTTTAGGCATCCTAGAATGTTGAAGATACTGGTTTAAATGGCTTTCTTTCATTTTACCACGCATTTGAATACATTAGTAATGTTAATTAATCACCTACATTATTTTGCATTCATCGACGAAAACAATGTCTGAAATTTTCTGAGCGAAAAAGAAGAATATAGTTTTTTCTTGCACAATGTTAATTTTAACTAAATCAGTTCCTGTATTTTTTAAATATCTATTGTTCCTGAATATAAATAATAAAAGAGCGTACCTGAGGGGCACGCCATGACCTCTACGTAGTGGTAGGGCGACTTGCCGCGCTTGAGCTTCTGCACCAAGTTCTGAATGTTGCGGAAGCCGTTGGCTACCGCGAACCGCAGCACCTCCCGGCCGTCCTTCTCTAGCGTCACCTCGCGGAAGTCGGGGTTTCTGGGGATATAACAATCATATAACGTCACGTTTTCATTGTCCTTGGGCAGAAGGCAGTAGAAGGGCATCGCAAGGCACAATCACATTTCGCCGGACGTACCGTGTGATAGAAGACGAGAAAGCAGGCACAAATGCAAATAAGGGTGTAATGCAATGCAAAGCAGCCCAATAATGCTTATTGGGCTGCTTGCTATTGAATAATAGAAAAATCTGTTAACACTGCCCGTCCCGGGAATCGAAACCAGGACACGCTCAGCAATCGCGCTTCTGACCACCGGGGATAGATTACGTTGACCTAATAGTTTACCTCCTATAATTACAATTGTTACGCAATTCTTCGCCCGGCGTGGGATCGCGGCAGGTCAGGAGCAAAGGTCTTAAATTTTAGGTCGCATAGCAAAGTTATGCACTTAACTCGAGCAAACTTAAACGAGTGTATTGTTTGCGTCAGTCTGCAAACAATGCGAGGCTGGCCATTGACTAATTAGTGGCACATCACACAATGGCACACTTGTGTGTGGGGTCACACTGTGGACTGTGACGCTGGATGTCATACGATACTGTTGCAACACTCAATGGACATTGTTGCCTGTTAATTTAAAGAAAGCTGTTGATTTTAAGTCTAATTAATAGGTATAATTCTATCGTGCTCTACAAGATCTCTGAAACTTTCTCACTGAACTTAATAAAGCTAGGTAGCATTTGATTAACTACCAGAAGATTTATGACTGGTATGTACCGACGGCCCGACACCGACAACCACAAGCGGAAGTTACAAAGAAGAACATGGTCAAATATATCATTCTTCAAAATGATAGTTTTGGCAGACCTATACATAAGTATACTCGACCTCGTAATTGCTTTGCAGTCCTAAGGTTGAATGCCTCAAAGACATGTCAGCACAACTGAAGGGGTCCGACGGGACCATTGCCTGCCGGGGTCGCGGGAAAGTCCGAAACGGATACCGTGCCCCCCTGGCATTCCACAGGCAACAGAAGGAACAGGGGTGGGTTTTAGTCAGTAAGAGTCTGACACGCCCTCCCGCTCCACCCAGAGCGGGAGAAGACATTTGATGATTTCCAACCCAAAAAAAAAAAAAAAAAGGTTGAATGCCACTAGCACGACATAAGACGACAAGGTCTATTTTTGCTTAAAGACCATTGTGACTGTTAGTTTAAACCTAAGTGAACTTTCAGTTGACTTGGGGTTATTGTCAAATGTGGTAAAAGAATAACGAGGTCGGCTATACTACAAAATAAAAAATAAACGGTTCATCATCAGTATTTAACAAATAGACCACTGCTTGACGTACGCCTCTCAAATGCCCGCCATCTTTGTCCAATCATATTCTACTCGAAATAAAAGCTACACTACCAACCTTAAATTCCTATAGACGAGCTGTGCGTTACTCTCCCCAAACAGCTGCTCCGCGGCATACAGGAACACATGGTCTGCGTATCCTCCCGAGCCAGTTCCGATGTGTCTGCGGAGCGCCGGCGGGGCTTCGCCCAGGGCGCCCCACGGCCAATCGAGCTCCGCCCCCGTGACGTCACTCAGGGACTGGTTGCTCACGTCTAGCATTTGTTCTAGTTCGACTAGAGGGGTTTCAGAAATTATATGATTAGAAAGACAGACCTACGTTTTTTGAACCACAAACTCTATGTCATACTCATAACGAAGTTTAAATTCATTGCAATCAAAACTTATTTAGGATTTTTCTATTACAAATGGGTCACTCAAACTGGTTATTTTCCCTCAAATTTGTTTTTAGTGTTTGTTCCTTTGCTTGCGTCATATGTACCGCAAATAAACGTATTTTCTTTCTTTTCTTTTTCTTTCACTCAAAAATAAACGTAGATAACATAATGCTAAAGTTGATAGTTGAATATGTGACGGTGGCTTATGTCCTGTCAATCTTCTGTTCCTGAATTTAAGTATAATCATGGGGCCTTGCGGATGAACAGACTTTATTTAGGCACATTCCATAAAATTCTGTCACAACTAAATGGTGCTAATGCAAAGAGTGTGTGTTTATTAGGGTATGACGGGACTGCCATACTAAAAAGTTGCAAACTGTTCGTGAACAGACCGCCGCTTGGCTGCTTGCAGCGTAATGTACGATGAAGTGCACGGATTAATACATTATGACAATGTGTTGCAACCTGTAGCAAAATTTTAGAACTTCAAACAAACCAATTTCTACTATATACCTATGGTAGCACTTGGTTTATTTGAAGTTCTAAAATTTAGAAGATAAACTAGAAGCACAGGGGCACGGGCCTAAAAACGGTTTATGTAAAATAAAATTGAACCGTAATTTATTTCAATTAGGCACAAAAAAGGCACTTTTGAACGTCAAAATTTATAAAAAAAAAAAGATTCTAGTCGCCGTCGGAATGGACTGGCCTGAATGCATATCACCATCAAGACATTGCTTCAAAGAGGAACGCTGAAGAAGTACCTTCTCCTTCTACCTAGTCTTGCCATAAATATTGTCACGAAGATTTTTTTTTTTGTTGCATATAATATTTATTATTTTTACAGTGTGTTAGTACATACATAAATATGAAACAATTTAAAAAAGCTTATTCGAAGTGGTATCCATTGACTGCAATACAGTCCTTTAAACGTTGAGGCCTGTTATCAATAGAAGCACGCACTCTTTTCATGGGAAAATTCTTCACTGCCAATCGTATGGATTGTTTTAGGGACTCCAAATTATCATGACGTTTAGAGCAAGCCGTACTCTCTAAATCTGACCATAAATCATAATCCAGCGGATTAAGATCGGGACTAGACGACGGCCAGTCTTCAGCTCTGATGAAGTCCGAAACGTTCACTTCCAACCAAGACTGCGTGGACCGAGCTTCATGACCAGGCGCCGAGTCTTGTTGGAAGGACCATACTTGGTTATTGAATATGGTGTTGTTAAGGGGCTTAACTACCTTCTAAAGAATGGTATCTTGATACACTTGTGCCGATGTTTTGATACCTTTTTCAGAAAAATATGGCTCTGTCACTCCTTCATAGCTAACACCCCACCAAACCATCACTGAAGTCGGATAATGCCCACGTTGCACTATGTCGACTAATTGGGTAGCTTCCTTAGAGCTTTGAGCATAAATACGGTAATTTTGTTTGTTAAAATGTTGCTCAATTGTAAAGATTTTCTCATCCGTAATCAATAAAAATCTGTGACCTCCCTTTGCGTACCGCTTCAGTAGTTGTTTCGATTTTACCACCCTATTCTTTTTTAAATTATCAGTAAAAAAATGACCAGTGCGTCTCTTATAGGCTGCAAGTCCTAAGTCATCTTTTAAAATACGCGACATGGTTCTGGGTGCTATCTTCATCTCCCGAGATAAAATCTTTTGCTTTCGGACAGGATTTCTTCGAATTCTTTCCCTTACTGCTTTGACCACCTTTTTCGTACGAACACTACGTGGACGGCCAGATCATTTTCTGTCACAAACAGAGGAGGTCTCATTATACCTATTAATAGCCCGGTACACAAACATTAGACTAATACCAAACGTATAGTGAGTTTTTAAAATTGCATTTGGCTCCATACCAACTTTGTGTAATGCAATCACAGCGACTCGGTTCTCTTTATCACCCCACTCCATTTTAATAATATCTAAAAATATTGTACAATGTATTGGCGCCAAAATTAGAAAACTCAATGAACAATCGTATAAAAATGACAGATTCCAAATTCAAATGTAATATCTTTCTTATTTTTAATTATTTATGGCCAGACTAAGTATATCTTCAGCAGCAGTGGCGTAACTACTAAGATTCAAAGTGAAGCAGTCAGTTCGTGCTCGGGCCCAGAGGTCTAAGCCATACAGGTTTACAGGATAACACATACCTAATGCTAAAAAGATAACGCAGCCTAAGGGACCTCGCGCGTCCAAAGTTTATACAAAGCTGTATAAACTTTGGACGCGCGAGGTCCCTCAGACTTCAACTTCTGAAAAATATTTAACCTAACCAAACCAGTTCGAGCTGGGGTGCCAAAATTATTGAGCTCGTTTCGTTCGTTCTTGCAGCGTAGGTTATCTTAATTCATAAACTTTACTACCTATCTCGACAAAGTAACACTTATTTCTGTATCTATCTTATCCGAGGCAGGGTGCATTTTTTTTTTGTAGTTATTCCTAAATGTCATTGAAAAAGAATGAATCCCAACAAATTAACCTAACCTTCAGTCTCCGGAGGGGAGTGATGTGGCGGCATCTACATCGCACATGCGAACCACGCATAAAAGACCTGACGTCACACAAAATCCTAACTTCACACAAATCCTGCATCGCATAATTAGAGTTTCTACGACTATCCGACATCAATCGTTGGGTCGAGTTGCCCGCCAGACACGACACCCGTCTGGTCGGGAGTTCTTTCCTTTTCTAAGAGGATGAGTGAATTTTTTTAACCCCGTTTCTCATACCTCTAAAGTGCAATAATAGATGTGAGAGACTTTTTAACTGGCTGGCTTATGTGCCCCTTCCAAAAACATCCGTCCTTGGCTACACAGGGCTACACCTGTTACTTGGCTAATCCAGCCGTCCACACTGAGTACCAAGTAAGGGGGCTCGCACACGTCAGACTTTTTGTAGTGCCGATTGTCGGGCCGATTCGAAGGGCATCATTCAAGTTTTGAACGTTTTGAACATTTTGTACCCAAAAATTAAATTAGACAATTAACCCTTCCGCTGCTATTTAAGTTTCAAAAAACAAAACAACATTTTGACTTAATATGTTTCGAGCATTACATTGAACTCCGAACGTACTCTTTGAACGACGAATGTGACATGGAAAGGGAACGTAGAGCATTGACGGTCAGGGCTAATATGCTGGTTCACAGGTTTGCCCGATGCACAAAAGAGGTTAAAATTTGGTTATTTAAATCCTTTTGTCAGATGTTTTACTCCAGCAGCCTGTGGACAGCTTATACGCAAAGGGCTGTCAATGCTCTGCGGGTATAATCATACATACTTGCAGTAATAACGCAATCCACATCGTGACAGCCGAGCATCTCACTGTAGAAGTCTTCCCGGGACGCCTCTAGCTTCTTATCATAGCACGGCATGAAGGTGACGTGGTATATCTCCCCCGGGGTCAGTTCTCTGCTCTTGGACAGGTACTGCTTGACTAGGGAGCCCATCACTTGCTGCGGCGACTTGGAACTCGATATATATGGTAGGATGAAGTTGCCGTGCGTTTTTTCTGCGTAGCATACCCAACCTGTGTATGGGAGTATGAGGTACAGTTAGCAGCGATAGTCAAACACTAGTTTTTTGAACAATCACTATAGTACACAAGAATATATCCAATCCATCAATCCTGAAAAGCAATGAATTGGAAAATGTTTTGTAAAATTACAATGAAAATTCAGGCTTCTAGCTATAACCACAACGAAGTTACAGGGGAGTCGATAATGTCCTGAAATCCTGAATGGCTTGGAGGAAAGGATGGTACGGCTGTGGCTTTGTTTTTTTGTGTTTGTTCGACTTGGCGGGATAGAGTGAGTTTTATGTCTGTGTTGGTGTTTTTACGTGCATCTTTGCACGACATTTAGATCTACCTTGTACACTTACACTTTTAGTATAAACAAGCTGAGCCGACAGACGTTGTCCTGTCCGAAAGTTCATACAAGATTCCCATAGAAAAACACCGTTCAGTTTTTCCCGAATTTAAATATTGTTTGAGTACTTAGATTTAAAAAAATCTTCCCCTAAAAATCTATTTCGGACTATTACAAACATTTAAATATAAAAATTACCAAATCGGTCAAACCGTTCTCAGGTGATGCGCTCACCAACGAACAGCATTTTCTACAATATAAAAGAAAATCGTGTTAGTTACACTATTTATAACTCAAGAACGGCTGGACCGATTTCGCTAATTAACTTTAATGAAATTTTTGTTTAACCTGTTGTTTAATTATTATGAACTCAGTCATTATTTTTTCCCTTTCATATGTTAATATGAATGTCTTTTTGCCTATTGGCTTAATTTTTTCACCCCGAAATGCCCCAAAATATTCTTTTTTTCTGTGTGTTATTGTCAGGAGAAGGTTTTAGGTAGGGTAGGTAGGCGCGCCGTAGATAAGTACTTAGTACTACCCGTGTGAAGCCGGGGCGGGAAGCTAGTATTATAAAGAGAAAAGATTTGTATTTTTGTTTGTAATGAATCAACTCAAAAACTACTGGACCAACATTAAAAATTCTTTCACCAGTAGAATGCCATATTTAATACAGTGATCAAACTCAAATCATAATTAAACATACATTAATGCTTCAAAAAAATCTTCAAACACACCTCTTAATTGTCTTTAAAAGCAGTTTATACCTTCACTAACAATTATAATTATAGTTAAAAATATACTATAAAATGTCTATGTTAATGCCAAGCTGCATTCGGTGATGGATTATGATGAGTAATATTTTTTTTATCCCATGTTTCCTTTGCCATTACAGATTATAAATCTAATGCGATATTATCACTGAGTAAACTAGGCTATCATTTATAAAGATATCACGCGGGCGAAGCCACTGACGGAAGCTAGTAAGTTATACACTTTTCGCTACTTTTGTATGTGTGTATTTTATTTATTTATTCTTTAAATGTGAGTTTTGTTTGTGCAGAATAAACCATTTTCATTTCTTTCTTTTCTTTTTTTATATAAAAGATGAGCAATTTGTAAAGGTTAACCTATCTTCAGGTGCCTCTGCCTATTTACCTGGACAAGAGCTAGCAAGCATGGGCATACTCTTAGAGCTGGGTTCAGTCTGCTGGTTCTGATAGCGTTGCAGGAACTCCTGCTGTGCCTCCAGTAGTGAGAAGTCTTCTGCTATCGTCATGTCCAGCACCAGGTCGGCACCTAAGCTCTTGAAGTACCCTGGACAAGTTGTAAGTACACTTATTAAAGTCTCACAGAATGAGCAATACAGTCTGTTGAACAGATGAAGTGTGCTCATACATACAAGCAGTTTACATACTGAGACTCAGAACTGAGGAATTTTTCATTGAATTATACTTTTACATCCAATTTTGCAATTAGATAACTTATAGAGAGCTGCTTAACCAATTAAAGAGTTGCTGCTAATATTCTCATCAAAACAACAACTCCTTGCCAGTTTTTCCTACAAAAAAAAGTTGTGTACGTCAGATAATCCACTATTATGAGCTCTTTTCGGTATATGCAGAAACCATACTAAAATAAGAAATAGCAGCTTTGATTGGCAAGTTATTATCTTATTGATATCATAAAATAATACTGAATTTTATTTTATTTTGCTGAGTCATATTGACAAGATATTTTATTATTATTTTAAAATAAACAGTGTGGCATGAAAATTTTAGAGATTTAGTTATTTTACATTGACTTTGTTAGACATAACATATAAATGCACCTGCTAACTTGTGAGTGGCCTCCTCTGTTGTCAATTTGTACCGCGCTGCGAGGGAGAGGGTTGGCTGCGGTGACAGAGATATCACTATCAGGCTCGCATCTTTACTCACTCCTTTGCTGTCCGTGTACTTCCTCTCAGAGAACACTCTAGAAAAAAAAATGTTTTTCTCCAAGATTTTTTTATTTTGTTTTTAGTCAATGTTTCTTGAAATGAACATTGAACTAAGTTAAAATAAAATGTGACAACATATTGCTGTCATTACATTAGATTCTTGACATAAGTTTACTCATAAATAATGTAAGATTAGAAGGCCATTGGCTAACCTCAACAGCTCTTCCTGACTCTGCTTGGTGACCAGCACACTCTCCGCAGAGGTGATACATCCGCTGCAAGCCAAGCAGTCTGCTAGGGTAATCTCCACCTTCTGCAGTTTCTGCTCCTTCCCATTTGATACATCAAAATATCCATCTTCACCAATCTTTATCTTTGCACCAGTTTTTGTCTTTGTTTTCTCGATTTTTACCGGTTTTATACATTCCTGTTGATAGAATTAAAATACGGAGAATGACCTCGAAGATAAGCGATAACAAAGCAAAAAACGTATTTTTGGAAACTTTTTTTTTTATTATCAGACCAAATAAAAATGACTTGTTCTTTTGATTCAGAACAATGTTAAATTGTATAAAAAGCACGCGCATATTTAAAAAAGGGCAGAAGCGAACAGGAAAATTAACAAAACAACTTATTTGTTTATAAACACATAGGTTAAGTTATGTTACTCACTTGCGAAGGTGTTATAAAATCGTCGAGGTCGGTCAACTGTAACGCGCCACTAAAGCGGGAAGCCATACTTTCTACCTGTAATCTTTTATTGCAATGAAATGGTTTAAAGTACTTTAATTTGAGTTTGTTTCATTAAATTTTACTTTCGCGAAATACCAGACATAGACACACAGCTGATTTTGACATCGATTGATTGTTGACATTGACAGCTGACTTTTAGAGTTTTAGCCATTATTGGTATGATGTAAATAAATTTTCTACCATGCAGTTTCTTTTGGTAGATTAGGTGCTGCATGAGCTGAAGACGAAGCTTATTTCAACGGATTGTCCACCTGAGCAGCATATTGAGCTTAGCAATTTTTACACGCAAGTTAAAGTTTAAGATGATGAAAGCGTAAGAGGGGAATTTATACACAATTAAAATGTGGATGTGTATCGATCTTTTCTCGCGCTTTCTTGAAATCAAAATAGAATCAAAATCTAAATAATCAAATCTATGATTGCGTGAAAAGCGACGGAAGTGGGTAACATGACGCCGGGGAAACGCGCACTATTTGATTTGACCAATGAGCGCATAGACTACTATTTATACAGAGAAATGAGCGCACGTGGTGCTTGAGTTGGCCGGCAGATGGTACCAATCCATTTTCTGAACAGGATGATGACGATGAATGTGATGGTGTTATGGTGATGATAATGATTATTGTTTAAATCATATACGTCATTTTTCTATTTCTTTAATGAAGCCTTTGCCCTACTATGTTGAAAGGACGACATAATAACAATATTATGAGTTCACTAGTTTCACTTGCTACTGAAATAATATTTTACTTCATAATTACTGCATACCAGTTTTGGTACCTTTACCTTCCATTGATCAATCTATCAGGATAATGATGTCATTATCATCAAAGGTTGAAGATAAGTGCCAACTATGTTAAAATGTAGCCAGTTGCTCCCACGCGCAACCTTGGAGGATATAAATGCTCATTATTTACTACCATTAGTAGTTTAGTGACCAGCGACAGTGGCTGGCCAAGTACAACCGTTCCACAGTGCATTGCACTGAGAAAAATCAATCAGAATCTTCCCGCCTCCGACGGTTTCCAAGGCAACGGGTAAACAGTGGGGAGACGTTGCATTGAACGGTCCACGGAGAGACGTGTCGTATTTCGTCAATTTTGAGTTGTGTAGTGTTTGTGTATTTGCGATTTTTATGGACAATGGCAGAGGAGGGTACTGCGGCTACAGCATTTACGCAAGAGAAAGTGATACATACCTATCCTCTCATAAGGGTAAAATATAATAATTCTTTAAACATCACCATTTTTTCGTCATGTTATTATTCGTTGCTTTATATTGCTGCCTGAACAACTTACTTAGTTATGATAGAATAAATGGTACATAATTATCTACCTACAAATAGGTAAAATAAATATTCCTACTATATTTGTGAACCCCCGTTGGCTCAATAAATGAATGTCATTTTATTCCCGGTTATGTATATTATGCCAAGTTCGATTAAAAACTACCAATGTTTATAAAAGTATATCATTGGTAGTATTATAAATTTATAACTGCATGTGCAACCCAAAACACATTACTATCGTGTACTGGTTGGTGCCTTTAGGTACACCTCTGAAAAGTTTTGACATGCAAAACGATTATAGGTAGGTACATATTTATGAAACCTGTGCATGAAACAGGCCCTTATGGCCCAGACTCCACCAAAGCGTAGATGGGCGGAGATGTGCGAAGCGGAGAGGAG
Organism: Xanthia togata; assembly: GCA_963853775.1. NCBI lineage: Eukaryota > Metazoa > Arthropoda > Insecta > Lepidoptera > Noctuidae > Xanthia > Xanthia togata. The sequence continues at coordinate 3,504,103 of OY970802.1, read as the reverse complement.
AGATGCTTTACAGCTATATGGTGTATCCACTGAAGCTGTGCGAAAATGCGTAGGTACTGGCTAGACCGGAGCAGAGATAGGTACTGGCTAGAGCGGAGCTGAGCTGCGTACGGCGAGGGCGCGGTGGAGCGGGTTGTGCGAAGTGGAGAAACTAGCGGTGCCGCTCGCCACACGCCGCTCACATCTACTCTTGTCTAAGCTGCGCACCGTCGCGTCGCCAGCTTGAGAGGCACAGCTCACATCTCTGTTTAGTTCGCGTTCAACAAATATGAGACATCTTCTCTCCTCTCTGCTCAACCGTATCCACTGAAGCTAAACAGAGACGAGATAAGTAAATAACGAAATCCTATTGGTTGTGTCCAACACATCTCTCGTCTCGCCTCCGGTTTGGTGGTGTCCGGGCCTTAGGGTAACGACTTTCTAAATTGAATATCATTTCTATCTTAATACCTACATACCTACCTACTACTTAATCGTAGTAGATAGGTATACTTGCGTGATCTGTTATTGATCAAACGATGTGGATATTAAATTTCGGCGGAGTCAAGGCCCGAGAGTGGTACCTACGGCTTGGCTCGCTGCAACGCATCACTCGACCGGAACCCTGGCTATAGAGTTACATATACCCGTCCAATGATCTCACTGATGGATGAATAAAAAATCTGGAAAATACCCGAAGATATAGGTACCTATACATACTTATTCGCCTCGTTTGATCAACTAAAATTCAGCCTGTTTTTATTTGACGCAGAACGAGCTTTTTGAAGCTCCAGTCCAAGTTGCTGCTTATCTTCGGCGTATCTAGTTCTGATGGGTCCTGTATCAAGCATTTTATAAGTTTCGACTCTCTATAAGTATCCAGCCCAATGCTTCTCAGTAGCTTTCTTCAAATATTCATGACGTCCCCCGAATGTAAAAGTTTCTGGGAAATCATCCACTAGGTCTTTTTGCCATCGTCTTCTCAATAAACTCTACAATAGTTATTTTGCAAGTCAACGTTCGGTAAGAAATTTCTCTCGTCCAAATATCGCTATAAATTACCGGCTGGCGGTAAGTAAACACATTTGTTTGTTCGCCGACAGCTCTCGTAGTGGTCGATCGCGATGTTTCATCTGTTTGTTTTGGCAGGTGGACCCAATCCCCTAATATTTCCGTACTACGCGTGTTTGGACAATCGGTTGTAAAGTGTAGACAACTTCTTTAGTAATAGATAATATGCGTTTAGAGTCTGATGAGGCGTGAAATTAACGGGAAAATAATTTTCGAAGAAATAATAGTTTTTTTTAGAAGGAATGCTAGAGTTAATGGAACTGGAAGGCGATATTATATCTACAGTTAAAATATAAGGCATTGCACAGCAACACAAATGAGTAGAGCTTCTAAACTTAGTCAAGCGGGTTAGATTTCCGAGTCAGGAAATTTCGAAAGGCAAATTCGTTGCAAATCCTGTAAATAGTCAGAAAGCCCAGGCTGTTGGGAATCAAGTGTACGAAAAAAATTTAACAAACCCATTTGTCCACAGCATTCAGACATGTCAGAGGAGATGCGCGTCGAAGCCGTTGAGTTGTCCGTCACAGCGTGTGAAAAGTTCTCCCATAACAACGAGCTGGCCGCCCGCATGGTCAAGGAGGCCATGGACAAGAAGTTCGGCCCAGCCTTCCACGTTGTGGTCGGCGAGAGCTACGGCTTCGAAGTCACCTATGAATGCACCAACATGTGCTACTTGTACTTCGGAGGAAACCAGGCCATCTGCATATGGAAATGCTCGTGAAAATCTCAGTAATTTTAGTTAGCCTTACCAAATGATATACCGAAGAAGCATCTACTTTTAGTTTCTTTACAGATGTGAATAGTTTATGTTTTATAGGTTACAACCAAATAACGGGAATATGGGAACGGTTCCAATAGATTTATCAAGGAAACACAAATTAATGTAGATTTAATGCCATCGTGTGTCTTTAAAGTTACGGTTCTGTACAAAAATGTAAGTTGTATTTGAAACCGCGTAGAACCTAGTTTGTGAATCCTTAGAATCAAGTTACATACTTCATTACTTTACATAAATTGTAGGTACATAGCAATTCTTCCAATAGTAAAAACTTTAAAATTCAGTACCAGAAAGAAGAGCACGTTTTAAAATAAAACAATGGCGCTGACACGTCGCCGTGTCGTGATTCATATGTAAAACGGTTCTTCAACACGCGAGCTAAGTTTTTATTTCACAAACATTTTAAAGAAACCATTAACATAAACGCGGAAAACGTTCTGTAGCCGAGTTAGTTAGAGGGCTTTTTAGGGTTCCGTACCTAAAGGGTAAAAACGGGACCCTGTTACTAAGACTTCGCTGTCCGTCCGTCTGTCACCAGGCTGTATCTCATGAACCGTGATAGTTACTGTTAGACAGTTGAAATTTTCACAGATGATGCATTTCTGTTGCCGCTATAACAAAAAATACTAAAAACAGAATAAAATAAATATAAGGGGGGCTCCCATACAACAGACATGATTTTTTTGCCGTTTTTATAGATAAACTCAAACTCAAATCATTTATTCCAAATAAACCAATTACAGGTACTTTTGAATTGTCAAGGGGTCGGTCAGTCAGAAAGATGAAGCTAGTTGCCCATTCCAAAGCGTAGTAGGTTCCTATGGAGAAGAACAGGCAAGAAACTCCATGGATACTCTTTTAAATTAGAATATTGTTACAAAACATTGGTTACATCATTTATGTTGAAATTATACTTGTGAGAACAATGTAGTAAATCGTGCACGTTAAAAGCGACCATAATAAAAATTTAAAAACAAAAATAATTAAAATAAGCCATGGCAGTTAAGAGATGACCAGTCCCCACTGACGGCGCCCGTTCACGAACATGACGCATGGATCAGCATCATTTAGCTCAACCATTTTGAAGGGAACTTAATGATCCAACACACACGCCACCACCAGCGAGACATTTGAGTGAGCATGACATACTCTCAGCCGCCAGGGTACATTCAAGTCAATGAAAGACGTACTCAGTAAATGCTAGATTTAAAGTAGGTAAACAGTGCTCACACATGTGCAATGCAATTATATAATACTAAGAGATTGAATTTATACAATGTAAATATAGTTTTTCAATCTTCAGCAGCTCCAATAATATTTTCCAATGCTAATCAATTAGTTTATGCGCCCTTGTGGAGCTGGACCAGCGTTGAGCCAAGCATTTTTGTCAGCGATGTAATCCCCCAACTTATAATATGCTTGGCAGCATAGTGTGCGTTTTATGCAAGATTTAAATTTAGTTTCATTCAATTGGAGTATGTGGGGAGGTATTTTATTGTAACATTTTACACAGTACCCCATGAAAGATGAGTCTACTTTAGCCAGTCTGAAACCCGGTTGAACTAATTGGTCCCTATTTCTAGTCCCATAATTGTGTCTATCACCTATTTTACTGAAAATACTTAGATTTTTCCTTACGTACATGATGTTCTCATAGATATATTGACAAGGTACCGTCATAATGTTAATATCTTTAAATAGTTCCCTTAGGGAATCGCGTCTGCGGAGGCCATATATTGCTCTGATGGCTCTTTTCTGCAGAATAAAAGTCGATTCGATATCTGCAGCCCGTCCCCATAGTAAAATACCGTAAGACATGATACTATGAAAGTAACTGAAATAGACTAGCCTCGCGGTATCTACATCAGTAAATTGACGGATTTTTCTCACAGCATATGCTGCTGAACTTAGCCGTCCTGCAAGAGATGTTAAATGAGGACCCCATTGCAGCCTTGAGTCGAGCGTGATCCCCAAGAAAACAGTTTTATCGACGAATTCTAGTTTCTCCCTATTCAATACTATTTCACAAACACTACTTTTAACATTCGGCAAAGCAAATCTTATGCATTTAGTTTTTTTCCCATTTAATACTAAATTGTTAGCAGTGAACCAATTTTGGACCTGCAGTAGGGCGTTATTTACGTCGTCAAGATTTGATTCACGTCTATTTATCTTAAAAATTAGAGAAGTATCGTCAGCAAATAACACCATTTGTGGTTTGTTTTTTAATAAATGGGGTAGATCATTAATATATACTAAAAAGAGGAAAGGACCCAATATTGAGCCTTGTGGAACACCCATTTTTACGTTTAGACCGAGTGAATTGACACCGTTAATTTGAACTTGCTGTTGTCTATCATTTAAATCAGAGTTTACCAAACTGAGCGCAAGCTTACCTAGTCCGTAATGCTCAAGTTTCAAGAGCAAGGTTTCGTGATTTACGCAGTCAAATGCCTTGGAAAGGTCACAAAAGATTCTTATGGCATCTTGGGCCGCCTCCCATGCTGTAAATATGTGTTTTAATAAGGCTACACCGGCGTCAGTCGTACAACGTCCTTTGGTGAACCCATATTGTTGTTCGTGTAAGATTTGGTTGGTGTTAAAATGATTAAGCATTTGATTGAGCATTACCTTTTCGATCACCTTGCTGAATACCGGCAGCACGGATACTGGTCTATAATTGTTGGTGTCTTTACTGTCCCCAGATTTAAAAAGTGGTTTAACCTTACTGTATTTCATTAAATCCGGGAAAACTCCTTGATCCACGCACAAATTAAATATTAAAGCTAAATATGGTGCTATAGTCTCGATTATGGATGTACAAACTTTGATAGATAATCCCCATAGATCTTCAGTCAATTTGATTTTGATTTGCCGAAAAGCTTTTACAACTATCATAGGGTTTATATGTTTAAATTGAAATTCAACCGGGCAGCCTGTAACGTTCGCTTTTAATAAATCAATTGAGACATCGGGTGAGGAATTTAAAGCTTCCGTCGTTTTTGATGGTATATTAGTAAAGAAATTTACAAATTCTTGAGCTACTTCTAAGTTAGAGCTTATGGGACCACGTTCAGTCTCCAATGTGTACTCAGTGTTTCGTATTTTTTCCCTGTTAGTTTCATTATTTATTACTTTCCGTATACGGAAGATAAGATAATGGTACGGAACCCTTCGTGCGCGACTCCGACTCGCACTTGGCCGGATTTTTCACGTCATTACGTGCCTGCTGTTATGCAGGTTTTTGACTTTATTGTACTTTTAAATGCACCTATGAGTTCACCTACATAACCCTTAACTACCTAATGGAATGCTCTAAGTTATACCTAGCTATACCTAATATAGGCAACACAGCTAGCTATAAGCTAGCTGTGTTGCAGATGTAATAGGTTCAATAAATCGAAAGCACGCGTGCCATGAACCCTCCACACTCATGCCACCCTAGGGCTCAGGGGCTAGAGTCGCCAGACAGCCTGGTTCGTTTAGTAATTTGCACTCCACTGTTGATTTGACCAAGTTAGGGAGAAAACCATAGAGATTATTATTTGTCTACCTATACATCATAATGTCGAGCGAATATAGTCCCGTATACTTAATGCCTAGCAGGTAGATATAGGCACGCAAGTAGACCTATCGTACAAAAATGGGATAAATAAAAATGTCCTATCTCTACCACCCAGATAGTGACTAGACTAGTGATGGGAGCTTCTACTGGTCGGTAATTTTAGTTCAATGATCAATAAATCTTCACGCATTTAACGGCTCGAGTGTTTGTAGAGATAACATTAGAAATATTCTCGACTGTTAGGCATACATAGTCATACGTCAGATACTTACGCGTTTATGTTGTAAAACAAACGGGGTCAATGCGACTTGGAACGAGAGCCAAAATACTCGTTAGCAGCACCACATAATAAAAAATGTTCACTTGAATTATTTTTCGCCTTTTTGGGCTATTATCAAAACAACATTTTAGTAGGTATCCCATTTTTTTTTGAGTAATTATATTATTTACGTCAGACTACTAAAGTTAGAAGGCAAACGTAAGTTCTAAGTAAGTACCTACTTACTTGAAAATGCTAATTAATGCATTCACTGGTAGATTTCAAATAACAGTGGGATATCAACGTAGGTTGATAGACTCTATTGTTGAGTAATGGCCATAGCGGTTTTAACACCTTGAAAGCACCTTAGTCCTTACCTAAAACTACCACATTCATTTCATTTATGTACACACGGCTACATATGAAACGGCGGCTATATTTCCAGTATAAGCGGATCTCGCATTGTTTAAGATTTCCGTACAATGAGAGGTCAGCTTATACTGTGGAAATGCATAGCTTGAGGTGTAGCCGTGTGTACCTATGTTAATCCTGCGAAAGATCGCGCTATCTAAAGCGCGGCAGGTCCTTAGAACAGATCCAAATTCTCAGACCAGAGACATAGCTTTAGTAAGGAGGTTACTGTGCTTCATTAACCCATTTACCTGTCGTTGTATAACAATGCTCGGCCACATTATAGGTCAGTCCTAATAATGCTCACTCGAAGTGCACTGCCTTATTTAAGCAGGCAATGTAGAGCCTGTAGCAGTATAAGGTATAAGTAGATATGTATTTGAGTTAGTAAAACTCATTTAATTAAAAACGTGACTGAGGAAAGCGATTTTTTTCGGTGGTCACCATACAATAGTGTTTCTTATAACTAAGTCAAGGTCAAACATGGTACTTATCTAATAAATAATAATGTGTGATGAAATCATTTGTGTCGATACTAGTTAGAACGCTCGCTGTAATTGTTTGATAATACCATCAGACAAATAACGAACGAGTATTTTTAACTCCCAATTTTTTGTTTATTACTTATAACCTTGAGCGTATAGCGTATAAAGTGTATGTATATTTGTAAACACCAACAATCCTATTGTTCACTGAGCAAAGACTTAATGAGTGTAGCAATCCAAGCAGCTAAAGAATAATTTTGTCAATTACATTATTTTTTTTGCTGTAATTACTCTATTTTAACAAGACACGCCATTTGAAATGTAACGTACAAAATAAAATCGAGGCCATATTACCTACCTGTGTTGAATATAACGTAATTATGTTTGTAATAATTATTTACAAATACACTATTACGGGCGTGAGATTTTTTTTATAATGGAATAAAGAATATTTTACATTTTTTGTTGTTTCATTTGTAAAGTCATTTCGTTGGGTCGTTAGTTGTGTTGAAATGTTAGCTTTTGTTATTTCTCGCAGTTTGTTTCTGATTATCCTCAGGACTTGCAACAGAATGTGGGCGAACTTAGTAGTCTATAGTTCAGCAAAATTCAAAATTTCAATATTCAAAAGGCATTTATTCAAACTAGGCTGAGAATCAGCACTTTTCGAACGTCAAAATTACTGACAGTCCCCCAAAACGCCCTCACTTCACCACCTCCTAGTGCTTTAGCTGGGAAGAAGTGGCGCAACAAACTCCCCAGCAGCACTGCTGTCTGTTCAGTTAGAAAAAAATGATTCTTTATAATAGTATGCAAGATAATTTACATTCGTGGGGCGGCTGGTGCGAGTGGGGCGGGATTTGGCGGAGAGCCAGTTTGGTTTTCGCAGGGGGAGCTCCACGGTGGACGCCATCATGCGCGTGCGAGCCCTCATGACGGGGGATGTTGTGGCCCGCGGTGGGGTCGTCTTGGCGGTGTCACTAGACATCGCCAATGCCTTCAATACCCTGCCCTTGAGTTGCATCAGGGAGGCACGACAGCGGTAGGTCGGCATCTGGTGATACCGGTATCACCGGATGCCGACCTACGTCTTTTATGTGGTCGAGGCCTATCTGACAGACAGGGCCGTCATCTACCCCGGTCACCAGGGAGAATGGAACCGGCGAGAGATGTCGTGCGATGTCCCACAGGGATCGGTCCTGGGGCCGCATCTGTGGGACATCGGATACGACTGGGTGCTGCTCGCCGACCTCCCCAGCGGCGTCAGCGTCGTTTGTTACGCTGACGACACGTTGGTCCTGGCGCAGGGGAGGCCGCACCAGGCGGCGGCCGATCTAGCGACACAGTGGGGTTGCGACAATCGTGGACAGAATACAGCAGTTGGGACTCGAGGTGGCCCTGCACAAGTCCGAGGCCAAGTGTTTTCATGGTCCTCGGAACGTGCCACTGTCGGGTTCCCAAATAACGGTAGGAGGGGTTCTCGGCGTCGTGTCGACGTTGAAGTAACTAGGACTCGTCCTCGACAGCCGGTGGAACTTCGTGGAGCATTTCCGACGTTTGGCTCCCAGACTGGAGCAGGCCGGGGCTGCCTTGAAGCGGCTCCTACTCAATCTAGGGGGTCCAAACGCCTCCTGCCGGATGCTATACGCGGGGTCCTGCGGTCCATGGCCCTTTACGGGTACCGGTGTGGGCGCGTTCGTTAAGGCGGCGGCCAGCCCGCCGGTTGAACGCGTCCCAGAGGGTCATAGCCTCCTTGCCGGATTGCCGCTATGGGATCTGGAGGCAGAAGTCCTCGCGCACATTTGGGAGTGGCGCGAGGAGGCGACACGGGGCCAACGGATAATATAGACAACGGGGCCTTGACTCCGATGCCGCGAGAAATCGCGGCACAGCGGACAGAGCTCCGGCGGGATCTCATGGCGTCATGGAGAGTGCGATTGTCGCAACCCAGCGCTGGGGACGCCACTATTGTGGCGATAAGTCCCCCCTTTGAGGAGTGGTTAGAGAGGTGCCACGGCGTCCTCACCATCCACCTGACGCAGGTCTTCACCGGACACGGCTGTTTCGGGAGGTTCCTGTTTCGGATAAGGCGGGAGGAAACGCCCGGGTAGACGGGTAGTAGTGGAGCATTCGGTGGAGGTCTGCCCGGCGCGAGCACCGCCGTGTCCTCGTGGAGGTGATCGGTGGCGGTGATCTCGCGTCCGGCCCTAGTCCAGGCCATGGTACGGAGCGAGAGGACATGGGAGGCCGTCACCTCCATCTGTGCCGCCGCAGAAGGAGACGCCCTGGGCGTTAGAAGAGGACCAGGCTCGGGTCGACGGCGCGTTGTGTTCCATGCGCCGTCAAAGAGATGTCAGCAATAGAAGCGGTCCGATGGGACCGATGCCTGCCGGAGTTGCGGGAAAGTCCGAAAGGGATACCGTGGCCCCTAGCAACATGCAGGCAACTGAAGGAACACGGAAGGGTCTTGGCCTGTTAGAGTCTGACACGACCTCCGCCCAGAGCGGGAGAAGTCATTTGATGATTTCCCAACCAAAAAAAAAAAAAAAAGTAATTTACATTACGTAACACAAAACATAATTTAAATTATAAATTAATAGCCATATGACAGCCAGCACACGCCTATATACCAAACAAAAACATCGAGAACTATACTCAGGCAAAAATAAAAATAACTAAAATGTAAACAATATCTAAAAACTAAAAAAAAAACCTCCAGGCATAAAGAGCGTGCCCGCTTATATATAGCTGTAACGTAGTATAATTGATAAACTAGGACCATCGAGGTAAAATAAATAATTGTCGAGGTCTCTGGCTGACTATATATTCAAAAGTTATTTATTCAAACTAGGCTGAGAATCAGCACTTTTCGAACGTTAAAATTACATAAGACAGTCCCCCAAAACGCCCACCCTTCACCACTTCCTAGTGCTTTTGCTGGGAAGAAGAAGTGGCGCAACAAACTCCCCAGCAGCACAGCTGTCTGTTCAGTTAGGAAAAAAACATGATTCTATACAATAGTATACAAGATAATTTACATTAGGCAAAACACAATTTAAATTATAAATTAATAGCCATATGACAGCTAGCACACGCCAAATATACCAACCAAAAACATCGAGAACTATACTCAAGCAGAAATAAAAATAACTAAACGTAAACAATATCTAAAAAAGAAAATAAAGCCTCCAGGAATAAAGGGCGTGCCCGCTTACATATAGCTGTAACTAGAAGTTATAATTGATAAACTAGGACCATCGAGGTAAAATATATAATTGTCGAGGTCGCTAGCTAACCACATATTGCAATACAACTCATTAAAAAAAACATTGTAATGAGTAGATCTAGATTATGTCAACAAAAATTACTAAACGTGCTAGGGAATTCGAGATATGCGTCCCATAAACTTAGACTACCGTAGTAATAGGTACCTACATGGTATCTACCTACCTACTATGTGTATGACATTGATATTTTTTGTTGTACATCCACGTCCGCACGTAATAAAATCGCGGCGATTTTTTTTCGTGCACCGGATTCTCAACGCTTTGCTTAGCGCCGAGAGTTGAAAATCCAACAGTGTGTTTTTTTCAACGCACTGACATGAGAGTGCGTCCCAACGCGTTGGATTCTCAACGCTCGGCTTAACACCGATAGTTGAAAATCGAACGAAAAAAAATTGCCGCGATAAAAACGCGTCCGTGCGAACCAGCTTTCTAATTACGCAACATATTTTCGTAAACGATAAAGACAAATCTGTTTCATTTTGACAGTTCAACAACATTCATTGCGTTATTTACGTTGCTCTGCAGTTTTTTTTTTCGAACTTACGGAGCAATGGATTAGCAATCTGTTTCAAAACGATTCAGATTCGGATTGATTTTGCATTACGTAATTAGGGTACTGGGCTAAATGTCGTTTTTGAATAACGTTAGTATGTTACTAAGCGAAGTGTTGTAAGCAAAGTTATGCGATTATATCGTAGCTTTACTAGACTTCCTGCATATAATTATGTATGCTGACACAATTAACTATATAATACGTTGATGCAGGCATGTATTATGCGGGGTTAAGGTGAGATCAACCGGGGTACCAGTTACAGCACTACGCAGTATAGTATGTTGCAACGTCATGTCGAGGCGGGCAGAGGTCGCGGGCGCGCGCACACGCCCCCTCTGCCTGCGAATACGATGGCCGATGACTGCGCATGATTGGCTGGAGACAAGCCTTCTGTTAATTTAACATTTCGGCGTGATCTGTACCTGTACGGTCAATCAAAATAAAAGTAGATTAACACTCATGATGAGACCTAAGTTCGAGTATAGAGCTAAAATTATTAGATACACTACTTTTCAGTACTTCAAGTAATAATAAATAATATATCATGTTTTACACTGAAGTGTTATCGACTTGTTGCTGACTGTACCTTATTTTGACCTCTAAAGACTTGAAAATTTAATTTGAATGTTTTACTATTTTTATTCATTATTATTAACATAGTCTATAAGCACTCTAAGCCTTATTTATTAACACAGGTTTTTGTTTATATTAAAATATGTATGTTTAGGTTAAGGTGTTGTAGCGTAGAGGAGCTCGTGGCTAAGTAATAACTGCCGCACGGGTCGATCCATCAGGTTAAGCTATGCTTGCCGGGGTTGGTCTGTGGATGGGTGACCATTTTTACATAACGAGACTCCTCCGTGCCTCGGAAAGCACGTTAAGCCGTTGGTCCCGGCTGTCATTCGTGGATCTTTGACAGTCGTTACGGGTCGTCAGAAGCCCGAATATCTGACAACCAGTCTTACCAAGGGGTATCGTCTTACCCAGTTACTGGGTTGTGGAGGTCAGATAGGCAGTTGCTCCATTTAAAATACTGGTATTCAGCTGCATCCGGTTGGACTGGAAGCCGACCCCAATATAGTTGGGATAAGGCTAGGCAGATTGATTGAGGTTAAGGTGTTGTAGCGACAAGGGGGCAACATGCTCTGAGGTGCTTATAAGGAGTGGAGCGGTATTCCACGGCTATCAGGACAATCCCAGAAGTACGGTCAAGATCCCTACCAGCATCTTACTGGAATACTTCCTTCCTTTGAGCACATTTGCTCTTGCATTATTAAAATTAGAGAAATGAAACAAATAAATGATTTCAAAATTAATAATATAATAAATTTTAATATGTTAAACGTTAAAAATTTCAATAAATTTCATACGAATCAGCTTGAGATCATGTTTCCGTAACTAGTTTGATATCTATTCAATGATTATTAGTACAAACTTCTATAGAAATAATTGCATTTATTTTCATTATTTTATTGTGATCCAGCGTGTTGAGGCGCTGCATGAGTACGTACTACAAAAAAGCTTGTATACTTCTTCACGCCATAATTATTCGATTAGCGAATTTGTCAAGGTTGTTAAGTCGTTACGAACTCGTAATGAGACATGGCAGCCATTGTAGAGGCAGCTAGTAATTACAACGTTTGTCACGGCATTCATGGCGTCGCACCATTGATTGTCGTACGCACTCGCACAACGTCGTAGTTATTATAAAATAAAGCTATGTCGTGTTGGTGGGATATTGTAAATATGTACAAAAATACAGAAACAGGATCCCATCGAGTACCACTTACTATTCTACGTCTTTTACATAAACATTGGCACATAAAGTGATCACATAATACTCATACGTATATTAAACAAAGTACGAAAGCTATTATTGTTATACATAATATAATAACCTCAATAGTAAATCCACCTTGTTAACTATACATTACCTATCTAACAACGTAATATAGATTATTATGAAACGCTCATATAAAATCTACGAACTGATAAACTTATCTAGGTACTTCTAACAAATGTATGAATATAACATTTTTTAGGCACAATTTGTTATCAAGATCAGTGTGTACTGGGTACAGAGGAGCACTGGGATGGAGAAATTATTACGTATCAAGCACCTCTATGTAGGTATCGTGTAGAAACGCGCTGCTCTGGGAAATACGTATGACAAGATAAGAATAATTACAGATAGTGCAATCCACTGAGACGCGCCCCACTCCGCTCCGCTCCGTACTAAAGTACAGCTTACAGTACAATCATCGTGGAGTGGGGCGCGTCGTCGTGGATTGCACTATCTGTATATGGTTGTTTTGGCGCGTGGTCAAAAACATTTTGACAACTTTACCAACAACCTATCAATGTCATTCAAGCGCTTATAGATCCTTGGTACAGTGCGTTCATTATAACTTGAGTAAGACTTCAAAATTCAGTGCTACCAATCTCGTCACGGGTCAAGTTATAATGAACTCGCTGTACACTCAATATATACAACTGTATCAAAGAGAACCCTGTGATGCCTCTTTTAGGATAATTATGATAATAATCAGTTGAAATTAGTAGAATCATAAGTCGACATAGATATTTTTTTTACAGTGTTAATATTCAGTATTCCTGAAACACGCGATATCCCAAAGCAACCAAACACTTTTATAAACTTATAAAAGTTATAGAACAAAAATACTGTAATAAGATAAAGTTTATATAAAGAAGTGGAAGTAATATGAATATATCTAGAAATATTACAATATACGATAGAACACATCGAATGGAATGACACAGTGTAAGTAGAAAATGCAGATTTGTGACAGTAGAGTAAGAAAAAAGTTTTGGTCATACAAGTTTGAAATAAGTGAAAATGTTTACCCCTGTGGGCATGGCACTTGGGTTCACCACAATATGATCACACCGTGGCACATTCTAGAACACATAAATCGACTGCGCGCGCTCAGACACCACTTAAAGAATACAACAAAACTTATTGGGAAGCCAATTGGAAAATTATGCCCGACGAGAAAAGTAATTTTTAGTACTTAATTTTAATTAGTCTCGACTTGTTTAGTTGGATAATAATTACTAGTCAAAAACCTTCAAAATATATGCAAATTTTAAACATTTAAACCGAAGTGCGCAGTCGAGTAAGCACAGTTTAACAATCATTTGTCTAATACTTGTCGCACAACTCAATAGAAATTATATATTTTCAAATTCTGTTGCTTCACTTTCTTATTACTTAATGTATAACGCGCGCGACCCTTAATTATTTAAAAATACATCACTAACACCATTCATTGCTACCTAGCCTCACATTAAACTAGGCACCTAATATAATTTTCGACCTTAAGCTAAAGTCATAAGGTTCATAATTACATGTTTCCCTTGACGTTACTTTAACGAGATAGTACATATTTGAACTTAATATTTTTATACATTTCTTCTAGCTAATAAGCGCCGCAATTACATTTAGGTACATCGAAAGCGTCAAGCATTTTGTATTATTTCGTCATTATTTTATAATTGTTATAAAGTAACAAGAACTTTGTGAATAATATTATTATGTAGGTACAGTGTTACCATTTATTTGACGAATATGGTAAATAAATAATATTAATAGAGCTATGTCCACTTGCACAAAGTTAATTCAAGTCAGTCCAAGTTAGGCTTTGTTTAAATTGCTTAAACTAGCCGACCTGAACTATGCGCTATAGACACGCTTAAATTCAATAATATTCATAATTATTATATTTTGTCAGTTCTCGAGATCATATAATTACTTATTATATATTATACTGTCCCATTTGTTTTGTTTATGAAGTCACATATAATTGTAATATAAATCTCTATATTTCTAGTAGATTTACTTCACTTAGTTTGAAGACATTTTATTCAAAAATTGTTCAATCTTCGTTTGGCGTTTAGAATCTCATTGGTTTTATATTGGAACACTTTTGAATGATAAAGAACTAAGGTCTTAAGATACGGTTTAGCCTCGAGTTTAATAATGTCTTACTTTCGGAGGCAATCCTGAAGAAATATATGGTACACAAGTTCCTTACTAGCTCCTATATTAAATTACGTTTTAACTACATTTACCCCGGTAGATCATCTCCGCTGCGAAACCATAGCAGCGAAACCGCAGTAGTTCTATTCAATAGGCTCGCGTCATGTTCCGCTCGAATCGGATACGAGTAGCGGAAAATGACGCGAGTCTATTGAATTTAAAGTAGCGGAACATGACGCGAGTCTATTGAATAGAACTACTGCGGTTTCGCTGCTATGGTTTCGCAGCGGAGGTATGCTACCGGCGTTACAGTCATAAAATTACGAGATAACTTCGCAAGAAAATTTTGTAAACCGATATTCAATATTCGAATTAATTTTAGACACGCATCTTTCATAATTATAATAATAAAATTAACCAGGGAGTAACCCTAGCTGCGGTGATGTTGAGCTGCGATATACAACCGACTTAAAAGAAAACAACCAATTAAATGGCGTAAAATATTTTTAAAGTCCGATTTTATAACTTGACAACATTAATTATTTTTGTTTGTATACTTTTGTAAGTCGATCACATGACCCAAATCCCTCTTTTATATATTCATTCATTGTCCAATTTGTCGATTTAACCACGGGTTTGTTTATTCTGTTGAACCCACAAAATTGCATTAATTAAAATAGAAACTGTCAGTTCCTGTTTCCTCGAATTTTACCCTCGAATGAAATCTAATCGTTAACAATACTAATTGCTACTTCTCCTTGGGCACACGCAAGTGAAAACTAGCCAACGCACAGATGACAATGTAAAAACATTCTTCACCTAAATTATTTTGCAATTTTCCTTAGAATTCTTGACACTTTCATAGTCTTTATAACTGCACTTAACACAATAATAACACGAACACTTTGAGTCACTTACTTATATTCACGAGAAATACTGAAGTCTTGCGTCCTACACGGTGGTGTAGTAGCAGAGGGGCGATCGCTATGAGTCGGGTTGGAAGTGCGTCACTAACAGTTTGGTGGCCTTGGCGAGGTCGTAAGCGGCTGCGCGGACCTCGTTGAGGGGCGAGGGCGCTGAACACGCGAGAGATACTTCCTCGCAGGCCGTGCGCAATTCGCCTAATACTAGCATCAGCTCGCGGTCGGAGCTCGTCTGTTGGAAAATATGTTTTTGGTAAATATTTGCAACTATAAGTTGGTCCCATTTGGGCGCCATTAGTTTGAATGTAACTATTGGCGCCCACATGGGACTGGTTAATTATGAAAAACTTGGTTTTATAGCATCCCTTAGTGATATCTACTCGCAGTACAAATTAAATCTGCAAGCAGTTTGGAAGCTCATTCCACATTCTGCAAACACATTGGCAATTACTCACATAACGACAGGATAATTATGCAGAATCAAACGCGGGAGAACTGCTTAAAACTAGGATGCCTACAAATGTTGAGTTCCCGCTTCTATACAAAGTATTATTTCTTAGCCTATAGTCTAATATTGATGACGCCATACCTGCGGGAATAGAGCCAGTAGCGCCCTGACGGCGTGCCTGATGCAGTCCCCCCGCTGCTGCAGGCGCGGGTGCTGGTCGCGCGCGGCGGCCCACAGCTCGGAGATGGCGCGCGTCACCGCCTCCGCGCGCCGCTGCACCAGCGCCGCGCGCGGCAGGGCGCCTCCCGCGCCGCCCGCGCCCGCCTCGCCGCCTGGGCGCTCCAGGCTTGATAGCGTTGTCAGCTGATCAACAAACTCGGGTTACTGGGGTTGGTACGCGTTACTGTTAGATGATTGCATGCAGGCTTAGCGCATCTCAGTTTGGTAATTGGATTGAATTTTATTTGTTGGACAAAATAGACAGTTAGGAAAAACAGTTTAAGTATGGTCAGGGCAAAAGCCGTTATCGACCGCGCCCGAGGTAATAAAAATTGGACAATTTACTTCATGCATTTTTATTTATTATTAGCGCCCAACTGTTTACTTGTAATATCATCACGGCAGGTTCCCAGATTTTCGCAGTCAATTGTTATTGGTTAGCAATCTGCTGCCCAACGCGCAGATTTTTTATAATCATCGTGATTTCTTTGTCGACTTTTACGATTGGACTTTTAGCTAAATATTATTAAGAGACAACTTTTCCTTTTCCTAAATTCATATTAATTAATTATCTTCTACAAGTTAACTCAGTTAAACTGATATTAATGAAACTAGTGACTACTCTTTTCACCTTAATACTACCGTGTTAGTACGAGCTCTAAGTAAATTAGTGTAATTAATTACGATTAGTACCTGGTGTTTAGTAACCTGCCAGTTATTCTTTGGTCCCTCCCTAGTCTCATACATACTGACCGGTCGCTGCGCGGCTTTCAATAACTTCGCATCGACTTCATCCGAGCGAGAAAAATGCTCTGTTTCTAGACTTTTCCCTCTTTCTTGAGCTTTGGAAGTTTCCAGAACATTGCTAGAGCTGTCATTTATCGACATCTGTGAAGTCATACTTTGATCATCATCAACGCTGCTTGTAGTTTTTAGAACACTGTTTTCTTTTGTCAGTTGTTCGACAATTGTTTGTAAGCTCTTCAATTGATTCTTTAGTTCGGTTATGGTGGAGTCTTTAGTGTGTATTTCTTTCTTCAAGGTTTCGATTTCGGGGTTTTGTTCGCGTTTGGCGGAGTTAGTGAGAGTGCTCGGTGACTGTGTGCGGCGCATGTCTATAATAGAATTGTGCTCTATGGGCAGCGACGGATTGTATGTTGAAGATACTGTTTCCCCTGCACGCGGTACCACAGTCGATAACTGTAGAAAGACAGTAAAAATTTAATCTAATTAACTTGTAAAAACTTTACCTATAATTTTAGCAAGTTTTTGACTCGCTCGGATGACATTGGGACTATATTTTGAACGTTTTTAGTGACGGGAATTGCCTTCAGTATTGTCCTATAGTTATACAGGGTGATTTTTTTCAGAAAGGACAGCTCCTTAACCGTTGTAGCTACCGGAAAACGGTCTTACGAGACTGTCCTAAACTTTTTGAGAAATTTCGATCTGCATCATAGATTTTGAAAAAAAAAATTATATTCAGCAAGAAAATAGGCAGTTGTCACAAAAAGTTTTAGGAAACAAAATTATAACGCGTATTCGTTCGAAGTTTATTTTTTTTTGTTTATTTTCGGCCATCGTGAAAAGTAGGTTGAAATCTCATTTCCCACGAAATGTATGGGATTATCTTTTTTGGGATTTCTGACTTTTCCAGTACTCAAAGCTCAGTTGGTGCAATAGAGTTTTTTGATCCTTATAAGAAACAGGATCGATTGGCATCAAAACAAGTTTTTTGTGATATGATATTTATTTATTTATTAGTAAAAGAACCAACAGCAATAACAAATGGATAACAGTTGATTAAGAAACATAAAGCCAATTACGGGTAAAAACAGAAAAATTAGTAGAAATCTTAGAATCACTAACACTAAATCAAATGGGTCAAATGACAACTCTTTACAAAGAATATTAAAGTCTTTACTCGCTCGGACCATGTATGAGTTTTGCCTGTAGTTAGAAGAGGAAAAAGGAATGGAGATAGGTGGATTGAATCTAACTGATCTCTGAGGAACATTGAAACGTAGTTTATGAAGGATATCAGGACAGTCAATCTCGATGGATATAATTTTTAAGAGGAAAGTGCAATCTGCTAGTCGACTACGATTTATGAGTGGCTGTAAATGAAATTTCTTGCAAAGATTTATGTAATTATCAGAATGGTATGGTATACGCAGCCGAAAACATAGAAAACGAATAAATCTTTTTTGTATATTCTCTATACGATCAATGTACTTGCCATAACACGGGTTCCAGATTTGTGACGCATATTCAAGATGACTTCTCACAAAAGAGCAATAAAGAATCTTAAGGGTCTTGGCTTTCTTGAAACACCCTGCGAGTCTCATAACAAAACCCAGTGACCTCGAAGCTTTGGCCACTATTTGCTCAATGTGCACGTTAAATAAAAGTTTCGAATCATGAAAAACGCCCAGGTCGCGTACACCATCGCGTCTATGTAATAGCTGCCCTTTAAGTTTATAAGTTGTAGGGAGAAGGACGCGTTTTCTGCTAAAGGTGATTACTGAACATTTAACAGGGTTCAAATCTAGCTTATTAATCAAACAATAATCATCCAATCGCGCCAGGTCAGATTGGAGAGCATCCATGTCATCATCTGATGCTACTGATGAAAATATCTTCATGTCATCAGCAAAACCAAGTAAATTTGAGTTGTGAAAACACGAGTCGATGTCGCTTACATAAATGATAAAAAGTAACGGACCCATCAAGGAACCTTGAGGAACACCACTAGGAGCTGAAACCCAGCTTGATATGTAGTTACTGATAACGACAGCTTGAGATCTGTTTTCAAGGTATGAAGTAAACCAACGAAGTAGATCTCCTCTGATACCATTATTAAAAAGCTTTGTTTTAAGGTTATTGTGGTCAATTCTATCGAAAGCCTTACTGTAATCCGTGTAAATGACATCGACCTGTGCCCCATTATCCATTCTGTCCGTTAGAAAGTCATTGAGCAAAGCCAGGTTAGATGCAGTTGAAGAAATCCGTGCTGAGAAGGGCTAATAGACTGCCTCAGTGCTGCGTAAACTTGATCGTAGACAACCCTCTCAAAATTTTTAGCTAATATGCACAGTTTGGAAATAGGTCTGTAATTAACTATTTCATTTTTGTGCCCTTTTTATGCACCGGAGTTATAAAGGCAGACTTCCAGATTTGGGGTACAGAATGAGAAGAGAGCGATTTTGTGAATAATAGAGATACTGGTAAGGCTATGGTTCTAGCGCATCCAATCAGAAATGTAGGTGATAATTGGTTCGGACCAGCAGATTTAAATGGATCGATTTTACCAATTAGCTTAACTATAACATTTAGGTCAATCTCAATTAAGTGAATATCCGAGGGTAAATTATAATTTGCAGCATGGGGAGGACAGTAATTAGTCGTCACAACATTGATAGGATCAAGAAAAGTAGAATAGAAGTGGGAAGAAAATGCATTACAAATAGACTCGGGAGAGGAAATCGTCACATCACCATACTTGAAGGAACTGGGTATTGCATTGGACTTAGATCGCTGCTTTACAAAGCTCTAAAAGCGTTTAGGACTCTTTTCGATGGAGGCTTCTGTATCAGCTAAGTAATTAGTGTAACAATCCGCTTCAAGTCTGTATGTAATAATGCAGCCTTTATATTACTTACATCTAAGTCTATAGGAGCTAGTGCGGCGTAGTCTTCATCTGAAGCCACTGAGTCATACAAAGGCTCGTCGTCCGACATCTGCGAGAAATGTTTGAGGTGACTTGCAGACAGTAGCGGGTTCAACAGAGACGTGGGCGCTGGAACAACAACTTATTAGAAAATATTATAAAAACCGTATGTGTTCAAAGTTAGCCAACCCTAGCCTGCTACTCATTAGGTATAGAAACTTACTTAGTGTTCAATCGTACACAATGTTTGTTTATATAGCTACCAGTGGCGGCTGTGCCTTGGGTGCGCTCGAGCGCCGCACTACCATTTTAAACCTTCAAATATACAGCTACCTTCTACCCATACCATACCATCTATACAGTATAAACCTAAGATATAAACTTTCAAAACAATGATCTATACATATAACTATCCATAATCCTACCCTACACCGAAATTACTTTTATGATAACATGGTTTTGTTATTGGAGTTGAGAAAATAAAGCTGACCTATTTTGATTTCTACTGCAAAAGAATTAAATCTTATTTTTGCTAGAATAAAAACGGCCCCGTGCGCTCGCTAAAGCGCACGCAGCAAGCTCTAACATCTTCTATGAAACAAGATGTAAACCGCCGGGCGCGTGAGACGGAAGATGCTTAGAACAAAATGTATGCATTTTTAGGATAGCTAAGTGCGCCGCACGCGACCGGAAATTGCCGAAAGAATACGAAACATTTTCGGGCGGCGGGGGTAGCGGAGACACTTCGGTTTCGCATGCATGACCCGAGGCCTTGACCTACGCAGTACGCACTTGTTATTGTTACGCTTCGCGCGCGATTGCAGAGTAATTTTGTACCTGCGTGATTAATTACTTATTATCTAAGAAAATAGTGAACATTTTGTGAGTAAACATGAGTGTAAAATACAATATTGAGTAGATACAATTTAGACTAAAATGTGTTGTGTGTGTGTAAAGTTTTGTGTCGTCGCCTGCATCTCATCACTGCGCCTCGCTATACCTGCCAGTTTCCCGTATACCACGAGGCATGTCTATAGGGTGTCCTAGATATTTTATTTGAAAATATTCACTAAACCCATGCAGTGCACCACCGGTTTTCTGAGGCACCAGCCGCCACTGATAGCTACTACTCAATTTAACCAATTTTGTATTACAAAAACAGGCATCCATACTAATCTACATATATAAAAAACCGGCCATGTGCGTGTCGGACCATGGACAATTAAGGGTTCCGTAGTTTGGATGAATTAATTTTATCCCAAGAACAAACTTAACATTGTAGTTGATAAACATGTTCTCCCATACGGAATGTATGGGAGAACATGTTTTTCAAACTGCAAATTTAAGTTGGTCGATTATAACTCTTTTATCTGTAAAGCCTACTTAGCTGTGATAGTTTTCTTTTTAACTTCGTTATATATACTACTGCTGTGAATTTTTCCACAAATGCAAGTACAACCATTTAGCTTGCAGGAAGGGGGACACTGGACAAAACTGAGCACTATAAAGCTTAATATTTCGCAGACGGATCCCTGAATTGAAAAATAGTTTTCACACACAGACAGACGGAAAGACAGACAGACAGGGGGGTATTCTCCGGAACTACCAGTCGGATTTGAAAAAATATTTTTTCATATCCGACTGGGATACTGGTACTGCGGACTGGCTGGGCTATCCCAGCCACGCGGACGAAGTCGCGGGCATAAGTATATATCATAAATACGAGAGTAAGTCAGTCTGTCATCTTTTCACGCCTAAACCACTGAACCGAAAGTTATGAAATTTTACAGATCACGCCTAAACCACTAAACCGAAAGTTATGAAATTTTACAGATCACGCCTAAACCAATGAACCGAAAGTTATGAAATTTTACAGATAGGTAGGTTTCCTGCATCTATACATAAAATATTATAAAACAAAGTCGCTTTTCACGTTTGTCTGTATGTCAGCGTTGTTCTTCTAAACCACGCAACAGATTTTGATGAGGTTTTCACCATCGTTTAGAGAATTTATTCCGAAAGGTTTATGTGTATAATACGTTGATATTAAAGTTACGTTTACCTAAAAAATCTCGATGTTTTGTCAAGTAGTAAAAACCGTGCAAAACAGGAGCAGGCCTCTAGTATTTTTATAAACAAATGATTAAATAAAAAATAACCGCAGACGAAATCTCGGGGAAATGCTAGTACTAATAAATAGCTAACACTTACCTCTCGGCTGTAACGTAGCAATGTGCTGTCGCCTCGTAGCGTCTACGAGCACGTCGCGTAGCAGCGTAGCCATCTCTGCAGTGGACAGCCTGGCTAGCTTCTGTCGCCCTTGGTTACGAGGTGCCGACAGCGCGGGGTTTACTGGTAGGAATACTACGCCGGAGCGCTCGAGCCCCGTCGCACTTGTCTGCCATACTGAAAGACAAAAGGGAAGATAAACATAATAATATTATGATAAACTTAATACTAGTATTACGTCATAGACAGTAAAAATTACGGTACGATTGGCGCCTTGGGTAAACAAATCCTTACTTCCTAATCCTAGCTATAATATTATAAATGCGGAAGTGAGTTTGTTTATTTGTTTGTTTGATACGCTTTCACGCTAAAACGACTGAACGGATTTGGATGAAATTTGGCAAATGGGTCGACCATGACCTGGGTTAGGTTAGGGGACTTTTATCCCGATATTCCGACTTAAACATAACTGACGAAATGTGGGTGTATTATAGATACACCTCTGCCTAACCCTTTGGGGATTACAGGCGTGGTGTTATGTTATGTTATTCCCACGGGATCGAGACTTATGCGGACTTTTTGTATAATCTAAAGATAAATGTTCTAGGTCTAATTGTCTGTGTCTGTGCCATTTGTGTTTGATAACTCACCCACCAAAATAGGGATGATGACTAAAAATTGTTTTTTTGGTTGTCATGTCGATTTTGAAAAAATAACGTACAATTTTTTTTTTTTTTATGTTATCAAAAGAATACGGCGATACATTCAGTTAAAATGTGCCATGACGTCACTAGTATGTAGATTTTATACTTATTTGTGACGTGGCGACCCCCACTCCCCAACGTTTTAATTAAATCATTATTTATTAATATGATAAAGCAAAATATACGAGTCTACAGGGGATCGCCCCTGTAGACTCATATTTATGGCTTCAAACAACCCGATTACAACCGGCTTCTCTTCGGAAATTCGCAACAGAACCACTCTATCGTCATTGAATAATCACAATGTAAGTATTTGATACACCATCAAATTAAAACATTACAAAACGCCTATATTATTTTTTTTGTCTTTTTTATCCAACAACAAAACATTTCGCTCTAAAATAACTCGTAGGCGCGTCTGGCTTGTCGTGAATTCAATTTCTATAGAAAATAAATTCCGTCTTGACGCCACTTCGGGCACATGACACCAAAACATGATATAAAAAACTGCAAATCAGATTCATGAAACTATTAGTAGATAAAAACACTAAAAACCGTTGT
Source organism: Xanthia togata (assembly GCA_963853775.1). Lineage (NCBI taxonomy): Eukaryota > Metazoa > Arthropoda > Insecta > Lepidoptera > Noctuidae > Xanthia > Xanthia togata. The sequence goes on along the minus strand of OY970802.1, from coordinate 3,480,961 downwards.
AAAAGTAGTGATTACGAAGAATTATTTTTGGAATGTAAAATGCTGCCGGTTCATGAGAGGGTAGTGTTGCCAGTAGCTTTAGAACAGTATTGTAGCAATGAATTTAAAAGGAATATTATACGCATAAGATCTCAAAGGAACAATAATATGAGTAGGTTTGTTGTGCCCACTTGTAATAATAATTATTATGGTCGAAGGTGTAGAAGTTTTTTAGTCAAAACTATTTTTAATAACCTTCCAGTCGATATTTAATAAACAACTGTTTATTAAATATCGACTGGTATCACAAAATCTAGTAGACGGGTCGTACCACGATTCGGTCGTAAAACGACATGGTTGGCGCAGTGGTTAAGCAATTGACTGCTGCACTGTGTGTCGCATGTTCGATTCCCGCACGTGTTCCGGGTCTGGCTGTTTGTATATGTGAGTTTAAATGTTTGTAAACTCACCCACGATACAGGAGAAATTCCTAGTGTGGGGCAAGGCTTAAAAAAAAGAAAGATTGCAATACATAGGAATTTAATGAAACGGTTAATTGACACCGTTATTTTGTTAGGTAAACAAGAAGTAACTTTTCGCGACCACGGTGAAAGTTGAAGTGACGTCATAACAATTATTAAACAAGCATTTTTTATTTTTTAATCTCCGGCTTACCCCTCTCGTTTTACCACGCCTCGCCACTGCGAGTCTAATATTTTTTGTTTATCTGACTGACGGACTAAATAGTATCCAGGTAATACATAAGCGGGTATGTCCGAAGGTTAAGCGCAAATTGAGACGTCATAAGTGGCTTCAAATGTTACTTTTAGGTAGTGTTAGTTGCCAGTGAGCCCCAAAGTAGACAGCTAGTCCGTACCTCAGGTAGTACATTCGGTCACGATAAAAAAAAAACCCTTGGTAGTTAAAAAAAAGACCAAGTTAGTTAAAAAATAAAAAAGATAGGCTAAAATGATTTTTGTGCAGGAAATATTTAATCATATTTTGTACTTACTGGCTTCTGTTTCTCTGCGGTCTATTTCATCGTAGATGTCCATAACGAGCTCTTCAAATAGATGGTTTGGCAGCTGAAAACACAAAATACTAAATTGAAAAAATATCGAGTGACTTGTAGTATATTTCCTGGTGATTCTTAACTTTCTGCTAGTGTCCATTTTACAGGGTGCGGTGTAATCCTCAAAAGTTCGAGTCTATTGATTGTATTCTATTCGTTATCAAAAACTCCCTGATTAAGGGCTTACCAGCTGCAGCTTGCCTCGCGCGGCCTTGGCGACGTCGGTCATCTCGTGCGTGTCGTGCGCGCGAGGCACGATGTAGTGCCTGCCGGACGCGTGGTCGGGCTTATCGCCGGTCAGGAAGTAGATCATGCGGTCTGTTGCTTCGTACACTAGCTCGGTCAGGCGGTCCGCTAGCTCAGTGTGGCCGCCCTGTCTGAAGGAATTAAATGGAACATTAAAGGTAGCTTAGACACCAAATTGACTCATATTGATAAAAAATCGCCAATTTTACTTAGTTAACTGGTGGGATTAATACTTGAAAGTCTACAACTTTTACAAAATCTGAGAATACAGTTACTCAAAAAGTTAAGGACAAGAACATTTTCCTGTAGCTACAATGGTTAAGGTATCTGCCCCTACTGCCCCATCTCAAAATGGAACTCTTGCGCTAAATTTCATGCTTCTAGACCCAACTAGGCTGTGCAGTGTTTGTCAATGAACGAATTCAAGATTTTAATTAAGTTTATTTAAGCTTTTGGAATAAGACATTTTATTTCTTAATGCATCACATTAACATTTCAAAAGTATTTTCTTAGCTCCATATATTTATATTGTAGGTGTAAAACAGTAGAGAAGACCTTGTCTCAGCCATATCCATGAACAAAGCTAAAGGTTACCTCTATTCTAGTGTTATGATCACGTAGGCAGATAATAAATTACCTCCAAAATAATACAAAGCAGGATCTATTAACAGTCTTCACTAAATTATTGTGAGATGAAATATGGTTGATGTTATGTGAGTTCTATGGCATGTGTTTCGTTTCGACCGACCTTAGTATATATGAGTTTCTTGCCCGTTCTTCTCCATAGGAACCTACGCTTTGGAATGGGCCACTAGCTTCATATTTCTGACTGACTGACCCCTTGGCAATTCAAAAGTGTCTGTAAATTGTTTAATTGAAATAAATGCTTTGAGTTTTTATCTGCCTAGCCTTTTTCTAACTATGTTGGGGTCGGCTACCAGTCTAACCGGATGCAGCTGAATACCAGTATTTTACATGGAGCAACTGCCTATCTAACCTCCACAACTGGGTAACTGTAACTGGGTAATACGATAACCCTTGGTAAGACTGGTTGGTAAAGATGGTCACCCATCTACAGACCAACCCCGGCAAGCGTAGCTTGACCTGACGGATCGACCCGTGCGGCAGTTACTGCTTAGCCACGAGCTCCTCCGAATAAAATTGTTTGGCCGCATAGGCTGTTAAATAAATTAGACAGATAACTGACGTAGATACAGTCAGAATTGTTTATTTTAGTTATTTTCATAGTCTAATGTCATATGGAGTTCTTCTCTGGGGAACCTGTTCGGACATTGATACGATCTTTGTTTTACAGAAAAGGGCTGTTCGAGCCATATACAACCTAGGTCCGAGAGATTCCCTTCGAGAAGAATTCAAAGAAATAAATATTCTGACTGTAGCCTCACAATATATTTTTGTATGTACAGACGCCAGCACGTTAACCTACTACAATCTGTCAAATTTCATAAATAGATTTCAACTTTATCACTAAAGCATAAGGTTCAAAGTTGATCGGGAAAATTTGACAGTTTCAGGTAAGTTGACGTGGCGTCTGTACACAAAAATATATAAAATTTTAAGAAGATTTCCGATATTCATAGTTTAAATACCAGGAATAAATACAATCTTGCTGTACATCGCACTCGTCTCCACAGAGTAGGCAACTCGTTCATGGGTCAATGTATACGCTTTTACAACAAACTTCCCATCGACATTCGACACTTACCCATTAAACGATTTAAAAGCTGTATTAAAACCAAACTTTGTAAAAAGGGGTACTATAAAATGTCAGATTATTTAGAAGATAAAAAAGCTTGGGATTGAACTGCTCGCTCTGCTAAGCCTTGTGATAAAATAATAAAAATTTACATTATAATTATTCAGTAGTCATCAAAATATACCAATATTACATAAACATTGACATTCTTGAATATAATATACAAAATGACATGATTACTTTGTAAAGTATTATATTATTTTAATTTTTGTGAATGTGAGGACTATATAGTTTTTTGTTTCTCAGTTTTAATGATGGTCTGGCAGTTTGAGTAGCTTATGCGGCCTACCCAAATGTTCTTTCTTTGGTATTGTTCGTCGAGTTGAGCTCCTTAAGTTCTGAGTTGAGCTCCATGATTACCGACAAATGCTTGCACTGACAGGACAGGTCCACTCAAATCTGTGTGGTTCTTTTCTCAAAAGACATGGCCTGATCAAGATTATGTCTGGACTTTAAAAGAGACTGTAACCTCTGAGTTTGTTTCGGTCTTTCTTCTCTTAATAGTCAAATTGGAAACGCCAAAATCATCTAGCTAATTTTAATTAAAAAAAAAATAAGATGACGTGTAAAAGTGATTCCAATATCCTATTTACAGAATAAATAATTTCATTTCATTTCATTTAAGTTAGATAGATAGATTATCATGGCTAAATTCGTGACGCGTGATTACGTAGTCCAAAGAAGTGTCACTGACACTAATTGATCGGAGTGTTACAAGGCCAAGTTATGGTAGCAGCCAAACAACATGTGTAATAAATTATTTGTGGGTTAGTAATTATATCAAGTGGGATAATCGCTGTAAATGAACAAGACAGGCGAAGGCGAATTACCTCAGTAAATTGGCTTTAAAAAAAATCTCGTTGGTTTAGTGGTCCTGGCTTCGATTCCCAGGTTTGCCCAGTGTTATTGGGTTTTTCTTTCAGGAATGTCTCAGTAGCAGGCCGGAGTCTAGATTTGTGCCCGTTTGATGGCAATAGGCTCGCCCCCTATTACATGGGACTTAAACATAACCGGCAAAATATGGGTATACTATGTAGGTACACCTCTGCCTAACCCTTCGGGGATTACAGGCACGGTAATATTATCATAATATTAGTGTGTTACAGGCGTGGTGTTCTGTTATGTTGTCATAGTTTACCTGGCGCAATCAGCGGGCGTGTGTCCGGAGTGGTCTCGCGCGGTGGGCTCGGCGCCCCACGCCACTAACAACTCGGCCTGCGCCGGTTGTCCCGCGCGGCCCGCCACATGCAGGCATGTTGTGCCTTTCTCCTGTATGAATTTATTTTATGGTATAGGTTGGAGGCTGCAATGCTACAATGGGGGTAAGCAAAAACTACAGAACGCCACCTGCTACAATTGTTACATACTCCTTTTGCTTCGTTTACATTCATACATCTGGTCATACACAAACGCTGGTTGCACGTAATACACAGCTGACCTTTCTAAAGAACATCACCAATAATGCAATGCTTAGTATGTGTAAAATACAAAAAGGTAACACTTAGTAAATAACCTCATAAAAATTCCCAGTAGTTAGCATCACTGTTAAGGCGCCATTTTCCGGGCCTGTGGGCCTTTGAAACGCTACCTCCGCCTCCCCCTAAGGGGGAATGACGTATTTATTTACGATTCACTGCCGATCATTTCGCGAAAAATACATGCCACAGCATAAAATATTTGCAGTTGACCAAACCAACTGAACTAGTTTTTCTTAGGTTCGATTTTTTTCAATAAGTTTACATTTTATGGGACTAAGGTACGGTGTAGTGAACTAAAATGATTACTTAAAATGTCCTGTGTACCTAATGGGCGTTTTCACATTAATAGACACCAGCCCGATACCGATATGTCGGCAGCTATTATACCGACATCGATACAATTATTATCGGCCCAATGATATTGCTAAGTATCGACGTCTTGAAGTCGGCAGTGCGAAAAAGTGTGTTCAAGTGACAAAATGCCGCTACTCTCACCGCACTGTGTCTTCGCCGATAGATATCGTACCTATATCGGTGTCGGTCACTGTCTGCGACGATATAGGTGACAATAGCAAGACAATGTAAAAGCGTTTGGTAGGCACTAAACGTATCCGATCATCTGACCTCCGATATAGTGTCGATGTCGGGTCGGTGTCGTTATCGGCTAATGTGCTGTGTTGTGACAGTCAATTCATTTTATTAATTAAAGAAACAACATTTTTACCTTTTGATATAGTGTTATGGGATAGTTCGTAGAACGTACACAGAAAAACATGAAGTTTAGGCCTCTTCTGTCATCTATGGTTTTAATAAAAATCAATATCTATGGTTAGGTGACTGTTATGAGAAATCCCATGTACAAACTGCACACGGGATTTTTTTAGTGATAGTTAGGTAGTCATGAATAATCTGTAAGAATCCATAAGTGTATCAGTGTTGTGACATTAGGTATTATATGAAGGAACGCAGGCGTTTAATAATTCACTTAAAATGAAAAACTTGCAAGCAATGGGAAATTTCTACTGAAGGCTGCGCGTTTAGACCTCTGCAGGGCTAACATGACAACCGCGAGAAAGCTCTTTTTCTCGTTTTGTCGAAATTTGTCTACGATTCTGACGTCATTCTAATCCCTAACATGACCGTAAACGACGAGATTTCTCGAAAAACGCACTTTGACACTTCTATATGTCGCGACGAGAAACCGATATTGCAAGTTACTAAAAACAAATTATTTTTATGATAGCAACATCGGCTTGAGATTCCGTTTCATTCATTCAATGGTGCCGATTCTCTTGTCACAAATGCCTCTAAACTAGACTAAAAATCACCAAAATTTAGATTATTCTTGTCAACCGACAATTTTCCATTCTGAAATAGACTAAGTGACACAACTTAACTATATTTTAGTTTGACGGCACTGAGCTATTAATTTAGTGAAAATGGCAATTTTGCTGTTCAGAATTTTACGTTCTTCACCTAAAGTTTAGATTGTCTAAGTATTTAATCGCGATTAAAAAATGAACTAAAATTCACACCAACACCTCGACGCACGGTGGATCGAAAATGGGCTGTAGAAGACATAGGATCTCGATTTCTTAAATGTTATTTTTTTTGCTGGAAATGACTTCTGCTGATCATTACTGTTCTATAAAATGTCATATGAAGTAAATGTGTGCACAAATGGAAGAGTTATAATTTTTATAAGAAAAAAATGTATGGAGCTAGTATGAAAAATCGAATTATCTCCTAAACGGCATGTTTAACCGTACCATCCTTGGAGGTGGTCATAGTGCTAATTATTTATAATTTTTTGGTTGCGGATTTGACGAAAAATTTCATGCCGTTTTTTTTTAAAAAATCGTCAAAATATTTTTATTTGTTTTTTCATATAAAACTATTCATTTTAGTGTTTATGTTGAAGAACACGGACTTTTAACTACACGTAACATAAAATAGCATCACTCCTATATTTCCGAAGGAGTTGGCAGAGGTTTATAGTACACCCACACGTAGACAACTATGTTTGAGCTAGATATTTATCAACACATCATGAGTTTTAAAACCTTTCATACAACCAAATTACCAATTGTTTACTCTTCTAATGAGTCCGAAAAGAAGTGATTAAGTAACTACACTGATTAGGTCTTCTAATGAGTCTTTATAGGTGATTTAATGATTTTCAATATCTCACGACAATGCCAACTATGGATTACATTCAACTTTTCTTGATAAGTAAGCTAATTTGTTAATTAGCAGTGCTATGAGTTCTAAGAATAGTTAGTGACAATTATAAATTTTCATTAGCTAATGAGAAGATAACGAATGAGGGTAGTTACCTAATTATTGGCGTTTTGCAATAAAAGGGCTAAAGTTTTGTTTTATAATTTAGTTTGTTCACAACTGTGTAACTGCTAACACTAAATCTGCGACTATAAAATCTTAGAATGGAAAGTTTAATCACGAATTTAGACTTGTTTGTTCTTCTACGAAGTGAGAGTACTTCATTTGATCATGAAGTATTGTTCAGTGCAGTTGTATCCCGCATAGGCGATTGCCTGTCTGACGAAGATCGTGTTGTTCTCAAAGAATTTTGTCGGAGATTTACGCGAGCCGCTTTACAAAGGTGGCAGAAATCCAACCGATTCCTTGATAATTTCAGGAGAAAGTACGAGAATTGGTTGGGAGCAAATATTGATTGGCCGAGTTTTGTGCAAACTTTAGTTAATCAAGAACCAAGTGTTGATGAGATACCAAGAGCGCCCTCAGTCTCTCCAGAACCGTTGACATCAACGTCCATTGGAACAATGACGAAAAGATCCCGTAAACCATTCGAAGATCTGGGAAGTAAACAAAAAAAGAGAAGATCTGATGAACACACAGGCGAAGATTCCAGTGAATTGGCATATGCAGCTGCAGCACGTTTAAAAGAAGAAGGGCATGGAGATATCGCCTCTGTCATCGAATACATGATGAAAAATCCTGAAGCAGCCGCTAAATTAAATGAAACGCTTAAGAAACCAGCGAAAACAATCATATTTACGTCAGAAAAGGCGCTTGGATTGCTTCTTTCGCTAAAACTCTCAAAGTGGCAATATATTACGTTGCGAGAGGCTGCCATTCGGGAAGGTGCTAAGGATATTTATCCATCTTACTATAAAGTGCAACAAACTAAGCTTGATTGCTACCCTCCGAAGCAATCAGTGACAGTTACTGATTCATCGGCTAGGATTACACTTCAAGCTTTACTTGATATCACAGTTACAAGAATCCTTCAAAGCCTTTCTAAGGAAGAGCATAACAAGCAGTTGAAGCTGATATCCAAGTGGGGATTTGATGGTGCTTCTAACCAAAGCCGATACAAGCAGAAAATGGAGGGTGAGGAAGATGACTCGAGCATTTTTATGACCTCCTTGGTGCCACTTAAACTGACAGATGGAGACAACATCTTATGGACGAACCCAAAACCATGCTCAGTTTTGTATTGTCGTCCAGTTCAGTTTACTTTTGTAAAGGAGAGTGAAGCAGTTGTCCTTGAGCTGAAAAAACAAATGGATGAAGAAATTGAGGCCCTTATCCCCACAGAGTGCAATAATAATAATAGGGTGACTCATGAACTAATGATGACGATGATCGACGCTAAAGTTTGCACTTACCTTTCTGAAGCTAGATCAAATGCATCGTGCTACCTGTGCTTAGCAAAGCCTACAGAAATGAACCGCTTAGATGCTGTAACATCAAAAATTGTGTGTTCTGACCTTTATGAATTAGGCTTGTCATCCCTACACGCCCGTATAAATTGTATGGAATGTCTGTTACACATTGCATACAGGCTCGACTTCAAACGGTGGGCAGCGAGAAGTGATGAGCACAAAGAAATGCTACAGACAAGGAAGAAAATAATTCAAAATAAATTCAAAGATGAACTCAATCTGTTGATTGATATAGTAAAACAAGGCTCGGGAACCACCAATGACGGGAATACTGCAAGAAAATTCTTTGAGTTTCCTAATAAAACCGCAGCTATAACCGGTTTGGATGAAGACCTCATCAAAAGATTTGCTGTAATTTTACAAGCAATTACATCTGGAGAGCAGGTCGATATAATAAAATTTAGAGATTATGCCCGCAAAACAGCAGAAAAGTACGTATTATTATACGACTGGTACTACATGTCGTCAACCGTTCATAAATTATTAATCCATGGGGCTGACATAATCGAGAAAAATAATATTGTGCCGATTGGGACTCTCTCGGAAGAAGCCTCAGAGTCTCGAAACAAAGATTTTAGGAGGTTTCGAGAACATCATTCGCGGAAAAGAAGCAGGCAGGATTCCAATCAAGACATTTTAAATATGCTTGTTGTTTCTTCGGATCCTTTGCTAAGTGCACAAAGGCCTAAGTTAGATGCCAAGAAAAAGCAGAGCTTTTTTGCTGAAACTCTCGACTTAATTCAATTTCAGGAAACTGAGTTCGAGTTTTTGGACATATCCAATCTGGATGCTGACTCAGAATTGGAGTCTGACAACGAGAGTGATAAGGAAAATTTGTAAAAAAATTATACATTTGTAAATTTGTATTTGAGTCTGTTTGGGTTTTTTTTTGTAATATTTAATGATATTTTGTCTTTTTTTTTATTTTTTTACTTTATTTTACAAATGCTTAGTATTAATTCCTTCAATTAAATTATTTTGTGTATAATATAACTTTATATGTTACTTAAATAAGAGTTTGGTAATCTTTTTTTATTTAAATTAATAAAAATGTGTCAAAAAACAGCAATTTTTTTATTTAATTTTTCTTGTTTTGTGTGTTCTTAATATTTGGGTTAATAACATATCGAACTTTTTAACTTGGACACTAAAAGGGATCGTTTTACATGTAAAAATAAATAAAAATATTTTGACGATTTTTTTTAAAAAAACGGCATTAAATTTTTCGTCAAATCCGCAACCAAAAAATTATAAATAATTAGCACTATGACCACCTCCAAGGATGGTACGGTTAAACATGCCGTTTAGGAGATAATTCGATTTTTCATACTAGCTCCATACATTTTTTTCTTATAAAAATTATAACTCTTCCATTTGTGCACACATTTACTTCATATGACATTTTATAGAACAGTAATGATCAGCAGAAGTCATTTCCAGCAAAAAAAATAACATTTAAGAAATCGAGATCCTATGTCTTCTACAGCCCATTTTCGATCCACCGTGCGACGGCGCAAAAACAATAATGTCTTTTTTTCTTTTCTCTTGCTTATATCTCGAAAATGGTGTGTCCTATCGCAAAAATAATGAAAAATTCGACCCCCTTTATGAAACCCATAAACCCCTAACACTCAAAATGTAGGTAATATTTTTTCATATTTTCCATACAAAAAACGAAAAATTCCATATAGTACACGTCGTTCCAATATAAACAAACTTTCATCTTTATTTCTTCAGGATTTTAATTAAGTTGAATGGGCTAAAAATGGTCGTACTGTTTCGCTTATACTGTGACCATATTTTTTTGTTTTGGATTTTTCCCACCACTCATGAAGATTCGTAAATATTGACAGCTATACATGAAGGTAACAATTGCCGTACTTTATTGCCAAGTGACGTACCTACTGCTACAGCTATAATTTATCGAATCTATTATTTTAGGACATCGACATTTTAGAACGACTTTTTATCGTATACAGAAGTGTCTTATACGATATCGTAACCAGTGACTTTTTGTATTCAAAACTGAAAATTGTTCATACTGAGCCAATACGATACAATCACGGATTCAAGAAAAAATTGTGTTGCTGGCTCAGCTATTCGAAAAATATAATTACGATTTTTATCGTGTTCTATACATTTGGTCAACAGCATTTTTTTTCTAATTTTAATTGTTCTTGACAGAGTGAAAATTGTTTTGAATATTTTTTATACAACCGACAACCGGACCAATTGTATATTTATTAATATAGAATATGATATTAGCAAAGACAGTTCGGTGGAGAGTAAATATTGTAACATGGATGAATCTGATAAAAAAATCTTTAAAAAAACTTCTTCTTAAACGACTATAAATTTTTTTATAAGACTCGCACTTGACTATAATTTTATCGATAATAATTTGTAATGTGTCTAACACTATTGTAAGATGACAATTAAACGTCATCATATCGCATAGAAATAATCACACTTTCGAAAACAATATTATGAATTAAAACTATATTAAAATTACGAAATATTTTTTCTGAGTTGTCGCAATTTCATATCTAATGTGTTCTTCATTTATTTGATTTTTTTTTAACAACTGCAGAGAGAGCGTATTTTTAAAAATTTTGACACAGGTCCACCCTCGATGACGTCCCGCAGGACTCTGAGCGCGAGCCGATTTAGCCCGATTTACTATATTTGGGTTTTTTTAAAGATTTTATTTGCTGTTACATTAAAATAAATCCATAATCCCCTAAAGTCTTTTATGGTGAACGTATAGACGAAATTTGATTGAAATTGCTTTAATTATAATCGAATAAAACCATTTTTTCTCATAAAAAATCTACATTTTGAGGAAACTTTGCGATTTTTTTGTATCGAGCCAAATTATGTCAATCGTGTTTTGGCCCTCATAATTCACTAAAAAATATCTTCAATTTTAATAATCATGAAAAAAAATAAGGCAAATTAGTAGTTTTTGAGGACAAAAATTGATTTTGCGTGCAGCCGAAATGCGTCAAAACCTCTTCTTTGGGACCCATTTCGCCTTAACAGTTTTAAATGCCCTTAAAGTTTTGAAAGGCCCTTTATATTTTTTAACAGGTCAGCATTGTCCAATGTCCATGCAGACAAAGATATCAAGTATTAAATGGTTGTTACTTGTTCTTTAATTATTACACATTAGTCATTGTAATATTTACAATTAAATAATTAACAAAACAATATTATAACATTTGTAACAAAATATGGACAAAGAGCCTGAAACAATGGACATATTTTGCAGAATAAAGGTAAAACATTCCTGTTTGTTCACTCAATTATTGGTATATTTATAATGTTGTTACAAGTACGAAATATATTGCTTTTCCATTCATTGTATCAATTTATGAGGAAGGATGTCTCCTAACTGTATTTCAATGTAATTTATTCAAACTTTACAAAACAAAATACTGCTTTATTTTGTTACATTCACAAGCTTGGTTTCCCTATTCAATAAAAATAAAATTGATACTATGCTACCACACTGTCTAAAGTCTACTTCCATTTCTATTTAGATTTTTACCTAATAAAAATGTTTTTATTGGCCATGGTGGACACCATGGCCAATACAATCATTTTTATTAGGTAACAATTTTATTAGGTTGATTGATCTGGAGTAACACTTGTAAACAATTCACACTTAAAAAATTGCAAGTGATGTTAAATTCACATCACAAAAGTGTAATTTGCTTTATGAATAACACTTAGTGGTAACTAGTAAGCAAAGTGCTACATTAAATTTTCTACAATCTACTCACCTGATTATAATAATTAGGATCAGCTCCCTGAGCCAGCAGCCTCATGGCAGTGTCTAGCGAGGAACTCCTGACTGCACTGTGCAGCTGCCTCCCCAACTCACTGGGGGGCTCATCTCTGCGGGCTCTCAGAACATATGCTAGCCTCAAGTGCTTTGCCAATATGAACTCTGACTTTACTGGGCTGAAAGTGTATTTGAAGTTATGTTAGGTTCAAAGCTATGCTCATGGTTTTAAACAAATGCCTAGGCTCATAACTGTGGGGCAAGACAGGTTGATATAAATTGGGTTTTATTTATAAATGTTGCTCGAGGTTAAGTAACATTCAAACATCAAAAAAGTATGGTTAAACAGCCGCTTATCATTACTTAACTTTAAGCAAGGTTTATAAATAAACCCCAAAATGCCTTCAAGTTTTTATTGCTTTTCAGATTCTGTATATAATAATACAAAAACTACTTTACTAATATCATGTATTTATTCCTCAGGAATTATTCCAAGTAAATTAAGTTTAAAATATTATTGCTCTAAAATTTCAATCAGATAATTTTGCAGCTCTTAGTAATATCTAGGCTCATTTGCTGACATACTTCTGTTCAAGAGATAACTTATCAGAGAGTTAATAGTTTGATTGATGTAATTAATACAACTAAAGTTAAATAAGATTGTTCTTACTGTAGTGGGTCTTTAGCCTGTGGTTTCTTGCGGAGATGCTTTGGGGCTGAAGTGTCCAGTAAGGAATGTTCCCAAATGCAGTTTACGTTCTGAGCAGTCAGTGCTTGCACCATCTGAACAGTCAAACAAACTCAGAAAATGCCTCTCGTTACATACTAGCTTCCGCCAGCGGTTTTGCCTGCATGATATCTTTATAAATTATGCCCTATGTTACTCAGTGATAATATAGCATTAAACTTGTGAAAGAATTTTCAAGAATCGGTCCAGTAGTATTTGAATTTATTCAAAAATTCAAATCTTTTCTCTTTAAAATAATATGAAGTGTAAACATAGAATGAAATTAAATAAGTTTCAATCTTATTCAGAAATTTTATATATCATTGTTTAATTGGATGAAATTGTTGCTAGGCATAGTTCTAATTTTAGCTCCTACTCAGAAGGTTGTTAAATTCATTGTTCAATTGAACTCATTGTAATCCAGATGACTAAGCACTGAATTAAAACCACATCTATTAATAAAATTTGTTAAGGTAATTAGGGAAATGATTATTTTCTTGATGATACTGCTCAGAGGGTCATCTTAGGATACTGGGGAAAAAAAATACATACTGCCAAAAGTGATGGTGGCCAGGACCCCTGCCGCAATGATTTAACGTGAGAGATGTGTCGTCCCATGCTACGGTGAACACTACAGCACTCCGCACACAGCAGCAGCCCTCGGTTGATCGATGCCCATGATGGATCTACGACCAGCAAACAACACAAAAAACACTTAACAACTAGTACTGGAACTATTAAAACTAATTTCTAAAACTGGAACATCGCCCTGACCTGATGCACCGCAATCCGCACACACTTCCACCGATGAGCGGTGCTTCGACCGCGATATGATCATTTTATAAACACTTATGGAAGACTGCTTGATGAAATGACCACTCCGCACGTCTGACTTTACTTATTTAGCTAAATCCGAGAGCAGGTTTTCGATACAAAAATAAATCATTTTACGAAACGTCAATCAAAATAAATTGACGCCACAGATTAAAAAGTCTCCAATGTTACCAACTGAACTGCAGCAAATAAATATCTATGGTTTGCACGGTCCACAAGCTTATTTTCCTATCGTTCTTCCAAATATTGTCTCGCTCGGTGTCTCATGTGTAGCCTCTACACAGGACGTGTAACTTGCACATAAAAAAACCTGTTACTACTTGAACATCGACATTGACTGCCTCGTTGGTCTAGTGGTCGCAAGCGCTACTGCTGAGCCCAGGTCCTGGGTTCGATTCCCAAGTCGGGCAAATATTATTGGGTTTTTCCAAGAGGAATTTATCAGTAATAGCCCGGAGTCTGGAACTGTGCCCGGTTGATGGCAATAGGCTCGCCCCCTATTACATGGTACTTAAAAACATAACTGGCGAAATGTGGGTGTACTACAGGTACACCTCTGCCCAACCCTTCGGGGAAACAAGGCGTGATGTTATGTTATGTTACTTGAACATCCCCCGGCTTAGCGCATCAAATGTGTCAGACTAACCTCACTCAAAACCTTTTGATTGGTTGAAACTATTAAGTAATGCTTGAGTCTTGAGTGAGTTTCTGTAATCCGGGCCATTAATACGGGCCGCGAATTATTTGTCTGACATGCTGAGTGTTTTACTGTGCGTTTGCACCATTGAATTATACGATTTATAAGTCATTGGTTTGCACTGGCGAAACATTCACAACAAAATTGTTGAAATCTTTATTTTCTGTCAAAGTTGCCTAAAATATTTGAGAGGAATTTTAGATTTCAAAGTTGTTGTGATGTTTCGCCAGTGCAAACGCACAATAACTGGCACGTTATAGATAAGCCTTTATTTCCATAGAGAAAATGATATGATTTTTTCTTCTGTTAATCTGTTGTCTCCACCTGTATTTGCTTTGCTTTGCTGTATTCGTAGTATCTCTAAGTAGTCCACAGACTAGTTAGAGATACTACGTATAAGTAGTCTGTGCTGTATTGTCTATAGTATTTACGTACACGTCATTGATTAAATTTTGTGGTGCGGCTGAAAATTCTGACAAAATGAAAATTTCATTAATTTTAGGATTTATAGCTTGCTTTTCATTAGCATTAGCTGAACAAGAAACACTAATTCTTGTTGATAATCTTAGCATAAGGGAAACCCACTCACAGTTCTTCAAATCATTGCAGGGTAAGTAGAATCGGATGAAGGCGATAGGATGCCGGTATTTTATTTTGGTATTTGAAGCAAATTTAGCATTAATTTATCAAATATACATAACCCACAAATCTTACATATTCAAAGAAATGTTTACCGAGTTATTTCTCAGCAACCAAATCTCTTTTCAGATAGAGGTTACAGTCTCACATACAAACTCGCTGACGACCCCAACCTAGTGTTATCAAAGTATGGCGAGTACTTATACAAGAACCTGATCGTGTTCGCGCCGTCGGTGCTCGAGTTCGGCGGTCAGATTGACACGGAGGCTATCACGAAGTTCATCGACGATGGCGGCAACCTCCTCATGGCTGGTAATGCAGCCGCCGGCGACGTGTACAGGGAGATCGCTTCTGAATGTGGATTTGAGGTAAACAACTTATACTGCTTATGATCTCATGATAACAATAAAGAAAGCTAATGAAAGTGGCTCTTAATAATATGCTAGCTGGCTTGTTTATGTGCCTCTATAGCTCATCCTTTCTTATCTTATTAACTCGAATCTCTCTCTTCTGTTTTGTATAGTAAAATGTTTAAAATAGAGTTTGCAATTCTGAATAAACCTAGTTTGAAAGAATCTACATTTGATAATAAATAAACTCTAAACTAAACAATATTCTCTCTTTCTAGATGGATGAAGAATCTGCCGCTGTGATTGACCATTTCAACTATGATGCGTCTGATGATGGTGAGCACACCAGGATCGTGGTGACTCCCAAGAACCTGATCTCCTCTCCCACAATTGTTGGAACACAGAATACCCAGCCCCTGCTGTTTGAGGGCACTGGTCTCATCCTGGATAAGGACAACAGTCTGGTGCTGCCTATCCTGACTGCTGACTCTACTGCTTACAGCTACAATCCTAAGAGCCAGGTATTACATAAAACAGTACTACCCTTACCTGTTTGTATAACAGTAATTTTATAGAAATGCAGCTGTATAACCATTGATTATGCTAATTTATTTCTGTACTGTACAAATTATTGATAATGACTGACACAGACAGACTGCATTTTAACTAGAAGAACAGTCTGTGTAACAGAACTTATTAAAAGTAAAGTAAGCTAAAAATGATCACATCATTGACTTAATAGCAATTCTTTTTATTATCTTCTTAGTATGTTGATGGTAATCTAAACTGAGGCAGCCCAACATTTTCCTATGAGTTTGGTGCCTTTATAAATATTAATGTTCTAATAGGTGAAGGAGTACCCCCACGCCGTCGGCCGTAAAACCGTACTGATCGCCGCGCTGCAAGCTCGGAACAACGCGCGCATTGTGTTCAGTGGCTCACTGTTCTTCTTCTCTGATGAGGCCTTCAACTCTGCAGTTGCTAAAGTTCATGTAAGAAGTTTCTATTGTTTACTCCAGACATCATTTTTAAGCTTAAGAAAGAAAAACTATTATTGTTATTTTTAAAGTTATATGCAAATCAATGAAAAATTAATATATTTAGTGGTCAATCTTCTTCCTAATCACCTAAGAAGAGAGAGGATGGCGCTATATATAAAGTGTGTGAATAACAAAGAACCTATTTCTTTTCAAACCCACCCCAATATTGCAATTTTAGGCCAATTGTTCCTTGATCGGCCATCAGACCAACAAAATCCTGGCTTTATTGCCATTTAGATACTAAGCATGTCCTTAACTAATTTCACAAAATAAAAGAAAATCTTCCTTTTTTCGAATTGATTATTATTATATTGTTTGAGCTTAGTAGGTGGCCACGTTCATTGCGGCATCAGTGGCATGAATGGGCGCTTAAGACCCTCCAGCTAGTGGGACATGGTCTGATCACTAGCACCACACTCGCACTGTTCTTGTTGCACATGAATGAATTTATTTTATTTTTAATTTTTCACACAGGGTGACAAGGTGAGCTCCGTCCAGTCAGGCAACAAAGCTCTTGCAGTGCGTCTGAGCGAGTGGTCGTTCGGCGAGGTCGGCCGTCTGCGTGTGCGCAACGTGAACCACAACCGCAAGGGAGAGAAGGAGTCCTCCAACACTTACACTATCACTGACACTGTTGTGAGTATTTATGACTAGCTTCTGCCAGCGGCTTCGCCCACTTGATACCTTTATAAATTATAGCCTATGTTACTCAGTGATAGATGTTAGTGGTAGCATTCTACTGTTGAAAGAATTTTTATTATCTGTCCAGTAGTTTTGCAGTTTATTCATTACAAACAAAAATACAAATCTTTTCTCTTTATTGCAAGAAATAAAGATTTCTGATGAACCAAACATTTCTGGAACATACATTTATAAAAATCTTTTAATAAATGTATATGATCGTATCAGAAACTTTTGTGGATTTGCTTGAAGTCATTCATGTGAATCAACATACATAAACTATACATTTAAAAAAAAATCTTAGGTATATCAGACCTTTTCAGTTTAAATAAAATGTAGAGAAAAGTTCATTAACGTATATACCTCGAAGATTATACATTTTCATAATTTTATCAACCATATTTATTTACACAGGTATACAGAATCGAAATTGAAGAACTGAAAAACGGCAAATGGCAGCCATTCGACGCCACTGATGTGCAGCTGGAGTTCGTGCGCATCGACCCCTTTATCCGCACCACACTACAGAAGAAGCCCAATGGAGTGTATGAGGCTATCTTCAAGGTGCCAGATGTTTGGGGTGTCTATCAGTTCAAGGTTGATTATGACAGAATTGGATACACTAGGCTGTATCACTCGACTCAGGTCAGTTTGATTGCTATATTTTTTCATTGCAATGTTGAAATGGGTATTTCGAAATGTGGTATATGACAAAAATATATTTACTACTGTAAATACCAGGACCTTCAAAGATTTAGGGGAGGTTTTTGCCCAGCTCGAGAACTATTCTCGATCACTGTAGAGCCACTCTTATGTTGTCCGACCTTAATAAATAAACTCAATAACATGATCTTATTGTTTATTTAAAAATGCCAATAAAAAAACAACTTGACAAGAATTTTCAACAGTAGGTTACAGGATTGAGCAACTTGTTTGCACATTGCCATTGCAGTATGATTTATGTAATGTACACATCCATCAGAAATGTTACAAACCATTTAGGATCTTTACTCATTTTTGTTGTATTTGTATCCCAGGTGTCCGTGCGTCCCCTCCAACACACACAGTACGAGCGTTTCATACCGAGCGCGTACCCCTACTACGTGAGCGCCTTCTCAATGATGGTGGGCGTGTTCCTGTTCTCTTTCGTCTTCCTCTACTACAAGGAAGACACTCCTAAGACTAAGAGCGAGTAGATCTACTCTAGTTTAGGTTTTGTGCTTAGTAGCACAATGTAACAAGAATGTATGGAAGTGTGAAATGTGAATTACAATAAAGTTTCATTATTTATTAATGTGTTTAATTTATACATCATTCTCGTTTTCTCGAGGGTCTTTTATGAAGTTTCCCTGCTTCATGTCAAAACACAACATTATTAATACCGAATCAAAGTCCATCGTGCAGTTATTAGCGAGATATTAGCCGTCACACAGACACGAAAATCAACCATTTATAGAAAATCATAGCTATAGAAGTAGATTGTGGCAAAGCGAGTTGTAAATCGTAATTTGAGACCTCTACATTGATTTATCGGTGAATATTGAACTTAGCAAATGCTAGACTAACATGTCTGCCTACCTCTTTCGGATTCAGAAATGCAATATACCTTGAAAAAAATGGCAACACCGCGTTACTGATCCAACGAGAAAATAATGCAACAAAAAGGAGTGGAATTAGAAAAAAAAACTTTATATATACATAATTTTGAGTTCCACTATTTTATGAGCAGTACAAATAAACGACGTCAATGATATTTATTGGTTTAGTGTTTGAACAAAGTATAAAATAACTGAACGCTTCCATAAATTTAACTGACATTCCAACGGGCTATTCTCGAACGGAACGGTTTTATATGGCAATGGCATGCATGTCATAGATGGCTTTTGTAAAAAAATATTTTTTAGTAAAAATGGTATAATTTACGATTTTAACGTTAAATAAACTACTGAATAGACTGTATGAATTTAAATCCGTGCCAAACAACATAAAACATTGCGTGTAAAGTGTGTAATTGACGCTTATTCAATGTGATTCGTGTAGGCAGTGAATTGGTGTCGCCGTATTTCTTAAAATATTGCAAATTTTTTACGTTCCTTTTGCGCTTTAGAGTTGATTAGCATAATCGTGAGATCGTGTCGGGACTGATGACCGATAAGTAGGTGATAGTGATTGTTGCAGTGATGTGTTTACATCTGTAACTGTCCCAGTAAGTATGCAATGATGTCATTGTAGTGACTACCATAAAAAAAAGTATTGGCTTTGTGCCCACCCGTTTTCCTGGTGATCGTGACTCCAATACGATTTTGAGGAAACAAGCATGCGGTATAAGCGCAATGAACCCCTTAGGTTATAGACAACCTGTTTTTAAATTTATGTTAATTAGTTTGTGATTGTGGCCAGCCAGTGGCCACTCTGTTTATGAATATTAGTTGTAAAATACCCGCACGGCGATTGTATTGTTATAGGTGATACATTATGTGACTGATGAGTGTAACAATATTTATAAAATTGTGTCAACATAGTGGTGTATCCATATAAATAGAATTAGGTAAGAACCACCAGTAGGTCACTGGTTGTGATTATGTGATTCAACTCTGGTGTCATTGTGTGAGACAAATAAAAGTGTTCAATTGTTGGTCTGCATTTTAGAAACTAGTTACCTGTAAGTTTATTTGTGTCAACACTTTTATCTAATCATGTGTTTTGTTGATACCAAATTCCATCTTAGATTTGTGACATTATTAACAATCTGGTAAAGTACTTGTTAACAGTTGCAAATAGTTTATGTTTAATAGATTGGTTTCAATGTACAAATAACAGGACAATCTAACATCTTAAATGTCTAAAATAAATGAATCACTATTCAGGCTATCAACATTTAGCAATAGCTAGGCATTGGCCTCTTAATCAATAGTGGATGGAAAATATTACTGGTAATGCCTTTTTGATAGGCCAATAACACATTACAGAATTAATAAAAATAAGTCTGTGTTATTACAAAAACATAACATCACACATAGTTTCCCTCGAAGGGCTAGGTAGAGGTGTACTATTGAAGAATTTCATATCTAAGCAGTTTGAAAACAAAATCCCATGAACACGATGATCACATCTGTTACCACCCTGTTTATATAGACACCAAGCACTGCAAGCAGAAATAGTCCTAACGGTGTATAGATATGAACTTCTTCGATGGTACATATTGTTCACCTAGATTTTGCTAGTTACGTTCAACCATGTATTAGGGGGCAAGCCTATTACCATCAACCGGGTACAAATCCAGACACCGGATTGCAACAGAAATTCCAGATTGGTCAGTCAGTGTCTTATTATCTAGCTAATAATCCAATCAATATACTAAAGTTCAAGTTTTAATTTTACTGAAACTGGTACAAATTTTGGGATATATTTCTTTATTCTTATTGGCTTTAGTTTCTACCAGCAGGTTTATGAATATTGTAAGAAATGCAAATATAGTTTTATAATTTCTAACTTGACCTGAAGAGCTAAAATTAGAATTTTATTTGAGCAACAGTGCAAGTAAAACCAATTACAAACTACCTCGGAACTCAGTGTTTGTCTGAAGGAAATAATAAGTAATTAAAACAGTAGCAGAACAATACTCATCATGAGATAACCTTGTTGATGGTAGCTCCCGCTGATAACACATGCATCTGTCACATTGGTGTCGCTCCATCCATTAATCCAAGGTTACGTCAGCATGCGACACACTGTTGCTTATCACTGGTGTTAAGTTACAATTTAAAATAATAACTAATTGTTTTACTTGTTACATTTAAAGTTTTTATGTTAGAGTACCTTTTAAAAGCTCATAATAGGAACTAAATAGTATCCTTAATAAATAAAATAAAATACCTTACTACGATCAAGGACATGGTAACAGGGATAATATACAAAATATTTATCCTCTTTGTATTTAACATTATAAGTTATTTAATATCTGAATTTGATTATTTCATTTAAAAGAATTTATGCAATCATTGTGAAACATTGTTGATTATACACTGTTGATTATACTTTATGTACTAATTCACTGAGATGAATAGGCTATTACAGGAAGAGGCTTGGCCCCAGCCTATTTGATAGGCCAGCCAATGTCACAAATCACGTAGTAACAAACTAAAACCTCATAGAGAAACTTGAATTCTAGAAGTGTTTATAACTAGTGTCTAAATAATAGTTGTTTTTTTGTAGAGAGTGTGAAGTGTGTCGTGCGGGATGGATCCGTCGCGGCGCCAGCGCACGCAGACGAAGGCCACGGCGGAGGAGCAGGCCCTCGATCAGATTGCCAGAGAGGTGAGTACTTATTATATTATTTAAATTAAAAAGTTAGTAGTTTTTTACATAACATCACGCCTGCATTTCTCTGAAGGATTAAGCGGGTTGGGTTTAGAAACGTGCTGCCTCGCTGGACGAAAAGTGAGGATATTAGGGGGTTCTAGGGGGTTTTCTGATACCTATGCAACAAACTTTTCTTGCCGGAGACGCCGTCAAAAAAAAAAAAAAAAATTACGAAAATCCTAATTTTTAGGTTAGGTTAGTTTATGAACACAACTGCTTTTTTTAATACATAACACATTATTGTTTACAAATAATGTGAATCCTAATTTGGAAAAAGAAAACACCACAGAAGTAAATATAGTGTAGGTTAAGATTTTATTCTACTTAATACCTACGTAGACAGAACTTAGCCTCAGAATCGACACGGGGCACCCCGACCCCACGTAGTCTTTTGGTCCCTACCCCTAGAGTGTTTTTATAAAGGCGGGAGCCAGAAGCTGGAGGGAGCTCCTGAGTGGAGCAAGCCACACAAGGCCGAGCAGAGCGAAGGGGGGAGGTGGCGAGCGAAGCGAGCCGGCGACCTCCATAGCGATGCGAAGGTCGAGTGTGTTGTAGCGACATTCAGGGGTGACCGAGAGCTTTTGGCGGGAGCACACCCGGAGTCCGACTCAGTACACAGTACAAAATCATACAAACAAAATAATTTCCAGTATGGAAAATGATGCGGGACTACATCTCCCATCCACATTTGCCCTCCCCCTCTCTCTTGAACCCCCCAGAACCTTCAGAATACACATTTTCTATGACAAGACTGGTATACAAAAAAAAATATTAAAAAAAAACTATACGTTTCCGGCGGGGGGAATGAGGGGGGATGGCATACACCCTACCCCCCACCACCTCCCCCCCCAACCCCCACCCCCTATCGAGGCAGCACGTTTCTAAACTTTAACCCATAGGGTTATGTCGGACTCCTACCAACTCGGGGGCCAGGGAGATGCTTGTACATTTGCCGTATCTCGACTTGTAATTAAGGAAGTGTCCTAAGTCAACTCAACCCTCCTCCAAAAATTTGTTCAGAAGGCTAGAACTGATTTATGAATCATTAGCTAAATGCAGATGAAATCATGGCTGTAAATGTACCTGTGGTTTAGCTGTGTAGTGCATTATAAACAAGATGTAAAATGTTAAGCCTAATAAGTAAATTAGTATTACATGGTGCAATATGTCCATACCTTACTGCTGGCTGCCATTCCACCATTTGCCTATTACTGAAAAGATCAAGATTAGTGTGACATGTTTTGAATACATGACAGTAAATGGATTAGTCTCAATACTCTCCTGTATACAGTTAATCATATTGTTGACATGTGTAGAGTCCATGTGAGACATTAATCCTTCAGTCTAGAATACTAATCTCCTTGACTCAAAGACTTTGAGCCAATTAAAAGTGCTCAAGCCTCTTGGGCTCATGTCTAGAGGTCAAATGTATCAACGCATCTTGCTAATTTTATGCACTGACATTCATTTTATTTCTTGAAAATAACTTTAATTTCTAAAGTAGTCAACAGGTGGCGCTTCTAGTTAGAAGTTTCAAACTACTTTTTATACTTTAAACATACGTTACTTGAACTTTGATTATACAGCGTGCTCACATTTCTTGTCATTTTTATTATCACAACAAATTAACAATTTTACATCACTACATTAAATAAAATATCCAATAACAATGCGCAATACTGCAAACGTGATACAAAACAAAGCCAATGTGCCAATCACATCCTGATAATGATAATGAAAACACTTGATTATCTTGAGATACTTCAAAGATAAGAAGGGGAACTAGTACACTGATAGCACACACTTGACTAAGATTGCCTTGTAGCACTAATGAAGAGTGTTTCTGATGCACAATTGGCCTCACCTGCTCGTCCGACCGTCGAATATAATCCACTATGTTGACTGGCCGTCCTGGCAGACGGGTCGCCTCGCACACGGCGAACCAAAACTCCGCATACCTACTGTGCCAACTACGTGCTGCTCTTGGAAAAAATACGGAGTACGCTATTTGTATTGGCAATGATTTGTAATTTATTATTATATTATTGCTTTGGGTCTGGGTTTATAATTAGCATTAAACTAAATAATTAAACATTTTAATTCTGCTTGAGTATAGTTCTCGATGTTTTTGGTTGGTATGTTGGAGTGTGCTAGCTGTCATATGGCTATTAATTTATAATTTATATTGTGTTTTGCGTAATGTAAGATATCTTGCATACTATTGTATAGTTTTTTTTTTTCTAACTGAACAGACAGCTGTGCTGCTGGGGAGTTCGTTGCGCCACTTCTTCTTCCCAGCAAAAGCACTAGGAAGTGGTGAAGGGTGGGCGTTTTGGGGGACTGACTTTTGTAATTTTGAATGACTTGGAATTTGAATTTAATAACGAACGATCTGTGAAAGCGATTTTTACTATTGAAGCGATTTATGCAGTACTAGGTTTTCAGCACGTCTAGTGCACTGAAATCGTGCTATCAAAAACGATTTTTGTCTGTAATCTTCAGGCTTCTAAATGCACATTATCGGAATTTTCGGATTCATGTGCGTATTTTATAATTATCACTTGCTTCAAAAACGATTAAGAAAACATCGTGAGGAAATCGGCATGCCTGAGAGATATTTCTCGATGGCATGTGAAGCCAAGTCTATGGGCGGCCTGAAAACTCTGACACCAGGTTAGTCACCAAGCACACAAAAAAAATAAAAAGAGGCTTCTAGATCGAGAGTTCGAGACAATCTATTAGAAGCATGTAGATTTCGCAATAACTCAATTTATATTTCCATTAATGCTCTCCAAAAAACTAGTCCAATCTCTTTTGTATAAAGCCCCACCTCGTCGAAGCACTGTGTAATTTGCCACCTGTTAACGGTGGTAGTAAAATAAGTCGCGATCGAAATAGACTTCCGCGTGCGACACCTCAGCGACCGACTGTCTTTACCGATGTCGCCTTTGATATCACACACGGGCATATACAGGGAACACACTAACGACCATTTGTGAAATACACTCCCGGATTCCTAAATCGAGCCACCCTGCAATAACATCTAGGTAGGTATATGTATAGGGTGATTAGTGACCGATACTTAAACACGTGACTAACTTAACGTAACTTTAAGTATCGGTCACTATTTACCGGTCACAATTATTTAAACGGTTGTGAATTCAAAATTGGAACAATGACTACAGCTAAATGATGGCCAGTATGTCGGCTTCAAAACTTTTACTTTGACACATATTTTTTTTTGATGGCCTTGAGGCCTAGGGAATATGCTCGATTTAGGAGTCCGGGAGTGTAGTAGGTATAATTTAAATGAAAATATATATAACCATTATGAACGTTGACGAAGCGAAAAGAGTAGGTATGTATGGATCGATCGTCGGCACCTATCTGACTGCCCCTATTGGAAAAATACGTGAATCTACATATTACTCGGATTCTGTTTCACAAAGTATCGTTTGGTCCTTCAGAGTCTTATCGTTAATCTTGGGTACCTATTGAAGCCAGCGGCATTTTTATAGGCCCAATTGATTGATCGATGAAATGAAGATGGATATTGGATATGGATACCTAAAAGATCCTAATATGCTTTGTTATACCAAGCTGTTAGTAGGTATAATACATCAACCAATAGGCGTACGCTCTGCTTTTCAAAGTTGTTTATGTTTGAGCCTAGGTTAAGAGAAAATAAATCAAACCATAATTTCCTTTATATTCCTAGACGACGAGAATTAAAATAAACATAGCCGTTTTTTGCAAAACATACGCTTAGTAGGTGGTCAAGAACAGCGATGCGTAACCTAAGCTAATATTATTGAAACTATAAATTATTTTTCATCGCGGGGTATCGGCTGATCCAATATAAAATATTTGCAAATTGAGTCTTATGTGTGCGTGAAATACCGTCGAGTTGATCGACTGTATCGGGGATCCATCTAATCCGATGATTATTGCTTTATGAGCTGTGAATTCAATAGGGTTACCACCGCTAGATTGACAAGTAAGGATTTATCTAACGCCTGTATCGGATATAATATTATGTGGTCTGTCTCAATCGGATGCAGGAAAACACGTTTCAGTCATATGTACTCAGTCCAACCTATTGTCCGAAACTGCTGCGTGGACAGACTACTTTCAACATAGATATAATAAAGAAGATATTTCTATGACTTTCAAGATAGTCCACAACAGTCGGTTCGCCTTCCAATGTTTAACAAACTGCTATCTAATTACGTAACATATTTTCATAAACGATTACGTCGAATCTGTTTCATTTTGACAGTTCAACAACATTCATTGCGTTATTTACGAAGTTGAGCAGATTGGTTTTTCGAACTTATTAAGCAATGGATTAGATTGGCAATCTGTTTCGAAACGATTCAGATTCTGATTAATCGTGTAACACGCAATTAGAGTAAGGGCTTTTATTAATACGTGTATAATTAAACATAACATCGTTTATTGAAATAGCTGCAAAAAACCACACTTGTTTTTGCAAAGTGCAATGTAAACCATCATACAAACAAACTATTGTAAATATTATATAATTTCTATTATTGTGTGGACATTTTATAATGGGGCCTTTTTAATTTTATCTTTGTAATTTTTCAAAAGGTACGAACAATAAATTAGGACTAGACATGACACAAGATAAAATAATCTAAATTTTTATCATACATTTATCTAAGTCTAACCAGATGCTGTTTAGAGAAAAAAGCAAGTTATCACGTTATTTGTTTTATCCACGCAAGCACAATGTGTGTCAATACAAAACGAAAAAGGGTTCAAATTCAAAATCAAGTTCTTAACTTCAAATCTTCTTTTTTCTGATGCAATAGTAATTGTCTCCATCCTCCTCTCAGCATCGCCACAACGACTCGTCCTGTGCCTCCCGCATCCAGCGATTTCAAGCGACCGACCTCACCACACCCACGCTGTGTCATCCAATACGCGGATTTTCTCAATAAATAAGTAGATCTCAGCTTCTGCCATCCCTGACTGATGACATGAATATATTTATGCGTAAGCGCATACAGCGTGCATCGGAACGCGGTGCGAAACAAAACGACGCGCGGTCGAAATAGATGCGGCCTCATATGCGGCCGGTCGCTGGCGCTATTTACGAATATTCGGAGTACGGGAGCTGGGACCCTTCGCGACATTATCTGGTGCACTGCGTCTGCAAGTGATGCTCTAGCTACTGCAGCTAATTACGGCCGCTATATCCCAGGAATGTTTCTAGGGATGCGCGCTGTTGCATCTTTTCAATTTTGTACTAGTCAGGAGAACTCGACTAGTACCTTGTCTCCTTTTCTTGAAGCGTTGAATCTTCAATAAAACACCGCCGGCTCTTCTACCATTATTATTGTCATGTTATTCGCTAGGGATTTCGCTTCTACACTCCGCTACACACATCCTATTTTTAGTTAGAAATATACAAGGATGTCTGTGTATTAATTTATTATATTTTATTCTATGGAACAAAATATAATAAATTAATACACAGACTTCCTCTTCATCCTCTGCTTTTGCCTCTAATCGTTCTATCGATATTTGAATGAACGAACATCTTATTGGCACTAAGGGAGTGGGTCGAATCAGTCGAATGGAAACATCGATATGACGTGTGTCCCTTTATAAGGTGTTCTGTATGACGATCATGTCGATTCACTAGATCACAAAGCCAGTCAATCGCAGCCAGGAGTCATTGATCGGTGGAATTTGTTTGATATTGTAAGCAGCTCGCTGGTTGAAACTAATCAACAGTCGAATTTATGAATATTGATGGAGGACTTCCGTTTCGAACATTAAATATTTCCTACTGCTTGACGATTAAACTAATCATCTTGAATTCTTGACCTAATGAGAACGCGTTGATTGATGGCAGAGGTCGAGAGTTCAAATCGAGTAGGATTTAAACCTATGGCCTCTGTTGACCTGTTGTGGTGATCCTATCAGTCTTTTAATAGTAAGGCGTTTTAGTTCAGGTACACAATATTAATTTTGCATTTAACCCAAAGAAAGTTAATATGCTAATGATTGAAAGTCAAAGTAGCCAAATAGCCACGGACACGCTAAGAAGGCAAAGTTAATACAGCAAAAAGACCGCATATGCGAAGTGTTACGGTATGAATCGATTTCCGTGGTCCATGCAAAAAGGTCGACGATGCAAGATGAGGCACGAGCCGAGTAACTCCGTTAGTTCGCGGAAACAACTGACCTACTGCTTCGTTTCCTATTATACGATACCCGCGTATGGGATTACATGCGTCTGCCATTGATTGCCAAGTATTGTTGAGCTGATTAATTTTTAATAGTTTTCCAATTGGCGCCCGTAAAGCAATTTGAAACATGCATCTTGTGCCAATGGAACTAATTTTTTTGTAGTCTTTCTCATGAAAACAAAGATTGGTACCACTTTTACCATTAGTAATGTTTTGTTTTTAATGCGCTATTTGTCAAGAAAGTATTATTTTGGATTAAGATGAACTCTCCTAACCGATCCTAGCCACAGATGAATTCCTAGCCCGGGTTGACTTTTACCACCACAGTCTGTTCTTGCTCGATAGATTTGATTAAAGCCGTTTCATCGTAAGGTTCCTCTCCTAGTAAGGGTTTAGTTCCAAAATATTTTTAAGCTCTGTCAATCTATGTGTCCCAAATATTTATTCCCTATTTGGCGCAGCCGTGAGGCACACAATACTATTTTAAGTTTTTTTTTTTGTTTTTTTGTTTGAATATTGTCTGAGTCAAATAAACTTATTTTCTTTCTTTCTTTTCTTTTCTTTATTCTGCAAACCAATATATAACGCTTTGGCGTAGGGCGAAGCAGTACTTACCGTCTCTGTAAGTCAACATATTTCTCAACAGAACGGAAATTAATAATAAATCTAAAAGGCGAACATACCAAGTTGGTTGAATTCTATGCCTTTTATGGATTATCAACATCCTAGAATAGTAACAGCAGCAGTTTTATGTATACTGATTTGCAAATCAATGTCTTCGTCTAGTGTATGTGAAGCTGACTTGTCATTACGATGCGATTCAATCCTTTACTGGACTGGAAGTTTAGACGTATAACTTTGTTCAACATCGTCGAAAGTGATATTTGTAAGCAAATGTTCAGGTTTTAAGCAAACCAGTCAGACATCCAATTCATACTTTCCAATTTAGAAATCTACCAAGCATAGACGACTATTTTAGCCAAGCTCAAATCTTCGATAGTCATTTAGATTGTATTGTTTACTAGCTGCGCCCCGCGGTTTCACCCGGATAAGTTTCGATCCCGTGGGAATATCGGGATAACAAGTATCCTATGTGTTAATCCAGGTTATATACTATCTGTGTGCCAAATTTTATCCAAATCCGTTCAGTAGTTTTAGCGTGAAGAAGAGACAAACATACACACTCACAAACTTTCGGCTTTATAATATTAGTAGGACTAGCTGCGCCCCGCGGTTTCACCCGCATAATTTTCGATCCCGTGGGAATATCGGGATAAAAAGTACAAACTTTCGGCTCACTCACACACTTTCGGCTTTATAATATTAGTAGGATATAGTGTGATAAACTTCGGTTTTAATAACAGGCTTTAATGTAAAGCAGGATAGGAAATATAGGTCAGATGGAACCTGGTGGTCGGGTTCGTCGCCCTGTGCCGGATCGATCCGCGTCCCACTTCCACAGCCTAGCGGCCTACCCTCCTTCTGCTTGTGTTATGTAAGGACCACTGCAGTTTTGTTAGCTAACCCCCCTGGAGTTTGTCGTAAGAGTGTATGTACGAAATAGATTGAACCGCTCAGGATCGCTATTGCCAACAAAACTGCATGTTAAGACATTCCTTAAATTTCGAGCCATGATCAGCAATGAAGAATAGGAAGGAGAATTAGAAATCGAGACCAAAGAATCAATACTGTCACCAAAGTATCATGTTTGATGACAGTAGATGATCCAGTTTGAGCTCGTTATATTTTCGTTTTGAATTGGTCTACATTCAAAAGTTTATATTCTTGTCCCCAATAAGTTAAAAAAAAAAAGCGGCCAAGTGCGTGTCGGACCACGCACAATAAAGGGTTCCGTAGTTGGAATGAATTTATCGTAAGAACAAACTTAACTTTGTAATTGAAAAACATGTTCTCCCATACGGAATATATGGGAGAACATGTTTTTGCAACCGCAAATTTAAGTTGGTCGATTATTACTCGTAAACTTGTAAAGCCCACTTAAGTGTGATAGTTTTCCTTTTAACTTCGTTATTTATAAGTACTAATGCCGTGACATTTGAATTTCTAACTACAACTGTTTAGTTAGTAGAGGGGGGGGACACTTGACTCTAACGAAAATTGGTGCTTTAAAGCTTGATAAGTCACGAACGGTTTACTTAACCAAAAAACGGTCTCGGCAAACCCCTAATATTTTTGAAAGACCTATCCAACGATATCCCACACTATGGGAAGGACGAAAAAAAAAATTATCATCCCCACTACATGTAGGGGAGGTACCCTAAATAATTGTTTTTTTCAAAATTTTATTTTACCACATTTTCGGCGTCATTAACTTGTATACTCATGCCAAATTACAACTTTCTAGTACGTATAGTTTTTGAGCTAAACCGCGGACAGACAGACAGACGGACATGGCGAAACTATAAGGGTTCCTTGTTGACTACGGAACCCTAAAAATGCAGATAAATTCAGCTTGGCTTTGTTAATGTTTTGTACTGTGTAAAAGTGATTCCAATATCCTATTTACAGAATAAACAATTTCATTTCGTTTATTTTATGGGAAAGTTTTAATTAGCATTTCTTAACAAGTCTCGTCCTCCACAATATGCTCCCTTTGAGTCACTTTGTTTGCGTTTTGAGAAGATTTTTGTCCAAGATTGCGCATCTGTTGTTGGGGTCGAAAAGTGCTGACTTTACAGATTCAATAACACTGCTTGTCCGAAGCTTTAAACAAAGAACCCAAACGCTAAGTCATCGCATATGCAAAGCAGTCAGTGCTAACTATCTTGCCCTGCCTATCTAAAAGCATTTCTTAAAGAAAATCTCTTGCCCATAAAGATCATGTTTTATTGACCGGTGTACAATGAGACAAATAAAGTTAATACAATCTCGGAAAGCTATACGTAATATAAATAGGATTTGTGTCTGCCCGCCCCTAGTCTGGCTCTACTGACGTCAGCAGCAGCATCGATCTGTCTGGTTCCATCCCCCTCTGCCTCACGCCCCGGCTGATGCAACTCGGGAACTTATTGCGATATCACGATCATAGTTTAAGGTTGTTTAGATTGATCAGTTATGATGATGCTTCATCTCCTGATGTTACAGCTCCTGTCGTTTCCATGTCATTAAGTAAAATTCCAATCTGTTTATCGATCCCGCTGCAGTCTCGCCGCTCCCGCCTCCCGACCAATCCTGTGGTTTCTATATTTTACAAATGCAATTTGCATTACTGAGCCCTCGGCTTATTCACGCCCGCTGCAGATATTGTTCTCTTGCTTGTGATCCTTTGATCTCATTGACTTGATTAGAAAGTTGGAAGCTAAAGTATTACAATCATACATATTCATACGGAATATTGCAGATTCTGCTTTACAGGAAGCTACGGAAGTATGCAATCATTACGACACCAATTTTTAGGTCTGTTACCTCATTTCTTACGGTCATGTTCGAGAAATTCTATTTGAATACCTTGTTTATGTAATAATTCCTTAAAGTCAATTTTACATCGTTGTTTTATGCAGTTACAATGTTCTTTACCAAATGCTTTATTGGCTATTACGAGTATTGCATACATGCCTGACCTAGTTTACGACAGCAGATTGCGCTAACGATACTGAAAGTTAATCATTTTGTGTTGCGCCTCGGATTCGCCGCGGGAATTAAAAATAACCACAACCGTGAGCTTCCATAACCATTTCTAAGAAGCCCTTTCAGCGAACAGTCATTTCGCACGACATTCTCTTGCATGTAGGGCTTGGGGGGGTTGTTCCCTTTGGGCGGGCGGCTGGAGGGGCGGCTCGGCGGGGGGCTCCAGCGTCAACGACCGCCACTCGACTGTCTGCGATCGCGAGGGAACACCGTCCCAAGCTGCTCCCGGACGATTCAACTTTCAACTTTCGACATTTTCAATAACGCAGTTTCACAAAGCGTTCAATTTCGCGCGTGTGCACTGCTCCGGGTGCCTCTAGTAGTCGTCTGTGAAAATTAGCGAGTGGATTGCGAGCACTCACTCGTTTGGCACGATGCGTTTCGTGCCGGTTGTGTCGCCTACCGTCGGTATACCTGGCACTTGGCACGTTGCACAACTTGGCTAATCATGTTTGTGTGGAGTATTAACTTATAGTTCGACGCGCACGTGTGACGGTTTGTCTGTCGGTGACGCGTTGATGGATAATCCGTGGCGTCCGCTCGCCGGTTTGGTGACACATTGCATATGTGAAAGTGTGTGAGACTGCATCCATCTAAAATAGACGTTTTTATTTAAGAACAATGCTCTAGGCGAGCGTTAGGCACTTCCTAGTGCGTTGAAGTTGACTATGTTGCTGTGAGACTTTAGTTGTTTTGTGTTTGGTTGTCGACTGTAAACTTGTCATTATGGTTCGGTTGGGGCTGGCGATGGTAGTGGGTGTGGCGCCAGCGCTGGTGTCGTGGTGGCGCGGACAGGGCAGCTGGGTGCCGCCGCCGCTGGTGCTGCCCTCGCCGTGCTCGGAGAAGGCTCCCAAGTCCTGGCCGCAACAACGCTCGCCGTCCCTGTCTGACTGTCTGGAGAGCAGCAGCGACGAGGACTCGTCGGCTCGATCGATTGTTTGCCTAGTTAGACCGAAATTAGTGAGTACTCAATTTTGAAAACTAAGATCTTGAATATAACTAAATAAGTTTCTCAATTTGTTTTTGTTTTCAAATCTGTTTGTCTAGGTTACTTATAATCGTTGATGTTACCTTGATAATAACCAGGAAAAAAGTCTAAATAAATATACGGAAACTCAGTATTAATATAAAAGGCCAAAACAAAATTAATCTAAAATCCGTTTCTAGTAGTTCTAATTAGGTAAACATGTATTATATCGTAGACAGCTAGGTAAACACTTGTTAATGAGGCACTCTCATTAAGTTAATTGCAAATGTAGACGGATTTGCAGCAATAATACTGGAAGTATTACAACATCGGATAAGGATATACACAATTACTGAAACAGGTTTATACAATAAAAGACTTAACGACGACTGCATAAGGAGTTCAATGATTTGGAGATGTAGCGCAGAGAATCTCGACCGGTCCGCAAACGGCGGTGAAAGCAGAAAATCTGCATAATATGAGACATTGTTACAAGTTACAATAAACTCTACACAGGCGAGGAACGCGTGTGGTCCCCACAACACAGGCGCCTCACCCATGAATCACAGAGGACACTTTATCATTCTAAAAATAAATTCGTCTCGTAAAACTCCCCTATCGCTTATTTTGATTTAGAGCGAAATAATCGTTAATGTTAATTGACTATGCGTGTCTTCGTTGTTAAATATTACCCATAAAACCAAAGCTGTGTAGTATTTATTCATGTTATCGACCGATTAATACTTTAACCCCGTTCTCGATTTCCTTTACGAAGCACTTGACTTTGCACACAGCAATGGATATGCTCCATTTCAATGTCGCGCCGTTGTTTGATTGATTGTATCAATATCATTAAATGATTTATCGTTGTTAATAAATAGCCGAGACATCGATCATTCACCTTTGCTATTACGAAAGCGCATCTCACGTGCGTTGGCGACGGTTCCATAGCAGCAGATGCGTCGCAAATGTCACGATATTTACGTCCGCGTGCGCTCCTCGCCGTCCATCGATCCCGTTCGATCTCCTAACAGTTAATCGTCCGCAATCGGTTTTTACGTAGCTCTCTGCGACAGTCGCGTGGCAGCTATCTCAATTATTTTTCCCGCGTGCGGTCATATTGCGTTTGCGCAGTTTTTGCGTGCGTTCCTAGCGTCTGGCCGAGTGCTCGTCAATCAGTGTTAGTCGGGTTGCGGTTCGGTTTAGTACGGTCTGTTGATACGTGCGCGTGCGATACCTGTATCGGCTATATCAAACGGTTCTTATTTCAAATACACTGGATTGCAAAAATTCCGGGTCGCTAATAAAAACCGTGATATCTCCATAAATTACATACCTAGATCGCTAGAATAAATAATATGTAGTAACCAGGTTACTAATGCTTGTTCTAAATCTCTAAAGAGGTTTCATTTGTACTAGTAACAGTTTTTTTTCTAATCTGCTCTTTGAAAATTTTATAAATTTAAAATTAGGAAAATAATGTTTTTTCTGCTTTTGTTTCAAAGCGAGCTGTCATTATAAATGATTCCTTGGATTGATCACAGTATTCAGTGCAACATCATGTCGTTAACACCTGAAGAATGTACACGGATTATTACCATGGTACAAGAAGGAAGAAGTCAGCGTAGCACTGCTAGAAGTAGGAGTATCTTTATCAACGGTCCAAAGAGTACTTCAGCGATTTCAAGAGACCGGCATGAACATCAGGAGACCAGGAAAGGGCAGGCCAAGGTGCAGAAGACCGATTCATCGTAAGCACTATGTTAAGAAATCGACATCGGCTGTTCAGGTGCGAAAAAGTCTTCAAGAAATTCACCACAACAATGTGAGCTCTGATACGATTCTGCGACATCTTCGTGAAGCTGATATAAAGCCTTATAGACCAGGAAACGGCCCCAAACTGCTCAGAGAACATCGAGTTGCCAGGTTACGGTTTGCTCGAGAACACATTGTGAATATTGGTCCAAAGTTATGTATTATGATAAGTCTAGATTTTGTTTATTTACGCACAACGGGAGACGAAGGGTTTAGACGACCAGGAGAACGGTATCATCAATCGTGTTTTGAAGAAAACACGCTTGATGATACGGTGCCACTCGATGGAGGATCAATAATGGTTTATATATATTTGTCAGTCATCTACAATATACTATAGTTTCGCAAATTAGTCTTTATGTATTTAAGAAACTATCACGCCATTTATTAGCGACCCGAAATTTTTGCGATCCAGTGTATATGATAGCGTAGAAGAGTGATCTCCTCGTCAGGTTAATTGACGCAGTTATACCGGATTTATTTATTTATGACTTGTGCTTCAAAACTGAATCAATAACATCGATAAATCTCTTTAATGTAACTTTTCTAATTTATTCTTTCAATCCTTTTATAAAATTACTTCCAGCACATGATTATAACGTTGACTGTGATCGATTGCTTGATGGTCATCATTATAATGTATGACCATAAAATAAATAAAATAAATGGATATTTTTTGTTCATTTTATTTTAACAAAACTGTGTGAAGCAGTAAAATTTTGTATGGAAATAATAAGCATAATATTACGGATTGTCCCAAATTATATAGCCCATGAGTGGTAAATAGTTAGATTTAAAAATAAAATATATATTCAATAGTACTTTTATTAACAAATATAAGTTTAGCAACACATAACTGCAGGCTGTATGAAAGAACCCAGAGTCGGACACATACTTGACCGCTTCTTTTACCTAAATTAATGAATCTAAACTAAAAAAAAGATCGTCTGTTCCAATACGGTTTTTATTAGAATCTCTCGAATCCTTAACGATATTGACCACTATTAAAATAAAGATTATTCAAATTTCTGTCGATCCTCACCTTTCCACTGCTCTATTATTATCAGCGAGAACTATTAGGGCACTGATCGAAATTACACATTCAGTCATGGCCAATAGCAGCTAGAGGCTGGTTTATTATATATCATTAAAGTGTAGGGCGGGCATTGTGTCTGATAGTGAAGCCGTGACGTCCTTGTACCTTTGTCTGAGGTCCGTTGTGTGACAGTCGAGAGCAAGTTTACTTACTATTTATATCACACAGGAAATTATTATGTTACTTGTAGAAAGTAAGTGTGAAATCATAGGATTGTATTCAGTATTATAAACCAAAAGAACAAAAAAAAACTGCACACTACAGTTTTTTTTTGTGGTTCGTATTCGTACATTTCGTAAATTCGAACATCCGGATATTCCTTTTAATTAAAAAAATACAACAACAATATTTTCAACTTTTCATGCAGACATTAGATAATTATGTCTTTAAAAAAAAAAATAGAGTCAGAAATTGTTACAAAATGAAACAGGTTTTAGATCTCTGTTCTAACCTTCATTCGTTAGCCTTAAACTTTCGACCTTCGCTAGCGACTTTGCGATTATAAATGCATAATTCAATAAAGAAGCATAAAAATTGCATGTGGACTTGCAGTAAAGTTAGCTTACAAGCAACGCACTAGGCAGCTCGACTACATCCTAAACAGTTACAGCATAGCCGCAGCCGTGTCCTTAGCTGATGTCACTTTCCTCCACACAGAAAATAAAACTTTGTGTTCTGTGGTCCTCCACATACTGCTGCTAGAACAGTACGACGAGACACTCGAGACGTGACACGTAGTGTCTGTCTGTTCTGCTGCTTTTTCTACATTATCTGATTTCGATAGGAAGTAGGTAGTTGATATTTGTGTACGTAATCATGTTCAAAGAATGGTCAGCAGCATCTTCCGCTTTCTTATACTATTTTCTGCTATCACCAATCTCTTTTCCCCACCATAGTTGATTCTTGCAATATTGTATGAGGTTTATAAGGCGAGGTAGGCCATATTAGGCAATAACGTGATTGTGGTTTTTACTTCTAACTAACAGAACATTAAAACTCGCTACTGCTGCGAAATAATTTGAGAAATGGGTATTTTTTATCAGCCGCAATAAATACAGCTTGGTTTAATCAGCCCACAACTAAACATACGTAACCGTATTGCACCATTTTAACTTCCTTTAGAACAAGCTTAGCTTGCCCAAGCCTAGAGTACTTCTACTTCATGTAGCTGATATGTACTAGCGTGTCCTGATGTAATAACCGCAGGTTTTACCAACAGTTTTGCCGATTTTATAGCTCCCTCGTAAACAGTAACTGCTCACGAAAACTATTAATGTGTTGCTGATCATTATCAATAATCGAATCCGACTAGTCAGACTAAAGATAATCTCAAGTTCACTGTGGCACTTGAGGACCCCGAAAATGAATTCATTCATCACCATGAAGCTAGGACAACAGATTCTTACCTCTCGAAGACCTTCTCATGATCCCACCGTTTTCTTCTACATTATGCTAATACAAATCTGGGGAGAAGAATAGAATATACTTTATTTTAAAGGTTTTTATTTTTAACACGTGGTGACATTCCCGGAGATAAAAACCTCGATTTCTGTTACGACATGATGAAAGTTTCATTCCACGATAAAAAGGCTCTTTATTTTAACGTTGAAATCGAAAGTAACACAGTTGATCTAAAATACTTAACAAGAACAAAACGAGAATTTAAGTTTCGCTAGAATGATTGTTATTGGCAAACCACATTTCTTCAGCTGCTAATGTTCATTTACTTCTTCTGCTGCTTCCCGGATGAAGCAATTAGCTATATTGTTGAAATTGGCTTTTTTATAGTCTGATGTGGATGTGCTTGGAGACGGTCATATTTTTTATAGTCTGACGTAGATGTTCTGGGCGATTCTCATATTTTCTCATAAGATGCGATTGAGATGTTAATGGTAGGCTTAGCTTCGATTATCAGACAGGTTACTTCTTGGTGGACCCTCTCTTCCTGAATAGGTAGTTAGTAACTCCTAATGACGAATACCCGAACCGATCGAGCACACCCTCATAAGGGATCTCTCAGTATGGTCTTTTGATCAGAATTACATAAGAACTTTCATCGTTGGTATATTCTTAGTTTACACAGTGTGCCTTTATTCAAATTGAGTGGAACCGAGACTACGAGATTGACTAATACAAAATTTACATAAATACGAAATAAATATTTCCTTGATAAAAATAAATATGACACGCTTTTGATTGCTTATCGGTAGTTATTGTAATATTGTATG
The DNA here is from genome assembly GCA_963853775.1 of Xanthia togata. Lineage (NCBI taxonomy): Eukaryota > Metazoa > Arthropoda > Insecta > Lepidoptera > Noctuidae > Xanthia > Xanthia togata. The sequence goes on along the minus strand of OY970802.1, from coordinate 3,443,607 downwards.
TTACAAGTTTTTCCTCTGATAAATTCAATGTCACTATTATTAGAATTGTTTTAGTGTTCATGTAATTTGTCAGATCAGTGATTTAAAAATATTGTGGTTTTAATACAATAAGCTGAGTAGCTACATCTATTTCTTAACTAGTTTTTTAATTAAAGCTATTGAGTACATGATTTTTAGTGCTTCATTGACACCGAACTTAATTCAGTTCGGTCTCAATGAAGCACTAAAATCATGGCGCATTATTAAGGAAGGCTTAATTACTTACCTTCCTTAATACAATTACTTCAACACGGAATCATGTATCTTGAAAGGATAACGAAAAACGTATTTGTAACGGCTGTATTATTTTTTTGTAGAGTGCTAACCGGAAAACAATTTGCTAAGTGATTAAGCTCCATAATATAATTTCCTTACCAAGATTTGTCTTGCTGACCAAAACAATGCTCATTTAATGAATGCGCCACTGAGCGGAAGATGCTCGGACCGTCTGCACATAGCATTCGCCTCGCTATGCAGTGATTCACCGACTGGAACATTGTTAGGATTTATTCGAGGATATAGGAACATAACTAATACCCAAAGAGAAACGGCAACATAAGTGCGGGATATTTGATCTAGGCTCTCACACAGTCTGGCGTGGACTTCGCCTTTCGTTCCGCGTTTGTTTGAAAGGTCTAAAGGTCCGTGGTTTTTTGCTCTGAAACTGCTGCTCACAGAATTTCTAGTACTTCGCTTCCTGGATTTATAATTTCATAATTTCCGACATGTACTTAACAATGCGATTTATAATTAAAGCGATAGCTTACAGTGCGGTGTAACGAGCGGCCCAAGCATGGCGGTCACTCGCAGAAGTCGCAGTTGGTCGCAGACGTCGCCGCAACCACACGCGTGCTGGTTAGGGCACTAACTTGGCAATTATAACAATCGCGCGGATAATTTGTCGCGTTCTCTTAATTACTCAATTCTGTTGTTCTCTGAGATACGTAAACATACACAAACAATCATTGTAATAAGTGCTTCTAAAGAAAACTATTTATTACTATCAAAATAAAAAGCGTCAAACAATGGTAAAATAAAGAATGTTGGTCAAGGAGTGTTTAATAAAGTGGAAAACATCGCCGATAAGATAAAGCTATAATACCTCGACAATAAATGTTATCGCGGTTCGTAATAAAGTGCAGTTCGAGAAGAGCCAGTGCAAAAATTGCGTCCTTCCTTTCTATTCAAGCGGCAGAGGCGATGCTGCAATCTAGTCGCCTGCGCACACACAACATTTGTTGACGCATGCTGCAGATGTTAGAATTCGAAAACAGCGCGCGCCGCCGTGTGTGTATTTTCTACGAATAAGTGCAACAATACCTGACGGGTAATCAGTGACGTTAATCATGGGGCAGCGCTCCGAAGTGGCCACGCCTGACAATAGTGACGAGGAGAGCGGAGACGCCTTCACTGATGGAGATTTTGGTGATTCCGATGATGAGACGATCGTTGAACGCCTTGATGAAGCTAAGCCTGCTGACATACCGATCAATGAAGCTGTAAAAGATGATATTCAGAAGAGTGCGGCTACTAATGGTCACTCTAATGGTAGTGTAGATGAGCAGTCCAGAATCAATGGCCGTAAAAATAGTGAAGCCCATTCGATTGATATGGAAAACCAAAGTTTAGTATTATCGGATTTGCGCCGAGATTCACACGGCGATCAGAATCCTTCAATCGTTGGCATTCTCGGCGATCAGCAGAATCATGTACGTATGGCAAATTGTTAAGTGTTGACCTCATAACTTTCTTTGAATTTGTATTGTGCCATGCTATATCCGAAATATTTTCCGTTTCCCAAAACGATTTGCAGGTGAGTCACGTCCATCTGCTTGTGGCTTCCCTTCCCTTTACTTACAATATTGTCTTTGTAAAATTTAAGTAAGTAATATAGACGGTAATTTAAATGGTGGCCCCAAACACGCCTAGTTAGGAATTATCTTATCTCACTATAAATATTTCGCTACGTTCTGTGCAATTTGAAGGTCGCGGCCTAATATAAAGTTGTCTCAGGTGAATATCGTTTACTTTAGTCGCCAGTTTGCCATTAATGTACTATTCAAGTATTTTGAGGAAAATAGTACAAGTAGCCACATTAAGTGTTACCTACTTAAGGTATAATATTGTCGTGACTGTGAAATTTGTATTATTACGATACTCTAGTGGTCAGGTTAGAGCTCTGTATAGTATGTTCGTAATCGCACCGGTGCTGCGGTGAGATGACCTCGTGCTGCTAGATTGCATCGATATGACGTTTCCGGAGAGCTTGTTAGCACTCGGCTGTAAACTCTTGGTCCTTTATGTAAGTCACTTTTTCACCTCTAAATAAATGAACTAGAATATCGAAGCAACGGATTTCAATGGGGTATTGTTTCTTATATCTTCCTTACACTTGTGGCATATTTTAATACATTATGTTTAATATAATGGTCAGTAACACGTGACATCAGCTATTAACACTTTTGTGATGGTGTTGTCACGCCTGGTGACATCATAGCGCAGACAGCCTCAACATGTCACCGCTGCAGCTACTATTATGTCTGGCCACTCGTATTTTGATCCTTTATGTAAGTAACTAAGCCTTGATTAAGTATATCACTACGCCTCGAACAAGTTTTTGCTCGCGTATTAATTACACAGATCTTGTGACTGTTTGGTCAGCCACAACCGTCGTATTTATGTCCTTGTTGTCCTTTCTGTCGTATAGCTAACTTTTAACGATTCGAATGATAAAAAAGGGTGTCTGCATGTTTTTTTTTTAAATCTTGTATGTTTATCCGTATTGTGCTTAATATATTTATTCGCTTAGGTGTTTATTTTCTCTAAATGTATTGTATCATATCATCGACTAGTATGAATTCAACAATATCATTACTGGGATGTTTTCATTCAACACGTGTGCTTTGCTTTAGCAACATGTTGATGATATGTGTGTTCGCTCACTGCTCGCTTCCATGTTCCAAGTCCGACGCATCCTTGAGTTATATGTTTGTATAACAATATAAACAATTAACGTTAAGCTAAGCAACAGCGACAATTTGTCACGCAGCGTTCACCCGTTGTCTTCGACACTCATTTTCTGACATTTATTATTCACATTCAAATGACTGTTTACAATTCCAAAGACATATTCCAAATTTGTACCTTAGAGAAGCCACGAATTTTTGCCCACGTATTTGTAAATACCTAATTCTTTTTTTTCTGTCATCGTAGATTCCTAACATAAAAACAAATTATGCAACAGGTGATAAGTATGAATAAGACATTTTATTTCGTTGAGCAATCAAACAATTACCGGAAATGAAAACCGTATCAAATAAACCAACAAATTAGACAAATGGTATATAACTGGCCTTATGTGACGGGCAGTCATACAAATGACAGTAATAAAATAACGGGCAAAACGTTATTACTTTTGTTTTGTTGTTAAAATCAAAAGCGAATTACAACTTGGTAATAGGCTTTAAATTAGATAATTTGAATGGAATGGGACCATAATCGCTTTATCTTTCAATCAGTTGGAAGTGCATTAGCAATAAAAATGTCGACGGATTGGTAAACACCAGCGACAGGATTGGAGGTGCCAACCCTGTCACGCCACTACGCCCGCGCCCGAGATTATCGCCCTTTAACTGGAACACCTCTGCTTATCCTTGCTGGTAAATAACTATCATTTCGGTTCTCAATTAGTCAATTGGTTTCTAACCGCGCAATATAGTACATTATTCATTTATCGCCCCATATCGGGGCAGCTACTTTACCGTTTAAATTCTTGAAGTCGTCACCTCCTTGAAGCGAATGCTCCTCATTTGGAGCGATAGCTTCACCAATTGAGTCGTCCACGTGTTTACTAGGAGCAGCGGTGGGGAATGACCGTCGTATCCTTAAAGCATTGTGTTCAAGGATGATGTCACCACTGCCGGCTACACACATTTTATTTACTTTGTGCCATGTGGTGTGAATCACATTTTTTTATATATATTTTGTGTTGTAAATATTTGATGGCAGTCGCTATGACGTAACCCGTAACGAATCTTCTGCAAAACTTCTGTAAAGATTTTCAATACTTACTTCAGAATGTTTTATCGCTTTTTTCGTTATCACACTTGGGTGAGCTCATTCTGTAATCGATTCGTTCATTAACCGATTGTGATATCTTTTGTTTTTAGGGTTTTTGTTCGTCTTGCGTCTGGCTAGTTTTGATGTATTAATATTATGTTGTACACCTTTCATCATGTTTGTGTTATTCGTTTCATAATTTTCGTCAATTATCTACAACTTTTGGGAGCAGCTGCGTTGTATCGATAATTTCGAGTTTTGTTAAAAATTCTGTTCTTCTCGCGTTGTGTGTACTAATATGCATGCCGGTTGCAAGTGATGGTCGGAATACTCAAGATAAGTCTGTAATAATAGTTGACTGTGATGCGAACCAAGGAAGGGCAGGCAGTGTTATCGCATTGTTACACCAGCGCTTCCCGTCACCCGCATTTTACTGTTACTTTAGACTTCACGCCCGTATACATGAGGTCGACTGCGCATAATTTTCACATTATAACATTTTAACTATCAAACAAAACACTTTACCTATCCTGTAATTTTTTTGCAATTTGTGCTTGAAGAATTCGGCGACATACTCATTTCATTCAACTGACACTGCGTAAGCAAGGAACAATTCGTTTGTTTCTTTTGTCTTTCTGACCATAATTTTACGATTGTATTTTGAATATCTATTTAGCAGTATTATGAATTTTATCTAAACAGACGACTGTGAAGGCCACAAGCACCAATAAACGGAAGCTATATGCTGTTTGTCAATGAGCAATAGACTTATGTGAGCCTACTTACAAAAGCAAAACAACTGTCTCATGTTGCTGTACTATTTGGTCTCATATAGTTGTATAAATTAAATCATTAGATTAAAAAATCTGCTTAAGTGTTCTCAACATTATTAGAACAAAAAAATCAATCTGCCTAGTCTTTTCCCAACTATATTGGGGTCGGCTTCCAGTCTAACCGGATGCAGCTGAATACCAGTATTTTAAATGAAGCGACTGCCAATCTGACCTCCACAACCCAGTAACTGGGTAATACGATACCCCTTGGTAAGACTGGTGGTCAGACTTTCGGGCTTCTGACGACCCGTAACGACTGTCAAAGTGCTTTCCGAGGCACGGAGGAGTCTCGGTATGTAAAGATGGTCACCCATCCACAGACCAACCCCGGCAAGCGTAGCTTAACCTGATGGATCGACCCGTGCGGCAGTTATTACTTAGCCACTAGCTCCTCCACAACATTATTAGAACAATAAACAGCGAAATCATATTTTATTGAAATAAATGCATATTAACATATCCAACTAGGTAATTATTTACTAATGGACGCGTGTCTAGAGCAGGGATTCCCTAATCCCGTGTTCTGTGAATTATGTGATTTGTGCCTTGGTCTGGGCAGACCGAGCGAGCCCACACCCACGATAAGCCATGCTTTATGACCCCATCATTGTCTTACGCCATCAAAACACACTCATTTAGCGCTCCATTTTTCGCTCTTACAAACTATTTATACCTAACGGAGCTCTTGACGGTGATTAGAAAGTTTTTGTCCCAACTATTTTAATTGCCATCATTTGGCAAGGCTCTTAGCTATAACCCAATGGTTGTCGTAATTATGTCAATTTTGCGTAATACTCATTGTTTGTTTTAAAACTAGGTCATACGTAATACGTATCAAATCCAACTGCATGGCGGCATTGTACTAAATTGCCTATTATTTACAAATGCGATCACATCGTTTGCAAATTAGCTACTTACATGGTGGCCATGGTGGGCGATTGTTGTTAAATCAAGTCAAATGAAGCTTATTTGTTGTATTTGTAACTGTAAACTTTATTTAGACGTGATTTCTTGGCACAAATATTTTGAAGAATGTGCTATCTACTTTAAAAAATCAACCTTCACCAAATCTCCTTACCTGATTGACAGCATGACAAGCTAATCTCTACGCCGGAGTACACTATGACAGATACCGTTTACTTCCTCACCGCGAGGTGTAATTAATGGCTCGCTTTCGACACTCTTTCAACACCTTCTTTTCATAGTAATGATGTAAGGTCGTTAGCACATCGTATACAATTCAAATTTATGTTGGATTTTTGTTCCGTCACAGAATCCCAACTAATATTATAAATGCGAAAGTGAGTTTGTTTGTTTGTTACGCTTAAACGGCTTAACGGATTTGATGAAATTTGGCACATGAGTAGACCAGAACCTGGGTACATAGGATACTTTTTATTCCGATATTCCCACGAAACCGAGACTTTGCGGGTGAGACCGCGGGACGCAGCTAGTAAAAGTACTAGTTCTGTTTTTACTTTCGATGAGAGAATTAATGTTATTTTATTGAACATTTGGAGCAATGAAAGCTGTATGAATATTAGGTTTTTTTTTTTCTGAAAGTCATTCACACAAGTCATTCGTCTCGAAGGACCAAAGACTTAGGTCTTTGGTCCTTCGAGACGAATGACTTAATGATAGAAGGACCAAGCCTGTAAGTGGTGCACTAGGCTGAGTGATTGATTGAGTCCTCTTGTAATTTGTATTGCGTTTCAGATTAATTGTGCAATAGCAATAACTGACATCATCGGATATTTATAGATTCATCATGTTTTGTAAATCATCTCGTAAAACGGAAATTATAAATATCATTATATCAATAGATCTTGTCTATAAATAAAAATAATAGGAGGGGTGTGAGTATCTAAATCCAACATTCAGTAATAATTATACTTAGTTCTGAACGGACACTTTAATTCAAGGGAAATCCATTTCACATTTCGTTCTTTATGGGCTAAATGACTAGACTAGCAAAATCTTTCAGTAATTAAAACCATTATAATGGCCAGCTAGTCAACTAAGGTACGACACAAAATATCTGCAAAGTCTATAACAAAAATAAACCTCTTAACACCTTCAACACCGATTACATTAACCGGTGTGCGTGCTAATTGGAGACGCGTAACTTACGACCACGATGTTCCGCCCACTACACAGTTTGCGCAAGCGCAGCCTCACCGCTCGCTGGCAACGCTTTGAAATATCATATTAATTTAATTAATCAGCCGTTAAGAACTAAGCTTGTGTTTCAGTCCCCTCAGTGAGTGCTGCCAACTGATTTAGTTTGAATCATCGATGATCTGAATTTGTCTCGTTCAGTTTGCTAGACGAGACGTTTGCCTGGGACGGAGTAAAGCGGCGACCAGCTAACCTTTTTTTTATTCAATTTTGAATTAACGAAGCAGTTTTCAAGTAATTAGTTCAGCAGAACTGGTAGTAGGCACGGTTGAGGTATGGTATTAAGTACAGGACAACTAATTGCACCAGCTAGGCAGCTAATTCTCCTTGTGTGTCATTGCCAACAGAACAATTTGGCTAATCCCTCGATTCCTTGGTCGACTTTAAACTCTGATGTACTGAAGATTTCAACTAATGTTCTTTACAAATAACCTATAATATCTAAAGTTGCCGTGTGTTCCTTCCAGGCGGAGCAAAGGTTAGCAGCGCGGCGAGCGGCGCGGGCTGAAGCGCGAGAAATACGCATGCGTGAGCTGGAGAGACAGCAGCGCGAACAGGAGGACCATGCGGACAAGGCGTACGATATGTATTCCGGAAAGACACCAGGTAGGTCCTAGAGTAATCACCACGCTAGCAGCAGATACGCACGTGAGCTGTAGAGGCACTAGCGCGAGCTGGAGGACCATGCGGACAAGGCGTACGATATGTATGTTCGATATGCAAGACCACAGGTATATATAGGCTCAGCTGTACAACCTCTAAAATGATTTAAAACTATTCTTATGCTGTAACTTGCAGATGCTCAAATAACAAATAGGTACAGTGCCACAAGGATCTTTTAGTTTTTTTTAGTTTGTATATTAAACATTTGTGAAATCCTTGTACTTGCAACTATAGCAAAAACTTCTTGTTCAACAAAATTTTTAACAGACTGGCTGACCGTACTAGCAGTAAATTCTACCTACAAAGCTGTTGACACATTTAACACCTAAGAATTTGACAGTTCCGTATCTTTTTGTTTTTTAACAGATTTTAGTTACAAAAAAATAGCAATACACCAGCATTGTGCATTATGAACTTCAAGATATAAATTAATCTCTACGATGATCTGTTCCTGTTTGCAGAGGCGGTGGGTCGTCGCGGCGTCACGAGACTGACGGCGCTCAGCCCGGCCGTACACTCCCCGAGACGAAGCTCTGAAGACTCCGTCGATGATGGCTTCAGCATCAAGGATCTTAGGGTACGTATCATTAATATATGTGTTTATGGACGTTCTTCATGAGTCTAATATTTCAATTGCAAGCCAAATATTGGTCTGCAAACTTACGATGATAAAATCAGAATTGTTACCGCAAACTAGCATAAATGTTTTAAGCATTATGATTTTTTAACAGACTGAACTGGCTTTCTTGATTCTTGACGAAGTTTTAGCAATGTATTATCTACAAGCAGTGCTAGTAATGTCAATTATTGATATTTAGCAATAATTTCATTAGCATGTGAATTCTTGCTATGCTATTTGCTAATATGACGATAATTGATATTTATGAAGTATGCGAATTTTGTTAATACTTCTACTATTACCTCCTATTGTTTATAGGTAGATATTAAGTTCACACTATTATCTATTTAAGTACAATAATAAGCACAAGACGAAAGAATTTAATTACTGTATAACGAAATTAACGAATACTCACTATCACTTGCCAAAACGTACTGAACTTTGGCACAAAACGACGCGCGTCAAGCGCGTGTCACACACACCAAATATTATTAAATAATCACGAATTCATTCAATCAATACACGACCTTAAGTACGAACAAATCAAAGACAATAAGGTAATAATTGCTAAACAGAAATCATCGCACCACCCTGCTAAATCTGCTAATGCTAATAATTTAAATATAATAATACAATCACAAGCATTCATTCAATATACAACCCTAAGTACGCGCAAATGAAAGTTATTAAGATAACAATTGCTTAACCCATTCTTCGCAAATTCGCAGAACCTGCTAATAAATTTCACTTGCGAATTCACGAGAAACGGTCAAGTGAAACCGATAGATTTAGTATTCCCGACTTCCCGTGGGTGCGACGGAGAGCGCACGCTACCGCTGCGTGCGTCGACGCTCTGACGTATGATAGTATCAAAAAATACGAAGAAGCGATTAATTCATTTAGCATTTCACAGAATTTCGCAACTACATTTCATTTGCTATATGCTAAATGAGCAATCGCATGCTAACAATGAATGCGATTGCTAATTAATCCATCACTAAGCAGTGCGCCCGAGGGTATTTACTTCCATATAAACTTTTATCCCTTTTAGAGAATGATTTTTCAGAAATCTTTACCTAGTGCGCTCACCTTCGTTATATATGAAGCTCTTGTGCAAAATTTCATGGTTCTAAACCCAGGCTGCGCGCTGTCGGTCATTGAATTTAAGATTTTTATTTAGTAGATTGGACTAATAAGGTTCCTGGTGTTTCCAGCATGAGTTGAAGGAGGTAGAGGAGAAGTTCCGCAAGGCGATGATCTTGAACGCGCAGCTGGACAACGACAAGGCGGCGCTTGGCTACCAGTTAGAGCTGCTTAAGGACAGGATAGAGGAGTTGCACGAGGAGTACGCGCAGCTGCAGGTAAATAACCATCGATCATGGAGTGACAGATTATTCCGTATGGTAGTCCAGATGGCCTACAAATGAGGCTGAGAATCAGCACTTTAAGATCTAGCAATTTTTCAAACACTGTCAACTTTTACAACCAGACTTTTACAAAACGACGTTAGATGGTCAAGGATTTCTGCAAAGTAACGCCTGATTCCATAACTTTTCTAAAGACTTCACTTCTACGTTCACGATGTCTAACAGTAGACTGAGAAGTGAGAAGCACTTGTAGACACCAAAAATAAGTCTGATCATGATGCAAACACAGTCCTCTACAATGTTGTTTTTGTTTTATGATTGCAGCTTACGATAAATTCATTCATAAAAAAATCAACTCTTATTTCCAGCGCGAACACAGAGAAAAGTGCTCATCATTCGAGCGTCTAAAGCGAGAACACGAGTCCGTAACTCGCGAGCTGAGCGCGGCACGAGACGCGGTGCGAGCGCGAGACGCGGCGGCTGCGGGCGCGGGCTTCGCCTTCGTGGACGCGGCGGCCTTGGACGCGGCCGCGCGGGACACTGCGGGCGCCGCGGTCGGGGCCGTGCCCGCGCTGGCGCTGGTCACGCACCAGGCGCACCAGCTGCTCAACGATGCTGGGGAGGGCACGCTCGGTACGTAACGCTACACTCTAGACGCGGCCGCGCGGGACACTGCGGGCGCCGCGGTCGGGGCCGTGCCCGCGCTGGCGCTGGTCACGCACCAGGCGCACCAGCTGCTCAACGATGCTGGGGAGGGCACGCTCGGTACGTAACGCTACACTCTAGACGCGGCCGCGCGGGACACTGCGGGCGCCGCGGTCGGGGCCGTGCCCGCGCTGGCGCTGGTCACGCACCAGGCGCACCAGCTGCTCAACGATGCTGGGGAGGGCACGCTCGGTACGTAACGCTACACTCTAGACGCGGCCGCGCGGGACACTGCGGGCGCCGCGGTCGGGGCCGTGCCCGCGCTGGCGCTGGTCACGCACCAGGCGCACCAGCTGCTCAACGATGCTGGGGAGGGCACGCTCGGTACGTAACGCTACACTCTAGACGCGGCCGCGCGGGACACTGCGGGCGCCGCGGTCGGGGCCGTGCCCGCGCTGGCGCTGGTCACGCACCAGGCGCACCAGCTGCTCAACGATGCTGGGGAGGGCACGCTCGGTACGTAACGCTACACTCTAGACGCGGCCGCGCGGGACACTGCGGGCGCCGCGGTCGGGGCCGTGCTCGCTGCTCAATGACGTTCATACTTCTGGCCATACCCGTACGCCCGCCGGTTGCGAGTACTACGCACCTAACCTTTTTGAAGAACATAATTCCAGAAATCCTTATCCATTTTTCATCTCAAAACATATAAACAGTGTGGCATTACATGCGAACTACGCATTACACTGACTTCACGCAAAATCCTACATCGCGCAAGCAGCGTTTACCGCGCGACGAGTATACAATGTGGATCTGGACTTACGACATTAAATTAAAAGGAGCATAGTACTAGTCCATAGAAACATTTTAAAAGACGAAGATTAGTAGTTAATGGAAAATTGAAAAATTGCAATTTTCAAACAAAATAAATAGCAGAATCAACTGCATAAAAAGTAAACACGCTTTATCTACGAAAAGTCACTAACCTGTTGCGCGGCCCGATGCGGGTCGCGGCGGGGGGCGGCGCCTGCGCTGCGGTGCGGGGCGTAGGTGGACGTGGGTAGGTAGTTTAGTCGGAGAACAACAAATTAGCGGCCTAAACTCACTAAGTTGCGCGTTGTTAATTAAAAGATCACTGATTGAATCATTAATCACATAATATCACATCACAATCAGAATTTACATCAATAGTCAAATTTATAAATTTTCAAGGTTTCCACCGTTGTTCATTATGCACAAGCGACATCGATACCTAATTAACTAATATTAAACTAACACTGAACAATAAGTCACCCTAAATCGTCTTAATCACAAATAACAACTAAATTTTTTCACAAAATCACAACAATGCGCGCGCGGCTCGTCTCGTGATAAAAAAAAGTAGCCGTGTGCGTTCCTCAAAGGGCGCCGCCTGACTGGACTTCACTGGACCGAGTCCCGAGACTTTTTGCCGAAAAAATTCCGCTCACACACACACTCGCAATTGTCTATGCACCACTAATGCATAATTTGCGGAAGTAATATTTCTTTTTCTTTCTAATTGTAGTATTATTTTGTGGGACTGGGCGGGGCGCGTCAGAGTGGAATCGTATGACACCTTTCTCTGTCTCTCAAGCATATTGAGACGTATAGGATAGAATCGTACGTTTTGCACAGGTTCTTGACCTTACAATGTTTACCTATTATTACGGACTCAGATCTACATCATGTAGAAAAATAAGAAAATGAAAAATAATTTCCTGTGGCTAAAGTATTCATTGGATTTGATTGATTTTTTGTATACGGGTAAAGAACATGACACTCTTTATGTGGTTTTATGGAATGTCAATCGTCCTGCTCCACATTGTATATGCAACGTCCCGAGGTCAATCTTCAGATAGTTGCCCACCAGACAACACCCGTCTGGTCGGAGGGTTCTCCCTTTTTTTTTGAGGATGAGTGATTTTGACACCCTGTTCCTCATGCCTCTATAACAGTATCGTTGCAAAATAACTACTAGTGAGTGGTGATATGAAGAATTTTGCTGAAAATTAAGCAGTTTATGGCCCAGATCAACTTCTTGCCGAATAACACCCGAATAAAATAAGCCGAGTAATCGAATTCTAAGAATCTACGCGATAAACACAAACATCTATTTCAAACCATTTACAAATTATAAACGAAAACAATCCATCGTTACAGACGTGCGGTTGCAAAAGCTGTTGACCTCGAAGCAGGCGCTGGAGTCGGAAGTGCGCAAACTGAAGCTGCAGCTGAATGAAGAACGCGCCGCGCGACAGAACGGAGTCACCAACCATCACGACCAAGAGTACGAGAATGAACGTGAGTATACTAACACTTCTGCGCGTCACGAGGGCGATGACCCTGCGATCAGCTGGTTTTATTACTTTTAGCCCCGGTTCGTACGGGCATTTTTTTACGCCCATAGCACACCGCCGCGGAACCATAGCAGCGAAACAGCAGTAGTTTAATTCAATAGACTAGCGTCATGTTCCGCTACTCAAATCGGATGAGAGTAGCGGAAAATGACGCGAGTCTATTGAATTCAACTACTGCGGTTTCGCTGCTAATTGAGGCGTTGAGTGCCTCCAACGCCTCAAAAAAATACACTGTTGTATTTTCAACTCTCGGTGCTAAGCAGTGCGTTGAAAATCCAGTGCGCAATAAAAAATCGAAGCATTAAACAATTGTCCGTGGGTACGAGGGTTTATAGAGTTGGTGAAACTTCACAGACGTGATCTACTATAAATTGTAACAGCGAATCAATTATCACGCCTCCCCCAAGACCTAGGCTAAATATTTGTTGATATTCGTTATGCAAAAACGCGAAATTTCGTGGGAATTCCAGTACCATGATATCCGAAAAATTTCGCCAACGAATTAAAAAGGACGTTACCATTAACAGCGCTAGACATCATGAAACATGCTGAATTAACTAGTGCTATATTTTTGTTATTTTGCAACTGTGTAAATTATAGTGAGAAAAGCTTATAAATATCAATCGATCTGCCTGTCTAGCCTTTTCCCAACTATGTTAGGGTTGGCTTCCAGTCGCACTGGATGTAGCTGAATACCAGCATTTTACATGAAGCGATTGCCTATCTGACCTCCACAATCCAGTTACTGGGTAATACGATATTCCTTGTTCAGACTTTTGGGTTTTTGACTACCCGTACTGTCAAGGATCTACGAATGATAGGTTGGGGCACGGAGGGGTCTCGATATGAAAAGAAAAGTTAATAAATATATATAAAATAAAAAATCCTCTTCCTCCTAAATGTGGAGGCATTTTACCGTAGAGGAATAGCTCATACCGAACTAAAAATATCAGTAACGTGATAACGAGGCGGACTGCTCAGACTGCTTCGAACGTGCATTTGTAAGTTACTCTTGATTTTTGAGCACTATCGAATGTCATTTTAGTCACCGAAGCTATCAATCTTCCTCAGTGGAAACAGTCCGCAAATCGGTGGCGGACGCGAAGGGCCGCGCGGCGCGGGCGGAGGCCGAGGCGGCGCTGCAGGCGGCGCACGTGGCGCGCCTGGAGGCGCAGCTGGCGAGGCTGCGCGCGCGCCAGGAGCACCAGGACGGGCACGAGGAGCAGCTCAAGCAGGAGCGCCGCAAGCTGCAGAGAGAGGTAACCCTACTGCCATTATCTATCGAAACTTAGCTTAACTGTTCCGAACCTACTTCTTACATTTTAGCCTAGTTATATCAGTAAGGAACAAAGTTCACATAGAAAGTAGCACACAAATGTGTCTACCTAAATCAACTTCAAATAGGTAACAATCTAGCCGCAATCATGGACCCATCTACGCAACGAGGTATAAAATGACATATGCTATTTTAAGATATATATGACGTGATTTAATTTTCAGGAAGTCGTTGACTTCTGGGCCGTTATCAATAATGGCGACAGTTAACGGTACGGTCGCGCAAACTACTCACGGAGTGTGCTACCCTAAACACGCAACCGATACCTACGTAATGCTCTGTGCAATAATACTGTGATAATATGTACCCTACACTCCTGTGTGCTCGCTCTATGTCAATCAAATGCTAAATGTTTACTAAATAATATGTAAATATAACGTTTGACCCCATCTGCATGTTTATATTATGTAAAATAAAACTTCTATTTATGTTTAAAAGCGTTGTAAAATACAATAAATGAAACGCTCTATAACTCTATATTGCTATTACCGATTACATGTAGATGTCAAGTTTTACGAATAAATCTGTACATAACGCTACCAATTCCTTGGACGCGATTTGCGACCTTATAGCAATAAACTAAGAGTGTAAATTAATTGCAGGCTCGGGAAGCACTCAATCGGGTTGAAGAATTGGAGACTGAGAACAGCCACCTCACGAAACGACTCGACAAACTCAAGAACGCGAAGTCTGCACTCCTGAAAGACCTGTGACAGAGATAACAAAGCAACTTATGAAATAATACGACGAGTTACTGCGCAATCGCAGGGAACGTAGACTCAGCCTGTGTATGAGGTCTGAGGACTACCTGTATGTACTGACTGAGATAAAACCGAGAAAAAAATGCATTAACATTCTTGTAAATGTTAGTCACCTTACATTTACAAAATGTTTCATAGGATTTGCATGAGTGAGTCAGAATACCACGTTATAACATTAGAGTATTCAGTGGATAATTTATATAATAATCTAATATCCTCAAAATAATAATTTGATTTCTTATTAATTCTATTAACTTGACAATTTATCATTTCGACCTGTATTATGTGGATCATAAAATAAATATTATCTTTTATTTGATATTAAAAAGTCGCACGCAATACATTTTCACGCGAACTGCTATATAGTCTGCAGATGCCTGAGAAATATTGCGTATGTGATTTAAATAATTATGGAGAACTGGTAAGTACGTGAGGCGTGTACGTGTATGTTATGACTGAGTGAAAAGTAGACTAATTCATTAAGTATTACATATAACAAAGTATGTATAAATATGCAATTATTATTCATATTATGAGCCCATCTAATACTTGGTGAATTAGTACTATACAATGCTGGCATTTCCACTTGGGATGTAATAAGTCATTCAGATGAAGGCTGCGCGACGGCGAGGCCTTCATCGTCTGTAAGATATTATTGTTCGGTTGGCTCAGACGTGGCAACGCTAGATAAGCTGCGTACTAGATTTATACGTCTATATACATTTTGGATACTTATTAGTGGGAAAATGAGTCAGACTGAATGCAATACTGTCCCGTCTGAACCAACGCTTATGGGGTTACCAACAACATTTTTGCATAATTAAAATGCTTGCAACACTATCAATGAATTATCACAACACGTCACGGCCAAGCAATCATGTTGTAGGATAGCCTCTACAAATAATTTGGTTGTATTATGTATAACCGCTAAATAACTATTGTAAATCGCTTTTATAATTGAATATTCCCTGTAAAATATGAGAATAATGTGTATAATTAATGTTTTGTTTAATTTTAATGAATAATTATTTATTTTAACTATGTTCGTATTTTCTGTTTAGGTATTATATGTAAGAGTTTTATTTAGCTTGCCGAATTCATTCGCTTTGTTACTAATAATAAATTGGAGTGATCGATTTGTTACTTGCCATTGGTATCACAAATTCAAATAGTTAAGTTTTGACGCAACTCTTTATTGCTTCACACTTTGTCGTACATGCGAGTTTAATTAATTATAATGCTTTTATCTGTACCCTAATTACGTAATACACGATCAATCGGAATTTGAATCGTTTTGAAAGAAATTGCTAATCCATTGCTACAAAAGTTCGAAAAAAAAAACTGCTCAACAACGTAAATACCGCAATGAATGTTGTTGAACTGTCAAAATGAAACAAATTTGTCGTAATTGTTTACGAAAATGAGTTGCGTAATTAGATAGCTGTAATATAATTGCTCAAAATTGTATCCCATGAGTATGTGATAGTCTATTGAGAGGGTAAAACGTCCAATAGGATTAGGGACTCGAAGACGGGAGTTTTTGTGGGACTGACCATTGTATTTTTTATATTTCGAGATTTTTTATTCACGATTCTACAAAGTTACCATGCTGTTTAACTGATATCATTGTAAATTATTTTTATCTTGTTATTGTGGCATTCTTTAATTACAATACTGTGAACATTTCGATTAGATCTCGAATTAGTTGAGTGTAGGAGAAAAACTGAATAAAACGTAGTAGTATCTTACGATGTACAGGAGATTATCGAACTTGTCGCTTATATATAAATATAGTTGTTAGTGATGCTCACTTTAACGTATAGTGCCATGGCGCACCAAAATGTATTAGTAAAACAATAATATGTGTATTGTAGTTACGAGTAGTAATGAATTGGAAATGCGGGTAGCGGTAGAGGCGCGCGCTTCTCAGATGTTTATATGTACTGCGCATGCGTGTTACATGTAGGTATATCTGTAGATTTTTTATTAAAATGTTACTCTTACGGCGTCAAATTACAACTTAATAGTCAATTTTGTTTTGTTTAAACACGCAGGGCTTTGCGCTCGCTGCATGAGGAAAATATTGTACGTATTGGTGTCAATTTAGATTAGTTGACAGTGAATAGATAAGAACCACCCACCACAGACATCGCTCTGGTTAAAGTCAGCCACCAATTTGTATCAAAACTGATATCAAGCCAGAACTCTGCGTGTTTGCTCGCCAACATTATCACAGTCCTTGCGTCTCGTATTTGGATATACCATAGAGTCTGTATGTAGACAGTATTGTAGTATGTATAGTTGTCATCTATGTAATATGAGGATAGTTTACCGTCCACATACAGGCTCAAGCGGACGTGTGGCGGCCGGACAGTGTTTCTTCGGCCTGCATAGTAAAGATCAACGTCAGTATAATTTGTAAGTAGGAACGTAATCTTTTTAAGTACGATGTATGTATTTTGGTGCTGCATTACTAATTTATTTGTTTTCAATTTAACTATGAATGACCAACTGTCTTTTTATATGAAGCGAAAACAGAATTAATATTGTATAAATTTGAATATTTTGAATAAATTTCGCTCTGAATGTGTTCTTTGATTTTGATCTCTCGTTTCCTGATGGTTAGTTTTTGCTATAACAAAACATTTTGCAAGAACTACCTCTTGTCGACACTTTCCTTCCGCGCGCGCGCACACAAACCAATTGTAATTTAGCCAAGGAGGGTTGAATAAGTCCTGGAGGGTTTGGGGGTGAATATAAGCACACTAATCACGATAAATGACGATATTATGGGCGTTACCTCACGAAGAACATTGACGTATCTGTTTGAAATTGAAAAGGCCAAATTGATGATTGACCGCTCGTAGTGACTGAGCGATCCGATTTTAATTATAAGAATAGCAACTATACTTAGATACAGACGAAAGAAACGCTCAACGCGCTAGGTCTAAAAGCATGAAATTGTCAAAAGTTCCCTGTTCATATAACGAAGGGGAGAGGGTTAAATAGGAGAAAAAAGTTTATATTGAAGTTTGTTAGTAATGTGAAGTTGTGTTCCAAGCGCGCCTATGAGAGATGTCAGCACGACGACGGTAATATTATCATACAGTATTGTAACTCGACCGTATCTTGGAAATAAATGCCTACAGCCGCGCGGTACGTAAACATGCGATAGGGCTGCCCGCCTCCAGCATTTTAATTACATTTGTCTACTTTGTGACGAGTAATTTTAATAACTTTTTATCTCAGCTTATTAACGTCTCTATAAATTAGGTACCTACAACTCGCAACAACTCAAAACAAAAATTCTTTGGTCACCAATGCCAAGCTGAACAGCTCGCTACGAATGTTTTAAAATCACAACCCTCTCAAACATCTAATTATTCTGTGAATATTTCATAATTCTATTGTTGTTGTTATTAATACCGAGAACAAAAAACGGTTTTTAGTGGTATATGTTATAGCAGCAGCAAAAATATTTAACCTGAGACAACTATCTAGTGACAGACAGACGGTCAAATTTATTTTTTCTAGTAATATTCATACACACAGTACCTACAATATACAACTATTATTAATAATAAAATACGTCTTTACTTTGAATTATACAAACTAACAAAACAAAACACACATGCCCGAGGTTTTAACACAAGCGTACCTACCGTATCATGATTCATGATCCGCCTATAACTACCTATTTCACTAGTATCAATCACTTTCCTTTACTCTATTCACTTTATTTATTTAATCCAGACATCTTTTTCTTCGGGATATAAAAGGAAATACTTATCCACTAAAAAGACACACATTATGTACCTACCTACCTACCTACTAGTAAGTAACATTATTTTATAGTCTTACCTTTCAGTTTCCAGGTAATCTAAAAAAAGTTATCTCTGGATGCGTTATTGGCGAATTCATGCAACCAAAAACAGCACAATATATCTTATTTGTCATACTAGCTGACCCGTATCACTAAGGGGTATGAAAAATAGATGTTAGCCGATTCTCAGACCTACTCAATATGCTCACAAAATTTAATGAGAATCGGTCAAGCCGTTTCGGAGGAGTACGGGAACGAACATTGTGACACGAGAATTTTATTTATAAGATTAAATATGTAGGTACTTGAACTTATTTTTAGTGAAAAATTGCGCGGTTATTGTTAAATAAACAACACGCCGCGCCGTCCGCTTGTCACTGCGGACCAGTCGCGACTCTGCATGCCGAGCGGATGCCGAGATCGAGGCGCGTAGGCATAGCTCGCGCTTCGTCCGTTTGTATGAAGTTGGAATACTGTATGATAATATTACTGTGGCACGACTGACGGGGTCCGATAGGACCGATGTTCTCTGTGGGACCGATGCCTACCGGGTTCGCGGGAAAGTCCAAAAGGGATACTTTGGCCCCAGGCAACGTACAGACAACTGAAGGAAAACGGGTGGGTTTTAGTCAGTAAGAGTCTGACACGCCCTCCCGCTCCGGCCAGAGCGGGAGAAGTTATTTGATAACTTCCCAAACAAAAAATGGTATTTAGATCGATTTTTGGGCTCATTCCCTCAAGCTATTACACACGTGTGACTGACATTGGCATGGCCACCATCAAGGATTTTAGTTTTAATAACACGAAATTTTTTTCGCTAAATTAGTCGAAAGGAGAATGGGCAAAAATGTATGGAACTTGGGACCACCCTCCAATAGCAATAAGATGTATGTCGTTGGATAGGGCTTTTCATTTAGAACAACAATTGTTATGACAGTTTTGTTGTTATAGCTGTCCGTTCGGAGTTATAAGACTTGTAAGTTCTGATATAATGAAAACAAAAGAATAATATTTGTTCTAAAGGGAAAGTAATAACACCGTTAATAATCTTTTAAATATTTATTATTACAATTGAATTCCATGATTGATTGCTGTACATTATAAACAATTATTACGGTTACAAAAAGACGAGACGAGACGTTAAAAAGTGAGAAAAGATCGCGGTACCTTATATCTCTCTCTCCCTTACTTTTTTTTACCGGGCTCCCCTGTTATCTATAATAACTCTATGGCGTTAATGGCTATCTATAATTACATCATTTAAGAACATTGCAGGCGTATTAAATCCTTCGTGAATCGCATATCCTAAATACCATAATATGGATATAATGTGTGCACATGTGCCCATCGTTCGCCGTCCAGATAAGCATGTACAATAGTGTTGTACTATATCGTTGCCTTCATTTTGGCTGTAGTTTATTAATATATAACAATTGTATGTCCTTTGTCTTACATGACGTGATTGAATGCGTCCACGCAAAAGCCACACATTTTCCTGAATACCGTAATCATCATCATCATCTAACTGATTTTCCCTATATGTTTCTATAGTGTATAAGCCGTTCTGCAGATGCTCGCTGCAATAACTTCGAGCCAGTTTTAACTGGTATGTACCCAATGCTAATAGAATTATTTGGTTTTCGGTGAGCCTTGGAAAGTTTTCTAGTACATTAGCTTCCAGCCGTTGAAAATCTGCCCTACGGTTATTCAAGCGCTTTCTATCTACATATGTATACAGAAGGTTTGGTGTATCAACTTTACGTCTTATATGATTTAAAAAATCTTCTGCGTGGACGCTGTCTTCGATGGGTACGTGGAAGTGGTTTATAATGGCTGCAGCAATTCGGAAATCGATGAACATGTGAGGCAGCGCTCTATTAAAATACTTTTGCCGCAAAAGCTTGAAATCACGTTTAAATCGGCCGTTTACCACTTCCACTACCCATCGGCACATTGTTACAGCCCGAGCTTCATTTGCTTGTTCTGTAGTTAGTTGTGTCTCACGACGATCTTTAGTTGGTGGCACGTAGTATTCATAACCGCAAGCTTCTATAGACTCCAAAGCATCCCTAAATCCACGGTCCAAGATAAATACATCATTTTCTTGTAGTAAAAAATGTAAAGGGTGTTCTTCGTCATTCATGATATCTTGCATGATTTGCGCGTCAGTTTTCGTAGCGGCGAATGGTCCCACTACATCAATAATGTAGCCATCTGAGGCAACGATTAAAAATGGCTTTAACAAGTTTTGATACTTATGCAAGCTGTATGTTAGTCGTTGAAATAAGAAATTGCTACTTTTGTTAATATATATGTAGGTTCCATCACATATGAGTATGAGTTTGCTATTTTCTGCATTTCCATAGAGGTTTTTTGGTATCATTAGGTTTCTCGCCAAAATATTTTCTCTGTCTATGTGATCCAATCCTAAGTGTAGTATAACGTATTCATTAGTTAGGCATTCACGAGCAACAGCTAAATGTCGTTCAAGTTTTCTTCTTGACATATTAAATAATGTCGCAAGCCTTTCGTTTGAATCCCCCGTGCGAAGTTTTACCAACAATATAGCTAACGCAGTTCTTGGATCATTGGATCTCTCGCTCAGTGATGGAGTTTGCTCTAAAATGGCATCGAACTGGTCTCCATTAAGACCAACCCAAAAATGCATTTCTTCGTTGGTCAGGGCTCCACGAATTCTAAAATCGAACCTCGAACCACGTTGAAGAGCTGTTCGTAGCATGTCACAAACATCATTGAACTGGATAGCAGTAAAATTATGAGTTGTGTTACAAAAATCAGGCAGCTCATTCCAATTATTGCTTTCCAGATGTTCTCTACATACTCTGGCGCCATCGGGTATGTATAGCTTGTGTTCACAAAAGATGTGAATTTTAATAGACTCTGATATTCTGTGTCGGGTGTTATTAGCACAGATGTTAAAAATACAGTGCCTGTGATTATTTGGCGCTCTGACGTAATCAGGAACATGAAGTACACGAACATTCTGTTCATTCTCTTCAGGAGCTTCTGGCACTTCTACTACAACAGGTGGTCTGGCGGCATTTGCTGCTATCTGCCAGCACCTATGGCACACGCTTCGTGTGTTGTCGAATACCACCTGTAATGTAAAAAAAAAAAAACTATTATAATAACACATTATTTTAAAGATTTTTGTAACTTTTATTAAGGGTGGTTAATATTAGTTTTAGCCTGATACCGGAAATGCCACTCATCGCGTTAATAACCGAGTCGTCGGGCTATAAATCAATTCTCTATGTTTATCTCCCTCGCACTTGCGAGTCTTATGGAGCAGCATAGCGATGTGCGTAAGAATAATAGAAGTATGACGAGGTAAATATATTGATATTAACTGAGATATGAGTGTTAACTCATCTGTGTTACTTAAATATAAAATAATATAAATACATAATTCTTTCGTCCTTATCAGAGTCTCCGTTGTCTGTATTATCTTGTAAGGAGGCTAAACAATGAGGGTCACAGTGACTCATCAAACACATATGCGCAGTCAGCTATTGTTGCCGATAAAGGAATTTGTTTGTGCACTGCATTGCACATTCCTGTAACCATTGACATTTTTGGCCCGACGTATCAGTTAATTATTAGCGGCTTTCTTAAAACTAAAACGATATTTTACGGGTTAAAAGTGTTCTTTTAGTTTATTTTGACATATCTAACCACGAAAAACATACAATACCACATTTAACACGTAAAACGTGATTTTATTTTAATGAGTAAGAATGGCTTAAAATAAGTTGTCCCTTTGTTCTAATCGATTATGACTCTAGAAAAATATCAATAAGTAAGTACAATACACTTACCTCTAAAACTGCATGTTGTTGTATATATGCAGCAACCTCTGGTCGCGCTCTTGGGAGATTATCAGATAGAACGTGTTGCTGATATCTTCTGCGATACAGGCCTCGCCGACACATAACACAGTTTCGATGATCTTCCATCTTATCCGATCGATATGCAATTCAAAAGTCCAGTGTGATAGCCAAATTCAAAAAGTTGAGCGATATCAGTGTCCAAGAAGAATGCCAGGTCAAGTCGTTAGAAAGAAGCGAGTGAAAAAACGGAACCAAACGATAACTGACGTGCAACAAAACCAACGAACGACTGACTACTGATAAGGGTGGCAACGTGCGCCTGCGCCGCGCGCGCTCCACGTGACTACTTTGGAGGGGAGGGCTCGCGTGTGTAAGCGAGACGAAGGCACATGGGTATAAAATACTAAACATATATAAAAAATATATATATATTTATATATCTGAGCTAATAAATCTCATAACTCCGAACGGACAGCTATAACAGCAAAACTGTCATAACAATTGTTGTTCCTAATGAAAATACCTATCCAATGACATACATCTTATTGCTATTGGAGGGTGGTCCCAATCTGCCCATTGTCCTTTGTCACCAAATATCAGTTTTGTCGGTCACTTGTTGCAGACATTTTAGTTTTGTTAGGAACCTCCAGCGTGCACACAAAAACTAACCAAAGTTTCATCACAATCGGTCGAGCCATTTTCGAGTTTTCTCGAGGCACGGCAATTGATTTTTATATACACGGTGACATTTGAATCACAGTTTTGCTAGAACAAACGTTGTTCAGACCTACAACCATTCTGTAGCATCAAGTAAAAAAAAAAATGTCATTGGATTTTTTTTAAACGAGCAATACAAGCATCAATTGTACAGACGCCAGCATATCAACCTACCACAGTCTGTCAAATTTCTTTAATTGATTTTCAACGTTATCTCTAAAGAATAAGGTTCAAAGTTGATTGGGAAAATTTTATCGTTTCGGGTAAGTTGACCTGCTGGGTATGTACAGTCACGAGCAATAATATGTAAACACTTGGCAAAATTCAAAAGCGATTTACTCGGGGATTTACGATTGCAACTTTGAATTACGACCTATTCCATAATAGTATGGGTTCCAATATACTATGTTCTTATTTATCACAAAATTACAATAAACACAGGAGGAGAAAATCACTTTTAAAAGTTGCTAAGTGTAGGTATGCATATTGGTGCTCGTGACTGTACAAGGACGGTGCAACTGTGTTAAAAAAAGGCAAAACTTGCATGCAATAATCACCCTGCAGTCAATTGCCTTGGTGTAAGTCGCAAGCAATTTTATTGAACAACAAAACTTGCATTTATTGTGGCATACAATAAATGCAAGTTTTGTTGTTCAATAAAATTTATGAAAATCTCACGCGTGTTAACACTTGGATGGAACTATTGAACGGCAATAATTGCTTTATGGCATACGATTCAATAATCTCTATCAGATTTTTTGTTGAACAAAACTAAAAAAAAAAATTGGAACGTCACAACAATTATATTTTTTTTCACCTAATTGCCGACTGGCTCCCTTTGACATTGACGTATAGGGACGAATGACGTTTATGAGAAAAAAATTGCTATTGGATTTAAAAAAAGACAACGTTTTACTTACTATCAAATTCAAGTGTTGCCGGTGCACGAAAAATACTTTTTTACACAAAAAACTCAAGTGGTAAGCAATATACCTTTTTAAAGAAATTTGAGAGATTGTAGTAGGTTGATTTTCTGGCGTGTGAGACTTGAGAGAATTTCTCTCAAGTCTCACATGTCTTTCCCATACCTACATATAGGTACCTACCCAACAATCTAGTGTAGAGCATGGTATAATAACAAAGTAAGTTATTATACCATGGTGTAGAGTACAAACACAGACCCCATGTAGATTAGAAACACTTATATCTAAGTCAAAACAAACTTGTATCGATCTTTTGCCGAACCTGGTGAAAGCCACACAAAGCATCTATGGTCACGGCTGCAGTGGCACTTTTATTTATTTAAACTTTTCACACTTATAAAAGTACAAAGGCGGACTTAATGCCTTAGGCATTCTCTACCAGTCAACCAAGGGTAGTGAAGAGATTAGATGGCAGGTGCTCTGTTTGAGAGGAACAAAGAAAAATCTTTTTTTTTTTTGACGATTGATATTTATTACGCTGAACAACCCTGAATCCACCGCTCGCTGCATAACCAGCTTAAAAAAATATGATACCTACTAGTTACGTTACTACTAGGTAGATCCGCCGTAAAAAAAGGTTTCCCGCTAAAGTAAGATACCTAAGTTGTGCATTAGAATAATATATGATACTCGATACAGGCATACCTATATACATAATAGAAACCTTTTTTCCATAGGATGTGACAGAAATAGCTAAATGAATATGTGCACTACTGTCCCCCCCATAGATATAATAAAGAAGTATTTCTGTGGTCCCCCCCTATTATATCCAACTAGGCATATCTTAGAGCACATATTATATCCCAAGAATATTAGTAGTGTGTGTTAATATTAGTATTCTTGGGCCCAGACAATTGATATACTTACTAAAAAAACCCAAGATACACACTCAGCGTCTCATAAACGTCCGCAGAAGAAAAATGAAAAATAATTTCCTGTGGCTAAAGTATTCAGTGGATTTGATTGATTTTTTGTATACGGGTAAAGAACATGACACTCTTTATGTGGTTTTGAGGAATGTCAATCGTCCTGCTCCAAATTGTATAACTATTTATGTATAGTTTTGAGTGTTAGCTACTTTTGTTCGAGACTATGCATCTAGGGTTTTTTTTAATATATTAATGGCACAGACGAACTAATTTTTATTTATGAAAAAATATACAATTATACACTACCCTTATTCATACTGTAGGTAAGGTCGGGGTTAGCCCAGGTCCGCACGGACGTGTTTTTATCGCGGCGATTTTTTTTAGTACACTGGATTTTCAACTCGGTGTTGAGCCGATCGTTGAGAATCCAACGCGTTGGGGGGTCAATCCGCGGAAATCCATTAATGGCGAATATATGCAAATAATAAATTAAATATCATAACTGCAATCTTTTTTGAATTTACATGACATTTCTTACATGTTTTTACGTAAGGCGCCGCTATCTAAAATAGTATACGACCTTTAATTAATTTATTATTTCTGTGAACACGCACCAAACGTCATGACCATTCGCGAAAAAAAGTCGAGTATTAAACTTCCCTAATTATTTTCCAAAAACTTACAATGCACTTTCCGTTTTTTTTTTCATATTTCAAAAGTACACATTATCTAAAATAACATAACAAATCATGAACTGATTTGATAACGACAAACATAAAATAAAAAATAAAAAAAAACTTTGTCACGGAATTTCGTCAACACCGTTCCGGCACCGTCAAAGTTGTATTTCGCGAATGTTCTAACTACCTACCGCGGTCGAGAAGTCACGCCTTCTTTCCTCAGTCTCTCTTACGAAGTGGAGCGGAGCTCACGTCAATTTTAGCCACGCAGGAATCTCAAATTTTTCAATTTATACTAGCTTGTGGACAGTTTGTCAAATATTCAAATCATCACCATTAACAGAGAAAATCAGGTAAGTACCAATACTAGATCTTTTTTAAATAAGCACATTTGTGTGTTTTATGTACTTTACCATAAAAATGGCTGGTTGTGCTCTTTGCAGCGTGGTATTTAGTTCAAAAAAATCATAATAAGTCATATATGTCATAACCATCATCATCATTACCATTTCTTTTGTGTTAATGGTAACGACAATATGTGAATGGTAATGATATATACTGTCTGTGTAGGTCATATTATATTCCTATTATACACGGTGACATTTGAATCACAGTTTTGTTAGAACAAAGGTTGTTCAGACCATGGTCTACTACCATTCTATTGCATCAAATATGTAATTAAAACAAACTTAACTAGGCGTTCTCAAATAAGTCTTAGGTTGCTCAAACGTGTTCAAACATTAACCGTAACATCAAAGTACTCATCGCGGTAGCAATATGGCAATCAAAAGAGTTATGAGGAGTCCACGTGGACTACAAGGATCGCGCGTTTATTGTGAAAATGTGTTCTAACTATTGGAATGTGGAAAATTGAAATCAATGTTGTCTTGGTGCACACGGAGCTGACTCGGATTTGTGGTTTAAGTTTTGTTTTTGTCTTGTTCCTGTAATATCTCAATAAATAAATAATACCTAATAATGTCACGTTAGATACAATAGGTACCCGTACCTAGTACCTACAGGAAAGAATGAAAGCCACGTCTCATAGTACCTACCGTAAGTTCGCACCTACAACGAAATGATAAAATTATTAGAGGTCAACCACCTCGCCGCGCCGTGCATAGCCAGAAAATACCCATAGCCAAAGCCATAGCAAGCCATAAAAATGTGTTTTAAAGTAGCCAATTATCAGTGATAAAATACCTACCGAAGTTAATTTTTAACTTTGGTATTTTCTAGTAAGACGTACAAAAATAAGTGCTTACTAAATTTCGTTTATGAAGGTAGGTACATTTACCTGTAGACAATACTGTCCCGTACGGGAGCGAGCCGCACGGGATAATGTTCTCTGATCACAATGCATTATTAGGCAGCAGCTTCGATGAGCACACACACACTAAGAAGTTCCGAAAATAACTAAAATAATGACAGAACATCACGAAGCACACTAGCACCCATAAGACAGTAAGTTAAAAACTCTTCGGCGCTTAAATTAATGAAATAGGAGAAAGCTCAACTCAAGTAATAATAAGTAGTGCTGTCCTTCCTAATAATTATTGTCCGTACCGATGCCGATGGCGCAGTTTCTGAGCGATAGGCTGCTGCGTTACGTGTCGCGAATTCGATTCCCCCACAGAAAGATGCTGGTGAGATTTGAATTTGTAAACGCACCCACATTAGCTACAAAAGTAATTAAGTACTAGCGTGGGGAACATTTTAAAAAAGAATGACGAAGAAAGTGGATAATCTTTGGTGAATTGTTCGAAACAAAAGTTCATAAAAAAAGAAGTTAAAAAAGTTTCAAATTAGGTACACCGTACATGTGATGATTGTAATATCATTAAAAATTACTTATTTTTTCAGTAGACACATTTTATTTTGTCAGCTATGTGCACTAAAGTCGATTAAAGTGTGGAAAAAATATTATCGGTAATAATAATCACAAATGTAATTTTAAAATGCCTAATGAATGACGCGAGTGCTGTATCCTTGTATCATGCCCTGCTGGCTGACTGCTGATACGCTTTCTGTCGTAGTAACCGCACGATGGCGGAGCACGGGGCGACATAATATGACACCGGTTCATCGGTTATTCCTTTGAGTTCGCCGCCGCGGCCGGCCGGCACGTGCGTTTCAGATGTTTAGTAAAGTACTTATACTGCGATGGCCGCGCGTGAACTTTGGCGAAACAGCTGATTGGGAGTACTGAATTGAATTCACATAGCAGTTTCATGTTAAAATAAATTACTTACTAGTTTTAAATTTTATTCACATTCATTTTAAATCGTAACTGGCACAATAAAATATTTTATTGAATAAATAGTAATATCAAGTAGGTAGTTAGTTTAACTCTTTTATCGTACTTATTAAATGTTGTTTAATAACATTCGGATAAATAATTGTTGTGGGTCTGCTGTTTGTGGGTGTGTGATTTGAGTTTAAAACCTAGCTTAGAGCAACGTTTAAAATAAACATGTAGGTACCTACTTACCTACGTACTTTTACGAAGTATTCACCTCCTCTCTGTACACAAACATCACATGCATCTAGGTACTTTGAGACGCGAGCGCCGCGCCACGCCGCAGTGTCTATGTTGTAGGTAGTAACGATAATCCCGACATTTTTAACTTTCTTTTTTGTGTTTTTTCAAAAAACCAATGAGGTTTTTATTTTTATTGGATGCTATGGAATGGTAGTAGACCATGGTCTGAACAACGTTTGTTCTAGCAAAACTGTGATTCAAATGTCACCGTGTATGTGATGTTTGCTTTCAAAACATTTCAAATTGTTAGTTTATTATCTAGGTCTTAGACGGGGATACAACTGCAATGAAAAATGAGCACTAAGCATCTTAATGTTATTATGAGTATGTGATTCTGTTTTGATAAAGCAGTAGGTAAATTATATTTATTCTTTTAGATAAATCATGGACAGAAAAAAGAAATCGAAGGAAAATAAGCGGTTAGAGAAGCAAAAGATTGCTAGAAAAATAAAATAAACTGAAATCTGAAAAAAAAAATACGATGAATTTTCTTTTGATCCTTTCTGTTCTGTTATCTTCTTTTTTATTTTTCCTTTTCCAACTCGTACAGAACTGAATCAAGGTAGATTCAGAAAAATAAAAAAGAAGATATCAGAACAGAAAGGATCAAAAGAAATATAAAGCGTGAATGAATTATCTCTTCGTAATCAGCGGGAAAAACTGAAGAAATGGCGCGAAGCTGCTAAAAATACAGACAACAAGAAAGAAGAGTCTAAAAAAAGGCAGAGGTTCCAGAGGTAACTGTGCTTAGTGATGCAACTATTAAAGACAGCCATGAAAAAGAGGCAAAATATGAAGATCCTTTAAAATTAAATCAATCTCCTCAAGCTGATGTAAAACTCCGAAGAATTCGATACATATATAACCGTATGACAATAATTAAGAAACTGAAAGAGGAAAACAATCAGATAATAGTAAAGCTTAATATGTATATGAGGGAAAACAAGAATAAAGAAAAAAATAAAATAGGATCGGATGAAAAAGTTAAAGAAGTGATAAATAAAGAAAAGAGTAAAGAAGATACTCGAATTCGACAGTTGGTAAGAAAAGTGCGCAACTTTTATCTTGACGACTTAAACAGCACAATGGGAGCAGGAAGGAAAGAGTATATAACAAATGTGACTATAATTGATGTACCCGAAGAAAACATCAGTGAGATAGAGAAGAAAATCCCAAAGAACTTGCAATCATTCAGAGGAACTCTAGAAGTCCATCAAGTGTTGTGGAAAAAGGGAATCCCTAATCTAACATTTCGAAATGCTCGAATGTGACTGCGGAATCGTATGCGCCCATGGGAACCACCATGGTTTTTTTTAAATACCCGAAAGTTTGAGCTCGTCTCCTATTCCCGATACAGATAAAGTGATACCCCTCATAGCTACAAAGAATCATGGTAATGCAGTATTCGCAAATATTACTAACACGATGCAAGCGTCCACATCAACTGTAGATAATATTTGTGTTGCTGGACCTACTAATATAAAGATTTTATCTAATAAAAGAATTATAATAAAAAAATCGGCAAACTAATATTAGTCGTGGTGGTAGGTAAGTGTAAGTACCTTTTTCAAATCTGATCTCAATAATTATAATATTGATTGTAGAAGAATAGTTGACTACAATTTTGCATACTTTTGTATTTTTTTTAAATTTCTTAATGATGTGGGCTTTATCAAAACAAAAAATAAATAAATACTGTGCTATTACGATAATTCCTAATTTATTTGACTAGTTTTATGAGTGACTTAATTCATCATACATCATCAAATCCTTTTATCTGTTTTTTTTTAAAGTTAACATAAACCACTGGGTTATTATTGTTATTGTTTAGAACATCTAACCTACCTATGTATCAATCGTTGATTTGTGATTTTATGTTATTATGATTAGAGTGATTCAAAGCAGAAACATTTGTTATTTACTCTTTTTCATAATTCCCATTAACTTATCGTCATTACCATTAAAGAAAAGTCATTACCAGGCTATAGACGTCATTACCATTTCAGTTAAATAACTTTGAAAATCGATAACTTCCGATTCTCTTGTTGGATTTCAGTGCCTTCAGCAGGTTTGTAATGTTTATTAAAACAACTTTTGTTTTTCTGTGTTTAACACGCATTACCGACAAGTAAATAAAAAAAAGCAAAATAAATAAGAGAGAATCAAAACGGCGGATCCACCCTGGGGCGCACTCTCGTCACAGAGCGTTAAAAAAAACACACTGTTGGATTTTCAACTCTCGGCGCTAGCGTTGAAAAATCCAGTGCATGAAAAAAAATTGCCACGATTTCATAACGTCCGTCCGTACGTGGGCTTATTCTCAAAATTCTCATACCGAAAAGGACCCACTATCAACAGAGATGTCAGGCCCATCTTTCAGTGATAGCATTATCAAGAAAACATAAATTGAATGGAGTGGAGAAGACATCCCAATAAAGAAAACAACACCTTAACGTTCTATCAAATTTATTACGTCTATGAGAGTGGTACTTCTTAATCATAAAGTAAAACAAAATGACGTCTGAATATTTACAATGAATCTTGGTTTAATGAAATAAGGAAAAAAATCTAACAAAATGGTAAAATGAAATGTAGGTACCTAGATTACTGTATAAATGTTACTTATTTTCTAAGAGTCAAGCCCAAAGAGATGACATAATGATCATGACATGATCCTAAGTTTACAGAAATCAGTTAGTCTAAATTGCTTTATCTAATGAACTATTATTATGTACACACTACTTACATCCCCTTCAGTCTGCTTACCCAACAAGATTTTAGATTTAGACCAGTACCCTAATTGCGTAATACACGATCAATCGGAATCTGAATCGTTTAAAAACAATTGCTAATCCATTGCTAAATAAGTTCGAAAAAAATTTGTTTTGAAACAAATTGCTTATCCATTGCTTCTTATGTTCGAAAACTAAATCTGCTCAACAGCGTAAATAACGCAATGAATATTATTGAACTGTCAAAATTAAGCAAATTAGTCATAATCTTTTACGACAATGTGTTGCATAATTAGATAGCTGTTTCACAGTCAGATAATTGCAAGCGATGGCATAAATTAAGAAAATGATTAAAACAACAATTTTTATCATTTTTATACTACACAATTATTTAAACTAAAACAAAGTGCAAATAGGAAAATTATAGCTTTTTGGGATCATTAAAAATAAATAATTATTCTTTGAGATAATACAATATATTTTTCTATCAAGCCCATATTATCTAGCATCCATCACCATTTACAAACGTATTACAAATATATCATTCCCATCAGTTCAGTTCTTATCATTTTTTGTAACTAGCAATCTTTCAACTGTCCCTAATGACCTTATTCATCGTATATCTAAAACAACTATACAAAATGATCGCCGCCCGGAAGAAAAGAACGGCAGTGATAGATGAGACTCATGAAGTGGTTATAAATGTTGAGCTATGAATGAGAGAACTACATATTTACAATAACTGCACAGCAGCTTTGTCACCAAAAATGATGCAAGCTGACCGGTCTAGCAAACATATCAAGAGAATATATTTTTGGTTGCAGCCCATTTGTTGTGTAACTGAGTAATAAGACTATGGCGCAGTCTCTTTGGGCTCAATAGCTTCAACTTACACACTACTGGTACTATCACTTAAGGTATGGGGTGCTGGATGGGGGTGAGCCCACCATGCTCCGGACTATGTTTTTGCTTTTTCCTCTTCTTCTCCTTTTTTCGTTTCTTACGTTCCTTGTCATCATCGTGCCGTTTCTGCTTTTTGTGTTTCTTCTCATATGTGTCTGGGTTTGAGGAATCTGTTGATGTTACAAAAAAATATTAAATGTATGTTCATTTGGTGAAATGAAATTGTTTATTCTGTAAATAGGATATTGAAATCACTTTTACAAGTCATATTAAAAAATATGGCAGATGGAATCTACATTTCCTATTCTGACTACCCCTGAGAATGGTGAAACAAATTCGTGGATCAAAGTTTTTTTTAATGTAAAGACGTAATCTTACGGGAAAGTCTGAAAGGGATACCATGGCGCCTGGCAATGTACAGGCAACTGAAGGAACACGGGTGGGTTTTGGTCAGTAAGAGTTTGACACGCCCTCCCGCTCCGCCCAGAGCGGGAGAAGTTATTTGTGATTTCCTACCAAAAAAAAATCACACAAAGATCATGTAGATAAGTGTCTAAAATGGTCTTTTCAGTAAAGAACCACACAGATTTGAGTGGACCAGTTCACTAGTACAAGCAAGTTGGGATGATGCCTGGGTCAAAAAAAAGAAATTCTATTTAATCCATCAGTCAGATAATAAAAAAATATTAGACTCGTATTTTTTGCTTTATCATATTAATAAAATATGACTTAGATAAAACGCATTAAAGTTGGGGAGTGGGGGTCGCTACGTCACAGGTATGTATAAAATCTACATACTCATGACGTCATGGCACATTTTAACTCAATGTATCGCCGTAATCTTTTGATAACGTAAAAAAAGAAAATATACGTACAGTACATTATTTTTTCATAATCTACATGATGGACAAAAAACATTTTGTTAGTCATCATCCCTATTGTGATTGACTTTCACAATCTCAGAACGTAAGGAGCTCAATGACTTGACGAACAATGATGCAATGTAGTGAGTCTCAGAATAGCTGCTCTCTAGAAGGGGAAGGCTAAAGAGAACTTTAACACTCAATGACTCAATCAGAGACACTGCAATCATAGCATGAAGCAAATATTATGCAGTATTTAAGGTCTGGAAGTAACAGGCACCTTACACTTGTATAATAAGTTATAGTTCGCTCACTTGAAGTAGTTAAGAGTTAGTTTAGGTAAGTTGACGGAAACCACGGATTCTAGTAACACTCAAAGGTTTATTAAGTAGCCTGATTTACAAGTAAAGATTGGATGCTAATCCGCAGTGCTCGCGATAGTAGTAATTTGTCAACTAACTTAAAAATATGTTCAAATTCAAAAGTCATTTATTCAAACTAGGCTGAGAATCAGCACTTTTCGAACGTCAAAATTACATAAGACAGTCCCCCAAAACGCCCACCCTTCACCACTTCCTAGTGCTTTTGCTGGGAAGAAGAAGTGGCGCAACAAACTCCCCAGCAGCACAGCTGTCTGTTCAGTTAGGGAAAAAAAAATGATTCTTTAAAATAATTTTTAAGATAATTTATATTACGCAAAATTAAATTTAAATTATAAATTATATGTTTAACACTATTATAAGTGAATAAAGTAAGTTGGTTGCTGCAAGCAGTAAATTGTATGTGAACCATACACAGTAGGTATATGCAAAATCTTCATAACTGTTAAAATGACTAAAATAATATTATGATGGTGGTTATTGATAATCATACATTTGTGTGGTTCACAAAGTCACAATGTTGTGTTATCAATAATTCTTATTCTACTTTAAAATCTAGCAGTATTGTAATAAGATTCAGGCTATCTAAGCAGAAAACACAGTGTGCGTTTCCAGATTGTAAAATAGTTCACAGTAATACATTTCATGATAATCTAATTTGAATCAATTTACTGGTGCATTGTTAGATAGAAACTGAACTAATATGTATGAGAAATGCTGCTCACCTTGCAGTGGTGTCTCTTGTCCCGGTGGGACTCCATCCTTGTGCTTATGTTTCTTGTGTTTGGTCTTATGTCGCTTTGGTGGGGTTGCACTTACATAGCGGTACTGTTCAGGTAATGGACCTGGGTGCAGCCGGAACCCAGCCAGCTGGGCACTCGTTAGTGGCAACAATTCCTTACCACCTATTGGCCTCTTGGCTATCACCGATCCTAAAGTACTGTTATCTTCCTGTCCAGGCCCATCAAGAATACCAGGGAGATTAGGAAGAAAAGAAGATAAGGATTCTTTAAGTTTTTTTCCATTAAATTTACTATAAGAGTGCTCAAGTCCATAATAAGCCATTAAATTAGTTGCTCCTGTGAGTTCACATTCTCCTGTAAATAATAATGTCAATAAAGTTCAAACTTGTAAATAAATAATTACAACAGTATCTTTAGGGAGTAATTCCGTACCTGGAGGTTCTTTCATCAAATAGAATGGTCCACTATGCACTATAGACGGGTTCTTGCCGAGTGAAATAGTAGTTTTGAGTGTTCCAGAGGAATCCTGACGAGAAACCACTGGTGACCTCGCACCTCGCGGCGAGGACTTCGGGGAATATGGTTCTACTTTTCTAAACTGATCAGACATCATCTTGCATCTGCATTGTCTACATAACAAACGTAAAGAAAAGAAAATCTCACTAAAGAAAACGATAAAAACTGAACACCCTCACTTCGAACGAAGAGCTTCCTTGACAAATTTATTTGCAAAAAAAAAAGCATAGTGGCAGTAAACGCAGCAACTTTTTTAGTATTTAGTCGATTAGTAGTTTTTGGGTGTCGTGTGGTTATGGGAAGATAAGATAAGATGCAAGTCACTAAATACTAAGTTAAAGACTGAAATGAATCTTAAATAAAGCTGTTTAGAAATGCATGTATTTATAGAACTGATATAAATTAAAAATATGGACATGATTTTAATCAACTAAAATACTGACAACGAAGAATTAGTATGAAAACGAACCACTAATAAGTGAAAGGTTTTTAGAATTCGGATACACGCTGGTACAATACAATATTAATTCTAAGAAGAATTGTTTTGTTAAGTTATTAGCAAATGAGAGTAACTTCACAAATTCGAGCATTAATATTATATGAAACTTTGGGGTCATTTTATTTTAGTAATTTATTTTTTTAATCTGTCTATGGTTAAAAACCACGTGTCCATGATTAGCGCCATGCTAGACCAACAGTTTAAAAAAATAAAATTTAAGAAGTAAAAATTTAGTTTATGGTTCATGAATTAGCTTCTCGTAATACGCTACGATTTTCGATAATGTGTTTGGAAATAAACAATATATTGGGGTTAATTTAGTTTTGTTTGTGTTCAATAGTGTAATATAAAACCTGAAAAATGTTCGTGAACTGTGATTTGAGTGGTACAATTAAACGACAACGCTTTTGATAACACGATTCCTCGCTGTGCGGAGTGACGCCATTTTACGGGAATGATCAGCCCGCGGCTGCCTCATACTAAGCCTGATGTAAGGATTGTTCTGTTCAAACGGATGCATGGAAACGAATCTTTATTCTTGCACTCGTGCTGGACGGACGAATTCCGAGGTAAAGATTGTATATTTATATTATTGTTGATACTATGATAATTCGAATCTTGTTTCGAGTTCCTCTTATTTAGGCGTCTTTTGTTTCCTAGTAGTCAAAAGCACGTGTTTGTATTTTTCCAGAAAACTATGGAAGATGGTAATATTGTCAATACGAAAGATGATAAAAACACAACAACATCATTGACCAACTTGTACGGCGAACGCACAGTGAAATTAACCGCGAATGGGCACGAATTCGCTGGCGAGCCGTCTAGTCCGCCCGACGAGACGTACGAGCAGTGCCGGCAGCCCGCCGACACTTCGATCGACGACAAGTTCAAAAAACGCATCAACCCTCTTAGAATACATCTTGGTAAAAGGCCTTTTGTAGATAACTCTCTTCAATACTATAGCACATGCAAGAAAAGAAAGGCTTCTGCAAATAAAGCTTGTGATAGCAGCACCCCTGCCAACCCCAGAGTGCCCAAACTTATCCCTAAACACCTAGACCGCAGTCAATTTCACAATGTTTCATCACAAGCAGAGAGTGATGCCATCAGTGAACGAGACAAACCAGTGCCTCGGCTTGTGCCTAAAAGCCAGCTGTTACAGTTCAAAAAAGGTAAAGCAGAAAAAGGAGCCCAGCTGAAGGAATATGCACAGAGCTTGGGCCTTCAGCCTATGGTGAAGTTTAAGTGTCGGAAGTGTTGTTCTATGTCATTTAAAACCTTAGCCATGTTGAAAGAACATCAATTGGTTTGTCGAGCACAAGCAAAAGAGCCTGCACTGAGCCCCGAGGCAGCACCATGTCCAGAACCTAATACCAGTGGACCATCTAGAGTGACTAGAAAGGTATACTTGTGCTCAGCTTGTGGAACTTATTATGAGAACTGGAATCTCTTTCTTCACATGAGAGAAGTGCACAATAGACATATTTGCCTGTTTTGTTTGGGTATGTTTTCAAAAGCAGAGAAGTTGTCATCTCACCTAACAAATAAACACAATGTTAAAGAGTTCAGCTATGAAAGTAAAGAAGAGTTCTTCAATGTTTACAGTGGTACTTTATATTTGATGTGCTGTGCATGTGATGAAATCTGCAGTGAACAAGATGATTTTTTCAACCATGATTGTAATAATGTTAAGCCGAAACCTGTGCCTGTTCTTATTAGCAAAAATGCAGTCAAAACAAATAGCATAAGGAATGCTAAAACTTTCAATGAAGTATCAAGTAATGGACCTTCAAGTATAGCAAAAGATTTAATGAAACCTGCTTGTGATAGGAAAGATATTGATGGTAAACTTGAGACTGTCACATCTCAAACACATAAACCTGCAGCTATAATTCCAGATGCGAATGCTAGTGAGCCAGCTATCAGTGATACAAGCATCAGCTCTGACAATTCAGTTATAACAACTAGTAAAGATGACACAGCTGATTCAGGAATGGAACTTAAGAGCTCTGACACAAAGCCTGTATCAACTCCGGTGCACCAAAATACGTTTAGCCTAGACAGGACCACACACGCGCTTCCCAATGGTGATGAGAGCTTAGAATATTCAGAAGAAAGTGACTCTCCTGTTTCAGATGAAATTAATGAACCAATAAGAGAGGCTTCCCCTGTTAAAAAAGAAGAGGCAGTTTGTGTTCCTGCAGAAAAAGAATGTGGTATAAAGTTAAAATTAAGTTTAAATAATGCAAATTCACCTGTTATTATAAATTCCACTGTAGATCCCACCATTGGGAAACAAAAAGTACACAAACCTCCAACACGTGTGAGAAGACCACCCAAAAGATATGAGAAAGATGCACATGCTGAGCCAGTAGGAACACCTAAAACTCCATCAATAAGAATGACAATATGTGATAGAGCTGACAGTCCTTTTGTTAAGACAACAATATTTGAAAATAATAAAGAGACTACACTGAAAACACTCTTAAATAACAACTTTGAAACTGCATCTAAAACACCTGAAATTAAGTCAGAGAACACAGTAAAAACTACAATTTATGATAACAAATTAGAAGAAATCAATACAATGAACAGGGTACCCAAGTTAACTGTGAGAGTTCCTAAAGAACTTTTGGATAAAGATTCATCTAGTGATTACTCTTCTGACAGCGATGTTAGTGATAAACTGACAGTAGATGAAAATAACACTGTTAAAGAAGAAGAAGAACAAGATAAAACTATAGATGAGTCACTTATTGAGCATCCACCTATTGAACCCTTGACACCACCTGCTGAACTACTTGCTGTGAAAGTAGAAGAACCTTTGCAAGCAGAAGAAGACATTCAAGTAGAAGACGAGAGTGAAGACATTAAGCAAGAGCCCAAACCAGAGCCAGCAGAAATGGAACTAGAGCCACCTGCTGAGCCAGCAGTTGAGGAACCAACAATCCCTGTAACAGAACTATCTCTAGACAAGCCTCTAGATAAATATCCCCTTAAAGATCTACTAAAAGTGTTCTTATCATCAACCATTTACAGTTGCATATATTGCAATCATGCGCGTAAGATTGCAGTTAATTGTGAGCAGCTTGCTTTACACATGGTGGCAGAACACCGCTTTGCAGCAACTGTAGACAGTATTACTGCAGAGGAGCTGATGCCTGAGACTATAACAGCAAAATTGAAGACAGGTGCTGAAGAACTAAATTTAGTCTACATAAACTTGGACTCCTATGACAGTGTAGAAAAGTGTGATGAAGTGCAGTATGACTATATGTTTGAATGTTTTCAGTGTTACTTCAAAACTGCTATCCATAAAGATCTCTATTTACATAATCGTAAAATGCATCAAAAAACTATCTTACTGTGTGTTATGTGTAAATCTAATTTCTATAGTTATAGTGAATTAATATGTCATTTATGCCCTGGAACATATGATTCTGAGTATGAAATTAAGTTTAGATGCTGTTTGTGCAATGTAGATGCTATCCCATCGCCGTTCAGATTGATGGTACACCTGCGGAAGATTCATAATACCTGTGATGTCTGTTTGGAACTGTGTCACAACCAAGCTCGCTTGTCTAACCACGTTTGGAAACATAAATTGCACCACTTATGCTACCGATGTGGCATTGCATATAGAAATAAGCCAGACATAACTAATCATTTGTTTTGGAAACATGGCACTGAAAGTGTGATGTGTAAAAAATGTTTACAGAAAAAATGGCCCCATGTCTATCACTTCTGTACACCTCCTGCTATATTTGTTTGTGAAGAATGTAGTTTGCAATTTACAAAAGCAGTATACTTGAAAGTTCATAAAAGATTTCA
Organism: Xanthia togata; assembly: GCA_963853775.1. Taxonomy (NCBI): domain Eukaryota; kingdom Metazoa; phylum Arthropoda; class Insecta; order Lepidoptera; family Noctuidae; genus Xanthia; species Xanthia togata. The sequence continues at coordinate 3,404,797 of OY970802.1, read as the reverse complement.
CACCAATGAGTATCCCCACGTTTGTACAGAAGAAGCATGTACTGAAAAGTTTGTTTCTAAGAAACTCCTTAACAAACATTTAGATGAACATAGGAAGAAATTAATAATTGAAGATTTGAGTGAAGCGAAGCCTTGTGTGCCAACTGAAGTTTTACCAGAAACGTCTAAAGAACCTGTCCCTGTAATTGATTTGGTAGACATTAAACCAAAAGAGGAAGCTGGTACTTCCGAGCCGAAAGCCGAGTCTGGAACTGAGCAGCTAACTAAAAAAGAAAAGAAAAAGAAATTGAAAGAAAAGGATGCCCTTTTGCTTGATGTGAATTTGCCGGCACTAAATCTTTCAGAAAGCGATAGTAGTGACGAATCGGATAGTGGTGTTCCACCAACAGTTAAGGTTGAGAAACTAGAAGAAAAAGTAAAGGAGGAAGATGTTCCAAAAGTAGAATCAACGGAAACAAATCACGCGGATATTGAAGTGACTCCGAAGACTGAGGAGAAAACAGAGTCCCTTGACGAAAAACCGAATGAGCAGCAGGTTTTAGACATATGGGATAACTTCAAAAAATACCAAGCAAAAGTTGAAAAGACAAAAGAAAAAACTCCTCCTTTAGTACCTATTAGAAAACATGTCTGTGAATCTGATCACGATTATTGTTTGGTACCAACTGATATGAATGGGGATGATGATTTGTTCAATAGTAGTGATACTAAAAAGAAAAATAAGAAATCTCCTAAGAAACAACGTGGTGCTGGTGACTTATCATCAACTAGTAGCAGCAGCAGTGATTCTGATTCAAGCTGCTCATGTGGCTCAAACTGTAGTTGTTCATCTAGTAGTGGTTCTTCATCATCGAGCTCATCCGACTCTGATTCGTCGGATGATTCAGGAAATGAGAAAATTAAGAAAAAGACCAAGCGCGTTAAAAAGACGTTACCCAATAGGAGATACAGCACTGGCTCTAATGTAGATGTGATGGGCATGTCCGAGACTCCAATATTAATTCCTGAAAAAACTGAGCCTCCAATTGCGGAAACAGATCTCGAAACTGATGAAAGTGAAACAGACGAAGAGTTTTATGACGAGCATCCGCAACGTATAGCCAACAAGTTACACGAAGAAAAACGTAACCAGCTGATGAATCTATCTTCTGTGGCGCCCTCAGACGCCGGCTCCATTTCCGGTGAACTAAGTCGACCTACAACACCCGTCAAAGAAGAGAAGGAAGATAAAGAGCCTGAAATGAAAGTAAAATCATCCAGTAGTAAAAAGAAGAGCAAAAAGAAAAAGAAATCTAAGAATTCCAAAAAGCATGGACCCATAAAAATCAACATTCCTAAAGACGTCATATCAAAATCTGAAGTTGAGGTAACACCGCCTTTAATTCCTAATAAGATAACAATATCGTTACAATCTAACACAGTACAAATCCCAGAGGCACCAAAACCTAGCCCAATCTTGACAGAAATGAGCGCTTCCGCAACGGCGGCCGAAAAAAAGCGAGCATCGAAAAGAAGACGAGTTCCTAACAAGTTTTATGGATACTCTAGTGATGAGGAAGCACCACAACAGACTCCAGTTACACTTACAGCATTAAAACCGCAACAACCGCCTAAACTGGAGTGGCGAAAGGAAGATTTGCCATCTCCAGTGACACACAAGGCGAAGAAAGAAGTACCATCAACTGTAATTTCTAGCAGATTGTATAATTATATAGAACCTCTTAGGTTGACCGCCCCCATACCTGACCCTGAGCCGCCGCGTATTTTAATGAATTCTGAATCTATGGAGTCGAGTGACTCTGATTCGAGCGACGAAGGTAACTTAGAAATATATCAGCCTGGCGGTCAGAGCTCAGTGCCGCCGCCTCCAACTTATTTGAATTCGGGCACATCTAGCTTGCCGTACGCGTTCCAGCGACCCGCGGTGCGGGAGGCGCGCGAGGGCGAGAGCGTGTACTGCTACTGTCGATGCCCGTACGATGAAGTGTCGGAGATGATCGCTTGCGATGCCGAAGGTTGTCCCATCGAATGGTTCCATTTCGAATGCGTCGGTATCATGGTACCGCCTAAAGGCAAATGGTACTGTCCCGAATGTAGAAAAAATCAAAGTTTCTCAGGTTACAGATAATTCTAATTAAATTTAAGTGTATATAACATTGCTGTATTGTTATTATATCTGTATATAACTTATTGACGATTGTAGATAATTTAGGCTTTACCTGTATATCTTTGTAGGTAGTTTCTGTAAGTTTTAGGTTATTAGGTCTGAAAAAAATGTATCATTGTTATGAAAAGTACACGTTATGCTTGATACCGGCTGTGCGGCCACATCTGTAACCTGGCAAATTGTTAATGACATTAACTTACTGCAGCAAGCGGAAATATAAATCCGATTTTTGATACCAATTCAAGTAGTTTAATTTACCAACTTATAAATACTATCCTAATTGCGTGATACACGATCAATCAGAATCTGAATCGTTTTGAAACAGACTGCTAATCCATTGCTTCATAAGATCGGGAAAAAAATCAGCTGAACAACGTAAATAACGCAATTAATGTTGTTGACCAGACGCCAGCAGGTCAACCTACCCGAAACTGTCAAATTTTCCCAATCAACTTTGAACCTTATATTTTAGTAATAAAGTTAAAAATCAATTAAAGAAATTTGACGGATTGGAGTAGGTTGATGTGCTTGCACTACCAAAATGCAACAGATTAGTCGTAATCGTTTACGAAAATGAGTTGCGTAATTAGATAGCTGAACTCTTGTTAGGCTAGAAAAGTGGCTTGCCATGGTCTGGCGTAGGTTTAGCTGTACCTAGTCCTAAAGGCGAAGCGAAGCAGCTTCATTTTTTACAGCTCTTCTCCGCTCAACATACATAAGGGTCAGAGGACACTTTTTTTAAATTTGCCCTATTAGGGATTTCTTTTGTAATGTGGAAGCGTTTACAAACATTTAAACTCACATACCTACACAAACAGCCAGACCCGTAACAACTAATTGTAGGTCATACAAATATTTGTTCCGTGCGGGAATCGTACCCGCGATACACAGCGCAGCAGTCAACCATACTCGTTTTACGACCGAATCGTGGTACGACTCGACCAGTTAAGCTAAGCCCGCACTGCGATAACAAAATACACGATAGTTAGACATGAGTTCTGTTAGACAATCAAAATTTTTGGTGAAAAACGTCAAATTCAGAATAGACAAATTGGCCATTTTCACTCAATTTTCTAATAACTCAGTGCCATCTTAGTGCTGTCAAAATAAAATATAGTTAAGTTGTGTCACTTTAGTCTATTTCAGATCGATTGGAAATCGTCGCGACGCGGGGTCGAACCCAGGACGGCGCGGCGGCGAGGCGATCCAATGGTATTCCGCTATTCTGCTGTGGGGCAAAGCTGCAGATATTCAAAATATATTTGTCCTCCAAAAACGAGCTATTCGAGCAATTTACCAGCTAGGTGCCAGAGTTTCTCTGAGAGATTTTTTCAAAGATATCGGTATCCTCACAGTGGCATCACAATACATCTTCGCCAACATCTTATATATTAGGCAGAATATACACTTATACACTAAAAACAGTGATATTCACAATGTCAACACTAGAAGTAAGGATAAACTACGTGCTCCCTTTCACCGGCTGCATAAGGTTCATATCTAACTCATTTGTTGGGCTTGGTATAACCTTTTATAACAAGCTACCCTCTTCTTTGCTAGATTTGCCTTTTAATGCGTTTAAAACTAAAGTAAAGTCCAACCTTTGTTCAAATGCATACTATTCTATCAACGACTACTTAAATGATAAGCTTTATGCCTGGAGGCTTTATTTTCTTTTTTTAGATATTGTTTACGTTTAGTTATTTTTATTTCTGCTTGAGTATAGTTCTCGATGTTTTTGGTTGGTATATTGGCGTGTGCTAGCTGTCTTAATATGGCTATTAATTTATAATTTAAATTGTGTTTTGCGTAATGTAATTATCTTATAAATTATTGTATAGAATCATTTTTTTTTCCTAACTGAACAGACAGCTGTGCTGCTGGGGAGTTTGTTGCGCCACTTCTTCTTCCCAGCAAAAGCACTAGGAAGTGGTGAAGGGTGGGCGTTTTGGGGGACTGTCTTATGTAATTTTGACGTTCGAAAAGTGCTGATTCTCAGCCTAATTTGAATAATGACTTTTGAATTTTGAATGCTCCACATGGACGGAGTATTTGTTCGATAATACTTTACATAAGTAACTTGAATAACATCTATTTAATCTATATTATAGTTCTTGGTGCAGACCGAAGTATGTGTGGCGAGTATTTTCAATGCATGTAGGTCCGGCGGTACCCCGAGCAGGTGTCTGCAGAACAGATCTGGACAGGACGTGTTATTAGTATAATGTGAACCTACAAACCTGATGCGCCTAACACCTCGTTTTAGAGGTTTTTCAAATTAGAAAGAGAAGGTGCACTCCTTTTTCCAATAAGTTACAAATCTATGGTTAAATCAATGTCATGTCATAAAGACAGCCACAGGTATAATGCCAGTGTTTTATCTCTTGTAAAATAAATTTTCAGCAGCACGATAACCCATTAAAAGTTGCAATAAAAATGGATCTATCGAGTCTCTGTCCTCATAAGGATCAATGTAACAAGTTTGGTAAGATTCACAGTCTATAGAGAATTGGAGACTGGAGAAGTTGTTTACTAGGACACAATCCACAAGTCCCTGTGTATTTAAATGTTATTACCTATTAGCCGTTTTAATACTCAGGGTTAAAATATTACTAAATGTTATAGAAATACCATCCTAATTGTTAAATCAACCAATGTCTACACACAAAACTGACTCGTCACCTTCCCACCTACAGGTTATGTAAGCTATGAATATTCATAATTTGTTCGCTTCGTAAAGTCATCATTAAATTTTATTTTAAACACAGTTTGTTATAAATGGGTCGCTTATCAAAGAGCACTGGTTTATGTTCCATCTCTGATAATATCGTAGTAGGATTTGGTGTGATAAAATATTTCCTTATTTGAAACTATGTACCTAGATAGGTACTTAGATACTCAATACTCAAACTTTATTTGCATTCCACAATGTGTACTTAGGTGGTAAATTAAAAATGAGATCTATGTGCGATCGTGGGCTGATCAGCTTTTTGTTAGTATATTTTTATTTGTACCTACACTTAAATAGGTAGGTGCTAAATGGGGGTTTTTCATTTATTTATTTAGGTTAGCCAACAATTGTTTACACAATACATTTAAAATAAATTTTAAGTGCAACAATTACATATAGGCTAACACAACATGCACCAATTATGGTTTTACATGATGTAAAAGCCAAAAAGGAAATTTAAATTTAAGTTTTACATTAATTTTTGGTAATTTAAGTAGGTATGTGTAAAAATAATAATACTTAACAAAAATTGCACCCTAAATAAAAAAATAAAAACACATTGATAATAATAACTAATAAAAATAACAATACAAATCTCACAATTCAATTTAAATACAAAAAATCTTAAAATTTTATTTAAAATTATAATTAACATTAGCTCAGTAGAGACATCATTGCATGTGAGAATAGTGCTCAATAATTATTATTCTATAACATACATTTTCCAATGCTGTCATGATGTATATCATTAAGATCACTGCAACTGTTCACATTTTTACACAGGCGTGAAATCGGTGAGTTAGCACCTAGGACCGTTCTGCGCAGGGGTGGGTCTAGTGGTGAGATTGGATTTCGCGGGTATCGGGCTGGGGCACGAAACTTTAGGGAGACTCAGTAGGTTTGGGCAGTCAATTTTATTTCGAAGCAACTTATAGAGAAACAAGGCATCAACAACTTCTCTTCGAGTTGATAACGAGTGCATTTTGAAATATTTGAGACGAGTATTGTAGGAGAGCAGCTGTTTACTTTTTCCTCTAGAAAATGCGAGGTGCCACAAAAACCGTTTTTGAACTCGTTCCAAAAGTAACCTGTGCCACGTCAGGGGTGTAAACAGATGCGAAATAATTACCAAAAAGATCACAAATATCCGAACCAACTGAAGTAATAGTTTGACCGTCAGTCATTGTTAGTGGATAGACACTTCGCCCACCGCGTTTAGCCTTTACGTGTGTCCAGAATAGTTTAGGATTTTCTTTAATTTCTGACTCTTAACTAATTTTAGTTCTAATTCATCTAACGGGTTTTTATATTTCTTAAAGCGCAATCTTAACTTATTTTTCTCTTTGAGTGTTCTTGTAATTGCTTTATTAAACCATGGGGGATAACGGCAAGTCATTGATTTACAATTTGGGACAAATGTATTATTGCAGTGTTGGGGGGATGGATACCAATCTGAGCAGAGTTTGGGACTACGATAATTTGGACAACTCCTCTATACGGACGGAATAGGAGAACGGTACGGTAGAGGGTACGGTCAGCCCTGTGTGACTGGGCCCATACACCTAATCATTTGAGCATCCTAAGAGCAGGCCGACAAATTGGCAGTACCTTTAGCTGCATAGAGTGACGCGCCATGCCGTTATAAGACAGTAGCGTGATACCGTTTAATTTTGTGCGTACCATTTATGAAAAAGAGAAAAAAAACAAGAGTTCAATTCAAATCAATTTACATAATTTTACTTCGTTGACCGCGTGTGAGTCGTAGTCGTGGCGCGTGGCGCGGCCGCTACAGTCGTGTAGAAAATGTAGGTACCTATACAAACAGAATATTTATATAATTACATATTGTAAGAGGAATCGATCGACCACTTTATAAATATCTTAACCTACCTACTTACGTATGCACCTTGGTAGGTAAGTGTAACCAGTGCCTGTAGAGAAAATATGAAAAGTTTCATTCTATAGAGTTGCCCATAGACCATTCTTAGGTAACACACTCGAGACTAATTTTCCTTAGTCTGAGGTAACACATGATATAGAATTATCTAAAGTCCCATCTGTTTTAATTGCGTGTGAGGTGACTGACCATTCTAATTACAAAATTGCGCCATAAAAACCTAAGATATTAGGTACCTACTTACAGTAATGACTACTATATTTTTTTTGTATCTAACACGCAATCAATAGTGGGTATGTACAGGTACTTGGTATGACTTAACATCGTACCTAGTTACTTAATCAATCCATAAAATCTTCCACGATGACTAATCACTACCTACCTACATTACTTTACATAGCACTCGGCAGCTAAGCTAAAAGTGACTGTGCAATTATATTTACTGTCCATTTTCTTCCGTTCCATACCGCTCCATTTGCATCAAGGGACGAGTTTTTTTTTTTTTGTTATCTCACAAGTAGCCACGGTACTCCCTTAATTCGAGCTTGTGCAAAGTGATGACTGCACACGACTAGGGCACAGCGACCAGCTGCTCTTTTGAATGTTCTGTTATTATTCAATTAGGCCGTATCGAGGGAGAGCAGTCGACGCGATCACACGATGCGTCGATGTATCATGTAGTATACATACGGTCTACCTACATTATATCACAAATTCGGCGATGACATTTTAACATTTCATGTGAATTCATCCCACTGCCTAAAATTCCCCAAAACTAGTTTAAACCGAATACCTACTTAATGTAAGTAAATGGTATGTTATCTAGTTAGCATTATAATATTAACATAAAACAACTGCGGTCCAGACTATTACCTAATACCTAAGTAAATAAAAAACTTTTCGTCAAGTCGATGTCTTTGGTTTTGTATTTTCATTATTTGTAAAAAGTTTTTATTTCTCGCTTTTCAGTGAGTCAGATTCTAATGTATCTAAATTACATTGGCCTAATGTCAACTGCTCGTCACGCTGCCTTTTACAAAATATTGTTTTTCCCGACGCAGGGACGTTAATCGTTGAGTTCTCCTGGTACTTCACCGTTAGCTTCTCCATAATTATGCATTGTGACGAGCATAAATTGTTTATATACCCAAATCGCTATAGGTGTGCCTGTAATATTTGAAGAGTTCCCACGATTTCTCCAGGTTCCCATCATCAGCAGATCCTGACCTGATGACAATGGGACCACTTCGGAAGTAGGTATACCCTTTCATACGGCACGTCGTCGGCACGGTTGGCGCAGTGGTTCAGCGATTGACTGCTGCACTGCGTGTCGCGGGTGCGATTCCCGCACGGATCAATTATTTGTATGACCTACAAGTAGTTGTTTCGGGGTCTGGCTTTTTGTGAATGTGAGTTATGTTTTTAAACAACGGCAACGTTTATAAATAAAATAAAATACAAAAAAAGAATTTTGCAAATCCGTCGTTATTTGACGGAGTATAAAAAATATTTATGTTTTATTAGCATTTGAATTGATATCGTCCTTCTTTTGAAGTCTGCTAAAAACTTCTTTACTCATGTGGTAAAACACAGTGAAGAGTTTCTGAAAATTTGACAGTTTGGTTAGGTATTGGAACTACTGGATTTGACAGGTTTTTGACATCTTCACCAAGCAACGCCTGCGCCGCCATCACGTTCATGGTGAATTGATTATTTTTGTGATCCGTAACGGCCTCGTTGGTCCTAATGGTCCCAAGCGTGGCTGTGCGTGAGGTCCTGGGTTCGATTCCCAGGGAAGAGACACTGTACCTGAGTGACACACAGCGACGGACACGTGCACAAGTGTGAGTCACACTCACAGATATAGATAGACATAGTTATCGCAAGTATCACGATCTGTATGAAAACCAGGCGTGCCATTTTTTGACTACCTACTATGACGTCACAAGCACGATTTAGTGATGGGAAAATCAAATCGATTCAGACGCCGCCGCCGCGTGCGGCACTCGTCTCGCCCCAACCCCCGCCTAGCGCCAGCGCTCACGCCATTCCGTGGCTCACGCTCATCCAGCCGGCAGTACTAGGCAGTACGCTGAAAGTTATCGTAGTGAGAATTTATTTCTAGTAAGTTTATCGTTATAAACACGTGAATATTCGGTGACACCATAATATTATATAAATTCAATTTAGTTCTAGTGTTTACAACAAGCAACGGGATTAAACCCTTTTTCATCTCTTTCTATCACTCAAAGATTTGCTGGGTGAAAACTCAATTTTGAATACAGTTCGCCTTTGTACCTATATACCATTTCTCAAATTTTACTGTACGAATACTATTTATTGAGTAAATTTGGTACAGTAAAGAATTATTTAAAATCGTTTAAATTGTTTTATTAATCGATTTTGTGACAGAGTAATGAGATAGAGCTTGCTTCCTCAAAATGTAGTGAACATGAAATAGCACTGTGCTTTATTCGGAACCAATCTTTATTTCCCGTCGCCTCAATCCATTTTTCTTTTCAATTGGGTTCATGTGGAAAACTAAACAAAAACACGAAACGTTTCGATTATTTATTAAAATTGTCTTCATATTAAGTACCTACCTATAAAATACAAAATTATTTCCGCCGTTTCCGAAATTGATTTGTGTTGCAGTGCAGTGAACAGCACTAATCGCTAAAATTGTCAGAAAATTATAAAAGCGCCTGTACTACGAAACCGAAGCGATATACAATAGTATCACTTGTTTAGATATTATTTATTATATTATATATATTACTTATTTTATTTGTTTATTATAACAGCGCAATTGACAGTTTTTTTTTTTTTACTGACGTGAGACTATCGCGCACTCCGTATACCTATTAATCTCTGATGCAGACTGAGCACGAAAATAGTGGCATATGATTTTTTATCATAATCTGGGCACGCGAAGTAGTTGCTCTTGCGTTATCTATGATAGACTTAAGTCTATCTATATCTGTGGTCACACTCTTGTGCATAAATATGCTTTTGCACTGGCGAAACATTCACAACAAAAACATTGAAAACTTTAGTTTCTGTCAAAGTTCCATACAATATTTGAAACGCGCAAACGCACAGTTACTGTGCGTTTTCACTGTCGAAACATCACAACAAAACATGTAGAAATCTCTAGTTCCTGTCAAACTTTGTATGGAAAATTTACAGAACATAGAGATCCCAACATGTTTTGTTGTGAATGTTTCGCCAGTGCAAACGCACCACAGAGTACATTATTATATATGAAACGCACATTTTTTATTTTTTTTTTGACTAGGGCATCTCGTAGCTCACCTCTGAGGTGATGACTATACTTAACCGGACAATCCTGCGGCTGCCTTAAGCTACTAAACTCAAAGCCTCCAGCCAGGGGCAAAACTATTCTAATTAAAACTAGGCGAGCGCTCGCTAAGGGCACCCCCTGTGGGGTACGGACCTCGGCTTAGGGCGTCGCTGGTGGGAGGACAGCAAGTTGGGACAGGCTGGATCAAAGATAATTCATTATTATTAATCGGGGAATTTAAATCTACATTTCTCAGCATAACGCGGGCTGGCGCTTCTGCGAGCAAGGGTCGGGGGGGAGTATTATTTACTCGGGCGGGTCGCGATCGCGGAGGACCTCGGCGGCGAGGTCGGAATGCGGGTCGGTGTCTGTGTTTGTGCACTGTACTTGTGGCCCTATTGCTCTCCTGGAGGAGGGTTATGGGGTCGTCTGGGTCGGTAAGGATTTGCCTCGGGCGGCGGATCTGACTGATTCTACTAGTGACATAATTGGCGGCCTCGACAACCAGAGGGTTGCGGTGTTTGGCGGCGGACTCAAAGTAACGCTTGGAATTGCGTTTGAGAAATTGATGGATTGTGGGGATCTTTAGGTCGAGATGGAGGATCTCGTTCCTAACGTACCAGGGGGCACCGGTGATTTTACGGAGGAATCTATTTTGGAGCGTTTGCATCCTATGAATATGGCGGGGTTTTGCGTGTGCAAATACGGCTCCCGCATAGGTCATAATGGGACGAACGCACGCCGTGTACGTACGCAATTTGCACTTTAGTGACATTTTGCTACGTGCATTCAGGACAGAGTGAAGTCTACCGAGAACGAAAGCGGCTCGCGAGCGGGCCTGCTTTATGTGATCGCTAAAGGTGAGATGCTGATCGAATGAAACGCACAGTTATGTTCATGTACCTATAATATCTGCATACCTAGGCCGTTTTTCGAATTAGAACATAATCGCTCACAGCGGCAGCGCTGACATGATTAGGATATCACGATTATGACAGCAGAGGGCTGTCAACAATTCGGAACGCTCGTGAACGCGCTCACGGTACTCGCTCAACGTAAAAACTTGCATATCATATTTCTTTGTGTAGGTATATATACCACACACTTCTTCTTCTTTGGTTAGGTGGCGAACGGTAGTCAGAAACACAATTTCGAAAATGCCACGTTAGTTTAGGTACTTACATAATCCATGCCCATTTGTCGACCTCTGCTGAATCACAATTATGAGGAGTTACGAACGGTTAAACTGAGCAATATTTATGTAGGAACTGTGAACCCACTTTTTCTTATTGTTTGCAGTTTCACCTAAAGGAGCCAGGAAGTTTATACCATCTCCTTTGAACAAGGACCCTAATCAGCATGCCGGTTGGCAAGGTTAGTAAGGATAAGTAGGTTTAGTATGGAGGTATTTTTATCATGAAATCGTCCTTATCGCCTGCATTAAATATGAGAGCAAGACACGTCTAGGCGACAAAACCATTATAAAATTGATAACATCCTTCCCTGATTATTGTTTTCTGGTTGAAATTAAACAAGACATACAAAATGGAATAATATAATTATTTACGCTGAAACTACTTAACTGAAAAAATTCTCGCTAATTACCATGGAAGTTCAGAGCCATCATAATTCAGGAATTTTCCAGTATCTTTCTCGGAAAGTTTGTCTATGGTCTTAAATATCCCAGAGACGCTAGTTTCGACATCGAGATGCGCATTCTGGCCACCCATATCTGTCTTCACCCACCCTGGGTGCATACACGCCACTAGAATATTATCCTTTTTCAAATCGATACTCATTGATTTTGAAGCTGCATTCAATGCCGCCTGAAAACGAAGTATGGATCAGCATAGTGAAAAGTAATAATATACGGAATAATTAGTCCGATTGTTTTGTACCTTAGAACACCTGTAAGGATAAAAACCTCCTTGGTCATTTTGTGCAATGGACCCGAGAATAGAGCTCATGTTAATGACGGCTGCACGATGTCCTCCCATAGGCTTGTCACTGTGGGCGTCCGCTGCTTGTTTAAGGATGGGCAGTAAAATCTGGAAATAATAAAATAATAATTGTGAGTTTTACTGGGGCCTACCTGGCTACCCCAAATAGATTAGGATTAGGGCGCCTTTTATTATTCGTAGGGCGCAGTTCATCTTTCTTCCAAATATCGGCCGTCACGCCGTCCGTCAGCAAATATTCGAATGCTCTATTCTTAATTTGTATTTCACAAACCTTTGTAAGCATAATTGGTGCAATCGTGTTGACGGTCAGGTTATCCAACAACTGTTCAGCTTTCACGAAGGGCAGCTTGGTGAACTTAGTGGTAACACCAGCATTGTTGATCAACAGGTTTAGTCCTTGGTTGCTAACAACTTTGCTTATTTGCGTGGACAAATCAGCGAACGACGAGGTATTCTTAACATCTGAAACATTTCTTTTACGTTATGGAAAAATATATAAGAACATTTTTGTAGAGAAATGGATGGCACAAAACAAAAATAAGTACCAAAAAATAATAAAAAATAAATTAATAATTACCCAAATTCAAAATAACCAGGTTTTTATTTTCTGCCGATAAGGTTTTCAGTTCCTGAAAAGTTAAAAATAACGTATTTAGGCGGCAGAATTCCTAATGGAACAGTATACGCAAAACGAAGTCAATAGGTGGCGCCACGCCATCAGCAAAAGCAGTAAACATAACGTTTGTTACTTTGGAGAAAATTAATTGTTGGAAAATTAGTGGTGTTTGATTGGTTTTGGTCTTCGAGTGTTGCAAATGCTGACGCAGCACTGAAGAAATCATTTATAAATAACTAGCTTCTGCTCGAGGTATCGCCCGCGTGGAGGTCGAAAATTATTCCACGGAAGATTAAAACAATCCTTTGTCCTAACCCAGGTCATGGTTTCCACATGTGCCAAACATTCAAATCCGTTCAGCTGTTTTAGCGTGAAAGCGTTACAACAAACAAACAAACTCATTTTCGCATTATAATATTAGTTATGATGTTATAATATAATCGATAAATAATATATTATATTAAAATCGATTTAAATTGACATGCGTTGAGAAATAGTTTTTTATCCAACATGTGAGGAAAGTTCGTTTTTCCTATGAGTTTTGATTTTGAGTCTTGAGCGAACGAAGGATTGAAAAATAGAATCACGAGCGCAGCGAGTGATTATAAATTTCAATCCTGAGTAAGCGAAAGACTCAACAAAACGAATAGCAAATGAACTTGCTCACAAGTTGCATACAAAACTTTTCACCACTCCCAGCAAGAAAGTATTCAGTCATCTTGTGTAAATAAATTAAATAGACACAATGCAAATCAAAATAATTCTTTATATTTTAAAATATCTTTAAAACTTAACATAAAAAAATCAGGCAAGGTTAGTTTCTGAACGGGATCATTACTTTCCTCACTGTTCAAACAGTGAGGAAAAACCAACTGTCCTCACTGTTCAAGCAGTGAGGAAAAACCAACTTTCCTCACTGTTTTCGTAGAGGAAAGACACTTCTTTCGTGCGGGAGTGGTGAAAACATTATTTGTTTACTGGTTGTGCTGCTAGCACCCCTAGTGGTTAAACTTGCCAGTATCTCTACTATTTTCTACAATTTACTATTAATTTGTCAGTCTTCTTATCATACCTAACTGTGTGTTTGCACCAGACAGTTGGCGAAACATTACATGTTGAAATCTTTAGTTTCTGTCAAAGTTCCAAACAATATTTGTCAGGAACTAAAGATTTCAACATGAAGTTTCGCCAGTGCAAAGTCAAACGCACAGTAACAGACTCCGTACATAAACGATGCACGATGTCCGTTCGGAGCTTCCATCATTGTAAGTCATTATACAGGGTGTTTGGTGCATCGTGTGCCAAATTGAAATGGTCGACTGAAGGGGTCATCCGCTAGCCTTTCAGACCCCTTAACACCCCTCATGCTCTGTGGATTTTTTTTTATCGACTTTTTATTGTTTTCCAAAAAAAATACCCAAATTTTACATTCAAATACAGATTTAAAAAAAATATATAAGGCGTAGACTCTGAATTTTAATTTTATTTCGATGTGTATTGTATAAGAATACTTTTAAATACAAAATTTGTGATATTAGTCACCTTGTTTTTTTTTAATTCACTCGCAAAGGTAAAACTTAAATTAAAGCTGTACATGTTACAGCTATTTATAAGGCTACAAAAAAAAAAACAAAAGCGGCCGGGATCTTCCAACTCCCTCATTAATTCTCCAGTCTATCCTCTTTCTAATGATGTGCCACATGCCATAAAAGTTTTAACAACTTTATGAATTCGCTAGAATTGTGAATCAAGTCACATAAAACTACATTCCAAATTCTAATGAAAAAATATTTATTGCGGAACTGTTACTTGAGAAAGAGGTAAAATTTGTTTTCTCACTCTTTCACAGTAAAATCTATCTTCTATCTCTTTCTTGCATACCTTAAATCGGTTTGAACAAATCGCGCCGCCCGACCCGCCATTTTTTTAGTCGAGACATCACTGCCTCTGCTACTTAACGTGTGTGCTAGTTCACCATACTCCGCGATTCTTTTATTACTTTGTTATCGTTGAGTTTTGTTGGTTCTTGTTACATTTGTTTAATTTTTGTTGTTATTGTTAAACGTTGAGTTTTTTGTTATTGCAATGGCGACATTCTCTAACGAAGAATATGCGGACATCATGATGGCTTACGGAGCCGCTAATGGCGTCGCTCGTGCAGCGCAACGACTTTACCAGGAACGCTTTCCTGGTAGACGATTACCTGGCCGCAGAGTCTTCCAAGACACATACCGACGCATACGCGAGACTGGCAGTGTTACTTTTAATGAACCAAGGGGTCATATTGTGCGACATAATGTTGAAGTAGACGAGAGAATACTGGCACTTTTTGAGGAAGACCCTACAAGAAGCATTATAAATGTGGCATCACATCTTGATATTTCAATATGGAAAGTGTGGAAAGTACTTCGTCAAAACAAAAAGCATCCATTCCACTCCGGTGCAAGGTACGTAATTTTAAACTAACTTTAAACCCGTGCAAGCTTTGTTTGACCTTGCCTTTGTTTAGCAGGTAATGGGTATGGTATGGCGTCACTTCCAGGTAGTGAATCTATTAGCACGAACAGCGGGTCCTTTCTTGTGCAATTACTTATTGCCCAAGAGAAATTTAAAAGAGTTTTTTGTTTGTTGCAGGTCTTGAGGGTGGCGACTTTGAGAGACGAGTGGCTTTTTGTCGGTTTCTTTTACATACGGATGTGGATGATGCTGATTTTTTTAAAAGAATACTGTGGACGGATGAATCCAAATTTACCAAGGATGGGATCCCCAATTTACACAATTTGCACCATTGGACAACGAAAACGCAAAACCCACGTGTTAAAAGACAGAAATCTTCTCAAACAAGGTTTAGTGTAAACGTTTGGGCAGGAGTGATTGGGAATCAGGTAATTGGACCGCATTACCTGCCCGATAATCTCAATGGCGAAGACTACCTGGAATTCCTACAAAATGACCTGCCCGAATTAGTGACCGATGTGCCCGTAATAGGTAATAGGTAATACGGGCTGGTTTCCGCAACTCCACGTCAAAGCGCGTATTTTGTCCAATCCACCCCAGCTCCTCAAAGAATGCCAGCAACGCCTTGGTATTATTGGCAATCTCGCGTAGGGTACCTGGGTTACCGAAGTACTTTGCCCTGTAAGTGGCGACCACCGGTCAGTTTAACAGCACATGAGCTGCTGTCTCGTCGTCCTCCATGCAGGCTCTGCAGAGTGGACTGTTTGTGACTCCTATGACAAAGAGGTGTTTATTAAATGACCCATGGCCAGTTATAGCTGCTGTAACCACACGCAGCTGTTGTTTAGTTAGTCGAAGAACCTTTTTCGTGAGGCGGCCATCGATTGAAGGTAGTGCCTCCTTAGCCTGTCTGCACTCGCCTTGGTCCGACCATAGTTTCTGATGTTGATCCCTAGTTCGTTTTCTTACCAGAGTGCGTAGGTAACCGAAGGGGAGTGGCACGATGGGTTCGGGCCCCACTGGTGCCAGGCTCGATCCCCTTCTGGCAAGTTCATCTGCAGCATCGTTCCCCAGCGAACCGCTGTGTCCTTTGATCCATTGAATGGTTATTTTGTTGAGGTCACCCACCTGGTTAAGGCGCTGGTGGCACTCGTATATAAGTCCAGAGTACACAGTGTGACTGTTCAGCGCTTGCAGAACAGCCATGCTGTCTGAGAGTATGTGTATCGAGTGGTCCTTAACTTCCCTAGCCAGAATAGCCGAAGCGGCAAGAGAAATACCCATGCATTCGGCCTGGAATACTGTGTTAAGGACACCCAATGGTGTAGCTATGTGGATGTGCCCGTATTTAATGAACGTGTGCCCATTGTATTTCAAAATGACGGCTGTCCCGCGCATTGGCGATTGACTGTGAGGGAATATCTCAACAATGTGTTCCCCAATGCATGGATTGGACGCGATGGCCCTATTCCATGGCCGCCACGTTCCCCAGATCTAACTCCGTTAGACTTTTATGTCTGGGGACGTGCCAAAGAGTTGGTATATGCCACGGAGTTTTCAACTAGGGAGGTATTAGTCCAACGCATAGAAGCGGCATTCAATACTATTAAGGAGGAAATACGACTTCGTACAACAACTGTTGAAATACGAAACAGGTGTCGGGCCTGCATTCGCAACAGAGGCCAACAATTTGAGCAAGATTTGTAACAATGATTAAATAAATGTTAAAAATGCAATTTTGTTTTTTTATTTCAAGTAAATCCCACGAAAGTTATATGAGACACGAATTTACCTAACCTTAAGAATGAGATAGCAGATTTATAGGTTTGACAGGTATCATTTAAGAGATTTTTTTTTAAATCATAATTTTGACTAATAGCCTTAGGTGACTCGATTCACAATTCTAGCGAATTCACAAAGTTGTTAAAATACTTTTATGGCATGTGGCACATCATTAGAAAGAGGATAGACTGGAGAATTAATGAGGGAGTTGGAAGATCCCGGTCGCTTTTGTTTTGTTTTTTTTGTAGCCTTATAAACAGCTGTAACATGTACAGCTTTAATTTAAGTTTTACCTTTGCGAGTGAATTAAAAAAGAACTAGGTGACTAATATCACTAGTTTTGTATTTAAAAGTATTCTTAAACAATACACATCGAAATAAAATTAAAATTCAGTCTACGCCTTATTTTTTGTTTTAAATCTGTATTTGAATGTAAAATTTGGGTCTTTTTTTGGAAAACAATAAAAAGTCGATAAAAAAAATCCACAGAGCATGAGGGGTGTTAAAGGGTCTGAAAGGCTAGCGGATGACTCCTTCAGTCGACCATTTCAATTTGGCACACGATGCACCAAACACCCTGTATATCAGACTAGCTGCGCCCCGCGGTTTCACCCGCGTAAGTTTCGATTCCGTGGAAATATCGGGATAAAAAGTAATAGCTGTTGACCGATTGCGATGAAACTTGATGGGTAGGTATATAGATGTTACCTTTTTAGGTGACAGTTGTGGGTAAAAAGGGTAAAAAAGAAAGAAAATAAAAATTAAATGTAATTACCTATAAAGAATCATTGCAAGGCTTCTCTGTAAACTATATTAGACGTGCTATTCGTCTGAAGCAAAATATATTGATTTTCCGGAGATCCCACGCGAGACAGGCTAACGTATAGTTGCCCATGAGAGAAGCACTCTTTTCTTAAGTCGATGCCGACCAGTGAAAATGTTTGTCCCTGGGACTTATTAATTGTTATAGCAAATGATACTTTAACCGGGAACTGAAGCCTCTTAAATGATATTGGCAAATCTGTCGGTATCATTGGAATACGCGGAATGTGTGCGAGCTGTCCGGCTGCGGGCCCGGTGATGATGGTGGCTACAATGATGTTGTCTCGAAGTTCTTTAATTAAAACTCTTGTACCATTACACAGGCTTGGAGGGTTTAAATTTCTTAATATCATTACGGGAATTCCAACTTTTAACTTTAGTACGTGTGGCGGCAGACCTGATGGATTTAATGAGTTTAAAAATTCTTGAGGGTAGTGTACAGTGTCTTCGATGTTGCACACTGTGTCGATGGACTTGTAGCATTTAATGTCTCCTGGTACTTTTTGTAGTATAATATCATTAATTTCATTAACTGAATCATTTCGTGGTGACACTATTGCTCTGGAACAAAGCCAATTGTAGTTCCTTGTAGGTAGATTGTCGATTTCGGGATAAACAGCATTAATAAGATCTTCTAAGCTGTGAACAATTTGACCTAGTCCATTATCTAATACTACTTGGTGGCAGTTTACATTTGTAGAAGGAAATTGTCCTTCTCCAAGTTTAAGCAACTTTTCTGGAAAGTTACTGTCATAATTGTTCGTTAGATGTGCTCTCATATTGGTGCGCAAATTGAGCCTTTGTATTAAATTCCATATAATAGACGATTTAAGGCAAGCCTTGACGATATCGGCACGTGTTCCCTTGGCGATAACAGGAAGTGTTTGCCTGAAATCTCCAGCAAAGACAAAAGTCACCCCGCCCATCACAGCACTTGAGTTACGAAGGTCTTTTAATGTCCGGTCTACTGCTTCAACATGAGCCCTATGACTCATGGTACATTCGTCCCATATTATGAGGGACGTATTTTGTATTAGGATTCCCAGAGGTCCATTTTTACGAATTGAGCATACTGACTGTTGCTCTAAAGATACAGTCATCGGTAATTTGAATGTTGAGTGGGCAGTTTTCCCGTTATGTAAAAGAGTTGCGGCAATTCCGGAAGAAGCAACTGCTAATGCTGTTTTTCCGGATTGCCGTACTTTAGCTAATATCATATTAGCAAGGAAAGTTTTACCTGTCCCACCAGGAGCGTCCAAAAAAAAAATGTTTCCTCTATTATTTTCTACGCTATTAATTATCGCATCATAAGCAATTTTTTGGTCCGCTACCAATTTTGATATATTTGAATTGACAAATTCAGACAACTCGTTAACATCATAGCATTGTAATTGTATAGTATCTACAGCATTTTGTGAGCGATTGGGAGTAGGTAAACCAAAATCTTTGAGGTATTTATCGTTTAGTTCTAAAAGTTTGTTCTCTATTTGAATTAAGCCTTCATTATATACATCACAGTCTTCTTCTCGCTGTTGAGCTCTGTGTCTTATATCTTGGCACAAATCGTCTTTGAAAGTTTCCCATAACTTGAGAGGTTCTGAGGGAAAACAAAATAATAATAACACTACAAATAACTCTCTCAGTTTCAACGGGCATTGTGAAATTGATGCTTCTCTTAACGTGATTTCCCATTGATCATCATTTTCCAATAAACCGCGGTCTCGACATGCGGCTTGGTAAGTTTCTTTTACAACTCCATTCACAGTTTTCAAATCCTGTAATGAAGTTGGACCTCGGATATGGTGCAGCAGTATTCTTAAATAAAAGCACTCTGACTGAGAAGGATGAATACCGTACACTCTTCCCAATGCTGAATCTCTTTTTATACCAGGGTGTCCGTCCACATCTTGTCCCCGCCTTCTTCTCGAAAATTTGTTGTTCGACCATGTGTAATAGTGAGGTACTTCGTGATATAGTAAAGTTTTAGCGAATTCGTCATTATTACACAGGTCAAAAAATGCTGTTAGTGTTGTTTTTGGCGGGTTATCGACTATCCGTTGTACATTTTCAGCTGAAAAGTAGACACGTTGTCCATTTTCTAAATGAACTGCTAAATGTACGACGGTAGGATTTCTATCGTGTATAGGAAATTCTAATAACCTCCACACGGCCTCAGATGTGCTGATGTAGCGGCCGTTCACGTAATTCTCAACCTCATTATGATCATTTCGAACACTGAAAGTTGCTTGATCAGAGCCTTTATTAATGTATTTGCATATATATTTTATGGCTTGTACGGAATGACAATATTCAATGTTTATATGGGCGTTGAAAGATCGACATAATATTGGAGAATAAGGAACTACCCATCTGTTGTCTATTGTAACCGCCCTACCTCGAATGTTTATGGTCGCAACTTGTCCACCGTTATTAATATCACGTCGTCGATAAACGGGATATCCATCCTCACCGGTCTGTGTTTCACTGACGAATCGCCGCGGATATTTTTTGGAACATATGCCGTTTTTCATACACGGTGACGTGACGTTTTCTTCGCCGCATGGCCCATGTATCATATTTTTAGTGACTATTTCAAACAGCGTTGGATCCTCCTCTTTATTGGGTAGTTCGGCAACTATCACGTTATCAATTTCATCGGGCTGTATTTTCCTTTCTAACCAAAACAACATATGACAGTGCGGCAAACCTCTTTTTTGCCACTCTACACTGAGCATATGACATTTAACTGTACCAAAAATCTCGTCTTTTGTAATCAATTTTACGATTTTTTTCATTTTTAAATGAAAGACTCTCGCTATTATATCATGACGGTCGAAGGACCGCTGGCTGGGAAAGAGTTCTTGCTTGATTTCTTCCCATTCCGGGTTGCAAGTAAAGGTTACAAACAAATCAGGTCTGCCATAATTCCGGACATAGGTCATTGCATCTTGCGTTTTCTCGTGAAGGTATCTCGGAGAGCCGGTAAAAGATGACGGTAATATGACATGCTGTCCGATATTTGCAGCATTCACATTTGTGTCTTGGTTTAAAGCATCTCTTAAATGGATATAGTCATCCGCTCTAAGTTTCCCTTGGTTGTGAGATATAAAATTTAACCTTTCTGAAATCATTTTTGCCATCATATCAACGCAGTACTGATTAAATAAATTTCTGTAAAAATGCAAAGAATTAAAACAGTTAGCCCTAATCATTAATCTGTAGGCATAGAATTGCATGCATGAAACGGTCTTATTTCTTGCAGAATTTTGCTGAGGGATAGTCAGATAGTAGCCATCTTCTCCTGTTATAAACATTAAAGGATATTGTAATGGATCATAGGCGCGGTGTAATTCAGATACCCTTTTTAGTTGGCCGTCTCTGCCATGCAGCACAATATCCCTGGGACCTTTTTCTTCGTCAACTAAGAGAACAGCCACCTCGTTTACAGTTGGAGCATTATATCTGCCTCGGTGTTCTGTCTGTGGTGTTCGATCTGAGTGAATAATTAATTTTAAATTCTCCGAAGAGTTGCGTTCAAAGTTATTTTTAAAACTTCGTACGTATATGTTGTGGCTATTCAAAGCGGTTTGTAATTCGTTAATTAAATCAATTTTTAGCGTTGGGGACATAGTTGACCGCAACGATAGCTGGTCTGCCTCTGAAATAAAATATATTTGCAAGAATTGCGGAGTTTGGCCTGATGGCGGTAGAAGGCTACCTATGAGATGATATACTTGTCCTTCTACTTTAAATGTGGGCATAAAATTTCCTTCTCTGATTTCTTTTGCGCCAAAAGATGTCATTTGAAAGAGGCTGTTGTATCTACGTATGTTGGTTAAGAAATGTGCAGACAATGGATGATCATTCGTCAACAGATTTTTTATTGGTTGTGGTGGTTCTTGAATATTGGGTAGAATAACTTTCCCAGAAGCACAGCACATACCATTCGGTTCATCGGTCCACTTTTTGGCAGAGCAATGAGAGCAGGTTTTACTCATTGCTCCTAATTGAATGGTGGTTTGATGAGCATAATCAATCTGTGGATCGTAATTGAAAGCCGATCTACTACTGTGAGCTAAAATTCGATTACGCACTCTAGTCGTTGACACTTGCTGTCTTTGCCTTTGTGATAGTAGTCGTTGTAGACGCTCAGTCCCCGATTGAAGAACGTGTGCCCGCGAGGTTCTAGCATTTTGTTCGATAAGTCGTTGTGAGCGTTCAGCGCTAGATTCCCTCGCGCGAGCTTGTGAGGTTCTGGCATTTTGTTCTTCACGACGCTGCAAGCGCTCGGCGCTAGATTCCCTTGCTCGAGCTTGTGCGGTTCTGGCATTTTGATCTTCAAGGCGCTGCAAGCGCTCGGTGCTAGATTCCCTCGCGCGAACTTGTGAGGATCTGGTATTTTGTTCTTCACGACGTTGCAAGCGCTCGGTGCTAGATTCCCTCGCGCGAGCTTGTGAGGTTCTGGCATTTTGCTCTTCACGACGCTGCAAGCGCTCGGTGCTAGATTCCCTTGCGCGAGTTCTTGAGGTTCTGGCATTTTGTTCAGCAAGACGTTGTGAACGTTCGGTGCTCGATTCTCTAGCTCGCGATTGCGAAGCATACTCCCTTTGACTTGCAAGGCGATCGTCATTTTCTGATGAAGACTGTGTAATACGACGTATTTTGGCTGCCCTCGCCTTGGACGTATGTTTGGAAAGTTGTGATCTTCCTCTCTTAGGCATACTTACCGTATCAAAATAAATATAAGTTTCAATGAAGTAATTTAGTTGAGAATAATTCAATGAGTTGTTTTAATTCAAATAAAGATACTTATGGTGTAAAAAGTATTCAATTTAGGTGTAGTTCTAAAGATATTTTTATGTTGTGTGTTCTATTAAAAACAATCGAGTGTAATTCTGAAAGAGCTTTTTAAATTTAAATCAGGTGTAGTTCTAAAAATAACTTTAAAAATAAATAAATAGGGTGTACACTGAAAAATATTTTTTTCAATTAGACGTAACTTAAAAAAAAAAATATGTTTTACAAAACATATTTTTTTTTATAACTTCAAAAAATAAAGGAATAGGGTGTAGTTTGAAAAAGAACTTTTTCAATTAGGCGTAACTTTAAAAAGAACTGGTTTGTATTTCAAATCTTATAAAATGTTAAAATTTCAAGGCAATATCGCTCGCGTCCGTTACGTAAGGAGCCGACCGAGCGACTGAGCCGCGCGGTACCTTACTCATATACGTAACCCGTCCCGCACCTCGGCAACGCCCACGCGTGGAACGGTTCGCGTATTGCATTTTTATACTTGTTATAACTTCGAAATTAAATGTCCGATTCGAATGAATTAAAAAGTATTTTACTGCTACATAAATGCCCTTGATTATAAAACTATTTATTTGAATAAGAATTAATACTACGATACGAATGTAACCAACTTTTGTTTCTACCGGCGATTTAATTAAATTTTAGAACACAAAAGCTGCTATTGTGACTTAACTATGGTAGTTAGATATATTCCATCGTGGACTTTTATGTAGGTAATAATGAGTACTTTAATCATGTAGTACATAATTTTTATGTATCATCAATAGTTTTCTCAGCGCACGCCAAATAATGAATTTCATAGGCAAAATTTTGCTGCTCTGGGATTCATTATTGCAATTTTCTTATGGATCTCTAATTTTTTTTAACATAAATTATAGCCTATGTTACTTCCTGACAATTTAGCTTTCTATTGGTGAAAAAACGGTTGAAATCGGTCCAGTAGTTTCGGAGCCTATTCGGTACAAACAAACAAACAAACAAACAAACAAAAAAATCTTTCCTCTTTATAATATTAGTATAGATAATAGCTTTCGCCCCCGGTATGTCGATAAAAAGTAGCCTATGTTCTTCAGGTTAGCAACCTATTGTCAGTAAAAGACAGATTGCTATTGATGGTAGACAAAACCTAATTCTAGCCGTCATTGTCGTTCACTGTCATTGTCACATTCCATTATTGGGACGTTAGCGTTAGAACCATAGTTAAAATAGGTTTTTCCAGTCTCCAGTATGTCAAAACTAGTGATAGATGGGTTTTTGATCGTTATTGGATTCGGCCGTTAGTAGCAGACACTGTCTGTTCTAAAGGTATAGACGCCAGCACCTCAACCTACCCGAAACTGTCAAATTTTTCCAATCAACTTTTTACCATACGCTAATGATAAAGTTGAAAATCTAAAGAAATTTGACTTATTTATTGTAGTAGGTTGACGTGCTGTACATAAACATAAATTCTTTGTGCCAGTTAGTGGTAATAGACTCGCTTCTACATGGAACTTGAACTTGTTTATTTGACTGAATGTGGGTGTATTCACTTTTGCCTGACCCTTCTGGTAACACAGCTATGATAGGGGTTTAGGTAACTTAATTGGTAACAAAAATTTTATGTGAGATTTTCAACATCATATAATCGTCCTCGATTTGATGTTGCACACAATATTAGTAATAGTTTGTCTGGTCTCTCATGATGGTGTGATGATGATGACATCACTGAAAAAGTGATACGTCACGATCACAGCACTATTTCCAATGTCAGTGACGGTGACGTCACCTGTCGCACGCAGCAGTTCGCTGTCGACGACGAGAGTGGTTCGCTATCTCTTTCACACTCGCTCGGATTGTTGGCCTGCTACAAAAAGCACTTTACGCCTTTGATCGAATAGTATTTGATCGAGAGACATCGTGTAGTTTCAGTGCGCTACAATTACAATCAAACGTAGACAGTGTGGATATAACCTGTGTTTAATACAAATATTGGAGTGATGGCACCTATAGGTCAGTAAGAAATAAGATTAGCATACCTCGGACACGGTCCGGCACGTCGCGATTATTGTCTTCGTAGTGTTCTGTTTAGTGAGGTATTTCACCATCCCGAGGCCGAGGCCCCTGTTGGCACCGGTGATCAATACGGTCTTCATTTTGCGAACTTATCTAGATAAAACTTCTTGACATTTGTTAAAAGTTGTCTTTTACAACTCCCAAAGGTTCGGTGTGTGTATTTTCGTTATCTCTGTCACATTTACGTCAAAATGACAATACTAAGTAATTTTGTAAGGTTAAATATTTTGATAAAACCTTTAAATAAAACTGAGAGAGCGTTGATATTGGCCCAACGAACACTTAGTTACCGTAAGTAGTCCAATATTGTCGATGATTTAACCTTGAAGTGCAGATAATTGTCTAACCTCACTTGATTGAGCAACTAATAAAACCCAGTTTTTGTAACTTGATTTTTTACCGATTACTAGGCAATTCCTAAAAACTTGTTAATTGCATGCCTATTAATTGTTAAACAATAAATAATTTGTTCTAAAACAGAATCTGCAAGAAATTGTTTGCATCCTTGGGATGGTGGAATCAATCCAAATGTCTAGCATATATTAATCATTCATCATCATTTATTATCATTGCACAATATTAATTAATTGTTCTGTTTTATTACCACAACTAAGGCGTTTGAAAGTAAATGTAAGCCGCAAAAATGAAACTCAGTAATATTCAGATTAAATTACCCATGATGATAAGTTCATAGTTTACATGAAAATATTCAATTTTTTTCCTTTATCATGCTACAGTTTGAATTTGGTGATATCAGGCTGGCTGTGTTGTAGCCGTAATGCCAAGTTGGTTGCTCCTATAGATAATACCCCTGAAGGTATGAACTGTGTGAAACCTTGCAGTAATATTTGTTATGCACATGCTGTTACATATATGGGAAGGAACAAATAACTGATACAAGATGGGTTGCTATGAGGATATATGTTTAGATAATTTAAAATGTTTGCACTTTTAATGTGAATGTTAAAACGCTATACATAAGGAATGGTTTGGTCATCAATTGCTTAAAGAAAACAACCTTGCTTGTATTCATTCTACAGCTGTATACCTGGTTACAAAAGCACTCAGTTGCAGAAATGAAATTTCGCATTTGAACATAATGTTATTAGAAAGAAAATTTTGTTCCAGATTCTTGATTTAAATAGTAAGTTTTGTTATTTTTCTCTGCTCTGTATCCATACTTATATTATAAATTCGAAACTGTCTGAATGTTAGCTTTTCACGGGTATCCCACTGAACAGATTTCGATAAAATTTGGCAAGGAGATAGATTGTTTCCTGGAGAAGGACATAGGGTACTATTTGTCTCAAAAATAACCTGAAGGAGGTGATATAAGGGATGAAAGTTTGTATGGGAAACCCAGTATTTCTTAAGGCGCTACCCCGAGCTAAGTGGCGCCCTCATTGAATAAAAAATCGTAGCATGGCATAGAAAATAAATTTAAAAAAATGGATTCTTGGAGTTTGTTACAAAGAGGATAAAGTATTTTTACGTTGTTAAAACAGGACTCGAAAGTGTTTCGTATCCAAAGTAGATAGCAAAAGTGTTAAAAACGGCCACTTTTGACACTTTTGCTTTCTACTTTGGATACGAAACACTTTGAGTCCTGTAATATAAGTAAAATAGGTTTTAGTTTATTTGCGAGTGTCAAAATATGCGGCTTATAGGCCGTTTTTTTTTATTTCGTTGACTTAGAAGTTTGATTTTCATTACAAGATTCAAGGGATCGTAGATCTAAGTTTTTTATATCTATTTCAACTTGGGTCTTGACAGACAACGAAGTCATAGGGTTTAAATTTTTCATTTTGAGGTATGCAACCCTAAAATCGAACTGTACTGGCTGAACGGATTTAGTCTAATGGCATACGGATAGGCCATGACCTGGGTTAGGACAAAGGATTCTAAGAATCCCGGTAGTACGTCGCTGTGGGATATTTCCCGACCTTTACACGGGTAAAAGCTAGTCTATTATACATTTTTCACATAATATGATAGTATTTTGGATGTAGTGAGTGACACTTGTAATACATGAGTATTTTCTATCCATTTGTGACTAATTGAAGCTTCTTCTTTTAGTGCTACTCTACTACCGGAGCTTTGGGCAACCAGCTCTATCATTTGAGTTCCAGCTCATACCTATAACTATTAATGGGACTCCAACATGATAATGCAAAATATTGGCAGGATAATTTTCACTTCTGTAACTGAATGCCTAATGAGGATCATGCGCAAAATAAGATCTTGGATTTTTAACGACGGTACCATGTGCACTATAAAATACTGTTATTTACTACTTGTACTGTTGTTAATTTTTTAATGTTGGAAATCCATTAAGAAATCGCGAAGCTTTTACAAGTTTACCAAAATGGGCAGACCTCGACCTTGCTTTTTAGTGCCCAATGTTGTTTTTCAGGCTATTTAAGTATTATTAAAACGTGCCTGATCCTCATTAAAAATATTGTGTCTTTATTAAAATTTCGTGCACTTAATGCTGGCCTAGGTTGAGGTCACAAGAGTCCAACATGTAACCAAACATGATTATGACAGGACTATTATGTACTGACAGGATTATTATGTCCATTTTAGATGGAAATTTCGACTATGACCTGGCCGTTATCGGTGGTGGTTCGGGAGGGCTTGCGTGTGCGAAGGAAGCCGTGAACATCGGCGCAAAGGTCGCGGTGCTTGACTACGTGACACCATCGCCGCAGGGCACCAAATGGGGGCTCGGCGGCACCTGCGTCAATGTAGGCTGTATACCTAAGAAGCTGATGCATCAGGCTGCCTTGTTGGGAGAAAGTATACATGTGAGTTTTTTTTTCCTTTTTCTAAAATTTCGTAACCTTAATTAATAGTAGCACTTTTACTCAATAAATTATTTAAATAAAACTTGTAATTATTTAAATTTATCAGCAACAGTCAAATGGAATTGTTCAGATAGCATCTTTGAAAGAAGACAGAGCTTATTCTTGGAATACCTAGTAGTATTTATTTATATTATCAAGGCTGGTTCTACTTTTTTATGGCTTCAATCATTAATTCATAATGTTACATAGGTTATTTTATTTTTTTCATAGGTGGTAAGTTTCCTGACTCTTATCCTATGCTACATACACCTGAATCCTACCCACATCCTACATGAAACCCTGAAACTGCCCAGATTGTTCCCTGTTGGAGATGGTTACACATTTTATTCTTTATTACGTAGTTAGTTACCAACTTACCATTATTTTATATGTTTGGGTTACCAATTTTAGTGAAAACAAACAAAAGTACCTAATTTATACAGTACTGTAGTCGACGGGTAAACTAAAATTGCGCGTTAGTTTAGTTTATTATATATTATTTTTATAATTAAGCGATTTTTTTTATTATTTATCTTATATTTGATATTGTTAGTCTTTGTAATGTAATTAGTCCAAAATAAACAAGTAAGTATGGTAAAGTCATAATTGTTTATTTTGCAAATCATTATGTAGCTATGTATGTAGGTACCTATAACATTAAGAAACAATACTAAACAATGGCTTGTCTCCCCAAACACCAGTTAGAAAAACGTTATTTACATTTTAAAAAAGCTAAATAGCATACCCCATGAGTAAAATAGGATGTTAAATACCTAATCACTGCTATATTTGTTGGTGCCCTAAATATGTATAAATGCAATGAAATCGAATACTTAGGCACCTCTAAATACAAAAAGTCTGTTTCATCAATAGTGCCTCACATCAGATGCGCAATAATTAAGATGTGCCATTTTTAAACAGAACTTTCTTCAATAATCATATAAAATAATCTTCCTGTAAAAATACGAAATAGAAGGTTCCGTATTTTTATAAAAAAATACAAACAGTCCATATCACTTATGTAAATTTTCACAAGTCATTGTCTGGTTTATAATGGCTCGTTGCATGTATGCCTTATCTCCGGATCATCACTGACGAACGGCGTTAGCTCATACAATCTAGTGGGACTTGTACAGTTATGTGCGATTGTGCATTGTTTCATGTGCCGGGCGGCGGCGGCGGCGCCGGAATTAAGAACATGTTTGGATTTACCAACATTGTTGCGGCTATTTAGACCGGTTTCCAGACATCAATGTTGCTTTTGATAAGTGAAGAGTTAGACACAAATAAGGATTTTTACAATAATATTAGGTATTGTTAATTTGAATGTACAGCCTTACCCATCTAAGAGGTTCGGGAAAAAAAGCGTCAAATCTTAATTTCCGATTCACCTGCTCGCCATAGCAGAAACAGCATTCATTATCTTTGAAAAATTATTAAGTAAATTAACATAATGACTTTGTTTTAATATGCGTTTTGCTTAGTTCATATCCGCAGTTCGTATCCGCAGTAACGTTAGGATAGGGCGCGACCGCCCAGGGCGCCAGACGTGAACGCGTCCAAGGCAAAGCGTATGTGGCAGTTTGGAGCTGGCAAAATAGAAACGTAGGGAGCAAAAAAAAAAAACGATCGCTTTCACACAAGTCTACAAAGTTACTCCTATTTCTATATGCATGCGCAAAAGAAAACCTAACCGAGGCAGATTGCTACAATTTTTAAGCTCGCTTCGCTCGCTATTGCATCCTGCATGTTCCCAATTCTCAATTTTTTTTTAATGAGCTAACAAAGTAACTCGTATTTTTATATATGTTCAAAAGAAAATTTAACATATCCGCACAGAGTTCAAAAATGTTCCTGCTCGCTTCGCTCACTTTAGCATTCTGCATTCTTTTTTTCTGCATTAGTTGACAAAATATATCGTATTACACTGTATCAACGTACAGGAACAAACACTAAAAACTTTTGAAAGATCCCCAGTAATGTCGCCTAGGGCGCCGCCGGGTAGTGCCAAAACCGACACTGATCATAAGCACCTGATAAGTCTTTCCAAATCGCGTGTGAAGTGTCTACCATCCCAAAGCAAAGCACAGGGGGCCAATTCTCGATTTTAGAGATGGTGTCGAACTCGACAAAAATTTCTAATGACGTCATTTTTTCGACAAATTTTAAAAGTTGCTATTCTGGGGATGTCGAATTCGACATTTGTCGAAGGCTAACGTTAGAGTTCATGTCGAGTGCTTCTGAGCAGTAGAGATGTCATGTCGATTGTAGAGATACGTCATTTCTGAGTGAATTCGTTGAGTTTTGGATTGTACACTGTGTTTTCTTTTCTTTAATTTTTAAATAAAATACGGCTTGGCATTTCATACCTACTGGAAATTCAATTTATACTCTTTGATTTGTGCATTGTGTTTTCTTGAAACGACGACCTTCGCGCAAATAACAGACTCTGTAATTTGTGTAGCCACGATTGGACTTGAAACCACTAAAAGATGGACGAGTTTATTAGCATTTTTATCTCGGAGTTGTTGGAAAGTGGCGAGCAACTGGCTAATACACGGCGACAACAGCGCACTTATCCCACCGTCGATATTTACGACTTGAGCGAAACAGAAGTCATTAAAAACTTCAGATTAGATAAAGATTTAATAAGAGTTCTAATAGATCTATTGGCTCCTTACCACGAAAATAGACCTGAAAACGAAGGTAAATAATCGTCTGCTTCATAATTTTATTAGTCATGTATAACTGTTCACTAAACTAACCTTACCCACCAAAAATTGTGAAATGTAAAACAGCACCCAATAATGATGTAACACAGAGTACATGTAAACATAACAAAAGTTTTGAAGGAACCGCAAAAAGGCGCAAATTCTGACACTGACCGACATTCAACTGTTAAATTTGTCAAACAGATTATTTTTACACTAAACGTTTCGTTTTATACTTAAATAATTCGGTTTAGTTAGCGTTTTAAAACAAAATCATTCATTAACTCATAGCTACCTAAAACGGAACGTGCGATTCTTCATAATGGTAACATTATCTTCACTCGACTCGACATTTTCGTGACATTTATTTCTATTTTGACTGAGAATACGGAATTCTGCTCAATTCGACATTTTTTGGTAGAGATAGAGATATTTTTAATAGACATAGAGATAGACTTACGATCTCGAACTCGAGATAAATGGCGAAAATCGAGAATTGGCCCCCAGATCTTTGCCTAAAAGCATCTATTATTGGATTGGCCTTGGCTGGAACATAAATTAGCCATTGAGACACTGACACTGATCAGCTGCATTATTTCAGATGAGACCGTATTACAGTTGCTGATCTAAAACCTGTTTTATTACGATTTTTTGTTTTCCTATTGAATGAGGACAATTCCTAGACCGAACGCGTATGATTAATCGTAGTGATTTGCAGTTTTCTGAACTGTATATACTATTCAAGTATTCATAACGATTCGATGTAGTAAATAATTCCAACTTAGTGAGTCATCATCCGTACGGGTCGATTGAAGGTTTAAGCTACGCTTGCCGAGGTCGTTCCGTGGATAGGTGACCATCCATTACATATCAAGACTCCTTGCCTCAGAAAGCACGCTGAACGTTACGGTCCCGGCTGTCATTTGTAGATCTTTAACTGTCGTTAAAGAAGCTCGAAAGTCAACTAGACAACTAGTCTTGCCAAGGGGTATCGTATTACGAAGTAACTGGGTTGTGGAGGTCAGATAGGCAGTCGCTCCATGTAAAATATTGGTATTCAGCTGCTTCCGGTTAGACTGGAAGCTGACCCTAACATGAAAAAGGGTAGGTTAGATGATGATGAGTGAGTCATTATTATCTACGCGAAACGTCATAAATTTTCTGGTTAAACCGTTTAATGCTTAAGTTCCTGGTAGGGTTAGACTTTTTAATTGCTCCATGGTTTCCTCTATTAATGACTAATGTTACAAAACATTTAACTCAAATGTCTCCTCAAATTGTTTGAGGTGAACAATTCAATGACGCAAGAGTTGAGGAAGACAGAAATTCAATTGCATTTTCTGATACCTGTATTGAATGAACTTAGGACCTCAAAAAGAACAATAACTTAGGTTTGAGCTCTCTAGCAAATACACTCGATGTTCAGTGAGTGTAACGAGTCTAGATTAGCGCACATTGTGCCGGTTGTCAACGGTTACGTTACGGAGCAAACATAATACGTACTCAATACCGAACCTAATGTTTAGCTGCACTAATCACCTCCATTCTATGCGTTTTGTACTACTTACCTGAGTATATAAAACGTCGCAAACTGATAAATAATTGCTTTGATAAACGTGGGAGTTGGGGCATAATGTGAACAGCGCGGCGCCTCTGCTAAATGCCGCCTACATCTTTTGCAATTAGCAGTTAGTTCTCATGCTCAAAAGAAGACGAAAACTGAGTGAGGTATAATATATCTCGCTATGTTCAGTGGCCCTTTGTCAGAGTTAACACGCATTAAGACAATCTTACGGCGAAAGCGTCAGGGTAGTCTGCGAAATTCATTTTCAATACGTTTTTTGCAGTGTGCAGTTCAGTATCAGGTTGATCTAAATATGATTCGCGGACGTATTAAATATTTATTAATAGAATTATAATCATAAAAATCATCAATACATATCTATGTTCATAATAATCCTATTGAATGACTTTCATGAAATCATGACATTTTATGATTATTCTAACATGATTGTATTACTAATTCTTATTATTATAATTCTGTAAAGCCATATTTGTTACGGTCACGAATCATATTTTAATCAAGATTCAATCTGAAACTGACCTGCAAATTGCAAAAACGTAAGAAAATTTGAATTACGCGAGCTACCTTAGCATCCCCCTTAAGAAAATTTGAATTACGCGAGCTACCTTAGCATCCCCCTTAAATTCCTTGCTGGGCCTGTTCCGTCTTAAGGGGGATGCCCTTAAGACGGAACAGGCTCAGCAAGGAATTTGTAAAATAGGCATTTGAAAAATCTAATGCCGTCGTCTTACCTCAAGTCTGCCTTCGTAGAGTGCGATAGGGACAGCTGCAGCTCAGACCGATTATATCACAAAAAAATAGTCGAGATCAATTTTTTGTATTCCCCTTTTTTCTCCTCGAAAACTGAGGCGATTCAAATATTTTATTCCATTAAAATTTAAAGAAAGAGTATGCCTAGGTTCCTATCATATTCTTTTATGTTAAAAACTTTTCGAATTTGTCTGGAAGTCCTCTAATCACGGCGGGAAAAATGGGGCATTTTTTGTAATTATTGGAAAGTTATTTTTTCATTAACATAAATTGCTGAAAAAAAGGAAATAACAGGGACGTGTTTTTAGGAGATCTTGATTTTATGAAAAAAAAATGATTGCTCTAACTCTAGAAGCATTATTCAGGAAGAAAAAAGGGGAATAAATTTGTATGGAGAATCGTAGTCGTAGACCCTGTTCCCTCTTAATAATAATTCTACATTTTTATCGACACCTAAACAACGCTCCATAAAGAAGCTTCAATGTTCCAAGAATCCTAGACAAAAGATAAAATAAACGTAACGCCTATAATCATAACCTTTTTATTGAAAACACTTCTAGTTCTATTGTCTTAAAATTAATTTCCCTCACATTTACTTTACGAATTAAATTTGCGTTGCACAGGCATCGTTTCAGAATAAGGTAGCAAAGGAGATATTGGTCGTTTCATATCATTAACTTTGTGTATAATTCTGTAGTTTCACGGTATAACACCCGGAACAAATGGGTTTCTTCTAAGTACAGTAGTCAGAGCTGAAATTGTGTATGTAAAATTAGAAAAACAGTAGATTATATTAGATATATAAAAAGCTCTTGCTTTACAACTCAGGTCCTTTTTCAGCATCCATGATATGAACCAGGTCAGGGCGACGATTTGCTAAATTATATATCTTTAGTGGGATTTGATCCTTACGTTATGCAGTAGCGTTTAGTGCAGGGTGTAAACTGTGTACAGGTTAGTTTTTTTTTTCACAAATAAACTAGTCCCGACAAAACCAGGAGCTTCATGTTCCAAAATGGGGTCCATGGTTACTTTCACCACTATGCTCTACTTCTCATAGTTTTCTATTTAACTCTTTCACAATATGTTCCTTCTAACCCGGGTGTACGATTACAATAACCGTCCTTTTTTTGTTGGTAAAAAGGGACCAGTAAGTCGTAATATTACAAAGCAGGCACCATAAGTTTCAAGTGCATCGGAACTTTCGTGCGGTTATTTAGGGCCTCTGTAGCCTTAACTAACAGTTGGTAGCCGTTGACCTCGCTCAGTCGCAAGGTCGCGAACCGGTCGATCATAGTAGTCGAGTTTTACTAATTTCCCATACATATGCCGTTAGCGACCAGTCGATCAATACTTTTGATTAATGTTTCATATTTACTAATACATCCACAGCGAAGACGTGGTGATTAAGTAATGGAGTTTATTTAACACAAAGAGTCGTAAAGAAAATAAATAATTGACTATACTTATTAATAATGTATGTTTTAATATACTAGTTTCGCAGACGAATATGGATAAATCTCTGTAGCTATATAAGTTAATTTACGTTTTTTTTGCAACCCATAAATGATGGAATTTTAACATACTTCCCATTCCAGTTTCCACTAATATCATGCCATTAATTTTGTAGGTCTTCCCCATTTTGGGCATTGTATTTTAGGACAAAAGAGCGGTAAATTCACATTTTTTTCCCTTTAATCAATATAATGTTTTCATTTGTGGTTTTCCATGATGGCTAATCAATTGATAATGTTGTAATTAACTAGACATGGTAGCTACTTCCTGCATATATTCTATATGTATATAGGACCCTTCTCACAGTCACAGTACCCACATTATTATTTTTTACCTTCTACAGATCAAGAAAAACAAATAAACCAAAATTCCTATTTTAAACTCAAACCCTTCACTAGTCCTGGCCTAGGGTATTCTCTAGTGACCGACAGACTAAACGGGAGTGGCGATGTGTGACACTAGGCTGGGCTAAAAACGAAAGTTCATGATTCATTCATGGTTCTGTCATCGGTGGGTAGGACGATACGATCGCTGTTACGTTGAAATGTCCAAGGATCATAGAATGCAATATTCTTTACTATGTACACATTGATCACTAATAAAGAATGTATTGTAAACCTACTCCACTTTTTTATTTTTTATTACGGACGCTTTTTACGTACACGTCTTTCTACATTGTTCTCACATGTATAATTTCAACATGAATGATGTAAACAATATTTTGTAAGAATATATATTTTTTTAAAGAGTGTCCGTGGTGTTTCTTGCCCGTTCTTCTCCATAGGAACCTACGCTTTGGAATGGGCAACTAGCTTCATATTTCTGACTGACTGACTCCTTGACAATTCAAAAGTGCCTGTAAATGGTTTAATTGAAATAAATGCTTTGAGTTTGAGTTTGACTCTCCACAGTCACTAAATACGGTCTAAAAAATGAAATAAACAGGTTTATTTTTAAATTAACCCCAGCGTAGCGGTCAGCTGCGCGAGCGCAAGGGTTGCCTTCCGACAACACCGTTTTCGCTGTTAAGTCACCATATAAATTATTGTTTTCAGTAACCAGGACCCATGTTAGTAGTTATTAATTGTGTAGCAAGCATATAGTAGTATGAATTGTGAACTATATTTTGGGTCATTTTTTTTTCTATAGAGTGTCCAAGGAGTTGCTTGTCCTTCTTCTCCATAGGAACCTCCTAAGCTTTAGAATGAGCAACTAGCTTCATCTTGACTGACCGACTCCTTGACAATCCAAAAGTGGCTGTAAATGGTAGGTATCATTGAAATAAATGCTTGGAGTTTGAGTATAGATAGCTAACCAAGAGACAATATATTATTATTCAGCCAAAAATAACTAGATTTGCCATATTATGCACGGTCATTTATGTTCACTATTTACTACAAATGTAGTTCATAGACCCACGATTTTAGCTCCAGTCTTGCAAGTCATCATTCATATCAATACATGGATTGCAATGACGTAGGGTCAGTTCACGCCGAGAAGTGAAGAGACGCGACGATGCTTGAAGAGGCCAGTGGTTTCGCGCTGCGCAGCGCGACGTCACAAGGCGCATCGTGAAGCCGCTGGTAGCTCCAAGCCTCGCTGCTTCGTGAGGCATTCGCTTCGCGTCACGTCTCGGTGTGAACTGACTCTTAGAAAAACATTCATTAACATGTTTAAATTCACGTTGTGCAATGTCGCGGCTCATCTTTCATTCTTGTACCACTTCGAATTCGTTTGCCAAGAGAATCTCGTGTTAAATAGTAAACTGCTAATTAGTTTTTACCCGACTACGGCGAAGCAAAAAGGAGGGTTATGATTTTGACTGGTATGTATTTTGCATCTGTTACCTCATAACTTCTAATTATAAACTACTGATCATAATTTGACAAATGAGGTATCGTTGAAAGCATCTTGATCGTTCGCAGGCGTGTGTGACGTCACAATAAAATCAATTCAAAATCAATTCTGACGTTTCATAAGTGCCCTTGTAGGTTTATGTGAAATAAAATATTTTGAATTGAATTGAATATGACGCCCTCTAGAAGACAAAGTTGTGAATTTAAAAAACTTTTTTTAATTATGCCAAGTTGGGTATCAAATGAAAGGGCTTGATGAGCACATTACAAATATGTATATAGATCATAATTATTGTCTAAGTCAATAAATGTGTTTAAATTGTTAAAAACAAGCAAAAGACTGGTACGTAAGTACACTAAGTACGGCGCACGGTGGGCTAATAATCTCCTTTCATAGACTCCTCGTTTCTTATCCTTTTAAATAGTTAATTCATTAGGTACATAAGTATGAGTCATATGAGGTGATTACCTCAGTGAGGTCATTAGCTAATGAGGACTCGACCATTAGAGGAGATTACATTCAAAAGGTAATTCATAATAACCATGTTTTTTCATATAATAAGTTTATCCATAACAAAACAAAAACAAAACACTGCTACAGATAGTGCAACTCATCTGTGCGTATGTGTGGGTAAGGCGATAAGGACACGTGTTGCTCGGACGACGACTGCCGCGTCACTGCCACACAACACAAATTAAAGCTGTATAATTACAAGTGCACGCACACATTGCGCCGCGCGCACAGATGAGTTGAACTATCTGTATACCTACTGAAGTACAGAAATCATTCCTAAAGGAACCTATAAGGCCATTAAATGATTCACAAATAAAGATTTCTAAGCCAATATTTGTCGATTTGCTGAGCATTAGTTAGTTTGTACTTCCGTAGCTATAGCAGTGTTTTATTTTTGTTTTGTTATTATGAACATATTTCTGATAATTAATAGGTATTTATTACCTATTAACAATTCACATTATGAAACATTGTATTAAATGCCAAATTGTTTCTATTTGATGTTACCCATAATACAGAGGTATATCCAAATTGTTTCTATTTGATGTTAACCATAATACAGAGGTATATAATGACAAATAATCATAACTTACTAAGTCATTTTGGTGTGTTTAAAAAATATTCTTAAGGCAACAAGTTTGTGATCTCATTTAATAACTTAAAATAAATGTTTTTAATTGTTTAGTTTAGTTTTTTTTTTATTAGGCGTAACTCTAAGATGATAGTAGACAAACGATATGTCTTGTGATAAAGGGGCGCGACGAAACGGCATAATATATTACTTCACGGCTTTTCCTCGAAAAACCCGGCATTGTAAAATGTTATATCTATATTAATGTTGTAGTCCTGTTTTCATAGTGCACCTTCGCATTTGTTTTTTTTTTTTAATTTGTTTAAAATGAGCATCGGGAGAAAAAAAACGTTTATTGGCTCTCCTGTAAAATTTACTCATTTGAGGTTCGTCCTTTTGCCGCGTAGGCGACGATTTGTACACGCAATTGCCTCATACGAAATTTTATAGTATAGTAAGGATCAGCAGAATCCATTTCTAGCCAAAAATTGACCCTTAAAAATTCAATTCTCTGTCTATGGAAGGCGATTTTCAGCCCACCGTGCGGCTCGGCTGTAAAATAATACTTATTATACAATAAAAACTAAAAAAAATAAAAATAAAGCGGCTCTAAGTTCAAAAACTAAAACCCGACTACTGAAAAATCACGCTCTAAAAAGTATGAAACAATGAAAATATTTCAGACGCCACGCCACGCCACCTACAAAATTATAATGGCATGCGACGAAGGCTTTATCTTGACCATTTCTGTCTGAAATATTTTGTTGTTTCATCTTGTTAGAGCGTGATTTTTTTAAATATCCTGTTCCTATTATAATCTTTCGTTATCATTACAAGCCCTATTGAATGTGCTGTTACTGATAATATAATAATCATTGAGGTAATAATGCAGGCACTCGTACGATGATAATGTTATCAATCATATAGGGAATACGAGTACCTACTTCCATCCATTGTTTGAAGAAATGCGCTAGATTTTACCAATTTTGCTCTTAATTTATGTTACATCTCTTAACTGACCATTGCGGCTACATTTCATAAAATAAAATTTGACAAAGTTATTAAAAATAAAATAGTTTAAAGACCATTTGTGAAAGATATCCATTACACTGTTTGTTTGTACACCGCACAACGTCAACGAGAAACCAGATTATTCGAACCGAACGTTTACGATGTCGGTGGACAAACAGCCTTACTATTTCATCATCCTCCTTTCCCATCCTTATCCTAATCTATATTTCTTTGGTCCCAATCCAAGTTTGAGTCGACTTAGCCATTCCTCACTAGGCGATAGAAGTACTGAAACAGAGTCATTAACAGTGCGACCAGAAAACGATCAATATTTCACTGTATTGTTTGTTATGGTGCTCAATATTTACGCATTATACCTACTCGTAACACGAGGAATCCTTTTACCTAGGTATATGATAAATTGCGGAGATGACTTTGACTACTTGAGACTACAAGCATGAAGCAATGTCTGTAGTATCAGCTGACTATTTATCATTGTGTACTGAAGCTATGAAAATTATATCTGTAACGTCATTTTTATCTCTCGTTTTAATATAAGAATTTAAGAACATTATGATAAAACTTGTTTATTTGTTCAACTCTCAACGCGTCACACTGATCAGCACTTTCGCTACTAACATTACAGGAGGCTGTCTCTTATGGTTGGAACGTACCCGACGTAAAGGACATCAAAATAAACTGGCCGTCGCTCACAGAGTCCGTACAGAACCACATAAAATCCGTCAACTGGGTGACTCGAGTTGACTTGAGGGATAAGAAGATAGAGTATATCAATGGGTTGGGAGAGTTCAAGGATGCGCACACGATTATCGCGACGTTGAAGAATGGCTCTAAGAAGGAGATGACGGCGAAGAACATCGTGATTGCTGTGGGGGGCCGGCCGCACTACCCGGACATCCCCGGAGCGGTGGAGTACTGCATCAGCAGTGACGACATCTTCAGTCTCGATCACCCTCCGGGCAAGACGCTCATCGTTGGCGCCGGATGTATCCTTTCCTAATATCAAACTCATACTTACACCAACACATTTGCACTTATCCCAATTTATTTGGGGTCATGACCACTTATATGACCATTGCGTGATTTTCGTTATCGGCAACACTAATCTAATTTTGATAATCAAAGCGATATTATCACTACAAGCCAACATGAATAGTATTTTTTACGGTACGACGGTAATAAGGTTTGAGTCAACATGAAACTTCATAATTTAATTTTCTTCTACGTTAACATTTCCTGTTACTTTACTTAGTCACACTAAAAAGAAAAAACTATCATAGTTTACCTTATTATTTTCCATGGCTATCATAGAAATATAAATATATCTATGATGGCAAAATAACACGTATTATGTGTAAAATAATCTACAAATTAGCTACTTAGTACCTACACTACCTAGCTACGCGGTAAAAAGATACAACCTTGTGACATACAGACAGATGTCGTTTTAAGGCTCGTGCAGACCGGCGCGACGCGATTCTAACAAAAAAAATTCTAAGAAAATTTCACGGTAGAAAAAATACCGGTGTCGCGTCGCGCGAAAAGTCGCGCTAGTCTCTCCGAGCCTATGTTCCTTTGGGCCGGGAACGTTAAAAACGACATGAATTTTCCCGCGACGCGTAAGTATATTAGGGAGCTAGTTAGACTAAAAGGTTTATTTTTTATTCATAGTTTAATTTTTTTTTAAAGATTTATAGACACTTTTTTTTTCGACGGATGTTTTGTTGTGAAAACGTTTTTTAGTATCCATCCACCAAAGCCAGCCACAACATACCATCGAATTTTCTTAACTCCACACAACAGACATTGGTCTCGAATGCGCCGGCTTCCTAAACTCGATGGGTTTCCCGGCCACCGTGCTGGTTCGCTCCGTGCCGCTGCGAGGCTTCGACCAGCAGATGTCTCGCATGGTCACCAACGAGATGGAGGAGAAGGGCGTCAAGTTCCAGCACCGATGCGTGCCGCTGTCTGTGGAAAAGCTTGCGAACGGACAGCTGAAGGCGCGCTGGTTGAACACGGAACTTCAGGAGCAGTATGTATCTTCTTATATTTGTCGAGAAATAGGATAGCTTTTTTCCTTTTTGTGGGCTTTCGGCAGTAGAACTCCTTTTTGAAGGAGCTCATCCAGGAAACTACGACAACTATACTAATTTCTGCGACTAAGTAGCGTAGCTGTGTTTCAGTTTGAATTGTAGATAATATGTGAGCCGATGTAAGTACAGGCATTATGAAACATTTTAGCTTTGTCTCTTGGACAGCAACTATCAACGCATCTGCGATGCTTTCGGTACTTCCTCTATGCCGTCACGATAACAGAAAAAAACTGCCTAATTTACAGTACTCTACTCAAACTCAAACTCAAAGCATTTATTTCAATTAAACCCTTTACAGGCACTTTTGAATTGTCAAAGAGTCAGTTAGTCAGAAAGTTGAAGCTAGTTGCCCATTCCAAAACGTAGATCTCTATGGAGAAGAACGGGCAAGAAACTCCAAGGACACTCTTTTAAATATAGAAATTACAAAATCCTGGGTACATTACTCTTGTTGATTCTATATGTGAGAACAATGTAAAAAAAAAATATATATACATCAAAAACGATTAAAAATAAGCCCTGGCAGATAAGAGATGACCAGTCTCAACTGACGGCGCCCGTTCACGAACATGACGCGTGGATCAGCACCATCCAGCTCAACCATTTTGTAGGGAACCGAATGATCCAACACACTCGCCACCATCAGCGAGACATTTAAGTGAGCATGACATACTCTCAACTACCCTGCTCTTTCAAGTCAAAATCAACATAATAACATAGTAAAACGACTCCATGGTACTCACATTTACAAAAATTGAAAATAAAAATGCGTCTAAGTTATACAAAACTATAGTTTGCAAGAATTTTACCACCAAAAGAAAGAAAATCAATATTATCTATTGGAGTATTCAATAATTAAAACTTAGTTTAATAAAAAAAAAACAAAATAAACAATAAGTTCGTAGTCAGAAAAAATAAAAAAGGGGAAGCAACTCTACCAATTTTTTCATTTTTAACTAGTGAGCCCAAGTGGCTGTGGAGCAGGACCAGCATTTAGCCAAGCATTTTTATCTACGATATAATCATCCAACTTATAGTATGCTTGTCTACATAGTGTGCGTTTAATGCAAGTTTTAAATTTCTTCTCATTTAGTTGAAGAATATAAGTTAATTAGTTGAGTTAATAATTGTCGTGTGTTCCAGATTCGAAGATACATTCGACACAGTGCTGATCGCGACCGGTCGGTACGCGCTCACCAAGGCGCTTAACTTGGACGCCGCCGGAGTTACCGTGAGTTTACACAAATCACTTTTAATACTCTCAGGGATCTCAAATGCCTCAGTTTTCAAACATAATGGTGCTAAGTTTCCCCGTCTTTAAAGGTGCGTTCATATTTCCAGCATTTGTGCGATTAATGCTCGCTATCGAATGCTTGCTCACAAATGCTCGTTAGTAAAATATTTATTGAGTTGACTTGGCCGCACCTATTTACTAAGATCCATGTTAGCCAGACAATAGAATTGTCCAAATTGATTGGATAGGCTGAAATGAGAAATACTGAAACCGAGCGCCTTAGAGCGCTAACACACTGGGACGCCACGGCGACGTCGCTGGCTATCAAGCCATGGCTACCTCTGGCTACCTTCCCTAGCCAAATGAGGTTGCCAAATAAGTAGCCAGTAACGTGGGCGTCTGTCCTGGCGATCAGTAAGTCACTGAGTGAGGGAGGCGTAAGGTACTTTTATACAAAATACTGGCGACTTGGCTACGCGTCGCCAGGTCGCCAAAGCATCCAGTCTCCACGTAGGGGCCGGTCGGTCGTGGCTACGCTTCCTAATTGGCGACGTCGCCAGACCGTAGCCAAGTGAGTTACCCAGTTTCGCACGGACGTGTTTTTATCGCGGCGATTTTTTTTCGCACACTGGATTTTCAACTCTCGGTATTGAGTCGAGCATTGAGAATCCAACAGAGTGCATCCAGCGCACTGACAAAGAAAACAGACTGTTGGATATTCAACTCTCGGCGCTAAGCAAAGCGTCGAAAATCCAATACGCAAAAAAATCGCCGCGATAAAAATATGCCCATGCGAACTTGGGCTTAAGAGGGCTTATCCTAAAAGTTGGCAACATCGCAAATAGCTGTCAAATATTTACCTGTTTTGATTAATTTGGCAATAATACTGTATGGAAATATGAAATGTGGCTAACTAGCGAACTAAAATATTGTTAATGAAATGCAATAATTAATATCGTAACACCGAACATTTACTTTTATATGTAAAAAAAGTATTTGGAAACTTTCCAAATGCCTTTTTTACACCTAAAACGGTTACAACATCAAATTCAGTGTTATAATATTGCATTTCATTATTAATATTCTAGTTCGCTAGTTAGCCACATTTCATATTTCCATACAGTAATATTGCCAAATTAATCAAAACAGCGAAATATTTGACATCTAATTGCGACGTTGCCAACTTTCAGAATAATATATTTCAATACGAATTGTTTGGATACGTAGCCGGTGTGTTAGCGCTCTTATCAAGTACGATAACATCATGGGCGTAATCGGGCGAGGGGGAGCTGCGGATTCCCCCCTTCCCCCCTGTGCTAAAAGCTGGGTACGCCCATGGACAACATGCAACACCTGTTTCAAAGTAGATGTCAAAACGTTTATGCAAACTAAGTGTACAATATTATTGGTCTTCTATTATGTTGATACTTGTGACTAGCAGCCTTATGACTGAGTTTACTGTAGTTTGTCCACAAACCGTTACTCGACGATACGAACAAAAAGCTAACTATTTTAGGCGCGGTACGACTAGGCGAGGCCGTATTGACGATAATCCAAATATAACGACCTAATGACCACCCACGGGGCTTCCTAATGGAAATTTAATTCAAATATGAATCATACATTAATTAAATTATATCATACTATGATATAATTCATCGATGAGGGCCGTGTCACAACTGCATAAACTACAGGCATTAGATACCCGTAACATTGATAATTACTTTGGATTATCATTTTTATCAAATCCGTTAATGTGTAACCTTGCACGATAAGAAATATTACTACATTTTCTAGGTGGATTAAAGTTCAATGAGATAATTTTGTCTAGGATTTAGATTTACAAAATCCAATAAGAAACTGAATAGCAGCCTCGAATCTGGCGTTGTGCCCACTGTCAGGTTGATGCATTAGACTCCCCTTAATAAATAAGGCTGAAATAAATAACTGGTGGAATGTAGCACTATAAACCGCTGCCTACCATTTCGAGACATCCTGCTGCCCTTCGATGATGATCTTAATATGTTGGTCTTCAAACTCAAAACTCAAACTCAAAGCATTTATTTCAATTAAACCATTTACAGGCACTTTTGAATTGCCAAGGTTGTCTTGGCAAACGCATTCTGCCGCGATAATGGCAGTAAATAGTACGTTTTGCATATTTTCGAGTACCTAATTGGCGCTCAACGTTTTTGTCACATTTTTACCTTTTCGGACTTGTTTTTATTAAATTTTGATTTTTGAAATGTGTAGCCCCAGTATTATTTCATTGTGTTATCATTAAATATATATTTCTATATCTAGTGTGAGTTTAATAACTTCAGCATCAATTGCTTACTATAACCGTTACTGCTCATATCATTAGCAGAAGTAAAAAATGAATGATGATACCGCATTTATAAACAATTATGCTAAGTTAAACTTATCATAAAATCGACTTACTGCCGTTATCCTTATTGAAAATAAAAGGTTCCCGTTAAGATATTAAAATGGCAGTCTAATCTATGCTTAACTCAATTTGGACAATCAATCAATCAATTTGGAGTTATCGCAAGCGCAGCACAATGTAAAGTTATGCCAA
Source organism: Xanthia togata (assembly GCA_963853775.1). NCBI lineage: Eukaryota > Metazoa > Arthropoda > Insecta > Lepidoptera > Noctuidae > Xanthia > Xanthia togata. The sequence goes on along the minus strand of OY970802.1, from coordinate 3,360,905 downwards.
ACTTAATCCTCGAAAAATTTATGGTTTACCTGAAGGTTACAATGTCACAATGGTTGTAACTTTAGTCCATGTTTTTTAAATAAGGGGTAGAAGTCGCAGTAGGTTGTCAATTGTCATAAACCGGGATTATAAACGCCACCTTATACCATTATACTCGTACATCACGCTTTCACCTCCATTGATGATATAATAAAACCCATATCACACCAAACTTCTCTTATTCCAGTCTCTATCGGTGAACGGTAAGATTGCCGCTCAGACCGAACAGACCAACGTACCCAACATCTATGCTGTGGGTGACGTATTGGAAGGCAGACCGGAACTTACGCCCGTGGCCATCGCCGCCGGTCGCCTGCTCGCGCGCAGAATGTTCGCAGGCGCCACACAGCACATGGACTACGAAAACGTTGCTACGACTATCTTCACACCCCTCGAGTATGGCTGCGTTGGACTTAGCGAAGAGACCGCTACAGAAAAGTATGTATGACTATTATAACTGTGTTTTATAAATTATTTTATCTGTGGAGCCTGTAATGTAACAGTTCAGATTCGAGCTATCTAATCTTGAATTACATTACAGCGCCTTTACACGTCGATATAATATATATTTTATATTTGATGAGGTGAGGTTTGTCTGTTTGTTCTTCCTTCACGTAATAACGGAACAATGAACGGGAGTGATATTTTTAGTGTTTTGAGAGTGATATAGTCTACTTTTTATCCCGGAAGATGTACCCTGTGATACCTACTCTATTTTACGTATGTATACAAAAAAAAAACTATCTATATTTACAGTGTTATTCCGTGTCTCGGAAAGTACGTTAAGCCGTTGGTCCCGGCTGTCATTCGTGGATCTTTGACAGTCGTTACGGGTCGCCAGAAGCCCGAAATCTAACAACCAGTCTTCCAAGGGGTATCGTATTACCCGGTTACTGGGTTGTGGAGGTCAGATAGGCAGTCGCTCCATGTAAAATACTGGTATTCAGCTGCATCCGGTTAGACTGGAAGCCGACCCCAATATAGTTGGGAAAAGGCTATGCAGATTGATTGATTTACAGTGTTATTCACGTTTTTGCTCAACTAGTTTTGACCTCAAAAGGTGATAATTGACACGAATATGGCTCTCCAAAGTCATTATACAAAAATATTTAACTTCCATGACATTACGGTGTATCGTAAAATACAACAAAAGGCACACAACATGTAAAGATCTTCATCTAGTTGTATTTAAAATTACCGCATTTAATCTGCTATACGTGGTCAATATGTCTTTATTGTTACTCTCAGTAAGTGTGGTGGTATCCTCACACTAACCTGGAGTCCTGAAATACAGGGCTACCCTAGTTTAGACTCCAGTCCACTCCATTTTAATAATGACTGTACTGTGTTTTTGATTAGTGTGGAAAATAAATGAATTTTTAACTTTACTGTTACTAACGGCCCATTCACACGTACCACAACCACACTACATCGCAGCGACAACACGTGGGCAAGCAGTGGTTACATGTGAATAGTGTCGCTGCAACTTTTTGCAGTTGCGTTGTCGCTAGTAGTTCTGATGTGGTTACGATGTGGCTAGTGTTTGCAGACAGACATATCGTTGTGGTTGCGTTGGTGCTGCGACGTCGCCTTCATGTGATCTGTATAACAGTTTTGAAATACCGGTTAATATTGTTCATAAATCCGTTATAATACCGTTCATCGATTAACCGGTTAGTTACCAATCTACCGAAGATGCTGTACTGGAACTTACAGCTACGGTTATTGGCCATTGGGAAAATAAATATAAAACTCTTGCCATCTTTTTAGACTTATCCAAAGCCTTACACTGTCTCAATTCCCATACTTCTTTCGAAGCTAGAGCATCTTGGTATTCGCGGGACGGCCCACGATCTCTTCAGGAGTTATCTTACAGGTCGTAAACAAATAACAAAACTTGAAAACTACCTCAGCAACCAGGAGACGATTACTTTTGGTGTCCCCCAGGGCAGTGTCCTGGGACCTCCACTTTTTCTCATATACGCCAAAGAGCTGTGTCAGCTATCCTTACCCAACTGCAAAATTTTAGCTTACGCCGATGACACAGCTCTAATTGTTCATGGCCGAGACTGGGACTGAAACTTGCCTCAACTCGGAGTTTGCCTTGAGCACCTTCAGGAAGTGGCTGACCACAAATCTTTGCACTCTAAATGTAAATAAGACCAAATTTGTCACGTTCTCTATTATGAAGTCAAGTCAGCCCCCTACACCGATCGAAATTCGTGCGCACACCTGCCCAAACTTACACGCAAACTGTAGCTGTCAACAATTAGAAAATACACCTATTATTAAATATGTTGGAGTCACTCTTGACAGCAACCTAAAATGGAAGCAATACATTGCTTCAACTGTAGCTCGTGTGAGAAAACTCATATATTATATGTTTAAAAAGCTCAGAGGCGCGGCCGATTGTAGCTCTTTATTAACCGTCTACCTTGCGAGTTGCGCTCGCTCAGTCTGTTTTGTGGTGGTGCCGGTAAAACACTGATGCTTCGGATCGAACGATTACTTGTTGTACTTAGTCTTTTGTTATTGTTCGGAAATTAACTTTTATTTTTATTTTTTATATATTACAAAAACGGTTTCTACTAAAACTAAATAATTTTGGTTACCGGTTATTACAGAGAATAGAATTTTAAAACTCGCGCTAACTTTAATAAACCGGTTTTACTCATACGCACGCCCGCCGTCGCCGTTTGTCACATTAATGTGCGTATTCGTTGGCGTAGAGCGAGTGATTTGTTATTGTAGGTGTAAAAGAGGTGGTGTAGTAGGTAGAATTTGTTAATACCGCCGAAACTCAAATTAACCGGTTAATTACGCACAACAGAATCAGAATTTGTAAAAAACGGGTTCTTCCACTAACCAGTTAAAATACCGGTAACCGAAACCTAAACTGCAATCGTTTCTGGTTCGAGGTCAATGACCATAACCGCTTTGGAAAATTTACCGGTTTCCGAGCCCTGCCTGCATTCTGCTAAGGTAACATAACGAGAGAGCAATTGAGGATCATTTTGGTATTTTTGATAACAAACTGGTTTCTAACAACAATTTAAATCGTCAGATGTGACGTAGGTACTTAAAAAGTAGAGAACAGTATCTCTATTCCAATCTTTCGTCAATTTATCACAACTTGTTCACAACGAATCACAAGACAATAAAACATCAAAACCTGTGTACAACGAATCACAAGACAATAAAACATCAAAACCTGTGTTGACTGACAGTGACAGATGTCCGCGGTGCGTTCGGCGGTTGAAAATGAAACAAACCTTTCCCCTCTTCACCCGCGATGTTTTCCATGCAGCTCGGAAAACAAAAACATCGTGTTTGCATACACAAATGTGTATAGCCACGCTTCCTTGTTTCGACATTTTTATGTAATGTTTCGAAAAAGCTCTCGGCTTCAGATATATTCAAACGAAACAGAAACGTGACCATCTTTTGACGCGGTTATAGACTCTAACGATTTAAATTTTTGGTCTCTAAATCCAAGTTCCATTCTGGAAGTAGCTTGTGATGGCATTACAATGCACACTGTGGGATGGCATCACTGATCACATTCTGTCGCTCTACATCTCACACAAATTGAGAATGTATTGATAATATTCAAAGGTATTAGCATAGCTTGATCGAAACACGTTTGTGGATTATATGATAGTACCTTGATAAGCAAATCGTTAAAGTATGCACTCTAATCGGTCGACTTTAATAATGTCTGTATTATACTGTATTATCTTTATTACCATCTGCTCGATCGAAATATTAGTTGTTATGATGAATTTGAGCCCCCTTCACTGACTCACAACTAAACTGGGCGGATGCTGGTCGATGAATGAAACAGTAGAATGGGTTGCTCCCAAAGAATGCTTCCTTTATTTGCTATTTACTGTAGCGGAGCTAGAGCTGAACTGGCTCTTTGACGTGAACCCATGGACTAGTTAACTTTACGCTAGAGGAGCGCACCGAGGATTTTGCGAAATAATTGCGTTCGTTTGATCCCTTGTTGCATCCTTATTACATACTTGACCTTTAGTTATGCAATTAATATGCAAGATATTTAAGTATTAACTCTAGGTATCATACACTTTAGAAACACAATTAGTAGTAGATTTCCTCGATAGAAATAAATCCAAAGTACCTAATATCTAAAAAACTAAATAAACCCTTAGTACGGCGTACAAGTTCACGGAAGGTCATCAGTTTTTTAATAATAACAAAACTACATGTTTTCTTTAACGTATACATTTTACATTTTAAATGTGTATTTGTTTTAACACTTTCTCTGTCTCAAGGTAATTGGTATCCCTTATCACCATACGTCCAATAATAATATTGCATAATGATGTTTTATAAAGTCGGTTACTAATTCTATGACACCGAACATTCGTCTATCACCCTCAGATAACCATTACATATTATTTTCAAAAATGCATTACATTACATGCAATGCACGGATGTACGAGCTTCACTTCCAGCTAATAGTGCTGCTTAAAAACGTAGAAACAAACAATAGAACTGGTTCTATTATTTACTTTATTAGCCTCTCGGCGAGAGGGAGTGCTATAATCGAAGACACAGGCTCAGTGCGGGTTGGTAGATGTCACAATCATGTCTTCAAATACAATTAAATTTGGTTATTTTCGCTGGAATATTGGATAAAAAAGATAACTACTAGTGCATTACATGTCATGCACAGACGTTTAGGGCTACGTCTCCAGTGCATAACATGTAATGCATGGACAGTGAAAGTGTTAATAATACAAAGGTCATTCTTAGTCAGAGCCGCCGCGCCTCCCCGCTTCCGCACGCCAAAAAGCTCGGTGCGCCCTTAATTAAAATAGAACACATTCCAGCTTTCTAACTTATTGAAGTTCATACAGCGACCCTATACGGCTATTAGTTATGGCAGTCTCGAGAGAGCAGATTGACAGACCACGACACTCGAAAGTTTAATGTATGTTTAGCGTATCGCATTATACAGGTCTTGCTTAGTAAATTACCAAGCGGTACATCGTTCCGTTACTGACCAAAATATATAAACAGCCTTCGCCAGTAGCCACTAAAGAATTATCAACCTTTAAATGAGAGCAACAGCTTGTATTAAAAAAAAAAAACAATTTTCACCATCGATCGGATTTTTCGAGAAATATTATACAAATACAGTTCCATAATCTTGAGTCCCATAGTGCCCCGCTTATACCTATAGCGCTACAAAGTTATTTTGGCGAGTGGCTAAATTCGGAACTAACGCCGCCATCTTGTTTTTTTATACGTTTCGAGTGACATTCCACAAAACAATTACACAAAGTGTTTACGCCAACAGGTCCTTGTAGCAGTAAGCTAACTTTAGCTTGTGTTTTTCAGATTCGGCGCGGATAACCTGGAAGTATACCACGCGTACTACAAACCGACGGAGTTCTTCATCCCGCAGCGCAACATAAAGAACTGCTACCTGAAGGCCGTGGCGCTCCGCGAGGCGCCGCAGAGGATCCTCGGACTGCATTTCGTGGGCCCCGTCGCTGGAGAGGTCATTCAGGGCTTCGCCGCCGCTCTTAAGTATGTATTACAGTCATTCAGCCGAAAGAAGTCCACTGCTGGACATAGCTGCCTCTCCGAAGCATTGCCATAATTAACGTATCTTTGATTCTTGCATCCAGCGCATTTCCGCGTCCTTCGCCAGCTCATTAGTCGTTCACCCCAGTAGCACACCTGCGCTGTGAAACCTTAGCAGCAAACCGCTGTAGTAAAATTCAATAGACTCGAGTCATGTTCCGCTTCTCGAATCGGATGAAAGTAGCAGAAAATGACGCGAGTCTATTGAATTTATCTACAGCGGTTTCGCTGCTACGGTTTCGCGGCGGAGGTGTGCTACTGGGGTCAAGGGGGAGCGATATCGCTTAACGCTGCATTTTTAAAATTGGTGTATTCTAAATCATCATTGTTTTGTACTGTAGATGCGGCATCACGATGGAGCTCCTGATGAACACGGTGGGCATCCACCCGACCGTGGCGGAGGAGTTCACGCGCCTCAACATCACCAAGCGCTCCGGCCGCGACCCCAACCCCGCGTCCTGCTGCAGCTAGGAGCGCTCCGGCCGCGACCCCAACCCCGCGTCCTGCTGCAGCTAGGAGCGCTCCGGCCGCGACCCCAACCCCGCGTCCTGCTGCAGCTAGGAGCGCTCCGGCCGCGACCCCAACCCCGCGTCCTGCTGCAGCTAGGAGCGCTCCGGCCGCGACCCCAACCCCGCGTCCTGCTGCAGCTAGGAGCGCTCCGGCCGCGACCCCAACCCCGCGTCCTGCTGCAGCTAGGAGCGCTCCGGCCGCGACCCCAACCCCGCGTCCTGCTGCAGCTAGGAGCTCTCGCCCTCCGCGGGCACGCCTGCGCCCAGCCAGACATAGCGGGACACAAAAGTGTTTCAAGTAAAAAAGGGATGAAGATATTCCACACTGTACAACTATATGGAAATATAAGTACTTCTAATACTGGTCTGTGTTATATAATCGACTAAATTAAAATCATTCTTCACTAACAACAATTTTTGCAAGAGATCTTAAAATGATTGATAAGATTTGTTTTCTCTGATTTGTTTTGTGAATATTTAACATCACGATTCCTGTTTACGCTATGTCTTCGCTGTTGGCAGTTTACTCCACTGATGTTGTTAATAATTAACTCGGTTCAAGAGTGCGCCCCTCACGATATTAATACCGATTGTTTCGATTCTTGTTACGAAGAAATTTAGCATTTATAGAGTTATTTGTAGTTGAAGTGTAAAGGGTAAAACATGTTTGGGTTGAGGTATTAAGTCTATTAAAATAATATTCTTCGCTTTTTATCCGCTTTGTTATTTTTTGTAAATGTACCATTCCGTACCCGACCGCAGGAGGCAACTGCCGGCGACGTGTCGCTGCGGAACGACTGGTTTCTGTGACATACCTTCCGTAGCGACAGTCGATAGATAGATGATAGAAATACGTGTTATCGCTCGAGCGTTAGCGGCACTACTGGTCTGCGGTCGGGCTACACGTGTGGCTTGTCGCTCGCCCGTAGCTGCCAACGACGTGTCGTAGCTACGGAAGGTATTTCATAGAAATTCATAGAAACCAGTCGTGTCGCGGCGACACGTCGCCTGCAGTTACCTCCTGTGGTCGGGTATGAAATGGTACTTTAACCTCTAAAGCTTCGTGCAGACTAGCGCGACACAACACCGGCTATTGTTATACCGTGAAGTTTTCTTAGAAATTGTATTGTTCGAGTCGCGTCGCGCTGGTCTGCACGAGCCTTAAATCGTTATATTCAGCTACAAAATTAAATTGTACTACTTTTTTATGTATTTAGCAATGTTTTGAGTAATAGACTGGTGTTATTTGATCAGTTAACCTATTCATATGTGTCCGACAATGTCGCAGAAATCAACCTTTCTGTGCTTTACACTTCTTGTAGATGGATTTACTTTCAATTCTAAATAGTACAAATCCTTCGAAAATTATGAATTGTTGTCTCAAATTATATAGGAACAAATGTATTAAAATATTGTTACTATGATGAAAATAAAATGGCACAGTATTATTGTTATTATCAGTTATGCTCATCTCTGCAATCAATGTTATGCAACATTCCGGCTAACAGTAAAACAATCAGTGTGTAATTTAATTTATGTAATTTTGAAACTTAAATAAAGTGATATTTTTAATGAAAAACTAGTTTGGTTGGTTTTGATTTTTATTTATTGGTTTGGGACATTGTTAGAGCTCCTTTAGTTTCATTTTTTCCACAGAAAACAAAAACTGAGAACGAAGCTAAGTTCGTTTAGCTTCGGTTCTGTAGCTACCGCGTCTTTTCATACTTCGGTTCATAGTTTGCGGTGTGAACCGAAGTATGCGAACACGTGGTAGCTGCATGAGCGAGGCTAAACGAATTTAGCTTCGTTCCCAGTGTGGCCTGCGCTTTAGATTACGTATTACTGTGCGTTTTCACAGGCGAAACATTCACAATAAAACATGTTTAAATCTTTACTTTCTGACAATGTTCTATACAATGTTTGACAGGAACTAGAGATTTCAACAGATTTTTACACACACATCATAACATAATTGAATGGAAAACAAAACTGCGAAGCTAAAGGTAAAGCCACGCACTCATTCGTCCTTCGATTAGTGGATTCTCAGGGCCCATCGTTAGTGATGTACCGGTCCATGTCACTGGAGGTCTTACAGTTGAACCAGAACTGTGCCGTCGGCAGCGGGTAGTACTCGTGGGCCTGCACTAGCTCATTGTCGAAGCGCCAGAAACGAGGGCCTTGGAAGAAGTAGGTATCTAGAAAAATATAAAGTTTATATTTATTTATTAATAGGAGAACCAACAGCAATAACAAATGGATAACAGTTGATTAAGAAACATAAAGCCAATTACAGGTTCTCACGGGTAAAAACAGAAAAAATAGTAGAGAAATCTTTAAAAGCGATCGTTGCGCGAATTCACGGTCGTTCGAACTTTATGTTATGGTGGCACTTCACTTCGCTATTCGTGTTCTTACGACGAAGTAAAGTTACTCTATTCGCCTATATTTGCCAATTTTTCATGAATAAGACGAATACGCAAATTTGCTTGTTCACTATAAATTGTTGGCGGTTACGAGTATTCGTGTATCGATTTGCGCGTCGAATTGTGGTCTAAGGAGGTTGATAGAGACGTGTGAGGATTACGCTATTAAACATGGACTTGTTTAAAATGGTTCTCTATTGTGTCACCTAACGTTTTTTATCCAAATTCAAATTCAAAAGTCATTTATTCAAACTAGGCTGAGAATCAGCACTTTTCGAACGTCAAAATTACATAAAACGCCCACCCTTCACCACTTCCAAGCGCTTTTGCTGGGAAGAAGAAGTGGCGCAACAAACTCCCCAGCAGCACAGCTGTCTGTTCAGTTAGAAAAAAAAAGATTCTTTATGCAAGATAATTTACATTACGCAAAAAAATAATTAAATTATAAATGAATAGCCTATATTACTTTCCTCTATGGCCTTATGACAGCTAGCACACGCCAATATACCAACCAAAAGCATCGAGAACTATACTCAAGCAAAAATAACTAAACGTAAACAATATCTAAAAAAAGAAAATAAAGCCTCCAGGCATAAAGGGCGTGCCCGCTTAGCTGTAACTAGAATCCATAATTTAAAGTGCCATAACTTTTTTTGTCCTAATCATCACATGCCATATAATTGAAATCCCTAAATATAAAATGTCCTAAATCCGTTTGTCATAAATATTACAATCAATATTAAACAAAAGACATAAAACCGTTTTCAATAAAAGTTATAAGTTCGTAAATTAGCCTAGAATCTGTCTACGAATTACAATTAGTCATTATAATTAAGACTAAATTATTTAATAATTATTTACGATTAAATATAATTTTGTTATTTGCTTAATTAAAAAATATCTGATTTTGTTAATATTACTGTTATTTACTGTTCATTATAATTTTTTATTGTACATAAATAAATAATGAAGCAGTTGATTGTGAACATGTGGTTTTTGTAAGCAAGCAAGCATGCAAGCAAGCAAGCATGCAGCATGCATGCAAGCAAGCATGCAAGCAAGCAAGCATGCAGCATGCAAGCAAGCACGCAGCATGCAACATGCAAGCAAGCATGCAGCATGCAACCAAACATGCAAGCATGCAAAATGCAGCAGGCATGGTTTCTGTCACGGCTTCGGCGCTGCGGGGCTCCGGCGGTCCCATCCCACGCGAGTTTATCGTTGCAGATGGGTTTAACGCTCACCACCTGCTCCTCAACTCGCGGGCCGCCTCGCCCCTCCGCGCCTACGCGATTTTAAATTACAATCTAGGGGTAGAGCAGACAAGACTGCGTGGAGTCGGATTTACAGCGATTTGTTACTGTCACTAAAAGCTAATTTTTAGCAAATGTTTTAGGATATTTTTTTTTATTATAAATGAACATTCGGAATAATACACATTATTTAACACAATACTTAGGACATATTACTTTAGGTCATGTAAAATTAGGAGATTCAATTATTATAGTACTCGATATTATGACAGAATACTTTTAGAACTAAAGATGTAAACAAAATTTCGGGATTTTGAACAATATGGTTACTTAAGTTTATAGCAAACGTGAAAGGGATAATGATTTTCGGACAAACAATTTTAGGAGAAGAAAGGGAGTGCCGTTTAATGTTTATAATATGAGCTAATTATGATGACTGATTGAATTTTAATTTGTGTTTTTGTATGATTTAAAGATATGGGTAATGTGGTACCCGAAATAAATGAATTTTATTTATTTATAGACGAACACTCGTATCCGCCGGTCGATGTATTCAGTATCGTCCGGTTGTCGATTTTTGGTCATCTATCAAAGTAATGCGAGTATACCGATACCGAATAACTTCGTTTATCGTCCACGCATGGCTTGTTCAGTAGAGTGCGGTGTTTTATGTACGCATGACATGACGTTGGTTGATAGCAAAGGAAATAATAAGTCGCTGCTGCTGTCAACACGTCCATCTTTGCGTTCAGATTAGCAAAAATGTTCTTGAATGTTTGACATAGATATTCGCTGATCCTGACGCACATCGTCATGAACAGCGAATAATATGCCAAACATTCCAGTTTTTCGGACATCTACACTATATAGCCGAATAAAACATTGTAGAAAACGCGAATATCGAATATGTGAACACCACCATTAGGTGAACCTGAACGCGTGGTCGCGCCGACAGAGGGCGCTTTCCGGTTTTCCTAACACAAAGTGAGGATGCGACCGATCGCGTATTCGCGCGCTCGATCGCTTTTAAATATAACGCGGCCTGAGATAACATGAGTAACATAAACTATTACCAACAGTTAGGTTACAAAGTATTATTTGTCAGTGAGTTCAATACTAGACAGTCTATATCCTGGGTGTGGAACTTAAGTGAGAAACAATACATCATAGGGAAAGAAAAGTATGAAAGGCTAAATTGAAATGAGTCGTAGGGAACAATGGAAACGTTTGTAGTTTTTGTTGTGTTCGGTAATAACAGCTAGGGTTGCTAAGAATGTTCTTAACAGCTAGACAAAAATACAAACTCCTGTTGTCGCTCGATAGGTCGTGGGTTTTTTTTCTTGAAGTCATTGGATTCTGACAGTAAGTAATAGGTAAGTTAGATAATTATTTTGCAGCAGTTATCTTACCTCCCTTCCACACAATAGCAGCATCCACAGGATAAGGCACCTGTCTCCACATGGACATCTCCTTCGGGTACCGTTCGTCCATAGTCCCGTTACTCTCGTCATATCTCCAGTACCGGTCCTCTTCAATCAGATAAGTCTTATTGTTGTAATTGGAGAGGAACACGGTAGTCAGCTCTGAGACTTCGTCAGGGATTGAGTAGTCAGATATGGCACTTTTTTTGATGAAGTGGAATGTGCTGTCGAACTCCCAGTAGTTTTGGCCTGCAATGAAGATTTGTTTTTGTGACTTGTTGTGAACATGAGCTTTACTAAACTGATTTTGGAAAATAGTCGTGATGGCCGTGGCCCTTTGGTGTTAAGGTACTTGCCTCTCTTACACGAGGTGGTGGGTTCAAATCCGGGCAAGTACCAATATGTCTTTTTCAATTCATACCTATTTCTAGGTTTATTTATTAAAATTTTATGCACAAGTAAAACAAATACAGTACTAATGCGGACTTAATCCCTGAGTCATTTTCTACCAGCCAACCTTAGGGTGATACAGAGACAAAACAAGGCAGGTGCAACATAGGGGATTGATAACACGAAAATAAACAATAAATACAAGAATAAATACATACATATAAATTTTGTCGGGAGAAATAACGATTGGTAGAGGGGAAATAACGATCAGTAGAGGAGAAAACGAAACCTGGACTTATTATTAGGTTCCTCCCGCCGTATCGGTATGAACGATGAACTCAAAAACTACTGAACAGATTTTCACCAATGTACGGAGTGACTTATGAGGAAGGTTGAGGCGTATAATTCATGAATGTTTTGTGTAAATTGGCTAATATATGATGATGATTGTTGAGGATGTCGGAAAATCACGTCGACTGACAAAGGCGGATCCAGGGGAGGGGGTCATGGGGGTCGTGACCCCCCTGGGCTGGGTCTAGGTCGACCACTAATTAAACTATTTTTCTAATCACAATGAAAAATTTAAAGAAAACATTGTATTATGGCAACCACATACGCGAACGACACGAATAATACGATTGTGTGCTTTCAGAATTTGATAAAAATTGCATTATTACCGATAAAATATTTTAAATTAATTGGGCATTTAATTTTGATTAAAATATGCTTTGACATCATATCATTTACTTTAAAATATATCACAGATTCAAAATTACGCGTAATAACAAAATAATTATGATAGACGGCGGCGGCGCAACGCTAGGACAGGAGTTGATGACCTTTTCCTAGGCTATTAGGTATGCGATCAATTCTTAGCTTTCTTTTAAGCTCGGTAGTACGTTCGCAAGGGTTTTTTTTCCCAACCGCGAAGCCGCGTGCAAAAGCTAGTGGTTAATATAAGTCTGAAATCGCCAACCCGTCTTGAGCAAGCGTGGTGATCAATACTCATGCCTTCTCTATATGAGAAGAGGCCTTTGCCCTGCAGTGGGAAGGCAATATGCTGGTAGGAATTATTAATCTTATCACGTTCAGTGCCGGAAGCCCTCCTGGAGGGTTCACCTAGTCGCATATAGGATGCCGGGAGCCCTCGCGGAGGGCTCATTTTAAATGTTGGTTTTTCTTAGCTATTACAGCATAATAAACAAACCGTGAAAATAAAATCTGATTTATATTTTAACAAGAGTTATTACGAGTAGTACCTATAGGTATGCGTAGCTTTATTTTTTTCTCAGTCCTTACAAATATTCAAAGGTTGGAAAGGTTGGAAGGTTGGAAACTGCGAATAGCAACGAAATATTATTTTATTTAGTTTTACTTATAGTGTTTTATAACACGGTTTTAAACCTAATGCCGCTTAGCGCAGACGTAATTTCCCGGAGGGTTCACTTCCAATATGTATGGCGGCATGGCGTATGAGTTCTATGAAAAGTGGGTGGAAAACTCATAAGGTTTAGTTTCCGCTGTAACATTAATATTTTATGACCTTTTGAATAGCCTATATACTTAGTAGGTACTCTTAGTAGGTACCTTTGCTGTCATGTTCAAATTGATATCTACCTAATTCAACTCTCGTACCAATTGCACATGAGTAAAGTTGTTTAAATGTAAATAATATGCATTGGAACAAGGATTTAAGTAGACTAGGTATCTATACCATGTAATGCTGTGGTGTAAAGATAGGGCAATCAGCTGACTGCACTATGAGCGTTCGAGCAACCCGCATTCTAGTCTCTCACTTGTGATGCTCTTGTATGTGCCTCAATATTACAGAAGGTCCGTATTACTTGCTACGTACTTGCCTGAGAAAATGACAATATTTCTGTCCTGTTTCTGGTAAATGGTTTTGATGGTGAGGACGTCGGAGGGCAGTCTTTGGAACACGTCGTGGAAGCGCTGCGGATAGCCCCTCTCCATCTCGTGCCGGTCGCGCAGCACCCACACCCACTAGGGAATGATTGTGGAATAGTTATTTGTGCAACAAGAGAGCAAAGTTGTTCTTTGCTGCGAGTGTTTATTTTGAATCCCGAGTAAGCGAAGGATTCTAGATTTATGGGGAAATTTTCGGAAAAAAGAAAAAAAGAATCCCCACATTTTTTTTCAATGGTGAATTATAGCGGGTTATTACGTTGGGTGTGGGCGGCCGTCATTTAGCGGGTGTCTAAAAGGCATAACTTACCCCTGTTGAAAATTTGCAAATTTTTAATGTATTTGGGGTAATTTTGGAACTAAAAATGTGAATTTTAAATACCAATATCTTTTTTATTATCATTAATAATATTTTAAAAATTACTCTTTGGTAAAGTTACTGTAGTACCTTAGGTCCTTATCGGATCGGAAAAGGTTTTTTTTACACAATCTTCATATTTTCACTTCGTATTTCTTACTTCAACATTGTCATAATAAAAAAAAAAACGTGCTGTCTGGGGACCCCCGTCAGGCACGAAGTTCCTTCTCTCGTATGATTTAAAACATAAACAATTTTTTTGCAGCCACCATCTTTGATTTACATTTTGACTTTATTTTCGACTTAAGCACCCTCAATAACTATAAAAACGATAACCAAGATAAAAACTTAAAAATTTTCACAGTCGCCATCTTGGATTTACATTTTAATGTCATAATCGGCTTTAGAACCCTCGAAAACTATGAATACGACACCCATGACCAAAAAATTGAAAATGTTCGCAGCCGCCATCATGGATTTTTATTTTGACTTCACTATCGGCTTTAGCATCCTCGAAAACTATAAAAACGACACCCATGACGAAAAATGTGAAAATTTTCGCAGCCACCATCTTGGACTTTTATTTTGACTTCACTATCGGTTTTAGCAACCTTGAAAACCATAGAAACGATACCCATTAAGAAAAAAATGAAAATTTTCGCAGCCGCGATCTTGGATTTACATTTTGACCTCACAATCGGCTTTAGCACTTGAAAACTATGAAATAGACACCCATGACGAAAAATGTGAAAATTTTCGCAACCGCCATCTTGGATTTTCATTTTCCAAATTCGCACTTTCTATCTCTCTCCGTCTTTCTTTCTCTTTGAATTAGAAGAAGACAGTCGCAAGTGCCTTTTCGCGTGACGGTTTCTGCCAGTGCACTCGTATTCGTTTAAAAAGGAGACTGAAACGATTACATACAATCTTGGGCCTGGGTGTAAAAAGATGAAAGTGGTGTAAATTAATAGCTTGTATATTATCAATCTTTCACTGAAAATTCTGCGGATTTTGTCAATCTGAGAACTGAATAAAAGAGATTATGTAAAAGTGAGGTTATGTTACAATCTTTAACTAACAGCTGATTCCTGAAGTGCAAAATATGTGCTTTTGCACTAATAGTTATTATATGTAGGTACCTATTTAGTAGGAAATGGTTGATAAATCATATGAATGAACGTCAATGACTTCAGTCCTACCTACCTATGTAGGTAACAGGTAGGTATGGAGTATGGAGTTACGGAAAGGATGTCTAAAATAAAATAAAAAATAATTTAAGTAGGTACCTAAATAGTGTTTTATTCGTCTTAAATTATAATTAAAATGTCGTCTAGGAATTGTGCAGGTGGTGCTATATGATCTTGGTACCTAGCCAGCAGCCTACAGTTCTCCCTACAATACAATTACAGTGATGCATTACTATAGCTTCCTTTCCTGTACGAGAGCCATTGCCGAATCACTGACAGAATTGTTTCATCGTGTAAGGGTCGTCGACCCATTGTATTGCAGTGATCAGTTGTTATCCCACAATTCACACAGCGATCCATAGTTTCAACAATCCACAAGCCGGCGGTAAAATCCAAAATAACAATTCCAAGTCAAACGTGTGAGCGATCTTCGGTGTCCAGAGTGAAAGCAAGGGTCGTACGAGGTAGGCAGGGTCGGAATCCGTAAAATACAAAGCAAAGCTCGTGAAAAATGAAGAACAATCGGGAAAGCACTCAAAACGCATCGGAAAACACGAAACGAGTGAGCCACAGACTACTTAGAGATACTACAGTGAGCAAACAAGTCAGCTGTCATGCCAGTGACATAGACTAAAAATAGAAAACTAATTTTAATCGATATGAAATCGATAAACATTAATATTGTTTTCAACCGACTTCAAAAAGGAGGAGGTTCTCAATTCGGTTGTATTTTTTTTTTGTATGTTTGTTACGCGATTACTCCGCCAATTATGAATTGATTTTGATGATTCTTTTTTTTTTTGGTAGGGCATACTTCAGAAATGGTCCCATATAAATTTGGTCAAGATCTGATGAGGGGTTTTTGAGTTAGCTTCAATAATACGTACTTTTCCCATCTTGTATATGTGGACGATATTCTAATAGTTCCTGTCACTGTAATTTACATAGCAGGTAATGGGTATTCAAATTTTTGTGGGGGTTTTGTGTAGGTACCACAACTAAAAAGTGAAAAATAAAAACTTTTTCACAAAAAATAAAACCGACTTCCAAAAAAAACACTACAAAGTGAAAAATAACTTTGATTTCGGAAGTCGGTGGCAAAGAAACGAAAATAAAACCCCAAAGACACCGACTTCCGAAATCAAAGTTATTTTACACTTTGTAGTGTTTTTTTTGGAAGTCGGTTTTATTTTTTGTTTTAGTTATAAATTGATATTTTATTTATTAATATGACTGTAATTATATGCACTATATTGCACATAATTATGTATATATAGTGCATTTAATTACTTTGAGTTAATTATTTAGTGCAAAGGTTTTATTTTCATAACTGTGTAATCGATTACTCAATCGGTAATCTCACGAAAACTATCTTTTCCATATTTCTCCGCTTCCAGATTGAGGATTGAGGTGATTTTTCATATTCTAAAATAAAAAAATATGACTAATTTTTTAGGTCATATCTTAACTTATTACATTTGGGCCCACCGTTTTCCATCTCCTTTGAAACAGAAAAATTTGAGAAAGAATTTTTAAAACAGAATTTAAATAAAACCTTAACAGATGATTTGCAATTTTAAGGTTTTATGTGTATCCGAACGTTTTATTGTTTGTTTCTTTTTTGGGCCTAGTAGGTATGGAATTTTGAAATCGAACTTCGAATCGACTTGTTTCTATCTCTCGCTTTTTTCGTATCGAAGTGAAAGTGACTAAACTAAGTGAAGTTCAAATCTTTAGAATTTTGTGGGTAGACCCATCATTGTTCTCAGAATAAAAAAAATAAAAAAAATGTTACTTTGTCTCACGCTCTCAGCAAAATCGAATTTTGCTCACTGTCTTTAGACAGCAAAACCTGCTTGTTTGAGGTGCTGAGGAGAAAATTAACTTTACTATAGCCCTTTTCTATCAAATATTGGAAATATCCATCGCATGGATTTCCATTCTTTAATGGATGCGAGCAATCCAATCATCCAATTCATCTATTCTATCCTAACGCTCTATTGAGTTCTTAGCCACCAATCCAGAACTGTTATAAGTTCTCATCAATAAACCCAAACTACAAAGGTACTAGACACTAACCTCCTCCTCAAACACAAAAATCTTGTCGTTGATGACCTGCAGCGTGTCGTAGTTGGTCATGCAGAGGTCGGGCATGTCGTTCTCGTCCTCGTCGCTGCCCGGTTTCGTGAACCGCGGCGCCAGTGAGGTGTGCGACACAGGACTGTCCGTGCTCTCTTCAGTCTCCTCTTGGTCTTTTACTGCGAACGATTTTAATACAGGATGTAGTCATCTACGCATTCTGTATACAAGCCGGCAGGGACATCTGTTACCATGGATCCAGTAGGTACTATCGGCCTAACTTCCGCATACTCACCTTAAAGGCGATAATCGCATAGCACGACTCACGACTCGATCGCACAATGAACGAGTTTTGACCAATAGGATGCACAAAGCGTATTTTAGTGGTGTTCGTATTAGTATAATCGTGTATAGAATGTGTGACACTCACACTAGGAGCGTACTATGCTCACTTGTTTCTGATAAGAGACGAGTTTTTAATGGGCACGGCCAGCGCGGCGTAAGCTCTTTGTTATTGAATTGAATATTATTTTATTATTGACAAGAATTAATTTTAGTACTCATATCTTCTGTTTGTTTGGTTTAGAAAATGTATTATTGGTATTGCAGTATTTACAAAAATAATTTGTAATAACTAATAACAAATATGTCAAACTACAATTTATATGTATTAATCCACTTTAATATTTTCCTCTCTCTATCGGGTCTATAGATATGGGTTATTTATGAACACTTTCACTGCCTCTCCAATTTTCACCATATCCTATGTGATGCCGCATGCCGCAGCGACCGCACCATATTCCATTCACAATAAGATGAGACATTGAAACGAACCGTTTTACTACAGTCCGTTCCACCGATTTTGACTTCTATTCCGTAGGCTTATGGCATTAAAGGCAAAAAAGTGGTTACAATACCAACTGTTTACTGCAGCTGCCATTTGTCATGCCACCAAGGCAATAGCATTCAAAATCGATTGAACGGACATTTATGATTTGTTTACTTTTTATCTCACGGCTCCCTGAATACGGTAGGTATAATAGGTGCGTTGACCGGCACTGCATGAAGGTATCAAATGTTTATATTGAAATTTTTTGTGTATAATCGACTTTATTAAAAGTAAATAACTATCTAAATTTCTATGTGTTTGTTTATACTTGGACAATTTGGGAATACTTGGAAATTACAGTAATATTTGAACCAATACTCTGCGCAGTTCATACAATGCTATCAGGAGCTTTTTGTTTATAGCTGCCGCAAGGCCGCAAGCCGCACAACTCTTGCAACTGCAATAAAAATAAGTTCATTATCTAAGTCCCATTGTTATTTAGTGGGAATGAGAGGACGGCCCATACGTTTTTTTATTACCTTAGGATTATCTCAAATGTTTTGCAGTTGTTCCTTGTATTTGGTTTAATACTTATAATTTTATGTTACTCGTTCATTACTCACAAAAATGCATATTGTCTCTAATTGGGGGAAACTAGGAAGGGGTGTGGTTTGTCACTAGCTGCGCTCTCGCAGGAATATTTTCTTAAGTGAGCATGCTTATCTTTGTTTAATAGTACATGATTGTGAAAAGCCCCGCGTTGAAATTTTTCGTCGTTACAAAAAAAAAAACTGTTTTATAGAAAAGTGAACCTACGCGGTCATGGAACAGCAGATTTTTTATTTATTTAAGTACCTAACTGTACAAATAATATTGTCAGGAAACGACTTTTATTTTTGGTGTGAAAATTCGCTGTTGACGGTAATGCGCAATGTAACGCACGGAAAACGTGCTTATGGGTGCATGCAACGGTACAGGGATTGTGGGACTATTTAAAGTTAAGTACACTTTAAGTATTTAAAGTTAAGTCAAGTACATTTAAAACAAGTAAGTAATCGCTTTTTGCGCATTAACTTTGACCTTCAATATCTCTGTAACCAGAAAGTTCCCAGGAATGGTCTAGTACAAGAAACATGTCACAATAACGGGAAGAACCAGTGACTCTCGGCTTCGTAAAGCGTATTTTTAAATCCGGTATAGGTTCACTTCAGTTCCCCCCGAACTTAGGGCTTTTAAGTTTTTTATTAACAATATAAAACTACTCACAATACAGATCCCGCATGCCCAAAATATCATCCATGTGCAGCTTATCAACCGGCACTTGGTAGTAGGGGTACATGACCGACGCCTTCACATCGGAGTGCGACAATCCTAGCGCATGCCCGATCTCATGGATGGCGACGGCGAAGAAGTTCGTGGCTTCTTCTTCGTCTTCCTCAGGATTGTCACCCCAGATCTCTTCGTCGTCGAAGTGCATGGCGCCGTGAGGGGGTGGGAATGCGTGGGCGACCACGTGGCCGGGACCGTCGAACGGAAATCTGTGGAAGGATAACTGCTGTGGTGTTTGTGTAGCCAAGGCCGGATTTAGAGGTCCAGAGGCCTCGGGGCAACAAAGGAGCGGAGGCCCCCTCGCCCCAAATTATTTTCCAAATAAAGTAAACAATTTTTTTTCAGTAAAGTTTTTCAATAAATAATTTATTGTGAAACCAAGTAGATTACCTTAGTATTGAACAAACGCATATAAATATAAACGGAAACAAGAATTATCTGAAATTAAATTTTAGGGTTAACGAACGGAACCTTTCGAGCTTTTTTCGCCGAAAAATCGTTGATGATTTCGTTGAAATCCAGTTCTCGGAGTAAATCGCTTTCAATGCTCAGGAGAGAAAGCTTCGATAGACGGTTTTGTCCCATCGTGGTTCGAAGCCTATTTTTTATAATTTTCCGTTTTGAAAATGAGCGCTCTCCAGTGCAATTTGTTACCATCAAAACCAAATACATTCTCAATGTAATTTCGAGGTTTGGGAATGTAGCTCTGAAATTTTGATTTTCGAGAATTTGGTGGTAAAAAAGTTCCGGCGATTGATCTGTCCCATAGTTCTTTTCCTTTTTGTATGAGTCAATCAAAGACACAAATTGAACCAACTCATTACCAAGACTAGGCTCTTAATCATCCGGATACACTTTCACCAATGCCTCTGCTGCAGCGTGCAAATTTTCAGAATCCATCTTCTCGATGTGATTCAGGAATCCAAATCTCGAACGAACAGCTTCATAAGCATGCAATCTTTCAGTGAGAGAAACAGATAGCTGGTCAACCACTGGGATGAAGGCGGATACTTTGTATTTCTCCTTGGGTGACAGATTTGCGTCTTGTGCTTTTCCGTAATCGAGCGGATTCAACCTCACATTTCTCGTTCTGGTGCGGGTGCGCGATTGTACATATTCATCAGTATGCGATATTTTTTTGGCTGCTTCCTCGTATTTATCGAAATCATTTCGTTTGGATTCCACGAATGATTTCAATGATTCCAGTGCACGCATTGCCGATTCAAGAATCATTTTCGGGTCTTGCAACATCTTGTTTGTAGCGTTGAATCGCTCCAAGATATCGTTCCAAAATGTTGCAAACAAAGCGGTTTCGAGACCACTCATCTTCTGTAGAAGGTTCGTTGCTTCATTCCTCACTATGTCTTTTTGCTCTTTATTGGAAGATATGCTGGTTAGAGCTTCTTCGATTTCCGAATAGCCGTTGACTAAGGCTTTCGTAGCTTCAGCTCGACAAGACCAACGAGTGTCGCTGAGCTTTTTCAAGAGTAAAAACTGGCCGCTTTTCTTTTCCGATAATTTCTCGATCAGAACTCGGTGTCGCTCTGTACTGGCTGTGCAAAACGTGTACAAATTCTGCACGAAATCAAAGAATTGAACAGCCGATGGACAAGAGTTAGCAGCTGCCTTTCCCACTAAATTCAGAGAACGACCACAACAAGGTACAAACGCCTATAAATGATTTTTCTCCTAAATAAGAGCCTGCATCCCTTTGTATTTGCCACTCATGTTTGCAGCATTGTCGTATGATTGGCCGCGACAATCCATGATGTCTATTTGATGGTCACCTAAAAATTTGAGCAGAGCGTTTGCTGTGGCTTCGCCAGTATGATCGCAGTTTGGTAAAAAGGTGAGAAACCTTTCTTTTGGCGTCGATCCTTCCATATATCGAACAACTATAGTTAGTTGATCGATGTGAGCTTCGTCGGGAGTAGAGTCGACTGATACGGAATAATATTTAGATTTTTTAATCCTGGATACTATTTCAGTTAGTACCTTGTCACCCATAGAACCGATCAGTTCTTCGCAAATCGTGGACGAAAGGTAACTGACATCACCACTCCCTTTGTTTGCATGCTCTTTCAAATGGGTTGCCAGGATTGGTTCATACTCGGCTAGCAATTCCAAAATGCCCAGGAAATTTCCATTTCTTGGTGAGCCAACAATTTCATTGTCACCTCGAAAGGCTAATCCGCGTTCAGCAATGAATTTAATGGTACTAACGATAATTCTCAGGATTTTTCGCCAATACTCAATTTGTTGAGCCTCTTGCATCGCTAGCTCTTGATCGATGCGTCCTGTGACTTTTCCCCGTTGCACTAAACTCATTACTGATTCCAAATGAGTTTTCGAAATCTCATGTTCATAGAGACGATCGGATGCATGCTTCCAGTCACTGAAACCTTCTCCACTGAGTTTGTTGTTTTGAGGAGACATCAATTTACACGCATAACAATATATTTTTCATCCCACCATCTCGGAAAGAGTATTTTTAATCTTCAGTATCTGAGTGGAAAAGCCGTTTTTATTCTCTAGAGGATAAAGTAAATTGAATTTAGAACATCGTGTGCACTAAGTTTGTGAATTAAAAAAAACATTAAACCTATTTACTGCTACCTCTATGGTGCCGAATATATCATACAACTTTTTTTTAATTTGTTAAAAACTCAGACTCGGAACCTTCTTGGTGTTCTTTTTTCAATTTGCTTTGTACGCGGTTCTTTACGCGGCATTTTTTCACGTCATTGTTAAACCTTAGGTATATTAAAAACAAGAAACTTGAAAACAAGTGAAAAAACTAAAATGAGTGATTCTAGCGACGAGGAAGTTTGCTTGACGCCAACAGAATTGACTGAAACTGTTAATAATGCGCAAATGAGCTTTCTCCCTCAACAATCACGCGAGAAGTATTTAAAACAGTACGATATGTTCAACACGTGGCGACTAGCAAAAGGAGCCAAAACTTTCTCAGAAAACGTTTTGCTGGCATATTTTATAGAATTATCCGAGAACAAGAAAGCAAGCACTCTATGGAGTACGTATTCGATGCTAAAAGCAACAATAAAGATGAAAAAAGACAAACATATCGATACCTATCCTAAATTAGTGGCATTTTTAAAAAGAGCCTCATCTGGTCATCAACCAAAAAAATCGAAGGTTTTCACAGTATCTGATATTGAAAAGTTTCTTAACGAAGCACCCGATTCCGTATATTTGGCGGCAAAAGTAAGTCAGTTGCACATTCAGTATCTACTTAAGTATATTAATCTCAATTAAATAGTATACTTAGTAGATGTTGATATAGGCATAATTATGCGTTCATATCAATTTTATTCATTTATCTACTACAATACTCTTTACGATACAGGTTGTTCTTATTATTGGAATAAACGGAGCATGTCGAACTAATGAACTAACACAACTTAATGTCAAAAACATTGAGAAACATTCAGATGACTTACTATTAATTAATTTACCTAATACAAAGACAAAAAGAGACCGCAACTTCGTCATTCGCAAGGAATACGTAACGATTGTTGAGAAATATCAAGCCTTACGCCCGCCTAACACTCCAATCAATCGATTTTTTCTACAGTATCGCAATGGAAAGTGTGTTAGACAGCCTATGGGTACTAATAAAATTGGCAGTATCCCACGAGAAATAGCAACATTTCTTGAACTTCCAGAACCCCTGTTGTACACGGGTCATTGTTTCCGACGAACTTCAGCCACACTTTTGGCTGATTCCGGAGCTGATCTGCTGTCCCTTAAGCGCCACGGAGGCTGGAAGTCCAATGCAGTTGTAGAGGGATACATAGAGGATTCCATCCAAAATAAGTCTAAAATATGTGAAGGCATCGTAGGAGCCATTACACTGAAAGAGCCTCAATCGGATCCTTGTACTGGCCCTTCTACATCAAAAATAAGCCGTTATGAAACACCTAACCATCTCCCTCTCTCTCCAACATTCACGCCAAGGGAATCCGATGAATCGGTACAACTATTAAGTATGACAGATAGTTTACCGAAAAACAGTACACAAGTGACTAACACCAATATTACAGTACCAAAAAAAAAATATTACACTCAATTTAAATAACTGTAGCAACGTTACTTTAAAATTTTCTTAATTATACCTTAGTATTATTTTGTTATAATTTAAAGATTATTCTGTAATACTTACCTGTCATAATGTAGTAATTAATACCTAAACTGAAATAAAAGTGTACCTATCTTGTGATTGTAAACGTTTTTTTTTTTGCATTTAGTCATTTCCTCGCTGAGGTGGAATGAAAAGTTACGTGTTGCACTCGAGTGCAAAGATTTTTCACCTCGTGCTCTTTTGATTCCCTCGCTAACGCTCAGGATTCTAATTTTGAATCACTCGCTGCGCTCGTGATTCAATTTTAGAATCCTTCGCTTGCTCGGTCATCAAAATTGAACACGCGGTTAAAAAGCAACTTTGCACTCTTGTATAACAAATAACTATTCCCCGTAGTTGGAGAAAAGCAAAGCCAGAATCGATTGACGGTCTCTTGATTTTTATTGCGGCGTGTAAACATGTTCTTCGTGCATTTCCGAACAAAGTTGGAATTATCTCGCGGCTGATCTTGATAAACTGAATTTTGCAGAGATACTTGATCGCAATTTTGAAGTTCTGTGGAACCTTTTTTCGCCCAATATTCGATCATTTCCTTTGTTATATTAGCAGGCCAAAGACCGATGTCATTTTCGAGACCGCAAAATTTTGCTTCCTCTTGGGTCTGATATTCACCTATAGTAAATTGTGGGGTGTTGCCTAATAAAACCTCAACCTCAGGATGATTTTGAATACTATCGACGACATCTTCATCTACTGTTGAATCTCCTGCTGTTGTGTTAAGATCCTGAGGGATTTCTTCTTTACTTGACGACGTAAAAAAACTGGTCAATTTCGGTGTTTTAGCTAAAGTTTCTTCAATTTCCTCTTCTGAGAGCCACTAGCAAAAATTCGAGGAGTTTTGTGACGATCACTCATGATTCCGCTATAAAATTAAGAAAACATGCGCCTGAAAAAGCTCCCACCACTGGATATCTATGCCCTTCACCAATAGGAACTTAGTCGTGAAGCTGATAGTCGAGAAAAATAAAATATTAGCAGAAACACCAAAAAGAGTTACGAGCAGTGCACATTGAAAATGAAAAGAATAGAGAAGCTGCAAGCAATGTACTGAAACCTGTCGGTCGAGTTATGTGCATGCACTCAAAAATTAAGAGACAAAAACAGAAGTGAATTGAGAAAAAAATATTTCAAAATTAAAATAGGAAACGTCAATTTACCCATTAAATATTAGCATGTGATCACGATATTTTAGTCGCCTTAATGATTAAATAATTAACTTACGCAGAACCAAACAAACGCATGATGAACAATAAATCATAACCTCTCCGTAACCGTTTTTTATGTTCTTTTGTTCTCTGCATATATTTCATATATTCTATTATATGTTAAGAAAAAAAAAACACGTTTTCGTAATTGCACAATCAAATATGACATTCGGTTTATATTGTAGATTACAAGATAACGATGAAAATACTCACGTCTTAACGTCTGTGGTCTGTCCGTAAAAATTCGAAATGATTTACATTTGTTGCACAATGTTCGCAAGTAGCTCCTCAGACGCACGAGAATTTACCAAATTCTGGGATTCCCTGCTAAAAGCATGCCACTCAGCGGACACGTCTTGTCAACGCTGCGACGGATCGTACACTCGTACAGACAAAAAACGGGGGAAACAGGTACCGTCGTTGCCGTCGTATCTCGTATCGACACGCCAATACGAAAAATGGGCTGAATAGGCTTGTAAATTCCGCAGAATATACTATAAATTCCCTATCCGAACTGGCAATTTTTATTCTACTATGGATTCACATGGACAGGCAGAGGGCAAAAAAAAACTAACACTCGCTCGCTGGTTGAAGAAAATTATGCTTTTGGAAAAATATATCAATAAAAGAATAGACAACTTATGAAGACAAAATTACGCACTGAAACTTCAATGGACACATTCTTTTCTCGATCATGATTCACGAGTCGCATTAATATTAGCCTTTGACTGCTTGTCACGATGAGGTGGGTTTTGTATGACAATCGGAATCAATATTCTTCAATAATTATACAAATAAATTATTATTGACGGACTATGATTTTTTTCAATTTCTTGCGTGCAGTAAAGTTCGTGAATAATTGATGGCATTTAATTGTGTCACAATAATAATTATTTGCCTATCAAACTGCATATATTATCTTGCTGCATAAAGAAATATGAAAAAAATTACCAATTAGTCAATAATAATTGATTTATTTAAGAATTGAAGAACACCGATTGTTCATATACTGCAATTAGTTTATATGTACATATATATACATATAAGAAAAAAAAAAATTGTCGAGACACGGAATCGAATACCCAACCTCCGAGGTTGCGGGCAAGTACCACCCCACTCAGCCATTAAGCGATTGGGGTACTCCCTCAAGATGGGTAGTGAATTGGAAGTGCTTATCAGGGCCATTTGAGATTTTGATATTTCACTGATTGCCTGATTGGAGTGAACAAATATAGATCAATGATTTCTGTTATTTAAGATTAATATAATCAAATAATCATGTATGTATAAAGTACTGTAGGCTGTAGGTAAAGGTGAAAGAGCAAAAAAAAAATATCAAAGGAAAAGATGCTTACTAGTGTTAACTAGTTGGAATTTGAATTTTTTTTTTTCCGAAGTCTCTATTGTGGGGGCCCCCCGTTTGTGGAGGCCCCGGGGCTTTCGCCCCGGTTGCCCTCCCCTAAATCCGGCCCTGTATGTAGCAGTGTCTCGTCGGGTATTTTACTTAGTCGCTGATAGGATGCACATATTGTTTGCGAAAATGAAATGAATATATCTATCAAGTTATTGTGCATACTGAGCGCCAACTTCTTTCTTAGCTTATTTAAGACCCTACTGACTACCTAGATCATTGACTTGGAAGAGTTGTGATGTTCAAAAACTTGTCTATTCAATAACTTGTCTCTCTCATGGTTTTCCAAAATGTCAATATACCTAAGTAGTTTCATTTAAATAAATATGTATCCCAATTGAAGTCTGAACTATTAAAAGCAATTAGAAATGAAGGTAGTTAGTTAGTTGGTTTAGTCTTATCTATGTCATTCGCGCGGTAAACTCTAATTGCGCGATGCAGGATTTGTGTGACGTCATGTCTTTTGATGCGTAGTTCGTATGTGGCGGTGTAACCGCTACAGTATCTTTATATTACCCGTCTCCATGGTCCCCACTAACAAAGGAGACCTGTATGTCTGCGCGGCCCTGGTCTATGGGGCTGAAGCGCAAGTTGCCGTGGGGAGCCCATACTGCCAGTCCTCTCTCCATCAGCTCCTCCACGCGGGTTTTGTCCAGAGTGCTGGAGCCGTTCATCACTCTGCAAGCACATAAATAGTTATAACAAGTCCTATTTTGGCATGATTAGGTATTGGAATCTATATCCAAGACTAACTCTAGTTACTTGCGGCAACAATCTTGACTGACAGCGACAAAATAAAATGTTAGGTAACAAATAGCAATCTCCTAAACACGGAGTTATTTTTTTTTTCCTTTTTGCCATATTCTAGCAATTTATTTTCGCATAGAGCATCTTAACAAACAGTTTGCATAAGTAGATTCTATACCTGTACGATATGTACTGCTTGTTCCACGCTTGCTGTAGGATGTATCTCCGGCTCCTCGTAGATATGGAGGACGTTTCGATGTCTTTCACCCCACACCGCTTTTTCTTGAAGAGCTAGAAGCCAGGCGTTGCAATGATAACGTAGAATATTGAATTCAATCGAACCCTAGACTTTCTTTGGTTCTTGGCTCCACGCACACCAAAGATGGACGCGAAGGGGTGCGAATTGACGTGTAAAATTGTTTGTATAAACCTACTTACAGAATTAAATCATTTATTTATTATTTAATTAATTAATTTATTATTTAATTTATTTATTTATTATTTTATTTTATTATTTATTTATTTTTGTAGAAGATTTTCTGATGGCTTTGATTTCAGGCATTTTCGATATCACACACATTTGCTGTGTCATAAATTGACGAAAATTCGAAATGTATTCACGAACATGCGACGCAGAAGAAACGGTCCGTCGGCGTCGGTCGTCATAGCTCGAGCTTGGTATAGTTCGATTCAAACTTAATGGTGGCTCGGAAGTTAGCCACTCGCAGCGCAGTACCCCACCCCTCACCCCCGCTGACACATGAATTCGTTACTGCGCAGCGACTCGCCTCATGTTCCGAGCCGCCATTAAGTTTTAATCGGGCTGTAGCACTGTACTGCAGTCGTCTAAGGTTTATATACAATGTACAAAGCAAAACCTCCACTCTGCGCTCATCTTTGGTTCTTCCCAAATAAATACCTGTTTCGTATCATCGTCCAACGTGCCAGTTTCAGGGAGTCCAGCGAAGGCTTGCATCTTCTTCAACGCTTCGGAGATGGAGTTCACGGTGTAGGCGAAGTCCGCGTCGGTTGGCACGTCCGGTAAGTAGCCATATTTCTTGAGAAAGCTGAGCTGTAAGTTAGTAAATAGTAATCTTTAGGTTTATCGTTACATGGTGGTTTTTGTTTCAATTAGCTTGTTAAAATGTATATTTTTAATACATATGACCAATGGATAAAAGTAAAAGAATAACTTTCTAAGCAGTACCCTAATTGCGTAATACACGATCAACCGTTTTGAAACATATTGCCAATCCATTGCTTCATAACTCCGCCTGAACACTATGGTGATCTACCAATTCAACTAAAATTATTTATTTTATTTATTCATTTTTTCATTTTGTAGTATATAAAGATGTATGTAACATCTTTATACATAATAAGTTGGTGCAAACATAAACTCATTAGAGTTTTACCGTGCACCAAAATCATCGACCACATAATATAGACAATTAGAACAAAATTAAGTTCTTAATTATAAAATGAAACCATAACAAAAACAACAACGAGGGTAAGAAGCAAAACATTTATCTATTACTAACGAGCGAACATCGATGACCGATCTGAATCTGACCGTCGTAATTATAGGGCATCAAAAAATTCATCCACATCGCTGTCAACAGGATAAGTGCCCAAAAGGCTGGCAACATTGCCACGTTGAATGGCGATGCTGATTCTGTGGCCAAAGAATAGGCCAGCCCTCTGGTCACGTGAAGAGTCGACCAGCCGCTTGGCGATGTCTTAAAAAACTAAATGGGCACTCGGACCCCATGGCCCTATGTTTCAACCCCAAACGGCTCAAACATATAAGTCCCAATAAGATTGGAGTATTTGCGCCGTTTGAGGTTTTCCGCATCTGCAGCAGCAGTCCCAGCACAGCCCACCGTGCTTGGAAGATGGGATGGCGCAAGGCTGTCGACGCACGTTGCATCCCACACCAAAGGCCTACCTATCTTCCAAGGCATTATGGTAATTCCGTCTGGTCCATCGTCGCGTGCCAAGCCATTGGGCTCTAAAACAGCTGGCACTCCGGCGGTGACAAGAGCACGACGGATGATGTCATTGATGCTGGCGTGCCGTGCTATCCGGCCTGCGCTCTTACTGCAGGATAGGCCATGGTGTCCGAGACAGTCGACACACCTTCACCGCATTGGCAGCGATGCGGAGCCACACAAGGAGCACCCAGACGCAGACAGGTAGCGAGCCGGAAGGTGGTATCACCCAGCATAGTGCCTATGTTGGGTGACGGTAGCGCCTGAAGCCAGAGGCCCAACTCCCACTCACCCACAGCTAGCAGGTGGGCACGCTCAGCAGTATTGGTGGACGTATTAATAAGATTATTCCGTAGCAACCTGCAGAGCGGCTCATCCCACTGCCTCTGGGATGATGGGTTCACGGGCCTATCTGTATTCGGGCAAGCCGTTTTCCAGGCGTTATCCACGTCGATCAAGCAAGGCCCTTCAGAGTAAACCAGGCAGGTGGCAAAAATTTACCCGGTCAACTTTTCAGTGCTGCGGACAGAGGACAGGAACGCGGGTAAGCTTATACTGGTAATTTTGCGGACGCCGGCCACAAGGCCACATTTAAAATAGATGTTAATGTGCTGCGCATAATTTGGTAAATTTTGTCCAAGAGGTGTGACTGCTTCCTTCAAGGGGAAGAGCGTAGAAAATATATAAAATTTGGACCAAAACAACAGTATCTAATCAGGGTGAATGTCGAATGTAAATTAATTTTGGAGAGTCTGTCCGAAATGTCGTTGAAGTTTTTGATTTTTTCGTCGATGAAAGAAGGAAAGCTGTCTTCTAAAATTGGGGAACCTAGGAGCTGAAGTGAAGATTATTCTAAAATTTTGATTTGTGATTTGGGCTATTGCATTAAATTTCTCAAGGGTCAATAATTGTCTGTCGGTAATGTCAAAAAGGAAAATTGCGAATTTTGATGGGTTAAGGTCCAAGCCAATCGATTTAAATTATTGTTTGATGAGTAGGTCTTTTAAAATGGTGTCTGCATCACCTCCTAGCGTTCCACCATCTAAATACCACACGTTAAATTTTGAATTCAGTTTCTGGATAATTGGATGGATAGCCAAGCTGAAAATGAATGGCGGGTCACCTTGTTGGCATCCTACTGCAGATTCCAAAACATTGTCCTTGTATAGTAATTTAGAGGGGTACCTGTAACATTGCCACATAAAACCATACATTTCGGGTAGTTCCTTTTTGACTTCAGCCAACAAAGGGTCCCTGTTGACAGAGTTAAAGGCATTTTCTTTCATGTATTGGTATTATTTTACAGAATTCAAATAGTGTACGGTAGTCATTTTTGTACTTCTTTTTAATGTTATGCGGGACAATTGCTTTTAATATATATACGTAGTTGAAATGCGTAAATTTGATCCAGGTGTGTCTTATACATATGTCCATACCATAGCTCGACAGCCCATAGGATATTGTTGATTCGGCCAGAGCTTTGTAAAGCATTAATAGGGTTTGATATGGAATTTTACATCTTATAATAGAGAATTTAGCTAACATACATTGTTAATGTGCTCCTTCAAATTAAGTCGGCTATCAATGGTCAGTCCTAGGTATGTTTTGGATCTCCACGAGATCTATGGAGTCACAGCTGCAAGGTTTGGCTACTTTATAACGGCAGTTGTCATGCAAACACTCATGACAGTGTGCTGTTAGTTTAGGCAAAGTAGAGGTTCTATTTTGGCTGGAACTGATGTATATTAATTTGGTCTTACTAGCGTTTAATACTAAACAGAGTCATGGGATATCATTTAGTTAGCAAATCGAAGTCCTCTTGAGTTGCTTTCGGGCATCACTAATACTGTCCAGCGGCTAAAAGGCAGATGTCGTCGGCGAATTGATAAATCTCGCACATTTTTATCACTTTTTTTTTTTTTTTTTTTAAACGTTGTCCCACACTAGGAATTTCTCCTGTATCGTGGGTGCGTTTACAAACATTTAAACTCACATACACAAAAAGCACGACCCGGAACAACTACTTGTAGGTCATACAAATATTTGTTCCGTTCAAGGCTATTAACATAAGTGAGGTAGAGCAGTGGCCCAAGGACCGACCCTTGCGCTGTTCCTTCCGTTACGATGACTGCTTCACTAGTCGTGTCACTGACTTTGACCATGTATTTTCTGTCATCAAATGGACAGTAATTGGCCATAATTTTGTGAAAGCTAATGACAAACAGATAAATACATATACATAGATAGCATAGCAAATGCTAGTAGTATGCTTAGTTTGGGACTAAAAAAAATGGTGTTTTTGTTTTACAGATAATCAGCAACAGGAATTGCCGTCATTCTGGTTGAACCAGTTAAAAACAACAAGATGAAAAATTAAAATTTTGGAATCGAGGTTGACCAGATCACAAAAGAAAAATAAAACTGTTGAATCCAGAATAGCCAGTGCTAGAAAAATGTCAACAGATTTTTTATTTAAAAAACTGACAAACAAAATGACAACAGCAGCAAAAAAAAATATACAAAAATGCAGTACACCCAGACATGCAAGAAGGCTTCTGGTCGCAGATTCTCTCTAGAAGTGCTCTCACTTTCTTTATAATATAAGAAGAGTCCAAGAAGCTACCCTGTTTTGGCAAAATATTTTACATTGTCGTCCACTAAATTTTTAAAAAGAATTGTGACCATAATAGAAGTGGAGCCGAGGCTGAATAAATGCATTTTTATAAAAATTAAAAATACTGTCAAGGAGGTATGTCCAGAAGACCGGTTATGCAGCTTAATTTTCGACGAAATGTCAATTTCCCACAAAATCCACTATAACGCTGCATAAGACAAGCTTAGGGGGGGAAAATTGCAGACCATGGGATTAAAAAAGAACATATTGGCCAAAGTTTGGTAAAATTTACTAAACTAATGGACAATCTTTTTGACGAGTGTAGGTACGACCAATCGCTGACTGACGCTACGCCGACTGACTGAAAACCGACAAGACTTTTCTCTGACGCTACGCCAACTGACTGAAAACCGACAAGACTTTTCTCTGACGCTACGCCAACTGACTGAAAACCGACAAGACTTTTCTTCGGCGGGACTCTTCGCCGACAGGACACTTCGCCGAGAGGATTCTAAATTATTAAACTATATATTTTATAAATACCTACAAATCCGCATCTTAAAATAGTTAATGTTTGAGGATTAGGTACCATAATTTAATATAAGTGTTACGTTACAACATTGTACCGTCACTTAAGGTATTAATGTTATTTTACTAATAACCAATACAAGATCTCTATTTTTTATGAATTGTATAATCACAAGACACGATTTCCAAAGTAAGAAACGGAGTTAAGTTGCGTCACTGATGAGCCCTGTCGGCTAAGAGTCCTGTCGGCTAAGAGTCCTGTCGGCGAAGAGTCCCGCCGAAGTAAAGTCTTGTCGGTGTTCAGTCTGTCGGCGTAGTGTCAGTCGGCCTTTAGTCGTACACTCCTTTTGACTCCTTAAATTCTAACACATTTCATGTGCCTGATGGAAAATATAAAGGATGTGTACGGCGATAAAGTCCACACCATGAATATGTGGAAGAATTCCATAAAAGTATTAAAAACTGTAATATTTATTTAAAAAATTAAGGACCAAAATAACATAATCCGTGTGATTGAAACCAAAGCTATACCATCTATAAAAAAAACTTCATACGTACAGTTAAAAAATAAATAAATAATGTAAATTGTGGTGCCTTTCATCAATTTAAATACTACTGTTAAGGATTCTGGTCAGGGCATTATGTATGCGGGGAAATGTATTAAAAATGTGTCAAAAAGCTGCACAAATTGTAAAAAAGATATGGATGGCGACCCTGAAAGCAAATGAAATGAATATAAAAAAAGGTAAAAATTCTTTCATATTGGTTTTAAATTAAAGAATTTTTACCTTTTTTATTCTCTCAAAAGAATTGGAAAAATATTTTGTCCAAATTCAAAATTTAGTGACAGATGTAAACTGTGTCGACACCCTCGTGCAATCCCATCTTCTTAGCACGGCGGGCTGTGCCGGGGCGGCTGCTGAAGGTGCAGAAAACTTCACACGGCGCAAATATAACAACCTTATTGGCAGCTATATTTTTGAGCCGTTTGGGGTAGAAACACTAGGGCCGAGTGCTCATCGAATATTTCGGGACATCGCCAAGTTGGTCGACTCTTCACTTGACTCAGGACAAAGAATCAGTATTGCCATCCAACGTGGCAATGCTGCCAACCTTTTGGGCACTTTTCCCGCTGATAGCGATGCGGACGATTTTTTTGACGCCCAATGAGCTCGTTAGTTTTTAATTTAGTGTTAGATTGTATATTGTATATTAACACTCAAAATAAATTAAAATAAAATTTACAAATATGCAAGTCTTTTGTATAAGAAAAGTTGTTTTTTTTTATGTATCCACTGTGTACCTTTTGAAATTGATGCTTCCTTTTAATTTGCTTGTTTTTAATTTGATAAAGTTTTACTATAATTTTGTTAGTAAAGGGAACGTAAAACTTTATTTAAAAAACAAGCAAATTAGTAAGAAAGCTAAAGTATAGGCACTATTGCATAACTAGCTATAGCTATTGGGTACCTACATGTAACGACCGCACGGTTGGCGCAGTGGTTAACCGCGCTTTTTTTTTTTACAAACAAACATATTTTTATCCAGGTTGTTTGAAGTAGTAAATAATTAAATTAAAATGTAGGGAAATATATTGGTGCGTGGATCGCCCGGAGGACACGGTGGAGCATACGGTGGAGGTCTGCCCGGCTTGGGCAGAGCACCGCCGTGTCCTCGTGGAGGCGATCGGTGGCGGGGATCTCTCGCGTCCGGCCCTGGTCCAGGCCATGGTACGGAGCGAGAGGGCATGGGAGGCCGTCACCTCCTTCTACGAAGCAGTAATGCTCTCGAAGGAGGAGGCGGAACGCGTGAGGGAGAGGCAAAATTCGCGCCCTCAGGCCCCTAGCCGCCGCAGGAGGAGACGCCCTGGGCGTCGGGAATCGATCGCGGATTCCCGGCCACCGTAGGCGCGGGCTTGCGGGCGGTGAGCAATGGGTAGCTCGCCGTCCGGTAAGGACCAAGCCCGGGTCGACGGCGCGATGTGTTCCACGCGACCCTCAAAAAAATTCAAAATTCCACGCGCGCCTCAAAGAGATGTCAGCGAGTGAAGGGGTCCGATGAGACCATTGCCTACCGGGGTGGCGGGAAAGTCCGAAAGGGATACCGTGGCCCTCTGGCATTGCACAGGCAACAGAAGGAACACGGGTGGGTTTTAGTCAGTAAGAGTCTGACACGCGCTCCCGCTCCACCCAGAGCGGGAGAAGTCATTTGATTTGCCTCGATAGAATAAATAGGCAAAGTTACCTCTTATCGAGTATTTTTTTCCTCTATTTTACTACTTTTTTATATAAATAAGTAATTTTCTATTATGATTGATTTACTAATTTTTTTATTTTATTTTAAACGTTGCCCCGCACTAGGAATTTCTCCTGTATCGTGGGTGCGTTTACAAACATTTAAACTCACATACACAAACAGCCAGACCCGAAACAACTACTTGTAGGTCATACAAATATTTGTTCCGTGCGGGAATCAAACCCGCGACACGCAGTGCAGAAGTCAATCGCTTATTAACCATTGCGCTAACCGTGCCGTCAAAAAATAAAGTTCACAGATGACTGTTATGCGCGATAGTTTTAATTTTTTTTTAAAGAGCAATATGATGAAAAAACAACGAAAAGCATTGAAATAGTACAAAAGTGTGGTTATTTTCTTTACTCTTTACACGTAAAGAAAAAGACAGAGTAAAAGGCAAATGGTCGGTACGCTCTTATTTACTGCTGCACTGCGTGTTGCTGGTTCGATTCCCGCACGGAACAAATATTTGTGTGACCTACAAGTAGTTGATCCGGGTCTGGCTGTTTGAGTATGTGAGTATAAATGTTTGTAAACGCACCCACAATAGGTACAGGAGTAATTGGGGCAAAGAAAAAAAAAAAAAGAAAAAAAAAGTGGATGGTGATAATAGATGGCGCTATTTATCCGATCAATTGGCATTAGCATTACACTCCTACCAACTTATCTGTGAAATGGTGAAAATTGGAACTACGGCCGTCATGTTGAAATGTCATTCGATTTTCAGTGTCTACTACATTCGGGTTCTCTGGTTGTTTTATCGTGATGTTGCTGATTTAATAAATTTTAATATGCCGAAAGCTATTAAAAGTGAGGCTTGAAACATTATTCTAAAGGTTAAAACCTTTTTTGAAGGAGAAGCTCGGGCGGGGTCTGCGATTATTTCATTTAAGACGCTGACAACAGGTAAACCGCTGTCACTGTCGGACTGCATAGAAAAGAAAGAGAAGCGCAATGACACTACGCATGTAATTTATTGCAAAATATGAAGTAATTATCGAATTATTCATAAATGAGTTGAGTAATCGAAAATAAAAAACAACCAAGAAATTCTTGTTATTAATTAAAATACCAACGTTTGTTGATATTTAATATAGATATTTTGGATTAGAACTCAAATTAAAAGGTTAGTTTACCGTTAATTTGTATCGAGATTTTTTTTGTAAACGTGTTTTGGTAACAACTAAGTTCTGAGAAATATGTTCAAGATTAACATATATTTTTCCCGCTACCACAAACTAAATAGATTTGGCTTATTTTTTCATTAAGTCAAGCCTACTTTTACCGTTTGTCAGCGCCTTAATCAAATATACAAACGAATTTCCGCAGCGACAGGTTAGTGTTGTCAACTTGCTACAGTTATAACTGTGAGAAAGCGTTTATTTTACAGAAACGAGCCATACGAACTATAGTCAGGATCTCACAAAGAGACTCATGTAGAGAGCACTTTAAAGAATTGGACTTTTTAACAGTACCTAGTTTGTATATATTGGTAATCTTGAATCACTTGGCTAGGAATATTCATGAGTATGAATCTCAAGAGGAGCGTAAGATAAGAGAAAGCACAAGAAGGAAAGAATTTAAACACAAGATGGCACCGAAATTTAACATAGCTAAGCATTGTTCCAGATACCAAGCAGTAGAGTTATTTAATAGGTTACCAACTGATTTAAAATTATTAATTTATAGCTCCCACTCTTTTAAAACTAAATTAAAGGCCTTCTTGTTGGAAAAATGTTTTTACTCGGTATCGGAATTAATTAATAATAAAAGTAGTCACTTAAAATAATAGCAGTGAACAGATTTAATGATTCTAAATTGTATAATTATACTATGCTCATTACTAAAACCTTAGCGAAATGATTTCTATATTTTTTTTTGACATTGAATTCGACATACTTGCTAATAATTGGACATTGAATTTGTCATTATACTCGCTTTATATTTGACATTGTAATTGACATTATACTTGCTTTATATTTTGACATTGTAATTGATATTTTACCTGATAATAATAAATTAGACTTTTTATCTGACACTGTACCTGCTATGAACCAGATATTGTATTTAATTGTGTCTTTGTATTATTTTGCTGACATTGTATTAATTTGCTTAATGTAGTTGTTTCTGCATGTGTTACTTCTCTTTTTAATATGTAATGTTCAACACAATGTAAATTGTTAATGAATAAATAAAAAATAAAAAAAACTTTCTTGTTATAAATTACCCGATACACATATCTAATTATTTAAGTCCACGAATTATTCGTTTCTATTCTTGCTGCAGGTTAGCGTAACGGTAACGTACATATATTAGGTAACCTGCTAAGTGAGTGAGCTAACTAATTAGCCAGATTTAAAATTTCTACTAACATGAAGAACATTTCATCAACAAGAAGTAAATCAAACTATTAACGATATAATAAATTGGCTAAATGGAAACAACTTAAAAGTAAATTTATCTAAAACAAAATTCATCCAATTTGCAAACTATAAACAAAACCCCCCAAAAATTCATCTAAACCATAATAACGAAATAATTAACAAAGAAAATAGTATAAAATTTTTAGGTCTAACATTAGATGAAAATTGTAATTGGGGAACACATATTGAAAACCTATGTAAAAAAATAAACAGATTTGTATACGCACTAAGAGAACTACGTAAAACAGCGAATGAAGAAGCTGCACTCAACGCCTATCACGGCTACGTAGCGTCTGTATTGAGGTACGGTTTACTCTTATGGGGTAACTCGTCACATTTCCAAAGAGCTTTCATAGCGCAAAAAAAATGCTTGAGAGCAATAACTGGGGCGCCTCCATATGAGAGTTGTAGACCAATCTTTCAAAAGTTAAAGGTTTTAACGCTAGCTTCTATTTATATTTTAGAAATAGCCATATTTGTTAGGAAGAATTCACACTTCTTCTCCACAGTAACCGAAAACAATAGATTTACAAAAAGGGACCCCACCAAGCTAAAAAACCAATTTTGTAACAGCGCTCTCCACTACAGAAACAGCTACCTTATGTCCATAAAAATTTACAACCATATTCCAAAAGTAATAAGAGAACTACCATTTAATTACTACAAAAAAAATCTAAAAGCGTGGCTTCTCCAAAATACATTTTATACACTGAAAGAATTTTTTGATTACGAGAGTAATACATATTAGATTTATTTAGTTTTATAATATCTACAAATATTGTTGTTGTTGTGTTTCATTTTATTTTATATTTTAATAGTCTAAATGTCAAAATGTAGGTAAATGTGTGTCTTTGTGTCTATAGTCTAAGCGTTTGGTATTGTTATTAGAATTTATGTAATAAATAAGTTAGGTTTTAACCATGTAAATATTCGTATGCCGCTTTTAGCGGCGGATATGCCCTGAACATAATTACTTCACTTAAACAACTTGTATGTACCATATCCGACGAATAAATATCTAAATATCATGTATTTTACTATCTTATATTTCAGGTGTGAGTCAAGGACTAATTTCAAAAATAGTTAAGGAAGGGCACGCAGCAGAAGAAACTGGTAAAATTCGGACACCAGGCAAGGAGAGAAAACGTAAAAGTGGATTAGTGCATGTTGATGATTTTGAAATGAGAGTTATACGGAGGAAAGTACATGAATTTTATTCTGCTAAATAAGAGGTTCCTACTGTTAAAAAGCTTCTAGAGGTCGTAAAGACAGAAATAAATTACACAGGACAGCGAGAGAGTCTGCGAAAGCTGCTTTACAAGGAGGGATTTCGTTTTAAAACATCTCAATCCAATCGGAAGGTTCTTATGGAGCGTAATGAAATATCAGCTTGGAGAGCTAAGGTACTTGCATGCAGTGGATAAAAATAATAAATATCCCCAGCCCCGGCCCTTAATTTATTTAGATGAGACCTATATTCACTCTTCGCATACATCGGGTAAATGTTGGCAAGGAGAGGGTGAAGACGGAGTATTGCAGCCTGTATCGAAAGGGCAAAGATATATATCAACAAATGCACTACTTGTGTTTAAATCAAACACAAAAAGTGGTGATTATCATGATGAGTGGTACCAACTATAAAAAGTGGCCCGGGTTATTGAAAAACTTGTGCCTTATTTACGAGAGCCATCCATAATAGTGATCGATAATGCTCCTTATCACCGTATTTGCGTGAATAGTCGGTGTCTTTGGGGTTTTATTTTCGTTTTTTTGCCACTGTCTTCCGAGATCAGTTATTTTTCACTTTGTAGTGTTTTTTTTGGAAGTCGGCTTTATTTTTTGTGAAAAAGTTTTTATTTTTCACTTTTTAGTTGTGGTACACAAAACCCCCACAAAAATTTGAATACCCATTAGGTACCTGCTATGTAAATTACAGTGACAGGAACTATTAGAATATCGTCCACATATACTAGGTTGGAAAAATACGTATTATTGTCGCTAACTCAAAAACCCCTCATAAGATCTTGACCAAATTTATATGGGACCACCAATTTATATGGGGCATTCTGAAGTATGCCCGCCCTACCAAACAAAAAAAGAATAATCAAAATCAATTCATAATTGGCGGAGTAATCGCGTAACAAACATACAAAAAAAAAAAAAAGACAACCGAATTGAGAACCTCCTCCTTTTTGAAATCGGTTGAAAACCTGCAAAATTATGAGTAAAAATTTGTAGGCCAACTAGAAATAACAACTAATAGGTTTTAATAAATAGTGAGTGATTTACTGCATTTTGAGGAGCTATTCTGCTCATCATGCCGAAGACCCTCATCAGATCTTCAACAATTATTTTTGAGACCAACTTAACTACTACCAAAATAAAAAGAACAATCGAAATCGGATCTCATAAGGCGGAGATATCCAGTAACCCCCTTTTTGCCTCTTTTTGGAGAAAGTAACCCTCCAATCAAAAATCCGTAAAACCTGTATGTCAAGTTTCGTCCAGATCGGTTGTTAAATACGACCTGTAAAGTTGTACGAACAAACTGATACACGAAAGCAAACTTTGCCAGAATTGATGCAAAGACCTTCGCTCGCTCGGGCAATTAAAAAAAAGGGGAAGAGCTCATTGGGCATAAAAAACTTTGTTTGCATCGTTGTCAATGGGAAAGGTGCCCAAAAGGCTGAATCCGCATGGCCACGTTGGATGGCAATGCTGATTCTTTGGTTTAAAAATAGGCCAAGAGGGCTGGCCTATTTTTGTTCCAACCTTGTTTTTGTCACAATTGTTGACCAACCAAATGTTGTTCATTTGAAAACAAAGAATTTGTTATCTACAAAGCACATTTTTGTTTTGACGATACGCGGTTCACAAAAGTCTAGAGATACTGTTAGTAGGTATAGGTATGTAGATTACACTGACCTGTTCAGTAGTTGGCGAATTGGGTTCCACATAGATAGTCCTGCATGTCACAGAGTACCAAACAATGCTAAGTAAACACAAAACGCTCTTTACGTTCATGTTAGTGTTGGAAGAATGAGTGCCGATAATGCCAAGCGGGTTGTACTGGAGCGACCTTTGGCTTCAGATAATGAATCATTAGGTACAGATGTGCGGTGATCTGGTTAACGACCTTCGGCGGAAGATCTGTGTACAGAAAACAAAGTTGATAATGTAACTCCAATTATGTTTCAGTTAAGTACTCATTCAAGGGCCTAAAGAAACGAGGTTTTTTTACACTGCGTTGTTTTTTGTATGGATCATGTGTGGTCTGCAATAATTTATTTTATTTATTTATTTATACCTATCTACTTGAAAAAGCTGCACTCTTGCACGTTTTTGTTGCGTTATATGCGCAGGGTAGAGCGAGTGAAAGTTTAATTTTTTTTGCCATGGGTATCGTTTTCATAGTTTTTAAAGTTGCTAAAGTCGATAAAGAGGTCAAAACGTAAATTCAAGATGGCGGCTGCGAAAATTTTGTTTTGGTTTTAAATCATACGTGAGAGATGGGGGTCGGACCGCACGTTTTTTTTCTCATAGAGGGTGATAAAAATTAGAGTGTTCACCTCGGGAGCAACACTATTTTAAGCTCGAGTGACGTACTTTCAATCCCTCGCTACGCTCTGGATTCAAAGAAACACTCTCGCCTGAAATAGTTATTTGTGCAACAAGAGAGCAAAGTTGTTTTTTGCTGCGAGTGTTGATTTTGAATCCCGAGTAAGCGAAGGATTCTATAATTGAATCACGAGCGTAGCGAGTGATTCTAGGTTAGAATCCTGAGCGCTGCGAGGGATTCAAAGACACGAGATGCAAAAAACTTTGCTCTCGTGTAACACATACAACTTTTCACCTCAGCAGCGAGAACATACAACATAGTAAAAAAAAACCCTGTCCGATCCGTGAGGGTGTTGTTAGGTATCGTACTGTTAGCATATTTATGTGGACATTTTCAGGAAAAAAGAAAAAATAATCCCTAAATATTTTTTCAATGGTGAATTTGACTGAATTTTACATTTGGTGCGGGCGGCGGCCGTCGTTTAGCGGGTGTCTAAAAGTCATAAGTTATGAATTTTTTTATGGATTTGGGGTAATTTTGGAACAAAAAATGTGAATTTTAAATACCAATAACTTTTTTATTATCAATAATAATAAAAAAAAATACTGTTTTGTAATGTTACTGCACCATATGCCCATTTTCCCCAGATTTTCGGATCGGACAAGGTTTTTTTTTACATAAGCTTCATCACCTCGTATTTTGCAGCCACATCTTGGATTTATATTTTGACCTCACTATCGACTTTAGCACCCTCGAAAACTATGAAAACGACACCCATGTCGAAAAATGTGAAAATTTTCGCAGCCGCCATCTTGGATTTATATTTTGACTTCACTATCGGCTTAAGCAACCTTGAAAACCATAGAAACGATACCCATGAAGAAAAATTTGAAAATTTTCGCAGCGGCCATCTTGGATTTACATTTTGACTTCATTATCGGCTTTAGCAACCTTGAAAACCATAGAAACGATACCCATGAAGAAAAATTTGAAAATTTTCGCAGCCGCCATCTTGGATTTACATTTTGACCTCACGGTCTGCTTTGGCACCCTTCAAAACTATGAAAACGACACCCATCATGAAAAATGTGAAAATTTTCGCAGCCGCCATCTTGGATTTACATTTTGACCTCACGGTCGGCTTTGGCACCCTTCAAAACTATGAAAACGACACCCATTATGAAAAATGTGAAAATTTTCGCAACCGCCATCTTGGATTTTCATTTCGACCAAATTCACACTTACTATCTCTCTTTTTCTCTTTGAATTAGAAGAAGACAGTCGCAAGCGCCTTTTCGCGTGGCGATATCTGCCACTGCACTCTTACCCCAAGCCGCTTATGAACTTCGTTCCAAAAATTTAATAAAACAGAATTTAAATAAAACCAGATGATTTGCAATTTTAATGTTTTAAGTATATCCGAACGTTTTATTGTTTGTTTCTTTTTTGGGCCTAGTAGGTAGATATGGAATTTTGAAATCGAACTTCAAATCGATTTGTTTCTATCTCTCGCTTTTTTCGTATCGAAGTGAAAGTGACAAAACTCATTGAAGTTTAAATCTTTAGCATTTTGTGAGTAGACCCAACACAGCTGTCGCCATTTAAAAAAAAAATTAAAAAGTTACTTTGTCTCACGCTCGCAGCAAAATCGAATTTTGCTCACTGTTTTTTGACAGCAAAACCTGCTTGTTTGAGGTGCTGAGGTGAAATAGTTGTTTGTTATACAAGAGTGCAAAGTTGCTTTTTAACCGCGTGTTCAATTTTGATGACCGAGCAAGCGAAGGATTCTAAAATTGAATCACGAGCGCAGCGAGTGATTCAAAATTAGAATCCTGAGCGTTAGCGAGGGAATCAAAAGAGCACGAGGTGAAAAATCTTTGCACTCGAGTGCAACACGTAACTTTTCATTCCACCTCAGCGAGGAAATGACTAAATGCAAAAAAAGAACACCAAGAAGGTTCCGAGTCTGAGTTTTTAACAAATTAAAAAAAAGTTGTATGATATATTCGGCACCATAGAGGTAGCAGTAAATAGGTTTAATGTTTTTTTTAATTCACAAACTTAGTGCACACGATGTTCTAAATTCAATTTACTTTATCCTCTAGAGAATAAAAACGGCTTTTCCACTCAGATACTGAAGATTAAAAATACTCTTTCCGAGATGGTGGGATGAAAAATATTTTTTTTCTCCCTAGGCAAACAATCTACTATTACGATGCATTTGCTCGAAAAGAGCGTTTTCCAAGTAACGAATTTGTGCGGAAAGTGACTTTACTTTTCTGTTTTTTTTATTTTTAGCTCCGTCGCGTCGCCGTCGTCAGCCCGTCACAGTTGTTATTATTTGAGAAAAGTTTTACAAATGATGATGATGACGATGGCGATGGC
The DNA here is from genome assembly GCA_963853775.1 of Xanthia togata. Classification (NCBI taxonomy): domain Eukaryota; kingdom Metazoa; phylum Arthropoda; class Insecta; order Lepidoptera; family Noctuidae; genus Xanthia; species Xanthia togata. The sequence goes on along the minus strand of OY970802.1, from coordinate 3,318,226 downwards.
AGTGTCGATGACGATGGCGACGGCGATAACGATGACGAAGGCGACGGCGATGACGATGGCCATGGTAATGGCGCTGACGATGACGATGGTCAGTCAGTCAAAAAGTCAAAGACAAAGTCAAAATGTTAAAGTCAGTCAAAGTCAAAGTCAAAAAGTCAATGTCATGAATGTTGTTTATATCATTTACTTATATCGTCAGATGTTACACACCATATCTCTAAACGTGAAGACTTATTATTGGCTCACTGTTTACTACTTCTATTGCCATCTTGTGTAAATGTAGCTGTTAGTTCTCTATGTTTATTAATTAAATAAATAAATATACGACTACTGTAAGGCTAGCTCGTTTTTTAGGGTTCCGTACAAAATGGCAAAATACGGAACCCTTATGGATTCGTCATGTCTGTCTGTCTGGTAAGTAGATTGTATTCTGTGAACCGCATTAAGATTTTCACACAAAAATAGAAAAAAAAAACAATAAATTTTGGGGGTTCTCCATACTTAGAACTGAAACACAATATTATTTTGTCATAAAACCGGTACGTGTGGGGTATTTATGGATAGTTCTTCAAAAATGAGATTTCTAATATATATTTTTTCTAAACTGAATTGTTTGCGCGAGAGACGCTTCCAAAGTGGTAAAATGTGTCCCCCCCTGTAACTTCTAAAATAAGAGAATGATAAAACTAAAAAAAAAAATATCATGTACATTATATAATACCATGTAAACTTCCACCGAAAATTGGTTTGAACGAGATCTAGTAAGTAGTTTTTTTTTAATACGTCATAAATAACTTGCTGCTACGGAACCCTTTATGGGCGAGTCCGACTCGCATCGTTAAACGTTGTATGATACACGTGCGTAAGATGATTTCCGCACTTGTAGCATAAATAACTATTGATGGCGCCTTTTGCGAGCCACTAGAATTTTATAATTTAGTGACTGATGGAAGTTACACCAAATACAAAATTAATCTAAGGTCAACTGAGGTAATTGCGTCATATTTTCCGATCACTTCAAGTTATTGGCATAATGGGAGCGAATTTGTGGCATTTTCCCACTTTTTGAAACTCAATCCTAATATATGACTATTTTTGAACAAAGTTCTAGCAGCGATTTTTTCGCCGGAATATTAAAATAGTTTTTATTGAGTGTTTAAAAAAAAAAGAATTTTAGACCCATTTGCCCCGTTTGAGGCAAATGCGTCTTTATTAAATAAATATTGAATGGACACACTTTTCGTGAAAAAGTCAAGGTTCAAATTTCTATGCCATAGTATGACACTTAAATTAGCCAAAAATAATTATTGACGCATTCAGAGATGATTTAGTAAAAATGGAGAAAATGCATCTAGTTTTTCACAGATGCATTTCCCCCATGCTAAATCCAGATGTTGTCAACATTTTACGTAAAAAAGAGCTCCCGCGCGAACTCAAGGATCTACTTCTGTAAATTCGTTTCTCATACTTGACATTGATCGCTGTTGGCCTGCCTCTGGTTTCCTTAATTTAATTTAATTCATTTTTATTTCAAGTTACAAGGAGTCATTAATAAACACATACAATAAACACACAGAATAAATTAAAACATTACAACACAAAACAATAACCACACAAAAAACACTTATGTTGATAGCCGATGACTGTAGGTGACGTGCAGGTCATTGCAGCGTCTGATGTATGGACAGTCGAGCCTGTCGGCTATCATCACCAGCACGCTGTTGGAGCTGCCGCGAACTCTGCGTACCAGGGATGCGCTCCGCTTACGCTTCGTGGCATAAAACAGTCGACACTAGCGACAGCGAACATGCCCGAGGCACTACAATGTCGCGGCAGCCCCATTAGCGCTCTAAATGCGTTGTTGCGAACACCCCCTTTTTTTTTTTTGTGTGGGAAATCATCAAATGACGTCTCCCGCTCTGGGTGGAGCGGGAGGGCGTGTCAAACTCTTACTGACTAAAACCCACCCGTGTTCCTTCTGTTGCCTGTGCAATGCCAGGGAGCCACGGTATCCCTTTCGGACTTTCCCGCAACCCCGGCAGGCAATGGTCTCATCGGACCCCTTCACTCGCTGACACTCTTTGAGGCGCGCGTGGAACACAACGCGCCGTCGACCCGGGTCTGGTCCTTACCGGACGGCGAGCTACCCATTGCTCACCGTCCGCAAGCCCGCGCCTACGGTGGCCGGGAATCAGCGATTGATTCCCGACGCCCAGGGCGTCTCCTCCTGCGGTGGCTAGGTGAGGGCGCGAAATTTGCCTCTCCCTCACGCGTTCCGCCTCCTCCTTTGCGAGCATTACTGCTTCGCAAAAGGAGGTGACGGCCTCCCATGCCCTCTCGCTCCGTACCATGTACCGCCGGGTGGCCATGACCCTCTGGGACGCGTTCAACCGGCGGGCAGGCCGCCCTATTGGATCCCCCTAATGACCCCTCTTCTAAGTTTAACTCTGTCTACTATAGTTTTGCGCGGAATACTATACTTTTTGATGCCTGATAAGGATTTAAAATACCATCTGTCACTTCTTTGACAGTTTTTTTTAAAGAATCTAAAGTGTAAGTAGGTTGGGTTTTTTTTTTTGTAGTGACGTACTATTTTTGATAATTTCTTACATCTTAAATGAATGAAATGATCTATGTTAATATCAAGTTTTATGTTTTATAGAAGTAAATAAGTCGATACGCCATAAAACTACTTACCTACCATATTAATCTAAATATTTACATGGCAATACCCGCACTCCTCTTCAGAATAGTGTTCATTAAAAATAAAGCAAAATGGACATAAAAAAAATGAGCTTTCCAACAAAAATTGTGCATTTTGGATTATTAGGTATATTATCCATAATAAAAATGATAAGGGGTATTGGGTATTACGTTTGTTGGCTCTCTACATCCTAAACACTTATATGAAAAATTGAAATGAGTATTTTGCCATGGCCATACAAGTCTTTGTTGTATGAAGTTTTCAAAATCATATTTGGTCAAGTATTTGTCAATGTTCATATATTTCAATACCACCATGGCAAGTAAATATGTATATAATTTTTATCTGAAATAAAATTTCATATTCGTATTAAAATGTGAGGAAATAAAAAGGTTGACGATTTCTGTTTTGGGGCAAATGCATCACACACTCGCAATTGCCCCGTAACGGCAGACGCATTTAGCCCAAGACATTAATCCTAACTTAAAAAATGGCAATTTAACTAACTCCTCAAATAAAGCTATGTCATTAAAAATAACTGTCTGTATAAGCAACCCATTAACTATTTCTTACAATCTTTGATGAATAAAATCAGTTAATTAAAGAAAACTTAAGATTAACATGGATTTTTCACTCAGCTCTCGCAGTAACAAGTTGTCCGACACAAGTGCCATTTTTCGTAATGATCGAATACTTGGATAATTTTACTACAACGCTATCTGTACGCACTACATGTGAAGTATTTATTAGATGGCAGAAGCCAAAGTAGACCACAGTTTTCGAATAAGTTCATGAAGATGCATTAGCCCCGTAGACGCAATTGGCCTAGCTGACCTTATATAATTTGTAGAATTTACATGAAGTGAAAGCGTCCATCAAAGGGCGCCGAAAGACAATCTCGCTGTACATTGAGCAAGTGCTAGAGCCGCCGGCCGGTGCTGGTGGCGACGCCAAGGCGCCCCGAGGAAACCATTTAACCGTGTGCACAAAGATCCTGAATAAGTTCCCGTGCTTTGTTCCCACGACACGACATTTGTTCTTTAAATAAGAATTTTATCGTCGCGCTTGACCAGCAGACCTCGTCGTAGTCTCGATTTAGGTTAGGGAACTGCTGTCCTTCTATGGGGCAATTGCGTACCTAACGCGAAAATACACATGCTTGTAGCTGGCACACTTGCATACCAGCTTCTTGCACGTGTCAGCTAATTTAATGTGTATACGCACAGCTGTGGTACCTTACGTTAACTGGCATGCCTGTTCCTGGCAAGAAAGGAGATTGCACAACATTTGATTTACTGGCTCGTGAACTGTTATGTAGGTATACTTCTTGCAAGTAGCATGCAAGGATGTCATGTAAGTTTACTTGCAAATGTGTCCACAGCGTGTGCCATTTACTTGCACGTATATGCGTGGTATATGCCGTTATCTAGCATGCAAGCTATTATATTACAGGTACAGTTTGCGTCAAATAACTTTGCCGCTCTGAAGTTAGGTTGCGCATGCGTGCTGGCATGCGCGCTACTGATTTATAAGTAAGATTGACTACTGCGCAGTCATTTGTAGCCTACTTCAGAGCGGCAAAGTTATTTGACGCGAACTGTATGTGTATTTTCTCAGTACAATGGCTTCATTTTGACAGTTCAAAAACAGTCAAATGCGATTATAAATTTTTCGAACTTACGATGCAATGGATTAACAATATCTTTCAAAATAATTCAAATTGTGATTGAAAGTGTGTTAGAGTGTGTTATATTTAGACTGAAATATCATTGCATTGCTTTGTGTGCGTAATGTATGTACCTATGTAAACTCAAAGCATTATTTCAATTAAACTTTTCAAGTAAGTATTGGTACTTTTGAATATTATCAAGGGGCCGGTCAGTCAGAAAGATGAAGCTGGTTGTCCATTCCATAGCTAGGTTCGTATGAAGAAGAACAGACAAGAAACTCCACGGACACTCTTTATAAAAATACTAGCACTTTGCCCTCGGCTTCGCTCCCGTGGTCTTTCTCCCGTTATTTTTCCCGGGACAAAAAGTAGTCCTATCTCACTCCCTGAAAACTAAGCTTTCTAATTGTAAAATATTTTTTTAAATCGGTCCTGTAGTTTCGGAGCCTATTCATTACAAAGAAACAAACATATATTTCCTCTTTATAATATTAGTATAGATTGTAAACCCTCGTATTAAAAAAAAAAATGACAGTTATTGTCAAGGTATTGTTGATTGAATTCACTGATTGAATTCTTTATATATAGAATAATTTAATTTGAGCACGTTTTTAGCAAAGAAAAGTAACTTTGTATCCTCAAAATGAATCGGAGGTCATCAAAAGAAAAATTTAAAGTTTCTAGTTTGTTGTCAGTGCAGGCGGGAGCAGCCAGATTATTTCAAAGTCCATCCAGATTATTTTCAAGATATCAGGAGGAATTCAGTATTAGTGCGTCAATACAAAAACCTTGCCCTTTTGTAAGTGGTTTTTAGGATTCCGTACCCAAAGGGTGCCAAACGGAACCCTATTACTAAGCCTCCGCTGTCCATCCGTCCATCTGTCTGTCAGCGGGCGGCTGTATCTCATGAACATCTCATGAACCGTAATAGGTAGACAGTTAAAAACAAAGGTTGAGTGTTTATATTGCCGCTATACACTTCGACCGATTCTGTGCTTCTCGCATCCAGCGAATTCCTGCAGCCTTCACCAGGTCATCAGTCCGGCTTGTGGAGTCTTGCCACGCCTTCCAACGCTACGTCTTCCAGTAGTACGCGGCCGCCATTATAGCGACGGAAATTTACCAGCGAATGATGGTACTGAAACTTTATTTATGAAAGTATGTTGGTGTGTTTTCCTAGAGACCGTTTCTTGACGCCGCACGGACGGGCAAATCTACGAATTAGGCGGTCAAAATTATTTTCTTTTTTTATGTATTCTAAATGGTTTATTATTACCTATTTTACATAAACTCACGCCTTCTTCCCATGGGGGTAGGCAGAAACTACAGAATGCCACCTGCTACGATCCTTACATACTCGTTTTGCCTCGTTTACGTTCATATATCTTGTCATACACGCACGCCGGTTGCGAGTTTTACGCACCTGTCCTTTCTGAAGAACATCACCAATAAGGTCAGTATATTATGTCCTCCTAGGGCGTCCCCTCTCGGCGTTTCCATTCACATCTGCCTTGTAAATACATTTTGTTAGTCTCCTTTCATTCATCCTCTCAACATGACCAAACCATCTCAGCATACCCTTTTCATTTTTTTTTTATTTTTCAATTTTACCTATTTTATTTACCTATATTACCTATTTTATTATTTTACCTATTTTATTTCAATTATAAAAGTTCTTGGTGAACATTTATATTCAAGTAAAACACAATTGTCCATGACAAACGGTTTATTATAAAAAATAAAAAAAACTTTTTCACAAAAAATAAAACCGACTTCCAAAAAAAACACTACAAAGTGAAAAATAACTTTGATTTCGGAAGTCGGTGTCTTTGGGGTTTTATTTTCGTTTTTTTGCCACCGACTTCCGAAATCAAAGTTATTTTTCACTTTGTAGTGTTTTTTTTGGAAGTCGGTTTTATTTTTTGTGAAATAGTTATTTGTTATACAAGAGTGCAAAGTTGCTTTTTAACCGCGTGTTCAATTTTGATGACCGAGCAAGCGAAGGATTCTAAAATTGAATCACGAGCGCAGCGAGTGATTCAAAATTAGAATCCTGAGCGTTAGCGAGGGAATCAAAAGAGCACGAGGTGAAAAATCTTTGCACTCGAGTGCAACACGTAACTTTTCATTCCACCTCAGCGAGGAAATGACTAAATGCAAAAAAAAAAACGTTTACAATCACAAGATAGGTACACTTTTATTTCAGTTTAGGTATTAATTACTACATTATGACAGGTAAGTATTACAGAATAATCTTTAAATTATAACAAAATAATACTAAGGTATAATTAAGAAAATTTTAAAGTAACGTTGCTACAGTTATTTAAATTGAGTGAAAAAATGTAGCGTAAAGAACCGCGTACAAAGCAAATTGAAAAAAGAACACCAAGAAGGTTCCGAGTCTGAGTTTTTAACAAATTAAAAAAAAGTTGTATGATATATTCGGCACCATAGAGGTAGCAGTAAATAGGTTTAATGTTTTTTTTAATTCACAAACTTAGTGCACACGATGTTCTAAATTCAATTTACTTTATCCTCTAGAGAATAAAAACGGCTTTTCCACTCAGATACTGATGATTAAAAATACTCTTTCCGAGATGGTGGGATGAAAAAGTTTTTTTTTTCACTTTTTAGTTGTGGTACCTACACAAAACCCCCACAAAAATTTGAATACCCATTACCTGCTATGTAAATTACAGTGACAGGAACTATTAGAATATCGTCCACATATACTAGAAGGGAAAAATACGTATTATTGAAGCTAACTCAAAAACCCCTCATCAGATCTTGACCAAATTTATATGGGACCACTTCTGAAGTATGCCCCACCAAAAAAAAAAAAGAATCATCAAAATCAATTCATAATTGGCGGAGTAATCGCGTAACAAACATACAAAAAAAAATACAACCGAATTGAGAACCTCCTCCTTTTTGAAGTCGGTTGAAAACGATTAGGAGTCCCACGTCTCTTCATCAGAGTTGAATCCTTGCATTTCACTCAGACTCTTCTGCGGAAGTATCCTCATCTTCAGCCCTGTGGACTTCAGCAGACATAAGCATTGTATTGCTTCTTCACTATGTGGCGTTGACCTCTTTTTAAGTTTTGTTTGAACGAAAAGTGTTGATTTTTTATGAGCTTCTATCCACTTTTTCTTGAATTGAGACTTCAAATAGGATAATTTATACTGCACTTCCTTCTTTTGTTCTTCACAATACTCATCTTGTGATAAAACATATTATCGAGATAATTCAACTTTTCGTAAAAATTATGCAAGTCTTGTTCCTGCATTTTATCAAAAAGGTAACTACCCGCATCCCTGAAGTACCCTAAGTATCTGGAACAAAATGAGAACATATTTAATAATAAAAATAAAAAATTTGCAAATCCGATGAATTTGTACTATGATTCATTGATGTTAAAAACTTTGATTTCACGGGAGATCACGGCCAATTTCATCGTTTTCAATTAGCTTAAATACTCTTATTTATACTACAATAGCCAAAACCAATGGGACGAACGCTGAAGTACAACAAAAACCATTTTAAATAAAAAAAGAGAATTATAAACAACAATCACGAGCATGTTTTTAAATCTACCAGTACGCCAAATTTTACTTTACCATTGGCCTAAAACGTATTAATATGTATGTACGCCTGTTATAGGTACTTGAATCCATCATAATTTTCTTCACAAGACACTCCAAAATAAAAATATTCACTTATAAAATAACAGTTTTGCACGAAATGACGAAAAGCAATTCGAACACTTACGAGCGACGATCAAGTTTAGACTGGCACGTCTGGCACATTCTGGCGCGCGCTCCCAGTGGGGAAGCGGGTAGGGTTACCTATTGTTCTACGGTTATTTACCATTCACGGGGAGTCTGTTTTTTTACCTGAGACAAATTTTAGGAATTGTATTTTTGGCCACCTAATTCGTAGAATTGCCCGTCCGTGCGCCGTACAGTTAAATCCCGCTACCATCGTTTTCATCACAGCCGTCACTGCGGCCGGTATGTGGTGGCCACCGTCTTCAAGGAAACTGAACCTTAAGAGGATTTCAAATGCTGTCTGGAAGCCTTGATAACATCACGCTTGCACTCCCCGAAAGTATAGGCTTACCAAAACACCTACCTACATGTCGCCAAATTGCCAGTTATGTACCTACTGTTTAAGTCCCATATAAAGATAGTGCAATCCACGACGACGCACCCCACTCCGCTCCGCTCCGTACTTACTAAAGTACAGCTTACAGTACGTAATCGCGGAGTGGGGATCGTCGTCGTGGATTGCACTATCTGTTTTAGGGGGGCGAGCGTATGCCATCAACCGGGCATAAATCGGCTGCTACTGAGAAATCCCTAGTGGAAAAAAGACTAAAGTAGATCTGACTGTTTTTTTTTTTACCACAGCCTTAGCCAAGTACAGGTTATATAGCTCGAGCTATCAAGACAGACATATATAGCCGCCCGGTCGCGAAATGATTGCTGGCAAGTTAACTAGACGTTACGTAGATTTGAAGAGGAAAGTACATAAGCTAAGGTAAACTTTATGCTGCAGAAACTGCGCTGGATGAACGGGTACAATCATAAAGTAGGAGCGATCAACTTGAACGATAAGGGCAGCACCACGCTGTTCTACTCAGCGTCAAACTGCGGGGTGTTATACAACTGGACGACGCGTCAAATGTGGCTGCTGCAAGGACACGTAAGGCTGTTCTTTTACTTATATAGATAGTTTGTTCTACATTGTAATTCTTTGAATCTCTGATCATAGTCAGACCAATTTAGAACGGGCACCTAGTTTTTAACTTTCAGGCTAACTGACCGACTCCTTGATAGTTAAAAAGTGCCTGTAAATGGTTTAATGGAAATAAAACAACCCTTTGAAAAAAATGGTTACTTACATACGAGAAATACGAGACGAGTTAAATACGAGAAGATGATGTTTCTTTGCGGAAAAATGGTGGATCATAATGTAACTCTATTATCTCTGGCATTACGAAGATTAAATGCACTTTCTAACTACAATGAAACGATATTAAATTCTTCTTACAGCGACACATGATCACATGCATAGCATCTGACGAAAAGGGTACATGGCTGGTGACAGCCGACTCCGGGCCAGAAAACGTGCTCATAGTGTGGGACTACAAGGACCTGTTCCCGCAGAAGACATTGTTCTCGCCACACGGACACGCGAGGATCGCTAAAGTGGCACTAAGCGCTGATGCTAAGTACATGATTACTTTAGCTTACCCTTCAGAAAATATGGTCCTGTTTTTTTGGGTATGGTCTTACGGACAAGATACTCCACACGGTAAGTTCAACACATAGTGTGTGGTAGGTAGCGATCGGCAATGTGCCTTGGAGCCTTGGAGTACGAAAGGTCAATTCTTGTCTACGTTTTACCTCTTATATTTAGAAATTTAATGATGTAGATAAGTCTAGTTACCTAATTTATTTTTTCAGCGACATTTGAAACACCTAATATACCTCGCGATGGCGTCGTAGAAGTAGGTTTTAATCCATCGAGAACAGATCAATTTTTGATAATGACCAGAAACAATATTTATATTGGCAATTCGAGCGTGAGTACCCCTACCCAAGAATTTACGTAAATTTTTATCGGCTGTCAGGTGAAAATAAGGCTTGGCAAGCTTTTAATCAAAAGTTTGAATCATAAAACACTACAGGAGCGCTATTATCACTTTACCGAGGCACTAACTACGATAGGCTTAGGTATCTGATTGGTTGACTGGAACAGGGGCACTACCACCACCACGTCTTTTAGCAGTATTATTTTAATCTTACTTGAGCGTGGGAAAGAGGTAGAGCTAGACGTCCTGTATAGCTCCACTTCTTTCTCGCACTGAAGTAACATCCAAATAATACTGCTAAAAAGGGTGGTGGTTGACACCCGCCAGTCAGCCCCGCTACCATTTTGCAGGCTGACTAAGGTCATCACATCAGGTTTTTTTTTTATGCCTCGCCGTCCTTGCGCGGTCCTATCCTTAATTTTTTAAGTTATTTTCCAATATTCTCCTTCTGCTCTTCTTTTAATGAACTCAATATCTCCTATTTCGTTTTTTTTGCTAATTTCTCTTCTTCGTCGAGTGCAATAGCTATGATTGCCAGTTGGCATAAATGTTTGCAAACCGGTCTCTAAGCTGAAAACTAGCCGATGGCACTTGGACGATCAGCTACCAATTAGTAAGTGGCGCGTGAACAGCAAGCTATCACTTTACCGGTCGCGTGTCAGCAGCGAGCAGTCGTTTTGCTGACGGCGCGTTGGCGACAAGCGGGTGGATATTTTCGATGCGGTGCCGGCTCTAGAGCAGTGCGGTTACACTTATAACGAGTGGATAACCTAATATTGTAACCACGGCATGCGCTATTCATAGCATTTATAGGTATACAGGGTGAAATTGATTTCATGGGCATCCTCTTAAGGTAGGGTTACCAACCGTCCTGTTTTCACAGGACTTATCCTGCTTTTTGGAATGTCCTGGGGTCTCCTGGGTAGTTTTAAAGTAATGTCCTGGGTTTTTTAAAGCATCCTGGTAAAGTCCTGTATCTTAAATTTCGCGCCTTCATCGTTACGTTTATCGGTTGGCTCCGCGACCCGCGTTTTAAGGTCATAGAAAATTCTTTTTCATCACATCTATTAAAAAAGAGCTAGTTTGTTCTTCGTAAACATTGACCAAAATAGCTCTTTGATCCCTAGGGACCAAAAGCGATTTGAATTTGGAATGTGGATATTGTTAGTAAAAGTTCCAATCACCAAAGAGATTAAAGCGGTTACACCGCCATATACGAACTACGCATCAAAGACATGACGTCACACAAATCCTGCATCGCGCAATTAGAGTTTACCGCGCGAACGACATATATAAGACTATCCGACATCAACAGTCGGGCAGTCGGCCCGCCAGACACAACACCCGTCTGGTCGGAGGATCCTCCCTTTTCTATGGTGGAAAAGTGAACTTTACACCTTGTTCCTCATACCACTAAATCAATCAAATCAATCACAATTTTGTATGAACAAGTAACAGGCTGGCAAAAAAGAGAGAGAAAGTGTGAATTATTTGGTCAAAATGAAAATTCAAGATGGCGGCAACGATACATGACGAAAATTTTCAAATTTTTCGTCATGGGTGTCGTTTTCATAGTTTTCGAGGGTTCTAAAGCCGATAGTGAGGTCAAAATGTAAATCCAAAATGGCGCCTGCGAAAATTTTCAAGTTTTTCGTCATGGGTATCGTTTTTATAGTTTTCGAGGGTGCTAAAGCCGAAGTAAAGTCAAAATGTAAATCCAAGATGGCACCTGCGAAAATTTTCAAATTTTTCATCATGGTTATCGGTTTTATAATTTTTAAAGCTACTAAAGTCGATAACGAGGTCAAAACGTAAATCCAAGATGGCGGCTGCGAAAATTTTGGTTTTAAATCATACGTGAGAGATAAGGGTCAGACCGCATGTAGCTCGCCGTCCGGTAAGGACCAGGCCCGGGTCAACGGCGCGTTGTGTTCCACGCGCGCCTCAAAGATATGTCAGCGGGTGAAGGGGTCCGATGGGACCGATGCCTGCCGGGGTTGCGGGAAAGTCCGAAAGGGATTCCGTGGCCCCTGGCATTGCACAGGCAACTGAAGGAACACGGGTGGGCTTTAGCCAGTAAGAGTCTGACACGCCCTCCATCCCTCACTACGCTCTGGATTCAAAGAAACAATCTACTATTCTATCACCTTCAAACGCGGGGCGCGGGGTAATTTAAAAATAAAGATCTAATGTGCGCTCTGCTTGTAGTCTCTTTTACACTACTTAGTATTTTCACGCACTAGAGCTTTCTCTATCTGACCTAGGCAGCAGTAAGTCTAAGCAGTGACTAGATACAGCTAGCTTGCTATTTAGGTAGTTATTAACCAACGTGTTTTTTTAAAATATGAAACGTTCATTGAAAATTGTTTAACAATTAACTACTGCTCTTATATTGCGTTCTGTTTTTAATCCGAAATGTTCTGGTATTTTTACCTTCTAATCCTGGTTTTCAAAATTTAGGGATGGCAACCCTATATTAAGGGGTAATTGTGCTTATTCAGCTTGTTCATTATGTATGAACAAGCTGAAGGGAAAAGCAGTTTTTTTTCGCGATTTCAGGATTGGGCCCATAGTGATAGTTTTTATTATAGATCGTTCAACTCATCGGTGCGCGCGGCGCCATGTGTGCGTGCGATGTAAGTATACAGCTTTAATTTGCGTGGCAGTGACGCGGCGGTTGTCGTCCGAGCGCAACACAAATGATTACAAGCGCACGCACACATGGCCGCGCGCGCACAGATGAGTTGAACTATCTTTACAATGATTTTTATTAACAATATCACCCTATATACCTCACACTTCACTCAAGATAAGTTCACACAAGAGAATTAGAATTAAAGCACCAATCAATTACAGAAAATCGTAGTGTTTGAGCGAGGAATAGTAAAAGTGACAGATCGCTGGCAGCTAAAGGTTAATGCTCAAGCCAAAGTGCCCCCGGAGTATGGGAAGCTGTTGTGTTACACGTTCGTGAAGAGCACCTCTCAGATCATAGTGGGGACTAGTCGTGGGGCCGTGTTGCTGTATGGATACACTATGGAGTACAGCGTGAATACGGACCCTGATGACATCGACAAGTTGAGATACATCAAGATGCTGAAGTTGAATAAGAGAATGATCCATGTCATTAAGAATGTAGATGGGTTAGTTTACAAAATGTTATTCTTTATTTGTTTATTTTTACTTAAGCATAAAATGGATATCCACTAATTACATTAGTTAAAGAAAATTAGACAAAAAATAATTACGCTGAAAACAAAGTGACGTGTTCTGTTGAATGCTGGTAGCTATAGTGCATTGGATAAACTCCAAAAAACCTGAGACGGGCTCACGGTCATATTTATTTAATAACAGTTGCAAAGCGTACCGGTGTCGGTTGGTGGACTGATGTCCTGGTGAGGGTCGCGGGAATCCGCGGCATGGCGAGCGATGCTCGAAGACGGCCATATCCAGGAGCCATCTTTTAGCTGAACGATGATGATGTAGGCTACCGAGTTCTCTTCTCCAGAGTAATAGTGACGGGCAACAGTTCCGGCGAGATCCACTTCTATGATGACCAGCTCAAGCTCCTGTACTGGGTGCATGGCTTCACGGTCGACCGCGTGAAGGGGCTCAGCTTCAACGTCTCGCCTAGGAGCTTTATGGTCCTGGACCCTACTTGTAAGCACACATTAATGATGTGACTAATATTTATTATCAATAATTTAAAAGTGTTCATGGACTTTCTTGCCCGTTCTTCTCCATAGGAACCTACTACGCTTTGGAATTTTGATCACCCTTTCCCTAATATCTCTCCGTAGGATCCCAGAAAATAAACTATGTATGGTTTTTCGTTATTGGAATATGTTGAAGATCTCGATAGATTTTGTTTTATGATGTTGACGGACTTTATTCAGCTTTTAAAATAAAAAATGCTAGAAAATGTATGTATATGGGTCAATAGACGCTATTGCCACGATCAAATGCGAACACCGACCGAATCGATACCTGAGTAGTATCGATGCCTAGTATTTTTGTACTCAACACTTTAGTTCCAATACTTTTATGGAGTATGTGAAAAAGTATCTAGGTATACCTTATAGGTAGGTATTAGTTATTTATCCAACATGTGAGGAAAGTTCGTTTTTCAGCAAATGAACTTGCTCACATGTTGCATACAAAACTTTTCACCACAACTAGCAAGAAAGTATTCAGTCATCATAGGTAAACAAATTAAATAGACACAAAGCAAATCAAAATAATTCTTTATTTTTTTAAATATTTTTAAAACTTAACATAAAAAAATCAGGCAAGGTTAGTTTCTGAACGGGATCATTACTTTCCTCACTGTTCAAACAGTGAGGAAAAACCAACTTTCCTCACTGTTTTCGTAGAGGAAAGACACTTCTTTCGTGCGGGAGTGGTGAAATAGTTATTTATCCAACATGTGAGGAAAGTTCGTTTTTCCTATGAGTTTTGTTTTTGATTTTGAGTCTTGAGCGAACGAAGGATTGAAAAATAGAATCACGAGCGCAGCGAGTGATTATAAATTTCAATCCTGAGTAAGCGAAAGACTCAACAAAACGAATAGCAAATGAACTTGCTCACATGTTGCATACAAAACTTTTCACCACTCCTAGCAAGAAAGTATTCAGTCATCATAGGTAAATAAATTTTTAGTAATCAAAATCACACGTAAACAAAACTTAGAATTTTCACGCTTCTAATGTACTTCTTTCACAGGCTTCTTTCTTTGAGTGCGTTCAAAAATTATAATCCTAAATTTGACGATGTAATTTTTTCAATGTTTTATTAAACTTTTTTAATGTTTCTGAACTTATACACTTACAATAATTTGATAAATTTTATAAAAATAATAAATCTTAACTTATAAACATTTCTATTCTAAGCATAAAATTATTTATTTTTTAAAATATCTTTAAAACTTAACATAAAAAAATCAGGCAAGGTTAGTTTCTGAACGGGATCATTACTTTCCTGACTGATCAAACAGTGAGGAAAAACCAACTTTCCTCACTGTTTTCGTAGAGGAAAGACACTTCTTTCGTGCGGGAGTGGTGAAAAGATACTTTTTCACATACTCCATACTTTTGTGTCCTCCTATATCCGTACCTCTCTGACTGACCAAACCTTAGATAATTCAAAAGTGCCTGTACATAGGTTAAAAAAAACCGGCCAAGTGCGTGTCGGACCACGCACAATGAAGGGTTCCGTAGTTGGGATGAATTTATCGCAAGAACAGACTTAACTTTGTAGTTGAAAAAACATGTTCTCCTATACATTCCGTATCAGAGAACATGTTTTTTCAACCGCAAATGTAAGTTGGTCGATTATTACTCGTTAAATTGTAAAGCCTACTTAGCTGTAATAGTTTTCCTTTAAACTTCATTATACATATAGGTACTACTGCCGTGACATTTGAATTTCTAACTATAACCCTTTAGTTGGTAGAGGGGGGGACACTTGAGTCTAACGGAAATTGGTACTTTAAAGCTTGATAAGTCACGAACGGTTTACTTAATCAAAAACGGTCTTCCTCAACCCCTAATATTTTTGAAAAACCTATCCAACGATATCCCACACTATGGGTAGGACGAAAAAAAAAAATTATCATCCCCACTTTACATGTAGGAGAGGTACCCTAAATAATTGTTTTTTTCAAACATTTATTTTACCACTTTTTCGGCGACATTAACGTATATACTCATGCCAAATTAAAACTTTCTAGTACCAATAGTTTCTGAGCTAAACCGCGGACAGACAACAGACAGACATGGCGAAACTATAAGGGTTCCTTGTTGACTACGGAACCCTAAAAAAACATAAAATAAGCCTTAATTGTCCGAAAATAGACACGTAGGCATCTATATTTAACCAGTAATGCCTAATTCTAATTCCCATGTAATAGGGGCCGAGTCTATTAACATCGAGCAAGCACAAGTCCAAACACAGGATTGTTACTAAGAGATTCCTGGTGAACAAACCCAATAACACACTTTTTCCGACCTCATCGATTGAGGTCTACACTTCGGCGCCCTTAGATACGCCTGTTATGTTATGTGTTGTGACACAGGTAACACGCTGTGCCCCTGCTGGGAGAAGGTGGAGCTCCAAAAGGATCCGGAAACCGGCGAGACCAAGCAGAAACTCATCAAGATGCGCCTGCCGACTGACGCCTCCGTCGGCTGCAAGCAATTCCTCGTCAGGGACTTTGTTGTTTGTAAGATAATAACATAGATTTTTAATCATGATTATCATCAGTGCCGTAGCTATCGGACAGGCGGGGCCGTGCCCCGGGACACTCAAGCTTCCCTGAGCTTGAGGTGGCTTGTGGTGGCTGGTGCAAAACTGAACATTCAGAAATTTCTCCCACCTTCAGAATTTAAATATGCAATCAGGTTGCAACACAACTTCCATCATGACAACTCAGTTGTTTTTTTTAAATCTGATATCGTGCTCGGAAGACTAGAGCTAATGCAACAATTTTGAACTTAAAAAAAAGAGCAATGTTTTAATGGTTTTATCTCGGAATTATTGTACCCACAGAGCTGCGTAAAATTGAAGTAAATTTTGTGTACTATAAAAATTTAGACTTTTTCCGTTGGGTGCACTTTTTAGAAGTTAAAAGACCAAAAACTGAAAGAAGACCGAATATTTCAATATTTTTCGAGCACCACGTAGTTAGGTGCAGGTCTTTCGAAGCTGCAAACTTGGTTTTCACTATTGGTATCTATTCTAACAACATCCCAACAAAATATAATAATACAGTGCAATTTTTTGCGGCCTAACGCTACTGCAGCATCTGAAAGATCATTTAGCAAATTAAAAATAATAATAACTTATTTAATAAATAGGCCAAGCTCGACTCCGACACCTATCACTAAGCAATTTAAAACAAAGCAGCATCAAGCCTGGATTCAACCGAAGCTGCTGATAAAATGGCTTTGCACCTTTAAAGTATTTATGGTTACCTATGTAGCTACGCCACTGAAAATCATGTTAGCTCTTAGTTCGTCTGCTACTTTTGACAGCTAATGAACAGTTTAATAAGATGCACAGCGTTTTGGTTTGATGCCAAGTAGATGAATCGTAACAAACGCGCTACGCATTAGTGCTACGACACGTACGTTCTTGCTACACCGCCTTTCTTGCTACGCCGCATCACCCTGTTACGCACCACTTTCTTGCTACGCCGCCGCGTTCCCTTGCTACGCCGTGTCCCCTTGCTACGCAGCGCTTCCTTGCTTCTTTGACGCGTTTTGATGCTACGCCTCGTTCCCTTGCTACGCTGTTTTCCCTTGCTAAACCGTCTATGCTACGCCGCGTGTCCTTGCTACGCAGCGCGTAGTTACATTGCTACGTCACACGCTCGCTCATGCTACGCCTAACATACGTAGCGCTACGCGGCTTTTGCCTACGCGCCACCCCTTGTGTTATTGTTATATTGTTATACAAAAAATAGAAGCGGTGACTTTATTGAAGAAACAGAGATCACAATGTTCCCTAATCTTTTTTCTATGTATTTAGAGATAGTTTATAGTTGTGAACAAAAACAGCAACAATTAAATATCACTGAATCTACCACATTTTCCTTTAGCGAATATTTGTCGACAGGCACTTATAACCAGGGAGTGGGCTTTGTGGACTTTGTCACCGAGGAGTACCACACTATTCTAGATAATAAGAGATCTTGCGTCCTAAGCTTCGCCGTACATCCGGAGAAGTGAGTTCTGTACTTTATTTTTATTAATGTTTGCAAGTTTTAGGAGATTTAAGTACGTCAATAGGGTGCAACGAGTGACGATCAATAATTTATTTGCATGTTTCTCACTTTTTGATGTAGGTAAGTATACAATATGGTATGGTAGGTTATTGTTTTCTGTTACATTTTAGAGACCATCAACCACGGAGTAAAGAAGACTTTACTCCGTGCCATCAACAGAGCCACCTTTGTTTTTCGGTTTCTAATGGATCTCATAAGCCTAAGCAAACTATCGAACTCAAAATTGATCAGCAATCCCTTTGAACTTAGTTAATCGATGTTGTAATGTAAGTTATGTGTAAATCGTTGCTATTTGAGGTAATCATTGACCATCCGCAGGTTCCTGATGTGCGTGGGTTACAAAGACGGCGCGGTGGAACTGTTCAACTTCATTCGACACAAGCTGATCAAACGGCTCGACCTTCGGAGCCAGTACACGACTGTGGTGCCACCTGGCGACGACTCCATCAACTGCAACTATGATATCACCGTGCCGGAACTGTCTGTCACCTGCCTGCAGTACTCGCCATCAGGTGAGGCCAATTCATCATCATCATATCCACCGGAAGACGTCTAATTCTAGAAATCGGCTTCTTGCATCCAGCGGATTCCCGCGACGAACCCGCAAGACTAATTGCTTTGTTTTAAAACATAAAAATAAATATTATACGTGTCTCGAAAACAAAATAATAACGACATCAGCAATTTTTTTTTCGAGGTCTCATCTTTTTGTGTAGTTGGTTACACTATAATATTGTAAGGGCGGGGTCAAATTGAGAGCTATAGCTATTATATTGAGAGCAATATAGCTCTCAATTTGACCGCGCTTACGATATAGTAGTCATTGTAACTACGTCGAGAACAATATAATATTTACAATAAGGGGGTGACAATTCTTAAAGAATAAAAACCCTATAAATCGTTAAAGCTACTATAGTTTCAAATATGGATTCAACTGCAAATTGGTCTTAGGATTGCACCTCGCCTGCGGTCTGAACACGGGCCAGATCCTGTTCTTCGACCCCACGACCATCGATATCGTGAGCCCTACGCCTCACTTCGACACCAATGGCGCTATCAATTACATAAACTTCAGTGAAGACTCAAAGAACATGGCTACTGCTGTAAGATAACTATACAATCCAAGCATATTTACTTTACTAACAGCTAACCACAGTTAGGTACAGCTAAACTAAAACAAATCTCTTAACGCAGGACGATGACAGAACAGTTTGCGTTTACAAGTACGACTGTGCGTTGCTACAATGGCTGTTCATCGGCAAACACCGCTCGCACTACAAGGATATTACTGCCGTGAACTTCTTGCCTGCCAGGACTTACGGCGGAGAATTCAAGCTGGTGTCACTGGGGTTGGATCGCTGCCTGGTGGAGTACGACATCGGGGCCAGTAGTGAGGGCTTCCTTGTGATCTCCAGTCTGGATCGCGTGGACCAGTCAGCGATGCCACTGGCTGCCATGGTCTGGCCCACGCCCGACGACTTAGACCCTGCACTATATAGAACTAATTTACCGATAATACTCATAGCTAATGATGAGGTAATTTGATTTTTGGACAGGATCTCTTAGTGTTTTTCCTCTGTAGTCTGTTTTATTTCTGAAAAGCTATCTCTTCTATGGTGCATTTTAATTAAAAAAGCGATTAGAGTCTTAAAATACTATTTTGCATTTTGTACTTGAATTACTGTAAGTTCCGCGAATTGAAACACACTTTTAGGTCATCGATTTGGCTGCAACCAAAGTTCCTTCTTTAAAATCCCACAGTACAAGTACAAAATAGTGAACTACGTGACTAACGTGACCCTCGCGACAGTGCTGGGTCCTCGATACGACCACCCCGTCTCCATGATGCAGCTGATCACCAGGAAAGAGGACACAGAGACAAACCAGTACCTTCTGTTTTCTTGCAAGGAAGTAGTAGGGTTGCAGAAGATGCCGCTCGACGGTAATCCCTGGAAACATGTCGGGTTGCTGGCACATCCAACTAAGGTATCTTACATTGAACTGGTTTTGGTTTAATAGGTGAGTCTTTTGGTTGAGTAGATGGATGCGGGCAGGACATGACCGGCCACAATGACGCGATTCCTGTTGGAGGTCCCACGTCGTTCCCGCACCTACTTATAACTTTTATCACTAACATCAATACTGTTTTAACATAAATATTATTTTTAAACAGTAGGTGTTTACCCATGCCGTCTTTTTGGATCTTCTTCACTGAAATCGAGAACTTGAACTTATTTAAGCCCCGTAAACAATGCTTCCGCAAAATTTGATGTTGCGAGATGCTTTTTTTTGTTTACCATGATGAATACGGAACATAACCATGTTGCCAGTAACACCGCAACAGTCCATGTGGCCAGCAACATTGTTTCCGTAAAGGACGATGGGCCAATCTACTATGGACCATGTCCCCAATTTTGTTTTTATCTCAGACATAATTTTTGTCTCATATTTTTGTTATGGGCTATAAAATAACAAACCTTTTGTTTCAAGTCTTAAATATATGGGGTTTCCTGATAAATCATCTTTCGGTTTCATTTATCTAACGAAAATATAGATGTTTTCTATTTTTCGCCACAATATAAGAGATAAACATAATAATTGCCTACATATATAATATGGAATATAAAAAGAAAACATAACGCCTATATTCCACGAAGGAGTAGGCAAAAGTGTGTGGAACATTCACATTTCGCGCGGCTTCGCCCTCGTGGATGTCGAAAAATATCCCACGGGAACGTACTACTGGGATTACTTAGTTAGTAGCCGAGGAAAAGGTCATTGACTCCTACCGCTGCGCCCGCGTTGCCGTCAACCATAAATATGTTACGCGTAATTTTGAACCTGTGATATCTTTTAAAGTATTCATTTCAATGATTTGATGTCAAGGAATTTTAAACCTAAATTAAATGCCCAATTTAAATAACATATTTTATTGGATAAGGATAAATATAATACCGGTCAAATAGCTTCGGAAATAACAATGAATTTTTTATCAAATTCTGAAAGATCAAATGGTTATTGATTTGTGGGTCATCCTTAGAAGACAAGACATTATGCCATCGCAGACTTTTTATTCTAATCCTGTAGAACATAATTGTTATTATCTTTTACGGTTTACGCGGCGCACGCCAGTAAAGCTCACAGTCGGCATGATTTTTTCCGACATGTTCAACAATAATCGTCATATTTCAGCCAATTTACACAAAACCATAATGAATTATATTATTATGGTTTTGTGTAATAAAACGCCAAAACCTTTCTCACAGGGGTTGTGGCGTACTTATACTAATATCACGATTTAAATCAAGTGATTTTTTCAATAAAAATCAATTTTAGATAACGGATAGATACATACAAATGTACCTATGATAAAATTCACTTTTAACACAAGTTAGAATTATAATATTTGAACAAAACGCAAACTTTTTAAGCTGGAAAGCTCCTGAATGAATGAAATCTTAGAATGTACAAACTTTTTTTTATAAAAGACTACCAGATGTCATTCTTCTGTCTTCCACCAGGCATTTTAAACTATTTTATTGATCAAAACTTGTGTTTCTTCCGAACTAATCCGAACCGAACTCAAGTGTCAAACAAAACAAAAGCCACCGTCAAACAAAAGCGCGTTCCGTGAATCTTGCTTTTTCCAACCTGGCTTCCTCATGAATCACTCCGTCCATTGGTGAAAACCGTTTGAAAATCCTTTCGGTAGTTTTTGAGTTTATCGCGTTCAGACAGACAGACAAACAGACAGACGCGGCGGGGGACTTTGTTTTACAATTTATGTAAGGATAAGGATTCTCGATGTAATCTATAAGTACTATTCATTATACTTATAGCATCTCAATATTATTCGTCGTAGGGAGGGGTAGACAATTAGACATAGGTAGGTACAATAGGTTGGTACATAAGATAGTTACTGTGTTGTATTTTTCGTCAAAATGAACGTGATCAAAACACAATGATAGCCAACCAATATAAAAGTCAACTTAAAACATGTCATTAGTTAGATCATAAATTCATTACGCCTGTAGTCCTCTAGGGGTAGGCAGATCATATATATGACACCCAGACTTTTCACAAATAGGTATTTTATGATTCACCACATAAACGTGTAATACCTAAGATCACACCAGTAGCTATTCCCCGGAGTTGTAGGCACAGGTCGGTACACCTTTATATAGGGTGGACCAAAAAGAGACGTCATAAAAAAATAGATTCCTCTTGTTCAGGGGTATTCGAAAATACCCCATATATGTACCGCGATTTTTTGTTAGTTTCAGTTATTTTTTCTTTTGTATTTTTTCTTTGAGTTTCTGCTGCTTCAAAAATTCATGCCTTTTTTTGTAATGGGTATTTTTCAGATTTTTGTTTTGCGACAGTATCTTCTTGAATGTATCTTTTTTACGTAAAATAATAAACTTCCTAACATTCCTGCAAGTTATTCAAAAAAGTATCGTTAGCAGGAATTTATGTTTTTAGTGGTAAGAATTAAATTTATAACTTCAATTTAAAAATACAAAAATGAATACCAATAGATTCTAGCTGACTTTAAAAACTATGCAGGTCCCTAAACTACCCAAAACATTAAAAAAGTTAGTACTTAACGTTCTGTTATTCGCTGTAATCGGTCTTCGAAGGTGGGTAGGCTAAAAATCCTTTTAAGCTTTAAAATTGGTAGTCCAAATAGTGACGTCATAAAAAAAAATAGTTTCCTCATGCCCAGGGGTATGCAAAAATACCTCATGTATGTTCCGCGATTCTTGAGTTTTCGAGATAAAGGTATTTATTTATTTTTTAATTTCTTTGAACGTTAAGTACTAACTTTTGTAATGTTTTGGGTAGCTGAGGGACCCGCAGTTTTTAAAGACAGATAGAATCTAAGGAACTTCATCACAGTAATATTATCATACAGTATTCCAACTTCATACAAACGGACGAAGCGCGAGCTATGCCTACGCGCCTCGATCTTGGCATCCGTTCGACATGCAGACAGTCGCGACCAAAGACTACAATATGTGCCGCAGTGACGAACGGACGGTGTGTTGTTTTTTTTAACAAAAACCGCGCGATGTTTTCACTAAAAATAATTTCAAGTACATATTTAATATTATGACGAGTAGGTAGGTTAATAATACACACATCAACACGGTCTAGGGATATTTCATACTCAATTA
This sequence comes from Xanthia togata, assembly GCA_963853775.1. Classification (NCBI taxonomy): domain Eukaryota; kingdom Metazoa; phylum Arthropoda; class Insecta; order Lepidoptera; family Noctuidae; genus Xanthia; species Xanthia togata. The sequence continues at coordinate 3,295,294 of OY970802.1, read as the reverse complement.
AATAACTCGAAAAGTACTGGCCGCATTGGAATCTTTTATACACCGATTTGTTTGTAATTTATCTCAGACTAATACCAAATTAAAATTTTTGAAAATTCTTTTGTTTCGGTAGCATAAAAATGTCTTGATGTATAGGAGAGGGAATTTTCATTTGTGCGAAATTTAGAAAACAATACGAATTACGTTTAGTTACAGTTTTTTTCATTTTTAAACGAAAGATAAAGTTAAAATTGAGGTATTGTAGCCATGCAACGCCGACATTTGACGAGGGCGGAGATGTTACGAGCTGTGGGAATGCTGGAAGCTGGATCTGTTCAGCGTAATGTTGCTGAGGCCATAGGGACCCATCAAAATGTAATTTCAAGATTGTGGACACGCTATCGTGCCACAGGTGAAGTAGCGGAGAGGCACCGGGGGCCAAGTCGCATCACTACCCCCAGACAAGACCGATTTTTGAAAATTACTGCGCGAGCTCAACCAAATGCAACGGCGACTCAATTGGTCCAAAGGCTGCGAGTGGAACACCAAGTGCTTGTGAGTGACCAAACTGTAAGAAGGCGACTGCATGAAAGCAATCTACGCTTTCGTAGACCACTCCGGGTCCCACCTTTACGGAGAGGCAATCGTGGACGACGATTAGAATGGGTTCGGAACCACGTGGACTGGGGCCGTGAGCAATGGTCCAATGTGCTGTTCACGGATGAATCCAGGTTCGGCTTCCATCCAGATTCACGAAGGACGCGTGTTTGGCGAGTTCCTGGACGATGGAGCCGTCTCCAGAACCCTCAGGAAGTTCACCCATACCAAGGAGGAACAATTATGGTTTGGGCAGGAATTCGTCTTGGAGGACGGACGGATCTCGTTTGGGTGCGGGGCAATATGACGGCAGAACGATACGTCCAACAGGTGCTGGGGCCCGTAATCTTGCCCCACAGAACACAAATGGGGCAAGATTTCCTGCTCATGCACGACAATGCCCGGGCACACACGGCGAGAACGGTAGCAGCTTGGTTACATACACATAATGTTAGGGCCTTAGACTGGCCTGCTCAATCGCCAGATCTAAATCCCATTGAGCATGCGTGGGATATGCTGCAAAGAAGAGCTCTGAAGGAAGTTCCTGAAAATCTGGCTACAGAAGATCAACTTTTTGCGCACCTCAGAAGGACATGGGACAATATTCCGCAGCAAGACATTGACAACCTTGTTCTGAGCATGCCGAATCGTTGCCGATGTGTTATGAACATCATGGGCGCTTTCTCTGACTACTAAATTCAAGTTTATAAACACAAATTAAATGATTTTTCTATTTTTTTCAGTTTTTACTCACAAATTAAAAGTTAATTCATATACGGTTTCCGTCTATGCTTCATTTTTTTTCCATAAAATCCTGAAATTTTAATCTAAGTACCTACCTTAACCATTATTAAAAAATGGTAGAATATTAAATAACGTATCTTTTAAATATATACATGTCATATAAATAATTAACACATTGATAGTAATTCGCTTTTTTAAAAATATCCCTAGACCGTGTTGATGTGTGTATATTGTGCTGTTTTTGGTTGCATGAATTCGTCAATAGCGCATCCAGAGATAACGATAAATAGACGTGCATCAAATCTTGACGATGTAAATAACGCCCTACTGCAGGTCCAAAATTGGTTTACTGCTAATAATTTAGTATTAAATGGGAAAAAAACTAAATGCATAAGATTTGCTTTACCGAATGTTAAAAGTAGTGATTGTGATATAGTATTGAATAAGGAGAAGCTAGAATTTGTAGATAAAACTGTTTTCCTGGGGATCACGCTCGATTCAAGGCTGCAATGGGGTCCTCATTTAACATCTCTTGCAGGACGGCTAAGTTCAGCAGCATATGCTGTCAGAAAAATCCGTCAATTTACTGATGTAGATACCGCGAGGCTAGTCTATTTCAGTTATTTTCATAGTATCATGTCTTACGGTATTTTACTTTGGGGACGGGCTGCAGATATCGACTCTATTTTTATTCTGCAGAAAAGAGCCATTAGAGCAATATATTGCCTCCGTAGGCGCGATTCTCTAAGGGAACTGTTTAAAAATATTAACATCATGACGGTACCTTGTCAATATATTTATGAAAACATCATGTACGTCAGGAAAAATCTTAATCTTTTCAGTAAAAGAGGTGAAAGACACAATTATTGTACTAGAAATAGGGACCAATTAGTTCAACCGGGTTTCAGACTGGCTAAAGTAGACTCATCTTTCATGGGGTACTGTTTAAAATGTTACAATAAAATACCTTCCCATATACTACAACTAAATGAAACGAAATTTAAATCTTGTATAAAACGCACACTATGCTGCCAAGCATATTATAAGCTTGGGGATTATATCGCTGACAAAAATGCTTGGCTTAACGCTGGTCCAGCTCCACAAGGGCGCATAAACTAATTGATTAGCATTCAAAAATATTGTTGGAATTGCTGAAGATTGCAAAAACTATCTTTGAATTGTATAGCTTCAATCTCTTTTTTTTAAATTGTATAATTGCATAGCACATGTGTGAGCACTGTGACCATGTACCTTCTATAAAGCTGCCATTTGCTGGGTACGTCTTTCATTGACTCGATATGCCCTGGCGGCTAAGAGTATGTCATGCTCACTCAAATGTCTCGCTGGTGGTGGCGTGTGTGTTGGATCGTCGAGTTCCCTTCAAAATGGTTGAGCTAAACGGTGCTGATCCATGCGTCATGTTCGTGAACGGGCGCCATCAGTAGGGACTGGTCATCTCTTATCTGCCACGGCTTATTTTAATTTTTGAATTGTTTTTTTATTTTTTATTACGGACGCTTTTTACGTACACGTCTTTCTACATTGTTCTCACATGTATAATTTCAACATGAATGATGTAAACAATATTTTGTAAGAATATAATTTTTTTAAAAGAGTGTCCGTGGAGTTTCTTGCCCGTTCTTCTCCATAGGAACCTACGCTTTGGAATGGGCAACTAGCTTCATATTTCTGACTGACTGACTCCTTGACAATTCAAAAGTGCCTGTAAATGGTTTAATTGAAATAAATGCTTTGAGTTTGAGTTTGAGTTTGAGTTTAACTTTTTTTAGAAAGACTATAAAATAATGTTACTTACTAGTAGGTAGGTACATAATATGTGTCTTTTTAATGGATAAGTATTTCTTTTTATCTCCCGAAAAATAGATGTCTGGATTAATAAATAAAGTGAATAGAGAAAAGGAAAGTGATTGACACGAGTGAAATAGGTAGTTATAGGCGGATCATGAATCATGATTCGGTAGGCACGCTTGTGTTAAAGCCTCGGGGCATGGGTTTTGTTTTGTTAGTTTGTATAATTCAAAGTAAAGACGTGGTATTTTATTATTAATATTAGTTGTTTATTGTACTGTGTGTATGAATAATACTAGAAAAAATAAATTTGACCGTCTGTCTGTCACTAGATAGTTGAAATTTTCTCAGATTAAGTAGTTCAGATTAATATTTAATTTAATAATAAAGCATTTCGTACAGTAATAATAAAGCATTTTGTCGTCGAGGCGCAAATATTTTTCGCTCGCAAATTTATAAGACCGATTTCAAACATAAGCATGTTTTTTAAATTGAATCTACCAATCAAAAAACAACATGCATTTTTATTGAACACTTCCTTTTCAATTCACACAGTATTTTATATAAAAAAGTATATTTACAATCACAAAACTAAATGGAAACACAAAGTAAGCAAATGCAATTAAAATGCTGGAGGTGGGCAGCCCTATCGCATGTTTACGTACCGCGCGACTGTAGGCATTTATTTCCAAGATACGGCCGAGTTACCATACTGTATGATAATATTACCGTGACTTCATTATTGTATTTTAAATTCAAGTTGAAAATTTCATTCTAATCTACCTACCACAAAAAAATTAAATGTCTGCTGCCTATCGATACATTTCTGAGTAACTTGCAGGAATGTTAGGAAGTTTATTATTTTACTATGAAAGTAACGTTCAAGGCGATACTGTGGCAAAAAAAAAAACTTATAAACACTTAATAAAACAAGTCTATCTACTTACGAATTTTTGAAGCTCCACCAGCAGAAAACTCAAATAAATTACAAAAAAAATTATAACTCAAAAACTACAAGTCGTGGAACATACCTACATGGGGTATTTTCTCTGGACATGAGGAACCTATTTTTTTTTTTATAACGTCCTTTTTTGGTCCAGCCTATATGTAAGTAGATATAGGTAGCTACATAGGTAGGTAGGTACTGCATTGTATTTTTTGTCAAAATGAAAGAATGATAGCCAAACAATATAACATTAAGCCTAAAATATCATTACGCCTGTAATTGTCTAACGGATGGGCAAAGATGTAGAAGACACCCAGACTTTTCGCAAGTTAGTTATTTAATGATTCCCCTGCATTGACGTGAAATACTTATATAACATCACACCAGTAGTAGGTACCCGGAGGGGTAGGTAAAAGTAAACTTGTAAGCCACCGTTAATTATAGGTAGATACTACTTATACTTGCTTGTAGATACTTTCCTCTACAATTGAAGAGATCAAAGATATCCGTTAAAAGATTAATTATAGAAGATACTACATACTATAAGTAAAATAACATACCTATTCGATTTTCAATTTTTAATATTCAAACATTGTTTACTAGAAAATATGACCACATTGTATTGTTTTCCCTGAAAACCCCATACTTTTGACGGTCGTCGCCATAGTAAAGAATGATCAGTAAGCCAAGACCTTTTAAATGAGACATTTCTCAAGTCTGTTGACTAAGATTTTATATCGTGTTGCAGGTACACAACATCTGCCTAAACCTAAGGGTTATACAAGCGTGAATATGTTATAAGTACAGTCATGGAAAATAAAATACAATATGAAGTACCATAAGAAAAAAACAAATCGATGTTCATTTAATTTTCAATAATAAAACATATTTTGTACTATAGTATCCGGGGGATCACGGGGCCACCATATATTTTTGACTAAAGGCACAAGATTTTGGTTTACACCTCCACATCTGGGATTGAGCCGGTTCCTTGTATTTTGCCGTCAAAGTTATGACACCATCGTTGTGACTTTTAGCAAGATTATTCAAAAACGCATGCATGAACAGTTTTGAAACTTTGTATGGTTATTATTAGCGTCAAGAAGGACCGAATACAGTTTTCAGCGAATTTATAATTTGTCTACTTTAGGCGCTGCGATGTTTTTTCGGGTTTTCATAAAACCGCGATAACTTGAAAACTATAAATATTTTCTTAAATCTAATTGGGGCACTAAGGGGCACACATTAAAAGCTACTCGTGTATGTTTATTCTACAGGGGCACATGCAATGGTTTTAGAGATATACGATTCTGCAAAACGTTACTTCAGCAGGAAATGCAATATCTCGAAAACCTGAAGGGGCACAGATTTTATTTTTGGGGGCACATTTTGGCACACATATAAGCTCTCTGGCCATGCACAATTTTTCTCTCTCCGATCATTCGTTTAGAATTTTCCTGCTAGAAAAACGTTACCCCAGCAGGAATCGTTTTTTCCGTTTTTTTCCAAAACGACAGGGGGCACACATTTTTTATGTGGGGACACATTTACAGCAGCTAAGGCACCAATTAAACGTTCCACTCATATAACTCTTGGAGACACTTTCCTGCTGGAGTAACGTACACGTTTCTCGATGGTTGACGGAAGCGGCCGAGTGCTTACGATCGCGCAAATGTGCATACTTTCTGTTCAATCACCATCGATTCAATTACCCGTCCGCTCTCATTACACCTCGCTCCCTACCAACACATTTCCTTCTTTTCCCTGAAACTCCATACTTTTTACGGTTCTCGCCATAGTAAAGAATGATCAATGAGCCGAGACATTTTATATGACATCTCATACCTGTTGACTAACTTTCAATTTTGCCAGTACGCATCGTCCTTTATGTCAAAAAAAATATTTTGTATTTTCAGGTTTTACACATGTGTTTCCGCGAAGACCTTGGGATTCTGTTTACAATCGGTGCCAAAGACACTATTCTCTCTCAATGGTCCGTTCAATACAAGTGGGTAATATTTTTTTCATGTTTATACCTACCTACCTACCTCTTATGGGCTTAGTTAGCGTCAGTGTACGAAAATAACTTAGCGTAGTGAGCCTAACGTAATATAGTTATTTATCCAACATGTGAGGACAGTTCGTTTTTCCTATGAGTTTTGATTTTGAGAGAATTTCAATCCTGAGTAAGCGAAAGACTCAACAAAACGAATAGCAAATGAACTTGCTCACAAGTTGCATACAAAACTTTTCACCACTCCCAGCAAGAAAGTATTCAGTCATCATAGGTAAATAAATTAAATAGACACAAAGCAAATCAAAATAATTCTTTATATTTTAAAATATCTTTAAAACTTAACTTAAAAAAATCAGGCAAGGTTAGTTCCTGAACGGGAGCATTACTTTCCTCACTGTTCAAACAGTGAGGAAAACCCAACTTTCCTCACTGTTCAAGCAGTGAGGAAAAACCAACTTTCCTCACTGTTTTCGTAGAGGAAAGACACTTCTTTCGTGCGGGAGTGGTGAAATAGTTATTTGTGCAACAAGAGAGCAAAGTTGTTTTTTGCTGCGAGTGTTGATTTTGAATCCCGAGTAAGCGAAGGATTCTATAATTGAATCACGAGCGTAGGGAGTGATTCTAGGTTAGAATCCTGAGCGCGGCGAGGGATTCAAAGACACGAGATGCAAATAACTTTGCTCTCGTGTAACACATACAACTTTTCACCTCAGCAGCGAGAACATACAACATGTAAAAAAACCATTTCCGATCCGTGAGGGTGTTGTTAGGTATCGTACCTACTGTGAGCATATTTATGTGGAAATTAATGGAAATTTTAATGGAAAAGTGTGATCGGGGTACGTGTCAGGCACGAAGTTCCTTCTCACGTATGATTTAATTTAAAACATAAACAAAATTGTTACAGCCACCATCTTGGATTTACATTTTGACCTCACTATCGACTTAAGCACCCTCAAAAACTATGAAAACGATACCCATGACGAAAAGTTTGAATATTTTCGCAGCCACCATCTTGAATTTATATTTTGATCTGACTATCGGCTTTAGCTCCCTCGAAAACTATGAAAACGACACCCATGACGAAACCTGAAAAAAATTTCGCAGCCACCATCTTGGATTTTTATTTTGACTTCACTATCGGCTTTAGCAACCTTGAAAACCATAGAAACGACACCCATGAAGAAATTTTTTTAAATTTTCGCAGCCGCCATCTTGGATTATTATTTTGACTTCACCATCGGCTTTAGCAACCTTGAAAACCATAGAAACGATACCCATGACGAAAAATGTGAAAATTTTCGCAGCCGCCATCTTGGATTTTTATTTTGACTTCACCATCGGCTTTAGCAACCTTGAAAACCATAGAAACGATACCCATGACGAAAAATATGAAAATTTGCGCAACCGCCATCTTGGATTTTCATTTTGACCAAATTCACACTTTCTATCTCTCTCCGTCTTTCTTTCTCTTTGAATTAGAAGAAGACAGTCGCAGCACCTTTTCGCGTGACGATCTCTGCCAGTGCACTCTTACCGCAAGCCGCTTTAAGAACTTCGTTCTAAAAAATTTAAAAAAACAGATTATAAATAAAACCGTAACAGTTGATTTGCAATTTAAAGGTTTTATATGTATCCGAACGTTTTATTGTTTGTTTCTTTTTTGGGCCTACTAGATGGAATTTTGAAATCGAACTTTGAATCGACTTGATTCTATCTCTCGCTTTTTTCGTATCGAAGTGAAAGTGACAAAACTAAGTGAAATTCAAATCTTTAGAATTTTGTGAGTGACCACTGACATTTAAAAAAAATAATTAAAAAATTACTTTGTCTCACGCTCGCAGCAAAATTGAATTTTGCACACTGTTTTTTGACAGCAAAACCTGCTTGTTTGAGGTGCTGAGGTGAAATAGTTATTTATCCAACATGTGAGGAAAGTTCGTTTTTCCTATGAGTTTTGATTTTGAGTCTTGAGCGAACGAAGGATTGAAAAATAGAATCACGAGCGCAGCGAGTGATTATAAATTTCAATCCTGAGTAAGCGAAAGACTCAACAAAACGAATAGCAAATGAACTTGCTCACATGTTGCATACAAAACTTTTCACCACGACCAGCAAGAAAGTATTCAGTCATCATAGGTAAATAAATTAAATAGACACAAAGCAAATCAAAATAATTCTTTATTTTTTAAAATATCTGTAAAACTTAACATAAAAAAATCAGGCAAGGTTAGTTTCTAAACGGGATCATTACTTTCCTCACTGCTCAAACAGTGAGGAAAACCAACTTTCCTCACTGTTCAAGCAGTGAGGAAAAACCAACTTTCCTCACTGTTTTCGTAGAGGAAAGACACTTCTTTCGTGCGGGAGTAGTTAAAAAGATTTTTCACCAACATGCCACATTGTTTGCCACAAAGTTCGTTTTTCCTATTCGTTTTGTTGAGTCTTTCGCTTACTCAGGATTGAAATTTATAATCACTCGCTGCGCTCGTGATTCTATTTTTCAATCCTTCGTTCGCTCAAGACTCAAAATCAAAACTCATAGGAAAAACGAACTTTCCTCACATGTTGGATAAATAACTATTTCCCAACTGCCCCAGAAGGAGGTTAATATTTTTCGAGAGTATGTGTAGGTGTGTATGTATATTGTATAATTATCGATTTCTTTGGCACGCTCTGTAGCCTAAACGGCTTGATGGATTTTAACATAAAAATATATGAGGTATCGTTAGATTCATCTTAATTGTGGGAGTGACATGAGCTATGTAATATTTATTGCATCTGTAAATACACGGTGACATTTGAATCACAGTTTTGTTAGAACAAACGTTGTTCAGACCATGGTCTACTACCATTCTATTGCATCAAATATGTAATTAAAACAAACTAAACTAGGCATTCTCAAATAAGTCTTATGTTGCTCAAACGTGTTCAAACATTAACCGTAACATCAAAGTACTCATCGCGGTAGCAATATGGCATTCAAAAGAGTTATGAGGAGTCCACGTGGACTACAAGCATGTCCGGCCAATGCGGGCCGAAATACAAATAAATCATTAGCCAATGACACGCAAACGCGCGAAGTATCGTTACGCCCATTTCTTTTGTTGACTGCCAGTGCCGCGGGACGCCCGCGCCACCCGGGCGGCTAGTCCAGTCTACCGAAATCTCTCGAGCGGGCGTGCATGTGCATCCGATGTACTTACGTCACAGGCATAAATCGCGCGTTTTTTTGTGAAAATGTGTTTAACTATTGGAAAGTGGAAAAATGAAATAAATGTTGAGCTGACTCGGATTTGTGGTATAAGTTTTGTTTTTGTCTTGTTCCTGTAATATCCCAATTAATAAATAATACCTAATAATCTCACGTTAGATACAATAGGTACCCGTACCTAGTACATACAGGAAAGAATGAAAGCCATGTCTGATAGTACCTACAGTAAGTTCGCACCTAGAATGAAATGATAAAATTATTAGAGGTCAACCACCTCGCCACGCCGTGCATAGCCAGAAAATACCCATAGCCAAAGCCATAGATAGCAAGATTAGCAAGCCATAAAAATCTGTTTTAAAGTAGCCAATGATCAGTGATAAAATATCTACCGAAGTTAATTTTTAACTTTGGTATTTTCTAGGAAGACGTACAAAAATAAGTGCTAACTAAATTTCGTTTATGAAGGTACCATTTCCCTGTAGACAATGCTGTCCCGTGCGGGAGCGAGCCGCACGCGGCGGTACTGGCTCTTAAGTAATAATGTTCTGTGATCGCGATGCATTATTCTCGATGTCGACACACACTAAGAAGTTCCGAAAATAACTAAGAATAATAACCCATAAGAAAGTAAGTTAAAAACTCTTCGGCGCATAAATTAATGAAATAGGAGAAAGCTAAAGTCACGCAATAATAAGTTCTGTACTTCCTAATAATTATTGTCCGTACCGATGCCGATGGCGCAGTTTTTGAGCGATAGGCTGCTGCGTTACGTGTCGCGAATTCGATTCCCCCACAGAAAAATGCAGGTGAGATTTGAATTTGTAAACGCATCCACATTAGCTACAAAAGTAATTAAGTACTAGTGTGGGGAACGTTTTAAAAAAGAATGACGAAGAAAGTGGATAATCTTTGGTGAATTGTTCGAAACAAAAGTTCATAAAAAAAGAAGTTAAAAAAAGTTTCAAATTAGGTACATGTGATGATTGTAATATCATTCAAACATACTTATTTTTTCAGTAGACACATTTTATTTTGTCAGTTATGTGCACTAAAGTCGGTTAAAGTGTGGAAAAAATATCGCTATTAATAATCTCAATTGTATTTTCTAGCAAAACTGACTTTTAAAATGCCTAATGAATGACGCGTCTGCTGTATCCTTGTATCATGCCCTGCTGGCTGACTGCTGATACGCTTTCTGTTGTAGTAACCGCACGATGGCGGAGCACGGGGCGACATAATATGACACCGGTTCATCGGTTTCTTTGAGTTCGCCGCCCGCAGCCATCCGCCGCGCGCCGCGGCCGGCACGTGCGCTCAGATGTTTAGTAAAATACCTAAACTGCGATGGCCGCGCGTGAACTTTGGCGAAACAGCTGATTGGGAGGACTGAATTGAATTCACATAGCAGTTTCATGTTAAAATTAATTACTTGCTAGTTTTAAATTTTATTCACATTCATTTTAAATCGTAACTGGCACAATAAAATATTTTATTGAATAAATAGTAATATCAAGTAGTTAGTTTAACTCTTTTATCGTACCTACTTATTAAATGTTGTTTAATAACATTCGGATAAATAATTTTTGTGGGTCTGCTGTTTTTGTGTGTGTGATTTGAGTTTAAAACCTAGCGCTTAGAGCAACGTTTAAAATAAACTTGTTGGTACCTACTTACCTACGTGTAGGTACTTTTACTTTTGCTCGAAGTGTTCACCTCTCTGTACAAACATCACACGCATCTACTTTGAGACGCGAGCGCCGCGCCGCCGCCCGCGCCGCAGTGTCTATGTTGTAGGTAGTAACGATAATCCCGACATTTTTAACTTTGTCTTTTTTGTGTTTTTCCAAAAACCAATGACGTTTTTTTTTTTATTGGATGCTATGGAATGGTAGTAGACCATGGTCTGAACAACGTTTGTTCTAACAAAACTGTGATTCAAATGTCACCGTGTATAAGAAAGAAAGAAGGAGAACGTTTTTTAAAAATAAATTACAAAAATTGGTATTAAATAAAAGCTAGAATGAGTTAATTACTGTAAGCCTGTAAGCTGAAATATGCTGTAGGTAACTTTTTTTTGTTCCCGTCTGTGATGCCATAATTCTATAGATTTTATAGGATGGATTTTTGATTGATGAGATGTAGCATTAAGGACAGGTAGGTACCCCCCAACCATTGTCCCTACAAGAAAACGGTTTGACAGACTACAATTTTTCCAAATCTGTGAATGCAGATCAAAATGTCTCAAAAAGTTAAAGATAGTCTCTTAAGACCGTTTTCCTCCAACTACAACGGTTAAGGTAGCTGCCCTTACTAACCCATCTCAAAAATCCAACCTTTAAATTGTTTGTTTTTCTCTTTTCAGTTGTTTTTGTTTCGTTGTATACCTATAGATAGTAATAGGTAATAGGGGTTAAAGTATGACATTGCCGTTTTATTTTAATAGGTACTTCGAATTGACATAGAACCTTCATGGTTTGAGATTTTTGAGTGAAACTTTTTCCACATGGTACCTATGAAGTTCTTCTTATAAAAAATGTGCAACATTCGATTATCGACTTTCAGTTGTTTTTTTTTATTCAGCTTAGACAAGAAAGATGGATACTTCGAAAATTCGAGTTGTTTTTGAATACGAGTTCTGACGCGGAACTAACGCGGGAGAAACAGCTCGCAATATCAATGTTGCGTTTGGAGAGGGGACTGCTGCTAATGAACGCACCGTGCGATTTTGGTTCAAACGCTTTCGTGATGGAAACTTTGATTTGAAGAACGAACCACCTGGATGACCTCCCACACAGGTGAATAACAATGAATTGAAACGGATCCGTGCCAAACTACCCAGGAATTAGCGGCATGGTTTAACGTTACCATAACAACAATATTGACTCATTTGCGTCAAATAAATAAAATAAAATACATATGAGAAATGGGTGCCTCATGATTTGACTGATCTGCAGAAAGAAACGCGTATTGAAACTTGTGTTGCCTTGTTGAATCGATACAGAAATGAAGGAATATTGGATCGAATTGTGGCATGTGATGAAAAGTGGATTCTTTACGATAACCGTAAGCGAAAAATGCAATGGCTGACCCCAGGTCAAACGCCGCAACAGTGTCCTAAAGCAAAGCTTACCAATAAAAAGGTAATGGTAACTGTTTGGTGGTCCCAGCATGGTGTTATTCACTATAGTTAACTCCGATCTGGTCAAGCAATAACGGCAATGTCTACTGTGCCGAACTCCGAACAATGATAGCAAAACTAGCAGTGAAACAGCCCCGCGACTCATGAATCGATCTTCACCATTATTGCTCCATGATAACGCAAGACCTCATACAGCACGAGAAACCGTTTTAACTCTACAGGAACTGCAATTAGAAACCATTCGTCACCCTCCGTATTCGCCAGACCTTGCTCCAACGGACTACCATTTTTTCGTGATTTGGACATTTTTCTACGTGATAAAAAGTTTTCTTCTCCGGAGGCAGTACAAAAGCCTTTCAGACAGTTTGTCGAATCTAGGTACATCACGAGAGTTCTATCTCAAAGGCATAAATGACCTTCCTATTAGATGGCAGCAATGTATAGATAATAATGGTACTTACTTAGTTATTTTGTAAAATAAAAAAATAAACGAATTTCAATTTTTCAGTAGGTACAAATCCACAATTTCATATTTTAAGCCCTAATATATCACGTAGTTATAGTATCCTTGAGGCTCTTCCATCCAAAAACCTTAAAAGTTACCTTTATCCGAGTCAAATCACCAGATCTGTAGACCAGACAGCAGAGCGGGCTGGAATAGACCTGGATCCTTACTACTGCCTCGTGGAAGACGGTCGGCCTGGCTGGCTGTTCCAGGAAATACGGGACCTATTCTACTACATTCAGATCCTGTGTCAAGGCACCTTCTCCCCGGCCAGGAGGCAGGTCAAGGATTACATACCGATAGACTCGCTGCCTGATTTGATGAGGGCTTTGGGATTTTTCCCGTCGGAATATGAGGTACTTAAACAATTTTGAGGTCATACTATTTTGTGTCCGACCACATTTAGCCGCTTTGGTGGGGTAATGGTTGCGGCTCGTCTGAACAGACCCCAAGTCTAAAGCTCCGTGCAGACTAGCGTGACGCGACACCGGTTATTGTTATACCGTGAAGTTTTCGTAGAAATTGTTCGAGTCGCGTCGCGCTGGTCTGCACGAGCTTTAAAGCTTACGTTATCTCTTACGTCTAGCGTTTTAACTTAGGCTCGGGACATACACAAATGGCGGGGCGGTCTGTGGCGACGCGACGGTGTGGCGCGGGCGTTGCGCCACCCGTTTCATATTTCATACAAAACGTATAGAAACGTCGCGCGTCGTGGCGCGAAACATTCACACAACGCCCACGCCCGCGCCGCCGCCGCGCCGCACAGGCGCCGTCGCCTCGCCCGCGCCACACCTCTTGTGTATGTTCCGCGCCACTTCGTTCCTATACATTTACGGGCGGCACAACGCCCGCGCCACATCGTCGCCTCGCCTGCGTCCCTCGCCACTTGTGTAAGTATGTCCCGCGCCTAACGTCTGCCATCGAAATAAATGTAAGGTACAATAAGCGCCACGAAGATGAGAATGAGACTTAACGAACGCCTTACCGCGCTCTTTCCGCCGCCCCGATTACGCCCGGCCCCTTCTCGTCCTCAGACCTCATACCACTAATAGACCTATCGTCTACTGCGCAAATCAAACCACGTGGTGTGCCAGCGTGTCGAGGACAATCTAAATGGACTCGGCCCTGTATGTATTTCAATCATAACAATTTTAGGTCGAAAATCTGATAATCGAAGCTAAATATAAGGTGTATCTCCGGGAGCCGGTGGCAGAGATAGACTTCGAAGAGTTTGTGAAGCTGTACTTGAACCACCGGCCGGTGTTTGGCGAGAGTTTCAAGCGCCTGCGCTCCGCATTTCACACCTTCGCTACCGTTGCTGCGAATCAGCCTGAGGAATACTTCATAAAACGAGAAGACTTCATCGAAATGCTCTGTACAAATGGTAAGACTGTGCACGAACCTATGAAGCTCCTGGCTCCGGGATAAGCGTGTAACACAAATCCGGAATTGGATATATATTCGCTCGTCAGCACGTCAGGATGTTCTGGAGAGGGCTACCTCTGATTTTCGGTGACACGCGCCTCTCAGTAGCTTTCAAAGGGCGCCACTAATTTTGTAAGCAGATGGACTTTAACGTGGGCTAGCAATTATTTGTTTGATAATGTTCAAAGTTGAGATGAAAGTCTATAATAAACTAACTTTGAAAAGTGATCCGCCCTGTATCTATCTGGCAAAATTTGGAGTAAGAAAAAAACCGGCAAGTACGAGTCGGAGTCGTTTATGAAGGGTTCCGTCCAACCGTACAATATTTAACAAAAAAACGCCGAAAAAAAACACGTTTATTTTATGTTATTATTTGTTGTTTCCTTTCCCTTTACCCTTCGGATACGGAAGCCTAAAAATGGTTCTGCCTTACTTTCTATTGTTTTACAGGTGAGTTCTTCTCTCGTGAATTGTGCTGGTACCTGCTGACCATCCTCACCAGCCACAGCTTCGAGGATAGGGCACTTATGAATGAAGACGACTTTTCGTTTTTACCAGAGGTTATTGTCACTTCTCTATAATTTATTGCTTATATGAAAACATACCATCTCGTGATCTCGGTGACCGATCTAACTTAGGTCTTTGAATTGAGGGACAGCTGTGGACATCTAGTGTACCTGGTACCTAACCTAGTATAGGTATCTTGCGTTGCGGTAGGCACTCGGAGCTCAAATAAATATATATCGAAATATCTTTGGACCTATTTGAGTCATATTCGTTTTGCATCTCCCAAACAATTGATTTTGGCAGAACTCTATTGACATCGTGGACCTGCAGACGACACGATACGCGAGGCCAATATCGACAGTCCCTGTAGTAGAAACGCCTTTCCACTATTATTTCTGACTATGCTAATTGAAATATTTTTTTTCTTTACAGAAAATAAACTTCAGCCACTTTATAACTGAAATAATTGGCATACAAGAAATAGATAATGGGTCTGTCCCATCTGGTGAATCAATGGGTTCCTCACAAACTGTCGGCTCTATGGATTCTGATGAAAAATTTAATTAATAAGTTATATATTTTTATTTTTATCTTATTATTTACTATAATATTATATTACATTAATATATAATACATTAAATTTACAATAATTTGTTGCATTATTTGATAAAAACAAAACATTTAGAATTCTATAATCTACATATTGGTGATTTATGAACTGTAACACAATAATAAAGAAAACAAAAGTGGTATCAACCTTACACAGAAAAATGAATGATAATAAATGTAAAATAACATCACGCCTTGTTTCCCCGGAGGGTTGGGCAGAGGTGTACCTGTAATAGGTACACCCACATTTCACCATCTATGTTTAAGTCCCATGTAATAGGGGGCGAGCCTATTGCCATCAACCGGCCACAAATCCAGACTCCAGGCTGCTACTGAGAAATTCCAGATAGAAAAACCCAATAAAACTTTAATAAATGTAATTGTAATAAAAATTACAATTACATAAGTATCTTGAACACAGCATAGCAACATGATGGAAATTCTCTAAAATTATTGTCAATAAATTAATAATCAGCGGACTATGACATGAGGCTAACAATGCAAATTTTGGCCCTAGCTTAAAAGGACATGAATAATTTAACTCCGTTATCAATGAAAACGTTTTAACTTGCACATAATGATGAACACGCTCCTGTAAGGTGTTGCTTAAAATAATTAAAATTAATGTGCCTACATTAATATCTAAAAATACATTAAGTTTTGTTGAGCAGTTCTAAGGCGCCAGGGCCAGTCTAAGGGAGTGGGGGATTTCAACCCCCCCACCCCCCCCCCACGTGAGAAACCAGAATCTCGCCATGTATAAGATCTAAGCCTTAATAAATTCAAATCATTCAATAAACGTAAGTTTGAAAGAGTTTATGCTGTTAAAGATTACGTTGAGGGCATTGGGATTGAGCTGCTCCAATTTATTACATTAGAATTTTAAATCATGCTCAGTGATATGAATAGGTATTACTTTGTGTGTGTCATAATATTATTATTTACAATATATTTTTTCTCTTTCTCAATTACTTTTAATGATAATCTGGCAGTTTGAGTACTTTATATGGCTTACGCAAATGTCCTATCTTTGGTATTGTTCAAGTCGTTGAGCTTCTTAAGTACCGAGTTGAGCTACACAATTACTGACAAATGCGTGCACTGACTGACTGGACAGGTCAACTCAATTTGAGTGGTTCTTTCCTCAAAAGACCATTTCAGACACCAATCTACATGGTCTTCACATGATCTGATCTGACCAAGATAATGTCTGGACTTTAAAAGAGACCTCCGAGTTTGTTTCGGCCTTTCTTCTCAGAGTATTCAGAAAGGAAACACTGACCTCATATAGTTTAAAAAAATTAGATTGACGTGTAAAAGTTTGTACAGAAATGAAAATCATTTATCATTAATAATTCCCGCAACTTCGCTCTCTCTAAGAGAGTCTAACCTATCCCGATGCAGTGCAAAAATTTTCGAGCTTGCTTCGATTGATGTTGGATCCTATTTTCTCTTAATTCTAATTTTCTGCATAAGCCGATATACTTAGGTACTTCTGTTCCTGTATAAACGGTCAAAGAGAAAGAAAACCCTAACTTAATTGAAGCGGGATGCTAAAAATTACAAGCTAGCTTCACTCGGTCTTACATCCTATATTCTCCATAGCGGCCCCATCATGCTAAAGTGGTCTTAGAGATATCCCTTACCCCCCGAAACTAATTCCTAGCGCTACGGCCCTGTAAGACGCCACCTCCACGGACGAGAATCGCAGCGATAGTAACGCTGTGCCTTCAAATTATCGCCGTCTGGAGATTGATTCTTAAGAGTTTCTATTAAATTTGATGGCACGGCGACTATCGCCGCGATTTTTTCGCTCGTGGAGATGGCGCCTAAAGTAAACAGCCTTGTTTACATTAGCACTACTCAGCAAAACTTAATGTATTTTTTATCAGAACAGAAAAACCACCAATGTGTAAGAACTTAGCAATGAGCAGAATTGTCAATACACAATCCAATGCAAGGTTTTGTACTGAGTCACATAGAGGAAGAAACTGTTGTACATTAATTATTTATGCTCTTCAACATGCAAATACAACTTTATGTGATAAATATCACATTTTGCAAAGACCAATCTCAACCCTTATGTTAAACTTAAAAAAATAATATTAAATTAGTTATATTGCTAAAATTATTCTAATTAAGTCACATTTTATGAAACTGAAATCATATTTACAATAGTAAGAAGACCTTGACCTAGCTGAAGTAAAATCAAAATGCTAAATTCAAATAAAATTACATCACTCTCGGTCATACTGACCAAATTAAATAGGGACACATTTTTAAATGAATGGTCAAAACTTTTCTAAAAGTATAAAACTAAAACACTAACACATTTGTAGCAATGAGGTGAATGGATACTCCTTGAATGCACACTTATGAAATAATCTCACAGCACATACCGACAAGTCCTTAATGTTTGTTCAGTGTAAGCACAGTCTCTAAGTGTTGAAGACTTTAGGTGTTGAGCAAGCCTCAGTCAGTTTTTAACCGCTTGGCAGGTGTAGTGGTGCCACTACTCTGAGAGTTTGAGTCTTCAGAGAAATTCATTGCTGTGGAGGTGAATTCTGTAGGCCCTTGGGAGTCACTGACTGTCGAGAAACCTGAAAAAATAAAGATATCGTTCTTCATTTACTGTGGTCAGCTATATTCTTGCTTTAGATACAATAATAATGAAATTGAAGTAGATTTTTTTTCAAAACATATAGCCTTAAATTTCAAAAACAAAGTAACTAATTTAAAACTATGCTGCAGATTTCATATTTATGAGATATTAACCCTGACCTACTTGCTTAGACCCGAAAATCCACCATCTTAAAACTATAAAAAAAAAAACGTGATAATGTTACTAACAGTCATGAATATTGTTTACTCACATGTGTTAGAGTCTTCAGCCATGCCGAAGTTGGAGTTGGAGGAGTCGTGCACCTTCTTCGGCGTCAATGTGTTCTCTTTATTATTCTCACGTTTAGCCGCGTGTTTCTTCTTTTGCTCATTTGTAGATATCGGAACCCATTTATAGATTTTCATGGTCGTTTCACCAATCGTCACCCATTTTTTCTCCCTGAAAATGGACACAGTGATAATTCATAGACTTTGACAAATTATAGAAAATATTTGCTACGAATGGTCAATTTACCAATGGCGAACTTTTTCCACGGCTTGCATGACTCTTTTGATATCATCTTTGACACGATTCCTAGTTTCCGCTCGGACAGAACGAGACATTTTGATTATTTAAATGCGCTTTTAGTAAAATAAATCTGTTTCAACTTTTTATATAGGAAAGAATATTTGTTTATGAATAAACTGAACTGAGTTCGCCTCGACAATCGGCTTTCTTCCTGTATTCATTCATCCGCCATTGACTTTTTGTAAAATTTGACATTTCGAATATATTACGTTTAGTTGTGCTTTTTACAGGCACATTATTATCCGACTTCTGTACATTTAAACAATAAAAAATAGTAGCTTTGTTAAGATTCTTATTCTTGGGAGGTTAAAAAACAGTCTGAAAAGCTGGTTAAATAAAAGGTTATCTATGATAAAAAATACAATATTTATTTAACACATTGATAAAGAAAATAATAAAACGTGTCGAATCGTCTTGTTTCTTAAAAAATCTGTTTGAAATCGATAAAGTTGAACGGTTTTTTTATGCATAGAATTCATACGTAAAAATCATAAGAAATATTAAAAAATCTAGACATCCATTTACCCTGTTTTTTTACTTACGCAGCGATTACTAAACGTTTTCGCTTGCATAATCGTACTTGCGTTTTATTGGTTGTAAAAAAAAACTAAACTATTTGATTGGTGTCTCACCAATAAAAGAGCTAGAAAATGAAATAGGGAACGGAATAATTCTGAGGACAGGCAAAATCGAAAATTGAAAACAGGGAAATAAATTTATGAAAAAAATTATTGGTAATAATCTGCCTAGAATAATTTTAAATAAGAAGTAATATGTACATTAATATGCTTTAATACATAGGTAAGTTGTGTTATTGATTCTCGCTGTATAAAAGTGCAATATTTAGGCGATGGGCTGTATTTGTGAATTTTATCATGAATGAATTTTGACTTATATTTAGCGGCTGTCAGTTGTTTTACGTCTCATCGTTCATTAGTTTGTTCATAATTATTTATTTCCAATGTGATCGCTAAAGTTTGTACATATTTTCACGCGGCTTGGACTACAGGGATGCGCATTGATTGCGATGATGCAACGAGATGATAAGGTGCAAATTACATGCATTTGATAGCTTTTTATTGGTGTTTTTCTTTTTCGCACTTTCTTCTTCTATCCTCAATGTTTAGTTCGTAAATGTGTTTGTTTTACTTAGTTTGATCACAAACATAACCTCAATACGAGTAGCCACTTGATACTCTAGTACACGGCTGACGGCACCAGTGCTTGCCATCACATTGTGTGTCTGTAACTGTTCTGCATGCTGTCATCAACTAGGCTAGAACTGCTCTTGCACTAAAATCAAAATAAAATGCTTATTTACTGTCACAGTTGTAATGGATGGGTTGTACATGAGTGTCACATGTGTTGGGAGCTTGCCCAATTTAATAAAAATGTGTAAAGATGGTGTGTTCTCCTATAAAAAAAATACAAATTAAACAATAAAATAATTTCGGGCGCCTTGGAGATGCACACAGTATGTTTCAAATAAACCAAACTTGCCAGATAGAACTCTTCGGAGAGTCAGACTTTTAATCTGCCGGTAGGTAGCTAATTAAATGAATAAAAGAATGGAATTTCCTTTGCTAATACCTTGTTTAATTAATTGCCAGTAGCTTCAGAGTAATAACATTATGAAATTAAATACAAAAAAAAGTTATAATTACTTACATTATTATCATTGAATTTACAATATTATTATTAAGGAATTTACATTACTATTGCATCTTTGTTGATAAAAAAAGGTAGATAGTAAAAAGAAATGATTAAATAAAACGGTTAAATAAAACCTCTAGGATCGTGGCGTTGATGGTAGGGATAAAAATATCCCTTGTAGAAATATATCCAGTAAAGAAAATAAATCGAAAAGAAAAGAGAAGAAAAAAAAAAAAGACGTCGGGACCAGGTTCGGTCAAAATCCGGCTGAAACAAAATTTACAGAGAATTAATAAATTGTTCAGGATTCCCAAACGTTGGGAAGCGTGGCGTTCCACGAGTAATAATAACTTACCGTCTTTTCCAACAAATGGCAAATTTAAATGCACCACAAAATTCAGGCGGGCGACAAATCACTTAAAAGCCAAAGAAATGAAGGATTATTCCTACGTCACCACGTCCTGAGGGAAAGTTTTAGAAGTTTACGGCATCAATAGGCCGCCAATACCCAGGATTTATCCCGATTAAAAAATGTCGTTAAAATTCAATACTACATCAGGAATGTTCGTCGCAAAAGTGATCACGTCAAAGTTGACAGCTTCCACCAAACACATTCGATGACAGCAAAAAAAAACGTTCCGAAATCGACTAACTGACGAGAAGCATGTAACGATATTTTAAACTCGTTACATTACATCCCTCCCCGAAAAAATAAAAGAAAGCAATTTCTTTTATGCTAAAAAATAAACAAGGCAAAAAAAAAAGATTACAAAAAAAATAGGAAATATAAATTCCAAAAACAACAAAACAAAAAAAATACCCTATAAAAAGATAGGATTATTAGACCGCAAGGAAGATATCCGCTAAGTCTAACAACAACTAAACAAAAAAAATAGTTTCTAAGACTATTTCTTAAAATAACATGCATATAAAAACAAATAAGTCAAGCGAAATAGTCGCTGATCAATATTGTATAAGAGCACAACAAGAGTATACTGAATTGAGTACGGTTAGGCACAATAGCCACCGACTAACATACAGTATAACTCTAGAAACAACAACAAAAAAAAATACCAATTTGAGTTCGGTTAGGCACCATAGCCACCGACTAACAAGTATATAACACGATAAAAATATTAATTTGAGTACAGTTAGGCGCAATTGCCGCTGTCTAACGAGAATAATCCAAAAATGTCTGTAAGAGTGCAGTTAGGCACCATCGCCACTGACTAGCAAGAACAAATTATAACTGTGAGACACAGTTCGAAATCTCCACATCTCTACAAATGCAAAAAATATAAAGAAGAATGTTGTGATCGGCACAACTCCACCAATATTCCGAGCACAAACACCTTCGAAAATAAATGCATATTGTGATCGGCTCAACACCACCAATATCCCGAGCACAATAGCAGAACAAGAGATGCATATTGTGATCGGCTCAACACCACCATTATCCCGAGCACAATAGCAGAACAAGAGATGCATATTGTGATCGGCTCAACTCCACCAATTTCCCGAGCACAATAGCAGAACAAGAAATGCATCCTGTGATCGGCACAACACTACCAACCTTCCGAGCACAGAAGCATAAAAACAACGAAATCAAGGGAAAAAAATATACCGAGATCCGTAAAAAAAAGTAGGTTAACCTCTACAAGTGAAAACAAAGTGTTCACAAGCAGTGGGTAACAACTAAGAAATTTTATACAAGAATGTATACATAAAAATCGCATACAAGACTTGTATAAAAGAATAATAATAATAAGATATGTATAAAAATATTAATAAGATACATATAAGTACAAAATATTAATAATAAGATCCTTTGATATGAGAAACGTATTCGTGTGGATAGAAGAGTTATTAAAAGGTCCTAAGTTGTATTTTTAGAAAGTTAAGAAATCAAATTCAATAAAATTATAAGAAGTTAACTAACATACATTCTCATTCAAACCGCTGATAACCTATCATCCATCCCATCATACATCACACTATCATAAGCGGCCTTCAAACAAAATTATCAAAATCAAGACTTACTCTTGGAAACCAAATTAAAATTTTATTATATCCTTAACATGATAACGACCAGCAGTACCCTTATTAAGGTCTTTCAGTTTATAAACATTATCAGAGATTTTTTCAATTATTTTACATTTAATAAACTTAGGAGCAAGTTTTGCTGAAAAATAAGTAGGTGCATGAGATTGAACAAAACTCCTTCTCCACACAACATCACCCACATCAAAAGAAATGACTTTGCGACCTTTATTATAATAGCGAGCATTACGCTGATAAGCTTTTAATAAATGAGTTTGAACTTTAACAAAAATTTCACTAAGTGAATTAAGAGAATCAGCATAGTGAGTTCTATGGGAAACTTCCAGTTCATCTAAATTATCTATAGAGTCACTTAAACGATGTAAAGAAGCATCAAAAATAAGTTCCCTTCCAAACGTCAAAAAATTAGGTGTAAAATCTGTGGCTAGATTCACACTATTATTCAAAGCTAGTTGAACATGAGGTAAATATTTAGACCAAGTTCTATGATCATCTTTAACAAAACAAGCAATGCAAGTTTCAACAGTTTTATTATATCTCTCAACTGTATTGTTTTGAGGTGTGTATAAAGTATTATAAAATATTTTTGTGATATTATAACCTTTCAAAAATTCTACGAAATGTTTAGAAGTAAATTGTGTACCATTATCACAAACAATTATTTTAGGACAACCAAATTTAAGAAATATTTCTTTTTCAAAAAGTTTATTTATTACTCTAGTAGTAGCATTTATCATAGGAAAAATCCAGCAGTATTTAGTAAACACATCAACAACAGAGAGAATATATTTATGTCCAGAATAAGCTTTAGGTAATATACCTATAATATCCACTGAAAGCATTAGCATAGGTCGATCAACTTTTTTAGGGTTAACCATAATACCAAAAGGAGGTTGTGTGGTGTGTTTATAAGCTTTACAAGTATCACAAGCTAGAATATATTTTTGAACATCATTAAACATCCCTTTCCAAAAATAGTGTTGTTTTAATTTATTTAAAGTTTTATGGATACCAAGATGACCAGAATTAATGTCATCATGATTAGAACGAATTGTATCTAAAATATGTTCTTTAGGAATAACTATTTTCCAATTAAGATTACTATTAGGATCAAACTTACTTTTACAAAATTTATATAAGGTTTTATTTTCTACTCTAAAGTTCTTATATCTGCAAGGAGACTTTTGACAATTAATAAATACTTTTTTATACCATGGATCATAAATATCATCATCTGGCAAAACTAAATTATTTTGAGAGATTTCTATTGCGGCAACTTCAATACGAGATAAAGCATCTGGAACTAAATGTAAAGATCCTTTTTTATGAACTATATCAAAAGTAAATTGAGAAATTCTAGCAGCCCAACGTGCTAAGCGTCCACTAGGATTGCTAAGACCTAAAAGCCATTTTAAACTAGCATGATCAGTTATTACAGTAAACTTCATTCCTTCAATATAAGGTCTGAAATGTTCTATTGAAGCTAAAATAGCAAGTAATTCACGTTCTGTGGTACTATAATTGCGTTCACATTTATTGAGTGATCTAGAATAGAACGCAATAGGATGTTGATCTCTATTATCATCCTCTTGACTCAAAACACTACCAATGCCAACAGAACTAGCATCACAATGTAAAAAGAAAGGTTTTTCAAAATTAGGGCATTGCAAGACAGGAGCTGTAATTAAAGTTTGTTTCAACTCATCAAATGCATTCTCAGCTTCATTGTTCCAACAAAGTGATTTTTTAGAATTCTTACTTCCCGCTGTTAATTTAGTTAAAGGAGAAGCAATATCAGCAAATTTACTAATGAATCTACGATAATATGAGCATAAACCAAGAAAACTACGAAGTTGTTTAACAGATTCAGGACGTGGGAAACTTTTAATGGTATCCAATTTAGAAGGATCGGTATGCAAACCATTACTGTCAACTATATAACCAAGATAGCGAAGTCTATCTTTACAAAAATTACACTTTTTCAAATTAACCGTTAAACCAGCCTCTTTCAGTATATTGTAAATTTTGTGTAAATACTCTATATGTAAATTAAAATCTGAATTTACACAAATTAAATCGTCTAAATAACAAAACACAGTATTATCGAATTCAGGACCAAAAAGTTTATCTACAAGTCTCTGCAACTCAGCTGGTGCATTGGTGAGACCGAATGGCATACGAACAAATTCGAAAAGTCCTTTTCCCGGAACTACAAAAGCAGTCTTTTCTCGAGAAGATTCTTCCAAAGCAATTTGTAAAAATGCTTTAGAAAGGTCAATTGTACTAATATATTTGGCTCCCCCAAGGTTATCTAATATTCTAGAGGTATAAGGAAGAGGGTATGAATCTTTAATAGTTACTGAATTTAAACGTCTTGAATCTAAACATAATCTAGTACTACCATCCTTCTTTTCTACAGCTAAGACAGGTGAACACCAAGGTGATTTAGAAGGTTGAATAATTCCTTCTTTTAATAAGACTTCCACTTCATCAAAAAGTTCCTTTTGCTTTGCAGGACTTAAAGGCCAATATCTTTGTTTAAAAGGTTCGCTAGTAACATTAATTTTATGTTGAACGAGATGAGTAAGACCTAAGCCTCTCTTTTCATAAGAAATATCTTCAAAGAGTGAAACAGTATCATTTAATTTTTGTTTCTCAGAAGGAGAAAGTTCACTGGCAGAGGTGACTGTACAAACTTGAACTGTATTGCTTTTAACATAAGTTATATTTTTCCATAAATCTTTAGCCAAATTAAACTTTAACCAAAAATCAAAACCTAAAATGAAATCAGGCTGAAAAGAAGGTATAATTAGAAAATTAATATTTTTAGTTAAATTATCACAAGTAACAGGTAATTCAATGGTACCAATAATTCTCTGTGAAGAACCATCAGCTGTATAAGCGGCACTAGAAACAGGATAATAATTTATTTTATAACCTAAAAGTGGAAATTGTTCATGACTATTTGAACCCAAAATACAACCATTGGAACCACTATCCAATAAGCCAGAAAAAGTATGGTTACCTACAGAAAATTGTAAATACGGTCTAGTATCATTATCTTTAACAAATAAAACAGGAGCTGATCTATAAATTTGGAAGAATGTTTTTAAATAGTCTAACCAGTTTGCAAAGTCTTTGTTACGAGTAGCATCATCAGGTTTGTGACATTTAGCAAAATTTTCTTTCATCGAGACACTCGCGGTTATATCAATAACAACAGGGGCTCGATGCGACCTAATTAGTTTTTTGACTCGCTAGAGCTCTTTTTCTCTAAATTACAAACATCACAATTCTTAGATGTGACTCCAACCTTTTGACATTTGAAACAAATAACGCCAGGTATGGATGTACAATGTTTAAAATGATGTCCAGGCTTTTTGCACTTTAAGCAAATTAAAACTGCATTAGACTTTACGGTAGGTTTTTCAGTTTTAAATGACTTATGGCTGACGAAAACTTCAAGTTCCTTTGCAAGAACAAGAAATTGTTCTACAGAATCAATATGCTTACCAAATATAAAAGGTGTGTAAATAGGCAACATGTTGTGTTTAATAATAGTAACCAAAACCACATCAAACATTGGCGAAGAAAGACGACTAGCCATGTCCATTATTTCAGTAATGAAATCTGGAAGAGATTCAGATGTCTTCTGTTTCCTCGTACGAAGGTCATGTTCCAGCAAATAGTCAAAATCCGGCCTGTCAAAACGTTTTAGAAGAGCAAGTTTAAGTTCGTGCCAGGATGGAATACGAAAGCGAACTGTGCGAAACCATTTCAATGCAATACCATCAAGCAAGTCCGTAAATGAACCAACCAACAAAATTTCGTCAAAGTTTTTGTATAAAAAATATTCCTCAACTTCCATAATAAATTCTCTAACACAAGATTTCCCGTCGAATTTAATTCTACTCCTTTTTAAATCGGGTAACTTAATTGCAGAAGGCAAATTCTTTTTAATATGTTCATTAACTAAAACATTCATAGAATTAAACGAAGGCAAAGCGTGCATCGCAAAAGCTGAAGAAGAGTGTGCAATTCTGTCATTATGATCAAAAGGAAGTGGTACTTCTGTCAAATTAATCATGTCAGGAGCAACAGGTGCAACATTAGGAACTGTGCATGCACCATCAGATTCCATGTTATCCTTAGCAAGAGGCAGAGGAGATTGATCTTCTTTATCCATTATGAATAAACAATATGATAAGAAAAGCAGGGCAAAATATCAAAGTTGTAAAATATTTGAGGTTAAAGTGAAAAAATTATTTTTAAGTTACCTACAAGTTGATTTTTATGAAATATTTCAAAGTGAAAAGATGCAGTAATAATTTACAGGATAAGTTTATATCACTTAAACTATGATTAGGTATTACTTAAGTTAAACCAAAGTTTGTTTAAAATCTAATATGAAACACCGCACTTAGTTTTACACCGTTGAGTCACTTATACAAAACAAAACTGTCTTACCATACAATATGTTGATTTTGCAAGAGTATAATGATATTGCTGTAACCATAAAAGTTAAACACACAATAGTACAATAAAGTTGTTAGTAAATATTGTTTACTTACTAGGAAACATCAAGAAAACTTAGTTGTAAATTACAACATTCCAAAAAAAGTGTATTACAGAAACTATGTAATTTGTTCTGTAAACAATACTACAAAATATAAGATGCAATAATAATTTATAAGATACAAGGAAGCTACTTCAAGTCCCTGTTCGCAGAGCGACAAATGTAATGGATGGGTTGTACATGAGTGTCACATGTGTTGGGAGCTTGCCCAATTTAATAAAAATGTGTAAAGATGGTGTGTTCTCCTATAAAAAAAATACAAATTAAACAATAAAATAATTTCGGGCGCCTTGGAGATGCACACAGTATGTTTCAAATAAACCAAACTTGCCAGATAGAACTCTTCGGAGAGTCAGACTTTTAATCTGCCGGTAGGTAGCTAATTAAATGAATAAAAGAATGGAATTTCCTTTGCTAATACCTTGTTTAATTAATTGCCAGTAGCTTCAGAGTAATAACATTATGAAATTAAATACAAAAAAAAGTTATAATTACTTACATTATTATCATTGAATTTACAATATTATTATTAAGGAATTTACATTACTATTGCATCTTTGTTGATAAAAAAAGGTAGATAGTAAAAAGAAATGATTAAATAAAACGGTTAAATAAAACCTCTAGGATCGTGGCGTTGATGGTAGGGATAAAAATATCCCTTGTAGAAATATATCCAGTAAAGAAAATAAATCGAAAAGAAAAGAGAAGAAAAAAAAAAAAGACGTCGGGACCAGGTTCGGTCAAAATCCGGCTGAAACAAAATTTACAGAGAATTAATAAATTGTTCAGGATTCCCAAACGTTGGGAAGCGTGGCGTTCCACGAGTAATAATAACTTACCGTCTTTTCCAACAAATGGCAAATTTAAATGCACCACAAAATTCAGGCGGGCGACAAATCACTTAAAAGCCAAAGAAATGAAGGATTATTCCTACGTCACCACGTCCTGAGGGAAAGTTTTAGAAGTTTACGGCATCAATAGGCCGCCAATACCCAGGATTTATCCCGATTAAAAAATGTCGTTAAAATTCAATACTACATCAGGAATGTTCGTCGCAAAAGTGATCACGTCAAAGTTGACAGCTTCCACCAAACACATTCGATGACAGCAAAAAAAAACGTTCCGAAATCGACTAACTGACGAGAAGCATGTAACGATATTTTAAACTCGTTACACAGTCTACTCATCTTTAAAATATTTAAAAAAAGGGATAAATTGAAAATTGGGAATAGATTGATCAACAATCACTGCTACTGGTCATACAATTTTTTTTACAAATCCCTGTACGGTTAGTAACATGAATTATTTTTGTAAATGCTAGTGAAGCAGACCAAGAGAAGTGGATTATGGCATGGTCTAATTAATAAATAAAGCTTATTACTTATTAATAACTGTATAGATTTAGTTAGATAAATATCTAACTAAAGCTTCTCTAGTTAGTCAATGTAGCACTGTCCTGTGGTATTTTATTTTCTTTGCACTTTTTTACGCCTTGTTATGTTTTTGTTGCAGTTTTACCGTGCATGTATTGTTAAAACTGTAGAAGTGATACAGTGACTATATTTGGCTTGTCCGGCATAAGGTCCACCTAACGACAACCGTGAATATTTCCTTCCCGTATGGCTGCGTATGTTAACCGTACGATATCAATGATGGCTGGCGACGGGCCCCACAACGTTGCGATGCTGAACAATGGCGCTGTCCGCGTGAACATGTCAAATGTGGACTCGCCGCTACAGATATTTGTGAGGGCCAAGAAGAAGATCAATGATATATTTGTTGAAATTGATGATTATGTCAAGGATGCTGTCACTTTCATGCATGGTAAGCAAATAACTTTGTTTGTTTCTCTCTTTTTGCATGTAAGAATTCTATCAATAGCTGCCATAACATGAAACATGAATAACTGGCAACAAAATTCAAAATTCAAAATTCAAAAGTCATTTATTCAAATTAGGCTGAGAATCAGCACTTTTCGAACGTCAAAGTTACATAAGACAGTCCCACAAAACGCCCACCCTTCACCACTTCCTAGTGCTTTCGCTGGGAAGAAGAAGTGGCGCAACAAACTCCCCAGCAGCATAGCTGTCTGTTCAATTAGGAAAAATAAAATGATTCTATACAATAGTACTTATGCAAAATAATTTACATAACACAAAACATTAAATTATAAATTATCAGCCATATGACAGCTAGCACACGCCATTAAACCAACCAAAAACATCGAGATCTATACTCAAGCAGAAATAAAAATAACTAAACGTAAAGAATATCTAAAAAGAAAATAAAGCCTCCAGGCATAAAGGGCGTGCCCGCTTACATATAGCTGTAACTAGAGTTATAATTGATAAACTAGGACCATCGAGGTAAAATAAATAAACAGTTAATTACTAATAACAATAACAAAACCATGATCAGCAAGACGACCAGTCACCACAAGCAGCACCCGTTCACGAGCTTAACGCAAAGATCAGCCATTACCCCCCTCGCCATATTTGAGGGAAGGAGGCAACCCGACCCCCGACGCTACCGCAAGCAGTGACATCTAAGGGAGCATGACGAACTTGCTGCCAGTTTTTC
The DNA here is from genome assembly GCA_963853775.1 of Xanthia togata. NCBI lineage: Eukaryota > Metazoa > Arthropoda > Insecta > Lepidoptera > Noctuidae > Xanthia > Xanthia togata. The sequence goes on along the minus strand of OY970802.1, from coordinate 3,265,743 downwards.
AGGAAAAAAAATAAAAAATATGATCAGTTTGTCGAGGTCGCTAGCTAACCACATATTGCGATACAACTCATGAAAATCATTCTAATGAGTAGTTAATGTCAACAAAATATTAATAAAATTAAAATAAATTGACATATAAAGTCAAATAAAATGAACAATTTACCTAAGCTTATATAACCTGTCAGTAGGTAGGCTAATTCTGGAGAAAGAACATAAACATTGTCTTGAGCCAATCACAGCGACCAACTATTCTTATCATTTAAGTAGTCGTTGATAGAATAGTATGCCTTTGAACAAAGGTTGGATTTTACTTTAGTTTTAAACGCATTAAAAGGCAAATCTAGCAAAGAAGAGGGTAGCTTGTTGTAAAAGGTTATACCAAGCCCAACAAATGAGTTATGAACCTTATGTAGCCGGTGAAAGGGAGCTCGTAGTTTGTCCTTGTTTCTTGTGTTAACATTGTGAATGTCACTGTTTTTAGTGTACAAGTGTATATTTTGCCTAATATATAGAATGTTGGCGAAAATGAATTGTGATGCAACAGTGAGGATACCAATATCTTTAAAAAAATCTCTCAGAGAAGTTCTGGCACCCAGCTGGTAAATTGCTCGAACAGCTCGTTTTTGAAGGACAAATATATTTTGAATATCGGCAGCTTTGCCCCACAGCAGAATACCGTAGGACATAACGCTATGGAAATAACTAAAATAGACTAACCGAGCTGTATCAACGTCAGTGTATTGTCTTACTTTCCTGACGGCGTAGGCGGCCGAACTGAGCCTTCCCGCTAGGCTAGATATATGATGCCCCCACTGAAGTTTGGCATCTACTGTTATGCCCAGAAACACTGCCGAGTTTACGGTTTCAAGCACCTCTGTATCTAAGACGATGTTGGGTCCTAGATTTCTAACATTTGGAAGGGCAAACTTTACACATTTCGTTTTCTTGGCATTGAGAACTAGGTTATTTGTCGCAAACCAACCCGTAACCATTGAGAGTGCACTGTTTACATCGTCAAAATCTTGTCTGTTCCTGTCTACTTTAAAAATAAGAGAAGTATCATCTGCAAACAGTACAACTTCACAGATACCCTTTACATAGAATGGTAAGTCATTGATATACACTAAGAACAAGAATGGACCCAGTATTGAGCCTTGAGGTACACCTAACTGAACTGGTAGCCCGGACGATTTCACACCATCAACATCTACACATTGGGACCTATTATGTAAATAAGAATTTATAACGTTAAGAGCTTCGTTTTGCACACCGTAATGTCGCAGTTTACGCAAAAGCGTGTCATGGTGCACGCAGTCAAAGGCTTTGGAGAGATCACAGAAAACCCCAATAGCATTTTGCGAGTTCTCCCATGCGTTAAATATGTGTTTCAGCAAAGCAACACCCGCATCTGTAGTGGAGCGACCCTTTGTAAAGCCATATTGTTCATTATGAAGGAGGCTATTTAAATTAAAATGTCTTAGCAACTGCTTGAGTATTAACTTTTCAAATATTTTGCTAAATGCTGGTAATATAGAAATAGGCCTGAAATTGCCAACGTCATTTTTATTACCTGATTTAAATAATGGTATGACTTTACTACTCTTCATGAGGTCAGGAAAAGTTCCTAAATCAACACATTTATTAAAAGTAACAGCTAGATAGGGGGCTACGATGTCTATTATATTACTTAAAAGTTTAATGGAGATGCCCCAGTAATCACCAGTGTTTTTAGACTTGAGTGTGTTAAAAACATTAACTACATCACGAGGCGTTACATGTTCGAAGCTAAATAAGATACTACTTTTAGAAACACTACTAAGCAAAAGGTTTTCAGCTTTAGACGGGGACGAATTTAAGGAGCGAGTCGTAGTTATAGGTATGTTGGCAAAAAACTCATTAAACGCCTCAGCTACGTCAGCTGCTTTAGTAACTAATTTATTGTTGACCATAATCTCAAGTTGTTTATCTTGCTTAACCGATTTACCAGTTTCATTGTTAATAATTTTCCAAGTGGTTTTTACTTTATTATTGGAATTTTTAATTAAATCGCTTAAAAATTTAGATTTAGCAAAAACACTAACCTTTTTAAATAATTTTGAATAATTTTTGACATACTCTAGGAAAGGTGTGTCAAATCTGTATTTTTTCAAACCATATAACTCGTATAGTCTCGCTCTACTTTTATAAATACCTGGAGTGGCCCATTGGTTAAAGCCAACGGAGGTGCCATTAATTTTAATAGTTTTGGTCTTGAAAGTAGATTGGTACTCCTTTTGCACAACATCAAAAAGGGCTCCATAGATTTCATTAGGATTCTCGTGTTCTACTATAGATGGTGTAATTCTATGAGCTATATTATTTTTAAACTGTTTGCAACGACTAGCTGTATAAGGCCTACATTCTATTTTTTGCTGCTTTTTATGTAATGGCATGGGGAAGCTAACTAATAAACCACAGTGGTCAGACGTTAGGTCACTTAACACTAATTTATTTTTGGCATCACAATCACTAAATATATTATCAAGACAAGTTGCCGAAGATGCCGTAATCCTAGTAGGTTCAAAAAACAAGTTAATTAAATTATAAGACCTAAACAGATTAAGAAGTCTAATACTTAATGGAGTAACATCTAAAATATTAATATTAAAATCTCCACATAAAATTATACTTTTATTACTTGATTTTAACCTATTGAGTGAATCCTCCATTACCGATTCAAAACTAATAAAATCACCAGAGGGGGGTCGATAAACGCAAATTACAACGTATCGCTCGAGTTCAACACAAGACAACTCTATAGTGCGCTCAACAGAAAGATTAACTAAATCTAAACGTTGTTTACATTTCAACTTGTTTGAAACAAGAACTAAAGATCCACCGCGAATGGCATTTTTTCTTACAAACGCACTTTGTACAGTAAAATTATCATCATTGAAAAACACTACTTCATGTTCTTTCAACCAGTGTTCAGTCAAACATAACACCTGAACATCATAATTCTCCATAAATAAACTTAACTCTAGCTCTTTGCCGGACAGACCCTGCATATTTTGATGAACAACATTCAATATATGCGGCTCACCCGTTGTCGCTCCTAATAGTTTAAACTATAAGGCGTATCAAAAGTAATGTTAGTACCACTACTAACAGTAATCGATGGTACACTACAGGTACCAGTGTCACTGTGTATATTGTATGCTAAAAGATTAGCAATTTGTCTTCTACTACTAGGTGGCAAATACATTGTATAATTTGTCAGTTTGTAATCATGAATAAATTCATTACAATCAAAATATAAAATAGCGTCACTGTGACGACATGTCCTATTATAAATCAACATATTTAAATTATAAATGTGCCTATTTTGCTCATCAGACAAATAGTGAGAATAAGGCAAGGTACAGAAAATAAATTTACAACTATTGGTCTGATTGAGATGTAACATCAAACGGACACATTCAATTATGTCCTTTTTTCTTACACTTAAACTATCCCCACATAATAATATAACAGTTGAATTGGGGTTTATTTTTGTCAATTTAATATTACAAATTAATTGGCTAATACTGGCACCGGGTAAACAATTATTTATAACATAATGAGGTGAACTCTGATTAAATATTCTACCAAAACCTTGACCAAATTTGTCAGAAAATACATAAGTTGTGTTAACCGAATTATTCATACTATTATTCTCATCATTAATATGGCTACCTACTGGCTGAGTCACAGAGGGTGTCGGCATAACAAGTTGAGGCTGAGTTGCCTGGGAGCAGGCACAGCTAAAAGAGAGGTTATTTGTCAGAGACTCATACCTCTCTGCATTGTACTTGACCAAGTCTGCCAACTCATTGGCCTCCTGCATGCGCTTACTTAGGTCTTGTTGACAAGCCTCATATTTACTAAATATATCTTTTAGAGCATATTCCCTAATAAACAATTCATCCTGTAGGAGCTGAGTGTCCGTGTCATACATAGTATTACATAATTTTAATTCACTATTACATTGCTTTAAGTCTTGTATTAAATTGATATTTTTTTGCCTAAGCTTTGTATTTAACTTGTTGACTTTTAGGTGTTTTAATGATTTCTGAGTTTTTCTAATTAATCTATTAATTTTAATATATTTTTTAATCCTATTGTGACTAGTAAACAATTTAGTTTTATTGATAGTATCATTAGTTAAGTCTATCGTTAAAATTGGCTCAATACATGTGGGTCCGGACCCGCTACCAACCAACTCATCATAAAGACTGCAGGTGATCGCAGACTCTTCACTGGCTTTGAGAGATTGCAAATGGGTTATTGTGTTGCGGGCCCTGCTTAATTCCAGTTCTAGTTCAGATATGCGTCTCAAAGCCAGTTCATGGGTGTCACTACATTGTTGGAAGTTTGACACCAGTTGACGGAGATGTTGATGCTGGTCAAGTATGTCCATGTGCTGTATATGTAGTTCAGCCAATTGGCTCTTCAGCTCAGTGTTCTTGTTATTAATAAACTGAATTTCCACCTCACTGTCTTCCCTTTCCTGTAGCAGCTGTTCGCACTGGGTTTTCATCGTTTCCAATTCTCTCAAGGTAGCCCTCAGTTTTTCCTCCAAGGATGCAGCTCTACGGGTCAACATATTGACAGGCCAACCCCTAGAGGCACCCTGGAATGAGAGAAGAGAAAGCTAAGTGAGTAAAAGATTAAGAGAGGTATGAGATGTGGATAGTTACTCTAGGATGAAGGACCTACTGAAAATTCAATTAAGAAGTGAACGAAAATAAAGGAATAAATGGGAATGTATGTATTTTAACTCAATTATTGGATGATAATTAAATTGTTTATAGATATTTCTTAGTTGCAATAGTAATAGTGATATTCTACAATTTAAAAAGAGGAAAAACAACAAAATTAAGTTTTGCAAAATTATTGGGGGTAGGTACTACTAAATTGTTACCTACTTTTCGTAAGCTATTTTAAATCTAGATATTAACATTAATTTCATAAAGTGGTACTAATTCAGTAATTAAACTGCTGATCTACTTCTTTGGAAATCATATTATTGCTGAAAACCAGCAGTATTAAATTCTTGACCAACTAGAATTTCAGGTGCTGTGTCCTATATATTTGAGTTCTAGTTAAAATCCAAATTATCCTAACTAATATTATAAATGCGAAAGTGTTTGTTACGCTTTCACGCTAAAACGGCTGAACGAATTTGGATGAAATTTGGCACATGGGTAGACCATGACCTGGAAAAGGACATAGAATACTTTTCATCCCGATATGCTCATGGGATCGAGCCTTATGCAGGTGAAACCGTGAGGGGTAGCTTGTAATATTATAAATGCCAGTGAGATTGTTTTTTGCGCTTTCACACTAAAACGGCTGAACAGGTTAGGATGACATTTGGCACATGGGTAGACCATGACCTGGATTAGGACATGGGATACTTTTTATCCGGATATTACTTACTATTAATAACTTCTCCCGCTCTGAGTGGGGCGGGAGGGCGTGTCAGACTCTTACTGACTAAAACCCACCCGTGTTACTTCAGTTGCCTGTACGTTGCCAGGGTCACGGTATCCCTTTCGGACTTTCCTGCAACCCCGGCAGGCATCGGTCCTATCGGGCCCCTTCACCCGCAGGCATCTCCTTGAGGCGCGCGTGGAACATGACGCGCCGTCGACCCGGCCCTGGTCCTTATCGGACGGCGAGCTACCCATTGCTCACCGTCCGCAAGCCCGCGCCTACGGTGGCCGGGAATCGGCCTGCGATTCCCGACGGCCTGGGCGTCTCCTGCGGCGGCTAGGGGCGTGAGGGCGCTAAAATTTGCCTCCCTCAGGCGTTCCGCCTCCTCCGCGAGCATTACTGCTTCGCAGAAGGAGGTGACGGCCTCCCATGCCCTCTCGCTCCGTACCATGGTCGGACGCGAGAGATCCCCGCCACCGATCGCCTCCACGAGGACACGGCGGTGCAGTGGGAGCCGGGCAGACCTCAACCGTATGCTCCACCGTGTCGTCCGATTATGTTATAAACCTTGAGTCTGCATCAATGATAATAATTTATTGCCTTTCGCCACTTTACCAACCGCTTTACATTTCTAAATACTCCTATTTACAAATCTTGTTAGATTCCCATAAGTTTACTGCACACAAAAAATATAAACTCGTCTGTTCCCGTAGGGACAGGCAGAGGCTTATTATTGTAACTATCGTGCAGTCCCACTGAAGGGTAAAGTTTAATCAGTATAAAAACAAGGGTAAACCGTATAGACCTGGAAACTTTAAATAAAAAATGAGTAAGAGTACCTCTTACAAAACTCAGAAGCCATTCTTTAAAAAAATGAAGGAATACAATTTTGACCTAAAATTCAATAAAAAAAAATAAAAAAATCTCAAGACTATCAACATAAGTCTCACATAAGACATTTAAAGGCCAGACACAGACACCATTGTAAATGAAAAAGATAACAAAAATTTGAATGACATTTACTCACATATATAAAATATTCACGAATGATAACCGATAAGTGAGTGATACATACATAGTAACTAATCATATTGACGAATCAAATCCATGTTATCTGTAGAATTTTATATCTTCGATCGATCTATAAACATATAAACGCCTTGTTAAGGTCGCGTGCCAACGTACGGCTTATTTGGATAAAGGTCATTATCATTAATATTTAATTGGAGTCTAGGGTACTATGCGAGTTAATCTAGCTCGTGTGTTGTATGCCATGCCTTACTGTGCGTTTGCACTGGCGAAACATTCACAATAAAACATGTTGAAATATTTAGTTTCTGTCAAAGTTCCATACAATATTTGACAGGAACTAGAGATTTCAACATGTTTTGTAGTGAATGTTTCGCCAGTGCAAACGCACAGTTATAGAATGCACATCATCATTTTCCGGACCTTAACTCAATTTATTTGGAGCCAGCGCAACATGTCTTCTTCCATACTTCTCTTATCTCTTTAATCTCGGTAATCACCCGAGATGACAACTGATTTCTATGCCTAATAAAATAGCTGCCATAATTAATAGGTATTCGGGCGAATTACTTTGGGGGAATAATTTAAAGCGTCGTGCAGACCGGAGCGACACGACTCTAACAAAATAATTTCTAAGAAAACTTCGCGATAGAACAATTACCGGTGCCGCGTCGCGCTGGTCTGTATGAGCCTTAATTTGGCTTTATATTAAGAGTCTATACCTCAAATTGCTAAGCATAATCATATATCGAAAATACTGCAGCATTAATTTTGATATAATGTATACTATATAAAGTTAAGGTTGAGGATTATTATCTGCTTTATATTTAGTTCAGTTATTATGCAAAGTTTCATGATCTCAGCCTCGCTCTCACTCAGTCCGCTAAGGTGCGAGCGAGATAAAAACTGAATTTGAGCTGAGGTAGTATGGATGGGTGCGAGCGAGATGAAAATTGAATATGAGCTGATTCTTCAGCTTAAATTCAGGAATGGGCTCTTAATTAGTTCTTGTCCTTGCTACCAGTAGTTCTCGTTTTACCCTTGAACTTTCAAGTACAATGGTGTTCTTGTTTGTCCAATCTCGAAGTGCCGTCTGACCTTCGCAGCTTATACAGAAATTAAAATTTGGTTCTAACAATAGGATAGTTTTGATGTTTTGGTTGTAAACAGAACTAATACAACTTTTTCTGTATAAATTACGTACTGCAGGCTTTTCACCAACTGATTCTACGCTTCTTGAAAATTCCGTTATGTATTTTTTTACATGACTACAATTACATTGAATTGTTTATTTACAAATTCTCCTAACAAATCTGTAACATATTATGGTAAGACGGCATTTGCTCTAAGGAGCTCGACGTAGGTACTAAACGCAATACTACGCGACGATAATACTGTCGAATTTTGTATGCGTTTCTAATATCGATCAGAAGGGAAGAATGCACATGACTTGTTCTTATTTTAATTTACAGTACCTTCAATTCTATATCTTATTTATTTTTTATTAGCCCTTACTGATCACTGCTGGGCAAAGCCCTCCCTACACACGTTCCAGCTCTCTCTGTCTAGAGCTGCCAAGGACCAATATTTATTAAAGGAGTCCAGCTCCCCGCCATCTCTATCTTGGACTGCCGCAATGTCGTTTGCCATTAATCGGGACCCACTGGGTCGTAAGTTAGACCCATTATCTATTTATTTAAAACTAGCAGCTCGCTCCTGCTGCGCACGGTTTTTACGACTTGACAACATCGAGATTTCTTAGGTAAACGTAACTTTATTATTAACGTATTATACACACCAACCTTCCGGAATAAATTCTCTAATCAATGGAGAAAACCTCATCAAAATTTGTTGAGTGGTTTAGAAGAACAACGCGGACATACAGACAGGCGAAAAGCGACTGTTTTATAATATTTATTTAGCAGTTTATGTACACACACATATAAAAAGACAAGAAAAAAAAAGGAACAAAAATACGTACAAAGGTGATGCTTATTTCTAAAGAAATCTCTTCCAGCATACCTGCGATATGTATAGATATAAAGCATATAAAGGCTCGTGCAGACCAGCGCGATGCAACGGCGCGACGCGACTCGAACAATACAATTTCTAAGAGAACATCACGGTACCTATAACAGCCGGTGTCGCGTCGCGCTAGTCTGAACGAAGCTTTAATATACCCCAGCCGCGCGCTGCCGATGCCGCACCGCACCCGTATGTGTGGTGTGGTCCTAAATGAGAAACTGGACAAGGTTTGCCCCAAAAAAGTCATAATATTCGTCACGTGTACAAATGCGGTAAATTTATCTAGCAACATGATATTTCATATTTGTGAATGATTGTTGTGTTGGCATGTTTCCAACTAAACTTTTACTTGTTTGTATATTTCATAGTTACGTAACAACAACGTAACTATATAATATGTAATGCGGGTGTACTGAAGGCAAGAAGTGCGAGTTATACTGACTCATCAGAATAAACGCACGCCGGACGCCAGGCGGAACCAAGCGTTTTATATTACGTATGCCTACCCCGATTTATTACCCGCTAAATGATTGCTTGGCATTTCTATTCAGCAGTCCTCCAAGCATGAAAAATGTAAACCAAGAACAATACGATTTGGAAGACAAGTTTCATACCGTAATTGGTTGCTGAACTGTTAGTACTTATTACCTATTTAATTTTGAGTTCAATTTTAAGGTTCAAGTTTTGGCATAGTCTATGTCAGACTAATACCTCGTAAATCGTAATCGTAGTACATTTGTTAAGTTCTGAATCATCAGGAAATACGTCACCTCTTCATTATTATGTGTGATCATTATAATCTATCATTTAAGTTAGATTGATGCTCTCTTCAATCGAAAATGACAATGCTCTTTATCATTAACCAGACAGTATAATTATTTGTACAAGTATTAAGAACATATAATCCTACTATCTAGAAATAATAATGAATACTGAATGATTGCTGTTTTTTTACAACATTAAGGTCGTTGTTTCTGGTCTACCGTGCATACAAAATGCACTTAATTTGAAAAACTAAATCACAAAAGAACGGAATTATACTCGTTATTGCATATTTTTTTCTGAAAAGACACCATAAGAAAACCTGAGCGTTGCCGATGTCCTAGTTGAAACCACTGCTCAGAATTTCGCCCACGCGCATTTAGCGATTTTTTTAGGTTTTTTTTTTTTGCGGTTTGAATAACTTTGTTCTATCTCTTTAGAAGAAATCACACGTCTTGAACTGTGAAAAGTATGCATTAGTTTCATGTTTTTATAATTACTGTTGCAGCGGTCACGGGCGAGAATGGGATCGCGACGCCCCAAGACCTGGCTAACGTGGAGGCCTATGTATCTAAGGTGCAGGCCATACGGGAAGTGCTCAAGCGAGATCACATGAAAGTCGCCTTCTTTGGTCGGTAAGCAAATTACTAATGATAAAAAGTAGGTACTTATATCGGTCAAAAATACACCCACACAATAATTCTTTAGTGGTAGAAATTCTTGTATTTATTTGCTAACTATATATAATGAACAAGATGCTATTTACTCGACTGATGTATCTTTACATGCGCTGAAAAGGTATTTTTTTTGGTTTGTTACAACTTCATAAAGTCTAATAAACGTCAGTCACCGTAGATAATAAAATCTCGTCAGGTCGCAACAAATTACTGTACTGATTGTTTGGGTCAGTGACAGCTCGGCCCGAGTCAACTCGACCTGAATAATAATACCAGATATTTTACTCCCAATTTTTTATCTGGACGGTCAGGCAGAAAATTGATATTTTAAAATAAATCATTGCGAATTTAATCTTTTTAGGGTTTTTTATTTATACAAAACAGGAAAACATACTTGTCTGCAACGCCTATTTCAATTATGATGTACATCTAAAGTTCATTAGTATTTAAAATCGTCTTGACTAAAAAGACAAGCGTTTAAGAAAATTACACACATCGGTTATTTGAGAACAATAGAAAAGTTTTCTATTTCACTCTCTCACATCAAATTTAATAGTCTGGAACATAAACAACAAGAAGGCGATTTCTGCGACTCTGATTTCTACTTATATAATTTTATTTTTAGGGTATCTCTTGGTACTTGTAAAGTGGTGATGTTTTTTTTTCTCGTCTATCCCATGGTGTCGTTGGAAAGATCGTTCAAAAATATTGTGTGTGAAAACCATTTTTCAATACAGGGATCCGTTTGCGAAATATTAAGCTTTCATACATTCCGCATGGGAGAACATGTTTTTCAACTGCAATGTTAAGCTTGTTCTTGGGATAAATTCATCCCAACCACGGAACCCTTTATTGTCCGTGGTCCGATACGCACTTGGCCGGTTTTTAAGCGTTTTGACGACCTAGTATCTGGTATTATTATTCGAGCCCAGTTGACTCGGGCTGAGCTGTCACTGACCCGATTCTTTGGGATGTTGTTAGGATAGATACCAAAAGTGTAAAACCAAGTTTGCAGCTTCGAAAGACCTGTGCTAACTGCGTGGTGCTCGAATGCCTCGAAATTCTCGGACGAATGTTTTAAATGACTGGCCTCACTAGTCGTTAGCCGAGTTGTACCAGCATGGAATAGGCTCTCTGAACTGTTTCAAGAACTTATTTGAAACGCACGCATCAGCTAATTAGCTGCTAGTGTGTTTCGCCAATTAATAATAATAATAATAACTGCAATAGCCCCACACCAGGGGTTGTCCTTGGGTACACTTGCATAGTGCGAACAGGGATAATGTTGGTTATTCCATTTAAAATTGTCTAAGGGGAATCTGCTAGTTGGCTTCGGCCCCTCGTACGCCTTCCAAAGGTCCGGGGCCCGGGGTATGTCAGACATTTAAAAAATTATAATAACAAAAAAATATAGCGCCTTTCGAAGACATCCTTAAAACGTTTTCTCTCCAGGACAAGCAATGGCAAAAGCACGGTGATCAACGCCATGTTGCACGACAAAATCCTACCGAGCGGGATCGGGCACACCACCAACTGCTTCCTCCAAGTCGAGGGTTCAGACACCGACGAATCCTTCTTGCGAACCGAGGGTTCAGAGGAGAAGCTCAACGTGCAGGTGATTGTAGCTTTTATTTGTGACTGGTGTAAAAAGACTCCTAACGGAACTGAGAGTCACTTGTACCATCGAAGAAGTTCATGTCCCCGTAAGAACTATTTCTGCTTGCAGCGCTCGGCCGCTATAGAACCGGGGCGGTAATAGATGTGCTCATCGTGTTCACGGGGTTTTGTTTGCAAACGGCATAGATATGTTCTTCGATAATACTTCCAGACATTGTGATATTTTTTGTGTACTGGACCATTAATTGAAAATCTTCTGGTTACGGAGATATTGAAGATCAAAGGCACTCGTGGCTAAGTAATAACAGCCGCATGGGTCGATCGATCAGGTTCAGCTACGCTTGCTGCGGTCAATCCGTGGATGGGTGACCATACATACCGAACCCCCCTCTGTGTGCCTCGGAAAGCACGTTAAGAGGGAACAGGGGCTGCGAGGAATTTGTAAAATAGGTATTTGGAGAAACTATTGCCGTCGTCTTTCCTCAAAACTGCCTCCGTAGAGTGCGATAGGGACAGCTGCAGCTCAGACCGATTATATCACAAAATAAATTGAAGACATCGACGTTTCGTATTCCCCTTTTTTCTCCTCGAAAACTGAGCCGATTCAATTATTTTTTACATTAAAATTTTAAGAAAGAGTATGTCTAGGTTCCTATCATTTTCTTTTATGTTAAAAACTTTTCGAATTTTCTGTTAGTCCTCTAATCACGGCGGTAAAATAGAGCATTTTTTTTGAATTTTTGGAGGGTCATATTTTCTTTACCAATAAGTTGCTGAAAAAAAGGAAATAACAGGGACGTGTCTACAGCAGACCTTGATTTTATGAAAAAAAAAATTGCTCTAGAGGCATTATTCAGAAAGAAAACAGGGGAATACATTTGTATGGACAATCGCAGGCCCTGTTCCCTCTTAAGTTAAGCCGCTGTCCCGGCTGTCATTCTTGGATCTTTGACAGTCGTTACGGGTCGTCAGAAGCCCGGAAGTCTGACAACCAGTCTTACCAAGGGTATCGTATTACCCATTAACTGGGTTGTGAAGGTCAGATAGGCAGTCGCTCTATGTAAAATACTGGTATTCAGCTGCATCCAGTTAGACTGGAAGCCGACCCTAGCAGGGACCTAGCAGGGGAAAGGCTAGGCAGATTGAAAGGCACAAGTTTTTTTTCTCACGCAAACCAGTTTTAAAATGTTATATATCATAGTTTTATATACCCCCAATTTTCCTGTATCGTTGCATTTACTCTAAAGCACAATGTTTTGCGTACGTAACGTTGTGCGTTGCCGCAAACAGCATCTTTTCACACTAAAAATAAATTCCTAACAATTTTTGCTCAATGTTACTTAGTTGTATGTTCAGAATCCGTAGACAACGATTATGTGATATGTCTTTTTACACCCTGTATCTTGATACGGCTTAAGGCCGCGGCCTCGAATCTTGCGGGCAGCGGAGCGGCGGCGGCGGCGCGGTAGCGGCAGGATCTTATGCGTAAAATCAAATGGACCGAATCTCGAAAACAGCGGCGCGGGGGCGGGCAACGAGCGGTGCACTCCAGTCAAGCGGTGACTGCCCGCGCCGCCGCCGCTGCCGCCCCGCTGCCCGCAAAATTCGAGGCCGAGGCCTAATATTGCGTATGATTCTACGCCCCGATAATGACGAGCGATTTTTTACGCGTCGTCCGCGTCCCCTGAGGATAAAAGTTCAAAATTTAGCCAATTACATAAAACGCTCTGGCTTTCTATTTGACCTTGGACGTCCATGATAGGTTATCGCTATGTAATATGCATATTCTTTTCATTATAACTTACGTTAATTTAAATTATTGGAGTACAATGTATGCTTTGTTCTGTTTTCCAGTCTGTGAGCCAGTTGGGCCACGCACTATGCGCGACCCGATTGCAAGAATGCTCTCTAGTGCACGTGTACTGGCCGCGCGAGCTATGTGCCCTCCTCCGCGATGACGTGGTGCTAGTGGACAGTCCCGGCGTCGACGTCACGCCCAATCTCGACGAGTGGATCGACAAGTACTGCCTCGACGCCGACGTGTTCGTCCTCGTCGCGAACGCAGAGTCCACGCTCATGGTCACCGTGAGTATCATGTAACATGCAACGTGACACACAACCTTGACAAGCGGAGTATTTTAATTAAGATTTACGTTGCTATTAAAGTTGTGTTATAATATTTATTTTCTGTTTACAGGAAAAGAACTTCTTTCACAAAGTATCGACAAAAATATCGCAACCGAACATATTCATACTGAACAATCGATGGGATGCCTCTGCTTCCGAACCTGAGTATTTGGATCAAGTGAGTTCGCCTTTAAATATTTTGAATTTTAAATGATACATGATCAAAGTTCATTGATTTTTTTACCCAAGTAATAATAAAACAATTTCTAAGAAAACTTCACGGTAGAACTATATTACCGGTGTCGCGTCGCGCTCATTTGCGGGAGCCTTGATGAATCTGGATAGCGCAGTAACGCTCCAAACAAGTGACATGTCCTCTTTAACTCAAAAGTCTTGTGGGACAATCCAGGTCAATTCAAATCTATGTGTTTATTTCCTTAAAATACCATCTTAGGCATTAAACTGCATGGCCTCATATGGCCTGACCAAGATGATGTCTGGACTTGACCTCTGAGTTGTTTTCTTCTCAGGGTAGTCGGATAGGAAACACCAAACTCATCTAGTTTTAAAAACTAATTTATAGAAGTAAATATACAGATAAACAGAGACAACAAAAACAGAAATAAATAAATATGCATTAACGGTTTCCCTCCCTGGCAGGTCCGTACACAACACGCTAACCGTTGCGTCGACTTCTTATCGCGCGAGCTACGCGTGTGCTCGCCCAAGGAGGCTGAGGAGCGCATCTTCTTCATCTCTGCCAAGGAAGCGCTGCTAACGCGCATGCGCGAGAGAGAGAAACCCGTCTCGTGTGAGTATAGTTGACCTCGTTATTACTTTAACACTAGTTTCTTAGTCGAGTGTATACTAACTAAATCTGGAATAAAGACTTACCCTCCGACCTGTTACGTCCGGTGCACCCTGGGCAATCGACTTCTGTCGATTGTCCTGTCACCACGTTGGCAAATATAAGTTCTAATCGGCCCTCCTCAGGGCCAAACATTACACTGACAAAACCAGCCTAGTGTCACCTCGATTTTTTTTTACCACTTGTCAATACCTCGAAAAAAGTAACAGTCACAGTGGTCGTAAAACAAAAAAAACTTGGCCATATTATAACCACCGCCTGACGCTCCGGGCTTCCTGTCGCGAATACTACTCCATTGCTTATGACCATGCATTTATTTTATACTATATTCCGTTGGTTTAGGTAGTTAAATAAAGGTAAACAAAAAAAATCGGCCAGAACATTTTTGAACGACCTTTCCAACAACACCCCATACTAAGCGAGAGACGAGAATAAAACATCCCCACATTACCCCAAAACGCGGACAGACAGACAGACATACAGACGGACATGGTGAAACTATAAGGGTTCCTTGTTGACTACGGAACCCTAAAAACTATGTGACGAGAGAGCTTTCAAGTAACCGACTAAACATAATACCTGTCATTTCAGTTGGTTATTGCGCAATAGAAAACACTGCAGTTCAGATCAAATTATACTTCACGATCAAATTAATCACACTAACAATACACACACTGTAGGTACAGACGCCAGCACGTCAACCTACTACAATCTGTCAAACTAATAGATTTTCAACTTTATCTCTGAAGCATAAGGTTCAAAGTTGATTAGGAAAATTTTACATATTCGGGTAGGTCGATGTGCTGGCGTCTGTACACGACACAACTATTCGAAACGCGCGACAGTTTCTGAACGTCTTCACTGCTTGACCGCCACTCATGAAGCTGCTTACCTCCAGCCGGCCCGAGCTTATGTGGTAGACCGTCGCTAGGTGGCGCTGACGTCCCAATTAGTCAACTCAGTAACGTATTTCCGACACTTGCACACTTCCTCGTGTGTTGACCTGGACAAAGGCCGTTGCCAAGATTTTAAGATATCATATTCAATTTGATGGTTTACTTGCAGCGCCGATCCTAGCCGAGGGTCACCAAGTCCGTTACTTCGAGTTTGTTGACTTCGAGCGCAAGTTCGAAGAGTGCATCAGCAAGTCGGCCGTGCGCACCAAGTTCGCGCAGCACTCGCGACGCGGCAAAAATATAGCCGCTGAAGTCATGGCGGCTCTGGAACTGGTGAGATACCTCTATCTCCATGTAAAATATTCAGCTAAATTAATATTTTACATGGAGTGACTGCCTATCTGACCTCTACAACCTAGCCACTGGGTAACACGATTCACTTTGGTAAGACTGGTTGTCAGACTTTCTGACTTCATAACTACTCTTAGCTACTGTCAAAGATCTATGATGGACCGTGGACGCGACGCCTTGACGTGCTTATTAATATTTTTGTTTTTTACCTTTGGGTAGCCAAATCTAAAATAGAAGATAGCCGTCTAAGTAACATTAACCTCGAATTTAGAGAAAATTAAAACGGCATAAGAATTTTTTGCAATTTTTCATGTGGCTGTGGGAACGTTATAGCCTGATTATGCTATTAATATTTTTGCAAAGTTCCTACAAGCCAGCTCTCGAACCGAACGTTGCAGGTGTACAACACAGCGTCGGACCAGAAGTCGGCGAAGGTGGAGAAGCAGCGCGTGCTGCACGAGCAGCTGTCGGCCATCGAGGAGCAGCTCACCACCATCACGCGCCAGATGAAGGACAAGATCAACCGCATGGTGGAGAGCGTCGAGCACAAGGTACTACCTGCGAACTACGAACTGAAACTAGAAGGAAAGACAGAAATACAATGTATTTTTTTCTTTTAACACAGACTAAAAGGCACACAACATACTAACTCCCCGAATGCGTTTAAAACCCTAAAAATGCACGGGATTGACCCGCATGCGACCCAACAATGCCGTTACACTAAAGTTTCGAGCCAGGCGTATGATACTCCCGGTGTTAGCGAAGGTTTTGCTTCTGTACTATTTTCCCATCAAGTCCACTGTACAAAAAGATCCGTATTAATCACGAAACTTGTCACGTCGCATCCCTCTTAGCTTACCTTGATCTCATCATAAACCACCTTCCAGGTATCCATGATAGTATCTGAAGAGATCCGTGACCTATCCGCCCTAGTAGACGAGTACGACCCTCCGATACGGCTTGTACGATCATTTATATTAAGCATCAGTAGTGTTTCTATTACGTTGGCTTCTGGAATATTCAGATGCTAAATATGTGTTATATATTTACGGCTGCCGGCTGATCTTCCCATAATATCGATGAATGACCTAGAAACTAGAATCTCTGACGACACCTTTGTGTTCTTATTGTGACAGTTGTAACAAGCACACCTGCAAGTGAGTTCCCAAATAATTATGTGGAGCATTTAAAATGTAACACACATGTCATT
This sequence comes from Xanthia togata, assembly GCA_963853775.1. Lineage (NCBI taxonomy): Eukaryota > Metazoa > Arthropoda > Insecta > Lepidoptera > Noctuidae > Xanthia > Xanthia togata. Next base: position 3,248,724 of record OY970802.1, on the reverse strand, counting down.
TGTAAAACCAACCTGTATTATACAGGGCGATAACGGAAAATGGAAGAAACTCCAATTGTTAGATATGATGCCCTAATCTTAAGAAGCTTTTTCTGTAGCTTTAACGTAAACTATGGAATTACCATTCCGTATAGATTATCATCTTTTTATCATAAAAGAGACGACTAAGTAAACGCGACCTAGTAAAGGAATAGAGTATGATGTAAACCTTTTTCCCTCGCACCTTGTTTCCAGGTATCGCTAACCCTCAGCCAGGAGATACGCCGCCTGTCTGCGCTAGTCGACGAGTACGACACGCCGTTCCGCACGGAACGCGCCCACTTAGACCAGTACAAGCGAGCCTTACATCGGCACGTCGAGGCCGGACTTGGGTCGCGCCTCAAGAAGAGATTGTCGGCTGATATTGGGAATGAGATGGACCAGGCGCAGAAGGAGATGGCTGGTAGGTTACTCTTCTTTTCTCGTGAAAACGAAACAGCATGTAAGGATTGTAGAAACAATAAAAAAATCTATTGTTCCATACAATTTGACCATGTAGGCTTGCAATTTGTATGAAACAGCAATTTTTTTAAAATAACGTATGAAAATTTTCTACTTGAGCGGTCAATAATCATGTGCTCAATTCAGGGTTACAGTTTGTGCGTCGATGTCATCGTGCATAAAAGGGGTTTGGGGTTGGGTGTTTCATGTCCGTGACCAACGCCCATCGCTTCCATATTTGGTAAATAATTGTACTCGAAGAACAAAATTGGTACCTTAGTAGTTTTCGAGAAAATCGACTTTGAAGGTGGTCACGCTCCCTTCAGCAGGACCACCATGAGTGCCGAAAAAGGGGGCATGTTACAGCTATTCTAAGTAAACAAATATTATTGTGACATATTGAGTTAGCCAAAGTGATAGATCAAAAAGCTTGATACGCAGTACAGCATTCGACTTCTATGTTGCCCATGTTTGTTCCAGACCGCATGTACAACATCCTGCCCATCCACAAGCGCGCGGCCGCAGCCAGCTACATCATCCCTCACCAGCAGCCCTTCGAAGTCCTCTACCGCCTCAACTGCGACAACCTCTGCGCGGACTTCACAGAAGATCTCTCCTTCCGCTTCTCGTACGGCATCACCGCGCTCATCCAGCGCTTCCAGGGCAAGCACACCAACAAGATCGCGCTCAAGAACCCTCCGCAGTACACACAGGTACCAGACCCTTTGTCACGGTCTAAAATTTTGTGCTGAATTCCTGGTAACAGTTGCGCGTCGTTGTCTCTTACACCGTTTATGACAAATATAAAGCAATACATGTTGGTAATAGCTCGCCGAGCGTAGGCGAGTACGAACGTATAGACAGCTTATTTGTCTAGCCTCGCCATTGCTCGTCGATGCTCGCCTAGCGTGCCTTGCCATCACTCGGGATCCCTCGCTACGACTCGTGTCACTTCGGAACAATGTCGTTTTTTCTGCACAAATCAAAGGCGCTCGCCTGCACTGATCGGCAATTACGGCCAACATGTGGATAGCTAATTGGCAATTGGCATTAGTCTTTTTCGAACTTGACCAACATGTAGACCGTAGCACTCGCATTGTATCAATTTGCCTGCGCTCGCGTTGGCTGCGACTTGGAGATTTTTTTTATATGGGAGCTGGGCCTCAATGATTCACCATGTCTTGCGATTATCGTCAAATTAAAAGCAAAACTCGACCTTTGGAATGATTTTATCTACAAGGGAGCCTCGGCTGTGCCAATAAGGGCTATTACAGCATTAACGTCAGACAGGTGCTGTCTGATGCTGGTTTTCTATTGAACCTTTAGGAACAAGGGACGGATAAGTAACAGAATATCAATTTAAATTTTCGCTTGAACGTTCCAGATCCCGCCGTCAGTGAGTTCAGTGCCATCACCGATGGAGGTGGTGCGAAGTAACGGGCCGTCGCTGGGCAGCCACGTGGGGCTGTCGGCCGAGGAGTGGGGGCTCGTGTCGCGCTTCGCCGTGGGCGCGCTCACGTCGCAGGGCACCATGGGCGGCCTGCTGCTGTCCGGCCTGGTGAGTGTCTACAGGGACTTATTGTATCCGTTCAGTCCCGTCATCGCTGGAGGTGGCTCACGGTCTATTTAATATTTATTTTGCAATTCATGCTGTGGTAGGTATATTGTGCCGACCTTTTTCGATTTTATTTTAGTGTGTATCAGCGGAAACTTGCAAATGACTTTCAACTTCAAATTTTATTAAAACACCGTAAATACGTTAGCTGTAAGTTTCTGGAACGGAATAAAATAGAATATCTCAAATAATCTATTCACAGCTATTGAAGACAGTGGGCTGGCGCTTCGTCGTGGTAACGGGAGCCCTATACGGAGCCCTGTACGCGTACGAGCGGCTCACGTGGACGGCGCGCGCGCAACAACGCGTGTTCAAGCAGCAGTACGTCGCGCACGCCAGCAAGAAGCTGCGCCTCATCGTCGACCTCACCTCCGCCAACTGCAGCCATCAAGTGCAGCAGTAAGTACCTCATACATGATACATTATATTGATTTATGTAAATCATAACATAAAATCACGACTGTATTCCCCGAAGGGTTAGGCAGAGGTGGCTATAGTACACACGGCTACACATCAAGCTATACATTCCCAGTTTATGCTGATCTCGCATTGTATAGGATTTCCGTACAATGCGAGGTCAGCTTATACTGGAAATGTATAGCTTGATGTGTAGCCGTCTACACCCATATTTCGCAATTGAGAAATTCTAGATGGTAAAACCAATAACATCGAACCCTGGAGCACTGCCTAACTCTTTGGGGGCGTGGTGTGGTGTTTGTTAAAGCAACATGTCGTTCCCAGGGAGCTGTCCACGATGTTCGCGCGCCTGTGCCGGCTCATCGACGAGGCCACGACGGAGATGGACGCCGAGCTCAGCGAAGTGAAGGAGGCCACCAAGATGTTGGAGCACGCCTCCACGTCGGCCAAGAAACTGCGCAACAAAGCCAACTACCTGTCGCACGAACTCGAGCTCTTCGACGACGCCTTCCTTAAGAGCAACTAAGATGTCGGTCGGCGAGGTAAAAGAGAGAAAAAAAAATGGTCTATTTGCGACAGAAACTGCCTCGGTCTAGTGGTTACAAGCGCTGCTGCTGAGCATGAGATCTTGGGTTCGATTCCCGGGTCGGACCAGCGATGGATATGGACTCTGTGAGCTCAATGAGGTGAAAGAGGCCATCAAAATTATCTCCGCAGCTCAGTACACAGTAGTTGTGATGCGGGAAATAAACAAAAAAAAGAGTGTCAAAATAAATCGTAATGTTGCTTGTTTTTTTTTTAGTGTTAGGTACAAGAATCGTCTCCCGACGCTCGGCCCCGCAGAGCCCGAGCGCTCCACTATTGCGTCTGTGTGAGGAGGATCAGCTGCGAGTGTGCGTGTTATGCGTGTATTTATCGCGTGAGTGGGTGTGGCGCGGTACAGTGTCGCCGGCGTGTACGTGTGTATTAAGTATTGTTTGCGTCTCAACGTGTCTAGTATAAAGTTAGTGAACGTTACGGATTTGTCTAACGTTTCCTCTATAGAACGTTCTCGAAGGTCACGCCGGCGCCTCTGCTCCGATAGCTCTCAGTCTAATCCTCAGGTGACATGCAACTACTTAGGTTCGTCATAATCGACCTCTAGGAAGGTAAACATGTTTCTTGTCAATGTATAGTTGAATGATATACCTCTATTGTACATTAGAGCTTTTGTTGTTGTTTTAAAGTTATTTATCAGTTTTTATAAGTTGTATCGCAATGAAATCACGCGTAGACGAAAGTCTAAAAACTTGTTATGACATAAATTTGTTGTATTGAATTTATTTTAGTTTTACATGGTTCCTGACGATTTTTAATTTACTTACTTTTAATGTTTACCTTCCCTTTATATAGATGAACATCTAGGTGCTACCAAACGGATGTATTTAAATCTAAATCTAACAAACGTAACGTTTGTAGACACAAGTTGTATAAAATTGTTATTACTGATAAATTCTACATGAAGAATACCTTATGAAATATGTACTGTTCGTGTATTTGTTAACGCTATGTCTATACGCTTTGACGAGTTCTCTGAAACATGTTGGTTATTTATAATGCGAGTGTTTACATAGTTATTGGGTACTCATTAAAAATAAATTTAATCTACGAATCGATAGCGTCACCCTAACTAATTAGTTACCATTCACGACATTCTCCGCATCGAATTTCCGCAATATTGACTATGCGGCCACCCTCATGATTTTATGATCTGTGATATTACTGATTTTTGTTTCAAAATTGTTTTTATCCATTGGCACACTGCACAGGAACCCACAGTGTATTGGAAATGGAGCATTTATTATGTTTATTGGTCTCATGTATAAGCAAAAAATCTAATTAAAATGTAGCATTGTCAACATTGCGGATTACAATGAAATTGTTTCAATATAAGGATTAATTAATTTATGATGTTGTAGCGAATTGGAGTATGCTTCTCGGCTGTTTTTATAATATAATTATATAGGCAAAGCTGTTTTAATATTTTGCTACACCCTCACTACTTTTATTATATTGTCAGAGAACTGTCAATATCAATCATTAAGAGAAAGAACTAGAGAATAAAATAAATTAAGTATCAATTATTGCATGTAAAATAAATAGAAACTAGATTTCGGAACTACCCTCACTTCTTTGGCAGTGTAATATTTTCTAACATTTTGGCTATTTTTTACATATATTGTTATTATGTCTATGTATAGTATAAATAAATGAATTGACGCCATTCCGGTGACGTACTCATTAGTATCAGATAGTACACAGCATACTTATGGAATGAATTGGTCATTGGGAGCCATGCAACCATTTGATATTAGATAGATTTTGTTGTCCATTGTAATTAGTTATTGCATAATTAGGAGAATTTTCTTATGTAAATAAAACAAATAAAGGATTCCTTTATAAAATAATCGTTTTATTTGTAGGAATACTAACTTGATATGCTATTTAGGCGTAGTGTAGTTAAAGATATTCATTATACTTATATCGAACTTTTCCAATATGTCCTGAGGTTTCGGTGTATTCTAAAAGGGCAAATAAATACACAGATTAAAAGAGGTATTTTTCTCGTTACCAAAAGCATAAAAGTTGGTACAAGTGAAAATTAAGCTAAGAGGTAAAAAAAGAATAGGAAAATACAATCTTACCAAAGCAGCGTCTGCTTTGAACTCAGTCTTATCGAACCGCACAGCGAGTCCCTCTACTTTGAGTCCATAATGCGCACACGCTGAAGCCGCATCGCGTTCCGTTCTGAAGCACAACCATTGCGCAAGAGTCGCGCCGGGTACCGACAGGCGCTTGTTGTTGTACGCGTGGCTCATTACGCGGAGGGCACGTCTGAAATAGGTCATTTCAACATTTCCCTGGGATTGTATCGAGGGAGCTGGGAAGTGTTATTATAGAATATTATCGCTAAGGCCACTGCCCCACCACCGGCGATTAACGATGCGAGTAGAGCTAGCAACTAAAAACGAGCAGTAAGCGAGCGATTATTACTCGTTGGTATATGTATTACTAAGCGTGAGTCTCAGCGAGTGTTCTGCCAGCCAAGCGAGCGTCGCTGTATGGGTACTCTCTTTGATAGCTTTTGTCGCTGCGACAAACTAGTAAAAAGAGTTCTCGCTAGCAGTGTAGCAGTGAGTCAGCGATCAACTATATAATATTATTTGTATCGCTTTTACTTACACAGGACCTACAATTTTTGTACGTTTCTAGATAGACGCTTCCTCGACAACGGAGGGGCAGGTGCCAAAAGTAAGGAAATATTTACCGTTGTAATGTGGGTAAGTAGGTACATAAGGCACAGTATGAGAGAGGGCACAACTTGTCTGACAGCCTACACACTCTTATGTAGTTGCCCTGAAAATTTGCTATTGCTATTTCGTAAGCTAGCTGAAGATTCGGGTGTCTGAAAAAAAAAGAACATTACCTGAACCAAATTGATAACAGAAATAGAGCTCTAAAGGTGCTTGTTAATGAAAATTATAACTATTACTTGGTTTCATCTATGTTTGGATTAGAAGGGTATGGGGGCTAGTGTAGTTACAGGGACATCACATGAGACATTTTGACTGTCTCAAGCACCTGCGATGCATCTGGTATCGCCGTTCATAGGCTGCGGAGACTACTGACCATTTATTTATTTAGCTACAACGGTTACAACCAATTACAGTAACAAAAATTCTAAAAACAAAAGAGAATTATAAACCACATTAAAATATACAAAATAAAAACATGAAAACGTAAATAAAATAAAAGAAGGTTAACAACACTATCATAAATTCCTCTCACAGTACTTCTGACATACCAATAAAATCTTCGTCCATCCATCCGCAAACAGGTCGCCTGTTGGGTTAGAATCCAAGAGATCATTAAGTGCGGCCAGAGTGCGAGGAATTGGCGACTTAGCACGTGGCAGTCCAGTTATTACACTGAATACAACATTTAAATTATATTGATGCTTGCTCACCTTTTAAATTCTTTAGACAAATTAACATATCTGAAGAGTGGATGTAAATCATCTAGATTGCACAATATGTACAGGCTTTCCATTAGCATTTTGTCATTGGCAAGCTTATTTTTCTTATCCTTGCCATTCAAATCTAGATTTGAGAGGAAACCTGTGAGGTGGTGTATCTTCCCACATGTTTTGGCTATGGTGTCACAGCTTGAGAGGTACCATTTTATACATTCCAATAAGTACTTTTTGTTGAGAACTGGGTCATAGTCCTTTAGGGGAAGGCTTGATAACCTGAAATTAATAGATGAATGGCATTGAGAATTTCTTAATTTTTACAAAAGATTAAAATCCGGAAAATTGAAATGAAACCATCACTAGTTTAGCATAAGACAAATTAAAGGCTAATCTTCAGGGTTTTCACCTGAATGATGTATATCATGATTCATGATAACACTGTTGTGTGATTTATAAGTCCATAAAAAAAATAATGTGCAGTAAAAGAATTGCTGTCAATGGTCCCAATAATCTCGTACAGGATTAGTTTGAAATCAATTTATGGTTCAACAAGATTAATATAAAATAAAATAAAATATCCCAATAAAATTCTGCACAAGATTTCTTGGGCTATTATAAAACCGGCCAAGTGCGAGTCGGACTCTCACACGAAAGGTTCCGTAAGGTTTTTTGCTCGATCTTAAAACGGTAATTCTTAACTTTATTTCATTTTTATTATTTGTTGTTATAGTGGCAATAGAAAACAATCTGTGATAATTTCAACTGTCTACCTATTACGGTTCATGAGCTACAGCTCGCTGACAGACAGACGGACGGATAGCGGAGGCTTAGTAAAAGAGTCCTGTTTGGCACCCTTCGGTACCCAATAATCAAAAAGTTATAAAAACACTTACTTATAGCCATAATATACATAAAACCTGATCATAGGCTCTAGAAGACAAGCACACTGTTCAGGAGGTAGCCTCTGTATGGTAGCATCCTGTCTCACAGCTCTCAGTCGGTCATTCACATAGTCATACACGACCGAGGCAGGGACATCTACTCTTCTTGTGATACTGGAACATTACACATGACACTTATTATTGTTGTATCAAGGGGAAATCTAGTATACGTCATTTAGTTTCACAAAATTGAAGTAGATATTTTTGACTACTATCGAAAGTAAAAAACTTTTCTAAACACATATTTTCTTACAAACGAACATTTGAACTGTGCAGAAAGCTGCTGGTTGGTAATAGATGTTAATTCATTGTGTTGCTGAAGATATACTTTATAGCAGGAGGTTCCACTTGCTGGGCATACCCAGCAAGTGGACTGCTATAACTGCTATATAAGCTATGATGCAGGATGCTTAAGGAAGCATCCTATATAATCATACAGAATTATAATCATAAGATTTGTTCTCAAATGTTATGATTTCATGAAAAAGTCATTCAATGGGACAAATCTAAATTAGAAAGATGTATTAATGAGTATAATTATGTAAATAGATAAGTAATAATGTTATGGTCGCAAATCATATTCTGATCTAGATACAACTGACACTGACCTGCTAATTGCAAAAAAGTAAGATAATTTGAATTATGCGGGCTACCATTGTGGATCCACCTAATTATATTGAAATGCAAATAGTCTTACTCCATCAGCAGATACTGTACAGTATCGGTGAGCACGGAGTTTGGCCGCAACAGATGTGGAACAGCCATGTTGGAGTCTGCTGCAGAGCGGCTGTAACTCTTCACCAGCTTCCTCTCACTGCCCCACACTTCTAACACATGGACTAGACGTTCCACCTCGCGCCTTAACAAAATGAGCTGTTTAAAGGTTCCACTGTTCTTTATGGCCAGCGTGTGAGTAGCTTCAAAAACCAACCAACTACAAGGTCATACATAAAGTACAGTGCTTCCATTGACTACCTATTCATTGAATCTTTTTAATTATTCAATACTGTTAGTTAATGTTGTTGTTTTAGGTACTTTGTAAATCTTTTACAAAATATATACAAATCAATATAGAAATTAAAGAAAAGAAAGAATAATGTAGGACTGTTTGTGAAATACAAAATAATGTTATAACAACAATAGTGTGTGGTTCAAGTCATGGCTGCGCCATAAAGGTTCATTCTACAAAGCATGTAATTTGTTCATTCCACCATTAATGCCAGACAGATCCTGTCTGCTGTCTGACACTGGTGACACTGGTTCTAATGAACCTCTAAGGACAAATAATAAGAACAAGAAAAACAAAGATGATTTTATCTTCTGCCGAGTTCTGCCCCAAATGAGTTATTTAAATTGGGGTATGTAAGGTACCTACAAATTTATTAAGAATATGTGTCTTGAGTAGTTATAAAGGTGTGTATACGTACAATTTGACTTCTTCTTCAGGACACATTGAGTTACAGGTGCCTGTAATGCGGTCTGTATTCTGTGCATCTTCACTTTCTATGTTCTTACAAAAGTAATCGAAGTAGGACGACATCATTTTAGTTGATTAAATAACGTATTTTAAATCATTCGTGTTTTCTTTCAGGATAAAAGTTGTTAGGGTTTCCGTCAGTTTCGTTCAAAGTTAACAGCTAATGTGATGATTTGGGAATTACTGTCAGTGTCTAGTGTTGTCATGTCAACCAGTGTCAACTGTCAGTGTCAACAAGCCAACAATCAAGCTTTCTGCATGGAATTAGCACGTACTCTTATCTTTCTGTCTCAAATAAATTGAAAACAACAATGGCTAATCTCCTAACATGCTTGGAAGGACTAGTTATATATTTTATAAAACGTAAAGAACTTGATGATGAGTCATATAGAATCAAAAATAGCAATCTGACTTATGACTTATTATCGTAAGAAAAGTAGTTTCATTAAGCCCATATTTTTTTATTTTTAACAAGTAATCTTAGTAGCTAATGTGGGTTTTAATAAAAACATAAACATATTATGCAAACTAAAATATAGCGTCGAAAAATTCATCCGCATCGCTGTGGACTGGTAGTGTGCCCAAGAGACTGGCCGCATTGCCACGTTGTATGGCAATGCTTAGCCTCTGGCCAAGGTAAAAACCAGCCCCTGGGTCACGAGAAGTTTCATTAAAAAAAACATCATAAGCAGATTGCTGTATTTGATATCAATACGGGTTTTACATTCAGGTTTTTGATGGAATATTGCTATTTTTGATACGATGTGACTAAATAAGTAAAAAATATTTAAAAAAGACAGTGTTATTCATAACTCGAAATTGCGTAAAACTGACAGATTGCTGTTTTTGATTCTCTCTACAGCATTTGATATTTATTTTTATAGCTTATTACGGCATGGGTACTTTTTTACCTGCATTTTAATAAATAATTAAATCAATCTTTTTGAATGAACTAACTAAGCTATGTATATGCAACTAACGGCATTCAATACATTTTTGCTGTGCGGTGGACGAATGTGTTGATGATATCTTGCAGCTACAAAAGTAAAGAAAATAAAGTTATTACAAAATTATTTTTGGGGTGTTATGTGGTATATTTTTAATCTGTGGTATTCTAAATTGATCTTTTTACTAGGGTGGTAGGGTGAATCCGGAGGGTTTTTTGAGCAAACGTATGCAGGGTGGACAAAGTGGACTCCTACTAGGCTTAAAAAAATGTACCTAAAATTTACTATAGGTAGGTACACAAAGTACCTACAGTAAAAAAAAAAACCTCTATCAGAACGAAATTTGCCCTGCTTATCCTATAAACCCTCTGGGCTCCCCTACCATACTTAACAATAATATTATGTAGAGTACGGATAAACACAAAGTAGCGTTGTAATAAACCTGCGCAACTCATCTGTGTGTATCACAACTTTGTACCATTCAACTCATCCTTGCGCTAAGAGGCAACATTTCCGGGCCTGTAAGTGTAGGCCATTGAAACGCTTCCTCTCAGCCTCCCGCAAATGCAGCCCGACGTAGGCGACGTATTTATTTATGATGCACTGCCGACCATTTCGAGGAAAATCTATGCCACAGTATATGCAGTTGACCAACTGATTTAGTTTTTTTCTGAATTAGTAACTAAAATTAGTACTTAAAATGTCCTCATTAGGACATATTCACATTATCAGATAACGACACCAACCCGATACCGTTAGTTAAATAATGGTCACATTTCCACAGTTATCTACTCATGTTTTGAAGATTCCTTGGTACAGAACCGCTATAAATCTGAAGGTACCGTCATATTCAAGCGAGTTATAATTTTTTTTATGATTTAAGAAAATCTTGAAAAATTTAATAAATTTTAAAAATACTTCCTGAGATTTATGCTATAAAAAATGGTCTTCCCAAACCCCTATTAATATTTTTGAAAGACCTATCCAACGATATCCCACACTATGAAAAGGACGAAAAAAAAATATCATCCCCACTTTACATCTAGGGGAGGTACCCTAAATTTCCTTGTTGACTACGGAACCCTAAAAATGGGCCCTCAGTCTAGATGTACATAATATGTCGGCAGCTATACCGACACCGTTATAATTATTATCGGCCTGAGGATATTGCTGGTTTGAATATCGATGACCATCGCAACGCACCGAACGCCCACAGTACCTACTAAATATTGACGTCTCGAAGTCGGCAGTCCGACAGTGTGTTCAAGTGAAAGAATGCCCGCTAATCTCACCCCGCACTGTCTTTGCCACCGCATTGCGCCGATATCGGTGTCAGCCGCTGTCTGCGGCGATATACAACAACACATTGTAAAGTATGCGATTACCGCCGATGCCCATTTTCACACTAAACGATAACTACACCAACAATTCTGCCGTCAATAGCATAGTTGCAGTATGTACGCTCTAGACGGTTTCGAGAAAAACGCGGTAAAAGTTTTGGTGAGAAAATCTTCCATAAATCCTTTGTTTGTAATCAGATCATGATGGTTGATACCTTAAATGAAAGAGGACCTCAGCACCTATTTACATAATTGGAAACCAATACTGAGTAATTGAAAGACAAAATAAATTCATTATCTTAGTTATACTAAGTATCTCCTAGAGGCTCTCTGATAGGTAACACTTAGCATAAACACAGTAAGTGTGTTTTTTACTGTATTTATGCTAAGTAACCATATAAATTTATGATTAAATTTATATGGTTTATAGGTTTTATTTTATCAGGCTTTTAAGTGATAATAAAACAATTAGTTTTTTGGCTTAATTAATGTATTTGAAAAAAAATATAATCTTGTTTTAGTTAAACTGTTATTAACTGCTGCTGAAAGTAACATAGCAATAAAATTTGACAAATCATGATACGTTTAGTCTAAGAAATTGACATTTTGTTTAAATCGAACTTATTTCTTACAATTAAGCGCAGGCCACACCACCAGCTAGCGAGCGAGCGAGCGAGCTAGCTGCATCGTCGTATATTTCATTCGCAGCATTTGTTTCGCTGACGTAGCTTATCTCTGTAGTTTGCGGTGTGAACCGAAGGATGAAAAGGGGTGAACCGATGCCCGCTCGGCTTGCTCGCTCGCTCGTTAGCTGGCGGTGTGGCCTGCGCTTGATCTCATAATCAAAATAACGTTTCTTAATTTTACTTAATTGAATCAGTCTTTTCAGTAAAAAATGACACAACTAAGAATTTAATTTTCTTACATTAATCACCCAACTCAAGTTAACTTATGTATTATTCAGTCTTCTCAATACTAATTATTTTAGAATCACAGATGCTATTATAAGGCAAAAAGAATTATCTAAAGTAGCTTTACATTTCAAATAAACTATAAATCCTTTCTTCGGTATCAAATCAAAACTTATAGATTTATCTAACAACACTTATGGATCTTATAGATACTTAAGCCGTAAATAACAAAAATTATAACCATTTAGGATAAAAAAAAAACTTTCTTCTTTAACATTGAAACTAAATTAAAATATTCAATGAATTAGGAATCACCTCAGTCCTACGAAAACAAGAAGACGAGAACTAATCGTCAAATTCCTTGGAAAGATTCAAGGATGCATCGTCAACTGGCAAGTCAAACCAGAATTGCCTTCGGCTGGGTAACATCAAGGGAACGAGATCTTTGACAATTCTGCTTTCGTGAAGAGGCGATACCCCTTGGTGAACCTCTCTGTTCAGTACAAGGGAATTGTTTGTTTTTTAAAATGTTGGCTTGTAAAAAGTTTAAGGTCCTGAATTCCTCATCAGCTTGAAATTTTTTGTACAACATATTGTACTCTCCACGGACAACTTTGACCACAGTGAAATTCTTAACGTATTCCCGATCTTTCAATGTACACATTTTCTGTTCAGAATGAAAGTCACAAAATTTGTAAAAATCATGGACATCCATTAATTTTAGAATATTTAATCCTGAGTTAGAGGTTCGAACGGCTTCTACATAGTCATTAAAGTCGCAAACATTTTTCATTTTTTGGAGAGATTGCTCCACTTGGTGGTGGAAGCTGTCAGCTGAATTGAATGTATGTCCTGGTTCTAGATATTTTATAGTGATAGAGAGTGCTTCAATTAAATCACTGTTGACAACATTCACAAGAAACGAAAAGAGTGTCCAGTTCTTGTTTTGTGACGAACAATTATCTGCCCAAATCACTAAAAGGCCTTTGTTTCGGTGGTGTATCAAAAAAGCTCTAAATGTTGAAACAATGTCATGACCATTTCGGCCTGAAATGGCTTCGTGCCATAACACAGCGTAAGGAGTATTTTCTTTAGTAGATTTACCTAAAGGAGCAAAAGTCTCGTTGAATGCGATAATTCGAGGACAGAATATTGCTACTTTGTAGCTGTCCATGCGAGGCAGCATTACCACCTTTTGAAGATCCACACAAACATAAACGGTGTCATTATCTTTATGTTCTTCTACGTTTTTCTTGTCTAATTTGTACGCATTCCTGCTGTCTGTATAGCATTGGCGATGTTCAACATAATTCTTACATGTTGCACAAGTTGTATTAGGAGCTTTATTGAATTCGCAAGCGTGTATGTCGTATACAGCACAAAGTTCACACTTCATTGCCCAGTACGGCGAAGGAAATGTTGTGGCTCTTTACGACTCCTCGGTAAACTTCGTAAGAGCATGCAGAGTCTGGGTATAATTTGTTAAAATCGGCATGCATCCTTGTGACAGTGATATCGCTGGGTAAATACAAACGATGCGGGGCGTGTTCACGGCGGTAATGCGATATTGCAGGGTTATAAGTCATTATGTGTGAAGTTATCAAGGTTTTATCCTTTGACAGCGACGACCTGTCATAGTGTCCACGTTTGTCATTGAGGTCATCGTTTTCACTTGTATGAAGAACTCGAAAAACTTTTGTGTCATTCTTAGGATTGTAACTTAATGTCGCTAAAAAAAACGTCTTGCATACCTGCACTGGACTTTCATGACCACGAACAGTAAAAAAGTAATTAAAGGTTTGGTTTCGTTTTGGCTCTTTATTTATATTTTTCCGAGATTTGACATTCGCGACGCTGACATTGTTTTTGATGAACATGCCTTTTCCTGCTGCATCTAGGGCCAAGTAACTTGAATTAATCACCTAACGTTGTTTCATACTAATGTTTTTGGTACAGAGCTTCTTACATGTAGGTTTACAGGGTGTCTTTCAGGAAAAGTTTTTCTATCATACCTTTTTTTTTTCCGCACACTGCTGCAAATCGTCTAGCATAAGTAGTCGACAATTTTACGTAGATATTCGAGGAACAGACATAATTGAAATTATTCTTTCTCGGACCTCAAGTTACTGCTTGTATTATAAGACAAATTGAATGACTTTTAGTTACAATGACTTATTATATTCACAGTGAAGCAACTTTACTGCACTGTATTTATGACGTAGCATTATATGGCAGCAACTTAGATATGCAGTAAAAACGACTTACAATTCTTATAATAAGTTATAACATCATATTATACGTACGTACATCTTAAACATGAGTACAGTATAGCTAATTTACTGCTCCCATGGTAAGTACACCTGACCGTTATTGCTACAACTGCTGTCTAAACATGAACACAGGATGGCTACATGCTCTCAGTATAATAAGTAACCTTATGTAAGATCTGATTACGTTACTTAACATAAACGCAATATCGCATCGAACTGTCTTTGTGGTAAGTAATCTGGAAGCTACGCTTAGGATCGTTACTAAGCATACATGCAGTATCGCAGCATACTGTTTTTACGACTAGATCACTCATTAAGTAAATGTTGGGAAACTGCTTAGGATTAAAACAGTACATCTTCTTAATGTCTATTTGCTAGGCTTATATCCAATTTTTATACAGTAAATGACTTAACATATTAGTGGTACAGATGTCATACTGTACTTTGGCCGAGAGACTCTGAATAAGAACTTCTGCAGTAAGTGTACCCACTGTAATCATGCTTTGTGATGTAAAAAAAATGCCCGACTTACTGCAAATTTTTAATTGTTAAATTTGGTTTAAAAAGCGATTCAAACGAACGGGTAAGATAAAAATGTAGATCTCGGTATCGTGATCACGGCTGTATATCTAACTAATTTTTGACAAAATCCGACTTACTGTAACTATGCTATTGAGGGCAGAATTATCGTCCCGATGTCATCCCGATATCGTCCTACGATGTGGCCCGATATCTGGACGGTATCGGTATGTGACACGATGAAACCAACAGCGTAGCCTTTGCGTTGCGCTAGCAAAAGCTTACATAGTCGCGCGATTCTAAGTGTAATAGTGTATTCGAGGTAATAATGGCAGCAGTCAACAAGTGCACTGTGTCGTCCGTCGATATCGGCATGATGAATGTCGGCGACGATACGTCACTACACCGACACAGTATGAAAACGTTTAGTAGTAATTATTGTATGAAATTACCAGTTCGACGATATCGTGTCGTTATCGTTATCGTGCAATGTGAAAGCCTCCGATATCATGTCAGTGTCGGGCCGGCTAGTGTATGTTGTAACAATCAACTAATTAGATGAATGAAACAAAGGCAGAAATGTATTTTCATCATTCATTCGCTGCGGGTCAAGAGAAGCTTCTCAATTACAACCACAACGTCGCTTGCTCAGCCCGCGAATTCCTCGGGCTGACTAAACCCGGATTGACTAAACCCGGATTGACTAAACCCGGATTGACTAAACCCGGATTGACTAAACCCGGATTGACTAAACCCGGATTGACTGACCCCGGATTGACTGACCCCGGATTGACTGACCCCGGATTGACTGACCCCGGATTGACTAGATATTATTAAAATTGATTCTAAAACTGGCTCGGATAACCCCCGTTAATGTCTTTGGCTATGCAACTCGATATTAGTTAAGTTCTTGTGTATCTATCTTACAGCCATACTTAGAGAAATTAATAAAAATGTATTAAGCACACAACCATTTTTTATTAACGGACAATTCTATTGCAAGGTACAATAGGTTTTTCGATAAACGCTAACGAAAAGCGTATACTTAGGAAACAAATTTATTTTCACAAAATTCTAATGCCGAATACACATGAGTGAAACGTTACAAAGAATGAAATATTTCAATACGTCGTACGTTACATTGCACTATGCTCTGTGCATTGCACCAGTAAGGACGTGTCATGCGCACGAACTATGCAAAGTTTATCGCTTTCTTACTTTTGCCATGTAATGTTTCACATATCTGTACGTACATTAATTTACAATAATCTTCAAAAGGTTAGGTATCCAAAATTTTTGTATCATCATAAGCCTGATAAAATGGCTGCTTTAAGGTTTTTTAATTCTTTCGTGTGCATCCATTTGATACCCGTCGCCGATGCTGCACTTGCTGGTCTTGCAATGCAACTGAGGGCAAAAAAACGTAGATAAGTTTAAAGGCTTTACATCGCTACATGCGAAATTTGAATCAAAGACCTCACGTCACACAAAATCCCGCATCGCACAAACAGAGTTTACCGCGCGATCAACATAATATGTAAGTATATTCTTAAGATGATTTGATAATTCGAATTTTCGCTAAAACCCTAGGGATATTGCAAAAAGACGGTTAATTAAACAATGGTGAAAACATTTTTGCGAGCAACTTGGAAGTAGCGCTCGCCGATCGCTGCCGCGGCCTAGGGTTTTCGCGGAAATTTGAATTAAACTTTCGACATCAATCGTTGGGCAGTTGCCCACCAGACACGACACCCGTCTGGTCGGATGTGATCGTCCCTTTTCTATAAAATATGAATGACTTTACACCCTGTTCCTCATATCTCTAAAAGCACAATTAGTACCCATAAGTACAAATAGAGCCTTAAAACTAAGTAGGTCTTGATTCTTAAATTGCGCAACAACAAACAGTGGAGACGAGATTAGGCAGCAAATCAAATCAAAGTCATTCATTCAAACTAGGCTGAGAATCAGCACTTTTCTTACGTCAAAAAATTTACATATGATAGTCCCCCAAAACGCGCGTCCTTCACCACTATACGACAGATCGTAGCGGAGGGGGGCGCAGTCAGACAAGCACACCAGCAGTGCTATTCTGTAATAATCTCACGGCGAAAACTTAGGTGAAGTGAGCTGTCATTCCACCTGCTGCTAGGGACTGACAGCTCACCGGTGAGATGGTTACAGAATAGCACTGCTGCTCATAAATATGGCACGCAAGGTTGTGTGCAATAGGTAAGTGAGAACGATATAGGTAATTAGCAACTTCACTGAGCGTCGTAGGTTCGATTTCCGCTCGGAACAAATATTCGTTAGGTCTACAAATACCTAGTTGTTCCGGTTCTAGGTAATTAATATGCAAGTTGGCCTCGTGTGGCTGTGATATCTACCATCACCCTCTCTCCAGCCAGGCAGAGAATGTTATATTTGTGCGGGAGGTGCGGTAAGCCTGTTCGCGTAACTCCATTCTAACCTTTTGATCACTGTACCGTTCCGTACTTACATCATTTTTTTTTGAAAGAGGTTCTCCATGCGAACTTTGACGAAGAGCCAAGGACCCTGGTTCTTGTGCTCTTCCTGACACCAGGCTTTAATTGCCTTCTCGTATTTACAGTACTCCTTGAGGACCAGGTCGTAAGGGAATGGGAACAGTTGTTCGATACGACACACGGCGAGTTTTGACTCTGCTTTAGCTTCTTTCCGGATGTCGTCAATCTTGATCGCGACGTTGCCAGAACAGAAGATTAGTTTCTTGACTCCTTTAGGATTTTTACTGGCTGGCCCGTCTTCTGGGATCACTCTGTCGAAAGCAAACGTAATAATCTGTAGGTACCTAACTAACGGCCACGTGAACTCTGATTGCCGTAAATTTTTTCAGGTTGATAATAGGGATGATGCCTGGGTCAAAAAAAAGTAATTCTATTTAGTCCGTCAGTCAGAAAATAAAAATATTAGACTCGTTATCATACTTATTAATAAAAAAATACTAAGATAAAACGAGTTAAAGTTGGGGAGTGGGGGTCGATACGTCACAAGTAGGTAAGTATAAAATCTACATACTCGTGACGTTATGGCACATTTTAACTCAATGTATAATGTAAAAAATAAAAGATATGTGTAGGTACGTTATTTTTTCATAATCTACATGCTGGCCAAAACACACTTTTTTAGTCATCATCCCTATTGTGATATCATAAGATCATGGCCTATCAATAAGTCGCTTGCAAACGATAGTAATAAAAGCAGTGAGACCTTTCATAAGTCTCTGAATAGGTACAATACATAAATAAGCTACAGTCACATCCAACAGAATGTTCGTTACATTAGAAAATATAAAATTAGCATTAAAAAGGTTTTAGGTAACGGTTGATGTCAACTCGACAATGGTCAAAGTTGAATGCTATTTGCCCAATTACGGCGAAGTAAACATTAGGGTTATAATATTTACCCAACTACGGCGAAGTAAAAAGGAGGGTTATTTTGACCGGTATGTATGTATTGTATATCTGTTCCCTCATAATTTCTAAACTGTAACTATAATTTAACAAATTGCCCAGCGGGCGATCGAAACGCTTCCAACGATACCTTCGTTGGAAGCGTTTCGATCGCCCGCTGGTTATAGGCTATGTGAAGTCACTTTAAATTACATATGGCGCCCTCTAGAGGACATGAACAAAAAAAAAATGCCATGTTGTATCAAATGAAAGACCTTGATGTGCACATTTCAACAATATTAATATTTTATTATAACCCCAAAATAATAAAAATAAAATAAAGCATCACAGATTAATTGGAAATCCGGAGTCACACGTAATCTATTCGATTCAACAATTCAATTCCCTAACACGTGTGTCTTCGGATTTTCAATTAGCCTGTCTGTGATGTCTTGTTTATTACCTTTTTAGTTGACTTTTTGTCGTAGTTGGGTTTTAGTTTTAATAACTTTTTTTTATCGTTGTTTTCAGACTATCAAATATACAAGGTCTAAATTAGCATTTTTTTTTTTTTTGTTTGGTTTGCTTTGGTTTTTTTTTTTGCTGAATTTGTGCCCGGTTGATGGCAATAGGCTCGCTCCCTATTACATGGGACTTAAAAATAACTGGCGAAATGTGGGTGTACCTACTACAGGCACACCTCTGCTCAACCCTTCGGGGAAACAAGGCGTGATGTTATGTATGTTTGTGTTGTAAATTAGCTAGCGAAATTTCGTAGATGTGACATATCAATATCTAAACACGATAAAACAAAAAATAAAATAATTTGGTTTTTTTGGGTCAATGACCGCTGGTAGTTTAGTTATTGAGCGTTGAGAAAACCAGCTTTTTATTTTATCATAGAGATATCGATCGTCTGTAAAGTTTACACAACCTCGTTAGGTAGTGTTGTTATTTCACTCAAGTAACAACACTACCTAACGAGGTGTCCTGCGTGAGCGACGAATAGACCCCGACGAAACGCGACACGACACGATGCAATGCGACGCGATGCTACACGCGACAAACGTCATACGTAATTTTGGTCATTACTTCTCGAATCATGAAGAAGTACAGTATAATTTTTCTTGAAAGTAAAGTAGTTCGTGGTGTCGCGTCTGGTCGCCCTCAAAACTAGTACGCGTTACGAGTTACGACGCGTCTCGCCGCAGGGCGCAGACTGCCATATAGGCGCAAGGGTATACCGTTGAGTTGATCGCGTTCGCAGCGTCGCGTGGCGCCGTATTCGTCGCTCACGCAGGACACCCTGTAAGGTCATTGAACCACAAAAAAATCATAAGATCTTTTTTTATCTCTTGTGTATCTATATCCAAATATCAACATCATGTCTGGGGAATTACGCTAGTAATTTTTTTTTTTTTTTTAACATTTTATATTTAACCCGTACATGACATCTATACAGACGACATATTCAGATGGCGGAGGCTTAGACCGGCCCTCCGCCACTACCGGTTCCCCGTGTAGCAATGGACTCCCCCTATTTGACCCCATAGTTGTCTAAACAATAGTGGAGCTCGTGGCTAAGTAGTAACTGCCGCATGGTTCGATCCATCAGGTTAAGCTACGCTTGCCGGGGTTGGTCTGTGGATGGGTGACCATCTTTACATACCGAGATTCCTCCGTGCCTCGGAAAGCACGTTAAGCCGTTGCTCCCGGTTGTCATTTGTGGATCTTTGACAGTCATTACGGGTCGTCAGAAGCCCGAAAGTCTGACAACCAGTCTTACCAAGGGATATCGTATTACCCAGTTACTGGGTTGTGGAGGTCAGATAGGCAGTCGCTCCATGTAAAATACTGGTATTCAGCTGCATCCGGTTAGACTGGAAGCCGACCCCAATAAAGTTGGGAAAAGGCTAGGCAGATAGATAGTTGTCTAAACAATAGTCTGCTCAGAGCCATAGCTTCAAAAGGTGTTTTTAATTTTTGACCCGACAATAAAGGACTTGACTGTACGAATATAATAATATGAATATTTATGACCTCACCTCCTGAACCTTGTCCCAGGTAAGAACTCACTGAACTTGGACCGGTAATAGGGGTGCTTGAGACCGACTTTAGGCGTCATGATGATGAGCGGCTTGCGGAACGGCAAGGCGATCTGTCTTCTGATCATGTGGAAGTAGTTTGCTGGGTTCGTCACGTTGCACACGATCCAGTTGGCCACCCGCAGTTGGTTCACTATCAAGAATGAAAGGTTTACAGTGCCTCCTCTTTATAATCCGTTTAGGTACACAATACGTTATACATTTACCATCCACATCCACCTACAGTATATTTCTTACTAGGTTTAGATCTGCTAGGCTAAGAAGATCGGACTGTTGAGCACAGAATTAACACTGGTTGGATGAAATGGCGGCAGGTTTCGGCCGGCAAAAGTGCCTGTAATTGGTTTATTTGAAATAAATGCTTCGAGTTTGAGTTTGTCAAATAGATGTAAGAACCAAAAACTAGTGTTATAGAGGAAATACCTTAAAATCAAGCATCACGTGGATATTAACTGAAGTGTAAATATATGGCCACATGCAACAACAACAAGCCGGTTCAATCACAATACAAGTTATTAAGTTTTTGTCTCTTCTGAAAAGTAACAGTTTTGTGGATATGCCCCTATGGTTTGAGACCCGAAGATACATAGATAAGTCTGCCATCGCCAACCCGTCTTGAGCAAGCTTGGTGATGTTCGCGCCTTCTCTGTATGAGAAGAGGACCTTACCCTTAGTCAGCCCAGAATTTGGCTACGAGATCGGCACTTACAGTAGCGTCCATCAGGTCCTGTAGCGTGCAGCCAACAGGACAAGCTGGACACGATGTAAAGTACCCCATTTTTTGTGGGACAGTACCATATTTACACTCCAGGGAGGAGCCACCTGTGGATCTCCACCTGAGTAGGTTTTCTTTATCTACCTGAGTCCGGAGACTTCCAGGTAAGCCAAGGCAACTCATGTCTAGGTGGGAGATTTTCAGCAGGTGGAACGAAAGGGTTGGGAGTAGGGAAGCACAGGCCACAGCTTTAGCCTTTCCAGAGTCCGAGACCGTTCGCCAGTGAGTGGGACACACTTTAACAAACTATTGCGTCTTCTCAGCCTTTGTGACACGAGGTTATTAGGCCGGAATTGGGATCTAAGAATCTATGATAGAAGACTGCCTCGTTGGTCCAGTGGTCGCAAGCGCTACTGCTGAGCATGAGGTCCTGGGTTCGATTCCCAAGTCGGGCAAAGTATTATTAAGTTTTTCCAACAGGAATTTTTCAGTAGTAGCCCGGAGTCTGGAATTGTGCCCGGTTGATGGCGCAATAGGCTCGCCCCCTATTACATGGGACTTAAAAAACATAACTGGCAAAATGTGGGTGTACCTACTACAGGTACGGAGGTGTACCTGTAGTACACCCACATTCTCCCAACCCTTCGGGGAAACAAGGCGTGATGTTATGTTTATGTATGTATGATAGAAGACTTACACTCCAGCTGCTTGTCGTCCAAGTTTGGTATGACATCCTCGTCGTCATCACATTGCTGCAGGTATCTCTCAACACGCGCTGACGAGTGCTCGGGACCCTGATAGTGAACAAAACGAATCGTGGCTTTTGATTCTGGTGAATAATCAAACGGACGAAGTAATGTTTTCTAGGCATAAGGGGCGGCCGCGCCAGGGGCCAAAATTAACCAAAGGAAACGAACAATTTACATATTATGCGTCTTTGTTTCTTATAATTAAGATCCATATTTTTGTAGTTGCATTAGGTAGGTTTTTTTTAAACCTTTATTATAGAAGCTTGATAACTAAAAATATAATACATCATTTCATAGTTGCATTAGGATAAAATATTAAGGATGAAACTGAACGCGATCAGTACCCTAATTACGTAATGCAAAATCAATCCGAATCTGAATCGTTTTGAAACAGATTGCTAATCCATTGCTCCGTAAGTTCTAAGAAAAAAACTGCAGAGCAACGTAAATAACGCAATGAATGTTGTTGAACTGTCAAAATGAAACAGATTTGTCTTTATCGTTTACGAAAATATATTGCGTAATTAGAAAGCTGAACAACTAAAACGCGTTCAAGAGCTGACAATGGTGCCGATTCTCTTGTCACAAATGCCTTTAATCTAGACTAAAAATCAGCTTTAATTAGTTTACTCCTGTCAAACGATGATTTCCCATTCTGAAATAGACAACTTAACTATATTTTTGTTTGACAGCACTAAGATGGTACTGAGATTTTAATTTAGTGAAAATGACCGTTTTGCTATTCTGAATTACGCGTTTTTCACCTAAAATTTTAATTGTCTAATTATATCGGCCCATTTTTTTTCGCGAATAAAAATAGTATTCCACACCAATACGGTGTGGAATACTATTTATTAGTTGTCATGAACTAAAATTCACACGAACACCTCGACTTCAGGTGCAAAAACAGAACTGTATATGTTTTCTTTTCTTTTGCTTATATCTCGAAAAGGTGTTTCCTAGCGCAAAAATAATGAAAATTTCGACCCCCTTTATAAAACACTTATACCTACCCCTATTACTGAACACGTAGGTAATATTTTTTTCATCCCACCATCTCGGAAAGAGTATTTTTAATCTTCAGTATCTGAGTGGAAAAGCCGTTTTTATTCTCTAGAGGATAAAGTAAATTGAATTTAGAACATCGTGTGCACTAAGTTTGTGAATTAAAAAAAACATTAAACCTATTTACTGCTACCTCTATGGTGCCGAATATATCATACAACTTTTTTTTAATTTGTTAAAAACTCAGACTCGGAACCTTCTTGGTGTTCTTTTTTCAATTTGCTTTGTACGCGGTTCTTTACGCGGCATTTTTTCACGTCATTGTTAAACCTTAGGTATATTAAAAACAAGAAACTTGAAAACAAGTGAAAAAACTAAAATGAGTGATTCTAGCGACGAGGAAGTTTGCTTGACGCCAACAGAATTGACTGAAACTGTTAATAATGCGCAAATGAGCTTTCTCCCTCAACAATCACGCGAGAAGTATTTAAAACAGTACGATATGTTCAACACGTGGCGACTAGCAAAAGGAGCCAAAACTTTCTCAGAAAACGTTTTGCTGGCATATTTTATAGAATTATCCGAGAACAAGAAAGCAAGCACTCTATGGAGTACGTATTCGATGCTAAAAGCAACAATAAAGATGAAAAAAGACAAACATATCGATACCTATCCTAAATTAGTGGCATTTTTAAAAAGAGCCTCATCTGTACCCTAATTACGTAATGCAAAATCAATCCGACTCTGAATCGTTTTGAAACAGATTGTTAATCCATTGCTCCGTAAGTTCGAAAAAAAAAAACTGCAGAGCAACGTAAATAACGCAATGAATGTTGTTGAACTGTCAAAATGAAACAGATTTGTCTTTATCGTTTACGAAAATATGTTGCGTAATTAGAAAGCTGGTCATCAACCAAAAAAATCGAAGGTTTTCACAGTATCTGATATTGAAAAGTTTCTTAACGAAGCACCCGATTCCGTATATTTGGCGGCAAAAGTAAGTCAGTTGCACATTCAGTATCTACTTAAGTATATTAATCTCAATTAAATAGTATACTTAGTAGATGTTGATAGGCATAATTATGCGTTCATATCAATTTTATTCATTTATCTACTACAATACTCTTTACGTTACAGGTTGTTCTTATTATTGGAATAAACGGAGCATGTCGAACTAATGAACTAACACAACTTAATGTCAAAAACATTGAGAAACATTCAGATGACTTACTATTAATTAATTTACCTAATACAAAGACAAAAAGAGACCGCAACTTCGTCATTCGCAAGGAATACGTAACGATTGTTGAGAAATATCAAGCCTTACGCCCGCCTAACACTCCAATCAATCGATTTTTTCTACAGTATCGCAATGGAAAGTGTGTTAGACAGCCTATGGGTACTAATAAAATTGGCAGTATCCCACGAGAAATAGCAACATTTCTTGAACTTCCAGAACCCCTGTTGTACACGGGTCATTGTTTCCGACGAACTTCAGCCACACTTTTGGCTGATTCCGGAGCTGATCTGCTGTCCCTTAAGCGCCACGGAGGCTGGAAGTCCAATGCAGTTGTAGAGGGATACATAGAGGATTCCATCCAAAATAAGTCTAAAATATGTGAAGGCATCGTAGGAGCCATTACACTGAAAGAGCCTCAATCGGATCCTTGTACTGGCCCTTCTACATCAAAAATAAGCCGTTATGAAACACCTAACCATCTCCCTCTCTCTCCAACATTCACGCCAAGGGAATCCGATGAATCGGTACAACTATTAAGTATGACAGATAGTTTACCGAAAAACAGTACACAAGTGACTAACACCAATATTACAGTACCAAACAAAAATATTACACTCAATTTAAATAACTGTAGCAACGTTACTTTAAAATTTTCTTAATTATACCTTAGTATTATTTTGTTATAATTTAAAGATTATTCTGTAATACTTACCTGTCATAATGTAGTAATTAATACCTAAACTGAAATAAAAGTGTACCTATCTTGTGATTGTAAACGTTTTTTTTTTTGCATTTAGTCATTTCCTCGCTGAGGTGGAATGAAAAGTTACGTGTTGCACTCGAGTGCAAAGATTTTTCACCTCGTGCTCTTTTGATTCCCTCGCTAACGCTCAGGATTCTAATTTTGAATCACTCGCTGCGCTCGTGATTCAATTTTAGAATCCTTCGCTTGCTCGGTCATCAAAATTGAACACGCGGTTAAAAAGCAACTTTGCACTCTTGTATAACAAATAACTATTTAATATTTTCCATAAAAAAAGTGAAAAATTTCATATAAAACACGTCGAGGCTGCCCCCACTGCGCGCCTCCGGCTCTAAAAAAATTCACGGGGTAGGGCAAACAAGTATGTGCCACGTTGAGTCACGATTGTCAAATTCGATTTTAGTTGTGTCAAAATAAAATTTAGAGATTTTTGATTGCAGAATAGCTATAAGATTCTCATATCCAAAAGTAAGGAATTTTAGTGATAGTTTAGTTAGTTTAGTTTGGTGTACAAGAGAATTGGCACCACGGACAGCTCTTGAACGTGGTTTAGATGTGCTGAACGCGTTAATTATCAATGGACAAATTAGCCCTTAATCCCCTAAATTTAGCTGATTGCCTCGACGCTGATCCCTAAAAAGCAAGCAGATCCGGTCGCACATCTGAGGGAAGATGCTTCGGGTGCAACTTTGTTAAATTCCAGTTAGTACGCTCGCCGTACTATCGGTTGAGGGTGTTTTATTATCTAGGACAAATGTGCGATCAGCCTTATTAACCTTCAGTCTTATAAGGAATATTATACTCACGGCGCCGTCGATGCCGTGTGGCAGTTGTACCACCAAGCCGGATTGGGACACCCACTTGCTCTCACCGTTCGAGATGAATGTGTCAAACATAGCCTGTCCCGTATCCGCAAAGTCACCGTACTGCGCCTCCCACATGGAGAGCACATTCGGACTTGAGTACGAGTAACCGAACTCGAAACCCAAAATGCCTGGGGACGAAATAGCGCACAGTATAAAAGAAGAAAAAGCTTGATCAAAAAGTGTATAGTCATAGTAAGTAAGTCGATATTGTTACCAAATTCGGAGAGTGAGCTGTTGTATAGCGAGTAGCGCGCCTGGTCGGGATACAATGTGTCCAGTACTCGGTACGTGGCGCCGTCCACGCCCTGGTGGTGGTACACGTGGTGCCTGCAATATACATGTTACTTATAAAATGTAGATATATCTACACATATAAACAAAACAAACACAAAAATTATGGCGTCACCATAGCATGTCTAATATTACGCGAGTAGTGGGGATTCCCCAGTTCTCGAACGCGGGTAATAAGGTGGGGTTGGAAGATAAAACCTTAAAAAAAGATTTGGGGTGCGCTGATTACAAATCTTTGGTCTTCTTACGTAGCATGCTCTGTTGCAAAAATACAGAAATCAATTAGGGATCCAGCTCCGCTGTATTGTTCTGCATTCGTTAATGAGGTGGGTCCTCATTAGCATTATTGTCACTGTCCGCAACTCATTACTAATTATGGTTTGCTCAAGGTAGAGGTAGCTTGTTCCATTAGCCCTCTAATGGAACAAGCTACCTCTACCTTGAGCTGTCATCGAAAACTTTCTCGCTAGCGTTAAACTCTCTAGCGTGAATCAATGTCAAACCTCGCTAGTGACTCCGTAAATATGATAATTGATAAGATATTGACACTTAAAATCCGTACCATAAGCACTATAGATTTCGATAGGCTGTAAATCGAAGTAAAAAAGTGTTTTCAGGGTGTCCCCGCATAATGAGAACCTCGTTAAAGCTGAGAAAAGGTAAGCAAACTGATCTGGCTCACGAGGTTGTCGACATGGCCGATGTGAATACAGCAGACATTGTGCCGATTGTCGTGATTGCCAATGGCACAATAGCCAAGAGCCGCGACCAACACTTCAGGAGGCTCTCGCTGGGCAGTTGGATCAAGGGCTTGATCCAGAAAGTGTACTTCTGGACACGGAACGTATTTTTAGGAAGTTCTTCTCTCAGGAGCCCTGACCACCCTCAGCTTGGACCCTGTCCCTAATACCGGTGTGTTACTATTTTTTATTTGTGTATATTTAATCGTTTTTTGTTTGTTTTTTGTTTATACCTCATATACCTATTTAAAGTGTAAGGTATTTTATGGTCGTGACTATACAGGTGTGTATTTAGTTAGGGAGTACCTGTGGGCCATAGTGCCGCGCTCCACGTCCTCGCCGGTAAAGCGAATGTGCACGTTGTCACGCAGCAGCGAGCCGTACGCCAGCGCCTCGCCCATCGGCCAGTCCGCGATGCCATCCTGCACCTGTACAACACACATACCAACCTGTCTAACTAACCACTTGTTAAACGAGACTTAGTTATCATCATTCATTATCATCCAGTCAAAGGGGACCCGTTTGTCCCACATCCAGCTGATTCCTACAGAATTCACCTGATCGTTGGTCCACCGTACCTTACCCGGATGGGCACCTTACCTTGCCCATCCATGTTGGGAGATTTAGATAATATACACATAAACACATCCAAGTACTAACTGTAGCCATACAATAGACAAACCATTTTTTCTCGGAGTTTTAGCATCCTGGTTATACCCTTGTGAATCTCGAAGGCCCACGGCTCCGGTGGCGTAGTGAAATGCTTCGCTATGGTATTTATTGATTGCTGAGATATTCCAGTTTCTTGAATCTGAAAAAATGGCAGAGATGTTGTGAACCTAAAGTACGAAAAGACCGTTCATTGCTAGGTTGTTTGGACTGATTTCTGACTTGAGCTCCATTTACACGGTGCAAGTTTATTGCCTGTGGCCTGTACCATTTTAAGCAATAATTGAGTGGCACCATCTAAACAACACGTACAATTGTTACACGATACGGGCAAGTTAGTTGCCGTTAAAAACTGGTAGGTATAGATGTGGTGTCTGTATACCCAGCAGGACCCTTCGTTTAATCGGATTGAAAGCTATAGTCTAACGTGCGTAGTATTTAGTACGTTCCGAATGATCTATGTAACAAATTAGTACATAACCTTAAATGACTACAGCGAAATCTTAAATTATTTTCCAGCAGGACCCTCCGCTGTTAGGTCTTAAGACCAATCACATAAGGTCCCGTTTAGCGGTGTACTTTGGTATTTTAAAATAATTATTATTTTATGAGGAATGCACCTGCAAAACCCTATTTTGTTTTGATGCTTTCAGCCCAGACAGTCATATTTCAGTACCTACATCTCTAATAACCTAACGTTTAATACAAATAGTTTTTATTTTAGCAGACAATTTGTTTTAAATCTTTTAGCACTTTTTCAGCGAACGAACTTTTAGTTACTCGTTTAGTTAAACTTAATAAGTATTGAGATAAATGATGATTTAATTTGTTTGGTTTTATTTTAACAGCACGTACAATAAAATTGCATGCGCAATTAAATCGTATTCAACTCTACAAGTACGAACGAATGAAACAAGTAAAAAAATCTTAAGAAGACTCAATAAAATTTTAATGAAATATTTGGCAGCGCAAATACCGGAGCAATACCTACGTGAATCAATTGTACAAGAGCAGTGATAGCCTAGTGGTGTGACCGTCGGACTGCCAAGCCACAGGTCTCGAGTTCGATCCCAAGGCACGCACCTCTGACTTTTCGGATTCATGTGCGTATTGTATAATTATCTCTAGCTTGAAAAACGGTGAAGGAAAACATCGTGAGGAAACCGGCATGCCTGAGAGATATTTCTTGACGGCATGTGAAGCCAAGTCAGAGGCCCAGGGGCGGCTTTAAAACTCTGACACCAGGTTAGTCACTAACCACACGAAAAGAAGAAGAATTGTACAGGACGTGCAACTCTGTCCATAAAATGGCATACAACCCTTGCATGCTTGCTATAAAATTGCCTTAGTTTATGTCGCATACAATTTTATTGAACGGCAAACTTTTTTCTTTTTGCTCTGCTTAAGGGCTTCTTCACACGTACCACAACCACACCACGTCGCAAAGACAAAATGCTGTCAAGTAGTGGTTAAGTGTGAATAGTGTCACTGCAGCTTTTTGTAGTTGCGTTGTGGTACCGACAAAATGTCGATGTGGTTGCGTCGTCGCCAGTAGTTGCGATGCGGTTACGTGGTGTGCAGACACAGTTCGACTCCGGTTTTCATAGCGGAAACACGTATTGACTGACCAAACTCATGGTTTTGCAATGTGGTCGGCCACTAGTTCGCAGTGTCGCTGGTGGTTGCGTTGTGGTTGCGATGAGGTTACGAGCTCAGAACGGTATAGGGAATCACTCTTCGCCGACGGTACGTTTCGGCGAAATCACTCTTAGTCGACATTTGGTTCTACGAATAAATCCATCGCCGATAGAACTATTCGCCGAAAACACCGTTCATCGATGGTCGCTTCAGCTACAACACCTTTTACCGATGGAACGGGTCGCCGAAATACTTAAATAAATTTCTAATAAATATAACACTATGGTTTTTACAAATATTTATTCGGATTGACCGTCAGATCGAAACGGTACAAATATAAAAACAATTTCACTTTTAATTATACCTAATAAGTAATAAAACTTTGCTGTGAACAGCTTTAGTTAGAATATAACTATTTCTAATTCTAAGCTAGTAATTTTTATCTTAATTATTTCTTATTTTTCAAGTACAAAATTTGGGCCAGCCAATTTAATAATGTTTTTAGGTTCATCTCACTCTTTAGAGCTAAGTGTTTCTGCAATCTAGCATTATATTCAATCAGTGTGCAGAATGTTGACGTTTTAGCATGGGTTCAGAAGAATTTATTCGCTGAATCTCGCATTCAGTATGCTTTTGCTTAAATCCATCCACTATTAGCACATGCGCGCCGCGCTTACATCTTATTAAATTGCACGCACTCATTTTTCTCAACAACGCTTAAGGCGAGGTTTTCCGTGTCTGTAGGCCTTTGAAACGCTACCTCCGCCTCCCCCAAATGCAGAGTGACGTATTTATTTACGATGCACCGCCGACCATTTCGCGGAAAATCCATGCCACAGCATGAAATATTTGCAGTTGATCAACTGAACTAGTTTTTATTAGATTCGGTTTTTTCAATAAGTTTACATTTTATGGGACCTACGGTGTAATGAACTAAAATGATTACTTAAAAATGTCCTGTGTACCTAATGGGCGTTTTCACGTTAACAGATAACGACACCAACCCGATACCTACCGATACGTCGGCAGCTATTATACCGACATCGATTCGATACCGATACAATTATTATCGGCCCAATGATATTGGTGAATATCGATGACCATCGCGACGCACCAAACAACCACAGTGCCTACTAAGTATCAACGTCTTGAAGTCGGCAGTGAGAAAAAGTGTGTTCAAGTGAAAGAATGCCGCTACTCTCCCCGCACTGTGTCTTCGCTGGTAGATATCGTGCCTATATGGGTGTCGGTCGCTGACTGCGACGATATAGGTTACGATAACAAGACAAGGCACTAAACGTATCCGATCATCTGATCGCCAATATCGTGTCGATGTCGGGTCGGTGTCGTTATCAGCTAATGTATTGTGTGTGTGCGTGCGTGTGTTTATTTTGTGACAATTAATTCATTTTATATAAAAAATAAACAACATTTTTAACTTTTCATATACCTACTGTTATGGGAGAGTTCGTAGAACGTACAACGACAAACATGAAGTTTAGGCCTCTTCTGTCATCTATGGTTTTAATAAAAATCAATAAAAAAAAACTCATTAATAGTCACCTAACCATAGCCACCCTTGTACAAACTGCTGATTTTTTTAGTGATAGCTGGGGTAGTCATGAATAATCTGTAAGAAGCAGTTCGTGTATCAGTGTTGTGCCAATAAGTTAGTATATGAAGGAACGCAGACGTTTAATAAATTCACGTATAACGAAAAAATTCGCAAGCAATGGGAAATTGCTACTGACGAGTGTTACTTGCGCGTTTCGACCTCAGGAGGAGCTGCTTCTCACACGGATAACTCTGTCACTTGCTCGCTAGTCCAGCTAGCCAGCCAGTCGCGTCACCAGTCCTAAATCTCTTATTTTGGTCGCCGAGACCAAAACTACAAACAGTGTACAGTGAAGATTGATAAAATGTGGCTGTTATTTTAGTATATTGTGATGTCTTATGACTTTCACGCGAATGAAGTCACGGACAGAAACTAGTTTCAGATAAACATGACTTTGCGGTAGTAAGGTGAAAGTTTAAAATTGCAATAGTGCTACTGGGTATCTCAACGGTCACGCAAAATGTAATTTTGATAGAAAATATCAAAGTCGTAATTTCATTCGTTATAAAAAGAACTATTGTGCAAAATTGCATGCTTCTAGACCCAGCCGTTTAGGTTGTGCATTGTCTGTCAGTGAATTTAAGAATTTTATCAAGTGAATTTAAGAAAAAAAATGGCGAATTTCCATACAAACTTTCATCTTTATTTCGTCGGGATTTTTGTTAAGTTGGATGGGCTAAAAATGGTCTTACTATTTCGCTTATACTGTGACCATATTTTTTGTTTTAGATATTTCCCACCGCTCATGAAGATTCATAAATATTGACAGCTATTTATGAAGTAACAATTGACGTACTTTATTGTCAAGTGACGTACCTAATTTCGATGTCCTAAAATAATAGATTCGATAAATTAAAGCTGTAGCAAGCTATAATTTATCGAATCTATTATTTTAGGACATCGAAATTTTAGAACGACATTTTATCGTATACAGTAGTTTCGTATACGATATCGTAAACAGTGACTTTTTGTATCTAAAACTGAGTTGTTCATACTGAGCCAATACGATAAAATCACGCATTCAAGAAAAATAATTGTGTTGCTGGCTCCGCTATTCGAAAAATATTATTATATTTTATTTGTCTTACGTTTAGTATCAGTTTCTCAATTGATTAAGAGTGTTATGTTTTATCTGTGTCAGTTTCATATCAGTTGATCAATTGTTAAAGTGTTGGTAAAATGAGTGATTCTGGAAGTTACGCATTTTAATAAATAAAATAGAAATGGCGCCGTTGCAAATTAAACATTATTTAGTAATAATAACAAGTGCAAGTATATTTGTTGAGAAAATACAACGACGAAATAAGAAAAATAAGAAAATTATTTAATATCCTTACTTCTGAATTTATAACAATATAATTACGATTTTTATCGTGTTCCATACATTTGTTCATGTTAGTACCTATAGCACATTTGTTTGAAACACCATTTCTTTTTAAAATTTTCTTTGTTCTTGCGAGAGGGATAGTTGTTTGAAATATTCAATATACAACCGACAACCGGACAAATTGTAGGTATATGATGTGTTTATTAATGTAGGACATGATATTAGCAAAGACAATTCCATAGAGAGTGAATATAGTAACATGGATGAATCTGATAAGAAAATATAAAAAAAACTTCTTCATAAACGACGATAAAAAATTATATAAAACTCGCACTTGACTATAATTTTATCGATTATAATTTATAATGTGTCTAACACTATTTTAAGATGACAATTAAACGTCATCATATCGCATAGAAATTATCTCACTTTCGAAAACAATATTATGAATTAAAACTATATTAAAATTACCTAATATTTTTTCTGAGCTATCGCAATTTCATATCTAATGTGTTCTTCTTTTATTAGATTTTTTTTTAACAACTGCAGAGAGAGCGTATTTTTAAAAAATTTGACACAGGTCGACCTCCGATGACGTCCCGCAGGACTCTGAGCGCGAGCCGATTTAGCCGGATTTACTATATTTGGGTTTATTTAAAAAAAATCTACTAAACTTAAAAATCTAATCTTTAAATAACCTCTAAAATACGATTACTTCATCATTTATGCAATTTTCATATTATTTTGTGCTGTAATTAGGAAATGAAACGAAAAATGGTTTTGAAATCGACCCTGTTTCAGATTTTTTTTTGATCGAGCAAATTACAATATATCGTGTTTTGAACCTTTAATTTCCCTCAAACAAGGATGTATCTATGACATATATCTTTTTCAGTACCTAAATACACTAATCTGACCATTTAAAATTGATTTAAAAACAGGCAAATTCGTAAGACCTCCCCTTAAATGATAATATTATATGCACGAAATGTTTTGTCAAACACACACCGCAAAATGACTAATAAGGTCTTCATAGATATTATTAGTTGCCAGTACCTACCTAACGTATTGTTTGCATGTTGTGCATATCCTAAAGAGGAAATCACTGTATGTTATAAGACACCAGTAAGCTGATGTGAAATTATTTGGGTTTGAAGTATTTCGGCGACCCGTTCCATCGGTAAAAGGTGTTGTAGATGAAGCGACCATCGATGATTCTACTTAACAAACTATACGGAATCGGCGTTAGAGGAATAGCTCACAAATGGTTCGCATCCTACCTGCAAAACCGAGAACAATTCGTAGAAATTGACTATTGGGATCACGAATTCACGACACAGGGCAACACAGCCATATACGTTCAAATGCGCTTTGTGTTAAAAATTCAATTCCTCAAGGTAGTGTTGCAGGGTGTTTATTATTCTTGATTTATATAAACGACCTCCCTAAAATTATGACGGAATCGTGCGTATTGTTCGCTGATGACATCTCAATATTGACTTCTTGCAATGACTCTGAACGCCTACATGACACTAAATAAAATAATGGTAAATATACAAGATTGGATGAAAGACCATAACTTGGAAATTAACTTTTTGAAAACGAAAATAATGCAATTTAGGCCTTACCAAAAAAAAACAATTTTTATAAATTTTACTTTTGACGGTATTACAGTGGAATGTGTAGAAACTTTTACCTTGCTAGGTCTGGAGTTAGATACATATATGACGTGGAAAGCTCATATTCAGAAAATAAAATCGAAACTTTCTAGTTTCATATATGCACTACGTGAGCTCAAAAAGACAACCGATTTAAAAACTGCCCTATCCACTTACTATGCGTATGCATACGCATGGCTAAAGTATGGAATAATTCTTTGGGGTAATAGTGTTGACAGCAACGAGTTGTTTATACTACAAAAAAAGTGCATTAGGATAATGGCCCATATTGAAAACGACGAAAGTTGTAGACCTTATTTCAAGAAACTGGACATTTTGACCTTGACATCAATATATATTTTAGAAGTCTGTAAATTTGTAAGACAGTATCCAAACTTTTTTATCAAAATATCTGACCAACCTCGGCGATATGCACCGCGTTCACGTTTCGAAAATACTCTCGTATTGCCCCAATCAAAACTAAAACTACATAGCACTAGCCCTCACGTCACGTCAATAAAAATTTATAATAAAATTCCTAAGGTGATTAGAATGGAAGAAAATGACAACTTATAAAGCGAGTCAGAAAACTATTAATTGACAATTGTTATTATACATTAAATGACTTTTTGAATGATGACATAATAATGGATTAACTTGTATTATTTATTATTATTGACATTTTGTATTATTGTATTGTATTAGAATAACATCTTAATCATGACTGTATTTGGATTAATTTTATTATTATATTATTTTATTTTAACATTATATTATTTTAATTTTAATGACATGATGTATTTAACTATAATTTTATTTTGACTTTTATTCTCTATTTTAATTTTTATTTTCGCTTATTAAAATTAATTCATTATTTTCTAATTACTACTGATAATTTTATGCTACTATCAATATTAAAAAAAAAAAAAAAAAATTGTTGTGCCCGACAGGGTCCATGTGAACTATATTTTATTATAAGATCTTGTAAAACACATGTGATTTGCAATAAATAATTGAATTGAATGAACGGTGTTTTCGGCGAATAGTTCTATCGGCGATGGATTTATTCGTGGAACCAACCGTCGCCTACGAGTGATTTCGGCGAACCGTACCATCGGCGAATAGTGATTCGCTATACCGTTCTGAGCTCTCCGGCCACGTGGTGTGCTCGCTCGTGGTGTGGTTGTGGTACGTGTGAAGAAGCCCTTAGTGTCGTAGCGCGATATTAAACAGCCTATAACCTTCCTCAAGAATTGGGCTATCAAAAGATGTAAAAACACGACTAGTAGTTCCAGAGATTAGCGCTTTCAAACAATAAAACAATTAAAGCATTGAACATAAGTACCTTGTTGGGGTCTACAGCTTCAAAGAAGCCAGTCCAGGGCGTATCGATCCACTCCCTGATACTGAGCTTGGTAATTTTTTTAGCGAGATCAAAGTGAGTGTTGAGTGTGTCCAAGTACTCCTTTTCCCATCTTTTGATGTCGCTGTCGCTGGCAACGCCTTCCGCTTTCAGCTTCTCTGCGTACAGTAGATCCACTGCAATCAGACGTGAGTGCTTTTTAGTTTCAAGAGGGGCAACGGAGCAACTGTCTGGGCGGGTCTTTGAGCTTCCTAAATTAAGTGACTTAGTACTGACCTGTCTTCATAGACTGGATCTTCTTGTACATGAAGGGCTGCGTGAACATGGGCTCGTCCTCCTCACTGTGGCCGTGTCTCCGGTAGCAGACCAGGTCCAGGACCACGTCTTTCTTGAACTTGCATCGGAACGAGATGGCCACACGCGCCACGTAGGCCACAGCCTCCGCGTCGTCGCCGTTCACGTGTAAAATTGGCGCGTCGATGGCTTTTGCTATATCTAGATCAGAAAGAACGCAAAAGAAGTAAAAAAATCTCCCTAATCTAGATCGACCATAATCTAGTTACGCATTTAGTGATAGGGTGGTGGCAACATACCTAGGGAATGCAATCTCAATCTCGACCCTTTTTTCGAGATTAAATCTCGTAGACAAGATAAGTCTCGTTATGAAATCTCGAACGACATATCGAGGCTGAGTGCTCTTAGCATACTATGCTTCTTGAGAAGCCATTTTCAATGTAATAATCAATGGGTTTTTTTATAATTTGTGTGATGTGTGTGTGTATTGATTTGTGGCGTTATATAGGTATGCATGCGTAATGCAGATAATTCTTACAGTTTTAAGTTTAAACAAATGATAATTTTCTTTTTGTTTTGGGATTCGTTTGTTTTTTTTATAAACGAAATATATCACGATTTCAAGTGTATTTTAATTACATTAAGTTGAAAATTTCATTATTAAAAAACCGCATTATTTCAAAAAGTTGGTGAAATCTCGATCTTAAAAATCTCGAAAACGAAATCTCGCCTGGTTGTCGGGCGAGATCTCAAATTGGCTATCTCGACTCAAGAATGCATTCGCTAATCATCATACCCGAGCAGTACGGTGTGCTCCTGGAGAAGCGCGGGTCGGTGGTGTAGCCGATCTGGTTGTTGCAGATGATGTGTATGGCGCCTCTCGTGGTGAAGGCGGGCAGGTTGCTGAGCGTGAATGACTCGTACACCACGCCCTGGCCGCACACGGCCGCGTCGCCGTGCATCACTATTGCCATCACCTGTCAGATAACACTATAGGATTTCACCTTCATGTCCATCATCCCAATTTATTTGGGATCGCCCGCAACATGTCATTTTCTTAGTATAAAAAGTTAAGTTACGCATACAATCAAAATTGAACTTTAGTAGATTTATTGGATCTTTTTCTTTCCATGTATAGACCAGTTACGTACCTAATTGGAACATTTTCGCTCTATTCATTTTTTATTAGTTATTCATGTATTTTAAAGATTATTGGAAACAAAAATAAGATTACTCGGCTTTTATGTCTAAAATAATTATTGACAGTAAGAAAATATAGTTTATTATGCAGATACAAGATATTTTTTCTCTAAATCAATTATTACTTTAGATAAAAATAAATAATAATTTAGACTTACGACATTTAGTTCAGTGCTCGAAAAAAAAGTTGAATATCGCGTGCGCTTTTGGTCGTGACGTGAGCGTGACCAAAGAGCGCACGCGATATTCAACTTTATTACTGATGTGTTAACGTTTAGCACATAGTGGAGTGGTGGGGGTGCAAGGGGAGGAGTTTGTGTGGAAATTGTCTTTAGAGTACCTGGTCTTAAGTACAATTTCATGTAATAATATGTCTATTAAAATAAACAATTTAAACTGAAACTAAAAAAAAAACCTGGACAAGTTTGAGTCGAACTCGTACACGAAGGGTTCAAATTGTCTTTAGAGTACCTGGTCTTAAGTACAATTTCATGTAATAATATGTCTATTAAAATAAACAATTTAAACTGAAACTAAAAAAAAAACCTGGACAAGTTTGAGTCGAACTCGTACACGAAGGGTTCAAATTGTCTTTAGAGTACCTGGTCTTAAGTACAATTTCATGTAATAATATGTCTAATTAAATAAACAATTTAAACTAAAACTAAAAAAAAACCTGGACAAGTGTGAGTCGAACTCGTACACGAAGGGTTCCTGCACCACCGTTCAATATTTAGTAAAAATGCCGAAAAAACACGTTTCTTGTATTTTTATTTTTAACTTTTTTTATAGCTGTAATAGAAATACACAATCTATGAAAATTGTGACTGTTTAGGTATATCTATTACGGTTCATGTCCACCCTTGGGTGGACATCAAGAGGTGGGTACTGCTGCACGCCGACAAACAAGCCTCGGCATGGTTCGTAGTGGTCGGTGTCCCAGTGGACCAAATCCCGACTCTGATGGAGGCCAGACGCCGCCTCTCTATTGGTCTAGGGGCGGTGTACGTGAAGTTCCAGGGTCGGAACGGTAGGTTCACAGACGTGCCTCAGGGTTGGGATCCCGCCACGCGAACCGTCTGCGAGCCGCTGGAACTGCCGCAGGCACCTGCAGGGGAGTCCACTCCCCCTTCAAGCAACCCGGAAGCATTCGCGGCTGAACCTGCTGCTGCAGAGTCGGCCGCCCCTGCCGCCGCCACCGTGGGAGCCGTCCCCTCATCGGG
The DNA here is from genome assembly GCA_963853775.1 of Xanthia togata. Lineage (NCBI taxonomy): Eukaryota > Metazoa > Arthropoda > Insecta > Lepidoptera > Noctuidae > Xanthia > Xanthia togata. Next base: position 3,210,903 of record OY970802.1, on the reverse strand, counting down.
CGAGGAGCTGGACGACATGATCCTGTCCCCGGCTTCGGGCCCGGGGGAGGACGGCTTTGACGAGGGCGACCTATTTGCTGGGCTGAGACTTGGGGGGGATGAAGAGGGTTCGACCAGCGATGGCGTCCCCTTCGTCGGCCTGTAAAGTCCTCCAGGCAAACCTCCATCACAGTCAAACCGCGACGGCTCAGCTTCGCAAGTGGCTGGAGGTACAACACACGGCCATTGCCTTAATCCAGGAGCCGTGGATTAGGGCTGGCCGCATACAAGGACTCTCCAATCTTGGCGGTAAGCTCCTATTCACCTCAGATCACGAACACCCCAGATCGTGCATCTATGTCACAGGTAACCTTAAAACACAGCTCTTAACTGACTTCTGTTGCAGAGATGTCTCTGCAGCTAAGCTGCTTATACAGCGCGACGATGCAATGGAGGTGGTGATCGTTTTCGTCTCGGCCTACATGCCCGAGGCGGAGGCGCCGCCTCCTCAGGACCTCGCCCGTCTCGTGAGCCATTGCGAGAATTGTGGGTTCGAGGTCGTCATCGGGGCCGACGCAAATGCACACCACCAACTGTGGGGTATGGACACGCAAAATGAGAGGGGTAAGGCCTTGGTTGACTACTTATTCTCGACTAACCTATCCCTACTAAACACTGGCTCCGAACCAACTTTCGTAACCAGGCGAAGCCGCACAATCATTGATCTCACTCTGGCAACAGAGAGCGCGGCGGAAATCATCACCGGTTGGCAGGTATCCAAAGAGGCCTCCTGCTCTGACCACAGATGGATCCGCTTCGACATCCAGGTCTGTGTGCCACCTACAACGCCACGGCGCCACCCGCGTAACACGGATCGAGCCACCTACAAACGCAACCTTGACTGCAAGCTTGCGAGAATAAACAACCCGTCGACATGGACGGACACGACACAGATTGAAGTACAAGTAAGCCATCTTACTAAATCAATCATAGACAGTTATCAGACTGCATGCCCAGAGACCACGCCGCGGAATACACCGGGTAAACAACCCTGGTGGGGCGCGGATCTGGAACGCAAGCGTAGCAAGGTAAGAGCTGCTCTGAATAGAGCTATGAACACATGTGCGGATGAGGACTGGGATAAATACTATGCGGCCAAATCCAGCTACAAAAAATGCATCAGATTCAGGAGCACCTCGGGATGGCGCAAGTTCTGTGGCAGCATTGAATACTGTCAGCAAGCAAACCGGGTAAGGAAGGTGCTGGCACAACAGTATACACCTGGGCCCACCACCCTTCGCAAACCGGATAACACATTCACGACGTCACCTGAAGAAACAAGACGCGTCCTAATTGAAGCTCACTTCCCAGGTTGCGTCTTCGCGCAGGTAATTGACTGGCATGATGAAACTCAAACACCATCAGACAATGATTGGCGCTACACACACAGGTTGATCACGTTGGAGAAAATCCAATGGGCCATCCGGAGCTTCCATCCTTTTAAGGCAGCTGGTCCAGACGGTGTGTTCCCCGCCTTATTACAGTGGGGGGGAGCTGCTGTTGCAACAAGATTGGTGCCCTTAATGAGAGCGTGCCTTGCCTTTAGATATGTTCCCAAAGGATGGAGGGAAGTGAAAGTCATATTCATCCCAAAGCCAGGTAAGGGTGACAGACGCCAAATCCCACCGACCAATAAGCCTGACCTCCTTCTTACTAAAGACTCTGGAAAGGCTTTGTGATAGGGAACTGAGGGACGGTGCTCTGATAACAATACCGCTACATAGTAATCAGCACGCATACAGCTCAGGTAAGTCGACTGAATCTGCTCTTCATCTGGTGGTCAGGCAGATAGAGGAAGCGATTCATCAAAAAGGCACCTGCCTGGGCACTTTTATAGACATCGAAGGTGCCTTCGACAAAACCAACTTCTCCAGTATCAACAGTGCCCTCTCCAGACATGGAGTGGAACAGGTACTAACGGACTGGATTACGAATATGCTAAGCAAGCGAGTGGTTCGCCTTGAGGACGAGCAGCAGCTGGCCATGATAGCCAGAGGCTGCCCCCAGGGAGGGGTGCTGTCCCCTCTTCTATGGAATTTGGTGATTAATGACCTCATCACCAAACTCAACGACGCTCGGTATTACACAATAGGATATGCAGACGACCTCGCAATCCTGGTCTCGGGGAAGGTGACGGGAACGATCTGCAACCTTACTCAGCAAGCACTACGTATTGTAGAAAATTGGTGCAGGGAATTCGATATATCGGTGAACCCCACTAAAACCGAACTAGTCATGTTTACCCACAAACGAGCTATGGGCCCTTTCCGCCTGCCCAAACTGTTCGAAACAGAGCTTCAGTTAGCCAGCGAAGTCAAGTACCTCGGGGTCATATTAGACAGTAAGCTGAACTGGAGCAGTCATTTAGACAATAAGTTAAACAGAGCCTGCATCACCTTCTGGCAGTGCAGGAGAATGATAGGTAAGAAGTGGGGCCTATCCCCCAAAATAATACTATGGCTGTACACAGCTGTGATACGCCCCATGATAGCCTACGCGGCCGTGGTCTGGTGGCCCCGCACCCAGCTGGTTACAGCCTCCAACAAACTACAACGCATGCAAAGACTGGCCTGCATGGCGACCACAGGCTGCATGAGGACTACTCCGACTGCTGCAATGGAAGCCTTGCTGGGACTACCACCGCTGCACCTGTTTATACAGCAAGAAGCGTCGATGGCGGCAGTACGCCTAAATGCAGCAAATCTCTGGGGTAAGAGAGATACACAACACACCGCGCTGCTTGAGGGACTCTACAAGGAGTTCCCCATTGCGAAAGCCATAAATGACCGGGTACCGAAACAATTTATCTTTGATAAAAAATACAGAATCCAACTTCACGAGGATCGCCGATGTGAGGGCTTGCGCCCAACAGAGCTGCGCATCTTCACGGATGGATCCAAAACAGGTAGTGGTACAGGTGCTGGAGTCTTCTCGGAGGACCTCAACATCCACATAGCTACATCATTGGGAGTCCTTAACACAGTGTTCCAGGCCGAATGCATGGGTATTTCTTTTGCCGCTTCGGCTATTCTGGCTAGGGAAGTTAAGGACCACTCGATACGCATACTCTTAGACAGCATGGCTGTTCTGCAAGCGCTTAAAAGTCACATTGTGGACTCTGGACTTATATTCGAGTGCCACCAGCGCCTTAACCAGGTGGGTGACCTCAACAAAATAACCATTCAATGGATCAAAGGACACAGCGGTTCGCTGGGGAACGATGCTGCAGATGAACTTGCCAGAAGAGGATCGAGCCTGGCACCAGTGGGGCCCGAACCCATCGTGCCACTCCCCTTCGGTTACCTACGCACTCTGGTAAGGAAACGAACTAGAGATCAGCATCAGAAACTATGGTCGGACCAAGGCGAGTGCAGAGAGGCTAAGGAGGCACTACCCTCAATCGATGACCGCCTCACGAAAAAGGTTCTTCGACTAACTAAACAACAGCTGCGTGTGATTACAGCAGCTATAACTGGCCATGGGCCATTTAATAAACACCTCTTTGTCATAGGAGTCACAGACAGTCCGCTCTGCAGAGCCTGCATGGAGGACGACGAGGCAGCAGCTCATGTGCTGTTAAACTGCCCGGTGGTCGCCACTTACAGGGCAAAATACTTCGGTAACCCAGGTACCCTACGCGAGATTGCCAATAATACCAAGGCGTTGCTGGCATTCTTTGAGGAGCTGGGGTGGATTGAATGACCGATTTTTCCCACCCGTACGCAAAATACGCGCTTTGACGTGGAGTTGCGGAAACCAGCCCGTATCACCTATTACCTATTACCTATTACGGTTCATGAGATAGGGACAATATGGAAAGTAGGCTTATTTGTTGAAAAAATTACCTACGTTCCATTTTTAAAAGATCGCGGCGACCATTCGTCTCGACAGGTCACCCGAAACTGACAGCACTGAGCACCGCGACAATCGCTTTGGGGTCTCGTCAATGAGCGCGTCTTTAGGAGTGTGCCGTTTAAAACATTTACTACGTAGTTTCTGTACTGTCCATTTTACTGTCCTTATACTGTGGCAGAGGCTTAGTTATATAGCTCCGTTTGGCACTCTTGGGGTATGGAACCCAAAAAATACATTTTCTAAACAAAATAAACTATATTCCATAATGCGTGCTAACACATAAGAAGCGGAGGCGGTGGCTGAACTTGTTGTTCTCACACACTATTATCTACATATTTTTTTTCGTTTCTCCTTCCCTGGCCCTGGTAGTCATTATTAAAATAAGAGTACGTAACTGATGTCTATGACGTCTACGGCGTAACGTAGGCGACGTCTACGACGTAACGTAGCCGACGTCTGCGACGTATATAACCGTCGTCTTGGTAGCATAGAATTTTTACGTAGCCGAAACAAGTTAATTCCGTTGGTTTTCTTGCCTATCTGTGTGACTGCTTAGATGAATGGATTTTTATACATAAATCTCGATATTTTGACCATTGCACTCATGTGGACCCGTGAGGCGGGTTGAAGTATAACATAAATAAAACTGACCTTGTTTCCGTTGTCATCACCGGTCCAGAACTGCTCTGCCCTCGCTTTGCCCAACACGACGGGGGACACGACCTCCAAGTGGGAGGGGTTGGCGCTCATTGCCACCTTTATGTACTTGTTGGTCCGCCGTATGAACCGATGGATGTGTGTGCCCAAATGGTACTTCACGTCGCCGGATACCTGTTGGTAGTGAAGCCCAGAGGGTTTTTGAGCAAGCATAGATATACAGGGTGAAAAGTTGATAGCTGAGTAGGTGCGGCATGGCGAGAGAACACCGAAATTGAAAAGTTTCAGAGAGGAGCCCCGTGGTCAACCACTAATAAATGTACCCACTTGAGAAGTACGCATCATTTCCCTATTATAATTTAAGTGCATGATAAAGTGATAAAGAGACGTAATTAGTAGGTACCTGGTTGTATGCAACAAATCGAGCTGTATCCTGAGCCGAAAGATGCGTAAACTATTTTGTCCATCGCAATGCGGCTGGCTAAGAAATAATTCAAAAATGTGTTCCATTTTCAAACTTTTATTCTTTTGTTTAAGTGATTTTCATTGTAAGATTTATGCATTGTATTGTGAATTTTTTACATAACCATGGCGTATCAAAATAATTTAGATTTAATGGAAGCATACTTTTTGTACCACAAAAACATAACATTAGCCTTACAATGGCACCGCGAATGAAATGGTTGGTGGATAATCTGCAAAATTTGGGACGTTTCGATCATCGCTTACCACAACCGCGGCACCAAATGATAAACACTGACGATGAACTCGACATTTTTATACACTTTGAGGCAAATCCTAAAAGTTCAATGAGAGAAGGTGAAGATGTTATCGGAATTTCGAAAAGCAAAATACACCGTGTACTAAAAAAATACAAATTTAAAAGATACATTGAATGGCGAATAGTACAAAAATTACTGCCCGGTGATGCTGAAAGACGACTTATTTTCTGCCATGAAATCGAGAGGCTCATCCTAGAGGATCAGTATTTTCTAAATAATATTATCTGGTCAGACGAGACAAACTTCAGCAATAATGGTATGTACAACCGACACAATAGTCGCATTGGTCCCTTGCGTATCTACGAGACTAATAATCAAGTGCGTTTTTCGTTCGTTCAACTGTTTGTGTGGGATTGTAAAAAACCGGGTCCTCTTAGTAAATTTTTACGAAGGCCATTTGAATACGGAAAGGTATTTAGAAATACTTGAGATTTTGAGAAATGAGATAAATAATCTTCCGGTTGCAAAACGACATTAACCTTACTTTTCAGCAAGATTGGACTCCGGCTCATAACAGTCACAGAACAAGGGACTATCTCAATGAAAACTTTCATCCCTGGATCGGGACAAATGGACGAATAAGATGGCCGCCGAGATAGCCAGATCTAACCCCGTTAGTTTTTTTTTTATAGAGTTCGTAAAAAATTTAGTTTACAAGAACCACTATGAAAGTGTCCACGAGCTACAAGCAGAACTTAGACGTATTATTCTAAATATCCCCCCACAACAAGAAAAAAAATCGACAGGGAGCGAACAGTGAAATAATCAAAAGAGTGCGACTTTGTATTCAACAGGATGGGACTAATTTTGAGCATTTGATAAATTGATTAATTTTGTATTAAAAATGTTAAAATTCATGGTCGTCCTTTTATTTTTGACAATATGTTATTTAGCAAAAAATTATCCTTATAATGAAGCCTTTCGATCGGTACGATAAAGCTACAGGTGGGTGATTTCTCGTGGTAGGGTAGGTAGGGTAGGTAGGGTAGGTAGGGTAGGTAGGGTAGCTAGGGTAGCTAGGGTAGCTAGGGTAGCTAGGGTATAGCTAGGGTAGCTAGGGTAGCAAGGGTAGCAAGGGTAGGTAGGGTAGGTAGGGTAGGTAGCGTAGGTAGGGTAGGTAGGGTAAGTAGGGTTAGATAAGTAGATAAGTACTTAGTGCTATCCGTGTGAAGCCGGGGCGGGCAGCTATATACACACATCAACACGGTCTAGGGATATTTTTAAAAAAGCGAATTACTATCAATGTGTTAATTATTTATATGACATGTATATATTTAAAAGATACGTTATTTAATATTCTACCATTTTTTAATAATGGTTAAGGTACTTAGATTAAAATTTCAGGATTTTATGGAAAAAAAATGAAGCATAGACGGAAACCGTATATGAATTAACTTTTAATTTGTGAGTAAAAACTGAAAAAAATAGAAAAATCATTTAATTTGTGTTTATAAACTTGAATTTAGTAGTCTGAGAAAGCGCCCATGATGTTCATAACACATCGGCAACGATTCGGCATGCTCAGAACAAGGTTGTCAATGTCTTGCTGCGGAATATTGTCCCATGTCCTTCTGAGGTGCGCAAAAAGTTGATCTTCTGTAGCCAGATTTTCAGGAACTTCCTTCAGAGCTCTTCTTTGCAGCATATCCCACGCATGCTCAATGGGATTTAGATCTGGCGATTGAGCAGGCCAGTCTAAGGCCCTAACATTATGTGTATGTAACCAAGCTGCTACCGTTCTCGCCGTGTGTGACCGGGCATTGTCGTGCATGAGCAGGAAATCTTGCCCCATTTGTGTTCTGTGGGGCAAGATTACGGGCCCCAGCACCTGTTGGACGTATCGTTCTGCCGTCATATTGCCCCGCACCCAAACGAGATCCGTCCGTCCTCCAAGACGAATTCCTGCCCAAACCATAATTGTTCCTCCTTGGTATGGGTGAACTTCCTGAGGGTTCTGGAGACGGCTCCATCGTCCAGGAACTCGCCAAACACGCGTCCTTCGTGAATCTGGATGGAAGCCGAACCAGGATTCATCCGTGAACAGCACATTGGACCATTGCTCACGGCCCCAGTCCACGTGGTTCCGAACCCATTCTAATCGTCGTCCACGATTGCCTCTCCGTAAAGGTGGGACCCGGAGTGGTCTACGAGAGCGTAGATTGCTTTCATGCAGTCGCCTTCTTACAGTTTGGTCACTCACAAGCACTTGGTGTTCCACTCGCAGCCTTTGGACCAATTGAGTCGCCGTTGCATTTGGTTGAGCTCGCGCAGTAATTTGCAAAAATCGGTCTTGTCTGGGGGTAGTGATGCGACTTGGCCCCCGGTGCCTCTCCGCTACTTTACCTGTGGCACGATAGCGTGTCCACAATCTTGAAATTACATTTTGATGGGTCCCTATGGCCTCAGCAACATTACGCTGAACAGATCCAGCTTCCAGCATTCCCACAGCTCGTAACATCTCCGCCCTCGTCAAATGTCGGCGTTGCATGGCTACAATACCTCAATTTTAACTTTATCTTTCGTTTAAAAATGAAAAAAAACTGTAACTAAACGTAATTCGTATTGTTTTCTAAATTTCGCACAAATGAAAATTCCCTCTCCTATACATCAAGACATTTTTATGCCACCGAAACAAAAGAATTTTCAAAAAATTTAATTTGGAATTAGTCTGAGATAAATTACAAACAAATCGGTGTATAAAAGATTCCAATGCGGCCAGTACTTTTCGAGTTATTTAATTGAGTATGAAATATCCCTAGACCGTGTTGATGTGTGTAGTAATTAATAAATAACTACATCAAGGATTCATAGCAATGAAACATTCAAAATAATAATGTACGTAGGTATAACTTTCGTGGCTAATCCATGAGGGGGTACTGCCGTAAGTGTCACGTCGTCTAATAGCTTCTATAGTGTTAATTACCCTATCGGTACTGGCAGGTTATTCCATACTTTTGACGCCGCATAACGAAAGCTGCCGCTACTCCGAGAGTTGTTGTGAGCAGTGCCATCTCCCGCATTCCCGTCTACTCGTAACCCAACTTAACTTGTTGAATAGGTAGTCCGGGTTTCATATATTTAACTATACCGAAAAGAAGGCAAGCCAATTATTGTAGTTTGCGTCTGGACTTCATTTTCAGAGTAAAGTGTTTGTTAAGAAAAGTTAATTACATGGCTTCTGCGAGGAACAGAACCGAGCACAAGCGTTTTCTCGGCTCGCGCCGCTCGGGGTGGGTTTTGACCTAACCTAACCCATTTCACCTAGTTCAAATTTTTCGACAGTATATAATCTAATGGAAATAATACTATAGGTATGCGTAGAATCCGCCTTTTCATTGCCTTATACAAACAAATGTGCCTGTACTACAAACCGCTGTGTTGCAGCTGGGTTCGCACAGAGTATTACTGAGCCATTCGCAAGATCATGCAGGCTGTCTGTGTTTCATCCACCTTTGTACGTAAACCCCGGAATTTTCAAGTTCTCGGTTGTGTTAATCAGTAGGTAGGTACTCACATTTTCCATGGGCTCCATCAGCTTGAACTGAGCAAAAACGTCACACAGCTGCTTACGACACACATTCACCAGCATGTTCAGACGACCTGAATGAAAATACTCGTAAGATACTGAATATTATTGTAGATTCGAAAGTGGTAGACAACCTTAGATCAATTTTTAGAGTTCCGTAGTCAACATGGAACCCTTATAGTTTCGCCATGTCCATCTGTCTTGTCTGTCGGTCCGCGGCTTAACGCAGACTCTTAGTACTAGAAAGCTGTAATTTGACATGGGTATACATATAGATCAGAAATCAGAAATCATTTATTTTGCAAAGACTGTGGGTACAAAAATAAGGTGTTCACATTTTAATAAATAGTTCTTCCACACTCTACCTTACGGCATGCAAAGGTAAAAAGTAGTTATAAAAGTTTCTAGATTCACCCAGTTGAACAAAAAACAAAAGTATACATATAAACAAAGGTACAGTGGATGGATGGAACAAACATCATTCATGCATGAACACAATAAGTAAAACATAATAATCTAATTCTAAAAATAGTAATAAACAAAATAAATAATTAATTAAATTTGCATCAAAATTGATAGATTACCTAATACAACATTATAAACTCATACCAATAAAAATTAGGGCACCTCCCTTGCACGTAAAGTGGGGATAGTATATATTTTTCTCATCTACCCCTTGGTGTGGGATATCGTTGGATATTGCGGATCTGTGAAATCTATTGTTCAATTTAAAGATCCGTTTGCATAATAATAAGCTTTACAGTGGAAATTTTTGGAAAACTAAATTTTCGCAAATTCTGAAACAATAATAATGTTACAGTGGGTCGTCCTTAGAAGATAGACATATAAATGCGATAGCGGACTTTTTCGTTGAACTTTTTAAGATGATTAATCCTGTAGAACACAGATTTTATGAACCTTTTACGGCTACGCGGCGCACGCCAGTACAGCTCATGATTGGCGGCATAACTTTTTCCGACGTCTTCAACAATAATTGTCTTAAGTCAGCTAATTTATACTAAACATTAATGAATTATGCACTAAAACCTTCCGCATGAATCACTCCGTCCAATGGTAAAAACCGTTTGAAAATCCGTTCGGTAAATTTTAAGTTTATCGCGTTCAGACAGACAGACAGACACGGCGGGGGACTTAGTTTTATAATATGTAAGGTTAAGGATGAGTAGGTACAGCCCGATTCAAACTTAATGGCGGCTCGGAACATGAGGCGAGTCGCTGCGCATGCGCAGTAACAAATTCATGGGGCAGCGGGGGTGAGGAGTGCGGTACTGCGCAGCGAGCAGCTAAATTCCGAACCGCCATTAACTTTGAATCGAAATATAATTATTTTCTATCTACGCATACCAATCCGCACAAGTTTATACATATAAAAGGCTCACTGTTTCTGACAAGGGGATGCTAAAATATGTTTCATCGTACCGCTACATAGACGCCAACACCAAGTGTCACATAAGCCTTTCAGGGAATACAGATGTGACGTTATGTTATGTTTAATATGGGTAAGTAACCTCGATGCTGCATGGCCATGAGGATGGACTTCACACCGAGCCGCGTGCTGACGTCAACGATCTCCTCCAGCATCACAATCATACTCTCGCCGCCTTCCAGCCCAAACCTCTTCTCAGCAGGCCATTTTGTCGCGAAGTACTTTTCCAGACTACATCAGACAGACTTATGATGCAATAACAACTTTATTACTGCGGTAATAATCGTAAGGTAATCAGCGTGGTAATGTCGTCATGGCCCAGTGGTAAAGGCCTAGCCTTTCGTGCACGAGGTTGTGGGTTCAAATCCGGGCAAGTACCAATGTGACTTCTTTCAATTCTTATGTACTTTCTGAGTTTACATATTTGGGACATTACTGACATCGGTGAAGGAAACATCGAGACGAAACCTGGACTATAGTTAATATAAGTCTGAAATCGCCAACCCGTTGTCGAGAAGAATCTAATCGAATTATTATTTTAATTTTTAACAGGAAATTAAAACTCTACCCCACCACCCACTTTTCGTAGAACACATACTCCATGCCACCATACATATTGGAAGTGAACCCTCCGGGAGGGTTAGCGGCTTTACGTTTGCGCTAAAGTTACCCGAAGGGGACAGTTCACGGCATTAGGCTTAAAACCGTGTTATAAAACACTGTAAAACGAAATAAAATAGTGTTTTCAGGGGGTCTAGTCGCTATACGTAGTTTCCAACCTTTTAAATCTTTAGAGAATATTATATAACCGTGAATAAAAATGTTAAAAAAATATGAAGATTTTAAAATTAACGCATATACTAATAAATCTTGATTAAATATACACCAGATTTTATTTTCACGGTTTATAATGCTGGATTCGCTAAGAAAAACCTACATTTAAAATGAGCCCCACGCGAGGGCTCCCGGTATCCCATATTTGCGACTAGGTGAACCCTCCAGGAGGGTTCCTGGAACTAAATGTGTTAATTAGCTTAATGGAAATAAATTGAAACTTTGAGAAAAAAAAGTATGTCAGTCTATTAATATACATTGCTATGTATCTCTTTTTTACTTACACGAGACCTAACCTACAATATTTTGTACTGTTCTTGAGCGAGAAAATCGTTGAATGCTAGTCGCTTCCTCGTCGGTGGGAGTCTAATCAAACTAAGGCCCGTATTACAGAACCTCACTCAAAACTCAAGCATTACTTAAAACTTGTTAAAAGCCTTTTGATTGGTTGAAACTAGTTTGAATGAATGCTCCAGTCTTGACTGAGGTAAGTACTTAGTAGTTACAAAACACTCACAATACAGCTTTGGTGAGCCGCCGCATGATTTGTTTCTTTTCCTCGTTGGTCATGTCAAACGCTCCTGGCGTCTCCATTTGTTCCCTGAGGTACTGTACTTGGTCTATGTCATATACGTGCATGTACTCTATGCCAATCGACCGACAGTACACGTTCTCGAGACGACGGATTATTTCCCTAATCAAATTGATAAATAAATCAATATACAGGCTATCTGGTAATTAATGGATAAACTTGAAATGGATTAATTTCATCGTACCTGAGTGTTAATGAGGTTTCTTTGCCTCCAATGTTAGTTCTTGCAGGCAGTGTGAATGTCATGTCCATATGTTCTTCCGCTAAAAAAAATGCATTTTTCAAGTTTCAAGTATTGTTTGATGTTTAAAAAAGGTCGGTTTAAAAAAAAAATGCTTTTATTTTAAAACTGACGCTTATACTTACTAATAAATCTTGTTAAAATATACATTAGATTTTATTTTCACGTTTTTTAATGCTGTATTTGCTAAGAATAACCTACACATGTAAAATGAGCCCTCCGCGAGGGCTCCCAGCATCCCATATGCGACTATGTGAACCCTCCAAGAGGGCTCCCGGCACTGAACTTGTTGAATTAGCTTAATTGAAATAAATTGAAACATTGAGGAAAAAAAGGTATGTGTGTGTCATCTCCGCCGCACGACTGGAGTTTACTCCTTAAAATACGATAGTCTTGGAATATGCAATAGGCAAAGATGGCAAATAAACGCAGCTCATAACTCAAAGTCAAAGTCAAATAATTTATTTCAATTATGCACAAAAAAAAAAGATTCCAAAAGGTAGTTTTTGTATGTTGAAGAATAGCCACGAAACTCCACCGTTACTCTTGTAAAATGTTTTCACAATATCTTGTAGGGTGATTGCGTCGGTTAGCGACCAGTTAGTTGAGTTCCTAACTTTGGACGAATCAAAATATACGCCATTTACACGCAAAGTAGTTGCCGACAATGTAAATTGGTTCTAAATATAGTCTAGTTGTGAAATTAAATATAAAATATCACGCTTCCATTCATAAATTATGAAAAAATTATGGAAAAAGTGCAAAAATAGCCGAAATGCTAGTTAACGACCACTTATTTCGGTTGGCGACCACTAGTACGCCAGATTACGACCACTGTTAAAAAACATAAAAATAAAGTAATAAACCCACTTTTATGGATAAAAAATATTATTTATTTTTCACTTTAGATCAAACATCTAATAATCATAAACATAAATAGTATTTAATCATCGGATTTAACTTTTTTTATTAAATTAATCAAATAAAATAAATCTTTTTCGTTGCGCGATTTAACCTGGTACAAATTTCGATATCCCTTTGGAGCTAAAAATTTATCAAGTTTTAGGGCATAGAGAAGTCACTTTGTCCTGTTCCATACCAATTTGTCCTGGACGATCTTCTTTGAAGGGATTCTTTGATACATGGTTAATGACAAAAAAAATTGACAGTATTCAGAAGCTTCTGCTTCTTAATTGGGAATCCGCACTTGGCAACGGGCAAGCGGGCGGAGTTTCAGTCATGAGAGCTAGAGAGTCTCTTTAACTCCGTCATCCATGAGGGTATAACGCCCGAGGCGTGGAGCAGCGGTGCGATGGTTCTGTTCTTCAAAAAAGGTGACAAAACCTTGCTAAAGAACTATATACCCATCTCACTTCTGAGCCACGAATACAAGCTGTTCTCGAGAATCGTCACGAACCCTCTCACCAGGAGACTTGACGACCCAGCCACCAGAACAAGCCGGATTTCGAAAAGGCTTTAGTTCCGTAGACCACATCCATACTGTTCGGCAAATTGTACTGAGAAATTACTGCAAAGATCGAGGAGTATAATCAGCTACTGTGTTTGGCATTTGTGGACTACGATAAAGCATTCGACACCATCGAAATATGGGCAGTTCTGGCCTCTCTGCAACGATGTTGAATTGACTGGCGCCATATCGTAGTGTTGAGATGCTCGTATGACACTGCCACAATGACTGTTCAGAACCAGGATGAGAAAACGAGCCCCATCCAACTGGTCAGAGGAGCGAGACAGGTGGATGTGGTATCCCTGAAACTGTTTACCAATGCTCCAAGTCTTTTTCTTCCTTTTAGGGACTTGCTTCGGAAGGCTTCATCTTGAAAAAAACTACATAAACGAAATCAAATAATCACATGTGCTCGAATACTGAACATACATAAGCTAAACTTTAGTTTGCGGCCATCGTTCTTTTCGTACTAAATCTTGGTGGTCGCAAACTAGTATCGTACTTTTCTAACTGTATCACATAGCGACCACCTTTTAGGACCAATATTTGTGGATAAATTAAATATGTTTTATCAAAAAAATATGGTCGTTTACTGAAGAATTGCAAGTTTAGGCTTTTACAACACCAAAACCCTAAATAGTGTAACCATAAATAAAACATTGAGAACATAATAAGCAAAACAAAATAAAACTGTGTGAGTCAGAATACGACCACCTGGTGGCTTTCTAACGTATTATTAAAATATGCATTTCAGTAACCGACCACTGGGTTTTAGTTTAATATATGGTAAAAATTGACTTAAATGCAATTAAATAATTGAAATCAATACATAATTGAAGTACCCACGTTTCTAATTTGAGTAAAAAACTTAAAATAAGTAGCAAAACTTAGCTTGGAACGCCGCGCGCCTGGCTAATTTTTTGCTCTTGCGCAGCACATTCACACACCACTTAATCAACACGAGAATTTAGCGTAATTTTTCTTTATTTTGGGTCAAGCGATTCGTATAAAATTTAGTAAATTCTTATTATGTAACTATTCAAATAATATTTAAGACATAGTATTTATTGTTATGTCATTAAGAAATGTTATTATCATTAATTAAAGCAACCTAGTCAGACAAGTGGTCGGTTACCGGAGGTGGTCGCGAAACCGGCGCACTGACCCTATACATTAATTATATAATTCATGTATACAAGATGCGTGCGACGCGAAGCGTGTTTGACGATAAAATTTTCATTCATTGATGTTTTAATTAATGAAAGCATAACTGTGGCATAACGGAGGCTACAGAAGGAAGAGAACCTGCACCCAGAGTATATCGCAAATGTTTGGTGACAATAAGAAATAAGGGCCTAGATTTAACACCTCTCCCAACCCAATCCCATCATTCTCGCAAAAGAAATGTACAATATAACGTAAGATTCGTCAAAATGCTGGAGTAGAGAAAATGTTTGATTACATTATTTGCCTAGTTTATTTGCCGAACTAAAGGGGTAGATATTCAAGTTTCAGTAGTTCGGTGCTTTGTTAGAACCGAACTATCGCAACTGAAAGTTTCAATAGTTCGGTCAACCGGACTGACAACCGAACTACTGCTACTAGAGGGTATTTTTTTGTCCTATAGAAATCCTATAAACGTTTAAAAAACCGTATTCGGGCGCAGTTTATAGGACTATTACGCCCTATAGTCTTTTTGTTAGTCCGGTGAAGTGCAGTTGGAATTTTATAATTATCTTATTAGGTGCTTTTACTGGTGTACTTAATTGAACCATCAGTTGTCATCGTGATGCCATTACTAGAGCTTTCTATTCATGTCTTTTACAAGAATGAAACAAGACGTTAACAAGAGTAAACAATCTTATTAAATGCATTTATCACACTAATATTATAAGTCGAAAGTTTGTGAGTGTGTATGTTTGTCTCTTCTTCAAGCTAAAACTACTGAACGGATTTGGATAAAATTTGGCACACAGATAGTTTATAACCTGGATTAACAAATAGAATACTTTTTATCCCGATATACCCACGGGATCGAAACTTATGCGGGTGAAACCGCGGGGCGCAGCTAGTAGTACAAAAGCGCATGTTCTTGTGAATAAGGTGCACAATTGAATGCAGGTGATTAGTGAAAGAAAAAAAAACGTCCTTTCACATTGATCGCTTTATTTGTACTAAACATACCGCCCTCTAAAAACAACAGTTTTTTACTAATTTGTTAAATGACAGTTCCTTATCTTGTTCAAACAAATAAATGTAAATACATCGCAAAACAACACTAATTGCTCAATGAGCAGGCAACCACTAACATTATAATATAATCGATACCGTTACATTGCCTCGTCTAAAGAAACATCTGCGCTTAACTCATTAGAACTACTTATCAATTACACACACATTAGTAGGAAGGTTGCACACAGTGTACAAATACATAACAATAATAGTAGCTACAATAGTATAGGCATACCTTACATTCCTAAAGAAAGTTACGCGTCATTTTTAGATTGCTTATAATATAATAAACAAACAACGGGTACTTATCAATAATTTTTATTTGGCAATACCTACCTACGACAAACTAAAATAATGAAACTATAAAAAAGTATTAATTTAGGTACGTAATTACTAAGTGGACTGTATGTTATACGATTTATCGTCTCAAAGAAAGTAACAAGTAAAAATGAACATAAACACTAAAGGATTTGGGTTTAATTTAATTAATTTCATACAAAAGTTGACGATAACAATAATCTTGTGTACCTAAACCAGTTAAATTAACATGAACTTAGAATACATAAGTATATTCAACGACCCCTTTTTTTGCATAACTCATTTAAATACTATGATCAGAATATACTTTTTGTGCTTTATTGTATTAAAGTAAATATCGCAGGTTTACCGTACTACACACATTAAACACTAGCCTTCTGCCAGCGGTTTCGCCCGCGTGATATCTTTTTAAATTACAGCCTATGTTACTCAGTGATAATGTAGCCTTCTAACGGCAAAATAACCCTTGAAATCAGTCCAGTAGGTTTTAAGTTCATTCGTTACATACAAAAACACAAATATACAAATCTTTCCTCTTTATAATATTAATGTACATAAAAATATGACATTAACTGACCACTACGTTAACTACAATAACTACTTATTTAGTTACCAGCTGTTGCCTTGGGCAGTAATATCAACTTAGATAACGGTCTCTTAAGAATGTTATCTCCCTTGCATTGTACTGTAACCACTCGAACTAGTTGATCATCACCGGGATGTAGATTAATGATTTTTCCTAGCAACCACTTTGCAGGTGGAAGATCCTCTTCTTTAATTATAACTATATCTCCAACACACGGGGATGGAACGCTGTTCTGCCACTTATGACGTTGCTGCAAGGTGTTAAGATATTCGGATTTCCATCTTCGCCAAAAATCTTGTGTCCTGTTTTGTAGAAATTGCCATCTAGATAATATACTTATATTCTTATGTTCATAGTTTATATCAGGCACATTGATTAATGGCTCACCAATTAAAAAATGACCCGGGGTAAGCGGGTTCAATGTTTCCCTTGTATTATCTGAGTGACAGATAGGTCTCGAATTAAGGCACGCTTCTATCTGTGCTAACAGCGTAGCCATCTCTTCATAAGTTAACTTTATGGAACCATTTACTCTAATTAAATGTTTCTTTACTGACCGGACGCCAGCCTCCCATATACCACCGAAATTTGGTGCCTTCGGCGGTATAAAGTGCCAGGTTGTGCCATCATTTGCTAGCAGTTTAGCAACCTCTGCCGCCAGATTTGTCTTGCCTCTTTCAAACATATTCCTCAATTCTTTGTCGGCTCCCACAAAGTTCGTGCCGTTGTCACTCCACAAGTGACCGCAGTGACCTCTTCTTGCAACAAATCTTCTGAACGCTGCAATGAAGGCCTGTGACGTTAAATCTGTAACTGCCTCCAAATGTATGGCTCGGGTAGACATACAGACAAAGACACAAATGTAGCCCTTTGTAGATTTATGCCCACGCCCTTTAGCTGTTCGTAGCTGTACGGGTCCGGCATAATCCACTCCACTGTTGAAGAAAGGACGATTTGGAGTCACTCTTGGCGCTGGTAACTGACCCATCAGCTGCTGCCTGGTTTTCGCTCTATATATGACACATACTTTACAATTACGAATAAATTCTCTAACAGCTGATTTGAGACCAATTACCCAATACTTGCTACGGATGTATGTCAACATCTGAAGGGAACCTCCATGCAAAGTTCTTGTGTGGGCTTCATTTATTATAAGTCGAGTAACATGTTGTTTACAAGGTATAATAATCGGATGTTTCGCATCTTCTGGTATATTGGCTTTATCCAGTCGCCCTCCAACTCTCAGCAGCTCTTTCTTATCCAAGAAAGGTGTAAGACTAATTATAGAACTCCTATTCTTAACTTTTCCGTTCATCTTCAGATCTTTTATTTCGTTTTCGTATATTAAGTATTGGTAATGTTTTACACATCTTTCTTCAACTTCATTAAGTTCCTTGACTGTTAAATATTTATCTTTTTCTTCCTTAGGTTTTAAAAATCTTAAACATTGTGCTAAAACTCTTTTCATTCTGGACATGGATGAAAACCTTTCCCAAACAGGTTTTTCTTCTAATGTAACATTAAATGATTTCTTTGCCTCTAAATCTGTTTGAGGAATCGAACGTTTTGTAAAATCTATTTGTTTACTTTTCAGCCACTTGGGTCCAGCCCACCACATATCATTATTAGGCAATTCACTCGGTGGTACACCTCTTGACGCAAGATCAGCGGGGTTGTCGGCTGATTGAACATGGTTCCACCTGTCATTGTCTATTAATTGAATTATATCAGACACTCGGTTGCCAACAAACACTTGCCATCGACTTGGTAGAGCCTGTAGCCAAGACAGAACCACCATGGAATCTGTCCAGGCATACACTTGATGCATACTTATATCCCATAAGCTAGATACCTCGCGCAACAGCTTCGCCAACAACACTGCAGCGCAAAGCTCTAATCTTGGGATTGTCAGTTGTTTCAGTGGCGCGACTTTGGTCTTAGATGCTACTATTGTGACATGAACAATGTCATTTTCATCTAAAACCCTTATATAAACTACTGCTGCATATGCAACAGACGAGGCATCTGCAAACCCATGTAGCTGAACTCCTTTACAGTGTGATGTCCTCTTTATCCAGCGTGGGATTTCAATGGTGTGTAACTCTTTAAGTTCCTCTCTGTAATTAAGCCATTCGGCTACTAGCTCTGAAGGCAATTCATCATCCCAGCCGAGATTGTTAAGCCACAATCTCTGTATCATAATCTTGGCTGTGATAACTACTGGAGAGAGCCACCCGAACGGGTCAAAGAGACTCGCCACATCAGATAATATTACCCTTTTTGTTACAGGAATCCTGGTTTCCGGTAGATTGACCGTAACTTGGAAAGTGTCATTTTTCCTGTCCCAGGTAAGTCCAAGTATCTTTATGACCCTATCTAATTTAATTTCTATTTTGTTCACAGATTCCGGAGTATCCTTGCTTCCCTGTAAAAACGTCAAGACTTCATCAGAGTTACTGGACCACTTCTGCATTTCAAAACCGCCCGCCTTCAACAGATTATTTACTTCCTCACAAACTTGTTTTATTTCAGATAGGTCTTCATGTCCGGTCATCAAATCATCCATGAAGAACGAACTCTTAACGACAGCAGCTCCACGAGGGTATCTTTCCGCTTCGTCATCAGCTAGTTGATTTAAGGATCGTACCGCAAGATAAGGTGCCGATGCTGTCCCAAACGTCACGGTAAGTAATTGATAACTTTCTATGTTTTTACACGTATTATCTCGCCAAACTATACGTTGTAAATCTGTGTGTTTGTTTGTCATTCTTACTTGACGATACATTTTTATAATATCGCCGACAACACAGATTTTGTGAGACCTCCAACGAATGATAAGCACACGAAGATCAGATTGTAGCGTAGGGCCGACCATCATGGTGCCATTTAAGGATTGCCCATTAGATCCCTTGGCTGAAGCATCGAAAACTACTCTTACTTTTGTTGTATCCTTATCCTCCCTTATGACAGCATGATGTGCTAAATAAATTGCTTCACTTTTATCCTCTATGTCAACCTTCTTCATATGACCCATCTTCAAGTACTCATGTATGACCTTCTTGTATTCTGATCTCAAATCTTCATGTTTTGCAAATTTCCTTTCTAGTTGCTTAAATCGTATTGTAGCTTGTTGTTTAGTCTCACCGCACGCCTTCACGGTTTCTTCAATACTTTGTTTCAAAGGTAAGTGTACTACATACCTTCCTGATGCATCTCTTGTTGTTGTCTTTATGTAGTGTTCTTCACATTTTTCTTCTTCCTTTGTCCATACTTTCTTGGTTGTATAGTCTTCTGTTTCTATTTCCCAGAATTTTCTCAAAAGGTTGTTATCTTCTTCAACGAGCCTGGTAACATGTAAACTAATAATGTTTTTTGCACAAGTAGGATTTGAGTACATCTCCCCTGACAATATCCAACCTAGGTGTGTATGCTGAGCAATTATACTGCCCGGTCCTCTTGACAAACCGTGGTCTATTATTGTGCCAAAAACATCAGCTCCGAGAAGGATATCAATCCTACCCGGAATATTAAAAGTAGGGTCAGCTAATTTCATATTTTTAAGTTGAGGCCATTCGTAACCTTTTATTTCTCTAGAAGGTAGCCTACTAGTCAATGACTTTAATACATACGCTTTAACATCAATAAAGAAATTACTTTCATACCTCGACTTAATATGTAAGCTTACTACATTATTAATACAAAGTTTGTTACCTTCACCAACACCAGAGACCTCACCGCTGATTTGAGTCTTCTTCAGACCCAATAACTCGACTACTCTCGCAGTCACAAACGAAGCCTCTGAGCCCTGATCAATCAGAGCACGGAAGACGTGTGATTGTCCATTCCTCGATGTCACGTCTACCAATGCTGTTGCCAACAAGATGTGTTGACCAGGTTGTTCTCCTCTTGACACATGTGCTGTTACCTTGCTAACCTCTTGCTTATTTGTTGTAGTTTCTTCTTTAGTTGACATTATGTCACCTGCTTGTTTCGTAAACTCTCGATGTAATAAGGAATGATGCCGCCGTTTACATATTTTACATGTATTTGATTGTCTACATTTTAGTGCGGAATGATTTGGAATGAGACAGTTGAAACATAAGTTGTTTTTCTGTACGAAGCTGTATCTTTCTTCTATCGGTTGTTTAGCGAATTCTTTACAGTTAAAAATATAATGGTTTTCTTTGCAGAAAGGACAGTGCTTCTCTTTCTCTCCACTAGTGGCAGTCGCGTGATATGTCTTCGGTTTAATTGGTTTGTTAACTTTATTTTCAGGTTCTAACATTTCTAACGTACGAAACCGAGTCTCCAGGAAGGACTTCAGCCTTTCAAAACCAGGTAAGTCATCAGCACTATCTTCACTAATAATAATCTCCCATTGTTTATGTGTTACAGGATCCAGCTTTGAAACAACCACATAGTTCACAATTGCATCCCACTGCGCTATCGGTAAGCCGAGGTTTTTCATAGAATTCATACATTCGACCGACGTATCTAACAAGTTTTTCAAAGAGAAAGCTGACTCTTGAGATATTGTTTTTTGACCAAAAAACTTTTTAAATATACAATTAGCAATGTACCTTTTGTTATCATACCGTTTTTTCAAAATTGACCACGCATCGGCATAATTTTCACCCGTGATGGCAAACTGGCGCAGAAGAACCTCTGCGTCGCCCTTCAAGCTGCTCTTAAGGTAATGAAGTTTTTGTACATCTTCTAATGACTCATTTCTGTGTATCAATGCCATAAACAGGTCGTGAAACGATCTCCATTCCGTATAATTTCCTTCAAAAATAGGGATCGAAATTCGTGGTAATTTAACATCACTACTGGAAGCAGTTGGTCTAGTCCCGTCTAATTTCTCCAGTTTATCCGATTTTTTTATGTCAGATATCAACTTGTTTAACGCAGTTTTCATTTCTCCTTTATATGTAAAATACAACTCTTCAAAATTATCGCACCTATCTTCTGCAAAATACGTTAACTTTTGTCTGTCTTTCTTAGAAACATCCGTTACTAATTTCTCGTGAACACTCTTAAATTCTTTCCAATACGTTTCTAAAGTATCCATCCTAGTTTGTATATAACCCTCGGTTAATCTGTCTTTGGGCGACTTTTTGTAATTCGTGTAGGCGTTCTGCACTTTTTCAAACACATCAGCTTGAAGCAACATTCGCTTTTCTATATTTTCCATCCTTTACACTTTGCGATTTTCCAATAAAATGTATAAAAGACTTAAATTGCAAACTACGACGAAAACTTTTACTTTTATAATTTTATCATGTAGGTAGATTGATGGTTTGTGCATCAAAACGTTCAAAGTTCGCGTTAAAACAGCAACTCGTTATCTAAACACACTATTTATTAGTCCGTAGAATCACTTTTATAATTGTTCGCCACAATCCTCGAAATGTTTTCTAAAGTTATTTCACTGATTCACTTTGTTTACAACCGTATTTCTTCGATTTCAATATTACATCATTGTTGCAAATATTCACGTATTTAAAATAGGTCACGGCTATACTAATCCGCTCGAAGGACCATATGTTCTTGTGAATAAGGTGCACAATTGAATGCAGGTGATTAGTGAAAGAAAAAAAAACGTCCTTTCACATTGATCGCTTTATTTGTACTAAACAGCGCATATTGTCATAGAAGATGCTGTTATAAGATCAATGATCTTAGCCAAAGCGTCTATTAGATTCCTATAAGACGTTTAGTCTTATAGGTCGAATACTATAGGAAAATTTTGCTACCTACCCTAAATGATATTACTAATTTAATTACTATAACCAGATTGCTTATGTGACCAGATAGAACTGAATAAAAGACTGCTAAACGATTTGTGTTCCTATAAAACTTATTAATTATCATAATATTATTTAAGCGTAATATTACGTGTGTTGCGACGCAGCCCGGCCACAGTCGATTTCGTAATTTATAGACGTATCAATTAAATGTTCTTAAATTGTTCTTGCAGTACCAATTAATACATTAAATGTACAACAAATATATTTTGTTAAAAAAGCACTTGTTTGTGGCCGGGCAGTACCGTATACGTTGCAGCCCGGCCACGTGTATATTTTCTGGTAGGAAGCTCATAATGTTCTAAAATATAAACCAAATAAATGTTCCTTTTGCGTTCTTTATTTTTTTCAATGATATATACAAAAAGAAACGCTTGCATAAACAAAAAATGATTTCAAATAAGAATTTGCACTAATCGCCTGTAGGACGGACTAAAATAGCACGTCTGCTTATTTGTACAAATTTTCTAACGCATATCTTTAGGATCAATTCTCTTGGAAAAACGGACAATATTGTGTAATGAAAATAAGATTTTTTTGTAAAACGATTGTGTATTTTCCTCTATGATGTATTATTATTATAAAAAAATTAATTGTTGAGATGTTATACATTATGTATCTAGGTGTACATAATTGTGATTTTGGTTAAAATGTTGAATGTTTTAGTGAGCATCTAACTGTGCGTTTGCACTGGTGAAACATCACAACAAAACATGTTTAAATCTCTAGTTCTAGTAGAACTTTGATAGAAACTAAAGATTTCAACATGTTTTGTTGTGAATATTTCGCCAGTGCAAACGCACAATAATGCGTTGTATCTATGATATGTTTTCTACCCTCCCATGTCATGTCATGTGTATATATCAAGAATTGTCTACTATATTGATAGTTGTCAACTGTGTGCTATTTTAGTCGTTGAATTTAATTAACGTTACAAATATGAACATGAAACCGAAAAAAACGTAGAAAAGTTTTATCTGTGTCTCTAGAAGAACAGAAAATCGAATTTATAAAGTATGAAGAACAGCTAAAAAACTTTATCAAGGAGCATAAACCACTTTCAATAAGTAAGATTTTTAATGATATTAGAAAGAAAAAAAATGCTATTTTAGTCCTACAGGCGCTTAATGCAAATTGAAATCATTTGAAATCATTTTTTTTATGTAAGCGTTTTTCTTGGTATATAGCATTGAAAAAAATAAAGAACGCAAAAGGAACATTTATTTGGTTTATATTTTAGAACATTCTGAGCATCCTACCAGAAAATATACACGTGGCCGGGCTGCAACGTAGGTATACGGTACTGCCCGGCCACAAACAAGTGCTTTTTTAACAAGATGTATTTGTGGTACATTTAATCTATTAATTGGTACTGCAAGAACAATTTAAGAACATTTAATTGATACCTACCTCTATAAATTACGAAATCGACTGTGGCCGCGCTGCGTCGCAACACACTAATATTACATACCTACTTGAAAAAACAAAATACAAAACTGATTAGATAAATAAAGATAATATTTTTTTAAAATATCTTTTTATTCGTCAATAAATTCATAGTTTATTAAAATTATACAAATATTATGTCACTACCGTGTTTTCATATTTTTCAAAGTAACCCTTCTCGCGCTGTTTCCGACTCTAGTTCGAATGTTCGAATGTTTGTAACGATACGAATTCGAATACGGAACGTGTTCGACCGCGCTGCGCTTTCTGTAGACGGTTTGGTCATTCGATAGATGAATGCAAAGTTAAAATAAAATCGGGAGATCAAGATAATAATGCACCGCTCTCTTGTTAGTCTTGTTACGGCTGCGGTCGACAGGGAGTAATACGCTCGAAGTGTCCGTCGTGTAAAAGCACGCCCTCCGCCGATAAGGTGAGTTTCCAAAGCGTTATCACCCATAAGTCTGACATGTCATACCCTACGGCCAAGATAGACGTTGCGTCTTTAGTAGGTATTGCAGTGCTGGATACAGGTGCTACTGAGAGTCTCGCTAGTCCCGGACTCTATAAAATATTATTAGATACAGGAACCAGTTACGTCGCAACCTCGGCCTCGCCGATGGAACGCAGCAGGTACGTGAGTTATTATCATGTGAAACGAACGTCACAATTCAGGGATACGTTATCCCCACCATTTTCTTAGTGATACCGGAAGCGGATAGGAATAGGACGCTTCTAGGACAGGACAGGTATAATAGTAGACCTCCAACATAACTGTTGGCATTTTAGTAATTTCCCAGGGCAGAAATATGATTTTGTGCAGTCTTTTAGCCTTACATCCACCAGCGATGCAGAGCTGATGCAGAGCTGATGCAGGTTGACACCACCAGCTTGGCGCTGAGAGAGGATGAAGGGACGAGGCTGTCACCTGCTCAAAGGATACTACTCAACCAGCTTATAACTGAGAGAGTTGAGCGCTTCGCCACCGAAGGACCTCCTACAACTTACGCTTCTCATCATATTCGGGTTGACGAGAAGGAGGAACCGACCGCTTCACCACCCTATAGGATGTCGCAAGGTAAGAGAGAGTTGTAGAGGAGTGCGATTTGCCGTGGGCTGCCAACGTTGTCTTAGTTGCAAAGAAGGATGGTGGAGTCCGCTTATGTGTGGACTACCGTAAGCTCAACGCCGTAACTGAGCCGGACAGGTACCCGCTCCCGCGCATAGACGACGTGCTTCATGCAGCGAAGACGACCAACTACATAACGACGCTAGACCTCCACTCCGGTTACTTTCAGTTTTCAGCGTCGCTGAAGAGGAGCGCGACAAAACTGCATTCGTAACACCCTCCGGCACCTAGGTTAAAGAGGATGCCGATGGGCATTCGCAACTCTGGCGCCACGTTTCAGAGATTAATAGATCATTACAAGTCAAACCTGAGTGTGCCTATTCGAGGACAAGAGGTTAGTGACAGCTCTGATATCCCACCAGACCCCCAAGGAAGTAGGTCTGTGACTATTCTTGGATATCTGGATGATCTAATAATCTTATCACCCAGTCTCGAAGGTCATATTGAAGATCTCGAAGCTATCTTCGACAGACTCAAGAAGTTTGACCTTCGAGTCAATCGAAAGAAAAGCTGCTTCGCCCGTGACTGTGAGATTTCTCGGTGACATAATTGTTCCTGGCGGTCTACAAGTCGACCCAGAGAAAACCTCAGCTATTTAATTGCTGACATGCCTGCCCCGAAGAACGAGAGGCAGCTCGAAAGGTTTCCTGGCAACATCCAGCTGGTTTCGACGGTTTGTACCGAACTACGCTACAAGCGCCAAGCCTTTGACTGACCTGCTCAAGAAGAACAGCAGTTGGAGATGGCATGATAAGCAGCAGGCTGCTTTCAAGCGCATCAAGGAGCTCCTGGTCACCGCTCCCATTCTTCGCCAGGCTGACGAGTCCAAGCCTTTCTCCTTCCGGACAGATAGCAGTGGTTACTGTCTCGGCGCAGTTTTGATGCAGGGGGAGGGTCCCGACGAAATACCCATAGAGTACGCCAGTCGCCTACTCTCGCCAGCCGAGCGCAACTACACTACCACCGAGCGCGAAGCTCTTGCCGTCGTCTGGGCGGTCACGAAGTTCAGAGGTTACGTGGAGGGCTCGGAAGTAGTGGTTAAGTCCAACCATCAGCTGTTGTTATCATGCTGTCTGTATCACTCGAACGTAAATTCCTCGATCAATATTTTTGTATCTTAAATTAAAGATAGGAAGATGATTATTTAATGGCTGAAAGATTATTCAATACAACGAAAATTGCAAAATCTAATGTGAAAAATGTTTTTGTTTTAAAGTGGTTCCCATAGACTTTCAAGAAATTTTAAAAAAATATATAGATCGAAAACTATCAAGAATCGTGGAACATATTGTGTACGTGGGTATTTTTGGATACCCCTGGACATGAGGATTTTTTTTTACGACGTCTAATTTTGGTCCACCTGTATATACAACGCCACATGCGAACTACGTATCAGACTGACGTCACGCAAATCCTGCATCGCGCAAACAGACTTTACCGCGCGATCAGCATATTATAACTTCCCCGACATCAATCGTTGGGCAGTTGCCCACCAGACACGACAACCGTCTGGTCGGTGGATCCTCCCTTTTCTATAGAGGATGAGTGAACTTTACACCGTGTTCCTCATACGGTCTCTCTCTCGTTACCATTATTGCACAGAATAACGTTTATTCGCCCTGAATATCCTTTTAAAAATTTCCAAATCTTAGTTTTCAAAGTCGTCAGATTTAGGGAAAGCCCTTCACCAGATTTGCTTATTAGTCATTATGAGTTAGGCCGCATAAGATCATGAGATAAGATCATCTTATTTTTTTTCCATTTTCAAATCTGAAAGTGGACTCCTGACCATGGGGCATCTATTTCGGTGTTCTCTCGTATTAGGTAGTATTACTTGTTAGGAATATAGTATAATTTTACAATGTTTGTGAGCACCATGCATCTATCACATAATTAATTTATCTATCATTCCTTATTTTTTTATTTTTTTTTGCCTACCTGGTACAGCAATCTTATTCTAGGTGCATCGTCTTCACATATAATTATATAATTAATGTATACAAGATATTGTGATATCATTTTAAAAGAGTAACGGTGGAGTTTCTTGCCCATTCTTATCCATACGAAAACTACCTGGAGCCACTAGAATATTTTTTTTTTTTTTTGAAAATTGTGACGTTCAAAATTATTTGACTTTGACATGCCGCACCTACTCGGGTATCAACTTTTCACCCTGCATATGCTCGCTCAAAAACATTGGGCGGGCTGCTAAAATGACAGGTGTGATGTGTCATATTAAATTATTGAATCTTACACAACTCAGAGCACAACTCCCGAGCCACTATAGCGCTCTCTACTCCCTTGGTGTCGAGAGCCACATTCTTGTATTTTGCGAGGAGCCTGGCTGGCAGCGTCAGGTTCAGAGGATCTGTCTTTGCGAGCAGGTGACCCCGAGCCTGTAGCAACAATGGTTAATGCTTCTCTATCATCGAAAACACATTCACCGTCGCTTATTGCGAATAGATTTTCTCAGTTGAGTGGTCAAGCAATTCGAACGTTAGCAGTTATGGACGTGGCACACTGTCTCCTGGCCTCTTAGATTCTAAATCATAGACATAATAGCTGGAGTCAGAGCACTAGATTGTTATCTATTCGCCTCATTGGCTCGTCGTCGTCCACCCAAGCCCAGTGTAGGCACGTAATCGAATCGGGTCAGCACTACAATGCCGATCCGTTTAGTAGGTACAGAGATATATGTGTGAGACAAAATGCATCATGGAATCATTTCCTAGGGATGTAGGCACAACTTGCTCGAAGTAGATACGTAAATTACAATGTCTGTCGGATACCGTATGCTTCTATTTCCCACTTACCTGGTAGCTCCGAATTAGGCCCGCGACAGCCATATTCAGTTTAATTTTGTCTTGTAAGTCAGTTTCTTTGGGACTTGACTTCGGTTCTGTAAATATTTAACAAAGTAACTGTGAAACATTACTCACTGAAAACTGTCAATTTTACACAAACATAAAGTTATAATTAAATCAAATTTGTTTCCACCTACGGACTGTTTTAGGACTAAAATCATCTTGCAGTTCCTCAATCTTTAACGCTGGACCGCAGAGGCTATCGTAGAATCCATCCCATGACTGCAAAGAAATGAATAAATATTATTCTTATTTTCGGTATCAGTAAACTGAGCCTGAGCGAGGTGCAGAGTGAGTGGCAAAAACGGATATCACACAGTGATCCATTCCGAGGCGATTTACAAAGACATTGCTACATCACTACGACACTCGTCCTCAAAACGCGATTGTTTAAAATTGCTATGGAATATTGTACACTGACAGCTCTTGAACGCGTTTAGATGTGCTGAACGCGTTCAATTTCATTGGTGAAATCCTCACTAAGTACAAGTACCTATGATAAATCGATGTCTCGATAATATGTTTTTAAAATTACCGATTTTTTTTCCCATCTCCATACAAATTATTTTGATAGGTTTGAAATCGGGCTTCTTAGATTGTCGCGAGATTAAGTACATTATAGAGTACAGTTGCGATTTGCTAAACAGTTCGTGTGCATAGTATGTATACCCAGTGCATCATTAGCCAACTCGGATTAACTTACTGAATCTACTGATCCTTTAGATTTAGACCACTCCAAAAACTGGGCCTCGAGAAAATTGGCGTTTGCGCCGCAAAGGAACGATTCTGCTGTTGAAGATAGGTCCTTCTGTTGTAATAGCTGGTACTGAAACATTTTACATGATAAGCAAAATTACTACTTAGTGAGTAATGTTATGGCTGTTCGAGGTGGATGAAGTCTTCAATGACTCTTTTATGTACAATTGGATGCCGATCAACACTATATACCTATGGACGTCCGGTCTAAGGGGTGTCGCCTTTCTATGAGCGTTCATACTTTTAATGCTCTTCTTCTTACGCGTCTCGATGGCAATCTACAATGAGTCGGCCCAGAATTTGGCTTAAGAGTTTGGCTCCTTCAGTAGCTCCGTTCATACAGTTTCAAGGCCAATGTAGTAATTAAACATAATCATCGTACCTACACACTTAAAAAACCCCTCTCTGGTCACTAAATATGAGGCTCGATTTATTTAAGTAGTTATTTATTAAAACTTTATGCACAAGTAAAAAATACTGTAAGAAAAATACTGACTTAGGTAATGCCTGAGGCATTTTCTACCAGTCAACCTTAGGATGATGCAGAGACAAAACATGGCAGGTGCAACATACAGGTTAGATAGCTAGAAAATAACTACAAAATACAAGAATAAATACTACCTAATACATCACTCATTACCCGTGGTCCCGGTGGGTCGACCCATTACCGGGTCCATGGGTAATTTTAATTACCCGTGGTCCCATGGCATTAGGGATTGTTCCCGGACTTCTGACTATATCGATAGAAAATTTATTACAACCAAAGAACCTACTTATGATTTAATACAAATCCATAACAAAAGCATTATTAGGTACGTCAAAATCATATATATATGGGTATTTATATAATAATTTTTATTTCAGGCATTGTATAAGTACCTACACACAAATACGTATCAATAGAGATCACATGTTACAAAGAGTGTAATCTTTTTTCTGTATTAGTCATTTTGTCATAATTATTAGGATCTTTATTCATTATTATTTATTTATTTATTTCATTCTCTTTTGTCACTTTGACATAATTATTTATAAGCAAGTACCTACGCACCCAAATTGAATATTTTTTGCGAAAACTTTAGTAAACATGGAAAACAAGGTAAAAATAATGAAAAGAAAGAATGGTAGTATTTGCTGTTCAAAATCATCAGTAAAAGCGCAGTGTAAGGGATCTATAATTATTAATAAAGTGAGTATTAGTTTTTTCGGAAATTTTAATGGTGGCTGTCGTAAAAGTAGTTTAATTTAACATTAATTTGCTTTAACGTTTGTATTTCCATTCTCACAGGAACAGATTGTAATAAAAAACATATCTCATACATGTCCGGATATTAATATTATATCAAATGAACTAACCGAATTTCTAGACAGTTTAACATCGGAGGCACGAACAACTGATCGATCTATACACAATTGTGTGAAGAGGTGAAAGAGAGTTTTATGGATAAACAGAACAATATATTGACTGTCTTTCCGGAATTCAACAGTATCGTCTTTATTACTAAAATGAATTTTAAAACATTTCATGAAGTACAGGTTCCATTGCAACACCGCAATTTAGTTTTGGCAGAATATTATCATCAAGACACAACAATTTTGGTGTTGTGTATGGAAGAAGATAGAGATAAAATTGAGCAAACAAAGGAAATATTTGGTGACGCAACATTCAATTGTAGCCCCCCTCCATTCGTTTTTTTACTATACATGCTGATTTAGGCAGTACTACTAGTACAACTAAAACAAAACCAATAATTTACGCTTTACTAAGTAGGTAAGTGATAAGAAAACCGAAATGTAGGTATACAGCCCTTTTCAATATAATAAAATTCCAGTTTCCAAACTGGCAGCCATTAAATTCCATACATAATGTTTATCCTGCCATGACATTGAGATTATAGGGTGCTATTATCACTGGCAGCAAGCTATGTGAGGATGGGCAAAAACATATTCGGCACTCAGACCAAATATTTATTTGGTCTGAGATTCGGCATTACAAAAAGTAAACCTCAAGCCAGAGTTGTGTCACTGTGTTCAATATTGTCATTATTACCAAGTGAACGACTTTTGGAAGGTTGCGAATATGTTAAATCACGGTGCAACACCAAAAATATTAAAATCCAGAATTGTTTAATTACATGCAACGTTTTTGGCTGAAGAATGTTATTCTTAAAACTATCAGTATCTTCGGAGAAAGGCATCGAACCAATAACGTGTCGGAGTCTTGGCATAGCAAATTTTTTTTGTTTTTTTAAATGCACAAACATATTGCGTCTCCTGAACGTTTCGGTCAAATTATCAAAAAATAAAAAGAATAATCCAGATATAACCAGAACAAAAATAGCAATTTAAAATGATGAATTCATAACCGATACACAAATGGAATTAATTAATGGCGGAATGTCAGTTGGATACGCATTAGAAATGTTAGGATAGTTTGTCGTAAGGCACCGGCCACACAGAACAGACGCAAGGCACGGACCCGTCGCAGTCGCGGCGCCCGTTTAATCTACTTGCATATAAAATGTATACAGCCGTCGCGACGTAAAACATACAGAAAAGTCGGGACGCCGTCACGACGTTAACTCTGCGGCGCCCTATTGGAAAACATATAGAAAGGACAGGGCGCGGGCAGGGCGCGGGCCTGCACGGGCGCAAGCGGGGGCGCGGAAAGGGCGCAGAGGGCAGGTTCTCACAGCGCTCGCCCGCTCGCCATTGTGCATCTTGCGTCGGAGTAGTTAGAACGTTACGTGCGAACGAACGTTACTATGCGTGACGACTTTGAATTTAACGTTACATTTTGTAATTTAATTGAAAATAATCCAGTAATTTATAATTATAACAGACCAGATTATTCTAACAGAAATGTCCAAGATCAAGCTTGGTCAATAATGGCGCCCTGTCTGCGACGGGTCCGTGTCTTTTCTATATATGTTAAAAAGTCGTGACGGCGCCTTGTCTGCGACGGGTCCGCGCCCCGCCCTCGTCTTGCGTCTTTTCTGTCTGGCCGTTGGCTAAGTCATTAGTGTATCGGTTATGAATTCATTTTCAATATAGCTGTTATTAGGAGTATGTTTTTGTTCCCAAGGATAGAATTATTTTATTTGCTTTGAATGAGTAAACTTTCATATAGGTATGTAACTGATGGTTTTCATTTTCTATCGATATAGTCAGAAGTCCGGAAGAAATCTCTAATGCCATGGGCATGGGACCACGGGTAATTAAAATTACCTATGGACCCGGTAATGGGTCGATCCACCGGGTCCACGGGTAAAGAGTGTAATACATAGATATATACATGTAAATATAATAAACTTGGCAGGAAAATAACGAGCGGTACAAGACACGAATCCAGCAATTATAAGCGTTGGGATGTTTCTGCCAACTTCTGACGAATATGTTCACCTATGTCTTCACTTTAAAAGATAGCCGCCGCCGCGGTTGCCGTCCTGATGTTCATAGGGAATGCATTCCAAAGAAATACCGCTTGGACAAAGAAAGGAATAAAGCCCAAAGATGAGAAGGATATCCTACAAGACGATTGTTGCCGGAACGAAGATTTTTACTATGGGCAGAGCATAAGTATTGAATTTGCGAAGTCAGGTAAGAAGGAAAAGTGGGTTTGTCGATAATAGAGAACAACGTAGACAGAGCCCTCAACTCTCTGCACTGACGAATGGGTAACCATTTTAAAAGCAATCGGTACGCGGATACAAGGTCATACGAAGATTGAAAAAGAATCGAATGCTGGTATTGAGAAGGCGGTCAAGTTTATTGAGGAAATCTGCATTCAGGTCATAGTAACACACATCACCTTAGACAATATTGGAAAGATTAGGGACTGTACAAGAATTGCCTGTATGTGTGATAGGAAAAGGTCTTTAACCGATTGAGCGACCACTACGTTCCGGTGACTTTTTACTTACAATCGTGACCTGCTTTCGCCAGTCAAGACAAACATGCAGACTTGCAGTATTGTACCTATACTCTTTTTCAGTCTCTTCCGCCTTAACCAAACAAAAGGTGTACAATTCAATGAAGAAAATGTTTCAACTCACCACCGGAGCCAACTTATATTTTTGGGTAGTTCTCACTAAAGATCGTGCCAAAGACATTGTAATCTGAAATTAAGCGTTGTCATTTACATTATAACCAGTAAAGCCTCGTGCAGACTGGCACTGCGCGACGTGACTCTAACAATACAATTTCTAAGAAAACCACGGTAGTACAATTATCGGTGTAGCGTCGCGCTGTCGCGTCGCGTCAGTCTGCACGAGGCTTAACATTACACATTACGCCTGTATTATCCGCCAAAGGGGTACACAGAACTGACAGTGAATAAGTAGGTACCTACATAAAATCACATTTCGCCAGCCAGCCCTACACATTATGTTCTTATTTTTATCATATCGATGAGTTTGGGAATAAAACTATAAAACCGATAAAAGTGTGGTGACGTCACTCATATTAACAGATTTAGTTGGACAGCTTGTACCGCAGTAGCTACGGCCCTGTTAGGCAGAGGTGACTCTGAAGCCTATTCAGGCCATGCCCCCGTCCTTGATGACTAAGAGACCTCGCACACAACGCGGCCATCACCTGGACCGGTTGTGATCGCGGTCACAATTTTGACTGCAGCAGTTCCGATCAAGATGCGAACATTCACGACCGACCATCTGACCAGCACACACTTTCAATCACAATCTGAATGATTTTGAAAGATATTGCTAATCCGTTGCGTTGTTGAGGAGAAATTTTACGAACATACGAAATTCGTTTTATTTTTTGAAATTTTTAACTGTCAAAATGAAAGCCATTGCTATTGTTAGTGTGTAACGCCGGGGCGTTGAGGGTACTTTAGTACCTATGAACTTCCGCACCTTGGTCTAAAGGCCAAGGCTCGTTAGGCCTCTGATGGTGCGGTCAATAAAATAAAAATAATCAGGCGAAAAACAAAACTTACCCTATTCTAAAAAGTATTCTTGTATATTTTCTACGACATAAATTTTTCACAAGATTTTTTATCAAATCATATTAAATGTACATGTAAAAATTAAATTAACCAGAACGCCTTTCCGTTCTGGTTCTTTTATTATGTGTCATTATTTTGCTGAAAAAAATGTCATCACAAGTTCCAGATTTACTAACAGCCAATATCTATTTACCTTTAGAATTAAAAACTTTTTGATGCATCGATTTTAATTAGATATCAATCTTCGACCAATTTCTTGATCGAAGATAGATCAAGAATCAATTTTTCTTCCTGGCGATCTGAAATATAATTATTAACAGAGTAGTATTCCCTAATACACACCGTCTAACATCGCGTTTTTTTTAGAGATAAAATACTGCAGATATTTTTTTAAATAGAATTATCACCGTCGATGGCAACACATGTAATGTTACTTTTCTTTTCGCGCGCATTCTGACATCGCAAGAAAAATTATCTCTCGTCAAAATATTAATTTAAAATAACTTTATGATACTCTTTACTAACGTACTACTGCTAAATAACTATGCTATGTGATAGAAAGGGTATAAAGTGCATCGTTACGGGAAATCTGAGACGGCCACGGTGCTCATCAACGACACGAAGCACTCTCAGTCCTGACCAACATTGGAAGTACTTACATTCTGAGGCCTCCCACCAACCTTAATGCGTGAGAGTGCCTGGCTTCACAGTGTTTTATATAATATGAGCACTATGCTGGACAGTAACACTGCTTATTGCATGTGTGCTGCAAACTTGTTAAAGCGTTATTTCTCCAGTCGACACGAGATGTCCTCAGCAACGTTACCTCCACGTTACTAGCTAGATGAGAAGCTACCAGAGAGGCACGTGATGCCCCTTTTTTTTTTTTTTTTTTTTTTTGGGTGGGAAATCATCAAATGACGTCTCCCGCTCTGGGTGGAGCGGGAGGGCGTGTCAGACTCTTACTGACTAAAACCCACCCATGTTCCTTCTGTTGCCTGTGCAATGCCAGGGGGCCACGGTATCCCTTTCGGACTTTCCCGCAACCCCGGCAGGCAATGGTCTCATCAGACCCCTTCACTCGCTGACACTCTTTGAGGCGCGCGTGGAACACAACGCGCCGTCGACCGGGCTTGGTCCTTACCGGACGGCGAGCTACCCATTGCTCACCGTCCGCAAGCCCGCGCCTACGGTGGCTGGGAATCGGCAATAGATTCCCGACGCCCAGGGCGTCTCCTCCTGCGGCGGCTAGGGGCGTGAGGGCGCGAAATTTGCCTCTCCCTCACGCGCTCCGCCTCCTCCTTCGCGAGCATTACTGCTTCGCAGAAGGAGGTGACGGCCTCCCATGCCCTCTCGCTCCGTACCATGGCCTGGACCAGGGCCGGACGCGAGAGATCCCCGCCACCGATCGCCTCCACGAGGACACGGCGGTGCTCTGCCCAAGCCGGGCATACCTCCACCGTATGCTCCACCGTGTCCTCCGGGCGATCCACGCAGTGATGACACCCGGGCGTCTCCTCCCGCCTTATCCGAAACAGGTACCTCCCGAAACAGCCGTGACCGGTGAGGACCTGCGTCAGGCGGAAGGTGAGGACGCCGTGGCGCCTCTCCAGCCACTCCTCAAAGAGGGGACTTATCGCCGCAATAGTGGCGTGCCCAGCACTGGGTTGCGACAATCGCACTCTCCATGACGCTATGAGATCCCGTCGGAGCTCTGTCCGCTGTGCCGCGATTTCTCGCGGCATCGGAGTCAAGCCCCGGCGTTTCGCCTCCTCGCGCCACTCCCAAATATGCGCGAGGACTTTTGCCTCCAGATCCCATGGCGGCAATCCGGCAAGGAGGCTCGCCGCCTCACCGGAGACCGTGCGGTATCGGACCAGCCGGGTGGCCATGACCCTCTGGGACGCGTTCAACCGGCGGGCAGGCCGCCGCCGCAACGAACGCGCCCACACCGGTGCCCCGTACAGGGCCATGGATCGCACGATCCCCGCGTATAGCCTCCGGCAGGAGGCGTTTGGACCCCCTAGATTGGGCAGGAGCCGCTTCAAGGCAGCCCCGGCCCGGTCCAGTCTGGGAGCCAAACGTCGGAAATGCTCCACGAAGTTCCACCGACTGTCGAGGACGAGTCCCAGGTACTTCATCGTCGACTCGACGCCGCCGATGTGAACCCCTCCTACCGTTATTTGGGAACCCGTCGGTGGCGCGTTCCGAGGACCATGAAAACACATGGCCTCGGACTTGTGCAAGGCCACCTCGAGTCCCAACTGCCGGATTCTGGCCACGATTGTCGCAACCCGCACGTGATGCCCCTAGAGATGTTACTGTACATAACTAGCTGGTATGCCCTTGCCAACATTACCCCTCCAGTCGACACGAGATGTCCTCAGCAACGTTAATTCCACGTTACTAGCTGGATGGGAAACTACCAATGCGGCACGTGATGCACTTAGCGATGTTACCCTACATAGCTAATGCTGGTATGTACTCGTCGTAAGAGGTAAGTCCCATTTCTATGATCTTGGCTAAGATATTGTAAAAAGTTGGTTCTATATGCTTTAATCAATGGGCATGAAGGCTGCGAGACAGCTTTACTTAACCTTGCACATCGTCTGTGTGTTATATATAAACTTGCAAAAGCATTATACTCCCTATAGTGAGGGATTCTACCCCGCTATCTGGATTGTTATCAGCGAGTACGGGATACTCTTAACAACAAAGTTTTTATGTTGCTAGCTGGTACATAATATTTGACATGGTGGGTACATGCTCAGCCTTACTTAACCCTGCACATTGTCTGTGTGTTACGTATATATAAACTTGCAAAAGCATCATACTCCCTATAGCGAGGGATTCTACCCCGCCAACTGGATTGTTATCAGCAAGTACGGGATACTCTTAACAACATTGATTCTACGTTGCCAGCTAGTACATATTTGACATGGTGGGCACATGCTTAGCACGAGATGCTCATAGGTATTGAAACCAGGACCATGCGTGATCTAGCTTCACATCATGGATGATAATATATTATTACCAAAGCACACCCTGTCTTGACTGATAACTTCTTATCAGCTAATGTTACACATGCCCCCTACGGATATAATCACCAGCTGCAGCCCATTAAAATGCCATTATATTTATATTCATGGCTATACCGCTGAGTTGCTTTTTTTTTAACAAAACAATATACCTAATTAAAAGAAATCACCGTGTACAAGATACTCAGTGACTTACCTAAGCACTAGGTGACTTAATTATCATGATACTAATTGATAAATGATATCTATTTTGTAAATTAAAAACAATAATGCAAAGTTGTGTAATTTAACACATAAACACTCAAACACTAGTACAAGATACTGTGTTAATATGATCCTGTGATACAATGGCTGATGACAAATTAATCAAACTCAAACTCAAACTCAACCTCCTGCACTGGTTACCTCTATCATAGGAAAAGCAGTGACTGATCCTATGCTTATGAAGAACATAAGCACAAAACAAACTGTTGACTGACCTGGCCGAAGAAACAAAATACCTGACAATGTCAACGTTCACTTCCACCAAAATAAATTCAGAACAAAAGTAATATCACCTCTAACTGACATGAATTTCTATTTACTCTTTATGATAAACAAACAGATACATTTAACAAACTCAAGCATACAACTTTATAGCCACAAACAATAACAATTAACCAATAAATATTAAAACCACAAGAAACTCACTCTTATGATAATAAAGAAAACTTTACAGTCCTATTGAAAAACGTAAAACCAGTACAACATGAGCTGATCTGTCATAGTAAATAAAAAATAAAAAATTAAAACATCCAACATGTTATAGTAAATAAAAAATTAAAACAACTAACTACAATAACAGGAATCACTCAATACTGAAAACAAAATTAATGTTTGTGGTAGACCTCAAAAACAACCCGGCTTATATCTACACTCCAAGACAACAACTTAAACAAAATAGAAAATTCAGTTTCACTCTGAACCTAAAACTATTACTTAGTGAGAATTCCACCATTTGATTGGCAAAAAATGACAAATATTCCCAGTACTAAGTCTAGTGCTTAATACTGACAATTTGTACACTATTCAATCATTGTTGTCCAACATACCAAAATAGATAGATGTAAGATTTCTTCTATCACTTTTACCTGCAAGAACTTTCCCATCACCAGAAAACCAATAAAAGGTTCATTACATACATTGTCGGATAACTTCCTTATAACTGTATTAACTAAATTAGCATTCTTCTTCTTAGCGTGTCGATAGCAATCTAAATAGACTCGGCCCAGAATTCGGCGACTTGTGTGGAGCCATCACCAACGTCCATTAGTTCCTGTAACGTGCAGCTGACAGGACACGCAGGACACGATATTAAGTGTCCCATCGTTTGTGGAACTGCACCACATTTACATTTCAAGGCGGAGTCAACTATGAATCTCCACCTGAACAGGTTTTCCTTGCTTCGGCCGACATGGGTCCGGAGTCTGTTTAAAGACTTCCAGGCTACCCAAGGTAACTCATGTCCAGGCGGGAGGTCTTCAGCGGGTGGAACAAATGGGTTTGGTGAGGAAGGATCGGCTCGCCACAGCTTCAGTCTTTCTTCGGATCGTTCGCCTGTGAGCGGGACAACCCACTTTAAAAAACTATTTCGGCTTTTCAGCCTTTGTGGCGCAAGGATGTTGTCGTGCATAGGGTGTCGTGAGTCGGAGGCCATTTTGGCTCTTTCACTGGAGGCTGCCACCGCTCTGCGAACCACTGGTGGCGCTATTCCTGCTAGTGGATACAGCATTTGTACCGGGGTCGGTTTTAGGCAACCAGTGATATTTCATTCAAAGCTGTATCCACCAGTTTTGCATGGGCCGAACGACTCCACACGGGACACGTGAATTCTCCCGGAGAAAAAGATAGAGCCAGTCCCGTAGTCCGCATAACGTCAGGCGAAGCACCCCACTTCGATGAGACATTTATCATTTATTATCACTTAGCATTTCCACCCAATTAGCGTTAGTGAAACAATATTTTCTATCAACCTACCCTGATTACTTACTTGACAAATAACAAGACTGCCATAAATGATAATACCTAAAGATACTACCATAAATGTACTTAAATGTTTGGGATGGCGATCTAACACCTGACAAACTTATGTGAATCGCTATGTTCTATTGCTAAATCTTTTTTACATGGACCACATGACTCCAAATACCTATGTAAAAACAAAAGTTAAAGCATTAGTGATCTTAGTCGCATTACATAACATCAGTAGTGCTAATCTGTAACCATCTCACCGTGAAAACTTAGGTGAAGTGAGCTCGGAGTGAACTGTCAGTCCCTAGCAGCAGGTGGAATGAAAGCTCACTTCACCTAAGTTTTCACGGTGAGATGGTTACAGAATAGACCGGCAGGCCTGTATTTCCCAACGGGCCGGGCAGAGATGGGTGACCTAACTCAAAGGTTATAAAATATCTAATTAAACATTCAACCATTCCAACTACTAGCCTAAATACTTAATAGTAGATTTCAGTGATAATTACATCACTAAAATGAAATTGTCAAAGAAACAAAGAGAGGGGGAGGGGCGCATTGTGATGTGAAGATAAAGCATTGATGGATTGTGATTAGAACATGAACAAGGTCAAGTACCATATAATCAATGTAGAGAACATGAATGAATTAACTACAAATTATTGCACACTAAAACTACCTGCTCACCAAGTGCACACTATAGCTAACTATACAACTCCTTACTTAAACTACGAGTACCTATATAAATCATTCCATAATTTAATCTTGGATATAGTATGAGGTCAGAGAAAGAAGTTTCATAATTTTATGCTTCTAAAATGAACTACTTTTTTCGATTAGCTCATGTCAATTATACTTTTGAAACAGACACTTTCACTCTACGTAAATTAAGAAAGAAAAATATTTTATTTCGGACACAGGCAAAATGGTAACAAACATTAAGAAGAGTAAGAGACCTGTGTGAGGCCACAAAGCGAAATTTAGCTAAATTAACCTATTAAATGGTGCTTGCAAAAAACTTAAAATTTATCAAGTTAAAGCTCATCCCGTGCTTGACACACTATTTTCCAAAATAACCTCACTATCCAAACTCGTATACTAAAACTGCAAATTCCAGGTCACTGAATCTAAAAGAAGATGAAATAGTTACACAATTACCCGTGCATAGACCATGTGGGGGGATTGCTTAAGGAACATTGCCGCAATGGCGTAGAGGCGTCAAATACATAAGAATCCCTACCGACTCTGATAGATGCTATCCTAGTGACTAATGCTCGGTTACTATAAACAAAACGAATCATTTTGCTTAACAATGGTAGCATTTTATATACCAAACAAACAAATAAATAGGTTCTAATAAATAGATTCTGTGATAGCCCTGGTACATTAGGAACGAGATCCTCCATCTCGACCTAAAGATCCCCACAATCCACCAATTTCTCAAACGTAATTCCAAGTGTTTCTTTGAGTCCGCCGCCAAACACCGCAACCCTCTGGTTGTCGAGGCCGCCAACTATGTCCCTAGTAGAATCAGTAAGATCCGCCGCCCGAGGCAAATCCTTACCGATCCAAACGACCCCATAACCCTCCTCCAAGACAGCAATAGGGCCACAAGTGCAGTGCACAAACACAGACACCGACCCGCATTCCGACCTCGCCGCCGAGGTCCTCCGCGATCGCGACCCGCCCGAGTAAATAATACTCCCCACCGACCCTTGCTCGCAGAAGCGCCAGCCCGCGTTTTTCTGAGAAATGTAGACTTAAATTCCCCGATTAATAATAATGAATCATCATTGATCCAGCCTGTCCCAACTTGCTGTCCTCCCACCAGCGACGCCCTAAGCCGAGGTCCGTACCCCACAGGGGGTGCCCTTAGCGAGCGTTCGCCTAGTTTTAATTTAGAATAGTTTTGCCCCTGGCTGGAGGCTTTGAGTTAGTAGCTTAAGGCAGCCGCAGGATTGACCGGTTAAGTAGTCATCACCTCAGAGGTGAGCTACGAGATGCACTAGACAAAAAAAAAAAAAAAAAAAGTTTCTGTGATAGGTACTCCCATATGGGAGGGCATCCTATGTAGAGCTATGGGGTTTCTTGCCCCATTATCGGTAAAGATACAAGGGTCTGAATTCTAACCAATGAGCCAACGCCCATACTACGTTGAATACACCGGTTATCGTCAGATCAACGAAGTTAAGCAACATCGGGCGTGATCAGTACTTGGATGGGTGACCGCATGGAAACACCACGTGACGCGGCCTACAAATTGCAGGAATTGACCATAAATACACAACATAATTATAGAATTTACGAGCTTATAGAAAACTCACGTATTAAGTTCCACACTGCATCTGAAATAAGTGAACGTTTACGTTTACGGAGACATCTACGACCGTTACTTATCCTCTGTCATAGAAACCTTCATGTTACGGAACTCAACAAACATCATCCTGATCTGAATACAAATACAGAATACCTAAACCTAAGAAAAACCTACAAAGAAGTTGGCTCTAATGCCGACTCTGTGGACTAATAAAACAAATAATGTTTTAAAGTTACCCACCCTAAAGTTTTAACTAAGAATAATAAAAGTGAGAGTGATTCATTCTTCCCTTCACAGGACAACACATACAGCACCTCAACTTAGAGCTGGCATCAATCGAGAGAGACACAATGTAGGGTTACTTGCTGTTGATTATGCTTTTATGCTGATTAACAATAGTTTATTATTCCTTAACTCTTAAAATGTCGATTGCACCCCATGTGTGCAAATAACA
Organism: Xanthia togata; assembly: GCA_963853775.1. Taxonomy (NCBI): domain Eukaryota; kingdom Metazoa; phylum Arthropoda; class Insecta; order Lepidoptera; family Noctuidae; genus Xanthia; species Xanthia togata. The sequence continues at coordinate 3,169,539 of OY970802.1, read as the reverse complement.
ATAAAATTCTATTGTGTCGCTAATTGCGCGCGCGACGGGTTAATAACCAAGGCTAATCGGGGAAATAAAAATACCTATTCAATAAACCAGAATATTTATAATTAGATAATTTACTAACTAACTGAATTATTGCAGACAACTCTAAACATCTACTCTGTTAATAAAATTATATTTCAGATCGCCATGAAGTAAAATTGGGAATCAAACGAGTTTACCTGTTAAGCGAAGTCTTGATTCTTGTTTTACGAATGGCGATCTGAAATATAATTACCCACCCGCCACTAGCTAACAGCCCCAAAGCTGCAATAATTAGTCTACCTAATTCACTTATCCTTTCAGGAAAACTATTCTGTACAGAAAACAGAGCCTGTTCCTTATCGTAAGGATCTCTAAAATAAGTGACATTTCATGTGTTGCCATCGACGGGGATAATTCTATTTAAAAAAATATCTGCAATATTTTATCTAAAAAAAAAACGCGGTGTTAGACGGTGTGTATTAGGGAATACTACTCTGTTAATAATTATATTTCAGACTCTAAAATTAATTTACATTCGGCATTCACCCTGATTAGATACTGTTGTTTTGGTCGAAATTTCAAATATTTTTTACGCTCTTCCCCTATATGGAAGCAGTCACAACTCTTGTACAAAATTGACCAAATTATTCGCAGCACATTAACATCCATATTAAATGTGGCCTTGGACGACCGAGCCTGGCTGCAAGCCACACTACCCATCCGTTTTGGCGGCCTCGGCGTCCGCATAATTACCAGTATTAGCTTACCTGCGTTCATGTCCTCTGTCCGCAGCACTGAAAAGTAGATCGGGAAAATTTTAGCCCCCTGTCTTTGGTTGACTCTGAAGTTCCTTGCTTGACCAATGCAATGCGGAGAACACCTGGAAAGCGGCTTGCCCGAATACAGATCAGCCCGTGAACCCATCTTCCTAGAGGCAGTGGGATGAGCCGCTCTGCAGTTGGTACGGAATAATCTTATTAATACTTCCACCAATACAGCTGAGCGTGCCCTCCTGCTGGCTGTGGGTGAGTGGGAGTCGGGCCTCTGGCTTCAGGCGCTAACATCTCCCAACATAGGCCCTATGCTGGGTGGTACCACCTTCCGGCTTGCTACCTGTCTACGTCTGGGCGCTCCTTGTGTGGCTCCGCATCGCTGCCAATGCGGTGAAGGTATCGACTGTCTCGGACACCATGTCGACACCCTTGCGCCATCCCATCTTCCTAGCACGGCGGGCAGTGCCGGGGCTGCTGCTGCTGGTACGGAAAACCTCAAACGGCGCAAATACTCCAATATTATTGGGACTTGATATGATATGACTTGATATGTTTGAGCCGTTTGGGCCAAACACTAGGGCCATGGAGTCCGAGTGCCCACTTACTTTTTCAAGATATCGCCAAGCGGCTGGTCAACTCTTCACGTGACCAGAGATGGCCTATTCTTTGGCCAAAGAATCAACATTGCCATTCAACGTGGTAATGCGCCAGGCTTTTGGACACTTTTCCTGTTGACAGCGATGCGGACCAATTTTTAATGCCCTATGATTAGTCCCCCCCCTCCTTTTTATATACTTGGACATATTATTATTTTATTTTTATGTGTTTACATATCTCGGGACCATGGGGCCCCGGTCCTTTGGAAGGCGTACGAGGGGCCGAAGCCAACTCGCAGAGGCCCCATAAACAATTTCAAATGGCCATTCCATTTAAAACAAACCAACCGACCATTATCCCTGCATGCAAGTGTACCCAAGGACAACCCCCGGTTGGTGCAGGACTATTGCAGAACATAGAAACAAAAAATATTGGGCTATGGGTTTGGGTGGCCATAGTAAAGAAAAAGAAAGAAAATACGTTTATTTGCAGTAAAATATGACGCAAGCAAGAAAAAAAAAACAATTAAAACACGAAAATAACAAATTGGAGGAAAATATGCGTCACATCCACGCAAAACGGCCATCGCTCAGCATAATGCTGGGACCCTATGCGAAACAAAGCCCCAGCGCTGGTTTTCAGCGACAACCGGCGTTGACGTGATGACGTCAACCGGTGCAGCTTATAGAGAAATAACAAAATAAGACAAAAAAATAAATACAATTTACACAATAGTTCTAACTACAATAAAATAATATTTAAAGTGGCAACATTTCATAGCGTCGGTGACTCACGCGCCGCAGACTTAATACAATCTGTGCGCGCAACTGTCAAAAAACTGTTTGCTTGACGTTTTGGCTTATTGGTTACAAGCACTGGTACAAGTACAAGAATATGTATGTAGTAAGTATAGTGGATTGGTTACCTAGAACTATGGAAGGCCTATGTCCCTGCCTGATCAATATTATGGTATACACGGATAAAATGGCAGGGGGTGACTTGCACACTCAATAATGGGGCCCATAGTGTAGTGGTCCCGTTTTTACCCTATCGGTACGGAACCCTAAAAATAGAATTGATTTTAGTTGCTCCTTCCAAAAGGTAGTTTCGTATGGAGAAGAATGGGAAAGATACTCCACCGTTACTCTTTAAAATGTTTTACAATATTTTGTATAGGTACATTCATAATTATACGTAAAGACGATGCACCTAGAATAAAATAACTATACCACAATAGGTAAAAAAAAAAACCGGCCAAGTGCGTGTCGGACCACGTACAATGAAGGGTTCCGTAGTTGGGATGAATTTATCGCAAGAACAAACTTAACTTTGTAGTTGAAAAACATATTCTCCCATACGGAATGTATGGGAGAACATGTTTTTGCAACCGCAAATGTAAGTTGGTCGATTATTACTCATTAACTTGTAAAGCCTACTCAGCTGTGATAGTTTTCCTTTTAATTTCGGTATATACTACTCCCGTGAATTTTTCACATACCTATTCAAAACCCACCATTTACAGATAGTGCAATCCACGACGACGCGCCCCACTCCGCGATTACTGTACTGTAAGCTGTACTTTACTACGGAGCGGAGCGGAGTGGGGCGCTTCGTCGTGGATTGCACTATCTATAGCTGGCAGGGGAATAGACTACCATAAAATCGCACTTTAAAGCTTAATATTTCGTAAACCGATCCCTGAATCCTAAAATGGTTTTCACAAACTCCCAATATTTTTGAATGACCTTTCCCACACCATGGGACAGACGAGAAAATCATACCCACTTTATGTGTAGGAGAGGAAGCCTAAAAAAAACAGTTTTAATGATTACCTATTAATGATTTTATTTTACCACTTTGTCGGCGTGATTAATATGTACCTATACCCATGCTAAATGCCTAAATTACAGCTTTCTAATACAAAGAGGCTCTGAGCTAAGCCGCTGACAAACGGACAGACAGACATACGGACATGGCGAAACTATAAGTGAAGCAACGACAGATATGTTAATTAGGTATGTGATAGATACATGGTGCTCACATATTTACAGATATTGTAAAAATAGATGATTTTCCTAAAATTTTACAATTAATAAGTCAGTGTATGAGGAAGTAATCACAGAATGTAAAATAAATGTCATAAAAATAATTATACAATTAAAATAGCAACTAGTTTGATTTTGTCTAGATTCTAGATTATCCTATGCAGCAGGACCAGCATGACTGTTTCCATGCATTCTTATCTTGGATAGAATCCTCTAATTTGTAATAAGCTTGTTTACAAAGCGTACTTTTAATATGAGTTTTAAATTTTCTTTCATTTAATTGCAATATATCACAAGGTATTTTGTTGTAACATTGAACACAGTACCTCCTACCCCATAAAAGATGTATGTAGTTTATACTGAAAAATGGTTGATCTATTTTTCTTTATTTCTAGTATTAAAATTATGCCTATCACTTATTTTATTCAAACGATGTAGATTTCTTCTTACATACACAATATTTTCATAAATTAATTGGCTAGATAAATGGCTCTGACAGTTCTCTTTTGTAAATTAAAGATGGATTCAATGACAGCAGCCCGACCCCACAGTAAAATGCTATACGACATTAAGCTGTGGAAGTACCTAGCCTAAAAATATACCAAACGCGCGGTATGTAATTTCTCGTCTAGCGTGATTCCTAGGAAAATCGTTTGATTAATAAATTCCAGTTTTTTGCCATTCAATATTATGATGTCACATTCACTTAGGAACCTACTCCACAAGACGGTATGATTAATTGCTTAGTTATCAAAATTGGTACAACCACAGCGATAATCGCTATGTATAGGTCCCCTTCCGGTGGAAACTTGGATTCTTTTCACAATTCCTTAAACCAGATTTTTCAAGCGCTAACCTCGTTTAAGAATGTTATACTAACAGGTGATTTAAATTTATATATTGGCTCCGAAAACTGTGACACAAGGACCCAAGATTATCTTAATATCTGCTCATTCCATGGTTTTCTCCCCGCTCACGTATTGCCTACTCATCAGAGCGGTTCCTGTCTCGATCATATGATGATTAAAACCAGCCTATCATATAATACGCTTGTTACTAATGCAACAATTACTGACCAACATGCTGTCCTACTTACCGTAAAAACGCTGCCTAAGCTAAATCGTCCCCAGACCAAAAGCAAATTAAATACAAATAAACTAGAATATGATTTATGCAACCTAGATTTTAGCCAAGTTTACAATAGTGCTGACGCTAATTTCGCTTTATCTTACTTTATAAAACATGTCCAACAAGCAATATTACGTAGCACGACAGTTTCTACTGTGAATAATAAACTTTATAATATTAAACCTTGGATTACTCCTGGACTAATTCGGTGTACCTATTAGACACAGAGATAAACTTCATCAGAGAACTAAGAGATACCCTGATAATCTAATAATTAAAAACACTTATAAAAGATACAGGAACTTCTGCAACAATCTCCTAAAGAATTTAAAAAATTATTACGATAAAAATGAATTAAATAGAGCAGGTAACAATAGTAAGCAACTTTGGAAACATATTAAAAACGTCTCCAATACGTTTAAAAAACAGCGTGAATCAAATTCGAGTTTACTGCTTACTAATCCTTCACCACTCTTGTCAGCTAACAACGTTAATATTATAACTTCTTTGTCAATGTTGGGAAAACTCTTGCTGAACAGATTCCGAAACACCAACCTCCTTTCCAGAAATCAAGCAATACCTGTAACCTGAAATCTTTTGCTATGCTGGACACTGACGGACGAAATAACCAGAATTATTTCTGGACTAAAAGATGAATGTGCAATTGGATGGGATAATATAAGTAATAAGATCCTTAAACTTTTTAAGCATCAAACTCAAACTCAAAGCATTTATTTCAATTAAACCCTTTACAGGCACTTTTGAATTGTCAAAGAGTCAGTTAGTCAGAAAGTTGAAGCTAGTTGCCCATTCCAAAACGTAGATCTCTATGGAGAAGAACGGGCAAAAAACTCCAAGGACATTTTTTTAAATATAGAAATTACAAAATCCTGGGTACATTACTCTTGTTGATTCTTTAAGTGAGAACAATGTAAAAAAAAAAAAAAAAAAAAAAAAAAACGATTAAAAATAAGCCCTGGCAGATAAGAGATGACCAGTCTCAACTGACGGCGCCCGTTCACGAACATGACGCGTGGATATATATTTTTCAGCATATTTTAGTACCTCCTATAAGGCATATATTTCGAATCTGTATATCCAAAGGAATTTTCCCTAGCTGTCTTAAAAAGGCAGTTGTAATCCCTGTCTTTAAATCTGGTAGTAAAGACTTAGTAAATAATTATAAGCCCATATCGTTACGCCCCTCAATATCAAAAATATTAGAGAAAATATAAACAGTAGGCTAGTTAACTACGAGTATCTAGAAAAAAATAATTTCTTATCTCTTACAATTTGGTTTTAGAGCCAAATTATCCACAGCCGATTCGGTGCATACCCTGACCGATTATATTTCAGAAGAACTCGGCAAAGGTAACCAGACCCTGGGAGTCTTCCTTGATTTAGCCAACTTTAATGAAACTACTTTATCTGTAAAAAAAATTTACTTGAATACTTACTAACCATAGATTATGCACAGACAGAAGATCTACTTGTTGTCTGCAAATAGAATCGCTGACATGCCATTTTACTTTGATTGACCTAATTTTAATTTAGTATATAAACTTTAAACTCCTTGTTAATTTATTACATAAAGTATTTAAGCACTTCCTAGCCTGAAGCACAGGTTCAACCTAGTTCAGGCAATTAAGCAAATGTGCTCTATTTTAATTATTAAGTTACTTATTGTAAATGTGCCTCTTTTTAAAAATAAACGATTTTTTATATTATTATTATTAACTTCTTCAATTAGGTAATTTAAATGTACTGCATTTTTTATCAGTGTAATTACCATGTACATAGGTATACATGGTAATTAAACTACCACTACTATGTTAAATAGTGTAATTATCACCATGTTTAGGTACACACATGGTGATAATTACACTGTTTAACATAAAAAGAAAAAAACAATATTGCGTTGCTCTGAAAACAAAGTATTTACTTTGTTTTTAGAGCAACGCAATATTGTTTATTTGAAATTTAACAGTTCCTAATATGAAATTGTCTTAAACATATTTAAAAATAGAATATAATGCAGAGAGATTTCAGCCAGATAAAACTCGTTTCCAATCAATTTACTACTTTTGGCAAAGTGGACAATTTATTTAAACTACCAATTTTGTAACAAAGCATGAATTTTCATAAATAGTTTCTACCTACTGTCCTGCTTATTTACTATTGAATGTATCATTAATCAGTGTATATAATCTTATCGTTACGAAGAATCGCAAATTTTCAGAAAACGTTTTAAAATAAATGTTTTACAATGCGTTCATAAATAGTGTTTTTTTCTTTTCCTATTTAGTCAGTACCTATTATGGAAACGATCATGTTTCATATATATTTTATATTATTTTCAATTTTGAGTTGGATCAATGCCGTTGACGTAAGTAGGTTTTTTTATTTAACCAGTACCTACAGTGTATCATCCCAAGGGAAGGATCGGGAAGGAAGATACTTTTATGTCAATTAAATCCCACCAAAAACATTTCATGTACCTAAAGGAGGTTGCCAAGACTCACTCACTTAGCGCTTTCACTATTAAAGTTTACATATTGGTCAAAATTTACGGCTTGGCCGTTTTAAGGCCGTCGTACAAACACTCCTATGGGCATATGGCTCAGACCTAATGAAAAACCAAGACATAGCGCTGTCAACAGTGACGTGAGACCGGTTTCGTATACATGTGTGCACTTAGTGAGGTGTGTGAGCGTGTATGCACAGAGCGGAGGTGTAGTTCTGGCATCCTTCACTGTATTGTTCGCAGCGCTGTCCTGGTTTTTTATTTGGTCTGAAGCGTATGGTAAGAAATTAAGTCACTGGCCTTTAATGTTGTTAATTGTCATGCAATAGTTCAATGGACGGCCAAGCCAAGATGACCAAATCGCAATCGCTTTGATATCGGATTAGTCCGACTAGTTCCTAGTTCTTAGTTACCTACTCATGAGTGTTCGAAACTAATGGGAAAACTCTTTCACTTACTTTCAGTGCATGAAAGTGATTCCGGAGCGGGCAAATATGACTTATTCAAACCCAAAATATTTGTACCTAAACGGGACGGTGAACGTACGGCGATACAGCAGGAGGTCACCGTACTTCATCAATGTGATGGCCACCACTAAACAGACCTGGGGGAACAATATTACGGTTAGATTTCAAAAGTTTTGTTACATATCATCACGCCTATAATCAGGGTCGTAGTAGGAAATTAACTCATGTTGTATTGTATCCCACAATACCTACAACATGAGTTCATTTATGTAGGTATTATAAAATCTACTACTCATCTGGCTTTTTCTGCGGCCAATTTGTCAATATTATATGGTCCACATCAATACTTTTTGCAAAGTCATACTTAAACGATAGTATAGCGAGATTGTTCAAACGTTCTTGACCAATCTGCGAACCTAAATATTTTTTTATTAATTTTAATTTACTGAAAGATCTTTCACAGCTTGCATACAGGCGCAGTCACAGCATCAGATCAGGGAGGTCACCATGGGTACTGGCAGGATTACGATAATAATTATTGTGTGTTAAGAGCGGAAAACCTTAAGCATGTGTTTATAATGTAAGAGCAAGCGGAGCGACCTCGAAAATTTTTGCACCCCTTTTCAGATAAGTTAGATTTTCTTTGATCTAAATGTACAGAAATAGGTATTATTTTGTCGAGCTATACAGAAAAGCTCAAGAATTGTGAGAACAAATAATGCAACCATCTCGAATATGTTTGGTTTTCTTTTGGCTATTCATACAGAAAAGGGGGGCAGGGTGCTTTGTGGGTCTGCAAAGTGCGTCCCCCTAAAGGTTGCGACCCTGGCAGCCATCCGTCTGGCCAGCCCCTAGCTACGACCCCGCCTGTAATTCTTCGCAGGGTTAAGCAGAGGTGCACCTTAGAATGTATACCGCTTCGCCAGTTATGTTTAAGTCCCCTGTAATAAGAGGCGAGCCTGTTGCAATCAACCGAGATACGACACAGATCCAGACTCCGGGCTGCTACTGAGAGAGACCTGGGCGTCGAACCCAGGACCTTATGCTCAGAAGTATCGGTTGCGGACACAGTACCAACGAGTACGATCCGAGTTGGTCATTATAGTTGGTTCATAGCCACAAAAGCGGCGGCGCGGCGGCGGTAGTTTTGTTTATTATCTTTGCGGTTTTGAGGGTAGCGTCAGCTACGGAGATATGGCCTATACCATTGAATGATAATAGCATATTTAATGATCATGTAACTATCAGTAACTAATCAATTACCTATTTTCCATAATATTAGACAATACGAATCGCAAATCGCAATATTGCAGTTCTGGCGCAATATTTTTAGGGTTCGTACGTCCGAATGAAAAAAACGGAACCCTTATAGGATTACCTACTCGTATGTCTGTCTGTCTGTGGCACATCCAATTTGCTCCGAATCCAGTGTAAACAATTGTTGGTGAACCAATAAATAACTTTACTTATGTCATATGTTTGGAAACGTTTCCTCGAGCTCTTTATTTTGAAGTAGGTACTTTACATTGGATTCTAAAGTCCGCCATATTTTGTGAAACGTCATTTTTCACGTATTGGATTAAGAATTTCTTCCAAAATCCGTTGGGTTGCGATTGAAAGGGAAATGCGATACGCTGAGCGATCACCACAAACCTAAAGACATGTAAATCATTCAAATGCTACGAGAGAATAAAGAATCCTACATATTAAATATATGCGCCAAAAACATAATCTTCTTGTCAGTCAGGTCTGTCTTTGAAGATTTCTATTTTATTAATAACTCTGTGGTGCTTCGAGTGACGGCATCATGAATGTTTTGTTGCGATTTCTTGTGATTTGTTCAAAAATATAATTAGCTGCGTTTGTGGTTATCTTTTTTGCATTTCTGATTGAATTCGCCTTTCTTGGACTATGGAATATATTTTTTGAAGTCATCAGATTTTAGAAGGGTCTTAACGGTCCCTTTACAAAGTTTTTTGAAGATCAAATATATACAGGGCTATGAAACATTACATTACATTACATTGAGAACAGAACTAACTACTTAGAAACAAAATTAAATGAACAACAGAAAAAGATAGAGCATTTGGAAAGACATGTCAGAAAGAAAAATATTGTATTTTTCGGAGTGGAAGAGACAGAGCGTGGATACTTGATAATTGAACTTCAAGAATTATTAGTATCCACTATAAATAAAAAAATGAAGATTAATATTCATCACTTTGAAATAGAAATGGTCAGAAGATTGGGCAAGAAAGGAAGCAAGATCAGACCTATATCAGTAACGTTAACAACTATGGGGAGGAAAATAGAAATTTTGAAGAAAAATAAGTCACTGATTGATACATCTATAAGTATTAAAGAAGAATTTTCTCAAGAGGTTTTGATAAAGCGCAAAGAGCTCCAAAAAGAAGTAGAAATAGAGCGCCAACAAGGAAGAAACGCTGTATTAGTTACGTTACGACAAAATAGTTATATTAAAGGATAATCCAAATAGCAGAAATTCAGTAAAAGACTCACGAAATCAAAAACGTTATTTATCGGAATCTCCTAAACACAACACCAACGAAATACAATCAATGCAAATTCCAAAAAAAACCAAGACAAGAAATATCAGCTCCTATATGAATACGGTACCACTACCGAAAAATACTTCTGAATCAACTTCCGTGGAAGTAAACACAACCCCAAAAAACGATTAGAGATAGTCCCTCCACCTCCTCCAATCCGGCTGGTCCCCGTGGAGGATGCAGACCAAACCCCCCCAGGAAAGTACACGATGAGCACTCATTACAATTAAACTTTTGGCAACGAGAAGCGAACAAATAATTTCCTATACATTGCAAGCCTAAATGTCAGAACCTTACTTCATGACAACAGAATCACAGAACTAAGTAATGCAATAAATGGAATTAAATGGGACATTATAGGCCTAAGCGAAGTTAGAAGAAAGGCTGAATTAATAGAAGAACACTACAATTTTATTTTTTACCACTCACCGAGTAGCAACAGCAGAAACGGCGTTGGCTTTTTGATTAAAAAATCACTGAAAAACAACATTTTAGGTCTTAAGTGCCACTCAGAGAGGGTTGTGGCCCTTGAAATGGATTTAGAAAAGTATAAAACGTGGGTAATCATTCAAGTATATGCACCTACAGAGTGCTATAACGACGAAGAAATAAATTCATTTTATCAGACTGTAGACGATGCGGTCAGGTCGGCTAGTTCAAGGGACATAATTTTGATGGGTGATTTCAACGCCAAAATTGGAAAAGTCCAAAGGAATCTTTGGGAAACATTCGGCTGGCAAGAGAAACGAACGTGGCCAACGGTTGGCAGAATACGCACTAGAAAATAACTTTACGATAGTAAATAGTATGTTCCACAGAAAGCCTCATAAATAATGGACATGGCGGTCACCAAATAATCAATACCACAATGAAATAGACTACGAGTACATACTAACGAGCCAACCAAAGCAAATGCATAAATTCGACATAATAAATAACCTTAACTTTGAAACAGACCATCGTATGTTAAGATGTTCACTAAACCTAAGCATTAAAAAGAAAAGGAACTTTATGAAATCGAATAGCCAATATACAAATAAATTGAAAGAAATAAATTTAAAGGGTATCTGTGAAGTTGTACTGTTTGCAGATGATACCTCTCTTATTTTTAAAGTAGACAGGAATAGACAAGATTTTGACGATGTAAACAGTGCACTATCAATGGTTACGGATTGGTTTACGACAAATAACCTAGTTCTCAATGCCAAAAAAACGAAATGTGTAAAGTTTGCCCTTCCAAATGTTAGAAATCTAGGACCCAACATCGTCTTAGATAAAGAGGTGCTTGAAACTGTAAACTCGGCAGTTTTTCTGGGCATAACAGTAGATGCCAAACTTCAGTGGGGCCAACATATATCGAGCCTAGCGGGAAGGCTCAGTTCGGCCGCCTACGCCGTCAGAAAAGTAAGACAATACACTGACGTTGATACAGCTCGGTTAGTCTATTTTAGTTATTTTCATAGCGTTATGTCCTATGGTATTCTGCTGTGGGGCAAAGCTGCAGATATTCAAAATATATTTGTCCTCCAAAAACGAGCTATTCGAGCAATTTACCAGCTAGGTGCCAGAGTTTCTCTAAGAGATTTTTTCAAAGATATCGGTATTCTCACAGTGGCATCACAATTCATCTTCGCCAACATCTTATATATTAGGCAAAATATACACTTATACACTAAAAACAGTGATATTCACAATGTTAATACAAGAAGTAAGGATAAACTACGTGCTCCCTTTCACCGGCTTCATAAGGTTCATAACTCATTTGTTGGGCTTGGTATAACCTTTTATAACAAGCTACCCTCTTCTTTGCTAGATTTGCCTTTTAATGCGTTTAAAACTAAATTAAAGTCCAACCTTTGTTCAAAGGCATACTATTCTATCAACGACTACTTAAATGATAAGAATAGATGGTCGCTGTGATTAACTCAAGACAATGTTTAAATGTTCTTTCTCCAGAATTAGTTTACCTACTGACAGGTTATATGAGTTTATATAATTGTTTATAATTTTACTTAAGTCAATTTATTTTAATTTTATTTTAATTTAGTGCTGACATAATCTACTCATTACAATGTTTTTTTTATGAGTTGTATTGCAATATGTGGTTAGCTAGCGACCTCGACAATTATTTATTTTACCTCGATGGTCCTAGTTTATCAATTGTAACTTCTAGTTACAGCTATATGTAAGCGGGCACGCCCTTTATGCCTGGAGGCTTTTTCTTTTTTTTTTTTTTAGATATTGTTTACTTTTAGTTATTTTTATTTCTGCTTGAGTATAGTTCTCGATGCTTTTGGTTGGTATATTGGCGTGTGCTAGCTGTCATATGGCTATTAATTATAGCTATTTAATTTAAATTACTTTTTGCATATTGTAAATTGTCTTGCATACTGTTGTATAGAATCATTTTTTATTTTTTTCTAACTGAACAGACAGCTGTGCTGCTGGGGAGTTTGTTGCGCCACTTCTTCTTCCCAGCAAAAGCACTAGGAAGTGGTGAAGGGTGGGCGTTTTGGGGGACTGTCTTATGTAATTTTGACGTTCGAAAAGTGCTGATTCTCAGCCTAGTTTGAATAAATGACTTTTGAATTTGAATTTTGAATTTTGAATTGCCAACTATCTCAGGTGAAACTGGAAAATTCTGGGAAACTAAAATGATGCAAGCAATAAACAAATCACCAGATATACAATACCAGTACAATGCTTTCGTGTCGGAAATAAAGGATTTGATTAAAAAATTACCAAAACAAGAACCAAAATATACAAAAAAAATAGCACAAAAACTCATGAATTGTTGGAAGAACGTAAAGAATTATACCGTTTCAAAAAAACGAAAGAAGTACGAACAAAAATTACTCAAATTACCAAGGAAATAAATCGAAACCTACGGAAAAATCATAGAGGAAATAGACAGTTTGTTTTTGAAACCTATATACAAAAAACCGGAGCAATTAAGAAAGCTTTTAAAGAGCTACGAAATAAATCAGAGTGGGCACCTAACATAAAAAACAAAGCTGGGGAACAAGTAACAAAAAGACGAGAAATATTGAAAGCGGCAACAGACTTCTACAGCGCTCTCTATGATTCCAAAGAACAGTCACCAACAAGACTACAACCTATATATCGCACTGAGCACGACTCAACCAAGCATCTTAATGTCCTGCAAGAGGAGATTAGATATGCTATAGATTCACAAAAAAATAACAAAACACCGGGTGAAGATAATATTACAAACGAGCTTCTGAAATCCCTTGCGGAACCTTTGCAAAGCGTCCTCCAAGCCCTATTTGACAATATATTGAGAACTGGATCTACTCCGGAGCAATGGTCGGACTCGACTACAGTAATTCTCCGCAAAAAAGGCGACCGTAGTGACCTTAACAATTATAGACCCATCAGCCTGATGTCAAGCGTGTACAAGGTGTTTTCTAAATTTATTCTAAATAGAATTACAAAGGTTTTAGATGAAAATCAGCCAAGCGAACAGGCAGGTTTTCGGAAGAACTTTTCAACAATGGACCACATACAAGTGGTAACTCAAGCCATAGAAAAAGCTAAAGAGTATAATAAATCACTTTATATGTGTTTTGTAGACTACAAAAAAGCGTTTGATTCATTGAATCACAATTCAATATGGGGAACGCTACAACAACAAGGTGTCGACGCAAAATACGTAACTGTGCTGCAGGAAATATACAAGAAGAGCTGTGCAAAAATTAGGATTGAACGGGACGGCGAGAAGTTCCCCATAAGAAGAGGCGTACGGCAAGGTGACCCAATATCGCCAAAGATATTTACAGCTGTTCTGGAAAGCATCTTCAGGAAACTTGATTGGACAAGAAAAGGATTAAGAGTCAACGGCGAATACTTAAGCCACCTCCGCTTCGCAGACGACATAGTCATTTTCGCAGAAAATGCGACAGATTTGGCCATCATGTTAAAAGACTTGACAGAAGAGAGCAAAAAAGTGGGCCTGTCGATCAACATTACAAAAACCAAAATAATCACAAACAGTAAGGAAAACGACCCTTTATTGGTCGATGGTCAGAATGTAGAATTCGTCAAAGAGTATAATATTTATTTGGGTCAATCAGTATCATTTGATAATCTCACTGAAAATGAAGTGCAGAGAAGAATCGCCATAGCATGTAAAAAATACTGGGGATTGAAGGAAATAATGAAAAATAAATCAATACACATTAGTATAAAGATAAAACTCTTTGAAATAGCAATCCTACCGTGTATGACCTACGGCTGTCAAAGTTGGTCGCTCAGGAAATCTGAAGAAGACAAGCTAGCAGTATGTCAACGCAAAATGGAAAGGAGCATGTTGGGAATCAGACTATCAGACAAAACTAAAAACCAAGAAATTAGAAAAATCACTAAAGTGACAGATATTGTTGAAAGAGTGAGGGCACTAAAATGGAACTGGGCGGGTCATATATGTCGAATGGCTAATGATAGATGGACCAAAAAAATTATAGAATGGATCCCAAGAGAACGAACAAGGTCTAGGGGACGACAAAGGAAAAGATGGGCAGACCTATTTTTACAAAGACTAGGGCCGAACTGGATGACCAAAGCCAGAGACAGACACTACTGGAAAAAACTGGGGGAGGCCTACGCCAAGCAGGCGACTACTACTAATTCAATTAATTAATATTACTTATTATAAAATATTATCAATACAGTATTACAACATAAAATTCAATCAAATTAATTTTTAAATTCAGTGCACTATATTATAATCTAATAGCCACCTTGGTCGCACGGTCCTCTCGCCGTCGGCTGCAGCTGAAGACGCTGCTGTAAGGAAGAGGGTGAAGTACGCTCCGTTGGCGGACCGTTACCTTTTTGTGCCCGTTGCCGTTGAGTCCATGGGGTGTTGGGGCACTGAGGCCAAGAAGCTCATTAACGATATAGGGCACAGGCTCCGTGATAAAACGGGTGACTCCCGCTCCGGATCGTTCTTGGTGCAAAGGTTAGCCATTGCCATCCAACGTGGTAATGCTGCAAGCGTTATGGGCACCTTTGCGCCGGAAACAGTTAGGGGCGGGTTATTTGACAAATTTTTTGACTTGTTGTTGTATAGTTAAGTAATTAAATAAATATATATTAAGTAAATAAATTGCAAGCAACTGTAAACTTACAATATATTATAGAGACTTGTATGCATAGATTATATTTATATGCTTGTATGATTGTGAACTAGGTATGTGTAAGACTAACAAACTATAAAAATCTAAAAGTTTGCATACAAATATGCAAAGTTTATCAAAAATATTAATTCGAAAGTAATCCTGAACTTTGATGCAGTTTATGAGTCCGTCAGTGTATTAAATAAACAGTTTAATATGTACCATTAGTAATTTATATATATAATAAATATATAATGAAATGAATCAAAAATATAATTTTGCATGTTAGAAATTGTAATGCTATAGGTACTTATTGTAAATTACAAATACGCATGCTACAAACATAAGTGTAAGAGATTAGTAGAATAAATGGCTTTTTTATTTATTTATTTTATTTATGAAACATTAATATACTTAGCTTCAAAATACATTTTATTTTATTTGTGTTAATTTCTGGGCCAAGCTTGTATGGGACCGTTATTCATCTCCTTTGGTATACCTACGCATGAATTTTTGGGATCCAAACACGGACGTTAAACGTAAATTAATTTGGATTATAGGAATAGATACTTTTGCGAGGCAAATAAGTTTTTTTTTAAGTTTGTGCCAACTTTACCGTTTAACATAATAATATCAAATGAAAGGACTCAGGTACGCCGAGGGCACCAAATATATTTTTTTCAGTTTTAAAATAAATAGTTTTAAAGTAATTTATGAAAATGTACCATTCTCCCCCTTATCTCCGAAACTACTGACCCTATTTTTTTACACAAATAAGTACAGAACATAATTCTATGCTTATAGATTAAAGGAAAACCTATAAGAATTCTATGGTTTTGAAATTTGATGGTAAATCTCTCAATATTGTGCGTACAAACTTACATTTGCAGTTGGAATGTATCGGAAAAGCATGTTTTTCAACTACAATTTAAGTTAGTTCTTCGGATAAAATTCATCCAAACTACGCAACACTTCATTGTGCGTGGTCCAACGCGCTTGGCCGGTTTTTAACCATTAGGTACCTACCTAAGGGTTAGATAGCAATTTGAAGACTACGCAAAGATTGAACAAAAGTTTGAGGGATTTAAAATTGTATTGCACCGTTCGGATTAATATTGCGTAATATTTTTATGGTCCTTTGATTGTACAGACAGACGCCAGCACATCAACCTACCCAAAACTGTCAAAATTTTTCAATTGCAGGTCTCGATAGGCATCAGTCAGCTCTTACACAACGAGTATCGACCCTCTTTCGTGAGGCTGAGTCACAAGTTCTGTGACCTGGTCAACAAGGAGCCCTACGTAGGAGGCGCAATGAGGAACGCCGGATTGGAGTGCCCTTTGCCTCCTGTGAGTAAAACTAGTAAAGAAGTAGTAATTCGAAAACGCCGGAAGTGACGCTCCTGTCACCTGCAAGACAGCTCGCTCAGCCAGTGACGCCAACATAGGGTCGGGATGCGAATTTCAGAATCCCAATTGTCATTAGTAGTGTAGCAAATGATATGGTACGGTCTGCAACTCTGCAACAAGGTACGCGACTAATTGTGACTTACTTCTTCCATTAGTTCTCTACTTTTTAGAAGAAGCGTGTCGCTCGTGGCCACGAGGCCAGGCCTTGAATGGGACCTCAAGAGTGTTTTTATACTATTCATGGCGTGGTCCGACACGCGCTTGGCCGGTTTTATAATATTCATTCCCTCTATCCCCAGGGTTCTCACAGTATACAGAACATAACAGCCCCGACAGAACACTTTCCCAACGTGTTCCCTTTTGAGAAGGGTTGCGTGGAGATCGCATTTAGCGTCACTGACACGAAGGAACTCGTCTTGCAGCTCAGCATTGTGGCTTCGTTCAAGCAGAAGCCTTAGAAGAAATAAGCTGGTGTACAGGGTCACTTGTATATTCAACCACGTGATTTCTCTAGCACCCTAAAGTTGAATGTCACTTGCACGCCATAAAACGTCACGGTCTATTTTTGCCCTAAGTCCATTGTGACTGACTTAGTGAAAGTGGTAAAAATTTAATTACGAGATCGACTATACATACATTGACATTCCTTCAAGATTGTATGATGACATAGTAAAACTGAATTTCCTATAACCCGTCACGGGTTTTCAACCAACTCTGATCTTTTTTTCAAAAACCCGTGGCGGGTTTTCAACGCTTAAGGGGTTGGTAAAATCACACTGTAATTAAATCTCACGGATCGGCATATTTTTATCTCTATTTCATTCTCTTACTTAGAGTCGTCATTTGCCTGAGCGAGAAGTCCATCCCTAAGTCAACGGGTTTTCTATACGAATGGTTTGGATTTTGGATGATGCTGATCAGTGCGTGTTACAGAAATTACAATTAGGTTATTTAAGCCGTATCACGACTTGGAAAAAATACGTCACCTTGTATGGTGGAGTATTTATTATATTAGACATTTTGAAAATTTGAAGATATTTATATTATTTTGGAATAAACAATACTTACCTATCTAATGTTATAAAAATATAAATATTAAATAAAAACGTTTGATTTTCTTATGAAACAGTTTATTTCATATTGATTCACTATCACAACACATTGGGATGAGTTTATAACACCACACATACACATTTCGCCACTAGGGAAATTACTAAAAAAACATCAGCTACCCCTACATTTTGTCAAGTTGTGAGCAGTATAAAATCTTATTTTTATTTTACCGATAAGTTTCGGAATAAAATTATAATACCAACTATTATTTCAACCAGGTTTCAGGCTAGCTAAAGTAGACTCATCCTTCATGGGGTACTGTTTAAAATCTTACAATAAAATACCTCCCCTCATACCTACTACAAATAAATGGAACGAAATTTAAATCTTATATAAAACGCACACTATGCTGCCAAGCATATTATAAGCTGGAGGATTAAAGCGCTGACAAAAATGCTTGGCTCAACACTGGTCCAGCTCCACAAGGACGCATAAACTAATTGATTAACATTAGAAAATATTGTTGGAGCTGCTGAAGATTGCTAAAACTATCTTTGTATTGTATAACTTCAATCACCATGTGACCATGTACCTTCTATAAAGCTACCATTTACTGGGTACGTCTTTCATCGACTTGAATGTGCCCTGGCGGCTGAGAGTATGTCATGCTCACTCAAATGTTTCGCTGGTGGTGGCGTGTGTGTTGGCTCGTTAAGATCCCTTCAAATTCATTGGGTTTAAAAGTCAAAATGGGTGTACCACAGGGCTCGATATTGGGCCCATTCCTCTTTTTAGTATACATAAATGATTTACCTCATTTACTGAAAAACCGGTGGTGTTATTTGCTGATGACACATCACTTATTTTTAAGGTAAACAGACACGCACAGGAGCTTGACGACGTAAATAATGCTATGCTAAAGGTCCATAATTGGTTTACTGTAAATAATTTAGTATTAAATGAGAAGAAAACTAAATGCATAAGATTCGCGTTACCGAATGTTAGAAGTAGTGAATGTCACGTTGTACTGAATAAGGAGACACTAGAATTCGTCGAAAAAACGGTTTTCCTGGGAATCACGCTTGACTCAAAACTACAGTGGGGTCCTCACACAACATCACTTGCAGGGCGGCTAAGTTCAGCCGCTTACGCTGTTTGGAAAATCCGCCAACTAACAGACGTGGATACCGCGAGACTGGTCTATTTTAGTTACTTTCATAGCATCATGTCTTACGGTATTTTGCTGTGGGGACGGGCCGCAGATATTGACTCAATATCTATTCTGCAAAAGAGGGCTGTTAGAGCCATCTACAACCTCCGCAGACGCGAATCTCTTAGGGAACTGTTTAAGAAAATTAATATCATGACGGTACCTTGTCAGTATATATATGAAAACATTATGTATGTTCGAAAAAATCTACATGTCTATAGTAAGATAAGTGACAGGCATAATTTTAACACAAGAAATAGGAACAAATTAGATCAACCACGTTTCAGATTGTCTAAAGTACACACTTCTTTTATGGGGTACTGTGTAAAATGTTATAATAAAATACCACTCGATATTCTTCAACAAAATGAGAAGAAATTTAAAACTTGCATTAAACGCACACTATGTAGACAAGCATACTATAAGTTGGATGATATATCGTAGATAAAAATGCTTGGCTAAATGCTGGTCCTGCTCCACAGCCACTTGGGCTCACTAGTTAAAAATGAAAAAATTGGTAGAGTTGCTTCCCCTTTTTTATTTTTTCAGATTACGAACTTATTGTTTATTTTGTTTTTTTTTATTAAACTAAGTTTTAATTATTGAATATATCTAATAGATAATATTGATTTTCTTTCTTTTGGTGGTAAAATTCTTGCAAACTATAGTTTTGTATAACTTAGACGCATTTTTATTTTCAATTTTTGTAAATGTGAGTACCATGGAGTCGTTTTACTATGTTATTATGTTGATTTTGACTTGAAAGAGCAGGGTAGTTGAGAGTATGTCATGCTCACTTAAATGTCTCGCTGATGGTGGCGAGTGTGTTGGATCATTCGGTTCCCTACAAAATGGTTGAGCTGGATGGTGCTGATCCACGCGTCATGTTCGTGAACGGGCGCCGTCAGTTGAGACTGGTCATCTCTTATCTGCCAGGGCTTATTTTTAATCGTTTTTGATTTATATATATTTTTTTTTTTATACATTGTTCTCACATATAGAATCAACAAGAGTAATGTACCCAGGATTTTGTAATTTCTATATTTAAAAGAGTGTCCTTGGAGTTTCTTGCCCGTTCTTCTCCATAGAGATCTACGTTTTGGAATGGGCAACTAGCTTCAACTTTCTGACTAACTGACTCTTTGAAAATTCAAAAGTGCCTGTAAAGGGTTTAATTGAAATAAATGGTTTGAGTTTGAGTTTGAATGGTTGAGCTAAACGGTGCTAATCCATGCGTCATGTGAACAGGCGCCGTCAGTAGGGACCGGGCATCTCTTCGCCACATCTGCCACGGCTTATTTTAATTCAGGTAGGTATTGTAATTTCTGAACAGTTTTTGTATTTTTGTTACGGACGCTGTTTACGTGCACGTCGTAATTTCAACAATATTATGATTTAAAAGAGTGTCCGTGGAGTTTCTTGCCCGTTCGTCTCCATTGGAACCTACGCTTTGGAATGGGCAACTAGCTTCATATTTCTGACTGACTGACTCCTTGACAATTCAAAAGTGCTTGTAAATGGTTTAATTGAAATACACTCGAGAGCAATGAATCCGGGTCACTTAAAGAATGTTAAAAATCTCGGAAACTAAAAATGATAGGTTAATGCAATAAATTGTATTTAATAGACAATGTAATACTCCTTAAATGAAAGTAAAAAAAATATGAGTCACCATACATTTTATTAACACAAAATTACATAAAGAAAAAAACTGCTGATCTCTCCTTAAAACAAAAATAGGAAACATGAAATTTTTGAACTTTATTACGATTTTCTTGAATTTTAATACTTCGTATTGCCTCCTCGTGCTTCCATTACTACGTTTACGCGGTTTGGCATGCTGTACACCAAGTTCCTTATACGATTTTGGGGAATATTCTCCCATTCCTCTGTGAGAGCAATTTTGAGCTCACGAAGCGTGATTGGGGGAGGGTTTCGTTGTTTTACGCATCTGCCTAGCTCGTCCCAAGCATGCTCGATCGGGTTGATATCCGGGCTGCGCGCTGGCCACTCCATACGAGTAATGTTCATCTCTTGAAGGTAGTCATTCACAATCCTACCTGTATGAGGTCGGTCATTGTCATGCATAAATATAGCATCCTCACCTAAATTGACCATAAATGGACCAACGTGATCATTGAGGATTTCTTCCACATATCTTTCGCTAGTTAAAGAGCCGTTTTCTATGATCACCAGCTCTGTGCGACTTTCAGAAGAAATTCCGGCCCACACAAGTACAGACCCACCACCGTAGGCTACTTTTTCTTCGATGCATGCTTGCTTGAATCTTTCCCCTGGTCTTCGATACACTCTGTGTCTTCCATCGTGCTTGTAGAGCATAAATTTTGATTCGTCGGAGAACATAACTTTTGACCAATCTTCAATACTCCAATTTACGTGGCTCTGGGCATATCTTAGTCTTGAAATACTTGCCCACGCTCCAGTTTAGGGCCGTTTGCAGGTCTAAGGGATTTTAAGTTAGATTCAGCAAGCCGACGTCTTACTGTCCATGCACTTGGGTTACTTCCTCCGAGGCGTCGAAACTGATTTGTGAGTTCAGTTCCTGTAAGAAAGCGATTTCGAAGCATGGTGTTCACCAAGTATCGGTCTTCTCTTGCTGTGGTACACCTGGTTCTGCCCGTTCCTGGTCTGCGTAGGTTAGAACCAGTTTCTTCGTAACGTCGGAGAACTCTTTGTACTGTTGACAGCGACACACCGACAGTCCTGGCTGTATCGCGCTGACTCCGGCCGGTTTCCAGCATTGTAAGTATTCTGGTGCATTCTTCAGGCGTAAGCGACATAATTTCAGCTTGAATAATGAATATAGAGCACTATCAACATGGTTTATGTACCCACATAAATGACAGATTACAAACAAAAGCAAAACCAAATGCTGTAATTTCGTAGTTCCATCTTCGAAAGTGGCCCTTTTTCAAATTTGATTTTTTTATGATATAACTTTACAATAACTAAGAAGTTTTAATACCTTCATTTAAGGAGTATTACATTGTCTATTAAATACAATTTATTGCATTAACCTAGCATTTTTAGTTTCCGAGATTTTTAGGATTCTTTAAGTGACCCGGATTCATTGCTCTCGAGTGTAAATGCTTTGAGTTTGAGTTTGAACGACAAACGTACGATCACGTCACTTAGAAGCAGATTTATTTAGACAGCTTGTACCGCGATAGCTACGACTTCATTTGAAGGATGAGCTGACTTTGACTGAAGCCTAGTCAGGCTATGTCCACGTCCTGATGACTATGGGACCTCGCATACAACGCGGCCATTACCAAGACCGTTTGTGGTCGTGGCCGCAATTTTTACCGCAGCTCTGACGAAGATGCGAACATTCACGACCGGCCGGCTGACCAGTTGAAGCCAAATTGAATGTACTTTATTATAATCAGCTATATTGTTCCCACTGCTAGGACTCAGACCTCCATTCGGTAAGAGGGAGTGGGCCGTAATCCACCTCGCGGGCTCAGTGCGGGTTGGTAGATGTCACATGTCTTCGAATTCTGGTTCCTTCACCCTTTTTGAAAGCAGTGGCAATGAAATAATTTGCACAAAGTAAACCACCTGTCACACTTCGATCCTACAACTCGTAAATCTCGGCCGGTAGCACTGGGCCAGCCTGCTCGGGCCACCACTGTTTGACTACCTATGAACATCCGCACCTTTGCTAAAAGGCCAAGGTTCGTTAGTCGTTCGTCTTTCGTGGTGAGGTCTATAAATGAGACTGACTGCGATCGGATAAGACAAGCAAGAATAAGCTGGCGAAAATTAAAAAATTACCTAATTCTAAAAAGTTTTCTTTATATTTTCTACGACATTAATTTTTCACAAATAAAATTAAAATAAATGTACAAAAATAAATGATCCAGAATGCCTATCGGTTCTGGTTCTTTAGTCCACGTTTGCACGGACGTCATAAAATCGTAGCGGAATAAAAACGCCTGGCGCGATTTTTTCCTGCTTTCAACAGTATGCTGAATTCCCAAGGCCGTAATAAAATATTTGAATAATCAGTTAGTCAAAGGCGTGAAAAATTGGCCTTTTAAATGTAGTTCATTATTCAAGAGATGACTCCAAAATTTTCTTTGTGGTCTCCTGGCGGAACCCACCATACGTCCACACTGCACGTAGAGTCAGTCCAAATCACAGACTACATAGGGATACTACGTATGTTCAAATTGATTTTATAACGTTATGGTTCGAACACTGTTGAAGGCGGGAAAAAATCGCGCTAGGCGTTTTTAGACCGCCACGATTATATGACGTCCGTGCAAACGTCATTATTTTGCTGAAAAAAGAGACATCACAAGTTACAGATAGATAGATAGATAGATAGAATACTCTTTATTGTACACCATAAAAGTCACAGACATAAATTTAGAAATTTTACATAGGGTGACACAATGGGCGGTCTTATCGCTTAAAGCGATCTTTTACAGACAACCTTTGGATGGATTAAAGGTAATAGGAGAGACAATACTGCAGGTAGTCAGCGGTGTACCATCTACATATACAATAAATATGTACATACATACGTAGAGCATAAACTTATTCATATAAAAATATATACATAGATATACTTATAATATATATCTATAAACATGAAACAAGAGCAAGGAACTAAAAAAAAAAAAACAGATTTACTAACGCAGCTAAAGTCTCACTCACAAACTCACATAACTATTTATCTTTAGAATTAAAAACTTTTTGATGCATCAACTTTAATTATAGAGGCTGACTTGTAATTTGATGTATTCCTTCCGACGTGGTAATGTGACCCATTTGCAACTAATAAGCACCCTTTAAAGTCTACTTCGAGAAAAAACTATTTTTATGTATTTTTTGAAAAAATCCCAGTATTCGTCACTAAATATCACTTTTTTCCAAACTCTCAAATTGAATGGCCTACGTTGCTATTCCATTTGATACCTAATACATTAACAAACCTTTTGATGTAACCAAATTTTATAAAACATCAAACAGTTAAAAGTTATAGGGAAAAAATCATTTACTTAAGTGAATTTTGATACCAGTTATTAAATATCAAAATTTTACTGTAGCTTTAAGCGTAAAAATTACGGAGAAGACATCTTCATTTAATCAGCTATCTAGCGAGGTACACAAGTAAAAAAATATTTACAATATTATATCTCTAAAAAAAACGCGATGTTAGACGGTGTGTATTATCGGCGTCGAGTCGACGATGAAGTACCTGGGACTCGTCCTCGACAGTCGCGACAGTCGGTGGAACTTCGTGGAGCATTTCCGACGTTTGGCTCCCAGACTGGAGCGGGCCGGGGCTGCCTTGAAGCGACTCCTGCCCAATCTAGGGGGTCCAGACGCCTCCTGCCGGAGGCTATACGCGGGGATCATGCGGTCCATGGCCCTGTACGGGGCACCAGTGTGGGCGCGTTCGTTAAGGCGGCGGCCTGCCCGCCGGTTGAACGCGTCCCAGAGGGTCATGGCCACCCGGCTGGTCTGGGGATACCGCACGGCCTCCGGTGAGGCGGCGAGCCTCCTTGCCGCCATGGGATCTGGAGGCAAAAGTCCTCGCGCATATTTGGGAGTGGCGCGAGGAGGAGAAACGCCGGGGCTTGACTCCGATGCCGCGAGAAATCGCAGCACAGCGGCCAGAGCTCCGACTGGATCTTTTGGCGTCATGGAGAGTGCAGTCCCAGATACACGTGTGAAAATACCAATTTCCAAGAAGCCTGCATGGTTAAGTAAGGGTATAAAAATATGCTCGAAACGAAAACGCCAATTATTGTGGAAGTATAGGTTGACGTCAAATCCTAACGATAAAACAAAATTTAAAAACTATTCAAAAAGATTTAGAATTATTGTACCAAGCCGATGTGGTACATTGGAGGGCAAGCTCAGTTTTCGATACGTGTTTTAGTTGGATATGATTAACTGTGCTTGCTCGCGGGGAGACCGTTAGACCTTCCAAGTATAAATTGCGTCACTCACCTGCTAGCCTCCTGTATGACTATCGAGGGAATCTTATCCTGGTGCGGCACGTGGCTGGCGTTGCGTGACGACCGGCCGATCGGATTATCCACTCACAAATTGGTGCACCAAAGTCTGTACTGCACTATAAGAGCCCTCAGGAATCACAACCAGTCCAGATAGAAGCCGTTTAGCGACGATTAACCCTCATACCAAGGATTTTAACTGGGAGCGCGCACTTAGGCAACTGCGACTATTGCCATCTTGGATTCGACTCGTATCTCATTCGTTCGCAAGCACAGTGCGCGCATAGATAAAAAATGTATGGTCACGGAACATTCCGCCCACCAAAATACATAGTATTTTCACTACGTTGAAAGAGCGGAACCCGAGAACAACGGTTAAAAACAAATGAAGAACTGATGTGATCGATTGAAATTTACACTAATTGAAGTTAACACTAACCTAAACTAAACTAGAATCTAATGAATTGAAGTTACGGTAAACGGTCTGTCTAGTCAGTCTGAGTTGGCAGAGGGCACAACTTCACAAGAGGTCTCGTAAGAAGTGATCCATTTGCCATGCGCACGGTGGCCACACGTACCACGCCGTCAGGACCCGGATGTAATTCCGTGACCCGAGCAAGAGGCCAATGCAGCGGTATAGTGTTTTCGTTTTTGATGACCACGATTGAATCTACAGCTAACGGTTTGCAATGCTTAGTCCACTTTGCTCGCTGAGTCAACGATTGCAGATATTCGACCTTCCAGCGTTTCCAAAAGTCTTGTTGGAATCGCTGGATGAGTTGCCATCTTCCTAACCGTGTATGATTAATGCCTGATAAATCCTCCTCAGGGATGGAAGAAAGCGGCTCTAAAGTTAGGAAATGACCCGGAGTCAATACGTTTAAGTCATTGAGATCTGAGCTCAGCGAGTAAAGAGGGCGCGAGTTCAGCATAGATTCGATTTGTACAAACAAAGTTGTCATCTCTTCGAACGTTAATGTCTGATCACCGATAATACGATACAGATGGGATTTAACTGCCTTAATTTGTATTTCCCAGACACCGCCAAAATGACTACTAGCCGGAGCATTGAATTTAAATGTTATGTTTTCGATATTAGATGCGTCCTTCATGTACTCATTTAGTTGGTTGCAAGCGCCTACATACAAAGTTGGTTCCACAATCTGAATGGATAACGCTTACACGACCCCGCCTGCCAACAAATCGGCGAAGCGCTGCAATGAAAGCGTCCGAAGTCAAGTCCGAAGCGACTTCCAAATGGACTGCTTTCGTTGTGAAGCACACAAACAAGCAAAGGTAAGCTTTACTTATTTTAGCTCCTCGATGTCGTCCTAACTTAATGCGGAAAGGTCCGCCATAGTCAACACCGACGATTGAAAATGGCTTGACTTGGTTGATGCGAGTCGCTGGTAGATCGCTCATAAAAGGCTCAAGCGGTGTAGGGCGCGTACGGAAACATTGTAAGCACTTAGACAAACAATGACGGATTGCGCGTTTTGGTGACAATATCCAAAATTGCTGTGTCAAAAGATACTGCATTGTATTTATACCTGGATGACAGTTTTCACGATGAAGTGCTTCGATGATCATGAACGTTAGTTTAGAATCCTTAGGTAGCAGCGCAGGATGCTTATGCTCATACTCGAGCCCAGAGCGAGATAGGCGACCGCCTACCCTAAGAATTCCCGATTTATCTAAGAAAGGGTTAAGTTTTTGCATAGGTTTTGAAAGAGATTTTGAGTCTTTCAAACGAGTTATTTCCTCATCGAAATGCAATGATTGTACTCTGCGTACGAAAATCAATAAAGCGTTATGAAGCTCTGTTCGATTTAAATGATGGTCAGAACTCTGCGAAGATTTTTTACGAGCGCATTTTACAAAATGAATGCAATACGCGAGTACTCGTTGTGCTATACGAATTGATGAGAAACTTTCGAGTAAAGAATCAATGACGTTGGTGTCGCTATGAACAAACAGAGAGACCGCGCGCTCTTCAGATAATACATCAGCTTCGTTAACATTGTCTTTGTTGTTTGGCCAAGAGTTAGAAGGTTGAGCGAGCCAACAGGGCTCCGCCCACCATAGCGAATTGTTGACCAACTCAGCAGGATAAAGACCTCGAGAGGCAATGTCAGCGGGATTATCCGAACTGGAGACATGGTTCCAGCGAGCTTCCGGAATAGTATCCTGGATATGACTCACTCGGTTGGCGACAAAAGTCTTCCAACGTGATGAGTAAGATCGAATCCACGATAATGCCACCATCGAATCTGACCACGCACAAGTGTCAGCTATGGGGAAAAATGATAAATAGCTTTCTCTGACGAACTTCAGAAGATCTGCCAGGAGGACTGCCGCGCACAATTCGAGACGAGGTAATGATATCCTTTTTACAGGTGCTACTCGAGATTTTGAAGACAGAAAGAAGACAGATACACTACCATCAATGCAAGTGACACGTAAGTAGATTACAGCTCCATAACCTGACTCGGAACTATCAGCAAAGCCATGGAGTTCACACGATTTCATACCTTTTACAGAAATGCATCGAGGGATCCCCAAAGACTTGATGACAGGTAACTGCTCAGTATAACAACGCCACCGTTCGACGATTTCACACGGCGGAGAATCGTCCCAATTAATACCCAACATCCACAACCTCTGAACTAAGCACTTAGCTAAGAAAGTTATAGGAGTTAGGAAACCCAAGGGGTCATAGATACGTGCGAGTTCACTTAGAATCGTACGCTTTGTGCATTGGCGATCGATAGGTTTGACCTCAAACAAGAATTTGTCTGTCCTGGGACACCACTTCAGGCCCAAGATCTTCAGAGTGCTCGTCGTTTCGATGTCCATAGACACAAAGTCAGTGAGACAGTGTTCCGGAGGTATATCAGCAAGCACCTCCGGTTTATTGCTAGCCCACTTACGCAGCTCAAACTGACCTCTCTTTAAGAGTTGGATAACCTGAGTTTTGACTTGGATGGCTGTCTGGATATCAGAACTGCCACTCGCAATATCGTCAACGAATGTATCAGAAGTCATCACTTCGCGAGCGAGAGGTAAGTCAGTTTCATCTTCTACAAGTTGTTTGAGAGTGCGGCAAGCAAGAAATGGCGACGATGATACTCCATAAGTAATGGTATTTAATCGATACTCTTGAATTGGGTCCGTTGATTTGAATCGCCAAAAAATTCTTTGGAAATCTCGATCGTTAATTGACATAGTAATATTTCTAAACATTTGCCGAATATCGGCTGTAAATACAACAAAATGTGTTCGGAAGCGATGAAGTATCTCGGCAATGTTAGCCTGCAGTTTAGGACCTACGAGTAAAGTTTCATTTAACGACACACCACGAGCGTCTTTCGCAGAAGCGTCGAAGACCACTCTTAGCTTTGTCGTTGCACTGTCAGGTCGCAAAACGCAGTGATGAGGTATGTAATAACAACCCTGGTTGATTTCCTTTGAAGGAACTAGACTCATGTGACCACTGTGTAAATACACTCGAGAGCAATGAATCCGGGTCACTTAAAGAATGTTAAAAATCTCGGAAACTAAAAATGATAGGTTAATGCAATAAATTGTATTTAATAGACAATGTAATACTCCTTAAATGAAAGTAAAAAAAAATATGAGTCACCATACATTTTACTAACACAAAATTACATAAAGAAAAAAACTGCTGATCTCTCCTTAAAACAAAAATAGGAAACATGAAATTTTTGAACTTTATTACGATTTTCTTGAATTTTAATACTTCGTATTGCCTCCTCGTGCTTCCATTACTGCGTTTACGCGGTTTGGCATGCTGTACACCAAGTTCCTTATACGATTTTGGGGAATATTCTCCCATTCCTCTGTGAGAGCAATTTTGAGCTCACGAAGCGTGATTGGGGGAGGGTTTCGTTGTTTTACGCATCTGCCTAGCTCGTCCCAAGCATGCTCGATCGGGTTGATATCCGGGCTGCGCGCTGGCCACTCCATACGAGTAATGTTCATCTCTTGAAGGTAGTCATTCACAATCCTACCTGTATGAGGTCGGGCATTGTCATGCATAAATATAGCATCCTCACCTAAATTGACCATAAATGGACCAACGTGATCATTGAGGATTTCTTCCACATATCTTTCGCTAGTTAAAGAGCCGTTTTCTATGATCACCAGCTCTGTGCGACTTTCAGAAGAAATTCTGGCCCACACAAGTACAAACCCACCACCGTAGCGAATCTTTCCCCTGGTCTTCGATACACTCTGTGTCTTCCATCGTGCTTGTAGAGCATAAATTTTGATTCGTCGGAGAACATAACTTTTGACCAATCTTCAATGTTCATGTTTAAATAACATAATTTAAATTGCGAGTACTTCTTCATAATTTAGTACGGGTAAAGAGTACTGGTGCTGCCACCAAAAAACAGGTCTGACAAAGTTATCTTAGTGTTGTACACGCAAAAAAATTACCCCGATTTGGGGAAAACAAAAATTAAATAAAAATAGTTGCAGACATTATGGGGTCGAAAATTAAATGCACCAACAGTGGCCGCAAGGAGCCGCTATTTGTTACTTGTTTTAGATGCAAAAAACAAGTTGATCACAAAAGCACATTATTATGCACTACATGTAACAATCATTTTGAATTTGATTGTGCTGGCTATCCGGAGAAAGTGTATCGCTTAAAAAATATAGAAGAAAGGAAGAAATTTAAATGGGTATGCAGATCATGCATTCAGAAAGCAAAAGAGCAGAATACGATCAGTCCCGGAGTATCCAATGTGACTTTAAGGAAAAGGCACT
The DNA here is from genome assembly GCA_963853775.1 of Xanthia togata. Classification (NCBI taxonomy): domain Eukaryota; kingdom Metazoa; phylum Arthropoda; class Insecta; order Lepidoptera; family Noctuidae; genus Xanthia; species Xanthia togata. The sequence continues at coordinate 3,139,819 of OY970802.1, read as the reverse complement.
CGTCACCTAAACCAACCGGATATGTCACACCTAGCGTGTCAGAGGAGTCAACACCCTGGTCCACTCCAAAGAGTACAACCTCGGAAACACATGACTCACACATACTGACAATGGAAATGGATCATATATACGATGAGTCAACTGCCATGACTGATAAAACATTGTCAAGAAGTATGGACCATACAATAATCGACTCAATGCAAAGCAATGATCTCAGGGAATCGATTGAACACCTTCAGATGGAACTAAAAAGTTCGCAGAACGAACTTGAAAATGTGATACTTGATAACAATGAGCTCCGTAAACAGAATGATAAATTATTAAAAGATAACATGACATTAAAAGGATTCTTACGCCAATCTCCACAAAAAGAATATTACGTCGACGAAGGGGCAAAAAAAGCAAATGCATATTCTTTGCTGCACTCAAATATGCAGGCGTTCTTTACGCCTCCTAGAAACGTATTGACACGTACATGTAACGCTTCAGATACAAAGTTACAGCTAAGTGAGAGTATTGTAAATCTCCACAAAAATGTTGGATATTTGGAGAATCAGCTAGAACTAGCTAGAAACGAAATTGCAAACCTCAATTATCAAATTCGAAAGCTTCAAATGCAATTAGAGTCAAGCGAAAGAGATATACAACTTCAGAAAAATATGACTACATCTGACGTACTGAATGATGAGCACACGAACAAGGTTTTCATCTTTGGCACACAACAAAGTGTCGGACTTTCATCTGTGTTGATGCGGTCAAGAGCGGCTACGTCGTATGTTAAATACGTTGTGACGTCAGAAACGAAGCCACACGCGCTCGCTAGTGAAGTAGTTAAGAATTGCAAAAATAGTTCAATATCAAGTAGTGATAAACTCATCCTTTGTGTGGGTGAAAATGACTATGACATCAAGATCTTATCTTCACAACTACGTCAAATTCTTAATATTTTCAGTGATAATCATGTAATAGTTTTGAGCCCATTAAAGAATATGTATCTAGATATTTATACCTTGAACCAAACTATACGTAATATTTGCAATGAATACAAACATTGTAACTTTATTGACTCTGAACATAAATTGTACGATACATGTAAATTAATAAACCATGTTATTGACTGTTATGACTACGAAAAGAAGTATTTGAATGTTAAGGAACTAAAGAAATTAATATTGCGGAATCAATTAAATTGTAAGAAATCTGACGTCAAGGGAAAAAGTACTCTAAGGGGTACAATCCCTTATTACTTTGCACGACGCCAGGCAGAATGCGATGCTGCAAATGGTCCTGATATTGTTTCTACTAAAGCAAAAAAAGGTACTATTGCACATTATTTTAAAGTTTTAAACAAGAAACAGCTTTTTCGTGAATAACAACGGTGCTACAGGCAAACAAAAAACTTTCAAAATAATGCATCAAAATATCGCTAGTATTCAATCAAAAAAGGAAATACTGGAACTAACTTTGCTAGAATTACGAGACGAGAATAAAGAACCAGACATATTATGTTTGTCTGAAACCTTTATGCGTGCGGGGAATGAGAAATATTTAAAACTTAATAATTACACCTTAGCAGCAGCATTTAGTAGAGACAAACAAAGAGGGGGAACTTGTATTCTCGCCAAACAGGGTATAATATATAATGAGCCTCCTTATATAAAAAAATATTCAACACAAAATTCATTCGAAGCATGTGGTATTGAAGTCCCTTTGTACAAATTGCTGATAGTGTGTCTATATAGAACGCCAAAGTCTGACCCCAATATATTTTTAGAAAAGTTCGACCAATTAATGTGCGAAACCTCTAAAAGATATGGATCACGTACAAAAATAGCGGTTACTGGGGATTTTAACATAAATACCTTGAAACCAAGTAAGGTCACTAACTATTTAAAAGATTTATGTAGTAACTATAACTTAAAGATGCATATTAATGTTCCCACTCGAAAAGATTCTTGTATAGACCACATACTTAGTAACATAAAAACTACATCTGCTGATGTTCTACCTTTGTACTTATCAGACCACGACACAGCACAGTTCTTAGAGTTTCCAATAAAAGAACAAAGTCTAAGAACCATATCATATTTTATTTATAAAAAGGATTACTGCAACGAAAACTTGAAAAAATTCAAAGACTGCCTTGCAAGCATATCGTGGTCAGAAACGCACCTCAAAACGGACTTAAACAATGCATTCAATAAATTTCACGAGTTTGTATGCCTATTATATAATTTATGCTTCCCTAAAATTAAAATTAAAATTAATAACTCTATTGCAAATAAACAAAAATGGATCAGTAAGGGTCTTAGAAATAGTTGCAAAACTAAACGATCGTTACGGTATCTCTATTACAAAAATAAAAGTCGGTCGTACTTAATAAGATATAAAAAATATTCATCGATTCTCAAAAAATGCATTATGAAATCAAAAGTGAATTCAAACATTAATTATATACAAAATAGTCAAAACAAATGCAGAGCAACGTGGTCAGTCATTAACCATGAAATTGGGAACATAAAATGCGACACTAATATTTCAGAAATAGAAGTAGATAAGAAAATACTGACTGATCCCACTGACATAGCAAATACGCTTAATGATTATTTTATTGACTCGACTAACATTGTGACATTTAAAAACTTACAAGTTTATAATAAGTTTAATAACGCTTTAGTTCCTAATTCTATGTTTCTTAGTGCTATGACTGAAGATGAAATAAAAAAAGAGATAATGGCTTTAAATAATACTAACTCGGAAGGATATGATGGACTTAGTACAAGAATAATTAAAGCGTGCAGAGAAGAATTAACTCCTATATTGACATATCTAATTAATCTTTCATTTTCGACTGGAACTTTTCCTGATGCTTTAAAGTTATCAGTTGTAAAACCCTTGTACAAGAAAAGCGACAAAAAAGACGTTAAAAATTATCGTCCAATTACCCTTATACCTATCTTGTCCAAACTGTTTGAGAAATGTATGCACAAAAGGATTATCGACTTTTGTAGCAAATACAATATTATAGCAAAGGAACAGTTTGGATTTCAAAGGCACAAGTCAACAACATTAGCCATATATAATCTTTTGAGCCGTACCCTGAAGTCTTTAAATAACAATCACTTCACGACAGCACTTTTTTTTGACCTGTCTCAAGCATTTGACTTTGTGGCACATAATATATTATTGGGAAAACTAGAAAGAAATGGAATAAGAGGTGTAGCACTGCAGTGGATTGCATCTTATTTAAGTAACCGCAGTCAATACGTTGCTATTAGTAAAGTAAATGAAGATTTACTAACCTCATACTCCTCTGAGCTCAAAGTAAAAAATTGCGGTGTACCACAAGGGAGTGTATTAGGCCCTTTATTATTTCTATTATACGTAAATGATTTACTACAGCAGGTCAATCATAAATGTATATTATTTGCAGATGACATTTCAATCATAGTGACATCTGATAAAAAGTCTAAATTAAAATTTGATCACGAAATTGACATAAATAATACTATTGACAACATTTTAGAATGGCTACAGGTAAATAAATTAAAAATCAATCTAGATAAATCTATGTACATTCAATTTAATAAATCTAAACATGCCAAATACAATTTCAAACTTGATATTGATCGATTAAAAGAAGTTTCACATACAAAATTTCTGGGTATACTCATAGACCAAGATTTAAATTGGAAAATACATGTAGATAATTTGTGCAACAAGTCTAATAAGTTCGTTTATGCTCTCAGGCAAGTCAAGAATGTGACGAATAAAAAAACCGCCATTATAACCTACCATGCTTACATAGAATCGATTTTGCGATATGGACTTATTTTTTGGGGTAACAGTACAGATAAAAACAGAGTGTTTATCGCGCAAAAGAAATGCATCAGAGCCATTTGTGGGATCCGTACTGACGAGTCCTGTAAACCGCATTTTAAAAGGCTTGGTTTATTACCACTTCCTTCACTGTACATCTACGAGATATGTAATTTTGTATATAATAATAAGGAATTATTCAAGAAAGTCGATCAAAAATATACTCTCGTAATAGGGATCCATGTAGACTTGTATGGCAGGATACTCCTAAATCAGCCAAGTACTCTAAAAGTTTTCTGGTTATGTGTGTACGCATTTATAATAAAATTCCAAAAGAAATGAAATTGTTACTTAATATTAATTATTTTAAAAACAGACTCTTTAAATGGCTGAATGAACATAATTTTTATGACATTAAGGATTTTTTTGACATTAAATTATAATTCACAAATAATGACATACTGGATAGTCGATAATGTTTATAATTTTGACATTTTTAATTTTATATTTATTGATTTTATTGATTTCCTTTTTTTACTTTAAGTTATGTTATGTAATGTTATGGAACTGTTGCGAATAATGTTTACTTTTATAATGTTTTCTTTTATTGTGACTTTTTGATTTTGTTCGTCGAGATTAATTTCTGACATTAAATAATATTATGTTATGATGATTGTATTGTGGAGAATGTTTTATAGCTTTGACATTTTATTTCTACTTACTAATTAATTCTAAGTATTTTGCATGCAATTGATACACGATGTTGTATAGCTAAACATGTGGACTATATTATATTACCAAACTGTAACACCTTTTATACCATGTTTAAGGCAAATAAAGACTTACTTACTTACTTACTTACTTACTCAATACTCCAATTTACGTGGCTCTGGGCATATCTTAGTCTTGAAATACGATGCCCACGCTCCAGTTTAGGGCCGTTTGCAGGTCTAAGGGGTTTTAAGTTAGATTCAGCAAGCCGACGTCTTACTGTCCATGCACTTGGGTTACTTCCTCCGAGGCGTCGAAACTGATTTGTGAGTTCAGTTCCTGTAAGAAAGCGATTTCGAAGCATGGTGTTCACCAAGTATCGGTCTTCTCTTGCTGTGGTACACCTGGTTCTGCCCGTTCCTGGTCTGCGTAGGTTAGAACCAGTTTCTTCGTAACGTCGGAGAACTCTTTGTACTGTTGACAGCGACACACCGACAGTCCTGGCTGTATCGCGCTGACTCCGGCCGGTTTCCAGCATTGTAAGTATTCTGGTGCATTCTTCAGGCGTAAGCGACATAATTTCAGCTTGAATAATGAATATAGAGCACTATCAACATGGTTTATGTACCCACATAAATGACAGATTACAAACAAAAGCAAAACCAAATGCTGTAATTGCGTAGTTCCATCTTCGAAAGTGGCCCTTTTTCAAATTTGATTTTTTTATGATATAACTTTACAATAACTAAGAAGTTTTAATACCTTCATTTAAGGAGTATTACATTGTCTATTAAATACAATTTATTGCATTAACCTAGCATTTTTAGTTTCCGAGATTTTTAGGATTCTTTAAGTGACCCGGATTCATTGCTCTCGAGTGTAGTCGGACATGAAGTCGCAGTATTGTTCGCATAAAGCCTCATTTGCCGCTAACATGCGTTCTAATGATTTAAAACGTCGCAAAGCAGATTCTCGCGATCCAGGAAAAGTTAGATTCTTGTCTTTTTCTTTGAAAGGCAAGGTAACGGTATACCTCCCGGAAGCATCGCGGAAATGTTCGGTAGCGAATTTCTGTTCACAGAGTTCTTCGTCTGGTGTTAACTTTAAAGACTGAGGAATGTTGTCCATTTCCCAGAACTTCTTAACCTGCTCATTGAGAAGATTATCGTTTGAAACGAAGAACGACTTTGGCAGTTCGTGATTGTCACTGCAACTGACGTTTCCTAGTAGGATCCAGCCGAACACAGTGTTGATTGCAGATGGTTGCTGCAATCCTCCACTAAGACGGCCTGGTAACAGGAGTGAAGGGAAGACCTCAGCACCGAGAAGGACATCGATTTGACCAGGTAAGTGACAATCAGGATCCGCTAGGTTAAGATTTCGAATATGATGCCACGCAGACTTGTTCAGTTTAACGACAGGCATATTGCCGCAGATCTTAGGTAATGTTAACGCTTCAATACTCAACAAATCGTTGTCGTGGACACCTACGCTTAAACAGATTGTACCACTAGCGGATGTTGAAGCATGACCTAGGCCGTGAATCCTACGCGTTGACTGCGTTCGTTGGAGACCTAAACGCTCAGTAGCACGTTCAGTTATGAAGTGGGCCTGACTTCCGGAATCAATTAGCGCACGAAAAGTCTGATAACGACCCGATGAATCACGAATTTCGATATTAGCTGTGGACAGCAGAACCATGGAACGATCACCGATATTGGTAAGTACACTGACCTGCGAGGTAGTGGCCTTTTCGGTATTATCGGTTTTCGAAACATCTAGATCTTGATGTAGCAAGGTGTGATGTCGTTGACGACACACTTGACACGTAAACATTGATTTACATTGTTTGAGGCCATGTGATGGCTTCAAACAGTTGAAGCACCAACGATTGGTCTTCACATAGTCAAGTCGTTCCTGAACAGATTTGTCAGTAAACGATTTGCACTGATTAATGGAATGTTCTTCCCCACAGAACGGACACTTGTACTTTCGAGGTTCAGTTGGTGGCACAAGAGCAGTTCGTGAAGGACGCGAAGATGTTGACGACGATGGTGCAGTTGCATTCGATGTGGTTAAATTCGATGATGAGGGTGAAACTACAAGAGGTTTGTCAACTTCTGAATTCGATAGAAATGTCGAAGTATGTTTTTTACTTGCGACCGTGGCATTAGAATTCCGTAAACCACTTGGCTTATGTGGTTTTTCGTTGGCACGGTTATCGCGACCACTTTCGGAGAAGTGTGTGTCGCGCACCGAAGCCTCGCATCTGTTGTACAGAAAATCGTTGAGATGTTTGTACTTTGGAAACTCATGAGAAGCAGTAACTCGTTCAAAGGCACAACGCAATTTTGAATCCATTTTCGATAATAAATGGTAACAGATTACAAAATCCCACTGATCCGTCGGTAGCCCTTGCCGTTTGAGAATCGATAGATTTTCGTTAAAAGAATCAAGTACACGTCGTAAATCAATGGGTGAGTTGGCTCTCAGGTTAACGTTCAAGATCTCCTTCCAGCAAGTAAAGGCAAGTTCCCGCTTGTCTTTATACCGCGCAACCAATGCAGAGTATGCTTCGTGGTAGTATAAGCCCGTCACAGGAAAGGTTCGTATAAGTGCTAACGCATCACCAGTGAGACTAGAGACGAGGTAGTGCATGCGCTCCGTATCCGAAAGTGAACCATTCTCGTGAATCAGCGAGGTGAAGATATCGTAGAATTCGGGCCACGACTTTATGTTACCACTGAATTGCGGTAAGTTAATCTTAGGTAATTTTACTTTGAGTACACTCGACGACTCATTATGAGATTTATTTGGCTCATCGTTATATTTGTTAGGCTCATCGACCTTCGTTAAGCGTCGGTGTATCGCTAAAATCTCATAATATCGTTCGTCAAAGTCGGATCTGATACTATCTTGTTCTGCTTGTTGTTCATCTGTAAGTTCGCATATGGTTATTATGTCATCATGGGCTTCTTCAAAGTTATTTACTATTTTAGTTAAGTCTGAGTAATGTGCCAAAAATTTACTTAAATCACATTCATTATTTTCCGCTAAACAAGCGACTTCAACCGTCTTAGATAACCTATTGAACGCTAAAGTACGTTTTCTACGCAACACCGGTAAGTCGCGTTCAGTTGGGTATTCGACTTCAACCGATTTACCTTTACTCAATCTGCGTAATGATTTTTTAGAATAATAAGGCATTTTGTTTATTAGTTAGCCTTAATTGCGTTAAAACAATCTATATTTAACAATAAGATTCTATAATGAACAAGTAATGGCACCGTTAAGTTCAACTAAATAACAATAAAAAAATGTACAACCGTTTCAAACTGAATAGAACGCCCAATCCGAACACCGTACGTCACTGTTCAATCGCAGTTTATTCATTCAATCACTAGAACGATAATCCAACCAATTAATATTGTCGTTGAATGTAAAGAAAAAAGAAATTCAATTTGTCTATGGTTCAATTCAATTTCAAATCGTAGAACAAAGAACTACTCGAACTAATATGGCGGCGATGAAAAAATACAAATTTCAAATCATTCAACTGGAAGGTTGATCAAAATAACTAGGCGAACCAGAAGTTTACAAATGTTCTAAGTATGGTTAGTTGTGGTAATTTACGTTTCGATTCGATGTTATATTAACTTGTATGACAATTTTGATAGAATATAACAAACGAAATACGTGTAGCCACACGAGTTTGTAGCAAATGAACAAGAATTCATCGGTCACACAAAGAATTTATCGATGATAAGATTTTGAAAAGATCGATGCACGTTTGAAAATAGACTTTTTTGTTATTTAACGATTAACGAAATAAACTAGTGTAATGTATAGCATTCGACCTACAACGAATATGTATTGCCCAAAAGTGGGAAATAGTTGAGGGTAAATGAAAAAAAAATATTTTTTAATTTCTTTGTGCAGAATGTTGAAATTTACCTATGATTTTACGAGAAATTTACTGATAACGGGTAATATAATGAATATTATCGAATCATATCCGTTGTTCCCTGGTTTCGGCACCAAAAAATGTACCAAGCCGATGTGGTACATTGGAGGGCAAGCTCAGTTTTCGATACGTGTTTTAGTTGGATATGATTAACTGTGCTTGCTCGCGGGGAGACCGTTAGACCTTCCAAGTATAAAGTGCGTCACTCACCTGCTAGCCTCCTGTATGGCTATCGAGGGAATCTTATCCTGGTGCGGCACGTGGCTGGCGTTGCGTGACGACCGGCCGATCGGATTATCCACTCACAAATTGGTGCACCAAAGTCTGTACTGCACTATAAGAGCCCTCAGGAATCATAACCAGTCCAGATAGAAGCCGTTTAGCGACGATTAACCCTCATACCAAGGATTTTAACTGGGAGCGCGCACTTAGGCAACTGCGACTATTGCCATCTTGGATTCGACTCGTATCTCATTCGTTCGCAAGCACAGTGCGCGCATAGATAAAAAATGTATGGTCACGGAACAATTATAATTAAAAAAACGTAAAAGGCTCAAAACAGTTATTATATTAATTCAGCTACAAACAAGGGAAAGGCAATGTGGAAGATCATAAATAATAATAAAACAGTAACTCCAAAAGAAAATATTGCACAAATAAAAGTAAAAGATCAACTAGTTACAAATCCTAAGGAAATAGCACAATTATTCAACAACTACTTCATTGATGGAATACAGTCTACTTCTACCTCTAGCGGCTCAGTTACAAAAACGTACAATACAAATTCAAATTCAATTTTTTTAAAACCAACCAATCCACATGAAATAGATCAAATTATAAAAGGATTAAACAACACGAATAGTACAGGGTACGACAACATAAGTACGAACATTATAAAACGAGTGTCTAGTCACATAGCTCCAGTAATTAGTAATATTATCAATCAGTGTCTAGAACGAGGTGTTTTTCCTTCAAAATTGAAAATTACGTTCGTAAATCCATTATTTAAAAAAGAAGATAGAGAGGATATGCGTTTTTACAGACCGATTGCGTTAATACCAGTGATGGCAAATTTTTTCGAAAAGGTTATATATAATAATTTATATTATTTCTTTGAACTCAATAACTTATTTACTAATGAACAATTTGGCTTTCGTAAAGGAAGATCCAGTGATGCTCTTTTTAATTTTCTTAAGAAAGTAATGACTGGATTGGATAGCAAGCAACAAATAACCGCTATTTTTATGGATATGACTAAGGCGTTTGACCATGTTGACCATAATATCCTACTTAACAAATTAGAGAAATATGGGATAAGAGGGAATGCCTTGGAACTTATTAAGTCGTACTTAACTGATCGTTTTCAAATAACACGATTAACGAAAATAGAAATAGACACAAAATTCGAACGCATCTATATGTCGGACCCTAAACTTGTAAAATTTGGCGTTCCCCAAGGAAGTATCCTTGGGCCTCTTTTATTCGTTATATATATTAATGACCTACCAAGGTCTATAGACCAGGACATTATATTGTTTGCGGATGATAGCACGGCCATTTTTGCAGATACCGGTCAAGAAAATTTTGAAGCTCAGGTTAATAAATCTCTCGAAGATATTATAGACTGGTTAATAATTAATAATTTAAAAATAAATATTGATAAAACAAACTATATGACCTTCACAAATAAAAATTCAAAATCAAATAAAATCAATGTTAATTATAGAGGTAATTCAATAAATCAGGTCAGTAACACTAAATTTCTAGGAGTCCATATTGACTCAAAACTTGACTGGAAAATGCATGTGGATGGTGTCTGCAAAAAACTTAATCAGTATTCATATGCTCTCTATTTACTTCGAAAAAATGTAAATGAAAACGTATTACTCAATGTTTATCATGCATATGTGGGTTCTACTCTAAAATATGGTATACTGTGTTGGGGTAACTCTACTAACAGAGAATTTGCATTCAAAGCCCAAAAAAAATGTATCCGAAGTATATGTGGGCATAAACAGACCGATTCATGCAGAGCAGAATTCAGAAGACTAAAAATCTTAACCCTGGCGTCAATGTATATATTGGAAGCAGCCTCAATGACAAAGCGAGATATCAGTAATTATGAGACAATGAGAAGTACAAGATATAAAAATGACCTAAGGCAGCTAAGAGTAGAACAGTTAAGTTTAAATCAAGCATATTTGGTATGGGTGTGAAAATTTATAATAAATTGCCAGACTTTATTAAAACCACTGAAACATTAGCTACTTTTAAATACAAACTTAAAAAACTACTGATACAGAAAGTACTTTACCCTTCTACTGTGGCAGCCATTTTGCAAAATTTTGGCATCTGTGACGCGTCGTGGGTGGTCCCGGGCCCGACGGGACCCGGGTGATTAAAACGACGATATCTCTAAAATTACGATAGGTAGCTCTCTTCAAGTTATGTTTTAGGTATCTTTATTAAATTAGCTAACAGATTATGTATAGATTAGGTCCACTTTTGTTTTCTAATGAGATTCCAATTCTAGTTAGAATCTAGTTCGTTTTTTTTTTTTTTTTTTTACTAAAGTCGTTTTAATTACAAAATAGAACCATTATTTCAAAAAGTATTTGTTTTATCTTCATAAATATACATCATTTCACATTAATAAATAAAACGAACACACCTCCTTGAACATTTTTTTCTTATCACACATGTTTACATTATCGTGACTCATTTGTTTGCCCGTGCGCGCCGAGCGATAACAAAGGGTCTATTCATTGTTCAATTCCTTTGTAACTGAACGCCTAGTGGCTTGGGTTACTATTTTAATCTATTGTTTGGTTTTAACATGCATATCACTGACGGAGTTTCGGCTGCTACAAATATTTATTTAGAATGTATCGTATACCCAACCCAACCACTTGAAAAATGCCTTAATTTGGCCGTAAAAAAACTACCTCTTGAACTTAGGGTCTCAAATTACATTCGGATCCTTTTTTTTAAATACAAATTAGCATTCTATATTTTGAAGATATTTATAAATCGATAAGTACAATAAAAATGCATGCTGCCTTACAAAAACATTATGGGAATCAACGACAAAAACGCCCTACGAGGAGCCCTAACAGCAACCGAATTTGGCGGCGCTAGTAGGTATTTTTCATTTCAATTTTATGCAAGTATAATACGATAATATTTAAATTAAATGCCTAATATCAATAATACGATACATATAAATATATGTAATAGCGATAGTTTCTATCATTCACATATTTACTAATAGTATTACCTCGAAATAAGTTCCGGCCGGCGCGGGATGTCACTTTGCCGCCGCAACGGGTCACTATTTTCACAAAAATCACTATTTTCTGTTGAAATCTTTATAAATTACACTTTATAGGTATTAAAACTGTTTATTAACTACCCAGGCATGATATTATACACGGTTACACCCACTTTCACTGCACTTTCACTTTATTTATGTAATTTTCGGCGGACTTATTTGATGTTCGCGTGGTGCGCGCGCAGCGTCGACTAATCGGCCGAACGAATAGCCACTATTACGCGTCGTCATTCATTCAATGTACTTGACAACCACAGTGTAGCGTTCTTGTTTTGTCTTGTACACTGTGTGCGAGTTTGGTCAAGATAGAAACGCTTTTTGTAAACAAAATCACCGCCGAAATTATGGCGGGAATTTATGTCGCGAGGAGACGGCTCAACATGGGGACGTTTTTTTGACATGTCTCCTCGCGACGGCTCAACATCAGGAGGACAATTAATGAATTCTTTAATGACAAATGTCTTGACTGAAATTTATTTAATGGTATTATGATAATGCATAATTATGAAAAGTGTTAGTTATTGTTTAATTTATTTATCTGTAATGTAGTGGTAATGAATATTATATTGCCTTGACTATTTTGTATACTTGATATTTTCTTTCTTTGGACATCAATTAATTCAGTGATAAATGTTTTTGACTAAAATTTATTTAGTATGACGTTAATGATGCAATAATTATGACAAATACCAATTGATATTTATACTTAATTTATTTTCCCTAATGGTTATTATGTTACTTGAATGATTTTATTTTGTTTTTCTTTTGACATATAATTGTAAATTTTAAAGATTGTACTCCCCATGGGTATGTTACAGTGATACTTTGTTATAATACTAATTTTAAGAGCTGAATTTCCACCTGTGACAAACAATAAATAAATCTTGAATCTTAAATCTTGAATCTAGCAATTGTCGCAACCCAGTGCTGGGCACGCCACTATTGCGGCGACAAGTCCCTTCTTTGAGGAGTGGCTGGAGAGGCGCCACGTCGTCCTCACCTTCCGCCTGACGCAGGTCCTCACCGGACACGGCTGTTTCGGGAGGTACCTGTTTCGGATAAGGCGGGAGGAAACGCCCGGGTGTCATCACTGCATGGATCGCCCGGAGGATACGGTGGAGCATACGGTGGAGGTATGCCCGGCTTGGGCAGAGCACCGCCGCGTCCTCGTGGAGGCGATCGGTGGCGGGGATCTCTCGCGTCAGGCCCTAGTCCAGGTCATGGTACGGAGCGAGAGGGCATGGGAGGCCGTCACCTCCTTCTGCGAAGCAGTAATGCTCGTGAAGGAGGAGGCGGAGCGCGTGAGGGAGAGGCAAATTTCGCGCCCTCACGCCCCTAGCCGCCGCAGGAGGAGACGCTCTGGGCCACCGTAGGCGCGGGCTTGCGGACGGTGAGCAATGGGTAGCTCGCCGTCAGGTAAGGACCAAGCCCGGGTCGACGGTGCATTGTGTTCCACGCGCGCCTCAAGGAGATAATGATTTATTTCTCTCAAAAAGGTACAGACAATGGTTCGAATTATATCAAATCAAATTAAATTTGTAACCTTTGTGAGAGCTGGAGTCTATAGTGGGTTCGGGACCTGTATGACAGATCTCCAGGCTCTCACCCTCTTAAGCAATACTATTAAGTAGGTACTAATTTGAACACATCAAGGCAAAATCTGCGAGTTGTGTGTGTGTGTGTGTGTATGTTGAGTGTGTGTGTAGTGCGTGTGTGCTGTGTGTGTGTGTGTGAAGGTATATTTGTAAGAGTGAGTGTTGGTATGTGTCTTGAAAAGTTGTCTACAAATTTACTATCTAATTTATCATAAAACAGCTAGAATATTTTCCGTCTCAGAATAATCCAAATCAAGAAGCCAATTTATTATTTTTGCTTTACATTTGGAATTGCACAAGGGGTATATCTATGTTTAAAATTTTGTTAGTGTTGTTATACACATGACTGCTAAGGAAGCGGAAGAAGCGTTGGGCCAAAGCAAAATTTTTACGAATAGAGGGACAGACCGAATGCTTACGTCGTTGGCAGATCACAGAGGGATCGTAAGGAGTGTGGCCGTGAGTTGTCATCAAGAGGTTAAGTATAAATAATTTACGGACAGTCAGAACCTTACAAGTTTTGTAAAGGTCTGTGGTAGGAAAGCGATAGGGTAACTTCCAACCAACTTTCAAAAGTGCCCTTTGGGCGCGTTCTATTTTCAACATGTGGGACCTCAGCAAGAGATGAGAAGAGAGATGTCAGCAAGTGAAGGGGTCCGATGAGACCATTGCCTGCCGGGGTTGCGGGAAAGTCCGAAAGGGATACCGTGGCCCCCTGGCATTGCACAGGCAACAGAAGGAACACGGGTGGGTTTTAGTCAGTAAGAGTCTGACACGCCCTCCTGCTCCACCCAGAGCGGGAGAAGTCATTTGATGATTTCCCACCCAAAAAAAAAAAAAAAAAAGACGGTGTATTTCAAGAATTTATTCTCATAAGAACAATACATAGGTTCACTTACAATGAGATACAAAGAAATTGTTTATATCTAAATAAATACAGAATATTCAGAGATCGCCGTTCATAAAATTAGGATCAATACTTCGCTTAACAGATAAGTTCGTTTGATTCCCAGTTATAAACTAGTCAAAGCACAACTTTTCCATCGTGGAAGTAAGAAGAACCTAGTAGAAACATTATATTATATTTATAATTACACAGCATCATAACATCACGTCTGTATTCCTGTATTCAAGTGTTAGACAGAGGTGCATCTACCTATAGTACACCCACAACCCGGGCTGCTACTGAGAAATTCTAGATGGACTTTTAAAACAGTTTGCCGGAACAGGGAATCGAACCCAATCTGAGCAGTAGCGCTTGCAACCCCTAGACCAAACAGCAACGAGGCAGTCTCAGTGTTTCTAAGTATCACTTGGTTCTCATCGAACTGTCGGTAAAAATAGGCGCACACAACAACGGATAGATCTCGTTAAAAACAGATCGACTTTGTGCAACCTCAGACCAAATAAAAAACCAAGACAGAGCGCTGTCCACAGTGAAGTGAAGCCGGTTTCGTAAACATGTGTGCACTTTGTGTGGTGTAGTTTGTTTGTAGTGTCATTGTAAAAGGTTGTAAATGTGTGCGTGTGACCGTGTATGCACAGACCGGCGCGCGGCGGTGTAGTTCTGGCATGCTTCACTATATTGTTCGCAACGCTCTGTCTTGGTTTTTTATTTGATCTGAGGGTGCAACATGGCAACAAGGATCGACTTTGAACCTGCTATATAATTGAGTAACACATTTTCGTAAATGATTAAGACTAATCTATTTCATTTTGTTTACATTACGTTGTTGACCAGTTTTTTTTTTCAAACGTGTGAAGCAATGGATTGGCATGTTTCAATTCAAATTCAAAAGTCATCTATTCAAACTAGGCTTAGAATCAGTTCTTTTCGAACGTATAAATTACATAAGGCAGTCCCCCAAAATGCCCACCCTTCACCACTTCCTAGGGCTTTAGCTGGGAAGAAGAAGTGGCGCAACAAACTCCCCAGCAGCACAGCTGTCTGTTCAGTTAGAAATAAAATGATTCTATACATGTATGCAAAATAATTTACATTAAGCAACACAAAACAATATATAAATTATCCATGCCATTATAATTAGCCATGTGACAGCTACGAGTAGCACACGCCAATATACCAACCATAAACATTGAGAACTATACTCAGGCAGAAATAAAAAATAAAGACTAAACGTAAACAATATCTAAATAAAAGCCTCCAGGCATAAAGCTAACTACACTTAGCTACATATTGCAATACAATTCATTAAAAAAAAAACATTGTAATGAGTAGATTAAGACAACAATAAATTAAAATAAATAAATGAATTGACTTATAAAGTAAAATTATAAACAATTATCTATACTCATATAACCAGTCAGTAGGTAAGCTAAGTCTGGAGAAAGAACATTTAAACATTGTCTTGAGTTAATCACAGCGACCAACTATTCTTATCATTTTAGTAGCCTTTGAACAAAGGTTAGATTTTATTTTAGTTTTAAATGCATTAAAAGGCAAATCTAGCAAAGAAGAAGGTAGCTTGTTACAAAAGGTTATACCAAGCCCAACAAATGAGTTATGAACCTTATGAAGCCGGTGAAATGAGCACGTAGTTTGTCCTTATTTCTAGTGTTAACATTGTGAATATCACTGTTTTTAGTATATAAGTGTATATTTTGCCTAATGTGTATGATGTTGGCGAAGATGAATTGTGATGCCACTGTAAGGATACCGATATCTTTGAAATCTCTCAGAGAAACTCTGGCCCCTAGCTGGTAAATTGCTTGAACAGCTCGTTTTTGAAGAAAACATATATTTAGACATTTCAGCAGCTTTGCACCACAGCAGAACACCGTAGGACATAACGTTATGAAAATAACTAAAATAGACTAACCGAGCTGTATCAACGTCAGTGTATTGTCTTAGTTTCCTGACGGCGGCGCGGCGGAGGCGGCCGAACTAAGAGGGGGCACACGATGCGTTGCGGCGGCGGTGCGGCGCCGGAGCGGTGTCGCTGCGTCGTCTTACATAGAAATATCTGTGGCATGTCACACGATGCGCTCCAGCGCGGCACCGGACTTACAACCACCAAGACGAGGCGGGGAGGGGTGAATGCGTTGCGACGTCGGAGCGGCACCGCTCAGTTGTTTTGCGTCACAAGGAAGGACACACGCTCGCTCGTTGTCTGACAGACTATCCAACGCTGCTACGGCGCCGCTGCGACATAAAAACGTTACGGCGCCGCACCGCTCGTGTGCCCACTGCCACGGTGAAATCTTTGCGGTGCGGCGCCGCAACGCATCGTGTGCCCCCGCTCTGAGCCTTCCCGCTAAGCTCGATATTATATTATGTCGGCCCCACTGAAGTTTGGCATCTACTGTTATGCCCACTATGCCCAGTATGATTTAGACTGTGATTGCTCGTGTATTAGGGTGATGAACGGTCTTTTACTGAAGTTCATCATTACCATCGATCGATGTCGGTCGCGAGGGTGTAGGAACTTGCATTAGGTATAATTACCGAATTCGTTAAGAGATGAATAGGTAAAAATGTATAATATTTAAAAATGGAATATTGTCGAGAGATTTCAATCAACGGGAAGCCAGATAAAACTCGTTTCCTTCAATTTTATTCGGAAAAGTGGACAATTAATTTAAACTACCTAGTTTTGTGACATGATTTTTCATAATTAGCTTCTATCTACTGTCCTGCTTATTTACTATTAAATTTCATCATTAATCAGTGTACCTATATAATCTTATCGTTACTAAACATCGCCTAATTCAGAAAACGTTTTAAAATAAATGTTTGTCAACGCGTTTATAAACACCGTATTTTTCTTTTCCTATTCAGTAAGTAGGTACCTATTAAGGAAATGATCATGTTTCATATATATTTTATGTTATTTTCTATTTTGAGTTGGATCAATGACGTTGAAGTAAGTAGGAGTTTTTATATAAACCTATAGTTTATTATCTAATCACGATATTGCCCAAGGGAAGGATCGGGAAGGAAGATACTTTTATGTCAATTAAATCCCACCAAAAACATTTAATGTAAAGGAGGTTGCCAAGACTTACGCTTTAACGCTTTCACTGTTAAAAGTTTTGTGTTTGTCGTGCGGTCCATGGTCCTTTACGGGGCGCCGCCGGTGTGGGCGCGTTCGTTGAGGCGGCGGCCAGCCCGCTGGTTGAACGCGTCCCAGAGGGTCATGACCACCCGGCTGGTCCGGGGATACCGCACGGTCTCCGGTGAGGCGGCGAGCTTCCTTGCCGGATTGCTGCCATGGGATCTGGAGGCATAAGTCCTCGCGCATATTTGGGAGTGGTGCGAGGAGGCGAAATGCCAGGGCTTAACTCCGCTGCCGCGAGAAATCGCGGCACAGCGGACGCTGGATCTCCAGCGGGATCTCATGGCGTCATGTAGAGTGCGATTGTCGCACCCCAGTGCTGGGCACGCCACTATTGCGGCGATAAGTCCCCTCTTTGAGGAGTGGCTAGAGAGGTGGCACGGTGTCCTCACCTTCCACCTGACGCAGGTCCTCACCGGATACGGTTGTTTCGGGAGGTTCCTGTTTCGTATCAGGCGGGAGGAAATGCCCGGGTGTCATCACTGCGTGGATCGCCCCGAGGACACGGTGGAGCATACAGTGGAGGTCTGCCCGGCTTGGGCAGAGCATCGCCGTGTCCTCGTGTAGGCGATCGGTGGCGGGGTTCTCTCGCGTCCGTCCCTGGTCCAGGCCATGGTACGGAGCGAGAGGGCATGGGAGGCGGAACGCGTGAGGAAGAGGCAAAATTCGTGCCGTCCCGCCCCTAGCCGCCGCAGGAGGACACGCCCTGGGCAATCGCAGGCCGATTCCCGGCCACCGTAGGTACGGACCTGCGAACGGCGAGCAATGGGTAGCTCGCCGTCCGATAAGGACCAGGCCCGGGTCGACGCCGCGTTGTGTTCCACGCGCGCCTTAAAGAGATGTCAGCAAGTGAAGGGGTCCGACGGGACCGATGCTTGCCGGGGTTGCGGGAAATTCCGAAAGGGATACCGTGGCTCCTGGCAACGTACAGGCAACTGAAGGAACACGGGTGGGTTTTAGTCAGTTAGAGTCTGACACGCAATCCCGTTCCGCCCAGAGCGGGAAGGAAGTTATATGATAATATCCCATCAAAAAAAAAGAAAAAGAAAAGAAGAGTGGTTAAAGGCCAGGTTTTATTTTTGTAAAATCAAGCGGATAGCGGATTTCAGACGTCAATAAGCAGACCAGTCTTGTAAAACAATATTTTTATGTCATGACCATGTCGGGTATCAAAATAAAGGGCTTGAGTACAAGATTCCAAAAACAATATTTTTCACTAAAAGGTAAAATTTCTAGTATTAGTTTACCGGCTTTCATATCCTCGGTCCAC
Organism: Xanthia togata; assembly: GCA_963853775.1. Classification (NCBI taxonomy): domain Eukaryota; kingdom Metazoa; phylum Arthropoda; class Insecta; order Lepidoptera; family Noctuidae; genus Xanthia; species Xanthia togata. The sequence goes on along the minus strand of OY970802.1, from coordinate 3,121,053 downwards.
GGCACTGAGAAATTAATCAGGAAAATTCTAACCTCCACACTGATTGATTTTGATGTGCCGAGCTTCACTGAGGCTATGGACGCCTGGAGGGAGACTCGCTTGCCCGAACTCAGATCTACCCGATTATCCATCTTCCCAAAGACGATGGGATAAGCCGCTCTGCAGAGTAGTACAGAACAATTTACTTAACACGTCTGCTACCACTGCGGAGCGTGCGCGCCTGCTGGCTGTGGGTAAGTGGGAATCGGGTCTGTGGCTTCATGCACTACCGTCGTCGAACATAGGCACTTTGCTCGACGACACTACCTTCCGCCTCGCTGCTTCCTTACGATTAGGAGCTCCTTGTTGTTCTCCTCATCGCTGTCACTGTCGCGAAGTTGTCAACAGTCTCGGACATCATGGCCTGTCTTGCAGCCGAAGTGCGGGTCGCTTAGCACGGCACGCGAACATTAACGACATCATCCGACGAGCTCTTGTCACCGCCGGCGTTCCAGCTTTATTAGAACTCAAATGGCTTGGCACGCGACGATGGCAAGAGACCGGACGGCATGTCTTTATCTCCATGGAAGGTGGGTAGGCCTTTAGTGTGGGATGCAACCTGTGTCGACAATCTTGCGCCATCCCATCTTCCTGGCTCGGCGTGCTGTGCTGGTGCTGCTGCTGCGGCTGCAGAAAACCTCAAGCGGCGTAAGTATAATAACCTTACAGGTAATTATATTTTCGAGCCGTTTGGGGTTGAAACCCTCGGGCCGTGGGGTCCGAGTGCTCACGGCCTCTTCAATGATATTTCAAAACGGCTATTTGACACTTCCCGTGACCCAAGGGCTGGTTTTTACCTTGGGCAGAGGCTAAGCATTGCCATACAACGTGGCAATGCGGCCAGTCTCTTGGGGGGTACATTACCAGTCGACAGCGATGCGGATGAATTTTTCGACGCTATATTTTAATTTTTCAATAGTTTTAGTTAAGTTAGTTTTAGTTTTATAACTTTTATTTTCATTATTATTATGTTATATCTAATTAAATGAATAAAAAGTAGTTTAAAAAAAAAAAAAACAAAGGTTGAAAAAATAAATAAAATTCAAAATAAAAATACCCGAGTGCATCTCAAAAGTTCAAAACAAGCTCACTTTCCTCGCAGTCTGGTGCAGTTTGGTGGCATCAAAGCTGAGATTGACCTAAATAACTGCCACGAACTGCACCAGACTGCTTGAAAAGTGCGCTTGTTTAAAATATAAACTCGTGCGCGCGCCTCTTTCTTTCATATAGCCCACGTTCGCACGGACGGAAAAATCGCGGCGATTTTTTGGTGCATTGGATTTTCAACGCTCTGCTTAGCGCCAAGAGTTGAAAATTCAACAGTGTGTTTTTTCAACGCGCTGGGACAAGTGCGTCCCAACCACAGATATGATATAAATATCTGAGGTCCCGTTAGATTCTCAACGCTCGGCTCAACACCGAGTTGAAAATCCAGTTGGAGATAAAATCCCGCCGCGACATTTTTACGTCCGTGGGAACATGGGCTTAGTCCGACTAGTTCCTAACTCGAATGGAATTATCAGTTACCTACTCAATGAGCGAATCTCACAGCGAGGTCGCGAGTCGAGATAAAGCGAGACAAAAACATTGATTTGTAATTTTGAAACTAATGATGTAAACCCTTTCACTTAATTTCAGTGCTTGAAAGTGATTCCGGAGAGGGCAAATTTGATTTATACAAACCCAAAATATGTGTACCCGAACGGGACGGTGAACGTACGGCGATACGGCAGGAAGTCACCGTACTACGTCAATGTGATAGGCACCATTAAACACACCTGGGGGAACAATATTACGGTTAGATTTCAAAACTTTTGTTACACATCATCACGCCTATACTCAGGGTCGTAGCCGAAAGGGAAACAATACAACATTAGTTCATTTATGCATTATTTAATCTACAAAGTTTACTCTTCTGGCTTTTTTTGGGGTCAATTTGTGAAAATATAGCAGCATGTGTTCATGACGTAAGAGAGAGCGTAGAAAATTGCGCCCCTTTCAGATAGGTTAGATTTTTTTTTATCGTTCTACCAGAAATTGGAGATATTTAGTTAGTTATTTGTCGAGTTATGCAGTAAAGCTCAAGAATTATCAGAAAGCATAGTGCAAGACCGAGCGTAGCGAATTCGAAAATGTTTGTGCCATCTCGGGTCTATACAGGGTGGAAGGGACATCGACGCGAAAACTGATACCATGGATTCAGTACACGATTCTGAACTCCCATGCGTTGAAATTTTTCGTCGGTTATTAAAAAAAAAACAGATGTTTCATAGAAAAGTTCAATACCTACGCGGTCAAAATGTATGGAACAGCAGATTTTTTTTTAAAATAACCTACGTAAAATTTCTACGGAGGGGGGTTCAGAATCATGTACTGAATCCATGGTATCAGTTTTCGCGTCGATGTCATTCCACCCTGTATTAGAGTTTCTTTTAAACATTAGTACAACAATAGGAGTTAATTGTCGAGATATGCATTAAAATAAGTAATAATGTAATAAAACAGTAATCAAAGCGAGCATGCATCCTCTCGGATGGCTTACATTGTGTTTTGATTATTCAAACAGAATTATTTGTTATTTTGTCGAGTTGCGCGGAAAAACTTAAGAACAATGAGAACTAATAATGCAAGAGCGAGCGAAGCGAGCTCGATAATTATATTATTGCACCATCTCGGATAGGTTTTCTTTTTGCCTTTCATACAGAAATGGGGGCAGGCTGTACCTAGGTCTGCAAAGTGCCTGGCCAGGCCCTAGCTCCGGCCCTGCCTGTAATTCCCCGCACGGTTAGGCAGAGGGGCACCTTAGTATGTACACCGTTTCGCCAGTTATAAAGTCTCCTGTAAAAAGGGGCGACCCTATTGCCATCAATCGGGCACAAATCCAAACTTTGGGTTGCTACTGAGAGAGACCTGGGCATCGAAACCAGAACCGAGGTCAACAGTATCAGTTGTGACCACAATACCAACGAGGTAGTCTATTGTTATTAAGTAATATACTCCGAGCTGGTCATTCATAGCCACTAAAACGGCAGTAGTTTTGTTTTTTTAGCTTTGCGGTTTTGACTTTTTGAGGGTAGCGTCAGCTGCGGGATATGGCATTGAATAATAATAGCCTATGTAAAATGATTACGTATCAGTAACGAATCAATTATCTATAGATATTGCATAATATTAGGCAATACGGATTACGGTATTGCATTACATGGCGCTATGGCCGCTAGCGACATACTATCCCTATCGGATAAAGTGCCGCTATTTGCGGCATAACAGTGGCACTGTCTCGGCCCCGCTAAAGTGCCGTAAGCTTTGCATTGTGATTGTCACTGAGTCATTGTCACTTGTTATTTTATTTGATTGTTTGTTGTTAGTTTACTTGCAACGCTTACGGCACTTTAGCCGGGCCGAGACAGCGCCACTATCATGCCGCTTGCGGCACTCTATACACTGCCTGTAACATTTTATTGCACCATATTTGTATTGCACCGTTAGGATTAATATTGTGTAATATTTTAAGGTTCCATACAGTCGGGGCCAGAGCAATTGTTTACAGTGTACGCTTTTTATAACCTTTTTTCACAGTTAGGTATTATTAAGTACCACCGCACGTCAGTGGTAGTAATCTGACTTAATTTGAACTTGAGCTGGCCTAGTGTAGTACGAAGTTTTAATAGAAGAGGCCAGCTTATACTGGTTGTGTGTTACCACAGACGTACAGCCTACCGTAATATGCCTATAGCAGCACTTAATTGCAGGTCAAGATAGGCATCAGTCAGCTCTTACACAACGAGTATCGACGCTCTTTCGTGGAGGTGACCTACAAGTTCTGTGATCTTGTCAATAAGGAGCCTTACGTGGGAGGCGCAATCAAGAACGCCGGATTGGTGTGCCCTTTACCTTCTGTGAGTAAAACGAGAAGAAAGAAGTTGTATTATTAATTAGCATTCGAAAACGATAGGAAGTAACGCTCCTGTCACCTTCAAATGACAGCTCGCTCACCCAGTGATGTACGACTAGCAGGGTCGGGTTGGGATGCGAAGTTCAGAATTCTGGTTATCATTAGTAACAAATAATATAGTACTGTCTGCAACTGCAAGAAGTATTGGCAAAACCTATAAGGGCATAGCGTCGAAAAATGATGTCTCGTACTAGAAATTACACGTGTATTGCATTGGTTGCTTCTATTCCCCGCGACTTCCGACTGCTGAAAATCAACTATACCATTATCTTGTAATAACTATCTATTATATATTTATATATATATATATATCTATTTTAACATATATAAACCGTGTCATTTTAGATGGCTTTCAAAGAGCCGATCAATATACCCGAAATTAAATACCTTTAGGAGCAATTAAAAAATTGTTACGAGGGCGACACTGAAAGCGCGAAGTGGTGGGAGCTACCGCGAGGAACCGAAAGTTCCTCCGGAAGCGCTCCAAACCGGGGGATCGCCAGGGGTCGTCCGCCGACGAGTGGGTCTCGGGCCAAGGCCAGAGGAGGAAGATCCACTCCAGACGGCGGGGTGCGGCCCGGGAAAAAGTTGTGTGTAGAGGGCTCACCACCAAGGAGGCCGACGAGTCAAGCCGGGCCAGCCTAGCCGAGCTGGAGAGGCCCTCTACGGAGGAGGAAAGCCACCCAGTAGGGACGACCACCATGGTGACCCTTACAGAGTCGGCAGGCGGTGGTCGGCCAGGTTTGCGGAGGCCGTGGCTGCCGCGATCAAGGGTTTGGCCATGAAGAGGACCCAGTCCTCTAAAGACAAGGCCTCGGCCATGGCCTCTATTTCGGCGGCAGCGGAAGCCTATCACCTCAGGCCTCCATCGGACCGCATGTCCGAAATGCGGGTGGAGGTCGCCCGCTTGACAGCCGGCCCGCGTGAGGTGCCGCAGGGGAGGGAGCAGCATGAGCAGGGACGGCCCGTGCCTGCGTAGGACCGGGTTCTGACCCTGGTGAGGCAGGAGATGGCATTATATACCTATAATTTAATTTCAACTCTTTATTAGTTGCTTTTGTGGCCATGATAATTATTCAGATTTGTTACAGCTGTAATAGCAATCACGTCATTTCGTTTAAAATACGTTTTTATTTTTAATAATTTATTTATAGTAGTTTGCCTACTGTAATACGCTACCGCTCGCCACCTACCTGATTCATCTTCTTGCAGTAATATTCCCGCTATACCCGATTTGCACGCATCCGTATGAATCTGAGTTTTTGCACTCACGTTGTATAACGCTAAAATTTGTATTTTTACTAGCTCTGCCTTTAGGGTGCAAAAGGATTTTTCTTTTTCAGGACTTTTTTAATAATTTTGTCATTGGATTAGCAATTATAGCATTTTTTTTACAAAATGCCTAAAAAAAACAGCCAAACCAACAAACTGGCGTATTTCATGTTGGTTAGTGGGGCACTTACATTTTCTACTGTTGCAGTCTTTTTTTAACCCGGTCTGACCCCTTGTTTACTTACTTCGAAGCCTAGATAATCTATTTGTTTTTTTGAGGAAAATACACATATTGATAATTTTAACGTCAACCCCGCATCTTTAATAAGTTTAAGTACTGTTTCTAATCGCTCTATTCCTTGCGAAATACTGTGGGCTGGAATAATTATATCATCCATGAATGCAAAAGCTTGGCCTTTAAAGTCTTTCAAAATGGTATTAATAGTTTTCTGAAAAACAGATGGTGCATTGGCTAAATCGAAGGGCATGCGGGTGAACTGATACTGACCGTCCGGCGTTACAAAGGCAGTTTTGTCTTGCGACGAAGGCGCTATTCTGATCTGGTAATAGCCTGACGCCAAATCAAGTTTTAAAATATTCATAACCACCTAACTGATCTATTTGATCCTGTATTCTGGGCAAAGGGTAGTGTTCCTTGACAGTTTTAGCATTTAAAGACCGATAGTCAACGCAAAGCTCACCATCACCTATCTTCTTCTGTACTAAAATGATGGGGCTTGCATAAGAAGATGTTGACTCAGTAATTATATCTGAATCCAACATATCCTGAATCATTTCTTTGACTTTATTCCTTTCTAAATAAGCTAGCCTGTATGGCCTATACACAACAGGGGTCGCATCTTTTAGCGTTATAGACATTTCAGTCTAATTAGCCCTAAATCAGTTTAACTAAACGAAAAACAGTCCCTATACTCTTTTAGCAAGGTTTCTAACCGTTCTCTATCTCCAGTACTAAATCCATCACCTATTTTAAGATCGTTCGATATGGAATCACTATCCCTGTTTTCTAACATTCTAACATTGAGGCAATCATCATCATTTTAAGTAAGCTCCAGTCAGTAATTTGTCCCTTTTGAAGTTTAATTTCGTTACCATTTAAATTTACTACTAAAATGTGACTTTTCTTGCACGATTGTGTATAATCCAGTCATAACAAAATAACAATGATCACCTATTTTCCTTAACGATTCCTTTACGTACAATTATATGGTGATATCGGTATTAACTTTTACCGGTATCATATTGATAGAGTTAACATCAGACTTCAGTCTACAACAAATTTTTTTTTATAGTTTACGAAATTTAAATTATTTCAATTAACAGGCTTTTTTGAAAAACCAAATGTTCGCCTGTCTTTATAATAATTATACCGGCTTGCTCGGTGAAACTATGTCCCAACAGTACGGCATGATTAAGTAATACGTCTGGTACCTACCACTAATACTTTTACGGGTGTTGTAACGGCTTGTACTTTTATTTGGACAACTGCTCTACCTATAGGTTCTATGATTGAATTACCAAAGCCTTTTAATGTTGGCAGCTCATTTTTACCGTAAGCAGTGTTTAAATTTTTAAAGTCACTAATTCGAATCAAAGTACTAGCTACCGAGATCCACATAGCATGACATTGTTTGGCCATTAACTTGAACTGGAAGGACATACTTTATCATCTAACTCACCGGTTAACTTAACTTCAAATACTGCTTTACTGATTTAATTATGCTTACAGCCATCATTACCGTTTCTGTGACGCCATCTTCAATTTGCGCTCTGTTGTCCAAGTTTCTTACAAATGCTACACGTCAATAAGGGTTTGTTACACTTGAAGAAGGGGTGACCTACCTCAATACAATTGAAACGTTTTATATTGCTACTCAGTTTATAATTATAATATTGCTATCAGGGCGCCTTTTTGTAAACGGCTGACGAAATACTCTGTCTCTTACATCCTCTAACTCTCTCTAGGTTATATCGCATCGGTTCAGTAAGTTAATTATGTCATAAAAATAAGTTTCTAACGATTCATTATGTCTAACCTTCCGATCCAACATTTCATGCAAAAGTTGAGCATAATTCTGAACTGAGGGAAATGTTTTCGTCAGTTTATCCTTCCACTCCAACCAACTATAACTTAAGGAGGTTAAGCCTTGGTACCACACCTTTACTACTCCAGTCAATTTAGGCAACGCATAATGAATTTGTTGTGTTTCAGACCATTATCACAAAGCTGCACATTCTTCCACTTTCGTAATCCATAAATCGATAGTTTGTTCCTTATTAGCAGGATCAACTTCTGGTACTGCGTTTGTTGACATACTAAAGAGGTTTTGAGCCGGGGACGCTGACGAGGGCAGTGATTTGATTAACTCCATAACATCATGAATACTAAAACTATGATCATCTACAGTTTTGTTTTTAGGGGTCTGTGGCGGACTCCACATTTGTTAAATGTATATTTAATATTTATAACGTACGTTTATGTTAATAATCTTAATGAACAAACAGACACTGGTGCCAATTCTCTTGTCACAAATGCGTCTAAACTAGACTAAAAATCACCAAAATTTAGTTTACTCCTGTCAAACGATGATTTCCCATTATGAAATAGACTAAAGTGGCACAACTTAACTAAATTTTAGTTTGACAGCACTAAGATTGTACTGAGATTTTAATTTACTGAAAATGTCAATTTTGCTATTCTGAATTTGACGTTTTTCACCTAAAATTTTAATTTTCTAACTAATTCTGACCATTTTTAATCGCCACTGAAAATGGTGTGGAATATTATTAGTTGTCATGAACTAAAATTCACACGAACATCTCGACTTCGGGTGCAAAAACAGTACTGTACTGGTTTTTTTTCTTTTCTTTTGCTTATATCTCAAAAATGGTCTGTCCTATCGCAAAAATAATGAAAATTTCGACCCCCTTTATGTAACCCTAAAACCCCTAACACTCAACACGTAGGTAGGTAATATTTTTTTTTATTTTCCATACAAAAAGTTAAAAATTCCATATAAAACACGTCGAGGATGCCACTGCGCGCCTCCCCGGCTCTAAAAAAATTCACGGGGTAGGGCAAACAAGTATGTACCACGTGGAGTCGCAATCGTCAAATTCGATTTAGTTGTGTCAAAATATTTTTTTTAATTTAGAGACTTTTTACTACATATACAATAGCGTTAAGATTCTCATAGCCAAAAGTAAGGAATTTTAGTGATAGTTTAGTTAGTTTAGTCCGGTGTACAAGAGAATCGGCACCACTATTAAACAAATTACTATTAGCGATCTAGCTAGTGCGCCACACAGCGACCGGTTCCTTATCGCCGCAGGTGCTGGAATGTTGAGAGGAACGCGCGCGGTCGCGGGACGGGTGTCCAAGCGGCGCGCGGATTTCTTTTCAAGAGAAAGAAACAACTGCGTGCTGTAAATTTTTTGTACGGCGTCTTTTATGTTTTTTATTAATTCATATTGGAATATCCCCTTTTTATAATCAGAACTGTTCGATACTGTAAGAATGTTTGAAATGCATAAATTTTCAAATAAGAACCGACACGTTCGTTGCAAGGTATTCGCGCCAAACTGACAGATGCAAGAATTTACGAGGTTCTCATTTACTGTCATAGATGGCACTACGAGTATCGAATGGACAAATCTATCAGGATGTGCGTTGCGAGTTTTTCTTCCTAGAAACACAATAAAATAAATTTGAGCAAAAATGCATTCCCGAAGTTTTCACTCTAAGGCGACGATATACTACGTGGAGCAGGACGCTTGACATTTCTTAAAACCACGTAAAGAGTGTCATGTTCTTTACCCGTATACAAAAAATCAATCAAATCCAATGAATACTTTAGCCACAGGAAATTATTTTTCATTTTCTTATTTTTCAACATGATGTAGATCTGAGTCCGTAATAATAGGTAAACATTGTAAGGTCAAGAACCTGTGCAAAACGTACGATTCTATCCTCTACGTCTCAATATGCTTGAGAGACAGAGAAAGGTGTCATACGATTCCACTCTGACGCGCCCCGCCCAGTCCCACAAAATAATACTACAATTAGAAAGAAAAAGAAATATGACTTACGCAAATTATGCATTAGTGGTGCATAGACAATTGCGAGTGTGTGTGTGAGCGGAATTTTTTCGGCAAAAAGTCTCGGGACTCGTTCAGTGTCAGTGCAGCGGCTCCCTTTGAGGAGCGCACACCGCTACTTTGTTTATTACGAGACGAGCCGCGCGCGCATTGTCGTGATTTTGTGAAAAAAAAATAGTTGTTATTTGTGATTAAAGACGATTTAGTGTGACTTATTGTTCAGTATTAGTTAATTAGGTATCGATGTCGCTTGTGCATAATGAACAACGGTGGAAACCTTGAAAATTTAAAAATTTGACTATTGATGTAAATTCTGATTGTGATGTGATATTATGTGATTAATTATTCAATCAGTGATCTTTTAATTAACAACGCGCAACTTTGTGAGTTTATGCCGCTAATTTGTTGTTCTCCGACTAAACTACCTACACACGTCTACCTACGCCCCGCACCGCAGCGCAGGCGCCGCCCCCCGCCGCGTCCCGCATCGGGCCGCGCAACAGGTTAGGGACTTTTCGTAGATAAAGCGTGTTTACTTTTTATGCAGTTGATTCTGCTATTTATTTTGTTTGAAAATTGCAATTTTTCAATTTTCCATTAACTACTAATCTTCGTCTTTTAAAATGTTTCTATGGACTAGTACTGTGCTTGTTTTAATTTAATGTCGTAAGTCCAGATCCACATTGTATAAAAAAAACAATATTTTAAAACCTAAACCCCACGTATTTGAAGGACGTCACCATAGTAAAAAGATATCTATCCTACTAGATGCTTCAAATGGCACTTATTTCAAATCTGTTGGATGGTGGGGATGTTTCTTCTCATCATCCTGAACCAGATCTGTAAATGGTGACTGAAAAAGGTATGAATAGTACCACATTGAACATTGAAGTTCGATAAAACGTTATCTATAGTTGTACTACTTCGTGTAAGTAGTGCTAGTGTTTATTAACGGAAACATGTTTATGGATGAAAATTATGTGGAAATTCCATTTTGGGGATTCATTCTAAAATCGATATTGAAGATAGATTATATATATATATTCCCTTGCGAGTAGTTGCGAGTTTCAAAATATGCGGTATAAATGGTTGTACCTTTGCGTTTTTGCGTTGACTTAGAAATTTGTTTTATTTTCACGGCTTAAAGGCAATTAGGCCTACGTATTTGATATAAGTTTCAACTTGATATCTCTGCGCGTTCATGAGGAAAAGGGTATTAAGTTTATAATTATTAAAAAAAACATGTGATGTAACTAAAAAAATAAGGTTTTCGGAATTTTTCCTTTATATGTGCTATAAAACATTGCTTCATGCCAAATTTCAAGATTCTAGGTTGACTGGAAGTACCCTTTAGGTTTTGATTCCCTTGCGAGTAGTTGCGAGTTTGAAAATATGCGGCCTAAATTGCTGTTTCTTTTGATTGCGTTGACATAGCAGTTTGATTTTGTTACAGCTTAAAGGTATTATAGGCCTGAGTATTTGATATGAATTTCAATTTAATACCTCTACGCGTTCGTGAGGCCTTTCCTCACGAACGCGTAGTGGTATTAAATTTAAAATTAATAAAAATAAAAATATTTTTATTCTATGATGTAACTAAAAATTTACGGTTTTAGCAATTTTTCCTTTATATGTTCTATAAGACGTTTCTTCGTGCTAAATTTCAAGATTCTGAGTTCGAGGGAAGTACCCTGTAGGTTTTGATTCCCTTGCGAGTGTCGAAAATTTGCGGCATAATCGACTCTATCTTTTGATTGCGTTGGCTTAGAAGTTTGATTTTTTCACAGCTCCAAGAAACAGTTTGATACCTCTACGTGTTCCCGAGAAAAAGGGTCTTGCCAGACAGACAGACGGACGGACAACAAAGTGATCCTATAAGGGTTCCGTTTTTTCCTTTCGAGGTACGGAACCCTAAAAAACGAAAATAAAAAACTAAAGACAACTTTGTAACGAGACGACAGACGAAAACATAATGCGAGTGCGAGTCACTTCATGCAAACCGCGTCGCGGTGACTCGCGAAGCCGTGAACGAGGTCTCAACTTACTTCTTTCATTTGTTCTCTACCTTTTCAAGACTCGTGTCGCTTGAGCGTGTCTCGCTCATGTCACGCTCAAGCGACACGAGTCTAATATAATAACATATTAAACGGCTCCATGGTACTGTAAACGATATCCGGCTGTCGAATGACCAAAATGTAAACGACCAGCTTATGTCGTTTGAAGGGGGCGGTTTGTTGTAAGGTTTGGCACAGTAGAAAAACCACAAGCAGCTAATGTAATAGATCCACGTATATTGCACATAAAACACACACACACAATATATTTAAAATACACAACAGTAATACAGACAAAGGTTAGAGCTAGATGTAATCCGAATTTAATACTATATTCAGCACGAATTTATACCTCAAGTAGCGAGATGTTTGTAGGAACGAAGTTAAAGCTCAACTGACTAAGAATCTGAGACTTTCTAAGAGAGTACTAGGCAACTAGTACTAGGCAACTACAATTGTAAAATCAGACCCGATACCTTAAGTAGATTTTTACTATAGGGCAAGTAGCGGGTACCATCTGTGCAAACACAATAATTTGCTCCTATACAACAGGGCAGTTCGCTATTCAGGGACGCGACAGAGGGTCGGGGTACAGCTGGGTATTTCCCATTTTGCTATGACGAGGGTGTTTACACGAATGAGGAAGGCAGGGTTGCGCAGGTGCAAGTTATGACATGATAATGACTTCTAGAACAATGGATTACGTAATTATAAACACAGATAGGTATTCTCATTGTTTTAAATAGGTATTCAGGTGGGAAATAGTCTAGTCAGTGTTGTAGTCATAATCAAAACATTGTATTATGACTGACAACGGAGTTATATACCTTTTATTACATAAGGACAGGTAAACAAGAGAAAATAAGGTATTTTTAGTTACCTGTAGACACGGACAAATGTCTAACACATCTTTTAGTTAAGTCGGTGTCTATAGGTACATTGGTTATTGCTAGAGACCTGATTTTGTGTCAGGAATCTTTGATTTTATTAGACTTTCTTGTTCTAACTTGTCGGATCATTTATTCGAAACATTCTATATTAGTTGACATGTTAGAACTGGGCCAAAACTTTCCAGATTTGATGCTACCTACTGGACTTCATGTCCCGACTTGATTAATATCCACACATGATTTGACTTGATACTATTTAGACATGTGCAGATGTACTTACTAACAATAATCAGTTTATTAGGTAGGTATTTCGTGTGCTTCCTTAACATTCCACCCCCTGTAAAAGGGTTCCGCCGCATTACACATGGACGGTGGGAAGCACAATTAACTTAACAATGGGCCGACGCAGGACCCCATTCATTGTTCTTACGTCAGCTACACGGATTATCCCGTCACTTCCGTGATACACATTTTTGACTATTCCTTTAGTCCACTCACTTCGGTTTTTGGTGTTATCTACGATAACCACTACGTCGTTGACACTCACATTTGGTACGTTATTTGTCCACTTTTCTCGACGTTGTAGAGTAGGTAGGTACTCCCGTAGCCACCGACGCCAGAACATGTCGGCGAGCGCGTTCACACGCCGCCACTGACAGCGGGAGTCGACGTCCTCGATATCTCCCGGCGCGAACGGAGTGCTCCCGGACGCAGTGCCAAGGAGTAGGTGGTTCGGCGTCAGGGCCACGGGCTGGTTGTGGTCATCGTAGACGTAGCTGAGAGGCCGGCTATTTATGATGAGCTCGGCCTCTGTGAGGAGGGTGTAAAGGACCTCCTCACGTGGGGCACGCTCCCTGAGCGTACTTCGTAGTGCGTTTCTTCACTGAAGCTATCATCCTGGCACAACCTTGTGAGATGGTTGTGAGCTTCCTCTTGATCGCGCTGCTGTAGATCTTGTGTTGGCCGACGCTTACGACATCGGCCGACAAAGCTGAGTATTTGAGCCGTGACGCGTTTCCTACGCGCCCACGACGTGTAGCGCTCGTAGCTGAGAAGTGGCGCCGCACGGTAGGCGTGCGCCGGCGTCGCTGCCGTAGAGTGGACCCGCTGAATGCGCTCCAAGTCCACTTCTGCTGACTCAGCCTCTCGACACACCGGCCTCCGCTCCTGTGGATTACATAAAAACGGGGGGCCGCACAGCCACGCCGTATGGTTCTCGGGCCAAGACGACCTGGTTGCTTTGTCCGCGGGGTCGTCCGCGGAAGGAACCCAGTGCCAGTTGCCTCGGTCCGATAGTCTACCTAATAAGGCTGGTTGTAAATCATGCCTTGTAATTGAGACTACTTTTTGTGGGGCTACGCGAGCCCTACCTAACATCGTCACTGATGCTAGGTTACTATCCCAGTAGCCCACTGGGTACGCGACCGCTGCGCATGTTTGTTTGCTTGCGTCGCTAAACATTTGTAAATCTAGATCTAGATCCTTGTCTAGATCTAGCCCATACAACCCTGGTATTTTTATTCGTTCCAGGCGATGCAGGTTATTAAGCCGAGCGAAACAAGTCTCGGCTTCCTTTTCTTGAAAAGGTAATAATAGGTCGGGTCCGGTCAAAAGGTTACCGTTATAATTGGTAGGTATTATGTTGTTATCTTTTCGTAACAAACCTACTGCCCACTGTGATTCATCTGGTACACGGTGGTTAGTTTTATCCGGTATTTCTAAGGCCCTTTCATCTGATTGGATTTTACGTACGTTCTCAGAAATACCTATCGCTTCGCTAGATTTAACTGGGTCATGCAGGTCAGGCAGGGAAACTGCCGTACAGTTAATTTGTTCGCCTTTTAAATTGTTATGGCCGAACGGACCATGTATGACCCAACCTAACTCGGTAAGGGAGGCAACTGGTTTACCGGGTTTTCCTTGACGGACGTTCCGGCCTACAACTAGCTGCCAATTGTCCTGCCCGATCAATACTAGCGGTTTGGCGCCCCTCATTTCCACGCATCCCAGGTCGCGGAGGTGGGCATTGTCGTTAAGCATTGCGGTGGTGACGGTTTGAGAAGGCAAGTTTAAATCACGTATAGTGCGACATTTAATGTTGTGGCACTGTCCGTTTGGCCCTTTGACCTTTACTTCGACCGCTCGCGACGTTGGGTCGGTGATTTCGTGACCGCCCGCTGTCTTTAATGAAAGGGGTATACTCGGGCCCTCTAAACCAGTAGCAATGGTCTTATCTATTAAGGAGACGGTCGCTCCGTCATCCAATAATGCGTAACAATGACTATTGTTGTCTTTGTCATGACACAATTCTATTGGGATTATTTTTAACAATGCCGAAGCATGCCATTCACCGATGTTTGTTACGGTTTCGGGCTTATCTACCTGCTTATCGCTCGCATTGTTTTGCTTATCGGCGTGCAATAATAGGTGGTGGGAATAACCGCATTTTTTGCATTTATCGGCGCGGCAAAACCTTTTGTTGTGTTTGTTTACTATACATTTGAAACACGTGTTTAATTCTTTTACGATGTTCCATCGCTGTTGAACTGTCATTTTATTAAAGGTGTCGCATTTTTCTATAGTATGTTCACCTTGACATATGATACATTTCTTAGGTACGGGGCTAGACTCATCACTTTGTGTATTTATCTTATGAGTCAGCTGTGGCCTACTGAATAGTTGACGCGCGGTATTCATGGGTCGTTGACCGAAGACTTGTTTCTGTTGCCTAATTGGGGTTTTAGAAGCACTGTTTTCTATTATAGATGGCTGTAAATAATACGACGTTGTACGCGCTAGTTGTATCAAAAAGTGCGACAAGTATTCTAGGTTGGGTGAGACTCTTAGGTCGACGCCCTGGACATCGTCTAACCCCATGGCAAAGTCCCCGTACTGCGCGCGATGTATAGGAGTTAGCTTGTTTAATAGCTCGCTAACTAGTTGCGGGTTGTTAAGATAGCCGTCAGCTTTAATATTTTTAAGTAGGGCTACTACATTTCGCACGGTTGACGAGAACTTTCTGAGCTCGCGGCCGCTCTCCGTTATTCTAGGTAGGTCCCTAATCTTTTGTAACGCGCTTTGTAATATTAGAGTCGGGTGACCATATTCTCGATCGAGCGCGTTCATTATGTCGTTGGGATCCGTACCTGAACTTAATAAATCCTCCACTGAGGTTCTAGCTTCGCCGTGTAAAGACGTTCTAAGCCGGGCTAAGTTCTCGTGAACTTGATAACTGTACTGCCGAGTGGTATCCCAGTACATATTTTTGTAACATATCCACTCGGATGGGTCACCACTAAAATGTGGTAATTCGTACGCCTGTCGCGGTACCGGTCGCGGTCTCCCCATACTGGTTATTGCCTCTGCCAGCCTATCTAACGCGTGTTCCTTTTCAACCGAAGACTCCCGCCGTCTTTCTTTAACAACACGAGGTCCACTTGCGGCCGGAGTGGTAAAGACGGGGTTATTGGTCGGTAATCGGGACGTAACTCTCTCGGTAGGCATCGGTGTATACGTCCGTGCTTTAGGTATCGTACTCGAATACGGTACCGGCACGGTTGTACCTAGTATGTGCGACACATTATTACGGTATGTAGTCGGATCAAGCGTACTTACGGTTTGTGAATAACTCACGGTAGTGATCCGGGGCGCGGCCACATCCATGGGCCTGCGCTCCGCAGACGGGGTACACAACACTGCATCCGGTTGACACAACACTGTACTCGATTGCCGTAAAACACTAACTGGATTACGCAACACTGTTTCCTGTTGGCCAACTTGCGGCGTCGTGTCGATCCACTGCTCCACTCGCTGTGCTGTACCCACGTCTGACTTGGAGACGTCGTCGTCGCTCTCGGTAGCTGCCTCTATCTCGGCTAAGTCGGCCTCCACTCTTTTCTTGAGAAGGTTTTCCCTATCCTTAAGGAGGTTTTCCTTTTCCTTGAGGAGGTTCTCATTGTGCTGGACTCGTTCCTTGAGAAGGCTTTCTCGTTCCTTGTGGGCCTGTACTCTTTCCTTGATTAGGCTTTCTCGTTCCTTGTGGGCCTGTACTCTTTCCTTGATTAGGCTTTCATTTAGGACGATTCTTTCCTTTTCGGCCTCGTATTCGATTCTTTTTCGTAAGAAATCGACACTCTTGCGGCTACTTCTGGATGACGCTCTGCTGGTCGATTTCCGGCGATCCCTTGGTGTCCGTGCTCCTAGGTGTCCCTCAGACGTGCTTAAATCGCTGTAGTCGATTACTCGGCCACCCGTCAGAGGAATGTTGAGTGCAGACGTTGATGCCATGGTCGGCGCCACAGACGGCGAACCTGGTCCCCTATCGGACTGCAACCCGGTGTCCGTTGTGATGTCATCCTTACGTGCGTTTTGCTCTTCGGCTAGCTTCCTTAGTTTGCTGCGTGTTGTGATGGAGCCCTGCTGACTCATGGTTACTTGAAACCTTATCCGGCTCGAAGGACCAAAATGTAAACGATATCCGGCTGTCGAATGACCAAAATGTAAACGACCAGCTTATGTCGTTTGAAGGGGGCGGTTTGTTGTAAGGTTTGGCACAGTAGAAAAACCACAAGCAGCTAATGTAATAGATCCACGTATATTGCACATAAAACACACACACACAATATATTTAAAATACACAACAGTAATACAGACAAAGGTTAGAGCTAGATGTAATCCGAATTTAATACTATATTCAGCACGAATTTATACCTCAAGTAGCGAGATGTTTGTAGGAACGAAGTTAAAGCTCAACTGACTAAGAATCTGAGACTTTCTAAGAGAGTACTAGGCAACTAGTACTAGGCAACTACAATTGTAAAATCAGACCCGATACCTTAAGTAGATTTTTACTGTAGGGCAAGTAGCGGGTACCATCTGTGCAAACACAATAATTTGCTCCTATACAACAGGGCAGTTCGCTATTCAGGGACGCGACAGAGGGTCGGGGTATAGCTGGGTATTTCCCATTTTGCTATGACGAGGGTGTTTACACGAATGAGGGAGGCAGGGTTGCGCAGGTGCAAGTTATGACATGATAATGACTTCTAGAACAATGGATTACGTAATTATAAACACAGATAGGTATTCTCATTGTTTTAAATAGGTATTCAGGTGGGAAATAGTCTAGTCAGTGTTGTAGTCATAATCAAAACATTGTATTATGACTGACAACGGAGTTATATACCTTTTATTACATAAGGACAGGTAAACAAGAGAAAATAAGGTATTTTTAGTTACCTGTAGACACGGACAAATGTCTAACACATCTTTTAGTTAAGTCGGTGTCTATAGGTACATTGGTTATTGCTAGAGACCTGATTTTGTGTCAGGAATCTTTGATTTTATTAGACTTTCTTGTTCTAACTTGTCGGATCATTTATTCGAAACATTCTATATTAGTTGACATGTTAGAACTGGGCCAAAACTTTCCAGATTTGATGCTACCTACTGGACTTCATGTCCCGACTTGATTAATATCCACACATGATTTGACTTGATACTATTTAGACATGTGCAGATGTACTTACTAACAATAATCAGTTTATTAGGTAGGTATTTCGTGTGCTTCCTTAACAGGTACTATACTCAGTTTTTTTTTTTTTTTAATTGCTTCTAAATTATTCAAAACTATAGTTTGCAATAAATTTGAGAGATTAATAAAATTTTACTACCAAAAAGAAAGAAAATCATTATTATCTATTCAAGTATTCAACATAAAACTTGGATAAATAAAAATTTTAAAAAAACATTAAGTTCGTAATGTCAAATACAAAAAGAGGAAGCAACAATTCCAAATATATTTTTTTTACTAGTGAGCCCAAGTGCCAAGTGATTTCAGGGAAGGTTTTACGAATTTGCCTGTTTTAAAATAAATTTTAAATGGTCAAATTTGTGTATTTAGGTCCTGAAAAAAAGGTATGTCTTAGATACCTACATCCTTGTTTGAGAGAAATTAAAGGTTCAAAACACGATAAATTGTAATTTTCTCGATTAAAAAAAAAACCGAAACAGGGTCGATTTCAAAACCTTTTTTCGTTTTCTTTCCTAATTACAGCACAAAATAATATGAAAATTGCATGTATGGTGGATGAGGTAATCATATTTTAGAGGTGATTTAAAGGTTGGATTTTTAAGTTCCAAAGTTTTTTTTTTAAATAAACCCAAATACATGGTGTTAAAGTAATTGCGCGTGCCATAGCATAGGGGTAGGTTCAGTATGGATGATGGAAGTCAGAAAAAAAAAGAAATATAAAACATATGATGACGTTTAATTGTAATCTTACAATAGTGTTAGACACATTACAAATTATTATCGATAAAATTATAGTCAAGTGCGAGTTTTATAGAATTTTTTATCGTCGTTAATGAAGAAGTTTTTTTTAGATTTTTTTATCAGATTCATCCATCTTACTATATTCACTCTCCATCGAATTGTCTTTGCTAATAATTATCATATCCTACATTAATAAACACATAATATACAATTGGTCCGGTTTTCGGTTGTATAATGAATATTTAAAACAACTATCATTCTAGCAAGAACAAAGAAAATTTAAAAAAAAATGTTTTAAACAAAAGTGCTCTACTAACATGACGAAATGTATGGAACACGATTAAAATCGTAATGATATTGTTATAAATTCAGAAGTAAGGAGATGAAATAAAGCACAGTGTTACTTGAAATAAAGCACAGTGTTACTTGAAATAAAGCACAGTGTTACTATTCTTATTTCTTCGTTGTATTTTCTCAACAAATATTCTTGCACTTGTTATTAGTAAACAATGTTTTAGGGGCATGAGGAACAGGGTGTAAAGTTCACTCATCCACCATAGAAAATGGAGGATCCTCCAACCAGACGGGTGTTGTGTCTGGCGGGCCGACTGGCCGACTGTTGATGTCGGATAGTCTTATATATGTCGTTCACTTGTTAAACTCTAATTGCGCGATGCAGGATTTGTGTGACGTCATGTGTTTGATGCGTAGTTCGTATTTGGCGGTGTAACCGCTACAATGTTTAAGTTGCAACGGCGCCATTTCTATTTTATTTATTAAAAAGCGTAACTTCTGGAATCACTCATTTTACCAACACTAAATCAATTGATCAACTGATATGAAACTGACACAAAATATAACACTTTTAATCAATTGAGAAACTGATACTAAACGTAAGACAACTAAAATATAACAATATTTTTCGAATAGCGGAGCCAGCTACACATTTTTTTTCTTGATTCCGTGATTTTATCGTATTGGCTCATTATGTGCAGTACACACTTTCAGATGCTGGGTTGGTGGGGAATAAAAGTCCAGATTTTCTTGCTTGTAGTTTCTTCTTTTATTTGTGTTCTTCTTATTGTTGCTGGATCCGGAATGAGTCACCACATTTTGAGTGACTAGGGCATCTCGTAGGTAGCTCACCTCTGAGGTGATGACTACTTAACCGGAATCCTGCGGCTGCCTTAAGCTACTAAACTCAAAGCCTCCAGCCAGGGGCAAAACTATTCTAATTAAAACTAGGCAAGCGCTCGCTAAGGGCACCCCCTGTGGGGTACGGACCTCGGCTTAGGGCGTCGCTGGGGGGAGGACAGCAAGTTGGGACAGGCTGGATCAAAGATAATTCATTATTATTAATCGGGGAATTTAAAGCTACTGGCTCAGCATCGACGCGGGCTGGCACATCAACGGGCAAGGGTCGGGGGGGAGTATTATTTACTCGGGCGGGTCG
The DNA here is from genome assembly GCA_963853775.1 of Xanthia togata. NCBI lineage: Eukaryota > Metazoa > Arthropoda > Insecta > Lepidoptera > Noctuidae > Xanthia > Xanthia togata. The sequence goes on along the minus strand of OY970802.1, from coordinate 3,100,997 downwards.
CGATCGCGGAGGACCTCGGCGGCGAGGTCGGAATGCGGGTCGGTGTCTGAGTTTGTGCACTGTACTTGTGGCCCTATTGCTCTCCTGGAGGAGGGTTATGGGGTCGTCTGGATCGGTAAGGATTTGCCTCGGGCGGCGGATCTTACTGATCCTACTAGGGACATAGTTGGCGGCCTCGACAACCAGAGGGTTGCGGTGTTTGGCGACGGACTCAAAGAAACGCTTGGAATTGCGTTTGAGAAATTGGTGGATTGTGGGGATCTTTAGGTCGAGATGGAGGATCTCGTTCCTAACGTACCAGGGGGCACCGGTGATTTTACGGAGGAATCTATTTTGGAGCGTTTGCATCCTATGTATATGGCGGGGCTTTGCGTGTGCAAATACGGCTCCCGCATAGGTCATTATGGGACGAACGTGTACGTACGCAATTTGCACCTTAGTGACATTTTGCTACGTGCATTCACGACAGAGTGAAGTCTACCGAGAACGAAAGCGGCTCGCGAGCGGGCCTGCTTTATGTGATCGCTAAAGGAGAGATGCTGGTCGAGGACAACGCCTAGGTATTTGGCTCGCTTCTCCCAGGGGATAGGCTTGCCGAACACGGTGATTGGTCGGGGGGGTTTAAACCTTTTACGAAGTTTCTAAAAGAGAACCGCTTGGATTTTATCCGGGTTGACTTCGATCCTCCACTTTCTAAACCAGGCGCCGAGCATGTCGACTGAGGTCTGGAGAGTGCAGGCTATCGAGTCAGAGCTGGAACCCTTGTAGTAGATGCCGTATCGTCTGCGAACAGAGCCAACTGCGCCCTTCTACTCTTTGGGATATCGCTGGTGAATAGCGTGAAGATTAGGGGGGACAGCACAGAGCCTTGAGGGACTCCTGCGCGGATAGGACGCGCACTGGGGGGAGGATATCGCTCCTTCGATACGGTAGCGGAAGGTGCGGTTTGACATAAAGTCCCGTAAGATGAGCACGAGACGATCTGGCACACCGAGTTTGTAGAGCTTATATAATAAGCCGTTGTGCCAGACTTTGTCGAACGCTTTCGCTATATCGAAGAATATTGCACCGGTTATCAAACCGCTTTGGAAGCCAGCGCATATGTTTTCAATAATCCGGTGGGCCTGGTGCACGCTAGAGTGCTGGGTTCGGAACCCAAACTGTTCGTTGGGGATGAGGCCCTTGGTTTCAGCATAGTCTCTGAGACGCTTATAAATAAGCCTCTCATAGACTTTGCCGAGTACCTTGAGCAAACTGATGGGGCGGTAACTCGACGGCTCGGTCTTTGGTTTGCCGGGCTTCGTTATGCCGATGACTGTGGCTTCTTTCCATGCTTGGGGAAAGATGTTATTGCTTAGGGCACCATTGAAGATGGTGGCCAATAGCATTATCAGGTGGGCAGGGAATTCCTGCCGGAGGCTATACGCGGGGATCATGCGGTCCATGGCCCTGTACGGGGCACCGGTGTGGGCGCGTTCGTTGAGGCGGCGGCCTGCCCGCCGGTTGAACGCGTCCCAGAGGGTCATGGCCACTCGGCTGGTCCGGGGATACCTCACGGTCTCCGGTGAGGCGGCGAGCCTCCTTGCCGGATTGCCACCATGGGATCAGGAGGAAAAAGTCCTCGCGCATATTTGGGAGTGGCGCGAGGAGGCGAAACGCCGGGGCTTGACTCCGATGCCGCAAGAAATCTCGGCACAGCGGACAGAGCTCCAACGGGATCTCATGGCGTCATGGAGAGTGCGATTGTCGCAACCCAGTGCTGCACTATTGCGGCGATAAGTCCCCTCTTTGAGGAGTGGCTGGAGAGGCGCCACGGCATCCTCACCTTCCACCTGACGCAGGTCCTCACCGGACACGGCTGTTTCGGGAGGTACCTCTTTCGGATAAGGCGGGAGGAAACGCCCGGGTGTCATTACTGTGTGGATCGCCTGGAGGACACGGTGGAGCATACGGTGGAGGTATGCCCAGCTTGGGCAAAGCACCGCCGTGTCCTCGTGGAGGCAATTGGTGGCGGGGATCGCTCGCGTCCGGCCCTGGTCCAGGCCATGGTACGGAGCGAGAGGTCATGGGAGGCCGTCACCTCCTTCTGCGAAGCAGTAATGCTCGCGAAGGAGGAGGCGGAGCGCGTGAGGGAGAGGCAAATTTCGCGCCAAAGGGATATCGTGGCCCCCTGGCATTGCACAGGCAACAGAAGGAACACGGGTGGGTTTTAGTCAGTAAGAGTCTGACACGCCCTCCCGCTCCCAGAGCGGGAGAGGTCATTTGATGATTTCCCACACAAAAAAAAAAAGGTGGGCAGGGAATAGCTGGATCACCCTATTGCTGATTCTGAGTCACCACAGAAAACCGCCCTCATTTTATAAGGACCCCTGACCAATGAAAACGTTCTAAATTTGCACACGGCTCTAATCATTTTGCGCTCGACGAATCAGAGCGCGTTGGGTTTGCACACGGCACTAATGTGGTTTTGTATGGGGAACTGACTGTAGCTGTTTTCTGTGGATAATCGTTCCTTACAATGTCTTTCTTATTTTTATTACATAGGATATATTTTATATTTTACGTAATTATAAAAAACTGTATCAAAAAACCTTAATTTAAACCTTAAAAATCACAAAATTCTCTAACGGCTCTCGTTACGGTAAAGTTTCGTAGTATTTAAGCTTACATAACAATAATCGTGCGAGTGGTGCCACCTAGCGCGATAATGGGTAACAATAATCGTCTTAATATTTCCTTAATTATCTAGTTATTACACAAATCATCTAAAAGGTATTAGTGACCTATAACAAATATCTATTTAGATTAATAACTTACGCATTGTTGCTAACATAAATCTTACCTACACTAATGAGTTTAATACTACATGACTATACTGTCCATAACAGTTCACTATTCACGTTAAATTACTGATATTTACAAGTTTATTTACTATCTATTACTTATGCACATATTTACTACGAGTACCTATCACTTATTTACTTGTCTCACACATCACTCCCGCCGTGCGACCGCGTCGCATCACGTTCCGGTGCGGGTACGTCGTCCGTAGGCAGGGGCAGGATCACCAGCTTTCGCACAGGTCGTCGCAGGACACCTCCCTTGGTCTGCACGTCCACTGTCCGCAAGATGTTGTCGGGGCCAGGATACGTCGCGATGACTCGCCCTCGTATCCACACGTTGCGGGGCAGGTTCGGGTCAACGATCTGCACGAGGTCGTCGACTTCAACTGGTCGCCCTCGTCCGTGGGGCTCCCACCGGTGTTGCAGCTCGGGGAGGTACTCCTTCACCCAGCGGAGCCAGAAGACGTCAGCGAGCCTCTGCGCGGTTCGCCAGCTGTATCGGCTGATTGTGTCCTGATCGGAGAATGTGCCCGGTTGTGGCACGCGCCCAGGGCCTCCCAGCAGAAAATGATTGGGAGTCAGGGCCTCGGGATCCTCTGCGCTGACGAAGACGTGGGACAGCGGACGACTGTTGACGGTGTACTCTACTTCAGCTAGTAGAGTGGCGAGGACCTCTTCGGTGGGGTGGCGCTCGTGCAGGGTTGCTGCGAGCGCTGTCTTTACGGAGCGTACCATACGATCCCAGGCGCTGCCCATGAATGGAGCTCCAGGCGGGATGTAGCGCCAGGAGATTGTCCGCTTTGCTGCCTCTTCTGCTGTCGCAGCGTCGATCGTCTGTCGTAGTTCCTTGTCGGCAGCTTTTAGGTTGGTTCCATTGTCTGACCAGATCTCGGTCGGGCAGCCGCGTCGCGCGATCATTCGTCTGACCGAAATTACCACCGTGTCGGCGCTAAGTGACCCGGCGATTTCCAAATGTATGGCTCGCGTCGTGAGACATGTGAAGATGGCTACATATCTCTTCTGTCGAGCTCGTCCAACGGTCACCGAGAGAGGTCCGAAGTAGTCGACCCCGATGAAGGTCGCTTGTGGTGAGCTAAGCGACACGCTGGTAGGTCCCCGGTTCTTGGATGCGGTGGTACTTGCGTCTTCATTCTGCAGAACAGGCATGTTCGTAGTAAAGCGCGTGTAATAGGGCGCAGTCGTAGTACCCAATACTGCTGTCTGCACTCGTTGACTGTGGGTTCTACACCAACGTGATGAAGTTGCCGATGTATAGCTTCCACCCAGAGCTTGACCGTAGGATGATCACCGTCGCTTACCAGTGGGTTTTTGAACTCTTCCTTCATTTTTTGGACCGCTTGAATACGGCTTCTGTATCTGAGTGTACCGTTTACGGACTCGACGCTCAGCTGGTGAAGACGGCTTTCTTTGTTGATCGGCTTCCCGTTGTTCAGACTATCTATTTCCTCTGCGAAGAACTCTTCTTGAGAGGACCGCATCAAGAGTTCTTCAGCTGACTTGAGTAGCTCGGCCGTTACCGGTAGCCGTTTTACCCCTTCTTGTGATGACTTTTTCGTAGTCGTGGTCGCCTGTTGTTTCACTGTAGTTTTGTTTTTCTTCCAAGCGAGATCAGTTTCTTTATTCTTCTTCGTTCTTCTATAGTTGACTCTCTGTTTGGTGGCTCTGCAGAGTTGAATAAACTGGAGAACACGCGCTGTTGAGTATTGGAGTCTGTCCCAGCTGGAGAACTTTTTTGGATCAGGCAGACCCTCTGCTAGTTTCAGTTTTCTTTTGTCGTTCACGTGATGCGTCTTCTCTTCATCAGAAGGTTCTTCTGCTGTCGTTTTTGTGACTTCGGTCGGCCAAGAGTCTTCTGTTTGATATAATAAATCTGGCCCCTTGAACCATCGATGATCTCTGTTGAATGTCGCTGGTACGTCTCGTGTGGCGTCGTCCGCTTCGTTTAACTTCGTCGGAACCCAGCGCCAGTCGTTAACCTTGGAACTCTGTTCTATCCTTGGATACTGTTGCTGATTTCTGTGTATAGTCGTTCCTTACAATGTCTTTCTTATTTTTATTACATAGGAATCGAGTTATTTTACGTAATTACAAATAACTGTATCAAAAAAACTTAATTTAAACCAGACTCAGACCGTGAACGGGGTCTCAAGAGTGTTTTTATAATATTCATGGTGCCACCCTCTCTATCCTCAGGGTTATCACGGTATACAGAACATAACAGCTCCGACAGAAAACTTTCCCAACGTGTTCCCTTTTGAGAAGGGTCGCGTTGAGGTCGCAATGAGCGTCACTGACACGAAGGAACTCGTCTTGCAGTTCAACGTTGTGGCTTCGTTCAAGCAGAAGCCTTAGAGGAAATAAGCTGGTGTACAGGGTCATTTGTATAGTCAATCTCGTAATTGCGATACCACCTTAAGGTTGAATGTCACTTGCACGTCATATAACGACACGGTCTACTTTTGTTCTTACGAGTATAAGTTTCAAGTCTAGTGAAGTTTCATATTACTGGCAGTTTTTATCGAAAGTGGTAAGAATTAAATTACGAGATCGACTTACATTCCTTCAGGAGTAATGGTATGGTGACAGTAACACACTGAAAGTACTATTTACATAAAGTAAAATCACACTCGATCACTATTTCTTTCTGACACATAAAGGCGTCATTCGCTAGGGCGAGAAGTCTATCCATACGTAAACGGGTTTTCAATACGATTGAGTTTCGATGATGCTGATCTGTGCCTTTGAGAGTAAACACCATTAAGTTATATAAAAAATCATTAATGCTGCATAACGGTCACCGTATCACGGCTTGGAAAGGATACATCACCCTGTATGATGGAGACATTTTGAAGAAATTGAAGATATTTATGTTAATATGGAATAAACAATAAATTTTAATATTAATTAAACACATTTGATTTCTTATTACAAAATTTATTTCATTTTGATTCACAATCTCACAGGTTTACTAGGTATCACATTGGGATGAGTTTAACACCACAGCTGTTAATTAATTACAAAGTAAATTAAGTAGGTATAATGCACAAATACTGGCAAAGAAGTAAATTGTCAAATCCCCGGTTTCTGAATGATGAACCCAAAAAATAATAATAATATTAAAAATAAACGTTTATTTATAAAAAGGGGCACGATTACAATAAATATATTAATCATTAAAAAAATAGAGCACAGTTACTTATTTGGCTGAACTAGGTTGAACCTGTGCTTCAGGCTTGGAAAAGCTGTAATACTACGCTAAGCTTCTATACTATAAGTGTACTATGATTATATAAAATAAACAACTAAATTAAAATTAGGTAAATTAAAGTAAATAAAATATCATGTTAGTGGTTCAATTTCTAGACAATAAGTAGATCTTATGTCTGTGCTGTGCTTATGATAATAATCTATGGTTAGTGTTAAGGACTTTTTTGAGGAGTTTTAAGGACTGTATTCAATTATTACTATATTTGTGTTTACTGGTTTCAAATATTTATTGTTAAGTACAATAAAGTAGGTTTTTTATTTTTGTCTAGGGCATCTCGTAGCTCACCTCTGAGGTGATGACTACTTAACCGGTCAATCCTGCGGCTGCCTTAAGCTACTAACTCAAAGCCTCCAGCCAGGGGCAAAACTATTCTAAATTAAAACTAGGCGAACGCTCGCTAAGGGCACTCCCTGTGGGGTACGGACCTCGGCTTAGGGCGTCGCTGAGGGGAGGACAGCAAGTTGGGACAGGCTGGATCAAAGATGATTCATTATTATTAATCGGGGAGTTTAAGTCTACATTTCTCAGCAAAACGCGGGCTGGCGCTTCTGCGAGCAAGGGTCGGTGGGGAATAAAGTAGGTATTTTGACGACGTGTAAGTACCTACTAGTAGCAGCTCGGAAGCAGATGGTCGTGTGTGTGGTCCCGCGCCGCGGTTCCACTTTTATTCGGAGATGCCGGGAGCGGCCACCTCTTCGCCCGCGTCCCGCTGCGCCCCCGCCGACGCCGTCGTTCGAGAATGCTCCATGCCCAAACAGTTAGTAAATATTCAAGTTTCTTTTTTCAGCTGAATTTATTTAATTTATAAACTAACTTTCAATTTTATCCATTGTACAGAAATGGGCCTAAGAATGTAAAAAATCTTTCTACACAGACATGTTTCGAGGTTGCATTAGATGTACATTCCATCTATTGTTAGTGAAAAGCTGGTGAACTGAACAGTCAGCACGTTGCAGGATGTATAGCAGATCTGTGGGAAAAATAGGGATGGAGTTTGCTACCTTTAAAATTTCTCTCCGATCTCTTTCAAGAGGAAGTACTTAGGTTGGTTTTTGGTGCGCCATTCCATGAAGTGATGCAGTATTAAATTATAGATTGACAGTGCCGATTCTCTTGTCACAAATGCCAGACTAGACTAAAAATCACCCAAAGGAGACTGAAACGATTACATACAATCTTGGGCCTGGTTGTAAAAAGATGAAAGTGGTGTCAATTAATAGCTTATATATTATCAGCCTTTCACTGAAAATTCTGCGGATTTTGTCAATCTGAGAACAGAGATAAAAGATATTATGTAAAAGTGAGGTTATGTTACAATCTTTAACTAACAGCTGATTCCTGAAGTACAAAATATGTGCTTTTGCACTAATAGTTATTATATTTAGTAGGACGTATTTGATAAATCATATGAATGAACGTCAATGACTTCAGTCCTACCTACCTATGTAGGTAACAGGTATGGAGTTACGGAAAGGATGTCTAAAATAAAATAAAAAATCTTTTAAGTATTATAGTGTTATACTCGTCTTCAATTATAATTGAAATGTCGTCTAGGAATTGTGCAGGTGGTGCTATATGATCGTGCTACCTAGCCCAGCTAAGATACCATATAATCCAGATTACCTATATGAGCGCAGTAGCCTACAGTTCGTCTCCCTACAATACAATTTACAGTAATGCATTACTATAGCCTCCCTTCCTGTACGAGAGCCATTGCCGAATCACTGACAGAATTATTTCATCGGGTAAGGGTCGTCGACCCAGTGTATTGCAGTGATCAGTTGTTGTCCCACAATTCACACAGCGATCCATAGTTTCACTGTTTTTTCTATTCCGTGGTTTCAACAATACCCAATATACAATCCGGCGGTAAAATCCAAAATAACAATTCCAAGTCAAACGTGTGAGCCATCTTCGGTGTCCAGTGTGAAAGCAAGGGTCGTACGAGGTAGACAGGGTCAGAATCCGTAAAATACAAAGCAAAGGTCGTGAAAAATGAAGAACAATTGGGAAAGCACTCAAAACGCATCGAAAAACACGAAACGAGTAAGCAAACGAGATTATTAGAGCAGTTGGCAACCACAGACTACATAGGGATACTACCACAGACTACTTAGAGATACTACGTTGGCAACTGTCTAGTGTCCGTGTCAGTCAGTTGTCATGCCAGTGACATAGACTAAAAATAGAAAACTAATTTTAATCGATATGAAATCTATAATCATTAATATTGTTTTTTCAGTAATTAATTGATATTTTATTTATTAATATGACTGTAATTATATGCACTATATTGCACATAAGTGTATAAAGTGCATTTAATTACTTTGAGTTAATTATTTAGTGCAAAGGTTTTATTTTCGTAACTGTGTAATCGATTACTCAATCGGTAATCTCACGAAAACTATCTTTTCCATATTTCTCCGCTTCCAGATTGAGAATTGAGGTGATTTTTCATATTCTAAGATAGAAAAATATGACTAATTTTTTAGATCATATCTTAACTTATTACATTTAGGCCCACCGTTTTCCATCTCCTTTAGTTTATTCCTGTCAAACGATGATTTCCCATTCTAAAATAGACTAAAGTGTAGTAACTTAACTATATTTTAGTTTGACAGCACTAAGATAGCACTGAAATTTTAATTTAGTGAAAATGTCAATTTTGCTATTCTGAATTTGACGTTTTTCACCAAAAAATTTAATTGTCTAACTCAGTGGTTCTCAAACTTTTTTGGTGACGGAACCCTTTTGGGAAGCAAAATACTTGATGGAACCCTACAATAAAACAATAGTTTTTAAAAGTGTATTCTTTATTAATAAGCATAATAAAAGTACAATGTAACAGTTACTAATTATTAGTTACTTTACCACATGGCAAGTATAGAAGATATTAAAAAAGAAAAAATCTAACTAATGGGAGGTATGAAACTGTTTTTTATTTTTCATCAATAGGTTGATATCAGGTTTGATAGAAGACAGTTGAAGTCTCATATCAGGTTCGGCGTCCAGTCTATTGCGATATTTTGTTTTCGTGGCTGCATAGGTTGAGAATCCTGTTTCGCACAAATATGTTGTTGGGAACGGAAGAAGAATATTCAGAGCCATTTTGCCAAGCATTGGATATTCATCACGGATTCTGCACCAAAAATCGTTGGGAGGCGTCGTTTTGAACAGTGACTCCATACTTGTGTCTGATGACATTTCTAAAAGAGATTCATATATCTCGTTTGACATACTTTCGGGCTTTTCCAAGTTGGGTAAAAAAGGATTATGAATCCATGAATTCAGTTTCATTTTTGTATTCTGTTCTTCGGGTCCAGATCCATGCGTCATGTTCGTGAACGGGCGCCGTCAGTTGGGACTGGTCATCTCTTAGCTGCCATGTCTTATTTTAAATTATTTTAAGTTTTTGAATGATTCTTTTTTTTCTTCTTTTTATTACGGACGCTTTTACGAACGTGCACGTCTTACTAAATTGTTCTCACATGCATAATTTCAAAATGAATGATGTAACCAATATTTTGTATCAATTTTTTATTTATTTAAAAGAGTGTCTGTGGAGTTTCTTGCCCGTTCTTCTCCATAGGTACCTACTACGCTTTGGAATGGGCAACTAGCTTCATATTTTTGACTGACCGACCCCTTGACAATTCAAAAGTGCCTGTAAATGGTTTAATTGAAATAAATGCTTTGAGTTTGAGTTTGAGTTCGGGAAAATACTTTTCAAAAGATGCGCGCATCGAACTGAGATATTGGACCAATTCTTCAAACACATCATCTTGAAACATTTCTGAGTCGTTATCGCTAACAAACTCACTGAGTGGCGTAAAGCTTTCTATTTATTTCTTACCAACGCAAATAATCCAAAAATCTAATTTTCTTTTGAAAGCAGTTATTTTGTTATAGGTCTGAAACACTGTTGTCTGTTTACCTTGCAATGATAAATTCAATTCGTTCAGTTTTTGAAAGATATCCGCCATAAAAGACAATCGGAACAACCAAGTTTTATCATACAAACGGTTCTTCAAATTAAAAGAAGTATCTGCTGAAAGAAACATTTGTAACTCGGCTCTAAGTTCAAATAGCCTTGTTAAAGTTTTACCCCGAGACAGCCATCGCACTTCTGTATGGAGCAGCAGTGTTTTATGTTTGCTGCCATAATCTTCACACAATAATGAGAACAATCGGGATTGTAGCAGTCGTGATTTGATAAAATTAATTATTTTTACCGCTTCATCCATAACTAATTTTAGATTTGACGGCATTTGCTTCATCGCAAGTGCTTGTCTATGCAGAATACAATGGCTGGAACTACAATTAGGCGCTTTATTTTTATTCGTGACACTGCTCCTGCTGTTTTACCTGTCATCGCCTTGGCCCCATCTGTACAAATGTCAATGCAATTGTTCCAACTGAGATTATTTTCTTCAAAAAATATATTTATTTTATTAAAAATTTCTTCCCCGGTAGTGTTTGTGAGCAGCGGTGAACACATAAGCATGTCTTCTTCAAAAGAACTTTCATATGGATATCTCACGATAACCAGCAAGATAGCCAAACCAGCGACATCAGTTGACTCGTCCATTTGCAAGGCGAATCGTGTTTTTTGTAGACGTGTAGGTAACTAGTTCTTGTTTGACGACGTACGGACGCTTTTACGAACGTGCACGTCTTTCTACATTGTTCTCACATGCATAATTTCAAAATGAATGATGTAACCAATATTTTGTATCAATTTTCTTTATTTAAAAGAGTGTCCGTGGAGTTTCTTGCCCGTTCTTCTCCATAGGTACCTACTACGCTTTGGAATGGGCAACTAGCTTCATATTTTTTGACGGACCGACCCCTTGATAATTCAAAAGTGCCTGTAAATGGTTTAATTGAAATAAATGCTTTGAGTTTGAGTTTGACGTAGCTTGCCAGATCGTGGATTCGCCGTGAAACAGTCATCGTTTTCGTCAGTGAACAGTCGTCGTTTGATAGCGGCACAGTAGAAAGATGCTTTGCAGATTTTTCATCGAGCATACATTTTGTTATGTCTAATACACTATGGCTTTATTAAATTATCAGAGATAGTGTGCGCTTCACCTGCTTGTGCAATGCGATAGCTAACTAGATATAATGCCTCCGTGGCCTTTTCGTTGATAGTTTGTGTTACATGCATCATATTTTTTTGACTTTCCAATAACTGATCTTTTTTACGAACAAAAACATATTTATTCTTAAAAACTCAAAACTCAAAGCATTTATTTCAATTAAACCCTTTACAGGCACTTTTGAATTGTCAAAGAGTCAGTTAGTCAGAAAGTTGAAGCTAGTTGCCCATTCCAAAACGTAGATCTCTATGGAGAAGAACGGGCAAGAAACTCCAAGGACACTCTTTTAAATATAGAAATTACAAAATCCTGGGTACATTACTCTTGTTGATTATATATGTGAGAAAAAAAAAAATATAAATAAAAAACGATTCATAATAAGCCCTGGCAGATAAGAGATGACCAGTCTCAACTGACGGCGCCCGTTCACGAACATGACGCGTGGATCAGCACCATCCAGCTCAACCATTTTGTAGGGAACCGAATGATCCAACACACTCGCCACCATCAGCGAGACATTTAAGTGAGCATGACATACTCTCAACTACCCTGCTCTTTCAAGTCAAAATCAACATAATAACATAGTAAAACGACTCCATGGTACTCACATTTACAAAAATTGAAAATAAAAATGCGTCTAAGTTAATACAAAACTATAGTTTGCAAGAATTTTACCACCAAAAGAAAGAAAATCAATATTATCTATTGGAGTATTCAATAATTAAAACTTAGTTTAATAAAAAAAAACAAAATAAACAATAAGTTCGTAGTCAGAAAAAATAAAAAAGGGGAAGCAACTCTACCAATTTTTTCATTTTTAACTAGTGATCCCAAGTGGCTGTGGAGCAGGACCAGCATTTAGCCAAGCATTTTTATCTACGATATAATCATCCAACTTATAGTATGCTTGTCTACATAGTGTGCGTTTAATGCAAGTTTTAAATTTCTTCTCATTTAGTTGAAGAATATCGAGTGGTATTTTATTATAACATTTTACACAGTATCCCATAAAAGAAGTGTGTACTTTAGATAATCTGAAACGTGGTTGATCTAATTTGTTCCTATTTCTTGTGTTAAAATTATGCCTGTCACTTATCTTACTATAGAGATGTAGATTTTTTCGAACATACATAATGTTTTCATATAGATACTGACAAAGTACCGTCATGATATTAATTTTCTTAAACAGTTCCCTAAGAGATTCGCGTCTGCGGAGGTTGTAGATGGCTCTAACAGCCCTCTTTTGCAGAATAAATATAGAGTTATTATCTGTCTCTCTTGTCTTTAGACTCGGGGTGTATAGTTTCTAAATGTCGGCGCAATTTGGCAGGTGCCATGGAACTATTAGGAAGCAGTTTAATACATAGCATGCAGAGAGGTGAGCCGTTGGAATCAACAAATCCGAAACTGATATATGATTCATCATACTTCCTTTTTTTCGTCTTTGAAACCGTCGAACTGGACGTCGTGGCATCATCGTCTGGATCGGTGATTGCTATATTCTCCGCGCGTACTGCTTTAGAACATTCAGCGTCATTAGAAGATGTTGTTGCAACACGTTTAACACCTTTAAGCCAACGTTCCATTCTTCTTTATTTATAATGTTACACGTCAGGATGGTGGGGTCTAAATAATGCACAATCGTTACTGCGTATAAGAGACTAAGTTTAGTACAATGAAGAAATGTATAAAACTGAGACAACAGAATACAGCAGGCAGTAAAACAATGAACACTAGTTTCTCGCTAGCTAGCTTGTAAGTAGGTAGGTAGGAACTTATCGCTCCGAACGCTAATCGTCAACTGACTGACGAGGCGCGATTTTTTTTTTTTTTTTTTTAACTATGGCATCTCGCAGGTATACCACTAAGGTATTTACTGCTTAACCGAACAATCCTGTGGCTGCCTTAAGCACTACACTCAAAGCCTCCAGCCAGGAGCAACTATTCTACATTAAAATTAGGCGAACGCTCGCTAAGGGCACCCCCTGTGGGGTACGAACCTCGGCTTAGGGCGTCGCTGAGGGGGGGACAGCAAGATGGGACAGGCTGGATCACGGATATATTATTATTAGACGGGGAATTTAAAGCTACGCGCTCAGCTGCGGCGCGGGCTGGCGCTTCATCGGACAAGGGTCGGGGGGGAGTATTATTTACTCGTGAGGGTCGCGCGCGCGGAGGACCTCGGCGGCGAGGTCGGTACGACGGGTGTCGGGTGTGTTTGTGCACTGTACTGGTGGCCCTATTGCTCTCCTGGAGGAGAGTGGTTGGATCATCTGGATCGGAGAGGACATGCCTAGGACGGCGAAATCGACTAATGCGGGAGGGGGTATAATTGGCCGCTTCAACAACCAGAGGGTTGCGGTGATTGGCGGCGGAATCAAAATGACGCTTTGCAATGCGTTTTAGGAACTGATGGATAGTGGGGATTTTGAGATCTAGGTGGAGGTTAATATTTCTGACATACCAGGGAGCGCCCGTGGCTCTTCTAAGGAATCTGTTCTGGATCACCTGCATCTTATGGATGTTTCTGGGGGATGTGTGTGCAAAGACTACACCCGCATAGGTCATGATGGGGCGGATGCACGCTGTGTAGATGCGCAATTTGCACTTGAGTGACAATTTGCTGCGTGCATTAACGATGTAGTAAAGTCTACTGAGAGCGAAGGCGGCCCGCGAGCGAACCGACCTTATGTGCTCTGTAAAGTTGAGGTAATGATCGAGGATGACTCCCAAGTACTTGGCTTGCTTCTCCCAGGGGATAGGCTTGCCTAACAAGGTGAGTGGTCGGGGAATGTGAGGGGGTCTAGATCGCGGTTTTATGAATAATACCGCCTGACTTTTGTCGGGGTTTACCTCGATTCTCCATTTCTTAAACCAGGCGCCAAGGTTATTGACAGCCCGTTGTAAGAGAAGGTGGATCTGAGTCTGCGACCGTCCCCTGCAATATATGGCCGTGTCATCTGCGAACAGAGCCAACTGCGCCGTATTGCTTTTGGGGATGTCGCTTGTGAAGAGCGTGAACATGAGCGGGGCGAGCACGGAGCCTTGAGGGACTCCGGCGCGGATTTGGCGGGGAGAGGATAGGGCTCCCTCGATGCGATAGCGGAAAGTACGATTCGACAAGTAGTCCCGTAAGATGAGCACGAGACGATCGGGCACTCCGAGTTTGTAGAGCTTAAAGATTAAGCCGTTGTGCCAGACCTTGTCGAATGCTTTCGCTATGTCGAAGAAGACCGCACCTGTCGACATGCCACGGTAGAAGCCGCCGCCGATGAATTCGACGATACGGTGGACCTGATGCACGCTAGAGTGCTGGGCTCTAAAGCCGAACTGTTCGTTGGGGATGAGGCCTTTGGTTTCAGCGTAGTCCCTGAGACGCTTATAAATAAGCCTCTCATAGATTTTGCCTAATACCTTGAGCAGACTGATGGGGCGGTAACTGGAGGGTTCGGTTTTGGGCTTGCCAGGCTTGGGGATACCTATCACTATGGCTTCTTTCCACGCTTGGGGGAAGATATTGTTGCTTAGAGCACCATTGAAGATGGTGGTCAGTAGCATAATAAGGTGGGCGGGGAAGAGTTGGATCACCCTATTGGTGATTCCATCTGAGCCGGGGGCTTTACGGATGTGGAGACCTTTGATGATGTCATGCACTTCGTCTGGAGTGACGGGAGGCAGAGGACTTTCGGGGTCTTCGACGGGGGGCAGTGAAGCTTTACGTTCGACTTCAGCGTCTACCTCTGAGAGGTGAGCTTGGTCTACTGGTAGGGAGCTGGGAGAGCATTGAGCCTCGAGACTGTCGGCTAGGCATTCCGCTTTGTCGATGTCGTCGAAGGCTATGGTTTTGTCGGGGCGTACTAGGGGGGGCATGGCAGCTATCTGCTTGGATTTGAGTTTTCTCTGGAGTTCCCAGAAGGCCTGATGGGTGGGCTGTAACTCGCTCAGCATCTTATCCCAGCTCGCGTCACGCAGCTCCGCCATGCGTGTCTTTACAGATCTCTGCAAGTAGCGCATGTGGGCTTTGTTGGCGGGACAGGGAAAGTTGCTGTATGCACGGGTGGCCGCGTTCTTCTCGGTCAACAGAGCACGCGCATCGTCCGGGAGTTTCAAGTAGCGGTTATCCGCTTCAGGAACCTCCCTTGAACTGTCGTTCAGGACGGTTTGCACATGGTCAGTGAGCGAGTCGATTGCAGCCGTCGTGTCCGCGATTGAATCGAAAACGTTTGGGATGGAGTCCAATTGGGGGGACGTGTTGGTTTTCAGCTTATCGCCTACTTGCCTCCAGTCCGTCACCCTTTTGGTGGCTGGGGGTTGGTTGGGGTCAGAGGGACCTATGCGGGGAGCCAGTCGTATGACTACTGGTCGGTGGTCCGAGGTAAGCTCGTGAACCGTTTCTATTGAGTCTAATCTTAGGTTGACGTTCTTAAGGAGCGCCACGTCAAGAATGTCGGGGGCATGATTAATTTGGTGGGGATAGTGGGTTGGAGTCATCGGAGCGATGACGTCAAAGTTTTGAGCGAAGGAGAGATTGTACAATTGATGCCCTCTGGAGTTGGTAAGGGAGCTATTCCAGGAGGGATGTTTAGCGTTGAGATCGCCTGCTATGATAACAGAGTCACTCATGCCAAATAGGATTTTTAGGTCGTCCGCGATGGGTTGGAATCCCCCTGCGTGGTTGGGAGAGATGTAGGCCGATACTACGGTTACCGGCTGATGGCCAGTCATAGCTAGTCGGCAGATGGAGACTTCTAATTGTGCTAGCGGGGGAGGGTCAATAGGGATGCAGTACAGATCCTTTTTATAATAAATTAGTGTGCCGCCCAAGTGGGCATGCGACCTATCGTTACGGATTACACGGTAATTTGCAATGGCTGGATTACGGTGATTGGGTTTTAGGAAGGTTTCCTGTAAGAGGAATAAGTCAATTCGATGATCACGGAGGAACTCCGATATTTCATCTCGTTGACCATGGATGCCGTTTGCGTTGAAGACGCCGAGGTTGAGGGATCTGGGTTTAAATCTACTTAAGGCCGTGTTATTCATGATGATGAGATAACAGAGAGGGCTTGGGTGATGTCCTGGTTCGCGACTAATACGGCCAGGAGAGATTGGATGTCGCCGCTTTGCTTAGCGGCGACGATATCGCTTGCCATCTGAGCCGCCCGGGGCGTGCTGAATATGGCGAAGGCGCTGGCAATGATGTTAATATTTTGCGCAGCGATATTATAATTGATCGCGGGGTGCGGTGCTTGAGGAGCACGTACGGGTTTCGAGGCGGGCGCTATGGGTGCGGGGGGAGCGTAAGGCGTGGTAGGCGCGGAGGGCGCGGGGGGCGCGGCGGGCGCGGTGGGCGCGGCGGGCGCGGTGGGTGGGGTGGCTGCTGAGGGCGGAGGGACACGGTTACGCGGATCCATGAGAGAGTACATGGGAGTTTGGGGGAGCGGGGGCCTCGCGGTGGCCATGGCTGGGAAAGCCTGCTGGTGGTGGAGTTGAGTCCAGGGGCTAGGTCTCTGAGGACTTAGCCGCTGGGGGATTTGGGAGGAGGGAATGAGGAATTCCCTCTGTTTTGTCTGCCGAGCGTCGAGACGCTGGGTCAGTTTGCCTGGGTTCGACTTTGGTGCCTTAGGGCATCCGCGGTAATTGGCAGTATGCCCTATATTCCCGCATAGCACGCAGCTAGGTGGGCTATCGCAGAGATTGCGATCTTTTGGCCGTGAGCAATCCGAAGTGCCGTGGTCGCCCAGGCACTTGACGCACCTGGGTTTGGCATGGCAGTTCTTCTGCGCATGGCCGTACAGCTGGCAATTATGGCATTGCCCTATGGCGCTGTTTTTCCAGGGCTTCTCAATGGTGAAGCCCATTAGGTTGCAGATCGTCTTGACGTTGAATATGGGGTGATGCCCCTCGGTCGGGGAGCACACGACTAAGATCATGTCGTATGCTTCTCTACCGCGCGAACGGTGCATGCGGTGCACTTCATCGACTGGTATCCTTTGCGACTGAAGGTCTGCTAGGATGTCGGATGGGGAGATTTCCTTGGGGATCTTCTTGATCACCACACGGATCTGTCTGTCTTCTGGGAGGGAGTAGGTGTGGAATGACACACCTCTCGCTTGCAGAAGGGTATTCAAGTCCCTATAGTCGCGGGACGTCGCGAGTGTGACTTTTATACCCTGTTGGGTCGATCTGGCGTTGGTGTAGGTGATCCTCTGCTCAACACACCATTTGGAGATGGCCGTCCACTTCTCCTTGTCTTGGATGAAGACAGGGGGAGGGGGCGCGACCTTCTTGGTACCGGGGGGGTTTTTGGCGGGATCCTGCGCGGAGGATGGCGTACTCGCGATCGGGCGGGGGGTGGGGGGGGAAACTACGGGGGATCCTACGGGGAGGGGGGTGGGTGAGGGTGGGGGAGCATCCCTATCTACATAGTGGGTAGACGGGCTATCATCGATGGCGACTACTTTGGACGCCTGAGAGGAGCTCTGCTTCTTCATCTTCCTCTTACCGGAGGTGACAGCTGTGAAGCCGTCATCGTCCGACTGCGAGCTTGAAGAAGAGGCATGCTCTTCGTTATCGGAGGGGAAGGGAGTGGGGGCGCGCTTTGAGGAAGCGGGCTCGCTAGTATCCATCATGGTAGATGGACCTGATTGCGATGCTGCGAGTGCATCGCTGAACGTATCTAATTGATCTGAAGGATCGGGGGGAAGGTGCTTCTCAGCGATCGACTCGACCACTGGACCGAATTTACTGCAGAGGGACGGCTCGATCTTAAGGATCTCACTCATAGCTTGTAGGAGGATCATATTGTCTCTCCTGAGGGTATCTAACTGGTCACTAAAGGACCTGAGTTGGGCCTCCATCTTAAGGAGGCTCATTTTAACAAAGATTTAATAAAAAGAGATATTTAAAGCTCCTAATGGCCCTAATCCTATCTCCCCGGGCGGACTACCGGGGATGTGTGAAACCCTCCCTGCCGGGTATAGGCAGGGAGGTTGAGTACTTATTGTGAGCCCTAAGCTTGCTTTTGCCCGTTGCCTGTCTTATTGTGCAACGGGGTCCTGACCAGTCTAGTGTGAAGGGTGTAGACACACCCAACCACTCTAGGTGTGTAGCTGTGGAAGCAAAACTGTCACCAATGCCGACTAGGAGACCCCCCAAGGCCGAACACTGGGACCCGTCCAATTGACTGCCTAGCCCTGAAGGGGTTCGGCGGGTGTAATTGGGTCAACACCCCCTCGGTTTCGTTGGCACCGTATGGTATCCACCGAGGACCACGAAACTGTGGTTTTGCCCTGAAGGGGCCTGTGACGCGCTACGTTTTGACTGTTAATCTGCTAACAGAAATACTTTATTAATTGTGTCTTGAAAAAGACAGCAATTAATAGCTGAAGAACTTGAGAGTCGCGAAGAACAGGAACCACCGGCTTGAAACAGGAACCACAAGCTTGAGTGATCAGGAACACGAAGAGCAGCACGACCGTCCGCAACCGATGCCAGTTGCTGAGTGTGACGAGGCGCGACGCGCCATCGACGCTTTTATACTTAGTCCTAGACTCGATCTCGAATATTCTCGAAAATACTCGAGTCGGCGCCTTCGATAAACAAAAAGCAAAAATAAAAAGAGAAATATAAAAATTGCGTTGTAAACAATCTCGACTTTATTTTTTGAAGTTAGAGTCGAAAGTCGCTTGTTGGCAACTATAGCGTCTAATTCAGAGGCGGCTTTTATCAAAGGGACTGCGCGCTCAAAAGTAAACAAGTATACATGTTGATACCAAACTTATGAGATATTGTCCCAGCTATTGTAACACATGTTTATACAAATACAAATAAATAAATAAATATACCTACGCGCGGCCGTGGAGTCAAAACGTTCGACCAGAGAGAGGTGTTTTGTTTTTTTTTCTAAATTCTTGAGGAACCCCTACAGAGGTATCGCGGAACCCTAGGGTTCCGCGGAACACACTTAGAGTATGGCTGAATTAATTCTGACCATTTTCAATGGCCACCAAAAATGGTGTGAAATATTATTAGTTTTCATGAACTAAAATTCACAAGAACACCTCGACTTCAGGTGCACAAAAACAGTACTGTATATATTTTTCTTTTCTTTTGCTCATATCTCGAAAATGGTGTGTCCTACCGCAAAAATAATGAAAATTTCGACCCCCCTTATAAACTCTCATACCCCTTATACTCAACACGTAGGTCATATATTTTTTATATTTTCTATACAAAAAGTGAAAAATTCCATGTAAAACACGTCGAGGCTGGGCACCTTGCGCGCCTCCGGCTCTAAAAAAAATCACGGGGCAAACAAGTATGTACCACGTGGAGTCGCAATTGTCAAATTCTATTTTAGTTGTGTCAAAATAATTTTTAAATTTAGAGACTTTTTACTGCAGAATAGCTTTAACATTCTCATAGCCAAAAGTAATTTTTAGTGATAGTTTAGTTTGCTTAGTACGGTGTACAAGAGAATCGGCACCATAGGGCCAAATAAACTTGTGTGATTAATTTTGAATCCACAAATGTTCGCAATTTCTTTTAAACATATTAATGTGCGCACTCTTTTAACTAAACTTTCAGTATGTTTTTTGAATGAGTGTGTCGTCCATTACTACCCCGAGGTACATACCTCGTCAATTACACATGTTGACTGAACGGTTTTCACATTGATGGGGGTTAGTAATGTTAAGTTGAGGCTTGCGCATGGAGAAGTGAATGTATTGTGTCATGTCAGCATTTAATGTTAGTAAATTGCTTTGAAGCCAATTAGTCACAGTAATACTGTGACTATTGGCTTCGAAACCTAGTTGAGCAATTTCAAACAGTTCACTACTGGTTTTAGCTGTACATATAACGCCGTGTCGTCGGCATACGATATAATTTGGCAGTCTTTAATAATCAGATTACACAAGTCGTTAATATAAATAAATCAAGAATAGCGTACGGCCCAGAATTCTTCCCTGGGGAACACCAAAACCAGTTCTTTTCTGCTTATCGCTCGTGATATTATCTATTCTAACACATTGGTATACCGAAACCAATGTGTTAGAATAGATAATACACGCCGCAGAAACTATTTGCGGAATACTTAAATGGCCGCATTTAAGAAGTCTGCAAATAGTTTCAGCAGCGTTCTCCTTATTCCTATGGCCTCTTTTTTTTAAGAAGAACAGAAACAGACACCGTGTCGAAGGCCTCGGCTAAACCAAAGAAAACTCCCAGGGTCTGTTTACCATTGCCGAGTTCTTCTGAAATATAATCGGTCCGGCTATGAACCGCATCGACTGTGGATAATTCGGCTCTAAAACCAAATTGCGCTGGGCAAAAGAAATAGTTTTTTTCTAGATAGTCAATTTTTCTAGTCAACTGTTTATAATTTTTGATATTGAGGAGATTAACGATATTGGCCTATAATTATTTACTTAAGTCTTTACTACCAGATTGAAAGACAGGGATTACAACTGCCTTTTTAAGAAAGCTACGGAAAATTCCTTTGGATATACAGATTCGAAATATATGCGTCTTGGGAGGTACCAAAATATGCTTAAAGGGTTTAAGGATCTTATTGCTTATATTATCCCATCCAAATACACAGTCAACTTTTAGTCCAGAAATGGTTATTTCATCTTCGTCAGAGTCCAGCATAGCAAAAGATTTCAGCCTACAACTATAGCTTGATTTTTGGAAAGGTTGGTCACAATAATGTTTAATGATTCTGTTCAGCAAGAGAACAGATTACAAAGAAGTTGGCTGACAAGAGTGGTGAAGGATTAGTAAGTAATGTATAATACGAGACACTGGAGCTTGGTGCTCAATAAAACGTAGGAGTTTTACTATAAACAGTGAATGTAATTTAAAAAATTGTAGAAATTTCGTTCTATTATGATTTAGACACATTTAGGTATAAAAACAAATGGTTTTCTGTACAGTCTTATACGGAGCGATATCACCTTCTTAAGAGTTTTTTAACAACCAACTTATTAAAAAAGTCAGGTAGAAATTTTTCCTTAGCCGATTTATTTTGGGTTAGAAGCGTTTTGCGTGAACTACCGCCACTTATGTGCGCCTTATCAAAAGGAAACAGCAGCAACACACGGACACTATAAAGTCAGCAAAGGTTCAGGCGCCAACTTCTTCCCCGTCGTTAAAAGTCTGCGGCTTTTAACTGTCACTCGATTAGGTGCTCCGTCGCTGACAGAGGGCAGAGTCGCCTATAGGGCCTTCGGTTAATTCCCTGTGTTATTTGAACATCTGCTACGCGACATACGCCATCAGGACCAGGAAAGAGATTGCTGATTCGGCCCATTCGCCAGCACAATGGTGGTAAGTTGTCTTCCTGAAGCAGCACTAGGTCGCCAACGTTCAGTGGAATAATAATTGGTTCGCCATTTTGATCTTTGCTGCAGCTCTGCCAGGTACTCCCTTTGCCATCTTCTCCAAAAGTACTTCCGGATTTGTTCAAGTCGTTGGTAGCGCTTCAGTTGAGTAGGATTGCAGTTTTCTAGGCTCGGTGAAGACAGCGCAGTTAGCGGCCGTCCAAGCAGGAAGTGCCCTGGGGTGAGGAAAAGGAGATCATTTGGAGACGAGGACATGGGGTAAAGTGGGCGACTATTCAATATGGCTTCCACTTGTGCGAACAACGTGGATATCTCTTCAAAATTTAAATGCGTGTTGCCCATTACACGTCTTATATGATACTTAGCGGATTATTTTACCCCGGCCTCTCAGATACCACCAAAGTGTGGAGCGTAAGCAGGTGAAAAAAAATATTTAATTTCTTCCTTGTTAGAAAAAACTGTATTAATTTTAAAGACTTGACAGCGACAGTATATCTTTCTTGTTTCGTATTATAGACTCTGCGCAAGTTAGAACAAGATATTATGTAGATACAGTTTTCGTATACAAATAACTGCCAAAAATGAATAATGCCAAGTCGGGGATTTCGGTCTGTTAAACGGTCACCACTCGATATCCGTGGTCACCACACAGGTGACCTAATAATGAATCAGTAGTTGAAATATGGGGTATTCAGATCTCATTAATCAGATCTGAATACCCCATATTTCACGTTTCAACCATTCGAGTTCCCTATTCAACATTCAGAATGTTAAACGAATGTATTCAGAATCATCTATTCAAATTGACTGTTTCATTCAGATCGAAATGAGACATCTATTCAAGATATTTAGAATAAGTACTCCATTATGATTGAAACTTCTACGATTGGGATTTTAATCTATGATATTGTATATTACTGTGAGTTAGGTATTTCATCAGATCTGAATACCCTATATTTCACGTTTCAACCATTCGAGTATCCCTATCCAACATTCAGAATGCTCTATTCAAACGAATGTATTCAGAATCATCTATTCAAATTGACGATTGCATTAATATCGAAATGAGACATCTATTCAAGATATTTAGAATAAGTACTCCATTTAGAATGAAACTTCTACGTTTGGGATTTTATTCTATGATGGTGTATATTACCGCGAGTTAGGTATTTCTAAGTTACATGTATTTCCTTGGGATTTCATTCTATGATGGTATATACTACAGAGAGTTACCTTTTAGGTAATCATAAGTTACTATGTATTTCCTTCCCTTGCACAGAAATAAAGTTTTCATTTAGGTATGAATGATGCAATGATGTGAATTTATTATGGGTCAATGCGTCTCTGAGTAAAATACCAAATACCTGCATCGTTTAAAAAATCGTATTCATAATAAGTTGCTAAGCACGAGTGATTGTTTACATAACAAACACATTCCCATTCCCTTATAGGAAGCAGATCGTATTCTTTTCAACCCATCGTGTGCCTCATAGCTATAAAGTTATAATTACTAATTACGATTAAACCAATATACCACATTCCTAGACAAATAGTTTATATAATGAGCACAGACATGAACCTTAAGAAGTGTAGGTATGTGTATAAAAATATACCTTAGTGTACCCTATCATAAAGAAATTTTAAGTAATTTTAATTAATTAAGTTTAATATAATTTTACTCTTGGTGTGTAATTCCTAGTACAAATGCATAGTACTTTTAAGGTAATTATTTGCTGGTGTGCTAAAACTATTTGTCTGGTGTGTAGATAGGTGACTCGTGACTTTCTACATTTTATTAACAGGAATGATAGAAATAAAACCACTGAAATATAATTGATAGTTTATTCACATTTTTTTATGCAATTTGCTTAAAATATCCTTAACACATTTATAAATATCATCATTAAATACATTCCCCACAACATGTTGGACACATATATTGGCACTACAATCACATGGCGAATTTGTGAATTCTTCCGCGTCAAAAACTTGTATTCGTATTATTTTACTACGATGACCCGTTGATGGTTTCTGTATATATGAGTATACAACATCACTTCTTCGTCTTTTATTATTGTTACTGTTGTTACTATTGCTGCAAGGTGGTATGTCCTCAAATTGAAATGGTTGAAATGGTCTTTCTCTTTCCAAATAGTTGACCACTTTTTGACGTAGGGTTTGTTCAGCAGGAATTGGTGAGTATGAAGAATTAGTGGGGAAAATATCGCTGGAAATCTGAAACAAAGAAATAGATATTAATTAAATAATACTAAAATTAAAAGTTTACGAAGACAAATTAACTATCCTAGAATCTTGAATCTATCCTTGTATAGTTGTATCTTCTTATCCCTTTGAATATATTTAAAATTAATTTATAATACACATTTTAATGTTTTTATTAATAAGTAATTTAAAATACTTTTTAATATTTTACTTACCGACATCGTAGAGCAGATAAGACAAGAATGATTTTTTTGGGTATCTTGGATTGGTTTTTATAGGTACCTACTGATCCATTTTTTTTTTTTTTTTTTTTTTTTTTTTTTGTCACTAAGGTTCAATTTAATTTCGTTTTTATTTATGTAAAGTAATCCGAAACTGACGGCTCCTCTTGTCTCCATATAGCTAGGAAATGTTGACGTGTGCACAAATAATATTTCAATCTGCAGACGGGCGTTATAACCGCTGCGTTTTAAACGCTAGATTCTGACTCGTCATAATCTCCACTCCTCCACGTGTCTAGGAGTTAATGCGAGCGTGCAAACCGCAGCGTTTGTACCGTCAGCGTCGAAAAAATTCAGCAAAAACAACAGTAAGTATGAAATTCCCCATTGTTGATTTATATAAGTATCTACATAAGATTCAAAATAGCTGATCATTCGTCTTATATAAAACGGTGTAAACATAAAATCTTAACTGCTACGATTTGTACGCTCGTGTAGTCAATTGAAATTTTTTGCAAGTATGCATTTTTACAAATTTGGATTGAATGACGTGATTTTAGACCTATAAAAACGCCTCGCAAATTAGTTTCCGGTACACTCAGCAACTGGCATCGGTTGCGGACGGTCGTGCTGCTCTTCGTGTTCCTGATCACTCAAGCTTGTGGTTCCTGTTTCAAGCCGGTGGTTCCTGTTCTTCGCGACTCTCCAGTTCTTCAGCTATTAATTGCTGTCTTTTTCAAGACACAATTAATAAAGTATTTCTGTTAGCAGATTAACAGTCAAAACGTAGCGCGTCACAGGCCCCTTCAGGGCAAAACCACAGTTTCGTGGTCCTCGGTGGATACCATACGGTGCCAACGAAACCGAGGGGGTGTTGACCCAATTACACCCGCCGAACCCCTTCAGGGCTAGGCAGTCAATTGGACGGGTCCCAGTGTTCGGCCTTGGGGGGTCTCCTAGTCGGCATTGGTGACAGTTTTGCTTCCACAGCTACACACCTAGAGTGGTTGGGTGTGTCTACACCCTTCACACTAGACTGGTCAGGACCCCGTTGCACAATAAGACAGGCAACGGGCAAAAGCAAGCTTAGGGCTCACAATAAGTACTCAACCTCCCTGCCTATACCCGGCAGGGAGGGTTTCACACATCCCCGGTAGTCCGCCCGGGGAGTTAAGATTAGGGCCGTTAGGAGTTTTATAATTCTCTTTTAAATTTTTAATTCTTAGTTAGTTAAAATGAGCCTCCTTAAAATGGAGGCCCAACTCAGGTCCTTCAGTGACCAGTTAGACACCCTCAGGAAAGACAACCTGATCCTCCTTCAAGCTCTGAGCAAGATCCTTCTGATCGATCCGTCTCTCAGCAAGGAATTCGGTTCAGTGGTCGAGTCAATCGCTGAGAAGCACCTTCCCCCCGATCCTTCAGATCAACTAGATACATTTAGCGATGCACTCGCAGCATCGCAATCAGGTCCATCTACCATGATGGATACTAGCGAGCCCGCTTCCTCAAAGCGCGCCCCCACTCCCTTCCCCTCCGATAACGAAGAGCATGCCTCTTCTTCAAGCTCGCAGTCGGACGATGACGGCTTCACAGCTGTCACCTCCGGTAAGAGGAAGATGAAGAAGCAGAGCTCCTCTCAGGCGTCCAAAGTAGTCGCCATCGATGATAGCCCATCTACCCACTATGTAGATAGGGATGCTCCCCCACCCTCACCCACCCCCCTCCCCGTAGGATCCCCCGTAGTTTCCCCCCCCACCCCCCGCCCGATCGCGAGTACGCCACCCTACGCGCAGGATGCCCCCGCCAAAAACCCCCCCGGTATCAAGAAGGTCGCGCCCCCTCCCCCTGTCTTCATCCAAGACAAGGAGAAGTGGACGGCCATCTCCAAATGGTGTGTTGAGCAGAGGATCAACTACACCAACGCCAGATCGACCCAACAGGGTATAAAAGTCACGCTCGCGACGTCCCGCGACTATAGGGACTTGAATACCCTTCTGCAAGCGAGAGGTGTGTCATTCCACACCTACTCCCTCCCAGAAGACAGACAGATCCGTGTGGTGATCAAGAAGATCCCCAAGGAAATCTCCCCATCCGACATCCTAGCAGACCTTCAGTCGCAAAGGATACCAGTCGATGAAGTGCACCGCATGCACCGTTCGCGCGGTAGAGAAGCATACGACATGATCTTAGTCGTGTGCTCCCCGACCGAGGGGCATCACCCCATTTTCAACGTCAAGACGATCTGCAACCTAATGGGCTTCACCATTGAGAAGCCCTGGAAAAACAGCGCCATAGGGCAATGCCATAATTGCCAGCTGTACGGCCATGCGCAGAAGAACTGCCATGCCAAACCCAGGTGCGTCAAGTGCCTGGGCGACCACGGCACTTCGGATTGCTCACGGCCAAAAGATCGCAATCTCTGCGATAGCCCACCTAGCTGCGTGCTATGCGGGAATATAGGGCATACTGCCAATTACCGCGGATGCCCTAAGGCACCAAAGTCGAACCCAGGCAAACTGACCCAGCGTCTCGACGCTCGGCAGACAAAACAGAGGGAATTCCTCATTCCCTCCTCCCAAATCCCCCAGCGGCTAAGTCCTCAAAGACCTAGCCCCTGGACTCAACTCCACCACCAGCAGGCTTTTCCAGCCATGGCCACCGCGAGGCCCCCGCTCCCTCAAACCCCCATGTACTCTCTCATGGATCCGCGTAACCGTGTCCCTCCGCCCTCAGCGGCCACCCCACCCACCGCGCCCGCCGCGCCCACCGCGCCCGCCGCGCCCCCCGCGCCCTCCACGCCTACCACGCCTTACGCTCCCCCCGCACCCATAGCGCCCGCCTCGAATCCCGTACGTGCTCCTCAAGCACCGCACCCCGCGATCAATTATAATATCGCTGCGCAAAATATTAACATCATTGCCAGCGCCTTCGCCATATTCAGCACGCCCCGGGCGGCTCAGATGGCAAGCGATATCGTCGCCGCTAAGCAAAGCGGCGACATCCAATCTCTCCTGGCCGTATTAGTCGCGAACCAGGACATCACCCAAGCCCTCTCTGTTATCTCATCATCATGAATAACACGGCCTTAAGTAGATTTAAACCCAGATCCCTCAACCTCGGCGTCTTCAACGCAAACGGCATCCATGGTCAACGAGATGAAATATCGGAGTTCCTCCGTGATCATCGAATTGACTTATTCCTCTTACAGGAAACCTTCCTAAAACCCAATCACCGTAATCCAGCCATTGCAAATTACCGTGTAATCCGTAACGATAGGTCGCATGCCCACTTGGGCGGCACACTAATTTATTATAAAAAGGATCTGTACTGCATCCCTATTGACCCTCCCCCGCTAGCACAATTAGAAGTCTCCATCTGCCGACTAGCTATGACTGGCCATCAGCCGGTCACCGTAGTATCGGCCTACATCTCTCCCAACCACGCAGGGGGATTCCAACCCATCGCGGACGACCTAAAAATCCTATTTGGCATGAGTGACTCTGTTATCATAGCAGGCGATCTCAACGCTAAACATCCCTCCTGGAATAGCTCCCTTACCAACTCCAGAGGGCATCAATTGTACAATCTCTCCTTCGCTCAAAACTTTGACGTCATCGCTCCGATGACTCCAACCCACTATCCCCACCAAATTAATCATGCCCCCGACATTCTTGACGTGGCGCTCCTTAAGAACGTCAACCTAAGATTAGACTCAATAGAAACGGTTCACGAGCTTACCTCGGACCACCGACCAGTAGTCATACGACTGGCTCCCCGCATAGGTCCCTCTGACCCCAACCAACCCCCAGCCACCAAAAGGGTGACGGACTGGAGGCAAGTAGGCGATAAGCTGAAAACCAACACGTCCCCCCAATTGGACTCCATCCCAAACGTTTTCGATTCAATCGCGGACACGGCGGCTGCAATCGACTCGCTCACTGACCATGTGCAAACCGTCCTGAACGACAGTTCAAGGGAGGTTCCTGAAGCGGATAACCGCTACTTGAAACTCCCGGACGATGCGCGTGCTCTGTTGACCGAGAAGAACGCGGCCACCCGTGCATACAGCAACTTTCCCTGTCCCGCCAACAAAGCCCACATGCGCTACTTGCAGAGATCTGTAAAGACACGCATGGCGGAGCTGCGTGACGCGAGCTGGGATAAGATGCTGAGCGAGTTACAGCCCACCCATCAGGCCTTCTGGGAACTCCAGAGAAAACTCAAATCCAAGCAGATAGCTGCCATGCCCCCCCTAGTACGCCCCGACAAAACCATAGCCTTCGACGACATCGACAAAGCGGAATGCCTAGCCGACAGTCTCGAGGCTCAATGCTCTCCCAGCTCCCTACCAGTAGACCAAGCTCACCTCTCAGAGGTAGACGCTGAAGTCGAACGTAAAGCTTCACTGCCCCCCGTCGAAGACCCCGAAAGTCCTCTGCCTCCCGTCACTCCAGACGAAGTGCATGACATCATCAAAGGTCTCCACATCCGTAAAGCCCCCGGCTCAGATGGAATCACCAATAGGGTGATCCAACTCTTCCCCGCCCACCTTATTATGCTACTGACCACCATCTTCAATGGTGCTCTAAGCAACAATATCTTCCCCCAAGCGTGGAAAGAAGCCATAGTGATAGGTATCCCCAAGCCTGGCAAGCCCAAAACCGAACCCTCCAGTTACCGCCCCATCAGTCTGCTCAAGGTATTAGGCAAAATCTATGAGAGGCTTATTTATAAGCGTCTCAGGGACTACGCTGAAACCAAAGGCCTCATCCCCAACGAACAGTTCGGCTTTAGAGCCCAGCACTCTAGCGTGCATCAGGTCCACCGTATCGTCGAATTCATCGGCGGCGGCTTCTACCGTGGCATGTCGACAGGTGCGGTCTTCTTCGACATAGCGAAAGCATTCGACAAGGTCTGGCACAACGGCTTAATCTTTAAGCTCTACAAACTCGGAGTGCCCGATCGTCTCGTGCTCATCTTACGGGACTACTTGTCGAATCGTACTTTCCGCTATCGAATCGAGGGAGCCCTATCCTCTCCCCGCCAAATCCGCGCCGGAGTCCCTCAAGGCTCCGTGCTCGCCCCGCTCATGTTCTCGCTCTTCACAAGCGACATCCCCAAAAGCAATACGGCGCAGTTGGCTCTGTTCGCAGATGACACGGCCATATATTGCAGGGGACGGTCGCAGACTCAGATCCACCTTCTCTTACAACGGGCTGTCAATAACCTTGGCGCCTGGTTTAAGAAATGGAGAATCGAGGTAAACCCCGACAAAAGTCAGGCGGTATTATTCATAAAACCGCGATCTAGACCCCCTCACATTCCCCGACCACTCACCTTGTTAGGCAAGCCTATCCCCTGGGAGAAGCAAGCCAAGTACTTGGGAGTCATCCTCGATCATTACCTCAACTTTACAGAGCACATAAGGTCGGTTCGCTCGCGGGCCGCCTTCGCTCTCAGTAGACTTTACTACATCGTTAATGCACGCAGCAAATTGTCACTCAAGTGCAAATTGCGCATCTACACAGCGTGCATCCGCCCCATCATGACCTATGCGGGTGTAGTCTTTGCACACACATCCCCCAGAAACATCCATAAGATGCAGGTGATCCAGAACAGATTCCTTAGAAGAGCCACGGGCGCTCCCTGGTATGTCAGAAATATTAACCTCCACCTAGATCTCAAAATCCCCACTATCCATCAGTTCCTAAAACGCATTGCAAAGCGTCATTTTGATTCCGCCGCCAATCACCGCAACCCTCTGGTTGTTGAAGCGGCCAATTATACCCCCTCCCGCATTAGTCGATTTCGCCGTCCTAGGCATGTCCTCTCCGATCCAGATGATCCAACCACTCTCCTCCAGGAGAGCAATAGGGCCACCAGTACAGTGCACAAACACACCCGACACCCGTCGTACCGACCTCGCCGCCGAGGTCCTCCGCGCGCGCGACCCTCACGAGTAAATAATACTCCCCCCCGACCCTTGTCCGATGAAGCGCCAGCCCGCGCCGCAGCTGAGCGCGTAGCTTTAAATTCCCCGTCTAATAATAATATATCCGTGATCCAGCCTGTCCCATCTTGCTGTCCCCCCCTCAGCGACGCCCTAAGCCGAGGTTCGTACCCCACAGGGGGTGCCCTTAGCGAGCGTTCGCCTAATTTTAATGTAGAATAGTTGCTCCTGGCTGGAGGCTTTGAGTGTAGTGCTTAAGGCAGCCACAGGATTGTTCGGTTAAGCAGTAAATACCTTAGTGGTATACCTGCGAGATGCCATAGTTAAAAAAAAAAAAAATAAAAAAAAAAAAAAAAAAAAAAAAAAAAATAGTTTCCGGTACAATTCCTCTCTGGAACGAATCCTCTCTGCAAGGAATCATCGCTCCGAGCTCCTAATCAAGCTACCTGTCTAAGCATCAATCAAGAATGTAAGTACCTATTCATAATCATATCTAACTATTGAATAGCCAGAATAATGTATGATATTGTGGGATCATGCAAGCATCAAGCGACCGCGCGCGTCGAGCGCGCAGCTCACACTGAGTGAGGTACGGCGCGGCGTCTCAGGCAATGGAATGCGGTCGGACAGCCGGCGCGCGCGACACACGTCTTCCTCACATCAAAACTGATCGCGAACTAAAACCGCACGAGGGCGCCTCACAAATTTATAGTCGGCGCACTCCGAGCTCCAGAAGACCAGGAACCTCACATCTGATTGGTTGATCAATTTTGGGTTTGGTTCACAACCACAGCTACGACGACAACCCATCCTGTAAATATAGCAGCTAGGATTTTGACAATAAATACTCTTGTCCGATGAAGCGCCAGCCCGCGCCGCAGCTGAGCGCGTAGCTTTAAATTCCCCGTCTAATAATAATATATCCGTGATCCAGCCTGTCCCATCTTGCTGTCCCCCCCTCAGCGACGCCCTAAGCCGAGGTTCATACCCCACAGGGGGTGCCCTTAGCGAGCGTTCGCCTAATTTTAATGTAGAATAGTTGCTCCTGGCTGGAGGCTTTGAGTGTAGTGCTTAAGGCAGCCACAGGATTGTTCGGTTAAGCAGTAAATACCTTAGTGGTATACCTGCGAGATGCCATAGTTAAAAAAAAAAAAAAAAAAAAAAAAAAAAAAACAATAAATACTCCCATCTTGAATCTCTATCGTTTTGTTTTATTTTACTCAAAATACCGAAACAAGTCGTGTGGAAGTACCCCACAATTGGTGACCCCGAGTTAAAAAAAGTGATTCAAGTAACCATGTCGGAAGAGCAACAAAAGAAGATCCAGTCCGAGACGAATTACGACGTACATGCAGTATCCGTGCAGTCAAGATTATTACCTTTTTGGAGAGAAATACCCCGTGCCTGGTTCATTCAATTCGAAGCCGTGATTGACCCATTGAAGACCTCAGATGACCAGAAGTTCCGGTACCTACTGCAACAGCTACAAACAGCCGACTTGCAACACTTAACCGACATACTGTATAATCCGCCTACGACTGGGAAATATGAAAAAGTTAAGCAGCGCCTACTCGAAGCCTACGACAAATCGGATGTCAAGAATTTCCAAAAGCTTATTAGCGGCTTGGAGCTGGGAGACCAAAAGCCTTCCCAGCTGTT
This sequence comes from Xanthia togata, assembly GCA_963853775.1. Lineage (NCBI taxonomy): Eukaryota > Metazoa > Arthropoda > Insecta > Lepidoptera > Noctuidae > Xanthia > Xanthia togata. Next base: position 3,069,367 of record OY970802.1, on the reverse strand, counting down.
AAGGAAGATGAGAGAACTCGCAAGCGGCATGATTACCGAAGAAGGTCTAAAAATCGAATGGTTGAACCACCTACCCGCACAAGTTCGAGTCGTCCTATCCGTAAACAAGGAGTCATCGTTGGACACCTTGGCTGCGATGGCAGACAAAATGGTGGAGTACGCAGAGAGTCCCAGCATCGCAGCAGTCACAGCACCAGCATCATCTTCATCATCTGCGGTACCCATGACACAGCTAGAAACGCTGGCAAAGCAGGTTGAGAAGCTCACGCTGGAGATCGCCGAGCTACGTCGAGGACAGGCTCCCCACAAGTACCGTCACCGCACGTTCAATCCTCGTTCTCGTTCCCGTTCACGCTCGCAGTCAACGCAACGTGGATCGGCACCGAAACCCGGAGACGCCAATTGGGAATGTCGGTACCACTACCGCTTTGGAGACAAAGCAAAGCGCTGTGAATCGCCATGCTGCCGAAGGAAGAAGCCGTCGGAAAACTAAAGACGACACCGACTGTGGCGGACGTCGGTGTCCCGTACACCAGTAATCGCCTTTGTGTACACGATCGCAACACTCACGAACGTTTCCTCGTGGACACAGGCGCAGACATCTCAGTTTTGGCCGCCAATAACAAGAACAAAAAAACTCCAAGCGCCTACAGTTTATACGCTGCAAACAATACACCAATCAAGACTTACGGACAGAAAACTATAAGGCTAAATCTAGGTTTACGAAGAAACTTTGAGTGGTCATTCATCGTTGCAGACGTAAAAACCTCGATACTGGGAGCTGATTTTCTCCGTCACTTCAAGCTGCTGGTGGACCTGGACAAGAAAAAGTTAGTTGACAAAGTGACCGAACTATCTATCGACGCATTAGAAGTTTCTACAAACACAGGATCAGTTCATATCATAAGCAACAATCAACTATATTACGATATTCTGAAGCAGTATCCAGATGTGCTACGTCCAATGTCACTGAAACAGCCACCGAAACATGACGTCGTTCACCACATTCAAACCACCGGCCCCCCACTCTACGCTCGCTCCCGCCCACTGCCTCCAGACAAGTACAAGGCAGCCAAAGAGGAGTTTGACCGACTGTTAGAAATGGGAATCTGCAGACCATCGAAGAGCCCGTGGGCAAGCCCGCTGCATGTTGTCAAGAAGAAGGATGGAGGTCTAAGGGTATGCGGTGACTACAGACGGTTAAATTCAGTTACACAACCAGACCGCTATCCTATACCACGAATACAAGACTTCACGTACCAGCTGCACAATAAGAAGATATTCTCGAAGCTTGACCTCAAAATGGCCTATTATTGGATACCAAATTCAGAGGATGACGCCCAGAAAACAGCAATTATCACACCTTTTGGGCTGTTTGAATTCAAATGCATGACATTCGGCTTACGCAACGCTAGTCAGACGTTTCAGAGATTTATGCATGAAGCACTGCGTGGCATAGACAGCTGCTTCTGTTACGTAGATGACATACTACTGTATTCAAACAACGAAGACAGTCACAGACAACTGCTACAACAAGTACTAGAACGCCTAAAGAAGTACGGCGTAATGTTAAATATTGAAAAATGTGAATTCGGCAAGGACAAGATTGATTTCCTCGGCTATGAAGTATCAAGCAACGGGATCAGGCCCACTGAAGAGAGAACAAAAGCAATATCAAGTTACCCCAAACCTAAGACAATAGCTGAATTACGACGATTCCTGGGCATGATAAATTTTTATCGAAGCTGCTTACCCAGTCAAGCCGAACAACAGAACGAGCTAAATAAATATTTACACAATCAGAAACGGAACGATAAAACGCCCATCGAGTGGACACCTCAGGCAGAGTTGGCTTTTGAAAAGTGCCGCCAAAGCATTTTGAAAGCCACACAGCTGATCCACCCGTTGCCTGGAAGCCCTCTAGCCTTGATGACCGACGCTTCAGATTACAGCGTTGGCGCTGTTTTACAGCAGAGAATAAACAAGGAATGGAAACCTCTCGCTTATTACTCAAAAGCGATGAGTATGACTCAGCAGCGCTACAGCGTATACGACCGCGAGTTGTTAGCGATTTATACGGCTGTCAAGCACTTCAGGAATCTTATAGAAGGAGGTGAGATCACAGTGTATACAGACCATAAGCCACTAGCGAATGCACTGACACGCCCACCGAGTAGCAGCGACACTCCGCGTCGAGAACGTCAATTACATTTTATCAGCCAATTTTGTACCAGCATCAAGTACGTGCAAGGCGAAGATAACTCAGTGGCGGACGCATTATCACGCATAGAAGACATACGATGCCCTTCCATCATCGACTACGCAACTTTAGCCAACGAACAAGAAAAAGATCCTGTATTGAAACAGCTCAAAAATCAACAAAATCTAAAGTTCACCGACGTCACAATGCCTGGGATGAGCCAGCCAATCACGTGCGAGACATCTACAGGCACACCCCGACCGTACTTACCAACTGCGTATCGTTTTGAGGCATTCAAAGCTCAACACGATTTGTGTCATCCCGGCGTGAAATCTACCAGGAAACAGATGTGCTCAAAGTTTTTCTGGCCCAGCATGAATAAAGAAATCGGCACCTGGACCAGAGCATGCATCAGTTGTCAGCGAGCGAAGATTCACCGTCATGTCGTAACACCACTCAGTGAGTTCCCACCTTCAGCGCGTTTTGAACATATTCACGTGGACATAGTGGGACCACTGCGATTATCTAATGACCGACGATACTGTGTGACTATTATCGATCGTTGCACACGTTGGCCAGAAGCCGTTCCTGTATCAGAGATCACCGCTGAGGAAGTCGCAAAGGCCCTGTATGAAAATTGGATTGCCAGATTTGGATGCCCGCTAAGAATATCAACCGATCAAGGACGGCAATTTGAATCATCATTGTTCCGGTCACTAATGAAAAGATTTGGGATATCACGAATACGGACCACGGCGTATCATCCCCAGTCCAATGGTATGATCGAGCGGTGGCACAGAACTCTGAAGGCAGCACTCATGGCGCGAGGCACTACACAGTGGACAGAAGAGCTTCCCACTGTACTGTTAGGATTGCGCACGGCGTTACGAATCAACAATAGTCTAAGCCCAGCAATGATGACGTATGGCACTACGCTTCGCTTACCATCGGATTTCATCGTGCCAACAAAGTCAAACATTGATGAAAACGACTACATACGCCGCCTTACAGAAACCATGGCAACCTTGAAAAGTGCGCCTCGATCAAGCAACAATCGAACAGAGCCATTCGTACATCACGATCTCGCTACGTGCACACATGTTTTCGTGCGCAATGACACTGTTCGTTCCCCGTTAACACCGCCGTACGAAGGTCCCTATGAAGTCATCAAGCGCTACGACAAGTGTTACAAAATAAAGTTGCCGCTACGCACGTCGGTGGTGTCAATGGATAGGCTCAAACCAGCCTACATATTCAATGAGTCTGAAGATGTGGATCATCGTACCCCTGATCAAGCGAGCCAGCCATACATCACAAGGTCTGGAAGAACTGTCAAGCCCGTTGTTCGCTTCGCTTAGGGGGGAGTGATGTGGGATCATGCAAGCATCAAGCGACCGCGCGCGTCGAGCGCGCAGCTCACACTGAGTGAGGTACGGCGCGGCGTCTCAGGCAATGGAATGCGGTCGGACAGCCGGCGCGCGCGACACACGTCTTCCTCACATCAAAACTGATCGCGAACTAAAACCGCACGAGGGCGCCTCACAAATTTATAGTCGGCGCACTCCGAGCTCCAGAAGACCAGGAACCTCACATCTGATTGGTTGATCAATTTTGGGTTTGGTTCACAACCACAGCTACGACGACAACCCATCCTGTAAATATAGCAGCTAGGATTTTGACAATAAATACTCCCATCTTGAATCTCTATCGTTTTGTTTTATTTTACTCAAAATACCGAAACAAGTCGTGTGGAAGTACCCCACAATATATTCAAGTATTAAAATGTTAACCGCCAATAGTTAGCACTCTTAGCTCAGAGACTGAGTGATGCTTTTCTGTGCTGCAGGTTCGATTCCTGTACAGATCGAATGCTATGTATATTATTCATCTATTAACACGGTCAGCACAACGGCTGACTGATCGATTTTATGTAAGCATTTTGTGTCCAGCTTTCTAATTACGCAACATATTTTCGTAAACGATAAAGACAAATCTGTTTTTTTGACAGTTCAACAACATTCATTGCGTTATTTACGTTGCTCTGCAGTTTTTTTTCGAACTTACGGAGCAATGGATTAGCAATCTGTTTCAAAACGATTCAGATTCGAATTGATTTTGCATTACGTAATTAGGGTACTGGATTCGATTCCTGCACAAAATCAAACGATGTTTATATCTGTTAATTAAAAACTAACAGAGTTAAAATAATAATATTAATAATATGTACAATATATTACATATTACATTTGTTAATTATTCATCTAAGTCATGATCAGTTCCTTTAAAATTTTGGAATTATGAAGCATTGATTGCAAGGCACTAATTTTTTTTTTGTTTTTGTTTTTGCACAGGTCTAAACTACTTAGCAACGACCTTTATCTCTCCAGCGATGACTCTGAACAAGAGGCGAAGCCGAAGAGTAAGACAGAGGAAAGAAAAACGAAGCGGGAAAGGTCCAGCAAGATGAGTGAAGAGTCAACAACCCGAAAAAAATCGAAGCCAATCATTTCACCAGTAACACTGCCAGCTCGAGTTACAGCTGGTGAATTATTCGGTGAAGACAGCGATAATGAGGAAAGCGTCATCCCAACACAGAGATCTCATAAAACTGGTAATATACCACCACTATTCTCATATTTTACTAGAAGGATGGCCAAAGGATATTCTCGACAAATAAGCGAGACTAAAAAAGGCAAATATTATGTAGAAGTGAAAATTTACAGCACTGAAGAAATAAAAAAAATTATGCCTATTAATAGATGGCGCTCGGCCATAACCACCATTAAGACAAAGTTGGATGAAGATAAAGAATCTTGGGCCCACTTAAAGGAGTTTGTTAAAGCAACTCAAGATGATTTTAAAAACTGTGCTATTACCCACATGGGTTCCTATGATTGACTTTAAATTGTATCTTCTTTTAATTGTATTTACCTACATACAGATCTTATTAATAATTGTACTATATTTTATAAGTATTATGTTGTAGTATAATTAAATATTATATAAGTAGTTAATCTCGCCATTGGTTTTCTTTTTTTACAGTTACACACCTCAACAGCAAATCGAGATCTAGAAAGTCAATAACCTGTTATAAATGTAAAATTGAAATACCAGAAAATCAGTATTCCTATCATATGAGAACGAATATACACAAAGCAAATTGTTTATTGAATACCAAGTTCACAGATATTCATATTATTGCAACAGCATTCAAAAACAGATTAATGACATACAGATTGAATGTCACTCAGGAAGACGAGTACCTCGGTTTAGAGGCGTTCCTGAGTGATCATCTAATAAATATAACAGAATTGATAAATATGTCACTTAATGAACACAATTGCATAAAATTGAGTTTTGAATTGTTTGCCTATTTTATGTTATCAAAATCAGATGAACAACAATTAAAGTCGTTTAATACCAAATATGAAATAATATATAAGAACACTGATTTGAATGAATTAATAACCAAAGTAATAAATAAACTAAATAATAAATTAACCGAGTTCCAGCACTGTCAATCTGGTTGGACATTTGTTTCTATGAGTCATCTCGAAATTAATATAAACAAGTATTCCCCTATGAGAGGTGGGTCTTCAACATTTATACCAATTTCACTATGACGTTATTAAAAATAAATACGAAAACAATGCTGAGTTGTGCTATACAGATACTGATAGCTTATTATATTTAATTTATACAGATGATTTTTATCATGATATGCATGATGATCTTACCAAGTTTGATACCAGTAATTTTGAAATGAATAATCCATATCACATACCGCAACTTAATGCTAAAATTCCTGGATTATGGAAACATGAGGTTGGTGACGACTTAATTACAGAATTTACCGGTTTAAGAGCTAAATTATATTTTATAAACACTGTGAAGACTGAAATTAAAAAAGCCAAAGGTGTTTCTAAGTATGTAACTTGTAACCTAAAATTGAATGATTACAACAATGTACTGCTGTCAAATAAAGCGCATAGATGTAAGATGAATATGATAAAATCAATTAAACATGTTTTATACACTCAGCAAGTAGATAAACAAGTTTTAGAAAGAAACGATGACAAAGTTCAAGTATTACAGGATCAAATTCATACAACCCTGGGGGCATTGTGATTCTATGTTTGTAGATTATTCCAGTGATGTGTAATCTGTAAAAATGTGTATTATTTTGATTACTAGTTTTTAATTTTAAGCTATAATTTCATGGCATTAACTAGGATTAAATTTGATAATAAAGATACCTATATGAAATTACATCAAACTTTGTTTTATTTATTTATTGATCGTTATTTATATTTATATATACGCATGTCATTTACTTTTATTGTTCATTTTCACAATGAAGTTCATCAAGCAACCACAGACTTTAGAAGTTAATAATATAAAATTAGAAAATCAATCACGTAAAGTGAAACATAGTGCACTATTACCAGATACTATTAGATGTATAATATGCGGTCCATCTAACTGTGGAAAAACTAACATAATGCTTAATTTAATATTACATGAAAATGGTCTCAAGTTTAAACATATTTACTTATACTCGAAGACGGCTTTCCAGCCAAAATATTGTTTTTTAAAACAAGTCATGAGTTACATACCAGGTGCTAACTTCTTTGTCTTCAATGATAATAAAGAAGTCATACACCCAAATGATGCTTTAACTAATGCAGTAATGATTTTTGATGATGTAGCATGCGAAAATAAAATCAATATTCGTAATTATTTTGCAATGGGGAGACATAAACAGATAGATTGTTTTTACTTATCGCAAACCTATTCCAAAATACCTAAACAACTTATACGAGATAATGTAAATCTTTTAATAATCTTCAAACAAGACGAAATAAACTTAAAACATATATACAATGAGCACGTAAATACAGATATCGAATGGTTTCAATTTAAAAAACTTTGCTATGCAATTTGGAAAGACAGATTTGACTTTTTGTTAATTAATAAAGATTGTCCTCTAAATGAAGGTAGATACAGACAAGGGTTTGACATATTTATATACTTTTAGAAACTGCATATAAATACCAATTCATTGCAGAAAATATATTAATCGAAATCTGATATCTGTATATAACGGATGGGCCGTTATTAAATGGGGTATTATAAAAAAGTAAAACATTATGCAGGTTAATATTAAAGAACAATTGATAAAATCAGTCGATAGTATAAAAAATAAAATTAAAACAATGCAAAGTGAAGAAGATACACCGCTCATTTAAAATTTAAAAAGGTCTTCAAACCAATAACAGATCCACTAGAAACATTCATTAAAGCGAATGATATAATTAAACCAATAATTGACATTTCAAGAGATGTATTTAACTCATCAACAGAGTATGTTCCAGAGTATGAAAGTTTTAAAGAATGTATAAAAATGAATTCAAATGAAGATTCTGAGTGTTATAAAGACGTTATTTCAAGAAATCCTTTTAAAGATTCTAATGATACACTGATTTCACTCAATAAAGAAGATATGATAGAAATATATGGTAATATGAATGTTCCATTTGGTATACGTAGTGAAAATAAAAAACTGATGATGGGGAATAGCAAGGTTACGTTTTCTTTTGCAAAGACCTGTAATTCACCCAAAACAAATATAGTTACTATTGATAAAAGGCCGTATGAATTAACACCAGGTCTAAAGGAACTTTTGGTACGCAGTAAACCTAACCTTAATTTGGTCACTGAACTAGATAAAATTGTCTATAAAGATATGCTTCATAATACACACGCACACAAACGAGACTTTCATCCTAATGGTCAAATAAAAGGTGATAAAAGTTTAAAATATCGTCAAATTATTAAACCTTTGTTTTCGCAAAACAGTAATGTTCAAGATGAAGGACAGATAATGGAAACAAAAAGCGGTGGTTTTTTACCTAAGTTAAAAAAATATAAAAGTAATACCGATTACATTTACTGGGATGACCCTAATGAACTCATTGAAAGGTTAAAACTTCTAATTGCTTCAAAAAATGCTGGTAATACTAATCACGACAATGAAATTCTATCAATTATAGAAGAGTTAAAAGAAGCTGATATTATAAAAGACTAAAAATCTTCGGAATGTTCTCAGTTATCAAAGTTGCATGCAACATGAATGAACATAAAAATATTAATTCCGTTCGTACAAATCAAACTGAAAGTAACATAAGTGTGGAACGTGTTGAGATTAAAAATACCACTGAAAAGCAAATCGAAAAACTGAAAGTTAATATTTGCATGCAAATAGAACAACTGAAAAAACTGATTTCAATTTTAAACGATAAAGTAAGATATCTTGAAAAAAATATTGTGTTGAAGGAAATCTCAGGAAAATTAAATAAGCACTATGAGCAAAGTAGATGTCATAAATGAAATTCATAAATGTGCTAGAGCTAACTTTCCAAGAAGACAGGTCATACTTAAAGATATCGACGATCTCTGGCAAGCAGATTTAATGGATATGCAAGCAATTTCAAAAGTGAATGGTGGTAACAAATATATACTAGCAATCATAGACACTTTTTCAAAATATGCTTGGACAGTTCCTTTGAAACAAAAAAATAAGCAAGAGGTGTCAAAAGCATTTGAAAGTCTATTGCTTAAAGGACGTGTTCCAAGAAATTTGCAAACTGATCTGGGAAAAGAGTTTTATAATAATAAATTCAAAAATATAGTTACAAAGTACAATATTAATCATTATTCAACGTATTCTACGAAAAAAGCCTCAATTGTTGAAAGATTAATAAGGACATTAAAAAATAAATTATACAAAGAATTTAGTTTTAACGGGAATTACAAGTGGATGAATGGAACGCTCAACAAAGTTGTATATGAATACAATAACACTACTCATAGAACTGTGGGACAACCTCCAGCTTCTATAAATCATGACAATAAAACAGACATACTGCAAAGATATATTCGTATGGCTGAAAGTAAGAAAAACACTAAGTGTAGGAAATTTTGTGTTGGTGACTTTGTAAGGATAAGTAAATACAAAGGATGTTTTGATAAAGGCTATTATCCTAATTGGTCAACAGAAATATTTAAGATAAAAACAATACAAGAAACTAATCCGCTAACTTACTTGATAGAAGATGCAAGATGTAGACCAATACTAGGAGCGTTTTATGCTCAAGAACTTCAAAAAACCAGCAATCCTGATTTGTAATTAGTTGAAAAAGTATTGAATAGAAAAGGGAATCAAGTCTATGTGAAGTGGCTCGGACTTCCTACTAGCGAGAACAGCTGGATAGATAAAACAAATGTGTTTTAAGTGGGATCAAAAAAAATTGTTTCAATATGTATTTAAGCAAATACACATATTTTTCTATTCATTACGTATTAGTTCTTAAAACAAAAAAGACTTGTATTTGTACCTATTAAATACGTTTCTATTACTTAAGAAAAAAAAAAAAAAAAGAAATAGCAATGAAAACAACACGAGTTATTACAGACAATAAAAAAACAGTTTCATCAGCATTGAACAAAAACATCAATAAAGTAAAAACAGGAGCTGGTTTTAAGAAAAGTCTTAAAAAAATTGTTACCCATACTAAAAAGCACATTACAAAATTAAAACCATCATGTAAGAAAGCATTGATGGAATTAGCTTATGCAGCAGCTAAAGAATTTGCATCAGATACACCAATAAAATTACCTAGGATTATACCAGTACCAAAAACTGGAGGATTTCTTCCTTTAGTACCAATATTTGCTGGATTATCTGCTGCTGGCAGTTTAGCAGGAGGTGCTGCTGGTATTGCAAAAGCAATTAACGCATATAAAACAGCTAAGAAGCAATTGTGTGAAGCAGAACGACACAACAAGGAAATGGAGGGGTTATTTATTGGAAGAGGTTTACATCTCAACCATTACAAAGATGGTTTAGGCATTTACATATCAGAGAAAAAAAAAACTGAAATCTCGGCTACCTAATAGAGCTTTAACCAATATTGATATAATGAAACACTCGAATTATATTCCATTCTTTCGAGGTGTGTTTATGAGAGATAAGTTACCAGATAAAGTATTGCCGATAGAATGTGGAGTGATCAATCTTGACTCTTCTGAAAACTCTGGTACTCATTGGGTAGCCTATGGCAAGATAAATGAATACGTAGAATATTTTAACAGTTACGGTAACTTAAAACCTCCAAAAGAATTTATGAAATATGTTGGAAATAATATTCAGTATAATTATGAAAATGTTCAGCGTGATCACTTGTATAATTGTGGACACTTGTGTTTAAAATTTCTTAAGTCATTTTGGAAAGACAATAAAGTACCATAGCAAATTGATGTTTTTTATTAATACAGATGGATGTCCTTTTAACGTAATTAGGACGAGTTATATAAGTTTATATCTTGATACTCTAAACACATTCTTTGATTGTCTGTCATGATAATCACTACTCACATTGTAAAGAATAATTGAGCTAAAATTTAATAATAGTAATACTACCTATTTTATTTATAAATAGAAACAACATGTTAGTTTTTAATAAAACGCCTATCGTGAGAAGAACATGTAATATTTCACATCCTGTTTCCAAAGAAGTCAAACGTGCCAACGCGTTAAACATTAAAGGAAAAATTAAAATTACTAAAGAGAATAAAAGATTTCTCACACATATTGGATTAAAATTTAAATAATAACAACATGCTTCAAATAACAGACTTAGTGCAACATGACAACTCTATTGAAAGTTATGAGATCCATAGCTACAATCCGTATAACACTAGTTTCAAAGAAAATGATGAAGTCAGAATACCCATTCATCATCAAGATTTGTATGTCTTACCCTGCAACAGTTCCATTTTTATAGAAGGGTATGCAAGTGTATCTACTAAAGATCCAGCAGGGAAAACAATAAAAAAAGACGTTGATTTTATAAATAATCCAATTTCATATTTGTTTCAAGATATTAGGTATGAAATAAATGGTGTTGAAATCGATCGCATTAAAAATGTTGGTATTACAACATCCTTAAAATCGTATGTGTCTATGAATGAAGGTGAAAGTAAAGCTGCAGCAGTCTGGGGATGGAACTTAGGTGGTACGAAATTAAGGAATGGATATTTTAGTGTTATCGTGCCATTGAACAGAATACTCGGATTTGCAGAAGATTATAATAAAATAATAATCAATTGTAAACATGAACTTATATTACAACGAAGCAGCTCGGCATTGAACTGTGTGCTTATAGACAAAAATGATAACGTAGAAATAGATATACAAAAAATACAATGGCGGTTGCCACATATTAAAGTTTCTGATCGTAATAAATTGTTATTGCTTAAAAGCCTGGAGAGAGATCGTTCTATACAGATAGCATTTAGAAATTGGGATTTGTATGAATATCCATTACTACCGAGAACAACAAAACATTCCTGGTCAGTAAAGACAACTTCCCAGCTAGAAAAACCAAGGTTTATTATATTTGGTTTGCAAACAGCTCGGAAAAATAATAAAACTAGAAGTTCTTCGATATTTGATCACTGCAATGTAAGCAATATTAAATTATATTTGAATTCTCAATACTATCCGTATGACTCACTTAATCTGAAGTTTGATGAAGGTAAATATAGTATATTATATGAAATGTATGCGTATATATATATTTTCGTCAGTCGTATTACAGCTTAGGCATTGATCCATTGCTTAGCTTAAACCAGTTTAAAGAAATTGCTCCGCTTTTTGTGATTGACTGTTCAAGACAAAACGATTCACTTAAAACTGGACCAGTTGACGTGCGATTAGAAATTGAATGCTCTGAAGATATTCAAGATAATACATCTGCCTATTGTTTAATAATAAACGATCGACTGTTCGAATACAAGCCGCTGAGTAATATTGTGAGAAAACTATCATGAATGTCATCGTAGATGTTCAAGGGTTTAAGAGTGAAGGAAATGAGTTTATTCCAAAAGAAATAGCAATAATGTACAAAGGACATATACAAGTACTGTTGATAAAACCACCACGACCATTTTATGACTTGACGAGGAAAGAAAGGTTACAAGTGGCTTGGATTGAAAAAAACAGAGGAATAAACTGGAACGAAGGCTTTGTGCCATATTTTCATTATAAAGCAAACTTTAGCAACTTTTTTAAAAATAAATTTATTTTTACTAAAGGAAACGAAAAAGTGTTATGGTTAAAAGATATATTCCAAATTAATAATGTATACAATTTAGAAAGTAAAAACTGTCCAAGTTTGGTAACATTATATAATAATTATTCAGATTCATCTGACATTTTAAGTTGTATGCATCACACCAATGTATGTGCCTTAAAAAATGTGTTTTGTCTGAATAAATGGTGTAAAGAAAATAAAGTGTTTTGTCAGTAAGATAAGATAAGAACGATTCTAGTTTACGTATTAATGATTGTAGAATGTTAAACCTACTAATCTGTTATCTATAAACTTACCTGTATTCTATTATTTAGGTCGGTGAAAATGTAAATAATAGTTATGTAAGAAATGTATCAGAGCTTTTAAAAAAAAAAAATGTATCTGATTAAAATGATGTGTATAAAATAATCTTTTTATAATTATGTAGAAATAAATATTTAAACTTGACCAGTTATCAGTTTTATTTCTTAAACACTAGCAATATTAATATACTAGTTAACCGCCATCGAAAGTTCATACTGAACAGCTTGTTATAAATGAGCAGTTAAACTGCTCGGTTCATTTACACACACGAACAGATGCTGTTGATGAGTAAGTATGGTACACTTCTACTAAACTTATGACTTGACGAAGAAAGAACAAGTTTGATTGAAAAACAGAGGCAAAAACTGAAATGAATATTTTGAATAGTTAAATATTTTATGGGGTTACAGAGGAATAAACTGAAATGATTAAGGGGTTACTTGAATAGTTATAGGAATACTCGAATGGTTGAAACGTGAAATATAGGGTATTCAGATCTGATGAAATACCTAACTCACAGTAATATACAATATCATAGATTAAAATCACAATCGTAGAAGTTTCAATCATAATGGAGTACTTATTCTAAATATCTTGAATAGATGTCTCATTTCGATCTGAATGAAACAGTCAATTTGAATAGATGATTCTGAATACATTCGTTTAACATTCTGAATGTTGAATAGGGAACTCGAATGGTTGAAACGTGAAATATGGGGTATTCAGATCTGATTAATGAGATCTGAATACCCCATATTTCAACTACTTGAATCATCTTTGATCCAGCCTGTCCCAACTTGCTGTCCTCCCCCCAGCGACGCCCTAAGCCGAGGTCCGTACCCCACAGGGGGGGCCCTTAGCGAGCGTTCGCCTAGTTTTAATTAGCATAGTTTTGCCCCTGGCTGGAGGCTTTGAGTTAGTAGCTTAAGGCAGCCGCAGGATTGACCGGTTAAGTAGTCATCACCTCAGAGGTGAGCTACGAGATGCCCTAAACAAAAAAAAAACAAAAAAAAAAACGGTTTCGCCAGTGAAGCTTTCGCCGTGCCGGCGGACGGATGTGTCAATGACTTGCAGCTAGCAGCTACATGCTTGTTTACAAAGTGTACTTTTTATATTAGTTTAAAATTTTCTTTCATTTAATTCTATTATATCACAAGGTAATAAGTTGTAACGTTTAGCACAGTACCCCTTAAAAGATGTATTTACTTTAGATAATCTGAAAACTGATGCCCTAAACAAAAAAAAAACAAAAAAAAAAACGGTTTCGCCAGTGAAGCTTTCGCCGTGCCGGCGGACGGATGTGTCAATGACTTGCAGCTAGCAGCTACATGCTTGTTTACAAAGTGTACTTTTTATATTAGTTTAAAATTTTCTTTCATTTAATTCTATTATATCACAAGGTAATAAGTTGTAACGTTTAGCACAGTACCCCTTAAAAGATGTATTTACTTTAGATAATCTGAAAAATGGTTGATCTATTTTATCTTTATTTCTAGTATAAAAATTATGTCTATCATTTATTTTATTAAAAATAAGTAGATTTTTTCTCACGTAATATGTTCATAAATGAATTGGCAAGGTCCCGTCATAATATTAATCTTTTTAAATAGTTCCCTGAGAGATTCGTGACGGCGTATATTATAAATGGCTCTGACAGCTCTCTTTTGTAAAATAAAGATGGATTAAATGTCAGCAGCCCGACCCCACAGTAAAATGCCATACGACATAATACTGTGGAAGTAGCTAAAATAGACCAAACGCACGGTTTCTAAATTTGATAACTATCTTATCTTTCTAAGCGACCGAGCTTAGGCGCCCCGCGAGAGATGTTTTATGGGGTCTCCATTGTAATTTCTACTCTAGCGTAATTCCTAGGAAAACTGTTAGATTATTAAATGCCAGTTTTTCTCCATTCAATATGATGTCACATTGGCTACTGCTAACATTTGGTAATTTAAATCTAATGCATTTGTTTTTTTTTTATTTAGTACCAAATTATTTACCGTAAACCAATACTATTCACGTCGTTAAGATTTTGTGAACGTCGGTTTATTTTAAAGATCAATGACGTCTCATCTGCAAATAACACAATCTTCGGTTGATTTTGAAATAATTGAGGTAAATCATTAATATAAACTAAAAAGAGGAATGGACCCAATATTGAACCTTGAGGAACGCCTAATACCATTTCAGACCCTAATGAGTTTGTGCCGTTCACTTGAACTTTAACCTTCCTATCTTTCAGGTATGATCTTAGCAAATCAAGAGTTGTATTCCTAATCCCATAGTGCTCCAGTTTCAGCAGAAGTGTCTCATGGTCTACGAAATCGAACGCCTTCGAGAGGTCGCAAAAGATTCCAATGGCATCTTGTGCTTCTTCCCAGGCGTTAAAAATGTTCTTTATTAGGGTGACACCGGCGTCAGTAGTACAACTCCCTTTGGTGAAACTGTTGATCATGAAAGAAAGATGGAATTTTTATTAAAGTGACGTAAATTTGATTGAGTATCAACTTTTCAAACACCTTACTGAGAACTAGCAGAATTGACACAGGCCTATAATTGTTGGGTTCCTTACTATTACTGTATTTGAACAAAAGAACTACTTTACTGTGTTTCATTAGATCCGGAAAGACTCCTTACATAGTTTTCAAATTTAACACTAGTGTAGACCACACTAGTGTTAAATATGAAAGCTATGTAAATAAGGCGTAATGGTTTCGATGACAGATCTGCAGACTTTTACAGACTTTCCCCATAGATCTTCTGTTGATTTAATTTTATGATCTTTAAAAGCTTTTATAACAGCCTGGGGGTTTGTATGCTGAAACCTAAACTCCAAAGGGCATGCTTTTACATTATTTCTAAGTAAGGCAGCTGAAAGCGCGGGTGAGGAATTTAAAGCTTCAGTAGTTTTATGAGGAATATTAGCAAAAAGTTTTCAAATTCCTGAGCTATTTCGACATCTGAGTTGATGGGGCCCCATGTACAGTCTCTAAATTAAATTCATTATTAAGCTGTTTTTTCCTACCGGTTTCATTATTTATTATTTGCCAGAAAGTTTTTAATTTATCATCAGCTGATTTTATTTTATGCTAATGTGAAGAGCTTATGCCATTTTGCACACACTTTTCAAAGTTTTAGAATATTTTGCAACATACTGATGGAAGCTTGTATTATTTATATGTTGCTTTAGGCCATAAAGTTCAAAAAGTTTTTCCCTACTTTTACGAATACCTGGAGCCGCCCAATCACTTAATAAGAACTTTGTGTAAATAGTTTTAGTAGAACTCATTTGGGTCACATATAGGGTTTGTCTCCATGGATCCCAGTATCAGATTGCATTAGCCACGGATCACAGCGAGTTGTATCCACCGATGCCGTGATCCGTTTCCAACAAAAAAATAATTCATGTTTGTAGCCACAGATCACGGTATCCGTGGCTACAAGATATAAATTATATTATTTTTGGAAACTGATCTCGGTGTACAGAGACAAGATATAGAGTAAAAAAAAAATCCAACCTGATTTTATTTTTATTTAATTTCTCAAATCAAAAGAAGTTATAGTTTAAAAAAAGTCTTAAATTGATCAACAATAAACTTAATTAGTGTCTGTAAATGAATTCTCACCAATGTTTAAGTTTAATTATAGTATTAAAATAATAACACGTTTTATATATCATCTCACATAAGTATAAGTTTAACATAAAGTTTTAAAATAATCAACAATTTATATATTTATCACAGAAATCATCGGTCGGTCGTACTCGTACCAATGGCTTACAACTGATGATTGGATTCAGGTTCCAAATGTGAATACCATGAATTACATCGTTCAAATAATGTTACTGAAGCTTGAAATGGCGATTGAATAAATTAATATGAAAGAAACAACCAACTTTAGTGATGCTACTGGAGGTATTGGAAAACAATACTAAACGTGTTTCAAAACAATGTACGCAAAAAGATGATATACATAGACAAGCGAAGTATTTTTCCCGAAACAGATGGATATCATACGTGCTAGAACAGCTCGAAAATAACACAATAAAGGTCGGGCACTGTCTAGAAAAATTAAGAAAATAGTTATTATTAGTTGTTTGTTATAAATACGTATAAAGATTTTCTTTTTTTAGTTATTATTAATTAGTACCTATTACCTAATATAAGAAGGCGATGTTCTAATTTAATGACATGATTTCTGTGATAATTACAAAACGTGTTAATTATTGTAAATAATACTTTGTGTTAAACTTATACATAAGCGGATGATTTCTGTGATAATATTATACAGAGTGTTTTGTGCATCGTGTGCCAAATTGAAATGGTCGACTGAAGGGGTCATCCGCTAGCCTTTCAGACCCCTTAATACCCCTCATGCTCTGTGGATTTTTTTTATCGGGTTTTTATTGTTTTCCAAAAAAAATACCCAAATTATACATTCAAATACAGATTTAAAAAAAAAATAAGGCGTAGACTGAATTTTAATTTTATTTCGATGTATATTGTTTAAGAATACTTTTAAATACAAAATTAGTGATATTAACCACCTAGTTTTTTTTTATTCATTCGCAAAGGTAAAACTTAAATTAAAGCTGTACATGTTACAGCTATTTATAAGGCTACAAAAAAATAAAACAAAAGCGACCGGGATCTTCCAACTCCCTCATTAATTCTCCAGTCTATCCTCTTTCTAATGATGTGCCACATGCCATAAAAGTATTTTAACAACTTTGTGAATTCGCTAGAATTGTGAATCGAGTCACCTAAGGCTAATATTCAAAATTATGATTTAAACAGTACGGTTTCACCAAAGGGCGTTGTACCACTGACGCCGGTGTCACCATAATAAAGAACATTTTTAACGCCTGGAAAGAAGCACAAGATGCCATTGGAATCTTTTGCGACCTCTCGAAGGCGTTCGATTGCGTAGACCATGAGACACTTCTGCTGAAACTGGAGCACTATGGGATTAGGAATACAGCTCTTGATTTACTAAGATCATACCTGAAAGATAGAAAGTTCAAGTCAATGACACAAACTCATTAGGGTCTGAAATGGTAATGGGCGTTCCTCAAGGTTCGATATGGGGTCCATTCCTGTTTTTAGCTTATATTAATGATTTACCCCAATTATTTCAAAATCAACCAAAGATGGTGTTATTTGCAGTTGACACATCATTGATCTTTAAAATAAACCGACGGTGACAAAATCTTGACGACGTGAATAGCTGTATTGTTCAGGTCCAAGATTGGTTTACGGTAAATAATTTGGTACTAAATAATAAAATAGACCAAATGCATTAGATTTAAATTACCAAATGTTAGAAGCAGCGAATGTGACATCATATTGAATGGAGAAAAACTGGAATTTATTAATCAAACAGTTTTCCTAGGAATCACGCTAGACGAGAAATTACAATGGGGACCCCCGAGCCGAGCTTAGCCGCCCCGCGAGAGATGTTATATAACATCTCTCGCGGGGCGGCTAAGCTCGGCCGCTTATGCTGTTAGAAAGATAAGACTGTTAACAGATGTAGAAACCGCGTGTTTGGTCTATTTTAGTTACTTCCACAGTATTATGTCGTATGGCATTTTACTATGGGGTCGGGCTGCTGACATTGAATCCATTTTTATTTTACAAAAGAGAGCTCTCAGAGCCATTTATAATCTAAGTGGTCGTGAATATCTCGGAACTATTTAAAAAGATTAATATTATGGCGGTACCTTGCCAATTCATTTATGAAAATATTATGTATGTGAGAAAAAATCTACATCTTTTTAATAAAATAAGTGATAGACATAATTTTAATACTAGAAATAAAGATAAAATAGATCAACGATTTTTCAGACTATCTAAAGTAAATACATCTTTTATGGGGTACTGTGTTAAATGTTACAACAGAATAACTGACTTGCGATATATTAGAATTAAATGAAAGAAAATTTAAAACTCATATAAAAAGTACACTTTGTAAACTCAAACTCAAACTCGAAGCATTTATTTCAATTAAACCATTTACAGGCACTTTTGGACTGTCAAGGGGTCGGTCAGTCAAAAATATGAAGCTAGTTGCCCATTCCAAAGCGTAGTAGGTACCTATGGAGAAGAACGGGCAAGAAACTCCACGGACACTCTTTAAAATAAAAAAAATGGATACAAAAAATTTGTTACATCATTCATTTTGAAATTATGCATGTGAGAACAATGTAATATGACGTGCACGTTCGTGAAAGCACCCGTAATAAAAAAGAAGAAAAAAATAATCATTCAAAAACTTAAAATAAATTAAAATAAGCCATGGCAGCTAAGAGATGACCAGTCCCAACTGACGGCGCCCGTTCACGAACATGACGCATGGTTCAGCACCATTTAGCTCAACCATTTTGAAGGGAGCCAAATGATCCAATACACACGCCACCATCAGCGAGACATTTGAGTGGGCATGACATACTCACAGCCGCCAGGGCACATGCAAGTCAATGAATACTACATATTACCCGGTAAATACCTCTTTAGTACATAGTACTCACACCTGTGCTATGCAATTATAATAATACAAAGGAAATTGAGTTTATACAATACAAAAATGGTCTTACAATCTTCAGCAGCTCCAACAGTATTTTCAAAATGTTAATCAGTGTGTATGTCAATTAGTTGTGGAGCAGGACCAGCAATGAGCCAAGCATTTTTATCAGTGATTTAATCCCCCAACTTATAATATGCCTGCCTACATAGTGTGCGTTTTATACAAGATTTGAATTTCGTCTCATTAAGTTGAACTTATTGGGAGGAATTTTATTGTAACATTTTAAACAGTACCCCATGAAAGATGAGTCTACCTTAACCAGTCTGAAACCTGGTTGTACTAATAGGTCCCTATTTCTTGTACTATAATTATGTCTATCACCTCTTTTACTATAAAGGAGGAGCTCGTGGCTAAGTAATAACTGCCGCACGGGTCGATCCGTCAGGTTAAGCTACGCTTGCCGGGGTTGGTCTGTGGATGGGTGACCATATTTACGTACCGAGACTCCTCCGTGCCTCGGAAAGCACGTTAAGCCGTTGGTCCCGGCTGTCATTCGTGGATCTTTGACAGTCGTTACGGATCGTCATCCGGTTAGACTGGAAGCTGACCCCAACGTAGTTGGGAAAAGGCTAGGCAGATGATGACCTCTTTTACTATAAAGATGCAAATTTTTTCTTACATACATGATGTTTTCATAGATATATTGACAAGGTACCGTCATGATGTTAATATCCTTAAACAGTTCCCTAAGAGAGTCGCGCCTGCGGAGATAATACAATATGGCTTTACAAAGGGTCGTTCGACTACAGATGCGGGTGTTGCTCTGCTGAAACACATATTGGAGAACTCTCAAAATGCTATTGGAGTTTTCTGTGATCTCTCCAAAGCCTTTGATTGCGTGCACCATGACACGCTTTTGCGTAAACTGCGTCATTACGGTGTGCTAAACGAAGCTCTAAACGTTTTAAATTCGTATTTAAATAATAGGTCGCAATGTGTAGATGTTGATGGTGTAAAATCTTCCGAGCTACCAGTTCAGTTAGGTGTACCTCAAGGCTCAATACTGGGTCCATTCTTGTTTTTAGTGTATATCAATGACTTACCATTCTATTTAAAGGATATCTGTGAAGTTGTACTGTTTGCAGATGATACTTCTCTTATTTTTAAAGTAGACAGGAATAGACAAGATTTTGACGATGTAAACAGTGCACTTTCAATGGTTACGGATTGGTTTACGACAAATAACCTAGTTCTCAATGCTAAGAAAACGAAATGTGTAAAGTTTGCCCTCCCAAATGTTAGAAATCTAGGACCCAACATCGTCTTAGATAAAGAGGTACTTGAAACTATAAACTCGGCAGTTTTTCTGGGCATAACAGTAGATGCAAAACTTCAGTGGGGCCAACATATCGAGCCTAGCGGGAAGGCTCAGTTCGGCCGCCTACGCTGTCAGAAAAGTAAGACAATACACTGACGTTGATACAGCTCGGTTAGTCTATTTTAGTTATTTTCATAGCGTTATGTCCTACGGTATTCTGCTTTGGGGCAAAGCTGCAGATATTCAAAATATATTTGTCCTCCAAAAACGAGCTATTCGAGCAATTTACCAGCTAGGTGCCAGAGTTTCTCTGAGAGATTTTTTCAAAGATATCGGTATCCTCACAGTGGCATCACAATACATCTTCGCCAACATCTTATATATTAGGCAGAATATACACTTATACACTAAAAACAGTGATATTCACAACGTTAACACTAGAAGTAAGGATAAACTACGTGCTCCCTTTCACCGGCTTCATAAGGTTCATAACTCATTTGTTGGGCTTGGTATAACCTTTTATAACAAGCTACCCTCTTGTTTGCTAGATTTGCCTTTTAATGCGTTTAAAACTAAAGTAAAGTCCAACCTTTGTTCAAAGGCATACTATTCTATCAACGACTACTTAAATGATAAGAATAGTTGGTCGCTGTGATTAACTCAAGACAATGTTTAAATGTTCTTTCTCCAGAATTAGTTTACCTACTGACAGGTTTTATGAGTTTATATAAAAGTCTATAATTTTACTTTTTATGTACATTTATTTTATTTTTATTTATTGTTGACATAATCTACTCATTACAATGTTTTTTTTAATGAGTTGTATAAGTTGTATTACAATATGTGGTTAGCTAGCGACCTCGACAATTATTTATTTTTCCTCGATGGTCCTAGTTTATCAATATTATTATAACTTCTAGTTACAGCTCTATGTAAGCGGGCACGCCCTTTATGCCTGGAGGCTTTATTTTCTTTTTTTTTAGATATTGTTTACGTTTAGTTATTTTTATTTCTGCTTGAGTATAGTTCTCGATGTTTTTGGTTGGTATATTGGCGTGTGCTAGCTGTCATATGGCTATTAATTTATAATTTAAATTTTATTTTGCGTAATGTAAATTATCTTATAAATTATTGTATAGAATCATTTTTTTTTTCCTAACTGAACAGACAGCTGTGCTGCTGGGGAGTTTGTTGCGCCACTTCTTCTTCCCAGCAAAAGCACTAGGAAGTGGTGAAGGGTGGGCGTTTTAGGGGACTGTCTTATGTAATTTTGACGTTCGAAAAGTGCTGATTCTCAGCCTAATTTGAATAAATGACTTTTGATTTTGAATAAATGGCTCTGATCGCTCTTTTCTGCAGAATAAAAATAGACTCGATGTCTGCAGCCCGTCCCCAAAGTAAAATACCGTAAGACATGATACTATGAAAATAACTGAAATAGACTAGCCTCGCGGTATCTACATCAGTAAATTGACGGATTTTTCTGACAGCATACGCTGCTGAACTTAGCCGTCCTGCAAGAGATGTTAAATGAGGACCCCATTGTAGCCTTGAGTCGAGCGTGATCCCCAGGAAAACAGTTTTATCGACAAATTCTAGTTTCTCTTGATTCAGTACTATCTCACAATTACTACTTTTGACATTTGGTCAAGATTTTTTTTTCAAATAACACCATTTGTGGTTGATTTTTAAATAAATGGAGTAGATCATTAATATACACTAAAAAGAGGAATGGACCAAATATCGAGCCTTATGGCACACCCATTTTTACTTTGAAACCTAGTGAATTGATACCGTTTATTTGAACTTGCTGTTGTCTATCATTTAAATAAGATTTTACTAAATTGAGTGCAAGTTTTCCAAGTCCGTAATGCTCAAGTTTCAAAAATAAGGTTTCGTGATCGACGCAATCAAATGCCTTAGAGAGGTCACAAAAAATTCCTATTGCGTCTTGGGCCTCTTCCCACGTGTTAAAAATGTGTCTTAATAAGGTAACACCAGCGTCAGTGGTACAACGTCCGTAAACAAGCATATTACAAATTAGAGGATTATATCCAAGATAAAAATGCTTGGAAACATGTTGGTCCTGCTCCATAGGACAATTTAGAATCTAGACAAAATCCAACTGGTTGCCAATTTAATTGTATAATATTATTTTTTTAAACATTTATTTTATATTCTGTGATTACTTGAACTCACACACTGACTTATTATTAGTAGTACTTGTTAAAATGTTAAGAATATCGTATAATTTTACAATGTTTGTAAATATGTGAGCACCATGCATCTATCACATAATTAATTTATGTCATTCCTTCATTTTTCATTCTTTTTACCTATCGTGGTATAGTAATCTTATTCTAGGTGCATCGTCTTCACATATAATTATAATGTATACAAGATATTGTGAAAATATTTTAAAAGAGTAACGGTGGAGTTTCTTGCCCATTCTTCTCCATACGAAAACGACCTTTTGGAATGGGCGACTAGAATCTATTTTTTTTTTTTTTTTTTTTGTAAATGTTGACGTTCATAAGTGCCTTTTTTGTGCCTAATTGAAATAAATTATTTGACTTTGGCACCAACTCTGGAATCGCGAAAAAGAAATCAGCTGTTTCATACATTTCGGGTCAGTAGGTATTGCACTTTTGTATGAAACAGCAGTTTTTTTTTTCGCATTAGCACTTGCTACACCATGTACATTTATAATAATATAAGTAAGATGATTTCTTTGATAAAATAATATTTATTAACTTGTTGATTATTTTAATACTTTATGTTAAACTTAAACATCCTCAAAAAATCTTAAATCTCCTCTTAGAACTCCTTTACAGATACTAATTAAGTTTATTGTTGATCAATAAAAGACTTATTTTTTAACTATAACTCTTTGGATTTGGGAAATTAAATAAAAATAAAATCAGGATGGAATAATATTTTACTCTTTAACTTGTCTCATCAAATAATCTAATTTATATCTTGTAGCCACGGATACCGTGATCTGTGGCTACAAACATAAATTATTATTTTGTTGGAAACGGATCACGGTGAGTTGTATCCACCGATACCGTGATCCGTTTCCAACAAAATAATAATTGTCTCCACGGATCCCGGTATCAGATTTAAGTGGTTAATTAAATCTGATACCGGGATCCGTGGAGACAAACCCCACATAGGGTTATTAAAACTGAATACATCATTTATTTACCAAAGCATTATTTAATTTCTTACTTAATAGTTTCTGACTTAATAGTTTGACAGTATTAGTTATTTTCTAATAGATTAATATGAAAATCACCACATAAGATTATTGACTTACTACTAGCATTTAGTTTATTTAGCACATCTTCCATTACAGAATCAAACATAGATAGATTCTGGTAGCTTAGAGGTCTGTATACACATACTATAACATGCTTATCAAGCTCAACAAAGGGACAATATTCAATGGTGTGTTCAACAGACAGTCCGATTAGGTATGTCTTTTCGTTCTTTCGATTGAATATATTTTTTTACTAATACTAATGATCCGCCGTTTTCGGCTGAAATGTCTAACTACACAATAATTTTCATAGTTAATTGACAATACTTGGTGATCTTTTAACCAATGTTCTGTTATACAAACAACATCAAACTTAGTATTTTCTAAAAACAATTATATTTCCAGTAATTTGGAAGGGCAAACTTGGATATTTTGATTGAATAACTTTAAAGTATGTTTCCCCCCCTTTGAATTTTTATTATGTGTAATATTGCCAGAAGATACCTTTTTATTATTCTCTAATAATAATTGTTTATTTAAAAGGGTAACTTCTGTTGTCATAATAACTAGTTTTAAAAGTTATCCGGAGTGACCTCCACAACTACTACGGAAGAGTCTAGAATGTCTGTATGAATTCCAGCAGGAAGAGAATACCCTATCTGACTGGAAGTGGCCTCCAAAGATGTTGGTATTATAGGTGGGTTCTCCTTCGTACAACATGATGACTCATAATTAATCTCTATATTGTTAGTATAACTAGACAACACAGACTCGTCAGTAATACTATCTACAATTTGTTATAAGTATTAGCTATAACCTCATTAATATTATATGCTATCAACATACTCGTAGTAATCTTAAGTCTACATTCCCAAGACAGAGATAAAGTTCTCTGAGTTATCTTATAACCACTAACAAACTTGTGTAAGCCTAATTAGTATAATGTACGCCTGATTCATATTATTCTATATATCCTGGAATTATTATACCTCTAATAGATGTTGTATTGACTGTATTAAGTAGCAACAGGTAGGTTCCAACATCTTTAATTTACAGTGAAATATATTACATTGTGAATCTAAATGATAATAATTAAATGTATTATTAATTATCAACTAATCATAGATGAATAATCGTTTGTTAATAGCCATTATATTAATTTAAGATAGTGTATTGATAATCGAAGTTAATGTCATAATCAACAGTCGTTGCGATAGACAGTCATCGTGCAACCGTTGTACAAGTAAAAGGTGAATTTTGTGATTAAAGTGCCGTGGACATATTACTGGATTTTATTTCTGCAAATACTCCTGAGACTATCCCGATAGCTTCAGAAGTGGGATAAACGAAAAGTATTACTCTTTTCGACTTACGCCTACGAGAAAAACATAAGTACATATTTGTACCATTGATTTGAATTTTATAACGTGAAAAATGTATGACTATGTCTAACGTAACGTATGTCTTTAAAAAAAAAAAAAGTATGTAAATCGAATATACACGGCGTAATTAGGACGAAATCGATTGAGGTTATTTATCTCCTGTTTGAAGTGATAATTATAACGGGTTGCTAATTGGTAAGAAAGTTTACTGTAAATAAGACTAATTAACAGATAGTCGTGCCGTTTCACGGTAAGATGGGTGGAATTGCCATTTAACTATTTGGCGCTTGTGTAGGTGCCCACGCTTGTCGAAAGTGTCGCGTTTTGTTTTTTTTTTATATATATATAGAATTTCGGGGCTTGCTGTACAAAGCAAATAACTAAAATATTGTGGAAACATTATTTATCGTTGCCCGCGATTGACAAGGGTGATTTTACTAATTTTAGCAAGGGTCGATTCTTGCAATTGAAGAGAGTAAACGTTTTTGAAATGTTTGCGTATTTCGAGTTGAACATTGTGTGGTGTGCTACGGTGGTAGTAGCAGTACTATGTGATAGAGATGAGCTTAATTAGGAGGTTACTATTGCCGAAAAATATTAAACAATTAAACAACTATACTTATAGCTGCATAAACTTAATCTATGTTAAATAATGTAAAAATAATGGTTTACTAAGCTGTCGTCTGTCAGTTTCAGTGCTCGATTTGAAGAGAGAGGAGAGTCAAAACCGAGATTATAGGACTCTTAGTTCGGACCCAGGAGTGCCCAGGTTTGAGGGTCAGGGTCGGGAAGCAGTAGACTTGAGGCGTGAGTCTAGCCACGCAACTTGGCCAAGAGTACCCATGTATGAGGGTCAGGCTAAGAGGACACAATCGGAACAACCAGGGGTATCACGGGTGCGTGATACTGAGGTTGATAGTGATTGTGAACAACCAGGGGTGCCACGGGTGCGTGTTACTGAGGTTAATAGCAATTATGAACAACCAGGGGTGTCACGGGTGCGTGATACTGAGGTTGATAGTGATTGTGAACAACCAGGGGTATCACGGGTGCGTGATACTGAGGTTGATAGTGATTATGAACAACCAGGGGTATCACGAGTGCGTGATACTGAGGTTGATAATAATTATGTCAATATTGACGGAGAGTGTCAAGGACGAAGGGTGCTTTGTCCACAGAGGGTTAAGGAGAGATTTCTTCGTACACCTTCGAGGTCAAGGCGTAGCCATTCGTCGAGCGCTGGATCCTATAGCCGTGAGGCTACCAGAGAGAGAAGTGCGAGTCGACGAGGTAGGAGACCGGAGGGTTCCAGACGTGACCGGATAAGGAGCCATCATCTTGAGCGTGGAGACGAAGGTGAGCAAATGTCATCTACTTCTAAGAAACCTAGGAGTGCAGATTCCACTGAGAGTATTTTAGATAAATTTTTGTCAATTTTGCAATCAGTTAAGAGTTCAGATAAGTCGAAGTTGCCTTTTAATACTAACATTGTTCCCGAGTTTGATCCTATGACAAAGGAGCAAACTATTGTATCTTGGTTGACAAAGGTAGAAGAATGTTCAGAAATTTATGGCT
The DNA here is from genome assembly GCA_963853775.1 of Xanthia togata. NCBI lineage: Eukaryota > Metazoa > Arthropoda > Insecta > Lepidoptera > Noctuidae > Xanthia > Xanthia togata. The sequence goes on along the minus strand of OY970802.1, from coordinate 3,042,642 downwards.
GGGAAGATAGAGAAATAATTCACTACGCCTTGCCAAAGTTGACAGGGATAGCGAAGTCTTGGTATCAAAGTTTGCCGACAATGATGTTTACGTGGAGTGAGTGGAAAAAGAAGTTGATTGAATCTTTTCCTGTTCGCGAAGACTATGCTGAACTTTTGACTGAAATGCTGGGCAAAAGGGTTAAATATGGAGAGTCACTTGAACATTACTATTATGCCAAAATTAATTTGCTAAATAGATGTAAGATCTATGGGCGTCAGGCTGTCGATTGCTTGCTATACGGCGTTGAAGATAGGGCTGTTAAAATAGGTGCACAGGCTGCACAATTCTCTGAGCCAGAGCAAGTGTTGAAATATTTCAGAACTGTGAGAATAGGGCATGATCGAGAAAATCCTGATTCTAGTTTTAAATCCCGAAACGAACGTAAGGGTACAACTCTTTTATCAAAACCAGGTTTGAAAATGACGTGCTACAATTGCGATCAAATTGGTCATCCAAGTTTCCGATGTGATAAAACCCCAGCTAAGTGCGTCACTTGCGATAAATTGGGTCATTTGTCAATTCACTGCTTTAAAAACCAACGCTTAAATAAAGATCACGAAAAGGAAACTAGTCTGAATAATAACAAAACCGAAAAATAAGTGTTCCAATTATGTTTATCTGAAGACTTAACTGCTAAGTACATGTTTGAGATTTGATTAATAATAACTGGAAATATAAGGATGAGAATATGTATGCGAACATTGGAAACTATTATTTTGTGAAACTTCTGAGAATATTAAAATTATAATGTCGAACAATCAGTATATATTTCTGTATTTATACTTGTGAGAGCGTTCACAAGTTATATCACGGTGGTTAGCGAGAGCATTCGCAACCACCGTGACTTTATGATTATATTTATGTAAAAAGGAAGGTTCACAAAATTATGGTTACTAAAAAGCTACTGGTTAGAGCTTATACAGTCAGTTATGATAATAATATTATCAAGGAATTGAATTATTTTAGTTTACAATCAGATTATACGGTTTAAGACATTTATTTCTCAAAAAGAATACAAGTCACTTAATATGAGAAATACAAGGTAATCTTAAAACTAAATATAAGAATTACATAAGTAGAAGTTAGGTATTCGTAAATAAATAAGTTATTTACACAATTTTTGTAGTGTTGCTCTGTTTTTTTCGTAATTTAATCCTTAGTAGTGAGAATATTATGAATGGAGTATTTTTAGATACGAGACATTTATCTGAAAAATAATGATTAAGTTGATGAGGTGATAAATTAAGCACACCTAAATTGTGGAGTGTGTAATTGGTCATAGGTTATACAAACTGAAAAATTGTATTACATCTTAAAGTCAATCGACAGTAGTTTATGATTTACATTTCTTCATATGATACGGTTGACCTGAAAGAATAAATTAAAATTAAAATTAATAATGAAATAGTAACAAATAATTTATATAATAACTAATCTATGAATTTTATGATTAAGTTATTGTAATTTTATGTTAGTTGTTAAAATTCATGCTGTGTTAAAAACAATAGAGATAAATGTTATGATTTAAACTTGGAGGAAAAAGGAAAATTATCGATATTACTTTAGTTAAGCTAAAATGAGAAAACATACTTAGGTATATACAGATGATTGAGAGATGGAAGTCGTGGGGTGGTTGGCTTGATGGATAAGTGTTGATGAAGCATATGCCATTCATTGGAAGTCGTACAGTGGCTGGCAAGTGAGAGTGCTTGACCAGCGAAGCTAGCGGTGCAATGAGTGACGGATGTAAATTAATATTGAAAAGTATGAATGAGCTAATGAAAATGCGAAATTAACAAAATGCGAGTATGTATTAACTTACATTTTAAGCGGTTCCTGTGTTTTTGGAGTAAATTGTCACTGACTAATAATTTCATAGTTTCTGAGAATATTGTTAGCCGATGCTTTAATTAGATACCGTAATTAATTAACGCTAAACATTACAGTCTTCTATAATATTGATTGAACAAGCAAGCAACATAACGTTTATTGTGTAATTTAAAGCTTACGGACAAACTTGATGCCAGGAAGGTCGAATGTTAGTTTTTGGTTTTAAGGTAACTAAATCTTGTTGCTAGGATGCAGATTATTTTGTAAATGTTTTATGCTCTTAAATTGCTAATCCGTATTGTGTCAGCGATAACCACACCATAGCAAACTAGCGATAGTGCTGCCTCTAGGGAATAATCAGTCACCTTAAATGTGCAGTGGACGCATGGTGATCGCGATTATTTCGTATTATGCATAGTTTTTGTTGGCCGAGCGACAGATAAGCAAATTTGACTGTCAAACTGCGATAACCTTTTCCCGTGGTGTTGATCGCTTGCCTATCGCTCGCTGATTGATAAATACAAATTGGTCTTGTAATACGAATAATTTTAACTAAAATTGTGTACCCACATTAAATTTAACTTCGTCGTTTGTTCATTAGAATAAATTTTGTGTAGCGTAAAAGACTATTCATTTAGTGTATTCTAGTTATGTTTGCGTCTCTATTGACGTATTAGGTAAGGGTAGTTGGAAACAAAATAAGTGAGACTCAGATTAAAGATAGGGAAAGGTTTAACCGTCGTAGGAAACCAGCGTAGAATTATTCAGTAGGAGACTTAGTACGTGTAGAGCGACAGGTTCCTAACGATGGACAATCGCAAAACTGGCTGTCAAATATCAGGGTCCGTACCGGGTAATAAAAGTACTTCCCAACAATAGACAATTGTCATCGAAGACACTCTCTTATCGCGTAAAAATAATCGTCGTTACGAAGCCGTCGTAGCAATCGACAAAATGCAGCCCTAGTTAAATTTTAGTAGAGACTTGGAAAGTAGTTGTGAAGAAAGTGGTTCAGATAATGAGTAAAAATAAATGTATAAATAAAAACCAAATAAAAGTCATGTTCTTGTTCTTTAGAGTGTTTATTTATATGAATCTAATATAAATAAATTTGTATAAAATTTAATGTACATGATTAGATAACATTATTTCGATTATATTAGATTCGTCTATCATCATGTAATTACAAGCCTCGACCAGCATTTGTGTTTGTTTCGTGTCTAGATGTCAGATCCGTGTAGATGTTTATGTCAGAACATAATACAATAATATAAATGTTTTAGTATCAGTATGTGGCGCTTACGAGCTACAGGTTCTGTTTGGTTTGGGTTCTATGACCATGACAATAATTATTTCATTGTCAATTGTACTGTGGTATAATAATAACAGCAATGATTCCTTTCTCAATTCAATCATGATGTAATAAACGTATTAAAAAAAAAAACTCTTTATCCCGATAATAGTAACGTCATTCTTTCGCGAAGGGACTCGCTTTCACAGGAAGGCCGAGCTGTAAGCCTAATTAGTATAATGTACGCCTGATTCATATTATTCTATATATCCTGGAATTATTATACCTCTAATAGATGTTGTATTGACTGTATTAAGTAGCAACAGGTAGGTTCCAACATCTTTAATTTACAGTGAAATATATTACATTGTGAATCTAAATGATAATAATTAAATGTATTATTAATTATCAACTAATCATAGATGAATAATCGTTTGTTAATAGCCATTATATTAATTTAAGATAGTGTATTGATAATCGAAGTTAATGTCATAATCAACAGTCGTTGCGATAGACAGTCATCGTGCAACCGTTGTACAAGTAAAAGGTGAATTTTGTGATTAAAGTGCCGTGGACATATTACTGGATTTTATTTCTGCAAATACTCCTGAGACTATCCCGATACTTGTTAGTGTCAAAATACAATAATTTGTCACAACATGTCAGCCTGTGAATAGGTGTCTGTATAGGTACCCAGCATTCAACTTATAAATATACTTTTTAATAAAGTAAAACGCTATTTTATTAATTTTATTTTTAAAAAAATACCCTCCTTTTGAGTTCGCTGCAGTCAGATAAAAAGGGATACATATTTTGATACAGGGTAATTATTTACTTACTAGCTACGCCACTGGTTCGATTTGTAAGTTCGAGTTCCAATTATTAATTTACTTTTTTTAAACGTTTTTTAAACCTAAGGTAAAGCACACAGCATTAGCTTTCCTAAATTTAACTTTATTAAGGTGTCCACACCATCCACTACGTCCTTTCTGGTAATACCATTACTATTACCTAATAGCAAAACCATTGTAGAATAATTATGTAGGTTTGTGCAATTCTTTTAATCATTTGTTTGAAAGTTATGTTATGATAACTATGACAAGTAAAACTACATTTTTCCAAAGCCCGAACCTAATTCCTCAAATATCCAAGTAGATTCGTCGATGGAGGTGGATTTCGCGGACTATTATTTTTTTAACCAAACAAACAATAGTTGCTAGCATAACGGTAGCAAAGAAAAGAAATGGCGGAAACCGGAAGTCCATATTTAGTGCTGCCAATCTTATAAAACATTTATCGGATGCGTTCAAAAATATTTCAATTTCCTTGTGTTTAGAAAGATTGAAGTAATTATTATTAAAATTTGGAGCATATTGACCTTCATGGAGCAAAGTAGCCTAAAACGGTAGTTTACGGTAGTATAAAAAAAGTAAATTAATAATTGGTTCTCGAACTTACAAATCGAACCAGTGGCGTAGCTAGTAAGTAAATAATTACCCTGTATCAAAATATGTTTCCCTTTTTATCTGACTGTAGCGAACTCAAAAGGAGGGTATTTTTTTTAAATAAAATTAATAAAATAGCGTCCTGAGTCGAGAGTTCAAGAGCTTAAGCTGTCATTGTGACCTTAGTAAGAGAATCCAAGAGCGAGCGAGGTGAGATAGAAAACTGACTCAGATACGTTAAGGTTTCATTGCAGAGCGAGCCTGAAAATTTAATAATTCTGTACCTGGACTGTAAAATATTTCATTGGTTTTTTACTAAGACAAAGCAAAAGCGAGCGAAGCGAGCTCGAAAATTGGAGAATGCTAACTCCTAGGTTCAATTTTCCGTGTGATTTTACTAAATGAATGTATGAGCTTGAGAGTTGGACCGTGCCTTTAGTTTTGTCTAAGTAAGCCATAGGTACACAAATTACGTTAATTTTCATATTTTCATTAGGTATTCATTTAATACGGGCTACTTATCAATAAAAAATTAATGTTTTAGATAATATCTTCGAAAAGGAGGAGGTTATCAATTATTCTGATGTTTAAATATAAGTAGGTATATGTTTCAATGTATGTTCGGACATAACTCCATCTTAGATAAACAGATTTGCAAAATGCCTTTTTTGCTCGAAACGGTATACTTCCGAGGTAGTCCCATTGTCATCAGGTCAGGATTTGATAATGGGATCCTGGGTAAATCGAGGGTACTCTTTAAATATTATCTAAAGGCCACCTATAGCGATTTGGGTATTTTTTATAGTAACTCGTGCAGTTGGTCTCGGAAAGCACCATTTGGTGAAGTGGAACTGATAATATAGACCACAAATGACCACCGGAACTACTCAATAATAAGTATTTGAATGGTTGCAATTCGACTCCTCAACGATTGAAACGTCCCTGCATCGGGAAAAGCAAAACTTTTTTTTTTTATGTTTTTAGCTCGTCTTTTTACAAGTCGCGATTAACTGTAGAAGAATACGACCATATGCAATATTGTTTATCCCCCATAGGAAATAGCGTGATAATTAATTGCTATGAACTGACCAGACATAAAGGGAATATCTATGCCAAATATGAAGAGAATCTGTTCGGCAGTATTTGCGTGAGGATATAACATACATACAGAGTTCCAGACAAACAGATAAACAGACAAAAATTCTAAGAACAATATTTTTGGCATTACAATATTTCCTAGACAATGACTGCAATGACAATAACTACAACAATGACTTTTTTTTTTCAAAAAATTTCATTGTGCATTATTTTATTATACTAAATAACTATAGATTAAATGTATCATTAATCAGTGCAAATAATCTTATCGTTACCGAGCATCGCCAATTTTCAGAAAACGTTTTGATTTATATGTTTTACAATAAGTTATTTTTTCAGTGTTTTTTCTTTTCCTATTCAGGCAGTACCTATTAAGGAAATGTTCATGTTTTATATAAATTTTATGTTATTTTCTTTTTTGAGTTGGATTAATGCCGTTGAAGTAAGTAGGCTTTTTTATTTAACACTTTCGACTCCACCCAATTTTCATAAAACTGATCCGCCATGCTGCCATAATGTACCTACCTATTGGAAGTGAACCCTCCGGGAGGTTTACCGGCATTAAGTTTGCGCTAAAGTTAACCATCGCGGACGGTCAACAGCATTAGGTTAGGTTGTCACGTGGTAGTGTCGCTATAACTAGTTTCCAACCTTTTAAATTCTAAGTGAATATTTGTAACCGTGAACAAAAAAATAAAATAAAATTAAAATGCTTGGATTTTAAAACAAACGCAACTACAATAAACCTTGTTAAAATCTTTTTTTTTCACGGCATTTTAATGCTGTACTTAGAAAAACCTACATTTAAAATGAGCCCTCCGCGAGGGCTCCCGGCATCCCATATGCGCTAGGTGAACCCTCCCGGCACTGAACGTGTAGTACAACAACAAGAACAACTTAGCGTATTGAAAGTCAGCCCTTTGAAGATGACTGACCAAGACTCAGCCAAGTGATTCAAGTGGTGAAAAAATCTCTGTGAGCAACTTGGAAATAGCGCTCGCCGGCCGCTGCCGCGGCACCGTTCGCTCCGCTCGCTCGGCTCGCGCGTGTGAGAAAAAGATTATTAGATATACTACATTTAGAGGCATTGATATCCACTTAACTATCAATTTTTGAGTGTCAGGATTTTCAGGTTACCTATTAATTATTTAATCATGTAGGTATTTTAATATGTGGGTGTACCTACTACAGGTGCACCTCTGCCCAACCCCTCGGGGGAAACAAGGCGTGATGTTATGTTATGTATTTTAATACCTATGAATATGGTGTGTAGGGAAAAGGATTATAAGAAAGCACATGGAGACAAGACTAGGCATTTATTTCAATTAGACTTGTCAATAAATAGGTATTGTTAATGAGAAAGCTAGTTATCCGTTCCAAATCTAGGTCTTCGTGGAGAAGAAGGATAAGAAACTCCACGGAAGCTTGTTTTGAAGTATTTTATCAACACATTTTTACATTAGCATTTAGTTTTGTTATTACATTAATCTCTTTGACCATTTCTTAAAGCTAACTACTTTATCAATGACAAATAGAATATGAATATTCCTTAATTCGATTTAACACTTATGTAGCAATATTAGCAATATTTTAATACATACAGAACATCATAGTTATCAGCAATAATCAAGATATAATGACAATTTAACTTACATGAACATTGTAGTCAATCGATCTTTCACCAGAAGTGATCTGATGATCCTTATTTCAATCCATTTTACAATAAAAGCAGAACTTCTGATAAGCAACATTATTTCCTTATATTAGCTTTTAGCAACTCAATATTACGGACATGGACATCACTCAGGGTCAGTTCTTAGATGTTAACATAAGCTTTTATATTGTTACCAGTCCAGTGACACGTACAGAAAAGAGAGCAAGAATTAAGTTACACGACCTTTTAAAACATTTCAAATGACAGTTGTCTACCCTTACCCTATCTAACATGAATATTGCCACAGATAAAATGAACTGAACCATTAGTACAAAACAAATACTTTTAAACTATAAACTGTAATAATACCTTTACAAAAATATAATTTATACGTAAACTAATCTCTTAGATATTCTTAACAAAATAATTTAATAAAACTTGGAGACAATAACAACAGTTGAGTCAAATCAGTGTTTGACTAATAAAAAATAAGTTTGTTATTAAATTCATTTAGCAAATTGACCATAGATAATAATTACATTTATAGGTATAACAAGTATAATTACATTTATATATCATATTATTTATTTTTAGACACAATAATTACATTTATATAACACGCGCGTTTGGTCACAGTTCTAACCTAACCTAACCAATTTCATCTTGTTTAACTAAACGTCTACACGACATTTAGCCATCTAGTTAAGCGTTGTGCTCAATGACTTGGCTAGTTGTCTTTCAGCTATTTAATTGGATGAACGCGCTAGTCATTCAATCAAATAGCAGATTCTACCACATGACTGCGATATATATGTCGCCGTCATCTGGTTAAATTAGCCAGCTAATGAACTAGAAAGTCAGCCCTTTGAAGATGACTGACCAAAACTCAGCCAAGTGATTCAAATGGCGAAAAAATGTCTGCGAGCAACTTTGAAATAGCGCTCGCCGGCTGCTGCCGCGGCACCGCTCGCTGCGCTCGCTTGGCTCGCGCGCGGTTGGTCATAGTTCTAACCTAACCTAACCTATTTCACCCAGTTTAACTAAATGACTACACGACGTTCAGTCACCTGGTTAAACGTTGCGCTTAATGACTTGGCTAGTTGTCCTTCAGCTATTTAATTGGATGCCGGCATTTGATGAACGCGCTAGTCATTCAATCAAATAGCAGATTCAACCAGATAACTGCGATATATACATATGATTATGAATACAAATGTGTCTTCATGTCGTACTTACTAGAGTGATGTCGATCTTCAGTGTGTCGCACAAGCGTGCATTCGAACTATGGTGAGTCACAGTACAGTTTTGTCGCAAAAGCGTTAATCGCACATCCATTTGTCGAGCTCACGTAGTACACTCCTCATGAATACAAATGTGTCTTCATGTCGTACTAGAGTGATGTCGATCTTCAGTGTGTCGCACAAGCGTGCATTCGAACTATGGTGAGTCGCAGTCACGGATATCGAGGGATATGCCTTGGAGGCGTGGCACGTGGCGCCTCGACATTGCTAAATTGGGCTTATGTTCGAACGGCGGCTGTACGCTTCATTCAGTCGCTTTGCAACTGCGTACAGTGTACTATTGATGCGTAAAAAACCAAAATGCCGAGCTGTGCAGTAATAATTTGTAAAAATAGGTCTAGTACCATCAACCTGAAGACAAATGTCGTGTTCTACGACCGGTAAGTAAACATTTAAGTCACTGTTTAATATTTTAAATCAATTTTTAAATCATTTACTAACTTACGTCCGGAGCGATACGAACTAGCCCGAACTAGCCCGAATCTTTCCGAACGGAACGAACGTTTTGGATTTAGAGAGGTGCAATCGAGTGCGTGCGGCTGATTTTATCGACATGCGTATTATTGCAGTCGAATCTTTTTTTACAGAAGTCAATGGATATTCTCGTATTTCGTGTATAGTATAAGAGTTAAATTTGTTATTAATTTTAATTTTGTTTGAAGCAAATAAAGACATTGTTATTTCAATACAGTTACTCGTGTATAGCATAATATTTAACAGAGAGGGTTCGCTTTACCCGGTAATACAATATTTAAAAAAAAAACTCATTTTATTTTAGTAAAATTAACCCATATTTTCGGATAGGTATATAAAAACAAAATAAATTATATAAAGAAAATTAAACGAAGTTAAAATAATACAAGAATGTGCTAAAGTAAATATCGATAAAAATTATCGACCATCGCTTTCGACTCCCTAATTGCATGCGTGTGCATTGAATGTTCGCAAATAGCAAGTGTTTACAAGTGAATGCCCCGCCCATTCTATGTATGTGTGTTATTAGAAATTGATTTTGTGTAGCTGCTTTCTTCTTAGTGTGCGAGTTCAAATTTTAAGTGTGTGTCGTAAGTACACTATTTGTTAATGTTGTAATTATTTTGGTGGGAGATAAGCGGCCGCACTAGGATTCCTTACTATTCCGCAATGAAGGCATATCTCTGGATATCTATGGTCGCAGTACAGTTTTGTCGCAAAAGCGTTAATCGCACATCCATTTGTCGAGCTCACGTAGTACACTCGTTAAGCAGTAGGTACCTACCTACAGTTTATCATCCAATCACGACGTTGTCCAACTATTTATTTATTTATCTAACTAACTATTTATTCTATTTATTTTTTTAACTATGTTTGAGCTTCTCGAATTGTACCATTGTATCCAACTTTTGATCTTTACCAATACTGCCAAGTGTTAACGGTACGACAGTTGTTCATTCTCATGACAGTACTAAAAAAACACACTGAACTCCCCTTAGATCACGATTTACATACACAAAATAGACGATCAACGAATGTTTGTTCAATCATCCGTTATAACACTAGTTTCTCCCAAAAGTTTTTCTGTTTTCTTGGCAATTTTCTTTATAATTCAATTAATAAAAAAATATCTATCTATACTCATACAAAAGCTATTTGTAAAAGAAAATTACGCTCTTGGCTATTAAATCTGGACTATATTTCCACGGAAAACTTATTAAAACCAATGTCTTAACACCCACACATTTACACACACACCTACACAATACAATCATTCAATACACAGCAATTCCCCATTCCCATTTTTCATTTTGTGATAAGCTCATTATTATTTTATTTGCTTATTCAGATACCTAAGTATGTATTACTGAATAATAATATAGTTATGTAATGTACCTACATAATAGGTAGGTATCTATATTTCTCTTAATTTTATGTTTACTTGCTTTTCTTTGATTTTGTTTTAATTTTGTTAGGTCTTTCAAACTTTTGTAATACCATTAATATCTTGACTACTGTTTTGTTAATTAACATGTCCTATCTAAGAGAGCCGGATGATCTGTAACTCAGGATCCTCCTACCTCAGACACCTTTCTCTATTTAAGACTGTGCTTTTTATTAACCAGTGCCTGTAATACGATGTTGAGATAAATAAAGATTTATGATTATGATTACCTACCTACTTCTGTAAAAACCAGGAAGGAAGATCAGATAAGTACTTTTAAGTCAATTAAATGAAATTAAGGAAATCTAACTACTTACCTACTTAATTAATCTTTGGATAGGTACATACATATTACAAATAAAATCTTCTACATCCTAGTTTTTATTTTTGCGCGTCAGCTAAGACAGGGTACAGCTGTTTTTGTCACGCTATCTTTGTATGTGGGATTCTTTGTCTCCCTCGAAACACCCTAACAGCTGGATGGATTTTAATACATATTTTATCAGTAGTGTAGTCTACACGGTGCACGTGGTGGTCGCACGGTGGTTATAGGCTAGGTTTTATTTTTATAAAATCCAAATTTCAGATTTCGTACGTCGATAAGCAGACTATGTCTTGAAAAACAATATTTTTGTGTCATTACCATATCGGGTATCAAAATAAAGGGGTTGAGGACACGATTCCATAAATAATATCTTTCACTAAAAGGTTGATAAAAGAAATAAAAAGGAAAAAAATTAAAAACCCGACGTCAACTAAAAAGTTCAATACAAGCTCAATTTTGCTTTCATCTCCGATCTTTCACTCCGAATAAAATAGAATATATTTATTTGCTTTAAAAGATGGAACATTAAACAGATAATCCCATTAAAATTGTATTATTGAATTAAGTAAATGTCAATATAATGAAAAAATAAATAAATAATAAGTAGGTACCTAATAATCATAAATGTCAATAATAATCATGTCAATAATGGGAGATATTCGCCACACAATAGGTACCTAACATTATGTAATAATTTAGAAATACCGTGCAATTTACAAAACTTACAATTTATAAGTACCTAATCTAAAAACTCATGTACACCATATAAGCATTTTTCAATTAAAAAGCTCGTCAAATTACTTTTAAATCTAGAAAATGGTAGCGATTTTATGGAATTTGGTATTTTATTATACAATTTTATGCACGCAATATAGGTAGCTGTTTTTACCTGTATGTTTACGTTTAGTGTTCTTTCAACCGACTAGTTCCTAACTCGAATGGAGTTCTTGTTACCTACTCATGAGCGAATCTCACAGCGAGGCGAGATAAAGCGTGACAAAAACATTCGTTCGAGTTCGAAACTAATGAGGAAAGCCGTTTCACTCAATTTCAGTGCATGGAGGTGATTCCGGAGAGGGCAAATTGGACTTATTCAAACCCAAAATATTTGTATCTGAACGCGACGGTGAACGTACGGCGCTACAGCAGGAGATCACGGTACTTCATCAATGTGATGGCCACCAATAAACAGACTTGGACGAACAATATGACGGTTAGATTTTAAAACGTTTGTAACATAGCATCACGCTTATACGAAGCTGGGGTCATGAGCGCCTCTGGCTGTTTGAATGTTGTGCTCCCAATATTATTTTTTAGGAACTTAGGAAGAGAAACGACAAAATAACTTTGAAAGTGTAATTTAAGTTATGCACCAATATTCATTTAAGCAATCTTATTTCTAGCTGCCCGCCCCGGTTTCACACGGGTAGCATTGAGTACTTATCTACGGCGCACCTACCTACCTACCCTCCCTACCTACCTACCCTACCTACCTACCTACCCTCCCTACCTACCTACCGTACCTACCTACCCTACCTACCTACCTACCCTGCATGCCTACCCACCTACCTACCCAACCTACCTATTCTACCCTACCTAGGTAGGTAGGGTAGAATAGGTAGGTTAGGTTAGGTAGGGTAGGGTTCTACCCTACCTACTCTACCCTACCTAGGTAGGTAGGGTAGAATAGGTAGGTTAGGTTAGGTTAGGTCCCCCCCGAAGGGTTCCCGCATTGTCGTTGCGGGGGGGCTCATTAGCCGTGGGTTGGGCACCCACGGTGAAGCCAAGAGGAACCCGAGGAGGGGCCGCTCGTCAGGGCTTTTTGACCCAAGCCCATGACGTAGCGGCCAACGAGTAGGTTGCGGTGGCGACATCGCAACTGAGGCGGGCCGCGATGTCGTGTATCGGAGGCATCGCGGCTGCGGTTTCGGGGCCGCGGCTGGAGAGGTGTATTGCGGTACAGCGCTCTCCCTCCCTGCCGCGGCCTTGACGGGGTCGCCACCGTCTGATGGCGAACGCGGTGGGGCCGCAGGGGAAGAGGAGTGTCGGTATAGCGTAGGCCGCTCTCCCTATCCTCTGCGGCCGAAAATTGGTAGACGGCGGGGCCAATGACCTGACCCGTCGAAGAGGGGCCAAGGGCGCCTAGACAAGGGGCTGTCTGGCGCCCATGTGCTGGTTTGGTCCCTGCGTTGGTCACGGCGTGCCATGTGTTCTGGTGCGCCGGTGATGAAGGAGGAGGGGCCCGCTGCGGCGGGCTGGCACCAGTTGGGGGTTGCGGAGGATTTTTTTTCGTTCCCGCGACCCCCGGCGTAGGTGTGAGACGGAACACCGGGGTGGTTTTTAGTCAGTAAGAGTCTGACAGACCCCTCCGCTCGCCCCAGGCGGAGGACATCCATGAGGATTTTCCACCCCGGAACGAAAAAAAAAAAAAAAAAAAAAGGTTAGGTTAGATACCCTACCTACTCTACCCTACCCTACCTACCTACCCTGCCTAAATTCCTACCCTACCGGGATGAAAAGTATCCTATGTCCGTCTGCTGGTTCTAAGCTACCTCCCCACCAATTTTCAGTCAAATCGGTTCAGCCGTTCTTGAGTTATAAATAGTGTAATTAACACGACTTTCTTTTAGATATATCTATAGATTATTCATATAAACAATAGAAATCCTACAAATGGCTTTTTCTGGGGTTGATTTGTCAATAGTATATGGTCTACATCAATACATATATTTTTTTTTTTTTATTTATTTACTGAAAGATCTTTCACAGCTTGCAGACAGACGCGGGCACAGCCTCAGATTTCGGGGTGGTCGCCATGGGTACTGGCAGGATTACGATATTAATTATTGTGTAATAAGGCATGTGTTTATGATGTAAGAGCGAGCGGAGCGAACTCGTTTTTGCGCTCCTTTTCAGATAGTTTAGCTTATGTAATGATCACATATCAGTAACCAATCAATTATCTATATTGCATAATATTAGGCAATACCTACGAACTACGATAATATAGGGTATTAGGTATTATTATGTACCTACGTCGCACTTTAATTATCTCTGTTATTTGGTATTATTAAGTACTGCCGCACGCAAGTAACAATTTGATTTTGAACTTGAGCTGACCTAGTGTAAGTACGGAGTTTTAATAGAAGAGGGCAGCTTATACTGGTATTATATTGCCACAGACTTACAGCCTACCGTACTATACCTAAAACAGCACAAAATTTCAGGTCACGGTAAGCATCAGTCAGCTTTTACACAACGAGTATCGACCCTCTTTCGTGAGGTTTAAACACAAGTTCTGTGACCTGGTCAACAAGGAGCCCTACGTAGGAGGCGCAATCAAGAACGCCGGATTGGTGTGCCCTTTACCTCCTGTGAGTAAAACTAGTAGGTACTTATCTGGAATGTGAATTAAGCAAGAAGTAGTACTTAATTCGAAAGCGGCGGAAGTGACGCTCCTATCACCTTTACTGCCACAGCACAGTGAGAGGACCGTCACTTGAGCTCGCTCAGCCAGTAATGTACGACCCTGCTTGTAGGGTTGAAACGCAACGCGATCGTTTGTATACATTTTGACGTACAAACGCGATTTGAATGATCGCACGACTATGTCATATTCATTATTATTCATGTCGTGGCCAGTTTACGAAACAGATTGCTAATCTACTGTTTCATTATTAGGTACCTACATAACATAACATAACATCACGCCTTGTCTCCCCGAAGGGTTTGGCAGAGGTGTACCTGTAGCAGGTACACCCACATTTCGCCAGTTATGTTTAAGTCCCATGTAATAGGGGGCGAGCCTATTGCTATCAACCGGGCACAAATCCAGACTCCCGGCTGCTACTGAGAAATTCCAGATAGAAAAACCCAATAACACTTGGCCCGACCCGGGAATCGAACCCGGGACCTCATGCTCAGCAGTAGCAATTGCGACCACTAGACCAACGAGGCAGATTTATCGTAATCGTTTACGAAAATGTGTTGCGTAATTAGATAACAGATCTTAGAACTGATCGAATTTCATGAAGTGTTTGACCATGTCATGAAATTGTTGTAGGTATTTCATGAAACAGAACATCGACAGCTGGTCACATCATGATGTGGTCTGGCCAGATCATTGAATATTCAACAGTTGACAATATGAACAGTTAAACGCACGACTACTTCATGATGTGGCCAAACATTAGTGGTCATATCGGAAAACAGTTAGATTATCTAACGGTAGACGAGTTGATGTCGCTTTGTTTTTGTTGTGCATCATGGCGGCGGCGGCGGCGGCATACAACAAACCAAACAAAGTGCGCAAGCGCTACTTCCAAGTTGGTCACAGTATTTACTTCACCTTAAACCATGGATACCCTACATTAATGATATGGCCAAACGTCGATTGACATCATTAAACGTTGACGTTTCAGCGATATGGTCAATTTTAGCTGGCGATTTCATTTCATGAAACACAACGATTTCTTGAAATAAGGTACGTGCACCCAATAAGGACCACCTTTATTAGAATACTTATAAATTAAAAATTTATAGGATTACACAAAGTAACGCTTAAAAGCTTAAATAAAATTTAGTGAAGATCTATAATTAGGACAATAATTACACAGTTTGCTTTGTGAAACTGGCAAAAAACAGTCCGGTAAAAAGGTTTATGTGAGGCCAAATTAAGCACCTATGTTCCTAATAAGGACCGTATTAAAATATAACATATTTTGATAATTTTGCAATTATATAACTTTTAATCTAACCTATTCAATAGTATTAACTAATTAATTATTATATTACTAGCAAATAATTAATATTTGACCAAAAAGTTTAAGGTGGGCCTTATTATGTATATCAAAGAGAATGTTAAGAATAAAACTAATTTCATTACAGTAATCAACATATATTTATTTTTTTAGTAAATAATTACTCTTTCTTCAGCCATTAATTACAGCATTTTAAGGAAAATCAGTCTTAATTTCTTATTTGATACCGTGATGGGCCATATTAGGAGTACTAAAGTATATGAGTAAGTTTTTGTATTAATTATGTTAATGGATGTTTTTAATATTGTGAGCTTTACAGAATGTTTATGCTTGTTTTTTTATAACTTTAGAAGTTAAAGGCATACCAAGAGCGAACTTAACTATTCTCGCAGCCAAATAATTTTCAAGATCTTCAGTCAACGTACACTTTCTACCCAATTTATTTTTGTAACTCCCATTAACAAGATGATTTTTTAATGTCTGCCGGGGGTTCTGACATCTCTTTTTTCATTACTGCATCCATTGCTAATTTAAGAGCATCTTCAGACCAGTTTCCACGTTTTTTCCTAGCTGGTAGCTCCTCCATTGTGAATTTCCTAGTGATAAAAATAAAAAAGGAAATAAATATGAAACAATAAACTATATGATACTGACCAGCAAATTGCAAAAACGTAACAAAATTAGAACTTCGCGGGCTACCTTAGCGCTTCCCCCTTAAGTCGTCGCTTCCTAAATTATTTTCAAAGATGACACCAAAAATTCCAGAATAGATGATGGAAACATGTTAATAAGTAAATGAAAGTTTATTTAGAAAAGCTCCATACAAACCATAAGAAGAAACCATGATTAATGATTCTAATTATTGGCCTACCTTGTTATAAATACAAAATAAATATAAAATAATAAAAAAAACATAACAATAAATAAATAAAAAATATTTATTAACTAAATAATAAAAATTTACGCCAATTTCATATTTCTAATAAGGACCGGACCTTAATACGAACTCGTATTGTGGGCCTTATTAGGATTTGGGTATCGTGTTATATGAACACCTTTTAAAGTTCTATAATGTAAAAATAACTATATATTTACCTTAGCAGAGTTATCTCTGAATGTTTAAATCCAATCTTCTTTAAAAAAATACTTTAAAAAACAATTTTTTTCACGAAAACTAACAAAACAACGCACATCAATTTTATAAAATGGTGTCTCTAACCGCTGTCTTACACAAACTGGACGCTACTGACAAAATGGCGGCATCTACGCGTCATCGTGCGATTGCATTTAACCAATGGGTGGTATAGCATGCTGCGCGCGAAATATGAACCAGTTGAAAAAATGCCAAGTGTGAGTTTTCTAAGGTGGCCCTTAATAGGTGCCGGTCCTTATTGGGTGCAAGTACCTTAGTCGTACACTTCATAAAATGATCATTATTCTAGGATCAAGACGCGCTTTTCCTCGTGGCCACGAGCTCAGGCCGTGAACGGGGCCTCAAGAGCGTTTTTTATAATATTAATAGTGCCACCCCTCTATCCCCAGGGTTATCAGAGTATACTGAACATAACAGCCCCGACAGAACACTTTCCCAACGTGTTCCCTTTTGAGAAGGGTTGCGTTGATATCGCAATGACCGTCACTGACACGAAGGAGCTAGTCTTGCAGCTCAGCATTATGGTTTCGTTCAAGCAGAAGCCTTAGAGGAAATATTTTGATAAACAGGGTCATTTGTATAGTCAATCTTGTACTTGCTCTACCACCCTAAGGTTGAATGTCACATAACGTCAGTCTATTTTTGTCTCAGTACAATTTCAATGTTATAATATTAGGTCCCCCACCTATGAAATCAGCGTTTTGTATGGAGAATTTTAAAGAAGTTGCATTTTTCATACTAACATTTTCTTAATTTATTTAACAACCATGAACACTAATGTTTTCAAACTTTATGCACTAATGTATAAAAACTAAGATATCGTATGCCACTTAGATTAAGCGACAAAAATAAGTTTTGGCTAAGTTTTAAAACAAATAGTGGTGTAATTTTTGCTAACAAAAAGAGAAGTAATTTTTAAGGTATTTTTTTTGTTTAGAAAACTATTTAAGTAATAACGTTTTTTTACTATTGGTAGTTGTCTAAGATGGTCATTATTCGATATAATATCAAGCAATTGATGAATATTTTAAATCATAGAAGCGACGAGGTTCTCTATTTGTGAGAAAAAAATGCCAATATCTGGTGGGGACCCAATATAATACATCTATGGTTTCAACCTTAGAGAAGTTTCAATTTACTGAGAGTTTTTGTTAAAAGTATTAAAAATTAAATTACGAGATCGACTATACATTGACGTTCCTTCAGGAGTAATGGTATGGTGACAGTAACACACTGAAAGTCCTATTCACTAAAGACCAGGCTCCCTAAATTGTATGTTAATTTGCATTAATAATCTGAAACATTCACGCGTACAATCAAAATGGAATATGAATATGTATATGATATATTGGATCTTTTTCTTTCTACGAGTATGTACAGACGCCAGCACGTCAGCCTACTACAATCTGTCAAATTTCTTGAATAGATTTTCAACTTTATTCCTTAAGTAGGTATAAGGTTCAAAGTTGATTGAGAAAATTTTAGTTTCGGGTAGGTTGATTTACAATTTTTAAAATATTTTATTAACATTTTCGCTCGATTCATTTTTTATTCGAAATCAATTCTTTTTTTAAAGATATTAAAATAAAGATCAAGAATGCTCGGCTTTTATGTCTAAAATAAGTACTCACAGGAAGAAAATATAGTTTATTATCCAGCCACAAGAATTTTTTTCTCTAGATCAATTTAATGCTTTAGTTATTAACGAAATTAGAATTGATACTTACACCATTTAGCACATATTGGAGTGGCGGGGTGCATGGGCACGCAGCTTGCGTGAAAAATGTCTTTAAGAGTGCCTGGTCTTAAGGTCAAATCACACTCTGACGCCGGTAGCACACCTCCGCTGCGAAACTATAGCAGCAAAACCGCTGTAGTTTAAATTCAATAGACTCGCGTAATTTTCCGCTACTCGCATGCGATTCGAGTAGCGGAACATGACGCGAGTCTATTGAATTGAACTACTGTGATAATCACACAGATCGGCATTTTTCTATCTCTATTTCGTTCTGACACTTAGAGGCGTCATTCGCTAGAGCGAGAAGTCCATCCAAAGGTGCTGATCCATGAGTGTAAGAGTAAACACCATTGGGTTATGGTTAAAATAAAATAAAACGTTAGTTCTGCATCGGTCACCATATCACGACTTTGCAAGAATACGTTTTGTATGGTGGAGGCATTTTGAAGATAATTATATTATTATGGAATAAACAATAATGTTATAAAACATATAAATATTTAATTAAAACGTTTGATTTACTTATTAAAAAGTTTATTTCATTTTGATTCACAATCTCACAGTTTTATTATCACATTGGGATGAGTTTAAAACACCACAACTGTTAGTTAATTACAAAGCAAATTAAGTATAATGCACAAATACAGGAAAAGAGGTAAATGGTCAAAGGTTTCTGAAAGACTGATCAACGCAAAAATGTACTACACCCACATAATTTTAAAGAAGGCGCACTCATTATTTTATCATAGGTATGAATGAAGCTACAAGTACGCGTCGGGGTCGTCTTCTCGGGCCAATTCAGTGAACATAACATATAGTATCGCCTTTACATGTAATTGTTTTTTTGTCCCTAATAAATAAACTGACGGCCGATGGGGCAGAAAGTTCTGGAGTGGAGGCCACGTACCGGCAAGCGCAGCGTAGGACGTCCGCCCACAAGGTGGACAGACGACCTAATAAAGGTCGCAGATTGGCCGGTTGGAAATCATTGGGGGAGGCCTATGTTCAGCAGTGGACGTCCTATGGCTGAAATGATGATGATGATGATTAAATAAATAAATAACGTAGTCAGAAGTTATAAGAGCTACGCGATGGAAAGAGAGGCAACTATTATTTATATTTTTATTTTACTATTATTATTGCTTTAAGATTATTTTCATTTTATTATTGTGTTTCACGACCTGTGTCCAAATAAATATTATTCTTTCTTTCTTTTCTTTCAACTTCTAGGTGAATATAACTGTAGGTAATTAGCGCTGCGCGTCCTGAATTGCACTTTATTGTACCGAAGCAAGAGTCGCTTTTTATTTAAATGATTTTGCGGAGTGAAATGCCATCTGGGCAAAGTCAAAAGTAACGGCACCATTTTGGTTATCAACACAAAAAAAATCTAACAACGCCCTCCTGTAAATTTAATTAAAGTGCCAAAACATCCTTGTACCTGTTTAACAAAATTAAATGCTGTTAATCTCAATATTGGCTAACTGAAAAAACCACAGCCACAGATTTGAAATCAGTACCTAACTGATGAAATTAGATAGTTTTTCAGAAACCTGGGTTAAGTTAGTTGTTTTACATCATCTATTTTTTGTAAATTAATTGAGCAGTTAAAACTAAATTGGTCTCATTACAAAACAAGTCTTTTCATTTGGCATGGTTAATAATAAATTGCTCGATGGTTTAATCGAGCAATTTATTATTTCAATCGAGGACTTTATTCCCACTGCAGTAAAGTTCTCAATACAAAATTGTCAACTTAGACAAGTTCTAAGCTCAGTTTTCGTATTAAGAACTTTAACACATTAGGAATAAGGTTCAAAATACAATAACTGATTTGTTGGTTTGATCTGGGACTAAAGTTAAAACGCGTTTTGTAACGAGACTGAATGAGAATCAGAAAAGTAATACTTGTTGTTGAGCATTTAAAAGTAAGGGTAAAAATTGTTTAAAAGAGTTACTCGTATTTTCACAGTTAATAGATTAGGTATATGATAAGTAAGTTAAAAAAGTCGGGCCCAAGTTATTTTTCTAAATTCGTTACTGTTCAGCGCTTTGGAATGTTTCATTTCATTACATGATAAAAGGTAAAACACACAACATTATAAAAATTAATAAAATAATCAATGAATCTTAAACAAATGCTAAACAATTTACTTCTTTTAAAAAAACTGATTCATAAGTAAAAATGGAAGCTCACTACCGAAACTACAAATTCAATGTAAATAATATATTTATATTTGATTTTACAGTACACTGTATTACTTATACTTATTAGTAACAATATAAAAATCTATCATACATAGTCCTTCAACATTTAAAAACAACAAATATACTAAGGGCACATGAACAATTTTTCGGTAAGCCAAAAATAAGGGGATGCTTGCATTGTGGCTTTTCAGCACGCGTAGGATGACCACAATAGGTTTTGTCGACGGAAGAATAGACAAAATGACAGATTCATTATCACAATCTGTCATTTTATCTATTCTTCCGTCGACGAGACCCGTCTCTATGGTGGTCATGTGATGGACATAATGTTAGACAATACCTGAAAGTATAAAGGAGCCCCCGTAGAAAAAAAACCATACCCCATTCAATTTCTCTATTATTAACTAATTCAGTCAGATTTTTCTTAGTTGACTTTTTTATAAATAGTACAAAAATATGCTTTGAGTGTCCATTTTAAAGGTGTCACGTACACTAGGTGTACTAAATGCTATCGGATACATTCTTTTTGTTTATTTTTCTTACATATAAAAATGTATACATAACCAACAACTAAGAAAAATCAGACTAGGCCTACTCACTAGCGAGGCAACAGTGTGTTTCGTCCTAACTATTTGATTTAGTCGGCTTTCTTGGCTTTCGGCTTCCTTTCTTTGCCCTTCGGTTTGGAAGGGTAGATCACGAACAGCGCTAGTTGCGATCCGCAAAGTACTACAGCGACCAGATTTTGTACCTGAAAAAGATGATAAGAAAAAATTACAAAAAAGTTGTAAAACTTTTTTTTTCTTCTTTTATTATAATACTTAATAATAATAATTTATTTTAAAAAAAATTGGTATACAGTCGGTTACAATAAATATAGGTATTTTACAATATTCAGGGACAAATCATAGAGAGTAACAATTTACAGGGTTGATCTGGCGTCCTCGCTAGGTTACATGGTAACCTGTATTAAGGTGCGCCAGCCCAAGTTCCCACAGAAGGAGTACAACATATAAGAGACTGCTTAGGACTTAGCTGTAAACGTATGATAACTTATACTAAGTGTGTGAAGTGTTAGTACGTGTGTGTGTTTTGTGAAGTGGGTGTGGTGTGTGTGTGTGTTATATGATGTAGGTGTGCTGTGTATGTGTTTATGATGTAGATTATTTATTTGAACTGCTCGCACACTAGGCACAAATGCAAACTTGATGCCATAGGTATTCTCTACCAGTCAACCAAGGTGACTAAATCAAATCTAAATCAATCTAATCAGTGGGCGCGTAAATTATTTTTTTATCACCTTAAGACGAAAGACGTAAGTTACCGTTTACAAAGCTAAGGTTGATTGTCCAGAGATCAACCAGCCAAAAGGTATATCCTAATATTCCCAATATGTTACATTATAAATTACATCAACTATCTATTTTAACGTTATGTAGTCTAAGTTTATTTTTGATTGACCGTTTGTAATAAAAATATCAGTCATTTATTCAAACTAGGCTGAGAATCAGCACTTTTCGAACTTCAAAATTACATAAGTCAGTCCCCCAAAAACGCCCACCCTTCACGACTTCCTAGTGCTTTAGCTGGGAAGAAATGACGCAACAAACTCCCCAGCAGCACAGCTGTCTGAATAGTTAGAAAAAAGGTTCTAAATTAATTTCGGTGTATGACATTGTATGATATGTATGACATTGAGTTTGTGTTCCCAAAACTAATCTGAGATTCTGAATTCAAATATGAGGATAGCATTAACCTGGAATACCTCAAGTCACGTGTAGGCACAGATAATATAAAGGCGGATACACACTTGCGCTCGTGCACGCTACGCGCCTTGAACGGCTTTGGATGCGCCACATTCTGCGCGTACGCACATGTGGGGAACATCCATACTATATTTATAAGATTTACGCGAAACGCGTGTGCGTTACTCCAGCGGAATGTTGTCGCTTTTCAGGATTTCGACTCGACAGATAATTAGTACCGACCACCGGTTAAAAACATGCCGCTGGGGTAAAGTTACTCCAGCGGAATCTGTTTTTCGTGAATATCTTTGGATCGGCTGATGGACGCACAAATTCCAAATTTCGGGCACATTTACACGAGATGGGGTACTAATTATCTGTCGAGCCGAAATCCTGAAAAGCGACAACATTCCGCTGGAGTAACGCACACGCGAAACGCACTGATCGTGTAGGTACGTGCGTAAGTGTAAATCCGCCGTAATACTACGAGTGTTGGATAATATCAGGTGAGATAAAATGGTCAAACGTGAGATTATCCACTTCCTACATTATTATCATTATTGCACACGACTGGTGGTTAAGATAAGCTAATAGGGTTGTTTATCGCGTTTTGGCGTAAGATACGCCGATAACGTTAACGAATCAATCTGGTAGGTATGTTATGTATTCCAATCTGTGTAAGATTTACGTTACGTTGTTACTCAATAATTGAAATAAAAACACGTCATTACCTCATTATCATTATACAAGGTCCCATTAAATTAGATGGACAAATTTTTACACAGTGTTCAGTTAGTACCTACGTCTAGCCAAAGATAATAAAGTAAAAAAAAACTGATTGATTTTATTTTGACCTAAAATAATAATGGCATTGGGTAATCAACATTTTTAGTGTATTTTCGTTAGCTGATTTATTTTTCTTGTAAGTATCTAATGTGTTTTTCTTATTATTTTTTACCATTGTCCTTATTTTGGTGGTCTGAATGATTTCTAAAAGTTTATCCATCTATTTTAATAGTGCCTTATATGCGACGACGTTTTAAAGTTATTAAATAAATACTTAATCTAACGTATACTTGGCATAATAGAAAATGGTGTACTTACACAAAACTTACAGAAAGAGATATATCAGTGAAATGACAGATTCAAAAAATTACTTAGTGCTACCCGTGTGAAGCCGGGGCGGGCAGCTAGTGTTATAATAAATGCAGTAAAAATATATTTATTTATATTGAAGAATTCATCAAGAAATTTTAAGTTATAGCGCATACTGAACGTTATTATTTTGTGGGTAGGTATAAAGTTATATTTCCAAAAACAGGTACCTAGGTACATTTACACACCGTTACAGTTTACGTGTTTGTAAGCTAAATTGCAAACGCAGGATACATGAAATTGGTCGTGCAACTCGAGATTTCTGTTTAGATGCTAAACCCCGATGACGCAGAGTCGAATAATGTAATGATTGGCAATACTTACAACAAGGAACTTATTCCTGAGTATAATGCCGTACAGCAGCCACGCGAAGGTCACCACGGACCCTGACAGGATGATAGGGAACGGCATGCCCTCAGTGCTCTTGTTCTTGATTATTTCTTTCTGTAACACGTAATAACAGGCTTATAAATATCGCTTTTGCGGACATATAAAATAGTGGGATCGAACTTATACGACTTAAGTACGCATCTTAAGTAATTATTTTTTCCCAAGGATTTAGGCAGAAGCTACAGGACGCCAGAGCAGTGTTATGAGGCCTTTTTTAGAGTTCCGTAGTAAACAAGGAACCCTTATAGTTTCGCCATGTCCGTCTGTCTGTCCATGACTTAGCTCAGAGACTGTTAGTACTAGAAAGCTGTAATTTGGCATGGGTATACGAGGTAGTAAAACCAAATTATGAAAAAAAAAAACTTGTGTAGTTAGGTATAGATAGTTCAACTCATCTGTGCGCGCGGCGCCATGTGTGCGTGCACTGTAATTATATAGCTTTAATTAGTGTGGCAGTGACGCGGCAGTCGTCGTCCGAGCGCAACACAAACGAAAGCTGTATAATTATGTACAAGCGCACCAATTTATTCAAAGTAAGAGTGAACAGGCTTCGTCTGGGTAAGCTCACTCCATCGTCGACTTTGTCTCTGTCACCTCTGACCTAGACTAGAGTCAAGAGCAAACCCATCGTAAAATAAATTTAAAAAAATACATGGCGCGGCGCGCGCAGATGAGTTGAAATATCTGTACCTGCCCTACACGTAGTGGGGATGTTTCTTTTTCTCATCTATCCCACGGTTTAGTGTCGTCTCCTTGGAAAGGTCGTTCAAAAAGATTGTGAATTTATCAAAACCATTTTTGGATTCGTTAGCGAAATATTAAGATTTCAAGTGCTATTTTTTTTTTAACTATCACAGCTAAGTAGGCTTTACAAGTTAACGAGTAATAGTCGACCAACTTACATTTGTGGTTGCAAAAACATTTTCAACTACAAAGTTAAGTTTGTTCTTGTGATAAATTCATCCCAACTACGGAACTCTTCATTGTGCGTGGTCCGACACGCATTTGGCCGGTTTTATTTTAAATTTGTTTACTCTCTCGCCCAAGCGTAGTTCGATTTAGCTGATATCAGGCGATTCACTTGAGTGAATGTTTTGTTCAGTTGTTTCATTCCATGTTCACGCGACGCCGCCAAATAACATAATCAACATAACTAATAAAAGTTTCGATCTTTCGGTAGGCCTGTGAAAGATGCCGAATGCCGAAATCTAACATCGTTGTATCGGTTCACTAAAATGATTTCATTTTTCACTTTTAACTAATTTTGTGTTCAGATTTGACGTGAAAGATGCGGAATAAAATACGACAAGTGAAGCGTCTGAAATTTCGTTTAGGGCTGGTCGCTATATACTCGTAAGTATACAATACACACATCAAAAAAGTTTGTGA
Organism: Xanthia togata; assembly: GCA_963853775.1. Taxonomy (NCBI): domain Eukaryota; kingdom Metazoa; phylum Arthropoda; class Insecta; order Lepidoptera; family Noctuidae; genus Xanthia; species Xanthia togata. Next base: position 3,017,200 of record OY970802.1, on the reverse strand, counting down.
TCACTAGCAAGTTATGTTTAGTCCCATGTAATAGGGGGCGAGCCTAATTGCCATCAACCGGGCACAAATCCAGATTCCTGTTACTGAGAAATTCCAGATAGAAAAACCCGATAACACTTTGCCCGACCCGAGAATCGAACCCAGGGCCTCATTGTCAGCAGTAGCGCTTGCGACCACTAGACCAACGAGGCAGCTATTTTTATAATAATATTGAGTAATTCAATCCTAATGTAAAAATTGAAACAGAAATTTGATGGGAAGAAAAAGATAGTTTGACCAAACTTATACAACAATTTATTAATAGAAGGTTTTATATTTAATATAATATAACTCCTCCCCTGGCTCGCACACATGCGGAGATCTTCCTGGGCATGCTGAGGACCAAGTTATCCAGCATTTCTTGCGGTAACTTGTCCCATTCTTGAATAGCGGCTTCCCTGATCTCTGGCACTGTCACGGGACGTGGCTGACGGTTCCAAACAGCTCGCTTAGAGCATCCCACGCGTGCTCTAAGTCAGGCGAGCCGGCAGGCCAGTCTAACCTTGTGTCGTATTCTCGGAGAGCAGCATTGACTTGTTGAGCTCGATGTGCCGGCGCAATATCATCAACCAGTACGAATTAGTGCCCATGGTTTACTCGGAATGGTCTGACAATTCCATCATTAGCGACTGTTTTGTACCTATCTGCCGTCATGGGGCCTCGATACGGGATCAAAGGCGTTTTAGCTCAAATTATAATTCCACCCTAAAAGGACACCGATTTCCCGCCTTGCTGAACGGTTCCAGTGGCAGTTCTTTGCCTTTCAGTCTCCAGTTTTTCTCCAAACACGGACACGTCGGTTATCTGGATGAGTACTGATTCGCGATTCGTCAACGAAGACAGTTTTGCCTAATGTTTTCCTCCTATCTTCTTCATTTTGCCGGAGCCTAGCCCACTTCAATCTCCGTCGCTGACGTTGCCGTGAATTCAGAGGTGCTTGCCAAGACCTCCGTGCTTGTAGCCTGGTGTAAGTACCTCTACAACGTGGCCACGACACAGGATCGGGATACAGCAACTCTGCGTGCTATTTCTCTCGTGGAATATCCTTCTTCCCTCAGTTACAATTCTTGCTCGTAAAACTTCTGATAATCCTCTTGACATTTTATCAATAACAACTTTCTTCGAAAAAGTATTATAAATCCTAACAGATTTCTGAAATTCTGAATGAGCGTAAGCTTGGATTGAATTTATTTTTATAATGGAAAAATAGTAGATTGTTTGCCTAGGGAGAAAACAACTATTTTTAAGGCGAGAGTGTTTCTTTGAATCCAGAGCGGAGTGAAGGATTCTAAAGTAGAATCCTGAACGCAGCGAGGGATTCAAAGTACGTCACTCGAGCTTAAAATAGTGTTGCTCCCGAGGTGAACACTCTACTTTTCATCACCCTCTATGAGAAAAAAAAGTGTGTGGTCTGACCTCATCTCTCACGTATGATTTAAAACCAAAACAAAATTTTTGCATCCGCTATCTTGGATTTACGTTTTGACCTCACTATCGGCTTTAGAACCCTCGAAAACTATGAAAACGACACCCATGACGAATTTTTTAAATTTTTTCACAGCCGCCATCTTGGATTTTTATTTTGACCTCATTATCGGCTTTGGCGCCCTCGAAAACTATGAAAACGACACCCATGACGGGATCTAAGATGGCGGCAACGACACCCATCGGAATCTTGAATTTTCATTTTGATCAAATAATTCACACTTTCTCTCTCTTTCTTGCCAGCCTGTTACTTGTTCATACAATGTTCTTGATTGATCTCTTTGGTGATTGGAACATTTACTAATAATATCCACATTCCAAATTCAAATCTATTTTGCTCCCTAGAGATCAAAGAGCTATTTTGGTCCCTGTTTACGAAGAACAAACTAGCTCTTTTTGAATAGATGTGATGAAAAAAAGTTTTTTGTTTTATATTCTAATTATATATTGTTATGTAAAGAATCTAAAAAGAAGTAGAAATTACAATATAGTCTACCGTAACAAAAAAGATTTCGATTTTTCAAACTGATAGCTAACTTTTTATGTGTAGGTAGGTACAACAGTAGTTAGGTACCTACTGATTTTATTATGTATTTTAGTACATCAGATATCACCGCAAATGAGACCCCATTTAATTTATGAGGTTACATTAAGTACGTAGATATCGAAATCGAGGTCGTTGGCTTACAATATTTGCCAAAGATTTGAGCCTGTATCTATTTTATTGTCATTAAACACCCTCTAATCGAATGACCGGAATGAACTCCACTACAATAGGTGTACATAACAATGGGAAGGTTGATTTCATCGCGATTTCATGGCTACATCCCGCGCGGGTTCCGCCTCAGTCTGTTTAAACCAATAACCTGTTTGCAAACTGCACTCTGACGCTTCTTGCTACCGCAAACCCCTCACGCAACACGATATTTATATAGGCGGAGAAATCAATTTGTTTATCAATTTGACTACTTACCAACTTATACTACTTATAAGATAGCTTGATCTCTGCGACATATGTCAAACTGACATTCCTAGGGTAGGAATTCATTCATTTGGGCGGCATGCCCATAAAGTATGACATTAGTTACTCTGTACTATTATGAAATTCAGGACATCATAGGCGGTGATTTTACTGACAGCTGTCGCAGAGATCCAGCTATCTTTTATGAAGTATAAATAATTGTTCATACATTCGAATGACTACTGCCATTCTTCGACAGTTGAATAAAATGGCTTTATATGACAAATTGGCGTAGTGTGTCAATTACATAAACAATTAATTTCCCTGAAAAGAAAAGTGAATTTTGCGAATGAGCTAGAGTAGAGCAGCACGCTTATCATGACACAATAGAAATGGGTATTGTCGACGGAAAAATAGACAAAATGCCGTCATTTTGTCTATTCTTCCGTAATAGACAAAATGACGGAGCGTGATTTTTTATCTGGCAGGAAAACCCGTCTCTATGGCTGTCATGTTACTCGTGCTGAAGCGCGATAGGATTCTATCTGGAGATGAGCCCATCCTAAGACCTGCAACTTAATTGCGTAAGACACGATCAATCACGATCTGTTTAATTTTGACAGTTCATTCCGTTATTTACGTTGCTGAGCAGACAAATTTTTCGAACAATTTATCATGAAACAATACTTTTTTAGAGGTATGAGGAACAGGGTGTAAACTTAACTCATCCTCTATTGTAAAGGGAGGATCCTCCGACCAGACGGGTGTCGTGTCTGGCGGGCAACTGTCCAACGATTGATGTCGGACAGTCTTATTTAAGTATGTCGTTCGCGCGGTAAACACCTTTTGCGCGATGCAGGATTTGTGTGACGTCAGGATTTTGGTGCGTAGTTTGCATGTGGCGATGTAGAAGTCGCCACAGATTAGCAATACTTATCCTTCAAAATGATTCAGATTATGATTGATCGTGTGTTACGCTTGTGGTGCTACACGTTGTTATCCCCGTATTTTATAAACGGTCGCATTTTAATCTCAGTCCTAATCTGTCAAAAATACCTCCAATTTACCTGCATTTTTTAAATTGACTTTCGCTTAGAAGATATTGCAATTGGATTTTGAACGTTTTTAAATACGGGAATTAGACTTCTGATGACATGAATGCACTCATTCACTCATGCACTCATTCACTCATGCATGACAGCTGGATAGAGACCTCTCCTCGAGAATGGAACTCAGTAGCATTATTGGAGACGTACACCAATTTTGCGGGCTGCAAATAAGGTTACCATCCGTTATCCGGATTTTTCCAGACATGTCAGTTGTTCAGAGTTTTCAAAGTAAGGGGATATGAAATGGTATCCCTAGCTGCAAATAGCAATGAATCTGGGAATATAATGAAATAAATTATGCAGCGCTACGATATTATTATCCTACGACTGTTTAATACTGAATTGTTATATAAACTCAAGTTCATAAGTGTTTGTAATTACATTATGAGATAACATGTAATATTTTATATCTACAAGAATTAGTACGTCATGTATTTAATGATCGTTGCGTAATACTGTGAAGCTATTAGACTTAATTAGAACATTAATATTACTTAATATACCTATACTATGGGTTATGGGCAAGATTCACAGAACACCTTTTGACTTTGCTAAATCAAGTAATCGACTCATATAAATTTGAACTTTATTCTTATGCCCGTATTGTTCATATTACTTTACTAAGCAAAGCGCTACAAATCAATATGACGAAAAAGTAATCAAGGACGGTTAGTCATTGTTCGCGATCAGAGGCTGATTATAATAATATGTAGGTATTGTAATAGGTATCAGGTTCGCGTATTGTTGCAAGTCATAGTGAATCTCGGAATGCTAATAATAATCTTCATTCAAGATTTACAATGGTATGTTAGGATAACGCATGAGGCGCTCTGTAGTTTCTTCTTCTTCGGGATTCATCAAAACCACGTAAAGTTTATTCAAGTCGAATATCAACTTTAAGAAAGTAAACATTAGGCTGATTTCAGTATGATAGTGCGTACTCTTGAAAAAGTCAAGCGCAAATTGAACTTTAGGTGAGGGTTTGTTTTTCTAATAAAAACACATATTTGTTTACATGTTTGGAATGTAAATCGCGAACGCATAAAACGAACAATAAACTGTGACTACGGAAAGACATTTCCTATGAAAACAACGTTAAGTTTTCAGGATCAGTCTGAGTGAGAACCAAAGCTAACAGAAAACAACACTTAAGAAAACTATAGACTTACCAATCCAAACAGTGGCGAGGCGATCAAATAGAACATGAACGCAGTAATGATAGTTCCAAATCTATTCTCCACTAGCTTCGGGTCTTCCATCTGGGCATAACCAATCAGTGCAGCAGAAAAGGCTCCAGAAAGACCTATTTGTGCCCAGACCTTCATCTTCTCATGAGTATACTGGAAGTAGATCATGCTGTACACTATGTTGATGGCCAAACCGATCAGGTTGACCAGGATCATCTTGTCGTCGCGAAGGATGTAGCCGAATTTCAAGTTGAGAATGCTCCTATAAGAAAAAAAATTGAGCTAGGTAAGAGGCCATGTTGAATATATGATAAAGAATCTAAACGAAGAGAGCATGAAAGTCGGACTAAAAATTAATACCAACAAGACCAAAATAATGACAAAAGCCACAAAATTCAACATCAAAATTAAAGGCGAATACGTGGTAGACTACATGTACTTGGTCAAGTCATCTCGATAGAAGATCAAATGACGAAAGAAATTAACTTAATTAAGCATGTCAATAATGAGAAAAACATTCAAAACCTGCATATAGGCAAGCTATTGCCTAACATAATTATGGGTGCGAAACATGGACTCTCACAAAATCATTAAAAGAAAAAATTGCCGTAGCACAGAGAGCAATGGAAAGGATGACCGGTTATAAAAGTCAGGAGAAAATTAGAAACACTGACATAAGAACACTGACAAAACTCCCCGACATACCTACTCATGCGAATTTGTCAACATAAGTGGACATAATATGTATGATGCGCGATAAAATGGGGAAGTGGAGCAAGAGAGTCACAGAATGGTACCCAAGAGATGAGGCAGACCACACACAAGTTGGAAAAACGAAATAAAATTGACAGTAGGTCCAAACGGGGGCCCAAGTCTGCTATTTTTATAATTCGTCATTCCAACATTTATGAACTTTTAGCAAAATGACAATGGGATCGCCCATTGTCATTTTGCTAAAAGTTCATAATCTGCTAAATTCATAATGGTCGATCATTGGTTGATCATTGTATTCCACAAACACGATACTCGTAACGAATTAAAAGAAATGACTGCACAATGAGGTTCTCATGGTAGGTCACTGAACAAAGGAACTGTCAACATTTTAGCAGATTACCGCCTAAGTCAGTCATTCATTTTTCATTATGTACGAGATTACCAATAGATGCCATTTCTTTCAATGGAGTGTCAGTGGATGACCATTGGAAATTCATAATGACGCCAATATGTTAGTAGATTACCAAACTTGTCAAAATCTACAATTATGAAATCAATGAGATGATAGACCATTCTGACACGATTGTAATAGCAGACTTGAGGCCCTGGAGAAAGGTTGCTCAATACAGGCAACAGTGGAAATTTAGAGGACGCCTTTGCCAACAGGCACGCCGAACTAACAGACATTTTATAGTAATTTTTTTTATTTTTTAGTTTAAGTGAAAATGTTGAAATTTCGGAATTAAGGGCTTTATTATTATTATTACTAGCTGCTGCCCCGCATAAGTCGCGATCCCGTGGGAAAATTGGGATGAAAGGTATCCTATGTACTTCTCCAGGTCATGGTCTACCTATGTGCCAAATTCATCCAATCCGTTCAGCCGTTTTAGCGTGAAAGCTTAATAAACAGCATTTATAATATTAGTTAGGATTACTATTAATTTCGTATTTGACATTTCTCGGGACCCTGTGGTCCCGGACCTTTGGAAGGCGTACGAGGGGCCGAAGCCAACTTAAGAGGCCCGTTAGACGTTTTAATGAAATGAGGCTCCAACCGACGATTATCCCTATATGCACTATGCAAGTGCGCCCAAGGACAACCCCCGGTTGATGCAGGACTATTGCAGGATATGGAAACAAATATGTTGGACTATGGGTTTGGGTGGCTTAAGTTGACTGGTGACCTGGAACTATGGAAGGACTATGGCCCCTGCCTGAGCAATGTTTAATATGTACATGGATAAAGTGGGAGGGGGTTACTTGCACACTCAATAATGGGCCCCCGAAAAATGACTCTAGCAAATAGTGACGTAGCGGGCAACATGTCCTGAGGTGCTTGAGGAGTGGAGAGGTATTCCACGGCTTTCAGAACAATCCAAGAGCCCGGAAGATGGTCAATATTATTAAGAGGCCATGTTTTAAAGAAAATGTTGTGTCCGGATTACAAGAAAACCTTGATTTGAGTGATAACACCCAAATATTGATGTTTCATTAACCCACAACAATTTTGTAAGATATCTTACTTGTTATCTACCCAATCTTTATTTTCAAATGGCAGCGCTCATGGGCCAACTTGAACAAGCATGGTGATCAATGCTCATACCATGTCGGACAATATTTGGCGAGTATTATTATTTATTGTTTACTAGGTGTTGTCCGCGGCTGCACCCGCCCGGATCCTAAAATCGGTCCAGCCGATTTAGAGATTAGCCGCAACAAACAGGTGGACAATTTTTTTGTTGTAAATAAAAGCATTTAGTAAAAAGCTGTTATTTTGACAGTATAAGCAGACAATTTTATTTTTATAGATCTTATACATATTATGGCCGCCAACATTGTTCCATTGCAAAGAAAGTATTCTTTTGTTCGTCTTGTTTACCTACATCTTTCTCTTGCATAGGAACAATTTTAGCTCTAACACCCCTGGCCCCTGAATCTTATCCTAGAGTACCTAGATAAGATAATAGACTCACATAACAATACCACCAAGGAAGGGCATGATGCCAATCCCTCTGGTGCCTCCCTGCTTGTAGATATCCCAGCAGATGAAGGAGCCAGAGAACATCTGGCCCACGGTCACAACCGCGGCCGTGGTTCCCACGATGCCCTTGTAGGGCTGCAGAACGTCGGCTAGTAGATCCAACATGATGAGTTCTGGAGGGAAAAGAGAAGAGTTTATTATGGGGATGCGCTAAAGTATCGTTAGACCGTGATCGCTGTTCCGCGCCTTTCTTCCGCGTTACTGAATTAGGTCCTAAGCAAAAAAAAAGACGTTCAGAACATATTGTAACAACTATGTCTTCAGACGAATTATCATAATTATGCACATGTTTCGCAATTAAAGCAGATGGACATGAAGGCATTGCTGAAATATTAGAGCACTAGCGTAAGAATCCACAAGATGTGCAGAAAGTAAAAGATTGGCTTTTTGTTTAAAAAAAAAAAAAAATTTGCACTAGGTGAAGCTTAGGCTTCTTTTTGTCTCTTATATTAACGAAGTGGCAATTTATTACGCTACGGAAAAGTATCCAACAAGTAACTAGTGTTAAGATATTTCCCTCCTACTACGCACTACAAAATGAAAAACTAAAATGGTATCCACCTGAAACTGCTATTACATTAACAGATACAACAGCTAAAGTAGAATTACAGGCTCTTTTGGATATTACTGTGAAAATAATAATTAAGTCAACCACAATTGATGGGGCGTATAAGGAAAGACACTGATTATAGTACTAGTAAATGGGGTCTTGATGGGGCTTCGAATCAAGCCAACTATAAGCAAAGAATGCATTTAGAAAGAACAGAGGAGGGTGATTATGATGATTCTAGTGTTTTTATGGGTAGTTTGATAGCTATCAAACTGGTTTCTGGTGATCGACTTGTTTGGGAAAATGAATCACTTAAGTCTGCATATTGGTGTCATCCACTCTTTTTCAAATTTGTAAAAAAGAACTAATTTAGCGTATTGATTTTATATTCTGTGATTACTTGAACTCTAACAGTGACTTATTATTACTTGTTAAAATGTTAGGAATATCGTATAATTTTACAATGTTTGTAAATATGTGAGCACCATGCATCCATCACATAGTTAATTTATCTGTCATTGCTTCATTTTTCATTGTTTTTACCTATCGTGTTAGTAATCTTATTCTAGGTGCATCGTCTTCACATATAATTAATGTATATGTCGCAGTCATCTGGTTAAATTAGCCAGCAAATTGGACGCCTAGGCCGTTCATTAAAAGCCGGCATCCAATTGGATGCCTAGGCCGATAGTTAATTGAATTAGTATCTTTCAACTTATAATAACTCGGCGTATTGAAACAGAAAGTCAGGCCTTTGAAGATGACTGACCCAGACTCAGCCAAGTGATTCAAATGGTGAAAAAAAATCTGCGAGCAACTTGGAAATAGCGCTCGCCGGCTGCTGCCGCGGCACCGCCCGCTACGCTCACTCGGCTCGCGCGCGGTTTGTCATAGTTCTAACCTAACCTAACCTATTGCACCCAGTTAAACTAAATGACTTCACGACATTCAGCCATCTGGTTAAGCGGTGTGCTCAATGACTTGGCTAGTTGTCTTTCAGCGATTTAATTGGCTGCCAGCATTTAATAAACGCGCTAGTCATTCAATCAAATAGCAGACTCAACCAGATGACTGCGATATATACAAGATATTGTGAAAACATTTTAAAAGAGAATTGAATAGGTGTAATAGGTGGAGTTCTTGCTCATTCTTCTCCATACGAAAACTACCTTTTGGAAGGGGCGACTAGAATCAATTACTTATTATATAATTATTTTGTAAATTTTGACCGTCAAAAGTGAAATAAATTATTTGACTTTGACTTTGACTTTGAATTTTACATGTGCAAAATGCAATCGAGGCTGAGATTGATAATTTGGTAAAGGCAGTAGTGATTAAATAAATGAAAATCTCACACAAGTGAATACTAACTATAATAGATGGTAAAGCAACAGCTTTTCTTTGCGAAACATCATCCCAAAGATGTGACACATGTAAAGCTACTCCAAAAGAGATGAATGACTTGCCTTTGATATTGACGAAGAAAGTTGATATCGACTTAAATACATAGATATGGTCTGTCGTCGTTACACATTTGGATACGATTAATGGAATGCATTCTTCATATAGCTTAAAGATTAGATTTAAAGACATGGATTGTAGAAGGTGACAGCAAGGCTATTATGCAGAGCAGAAAGGAAATTATTCAGGAATCGTTTAAATCTCAAACAGGACTTTTAATTGACGTCGGGAAACAGGGTCACGCTACGACTAATGATGGAAATATTGCTAGCAGATTTTTTGAAAACTGAAATTGCAGCTTCAATCACAGGAGTCAATCAGGATTTGATAAACCGATTTAAAATCATATTAGAGGAAATTTCTTCACACCCTGTTCACACCGAAGCCACCATGAAATTGTACGTTGATTTGTATAATTGTTATTACATAAAGTTCAAGCAAGTGTACATAAAGTTCTTGCTCACGGAGCAGCTATCATTGAACATTTGGGTGTAGTGCCGATTAGAAAATTATCTGAAGCTATATTATATGGTTTTTTTTTTTTTTTTTTGATTGTGCACACAATTCGAGAAAATTCTGTAGAAATGCTACGAATGAAGATATAATGAATAATTTATTCATCATCTGACCCACATTAATATCAAAAATACGTCACAAACTGTTGCGAAAACACAAATCCCTCTCAGAAGAGGCAAAAGCTTTGCTGATTATTACGGAGACATTAGTTGACGATAACGATCAGGAGAACTCAGATTTTTTTAAAGATAGACCCATTTTTACATAATGAGTCCGAATCGGAATCTTCTGATTGATTTAATGATGCCTTCGTCACAGGACGGAGAACGTTTGCTGTAGTGGATTAGGCCCATTGGGGATACCACTGGTTTAAAAAAAAACCGGCTTAGTGCGTGTTGGACCACACACAATGAAGGGTCCCGTATTTGGGATGATTTATCCAAAGAACAAACTTAACATTGTAGTGGAAAAACATGGTCTCCCATACATTCCCACTGGAATTATAAGAGTGTAGGAACTACTTTCATCAATTTTCATCAATCTTATTAAATAACTAGTACCTAACTAGTACCTATGATTTGACAAGGAACAGTTTGCAAAACTTTTCTTTTCAAAACAGTTTGCAACAAAATATCTGCAATATCGTACAATATCGCATTACCAGATTAGATGCAAAAATAGTTAATAATGTGTCGTATTGAAATCTCCCATCCATTTTTTGAGAAAATTTGAGAGAGAACGAGATAATCTTGAATTTATGTTTTTGTTCATACAAAAAAATCTTCAAATATTCATAGCATTGAAAATAATAAGTAAAACGTAGTCATAGAACAATATTATATTGTAATGGTTAGTAGATTTCATTTGCGTATGTTTTTTTTAGACCGCGCCGGTCTGCACGACGCTTAACTTTGATTGCACTATCTGTACTAAGTATAATTGAAAAATGACACCGACATTACAACAGTGTATCTCTAGATATAGTCTACTATATTCCCTAGATCATTCGAACAAGGTCGAATGTATACCTTCAAACTATACTTTATTGTCAAACAAAAACACATTTTTTTTTAAACTGGTACTACCTACTTACTACTTTTTTTTCAAACTACTTAATATAGTTTAAAAAAAAGATGATATTAGAAACTAAAACCCAACTACAACAAAAAAGTCAACAAAAAGACAAGACATCACAGACAGACAAATTAAAAATCCGGAGTCACACGTAATCTGTTCGATTTTATAACACGAGTGACTCCGGATTTTTTATTTGTCTGTCTGTGATGTCTTGTTTATACCTTTTTAGTTGACTTTTTTGTCGTAAGTATAGTTGGGTTTTAGTTATAAATATATACTTATTTTTGAAATAAGCTTATTATGGACTCATTAAAAAACATGTTTTTTAATTCATGTCTTTATTTATATTATCCTCTAGCTAGAGGGCGCCAAATTCAATTCAATGTGACGTCACATAGCCTAACCAGCGGACGATCAAGACGCTTCCAACGATACTTACGATAATCTGTCAATTTATGATAAGTAGTTTAGAAGTTATGAAGGAACAGATGAACTTTCATACATACATTCATACCTACATAACATACACTCCGGTCAAAATCATAACCCTCCTTTTTGCTTCGCCGTAGTCGGGTAAAAAACTAAGCAGATCTTTGACAGACCATGTTACAATTACCTCATTTTTATAGATTAACGTATTCGTAAAAGCTCGTGCAGACTGACGCGACTTGTCGCGCGATGCGATTCTGTGATAATATCCGTAGAACAATTTCGACGCGACGCCATATAAAATGTGCCTTTGGTGTAGCGCTGCCTGCAGCGCCCGAGCGCGGTGCGCTTGTGTGAAAGGTGTTGTGTGACGATAATATCGCAGAATCGCTACGCGACAAGTCGCGCCGGTCTGCATGAGCCTTTAGCCGTTTCAATAAACATACGTGTTAATTTTGGCTGAATGTGTGCCAAGTCAATGCGCTCATTACAATAAATGCTTACGTCACTCTGTCTTAATGTTTCGTCAGCAGCTATTCAATCAAGATTACCTGACATGACTCCTTTACTATTACACATTTATTTGTGGTATTGTTATTTTAGATGTTATCGCATTACAAATAAGTAGCAGATTAGATTGTCAGCATTTGATTTAGAGCTGATTTCGACTTGTTTCGTTGGTCTTTATGCCGGCTACAATAAATATTTCGGCTTGAGAGAAAATAAGCGTAAAGATACTCAAGATCATACATTTAAACTAGCTTTACCCGGCCCGGCTTCGCACGGGTAACACTAAATACTCTAAGGCACATCTCCTACCCTACCTACTACCTACCATACATACCTACCTACCTAAAAATGATTGAAATACTATCGTGTTTTTTTTTAATGCTAATTCTTTACAATAGTATACAATTCATGCAAGCCTAGTACTTTTTGTTAGGTTACTGCTCAGAACGGTCTTGATACCTACTTTTCCAGTGGATTTTCCAAAAAAATTAATATCTACCTACTATAGTGAATTCATCCTTAAGCCTAGTACTTTTCGTTAGTATAAAATTGAAATTTCGAATTCTAATCCGATTTAAATATTCTTTTTTATTTGACATTCCAATTTTAAAGAAGAAGTCACATAAAAGCTTGGTGCAATGCGTATTGCGTTGCACCAAGCTTTTATGTGACGTCAACTTTTTTTTAAATAAAATCGGATTGAGTTTTCAAACATGTGTCAAGATAAAAATGTATTTAAATCAAAAGCACTAAGGAATATTGATATCAATTTCGATGCAAATCACCCCCAAAATAACTTTCTATCTCTTTTTAACCCCGTTAGGCGATGAGTTTCAATAAAATAAAAAAACACGTTTTCAATCAATATGCAAAATTTGAAGTACAAACTTTGCCCCTGTTTTTCACTCCCTTAGGGGTAGAATTTCGGAAAATCCGTAGTTAGTATAGTTTCAGGTCTCTACGATCAGCGGTTTAGGCTGTGCGTTGATTCGCCAGTCAGTAATTCAGGACAAAGCAATTTAATATGTACCTACGTATAGATTATGTAGAATGCATTGCCGTAAGTGTGAAAGCTGACTCTCAACAGCATCCTAATTGCGTAACACATAATCAATCACAATCTGTTTCATTTTTGACAGTTCAACAACATTCATTGCGTTATTTACGTTGTTGAGCAGACAAATTTTTCGAACCTATTTATTTATTTTATTATTTATGTACACACAGAAAAATAGATACAGATAAGACATAATCATAATTATTATGAGTACAAAGGTACTGCTAATTATATGAAGCAATGGATAAGCAATATCCTTAAAAATTATTCCGATTATGGTTGATCGGGTGTTACGCCATCAGGCGAAAACTTTCAAACTGCTAGACGACTACTAGACGTTTCTTTAAGATACAAAGGCCCACTTGCGCGTTCATGCGTTAGGTAAATAACTGGGAGTTAACAGCTTCTTCTTCTTTTCGTGTGGTTAGTAAACCAACCTGGTGTCAGAGTTTTAAAGCCGTCCATGGGCCTCTGACTTGGCTTCACATGCCGTCGAGAAATATCTCTCAGGCATGCCGGTTTCCTCACGATGTTTTCCTTCACCGTTTTTTGAGCAAGTTATAATTGTATAATACGCACATGAATCCGAAAAGTCAGAGGTGCGTGCCTTGGGTTCGAACTCGAGACCTACGACTTGTCAGTCTGACGGTCACACCACTAGGCTATCGGTGCTTTTTTAACAGCTAACTCAGGGTTAATCCAACAATTCCCCTGAGCTAACTGTTAACTCCGACTTATTTAGCTAACCCATGAACGCGCAAGTGGGACTAAGATTAATAGGATCAGCTAAGATCTGAATGGCATTGATTTTGCTTGAATTTACTTTTCTTACTATTGTGATGATGATTATTGGAAGTTTTGCTCAATCACGCAGAAACGGCTGAATGCTTTTGTATGAAATTCGGCACATAGGAGATATCCTGGACTAACAATAATACCACGTCCTGGTCTAACACAGAATACTTTTCATCCGGGTATTTGAAGAAGTAAGAAGATCCTCTAGCTAGAATGTGAGTAAACAGCTAGGTACTGACAGCTAGTATGTTATAAATCTCTATTCAAATCGATTAAAGTCAGTAACTGCACCAGCTGAAAATAGCCTCAACCGGCTCCAACTGCGTCCATGACCCTGCTGTCTTCTAGCCCGCAAGTAGGCTCAATAACGAATAATCACAGCCCACTAGTTACTATCTATATTGTAACAAATTGCTTCTCAATTGCTCGAGCGTCATGCGCACACCCACCGGTAGCTGTGACGTCAGCCACTATCATAGCCAATTGTTTCATTACGGAGTCCGTTAAGTGAAGGCAATTCAAAGGCGGTCTAAACAACAGTTGAGACAATATTATGATAACTTCTTTTGTACAATGCAGCTGTGATTTTGGATAGGAAGGGAATTTAAAGGAATATTTTACTCGGAGGGAACTCACGAATATGCTACGGCTCTGGAATGGAGGGTTTGACCACCGGGATGGTTTTAGTGAAGTAAGAATCCCACACTCCTCGGTTTTATCCCCAAAGTCCGGAAGCCTTTTGAAGGTTCCCCAATAATAAAGTTATTTTCATCTCCTACCAAGTAAAACGTCATGATGCCTCCTACTACCTACGAGTCGGGATTTTTCCAAGTTTTCAAGTTCCGTCACTTCTACCTAATTTAATAATAATTAGTTAGGTACCTATTCGGATGCTTTTGTTTATTTTTTCTGTTTTTGTTTTATTTTCCTTACATTCTGCCAACGACGTTCTGACAACGCAAAAATATTGATAGCGTTCTTAAAAAATCTGGTAGTTTAGTGGACAAAGGTTGCGCACGTAGTTGCAAACGTGTTTCAAGGTTGCCTGTCAGAATCATGTTCTCAAGAAATAATTAACATAATTAGTTTCCAACCGTTAGCAAATTGGAATGGATGACCCGCGAGTATCAACGACGATGGATCGATGTATATTGGGTCCTCTTCCTCCTCACGCGCCAATGTAGTGCCCTAGTGGCGGTAGCAGGATACTAGTGCACATCCACTTACGCGAAAGGCCATTTGCGCAAAAAGACTCGCGTTCGTGGCAAACTGTGCAAAAGATATCCATGGTTTGTTCTGAGTCTAAAACAGATTTATGTGTATCTCGAGAGTTCTCTAGCTTTATTGCTCTGTATTGGACGATATAAACATAGGTATTATGCTATGTCGGTTGTATTATTGTTTCCATGAAGTAGGTAGGTATTTATTGTATTGTGAGTGGTTTTCTTAGCAATAACTTCGTAGACAATTACAAAGTAGTTTAAACCACACTAATGCATGTAGCAAATCAATTTTTATAGCTCTCGATTACCATTTGTTGTGATAATTAACAACAGAACATTACAGGCTTCCGCAGACAGGCGCGACGCGATGAATAGACGCGATTCTGGTAGAACAATTTCCATGAAGTTTTAATAGAAATTATTCTACTGGCTAGATTTGCGTCGTGCTGTCGCGTCGCGCCTGTCTGCGAGGCGAGCCTCACTCTTTAATAGATTTTTGTTTTGTTAATTGTCATGCATTATGTTTCTCAATACTGTAAACGGTTGATTATATTAGAATACAGTGTCTGGATTCTGAATGAATACCTACATCAAAGTACGAGCGTAGGTAAGTGGCGTCGATTCACTAAATTACCGTTTTAAGGAATTTTCAATACTAGGCTGGAATTTAGAAATGTGCTCGGAATTGCCTGGCAATTCGAAATACTCGTAAGCTCGCCAACTATACGGTGGCCTACATGTCGTCATCTGCGGAATTTGGGTGTAGGTACAACAGTACATTCTCTATTTAATCAATAATGGAATATAAGCAGAGTGGCAGTGTTTCATTTAACATTGGCACAGTCCTAAGGCCACATTCACACCAAACGTATTGTCATTGTCAGCCGCCGCGCAGCGCCGACTAACTGTGAGCGTGCGTTACGCAATTTACTGCTTTTCCATACATAATTATGCAACTTTCGTTCACACCAAACCAACAATACGCTATTACGAGCTAATACGTACTTATGCTATTAGTGAGCCTGCTGACAATTATCGAATTGACTATTGCGTAAAAGAGTTTGATGTCTGTAATGATGTCCATTGCTACATTTTCACTCATAAAATAACCCAACAAATTTTGATGAAATTTTATAGGTATCCAAGCTGTCTAGGTAGAAAATAACAAATTAATACTATTTTTCATTTGGAAAAAAAAAACAACATGCAGCAAAAAAAAATGCAAATTGGATTATTTATGATCTGGAAAATAACTGACTTAATTATTTTTCTGATTGAGCTCCCTGCCGCCCGCGTCTGCCTGTCTGAACGCGATAAACTCAAAAACTACCGACTGGATTTTCATACGGTTTTCACCAATGAACTAACTAGCTTTTGACCACAACAATAAAGAAAGTCATGCTTACTATTATTTAGACAGTTTTATTTGAAGACACTAACCTCTAACTAGGTCAATGTGACTGAGTAAAAGTAGAACAAGTACCTACTTACTTAACTTTTATTCAAGGTTCAAATCTAGTAAGTTACTAGTGACAATGATTTGTTGGTCTTTGACTTTTAATTTATTACAATAAAGAGTTTTAGCAACCTTTCATAATGAAAGTAGAATTTTTTTGATTCTCTATGATTCCTAACCCCTTTTTTATGAATGCACAGACTCCAGCACTAGCACATCAACCTAAAAAACCCTAAACCTAAACTGTCAAATTTACCCAATCAACTTTGAACCATAAGCTTTAGTGATAAAGTTGAAAATCTAAGTAGTAAAAGTGATTCCCATATCCTATTTACAGAATAAACAATTTAATTTTATTATTAAAATTATTATTTTAAGACTGATAACTTTTGAATTAAGCATATAAATTAACTGTAAATGAAAACCACTAGAATAAGATATCTGAGAGATGTCCAGGTCCAAAATGGTCTTCCAAAATAAACAATTTCCAATTTTCTTTTTACTTGTCTACATGGCTAATAATCAGAACTAATAATAAGTAATACTCCACGACATTAACATTGTAACCATAAATTAATCCTGTCCAATCCTGACAACGTTTATGACATTCATGTAGGCTCCAATGATAAGGACGGCTAATTATCTAATCTTACACTTGTGTTATACCACATTAGTCTAACTTATCTAATATAGGTATTGTAAACTTCTACTATTAAAGATACTTAAATAAGCAATAACTAAAAATTACTTTGTGCCATTATCAGAAGTCAGACATTAAAATTTTTACACAACCAAGAATTATTATTATTTTAAGATAAAGCCAGAATTCTTTGCTGGCCAACAAATAGTATTTAGGTACTCTTCCTATTTATTTTTTTGACTGATAACTTTAATACAAGCTAATGACAACAAATTGGGAAAGAAATACCTATTTAAGTAATAGGACCTGAAGTGACCTGGATGACATAAATAACCAATATGTCCTCTGTAAAAACCAATCATTTAAAATGTGGTACTGGTAAAAATACCATAATGTCCTGTTTTTAAACAAAGATAATACCTATTGCATTTGCAAATAAAATATTACTAATATATTTTCCTTAGCTTGAGTAGTCCAGTAAATGTTAGTATTATTAATGTATTATACTATATTTGGCCTAACTAGACAATGCAGTAACAATAAAACCTGTTATGTATTCGATTAGCCTTTTGAATTATTCATTTGATGTAGAGTGTATTAGAATACTAAATTATTCTTAATAAAACACTAGACAAATTATCGCGGAAGCGGTCATTTTGGCCATGTTGAACTACTAGGGCTTAAATCGTAGTTCTAAATTAAACTTGCAAAATCTTCTCAGAAGGTGGGAATGTTTAGACAAGGCTGAATTTTAAATCTTAAAATAACGTAGTGATTATCGTTTTAAAATCGTAACTTAGCAAGTTACTTTCGAAATATTGAGTGAAGCCCAAATAAAAGTTCGTATTACACGATTCAAACATCAATAATACCATTTATTTACATTAGAACTTCAACATCAGATTTTCATGATAACCTCTAATTTTATTATGACAATAACAAATACTTACCGGTATAATGGAGGTTATGTAAAAGTAAGACCCTGCTGCTTGTTTATCACGATAGTAATTTTAGAACTACTTCACAAGCAACACAGCTGTACACAAGGAAAAAAATACTGAACTGAACGGAATGAAATTTTAACACTGTAAGGTGACATTTATTTGACAGCCGGCGATTGCGATAACGGCAATTATGACGTGTCTTGTTCGCTACCTCCTGTAGTGATTCCAAAAGTGAAAAACTATCGATTATATAGTCGAAGACAATATCTTAATAATTATTTTTGTGCTTATTGATTTGATTTCGTTAGACAATTTCTTGATCTAATTTTACTGACGTAACTTTTATTATAATCATATATGTTTTTTTTATAAACAATAAACAATCGAACACTAAATTAAATGAGTACACTATACAAATAAATACAAAAACAAAAGAACACTTATGCGTCGAAGTACTCCTCCACATCGTGATCGCATTGCCACATTTTGAATGTCAGTGCTAATTCTTTGGCCAAAGAATGAGTCAACCCTCTGGTCACGTATAATGTCGACCAGTCGCAATAAATTTCCTTAAAATGGAGACGCGTACTTGACCCCATGACCCGAGCGTTTCGACGATTTAATATCGTTAACAAGATATAAAAATTTTCAGTAAAAAGAACTGACTGATGGAAATCGATACGAATTGATACCATGTAAACATCAGACATCCCTACGCTATAGGGACCATAGAGTTATCTTTAATAGTTCAAAAATAACAAAAAAAAATTGACAGTTATCTATGACACATTCTGATCGAAATTGTTCTTCTTATTATAAAACTGTGATGAACTTTCAATATCCCATTTCTTCGTTACAAAATAAGTCTTTTAATAGAAATTCAAATAAATATTATTCGAAACCACATAAGATTTATTGATTTGATTCCAATGCTTTTCTAGTTATTGTCTTTGCTATTTGCGCAGAAAAACAACAAAATTCACTATGGTTTAGCCCAATTGACATTTTGTAATTTTTGTGAGGAGATTTTAGAATTTCACGAATTTTCAGCCGTTCTATTTTAAGACAAATGACTGATAACAGTTTTTGAGTTTTCCGTGTTAAATTCACATACAACAGTCATGCGTTCCATGACCGAGTGCGGGATTTTGGTATGAGAGTTATCTTGAAGAGCACGAAGGTTTTATTCGGAAGGGTTGCTAAAGAAATTGTTTGATAATATGCAATGGAAATACAAGGGTTGGAAAGGGCGATGGCTGTGGGCGGTACTGATGCTCGCGTTGTGTCCGCTGGTGCTAGCTCAGAAGATCGGTGACCCTTATAAAATATTGGGGATACACCGCAAAGCTGGGCTGCCAGAAATACGCAAAGCCTACAGGCAACTCGCTAAAGAATGGTATGTATTTACCCATGATCTACAAAGTTCTAGCTTGCTATTTGTCGTTCTAGCTTGCTATTTGTCGGTAGTAAATACTATGTATCTGTTTATTATCACTAAAGTTCTATAATTTATTTACTTATATTGAGGTGTTGTTATGGAGATAAATACTGTATCATGTATCTAATGTAATTAGTCAATGATTGAGAGAAACCCTGGCTTTTAAGAAGGGTAATGGGGCAGTAAAATTTTGTATAATCGGTTAAAGAAACTTCCTCTAAATAAAATTAAAGATAACATGTTTTTAAGCTTATTAATTAGTGGCTTAAATATGTAGATGAAACAATATTAAATTTCATCAGAAGTTGCTTTTCTAGAGAAAAATCTATTCAGTTCTTAAAATGGCCAATAAAAGCATTTATGAAAATATAAGGTTATTACAATGATTAAAATAATCTAAAATTGCAGGCATCCTGACAAAAATGTAGACCCAAATGCGGAGACTCGTTTTGTTGAAATCAAACAAGCATATGAACTGTTGTCAGACACGGAACGGAGGCAGGCATATGACTTGTATGGCATTACGAACGAAGACGATCACCTATACAAACCCAGACACGACTACAGCCAGTATGCAAGATTTAGGTAAGTTTCATACATAAACCATTTCATAACATTTACTCAAGAACCATGGTAAAAAATAATATAACATAACATTACGCCTGTATTCTCGGAAAGGTTAGGCAGAGCTGTACCTATAGTACACCCAAATTATGCCAGTTGTGTTAGTCCAATGTGGTGGAGAGCCTATTTCCATCAACCGGATCCAGACTTGTAAACTCCTGCTAAATCCAGACTCCGGCTGCTACTGAGAAGCTCTAGATAGAAAAGCCCATAAAAACTGTATGAATAAAGACATTGTTAGTTTTTCTGTTATTTGCACAGCATGAAAAGTCACTCACTGTCCTGAGAAAAAATGTTAGACAACCAAGTCAAAACATTTTGGTGTTTATTTAAATACATTGCTTAAATGTGCTTAAACAATTATAAACTTTTGTAAAAAAAATATGATTAAACAGTCGCTAATCATTACTTAACTTCAAGTAACGTTTATAAATAAACTCTTTATTGTAAACTAAGTGTACAAATAGTTATGACTTTGCAGCCTGTCCCAAACATTGCAATATCAGCACAATATTTTTTGCAAGCTGTCTGTGGTGTTTTCAAATTAAAATCCCATGAAATACTTCCTTAAAATTATATTCTAGCTGCAGCCAAGAGTAAAAATCACAAATAAAATAACCTATAGATTTGGAAGTTCTGTAAAACTGATATAAATATAAGCAGTAATTTTTCCTGAAATCTAGACAATAACACAAACCAGCTGTTTACAATCCAAAGCTTTTATCACTCATGAGCTAGATCAATGTAGCAGCTGAAGTAATAACTCTTGCTATTTTATTACAAATTTGTTTAACATAAAGATTGATTTACAAAATAAACTTACTAAATGGCCTGGGTCATAGAATTAATGGTAAAATGTGGATTTTCTGAGGTTATATTTTGCAGAAAAATAAATAACAATAAAAATAACCATATTTGGTTGCACTGTGTTGAGGAGGTTTAATTAAATTCATCATAATTATATTCATAACACACTAGAATTCACATATTCGAGATAGAATTATTATTTAAGGATAGTTTTGGTTAATTTCAACACCAATATGTTTTAAAACAAGCATACTAAATTATGTGTTGCAGAATTTATGCTTAATAAGCTTTCATTTATCACCCCGCAGTCTACTTTGAAAACAATTCCAAAATTATGTATTCACAACAATTTATTAATAGACGTAATAAACCCATGAATCAGAAGTCACAACAATGTTATTCAAAGTGCAATCCTGACGAGATTTACGATCCTTACTCATGAGTCACAGGATTGATGTTTATGCTAAGAGGTAGTTACTGAATGGTTTCGTAAAATCTGTGTAGCTATTGAAGGATTGCAGAATCTAGAAATAGTTTCAAGGGCCAGCTCACACCTGGCGAAGCGCAGCACGCGCCTTTCACTGCCAATAAAGTCAACTTAGTGTGTTGAAATAAAGTCGAGTGTTCTTAACCTGAAGAATTGCCAAACTTAAGTGGAAGTGGGCTAACACTAAGTGCAGGGTACATTGCTCGCAGAACAGATGGCCGTTGGCGCCGAAAGGTTCTGGAGTGGCGACCGCGTACCGGAAGACGTAGCGTTGGAAGGCCCAAGGTAGACAGATGACCTAGTGAAGGCCGCAGGAATCCGCCTGATGTGAGATGCACAGAACCGGACGAAGTGGGGGTCCAAACCACCCCCACTTCGTCCAGCAGTGAGGGAGGCCTATGTCCTGCAGTGGACGTCTTTCGGCTGAAATGATGATGACGATTCTTAACCTTAGAAGCAATGGGCTCTATTCAATTTCACAAATGTGCTTTGTGCTAGAAATGATAATGAGCTTTGCCATGTCCACATCTATTTGATCCTTACAAGCTACCCAGAAAGCAAGTTATTCTGAAACCCGATTTATATGCAATCGCTACTCGCCTCGCCATTCACACGATTGTCCCTAGCCAGAGATCAGCCAATGAACTTCGGCTTCCTGTACATTACTCCGAAGCAGCACCGGCGCACTGTGGATTGAAAAAGGCTCTCGAAGACATTGTTTTTTTGCTTGAAATGGCTTCTAACGGCCAATATTATGCATAATAGGATACAGTCTGGTAGGCAAATTGGCAAATTATATATTTTTTGCAAAAAAAATGTATCGATCTTATAACGAGATTTAGTACGATTTTAGAAGTGCTATTAGTGCGACACTTTAAAATTTAAGATCCAATATCTTTGAGAGCACTGTATGTTGGTTTGGTGTATACGAATGAATATCTCCTATGCGCCGCACCGGCGCAGAACCGCAAGATGAAAAAAAAACGAAAAGTATAATCCACGCGGAGGCGGCACCCGTGATGGGCGATGTGGTTCCGCCGCGTGCTCTGGGCGTCATGTTTAGGAAGCCTTACGCATTCATACCTCGCCGCATATTGTCGCAAAATCAAACCCTGCATGAGTTTTTGGGCCTCATCTTATTTCTGGCCATTTCAATCTCAATAAAAGTGTGTTGTTGTTAATATTAGATAGTAAGGGGTTGTCATACCTCGCGCACATTTGGGAGTGGCGCTCGGAGGCAAAACGCCGGGGCGTTACTCCGCTGCCGCGAGAAATCACGGCACAGAGGACAGAGCTCCGGTGGGATCTCATGGTGTCATGCGATTGTCGTAACCCAGTGCTGGTCACGCCACAATTGCGCGTCCCCTCTTTGAGTAGAAAAAAATTACATTACAATTAACAAATTTCGCGCCCTCACGCCCCTAGCCGCCGCAGGAGACGCCCTGGGGCCGTATTATGACGTATTAATGCCATTATTATTCCAGTGTGAGTGAAAGCCGGAGCTATACAAGGCCGCTAGCACCATCCTTTTTTCGCAGTGGAATAATGATAGCATTAATACATCATAATAAGGCCCCTGGGCGTCGGGTATCGTAGGCCGATTCCCGGCCACCGTAGGCGCGGGCTTGCGGACGGTGATCAATGATAAGGGCCAGGCCCGGGCGCGTTGTGTTCCACGCGCACCTCAAAGAGATGACAGCACAACCGACGGGGTCCGCTAGGACCGATGCCTGCCGGGGTTGCAGGAAAGTCCGAAAGGGATACTGTGGCCCCTGGCAACATACAGGCAACTAAAGGAACACGGGTGGGTTTTAGTCAGTAAGAGTCAGACACGCTCACCCGCTCCGCTCTGAGCGGGAGAAGTTATTTGATAATTTCCCAACCAAAAAAAAAAAAAGGTGTCATACATTTGTAATTTGAGGTTTTTTGATGCATGCAGATGGAATCGCACTGCTTCCGGAGTTTTCGGAAATCATGAGCAAGAGATATAAATATATTTTTAATGTGCATTGTCGTTGCATGTCATTCTTCTATAGTATTACAAAGTATTTATTTTCGTGTAAGTATCCGGTTTGAACAGTAAGCTGAATGCGATAGGTAGGAAGCACGAGCTATGTCGCCATATCCATAGAAAACATATACATAAATACTTACTTCAAATATTTCAGCGGAACTGGGCGTATAATGCGCCCCGAAAACTGCTGCTTCTAATGCTGCTGGTGCTTGCAGCTGTTTACATAATACATATGTTTATTTTGTTGCAGTAACGATCCCTTCGAAGAGTTCTTTGGGACACATTTCCGAACACAAGACCAAGATATAACATTGTTTCACAAACTTTCTGTGACTGCACGGTAAGTGAAAATTCAAAACCCAGAAGCTAGAAAAATCTTATCGTGTCTCAATTTTATTCATCATGTAATACTATTTTCAAAAATTAAAATTGTTCTTACTAAATAAAAAACAAAATTCTAATCATCGAGACTGTAAAATAAAAAGTTTTTTTAAAATTAACTGTTCCTTTCCAGCCATTTCGAAAACAACATAGTAGAGAAGAGCATCCACACTCCAGCCTTAGTCCTGTTCTACACTGATTGGTGTTTCGACTGCGTTCGCTCGGCGGCCTCCTGGCGGCGGCTGGTGGAAGCTCTGCAGCCGCTTGGCGTTACCATGGCAACGGTCCACGCGGGGCACGAGGCCAGTCTGGCGAGACGAGTGGGGGTACATGGAGTTCCTTGTCTGACCTTCGTGTTGGATAAACACGTGTATTTGTATAAGGACGGGTTGGCGTCGCTGCCTAAGATTTTGGGTGAGTGGTTTTTATGTGCAAAATTATTGTTATTTCAGCTGATGTGATTTTAAGACTCATAATATAGCCAGCGATGGGTACCAGGAGACCACTGGTTACGAAAACTATAAAACCTTGTCATTGCAAATAGCCATTTTCAACATCTCCCACGCAGCCTGTACACCTGCACATCGCCGGACGGTCAGTATCGCAACCAAATTGACCATATCTTAGTCCGATCCGAACGTCAAAGTTACATTTTTAATAAGACAGTCTCCCAAAACGCCCACCCTTCACCACCGCCTAGTGCTTTAGCTGGGCAGAAGAAGTGGCGCAACAAACTCCCCAGCAGCACAGCTGTCTGTTTAGTTAGAAAAATTAATTATATATAATGCAAAATAATTTACATTACGCAACACAAAACATAATTTAAATTATAAATTTATAGCCATAATGTCAGCTAGCACACGCCAATATACCAAACAAAAATATTGAGAACTGTACTCTGGCAGAAATAAAAAAAATAAAGATTAAACGTAAACATTATCAATCAATATATGTATACAGGGTGTTAAAGTAATTGCGTGCCATAGCTTAGGGGTAGATACAGTACCGATAAAGGAACCAGAAAAAAAAAAGAAGAAATACTTGGAATTGTACGTACCTACCTAGTTAAGGTAACTATCCTTCACCCGGCGTTATCTAAGTGTTCGGGCGTAGGTATTTCATTGCGTTCGATAGTATGTAGGTAACTAGGAAAATTATTAATTAGCATTTAAACAAAATAAAAACATTATTATCGTATCGCCGTACGAAAGGAAAATTCGAATTGTAATTTACGTACCGTCGTAGCGTTAGTTCGATAGTAGGTAAGTAATTAAAGCATTTAAACAAATAAAATAATTTTAATTCTAAACGATTGCTATTTTAATTTAATTTAGTAGGTACTAATATATCTATTTTTTTTCCTGGCTTCCTTTGTCGATACTGAACCTAGCCCTAAGCTATGGCACGCAATTACTTTACACCCTGTATATATATATATATATATTTTAATGTATTTTTGGAATAAAGTATATTTAAATAAATAATAAATAAATATCTAAATAAAAGCCTCCAGTCATAAAGATCACCAACTTCTGATCTCTAATTTGAAAGTCAAACTGACAGCAGCTAGAACTCTCGAAAAGCGAAAGAGATTGGAAGTCGATAGTTCGAAGCTAAAGCTAGCGGTGAAAACACTGGAAAAAATGGTCAGATGCTAAACACGACGAGGAAATATCGCCAAACGTTCAGTGGGAGCGAGCCAAGGATGTCATCACGAATGCTATCACCGAAACAAATCCGCCAGCCAAGTCTCGAATACGACAGCTCTGGATGACTGACGACACTCTTGCTTTGGTCGAGGACAGATGGGCTATGAAGGCGAAAGGAGCAGACATCAGGACTATAAATTTGATGTCTGGCCAAATGTAGGCTGCATGCGCCCACTATCAGAGAATATGTGAGGAAATAGGGGTACACTCGGACCGCTGTGAATCGCGAGACCTCTAACAGAAGATCCGCTGCATAACCAAATCGCCAATCGACTTTCAAATCTTGGGCAATTGATGACAACAATGGTCATCGTGACAGAATTTGACCAAATTTCTGAGACCTGGAAGATTTGCTGTCTGTCGTTACTCCACGACCCCCAATCACAAAGTTCACAAGACATCGAGAAGAAGAAGATAGAAGTTCTGGAAATGTAGTGCTGGAGAAGAATGCTTGGGGTATCGTGGATGGAGTTTCGCACCAACACCTCTATACGCCAAGAACTCGGCATCAAAAAGAGTCTTTCTGTTCTGGTCCAAACGCACATCCTCAAATACTTCTGACACGTCTCGAGGCGTGAAGGTGACTATAGATCGCCTTACCGTGCAGGAGTAGAGTGGAGGGCACGAGAAGACCACGCGGACGGACGCTCACCCATGAGATGGACTGACCAAATTAAATCCGCACTAAAAACACTGAAATCGGAGTAGATGGCGAGAAATCGTGAGGCGAATCACATCAGCCGCTGGACAAGAATCAACATGAAGACCACGACTGCTCTGTCAAGAGTGATACGAAGAAGAAGTACCACAACTGAAATGTGAAAAATATAAACTTTTTACAAAAAAATAAAACAACTGACAGCGACGTCCCAAAAAACACTAAAAAGTGAAAAATTACTTTATTTCGGAAGTCGGTGGCAAAAAACGAAAATTCAAACCAAAGACACCGACTTCCAAAATAAAGTTATTTTTAGTTTTTTATTTGTAATCACGTTTTTATTACTCTTATGCTGTGGCCGGTTCTGCGTCTACCGTGACGAAGCTTCGTACAGTGATACGACACACGCAGATGTGACCAACCAGTATCGGTTATCGTCGCGATAGTTCGGGCTGCGTAGCACTTGTCGCCCGGCTGGCGGTACGCGTTGGTTATTTCGTCTGTTGTTTTTCGGACTGTAAACGCTCGGTCGAAATAATGGAGAATCATCTTGCTCTGTCATGATAGACGGCCGGGGAATTAAACATTTACTATATGTATCACTCTCGTTGCGTTCTGAAATGGTTTAGATGTGACTGATATTTAATGTATTTAAAGTGTAATATTTAAAAATAATTATTTGAATAATAATAATTGTACCTATAATATTTGCACGCCATGAGATACGGCAGGCATGTCGTGAACCACTTTTATTTAAGATCTTGCATGCATGTATTATTTTAATTCTGTATCACAAGTTTGAGCAAATAAGATTTCATAATCTCTTATTCTCTTGTCCTTCCAAAGTAGCAAAATTGACCAAAAACTGATCAACCAGTTCATTCAGATTGAATCGAGGTGTTTTTCGTGCACAGGAACTCGTTGTATTAAACCTCAATCGCCGCGCTACTGCCACAAAAATCCTATCAAAATATTGTATATTCTGGTACCAGCTTGCTAAAAGCTAAAGGATTTTCAATCTTATGTTCTCAACCACAGAGTTCATGCGCTGGAAGTTCCCGTACAAGCTAGTGAGCGCGATCGCGGACGCCAACGTAGACGGTTTCGTGTCGGACTTCGAGGACAATAAGGTGAAGGCGCTGATCTTCGAGGAGCGCCAGACCATGCGCCTCAGATACCTCATCACTGCATTCCACTATAGAGATAGAGTCGCTTTTGGGTGAGTCGCTTTACATTAGAAAGTTTCTATCATTACTTTGATAAACACATACATTTATTTCTTTCTTTATACCAAGTATTGCCAAGTAACTTTTTCTATTTTGCTCAACTTGGAACGGTCTACACCCTTGGAAAGGTATTGACTGCCTCGTTGGTCTAGTGGTCGCAAGCGCTACTGCTGAGCATGAGGTCCTGGGTTCGATTCCTAAGTCGGGCAAAGTATTATTGGATAATGTAAACATATCACAGTTAAAATATTGTTTGGTGTGTTATAATCTCTGTAGCAGCAGAGCTCTGAGCAGTGGTGGCCCAATGGTAACAGCCGTGATTTACGAGTTGAACTTGTAGGTCGTGGTAATTTGTGTAAATTATTTCATCACCCCTGCTCTCAAAACGGTGAAGGAAAACATCGTGAGGAAACCGGCATGTCCTAGAACCGAAACTACGAAGACATATATCCGCGTGGTGGCTCACTACCTCTCACCTGTGCTGTGCCCCAGCAGAGGCAGATTATGTTAATCTCTGTAGCAGTAAAACAATAAAATCTTTAATATGAATGAAAAAGTTTCACACAGTAGGTATAACTACGGTTCACGTGATTTTGTGTCAGGTACATTGTTCCTGTTTTTGGGCGACGAGAAACATATCGCATAGGGCCGATTTTAAACAGATAACTTTTGTCTGAGGAATTAAAATTGCGATTTGACAGCTTTTAAATAGATAATATTATGTCAATCCGACATATTTATTCTTCGTATATGTTGTTATCTGACGATTGAAAAATCAACCCTTTTCAATCGTCAGATTACAAAATATATATGCATACCTATCTGACACAAAAACTCTGCAGTTTCATAGACATGCGTTCCCACGACACCACAAACGTGACAGCCCGCTACAAGGTCCAGCGCCACATAGACACCATGGTGCTCCTCAAGGAAGACAGCACAGAGCCTGCCGCCACCGTCAGCACCACCGAGATCCCCACGCAGACGCTGCACCAGCTCATCGAGGCCAACCAGATGCTGACGCTGCCGCGACTGTCCTCACAGGTAACTTGGGAACTTGATCACCTGACGCAATTAATAAACATGTTTTTCGTGTCCGGAATAACTTTATTTTCCGATAGTTTTATGTGCATGAGAAACAGTTTGGGCCTTATTACAAAACAAGGTTTATCTTCAGATCCATCGAGCCATTTTTTTATTTTGAACTTTGTTTCGTTAAAGTTAAAGTCCTAATTACAATAACTGAGTGTAACCGATTCTAAGTTGTCTGAAACATTAGGGTTCGTTACATAACTTGGTGTATTTTTCTCCAAACCATCGTTCCTTCATCCGATGTCGTTTAATTCTGGTTTACTTTTGAAGAAAGTGCGTATTACTTTTTAATTGAGAATTTTTTCTGATGTTTCGACATCTCCCTTGACTCAGGTAGTAGGTAATTAATGTGGTAACTTTCTAGAGCGTTCTGGAGAGCGTGTGTCCAGTGGAGTGGCGCGCGGCTCGCCGGCGCCTGTGCTGCGTGCTCGTGTGCGGCGCGCGCGGCGCGGGCGCGGCGGCGCGCCGGGCGCTGCGCGAGCTGGCGCGCGCGCCGCCCGAGCGGCTGCACTACGCGTACGTGTACGCACACAAGCAGCCCGCGTTCATACATGCGCTGGCTAACGGGTCAGGTGAGGGACCGTGTAGTAATACTAGCCTATTGTTGCCCCACTGCAGGGCAAAGGCCTCTTCTCAAACAAAGGAGGCACGCAGAAGGCGGCTTCAGATTTCAACATATTTCAGACTTACATTATATAAATAATAGTAGATTGTTTGCATAGGGAGCAAACAACTATTTTTAAGGCGAGTGTTTCTTTCGCTGCGTTCAGGATTCTACTTTGGAATGCTTCGCTCTACTCTGGATTCAAAGTACGTCACTCGAGCTTAAAATAGTGTTGCTCCCGAGGTGAACACTACTTTTCATCGCCCTCTCCTCCCTTTATTCATAAGAAAAAAAAACGTGTGCGGGCCGACCATCTCTCACGTATGATTTAAAAGTAAAACAAAATTTTCGCAGCCGCCATCTTGGATTTACGTTTTGACCTCTTTATCGACTTTAGCAGCTTTGAAAACGATACCTGAATCATGAAAAATTTGAAAATTTTCGCAGCTGCCAATTTGGATTTACATTTTGACTTTACTAAAGGCTTTAGCACCCTCGAAAACTATGAAAATAACACCCATGACGAAAAACTAGAAAAATTTTGTAGGCGCCATTTTGGATTTACATTTTGACCTCACTATCGGCTTTAGCACCCTCGAAAACTATGAAAACGACACCCATGACGAAAAATTTGAAAATATTCGTAGCCTCCATCTTGTATTTACATTTTGGCATCACTATCGGCTTTAGAACCCACGAAAACTACGAAAACGACACCCTTGACGTATAAAATTTGAAAATTTTCACAGCCGCCATCTTGTATTTTCATTTTGATCTCACTATCGGCTATTTAATTGATTTTTGGTACAGAGCTTGAAAATGGAACCTAGTATATATAGGCAGTTAAAAGAAAAGCCCCTCTGTCGTATCAACGTTGTATATTAATATCAGTTTTTTTTATGTACGAGGGTCATTCAATAAATACTTAGCCTACAAAAAGTAAACGAAAATTTTGGAAAAGTGGCAATTTATTTTTCAACATAGTCTCCTTTTAGTTCGATACACTTAGCCCAGCGATGCTCCAACTTTTTTAACCCGTCCGAAAAATAGTTTTTGTCAAACTCTGCAAAATAGGCTTCCGTGGCGGCGATGACCTCCTCATTCGATCCATATCTATTCCCGGCGAGTGATTTTTTCAGATTAGGAAACAGAAAGAAGTCACAAGGGGCCAAATCTGGAGAATACGGTGGATGGGGCAGCAATTCGTAGCGTAATT
The DNA here is from genome assembly GCA_963853775.1 of Xanthia togata. Lineage (NCBI taxonomy): Eukaryota > Metazoa > Arthropoda > Insecta > Lepidoptera > Noctuidae > Xanthia > Xanthia togata. Next base: position 2,986,750 of record OY970802.1, on the reverse strand, counting down.
CGACCAATTTGGCCATGGCAACGGCAGACGTGTGAACCGGTGCGTTGTCGTGGTGAAACAGCACTTTTTTCTTCGCCAGATGGGGTCGTTTTTTCTTTAATTCGGCGTCGAATCGGCCCAATAAATCGGCATAGTAAAGCCCTGTAATTGTTTTACCCTTCTCGAGGTAATCGATGTAGATCACACCTTGTGAATCTCAGAAAACGGTGGCCATAACTTTTCCGGCCGATTTTACAGTTTTCGCCTTCTTTGGAGCACGTTCCCCGGTCTGGATCCATTGTTTTGATTGCTCCTTGGTCTCTGGTGTGTACCAGTGGATCCAGGTTTCATCGACGGTCACAAAACGACGCAAAAACTCCGCTGGATTCCGCTTAAACAGCGCCAAACACGTCTCCGATGTGGTCTCACGGTTGCGCTTGTTTTCTGGTCACACCAGTAAACGCGGCACCCATCGCGCCGACAGCTTTCTCATGCCTAGTTCCTCGTGAAGAATATGATGCACTGTTCCTTCTGAAATGCCTACAGTCTCAGCTAGCTCCCGAACCTTCAATCGGCGATCTGCCAATACGAGATCATGGATTTTTTTAATGTTTTCCTCCGTAGCAGCTGTTTTCGGTGCACCTGGACGTGGTTCATCAAAAACCGACGTACGGCCACGTGCAAACTCGTTGAACAATTCTTGACGGTGGCCATCCATGGAGAAGAGTCACCGTACATAGCATCCAAGCGCTCTTTGATTTCGATGCGCGTTTTACCTTTCAAAAATAGGAATCGAATCACCGAACGATATTGCTCTTTTTCCATTTTTGTAAAACCGATCGACACGTTCGCTTCCATAAGTTGTCAAATTAAAACAAATGAAGGGATTGGAATGAAAATTTGAAAAAAGAATTAAAAAAGAATGTGCTACACTGTGGTAAAACTCTTTTGAAACTACAGCGCCCTCTGGCGATGAGGCTAGGTACTTATTGAATGCACCTCGTATCTTTCGTATTATATTGCCAATGCTTATTATTTGGTCAGTGTTAATATTATTTATTCTTTCTTATTTTTTTAATACAGCAATGTTCGATATCTATTTTCTCCATGCTATTAATGGAAACTTAAACCTACAATAGCTTAGTATATTTTGCATAATGCCGTCCCCATAGAAAAAACTGTTATATAAGTAGCATCTGAGATTTTAATCAAAATATTAAAATTTGTCATTATTTTCAAATGGAAAAAAATTGTTTGGGCCAACCAAACAATTTTTTTCCATTTGAAAATAATGACAAATTTTAATATTTTGATTAAAATCAATCCCCATAGACTTCGTGGCATAATTCAAACCGACTTCATTTTTAATAGAAATATAATAAATAGCGATGTCACGTGAAAACTAATTCCAGAATTATTTTTATGCAAATGTGATTTATTTGTACACCACTTCACTGCACAAGAAGGTATTTTAAAATATTTAACTCGCAAAAACCGGTAAATAATAGTTGACCGCCGCTGTTGCCTACTGCGGACGAACTAAAAGCGTGAGCGGCGCAATCGGTAAGCCCCGCCCACCGCGGCGAAATCAGCGTTGGGTAATTTTTTAGAGCTAGGAATGCTTCCATGTTTATTTTCGTTCACTGCATTCAAATCAATTTTGGTCCCTGTTTACGAAGAACAAACTAGCTCTTTTTGAATAGATGTGATGAAATAGTTATTTGTGCAACAAGAGAGCAAAGTTGTTTTTTGCTGCGAGTGTTGATTTTGAATCCCGAAAAAGCGAAGGATTCTATAATTGAATCACGAGCGTAGCGAGTGATTCTAGGTTAGAATCCTGAGCACAGCGAGGGATTCAAAGACACGAGATGCAAATAACGTTGCTCTCGTGTAACACATACAACTTTTCACCTCAGCAGCGAGAACATACAACATTAAAAAAAAAAAACTGTGGAAATTTTCAGGAAAAAAGAAAAAGGAATCCCCACCTTTTTTTTTCAATGGTGAATTTTACCGGGTTATTACGTTGGGTGTGGACGGCCGTCGTTTAGCGGGTGTCTAAAAGTCATAACATATGAGTTACCCCTGTTGGTAAGAAAGAGAGAGAAAGTGTGAATTATTTGGTCACAATGAAAATCAGATGGCGGCAACGTCGAAAATTTTCAATCTTTTCGTCATTGGTGTCGTTTTCATAGTTTTCAAGGGCGCCAAAGCCGATAGTGACTCAAAATGAAAATCCAAGACGGCGGCTGTGAAAATTTTCAAATTTTTCGTCATGGGTGTCGTTTTCATAGTTTTCGAGGGTGCTCAAGCCGATAAAGAGGACAAAACGTAAATCCAAGATGGCGGCTGCGAAAATTTTGTTTTGGTTTTAAATCATACGTGAGAGATGAGAGTCGGACCGCACACGTTTTTTTTTCTCATAGAGGGTGATAAAAAGTAGAGTGTTCACCTCGGGAGCAACACTATAAAACTCGCCTTAAAAATAGTTGTTTGCTCCTTAGACAAAAAATCTACTATTATTTACTCTCACAATGGTTTTGTTGCACTTACAATTTTGACCAATATGAATTCACATTATTATATAAATGAAAAGAAAAATAAAAGTAACAAAAAAAGCAGTCAAAGGGTGTGTCAGTGTTTGCGATGTGGCCGGCCGCTAGTGCGCAGTCTCGCGTGGCCTTGTTGTGGTCGGTATCGCCCACACAGTTGATATTGACGGTCAAATGTAGTCCGTGTGAATAAACTATTCATTTTCATACAAATTAGAACCCGTCCACGTGTTGTCGTTGTGGTGTGGTGGAGATATGAATGATCGGGTCCTTAAACTGAAAAAAAAACGGGTTTTGAACTAGTGAACAGCCTTTAGGACTCTTTTGATAACATAGACTGATGTTCGATTCGGCACGGAAACGTATCAAAGGGTTGTGAATTCAGGTTGCCTGTGTATGTTATATCTAGAGATCGGATATTCGGATGCATATTTACCTAAAGTTGAGGTGTGTTGGCTATTATGGAAAGCACTTTTGTATCAAAAAAATCCCGGGATTCCGGGATCGACAGATTTAGAGTTCTGATTATAGAATTGAATGTATATTTACTTACGTTCAGGTGTTGGCTATTATGGAATTCACTTTTGTATCGATCGCAAAAATCTCGCGATTCCGGAATTGATACATTTTGTACATTTTGACTATAAAAATTCTAGCTACTGTTGTAAAGTAGGTTGCCAAATTCGCACAGCACACAGTGAAAAACAACTTGGTGCCTTGTGTTTCATTAAACAATGTTTACAGTAGGTATATTTTTTTATGTTAACACCGCAAAAGTAACCTTCACAAGAGGGCTGATAAGTCGTTTCTATACCATGTATCCGATTAGTTTTGCATTCCCGGATTTGATTGAATTCCGGGATTTAAGATAGAAAAAATAAATTAAGAAGCCACTTCCATAATTTCTTAGCAAAAATTAACTTTTGGTAAATATACATCCGAATATCCGATCTCTAGTTATAACATACTAGGTTTGTTTACAAGCACTTTGCTTCATGGTAGACCACCATACTATTGAACGCCGTATTGACAAGATCGCGCAGCTTTTGCTTCGCATGCTCAAAAACCCCTGTTCCTTTTTCAATGATGTTAGAAAACCTCACTTTCCTGAAGTTGTGAAGCATATGGTATAAAAAGAGATAAAGATTTTAAATTGGTCGTATTATACGCCTAGAAGGCTAAAACCTTTTTAAAGGCGATCGTTGCCCCACAAACAAGCCATCGGTCGCGTGCATATGTCAGTTTTGTCCAGAAAGCGCCCTCTGTCGGTGCGGCCACGCGTTCAGGTTCACCCTACAAAAAGTTCGTACGATCGTGTATTCGTGCGACAATCGCTTTTAAATAGGACGTGGAGTAAGATTTTGATCTCGTTTGATTCTTGCTTATATACACATCAATCAAAAATAAACTATAAAAAGAAACTGGTATTAGCGCCATCTATATACTATAGTAAAGAACTACGGTGCGTCGGTATTCCTACCAAAAATCGCTCAACGAGCCTAAAGAAGGTTTGACTTTATAAAAAACCTAATCGAACCCTCCACCCAACAGGCAGCGATATATCAGCAATGGAGCATCGCATCGTCATTATCTGGCGTCGCGAGGCCACCCGCATACAATACGAGTGGCTCAACGAGACGTGGCCCAGTTGCACCCACGTTCACTGCGCTAACGACCACTTCCCTTCGGACCCGGCGGTTAGGGATGAGCTACTGAAATACCATGAGCGGTTAAATGAGACGAAACGAGCGTTAGATCAGCTGATTAAGAGATTGTTGAAACCGACCGAGGTTATGGGGTATGAAGCTCATGTACAGGTTAGTCTGAACGCTACTTTGATCTAGTTGGTGAAACTTCACCGTGTGATGGGTTAAAAACTCATTACTTTTTATTTCGAAAGATGTATAAAGTCGTTGCATTACAGGCATAGTATTTTTATCTCTCGAAGCGACGCGCGCTTTACCAAGCGCTGTGAATGTGTGTATAAGCGCAGGAGCTCTCGGTACCGTCCAAGACACGGGCGAAGTTGGAAGTGTGTGTGTGTGTGTGTCAGTGTTATGTGCTGTCGCTACAAGTCTTCACACTCAAATTCACGGCATGTTTGTACACCTTGGTTACCACAAGTAAAGCGCGCGTCGCTGTGTGAGATAACAAACCTGTAGTTCTAGGGTTTTTACAAATTGGTAAATCTATACATATAAAAAAGAGCTGTGGACCCCTCAAAGACAAAAATTGTTTTTAACACTTTCACTGTCCCAAGGTAATTGGCATCCCTTATCACCATACGTCCAATAATAATATTGCATAATGATGTTTTATAAGGTCTGTTACCAATTCTATGACACCGAAAATTCGTCTTTTAAAAAATTCGTATATTCAAAAATGCATTACATTATATGCAATGAACGGATGTAGGAGCGTCACTTAAAGCTGAGTGCTGCTTAAAAACGCTGAAACAAACAATAGAACTTGTTCTATTATTTAAATAATTAGCTTCTCAGCGAGAGGGAGTGGGCTATAATCGACCACACAGGCCCAGTGCGAGTTGGTAGATGTCACACGTCTTCGAATACAATTCTATTATTTAAATTTGGTTATTTTGGCTAAAATATTGGATAAAAAAGAAAACTACTAGTGCATTACATGTCATGCACAGACGTATAGGGCTACGTCTTCAATGCATTACATGAAATGCATGGACAGTGAAAGTGTTAATTTACGTAAGTTGCAATCTTGAGTTTATTCGCAGATAGATGGGAGTCTCCAATGCTGCGACATTGGATGAAACTCCACACGGCTTAAAACTTGTACCTATGTCTACTAACACTAGTATTTAAGACCATTGTTACTAACACTATGGGCGTAGCCCGAAATAAATGATATAATAATAAAAGGGATGATGCCTGGGTCAAAAATAAGAAATTCTATTTAGTCCGTCAGTCAGATAATAAAAAAATATTCGTATTTTTTGCTTTATCATATTAATATAAAATTACTTGGATAAAACGCATTAAAGTTGGGGAGTGGGGGTTACACGAGGTTACACGAGTAAGTATAAAATCTACAAACTCGTGACGTCATGGCACATTTTAACTCAATGTGTCTCCGTGATCTTTTGATAACGTAAACAAGAAAAAATACGTGTATGCTATTTTTTCATAAACTACATGACGGACAATAAATATTTTTTAGTCATCATCCCTATTATAAAGTGATTTCATTTTATATCCATCTGGAGGGTCAATTATGACAGAAATGGTTAGAATGCAAAAAAAAAAACTGAAAATGTGACTAAAACTCACTGAAATTTCATTTTCTTATACAATAACTTTATTTTTACTCTTGTTTAGGAGCTGTTAGACGAGGCAGCTTTAGGCACAGTATGGCGCGCAGTGCTCAAAGTTTGCGAGTGGACGGAGCGAGCAGCCGCGGCCATGCGCACTCAACGAGCAATATCTGCTCTGTCTGTGCTCGCCACGGTGGCGCTTGTGCTCGCCGCTGGGTATCTCATGGCTTACCTAATGTATGTACACTTCTACTTAAACCAATATCAATCTTATTGTGTGTAAATTAAGTTGTCAAAATGATTTGTACGAATGAAAAGTTCATAAAACAGAAATAAAAACTGTATGTCTATGGACTAAAATTGCTTCTCCGGAATCACATAATAAGAAACTAAATTGTGAGCAGTTTAGTAAGTATGGCATTTAGAGTATCAATAATTGATAAACTTGACGTGTCATAGTAAAGCTAGGGTTTCCTAGAATACCGGTGGCCGCACGTAGTGGCCGCAGTGACGGCTGTCATGAAAGTGATGACAACGGCAAAGATTTACATCGTTAGATTCGCCCTACCGCGTCCTAAAATTTGTTTTGTTTAGACAAATCTGACACTTACGCAGTGACTTGACTTGATTGTCATGGGAAAGCTATTTAATAATGTCCGAGATCAAGAATAAGAATCGTTTATTTGCAGAAAATACAGGTGTTGTAAAAGTTGATGGTTTAATGTACAATTTATATTTAGCCTGTTTAGGGCATGCAAATTAATTTTACATTAATACCTAATAGTTACCTACTTATTTTAATAAGAATATAGGTACAGAAAAATACCTATGTTCTATATAATTTTTAAAATAAGATACATTTTAAGTTTATTTAAATAAATATTAAGTACACACATAACATAACAAAACTTAAACTTAAAATAGCATTTTATGTAACAACAATTCTTTAAAGTTAAACCAAATAGAACACGCCACAAAACAATAGATTGTTTTTTATGTTGCATAAATTCTTTAAGCTGTAAAAAAAAAACTATAGTATAGTTTTTTTTTTTTACGCAGTTAATTTAAAATTATTTAAGTGGGAGCTCCCTTATGATATTTGGTAACTTATTAATTTTTTTAATAAACATTAGAGTTGTATTTCAAAAACGAATTAAAACTCAATCTCCTTAGCACTGAAACTTTTTCGCGTGACTAAGCATGATGAGGGCAAGTCTAGCGATTTAAATCTTTGGGCAGCGGGGTTTAACTTTACGGCGTCAAAAACGCTCTCTAGGAAACCACACTAACTTACTATCATAAACAACGTTTCAGTGACGTCATTCGACCGTAAATTGCAGACACTGTGTGGCGGCCACCGGCCTCGTAACAGATAGCCATTTTCTAGAAAATAGCTGCGGTAGCCGCAGGGACCGGCGGACTGCCAAGTCATAGCTCTCGAATTCGAACCCAAGGCACGCACCTCTGACTTTTCGGATTCATGTGCGTATTGTACAATTATCACTTGTTTAAAAAACGGTGAAGGAAAACATCGTGAGGAAATAGGCATGCCCGAGAGACATTTCTCGAAGGCATTTAAAGCCAATCCAGAGGCCCATGGGCGGCATAAGATCTCTGACACTACGTTAGTCACTAATCAAACGAAAAAAAAAAAAGCCTAGAAAATTCTACAATCTAGTTTATTAAACCTACATTCATATCCTCTTTCACAGCCGCGTAGAAGAAGAATCAGTGCAGCGTCAGAAGGAAGAGAAGAAGAAACAGAACTGCACCACTAAGAAGAACAACAATGAACAGAGCTCTGAACTACGACTTCATGAGCTACGAGCTGAGAAGTATAACGGACTGGTTAGGTATGTATCCGTTGGAAATTAGTAGCCAAGTGACGTTGTATCTTGTCGATCACCTATAAAAAAATACAAGAATAGGAATGAATAAATTCGTCAATTTTAAATAATATTGAATGGAACGCGGTTTAAAAAAAAATAGATTTCGTATAGAAGTGAAATTGACGCCCCGAATCGGTTGGTTATTAGCGTGATTTCGAATATTTTCAACCAGTGTATTTACCCGGTACAGTTCTGACTAATCAATCAACTTTCAATCTAAAGAATAATACTCCCCGAAACTAAAGGTACTACATTCGACAAAATTAGCGTTTGACTACTTTCTAACCGACTTCCCAAAAAGTAGAATTCTATTCCCAGAAAGGTTATCAATTCGGTTGTGTTTCTTTTTATAGTTCCGTGCCCAAAGGGTGCAAAATGTTGCCATTTTAAATATTATAATATAAACATTTAGGAAGTATTGTATTTATTTTATTTTGTTATTTCTCTATATCGGTTGACATCATCACGTCTGTCTCGCTATGGGTCCCAGCATTATGCTGAGTGATGGCCTTTTTGCGTGGATGTGATGCATATTTTCCCCCAAATTGTTATTTTCGTGTTTTGTTCTTTCTTTGCGTCATGTTTACTGCAAATAAATGTATTTTCTTTCTTTCTTTATTACTTTTGACCGTCGTTCCCGCTTCATTAAATTAACCAGTAAATAGTAATTTAATGTTTTTTAACCCTTTACTAGGCCTAGGACAAATCCTGCAGTAATAATGTTTTTTTCGTAGATTTAGATGAGTGATAACGTTTGGTATGAGATTTTATGAATTATATTTAGAAAATAAGCTGAAAACCTGAAAAAAACCATGTGGGAAAACATAATCCCATTGCCTGTCTTGAATTTTGGGACATAGTCTAAATATGGGTCATCTTCATCTTCTTCTGAAGAAAATATTTTATTTAGTAAATCTTCTAGTTGACGATCGTTTATTACCTGAATAACAAAAAATACACAAAAGTATACCACTACCCACATTTTATATTTCAATAAATCCTAAATAAAACCCGCGGCAAAAACCTAGTATAAAATAAAGATTTCAATTCATCGGGCAATGGACATAATAACTCCCGCAATAATTAGGCAATCACAGGCTTAGGTCATATGGTTCCCCACATGTTTTATTTCGTTATATCATAATAGTTAAGAAGTTTTTACATATAATTTATGCACACATCACTAGAAAAACTCAAATGCTACAACATATCAAAAAATTGTACGACTTACCTTTCTCCGATTCGCCATAGCGAATAAAAATACGGTGCACTTGTCACAAAAACGTTGGTATACCGGCCGACCACAGATGAAATGGCTCTAAAAGTGACATTTACGTTCCGTACTTTTTTTTTTGTGTTACTATAAGTAATATTTCTATGTTGACTTTTTTGACAGATTGTGGGAGATTCTTTACCAAAACTCGGTAAAAGCTCCTAAAAATCAATGTGGGAAATGCTCAACCCATAGCCTGGTTAAGGGTTAAAGTGAAAGTTACATAATATATCCAGATTTCCTGCAATTCGATCCTTTTCTTGCAGACTATTGAAACCTGGGTGTCGAACGATCGTGTTGCTGGTAGATGTTCAGAGTCGCGTGCAACTGCTGTCCAAGTTCCATAAGATTGTGTGGCCTTATCGCAAGTAAGATTTTTTTTCATCCAAGAGTATATTTTCTTTACTTGAAGTCGTGTGGGGGGAACGGGTAACTTTCTGTATGCTAATGTTCATCTGAATGTTATGAACACAATTTTGATGAACCTATTGAAATTGATTTTTGTGTTATTTTTTGCTCAAAAATAAAAAGGCGACCACAGTTAGAGTTTGAGATAGGCTTTCAGGGCTTATTGTGAAACTATGAATCAACATACTGATATCCAAAGGAAATTATGCACTTCGGTAATCATTGTCTATCTTCGGAAATACGAACGCGCGATAATGAAATTTACAACCGAGAAATTATTCAGTCTATTTTGTATATTTTATTATTTATAGATTAACAACTCTATGCAATTTCAAATAAAATTTTAGTAACTGATGACGATCTCAAAACGGAGTAGTTAACCCGATAGAGAGAAAACTTACAGACAGTACAACACTTATCACAACCCCCGCAGGAACAAGACGCTGGTGTTCGCGTACCTGTGCGTGGAGCGGCACGCGGGCTGGTTCGCGCGCGTGCTGCGCCTGTCGCTGGGCGGCGCCGAGCTGCGCCTCAACGCGCGCAACTGCGTCGGCACCGTGCTGGCGCTCAACCCGCACCGCAAGTACTTCTGCATCTACCACGCCAAGCACCCCGAGTGCACCAAGCCGCACAAGGTACGCTACTCCGATACTTGCTGGTAAAGTTCACTCATCCTCTATAGAAATAGGAGGATCCTCCGACCAGACGGGTGTCGTGTCTGGCGGGAAACTGCCCGAGTCTTGATGTCGGATAGTCTTATATATGTCGTTCGCGCGGTAAACTCTAATTGCGCGATGCAGGATTTGTGTGACGTCATGTCTTTGATGCGTAGTTCATATAAGTGGCGATGTAACCGCTACACAAATAAATCATAATTACGCAAGTATTTTGATTGATGGCGTACGCATATCCAAGGAACAATCGCGTATCGTTGCAGGATTTTCTGTGTGAGTATCGACGTTGTACCTTTCGGAAACAGCGAATGTAAAAGTCCAAAATCCACATTCAGATAGCAACTATAAAAACGTGATCTAACCGTGACGTAAATGGAGATGTGTACCCATTTGTAGATTGTTGGGTTGCTGATTAAAAACTCAAGACTTCTGGGAGTTCAACCGTTATTTATTCATTTTTTTTACCCTTCTATTTATAAGATATCCTAAGTATAGGAAACAATTACAGGTTAATCAGCATTCTCAAAATGATGTATCTATGTTGTTATATTTCCAGCGCATGAGTCGCATGACGCGGTCGCTGGGCGAGGGCGGCACGTTCGACCCGGAAGCAGGCGCCTTCATCGGCTTCCACACGTCGCCCGACTCCTCCTCCAACGACGAGGGCTCCGACCCGCCCGTGCTCATGCAAGGTAAGCGCTACACATAATTCGGTGAAACTCCACCGCTTTGCCAGGCCCAATCACATCTGTGATGATTCCCGAACCAACGCTAAAAATCGATACCTACAGGGTGTAAAAAGACCCATCACTTAGCCGTTATCTACGGTTTCTGAAACGCAAAACATTTATTTCAATTAAACCATTTACAGGCACTTTTGAATTGACAAGGGGACTAATTAAAATGGAGCAAAAATGATTGCTGGAAAAATTGCTATTTACGGCAGCGCGCAATATAACTCACGCAAAACATGGTGCATATGGTTTCATTTAAAATTGTGTTTTCGTGAAAAATAAGAAACGAGGGAGTCTTACAGTATTCACATATGATTTTGTAACATCTGACATGTTGGCTGATAGTACCATCCCCCCGGAAAATGGGTTGGTACCATCTAACGGACAACTCTAGCACCGCGCGTGCTTATTGGTCAATTCAAATAGCACGCGCTTCCTCGGCTTCCTGTTACACAATTCCGTCCCTTTTCACGAAGGAAAGATGTTACACATCTAAAAGTTGAAACTTTGAGCTTCAACATCTCAGTAACCAAGTACGGTCCAGTACAAAAAAAAAACACAACGACGGGGAGTTTAGGTGACTCTGGGCTTCGTTAACCGTCGTCCGACGTAAGACGTAATATTTTTTTCTTGAAATTGTAATAGGAAACAAGCATATCGCCATTTTTTTTTCTGATCGCAGTTTTTCCATCTTTCTTTACAGAGAACCTTCTAGACGGGCTCGAGAACTGGCTGGACCGACTATTCGAAGGCAGTACCCACCGCTATTACATCAACTACTGGCCTGACATGACCACCAAGTGAGCCACGAGCCACTGCGAGCCAATCACAGTGAGCCACCAGCCACAGTGAACCCTCAGTTTTGTTTAGTCTGTACACGTTGACGCTTTGGCGTAACTGGGAACGAGGGAAGTGAAGATGTATAGAGTTTTTGTTGTAAGGTTGGCATACAGATCGATTTGACAGACAGGTTAGGGTTGCCAACCTTAGGAAGTTGGAATGTCTTAAGTGCCTGTATTTTCATGTTTGTTAGTGGACTGTTGGCTTGAAGATGGTTATGTGCGGATTCCACCAAGAAACTGAACGCGATCAGCGCTTCTAAACCGCGTTCAACGGCTTTCAGTGTCAATATTCCGCAACAATTTTGACAAACTGACAGCTTGTAACGCAGTTTAGATGTGCTGAACGCGTTTAGTTTCATAATGTGAAAATCGCCCTAAGACATGAAAGATTCAAGTCAAAGCGAATGTTTTACTGTTATTTCACTTAACATGTTTAGAGAAGTTTTAGTTAGTATTATATTACAATATCCTTTCGGGCTTCCTTTGAATTGACTAATATTAAGTCAATTCGCAGTTTTTATTGTAAAATATAAAAGATTCCTAGTTACGCCAGAACGCAACATGGTTCACCAGTTATTTTAATAAAATTATTTCTTGTATTTTTTTTCGTCGTTTTTAAGAAAATATACTGCCCGGTTATTGCCGTTTTTGACCATAGATTATAAATAAGTGTGATAGTTATTCGTAACGGTTTGCCTTAGAGCTGATACCCAAGGCAAGAGTTTCGACAACTCTGCCGAATCGTAGCTCGAAAGGATAGTAAGGACATTGTAGATTAACGTTGAAATTAAGTTCAAAAGTCCTTTCGACGTACGAATCGGACAGTTGCTAAACGAAAGGGCTGTTTCGCGACATCCGGATAAGTACTGGTTAAGTTATCTGGCAGATAATTTCATACAATATCATGGTAATTTGGTTACGGAACCAATGTTCCAAAACGAAACCTTTTATTATAGAAGTGAAACTTTTTAAGCGACGATTGAATAATTGGCCGTGAATTGAAAGTCAAATTTCAAGGACGTGTTTAGGCACATTTTGTAAAACCCCTACTACACTACTCGCGAAGTTGCTGCGACGAATTACTCGTCGAAGTTGACCGAAGTCCGAAATATGTGACTACACATTCGTGCGAAGAACTACAAGACGCTTCGAGTCCTTTGACTCGGGCGCGAAAACCGACAACGATTGGAAGTCGCGAGCGGAGGTTGCACGAAGCTAACTTCGATCAACTTCGCGAGTGGTGAAGTGCAGGCTTTACATGAGAGAGAGGAAAGATATAAATCTCTGTCTCTCACACTTAATCTTTATTTTTAAGTAGTTTCACTTGACCGGTGCTGTACGCGCAATTTTTTTTATTCTTTTCTTGGGATACTGCCTATCCGGAGGTGGTGAAATAGGGCCCTAAGTATTGGGTTATCGCTTTCTCGTAATGTGGTACTTTCGTTGTGTGGCTGTACGGTGTAGAACAATAGATTCGATCGACACAGTCGGGTGGACAAGTGTCATACTGATCAATCGCTTTGGGTACACTTCTGTTGACAAGGGCTAAATGTAAGACCGAAGTTAGCGTAGTGATATATTGTGTGTCCTTTGTTAGTGATTGACGCTAAACGTATTTGTTTATTAGGCTCTTCAAGAATGAGTACACTATAACTACAATTTATAATGGGATTGTACTGTATTTAATCGGTCCAGTATCGGTATATATCTTTACTGGTCGGTATGTAAGTGATAGCCTAGTATTGTGAACGTCGGACTTCCAAGTTATAGGTCTCGAGTTCGAAACCAATCCATACACCTCTGACTTTTCGGATTCATGTGCGTATTGTATAATCATCACTTGCTTCAACAATGGTGAAGGAATACATCGCGAGGAAACCGTCATGCATGAGATTTTTTTCTCGACGGCACGTGAAGCCAAGTCAGAGGCCCATGGGTGTCACAAGAACGGCCCCAGGGGGTCTACTCCCTAAACGAAATTCGTAGTTTCGGCCGAAGAGACGAGCGCTTCGCTCTCCGTCTCTCTTAACGTATATCCGTAACGTATATCCCGTAAGTAACACGGAGTACGCGGCGCTCGTAACTTCGTCCAAAACTACGGATTTTGCTAAGGGAGTAGACCCCCAGGTTATGCACTAACCACACGAAAAAGAAACAAGATCAATCGGTTGAGTACATTCTATACGAATGTTACGTAGCACAACTCTACTGACCCTCTCGATATTTTCTGGTCTAGTGACTGCAGGGAGTGAGGTCTTAGGTTTGATCCCCGAGTCGGGTAGTTTTATCGGAATTTCCGTTGAGGAAAGTTCATGCCAATACTCCATGGGACTTGTCTCATAACTGGCATAATTGTGTATGTGGTATACAAATGTGTGGGTGTGCTATGCATGGGTGCTTCTGACATTTCATAAGTGCCCATGTAGGTTTATCTAATGTTTATTCAAATCCTTGTTTCCGATTGATGTTATTTACACATAAACAAACATCAACTTTATAAGTAAGTCTAAATAAAGTTGATTTTAGACTGGCTCGAACTATTGAAAAAGTCATTAAAATAATATGAAGTTTTAGCGCAAGCTGAACCGTATGTGTAGGCATTACAGTTGTTTTTTCTAAAATTCGTGTTTGTTTACATGTTTGGCAAATAAATTGCGAACGCAGAGTACACTAATATTATAAAGAGAAAAGATTTTTATTTCGTTTATAATGAATAAATTCAAAAACCACTGGACCGATTTAAAAAAATATTTTAGCAGTAGAATACTACACTGAGTAAAATAGGCTATACTTTATAAAGATATTTCGCGCGCGAAGCCGCTGGCGGAACTAGTGTGAAACAAAATCATTTAATTTGAAAATCTCCCTAACTATGTATAAGTACAGACGCCAGCACATCAACCTACCCGAAACTGTCAAATTCCCAATCAACTTTGAACCTTATGCTTTCGTGATAAAATCGAAAATCTATTAAATAAATTTGACACATTGTAGTAGGTTGATGCGCTTGCGTCTGTACAAACGATTTCTAGCCACATCACAATGGTCCAAGTGCCCTTAGTCAATAGAAGTGTGCTTAAAGTCCTAGGCCAAATTGTATTAGTGCCTATGTTGGATAGTTAGGCGAACTGAGTCTCCTACTCTAGGTATTAGCTTTATTGTAGCTCGGATGTTGAGATTTAACATTCGGAGGCCGGTGTCTGTGTCTGTATTTTTACTAACTAAATGAAACGAATCACATATTTTGATTAATTCAGTTCTGTTTGAAAAACTTTTGTAATGTTTTCTTTTTATTGTCAAATCATTAATTTTTATTTCAGTGTTCACGTATTAAGAATGGTGAAATAATTAAAACATTCGTGCCGAAACGAAAAACCTTAAATCGCCTACTAAAATGTTCAAACCTGACGTTATGTCTGTCATCTGTGCACTTCTGGAAATCCAGGCGACATTAACGTTACCTTAATATAAACTTTTTTTTTTTTTTGGGTGGGAAATCATCAAATGACGTCTCCCGCTCTGGGTGGAGCGGGAGGGCGTGTCAGACTCTTACAGCCTTACTAATAAAAATAAGTTAAACATCTGTTTAACTATTGTATTGTTATACAATGTATAAGCTGTGAATAGGCGTTACACACTACTCTTACTAATAATCAGTGTATACACAATGCATAGTTACCCACTGCTTATGACAAAAACCACTGGCAACATTAGAAGGTGCGTTCTAAAACTGGTAGTGCGTACCATCATTGTCATTTTTTCATTTGGAAAAACATTCATAACTTTAGACTTATAAGTTTAAAAAATCTAAATTTAAAGAATTACGTCCATTTTATTTCCAAAACTATTGATTTTGCATTCTTTTACGAATTAAAAAAATAGATTATTGTCACTACTGATGCATGCATTAGGTTAAGAACGCAACAGTAAAAGCTGTTATAGAGCGCTTTCCGAATTAGAACATAATCGCTCACAGCGCTGACACCGATAATTGGCGTTCCGATTAAGATATCACGATTATGACAGCTGAGGGCTGTCAATAATTCGGAACGCTCGTGAACGTGCTCACGGTACTCGCTCTACGTCAAAACTTGCATATCATATTTCATTGTGTGTATATACACATTTCTTCTTCTTCTTTGGGTAGGTGGCGAAGGGTAGCTGTAGCGGTTACACCGCCACATACTAACTACGCATCAAAGACATGACGGCACACAAATCCTGCATCACGCAATTAGAGTTTACCGCGCGAACGACATAGATCGAAGACTATCCGACATCAACATTTGGGCAGTCGGCCCGCCAGACACAACACCCGTCTGGTTGGAGGATCCTCCCTTTTCTATGGTGGATGAGTGAACTTTACACCCTGTTCCTCATGCCCCTAAATAGCAAGAAACACAATTTCGAAAATGCCACGTTAGTTCAAAGATAAGATGCGAGTCAAAACAAAACAGCACAACTGTCATTTTTGACAGCGCTCACGGTGATATTAGTAAAAAGCTTGGTCGGCGTTATCGCAAAATGGCGTATTTCATGACGTCATCATCTATGACGATTCAAGACACAACGTTATCATGCCCACGTTAATACGGTACGGTTGTTAGCACGCTCAAATCGATTACAGCGTAACTCGGAATGCACCCATAGTCAATCTTGAACGTCAACATTTAACAAAGCGAATTCAGTACGACTGAAATGATAAAAATTATGAAGATTTTTTTTTCTATAATATTAAATGGCTGAAACTAATGACATTTGACTAATTCAACAATGTTCCTTGCATATAGTTTGCTGAACCTTTATTTAAATCGAAACTCATTTTCTTGCAAACAGCAAGGATCATAACGATATTTATAACATTTCCTTTTATGATTGTCAATTACATCTAAAATATCGAAATATTGTAAATAATCCATGGTTTTCAAACTCAATACGACAAAAGCAACTAGTTATTATAGGTTATACATTCGCTATACAAGGTCCGAGGGCTGAATAACGGTTGTACAAATTCTCTTTGATTAATGACATCTATTACACCAGATGTATACAACTGAAACGTCAAATATCGTTTATTGGTAACGTTGATGTTATAACCCCGATATACGTCGTGCGTAAAAGTTTATTAGTAAGGCTGTTACTGACTAAAACCCACCCGTGTTCCTTCTGTTGCCTGTGCAATGCCAGGGGGCCACGGTATCCCTTTCGGACTAATCCCGCAAACCTTAATATAAACCTGGGTCCTAAAATATGAATGTAATCATGATTCTGTTGCGAAAGAGGGATGGTGTTATTGGTCATCTATACCGCCGTCTCTCTCTGACACTGGAAAAATTATAGCATTATTTTTTATAATAAGACCCCAGACCAGTACACACACCGGCCCAGTTCGATAAAAAAAAAAGTAAAAACAAAATATTCACACTTTTATATAAATATAAAACTAGCTGTAAATTAGCAGTTTGTCTTCACGATATCACAATAACTAGTGTTATAGAGTACCTACGATAAAATAAGGACAGTATTACGGCACTGCACCTAATTGTTGGTAAACACTGATAGACTCCGATGTCTATTGCTATTACTATGATAAATAGAGGATACAACAAGAAGCCGCTCGCCCGATGAGTTTTCCCATCTGCATAAATTACGAACTTCCATACACTTGCTACTCTCATATTTAACTCCTTTAGGGAATTAATTTTCAGTTATCCTTAGTGACCTTCGTTATATAAAGAACCCCCTTTTTTTTGTGTGTGGTAAATGATCAAATAACTTTTCCCGCTCTGGGTGGAGCGGGAGGGCGTGTCAGACTCTTACTGACTAAAACCCACCTGTGTTCCTATTCTGTTGCCTGTGCAATGCCAGGGGGCCACGGTATCCCTTTCGGACTTTCCCGCAACCCCGGCAGGCAATGGTCTCATCGGACCCCTTCACTTGGTGACATCTCTTTGAGGCGCGCGTGGAACACAACGCGCCGTATATAAAGAATCCCTTGTGCTAAGTTTCATTTTTGAGACCTAGCAGTTTAGGCTGTGTGCTGTCTGGCAGTGAATGAATTTAAGATTTTATAAAGTAGAATATACGTACTTGCCTTGATTCTCAGCTTGCTGGACATTTTGGCTCGAAGTTGTATTATTCATTCATAAGAATCTCATATGTCTGCCTAGCCTTTCCCAAATATGTGTCTAACTGGATGAAGCTGAATACCAGTATTTTACATGGAGCAACTACCTATCTGACCTCCACAACCCAGTTACTGGGTAACACGGTACCCCTTAGTAAGACTGGTCAAGAAGAACCAATGAAGAATCTCATATGAGTAAAAACAGTAAATTTTGGCCATGTTTTTATTACCTCCATACATAATGCCAAAGCACTTTAGCATCGCACCATAATAACTTTTAATTTATTAAATAAAGTACAAACATACCGTGCCATAATTTCAATTAACTTTCAAAATAGCAATAGAAATCGGTATCTATCACGATATGTAATAGCCACTTTACACGTTTTTAAATCTTTATACATTCTACCTAGTAACATTTGATTGAGCTTCGTAATTGCCTGTTGAAAGCTAGAGAACAATATTATTATAATGCTCGGAAAAGAGGTCTTGATTATTAAAATTATACAGTCATTTCTTTGACCGCTTTTGTTATGATCTAGAAAGCTATAAAAAATCTTAAAAGAAACTTCTACATATTGGTAGAATTATAGCCACGATAGGAGACATTTATGTCTCCAAAATCCCAAGTAGAAAAGAGACTAAAGGCTCGGCGAGAGAGAAAAAAAGGCTCTTCGGACGTCTGTAAATCACTGAAAATAAGAATCGTTTTCCAATGTCATCTAATGATTCTGTGGTTTGCTCTGAGCCTTTTATGCAAAACTTGGTCCAAGCAACGACAAACATTTTCTCGGATTGCTAGACAAATCGCTAAATTATATTAGTATTGAAATAGATAATGTAGTATTAACATAACTTTGTTTATATTTCAAACAAAATCTTGTTTATTGTTCCTGTGAGTGAAGTCGGTTGTCCCGAACGATGTACTAGTCAAATGTATTACCAAATGTTATATTTATAATTTAGCTAAATATTATAGTTGTCGCCATTACATTGTTAGTTTGAACGTGTCTTGACAAACTTACATGCGCAGCGCCACAAAGATTTGTAGTGTTATCTCACACCGGACAGACATGGCTATAAAGGGTGTAAAAACCGCATCACAAAGCCCTTATCTAATTTTTATGTACATCAAACTACGTAACATTGAGCAAAAAATATAGCTGGTAAAAAACTATTATTTTTGGTGTGAAAAATCGCTGTTTACGGCAGCACGCAATGTAACGTACGCATGCATTGTGTTTATAGGTTCATACAACGGTAAACGAGTTGTGCGGGGTATCTAAAGTTAAATAATGAAGTATGTGTAGTAATTAATAACATAAAAAAGTTGAACTTTGACCTTCAATATTTCCGTAACAGAAGGTTCCCAGTAATGGCTCTATAAAAAAAATGTATTACAATGGCAGGAAGAACAAGTGAAGCTTCGTGCAGACTAGCGCGACGCGACACCGGCTATTGTTATACCGTGAGGTTTTCTTAGAAATTGTATTGTTCGAGTCGCGTCGCGTCGCGTCGCGCTGGTCTGAACGAGCCTTGACTCGGCTTCGTTATGCGTGTTTTTTTACCCGATATTTTACGCATCTATTCATGTCTCGCTTCGGCGCAAGATATAGCCACAACATCCATTACGTCGCGCATGTTAGCCCAGATGGTCGAAAGAGTGTTTATATAATAAGATAAGATATTTACAATCTTGTGTTTCAAATCGGAATGATATATCGACTGTCACAGGTTTTCAATTGTGTCACTAAAAATGATATGGACGTATTATTATTTTTATAAAAATATAATTTCCCATAACTACATATAGTTATGGGAAATTATATTTTTTCTTGCCAATTAAAGTATTTTTGTCTTGTTTGTTTGCATTGTATTTATGATAGTACAGTTATAGTATTTCGTTCACGTATATTTAAATAATAACTTTAAAACTAAATATAATTTTGTTCTTCTGTACTTCTGCATAACAATTACATTAAGGAATCTTTTTTGTTTTCCTATTTTTCGACATTGTGTATGGTAACAATCAAGTGCATTTTATTACAAAATGAAATTGTTTGATAAATAAAAAGACAAATATGTATAAACCTAACAAAATGTATAATTATTGTGATTGTTTTCATTGTAGGTATTTGTTCAATGTTGTTTATTGGTGGGACTTGTTAAAATGTACAAGTCTATGTTTGTTGCACGTTATACAACAAACATCCATTCTGAATGTTGAGATACTATCATCTCAACTTCAAAACTAACTTTGTAAATCAAGTTTGCGATTAATTCATTTGTTATAAGTACGTACATCATTGTTGTTATTATTGCACTTGTTGAATGTTTACTTTTTAAATGTCACAGTTCTATGTTGCCATAATATCCTTTTTGAGGAAATTGTGATATATAACCTATATTATGTTTGAGATAGGAATGCTCTATCTCTCTCGGAATGCAGCTGTCTCGTTCCCCCAATACGAAACTGTATAAATGTGCTGTTTTACCTGTGTTGCCATGTTTTATAGATATAATTATCACCACGTTGGGTGTCTGTATATGGGTTGTTGGAAAAGCTTGTCTATTCATACTAAAATATAATTATTGTTGTATTTAAATTATTTTTATTGTTAAGATACACTAAATCTATCCTTTATCTTAATTCCAGTATCGATTTGTACAATAAATGATTAAATATTGTTCTTTATTTTTGAATTTTATTTTATTTTTTGTAAATTATTTCATCACCACTTCTCTCAAAACGGAAGGAAGGAAAACATCGTGAGGAAACCAGCATCTCATATTAACTGAATAGTAGTCTATGACCAGCATGTCCTCGAACGAAAAATTCGGAGACATCCACCAACCCGTACTGGGACCGCGTGCTAGATTACGGCCCATTCGCTCTTACATACAGAAAGCCCAGCAGTAGAAACATAATACGCTGATTATGCGCTTATTTTTTCTTGGCAAAATGCTGCGTGGCCTTTTGCAGTTGCTTGACAACTGATACATTTTTTAAAAGTTATTTTATTTTATCAAATGGGAACAACAAACAGCTACATTATGGGATATTACAACATGATAATATAAATAATTTAAATAATAATGTAGCCCACAGCGCTGTTCACAGATTACAGTAATGAGTAAACCTTAAATTGCTAGGAAAAGCTGTTCATGCATGACAGTTAGAAAACATTACAAATACAAAAAGAAAAAAAAAGAAAATCAAGTATTATTCCTACTAATTATGAAGTTACGAAACCACATAACATTAATATAAGAGCTTAAGTGTATCATACAAAAGGCTGCGAAACTTTTGCATGGAGCATGTAAATATATCTATGTGTTCGAGTTCTTTATTGTATGATGCTGCCATTCGCCGAATTGGTGAACGTTCACCAGTATTAGATCGGCAGGTATCTATTGCAAATAGTGTACCTGCACGCACCTGGCGTCTATGAACAGTTCTGGGGACAGCATAACACAGTACATTGTTCAGGTCGATACAGTCAAATTTGCCATTAACAATATTATACAAGGTCATTGCATCTAATTGTTTGCGTCTGGAGCTGAGCGTCAGAAGTATGTATTTATCGAGCAATTGGTGATAAGGCAAATACGTTCTGTGACATCTGTAATACATTACACGAAGGAATTGCGTTGTACATTCTCTAGCATATCTATATATTTTTTATAATACGGGTTCCAGATGGGCACCGCGTATTCAAGCTGTGAGCGGACTAGAGCTTTATATAGGCAGAGATACGAAGAGGTCCGTTTAAAGTCGTGGGTTGATCTCATTATAAATCCATACATCTTGTATGCTTTATTAATGATTTGTTCTATGTGTAAATCCAAGCAGAGTTTAGCATCAAGCAATATACCCAGGTCACGTACTGAGTCAGCTTTATTCAGAGAGATACTACATAAGGAGTACACAAACCTAATAATGTTTTTATTTTTGGTAAAATTTATATAGTTGCACTTGGGAATGCTTAGAAGAAGCTTACTTGTGTAACAATAGTCCGTCAGTCTGTCCAAGTCCTCTTGGAGAAGATAGCAATCCTCTATATTTCGAATGGGTCTGTATACCTTAAGGTCATCTGCATATAACAAAAATTTCGAGTTGCGAAAACAGTTACCAATATCATTTATAAAGATAATAAATAAAAGAGGACCAAGAATAGAACCTTGAGGGACGCCAGAGGTAACCTGAATAGCATTAGAGTGGTAACCGTTGATTACAACCCGTTGACAGCGATTAGTGATGTAGGAAATGAACCATCGCAACAAGTTACCCCGAATGCCATTGAAGGCTATTCGGCTCAGCAGTAATTCATGATCCACCTTGTCGAAAGCTTTCTGAAAGTCCGTGTACACCGCATCAACTTGTATACGATTATCCATCTTTTCAAATAGACCGCTGGAGAAAGCTAATAAATTTGTAGTTGTTGATCGTTTTTTAACAAACCCATGCTGTTGTTCTATGATGGCGTGATGTAGAATAGGGTACACTTCGTTGTGTACTAGTCTTTCGAAAAGCTTCGACAAGGTGGACAGAATAGAAATTGGTCGGTATTGCTCAACACTATGTTTAGATCCGGCCTTGTGTACAGGCGTGATATTAGCTTGTTTCCATACCGTCGGCATGACACCTTCAGTGACGCATTTGTTATAAATTATGGCTAAGGGTCTACATATGACAGTGGCAGTATTTTTGAGAAAAAATGCAGACTTAGTTGGATCCAGTGATTTCAGTTCTGTCATTATTGTTTCCTCTTTGAAGTGAAGGTCAGAAATAACTATGTCATTAGACATTGTTTTAGAAGGTGGCTCCCATCGAGAAAGGGCAGGTGAAGTAGGCTCATATACGGAAGCAAAGAAATCGGAGAAAATGTTGCAAATCGATTGAGGATCGTTGGATACAACGTTGTTATATTGTACTTTTGCCGGTATACCGGGTTTGTCTTTGCGATTTGCAACATAGACCCAAAAGTCTTTAATATTTTTATGAATGCCATCCTCAATTGACTGAATTATTTCGAGAAACATTTGTCACAATTTTCCTTAAATAAGGCTCTGTACTGAGAAAAAGTTTCGTAGTCTGCAAGGTTGCCATACTTTTTCCATTTGACCCATGATTTTTGTTTTTTTCTAAATGTTTTAATTAAAGATTTTGTGAACCAGACTGGAAAGCCAACGGTTCTGGATGCAGATAGTGGTGTGTGCTGCTTAATAATTTCATCGATCTTATTATAAAATAAAAATGTATGTGTAGTAATGGTAGGACAACCAGTCAGCCCAGTTCACATTATTCTAGTCCATACTCCAGCGAGTCTATCCAGTCCAGTGCTAGACTGGATCATATCGTCTACATCAGTGTTACTCTAAGTATGGGGCTCTCTACGAAAATACTTGTTCATTGTTTATTCAGTCAATAGTTATGACGGCACAGTGGCGCAGTGGTTAAAGCAATTGACTGCTGCACTGCGTGTTGCGGGTTCGATTCCCGCACGGAACAAATATTTGTATGACCTACAAGTAGTTGTTCCGGGTCTGGCTGTTTGCGTGAGTTTAAATGTTTGCAAACGCACGGGACCCACGATACAGGAGAATTTCCTAGTGTGGGACAAAAAAAAAACCTTTTTTTTACAGACTGCAGACCCCAGCTTCCTCAAGAACTAGGTAATTTTAGATTTGGCGGCATTTGCCTTAATCACGACGTGTCTATGCAGGATACAATGGAGCTACAACTAGGCGCTTTACTTTTTATTCGTGATACTGCTTCCAAAAAACAATGGAACAAGTTATGCAACATCTGCAAAAAAACGGCGATTAAGCAAATGCCGTCAAATCTAAAATGAGCTTTGAGGAAGCGAAGTAAAAAATAATGAATTTCGTCAAAACTTGTCCACTACAAACATAAAATACTACTGCTCTTTATAGAAGTGAAATGGTTATCTCTTACAAGGCTATTTGAACTTGGACCAGAGTTTAAACTGTGCGAAATAGGATTCTCAACTCAACTTAAAACTAAAAATAAAATATTTACCGCTATGCCGAACCTGACATGCGACTTCAACTCTCTTCAATAAAGGTTGACATCAAACAATTGATGAAAAAGTAAAAAATCTATTTCTTAACCCCATTAAATGCAAATGTGTTATTGTCAAGTACAGACGCCAGCTGAGGTCAACCTGCCCGAAACTGACAAATTTTCCCAATCAACTTTGAACCTTATACTATCGTAATAAAGTTGAAAATCTATTAAATAAATCTGACAGATTGTGAATGATGTGCTGGCGTCTATATAAGAATACCCAGATAAAACCAGGTTTTGATTGGCCGTCTACACTGTTCCAGTGACGCTGTAATGGTCTGTCAAACCAGTCATTGGACTGAATTGTTCATAGGAGTGGATAGCACAGGTTTGATCGCTGGACTGGAATAATGTGAACCGGGCATATCGCATTCCACCCGCCACAGAATTTGGAAGCTCAGTAGCTGGTTATGATATTATAAGGGTTTATTTATAAACGTTGCTTCACGTTAAATAATGATTGACTGTTTACAAGGGCGGATCCAGGATTTATTTACTACTTTTATGCCATCATGCGCAAGAGAAGTGCATCTATGCTGCGGCGATTCCGAGGTAGTCCGAACAATATTTTGGGTACTCTGGCGGACAAAATAGATGGGCCGTTTATTAGGCACTGGGCTGGGAGACATGTGCGTACAGACGTACATGTGCAAAATTAATTGTTGTTTTGTTTTTAATTTTTTAACTAACAATAGTCTAAGGCAATACTAACACATTATGGATCCTGTAATCTGAAATAAAGAGTTATTATATTATTATTTCTGGGAGGGGCACACGGGCCTGTCAGGTTTGGTTAGGTCAGAAGTATCCCCCGCATTTGGAATTGCACAATGCACGTGCCCCTGTGCCTCCCCACCTGGATCCGCCATTGACTTCACTGTTTAACCATACATTTTTGACAGTTAATTAACCGTCTCTTAACTATAAATAAAGGGGATTATGCAAAGGGCGCTGACCACCTTGTTTTCATTTCTTGACTCTCCCTCTTCCCCTAGTTATTTGGCCCCCCACTTTCAGTACCTACATTTGCGCCAACCACAATAGAAATCTACGTTCATCTCACAATCGTCTTCTTCAATGTCCCACTCACCGCACAGACTTCATTCACTCTTCATTCTTCATTCAGTCTATCTCTCTGTGGAATGCTCTCCCCGAGGAAATCAGGATGGCGAAAAACCGACTATCTTTTAAAATTAAAGTTCGCGAGCACATTCGCAAGAAGCTGGCAGTATCATCACAACGGTAAAATTTTCCCATTGTTTGTCTTACCTATTTGTGCTTATATTTATATATAATTAGGTGTATTTATTATATTTATAGTTTTTCATAGGTATATATGTATATCTTTATATTTAAACTAGCTGACCCGCGCAACTTCGTCTGCGTCACAGAGTGGTTTAAGTAATGAATTTTCCCAGTTTTTTCGCAACATTTTTCATTGATGTGCCGCTCCTATATCATCATAATAGCCATAGCGTTGCCCACGACTTCGTCCGCGTAAATATCATTATCGTGGTTGGATAAATAATATTACTATGTCCTTCGATCTTCGTCAAAATCGGTTCAGTAGTTTAGCCGTGAAAACGTTACAGAGAGACAGACAGACAGAGTTACTTCAAAAACTGTTATGACATAGCTGTACCAGCATTTTGATGAAAAACCTAAAAAAAATGGAACTATAGTAAAAAATGGCACGGGAACAGGAATAATAAAGGAACGTTGGGTAAAAAAAAGTATTGGGGGTCTTATAAAAATGTGGGTAAATAAATTAACGATTATATAATTAGTAGTATTTTTTTAAGGTATTTTAAAGTACTTCAGAGTAAATGATATTTTTTAGTTTTATTTTCTTGTGGTAGAAGAACATACTGATTTTCTCCGCAACCTGATCTTGATAACGCGACATATAGTTTGTCCATGTGAAAAGCAGTCTTAACGTAAATCGATTCCTACGTGTTTAAATGTTTGCCCCTGTGCTTTATTAATTGTTACGACAAAAGATACCTTAACGGGAAATTGAATTCTTTTAAAAATTAAAAGGTAAATCATTGGGAATCATTGGGATGCGAGGTATTAGCACTGTTTGACCAACTGCTGGACCAGTCAAAACTAATGCAACTCGCAGAACTACCGGGCGGCGGCAGGCCAGCGCCACTTCCCCTCACCCGCCGGCCAGCGTCCTTCCCCCTCACCCGCCGCGTCTTGCGCGTCATGCGCACGTGAACCCGCACATATCTATTTATTTTGTTGCGGAGTTCTTTTAAAATTATTATATCTCATAAGATGTTCATTGAAATCAAGTGATGTCAAGGACAATTTTGTTTACATTTAAATACTTGTGATTAATAACATATTTATTTGGCTATGGATTAATATTATGTTGATAAAACTCCTTCGCAAATAATGCATTAATTTCGAACAAATTTGATTACGATAAAAAAGGTTATAGTGAGTCAATCTTAAAAGATAGACATCCGTCGCGGACTTTTTTTTAGAACTTTTAAGCATTAATTTCGAACAAATTTGATTACGATAAAAAAGGTTATAGTGAGTCAATCTTAAAAGATAGACATATTCCGTCGCGGACTTTTTTTTAGAACTTTTAAGCATTAATTTCGAACAAATTTGATTACGATAAAAAAGGTTATAGTGAGTCAATCTTAAAAGATAGACATATTCCGTCGCGGACTTTTTTTATAACTTTTAAAGAGAAACAATTCCGTCATACATGATATTTGCGTAACTTAAACCGTTTACGCAGCGCACGCAACGGAAGCTCTCAAAAAGGAATATTTTTTCCCGTTTTTGTAACATTTTTCATTTATGCTCCGCTCCTATTGGTCGTAGCGTGATGTTATATAGCCTATAACCTTCCTCGATAAATGGACTATCTAACACAAAAAGAATTTTTCAATTGCAACCAGCAGTTCCTGAGATTAGCGCGTTCAAACAAACAAACAAACAAACTCTTCAGCTTTATAATATTATTAGTATAGATAAATATTTTTTTCCTCAATTCTCGCTATTGCACCTACCACAGTTTCTCTCTGCATCACCCAAAGGTTGACTGGTAGAAAATGCCTGTGGCAATAAGTCCGCCTCTGTACATTTATGTGCTTGAAGTGTTAATAAATAAATAAATAAATTATGTACCTATGGATCAGTGACTTGAATGGTCTATAATAGCAAAAAGGTTACCGTATATCTACTTTGTCTTTATGACGCCCTCAGGCTGGGGAGAGCGACGATCTTCGCAGGATGACTGCGTAGCAGATGGTAGAGTTCCCGTGGATCGAGTTGGATGGCGTGTGAGTAAAGAGGGCTATAGTCTGTTCCAAAAGTATCTAATATGTGTTGTAAACAAACCCTGCTATCTAATTGCGTAACACATTTTCGTAAATGACTAATCTGTTTCATTTTGATATTTCAACAAAATTCATTATGTACGTTATTTACCTACGTTGCTGAGCTTTTTTTTTTCGAACTTATGAAGTAATGGATTAGCAATCTTATTCAAAATGATTCAGATTTTAAATGATGTAGTTCAGGTCATTTTTTTACGCAATCACTCATTGTAAAGTCAATTAGTAGTTAACACTTATCTGTATTTATAAACCATTTGAATTAATATTATAAACCCTTTTACCTGACTGCGGCGAAGCCAAAAAAGGAGGGTTATTTGGAGTCCGTTCAACCGATTTTGGCTTCTATACCGTAGGCATAAAGGTAGCATTAAAAGCAAAAACTGTTTACTGCAGAAGTCAAAATCGGTTGAACGGGACTAAACAAGGTAGAAGTTATTTAGACAAGGTTTCAACTTCATATCTCACCACTGTATCCGATAATAAAATTATTGTTTGATTAACATTATTTATAATTGAAAATTCATTAAGGTTATAAAAATAACCTCAATTTGTACGTTTTCTCATACATAAATTTGTCTTTTCATTATACTTTTGGAACATACCACACATCCTTCAGTGGATTTCTATAGGATGTTGGTGAGGATGCTGATGATGCCTCACAATGCTATAAGCCAGCCAGCCATCCATAAAATACTTGTTTGAAATTGGAACATTAGGATAACAATAAAACAACTTAATAAGTTAACTGCATCTATTTCATAATATTATTGGTCTATTGTAGTTGTCAGTTTGTGCCATGAAGTAAATGCTGTGCTAGGTGTTCCTGGGTGGATGCTTCCTCTTGGCTAGTCTTAGATATTTATATCAGAGCTGAAACTAAAGAAAATACAGTTGCTGTTATAAGTAGTGGTTCTTGCCATATTATTAACAATTAGTTCACCATAAAAGTGAATGTTCTTTGAAAACATAATGGATAAATATTAATATTTCTGTTAATTATAAAGAATGATTTCTTCATCGCATATTTATTTTAAACCGAAAATATAATAAAATTATATTACTATATTATTTTTGATAAGTTCAAAAACCTTTGAATGGATTTCTAATATCATAAAGCATCAATCTTCTTTTAATAATAGTTCAGCCCGATTCAAACTTAATGGCGTCTCGGAACATGAGGCGAGTCACTGCGCTGCACTACACTGCGAATCGCAGTGTGTGTGTGGGGGTGAGTGGCGCGGCTTCCGAGCCGTCATTTATTTCTGAATCGAACTATACTTAGCTCTCTAGTGAGTGACCCATGCTGTCTATTACAGGTCGGGTTAAGGAACAAGGGTCACTAGATCTTAATAATAATCAATAATTTTAAAGGATAAATACCTTAATATATTCTATTTACGAGCCTCGGGGTTGTTTCGGTTACACCATGTCCACCTGTAATTTATTTATTGCAATAAGTAAAAGCTAAAATCATAACTCCAGATTTCAGAAGACTTCCATCTTTTATCAAAGCATTTCATGCAGATTCACATAAAGGCTGCTTAATCAAGTCAAGCTTTGTCTTCTCTATCTGCTGTCATAGGTATGGTTTCCTGCTCCCTGAATAAGGTGTAGGATAGAAACAAATAGTTGCTACTGTAATTACTGCTGTAGCTACATGAAATCTATAATGACCTTTAATTAAAGTCAGTTACAACCAGACTGCACTTGATCATTATCAACCAATTCCTTAAAATATGTCATCTTGTAATCGTGTCTCAAAATATGTCGGGAAATTGTAATCAACTGTGATCTGGGTGCAACCTAACACTAGTAACTACAAATAACTTTCAATTTACTTACGAGGACAATGATTCTTACCTATTTCTATTACATGATGCCTACCTGACAACTGTAGACCCTATATGCTAATTATGTTAAATAGTATTCTTTCTAGCATTAAGTTCATACTGGCAATTGGCGAAAGAAAAACCCATGCCTATGCCTAAACCAGTTGTGATGGGCCACCTCCTTTTTATGATAAATATTGATGCAATTGTGCCAAGTAAAATACCACCACCTGTAATGCAAAAATTGTAGTCAGTAGAGAAAAATTAAAAACTTAACATTATATTTATGCATGTCAAATACGTACTCCCGTAAAAATAATTTTAAATATAATTACTTACACACATAACAATACAGCTTTTATCTAAGGAATCTGACTTGAGTGTGTACCATACTTGACTTATAAGATTCTAAAGATCACAGCTGAGCATCAGCCACACTTCTCAAACTCAAACTCAGCATTTATTTCAATTAAACCATTTACAGGCACTTTTGAATTGTCAAGTCGGTCAGTTAGTCAGAAAGTTGAAGCTAGTTGTCTCAGGGAAAGGGTTTATTACCATGATCCATAATCCGACAATAATACAAGTAGACAAGAGCGCCGGTGCATTTCCTCTGATACCCTTCGGAAACCCGGCCAGACAATGCTGGACCGGATCCTTACGGCAACTACAAAATATTATCTGTATTTCAATAATTACCTCCTTTTACAATGGCATCGGTGATGCACATGTCCAATTTCTTCCTGTATGAGTCTTCAGGATCTACTTTTTCTTTTGCCATTGTGAACTTTGTATTTTTTTTTACCACAAATCCAAATATTTAAACAAAATTTAGGTTGTCCCGTGTTTATTTTTGGGATCGTGCACCGAAAACTGAGTTTTTTAGGGAATTTGTGGCTTTTACATAATTCGTAATGAAAATTGATAGGACGGCACGACACAAAAATGAAAGATTTAATTGAATGACACTGACAATAATGACATTGAATGTCACTCTGTGTCAGTCAACTGTCAGTGTCAATGGCTAATGCAATGCATTGACATAAAAATCATTATTCTAAGTCAATGATGGAATCAAGAATTTGTATTTGTTTAATTATGTTAGATAGGTATAGACATAAAATTAGCAAAATTATAAACTAACTTAACTAAAACTATTGAAAAATTAAAATATAGCGTCGAAAAATTCATCCGCATCGCTGTCGACTGGTAATGTACCCAAGAGACTGGCCGCATTGCCGTCAGTCTATGATCAATTATGACATTTAACAAAAAAATTGGACTTGCCGATTATGTCATTGAAGTCCCTTTGACGCGGCGCACTGTGGGCTGAAAATCGGCTTTCATAGAATTAGGGATTTCCGTCTATGGGGATTTCAATTTGCAAGTGCAGGGTTTTTGCCGAATGCCGCTTCTATTATTAGGTCAATATTTGGCGTTTTAATTATACGGAAAAAACAAAACGATTTTTTTAAAATGAAATTTTTATTCAATCAAAGTATGTAGGTATAGATAGTTCAACTCATCTGTTGCGCTCGGACGACGACTGCCGCGTCACTGCCACACTAATTAAAGCTGTATAATTACAAATACAAACAATAGGTTATCAAAAACAATAGGTTCCTAGCACCCTACAACTTTTTTTCAATGTAGAAATAATTATATGGCAGTGTATAGAGTGACATCGACACTGCCACAAAAAATAAAGCTGTATAATTACAGCGCACTAGGTTCTGCGGCCGTCCACGGGGTTTGTTCTGTAGGTCAAAATTTACAAAATGAAAACGTTGGAACCAAAAAGTGGATGATGAAATTAAGGCCCTTATCCCCACAGTGTAGATAAGGGCCTTAATTTCATCATCCATTTGCCTTTTGTGATCAATGACAACTGCTTTGTTCTCCTTTACAAAAGTAAACTCAACTGGACGACAATACAAAGCTGAGCATCGTTTTGGCTTCGTCCATAATGTATTATCTCCATCTGTCAGTTTTAGTGGCACCAAGGAGGATGAAAATGCTTGAATCATCTTGCTCACCCTCCATTTTCTGTTGTTATCGGCTTTGGTTGCCATCAAATCCCCACTTTCGATATCAGCTTTAGTTGCTTATTTTGCACATCATCGCCTCCGAAAGACTTGGCAGTGTATAGAGTGCCGCTAACGGCACTCTATACACTGCCATATAATTATTACATTGAAAAAAAGTTGTAGGGTGGTAGGAACCTATTGTTTTTGATAACCTATTGTTTGTAATTATACAGCTTTAATTAGTGTGGCAGTGACGCGGCAGTCGTCGTCCGAGCGCAACACAAATGAAAGCTGTATAATTACAAGCGCACGCACCCATGGCGCCGCGTGCTCAGATGAGTTGAACTATCTATAGGTTAGTAAAAGTACTTAAAAATATTAAAAACGGCGTGACAGAAGCATCCACGGTTCCACGTCCACCTGGACCTAGTTATTTATACGAAAAAAGAAAGATGATAGATGGCTTTGTGATTCTAAGCAGAAGCTTTACCATATTTCCGTGCCTCAAGCACGACTAAACGTACAGAAAACATGTTCGTGGAATAGACGCCACCTAACAAAATAATTGCGTTCAGGGGCAAAATGTCCAATTCTCAAAATGTCCAACGGTGTCAAAATGTCCAAATACCCAAAATGTCCAATTGTCAAAATGTCCAATGGTCAAAATGTCCAATGGTCAAAATGTCCAACTCCCAAAATGTCCAATCTTTGAGAATGTAGCAAATTTGTTCAATAACTCATCAAAACGCTTTTTTAATACTTATGACAAATAATAAATACATAAAACAAAACAAATGGGTTCAAAATAGGTTTTATTTATAAATAACAAATTAAGACCAGAGAAGACCAAATCATACCCGAAATCACTATTTTTGTCATAATGTAATATTATAAAAATGCAGTATTCAACACCATATTTTTTATTATTATAAATTGAATCATACATTAAACATAGTTTTATATAACAAGGTAAGACATAAAAAAATACTTTTATTATTTTAGCTTAGTCAAGCAAGTAATAATCAACATAATTTTGATTTATAATCAACAAGCATTTTTTTTTATAATATGTTAATAATCAACATAATTATTTTTATGATTTATGTAATTTAAACCACATTAAGTTTTACTATTTAAAACAAGCTAAGTCTCAAAAAAATTTTTTGTAGATCACTGGTATAATGTTTGTTGTTTTTTCGTCAGAACTAATATCTCTAAATGTATAACAAAAAACTGATAGAATGGCTTTGGTGCAGCTTTGAATGTTCCATCTGCGTAGTATATGAGCCTGGTGATTTTAAGAATTTCTTCGCCGTATTTGTTGAAAATATTATAATTTTATCTGTGTCACCATCTTCACAAAATAGAAATGATTTTGCCAATTTTTCAGGTATTTTAATTGAACTAGTATCACTGTGTATTAATAAATTTGTATTTAAATACTTTTTGCGGGATCTGTATAAAGTTTTTTTAATGGTATGAAATGTCGGTTTTAAATCTGCATCATCACGGTACTCTTCCCTTATCTTTTTAAAGGTTCTTCATAAATTTTCTGAATCGGTCCTAAATCTGTACATACTTCCTTCTTCAAAGATAATTTTACTTTATTAATATGCAATTGGACAAGATTTTGTTTGCAAGTGTGCGTCGATTCTCTCAATACGTTTTTTCTTGATTCATCTATGGTGACTGATGCAGTACATATTCGTCTATTAATGCAACGCCATAAAGAGCTTCCATTTTTATTACTCACGTTTTTGTAAAACTGGAACCCATTTCGAATCAATGTAAGCTTATCCTTCTGGTTACAAATGAACTCATATTCTTCAGTCATTGTAGATTTCGAAATTATACGAAATTGAAAAACACAAATTATACAATATTGTGACTACTGGTTACATATAGGTACTGTATCAACGCATTTCCTTAAATTTAATAAAATAATAGACGTACGGCGTATTTTTTTTTCAAACATACCCACATTAGAGCAACTTATACTTTTATCTCAAGATGCGTTCAGTTTATGCATATTATTTAGATTTTTTGTTTTGGTTCTCATATGATTAATAAAATTAATATCCATAATTCCATATCACCAGTACTTATTTGAATACGCATTAAAAAACATACAGTAGCAAAGTAATTGAAATACCAGAAAACTTGGCAACAAAATAACTCGATAGATGGCGTTATTAGCGTTAGATCGCGATGTGCTTTTTACCCGATTACGGCGAAGCAAAAAGGAGGTTTATGATTTTGACCGGTATCTATGTATATGTATGTTCATCTGTTCCTTCATAACTTCTAAACTGTATTATAATATTTTGACAAATGAGGTATCGTTGGGAGCGTCTTGATTGTCCGCTGGTTATAGGCTATGCGAAATCACATTAAATTGTATAAGTATGGTGCCCTCTAGAGGGCATAAACTTATGAACTAAAGTATTAAAAAAGCGCTTAGATGACTTATTGAACAAATTTGCTATATTCTCAAAGATTGGACATTTTGGGAGTTGGACATTTTGACCATTGGACATTTTGAGAATTGGACATTTTGACCATTGGACATTTTGAGAATTGGACATTTTGACAATTGGACATATTGGGTATTTGGACATTTTGACACCATTGGACATTTTGAGAATTGGACATTTTGCCAATGAACGAATAATTGGATGATGGATAGATTATAGCATAAAACTAACTGTGACTAACTTCGTTCAAATAAAGTCTAGCCAACTATTAATGTGGAACAAGCTATAATAATACTAGGGCGTTTATACACTACCTCGTATTCGGTTCGTATTTGTGATTCGTGAAAATACGATTAGAAATAGCCTTCATAATAAATGTGTGGTTGTTAATGCACTGATTCGTTTTCGTGTTTTTATATTTGTGAATTTTCCACATCGAGTAAATTTTTAGACACGATGAGAGTAGCCGTCATCGTAACTATACTATCCTAATGCAAACAAATTCAATTTTGCATGTATAATAGTTAGGCTTTATACATGCAAAATTGAATTTGTTTGTTTGTTCTTACGCTAAAACGGCTGAACGGATTTGGATGAAATTTGGCACATGGGTAGACCATGACCATCCATGATGTGTAGGAAATAGGATACTCTTTACCCGATATTCACACGGGATCGAGACCTTTGCGGGTGAAACCGATGATAACATCACGCCATGTTTTCCCGAAGGGTTAGGCAGAGGCGTACCTGTAGTACACCCACATTTCGCCAGTTATGTTTAAGTCCCATGTAATAGTGGGCGAGCTTATTGCCATCAACCGTGCACAAGTCCAGACTCCGGGCTGCTACTGAGAAATTCCAGAAAGAAAAACCCAGTGACAATTTGCCCGACCTGGGAATCGAACCCAGGACCGCATGCACAGCAGTAGCGCTTCCGACCACTAGACCAACGAGGCAGTCTTATAGTTTATTAATTATCTCTTGCTTCAAAAACGGTGAAAGAAAACATCGTGAGGAAACCGGAATTCCTGAGAGATATTTCTCGACGGCATGTGAAGCCAAGTCAGAGGCCCAAAAACAACGCAGTTATATGCCAGATACCTTGAGTGGTTAGCTTGCGTGTTCTGTACTGAGCTCACGCAACGCGTCGTACGTCCAGCCAGTAATAGGACTCGCCCATCAAGGAAGCGCTCCTTGATCCTTGCGTCCCCAATTTGACGCATTATTAATTTACTTGTATTACACACTAGCTGACCCGCGCAACTTCGTCTGCGTCACAGAGTGGTTTAAGTAATGAATTTTCCCAGTTTTTTCGCAACATTTTTCATTGATGTGCCGCTCCTATATCATCATAATAGTCATAGCGTTGCCCACGACTTCGTCCGCGTAAATATCATTATCGTGGTTGGATAAATAATATTACTATGTCCTTCGATCTTCGTCAAAATCGGTTCAGTAGTTTAGCCGTGAAAACGTTACAGAGAGTTTTTCTTGTGGTAGAAGAACATACTGATTTTCTCCGCAACCTGATCTTGATAACGCGACATATAGTTTGTCCATGTGAAAAGCAGTCTTAACGTAAATCGATTCCTACGTGTTTAAATGTTTGCCCCTGTGCTTTATTATTTGTTACGACAAAAGATACCTTAACGGGAAATTGAATTCTTTTAAAAATTAAAAGGTAAATCATTGGGAATCATTGGGATGCGAGGTATTAGCACTGTTTGACCAACTGCTGGACCAGTCAAAACTAATGCAACTCGCAGAACTACCGGGCGGCGGCAGGCCAGCGCCCCTTCCCCTCACCCGCCGGCCAGCGTCCCTCCCCCTCACCCGCCGCGTCTTGCGCGTCATGCGCACGTGAACCCGCACATATCTATTTATTTTGTTGCGGAGTTCTTTTAAAATTATTATATCTCCTAAGATGTTCATTGAAATCAAGTGATGTCAAGGACAATTTTGTTTACATTTAAATACTTGTGATTAATAACATATTTATTTGGTTATGGATTAATATTATGTTGATAAAACTACTTCGCAAATAATGCATTAATTTCGAACAAATTTGATTACGATAAAAAAGGTTATAGTGAGTCAATCTTAAAAGATAGACATATACCGTCCCGGACTTTTTTTTAGAACTTTTAAAAAGGAACAATTCCGTCATACATGATATTTGCGTAACTTAAACCGTTTACGCAGCGCACGCAACGGAAGCTCTCAAAAAGGAATATTTTTTCCCGTTTTTGTAACATTTTTCATTTATGCTCCGCTCCTATTGGCTGTAGCGTGATGTTATATAGCCTATAACCTTCCTCGATAAATGGACTATCTAACACAAAAAGAATTTTTCAATTGCAACCAGTAGTTCCCGAGATTAGCGCGTTCAAACAAACAAACAAACAAACAAACTCTTCAGCTTTATAATATTAAGTATAGATAAAACAAAAGGTATTTTAATAAAAGACGTACCTCTATTGAAATAACAATAATTAAATTATCTTTAAAATGATGAAGGTTTTAGAAATATACGCTTGATAGATTTTGCATGATTCTCAGTTTTTTATCCGCATTAAACATAACTTTACAAATTAATTTCACTATGTACTAAAATATTAAGTTATTAAGAAAATGCTCTAACTAAACATATATTTTTTCCAAATCAGACATGATCTTCAGTATTACTTAAATCATTAAAAGTCGGCTATCGTCGCCTTAAGGCCGGCCCTGTAGTGCAATCAATCGTATTGGATTCATGTTGTTGTTTCTCACGAAAACGAATCGAATACCTAGCTACATACGAGCGCGCTATCGTGAATTTTAGCGGAGGTCGCGTGCACGTGGTCACTGTATTCGTGTTTCATAAAACGGATCATGAAATATTCTCCAAAACGAATCACGAGTACCTACGAATCGAATACGAGGTAGTACACAAACACCTTTACAACGAGAATCTAATGATTACAACAACAATAGGATCTAAAATGTGTGAATAGCGTTATTAGCTTACTGGCAATTGGCCCAAGAAAAGCCACAGCCGATGCCTATCCCAATTATGATTGGCCACCTTTTCCGTTTCATGAAAAAGATAGACGCTATAGTACCTATTAGAGCGCCTGTACCTGTAACATATATATAAATAAATAATATTTGATAAAAAAAAAATAGGAAAAGTGGCACAAAATAGAGAGTACTGAAATTTCGTATTCTTCTGTAGTACCTCGAAATCTAGCTGAAGAGGGCTGAACGTATGCGCCTACTAGATAAGTACACAGCAAGCCAGCCAGCCTGCTTACTCAGTTACTCGGGTATCTAACAGCTACGGCTTATCAATATGGGGGTTAACCAGGTGACATGAGTTTCACTTAGGTTAAAGTGGTGAGGAGGATCGAGACCGCACATAAACGTGTTATAGCATCCGGGTGTGACTTGGAAAGGTATTAATAGTCAAAATATGATCGGTTAGCATCTTTTTTGTGCCAGAACATGACTATGCAGCTTTGCTTCGGTAGCGTCAAAACACTAGAGCCGACGTGAGACGTTGAAAGTTTATTTCTAAACTCGTTTATAGCCTTTTGATTTACTGAAACTAGTTTTAAGTAATGCTTGAGTCTTATGTAACGTTCTGTAATACGGGCCTAATAGTCCAAGTAAGGCACAGTTGGCTCTGTTCGCAGACGATACGGCCATCTACTACAAGGGTTCCGGCTCTGACTCGATAACCCGCACTCTCCAGACCTCAGTTGACAAGCTCGGCGCCTGGTTTAGAAAGTGGAGGATCGAAGTCAACCCTGACAATAGACTTTTCGAAACCGCGTAGAAGGTTCAAGCCCCCCCTCCCCCGACCAATCATCATGTTCGGCAAGCCTATCCCCTGGGAGAAACGAGCCAAATACCTAGGTGTTGTCCTCGGCCAGCATCTCCTTTAGCGATCACATAAAGCAGGTACGCTCGCGAGCCGCTTTCGTTCTTGGTGGAGTCCACTCCGTCCTGGAACGCACGTAGCAAAATGTCACTTAAGTGCAAATTGCGTACGTACACGGCGTGCGTTCGTCCCATTATGACCTATGCGGGAGCCGCCCCAAAATACATTACTCCATAAAATCACCCGAGCATCTGGTACGTTAGGAACGAGATCATATCACCATCTCGACCTAAAGATCCCCACAATCCATTTTCTTCAGCGCAATTCCAAGCGTTTCTTTGAGTCCGCCTCCAAACATCGCAACCCTCTGGTTGTCGAGGCCGCCAATTATGTCCCTAGTAGAATCGGTCAGATCCGCCACCCGAGGCAAATCCTTACCGACCCAGATGACCCCATAACCCTCCTCCAGGAGAGCAATAGGGCCACAAGTACAGTGCACAAACACAGACACCGACCCGCATTCCGACCTCACAGCCGAGGTCCTCCACGAGGTACTACCCCCCGAGCCCCCGACCCTTGCTCGTTGATGCGCCAGCCCGACGCCGATGCTGAGCGAGTAGCTTTAAATTCCCCGTTTAATAATCATGATTTATCCTTGATCCAGCCTGTCCCAACTTGCTGTCCTCCCCCCAGCGACGCTCTAGGCCGAGGTCCGTATCCCACAGGCGGTGCCCTTAGCGAGAGCTCGGCTAATTTTAATTAGAATAGTTTTTGCCCCTGGCTGGAGGCTTTGAGTGTAGTAGCTTAAGGCAGCCACAGGAAACCTCGGTTAAGTAGTCATGACCTCAGAGGTCAGCGACGAGATGCGCTAGATAAAAAAAAACCAGCGCGCATGCGCAACCCAACTTCAGAGCAGCATCGGCAAGGTTATTTGACGCGAACTGATTTTCAGACCACTGTGCGTCGCCTCGCCCGTGCCACGCCACGCCATATAATGTATTTTCCGCGCCACGTCGTCGTTCCTATACATTTTGTATGAAATATGAAACGGACGGCGCAACGCCCGCGCCACACCGCCGCCTCGCCCCTCACCACTTGTGAATGTCCCGCGCCTTAGCTAGTTACGCCTCTGACCTTAATGTTGCGGGAAGTATAAGTAGCTCGTTGAAGAGTGCTTATGAGCCCCCGTTGCAAGTGTGCGAGGGAACACGGGGTGGTTTTAATCAATAGAAGTCTGACAGACCCCTCCGTCCGTCCCAGGACGAGGGACATCCATGAGGACTTCCAACCCGTTACCAAAAAAAGTATAAGTACCTACATAGTAGTAAATTCTGTTGTCTTTTTACCTGATCTCCATAAGGCATCACCAAAGCATATGCGCAATGTGGTTATAATACGACTGTCCCCGGGGTCGGCGTCAATTTTTTTTGCCATTCTTATCTGTTTATAGTAATCACAAAGCCAAACATAGATAGAAACTTCTATTACCACCTTCACCAAACACCAAACAATTTTATTCTTGTAACCATTGCGTTTTTTTTTACTTGATCATAATGATGTAAAACGTTTATTTTATTGTAATAATTTCCACCATTATTTTCTACAAAATAATGTCAGTCAGCTGTCAGCGATGTTTATGGATGTAATGTAAAATCTAGAGGCGATATAAGACATTGTTCATCTCACAGAGGTTCATCTCGAGAGATCGTAGACGTAGGTAACGTCTACGATCTCTTAGATCGTGAGACGCTACCGACAGCGCGCGGTGACGTCCCGCCGACGGACGACGGTCGCAAGTGGCCAAAATATGTTCCTTGCAAGTGGCCGTTGCGGACGACGACGTGCGAGCACAGAGCATATAATTCGTGCGAGTGACCCGCGCCCGTGTATCTATTTACGAACAAATTGCTATACTTATAGGAATCTACTTAGCATGCATGATGTCGGTTGCGGTCGCCGCGTTCGGCGTGTGGTCAGATATACCGCAGCCTTACGACCGTCCACTGTTAAGTGGGTGACAGACGTGCGAACTTATTTATTTATTTATCTATACGAGAGACGCACGAGCAAGTACCTTTGGCTCGACGATCTTTCTCGCCCGTGTGTCATGCTAAGTATGCCTACTTTAAAACCGTTAAGTAAGTTCGTCGGCGATCCAACAGGTTTGAAATTTTGCTCGTAGCCCGCCTTGGCTCGTACAGACGCCAGCACATCAACCTACTACAATCTGTCAAATTTATTTAATAGATTTTCAACTTTAACATTAAAATATAAAGTTCATAGTTGATTGGGAAAATTTGACAGGATCGGGTAGGTTGACCTGCTGGCGTCTGTACGTCTGTCACTTTCATCGCCACTAGTCGCGACCCGCCATTTTGTTGTGTTGTAATTTTTGTTTATTTTACCGTGCGTTTGCACTGGCGAAACATCTCAACAAAACATGTTGGAATCTCTAGTTCCTGTCAATATTGTATGGAACTTTGACAGAAACTAAAGATTTCAACATGTTTTGTTGTGAATGTTTCGCCAGTGCAAACGCATAGTTAGTTCAGAATTTTTTTAACATTTCATGCGAATAAGTGGAAATCACATAATTTTAACTAGAATAACAGAATTTTTTGAAGGAGGCGCAGTTATTTTGTTTACCAGCCACAGATTTCTCTGACTGAATTCAAAAGTGGTTAAAAAAAAAAAAAGTGATGCTAGAAACACAATTGAAAACAAATGTTTCTCCGGACTGGATTATGATTTAAAATGAAGGATCTTTTTTGGCAGAAATTGTGTCTCGAACGTAACTCTGATTTCATGTAGGTAACTCACCATTGACTGCATCAGATTTTGAGATTTCGCAAAGTCAAACTGAAAGATTGGACAAACAATCAACGAGTGTAATTTCTTTGCAAAACGATAGACCAACGTTCTAGAAATATTGCGCTTACACGTCTAACAAATAGAAACAAGAAGAAGCTCTCTGATCCTACTATACAGCTCATGGAGGAGAGGCGCGAGATGATCCTGCAGTCTTCAGACGATGCGCTCAAGTTCCGGCAAATCAATAAACGGATCTATAAATCCTTGAAAGCGACCTTCACTGCTTAAGTGCAGACCGATTAAGGACGCGATAGAGCGGAATAAAGGCTCTGAAATCTTTTCTGTCTATTGGACAGAGCCAGCTTGCGAAACTGGAGGCCAAACCTGAGCTATTTATTTATTGGTCAATCTACAATTGTTACACTGTTCAGACAATTGCAAACACTAGCCAAGTGCACAATAAGAGAGCACTATTGAGAGAGATCGACTGGTTCTATGGACAGTTATACACGTCAACAACCCCGTTACCAAGCTGCCAAACGACCCAAGAACTAGATTGACCCAACACTACACCGAAGACTTCCTGGACTTCAGCTTGTGCGAGAGTAGGATGGCTCTGAAGCAGCTAAAAAACAAAAGGACGCCGGGTGATGACGGAATTACGGCCGAACTAAAGGCCCTCCAGAAGGTGTTTGATTCCGTAATACATACTCGAGGGCAAAACGCCACAGGCATGGAACAGAGGTGTGGTGCTACTTTTCTTAAGAAGGGCGACAATAGCCCTCCTTAAGAATTAGGTATAGGCAGTTAACACCGTAGACCACTTACATACGCTGCCGCAGATTATATAGAAGACCGAAGAGTATAACATGCTTCTCTGGTTAGCGTTTGTGGACTACGAGAAAGCCATCGATTCGATCGAGACATGGGCTGTACTGCAGTCTCTTCAACGGTGCCAGATTGACTATCGGTACATCGAGGTGCTGAAGTACGAAAACGCCACTATGCCAGTCCGACTCTCAGGACCAGACCTCGAAACCTATTCTTCTGCAGCGAGATGTGAGACAGGTAGACTATCTCTCCGAAACTGTTCACCACTGCACTGGAAGATGTCTTCAAGGTTCTGGACTGGAAAGGGCTAGATATCAACATCAATGTCGAGTACATCACCAACCTTCAG
The DNA here is from genome assembly GCA_963853775.1 of Xanthia togata. Lineage (NCBI taxonomy): Eukaryota > Metazoa > Arthropoda > Insecta > Lepidoptera > Noctuidae > Xanthia > Xanthia togata. Next base: position 2,945,344 of record OY970802.1, on the reverse strand, counting down.
TTTGTTGACGACATAGTTGTCATGGCTGAGACTATGGACGACCTCAGTACAGTACAAAACAGTAGAGTTTCCGAAAGAGTGGGTCTTAGGATGAACATGGACAAGGCAAAGGTCATGTCAAATGCCCACGTAACACCCACTCTCATGAAGATTAGAGACGCTATACTCGAAGTTTTTACGAGTATGTTTACCTAGGACAAACTGTTCAGTTAGGTAAAGTCACCCAAAGGGCAATGGAGAGGGTTTGTAGTTTCCTTTTATTTTTTTAGTTTAATAATTATAGAATGAGTAAACAATAGATATAACTTTGTGTTTCAATTTTGCATAAAAACACTGCTTGTGGGTTGTGGGTGACTCAAACCCTACCAGCACTTGTCGACAAAGTAGTGACATCATCATAGGTCTGTATATGTAACATATTTGGTTCCAAATATCATTAAGACTCTTTTATGTCGACCTGTAACTGTAACTGATTGGTTGTTCGTATTCCATCAATCATCTTAAAAGTTTTTGAAAAACATTTTCAAAGTTTTTTACAAAGTGGCAAAGTTGCCAGGTTTCACGGTAACCTATAGAATTTTTGTAGGTATCACAGGTGGGGACAGATGATTAAATTCAAGGAACAAAAACACATATAGCGCCATATCTCCCCTCATTAAAAAACATTTTGAAATCTTTAGTTTCTGTCAAAATTCCATACAATATTTGACAGAAACTAGCGATTTCAACATGTTTTGTTGTGATGTTTCGCCAGTGCAAACACACAGTTACAGCAACTCAGCAAGTCTATACTCTATAGATACACGATCCAGCAAGCACGATGCTCTATCGGTCTGACGTACGTTCGCGTTAAGGCTTGTGCAGACCAGCGCGACGCGACTTCACTACGCGACTCGAACAATACAATTTCTAAGAAAACTTCACGGTATAACAATAACCGGTGTCGCCTCGCGCTAGTCTGCACGAAGCTTTAATCACTTACTGCACGAGCACGACGCTCGCGGTGGTGGGGGGACCCGCTGGATGTAAAATTGCGTCGTGCAAGTCCAGCAAACAATTAATAATAATAATTGACATACGTCCAGACCATTCACTTTCGTTTTGCGTCATGCATCGTGCGTCGTGTGTGGCGTTGGCGGGACCTACAGCAAGATGGATTATGACGACCCACCGACCGAGTAAAGTGCTTATCAACAGATTTTTTAATAAACTAAGAAAGAAAAAAACAAGTAGCGAATTTTTTGATATCGGTAATAAAACGATATGTATGCCTCGAGAAGCAATGTAAATAAATTGTCGATTACAAACATAAATCGATGTCTCCAGAATCGGTTTTTAAAGAAACCGTTTTTTTTTCCCGTCACTACACGAAGTATTTTGGGTGTCAAATCAAATCGTCATGAGAATTGAGATTAGTAATTGCAGTTGCTTCGGTTGCTATAATAATTAATATACTCTCTTGTTGCTATAATAACTTTATTTCTACTGTGCTATTGCTGCTGGTCCTCTGCTGTAGCGGTTTGTGTTTCTCCTGAAGTGTTAAAAAAATGTGATAATTAAGCAACTTTAAAAAAATAAAAATGATATCGAATAGAATTGTAAAGCTGCACAGACATAAACCATACTTACTTGTGGCAAGAAATGCAAGTACTACGCAAGAAACGAAGTCCATTCAACCTCCGCATCCTAAAAGGATTAGTACGGACATGGTGGGCCCCCCTGATCCTGTGTCGAATCTAAGGAAAGTCATATTTAGAATACCGCCCAACGAAACTGATTTAGAAAGAACATATAGAGAAATGAGATCAGAAGTACAAGACTGGAACCAGAAGTTTTGGGAGAAACATAATTCCCAATTTTATCAGGTATTTTTTTGTTATTAATAAGTTATGCGAGAGCTCTCTTTTCTCAGCTGCCTATGACTGATGCAGTTGACTGTAATTGCTAATTATCTTCAGCCTGAACGCTCATAGCCATTGGTCATGCTGCCATTCAAATAATATGCTTTATTATAACATTTACTGAGTTACTAAGGCAGTAATTTTGCCATTTGTCTATTGGAATAGCTGTGTAAAGTCTGTGTCCAGCATTGGACCTCTTGGTAGAAGTTGTGATGGTGAGTAAAGATACTGTTATAATTCTGGCTGAAGATCAATGAATTTGCATCAGCATATTTCAGTAACAAAATATATTTTTTTATGACCTTACTTATCATTTATTTGACTTTATCGGTTTCAATATACTTACACATGCCAATTTTAGAGGTCAAAAATGAATTGATATCAATTTATTTTTTAAAATATATTTTGATCATGGTAAAGATTACATAATTTTTCGAGTAAGGATTTGTAAAGTGGAAAAATAGAAGGTTAACATACTATCTGAAAAGTTATGATGGTTCAATTAGATACTAAATTATTATTCATAGTTATTAGATAAAGAAAAGATTTGTATTTTTGTTTGTAATTAATAAACTCAAAAACTACTGGACCACTGAGTAATATACGCTATAATTTAGAAAGATATCGCGCAACCAAAGCCGCTGGTGGAAGCTAGTACTTTATATTTGTGTGATGGATGTTTTGTATATTTTTTAAAAATTATTTTTACAGGAAAGAGAAGAATTTGTTAAGAATAATGTACCAGCGGATAAGCAGAACCTCACAGCGGATGAAATGAGTGTGTTTTACAAAGCTTTCTTGGACAAAAACTGGAAACTACACCTCAATTACAATAAGGAATGGTACAAAAAAAACTTTGCCCTACTAGGATTAGCTATAAGAGTGCAAGTAAAGAAGCTCCTTAGAATTAAAGATTAGGTCCTATTATCAGATTTTATACCTAGTTCAATTGTTTGGAAATTAAGAAACTTTATTTTTAATTATTAAAAGGAAGTTACAAATATATGACTTTTTCTGCAAACCGCTGCAAAGAGCTAGCAATAAGATAAGCTGAATTTAAAGTAGGCTCAGAGTTTCAGACGTAATGGCTGCGCAGTTCGACTTAGACTGCGCGCAAGATAATTCTGCGGCGCGGCGGCGGCTGGAATCTGAACGAATCATATGCCGCCGTCTTGTCGTATATGTAAGGTCAAATGAAGTATAGAATTATTTAATTAATTGCTATTAATAAAAGATTAATAATATTAATTTAGATTTAATATTTTAAATATTACAGCGCCACCAGTCTTGCGCGCACTCAAACTTTGCTTGCGAGACATTTTACCATAGCCAAGACATAGTTCTCATTTTTGAAGAAGCAGGGATTTATGTTCGAATTTTATGCGTTTGCCCGACCTGCCGCTTTGCTAAGTTTATCAAGCTATACACTAATACGGTTGTAAAGGTATACGTTTCCAGCATAAGCTATCCTCTCTTTCTATAAGCTTCCTATACAACTGGACGTCAGTTCTGATACTGGAAATATGTAGATAAAAAATGTCTCGTTGTGCTGCGTGCGCAGAGCAAGTATCTACGCGTAAGTAAGTATAGTCGACCTCGTAATTGCTTTAACACCCTAAGGCTCATACGTTTAGGAAGGGCCATCTTCAACCTGTTGAAGGCCCTGTACCCTAATTACGTAATTCACGATCAGTCGGAATTTGAATCGTTTTGAAACAAATTGCTAATCCGTAGCTTCATAAGTTCGAAAAAAAAAACTGCTCAGCTAAATTTGTCGTAATTGTTTACGAAAATGGGTTGCGTAATTAGATAGCTGGGCACTTATGGATCACGGGGCCCGGGCCGCTGTGTAGATAAGCTAAATTCTAAAATTATTTTAAGGAGAATGTCCATAGGCAGGCTCACTCTTTGTGCATGTGTGTACCTATAGAAAAATGTAAGTACCTAGGTGCTAAAAATTATTAATTTTTCTGTCACGAAATACAAAATATTAGCATTTGGTTTACCCTGGATAAGTTTTTCGACTTACTATTTACTTATAGTAATTAGATAATTATTCAATGTCATTGCCGCATTGGTCCCATTTTACGTATTTTGATAGATGGCAAATTGAATTTCTTTCAATGTTCAATTGAACCTAATATGTAACACCAACAAAAGTTAACTTAAGTTTTGGGCTAGAAATTTATTGTAAATCGCACTGCAAATCAATTATTTTGTCATTGAATCGGGTAGGTACTGATAATGCGGAGAATGGAACGGCGCGGCGGCTGTAAAGAATGATTTTTTTTAGGGCAAGGCTGGGCCCTCGTTGATCCCGGGGCCCTGGGCACTTGGTCACTTGCCTAGTGGAAAAGAGGGACCTGCGTTTAGGTACCCGCGGCCGCAGCAGTTTACGATTGTGTTGATTTTCGTTCCAGAAACCTGGCCTAAATGTGATACCGTGTGTTCATCGAAGCGTCGGAGAGTGCAGACGCGTGTGTAAAATATCGTTAACGTTTATAATATTAAAACTAAGGCCATACTAAATCGACGTCGATCGTTGCTACAAATAAAGTGGGCCACAGTTTGCAACTTCAGTGGGGCCAACATATTATATCGAGCCTAGCGGGAAGGCTCAGTTCGGCCGCCTACGCCGTCAGAAAAGTACCTAAGACTATTAGTCTATTTTAGTTATTTTCATAGCGTTATGTCCTACGGTATTCTGCTATGGGGCAAAGCTGCAGATATTCAAAATATATTTGTCCTACAAAAACGAGCTATTCGAGCAATTTACCAGCTAGGTGCCAGAGTTTCTCTGAGAGATTTTTACAAAGATATCGGTATTCTCACAGTGGCATCACAATTCATCTTCGCCAACATCTTATTTATTAGGCAAAATATACACTTATACACTAAAAACAGTGATATTCACAATGTTAACACAAGAAGTAAGGATAAACTACGTGCTCCCTTTCACCGGCTTCATAAGGTTCATAACTCATTTGTTGGGCTTGGTATAACCTTTTATAACAAGCTACCTTCTTCTTTGCTAGATTTGCCTTATAATGCGTTTAAAACTAAATTAAAGTCCAACCTTTGTTCAAAGGCATACTATTCTATCAACGACTACTTAAATGATAAGAATAGATGGTCGCTGTGATTAACTCAAGACAATGTTTAAATGTTCTTTCTCCAGAATTAGTTTACCTACTGACAGGTTATATGAGTTTATATTTAATAATTGTTTATAATTTTACTTTTTATGTCAATTTATTTTAATTTATTGTTGACATAATCTACTCATTACAATCTTTTTTTATGAGTTGTATTGCAATATGTGGTTAGCTAGCGACCTCGACAATTATTTATTTTACCTCGATGGTCCTAGTTTATCAATATTATTATAACTTCTAGTTACAGCTCTATGTAAGCGGGCACGCCCTTTATGCCTGGAGGCTTTATTTTCTTTTTTTTTAGATATTGTTTACGTTTAGTTATTTTTTTTCTGCTTGAGTATAGTTCTCGATGCTTTTGGTTGGTATATTGGCGTGTGTTAGCTGTCATATGGCTATTAATTATAGCTATTTGTTAAACTTCAACCCAAGGTCTTCAATAAAACTCACATATAGCACTATAACACAGTATAATAAAGTTTTATCAGAATGCAGAATTTCAACACAAAAAACCATTTTTTTTTTTTTTTTTTTTTTTTTAACTATGGCATCTCGCAGGTATACCACTAAGGTATTTACTGCTCAACCGAACAATCCTGTGGCTGCCTTAAGCACTACACTCAAAGCCTCCAGCCAGGAGCAACTATTCTAAATTAAAATTAGGCGAACGCTCGCTAAGGGCACCCCCTGTGGGGTACGAACCTCGGCTTAGGGCGTCGCTGAGGGGGGGACAGCAAGATGGGACAGGCTGGATCACGGATATATTATTATTAGACGGGGAATTTAAAGCTACGCGCTCAGCTGCGGCGCGGGCTGGCGCTTCATCGGACAAGGGTCGGGGGGGAGTATTATTTACTCGTGAGGGTCGCGCGCGCGGAGGACCTCGGCGGCGAGGTCGGTACGACGGGTGTCGGGTGTGTTTGTGCACTGTACTGGTGGCCCTATTGCTCTCCTGGAGGAGAGTGGTTGGATCATCTAGATCGGAGAGGACATGCCTAGGACGGCGAAATCGACTAATACGGGAGGGGGTATAATTGGCCGCTTCAACAACCAGAGGGTTGCGGTGATTGGCGGCGGAATCAAAATGACGCTTTGAAATGCGTTTTAGGAACTGATGGATTGTGGGGATTTTGAGATCTAGGTGGAGGTTAATATTCCTGACATACCAGGGAGCGCCCGTGGCTCTTCTAAGAAATCTGTTCTGGATCACCTGCATCTTATGGATATTTCTGGGGGATGTGTGTGCAAAGACTACACCCGCATAGGTCATGATGGGGCGGATGCACGCTGTGTAGATGCGCAATTTGCACTTGAGTGACAATTTGCTGCGTGCATTAACGATGTAGTAAAGTCTACTGAGAGCGAAGGCGGCCCGCGAGCGAACCGACCTTATGTGCTCTGTAAAGTTGAGGTAATGATCGAGGATGACTCCCAAGTACTTGGCTTGCTTCTCCCAGGGGATAGGCTTGCCTAACAAGGTGAGTGGTCGGGGAATGTGAGGGGGTCTAGATCGCGGTTTTATGAATAAAACCGCCTGACTTTTGTCGGGGTTCACCTCAATTCTCCATTTCTTAAACCAGGCGCCAAGGTTATTGACAGCCCGTTGTAAGAGAAGGTGGATCTGAGTCTGCGACCGGCCCCTGCAATATATGGCCGTGTCATCTGCGAACAGAGCCAACTGCGCCGTATTGCTTTTGGGGATGTCGCTTGTGAAGAGTGAGAACATGAGCGGGGCGAGCATGGAGCCTTGAGGGACTCCGGCGCGGATTTGGCGGGGAGAGGATAGGGCTCCCTCGATGCGATAGCGGAAAGTACGATTCGACAAGTAGTCCCGTAAGATGAGCACGAGACGATCGGGCACTCCGAGTTTGTAGAGCTTAAAGATTAAGCCGTTGTGCCAGACCTTGTCGAATGCTTTCGCTATGTCGAAGAAGACCGCACCTGTCGACATGCCACGGTAGAAGCCGCCGCCGATGAATTCGACGATACGGTGGACCTGATACACGCTAGAGTGCTGGGCTCTAAAGCCGAACTGTTCGTTGGGGATGAGGCCTTTGGTTTCAGCGTAGTCCCTGAGACGCTTATAAATAAGCCTCTCATAGATTTTGCCTAATACCTTGAGCAGACTGATGGGGCGGTAGCTGGAGGGTTCGGTTTTGGGCTTGCCAGGCTTTGGGATACCTATCACTATGGCTTCTTTCCACGCTTGGGGGAAGATATTGTTGCTTAGAGCACCATTGAAGATGGTGGTCAGTAGCATAATAAGGTGGGCGGGGAAGAGTTGGATCACCCTATTGGTGATTCCATCTGAGCCGGGGGCTTTACGGATGTGGAGACCTTTGATGATGTCATGCACTTCGTCTGGAGTGACGGGAGGCAGAGGACTTTCGGGGTCTTCGACGGGGGGCAGAGAAGCTTTACGTTCGACTTCAGCGTCTACCTCTGAGAGGTGAGCTTGGTCTACTGGTAGGGAGCTGGGAGAGCATTGAGCCTCGAGACTGTCGGCTAGGCATTCCGCTTTGTCGATGTCGTCGAAGGCTATGGTTTTGTCGGGGCGTACTAGGGGGGGCATGGCAGCTATCTGCTTGGATTTGAGTTTTCTCTGGAGTTCCCAGAAGGCCTGATGGGTGGGCTGTAACTCGCTCAGCATCTTATCCCAGCTCGCGTCACGCAGCTCCGCCATGCGTGTCCTTACAGATCTCTGCAAGTAGCGCATGTGGGCTTTGTTGGCGGGACAGGGAAAGTTGCTGTATGCACGGGTGGCCGCGTTCTTCTCGGTCAACAGAGCACGCGCATCGTCCGGGAGTTTCAAGTAGCGGTTATCCGCTTCAGGAACCTCCCTTGAACTGTCGTTCAGGACGGTTTGCACATGGTCAGTGAGCGAGTCGATCGCAGCCGTCGTGTCCGCGATTGAATCGAAAACGTTTGGGATGGAGTCCAATTGGGGGGATGTGTTGGTTTTCAGCTTATCGCCTACTTGCCTCCAGTCCGTCACCCTTTTGGTGGCTGGGGGTTAGTTGGGGTCAGAGGGACCTATGCGGGGAGCCAGTCGTATGACTACTGGTCGGTGGTCCGAGGTAAGCTCGTGGACCGTTTCTATTGAGTCTAATCTTAGGTTGACGTTCTTAAGGAGCGCCACGTCAAGAATGTCGGGGGCATGATTAACTTGGTGGGTATAGTGGGTTGGAGTCATCGGAGCGATGACGTCAAAGTTTTGAGCGAAGGAGAGATTGTACAATTGATACCCTCTGGAGTTGGTAAGGGAGCTATTCCAGGAGGGATGTTTAGCGTTGAGATCGCCAGCTATGATAACAGAGTCACTCATGCCAAATAGGATTTTTAGGTCGTCCGCGATGGGTTGGAATCCCCCTGCGAGGTTGGGAGGGATGTAGGCCGATACTACGGTGATCGGCTGATGGCCAGTCATAGCTAGTCGGCAGATGGAGACTTCTAATTGTGCTAGCGGGGGAGGGTCAATAGGGATGCAGTACAGATCCTTTTTATAATAAATTAGTGTGCCGCCCAAGTGGGCACGCGACCTATCGTTACGAATTACACGGTAATTAGCGATGACTGGATTACGGTGACTAGGTTTTAGGAAGGTTTCCTGTATGAGGAATAAGTCAATTCGATGATCACGGAGGAACTCCGATATTTCATCTCGTTGACCATGGATGCCGTTTGCGTTGAAGACGCCGAGGTTGAGGGATCTGGGTTTAAATCTACTTAAGGCCGTGTTATTCATGATGAGATAACAGAGAGGGCTTGGGTGATGTCCTGGTTCGCGACTAATACGGCCAGGAGAGATTGGATGTCGCCGCTTTGCTTAGCGGCGACGATATCGCTTGCCATTTGAGCCGCCCGGGGCGTGCTGAATATGGCGAAGGCGCTGGCAATGATATTAATGTTTTGCGCAGCGATATTATAATTGATCGCGGGGTGCGGTGCTTGAGGAGCACGTACGGGTTTCGAGGCGGGCGCTATGGGTGCGGGGGGAGCGTAAGGCGTGGTAGGCGCGGAGGGCGCGGGGGGCGCGACGGGCGCGGTGGGCGCGGCGGGCGCGGTGGGTGGGGTGGCCGCTGAGGGCGGAGGGACACGGTTACGCGGGTCCATGAGAGATTACATGGGGGTTTGAGGGAGCGGGGGCCTCGCGGTGGCCATGGCTGGAAAAGCCTGCTGGTGGTGGAGTTGAGTCCAGGGGCTAGGTCTTTGAGGACTTAGCCGCTGGGGGATTTGGGAGGAGGGAATGAGGAATTCCCTCTGTTTAGTCTGCCGAGCGTCGAGACGCTGGGTCAGTTTGCCTGGGTTCGACTTTGGTGCCTTGGGGCATCCGCGGTAATTGGCAGTATGCCCTATATTCCCGCATAGCACGCAGCTAGGTGGGCTATCGCAGAGATTGCGATCCTTTGGCCGTGAGCAATCCGAAGTGCCGTGGTCGCCCAGGCACTTGACGCACCTGGGTTTGGCATGGCAGTTCTTCTGCGTGTGGCCGTACAACTGGCAATTATGGCATTGCCCTATGGCGCTGTTTTTCCAGGGCTTCTCTATGGTGAAGCCCATAAGGTTGCAGATCGTCTTGACGTTAAAGATGGGGTGATGCCCCTCGGTCGGGGAGCATACGACTAAAATCATGTCGTATGCCTCTCTACCGCGCGAACGGTGCATTTCATCGACTGGTATCCTTTGCGACTGAAGGTCTGCTAGGATGTCGGATGGGACAAAAAATCAAAAAATTCTAAGCTACTTATACTTTCATCGGTAACGAAACCATATCGAGATCTAACTAGACGCCAACGCCATCTAGTTAGAAAACAGATACTAAATTTGCATAATCTTACTTACTCTAACTAAAAGTGATTAAAATAAATACAATATGGTTTGACATTCCGCCCACCAAGGACATGCTCGAATGAGTTGTCCTTTAAATTAAAGCCGCCCACCATGAGGTCAAGGGGGCTATAAACTAACAAAGAAAAATAAAATTAGATGACAAAAAAAAACCATATCAATCACTGGTTGGCAATACACAGAGTTTACAAATTGGTCTTTTTAATACGGAATCATTGCACTTTATGGTCACCACTCGCGTGAGTCCGTCCGAACCAGGATGTTTCTCTAAAATCCTACCTAGTAACCATTTGCCTGGAGGTAGATTATCCTCTTTTACAAGGACAATGTCGCCAATATTTGGCTCTATTTCTTTTTGCGACCATTTATAACGCTGTAGCATCGATGTTAAAAATTCTCTAGACCATCGTCGCCAGAAATCTTGGGTCATTTTTTGCAAAAGTTGCCATCGCCTCAACGTGCCCACAGAGCTATGCTCGTAATTACGTTCCGGCACAAGAACCAGAGGTTCTCCGATTAAAAAATGACCCGGTGTAAGCGGCAGTGGATCATCAGGGGCTTGGGGAATATATGAAATCGGTCTTGAATTGAGGCAAGCCTCAATTTGCACAAGTAACGTGGCCATTTCCTCGTAGGTAAGAGTGGAATCACCAATGACGCGCTTCATGTGGAATTTTGTTGACTTGATGCCGGCTTCCCAAAGTCCACCAAAATTTGGGGCATGAGGAGGGATAAAATGCCACTTGACACCTTTACAACTGAGCCAACTCCTAATTTCGTTAGCGATCGCTGACTGTTCAGCAGCGACTAATATCTGCAGTTCCTTAGCTGCGCCTACAAAGTTTTTTCCATTGTCGCTCCAAATGTCACTGCAATGGCCTCTTCTAGCGACAAATCTCTTGTAACCGGCTATAAAACCTTCAGAGGTAAGGTCACTAATGGCCTCAATGTGCACTGCTCGAGTGACCATGCACACAAATAGGCAGATGTACCCCTTGTAAGCCTTATTGCCACGACCTTTAGATACCCTAATATTAATCGGACCTGCGAAATCAACACCTGTATGCAAAAACGGCCTGGCTGGAGACACTCTACAGGTCGGCAGCTGACCCATGAGTTGATTTTTAAACATTGCTGAATGCCGAACACATACTACACACTTACGTACGTAAGCCTTTACTATGTTTTTTGCAGATAGTATCCAATATTGTGTGCGCAAATAGTTCAACATTAATGTTGGGCCTCCGTGAAGAGTGGTTTTGTGAGCTTCACTTACGAGCAGAGTAGTGAAGTGATGGCGCTGTGGAATTATAATAGGATGCCTCATGCTTACTGACAGTTGAGACTTTTCAATTCTTCCTCCTACTCTTAAAATTCCTTGCTCATCCAATATAGGACATAAAGGTCGTAATTGGCTCTTCTTACTTACACTTCCTGTCTTCTTAATGTTTTCTATGTCTTCCTTAAATTCTTGTTCTTGGCATTTTTTTATACAGATTTCCAGAGCAGCTTTCAATTCCTCACTTGTCAGGTAAGTTTCTTTATGTTGCTTAAATCTTAAGAATCGTCTACAATATGCAACTACTCTGATCAATTTTTGAGATGATGAATATTTTGTCCACAGCCCATCCTCTACATTTGTTGTCACATGTACTTTAACACCTTTGGATGATCTTTCTTCGAGTTTAGTTGACATCGAGTCTGGTTTGACGTAGTCAATTGGTTCTTTCTTTAACCACAACGGACCGTGCTTCCACAGAGATGACTGTGAGAGTGTTGAAGGTGTCATACCTCTTGACGCGATATCTGCAGGATTGTGAGTAGATCTCACATTTCCCCATTGGTGATTATCCAAACAACTCAGAATTTCAGACACCCTATTACCAACAAATGTTGTCCAGCGGCTGGGATGACTACTGAGCCAAGCCAGAACAACAGTTGAGTCTGTCCAACAGTGTATACGGTCTTTAGGTATTGCTAGTATCTCGGCTACCTCCACAATCAATTTGGCCAACAGAACAGCACCCATCAACTCGAGACGAGGAATTGACAGTTGCTTTATCGGAGCAACCTTAGTTTTTGCCGATATTAAATTAATTTTAATATTCCCATCAGCGTCAATTATCCTTAAATACGTAACAGCTGCATACGCTACATTAGACGCGTCACAAAAACCATGTAGTTCTACAACTGCATCGTTTTCTCTGGATTCAACCCATCTTGGTACATGAAACTCAGGTAAATTTAGTAGTTCCTTTTGATATGTTAACCATTCTTTTAATAAGTCTTCGGGTAATCGATCATCCCAATCGATTCCGGCAAGCCATATCTTTTGAATCATTATTTTCGCCGGTATAACACACGGCGCTGCCCACCCTAAGGGGTCGAACAGTCGTGATATATCTGATATTACTTTTCGTTTTGTTACAGATGCAGGTTGCGGAAATATTATTGAATATCTGAAACTGTCAGATTCTCTATCCCAAGAAAGTCCTAGTATTTTCACCACCTCGTTCAATTTTATCTCTACTAATCCTTTCTGATTTGTACCTTCTCCCGATATTTCCTCTGCTAACTCCTTGTTGTTTGTCATCCACTTCTGTAACGGAAACCCACCCTTTTCCAGTAGTTTTTCCATTTCCCTGTGAATCCTTTTTCCATCCTCTACAGTTTGACATCCCGACATATAATCATCTACATAAAATTCGCTTTTTAATGTTTCAGATACCAGCGGAAACTCAGCTCCCTCATCGTGTGCCAGCTGCTGCAACGACTTCACAGCCAGGTAAGGTGCGGATGCAGTGCCAAAGGTAACTCTCAGCAACTCATACTCTTTTATTTCAGACGCAGGTTCACTCCGCCAAAGTAGTCGCTGGAAGTGTGTGTCTTCAGGAGCGACCTTGATTTGCCGATACATTTTTACTATATCTGCACATAATACAATTGGATACGTACGCCATCTCATGATGATGTGACGTAATTCCGGTTGTATGGTAGGACCTACCATCAACATATCATTAAGGGATCCACCATTAGAACCTTTAGAAGATGCGTCGAACACAACTCTGACCTTAGTGGAGGTCTTATCCTCGCGAACCACTGCGTGGTGAGGCAGATAGACTGCTTCTGACTGCTTAGTATCAGCTTCGCGAGACACCATTTTCATGTGTCCAAGGTCAAGGTATTCTTGAATTACTTCGGTGTATTTTCTTTTGATCTCATGATTTCTCTTGAAACGCTGTTCAAGATGATGAAATCGTTTCAGTGCGATCTCTTTGGTGTATCCGATTTTACTTCGTGGATCTGATTCGCGGAATGGAAGCTTGACTACATATCGCCCGGTAGCGTCTCGTCGAGTAGTACGAGTGAAGAATTCTTCGCACAGCTGTTCTTCTTGGGTAAGTATCTTTTTCTTATTAGTAACATCAGATTCGATCTCCCAAAACTGTTTGAGCATATCATTGTCACTGAGGTGTGAATGCATACTAACTATAACCTTGTGACAATTTGCTGAATTGAGATCGCAATCTGTGGGTGTTAGTCCTGACAAAATCCACCCCAGGGTTGTGTTTTGAGCAATTATGGGCCCTGGAGAGTGTTTGACTAAACCCTCTGGAACTTGGCTGTAAACTTCTGCTCCAAACAAGACGTCGATTTTGTTTGGAGTATGGTACTCTGGATCCGCCAGAGTTATATCTTCTAGTTGAGGCCAAGTTGGTATACATAGTCTAGTTGAAGGAATCAACGTTGTAATTTTACTTAACACATATGCTCGAACTTGAATAATTGCATTTGGATCGTGACGTGAATGAATGGTTACGCAAACCATGAATCTAGAGGCAAAAGCGCCTTCGTCACCTCCTATGCCTGAGACAATACTGTTATTTGGTATTTTCTTCAGTCCGAGCAATTGGACTGCTGACTCGGTTATGAAAGAGGCCTGGAATCCTTGGTCCAATAACGCCCTCAGCAATTGTTTACGAGCATTCTGAGTCTGTGCTTCGACGAGAGCGGTCGCTAATAAAACTCGATTTGGCACAACCTTTGTAGAAAAGTGTGTTGCTATGGTGGAAGACTCTGATTCTTTTGCCGTACCGGAAGCAGTTTGCAGTGTGGACACTGCTGATTTGACAGCTACTGCCTCTACCGGATGGCTATTGGGTGACGATGATCTTGAAGAAGCCTTGGGGTGTAATAATGAGTGGTGTCTACGCTTGCAAATGTGACATGATGTTTTAGCGCGACAATACTTAATTGAATGATTCGCGCCTAAACAATTGTAACATAAATTGTGAGTTCGGACAAACTCACTTCGAGTTTGGTAACCTTCTTTACTAAACTGTTTACAATGACCTATATAATGATCTTGTTTACAGAATGGACATATGATTTGTACAGAGTTGTTACTATTTGATTTGACAACGTGAAAAACCTTTGGTTTACCATCTGTGGACTTCTGCTTTGACTTGGATGTGTCTAAGTACTCTAAAGAGCGAAACCTTGACTCTAAAAACGTTTTAAATTCTTCAAAAGTTGGTAATTGTTCATCTGCACTAATTTTCAATTCCCACAACTTTCGCGATTCACTATCTAGCTTAGCGCTTATTATATAGATAACTATAGCGTCCCATGATTTGACATCAATTCCGAGAGTACTTAAGCCATGCAAACAGTCCACAGTGGTATCCAATAATTCTTTAACTGCAGTTGATGACTCTGTTACATTTGATTGATTTATCAATCGTTTCAACATAGAATTAGACAAATAGCGTTTATTATTATAGCGTTTATTTAACATTTGCCAACATTCCTGATAATTTGCGGCTGTCACAGGGGTGTGACGCAACAATTGTTCTGGTTCACCTGATAAATGACCTTTCAGGTAATGCAGTTTTTGTACATCGTCAATTGAATCATTTTTGTGGATAAGTGATAAAAACAAATCACGGAAAGAAGTCCACTCCGTATACTTGCCAGAGAAAGTAGGAATAACAACCTTAGGTAATTTCACATTCGTATACGTATTTGACGATGACTCTTTATTTACACTTGCTTTTGTAGGTGTTAGTTGTTTAATAGACTCTTTCAACTCGGATTTATAAGTTATGTAAACATCCTCAGTATTGTCATATGTCTCTGACGTAAAGTAATTATGTTTCAAGTCTAGTTTTTCTACTATGTTCCTGTGCGTTTTTATGAAATTAGCCCACAGTTGTTCTAATGCTTCCAACCTGGTTTCTAAATAAGACAATGTTATCCGTTCTTTAGGAGATTTTTTATAATTTATTCTACCTTTTTCAATATTTCTCTTGTTATCTAGTTGCAAGTTAATTAATGAATCCATGACTAAAAACTGTTAGATTAATTCACAAAAATAAAAACAAGTTGCACAAGAACAGAAATTTTACAAGTATAAAACTGATTAAATTATTCTAAGTCTATGACGAAAACAGAAAATTTTACAAGTGTTTTTTACTTTAAACTTTTTAGAAAATCGGGCATAGGTTCCCCGTCGGTTCACTTTATTCTTAAATAATCTAAGGCTAAACTACATAAATTATTCTAAGTCTTCATTATTACGTTAAATTTAAAGTTCCAAATCTTGATAAGGGTAGTTCTTCAAAAAGTATTCTCCGCGTAACTTTCATGGCAATTTTTTTTTTTTAAATAATCTACAAATAAATGTACACACATTTAAGTCGATGTGAAAATAATACGTATTTTTTTTATTTCATGTGAATCGGTGCATAAACTGCAGAGATATTCTATTTTTAAATTTCTGTGCCCACGAAAGTTACGAAAGACGGCACGAAAGTTACAGACGTATTTTCTACAAGCAAAATATAGTTTAAAATCCTTATTTTTTCTCAAATTTTCAGGTTATAAAATAAAAGACTTTTCATGTTAATTTTGCATGGTATCATATATAAGTATCTTTTTTGTTTTTTAATTTTATTCTTTGTTACAGATTCGTTTTTGCCAGCGCACATTCTGCTGTTTTCGTCGTTTTCATAGAAGTTTCGAACGTCAATTTCTAGTTGGTTTTTATGATTGTAACTATGAATTTCATGTTCGCCATGTTCAATTTGCTCATTGTTCTGACATGAAGTTCGAATCGAGTTCGTTTTCTGTATTCCTTCCTTTAAAGAATAATATGTTTCTTCTCATTCTTGATAACTGTTTTCGGTATATATTATTTAATATTTTAAGCTAATTTTTTTATGCATAAATTTTCTTTCTTTATCAATATATTTGTGACAACATTTTTCAGAAGAGCAGGTAGGTTTTGACTTTAAATACTGTGTAGCGCGTTTTAAATTGGTGGGACTACTTAGTTCGGAAGAAGTACAGCTTGAAATGATTGAATTAGTACTTAAGGAATGCGAAAAAGTTGAACTATCTGAGTCATCATCATAGTGCGGGGAAGCTGTACGATCTTCATTTAGTCTTAACCTTGTCGGGCGCATTTTAAGAGGTCTTGTACATGCAGGTGTGTCACATTTGGCAGCAGGCGTTGGTTGCGACGCAAGAGCCAAAGAAGATGTTGGTTCTTGCAATGCAGGGAAGAACCCAGTGGAAGAACCCAAAGAAACTCCTTCAGAAGAACATGAAGCTTCAATGTGTCGTTTATACTGTCTAGTTACCCGTCTTGAAACGAAGTCGCTTTTTTGAGATCCAGGCGATGAAGCTGGCACTAGTTGAGGAGTAGGTGATTTAGGAGAGCACAGTGGGTCTTCAACTAAATTTGGAGATTTGGGACACTCGATCATATTTTCCTGAAGAGCAACGTTCTCTCGCTCTTTTATTCTTTGACGAAAAAGTCGGCTTTTTATGCGGTTTTGCTCTCTTACGGCGCTTTTACTTCTACTACTCATTTCACAAACTGGGATGACAATCATTTTCTTTTGTCGTATCTTTCTCTTGCCTTCATTTTTACTGCATTGTGTAACTCTGTATCATTTTTTATTCTTCCTCGTCTTCTTATCTCTGCTAGACGCTTTTTCTCCCGTCACTCCTTTCCACTTTGCGGTGCCATAGTTTCGCTTTGAACGTAATCTGAAAATAATTTTAACCAGAAAAAATTAACACAACTGCTGTGAGTAATTAATGTAGGTAAAGTACAAGGCAATCAGAAAGTATGACGCTGACGTTGGGACTTGTTAAGCAAGAGGGATACAATTGGTAAAACAGCCCAGTTTGGGGCGGGAATAATCGTTAAATTGGCTACGAAAAAACCTACAAACAGAAACACATACCTACTACGAGTCGTTAAAAGAAAAAAATTGAAATACATACATGCATAAACACTTATACAAATACATGACCCCTTTTTTGAGCTTCACGATAATCAAGTAAATGCATCTGCAGCGTCACAAGTAATCTAAAGTTATCATTCAATGGAGATATGTAACTTTCGTGGTGCGCTAGCTAACTTTCGTGGACAAATAACCACGAAAGTTGTGCCACGAAAGTTACGAAAGTTTCACATTTTTGAGAATTACGATTAAACTTATAGATAAATAAACAAACAAAGTACTTGGGAATAATCTCGAAGATCTATCTTATTCCTTAATACAAAATGAGTTGGAAAATTATAAGCATTATCCTTCAAAATATGTGCATGAAAGTTTCTAGACCAAGGCTACTTGAAAATATTCAAAGAATAACTCACCTCGTATTTTTTTGTTTAGAAGCGATGAACGTACGTGTCTCTTCCACTGACGCCGGGGTACTACTGAGCTTTCGCGCAGCTAAAACGTGTAGCGACAAGTGGGCGCTCTTGGAAGATAGGTGCAGTTTTGTTGCGCGCTCTCAAAACTAACAAAATCGTGTGACAGAGACATAATGCCTATTACCTATTGTAACTTAAGAGATAAAATTAATGTTCTTTGATAATTATGATGCATAGTTAAATAACATTAATTTGATGTATTACATTATATGCTTATGAATTGAACACAAAAGTTATCAACGTTTGCCGTGAGCGCGAACAGAGTGTGACGCGCGAAGAACACCGATTTTGCTCCCGTTTTCGACATTCGTTTTTTTTTTTTAATAAACATTATAAATAATTTTAGATGTTTAATGTTTAAATTATGTACACATATAAATAAAGATTAATCTGTATTTGGTCCTAAGACTGAATGTTTAATAGGTTACTAATTAAGACCGTGTGACCGCGTTTTGAGGGACCTCGAAGAACTACCCATAACTTCACAAATAAAATTGTACTCACGGTTTTATTTTCTAAATCCACAACACGTCACTCACTATTACTTCTCTGATTTATTTGTTGATAACGCCCGCTAGGGGGCGCGCAGTACGTTTTCAGCTTTGGTGCTCAGCTACTTGGATGCCACTTCGCCTTATTCTAGATCCAGTTGTCCACACTCGGGATGTCCGGAAGCCCACAGAACTTGCTGCGGTGGCGCCCTCTGCAGGCGACGTCCTCGAAACACTCGGTCTCTACGGTCGCACCCTCTGCAGGCGACGCTAAAGCACTTCAGTGGCGATCCACCACTGCTTTCTATGCTGGTACACAAAAACTCGGTGCGAAATATTACGCACTGATCTGGTTTCGAAGGACCATGTTGAAATTCTGCATTCTGATAAAACTTTATTATATTGTGTTATAGTGCTTTATGTGAGTTTTATTGAAGACCTTGGGTTGAAGTTTAACACTATTTAATTTATTATTTAAATTATTTTTTGCGTAGGTATTGTAAATTGTCTTGCATACTATTTTATTAGATTTTTTTTTTTTTTTTTTCTAACTGAACAGACAGCTGTGCTGCTGGGGAGTTTGTTGCGCCACTTCTTCTTCCCAGCAAAAGCACTAGGAAGTGGTGAAGGGTGGGCGTTTTGGGGGACTGTCTTATGTAATTTTGACGTTCGAAAAGTGCTGATTCTCAGCCTAGTTTGAATAAATGACTTTTGAATTTGAAGTGTATTCACAACAAAAAAAAAACTACATAAAAATCACTCATACAGTTCATCTACGGTCGAGCAAGATAAGAAGTAACCGGTTCTGTGAGCGTAGTTCGAGAGCTAGGTAGCATGAATTTACTGCGAGCTCCAACAAAGACACAAATGTTTGGCGGGAGTGTGAGTGGTGGATGCACATGTAATTTTTCAATTTTTGAGGATGATGAAGGTCGAGATATGAAAGACTCAAGTAAGAGAAAACCACACTGGAATATGATTTCAAGAGAGATTTAGCCTGATTTCAGATATTCAAGATCTGAAATTAACAACTGATAACCTAACAGAAGAATATAAGAAACTGACCGAACATAAAATTAGGTAAGTACTCAAAGTAAAATTATACCAATTGAGGATGAGCAAATTCAACTTTTGCGGGAAAGTCCGAAAGGGATACCGTAGCCCGACACGCCCTCCCGCTCCGCCCAGAGCGAGAGAAGTTATTTGATAATTACCCAAACATAAAAACAAAAAAAGCTACATCAACATAAAAGTGAAAACCGAAAACCCGAATTTAATTTTGGAGCACAGCGCGATTTTTTTTGTCGAAATGCAAGGTAGACTTCAAAGAGACAAGAACATAATATTGGTGGGTCTGAATGAGCAAGATGTCCTCGAGCTCTCCACAGGCAACAATTGCGACTCTGAAGAAGTTCACAAGCCTATCAAGATTGTCCTAAGTCTTAATATCTACCAGATTGGGCAAATATAATACAGATAAACCCCACCCTATAAAAATTGTATTTGATTCTCCTGGTACAGACGACTGCACGTCATCCTACCCGAAACTGTCAAATTTTCCCAATCAACTTTGAACCTTATGTTTTAGATATAAAGTTGAAAATCTATTAAAGAAATTTGACAGATTGTAGTAGGTTGATGTGCTGGCTGGCGTCTGTACACCAAAATATTTACTGAAGAATTGCTCGAAACTGCCTAAGACTAAAAAACATTCGGACCAAACACCAGCTCAAAGCACTTATATACATATCTAATCTCCAAACTGAGCTCAAAGCGTGAGCAAAAAGGGGAAACAAATCTAATAATTAAATTTAAGAAAGGAGTAAGTACCTACTATAACCAAAAAGAACTACAATTCAAAGAACTAATCGGGGCCAACACCAGTTATTACCAAAGAACTCACAAGTGTAAAGATTTTTACGAAGGTGGTCCTCACCGGAAACAGCCCTGTCCGGTGAGGACCACCTGACGCAGGTCCTCACCGGACACTGCTGTTTCGGGAGGTACCTGTTTCGGATAAGGCGGGAGGAAACGCCCGGGTGTCATCACTGCGTGGATCGCCCGGAGGACACGGTGGAGCACACGGTGGAGGTATGCCCGGCTTGGGCAGAGCACCGCCGTGTCCTCGTGGAGGCGATCGGTGGCGGGGATCTCTCGCGTCCGGCCCTGGTCCAGGCCATGGTACGGAGCGAGAGGGCATGGGAGGCCGTCACCTCCTTCTGCGAAGCAGTAATGCTCGCGAAGGAGGAGGCGGAGCGCGTGAGGGAGAGGCAAATTTCGCGCCCTCACGCCCCTAGCCACCGCAGGAGGAGACGCCCTGGGCGTCGGGAATCGAATGCCGATTCCCGGCCACCGTAGGCGCGGGCTTGCGGACGGTGAGCAATGGGTAGCTCGCCGTCCGGAAGGACCAGGCCCGGGTCGACAGTGCATAGTGTTCCACGCGCGCCTCAAAGAGATGTCAGCAAGTGAAGGGGTCCGATGAGACCATTGCCTGCCGGGGTTGCGGGAAAGTCCGAAAGGGATACCGTGGCCCCCTGGCATTGCACAGGCAACAGAAGGAACACGGGTGGGTTTTAGTCAGTAAGAGTCTGACACGCCCTCCCGCTCCACCCAGAGCGGGAGACGTAATTTGATGATTGCCCACCCACAAAAAAAAAAAAAAAAAGTGTAAAGATTTGTGCTCAAAGTCATTATTCCTCAAAACCTATGCTAATGTAAGAAGTATTCGCACTCCAGGAAAACTTGAAGAACTACAGTGCATCCTAAAAGCAATTCCTTCTACAGTACCTACATGTCTTAATTCTAACTGAGACTTTGATAACATCAGAACAAGATACAAAATTATACGATTTACATAACTACAAACATATTTACAATTATAGACATGACAGTAAGGGAGGGGGAGGCGTATCTATCTACATTAATGAAGGCATTCCCTTTGAAGTAACAGGGGACACCTACTGGGATAACCACTACCTGTAGATATATCTTCCCAAATATCCGCTGCATATTGGAGGTGTCTAGAAACAGGCCATTCGAACATTAAAGAGTTTCTCGAAAGATATATCTTGCAACTGCAAGCTAGAAAGAGATTAATCGTGTTTGGCGATTTTAACTTAGACCTATTGAATCCAAACACATGTGTCACTCAATACCTATCAGAACTCGAAGAAAGTGGGTACGATATTTTAAATAAAATAGATAAGGAATACTCCACGAGGCAAACTCAAACAACAAGCACCATCTTAGATCATGTTGCAATAGACCTACAAAAACAGTCCTTCCATTTTGTTATTCTGGAGTCTGCTATGTCTGACCATAAACAGATTTATCTGAAAATGTTTAGATACAAGCCAAAAAATAATAAAAAGATCCATTATGAGGCAATAGATTATGATATAATAAAACTTATACAAAATTATTAACAAAGCTTCATGCATAGGTATACTTATAGATGATGATTACAAATGTCTGAAGACATAATGTCGGAAAACTTCGTTACGTCACACATACTACAAAACAAGAAGCAAAAATAAAAAATAATGAACTTACCAAAGGACGACTGGATTAACAACGAAGTTATTAAGAGGGAACAGGGCCTGCGATTCTCCATACAAATGTTCTTGGTTTCTTTGTTTCTTCCTGGATACCTAATGCCTCTAGGGCAATTTTATTTTTCATAAAATCAAGGTCTTTTCAAAATCTCGTACTTTTTTTCCGCAACTTATTGGTGAGGCTTACTTATCCTCCAAAAATTACATAAATTCATTCGGCTTGCTGGCGCGACTTCGCCGGCCATTATGCCGAATGAATTTATATCATTCCTTCATTTTTCATTTACCTATCGTGTTAGAGTAATCTTATTCTAAGTGCATCGTCTTCACATAATTATAATTCAAATCAATCAATGTAGGTATTTTACAATAAAGTTATTATAAAAATATAGTGAGCCGGGTACATTCTGCCCGAATTTTGGCATGCAAAATTTAACAAATAATGTCATTACTTAATTATCTCCTCAGCTCGTGGGCCGCCTCGCCCCTCCGCGCCTACGTGGGCTTAAATTACACTGTAGAGATAGGGCAGACAAGACGACGTGGAGTCGGTTTTGCAGCGATTCGTTTCTGTCACTAACTTTTGTAGCACAACATATTGACTTAATACGACAATATTTTAATTTTAAGATTAAAATGCAATTTTAAAGAAATGTCAATAAGCATAGTAAAATTATTCAAAAAAAAAAACTTCCATCTTAAAAGTATGCCATTGTAAATTCGGTCATACAAGCATTCGGCTAATCATTAAATATTTTTTAAGCCTTTTAAATATTCATTTAAAGAAGATTAAACGGCAATTTTAAAGAAATGTCAATATGCATAGTAAAATTATTTAAAAAAAAAACTTCTATCTTAAAAGTATGCCATTGTAAATTCGGCCATACAAAGCATTCGGCAATCAATAATTATATTAAATATTTTTTAAGCCTTTAAAATATTCATTTAAAGAAGGTTAATATGCCAATTGTGTTATGCCAAATGAATTTCGGAGCATCAAGGTTCTGCCAGATAGAGCTCTGTAATTTTTTTTTAACAGTAGTTTAGTAACTGACGTATGATTTTAAAAATGTGGGAGAAATGCGAATAATACGATTGTGATTATCCCTTATGTGGTAAGGTAAGTCATATAAATTAAAAATAAGAAAGGACCTAGAAATGAACCCTGCGGAACGCCATGGTTACCGCATATCCTGCGGATTTATTTCCATTAACATCGCCCCTCTGAATTCTGTTCTTCAAATAAGAAGTCAGAAGGTAGCGAGGCTTGTCCCTCATACCACAATGGTACAGTTTCCCGATGAGTGTATCATGATGTACGCAATCGAAGGCCTTGGTTAAGTCGCAGAAAATGCCAATAGTAACTTGCGACTCCTCCTAAGCCTCGAATATGCTCTTCAGTAATTCCACGCCCGCGCCTGTAGTTGAATGACCCTTTGTGAAGCCAAACTGTTTCAAATGATGGTAATTTAAAATTTGAATTATGTGCATTAGTTATAAAATAAATTTTTCAAATATTTTGCTTAATGTAGGTAATGTATAAATCAGATGCGTTCCTAGGGGTCAAAATCAGGACAAGCCGACAGATTTTTTACTATTAAAAACAACAGTCAATTGAGGGATTGTATGTTGTTCATGGTACAGTAGACGGCAGCACGTCAACCTACCCGAAACTGTCAAATTTTCCCAATCAACTTTGAACCTTATACTTTAGTGATAAAATGTTGAAAATCTATTAAAGAAATTTGACAGATTGTCAGATTGTTGTTTATTGTGTTGATGTGCTGGCGTCTGTACAACATTATTATAATTTTGGTTAGAAAACCTTTAAAATGCGAAGAGTTCTACTTCAAGCATTAGTACGTACCTAATTGTTATAAGCGCCATCTATATTATTGAATGCGCGTAATCACACCGCTTAGCCGATCTTTTTCACCATAATTCATATTCGCTTGTCACAGAAAAAAAAATTCAAGCAAAAGAAACTAGATGGCTCCCAAATTATCGATTTGTTGTTCTATTGCCGTACGCATAATTTTATTCGTTTAATTAATAAATGTCGATTGAAAATGTTAACATTAGATATTATTTTATAATTTATCATAATGACAATAGCCAACTCTAACTTTATTTCAAAACATCTATGAAGAATCTTCGATACGAACATTATTGTGTTTTGTGATCTCAATGAGATTTACATTATGATGGTTTGTTTTTCAGTGGTTTACCAAAACTACTAATACCATACAAACACCACTTATGCATGTGCTTTCATGGCACCAGCTACCTAGCTAAGATTGTATAAGTACCTAATTAACAATCGAATGCCTATTTCAATCTATTCTTCGACAAAATACTTGTTTAAAAGTAGGTACTTGTTTATATTTCCGAGAGATAGGTAAGTACAGTAATTTGAGGTTGGTTACGGTGAAGTAAATAAAATTCAATTTACATACCTTTTCGAACAGTTTCCGAATTCCCATTTCGATGATAAAAATAACACTATAATCACTTACAAAAGCGCAACCTCCATGGCACAAAGAAAATGTTGTTGTTAGAATACTTAGAATATTTTTATAAACAAATTCTTTAAAAGATTCGCCATGGATAAATGTTTTTTCATGATACCATTTTATTATGTTTGTCAGTTCAAAATCCGTTCTAACTTAGCCGAACGCGCTAATTGGTGTACATAATAAAGAGTAGGTATTCTATTATATTTTATGAATAAAAGTTCTATTACGAAAAAAATATTTATTCTGAATAAAATAGTAAAGTAATCGTTATTGCTACGCAAGGACAAAAACCAATTAAACAGATATACCTACTTTAACAGATTACAAAATATTTTATTAAGTAATATAAATCTAACTAAAAAATCGTCAGTGCGTGAGTAACTTTTTTTTTATCTACGAAGAGTAGTTTAAGAATAAATGATAAAGTTTAACCTACGTAGGTACATTTAAAAAAGAGGAAACTATTGTAAAAAAATAAAATCAAATTATTTGGTTTATCGCATAGATATCCGTGGCTTATCGTATGTCAAGAAAGGTATAAAAACCCTTTCAACGATTTGTTTACCTTTATTCGGTTTTGCAGTGCATCGGGCATGTTTGCGGAAGCGCGAATAGACGACTTTCATGCCATCATGCGCAAACGGTGTGCATCGATGTTGCGGCGATTCAGGGGTAGCTCAAACTCAAACTCAAAGCATTTATTTCAATTAAACCATTTACAGGCACTTTTGAATTGTCAAGGGTCGGTCAGTCAAAAATATGAAGCTAGTTGCCCATTCCAAAGCGTAGTAGGTAGGTACCTATGGAGAAGAACGGGCAAGAATCTCCACGGACACTCTTTTAAATAAAAAAAATGATACAATATATTGGTTATAGCATTCATTTTGAAATTATGCATGTGAGAACAATGTAGAAAGTTCGTAAAAGCGTCCGTAATAAAAAGAAAAAAATAAAGAATCATTCAAAAACTTAAAATAAATTAAAATAAGCCATGGCAGCTAAGAGATGACCAGTCCCAACTGACGGCGCCCGTTCACGAACATGACGCATGGATCAGCACCATTCAGCTCAACCATTTTGAAGGGAGCTAAATGATCCAACACACGCGCCACCATCAGCGAGACATTTGAGTGAGCATGACATACTCACAGCCGCCAGGGCACATTCAAGTCAATGAAATACTACAAATGGTAGCTCTTTAGTACATGGTACTCACACCTGTGCTATGCAATTATATAATACAAAGGAAATTGAGTTTATACAATTAAAGATGGTCTTACAATCTTCAGCAGCTCCAACAGTATTTTTAAAATGTTAATCAGTGTGTATGTCAATTAGTTGTGGTTGTGGAGCAGGACCAGCAATGAGCCAAGCATTTTTATCAGTGATGTAATCCCCCAACTTATAATATGCCTGCCTACATATTGTGCGTTTTATACAAGATTTGAATTTCGTCTCATTAAGTTGAAGTATGCGGGGAGGAATTTTATTGTAACATTTTAAACAGTACCCCATGAAAGATGAGTCTACCTTAGCCAGTCTGAACCCTGGTTGTACTAATAGGTCCCTATTTCTTGTACTATAATTATGTCTATCACCTCTTATACTAAAAAGATGTAATTTTTTTCTTACGTACATGATATTTTCATAGATATATTGACAAGGTACCGTCATGATGTTAATATCCTTAAACAGTTCCCTAAGAGAGTCGCGCCTGCGGAGATAATAAATGGCTCTGATCGGTCTTTTCTGCAGAATAAAAATAGACTCGATGTCTGCAGCCCGTCCCCAAAGTAAAATACCGTAAGACATGATACTATGAAAATAACTGAAATAGACTAGCCTCGCGGTATCTACATCAGTAAATTGACGGATTTTTCTGACAGCATATGCTGCTGAACTTAGCCGTCCTGCAAGAGATGTTAAATGAGGACCCCATTGTAGCCTTGAGTCGAGCGTGATCCCCAGGAAAACAGTTTTATCGACAAATTCTAGTTTCTCTTGATTCAATACTATCTCACAATTACTACTTTTGACATTTGGTAAAGAAAATTTTATGCACTTAGTTTTTTTTTTCCATTTAATACTAAATTATTAGCAGTGAACCAATTTTGGACCTGCAGTAGGGCGTTATTTACGTCGTCAAAATTTGTAGAACGTCTATCTACCTTAAAAATTAAGGAAGTATCGTCAGCAAATAAAACCATTTGTGGTTGATTTTTAAATAAATGAAGTAGATCATTAATATACACTAAAAAGAGGAATGGACCCAATATCGAGCCTTGTGGCACACCCATTTTTACTTTTAAACCTAGTGAATTGATACCGTTTATTTGAACTTACTGTTGTCTATCATTTAAATAAGATTTTACTAAATTGAGTGCAAGTTTTCCAAGTCCGTAATGCTCAAGTTTCAAAAGTAAGGTTTCGTGATCGACGCAATCAAACGCCTTAGAGAGGTCACAAAAAAATCCTATTGCGTCTTGGGCCTCTTCCCACGTGTTAGAAATGTGTCTTAATAAGGTAACACCGGCGTCAGTGGTAAAACGTCCTCTGGTGAAACCATACTGTTGATCGTGGAGGATTACATTTTTGTTAAAATGATTGAGCATTTGATTAAGCATTACCTTTTCAAACACTTTGCTAAAAACCGGCAACACGGATACGGGTCTATAATTATTGGTGTCTTTACTATCCCCGGATTTGAAAAGTGGCATTACCTTGCTGTATTTCATTAAATCCGGGAAGTCTCCTTGATCCACACACAAATTAAATACGAGTATTAAGGCTAGGTAAGGCGCTATGGTCTCACTTATGGAGGTACAGATTTTAATGGCCATTCCCCAAAGATCTTCACCCTAATAATATTTTAGCTACACTGGCGGACAAGGTTGATGGACCATTTATCAGAGTCTGGGCTGGCAGACATGTGCGTGCATATGTTCATGTAGACAATTAATGTATTGTGTTGTATTTTTAAGTTATTGGAGTTTACTAACATAGACTAAGTTCATACTAACACTATATGGAATAAAAAATTGCATTTGAATTTATTAATTAACTATAAACCTATGGAGTTAGGTACAGAGAATGACATGAGTCCGGTCACGCACGATGCTTGCTCATTTGCGGGCGATTTCTTATTTATTCAGGATATTCGTACTCTTGACTGTCGATTTTTTTTTTCATCCAAGAATTCACGAACACGGCTAATAATTTATAAGTACGATATCGTATTTTATGAGTAGGTATTTTATAGCAAAAAATTGCGCAATTTTTTTTTTTTTTTTTTTTTGCAAGTATATACTTGCCACGAACACGAATAATAATCAAACATTGTTTGAGGTAGATAGGTATTGTTTTTCTTACTACTTAGTAGGCAATAAAATACTTAAAAATATTAAAAACGGTTTGACATAAGCATCCATGGTTCCACGGACCTAGATATACATACAAAAAAATTTAAGAGATTTTGTGACTATAAACAGATGCTTTGCCATATTTCTGTGCCTCAAGCACGACTTTACACGTTTTAAAGAAAACATGCTCGAGCAATAGACGCCACCTATCAAAATAATTGGGAAGTTGATAGATTATAGGATAAAACTTAACGGTATCTCTACAGTTCCTATACATGTACCTAGATTATTTTAACTAACTTCATTCAAATAAAGTCTAGCCAACTATAAATTGTGGAACTAGCTACAATAATACAATGAGAATCTAATGATTACAACAACAGCAGGATCTACAATGTGTAGGTACTTAGCTTACTGGCAATTGGCCCAAGAAAAGCCACAGCCGATGCCTAACCCAATTATGATGGGCCACCTTCTCCTGTCCATGAAAAACATAGACGCTATAGTACCTATAAGAACGCCAGTGCCTGTAACAAAAAGTAAAAAGTTACAGTAGCATGAAATAATGTTCAGAAATTTCTTGTTCTTCTGTACCTACTTCGAAATCTAGCTGATGTGGGCTGGACGTATCCGCCCCTATACAGCAAGCCAATCAGCCAGCTTACCTCAGTTACTCAGGTATCTAGCAGCTACGGCTTATCAATGCTGCGGCTAACCAGGTGACATGAGTTTCACTTAGGTTAAAGTGGTGAGGAGGATCGAGACCGCACATAAACGTGTTATAGCAAACTATTTCCGGGTGTGACAGATCGGGCAGCATCTTTTTTGTGCTAGAAGTGTTGACTAAATGGTTAGGCTTTCCTTGCATAGGTATATGTAGCGTCAAAACGAGCAGAGCCGACGTGATGGGTTGATAGTTTTTTCCACCAAGTAGGTAAGCTAGTTACGTCGCTGACCTTCTGAATGTTGCAGTAAGTGCCTACATAGTAGTAAATTGTTTGTCTTTAATTACTTGCTCTCCATACGAAATCACGAAAGCATATGCGCATTGTTGTTATAATACGTGTGTCGTCAGGGGCGGGTTTGAATGGTTTTGCCATTTGATATTCTGTTTATTGCAACAAAGCCAAACATGAATAAAAACTTCTATCACCACCTTCACCAAACACCAAAAAATGTAACTCTTGTAATCATTGCGTTTTTACTTGATCATTAATATGTAAAACATTTTAAAATTTTATCGTAAATAATTCTACCATTGATTTCTACAAAATAATGTCAATCAGTGCAGCGGTCAGCGACGCTGTAGGCATAGAGTTTAGTAATAAATTGGGCAGTAGGTAAGTATTTATGTTCCTTGGCGATGTCATAACAGAGGTTCATCTCGAGGTACTTCTACGATCTCTAGAATATAACGTCAGAAGCTACAAACAGCGTGCGGTGACGTCTCTACGGACGACCGACACGACACGACACGCCGCTGGTTGCCAAAACATTCGTATTGTAGTCCCCGTCGCAACACACGTAATATCTCTATGAAGTATGTGGTCGCAACTGGCCTTTGCGAGTGAGTGACACCGCGCGTCCGCGCCCGATAATATTACGAACATGCATTCGGCCGGTCAGTGTTGCCAGATGACTGTCTCGCGTTCTCCCCAAACCTTCCCCGAAATACCCCCAAAACTCAGGTTTTGAAAAAAAAAAAACGAGAGGGCATGGGAGGCCGTCACCTACTGCTGCGAAGCAGTAATGCTCGCGAAGGAGGAGACGGAACGTGTGAGGGAGAGGCAAAATTCGCGCCCTCACGCCCCTAGTTGCCGCAGGACGAGAAGCCCTGGGCGTTGGGAATCGCAGGCCGATTCCCGGCCACCGTAGGTGCGGGCTTGCGGACGGTGGGCAATGGATTGCTCGCCCTCCGGTAAGGACCAGGCCCGGGTCGACGGCGCGTTGTGTTCCTCGCGCGCCTCAAAGATGATGTCAGCGAGTGAAGGGCTCCGATGGGACCGATGCCAGCCGGGGTTGCGGTAAAAATTTAGTAAAATGGTCTGTGACCGAAGTCAATAAAATAGCGATTGATGCACATATTTTTTACCCGTTAATTCGTAACACGAAGTGGTCTGAGCAGTTTTCTCCTCTGGTAGGTAGTGTATGAGCTGGTAGTATGCCATAAGCTGACAGTGTTAATAAGATAATTGAGGCGGTTATTTCGCTCACTAAGCGCCTAAGGCCCGTATTACAGAACCTCACTCAAGACTCAAGCATTACTTAAAACTAGTTTCAACCAATCAAAAGGCTATAAACGAGTTTTAAGTAATGCTTGAGTTTTGAGTGAGGTTCTGTAATACGCGCCTAAGTCTCTTTGGGTCTAATATTAATATTTATGTCCCCAGCTATTATAACGTCTTTTGCGAGTCTATAGAATCTAAGTGTGAACAGAATGATAAGAAATTGTTAATACCTATTTGTGTTTGCCGGCGTACGATATATGCATAGCACAGAGTTAATCAAAATATCTACTAGAAGATACGAGGCCTGGGATAGTTTTATTTTGTAATGTATTTTTTGCATAAACAACTACCCCATCATTCTGATTGTATTGGTGAGCTGTGACAATAAGACTGATAATTGGCAAGTTGTGGTATACTTAGGTTCATTAATATTTAATCTACATTCCGTTAAATTGATCAAATCTATTTCAATTTTTAGTGAAGATAACGTAACAATAAATCATCAAAACTGTAGTAGATACTCCTTAAATTCTGTGCAAGTATAGTTAAATCAGGATAGCATTCAATTGAGCTTGAGATTTCAATTTTATCTATATCATTAACTGTTTGGACTGTATTACTAGGTACTATTTGACGACACAGTTGGTGACAGCAGTGGTTAAGCGATTGACTGCTGCGCTGCGTGTCTTGGGTTCGATTTCGGCTATTTTCATCTTCAATCTGTGCTTTTCAACAGGAACTTTTCCTGATGTTTTCAAAACAGCAATTTGTCCACCCTATCTATAAGTCGGGAGGCAAGGACAATGTCGCTAATTACAGACCCATTTCCGTGCTGAATACCCTCTCAATGATACTTGAAAAAGCTATATACCATAGACTAACCAAATACCTAAATAAATTTAACATTATTTCCACTAATCAGTATGGCTTTAGGACAGAAAAATCCACCGAAGATGCTGTACTGGAACTAACATATACGATAATTGGCCATTGGGAGAGTAAATATTAAACTCTTACCATCTTTTTAGACCTATCCAAAGCCTTCGACACTGACTCAATTCCCATACTTCTGTCGAAACTAGAGGATCTTGGTATTCGCAGGACGGCCCACGATCTCTTCAGGTGTTATCTTACAGGTCGAAAACAAATAATAAAACTCGGAAACTACCTCAGCAACCAGGAGACGATTACTTTTGGTGTCCCCCAGGGTACTGTCTTAGGACCCCCACTTTTTCTCATATATTTACGTGAATGCACTGTGCCAGTTATCCCTACCACACTGCAAAATTATAGCTTATGCCGACGACACAGCTCTTATTGTTCATGGCCGGAACTGGACTAAAAATCGCCTGAACTCGGAGATTGCCTTGATCACCATCATGAGGTGGCTGACCACAAATCTTCTCACTCTAAATATCAATATTTAGCTAAAGCCGTAGTAAATTATTTGCCGTCTGATCACAGTGGCCAAACGGTAACTTTTAAGCTTAAAACACCTTTGCAAAAAGTGCAAAATGACGGAAGCTTTAAATTCTTCACCCGATGTCTCAATTGATTTATTAAGAGCGAATGTTCCAGGCTGTCCGGTTGAATTTCAATTTGAACATATAAACCCTATGATAGTTATTAAAGCTTTTCGGCAAATTAAAATCAAATTGACCGAGGATCTATGGGGACTATCTATCAAAGTTTGTACATCCATAATCAAGACTATAGCACCATACTTAGCTTTAATATTTAATTTGTGTGTGGATCAAGGAGTCTTCCCGGATTTAATGAAATACAGTAAAGTTATACCACTTTTTAAATCTGGGGACAGTAAAGACACAACAATTATAGACCAGTATCCGTGCTGCCGGTATTCAGCAACGTGTTCGAAAAGGTAATGCTAAATCAAATGCTTAATCATTTTAACACCAACTAAATCTTACACGATCAGCAATATGGTTTCACCAAATCAAAGAATTGACGCGCATTTTCAAATCGCGTGTCTAAACATCCTGATATTTACCTAAAAATCGATCACATGCGCGCTTTAACGCTCGTCAGTGAACATTATCGCATTAATAGACGCAGGTGATCGCGCGTTGACGCCTTGAAACCAGACTGACGAGTAGGTACCTACTCGCAACGTGCGTTAGCGACTTAGCGCTCGTCATCTGAACTCTCTATTTGATCGTGCGTAGACGCGCGTTAACGCGTGTTACATGTGAACTTAGCCTTAGGGATGTAGAACTCGTACTGTATCGAGACCGCACGCGTTCAACGCCTGATAAGCGCGCACCATGTGTACGCTATACAAAATTTACCGCCCGTTCCTCGTGCGCTGAGCGTTATCATCTGAGGCCTTAGTGTGAGTTTCTTTTCATCAGCACTCAGCAGTTTATTTTTGGCAGCCGGCCGGCCTTTCCCAGTGAAGGGCTAATCGGAGCGCCACTCACTCGATGCGTAAGGTCGAGATGGTTAAAAGAAACTCACACTAGGGCCTCTGAACGTATCTTTCGTCTTATGTTTTTATCGTTGTATGTTTTTGTATGGCGCATGGTGCGCGTTATTAACACAAAGTGCCCATAATCAATACCTATTTAACCTATTAACGGAAAATTATTCTGTTCGTCAAAAATTAATTAAAAATAAATTTGACAACATATCATACAGTGAAGATGACATAGATGTCATACTCCACTTTGTCACAAGTTTTGTAATTTACAAAATATGGTTTCGATAGGTAACTATAAATTCACGGTTCGATATCTGTGGGACTATGATACTATAGTACAAGTAAATTAATTTGATAATTTATGTTTAAAACTTCATTATAATTTAAAATGTATATTGCTTTCAAATGGCTACTTGGCTTGACTCTCGCCATGTGGATAACAATGTGCAGCATTGATGTGGTAGTCAAAAGAAGTTTTGAAATTAAACAGGAGGGTGAGTAAGATTTATGAATGTATCCAAGAGACCATTTAACACTCAGTTAAAAGCATGTTTTGAAACAAATTGTTTTAGGTTTCAACCAGAAGATGTTAGAAAATACTAGGAATACAACGATTAGAAATCGTAAAGTGGCGTTACGGAGAGATGGATATTATAAGTACATAAGTGACAAGCCCCACAGTGTCGCCTTTCTGCCCCTTTCTATGTTTCTCGCCGGAGCTCTTGTTATGTCTTTGTATAACAGGAAAAATGACATTGTGTTCTTTACAAAAACGAAAGTTAGTGAAATCTACACGAGCGATACCGTTGAAAGATTACAAGTATATTCTAAAATAACCGCTAACCAGACTTGTGATTGCTTCATAAAATACAGTAAAATAATATTGCTACACATTAACAATGCAATAATAAAACTCTGGAATCAATTATACGCCTTCTTCACGCAGAAAGAATTACAAAAGCCAAGAATTAATATGACTCTACTTAAGAAATTACAGGAAATTGGCAAAGAGAGAAAAAAAATAGGTGAGCTTTTGATCGCCGCTATCCATGAAAACAAAAACATTAGAATGCAATATGAGTTAGAGAATATGGCAAAAAATAGACTCGTTCGGCACATAGAAACAACGCAAAAGGTAATTAGAGAAAATAGATCCAATTATGTTAGTTTCCAACAGTTATATTTAGTGACACACCAAGAAAACTCGTTCCTGAAATCTCGGATTCAGAAACTCACATATGAAAAAGAGGAAGCCGAGAAGAATCTGTTAGAAATAATGAACGAAGTGTACAAGTCTAAAAACAATCAACTGAAAGCCTTTTGCAGTCGATTTATTGTAAAAACTGCCGATAATTTATTAAATTCAGATGTGGGTGCAGAGATCAAAAAGTTTTTAGACAAGTCTCGAGCACCTGTAGCTACAACATCAAATTGGCAACTAACCGAGCGTCCAAATCGCAAAGCTAGTTCCACCAGCAGCTGGCCAATTTGTGCTAACCGCCGCTTTGCAGAAATCGTACAAGACGATACCCTCGTAGCTCTAGGGTCTGATGCTCCCAAATTTAAGGGGCTTCCCGGGGAATTCGTCTGGACAGTCAAAGATAAAGATGGTTTTATTGCAAAGTTGTATGAATACGATTTTGCATCGGAATTTGATGACGGAGACACGATTCGAAGAATCAGAGAGTATTCCGTTTATTTCGACAAAGACTGTTTATTGGATTCCATAAAGTATGTGTTAAAAAATATATTATTATAATAAAGTATACCTACTAGACTCATCCAAAATTCAATATTTTGATGTCTTTCTTTCAGTTCGAGATCGGCTATCAATAATGAAAGTAATGAAACTAGACCAGTACCTCCACGGCGGCGGCGGTACAGTCATCGGTGCGATTCTACGAGCTATCCAATAACAACTCAAAGGTTCTTAACGGGCTCACAAGCGTTTCAGAGATTCATGAAAAATAACAAAAATGTAATAACATCAAATTCCTCAACCAGGTTGCTCGGACCGTAGTTATTGAACGGTTGATTTTATAGAAGTTTTGCATTTGGATGAGATATTATTTTAGAATAAAATTGTTTTTCTCGTATTTTTTAACATTTCGTCTTTTATAATATATATAAAAGATTTCTACTATAAAACATAAGGTATTTTTTTATGAACTTGGCAACATTGGAACCTTAATATAACCTCAATTTGTCGACGTTGAACGATCAACTATATTACTTTCCTCTATGCGATCAACGTTGTTATTATTGCTAATGTTATGGCGATTCGCTTATTCTGAGATATTAAACTTCAGTTTACATAATTAACATAGGTAAGTACAGACTAAGCAATATTGTATTATCTAGATATCTGTGTTCCTCCTGCAAGTATGAATTTGAACCATTATAAAAGTAAACAAATTTATAACATCAACATTGTTTTTATGAATAGCAGAATGTTACCATGATACCATCTCTACATTAACAAAATCTTTTTTAGGGATGAATTTAAAAGTAACGAACGTGAACACAGTGAGTTGGAAATCAATTAAACAAGATGGACTTGATATAGAGTATGCTGTGCCGATACCAAAGAATACTAGCAAGTAATATATTTCGAGATCTAGAAACCACGTTGGAATATTTTACCGGAGATTTGTCTAAAATAAAGTAAGATTATAAAATGCAAATGCTTGATTATTTACTATTCATATACATTACAGGTATATTATGTATAAAAAGTTTGCGCAAAGATAAAAGCAAACGGGTAGCTTATTGAAATAACTTCAAAACCTTGGGGCCATTATCCTCATTAATAAGTATGAACAACTTTTTCTATGGGAACAAACCAAATTAGCTGCTCCATACATTTATCCTACTAATAATACAAACGCGAAAATTTGTGAGGATGGATGGATGGATGTTTGTTACTCTTTCACGCAAAAACTACTAAACAGATAGATTTGGCACTCAGATAGTTTTAACCTTGATACTTTTTATCCGGATACGGAATCGAGACTTATGCGGGTGAAACCGCGGGGTGCTGCTAGTGTTTATAAAACTCGACAAAATTGACCGAACGGCCATGATTTCGATGTTGGTCTCTTAAGGTTGTTCATAATGTTGAGTACCTACAATGACAATGACGCCTTTTTTTTTTTTGGCTGGGAAATCATCAAATGACTTCTCCCTCTGGGTGGAGCGGGAGGGCGTGTCAGACTCTTACTGACTAAAAACCACCTGTGTTCCTTCTGTTGCATGTGCAATGCCAGGGGGCTACGGTATCCCTTTCGGACTTTCCCGCAACCCTCATGGTAATGGTCTCATCGGACCCCTTCACTAGCTGACATCTCTTTGAGGCGCGCGTGAAACACAACGCGCCTTCGACCCGCGCTTGGTCCTTACCGGACGGCGAGCTACCCATTGCTCACCGTCCGCAAGCCCGCGCCTACGTTGGCCGGGAATCCGCGATCGATTCCCGACGCCGAGGGCGTCTCCTCCTGCGGCGGCTAGGGGCGTGAGGGCGCGAAATTTGCCTCTCCCTCACGCGTTCCGCCTTCTCCTTCGCGAGCATTACTGCTTCGCAGAAGGAGGTGACGGCCTACCATGCCCTCTCGCTCCTTACCATTTCCTGGAACAGGGCCGGACGCGAGAGATCCTCGCCACCGATCGACTCCACGAGGACACGGCGGTGCTTTGCCCAAGCCGGGCAGACCTCCACCATATACTCCACCGTGTCCTCCGGGCGATCCACGCAGTGATGACACCCGGGCGTTTCCTCCCGCCTTATACCGAACAGGAACCTCCCGAAACAGCCGTGTCCGGTGAGGAACTGCGTCAGGCGGAAGGTGAGGACGCCATGGCACCTCTCTAGCCATTCCTCGAAGAGGTTTTCAGTTAATTTAATTAAACCTTGTATACTGAAAACCTCTATTCTTCGTCTGTAGGATACCTCCTACAGACGAAGAACGACGAGGAATTGAGGAGTTGCCGAAATATTGAGAGCACTGTAAAAGAAGTCCCCAAGTCTTCTCATATTGGTTGTATTTCATGAAATAGAACATCGACCGCACCGCTGGTCAGGCTGGTCACATCACTCATTCGGTGCAACAATGGCGTAATTACACTTTTAGTAACTTTACAGGAGATGCAATCAAAGGTATAGCATTCTATAGAGACTTAGGTATTACGATCATCATGGTTTTAAAATTAAGTTCAATATGTGTAGTTTCTATTATAGTGCCGATCCACTTGGTACCTACATTGTACATAATCTAAAATATAGTCTTCATAAAAAGGTACCTGATACGTCACTGTTACTGCAGAATTCTATATAAAAAATAACGCGTTCGCTAGGAAATTTTGCATTTGTGACAAAATAAAACAAAATAATTGAATAATAATCAACATAAACATTTAAGTATGAAATTTGTAAGTCTTAATTGTAAGTAATTAACAATACTAGTTGGCACAAATAATCACGGTTAATTACTTACCTACTTTTAAGTAGGTATGCATGACTATGGGTATAGCCGACAAGAGAAAAAGTGTCATCAAAAATACTTAAGCAATAGAAACAACTTTAGAAAAAACTTTTATAAAAAGCAGAGTAATACAGTGGAATAATGATTTTTTCATCCCACCATCTCGGAAAGAGTATTTTTAATCTTCAGTATCTGAGTGGAAAAGCCGTTTTTATTCTCTAGAGGATAAAGTAAATTGAATTTAGAACATCGTGTGCACTAAGTTTGTGAATTAAAAAAAACATTAAACCTATTTACTGCTACCTCTATGGTGCCGAATATATCATACAACTTTTTTTTAATTTGTTAAAAACTCAGACTCGGAACCTTCTTGGTGTTCTTTTTTCAATTTGCTTTGTACGCGGTTCTTTACGCGGCATTTTTTCACGTCATTGTTAAACCTTAGGTATATTAAAAACAAGAAACTTGAAAACAAGTGAAAAAACTAAAATGAGTGATTCTAGCGACGAGGAAGTTTGCTTGACGCCAACAGAATTGACTGAAACTGTTAATAATGCGCAAATGAGCTTTCTCCCTCAACAATCACGCGAGAAGTATTTAAAACAGTACGATATGTTCAACACGTGGCGACTAGCAAAAGGAGCCAAAACTTTCTCAGAAAACGTTTTGCTGGCATATTTTATAGAATTATCCGAGAACAAGAAAGCAAGCACTCTATGGAGTACGTATTCGATGCTAAAAGCAACAATAAAGATGAAAAAAGACAAACATATCGATACCTATCCTAAATTAGTGGCATTTTTAAAAAGAGCCTCATCTGGTCATCAACCAAAAAAATCGAAGGTTTTCACAGTATCTGATATTGAAAAGTTTCTTAACGAAGCACCCGATTCCGTATATTTGGCGGCAAAAGTAAGTCAGTTGCACATTCAGTATCTACTTAAGTATATTAATCTCAATTAAATAGTATACTTAGTAGATGTTGATAGGCATAATTATGCGTTCATATCAATTTTATTCATTTATCTACTACAATACTCTTTACGTTACAGGTTGTTCTTATTATTGGAATAAACGGAGCATGTCGAACTAATGAACTAACACAACTTAATGTCAAAAACATTGAGAAACATTCAGATGACTTACTATTAATTAATTTACCTAATACAAAGACAAAAAGAGACCGCAACTTCGTCATTCGCAAGGAATACGTAACGATTGTTGAGAAATATCAAGCCTTACGCCCGCCTAACACTCCAATCAATCGATTTTTTCTACAGTATCGCAATGGAAAGTGTGTTAGACAGCCTATGGGTACTAATAAAATTGGCAGTATCCCACGAGAAATAGCAACATTTCTTGAACTTCCAGAACCCCTGTTGTACACGGGTCATTGTTTCCGACGAACTTCAGCCACACTTTTGGCTGATTCCGGAGCTGATCTGCTGTCCCTTAAGCGCCACGGAGGCTGGAAGTCCAATGCAGTTGTAGAGGGATACATAGAGGATTCCATCCAAAATAAGTCTAAAATATGTGAAGGCATCGTAGGAGCCATTACACTGAAAGAGCCTCAATCGGATCCTTGTACTGGCCCTTCTACATCAAAAATAAGCCGTTATGAAACACCTAACCATCTCCCTCTCTCTCCAACATTCACGCCAAGGGAATCCGATGAATCGGTACAACTATTAAGTATGACAGATAGTTTACCGAAAAACAGTACACAAGTGACTAACACCAATATTACAGTACCAAACAAAAATATTACACTCAATTTAAATAACTGTAGCAACGTTACTTTAAAATTTTCTTAATTATACCTTAGTATTATTTTGTTATAATTTAAAGATTATTCTGTAATACTTACCTGTCATAATGTAGTAATTAATACCTAAACTGAAATAAAAGTGTACCTATCTTGTGATTGTAAACGTTTTTTTTTTTGCATTTAGTCATTTCCTCGCTGAGGTGGAATGAAAAGTTACGTGTTGCACTCGAGTGCAAAGATTTTTCACCTCGTGCTCTTTTGATTCCCTCGCTAACGCTCAGGATTCTAATTTTGAATCACTCGCTGCGCTCGTGATTCAATTTTAGAATCCTTCGCTTGCTCGGTCATCAAAATTGAACACGCGGTTAAAAAGCAACTTTGCACTCTTGTATAACAAATAACTATTTCACCACTCCCGCACGAAAGAAGTGTCTTTCCTCTACGAAAACAGTGAGGAAAGTTGGTTTTTCCTCACTGCTTGAACAGTGAGGAAAGTTGGTTTTTCCTCACTGTTTGAACAGTGAGGAAAGTAATGCTCCCGTTCAGGAACTAACCTTGCCTGATTTTTTTAAGTTAAGTTTAAAAGATATTTTAAAATATAAAGAATTATTTTGATTTGCTTTGTGTCTATTTAATTTATTTACCTATGATGACTGAATACTTTCTTGCTGGGAGTGGTGAAAAGTTTTGTATGCAACTTGTGAGCAAGTTCATTTGCTATTCGTTTTGTTGAGTCTTTCGCTTACTCAGGATTGAAATTTATAATCACTCGCTGCGCTCGTGATTCTATTTTTCAATCCTTCGTTCGCTCAAGACTCAAAATCAAAACTCATAGGAAAAACGAACTTTCCTCACATGTTGGATAAATAACTATTTCACCTCAGCACCTCAAACCAGCAGGTTTTGCTGTCAAAAAACAGTGAGCAAAATTCGATTTTGCTGCGAGCGTGAGACAAAGTAACTTTTTAAATATTTTTTTTAAATGCCGTGAACAGTGTTGGGTCTACTCACAAAATTCTAAAGATTTGAACCTCAATTAGTTTTGTCACTTTCACTTCGATACGAAAAAAGCGAGAGATAGAAATAAGTCGATTCGAAGTTCGATTTCAAAATTCCTCTAGTAGGCCCAAAAATGAAACCAACAATAAAACGTTCGGATTCACAGGATAAGGTTTTATTTAAATTCAGTTTTTTTTTTTGAAACGAAGTTCTACAGGCGGCTTGCGGTAAGAGTGCATTGGCAGAAATCGTCACGGGAAAAGGCGCTTGCGACTGTCTTCTTCTGATTCAAAGAGAAAGAAAGACGGAGTGAGATAGTAAATGTGAATTTGGTCAAAATGCAAATCCAAGATGGCGGATGCGAAAATTTTCACATTTTTCATAATGGGTGTCGTTTTCATAGTTTTCAAGGGTGCTAAAGCCGATCGTGAGGTGAAAATGTAAATCCAAGATGGCGGCTGCAAAAATTTCAAATTTTGCTTCATGGGTATCGTTTCTATGGTTTTCAAGGTTGCTAAAGCCAATAGTGAAGTCAAAATGTAAATCCAAGATGGCGGCTGCAAAAAATTTCAAATTTTTCTTCATGGGTATCGTTTCTATGGTTTTCAGGGTTGCTTAAGCCGATAGTGAAGTCAAAATAAAAATCCAAGATGGCGGCTGCGAAAATTTTCACATTTTCGTCATGGGTGTCGTTTTCGTAGTTTTCGAGGGTACTAAAGCCGATAGTGAGGTCAAAATATAAATCAAAGATGGTGGCTGCGAAAATATTTAAGTTTTTTTATCATGGGTATCGTTTTCATAGTTTTGAGAGTGCATAAGTCGATAGTGTGGTCAAAATGTAAATCCAAGATGGTGGCTGCAAAATACGAGATGATGAAGATTATGTAAAAAAAAACCTTGTCCGATCCGAAAAGGGCATGTGGTACTGCAGTAAAATTACAAAAGAGTATTTTTTTTATTATTATTTATAGTAAAAAAGTTATTGGTATTTAAAATTCACATTTTTTGTTCCAAAATAACCCCAACCCCATAAAAATTTTGCAAAACTCGTACTACGACGGCCGCCGCGCGCCGCCCGCACCAAACGTAAATTTTGGTAAAATTCACCTTTGGAAAAAAAGGTGGGTATTCTTTTTTCCTGAAAATTTCCACATAAATATGCTCACAGTAACTTACGATACCTAACAATACCCTCACGGATCGGACAGGTTTTTTTTTACATGTTGTATGTTCTCGCTGCTGAGGTGAAAAGTTGTATGTGTTACACGAGAGCAAAGTTATTTGCATCTCGTGTCTTTGAATCCCTCGTAGCGCTCAGGATTCTAACCTAGAATCCTTCGCTTACTCGGGATTCAAAATCAACACTCGCAGCAAAAAACAACTTTGCTCTCTTGTTGCACAAATAACTATTGTTCCTTTAAATAATTTTTCATATATCTACGCGGAAATTTATCTTTTTGAAGTATACGCTGGAACCACGTTGATATCTTCTATATCTTCTGCCTTAGTTATTTGTTGACTAGTAGATCTTTGTTTCTTATTTTTTTCAGCTTCACTCCCATCATCGTCGAATTTAAAAAAGTTTGTAGGTACTTGTACTTGTTGTTGTCCCTCTCCCCCCGGATCGCCTCACGGTGTAGACGTGCTCATAACCCGTATTTCTCGGTTAAAATAATATTTAATTAAAATTACATGCAGTTTAATTGAAAGTAAATAATAGGAGTGCATCAAATACAAGGAGATACAATTCAAACACGCAGCGGACTAACTCCGGGTGTCATCGCTCTTCATACCATCCTGGTACTTCAATGAATACGGCCACAAAGAAGGTACAGTGCCACCCCCTTTCACTGTATTCGCAAATCGGCGCACGCGCAGGCGTGGCTCCAGTAGAACAAGTCAGACTAACTCCACCTACTTATCGGTGATTTGGCAGCTAAACTCCACCCCCTCATTAGCAACAATAGACCCAAAACAGAAGTGTCTGTGATACGTCCAATTAGTGGAGGACGGCCAAACACTAGTACAAACGTTGTTATATGGTCTCCTGATAACTGCTGCGACTGACTGAACCATTTAAACATTTAAACTGAAGATCATCGCAACATTTGAATTGTTAACATACTACTGCGTTTGGTTATGATCGCCTAGTACACTAACCAAAGATATTAGCTGCAACGGTAAACTACAAGCCCAAGGAACTATAACTTTCCAGCAAAGCTCCCACTATCTTCATAACTCCCTGGTAACTAGAGTTACAAATAATGAGCGCAACAGGCAATAACTCGCCCTCAGAATACGACAGTTCGGGACAAATGGATATTTCAGAGCATGTGGACCAGGTTACCCCTCCCAACTTTGTATCTCAACGCATTAGAAGAGTAGACGAGCATCAATACCGCAGTGATGACTTCCGTGCCTTCAAAGAGGAAATG
The DNA here is from genome assembly GCA_963853775.1 of Xanthia togata. NCBI lineage: Eukaryota > Metazoa > Arthropoda > Insecta > Lepidoptera > Noctuidae > Xanthia > Xanthia togata. The sequence continues at coordinate 2,903,440 of OY970802.1, read as the reverse complement.
GTCAACATGATCTCAAGCTTGATTACACCACAACAAGTCGAAATCAAAAAAATATATCCAACACTGATGGAAATAAAGTCTACTAATGCGAGTATTGAGAACGCAATGGCTGTTCTTTCAGCTCAAAATGAGGACCTGAAAAAGAAGATTGATCAACTAGAAACCCGGGTAAAGAGAGATAACGAACACATAATAATCCTAGAAGAAAAAATCGAGGACTTGCAACGAGGAACACGAAAATCCAACTTGGAAATAAAAAATGTTCCTAAAGTCCAGCAAGAAACCAAGGACAACCTTGTACAGATGGTTGTAACTTTATCCCACGCTGTAAATAGTACCATAGATGTCAAAGATATCACAGACATATACAGAGTGCATAACAAGCGTAGCAACACCAAAACCAGCACAGTTGTGGTCGAACTTAATTCAACATTAGTTAAAACAGACTTTATTAAAAAGACAAAAGACTTTAATAGGAATACTAAAGAAAAAATCTGCGCAAAACACCTCGGTTTCAAGACAGAAGAATATACCCCAATTTACGTCTCAGAACAATTAACCACTAAAGGAGCGAGGCTTTTTTATCTAGCCCGCGACTTAGCTAAGTCACGAGACTACAAATTCTGCTGGACCTCATATGGAAAGGTATTTGTGAAGAAGGACGAAACTGCGCCAACCATAATCTTAAATAGCGAATCTCAAGTGAATAATCTAATGCAACAAAAATGACTAGCCATAGGCATTTCCCTGTCACGGTTACATACTGTTGTTTCTGAGTATTGTTCAAAATCAGTTGGCCCTAAGATTAGTTACAATTTTAATTTTTTACTTTTTATTTTCTATTTTTTATTTTTTAATCCTAAAGATGTAAATCAACCGCGCCCACTCTCAATACACAAACATTCAACTATACGTTCATTCAAACCTACACTCACACGAATAACACACGACATATTACACACAATTACACTTTTCACCCGCTACTACCCATCCACACACAACTACAAAAATATGACGAATTTAGATAAGGATCATTTAGCACCCATTTTATATCAGTATGAGTAACACATTACAAGCTATAGACAATATAGACAGTTCAGAAGCCGCACGCACCATTAGCTGTTGCCCTGAGGATCTTAATCGATTAATAAAACGAAATCCTGTGGATATTACCATCGTGTCACAAAACATACGAACCGTTTATTCCAACCATGACGACCTGTTACTCAACCTGCATAGTTTGGAAACAGATATAGATATAATAACATTAACCGAATGTAGACTCGACACCGCCAAACCCATACCCCAAATACAAAACTATCTATCCTATCAAACGGCCATTCACCTAAACAAAGCCGATGGAGTTGTTGTCTATGTTAAAAATACTCATAAGACTTCAGTACACGAAGTAAAATTGACACATGCATCCTGCCTTCAAATTAACATTCACCCTGACCTAACTATCCTGGCTATCTACCGGTCGCCTTCAAAACCAAAAGCTGACGAATTTATAAATTCATTAAATGACCACATAGCCAGTATTACGTCGAGTAAAAATATAATAGTCACAGGAGACATAAATATAAATTTGATTTATAACGAGGCCGAACATTCTTATGATCGTTCAAACAGGTTAACATATCTAAACATGCTTGCGATGCACGGCCTACTTTCCGGGCATTCACTACCCACTAGAGGCAAAAATTGCTTAGACCACTTCATGGTCAAACTTGACCCCACAAATACTACTGCGACGGTAGCTGTACTAAATACAACTATAACAGATCATTTTATGATTTTCTTAAAATTGTCAACCAAAAAAGTTATACGTAAAATCCCTAAAACTAAAATAATGATTAACTTCGATAAAGCATTAGAAAACCTAGCTGAAAGTAATTTACATCATTTGTTAAATTTTACCGACCCTAATACAATTTGTGACCGACTAATACTTGCAATACAATCTTGTCTAAAAAATAACACCATTACGACAGTAATTCCGCAAAAATGCAGATTAATAAAACCATGGATGACAATTGGATTACTGCGCTGCATACGTAACCGCAATGCCATGCAACTTAAATTAAAGTCTGAACCTCATAACGAAATACTAAAGATTACCTTCAGAAGATACAGAAACTATTGCAATTGCATTATTAAAAAACAAAAACGTAAACACGACCGGGACCAATTATCTAAAGCGCATAAAAACCCCAAAAAAATGTGGGAAACTATAAATAACATTACTCACCGAAAGTCAAGCAAAACGCCCAATACAGATCTATTAGAGCTTAAGGCTACTCCAAAAGAGTCAGCTGACACTGTGAATAAATATTTTTCTAACATAGGTAAAATTCTCGCGAACGAAATAATTACCAACTCCACCACAGGATACGGCCAAAACTATAGTATTGCGTCACCTAACGTTCAACCTCTCTCATCATTTGTACTTTTAAACACTGACCAGGATGAAGTTCACCGCGTTCTAATGTCTCTGAAATCTGATAGTGCCCCGGGCTGGGACGGCATAACAGTCAACTTCCTGAAGACCGCTCATGCTGTTGTCGTCCCAATTATTACCCACTTAGCGAACCAGTGCTTTGAACACGCTACTTACCCGAACGCCTTAAAACTAGCTCTTATAACACCAGTGCATAAGAGTGGAGACAAAGCTCATCCGTCGAACTATAGGCCTATATCTGTACTGCCATCAATATCTAAAGTACTGGAAAGGTTAATAAATTCACGTCTCTTATCTTATTTGAACGTAAACAACTTACTATCCCCCTCGCAGTACGGTTTTAGACAAAAAATTTCAACGGAAGATGCAGTACTGGCGCTTTCCTCCGCTGTAGCCAGTCAAGTGGATAGCGGAGGAAAGTGCCTTGCTGTCTTCTTAGATCTCCAAAAGGCTTTCGACACAGTTTCTGTCTCCACACTGCTTGATAGGCTGGAATCAATTGGAGTAAGAGGTGTTCCCCACGCCCTGTTTAAAGACTACTTGAGTGAACGCAAACAAAAGGTTAAGATCGGCAATACCATAAGCTCTGAAGAGGTCGTCCAATTCGGAGTTGGTCAGGGTAGTGTGCTCGGACCGACATTGTTCCTGATATACATAAATACCTTGTGCAGCATGAGACTGGTGGATGGACATATTCTATCATACGCAGATGACACTGCCATAGTGTTCAGTGGTGATACCTGGGACAATGTCCGGATAACAGCCGAGCGTGGACTGGCACAGGTAACGGCCTGGCTTGACCTTAACCTTTTAACCCTAAATAGTACCAAAACCAACTTCATCTGCTTCACAAAGTACAACTCCTCTCAACCCTCTCCAGTATTCAAAATTAAGATTCATAAATGCAATTTCCCTATTAACACAATCTGTTCTTGCACAGAAATTACTAGAGTTCAATCTACCAAATACCTGGGCATTATGGTTGATCAACGATTATCCTGGCATAACCACACTGAACTAATAATGAAGCGTGTACGGAAGCTAATCTGGACTTTCAAGACATTACGTCATGTCATCTCGGAAAAACTCCTCCTACAGATTTACATTTCACTGGCTCAGTCCGTCCTGGCTTATTGCCTTCCCGTCTGGGGAGGCGCCACTAAAATCAAATTTCTAGATCTCGAGAGGGCTCAGAGGTCCCTACTAAAAGTTATGCTTTTTAAACCCTTCCGCTTTTCAACCGAGAACCTTTACCATATTTCGGATGTCCTTTCCGTTAGAAAGCTTTACATAATTAATATAATTCTGACAAAGCATAAAACTCTATCGTTCAACCCACAGAAGACCAAAGGCAGAAGGAAAGACACGGTTGCTCCAAATGTGTCAGTAAAGTCTACATTCGCAAAAAGACAATACCCTAGGCAATCATCCAATTTATACAATCTTCTTAATAAAGAACTTGACATATACCCACTAACTTACCGCGAATGCAAAAACACTTTGTCTAAATGGATTAAGTCAAAAACCTATGACGAAGTGGAAAATATGGTGCAATCAATGAGACTGTAATATAATTTATACTTTGAGTAACTCTTATTATAAATTACGCCAGAATATTTCTCTCGCTAATGGAAGATAATGAATGCTCTTCATTAATTCCGATCCCAAGACTTGTCGTAGGGTTAGCTTGCAAAAACTGCCTAAATTACCGGTGATATTAATCTCCACCTGTATAAGGTGCGGGTGCATCCCCCAATCTCAATCCCTGACTCACACACTAACTCTCACCACTACTACACACACACACATACTACTCACATATACACTCACTTACACACATTACACACATCATAGCGCGTAAGTTATTTAAAAAAAAAAAGACCGTTCTATTCCTTTTTAATTTTTTCTATACCTTTTTAATTTTTTATTGTATAACTTCAAATTTTATAACAACTACAAAACCTGGGGAAGGGCGGAGAATCCTAAAACAAGCATACTATTTGCTTAATTGGATTCTTCCATTTGTAACTAGCTTAAGTTAATTAAGATGAAGCAATAAACATTTTTATTTTAATTATTTATTTTGTACTTATAGATCATACTGCATCGTCTTTTGTAAATTAACTATATTGCTTTGAGATCTGCGGTTTTTATGGTGTAGGGATTAGTAGGGAACACCATAAAAACCGCAGATCCATACCATCACAACCATACCATACAAATCACATCTTTGACAGCGTTAGTTCGATTTCGTCGGATAATTTTTTCAAATCATAAAAATCATCGAAATTTAGTTCTAAAACATTAAATTGGTTAACCTACCTTTCTTCTTTGCAGATCTAATTATTTGTACATACTGATCTGGTACTTAAATAGCGCCCCATTTTTTATGTATATCAGAACGTTCGGCCAGTCGAGATAGGGAACTGGCTGCTACTCCAGTTTTTAGTGACGATTATGTGACTCATAAAGCTGCCAGCCAAAGAATTTGTGACAGAACAGTTCGAAAGTTAGAAGCATTTATTTATGGCCGAACGACCTGATATCAGAACTTTCGGCCAACCTGAATCTCCATAACTGAGGACCTTAGAGAAACTGTTACTGAATAAAGATTTAGTGACGATTTGGTGACAAACAACCAATGCTTTACTTTTACTCGTATTGCCACCGATTAAAAGTTAAATGAATTTTGGTTCCTGGAACATCAGGACGTTCGGCCAACGTAATCTCCATAACTGAGGACCTGAGAGAAACCGTTAATGAATAAAGATTTAGTGACGAGACTGAAACGAATTTTTATTGCTTATTTTTTTTTTGTGACGGCCCCTTTAAATACTAAAATGAAAATTTAACATATAACCTCAAAACATTTGGAATATCGATTCCTCCACAAGGAAGAAGCCCAGAGAAACCGTTAATCAATAAAGATTTAGTGACGACACTGAAACGAACTTTTATTATTTATTTTTATTTTGTGACGGCCCCTAATAAATAGGAAATTGAAAATTTAACATATAACCTCAAAACATTGGGATTATCGATTCCTTCACAACGAAGAAGCCTAGAAGACTCGTAAAACCCCTGATGTGTTATAGGTTTTCAGTGCAATAGTGTCAGTATTTTTGTTAATTCAAAATTAATCTATAAAAATGCACTATGGCGGATGGCGACTGAAATAGGGTGACCATGTATTCCAACAAAACAAGTATTTATCGAGTAGGTACCTATTTATCTACTGAATGAAGCCAAACACGACGAAATAGTTGAAATAAGGTGACGATGTAGGTATTGCAACAAAATAAATAGATACGCGGACGGAGAAATATGAGAAGAAGTGCAATTATCTAATATTTTATATAATATGCATTAGAATTAAATTGTTATAAAAAACATTACACACACCACCATATGGTGTGGCCTCTTTGCTTTACTTTTTATTATTTTTCTGTGTCTGTCACTGTCACATGAATAAAAATAATTGAAAGTATCGATCGAATTTCGACCAACCAATAGGCCACCACTAGTTTTACTTCATTCAGTTCATTTGGTGTAGTTATTGTATAATCTTACTATGATTTATCTATAGAACTGTTATTTAATTTTGAAATGTGTAATGTAGTTTATCAAACTTATAATAATACTGTCGGGCCACAAGTTTCAAGTCTAATCACCTAGCAGTAAACACAAGAAGCTGTCAAATCGATACATCTTCTCACGTGGTGAACCAATTTAACTGTAATTCTAAAAAGTACAAATTATTATGTACCTAACTACCTACCGCTTTTTTGGATGATTGATTACAAATAAAGCATTTTTTAATTTGTGTAGGTAACTATTTATTGAAGTATTCTTGTACTTAGTAAAAATTTCCCGATTCCCAATGTCAGTCACCTTTCCAATTTCGTTTGCTTGTAGCCAAAATGGACTCGATTAATATAACTAAAACTTCACAAGTGCAGTTCACTGGTATGCAGGCATCAGCGCAACGTTGCATGTACCTATATAATTTAATATTACGGCGTGTTTTGCTTCATTGTTTAGGTAATTAAGTACTCGATAAATACTTGTTTCGTTGGAATACATGGTCACCCTATTTTAGTCGCCATCCGCCATAGCGTATTTTTAAAGATTAATTTTGAATTAACAAAAATACTGATACTATTGCACTGAAAACCTATAACACATCAGGGGTTTTACGAGTCTTCTAGGCTTCTTCGTTGTGGAGGAATCGATAATCCCAATGTTTTGAGGTTATATGTTAAATTTTCAATTTCCTATTTATTAGGGGCCGTCACAAAATAAAAATAAATAATAAAAGTTCGTTTCAGTGTCGTCACTAAATCTTTATTGATTAACGGTTTCTCTGGGCTTCTTCCTTGTGGAGGAATCGATAATCCCAATGTTTTGAGGTTATATGTTAAATTTTCATTTTACTATTTAAAGGGGCCGTCACAAAAAAAAATTAAGCAATAAAAATTCGTTTCAGTCTCGTCACTAAATCTTTATTCATTAACGGTTTCTCTCAGGTCCTCAGTTATGGAGATTACGTTGGCCGAACGTCCTGATGTTCCCGGAACCAAAATTCATTTTACTTTTAATCGGTGGCAATACGAGTAAAAGTAAAGCATTGGTTGTTTGTCACCAAATCGTCACTAAATCTTTATTCAGTAACAGTTTCTCTAAGGTCCTCAGTTATGGAGATTCAGGTTGGCCGAAAGTTCTGATATCAGGTCGATCGGCCATAAATAAATGCTTCTAACTTTCGAACTGTTCTGTCACAAATTCATTGGCTGGCAGCTTTATGAGTCACATAATCGTCACTAAAAACTGGAGTAGCAGCCAGTTCCCTATCTCGACTGGCCGAACGTTCTGATATACATCATTTTTTCGCTCTTTTTATTGCCTCTTTAAACATGAAGTAGGTAGGCTGTATCTCCCATCATTTTGTGTATGTCTCATTATTAAAAAAATATGTGTGTGATTGGTAGAGTTTTGTCTAGTACATGGATGATATAAATCTGAAAAAATATAGTAAATATTAGAAATTGCATAAAACTACAAAAAAAGTACAAATGAAACGAACCTGTTTTTTTGTTGACGTAATTACTTGTCATTGTTTCACCAAGAACATACAAATTTTTGGAACAACAACGCCGCAATTACGACATTGTTGCACCAAAAATTATCTGCATAAATGTCTTAAATTAAATAAATTACGTCGTTGTAGCTCCCAAACACAACCTTAATTAGCGGCACAGTGCACTTTTACTATTTAGCGGGGCGCCCCGCGCAACTGGCCTTTCAGACGTTGCGCGTTGTAGCAACAGAAATGGCGTCATTTCAAATTTAATTCTATATTTATAGTCGATATTTCTCCCAATTTAAATAGTCTTTCCACATATTTTGACATAATTAACTTATTTTTGTAAAAAAACGTGTAATTACGTGATTGTTGCACCAAATGAGCGACATCATGACGTGGTCTGGCCGGGATCATTGAATACTCAACGTTTGACGATATTATAATTATAACAGTAGTTATACGCACGACTACAATCTTTATGATGTGGCTGTGGCCAAACACAGTGTATTGTCTATAATCAAACGTTAGTGATTATAATCGTAAAATAGGTAGATTATCCATCGGGAGAGGCGTTGATGTCGCTTTGTTTTTGATATAATATGCATCATGGCGGCGACCAACTTGGAAGAAGATCACAGTTCTAATGTAACCTAACCCATTTCGTCGGGATGCCACAAACGGCGTGAAATACAACACTTAAAACAAGTTTAAATAAATTAAAGTTCGTTATTGGTGCCGCGATAGCGGCCGGCGAGTGCTACTTCCATCCAATGGTCGCAAATACTCGAAAATGATCAATTCTATCTAACTATGAGTTTGCACTGGCGAAACATTCACAACAAAACATGTTTTAATCTTTAGTTTCTGTCAAAGTTCCATACAATATTTGACAGGAACTAGAGATTTCAACATGTTTTGTTGTGATGTTTCGCCAGTGCAAACGTACAGTAAGATCTAGCTACGACATGTATGCGAAGAGCATGATATAAATAAGCATGCTACTTGCTAGCAAACAAGCATGCTTTTTAATAACATGTTTAGTGTATTCCTGCACGCGTAACATGATAACCATAGAAACGGCGTTTTGCCGACGAAAGATTAGACAAAATGATATATTCTGATTGTTTATCTGTTTTTTGTCTATTCTTCCGTCGAAAAAACTCATTTCTTCCGTCGACAAAACTCGTTTCTTCCGTCGACAAAACTCGTTTCTCCCGTCGACAAAACTCGTTTCTATTGTGCTCATGCTAAGAGTACTGGCTTACCTACATTACGAAACGGCTTGTGTTTAAACGCCTACTAGAAAATTACCTATTTTACTATAAAAAAAATCGAAATATGAAGAATTCTAACTGCTAGAAACTGTCCGTTTAGCCAATCATCACTGCTGATTGGTGTCATTACTACCAATTCACTGAAAAACTGTTGCCTAAAATCATCGAAACTATCCCAGTGGACATCGAAAGTTTTACATTCCATATTCTCACCGGCTGGAATCCTGTATTACCTATGTCGCTGGGTCAGTTGTTTGTTTCACGGGTAGTCTTTTAGGTAATTTAGCCCATTGCTTGGTACGCTTCAGTCCATTGTTTGAGAGTAATAGTGGGTTATTGGGAAACGGACAATAGTTCGACAATAATATATTTTGGATTCAGGTTGGATAATTTGATTACACTAAAGCGATTGCAACCTGTTTTTATGGTTGTCATGCTACGCGTGCTGAGTGACAGTTCAGGCCCTATCTCTGCGCGACTTTCTCGTAGCACTAAGAGGAATCAAATATGACTTGGTTTTAGTGAAACAGTAAGTTTTATTTCTTTACAAAGAAATTATATTACTAACAATCTCGGAACAGAAATCTTGATCCTAGCCGAGATGGACCGAGCAGTAATCCTATATAAGTGGGGTTTTCGGGCGGTGTGGCTCACTGCCCCTGGCTGGAGGCTTTGAGTCGGGAAAGTCCGGTTAAGCAGCTACGACTACGACCCTCTTCTGAGGTCAACTGCAAAATGAACTAACAAAAAAAAAAAAAACGGTTTGGCTCACACTGCGTTCGGCGCTTCACGTGGCAACACGTTGTGTCCGGGCACAGAGTACTTTTTTATATACTAGTCCGGGTTCCCAACAAGTCAATCGTAATCCTGAGGATACCCGTTGTGATGTGAAACACGTGTCGATTTCTTACAGGGTTCTTTATGACTCTTTAAGAACAGTTAAGCGGATTAGGTTACTAAATATACGCTCTTATACTAAAATAGATTTCCGCAAAGTCAATTAACTACTACTAAAGCTAATACATAGTGAAGTGTAGGAGTTTATAGAAGCTACTGGTAGTAAACAAAAAAAATCATTACACCTTCAATAAAAAAATATTTTAAGGACGTAGGATACAAAGCCCGTCATAATTTTTCTGTAACATGGAGGTAGGCGCGTCAGGTACTATCCTGGCTTGCGCGTAGCTGTAAGACGCTGGAGCCGAGGAGCTGGGTGCAGGACCCGCAGGGTTGACGGTAGCGGTGCCGGATGCCCGATGCCAGAAGTGGCGTCGGATGCCAGATGCCAGCAGCGGTGACGCGTGTCTGTGGCGTGTGTCGTCAACAAGCGACGCGGTAGCGGTTCTCACGGGTATAAAACCCGGATGTGAAAACCTGAACTTTCGTCCCTGGAATACGTCCAGAATGTATACCAGTAGTCCTCTGCTTATCCTCTCCTGACGGTGACCACAGCAGCGTAAGCGCAAGCGTATGGATAGGGTACTATAATACTATTGCGCTTAAGGCGAATGTGTGTAAAGGTCACCTTCAGAAGCGGAGGTCACAGAGTTGTAGGAAGAAGAAAGGAGTGTGAAGCACTCATTAATTATTTATTTGTATTACTACGTACATATAGATAGTGATGTAAAAAAAAGGTTGATGGTTGAAAGAAAATAAAGAAAATATGGTGTAAAAAAAAGATGATGAAATAATTTTTGCAAATCATTGACCACCAGTCCATGACACATGATAAAATTTAAGCACTGCGTGAATTGTCAACACTTACCTACCCAATATGAGGTTTACTGAAGCACCGATACTCTTCCTTAGTTGAACTTTAAATAATTAGAGTATTTTAAAGTTTGGGAAATAAATCGAACTTCTAGAAGTCTATTAGATAAGGCTGCGCGTGTATCGTTCCTCACAAGTGTAGTGTTGTACCTACGTCCTCGACTGACCTCTGCAGTTTTGACCGGTGATCGTCACTCGCGGCGCGCAAAGGCAAGATGGAGTGGGAAGAAAACTGATTTTAAGACCGAGAATGAGCGAGACAAAATACAAAATAACGATATTAAAATGGCTAATGATTTTGTTTGTTTACCTTTTAGCTTAGTTAACAACGTTACAATAGAATGCTTCAGCCTCCGGAAATACATAGTTAACAACGTTACAATAGATTGCTTAAACAGCCTCCGGAAATAACAAAACATTGGAAAAGGTATTGCTAGATTTCTGAAACATTTCTTAAATGAGAATCCAAGAACTTCCCTTGTATTTATAGAAAATTAACTCATCCACACTAAAAACAAACGTTGCAGGATCTTTCGTCCAAAATAATCGTGTAAGTGTCCGAATAGCGACGCTGAAGTCATAGATCTATGGCTGTTATAAACAAAGGTAGACCGTACTTTAGGGGCATGAAGATCAGGGTGTAAAGTTCACTCATCCTTTATAGAAAAGGGAGGATCCTCCGACGAGACGGGTGTCGTGTCTGGCGGGAAACTGCCCGATGTTGATATGACGATCGCGCGGTAAGCTCTAATTGCGCGATGCAGGATTTGTGTAGGTAACGTCCGGTCTTTTTTGATGCGTCGTTTGCATGTGGTGATGTTGATGCCGCTACAGTACACTGGACACTGGCGGTGGACACCTTTTAACCTTATTAGACTATAAGGGTGAAAACTGGTCACACCAATGTCCGTGGTTGTACATGGATAAAAATAATTAAAGCAAGCAAAGGTACCTTATGCTTGCTTGCTTGCTTAAAATCCAAGAATTTGCCTTGTATTTATAGAAAACCAACCAACCAGAGTCCCCAAAGGTTCGATCTTGGGTCCATTATTATTTATTATATCTATTTCAGACATTAAAACCTGTTTTAGAAACACACACATCCTTTTATACGTAGACGATATGAAGATTCTTAAAACGGTGCGTACATTATCTGATTCGGAACAACTCCAGTCCGATCTGGACAGGTTTGTGGTCTATTGCAGGGATAATAACCTGCAGCTAAATGTGTCTAAATGTTTACATGAACCGTTTACACGGCAAAGACGTTTAATTGATTCCGCGTATAAATTAGATGGTCACTACGTAAATACCTACACTGCATAGTGTTAGAGATCTTGGCATGATACACGACAGTAAACTGATTTTTGACGAACATATAAAATCCATCATAAAGAAAGCCTCCAAAGCTATAGGATTCATAATACGAACTTGTTCTGACTTTCATTCTTTAAAAACAGTAAAGGTACTTTACTGTTTTTAAAGAATGACGCTTTACTGTTTTTAAAAACAGTAAAGGTACTTTACTGTTTTTACGTGTGCAGTACCCTTGAGTATGCTTCCCAAGTATAGAACCCCCAGTATGAGACGTATAAATCTCGTATTGAGTTAGTCCAGAGGAAATTTATGAGATACCTAGATTTCGAGGCGCGGCAGTTTCAGACTACTATGCACACCGGTGGAAGCGTTATCACTTTTTACCATTAGAATTAAGAGGGAACAGGGCCTGCGAGGAATTTGAAAATTAGGTATTTGAAGATACCATAGGATACTATTGCCGTCGTCTTACCTCAAGTCTGCTTCCGTAGAGTGCGATAGGGACAGCTGCAGCACAGACCGATTATATCACAAAAAAAAAAACGAGATCGACGTTTCGTATTCCCCTTTTTTCTCCTCGAAAACTGAGCCGATTCAGTTATTTTTTTACATTAAAATTTTAAGAAAGAGTATGACTACTCGTAGGTTCCCATCATTTTCTTTTATGTTAAAATCTTTTCAAATTTTTCTTGTAGTCCTCTAATTACGGCGGTAAAAATGAGGCAATTTTGTCATTTTTGGAGGGTCATATTTTCTTCACCAATAAATTTCTGAAAAAAAAAGAAGGAATTATCAGAGACGCGTGAAAGCAGACCATGATTTTATTTTAAAAATAAATTGATTTCTCTAGAGGCCATTATCAGGAAGAAAAAAGGGGAATACATTTGTATGGAGAATCGCTGTTCCCTCTTAGGGCGTAATATTAACGATATTTGTTTTCTTGTTAACATTGCAAATGGAACAATCGATTGTCCCGATTTACTTCGTAAAATTTATCTTAGCACCAATCAAAATGACCTAAGATTACGACCATCATTACAAGTACCATTTACAATGACAAATTATAGGCGTAACGCTTTTTGTATACACAGTGCAATATTATTCAACAACCTGCCATCGTATTTAGAAATTGATTTATTTTGCAAGAGTGTGTTAAGAATCAGCTTTCTAATTACGCAACACATTTTCGTAAACGATAAAGACAAATCTGTTTCATTTTGACAGTTCAACAACATTCATTGCGTTATTTACGTTGCTCTGCAGATTTTTTTTCGAACTTACGGAGCAATGGATTAGCAATCTGTTTCAATACGATTCAGATTCGGATTGATTTTGCATTACGTAATTAGGGTACAGGACAATTTTGAGTAGGGAATATTTCAATGGGTGAATGTTTGTGGTTTATCACGATATTACCTATTTTCCATACCTTTTTCTTTAATCTTGTGTTACAACTTTGTAATTTATATTTGGAAGCTTGTAATTAGCAATTGTCAGTTGTTTACTACTTCGTTACCATTTACGTGTATTACCTAGTCTGTAAGCTTTTATTAAAATTGTAAAAATAAATAATATAAATAAATATATAAAACTAACTCATCACAACCATTAAACACTAAAAACAAACGTTGTAGGTTCTCTCGTCCAAAATAAGCGGTCTGTCAGATGACTGTCCGAATAGCGACGCTGAAGTCATAGATCTATGGCTGTTATAAACTAAGGTACTTACCAACGTGGACACTGACTGGTGGACCACTTTTCAACCTTGTTACTAGACCATTGAGGGTTAAAACTAGTCTTCCGCCAATGTCCGTGGTTGTGCAAGCATAGGTAGGTCGAAGCCAAACTGCTTAAATATTACAGAAGGCAAAGTCACTCTTAGTGGGGCTTTTGCTACTGTAGCAATCTTTATAGTAGGTGCTCGTGGGTGGTATGGTAGGTACCTAGTGCAGTCAGTGACCGGAATCTCTTGGGAAGAGGTTATGTTAAACACTATAAGAGACTTTAATCAAATCGGACTGTACACAATAATTATACATTTATTTTCTAGTCTCAAAATATAACCACACTATAATGACACTATTTTATAACAATTCTGGAGATGTTACTCGCACTGTATCCAACAACCAACTGCCGATCACTCATTCCGATATTCGTTTGGCAAGTGTCGCCCCACCATTGCTCCGGAAGTTCGCAATGGAACAATAATGGCGCGACACCTGTGCTGCCAACCTAACTATTAATCAGATAATATCTTTAATTTTAAGAAGGTAAATATGTATTTAATTTTGAGTAGCCTTAAAATGTTATTAAGTAATTAAATATGTTGCTAACAAATAAATCAAATAAATCATAAATCAAAATAACTACTTTTATATGTAAATCTGTATGTCTGTCTTCGATGCGATAACAACACGACAAAGAAGAAGAGGTGAAGAGGCTCTACAGAGGGGTCAGGTAATACAGAGCACTGGCCGTACCTACAAAAGGTATTTATCACGAGCGTGGTTTATTTCGTTTAGTTATAACTAGCCTTTGACCTCACAGCTTATTCGATAAATTCAACGTTCTCAATGAGGTCCAACCATGAGTCCATTTTCTTCTATGCCCTCATCATGCAGTTTCCATAGAAATGAATTATCATGGAAAGGAACACTACAGTTTTGATAATTATTTATTAGGTAGTGCATAGTGATAGTAATCAATATTATAGATCTATGGTTAGTAATGAGTCTAGAACAATAGACCCGAATTGACGTGTTCGACAGAGTCGTCATCAGATTACTTATCTTATTAAATTATTCAAGTAATCGGTACAATAAAGTGTTTCTGTACAATAGGTAGGTATTTACGAATAAATAAAAAATCATCAGACAGCCAACGAACTAGGCCAATAAGCTGTGTACCCACGTAGGGAACATGGAATTAGGCTTTGACATGCATATAAATAGGTACCTACTAGACTCGATATCAACAGGGTTAAAGATATTATCTATCATTGCACGTCTTCTATTCGCAGTCTTGTTATTCTCATAGATACAAAAACGGTAATGATCTTATGGGCGAGCACAGGGGCAATGAATCAGAATTAGATCCTGCGTGCCCTATAGCTTCCATAACCCTCAAGAACGGACATTCGTGCTTAAACACAGAGATGTCAAAAAACCAGGAAAGGACAAAAAACCAATAGGTACCTCCAGGTAAGTATTTATTTTAAATCTTCATACTTATTAATAGTCACAGAGTCATCGATATTCCTTAACTTGTAGAACATGTACCGCAACAGCCTCGCCTCATACGTCACAGTCTGCTTAGCCTTCGTGTGGGCGTCTTCTTCTTGAAATGGATTCTCGATAACAGTACTTACGCGTCGCCCGTATGTCTCGCAACCTTCGAGAAACTGTAGACACTCTTTTATAGTGTTATCTTTGACAACAATCAAGTGCTTGGCTAAGTTCTCTAGGAAGGATAAAAAGCAACGCTTTGCGTAAAACCAAGTGTCGGTACCAAGACGTTTGTTAAAAGGTTCCAGAGATTTTATTACTCTTGATATCCCAAATTCATAGTTCCCTTTTGCACAATACAGCGTGCCAATGACTAAGTTCACGATGCAGAGGTGATAGCACTTCTTTTGTGGGTCCTCAAATATTTGCTGCTCTTCCTCTTTTTCTATTTTACGCATTATGTCCTCGGCCTCCTCGTTCTGCGACGTCATTATGTAAGATACACATAGGTTAGCTAAAACAACTGCGCTTACATCTAGAATATTATCGTATTGTTTCTTTACAATAGGCTCATAGAAACTAGCGGCTTCTTTGTACTTGTTTTCTTGCATGAACAGCACATGAGCAACGTTCAGCCGCCACACGTCTGACTCGTTGCAGAACTCTACCGATTTGCGGAAAATCTTTTCTACTTGTCCATAGTTTTCCATATCCCAGTAGATCTTAGCTTGAGCCATGACCACTGGTATGTATCTTTCTAGAGCTTCCTCGTATTCAACAACAGCTTTTTTCACTTGATCGTTATCCCCTTGAGAGCGACTTTCCTGTACCACTTTTGTGAGCTTTCTTAGCTGTTCAGCGTGCTTAGAGGCAATGTCTTCATACTTCTGGAATGCCTCCTCTGGGGATGTCTGGCTAGTAATTATGGCGTCCAAAAAATCGTAAAGATATGGTGTTAAATACTTGTATGTGAACTGAGCATTTTCAGCCAAAACGTCAGCTGCTAGATCGAAATATTCAAACTTGCAATATAGAAGCAGCAGGTTGGCAAACGTTTCTGCTGGAAAAGGGTCTTGTTGAAGCAAGAAATGTAGTTTTTCAAATCCGTCTGTTGGCTTTATATCTATAGAAGTTAATGCTAAGTTGTGCAAGGTTACCGCGTCCAGCTCGTGTTCATGTCTGGGAGGCATATCATTGAGGGCTTCACGCGCCGCTTCTATGTTCTTCAACTGAAACTCAATAGCAGCTTTCAGATTGAATACTTCAGTCAATGCAGTTTCGTGGAGAGTCAACGTATTCCCAACAGATTTCACTTCTGAAGTTTCTGCTTGCATGCCTACTGCAAGCTCGGGATGGTCCCGGATTCCTGTTTCAATCACTAGAGTTATATGCTTTAATGCTTGAGGGTACTCTTTAAGCTTAAAGTAACAAAGTGCGATGTTGTAATGAAGATGTGCGTTGAATCCGACGACGTTGAGACTTCGTGAAAACTTTTGTAACGCCTCCTCATATTGATTTTCTTTGAACAGCAAGCACCCTAGATTAATGTCTTTGTCTGGATCTTCTTGAGGATATGAATCTACGAGACCTTTTGCAGTAATCGTGTCTTCTTCGCCGTATTTAATCGCAGATTGCAATTTAATGACCTTTCTTTCAAGGAGAGGTGCGGTTATTTGCACTGTGACTTTGTAAGATTCATCATACATGCAAGCTTCATGTAGTGCTTGGGCAAAGTAGAGTTTATATTCAGGTATATCAGGATGCATAGCCGCTAGCTGTTCGTAGCAATTGGCTGCTTCAATGAATGACTGTGTTCTGAAATAGCAGTACCCGAGGAGAGAAAGTCCGGCGCGGTTGGGGCTGAAGTTGATTGCGTCATTGAGAGCCTTAATTGCTTCATCGTACCTCGCTTCTTTTATCTGAAACAGTTCAAAGGTCGTTGTTTCAAAATCGATTAATCAAGTCGATAAACTGGGCTCTAACGCAATAACGACTTCTTCAACGATTAACTAGTTAGATTATTCAAATTATAAGTGGAACATAAAAGGACATGCTACAACCGAGTGTCCCTTTTCATTCGTCGTTTATCGGTTGAAATACTTTGTGCCTTGATAACACATGAATGTCCTTATAAATAAATCTGAAAATAGGTTATCTATGTGTTCGTCATCCTTAACATCCTTAGCTGTTCGCGGTGTATGTTTCATCGACAAGATTCATGCGCAAGTCTTTGTCTAGAACTTGAGTTATCAGATAGAACTGATTGAATCAATTGTGAAATACGTAAACAATCCAAGGGTTGTTCCCTTTTATGTACGATGATAATTAATAATAGGTAATTAAAACATAATAATGTGGAGTTAATTATGTAACCTAGGGCTGAAGCCGCAACTGAAGTGCATCCGTTTATAGTTAGGTAGGTAGGTATGCAGCTAATCAATGCGTTTCCTTTGTAGGTAACTCGTATGTAAACTTTGCATTGCATTGGAAATTCATCATTGTTTTCTGTCACTAGATCTATCATTCGTATCGGCTTAATAACACAATAATTTATATTCGAAGATAAAGGGATTTAAATTATCAAATTCTTAACGAAATTGGCACAGTTAAGAATTCATGCAATAAGCATTTTAGTTTTTTTTTTTTACATAAACTCATCCCAAAAATGTAGTTCTTTCTGCTTGAATGAGATGACCTACTTCAACGATTGCGTTTATTAGGTAGGTACCTATGTTTAATTTTGGTTGAAAGTATTATAATTATCGTTCACTGTCGTTAATCTTATCAATCCGTCGTTATACTTACGAAATGAATATCCGTGCCCTAAATCCAATCGAGTTATCATTTTAACGACGCGTGTTATAGATAATTTTCGTTTTTATTTTATTTCGCGAATGTGTACAGCCTTGGAACATAGGCATTTCCTTGTTTATATCGATGGGTTGGGTTACATAATCTTTGGTTTATGAGAAACTGGGTGTTATCGTTCTAATTGAGGAAAAGACTTGCTTCCGTTACTTCCGAAGGTCGAAGATGGGACTTGTTCAACTAAGTACCTACCTATCTAATTCGTGCTTGGATATCTTTATGTGTCTCCTACGGACATGCAGGACATGGGAACTATCATTGCTTTTAAAATTATATTTCCGTTAGATAATTCAGCCAGTCATTTTACGAACTCATGTCTGCGTGCCTTTATATCATTCTCATGCTTTCAGGCATGTTAGTCACGTGATCAGTTTAACTGAAGTACCTATACCTATTATTTGACCACTCCACTCGAATGGTTAACACTTACTTGAGTGTATTAAGGCTACATAAGTATCTACTGTTCGAAATACTCTGAATTTCAAGAACTGAGATCCATTTTTTTATGGTAGTTGTGAGACTAGAGGATAGTTGTGAGGACCAGCATTAGGTATAGCCATATAGGTAGGTAGCTTTGGTAAAGTCCAAAGAGCTGAGTTTTTCAGTGCTTCACCTACTTACACAGGTAGTACTAACTACACTATGAAACCTGCATGCAACTACTTTTTACGAACGAAACTCAAGTGCATACATTACTATAGGTACCTACTTGACGCAGGTAGGTACCTAGATCAAGCATTAAGTTTCTACCAATCAATCAATCTAGGCTCAGCCTTTTCCCAAATATGTTGAGCTCGACTTCCAGACTTAACGGATGCAGCTGGATACCAGTATATTACATGGATCGACTGCCTATCCGACCTCCACAACCCAGTTACTGGGTAACACGATACCCCTTAGCAAGCATGGCAAGACTGGTTGTCAGTTTGTCAGACTTTCGGGCTTCAGACTATCCGTAACGACTGTCAAAGATCAATTTCGTTTCTTACCATAGTATAAATAGTTTTCGTGTACTGTCCATCTTTAATTTGCATTGTCATATCCATAATAGATAAATTAGAAATGATTTTTACACGAAGCAAATATATTTTGATCGAGTTGTCCTCTTGCTTATTGTTTTCATTACCATAGCAACCATTAAAATACAATACTCTTTGGTTCATGAATGCGTCATTTTGGTAACTATGACGGACTGAAAATAATAAAAAACTGGTTTTACGTAGCTAAAAAGCATTATTTAATAACTTTCTCTGTGTCTAAAAGTTTATCGAATAAATTGTCCAGTAAAGTGTTTCTGTTTTTTTGTAGTGAAGATTGTTGGATCACGGCAGTGTCCTACTCATGCATCCGCCAATTAATGAGATAATGGTATCACTCTTTACCGACACGAAAAAGGTTGATGAGAGCAATAATTCATTTAACATTCAGAAAAATGCGCCTCGAACTACACTGAAGAATCAGAATTTGAATGGTCGAAGTATTTTTTCTGCTGAATGCATTGTTCCTATGTCAATGTAGTGTATAATCTATGTCAATGTCGATGACATTAAAAAGCAAATGTCAAGTCAATTGTCATTTGTCTTGTCAGAAGTAAAATTATTTGTTGTGTGCCGATGTTAAAATTATTTTTGTTATAAATAAATAAATAATACATTGTAGATACGAGTTGTTGTTAAAATATCGAAGGTGAGTGTCTGTTACTTCTAGTTCATTAGCTATACATCACACCCTCCACGTAAACAAATCTGCGTGTACATAGATTCATTTGGTTATCAGATACTCGAGTATGTACATTTTCACGATAAGAGGTGCCTATATAACGCAGGAAATCGTTGAACGGCCACCGTTAACGCTGCATATTGAAATGAATACTGTTTTTCGAGCAAAACCGCTCTCCGTTTTTGTAAATTGCCAAACATGGGCTGAAAATAACTTGGTTGAAATTATTGGGAGAATAATCGAGTGCAGAGCTCTAAATGTTGACTAAATTGTAGATTAAATATTGTTCGGTCGTTGAACGACGCGAGCGGGGATTCGGAAATAGATGGTTGATGAATTCGACCCAAAATAGTCTAATATCTCTCCAAATCATATTGATCTGTAAATAAAATTGTAACTGTGACTATGTGGTTTGGTCCAAATCTGCAGAGGTCTTACAAGTATATGATGTTTGCGTCCAAGATGCCGTCGCTACGGATAGACCAGAGTGACCTGAAGTGCAAGAATGGCTGTGATTACTTTGGCAACCCACAGTGGCAGGGGTACTGTTCCAAGTGTCACCGGGAACAGATGCAACGGCAGAGGAAGGCTGGTGAGTCATCCATTTTGGTATTCACACTTTAAAATAAACAGCAAATTTAAACCACAGCACATAAATGGTTTACACTAATAGAGCAATTCATACTAATACATTTTAAAAATGCTGAAATTATAACTACTCATTGAAAACTCAGTTTACATTTTAATTGTTTGAACAATAATATGCAACAAATGTTACGTACACACTCTTTCACACCAAACTGAACAGATTTGGATGAAATTTGGCTCGTGGGTAGACCATGACCTGGATTGGACATAAGATACTTTTTATCTCGACATTCCCATCATCGAGACTTATGCGGATGAAACCGCAGGGCGCAGCTAGTAATAATTATAATTACAAGATAAAATGTCTAGACAAGCAATACTTGGGAAATAATCCATAAGTAAACAAGTTCATAAGCTTTTATTTAATTAATGCTTTTGTTCTTATAATAATATAAATTAATTATGATCATAGTATAGATTCCACAAAGTAAATAATTCTCACACCTCATAAAACTAATATTATTAATTAAATATAGATTTATCACACCAACACCTTGAAATAATCAAGGCCTTGGGGCACACAAGAATTTAGGCCCCCCTCAGAAAGTTGGTTGGAAGCTCAAAAAAAGGTTTTTCTGTTATGATTTTACATAAATACTATGGGTAATTGGTACAAATCAAATATTAAGGGGCCTGATATAAAGACGAGATATGAGGAATTTAAGATTTCTATAGAAAACTTATTTTTCTCATTGCGTGTGTTGGATCATTTAGCTTCCTACAAAATGGTTGAGCTGAATGGTGCTAATCCATGCGTCATTTTCACGAACGGGCGCCGTCAGTTGGCACTGGTCATATCTTGGCTGCCATGGCTTTTTTAAAATTATTTTAAGTTTTTGAATGATTCTTCATTTTTTTCTCTTTATTACGGACGCTTTTACGAACGTGCACGTCTTTCTACATTGTTCTCACATGCATAATTTCAAAATGAATGATGTAACCAATATTTTGTATCAATTTTTTTATTTAAAAGAGTGTCCGTGGATTTTCTTGCCCATTCTTCTCCATAGGTACCTACTATGCTTTGGAATGGGCAACTAGCTTCATATTTTTGACTGACCGACCCCTTGAAAATTCAAAAGTGCCTGTAAATGGTTTAATTGAATTGAGAGTTTGAGTTTGAATCCAATCGGAATAAATGCACACTACCTTAAGAGTCCTATTACATTTTTTTACGGACATTCATGATTTTTGACCATGTAATTTTCAGCAGCAGTAAGATATTTTAATAATTTGATTATAATAACTATAGTGCCATTCTTTTTCTTGTAAGTTGGAGTTACACATTATTTTCGTGTAATTTGCTGAATTGACGCGGATTATATAGTACTTTAATTTAATTTATTGTAATTTTGTCTTATTATATTGAGATACAAAAACTAATGAAACGTATTCACTGTAGATCGAAGTTTTATATCATATTAGTTTATTTGATTTAATTGTGTTTATTTGGAATATAATGGACATGAAAATCAAGACATTTATTGGTTTTCTTTACGAATTTTCCCTGAAAACTCAAGGAATTTAAAGAAATTCTAGAACTCCAATAAACAAGTAAAACATTAAAATTATCGTTTAGTAACTTTCGCTTTTATTAGAACTGAATGAAACAATGTGAATTTGAGCGTCAAAGTTCCATTGCCGACGTATTTCCTTGTAAACTGACTGTTCGTAAAATATTCATAGTAAATTACACGACAAGAAAAGTTAAAATTTGTAATTCCAACTTACAATAAAGAGAATGGCATTATCGTTATTCATAATCAAATAATTCAAATATCTTACTGCTGCTGAAAATTACAACGTCAAAAATCATGAATTTGCGTCAAAAATGTAATAGGACTCTTATGAATATGTTTGATTTACAAATTATTTTGGTATTACGTTTGTATGAACTACGTATGCTCCGCCGGCCCGTTAAGTTTAGGTACGTTATTAAATAAAATGCAGGTTTGAGTTGGTTTCGAATTTACGATAGTGGTTTCTTTCGGGATTTCTGTTCTGCAAAATATGGATATCACGTGCTATGCACATATTTGACAAATTAGTTAGTCGTTATTGTAATGCTGCGTACACACCGGCCCAACGAACGCCAACGAAGGATATTCAGCGTTTGCTACCACACGCTGGTTGGCCTTCGGAGCTACGTCCAAAGACATTTTGTGGTCGAGCAAATGATCATTGGCACATGATTCTGGCTCGCATTCGCATTTGATCATGGATGACGACGAAATAATTATATACCATAACGAGTTATCATGGACAAGGTAGATTTAACGAAAGTGGAGGTAGTGGAAAACCACATATTTTAAGCATATAAATGTGTATAATGGTAGTAAAATTAAGCTTAGAATTTCTTTATTTTGCATAAAATATGGTACCTATACATATAAAAGGTCTTAAATATAAGAAGTCTTCAACCGACCGTGCGTTCGTTGGCATTCGGTGACCGTTCGCACTGAGATCAATGTAATGGTTCAATTCCTTTGATGTGACCGCCACGCTTCGTATCGAACGAACGATCGTTGGCGTTCGCTAAGCCAGGACAAACGAAACCGATTCGTGGGCGTTCGTTTGGCTAGTGTGTACAGTGTACGCAGCATAACAATGTCGTTCGTAATTCATTTTTTATTCTCTATAGTTGTGAAAACGAGCGCTCTCCACTACATTTGGTACTCGTAATCATCAAGTAAAGGAATATTCTTGTAGCGACTTCAACATTTCGAAAAGTTTCTTCTAATTTATCGGACTTTGTAAAGGCGCCCGCTGCGCAGGGAGGCTACCACGGATATCGAGGGATATGCCTTGGAGGCGTGGCACGTGGCGCCTCGACATTGCTAAATTGGGCTTATGTTCGAACGGCGGCTGTACGCTTCATTCAGTCGCTTTGCAACTGCGTACAGTGTACTATTGATGCGTAAAAAACCAAAATGCCGAGCTGTGCAGTAATACTTTGTAAAAATAGGTCTAGTACCATCAACCTGAAGACAAATAGCGTGTCCTACCACCGGTAAATAAACATTTAAGTCACTGTTTAATATTTTAAATCAATTTTTAAATCATTTACTAACTTGCGTCCGGAGCGATACGAACTAGCCCGAACTAGCCCGAATCTTTCCGAACGGAACGAACGTTTTGGATTTAGAGACGTGCAATCGAGTGCGTGCGGCTGATTTTATCGACATGCGTATTATTGCAGTCGAATCTATTTTTACAGAACTCAATGGATATTCTCGTATTACATGTATAGTTTAAGAGTTAAATTTGTTATTAATTTTAATTTTGTTTGAAGCAAATAAAGACATTGCCATTTCAATACAGTTACTCGTGCATAGCATAATATTTAACAGAGAGGGTTCACAAAACACAAGTACAATATAAAAAAAAAAACTCATTTTATTTTAGTAAAAATAACCCATATTTTCGGATAGGTATATAAAAACAAAATAAATTATATGAAGAAAATTTAACGAAGATATAATAATACAAGAATGTTCTAAAATAAATATCGATAAAAATTATCGACCATCGCTTTCGACTCCCTAATTGCATGCGTGTGCATTGAATGTTCGCAAATAGCAAGTGTTTACAAGTGAAAGCCCCGCCCATTCTATGTATGTGTGCTATTAGAAATTGATTTAGTGAGCTGCTTTCTTCTTAGTGTGCGAGTTCAAATTTTAAGTGTGTGTCGTAAGTACACTATTTGTTAATGTTGTAATTATTTTGGTGGGAGATAAGCGGTCGCACTAGGATTCCTTACTATTCCGCAATGAAGGCATATCTCTGGATATCTATGGAGGCTACGCACGTGTGTTTAGCTTCGTTTTGCTTTGTAAGAAAATGTATGTGATGATTGTGATAACGTCCACTGCAACCCACGAACACGCTGCGCACAAATACAACATTAATGACGTCATTGCTACACGTAGCTTGATCGAAAAATGCGCCCACGCAGCTCAACGCTGTCAACGCTATGCACGCGGTACACGGAAGCGTGCGTAGCCCCACTGCGTGAGGTGGGACGTGGTGACATAGTCGTGAGTTAATATTCGTGTATAGTGTGTGCTACAGTGGAAACAGGGGTCTACGCCACGTTGTCAAACAAACGAAACCCACGCGGCTAAAATGCGCCGCATCCCCGTGCACATCGTGCGCCGCGGTGGGTCAGTGGTTTAAGGTTGAGATACTCAAATCCATTCCTTTGAATTGTTATCTTTTGAAAATTCTTTACATTTTTGGTCAGAATCGATTATTATTAACTGAGAAGGAAAACAAACGTTTGTCAGAAAAATAAAAGAAAAGTGTAAAAATCTTATACAGGGTGAAATTGAATTCATGGGCAATCTCGTAAGGGGTCATTGTACTCGTCATAATGAACAACTTTTACTATGGGACGAAACCTGAAATCGCGAAAAAAAAATCAGCTGTTCCCTACATTTTGACGAGTTATGCGAACATAAATGTAGGGAACAGCTGATTTTTTTTTCGCGATTTCAGGTTTCGTCCCATAGTAAAAGTTGTTCATAATGATGAGTACAATGACCCCTTAAGAGATTGCCCATGAATTCAATTTCACCCTGTATAATTACTCTATAAACCAAATACCCTAATGAGAGATAAAGCTCTTTTAGATTCTATTGAAAAATATCCACAAAATACTGCTGACGCACATATAAGCACTTGTTAAAAATTGTGTAACATGATACATATCAAATCAAATTAATCAAAGATAATGATTTTTTACTAAAGGTGTTTATACTTTAACTGTTTGATAATGTGAACTTCACCTTCCTGACAGTTATCTCAGTGATAAACATGGTTTTTCACATAACATGTAAGATAATAAGTGATTGAATCGTCAAGGTAATTTAGTTGGGTGTGCCGCAATATTATGTGATGCAATGTAGAAAATAATGTGGGAATGTCATTGACACCAATGGTCTCCAACATAGCTTTATAAATGGGAAATATTCAACTGGTTTTCTAAAAACGCATTACGCCGTATGTAAGTTTTTTTGAAATTAATGAACCGTTAAATATTGTTTGCGCTTCTAATGACGTACACGTTTTTGGGTTCCGTGCCTCAAAAGGTAAACGGAACCCGTATACGATTACTCGTGTGTAGGTATGTCTGTCACAGCCAATTTGCTCCGAATCTACTGGACGAATTTAATTGAAACTATTTAAAGGGGAAAACCAGTATATTGAAGAATTTATTTTACTATTGCTTTAGCCCAAACATAAACATGAAATAGAGTAAATAAACCAAACAGTTATGGAAGATTTGTTAATGGAATATTTTTTTAGATCTTATGTTTTTGTTGCACCTGTTATTGTCGTTATGTTTTTGTCCCGCATCAAGTCCAAAAAAACGTCAAATTGTAAATCGCATGTTGATGCATGCGATTTACAATTTGATGTTTTTACCACAGGTACTGATACCTTACGTTAGGAAGAACACATAAATCCATACATCTAATTAATATACAAATATATATATATCTTGTCAACAGCCTCGGACACCACGGCTTGTCTTGCAGCCATGTGTGTGTGCGGGTCGCTTAGCGCGGCACGCGAACATTAATGACATCATCCGACGAGCTCTTGTCACCGTCGGCGTTCCAGCTGTGCTAGAACCTAATGGTTTGGCACGCGATGATGGCAAGAGACCGGACGGCATGTCTTTATTTCCATGGAAGGTGGGTAGGCCTTTAGTGTGGGACGCAACGTGTGTCGATACTCTTGCGCCATCCCATCTTCCTGGTTCAGCGTGCTGTGCTGGCGCTGTCGCTGCGGCTGCAGAAAACCTCAAGTGGCGAAAGTATAATAACCTTATGGGCAACTATATTTTCGAGCCGTTTGGGGTTGAAACCCTAGGGCCGTGGGGTCCGAGTGCTCATGGTCTATTCACTGAAATCTCTAAACGACTGGTTGACACTCCCCATTTTATGTCCACGCAAATCACTGTCCATTCCAAGGTTGCCTGGAAGAGATCGCGGAAAGCGATAAGGCCGCCCATTGTATATTTTGTAGTGTTTAATTTATTATTTGTTATGTATTTTTGTGGTGTTCAATAAAGTATTTGTAAATAAATAAATAAAAATGGGACAGAAAATGCTAACAAAACTACTTAGAAAAGTCCTGTTATTTTTTGCGTTATTCTGACTGCATTTAAAGATGCTGTCTGCTGATCTCTTGATACCCGAAATTATAATTACGACTTGCTTGAGGTTTTAATCGCCACCTAGAGATAATTTCCTGAGTATGGATTTTCTAAAGTAAGCCCAGTGATATATATGATAATGGTTGAATTAGCTCTCTATTAGTTATATTAGTCTATAAAATGAACTTTGTCTTTACTCAAGCTAAGTAGGTATAGTAGCATCATACCTTGAAAATTAATCTTATTGCTATAAAATTAATGTTCATTTTTGTATGAAACGCTTGAGCACATTCGCTTATAGAAATATGCACATTAATTTTATAGGAAGAAGCTTCATTTTCGTATGAAACGCTATTTTATTAGCTTGAGTTAAGTCTAAGTTTGCTCTATAGGTCTCAGCCTTAGTGCCTCTGACGGCGCACATTAAATCCACGTGTCGCCGTACATTGACTTTAGAAATATATTTACTTAAAATATGTTATTATGAATATGTGTGCATAATGAATTGTGTAATTTGAACGCAATTTATGATTCAGTTTGTTAGTCCATATCTCTCACTTTTGTTCTATTTTGTATGTTTTTAGCAAACATTTTAAATAGTTTTTAATAATTTGTATTTAGCATAAATTATATGAATTGTGAAATATAAATGGTTACTACTGTAACAGTTACTCACATAATCAATTTAGATTCATCTTAGGTTCTTAAATTCATTTTCGTAATCAAGAATACATTCAATAAATCGGCTATAACATAGTTCTAATATCTACTAATTGGAAAACCAAAAAAATATCAACATTAAAAATGATATTTTATTTCTGTAGGTAAATTGGTTTAAAAAACACTTTGACACGTCAAAAATAAATAGGTAGTAATTAATATTTGAGAACTAGATGGAGTTGGTTTCCTGTTGGTTTCCTACCCGACTACTCTGAGAAGGAACACCTTAACAAACTCGGAAATCACAGTCTCATTTTAGACATGATGTTAGTCAGATCATGTGAGGAACATGCAGATTTACGACATTGACAATACAACGAAATGGTATTTTAGCATCCGGGAGCGTTCGTCTTGACCTTTACCACCTTGTCCCCACCACAATATTATAAAACTTATCTCTTTTCAACAGAGAAAGCATCATCAGTATCTGCGACGTTACCCAGGCCAGAGTCAAAGAAACCGGAGCGAGGGTTGAAAATCACCTCCAACTCCTCGTTCTCCAAGTTTGAGGAGAAGCGCCACCGCCAGAGCGAGACACTTAAGAAGGCAAACTTGCTGAAGTTCAGTGTGTTCAAGAAGAGTAATACAGGTAATATTTATACATAGATAGATAGACAACAACAGTTCCATTTTCGGGTATTTTTTTACTAAAATCATTTTCACAAAATAGTTTTTTGTAGCTCTAAAACTCGATGGTTTTCTGCGAAATGCAGGCTCAGGGTTAACAGCAATCGTAGTAATTTGCAAACATTACTAGCACTCCTGCAGGAAGAGATCATCTATTTTTAATAAATATAAAAAAACACCATACCCTGGGACTAATAAATTTGAAAATGCAGGCGTACTATGACCTAACCGTGATGTAATATCTAACTTCTTAATCAATTTAGCTATAACCTCCACAGATGACCACGACCACACAGCAGAGAAACGACCCCCAGAGTTCAAGATCCCAAGTCTGGTCAACGAAGGCATGAAGCGTGACTTCCGAGTCCGTTTCCCACAGCTGGGCCCCGCAGTGGACCGGGACGCGCGCGTGTTTGTGCACAGCTTTATCATGGACGTCATCAAGTACGCTAATCTCATGAGCGTTGATGAGCTGTCTGAGAGAGTGCAGAGACAGTACCAGGTGAGGATTATATTAATACAGAACAATCCATCTTCATCATCCGCAAGAACAATGGACGCATCTCGAAAATCATCATCGAAAATTAAATACATCGCCTGTTACATTTCTTTTGCGCTTTGGGGGACTGTCTTCTGTAATTTTGACGTTCGAAAAGTGCTGATTCTCAGCCTAGTTTGAATAAATGACTTGAATTTTGAATTTCTTTTCAGCGTTATAAAGCAAGTTATGAACCTTATGAAGCCGGTGAAAGGGAGCTCGTAGTTTGTAGTTTTCACTCATTAAAACCTCAGTGTACTTAGGGCCTCCAGTTATTTTTGCACCAGGGCCTTTGGTTACATAGCTACGCCTCTCTCTGTCTATGAGTATTTGATCACTGGATACAAAGACAATCTAAAAAAAATGGCGTGACTAACACCAGCATGCCAGGATAACCCTATAACCTTATCAATTTCATTATTATTTGTTCGATAAATCTGTGCTTTGTGGGCTTTATCGGAATGCGGTACTTTTAGACGGATTCATAAAAAAGATAAAAACACTAACATATTTACTGACTAAGAGCCTGTGCACACGATGCATTGCGGAGGCGGCGCGTCGCCGGAGCGGTGTGGCTGCGGCGTTTTACATATAAATATCCATAGTATGGCACACGGTGCGTTCCGGTGTCGCACCGCACGTCCACCGGACTTGCAGCCCGCGAGACAAGAAGGGGCGTTACGCGTTGCAAAGCCGGAGCGGCATTGCTCAGTTGTTGTGTGCCCGCCAATGCGGCAAAACCTTTGCGGTGCGTTGGCGCCCTAACGCATCGTGTGTACAGGCCCTTATACGCTAAAAAACCTAGTTTTATAACGTCATTGTGACGTTATTGAATGTAAACTCAGTTGCTATATGGGATAGATAAATCGTAACGAACGAGAGAAAAGAAGTTAGTATCAAATAAATATTTCTGTTAGTATCCATGGCGCCCATTTCTTTAATTACATTTAAGTTTAAATACGAAAATTGACGCTTCTAGTTCTGAAATTACCCTGGCGCTTTTATATTTGAAATTACCCTGGCGTTTCTAATTCTGAAATTACCCTCGCAATTTTATTTCTCAAACTACCTTCATTTCTAAAATTAACCGGGAGTTTTTGCCTGTAATTACCCTGGCGTTTCAAGGTAGTAACGAGAATATTTCCTAATTCGCAGCGCTTCATGAAGCATATGGACACGTCGTCGCACTTCTCGAACGTGGACGCCGACACCAAAGAACTGCTCATGGACTTCGTGGAGAAGCATGCAATGACTTACTTGCATGAGTAAGTATCACAAAATTGGGAGTTTATCTGAGGCAAGCAGTGCGCACTGCACCCAATGGGATTTTCCATCGACAAAAATTATGATTTTCCATACAAAATTTCATCTCCTGTTTAACCCTTGAATATTCAAAAATCCTTAATTACTGCTCACCTTCTTTATACGGCCTGAATTTTTAGTAACCGTCCATAATTTTGATATACTCGTATTAATCTTTGGCGAAAATCATTGAATACGTGTTTTTTCTTGTAGTATCACTCAATACAAAAATATTGAGATATCACATAATAAAGTTATTATATACCACGCAGAGCGATAATTCTTTCGAGAAAATGATTTAACACGAAAATTTACGTATCGTTTTTTTTTCAAAAATAGAGTTAGTGAATCATACATAATGCCTAGAAAAAATTTGGACGGTGACTAAAAATTCAGCCTGTATAAGAAACGAGCAAAATGTATGGCTGTGTGTTGTCTGTCAGTGTAATTGAGTTTTTGTTTAAAGTAGATTCGTTACTATGGCTGTCATCTTCCGAAAGCCTCTTGGCTCTTTGCTCAAGTTGTTTCTTAAACGGGCCCAAACGCAACTCAATTTAAAATGGCCGTTACTGCTCATGCTGTAACTTTTGTTTGAGAATTTGGGGCTTATTGTTATCATTTTGTTCAAGCGATCAGAGTGACATGACGCGAATAAAGAGTTCTCATAATGTTAAAATAGGGCGTTAATTTTCATATCAACTTAATTATGCATAAATACCCACCTGAGCATTTATAACGCTTCTTCGATGATTAATAAAGTCTTTGTCCCCTTAGGTTGCCATCAGTAGTATTCTCTCCAAGTGGAACTGAAGATGAACGCCTAGACCGGGCGATGTCAGAACGTATCCAACAGTTGAGCTGGGTCGGCGAGCGGCACCTGGAGTGCAGGCTCGACAGGAACAACGCTGAGTGCCGACAGCTACTCTACAAGGCCATTAGTGGTGAGTGTTCTGACACTGACAACTCAAATTTTTCATATTAAATATTTTCACAGACGCCAGCAGGTCAACCTACCCGAAACTGTTAAATTTTCCCAATCAACTTTGAACCTTATACCTTAGTGATAAAGTTGAAAATCTATTAAAGAAATTGTCATCACATCTATTCAAACAGAGCTAGTTTGTTCTTCCTAAACAGGGACCAAAATAGCTCTTTGATCCCTAGGGAGCAAAATAGATTTGAATTTGGAATATGGATATTGTTAGTAAAAGTTCCAATCACCAAAGAGATCAATCGCGAACATTGTATGAACAAGTAACAGGCCGGCAAGAAAGAGAGAGAAAGTGTGAATTATTTGGTCAAAACGTAAATCCAAGAGGGCGGCTTTAAATCACACGTGAGAGATGAGTGTAGGACCGCACACGTTTTTTTCTCATAGAGGGTGATAAAAAGTAGAGTGTTCACCTCGGGAGCAACACTATTTTAAGCTCGAGTGACGTACTATGTCCCTCGCTGCGTTCAGGATTCTAAAGTAGATGAGGGTCGGACCGCACATGTTTTTTTTCTCATAGAGTGATAAAAAGTAGTGTTCACCTCGGGAGCAACACTATTTTAAGCTCGAGTGACGTACTTTGAATCCCTCGCTGTGTTCAGGATTCTACTTTAGAATCCTTCGCTTCGCTCTGGATTAAAAAAAAACTCTCGCCTTAAAAATAGTTGTTTGCTGCCCAGGCAAACAATCTACTATTTGATCACATCTATTAAAAAAGAGCTAGTTTATTCTTCGTAAGGGACTAAAACAGTGTTTTAATCACTAGGGACTAAAAGTGATTTGAATTTGGAATGTGGATATTTTAAGTAAAAATTTTCAAATTTTTCGTCATGGGTGTCGTTTTCTTAGTTTTCGAGGGTGCTAAAGCCGATATTGAGGTTTCAAAATGTAAATTCAAGACGGCCGCTGCGAAAAATTAAAAAAAAAAAAGATCGTGGGTGTCGTTTTCATAGCTTTTAAATTCAAAATATTTTATTTCACATAAACCTACATGGGCCCTTGTGAAACGTCAGAAGCTAGGTGCACGGTTCTAATTGGTCGTTTCCTATGGATAAGAGCCGGCAAGAAACTCCACGGTTTAAAGGTGTTAAAGTCGATAAAGAGATCAAAATGTAACGTTTTTTTTGAAGGGTGATAAAAAGTACAGTGTTCACCTCGGCAGCAACACTTTTAAGCTCGAGTGACGTACTTTGAATTCCTCTCGCCTTAAAAATAGTTGTTTTTCCCTAGGTAAACAATCTACTATTATAAAATAGGCAGTCGCTCCATGTAAAATACTGATATTTCAGCTGCATGCGGTTAGACTGGAAGCTGACCCTAACATAATTGGGAAATTGTCAAAGTGAAACATTTATTTCAAATAGACACATAAAAAGCACTTTTTAATAATGACAAAATTTACAAAAATATATACTGATTTTATTCGCCCCTTCCAAGAGCAAGAAAGTCCACTCCAAAGGCCAGGCAGGCATTTATTATAACGCAGTGATATCGTGGTGTCCCGTTCCAGAGCTGCTGGGCATGGACAGCGCGGCGTCGCCGGGCGCCAAGCTGGCGCGCGGGCGGCGCGCGTGCCGCCACGTGCTGCGCCTGTGCGGCGCGCCCGCCTCCGCCGACGACCTGCTGCCGGCGCTTATATTCACGGTCACTATATTTTGTATCCTTTCCTCAACTATGTCGGGCTCGGCTTCCGGTCTAACCGGCTCAGCTGAATACCAGCACAGCTGCACTTTAGTACGGAGCGGAGCGGAGTGGGGCGCGTCTCAGTGGATTGCACTATCCATATTTTCTATCAACATTTGATACTTACGTATTTCACCGATGAAACCGAAGGCTTGGGCTGTCAGTTTCAATATTCCACAACAATGATGACGTTGACAGCTCCAGCAGGCCTAACATGACACACACGACAATTACTCGCTCTCGCGTGAGTAATTTTTGTCTATTTCGGTCACTTTCTCGTTTTCTGACAGCACTTCCATACAAAATAGTCGACTCCTTCTGTCAAAATTGATG
The DNA here is from genome assembly GCA_963853775.1 of Xanthia togata. Taxonomy (NCBI): domain Eukaryota; kingdom Metazoa; phylum Arthropoda; class Insecta; order Lepidoptera; family Noctuidae; genus Xanthia; species Xanthia togata. The sequence goes on along the minus strand of OY970802.1, from coordinate 2,870,719 downwards.
TTTTCTCTACAAACTCTAACATGGCACCATAGTTATCTCGATTTTTGACAATTCAACACGAGATAATCTCCGATTTTTCTATCATTTAGTCGTATTTACTCGTCGTCGATTTTGACGACGAGAAGAGTAGACAAAATTATGATACAAAAAAAAACTCCAAAATAACATGGCAGTTTCATAATTGTACTTATTTTAGTCATCATTTTATTTTACAATATATGAATAATGAAAATACTTAGTTTTAAACTACTATTTATATTGGAACGACGTGTTTTATATGGAATTTTTCGTTTTTTGTATGGAAAATATGAAAAAATATTACCTACATGTTGAGTGTTAGGTGTTTATGAGTTTCATAAAGGGGGTCGAAATTTTCATTATTTTTTCGATAGGACACCGTTTTCGAGATAAAAGCAAAAGAAAAAAAAAAAAGACTATTGTTTTTGCACCTTCGAGGTGTTGGTAATCGCGATTAAATACTTAGACAATCAACATTATAAATAAAGAACGTAAAATTCTGAATAGCAAAATTCCCATTTTCACTAAATTAATAGCTCAGTGCCGTCAAACTAAAATATAGTTAAGTTGTGTCACTTTATTCTATTTCAGAATGGAAAATCGTCGGTTGACAGGAATAATCTAAATTTTGCTGATTTTTAGTCTAGTTTAGAGGTATTTGTGACAAGAAAATCGGCACCATTGAATGAATGAAACGGAATCTCAAGCCGATGTTGCTATCATAAAAATAATTTGTTTTTAATAACTTGCAACATCGGTTTCTCGTCGCGAGATATAGAAGTGTCAAAGTGCCTTTTTCGAGATATCTCGTCGTTGACGGTCATGTTAGGGATTAGAATGACGTCAGAATCGTAGACAAATTTCGACAAAACGAGATAAAGAGCTTTCTCGCGCTTGTCATGTTAGCCCTGCAGAACGCGATTTGGCTGTGGTGATCGCGACAGTATTATTGATGACGTCCTTAAAATACATATACTTACAGTATTTATATCTCACGAAGCGACGTGCACTTTACTTGTGATTACCAAGTGTACAAACGTTAGAGTCCGACTCGGGCGAAGTCGGCGAAGGTTTTGTCAAGTTGTAAAAACTGTGCAAAGCAGGAGCGGGGCGCTAGTTCTATATTAAAGAACACGTGAAGCAAGTAGACGTTATTGGACGATTTCTTAAATGTATAGTTATTTAGCAGTTTAAGTGGTATTTAATTAAATTAATTATTAACTATAGGCTGGATTATAATATGAATAGTGTCACCAACTATTTTTAAATATAATATATTTAAAAATAGTTGGTGACACTATTCATATTATAATTTATAATTATATATTATATAATTTTTCTGTACGTCTGTATGTCACTGAACTACTCCTAAACGGCTGGATCGAATTTGATGAAGTTTTTTGTGTGTTTGAGTGTTGAACCCGGTAGGTGGAGCTGCGACCGAGTTCTAGGAAACAGGACAACGTCTGTCCGGTCAGCTAGTTTTGTATTTAAAAAAACTTGAATGTTAAGTACTATCGAAGAACTTCATATCTAAGTAGTTTGAAAACAAAATCCCGTGAACACGATTACCAAATCTGTTACCGCCCCGGTTATATAGCGGCCGAGCGCTGTAAGCAGAAATAGTCCTTACAGTGTATAGATATGAACTTCTTCCATGGTACAGTTATTACCACACTTTTTGTCAACACTATTTTGATAGACATGGTTGTGTTCGTGTTCAGGTGCTGAAAGCCAACCCGCCGCGCCTGGTGAGCAACATAAACTTCGTGACGCGCTTCTGTAACGCGCAGCGCCTCATGACCGGCGAGGGAGGGTACTACTTCACTAATCTCGTTAGTACAATATTTACCCTCGTCACAGAATAGAACAGAACGCGCACTCCGCATTTTAGGTACAACTCGTTCGAATTAACTGTGCACCTCGCTGGAATGCGACCCCTCTCCCGCTTCACTGGGCGGCGCCCCGGGTTTGCTATGAGCGTTCAGTAGCGATAGCATCTTTGTTACCGTAGCGTGTGTCCGTTTTGAATTGCCAGTTGATATTAAGTTTTTGAATTTGTTGAGAGTGACGTCACAGCGCCAGGTGCACAATTAATTCGGACGGGCTGTATGAAGCTACAACACGCGGCGGGCTCGTCTTGTGAAAATAAGAGTTACGCTATTGAAAGAGAGGCAACTTCTAGGTGAATATAACTAGGTAATAAACGCTGTGAGACCAGAATTGCACTTTATTGTGTCGTAGCAAGAGTCCCTTTTTATTTAAATGATTTTGCGGAGTGACCCATCTGTTTTAATCTGTGCCTTCGTATTCTAAGACAATTCTTCGACTCGCGACTCATTTTTTTAAAATAATTTGTAAAATATAATAAAATTATTGTCAGGAGTATTACTCCACCTATGGCGGCATGTATATCGGCACATGCGAACTACGCATCACATTGACGTTACGCAAAAACCCTGCAGTGCACAAGCAGGGTTTACCGCGCGACTAGCATATACAACGTCCCGACAACAATCGTTGGGCAGTAGCCCACCAGACAACCCCCGTCTGGTCGGAGGATCCTCCCTTTCGTATGGAGGATGAGTGAACTTTACACCCTGTTTCTCCGTACTTAATTACATCCATAAGTCTGGACTACTGTAATTTTTCGAAAACTGATCGTTTTTCGGTTCTATCTGCTTTGGTTTAGCATACTGGGTTGTAACTGCCAGGATTTTTAATTTGCAAGTTTTTTTTTACTTTTGTAGCTCGCGCTGACAAGAGATAACAACCATAGACATAATGACGATTTTCCGTTTGGTTTCCAGTGTTGCGCAGTCTCCTTTATTGAGAACCTGACGGCCGAGTCTCTGAACATGGACAAGACAGAGTTCGACTGTTACATGGCCATGCCGGCCACCATTGGTGGCAGTGCTTGGGTAAATATATGGAGTTATTGAGATTAAACTTAGGGTGTAATTGAAAATTATGAGTACCTAGAAGAGCAAAGTGGTGAAAATAACAATGAACTCTATTGTGAAGGAAACGAAATCTGTATATCAAGTTTTTTTTATATCTTTCTTGTTTTTCCTCTCGTTTTCCTGCAAACAAAATCTAAATAATAATAATAATCTGTGGGAGTGATTTCGTGAAAAGGGACGGAAGTGTGTCACTAAATGCCGGGGAAGCGCGCGCTATTTGATTTGACCAATGAGCGCGCGCGTTGCTAGTTGAGACGAGGCCCCGCCCCTTTAATGTTGCTTATTACCAAGGTAATATTTCATATGCGAGTACTGTAAGACTCGCTTTTTTGAAGCTCCTACTTTTGCCAAGAATGGAACCCAGTCTGTTGATGCAATAATACACCAGGTGGCGTTATTCTGTATTATTACACTGAGCGATAGTATAGCTGAAAATGATTAAATTTTGCAAAGAAGTACCCAAACAAAAACCATCATGAGGTCATCACAATATTGGTTGAAACATCATTATTTCAGCCGACCGTCTTCTACTGTTGGATATAGGTTTCTCCCAAAGATATGTTTGGGTAATGCTTCTTCACAACAACACATTACAACGATATTAATAGATTTTCTGTCATCCACCAGGCTGCGGCACTATCGCTGTGCGGCGCGGCTCGCGAGGCAGACGAGCAGCGAGCGTTGGCGCACAAGCTGCTCACACACACGCAGAGCATTCACTCGCGCGCAGACCAACTTGCTGCCAACGCTCTTAGCTTTGAGGTAACTCATCAATATAAAAATAGTGGGACATTTACAGGTGGCAGCACCAGCGCAGCTCGCGAGGCAGACGAACAGCGAGCGCTCGCGCACACACGCGCGCAGACTAACTCGCTGCGAAAGCTCTTAGTTTTGAGCTAACCAACTGGTCAATACAAGGCCTTTTTACCCGACTGCGCGAGAGCAAAGACAGGGTCGTATTTTTCACGCGTATCTTTGTATGTGGGATTCTTAAAACCCTCGAAGTGGATACAGCCGCACCGGCGCCAGACCGCATGGAACTGTGATCCTTGCTTTACTTTAACTCGGCGTCAATGCCAGTGTAGACGCGGTTCCGATGCTGCGCATGTTCGATATTCTTGCGTATACACAAATCGGCATGATTTTAATACATGAGGTGTCCATAATGTCGCCTTGGACGCTGATGCAGTTGTGGCATCAAATCTGAGATTGAAATAAAATACCTGCCAACAACTGCATCAGACTGCTTGAAAAGTGAGCTTGTTTTGAACTTTTCAGTTGCAGTCAATTTTTATTTTTTTTAAGGTTAGATGCCGATTCCCATTTCCTAAGCCTGTGAAGTTTCACCTATAAATTAAAAAGGCCCCGAATATTGTTATAAATACTGATTTCCCCTTTTCGGTCGTGTAGTCTACCGCACGTCCATGATGACAGTTTGACATTGGAAGCGCCTTTATTTCTTAGCAGTGGTTTTCGTACGTCACGTTAGTCGCACGTACGAAAATACATTGTGGTCGATGAGCACTACTTTATGTCTTTACCTCACGCGAACCGGCTGATGATTGATAGGTCTCCTATATGCGACAGACGTCGGCGTTTCTCTGTTTCCTGTCTATCTTTCTGAAACTACGTAATTTTGTGGTTATTTGTCATATTGGGGAATACCGTAACGTGTAATTAATTTGAAATTTGTTTCTGTTCAGGAAAAATAAAAGGAAAATTGACGTTCGTTTTCCCGTAATTGAATCTTACATTCCCCTTTCAAAACTATGTTATCAAGAGGATAATATGACAAAAAAAGTTTTTAAACTACTTAGCTATGAATTTATTATTAATCATTTTGTATATTTACAGGAGCAAATCGCCAAAAAAGTACAAGACGTCTTAGCAAAGACGCCGCTAGAAATAAAACCACGTCGTGAGCTGCCACGCATTGGGAAGTTCAAAGAAATAAGTACGGCACCACTCATCGACCTGGGCACCAGTCTCGCCCATGGAGAGCCCCAGCCTCCGCCAGAACCCAAGCCAGACCCTCAACCAGAACCCGCAGTGCCAACAGAACCAAACATCACCATACAACCCTCAGATAACGAGCCAAAACTCAACATCCTGGGCTTCGAAGTCGTTGAAAGACAATCCCCATCGAAATCTCTTCAAAACCTTGACCAAACATGGGAGTTAAAACAAACCAGCTCACTGGAACTGCTCACTCCATCGCCTTTAGGATTCACACCCTTCGACTCCCGATCCATCGATGAACTGATGACTCCGGATGATTTTGGAGCAGATCAACTGCCTCCAGGGTTGAGCAACATAAACTACGACATAGACCTGTCAGACTTTAGCGGAGACAACAGCATAGCTGAGGACGCACCCAAATCCGACCCGAAGGACCCATTCAGCCCGGAAGGTGTGAAGAAACCGACTTTCGATCCCTTCGCACCACAAACTTCAAGGGGATATGAAACAGCTTTGGACTCGTTTGACGAATTCAGTTTTGTTCATCAAAGCAAGCAGGAAACTGATCCTTTTCAGGTTATACATAGAGGTCAGGATCCTTTCAGCCCAGTAGATCTCGCAAATGACCCTTTTTTCAGTCCACAGAAACAGTCGACTTCCATTCTAGATGACAATGACTCCCCGACCTCTGGCTGCCTCCTACCGTCGCCGATGCAACCACAAAGCAGCCAGAAACCAACTTAGTTGGTCTTCATCCAAAGTTGAAATATAGATCTATAAACCAAATTGGTTGGTGCTAAAGTTGAAAGTGTATTATTAATTTGTTCTTGTTTATTAATTATTTATTTTAAATATAGTTTAATGTGTCCCAGTCGAAGTAATAAATGGCATGGCAGAAATGTTTGCGTCGTTATTGATTACCCAAACCCCTTTTGAATTTACATACATAAACTCACGCTTCTTGAATTTGTGTGATCAAGCTCTGGGTGAAAATAGACAAAACGAATTTTCACAGATATGAGAGTCAGATCGTGTTTTCACGCCCGTAAATCCCTATATTGCAACTTTCATCGAAATTGTTAGAGCCGTTTTCGAGAATGTGATTACAATATACATACATATATATATACAAATATTGCTCATTAATTTAGTAGCATAGGATGTAGATAACATGAAATGAATTAGTTCTAATGTCATACAGATGCTAAGATAGGTGCATAATCAAAACTACAATATACATTACAAAATTTATTTCAACTAGAATTTCTCATAAAACTTTTATCAGTTTTCTTACATAGATATAGAAGAGATTTAAATAATAAAGTTACGGCCTACGTCGCTCAGCGTAACACAGATGCGAAGAGATATAGATGAGGCAATTAACACTACACAATTAAGTAACGGTTGGTATAAATAAATGAAGCTAACACTAACGAATTACAGATACCTATAATATTCATTAACCATAACAGTCACGACGTAGAAAACAACATATTTCTGGTAATCTTGAGCTATTGTTCTCAGAAAACAAACTTAAGACGAAGCTACGTACACTGGAGAGCAATTAAGTAGCCGTCGATTTTCTAAGCTTTTCTTGTGCTCTTACAGAAACTTGGCAAGTCCATTAAAGAGTATTCCAAAGTATCTTGAGTTTTGGAATGTAATCTTTATTCGGCATAGCAAACTGAACGATACAAATCCAATACTCCTTAATATCTTAGAACAAGTTGCAGATTTATAAAAATAAACACTTGTAATGAAAAACTTACACTATCAAGGATGTGCTATTTGTTTGCTCCCCACTGTGAGTACTGTATAAAGTATGCTAAACACAACTTATAAGTAAAATCAAAGATAATGGTGTGATGAGTGTCTCGACAGATAATGGAACATTACAACCCCAAGTGTACTAAGTCATGTATAAAACTACTTCATAAGAAAGGCAGTCAGGTACTGGCAGAATAAATCTTCATAAGTACCCAATTATTTTGAATTAACTGAATTCTTAAATGCATGCACGAAGACAGTTAGTTTCATACTTTATAAATTGTATGTAATTATAACTTTAAGTAGGTAATCAAAATAATTGTCAATTGTGTTTTTTATTGCATACTTCAGACTGCATCCTTGGTATAAAGCGTATGTAAGTTCAAAATGGTCATATTAACACCATTCTTTAGAATATTGTGTTGCAATGTTTGCTAAGTTGACTTGATAAATCTAGGTAGTACTGGCAGTGAGAGATGGATAGTTTGCGCAAATGCATCAAAATGCTGCACACCTATATGACAGATTCACGTGAAAAACATCTCTTTTGCAATCTCTCACAATGTGAGATAGCATTACATATCTGATAAGTGCCTTGGGATTAAGTCAACTTGTTGTGACCTTATTACGCCGGTAAAGCACTTCATTAAAAACATCCCTCCCATCCCTCTTTCTTAACATAAAATATGTTTATGCTCCTATATACAAATGATTATATTATGTTAGTACAAATTTGTTCAATGTTTGGAATTAAATAATCACTTTCTCACGCGAGAGGTCATAATTTCTTTATAAACTATGCTGACAAGGCAATTCTAAAGTAAATATTTTATTATTCACTCTGAGAATTTAACTTTCCACTACTTAAACTCTAAAGTTGAACACACATTTACAAAGTAATGAGATTTAAAAAAAAAAACAATATTTTTGGCTTACTTTGATGTTGATTATTAGTTAAATTCAATACAAAACATGTCAAGTCAAAATTACATCATAAACACCACAAACTGTAACAGAAATATGGATTGAGTTTAATTGCAATATGTCTATGTTCTATTATAATATTATGTATATCATAACTACTAAATTGTGGTTAAAACTCCATTGACTTGAAAACATAATTACATTATTATTAACAGCCAATGAAAGTCACTCGGGTTTCTTTGCTGTGCTATAAATAATAACAGTGTGGTAATGATTAGGCAATAGATATTGTGACGTTAATTCCGAGGTTTCCATTATCCGCAAACAATTGTGCAAGAGATGTGTCAAACACAAGGCAATCCGAATTCATAATGGCAGACGATACTCCTTCATGGATGGAGCGAGGCATGGCCTCCCATGTGAGTCTCCTGCGATGCCCATTCAGCTCTAGCCTGTAAGCAAAATTCTCTGCTTCTTTTCGAGATCCTATAAGTTGCACTATGGCAAAGAATTGTTGATGTCCATCAAACTTCTCTTGTTTTTCAAGGACTAACATAAAATGGTGATTAAAACATGACTGCATCATTACCCAATCTACAGCTCCAGGGAGGTTGATGTCCGTTGCCAGGAACACTATATCCTCACCCTGGAGAGTAGTAATACTTTTGTGTGACATCATAAGGTGCGGCATAACTTGGTCAAGGCCTCCTTGCCACTTGCATGATGCACCGGGGCAGGGACATGAGTAAGGCCTGAACTCGCAAGCTTCTTCATGCTCCGCCTTCTCTGTGTGCACCAGAGTGACAGTACAGCCGGTGTTGGAGTGTTTACAAGGGAACATAACATTGCTGGCGACTTTCTCCATGGCGAGGTTGCGTATGTTGCCGAGCGGGCCGCGGCACGTAGGGCAGCAGGACAGCTTGGGCCGACAGCTGGAGCAGACCAGGTGCCCGCTCTGGCACTGTAGGATCGGCGGCAACACATAGTCGAAGCACACGGGGCACTCGAACAGCGAGGCGAGATCAGCAGACATGGCGTTCGGCGCGTTCACCAGTGCAGGCACCCCGGGGACAGAACAACTGGAACTGCTAGCTCCGCGCCGCTTGTTGTTTGTGCTCATGTCACCGTCACGCGCACATAAAACCCGTCTGTCGACGATCACCTTACTTCTTCGCCGTGATTCAAAAAAGTTTCGCCGCTGGATATATCATTTGTAGCCCTCCTCAGCTGATTCTTTCCGCCTAGAGGTCGCAGTGAAGTAAGTTTCCATCACAGTTCTTGAGGCCAATGTTATTCAGTACATACGACGTGATTAGAGTGAACTATATTCTCAGGGAGATTTGGGGGCGATTGATACAATCAGTACCACTTTCGAACTCTTATAATTTAATACATATTTACTGTGTTGTGTTTATATACATTTAAATCAATTTAATGCGAATGTTCTAGTTCATCACAAAAAGACGAAATTCGTCGTAAAACCCAATGACGGCCAATCGAACAAAACTCACAAATGACATGATGACAGCACCATGATGTCACACCATAGAGTATATGTTTATACCTATAGACCAGCTGATGAATTTGATATTCTCGGTTATATTACCGACACAACATGGTAGAAAAGAACTACCATCCAATAAATTATTATTATTACTTATTATCTTGGATATTATGTAAAAATAATTTATTTTATTTATTTATCAAATAAACTATTATAATTTATTGTAGTAAAAATCAAATACAACGTTTTATTGCTATAGTCTTATTAAAGTACTAGCTAAGCCCGCGACTTTCTTTCGCGTGCATGTCGGAAAACAATAATCTTACAGAAGGTGTAGGTACCACTCCTTGATTGAAAACCAAGAATCTTCCAGTCTTGCCTGGTGGGAATCGTGATCTGGGGTTCTCTACCATAACCCTTTCGAATGTAGTCACTAAGTCTTCAGGGCTTATAATGTCAGTGCAACGAAGTGTTACTTTGATTTAGGTGAATAAATAAAAATCAAGGCACCTGGTTGAGCGTCGGGAATCGCAGGCCGATTCCCGGCCACCGTAGGCAAAATTCAAAATATTTTATTTCACATAAATCTAAACGTCAGAAGCTAGGTGCACGGTTCCAATTGGTCGTTTCCTATGGAGAAGCGCCGGCAAGAAACTCCACGGTTACTCTTTTATAAATAATAGGCTTTTACAATATTTTCAAAAAACAGTGTTATTAGGTATGGAAGGACAATGTAGGTCTTTCAACAAGTAGGTACCAGGTACTTAACAAAATAATGATGGTAACAAAATAATGGTGGTGGTAGGCGCGGGCTTGCGGACGGTGAGCAATGGGTAGCTCGCCGTCCGGTAAGGACCAGGCCCGGGTCGACGACGACGGACGGCGCGTTGTGTTCCACGCGTGCCTCAAAGAGATTTATTTTATTTTATTTATTAGGGACAAAACACAGAACTACACGATGCAGATTACAGAGAAATACTTAAACTAAGATTTAACAAACATGTAACCCACACCATTGTCCTCATTTTAACGAAAGCAGTACCTACTGATGACAAGTTATAAGTAAAACTGTTTCACAATTCAAATATCGAGTAAAAGAGCATTACCTTTCCGCTCAACTATGAGTATTTATATACCTATAGTATGTATGTTTATATATTTAAGCTCTATGTATTTATTTAAGTATATGTTAATTTATTACGTTATACGTGTAGGTTTATTTCAATATTTTAGTTTAAGACTTCGCTTATTTATAATTTTTCTCACACACTATTGTCTACATTTCTTTCTCATTTCTCCTGTCGCAGGTCTGCTGAAAGAAATTTCTTAAGAAATAAGCAGTACCTTTGTACTATTATTTATGATTATGTCATATCTGTATCTATTTTTATGTGTGTACATAAATAATAATAAAAAAAAAAGTGCAAAAACAAAAACAAAAAAAAAAAAACAATAGTCGCTACCACAATAACGCTGTGTTTCTAAGATTAGCTCAACATAACTTAAATCACCTCGCCAGTTAAAACATCAAGAGCCATTTTCTTAAATAATTGCTTTGATTGAGAATGTGGCCTACCCAAACGTCCTTTCTTTGGTATTGTTCGTCGAATCGTTGAGCTCCTTAAATTCTGAGTTGAGCTGCACGATAACTGACAAATGCGTGCACTGACTGGACAGGTCTTCTCAATCTGAATTTACACAGTTTCATAAAATACGTGTTTTATGTATCAACAAGGTGACAAAGAGGTGCTCGTTCCCCAGCATTGGTCCTGCATATGTCTGTATGAAACAGTTGCGGGACGCGCACTCCCCTTCGAATAACACCTTTATGTACCTTGTGACACAGTTTGTTTACTAGGTCCGTACAATCCAATTGGTTATTGCATATGTGTAGCGTCATGACATCAAGAAACAGTCGCCTGATTCCCAGATCCTGAACGTCATACCGCTTCAAAAGCTGCACGTAAGGTACCTTTGATTGGAAGCACTTATAGTTCATATATCGTAAGAACTTCTTCTGTACCATTTCTATTCTAGTGCCGTATTTGTTGTAGAATCGGCTCCAGATCGGAACGGCATATTCTAACTGGGATCGCACCAAAGTCTTGTAAAGTATTAAAAACGTATAGGGCCGCACAAAGGCACGTGTTGATCTCATGACGAAACCATACATCTGATACGCCTTGTTTACTATAAATTGTGAACGGTGTCGAGATGTAAACTGGCATCCAGTGTAACACCTAAATCACGAACAAAACTAACTTTATCCAAGTGCGATTTATTAATTGAATAATTAAAATCAGTTGTATTCCTCTTTTTGGTAAATGAGATAGCATGGCATTTGGGTAGACTGAGAAAGAGCTTATTATTTTTACAATATGTAAATAGTCTATATAAGTGCATTTGAAGAAGTAGACAGTCCTGTGTATTCTTACATGATCTGTAGATTTTTATGTCGTCAGCGTACCTACATTAAAAAAAAATGGAGTTGATAAAACCCTGTTTAATGTCATTAATAAATATAATGAAGAGGAGAGGTCCCAAAATGGATCCCTGTGGCACGCCAGAAGTTACAACTATAGGGTGAGACTCGTAACCGTTAACAACAATTTTTCGGGTCCTATCCTGTCCTATCCTTAGGTTAATTTGCTTAGATGGTTTGTTTCTTATATTTATAAAGAAACAAACCATCTAAGCAAATTACCACGTATTTCACTAATAGCAATTTTTTCTAAAAGCAGTGTATGATCCACCTTATCAATCGCCTTCTGAAAATCCGTGAAAATCCGTGAAATCATTCCGTTTTCAAATAAATAGTTGGTAAATACTAATAGATTGGTTGTAGTTGAACGACGTTTGACGAAACCGTGTTGCTCGGGTAAAATAAGCTGATGAATGTGGGGATACAAAGCGCCATGCACAAGACTCAAAAAACCTTAGAAAAAGTAGAGAGAATAGAGATGGGTCGATAATTCTCTACATTATTGTCACCAGTCTTATAATTAAGAGTTATAAACACACGCACGTTTCCAAATTGCGAGAAAAACACCTTCACGCAAGCATTTATTAAAAAGTATGTGCCATGCAGGACACAAGCTATCGCGTGTTTTTATGAAGAAGCTGGGAGATAAGCCGGTAGGGTCCCGCCCCTTTAGAGGAATCTAAAGATTTTAAAACCGCGTATACAACTTCGGAGGATAGACAAATATTGGATACGCAAGACGAATCATTTGCATAGCGGCCAGAAGGTAGACAATTGACAGGGTTCAAAGAAGAGGGTTCGTAGACAGAAGAAAAAAAAGATGAAAAGGGATTGCAAATGTTTATGGGGTCGTCTGACGAAGCATTTCTGAAATACATAGGTACTAGCCGGAAAGTTATGTGCGTTATTGCAATAAGTACTTGCATGCCACTTAATACTTGTATGCTATTACATCTGGAGGAACATTGGCTCCTAAAACACAGGCTTTTGGCCTAGTTTAGGAGGCATCAGTTCGCCTTATAATGTGACTCTATTGTACAACATTCTATAGTTCTAGTGTACTTATCTAGGTAATTATTGTGTTTAATAAAATCTTTTTTAATTTTTTTAATATTTATAGTTAGATTTTCTTATTCTAGAAGAGATGCAGGACCAGAAATGCTATATACAATGTGGATCTGGACTTAAAACATGGACATTAAATTAAAACAAGCACAGTACTAGTCCATAGAAACATTTTAAAAGACGAAGATTAGTAGTTAATGGAAAATTGAAAAATTGCAATTTTTAAACAAAATAAATAGCAGAATCAACTGCATAAAAAGTAAACACGCTTTATCTACGAAAAGTCACTAACCTGTTGCGCGGCCCGATGCGGGTCGCGGCGGGGGGCGGCGCCTGCGCTGCGGTGCGGGGCGTAGGTGGACGTGGGTAGGTAGTTTAGTCGGAGAACAACAAATTAGCGGCCTAAACTCACTAAGTTGCGAGTTGTTAATTAAAAGATCACTGATTGAATAATTAATCACATAATATCACATCACAATAAGAATTTACATCAATAGTCAAATTTTGAAAAAATTTAAAGGTCTCCACCGTTGTTCATTATGCACAAGCGACATCGATACCTAATTAACTAACTAATATTAAACTAACACTGAACAATAAGTCACACTAAATCGTCTTTAATCACAAATAACAACTATTTTTTTTTTACAAAATCACGATAATGCGCGCGCGGCTCGTCTCGTAATAAAAATGGCAGCCGTGTGCGGTCCTCAAAGGGCGCCGCTGCACTGACACTGACAGAGTCCCGAGACTTTTTGCCGAAAAAATTCCGCTCACACACACACTCGCAATTGTCTATGCACCACTAATGCATAATTTGCGTAAGTAATATTTCTTTTTCTTTCTAATTGTAGTATTATTTTGTGGAACTGGGCGGGGCGCGTCAGAGTGGAATCGTATGACACCTTTCTCTGTCTCCCAAGCATATTGAGACGTAGAGGATAGAATCGTACGTTTTGCACAGGTTCTTGACCTTACAATGTTTACCTATTATTACGGACTCAGATCTACATCATGTTGAAAAATAAGAAAATGAAAAATAATTTCCTGTGGCTAAAGTATTCATTGGATTTGATTGATTTTTTGTATACGGGTAAAGAACATGACACTCTTTATGTTGTTTTAAGGAATGTCAATCGTCCTGCTCCACATTGTATATATGCTTAGGAATGCCGTTTTCGACCGAGTCGATGTAAACCAGACAGGGAACCTTGAGTTTCTTATTCTATTCAACGGAACATGTGACTTGATAATTCCATATAAACTCTCATAAAATACGTTAACAGCTTGATCAGAGTCAAAGTGAGAGTGTACAGAGTCCCAGAGATGTCAGCTATTGAAGTCAGGGACCGATGCCTGCCGGGGTTGCGGGAAAGTCCGGTGGCCCCTGGCAACGTACAGGCAACTGAAGGAACACGGGTGGGTTTTAGTCAGTAAGAGTCTGACACGCCCTTCCGCTCCGTTCAGAGCGGGAGAAGTAATTTGACAATTTCCTATCCAAAAAAAGGCCCTACAAAAAAAGGTTGCTCATTATCTGTGCAGCTGCCGTACTCAATAAATCGACTGCCCCTCTGGCGGAGTGTGCTGAAGAGTTATCATGGTGAAGAAGGATCATACGATCAAGAAATCAGGCAAAAAAAAAAAACATGAAATGATGTTTTATGAAGATAACGCTTCTCTTTAAACGATGTGAATGTTCGGAAAGGATATCCATCCTGACATTTAAGAAACCATAAGTTCCATGGAAGGATTTGTGTCAGATTCATATTATTGTTAAGGAAGCACACTAAATACCTACCTAATAAACTGATTATTGTTAGTAAGTACATCTGCACATGTTAAAATAGTATCAAGTCGAATCATGTGTGGATATTAATCAAGTCGGGACATGAAGTCCAGTAGGTAGCATCAAATCTGGAAAGTTTTGGCCCAGTTCTAACATGTCAACTAATATAGAATGTTTCGAATAAATGATCCGACAAGTTAGAACAAGAAAGTCTATTAAAATCAAAGATTCCTGACACAAAATCAGGTCTCTAGCAATAACCAATGTACCTATAGACACCGACTTAACTAAAAGATGTGTTAGACATTTGTCCGTGTCTACAGGTAACTAAAAATACCTTATTTTCTCTTGTTTACCTGTCCTTATGTAATAAAAGGTATATAACTCCGTTGCCAGTCATAATACAATGTTTTGATTATGACTACAACACTGACTAGACTATTTCCCACCTGAATACCTATTTAAAACCATGAGAATACCTATCTGTGTTTATAATTACGTAATCCATTGTTCTAGAAGTAATTATCATGTCATAACTTGCACCTGCGCAACCCTGCCTCCCTCATTCGTGTAAACACCCTCGTCATAGCAAAATGGGAAATACCCAGCTATACCCCGACCCTCTGTCGCGTCCCTGAATAGCGAACTGCCCTGTTGTATAGGAGCAAATTATTGTGTTTGCACAAGTGGTACCCGCTACTTGCCCTATAGTAAAAATCTACTTAAGGTATCGGGTCTGATTTTACAATTGTAGTTGCCTAGTACTAGTTGCCTAGTACTCTCTTAGAAAGTCTCAGATTCTTAGTCAGTTGAGCTTTAACTTCGTTCCTACAAACATCTCGCTACTTGAGGTATAAATTCGTGCACTGAATAAAGTATTAAATTCGGATTACATCTAGCTCTAACCTTTGTCTGTATTACTGTTGTGTATTTTAAATATATTGTGTGTGTGTGTTTTATGTGCAATATACGTGGATTTGTTACATTAGCTGCTTGTGGTTTTTCTACTGTGCCAAACCTTACAACAAACCGCCCCCTTCAAACGACATAAGCTGGTCGTTTACATTTTGGTCATTCGACAGCCGGATATCGTTTACATATTATATTATATTGTGCCATTCAATAAAATTAGAAATATTCTAATAGTATTCTTTCCCGAAAGTACCGGAAGGACCGGGATTTGGTTTTGAAAATCCCGGTTCCTAAAACGAGTCAAATTACCGGGAAGTCCCGGTACTTTCGGTTAAAAACTTTCTGGGAAGTCAAATTCAAATTCAAAATATTTTATTTCACATAAACCTACTAGTGAATAGTCCCGGGCGGGATTTCCCAGGACTATTCACTAGTAGGTACGAGACATTCTACTTAATAAAACTATTAAGTTAAGACCTCTTGCTAAAAATAAATTGAAAATGTTAAATAATAATGTTCTTAGCAATCTTTCAAAAGCTAGTTTTGATTCACAAGACCCCAATATAAACTATGGTTCATTATTTTCTACAGTATGCCAAGAATTCAATAAAGCATGTCCTGTAAAAAAAAGTAACAATAAATGCTAAATCAAAATTTAACGAATGGACCACTGCTGGCATTAGAAAAAACAGAGATATTTTATATAATTTATTTAACGAAAAATCATTGACTTATGATGAAGCTGTTAATAATTATGTAAGAAATTATTCAAAGATATTTAAAAGAGTCTGCGCCCAAGTTAAATCAAAATTATTAAGTAACAAAATTAGTATTTCTAACAATAAAATAAAAGCTGTGTGGCAGGTATTAACAAAGAAACAGGGCCTCAAGTCTGCTATTACAATAGTTTCAGAATGGTCTATCATTGATTTCATAATTGTTGATTTTGACAAGTTTGGTAATCTACTAACATATTGGCGTCATTATGACTTTCCAATGGTCAGCCACTGACACTCCATTGAAAGAAATGGCATCTATTGGTAATCTCGTACATAATGACAAATGAATGCCTGACTTAGGCGGGAATCTGCTAAAATTTTGACAGTTCCTTTGATCAGTGACCTACCATGAGAACGTCATTGTGCAGTCATTTATTTTAATTCGTTACGAGTATCGTGTTTGTGGAATACAATGATCAAGCAATGATCGACCATTATGAATTTAGCAGATTACGAACTTTTAGCAAAATGACAAAGGGATCGTGTTGGAATGACGAATTTATAAAAATAGCAGACTTGGGCCCCTGGAAACACGAAACAGCGAGAACAGCGAGTGATTCAAGGTTAGAATCCTGAGCGCTGCGAGGGATCCAAAGACACGAGATGCAAATAACTTTGCTCTCGTGTAACACATACAACTTTTCAACTCAGCAGCGAGAACATACAATTTGTAAAAAAAAAACCCCTGTCCGATCCGTGAGAGTGTTGTTAGGTATCGTACTGTGAGCATATTTACGAGTATGTGGAAATTTTCAGGAAAAAAGAAAAAAGAATCCCCCCATTTTTTTTCAATGGTGAGTTTTACCGAATTTTACTTTTGGTGCGGGCAGCGGCAATTTTAAGGTTTTATGTGTATCCGAACGTTTTATTGTTTGTTTCTTTTTTAGGCCTTTATAGGTAGGTATGGAATTTTGAAATCGAACTTCGAATCGACTTGTTTCTATCTCTCGCTTTTTTCGTATCGAAGTGAAAGTGACAAAACTAATTGAAGTTCAAATTTTTTAGAATTTTGTGAGTAGACCCAACACTGCTTTCGGAAAAAAAAAAGTTACTTTGTCTCACGCTCGCAGCAAAATAGAATTTTGCTCACTGTTTTTAGATAGCAAAACCTACTTGTTTGAGGTGCTGAGGTGAAATAGTAGATTGTTTGCCAAGGGAGCAAACAACTATTTTTAAGGCGAGAGTGTTTTTTTGAATCCAGAGTGGAGCGAAGGATTCTAAAGTAGAATCCTGAACGCAGCGAGGGATTCAAAGTACGTCATTCGAGCTTAAAATAGTGTTGCTCCAGAGGTGAACACTCCACTTTTCATCACCCTCTATGAGAAAAAATAACGTGTACGGTCCTACCCTCATCTCTCACGTATGATTTAAAACCAAAACAAAATTATCGCAGCCGCCATCTTGGATTTACATTTTGAACTCCTGCCTTCACGTCTGCACCCTCAAAACTATGATAAAGACACTCATGACGAAAAATTTGAAAAATTTTGTAGCCGCCATCTTGGATTTACAATTTGACCTCACTATCGGCTTTAGAACCCTCGAAAACTATGAAAACGACACCCATGACGGAAAAATTTAAAATTATAGTAGCCGCCATCTTGGATTTACGTTTTGACCTCACTATTTATTTATTTATTTAAACTTTTCACACTTATAAAAGTACAAAGGCGGACTTAATGCCTTAGGCATTCTCTACCAGTCAACCAAGGGTAGTGAAGAGATTAGATGGCAGGTGCTCTGTTTGAGAGGAACAAAGAAAAATCATTTTTTATTAAAATATATCATTATAAATAATTATATTACACACGCATACATACATATTTAATAAAAAATATACCTATATTATATATACTATCGGCACACTATCGGCTTTAGAACCCTCGAAAACTATGAAAACGACACCCATGACGGAAAATTTTCACAGCCGTCATCTTGGATTTTCATTTTGACCTCACGATCGGTTTTGGCGCCCTCGAAAACTGTGAAAACGAAAAATTGGAAAATTTTCGTCATGTGTCGTTGCCGCCATCTTGGATTTTCATTTTGACCAGGCTTGTCAAAGTGTGAATAATAATTCACACTTTCTCTCTCTTTCTTGCCAGCCTGTTACTTGTTCATACAATGTTCGTAATTGATCTCCTTGATGATTGGAACTTTTTCTACCAATATCCACATTCGAAATTCAAATCTACTTTGCTCCCTAAGGATCAAAGTGCTATTTTGGTCCCTGTTTACAAAGAACAAACTAGCTCTTTTTGAATAGATGTGATGAAAAATTTACTTACCAACATCCCAATAGAAGTTACGAAATCTCTCTCGTCATCTATACTAGCTGAATCTCTTCTAAAAGAAAACTTCAGTAAGGACATTCCAAGTTTTGAATTCAAGCCCATTTCTATTGTCACAATCAAAAGAGCATTCAAAAGTCTTAACATAAAAAAACACTGAAGACTTATGGGGGATTTCCGTTAAGGTTTTTGGTGATATCATTGACACAATTGCCCCTGTTCTAACAGGCATATTTCATCAATGTTTAGATAGCGGTACGTTTCCTGATTTAATGAAACATAGTAATGTAGTACCAATTTTCAAATCGGGTAGTAAGAGTGATCTCTCTAATTATAGACCTATAATATCTGTGTTACCAGCATTGAGTAAAATATATGAAAAAATTATGCTAGACCAGATGTTGTCACATTTTAACTCTAATAGGATGTTCATGTTACATAGTCACCAGTTTGGTTTCACGAAAGGTGCGTCGACGACTGACGCAGGAGTAAAACTCATCAGTCACATTTTGGAATCCTGGGAGCATTCCCAGGATGCAATTGGCATTTTCTGTGACCTCTCAAAAGCGATTGACTGCGTTGACCACAATACACTGATCTGTAAATTAAACCACTACGGAATTCGTGGACAAGCCGCTGACCTTGTTCTTTCCTATCTATCAAACAGGCAACAAAAAGTAAACGTTACTTTTTAATAGCGGGACGTCGCCCCGCGTAATGGGGCGACGTCCTCGGGGTCTCTAGTTAAAATGGGCGTGCCTCAAGGTTCACTTCTTGGCCCTTTCTTATTTTTAGTCTATTTATATGACCTTCCTTATATATGATGGGTAACTTATCCGATGTAATTCTATTTGCTGACGACACTTCTCAATTTTTTAAAATATATAGAAAAGATACAGATGTCTTACATGTCAACGATAGTCTAGCTGTTCTTCCGAAATGGTTCGCAGCTAATAATCTTTTACTTAATGCGAACAAAACTAAATGTATTAGGTTCTCATTACCAAATGTACCTCAAGTGGGTCTAAATTTAAAACTTGATGGCAAACAACTTAGATGCAATAACGGAAACTATACTTTAAGGAATTACTTTCGATTCAAAATTGCAATGGGGCGCCCACATTAGAACTCTTTCAGGTAGATTAAGTTCAGCTGCATATGCAGTAAGAAAAATAAGGCAGTTGACTGATATAGCCACAGCTAGGTTAGTATACTTTGTTTATTTCCACAGTATTATGTCTTATGCCATTTTACTGTGGGGATCGGCAGCTGATGTAGATTCAATTTTCATTTTACAAAAGAGAGCAATTCGCGCTATCTAAAAAATAGGTCCTCGCTAATCCCTTCGAAACATATTCAAAGAAATTGATATACTGACTCTGCCTTCTCTTTATATCTTAGAAAGTATTTTGTATGTTCGCAAAAACTTAGGGCTTTTCAAAATAAAAAGCGATTTCCATAATATAAATACACGCATTAGACATGAAATTGTGATACCCAAAGGAGATGGCTAAATGACTGCCCCAAGCATGTACAGGAATCTCACATAAACTCGTGATATTTAAAAAATCATTCATGCATTATTTAGTGTTTAATAATTTCCTAGAACTTTCGTGAACGTTAACCATAAAAAAGTATATTAATTGCTTTTTGATTTACATGACAAGGTCAAGGGGAAATAACACTACTGGTAAGAATCACAGAATAACGAATAAATAAATAAATCGTATTTTTGTTGTTTTAATTCAATATCTTCATGTCCTTAGATAACGTAGTTTAGGCAGGATTTATCAATCACCCCATACCTACTTACTAAACTAAGTCTCCCTGGCGCGTTTGTCTGTCTGCCTACGGATGTATCAACAAACAGATTTTGAAGGGGTTGTCACTAGAAGGTAGATTGGTTCTTCCGGAAGGTTTAGGCATACATTCGTGTAGGATAATGAGTTGAAATAAAGACAGTTTTCACAGACAATATATAAATAAGTGGTTAAAATGATGAACCTATTTGAAAATAGGGATTAATATTAACAGACTGACCCAAACAACTATAAATTTTTGTATTTGAGATAGATAAACAATTCTGCTAGGTAGGATACATTATTATATATTCACACAGGCGAGAGTGGTTTTTGCGCCGATTTTAGAAAACCCGTAATTACCTCTTTGTAGATATACGAGTATACTCAAGTACCACTACAAAAATATCGTAAGTCATTGCAGAAATATCCAAACGCCTAGGTAAAAGTTCATAGCAATATGTCATTTGTTTGCAGTTTTTTATACCTATTGACGTAGGAGTTACACGAATATATTTTCAGGATTGTAAAGATATGAAAAGTTCTTGAAACTTTTTTCATATGAAATACTTATATTCAGCTATTCAGCATTACATATTGCAAGGTTCCATGTTTATACATTGCTGGGGTAGTCGTCTATACTTCCATTAAGCCATCTCCTTTAGATTAACTAAAACAAGCAAGCCATTTCTTATAAACAGTATCCGCTTTTATAACAAGTTGCATAAGTCGGTTACAGAACAGCTATGTGAAGTTCAAAACCCACATTAAACGCGTTCATAACAAGAATGTATATTATAAAATTAATGACTACGTCGAAGACAAGGAAGTTTGGCAATAATTCCTTCTGCACATGTGACTTCCCTGGTAGCTCATTAGCGGCAAATTATGTAAGTCTATTAACTGCTCCCAAATTACCACGTTTTATATTTTTTATTTTTACATTGTTCCTTGACATAATCACGCTATTATTGGACATTATATACCTACAATTTAATTTCATCTCTTTACACAAAAGCCCTAGTGGCTTTTGTGGAGGAGCTCGTAAGTAATAACTGCCGCACGAGTCGATCCATTAGGTTAAGCTACGCTTGCCGGGGTTGGTCTGTGGATGGGGAATCGAACCCAAGACCTCACTAGATCAACGAGGCAGTTCAAAATATTTTATCTCACTTAAACCTACCTGGGCACTTATGAAACGTCAGATCGATGCCCATCACATCTGCGAAGTTTCGCTAGGTAATTTTATTTGACACAGTATACTTAATGATATGATAAGGGATGCCCTGACCCGGGTAGAGCGAGAGGAACGGTCGCACCAGATGCCAAAGGGGCGCCAAAAAGACAAATGCGTAATAGTATAGTGATTGATTGAAATGAACACCAAATACTATTTAATAATTTTATAGAGGAACTCGTAGCTAAGTAATAACAGCCGCACGGGTCAATACATCAGGTTAAGCTACGCGTGTCAGGGTTGGTCCGTGGAGGAGTAACCATCTTTACATACCGAGACTCCTCCATGCCTCGGAAAGCACGTTAAGCCGTTGGTCCCGGCTGTCATTCGTGGATCTTTGACAGTCGTTACGGGTCGTCAGAAGCCCGAAAGTCTGACAACCATTCTTACCAAGGGGTGGAGGTCAGATAGGCAGTCGCTTCATGTAAAATACTGGTATTCAGCTGCATCCGGTTAGACTGGAAGCCGACCCCAATATAGTTGCGAAAAGGCTAGGCAGATTGACTAGTGGCTTTTGTGGACATGATAATTATTTAGATTTGTTACAGCTGTAATAGCAATCACGTCATTTCGTTTAAAATACGTTTTTAGTTATAATAATTTATTTATCTTTACATAGATTCTTTTCTATTTTGTGAATGTGAGAACGCTGTAGGCTTAGTGGACTGTATAGATTTGATGACCATCATTATTTTGTTAAGTACCTGGTACTTGTTGACAGACCTACACTGTCCTCCCATACCTAATAACACTGTTATTTGAAAATTTTGTAAAAGCAAATAATAATAACAATATTGCAATATTGTTGTTGTGTGTTTTTAAAAGAGTAACCGTGGAGTTTCTTGCCGGCTCTTCTCCATAGGAAACGACCAATTGGAACCGTGCACCTAGCTTCTGACGTTTCATAAGTGCCCATGTAGGTTTATGTGAAACAAAATATTTTGAATTGAATTTTGAAATACAATTTTGTTATCAGTTATATCACATGTACTTACTTCTTAAACTTGAACTTTAAAACAGTTACAAACTTACTTACAAAAGTTTGGTCTAATTTATTTTTGTTTTAAATGTTCTAAGTTACACCTGCTTATCATAACTACCGTTAGGAGGGTCACTCACCAACTCACCATTGACGTCACAATATTAGCGGGTATATTGTACTATTTGACGCACGCGATTTCTAAGAAGTGTCGTGAATGGCGCTGTTATCTCATCAAGCCAACAATGGTAGCAAACACGCGTTTCTAGGTAACGAAATTCACTTGGTTTTCAAATCGGTGCCCGGAAAAAAAGTGAACGAAAACATTGCAAGGAAACCGGCATGTCCTAGAATCAAAAGTTCAAAATCAAAGACTTATCTCAGCAAAATGCAAGTTATAAAAACTAAAAACCAACTACGACAAAAAAGTCACCTAAAGCTTCATTCAGACTAGCGCGACGCGACACGGGCTATTGTTATACCGTGAAGTTCTTAGAAATAGTATTGTTCGAGTCGCGTCTCGCCGTCGCGTCGCGCTGGTCTGCACGAGCCTTAAATCGGTATAAACAAGGCATCACAGACAGACAAATATAAAATCTATAGTCACACGTGTTAAATAAATCGAACAGATTACCTACGTGTGACTCCAGATTTGTTATGTTAGCCTATAACCAGCGGACAATCAAGACGCTTCTAACGATACCTCATTTTTCAAGTTATGATGAGCAGTTTAGAAGTTATGAGGAAACAGATGAACATACATACATACATACCGGTCAAAATCACAACCCTCCTTTTTGCCCCGCCGTAGTCGGGTAAAAAATATAGTTCACTGGCATCGGGAACGGGGTCTAAGGTCTAAGCTGCAGCGTCAGTCGGGTCTCTACACCGAGGAATCTCTAAGGTGCTATCTCCACGGGCGAGAGAATCATGGCTATAGTCACGCCTCCCGTGGAGACGACGCCTTACCAAAACACAACTAGTCCAGAAGAACCGTCTTCTGTGTTAAGCCCTTGATCCAACTGCCAAACGGCAGACTCTTTAATTGTCATCTAGTTTAGAGATAGTGAAAAAAAGCTTAATAAAATGGCAAAAGAGGGCACTGAAATCGAACAGTACCATTATAGGTATTTATGCGTTCATTTAAGTGCTTCCTAGTGTTAGTGTAATCGGGCATGTACCCGAGGCTCTTGTCTAAGTTACCCGTAATGACTATGAGCATCATTAGCCTACTGCTGTCTCCAAATTCATATTATTATTTGGTAATCTCAAGGTTAGTTTATGGACCGAAACCGGTCCTTTTCAAATTCAAATTCAAAATATTTTATTTCACATAAACCTACATGGGCACTTATGAAACGTCAGAAGCACGTAGGTGCACGGTTCCAATTAATCGTTTCATATGGAGAAGAACCGGCAAGAAACTCCACGGTTACTCTTTAAAAAATAATTGGCAAATTAACAAATCTGAATCATGTCCACAAAAGCCACTAATAAAGAGATGAAATTAAATTGTAGGTATGTAATGTCAAATAATAGCGTGAATATGTCAAGGAAGAATGTTAAAAAAAATATAAACATGGTAATTTTTGAGCAGTTAATAGACTCTTACATAATTTGCCAAACTTCCTTGTCTTCAACGTAGTCTTTAATTTTATAATATGCTTTCTTGATAAGAACGCGTTTAGTGTGGCTTTTGTACTTCCCATCGCTAAGTTCTGTAACCGACTTAGGCAACTTGTTATAAAAGCGGATACTGTTTATAACAATTGACTTGCTTGTTTTAGTTAATTTAAATTTGGGTATTTGAATTTGTTTCGAAGGGATTCGCGAGGTCTGGCGTCGGTTGCCCGAAAGGAATAGTTAGCTTGCCAAAAAAGGAAATTTTAGAATCCTTCGAGCACAGATAAGTAGCTAACTACATTTTAGTGTTCGGTTTCAGGGTTATATTCACAGAACGTACTTTACACAGATATAGATAGCTATAATCTGTGGTTTATAATAGGGGCTAAAGTATGAAATTGCCGTTTTATTGTAAGAGGTACTTCGAATTGACATAGAACCTTCAAGGTTTGATATTGTTGAATGTTTTTTTTTTCACACGTTACCTATGAAGTTCTTCTTTTAAAAAATGTGCAACATTCGATTATCGACATTCAGTTGTTTTTTTTATTCAGCTTAGACAAGAAAAATGGATACTTCTAAAATTCGAGTTATTTTTGAACACGAGTTCCGACGCGGAACTGACGCGGCAGAAACAGCTCGCAATATCAATGTTGCGATTGGAGAGGGGACTGCTAATGAACGCACCGTGCGACTTTGGTTTTTGGCTTTCGTGATGGAAACTTTGATTTGAAGAACGAACCACGTGGAAGACCGCCCCCACACAGGTGAATAACAATGAATTGAAATATGAGAAATGGGTGCCTCATGATTTGACTGATCTGCAGAAAGAAACGCGTGTTGAAACTTGTGTTGCCTTGTTGAATCGATACAGAAATGAAGGAATATTGGATCGAATTGTGACATGTGATGTAAAGTGGATTCCTTACGATAACCGTAAGCGAAAAATGCAATGGCTGACCCCAATTCAAACGCCGCAACGGTGTCCCAAAGCAAAGCTTACCAATAAAAAGGTAATGGTAACTGTTTGGTGGTCTCAGCATGGTGTTATTCACTATAGCTTTCTCCGATATGGTCCAGCAATAACGGCAGAAGTCTACTGTGCCGAACTCCGAACAATGATAGCAAAACTAGCAGTGAAACAGCCCCGACTTATGAATCGAACTTCACCATTATTGATCCATGATAACGCGAGACCTCATACAGCACGAGAAACCGTTTTAACTCTACAGGAACTGCAATTAGAAACCATTCGTCACGCTCCGTATTCGCCAGACCGTTTTTTTCGTGATTTGGACAATTTTCTACGTGATAAAAAGTTTTCTTCTCAGGAGGCAGTACAAAATGCTTTCATACAGTTTGTCGAATCTAGATCACGAGAGTTCTATCGCAAAGGCATAAATGACCTTCCTATTAGATGGCAGCAATGTATAGATAATAAGGGATATTAAATAAATATATTAAATAAAAAAAAAAACGAATTTCAAGTTTTCAGTACAAATCGGCAATTTCATACTTTAACCCCTAATAACAACTCGCCACTGCCTCGTACGATTTTTACGACTCGACAAAACATTGATATTTCTTTGTTAGGTATATGTAAGTACATGAATAAACTCTCTAAATGAAGGATAAAACCACAAAACCGACGAACCACTGTGAATCTTGCTCTATGAATGCAATTATACGATACAGGTGCCAATTCTCGTGTAACAAATGCGTCTAAACTAGACTAAAATCACTAAAATTTAGTTTATTCCTATCAATTGATGATTTCCCATTCTGAAATAGACTAAAGTGGCACAACATAACTATATTTTAGTTTGACAGCACTAAGATGGTATCTACTGAGATTTTAATTTAGTGAAAATGACAATGGTGCCAATTCTCTTGTACACCGAACTAAACTAACTTAACTATCACTTAAAAGTCTCTAAATTTAAAAAATAAATTAAATTTAGAAATTTTTTATTGCAGAATAGCTTTAAGATTCTCATAGCCAAAAGTAAGGAATTTTAGTTACCTAGTTCGGTGTACAAGAGAATCGGCCCCATTGTCTTTTCAAAGTCTACGTTAATTGATTGACTCATTAGTTTATCTGTGGTTTTTCCTTTAGATACCACTACCTACCTACCGTGCTTAAGATAACTTGCTGTTTGGATCGGTGCCGAAAGTGTTTATAGCATGGCAGTCCTCTAATGTTAATGTTAATAGGTACCTAGGGAAAAAGTTGCTTCGCATTTTTTAAGAAAATACAAAACATTTTTTAATATAGTTTATTTACATTTAACTAAAGTATGTAGGTACCATTTTGCACGATAAGTTTTTGTCATCTTGCAGGTAGGGACATGATCCCATTGCTATAGAAATTTTGGGACTTTTGATCAAAATACCGCGACAAGTGGTTTTGGCAGTCCTCTCGTGCTGTTAACCTGAGACTGCCTAAGGAATTCTGAAGAAATCTGAAGGTGCAAGGTCAGGACTATACGGCGGATGCATTAACACCTCCCAGCCAAACTCTCTTAATTTTTGCTGAGTGGCTAAAGATGTGTGAGGTCTAGCGTTATCATGATGAAAAACCACACCCCTTCTGTTGATTAATTCTGGCCGCTTTCTCTCAACTTCTTGCTTTAATCTCATCAGTTGTTCGCAGTAGAGTTCAGAATCGATGGTCCTGCCTAGTGGTAACAGCTCATAACGAATAATGCCCTTCCAATCCCACAATACACACAGCATCACCTTGTTGCGAGTTAACCTGGATTTCGCCACAGTCTGTGAAGCCTGACCGGCCTTTGACTACGACCTTTTTCGCACGTTCTTATCGTACGTGATCCACTTTTCATCACCAGTTATCAGCTTCTTCAAAAATGGTTCGGTTTCATTACGTCGTAATAAAGAATCACAAATGAGTACACGGTTCATTAGGTTTCTTTCAGTGAGCTCCTGAGGTACCCAAATATCGTGCTTTTTTGTGTACCCAGTTTTTTTCAAATGCGACAAAACTGTTTTGTGGTCAATTCCCAGTTCTTCAGCTACGTCGTAACTACTGATATGCCGATCTTGATCCAATTTTTCAAAAATGGCATCCATTTTATCTGTAATAGGGCGACCAGAGCGACGTGCATCTTTGACATCAAAATTTCCGGATTGAAAACGCTTAAACCAAATTTGTGCTACTCTCACAGACACTGCACTAGGTCCATAAACATCGCAAATTTTTTTCGCGGCTTGCGTTGCATTTTTACCTTTTTTGTAGTAAAATTTTAAAATGTATCGAATTTCTTCATTAGATTCACTCATCTTGACGGTACGAAAAACAAATGAAAATCACACATTTTCCTAATTTGAATTTGTAATTATGTTCTTTAAAATTTAAACTTTCA
Source organism: Xanthia togata (assembly GCA_963853775.1). Lineage (NCBI taxonomy): Eukaryota > Metazoa > Arthropoda > Insecta > Lepidoptera > Noctuidae > Xanthia > Xanthia togata. The sequence goes on along the minus strand of OY970802.1, from coordinate 2,843,248 downwards.
ATGATACCAAAACCAGCCAGATACAAATAGTATAGCCAAAGAGACTTTGCATAACAAGTTCATACATACTATAATGCGAAAAGACTTTACAACGACTTTAAAAGACTTTTTGATGTTAGTAACTACTTCCATTCTCAAAACTAATAAGTGATTATTGATTATATCTAGAGTAGAAGCTAACCATTTGCAACACTTCAGGGATGAGAATAAATAAGAGTAGGTAAACACTATCATATTTTATCAAAGGTTTAAATTTCAAGAATAAACACTAGATTCAATAATCCACAAATTATATTATCACATACTATGTTCTCCATTCCTTAATACTTTTAATTCTATATAAAGATTTACAATATAAACTAATAAGTTACCTTATTTTCTAGAAGACCTCCAACAAAAATTATCACCAACTTAAACTTTCCACTGACCCAGTCACTTGGGACGACCTGCTCTCATGAACGTCGGAATCAAAGTGCCCCCAAATTACCGTTCCCGCGGCTAGAGCCGTTATTCTACATCTTTTTTAAATCTTCGGTGTTGCCAGTACAGAGAAACTTTTTTTACCGACCTATTTCAAAATATTATAAATACATGAAACTATAATGTTGCCAATAAAAACTAACAATTAATTATTAAAGAACCTAACCTAACCTAACACTCGACCATCCTGACCTTGTGCATGTCCCCATGCACATAAGTAAAACAGAAACCTAACACTTGGCCTTCTTGTAGCTGATGCTCACGTTGACGCGACCGGCTCGGGCTGCAGCTGTGCTGCCGTCTCTTCGAGAGATGACGGCTCGTATTTCTCTTGAAGGACTTCGAGTGCCACGGCAGCGTGCGCCGGAAATATCACGTCGTTGATGCGACGAGCACCTTACTGGAGTTAGCAGGCGCCGGCCGTCGGCTGTCTTTGCGACCATGAGGAGAAACATCCCACGACAGAGCGTGCGTTTGCGGTGTAGCATGGTGCGGGTGACAGGTGACAGAAAGGGTAAATTTATTTAATTTACTACAGTTATTACTGAGTCCTTATTATGGACACAATCTGCATGTAGGTACGGATCATAGTAAAATACAGAATTAGTAAAAACAAGTAAATTATAATATATTTTACCCTTTCTGTCACCTGTCATCCGCACCATGCTACACCGCAAACAGTATATTAACAAGTGATTGATTGGTGATTAAAGGTGCCAGGAGGTACCTTTGCCCCTATGAACCTATATTTACAGGTAGCCTTAGTTACTAACAGTGGCTCATCTGCCATTAAACTTCCTCCTGGTAATCATAAGAGATCTAGTTTAAAGCGTAAGAGACCACTTGCAAGTCCAGTAATTTCATCAGCGTGGTAACTAATGGAAGCTCCACATTCAACACAACGGATTTTGCAACCGATACGAATTTCCTTTAAAATTGTCTCGTCTCTATTATCTGACAGTTACTCTTCCAGACGTCGAAATAACAATTTTATCTTACAGATAAAGGCATCAGTTGATTCATAGCTGTGTAAGCGATAACAATGACAGCGTAGTTGCAAAAGTAGATTATTTAAAATGTGTCGCAATTCCCTTTTCAACGTGAGATGAATATTCCAAGCCCTATTTTGATTGAAATTCTGTTGATGTTACTGCATAGGCACCAGACCCACCGCCGCGATAAACGAGATGCGAGTAGAGCTAGCAACTAAACGAGTTGGCGAGCTACGAGCAGCAAGACTGAGCGCCACGGCCACGAGCGATAAAGCCTTGACAGACTGGTGCGACGCGACGGCACGACGCGATACCGGTAATTGTTCACCGTTATGTTTTCTTAGAAATTGTTGTTAGAATCGCTTCGCGCTGTCATGTCGCGCCAGTCTGCACGAGGATTTAATCGTTGGTATACGCTACCGAGCGTGAGTCTCTCAGCGAGTGTTCTGCCCGCAAAGCGAGCGTCACTGAGCGAGTACTCTCTTTGATAGTTCTTGTTGCTGCGACAAACGAGCACTCGTCCGCGTCGGAGCGGCGGCGGCGCGGCGGCGGCGCGCGGCGGCGGTGTGAACAGACAGTGAACAACTATTTATATATGTATGTACCTCTTTTACTTACACGGGACCTTACTTACATCTTTTGTACGTTTCTTGGGAGAGAAAATCGTTGATAGCTAGTCGCGTCCTCGTATTGTGGTCACGTCATAACATTTAGTTTGTAAGTAAAGCCGGCCACATAATATGTGCGGTAAATTCTGAACGGAATGTGATATTTAGATCCTTGATTTGAAATTCCGTTCGAAATTTCGAAGGCAGCAAATCCATACAAAATCAAGTAAATAGTAGTCAGTTTTCCGTATGTATGTGGCCGGCCTGTCTCCAAGTCACAATATATTTCTGGGTCATGCAGACCCATTTTTGGACCTCTCGCCAATTATTCGTTGGTACAAAATCAGACGCCTGATAGTTGCGGAATCAATCATATTTATTTTCTATCCCGAACAAAATTATTTATTGTAATTCGTTGCTCACACATTTCCTACAGGTTCCAAGTCAAGATATTTTTTTAGAGATTAAATAGAGAGAGCTGCAATTAGTTCAGGAATTAACATGAATAAATTATGCAAAAGGGTACCCAAATCTATCTATAAAAATAAAAATTAAATGCTGTTCGTTTGTAAGCACAACACTTGAGAACGGCTGGACTGATTTGGCTATTTATTGTTTTAAAATGTTCGTAATAGTCTGAATTCAGTTTTCATGAACATACAGAAAAAAAATCTATGGGATTTTTCTTGAATTATTGAAATTTGCACAGCTCTTGACAGGACGTCTGTCGGGTCAGCTAGTGTTTATTAATCAAAAAGATAGTCTATGTTTAATTTTTTCAAGCGTCCCGTCTCGTGAACTGAACTGGCGACTGGCTTAGGCTTCATGCGCCATTGGTCACCCCACCCGGTGAAAAAGTTAGACACTGAAATCTTGTTTTTTTAGAACCATAATATCTAGTTTTCATTCCAAGAATCCCAAAGTTTTTACCCTTTAATTGTAATTACATATTGCTTCATTCAAATAAGTGAAACATTCATTAAAGTAATTCGCATTCGCACAGGTACTCTTCATGATCGTAACAGAGTAAACGTCGCCGATCTCACGTTTTTTATTTCAAACGATTAAATAAGTTCTTTAAAAAAAGAACAATGCCTTCGCTAACAAATCAAGTAATCACACGCATAGTTACGCAACTATTTGTAAAAGTAAATAAATGTAACAAAGTTTGTTCGCGGCTCACAGGTATTTGTCTTGGCCGGATTGTATACAGTCGGAGGGAAAATTAAATTAGTCTATGGAAAGTGTTGTCGTTGAACGCACGCTGCACTGCACGCGCGTGGCGCGAAAATTTACAATTCGTAATTATAATCGATCCTAATCATCGCGAGTGTCTGTTTACTATTATATTATTATTCAGTGATATTTAAGTGTTTTCAAAGATTATTATAGGCATTTTAGTGAGTTCCTTGGATTTTTGTGGCGTGAAAACTTGCTGATAAAAAGTTACAGGTAAATAATTTCAGCAGACATTACACTTATGTACTTCTTCTTTTTAACCGATTTTTTAATTTGATGGCAGTTTATTCGTGTCTGTTTAATGAATCCGTCACGTGGTAACAGTAGAAAGTTATTCAATGAACTCGTCTCGTTGTTTAACAACCCACTTTGTTACTATAGTAATACGGAGCGACAATATTTTTTCAATAAAACTAGTTTTTCATGACTTTTATAAATATTAATAAAAACAGACTGAGTATCCATTTAGGTACAGAAAATTGTAAACAACATAGATAAATAAATACCCTAAAATAACAAAATCAAATAAAAAAGCAAGCATTAAGTTTTAATTCCAGCGCATTGTCGTCAGTGTTTCTTGAAAACAATTTATTGCTTGAAGGTCCTTCGTTTTTTTCTATTAGGTAATGCATTCATAGAAACTGATAAGGGTTTTCCTTTTCAGGCATTGACGTAGGCACGTACCTACCTAGTTTGAACATCTCTGAATGAATAGCAAATTCTTTAACTTGATACATTGATAATAATTTATTTATCGGTTTATTCTCTATGCGTATCTAGGTACCAATATATCTACTCGTACAAACTGGATTAAAGTATTTTTCCCATCACATAATGATTAGATTCAAAAGATTAGATATATATGGATTTCGTTAATAGTTCTACGAAATAATAATATTATCGGTTCTGGTATTTCCCATTATAGGATGTGAGTAGGTAATATGGGCTGGTTTCCGCAACTCCACGTCAAAGCGCATATTTTGCGTACGGGTGGGAATAATCGGTTATTCGATCCACCCCAGCTCCTCAAAGAAGGCTTGCAACGGCATAATCTCTCGTAGGGTTACTGGGTTACCGAAGTACTTTGCCCTGTAAGTGGCAACCACCGGGCAGTTTAACAGCACATGAGCTGCTGTCTCGTCATCCTCCATGCAGGCCCAGCAGAGCGGACTGTCTGTGACTCCTATGACAAAGAGGTGTTTATTAAATGACCCATGGCCAGTTATAGCTGCTGTAACCGTACGCAGCTGTTGTTTAGTTAGCCGGAGAACCTATTTCGTGAGGCGGCCATCGATTGAAGGGAGTGCCTACTTAGCCTGCCTGGTGCCATGCCCGACCCCCTTCTGGCAAGTTCGTCGGCTGCATCGGTCCCCAGCGAACCGCTGCTGTGTCTTTTGATCCATTAAATAGTTATATTATTGTGGCCACCCACCTGGTTAAGGCGCTGGTGGCACTCGTATATCAGCCCAGTCCACAGTGTGACTGTTCAGCGCTTGCAGAACAGCCATGCTGTCTGAGGGTATAGGTACGTATCGAGTGGTCCTTACCTTCCCTAGCTAGACAGGAGTAGGTATCAATAATATCTATATAATTTAGGCTTATCGCTTATTTAATGCCTTTTTCATCTTATCTACAGTATGACAAAAAACCGTGAATCCGTGTGTATAATTAGGCGTTATAATTCATAAACTGATAAAAGATTGGCCATTAACAAACAAATTATTGTCATTATATGTAAATTAATGATTTCATCGTTAATTTATTTACAAGAGTTTTAAAAATAAGCTGTAACTACCTACATAATATTAATCACAAGCTCTCGCCAGCGGCTTCAACCGTAGCCTATGTAACTCAGTGATAATATATAGCATTCTATTGGTGAAAGAATTTTAAAAATCGGTCCTATATCTAGTTTTTGAGATAATTCGTTACAAACAAAAAAATACAAATATTTTCTCTTTAAAAAAAGAATGAATAATATTTATTTGGACACAGTTTGTGAAACACTAATATCAAAATAAAAAGTGAACATAATCTTATGGCAATAATAGTGTCAAAAAGGTTCATTGCAGCATTAATGCCAGACAAATGCTGTCTGACGCTGGTTTTCTAATGAACCCATATGGACAAGCGACGAGCAGTACCAACAGTTCAATCAGTCAGTCAGTTCAGTTCAGTCTTGATAATATTAGTGTAGGTAGAGGTTTCTATAATAGGTACCAGTAATTGGTGACCACGGGTGCCAACTGCCAGGTTATAAGCGCGCGATTCTGAATGTGTTCATAGCAATAAATAGTCCAAATATACCTACTTGATTTTTTACCCACATTTAAGTATTCTGCAAAAATCTCAACGTGAAAACTAAGGTGAAGTGTGCTGTCAAAAGTGTTAACCCCTGGTGGAATGACAGCACGCGTAGCATGGCAACTACACAAACGGGTTTTCTACGGGTTTTTCGACGGAAGAATAGACAAAATAACAGATTGTGATAGTTATGCTGTCATTTTGTCTATTCTTCCGTCGACAAAACCCGTTTCAAATGTGGTCATGCTAAGCGCAAGCTCACTTTACCTAAGTGTTCACGGTCGGAAACCGGCAGTAGGTATCATACTAGTACGGTAAAATCCTTTGATTTTACTTCACATTGTTATCATAATGTCATACACCACATATACGATTCATAGATGATAAAATGACCATTAATAAAGACCAATTGTTCTTAAAAAAAAAAAAAACAATTTTATTATTAATAACATGTGAGCCTAGTTATCCCTGAAAAGATTGGTAGAAAAGGTATCCCACTGTCAAGATCCAAATTCAACATTCAAAAGTCATTTATTCAAACTAGGCTGAGAATCAGCACTTTTCGAACGTCAAAATTACATAAGACAGTCCCCCAAAGCGCCCACCCTTCCTAGTGCTTTTGCTGGGAAGAAAAAGTGGCACAACAAACTCCCCAGCAGCACAGCTGACTGTTCAGTTAGAAAAAAATGATTCTTTATAATAGTACCTATGCAAGATAATTTACATTACGCAAAACATAATTTAAATTATAAATTAATAGCCTTAAGACAGCCAGCACACGCCAATATACAAACCAAAAACATCGAGAACTATACTCAAGCAAAAATAAAAACAACTAAACGTAAACAATATTTAAAAAATAAAAAAAAGCGGCTAAGTGCGAGTCGGACTCGCCCATGAAGGGTTCCGTAGCAGCAAGTAATATAATATAAAAGTTTTTGTAGTTCGTTGTAACTTTGATCGATGTTTTAATAATAATGTTTTTTTTATTTTTATTATGTAAGTTATTGATTTTATTTTTATATTTGAGTTGATTGAATGAAAGGTATATTGCGGTTTACGATTTATCGTTCTAACCAATTTTCGGTGGAAGTTTACGTGGTGTGGTGTAGTTGGTGGTGTACATCATATATTTTTTTTAGTTTTACCACTCTCTTATTTTAGAAGTGTCTCTCGCGCAAAATATTCAGTTTAGAAAAAATATATATTAGTAACCTCATTATCATTTTTGAAGACCTATCCATAGATACACCACACGTATGAGTTCGATGAAAAAAATATTGAGTCGCAGTTCTAAGTATGGGGAACCCCCAAAATTTATAGTTTTTTTTCTATTTTTGTGTAAAAATCTTAATGCGGTTCACAGAATACATCTGCTTACCTAGTTTCAACAGTATAGTTCTTATAGTTTCGGAAAAAAGTCGCTGTGACATACGGACGGACAGACAGACAGTCATGACGAATCCATAAGGGTTCCGTTCTTTGCCATTTGGCTACGGAACCCTAAAAAAGCCTCCAGGCATAAAGGGCGTGCCCGCTTACATATAGCTTTAATTAGAAGTTATAATTGATAAACTAGGACCATCGAGGTAAAATAAATAATTGTCGAGGTCGCTAGCTAACCACATATTGCAATACAACTCATTAAAAAAACATTGTAATGAGTAGATTATGTCAACAATAAATTAAAATAAATTATTAAAATAAATAGAATTAAAAAGTAAAATTATAAACAATCATAGGTATAACCTGTCAGTAGGTAAGCTAATTCTGGAGAAAGAACATCTAAACATTGTCTTGAGTTAATCACAGCGACCAACCATTCTTATCATTTAAGTAGTCGTTGATAGAATAGTATGCCTTTGAAAGAAGGTTGGATTTTCTTTTAGTTTTAAATGCATTAAGCTTCGTGCAGACTAGCGCGACGCGACAGCGCGACGCGACATTGGTTATTGTTATACCGTGAAATTTTCTTAGAAATTGTATTGTTCGAGTCGCGTCGCGCTGGTCTGAACGAGCCTTTAAAAGGCAAATCTAGCAAAGAGGGTAGCTTGTTATAAGCCCAACAAATGAGTTATGAACCTTATGAAGCCGGTGAATGGGAGCACGTAGTTTATCCTTATTTCAAGTGTTAACATTGTGAATATCACTGTTTATAGTGTATAAGTGTATATTTTGCCTAATATATAAGATGTTGGCGAAGATGAATTGTGATGCCACTGTGAGGATACCGATATCTTTGAAAAAATATCTTAGAGAAAGTCTGGCTCCTAGCTGGTAAATTGCTCGAACAGCTCGTTTTTGGAGGACAATTATATTTTGAATTATTTATTTTATCAGCAGCTTTGCCCCACAGCACAATTTCGTAGGACATAACGCAATGAAAATAACTAAAGATGATCCGGGGGGAACAGGGCCCCCCCGGATCCATCCTTGTCAATATACCTATTATTTGCACCTAATTTTGCCAAACTGTCAATCAGCGTCGGCGCCTTATTTTGATTGGGTATGGGTTGATTGCCCTGTTCACCACGAATTGAGTTTTCAAAAGCATTCATTGGTTTTAAATAAATTTCCTGAAATCCACAAATAAAATGATTGGTTTACATGACCTATTTAAACGATAAACAGTTTACCACACCTGTTATATAATTATGTATTTCCTTAATCAATGTTATTTTATCATTTCAATATGTAAATCATTATGACATCAATGTCTGTTATTGCGTTGCTATCTTATAGGGCTAACTGAAATGCCCCATGTGCCTGTAACTATTGCGATACCTGCACCCTTCAAATATGAACACAGCAATGAGAAATAAGTAGGCCTTACCACTGATTTATTTGATAAAGATACAAAATAAAAATAAAAATTTAGTAAAACAAAACCTAACGCCTCATCTGTTTGCCTATCGTTAAGCATAGACAAAAAAAATAGAAAAGCTGTAGAACATAAACTATGGAAACTATTTAAAACAACTTCTTTTAGTCTTGTCTAGCAGAGACATTCTGTTAGATAATAATTATGTAGCCGTTTCAGGAGTTCGTAACGTGACTTACCTACAATACGTAGGTACGTTTGTAAAAACTGAATTGCGCGTAGACGTGAGCAATAAAGTTTATCTTGGGTTTTCTTATCAGGAGCTACGGAATTAGTTATTTGTTAGTTTCTTACTAGGTAACGGTTTTCGCAAATTCGCTGAAAAACAAATAATACATAACTACTACGTCATACATGACGAACAATAATCATATTTCACTTAAATGATATTTATTTATCCTTTGTTTGATCATACATTTACAAAGTGACCGAAGAGTTCCGCGAGATTCGAAACAATATAGTAATAAATTGTGTTTCGTTAGTCGATGCTTGAGCTATTAACATTTGGAAATAAATTAGGTACATACTTTTAAAACCTTAACGACTTTCCGTTTTAAACTATTAAGGTGACGATAGCCGACTTTTAATGATTTTAAACAGACGATCGAACGTATAAACGAGTAGTGTTAATGATTTGGAAAAATAATATGTTATATTAGAGCATTTTTTTTTATAACATTTAAGAATATTTTATATTATGTTTATATTAATATAGTGAAATTAGTTTTTATAGTTACGTCTAACGCGGATAAAAATTCAGAATCACGCAAAATCTTTACAGCGTATTTTAATTAAACCTTCACCATTTTTGAGATTATTTATTTATTGATCTTTTAGTCTACGTGTTTTACTAAAATACCGTTTGTTTTATGTACCTATAATAAATTAATAATGCGTCTAATTTGGGACAGCGCTCCTGGATGGGCGAGTCCTGTTACTGGCTGGACGTATGACGCACTGCCTGAGCTCAGTACAGGGGCCCTACCACCACCTCTTTTAGCAGTATTATTTTAATCTTACTTGAGCGTGGGAAAGAGATGGAGCTAGACGTCCTGTATAGCTCCACTACTTTCTCGCACTGTAGTAACATCAAAATAATACTGCCAAAGGAGGTGGTGGTTGGCTCCCAGAACACGAAAGTTCATACATCTTACTCAAGGTCATATATCTGCGTCTTAACAGTAACCCGAACTCAACACATCTGGATCTAAACAAGCAAAATAAATCATTATTAAAACATACATTCACACATAAACTCAGGCCTCCTTCCCAAGGGGTAGGCAGAAACTACTGGACGCCCTGCTACGATCCTTCTCATTACTAAATTAATATTGAATAATTCTTTTACAATATTTAACACAATTATTTACACTAAGAACGAAATCAAATGACTAACTAATTTATGTAGTTAGTTAAACTACATAAATAAATACGAAAACAACAGGACTATTAGGCGTTTATACAGGCTGAATTTTTAGTCACCGTCCAAACTTTTTCTAGGCATTAGGTATGATTCACTAACTCCATTTTTGAAAAAAAATCGAAACGTAAGATTTTGATATTAAATCATTTTCTCGAAAGAAATATCCGCTCTACGTGGTACGAGTATATAATAACTTTGTGATGTGATATCTCAATATTTTTGTATTGAGTGATACTAAAAGAAAAAACACGTATTCAATGATTTTGCGCCAAAGATTAATATATCAAAATTTGGACGCTGACTAAAATTTCAGCCTGTTTATTATATAAATGTTATTTATATTGAATCCATGATTTGTTGCAATTCTTGATCTTGTGGTTTGTAGGAATTGTTCCCCAAATGTGCGGTAACCCTAACAGGTGACTAAGATAATTTTATTTTAAATTAGCATTGGAAGTGGTTACAATACTTTCGAAGAAATTCGTATGACAAATAATGCCAGGCTTATTACTTACCTACTAAACAAAGTATAATATATGGTATTGCTCATACATAAGACACTGAAGAATGGGCTTGGCAAACGTACCTATTTGTGATAGCAGAAGTAGGTATGGATAGCCCTTATGAAATTCTCAATAATTTTGATTATGCAGTGAAACCTAATTTGTATAGAAAACCACTGGTGAAATATTCAGTAACTCAATAAAATAATGTCGTAGATCCCAAAAAAAAAACATCAAATAAAGATTTGATGTTTTTTTTTGGGATCTATGACACAAAAAAATATCAAATAAAGATTTGATGTTTTTTTTTGGGATCTACGACACAAAAAAATATCAAATAAAGATTTGATGTTTTTTTTTGGGATCTACGACACAAAAAAATATCAAATAAAGATTTGATGTTTTTTTTTGGGATCTACGACATTATTTTATTGTGTTCAAATCGATACCATCACTTCTGCAGTTTCGCTAGCTAAATTAATGTACAAAACATAATTATTGAAAAACTGTTTAGTGGCAAGAACAGGTAAGGCAGAAGCTCTCTTACGAGTTCTCTTCCTAAAAGAGGTTCGCAATTCTTGAGTTGTTCAGAGTTATTGAATATTCCACCAGGATCTACGACCGCTCGCTGGTAGTGTTGCTACTTGAAGTATGATTTGAGCCAATCTGTTTTCTTTTATGTTATCGTATTTAGATAGCGATACCCTTCATGCTTGTGAACAAAAAAAACTGTTTTTTGTAAGCTTATATTTCAAGTGATTACACTAACTGTGGGCGATGACCTCACAAAAAATATCATCAAATTTATTTATTTTTTGTTTTATAAAATAAAGCAAATACGTTTATTGGCGGTAAACATGACGCATAGAAAGAACACAAAACAAAAAAAGAACAAGTTGGGGGAAAATATGCGTCTGATTTTCAGCGATAACCGGCGTTGACGTTATGACGTCGACCGGTGCAGTATATAAAAATAAAATATATATACAATAATTAATCTACATGTATAAATAAAATATAATAATTAAAATGGCAATATTCCGTTCAGTCGGCATCGACTCGCGCGCCGCCGCCGCCGCCGGCTTAGATGTCTTACACTCATCACGTCTGCGGAAGTGAGGACCCCATAGATATAATAAAGAAGTGTTTTTAATATTTCTATGGAGGACCCTGTACAGATAGTGCAATCCACGACGACGCGCCCCACTCCGCGATTACTGTACTGTAAGCTGTACTTTAGTACGGAGCGGAGCGGAGTGGGGCGCGTCGTCGTGGATTGCACTATCTATAGTTGCTGGTTACATACACAATATACTTTTAATTTAGCTCTGAGTTATCATCATAATCCTCCTGCTTATTATCCCAGTTTATTAATTCGACTCTGTGTCACTATATTAGGCTCAATATCCTAATATAGTGACATAGGGAATCCTACGGTGGATGGTCGACAAATTAGAATGAACTAAGAGGTAGCTTACGAATGATTTCAATTCAATTCAATTAAATTCAAATCTATAGTGCAATTTATCTTTATTGTGTTTACAAGGTCTTAATAATATGTAATAATATAGTTCACATGGACCCTGTCGGGCACAACAATTACATAAATTTATGAGTAGTAGCATGATTTATAATAAATACAGTAAATAGAAATTTAATAAAACATCGAAAAAAAAATCTAATAAAATTATATTATAAGTAATATCACTTTTAAATTTGTGATATACGTCTTTGCAAATTTTACCTCGAGCAATCATTAAGAAGAATTAGTATTAATTTCAAGTAAATAAGATCACACACAAATTGAATGTAACAATCCATATCACAAATATAATTTATAAAAATAAAGTAAAATAATTAGGAATTATTCAATGTTCAATTCATTTGAAATTAATAATGTCACAGATGAAATGAATGAGAATGAAAATAATTAAAGTCAAATAAATAATATTAAAAAAATCAATTGACTTACAATAGATATCCACTGAATTAATTGCTAAATATAAGGTGCTGCATAGAAGTAACTGTTAACTGTCAAGTGGGTTTGTCAGCCTGTTCGCCTTTGTTGTAAAAGTAAGCCTCTATTATATGCAAAGCAGGGCCGCCCCTAAATTATACCGGTGAGGTTAGCCTTCACTTCTAGGCTGTTTTATATTGGAACAGTTTTTATACATGTATGTCTATTGGTTTCATCCGGTGGTCCAGTAGTCAAAATAGATCTAGGTAATAAATTAAACTAGTTTTAGTCACCTATTTGCATATCCGAATCAAAATATCCTTCACGAGTAGCGATAAAACTCCGCGAAGGCTCCTGTAGACAGGCGCGACGCGGTAGCTCTTATTGCCGTCCATATTCATTCTCAAAACTTTCCTTACGAACTTAATAAACCAGTGCAGATTATGAGAGGAAACGATCCTCTATAAAAAAATAAAAAAAGCATCATTGGGCACCCAGTAGCACAATAATAACACTTTGTTTGAAACTGATATCTTTACCAGCCCATAAATGGTTTGTTCAGACAGAAATGGGATTACTTTTAATATGTATATATTCCCATCCATATTTATACAAGTCTCGATTGGTCTCGCCTCTATTACTTACAATACGACAATAAGGCATTTTATCGGTACGGGCACTCCCATTTAGATAATGTTTATATTATCTCTAGAGTCTAGAGGCTCATTCATGGGAATGTAAAAAAATATGAATTGTTTGCTTGTCTACCTAAGGAATGTGTATGAATAAAAATAAACATTAAACAACACGGAAAGAGATAGTGTTTAGTACCTACTCGTACCTATTCAGAGTCTATTCAATTCAAGGCATAGGTATGTTCCCTTTATTTATTAATATAATAGATACCATAACATACTCGTAAGTAACGGAACTGTCGTATGATCTATTCTCTTCTTCTTTTTAATATTATTATTCATTAGCTCGCTACTTCGTCCGCGTAAAATTTCGGCACTGACCCACGCCGCCGCATCGCATCGCCCGCCCGCGCTATTACTTCGTTTTCGCTTAGCTTTCTTTCAAATTCAAAAGTCATTTATTCAACTAGGCTGAGAAATCAGCACTTTCCGAACGTCAAAATAACATAAGACAGTCTCGCAAAAACGCCCACCCTTCACCACTTCCTAGTGCTTTAGCTGGGAAGAAGAAGTGGCGCAACAAACTCCCCAGCTGCACAACTGTCTGAATAGTTAGAAAAACTTGGTTCTATACAATGCAACACAAAACATTAAATTAAATTATTTTATATATAACACCTAGCGCACACCAATATAACAACAAACAAGTAAAAAGAACCCGAATGAAAGCCTCCAGGCCTAAAGGGCGTGTCCGTTTACATATAGCTATTAAAGCTGTAACTCGGAAATCACAAATGATAAACTAGGACCATCGAAGTAAAAATAAATAAACAGTTAATTACTAATAACAGCAACAAAAAACTTGGTCAAGAAGACGACCAGTCACCACAAGCAGCACCCGTTCACGAGCATAACGCAATCAGCCTTTACCCCCCTCTCCATTTCTGACTTTTTGTCGTTATGCTCGGCTCCTACGGGTCGTAGGGTGATGTTAAATAGCCTTCCTCTAGCTAGAATCATCACTATCAAATGCAAAAAGGAATCCGACTGGTAGGTCCAGAGATTAGCAATGATTTCACTAAAAGTAACCCATGATGTCACATTAACAGAAAAGATAAAAATCCCAATAGATACATCTGTTATTTCAAGGACTGCAAACAAGGGGGCATCCAGGATTTATGAGCCAGACAGAAAAAATGTGTCTCCCCTAACTTAATTGCACTTTGCTGTGTTTGGGATTCATTCTTTTTCAATGAAGATATAGTAGCCTACTTCTTCAGCGTTCATCATTGAAGCAATTTCTTGATAGATACGCATTCAAGCCAGTCCTTTCAGGCGATTCGATTTTATGTTACTTAAACCAATTAGGAGGGGGGGGGGGGAGAAGGGCACGTGCACCTGTGCCCCCATCTGGATCCGCCCTTGAGTGCAAACATGCAGACCTTACCAGACAATATACAGGGTGATTGGAAGCTGGGTGCAAAGCTTTAAGGCGAAGAAAGTACAGACAATTTAGAACCATTTAAGCCATGGTTAGACGAAGTCTTACTATTTTTTTTTAAGGTTACAAAAAGTATTTATGTTTTTATTTTTTTGTGAACTTAAAATGTCTGTAAACAAAATGTCTAACGACAAAGAAGCCTAAAGCTTATTTTGCTAGATTGTTTACTCATTACTTTAATGAAATAAAATAAAAATTAATTCATTTATCATTTAATTTGGCCAATAACAAGCAGTTTAGAAATAAAATAAAAATTAACTCATTTATCATTTAATTTGGCCAATAACAAGCAGTTTAGTTAAAATTTTGGGAATATTCAAAAAAAACATAAAAATTAGGTTAAAAAAAAATGGTAAGACTTCGTCTAAGACAACCATGGCTTAAATGGTTCTAAATTGTCTGTACTATCTTCGCCTTAAAGCTTTGCACCCAGCTTCCAATCATCCTGTATAGGTACCTATATAAGAAAAGACCTACTAATCCCAATATACCCCAATTTTTATGAACCACCATGTGTAATGATAATAATTGAAAACACCACCCACGTCAAAAGACGTGGTTTCTCATGGCTCATTGGAGACTGTCCACCATGGTAAAATCATTCGTAAAACGGTTCCGCATCAATTTGAATTGCCTTCGGTCACAGTACCGTAAACCTCGGTAAACTAGCGTTAATAATTGACTTACTATGTTTAACTGATGACCGTGAGTTAACTGCACAGTCGAATAGTTTAAAGACGCCGCTTATCGAATAGTGCAGCTGGCGGTTCACAGGCAAATCATTTATGCTCTCCTACAGACAGGCACGACGCGACGGTGCGACGCGATTCTGGTAGAACAATTTCCATGAAGTTTTCATAGAAATTGTTCTACTACAGTTGCGTCACGCCTGTCTGCGAGAATTATGTTGTTGTTCAATTGGATTTCAGTTTGGGACTGTTGCGTGTGGAATGGCGTCTGATGGACGGTCCAGTGTTTTTACAACTATGTTGGGGTGGGATTCAGTTCAACAGACGCAGCTATTAGTGTTTTATATAATGTAGAGCAACTGCTATAATTACTTATTGCCAAGGATTTCACTTCAGTTTTGTGACCAGCCGTCTGACTGACACTTCATCAACTCTCCATGGAGATGTTATTGTTGGTGAATACTGCGGATAGAAATGTATGAAGGAAGACATGCTGCGTTGACCTTAAATAAACTGGGATAAGATTTAAAATATTTCGTAGTATATGTCTGTCAGGCTTTCTGACTACAGTCATCTGACTAAAATATTCCTGAATGGCGGCCGAGACAGGACGGTATAAACTGTTTTCCCATGCATTAATTCCATGGGTACATTTCTTATAATAGTTACTATAGCAAGTAAATGTGGTAACAGTAACAAATTTCGTATTTCTACACTTTGATAATTAATTGCCTACTAATTATTAATGCTGTGTGTATTGATTGTTTTCATTATTCAGCTCAGATAAATTCTTATACAAAGGTTCTGATTATTTTTTCTATAGAACTCACGAATAAATGACATGCCTAATCGTTATGTTTCTTTTTTTACCGTTATCTTATCTTCACGAACAATGCATTACAAAGGAAGATTAAGAGATGATTCGCTCCGCCAAGCATGACTGTAAACAAATAAGAACATAATTATCTTTATAGTAATCCTTTCAATCAATGGTTTTTGTGCCGCTTGTCAATGGTACTTGTCACTGTGTTCTTTAAGGTTCGTGCAACGCGACACCGGCACCGGTAATTGTGCTACGTAAGTTTTCGTAGAAATTATTTGTTAGAGTCGAGTCGCGCTGTCGCGTCGCGCCGGTCTGCACGCTTTATAAAGAAGAGAGAGAGGTACACGTAGTCAGTGCATATTCTTATTAACTAGGGTAACAACATTCTTGCCAAAGACTCGTTAGAAATCATCGATTTAATCAACTACAGATGGGTTTCGTCGAAAAAATGATTTTATTTTTGACCTTTTAGTTATGGTTTCCCCACAAAAATTCGAATACCACTCTACCTGCTATGTAAATTTTAATAACAGTGTCAGGAACTGAAGTCGAGACTAAGTAGGAAAATACGTATTATTGAAGCTAACTCAAAAATGACGAACTTCCATATCAACTTCCATCCCCTGTTTAATCCTTTTAGGGGACTAATTTTCAAAATTCCGTCCTTAGCTTCGTTATGTAAGAAAGTCTTGTGCAAAATTGCATGCTTCTAGACCCAGCCGTTTAGCCTGTGCGCCGTTGCATTAACTTTCTGTTCGGGGGATCCGATTTAGATTACAACTCAGTGAACATTCAGATCTAATACATACATCTAAGGTAGCTTTTTATGATTGTTACTTCAAAAACCATTGGACAAATTTCACAAGATGCAATGATATCTAGATTCAATTCCATACTTTTAAGTTTATATTAACCCGTACCAATCTGCCTAGCCTTTTCCCAACTATATTGGGGTCGGCTTCCAGTCTAACCGGATGCAGCTGAATACCAGTATTTTACATGGAGCGACTGCCTATCTGACCTCCACAACCCAGTAACTGGGTAATACGATACCCTTTGGTAAGACTGGTTGTCAGACTTTCGGGCTTCTGACGACCCGTAACGACTGTCAAAGATCCACGAATGACAACCGGGACCAACGGCTTAACGTGCTTTCCGAGGCACGGAGGAGTCTCGGTATGTAAAGATGGTCACCCATCCACAGACCAACCCCGGCAAGCGTAGCTTAACCTGACGGATCGACCCATGCGGCAGTTACTACTTAGCCACGAGCTCCTCTATTAACCCGTACCCTTATTACGTAATACAAGATTAATCCATTGCTTCATAAGTTCAAAAAAAAAACTGCTCAACAACGTAAATACGTTAAACTGTCAAAATGAAACAAATTTGTCATAATCGTTTTCGAAAATGTGTTGCGTAATTAGCCGGAGTCTGGATTTGTGCTCGGTTGATGGCAATAGACTTGCCCCCTATTAAATGGGACTTAAACATAGCTGGCGAAATGTGGGTGTACTGGAACACTTCTTCTTAATACAGGCGTGATGTTATGTGATGTTAGCTTCTATTAGATTCGCAGAAGGTAAGGTAAACACGCCTTTATCAGAATCGCATCATTGTTTATTCTCGCAGTGGCACGTCTCGCCCATTAGATACCACCGAGGTCTCATTATGCTGCTAAAAAGTTTGTGTACGTGTTTTTAGATACGGCAATAGTACCTATTCACTGATGCAGAGTTATTTTCTATTTTGTTAGTTAGAATTAATTAATGTTTTACATCTTTCGTTTTATTTGTTCTATAAGTTTGCTTGCATGCGTGTTAAAGAAATCATCTCTTTATTTTCCTGGAAACATAAAATAAGTATGTAATAGGGAACAACTTTTTACCCGCAGCAGAATGGAGTGCTGGTGTAATAAGGTAGATACAAGTAGGAACTTGAGATATAACAGTTTTTTTTTCTGAAATGACATCGCATCAGTAATAACTCTGCACTCTATTTCTAAACTTGTTTGTTTTTGTTGAAACTGTCATAGACTCCTCGTTTATCTTGTCTTGGCACATAGTAGTATTATTTTTAATTATGATGTATGTTAATAATCGTGATAATAATAATGATTAACGTTCCGTGCGTCAGGAAGATAGTTATTTATTTTGCGGTATTACCGCGATTGGGGCGAGTGTGCCAATGTCCGGCGGGAGCAGCGTGTGCGCGTAATTAACTATTTAACGATCAGCTATATTTGTGCCAGACTATTTGTCTGAAACTTTACGATATTATAATGTAAAGTAAACAGTCAATATATCAGAACTATTCATGATGCGTATCAGCGCGTTAAAGTCCACTACTGAAGTTATGATTCTTTAGAAAATTATGGGATCTTCTATAGTTGGCGAAATGTGGGTGTAAGTCATCTCTACCAATCCCTTCGACGAAAGAGAAGACGTGCATAGCATGCATAATTATCGTGTATTGTCCCCACCGTTGGGACACAGGCCTCTTCATTTCGAAGAGAGCGGGCTGCAAGCTACGACGCGGGCCCAGTGCGGGTCGGTAGATGTCATATTTCTTCGAATTTTCGGTTCTGGGACATGATGGTTTCCTCACGATGTTTTTCTTCACCGTTTTGAGAGCAGTCATGGTTAAATTATTTACGAAAAGTGAAGCGCCTGCCTGAGTTCGAACTCACGACCTAAATTCGTAAGTCGGGGCCTTTACCACACTGCTCTCTCTACTGTAATTTTTATTTTGGAACACTAGGTTGAGCCGGTCTCGTGGAGGTCCTTAATCGTTATTAAACAATTTGTTATCGGGGTCTATGCTGTTTTATTTTATTGATTACTTATTATTTGATTATTATGAACACATTCGCGAATACTGGCGATCATTTAGTCGTCAACTTACTACATCTGTGCAAAGAAATGGCGTTTTCCTTGAAGGAAGATATATGGATGGAATTTTAATAACTAATTTGGACAATAACAGATATAATGCAGATAATGTCTAGATGGAGCAAGCACTTGCTTTGCATTCATATTTGAATTATAAATAGCATTAGGAGATATTATTGCAAATAGCAAGTACCATTCCCAGTGAATGTAATACAGATCTACATTACTTGTAAATAACACGGCAAATATTTCAGTTCGTTAGCAAAGCGTAGCGGTGGGAATAGTGAGATAAGATGAGATAGGTATCTTACCTATATTTGATTGTTTATTAGATTATTGTCATGTGTCATTAGATTATTTTCTGTTAATAATTATCGTTGCTGTATGATTTAGGTCTTACCTACCGTTTTAGGTAATGCAAAATAAGATTAATCTTCAAACGTAGGTTTAAACGCAGACATTTTCAATATCAAACTTTATTCTGACTACAGTAAAGTTCCTAATACAAAAATTGGTTTCTACCAAAATAAAAACCTTATTTTGTAATAAGACCGATACAGTGTGTTCATTATAATTTACTTGACCCGTGACGCGATTGCTATCACTGAATTTTGTAGTCATGTGATTGGTATTACCGTTCTGTCAGTCGCCATTTTGAACTCCATATTGAAACTAAGATAGCTAAATTCAGTGCTAACAATCGCGTCACGGGTCAAGTTATAATGGACACACTGTACTTTTGAAATATTTTGTTTTATAAATTCCCAAAACATTTTCTCTAATTTTGTCATAACAGTGGTTGATCGAAGGACAAGCTACGCTTACCGCGGTCGGTTCGTGGATGGGTGACCATCCATTACACATCGAGATCCCTTCCGTGCCTCGGAAAGCACATGCCGTTGGTCCTGGCTGTCATTCGTAGATCTTTGATAATCGTTACGGGTAATCAGAAGCCCAAAAAGTCTGAGAACCAGTCTTACCGCCTCAACCTAGTAACTAACTGGTAACACGATAGTTACCTAGTGACTGGGCTGTGGTGGTCAGATAAGCAGTCGCTCCATGTAAATTACTGGTATTCAGCTTCATCCGGTTAGACTGGAAGCCGACCCCAACATAGTTGGAAAAAGGCTAAGCAGATTGATGAGATTAGACAACTATACCTACAAAAACTTGCTGTGAAGTGACTTATCTTTAGTAGGTATGTATATAGGCTTGGGTGATGAGAAGATCATATTGTATCTTTTATAATCTAAAGGACTGCTGTGTCCTATAGGTACTTAGTTATGTCTGTATAAATAACTTTATCGTGCCTATTTACCCTTGATAACAATTATGGTGCATGCGAATATGAATCAGTCAGTCTGAAAAACATGATATTATATAAACATGTTTACATTAAGCATGCTGTGATATTTTTAAATTCATAAAATAATTGCCTTTAGAAAATGGTAAAGTTAATAATTTACTAATAACAATAAAACGATACACAAACAAGAATCTTTGTGTATTGTTTTATTGTTATTTTCTCATCATCTGCCTAGCCGTTTCCCAACTACGTTGGGGTCAGCTTCCAGTCTAACCGGATGCAGCTGAATACCAGTATTTTATATGGAGCGACTGCCTATCTGACCTCCACAACCCAGTAATTGGGTGACACGATACCCCTTGGTAAGACTGGTTGTCAGACTTTCGGGCTTCTGACGACCCGTAACGACTGTCAAAGATCCACGAATGACAGCCGGGACCAACAGCGTGCTTTCCGAGGCACGGAGGAGTCTCGGTACGTAAAGATGGTCACCCATCCACAGACCAACCCCGGCAAGCGTAGCTTAACCTGATGGATCGACCCGTGCCGGCAGTTATTACTTAGCCACGAGCTCCTCTTTATTGTTATTTTCTAATAAATAAATAATAAATATCGTTTTATTTGGGACAACATAAGATCCATTTTTGTTAGTAAATGACTTATACACTAGGATTAGTAACAAATTTTATCGGATACTCGTATAATTTAGTGAGTCATGTACTTACGAGGCATTTCATGAGGACAATGATTCCGCATGAGATGCCTCAGCACAGGAGCTCTCGTGTCCTCAGCCACGACTTTCAGGATGCTATTGTCACTCCCCCGAATCCTCCTCACAAGCGATGCCACCTTTTTCCTGATGATGGCATGGAAGCCATCTGTCCCCGATTGGGCAAACATCCCCGAGGCACTGCAGAAACGAGGGAGCTTCAATATCATCCTGAAAACATTGTTATATTGGACGCGCAAGGCATTTAGCGTCCCCCGAGAACAGCTGAACCACAGACTTCCCGTGTACAGGCCCTGACAGTACGCTTTGAACAATGTTATTTTGACCTGATCGGTACAACGAAAAAATCTGCGCGCCAGCATATTCCCGCGGACCGCCAACGCCCTGCGCTCCCTCTCCACGTCATCATCGTCTTTAAGGTCGTCGACAAGTATATGGCCCAGATATTTGAACTTGGTGACCTGCTTAATATTAGCGCCGTTCAAAGTTATCATAGACGTGGTGTCTGTGCACTTGCCGGTGGCCTTGAAGACCATGAACTCGGTTTTCTTTATGTTATACAACAGACCATGTGAAGCGGCGTATTTCTCACATACCTTCAGCATTTCCCTGATTGACCTCGCAGTCGGGCCCAGCACCACCATATCGTCCGCGTAGCTGATGTTGTTCACACAAACACCCCCTACTCGGCAACCGACACGCATGGCGCTGAGCTCGACTATGAGGTCATTTATATACAAATTGAACAGTTTTGGCGAGGACAACCCTCCCTGTCTCACCCCGCATTCCAACCTGTATGAATCCGAAAGGCAGTTTGACCACCTAACACAATTAGCCTGATTTGAGTACCAGTATTGGAATATTTTCAGTATCTCTGCCGGTATACCCCTGTCCTTCATCTTCCTCCAAAGCACATCATACGAAACGAGATCGAAGGCCTTGGAGAGATCCAAAAAACAGGCGTACACCGGAGTCTTCCGTTCAGTGTAGTACTGGACAGTGTGCTTAAGAACCAGAATCGCGGTTTCAGTTGAAAGTCCAGGTCTGAACCCGAACTGAGCGTCATGTATCTGTATGTATTTGTCCAGACAAGACTCAAGCACACTATCCAATACCTTGGCTACAGTTGTCGCGAGAGAGATCGGGCGATAATTATTTTTGTCCGATATGTCTCCTGTCCTGTTCTTCACTATGGGCACCACAGTAGTCTTCATCAGGTCATCCGGTAAGTATGAATGAGTAATGCACATATTGAAGAACATGGACAGGACCCTCGGCACATGAACACCAGCATATTTTAGGTGCTCAATACTGATGGAGATTTTATTTATTTTATTAGGGTATTGTGAATTTGTGATTGGTAGTTAGAATTGATATTGAATTATGCGACGAAGCCTCTGAAAATAATACGAAGCAAATGATTACAGGTTGATAATAATCATATAAATAATATAAATTCTGATGATAAGGACTTAAATTCTGTGTCACCTAATCATCTCATGTTCATGTGATAAGTAAATATTTCCCTTTTCGGCTATAAACCTAGGTAACATATTTTTGATTCTTTAAAAAAGGATACTACATACCTATTTATTACTCACAATTGATTTCACAATTCCACGTTAATATTAACTCAGGGCTATGTTCACCAACATTCAAACCACCCGGTAAGGTATAAATAATAATAATAATTATTCATTTATTTCAGACATGGTCCATACAGAATATAAAAATTTAAAACATGTACATTAAAATAATCAATAAAAAACAAAATTACATTTACATATTAGAAATAAAAAATAATAAAACATTTGGTTTCATCATTTCAGCCGAAAGATGCCCACTGCTGGTCATAGCCCTCCCCAAAGCACCGCCAATTCGACCGATTTTGTGCTTCCCGCATTGATTTACTTGTCAAATTTCCTCCTAAGGAAATTATAAATATAGAACTTATTAAATATTTAATCAGTTGATTTAAATGTTGGCGAACACAAGGCTCAGTAAATTTAATAATATGCTATAATGTAGTTATTAGTTTATCATATCACAAGCTTACCGTCAGCACTACATTGTGTTGTAACATTTACACACTAACTTCAAAGTCAGAACTCGTGTTTGTAAATAATTTGTCTTCGTACAATCTTATATTTCCGTCTGTACACGTAGCTGCAGCTTCCGGTGGAATTTACGATGATGACGTCATTGTACTTATATAAATTATGACGTCATTAAATACTCGCTGATAAATCATCTCGTTAGTTATGTTTGGAGACAAGCGCAGAAAATACAGAAGTTTCATTAGTTTTGCAATTCTGCGTATTCTTGCGTTTTCCATAATGTTTATTGTCTTGAAAAGTGTATATTTTTTAAAGGGCTTGGTGGAAAGAGTGATTCTAGTATTGTCGCCAGCAGGTCCTCAGTAGCTGTCGCTAGCTGCCAGGTTCCATGATGATCCCATCGAATTTTCGAAGACGCAATCAGTGATTAATTTCATTTCGTTTACTGTCTTTAGGTTAAGGATGTTCAACCTTGTATAGCTGACAAGTTTGGAAAAATGGTGGTGCTTTAAATAATTGGATCGCCAAATATACCTAATCTGTTACAATCTCCCTCAACTTATGAATAAATTTAGGCTTCTTGGTCTATCTGCGTTATATAATGGTCGTAGGTTTTTAACGTCTGCTTTACTGCCCTATAGTTTACGCTCCACATATGGGCAGGCGAGTAAGTCCAACTGTATGATTATTTACGAGTTTTGTTAGTACACCGGCTGCTTTGATTATTTTATGCCTATCTTTACAATGGACGGTAAAAATAAGCTCTATATTCTGAAAGCTGAAACTATGTAGGTACTAGTTTCGGCTTTCCTCGATTTTATCACATAAAATGAATTTATAGAAATTATTTTTGGTTTATCGTGTTAAGTACCGCTCTTGGGGCATTAAAACATTGAATAGGTACTTACAGGACTTGTAAACTTATTTTATCGGGCCAAAATTAACCAATTTACATTGCTATCGAAAAATGGTGCATGACAAAATCGACAAAATCTTCTTTATTCTTTCCACAGCTTGCCTAAATTTATTATTTCGCAGGATTGCACGGTTTCGTCAATCAATATTCTGTAGGCTAGCTTATCCAATTTTTTTATTGTGATCAGCCACTGTACTCTTAAGATATTGCTTTAACATATGTGCATATTTGATGACCAATAAGAAAATTCTATTAATATAGTGAGAGTATTTACCCTGCTCCCATTTACGTGAAACGAAACTTACATAAATAGAAAGAATATATCTGCGTATACAGCGATTAAATCGTAAAACACAGAAAGGAGTATCTACTGTAAGTACGACTAATATCATATTATCTGAGAAGATCGGATTTTGTCACAACTGTCCCCTTGTTTTTTTATTACCAAACTGAAAAATTGGTCAAAGATTTTTCCAAGAAACTTGGTAGGTACGTATTTTAATAATTACCAACAAAAAGTGCATTAGTTTCAAGTGCTTATAGTAATATTCTTCATGCACCGTTGATACAGAGTGCGGAGGTCGAAGTGCTGCGCTCTCACAGTCACTTGTCCTGACTTAACCTTTGTCCGACTCGTCTTGAAGCTAGGGATGTCAACTAAAATAAGACTGAATTTGATTATAAATGCTTCATAGGATACGAAGCATGAATAATCAAAGCCAGTCTCTATCATGTATAAAGATCATCTTAATGTATGTATATACATACATTAAGATGATGTTTATACATGATAGAGACTTATATTGCAACTAAAAGTAGGTTTTGATTTGGATGTTTGTTTTGTTGTGTTGACTCTTTCACGTTATTACTCGTAGGTACACTTTGTTTTGTTTTGGAGAACCACAGTAGTTACATGTTATGTTTGGTTACAAAGCTGGAAGTTTCATCGAAACGATTTTAATCTAACATCCTTTGAGAAACGCTTACAAACATTAAAATAGTGAAACTTAATATTACACAAAACTGCAAGGTAGGTGGAATTTTCAGTTAATAACGTAGACAGGTACTATTCGTTTCTCAACAACTTATGTGACATCACGCCTGTATTCTCCGAAGGGTTATTTAGAGGTGTACCTATAGAACATCCACATTTCGCCAGTTATGTTTGAGTCTTATGTAATGGGGGGCGAGCCTCCTGTCATAAACCGGGCACAAATCCAGACTCGCGGGCTGCTACTGAAATTCCAGATTTAAAAACCCAATAAAAAATTCTCGAGCCGAGAATCGAACCCAGGGATTTCAAGCTTAGCAGTAGCGCTTGCGACCACAAGACCAACGAGGCAATCCACCTTTTTTATGGTTCCGTAGTAAACAGAGAACCCTCATAGTTTCGCCATGTCCGTCTGTTTGTCTGTCTGTCGGTCTCTCTGTCTGTATGTCGGCGGCTTAGCTCAGAGATCTTAGTAAGTACTAATTAGCTGTAATTTGGCATGGGTAGGTATATATGATATTAATCATGCCGACAAAGTGGTAAAATAAATATACATATTTTTTTTATTTACCTCGTCTACACGTAAAGTGGTTTTGTTTTTGTTTAGAAAGATCGTTAAATAATATTGTAACGGAACCCTTCATTGTGCGTGGGCCGACACGCACTTGTCACGCACTTGCCGGTTTTTTTTTAAAGTTCTTTTACGACAGTTGTTCTAAAAGAGCTCTTTTAAAAAAAAATTATCGCAATGAATAACTTAGGCATACCTAAGCATGTTTCATGAGCTCACAATGTAGAACAATTAATGATGTCACGATTTATCAAACGTTTAAGAAGTGAAAACCCTACGCGTTCATTACACTCTCAGGGCCGCCACATAATCATGTTAAGATTTTTTGCCACGATCAGCGATGCATTGTTGAGTCGCTACTAACCATCAGTTATTATCAACTTATCAGTTAAAGTTACGGATAACGAATGGTAGGAAGTCTCATTTGCATCGTGTGATCATGCATGCTCGTTCATGTGACTTCTATTGCATGCTATTAATATTTTATGACTATTTTATGAATACTTTTAATGAAATCGAAAGTTATGGTCTAGAGAAACAAAACAAACGTGCCTTTAATTGAGGTTGTTAGAATATTGTCATCATTTTGCATTTAATTACCTAGTAACCAATGTTGTGGAGTTATCTATAGATAGTGCAATCCACGATGACGCGCCCCACTCCGCTCCGCTCCGTACTAAAGTACAGCTTACAGTACAGTAATCGCGGAGTGAGGCGCGTCGTCCGTCGTGGATTGCACTATCTGTACCTATGTAACTTTCTGTGAAAGAATACCGCTTCAGTTGTAAGTTGCTCAGTCATTGTTCTAACTAAGCCTTCCCAGTTTATCGGCTTAGAAAAACATAGTCTAAAATCGTGTATCGCCTCATTATTTTTGATGTAACAAGAACTTCTTTTTTATTTCATACCACAATCAGCTGCTTCTGCAACTATTTCCGTTATCTGCCACTATTTCAAAGTTGGGTATCGGAAGTCACACACTATACCAGCAACAGTAGGTAACCTAATTGCGTAACACTTTCAATCACTATTTTTTAAGGATTATTCATTTTGAAAATTCGTCCTCTCTACAACGTAAATAACGCAAAAAGAATACAATTCACTTATCATGAGAAATACAAGTTAATCTTAATACTAAGGTGTGGGGTAATTGTGTAATTATCATTATACAGCTGCATCGGGTTAGACTGGAAGCCGACCCCAACATAGTTGGGAAAAAAGGCTAGGCAGATTGATTGATTCCTAATTCCTGATTTGTGGTTTCAGCTAGATAGTGTGACGAGACTGGAAGAAATAGTTAGGTCGATAATGATCACCAGTTACTTTCATACAAGCGAAGCCACGGACATGTAATAAATCGGATGCGACATGTTTTTGCTGCCCGCTACGCGCAGTCATGCGTCCAGATGTGCAGTCACAATAATAATTATGCACTTTCCTTCTGTAACACATTTTTCTCATCAACTTTCAGCACGTAAATACTTGACGTTCTTTATTGATAATTAATCTTAAATTCACTGACAGGACAGCCTAAACCGCTGGGTCTAGAAGCATGAAAATTTGCACAAGAGTTCCATATAGGTAGGTAAAAGACAATAAATAAAGAATAATATATATTTGGACACAGTACGTGAAACATTTATTAACAAAATAAAAAAGTGAAAATAATCTGATAGCAATAATAGTGTGTGACTCACGGCCGCGCCAAAAAGGTTCATTTCAGCATTAATGCCAGACAAATTGATACAGATGGGACACTCCGCAAAATCAGTTAAATAAAAAGTCTCAGTAGTTCGAATAAGAAATCTTGGGAACCGAAAACCGAAAACTGACAAACTATTTTCCATGCGTACTTGTCATTATAACACCGGCTTGCGCTCACCTGTTCGCAGAATGATAGATGCCGACAGTTGGACTTTTGAACATATTGATATTATTGCATGTTCTCCCAGTAAGTTCAAATGTCTTATTGATTTATGTGTAAAAAATATACATGATAACATGATAGTTAAGCAAGTTTAGTTTTTAATAAACATAACATAACACAACGCCTTGTTTCCCCGAAGGGTTGGGCAGAGGTGTACCTGTAGTACACCCACATTTCGCCAGTTATGTTTTTTAAGTCCCATGTAATAGGGGGCGAGCCTATTGCTATTTACCGGGCACAATTCCAGATTCCGGGCCACTACTGAGAAATTTATGTTGGAAAAACCCAATAGTTTTTAATATTATTGTGTATTATTTTATTATCCTAGCTTTTAATTATTTGCTATACTTAAGACGCAAACAAAGAAAAAAAACACTAAAAAGCAATTTGGAGGAAAATATGCACAATACATCCACGCAAAACAGCCATCGCTCACCATAATGCTGGAACCCTTTGCGAGACAGCCCCAGCGCTGGTTTTCAGCGACAGTATATTATATTCCACAGTTAATCTGTAAACAGCGTTGTTCAAATGTTATGTGTATTTCTCTTTCTATACTTTATATTGTAGCTGTTTGTTGATACTTTTGAATAAAATAAAATAAAAAACTACAGAATCTTGGAATAACGGCTTCTTCTTCAGCTACACATCGATCGAAGTGTTAGATATGCCAAGATGGTCAGCTGCAGTTCCATACATTTCTATTGATAACATATAATTAGGAAAACCATCAGGTTAAGCTACGCTTGCCGGGGTTGGTCCGTGGTTAGGTGACCATCTTAAAATACCGAGACTCCTCCGTGCCTCGGAAAACACGTTAAGCCGTTGGTCCCGGCTGTCATTCGTGGATCTTTGACAGTCGTTACGGGTCATCTGTAGCCCGAAAGTCTGACAACCAGTCTTACCAAGGGGTATCGTATTATATAGGCAGTCACTCCATGTAAAATACTGGTATTCAGCTGCATCCGGTTAGACTGGAAGCCGACCCCGACATAGTTGGGAAAAACATATAATTGCGAAAACAGTAATTTTGCAGAGGTCAATGCGTGGAGGTGGATGTAGGATATTCCGCTTACTAATTAAATCTTCCGATTTACAAAGAAAGAAAGAAAATAAATTTATTTGACTCAGGTCAAGGCACACAATATTCACACAAAAACAAAAAAAAAAAAAAAAAAAAATATAATTGAATTGTACCGTGTGCCTCACGGCTGCGCCAAATAGGTTCAGCATAAATGCCAGATAACTAGTGTTTGACGCTGGTTTAAAGCGAAGCGAAAGCGATGGCTAATCGATTTTATATTTGTTTACGAGTCGAGTTGCACTAGTGCTTTCATTGCATAGATATTACTAATGCTCCTAAACCTTTGAACTGTTTTTTATACCGTAAGGCTGCGATTCCACCAGAGATGAGCGAGGATGTGTAGCGAGGGATGTGTGTGAAACTAACCAATATCATCGCTTCACTGTCATAGTTTGAGCTGAGCTAGCATTGTTATTGGTTAGTTTCACACACATCCCTCGCTACGCATCCTCGCTCATCTCTGGTGGAAACGCAGCCTAAAGATGACGATTTACTGAAAACCAATGTACTTCGGTGGTGGTGTACAACTACATAAAAAAAAAACGGATAAAGCATTTGAAAAGCATTGCCACCGTCAAAAAAAAACGCATCGTGAAAAAAGACGATTCGTCAAAAATCATGAATCGTCCTCGTGTGAACGAGTCCTAAGATGGAAGGTGACCAGCAGCAGCAGGTGATTACCTGTCTTGATTTATTTCTTGTATTCAGTACTGATACTCACATACCTACCTTTCTTTGATCAAGAGGTCAGTCATGCTGACGAACAGATAGGTACCTTATTGTGATGCAACTTCCGTTGGACTGTAAAGAGATCCCCGTTCCCTTGAAAACCAATAAAACAGAGATTTATGTCCCCCAAATTAGGAAAACGGCTTGATCTTCGAATTTTACAAACAATTCTGTTGATTGCATTTGCTTTATGCGATTTTGAACATAAAATGACGCTAATTACAAAAACAAAAAACAAAAGTGCTTTATATTTATCAAAAAAAAAGAAGATTTCTTGTAAAAATGTGTTTGGAAGTCATTCCACCATCTGATATCTTCGTTATTTTAATATTGGTTACAGACTTTTAGGTAGGTCTAAAATAGGTACTATGTAGGCACTACTAGTACGCAATATAAGGCTGTCAGGGACATCGACGCGAAAACTGTTACCATGGATTCAGTAGGCATGATTCTGAACCCCGTGCGCTGAAATTTATCGTCGGTTATTAAAAATAAATCTACTGTTGCACAAAAAAGTTAATTACCTACGCGGTTCAAATGTATGGAACAGCTGTTTTTTTTAAAATAACCTACAAAAAATGCCAACGCAGAGGATTTCAGAATCATGTACTGAATTTATAGTAACAGTTTGCCACCCTGTATACTCTTCAAAGCGTTTTCTTTGCCGATGTGTTTTTATCTTTTGGGTGCGCTACAATAGCCTTCATGAGTGGCGATCGTCAGGCGCACCCTGCACAGCCCCCGCAACTACTTACTATCTTGATAATTTTCAGTACGGCATAAATTATTTTAATAGTTCATGCCAATAGGTACGATAGATTTTTCTAGTTTTTGACTGTTTTATTTTCGGATAACTCTTTGAAATAACGCAAAATTTAGTCTCGATTTCATAGCATAAAAACGTAGGTAGCGTCCATCAGACGAACTTAGTGGCTATAAAAAATATACAGCTAATATATACAGGGGATTGTTTATTAAAGTGTTCGTAAGCCAGGCGTAAATCTAGGAGCGTTCATTTACAGGCAAATATGATGATGATAGCTACCAAATTAGACCTTCGCGTGAGTGAAGATATTATAGGAAGGTACCGGCTTATGATTTACATAACTACTTATTTAATAAAAATGTTACCCGTAGGTAGTAGGTAGCTGTAAAGATAATGACATTATGATATTATTTTAATTAAGCAATGCAGATCACGTAGCTACGTGTTTGACGGTATAATTACCTATGGTGTTAGTTAAATCAAAAGTGTTCACATGAGAACTTGAAATAACGCCCCAAGGGGATTCCGGTGTTACACGTCTCTGCTTTCTCTAAAGGCGTGTAGGCATGAACGAACCAAACATGGTGAACACGAACATCATACGAACATAGTTCGACTTATGTTCGTGCTCAACCGCCCCGCTCTCTTTAGTAGCTATGGATTCGAAATTGGATCGCCATGAAAATTTTTGACGAAATGTGGCGCAACCAATGGTCGCACTGCCAAAAAATGTACCTATGGTTGATTGCGCAACTAATCGGACGCATGGTGAGATACCCACCATAAAGCTGTGTATATTTTGCTGGCAGCGCGACCAAGGTTGCTCCACCGTGGTGTCTTAGTGAGATATAAGCCTAAATACTAATCATTTATAACACGTCAAACTATGCTCAAATAAAATCATTACTTGCTTGTCATAATGTAAACATAATTAGCATTTCACCTTGTTATCGCTATTAAGCGGTGAATGTCAAGTATTTCAATGTTTTTCAAACATTGGTTGATTGAACTGCCAAAAATCTAGGGTCAGACAAAATGACTCTATTATTTTAATTCTTAATTTTAATATAAACTTTTCGATTATTGCTCGGTACTTACCAGGTTTTTATCTCATCAGGAAACTGCAGCTCCGCAGTTAGCATACCTGTGGGTATTTTTATTACTTAGGTACTTGTAAAGGCGCTCATTCACTGGGAGTATTCGCCTGTAAAGTAACAGCCCAAGATTCCACTGTCACGGCTAGGGTTTTATAAATAGACTGCGCAGGGCGTCAACTGCTAGGTAGTGTAGAGAGATAATTGAAACCAGCAACACGGTAAAGTCGCGGGTAAAGGTTACATTATATGTGAATGCTCCCGGTGAGAGAGCGCCTTTAGAGGCACAAATACACAAATTGACTGCAATTTTATCTCCGCATGCCAAGCATAAACAAACCATCAGTCCTGTTTAAATCTACTCAGGAACATAAATCAATCCGCTCTCATTATTTGGAAACGCCACAATGAACTCAAGTACCTACCCATCTACACAATTATTTTTTAACTGCCACATTACCGTTGTCTAAACTCTTTTAATGCTAATTCCACAATAAAAATAGCGTGTGTACAATGCTTAGTATTTCACAGGGAAGTGAATTTTCCGTGAGAAACCGTGGCATTATGGTTTGTGTGATCGTACGGCTCTGCGCTTGCGCTTCCTCAGTAATTAAGTGAAAGGCGGTAAGTATTCGTAAGTTATTGTCTGTCGTCGAACAAAATACCGGTAATTGCCTTATCTTTGGTAATAAGTCACTATGAGTCTCATTCGCGGTTTTTTCTTCGTTAATTAAAGTTCTCATGTACGATGTTCGACGTTCCCATGGAATTCTCGTGTGTTATGGAAGTGAGGGCGAAAAAAGTTTGCATTGTTTCTTGTGATAATGATGGTACCTTTACTGATTACGATCGTGTAATAAAAAGTATCCAGTAGTTATTAATGTGGGAACTTACGATAATTTACAAACTCATGTCTTGCGCGACTGATGATCATCAAAATCTCAATTTTTTCAACATTCGTCCAGACAACACAATGATCAAAAGGATCCCTAATTAAATAAACAAACAATGAAATTCCAGGGAATTAAACGATTTGTTGTTCCATTTCAGTGCTAAAAATAGGACTCTTTGCGGCACGCCACTGACTCGAGGCTCACCTTTACGACCCATTTACTTGCGGACACCTTGAACGAATTCTACCGATCATTCGCTTTGATATTTACGAAAACAACTGAAAAACATCCCGCTAATGTCTCGTGCCAAATACTCAGTTGGTTTTGGCTCAATTAAATATTGAGCATGAAAGTCCTTGATTGCGAAGGTGGGCAAATATTTATGAGAACTAATTCTCAGTTTTCGTTTTAAGTGTGGCTTCATAATCGATTGCAATGCAAGAGTTGACGTCATACTTCTGCACATAAAGTAGGTCAGATCTTGATTCCGTTAAATTATGTGATCCAGACGGCCTGGATCTGTGGATTTGCTGGAAGATGATTGATTTGACTGAGAATAACAAATTGGCCAACAATATGAAGACACTTCTCCAAGCTTGTGAGGAACATAGCTCCTAAAGCGGTAGATTGAAAACAGTATCTAAGTATACTAAGAGTAGTATACGGTTTCTGCAAAAGAATAAGTTTAGTTAGTAGGTTAACCTACCTCTTATTCTGGCGGTAAAGTGACTATTTCATTGAACTAAGACAATGGCCTGGTCCACGACTAGACTGATGGCATTTCAAGCTAACCATCATTCGTAGCATTCAAGACTTAATACAAGTTTGCGTGTGACCCATGTTTAGCAACTTTAAGACCATCGTCATCAGCTGGATATAGGCCTCCTTCAAGCATTACCACTTCGACCGGTTCTGTGCATCTTACATCCAGCGGGTTCCTGCGTTCTTCGCAAGGTCACCGGTCCATCAAGTGGGAGACCTTCCAACGCTACGTCATCCGGTATGCGGTCGCCACTCCAGAACCTTTCGGTCCCATCGGCCATCTGTTCTGCGATCAATGTGCCCTGCCCACTGCTGTCACTGCAGTTTGGCAATATTCTTCGGGCAATGTCAGTTACCTTGGCTCTCCTGCGGATCTCTTCATTTCTGATGCGATTGCACGTAGGGAAACTCCAAGTATCCACTCCATGGGCACGCCACTATTGCGGCGATAAGTCCCCTCTTTGAGGAGTGGCTGGAGAGGCGCCACGGCGTCCTCACCTTCCGCCTGACGCAGGTCCTCACCGGACACGGCTGTTTCGGGAGGTACCTGTTTCGGATAAGGCGGGAGGAAACGCCCGGGTGTCATCACTGCGTGGATCGCCCGGAGGACACGGTGGAGCATACGGTGGAGGTATGCCCGGCTTGGGCAGAGCACCGCCGTGTCCTCGTGGAGGCGATCGGTGGCGGGGATCTCTCGCGTCCGGCCCTGGTCCAGGCCATGGTACGGAGCGAGAGGGCATGGGAGGCCGTCACCTCCTTCTGCGAAGCAGTAATGCTCGCAAAGGAGGAGGCGGAACGCGTGAGGGAGAGGCAAATTTCGCGCCCTCACGCCCCTAGCCGCCGCAGGAGGAGACGCCCTGGGCGTCGGGAATCGATTGCCGATTCCCGGCCACCGTAGGCGCGGGCTTGCGGACGGTGAGCAATGGGTAGCTCGCCGTCCGGTAAGGACCAGGCCCGGGTCGACGGCGCGTTGTGTTCCACGCGCGCCTCAAAGAGATGTCAGCAAGTGAAGGGGTCCGATGAGACCATTGCCTGCCGGGGTTGCGGGATTAGTCCGAAAGGGATACCGTGGCCCCCTGGCATTGCACAGGCAACAGAAGGAACACGGGTGGGTTTTAGTCAGTAAGAGTCTGACACGCCCTCCCGCTCCACCCAGAGCGGGAGACGTCATTTGATGATTTCACACACAGAAAAAAAAAAAAAAAAAAAAAAAGTATCCACTCCAAGTAGCCCATTACCCTTTGTGAGCAAACACGTTAGGTAAGATAATGAACAAAAACACCTTTTTATCACATCTATTCAAAAAGAGCTAGTTTAT
The DNA here is from genome assembly GCA_963853775.1 of Xanthia togata. Lineage (NCBI taxonomy): Eukaryota > Metazoa > Arthropoda > Insecta > Lepidoptera > Noctuidae > Xanthia > Xanthia togata. The sequence goes on along the minus strand of OY970802.1, from coordinate 2,809,178 downwards.
TCTTCGTAAACAGGAACTAAAATCGCTTTTTAATCCCTAGGGACTAAAAGTGATTTGAATTTGGAATGTGGATATTGTTAGTAAAAGTTCCAATCACCAAAGCAAAGTATGGACAAGTGAATGTGCATTTGGTAAAAATGTAAATCCAAGATGACAAAATTTTAAAATTTTCATCATAGGTACCTATCGTTTTAATAGTGGTCAAAGGCGCTAAAGTCAATAGTCAGGTCAAAATGTAAATCCAAGATGGCAGCTGCGAAAATTTTGATTTTGTTTTAAATCTTGTGAGATGGAACTTCGTTCCTGATAATGGTCGGACGCGCATATGTTTTTTTTCTCATAGAGGGTAATAAAAAGTAAAGGATTAACCTATCTACTATTTTATCTCACTTAATGAAAATAAAACAGGAAAAGCAAACTAGCCGTTCGGTAGGTAAGTACTGCACTTCATTATCGCAGTCCTTATGTTTATGACTGTTCAAGATTCATGTCCATTATGCTAATACAGTATCGCGCATGTTTATACACCGCTATCTTTATATAGTGTTCAGAGATTGTAGTGTAAAAAACTGTGGTTGTAATAGTAGCTCGTGAATGTAATTTACTTTGATTATTTTCTGAAATACGATAGCCCAGTGTTAACGGCCGCAACTTACAAGTTTTAGGTCGTAAGTTCGAACCGAGACTTTGGAGGAGCTTTACTTTTGTGTAAACTATTTCATCACTGCTGCTCTCAAAACGGAGAAACGAAAACATCGTGAGGAAACCGGCATGTCCTAGAACCAAAAAAAATAAGACATGTGACATCTACCTACCCACACTGGGCCCGCGTGGTGGATTACGACCCACTCCCTCTCACTGAGAGAAAAGCAATTGAAAACAAAGTACCTGAAATTTCCATAGATAACGCCACTGACCCAGACGTCACTTGGAAGGCTTAGTAGAAAATCATTGTGTAGACTGCCAAAGAAAACAAGCTGCCTAAACCTACCATGAAACCTTTTATATCTACAGAAACAGCTGACCTAATTCTTCGTAGACATGAGTTGAAGGGAAAAAGTCTAACCTGCCAGAGCACATAAGGTTATACGACCAACTCAGCACAGAGGTCCCGAAAAGTTTCCGCAATGACTATGACCAACACATCAACAACGTCTGTGCTGATCTCGAACAGAATTCTGCGAGACATGAGACGAAAGATCTTTCCGTAAGGTCAAAGAGCTGATTAAATCTCTTAATACGAGTACGAAAACCTGCACGATCGCCGATGAAGCAGGTAAAATAATCACTGAAAAAGATCAGGTTCTGGATCGCTGGAAATAGTACTACACAACACTTTATGACACCGGTCAACTTATCACATGCAGCGCGCAGAGAGATTTATCGCCGCAAGAACCCGAAATTCTGCAGTTAGAGGTAGAATATACCCTTGGATGTCTCAAGGATAGATAATCTCCAGGTAAAGATGGAATTCCCGCCGAATTACTTAAAAACCTAGATTCTAAAGGTGTGAAGCAGATTCTAAGCATCCGCAACTGTATCTGAAAGACCAGCAGATGGCCTGAAGAGTGGACACGGACTCTGTCCACTCTTCAAGCCATCTGCTGGTCTTTGGTTTGTTCACTTAATGAAAAGGCTCTACCAAATACTGTAGCAACTACAGGACTTTGGCACTTATTCCAGATCTCAGCAAGATACTCCTTTACATAATTAACAACAGGCTAAAACACTTTCTCAAGCCACAAATTCCAGAAGAACAAGCAGGTTTTGTTAAAGGCAAAAGGCACGAGGGAAAAAATTCTGACCGTTCGCCAAGTCATTGAAAGGAGCCGGGAATTTAACAGCCCTGTGTTGTTGTTTCATTGATTGCACCAAAGCCTTTGATGGTGTAGAGTGGGACGCCTCAACATCTTATTGACCTTGTCCGATGCCTCAACATCAACAACCGCCCTTTCTTGTAAATAGACATCAACTGTTCAAATATGTTCTCCATTAAGAAAGGCGTTAGGCAGGGATGCATCCTCTCACCTCTGCTCTTCAATGTGTATGGAGAGTACATAATTCGGAAAACTCTTGAGGGCTGGGAAAAGGGGTTTGCTGTTGGTGGAAAGCGCATTTCCAATCTGAGGTACGCTGACGAGACTGTTCTTCTTGCTACAACATTTGACGACATGAAAGAGATACTACACAGATTGGAGGTAGAAAGTGGCAAATTAGGGCTTGTAATAAATAGGCAGAAAACTTCAAAGGCATCGATACTGTGGACAGTTTCGTTTATCTGGGCTCTAATATTAATAATGAAGGTAGCTGCATCCCAGAAATAAAACGGCGGAGAGCCATGGCTAAAGATGCTACGACGCACCTCCAGAACATCTGGAAAAACTGTGGTAGGTATAAGCTATAAACCCAAAGCCTATATTTTCCTTTATTGAGTTGAGACGTGGACAATTCGAGCAAGAGAAAAAAAGAGGATGACGACCAATCGTTCAAGGTTAATGTATTGTATTAGTTGTTTTAAGTTTACAATATGGTACAAAACTGAAGGAATATTCTTGCTTTCTGGAAAACAAAGTGTTATAAAATAATCCTACTAATATTACATATATTATAAATGTGAAAGTTTGTATGTGTGGTACTCAATCACAAAAAAAACTACAGCAGGGATTTTGAATTTAGCACACAGATAGTTTATAACCCTCTACAGTACCTGTAGAGGTTTTTGTTTGCATGAATTTGCCAAACATTCTCCACGATCGTTTTAAGTTAATGGCTTGGTTTTATATTAAGAGGTAAACACAATTTCATATTTAGAAGAATAGAAAAAAAATAGAGTCAGTTCGAAGAGTTGACAGAGATCAAAATACTTATTTTAAATTTAGAAAATGTTAAATAAGTACTTCGATCTCTAAGAATAATTACGACATAATTACCACTCACTCAATATGCCTTTTACTGTCCCAGTTCCGTAAACTCTTTTACGATATAAAATTTTAAAAAAAAACTGTCGAGAATTGAGGTGTGGCGTTACTCTGATGAATAACGTCACAACACAATAATCATCATAAACTGCAGGAATTTAATTTAATTTAACCATACAACTAAGTTTCTTGTCCCTGACATAATTCTTAATTACTAGTACTAAGCCATACGAATTTTGTTGTCCAAAATACGAGTAAGTGCATTAGTAGCATAATCAGCATGTCATCAGTGACAGTGCGGGTTGGTAGATGTCTTGCAATAATGTACAATTATATTATTATTCAAACTCAAACTCAAAGCATTTATTTCAATTAAACCATTTACAGGCACTTTTGAATTGTCAAGGGGTCAGTCAGTCAGAAATATGAAGCTAGTTGCCCATTCCAAAGCGTAGGTTCCTATGGAGAAGAACGGGCAAGAAACTCCACGGACACTCTTTTAAAAATATATTCTTAATTATTGTACTGCTATTCATCTGGTCCGACCCTGACAAACTAAAACTACGACACAGACAGATTGGTGATGTCCACCAGGAGAATGCTGATGTCCAATCTTTGAACAAAAGCCTCTAAGTCACAATTTTCGTAAGAGACATGTTTCGATAGCCATGAGAACTGTTATAAATCAGCACACGCTAGTATTTTTTTACGTAAACGTTCACGTTTTCTATACAATAGTACCTACACTAGTAGAATGACATAATTGAGCAGTCACATGTCAGGGTTTTTATTGACTAACTAATAATAGATTGATCAATGTAATTTGTCGACGATTATGATGTAGTAGCTGTAATATTCTATGCTGATCTTAAAGATGTCTTGTTATTAATCAAAGAAAATATCTCACGATAAATTGTTTGAATATGTACAAAACTCAATGATCACATCTAAGGGCTACTGCAATGTACAGGCAACTGAAAGAACACGGGTGGGTTTTAGTCAGTAAAAGTCTGACCCGCCCTCCCACTCCGCCCAGAGCGGGAGAAGATAATATTTGATGATATCCCACCCAAAAAAAAGGGCTACCATTGATACAAGTTGAAGTCTGTAGTATGCACTAAAAGACAAAAAAAAAACAGAAATAAATATCAGTAGGCATAAGCATATGCATGGCTTAATCAACCTATATAATATTCCCACTGCTTGGACCGATGATCTAGCGAAGGCGGGAAGGACAGAACTGCTATCTAATTACGCAACATATTTTCGTAAACGATTACGACTAATCTGTTTCATTTTGACAGTTTAACAACATTCATTGCGTTATTTACGTTGCTGTGCAGTTTTTTTTTTTAGAACTTACGAAGCAATGTATTAGCAATCTGTTTTAAAACGATTCAGATTCGGATTGATTGTGCATTACGTAATTAGGGTACTGGTCGAAGTGGCGGTGCTAGGGGGAGGCCTATGTCCAGCAGTGGACGTCTTTTGGCTGAAATGATGATAATGATGATTGTAGTGCACTAGCATAATCTGCCTATAATGTTCCCACTGACACTGCTAAGACATAGGCCTCCTGTCTGTGCGTGGGAGTGGGCCGTAATTCACCACTCAGGCCCAGTGCGGGTTGGTGAATGTCACATGTCTTCGTATTTTTGCTTCTAGGACATGTCGGTTTCGTCACAATGTTCCTTTATTTTCCTTCACCGTTCACCCCAAGTCACGGCCGTTTCCACTTGGCCAACACTGCTCATGCTCACTAATATCGTAGATATTAAAACATAATCCTTTCCTAATCTGATTCACGGGTAAAACAGCTACATAGGTACTGAATATAAATTTAAAAAATGCCGAATGTAGTTTTAAAAGCGCACTTCCCATAAAGATAATACCTAAGTGCGATTTTTATGAAGTATTTCAATATAAAATATTATCATATAGGTATTAGGTAGATGCTGTTTATTCCCGCTGTGACGTAGCAAACATTTATTTAGCGCAAGTACGCTATAAAAGCGTCGATCTACCGAGCAATGAGCTGCACCTATTGCATGAAGAAGATTTATGCAGAAAATCCACTTGCAATAAGAAAGAGACGAAGATATAAAAAACTCATTTTTTTCTCTCTTGCCGATTTCAGAATAGCTCAACCTGTGGAGAAATGGAAAACTGAGAAGCTTAACATTTTTCCACATCATGAGCAGGGTAGCCACTTGCCAGACGTACAGTCGATCAACTTTTTGATATACAGGCAGTTAACATGCAAGTATTAGAATATTTTTCCTGTAAACCTAACAAATAGCTTGGTTGACAGTACTTCAGAAGCGACACGTGAAAGTATAAACAAGTAATAACTGATATAATAAATATATATATATTATGAAATGCAACCAATTTCATATGAGTCATCATAACACTAAACGCTATACCAGCCCGTTGACACCGGCCAACGCCAATATATTTTTAATGGCCAACGTATTTTTCCCACGATCACCAATTTGTATTTTACTGCGTTCGACTCAAATATGAGAAAAATTGTTGGAACTATAATGATAATGATCATTGATCACTATTGTCAGATGACGAGTAAAATGAACAGTTTCTATCCACCTCTTCTGCCTACTGTGATCCCAGGTTACTTGGGGTACTATATAAGTTTTCTTTGGTCACCATCTTCCCATCTAATCACCAACATTTATTTTAGGCACCCAATGATGTTGATTAATCTTATACTATTTACTCTTATATTTTGATTTATAATAAATCGTAAACATATTTTTTCCCTATCGCCTAGAACTCATCATACTAGGTTCTTACTTATGTTATGGTTTCTTGCCCTTTGCTCTGGTTAACTGGTTGGAGCTTCTTCTTCTGACAATATATCTGTCCATTGGTTGCTTGCTCCACCCCCATAAGTACTCCTAAGTACAGCTCATTGGCTTCGCCTTGTTCAAATGTTTTTATCCTTGTGTTTTATTGACCAATGTCTGTCTCTCCGTAATGATTAATGAATGTTACCAAACTGAATTGAATTCTAAAGCAAATCAAACTATAACTATGTATGACATACATAGTTATAGTTAATTGATCATTATACAATGTATAGTGATAGTAATATTCATCAATTAACCTTTTTTACCATATGATTTGCAGTTATGTCTTTGGTAGTAGTTACGGGTCGTCAGAAGCCCGAAAGTCTCTCAACCAGTCTTATCAAGTGGTATCGTATTACCCAGTTACTGGGTTGTGGAGGTCGGATAGACAGTCACTCCATGTAAAATACTAGTATTCAGCTGTATCCGATGAGACTGGAAGCCGACCCCAAAATAGTTATGAAAAGGCTAGGCAGATTGATTGATTTGTAGGTCGTCCTTTAGATTATGTGGTATAATTATCTGGATTGTGCTAATGTTTTTGAATAATACCAACCAGGTTTTGCCTGTTTTCAATCATAATGAACCGATCGACTTCTTGCTTATGCACCCGTACCTTGATCAAATTATTGTTATTGTAACACTAAAAATATCCCGCAATTCTCTTTACGGTACTTAATACGGTAATAAGTAATTCGAACAGTCTATACGGGAATTCCATCAAATGTCACCTGTCATAGCATATTAGCAAGCATGTGTGAAGATTGGAGACCTATATAGGCAGTTATATACTATTACCATTATAGTATTTACGTGATGTTAGTGAAAATTTGGTTATGTTAACCAGTCACGTTCTAGAGAGACGTGAATATAGTTATACTCGTACAGCCTTACTAATAAACTTTTACGCACGACGTATACCGGGGTTATAACATCAACGTTACCAATAAACGATATTTGACGTTTCAGTTGTATACATCTGGTGTAATAGATGTCACTATTCAAAGAGAATTTGTACAACCGTTATTCAGCCCTCGGACCTTGTATAGCGAATGTATAACCTATAATAACTAGTTGCTTTTGTCGTATTGAGTTTGAAAACCATGGACTATTTACAATATTTCGATATTTTAGATGAAATTGACAATCATAAAAGAAAATGTTATAAACATCGTTATGATCCTTGCTGTTTGCAAGAAAATGAGTTTCGATTTAATTAAAGGTTCAGCAAACTATATGCAAGAAACATTGTTGAATTAGTCAAATGTCATTAGTTTCAGCCATTTAATATTATAGAAAAAAAATATCTTCATAATTTTTATCATTTCAGTCGTGCTGAATTCGCTTTGTTAAATGTTGACGTTCAAGTTTGACTATGGGTGCATTCCGAGTTACGCTGTAATCGATTTGAGCGTGCTAACAACCGTACCGTATTATCGCGGGCATGATAACGTTGTGTCTTGAATCGTCATAGATGACGTCATGAAATACGCCATCTTGCGATAACGCCGACCGGTTTGGTCGGCGTTACTAATATCACCGTGAGCGCTGTCAAAAATGACAGTTGTGCTGTTTTGTTTTGACTCGCATCTTATCTTTGAACTAACATGGCATTTTCGAAATTGTGTTTCTGGCTACCCTTCGCCACCTAACCAAAGAAGAAGAAGAAATGTGTGGTATATACACAATGAAATATGATATGCAAGTTTTGACGTTGAGCGAGTACCGTGAGCGCGTTCACGAGCGTTCCGAATTGTTGACAGCCCTCAGATGTCATAATCGTGATATCTTAATCGGAACGCCAACTATCGGTGTCAGCGCTGTGAGCGATTATTCGGAAAATAATAAATAATTCGGAAAGCGCCCTATAACAGCTTTTATTGTTGCGTTCTTAACCTAATGTATGCATCACTAGTGACAATAATCATTTTTTTTTATTTCGTAAAAGAACGCAAAATCAATAGTTTTGGAAATAAAATGGACGTAATTCTTTAAATTTAGATTTGTTAAACATATAAGTCTAAAGTTATGAATGTTTTTCCAAATCAAAAAATGTCAATGATATTACGCAGTACCAGTTTCAGAACGCACCTTCTAATGTTGCCAGTGGTTTTTATCATAAGCAGTGGGTAACTATGCATTGTGTATACACTGATTATTAGTAAGAGTAGTGTGTAACGCCTATTCACAGCTTATACATTGTATAACAATACAATAGTTAAACAGATGTTTAACTTATTTTTATTAGTAAGGCTGTTAGTCCATAAGTAAAGGTAGTTAAAAAAAGAACACGTGACGAGACAGCTATCCAGTAACCGACTAAACGTAATACCTGTCACTTCAGTTGTCATGATATGTCACAGTTGTACTCTTCAATTTAGCAACGTTGTAATTCGTTGACATTTAGAGTTCGGGCTCTTTACAATAGACAGATTACAAAATATTATATTATTGTTATTAATCTAAAAAAAAAGTTGTGCTCAAGCAGTAACATGTACGTAGTTTATGAATAAAAGAGATGTTTCAAAATGTATGGAGCCCCGGCCACGTCTATGTACACCATACAAAAAAATGGGGAAACACAATTAAAACAGTTTTCAATCATCCAATTACTTTAAGTTGGCTTTGTTTGGTAGTAAAACACAAGAAGGTACACTTGAAATTGCAACACACAACAAAAACCCGTCATGGCGGTAAGCTGTCATCTTGTTTGATTATTGACGTTTGACATGTTTATTTGTCTTAATTGTCAAATCACTGCGTTTCGTTCAGTCTTTTGTAGACTCGAGAAATTAAAACAAAACGAACATCAAACCGCGAACGACAACGAAAGCGACTGAAGTATCTACCTGAAATATCTATATCTATCTGACTGAAATATCTATGATCAATGGCCGATCTATGGTTTACTGTCATTGTTTTTAACCACAGAGTACCTAAATTGGCGAGACGCCATGTTGAAACTCTATAAAAATAATTGATAAATATCAAATTATTACAAGAAAAGTATGCATTTAAGCAATTTATCTGTATTTTTCCCGAATTCCATAGATTTTTCTCGATTTTTCGAGGTACTGTACACATTCTGGGCCGGATTTGGAACATCTCCTTTTAAAGTTTAACATACATTAATAAAAGAGGAAACTATTGTAAAAGGTGGGTTTATCGTAGTTTTAAACAAGGAAGTGTCATCTATAAAAACCCTTTTTACGATTTGTTTACTTTTATTTAACTACCTAAACCTATGGAGTATAATTTCGTTTAGTCTGTATGCAGACCCGAGTTAGAACTGTATGTAGACTAACTCCTCATTACCTGTCCTTACCCCAATTTTTGGGGTCGGAGCACTTGGGGCAACATGTCTTTTTCACCCATACTTCTACTTCTACTATTACTCGTCAGTTCGTTAGTTACCCTCTGTCTATCCATATCATCTTTCACACAGTCCATCCATCGTTTCTTTGGTCTTCACCTACTCAAGGCCATCCACATTCATACTTAGAACTGTCCTCACGACATTTATAAAACCAATGTTGGCGCGCACATTCGAAACACAGTCTCAAATTCAAAGTTAACAAAATATACTGAAAAAACTGCTTACAAAGGAACTAAACTCTTCTGTATACAATACTGTTTTGACTATCTTCTATGCACAGTCTGACATATCGTTTTTGTTGTACATATTTGCTTTCATTTCGAAGGTTCTAGCTTCCGCATGGTTTTATGTGACGTCTTTGTTATTTAGATCAAAGAAAATCCTTGTCCGATACTTCTAATTATATTCCCTTCTCTGAATACCTATTAGTCATTAATTAGAAATTATGCGGAAGGAGCTTAGAGATTACGTCACCGTCATAGGTTCAATGAAATATTGTATTATAATACATTGGGCTTCCCTGTGTACCCAAAATGTAAATATATATAGCATAAAGATAAGGCCCAGTGCGGGTATGCGAATTACGAATTTTTGGTTCTGGACATGCAGGTTTCCTCAAGATGTTTTCTTTCACCGAAATACCAGGTACTGTTGTTTTTTTTTTAGTAACGTTTCGTCATAGTTAAATAACGTTATTTAACGCCAGTGAGTTTGGTTAGTTGTGCAAATAAAGTATTTTATTTCATAATAAATTATAACACGTACAGTCTATTGTGTATTTGCCATTCCATGGATGTAGTTGAATTGAATTAATTAATTTGCATCATTGTATTCATTAATACTCATTATTAACTATCTTAATTAACATTTACAGGTGTTAGGATCTCCTGACAGCCAAATTGCTGCTACAAACATAGGTAGACATACTATCAAAGCAAAACATATGAGTTTTACCTAGCGGGTAAAACTCATATGTTTTGCTACACGAGCTTGATCAAAATTACTCGCAACTTGATAACTTATCAAGTTGCGAGTAATTTTGATCATAATTTTGATCGCAACTTGTGTTTAGATGAAAATTACTGGTTCTGGTTGACACAATACTCAATTTATTTATTTGATATTTTTATTGTCTTTGAATAAGTGATGTGCGTGTGTGCGTTGTGTACATTAATATTGATTAAAATTATCGTTATACTCTTCAATGCAGGTCTGTGACCGCACGAAGCAGACGTGTATCGCACAAGAAAGCCGAAAATCATCTAGCTACTTACTACCAGATGTAATGAATACTTTTTAGGGTTCCGTACCCGAAGGCTTTTTTTTTTCCAAATGGAACCCTTTTACTAAGCCTCCGCTGTCCGTCTGTCTGTTTGTCAGCGGGCTGTATCTTATGAATAGTAATAGCTAGACAGTTGACATTTTCACAGATTGTGTACTTCTATTACCGCTATAACAAACAATAATAAACATTAAATAAAGTTAATAAATAAATTGTCCCACACAAGTAACGTGTTTTTCCCGGCGTTTTTGCTCGACCTTAAAGCTTTGTTCAGACTAGAGCGACGCGACAGCGCGACGCGACACCGGCTATTGTTATACCGTGAAGTTTTCTTAGAAATTGTATTGTTCAAGTCGCGTCGCGCCGTCGCGTCGCGCTGGTCTGCACGAGCCTTAATACGGTACGGAACCCTTCGTTTGCGAGTCTGACTCGCACTTAGCCCGTTTTTTCAACCACCTTGGATCACGGGACATGACAAATAGAGACTGATGGAGTTAAATTTCACACCGTCTGTAATTAATTAATTAGATGGCACGTAGCCAAAGCATTCATTACGTATATTCAGTTTTTTTTACACAAACTAGTGCCATGTGTGTGTAAGAATTGTTTATATAGGAATAGATACCAGGTACCTCAGGGCTCCGTAAAAAACATCAAAAGGAAATGCTAAGAATAAATAATTACTAATTTTCGCTTTATCTTTAGGTAAACAATAGCTCCTGTCCGTGACTGTTCGCGCGGAAGTCGTAAGACACCACAATATACTAAAACTAGATTACGCAATCACGTAATTTCGTTATTAATACGTTTTTATTTTTTCAATAATTTATTCCTCTTTATATAGATTATTTTCTATTTTGTGAATGTGAGAACGCTGGTAGGCTTAGTGGACTGTATATTTGCTGACCATAATTATTTTGTTAAGTACCTGGTACTTGTTGAAAGACCTACACTGTCCTCCCATACCTAATACTCGTAACACTGTTATTTGAAAATATTGTAAAAACCAATTATTTTTAAAAGAGTAACCGTGGAGTTTCTTGCCGGCTCTTCTCCATAGGAAACGACCAATTGGAACCGTGCACCTAGCTTCTGACGTTTCATAAGTGCCCTTGTAGGTTTATGTGAAATAAATATTTTGAATTTTGATTTTTTTTAGATTTTGCCTGCGGCTTCGCTCGCTCGGATGTCGGAAAATGTACCAAGGCAACGTACTACAGGGATTAAAAGTAACCTATGTGTTCATTCAGGTTATAAACTATATGTGTGCCAAAATACCATGGGCAACTTTGTATAGTCTCGACTCTCGTCCCAACTCTCAACAGTGATGAAACTTATGCCATGTGAAAGCTTTTAGGGTATAATTTTAATTTATACTATGGCAGCTAAATCTAAATCGAGAGCGAACATGGTGTGTTTGAACATTGGAACACCCAAAAAAGATTCGTTTCGGTGGGATGAGCGGGAATAGTACCAATTTTCAATTGATTACGAAGTTTTTAATTTTTTGTGAATTAATGAACGCCTGTGTTCCAGCATCATAATACTACCGAATGGGCACAACACTGATTTTTGCATTCTTATAGATTACTCCTGAAAAACAGCTCTCACTAAAATAATTTAACAGTAGATTGTAACATCCTCAGTAACAGGCACCTACCCATAGATATTTATTTTTATCTTTAGGTAAACATTATGACAATTTGTGGAAATTTGTTTGTAGCAAATACTTTCATCTCAAACAGAGCTGATGAGATTGTGTCGTCATATTATCTCCAGTAAATATTTCTCAGAGCGAAGTGACTCATTTAAGACCGTGATAAAGCACGTTATGATTCTGTTATAATTTGCACATTGTTAACAGGAGATGTGTTTTTCAATCATGTTGGTTTAGTTGAAGAGACGTTCTTTTCTCATGGCTATTGGTGAGTTAAAGTTACTTTTGCCGTAGTTTTGAGTTTTCAGTCATATAGTTGGATCCATTGGTTTAGGTAATTAACTAAAGGTAAAGAAATCGTAAAAGGGTTTTTATAGATGACAAATTACTTGTTTATAAACACTTTATAACTAAATTAAATTTATTTTACATTTTTAAGATAGTTTCCTCTTTTATTGATGTATGTTAAGCTTTATCATTTATTCATATGCTAGGTACTCTTCTTAGATGTAACTGCTCGAGCACAATTTTTTTGTTAGATTTATATAATATTTTGTGATACAACGTTGCAAAATTGAAGAGTATAACTCGATGTTTATAACTGTGCCCGTGGAGCTGTCAAAATGTTAGTATTGCATTCACCCGCCCGGATACTCAGTGCCGGACGCCTCATAATACGGTCTTCACAACTCGTGTCGTCTCTACAGTACTTTCTTATGAATAGTTAATTTGTTATTGTTATTATTTAAACCAAATACACTGTACAATTTTGACGTTGACAGGCGCACAGTTATAAAAATAAAAATCGGTTTATACAGCTGTGACGTAGCATGACAATTGAAGTGACAGGGCATTACGTTTAGTCGGTTACTTGACAGCTCTCTCGTCACGTGGTCTTTTTTGTTTACTTTTAGCTATCTACCTAAACCAACGGAGTAAAGGCTACCCAGCAGATTTTTTTCTGTGGCTGTTAACAATTTAACGGCTTGTTGATTATGACAATTTATTTTTTCCATTGTCTTTGCAGTAATTTTGTACCTACTAAACCCAGCTATGATGATGATATTTGGAATATTTTTGGGATGATATTCCGTATGTACAACCTACTACAATCTGTCAAATTTCTTGAATAGATTTTCAACTTTATAACTAAGAGAAAGAAAGAAAAGAAATAATAATATTTCTTTGGACACAGCAACTAAAGTATAAGGCTCAAAGTTGATTGGGGAAATTTGAAAGTTTCGGGTAGGTTGATGTGCTGGCGTCTGTACTTACAATATCTACCCTTTTTGAGCCATGCTTCCCTGGTCTGTTATAAACGTTTCGTCTAGGTTTTACCCGCTATTATTTGTTGTTCACCCATCTGTTTGTTTTAGTTTTTATAAGTAAACAAAGCAGGCAGATAATCGTTTACTTTATGAACTCAAAAAAGATAATGGTGGACGCAAAAAATCGCCCTTGACACAGATTTAGTTCCATTAGATCATGACACTAAGACCTTGGCTGTTAGGATATTTCTTTTCCCAAACTACCGTCCTAATGGAAACCGATGACGTATTCCAATCATTTCTTTCAATTAATTGATACTTATCACGCTACTGAAATTAACAGGTGTAGTTGCCACGCCAACTGTGAAGCTTGAATATTCAAATTGTAATTAAGTAAAAAATTCGTTGGATATAATATATTTTCATTGTTATTATTTTGTTTATCTATGAATTAATTTATATTAGTAATTATGATTGAATCATTTCTATAACAATACCTCATTGATTGACGTCCAGATCCATATATATTTGATAAAATACCAATATTAAATAGACTAGAAGGCTAGAAGGCCAAGAGATGCTAATTCGTGCAATTCCTTATAATATGTATTATTTTCTCTAAGTGGTGAAGCTGATCGAAGTATTGACAGCGAGCACAAACTGGCAATCCAACACTTTTCCATTTGAGTAGCAAAAAATCCGGATATACAGCAGACCTGCTTGTCTGGTGTTAATCAGTGTCCAAAATCAGACGTATAATGTCACCCAGCGCTGACTTATGGGTACAAAAGTTAAGGCCCCAATTAAATCATGATCCCTTGACATCTGACGTGACACCCAAGAAGGTTGAATACTCACATTAATGACACTCTTTAATCTTTTCAGACAAAACCGCGGCACGACAGAGTACAACGACGGTGTAAGCAAGTTTGGACCGTAGTTTCTAAAGGATACAGTCTTAAATGGGATTGTAAGATGAGCTGGCACAGAGGACTTTTCGTCATTCGCGCTCAAATTACTTAAAGCAATGAAGGTGAGGGAACATTTTTTGTTATTTTTTTAAAACTACTGATTTTACGTGCCTGCACTTACGCAGACAAAAATTAGGTATCTTTTAAAGATTTTTATCATAATTTTTTGATTATGTTATATCAGTCAGTAATCGGAAAATCCAATCAAAAGCGGGCCATGATAACATTTGTTTGTGGTCGACTGACCGTGTGTCACAATCAGTCAGTCACCTTAGCAACTAACCGGTAAATTAAGTCTCCTTCTTTTCGAGTCGATAGTAAATAGATGTAGGTATTATGTTCAACCAGTTGGGCTCAGTAGGTGGCCACGCCAATTGCGACAATTAGCTCCTCAGAAGTGCAGGTGTGTGGACACTTTGGCACATAGTTTAGTCAGGAGCACCGTTTTTTTACTGGGTATCCCCCATTTTGCTAGATTGTACTTTTGTATATTAAGTTAGGTTAGGTTACTAGGTTGGGAAATAATAAAAAAAAAAGAATCTTTCTGCGTGGTGCTACAGTTACCCGTACCGACTGTAATGATTGAAGGCCAAAGGGGTTGATGACTCCTGACTCTCATAATATGGTTATCCATCCACGATGACATGGTGGAATTGTATCTAGCGCTGAAATTGATGTAAAAACTTAAAAGCACTTTTCAGCATACGGGACGGTAACAGCAACGCGAGTAGAGTTCAATTCTCCGAAAGTCTAAAATGTACTTCGTACACCTTTTCAATACATTAAAAATAGTATTTAAACAGCAAAATAAACAAACAAACAGTTTTAACGCAATCGTGATATAAAATGGACCTCGCTTTCATGATTAAGGTCATTGGAATTAAATCACAATTACGTCGGCATTTTTTGTTCCGTTGTGAATTTATTTCAATCTTGGACTAAATGCTTTAGGTAGTAGATTATTTGTAACGTTTACGTTAATGGGGGAATGCCACCGATTTTAAATCTTGTGCGTGTTGTAATTACTTACCTGCATGTTTTCATAATTCTCGGCTCGGCTAAATAATAATAGCCGCCCGGTTCGATCGAATGTTAAGCTACGCTTGCTGAGGTCGGTCCGTGGATGGGTGACCATTAATTATATATCGAAACCCCTCCGTGCCTTGGAAATCACATTAAACCGTTGGTCCCGTTATAACGGGTAGCAGAAGCCCGAAAGTCTGATAACCAGTCTTACCGAGGGGTGAGACACGAAGCAACAAAATCCGATCGAAAGAAAAACTTTTTCACAAAACTTAAACCAACTTCCAAAAAAAAAAAACACTACAAAATGAAAAATAACTTTGATTTCGGAAGTGTCGGTGTCTTTGGTTTTTTATTTTCGTTTTTTTGCCACCGACTTTCGAAATCTAAGTTATTTTTTACTTTGTACTGTTTTTTTTGGAAGTTGGTTCCAGTTTTGTGAAAAAGTTTTTATTTTTCACTTTTTAGTTGTGGTATCTACACACAGCCCCCACAAAAATTTTAATACCACTACCTGCTATGTAAATTACAGTGACAGGAACTATTAGAACATCGTCCACTTATAGGTGGGAAAGATACGTATTATTGAAGCTACGAGTAACTCCAAAAACCCCTCATCAGATCTTGACCAAATTTATATGGGACCACTTCTGAAGCATGCCAATAAAAAAAGAATCATCAAAATCAAATCATAATTGGCGGAGTAATCGCGTAAAAAACATACAAGAAAACATACAACCGAATTGAGAACCTTCTCCTTTTTGAAGTCGGTTGAAGAGCGGCCACATTCCTGTAGATCGTATTTTGTTGCTTCGTGTCTTATTAAGAAACTTTATAAAAGTTATTGTTAGAAAATTTTAGATACACTTACAGAGGGCCCTACAAAATGGGAGCACCTACCCTTCACCTCAGAAAAAGTCATAACCAGATAAACCGCTGATAAGGAAAAGAATACCTATTGTTATTTCAATTGATTATTCTTTGTTATAGAAACTACATATAAGTAGCCTTTCAATGTTTTTAAAAGCGGGTGAGAAGCCAAAAATTACACTTGTGTATAATCAAACAATCTTGAAAGCAGTGATGTACTAAGGCAGGTTTTATAGAATATAATTTTTTCAGTGAAACACAAGAAAAAAAAAACAGAATTTGAAGCAGTACAATAAAACATCGAAACATCAATTTCCTTAAGATTACAGATTACAGATACAGATTAATTGTCATTTAATAAATAGTACATTGATCACAGAAATCAAATTGATTAGCAAACTGAATTTGAATCAGTAGGTCAGCATGTAGCTAAAACGTTACATATTTATTAGGCAAACTTATGGACATATTTTAGAATTATATTATTTTCTTCAATTTAATTGTATTTCGATAGTTCGCTACACTTATTTAATTAACTATTCTGTCCATTTTCAAACATCCTGAAATAAAATTTAAGCTAACGCAAACATGTTTCGAATTAATATTTGAGATCACGCAACTCAGGCCCCCAAGGCTGCCTAGTTTGGGGACCACTGTTTTAATACTATGTTAAATATTCTAGTTACAGTAAGTATTCAATATAATTATTTTCTGAATTTTATTTTGTAACAATGGAACAACAAATTATTCTTATTCTTATTTTGTCTTAGCTTGTATAATTTCTGCAAGATATGACTCTACAGCGGTTAAACAGAAATGTGCGGGATGTCTTTGAAGCCTCAGCGTACCGAGGTACTTGACTGAACGTAACCGATTATACTCGCCCGCTGAAACAGTTAGAAACTAAACAAGTAACTTATGTTAATCCCGTCGAAAAGACAAGTGCATTATTTTTACATAACAGGAGAAATAGTAAGATTATTACTATGAAAACAAGTTTCTTACAGAAGAAAACGTTTTCTTTTGTAAAAAGTTTTTTCGACACAAGTCGATTGTTTTTCTTTGTAAAAAAAGTTTTTATTTTTCATAGTTGTGGTACCTACACTTAACCCACATGGGGACTGTAAATATATATTTTAAGCATGGGTAGTTTTTGAGTTCAGTCCTCAGAAATATACTCTTTCAAACAAAAATATAATTTTCAAAATGGGTCCACAATTGATGAAAATATCGATAGATAGAAAGATAAATCGTTTATTTAGTGCACACATAAGACAGCACAACATACAAAAGCACGATTTATTAATAAGACGATGACCATATTATTATTATTATTATTTATTTCGGATAATTAAAATCCATATCTTGTTAGTATATATTAGCAACAATATTAGCTTACAATTATGTTAGTATTGTTAGTACTTATCTTTATGTGGCTACTATATGAAACCATTCACTACCCTCACCCAGTGTTTTTGAATGGGGCAGTCAAATCGAGCAGCAATGACTTTCAGAATGCTATTCTTAGCACCCCGCAGACGCTGCAGCAAAGAAGCCGACTTTTTGCGAATTATGGCCTTGAAGCCGTCCGTATGGGCTTCTGCAAACATTCCGGAGGCACTGCAGCGCCACGATAGTTTTAACAACATTCTGAAAGCATTGTCATATAATAAAAAAAAATACATACAAACGAACATAGAACCTCCTCCATTTTTGAATTCGGGTAATAATGTTGTAAAGAAAAAGGACTATCGCCGCCGTTGTGCCCTGAATATAATAATATTAATGATTTTGCAAATGACCTGTGTTATTTGTTGGTGTACAATAAAGCATATTCTATCTATCTCTCTATCATGGGTAAAATACCAGGTTTAGCAAAGATATTCACGCAATCAGCTGTGATAATGTCCGTAAAAATCGGTAACAATGTTGAGTGCTATACAGTCGAAATTATCTGTATATAGGTTCACAATGAGATAAGATTTGTAATAGATAACTGATCAATGCTAAATTCGTAAATCATGTGGGTATGTATACTGGAAAAGCTGTATTATCAATAATTATCTATTTTTTTTGAGTTTCTCTTTTGAATTCCCATTCTTCATTCTTTTGAGGATTCATTCGTATCAGTAATTTTATTCAAGAGCGAGTTCAATACACTACACATATTTATTTATTTATATAATCACTTACAACTATTTGTACAGGTACAACCCAATGCAATAGTGAAGCAAACTTAATAATAACAACTTATTTTCTAAAACTTATTACATAAAATGTTATTCTTGTGAATTTACTCCGTGCACAAGCAAAATTACTCCGCTACAAGGTTAAGGGTGCGAAGCGCCCGCGTCAGGGGCGCCTCATTTACCAGATTAGTGCGGCCACGATATACTTGTGCTATATGATATTAAATTACTTGTTAGTTGACAATAAAGCAAAAGTGACACTGGGAGTCAGAATTTCTATTAGTAAATTATATTCGATTATGACTGCCTCGTTGGTATAGTGGTCGCAAGCGCAACTGCTGCACATGAGGCCCTGGGTTCGATTCCCAGGTTGGGCAAAGTGTCATAGGGTTTTTCTTTCTCAGTAGCAGCCCAGTCTGGATTTGTGCCCGGTTGACTGGCAATAGGCTCGCCCCCTATAACATGGGACTTGAACATAGCTGGCGAAATGTGGGTGTACTATAGCTACACCTCTGCCCAACCCTTCGGGGAAACAAGGCGTGATGTTATGTTATGTTATGTAAATTATATTCATTTCATTAGATTTAATTTAACACTAGTTCATTCTCATTTCAGATGGTCCAACCTCATCGAATACCCACCGTAGCTACACTAATACTCCTGTTGTTACTACAACCAGCACTAGAAGCAAAGAAATCAAAAAGAACAGTAATATGTCCAATAGGATTTCAAATAGCTTACTCCAATATCAATGGAGAACCTTTATGCTACCGACTAAAAGGGCCAGAGAAACTCACGGACAAATATGTTGGGTGTACCGGTAACTTATACACATCCAAACTCTACAATAGTTTAAATCTGACCAAGTCTGAGTTAGTATTATGGACAGAGTACAAATCATTGTACCCTGGGGGACCCTTCATCGATTACTCCTTTACAAAATCAATCGGGTCTCTTTTAGAAACAACGTTTGAAGTAGATAACCCTGAAAAGGGTATCGAAGAAGAATTATGTGTAGTGATAGACCCAGTAAGTAATTTTACAACTACGAGATGCGATAACGAGTTCTACAGGTACTGTTTGGTGGAACCGTATGTTGATGAAGACGCAATGTCGAACGAGGGTTGTGATGAATTCAAAGGTTCTTGGAGGTTTTGGTCTCCTAAAGCGACCTGCTTGTCGCCTGCCACTGCTGTTGGAGGTGGTGCAGTAAGAGCAACTTGGTTTCAATCAAAGGAAATATGTGAAAAAAGAGCAGGTACGGTCCTCTACAATGGATGGAGATACTCAAATAATCCACTGTTACGTATCTCTGGATCGCTTCCTGTTTATCCGCTGGGCATTACGTTCGACCCTCAACGTCACAGTCACATTGTGAATGAAGATGCTACGGTGAGTTTCGTTTTCAATCTTGTTTAGCTCATGTCCATCAATGTTTACATTGACTTTGATGTTGAAAACGTCTATAAAAGCATTCTTAAGTATTCCTAAGAATAGTTTTTCTGTCTATCTTCGACGTGTATAATTTTGGTGAAGTGTGGAATATAGTTTTCCTTAATATTAGATTACATCTCATTTCATATTTCTAATATCTCTGTAATCTTAAACCTTGATACTTCCATGGTAATCTTAGCTATAGAGTGTCTAGTGTCTATGTACTAGTCTCAAAAATGTTGTTGAGTATTAATAGATATTTCGTGACAAACCAAACACTGCTTTTGTTGTTTTAGAATGTTTTGTCTTTTAATAGCTATTGGACTGTGGTGGCTGGTTCCCATTAGTATCTCCTTCGATCACACAAAGCCCTTTTGAGCTCGAAACATGGGGCTGTTGTAGGTATGATATAAGAAATCCAGAATCATGCAGTCACAGGTTGCCGCCACGAAGAGTTGCACAACCCGTATTCCGGGATGTGTGGGTGTTGGTGCGAAATTTTTCAAATTTTGTTTCATATATTCAATAGTCACTAATGATTCTGCATGAATGAAATTTGGAATAGCATATAAGTGTTTTAAAATGCATTGCTTAGCTTTTAACATCATGTAAATAAATGTGAGGCTTCTCGTGAGCTTGTTTAGTTTTTAAAGCTCAGTTTTTTGGAGCATCTACGTTTCACAAAAATCATTGTAAAAATCTACCAATGTAATAATATCTTGCCTCATAACTGTCTTTTATAAAGCATCCCCCTTTCGAAAATTGAGCTTCTAATAATTCTTCTAATATATTTAGTGTTTAGTATCATGTATGGCCCGTTTATGTATATGCTTCATTCAAATAACAAATACCTACTAATCTTAGCGATGCATAATTCACCTTATAGACGCCGCCAGCGGAATGGGGCTTGGAAGACAATACTGGAATGATGAGTGGCAATGAAACTTCATATGGAGCTATAAGAAACGGTATATGGGACTTGGTAAACAGTTCCTACCTATTCTTCGACGTTATTTGTGAGAAAAACGTAGAATTAAGAAAAGTTGAATTAGTAGTTAGCGCTGATGAGTGAGTACCTAATTTAAATATTAGTATTAAAATAAACATTGAAGATATACTTTACCAATTGATCGTATAGTAATTTGTTAATTAAGAGTGTTTAGATTTTTTACTCCTGAAATAATTGTATGAGTAATACAGACTACAGAGCAAAGTTTAGCAGCAAGTTACTATCTTATTTTTATCTTAACTCTAACCGTCTATTTTCACAGACAAAACAAGCTAATATTGACTGTAAGAGATAACGTTGATGAAAACAACATTTACTGCTTCACTGATTCCGAGACATTTTCCCCAACTCCTGTCAAGATCAGCTTCGATGATATTTACAACAAGTTATTAACCTACGTCCTTAAGCCCTTAAGTGATGGCTACTATTGGTGTGTTCATATAGATTCTAAGCGTTTTCTCGTCTCAGAATCTAACAGAGCTCTCTGGGTAAGAGAGGAACAATCCCTCCGATACAACTTTGCTGTGAAACTTGCTCTAAAGAAAGAATACAGGTTTGAAAGCGTGGAAAGACTGAAGAAAATATGGGAGAAGAAGTTAAAAGAATACATTTTGTATTCGACAAACTATTATAAGATTAATGGAGGATCAGAACAGATTCAAGATCCGAAAGCCTTTGAAGATATCTTGAAAGACTTTAAAATGGCACACCCTGATTTGAATCCTAAAGAGAAAGAAATACTGTACGGGTTGAAGTTGAAGAAACTGTTTTTGGATGGGAAGACGGTGGTACTACATTTGAACCTGAACCCTAGGATGAAACCGGTTCAGCCAGGAACTTGGGATGACATTGAAATTGTCTATATGAAGCCTGTTTATTATTGTATAGCTGATAACCATGAATTTGGTGAGTGATTGTTTTTGTTTTACTAAGTAGGTATTCGTTTCATTCTCAGTTGCTTTGAAAATTGAATCTGGATACAGGAAAAGAATGAAGGTATGATAGAATTCGAGAAGAATCAAACTACGGAATTAACGCATTCCGTAGTTTGATTCTTCTCAAATTCTGTATTCGGATTCAATTTTAAATGTAAATTATTTCTGACCTATTTATCGTTCTTATATCAAATTTTCGGCATCCTGTAAGAGAGAACTTGCTCGGGATCATATTATCTGATTAAACTTCATTTGTATATGTCCTAATTAGTCTCATTATATCAAAGTGCAGAGGTCAAGTAATCTTATCTCGTCTCAATGTCACTACAGCTATGTAAATTAAATCTTCAATTAAGGATAATATCATTCATTGTTGACTGCAGTTCTTGTAAATTAAAATTCTTTTATGGCTACAACTCTACATTGTCTTCGTTAAGTACTCGAGATAAAACCTTGCGATGATTAAAAGGTCAGATTGAGAGAATTAATTAAAAGGTTTAAACAGTGTTGATGAGAAAGTACTTTGAAAAGTGCCTGAAAAGACACATCGGCCCAGAGAAAGACTAACATTATGTAAGAATTTGTTACCACTCAGCAGAGTGCCTGGTTGTTCTACTAGGTGTGAGTTCTGGGTTAAACTCCTGGATTGGTCAAAATATTTTTGGGGTTTTCTAGTGGTGATCCAGAGTGAGGAGTTATGCTGGCATTATGGTCGACCCTCATTATTATTATTATTTATTTATTTATAAGTTCGGTGATACAATATTTTTTTACAATCTACTCCCCACAAAACCGTAGTAGTGGTTTGACTGTGGAAACGATGACGATGACTGGTGAAATGTTGTTGTTGTAATGTTTGGTAAAATTTTAGTGTAGGTACAATAAAGTAGATTGTATCTATTAATCTATCTATGTTTGCATTCAATCACATCATACAACCTTTTCCAGTGGAATCGATAAAAGTGCAATGCCAGATCCACTCCTGCGTCGGCAACTTCAACGATGGCGTGCAGGTGGTGACGACCATCGATGAGAACTGCTCTATGTCAACCGAGCTGCCGACTCTTTACAACAATCTGGTCACAATGCTAACGCCAGCTCCAGGTGGAGTCAGATCTGCAAACCCTGTAAGTATAATTGTGTACTTGGTGCGAAGTGTATTTGGGATTCCGGGATATATAATTTTTAGCCATTAATGGGTGGCCTACCGTTCGATTGCGATCGATCGGTTGGCTATTAGTCCAGTCGATCAAGGCAAAGCAAAAAAAAAAAAATTGTATGTAGTATACATTAATCTGACAACGCAGACTTTTGCGATACACACTCATTCTTGTATTGCACGGCTGTTGCGGCATGTCGAATTCAAATTTCCAAACACTGACCGGCACGATTGGGTGTCGTATTAATGAGGCCAGGGTACTCATCGGGAAGTTCATCTGCTTCAGGGAGCGCAATACACGCCCAAAGGTGATGTTGGCAATTTACAACAATAAACCTAACTTTGCTAATCTAGCGGAAGATGCTCAGACGCAATTTTCACAGAAATATAAAGAAGTACTAAGTTAAAATTTTATGTTTTTCCTCAATAATAAAATATTAGGTACATAACTGTATACTGTTTCATTTAAAACTACAAGAAGTATGTAATTAGTATATCGCACAGGGTTTCAGGGGGGGTTTTTTTTAAACAAGAGATCTTGGGTCTAATCAAGTTGGCCACGCCTGCTTTAGACAGGATACACCAAAATCTCATTTACGTGGTTTCTGCTTTGGCTCGTCGGTATAGTTTAGTATTTTTTTACTGCAAAAATTTCTAAGATGTAAATGTTGCCAGGTAGGTACAGTGTCAGAACTTACAAAATTATAAATAATGTTATGTTTAAACATTTTACTAATTCAAAATTCTTGACTAACGTGCATAGTCACAAACTAATTCAATATATATTGTTACTAACTAAATATGTTTTCATAGTAACATCAAACGTACATAACTCGGTCAAATTCTGGCAACAAAATTGATACCTATGTTTCCAGCATTTGGTCAGGTACACTTAAGTTACATATTAATAAACAAAAAATGTAATAGTTAATTCGTTATCTCATGCAAAATGCTTCATCAAGTACTACTACTCTAAAGACATTCAAATATGTATCTTATATCTCTTTGTGCTACCCAAATATCCAGTAATTTTTTGGGAGTAAACGATTTGCACTGAAAAATTACGGATTGAGAATATATGTAGGTATAAATGTACATTATCTCCGGGGTCGCAGGACTCTGGTTAACAAGCTGTAGGTATATTTTTTCAGTGGACATAGCTGGTCCGTTCCTGTCACCTTTCAAGGATTGAATTAGGCAGCTCGACAGCCAATATTTTCAGATAATCAAATATATCTTGTACGACAGTACTTATTAACTTGAAGATTTTGAATTCTGAATGATTAATACAATCATATTTAGTAAGACAATAAATGATGATGCCATTAATAAGTAATAAACGAATGAATTAACAATATATTTGAACTTAATAATTATAGGCTACGTACTCGTATATTACGAGTGAACGGATTTTGATGAAATTTGGCACATGGGTAGACCATGACCTGGAGAAGGACAGGCTACTTTTCATACTGGATCGCGTAGACGAAGTCGCGGGCAACAGCTAGTTAACAATATATTAGAAAAGGAAAGTCAGGTCTAACTTACTACTACATTAATAATTATAGCATTATATCTAATAATTGCACTGAACTCATCCTGCCCCGCACTAACTAACGAACTAACCATTTTAGGTCGTCAAGCTTCAAATGGGTGACAGTTCAGACAGTTCAGAAGAGGTATCAACTTCGGCTTTCACGGAGACGCCTACCACAAAAAATCCTCCACCAACAGATCTAGACAGTACTACTACAGTAAATGACACTACTGAGAAGGAACCACCAGCTATTACTTCGTCAACAACGACTCCTATTATTGTTACTACTCCTGGTGTTGTTACTTTTGAAACTATTAGAACTGAAATACCGGTAATAATAACCCCAGATTGGATTACTACTACTACTAGCACTACTACAACTAGTACAACGCCTGCACCATGGACACCTCCACCGACTCCGCCACCAGTAAGTTCTAACATTTGTTTGTGGATGTCCTCTAGCTAGTTTTGTAAAATGGAAAAAAAGATCTGCGAGATACTAGGGAAGGGTTTTTTAAGATTCTTGCTGTAGGAAATGAGGCAAATTTAGAATGTGAAAATAAAGCAGAGGTGTGTTTCTAAGGTTATGTGTAGGTATCAATTTTAAAAATTAATATTTAACCGTAACATTGCATGAATCATTGGCATCAGCTGCATTTGCATGGATATAATCATATTTAATACAATAATTTGTATCAGAAATGTTTTTGGGTGATGTTTCTCTATACAATAATAATATTTCAGTCTAAAATTGTTTGTTTTAAAATAATTATCATAACTATAAAATGTTTCCAGCCTTCAGAACAACTCCAACAAGTAATGGATGATCTGCAGCACCTTATTGATAATGACTCAGTGCCCGTGTTAAATGAAGATATCAGTACAGCATTTGACCAGGTAACTATTCACTTACGCTATGTTGACCATAATTGATATCCACCGCGAAACAAACTGTTATAGTGTTTTGTAATAATATTACTAGTACCTGGGCGACCGAGCTCTGCTCGGGTAAAAATACGGAGGAAACGAATTTTCCCAGATATGAGACCTAGCTAGATCGATTTTTCGCCCCCGTAAACTATATTGCAACTTCGAAATCGTTAGAACCGTTTTCGAGAACGTGATTACAACTATTGCTTATTTAATATGTACTTGGCCACACCAACCATCATTCTAATGTCTAGCTTCTGGATTTTTATGAGCGTTGGGAAGAGAGTGATGACCAGAACCCGTTACCTCTTAACACTCACCTATGTCGTAACCCCATGCAGACTTCAAATTGCACCCATCATAACCAAATTATTGCTTTCTACAGGTAGATGACCTTCTAGCAGAAAACTTGGACTTGTCCATCCCAGGTGAACTTCTTCACCTCCTAGACGGGATCGGATCTCGACTGGACCTGGAAGGGTTTCAGAACGCGACGACTATCAGAGATAATATAGCGTTGTTGGTGACTGATGCTGATCCCAACCAACCCGTGACTGGTCTCAGGATCGCTGCTAGGGAGCAAGACACCTTCACTGATGGGGCTTTTGAGATTCTTAGAGGTATGTACGAATGCTGTGATGATTTGTAAGATGGGATAAATAGAATTACTGTAAATGCCCACATTGTAAGGTACAGTTACATTTTCTTGGCATAGGGGTAACCAAATGCAACCAAACCTGGATTCAGACACCTAACACAGTTTTGCTAATTCATTTATGAGTAATTTCGCCATATAGTTTACTGGCTTCTGAATAGTTTAGTGTCAAATGAAAAAAAAAACTCGTATTAGCCGCAAAATTCATAAAGTTTTTCCATAAGTATTTGTTCACGTTTTATGACGCATGGCATTGAACGCAACGCCGAACTAATCTGAATCAGTTGTAACATGTGTATCGTAATTGGCTGTTTAATGCAAAGGAAGTGGAAATGATAGACTGTAAGGAAATACTAAATATAATGTAGCTATAAGAAACACGAGAGACAAGGATACTTTTGCTAGCTATTACTACTGAACTATGAAATACTTTGACACATTAATTCTTTAACCTCGGTTTCAAAGTAAATCATTCAAAGTAATTTCTTATAGCAATCGTCACTAGGGTTTTCAAGTGTCCCGATGGAGTCGTGCAATGAATACCGTGAAAATGTTTACTTAGACACGAGCAAAGATATATCCTTAATAAAGTGATGGTAAATTTAGTGGCAGTCATGCCATTTGGTTTAAATTGGTTTTTAATTGTTTTTTTTTTATATAGATTCTCTTTTATATTTTGTGAATGTGAGAACGTTGTAGGCATAACCGACTTTTAGATCTGTCGATCGTTTTCTATCTTGCTTAGTACCTGGTACTTGTTGATAGGCCTACAGTGTCCTCTCATACCTATAAACACTGTAATTTGAAAAGATTGTAAATACCATTTACTTTTAAAAGAGTAACCGTGGAGTTTCTTGCCGGCTCTTCTCCATAGGAAACGACCAATTGGAACCGTGCACCTAGCTTCTGACGTTTCATAAGTGCCCTTGTAGGTTTATGTGAAATAAAATATTTTGAATTGAATTGAAAAAGCTATGCCAAACTATCACGCATTTTAAGGATCGTAGGAAGTGGAATTCTATAGTTTTAGCCTACTGGGGGCCCATGGGAAAACGGCGTGAGTGTAGGTACGCATTTTTCTACCTCTAACAT
Source organism: Xanthia togata (assembly GCA_963853775.1). NCBI lineage: Eukaryota > Metazoa > Arthropoda > Insecta > Lepidoptera > Noctuidae > Xanthia > Xanthia togata. The sequence continues at coordinate 2,782,003 of OY970802.1, read as the reverse complement.
TTAAAACCTATTACTCCACAGACGAATTCGACTCGGCCAACTTACAATTAGAGAACAGTGAGGCAGTAGTAAGGCTGCCTGACTCCGTGGCCTCGTCATCTCGTCGCATCAGCTTCGTAGTCTTCCGTAACGACCGCGCCTTCCACACCCAGAGCTCTGATGACTTCTTCGTCAACAGCCGCGTGCTCAGCGTCAACGTTGAGAATGTCACCGCGTTTGATGGGGGAGAGGTGAGTTACGAAGATAAACAGTGCTACACGATATAGGATTTCAAGGCAAAAACTTAAAGAGATGATGCGCTATATATTGGAGAAAATAATAACTGCATTTTTTTACAAACTAATTGTTTTTTTTTGTTATGGATTTGCAGACGGTGGATATCCACTTCAGTTCTATAGGCGGCGGCCCCGAACGGAACCAGAGCCGGGCCTGTGCCTTCTGGCACTTCTTAGAAGACGGCAAGGGCTACTGGTCGCAGGAGGGCTGCACTTTCATCCGCGCCACGCGACCAGGTTTGCTCGACACCTGCCGCTGCAACCATCTCACACACTTCGCCGAAATACTCGTCCCCAGGGCCGTGTTCTCCGAACGAAACGAACAAGTGCTCGAAATACTCTCCATCATAGGCTGCTGCTTATCCATGTTCGGTCTTGTCATTATAGGCATCACTGCCGCCCTGTTCAGGTCTTGGCGAAGAGACTTCAGCAACAAAATCTGGCTGCAGCTCTGCATCTCTATACTACTGCTCATCGTCTGTTTCTTAGTCATAGTTTTTGCAAAGTTCGACCACTACGGTATAACTTGCATGTTGGTAGGAGTGTTGTTACATTACTCTGTGTTAGCATCCTTCTGCTGGATGTTAGTGGCTGCTGTGATATCTTACAGGAGACTGGTGCTGGTGTTCACCCGCGATGCGTCGCACAAACTGTTGCGAGCCTCTGCGTTCTCTTGGGGAGTTCCCTGTGCTATAGTCGGTATCCTCCTTTCAGTCGCCCCGCAGTCTTACGCGGGACGCTTTGAAGAGAAGACCCCGACGGGAGCTTTCTGCTATCCTTCAGGGCTCGGGCTCTGGCTGGCCGTGTACGCGCCGATCGCGGTCATGCTACTCGCAAACTGGACGCTATTCGTTCTGATAGTGCGTTCCGTGTTTGCTTCTAACAGAGGGATAACGAGGCACGGCGATTCTAATGAAGCTGTACGCTGTGCCTCCGTCAGTTGTTTACTTGTGTTCTTATTTGGTCTTCCGTGGATATTTGGTTTGTTTGCTAACAACATCGTGTTGGCTTACCTGTTCGCTTTGACGGCTACGTTCCAAGGGTTTGTGTTGTTCATATTCTTTGTAGTTGGGAACAAGAAGACGCGAGATCTTTGGCTGAATAAGTTGAAGATCAAGCAGACTCGCAAGATTCCAGTGACTTCTTCGACATACACTAACAGAAGTACAGGTCCTGGCTTCCGAGGTGCACCTCAGAACTCAGTGGAGGCGAAGGTTTCAAAGCCCAGATCTTTAGCGACTCCTGACGACTCAAGGTTCTCTTGACGAAAGCAAGCAAGGTCCTCCAAAACGGACCGCTTGAGGAAAAGGTCTAGAGACATTTCTTCCCAAAATAATAAGTAGTGATTTCCTACAAAAATTAACTTTGTAGTTCAGCTCAGATGCTATCTCTTTTAACCTTTGAGAATATAATGCATTTACATTCCAGGAGTTTTGCTTATTATTGTGGATGTCTTCAAATCCTATGACGACATAGTTCCTTTTGTGATGGTTGTGTTTCTACTTTCATAACGGGTTATAAAAATTAAAAATAGTTTTTATTCCTTGAGTGATTTGCAGCAGCCTATTATTTTTAAACCTATGCAGACTTGAGAAACGAGAAATTTCTTTTATGTTTCTTATTTATTTAGACCCATATTTACGACTTTTGTTATCTTCTTCAAGTATTAAGTAATACTAAGTAATTACTAGTATTGTAATAGATCCTGTTCTATTACGTAATTTAATCGTCTCTAATATTTTAGATAATTCGACTTTCAGTCGGTAGAGTCTGTTTATTAATTGTATTTTGAAGCAGAATATTTATTTCTTGTTGAAATGTATTCTTGCTAAATGTAAACTATCATGTATCCTGTGAAGTGTAATTCTTTCATGGTTCATCATCTGAAATTATGTGGTTTGATCAAAGTGTGGTCAACTGTTTGTTATTTCCTAGAACTCATTCACTCATTCACCATCAAGATTATCTTAGCCAAAAGAACTTAGGTACGAATATGTATGATGATTAAAATATGTTTCAGTCATAAGCTGCTACAAGGCATGCTATGGCTTGCTATGGGTCTGTTAGGACATGCCATAACCACAGAAATTCAACAACGACAAAAGAGTGGTAATATGGTCCCGATGTCGTCGCAATAAGGTGAGGATGGTCGTTGTGAGTGGTTGCGATTGTGGTCAAGGTGTTGTCGCTGGTAAAGTTTGTTGTCAAGGTGTGGTCGGCCGGTTGAGCTTGTGGTGAACACGTTGAATGCAACCACAAATTGATATACGTGTGAATGTAAGTTTTGGGTCTGGCCATTATTTTTGTCCCTGGGTGTAGTTACGGGTGGGGCAAATCTGAACAAACCCTATGTATCGTCAGATTTCAAACACCAGGTTTGTTTCATTTTTATATTTCCAATATCTGACGATATCAGTATTATGTGCAAAAGGTAGGCTTCATGAAATTCACTTTCTAGTCTGTGTCTAAAATGCGTTCTGTTCCACGCTTATACAGAGTGTATTAGAAAGGTTTGGTCACATTTGAGGGTGTGGTACAGACCATCAACCTGAATAAATTTTTAACTCCATGGGATCACCATCGTGATCGAGAAAAAATTATCAGCTGTCCTGTACATTTAGGTCGAGTAGGTATTGAAGCTTTGTGCGGGACCTTTCTGATACATCCTGTATTAAAAAAGTCTGTCAAATGACTGATTACTTGTTCTTGCTTCTAGCTTGTAATGGAACGCAAAGGTAAGCATCAAAGATAGTTACCAAATAATTAATTTATAACTACCTATATGTTAGTTTGATATTTTGAGTAGGAGAGCTAATAATGTATTAGAAAGTAGATAAATTTAGTACTGAGTACTGTTTAAGCTATGTAATGTAGTATTGATTTGATCACCTTGTAGTATATTGTAAGGCCACAATAAATGGAAATTAAGGTAGGTAAGTTAGGGTAAGTGGTTCATCTAACGACCATTGCTCGTTTTCACTAACGCTAGGTGAAACTTAAATGAATGTCTAAACAAAATCACCCTGTTGGATTTTTAACTTTCGGTGCTGTGCTGAGAGTAGAAAATCCAACACTGCGCTTTTATTTAGGCAATTTTATGTGTGGCCTATTGTTGGTGTAATAGTAAATTATACTAAAAATACGATTAAAACTATCATATTTTTAATATATTCCATTTATCTCCTACTTGCATACATTATGCTAAAGGACAAAGAACTATGATTTCAGTAAAAATATTAAATAATCGTTTTAGTTTAGAAGTTGATACCAAATATAAAGATAAAATTATTCGTATTGAGAAAATCTATGATACAAATAGTTTTAATAATAAAAAACAAAGGCCGTTGCCCAATGAGGTGTATGAAATTGATTGATGGAGTCACAACAAAAAGAATAAAACCAAAATGTTTTTTTTTTAATATAAAAATGTGACAGAGGCGCCCAAGGGCGTCTACATTGATATTGTTCTTTTTTTAAACATCGACTTTCACGCTCGAGTTAACACGACCTTATACACCTCAGTGGGCAATAAGCCTTTACATATAAAGGTAGTTTGAAAGAATGTAATACCTTACTGTAAATATTACTAGTAGATTGTATATAAAGAACAAAGTAGATAAGAGTAAAGACCAGAAGACCACCTCATAATAGACCTCTTCATAATAGTTGCGCCTAATACTTATTTTATAATAATTATAATTCCCAGGTCAGGTAAAGTGTTAGTGGGTTTTTCTATCAGGATTTGTCAGTAGCAGCCCGGTGTCTGCATTTGTGCCCGGTCCATAGCAATAGGCTCGCTCCCTATTACATGGGACTTAAACATAACTGGCGAAATGTGGGTGTACTATCAGGGACACCTCTGCAAAACCCTTCGGAAGTTATATTTACATAATATTGTGTTGTACATAATAGTAATTTTATGAAAAATCGTTTTGAAACGCACAAATAGGTACAGCTTGCTTTATAACCGTTTCACATAATGCTATTTTCAACTTTGAATGCTCGAATACAGCGCTGTCTTACTGGTCAGGATTATTGTACCTACTATTTTTGATAGTTAACTATTTATAATCACAGAGGCATTTACTATCCTATGAAATTATTTAATAAAACTATTTTAAGTTATCGTATGTTTTTTTTTTGTCACGTGCCCCGTGTCCTGCTATATTTACCATTTTCTGACTCGGAACAATGCTCAACAATAAAACTCAGACAGCTCAACAGATCGCCAGTTTGGCTCTGCGCTCATCAATCCTTATTGACGAAAATAGGTGAGCATCGTTGCAGGTGTTTATTATGCGAGTGACAGTTCCATAGAGTTCCATGCATAATGTAGACACTGCGTATTGTCCACGTATACAACACTGACGTGGGAACGCATGCTACTATCTACTATAAATGATTTAGGTACCTACCTAAATCTGTAATTCATTGAATGAAAAGAACTGTAAAAAAATATCTTATTTATGTCACCTACATAGCAAATGTCATTCTCAGTCCTATACTTACCAGGTTCAGACTAGGAACTTACGCTGGTGTATCAGCACGAATAGCTCAACAGAACGCCAGTCTGTGGCTATGCGCTCATTCATTCTGATTGACGAAAGTAGGTACCTACTTTTCAAGAGAGGTAATTTATAGAATGTGAGAACTTCATCACGATGTTGATGATTAACTTACACTGGATAATATTAATTCCATACACTGAAGCATTGAAGCAGGTGTGAGTACTATGTACTAAAGAGCTACCATTTACCGGGTAATATGTCTTTCATTGACTTGAATGTGCCCTGGCGGCTGTGAGTAGGTATGTCATGCTCACTCAGATGTCTCGCTGATGGTGGCGCGTGTGTTGCATAATTTAGCTCCCTTCAAAATGGTTAAGCTGAATGGTGCTGATCCATGCGTCATGTTTGTGAACGGGCGCCGTCAGTTGGGACTGGTCATCTTTTATCCATGGCTTATTTTTTATTTTTTTAAAATTTTTGAATGTTTCTTTGTTTTTATCTTTTTATTACGGACGCTTTAAACGTGCACGTCTTTCTACATTGTTCTCACATGTATAATTTCAACATGAATGATGTAACCAATATTTCAACTAGCAACTAGCTTCATATTTCTGACTGACAGACTCATTGAAAGTTCAAAAGTGCCTGTAAATGGTTGAATTGAAATAAATGCTTTGAGTTTGAGTTTTTATAATCTTATATTTAAATATCTTTGTTATAGAATATAATTATCTTAATTCAAGTTTCTTAATACATATAATGCCGTACCTAACAAATGACCATGCCTCGTCAGCCATATGTGGCTGACGAGGCATTATATGTGTTAAGACTCAAAAATTAACTAAATAAGGACGGACACTTCACAAAAACAAACAAATAGTACTGGATCACCGTTCTGACGACCCATGTGAGATGGCACAACAGTGACCCACGAAAAAGCAGTCTAGGCGACTTGAACTATGACCTTATTGATTGTATACTACTTTCTCTTACATATCAAAAATAGACTGCCTACCCACGTTACAGACATGCTACCATTCCTGTGTAAATCGATACTTCACACTTATTGCCACTCGAGCGACTATCTAGGACCTTCACGATATTATTAATTAGCGATATAATCTAATATATGCATCTTTTGTGGTGGCGACCCGTTCGCGCGCTAATCAACCCGTAGGCTTCGAGTGCATAAATAGATCGTAACCATGGCAACGTTCGCCCCCGTTCGCTAAATAAACACGCTCCATTGAGCGTCACCATGACAATGATTTTCATTTCATATCTGTCAGCCGAAGCGACGACACAAATACGTAGTATCCCTACGTAGTCTGTGCACAAAATGTTCTGGGGCATCAGTCCTGCTATCGATTTGCAAGAAGAGTACTTAAAATACGGTGATAAGAATGCATACGAGCTCAACTTCCTCGTCATTGGAGGCTGCGATGGAAGACATCTCCTTAAAACATTGGCGCAAGCTTACCGACACAACAGGCGCTACATGAACTTGTTTGTCGTCGATGGGTGTCCGGAGCTGGTGGCTAGACAGCTTCTCCTCACGTCGCTGGCGCTGGAGAAGACAACACGATGTGGTCTCTTAGAGAAAACCCGGCGTTACCTGGAAGTCTACGGTAATATGTTGTTGCGACCTGCCACGTCAAGGTATTTGATCGCCAAGGCTCGTCAGTTAACAGGCATGGTTACTAACCCTGAGTATATGAACTGCCTTCTCTCCAGCGTCTCTATTGAGCAGATGAAGTATCGTGAACGCGATTACATGGACAACCTCATACATTTCTGGACTACCGGTAACACTAATCAGTTCAATGCTTGCGAGCTCTGGGAACACCGTGTGAGACATAGTCTTGGTATGAGATACGACTCCAGAATGGGTGTGTACGACTGGGATTATCATATGAGGATGAAGGAAATCGGAAGCCAGATTTGCTATTCGGAATACAAACATTTTCGTGAACACGGTGTGGCTTTTACATGGCTTGAAACAGAAGTTTGTCGACCAAATGTAAGCCTTGCTGCAGGTGTTTATAAGTGCGGTGACAGATACCTCCACAGGGGCTACCTAGGAGACATAGTAACATCTCCATATATAGGGTATGGGCTCAACTGTGAAGATACGGATATGTTGAAATCTAATCACGGTGTCAATAACAAACGTGCAACGGATATCGCGGAAAGAAATGTAATGAGAATGCTTTACGAAATAGAAAATCGTCGAGAATTTGACGCCGTCGCTTTGAACTTGGAAACGGAAAAGAATTTAGGTATGGTGGTGCTAGCGCAGATAGATGCGAAGATATCTGAGAGCGGACCTGAAGCTCCTTTACTTTTACGTGAAGATCGTGATACTTACATAAATGTGGATTATGGGAAGGTACACTTTTTGTCTCTGTCAGCATTGGAGCATTATCCACATAAGCCGCAATTTCAGGGTCTGTTCCATGGAGTGTTTGTGGGGCATAACATGTTGCCTCGTGTGAAGCCGAGTGTGTGGTCGATGGCGCGTGACGACGCGTTGGTTCTCATGGAGTCGAGGAAGTATTTGGTGGAACTGAAGAGAGATGATGTGAAGGCTTATGGTGAACAGATCCAGCAGGCGGCCACAGCAGCCCAGTGCGAAAGCATCGCTACGTTTGATGCAGCGAAAGACGATTTCGCCAGGTTTTTGATTAAACGAAGGAGTGAGAGTACTGATACAACTATTTCGTTTTAGTTATTTTAGTAACTTACTTTCAAAAACATGTTGGTTTTATTTTTAAATAGCAACTGATGAGTATTTTAATATATAAAATGTGTACCTACTAACTAATAAAAATGTTAATATACCTACTGTTTCATTTTCAAAGCCCACTGAAACTATTGCTTGTTAGCATTTTTCTATAGTTCAGCAGTCTTGGCTGCAGCAGGCAAAATATTGGTTGTTTAAAGCTTTACATTATAAGATTTGTGTTGTTTGCCCGTAATCTCATTGCGGGGCAGGGCCTCTTCCTAAACAGAGAAGGCACGACCATTGTTCCAACAAGTAAGTTTCTTCTATAGTGGGTGTCTTTCCGCTTTCATGGTGATTATTTTATGGGAAAAGGCCTTTCAGTAATATTTTTATCCCATTACTCATTCCTTATCATGCCTTCTTTGGTGGATTGGGAAGCCTACATTGAAGTATGATAATATAAAGGGGGAAATAAAGTAAAAAAACAAACACTCAAAATGTGTCATCTATTTTTTCATTAATAATATGTTACATTCATTTAGTAAATCATATAGCAAATTTATTTACAAGACAAATCAAACGGAAAAAATTACAACGTCTTAACGTTTTTTTTTTCGTTTAAAATTCGTATTTTTATTATATTATATAATATCACTTAAGTTTAACATTTTCTAAATCAGTAGTTCGGTAGTGGTGAACGGTTCCTACGAATCGTCGCAACTTCGCGATTGAGGACACGAAACTTCATTTTTATTGAGCCATTCCTCGTTGCTTGTGCGCCACTTACTTTATTATAAGTACAAAACATTCAATATTCAGTGTACACGATTAATTACTGTTCGATACATACAATGCTTACTGCTGGATACCCGTGACTGTGCTATGCACGTTATCAAATAAGAACAATTAGTATCTAGATCTAATTAACGTATTATAGCACTCTCGCAGGTTAAGTCCCCACGACATAGTTCATAGAACGGCCCTGTGGAAAGTCAAGTGTTCCACAGTTGATCATTTCACAGTGCTGTGTGTAACGACGCCGGGTATGACGTCATAGCACAGCACGGTAAACTAACTCCGATACATTAGTTACGAGAATTCGTACAAAGAACAGAGCACTACCGTGAGCAATGGCGGCGTCGGTCGCCAGTCGCAATTGACGTGTTAGGCCTACACGTGAGGCGCCGGTGCGCGGCGCGACGCTAGCGACTCGCGACGCGCGCCCCGCACCGCGCGCCGCACAGGACGCGCGCACGCGACGCCTACTGGGTGCTGCGCACTCGCGCCGCTCCGGCCCCGGGGACACTGGACGACAGGGAGTGACAGGCACGACACGTGCTGCCGGAGCGAGACAGTGACAGACGGTGCAGTGCGAGGTTTGCCGGCAACGCGCTTACAATATCGAGTGGCCTCGGGAGTCGCGGCCGACCCCGCACTGCGGCCGGCGAGTGTCACACCCAGTCACAGAGTATTGCAAAAACATCTACCCTGTACGTGTTCATAGTTCCTATTTAGACTTACTTAAGGTTTAACGATTATCTAGGAGAATAATTACGAAAACAGGCGACTCTGACATCGCCAGAGAACATCGTACGAGTGTGATGCAACCATACACGGCTGCTTCACTTTATTTTATTATTCAATAATTTAACTGTAAGTCAACTACATAATGAGTTTATATCCGTGGCCGGGCCACCTAACCTAGCGTAAACGCGAATCAAACGATAACTTCCTAAATTGTCACAATAAAATAAACTTGAAAACTATAACATATTTTTTTAACATACATCCTCTTCTATGTGTATCGGCATAAATTCGTTTTAAGTCAATACAATAATAATAGATATTCTGATAAAATCGAAATAACTTTTATTCACATTAAAGTTTTAGAATATGTGTACGTTAATGGCTAATTAAATTATGTCATTATGTCGTGCACGGTGATACGAGATCGCTGAACTGTCTACAGGTCTACTGACGGTTTCAATGACGCGAACATAACGAACAACACATTATAACTATAACACAAGGATGCGGCGATGACTTCATTGGTGTTCATAATTGTGTCAAGATCGCGATCGTAACAAATGGAACACGAAGTTGGGCGTATATTCGGAGAGGTGATAACAGTATGAAAGCGATAGTTGTTGCTCTCCGGGGACGGTTGCATGTCGCCCACCTCCTGACATGACGATGAGACGAACTCAGACAACTTAACTACAACCACCAGCGAATGATACTCTAGAGCCTAGAGTCTAGGACAACGTGACGTCGAGCTCAGCCCTCGCCTCTCCCGCTAACATTGTGTTACATTAAAGCTTCGCTTAAGAATTAGCTCAATTTGTTAATCGCCTATCTAATTTGCAAGCTACTTGAGCTTCGTCTGTTGGAAGTGAAACGAAATCGAGCTCGACGCGTCGGAGGACCTCGGCACCGTACAGTTTCACTTAACGCTACGTTCATACACCGATGAGTACTTAAAGTTACTTTAGACATACAATCTGCCGCACCACCGCCAGGGTGTGGTGAGTTATAAAGCGTATTGATTGAATGAACGAATATAATATGAAACACGTTAACGTAACAGATGCCACCCTCCGGCGGCGCGGCAGGCAAACATTTCCAATCGAGACTTACATTCGACTGTAACTCTAAATCGTTTATGAGTACGTTACAAGTTCAGTCATATCTTTTATGTGCAATTAATATGTACGTCATAGGTCAATAATATTTACAAGTCACTGATTCGCTAACGATAACTACGTATTCACAAGCGGCGGCGCGCCGGCCGGGGCCGACGCCGGCCCTACGTCCGATCACTATACCTTTATTAGATTAACTACGCGTGAAGAGAATTATCGTGTTTCTTACTAACGGTTAAACTAGTCGACGTGCTTACCCTAACAGTGCAGACTGAGCCGGATACATCGATATCTAGTAGCCTAGGACGCGCGGAGAGGCCCCCAGACGTCAGTGCGTGTACTCGGGGAAGGAAGCGGCCGGCACGGGCGGCGCGGGCGACGCCGAGCTGTCGGGCGATGGCAGGTACCCGCGCGGGCCCCCGGCCGGCGGGGTTGGGCCCACCGCCTCCTCACTCGCCCACCGGGCTAACTGTTGTTGAGCTTGAATAAATTCATCACTAGAAAATGATAGAGAAGAGGAACGGAGAGTCGAGGCGCGGCGCGGCCACGCCGGGCCCCGAGCGCCCCTGGGCCCCGGGGGTCAGGGTGCCCCGAGCCCGCGTAGCGCGCCGGCCAGTGTGTCAGTGTAGTTACAAAGTGGTGATGACGTGGAAATGATTCTAAATTAGAAAATCAAAGCTTAAATTTATCAGTACATAATTACAAATTTCAAGGTGAATATCATTATTTCATGATCTGTTGATAGCTTTTGAATGTGTTAACCACAACGCACTGAACAGCAATAAAAATATGCTGTTTGCCTTGTCAATTGTCATTCTTTATTTTTTACACGAAAAACTTTGAGTTTAACATGCTGCTTTACAATTTTGGGATAGTCAGTAAAGATTGGTGCACCTCAAGGTTCAATTCTCAGACCTTTATTATTTTTAAATACATATCATTTCCACGTCTTTGAAAATCATATTTGTGCAGTGAGTAACCTAACAGAATTTGAAAACAATAACCTGTGCGGTCTGATGCCAATTGGGAATGAGATTCCAGCATAAAGCCGGTCATAACCAGAAGCGACGCTCACCTCTCACTGTCGGGCGCGTCCCGCAGACGTTCAGCGTCGGCGGTCTCGTACAGCGCGTCGTCGTCGGGCGGCGCGCGCGCGTGCGGCGGCAGGCCGGCGTGCGCCGCGTGCGGCGAGTGCGCGACGTGCGCGGCGTGCGGCGCGTGCGGCGCGTGCGGGGCGAGCGGCGCGTGCGGCGCGTGCGGGGGCAGCGCGGCGGCGGCGGGGGGCGCGGCGCCCGCGAACAGCGGCCCGTGGTGGCGCCCCGAGCCGCGGAAGCGCGGGTAGCCGAACCGCGACTCCTCCTCGCCGCCGCCGATACGACCGCGGCATCGACTGGAAACAGATAGAGACAGCATCGTCAAGACTCAATCTTGTTGAAGCATGATGGTATTTCAACATGAATGCAATGTATGAAGCTACTACCTACTTAGTTATTATCAGTGAAACATGGCTGAACAGGGATACTACCGATTGCACAGGAAAGACGGAGAAGATTCATATGGTAGTGTTACCCTTGTAATACACAAGTCACTTAAGGTACAGTCGTCAGTAATTAGATTATGTAATTTATATAGGAAATTAAGTTTTGCAAGTAAAATTGTTAAATTACACTAATTTAGAAAATGTCCTATTGGTTTTTTGTTTATCAAGTATACACTCACCAATTTGACTGGGATCATCATTTATATTTATACTAGCTTTCGTTCGGAAAAAACGCTGATAGCTGGCGACTTTAATGCTCAAATTGGTCTTTTAAAAATAATACAAGGGGATTTTTTAAATTCTTTGGTGGTGAAAGTGGTTTTATTTCTTTATCTACACCCATGCTATAAATCCTCTATAAAAGTTTCTGAAACAGTTAGCATATTGCCAACATTTAAAAAAACCAGTGTCTTAGTAACCATAATATCATCCAAACGAGTGTTGTAATGTTGTACTAAATTTTATAATGTCGTTACAAAATTACAAGTAATAAAGTCAGTGTGTGAGTTAAAGTAATCACAGAATTGAAAATCAATGTTATAAAAATAATAAATTATACAATTAGTAACCATTTTGATTTTGTCTAAACTCGTAAATCATTAATCTAAACTAAAAAAAGGAATGGACCCAATATCAAACCTTGAGAAATGCCCATTGTCATTTCAGACCCTAATGAGTTTTAAGCCGTTTACTTGAACTTTACCCTTTCTATCTTTCAGGCATTATCTTAGTAAATCAAGAGCTGTATTCCTAATCCCATAGTGCTCTTGTTTTAGCATAAGTCTCTCATAGCTTACGCAATCGTACGCCTCAGAGACGTCGATTCCAATGAAATCTTGTGCTCCCAGGCGTTAAAAATGTTCTTCATTAGGGTAATACCGGTTAGTGGTACAGCGCCCTTTGGTTTAATGAAACATGAAATTTTTATTAAAGTGATGTATCATTTGATTGAGCATGAACTTTTCAAACAGCTTGAGAATTAGCAGAATTGACAAAGACCTATAAATTGTTGGGTTCTTTACTATCACCGGATTTTAACAATGACTCCGTCTACACAGGTGTTAATTATGAAAGTTATAGGCTTAGGCGCTACGGTTTTAATGATAGATCTACAGACTTTTACAGACATTCCCCAGAGATCTGTTGATTTAATTGAGATGCCAGATGGCCAACGGATTTTGTTGCGGTTTTCTCCATCTTATAGATTATTTATTCCGGGCTGTTTATGCGTAATACGTTAAAATTTAATTTAGTTAAAGCACAACAAAGTCGATTTTTTGGTATGACATCAGTACATTGCACCCGGGTCACTAGTTTAATAATAAAATCAAGTTAAAATTTAATTTTTATGCTTTTAGGTCAGCTTTTGTACAAATCAAGGAAACATTTTTTTTTTCCAAATCTATTTATTATTTTTCATTTAAATATTTCATATTTTATTAAACATAAATCTAAATCAAAGGTATTGTTAATCCTATTGCTCAGAAGATGCCTTAGGTATTGAAAAAATTTAAATTAATTATGAGGTTTAATTCGATTAGTGAATAATAAATTACACTGTTAATACAATGTTATTCTTGGTTCTAGAGAAATACTGTGAGTCTTATTATCGAGGAGCAGCGACGTCACATGATGAATAAGTATGAAACAAATGGTTTCGTACCAACATGAAATTTTTCTAAATGATTAAACACGTCATTATAAACCGTTAGCCGTGCACTATGAAGGCGTGCACCACCGAAGACCAGCTAAAAACCGTTTTAGACAAGAAAGTTAAGTAGTAAGTAAGTTTCGCACGAGAATATTTAGAATTCAACTGGGACACTGCTTTATTTTAACCATAAATAATAAAGGCGCCAGACTCGGTATTTCCTTCGATGCCTTCCATCAATTCGTCGAATGGATTTCTAGAGACTGATTTAAGTCTTGAAATAATATTATCAAGTACCTATGATTTAGAGTCCATTATAGGTAGAAAATAATACTACAATTTCGATAATCTTAAGAATGAAATTTGACATGAATTGTATACTAGATTTATGGTGGTTGGTATAATATATACACTGATGATTTTTCAAAGAGCGCTGATAGATTAGAGGCAACATATTTGTGCTTTTTGAATTAATAATAATATTTTTATCTATATTGAGTTATTGACTTAGAACCTTATAACTTCTAAACTGCAACTTCAGAAGTTCTAACATAAGTGAAGAACAAGGTTATAATAGGGCAGTTTTACTTATAGATAGTAAGAGAGAGAGAGATAGTAAGAGTGCCTTACAACATTGGTATAGCTCGATGCGCCCGTGGGTGCAAAAGTGTTTCGAAAGCTTAAAGGCCTTTTTTAATCAAATTCATCAGTCCAATTGTAATAATAGGGAGCTAAAATTGCAATAGGTTCCATCCACATTGGATTACCGGGAAACGATGTGATCGATTTATTAGCGAAAAAAACGGCTTTAGAAGGTTTAGTTATTGAAGTTAAGTGTCACTCCGAATTACTAGGTAAAATAAGCACTTTACTTTGTGTAAATCATTTTATCACCACTGCTCTCAAAACGGTGAAGGAATCATGAGGAAACCGGCATGTCATAGAATAAAAAATCTAAGACATGTGACATCCACTAAACCGCACTGGGCCCACGTGGTGGATTACGGCCCACTTCCTCTCGAAGGGAGGAAACCTGTGTCCACACAGTGGGCACACTATAGGCTGATTATGCTATTAAAAGGCTAGATCTGGGTGCTTTAAAAAGTCTCATAGCGAAACCATGTAGCATTGAAGCTATTACAATTTACAAGTTTGTTTATAACTCTTTTAGCTAACATAGTCTGTAGTAGTTGTTATAAAGTAGCAAAGTGTTATTTTCATCTTGTGTAGGGTTATGTGTATATGATAAAAAGCCTAAAGAAAAAATTGTTATGTATCAACTTCGCTTTGTTTATTGAAAAGTTCCACCCTGATTGCGGTTTACTGGTTTACGGGTAGAGGAAAATAGATATACAAAAACATGGCAAAGACATGACTTACTAAGGAAGCTTAACACGTCTAGGGGCCGAAGTTAGTTTGACAATGCTGCCCTCAAGATTCTGTTTTACCTCTTCAAAAAATAAAGTACTTACGAAGATGCCATATCTGCAGGTTCAATTCTATAATGTCTATCGGCCTCCGTCTCCGACATTCTGATGTCTTCGGAGCCGGAGGGGCTCATGTGCCTGCTCGAGTGGTGTTCGAGCTGTCGGATGAGATCCTCAAGGTTCCTGATCCTAATAGGCCCGCACTGTGGCGGCTCATCTTCTTCATCGTCACCGGCTCTCTGTCGGCGGAGCTCGGCTTCGTGTATCTTCTCAGCAGAGGGCGCGCGCTCTCTCTTGTACTCGTACTCCTGCAGCGCTCGCAGGTCGCCCGAGCCGCCCGCCGCGCCGGCGCTGGCGCGTTGTGCTGCTGCAGTCTTTAGTGCCACGATTATGTTTTCGTGGTAGCCGTTCAGGTCCTGGAAGTGGGAGAGGTGGAAGTTAGTATGTTAGTAATGTGTTATGTTATTACACAGCGGGTGTCAGTTATAATTTCGATTAACATACTCATAGCCACTTAAAGATATTCAAGGCCACTGTTATCCCAATTAAAAACCACTCTTTAAATCCAATCAATCTGTCCCTACCATTCCTCTTATCATCATAATCATCTGCCCATAGCAGGCCAATCGCTTTTCTAACTCACCTTAAACTTATATTCCATATCAGCGACGGCGCCGGCGGGTTCCTGTCCATCAGACTGCGAGCCTGCCTCCAGCTGCTCTGACTGTGAGTCGTCGCCCCACTTGTCCTTGCCGTCCACGGCGCCGTAGCCGTGCTTCTTCAAGATCCCCTTCTCTGGGAGCTTCGCCATCGAGTTGGCGGCCACATCGATGAACGCTATGTCTTCTTCGCCTGGGAATTCATGTTGGTGCGTTTAAAATATGTACTTGACAAGAACGTAGTTCAAAGTCTTAGTCGGAAAGCAAAATATGTGGATTAGAGTAATCAAGGGAGCAGGGTTATGAATACAGAAAGACTGAAATTATATTTCTCACAAAACGTTTCAGAAAAAAAAATTACATCCACCTGAATGTGTAGGCTCATCTTCGCTGCCGGAATGAACTCGTTTCATTTGCTTGTGATCTCTGAAATAATAGAAAAAAAGACATGATTTAAGGATTCAACGAAAGGCTACTAACGGAAAGGATAATTTGAATTCAATCGTGAAAAACGAAAACGAACTAAAGTAAATGACTTTAAAGTTTTCAGAGGTTTCCATGCAATTTCACGCTTTTATTACACTGACTTACACGTCTACTAGATCGTGGAGTTGCCTGGAAATCTAAGAAGTTACTGCTAATATTTTTTATGGTTATTTCCATTTGGACATATAAATTGCACTTACGGATATCTACTGCTACTGCCAGAGCCTGACATGTGGTTGCCATGCCGGAAGATCACACGCGTCGAGTCTCCACGACTGTACATACAAATTACTTTTAGATAATATTCTTTTGCCATACTTTATGATTCATAGTACAATGATGCAGCGTCAGATGTCAACTTGTGTTATGATATCAACGCGAAAAACATCATACAAATGGTTTGAGTGACCCAAAAAGCATGTACTTTTCATGTGATTTTACCTTTCTAATTGAGATAGCAATGTAGTATGTAGTTTAACAAATTCTTCACATATTATGTACCTGTACGAAAACTCTGTATGCTTAGGTATATAAATAAGAAGAAATTGAGGTGCAAAGTGTGGCTAAGTATGGACTAATCTCTTTTTTCTATCAACCAAAATGGATAAATATAAAGCGTGTTTTGTGTGAGTGCTCTCTCATGTTGTGAACACACAAATAAAAATTGCAAAGTTTGCTCAAAGATCTGCTCTAGTCCAAAGCGTTTGGAACTTAAGCTCAGTGTAATAAAAGCGAAAATCGAGTGAGCGGAAATAAACAGCGGTGCGCAGTCCAATCCACGCGAAGCTTTCGACATACCTTAAAAGATTTCTTTGAGTAGACGAGTTCCGTTAAAAAGAGGAAAGAAAATTTTAATTTGAGGACATATATCGTGCAGCCACCCATTTACCGTACGTATTTACTACGTTTAGCAATAAGGAAACATATTTGGTGGAACCGTAGACATAGAGAATGGATTGAGCGTTCCGTATTCAGTTGTACAGTTCGAAAAGTACGAGAGAGACAAAGCGAATTCACGGCCAGTAGTTTTCTCTTTAGTAGTACCTACTACAGGTTTTGGCCGCACAGTCGCTTTGTCTCTTTCTAGAGAGTGGTCACTTATGTGAGGCTAACGCTTAGTCCAATTCTCTATGTCTATGGGTTGGACCAACAATTTCTTGAAACATGCGAAATGGGTAGCTACGTAGACGGATAAATAAAAAGGGCTTATAATTTACAAAAATGAAAGTTAGTTGTTGAGTTTACAGAAAATAAAAGAGTTGGATTTTAAAAAGACCTTTAGAGGGATTTAAAACATTTTAGTTATAGACACCAAGACATGTAAAAGGAACTTAATATAAAAGTAGTCGTTTGGATATGAACTTAATGCTGCCATTCATATGATTCGAATATATGAAGGAACTATTTTATGCTTCAACAATATTTTTCTTTGCAGTTTTCTGAATGGCATCGTTAAGTTCTTCCCAAACGTCTTCAGCCATTCAAACCTACCTAAACGTATTATTGAAGGAGTGCATCTTCCCTCCGTCCAGGGAGATGTCTTCCTGAGAGTTGTTGGAGGTCGTGGACCCTGCAGCGAAACTCTTCGCAATCGGCTTCTTGACGTAAGGCGGGTCGTATTTCCGTGACGTACTCTTTTTCCTGAGGCAGGCGTGGCGGGGGAACGCACACTCAGATCAATCGTTAAAGTTTACGAAATCGGAGGTCGGTGACGTACAACAGGCGCTGTCGTCACCGAGGACCAAAGGCGAGGAATAGAAGATGACGTGGTATCATTATATAGGTGCCCAGAGTTCTGGATACCACAAATATGATGACAAAGATTGGTGGTAAATGTGAAAGAGTATAGGTAACTGGTTTTAGCGTAAGTTTTTGATTTGAGGGTCACCTTCTAATCCTCAAAAGTATTTAAAAATTGATTTGACAGCAAATACTGGCGCTTTTGGATATTACAAAAACAAAGTTCTCTTATAAATTTTTGAATTGGACTTTAGAATCAACTTTTCGTTTCATTCCTCATGGGAAATGATGTCACATGGAAATTAATATCAAGAGATCGATCTTAGCTTAGTGATTGTAGGCTCCTTCCAGTAAAATAAAAGCGAGGGACATCAGGGTAAATGTTTACTTCCAGACGCAAAATTTATTGAATTTCTGCTTGGGTTAGCAAAGGTTAGCATTGTTTGCTGGAAAGATCCTTAAGTCTTAAACGTAACATTAGGCGTTGCTAACTAGATAGACAGCTGCTTGAAAGAAGAATCCGTGCATCGCACATTCGCTTCTCGTGCAAAAGTTAATAGAATTTAGTGGTAGTGGTAAGTGAGTGGTGACGTTAGAGTCGAGCGATCTATATCTTCTCCGGTTTCATAGTAACTGATCTGTACATACCTCGCCGTGGTACAACACCACGTACCGTGTGGAGCGGTCTCTGACCTGTAACTCGCGCGCAAACGTATGAGTGACACATCGGAAGATATAGACGCGAGCGCGCCGCCGGGCTGAGTAGAGCGCCCGGCGACGCGAGCTCCGACCAAGAAAGGAAACGAAAACGAGTCACAGTTCACATAAGCCAATGCATACATCCAAGAGCCCAGAATCTTAAGGGTTTGAGTCGAGGTGTCTCGAGTACAACGAGGAAAGCCTTTGTCGGCATGCAGCGAGGCGGCCGGACGGTGAGGCCTCGCCGAGCACCGCGCGGCCCGGCCGCTCGCGGACACAGAACCACAGATCAAATGCAGTTGTGGCGCGCCAGCCAGGCCGACGCGCCACCCGCCAACTCTAACTCTACGACCACAAAGTAAACGACATAAAGAACGTATGTCCAAAAGGAAAAATAATAAAGTAAATGAAAACCAATCGCCGACGTAAAAACGAACAGAAACACCAACGCTAACTTCTAAAATAAACATACAAGTATACGAAGGTGACGATTTAAATTTCTTCTTAAAGACTACCTTTGGTCTGTTTTCTGCTCACTAACCTTAGGCACAGGGAGAAGTTTTTGTGTACTACGACTGACCTGTAGCAGAGAGCGCTCAGGGCAAATACTATGAATACCCCCCCTACCACAGACATGAGCACCGCCACGAGGAAAACCGTGTTCGAGCCGTGGTAGTTCTCTGCGCCCAAACAGAACGGAAGTGAGTCACGGCCGGCGCGATCGGTGACGTCACGGGTCGCGTGACGTCAGCGAGGCGGGCGGCCGGCGCCGGCGCCGCGGGGGCTCGCGGTCGGCTTCGACACGACACGACACGATACGATACGACACGACAGGCACGAGCGACACACACAGTGCGACAACACCGAGTTACCGTCCGTTACCTGAAGCAGTACGCCATCCAGGCGAACCCCACGAACACAGACAGCACGACCGCGAGCAACAATATCACCATGTTCATGGTGCTCATCTTATTCCCCTCGTGCTCACCTGCAAGAGAGGGGTCCCGCGCGTTAGTGCGCCGGCGCCGCCCGCCGCGTCGCGCCCTCCGAGCATTGCTCCTTGTACACGAGTACGTATGTGTGCGTGCGCACCTTGCTACACGGCCACCGACGCGGGTACCAACAGTCTTACGTAAATTGATGAACACACGAATCAATGAGCTATAAATTGGTTTTTTAATAACCCCATATTGGGTTTGTAGATGACCCCTAGATGGGTTTGCAAAGTACCCCTAAATAGGTTCAAAAATGACGAATATAGAAATGGGTTTACAAATAACCCCAAAAATGACTTAGTAACTTACTCCAAAAAGGGTTCTATCTACATAAAATATTTAAAAACAATGTACAAGTTACATCATCATCTTACATTAGACTCGGTAAACTCTAATATTTACTAATGATGAACATCGCATTTCCAAAAGTTGCAATTCAATGCAGCAATTCTCGACTCGATCCTACCATAAACGCTTGGTTTAGTAGCGTAATTTTGAAAAGCAGTGCTCGGATGTAATGGCCAATTGATTTAGTTTAAAGTAGGGGGAATATTAATAGAATACAGTACAAAACACCTGAAAACATAAACATGAATTATAGTAAAATTATATAAGTGTTAGAAGTAGTAATAGTTTTTGAAAATAAAAGAAAAGAGGTGAAAAATTTGTATTTTTAATTTAGTGAAAATTATCTTTGACCGGGTTTTAAATGCTACTTGGAGCTTCATCAGCGCCAATACATCCCATATTTTTAAGGTTCCGTACTAAAGTGGTAAAAAATAAACCTTTATACCCGTGTTATATTTTATTTATTTATTTATAAAAAATCACGTTTGACCATTGTCTCCACTGATCTATTTATAATTTTCTTGCACCAGCGAAGGCTGGTTTATGAAATACATTTTTGTGCACCCAAGAGTTAAGAACAGTATTTTTGATAAAATTCAATATTCAGTCTTTTTGATTTTTATCGATATTTTCCTTGGGTTGGTTATTGAGTTGTGTAATGGATTGATTATGAAAATTGGGTTTATCGGCATTCAACATTGGTGGTAGCAGTGTTTCCAAATAACCCACAATGTTTAAGTTAAGGTTACATTAGATAAATTAGAAGTCGAGAAGTAGGTTTTAAAAAAGAACAGTAGAAAACATACATAAATAAGGGCCAAATTATATGTATAAAAGTTTAAATTTGCTTAAAACTAAGATCTTAATCTAAAACTATTATCGTTAAAAACTAGAGTCTATCGTAGTTTAATATTTTATGAAAAAATAATTTTACTTTTTTGTATTTTTTTCATCGAAATTCACTTTTTATATGAAACTGATTGACGTCATTTTGAAATATTACCTTTTATCAAAAAGTTCGATAAATGCTTCAAAAATTCGAGACACAAAATATTTCTAATATTAATTCTAGTCTTAACTAAGGCCTATAATACTGGGGTCGACTCACCATACGGTGTTTCCTTCTTGGTCATGTTGTAGGCAGCCTTAGTGCTGTTGTCGGGTACGTAAGGGGTGGGGGAAGGGGGGAGTGCGTCGTGGTGCGAACAGTCGGGGCCTGTCCAGCCACGGTTGCATACGCACTTGTTCATGTTTGAACATGCCTGGAAGTAAAGAAGGTGGTGATTAAAATGGTGAGAACAAAAATTTATTGAGGCATCAAAAAATTACATCAGACAGTCCCCCAAATCGCCTTGCGACCCAAACCACTTGCTAAGTGTTTAGCTGGGATGAAGAAGTGGCGCATAAAATTAGTATAGTGTAACTAACGCAAAGGTGAACATTTTTAAAAGGCAGTATCACTGTGATGACAAATACAGGCATAGTTACATTCGTCAATATACTGAGACATATTCCATTTTATCTAATAAAACTGCAACGGATGGAGAGTCGTCTTTCAGTTGTAAAAAAGCTTCATTGGACAAATCTGATTTATTATTGCCTATAACTGAAGCAAGCACATCCTATCTCTGTGGCGTTCAATAAATCCCACCCATGAAAATCACACACAGACACATCGACATTAATATTATAAATTAAAACTGTATAAATAACCCTTACACATCAATTTCTAAAGCCATTCAATAAAACGAATCTAAACTTATCCCATTTGACTCCACAAACATGCTCTTTACCAGTCAAACTTAGTACAATCGAATCAATTCTAGACTTAGAACAAGTTTCAGTGATATTAAGGGAATTAATTTCGCCGTGGAATCGATTCGTATTACCTAACTGCCACAAATTGGAGTCCGGTGGTTACTACTACCGGGAACTCGTTGGTACGTGAAGTGATGCTGAAGTAGTGTTTGTGGTTTTACTTTTATTGGTTGTACTTTAGTCATCGACTCCTTATTATGATTTAATCTACTTTCAGTCATCGTCTTCGTGTTCACGTCTTTCTAAGCTTCATCATCTTCAACATGCATGATTAATGTAATTATTATTCTTTTTACGCGACTATGGCGAAGCAAAAAGGAATGTTATGATGTTGACCGATATGTATATAATATACATGTATGTATGTTCATCTGTTCCCTCATAATTTGACAAATGAGGTATCGCTGGAAGCGTCTTGATTTTACACGTACTGTTTGATTTATGCCCTAAGTGTGACACCGGATTTTTAATTTGTCTGTGATGTCTTTTTTATACCATTTTAGATTACTTTTTTGTCGTAGTCACTTTAGTTGTATAACTTTTATTTTCATTAGTATGCTCACATATTCATTACTATAAACTTTCACTTTAAAAACCCCTTAAAAGTTTGCTCTCAATAGCTTGTCATAATGCAATTCAAACAAAAATCTATATTTGCTGAATTATCTCCGAAAACACCAATAAATAAATCACTTTAGTGAGTTCCAAAGGATGCAAATGAACGAATTAAAATCGACTTTGAAGCGAGTTGCGTCAGTAACTCGATTCCGTGTGGATTGAGTTTAGGGACAAATCGTCGTCAGCCAGTGCGGATTCGTGTTGAATTCCTCTCCTCGCCTCTCGAACGGAGGTGAAGAACGATTGGAGGACAATTATTAAACTTTATTCGAAATTTATTCATGACAAAAAGTCCTATTAAGTACTTTGTTCCTTTTATAATTTCAGATTTCATACCGATTCGGAATTGAAGGCGGATTTGAGCGGCGGTAAGAGCGTGCTAGTCGGAAACTTTTGATTTTTCTTTCATGAGTCAATAAGTCGTTTTTATCTTTTCATGGAGTTTCATAGTCGATAAACTCTTCCTCAAAATAAATTTAGGTGAAACGGTTCTATTCGTACCATCAAGCCAGTAATTCCTGAATGGTTAGGCTGAAGTATACCTATATTACCTACACCTACATTTCACCAGCTATGTTTAAGACCCTTGTAATAGGGGGTGAGCCTATTGCCATCAACCGAGCACAATTCCAGACTAAGGGCTGCAACTGAGAAATTCGGCTCCATTAATATTAATTACAAAACTGATTCCATTAGAACCTCAGCACCGTATTCGTTTTACATCTCTCGAAACAGCCAAAGTACATAAACACACTGGTAACACAAGTAACGAACAAATCTAGCTCCAAACTCTTCCACGGAGCTAAATATTTAACTAAAACCGTACAGAGTTACTATTTAAACTATTTACGTGCTAACTCGAGCCGTCGGGTCCAACTATTCGGGGTCGAGACAGAATCCGGGGCACGGCTCGTGCGACCAATCCGATTTTCTCGGGGGCTGGGCACCCGTCCTACCGAGATTTAGTTAAGGTGGCACTGCGGAATTTCCATACGTTAGCTACAACATTTTTGTGACGAAATTCGGTTTGGAGGATGACGTTTGGGGCATATTATGACGCTGTGAAGGTGGTGTTCAGTGCGATTAAGATGAAGATGTCGTTAAAGAATAGAGTTACGAAGGTAGGTGTGTGTGTGCCTGCATAGGTGTCGTTGTTGAAGTACTAACCTATATTCAGAAGTGGAAACAGCTCGTTTAACCTATTAGTTCATTAACGTCGCTATTAATGTATGACCGCGTTGTTCTTCTAAAGTACGCAACGGATTTCGATGAGGTTTTCAGTATAATTTAGATACTTTATTCCGGAAGGTTTATTTGCATAATAAACATACATATAATAAAGAAATATTTTTGTCATGAAAGATGTTTTTGTCTAGTAGCCTTTTAACCTTTATAATACTGGTGTCTCATATTGGAGACAGATAACAATAAAATTCTATTGTGTCTGCTAATTGCGCGCGCGACAGATTAAGATAATGGGTAGATTCGTGTTACATTGTAAATACGAAACCAAAGGATTCACAGCAAATAGCGATATTAGATATATTAAGCAGGGCGCAGTCCTGAAACCGGACGCGAATATGTGATGGAAGTATTTGATTCCAATTTGCTTTCGGAAACAGGGAACTCGAGAGTTCCATACATATTAATCTTTGATAGCTCCTCTGGTACCTATGGCATAACTTGAGATATTTGATATGGCATAGTCAACAGCGTGCCGAAACCTTGCGTTGAACTTGCTGCTTACAAATTGTAGTAGAACATCGGGTTCACTACGTGGATCGGCTTTTGCATAATTACTTTGATTGATATTGAATCTTAATATTTTTTTTATTTTCTGTAGTTGATAAACCAGTCTAGATTTGTACCAGGTTGGTGCCAAAAGGGCCGCCGACTATTAATTAGATATATGATAAAACTGCGAAAATGTTGATTACTAAATACATTGTGATGTTATGTTACGAGTATGCATTCAGCAATCATGTTATGCCAAAATCCCTGAATCGAATCAAAATATGTTTTTTTGCTTGTACGAAAAGCTTTGAAACTGAATATCGGCAAAAAACAAGGATATAGGAATTAATACTTGCGAACGAACCGTAGTTCATGTTAGTTAAGTCATAGATTAGTTCAGTTGGGTCACTTCGCAAAATCATCATCAGCATCAATAAAAAGCAACTCTTGCTACGACACAATAAAGTGCAATTCAGGTCACACAGTGCTAATTACCTTGCCTCTCTATTCTATCGCGTAGGTCTTATATCTTCTGATTACGCACACTGAATTCACCGAAGTCGAGCCTGCCGCGTACCTACTTGTAGCTTCATACCTAAAATGTGGAGTGACCCATCTGTATCCATCTGTGGTTAAGTTCATGTGTTATTAAACAAGGCTTGGACACTTCGCTCCGGTTCTAATTACAATTTTACTAATTCACTGGGCCCTGCTAATGATCAAAACGTCTGAAGCAACCTTAACGTGGGACGAGTCATAAGAAACTAGGAAGTGATTAATATACCTAGTGTCTTGCAATAGCAGTCTTAGTGAAATAAAAATATCAGATATTTATATTTTTGTCACGGTCAGATTTTTGCACGCTCTATTATTTTTTTATTTGAATTTTGAATTTCAAACAATTCATTCATTGCAAGTTTTTGGTAGTGGTAATCAAAAATACAGCTTGCTATTTTCAGTCTGGCTCAGTCCAGCCTAAGTATTTAATAAACTAGATACCAATAATCAGAAAAAAAACAATATTATGTCTACTTTTTTCGCTTCCTCTTGTACCTTGACACAACATGGAGCAGCACATCGTCCAACTTATAATTAACGATGTCCAAACTATAGTGCGGGCGGCCAATTAAATGATATTGAATTAAAACTCCACGTTACGGAACTTATTAATCCCACCCGGAATTATATTACTCCATTTTGAGGTATGTTCCTAGTTAATATTACATTTAATTTATAATATGAAATGTTCCGGGAACTGGGAAGCAGTAATTAAGTTTAAATAGGTGCTCGTGAAAATGAGAGTTTTAAAGGGAAAACATGTTATTTATTCTGATGTATTTTTGTATAATATTTTTTCTCATTGTTAATGAAATATTATATGTACAAATGTGTTCATGAAACCGTAAACTTTTTTTTTAAAGTAACAACGGAGAGAACTGGCGTTAACTTAGATAGATATTATTATGAACAGGCCGATCATT
Source organism: Xanthia togata (assembly GCA_963853775.1). Lineage (NCBI taxonomy): Eukaryota > Metazoa > Arthropoda > Insecta > Lepidoptera > Noctuidae > Xanthia > Xanthia togata. The sequence goes on along the minus strand of OY970802.1, from coordinate 2,756,657 downwards.
TTGATATTTCCAACAGCAGTTGACAGTTGACACCTTCATATAATTTAAGGTAATTGGTTTAGTTGAAATAAATGGTTTGAGTTAGACTTTCATAGCCCAGTTACAATTTCTACTCAATTAATATATTTTACTGATGGCAAGATATTACTCATACTATATTACTTGATTTTTCTCCTTACATTTCTACTCAAAACCTTTCCAATCACTGCTATCTCCGAACAATCTCATTTAATTAACTACGTGCGATTTTAAAGTTAATTCTTGTTAATGAAATGCCAACACAAACAGATTTTAATCAGTAATGGTTTGACTACGGAGTTGCAGACCGAATCTATGACAATTCTGTACAAATTCAAAGTCAAAAGTCATTTATTCGAATTAGGCTGAGAAATACGTAGTATCCCTATGTAGTCTGTGGCTGAGAATCAGCACTTTTCGAACGTCAAAATTACTTATGTAAGACAGTCCCCAAAAAACGAGCGTGTTTTTGGGGACTGTCTGCCCTTCACAGCTTCCTAGTACTTTAGCTGGGAAGAAGTGGCGCTACAAACTCCCCAACAGAACTGATGTCGGTTCAGTTAGAAAAACTTGATTATTTACAATAGGAATTATGCAAAATAATTTACATTACGCAACACAAAACATTAAATTATTTGCTATATGTCAGCTAGCACACGTCAATATCCCAACAAAAAACATCAAAACCATAACAGAAACCATTTATTCTGTGACAGAGGAAACGGTATTCGATGTTCATGTATTGATGAATATTGAGGGTTATATTATGCGTCCAGTGAGTTATTTTAGATTGTGTAATAAATAGTGACCCTTTATCTTATACAGGAAACGTTGGAGAATAAAGGTCTCCGACATGACTGTATTTATGAAATATCAGACTGAAGTGACAACCAATTTTTGCGAGCAGAGAAAACTATGATATCCCATCCGATCAAGTATTATTAAACGTCTGAAAACGTAACATAACATTGCCTGTATGTAAAATATGGATTTGCATTGGGGTAGCCAGGAAGCTGACCACAACCTAGTTGGTGGTTTTGATGCTGATAAATTAACATCAGTCTGAATAAAACCGTTTGATTCGCGGGTGAGGAAATTAATCAAATTCGGCCTAAATTTGATTTCCAACCAGCCTTGCTACGACATTGCTGTCATTAACTATTCTCATGTCACTCGCGTGATACGAGCTAAAAAATAACACACATGCATGTGTATTCTATAATGAAGGTAGAAATAGTCTGTTCGAAAGAATCTTATGAAAGGGGGAAATACGAAGGGTTTGTTTACACTTTTATCGCATACAATTTTCTGGTTAAATTCTTACGCAATCATTCACTATGAGAATGCTGTCAGTTGGACAATTTTTACTAGCAATAAGGATCAAATTTGCAAAACACATATTCGTTAGGATGAAACTGACAGATGTCAAGAAAGTATTCTCTCTATGGCCGGATTGTAGCATTACATAATATATTAGATGTTCTGTGTTTAGTAGGTTTTAACTCTTTATATCTCTCTACTTTTTTCCAAAAAAATATTGTTTGAATAATATTATTACAATGTAAGTAATTGAAAAATCATCGACGATATTGAGGTAATGAAAGGAGATTGTTCTGCATCCATACACATCTTTCGCCCCAAAACCAACAGCGAAGGAAATTTACTTTGCGTTCTAAATTACAAGTATATGCCCATGAAGACAAAGTGTAATGACGGACAACTTGCCGAAAGCATTTATTTTAAAAGAAAACAAAGTTTTTGAGGTTATATTTAGTAAGAAGCAATCTCTTCAATACTTAGAAATATGCTAGTAAATGCCTGTCACTAATCTTATTTCTCTTGCCAGTATGTAGCTAGACTGACAGTTGAGATGATTGACATGACATGTCGAGGATTAGGGATGCCCATACATTAAATTCATATTCGTGTTTGTGCACAAACGCCCTTATGTGTAGTAGGTAATTGTATAGAAAGAAATAAGTAATTATATAGGATGCATGGATTAGGATACGAAAATCGGTTTTGTTGTTGAATTCTTTTCGCATCTAAGGTGTTGTCACACAAGTTGCTAAAGAAGCGGCATAACCTGAAGCGAAAAGGTTGAAAAGGAAAGTACGTAAGGATGCGTATGAAATCCGTGAGGAGGTGGTCAACTCAAGTAATCTCGCTGTCGTTGCTTCTCTCTCGACTTATGTTTTGGACAAATAAATGATAAAAAATATGAATAAATTATCTTACCTTATCGATATGTGTGAAATGAAAGAATGTAATATCTCAAATGTAATTGTCAAAGATGGGAGCATTTTTGATCTGTGATGACGTAAATCGTTGAAGCTCTTTTAATTGTTCAATACAGAATGCAGAATGTCCGTTTCATACAAATATTCGCTATTAGTATAATAAAATATACTTAATGTTTGTTGGTCCTGGGGTCATTTACGGCGATGTCCTTTACCTCAATTGTCGAATGAAAAACACCTAGGTGATTTAAAATTACGGTTTTTGGTTTAAGTATTAACATAATCAAATCAAAGCACTGAATTGGTAAGTGGCACTACAAATTGGCATCCACGGGGTACGTTTTCATCGGATAATTTTCGAACAGACCATACCTACATATCGTAAATACGTATATAATATTTTTATATGAACGTGGGACTCGCGGAGTTACTTTTTAATAGTTTGAGTGGTGCCCCGGGCGGCGTGTTATTCAATTTTTGCTTCGCCGCGACGCTGTTAGATTTTATACGTTTAGTTATGATATGTTCACGTTTACGAATGTACGTATGAAGGTAGATTAAGTGTTAATGTAAATGTATGATGGGTTTGTTGCATAAAAAGTAAAAAAAAATAAAAGTACAAATTTATTTAATCGCACAATCGATCTTTCGAATGCATTAAATCTCTCTAAAAAAGGCATGTATTCATATTTGCTATTATAGTTAACAATTTCTTACATTCCACTATTGTCGCTTTTAAATCGAATTCTATTACTATATTTTATTTTTACACTAGCTGTTACTAGTAAGAAGATCCTATTAATTTAATGTAACATTTAAGTGCCACCTGGTACCCATATTTTGCAAATAAATGTTTAGATTTCATTTGTTTTGACCACACTTTCATTATCATGTTACATTTAAATCTAAATGATATAAATTGCATAGGTTGTCAGGGTTTTTACAGTGTAAATAATAATCCTTTGATAAAAAAAGTAAGTGATACTGATTTACTGATATTTATTTCGATAGGTACTGCTTAGATTTAAAACTGTTAATAAACATTGTTAAAAATAATTACAATTTTGTAATAGTAGGTGTATTAACTGTTTAATTACACTGTTGCTAGGTGCGTAATAATAAGGAAATTGTTTTCTTTAAAATATTTGTATGCCAGACCAGGGCGAGACTTATAGATCATAACCATATTATTAATGTGCCATGTTTTAATGCAAATTAATATATTCTATTTTATTCCCGACTTGCAAGTAATCATCAATGCATTTTTATTAAATAACAACACTTTTAACCACATTTTTAACCTACACCAAGTTATTTGGAATTTTTTTCCCAAGTTTTCAGTTTCCTCTCATTATACCTACCTACCTACGTTTTTTTACTTGATATTTTTTACATTAAGTATATACACACGTTTACTGTAAAAACATTTCAAAGAAAAGTAGTACTCACCCCTTTCCCAGAGCACTCGTTATTATTATGGTCGGTGGGGCACTTGGTGTGGTCGATGTAGGGAAAGATGGAGGTGCAGGTCTGGTTGACGCACACCAGGTTGTCGCCGCACGGCGTGCCGTCGCGCACCAGCCCCAGCGGAGCGATCTCCGAGTGCTTTGGAAGACCTGTTGTGGCTCTGGAATCGTGAGGAGTTGGGGTTAAAAGTAGCCTTTGATAAAACAAAAGAAAGATTTGAAAGCCACAAAAAATTTGGGTAGCCTGAACACTGTAACATTCTTCGTAATCAAATCAATGAATTAATGAAGGAATAAAGATCCCGAAGGACATTTTACAGATCAGAAGTGTCAGTTTGTCAGTAAGAAAAATAAAAACGAGTGAGCTTTAAAGTAGTCCCTTATGACGTGTAACATCTGACATCTCACCTTGGTAATAAGCAACATTAAGGTAATAAGCAACATTAAAGAGGCGGGGCCTCGTCAAGGTCTATTCTGATGACGAACTCTAGCACCGCGCGCTCTCATTGGTCAAATTAAATATCGTGCACTTCCCCGGCTTCCTGTAATACACTTCCGTCCCTTATCACTCCCACAGATTTCCCGCCCCAGAGACAGGAAAACGAGAGGAAAGATGTTACACATTAACACTGCCCAATCTTGCTATAAGTAAAAAAAAAAAAAACTTTTAATGCGCCGTGAACATGATACTCGTTTTCTAAAGGCATATTAAAAGTCTTTCCTCATTTGTCAAATCACATGTGAAGTGTTTTATAGGCATGCGGGGTAATAGCGTAATATACTAACAATAGCAATGGATTTCATTTTGACAGTTCAACAACATTCATTTCGTTATTTACGTTGTTGAGAAGAATTTTTTTTCGAACATATGAAGCAAGGGATTAGCAATGTCCTTCAAAATCATTCAAAGACAACATTAAAATTGGAGCTGTACTCACTTGCATTCATACTCGTTGCCCTTGATGCTGATGACTGTTCTGGTGTAGTACTCGTCCATGCCAGTCACTATGGGGTAGCGGTTCCCCTGCTGGCACTGCAGGGAGCCGCAGCGGACGTTCCTGGTGAAGAAGATAATTACAAATAGCTGCAAAAGTGTATCATCTGAATGTGTTTATGACACCAACACACAGAGACGTTCACGGTGTCATTATTGTTGCTCACTTAATTGCAGTGCCTGACTACGTCTTACTCAAGTCTCAAGTTATTCAATTAAAATGTGAGAATCCTATATTACTATGACAACAACATATTCTTTGCGTATCATTCTAGCCATCGAACAAAATAATCCAATACTGTTTTTTACCTTACCTACACAGTGAGTTCTATAGAACTGTCTAAAATTCTAAAAACCCTTATTATGCCATAACAATACTCACTCAGTCTCACACTTTATAAAATGTCCGTTGTCATCTTTCCCGCAGTGCCCCGTCACCGCTCCCTTCGAGTTGAACTGATCGAAGCATTCCTTATCGGCCCCGATCGTGCCCTGTCCCCAGATACTCTCGCACTGCAGCGACAGTGTGGGGCACTGCCCCGCGAAGCAGTACCCCTTGCCCTCCTCACAAGGGTCGCCGTTCTTCCGGTGCGCGTCCGGTGGACACAAGCCGGACATTCCTGTGCACGTCTCGTCGAGGTCGCACTCGTTCGTGGCGTCCCGGCAGGTCACGCCGCGTGGTTTTAGCTGCGGAGGTGAAGGAGAAGATGCTGTAATTTCTGTCTGTTTTTGAGTTTAAGCTTAATTGCTTGAAGACCGATGAGGCTGTATGAATTGGTTGTTAAAGGGCATATTCTTAGCACCAGTAAAATAAGTAATTATGGAGCGTCTAGGAAATAAATTAAAGTTAGTTTAAATCTAAAACTTGCTCCAATAATCATTATGTGGCACCTTACGATTCACTGATAATATCCTCGAGCAAACAGATTTATAAATCTATAACAGTAGATAACTGGACAGTAATTTTGCTATTAACCTTTTAAAACCTCTCTTCCCTATTCCAAACCATTTCAGAAACATACGCACACGTAATTATTCTCCATCCCTGATTTCCAACTAAATCTCTCTTTTTGCGGTTCCAAGCGTCACATTTGCATAGTTGTCCAAAACTTTATGTGGCATTAACTTTGTATTATTCAACATTATGACACACAGCGGAACATTAATCAGTATGAAAACTGATGAAATTCAGAGGTAGCATTGTAAATTAGTCAGAATACATTTGTGTGAACAAAATGCAAATATGTTTCGACAGTAAGACTCGTATTTAAATGTGCTAAGTGTCAGTTGTTTTGAGGAATTAAGACCTAGGCTACAGTTAGTTCGAGTCAGAGAGGTATCTGAAGGGATGAAGGGACTTGGAGCGTTGGTCCATGAAGCGAGCCGTATCAATAAACAACAGGTCTAGAATGTCTCGTTGAATGCATAAATAGAACTAAGAAACTCTCTTCGATAAATTCAAGTAAATCGTATTGAATATCCAATCAATGACAGGATTTTCCCTGAAGATGGTTCGCTATAGGTATATTTTTACCATTCTTAGCAATATCTGTTGTGAGTTAAATGTAAAAAAAAAACCATACACACACAAACATGAAAATGACAACACAACAATCGACTTCCAAAAAAAGTCTGGTTATGATTTTTCGTTTTTTGGCACCTTCTTCGGTTTATTTAATTTTTTATTATTTTCTCTTTATATATTTTTTTTATGAATTCGTTTTTTTTTTGTAAAATGTTTATATTTTTACCTTTTTTGTTGTGTAACCTAACCCACACAAATTCGAATACCACTACTTGTTACATGGAATAAATAGCAGTCACAGGAACTTATTATATCATCATCCACATGGACTACGTCAGAAAAATACGATTATTGAAGCTAACTCAAAAACTAATCAAGCAAAGTTAATAAACTTTATATGGGACCACCAAACAAAAAAGATTCATCAAAATCAATTTATAATTGGCGGAGTAAACGAGAAAAAAAAATACAAAAAAAAATTGACCCTCCTCCTTTTTCAAGTTGGTTAATCCTATCATTGAACTGAGGGTACTAATAAAACTAGTAGGTATTTATATTATATCTTATCTCTATATTTACCTACTAGCATTGAGACGTAATTACTTACTATTGTCAAATATATATGAAATTCGACTCCTAGGCGCTATTTTGCAACTAAAGTCAGGCCATTTTAATAGGTAACATTTGACGTCTGTCAGTTTAATGAAAGCAAATCGTAAAATTACTCGTATCGGTCATTATTACAATAAATATGTAATCGTAATTGAAAAAAGTTAAGCAATTGTGCAGTTCTAACAAAACGAAAAAATATATTATTTTATGCCCGCCGTTACAAGGTTACGTTCTTGAATTTTGATGAATTGTCAAATGTTACCTATTAAAATGGCCTTACTTTAATTTATTTATTTCAAAAGAGTACAGTTGACAGTAATTATAAACACAATTTTATTATTCACCGGTTTATTTTAGTTGTCATTTCTTCAACCTTACCTGACACCTCTCACAGCATTCCCCAGAAGCACACTGCGACTCCTTCGTCAGTCGACACGTGAAGGGGTCACAGCAAGGGTTGGTGTTCTGACACTCCGTGATGGTGCCGCAGTCACATTCCTCACCCTCATCCAGACGACCGTTGCCGCATTGGTGGTGGATCACCAGCTGTGGGAATTTTTAGTAATTTTAACTGCTCATATTTGATAGCTGGTTTACATAGGTTTGCTGATGAAAAAGGCTTCAAACAGTGCCTACATCGTCATCATCATCTACGTAGGAATACGGAAGGAATCCAGTTATGAATATAGGTTTTTAAACAGTGCCAAGTAATTATGCTCGGTATGCATCGCAATTCGATCTAAAATCTGTATTTTTAAGGCTTTTCCCAAACTCATTTGTGTAAAAGATCTTTTTGAGATATTGTGGCTGGTTCTATTACGCCCACATCAACACGATTAATTTACATTAAATCAACAAATATGACACAGCATAGACTAAATTTCTACTATCCAACATATGTAGCTTGGCGTATAAGCTAGAAGTGGCCTGCCATTACAACAAACCACTAACAACACATCCTAACAACAACCCAAAAACTCTTTATTCCTCAAGTTATCCAAATCTCAAAACCTCTTAAAATAACAAAACGTCTATCTTAAGAAAACCTTGAAATAGAACAGAAAAACACACGTATCGACACGCGATCGTCATGTCAGACTCAGTATAAAAAGCATTAGTCGTACAAGGGAAACATTTCAGAATGCCCAAAGGGTGTGGTGAGCATACACACATATTGAATTTACATCGGGAATCGAGATTCGAATTGTGTACGTAGGTACAGGTAGTACCTATCACATACAGGACGGTTAGATGAATGCCGTATGAGAAACATTTGGGAGATGGCAATTTTCAAAGGACCTATGTTTGTTAAAGGAAGTTACTTAATTAAATAGGTATTTCAATGTCGAGCTCTTGACCAAGTTGAAATTACTTTATTTGGGAAATTTAATAACTATCTGTCACTAAACGTAATATATGTCGTAAAACAATATTTCATTTAATTTTAGTTCAGCTTTAAACCTACTGAACTGTATTCAAGTTCAGCGTATTAAAAATATACCATTATGCTGGATATATTTGCATCTACAGGGTATTTGATTTGATTTTTTGTTTAGTCACGATATTCCAACGCTGCAAGCTGTTGCAAGTGCCATGATCGCAGAGTGACTGCGAAATGTGTATGGTAAAAAAAAGATTAAGTGCCGACAAATCTGTTGACCCTTTTTCAAATAAAAAACCCTACGTAGATTGCACGTAAAAGGATTGTAAACAATGTGAATCGAATCATGTGATGTAATCCCAAAACTGATAAGCTAACAGCATCAACACCAGAACCACTTCCAATATCAATCGCCAACAAATCACGCATTACTATGAGCAACCGCGAACAGGAAAATAAAGGCATTCGCTCACAATCATGCCTCGATAAATATGTAAACGTGAGAAATCGAAGGGGAGCAGCAGGGCTCGGCATTATCATTCCTGACTATGCAAATTTATTCCAATAAACCCTGGCTGGCGTTCGCTCCTGTTATTATATATTCGCAAACGAAGAGATGATTCAGAGCGCGAGGGCAGCCTGTATTACCATAACTTTTATTAAAGGAGTGGGCCTTAGCGCGGGTGACGGCAAACAATACGACAGCCTCTGATTAATTTTCAACGTGAAAATCTGTTTTGAATTCGAATTAACTCTTGCGTGGAAGTGGTGTGGCGGTGACGAGCCCACACTAAACTTTCGCCTTCAAACCAGTGGTGCTTTGCTTTCTATGTAGATACCTACGAATTATCCAATTACAGGGTCTCATTAAATGAGCTAGTGAAACTGCAGACGTAGTGCGTATTGATATAAAATAAGAATATTAAAAATTGAGGGTCAAGGACCGCATTTTGTGTTGTTACTTGAAGTATGAGGTTAGAAAATCTTTTTTCTTTTGTGTTATCGCGTTTAGATAGCAAAACCATCACGTCTGTGAAGTTTACCAAAAAAAACAGATTATTTAACTGATATTTCAAGTAAACAAGTAAACATAAAATTAATGCGTTTTTTGAGTTTTGCTAGCTAATTTTATATTATCCTGTATAAGGTTTTGTGATCCCTTCAAGCAGACATCGAGTCATCGACTTTCCATTCAATGAAACCCATCTTTTTTAATCGAGAATTAAAGTGATTTCACTCGAAGATCTCACTGGATTGGATTTGATTTTACGATTCCAAGTTAATTAAAGTTTAAATAGGTAAGTTTGAGGACTTAAATCTGATTAATTTTAAATGGAATTGTAAAATGAGTTTTTAATCAGATTAAATGGTATAATGTTAAATTAGTGAAGGTATAGACTTTTGTTTGGTATTTATTGTAACAATTAATTGCCAAATAAAATAATTGATTTCAGTTTAAATGTGGATAATTCTATTTATGCCAGTAAAACCACCACAGCATCTGTTGCTGAAGTCATTTCATAAAATATATTTCTGTGTTAAACATTTTCGTGGATTGCTATTTTCAATAATGATTTTATGACATGAATAATTGTTTAAACATAAATACATAATATAAAATATCTGTATTTGTAGCGTTTGCTGATGGCATCATCATAATGTTACAAGTTATGACTCAAATAAACCTGATCGGTTTGTTGAGCTGCACATAAAATTAACCTTATAGCCTCATATTTACAGCAGTTGTAAAACGGATAGAGCTGTACTATTCTGATGTAATTTATGACTCAACATAATTATTTAACGGTTGTTGAGCTGCCAAAATGGCTTACGCTCAAGTCATGTTAAAAAGTCTTGTTCGAGCTTATACATTTTTCTACGCTTTTTCCTATGGAATAGGTAGAAACTATGAAGCCTTTATACTGACGTCTTAAATTATAGGTAAGTAGTAAATCAGTGTAGTACAGGTAAGCCCGGCCTCACTCATTCGTAGACAAGTCTAAACATCTGGATGATTTTTATCTTTCCGTATTTCTTTGATGGTAGGTAGTTTGTAGGGACAATAGCTCCACATTTATCGTATTTTCTTAAACATACGTTAATAATCAATATACAGTTAAACCAAAAAAAATATGCGCCTCGATAATCTTCATATTTTTGAATTATTACGAACGTTTTGCCACAGAATAATCCGGCACTGCTGCGCTTTGTGGTACTGAGGCAATTCTAAATTTTGTTCTGCCGCGCTTTGTGCGTGTTTGTAACACTGTCTGTCGTCACTTAAAAGTTTTTTGGAATTACATAGGGTTATTAATCTATAATTTTGTATTCATGGCGATACATACTAGGCAAATACTTTCATCGTTGTATCAGCTATTATAATAAATTTCATCATTATGCGTTCGTATTTCCGAAGATAGACGATGATTCCCGAAGCGCATACTTTTCTTGGGAATTCTGTACCTCATTAGGTTTGTTGAGCAAGCACAGTCCCTGTCCGACCCGCAGCTCGTTGATGTAGTCGTTCTTCGAGCAGTCGGAGAACTTGTAGGGCTGCACGTTGTCGGACCCCACGATGGACTGCGCCATGATGCAGCCGTGCCAGTCCCGGCAGAAGCATTGCTCTCGGCCATCGTCGTGGCCCATGCCTGGGGAAGAATGAAATATTAGTTAAAAATATTGTATAAGGAACATACTTAAGACTTTTTAAGCTGGCTGAAAAATAACTTATTTTTGCAACAATAGTCAGTCATTGGTTAGATAGTTATACAGCTCCTTCCGGCAATGTTTGAATTGTTTTGATAACCCATTCTTATAGGTCCACTGCCATTTACTTATCTAAGATGTCTGTGGACACAGAAAGCAGTAAAAAAAGTAGCACAAGGACAATAGTATCTTAGAAAAATAATAGAATCGGTATCCGTGTCCAAGTCATAAATATAGCGAATGCTTTTGATGCAACGAAAACACAAAATGTTATGTAACAAAAGTTTTGTCAGCCAACGTTTGTTGTTGTCGAGTTTGCACCCAGATTGCACTGTACAAGGAAAACCATTTCTAACAATGTCAACTGAAGTTTTCCAGACATATGATTTTGTCAATAGCTTATGACAAAGAAACAGCATTTGTTATATAAAATAATAGTTGTGTTAAGAAATAAGATATTACACTTCGAAAGCATGGTTTCACGCATGAAAATGAAACCATTGCCAATGCTTACGAAGTGTAAAATAAAATGTAGCAAAGCTAGAGCGCTGAGATAGGCATAAAAAAGTTTTCACACAGCAATGTACCGCAGATAGCCAATATGAACACGTTCTCCGTTCGTTGCATTGCATTGTATGCTAACACAAAGTAACAGGCTTAGCAAGAACTAGAAGAATTTGTTAATTGCCCTCAACAGAAATTGTAGTACTAAGCCGGGCCACGGCTACGCTAGACGAAACTGAAACACGCTTTCTACGGTTTGCGAAAATTGCGTCGAGTAAAATCACTACACCTACACCTATGCACAGTACCCGCGGGGTAACTGAGAAACATACATAAAATGACAACACATATTATGCATAGCCGATCTTCTTATAAAGAAAAGAAGAAAGAAAAAGAAAGAAAGAAAATAAGTTTATTTGCGGTAAAATATGACGCAAACAAAGAAAAAAAACTAATGGACACGAAAATAACAATTTGGAGGAAAATATGCGTCACATCCACGCAAAACGGCCATCATCGCTCAGAATAATGCTGGGACCGTATGCGAAACAAAGCCCCAGCGCTGGTTCTCAGCGACAACCGGCGTTGACGTCATGACGTCAACCGGTGCAGCATAAAGAGAAATAACAAATAAGACAAAAAAAAAGCTATAAAGCTCTAAGCTCTAAGTTCTTCTAAAGCTTGATTTGCTATGACCCGACGTCGGTTCATAATCATGCGCCATTTCCGATTGTTCTTAAATGCCTTTACATTCCTATAATCATGTAATTGGCTGTAGCAATATTGACATGGATGGTTTAGTGGCAGTGTATCCAACACTAAAGGTCAACGCACATGTCAAGTACAGCAGTGCTATTCTGTAACCATCTCACCGTGAAAACTTAGGTGAAGTGAGTTGTCATTCCAACAGGGTGAGATGACACTGACAGCTCACTCCACGCTCACTTCACGTGTTTTCACGGTGAAGTGGTTACGGGAATCGACATGCTGTACGGGATCAGAATCACCTTAACTCGGGCCGATCAGGATTCTTTTTGTATAACTCCATACGGGTCCATATTGGCTCAACTAAAGTTCTTTACCCGAAATTGTTCTTCCTAACGATTTGTAATCCGAATGATCACTCTTCCTAAAATTTTTCATCCTAAAGTTTTCATTTATACTATTTGTAGTGCTACCGGCGATGTTCATAACACTCATGTTTCCGAAAATTGTAATTAATAATATCATTAATGTAAATATATTTAAACTCCTACTGTTTTTTATCATTACGCTTTTATCCCTAAACATAAAGTTTATACCGCTGTTTTAACCGTACCTAAACCAATAACTATAGGACTGATTCGGTTCTGGCGTTGTGGTCACAGTTCTAACCTAACCTAAACCAATAATTATGAATAAGACCGATTCGTTTCTGGAACTTGACTGAATGACTGGAGCGTGACTCTGGCTTCCAAAAATACACCAATAAAAGTGATTATTTAAACTAATATTAAACTAATATTAAGCTAATATTAAACTAATTTAATTGAAAAGTGTATTATGAAAACATGTATTTAACTACTTGTACCATGGTACTATTATTCTTATTGTATGTTATGTGACAACAAAGTTACGCAAAATTAGTGTATATCATACTGATTATTATGAATAAAAAGAAATCTAAACAAAAAGATATGACTTTGAATAATAGTGTAAAAGATGGTTATGTTGAGAAAATATAGGAAAACAAATAAAAATATAATAGATGTTTATTGCTACTGACATTATGAAGTTGAATGCTTCGGAATTATGAACATTAGAGACAGAGTAGTTAGGAATTGTGATTGTTAGGATGAAAAATGTTAGGAATAACATTTTCGGATTTCCAATTATCGGAGTTGAAAATTTAGGTGAACTTTGGCGCACCCCTCCATACTGCAACGCACACTTATAAGCATCGTATCGGAATCGCTTCGGCTTGCGATCAGCTAGTAAACAGCAGTCACCGAGCGTACGGCGAACCGTCGCGCCGACCACCTGACGACAAGTCGATGAGGTGAGGTGATGCCGATCCTGTGCAGTGCAAAAATAAACTCTATTTACTTTAGGTAAAACTCACCTATATTATGTCCAATCATATGCGCCATGGTCCCGGCGAGTAGGTGCGGCTCATAAGTGTTGGTGTCCACGGATATGCCCACGGACTTGGGCGTGCACAGGGTGTCCGGCACAGATATCCCCGACTCGCCTCCGGGGAACGTCAGACCGCTGGAAGTGACGTCACGAATTAACATGGCGGCTGATAAACATTTTTTGTGGTGTCTACATGGTGTTTTTTTTATGTGGAAGAGATAATAGTTATGGAAAATGAAAAATGACTATTCATATTCAGTTGCGTCTGGTTACAGAAGCTGAAATACAAGCACCTTTTTATTAACCCTTCATTTTAAAAATAAGCTTAACAGGAAGTGTTCATATGCAATGTTTTATTAATTCTTAGAAAACTATCAATTTCTTAACAATAAAATAACGACACACTCCAAAATATCTCTATTGTAATCAGTTTTTATTTTCTTTAATTACCGCCATATTCATAAATAATTACTAATTACCCGCCAATTAATAAGACAACTGAACTCATTCTCAACCTCGCGTCCTCATAATTTATTTACTAAAAGGACAATATACCGCACATATGGCCTTAATCCGCCTTATGACGGTATAATGGCCTGAAACGCTTGATTATTATAATTTTTATGGCCTAACAGACGTAGCTAATTGTTTTAGAGCCCCAGTTTGGCAATAATCCCTTTGTGTGCGAAAATGCGTTTATTTTTTAATTAAATATATAAATAATGATCTAATTTGGTTTGGAAACCGACTGTCTAGATAGTGCATAATTATTATTCGAAGCATAATAAATGATACATTATTTTGTTTATTTAAGTAGGTTACTTTATAAAAATACTATTACACGTCAATCATATTTTAAAAAACTAAATGAAGAGTCTCCTCTCCAACTACTCTGAGAAGAAAGGCCGAAACAAACTCAGAGGTCACAGTCTCTTTTATAAAGTTCAGACATAATCTTGGTCAGATAATTATGCGAGGACTTATCAGTAACCGTTCAGCTCAACTCAGAACTTAAGGAGCCCAACGACAGGAACAATACCAAAGAAAAGTCATTTGGGTAGGCCGCATAAAGTACTCAAACTACAGGAGACCATCATTAAAACTACAGGAGAAAAAAAAATTACCAACATAGTCCACACACTCACAAAAAATAAAATAATATAATACTTTACAAAGTAAAGCAATATAAGATCAAACTGCGATTCACTTCCTTGATATACATAGCAACAATAAACTTGTAAGCAAAATTTGCTCAAAACTACAAAATATCATCCGTAATAAAAGGAAAACTCGCACAAATGTAACTCAAACAAATTTAAACATGAAATTAAACAGGTTTCATGCAAAGAACTTGGAGCGCTGTATAAAGACGTATGTGCAACTATTCATACAAAGATTCATCGCAGTTGAGATTCAAGTACACAAAGTTGAAGCGTCCTACGAATACAGGCGTATGTGCTACGTATACGGGAGTATGTGCTACGTAAATGGGCGTATGTGTAATATATACGACGTATAAAGGCGTATTTTGATCCTTACTTTATAATATTCTAGTTATTTTGAACAGAGATGTTTTGCAGGAACGAGTAGTTTTCTGGATAAAAGTATGTAAATTTAAACTGGTACGTGAACCTTATTTAACTTGCAACTTGAGTTGCATGAGCTCTGCCTTTCAAAAAGACAATTAGAACATAATAGTAGAAATTTAGTTGCACTTTAACTAGAGAAATGCCGTAGCTCTAATGCTGGTTGAGTTGATCTGAGCTATAATGAACGTTTAAATAAAATAAAAAGTCTTATTTGGTATTAATGTTTATCTGACATTATAAGAACAATTTAAAGCCATCCATCCTAAATGATTAATATTTCCTGTGGTTTCCGAGTAGATACCTAACATTTGTCCGAACATAGAAATATCAAGGAATCCCGTTTAATTCCATCGATATCTAATGAAATTTCTGAGAAAAATAGACAGAAGTTATCATTCGGAAGTATTCGTAATCGCTTATCCAGTTTGTGATCGAACGCGAATTTGACAAACTTGGTAACAAGACCCGATAACGCCAGAACTTGTGGAAATATTACTTTTTGAAACATAGTGATCAAGGATAATGGGCGTGCCTGATGTCAAAGTAGTTTTTAGTAGATATGTTGAAGTGTTTTCAAGTTTTTAATACTACATATATCTTGGCGTCCCATCTTAGGTCTAAAACAGAATGTCAGTATTTATTTATTTATTTATTCATTTATACTTCAAGCACATAAATGTACAGAGGCGGACTTAATGCCACAGGCATTTTCTACCAGTCAACCTTTGGGTGATGCAGAGACAAAAATTAGTATTCATTGATCCTTCAAGATCAATGAAAACTGACATTCTGTTTTGTTTTATGATGGAGCACAAAATCACACTATACACTGAATGAAGTTAGAAGCTATAAAGCCATAAATACAGACACCTAATCGAATAAGCTATTGATAACTTTATGATGATACGACATCCCCGCTACAATCTCTCACACAACATCTAACACAAGATCACAAAGTTACGCGCGACACGATAAATAAAAAAAAGTGCAACACTAGTTGGAAACATTCACTCGAGCACGCTACGCCTCTATCTCTGTATGTTTTCAATCCATAGAGTACTTCGCGACGCAACTTTCAAAGGTACACTCGATGCTCAAAGAGCGGGCACGCTTCCACGAGAACCGATTCGACTCGGATATCGGAAATTATAGTTGAATTACTTCGCCAACAAGCGATAGCGCTGACGTTACCGCCGCCATCTTGGATCCTTTTGTAACAGACGTTAAGAGATAATTAGAAAAAAGAACTCTGTTTGTGGATTGATCTGATTGATTTCGAAATTGGAATCTTTTGTTATGATTAGGTTTATAATGAAGGCTTTTTGAGATGTGACAATAAAATTAATCAGTCAATGAAGGCCAACGTTTCAGTGGGCCCGCCACTATTGCGGCGATAAGTCCCCTCTTTGAGGAGTGGCTAGAAAGGTGCCATGGCGTCCTCATCTTCCGCCTGACGCAGGTCCTCATGGACACGGCTGTTTCGGGAGGTTCCCGTTCGGTATCAGGCGGGAGGAAACGCCCGGGTGTCATCACTGCGTGGATCGCCCGGAGGACACGGTGGAGCATACGGTGGAGGTCTGCCCAGCTTGGGCGGAGCACCGCCGTGTGCTCGTGGAGGCGATCGGTGGCGGGGATCTCTCGCGTCCGGCGCTGGTCCAGGCCATGGTACAAAGCGAGAGGGCATGGGAGGCCGTCACCTCCTTCTGCGAAGCAGTAATGCTCGCGAAGGAGGAGGCGGAACGCGTGAGGGCAGGGCAAAATTCGCGCTTTCACGCCCCTAGCCGCCGCAGGAGGAGACGCCCTGGGCGTCGGGAATCGATTGCCGATTCCCGGCCACCGTAGGCGCGGGCTTGCGGACGGTGAGCAATGGGTAGCTCGCCGTCCGGTAAGGACTAGGCCCGGGTCGACGGCGCGTTGTGTTCCACGCGCGCCTCAAAGAGATGTCAGTGAGTGAAGGGGTCCGATGGGACCATTGCCTGCCGGGGTTGCGGGAAAGTCCGTTTTTTCTTTTTTTTTTTTGGGGTGGGAAATCATCAAATGACGTCTCCCGCTCTGGGTGTAGCGGGAGGGCGTGTCAGACTCTTACTGACTAAAACCCACCCGTGTTCCTTCTGTTGCCTGTGCAATGCCAGGGGGCCACGGTATCCCTTTCGGACTTTCCCGCAACCCCGGCTGGCAATGGTCTCATCGGACCCCTTCAATCGCTGACACTCTTTGAGGCGCGCGTGGAACACAACGCGCCCTCGACCCGGGCTTGGTCCTTACCGGACGGCGAGCTACCCATTGCTCACCGTCCGCAAGCCCGCGCCTACGGTGGCCGGGAATCAGCAATTGATTCCCGACGCCCAGGGCGTCTCCTCCTGCGGCGGCTAGGGGCGTGAGGGCGCGAAATTTGCCTCTCCCTCACGCGCTCCGCCTCCTCCTTCGCGAGCATTACTGCTTCGCAGAAGGAGGTGACGGCCTCCCATGCCCTCTCGCTCCGTACCATGGCCTGGACCAGGGCCGGACGCGAGAGATCTCCGCCACCGATCGCCTCCACGAGGACACGGCGGTGCTCTGCCCAAGCCGGGCATACCTCCACCATATGCTCCACCGTGTCCTCCAGGCGATCCATGCAGTGATGACACCCGGGCGTTTCCTCCCGCCTTATCCGAAACCGGTACCTCCCGAAACAGCCGTGTCCGGTGAGGACCTGCCTCAGGCGGAAGGTGAGGACGCCGTGGCGCCACTCCAGCCACTCCTCAGAGAGGGGACTTATCGCCGCAATAGTGGCGTGCCCAGCACTGGGTTGCGCGCACTCTCCATGACGCCATGAGATCCCGTCGGAGCTCTGTCCGCTGTGCCGCCATTTCTCGCGGCATCGGAGTCAAGCCACGGCGTTTCGCCCCCTCGCGCCACTCCCAAATATGCGCGAGGACTTTTGCCTCCAGATCCCATGGCGGCAGTCCGGCAAGGAAGCTCGCCGCCTCACCGGAGACCGTGCGGTATCCCCGGACCAACCGGGTACCGTGGCCCCCTGGCATTGCACAGGCAACAGATGAAACACGGGTGGGTTTTAGTCAGTAAGAGTCTGACACGCCCTCCCGCTCCGCCCAGAGCGGGAGAAGTCATTTGATGATTTCCCACTGATAAAAAAAAGGCCAACTTTTCAGCCACAATGGCTTAGAAATCATTATAAGGTCTATGGGTCTTTGACTTAGAGGGGTCAGTAATAGGATGGTACCTATTATTATGTACCATAAGGTAGTCCCAAAATCTCCAATAAATTTGGTAAGAGACCAAATCATCATTAACAGACCTCTAAAAAAGAAACGACAATGCCAAGGACTAATTAAAGAAACATACTCATAATAAGACACTAAAACCTTACCCAACTTTTGTAGAAATAGCCATAAATCCAGCCTACCGCGTAGGCATAAAACTGCCTACTTTTTATATCTATCTAATCAACTTGTGAGGGTGCCATGCCCGGGTACCAGTCATAAAACCCTGGGAATTGAGGCAGGTATTCTAAGCACGTCGGGAAGAGAGCTTTGGAAACCAATCACTTAGATTTTTGAGCCTATAGTTATGCGGTGTGCATTAGTAATATTGGTGTTAAAGTGTAGAGTTTAAATCAAGGTCTCTTGGGCTCTGGAAATTAGAGCTGAAGGTCTTAAAGTTAGAAATTTAAAGATCCAATTGAGGCTAACCTTAATTGAATCGGATCAGATACGGCCTAAGACTATGATGGGTCTTAAAACGGGGAAGTGTAAATAGATGCCAAATGTTTTTGAAAGTAGCAGTGGTGAACAAACATATTTATTATGCTGATAAATTACCTACAGGCATATAATTTGTACATCTGAAAACATGACAATTTGGCAATAGCCAGTTCATTAGCTAAGTGTGACGCTGATTCTAGTTTTATCACGAACATTTCTTGTGGTAATCTAATCTTATAAGAAGCCTTGCTCAGCATAATAAATCTACCACACTTTCTCCCTTGTATCCATCCAAACGTTGTCTTTAAAAGATCGATTTCAGAGATAAGACCTCCTATTACGTCACATAATATGTAAAATTTCTACATTTAGGGATATAATTATGTAATTCATATGTGTACATCATCATCTACATGGACTTTTCCCAACCATGTCGGGGTCGGCTTCCAGTCTAACCGGATGCAGCCGAAAACCAGTATTTTACATGGAGCGACCCAGTAACTGGGTAACACGATACCCTTTGGTAAGACTTGTTGTCAGACTTTCGGGCTTTTAACGACCCGTAACGACTATAAAAATGCACGCATGACAGCCAGGACCAACGATTTAACGTGCTTTCCGAAGCACGGAGTGGTCTCGGTATGTTTGGACCGACCACGGCAAGTGTAAGAGCTAAACCTAATCGATCGACTTGTGCGGCCGTTATAACTTAGCCATCAATGTGTGCATAATAAAGAGTATTCTATTCTATAAATCTGACAAATAATTATAGTGATAAATTAGTGCACAACTACAAACATAAACACCATATACATCACGTATACAACTCTAAAGTTCACAACCAACACGACCTCTTTCGAGCAAATCTCTTAATTTGGTACCATAGAGAGTGAACAATTAGTTTACGTCTCTTTATGTACGGAGTCGGATGTTTCTATAACATCCGACTCCGTACATAAAGAGACGTTGGAAATTAGATAAAATTCCTGTTTGTCTAATGCCCCGGGGCGAAAAGCGGTCTGACTATTTAATTTTACTGCGAACTGTTATTGGGTTAGCCGTGTTTGAGTTGGACCCGGGAAATACATAAATTAATAAACATTGATTTTGTTTTTGTGATTGTTTCTTAATCGTATGTATGGTTTACCTTGGCAAGTGAAAAAAGGTCATCGTTTCAAGAACCGCAATAAAAACGCTGTCGCATTGATGTTAGCGCCTCTCGTCGTTTTATTTGACATGTGTGTGACTGTTTTGTGTGTATATTGTGTTGACTGTTTTAAATGTCTATTTTTTATTTTAAATTTAAGTATATTTAATTTAAATAAATTCAATCGTTTGATTATGACAATTATTGATAATGTAATTCTAATGTGTAAATGTAATTTTATTTTTATTGATTATTTTAATGTACGTGTTTTAATTTTTTATATTCTGTATGGACCATGTCTGAAATAAATGAATTATATATATTGATAGCTACAGTAGCGATTAACAATATTCTATTATATTTATTTTATTTTGTTTTGCAGGGTGCATGTTTGGTAATTTTAATTAATTACAACCTCATGTTTGCAATAAACTGATTTTATTTGAGACTTACTTAAAAATTATCATTTGGACAATTCTAGAATAGACCTATTTACAATATAAAGACAGAATATTATTTATTGTACACCATAAAAATTACAGACATAGATGTAGAAATTTTACATAGATAGAATATTATTTATTG
This sequence comes from Xanthia togata, assembly GCA_963853775.1. Taxonomy (NCBI): domain Eukaryota; kingdom Metazoa; phylum Arthropoda; class Insecta; order Lepidoptera; family Noctuidae; genus Xanthia; species Xanthia togata. Next base: position 2,736,071 of record OY970802.1, on the reverse strand, counting down.
TACACCATAAAAATTACAGACATAGATGTAGAAATTTTACATAGATAGAATATTATTTATTGTACACCATAAAAATTACAGACATAGATGTAGAAATTTTACATAGGTTGACACAATGGGCGGTCTTATCGCTTAAAGCGATCTTTTACAGACAACATTTGGATGGATTAAAGGTAATAGGAGAGACAATACTGCAGGTAGTCAGCGATGTACCATCTACATATACAATAAATATATACATACATAAAGGATTACAATTTCTAGCATTTAGCAATGTTTTATTTCATGAAATAATTCTTATAATCTTTGTACAGATCAATCTCGATTGGGTCAATGTCGGACAAATTGCTAACTACATGATGGGTATGGCATAAACTATCACTTAATATCAGAATATCATAAATACTTTTCCATAGTTCAATGAACAAAAAAATACCAACACAGTAAATAGTATTACCAGAAATACCAAAACAAAGCTCATAGTTGTGTTACGTCATGCCACGTCATCGATCTACTTGGCCAGATTCCTGAAAGCTCACATCGACCCAAAATGAATATGTAGATTCAGCGATATCCCAAAAAAATACGGGCAATAAATGCCAAGACCGCATTGTTCAACAGTCAATCCGTTGGCGGCATTCTTTCCCGAAGGATCTCAGCCATTTTAGGCTACAACCATCGTAAATATTTGATAGACATCAATCATTCACACGACAAACCCAATAATACACCCCCGTATCGAATCGGAGACACTGACGCTCCAAGGATATCGACTTATATCTGCAGCTGACATCCTAAATTATGACAGGATACCGCCTGTCGGAAACATTACCGCGGATTCGTAGTAATTTGTAAAATTAGAACGATAATAGCCGATGATATCTCGCAAGTCGTAACACCACGCGAATGTAATCCCAAAAACTAGGTTGCTAAAGTTCAAAGTGAGAAAACATAACCGCTGTAACGCTTTTCGTCAGATTCGTTTATCGCTCGAATTAATTCTCGACCTCGGTTCGCTTTCGAGATTAATTTGCGAGCTGTTTAGCACACTGGTAACTGTCTATCTAGCAATTTCGTTCGTTCAAAGTGGAAAGGGTTTTTAAGCAGATTTGTGAGCCTCGCAGCCGTTGAAATGTCTCTTGCGAAATATTTGTATTACTTTACAAAATGCAGGCGAGGCGGGACGCTTTAATAAAATGCAATGTAAGGAGTGTTATCTTTCCGTGTATTTTCGCACGTTGCGTTGTGTTTAAATGAAACAAGATCTAGCGGCTCTGACAAGATTATTTTTGAAAGATGGATTAAAAGTTTAAAACTGAAATATAGTTTCCTTCCTCTATGAGCGTTTTATTAGAGGAGGTAAATTAATCAGGTTAATTCATTTTATTTTGTTAGTGTGATCTACAAGGATTATTCTTAACAGCACTCTTTTCCACCATTTTAAGCTCAGGTTTCTCAATAATATTAGTTGGCTTCAATACTTTCTCTCTCTAGTTTGATACCTACCTATCTGTTAGTTATCGTTGGTTCTTCTTTCTACGTTTAAAGACCTCCTATCTAGACAGACACAACTGAACAGTAATATTCATTGTTACATTATTGGTTTTCTTTAGCCCCATTTACACGATGCAAGTTTCTTGCCTGTGACAAACTGAAGCAACAAATGACTTGCATCATCAAAACATCATTTAGACGGTGAAACATTTATTCAAGTTATGGTATAACACGTAATAAATAAAAATGTAAAGTAATTAAATCGTACAGTACAGGCTTTAAAAATTACTTACGTGAGCAGCTGCGTGGTATCCTTCTCAATCTTGAAGAGTTTCCTGGCGGTGTAGTCGCTGAACTTGTGGATGGCTCGCGTTATGTCCTGCTTCCGGTCGATGTCGGCTTGGTCTGCGCTCTGCCAGGATTCGATGTACACCAGAGACACCCTCGTGTTTAGGGTGCGGAAGTACTGGAAATAAAGAAGAGGGTTTAAGAGAAATAGTGGCATTTTTTGGACGAGTGGTGATGGCTTTTGACTCCGTGCTAACTTGTCGTGGTTTTGATCTTGATACCTCGGTTTTTAAGGTCTACAAAGGTTTTAGCTTACCAAGCACAACAATACCAAATTGTTGTAATTTCATACACAGACTAAACATAAGACATTCTGGACTTTTGGCTTCAGAAGTCAAGAGCCGTGTATATTTTTAAGTTATTTTTAAAATGTGGGTTTTATTTTTGAAACTTAAATTAGTTTTCTTCTACCTTACAAAGATCCCGTCTACGGTTCACATCGGTTTTTTAAAGGTTATAATGACGATAATTGTGATGAGGCTGGTTTTACAGCGACGCGGATTGGTCCGTATGCGACCCGCCCGGAAAGAGCCTGTATAACGTATCGTAGTATTCCCTCAGAGCACTGTGGGCGCTACCCGTACGGGTCTCCTGTGTACGGACGGCCCGTACGGGTCTCCCAGACAGCTGTGAAAACAGCCTTAGATGTTACAGTCAACACCTCATGTGAAAACTACTCTAGTAATATTGAATACAGTTCAGTTTCATTCACCACCTAACAATAGAGCTGCAATGTACTATTGACCCTACATTAAAGATTAATTATTTCTCAAAAACCCTCCCAAAAAAAATACAAACTCAATAACAAAAAATGTTCGTCCATCTATGCCAGGAGCGATCCTATTTCGGAAACTAGCGCTCCCATAGCTCCCATATGTAGGGGCAACTTCGTTAAGCATAAAATTGGCTGTACGGTTCTGTTTTAAAGCGGAAAGAAAGCAAAACGTTTTGATTAACTCAAAAATTGAATTTTGGACGGGCATTATTTATTTTGAAGGTACGGAAGTTTTAATGAGATTAGTTACGGGACCCGCTGAATATGATTGAAACTTTTCGAGTTTTACGCAACGTTTTTCGGATATTATTATCATCTCGGTTTTACAGTGCGAATATAATTCTTGTTACTGAGTTATCAAAGTTCGCGTCGAGGGGTTTTTTATTCGGGGTTGCATTGTGTGGGGCGGCTTTTATGAAATGGTTTGTGCTACCTACCTACTTATCATTGACATTTTTATCAAATTGTCTGATAAATACAGAATAACTTACTTGAAAGCTTTCAATATTTCTTCTAGTAAGCAAACATTTTTAAATAATATTTTAGATACACAAAGGTGACGGTTTTTTCTAAATAAATCTCTTCCAGCATACCTGCGAGGCTTATTGGTGATTCGCCCGAAACGGGCGAATCGACACTTTTAAATAGTAATATATTTTTCTTCTTGAGGTGATTCGCACGAAGTCAATTTATTTTTAGGCAAATCGATTTCTGGAGTTGTCGTTTGGCGAGTAAATTCGTGCGAGTCACCAATAAGCCACTGGGAGAGCCACAGCCAATAGGAGAATAGATAGAAATAGATGTAAACACCGTGTGTAAGAGTAAAATAGAAAATAAACATTTTAACTTGAAGACTGGAATCTCTGTCTTTGGAAAATCCAACTCAACTCCATTTAATATCCACAATTTATAACCCAAAAGTATAATTCAATAAAATACAGACAAAACGCCGAATTCTAAAGAATAATTAACAAACAGTATACAGGTTTATCCATTTCAAATTCAATTTTAAAATTAAATTTCAACAGGGTATTTCAAAATAAATGGGATCTGTTGATTTGATTGATGAAGAAGATTACTGAAGGCAACGCTTAGTCAAAATGGCTCTTTCTGTCGATTTATTCATTGTAAATAGGTAGAGTAAATTCTAAGCACTTGTTTCGTTTGCGTTTAATTTAAATGAGGAGATAAAAGGGAACATACTGTATCAGGGGCTGGCAACATTTCTAAGAGATTGTGAATTGAAAAGGGTTATTTTGGTGCTCAAAGTTACATAGCAAGATATTTTTAGAGATGATTTAATAAAATCTAAATTTTACTTGACAATATGAGATAAAAATATTGGCTTAATCATCATCATCATCATCATTTCAGCCATAGGACGTCCACTGCTGATCATAGGCCTCCCCCAATGATTTCCAAATTGGTCGGTTGGAAGCGACCTGCATCCAGCGGCTTCCTGCGACCTTTATTAGGTCGTCTGTCGGATATCGGCTTAATATTTGTTTGTTATTATTATTATCTATTATTTTATTTTCATTAAAAAAAAACATTCGATAGATTGTTAGTAAATACATGCCTATAGCTATGTTAGTGAATTAATTTATATGATAAGAAGGGCTCTTTAAAGCCCCTTTAATTAATGTAACGAAAAACTGACTCCAAAAAACAATTAATTATTCCTACAACAAGAAAAATACGTGCAAAATAGACACTATTCTAAAAAATAATATATCTTCATCAAAAAGTACACTTTATCAACAAAAAAAGGGATCTAATCCTCAAGTGTTGGCTGTCTGGTCCATCTCCAGAACACTGGGACGCTCATCATAATTTGTTTCACCCTTCTGTGACATGTGTCACGCGTATTCGCGTGCTTCATGACATGTGTCGGGACCCGCGCTTTTTATTGTTCCGTGCTGCCTGTAATTAGGTTTACTAGCTCCGAAAGTTTATAAGTTCAGTTATATTGTTCAGATTATTTTTATCTAGACTGGGTGGGTATGGGTTTGGGTGGTCATTTGGGGTTAGTAGTAAACCTAGGACGTAGGCATGATTACTAACTTGTGGGTCGTAAAAAGCTGCTTACTTTTTAGGTAGGCATTAAATGTTGTTATAGACGGTTGGGCGGAGTTTTTTTGTTTAGTACTAATAAGAATCATGAAAGTTAGCCTACGAGTAAATTATTTACCTCATAAATTGTTGTTCGACATGTCATAAAATTCTGTCTGTGTGACCGCGTTTTTCTTTTATACTCCGCAACGAAGTTTGATGCGGTATTCTCCATCAATCGAATTTATTCCGAAAGGTATATGTCTTAAATACATTACTTTATGGCAGCCACATACGTTACGATTACTTGCGCAAATTTAGGCTTGCGCAAGTAAATCGTTACGTGTGTTGGAAGATTTTTGCGCAAATTTCTTCCAAAACACGTCAGGATATATTTGCGCAAATAAATCGTTACTGGTGTGGGTACCATTAAACTTACATTATAATAAACAAATTTCGTTCTTTTGTTAAGTCATAAAAGCCGTGCGAAGCAGGGGCGGGTCACTAGGGTCAAAAATAAAAATAAATGCCTCAAAAAAGTATTTAATAAATAAAACCCAAGTTTACTATTTACTACCCCTGCTGTCAAGTTAAGGCCCCGTGGCAATGCCAACAAAATAAATGGCTCTTCTGACAAAAGTGTGGATCCGACACCACTGACATTCGCAATTCAGCCGTGTTATAATGAATTTTGTATACTAATTACGAAAGTGCGACGTGAATGCTTTTACGAGAATCATGTTTGTTAATTTGTTTTATTTGTACTCAAAATGTGGAGTGTAAATTGAAATTGGTCTGGATTTGTTTCAAACCGTAAACAAGCATGGCCCATGTAAATGGGTATACCTAATAACAATTAGGTGATCTAAGAAAAATCTTCACTCACAGCGTGGGCGTTACAGTGATTTAGCATACGTTTATATTCATCGGAGATTTTAAGCTTTCAGGCTGCAAAACATTTACCTAGCTTCCAGTTTTCTGACCGTCCGTTACGACTTTCATAGGTATTTAAATGAGTGCCTGTAGTGACTAAAACTTTACCCTGTTCTCTGTAGTAACGAACTATCTCAATGTGTATAGAAAAATCACCCATCCATGAATTGACAGGGACAGAAGCACTTATTCAATGCAGATTAATAGCCTTCTATATAACATAACGACAGTATTCCCGAAGGGTTAGGCAGAGGCGTACCTACACCCACATTTTATTTATTTATTTATTTATTTATTTATTTATAGGAGAACCAACAGCAATAACAAATGGATAACCGTTGACTAAGAAACATAAAGCCAATTACAGGTTCTCACGGGTAAAAACAGAAAAATTAGTAGAAATCTTAGGATCACAACACTAACAAGCACGATAAAAAAGGTTAAGAATATATATATTATATAATATATAAGGTACAATAAGTATTATGCACTATGCACTTGTAAAAAAGTCAGCGTTTAGCCGAGCGCGTGCAAAATAGGTTTTGGTGGTAAATGGGTCAAATGAGAACTCTTTACAAAGAATATTAAAGTCTTTACTCGCTCGCACCATGTATGAGTTTTGCCTGTAGTTAGAAGAGGAAAAAGGAATGGAGATAGGTGGATTGAATCTAACTGATCTCTGAGGAACATTGAAACGTAGCTTATGAAGGAGATCAGGACTGTCAATCTCGTTGGATATAATTTTTAAGAGGAAAGTGCAATCTGCTAGTCGACGGCGATTTATGAGTGGCTGTAAATGAAATTTCTTGCAAAGATTTATGTAATTATCAGAATGGTATGGTAAACGCAGCCGAAAACATAGAAAACGAATAAATCTTTTTTGTATATTCTCTATACGATCAATGTACTTGCCATAACACGGGTTCCAGATTTGTGACGCATATTCAAGATGACTTGACTTGATGACTTTTGCCAATGTTTAAGTCCCATGTAACAGGGGCCGAGACTATTGCCATCAACCCGGCACAAATCCAGACTACGAGATGCTAGTGACAAATTCAAGATGGAAATCGAATCGAACCGAAGACCTCATGCTGAGCAGTAGCGCGTGCGACTACTAGACCAACGAATAGCGTTCAATATAGAAAAATATCGATTTTACTCACCAGATCAGCAATATTAGCCACTTGTATAGCATCATGGACGACCTCTGACCTGGTGCTCCCGTTCCTCCGATCAAACATTGCCTTGTCTATGACCAGGGCTGTCTCGATGTACTTGGTGGTCTCTCTGACGTCACGCCTCCGTCGGTTGAGGGCGCGCAGCCCTGCATCTTGCCACCAGCGCCAAGCTCGCTCTTCTTTTGTTCTTGTTGTTGAGTCCCTGGGAAAAGAATATGGTGGTTGGTTTCTGAATTAAAGACACTTCAAATGTGTCGTTGATATTGCACTTACTCTTACTGTAATATAATCAAGCCGAAGAGTTTTTTTTTAACGAAAAAGATTTTTTCAAATCCGACTGTTATCTCTGGAGCTACCAGTCTGATTTGAAAAAATCTTTTTACATTTGTTAGCCTAATTCTTGACAAAGGTTTATCATCACGCAGTGACCCTTAGGAACCGAGCAAAAAGAAAAAAAAAAGTCACAAAAAACGTTAAACGAAAACGAATAGCACGGGCGGGCGATAATTTCACGCGAATGATTTCGCGGGCAGACGGTAGTAAGTATTATGAGATAAACTTATAATTACCTATGTTTTTAGTGAACAACTTATGTAATTAATTATGTGTGTAATAACAATTATAAAATAATAGATAAAAAGTTACTGTGATTATTACCTACGCATATACAGGGTTATCGGTTATATGTCGGCAATCTATTACGTATCCTGATGTAGGTTAGTTAATTTACAACCATAAGACCCCTTTTGACTCCTATGTAATGTTTTAATGTGTTTGTAACAAAATATTAAAATTACTCGAAAATTGTTGACATTGGCATAGGGGTCGTCAGAGATCATTTGGTTGCAAATGACCTCTACTACATCCCCTTAACGGATTACCGATACATATAACCAATAACTCTGTATTATTATATTATTATAGGTACAGATTCTGACTTCCATAACAACAAAAACACTTTACCGAATTTTGACATACATTCAGCATATTACATTCCAACATAGAAATCGAATTAAAACGTGGAATTATTTTTTATTTTGAAATATCGCACCAAAACTTGTCCATTTGATTGGTTAAAAAAATGGGCCAGATCTCTTTATGATCGATCACAGATAATCACAAGCCACAGATGATATAAAGTGCGTATCCTTAAAAATCGGTTTTAAGGCTGTTGGACGGGGGAGTTTTTCCCCCGTTCGGATGGGGGAGTGCTTAATCAAGTTTATCAGTCCCTTCACGCCCCCATTATTGGGAACTAGGGAAATTTCCCGGACCCGCCCGGGTAGATTGCTTCCGGGTCTTCGATTGGAGTATTGTAAATAGAAAATGTTTTCTTTGGAGTGTGTGGGATGGTGTGTGATAGATGTATTTGTGTGAAACCTATTTGATAGATCGATTCAACGGATGTTTTTGTGGGGTTTGTCGCTATGATAGGTATGTATGATCATTTTATTGGTGATCCGTTGATGCAGAATCAACATCGATTTTATTTTCGTTAAAATAACTGGTCTGTGGGTCGTCTTAGCCGTGGTTGCCAAATTGAAAAGGAACGAAATATTTTCATAAAATATTAATTTCAGATAGTGCAAATTTTGTTTGAGAAAGTTATTTGGTTGGGTTCTAGTGTTGAGCTCTATTTTTTCCCATATTTTTGCCAACGTATTGTTACAATGATTATAATTCAAAATATTTTTCAGATAAACACAGCTGCCTGCGAAAAATAACCTCAAATGCTCATAAAACAAAAAACCGGAAACCGAAACAAATTCACTTAAAATACTCGTATATTAAAGACAATTTAATGTTCAAGATTAATTCCTTTTTGGATTACTTTCACGGTGGATGAGTCCAGGGGGTAGACGCGGAGCGAAGAGAGAGGGGAGTGAACCAAGGAGATTTGTCAATAGCAAACCGAATGTGGTACAGAGCAAAAAAATTGCTTTTCCTGCCCCACTTGTACAGAGCATTTGTTAAGAAAGTTGGCAACGTCGCAAATAAATGTCAAATATTTCGCTGTTTTCATTAATTTGGCAATATTACTGTATGGAAATAATAAATGTGGCTAACTAGCGAACTAGAATATTGATTATGAAATGCAATAATTCATATCGTAACACCGAATATTTGGTTTTAAATGTTAAAAACGTATTTGGAAACTTTCCAAATGCCCATTTTACACCTAAAACGGGTACAACATTAAATTCAATGCATAGTAGTGTAGTGTTCTAGTTCGCTTTTATCCACATTTCTTATTTTCTTACAGTAATATTGCCAAATTAAACAGGAAAAAAAATTGACAGCTATTTGCGACGTTGCCATATTTTAGGAAAAACGCACTTAATTTATTAGGCTGCTTCTTTCAATTAATAACAACAAAATAATTCTAAGTACCACACACAATTTGCTAAGATGAGGCACATCATCAACAAAACGCGTCTACCAATCCTGGTGGTTTTGAATTTCCCGTTTACCATTCATATTAGCAGCCAAGATAATAATGATAATATTAAATTTTACATTATACGAATTTTCTTTTCATTAAAACCAGCGTCGAAGAAACTTTTTTCTATTGAAATTGAAACTCCGTTCCAAAGGAGACGCTCATTGTAACAAATTCTTGAAAATCGAACACAAAACCTTCACATAATTAATTAAAACTTCAAAACGTTCGTTGATTCCGTTCGTTCATTATCTTCTGAAATCAAATCATTCGGTAAGCGACACTTTTTGAATGTCTATGCTATCATTAAAATGTTGCTGAGATATCAAAGTGAGTGAACGAATGAATAGGAGTGGTGGGGAGAGCCTTTGAGGAAGTTGGTTTTGTAATTTATATAGGAGTTTAGGTACTTTGTCGAAATCTACTTTGTTTAGTTATCTTTGAAAGGTAAACTGGTATAATGATTATTACAATGTCAGTCATTATAATATCAAACGCCAAGGCCTCTTTTCATTTACATATTTATCAAAAATATTAATTGAGTTTATTAAGTCCACATACAGCAGTGTCTCAAGACAAAAGTCTTTGACCAGTGCGTGTAACCACTGATGAACAATGGCACTGAAACGTGGTCGCTCACAATGGGCCTTATAATAAGGCTAAAAGTTACCGAAAGAGCAATGGAGAGAGCTCTTTGGGTGATGCTTGGAGTTTCCTTCCCTACGTGATCGAATCAGAAATAAAGAGATTCGCAGGAGAACCAAAATAACCGACATAGCCCGAAGAATTGCCAAACTTAAGTGGCAATGGTCAGGGCTTATTGTTAGAACAGATGGCCAATGGGGCCGAAAGATTCTGGAGTGGTGACCGCGTACCGGAAGACGTAGCGTTAGAAGGCCTCCCTCAAGGTGGACCGATGATCTTGTGAAGGCCGCAGGAATCCACTGGATGCGTGAAGCACAGAAACGGTCGAAGTGGTGGTACGTGGAGGAGGCCTATGTCCAGCAATAGACGTCTTTCGGTAAAATGATGATGATAATAATGATTATTAAATTCCTCATGTAATTTTCCTTCATAGTAGATAGATTAGCAATGCCTATTTCAGAAAGTTGGTTTAAAGCCTCTCTTTTATTTCTTAGGTGGTTGTCTTGGAAAAAACACATTTTGCTCTTCTGGCTTTTGCAAATGTGGCTAACAAGCAACCATTAAAAAGAAAAGTCGTAATCCAAACCTACTATACCTTACTTACAGATCATACGAGGACAGTATGTATTGCATAGACCAGCACTTATACTCAATAAATGATTCAGGAGGACCCAATTTGCAGACACTAGTGAAAGGTAGCACACGATGTCTCGCGGGATATGGATTACCTTGTATACTGTCAACTGGTGGTAAATTTAACCGTTTTCACGGAAGAAAACATGTCTCTTGTAATTTTTTAAGGGTCTATGCGGTCCTGATATTTTTCATAGGTCAATTTATCAGGACATCTGAGAAATTATTGAATCTGTTGGATCTCTGAATTGGATATGAAAGGAAGTAATTTTATAAGTGCGCGGGTACACTGATCAGCAGCGTCCTAATAAGAAGAAATTTCGCATGAATTCGCACGAATTGTCACGGACACTAACAACTTGACGTTGTAAGAAAAATATTGCAGGATAACATGTCTGGTGACGTCACACCTTTTCTGGCTGGGATTTTATTAAAATTTAATATTCTGCTATAAAATTGCAGAGAGTGATTATCCTTTAGCTATTAGAACTGAAAGCTCTGCCATCTCATAGAGAGCTCCTTTTCTTTCCTCCTGTCATTGAAAGTTATTGCGTCATTTTATCCATCGAAAACTTCCCACCAATCCGTACCATTACTATACCTACACAGTTCGAAAAGCACTGTCATCACAATGCGAGGCGTGGGTGTCAATAATTAATTCGAATTAACGAACCGGTCGCTGCGGTGACAATTATCGTGCGCCCTACATATGGATGACGATGAGGGCCCCGGCATTTTGGATTTTGTGTATGTCAACATTCGGTCATGGCAGATTAAATGGGGCGAAAGTTTTGGTGCGTGGCAGCAGGTGTTTGTTGAAAATAAATGGGAAACAGTGTTCTTTTTTATGTTATTAGAAAAATGTCGCGAGATTTTTTTTGAGTATGAACGTTATTTGCTGTAGTATAAGAGTAAGGGCCAAAGAACGATGGATGGACTATGTGAAAGATGATATGGCTAGAAAGGGGGTGACTATTGAGATGACGTTTGTCAAAAACATTATCCTCCATCTGGGACTACCGGGTGAAACGATTGTTCTCTTGTGTCTATCTGTATCCTGATATTGAGAGAGATCTGTCGATCCTCCAACGGCATTAAGCTCGGTCATGATGCATAGTTTGAGCAGTTATTATCAATCTGATTGAAGTTAACAAAGGTAAAGATTATTTATAACTTTGTCTTTTCCCTTTTATAACTCTTTCTCTAGAATTTTGTTTCTGTACATTTAAAACAAGAAGAATATTCTTCCAACTGAATTCCTATTATCAAAACATTCATCTAAAAGCTTCCAGAGTCACAGTTAAATAAATCCAAAATAATATTCCATGAAAACGAAAATATGGAGAGCTGCATAACAAAGTATTTCCCTTTGTCGCCCAAGTTTAAATTATTTCTCAAACAAATTCAAATAGAATTCAGAAAGGAAACTCGCAGTGTGTAGTCGACCGGGGAAAAAAACTCCCTGCCAACTTGGCACGCTGCATTATTCACTTTTCACTTGGCCTTGGCTTGGCCGACAAACCTATGATTAATAGATTCAACTTTTTTCTTTTTGAAGTTGGAGTTAGCTTTCTAACCAATCAGGACTTAGTTTTAATTCAATTGGAGTTCTATGGGTGACGGTCATGGTTCTCTTCTTGTTAAAATTTCGGGAAAAAGAAAAGAAAGCTATACGAGTATTAGCGTATTAAAAAAAAAGTTGATTAAGAATACATATGAAGTTTTTGACAGATTTTGTATAGAAAATATGTCAAACAGTCATCTTTATTTGTAAAATAAATGAAATCTGGCTATTGAAAAATCAGCCCCAATAAAAAAAACCCTCCTTTTTATGTTTTAATTTTGAGCTTGGTTGCTACGGTGAATACTTTTAATACTCGTAGTTTATGGCAACTTGGTGAATTGTTTACAAAATTTTCACCAGAGGTGAGGTCGAAAATATCGTAAAGAACAGTAATAAACTGCTAAGTATTATAAAATGTTGAATAAGAGGTGATAATAACCCCTCTTATATACTTCAATGCCACGTTATGCAAACAGATTAGGAACCACAGCAATTTTCATAGAATTTATACCTCCTCCTCGGAATATAATCGCTTAGTTAACTTAACGGCTCCCATGGGACTCTTTAGAGGGATTGCCCCGACCCATAAATTCATTATCAAGATTTTAATACCAAAAATTCAAAGATACGGAAAGTCTAAATTATTATTTTACATTTATTGACTGCAGCCTTGGGTGGCTTTCTATTTTTTTTTTTTTATAATTATCAGCTCTAGTACGTAGTTTGAAATATCGCCCGGTTAGTGGCGGTTAGTAGGAGGCTAACTGCCACAAACCGGGCGCTAACATCGGATTTCCAACATGACTGGTAAAATTTAAAAGTACGTACGCGTCTGCCTACCTCTCCGGGTACTGGCGTGATGTTATTTATATATATTTTCCATCGTAGACGCCATTGGGTCGTCACAAATATACGAATGGTTCATAAACAAATGATTGGCTTAAGAAGGTGTCCCTTTTGACGGTTCAATAATTCAGGGAGTCGACCCCCGACCCCCAAGGGTCCGAGCCAGACGTCTTAACACTTGAGTGGCTCATATGTAATCAGCCAATTATTGTGTCAATATTTTGTACAAGATTTCAAATGAGGTGGATTACAGGGAGTAACTACTCGCAATGTTATAAATCCTGCAAATATTTTTGGCTGAGGGTAAAATAAAATAAAAACTTTGTAACGACGTGATCAGTGAATGATCCTGCTTAAAAATAAACTTGAAGTTTAGGTTTATGTACTACATTGTTGGCTAATCTCGTGGGATCTAGACTATCAATGATATATACAGGGTGTCCAGTAAATAGCACGACATACTGCAGGGGGTGATAGCTTGGGTCACTACCTATCAATACAACACAATATATGTTCAGCAAAATCTTACTTTTTTTTTTCACCACTGTAGGTTAAACTTAAGTAATTAGTTCTGTGAAAATTTAAACAAAAAATAGTATTTCTTGAAAACATTCTTGTCTTTGATAGAAAAAAGACTTATCAATGAGTAAAGTAACTATTCACGTATAATTTGATGTAAAAAAGTACTAGAAAAGGCTTTTTTCATTACGAGATGCTTAAAAATCTGTTTCAAGGTAGAGATTTTGCGGTATTTCGGAAAAATTTGTAAAACTGTAAATCCGTAAGATTTTGCTGAACATATATTGTGTTGTATTGATAGGTAGTGACCCTAGCTATCACCCCCTGCAGTATGTCGTGCTATTTACTGGACACCCTGTATAGAATGACACAGTCTAACTTTCGCCCAAGGAAACCTTGTATTTAAAGTTGCTAACATTTTGTAACCAAATGTGATGAACAATGCTTGTTTTTTTTTCTGTTTTATGAGAACAAGTGTTTGCTACGAGTATGATGTTGATTGATTGATAGGCTGATTATATTATAATGTCTAAGATTTCTATTGCTACTCGTATTAAACTTGCGTTTATCCATACTTGATTATAATAAATGGGAAAGTAACTCCTCTCCGTCTATCGGTCTGTCTGTCTGTTACCTTTTCATGGCTGAACGGATTTTGCATTGAATTAGGCACACAGGTAGACCATGATTGGGCCACGTTCCCGTAGGATTCTCGACCTCCACGCGGGTGAAGCCGTAAACAACAGCTAGAATGTAAATAACATAAAATAACATCACGCCTGTATTTCTCCGAAGGGTTAGGCAGGTGTGTTTATATTAAGTCCCGTGTAATAGGGGGGCGAGCCCTTTGGGCATCGGGCACAAATCCAGACACCGGGCTGCTACTGAGAAATTCCAGATGGAAAATCCAATAACACTATACGACCCGGGAATCGAACCCGGGGCCTCAGTATGCAAATAGAAGTGCACATAAGCCTCCTCGTAAGCCACTAATCAAAATATGAACAACATAGGTAATCTTTTCCCTTAACCCCATGAAACAAAGTTAGCTGCAAACATTGATTTTGATAACTTGTTCAATAATTAAAGCCCTGAAATAAATCGAAGACAGTAGCTGCGTGTAATCCTCCGTCTTCCGGTAATAAATCGATTCGGTAAGTACTTGTTACAAGTTAATTCTTCGCATTTTCACTTAAGATTTGGTGCTTAAATTGTTGGGAACGGATTTTGAAGTCGCTTCATTAGGGAGATAATGTGCTGTGCTGATAAGCTGCTTATGTCAGTGCGTTAGCCAATCAGACGTGTTTAACGTGCAACATGTTGTAGTCTAATCTATGTGACAGACTTTAGTAAGCCTTAAGTAGGTTTTTGGAGCCTAAGTATTTGAGATCAATATGGTAATTATTTACATTGACACATTTTGTCCTGTCTAAGGTCCAGATAGGCACCGTCTATTACCAGACAAATTAGAGAATGGAACAGTATTTGTATGACTCTAGTTATCTGCCAGATAAATTAGTTGGTAATTACTTAGTAAAATGCATAAAAAAATAATAAATGTTGCCCGGGTCATCAACGAGCAGCTCTCCGACACAAGGCACGTACTTGGCTCTTGGGCATGACCTCCAGCTTGTTGGCATATACTTTAGTATACAATAATAAGTGTCACAACTCACATGTTGCCTAGGTCATCAGTGAGCTAGCACGTCCCTTAGTAAATAATCAGTGTAACAACTTACGTATTGTCAGGGTCATCAGCGAGCGGCTCTTCGACGTAAGGGACGTGCTTGGTGCGCCGGTTCCTGAACTCTTATAGATACTTCCCTTAGTAAACAATCATAAGTGTAACAACTCACGCATTGCCAGGGTCATCAGCGAGTGGCTCCTCGACGTAAGGCACGTGCTTGGTGCGCCGGCTCTTGGGCCTGAACTCCAGCTTGTTGGCACATCCCTTGTTGGCCTTCGTACGCGCCTCAAAGATCACATGTGGGTGCTTCTGCTGAAACGAATCGGTAAAACGTGTTCTGATTAGAAAAGGCCTTACAAGAATGAATTTGCTAAAGTAAAAAATTGGCACAATCATCGAAATGGTATCAATTAGTGCAAGATAGAACATAATATTACAGAATCAAAAAAATATGTTAAAGTTCGAGGATATTCTTAATGAAATTCTTAAACAGTTTGATAGACACGTCATTTCATTTGAAGGTAACAAAAAAAAAAAAAGTTTTTATATCATACATTTTACAATTGTCACAATAAGCAAACATTTTAAGCTTGTTATTAACAATGATTCACAATAAGTGTCAGCGACATTATCACGCGTCCGCGAACAACTATCGTTTTCAAACCAGGAAAAAAAGTTTATAACAAATTCCAGAAAACACAACGGCACAGACTTGGAAGAAGCGCTATCTCTTAAAAGATAACTAGCAGTAATATCTAGCTAATAAGCATTACGTTTTTCCGCCCAACGACACGGAAACGTTGCCGGCTTACGTAACAAAATTTTGGGACATTTTTCCCTCTAAAATTAGTTTCATTAATCACATTTCAGATGTCTGTCGGTTCAACGCTTACTAATTTAAAAGGAATTACAGTTTATTCATGCAAAAAGTGAATAAAACTTGAATTTCGATTGCTAAGAGAATGTGCTGGTCAGGGTTAATAGTAATAATTTTACACATTTACTCGATACGAACATCAAAAAGTTATTAACCAATTAACAAACTAATTGCCACTGCCAAGATACGAACTACAAAATAAAAACGAAAATTATAAAGTTTTACGAAGTGATAGCCGCTTAGGGACACTCGACCTCTTTGGTACGCAGTTGACAGCAGACAAATAGATGCACTTGTTTGTCCACTGTAACCAGTCAGTGTCTTTTTACAACACCCGAGGGTAAGAATGAGCTAAAGAATATTCTTAAGGTACCATTCCGTACCCGACCGCAGAAAGCAACTGCAGGCGACGCGACGTGTCGCGTTTCTATGAAATACCTTCCGTAGCTAGGTAGCTTCTAAACTTCGCGAGACGTGTAGCTTGACCGCAGACGCAGTAGTTCCAACAACGCACGAGCGATAACACTTTGTCTATCTTCTATCTACCGACTGGAATACGGGCTGCTGCCGCCTGCGGTCGGGTTCGGAATCATGACTCCGCGACGCACGTGACTTGACGCCGCGACGTGTCGCCGTGACATGGCGCCGCGACACGTCACTTGCAGTTACTGCCTGCGGTCGGGTACGGAATGGTACCTTTATGCTGGGTACAGGTAGGTGAAACGTAAAAAGCATAGCGCCACGCCTCTACAGCAAATTTAACCAGTTCAAAATATTTAGAGACGTGAGCGATTTCCTGATAAAAGGAAATCGTACTTTGGCATGAAATAGCTTTCAATCCAAAGTCAGATTTACAGATAAGATCGTTACATGAATAAATGTACGGGATTTTTAGGACCTCCAATCATCATCTCACTTAACGGAAAAAAACCCTTGGTCGAAAAATATTGAGAGAAATAGCAAAAGATCGACGAGAGGTGCTTCAAAACTGTGAATATTATTCTTAGAATAGTTTAGCGGTTAACGTTATAGGAAAAAAATATTACTACACAAGTTAAAAATACACTTATTTTTTTGTAGCTTGGAAATTCTGTTGCCATAACAGCTCTTAAAACACAATAGACTAACTGGTCCCATAAAAAAATAGAATTAACCGATTTTTTGTAAATAAAATTGAAAATATAATATCTAATAAAAAGCTCAGTCAGACATCGGATGGCCAAATGAAAATGACAGAACCACTATCGCGCCACCATACTCAAAATTCCCGACTACAACAGAACTATACTAATTTCTCGGCGATCCTTTTAGCAATTACTTCACTTAAACAGATAGAATGGACAGAATGAACTCAGGAATCCCCTATTGACAATTTGGCGCAATCAGCTTCGGATGAGATTAACTCCGTTTTAGAATTGAAAGGAACAATGGTTGTCCTGACGGGTTCTATTGATTAAAGGTCCTGTCAGAATAAAAGGGGGGTCAAGCTAATCTAAAGTAATCGGACAGGAGTCAAGAGTCTTCATTTTTGTGACTTTGAACTGACGATAATAATGGATTTTTAGGAAATGTTTTGGTATGACACTTTTGATTTGCTTTAGAGGAGCTCGTGGCTAAGTAATAACAGCCGCGGGGGTCGATCCAACAGGTTAAGCTACGCTTGACGGGGTTGGTCCGTGGACGGGTGACCATCTTTACATACCGAGACTCCTCCGTGCCTCGGAAAGCACGTTAAGCCCAACGGCTTAACGTGCTTTCCGAGGCACGGAGGAGTCTCTTAATTAAAAATCCACAAATGACAGCACAAATGACAGCCGGGTTAACGTCCCGGCTGTCATTTGTGCATTTTTTATGGGTCGTCAGAAGCCTAAAAGTCTGACAACCAGTCTTACCTAGGGGTATCATATTACCCAGTTACTGGTTTGTGGGGGCAGATAAGCAGTCGCTCCATGTAAAATACTGGTATTCAGCTGCATCCGGTTAGAATGCAAGCCGACCCTTACATAGTTGAGAAAAGGCTAGGCAGATTGATTGACTTCTGATTTGCCTTGCAAGAAAAGTTTATAGTTAAAATGACGACGATTTAAATTTGTAACTTATGTCATAGATTTAAATCGTTAGATTAGCCCTACCGCGATAAAAGATAGTCGCGTTTCTGTTTCGTCTTGACACATCTGTCGCAGTGTCTTGACTTGATTGACATGGAAACGATATTTAATCATGTGTGAGCTCACTCTTCTCATATTAGAGGCACTTTTTCGCGTGACTAAGTACGATGAGCGCAAAAATTTAGATCTAAATCCTTGGAGCTTTATTTATTTCAGCTGTATGTTTTTTTTATATCATGGTAAACTAAGGCGGAATTCTTAATGGATTTTATCTGTGAATTGATTACACTCCTAGTCACGAGAAGCTTTGGTCTTTCTTTAAAGAAATGCTTTGACTTATGTAATATCTACAGCCAAAAGCGAGCTTCGTCACCAAGGTTACGTATTCATTTTTACTATTTAGAATGAGCAATAGCTGTCAAACGTGTTGGCAGATGTTTATTTCTATTACATCAATTTTTTTGAACCTATAGCTTTCGAGCCGTTCAATAAAATTACAATTTGTAAACAAAGTTTCCAGTTATTATTTGAATAAAACAATAATTTAATAAATAGTCCATTTGTCATAAAAAGGGTAATATTTTTAGAGTTGCGTACGTTTTCGAAATTGTATCAGTAAGTTCAATATTATTTTAGTAATAAAAAGAATTGAACCGATGACAAATAATATTTATTATTTCTGCATAAAACCCTAGGTCTCAAATGACATACAAACATTGTTTACCCAAAACAAACTTTAGGTACACAATTATAAAGTACAAAATGGAGTCAAAAAGTCTTCAAACAAAAATTTGTATGCTGCTGAAGATCTAAGGTAGGAATTTAAAGTTCATTGACTAAGACGGTCTAGAGTCAAACCAACCTTGGGTGTCCTAGATGCCCTTGACAGTTCTTAGGTTCTGAAGGGATTGTCTGGAGTCAGTGTAATCATATTTCGATAAAGCCTAAAGTAGGCTCTGAAGACTTAGTAATTAAAATTTAAGAGAATAATGTAGAATTAATTTGACCGACAAGGGTTTTGAGTGCTTTTGAGTTTTTAAAGTGACAAGGGACCGATTTTAACGACGGATCAGAATAATTGATTGTTATATTGAAAGTCGGGCAACAATAGACCTATGTCATGATTGGGAAGTAACGTTTAGTTAAAAATTGATGAATGGCACCAAATAATTCAAAAATTTAAAGCTACCGTGGCATTTGAATCTGAAATTGAAAAGGGAAAAAATACATCCGCCTAAAATAAGTAATGCCCACACAGGTAACGATATACTTGCGTAAAATTAGACGTGCACAAGTATACATTTACGTGTGTGGGATGAATTAGCACAAGCATGCGAGCCATTCGGTGTCACTCAGACTTGTGCAAGTCTAAACTTGCGCAAGTATATAGTAACGTATGGCTACCATAATGTTAAATTGAGCACAATCTGTTTTTGTATTGAAAAGCATATTATAAACTGAATAACTTTACACACAACAGAACTCAATTATCTTGAAAACAATAACTTTGTGTCGTAGCAATTTTGTTGCAGTTCAAACATTAACACTATTCCTAAAATTAATTCAGACTACTCCATCCAAGAAATACCCTTTCCAAAACCACTTTGCTATCATTCAGTCCTAACCAAAACATACGTAAAGCCTCACCACGGGCTGTAATCTAATTTCCCCGTCAATACCTTAGAAAGGACTATTGAATGCCGTAGTGATGGACCGGCCAAGCGGGCCAAGACACGTTGCCAAGCTTAATGATCTAATAAAATACGACTGGTCCACGGTACGTGAGGTGAGAGCCAAGTGTTACGCGGATATATAGAGACTCGACTTGGCTGACACTCGGCCCGACTTGGCAGGCGGTGGAGTGGTTCATTTAAATCGTGGAGGTTGGAGTGTGAAGTGGTGAAAAAGTTGAATTGATTAGGTATTTGGTTGTATTTAAACGATGCAATGTGATGCTTCAATTATTTTTTTTATCTGACGATTAAACTTTGAAAGACTTAGGATGTATCGGGAGAATTTACTTCGGTTTGCGACATGCATCGCTACATTGAGAACTTTCAATAATTCGAAGATAAATAGGTCGCTTACTTGTGTAGCACGTCCGCTACGACTACGCAGCTTGCGTAGCGGTGATGTCTACGGCGTAGCGGTGACACCTACGTCGTAGCCACGTAGGACCGGCGTAGGTTATTCAAATGATTCCTTGTATAATTTGCTTACGACTGCTTCCAAGGTTCCAATTTTGAAGTAAAGAAGAGAACAAAAGAATTATGACACATTATCGGCGACCAGTCTTAGCACAAATGCACCACATTTCAGACATTAGTACTTTTCACGTCGTTTCCAGCTCTTTTATATCTGTGTTTCACACAGTCATAGTTTGAGATAAGGAACAGAGTTGATCGATGTTCCCGCCCAGACAATGTTGATGGAGGGCAGCTGGAAAATCGTTTTATCGAAACCGTATTGTGTTTATTTATTTCTACAATTCGCTTTTGTTTATTCGTTGGAGAGTATAGTTACTTTTATGTAATGTTTCATAAACTCTCTTATATATTTTGAAAATGTAGACATGATAATTTGTCTTTTAAAGTCCAGTCTTTAATTTATTGTAATAAGGCAGGAAATGTATTGTATTCCGTCTTGTAAAATTACCACGGTGGCTTACAAAACAATATGTATGTTTCGCTTAGTCATTAAAAGTTTAGTGTTTTGTCAGCTATCTTATCCCGTAACTTCCTCAAGACTTTTCATTTACAAATTTGCATACAAACCAAAGTAAGTCACAACTTTCACAATAATAAAGTAAAACTTCCAAACATTATTCTTACGTTTGTTACCTCGAAAGATCATTTGGTTTTTCCCTTTCCAACAAAACTGGAGTAAAAACTGCGAACTCTTAGTAGCAAGAGGTTCAGCCGTGAGAAATATCCAATTTAGCTGCGTTTGCCCTGTAAATTGACGCCATTTTTCATTTAGACCGGTCGCCATGTTGTGTTGTAGCGGCGTGCAAGACGGCCGCGCTCCCGCGTTTCTACTCAAATATTAAACAAATAATAATAGTAATGTTTGAGAAAATTGTGCTAGTTTGTTTAGAGAAGTAGGCTTTTTGTGTTGTAGGCTGATTCTTTTTGTTCATGAGGTCATTTAAAAGCAGGTACAAAATAATAAATAAAAAGGTCGTAAAGAATTTTACTTAGCTATGTATTTTTTGCTATTTTGATATGGCTTGTTGGTTCACTAAGTTCAGTAACAAATCAGCAAAAGAGTTATAACAAAAAATAAGTACCTACATTATGAGTCCATTTCACTGTGTTATCAATTTCAATCGATTCAAAAACAATTTACTATCAAATTATCTTCACAAAGTTAACCATTCTACGTTTATTTTGTCTAATTCTAAAACCAAACGTATACCGTACGTGATTGGATGGTTAATTCGTTTCACACCTGCCAACCCGGCTAAGTGGAAGAGTCCCAATTTGTATACACCTGGGCCTTTCTCGTTACCTATTGTACTTAGCTGGGTAATACGTTTTATTTATTATTTATACCGTGCGATGGGAATTTATTAGTCGCATAGAATTATTAAGAGGTGGAATACAGGTAATGGTTTTTCGTTCGGTTTGGGTTAAAGGGGTTTCGAAGTGTTCAATGCTGAACAGCTCTGTTCTGTTCAATATATATTCGTGGTTTATTGGTTTCTGTTGGAATTTAAGGTTTATGAGTGTAGTCTTATAGTAAGTTATGGGACGCTATGTACGGAAAATTCCTGTGTTATCGTAAAAAGTTTTTTTTTCGTGTGTTTATGGACTAACCTGGTGTTTTAAAGCCGCCCGCGTTTTTGGGCCTCTGACTTGGCTTCACATGCCGTTGAGAAATATCTCTCAGGAATTCCGGTTTCCTCACGATGTTTTCTTTCACCGTTTTTGAAGCAAGAGATAATTCATAAACAATAAGACTGCCTCGTTGGTCTAGTGGCCGGAAGCGCTACTGCTGTGCATGAGGTCCTGGGTACGATTTCCGGGTCGGGCAAAATGTTATTGGGTTTTTCTATCTGAAATTTCTCAGTAGTAGTCCGGAGTCTGGATTTGTGCCCGGTTGATGGCAATAGACTCGCCCCACATGTGACTTAAACATAACTGGCGAAATGTTGATGTACCTGCTACAGGTACACCTCTGCTCAACCCTTCGGGGAAACAATGCGTGGTGATATATTATGTTATATTTGTATGCACATGAATCCAAAAAGTCAAAGGTGCGTGCCTTGGGTTCGAACTCGATACCTATGACTTGGCAGTCTGACGGTCACACCACTAAGCTATCACTGCTCTCAAATTTCGAAGTTGAAAATGATTATGTACATTATAAGGACATAATGTGTTGGAAATACTCTTCTTGTTTAACAAAGACTAGTAAGTTGTAAGAACAAGCTATAATCTTCGATTGCCTAATAATATTGTACTGGAACGAAGATTCGTTAACCTAGGTCTTGGTACGGTTTCTCATTCCCCGTTTTGTTAGGTCCTCTACATCATTGAAGGCTAGTATTTCTTACTCGCAAAAGTATGTGGGTAATATATTTTGTAAATGTATTCTTGTGAACTGGAAGCCCCATAAATATCCATCATGGAAAATGAAATATTGCCCTGTAAGGCACAAAATATAGGAGTAGTCTTTGTGCTACGAGGTTTACAGGGCCTCGTAAATGACACGTAATTTAGGAAACCTAATAAGTAAGGGTTTGTGCTTTAGTTGGAAAAAGTATTCCACGCAATTATTATAAGAGAGAGCTTAGTTTGTGTAGATGATATCACAAGAAAAGGTCTATCTTTCGACGGAATATTTAGGGCTTAGGGGATTAAGATAAGATTCTTCTTCTTTTTTAAGTTCCTAATTATGACAAAAGATTTTTAAGTAGTTAAATGCTTTTTAAATTTGCTCAATATTTTGTACAGGAGAGTGATTGAATTGTAGGACAAGTGGTAGCGGTCGAAATTCAATAAGAAAAATCCATAATTTAATGACATCAGTAAAATAAAAATCTTATTTTTAGTATCACTAAACCCATATCTTTAAAGCACTCGACAATATATCACAGGGCTGGCCAATTCTTAGGACAAAGAATCATGCTGCCAGCTTTTTGAGCACTTTTTCCATTGGCAGCGATGTGGACGAATTTATTGAGGTCCTTTTTTATATACTTGTACATAATATACATATTTTATTAGCTTGTATATTGTATTTTAGATGATCAGCTATTGATTGAAATAAATAGTTACAGATATCAGAAATAATAAATTTTCATACAACATCGTCTCCAATACTCCATCCATTTGATTCCCTTTACTAAGAGTTGGGTTTTTGATGCAATTACTGAAGTCTTAATATCTACCCGTCAAACTTGTAACGAGAAAACTTTCGCCAATCAGAACAGAACATATTTCTTTTTTTACATGACTCTGTTCGGCCAGTTTGGATTTTAATGAGTATTTTTTTTCTCTAAAGGCTGTTTCGACTGAGGATGGATTTTTGGAAGTCTGAACGACGTGGTATTGATGGTGGTCGTGGATCGTGGTGAAAATGATGAAATGAAATGTTTTTTCTGTAGTTGATCGTCTAAAACACTTTTTAACCGACTTCTAAAAAGGAGGAGGTTCTATGTCCGACTTTATGTTTTTTAGATAATTGTAGACCAATTATGAAAATTATTTTTTTGTTTGAAAGGGTATGCTCTCGAGGTGGTCCCATATAAATTTCCAGGTCCATTAACTTTGCTTGGATAGTTTTTGAGTTAGCTTCAATAATACGTATTAATTTCCACGTAGTCTATGTGGATGGTATGATCATAAGTTCCTGCCACTGTTATTTACGTAGAAGGTAGTGGTATTCGAATTTTTGTGGGTTAAGTACCATAACTAAAGTGAAAAGAAAAAAAACAACCAACTTCAAAAAAAAAAAAACACAACAGAGTGACTTGTAGTGTTTTTTTGGAAGTCGGTTTTTTTACAAGTCAAATTGGTATAATATATTTTTAAACTGCGTGTATGACCAGATAACGTAAATGAAGCAAAGAGTTTGTAAGGATCATAGCAGGTGCTGTAGTTCCTGCCTAGCCCCATCGGAAGATGATGTGAGTTTATGTCATGTACTTATGTATGTATTTTAAAACTAGATGGCGCCAGCATTTTCCTAGCTGACTGGTGAAGAAATGCCGAAACAAACTCAGAGTGTGTGGTGTTTTTGTACGTGATCAAGTAAAAGGATTTAAAGTCATTAAGTTTTGTAGGTAGTTTGATAATGATTTCAGAATCATTATCAAATTCCGTTCTAGGCACGGAACTGATCTGGCACTAATGCTAGCTAAACGAAAAATGTGTTTTCTCAGACTAACATCAAATGTAACATAACATCACGCCTGTATTCCCCGGAAGGGTTAGGTAGGTGTACGTATAGTACACACACATTTGGCCAACATTTGTTTCAAGTCCCGTGTTTAGAATTTCCAATTCCCAAAATGTCCAATTCTCAAGACGTCCAATTCCCGAAATGCATCGCGAAAAAAAATCTGCTACTCTATACATTTATGATCGCGTAACTGGTTTAGTCCACGTTCTACCACCACAATCTTTACCCCCGACCATGTTGAACCCCTAAATGTTTCCATGTTCAACCCCCGGTGGGTTGAACATGGATTTCAATACATTGATCATCTTTTCTTTGTCCATATTCAACCCATTATTGTTAGGTAACTAATAATGACATTAAAGTAATACTGAAAACAGAAGTGTATTTATTTTCTTTACAATTATTTTACAGTATAAGTTGCTGTAGGGTAAAAAAAAAGGCTTTTTGGTAAACTTCTGACTTCCGAAATTAAAGTAATTTTTCACTTTGTAGTATTTTTTTGGAAGTGGGTTGTTTTTTTTTTTTTGTAAAAAAGTTTTAACTCTAAAACTATTTATGGGGCTACTTACCTGGGTTGTTTAAGTGCTTCGGGCACCTGTCTGGGGCGATACGACGTAAATTGCTTCAAAGTCAACGTTTAGCTTTTATTCTATTTATTCATATATTGTTATTTTAAGTATTTTACAGAAGGCTTATAGACTAATACCAAGAATAAAAAGCAAATGTACATAGGCTTACATACCATAAAACAACAAGCGTGTGAAAAGTTTAAAAAATAAATGGACTCAATTTCTCCAGACAAAGATCTACCGTTATTTCACCACATATAAAACGATTTACAATATAATTTATCCTCCTGTCAATTTCAATATGTTCTGATCTTCTTTCATTCTTTTTTTGGCTTATAATTTTTTGGTTAATAGAATCCTCTTCTAAAGTTTTTAAAAATTGAACTAGATTAGAGGATTTACCTAACGTCCTATTTAACATGGCGTGCCAACCTTCTAACTTATTTGTGGTTCTATACCTTTCAGCAAAACAACACCATTTATCTTTCATTACTTTATTCTCCAATCACTGTTTAACAAAATAATTAATTAAATTTAGTTACAGCTTCGTCAGTCAGACTATCTTCCATAATATAGAGAAATCCGTCGCTTATAGCCTCCGGAGTTAGATGAGCTAATACTGTCACTAAAGCTACGTGTTTACGAGTAATTTTGTTTTAACTTAGATAAAGTTCTTCTGCTTTTTTCCATAGCGCTCTATTGAAATGATAATAGCTTCCTTTTATTGATGCTTCCGGAAATTTCTTGTGGATTGTTGACATAACAGCGGCTTCAAAATCAACTGTGAATTGCGTTGGATTCCAGCTTGGGATATTTTTTTTAATTAAAGTAAAAAGTAAATCATATGTACTTTGTTTTTTATTTAGTAACAAAGCTTACACCACCGGCATTATTTTCGTTTCTTTTTCAGAACTTCCTACATCAGCGTGTAATGTATATAGTTGCGAAAAAAGACGTGGACATGTTTTGAATGTCCCGTCACCAAAAAAAATTTTCACGCTGCTTATTATTTCCCTCGTTGCCTCAGATACGAAAGCTATTATCCTATTATTTTTATATTTGTAATCAAAGAGCAGGAACCTCTGAAAAATGGCAGGTACTTCTACATCAATCCCTCTCAAATACCTAGTTTTTTTAACACCTACTGCCATATTCCTTTTTTTGTATAGGACAGATTTTACATTTTTATACGACGGAAATTCTTAGATAGTATCATCACTCGCGTTCTTTAAAGAAATTACAGCTTGATGATATACGGATGAAATAGTCTTCTTGGAATCTTCGGAAACCTTTGTTTTACAAAGAGAAATAACCCTTTTTACTTCGTTTTTAGCAAAACTTTCTGGGCAACTATGTTCTGTCTATTTAATCATTTGACTTTGTGTTTCCATAATAGTAACAGTTCCATGACATTTAGGCCACTTAACACAACGACAGTAAGTAGAGCCATTCTTATATTCTTTTTTCTGGTAATACTGATGGCCTGCTAAAAGTAGTACGCGTCCTCGGCGCTTAGAAGTCACAAATTCAAAATTAAATAAACCGCTACTCGTAGAACGGATCTCAGCCATATTCAGAAATAAAATAACTGTCACTGTTAAAGTCACTTCAATATCCTTTTTTATAAATAACTATTAATGAGACCTATAACCAACTACTAATGAGATAGAATAAACTCATTTGTATTTCGAAGTAACTGCAATATAGGGCAAATGAGACTAGGCAGGCAGACTTTGAAAATGTAGCTCTACGAGTAATAGCAATAAATTTAGGGTAGATGAGAATAACTTTTGTGTTTTACTGTCCATTAAGGGTTGAACGTGGATTAAATATATTCAAAAATAAAAGTCCATGTTCAACCCCCCAGGGGTTGAACATGGACACCATTTAGGGGTTCAACATGGTCGGGGGTAAAAATTGTGGGGGTTGAACATGGACTAAACCGCGTAACTTCGCAATTTCAGGTTTGTATTGTAAAAGTTGTTCACAATTATGAGTACAATGAGAGGTTGAACAACTTTTTCAGCCTTTTACCTATTATATTTCCAGTAATGTATAAAGCCAAGTATATAGTAAGTATGTTTAAGTAAGTAGTAAGCATTTTGCAAAAATATTCTAGGTAAATACCTAAATTTTTTCAAATATTTGATGTCAATATTGACTTATTTGTAGGGCTTTTTTGTTGCTTATTAGAAACCATTTAATAAGCCCTAAATTTATTTGTTGCTTATTAGGATGATGCTTATTTTTGCTTTCATATTCAAATAAGGAGACCTTCAAGCAAAATATACAAGGCACTTAAAATTTACTCTTAATGTAACTCCCCCATGTAGTTAATGATGCTTAGGCGTCAAATTCAAGACTTCACATTCATATAAAGTTGATGGCCACCAAAATATATCGCCACCATTTAATATTAAACGCACACGGTAGATAGCACTTCAATCAAATCTTAGCAATATGGATTGGAATAAATCACACCCTCGCAGAACTCACAAATTTCTACCAGCTCGGCAAAATATAACCCATTTATTCATACAAAACAACCAAAAGCCAACCTTATATCAACGCCGTTAGGTTTAACACGACCGCATGTCAAATTTGGATCGCCGGAAACCATTGCAAATTTGATTTTCATGTGACACAAGCGAATGTGGGCTCTATGTCTGCAGTGTAAGGTTAGATACAGGTGCACAGGATATTTGGTTAGCAAGGCATTTTATGGGGAATACAATATTAAAGCGAATGATATCTCTTCATAAATCGTTGCAAGGTGTCGGGGCCTCTGTGCCTGTATGTCTTTAAAATATTTTGCGTTAGGTTTAAAATATTGGATGCGGATTTAAGGCCTGCCATACACTTTACGATTTATCGCTTCGATATCGGAACGAATTTGATACTGGCTGATAAATTGTTGTGTGCACCAGTCTAACGACATTTTAGATTACGTTCAATTTAACCTGCCTAGATAGGAAGGCAATTAATGCTTAGTTTCCCTAAACTGGGAAAGAAGGTTAGTTCTTCGGTCTGACGTTACCTTGGACAAGTGGCATTGATGCCTATAATGTATTTGAAAGGTCAATTGGATAGTCGTCTTTTGTTAAAATGGGTCTCCAAATAAATGTGGTAGGGGGAATCATCATATTCACCGCATTTGAGTAGTGTTGTAGTTTAATGTTTTTGTGTTTTTGATAAAATTGTACATTGTTTTTACGTATTCTTACATTAATTTTATTAAACGCAACCCCTGGTATCTTAAAGCAATTTATATATCTACACACAACCAATTAAAGCAACTAACATTAGTTTTAACGTAGTTTTCCAAAAAAGTTTAGTTTGTTTTTTAACAATTGATAAATACCAATAACATAGCTTCACAAAACGAGTGTAGAATCAAAGCAATTCCCAGCAACTGGACTGAAAAAAATAGTATTCAATTTACAAACCTTCCAGCCGACTGAAAACCTTTTTTTTTTACTGAATTCCCGTTCGCCTGTTAACAGCGAAAAAGTTTAAAATAAAAATACTTAAAGCTTTCCACTTTGCTTTGAGCTGGGGAATTATTTTTTAAAGGACCCTAGAATACGTAAAACCTAATATGTTCTGACCTTTGTTGAAGTGGCACTGTTTGGTACAATTGATGGTGGCGCCATCTAGGGATAAAATGGAGGAATGGTAAGTGAGGTCTTGGGAGACAATGTTTAGGAGTGTACGTTTAAGGGAAGTTGACGAAGATGGCATTTGATGGTCAATGTTGGCGAAATTTTAAAGAAAAGAAAGTTCTACGTATCATCGAAGCTAAATTAAATAAATAAATAGGCGATGCCCTAGCTGCATCACAAAAATCTACTTATTATTAATCTACTTATCATTATCTCGAAAGTTTACTGCAAAAAAATGAGCCTGTCAATAGCTGCAATTAAGTAAATGTGCCACCTATACCAATAATAATAATATTATAAAGAGGTAAAGTTTGTGAGTTTGTATGTAGGGTAATCTTCGGAACTACTGATACGATTCAGAAAATTCCTCCACTAATTACGTTACATTTTATGTGAAAACAATAAATTCCACGCGGACGAAGTTGCGGACAGAAACTACTCGGCTATGTTTTAGCTCAGCTTATTATATCCATGTACTAACTCACTGCATTTAACGCCCCTACTAAAACATGTGACGTCATTTCAACTTGAAGTTTCATACAACATGGCGCCGAATCAAAGCGCACTTCGAAACTAACTGCTGTTAGAATAATAGAAAGTTAATATAACCAAAACTTTTGGATAACTATGCTAATTTTATAGTTACTGACACTAAAAGTGTGATTTAGTAGCATTAGGAGATTAGGACGCGTGTGTTGGGGTCTTAAAATTCGTGAATGTTGTAAAACTAATGTTGAATTTGCATACGGTTGTAAGTTGAGGACAAGTTTGGATATAATATGCTTAATATACGAGTACGTGTGGTAACTTATCTTCGAGTTTGTCTTTCAAATAAGACGACCTCAGAGATTTTGAATTTAGGTACCTTGATACCTTGTTGGTACAATAAGCAACGAAAAATGGGCATTAAATAATTTTAGGTACCCCAGACCAAACGTATTCTTGAAACGAATCTAAGTTCAATTTAATTCACCTAAAAACCCTTCTTTTACACGATCTGAACCAGCTTTTAAAACATTTTTTGGGGCTTCGAACTAATTGAGAAACGCCTCAAAAATGTTTGAACATCTCATCGAACCCATCATATCAATAGGATTTACATCCAAGGTTTAAAATTTATTCAAACCCAGTCGACAAACTTTTTAACACTCCTTACCTACAGCTATTCAACAAAAGAATCACACCGCATCCTCACGTCTGCATGAATAGAATCTTTTCGGTAACCAGCACCAAGGAATATTTGCAAGAGATTGCATTATTCAGCCATATAGCCGTATCTTCGACTATAAATAAGTCACAGGTGGGGTTGAAGCAAATGCACCACTTAAATCCACTGCTCCTTTTAAATTATATCTGCTGGTGTAAGCAGAGACGAACTGAGATGGGCAGTGAAGGTGCAACAGGGTGCAACTATGATGTGAAAAGATTGTGATTTAATGACTATTTTGATGAGTTTTTTGTGAAAAGAAATAATATTATTGTAAGGATAAAATGAACTAAGTACAACAATTTGTTTTTATCAATTTATATGTGTAAATTGCATTTAAATGTTTAAAATATACTGCGTTTCGATTTAAAATAAGCTATGTTTCATCTTCCAATCCAGAATTTGATTTAATTAAAATTTAATTTAATTTTTCACTCATAAAGCTATTAATATTAAGTGCTTTTCAATTCAGTTTTGTGTTAAACTAAATTTACTTTACGGCCATTAGTTTTTAAACTTTAAATAATACCAACGATGTAGTACGAATAATTAATATAAGTTTTAAGCTGTTATAATATCAATAGAGAATTGAAAACTATAGTTCAGTGTTGCTGGATTACAATACAAATGATGCTTTATTGTGCACTATTAAAACATGTGCATGGCAATGATCTGTGCATATGTAAAATGGGTGGTCTTATCACTAAATATCTCTAACAGATAACCTTTGAAATACATTAATATTGATGAAAGTCAGTATTAATGAAAGAGCAGAACTAAAATGCGCTATAATAATATGCGTTACATATTTTGTTCCATGCCATATGTAACCGTATACAGTCCTATTTCGGCCCTGGTATCGAAACTGATTCTCTGGGTATTGTCCCTTCTAGTTTTTCTCGGTAACGTATTGGGGGTTCATAAATCGAGATGTTCCTTTTAGATCGAGCACTCTATCCAAAGCGAGTTGTATATTTGTTACTCCTGTAACTTAATTTAATCTTAGGCAATTTTTATTGTGCTTTTGGAAATTTCACAGAAAACAGGTAAGTGGGCTATAAAGACAGTTCTAAAAAATCTCAAGCCTAAAATTTCATGAATAATAATTGAATCTAGTCACCCCACCCAAAAGGTAGTTTTCGTATAGAGAAGAATAGGCAAGAAACTCCACCTTTACTCTTTTAAAATGTTTTCACAATATAATATGCATTTATATCCTTGCTATTCTTGGAGTTTCCCTACTTGATCGAATCAGAAATGAAGAGATCCGCAGAAGAACCAAGGTAACCGAAGAATTGTCAGACTTAAGTGGCAGCGTATATTGCTCGCAGGACAGCTCAGCTCATCAGCGAAAGGTGGGTCGATACCTTGTGGAGGCCGCAGAAATCCGCTTTTTGTTTTTTTTTTTTTAGCTGTTGACGTATTTCGACTGAAATAATATATCCTTACAAAATGATTCGACGCCCAGAAAACCACCAAGATTTAAATTTTTCCTTGTACCATAGATACGCTAAAGGCCATGCTCCCTGGGACCTCCGGAGACAATTATGCAAAGTGCGCGACCTACCGATACCAAGACAAAGGCATCTATTTGGCGAGCCTCCTGCAACACCAAGGATTATGTTAAAATGTTCGTAGTGATGTTACATGGTGAGACGGTTTAAGAAAAACTTGATTAAAACTTTTAATTTTCGAATGCCGTTTTTATGTTTACGAGAAATAAATTGAGATTTTTTTTAGGTGTTTTATCGGCTTTCTTTACAAGCATGTCTTGATATTATCCGACTAGTTTTGGTCTCTAACAAAACGATGCTATTTCATGAGTTAATCACCTGGCAAATTTAATTTTTAACTTTTGATTTAACCAAGCATTGACTTTTTATAAAAATTGTTTAAATAAATGTTTCAAAACGATGTCAACACGTACAAAAAAAGTTAATTCCAGTTTAATGTAAATTAGAAAATGTTAAACTAGTTAA
This sequence comes from Xanthia togata, assembly GCA_963853775.1. Taxonomy (NCBI): domain Eukaryota; kingdom Metazoa; phylum Arthropoda; class Insecta; order Lepidoptera; family Noctuidae; genus Xanthia; species Xanthia togata. Next base: position 2,704,144 of record OY970802.1, on the reverse strand, counting down.
GCCAAATCGTTTTTGTTTTAAGCCGTTTAGTTAAAATCTTATTAACGTTAATTATTTTAACGTTAAGTCTTTATACAGGCGTTTTACTTTGAGAGAAAAATTACGCTGTAGGACCTTTTTCGTTAGCAAATGCTTGACACTGGATACAATTCTACGGGTCGCTGGTTCCTAATGAATTTTAATACAAGTCAATTAAACCCATCTTCAGTATCAAATAAGATAAAAAACGATGAATTTATGTCAGTAAATTTGGCCATCTTATACCTATAGGTACACTTTTACACGTCAATGCAGTTACTCTACGCATACGAAATTTAGTCAAAATAACATCGATATTAATATTAGACATGCTAATCATAACACTATAACCCTAAAAATACCTATTCAAAACCATACGTGTAACTTTGCATGTGTTCATAAGTAATATGTCTGCATGTGTGCGTTCCCCAATGAGGGCCCTTCGATCCCGTGTCCCGTTTTTATCATTGTCAGAATGATGAATTAGGCTCATTTGTTAGGACAGCGAAGGCCTAGATTTTAAGGTACTTTAGGATAGAAGGTACTGTGTTGGGTGGAAGGTATTTTGTAGGTATCGGGAAATAAGTGGTTCGGTTATGTGTTGCTAAAAGGAAAAGTAGGATTAATGGGGTACGAGGAGGTTATTTATGGGCTGTGTGTAAGACTAAAATTGTATAGGTTGTTTTTTTTGTATTCCTTATAGGACACTACAGGTAATTTTCCGAATAGTAAAGTATAGTTTTACGTTGTGGATAGTTGATCCACATATTTGTAGTTATCAAAGGTTCATTTTTGCAATGGCAAAGTCTTCAATAGTAAATGCTTGACAAAAATGTTTCTGCTTGGAATTCCATTTAGTAAGGTAGTGACAATCATATTAATAGATACTGGTATTTAATATATTAATGAGTTATCAACTGAGCATACCATCATTAAAACAAAATTGATCGAACAAAATCAGGTCCGAAACCTAATGATTTCTATGCGACTCTCTCAGATTTATTACACCCCATTTCTAAGAGGATGAGAACTGATTCTGAATAGTTTGAGATATTCACTCGATTTATCGTCTTACGAACCGAATTTTACACGTTATTGTCACCTCACTAAAGGTGTTTGGCGACGGAATTTGGACTTTATTAGGCTGGATGTAGAGTTGGAATATGTGTGGTGTTAATATGATATACGGTTCGAATAAGGCCGATTTTATCCTTTGATATTTTCATGGTTAATGACGTCAGGTGGTGTAGATTTGAGGTTTCATTAGTTTGAAGGTAATACTACTGCTAATATCTAATTAATAAAAGTCATTCACTGACAGATAACGCAAAGCCTAAGCCGCTGGGTCTAGAAGCATGAGTTCCGTAGATAACCAAGGTGAGAACTAAGAACGGATTTAAAAAAAAATCAATCATTAATCGGGTTTAATAGGTCATGAAAGTTTATATGGAAGTTCGTATTGTTTACCGGTGGCAACTCCTATCGGCACACGGTCTGTTATTATAGATTTCTGTAGACCAGAGATAGATACGAACAACTAAATAAAATGTATAATACCTTGTCTGTTATGTATGATGTCTTGTAAGATTTTAGAGAACACGAGAGCTCAGAGAAAGAAAATATGTTACTCAAAATACGTTTGAGTATTGTTTTTTAGAAAACACAGCTTATTCGGCGTATTATCTTCCCACTAGGGATATAGGCCTTCTCTCTTGGTGAGAGGGAGTGGGCCGTAATCCACTACACGGTCTCAGTCTTCGAATTTTCGGTTTCTTTACGATGTTGTCCTTCACCGTTTTGAGGGCAGTGGTTGGTGGAGAAAATAAATACACAAAGTAAAGTGCCTGCGTAGGTTCGAACTCACAATCTGCAACTCGTAAATCGAGGCTGATACCACTGCTCCACTGTAGAAAACACGTTCGAGTATAATGTTGAAGCCCTTTAAATGTATTCCTGTCTCTAATGCCGTTAAAATTAACGTATGAATAACACTTAATCGAAGTAGAATTAAGATGTATAAGTGGCGTTGATAACGAGTCTTTGATAAGTCAGATCACGTTACTATATAACATATCAAAGGGATTCAGCTTGAACCTCTCCTATTACTAGTAGTCTTCAAACAGAGTAGAATTAATATAATTTAGAACGTAAATTAACATATTTCTAGGAAATATTGGTGCTACTGGTGTCAGCCGCAGTTTCTGAATTCGACGAAGCGTTAATAGTAAATTCTATGACCCGTATTTCTGTAAAGCAACGATATTATGCGAGTAATAGGTTAGTCGACTAACTTAGTGGATTAATGAAAATTGCCACATTGTGCGACATGGACGCACTGCCAATCAGTGTTGTTCCTTTCGAGACCAATATGTTCGTACATCTATTGGTAATGCAAAATAAACTTTATGCCTGACGCATAAAGTATACAATTTGAAACACAGTAAATTACAAGAATTGGCGTGTCGCGCTCTGATTCGCGTTTAATACGGTTTTATTTTTACGCAATTATTTCTGTAAAATAGTAATTTATATAAAATAATTTTCAAGATTATGTTAGTTTTAATATTTTTAGCTCAGCATTATTCCACAACAAGAAAAAAAAAAGTTATTATTTTACTGACAATTAGCATACTGTAGCGTTCCCTATAAGCTAAAATTTATTAAAATACAAACAAATTGACATAACGTTAATTGAATATTGCAGTACATAAAACGATTGTGGATCGTCGGACGTGTTGGATCGTTAAGTTCCCTTCAAAATGGTTGAGCTAAACGATGCTGATACATGCGTCATGTTCGTGAACGGGCGCCATCAGTAGGGACTGGTCATCTCTTATCTGTCACGGCTTATTTTAATTTTTGAATTGTTTTTATATTTTTATTACGGACGCTTTTTACGTGCACGTCTTTCTACATTGTTCTGACATGTATAATTTCAACATGAATGATGTAACCAATATTTTGTAAGAATAAAATGATTTAAAAGAGTGTCCGTGGAGTTTCTTGCCCGTTCTTCTCCACAGTAACTTGGAATTGGCAACTAGCTTCATATTTCTGACTGACTGACACCTTGATAATTCAAAAGTGCATGTAAATGGTTTAATTGAAATAAATGTTTTGAGTTTGAGTTAGATTCCATTGCCAAAGCAAAGCATTGGCGCTCTCACTTAATTAAAAAATATAACGAAGTACTGTACAAACTGTACCGACTTGAGATGCTTTTAAAGGTAGGTGCAGACTGAAGATGTACGGGTAAACACTAGAGGTGGAGAGGTGGTAGAGGTGGTGTGGGTCCCCCATAGCACAGCATCATACTGAGTGGCATGACTGAGACAAGTCTTCTTGTCACAGTCATGACGTGTAGCTGCCGACTATTTCTGTTTTGTGTATTCACAATGTACTTAGATCTATTTTGTTTTTTGATCACTCTTGTCTTTTTGTATGCACGTGTTTCTGTGACAAATAAACCTAATTTACTTTCTTTCTTTCTTTAGATAAACATTCAAAGGTATAGGAGTACCTTTAATAAACTGCAGTCCGTTAACTCTGCCTAAGTGGGACACAATCCCGGGTCAACAGCGCGGATTGTGCGAATGCAAATTAGCATCGTCTCGCTTCCGAAGTTGCCCGAATGCTTCCGAGCCCACCCGAGCGCAGGCTTGCTTGTCATGTAAATTGGGAATTAAAATTATGGGGAAACGTGCGGGGGACAGATATATCATGATCTAATAGAACGTGTAAACTGGGGCAAGTTTAAAGTTTGCAAGGAGTTTTGAGTTTGGAGCTGGTGTTATACATTATGGGCTTGGTTATCGCTTCTTGAAGATATTTTGAGTAGTGGGGTATGTGTGATTAAAGGGCAATACATAATAATGAAACCTGGCATTGGACTTTGTTTTTTTTTGTAAGTGACATCTCTCCCACAGTTAAGACAAATCTAACGACACCTGATATGTTAAAATCCATTAAGCCGTTCAGGCTACAGAGCGTGCCGAAGAAATAGACATACATACATACTTTCGAAAACATTACCCTCCTTCTGGGGCAGTCGGGTACTAACAGGCGTCTTTTTTCAGAGACCTGTAGGCATAGGACAAGGGAGTAATGATGGTCTAGCTGCAACAGGCAGCTAGACCATCATTACTCCCTTGGCCTTATCCCAATTTATTTAGGGTGGGCGCAGCATTTGTTTTTCATGCAGCCAGATAATGTCGGAAAATGCGTGAACAGTCATGTTTACCGGAAGGTTTCATAAAATTGTACTCAGTATTACTACATTTTCATCATTTTTATTTTGAGTTCCAATATTACATAAACAGCATTTTTTTTATTTTTTTTGGGTGAGGAATCATCAAATGACGTCTCCCGCTCTGGGTGGAACGGGAGGGCGTGTCAGACTCTTACTGACTAAAACCCACCCGTGTTCCTTCTGTTGCCTGTGCAATGCCAGGGGGCCACGGTATCCCTTGCGGACTTTCCCGCAACCCCGGCAGGCAATGGTCTCATCGGACCCCTTCACTCGCTGACACTCTTTGAGGCGCGCGTGGAACACAACGTGCCGTCGACCCGGGCCTGGTCCTTACCGGACGGCGAGCTACCCATTGCCCACCGTCCGCAAGCCCGCGCCTACGGTGGCCGGGAATCAGCGATTGATTCCCGACGCCCAGGGCGTCTCCTCCTGCGGCAGCTAGGGGCGTGAAGGCGCGAAATTTGCCTCTCCCTCACGCGTTCCGCCTCCTCCTTTGCGAGCATTACTGCTTCGCAGAAGGAGGTGACGGCCTCCCATGCCCTCTCGCTCCGTACCATGGCCTGGACCAGGGCCGGACGCGAGAGATCCCCGCCACCGATCGCCTCCACGAGGACACGGCGGTGCTCTGCCCAAGCCGGGCATACCTCCACCGTATGCTCCACCGTGACAAACAGCCTAGAGTTTTTTTGTCCTAAGGTTTTATATTTTAACGGAGAAAATTACTACCCTTATTATTCTTCTTGAACGAAGCTGTCAGCAGATTTCTTGACCAATTATCAGTTTTCAGAAACTCAGGAAAACATAACATAACATCACGCCTGTATTTCCCGAAGGGTTATGCAGAGGTGTACCTGTAGTACCCACATTTCGCTAGTAATGTTTAAGTCTCATGTAATGGAGGGCGGGTCTATTGCCATCAACTGGGCACGGATCCGCAGACTCCGGGCTGCTATGGAGAAATTCCTGACAGAAAAACCCAATAACACTTTGCCTGACCTGGGATTCGAAGAATACAAAGCAGTTTATGTTCAGTAAGATTACACTATGTGGCTACACGAACCTCAGTTCTAAGCTACAATAGCGGTAGCCAGCCAACTCGCAACAAACTATCGGTTCAGGTCAACGTAAAGTTAAGTTGTTCGCCCAAGTTAAGGTCGCAGTTATCGGGTGAAGATAGGCGATAGTTTTGTACATGCTAACGTTTGTTGTAAGATGTTTGTTCAACGGAAAATGCACAGGGCAGGATTTTTTTTTTTGTAATAAAGAAAGACAAATATTTTTTCGGGACCATGCACAGGAAGATCACAAACTAAACTAAAGACAATCATAGAAACAAAAACAAAAGTATATTTAAAAAAAAATCAATGGCCATTATTTTGTTTGCTGTGAAAACCATTCCTTGGCACGGGTTGTTAATATAACATAACATCACGCCTGTATTCCACGAAGGGTTAGGCAGAGGTGTACTTATAGTACACCCAAATTTTACCAGTTATGTTTAAATCCTAAGTAATAGCGGACGAGCCTATGGCCATCGGGCTTAAATAAATCCAGACTCCGAGCTGCTACTGAGAAATTCCCGATGGAAAAACCTAATAACACTTTGCCCGACCTGAGAATCGAACCCAGGACCTCATGTTCAGCTGTAGCGCTTGCGATCACTAGACCAATGAGGTTGTCGCAATATTTCAAGTTGATATTAGAATAAAATCTGTAATTTTCGTTCAATTTTATTTATGTTCCAATATTCAATACGAATTGTACAAACCTAAAAAAATCAAAACAATATCAAAAACAACCAAAAACTATCTTCACCAGCACGTTTTACCCCAGCAGAAGGAACCCTAATGAAGTCGTGGTTCCGTCCATGCTCCAAGTATTCCGCTTTATCACCGAAGATAGCCGAGTCTGGCCGAAGATTTACGAGACTTTTATCGCGAGTTTAAAGGGCTTAATAATTTAAGCGATGCTTAACTTGTCCAGATTGTATCATTCCCCTATAATAAAATTTATTGCGAAGCCGACCACAGTTTTCGTAAAAAAGAAAAAACTTTGCTTAGTAACCCGTTCTTTTTAAGGGAAATACAAATGTCATGCCTTATATATAATTTGCTTTCAAAGGTTTCTATGGAAGTAGGTGCTGGTAAATTATTATTTTAGTTATTACAACTAGATTCTGACATAATAATATTCTGTTGATTAACATATTAAAAAAAGCAGTAGTAGCCTAGCGGTGTACCGTCGGACTGCCAAGTGATAGGTCTCGAGTTCGAACCCAAGGCACACACCTCTTAATTTTTGGATTTATGTGCGTATTGTATAATTATCAATTGCTTCAAAATGGTGAAGGAAAACATCGTGAGGAAACCGGCATGCCTGAAATATATTTCTCGACGGCATGTGAAGCCAAGTTAGAGGCCCATGAACAAAAACAAAAACTTAACACTCACCACTTTAGAAAAAGTAAGAACGTAATTTCATCATTGATTTTTTATATAAATTTTTTTTGGATAGCCAATTTTAAACAATCATGTCTTCTATTATTATCCTCATGTAATTGTGTCAGAAAGGTGTGGTTATATTAAAAATATATCAACTGGCGCATACAAAACTTCAATACCTACTCATTTGAGTCGAGTAGGTGAACTTTAATTTCGATTACGATGTTGGTTTCATGGAGCAACTTGTAAAGTTTAAAGGCCAGCACCACTCCCTTTTAAATATGGCCACACCTATAAGATACATGCTGTATACATTATCCAAACTGAACCAATCAGTATATACGAGTATATCTGATATAGACAAGTAGGTAGGTACATATATCATTGTATACCAAACTTATGGCTTCGCCAAGTAACTCCTCTTTGAGCTATAAATCTTGGCCATCACTTCGATACTTGGCTGTTGTTAACTTTTGACTTCGACTGGGCTGGACTGAACGACGTGTATGGATGGGCTATGGGCGGATAAGTTTCGGATATATCCGAAAACTGTTGCGGATAAATTACGTAATAGCAGTAATAATAGCTGCCCAGCTTCATCAGCAATCAGATTTCATTCCATATATATTTTATGCCGTAAACGCCAATTAATTGAGTAAGTACTAAAAATTTACAGTCAGTTCCTACGAGTATGTATTAATATTTATTTCAAAAACACCAAAATTTATGATTGTGTACTATAAAAGTGATACATCCAAACTGCGTAACATTTCTAAACTTATGTCAAGGACCCACGGAGCATTTTGAAATGACAAAATGAATTCTGTTGTAATCAAGATCTGGGATTCCAAGAACAGAAGGCTCTCGATGTCAGTGACATCTACACTTCAAAACAAATCCTATCTACCTAAATCTGGAACACAAAACCTGCACCCTCTGCAGCGTTACGCCAGCATAAACCACGGCATTCAGTTGTGAGCTGAATAAGCGTCGGTCCAGAACTTATTCTGCCAGTGTCCGGCGGTTCACGTAAATTAGTTTAGTTCGTCGGGTGAACCGCCTCGGTAATCAACGCCAGGGTGCAGCACTTGTAAGCCACAGAGTAGTGCGGAATGCGAGATTACAGACGCGAATGGTCAGTACCTTCAGAAAAGTGTGGATTTGCGAAATGTTAATCGAAAAATTAAATCAATAAAAAAAAAATACAAGTTTTTGTAAGTACCTAAACAAGACGTAACGTAGGCTATTAGACGGGGAAAACCGTAGAAGTAAATCAAATTACTTTTATTGCAATCAATTTAAAATTGTGCTTAATTATTGCAACAAATGCTTGTGAGAGGAAATACTGTTTTGGAACCAAACTGCAAGAGAATAGTTAAGTCTCTAAATTCCATTTAAAGAGTACAAACGGAATTCTATGTATGCAAGTACCTAACTGCGAACAAAAATGCAGTAGCCCTACTGCAATTCGTTAGTCTGTGTTCCACTAAGTGAGAATGGCTAATCTGCAATGCATGCAAGAACTATTTGAGTAACTAAATAGCCTCGCGCAGCATTTTGTTAACTGGCCGTGAGATACTGTAAGTTCTGGCGTTTATTTTAGAAAAAGGGAAAACTAAACGTAAATTTTTGTTGAATTTAGGCTAAACAATGAAATGTTTTTTTATTTAAAAGTGTCGATGTCCTTAAAGTAAGGACTATTCAATCTTTTGCAATGGTTTTATGTAGAATATTATTTTTAAACTAGATCTAGTTAGGCGAGAAGTCAACCCCGACGTTTGGAAAAAAGCTAGGTGGGTGATGGATGGTATTCACAGACAGAGAAACTGATTTGATTAGTATTATAGCTAATTCTTCCGGACCGTAATTTGGAGAGGTTTTGATTTTATACGAAATTTTTCCCATTGGCCATTACAAACACAGTGTAAAGTAGGTATGTTAGGTATAGATTTACTGGCTACTGCTGATCATGAGGTCCTAGGTTCGATTCCCAGGTCAGGCAAAGTGTTATTGGGATATTCCATTTAGATTTTTTATTTCTTAGATTAGTTAAATTCTGACATTGTTAATATTTTTTTTTTGTTTGTGTTGTTTGTCTAGTGCAACTAATTTTGTACGCCATAAATGGCAAAACATGTAGCCACCACATATTAATTATAAGACCTTCATACTGTACTCATGTTTTACAAAATAAATATTATCTTATCTTATCTTATCTCAGTAGCAGACCGGAGACTGAGTTTGTGCCAGTTGATGGCAATAGGCTCGCCCCCTATTACATGGAATTTAAACATAACTGCAGAAATGTGGGTGTAATTATAGATACACCTCTGCCTAACTTTTCAAGGAATACAAGCGTGATGTTATGTTATATAAATATCGATGCCTATTCACATGGATAAGGCAAACAGCTTTTTTAAAATATTTAAAAATCACAATGCAGTCTCCCACAGCCTACCCGGCACTTCTAACAAAAACTATTCGAACAACTGAATAGTTCCGACTTCGATTTGTTAGAAGCACGTGAGACTCGACAAAGGAATGAACGAATGTTGTAGAAATGTTCATTCGCGAAGGAATGGAAATGTTCGTTCAATTCAATTGATGAAATGCATTTGTTGAGTTCAGTTGTGCTTTTAGTGTTAGCTTTTTGTTCGAGTATTAAGGAACTTTTTATTATTTTAAAAGCCGAGTCAATTTGGTATGTTGAACTTTATATTAAAATTGATGCAAAAGCAATGTTGGCAATAAGCTTGCTCACTCTAACGTTGGACTTAAACATAACTGACGAAAAGTGGATGATCTATCTTAATTAACTAATATTATAAATGCGAAAGTGAGTTTGTTTGTTTATTTTTTTACGCTTTCACGCTAAAACAGCTGAACGGATTTCGATGAAATTTGGCACAGGGGTAGACCATGACCGGGATTAGTACATAGGATACTTTTTATCTCGATATTCGCACGGGATCGAGACTTATGCGAGTGAAACCGTGGGGCACATTAGTAGATTATAGTACATTTTATAAATCAGAGTATAATATACCTATTATTAAACTAGCACATTTTGATGTTATGTCAAATCGTAAACACCGTGCAAAGCAGGGGCGGATCGCAAATCTACACTAAGTGTCTGTTTGTAATGTCAAAATAACAGCTTTTTACTACATATTAAAGTATATACAGTACTTATAACTAACAAAAATATATAAATATATGTTTGTCTGTTTGTAACGTTTAATCTCCGAAACGGCTGGACTGATTTTTACGGGATTTTTACTGGCAGATTTTATAAGGAGTGACTTGGGCTACTTTAACATTATTTAAAATAAAAATATGGTAAATAATAAACAATATACATATTATAATATATGTCGCAGGTTTTTCATAAAATTCGTTTTTTGATCAAAAACCTAGGTTTTTGATGAAAAACCGGAAGATGACACATTTTAAACTCAATTTCATCATAAATCTGTAACAATCCAGACTTTTGATCAAAAACCTGAACTAGTTTGGGTTTATGATAAAGTTCTTGTCAAAATCACGACAAACCTGTATGTTGTGATTATTAATACGAGTAACCCCGGTAAAACTATTTCGGGGTTTTCATGATTGAAATGACGTTCGAAATTACATTTTGTTGATAATTTATTGAATATTATGTTATTTGACAAGCCTTTGATATTCATAGTTAATATGAATGAACTTTGTTCACATTTAGTCATTCTATTCAATTAATTAATGATGTCCTACTCGAATTTGTTCCCAATTCATAATCGCATAGACCGAGTAAATTAATGTTGTATGAGAAAAACAAAATCAAGAAGAATTTTCGGCTTCAATTATTTCACTTAATGAAAAAAATGGAAAATAGCTCGCCATTTCCGCACGGTACTCCGGATCTTTATTTTTAACAAAAATCAGTAGATCTATTACGATTTCGAAAACATTAAATGTAATATCTACTGTGAATATGAAAGATAAACTGTAAAATTTTAAATTCGATTTAAAATTCAACCCTAAAACGTGACAGTATCCGGACTCCGATCACCGCCGATTTGATTAAAGCGACTGCAGTCCTGTGACGTGACATTTAAATTTATTTCAGAGCAAAATTAGCGTGTTTCGTTTATATGTGCACCGCAGTCACGTCATTGAGGACACACGGTGGGTGTCATGCTGTTGATAGAGTGCTGACAGCGTGATTGATAATGGTCGAGGTAAAAAGGGTTTTCCAATGATGTATGGGGTGTTTTTTGTTTGTATTTTTTTTTCTCTATTTCATGTGTCTATCGGGAGTTGATTTTGCGATTGGTAATACACTTATAAATCCGGTTTTCAAGCATTTGTTATTGAACAAATATTATGGTATAATAGTTCTTGCAGTTCAAGGAGGAGCTCGTGGCTAAGTAATAACTGCCGCACTGGTCCATCCGTTAGGTTAAGCTACGCTTTCCAGGGTTGGTCTGTGGATGGGTGACCATCTTTACATACCGAGACTCCTCCGTGCCTCGGAAAGTAGGTACGTTAAGCCGTTGGTCCCGGCTGTCATTCGTGGATCTTTGACAGTCGTTACGGGTCGTCAGAAGCCTGAAAGTCTGACAACCAGTCTTACCAAGGGGTATCGTATTACCAAGTTACTGGGTTGTGGAGGTTAGATAGGCAGTCGCTCCATGTAAAATACTGGTACTCAGCTGCATCCGGTTAGACTGGAAGTCGACCCCAATATAGTTGGGAAAAGGCTAGGCAGATTGATTGAATAGTTCTTGCAGTTCTGGGCCTGTGAAGCTAGTGTACGATTCAGGAAACCACACAGAACACCATTTTGTTTTTAATTACGACAAACTGAAGTACAGTTTGGCTAGTTCCTCTGCCTTCACAATGACGTATATTCTCAATTACCTACATAAGACCTTTCTGCTACATCAACGAACTATCCGACCACAATAGACAGTACTACGGAGTATTACTTATCTGTGGACTCTCTCGTATTTAAGGCTACGTATACATTTGTATAACACTTGATTTATAGTCAAAGATTTGCGTCGGACGTATGAATGCGTCTTAATATGTCTCTTGTGCCGGGGGATTAACCCTTCGTCGCCCGATTGACGGGGACAAAGTTGCTCCAAAGGCTTTACAGAACGACGGTTTCTAATGATGTTTTTGAGGGTTATTGAACGTTTTTACGGTTTTATAGTGGTTATTGATTAATTATATTTGCCTGCAAATAAAATGCTTTCAAAATATTTTGTTCTGAATTTGGCTTATGAAGAGGTTCTCGCCAAAAGTATTGACGTTCAAGTCGTTTACATCAAATAAGATGGATTTCATTTCATATGCGTCACATCCACGCAAAACGGCCATCGCATATAAGGTTTTTGATTATTTAAAATCTTAAAAAAGTTGCAATTATAATCATAGTAACAGAAAACCAATAAGGTTTCATTTCCCGAGTAGAACAATTGTAGTAACATCAAAAGTTTCAACACCATTTTTAAAATTTTGAATAATAAGCATCCACTTCACACTTTTGTACATACACATTTAAACATTATTATAAACAACAATTTGTCGTACATAAATCGCGTCGATCCGGAAACAAAGTCTAAAATACAGTTGGAGCTAGGTCTTACCCTAAGTTGGGGGAGGTAGGGGAAGTTATGACAAATGATGCTGCTCCTAATCCCGATGAAAATTTACACAAACATTTGCTTGGAGTTTCATCTTTCCTGGTACGCTTTATAGGCATAGGTAGGTATGTTTTCTTGTTTTTGTGCTCCCACTTTGGGCTTAGTTGGTAGAGGATTTTGGACTATGTGGCAAATATTTGTTCAAAGCTGTATCAGCAAACACGTAGGCCATTATACAACTTTATACGTTCTAATTTGTACGTCACACTCGTGTTTTTCTTAATAAATTATCTTTAATATGTGGAAATATTTAACACAATTTGTAGGTACCTAAAATTTAACCTCACCACGTATAATAAACTAATTTTGATTACACAGAAAAAATCTGCTGGGGACCTTGATGCGCCATTTCTTCCCAGCTTAAGCACTACGAAGTGGTGAAGGGCGGGCGTTTTTGGGTACTGTCTTTTGTAATTTGACGTTCTAAAAGTGGTGATTATCAGCAATAAATGACTTTTGATTTCATTGATTTGAAAAAAAAAAACATTTCTCTAATCAACATTCCAAACACCCTGTTTACTCCTCTGCGCGGTAATAATTATAAAACTTCCACTCTTTTATTTAAAACCCTTCTTTCATCCCCTTTAGAACCCCCACTTAAAAAGTGAACACGGACAAACTGGCAAAGCGGAAAGCGAATTCTAAATTTCTTTGCACGTCAAATCAGTTGAATCGTTGGTAGAATGTTCGAGTGCATTACTGGCTCGGTAAGTGGTTCAAACGCGTCGTCAAAGTCAAGGCGAGTGACTCGGGAGAGTTATAGGACTCGGCCGATAGGCTGCCATGACAGGTGATGTGCTAAGATGGATGGCGGGCGAAGTGATTGGTGTACTAACTCCGCGGTAATTTGAGAGACTACTGATTGCTGTGCTTAGTATAGTAAAGTATATGTCTGGAATGTTATATTGGCTGTGAACCGTGATTTAGGTCGTTTGGATTTTGACCCCTATTTTTCTGAACATCCTTTGGATGCCTACGTCATAAATAAACTTCGACACTACCGAGTAATTGGGAAACCCTGTCAGGTTCATATCAAAAATAGTAGATTATTAACCAAGGGGATAAAGCAGTGTCTTCTGTCGCGGGTGACGATTTAAGTTCACCCAAGACTAAGACAGCTTTATCACCGAGGAAAATACTCTACTTTTTGTACCATTTGTTCGCTTTTTGTGGCATAGAATGTCACTTTTTTGAGCAAGTGGTACGAAAAGGATATTTTATAAACTGTTTACTGTTGTCTATAACGTTTAATATAATCAAAGTAATCCTATTTTATTTCTTAGAAATCAACACCTACGATGATTCTCATAGAATACCATCTTCAATGTTAAACAAGATAAATAAATAACAGCACATTCTTCAAAGACTACGCTGTACCCACCATCCTAAATATATTACACCCATTTAAGTAACATTGCCACCACAGCGCAGCAGCTCGTTTTAATATTCCTAGACGCAAAGGAATGCACATGTGCCTGACATATTTGAAACACGCTCCAAAATTAAACAATGTCAGTTTAAGATATTTCATCTGTGGCATCCTATGCAGCGAATGCAGACAGCTTGAAATATTGTCATCGTCACGGCGGTGTCATGTGACTGTCACGCTGACGTCTCCGGCCGGCGGCCGTCCGATAGCTTTCCGATGTCGAATGTGGTTTGGATACAGCTTAACGATTCAATGCTCAATCGAATTCGTATTAGGAGGTTGGATATAATCGAATAATGTGATTTGATAGTCTACGAATATGATTGCGCTTGAAGGGGTGTTTGGAATTATAATTTTAGAACATGTTCGGTTTGTGACTTGTTTGTGACTTGTCTAAATAGTACAAGTATATTTGGCTGGTATATTATTTAAATGGCACAGTATTTATTTTACTAAACTTAATGAGTTTAACAAACTAAAATATAGCGTCGAAAAATTCATCCGCATCGCTGTCAACTGGTAGTGTGCCCAAGAGACTGGCCGCATTGCCACGTTGTATGGCAATGCTTAGCCTCTGGCCAAGTTAAAAACCAGCTCTTGGGTCACGGGAAGTGTCAACCAGTCGTTTAGAGATTTCAGTGAACAGACCATGAGCACTCGGACCCTAGTTGTCAATGCGGATGAATTTTTTTTGACGCTTTATTTTAGTTTGTATAATAATATATTAGTTTTTTTTTTACATAATAGAACTGTTACATGGAATTAATAGTAATAAAAATTAAAAAACGAATTAAGTTTAATAAAAAAAATACTGAATATAATTGTAGGAAGTATTCCAGTTTTGTTTGATCAACAATCCTAACAAACAAATAGGTATGCATTCTGCCCTGAATCGAAAAGCTCACTTATCATGATATTTATTTTTAACAACTCACGATACATATAACACTTCCCCCACGCTCCCCAACACAGCTGCTGTCAACACAACATGCACAAACAACTAATATTTTACAAGTAACACGTGCTGTTCATCTCATGAGCATCTTTATCTCTACTAGAGCTAAACTATAAAGGCTGGGGCTCACTAGCTGCTTGAAAAATGCGAACCACTGGCTCGGGACATCACTATTTATTGGCGAATACTTCAAGTGAATGGGGCTCTTAGCGGCGCCCTTAGTGGGGAGAGCCGGAATTGTTTATTTTATTTATAATGTGCTCGGACTTTTACAATTGCGGTGTGTTTACGGCTTTGGAATTCATGGTAGATAGTTTGAGACCACTGAATAGCGTTGACAGAATTTAAAGCACATTTACAATCGAGATTCTGGTGTAGTTTATGCATCCTCGAGATGAGAAGATTAGGGATTGCGCTAACGTTGGTGTGAATATTTGGCCTCTAATAATAGAGCTGTGTGTAGTGTGTGCATGTGTGGCTAGTACAGCCACACATTGTGGCTGTACTATGTATGTAGCTACCCACACTACTTCTTATTTTATTGTGTTTGAATGGCTTACAGCTATCAATACAGAAATAATAGTGAGGTAATTGACGACAAACCTTTTACAAGCCTCCACAGTTACCAACATTATCAATATTAGGTATAGTAGAAGGAAGCAGTAATGCTCGCAAAGGAGGAGGCGGAACGCGTGAGGGAGAGGCAAATTTCGCGCCCTCACGCCTCTAGCCGCCGCAGGAGGAGACGCCCTGGGCGTCGGGAATCGATTGCCGATTCCCGGCCACCGTAGGCGCGGGCTTGCGGACGGTGAGCAATGGGTAGCTCGCCGTCCGGTAAGGACCAGGCCCGGGTCGACGGCGCGTTGTGTTCCACGCGCGCCTCAAAGAGATGTCAGCAAGTGAAGGGGTCCGATGAGACCATTGCCTGCCGGGGTTGCGGGATTAGTCCGAAAGGGATACCGTGGCCCCCTGGCATTGCACAGGCAACAGAAGGAACACGGGTGGGTTTTAGTCAGTAAGAGTCTGACACGCCCTCCCGCTCCACCCAGAGCGGGAGACGTCATTTGATGATTTCCCACCCAAAAAAAAAAAAAAAAAAAGGTATAGTGTTAGTGATAAAACAGTAGTAATGGACGCTAAGCCTGCAAACTAATCGATTGAGGGGTGTTGTGCTTATTCTAAACAATTTGGTTAAATACTTTGACTTCTGCCTAACCCTTCGTGGAAAACAGGCGAGATGGTATGTTATGTAATAATAGCGCTTTTGAAAAGTTAAATGCTGCTAAATCTTATATATATTTCAGATGTTAAAAAATACAAGTTTTTGGCAATTTTACTGAGATGACAGGGCCTAAATGGCAATCGCTTTTAAATCGTTTCGTATTTCTGCAACGACTTTCAACAGGATTGACCTAGGTTTTTCGGAAACTTATGTCAGTCCCGTATAGTCCCATATTTAACCGCCTTCTTAAAAAAGGAGGTTTTCAATTTGTCTGTATATTTTTTTATTAATGTCTATTATTGTGTGTCTATTGATATTTGTTGTATAAATTTTATTAACTTTGCTCAGTTTTTGAGATAGCTTCAATAGTACGTATTTGTTCGTGTGGATGATGTTATAATAATTTCCTGTCCCTGTTATTTAACAGGGACAGGAAATTATTATAACAAACCCAATTAGCCAAATTTGTATACCACTATCTGCTATGTATATAAATATATACATAGCAGATAGTGGTATACAAATTTGTGTAGGGTAGGTACCACAACTAAAAAGTGAAAAATAAAAGCAAAAATACAAAAACCAGAGACACCAGCTTCTGAAATTAAAGTTGTTTTTCACTTTGTATGGTTTTTTTGGAAGCCGATTTATATTTTTGTTAAAAAGTTTTTTATTTTCACATCATCGTAGAATTTAACTTTGTCTAGGCCCTAAGGTCTTATTCCCTAGTCTTCCCTGTGTGTTTGAAGATAAAAGCGACAGTTTACGAACAGCACCATTTACAACGACAATAATATGAATTCCTTGATCCCGTGGGAGTGATCTCACAATTCTTTGTAACGGTATGTGGTGCTACACAAGACCGATAGATCTTTGTTATGTTAAAATATTTGAGTGCATTTTTCAGACCTTATATAATTTCCAGTATAGTTTCATGTACATCCGTGGGTGAGTTTCGCTGTTTAAACTAGATTTTTGTTCTAAGATTTAAAAGTCTTAATTCGAGGTGGTTTAGGAAAGGGATACATAGAAAAAAATGAAAGAGCCCTTCGCCAGTGGGAAAGTGTAGACTACGAAAAAAAAAAAATTGTAGTGATAGCCTAGTCGTGTGACTGTCGGACTGCGTCTTAGGTTTCGAGATCGAACCCAAGGCCCGCCCATCTGACTTTTCGGATTTAATTGCCTATTGTTTAATTATCACTTGATGCAAAAACGGTGAAGGAAAACATCGTGAGAAAACCGACATTCCTGAGAGATATTTCTCGACGGCATGTGAAGCTAAGTCAAGTAGCCCATGGGTGGCTAAGAAACCCTTTTTTTACTTTGTGCTTTACGTTGAAAATTGGGAGATCGAAAACGATGAAATCCCAAGAGAATCAATCGCATACATCAGTAAGTTTCAGAATTAAATTATTAAAACGCTGACCTAGCTCCATTTGTTCCAAACAAACCTACATTACACTGGCGGCCAATCAAACTAATGCCATTTTGAATTAATTCTCTTTATTGGCATTCGAAGTGGGCCGACGAACCGCCGTGCAATTATTGTTAGTTGGAAATGCACATAACTGTTAGTTTACCTATTTTATGGATATAACGTGACATTCTAAAATTATTACCTAGGTTACTATGCTGATCGCTGTCATGAAGTTTTGGCATAAATAGATGTGCACGTGTGATTTGGTGTGCACTATTTATTTAAAAAAAAGGGTTTAAAGTGAAGTAACGAGAAAACGTGACATGAATACAACCAATTACATTCTTTTGCATAATTATGCAGGCGATTATAAACCCTAAAACCAAATAGGTACGTTGAAAATAACACATTGCAAAAAATCTACAGTAAGCTTTCAAACAGTATGAGTTCACCCACGTAATAGATGTATCTAACATGTCCCTTTACACAAACGAAAAAATCCTATTTACTTGTCCGCTAACCCGCGGATGCTATCGATACCCAAGTTATGGCCCACTTCATAAAAGGGCGCAAACACGGCAATATTTCGCCGGACCGCTAGCAAAAACCGGAACATGCGGCCACGGACCGTACCGACCATAAGCCGTAAGTCACACGTGGCGCCATCTAGTTATTTATCGAGCTATGATTGGATGGCCTTGTTATATTTTATATTTACTTTATGTTTCATGTTACATTATGTCCCTATTATATTTCGAAGTTAATGTCCCACTCCAAATTGAGTTTCGTTTATTTTTCTCGCCGCGTTGCCTTTTATTTTATATTTTTTCGAGATTGCGTCCACTTGCGAGTTGTTTAGTTTAGTTAAGTTAACGTTTGGATGATGAATTTTTGTGTTTGAACAAGGAAGTGAATGGTTTCTGAGTATTTTAATTTGTGAAAGACTGTTATTAAAAATTATGCTTGTTGCATTTTTCATCATTGGCAATTTTTGTTCATGGTTTTCTTTTTAATATTGTATGATAAAATGCTTGTAGATTTTTTAACAGTGAACTATGTTTCCAAATAGTTTTATAGATTTTACATCAGAGCAAAAGTACATGTCACAGAGATAAGAATTCTACTTGAATTAGTGTTACCAGTACATAAAAACTAGTGCTAAAATTATAAATGTTGCTAATGTAAATAAGGATTTTATATGTTTTGATTATTCTGAAACAAGTGTGTTATAGACAAGGCATTCAATGAATTCAGTGTACCTACGTGTAATATTCATTATTATTATTTATCCATCAAACATTAAGCATAACAAGTTCCCCAACTTATAAGTTTTGCCTTGCTAACAATATGTTTTTTCATCCAAGAAAATGTTAGAATAGGAAAAAAGGCTAACAACTTTTTCATGCCACGCAATACAAATCACAAACACGGACCGGCCACCATAAATTTCACCTCAACGTATTTTTCCAAAAAATACTCGGTTATTTATTTACAACATAAGTTCATATTTACGTACGTATAAAGTTTGGTACGGGAACCCCGCGGAACTCATTTCCTCAATAAATTCCCGGTAGAGCAGTGAACGGGTTAAATTAATGTAGGTAGGGTCCTCGCTAAAGATCATTTTTAGGTCATATGATTCATCGATATTGGCGTGAAGTTTACCTTATGTACATTTACGGGTATCGTCGAAAATATTATGACAATAACTGAGTTTTCTTTTTTGGGTGGGTAATATTGTTGTGGCTGGCAGTGTAAATTATTGTACGTTCAGAAAAAGTATTTAGTCTACTGAGCTTATTGCGAGATAATTGCGTTCGTCTGATTCCCTGCTGCATCGTTATTGCTTAACCTTCAGTTATGTAAGATATTTAATGGTTAATTCTATACATCATACACTTTAGAAACACGGTTACTTGCTGTTTCCTCGATACAATCTCTAAAAAAACAACATAAACCCTTATTACGGCGTAAAAACTTCACAAAAGGGCATCATTTAGTATAATAATAACAAAACTACATGTTTTCGATAACGCATACATTTTAAATTTTCAAAATGTGTGTTTGTTTTAATAATACGAACGAAATACCTAAATAATCGCGCGAACCGCCCATTTTTTAAACCCGCTCTACCTCATTAATTAGCGGCAAAATACCGGTCTGCGCCCTAAACCATTTATGTAGAAGTTCCTTCTACGAATCAACTTGCATGCAAGATTCATTTCATTATTAAGAAATGTACCCATATATATGCAGATTGAGTAAATAACAGAGGTTTGAAGTCGCTCGACTAGGAGGTTTTAAATTGTACAAAGCGTTTTGAACCTTGAATAAAATAACAACTGAAATTATATTCAAATATAAAAAACCCCCGACACAAACATTTCCTCATTTCTCTTTCCTACTCCATCACCAGACCCTGTTCATTTATCTATAACCTATTTATTGCGACCATTCCAATGAGCCCAAACACGATACCAGTGCTGTAAGTTGGTACGAGAGTTGGTTATTCTACAAATTCCAGATGATGCTGCAGCATCAGTTCAAGTTTTGAACAATTGAAATAACAGAATACCAAACTTCAAATCGATCAGACCTGTGGAGGACGCTCACTTCCATTCATCAACTAGAAAAGATCTGATACTGAACGGCTGAACCGATTTTGATTAAACATGTTTAAGAACCATCGCTAGAAAACCTCCTTTCAAATTAAAAAAAAACCGCATTCACATCGGTTCACCCGTTTAACAGCTACGATGCCACAGACAGACAGACACACGTAGCGGTCAAAAACACCCCCTTTTTTGCGTCGGGGGTTAAAAAACAGAGTAGGCATTGACGGCTTAGGTACGTAAGGTAAACCAATATTTCAACTCTTCAAAATAATTTAGACACTAAAAAAGTAAAGAAAAAGACAATAATTCACGAAAAGATAACTCAGACCGATTGCAGGAAATAAACACAGGAATAAAGGACGTTTTGCGTTATCTAGGCTGGAGCAAAAAATATGTGATCGGCCGAGCTGATAGCGAGTCTACCGGCCGCTTTTAATTACTTAGACTTATTTATTTATGGACATAATGGACTCTATTTTGTAGATGGTATATTTTTAATTTATTGTATGCGATTAAGGATTTTAATGGAGTGCGATAGATGTGGTATTGGCATGACACCCGGAGATTTATGATATGAAACCTTCTCCGACTTAGTTTTCTGTGGATGTTGTTAACTAGTTGGTGACTAGAAAACCAACTAAAGAGGGTTTATACTGAAAGTGAGCAACGTCGCAAATAGATGTCAAATATTTCGCTGTATTGATTAATTTGACAATATTACTGTATGGAAATAAGATATATGGCTAACTAGTGAACTAAAATATTGATTAAGAATTGCAATAATTAATGTCATAGCACCGATATTTAGTTTTAAGAAACTTTCCAAGTGCCTTTTTTACATCTAAAAGGGTTACAACATCAAATTCAGTGTTATAATTGCAATTCAGTTTTAATATTCTAGCTCAGTAATTTAGCCATATTTTTTATTTCCATACAGTAATATTGTCAAATTAATCAAAACAGGTAAATAATTGGCAGCTATTTGCGACGTTGCCAACTTTTTGGATGAACGCTCTTAAGGCTATTTATTAAGGGTGCATTTTTAGTAAGGTAGTATCTGTCAATGATTCTTTGGACAGTGAGGGTGAGTATGATGATCTACCCTAGTATAGTTTGTCATAACATGGCATGCCCAGGGCGGGTTGCCTCTACGAATTCACCTTTAAGTCACTTAAGGGAAAGGACATTTTAAACAAGAATTATTAAGGTACCGTACAATTTTTCTTCAGACCATTTTACAGTAACCAAAAAGCCTAAAATAACCACAAGGAAAAATTTGTCAAAATTAAACATTATTTACGAGCGATGGTGTATTTACGAGTCTCACAAATTACTCCTCGCTGTGGAAGGAACTTGGATAAAATTTTACTGCAAAACTTTACTCTTTTTAAGACTAAACTTGAAGTTTGGGCTGTTTGTCTCAAATTCTGTTGGGTTTATTGCCCCCTCATGTAATGGGGTTACCGTAGTTTTGAATCTAGGTGAGGGTAGTCTGTTTGTGAACCGATTCTGGTTTTAAATGAGACTTTGTTAGAGAGAAACTGTTTGGCGAAACTTTATTTTGTGCTCTGGTTGTTCAAAAAATCAGAGGACAATTCTCTTACTTTTAAGAACTTTGGCATTCTCAGGCGGTATCTGTCTAAAACACCTTTAATATAAGTTAATTTATCTTTTTGACATTTCCTTGTGGTTTTGTCTGAAAATTATTGTTATGTATACATTCAGGGGTGCACCCTGGGCAGCCACTCTCATTACCATCTTGCTCATTTTTTTTTTACCACTCATACTGTTTGAGCCTATAGGAGTCAAGATTTCAGGTTTCATAATATATGAATCAACTGTAGTCTGACTTTGGCAAACTACATCCGCCAAGATGTGTGACCTACCTGCAGTTTTGTCTCTCCTTTTCCCTTTAATCCATCCAAAGGTTGTTTAAAAAATGTTTAGCGAACAGACCGTCCATTGTATCAGCCTATTAGAAAGTCTACATAAAATATCTCTATTAAATAATTCTTTCAGTGCATGAGTAAATACCTCTTCCCGTTCACCTCCATCCATCCCCACCTTTTTAGAATCCTCTCAAAACAAGATACGAGTCCATTTTATTGGCAGGAAGTTTATCTACACGAAACAGATCGTTAACGAGTCTCACTTCTCAGTACGGGAACTATACGTCAACAGCAATTACGTCAGCTTCTATAATACATAACAAGTTCGCACACTGACCGGTCGGAGCGGGTAGTGGCCAGAGTTAATGCAAATTAGTTTTGTTCGCCCAGCAGTTGTTAACAATACTTGTACATGGAATAATGGTATGTTGAGAGTTCGCTGCAGTTTATCTGGAGTCCTAGTTCTGTGGTGAAATTGGGTAGTGTTTACAATGCCCGGTTGGTAAATAGAATTGATTAGCATGAAACTGATTTTTTAAGTTATAAATATGTATCTAATAATTCGGTTTTGTCTGCTAAATAATTATCAAATTTTAAAGTTTTTTTTATTATTAAAAACGTAATTCATATTAATTTCACGGCATCGAATGAATTAAATGATATGCATATGAAATTGTCTTTGGTCATTGAAGCAAGACGTTTACTACAGAAGTATATTATAGCAAGCAAGCCAAATAGTACTCTTAATCCTCATCAAAATATCTTTAATACAAAATATAATTACAACTCCTCAACCAACTTTCTACCAAACTACCAAGACATTACAAAAAAAGAATATTTCTTCGTTCCATATGTGGGTCATCGATATCAACTTCAATCATTAACTATCGCATCCCAACACTTTCCCCTTCAACTTTTTCAATCGAACAACACGAGGCGGCCATTTGTTATTGTCTGTCGCCATGCCGGACGTGAGTGTGTCACTGGCTTTATTTTGTAAGCCTTCTTCGGTCAGGTCAATATTTATCTTATTTCAAATCGTTGGCAAATAAGAAAGTTTATTATGTTTGGCAATCTTTATATAAAATCACTATCGACCAATCCCTGATTCGCAAGATTTTTACGACTTCACAAAACATAAGGATTTCTTTATTAATTTTATTATATTTATGTTAATAAATTCTATTCTAAAATAAATTCTCTGAATGATTGTGAAAACCACATCAAAATTCATTGTGTTGTTCTGAAGGTCTCAGTGGTCACACGGACAGACACGAAAATCGACCTTGTTAACCATGGTATAGACAAAGGTATAATATTTAAGATCCTTAATTTATTGGGTGTCTTTACGGGTCGTCAGAAATCCGAAAGTCTGACAACCAGTCTTACCAAGAGGTATTATATTACCCAATTACTGGATTGTGGAGGTCAGATAGGCAATCGCTCCATGTAAAATACTGGTATTCAAATGCATCCGGTTAGACTGCAGTCTGATCCCTATATAATTGGGAAAAGGCTAGGCATATTTACATTCTTTTGAGGTTGAAGCTCCGGTTGCAGAACGTGAGATTCAGAGTTCTAGTCTCGAGAAGGGCATAAGTATTACTGAATCGAGAGTGTGTATGTGTTTTCAGACAATTTGGAGTTTGGAATTGGACTATTGGCTTGCGATGTCACACCATATTTACATATTCATTTAACTCCAAAAAACTATGAAACAAAATCATGATTTCAAATCATTCTCCTTAACATCCCATTCAATATTTAAATCTACTTTTTTACGACAAGTTTTCAAATAATTGCCAGTTAAGCAGTCTAACTTAACGTCAAATGGAAGCTTAAAACTGGGAATCAGGCTAAGTGGCTTACTTAGCTTGCTGATGACGGCATTTTCCGTAAAACTTAACTGAAAAGCTTCATTGGTTTAACGTTACACTAAAAAGAAAGTGCTCAACTTGAATTTTTGAATAATTTCCTCATTATTTTCTGACTAAAACTATGAATGTCAACGAAGCAAAAGAGTATGTAAGGATCGTCGATCGTAGCATGTGGCGTTCTGTAGTTCCTGCCTACCCCTATAAGGACAAAGGCGCGAGTTTACGTGTGTATGTAAAACTATGTTGTGCGATAATATTTTGATGTAACAATACCAGTATAAGCTGGTATCTTCTTTTATTAAAACTCCGTACTACGATAGGCCAGTGTTATCAATCACGTGGGGTCTACTGTAAATTTGTATGCTAATTTTCATCTACCTAGGCTTCACAAACTGTTTTCTCTCTCGAATTTATTCCAGAAAAGACTAGGTGAAGCAAATCATGGCAGATATTTCTGCAAACGAGTGAGAATTTTCCGAGTTACATATCTTCTCATCGTCACACCATTTACCCCTTGTACTCGTACCCGCTATAAACCCTTAACTGCCTGAAAATTGGAAAATAACCGAATACCGTTGAGCAATTACTCGTTATCCCTAACTTATTGCTCAGATGGGATAATGTGGGCCCCAATGATCAGCACACAGCGGTACAGAGGTCCTTAATGGGGCCTCGAGTGGTAGACAGTGCCCTACCGAGGCCTAATGCCGCCGTATCTCAGATCTTATCCCTGAATATAAGTTTTAGAGTGACGCTATGGTATCGTTTTTTTCTGTTATTCATTGATAATGGGTGTGCGGGATGTGAATTATATGAATTGGAGAGTAGGTCGGATTTTCGTATTGTGAGAACGAAGAACGGGCGATAAATTCCAAGACAATTGAAGCCGAACCTTCGACGTAAACTAATTCAGATAAACTTAACAGTCAAGAGACAAATTTTTATCAGATACTAGCTGAACCGTCAGAGGCAGTCCTGTAAAAAAAAAAATAGATTTTTCGGCTGTTCTTTTCAGTTTTTTCTAATTTTATTTTTTCCTAAATCACTCAAGGATTCAGGTGAACAAAACAAAAAAAAAAAACAAATCGGTCGAGTCATTGTCGAGTTTTTGCAAAACGAATACACGGCAATTGGTTTATATAAAATCTCTTTCTTTTTTGCGTTTATCTCAAAGAGATAATTAACGATAGTTACCCTCTCGGTAGAATCTGATAAAGTTCTTAAACCTGTTAACTCCAGACTTTCAAATTCAAATGGAAAACGCGAACAATTCTTGGCCTACCCCATCCCTAATTACAAAATCAAAATTCTAAATAAAACAAAACGAACTGTAAAATTATTTAAATCAAAATGTTAATTCACCACCTGCCACGCGATCACGTCTTAACACTGTCCGAAAGTTGGTGCGCTCACCCCACAAACTCGTGATTAGCGCCCGTTTAGCGAAGGGTGGAGTGCCCAAAACTTGTCCGCGTGGACGTGAGTGGGTAACGAGCCGTAAATATTTTTACTCCAGCCGCGCGACAAGATTGTTTTTAAGCTGTAATTTGAAATCAAATTAATTGTTGTTGCGATTCCAGCGTGTTGTAAATAAATTGGCGTGAAGTGGATTATATCGTGGTTTGTATTAATGGAATATCTAAGGGCTTGGGAATGAATTTACATGGGGTGTTAGGGAAGTTTTGAATTTTTATCACGTATCTAATTAGTTAGAAAGTTGGTTTTGGCGGTAGCCCAATAGCTAAGTTTAGGTTTGGTAACCGAGAGGCCGTAAATTCGAGCCTCGTTTTTTCAGTCGTGAGCCAGTTATTGTCACATACTTGATTAACTATTTAAATTTTCCTTTAGTTATAGACAACCCATTCATTTCAAAACACTAGCTAAATGAAGCTCTCTACATCACGTACACATACCGCTCATTGACACAAAAACACACAAACAAACAAACACAACATTAAACCGCACCACAAATTGGAGCCGTGTCGTTCACGTCTCGCGCAAGTAATTCAAATCAAACATGCCGCATGGATCCGAATCTAATTTCCCACTCGAATTAAATAGCGTCGCGATTCGCTGGATTGGATTAACGTTATGGTAAACATTTGGTGCGGTTACCCTACTGCTATGTAATTAGGGTGTGTTTGTAGTTGGATGACGAGGATGGAAAAAATATAGTTAGGATTTATGTGTATTTACTTAATAAGTTCCAGTTTCTAAATCTGCTGTCAGGTGTCATATTTTAAACATAATTATACCTTCATCATCATTTTAGGGGTCATATTAGGACCCCTAATACTTATACAAGTCCTGCTTAGTTTGGGGACACACTATTATTGCTACAAGATTATTTTCACTTTTTATTTTATTACTATGTATTTCACGTTGTGTCCAAATAAATATTATTCTTTCTTTTTTTCTTTTTCTACATAATTGTTAGTGTTAAATGTAAACTTACTGTTTGCCGTCACCATTCCTTTTTTGCTAATTTTTGTATTCATTATCATCACTTTTTATACTTGAAAATAATAATAAATAATACAAGTTTATTGGGAGCAATTTAGGTGTAACTTAACAAAACACACAAAGATAACTGCAAAAGTAAAATACTGTGGTGCAGCTATCAACGCCCAACACAAAATACATGGACGAAATTTGTTCCAGACTTTCATGAACATCTTTAAGGAAGTCTTATAATAAATAAAATAAAAAAATGTGATCAACCCCTTGATATTTATCAAATCAAGATATTAACTTAAAAAAAATAAACCATCACTTTAAAGCTATATAAAATTTAATAGTATCCCTCTAACCTCTTTCAACGTTTCATTACACAAAGTGCTGGCTTAAGGCGCGCCATTTTTTGGTTCCGAATCAATTTGTTTAATGCTTCGAATGGCAGTTCCAGAGGTATCCATGCTGAACTGGGTGCCTGGCTCCAGGATTACGGCAAGATCCGATATAGATTGTAATTAGTCCTTTGATCAAGGCGATTTGTGTTTAATTAGATTTCGGTTCGTTTCTGGAGATGGGTACGTATTTTGTATCAGTTTATGATAATAGTTTATAATAGGTAGCAGGTATGTCTTCTGTGACAAGATTATTGTGATGGTTTTTTTTTTGCTTGTGGTCGGTCATTAAACCAGTCCAAGAGACGATTCAGTCAGAGCTTGTATAGAGGACCCTAAGTTTTTAAATTTTTAGTCTTAAGCAAACGTTATGTCAATAAACGGCTATAATAATATTCTTCCACGTGAATCAGTAAAAAAAACCAAACCATGTCATGCAACTATAATAAAACAACGATATAATAATTGAACTCTCCAAAAATTCGCGGCGAAAATTTACCGCGAAAACTCTGGCAGCAACCAACAATATTGTCAAAATTAATTCGTACGGCGCACGAGAAATAAAAAACCCATCAGGCCATCACGTCGTTCGTTAAGCGAAGCCCCTTCGGAATACCCGTGCTTCGCAAAAAAAAAAAATATCACGAAAAAAATGGCAACTTCGAAAATGAAAAGTCAACTGAGTGAATTTGCAAAAATTGCTGCGGGAGCATGGGAGACGAATGTAATGTACATCCACGGAATTGCGTTTGTGTGTATATTAAAGTTGCAGGTGCATTTACGTGTTTACGTGAAATCATTTTGTGGGGTAACGTTTTTGGGAAAATAAAACCTGAAAAAAAAAATAAGATAGGTAATAAAATACTTTTCGTACAGGGAATTGGTGTTTTCATCCTTTCAATGAAAGGTAATGTTTTCAGTGTGATACAAAAAGCTTTATTTATTTACATAATTTACAATTCAAGAAATAATTTACGAAATATTAATATTCAACTTGGGCAAACAAACATATTAATGTTCGCATATCCAATATTCTGGGGATTTCTGATCCCAAAACAAACAGTCACAAATACTATCAGCACTTAAACTCACACAAAATGGGAACAAAAAATAAGAATTTCAATTCGTGGGAAAGATTATCCGTTTGAAACAATTACGTCTTCAGTGGGCCGTTGATAATCCTCGTTTTTTCTGAAGATGCCAACCGTATCGCTCATTACATCAGCCATCGGTGACTTTCGGGAAAAAATGGAATTATTTCGGGGAATCGCATTACGTTTCCAATTTATCGGGGAAGGAGCTTCGATGCTTAATGGACGTATCTGGGCAAAGGTGCCTCAAAATAGGGAACGTATTTTTTTGCCACGTGATTTGACTTTGATCATGTCGAAAACCATCTAAGATCGTAAATATCAACAAAAAATTGTTTCCACTGTGATTTGTTCAAAGATTTGCGGAAGTATTTGCATACAAACAAACAAATGTTACATAATTATAATATTCTTAGTATAAATGATAAAATAAAATAAAAAATGATTTCCTTTTTTTTTAGGTCAACGACCCCTTGTAATGTAGGTACTTTAAGTACCTACAATTTGAGAAAATCTCTTTTTTTTGTTTTATCGTGTTAAGATACCACATGAAAAAATGTTAGCAGGATCGATTGGCGTCAAAAATTGTGTATTTTCTGGCTGACTGTAAATTTTAAAAAAAAAACGGGTTGCACTCCGGGAATGCCAGGAGTGCATTTTTGATATTTTGGAATGTTTTTGGGAATCATTTTTCACCGGTCTACTCTCCCTCCGTCTTACGAATTTTCGATCAGGTCACGTGTCCTGACGCGAGTTTAACATTTTTTACCCACCACAAAAGAAGTGCACAACGCCACTATAGAAGTTTTCACTTCAAAAATGCGAATGCAGATCGAAATGTCTCAAAAAGTTAAGGACAGTCTCCTAAGACCGTTTTCTTGTAGCGAAAACGGTTAATGTACCTGTCCTTACTGCCCAATCTCAAAAATCCACCCTGTATATCAATACCCATCACACATCATGGAGTTTCACTAGCAAATGTTTTTTGACCCCCTACTATTAAGAGTTGAACTGTCACTAACGACACACACTGGAATTTTTATTGTTATCGACTCTAAGTCAAATCGACAGTTGACCGGTAGGTCGGTAGGAAAAATTTACCTTTATCATACAAATTGATAGATTCTCCTTGCCTATCTCAAAGAAGGCTATAAATAAATAGTAATCAAAGAGATAAATCAAACGAAGTTAGGTCAAAGGTCTCAGTGTAGGAGTGCTCTTTCTAACAACCCTTAATATTTATGAGCTCTTATTGTGTACCTAAGTTATTTGTATCAAGAGCTATCAGCTCTTGTGGTGTCAGGTGCTTTTGGAAAAAAAAATGGCCCAATGTAACAATACAACTTGTAAGACAAGAGGCTGTTCACAGTTCATTGGGCCTTAGTAACTACTAGGCTTTCGATCCCTTGGGAATATCGGGATGAAAAGTATTCTATGTGTTAATCCAGGTTATAAACTATCTGTGTGCCAAATTTTATCCAAATCCGTTAGGTAGTTTTAGCGTGAAGAAGAGACAAACATACACACTCACAAACTTTCGCTTTTATAATATTAGTGTGATTATAAGCTTCCGTCAGTGGCTTCGACCGCAATAAATCTTTATAAATTATAGCCAATGTTACTCAGTGATAATATAGCATTTTACAACTGAAAGAATTTTAAAAATCGGTGCTGTAGTTTTTGAATTTATTCATTCCAAACAAAACTTTTCTGTTTATAATATTAGTCTACATTATAGTACAGATGGATTTACAATCTCAAGTGCTTCTCTCAATAGGTTCATATTATTACTAGCTGAATATAGGATTTCCGTACAATGCGAACGTAAACTGGAAATTTATAGCTTGATGTGTAGCCGTGTGTACCTATCCAAGCTTCTATTAATACACAGTAGTCCTATTAACCACGCCAATTAAACAAAATATACTTGTAATAGCAGTAGTGCTTGTAATAATGCAATGGAAATCCGAACACGAATTCTCGATAGCTCTCAACAACTGTTATCGTTATCAATCGATATTTTAGCTCGCATTCGATTATCGTATTTGACCCCAGCCGGTCTTCTCTGTAAAAATCGCACCGTGAGCACTGAGGTGAAGTAAGCTGTCATTTTACCTGACATTATTGACAGTTCACTTCACCTGTATGTTTTTACGGGGAGATTTTTAGAGAATACCACGGAGGAGAATACATAAAACCGACCACGTGTGCGTCAAATCGCACACTAAGGGTTCCGTACCACCAAAACTATAATACACTCTGCAAAAATAAGTATCACACTTTTAAAATTGCAATAACTCTTTAAGTACACAAGATTTCCTTTCGAAACAAAAAGGACTCGAAAAAGAGTTTAATTTTGTACATAAAAACTTCATAGTCGGTAACCTTCTTTTAAGAAATGGCTGAAAAAAACTTTAAAATCAAAAATAGAATCCTTTTCAAATTACAATTTTCACATTCAATTTTTGTTTTCAAATTTTTTCTTGGTCGATGAGTCTTGTTACAAAAGCTAAGTTAGACAACAGCACATAAACTTATTTATCATGCCTCTTTCACCTGAAGAATGTGCTAGGATCATGACTTTTCTGCAACTAGCCATCAGTATGTGTCGTACTGCAAGAATGCTGGGTGTGAACGTTACGAACGGTCCAGAAGGTGAAGCGAAGGTACGAAGAGACTAGAAACCATTTGAGGAGACCTGGTAATGGCAGACCCAGGTGTACCCAGGTGTACAGGTGTGTGTGCCCAAGAAGACCGTTATATTGTATCCACTGTGTTGAGAAATCGCCACCAAAATGCAGTTGAAGTCCAGCAACAGCTTCTTCAGATCCGAAGGGACTACATTAGTGACAGTACAGTGAGAAAAAGACTGGCTGAAGCAAACCTGAAACCCCGAAGACCAGTGAGTGGCCCCAAACTTGAGAGACAGCATCGAGTAGCGAGACTGCGATACGCCCGTGAACACATACAGTGGGATCAAGAATAATGGTCAAGAATTTTGTTTACAGATGAGTCTCGATTCTCACTTTACACTTCTGATGGAAGGCGAAGTGTCTACAGGCGATCTGGTGGGCGACACCTTCAAGCCTGCTTCTCAGAAAGAGTCCAGTACGGTGGAAGCAGTGTACATGTATGGGCTGGCATATCTTTAGAAGGTCGCACAGAGTTAGTGGCCATAGAAAATGGCACACTGACTGGGGAAAGATATGCCCAGGAGATTCTCAATGAGTATGCAGGGCCGTATTTAGTAAATATGGGTGATGGATCGATGCTGATGCATGATAATGCCCGGCCACACACGGCTCGGGTCGTGCAAGAGTATATTCAGGAGGTTGGTATAAGCGTGATGGCTTGGCCATCAAGAAGTCCTGATCTCAACCCAATTGAGCACGCCTGGGATGAGATAGGGAGGCTAGTCAGAAGCCGCAGACCACCACCTGCCTGTTTTAGTACCCTCAGGGCACTAAAACAGGCCCTGATAGAAGAATGGGAGAATATTCCCCAACATCGGCTCCAAAACCTCGTGTTCAGTATGCCAAATCGACTCACGAAGCTGTAAGCAGAGCCCGAGGAGGCAATACCAGTTATTAAAAAATAAATAACACGTAAAACATACTTGTAAATGTTAATTGAGTTTTATGACACTAAGCTAAAAATTGCTATTTTTATTGTTTTATCTTTTTTAGATTTAAAAATGTTACTAATGTATAATTTACTATAGTTTCAAAGAAAGCTGATAAAAATTGCTATAAAACGTTTTTTATTTTAAATGTCTAACTTCTATAGTTTAGAAACAATTGAAATTTTAAAAGTGTGATACTTATTTTTGCAGGCCAGTGTAGTTAACCTTATTTTTATCATCTATTTGTCATGATAACGGCCATCGTTACTACACATTTTCTGTGATTTCAATTGGTTATCTATTATGTCTAAAAATATACAGCCCAATGACAGACAGACGGCGTAGGCTCAGTAATAGGATTCCGATGACACCTATTGGATAAGGAACTCCTAGAAAATACTTCTAGAAAGTTATTGGCTCAAGTTAGATAAATTAACTCTCGATCATAAATCCCAGCGGATGCACTCCAACAGTTGCCACTTCATTAA
This sequence comes from Xanthia togata, assembly GCA_963853775.1. Classification (NCBI taxonomy): domain Eukaryota; kingdom Metazoa; phylum Arthropoda; class Insecta; order Lepidoptera; family Noctuidae; genus Xanthia; species Xanthia togata. The sequence goes on along the minus strand of OY970802.1, from coordinate 2,672,292 downwards.
CTTCCACTGCTCATAAATCCTCTCAAACGAACCCAAAGAGTGCTAAATGAAACCTAGACTTAAATCATCCTAATTAAAATCAATTTCAACTGACAATTGCGAACACACTGTCAGTGAGAGGCTTATCAAAATCCACAAATCACAGCCGAGAAACAAAGAGATTACACAATAGACCACCTTCACAAAGAAAATCTACCCGTTGCTCTGAGAAAGGATACGATATCACCAGTTTATCTTGGTCTTTTATACTCCATTACTTCACCCCCTCTGTCACCAGTGTCACTTCAGCGGAGAAGGGGGTGGGAGTCCTATATAGTTGGGCATTAGGTGCTATCGTTGAATCTAGATAATTGATAGATGAAGATCTCGGGAGGCTGGACGGGCTGCGTTTGCTTTGGTTATTTTCAGTGTGATTTATGTTAAAAGTTTTTTATAAGTGTATGTTATTGCTCATGCTTATGGTCACGTCGTATAAATTAGGTAAAAGTTATATTTATATATGTATTAACTATTATGTTTAAAATATTTGTCATTTTGTAATTCAAATAAGTAAATCCGTTCGAATTTCTCTCAAATGTGGTTTCAAAACGTGCTTCTGAAATATTCAAAACCACGTTATATTTAATTTCTGACCGCAATATAATATTTAATGGTTTAATGTAATAATAATATAATTTTAGTAATTGGTACCTGGAATAATAAACGCGATGAAGTATTACCGTTGTGATTATAACCCTCACACATTTATCACGCGAAAATTATAAAACACAACCACAAAATATTTAAAATAATCCGCATTCATAAAAAATACATAGCACATACACATTATCTTTACATGTATTTACGAGTGTGAAAAGAAACTGATGTTTTATTATTAAAAAAATATTTATTTTTAATAATACGAGTAATACATACGTTTTCATTTAACCATTATTTACGATGTAATAATACAGAACAGTAGATCCTTTTTACAACAAAACAGAACCTCACTGCTCCACATAACAAGGTCACACACCTTCAACACAACACACATACACACACACCCACCAAGATACCCACACTTACACCTCCTTTCAAAATCGTCGATTATTTTCAACCAGTCCACGGCAATCAATGTTTACGTATTCGTGAGTCGAGATGGTTCAAACAATAATGGCTGATAATGCAGTATCCTTAGTAGTATGGGAGTACCCTAATGACATTGGGATGCGGGCATCGCCGGGTAATGCAGTTTGCTTAGCAAACAACTAGATTCAGCACGGTGAAATTGCTGGATACTCGATGTAAAGAGGTTCGTTTAGATTTTGGTAGTTCCTAGAGTTATTTTTTATGCTGTGGAATTAATGCTGCCATTACAGGATAACGTATTTGTGCGACAATAGAGAGATAACACAAATTAAATAAATATTGTGGAATCAAGCAAAGCCGGGTTGAAAATCAGGTTGCCGTCTCACTAGTGAAGACTGTAATTTTATGAAAGCGGAGGTTGCAAAGACACCTTACCTTTGAGGATACAAAATATATGTAAGGCTTACTAAATTGACACCACGGTGTAAATTGTTTTTTAAATGATGTCGATACATAACTGTTTTGTGTGTTAGAAACAACCAAGCTACCTACAGAGCATTGATCTACACAGTAGCAATCCCTTTCTTTTATTCAACACCCGAGACAAAGAAACCAATCCAAGCAAAAATATTCAAAAATATTTCCTTAGAAACGAAAACGTACAATAAATTTTACATCTATCCAGATAGAATCAATCTATCCGATGGTATCATCTATATTCGTAGCCGCGTAGCTCGGCGTAGCACTTTCGTAGCGCCGTAACCCTCTACGCTACGTAATGAATGGGGTGCCTCTATCGAGACCAATCGACGGTGCTCGGGAATCAGTGAAGGTTCTATTTCTTTGTTGAGAATTGGAATTCATGTCTGTGTGACGTCATTGGCGTCTCTCGGTGGAATGGCACACTTCCGTCGCGTCTGTTGGTTGTTTTTGCATCAATTGGAAATATGTTGTAATTTTTTTTTATGAGCATTATTTTTGTTAGTTTAAAAGAGGCTGCTTAGTTTTTTTTGACGAATGATGGTCATCTATCAGTGACGTGTTATTAACAGTTAAGATACGTAAATGTTTTACATAATAGTCGATAATAGTTTCAGCAATTTAACGTTTATCTAGATGAGATATAGATTATAACTAGAACTACTGGTATGTTTCAGTGTAATTAATTTTCAGACGCAGCTGGCTATATGTAAATGTGTGAGTTATTTTAAAGAGCCGGTTCAGTTACTCAATATGAATATACAACGTGTAACGGAAAGGGTATATACATACCAAGGACACGGCTTCTTTGGATGATAACAAACGATATTGGAAGGGTTTTTAAAATCTATCTCTACATGTTCGGAAGTTATGATTTTTTTTAATACATTGATACCAGAAACCGAACTTTTCAAATTGAAATAAACACATCACTAGCACTAAGTCAGCTGATCGGTGTCAGCGAACTATTTGTAAGTAAAAATCAACCTCTTACTCCTGGTATTTCTGAATAAACGGTTCCGCATGTTTCTTTTTTTTACAAAATATTATTAGGTTACTGACTTTTCCTAAACTGAATAAGTTTGCGAACTAGCTACAATACAATTAATTTTATTGGTCTAGGTATCAAAATTTAACGAAATAATATTTGGATACATTACACACATGTTGTTTTTTTACGTAGTTCTCCTTTTGTTGAAGATTACTTTGTAGATCATTATTATCGACATAGTAATCTTCCACCCACCACCCACCTTACCATCGTACCTACAACACAGTAAATATCTAATTCAAAAACAATATTCCTGTAAATTTCCTAACTTTATTCCTAACCTTTTATTTTAACAAAACCCCACTGCGACCAATTGGAATTGTGAGTACAATTACAGTCGCGGCTAAAATCACTTTTTTTACTACTAAATAATGGCTATTTTCATCTGTGGGCTGTTTCAACCTATGGCTTTAATTTATAAAACACAGCTATGTCATTCGAAATGAGAACTTCTATCAAACAGTCATGTTTCAATCTTCGCTTAGTGCTAACATAAACAATGCGGACAAGTTAAAAAGTATGTAATTGATCTTGTTTGAAATAGATAAACCTACCTATTCGCTGTTTACTCGTATGATTGTCGTGCTATTATTGATCGAATTTGTCAGTACAATACTTTAGGCAAATATGAACTTGAACTATTATGACTATGAGCCCTTATCATAATAATTTTTACACATACGATCCAGGAAATTCGATTCACCTTATTGAATCGATTTGCTTGAAGATTTAGTAACAATTTTTGTCCAACTGAACCCAAAAAATCATTTCTATTCATTTTTTCGCAACTTATGCTTCTCCTAGTACAAATAAAACCACAGGGTTCCGTTCATAATTTTTAAAATAAGTAAATTATAATTACGACGAAAATTATTATCAACAAGTTAATAGTTTTTTTTTAAATTACAAAATAATAGCACGCAACGCATATTTTTTGTCTGTAGGACTAACCGAAAGAATTATCGGAAGTTTCACGGTCGGTGCTGTTTGAGTGTTACCTACATTGGTTTTATTGGTATAAGCCAGTGAACGAAAATAAACTTCGTTCACTAGTTTGAGCACGTGTAGGTAGTTTTTAAACGAAGTCAATAAAAAATGTCGCAAAACGTACCTATCTAACTGTAGAAAGAAAGTAATAAAAGTACTAGGACCGCAAGAAAAACAGGAATTGTTTTTGCCGAATTGAAAATCGTTTGCTCACAGAACCCTGATTACGTCGTTATGCACACACTAAGCATCATAATGTGTGTAAACCTAATGGGTTAGGGTCTTAGGGTACGTGAACCAATTGCAGTCCGTGTAGTTTAAATTACTCCTGGTAAATAAAACTTTTAATTCAGACTTCTAACGAGATATCGCGGCCCCATAATTATTATGATCTTTAATGGATTGAAATGAATATTTTTCCGGAGTTGCGGGAATGTTCTAACGAGATAACACGGCCCCAGAATGCAAGGGCAACTGAACGAACAGGATGGTTTTTAGTCAGTAAGAGTCTAACACTTCCTTCCGCCCCAACCAGGGTGGGAGCTGAGTCAAAAAAAAAATGCATTACGTAATTAGTCTGCTCTGGTGTGTTAGATTTACTTAAAAGTTTGACGGAGTTTAGTTGAAATTATTATTAGGATGTAAAATAATCTTGAATTCTTGATAAATATTTTTGAATAGTAGTGAACACTAATAGGACAGCTACCCCATAGGTATCTAAATTTAACGAAATAATATTTAGGTACCAGAATAGCAGGGAATAGGAGCTTTATTTAGCAAATTTTGGTAATGCTTTGCTCGTCAGTCGACGTCTTTTCCGCCGCGTCTCCGTCTGGTGCACTCGTTTCTATCCCTGTGACGGTCGTAAATTATTAAAACTTCCTGAGGAATGAATTAGACGATGTCCTCACAGTGCTACCAGTGTTGAGTTATGTTAATCTTGTGATGGATAATAATTTAATTTTTAAAAACGACGCGACGCGACGGTGCCCCGGCACACTGCTCGAGATGTGATGTGCGCCATTATTTAGATGCGCGCTTTTCCTAGTGGGTTGAGCGTGGTAGTAGAAGCGTGGCTTGGCCTCCGCGAACCCCAGACCTAACCCCGTTAGACTTTTTTTTGTGGGGGTACAAGTGTACGTAGTGCAGTGTGATACAATGGACCTAATGAAAGTGCGGATTGAGGCCGCTTTCAGGACCATAACACCAGACATGCTACGCAATGTTCAGGTGTCCATGAACAAGCGAGCGGCCTTGTGCAATACAATACCAAGGTCACCACATCTTTAAAAATGTAAGTCAATTTACTAAATTAAGCATAGCTTTAAGATTTTCTGTTTACTCGGTAATAAGTAATAATAAGAGATGAAACTATTTAGTTAACCTACACTTTGTTTCGATTTTTTACGTAAGTTTTGTTACCTGTTTTTACGTGCACCCAATTTCTGGCTTGATATTAACGAGTAAACTGTAAATCAATAATTACGCGTTAATTTTTACATCACGGTAAAGTAGGTATGGTTTATTGCGCGCGCGCGCCATTTTCTTGGAAGCGCGGCGGCGACATGTTTTATTTTGTCAGTTCACGCCGACAAAGAACACCGCCTGCAGTAGGCTACTACGGTACTAGGCGCGCAGAATTACGGAAGAGATTTATCCTGATATTGGCAAGTAACGTGGAAAGTTATTGACCTACGTAGTGCGGTGACACGTTTGTTATGATTTGAATTTAAAAAACATATGAAACCGAAAATTTGGTATCAATTCTTAGAGTACATTATTTTGAGTTGAAACTATGTATAGTGATTCTATACCAGCTGTTATCATTAGTGCTTAAGGATAGCTATAGGGTTTCTGTTACACCCTGTATATAGCCTAGCCTTTTCCCAACTATGTTGGGGTCGGCTTCCAGTTTAACCGGATGCAGCTGAATATCAGTATTTTAAATGGAGCGACTGCCTATCTGACCTCCAAAACCTAGCAACTGGGTAGTACAATACCCCTTGGTAGGACTGGTTGTCAGACTTTCGCGCTTCCGACGACCCGTAACGACTGTCAAAGATCCACGAATGACAGCTGGGACCAACGCCTAAACGTGCTTTCCGAGGCACGTAGGGGTCTCGATATGTGAGATGGTCATCCATCCACAGACCAACCCCGGCAAGCGTAGCTTAACCTAAAGAAACGACTCATGCGGCAGTTATTACTTAGCCACGAGCTCCTTCAGTTACTCAATATGAATCTGTAGCTATATTGAATGTGGCAAAATATACATAACCTCATATAAGAAATGAACATACAAGGTCAAAAAAAAATCTAAACTCCGTAGATGTGATTGGTCTCGATAACTAAACATGATAAAGGAAAAAAAGATTTGTTGATTTTTTTTCTGGGGTCATTGACCGTTATAGATAGTGCAATCCACGACGCCGCGCCCCACTCCGCGCCACTCCGTACTAAAGTACAGCTTACAGTACAGTAATCGCGGAGTGGGGCGCGGCGTCGTGGATGGCACTAACTGTAGTAGAGTAGTTACTTGAAGTATAAGTTGAGAAAATAGATAAAATAAAAAAATCTAAAAAAAAGACTAGAAACTACTTACTTATTTATCGGGTCTAGTTATCGATTACGTCTGTGAATTTTACACGAAAAAAAAAAGAAGTCAAATACGGTCGTTGACTCAAAAAAAATGTCCCTTGTTAATAGGTTTTTTTTTTTTCGAATCTTAGTTTAGAGATCGATACTCATCACGTCTGCTTCAGTCACGTTCGTTCTGTTAGCTAATTTCATTTCATTTCACCCTGTATTTGCGAAAATCAATACTACGAGTACCTAGTCTATGAGCATGAGCAATGAACTAAGCTAATCACAGTGTACCAAAGATCAATGTTTGCGTTACAAACGGTGCTATCCTAAGATATAAATCGTTAGATTCGCCATACCGCGTCCCAAATTATTATATATTATTATTATACGTTACGTGAACGTAAACGAGGCAAAAGGCCGGCCGGACTTTCTCGGTCTAATTACGGTGAGGGCACATCAGTCGATTTAAATCTTTGGTACTATCTGTGTCTGATTCAATGCATCATTAAGGCGACCAGCCGTGACGTCACGCGGTCACGCCATCTTGGATTATTCTCGGTGACGTGTTATTGACGGGATTACGTCAGTGGTGTAATTATAGATTAGTAAGTAATTGCTTTGAGGTAAGCGCCTATCCCACTTGAATTATAGCTCTATAAAGATTTTTTGGCGTGTGGTCAAAATCGGAACTGACGCCGTCATCTTGTTTTTTTAATACATTTCACAAAACGATTGCAAAAAAGTTTATATCGGTGTACCACATTTAGAATTTACTTGCTTTCGCGCGTGGTTTCGCTCGCGTGGAGTTCAGAAATGAAACCACGGGAACCACCGGGTACTACCGGGATAAAAGTATCCTAAGTCCTAACCCAGGTCATGGTCTACCCATGTGCCAAATTTCATTCAAATTCGTTCTGATGTTTTAGCGTGAAAGCGTAAGCAACTAACAAACAAACTGATTTTCGCATTTATAATATTATAAGTTAGGATTTATTATATTATATACGAATGTACAGAGGCGAATTTAATGCCATAGGCATTTTCTACCAGTCAACCTTTTAGCCTACATGCTTTCAATAATTATTTTTCTAGCAATTTGTTTATTTTTTATATTTTGCTACAAAACTGTTTTCTTTTTCCCATGATTTGTATGACCCATACAGCCTGAGTCTAACCAAGCCTTAGGTAAATGTAAATACCTTACAAAAGGTCTTTAATCTATCTAAACTAATATTACAAAAAGGAAAGATTAGATTTTTTGTATGTTTGTTTGTAATGGATAAACTCAAAAAATACTTAACCAATTTCAATATGCTTTCAACTAAAGAAAGCTACATTATCAGCGAGTAACATGGGCTGTATTTATCGACTTCCACGCGAACGAAGTTGCGGGTAGAAGCTAGTTGTCAAACAAAACCTTATTACTAAGCCTCCGCTATCCGTCCGTCCATCTGTCTGTCAGCGGGTTATATCTCAAAAACCGTAATAGGTATTGGTTTCACAGATTGTGTATTTTCATTGCCGCTCTATTAACAAATAATACAAATTAAATATATATCATACAAGAAACGTGATTTTTTCGGCGTATTTTGCTTGATCTTAATACGGTACGGAACCCTTCGTGCGTGATTCTGACTCGCCCTTGGCCGGTTTCTTTCAGTTTCATTATCCTCCTCTAAATGACACAAAGTTTTTCCACATAAAATACAAGTACATTCGCAAAACTATAACGACTCACAACGGTACACAAGAGTACACACACGCACACAGTATGAACACTCCACGACCATAAATGCTTTGGCTTGAAAAATACGGTACACTCAAAGACAGAGTTGCTTCGTTGATATTAATCACGAGAATAAGGGGAGCTCTGTACAGCGTGATTTGCACTTTCACGCTTTTTCTCACATAAATATACATACATTCAAGTCACGTTTGTATAATTACGCCCGAAAGTTGTGCAGAGCTGTACCTATGTCCTATACTATTGTTTATTTACGAGTCAGTCAATGATTATGCTTGAAGGATGTCTGATAGTCTGCATGCCCGATTTTGAAGAGCGACTATAAAAAAAAATTACTTTGACAGATTTGATTTCAAATTTTTGTGTTCACTTGATACGTAGATTATCTTTTTTGGCAGACACATAAATTATGTCTACATGCGGTCCCACGAAGCGTTTCACCATTCATATGACATTACAATATGTATGACCCAAGCTGCCTAAGGGAATATAGAATGTTGAATTTTTGCCACAAAAAATAAATATTCATTAACAAAGACCGCCAATAAACAAACACGGTGAAAAAAATAGTCAACAAAAAAAAACCGTGTATCTGATAAAAATTGTATCGAAAAACACTACAAATTTACATACAAAGAGACAGTGAGCGTGATAAAAATCTCATTTTAGACACAAAGGGTATAGAGAAAGGCGAGAAAATTATAGATAGCGTGACCACATAATTTTGTGATACATGTGTTGGGCAAAACAGAGTTGGGCTGTGCGGGGCAGATTATCGCTGGCGTGACAAATGTGGCCCCAGCGTGACAAGAACACGTGTTATACAATACGTCACGCCGTTATTACGCGAGCAGTTTTAGGGTTAACGTCACCGTGCGATGCTGCAGAACTTTCGGGTTATTATTTTCTTTAGACTGATTGACGCTTAATTTTAAGCTTGGGGATTTTTAGAACAGTGTTTACCTGCGGGGAGTGTCAAATGCAGTACCCGTTTTGCGAACTGAGACTGGCAGAGTTGACCGAGACAGTGATAACTCGATTGATTGATATTTATGATGCATAATATTGATGATTATATGAAACGATTAGAGAAACCTCGGCTCGTTTAATGTAATTATTTAAAATGAGGTATTTTGCCACTATACCCACAAAGTTTGTTACAAAGCGCCGCAACAATAGACAAGTTAGGAAAGTAAAAGAGAATACCGGAAAAAGGTAACTTTGATATCGAGAGGAGAGTTACACAGCTAAAATGTCGCCTAACTTAGTTGAAACAGACTCCAAACGTTTGATATCTATCTGTTCTCTTCCACCCAAATCAGAGGAACAATTGTTACACCGAACACACTTGCCATTCCAATTCCATTCTAAAAAACAAAAGCTACAAAAAAGAAAAACAGACTCTACCCCAAAAACAATAGAATTGTTTTTTAAAAAACTCAATTGGGATCTGTGAAGGACTTAAAAAATGGCAGTCATTAAGAGGAGCAAGGTTCCCTAAATCCGTATAGAGTAAAGTACTAATACGATATGGTTCTGTACACAATTGGAATGTTCTCAAGGAGATTACGGTAAGAGGATCATAGGACAGAACGACGGACCCAGAATATTATTTGTGAAATTAGTTTTCCTCTGTATTTCCGTATTGTCAATTGCTTTCCTTTTCTGAGTGGGTTCTCGAGGATTTTGATTATGTTTTGAGGAATTCCGATTGATAGTTGTGTGTTTGTGAAAGGTAAATAGAGAGGGATTAGCGATATAGTTTATGTCAAAGTCGGTAGATGTTTTGCAATGCCCGGAGCTGTTCATAGGTTAACTAAGTGCCTTGTACTCGTATAGTTAAACTTAATTGTTATGCATGTATATTATATTTAGTACTAAAATTACGACAAAATTTTATGTTCTAATAAATACTAAAGTTATTCTGATATTGTGTATTGCCATTTTATTGGAGTAGCTTCCACTTTTCATATACAGATACTTTTGAGATTGTGAGATAAGTTTTGAATAAAAGAGACAACAGTTTTACAGCGTGTATCAGAAAGGTGTGGTTAAATTTACGGGTTTGGCATAAACCATGAAACTAAACAACTTTCTCCATGGGGCCAACATCGTAATCGCGAAAAAATGATTCACTATCCCATACAAATCTTCAATACCTACTCGAATCAAATGTACAGGACGGCTGATCATATCAGAATAATACAGATCCATGACTATAAACTCAATCCCACTTACATTTACATACAATACTCGTACTTTCGGTCCTTCAAAACCACTTCAGTACCCAAACTGCTTATCCTGACAAAAGCTCCAACATCATCGAGTTAACGCCTAATATGGTGGGTGTTCGCACAACTTGCAGGAACTTAGCTAGACGTCCTAACTTTATCTAGAACATCTGAATGCGCTCCTAAGCATGTGGCGTAAGTATGAGCTAAGTTAAGTCAGAGTTTAAAATAGTTGGGCCTCGTAGGTAATTACTCTAACGGAAAACGACTTGTATGTGCTGTCAGTTGGATTAGAAAGAAGAAAGTAGAATTTTATTTTTAATACTTACTGGTTGATGAAAAGTTCCCACTAAAAAGGACGACGAGTAATGTTGCTAGTTTACAAAAAAGTTAAGTGGTAGTGGAAAGGCTTTATCTCAAAGAGTTTGAAAAGTTAATGAGGTTGTTTGGTTGATGCCATAATCACGACGTTCTTCTTAATACGGATTAGTGATAAGTACCGATACAAAAATACTATTGGGAACCCATTTTTTTTCATGATACTTCTGTCGTTAAATAAAATACGTTCCTATACACGTTTAATTGTACATCTATATAAAACGTGTTAAAACTCCACAATCCTTGTCCCCACAACGAAAAAGTTTGGCCTTGGTAAAATCCAAGGCACGCTTCTCTCCAAATACAACCTCATAATGTATTTTTAGCCCAACGTTTTTAGCGAAACTGCCTACAAAATCTCAAGTACAGATACTTGGGGGCCAATCCGTCGAGTCACGAAGTACTCAAATAGTAAGCCTGGGAGGCGAGGACTCATCTAAAAGTTGGTAAAATGCTAGTCACTGAAGGCGTCAGTTTCTTCGCCGTGATTAATGTTCCAACGGGTCTATTTGGTTGCTAAGGAATAATGTTAATCATTGAGGGTAGTGTTGGATGTGGTTGGAACTGGCACCTAGTTATGTTTTGTGTAGTGTAGGTACTAACTAGTGTAGGTTAAGGGTCGGAAGCGTTAATGGCTTGTAGTTTTTTCTGAAGCTTAATTCATATTTCTTCTATTATGGTATGAGGTGAAATCTTCCACTATGCGCACTGAATTTTATTGACCGAGTGAGCAAAGCGTCTCTGTCTCAAGTGTGGCAAAATTTTCATTCGTGTGTCAGTTTGTTGGTACTCCTCTACAGGTCGTATTTTACAACCGATCTAAACGAAACTTGGTATACAGGTTTTCGGACTTTATAGAATTTTTTTTCGTCGGGGATTTTTGATTGGTGGGGTACTTCCTCCAAAAAGGGACAAAAAGGGGGCTACTGGGTCTCTCCACCTTATGAGATCCGATTTCGATGGTTCTATTTTATTTGAAAGTTAGTAACTTTAAATCTCATAAAAATTTGGTGAAGATCTGATGGGGGTCTTCCGCACGATGAGAAAAATAACTGCACAAAATGCAGTAAATTGCTCACTTTTAGATTTCTACCAGTGGAATCGACCTTTCAACTACTATGTAGGGATTGATGGAGCACCTGGGACCACGCTCTCATCACACAACAAGGCTACCGCGATTCTTCTGGTAATTAATTTTGTGGTATATTAATTGTTGTAAAAAAGTTTGTGCTCTTGAGGTCTATTGTTCGCAGAACTACTAATTATAATGATAAATCTGCTATTATTTTTAGATTACATCGATACTTCATCTCGATTAGTACATATTACTATTTTCACGCCATTCGAAATCAATAGGACTAAAGCCATAATTTAAAAAGGCATACTATGTCAACACGACATTGTGTCACGCTGCGTATAACTGTCACTGTCGGTAGAACACAGAATCATTCCAATGGCTACAAAAATGACGATAGCAGCCATAATTTTAGAGTGCCGTTTGACGTGATCAGCACTTGACACGTCAGGGCGTTTGTCACGGTGGTTGTAAATTATTATTTTATTTTATTTATTTATTTATTGGTTCACCAACAATTGTTCACACTGGTTTTATACAAAAGATATCATGCAATGAATTATTATACATTAGTGCAACAATCACTTAAAGGTAAACACCGCATGCATAAGGAAGTTGTACGTGAAGAGAGAAAAAAGAAGCAAACAAATATATTAAATTAAACTAATCTAATTAAACTAATCTAGTTTTGAGTTATCAAATACGCTATTTATAAAAAGAATAAGAGAGAAAAGAATATTTTTGTTATATTAAATATTTGGGTAATTTACCTATTGCGAGTTAGTGATAAATATTTTAAATTTCTATTTTCCAATTACGTTCTATAATCACAGTTGTCGTTTTAGATTTAAAACAAAAATTTAAATTTCCTATTCCTTTCACCAATAAATGTTAAAAACATTTCACTGTGAAACTTTTTGTCAAAAAATACATCAATATTTCAGTTCACAGTAATTACTTTTCTGTAGGTACGCTAAGCTAATCACAGGGCGTCCGCGAAACGACTGTAACAAATATTCGAATATTCACAAAATAAATTGTTCGTATGTGTGTAAAATCCTTTTTCCTAATGAACTGGTGGAGAGGCAGATGTATAAGCGGGGTTTGGTAAAACGTCGTTTATTGCAGTACTGTGTTGTTATAAAAATCGTATGTGTACCACAATGCAAAATTAGTCAGTTTCAATTACAAACATAGAGCCCAAATTTTTTTCAATTGACATTTAGGAATTCTTTGGAACCATCATTGAAGTATTTGTAGATAATATGATTTTACACATTAAATTTTTAGAGGAGCTCGTGGCTAAGTAGTAACTGCCGCACGGGTCGATCCGTCAGGTTAAGCTACGCTTGCCGGGGTTGGTCTGTGGATGGGTGACCATCTTTACATACCGAGACTCCTCCGTGATTCGGAAAGCACGTTAAGCCGTTGGTCCCGGTTGTCATTCGTGGATCTTTGACAGTCGTTACGGGTCGTCAGAAGCCCGAAAGTCTGACAACCAGTCTTACCAAAGGGTATCGTATTACCCAGTTACTGGGTTGTGGAGGTCAGATAGGCAGTCGCTCCATGTAAAATACTGGTATTCAGCTGCATCCGGTTAGACTGGAAGCCGACCCCAATATAGTTGGGAAAAGGCTAGGCAGATTGATTGATGATTTTACACATTAATACTAATAGTACCTAGTGTCAGAAATATTTTGACACACGCTCAAACAAATAAAACGTTTACCCCATTTAAAAGAGATTACATAGACGCACCAAGACAATGTACTACTAAATCCCCTCTACATAGTGACAAGTACAACTTGTCTCATACATGAAGATAAATACTTTTCACAAGAGGGGCTGACACTTAAATATTTTGTGCTCAGTCCTAATGAGGAGTAATCTCGACAATTATGCTGGCACGTACGCTTTGGAGGTCAACGATAATGTGGAGAGACCCTTGCTTTTACGGGGAGAGTGATTATCGTTCTAATTTTATTTTTTATTGTTTTGGGAGAATAGATGCTGGCACAAAGGCGAAGAGGCGGTTAGAAGCGAATCTAATTTCTAATGACTAACAGTTGATTAAACTCCTACGGTTCCTTTCTTTAAATCATCATCCATGATTATTAATGGAATAACGAACAGAGCTATTTGTTAAATAATCAAGACAAGTAAGGCAAGGTAAACTAGTACTAAACCCGTGAAAAAAAACCCTCAATTAAAAACCGTAACGCCAGCCTCACAAAAAACACAAATGCAAATCCCCATTCATTTTCTCATCAGCCAAATCCAACCACAATAAAGAAAAAAAATACAAAAAAATCCCCAACACAGACTAAATTACAATTGGGCACATTCTATAATTAACTGTAATTCGCGTTGGCGGCTTTACTGTAATTTACGAGTTTTAAACTGCTAAATAAATAGGCAATAACGAGCCTGTGGGTGACTCGGAAGTAATGGCGCACAAAGATTATGTTTTCATGGCGCCGGCTTAATGGGAATATTAAAGAGACACATGACTCCACTAACATGCGTTTATCAATCTTTATTAAATACTGTGTAATCTGTAAAACTGATATATTTAGTGGATAGTGATATTTAGGAGAATGTGGCGCCAAGTATGTACCTACTCGAAAAATAGGTTGTAACGAAGTTCTGCAAGGAATGCGGTTTCGTCCAATGAATTTCTCGACTAGAAATATGCTTTTATTCATCACCTAACACACCAGTCAGTTTGACACAGCAATAATGACAATTGGCCAGCAAGATATATTTTCATAAATAAATACTTTATATTATCATAGGGTTTAGACGAGCAAAGTTGGTTTATATGATGAATAATATTATGCTACGTAGGACGTGTCATGTGGTTTGAACACTGTAAGTGACACTTACGAGTACTCTAAAGTAAGACACACTCAGACTCAAATGTATTCATGTAGGCGTAGTAATGCGGATACAAAATATTGTATGAATGCTGAAATAAAAAAGGTTGTAATTTTTGTGCAGCACATTAGTTTGCTCCTTCTTTTTTAGGAATTATTAGTAATTTATTCCATCAATTAAAACGTACTTTGAAAAATCCAAAAACAAAAAAATTATGTCGGCAATCCCTCTAGCAGGGTTGACAGTGTGTCATAAATAATAAACGGTTGATCCCAACAATTTGTTAGAATATTACGGCGAGTGGGCGAGAGCGTGACGGCAATTACATCGCGGATTACAGCGGCGTGACAAACGTCGTGACGGGTAGACGGGTCAAGTGCTGATGACGTCATGTGCCACTCTAAAATTATTGCTGTACTAGTCAAATACTTGATTTTACTGGGTTTTATTGACGTCGGTAAACTTCGTATAAGGAGGCGCATTTCCTACGTACTTATGTGATACTAATAATTTACAACCAGAGCGTGATAAACTGTTCTACCGACAGCGTGACAGTTATCATGAAATATTTTTGACGATGATAGCTTTTTGGGAAATAAAAAAGCATAAAAAGTATGAAACTATGTGAAATACATCAGTCTCCCCCTCAGCGTATTACTAGCGTGATAATATCAATCATATGTACATTCTTATTGATTCATACTCATAAACAAATTGTATGAATACTCTTTGCTGTTTTGCAGTTTTTCCTTATAATACCAGCATGTTACTGTCCTGCAGGGCAAAGGCCTCTTCTCATACAGAGAAGGCACGAGCATTGATCACCACGCTTGCTCAAGACGGGTTTGCGATTTCAGACAAGACGGGTTGGCGATTTCAGACAAGACGGGTTGGCGATTTCAGACCTAACTATAGTCCAGGTTTCCTCACGATGTCTTCCTTCACCACACATTTATTCAAATATTATGTATGTGAGAAAAAATCTACATCTTTTTAATAAAATAAGTGATAGACATAATTTTAATACTAGAAATAAAGATAAAATAGATCAACCATTTTTCAGACTATCTAAAGTAAATACATCTTTTATGGGGTACTGTGTTAAATGTTACAACAGAATACCTTGTGATATATTAGAATTAAATGAAAGAAAATTTAATAATCATATAAAAAGTACACTTTGTAAACAAGCATATTACAAATTAGAGGATTATATCCAAGATAAAAATGCTTGGAAACATGCTGGTCCTGCTCCATAGGACAATTCAGAATCTAGACAAAATCGAACTGGTTGCTAATTTAATTGTATAATTATTTTTTATTATTTTTTTAAACATTTATTTTATTTTATTTTTTGTGATTACTTGAACTCACACACTGACTTATTATTATTAGTATTACTTATTATAATGTTAGAAATATAGTATAATTTTACAATGTTTGTAAGTATGTGAGCACCATGCATCTATCACATAATTAATTTATGTCATTCCTTCATTTTTCATTCTTTTTACCTATCGTGGTATAGTAATCTTATTCTAGGTGCATTGTCTTCACATATAATTAGTGTATACAAGATATAATGTTTTTTTTTTAAGAGTAGCGGTGGAGTTTCTTGCCCATTCTTCTCCATACGAAAACTACCTTTTGGAATGGGCGACTAGAATCAGTTTTATTATTTTTTGTAAAGTTTGACGTTCAAAAGTGCCTTTTTTGTGCCTAATTGAAATAAATTATTTGACTTTGACTTTGACTTCACCGACGTCAGTAATGTCCAAGATAAACTCAGAAAGCATATGAATTGAAAAAGTCACATTGGTACTTGCCCGCATTTGAACCCACAACCTCGTGCACGAGAGGCCAGGCCTTTACCACTGGGCCAACACCACATATGTAGTTCTTCTTTAGATTGTATTATTAAGTAATTTTCCTGCCATTATTTCTATAAAGTATAGCGTGAACATCGCTACGCTCTTCTTTCAACCAAACAGGCAGGGAAATGAGGGCAGTATATTTTATGAGTAATGAAAGTGCCTGTAAAGGGTTTAATTGAAATAAATGCTTTGAGTTTGAGTTTGAATGTAGTGAAAAGAAGAAAGGCAGTAATTTGGGTGTCGCACTTAAACTTCGCGTACATTCGTAAAAATAGTCTCAAAAGATAGATCTCGGTCAAATTAAGATAAATAGTAATCACAGCATATTTTTAATATTGAGTTTTTCCAGAAACACGTTGTTTAAGTGGCTCCGTATAAACAGACCCCATGACAGTAAACCAAAGAGTTTATTATGCAGTAAACCAACGAGTAAATAGTATATGACATTCAAAGATGGCGGAAATGAATAGTTCCAATAATGGGTACTGAAGAGAATAGTGGCACTAGTAGCTGACTTTGAAAATTAAGCCCTCTACAAATTGAACCTCTAGAAGAGCGTCATGTCCTTACGCAATAAACTTCTATGCAAATCAAGCAGTCATAATTACGTTAGGATTGATAAAATGTCTTAATAAGCAATTATAGAAATAGGAATGACGTGCAGTCAGTTAATTATCCGTGCAACTGCAAATCATCTTGATAGAAAAAAAAAACAACATGACGTGTTGGATCATTCAGTCCTCTTCAAAATGGTTAAGCTAAATGGTGCTGATCCACGCACACTGTTGCCGGCTGTGAACTAAATAAGCCATGGCTTGTCTTATTTAGTAATCTAAAGTGTGTGTGTGTCTAAGTGTGTGTGTGTCTAAGTTTGTGTTCTTTAAGCATTTGCTTAAAGATTGAATAAAAAAGGGGTGAGAGATTTGTTTTATTTTCCTTTACACTGATCGCCTTACTAGTATGTGGAATTCACCTATAAGTAATAAGCATCTGGTAGGCCCACTCCAGATATTTTTGACGATCCTAAGTCAGCCTCTCCACCAGAGATGTGCTAAGCTGCTTAGCGATGGATGTGTATCCAATAGGATCGTTTGATTTCCCTAGCATAGTTTGGTATAATTCTGCTCGAATAGGGTTTTTAATAAAACGAAGTACATACACAAATGTAGTATCGTAGGTTAGCTTAGAGACCTCACACATTCCTTAAGGAAAGACGGTTCCTTAAGGAAAGGAAGGTTATTTCCCACGTTTTAAAAATATAGGTACATTTTAAACTGGTTCCAGCCGCTCTCGCACCTAGTGGCGACCTAGTTGTGCCACATCATGTAGTTACTTACGTTGCTAAATCAAGTAAAGCCCTACTAGGTTTATACGCCAATTGCTATTTAAATCGAAAGTCGATATTTAACTAATTGTGTATAAAAATGCCTGACAGAAAATGATTAGCAATGAAAAGTTTACTTTTCTGTAGGTACGTAAGTGTAACGAATGAGCTGTTTGCCCCGGAAAAGTTTTTTTATTTTTTGTTAAGAAATATATGAAAAACTGCTCATTAAATTAAAATAGAAATTAATTATTTAAAAATCTAGGTTTAATGTGCTTTAAATGCACCATATGTAGCTTTTGGAATTGTTCGTTTTGGTTAGGGTATGCATGTACGAGTACCGTATACGACTTTGGTCATGGTCATTTACCGACAGGAAATCTAAATTGAGAGCGAAGATCTTTAAATTCAATTTTGATTAATATGATTAACGTTTAGAAAAAAAATTGTAATCATGTCAGATTACGGCTTGGTAATGGTTAGGAAGCGACATAGAAACCTGTGAAAACTGTTGCGTAGGTATATGATACATTACGTTGATACAAGCGTTACTAACAGCTACTTCAAACCCTTATATACATAGTTGCTATTTAACTATATCAGACCTAAAACCCTACCACACCTCTTAAAGACAAGTCCCTCCCTAGACAAAATCCTCAGACATTACAGCGCTTATTAAAAAAATACTACACTTCCAAGCCAAGTGTCACAGTCCGCAGGCGTCCCAAACGTGCCAAATTTATGGCACTAGCACGATAAGGGTCCGGATTATCACGTCCCTTGCACGTCCCGCGTGACAAGCGGGTCTGCGGGAGCCGGCGGGACGGACAGGCAAACTTAGTACCTACTTATTTGATGTGTACTTATTAAGGGCTAAGCTGACAGAGAGTAAACGCTGCCATTCAGACGATGGTATAAATCAGTGGATCTTCTTTTTGAGTTAAGATGGCGGAGTGAAATTTTTATCGAGATTTTTTGGGATGCTGTTTTGTTATGGCCGGAAAATACAACGAGATGTCTCCATCGACTATGGAAAGTATTAAAACAGTGTATTTTTATAATCGCTTTGACCTGTAGTACAAGCAGATCATGTAAAGTGTGTGTAGTGAATATCTTAAGTTCTCATCGATTTAAAACTACATACTGTATTTGCCGGGCTCTTTAGAGTTATGAAAGTGGAAGAAAAGTAGCTGAAGAAAAGGTGGACGGTCGGTTTATGTTGTCCTTATAGCGAGATGCTTTTTTTCGTTATTATACTGCAAACTGTCAAGTTCTTGTAAGTTTTAATGTAACTCGGAAACTATAGTTACTTATTATAGTTCCAAAAGTGAATGAAACGACAACACAGGCTCTGCTAAACGCATTTCCCATCCAAGTTTCCCCAGAAACCTTGAACTGATACAAAATTCATCTAGATACTCAACATTGAAGCTTCCCGGGCAGGTGATCATAAGGCTCGTGTACAATAACGGCGATCTATTAATCTTGCCCCTCTGGCGCTTTTGTTTAGCGGGTCATGGGAGATAAGGGCGCTATTGTCTGTGCCAAGCCTTATATCTATAGCTGTCAATGTGTGTATCACCCGCTTTGTTTGTGTGAGTGGTGGATGGATTATTTATCTATTGAAGTTGCGTTTGAAGTTATTGTGTCTTTATTTTGTGGGATCCATTAGACCGTCACACCTGATATCTACGTTTTACCAGTCCTTTTTTAATATTTTATGGGACGAGCCTATTGTCATTTACATGGCCTGCCATGTAAATGACAATAGGCACCAATCTACGTTGCCGGGCAGTTCTTGATAATTTATTTGCCCGACTCAGGTGACAAACTCAGTGAGTTTCGCGCTTATTTTTAGCAAAAAAAATATACAAATAGATAACTTTTGACTTAAACATCGATTTCTAAAACCACCTCAAAAATTATAAAAGGAAATCAAACATTGCTTATCAGTATTAATAATCACACTTAAGCTACCTCTGTAATTATAATACAATTAATAACAACCCTGTAAATTAATAATAATAAAATTTATGTACGACGCAGCAGGCCGCTCGGGTAATTAAATTAAGTATCAATTATATTTAATTGTAATTGTATAACCTATGTAGGCCAATATTACTGGCATATTTTATCAGATGAATTTGCAATTACATGATGTAAATCTTTGTAAGTAATGAACATTGAAAAAATGGAAAATTGTACTTATTGCAATTGGATTACGAAAACACTGAAATCTAGTGACCCTTCATGTATAATCATAACTAACACACACACACACACATGCACTTCCTCACTTACTTCACCACTACATCATTCACACACGTTGTTCCATTTCACCACTCATATTTACACACATTCCCACATCCATAACTCATATCTTCTAACTCACTCAAACCCTAGCACTCTCTAACGGTACTTACTGAGGCGAAATATAGTAGTAAACTAGTGATACACTAATGTCCTAAGATAAAATTAGAATGATCCCCTCATCACTATCCCCTGAGATACAGGTTCCCGCCTAGTTCAAGGGCTAGGGTCAATACTCTGTGCAACTTATCCTGATCACCACAAAAATGAAAAATACCTACTTGTACACAAGTACCTAATTGAGTAACTGTAAGTTTAAATGGTGACATTTTGATTTCTGCGCAATGTTATTCATTCATTCGTATTGGGTTGCATGGTGGGCTATGGCCCACTCTCTCTTTTACAAAGAAGAGGCCTGAGTCGCAGCAGTGCAGTGGGAACATTTATTGGCTGTTAAAATGTTTGAGCAAGAGTGCAACGGCCAATGCAATATGCTGGCCGTGCAATGGCGTGCAGCTGGAAAACAAATGAATAACGGTGGGCAACAGCTATAAACAAGTGACACAGGTATATAAAGAAATACTATGGTATAGCTGCCTTTTCAGTAAAGGTACCATTCAGTACCCGACCGCAGGTAGCAACTGCACGCGACGTGTCGCTGTAGTCATGATTCCGAACCCGACCGCAGTTGTCAGCAGCCCGTATTCCAGTCGGTAGATAAAAAAACGTGTTATCGCTCGAGCGTTGGCGGCACTACTGGTCTGCGGTCGGGCTGCACGCGTCACCTGTCACTCGCCCGTAGCTGCCAACGACGTGTCGCTAGCTTGGGAAGGTATTTGATATCAATTCATTGAAGTTAGTCGTGTCACAGTGAGACGTCGCCTGCAGTTGTCTCCTGCGGTCGGGTACGAAATGGTACCTTATGACAACGTCATCAACAATGCTACGAATAAAATGACGATTCAAAATTCAAAATTCAAAAGTCATTTATTCAAACTAGGCTGAGAATCAGCACTTTTCGAACGTCAAAATTACATAAGACACCCTTCACCACTTCCTAGTGCTTTTGCTGGGAAGAAGAAGTGGTGCAACAAACTCCCCAGCAGCACAGCTGTCTGTTCAGTTAGGAAAAAAAAATGATTCTATACAATAATTTATAAGATAATTTACATTACGCAAAACACAATTTAAATTATAAATTAATAGCCATATGACAGCTAGCACACGCCAATATACCAACCAAAAACATCGAGAACTATACTCAAGCAGAAATAAAAATAACTAAACGTAAACAATATCTAAAAAAAGAAAATAAAGCCTCCAGGCATAAAGGGCGTGCCCGCTTACATAGAGCTGTAACAAGTATAATTGATAAACTAGGACCATCGAGGTAAAATAAATAATTGTCGAGGTCGCTAGCTAACCATATATTGCAATACAACTCATAAAAAAAAACATTGTAATGAGTAGACTATGTCAACAATAAATTAAAATAAATTGACATAAAAAGTAAAGAAAGAGTAAGATGATGGAGTGTCGAGATAGGACAACAGCACAGAGCATAAAATAACACTGTCATAGAAGAATAGAGATTGTTTTATACCTGCATGGCACGTACAGGCAATATACTGTTTAGTAAGAATCTACAGTAGAAATTTACAAAGTGAAAGGAAGGAAGAGTTGAGCCCATTTCTCTCACAGTTTGTGGCATAAATTGTGGTTTCTTTGTAGCAACGTTTTGTCAATTTCTATTCCGCTGTATGCCTATATCTCTGTGCCCTGTAGGTGTTTATGTATTACCCTGCAATCAGGATTTCGTGGAGCATGAATGTGTTACTTGTCAACGACAAATTTGTGCGCGGCCTTAATAAATTTCACTTTGGGTTAAGATATAAGCGATGTGACTAGGCAAGCTATGCCCACCTGGTGATCTTTTGGATAGAGCTTTAGGTAAAAGGGTAATTAATAGTTCCGGCCTTCCTTAGCAACGTGTTCCAAAGACATTAAATATAAAATTATTTATTCACTGTTAGACAACGCACAGACTAAATCGCTGGGCTTAGAAGTCTAAAATTTTACACACCTACACACATTTTGCAATTTTGTTAAAGGGAGCACCAAGGATTTTTTTCCTCCCCTGAAAGTGTTAAATATGGGATGTAAGTTTGTATAGATGTTAGTTTTTTTGACGATAACAAATAAAATAAGGTACATGGCTTGTGTTTTCATAAAATTTCGAATTCACAAGCGCTTTTAACAACATTATTTTTATAAAGAGCCATAACTTTTTATTTTCAATAATAATGTTTTTTTTTTTAAAGAAACTATTTACTTCAATCAATCTGCCTGACTAGCTCGTGCGTGGCTAAGTAATAACTGCCACACGGGTCGATCCGTCAGGATAAGCTACGCTTGCTGGGGTTGGTCTGTGGATGGGTGACCATCTTTACATTCCGAGACTCCTCCGTGCCTCGGAAAGCACGTTGAGCCGTTGGACCCGGCTGTCATTCGTGGATCTTTGACAGTCGTTACGGGTCGTCAGAAGCCCGAAAGTCTGACAACCAGTCTTACCAAGGGGTATCGAATTACCCAGTTACTGGATTGCGGAGGTCAGATAGGCAGTCGCTCCATGTAAAATACTGGTATTCAGCTGCATTCGGTTAGACTGGAAGCCAACCCTAATATATTTGGGAAAAGGCTAGACTAGTAATGTAGTTGATTTGATGTTATTTTATCTCCTTTTTGATCCAGAAGACACTGAGATCCCCGCTCCCGCTTTCGCTTCTAACTCACACGTAACAAGCTCTTGGAAGCTTACAAATGTAAACCATTTTTTATCGAAAGTAGGAGCATGAAAAGAATTCGAGTCGTTAAAGAAAATGGTCGTGAATACCATAAATAGCTCTCTTTGACACGTTTTTACTTACTCATGTAAGTACTCGTATATTGCTGAATATTTTGCCAACGGATTTTGTTATGGAAGTTGATGACAGGTCGGATATTTTTAAATAATTCATGTCGGTTCAGGAACTCATAATCTACTTACTATCATTTTAAACATGCTGAGGTTGGCTTTGTAAAGAGATGCGGATAAATACCTAAGTTTAGAAAATACCTACTCTTATAAATGTCGTGGCCAGATCTTAAAATTGACCATTTTATGAAATGAATATCAACCACTGGTCACATCATAATATGGCCTGGCCAGATCATTGAATACTCAACGTTTAATGACATGGACAGTTAAACGCACGACTACTTCATGATGTGGTCAAACATTAGTGATCATATCGTAAAATAGTTAGATTATCCACCGGTAGAGGCGTTGATGTCACTTTGTTTTTGTTGTGCATCATGGCGGCGGCATACAACAAATCAAACAAAGTACCACACAAAAAAAGTGTATGGACTTTTATTGGGTTTCCAAATATGATATAATGGAAAGCGATCAACTTGGAAGTAGCGCTCGCCGGCCGCTGTCACGGCGTGAAATGCAACACAAATGCACATACAAGCACTTAAAAATAGTTTCTAAGAATACAAATTAACGCCGCTTATGTGGCACCCCGACCAAATGGTTAACCTAACCCAAAGGGTTGGGTTAGGTTAGAACTGTGACATCAGCCGAGGGTCGCGGAAGTATCTGCGTTCCCGCGACCCCCGACGTAGGTGTGAGATGGAACACCGGGGTGGTTTTTAGTCAGTACGAGTCTGACAGACCCCTCCGCCCGCCCCAGGGCGGAGGACATCCATGAGGATTTTCCACCCCGAGAACAAAAAAAAAAAAAAAAAAAGGTTAGAACTGTGACAGAACGCGCGCGAGCCGAGCGAGCGAAGCGAGCGGTGCCACGGCAGCGGTCGGCGAGCGCTACTTCCAAGTTGGTCGCAGTTACTTGTCAGAGTTCGAACATACGACGATAATATTCGCGACCGTTACCTCTGGGCCACCACTGCTCTATGAGATGATGAATAAATAATTAAATCAGTTCTGAGGTCTGACAGTTTTTAAAAACCTTCGTTCATTTAAACACTGCCTTTGCAGAAATGTAACGTCAATCCGATAACATACATAAGTACTGTCTTTACATTCAAACGTAAAAAAACTTAAGTACAACTTTAGCATCAAAGCCAACATCTATCCTAACTTCCAAGTTCCAACCAATACCATATAAAGCTCAACATAAACCTTTAGATGAAGTTTCTTTTAAGGCGAAACAAAATGCTTGAGATAAGATTGATCACCCACTGAGGCATAAACTAAGGACCGAGTGGATTCTTCGCAATTTTCTCTGATTGATGTAAACCGGCATTGTTCGGTCTAGATCGGTTTTATAGAATGTGTGTCTCTTCATTGTGGATCAGTATGGAAAGCTGTAAGATGTAGATGTTTTACGCAGTTTCAAAAGAGAGAAAAAAGTCGCGTTCAAAATTGGCAAGGATTTATTTACCTAACCGTTTTTCTGCCCAGCCATTTGAGAATACATGACCTCATGCATGTAGTGGGCTCAGGCGTATACCACGATATATAATCTATAATATAGGCCCCATGTAAAAGTGGACGAGCCTACTGGAAAAAATCCGGTCTCAAGTCTGCTACTAAGCATTGCCTGATAAAACAATTTAATACCACTTTGCAAGATCCGAAAATTGAACCTGCAGAACTAGACAGAATTCGCACTTGCGACAATTAGACCAGAAAAACTAGACTAGAAAAATATCCAGCCCAACTCGCCTCAACTTTGAACTTTTCAATTAAAACGCCCGCTAAATAAAAAACTAATCTATTACTCTTTAAGTAGACTGTTACTGAAGGAGATTACAAATAAAAAGTATTTTTTAATTTCGCTCTTCTAAGTGGGGCCGTAATTATGCTTATTTGAGGCCAACTTGAGGCCGGGCCAAGTTAAGACCAGAACAAGTTACAACTTGATTTTAATCAAGGCAGCAAATAGGGTGTAATGACTTAAACGTAGTTACTATTACGGTTAAAAGTAAATAACATTAATTTTCTTGGAAGAAGTTAAGCTAAAACTTGCTTGTATTAAGACGGGTTCAAAGGGTTTCATTATTCGGGGGTCACCAGTTCACGACATTTTCGATTTGGTACTTTCAATAAAAATAAAAATAAATCGATATCTTCTATAACAAGTGAAATTACATTAAAATTTAAAAAACCCCGACATAATCATTTACTCATTTCTCTTTCTTACTCCATCACAAGACCCTGTTCATCATCTATCTGTAACTTATTCGTTGAGACCATTCCAATAAGCCCAAACACGATACCTGTGCTGTAAGTTGGTAAGGGAGTTTGGTATCCTGCAAATTCCAGGTGATGCATCGCTGCAGCATCAGTTCAAGGTTACTATGTTCTTCTAATATAATTGAAGTAACAGTATACCAAATTTCAAATCGATCTGACCTGTGGAACACGCTCACATCCATTCATCATCTAGAAAAGAGTTGATAATCTTCAAACTGCTGAACCGATTTTGATAAAACATGTTTAGCAACCGTTGCTAGAAAACCTGCTTTCAAATAAAAAACCGCATTCAAATCGTTATACCCATTTAAGAGCTACGGTGCCACAGACAAACCACACACATAGCGGTCAAACATATAACACTCCTCTTTTTGGGTCGAGGGTTAAAAAAATGGGAATAGTTCATTACAAGATAGATGTGAGTGGAAAAGCCTGGAAGGGATGCCCTAGAAGGCCGTATACTGACCTTATTGGTGATGTTCTTCAAAAAGGTCAAGTGCGTAGTACTCACAACCGGCGTGCGTTTATGAACGTAAACGAGGCAAAAAGAGTACGTAAGGATCGTAGCAGGTGGCGTTCTGTAGTTTCTGCCTACCCTCGTGGGAAAAATGCGTATGTATGTATGAAATAATAGTTTTAGATTACATCGATGAAAATTTATTAATCGAATAAAAAAGTTAAGAGTAACAACCAACTTAAAGTTAGAAAGGGAATAATGCATGGCTATCCTATACTATTCAATAAGCAATATTTGTAATCACGTTCTGGAAAACGGCTCTAACGATTTCGATGAAAGTTGCAATATACGGGGGCGAAAAATTGGTCTAGCTAGGTCTCATAATATCTGGGACGATTCGTTTTCTCCGTATTTTCAACCGAGCAGAGCTCGAGAGAGCCCAGGTACTGTTCTATGATTTGCATAAATTCGAAGTTCTTTCATTAATCCAATAAAGGTCTGTAACTTAAGATAATAGGCCATAAAGAAACTTAGACGCTACAATACATTTAGAATAAACTTCACCAAAATTTGCATTCAGTTCGCCATAAAAAATTACTCCGATCATAACAAGTTTTTAACGTGTTCCACCATAAAATATTTTACGTATAAACTTAATTACAATTTGGTTGAAGCAAAACTTGCATTTATAATAAATAAGTTGGTCAAGTAATAAGAATACTGAAAGAGATGATTAAAATTGTAATCAGTTTGGTCGAGGTGAAATTAATTATTAATCCGCTTGGGTATCAATTTTTACTGAATGAAATTGTGGAGTATAAAAGTTTAATTACGAAGAAAATGTATGCGCTGGCGTAAAGTGCATCACGAGTTTATTTTGGGTAGAATGTTATGAAAAGCGTACATTTTAATTATGTACAATTAACGAGTTTTTATTTGGCACATAAATAAATAACAAATTCGCTATGGAGCGGGCTACGCTCGGGGTTTCTTTGGAGGAGAGAGATCGCGTATCGGCAAGTGTATTGTGGCAGCCCCCCAGCTAGATGGGCTGACAAACTTATAAGGTGGCTGGGACAGACAGGGCGTTGTGGCACAGCCAGGGAGAAGCCTGTCTGACAAAAGAACACAGCGTAAATTATATCAAACCTCAAACGCTACTCATTGTACAAGTTAAGCTCTTTCTGGTTAATTAATGCTGTCGAAAATAGTATCTACCATTTTCAAAGAATGACTCCTTGAGCTGAATATAAACTAAAAATACAAAGAACTGGTTATTCGAAGTACGGATTATTTTAACTTATTATAACAAGTTCATGATAATAAGAGTATTTGCAAAACCGTTTTCGTTAGAAGTCGGTGAAAATATCTTACTTTAACAAAAAGTTGATAACTTGTCTGGGAAAACGAGTTATAAATAAACATAACGTAGTGTAACCGTCTCAACTTACAATAAGCATAAAGCATAAGCATAATCTGCCTATAATTTCCCACTGCTGGGACGGAGTTCTCCTCTCGGTGAGACTGAGTGGGCCGCAATCCACCACGCGGGCCCAGTCCGGGTTGGTAGATGTCACATGTCTTCAAATTTTTGGTTTGTGTTTTCCTTCACCGTTTTGGGAGCAGGTGGTGATGAAATAATTTATACAAAGTAAAGCGCAGTACGTCGTAGATTCAAACCCCAGACAGGCTTTCAATAAGGTAAAGTTATACCTAGTTACACCTACCTACACATAATATTAAAATCTTCATAAAATATGACGTGTCTATCAAACTCTCCGTAATTAAATGTTTGAAAACCTGAAAACGTGAAGGTACTACAATTACAGCTATGAAATCAGTGGCTCCAAACAAAAAGGTAACAACTCCAAATTGATAAAAAAGCATAATGCTTTAATTTAACTCATTCTACCAATATTCCTCTTAAACATGTTTTTTTTTAAATTACTTTATTCATTGAATAATTTCTGTCGTCAGTTAGAAGAACAGCGGCATACATAATTATCAAGCTATAAATTTCCAATAGAAGCAGACCTCGCATTGAATAGGCTTTCTGTACCTACTGTGATCTGCTTGTATGGGAATTGTATAAGTATTAAATGTCTTCGAGCGTACGTTCTTTTGTCTAGAGCCACTGAAACATTGTCCTGTATAAAATCAATCAAACCTGAAAAAAACACAAAATCTTTATAAGTTTGGTAAAAAAGCAAGCGCTACTGACCGACAGGTCACCCCCGTAGAAGGGGTGGATGACAAAGGTCTCGTTGCCGATGTGGATGACGCCCGACACTCCGTTGCACGTGTGGAATGCTGCTGATGCCCCTGGGTAGTCCTTTACCGTGCCGTGGTAGTAGCAGTGTTCGATTTCCTGCGAACAAAAATATATTATATTTATGACTGTTCGAAATGATAAAAGAATCTTGTCATTCTCACTCACGATCACGAATGCTCTTCCTCCTTGATTTTTTTCTACTACAAACTTATAAATACACATAACATCACGCCTTGTTTCCCCGAAGGGTTGGGCAGAGGTGTACCTGTGGTACACCCACATTTCGCCAGTTATGTTTTTTAAGTCCCATGTTATAGGTGGCGAGCCTATTGCCATCAACCGGGCACAATTCCAGACTCCAGACTACTACTGAGAAATTCCTGTTGGAAAAACCCAATTGTACTTCTACCCAATTCTACTATCCTCTTGATATCAGGACGGCCACCAGTCGGTATGCATTTAAGCGGAAATTGCAAAGATTTTTGTCAAAATAAATAGAGTAGAGTCATCTCAACACCTCTCTCCCTTGAATTTGTATATATGATGTATATATATAATATAAGTATATATTTTATTAAATATATATGTATGTGTGTGTATTATAATTATTTATAATGATATATTATAATTAAAAAAATGTATTTTCTTTGCTCCTCCCAAACAGAGCACCTGCCATCTAATCTCTTCACCACCCTTGGTTGGACTGGTAGAGAATGCCTAAGGCATTAAGTCCGCCTTTGTACTTTTTTTAGTGTGAAAAGTTTAAATAAATAAATACTTAGCCTGATTTGGGAATCAAACCCAGGACCTCATGCTCAGCAGTAGCGCTTGCGACCGCTAGACCAACGAGGCAGTCACACAAGACATAAAAAGGTCATTCGAGGCTTATAAATAAATAAATAATAATAATAATAATGTGTGTCAAAGAAGTTAATAATAAGTAGTATAACTTCTGTCAATACTGTCAACTGAGTCAACTTTGTAAATTATAGTTTTTTGGTTTTTATATTTATGGTATCATATGCAGCCTATAATGTTCTCCCTCGGTCACAGGCCTCCTCTCTGCGAGAGGGAGGGGCTGTTATCCACCACGCGGGCCCAGTGCGGGTTGGTAGATATCACATGTCCTTGACTTCAAGAACCTTTCATCGTTTCCTCACGATGTTTTCCTTTATCGTTTTGAGAGCAGTGGTGATGAAATTATTTTACACAAAGTTAAACGCCTGCATGGGTTTGAACCCACGACCAACAACTCGTTAGTTGGGGCCGCTACCACTGCCTGGGCCAGCGCTGCTCTTCCACCATTTATTGCAGCACTTTTATCTCTTAATTACGATTAACAAAATCTAGCCCTAGCTAATCATGGTTTACATTTGGGGGACCAAATCGACGTGGAGAATAAACAAATGGTAATTTTGCTATAGAATCAATATTACCGTGATCACCACGCAAACAAATGCTTTGCTTCACGACATATTTTCATCCACGTACAGGAGAATACTTCGATTACATAATCAGCATAATATATTTTTCTCGGGTTTTGTTAAAGTCTATTTTGCGAAGAGAATAAGTAAAAGGTCTGAGATTGATTTAGGTATTACCGAGGTAAAGCGAAACCATATTCCCAAAACACGAGATCCAGAATTTAATCGCAAATCAGTACACAAAAGCCGGGATTTCCATAAAGGATTTCTAAATATAGCATTGAATATGGTCGCAATATAAAAAGTGTAAGAATTCAATAAAATATTCTTGTGGAGCAATTTCGTGCGCTGAGAGATCTCCTAATTTGTCATTCACGAGTATCGTCCTCTAACAGGAGGGAAAAAGATGCTATGTAAGTGTGGGGCCGGGAAACCAGCGATTAGGACGGATGATGTTTTACAGGCGACAGTTGGTAATAAAATGATGATTATAGCATACAGCAACTTGTAATATAAACTACTTAAAAAACGTTTTTTTTTTGCATTAAAAGTCAGGGAAATTAATTGTTAAGCCAATTGACAGCCTACGTCAATTTGTCATACAACTGTCAAAGAATGACAATTGCGATTTGACTATGTGGACAGTTTAAGTTGGTATTCAATTTGAATAACAATTAACTTGAATCATTTTATCTATTGCTTTTATGAGCGTTATTAATAACTAACTAATTGACTTTTGTTGTCTATCATAAACTGCAACTTACAACAGAGCAATAGTTACAAATAAATTAAACCACCTTAAAATTAAATAACATCATGCAACAAAAAGCTTAGAATTAAAAATAAATATTTCTCCGAATTATAACATTGAGATATCTATGCAGAAGGAAGGTATTTCTGCAGTGACCGCCACGTAGCGTTCGCAATTTACCGTTGAGTGACGTCACTGAAAAGTTATTTATGAATGTAAGTTGGTATGTTTCCCCAGAGCGTTTTTTAACACCGTAAAGTCAAACCCTGCTGCCATAATTTTCATGACAGTCTGTCAGTCAGTCATCATTGTCACCTAGGAAGCCGTGGCTTTGAATCGGAAGCGCACGGGTGTGATAATCTTTGTATCCTTAAAACGCTATGCTATCTCAACCCGCAAATTTCAGGGCCATCACGTAAAAGCCTCACTCGCAATTAGACCGCGTTCTTTTTTTCGCTCAGTGGCGAATGGAACGACTGAAAGACCGGACCGCACGCTCACAAGAAATCGGAAAGGTTTTCATTCATTCAATGTGAATGGTACACTTCGAGTGACGTTGTTTTGACATATTTTTTTCGTATATTTTGTTATTCTAATCTGTGACTTATTATGTTTATTTTTAAATTTCAATACGTAGACAACAAGAACAGTGAAGATATTTTATGAAATGGATTTCCGTTTTAGCTATCATAGAGAAGTTTCACATAAAGTCAGTACAAAAATATTTCATAATCGTTTGTAACAGATTAGGTTTTTTTAAATACCTGTAAATGACTATTTGGAGCAATGAAGAACGGGAAAGTTCACTCATCCTCTATAGAAAAGGGAGGATCCTCCGACCAGACGGGTGTCGTGTGTGGCAGGCAACAGCCCAACGATTGATGTCGGAATGTTATATATATGTCGATCGCGCGGTAAACTCTAATTGCGCAATGCAGGATTTTTGTGTGATGTCAGGATTTTGTATGACGTCAAATCTTTGATGCGTAGTTCGCATGTGGCATGTATACAACTGTGTAGAGAGCCTTTTTTTAACATTGAAAACCATTTGTACAAACTGCAATATTTTGTTCTATCCGTCTTATTATTTGTAGAAGGTTTTTAATGCAAATTACAATCTTGATAAGTTATTAATAATTCACGGTATTTTACCAAGCAAAGTAGAATAATGTTGAGCCAGTTTTCAAACTGACCATTTTGGGACATCAATGGTCCTCGTTTATCAGAACTCAGAAGCCCCACCTAACCAACAACCATACCTTATAACTAATGTTTTACATTTTCTAAGAGAACACCTCAATAGTTCCAACTCTATATCAAGTCCTCCGTACCTATACCATAAGACGCTTCTCACTTGGGACGGCTAGTTATATGAAATTCTTTCGCCTGCTCCTTTAGCGCATCATCAATCATTTCAGAAGTACTTGGTCCTTGTTTTTCTTTTAACACAATATCGCGGGATGATGTAAAAAATATTTCTTTGGAGCAATTGCCAAAGTCGCTAGTCATTGTATGAAAACTAGGCTATAAAAAAAATGTCTAAAGTTGAGTTGTGCTATTTTTGACAACCCTTTTTCTTAGACGCCTTTTTTGACGGTTTAGCTCGCGTGGAAGTCGGAAATTATCCCATGGAAACGTACTACCGGGATAAACATTGCAAGTTAAATAAAAGCTTTTAAAAAAAGTATCTTAAGTGTTAATCCAGGTTATAAACTATCTGTCTGCCTCATACAAATCCTATTAGTAGCAAGGGCTGGTTTGTACCTTGGGCAGAGGCTAAGCATTGCCATACAACTTGGCAATGCGGCCAGTCTCTTGGGTACATTACCAGTCGACAGCGATGCGAATGAATTTATCGACGCTATATTTTAATTTTTCAATAGTTTTAGTTAAGTTAGTTTATTATTTTGCTAATTTTATGTCTATACTTATATAATAAAATAAATATTAGTAGCATAGCATAATGATTGAATACTATCGTGAATTCGTGCAAACCTAGTACTTTTTGTTAGGTTACTGCTCAGAAATTGTGAATAACATCTAATGATTGAAATAATATCTTGAATTCATGCAAGCCTTCTACTTTTTGTGCCATGACCAAGTTTGGAATAATATTTTTCATGCAAAGTTAATACCCTCTTTTCGCCCCTTTAATGGTGGAATTTTCAAAAACCCCTTCTAGATTATAAAAGGAAGCTGTGTGCGGAATTTCACGTTCTTAGTCCCAGTAGTTTCGGCTGTGCGTTGATATGTCAGTCTGTCAGTCAGTTTCTCCTTTTATATAATTATAAACATAGGTACTTTTATAAGTATTTTAATGTATATATGAAATAAAGTAGTTAGCTGTCAACAAAAAAATATCTACGAACTTCAATGACCCTTTTTTTAACCGACACCGTAAAAGGGCTTAGGTTTTGATTAGTAAGTAGCGTAATATTTATGGCATTGTAGTAGGGTATTGTTCAGCCTCAGCATAATTCGTTTATAGGCTTTTTGGTATATAATTCGAGTATTTTAACGATGAAAGCACTGATGCTATATGTTCTATTACTTCTCGCTAAGTGTCCAGTGTGCTGTGTATGTGTGTGTGTAAGTACTGTATCCAACAAAGTTTATTGAGTAAATTCTGCTCTAGTCCAGTCTAAACTTACATGACGTGAGTCTGTTAATTTCTCAGTGTGTCTATAAAATATTAAATTGCTGGTTAATGCTACGCACAGTATAATATAAAGTTACAAAGAATATACAAGTGTCGTATGTTTCGAAGATTTAAGGGTTCATTTCATGAAGTCCACGTAAACCAGAGTTGTGATCAATCAATGCCTATTCCTTCTGAATATAAAAAGAGGCTTTTCCCTGCAGTGGTGTAACCACACTTAAATAATATTATTAACTTAGAGCACGTTCACCACCCACTTATCAAAAAGAATTTCACGCTGTCACACCGTTACTAGTTGAGAAAACATTTTGCGACACGACCGCTTCCATTTTTCATCTGTAAGTACTGTGGTGTAATTATCACCCCCCTCCCCCTTTTCCCTTGCTGTCCGCTATAGGGCGACGGGGTGTGAATTTCTTTGGCTAGTGTGTTTCATTTTTCATAAATTATTTCAGTGTGGTTACATTTTTCATTTCATGCAACTGTCAAAGAATGACAGTTGTGATTTGAATACAAGGACAATTTAAGTTGATAGTCAAGTTGATAAATAATGAATTTCCCTGAGTATGTCTATGTTATTTTATGACTTTGGTGGTATTTATATTGAATTAATTGAAACAATCGCTTACCTATGTAAGTTTTATATTTCTATGCCGATTTCAGCTACTGGAACCATTTCTTTTTTTGAGGGCTATGGGCTACAAGCGTGTGCTTTTAAAAGGCTTTTTGGAGCCTATTTTAGTAGTGAAGGTACGTGCAAACTGCGGATAAGTTAGTATTCCATGATGGTAATAGTATTGTATGTTGGAGAGTAAGTCACCGTGACTTACTCTTGAGGTGGTCTTGTCTGTTGTTAACAACTCTCTTCCACTAGTCTTAAACAAATTGGATTTGTTATTGAGTATGATTGTGTTGTACGTTTGTAAAAAGTAAAAAGTTTACGAACGCAGTGTACCTATAAATGCTATAATGATTCCTACGTGGACTGTCAACTTTTATGAGTGATTGTTGTTATTTTAGTCTCATTCCATTTGAATGCTAGTTGTCTATATCAGGCTTTTAATATACATTCAGGTAATAATTGAATTGAATCATTTCAGTATTTCCCTACGTGGCAGAATTTTCTGACTTTCCTTTTATGTAACTTTAATATATTCGGAACAAAAGTAAAAAAATATCTGATTACTTACATAAGACAGCACTCCAACAATATCACCCAAAATTACCTTCATCATCAATTGGGCTGACAATTACAAAAAAAAAATATGAAAAGAAAATTTCTCTCTCGAAACAGAGGGTATCGCACTTATACTAAATTAAACAAGGTGTAGGGAAAATTCAATCTAATCTAAACTTCCTTCAATCCAATTTGAATTTCCTCACCTTACCTCCCCCCCTACCACCCCCTAAATGGTCCTCTGTGTAATTTATCCCAGCCCTTGCTGTCAATTCGTGCACTGACTTTAAGATTCCATACTATTCCTAAGTACTATCTGTTTGTACCACCTGATAGTAGTTTGGAATACACAAAATTCTGTGAAAGAGATTGTAGTCGGTGCTGTGACTAAATTGGAACTACACGCCACAGGTGACGATATAATGCGTCTGAAGTAATTTGAGCAGTTACTAAACTTGCTGCCTAGTTGGTATTTTCGCAACGTCAGCTGGTTTCGTAAGTACGTGTTAACCGAGAGAAGTTTTCACAGTAAAATGGGCAATATAAGCAGCATAATCATGTTTCCACTTCTGGGACACAGGCCACCTCTCTTCGACCGAGAGGGAGTGGGCTGTGATCAACATGACATCGAATTTTTGGTTTAGGGACATGGCCGGTCTCCTCGTGATGTTTTCTTTCACCGTTTTGAGAAATGATTTACACAAAATGCCTGGGTTCGAACCCACAATCTACAACTCGTAAGTCGGGGCCGTTACCACTGGGCAACATTTCTTGATAATCACTTCGAAAGTATGTATAATATAATATTTAAACATTAACATAACTAGACGTTAGGCCGAGTGTGTGTTTGGGTAAAGCTTTGTAACAACATAGCCAAATGTTATTATAGCCAAACAGATTTTTTTTATGATCATACAGTTTAATTATTTTCTTAATGTCCCTTAGTGCAGACCGCACCAAGTGCAAAGGGAACTGATAGAAATCCGACTACTGAGAAAACAAGAAGTTTGCCGAGGGACATTAAGAAATTTGTTGTACTGTACTTAGTTCCTATAATTATGACGTTTCATCGATCTCAAAACTGTAACACTTTTGAGTTTTAAAGAAGTTTGCCGAGGGACATTAAGAAAATAGTTGTACTGTACTTAGTTTCCATCATTAAGACATTTCTTCGATCTCAAAACTGTAACACTTTTTAGTTTTAATGTTTTTTATAGATTATGTTTTAACCTACTGCGCGTCAGTAGATTCATATTTTTATTGTTATGTATGACAAATGGTTAACCTGAAAAAAAAAATGTACGCCTTATTTGGAAAAAAATGTAGATCCTATTCCCGAATGTTATTTTAAGACCATACAAATCTATTTTCTATTGTTTTTTTTTTCCTTTTAAATTTTGCCCAGCACTAGGAATTTATCCTGTATCGTGGGTGCGTTTACAAACATTTCATAACAAACAACCACACCCGGAACAACTACTAGTAGGTCATACAAATATTTGTTCCGTGCGGGAATCGAACCCGCGACACGTAGTGCAGCAGTCAATCGCTTAATCACTGCGCCAACCGTGTCGTCTTAATTATTGTACATAAAAAAACATATTATCTGATATCTTAACATAATGAATTTCTATACATTTTTCCACCGAACATTTTCAACCAAAAATAGTCCACGTACAGTCGTACATTATCAAAGGTATTCTTGTTTACTGAAATGCAGTACATTAACTGAGCACAATAGTGCATGAGAATATTACACGTACAGAGAACAGAGACGTATCTGCTCGCTGCGGGATCACGTATCTGAATTATAATGTAGATACGACAGTATGCGGTCGACGGTCGCATGTCGTATCGCCGTTGTTGTGTGTTGTCGTACAAAGGTGTCAATTCGTATCGTAGTAGAGGTATGAGTACGGCATGGATATTGTGTTTTGTGTGGCAATGTTAATACTTACAAGAGGTATAGGGAAATTATTTCAACCCAACCGCAACTGCACCATGCTTTTTCTGTTTCTTTTTTCCTGAAAAGTCATCGATTCAGCCAGACACCACGGAGTTAGCTGGTTTGAAGGTATAAATTGAAGAAAGAAAAACACATTGAATCAAATTGAGTTGACTAATTGCACTTTCCAAAATACTGAATTGCAATGGATACCACTGGAAAAAGATGTTTACATTTACACAATGTAAGTTCCTATTTCCAGTAAATGTTTAGATCCTTGTCCTAACATTACTGTGTGTTGGTCTCAAAGAAATGCAATATAGATATTATTTATTCTCGAACAAGCACGTATTAGCCACTAGTTACATCACTAAGGTCGACGTACCGTCTTTGTCGCGACTCATAAAACCTAAATGATGAGTCTCGAGTATTTTGCTGAGCTCGGCATTTTGTTGAGCTGTGTTTTGTTGAGCTATATCACTCGTAATGCTGTTTAGGTATCTTGCAATGTGTGGAGCTTGTCGTTTTATTCGTTTTTCATAGAAATTCTCGAGTGATGTCATTAGGTGTACAAATAATATAATTCAGAAAGGTGTATGTAAGTGTTTATTTGTAATTATGTATCTGTGTTGAGGCAGTTTTAATGATAGCGCATTTACACTAGAAATTATGAAGATCTTAGAATTTAAAGTACAGTGTTATGCATGTATGTTATGCATCTTTGATACGATTTTCTTTATCTACGCTAGTCTATAGACTATAGAATTTAAAATACAGTGTTATGTATGTATTTTCTTTATCTACACTAGTCTATAGTCTTAGGTAAAATTTGTTTGTTTGTAAGTTTATATGTAGGGGGTAATCTCCGAAACTACTAGTCGGATTTGAAAAATTCCTTTTGGATTGGATAGACAGATTGAGGAAGGCTACGATCCTTAGGAGTCAAGGAAAAAGAAAAAAAACTAGAAAGAAAGCTAAGTGAAAACGAAGAAATAGCGGGGGCGGGCGATGCGATGCGACGTGGTGGGTCGCGTGCCGAAGGTTCACACGAACGAAGTCTCGGGTAGAGGCTAGTCCAAAATAAAATGTAGCTTCCATTTGTTGACGACAATAAACAAAAATACTGATTTATTTATTTAATAAACATGGAGGACTAACAGCTACATTAACACATGATGGTAATAGAGTAGTAAACAGCGAGCCAGTAATAAGTCCTCATGTTTAGAGACGGAACGATCCTCTCCGACCCAGATAATCCCACCACACTCCTCCAGGAGAGCAGTAGGGCCACCAGTACAGTGCACAAAAACACCCGACACCCGTCGTACCGACCTCGCCGCCGAGGTCCTCCGCGTTTGCGACCCTCCGAGTAAATAATACTCCCCCCCGACCCTTGTTCGAAGAAGCGCCAGCCCGCGTCGCAGCTGAGCGCGTAGCTTTAAATTCCCCTCATAATAATAATGTTATATCCTTGATCCAGCCTGTCCCATCTTGCTGTCCTCCCCTCAGCGACGCTCTAAGCCGAGGTTCGTACCCCACAGGGGGTGCCCTTAGCGAGCGTTCGCCTAATTTTAATTTAGAATAGTTTTGCTCCTGGCTGGAGGCTTTGAGGGTAGTAGCTTAAGGCAGCCACAGGATTGTTCGGTTGAGCAGTAAATACCTTAGTGGTATACCTGCGAGATGCCATAGTAAAAAAAAAAAAGGAAGACATACAAAAGAAAACAGTTCAAAAACAAAATACACATCTTTCCATAATAGATGCGTGCCTCTATATAGTATACTGATACTATTTTGAAATCATAGCAATACTCAGACCAAATAAAAAACCAAGACACAGCGCTGCGAACAATACAGTGAAGCATGCCAAAACTACACCGCCACTCTGTGCATATAGGCTTGAACCCGCATGGGACTTAAACATAACTGGCGAAATGTGGGTGTACTATAGATACACCACTGCCTAATCCTCCGGAGATTGCAGGCGTAATGTTATGTTATTTTGCTGCAACTTCATATTTTTTTATGACTTTTCAACAGTACTAGTCAGTCTAAAATTAATTTTATTTACACTCACATAAAGTTGATGTTTGTTTCAGTGGAAATAACATACATTGGAAACAATTATTTAAATATACCATATGTAGTTTACTTATTTATTTAAATGTATAAAAAATATGTATTAGGTATGTTGAAACTATTGGTACTCCCCGTCACTTGTCCATAGGGGTTCATTAGAAAACCAGCGTCAGACAGCATTTGTGGGGTATTAATGCTGAATTGAACCTTTTTGGTGCAGCCGTGAGGCACACACTATTATTGCTTTATGATTATTTTAACTTTTTATTTTGTTATTGTGTTTCACGAACTGTGTCCAAATAACTATTATTCTTCTTCTTCTTCTATTATTTTCAAACCATCAAATACCGAGCATCGAATTGACAACAGACTATGGGTTTTTTTTTCAATCATCCGATTAGTTAAAGTGACTAATTGGATATTATGTAATAAATATGTTTCAATCTTTTTTTGTAGACTGGGGTCTTCGTTAGTTAGATATACGAAGTTTAGTTCCTAAGGCACGAGTCCCGAGATACAGCCGTACTGTCTAGTTTGAGGCTCACTGGTAACTAAGACTAATTTAACCTAGTAAGTAGGTAATATATGAGTTTAACCATGTACCTGCTTATTTGTTACCTGGATAGTAAACAGTTTTCAATTTCTATATTCTAATTTGTTATTGTACTGAAGTCGACACCCTGTATAACGGCCTCCTCTTTCATTCTACAGCACAATCCTATTCCAGTAACTTCTCGACGCTGCGTCTTCGAAAAAAATCCTGGTCAACAATAGTTTTCTTATCCACATCTCTAGCTCATGTGTGCCCATTTTACTATGGCATTTCAATTCCCACGGGAAAACCCAGTGATTTATCAGTTACGTCTCTTTACGTGGTCATAAATTATATAGGCGTTTAACGCATTCCGGGTTCCGTATTGTGAAAAGTGGCGACTTTAGTGGTGGTCTGTCAAGATCATTTATTGAACCCTAATCTCGGAAAAGCAATTTAAGTTTTACGATTTTCATAGTTACTTTTATTGAAAATATTTTTATGGGTGTAATTTATGGTTGTGTGGAATTGTGATTTTAAAACAAATGGGTTCGTATTTTTGGTCTTACACATAAACATTGTACAGTACCTTTAAATAATGTAAGCGTTAAAAAATGTACGTAGGTATGCGCTTCGGTACCCAAAACAATAAAAACGATAACGTTTCTTAACCTTCAATATTTTTTTGTCTGTCTAGACATTGGAAAGGGGTAACATAAAATGTTATAGCTATTCTTAGTATACCTATTCGATGCTTTAAACAGAAAAAGTTTTTAAAAACGTGCACTGCGTGCAATGGCGGTGCAACAGGCATAGTATCTACATTAACAGCGCTTA
Source organism: Xanthia togata (assembly GCA_963853775.1). NCBI lineage: Eukaryota > Metazoa > Arthropoda > Insecta > Lepidoptera > Noctuidae > Xanthia > Xanthia togata. The sequence continues at coordinate 2,632,914 of OY970802.1, read as the reverse complement.
GTAGAAGAAAATTTACAAAAAAAAAAGTTTTCAACGTAATCATCAACTCCGAAGTATAGGTAATAAAGGGTTAACGAAATCAATTTCAAATTGTTTCAAGTACTTTGTTGTTGACAGGCCTACACTGTCCTCCTTATTAACAGTGTAATTTGAAAACATTGTATAAGTATGCCAATTATTTTTAAAATAGTAACCGTGGAGTTTCTTGTTAGCTCTTCTCTATTGGAAAAGATCATTTATTTTAAACGTGTATATAGTTTCTGACGTTTCATACGTGCCCATGAAATATTGTTTATTTTACGAGAAATATTTTTTTAAAATTTTTAATCAAACATTTCATTTATACGGGGCAAAAATACATACACATCCCCAAGTTTAGTGCCGTTCCAAGCTGGCATGCCGACCATTATGAATATTAAGGGAGATCGTTTTGTTGCCATCATTGATCCATTCTCAATTTATGCGGGCTATGAAACTGGCCAAACCATTATTTTAATTTAGTTTTTTTTTAGCATTTTGTGCCTTTAATAAATGGCGTGTACTTAATTGTTTTAGTTGTGTAGCGCTTTTAAAATTAGAATTGTGTTTTAACTGCGAGCGTATTGTTTGATTTGAAAATACGAATTTTATTTAGACAGCGTTTTGTATGCCGCCATTATTTGAAGTTTTTCTGTTTTTATTTAGGTTGAGTTTATTGTTGTAAAAATAGCCTTAATTATTTATGTCAAAAGGCTTCATTAACCCTTCGCACGCGCAATTAGCAGACACAATAGAATTTTATTGTCATTTGCACACATGGGGTGCAATCGACATTTTAAGAGTTAAATTAAAAACAATAAAACCTGTTGCAATACCTAAGCAATATTAAAACCTACCTTCTCCCATACTAAACCCCATTAACACTGCCAAAGACTCCACCACAGCCATGCGATAACTTCCAGCCGATAGAGCTCGCCTAGCCAGCGATACAGTTTTACGAGGACCTTATCTACCGACGTTTGCATAGAAAAGTACGAGTTTCTGAACCGTTTCCCTCGGCAGATGTAAGGTTAGTACTTTCAGATGTTCCTCCGATCGATAGCTGTGAATAGAGATTTTTTAAGATTCGTATATTCAGTGTGTATAAAGATGCTCGTGATTTGTTGAGCTGTGCGCGGTTGAGGGTTGGAGTGATGTCTTCAAGTGGGAGATTAGGGGTATGATACGTTATTGTGAATGATTTCATTGCTTGGTTGGAAGATTATTGAAAGTGTGTCAGGTTTTTTTTTTGTATAGGGAAGTACTTTTTTCTTGTATGTGTAGTAAAAGGGGTAAATGTTCCGTATCAGTTGTGTTGATTATAATCTCATATTTGGGATGGTAAAGAAGATCATAAAGAGAGTGACTGAAGTTTTACATGACTGCCTCAGAATAAGGGTAATGTTTTCAGCGCTATTTTTATCTATCTTAATAGGAAATAACATAACGATCCAATTCCATTAATTCCTGACGCAAAACAAAATAAAATCAAATCCAATCCGCGTTCAAACTCAGACGTCCGAAGATTATCTTTTTGGGAAAGCGCTGATTAATCTGGAACAATATCATCCTCCATCCTCCACCTTTTGAAAAACTGCTAAGCGAGCATCTCGGTTCATCCGCCATCCTCCTCCTGTTATGCAATCGATTTGTCCTCACAGCGGGCTATTTACCCGGGACCCGGGATCCCGGCTTGTCCCGGGTTTAATTAAAGTCTGTACTAAGTCGATGCGATAGCATTGCCTACGTTTAATTGCGACACCGGATTGCGTTGTGTTTTTTAAAGCGATGTGATATTACCGTTGCGCTTTTGTTTTTGATTTCTTGTTTGGTGTTCTGTGTGGTGAGGTCAAAGATGAACGTAGAGTTTGTTTGGAAAAAAGGAATATAGAAAGAAAATTGCCACAGAAATACATACCTACACATTTATCTATACGTGTTGACTTATTTTCAGTTGTAAGCAGAGAAGTGATTATTTTGTTTTTTTGTCTATAATTAGTTGCAATTTTTTACGTTTGTTGATATTTTCAGAAAAGCGTCAAAGTAATAATAATCTCGTTATAATTAGATTCGGAAATTCAGTATTCTTATGAACACATAATTAAATCCACCGCTCTATCATTAATTACTTCAAAACTTAAAGCTTTCAAAATCAGCAGATTGGATACCTTAACATAAAACTCTGAATTTAATTTTACCTAAAGCAGCAAAATAACTACAGCGATCTATCTTATCAATTAAATTCGGTTTCCATTCTTAGACGGACATCTACCTGTCTAGCTGTTCCAACTTGGTCCATTCATCAGTAATACAATTAAAATATTGGAGAATCGCTTTTAATTGAGTTTTCAGACAATTTAAGATTCACTGCAGATTGAGATTGAACGGCCAACGATTGTTTTTCGATAACATTTTAGAATGGCCGTTTTTTGTCGAGATTTGAGTCCTAGATTTTGTGATTTCGAGTTCGATTATGTGCATGTGTAGGATGACAACAGACCTCTTATGTAGTGTCTTAACTACAAGTGTACAATACTAATCTCGAGAACGAGACTAGGGTATAATTTAGTGATTAAACGAGCTTTCCTGGCAGTGAAGTTCTATCATAATTATAGCCTCGTCCCGGTTTGATATTATGTGAAGTTAGATTTTGTGGGTGATTTTTGTCTGTTGAGATGGTTATAAAATAAAACAATAATTTACCTTTTAAAACGGTTCAGGTTAATTTTTTTTCTACCGGTTACAATCAATTTTTAGTCGATTCCAGAGATAAAAGCGAAATGTACTGTTCTCCCCGGACCACTTTCAATTTGGAAACCTCATATATAATCGTGTGGGCTTGTAATATTGTATTGGGCTGGGTCGAGTACGCTTCGACCCCTCAATAAAAAGAGAAAATACGCTGTTAAAAGTCAGACGTTAATTAAATATAGGTATAAATACTTTTTATGTAAAGACTGTACTGTTGATTTTAAATTTTAAACATTGATTGGTCAGCAGAAATTATGCTACGAGTACTACTCAAACCAAGGGGTTTTGTGGGGTGTATTATATTTTTCGTTGACATACATTTCGTATTTTTTTTAATAAGGTGCGATAGATACTCTATGTGTCCGAATTCACACGTGCATTTCTGGCAGGATAAAGTGAAGTTCCTTTTTACTTAGAGTTTACTACGGAAATGTGAAATTTAAGAAATATGTATGAATTTACTCTGTAAAATAAAGAAGAGTATGTGGCTATAACTATTTTCTCAATCACATAACAATATTTCTTTTAGTATAGATAGACAACTCACTTTAACTCTGAAGCATTTCATCGTTCAACATTGTAATTTATTCCCTTAAACCTTAATAAAAATAAACACAACAAAACTCTTTGATATAAAAAATAATAAAACTACAAACTAGCAGCACAAACAATAATATTCCGTGCAAACAAGCAGACGGGAACAAGATAATTAAAAAAAATCACATCGACACTTAAGCTTCTAAAAAGCGTGGAGCAATTGAAATTAAACAGTCACTGTTTCAAGTTAGAATCGTTAAACAAAGAGCTTGTTACAACTTGGATATAACTTGGCACTTAACTCGAATAGTCGACGGTAAAGCGCTGGTCTTACAGGCGGCGAGTCAGCGGCGATCGACTAAAAACTTGCAAAAAAACTAATGATGGTGCCGATTCTCTTGTACACCGAACTAAACTAACTAAACTATCACTAAAATTCCTTACTTTTGGCTATGAGAATCCTAAAACTATTCTGTAGTAAAAAGTCTCTAAATTTAAAAAATATTTTGACACAACTAAATCGAATTTGACAATTGCGACTCCACATGGTACATACTTGTTGGCCGCGCGGAGGCTCGCAGTGGGGGCCGCCTCGACGTGTTTTATATGGAGTTTTTCACTTTTTGTATTTAAAAAAAAAAAAAAAAAATTACCTATGTGTTGAGTATTAGGGGTTTAAGGTTCTTATAAAGGGGGTCGAAATTTTCATTATTTTTGCGATAGGACACACCATTCTCGAGATATGAGCAAAAGAAAAGAAAAAAATCCAGTACAGTACTGTTTTTGCACCCGAAGTCGAAATGTTCGTATGAATTTAGTTCATGACAACTAATAATATTCCACACCATTTTCAGTGGCGATTAAAAATAGTCAGATTAGTTAGACAATTAAAATTTTAGGTTAATAACGTCAAATTCAGAATAGCAACAGTGGTGCCGATTCTCTTGTCACAAATGCGTCTAAACTAGACTAAAAATCACCAAAATTTAGTTTACTCCTGTCAAACGATGATTTCCCATTCTGAAATAGACTAAAGTGGCACAACTTAACTATATTTTAGTTTGACAGCACTAAGATTGTACTGAGATTTTAATTTAGTGAAAATGACAATTTTGCTATTCTGAATTTGTCGTTTTTCACCTAAAATTTAAATTTTCTAACTAATTCTGACCATTTTTAATCGCCACTGAAAATGGTGTGGAATATTATTAGTTGTCATGAACTAACATTCACACGAACATCTCGACTTCGGGTGCAAAAACAGTACTGTACTGGATTTTTTTCTTTTCTTTTGCTTATATCTCGAAAATGGTGTGTCCTATCGCAAAAATAATGAAAATTTCGACCCCCGTTATGAAACCCTTATACCCCTAATCCTCAACACGTAGGTAATATTTTTTTTATATTCCATACAAAAAGTGAAAAATTCCATATAAAACACGTCGAGGCTGCCCCCACTGCCCGCCTCCGGATCTAAAAAAAATCACGGGGTAGGGCAAACAAGTATGTATCACGTGGAGTCGCAATTGTCAAATTCGATTTAGTTGTGTCAAAATATTTTTTTAATTTAGAGACTTTTTACTACAGAATAGCGTTAAGATTCTCATAGCCAAAAGTAAGGAATTTTAGTGATAGTTTAGTTAGTTTAGTCCGGTGTACAAGAGAATCGGCACCATTGTCATTTTAACTAAATTAAAATCTCAGTACAATCTTAGTGCTGTCAAACTAAAATATAGTTAAGTTGTGCCACTTTAGTCTATTTCAGAATAGGAAATCATCGACTGACAGGACTAAACTAAATTTTGGTGATTTTTAGTCTAGTTTAGACGCATTTGTGACAAGAGAATCGGCACCAATATTTAAAAAAATATCGCTGTCTTGATTTTGAAGTAAAAATGGCAGATTAAGGGCCTATTATGCCACCTTCTGATGAATTAAAGGATCTCGCGGCCACGGCGACAACTTGTCGCACGACCAGCTGCAATTTTTCTTCAAGATTACAACCAGTTGTGGGTCGAGGCTTCGTAGTCCGCGAGATTCCTCACGGTAAACGTATCTAGCCAAATTCTGTTCCACTTTAGAATATATCTGATAGACTTTTCTGGACACTGCAAACCTGCCATAGGTCCTAAGCCAAGAAATACATTGATCTGGAATTTCAATTGGAAGTTTAATAGGTAATAGACTGCGCTGGACAGACTTGCTCAATGTCAAGCCTATCATATACTTTGATTCTTATCTAGCTACTGGTATAACTTACCAAGTTTCTGCGAGTTTTCAATGAAAGAAAATTCCTAAGGCCACGTTATCGAGGACATTGGACGAAGGAACCTGGCCTCCGATACCGAGAAATGCTAAGAATAAATAATATAAGAGCTAGAAATAAAAATAGACATCGAGGATTATAAATATTACATCTAACGTGGGCTTATTTTATTTGTTACAGTATCCAGAAGTATCAGCTGTGGGAAGTTTTCAACAATATTTTAGAGTGCCCGTTGACATTTCAGTTTTAATGCCGAACTGCAAACCAATTTGCAAACTTGGGGAAGTGATGGCACTCAATAACATGGTATAGCTAAAAACATATCGATATGAACGGATTTATTAAATCGGGTTTTCCTCATCATCATCGACCCAAATTCAGTCGAGGTCCTTAAGCCTGTGGATGCCTTCGATTCTGTATTTAGTCGAACAGTTTTGAGTCAAACTCGATATTACGAGTATTTAGCCGAGTTAGAGACTATTAGCTATTTCGTTTTCGTTTACTACATCTCGTACAGCCGTACTATCCTTTTCTCGAAGCCATTCAGGACATTTTGGACCCTTCTATAAAACTTCGTTATAGATGAAGCTAAAAGTCTAAATTTTAAATTTATTAAAGATGTTAATATTGATACCGTCACTTTAAAATATTGTAAGTTAACTTTTTAGGTAACAATTTGTAAAAAAGTTGTTGTATGGATGCTCCCATAGATAGTTACTGAATAAATTAACCGACTCGGTTTTACATTAGATCTCACAACTTTTTGTTGTAGAAAAACTGCGTTGTTAAAATGAAATGCGTTAGCATTGTGAATGTGTTACGCAATTTTCAAAACCCGTACCTATACTACTTTGTTCTACCACCTAACCTACAAAGTATATTAAGCTCACTCTATTACGTGCATCGGAATTTGGATTTATGAGTCACTAATGCCTTTATGTCATTTTGCAGTCATGCTGCAACTTCCTCGTCTGAGTTATGTACCTTACCCGCTCAATGGCGGATCGTGGTTACATTGTGTTCAATGAATTTTGAATTTATGACGCATTACCTGCAACCTGTACCTTAATTTAGTGTCTTTGTACTTTTCGTTGTTTTACGTAAATTATCACACTAATATTATAAAGGCGAAAGTTTGTGAGTGTGTATGTTTGTCTCTTCTTCACGCTAAAACTACTGAACGGATTTGGATAAAATTTGGCGTACAGATAGTTTATAACCTGGATTAACACATAAAATACTTATTATCCCGATATTCCCACGGGATCGAAACTTATGCGGGTGAAACAGCGGGGCGCAGCTAGTCTTTAATAAACTACCTCGCACACTGCGACATGCAATGGCGACAGCTCGACGACAAGACGCTGATCTGTGTGTGTCTGACGCTGCGACAGTGTGCGACTCCCTTAGCCTGTCGTTGCGACTTTGCAACTCGACGCAGTCTGCGGAGCTTTTTAACAAAATATATCAAAACTAGATGTGCCCCGCGGTTTTACCCGGCTAAGTATTGATCCCGTGGGAATATCGGGATAGAAAGGGATATTATATGTCCTAATCCAGGTCATGGTCTGCCCATGTGCCAAATTTCATCCAAATTTCTTCAGTCGTTTTAGCGTTAAAGCGTATCAAACAATCCAACTCACTTTCGCATTTTTATTATTAGTTAGGATTATCTATTAGTCGCCGAGCTGTCGCAGTCGCATGTCGCATAGTGTTCGCCATGTCTAAGTTAGTCAACCATCAAAACAAGTGATTTCGATTTCATTCACGACAGCAATTTGAGGCTCTATTTTATTTTTTTGGCAATCTCATTTTGTCGGTTGCTTCGTAAGATTTTGGCAACTCAGCCTCATTTCATAAGTCGTGGCTTGACAGCCTAACCGAAAACATACTAATAACGTCTCCATTAAGTTAATAAAATTCAATTGACCAACAGTAATAATGTCTGTCTTATTATTTCGCTGCCCCGCTTCGCTTGTCCTTAGGCCGGGGCCTCGGCTGAAGCCTTGAGTCCCGCTAGTGCTACTTCAGTTGAAAATCCGTTACAATTTGATGGGCCTCGACTTTGTAAGGAACATTTGTTTTTGTTAAAATTCTGTTTAGGAAAAGTCACTTGGGTAATATACGTTCTCGACATTTTGTGTTGAAATTAAGTGTCTATTTTTTTTTTAAACGTGACGTAATTTTGTGATAACGGTGAAATAGGTAATATGAATCTCATTTCTATTACATACATAGAAAATAATATACCTACTTATACCGTTTTATGTAGCAAAAACTCAGTACATAAAAGAAAGCGGTAGACAAACATCCTCTAAATAAGAGCCCTTAACCGAACCAATATTCCAACATTAGACCTTTTACAGCAAAAAAACGAAGATTTCATTCCAAAAATATTCCCTCCTTTGCAAATATATCGCGAAATTCTAATTTCACGCATTTCCTTTGGGGGTGGTGGTTGATCCCACAATAAGAAAGTTGTATAAAGTAGGGGGAAAGATTCTGTAATATTTTTCCGGGACCTCTGAATAGGATGCAAGGATTTGTCAGCTTCGTCCACGTCTATAGGCGGCTTTGCGTTTGATATTATAACAGAATACTACCGCCTGTTCGACCGGACTCGTTTTGAAGACGGCTATAGAGTATTGTTTATTTATTTCAAACGTTTGTTTTTTAAATCTGATTTTGAGCGGGAAAATAGCTGTGAGGATTTCATTTGATTTTCGTGTTGTGTTGCTTCATTTGATGTGTTAATATTTTTTTCTTTAAAAATGCGCATAAAGACGGATTTATATACGTGGAGGAATAAAACAGGAGTATTTGGCATTCTGTATACATGTTGCTTACCCTTTGTGTAAAGGGTGTAAGTTTATATATTTATTATTAATTGTGTTTGTTAATAATGTTGATATTATAATTCTTTTATACTTGAGGTTAGTCCTAGGCCTGGGGAAGGTCTTGTACGTGTGACTACAACTGACTGAGGGCTTAGATCTGTGGAAGGTAAAAGGTCGCGGTCTTTTACTGAAAATGTTGTATTGTAGGAAAACAGGATCGTTTAAATAGTTTGTTTAGGTTTAGATGTTTACTGAGAAGTATTATTTATTCTGATAGCCGTTGGCAAAGAGCATAATGATTTAGTGTTTTCCGAAGTAGGAGCACCAGGTTTCAAAGTCAAATAATTTATTTCAATTAGGCAAAAAAGGCACTTTTGTCAAACTTTACAAAAAATAATAATAACTGATTCTAGTCGCCCATTCCAAAAGGTAGTTTTCGTATGACGAAGAATGGGCAAGAAACTCCACCGTTACTCTTTTAAAAAAATCATTAGGTATATCTTGTATACACTAATTATATAATTATATGTGAAGACAATGCACCTAGAATAAGATTACTATAGGTACCACGATAGGTAAAAAGAATGAAAAATGAAGGAATGACATAAATTAATTATGTGATAGATGCATGGTGCTCACATACTTACAAACATTGTAAAATTATACTATCTTTCTAACATTATAATAAGTAATACTAATAATAAGTCAGTGTGTGAGTTCAAGTAATCACAAAAAATAAAATAAATATTTGGTATTGGTATCTGATCTATTATACAAGAAAGAGGCTCACCTGACGGAGAGTGATATTACCGCCACTAGTAACGTGACTATGATGCCTCAAAGAGACACAGTCGCATAATATGCCTAATAGGACAAGTATCCAAAACATAAGTACCAGCTTCGCATGATACCTTACATTTTCTACTCACTAAATAGGAGAAATCAAGCAAAAAGATAAGCAAAATAGTCCCTTTTTATACAGACAAAGTCGCGAGCGAGAAGCTAGTGTAGGATGAATTCCGACGATTCTGTTATCGTTCACCAAAGTTCTCGATTCCGTTTTCTCGTACATTTTGTTGGTAGAAAGAGCAAAATATACAGCCAAGCATTTCTGTGGCACAAATCTTGTTGAATTTCTCCGATATATTCCTATCTTTTGTGTGAGACAGTGTTTTTATACCGCTGTAAAATAAATAGTATAATTTTCGCTTACATGTTTATTTTATTTGTGTGTTCTTGTGTTGTATGATATTCTTGTGTTGAAATGTTTTTGAATTTCGTCTTTTGTGTACCTCTTGTATGGAGGTGTGGGGAATAAATAAGCAATGGCCTTGTATAGTTCGACTGATGAATGAAAGGTCGTAAGCTCTAACCCCATGCTTTCTTTGCATGGTCTCACTCCTAGACACCCCAGCACACTCATAATTTGCGTATTTTCGCTCACCCACTGATAAACTCACGCTTTTTCCTCTTTGGTTAAGTAATGTTTTTTTTGTAAAAACTACTATAGTCCGTCAGACCGTATTTCGGCCACGGCGGCCAATCTCAACGAAGACTAGTCTTCGGCGCGGGAGATAAGCAAAGTATATTATAGTGCACAAGTGTGTGCGCAGACACAGGTGCACTCTCTCTTCCCTCACTCTCATAGTCCGATGGGACGGCAATCGGACACGACCGGAGAGAGATCAGGCGTAGGACTAACGGCTTAACGTGCTTTCCGAGGCACGGGGGGATCACACCGCCAACTTCCAATCTTGCGGACTGTTACTAAGAAATTGCTAATGGAAAAACCCAATAACACTTTGCCCGACCCGGAAATCGCGCTTGCGACCAGGAGACCAACAGGGCAGTTAAAAACTATCCATAATAATTAATATAATACTAACTATAGTGTGATCAAAATGGCAAGTATATTCTTGAATTGACTTTATAATGCGAAACTACCGCGTTTCTAACCGCTCCCGCTACAATCCGTGCGCTTCTGGCGGAAACGCCTCTCGTACCCTCTCGGCTAATAAGGGCAAGTCGAAGCTTCAAGAAAATTCTAGAAGCTGCCTTAAAATAGACGACGCGCTGCCTTCTTTTTGACATTAGTTGTCTGACGTACGTCAACTGGGATGCGCACAAAAAAAAGGAATCTTTGATACAATTTACGAATTCTTATCTTCGTCCCGAACCTTATTGTTTTAAAATATATTATGATGTGTGTATGTTAAAACTTCTATTTTTACATCGGAAATGCATCACATCAAGGTAATGCAAATTTATTCACCTCAGTAGAAAAAGAGTTAATAATTATTAGTTCCTAATAGTTATATATTAGTTCCTAATTAAGAGTTAATAATTATTAGTGAGTTTGAGTTTCCATTTCAACTAAAATTCAGCAGTAAATAGATATCACTTTAAACTACAAATTCCGCGAAGCTAAAACATACAGGGTGTTCCAAGAAGCATCGTTTGATTGAGCGCTCACTTACAACTTTGTATCCGACTTGGTTGCAGCGTAGTAAGTTTGCAATTACAGAAAACTGCACTATTTTATCTTAAGTGCAGTTTTCTTGCAAGTTTACTAGGGGAAACAATTCATTCACTGCCCACTTAATCTCCAAGTTGAAACTGTCTGCGAATCGCCGGCACTGTTTAAAAAGTTTTGATATAAATCCGCGAGATGGCGCCGTGGCGGATGGTGGTGTGTCCGGTACTGATGTGATGACTTGTGACAATGTTGGGTAGTATTCGTAAGTGTAGGTATCCGAACTTGAATGTTATGGGGTACTTACAGCCCGAATAGGGCTGGTCAGTACAATAAAGCATGTAGGTAGTTTCATAAGTACCTATCAAAACCTACTGTGTAACATAATTGGCTACATAAAGGAGATGGAAAACGGTGGGCTCAAATGTAAATGTAAGTTGAGATATGATCTAAAAAAATTGTAATATTTTTTTATCTTAGAATATCAAAATTCAGCTCTATTCTCAATCTGGAAGCTGAGAAATATAGTTTTCGTGAGATTATCGATTAATTGACTAATTGATTACACAATTACAAAAAGAAAACCTTCGCACTAGGTAATTAACTCAAAGTGATTAACTGCACTATAATTTATATACAATATAGTTCATTTAATTACGGTAACATTAAAAAATAAAATATTAATTAATTACTGAAAAACCTTTAAATAATAATTATCAATTTCATATCGATTAAAATATTTCACTGGCATGAAAGCTGACTGACATTGACACTAGACAGTTGCTCTTGGTTGCTTACTGGTTTCATGTTTCCCGATTATTTTTCATTATAAAGGCTTTGTCTTGTACGAATTCTGACCCTGCCTACCTTGTTGCCCTTCCAAATGTTAGAAATCTAGGACCCAACATCGTCTTAGATAAAGTGGTGCTTGTAACTGTAAATTCGGCAGTTTTTCTGGGCATAACAGTAGGTGCTAAACTTCAGTGGGGCCAACATATATCGAGCCTAGCGGGAAGGCTCAGTTCGGCCGCCTATGCCGTCAGAAAAGTAAGACAATACTGACGTTGATACAGCTCGGTTAGTCTATTTTAGTTATTTTCATAGCGTTATGTCCTACGGTATTCTGCTGTGGGGCAAAGCTGCAGATATTCAAAATATATTTGTCCTCCAAAAACGAGATTTTTTCAAAGATATCGGTATCCTCAGAGTGACATCAGAATTCATCTTCGCCAACATCTTATATATTAGGCAAAATATACACTTATACACTAAAACAGTGATATTCACAATGTTAACACTAGAAGTAAGGATAAACTACGTGCTCCCTTTCACCGGCTTCATAAGGTTCATAACTCATTTGTTGGGCTTGGTATAACCTTTTAAAACAAGCTACCCTCTTCTTTGCTAGATTTGCCTTTTAATGCGTTTAAAACTAAAGTAAAGTCCAACCTTTTTTCAAAGATATACTATTCTATCAACGACTACTTATATGATAAGAATAGTTGGTCGCTGTGATTAACTCAAGACAATGTTTAAATGTTCTTTCTCCAGAATTAGTTTACCTACTGACAGGTTATATGAGTATAATTGTTTATAATTTTACTTTTTAATTTAAATCTATTGTTGACATAATCTACTCATTACAATGTTTTTTTTTATGAGTTGTATATATGTGGTTAGATAGCGACCTCGACAGTTATTTATTTTACCTCGATGGTCCTAGTTTATCAATTATAACTTCTAGTTACAGCTATATGTAAGCGGGCGCGCCCTTTATGCCTGGAGGCTTTATTTTCTTTTTTAGATATTGCTTACGTTTGGTTATTTTTATTTCTGCTTGAGTATAGATCTCGATGTTTTTGCTTGGTATATTGGCGTGTGCTAGCTGTCATATGGCTATTAATTTATAGTTTAAATTGTGTTTTGCGTAATGTAAATTATCTTGTATACTATTGTATAGATTTTTTTTTCTAACTGAACAGACAGCTGTGCTGCTGGGGAGTTTGTTGCGCTACTTCTTCTTCCCAGCAAAAGCACTAGGAAGTGGTGAAGGGTGGGCTTTTTGGGGGACTGTCTTATGTAATTTTGACGTTCGAAAAGTGCTGATTCTCAGCCTAGTTTGAATAAATGACTTTTGAATTTTGAATTTTTCTTGTGCGACCCTCGCTTTTACACTGGACACCGAAGATAGCTCACACGTTTGACTTGGAATCGTTATTGTGGATTTTACCGCTGCCTTAATTTGGATTGGATATTGTTGAAACTATGGATCGCGAGGGAGGATAAGTTTAAATCGTTACATTCAGGCCCAAGATTGTATGTAATCGTTTCCGTCTCCTTTAAAGTATTAATTTACAAGTTACCAATACCTATAGCATATTATGTGTATTTTTCTAAGTTTTACATCTTTAGGTACTGTCATTGCAAAATATAATAAAATCGTAAGTAATCAGTGTTTATATGTTCTAGATTTAAACTAATTGTCCTCGGATATTTAACCAATGTTTTATTGCATTCCTAACAACAGCAGTGACTAAAAAATTGCTTGTTCTGTCAAAAATAGACGTGCTTCAGTATTGCTGGTTGAAGAGAGATTGGCAGCGTTCACGGTGTCGACACCAGCATTGAAATTTAGGCAATTTTTGTTTTTTGACTTCTATTCGTTCACCAAACTTTGTTTCTAGTTTCGGCTGTGAAATGTGCTGGCTTTTGAGCTAGATTTTAGTTGTGTGAGATATATATATAGGTTTGTGTTCTAGATATATTGTGTAACAAATAATGGTGTGGAGTCGTGTGTAGATTGGCGATGACGTACCGGAATAATGAATTGGTCTTAACTGTTATAGTAACTAATCTGTGTTGAAAATTATAAGCTCGTTTATATCTACAACGTCTAATCAAAAACTAGTACTTAATAAAGTTTATACTGATTGGGTCTTGATTCCCAATTTCAGCATAAAATATATACGGTTTTTCAAATCAGTCTATGTTGACATGCTCCATTTATAACTATGTCAGCACAGCCATCTTGTTTTTCGTTTTGAACTGAAATTGGAATCCAGTCAAATATTTGTAGTTAAAAATAACTGTGCGTCAATATCGAATGGTATTTCCATAAAAATATGGAAAAGAGAACGAAATATTTGTTAAAATCCAACAGTTTTGAGAAGAACCACTTGTATGTTTAGTTTGGGTTTGGCAAACAGTCGCTTAATATCGACATATTTAAAATGTATAAAAGTAATTTTTTTACTGTCTAAACACAAACTTGACGAATTGTGAAATGTTGTTACACATCTTTGAAAGCGATACTTATGTACTATTATAACTGCCTTACTAATAAACGTATTATATCAGGTGAATAGTTACACACCGTTTTCTCTCTTTCAGTCGTCAGTAATTTGACTTTCGAAAGACGAAGACAAAGCGTTGTGTAACTACGAGTATACAGACGCTATACAACGTTTATTAGTAAGGAGGTTAATCGTTTATTATTACATTAATTGCGACGATTTTTTTCATACTGGATAGCTTTGCTTTATGATTGTATCACTAAATGATACAGACTGTTAATTGTTGCCTTTTTACAAATGAAGTCTATCTACAGGTACTTACAGTTCTGATGTCGCTCTCGGCACCATTTGCTAAGTATTGTGTTTGTTTTAGATTTGGCGCTAGCAGTTGCCTGTGAAAAAGAGAAAAGAATACATTAAAATACAAATAAAAATCTTTACAGTTCTTACACACAGATTTTCACGAATAGTAAGTAGGTATAGGTAACGAACAGTTCGTGCACACAGATTGTTATCATGGTCACCGTGAACAAATGCGTGAAGTATTGACTCAAGCGAGACATTAGCTAGAAAAAAATCTGTTTAAAAACATCATCCGTTATCCACCTAATCTAAAAAAAAACTTATGTCTATACTTATATAATAAAGAATGTATCGCCATAAAAAAAAAACACCATAAATTCGGAAGTCATGATAATTTAAAAAAATACAGACCTCAAAAATACAACAATTTATACGAAAAACGGTTAGTCTCGCACAGTCGGTTAGCTGATTAGTTTAATTTGTAGGCTAACACTTTCTGTTATAATTTGTTAGCCGACGCAAAAGTTTTCGGTATTTGACGCCGGTTTTACGGTCGCTCCTAACTGCCCGGCACAGCCTTGTTTCGAATTTTGGGGTCAGTATAGATCTCTATGGCTGAATAAGATTTTGTGGGGCAAGTGTTTGTACCCTTTGGTAGTAAACAAGGTAAAATGCCAATTTACTCGGCATTAAGGAATTTGTATTTGGTGCAATTAGTATACTAAATTAACTTGAGAATGATTTACACGTTGAAACGGTTTCTGGAACGTTCGAGAGCAATAATCGCATGACATGACATAACAACAAGTACGTTCAATGATTGCTGCTCAAGAATCGCAGGCAATCGTATACCCAGACGCGTGAGATTTTTATAAAACGGTATTAAATCATTTACGAGTCAATTCCCTGTGGCATGCCTTGTGTTGAAGCAACAATAAAAATTGCACCATCGAACAGTGTTTAAACGACATAAGTTATTTCTTGCTTCAATTTTATTGTATGTCACGGGCAACGAACTTGCATTGCGTAAAATTTTGACATTAAATAAGGTATGTGCTACTTGTGGAGGCAACATTCGATTAAAAATGATCGATTTATGGTAATTTGCCAAGACACGTACTGGCTGAACTAGAGAAACTGTTGTAATTCTTTTAGTGCTGTAGTTTAGGGAGATTTTGTACCCTTGCGAACTCCTTCATCAGTGAACAAAGACACGGATACGGTGCTAGCTCATACGCAAAATGCTGATTCAATTGTTCATCTGATTGTTTTGTTGTCATGCAGAACCTCTGGAATATCGTAAGATCAACATCAACTCTTTACACTAGTTACTCTTTACTACTCTTAACATTAATTCAGCCAGTCTTGGAAAATTACCCCAAATCGAAAAAAAACACTTTTTGGAAAAAATAAATGCTCCTCTTTGACTAGCTGCATCTTCGCAACCAATAGACCTAGAAAGCTTGGGGGTTGGGCTTAGATTGTATCAAATTTAGCTTGCCTAAAACGCGTCCTTCTGGAATATTTTTCAAAAAACTGAAACAAATGCAAGAATTTCGCAGTTTTTTGAGTAGCGGAAGGTTTTCAGGGTTGCAAACTGAGTATAAACTACTCTCAGGGGACCTAAAAACATATAAAAACATCATAGTTACATGCGAGTTTGCGATGTTTTCATTTTTGTGTGTCGATTTTGACTAGGCTAACCTTTTCACCAATAATTATGTCAAGTCCATGACTTCAGTCAGTTCCGTATAAATGTTTATTTAATTTCATATAAAAATGGACTTTATCGGTTAAAAAAATATTATTTTGATGTTTATTTACTGATCAAAATATCACATCACTAAAAGTGTCATCATTAATTTAATGAATTGAATTCAACTTCACATACATTACAAAATGTAACTCGGTGCAGTTAAAACAGATATACATTTCAAAATCCTCATTGAAAGCAGTATTAATGAAGTCCGAAGCGCTTCAGTTTAAATGTGATTATTGCGCGCCTTTGTTTCCGCTCCGTGCTGCGATCAGCTGTGATTGTGTATGGCGGCCATGTTGGATTTAGACGTTTTGTGCAAACCGCGCGCTCTGGTGCTGTTTTGCGATCGTGTTTGTGACGTTCCGTGTAGTTTAGACTATCAATAGTCAAACTCGACGCATAGAGGTATTGTGATGAGATATAGGAGTATACACACTGCTGTTTGAAAATCTTGCTGCAAAGGCTAATATCATCATATTCCTCTTGGCCTTATTCCAATTTATTTGGGGACGGTGCAACACGCATTTTTCTTCCATACTTCTCTATGCAAATGCTAATAGTTATGATGAAAACTGACCAGAAAATAATGAAAATTACAGTATAAAAATAGGTACCTATCTCTTAACTCCACTGTGAATGGGCCATTAACAAAATATAAACGTACCATATTACATGGCATCAAAAAACCTGGAATTTCTGTGTAATTTTAAATCCAGCAAACATTAAATGACACCGTACTTAATGAGCTACTTAAGTCTTATTATACATTTTATTCGTGAAACAGAGCAATAATCTCGTTTTTCAGCTCATTAATGGGTATTTTGGCTGAATATTGTGTCCGTGGGAGTGAATATTGGGTTCAATTATTAGGCCACGGTTTAATAAGGTATTTATTTGGGGATGTGAGGTGTGGGGTGCTCATGTAAGTAGTTTAAACTATGTTTCTATGAGTGAGTTGTTTGTTATAATCGAATCAAAATCAAGAGTCATTTATTTAAATTAGGCTGAGAATCAACAAATTTTGAACATCAAAATTACATAAGACAGTCCCCCTAAAACGCCCACCCTTCAACTCTTCCTAGTGCTTTACCTGGGAAGAAGAAATGGCGCAACAAACTCCCCAGCAGCAACAGCTGTTAAGTTATACTAACGTGATTCTACACAAAAGTTGGCAAACAGGACCAGCCTGATACATGGTGATCACAACCTGTAGACAATATAGGATCAAGGGATAGATTTGATTTGTTACCATTGTAACAAAGAAGTGGTTGTTATTTCACAGGTTCCATAACTTTCAAAGGCATGCATTTAATCGAACCTAAAATAATTCCCATTTTGCTTTCCTAAATTATTAAAAACTCTCAATATAATACTTGCGCCTCTTTTTGTAAACCATAAATATACTACCTACCTTTGTTATTTTGGGGGTTCAAAAAATTCTAAATCGCCTAGTATCTGCGGATAGTGCATCATTACAACCAAATTTATAAGGGTTCATTAATATAAAAAGTGCGCATTATTATCAGGTCAATCTTTTTTAGAGGATCAATTAAATGTTTTCCATTTTCAAACTGAAATACGCCAAACTGCTTGGGTGCATTATTATTTACGTACTTCCTGAGAAAGAACAAGGAGTTCGTTCTGATTTGCAAAAGCCTTGTTACCATTCAAACGAAACATTGTAAAAGAACCATTTAAAAATTTAAACAGTATCAAAGCATACTACAACTAAAAACTGTAATTTTCGTTAAAACAGTACCTAGGTACACACGGCTACACATCAAGCTTTAAATTTCCAGTATGAGATGACCTCTCATTGTAAGGAAATCCTATACAATGCGAGATCAGCTTATACTGGAAATGTATGGCTTGATAATAATTATGTAGCCGCGTGTACCTACAGTAATAACCAACTTTGAATACACGCCGCGAAAGCGACCAACTTTGTATGAAAGAACAAAGTCATTGTATGTTTTAATTTATCCGTCATAAACATAAATAAAAAGTTGGTACATGTAAACAGCTTTCGGTCGGGAGTTAATATTTATAAAACGAATGACGTAGCGACGTGGGAATATTAAAAAGTTTCGTTTTATTCCTTCATTAAATTATGTATGAGTCTGTAGAAGCTGTAAAGGATTTTCTGTGTTTTCCTAACTGAGGTTAATATTTTTTTGTTAGTAAGTTTAAAGGATGGAGAATCGTCGCCATATTTTATCCTTATGAAGAAAGTTAAGGTGGGATATACCTACTTAGATACAGTGCAATCCCCATTTCATTTTCCAGAAACACTAAGTTTGAGTTGTGTTTACATGCGAGTAGTTCAATGTTTAAAGTTTAGTTATGAACATCTAAATCTAAACATTGCACGTAGTCTTCTGGCTCGTACTTGACCAGTCGACAGCGAAGCGGACAATTTTCAATGGCATATTTTATTTTTTTTAATAGATTTTGTTAAGTGAGGATATTTTATTGTAATTTTTTATTATTATTTCAATTTGTTATAGTCTGAGACGGGGGAGGTAGACAAATGCCAAGCTAACTCAGTCGGACAATGTTGTCAATGGCGGTCTCCACCATACCACCGCTCACATACCTTTATGGATTTGTCTGTATAAAAATAACTGTTATCACATGTGCGGACTTATCTTTAACAAAATACCAAAGAACTTTAAAGAGTTACCAAATAATTTATTTTTTATAAAGTTAAAATGATGGCTACTGGAAAACGATTTTATTCTATAAATTAATTTTTAAATAATGATAATAGTCTATTTTAAATTAATGTAACAATAATATAAATAATGAATTTATGTTATATTAATAAACAATAGAAACATTTAAAGCATTCCATTGGACATAAATATTATATTCTAGCATTTAAATACATTGTAATGTTTTGCATGTCAAATGTCTGACTTTGTATTAGGAACTTATTATTGACTATAACACCGACACTGTACCAATACTTATTGCTAATAAATGATTATGATTACCTCAGGCGGTGACTAGCATTGTCGCTCAGACTATAATTAATTTCTTTTAAGAAGATTATCCAATTTATATGTTTTTTAGACACTTTCTCAGACACAGCCAGTGAAAAAAACCTGGTACTACTATACTACTCTAACATGTTCAAGTTTTACAGAAAGCATTTTACAGAAATAAAATCATTTATCACAACTCGATATCGAAACTGAGCTGAAACCCTGAACCAAATATACATCACAATCACAACCAACATGATTGTCAATACGCGCCATGAGCCGTGCGACGCGCCTCGCTGCACGAGTCCGAAGGCAAACGCCACCTCTGTGTCATTGCACCCTTGTAGTTACACGAGTGGGTATGTGTGACAGACACCAAGCTGACATTCACATTGTTATAGGTATAGTTGACCTCGTTATTGTTTTGCCACGTTTGACAACAACTGTTAATAGAAACTAGAAAGAAAAGAAGATAGGTACATTTATTTGTACTAAACGTGACGACTTGATGTATAGAGACAAAGAATAAAGCGCCCAAACACAAAAAGAACAAGTATAATAAGGTTGTAACTATCTGTCACATAGACCAATAAACCTTGTTGTTTTATGACGTGCAAGTGACATTCGGTGATTTTTGACCTTGTAATTGAAATCAATCAATCGATCGCACAGGACAGAGACAAATGGGCATCTTTGGAGGAAGCCTTCACCCAATATGGGGTTCCTGCAGATATTTTCATATGAAACTAAATTATTTTATATTAAATAATTGTGTTATGTTAAATTAATTAATAAGTAAAGCAGTAACGGAAACAAACTAGCTATGCCTATTATAGAATAAGAAAAGTAAAATTATCAAAGAAAAGAAAAACTATTTATGTAAAGTAAATTTGTTAAGTAACTCAAAAACAATGTAAAGTAATTAGTAGGAAATAAAAGGCTTTTTTATTTTTTATTTATTTTAATTGAAATCAATTACAAGGTCAACTATGCACTACAAAACCGATTCTTTGAATTCATTGGCGGTGATGGTGGTAATTTTTTCTCTCGATTATGTCCATTCCTTTTAGATCGCAGGTTTGATGAGGCAGATTTAGTGTCATGGTCTTGGAATCGGCGCGGAATCAATGTGTGGTAGTAGGTACGTGCTTGGTCTTTCGTGCACATCTACTCTTGTGTTTGTAACAGTGGAATAAACTCTCTGAGCGATAGGTGTCGTTAAATACAGAAGTGGCCAAAATCGGAACAAAGCCCGCCATCTTGTTATTTCAATACATCATCTGCCGAGCTTTTTCCCAACAATGTGGGATCGGCTTCCAGTCTAACAGGCTGCAGCTGAAAACCAGTATTTACATGGAGCGACTGCCTATCCGACCTCCACAACCCAGTTACTGAGAAATACGATACCCTGTGGTAATACTGGTTGACAGACTTTCGGACTTCGAAGGACCCGTAACGACTGTCAAATGTCCACGAATGACAGCCAAGACCAACAGCTTAAAGTGCTTTACGGGGCACGGAGGGCTCTTGGTATGTAAAGATGGTCACCCATCCACGGATCTTCTGATAGTCAACAGTAGCAAGCTTACCTTAACCTGATCGATCGACCGGTGCGGCTTATTATTTCAATACAATTTCACATATTACTACCAGTGCCTCCCGGTCAATGTTATTCATGTGCCAAAAGAGCCTCTATCAAAAGATCTTGCGAGCCTCTATCGAAAGATTCTTTGCTACAAGGATCTTTTGTAGGCAGAGTTTACCCGTTTTATCTTTCCTAATTAATTCCTAGGTAATTATCACTTACTACATCACTATAACACTCATCATCATCACCATCATTGTTCTGCCACTATCACAGTGTTACTGGTCGGCGAAACATGTCCTTTTTCTCCCATAATTCTCTATTAGTCGTCATCTGGGTATACACCCCCTTTCTATCCATATCATCTTTCACACAGTCTTTAGGGGTATGAGGAACAGGGTGTAAAGTTCACTCATCCACCATAGAAAAGAGAGGATCCTCCGACCAGACGGGTGTTGTGTCTGGCGGGCCGACTGCCCAGGTGTTGATTTCGGATAGGCTTATATATGTCGTTCGCGCGGTAAACTCTAATTGCGCGATGCAGGATTTGTGCGACGTCATGTCTTTGATGCGTAGTTCGTATGTGGCTGTGTAACCGCTACAAGTTCATCCATCGTTTCTTTGCGTTTCAGCGCTGGGGCTCTGTCTCGCATAGGGTCGCAGCATTATGCTGAGCGATGGCCGTTTTGCGTGGATGTGACGCATATTTTCCCCCAAATTGTTATTTTCATGTTTATTTTTTTTTCTTTGCTTGCGTCATATGTACCGCAAATAACATATTTGCTTTTTCTTTGGTCTTTCCGTACGCTTATAGCCATCGACAGCCTTATGTTCTGAGTTGAGCTGCACGATTACTGATAAATGCGTGCACTGACTGAAGAGGTCTGTTCAATCTGTGTGGTTCTTTCCTCAAAAGACCATTTCAGACAACAATGGTCTTCACATGATCTGACCAAGATTATGTCTGGACTTTAAAAGAGACTGTGAGTTCTGAGTTTATTTCGGGCTTTCTTCGGGAAAGTCAGATTCAGTCAGATTTGTACAAACCTATTTACAGAAAATAAAATCATTTCATTTTGACATTCATTCTCAAATCTTTCCTCACCGCCTTTTTTTCATTCCTCCACATTACATGCCCATACCATGACAACCGATTTCCGCACAAAAACACTCGTTTATTCATTTTCAATTACTGGCTGTTATGGAATAATCCTACTACAGCCATTACCGTTTCACAGAACGCTCATAACAGAAGCATTATCGTTTTGATTGAATACAATGTACAATCGGAATCGTTATCGGAAATCGATCTAATATCGAATATCGATGTCAGTAAACACAGAAATTCCATATCAAACAATGGCAAGGCAACGGCAGGTATTTTATACAATATTGTACGTTCTATTTAGTCGAGTTCATTGTCCTTTACAAAATAGTGACTTCACATAACTATAGATGCTTCAAACCACAGTGCATCATTCGGTGCATGCATCCGTACGAAGCACTACTGTGGCGCTGTGCGCATTGAACCATTCTGTGTTAGTCTGTGGTGAGGTTCTGTTTACCTGTATACCAACTGTTTGCGGATGATAAACTCTCGTTTGAGCTAGGAAATGTGGTGTTTCATTAGTTTTTATTTGTAGAGCACTGCTGAGTTATTTAGGACATTTTGCTGAACTGAATATTTTAAATAATGGTCGGGCCCAAAAGTTTCAGATAAGTGTTCAAGTTAAATTCTTACGCAATCGGTCACTAAAGGGTATTAGTAACACATTCATCTGTGATTAGAAGCTTTTAACTTTGTTTCTCTTTCCAACAATTATTGTTTGAATAACTTAATAAATCGTAATTGAAAAACCATCGACAAAAATTATGTTATAAAAACCTCAATTGTCAATTGAAAAACAGTTTTACGGTGATTTAAAATTAGAATTTCTGGTTTAAATAAATATACAAATAATCAAATCAAAGCACTCGATTTGTAAGTGGCATCCATAGGTACGTTTTTTGATGCAAGCATTTTTATCAGTTTCTTTTGGAACATACTACAGTCGAAAAATCAAAGAAGGAGGATAATAAAAGTGATCCTAGCACGTCTTTCCTCCATGTTGGCTTTTTTAAATACCAAGAAGCGTTAATACTAAGACTACCTTAGAGTGATGCAGCGTCAAGATCATTATTTTAATTTATCTAGAACTTCATCGAGCTAAGCATAGTTGACTACAAGATTACGTCAAGAGTACAGAGATAGCACCGTTCTCCTGAAACACTGTGATTACAAAGCGTCGTCGTGATTATGCCAATTTATTCTTCCACCATTCACTGTAAACCCAACCAACACCAACTTTGGTGAGAATTGAGAATTAGTGGTATTAATATACGTGCTGATATAACGACATGACAAGTATTTCAAAACCACCAACACCATACCATGCAACTTCTTCCTAACTCATAATCCATCACTCCATTTTCCGAGCACAATTCGTACGTACTTTATTATACTCCTTCCAGCTTATTACACCCTCATTTTAACATCCCATAATTTTAGCCCATTAAACGGGCGCGAAGGAACTTGACACACAAATCAGTGCAAAAACAAGAAAGTAATAAAGCAGACAGTAGACGACACATGCGAGCGACGCGACCGATACGACGCGGTAAACAATTTTCGACAACATATTTTTAGTATACAGCAAAATGTAGGTGCTTCGGATGTTGTGGTACAAGTTATGAGCGATACGAAATAAGATTTGAAGTATATTTTTAAGGGTCAAGATATTTTAGAAGTATTGATCAAGGGGCAACGGCTTGGATTGATTGAACTGAGAAGTAAGGCTATGGTAACCGTGATTAATTCGCCAAGGTGTGCATTTTGAACATTGATAGTCTTTGAAAGAAACGCTAAAACATTGCTTGCTCTCTATGAGTAGGAAGGCCTTTGAATTAGGTCTTTTAATACCAGCTTAAATCAATGGTGAAATATGAAAGTAAAATAATCACCACATTGCCGTTGGTGGAAGGACATTTGATTTGTAACATTATTCTTTGATCGCCAATAAGAAGGGAAAATAAGGGTTTACTGCTGAATTTTGAGAGACCGCTGTTGAGATGCTCCAGAATTTTCATACCCGCTACCGCCATTTTTTATACCATTCTGCGTGTCATACATATTTCACGTATTCCTCCCTCGTCGCCAGAGGGATGCATAAGGTACGGAAATCGCTAAATTGATGCCCAATGTAAATGGTTTCGGGCGATTTTTTTAAACTTATGACGCGCGTTAGTCTTCGATTTGTGTTCGGGGAACTACCATTTTGTTGGTAACGCAGTTTTTATCTGATAGATTTGATATTTTATCGGATGATTGGATTTATTGGGTAGTGAGATGAATCTCTGGATTGCTGGATGTTTTTTTCGGTTACAACAGCGTAGAATTGATTAAGTGATCTTGTGTTTTAAGGAGTACCTATACGTTTAGAGCATTCTTGAATGGAAATATATTTAGAGATACTTTTAGTCCATTATTTAAGTTGGAGGTGGCTTATTGTAGTAGTTCTTTCAGCTTCAACTAAACCAAAAAGTTCAATATTGTGCATAATGTATTGCTTTTACTCAGTCAGAATCTAGGCGTTAGGAGATTTTCGCAGCTTTGCAGCTTTGGTTCGATATAGGACTAAAAAGGAGAAGTTTGAGAACCCTCATTTAGGTAATAGATGCTTAACTGTTTATTTTTTTACACAATATTTCAATTTCCTTCTTCCTCTTTGTTAAAACAATTTGCATACATCAGAAGCTATATAACCCAATCAACTTAAAACAAGCACTCTATCTGATGCACTTTACTTAAAACATTACACACATCAGAATTAAGTTCAACCTCCTTCATAAAATAAGTGCTATTTATGTCTCGCAACGAAAAATAGTCGGTGCATTTCCTTTTACACCTGTGTCAATAAAGAGTGCTTGTAACGAAGAGTTATGTGTCTTTAGTTAGGAATAAATCTGTGAGTTTTACGGGGTTCCAGGTAGTGGGGGGACCGTGTGAGACGGTCTTGTTTGTGAGGTTAAGTGAGGTTTGTAACTGGATCGATTATCTCGTTATTGCGTTGAAGCCCGAAAGGAAGGTAAAGCTTTTGATGATTTGTTATGACTTGATCTTTTTTGTTTTTCTTTTCAGTTACATTAAACCTTGGACTAGCCCAGCAACCCCCCCGCACCCTTTTGGTAAATTAAATTCGAGCTACGGGGTGAGCTATCATAGGGTAACAAACTTTTTTAGTGGCTTCATAACAGGATTCATAGATAATCAAAAAGCATGATTAATTAACAAAGGTGGTTAGTCTAATACTCATAGGAGGGATACTATCGACACACTACGTCAATTTGTTAAGTTGTCCGCATTTTACAGAATTATGAAAGAATGACAGACGTACTCGTAATTTGAATTCTACGGACAATTCAATTTTGTAGTCCATGTGATAAGCAATTCATTTCCTTTTTACCTAATTATCTCAGAACATATCACAAAATAGTCAAGTGTTTACATAAAGACAGTATTATACCCAAGCCAAGTATAAAGTAAGAAGACGTTACCTGTCCAAGAATCCATGTTAATTCTGTGCAGAGGACGACACTTAATATGATAATCAAGACATTACTAGTTCTAATACATGGGTTTTAATGAGAAAGCGAGGAGGCGTGGTCGTGGCGTGACGTACGACCAGGTAGGGCAGCAAACGGAAAGGAATACTGAGCAGGTTTTAGATTTAGATAATTTTAAACTGTGACTGCCCCGTTGGTCTACCAAGCAAGCGCTACCGGCTAGCATCAGGTTCTGGGGTTCGATTCCCAGGTCGAGCAAAATGTTATTGGGTTTTACATCGGGAATTTCTCAGTAGTAGCCTCTGGGCTACTACTGAGCAATCACAATCACTCAATCAATGAATCATAATCAATTTACAATCCAGACTCTGGTCGGGATTGTTGATGGCAATAGGCTCGTCCTTCTATTACATGGGACTTAAAAATAACTGGCGAATTGTAGGTTACCTTTGCCTGAGAACAGTGGTGGCCCAGGGGCAACGGCCGCAACTTAGAAGTTGTAGGTCGTAGGTTCGAAACCAGATAGGCGCTTAACTTTGTGTAAATTATTACATCACCACTACTCTCAAAACTGTCGTGAGGAACCGGCATGTCCTAGGACCAAAAATTCGAAGACATGTGACATCTACCAACCCGCACTGGGCTCACGTGGTTACGGCCCACTCCTTAGCACCCAGCGGACGCCTGTGTACCAGCGGTTGGAACATTATAGGCTGATCATGCTGCCTAGCCCTAGGGGAAAAACAGCGTGATGTTCGGTTATGTGTTTAAACTGTTAATTTGTGAGAAAACTGTCTTTAACTATGTCTGTGACAGCAGGTTTTTTATTTCTACGTAACCATTCTCGTACTTGTATAGTAGACCTAGTAATTGGTTTAAGACTTTTGCCAACAATTCCCAATAAGTCCAATCTTCATTAAGGTTGAAACTATTCAACTGTCTTAAAGACAAATAGATCTTGTCGTTCTATGAAGTGTAAAACTATCTAACGATCTTAAAGACAAATAAATCTTGTCTATGACGTGCAAAACTATCTAACTGTCTTAAAGACAAATAGATCTTATCGTTCTATGACGTGCAAAACTATCTAACTGTCTTAAAGACAAATAGATCTTATCGTTCTATGACGTGCAAAACTATCTAACTGTCTTAAAGACAAATAGAGCTTGCCATTCTATGACGTGTAAAACTATCTAACTGTCTTAAAGACAAATAGATCTTGTCGTTCTATGACGTGCAAAACTATCTAACTGTCTTAAAGACAAATAGATCTTGTCGTTCTATGACGTACAAAACCATCTAACTGTCTTAAAGATAGATAGATCTTGTCGTACTATGACGTGCACAACTATCTAACTGTCTTAAAGACAAATAGATCTTGTCGTTCTATGACGTGCAAAACTATCTAACTGTCTTAAAGACAAATAGATCTTGTCGTTCTATGACGTACAAAACCATCTAACTGTCTTAAAGATAGATAGATCTTGTCGTACTATGACGTGCACAACTATCTAACTGTCTTAAAGACAAATAGATCTTGTCGTTCTATGACGTACAAAACCATCTAACTGTCTTAAAGACAGATAGATCTTGTCGTACTATGACGTGCACAACTATCTAAATGTCTTAAAGACAAATAGATCTTGTCGTTCTATGACGTACAAAACCATCTAACTGTCTTAAAGACAGATAGATCTTGTCGTACTATGACGTGTTAAACTATCTAACGGTCTTAAAGATAAATAGATCTTGTCGTTGTATGACGTACAAAACTATCTAACTGTCATAAAGACAGATAGATCTTGTCGTTCTATGACGTGCAAAACTATCTAACGGTCTTAAAGACAGATAGATCTTGTCGTTCTATAACGTGCAAATGACATTCAATCTTAAGATGGTACATCACTACGAGGTTGACAAAATTTCCATAATTTTGACCACGTCTTTACGGTAGTACAACCTACCATACATCAGTGGTAATACTTTGACCTTGAACAGGTCTAGTGTAGTACCGAGTTTCCCAAGAATAAGAGACCAGCTTATATTGGTTTTTTTCATTTATTTATTTAAACTTGTCGGACACAATAAGATACAAAGGCGGAATTAATGCCTTAGGCATTCTCCACCAGTCAACCAAGGGCGATGAAGAGATAAGATGGTGGTATGATGTTAAAAAAATATAACATAATGCATAAAATAGGTACAGAAGTAAATAAAGATAATAAATAAATCGGTTATAAACTTATAATACACTATAATTATATACCTACATTATATATATACTTTTAAAAGTAATATAGTTAAAATTCTGAAGGATCAGTAGTAGATTGCGTCTTTAAGCAAATTGTATTTTCCCGAGGGTCGACTTGGAGGGATATGGAAATAACACCACTGAATTACGTCACTACCCGTATATTTAATTAATTAGTTACACGTAATTCCGATAGGTGCACTGCTCACCAAAAATAAAAATATTCCATCGGACCTAACTAAACACGCGTAACGAAACCATAGCGCGATCTATCTCGACGCCAACGCCATCTATCGAGCTTTATGAAAAACCTATTATTTAAGTGTTCGCGCTATGATTTCGCGTCCCGCTCAGACATACCGCCCACCAAGGACATACTGCCCAATGTCCTTCAACACCGCCCACCGTGCTAAAGTAATTTGGATTGTTAGAACCTACGGTGTGCCAATGTCATTGGTGAGGAGCTTAGCCAAATTAACAACAATAATCTTATCATCTAGGCATTAACTACAATAGCAATTAACACACAAAAAAAAATATTACATAAGAACGAAGTTACAAGTTGAATCGGTTACAGGGAGCACACATAATTTGGACGTCGGTCTTTTTATGGTAGATGACTTTGTACGTAACGTAACAACCCGGGTAACCCCATCCGATCCCGGATGTTTCGCTGTAATCCTGCCTAGCAACCACTTGCCAGGGGGCAAATTATCCTCCTTCACTAAGACCACTGCACCAATGGATGGTTCCGGGGTGTTGTAGGCCCACTTATGCCTCTGCAAGAATTGGTGAAGGTAGTCATGCGACCATCTACGCCAGAAGTCCTGCATCATTCTCTGATGGAGTTGCCATCGCTGTAAATTACTTGCATTACACCCTTCATAATTTGAGTCCGGAGGTACAACGAGTGGTTCCCCTACCAGAAAATGACCTGGAGTTAAAATTATTAACTTATCTTGATCTTCGATATAAGATAGAGGTCTAGAATTGAGGCAGGCTTCTATTTGAACCAAAACCGTCGCCATTTCCTCATAGGTTAGCGTGGAGTCTCCTACCACCCTCTTAAGGTGATACTTTGTGGACTTTATTCCTGCCTCCCAAAGGCCCCCAAAATTTGGCGAGTGAGGAGGGATAAAGTGCCACTCAGTACCATTAGTGGCAAGTTCCTCCGCTAATTCCTGGTTCAAATTGGATTTTTCTTTATTAAATAAATACTGTAATTCTCGTGCTGCTCCCACGAAGTTTGTGCCATTGTCGCTGTGTAACTCAGCGCATCGGCCACGCCTTGCCACAAATCTCTTGAACGCAGCCAGAAAGCCCTTTGTGCTCAGTTCACTGACGGCTTCTAAATGCACTGCTCTAGTAGACATGCATATGAACAACGCTATTTAGCCTTTGTAGGATTTGTTTCCTCGACCCTTTGATACCCTTAGATTAATGGGGCCCGCGTAATCCACTCCACTACACAGAAATGGCTTGTTGGGTGTAACCCGTGCCGAAGGTAATTGTCCCATTAATTGTGTCTTAACTTTAGATGCATGTCGCAAGCATTTAACACATTGCCTTACATGTTTTTTAACAGAAAGCTTAACTCCTAAGATCCAATATTTGGAACGCAAATAGGTTATCATGATTTGCGGCCCTCCATGCATGGTTTTCTGGTGTGCATAGGCAATTAGGAGACTTGTGAGAAAGGACTCTTTCGGTATCAGAATGGGATGAACCCGATCATAATTTAATTGAGACATCTCAAGCCGTCCTCCACTCTCCACTCTTATAATTCCTTTAGAGTCCAAAAATATATTTAAGGACTTTAGACTCCCTTTTTTCTGATATATCTGATTTTTCCTCAATTCTTCCAATTCATTTGCGAATCGTTCTTCTTGACTTTGCTTTACACATATCTCTGTTGCCTCTTCCAGTTCTTGTTTACCCAAATGTTTCGACCTAATTTCTTGCCTTTGGAGTCTTAAAAACCGACGACAATACGCTATAACTCGGATCATTCTTGGTAGTGTCGAAAATCTGTTCCAAAAGGTTACATCCAACGTAGATGTGTGTACTTTAATTTCTTCTAAACTCGTAACAAGATGTTTAGGTCGTTTGTACTCGATAACCGGCTCCTTGAGGAAACTCGGCCCTTCCCACCATATTGAACAACCTCCAAGTTCTGAAGGAGAAACACCTCGCGACGCACAATCTGCTGGATTTTGCTTAGTAGTCACATGTGCCCAGTGATATGTATCTAATGTGGTTAAAATATCCGAAACTCGGTTGGCCACAAAGGTTTTCCAGCGGCATGGATGACCATTTAACCATGCCAACACTACCTCACTGTCGGTCCACACATGCCAATCAGACTTTGGTATACCCAGAACTTCACCTATTTCTGCTATTAATTTAGTAACCAGAACTGCTCCACAAAGTTCCAGTCTTGGGATGGACACTTGTTTAATAGGTGCCACCTTAGTTTTGGATGTTATTAGCGACGTATGAACATTTCCCATATTATCCACCACCCGAAGGTAAACGACTGCTGCATACGCTAACTTCGATGCGTCTGAAAACCCGTGTAACTCTGACTTCGTGTTATGAGAACCAGTGTGTAACCATCGAGGAATTTTAATCTGAACCAGAGAAGCCAAGCTGTGATGGTAAATACTCCATTCTTTTTCTAAATTGCTCGGGATTTCTTTATCCCAATCTAACCCTGCTAACCACAATTTCTGTATATATATTTTAGCTAATATGATGCTAGGCGCTAACCATCCCAGAGGGTCAAACAAACGCGATATTTCGGAAATAATTTTTCTTTTTGTTACAGGTCCAGTAATCGTCGGGAGTTCCAGAGAGTATTGGAAGAAGTCTTCACTTGAATTCCATGTAAGTCCCAATATTTTTGTTATATCATCCATTTTTATTCTTAACTCTTCAAGTGTAGATCCTTTCTCATTTGTTATATTATTTAATAATTCTTTACTATTGCTCATCCACTTTTGCAACTTAAATCCGCCTTTACTCAAAGTATCATTCATTTCTGTGAAGATTTTAATGCCTTTTTCTATGTTTTCAGCTCCAGTCATCAAGTCATCCATGTAGAAATCGTTTAAAATAATTTTCTTTATTTCAGGATTATCTTCACACTCATCATAAGCCACTTGGTGAAGGGCACGAACTGCCAAGTATGGTGCTGATGCAGTACCAAATGTCACTGTCATCAGTTCGTACTCTTCTATTTCCTTTTCAGGACTATCCCTCCAAAGTATGCGCTGAAATATCGTGTCTTTCCTGTTAACCAAAACTTGTCGATACATTTTGATTATATCGGCAACCAAGCATATCTCATATGATCTCCAACGCATAATAATATGTCGAAGTTCTGCCTGCAAGGTGGGTCCAATCAACAAATTTTCATTAAGTGACATCCCATTTGAACCCTTACAGGAAGCATCGAATACGACACGCACTTTGGTCGTATCCTTATCCGCGCGGACGATGGCGTGGTGTGGTAAGTATATGGCTTCTTTAATTTTTCTTTTGTCTTGAGATACCTTTTCCATATGTTG
This sequence comes from Xanthia togata, assembly GCA_963853775.1. Lineage (NCBI taxonomy): Eukaryota > Metazoa > Arthropoda > Insecta > Lepidoptera > Noctuidae > Xanthia > Xanthia togata. The sequence goes on along the minus strand of OY970802.1, from coordinate 2,601,683 downwards.
TAATTCTAAATATTCATGTATAACCTTTTCGTAATCTTGTTTTAATTGATTATTCCTTCCTAATTTTAATTCTAAGCCTTTAAGTCTTTTTTCAGCTATACTCTTTGACTCGCCAAACTTGCCAACCAGCTTTTCATCCCGCAACGGTAATCTGACAATATACCTGCCATCTGTATTACGCAATGTCGAAGTCGTAAACAATTGTTCACATTTGACTTCATCTTCCGTTAGCATCTTTTTTGCAGATGGTTCCGCCTCTAACTCCCAAAATTTTCTTAACATATCATCATCTTGGACACTGGAGTGCATCACGGTAATATGTGAGTGAATAGGGCCATTATCCACTTCGACTGCCCCCGACAATATCCAGCCTAAAGCGGTACCCTGCGCTAAGAGCGTCCCGCTTGAGTTCTTCTTTACCCCGTCCCGAATAACCTGGCTGTATATTTCAGCACCCAATAAAATATCAATTTTATTAGGCCTGAAATATTCCGGATCAGCCAATTCGGTATCAATTAAGTCTACCCATTCTACCCTGGATACCTTGGTAGACGGGAGAAAAGCCGTAACCGATTTCAGAACGTAGGCGTTTACTTGCAGTTTGAACGTTGGATCGAATCTCGAGCCAATCGTGACAACTACTTTGGCAGTCGACGTAGTGCTTTTATCTCCACCCACACCTACCACCGTATTTTTTGAAGGTATTTTCCTCAAACCCAAATACTGGACCATGGATTCCGTTACAAAGGATCCCTGTGATCCTTGATCCAGTAACGCCCTAACCACCCGGTAAGTCCCATGTTTTGTTTCAGCCTTTAATAAGGCTGTGCTTAATAACACCGCTTGCTTATTGTTTCCTGTCGAAAAACATGAGACTAGTGGTTTGTCCTCCGCCTTTGCGGCAACATCCTTTCCCTCATTAGCAATGGATGAGGTTCCTTCGCGAGCAGCCGAACTACCCTCACCAATAATCGACCCAGACCCACCCGTGGGATGTAGTAAAGAATGGTGGCGGCGTTTACACACCTGGCACCTGTGAGTGTTTTTGCAGAACCTAGCAGAGTGGTTACTATTTAGGCACATAAAGCATAAATTCTTTTCTTTTACAATATTTCGACGACTATCAATAGACTCTTTACAGAACTTTGGGCAAGATGAAATTCTATGATCAGCTGAACAATATGCACAAGTAATATTTTTTTTGTCTTTTATTACATGAAATGACTGTGTACGTTTAGGGTTTTTTTCTATTTTGCTATCCAGATTTTCCAAACCGCGGAAGCGACTAGTTAAAAAATCACTAAACTGTTTAAACGTAGGTAAATCATCTGTGGTATCGGAAGCTACCTGCAACTCCCAGGCTTTTCTAGTATCTTTATCTAATTTTGTACTAGCTATATGAATAATCAAGATGTCCCAGGATGCCACATCAATACCTAAATTTTGTAATGACCCCAAACAGTCAGATGTAGTACTGATTAACCCTTTAATATCCGAAGCTGATTCTACCGTTAAAACCCTTTGACCGAATAGACGATGTAAAATACCATTTGCTAAGAATTTTTTGTTATTATACATCTTTTCTAATTTTTCCCAGCTTGCCTTATAATTATCGGAAGTAACATTTACGTTTCTCAACAAGTGTTCTGCGTCTCCGGTTAAATACCCTTTGAGATAATACATTTTTTGTGCATCATTCAGCCTTTTATTATCATGAATTAACCCGACAAATAAATCCCGAAAGGTCTGCCACTCAATGTATTTACCAGAGAACACAGGAATTTTTACTTCAGGTAATTTAAAATTAGAAACTTCCTGACTATTTCCTGAACTACTATGTGTGTCACTATATTGTACCGTTTTGCCTTTACATAACATTTCTTTTAGATCACTCTTGTATAGCACATACATTTCCTCTACCTCATCAAACACACAATCCTTGTGATAGTTTGAACTATACAAATCTGATCGTTTAATTTCGCTAATTATTTTTAAGTGCGTAGTGTAAAACATATTCCAATGTTGTTCCACGCTTTCCAAACGTGTTTCAATGTATGAGACCGTAAGTCGATCTTTTGGACATTTCTTAAAATTAATTTGAGCCTTTACAATTTTGGATCTAATGTCCTCCTGAATATCATTATAGGCATCCATGTTTATACACAAGAACAACAAATACAATAGGAAATACAACACTAACTTTATAATAAAACTTATATGATAGCAATTATCAGAACTATTTAAACTGAATGTCTCTAAAACACTGAACTTCTTCAAACTTTCGCCAACAAACTAAGTCAAAAATCACGATTTTTTTACAAGTGTTTGATAACTGCAACTTTGATTTTTTCACTTTTTGGGCATAGGTTCCCCGTTCCAACCACTTTTTACGAAAATATTTTACAAGTCCGAAGAAGTAGATTATTTATTTAAATGTACTCACGGTTATTCTTCACAATTTATTCACTCACTCACTCTGATGATCGACACTTGCACCATACAAGTGGCGCCCTCTGCTTGGCCGCTTCACCTCCCTCGCGCTGTTCCTCCAGGGTGTCACCGCCAGTCCTGGCTGCCTTGGCTCCAACAGGCTGCTCCTCTGGCTCCAGTTCCACCCGGCTCCACCTCCAACTCCTGGGCACCTCTCACCTGGTACCCGCTGAAGGGGCTGCTCTGGACAGCGATCCACTGCCCAGTAATGACGCGTAGGGTGGCAATCACTACCACCACCGGTGACCACCAAAACACTCACGACCGTATCCGACTCGACAAGGACCATGTATTTTCCCGAGGGTCGACTTGGAGGGATATGGAAATAACACCACTGAATTACGTCACTACCCGTATATTTAATTAATTAGTTACACGTAATTCCGATAGGTGCACTGCTCACCAAAAATAAAAATATTCCATCGGACCTAACTAAACACGCGTAACGAAACCATAGCGCGATCTATCTCGACGCCAACGCCATCTATCGAGCTTTATGAAAAACCTATTATTTAAGTGTTCGCGCTATGATTTCGCGTCCCGCTCAGACACAAATTATTTTTATTTTTATAGGACCCGTAGTATAGAATACACAGACAAGAGCTTTGTTTTGTTATTTTTAGTTTCTTTTGGTCATTTAATTAATTTTACCCTGACTACAACTATAAGTTTGTAAAAATCAAAATTGTAATCTGTGGAAAATGTAATAAGTAGTATAGTTGTTAAGTTTATTATTAAGTTAATTCTGTTTGTTTTTATTATACTTACTATTGTTTTTTTCTCTTACAAAATAAAATAAAAAATAAAATACTTTGAGAGAAAGACGTAAGTAATTGAGATTACTCTACGTTAAACGGGTTTATTACCACTGACGTACAGCCTACCATGCCTAAATAGCTGAGTTTTAGGTGCCTATCCTCAGGGTAAATATCTGGCATAAATAAAAATCTTTTATATAAAATTATAAGCCCATTTGGTTGATATAACATTGGCTGAGAAGAAAACCGATTAACGTAGGTCATTATAAAAATAAAAAATATTAAAGAACCGAGCTAAAGCATTTGTCGTTTTTCCATAAACTTTACAACCAAAAACTTAATAGTAAAAACCATATGAGTCAAAGTAAAAGTATCCGCCTCCCAGCTTCCGTGTAAACGAGAGTGCGAGCCCCCATATATCCTTGATGAAATGTACGTACGTCTGTACGTCTGCGGCTGCTGCCAGAGACTTTTGCTACCGTAAGCGCTCGCGATCTTTTGAATAATGATAAGAGGGTGCGGACCGGAGGACCAAACTATGTCAGTAGATATATATTTTAGTAGTGGTATATACTAAGGGTGGAGTAAAAAACGATTTAGTTAGAATGCAGTACAAAGGAATAAGGCCCTTTTTACACGGCACAGTTTCTTTACGGTACAGCGAATAAACCACGCCGCAGAAAAAACGTATCTGTCAACAAGCTTCCATGCAACACTGACAACCGTGCTTACACAGGCGAATAACACGGCAAGAAAAACGTGTGTGTATAAAGAGCCTTAGAGGCTACAGTTTGCCAGAAACTAATAATTTTATAGTTAACAGTAACGAGAGACCTGCTTCAGTTATATGATCTATGATAAGCTTAAAAATTGTTTTATAAATGAGCTTTGTTAAACTTTTCGTGTACAAAAACACAAATTTTATCAATCTATCTAATTTGAAAAATGTTATTACTAGCAGGGGTTACTTTTGCAAGCAGATTATATGCTACTTGTCCATTTAGGCTTTATCGAAGGCTTAACCATCGTTTTTGCAATAGCCAAAGATGACGCTGCACACCGTATGTTATGCAGAACAGATTTGACGTTCAAATGTAATGCATGTCATTACATTTGAACGTCAAATCTGCAGGACGCGACATGCCTCACAGCGCCACAGTTCAGCGCAGGTCAGTGTGAACAGTCGGTCAGTGTTGCCAAAGTGTTATGATGAAAACCATGGCGTAATATACTGGCAACTTAGAATTATATGGTGTTATAAATTGTGATATAAATAAATAAATAAATATTTTAATTTCATCGGCCGGAACGTTGTTGTTCATGTGTTTAAGCAAGCATCCGGCAGCAACATACAAAACAGTGTAGTAGGAGTAAAAAAAAGAAGTAAATCGACACGTCACAGTCACAATGTAATTTAATTGATTTTTTGCTCTTTTACAGCCTTGTATTTATTTAACAACATCTCGAGAATCGTTGACTTGCAGCTTCTTTAACAAAAGCTTACAAAAGTACTCGTATTCAAAGGCACCTGTCTCGCACGCCCCTTTGCTCACAAAGCAAGAATTACTCAAAGAAACAAATCAAAAGAAGGAAAAAAAAATACAAAAAGAGACTTATTTCGTAACCAAGCTTCTTTAAAGATGACGGTGTGATAAAATCACGACCGAAAATTCCCAAGTGGAGTCCCAATCAGATCAACTGGAAACTTTTCCTTAGGCACTGCGGAAGCAGAAAAAAGCGAACTTTGGTAAAAAAACTTGGTTGAAAACACCTTTAAATGTGTATGGGAGAAACTTGGCGCTACTTGGCTCGACTTGGCGCAAGTTGGCGCGACTTGGCGCAAGTTGGCGGACTTGGCGAGGTAATCAGTTAAGTAAATACTTAGTTAGGTGACGATTGTTGGAAATTTTCAGTAGCAGAAAGTTTTTAAGTTACCTCAAGGCGTTTGTTTTGTGTCCTTTATTTTAGACTTTATTTAATTTAATGACGTCTTTCCAGCGATGAGTCTATTTTTGGTAGATCTTACCGGGAGCTCGTTTTTTTGTTTACGAAGAGATAGTATCTTAAGACTCGACTTTCTATTTTAAGATAGACAAAGGTTGCTCTATCTCCTATTTATTTTAAATATCAAGTGGTTATAAAGCGGGGGCGTAGTTAAAATAAATCTAAATTAAACTATACCTTCTAAACTATGTAAATAGAACGAAACTATTGTGTGACTGTAAGATGATATTATTGTGTTCTGACGTGTTCATGTTGAGCAAGTTTACCTACACAAATATGGACATACATTGCAATAGACTTTAATATGCATTTTTTTTTAAATTCTGATTGTCGTATGTATGCAGCACGTTTACTTTTATAATAATTATAACAGTGTTCCATATTGAAGAAATGCTTCAATCATAATATTAGACTTTAAAAAGCTTTAACATTAAATGACGTCAAAACTTATACAATTCTTCAGCAGGTACTAAAATTGTGTAACAACACACAGCTAAGCTTAACTTGGCTTAGCTTGGCTTCAGCCATAAATAATCTGATCCTTTACCTTTTACAAAACAGCCTTATTTCAGGATAAGCCAATTCACGCGAACCCTAAACAAACCTTTTGTGAAAAACATAACCCTTCTTTGCAGTCGGGTAAGAACCTATTGACACGTGCACGCTTAGCCTTTGACAAACTGCTTACTTGAGTCAAAAATCCCTGAACGCGTAGTAGCGAAAACATGAAGTACCTATAAAAAGTTTACCCGGTTCTGTGATGACCGAATTGTTATGTTGGGGGTATCCGGAGGTGACGATGTGAAACTATGTTATTGGCAATAAATCCATACTTCCCTACTATATTATTAAAAATGTCTTTGACAGGTCTTGGGACCCCTGGGGTCCGGGACCTTTGGAAGGCATACGAGGTGCCAAGCTAAGCTAGTTTTTATTTAAATGAGGCACCAACCGATGACGATTATCCCTGTTCGCACTATGCAAATGCACCCAAGGACAACCCCCTTGGTGTAGGCCTATTGCTGGATATTGAAACAAAGATATTTGACTATGGAAAGACTATGGGCCCCTGCCTGACCAATGTTTTATTTATAATACACAGATAAAATGGCAAGGGGTAACATGCACACTCAAGAATTTGCCCCCGAAAACGGTCACTAGCACATAGTGTCGTAGCGACAAGGAGGCAACATGTCCTGTGTTGCTTATGAGATGTAGAGAGGTATTCCATGGCTATCAGGGCAATCCTGGCAGTACGATCAAGATTCCTAACAGCATCTTACTGGAATACTTCCTTCCTCAAAGCACGTTTGCTCTTGCGAATCTCCAGTAAAACTGGCTAATAAAGGCATTATAGAGGTGGGAGCTCTGTTCCATAATATATATTATTATTCTCTGTCTGTCTGTTAATTTTTCACGTCTTAACGCCTAAATGTATTCCGATGAAATTTGGCACACAGGTATACCATGACTTGGATTAGAACATAGGATACTTTTTATTCTGGCAGTACGTTCTCACGGGATATTTTCCGACCTTTACGCTAGCGAAGTCGGGGCAAAGGCTAGTCAGTTTATAGTTCAGTGTTGCGAGATAAGTGATAGAGTCATCCGCTTAGATTTGCTACTTACTACTACATACGTAACAGTTTTATTTAGCTGGTGTAAAAATTGCTGAAACTTTGTCTTGCTTCACCGAAAAACGATCAAAGTTTTCAAATAATAATTTCAAAGCGACCGAAACTGCTGTTAAAAAGTTTCGATTTTCATATAATTGATTTCCTTTTATAGAGTAAAGGACTTTTGATAAAACTATTATTCATCTTGAGAAGTTACTTTTTAGGGTTCCGTTCATCTTCAATTTAAATTATAATTACAAAAATATTGAAATAATCTTTCTAAAATCTTTACATTAAAATGACCTGCTATGCTTCAGAACAAAACAAACAAACAAATCGAATGTATACCCTCCACTTTTTTGGAAGCCGGTTAAAAAGACTATAGCACAACCTCGCCTAGCGTAGCGTAAACACTATAACTAACTGTATTCAATAGGTACACTTTTACATCTAATTCAATAGTTTCAGTTCTTCCTCTCACATGGTTTGATATCAAAGTCCGTAACCATATCAACAGTCCTCTTTCGAGCCCAACGGACCGAGGATAATTCGGCCCGAGGTGAGGGCAGTCGGTACCCGTCTTCGGGATTCGAGATTATATGTTTTGAGTCGAACAGAAATAGGAATTGTTGCGGGGTTGGATTATAAGATGCTGTATGGTGGAGTGAAAACATTGTGGGTTGATCGAAAATAAAAAATCTGCCTAGCCTTTTCCCAACTATATTGGGGTCGGCTTCCAGTCAAACCGGATGCAGCTGAATACCAGTATTTTACATGGAGCGACTGCCTATCTGACCTCCACAACCCAGTAACTGGGTAATACGATACCCCTTGGTAAGACTGGTTGTCAGACTTTCGGGCTTCTGACGACCCGTAACGACTGTCAAAGATCCACGAATGACAACCGGGACCAACGGCTTAACGTGCTTTCCGAGGCACGGAGGAGTCTCGGTATGTAAAGATGGTCACCCATCCACAGACCAACCCCGGCAAGCGTAGCTTAACCTGATGGATCGACCAGTGCGGCAGTTACTACTTAGCCACGAGCTCCTCTAAATTTGATTTGGTTGATCGAAAATAGAATGATATTATTCTATTTTAGATCAGGACACAATGGTATGAGAGTAGATGGGGTGTGACTTGGGTGGTAGAGCAGTGGTAACGGCCGTACCTTACGAGTTGTAGGTCGTAGGTACGAACCCAGACAGCCGCTTTGTGCATTACATTGTGTAAATTATTTAATTATCACTGCTCTCAAAACGGCGAAGGAAAACATCGTGAGGAAACCGGCATGTCTTAGAACCAAAAATTCGAAAACATGTGACATCTACCAATACCCGCACTGGGCCCTCGTGGTGGATTACGGCCCACTCCCTCTCACAGAGAGGAGGCCTATGTCCCAGCTGTGGGGACATTCATAAATCATTTAATACTTTGCAAACATGGCTAATTATAACATTGATGTTTTATTATGAAAGTCCTCCATGTTATACCGTCACATGGGCAAAACACGTTTCTTGTATTAAAAATTTAAGGGGTCCTCCCTTTAATTTTAAATTTTATTTTATTTGTTGTTATAGCGGCCTTAGTAGTACAGACGCTCTGTGAAAGGAGATGGAAAACGGTGGGCCCAAATGTAATAAGTTGAGATATGATCTATAAAATGAGTAATATTATATTTTTTTTATCTTAGAATATCAAAAATCAATTTTGGAAAAAAATTAAATAAGTAATCAATTACACAATCAGAAAAAAAAACCTTCGCACTAGGTAATGAACTCAAATTAATTAAATGCACTATATTATTTGAAGTGCACTTTATGCAATAAAGTGCATTTAATTACAGTCATATAAATAAATAAAATATTAATGAATTACTAAGAAACCAATGTAATAATGATCAATTTTGATCGATTAAAATCACTTATATTTTTAGTCAATGTCACTGGCATGAAAACTGACTGATATTGACACTACACAGTTGCCGACTGCTCTTGGTTGCTCACTGTTTTCATGTTTTCCAATGCGTTTTGAGTACTTTTCCGATTATTTTTCACTTTCACCGAACACTGCTTTGTCTTGCACAGATTCTGACCTTTGACTTGGAATTTTTATTTCGGATTTTACCGCCGCCTTCATTTGGATTGGATTTTGTTGAAACTATAGATCGCGTGGGACGATAAGTTTAAATCTATTCATTCACACCATTTTCATCTCGTTACATTACCTAAGACGGTATGTAATCGTTTTCGTCTCCTTTTCATGTGTCTACCTGTTACGGTTGAAAATATACAATCCTATGACAGACGGATGGACAGCAGAGCCTTAGTATTAGGGTGCCAATTAGTAATAGGGTCTCGGGGACCCTTTGGGTACGGCACCCTAAAAATACGCCTCCAATACTTAACCTCCTCTTTCATTGAGGTCGGTTAAAAACAGTTGAATGTATTTTGTAACAAAAATGTTCCATTGTTTAAAACAAGCCATACAGAAAAGGGTACATTTATATGATTATGTGCCTATACCTAACACGTTCGATGAGCATACATCCCAAAGTGTGTCTTAACGCTATATGGCTTTGCATTATTTCTGTCACAAACACACAACTGTCAAACTATAAGTGCACGATAAAGACGGGAACATATCTAAGCCAAAGCTCATGCCAAGTCAGCGTTTATCTATCTTAGCTAAAGTAGTGAAGATCGCTTTAGCTTATAACTTGTGCCGCACCACTGACGCTGGGTGCGGTGTAGTTGCGGCCAGAGCGTCATCAGCGCTGACGTCATATCTCACACCTACATTAGAAACGGAGAGATATTACAGCTATGTGCATGTATGTGTAACAGAGTGAGCTAGCGTGTAGCCAATCAAGTGCATTCTTTGGAAGCGACCGCGACCGTACAATACAAAAAATGCGTAATTTTTGTGTTAATTTTGTAGTTTTGTTGTTTGCACCTATCAGGGTGATGATAATTGCTTCGGTGTCTCATTTAGATTTTGATCTGACGATTACTCGTTCCTTTCTTTGTTTGAGGAGAGCAGTTGCCGTGCATTTGAAGATATAGATTAATCAAAACGAGGGCTAGTCTCAGCGGCGGGTGATATCGGTCTGTGAATTATGATGAAATCAAGTAGATTATAATCTTTTATTGTTTTCAGCTTTTGTGTCTCTTGCTAGCAAATAACTTGGCCAAAAGCGAACTAAACTTAAAAAAAGTAGATTATCATTTTTCATTTTTCTTTTGCCTAACCCGCTGTCACTTATGCCTCGTACCGTACCAAGTAGAGTGCGGTGCGGTTGTGAGCCACGTCATCACGGCTGTATGACGTCAGACCGCACGAGTACATTGAAAGCGATGCGAGCCTGCGCCAATAACGAGCCACAGTGACGTATGCATTACTTGGTCCCGTAATGGTAGAAGGGAGGCTTATAATAGATTATGAAACACATTGGGAGTTGTTATGTAATTCGTTCGACACACTTTAATTTGTGTATTTATTATACCTATTGTATAATTGATGTTTTATTGTATTTGATTATTGTATTATTGGTGATTTTGAGATTATTAATAATTATTACCAAATTTTGCTAAATTTATGTACTTACTAAAACTAGTTTAATTCGTAAAAAATGAGGCCAAGTGCGAGTTGGACTCGCACACGAAGGGTTCCGTACCACCGTATAATATTTAACAATATATATATATTTTTTATATTTTCAATAAAAAAAACGCCGAAAATAAAACGTTTTTGTATGGCGACTCTATTTAATTTCTAACTTTTAAATTTTTTATTTGTTGTTTAGCGGCCATAGTAGTACACTCAAAATTTCAAGTGTCTACCTATTACGGTTACATGGTTAACACTATGACAGATGGACGCTGGAAGGACAGCAGAGCCTTGGTACTTGTAATAGAGTCCCGTTGGCATCCTTTGGGTACGAAACCTTAAAAAATAATACTTCAAAGTCAAAGTCAAATTATTTATTTCAATTAGGCACAAAAAAGGCACTTTTGAATGACAAAATTTACAAAAAAATATTAATAATTGATTCTAATCGCCCCTTCCAAAAGGTAGTTTTCGTATGGAGAAGAATTCGCAAAACTCCACCGTTACTCTTTTGAAATGTTTTCACAATATCTTCTATACATTAATTATATAATTGTATGTGAAGACGTGAACTTGAATTGACCGGGTGTTAAGCTTGCAACAGGATGCCTAAGAATTAATTATCCATAAACCTCATGGCCACCATAGATCCAAAAGAAAATAACATTGAATATTCAGAACTCCTCAAAACACAAGCTAACATTTGAAATCGCAATCAGAAGCCCTGTACGTCATAATACCGCTTCATACATAATACTGCTAGGTGCGGTACTCAGAGCTCAGAGCAAGAACCCGCGAATACCGCAGTCCGTTTTTAATAATGTTTACTGCACGGACGTAATAATAAGACAGAAGGACCATTTTAATCAATAAATTGGCAATTGCACTAGCCATGAAATAAGCTTATCACAGCAACAGCTGTCATGGGGGCAAATCCCGTATTTTTAAAAACGTTCACAATGTAATCTCAGCGTTAATCTGTAAAAAAATATATAGGTACCATAGCGTTTACGCTAACCGATATTTTACACATTAATTGTCGCTGACATGAAGAGTTCAACTATATTGATAACATTTTTAATTGTGAATAATTGGCCTTCACTCAACATAGCAATGTTAAACGTAGACTCACTAAGTTGCGTAACAGGAGTTTGAGTTCATGCTATCAATATCAAAAGCATAAACAATGAGGTTACCTAAAATGGTGGCAGGGTTACCCTTTACAGTGACTACTGTTGTGTCTAATCGAGGAAAATAGCGCATTCCTGTTATAGTATATTGACTTGACTTCCAAAATTCAGTGTGGGGGCATTTAAAAAAAAAAGATCCTCCATGTGTCTTATTTTTTAATATTCTACATTAAATCTGAGGTGACATATTTTCACTCTATTTTGCGTATGTCAGTGGTCTCTCTGCATTTACTTACTTAGTGTCACAACCGAGGCGAAACTAACAAGTGGTTCGCAGGGTTGGCGAGTGGTAAGTTGAAAATTCGTTGTACTCGTATTTATGGCAGTTTGATCCCAATAACGACCTTCATATAACTTGATAATGAAGTATTGAGAGCAATTCCGTTCCAGGACAAATGTGTTGTATTGTTATTGTGACTAATAAAGCCTAGTAAGTACTAAATATGATTTAGTACTTACTAGGCGCGCCCCGCGGTTTCCCGTATAAATCTCGATCCCGTAAAAATGTCGGGATGATAAGTAACCTATGTGTTAATCCATGTTACAAAGTATCTGTGTGCCAATTCATCTAAATCCGTTCAGTATTTTGAAGAGTGACAAACATCCATCCATCAATCTTCACAAACTTTCGCGTTTATAATATTAGTAGGATTTTCAAATCGAAATCGCAATCTCATCTCAGCGACTAACAATATCAAAAACTTATCAAAACTATTGGGAAATAGAGGTTTGTATAACTTGGTTTGTTGGTATGTGTTTCCGGTACTCTCTTTCTAAGCCATGTTTCAAGCACTTCCTGTTTACTGATTGTGACTGAGATCAGTAAACAGGAAGTGAATGTATGAAAACTGAGGACGCGAACCAACTATTTATGGGACACACAGTTTTTGGTTTGTGCGAGAAACAAAGCGGCAACCAAAACTAGTTGGGTTATCAGTGTGGATGTCACTGTTTCACGTTGACTGAGCACCAAACGTTTTCGGACTCGTGCTTTTTGGGTGGTAGTACCTGCCATTCGACGAGTCGACGCAAGTTTTCGCTGAAATTCAGCGCTGCATCGCTTCGCTGTGCTGCAGCATCGTACTAAATAATGACTATATCGATGGATATTCTTTTTCATATTTTTAGTTTAACTTAATTTCTAGTTGCCCCGGTGGTCCTGGATCCGATTCCCGGGTCGGGCAAAGTGTTATTGCATTTCTCCACCAGGAATATCTCAGTAGCAGCTTGGAGTCTGGATTTGTGCCCATTTGAGAGCAATAGGCTCGCCCCCCATTACATGGGACTTAAACATATCTGGTGAAATGTGGGTGTACAAAAGGGTACACGTCTGCTAACCCTTCGCGGATTATGGGCGTGCAGTTGTGTTACATAATGTGTTGCAGCATACGTCACATTTTTTTTCTGATTTTATTCGCCATACCTATGATAAGAAAATACGTAGGTACTAACCCTATTGTAGTTATGAAGCAAAACGAGAATAGAATAAAAAACAGAACCATCGCTTGAAGTTAGAACTTGCAAATAAGTGATAGTTAAGCGGTGCAGTTTACCCGTTAGCGTATTTAATCTATTTTTAATTTGTTTGAGTTCAAACGAATGTTTGAAGGCATTTTGTTTGTGCTGCCTTTGTTTTTGTAGAGGAATATGTGGAGAAAGAATTGCATGCAGATTCAATCTAGTCTAGGTATTTTCTCTTGCATAGTAGCAAATGCAGGTATTAGTAGGAACTTTTATCTGTATTTGCCACGAACTATATTTCGCTTCATCGATTCGGGGAATTTATTTTTGAAATATTATAATTTTCTTAACTTTACATAATAACAACTGTACAAAGTCAGAATAATTCCGAAGAGAAGGAAGATTTTTTTTAAATTATAAGTTTAAACTATTTTATTTTTATTTTATTTTATTTGGGAAAATAAACGGTTACACATTACGATATTATGGTATAGAATTTAAAACAAAAATGGGAGTATAAATGTATTACCAACAACATTTTCCACATAATATAAAAAAAGTTAAACTAACACGAACGGCATGCGATATACATTACCTTCATTGGATACAGAGTATGGTTATGTATAAAAAAATAAACAAAACTGAAACGATAATGAGGAATATGAGGAAAAGATAATGAGAAGAAACTAAGCATAAAGCGTAGTTAAACATACTTTGAAGAGGTCTACTTCATAAGACTTTTCAAGAGATGTATTACTAATGTAGGTTACTTGTCTCTTTGAGGTACAAAAGCTCTATCTCCTGTGGTCCAGTTAAGTGATTAATCTTCGTCTGATACGCTCGAGTGCAGTTATCTAAACAATTTACTCTCAATAGCTACAATCAAAACATACATTACTTATGTAGACTAAAGGAGAGTAATTTAGAAACTCAAGTGGATTTTAAAGCAATGACAGATTGAGGTTTGTATTTGAATGAAAACATGTTGCTTGTAATCACTTAGAACATTTTCTAAATCATTCTGGAATGGAAATGTTCTAGCAGTGCGTGCTACGTCACAGTTATATTGCTACGCCGTAGCACTTCGCTACGAGCGATGGAATTCCATGATTTACAATTTCTTGCATCAAAAATAATGCTTGTCTCTTTTTCGTTCCTGATAATTACGATATACCAACCTGCTTCCACGTGTCATTAATCTTTTAGTTTGTCCAATCTGTTATTTGTACAGAAAGCTATTAAACCGTAACTAAGCTACAGAAAAAATAGGATACTTTGTCTTTTCAATACCTAAGTCTCAAGTAAATTAAAGTCACTTTTCGTGTTTGTCTGTATGTCCACGTTGTTCTTCTAAATACGCAACAGATTTTGATGATCGTTTCACCATCGTTTAGAGAATTTATTCCGAAAGGTTTATGTGTATAATACGTTAATATCAAAGTTACATAAAACTAAGAAATATCGATGTCTTGTCAAGTCGTAAATACCGTGCGAAGCACTAATTATCAAAGATTATCAAATATTAGTGACCCCTCCGGTCACTAATATTTGATAATCCTAAAAATCCGAAAAACTCTGGTAGGTTAGCTCTCAAGTATAATATCGTAAGAGTTCCTGCTTAATACAACCCGGATACAAGGGAGCAAGAATATGGAATAAGGAAGTCAGAATATGTGGCGAGGAACTTGCAAGTCTTGTTTTATTCATAAAACTTTTAGCTTCATAGTAATAATGCATCATGTGACGTGGTCGCGTAAATCTTAACTTATTATTATAAATGAGAAAGTGAGTTTGTTTGTTTGTTAAGCTTTCACGCTAAAACGGCTGAATGGATTTGGATAAAGTTTGGCACATGGGTAGACCATGACCTGGATAAGGACATAAACTACCTTTCATCCTAGATTGCAGACGAAATCGCGGGCAACAGCTTGAAGAATATAAAAATAAGGGTGTTGCCATTTTGTTAAAATCATAATTTTGTATTATTATGGTAAAAGAGTTTAAAAAATTGAAGTTTAAATTATCAGACTCGTGACCAATGTCTGTTAAATTGAGATTGTAAATGTACTTTAGGCTTCGCTTAATAGAACGCGTACTTAGCGCACGTTAGAGCGCTATCCTGACGCCGCGCTATAGCACCGAATTGTGTTGTACTATGATGTACGTTTACTGTCAAACAGAGCGCCGGCGCGGCGCTGTCAACGCCGTGACAGCTAGCGTTGCGTGCTGCGCTGTATTGAGCGCTCTGACGCGCGCTAAGTACGCGTTTTATTTAGAGAAGCTAAAGGCTTCGATATAAAATATATAAGGAAGGATTTTTACTTGCGTGTATGACCAGATGTGAACGTAGACGAGGCAAAAGGAGTATGTAAGGATCGTAGCAGGTGGCGTTCTGTAGTTGAAGGAAGAAGGCTTGAGTTTATGTAATAAAATCTAGAAAACAATAAAGTATTACTGTGCTCACACGATAATTGTGCGCTCAAGACGTCCGTCGCTTTTGATTTAATACTAACAATTTTATTTTATGAGAAGCGGGAAGTGTGCTAGTGTCAGCTATCGTAATATTATGGGAATAGTGGAATAAAACCGTGCTATTTACATTATTTTCCTAAGAAAAATAGGTATCAAGAAAACGGAAACCACGTTACGCTTATTTTTCTTCATCTCTATTGTGTTGATTCAGCTACTATCGGAGAGACTCGAGAGTACATGAAGTTTTTTGCCGGCTCTTCTCCATATGAAACGATCAATTGGAACCATGCACCTAGCTTCTGACGTTTCATAAGTGCCCATGTAGGATTTGTGTTTTTTTATTATTTTGAATAGCTCTTGATAATAATAATGATTAACCAACCAGCAATGTAAGAAAGACATAAGAATGATGTTGTATTGTCACACATGCATCTAAAAAAGGTTGGAAGAAAGGTTGTTTGAGTGGGTTGGTTGGTTAGTTAGGCTGTTAAAGATACTATACTAAAAAAATAAACTTTTTTTTAAACCTTTAATATGTAAGTGCCGTTTAAGACAAACTTACTGTATTAGGAGCAACTATAAATGACAGAAGTAGAAATGCGCATAGACCACACATAAAGAATTCATAGCACTACTAGAAATTATAGTATAATGTAATTTTTGACTTTATTAAAAACGTTTAAAACCGAGTCGCAACTTATGTCGGTGACAGTCAATGTCAAAAATGTAAGTAAACGGTACAAAATTTTGACAGGTTGACAATTAGATTAAATTGTGCACATTCTTAAAAATACAGATATTACCCCTCAGATTGTTGTATTTTGCCTCCAAAAACGTTCGATTTGATTGGAACAAAATGTTTTCAAACCTACAGTGGTTACAGCGCGCCATCACATCCCATTTTTAACCATCAAACCATAAACTATCTCACAAACTTATTCGTTCTAAGCCCACCTTCATCTCTGATCAGCTTCCATTATTAAAACATTCCCGACATGTCACGCTAAGCACTAGTTCGGCGTGTACCTCCCATAATAAATGCTTGTTCAAACAAGGTACTTCGTTTGTATAGTTTCAACGTAAATTAACTTGTAACTGTAGGTACGTTGTGACACCAACTTGTCAACTTGGCTAATTATTTTAGTTGGAGTTAAGGGCGGGTTCAGGTGAGCAGAGTACCTACTGGCTTTGTGTGACATGTTTGCTTGCGTTTGAAGGCTTATTATGATATTTTGTGGTTGAGATTATTTGAAGGAAATAAGAGTGAAGACAAAAGATTGAAGCTACACACAAGGTTAAGATAAAAAAATTAGGATTGTCAGTTTAAGCTAGAGGATATAATAATAATAAAAAAGAGATTAGATTCTTTAAAAAAAAATCAAATGTAAGTCAGCCACTGTTTAAAATAATGCCAGCCTGTGATTTGTGAATAGGTTCATGAAGTTACAGTTTTGTTTTGTCGAGCAGATGAATTTTAAAACATATAAAACAATGGATCTTCACCTTCTTTTCGTGTGGTTAGTGACTAACCTGGTGTCAGAGTTTTAAAGCCGCCCGTAGGCCTCTGACTTGGCTTCACATGCTGTCGAGAAATATCTCTCGGGCATTCTCACGATGTTTTCCTTCACCATTTTTGAAGCAAGTGCTAATACAATACAAAGCAATTGATTAGGAATTTCTTTTGAAATCCTTCGTATTGTGAAAAAAAGTGTGTTACGTTGGAGTGCAGAACTCACAAAAATATCTTCATTTTCTCCACACCGATATAGTTAATATCCTTATTATAATGTTCTTATCTCAACACATATTAATCTTTATAATCTCTAATCTTCTATATATGATACTACTTATCTACACGGCATGGGGAAGTACCTAAACTCGTTTGCCTCCGCGCGCTAATCGCGTCTAAACACGTCCTTTGTTTAAAACTGTTTATGCTGAAATTCGGTTCCTCAAACTTCGCTTCGTGATTGGCTTTCAAATGGTCTTATAGATAACGACTATGAAGCCGTTATCCATAAGACCATTTGAAAGCAAAAACCAGGGGATTAATTATCCTTATATTAATAGCCCCTGCTACCCCAACAGTCATTCGTAGATCTTTGACAGTCTTTACGTGGAGTTAGACCACCAAAAGTTTTACAACCAGTTTTAACAAGTGTATCGTACTGCGCAGTAAATGGGTTGTGGAGGTCAGGTAGCTGCACCCGGGTAGATTGGAAGCTGACGCCAACATATTTGGGAAAAGATAGGCAGATTGATTTATGTGTATTTAAATATTAATCCGTAAACTGTATTAGCAACAGGAATGTAACTACTGACTACTAACTATCTCTAGAAATCACAATAGATAAAGCTTCGACAATATCCCATTACAGTATTATCGAAAGGTGTAATCGACGATTTTTTTTTTCGAAATATGTTTAATGTTAATGCCAACCTACGGCGTTAAGAGTACGCTAGTCGGTCATTCTTCCATACAAACGTAGTATGGCGATTACTCGTCTTGTCTCTTCGTTCAAAACCAAAAATTACATCAATTTCTCTTGTCTAGCCCTGCATGGAAGCAGAATTGGAAAAAATATTGGTTTGGAAGTTATGAGCGTTGAAACTTTCATATTTCAAGACTAATTTTACTCGTCTTTGGGCGTAAATAAATAACTTATGTATTAAGAAAAATATGAAATAGAAACCGTACAGGACTAGATATTGTATTCAATATTTCAAATAATTTTATTTTGAGTAAACATATTTAGTAGCTTTTTCATAATACGAGTATCTTTAAGCTCAAAGGTCTGTACATTAAATTTTACGCGCTCGTTTTCGATATAAATCGTAGTCTATTTCACTAATAATTAGACTAATTAGCATGCATCACAGTCACCAACGAGTTCAAGCCGTCGAATATGTGCCCATAAGAGGTTTAATTATAAATGTTATGTTATGATAAAAGTCGCACAAACATAATTATAGGTCTGTACAAACCATACACGTTTAAAAGTTTCTTAACTAAGAGCATATTAATTACCTGCTTATTTATAAAGGTGTGGTAAGGTATGTGTTTAATGGAAATAATTATGGTGTCGTTCTTTCCATACCAGAAGGTTCTTGAATTTAGAAAAAAGGTACAATGAGGTGGTAAAATACTTGATTAGAAAAGTTGAAATTGGTTTAAATACTCTTGAAATCCTAGTAAGTTTACAAACTGTACAAATTTTATTATTAAGTTGGGTTTATAAAACAAGAACCTAATTGAATTTAAAGTAACTCGTGATGTCTATCTAAATTTTAAACAATTGATAGGTAACCCTTTTATTAAATAGTGGAGTGATATAAAATACTTGAAATATATATTATTTTTTAAATTATAATATAAATTATAAATATAATTTATATTTATTTATAATATTTTATATTTAAAATGCCTGAAATTAAATTTATTAGTTTATTTTTTATCACTTCTTGTTTCCCCAAGGGTTGGGCAGAGGCAATCGAGCACAAATCCAGATTGCGGGCTGCTACTGAGTAATTTCGGATGGATAAACCTAATAACACTGCCCTATCTGGGAATCGAACCCAGGACATCATACTCAGCAATAGCGCTTGCGACAACTTGACCAACGAAGCTGTCAACTGATTACATATTTATATCTCAAAAACTAATATATACAAATATACTGTATATTTGTGTAATAATATCGAATAAAACGAATATTAATATCACTGATAGTGATATTAATATTCGTTTCATATTAATATCTTAATAACATAAGTTTGTAAAGGCACTACATTTGTAGTTTCTAAGAAATAAATGATCAGACATCTCATGTTCAAAGTTAAGTTAGAAGTTTCGTAACATCTTCATCGATCATTCTGGAAACCAAACCGAAGTTTCTTAATGTAAGTAAGATCGTATGTTTCTTTAGAAAAATATATCAAATATTTGCCAAGTTAAAATATTATTGCGCTTGGCTTTTCAGAAATGGTTTCCTTTCAGGAAAGTACTTATGTAACCAAAAGTCACGGAAAAATGTAAATACTCTATTTTGATATTGACGAGATAGCCCCGCGCACATAATGATATTATTAACAAACTACCATTTCCCATTCTTTAACAAAATCCAGAAACTTAAAAAAGCACCCATTCAATCAATAATTATGTTTGATAATATTTATGAGCAATTCTTTCTTACATAAAATTAAAATATTTCGCATAGTATTCGAGTTATAACGAACTAACCAGCAGTTGCCACCAACCAGCTTTCACAATGAGTTCGAAATCCCCAATGATCAGAAACTAGTCTGGATTATTGGACCAAAGTTTGACAACTAAGCAGCACATCGGTGAAGCGGGTGATGACAGCTGAGCAGAATCCTGGCATAGTAGCCTATTTTATAGCCTTCGCCATATGGAAAATGTGTTGATGGCCGCCCTGCTATGTTTTGTGAGGTACAGGCTTTAAAGTGCAGGGTTATTATGGGAGTGATCGGATGCTGTTCTCAGATATTTTCCCATTTTTAAAAAGTAATGAATTGTGAACATTTTTCTGTATTTTAGTAATAGAAATGACCAATCTAGCGATATCTAGCTAGATATAATGCGAAAGAGTTTAGAGAGATACAACTGCAAATGGAATCGCAAATAAAATATTTAGTAGGAACGTAATTTCCCAGCTGACAGTTCTCAGAGTTGATTTATGACAACTTATAACAAGAGAGGCGGAACAACACGTCACTAAATACTTTGCAAGATTCTTGATTTTTACGTATATTTCCACTTAATTGTTATGAAATATTTATATCAAGATCAAAAGTGAAACTAGACTGAGAATCAGCACTTTTTGAACATCAAAATTACATTAGACAGTCCCCCAAAACGCCTGCCCTTCACCACTTCTGTTTTATCTGGAAAGAAGAAGTGACGCAAAAAAATCCCCAGCATTTAGGTTACAAGAATGGATAGCTGTATGTTAAAAAAACCATTTATGAGTGTAAGTTGTAGACTGCAACAAGTATAATAGGTACGAGTAAGTTATTTTACTGCAAAATTGCTCAAAAAATTGTTTCAAAGCTTAAATTATCTATACCCTACAAATCTACAGACGGACAACCCTCTTATAGGAATTTTAATATTAGTAACAATTCCACCTATTTCACGATTTGAGTTTCGACGTCCCCAATGCCTCTGATTCCGTTTTATCCAAAAAACCATATTGCTTAAACACAATCTGACACCCCCCCTGCCCCTCTACCCTCATGAGATGGGGTGAACACTGGTAAACTCTTTGAGACAAATTGAATCGACATACCTTACAGGTATTCGGTACTCAATGCTCAGATCTCTTACGTCGGGTTCTGAAAAAGCTTTTTTAAAAGAAAGACTTATGTCGTCTTTGCAGCCGGAGCGTTTATTTGTAGAGAAAAATCATTTGGACTGCAGAAGTATGAAAATTTTACCTACCCAATTACGTGCTATTGTGTATTCGATCAAAATCAATGTCAAATTAGTGATTTAACATCAGTCCAATCGTTAATATTTTACAAGCATGTTACTAGTAAAAAAAGGTCTGTTTTTTCTAAAAAAACAAACCAAATAGCATATAAATGGCTATCAAAAGGTCCCGTTACAGGAACCAAACATAAATAAACGATTATTTAAAACTTCAATCACCATAAATTCATGGTGCGTCGTCCTCAAAGATAATACCCAAAATATAAACAAGAAAAAACGCTCAAACCGTAATCGTAGCTTATTTCGAAAGCCTAAAAAGATAAACCATGTGGTGTAAGATCGAAAGAATGGCGCCCGAGGGTAAGTCGACAAGGAATATAAATTATGAACGTTGTCAAGCGAACCTTTATTCAATGTACCCACTTGATTTGGAACACCTTTGAGCCTTGTGAGCTGAGAGGGGGATACCGTGATGTGTCAATTGTCAGAAAACGCGTTTGTATTCGCTGAAAGGGTAGGGAAGTGCAGGCACTGTTGTAATAGCCTGAATTAATTAGGCATCGCTGAAGCTTTTAAATACCTACATTATAAAAGAAGAACAATTTTTGGAAAATCCAAAAGTACACGCTTCACGACACTCATTCAAAAGCACAAAATGGTAAAAGCAACGAAAAACCAGTTATATTTTTTTTTGTTTTTTAATAATATTTTTTTTAAATTCAATTGATTAATTTTTTCGCAAGCTACAATGTTTAGGTTTCACAATTGATTGACGGGAAGTTTTTTTAAACTATTTTGATGTTTATTCGTTTTTGTTGCATTAAATAAATTTATGACTGCCTCATTGGTCCAGTGGCCGCAAGCGCTACTGCTGAGCATGAGGTCCTGGGTTCGATTTCCAAGTCGGGCAAAGTATTATTGGGTTTTTCCAACAGGAATTTCTCAGTAGTAGCCCGGAGACTGGAATTGTGTTGATGGCAATAGGCTCGCCCCCTATTTCATGGGACTTAAAAACATAACTGGTGAAATGTGGGTGTACTACAGGTACAACTCTGCCCAACCCTTCGGGGAAACAAGGCGTGATGTTATGTTATGTAAATTATTTTTTGAAAAATAAAGAATTTATCTCCATTAAGTTATTTATACAATGGTTTATAAATTCAGTGGGTTCTGTGTACTATAGCAGGAGTGTAGCAATAAAAACGGTTGCAGAAAGGAGGCAAAACAGATTTTTCGATCGCAAAGCACTCTCTAATGCTTCAAATTATGAGTCGTGCAAGAAGTGATATGTACAAGGAATCACTATCGAAAAGAAGAACTGTTCTGCAAGATTTCGAATGACGTCACATAACTTGCAGAATGCGAGTCGAAATCCTTAAAAAATAAAATTTATAACCCAACTACGACAAAAAAGTCAACTAAAAAGGTATAAACAAGACATCACAGACAGACAAATAAAAAATCCAGAGGCACTAGTGTTAGGGGCATAAATCGAACAGATTACGTGTTTCTTCCGAAGACTCTCCAACGATATCTCATTTGTCAAATTATGATGATTAGATTAGAAGTTATGAGAGAACAGATCAACATACATAAATACCGGTCAAAATCATAACCCTCCTTTTTGCTTCGCTGTAGTCGGGTAAAAAGCATTCGGTCCCGGCTATCATCTTTGACAATAATTACACCCAAAAGTCTGAAAGTCTGCCAACCAGCCTTAAAAAGAGGTATCGTGCCACCCGGCTACTGTTCTGTGGAGGTCTGATAGGCATTCGCTCCATGATAAGCAGTAATATTCAGCTGTATCAAGACTGAAAGAAGATCCCAACACATCTAGTGGGTAATAGGCTAGGCAGACGATGAATGGGCATTTTATCAAAACCATTTTCCACCATGTACTCGTATATTTCACTTCTCCTTTATTGTTTTTTCGTTAAGATAAAAACAAATAATTGTACTCCTGAATATTTCCACCCCAAGATTATCAATCACAATACATTTGCGAAAAATCGGGTCAAAGTAGATGGAACATCAATTTGAAACAAACTTAGTTTTGCTTAACGTAATACAAAAGTTGTTTGAAAAATGATATGGTCCGTGAGAGCGCGAATTTGTGTGAGCACTTAGTTGGTTTATCATTCGAAGTTTCAGGGTTGCAAGATAATTAAACACGTTTTTTGTTGATGTTCAAAGCTATGGCGTTTCATTCTTGTCAATAAAATTATAGACAATATTAAATGGTAATTTACTAAGGCATATGTAACAGCCCATGAGCTCAGCATCTAAAATTGTTGTACTAAATTTCATCCAGATCCGTTCAGCCGTTTTAGCGTGAAAGCGTAACAAGCAAACAAACTGACTTTCGGATTTATAATATTAGTTAGCATTAGGATTACTTGTAACCTCCTGCTCTTCAATTCATTTCAAAATTTCAAGAATTCATTCATTAGTGAATAGTTTAATTCCAGGTAAGTGTGCCCTATCATTGACCACATCATCCGTAACCGGTTCGGTATCGTTCGGTTGGAGAGTGTTCTAACGCTTGCCTATCAACCATTTTAAAAGAAAACAAAACGATAGTGAACTTGAAAGCACTTATCTTGTTTACAATCTCAACTTAATGAGATTCAAGATCATTATTATTAGGAACAGTGTTATCCTTTCAGAGATTTTACGGCGAGCAGTAACATGACCAGCAGTGTTATGATCCTGTTATTTCATTAAAACTTCATTAATTTTGATTAGGTGCGTCACTTCTTTAAGAGGAAGTTAGTTTTCTATGTATTTTTGAGTAATTATATTGTATATTAAGTTGTTATTATTTGGTAAGTATTTTTTTAAATCTCCATACGTGGAACAGTTTCTCATGGACCATGTCTGTGTCATGTCTGTCATGGTTTCTCATGTTTTTAAGTTCAAGTTATTCTACTTCAGATACTTATTAATATAAGTTAAGTGTGAATGTGATTCCAGGATGTTGTCAGCATGGATAGTTGGATATTGCTATCATTCAGAACTTCGGGAAATCAAATCATTTATTTGTTTACAAATATGAGTATTAGTTAGGGTGGGTATTGGTAGGAGTTCTTATTTTTGCCAATTTGACAACAAAAACTTTTTCATTTAAAAACGAATTGTTTCCACTTACTTTTCTTCTTTCATAAGCAAAACAAAAACACTTCCAAGCCACAGCCAGGGCTTAGTATAAAAAAACCGGCGTTACGGCAATAATCGTAGGCGATAACATTTGCACAGTGTTCGTTTGTGTTCAAACCACGGGATCGAATCTAATTTGTGTGGCTTAGCCGCGCCGTGCGTCCCGATGTGCGCACTTTAATGAAAATCTAAATTTAGATGTGCTACTGTTTGGTGCGTGTGTTTTTTTTGTAGGCTTGTGAAAGCTGTAGCACTGTGCTTGATTATAAAACTAAAAGTCTTTTAAGGATCTTATACTAGATGTTTCTAAGAGTTTTCAGAAATTTAATTTTAACTTAATAGTTGTAATTTGGAGACTTCAGTAGGAAAAATAATTGTCATTTTGTGGTGGCAAACACAGTGAGTGTTATTATGTTTTTCTGAGAAATCATTCATATTACCAAATAAACGATTGGATTTATCGTTTCCCTTGTGTGCAATTTTAAACCATTCTAATGGGCATTATATTTAATTATATTTGACCTAAATTGTCTCCTTGAAATGACCAAAATTTTCTCTCACATTTCACCAATAGCCCAATAAAACCATAAAACGAACCAACTTAACTATAAAACCAACATTTGAACCAACATAAAGTTGGGCTTAAAACTTAATTGTGAGGTGTGGTTAGCGCCGATTGCTTTTAGGCCCTCCGTCACAACCAAAAGAAGTCTAACCACACAGCGCCCTCTGCCGGCCGATGTGAAGTGTACCAGGTGCGTCCCGATGGCCCACAAAATCGGATCCGACCTCGGGATTTAATTTTGTAATGGTCAGTGGTGCTGGTTGTAAGAGATAGCGGAAAACGATGACATTATAGTGATGCTGACATGACGTCATATATATTAGTAGCTTCTGTCCGCGTTCGCGTGAAATTTCTTATTACCCCATCGCATCGCCCGCGCTAAACTTCGTTTTCGCTTAGCGTTCTTTCCGACTTTTTTTTGTTTTTGCTGGGCTCCTAAGGGTTGTGCTAAATAGCCTCAATAATTACGCTATCAAAGGCAAAAATATTTTTTTAAATCCGACTGGTAGTTCCCGAGATTAGCGCGTACAAACCAACCAACAAACTCTTCAGATTTATTACGAGTATTAGTACAGATGTAGGTATAGAAGATAAGGACCGTGGTGTCTACTCGTCTGATGAATTTGGTAATCTTTAAATAACAATAAAAAAAAATTTTATTTTTTATTTTTGTGTGTTATTATTATTTATTTTTTTAATCATGTTTTTTACGGATCACTGAAATCTATATAATCTATATAATCTTTTTTATTTCCAAAAACATACAGAGTTTGAAATACAGTGTTTATATAAGTAGTTTATGTTGCAAAATCTGTACAAGAATAATATTCCCTACCTCTTAAGCTAGGGTATACCTGTATTATAAGAGGTAGTTTACGGTCAATAATCAACAAAAACTTATATCTGAAGTGGACTGTGTCATTCATTCTACTGTATGGTATAAAAGAGTAGAATTGTATGTTGTGTTTTAGTGTGTGTGAGTGGTGTGTGTGTGTGTAGGGGTGAGTATATGTGTGAGTATGTAGGTGTGGGTGTAGGTGTGTGTGTATTATACAAGAAAGGTGAGTAAAGACTCCGTGTAAGTGTAATCCTTAAGGAGCAGCCACTCTGTTACTTTAGATTTTAGTGCGTGTGAGTTTAAATTTATAATATTGAGATGTTTGTTAATGTTATTATAGATATGGGTACTTAGTATATAATATTGATGTTGGGCGAAAGTGGTCTTATGTTGTATATTTAGTAGAACGTACGTGCGTTTGTTTGTAATATGAGGAGGAAGGCTCGCATGCTTTCTAATGGTGGATTTAAGCACATAAAGCTGCCGGGCCGTAAGTACTTTACAGTCAGAGAAGAGTTCAGTTGTTGGATACCAGTAGGGCTTTTTCGTCATGACTTTAAGTATAGCTCGCTGTGCTCTTTCCACCCTCAGAAATCTAGTCTTAGCCGCACCGCCCCACGTAACTATGCAATAACCAATCACTGATTGGCATAGTGCAAGGTACACCATCTTAAGAGTTTTTAGGTCGGCGGATACTCTAAGAGACTTAAATATATGTATAAGACGTAAAGTTCTGGTGGTGACAACGTCAATTTGTCGGTTCCATCTCAGTCCGTCGTCTATGTGTACTCCGAGGTATTTAACGCTCTCGGATCTAGCAAGCGGAGGGCAAGTGCAAGGGGTGGACGAGTTTGTGCAGGAATGGGGTGTTATACTAAAAGAAGGAGATGGTTTAGAGTTACGTCGTATAGCAAAGGGAATATAAGTGGTCTTTTGTAGGTTTAATGTAAGAAGGTTCGAGTTTAGCCACATCATAACCTTAGCCATGGCCACCTCCGCATTTGCTTTCACAATGTCCCAAGTGATTCCGTCCACAAGAATTGCAGTGTCATCCGCGTAAGCGTAAATTCTACCATTTGGGAGACTCAGTCTACAGAGGTCATTTACGTAGATTTGAAATAGGGTCGGGGAGAGGATCCCTCCCTGGGGAACGCCATATGACACGAGAAACTCATCACTTAGGTGACTATCAATTTTAACGCATTGCTTACGGTTTTTCAGGTAATCCTTAAATATTTCTAGTGGCATTCCACGCACACCGATACTTTCCAGCTTCATGATGAGGTTGGGAACAGAGACTGTGTCAAAAGCCTTCGAAAGGTCCAGGAATATACCTAGACATTTCGATTTTTTATCTAGGTTTGAGGCAACCTGTTGAGTGAAGTCCAATACTGCATCATCGGTAGATAGACTTGTCCGAAATCCGTATTGATTATTAGCAATGAGTTGGTGTTTGTCGAGAAATTTTCGTAGAGAGTTATTGAGGATTTTTTCGAGAACTTTAGAGAGTGCAGGTAGGACCGATATCGGTCTGTAGTTATTAACACAGTCTCTGTTCCCCCCCTTGTATATTGGATGGACCACAGCTTTTTTAAAGGACTCCGGAAAGACACCCTCCTGAAGGCAACGATTAAAAAGGTAAGTAATTGGTGGAACCAGTATATGTCGACAGCTTTTCAATATAAGCGATGATATGCCGTCCCAGCCGACTGCACAGTCAGAACGCAGTTGTAGGATTAGGGACTCCACATCATCTTCGTCTACTTCCAGGATGGCAAGAGAGTTCACAGGTGGGTTTCGGGTGTCCATAGGTGAGGGTGAGGGATGGCTACAGGCCGGTGATGATGCAGTGTTATTAATTATTTTTGAGGCCAAATTTTGGCCAATGTTGGCGAAAAATTGGCCTATCTCATTAATCGCCGATTTTGGGCTGTCCCGTATTGTGAGTAGCTCCACTGAGCTAAGTTTTCAATCATATTTTTATTTTATTTATTTATTTAAAGACCTCCCTTTGGAAGAGCGTTGATATCAGCTGTTAATAACCATACATCCAATGAAATCTTATTTTGTATCATTCTAATGACGGCATTGGCCTTCCTTGCATAGTGGATGCCATTGATTTTCTTTACTCTGAGTGTCAGCTTCCAGAAATAAAAATTCTATTTAACTTTTTCCATAACAAAGTGTTCTACTAATCCCTACCTGAGTTTAGTTTTTTTGGCTCTTTTTCGGTCATGAAAGCTAGGATACAGGTAAGTTCAGTGGTGTGAAATGCGAGAGTTATTTATCTTAGTGAATTGCTATGGGCTTATGACGATGATGATTTTTTTAACACTAAGTTAGCATAACAATCAGCCTATAATGTCCCCACCTGCTGGAACACAAGCCTTCTATCTTGGTGAGAGGGAACGGGCCGTAATCCACCACGCGGGCTCAGTGCGGGTTGGTAGATGTCACATGACTTGAATTTTTTTGATCTACATAGTACTAGGGTTTCCTCACGATGTTTTCCTTCACCGTTTTGCAGGCAGTGATGATGAAATAATTTACACAAAGTAAAGCGCTTGTCTGTGTCCTATGACCGACAACTCGTAAGTCTTGGCCGTGACCACTGCTCCTAACACTACGTTAACTGCTGGGGAGTTTGTTGCGCCACTTCTTCTTCCCAGCTAAAGCACTAGGAAGTGGTGAAGGGTGGGCGTTTTGGGGGACTGTCTTATGTAACTTTGACGTTCAAAAAGTGCTGATTCTCACCTTAGCTTGAATAAATGACTTTTGAATTTGAATTTAATAACCTTTTAATTATCCGCTAAAGCTCATCCCTCAGGCCACACAATCATGAATTGTGCCTTTGACACGATCCGGCGCGTATCGATCGCTGTTCGCAGTTTCAATCGCTACAGCATTGATTAGCAACTTTACACCTTGTTTTTATGTTTACGGCTTCTTTGTGGAGGTTTTAAACTTTGCGGGAGTAGCTGGAAAAGAAAATTAAGTATTCGTTTTTGTAAAATATAAACAAGGAATTTCGAGCATGGATTTACGGGTACTTAGAAGCACAAAAATCTGACGACCAGCCTTATCAAGGGGTATCGTGTTACACAGTAAAAGGAGGTCAGTTATGCAATCGAAATACTGGTATTCAACTGCATCCGGTTAGGCTGGATTTTTTAGATTTTTTTAGACTACCTGATTATGAACACACAAAAGTTTTTGCTATAATCATGGCTTATAGCAGAAACTTTTAAAATAATAATATGCACATGTATTGTAGTGTGTTGGATCCGCCCCCCCGACCCTTACTCGCAGAAGCGCCAGCCCGCGTTATGCTGAGAAATGTAGCACTAAATTCCCCAATTAATAATAATATTAATATCTGTTTGATCCAGCCTGTCCCATCTTGCTGTCCTCCCGCCAGCGACGCCCTAAGCCGAGGTTCGTACCCCACAGGGGGTGCCCTTAGCGAGCGTTCGCTTAGTATAACATAGAATAGTTTATGCCTCTGGCTGGAGGCTTTAAGTTAGTAGCTTAAGGCATCCACAGTATAGTCCGGTTAAGCAGCTGCGACCTCAATCTGAGAGTCAACTGCGAGATGCCATATAAAAAAAAAAAAAAAAAGTGTGGTGGATCGTTAAGTTTCCTTCAAAATGGTTGAGCTAAACGGTGCTGGTCCATGCGTCATGTTCGTGAACGGGCGCCGTCAGTAGGGATTGGTCATCTCATAACTGCCTCGGCTTATTTTAATTTTTGAATTGTTTTTATCTTTTTATGACGGACGCTTTTTACGTGCACATCTTTCTACATTGTTCTCACATGTATAATTTCACTACGAATGATGTAACCAATATTTTGTAACAATATTATGATTTAAAAGAGTGTCCGTGGAGTTTCTTGCCCGTTCTTCTCCATAGGAACCTACGCTTTGGAATGGGTAACTAGCTTCATATTTCTGACTGACTGACCCCTTGACGATTCAAAAGTGCCTGTAAATGGTTTAATTGAAATAAATCAAAACTCAAACTCAAACTCAAACTCAAAGCATTTATTTCAATTAAACCATTTACAGGCACTTTTGAATTGTCAAGGAGTCAGTCAGTCAGAAATATGAAGCTAGTTGCCCATTCCAAAGCGTAGGTTCCTATGGAGAAGAACGGGCAAGAAACTCCACGGACACTCTTTTAAAAAAATTATATTCTTACAAAATATTGTTTACATCATTCATGTTGAAATTATACATGTGAGAACAATGTAGAAAGACGTGTACGTAAAAAGCGTCCGTAATAAAAAATAAAAATAAAAAAACAATTCAAAAATTAAAATAAGCCGTGGCAGATAAGAGATGACCAGTCCCTACTGATGGCGCCCGTTCACGAACATGACGCATGGATCAGCACCGTTTAGCTCAACCATTTTGAAGGGAACTCGACGATCCAACACACACGCCACCACCAGCGAGACATTTGAGTGAGCATGACATACTCTTAGCCGCCAGGGCATATCGAGTCAATGAAAGACGTACCCAGCAAATGGCAGCTTTATAGAAGGTACATGGTCACAGTGCTCACACATGTGCTATGCAATTATACAATAAAAAATAAAAAAAGAGATTGAAGAATTCAAAGATAGTTTTTGCAATCATCAGCAATTCCAACAATATTTTTGAATGCTAATCAATTAGTTTATGCGCCCTTGTGGAGCTGGACCAGCGTTAAGCCAAGCATTTTTGTCAGCGATATAATCCCCAAGCTTATAATATGCTTGGCAGCATAGTGTGCGTTTTATACAAGATTTAAATTTCGTTTCATTTAGTTGTAGTATATGGGAAGGTATTTTATTGTAACATTTTAAACAGTACCCCATGAAAGATGAGTCTACTTTAGCCAGTCTGAAACCCGGTTGAACTAATTGGTCCCTATTTCTAGTACAATAATTGTGTCTTTCACCTCTTTTACTGAAAAGATTAAGATTTTTCCTGACGTACATGATGTTTGATGATGATGATGACGTACATGATGTGAAATGCTTTGAGTTTGAGTTTGTATATAAAAAAGGAAGGGAAGGAATCATAGGGCATCATAAAATAATTCGTCCATATCGATTGCTGTCAACACGAAATCGACGAAAATACGTATATTAATTGGATAGATCTGGTATCCAATTAATAAACGTAATTATTATTTTATCCAAACCTTACCTACTGATTGGAACACGTTCACGTTAATAGATAAGAAACCCGAATCAAAACTGAGATTAGTTACAATATCATTATATTCTGATCATTTGTGACGTTATACCTCAAATGTATATAATAATAATGTAATCTAAAAGTCGTTGTGACTATAACGAAGTCTATGTCTAGGCTCAGTAGTTATCATTTATCCTCATCAGACAGTGAATAAAAATCGGTACTAATAAAATTGATTATTATCATTTAAATGTCAATCATCGTAATTTTAACAACAATGCATATTATATTTTTCTCAATGTAACAGTTTTATGATCCAAGTTCTTAACAGATTACGTATCACGTATAACTTACATACGCCAACCGTTATATATCACGAGGTCACGTAAACACAAACGCAATTCATAACGTCTTAACACATCCACGAACCGCTCCTTAGCTATACAACTTATTAATTCAATTTCCAACGTAATTGCCATTAGAACTTCAACACATTGACCTGAGCGAGGAAACCACATATAGCTGTCTCCCTTATTCATATACATCAGCTCATATGCGTCATCTCTCTCCATCGAGGCCGGAGGAAGTTGATAAAACTTTTAATTGGCTTTTGAAATTTTATTTGAAAACCTATATAACATTGTTTTATGGTTATAAATGTAGGACGTCACGTTTTTGTAATATTATTGTTAAGTGCTGTATTTGTTACAATGCGATTTATTTATATGCAAAATAACTATTTGATAATAACATAATTGGGAATGCGTTTTAATTATTTGTTGTTTCAATTAACTTTCAATTACAGTAAGTAAGCTATTTTATGAAACATTTGTGTTTTATTATGACCTGAAATAGGTGGCTGGGATAGGCTGGATGCGAAAGGCAGCGCAGCCAGGGAGAAGCCCATGTCCAACAGTAAACTGCGATAGGCTGAGTCGATTGAATTATGACATTTGTAGTTATTTTCAGGTATTTTATTTGCTCTCTTGATATCAATTTTATTGTAACTTTGTGTTATGCTTCAAAATATTTCTGCAATCTACAAAGAGTTTAGGTTTCTAGTTCTTTAGCGAGTACATACCTAATAAAACTTTGTAACTCGAATAAAAGCCCCCATTATACATTCATACATCACAAGGCTACTTTAAAACATCATATCGAAAAAAAATATAGGCCATTACGGCAATTATGCAAATATTCACCGATAAAAATAGATAGTATCGGTGTCGTGCGATCGAATCGTGCGATTTTATTGTCGTAAAAGCGCAAAATGATATTAATGGACACATTTACATTTAAGGGGTAGTTTCGAGGGGTTGTTCGGGGTGAATTATGGGGTCCAAGTCGGGTATTTTTGGTAGATCAATGGGAGTTCCGGTTTTCGACATTTTTATAAATTGTTTTTATGCTAATCTCTGTGGTGGCTGAGTTTTAAGAGTAGATTGAGAATTAATTGTTTGTGCTTTTATAAAGTGTTTTCTTTGTTGATAATGAAAAGTGACGTTATATTGTTTATAAAATGGGTAAGTAGATCATTGTTTTCACTCTAGCGATTTGCTTCTCTCATTATTATTAAGTAGTAGTATTGTTTGTGTTAGAACTGTTTTAGTACGTCGGGATTGTTTTAGTACGGACACACGTGTCTTGAAAGTTTTGGAGCAAAATAACACGCTGATCTCGTGTAGAAAAGTAAAGCAAATATGGTGAAATAAAACTATGTTACACTGTTATTTTTTTTAAGATCACAACAATATAGGTATTGATATTTCTTCATTGACACACATAACATCACGCTTGTAATCCCTGAAGGGTTAGGTAGAGGACTACTAGTACACTGGCGAAATGTGTGCCAGTTATGTTTAAGTCCCATGTAATATGTGGCAAACCTATTACCATCAACCAGGCACAAATTCAGTCTCCGGGCTGCTACTGAGAAATTCCTGATGGAAAAACCCAATAACACTTTGCCCCACCTGAGAACCGAACACAGGACCTTATGCTCAGCAGTAGCGCTTGCCACCACTAGACCAAACGAGGTAGTCTTCGAGGCGTTCTTCATTGAAACTATAGTTGATTATAATGAAGATGGAGAGTGACAGATAATACACTTGGGTTTGGACTATTTTTTCTTTCGTTAAAAACAAAAACATTAATTTCCATGCTGAATTTCAAATACGCAGAACATTTCTACCATTCTCGTGCTTAACACAATCATACACCGCATTGGTCGAATCCATCTCTCGCCCAGTTTAATGAGCAATTTCATACGATCCTGTATCACATTTTGTAACTTAATTACTGTATCGTGAAATACGTCCCACTCAAATTCGGGATCCGACTCGAAATTTATGTTAATCGATTCTTATTACGAGTCCTATCGTATCGATGTAATGAGTACGCAATCATTTTTTATTGGTTTTGAATTTAATTGTTTTGTAAATTATTGTAATCGGCACGTACGAGTAGCATACAAATAACTGTTCTCTTACCTCGATATGTTAACTCGATCTGTTGTTCTTATTACTGTGTACATACCTAGGTAATAAAATCTGCCTAGCCCTTTCCTATGTCGGGGTCGACTTCCAGTCTAACCGATGCAGCTGAATACCAGTATTTTCATTTCATTTATTTGCGTACCATAATGTGAATTAAGTTGTTATAAATAGGCTTAAAGCTAAGATACAGTAATGGACCCCGTAAGGGCACAGCAATATTAGTAAAGATAAATAAATAAAACTAATTATGAAAATTAAATTAAATATAAGTAAAATTTGTAAAGCATTTAGAACATTAATAATTCTTAATTAAGTTAAATGTATTTAGATTAGATTATAATAATTATACAATATTTATTGTTTATTTTATATGCGTGAATGTAATTGGCAAATGTAGAAGAAGTAATCTCAATTAAATATTGAAATTTTATTGCAATTCCAGTCATAGTTTATCATTCATGTATTCATTTATATTATAGTAGCTTTTGTTTATTACTAAACATATTATATTTATTTATATTTTTAAGATGTTCCGGTAGTTTATATATAATAAACTACCGGAACATCTTAAAAATATATTTTATTGACATTGCATATGTACTTATATAGGTAAAGGCAAG
Source organism: Xanthia togata (assembly GCA_963853775.1). Classification (NCBI taxonomy): domain Eukaryota; kingdom Metazoa; phylum Arthropoda; class Insecta; order Lepidoptera; family Noctuidae; genus Xanthia; species Xanthia togata. The sequence goes on along the minus strand of OY970802.1, from coordinate 2,567,772 downwards.
GCAAGGTCAAAATCTTCAGCTCCCCAAAGTGAGGCTTACAACTGTCAGTTTCATCTATGTTGACCAGAGTTCTCATAAGCTTTTTTTGTATGTACTATTACTCCATAAGATGACGCCATATTTGAGCCATGCAAGCGTACGCGTAATACGTAATATTTTATATGAAGCGACTGCCTATCTGACCTCCACAACCCAGTTACTGGGTAACACAATAATACTTTCGGGCGTATCTGGGACCAACGGCTGAACGTGCTCTCCGAGGCACGGAGAAGTCTCGGTATGTAAAGATGGTTACCCATCCACGGACCAACTGCGGAAAGCGTAGCTTATCCTGATGGATCGACACGTGTGACTGTTATTACTTATCCACCAGCTCCTCGCTGCATAACAGTTAGGGTCTAAATTCACTAAGTTCCACTCACTCGAGCAACGTCACACGACGTGTTTCGCAAAATGCGAAATTAACAATTCGAAAGGCGAGCATGCATACTGCATTTCCATTTCCGTACCGTCACGAAAACTTGAAATCCCTTATTTATTATAATCGGATGACGTAATAAATTGGAAAACAATTACTCATTTTGAGTAATGACGTCACAACGTAGCGAATGGGAAATAACGTTTCAATCATTAATGTGTAGTAAATAAAATGATTTATTGCGGGAAGCTGTGGTGTTGATGATAAGCGGAGCGATGAGCGGAGCGATGAGCGGAGCGATGAGCGGAGCGATGAGCGGAGCGATGAGCGGGTTTGTTTGTAAACTGATATCTTTTGAGAGCTGCAAGGGAAGATGGCGTATGGTTTTAGTAAGTGATGGATAATCAAGCTTCTTTTCTATGGAGATTTCTAATTTTTTACCGCTTTAACTTGCTTTCTTTGACGTGTGACGCATATTTTCCTCCAATTTGTTATTTTCTGTGTTTGTGTCTTATGTTTACGTCATGTTTCACCGCATATAAAGGTATTTTCTTTCTTTCTTGGCGTCTACTGCTGAACATAACCTATTTATTAGTGCAGTCAGCCGTCTGAAAGGATACTGCCCATAATCACCACGCTTGACAAACGGATTACTTTGCACACTGTTTTACAAATAGATGGCAGGAAGATTTGTATATTCATCGGACTTGGATAACATATAGAATCGGGTAAAAAGCAATAGTCAATGTAGCAGTACAGATTTATTTTATGTTATAGGTAATTATACTTAGTCAGCCAGATTTTCCATAATTTGTGATCATCAACACCTTCCTCATTTCAGCCGAAAGACGCACACAGCTGGACCTAGGCCGCACCCCAAAGATTGCCACTTCGACCGGTTCTGTGCTTCTCGCATTCAGCGAATTTGTTGCTATAACAACAAATTCAACATCCAGAGATCGCTCAATTGCTTACTTTGTTACCGAAACCCAACCCTAACGCCTCCTGTCCACATGTTCATTTAATTCATTCACTCATTCGTTCAATTATCGCACTGACAATAAATTACAAAGTGCATTGAAAAAATATTGAATGTTGCCACAAATAAAATACAGAATACTGAATGTTTAAGCTGGTAGCTTTCATACCGCAGATTATTTACGTTTGATGTTTTTGAATATAATCCGAAAAATTGATTGCGGATATGTAGTTATTAAACCAATAGTGACTTTGACAGTTAGGTACATCTTAATCACATTTTCAAATTGCGAAAATCTTAGGTACAAAAAAGCTTTCATAGACATTTGAGACAATCGTTTACATTTTCAATAACGTTCATCCACGTTAACTTCATATTTTTCACGTAATTACACAAGCGAAGCAGCAACTGACAAGTAACAATAACAAAAAATAGGATTTATGTTGGCAAAAACAGGAACGTATGAAAGAATATCTGTCAGCTATCTACCCTTCTTCACAGATATATTATGAGATGTTAAAATAATTTGCAATATCAAGTGGAATGTATATTTTCACAAAAGATCTGAATAGAAGGGTATATTGTACAAGACAATTCAGTCTCATCCACCAAGGATTCCTTGGTTCACTGAAGTACAAATGAATAGACGATTGTTAATAACAAGCTTGCGTCTGCGATCCGGGCACATTCCATTGAATGCGTTCGGACATCTTATGAAGGTGGATGATACCCCAAACTGTCTGATTTTTAAAATGAGGGAGGACAGCTACCACGTTTTGGTGGAGTGTGCTCAGGTCGGGGCAGAACGGAGAGTTTTGGAATCAGAAGCAGGACTTAGATTAAGGGATGTTGGCATGTGTAATTTGATCTTGTCTAAACCTATATCCAAATTAGTTATCTAGTTATATTACTTGGTTGTTAAATTAATTCAGTTAAGATCTTAGTTATTACCTACTTTCTATTTATTTAATCGCATTGCATAATCGCTTCTCGATTAAAGCCTTTTTTTCTAAATAATGATTTTAAAAAAGAATACATGAAAGGTGTTTATATAACTAAGGTAGGTAGAACATATTATGCGGAAGAATAAATCGTATACATTTTGTTTTACCGATTTCCATACAGTCGAAAAAACTGGATGGCGTCATTAAATGAAACTATGAAATAAATAAACTGAAAGAAATTAATAATATACTATTAAAATTTTTACGGTCAACATTGTTTGTGTTTTCTCTATCAAAGACAATTTAATTACTATTAAATTGATCACGAAGGCCGCCTTTGAGAAACTAGCAACTATTTCTTTTTTTTTTCCTATTCAATTCACTTTATGATTTTCGTGATTTATGAATCAGTTTCAGGTTTTAAAAAGCAATTACTTTAGGGGACAATTTGAATACCGCGGTAGTCCGCGAAATTCAAATTGTTCGTTTTTTTTATTGGGTGCTATTGTATGTTGATCACAATTTATGATTCGCGACCGTAACAAACATGTATTAAAGAATAAAATAAAGAAATACCGTCATTAGAATCATGAATACAACTCTCTCGGTAGATACATAAACAATTTAAAAGTATTTTATTTTTCAATTTTTCTTTATCTGCCTGTTTAACTGCGGGTCTAAACACCACAGTAATTATACCTAAATAAAAAAAGTTTACTCAGCAAAACGACGGTTTCTAAAAGACCAACACTTATTATGAAAATAATGCTACAATTCATTTTTTTTCATGATTGTACGTCACGAAAGGATACGGGGTAATTCATCTGTACCCCAAAACAGTACAGTGGAGTAGGGTGGGGTATTTACTTCCCCCTAGAGTAGGCCACTCTGTCAAGTTGCGGAAATAATAAATAAAAGTACCTACCTTGAAACCGGTTATTATACGGGTTTTTGTCAGCAAACCGTTGGTATTTAATTGTGAGGAACAACTAAGTACCGTTTTTTTTAGAAATTGTTATGTGTTTGTCTCAGTTATTTTTGTATAATTTTTTAATAACAGTGAAGGATTCGTTGAAGACTTTATAAAGGCTACTGAAAATTTAAAAATCTAATTAAATCTGGTCTTCGGCATAAAATACTTAAATTGTAAATTAAATTAAGTAATCCACAAACGCTTCTATTAATCATTTAGCCATTGTCTATAGAACAAAAAAGCCTGTAAATGAATGAGTATTTAAAATTTGAAATTATAAGACTAAGTCAGAAACAGTCACTAATTTACAAGAAGAAAGCTCAAATTCCTTATTAATTTAAATCGAAGACCAGTCCGAAATTTAGTCCAACTTCACTACAATCTAAATTTATTTTTATAATTTAGCTTAGTTCCCGCAACCGTAACTAACAAATATACAAAATGACGCAGAAAATTTCCCTTTGAATAAATTTCATTTCTAAGCAAAGTATAATCCCCGTCTTGTTAAAGATAAGGAGGAGCATTAATTTGAATTCATCTCATTACGGTGTTCCCGTCGACCACTTGTTCCGAATAAAATATGAAAGACACGCGAAAATGGTTTATTATCCCTGCCAACGTTCCCTCTCGCTCCTTTTTTGGTGATTTGTATGGGAGTGAGAGAGAGAGGCATCGTTCAAGTGTTTCGTGTATGTGCTTTTGGCGAGTCCACGTTTTTGTTCTTTTTTGCGTGGTGTAGATGAGATTGGTATGCTGGTCTTGGCGTTCTAATTAAAACAAATATTTAAAAAAAATGTGCAACATTAACGTGGGGGAGAATTTGATCAGCAGCATTGTTTATTCAGACTGATACAACACAGACATCATCTATGTTAATTAAAAGTAAACCAATTTCGGTGTTTCAATTGAAGCTACCGTTCAATTTAGGGTATAGCATTCCACAGACAAATTAGATTCTAAACATACAGCATGTTTTCAATAACAACAACTCAAATTCACAAAACTTTTCCAATCATTTAGGGACCAACGTTTGTATAAACCAATCATATGCCTAAAGATAATCACTATTACAATTTCCAACTAATCAAGTTCATTTGTCGAGGTCATAGTTTTGGGAGCACCCTTTACGACCAAAGAGTATTAAATCAAACAGAACTGACAGTCGTAGAGGCTGACAAATTCAATTTCCTGCGGGCCCTATGTAATTTGTGCGTTGCTTTTAGTTAAAAGGCCTCTATTAAAATTTGTTTGTGTAGTAATAACGAAAATTTTATTGGAATTATGGTTTTGATGTTGAAATGGGAATTTAAGAGTCAAAAATAGTAAGAAATTAATAGAAATAATAATTGAATGATTGCAGAGGCCTATGAAGACATAGGCCTCTTCAATCATTCAATTATTATTTCTATTCATTTCTCAATATTCTAACAGTCTTCTCTTAGAATAGTAATAATAATTAAATTATTTTATAACGACGTTGAGTAAATAAAACACTTTTGAAAAAGCTCATCAAACACTGACACGACTGACTGACTGATAGGTACGTCGATTATAGTGAGACTAAAATTACTCTACCATGTTATTATGTACCTATATTCTGGCAAATAGATAAATTTCTTTTCATTTCATATACCTACGGGTTCCTAAGAGTTCCATATACTAATAATAAAGTTAAACTATAACATCACGCTAGGAACCTTGGAGTCGAGTAAAATTTGGCAAGCAATGCGATGCGACAGAATGGGTCGACTCATAGGGTCGAGGGCAGGGCTCGGATAACGGTATATTTTTCTAAACGGTTTCGTCTTAAAAACCGAAGAAACGGTTTATTTTGGTATCGTTCGAATGGAACGTTATTAAAACGTTTTTGAAGAAGAACAAAATTTAAATAGTTCTTGGTTAATAAAACGTTTTTACCCATTTTTAGGTTGATCGATAGGAAACTCGCAATACAACCTTAATCAATACGTAAGCGGCAAGCGCATTGAAACCACTGATGTAATGATAATATGAAGATAAGGCACAATTTAACTAAACAAGTTCATGCTTGTCGGCGCACGCCCTGTGCGCGGCTGCGTCCTGTGGATTAACTGGTTTTTGATAATGTTCTCATTTAGTTTTCTTTCCGAACAAAATGTACTGGGGCTGCAGTCTCGACATTGATATAGCGATCGCTATAATACCGAATTCGGTCGCAGTCCTAATGGCGTCTCTAGACTGTGAAAATTGCTTGACAACACTTGTGAAGCACGTCGCGCGCGTCTAGTGACGCCATTAGGAGTTATCGACCGAATTCGGTCGTATAGCGATCGCTATCGATGTCGAGACTGCGGGGCTTGGTTGTATAGACGCCAGAACGTCAACCCACCCGAAACTGTCAAATTTTCCCAATCAACTTTGAACCTTATATTATGTTAGTGATAAAGTTGAAAATCTATTAAAGAAATTTGACAGATTGTAGTAGGCTGATGTTTGGAGCCCTGGTTGGGGGAACAATAAATTTCACGCAAACGAAGACGCGGGGAGTAGTAAATAGATAATATAATATTATCCAGTAACTTTCTCACTGCAGGGCATTTTTTTCATACAATAACATTCTTAAAGATCAAAACAACCGTCAAAGAATAACTAGAACGAAGAAAAACAGTACTAATCCATCAAACTTCGACGCGGTCCTAAATACTTAAAACTCCGTAAGCCATAAATACGGTAACGACAAAAGAAAAGCATTTTGCCGTACTTTGCACTGACAAACATAATAAAATCTTGTACAAACCCATCATTCTCGCTATTTACATGGCCGCCACTGCCGCTGTATTGTTTTTCAATCGGCCCCCTTGTCTCCCAGGGAGAGATGACGTCACCGTAAACAATATGGCGCCCGCCCGAGACTGTTTTCGCAGAATTACGCTTACACGGTAACATTTCGGAGATTAACCCAAAATGAAGGATGACGTAACGATTCTTTTTTCGTGATTATTTTTTTAAGTTGAGATTAAGTTTTTTGCATTATGCGGAATTTTTCTTTGAAACTGATTGAGTGGTTTCCTGGTAGTATTATTTTCTTTTTGTTTTCAGCTAAATACGAGTATATTTTTGATTATAATCCCGAATCGATAATAACGCTATATTTAACTCGAAAGCGTTTGAAGTACGTGATTCATTTTGAGGCAGGGCCCGAGTCCGAGGCTACGATTATTACGATGAAATGTCAGCGAGAGAGGAATCTCAATGGCCAACTGGCACAGTTAATTAGAACGTCTTAGCCTCAGGTTGAGGGCAAATAATATTGTTTTCATGCGCTATGGATCCTCAATTTGTGCAGTGAAGAAGAGATTGACTTCACTATGATTGTTGTTGGTGTCGTGGATAGATCTTAGAATTGACCATTTCATGAAATAGCCAGCTAAAATTGGCCATACCTTTTAAACGTCAACGTTTAATGATATGTCAGTCGATGTTTGGCAATATCAATAAGGTAGGGTAGCCATGCTTTAAGGTGTAGTAAAATTAGCCAAGTAACTGCGACCAACTTGGAAGTAGCGCTCGCTCGGCTCGCGCGCGGTTTGTAACAGTTCTAACCTAACCTAACCCATTTGGTCGGGGTGCCACATAAGCGGCGTAATTTTTGTATGCTTAAAAACTAATTTTAAGTGCAAAGTTGCATTTCACGCCGCGGCAGCGGCTACTTCCAAGTTGATCGCTTTCCATAATATCATATTTCGAAACCCAATAAGTCCATCTACTTTTTTTGCGTTACTTTATTTGATTGGTTGTATGTCACCGCGCCGCCATGATGCACAACAAAAACAAGCGATATGAACGCCTCTACCGGTGGATAATCTAACTATTTTACGATATGATCACTAATGTTTGGCCACATCATGAAGTAGTGCGTTTAACTGGTCATATCGTCAAACGTTGAGTATTCAACGATCTGGATAGACCACATCATGGTGTGACCAGCGGTCGGTTCTAAGATCTGGCCACGACATTGGAACTTACGATTTTCACAAAAAGAGAGGTCCTAGCTATTCTGGGTTCAGACCGGAACAGCAGTCAGCTAGAAGCAGATAATATGAATAGGTATTTGTTGTTTTCAGTTCAGTTTGTTAAAAAATAATGTCAATTTTGTTAGTTTTATATGTTGCTTTCTAACTGTTTGTACTTCCTGTGCATGACCCAAATGTAAAAAATATATTTCTTTCTTAAATACATAAACAAAGCAGAATAAACCCAAGAGTTAATTAATATTAAAAAAGGAGAGTAGGTATCATAAAAGGTTTTAAAAGTCAGAAAACTTCCCATCACAGTTTTTGTTAATCAGTAAAAACTGGCCAAGTGCGTGGAACACGTAAATTGAAGGGTTCCGTAGTTAGGACGTATTTATCCCAATAACAAACCTAACAATGTAGTTGAAAAACATGTTCTACCATACGGAATGTATGGGAGAACATGTTTTTCAAACTGAAAATTTAAGTTGGTCAATTATTACTCGTTACCTCGTAAAGCCTGCTTAGCTGTGATAGTTTTCGTTTAACTTAGATATACTACTGCTGTGAATGTTTTCACAAATCCAAGTACAACCATTTAACCTTAACAAAAACTGGCACTTTAAAGCTTAATATTTCGCAAACAGATCAGACACAATATTTTTGAACGACCTTTCCAACGACACCCCACACTATGGGAAAGACGAGAAAAAAAATAGACCCCCACTTTACGTGTAGGGGAGCTACCCTCATTTTTTTCTTCATTTATTTTACCATTTTGTCGGCGTGATTAATATGTATACCGATGCCAAATTACAGCTTTCTAGTACTAACTTTCTCTGAGCTAAGCCGCGGACAGGCGGATAAGGGTTCCTTATTAACTACGGAACCCTACAAAAACAAACATTGTACTAAAAACAAATCTGAGAGACTGGACAAAAATCCACGCGGTACATTGCCACATTTGAGTTAACAAAAATGCAAACTCAATTACTTCTAGCATTTATTAGAATGTAATTATTCTCAGCAGTGTACGAACTAATCAGAAACGTTTCCTGTGCCGCATAACCTGGTTGTGTCACCTGCATGTTCCAATTTGAGTCCCAAATTCTGAGCCCTTCGCTTTATGCAGCAGACGCGGTGCGAACTCGTCTAGACTGAGGTGTGGGACAACATATTAGCGGAGCGAGAGTTTTTTTTTTAAAATATTGATTGTTAAATATATCCAGACCTGTTGAGATGTTTGAACATTCCCAGCGGTCTGGATATATTTATATTATCCGTCTATCAGGCGGAGTGTGTGGGCATCATACAAACGGTCCACGCCCTAGAAGCCAGAAGGGTTACGGACACCTACATACGTATACTCTCCGACAGCGCCTCAGTTCTCCAATCCTTTCGGAAAAAAAATATTACCTCAAAGCTAACACTAGAATTTCACAATGCACTAGAACAAATAACGGTCTCTAGCCGCAACACGGTGAAACTGCAATGGATAAAAGGACACAGTGGGTCGTTAGGTAACGACGCAGCTGTCGAACTTGCTAGACGAGGATCCAGCACGGCAGTCTGTGCCACAGACTCTGTGGACCCGAGCCTATCGTACCCATTCCCTTCAACCAAATACGTAGGTGGTTACAGGATCTCGCCCACACACAAGCGAGCAACGGTGGTTCTCGACACCGGGCTGCAGGCAGTCAAAGGAAGCTATGCCATCCTTGGATAGCAGGCTGACCACGCACGTGTATTACGCCTGGACAGGAACGGCCTGCGCCTGGTGACGGGGACCATCACGGGACACTGCTCGCTAAACAAACACTTTCACACAATATGTATAACGGACAGTCCCTCTGTGCAGGGCGTGCATGGAGCCTGAGGAGACCAGTGCGCACATGCTCTTTGAATGCACGGGTGTCACCCAGATCAGAACAGATAGCCTCGGGTCACTCAGATCATACACAGATGTTCTAAACAAACCAGGAAACCTAATTACCTTCTGGAGGGAGGTGGGCTGGTTGGAATAACCCCCCGAACGGCCGCTATGGCCCACGCACAATGGTCCACCTGACAGACTGAGTGCGGAAACCAAACCCCATAACATAGAACATAGTGACTTCCATTCATACGTTTATAATTTTGGGTAGTGCGACTAGCTTCAAGTTCTATTAGAGTTAATTATTATTCCTCATAGTAATGCTGTCTTGTTCACTTAATAGCGTGCTATCTTACTAATGTACTAAAGCGTAAGTAATTTTGTACCACACATTTTTTTTTTTTTTTTTTCAGAATATATCATAATTACATTTTGGAAATTTCTGTTTTTGCACCACATATTCTCAGAAATGTGAACATAAACGCTACAATAATGTTCCCGCTGCCCACCAGTAACTTGTCTCACAAACACATTACCACGTCCACCAGCTTACGACAACTTCATTAAAAGTGCCTTATAAATAAATTGCACCGCCTGCATCGTGCAACGTTTTACATGCTTTAAATATTGTGTAATTACTGTTTTGTTTTCGAGCACCAACATTTTGAATACTCTCTCCTATATTTCGTGCGACACGCTTTACGCTTATTACTTGTTCTGGCATCTCTGAACTTCATTAAAAGGTACCAACAAAATGTAAGGTTACACGCTTGTGGCTCTTTGTTTTACAAATCTTCTGTGCACTTTCAGAGGAAGACCTCGTTAGTATTTATATTTCGTTTAGAGAGTGTGTCTTTTGTCAATTTTAGTTATCAACACGTTAGTTATAATGTGCTGCAAATCACTGTGTAGGTACTAGGTACATCAATATGTATCACGCTTATTTTAAAATTTCGCCACGCTGCTCAATATACAGAGCGTGACACATTATTAAATATCCCGTTACTTCCAGGTAGTCTCGCGAGTCGAGAAAACTTTATTAAAAGCTACGCGTGAAAGTCGCGACATGGCAACACGCTGTCAAAGCTCTTTGTGTGTCAATCAACATTTTTGTTTCATACACAGTGTTATTTTGGTTCCAGAAGTTATATATTTTAATAAAGCAGCATCTAGCAGTAAAACACTAGCTTAGGTACTGAAAAATAAATAACACGTAACCATTGGGGATCAAAGAGCGTGGCACGCGAGTTTCAGTCTCTGATTGAGATATTCTGCATCGTGACAATAAAATTATCACCCTATGGTGAGAAGTGTCACGCTGCAAAATCCATACTACTTTAGAGGTATGAGGAACAGCAATGGTTGATGTCGGATTGTCATTATGTCGTTCGCGCGGTAAACTCTAATTGCGCGATGCAGGATTTGTGTGACGTCAGGATTTTGTGTGATGTCAGGTGCCGCTACACTACTATTAACCACATGATTCATATAATTTAAATAACACTAAGTTTCTCTAGCAGCGTGTAACTTGTCCCGCTCGAGAACCGGCCGCCTGTCGCTCCGCTCGACAACTTAATTAAAAGCACTGCGCAAGCAAAAGCAACTGCAATACGCTCATGACATTCTTTGTGCCAAACAACTTTATTTTATTGGAGCACGTCAATTAAATAAATGAAACGTTCCAATTCCCAAAACTATACAATGTTTCAAGTAGCAGTATCAAAAAGCATGACACGTATTTCTTTTTTCTACTACAGCGTGACATTTTTTTAAGATAATTTTGATACCACCTCCGAAAATTTAATGTACAAGATAGACCTAAAGTAACTTAGAATTTTCTTTACCATTTAATTGAAATAATCACATTAGAGCACGCTTTTCAAGCAATTTTCTCTAGGAGCGTGTAACTTATCCCGCTAGTAAAATGTCCGCTTGTCGCTCCGCACGACAACTTCATTAAAAGCGGTGCGCAAACAAAACGCAGCTGCAACACGCCCGCGACACTCTTTGTGTGCCAATCAACATTTTTGTTGCAAACACGTAGAAATAGTTGTTCTGTGTTTTTCAGCGTGTTAAGCATCGAGTGTTCTTTGTGGAGCTTATCTTGGTGAAACAATGTGTTGTGCCTTTGGTGTAGTTTGTTCGAAATGTGGTCTGTGTTGCAAAAATTTGCTATCGTGCTTCAGTATATTTTTATTTTCAGATGCAAAGGTATATTGATTGGATGCTCACACAGGTCTTTTATAAAAATCTTTGGTCACAATCGCTCAGCTTGGTAAACAACAGTTTAATCATCATCCATTGATTTGTTATAAAAATGAAATGAATTATAAAATACAAAAAAGCGGCCAACTACACCCTTAAACGACTAACCAAGTTGAAATTAAAACCAAAATTCCCCCTTTCATTAACCTGACACGTCATAAACCACGGAACACTATAAAAAACAACAACACATCAATGAACAACAAAAAAACAACTGAATACGCGAACAACGGAATAACACTCCACATGTCCGCAAACATTTTCATTTCAAAATGTAAATTTAAAAATGGAAACGAATATGTTTAAGCGGGTGCGCATTAATCACTGGCTGGACATGTTGAATATCTAACAGGAGTATCAGGACAAAGCTGGACATTGAAAACAGTACACAGATGCGGAAAAATTACGCCGGGACATAATGCGGACGTAGGGTGGTATGAGGAGTCAGGAGTGTTGCACACACCTAGTCAAAGACATAGAGTATATAGATCTCTAGAAGACTATAATATTGCAGTCGTTCGGACTGCAATTTTATCGCCTTTCAATTTAAATCAGTTATTGGTCGGCGCATGTTATTTTCTTCCATACTTCTCTATCAGTTGTCATCTCGGCCGTCACCCCCTTTCTAGCCATATCATCTTTCACAGCAGAGTCCATCCATCATTTCCTTTTCTTATCTTACAAAATAAGTTAACCAATTTAATGAAATCGTAAGGAATATGAAGGTCTAATAATTTGCATGAAAAAAAACGGTTAGATTTCCCTTAAAAAAAAACGGATTGCACTCCGGGAGTGCCGGCAGAAGTGAAAACTTGAATATTAATGTTGTGCATTTTTGATATTTTGGAATGGTTAGGGAATAATTTTGTCCCGGTCTACTCTCCCTCCATCTTACGAATTTTCGATCAGGTCACGTGTACTGACGCGAGTTTAACATTTTTTACCCATCACAAAAAAAGTGGACAACGCCGCTAAAGAAGTTTTCACTTCAATAAGGTCGTGTCGATACGTATTGAAAGTCCAACTCACATTTCAGAACACAATTATTTTTTATTCTATTCAACGACAAATCACAAACACAGCACAATTAGCATCAAATGTCACAACCTGCAACTGTTATAGCCCCTGGCCTAATAAGGCGCTTCTTATTCTTAAAGGTAAAATTTTCTTCAGCACGGAGAAGAATTTTCTTTACGTACAAAGTAGAGCATTCGCTAGTTCAGTATGTTTTAACGTCTAACGAGCTTGCGAACTTTTGAACGGGCAACCCTATTATCAAGCTAAATGTTGAACTAAAGAGGTAGCTAGCATTTCGGAGGAAAGCGACGTTTTGTCGTAGTTTATTTTTACATAGCATGACGCTTGTATTCTTAGAAAGAGTTGTCAGGTATTACATCCACAGGTACCGCAGTTTACCTATGTTATTTTTTTATTTACATATACCTATACGCTACTATTACAGTGGCCCAATTAGTCCCAAGTAATGGAGATTGCCTATTTTAATTAACCGAGCATAATTTCAAACACCGGATTGCTGCTGTGAATTTCATAATAGGAAATACGATAACATTTTAGCCGACCCGGTGATCGAACCAGGGACCTAGACTCAGCAGTTGCATTGTCGACCAATAGCCAACCAGAGGGCTTATGAAGTGGCAATCGCTTTCGTATTTTTACAGCACTTTTCAAAGGGATTGACATAAGCTTATTTCAGCAAATTTTTGACTTTTCCATCAACGTTATTGCTAATAGAATGTCACTTTGTCAGGACCCCCAAGTAGTCAAGAAGCAGTACCTATAGTAAGTAATTATGTCCGGAACCCATTTAGGCACGAAGCCCTCTCAAGGATACATCCATCTCAATTGAGAAGTGGGTCAATAGACGAACAGGCTGAAATAAAATACCCACGAACGAAATCCCTAAGGGCCGGCCGTATGTAAATATTTTACATATTTCCATATTGATTTCCGAAGCAAATTCGATGGAAGTAGGATTCTATGGTAATAAATTGACAAGGAAAAATGTTGGTGCGGTTGTTTATTATTCGAGATAAAAGAAACACGTAAAAAGAGACAGAGAGAGTGGTTTTGTTAATTCTATGTGATTAACATAACACCACGTTTGTATTCCCCAAAAGGTTACGCAGAGGTGTACCTATAGTAAGTACACCCATATTTCGCCAGTTATGTTTAAGTACCATTTAATAGGGGGCTAGCCTATTACCATCAACCAGGTAGAAATCCAGACTTCGGGCTGCTACTGAGAAATTCCAGATGGAAAAAAACCCAAAAACATTTTTCCTAAACCGGGAATCGAACCCAGAACATCATGGTCAGCAGTAGCGCTTGCTACCACTAGACCATCGAGGCAGTCAATGTGATTATACTGCTAAAATACCTGCGCAATGACACACCATAGCGTATACCAGCCAAGTCAAATAATTATTTCAAATCTTTTTTGATCATTCGTAACAATTTAGTAAAAGATGATTTTCAAGTCTTTCAAGAGATGAGTCTGGCCATAACCTTTTATTCCTAAATCAACCTCTTGGCCTCAATATCCCATTTACCTAGCCCAAACCATAATATGAATTTTGCAATACGGGAACTCTTACAGAATTATAAGCAGCTTATCTGCGAAAGAAATCCAGCGATTCCCCCGTAATAGCGATTCTTTGAACGACTTCAGATCCTCCCTCTTTTTCTAACAAAGGTGTTCTTATATGTCTATCTCTGTCTGTGTTACGTCCATAAGTTCCCATCAGGACGTCCCTGTTTCATTTATGGTGTTGGTTCAAACTGTTTTTGAAGTCCTCCCTTGAGTTGGTACAATTTGTTAGCGTTTTGTACCATTGAGGCTTCTGTGGGTCGATTGGTGTATTTATTTTCATCAAATTGGAAAGTTTATTTTATCTCTTTGTTTGGTTCTTAGTATAAATAAGGGGTTGGTATAAATAAGTGCCCGGTTCAATGGATTGTGTCTTAACAATGCTGGTTGTGAGTTTTATTTTCGTTCGATTTGTCGATATTTTCTACGAATTAAGAAGTCTGCTAAATGATTCTTTTCAAGCGTTATTTACGGCTGGTTAGAATATTTTTTATCATAACAAGACGCCTTGTTTTCCCGAAGTACTAGGCACGGGTCTACCTAAAGTAGATACACCCACATTTCTCCAGTGTTTAAGTAAAAGGGTGAGTCTATTGCAATATTTTATGATAATTTATATTTGTTTATGGAATATATCTATGCTGCAAAACAAACTTTTTTTTATTATTATTCCAATTCACACGGCACTTACACACACACTGCAAACCACAGTGTTTTCATAAATCTTGACATTTACCCATTTCTTAAGTAATGGGTAATCGTTTCCTGAAATCGTATACAAAAAATAACTCACGCGTCACCAAACAATAACCGCACAATGTAACAAAAATTCGCTGAAGACAAAAATATGACTTACGTGTTAAGCTCAAGATCCAGGCGGAACTTGTGGTTGAAAGCTTTGATGAGAAGTGAAGTCCTATGAAAGTGTTTGCCAGTCTGAAACAAAGAAAAAAAAACAATATTAAAATCTAATAACTACAAGATTTTTGTTCAAGTTTTTTTTGTCTAAGTTGCAGTTCTCCGTGGTTATACATAGTGATAGTTTTGTATCATAGTTGTGTGTGTCTTATCTTGTTATGCTTTATTATATAATGTCTTTACTAAACCAAGATACGCCAATGAAAACTTCCTTGACATCGGTGTCAAATAACAAAGAAAATGGTAGAGGTATAGCCAGCCCTTTGGTCACGAGAGGTGTCAACCAATCGTTTCGAGATTTCTTTAAACAGAATATGTGCACTTGGACCCCATGGTCCTAACTACAGACAGGTAAGTCATAGTAATTTTATGTTCTACTATCTTTGCTATGCCTGCGACTTCGTCCGAATGTTTCGCCCCCGACCCACCGCGTCGCATCCCATATCGCACTATAACCTTCCTCAAAAATTAGACTATCAAATGCAAAAATAATTTTTCAAATTCGATTGATAGTTCCCGAAAAACCACATTAAAAAAAACTTGTTATTAGTACCTATACAACCTGTAAAAAAACCCTGTCACATCGGTACTGCAATAACATTACCAAAAAATAATTTAAAAAAACATTTTTGATAATAAAAAAAAGTTATTGCTATTTAAAATTCACCTTCAAATCCATTAAAAATTTGAAAATATTCAACAGGGTCATGTTACAGTCTTATATTACGACTCATAGAATACCCGCAAAACGTAGGCCGCCCGCGCCCTATGTAGGTACTATACCGGTAAAATTCCAAATTTAAAAAAAAACTGGCCATTTTTTTTAGTTTTTTCCTTACATTATCCACATACATATAGTCTCAGTACAATACTCGTACCTAACAACATCCTCACGGATCAGACAGAGTTTTTTTTACATGTTGTATAGTTATAGTAATTTTCTACCTAAAATTATATTACCAATACATTAAAAGTTAAAAATAATAGGTTTCTTTTCCACGAAGTTCTCATGTACCAAGTAAGAAGGTAATTAAGAAAATACTTAGGTAAACAATATAATATTTATAAAATAATAATGAATTTAGCTTAATTTTAGAGAAACGGGATTGAGTTCGGTGAAAAATTTAATTTACTTCGTTTAAGTAGGTAAGTAAAACACAGACTTGTGTTTACTCATTAAAGTGATCGCTACGCAGTTATTTTACTTTCGTATTTTAAGTTATTTTTCATGAAAATATATGAAAATCATCAGTCACAGGTACCTAATGCAAGAATTTCCATTTTAACCAAATGATTATTTTAAAAGTCATCTCCTCAGAATAATAACGATCACAGGAATATATAAAGCCTACATTTTGGCCTGAAATTGCGAATCTGAAGCCTTGATAACCACTTAGACTTCAGACATTTGAAATATTTTTGACTACCACGCATTGTGACTGAAATGCCTGTCTGAAATAATTTACATTGTATGCTTATTATTCTAGAATACAAATAAAATATGTTATAGAGATTTATGATTTTGACATCTTTAGAAAGCTAATAGAACGTAATAAAGAAGTCAATGAAATGAAAATGTTTTGACTTATCAGTTTTACAGATTGAATAGAATTCTGTAGAAATTGTATTGGCAATCATTGAAAAAACCAAGTCGAGTGTTTAAAAATAATAAATATCCATTGAACATTATAATTTTGTATGATTTAAATCAAACAATATGAAAACAAACTTGTCATATTTAATACCGACATGCTGCCCACTACGCCCACACATTGTTACAAACCTAAAACACCTTTGCCAAAAATCCATTAAAACCGAGCGAATGTACTGGCGGCACATTCCATGGAATCTGTCAAAGCAAAGACAACATGCTAATGGTTCCCCGTGATGTCCCCAGTAGGCCTGATAAAGGGCTAGTCGGCGCTAGTCACATTATGTCATGTGGGCCCAATCGCGCTATTAACTTCGGCAGGAAATGGTGTGTTGCTTCATGAAGCTCACGTTCACTCGACTTGTTGTAAATGGAAGGTGGTGTCAAATTCAGAAGGCTTCTGATGAAGAGTAGTTACATTGTTTAGACACAGATTTTGGTTACCTAATGTTTCTTTTAACTGTACACAGCAAATTTTTAGTTCTCTTTTGTGATTAGTGCGAAACGTAAAAAATCAATCTGCCTAGCCTTTTACCAACTATATTGGGGTCGGCTTCAAGTCTAACCGGATGCAGCAGAATACCAGTATTTTAAATGGAACGACTGCCTATCTGACCTCCACAACCCAGTAACTGGGTAATACGATACCCCTTGGCAAGACTGGTTGTCAGATTTTCGGACTTCTGACGACCCGTAACGACTATCAAAGATCCACGAATGATGAAAAAAAATGAAATGAAAAATGTTTATTAGTATTAACAAGTTTACTTACATTACTAGGTAGTGATTGGAGCCTCCTTTTAAGCTAATAAAGCCTGTATTAGGAGACTCCGCTCTTCCATACATTGTTGGTATTAACTATAAACTTGCTTATTTAAAACAATAATAATAAAAAATTAAAAATTAAAAATGATAGCCGGGACCAACGGCTTAACGTGCTTTCCGAGGCACGGAGGAGTCTCGGTATGTAAAGATGGTCACCCATCTACAGACCACCCCCGGCAAGCGTAGCTTAACCTGATGGATCGACCCGTGCGGCAGTTATTACTTAGCCACGAGCTCCACAAAACGAAAGCAGTTTAGTGCGAAACGTAAAGCAGTTCCATTTAAGTACTGGTAGGTATTCAGCTGCATCCGGTTAGACTGGAAGCCGAACCCAACTTAATGGGAAAAGGCTAGGTAGATTGACTGTTTTTTTAATGCTAAGCGTAAAGGTTACAAGCCTGTTCAATGTACCTGCTCAGTTGTCGAGCCTAATATGAAACTATAATATTTTACTTCAAAATAATGCTGCAAAAAAAAAAACTAGAAAGAAAGAAAATTTGTTTATTTGCGGTACATA
Organism: Xanthia togata; assembly: GCA_963853775.1. Taxonomy (NCBI): domain Eukaryota; kingdom Metazoa; phylum Arthropoda; class Insecta; order Lepidoptera; family Noctuidae; genus Xanthia; species Xanthia togata. The sequence goes on along the minus strand of OY970802.1, from coordinate 2,549,809 downwards.
TGACTCAAGCAAAAGAATAAACACTAAAAAACAATTTGGGGGAAAATATGCGTCACATCCACGCAAAACGGCCATCGCTCAGCATAATGCTGGGACCCTATGCGAGACAGAGCCCCAGCGCTGGTTTTCAGCGACAGCCGGCGTTGACGTGATGACGTCAAACCGGTGCAGCATATACAGAAATAACAAAATAAGACAAAAATAAAATAAAATTAAACACATTATTTAATCCAAAATATTTAAAAGATAATATTTAAAATGGCAACATTTACAACAACTACAGATCATTACAACAGATTACAGATTATAACATTGGCAACTACAGATCTTGTACGAAAGTTGTAGTCAATCGATTTGGCATGAAGCCATACAGCTTTACCTTTTACTTTGAATTTGAGTTTTAAAGCAATAAAATAAGTTTTGAATCTTTCATAATTCTTTTTGTCCCTACATTTGAAAACTCCGATAAATCTTGCTACCTATTTTTCGTTTTAACTTTGCTGAAGCTAGGTAAATTGTTGTACTTCGACACTTTGGATTTTGATTAATATTTGTTTATTTTTTGGATTTGAGATGGTGTCATTTATGGCAATGCGCCCTGCGTGTGCAGTATAACGTCGTGACCAAGATGCTCGCGGGGCTGCCGCTTTTTTGTAACGCTTCGGGGATGTGTGCTGAGGCGAAGATTTATGGTTTTCATGCCATCAGTCAAAAGCGATGTGTCTCGACCCTCCGCAGAATGTCTGCCAGTTCTCACAGCATCCTGAGTGCGTTATGCGGTAGTTGGGATTTTCGAATGCCGTTACAGGACTTCGTACGTCTGCGAGTACGTACTACTTACATACTACGTGGATAGTGGTAAATGCGACTCCAGACTTCTTTGCCTATTATAACATTATTATGTGGATAACCAACATTCATTTTTAGGGTTCCGATGATCATATAAATCCCTTCGTGTGCGACTCGCACTTGGCTGGTTTTTTTTAATTTTCTATACTAACACTACTGTATGGATTCATTGTGGTTATAAAGATTTTATTATTACTTATGTTAACAGTATTTCCGAAACGATCAAAACCCTGTCATTTTCATATTCTCCTAAGAAGTTTGGAACACAAAAAGACACCCCATATAATCCGCACACGATTACACTAACGTTTCATACAACACTTCTTTAAAAATATAAGCCAAAGAGGTGAAACAAATGGGTCATTCTTTAGGAAAAATAAGTTGTGACGGGTCAATGAACCGCACGGCTATATCAGTTGGCTGTGACGTCACCATTCCGCCAGAAAAAGCAAGGAGGCAAACATAATTATATAAGGGTGACTTCGTGATTGAATTTGCCAGTCCGATTGGCGTGATTTCCATTTTCTTTTTTATTATTTCTTACCAGATTTTTTTGCGAGGTGTTTTCAAGAAGGAGGATAAAATATAGAACCAAGTGTTGATGTTATTTTTATAAGTATTAGGTAGCCAAACTAGTTAATATAAAAAAAAAAAAACATAATTTCACGCCTGTATTCCCCGAAGGGTTAGGCATAAACGTACCTTCCTATATAGTACACCCTCATTTTGCAAGTTATGTTTAAGTCTCATGGAATAGGGGGCGAGCCTATTGCCATCAACCGGGCAAATATTCAGACTACGGGCTGCTACTGAGAAATTACAGATGTAAAAACCAATAACGCTTTGCCCGAACCGGGAATCGAACCCACGACCACAAGTTCAGAAATAGCGCTTTAAATAAAGTGTGAACCGTACTGATTCAATGCTCAGAAGCAAGGATTTTGAATATAAAAACACTGTAATATCTTTGAAGATCAGCTTTATTTCTATAGTTACAGCAGTACAGTAACACAGTTTGATACAAGACAAGTGACTAGCACCGATGTCGAAACACGAATGCTTGAGTCTGCCGGGCATTTCACTAAAATGCCCGCAGAGTATTTTTTTAATATCCCGCCATTTTACTTGCTTGTGATTGGTCGGCGATAACTGTCAGTCTCGACCAATCACATGAAGTCAAATAACTACTTTTATGAGTTACAACACACAAACTTATACAAGTTCATAGTAATTATTGTAATTAGTCAACAACCATAAATAATTACAGGCATAATAATTTAAATATTTACAACAAAAGGTTCTTAAAAATAAAATAAGTAGAAATACTTATTATGGAGAGTGTTTTAAACAGATAAGTAAGATACTTATTGTTGTAAGTGGATCATATATAATAAAATACACGTTTGAAATTCTGGCTGACCCAGCAAATATTTTATAGACACAAACGTACAAAACAAAGAAAGCACAAAGCTTAGACTACAATAAATACTCTAGTAAAACACAAATTTTCTAGACAAAATATTTATTTGTCTCTCATTTTCTTTGTTCTGAGTATTATTTATCCAAGTAACCCGAATCTTTCACAATCAAATGACAATTACGAACACATGAAACTGTGACAAACAGAATTTTATACAAACGCTTCCTAATGAGGGAATTTTACACGTGTTGTGGAGCTTTTGTAGTGAAACAATGGCCGCTCACAAAGGTACAAAAGGAAGGATAACAACTCTTTATTATCAAAATATGTAGGTCATAATAAGAGTTTATGGGTACAATTTTATTATTGTACTTAAGCCCTCTAATAAATACCCTCTAAATTGGATCAATCAATCTGCCTACCCTTTTCCCGACTAATTTGTGTCGGCTCCAGTATAGTCAGTTCCGGTCTAACTGGATCCAGCTGAATACTAGTAATTTACATGGAGCTACTGCCTTTCTGACCTCCACATCCCAGTTACTGGGGAATACGATACCCCATGGTAAGGCTGTTTGTTAGATGTTTGGGCTTCTGACTACCCGTAACGACTGTCAAAGATCTACGAATGACAGCCGGGACCAACGGCTTAACGTTCTCGATGTGTAATGGTCACCCAGCGACCTCAGCAACTCTCTAAATTGAAAGAAAGAAAAGAAGAATAAAGAAAATACGTTAATTTGCGGTACATTTATGACACAAGCAAAGGAACAAACACTACAAAACAAATTTGGGGGAAAATATGCGTCACATCCACGCAAAACGGCCATCACTCAGCATAATGCTGGGACCCTATGCGAGACAGAGCCGGCGTTGACGTTTGGATTGAATTGGATATTAAACATTAAATTGAACGCAATAAAACATCAAAAAGTTTTTTCTGCAAAAAAAAAAGTTGAAGTACTGTGGGCCTCGCTAATCGTTTCTTAATTTTTTTCAGAATAGCTTCGTACATATTTATAAATTGTGGTGGCTCAAGTTTTTCCTTATATTTTTCCTCACATTATTTAATTAAGCTGGGATATTATTGAATTTTTGTTGGTCTTATTATATATAAATGTATAATTAAAATGGGGCTTCTTGTTGAGACTACATTTGGCCTGCGGGCTTGTATCCAAGAATTTTAATTTTGCTTTTGTTCAGATTGTATAAACTGCTGTAAGCTAATTTTGTTTATGTCAAGTGGATAAGCAGCATTCTTTTTTGTGAAAACCCTGACGCCTATCATCAATCAGATCAAATCAAAGGTTGTCTGTAAAAGATCGCTTTAAGCGATAAGACCGCCCATTGAGTCACCCTATGTAAAATTTCTAAATTTATGTATGTAATTTTTATGGTGTACAATAAAGAGTATTCTATCTATCTATACAGGGTGTTTGGCGCATGGACCGACACATTTTTTTCAGGGATTTGGGAGGTCATTAGCTAGGTTCTAGCTAAGTTCAAAATAGCTTTTAGTTTTTTTTATAATTAATTTAGAAGTTGTAAAATTTCATTCATTAAATACAAAAATTAACTTTGGAAGCTTGTAAGGAATTTTCTTGAAACCAGTTGTATAAAACAAATATGTTTTTAGATTTAAAGGACTTTGGAGAATGCAACAAAATTTGTTTTGTGCCACTACACCCACAAACAAAAAAGTTATTTCAAATTAAAGGACACATTTTGGGAATTTTTTTCATTTTAAAAAAATAATCATATGTAACCAACCGTGACATTTGGGACAAAGGGTGTATGGGTAGAACCTAGCTAATGACCTCCCAAATCCCTGAAAAAATTGTGTCGGTCCATGCGCCAAACACCCTGTATATCAGTCTGCTTAGTGCGGTGAAAATAATATAATCATGTGACCATCTAAATAATTTACGGCAGTCATTGTGTATTGTTGTGGTTTTGTTCGGTACTTGGTGTTTAAGGGCTCCTAAATAATTATAATTAGTAGTGGTCGCCCAGTGGTCGAAATTCGAACAAAATTAATTCAAATTTTAAGTTTGATAGGATATTTTAGGATAGTTCATACTAATTCTATGTATAGTAAATACTAATATAATTCCACGCTACCATAATAGTACATACTAATTCCATGCTGCCATATATTATCATTATTCTATGGTTATCTTTAACCATAGTGTGTATCAAACGCATGGTAGTGTGTGTAATATTTTTTTCTTTTTTTCTAATGTATAATTACATATTATGTAAAAATATTAGCGTTCCGCACTCCATCTCCATATAAACTTTAACTGTGCCAAATTTCATACTCCTCCATCCGAGTAATTTTCGAAAAAAAGGGGTACTAAGTTTTTGATTCACGTATTATTATTTATGATTATAACAAGCGAAAATACAAAACAACAATAAAGTGCAATGAAACGAACAAATTAAGATATTTGGTGTGCAGCTGCATCCGGTAAGACTGGAAGCAGACCCCAACACATTGGCATTTTGCCGTTTTTTTGCCTTTAAGTACTTTTCAAAATAAATATCGTATAGCAAAAGCTTCAAATTCTTGCATCACCCAACAATAATATCACACTGTTATTATAACCAATAGGTTCAAACAATAATATTAAACCATACGTTACCTACATGTCAATATTTGGCTAATAAGCAAATATTATTACTGCCATACAAAATTCACGTTGTAACAAAAATATGATTTTACCAGGAGAACAGGGAGTAACCGGGGGTAGCCCGCGGGTGTGGGAGTATGTGGACGATGCATCGGATTATTGCAAGCCATCACAGAAATTTAATAAACCTTCGCTTCGGGCGATGCACTAACGCGTCAGTTTTGACAAAAATAAACCTTGTACAACAAAATATCGCAAAGGGAAGAGTTTTATTAATTTTGCGACGTGTTTTTAATTGTTTTTTTTTGTGAACTGGCTTGCGGGTTTCAGCAGCATCACACTCTTTCTGAACGCGTTTTTGTTTTGGAACGAATTTCCTTGTCACACTTTATACTCTACACACTTGGCGTATGAGAATAGAACAAAAAAACGGCCAAGAGCGTGTCGCAGCGCGCAAAATGAAGGGCTCCGAAGTTGGGATGAATTTATCCCAAGGACAAACTTAACATTGTAGTTGGAAAACATATTCTCCGGGAATACATACCAACTGCTTATGTAAGTTTGGACGTACAATATTGGGAGATTTACCATGTATATTACGACCATAGACTTCTTATAGGTTTTCCAGTAATCTATAAGTATTGAAATATTTTCTGTACTTTTTTTTCAACATTTTAGGCTGTCACACGACTGAGCCTAAATATTTTCTGTACTTATAGATTACTGGAAAACCTATAAGAAGTCTATGGTCTTAGTCGGAGGTAAGAGGGGAATGGTAAATTTTCATCAATTTTCTTAAATACCTTCAAAAGTATATACCTTAAAAATATTTTTTAAAAAATTGAGAACCTCATTACAAGCCCTTTCATTTGATGTCACATAGAAGTGAAGTTCGTAAAACTTTTTTTTGCTCCAAGTGTAACGAAAATAAATGAATTTTGAATACGGGGGATTCAAAATTCATTTATTTTCGTTACACGTCCGTGTTTGGGTCACAGAAATTGATATGTGTACCTTTCAACTTAATCGGTCCATTAGATTTGAAGCAAATTGGCTTTGACAGACGGAAAGACAGACACACGAGTGATCCTATACGGGTTCCGTTTTTCGGAACCCTAAAAAGTGTAGCAGTTTGACCGTCGCAACACTTTTGTTACGTACAAAAATTTTACACTTTTTTCGGTCTAGCTCTCATTCGTCATGTGCGCAAAAGCAAAAGGAGCATCCTTTCGACCACACGACAGGCTTCTCAATTTTTTTTTCAATTTTCAATCAAGAGTACCTACTTGAGTAATCTTTCCTTTAATAATATAAAAACTTATTCTAAACATGACTATGATATCAAGTGCAGCCACGGGCACAATGGTTTTTTACAAAACAAGATGACAACACCTCAAAAATAACTCCTAATAACCTAAACATGTAAAAAGAACTTGATATCTCCTCACAAAGGCAAAATATACTAACAAGAAGCCGCCGATACGGTGAAAGTTGAACAAATTGCACAAACTTATTCACTTGATACTAGAAGTTAGAGCGAGATAACCGTGTTTTACTAAGAGTTAGAGCGAGATCAGCATGATTTTGAAGTATACTCTGCAGGACGAGACGTATATTCTTGAGAATAGTTTATACCTAGACTTGAACATGATTGTTTGTTAAAAAGTTTGTTTGGATTATGTTTCATGAGGTTTTAAATTTCATTAGGTTCTTGTAGGTTAAATTACGGTTGTCTAGAAGACCGGTGGGCGCCACATAATGGCTGCAGTGACGGCAGCAAGGTGTCACTTAGCGGTGTCAAAAAACGCTCACTAGGAATACACACCAAATTACATTCATAAACAGATTCTTCTAGAAAATTGTAGCTTAAAACAATAACGCGCATGTAGTCGGATAAAACAAGCGTATTTCAAGGATGAATTGTGACTGATTTCGAGATAAGATTAGTGGGAATCTGGCTCGAGTAAACACTGAAGCTGAAACAAGACATGATCGCTGTTATTAAGTGCGCGCCCCGAAGGAAGGCTGGCGAAAAATGGTGGAACTACATTAAAATTAAAAAAAATGTGATGCAATGACATAAACACTAGCGCTTCGAAAGGACTCTAGCTTCAGTATTCGGGAAGACAGGACATTTGGCCAGACTTTGTCATTGCAGTCTATTCATGCATCATAAATTCTGTCTTAAAAGTCAATTGAATCTTTGAAAAATTACTAAAAATAAAAGGATGGATAATATTTTGTATGTACGTACCTCAATAATATAGGTATTATGTGAAAAATATGTAAGCTGACCCTATCCTCGTGTGGCTTAACTTAATACTTCCAACTCCACTTAATATTTAAACGAACAGCTACTCCGAAACCCATTCTATCCTCAATTTAACCCTCTAACGCTGCTGAAAATCGTTTTAAATTCGCCTAAACAAATATTGGTCCCTAAAAACCCGAACATTATTACAGCCCAAAGTCTGCCCGTCAATGCGTATGTCACACAGTATTGGGAAGAGGGTCCGCAGTTAATACACAATTAGTGAGGGTTAATGAGAATGTGTTGTCACCAGCCAATTGACAGCTACTGATAGATTTCCATGTACCTAATTGGCTTAATGTGAGATTGAATTAGAATTTGAATGAGATTTTATGACAGTTCTGAGAGGGTAGATGTATGATTTGATGTGTCTGTAATTTGGAAAGAATGTGCTGGATAGCAATCATCATTTATTTCCTTTTTTAGATATTGTTTACGTTTAGTTATTTTTATTTCTGCTTGAGTATAGATCTCGATGTTTTTGGTTGGTATATTGGAGTGTGCTAGCTGTCATATTATGGCTATTAATTTATAATTTAATGTTTTGTGTTGCGTTACGTAAATTATTTTGCATAAGTACTTATTGTATAGAATCAAGTTTTTCTAACTGAACAGACAGCTGTGCTGCTGGGGAGTTTGTTGCGCCACTTCTTCTTCCCAGCGAAAGCACTAGGCAGTGGTGAAGGGTGGGCGTTTTGTGGGACTGTCTTATATAACTTTGACGTTCGAAAAGTGCTGATTCTCAGCCTAGTTTGAATAAATGACTTTTGAATTTTGAATTTTTTGAATCGGAGAAAGAAGTCAATATAATATTGAAGATAAAAAAAAAAAAACATTAGTGCAAGAAATAAGCTATATTAAACATTTTAGAGCGATATAACTTTACAGTAAAATTTAGTTGGAGATGCCAAAGTGAGTTAAAGTTTTATGACTACTAAGTGACGCCTGTCATAACTGCTATCGCTCAAAACTATCAAGAACTTAACAATATTATGCCACGTCAAATAAAATAACCTACATCATTGTTAAATAATAATAAAAGCGAAACCATTTTATAAGAGTCAAATACAGTAGTCAAGTTAAAAACGAAATTCAATTGAAAACGACATACTTTCATTCTGTCACAAAATTTTAGCAAGGTATTTTTTTTTTTGGTCCGTAGTGTAGAACTAGGGTACCTACGCTATGCCTTTGGGTCACACTACACTAAATTGCATGTCCAAACTATCCAGCATCTACAATGTAGGTACGAGGCACAGGTTATTACAGAAACTAATTAATTTCGCAATTACAGTTCACGTTCAATTGTTTGCGTTGCCATAATTTCACTATACATCACTTATATCGTTACGAAGATCTATGTGTCATCCTTGGGTGTTTACCCATTCTCTGATAAAAGGGGTGTTTAAAAAAATCCTTTACGTAAAGCGCAGATTTATTTTCAAATTAATGGTATGTGATTTTGTTGTGCTTGTATTTGACATATTATGTGCCTGGGAACCAACTGGTTACGGAAGTTTTATAGAGGTTTTGAGGAGGTGGTGTTATGATTCTTCATCTGTATGTTTTTTTTTGTTTTATAAGTTCAGTGATTACTGATTTTTTTAATCCCAATTTGTGTTTATTGATGAAGTTATAAAACTTCCTGTCAATGTTGTATACATATTAACTAGTGGTATACGAATTTGTGAGGGGTAGGCACAACCACTAAGAGTAAAAGTCGGTGGCAAAAAACAAAAATAGAAAAGCTACTCGTAAGTTTTTTTTTTTGGAGATCTTTTAAAGTTAGTTTTTTAAACTAAAATGTGGTTGCAATATATTTTAAAGCTAATAAATAAAAGTCGTTTTCCAGCAATTCTTTTTTGCTCAATGCTACTTGATCCGATATAAACTATGGGTACATTTTGGCTGCGTTTCGAAGGGTCTAAAATCTCTGTCATTATTTACGTAGGTGGAGGTACTTTAAATGCCTCTTTATCGGCGTCCTTTGCAAACGGTAACCTTTCAGTTGTAACCGAGAAATTAGGCATAATTCGGTCTTTCTGGGCTTGTATGCAAGGTTGGGTGTAGAAAGTGGTGCATCAGCATGCCTTGGACTAGAGTGCAATGAAGAGTGGAAATTATTAGGGCTACCATGTGGGTTACTAGGGTATAAGAATACTACTTAACACAACATAACTTTGAACATAACTTTGTTGTTGATTGTGAGTTTTGAAGAGAAATAATACAAAGACAAGAAAGAGAGTTAGTTTAGTAGAAGTTTCAGATGCAGTTTGAAAACCATTTTTGATGAATGAAAAGATGAGTGATATCCCAAGTAATTATTATCCCATGCACTGAACTTACACTTAATCTAAACCATGCACATATTCGTACGAGTTCAAATAACCCCTTTTTAATTATAATTTAAGCACCGATAAATCGCTAATCGATTCTACCACAAAAGTTCCAAATAGAGCTTCAAGGCCCAAATCCGGGCTTTGGAAAAAATGGGAAACAAGAGGAAATAAACTGATTTCGGGTCCCGGACCTTTTTCTAAGGATTAGATTCAGCTTAACGCTACCAAGCGCCACCAGCTAAGCACAGTAAATAAGTTTTTTGGTATGGATAAGCGAAGCTGTCGGAATTTCTACTTATATTGGCAAGATCGATGCGGTTGAGAGTTTTGCTTTGAGCTCTTATGCAAACCGTTTTTCTTTTAAATAAAACTTTGTTGTTCTGTTCTTGTAGTTTTATTTTATTTTTTTATAGTGATTTTTTACGGGTTCTCTAGATTTTTTACCTCAACTATCACACTAATATTATAAAGGCGAAAGTTTGTGAGTTTTCTATGTTTGTCTCTTCTTCATGCTAAAACTACTGAACGGATTTGGATTAAATTTGGCACACAGATATTTTATAACCTGAATTAACACATAGAATACTTTTTATCCCTATATTCCCACGGGATCATCGCGGGGCGCAGCTAGTCTAAGATAAAGGTAAAGTACCTAGTGTGACCACATACATTACGAGATAGTTCTAACCGGTGTTGTTTCTTATACGAGTATAACCGAGCCCTGCTCAGGTGACAATAGAGATATGAAACCTAGCTAGATCGATATTACGCGTAACTCGTAAACCCCTAAATTGCAACTTTCATCGAAATTGTTAGAGCCGTTTTCGAGAACACGATTACAAATGTATACAAATATTGCATAATTAATAGTATAGGGCATAATGTGTGGCTATCCAATAACCAATTTTGTTGTATTTAAAAAATATACTCTTTCTCTTGTATTCTATATTTAAGTACCTACGTACACATGGGCTCTTCGGTCAGCCCCAAACGACCCGACCCTAAAACAAAAAATTTGCAAGCACATTTAACACAAAACATAATTAAATATCCGCATCTATTCAACATTTGGGTTCTCGAGGCGTATTTGGGATTGCTACTTCAAGCAAACTTGGGAAAGTAAGTGAGTAATAATTGTTTTATCCTAACTAATAATTATTATTAATTTGAGAGTGAGTTTGTTTGTTTATTTGTTTGTTATGCTTTCACTCTAAAATGGCTGCACCGATTTGGAAATTTAGCATGTAGGTAGACCATGACCTGGTTTAGATATGAGACTTTTTATCCCCGTAGTATGTTCACGTTGGATAATTTCCAATCTCCACCTGAACAAGCCGTGGAAATAAGTTAGTAGCTTCTGTATACCATAATGTATATTTAGCAAAAAGCTTACCCTAGGTAACATCAGTGTTGTTTAAATAAACATGAGTATGGGCATATTCAGATGTTCTTCTTAGCGTGTTAGTGGCAAATATAATTTAAATTTCCTGTTTGGCCCAGAACTCGTAAGACTCCTGTCCTGGGTATTCTTTAAGTTCAGAATTGTTATTTAATCTATTCTAGTGCAATGCAAGTTGATTTACCGGTTACTGTTTCTGACAGCCACTTTAGCAGATTTGGGGAACAATGTCTTGCAAGAACTCAGTGTTAATAAAACACTATTGCCTTACTTAACACAGTAGTAAATAAAAGCCCTTACATTGTGTTGAGAATGTAGCTAACGCATATAACTGGTAAGTAATGCAGATAGTTTTTTATAATAAGTTCCACACACCTCGAATTCGATCTATTCCATACTAACATTTCTACATACGCCTCCCAGTTGGGATCAGGACAATCGGGAGCCATGCTGATTTAAGCAGGGTCTCTCTACGATCTTTTTAATTAGCAAAGAGCCTATGTATCAAGTCTTGCCTTTGTTCCAGCTATGTGTTGAGGGTATTTTTGTTCCTGTGAAGTATGGCTTCAAACTTTTCTGTTGTTTGTTAGAAGGGACTTTCTTGGTGGAGTTTTATTACGCTGTAGGTATGGCTTGATTGTCAAAACGGTATTTAGAAATATGCTGTTTTTTTATTATAAAAAAAATGTTTTTTTGGTGATTTAAATGAAGAATTAGAAAAAGAAAAGTAAACAATGTCCAGTGGGAAATCCCATAACGTCCTGTTTTCAGACTAAACAATGACTATTTAAAATGATTAGAAGTTGCTGGGAAAAACCGACGTTAAATTAAGCTACATACTCGTAGTACATATTCTACCGACTCTCACAACACAACAAACGTTTTCCCGTGATTATCATACCAAGTTTCAAGGGAAATTAATCACCATTTTCAAGCGAGCAAATAAACTAAAAGTACTTGAATATAAATCTTTCGTAAGCGCACGAAAACAATTTCCGAATGCGAAGCATACATTGCGTGCGTTGTTCGAGCTGGCGGTAAATAGTGAAATCCTGTGAGAGTACAGTCGGCAATGTAACAAACACTTAGCGATAATATATTGCCTGTGCTAATGCATAGTGTAGTGGCGGCCGAGATAATGTTGCTCTCTTTGTTGGAGGATAGTATTTACTTATCTGTACGTTGTTTTAAGTTTGTGAGTAGGTGTGTTACGGTTCGGCTGTTATTTTCCTTTTAGAAAATTACCTACATTACAAAAGATAAAATAAAATACAAGTAGCCGAAAAAAACTTATTTATCTTATCCTAATATTTTGACGCACTAGAAAAATCATGTTATGTTTTTTCCAAAAAAATATCAAACGTATTAAGAGTTATTATTATTTGAAGACGTGCCTTCGTAATGCGTAGGAGTTACCGAGATACGATTGCGTAAAATTCACCGAGGTAAGCTTCCTTCGATAACATTTGCAAAAATAAATAGAGTGAATAGTGAATATTATTGGATCGCGATAGTGATGAAAATAACATAAATGTGCAAATATATTTAGGTATTTGTCTGTGATCCTGAATGTTTGATAAATGTTCTTGGAAAAGATAAAATAATAAGCCGACTTACAATTGAATAAATACTAAGATCTTTCCTTCGATTCAGATTGAAGTTGTGTTAATATTGTATCAAAAACTTAAATACTGTAGTCTCATTTAACTTTATGCAAAGAGACCAAAGACGACCACCAACCAAAAAAATCTATTTTCATTTTGTTCCCAAAACTATATTCAACGAAAAACTAAAACACATCCACCCACAAAAAACGTAGCCAAAACCTACAAATCACATTTCTGTTTCTAAAAAATAACGCACTAACAATTTGTCGCCGTCGTCGCCCTAATAACTCAACTTTGCCACTATATTGCAATATCTTCAAGTAATAAATCATCAAGATATCGCGCGGGAACTGAAACAATAAACGTCCTCGCGTAGTGTTGTCACGTTACCAGATATGTGGTACCAATTTTAGAAACGTCGAGACCGGTACTGAAATTGGTACCGCCGTTCTAGTTTAGGTGTCATTTTGATGTGTAATGTGACGTATGACTGCATTATAATGAGAAATGTAGACGTGTTAGCATAACATTTTTATATCTGCCTAATTTAAGTTTAAAATGAGATTAGCTTACGTTTATTGTAAAGTTTTTTGATCGTGGTGCTAATTTAAAACCTTGATATGTATTTTTTTTTCTTTAATATCTTTAATGTCCTACTGCTGAGCAAAGGCCTCCCCCAAGTCCTTCCAGTAACTTATTTCCCGAGCCACCAGCCCTCTGGTACGCTCGTCACCTTTTCTTGGGACGAACAGTCAATAAAAATAAAAAACTTTCTTTATTTATTCAAATAGTACCGAGAACTACCTGATACCCAATATTTCATTAAAAAAGATACCAAAACCGAAATATTTATGCACCTCTAGTCTGTAGGTCCTTTTCGTTGGCCTCAAGTGTAACCCAAAACAGTTTACTGTTTTTACCCAAAATGGTTTGAATGTTCATCTTGGGTGAGATTCAGGCCCGGACCGTCCGAATAATGCATCTTTGGGGAGCTTTGTGTTTTTATTTTTTGACCGTATCCAACTTTGAGGCCAGAATTTGGGTATCTCAGGCCCCGTGGGATCTTGAGCGAAATTTGAATTAATATTATGAGCGTTTGTTTTTAAATTTTTAATTTTGGCGTTGCAAATGGCATTTAAATTAATTACTTAGTTGCTAATAGAAATTAACAGTAGAATCTATAGTATAGTTTCATACCTAATCTATTGAAAAGGACTTTCCTTCATGAGATTCAATATCTAACATAAACTGTATGAATAAATACACAATTTAAAACAAAATTATAACTATACCTCATTGCAGAACAATACACCCTCGATTATCAGCGTAACTTAAAGTATTAAACTCATCCGCTATATAAACGGGGTTTAATGTAATCCAGTGACGGCTTATTTATGGGAGCACAACTACCCGCAAATAGTTTCAATAATTTGTTATCAACGTATAAGCAGTTAAAATGGTTGTGTCGTTAGAGGTTTTGGGTTTCATATTTTACTACTGTGAATGTATTTTGCACGATGTTTTAATATAAATACAAAATATACCTATATAAAGCTGTAATGGACTCTAGGAAAAACAATAATGGCGATTTTCACTAAAGCTGTGTGACACGGAATACCTAAACAAAAGCATTCTGTTGGATTTCCAACGCTAAGATCAGCCCCGAGACTTGAAAATCCAACTTCCAAAAATATTCTGTACTTATCATTTATATTTCGCCTAGTGTAGCGGGCATAAAACTTATAAATTCAACTAACACGCTATCATATTTCATATCAGGCGGAGGCCGTTCCTGTCTAGGTGTAGTAAACGCCTGGTGGTTAGCCTGCTATCCAAGGATGGCATACCTTCCTTGGACTGCCTGCAGCCTGATGTCGAGCTCCAGCAGTACTCCGCTTGTGTGTGGGTGAACTCCTGTAGCCACCTGCTGGATCCTCGTCTAGCAAGTTCGTTAGCTGCGTCCGTTAGCGATCCGCTGTGTCCTTTTATCCATTGCAGTGTCATCGTGTTGCGGCAATCTACTGTTTCACGAAACTAGTTTCATCATTTAAACCCAGGTACGTAAGAAATTGGTTACCTTGACTGTGTGAGATCAACACATACTTAGGAAATAACTTATGGATTGCCAACTATTGAGACAAAGTGGTAGGTTTAATATTCCTGTAATTTCAGAAGTATTCACATGCAAACCAAGACAGATGTTGCTAGAAGGCAAAATAGTTGGGAAGTACTATGTAGGTAGTACTTTTCTGGATAAAGTCTTCAACAAGGAGCTGTATTTTGTTGGTATATTGGCGTGTGCTACCTGACATATGGCAAACAATTTAACCCTATAGGTACCTACTGCATTTTCAGTACAAAACTTTTCAGAAAGCGTATTGTATGAACCGAATAATGCAATAATACAATTATTCTGGTTGTTTTTTGCATCTACAAATCTAGCAATTATTTTTTGTGGGAGAAATAATTTATGGGTGGAGTGGGAGGGCGTGTCAGACTCTTACTAACTTAAAACCCACCCGTGTTCCTTCAGTTGCCAGTACGTTGCCAGGGGCCACGGTATCCCTTTCGGACTTTCCCACAGCCCCGGAAGGATAATCAGTATTGTTTAAAATTACATTTTATTAACCTAAAAAGATTGTTAATGTAATGTTTTGTGTTCCTTTGTTTTGTAATGTTAATTACTTTGCATAATATTGTATTGTAAGATATTATTGTTGGACTGCCGCGTTGGCCTAGTGGTCGCAAGCGCTACTGCTGAGCATGAGGTCCTGGGTTCGATTACCGGGTCGGGCAATGTGATATTGAGTTTTTCCATCAGATATTTCTTAGTAGCAGCCCGTAGTCTGGATTTGTGTCCGGTTGATCAATATACTCGCCCCCTATTACATGGGACTTAAACATAACTGGCGAAATGTAGGTGTATTATATGTACATCTCTGTCTAACCCTTTGAGGATTACAGGCGTGATGTTATGTGTATTATTGTATAGAATCAATTTCTTCTAACTGAACAGACAACTGTGCTGCTGGGGAGTTTGTTGCGCCACTTCTTCTTCCCAACTAAAGCGCTAGGAAGTGGTGAACGGCGGGCATCTTGGATGACTGTCTTATGATGTTCAAGAAGCCTTCTTAGCCTAATTTGAATAAATGACTTTCCATTTGATTTGATTTGTACTACTACCTCAAAACTTGGCGTATTTTGCTGACCTGATTCTAAAAAATATAATTATTATCTTCTAAATAAAACACACATATTATTGATACATGATACTCTATTTGGCAAACAATAACCCATTTACCAATTTTATGCTTTCCAAAGTAACCCCTGACGGTTACCGTAATAAAATATCGGTAACAAGTTTATATTTACGCATAAGGTAAGTTTGAATAGCTGGTTGATAACGGTAGATATGCCCCTATGTTGGAAACAATAAGTTTTTGGGAATAGAGGTTTTACTATCGGGAACTGAAGATTAATTGGTCTCGAAATATTATGATATTGCTTTGTTTCGGGATGAGCTAACTTGTGCATGGTTCTCTAGAAGTTCAGGATTTGTTCTGACATATCCTCCGCTAGAGCTCCGCCATAGGAGTTGATTTTTTGCGCTTTGCAAGTCTTTGACTGACTTGAACAAAAAATATAAGGCTAGGGTTTAGAGTTCCGTAGTCAAAGAGTAATCTTAATAGTTTTGGCTTATGCTTCGTTAATATTTAACAAAATACATATCTAACTTTTAAATACTCCAACGATTTTTGCGATTAGAATGATTGATTTCAGACCATATTTTTCCAATCCTAAGAAAGTTTGTAAGGATGGATGGATGTTTGTTACTCTTTCACACAAAAACTACTGAACGGATTTGGAAATTTGGCACACAGATAGATTATAACCTGGATTAAAACAAACGATACTTTATATTCCTTTATTCCCACGGGATCGAAACTAATGTGGGTGAAAGTGTTTACATAAATAGAAGGTACAAGGTACCTTGTGAAATACATGACTTACTCGTACAATATAAATTGAAAACGAAATCTCAAATCTCCATTTGTGTTTACTAACTTAACTTTCGTGAGACAAATTCATGTTTATAGTCACACATACTTACTAACTAATGGAAAGACAGGGTGATATTTTAAAACTAGCAACTTCACGGCTGGACAGACAACCCCATATACATATAAACAGATCTAAATAACTCCCTCTTCAGATCAGCATAAAAATAAAATAAACGACAGTATCCTAGAAACGTCGATACCAATCAGGGATTTGGATTCAGCCAGTACGAGCGAGTTTCATTGGTCGCATCGTACCGATTCGATAGTTCGTATCGAATATTGTAACCGATTTACCAAACAGGGATGCGCTTTCCGAATGCGGTTGCGATTATCGATGCATTTCGTTCCGTGGATGGCATGGAAATGTGTTTTGTATAACGTTGAGGGAATGAAGGTTAGGAAGAAATGCTGTGTGAGGAGAAAACTGTAGAGGTAAAACTTAACTACCTACTAACGATCGATTGGCTCAATTACATTACCAAAATAAGTGAGTGCCCCCCTAAGGCTCTTTGTACAAACACGTTTTTCTTGCCATGAAAAACTACGGTTTATTCGCCGTGGGTATACACGGTCTTCAGTGTTGTATGGATCACTATGGAAACTTGTTGACAGACACGTTTTGTTTGTATTAAGTCTGCGGCGCGTGAGTCGCCGACGCTATGAAATGTTGCCACTTTAAATATTATATTTTATTGTAGTTAGAAATATTGTGTAAATTGTATTTATTTTTTTGTCTTATTTTGTTATTTCTCTATATGCTGCACCGGTTGACGTCATCACGTCAACGCCGGTTGTCGCTGAAAACCAGCGCTGGGGCTTTGTCTCGCATAGGGTCCCAGCATTATGCTGAGCGATGGCCATTTTGCGTGGATGTGACGCATATTTTCCTCCAATTTGTTATTTTCGTGTTTTTTTTTGTTTTTTTTTCCTTGCTTGCGTCATATTTTACCGCAAATAAACGTATTTTCTTTCTTTTTTTTCTTTTGTCTACGGCGGCGTTTATATGCACAGTCATCAGTGTTGCATGGATTACTATGGAAGCTTGTTCACAGACAAGTTTTTTCTACGGCGCGGTTTATACGCCGTGTATAGGCACGGCAGTCAGTGTTGCATGGATTACTATGAAAGCTTGTTGATGGACACGTTTTTTCTACGGCGCGGTTTTTACGCCGTGTATAGGCACGGCAGTCAGTGTTGCATGGATTACTATGAAAGCTTGTTGATGGACACGTTTTTTCTACGGCGCGGTTTTTACGCCGTGTATAGGCACGGCAGTCAGTGTTGCATGGATTACTATGAAAGCTTGTTGACAGACGAAACGTTTTTTCTACGGCGCGGTTTATACGCCATACTGTAAAGAAACCGTGTACAACGGGCCTAAGTGTCTTTTTTAGGGTTCCGTAGCCTAATGGCGAAAAACGGAACCCTTATGGATTCATCATTTTTATTTTTTATTTTTATTTTTATTCAAGAGGAACAACAAACAGCTACAATATAAAACATAGAAACAAGAAATACACAAAACATATAGGCAATATTGCAGCCCACAACGCTGTTCACAGATTAACGATAGGATACAATACATTGCAAATAATCGCTAGGGTTTTAAATACAAAATTAACATTCATGCTTAAGATGTATATAATACACTATGTAATGAAAATAAAATATGTTTGTATTATAATACTCAAGAAACAGCACAAAAAAGAAAAATACAGAATAACATTCAAGAAAGCTCTTTAAGTATAAGATTTTTGAACCTATATGGAGTACATGCAAAAATATCTATATGCTCAAAAGTCTTATTGTAGGAATCGACCATTCTGCGAACAGGCGAACGCAGGCCAGAGTTGGACTTGCAAGTACCCACTGAAAATAATCTGCCAGCGCGCACCTTTCGCTTGTGGACTGTCCTAGGAACTGCATAGCAGATCATGTTAGAGAGTTCAATGCTGTCAAATTTATCTCTGACAATACTATATAAATTCATAGCTTCTAAGTACTTACGTCTATTTTCAAGTGTAACGAGCTTATACTTTGCAAGCAAACCTTGGTATGGCAAATAATATCCGTAACATCTATAATGCATGGTACGCAGAAATTTATATTGAACACGCTCTATCATTTCAACGTACTTTTTGTAGTATGGACTCCAGACGGATACAGCATACTCCAGTTGAGAGCGTACTAGTGACTTATACAAGCAAATATAAGAAGAAGGCTTTCTAAAATCGACTGTTGATCGCATTACAAATCCATATAATTGATACGCTTTATTAACAATCTTTCCTATGTGTAGGTCTAAGCAAAGCTTAGAATCAAGGATAACGCCGAGATCACGAATGAAGTCCACTTTAAGTAGGGGGGCATTGCACAAAGTGTATGAATAGGTAATTTTTGTTTTATTTTTTGTAAAATTTAAAAGGTTACATTTGGGTAAACTTAGTTGTAACTTATTTTTTTGGCAATAATAAGATAGCCGGTCCAAATCTTGTTGCAGCAGAAGGCAGTCATTTGTTTGTCGTATGGCTCTGTATACCTTGAGGTCGTCGGCATATAGTAAAAACTTGGTATTGCGAAAGCATTGGCTGATGTCATTGATATATAAAATAAACAAAAGAGGACCCAGTATAGAGCCTTGAGGCACACCAGAGGTCACCTGTGCGATGTTAGATTGGTGACCATTGATTACAACCCTCTGACTGCGATTGGTTATATAAGAGGTAAACCACCTTAGAAGATTACCACGGATTCCGTTGAACGCTATTTTATTTAGTAGTATTTCATGGTCTACCTTGTCAAAAGCCTTACAGAAGTCCGTATACACTGCATCCACTTGTACTCGGCTGTCAACACAATCAAACAAGAAGCTAGAAAATAATAATAAATTTGTATTTGTCGACCGCCGTTTGACAAAACCGTGCTGTTGTTGAATTATGATGTTGTGGAGTACAGGATAAATTCCGCTATGGACTAATCTTTCAAAGAGTTTTGACAGGGCAGACAGGATGGAAATGGGACGATAGTGTTCAACGCTACGTTTGGATCCACTTTTGTGAACGGGCACAATATACGCATGTTTCCACAGTTTAGGTACAACTCCCTCTGATATACATTTATTATAAATAATAAATAGAGGCTTGCAAATGGAACTCGCAGTATTCCTAAGGAAGTAAGGCGAAAGTCCGTCAGGTCCAGGGCCTTTCGCTGGATCTAGGGTTTTAAGCTCCTTCAATATGTTCTCTTCACTAAAAGAAAGTTCGCAAATAGAGACATCGTGCAGTGCGTTGTTGTCCTGCGGAGGCTTCCATTGAGGTAACGAAGGAGATGTCGGTTCATATACTGAGTAAAAAAAGTCACAGAACATATTACACACCATATCTGGATCATTTGTTTCAGCATTTTTGTATTGAAGCTTAGATGGGATTCCAGGTTTATCTTTTCGATTAGAAACATAGGTCCAGAAGTGTTTTATGTTTTTACTTAGATTGTCCTCCACAGAACTGATATACGAACTGAAACACTTAAGACATGTATCCTTAAATTGTTTTCTATAGTTAGAAAAAGATTCATAATCTGAAATGTTATTATATTTCTTCCACTTAATCCATGCCTTTTGCTTCTTTTTAGAAATAGTTATGAGAGTACGAGAGAACCATATGGGATAGCTAACTGATTTAAGTCGAGCCAGCGGAGTGTCTTGTTTAATAATATTATCTATCTCAGTGTAGAACTTAGCCAGAGCTTCTTCAGAGTTTATAGGGCATAGCAGTTCAGACCAGTTCAGTTGCTGTATGTTACGATTAATATTGTCAAAGTTGGCCTTATGAAAACAATATTTGTGAAGAGGAATTTTATTCATTGGTGTGATTTTGACGTTTAAACAGGTCTCACACGTCAAGACAGGATGGTAGGTGTCAATCGGAAGTAATGTAGTTGAGATATGAGAAACATTACAGGGGTTGTTGGAAATGACTAGGTCAAGAATTTTACCTTTGTCATTTACTATGTTGTTAAATTGAGAAGCACACAGAAGTGAAATCAAGATATTTAAATTTACGCAAGCCGAGGGGCCTCCAGAATATGATATATCAATGCTCGAAATATCAGTTACCGAGGATACTAGCCAATTAGCTTCAGGGAGATTATAGTCTCCTAAAACAAAGAAACTATCAACACTAGGATGGCCTAACACTTCTTGTAGTAATTCAAAGTGCTTATCATACACTAAAGAAGAAGTCTTAGGTGATATGTAGGCAGCACTCACCATGTGTCTTTTATTGTTGATAGTGCTGGGCAACTCAACCATAATGTGTTCAATGTGAGTGCGTGAGAGATCGCTATACTGTGTAAATGAGATACCCAATTCAGAAGGTTTTAAAGCGCGTAAAATAGCAATCAGTACACCTCCACCGTCCCGTTTATTAGTAACAGTACGATCACGATCACAACGGTACACACTATATCTCTGGTCTATGAACTCATTATCATAAATTTCAGGTGTTAGCCAGGTTTCCGTTAAGATAATAATATCGTATGAATTCATAAGGATATTCGTGTATAATTGGTGTAATTTTGTGCGAATACCCCTGCAGTTTTGGTAGTAAATGGTGATATTTTTATTCAACATTGTTAATATTTAAATATAAATGTGTATTCATGATAAGAGTGTGTTCAAGCAGCAAGTATGTATAAGATCTTATCAACAGTTGAAGCAGGAGGCAGTATAGATTACAACACATTATAAAAACGACAGCAACATATTTGTCAGCAATAGTACTCTTAATTTTAAATGCTATAAACAAATAGTTTGAATTTATTAGGTATGAGATCAGAGTTGAAATATAATTCATAACATGGTGAAAAACGGTACACAATTTACGAAAATAATAAAACATACACAGCACAGACAATAATTTAAACAGCAGACTAGGGACAGTCAACACAATACAGTAGTGATTACAATTACCAAGTGAACAAGTGCAACGATCAGTGATTATTGATATCTTTAACGACATTATTACCATGACATTTAACATCACTATTGATTTTAGCGATATCTGCTTCTGATCTAATGGCAAAAGCAGATTCGCCGTCTTTCTTACGGACAAGAATAGTGCAATTTTTAATCTAAACGTAATCAAACTGGTGAAGCTTTGCCGCCTCCTTACATTTACGAAATAACATCTTGTTTTTTAAGGTTAAATGTTCATTAATGTAAATATTTGTTGAAGACCCAGTTATACCTATTTGATCCGTTTTCAGTGATTTAGCCTGCCGGAATGCGCTAAGAACATTATCGCGCATTATGCGCGTGGAGAATTTTACAATAATGTTCTTTGGCCTGTTTGTTTGTTGGTGGGCGTGTGGTACTCTGTGGATGGATATTATGTCCTTTTGAGGTATGGGAAAGCCAATGACATCTCCAACCACCCCCAACATCTGCAAAAGGTTTTCACCACGCTTGTCTGGTACATTGCAGATTTCCAGATTGCATTGCCTCGCTTGCTGTTCAAGCGCTTCAATTTTGGATTCCAAATAGGTTGTAGAAGTGGCTGATTGTTCTGCCTGCAAACGTGCAATGTGTTCAACTCGTCTTTTGAGGTCAATCTGTTCGCTTGCGTGGAACTGGAGCGAATATTTGAGACTGGACATGTCATCGTTCATTTCCTTCACATCCTTTTTGAGGTCGGCTTGGGCAGCGCAAACAGAGCCCAGCTCCTGCTTCATATCGGCCAAACTGATTTTAACACTTTCGTGGTAACTGAGCATGCTAACTTCCATCTCATCTCGCCAATCCTTCAAAGTGTTTTTAATGTCTTCTTTAAACAATGCCATAGTACGATCGATGTCAGATCGCCATCCTTGTAAGGTTTTGTTCAATTCTAGGGTAAAAGATTGGATTTGGTTGTCTACAAGCACCGATGCGGAGTTATTGTCAACTCTTGTAGAAAGTGACGTATACGTACATGGTGGAGTGAGAGGCGAGGGTGGTCGTTGGTCCATGTTATCGCACGACATATTCATGGAATTATGATCATACGCTGGAACCTGCGTGCTGGAACGAACGGGTGTGTCCAAATTAGGACGGGTTCGACGCGTAATGTTACAGCACGGCGGACATTTCCAACCAGCCTTAAACTCAAGCGTTAGTGCCATAAATTGTTGTAGAGAAATGTTAAGACACTCATGATGATATCTGCCCTCGCAGAACTTACACATCAGGTAACCAGCATCAGAAGCCAGCACATTGTTACATCCGTTACAGTTCATCTTCAATATTCAATAGTTGAACAAAATGTTATTAGGCAAGGAAGGTAAAAGAGGCGCCACCTGACGCGAGGACCAAGAAACTTCTTGATCGATCGTTCGGTCGATTCACGGCAGTGATGAGTACAGCCTGGATGTAACAAGATACACGTAGCGCCACCTATCATAAGACGATACAGTTCGATCAAGATCAATCAGTGAGTCAACAGTGCGAGTTACACAGATGCTAGGTAACTGAGTTTATGCTGCTACACATAAGGATGAATAGATGGCGCTGATTTAAGCTGATTTATTGCAAAGAATGATACGGCAGAATTTGAAGGCAAACCGTTGGCACAAAAATCAATAAGAACGTCACCGTAATCGATACGCCCGAGTGTTAAAGATTTATAAGGCACAGTCACACACAGCACAGTCCTCAGTCGCCGATATTGATAATTTAACACTAATGTAATGTTTGCAACCAAATGTAAACACAATATATCTTGTTACCGCAATAGCACTGTTTATAGGTATTAGATCGTAATGACTCCAATTGTCAGCAATTATGATGTATTTTTCTCACTACTAACACACAATATACTGAACTTTAAGAACATTTAAGATTTTTTGAAAATTATAAAACACAGTGAGTTAAGTTAAGCCAGTAAACACATACAGCGCCACCTAGCGATGATCATTATTATCATGTCTGTCTGTCTGTCCGTTCGTATGTCACAGACACTTTTTTCCGAAACTTTAAGAACTATGCTGTTGAATCTCGGTAAGTAGATGTATTCTGTGAACCCCAATATACTTAGAACTGAACTCAAAAAAAAAAAAACATCAAACCCATACGTGTGGGATATCTATGGATAGGTCTTTAAAAATGTTATTGAGGTTTCTAATTTTTTTTTTTTTCTAAACTGAATAGTTTGCGCGACAGACACTTCCAAAGTGGTAAAATGCCCCCCCCTCCCCCCTGTAACTTCTAAAATAAGAGAATGATAAAACTAAAAAAAATATATGATGTACATTACCAGCTAAACTTCCACCGAAAATTGGTTTGAACGAGATCTGGTAGGTAGTTTTTTTTTTAATACGTCATAAATCGTAAACTAATATTAAAACATCGATCAAAGTTACAACGAACTCCAAGAACTTTTATATTATGTTACTTGCTGCTACGGAACCCTTCATGGGCGAGTCCGACTTGCACTTGGCTGGTTTTGTTTTATGTATTTATCTGTATAGAGTTACTCATTTGATTTAATACCTAGTGTGATAGTTAATTGTGTAATATTTTGTGTAAAAACTTTTCAATGATAATAATAAAAATAAAGTATGGGAAATCGAAGCTGTAAATACTATACATACATAAACTCACGCCTTCTTCCCATGGGGGTAGGCAGAAACTAAAGAATGCCACCTGCTACGATCCTTACATACTCCTTTTGCCTCGTTTACGTTCATGTGAATACATCTGGTCATACACGCACGCCGGTTGCGAGTAAAACGCACCTGTCCTTTCTGAAGAACATCACCAATAAGGTCAGTATATCTCCTCCTAGGGCGTTCCCTCCCGGCGTTTCCATTCACATCTGCCTTGTAAATACATTTTGTTAGTCGCCTTTCATTCATCCTCTCAACATGACCAAACCATCTCAGCATACCCTTTTCAATTTTTGTCACTACATCTTCTTTTAACTCACACCGTTGTCTTATCACATCATTTCTCAGCCTATCATTCATAGTAAATACACTAGTAGGTAGTTTATATTTTCGTTGCTTCTGGTAAGTGCAAACGAAATACTGTTCTATAGGGTTTTTATAGTTTGGAAATGCGTTCCTAGATAATCATGCTACAGAGGTCCCTTTTCTGCAGGAATGATGGTACAAGAAATGACTGATCAAAATATTTCTATACAAAAAATAACAAGAGTTAATGTTCCCTTTTCAAAACTTTCCATTATTATACCAATACATTTATATATAAGTAATACGTAACCATCTAATAAAATAGAAACTGATTGACGTAGAACAAAATCTTGAGCTTCCAAGTTACTTGGCTAACAAAACTTTTTAATTTAAATCGCTAACCGGCCGCTTATTGATTTTTTGTTTGGCTGTACAAAACGGTGATTTTGTTTCGTTTACACAATTGAATTTTCATCAATCTTCGTTTAGAAATACTGAAATATTGACTTTGAAAGACTTTTAGGAGTCTTGGAGATATTTATACTTACATATATTTTGGTGACTGCTGCTTATAAAATTGCTACATTTACTTTAAACCCCATTTCATCTACGTTAGAGCATAGAAGCTACACAAATCTGAGATAAATAATGCTCTAAATTCACAATTATGCTGTTTGATGGAGTATTATTTATAGTAAAATTTAAAAAAAACATGCGGGGCAGTCTTTGAGGACTGCCGATAGAAGTGAAAACAGTATACGTATAGCTCATGGGAATCGTGCGGTGACGATGACGCGAGTTCCATGATTTTTGTTCACCCAAAAAGTGCTCAACGCGGCTAAAGACTAACTTCAAAAATGGTTGCTCTGCGTCAAAAAAGTCTTTTTTTAAATTCTGAAATCACGAAAACGCTATGAAAAAGCGAGTTGATCAATGCCCGATCATTCTCTATTTGAGAAGAGGCCTTTTCTCTGCAGTGCAAGAGTTATAGCCTGGTAATATTATGGCTCTCACTTTGTCAATTTCGCTCTTATATAGATAAGCTAAACAGAGAGGGAGATAGAGGATGCTAACGAATTGAATAATTCTGTACCGTTCATTGAAGTCATGTTTTAAAGCGTTGCAGTGAGCAGGCGGCCGCAATTAAATGTGTATTTAATTTTAAATTCATTAACTAGTGGTCGCTGCGGTCGCGCGGGTCGGCCGCACGTATAGTGAGCGCCATTTTTGTGTATGACGTCATTAAATGTGAGTTTATGTTGAATTCGAATGTGGTAAGTAAATTTTTGAAGTGTTGAGGATTTGGCAGGGGCACCTCTAGTAACTTATAGTAATGTGGGTAACCTATAGTACACCCACATTTCGCCAGTTATGTTTTAGTCCCTTGTAATTGGGGGCGAGCCTATTACCGGGTGCAAATACAGACTCCGGGCTGCTATTGAGAAATTCTAGATGGAAAAACCCAATAACACTTTGCTTGTACCCAGGACACGAAACTCGAACCTCATGCTTAGCAGTAGCGCTTGCGACCACTAGACCAACGCGTATTAGTATGTAATAATCACGTTACATCATGGCGGTCTTCTCTGATGGGGTGGGCAGTGGTATTATGGACTTACTGCTTCTGTAGTATTATAAGCCTTATTGAATACGAGGCAAGATTTCTATTAGGTAATAATTATTATAGGTTGGTTTAGCTTAGTTTTTAGGCAGCTTGACTAGAGGTTAAGCGCTTCGCGTGTCTTTGTTGTCTGTTTTTTTTTTTGTCTATACAGTGTTTTGTCTGGAGTCCATTATACTTACATAAAATTGTTAATTTAATTATTGTGTTATATTCATTCTTATATGGGTATTAGAGCATTTGACATTGCGACTTTTCTCTCTATCTTTAGGTTTATATTCTGACCTATAGCTTGTCTTTTATTAGTAAAATATTAGAATGAATGTGAGTTTTTTTTTTCTCAATCTGCCTAGCCTTTTCCCAACTATATTGGGGTCAGCTTCCAGTCTAACCGGATGCAGCTGAATACCAGTATTTTACATGGAGCGACTGCCTATCTGACCTCCACAACCCAGTAACTGGGTAATACGATACCCCTTGGTAAGACTGGTTGTCAGACTTTCGGGCTTCTGACGACTCGTAACGACTATCAAAGATCCACGAATGACAGCCGGGGCCAACGGCTTAACGTGCTTTCCGAGGCACGGAGGAGTTTCGGTATGCAAAGATGGTCACCCATCCACAGACCAACCCCGGCAAGCATAGCTTAACCTGATGGATCGACCCGTGCGGCAGTTATTACTTAGCCACGAGCTCCTCCTTTTTTTTTTCTAACGTATTGATATTATCAGTGACGTCCACGTCCATAAAATGTATCATCAAATGTGTCTATAAACGTTTTCATACATTTTACTTCCCTGAGTTATCGTAATGATAATGACTTGAACCTGGGCGTGGCCCGCGATAATAACGCCATGCTAGAAAATATAAAAGCACAAAATGAGAACAGTATATTTATCAACACACATCAGATCATAATCAGCCTTAAATGCCCACTGTTGGGACACAGGGCTAATCTTGGTGAGAGGGAGTAAGCAATAATCCACCTCGCGGGACCAGTGCGGTTTGGTAGATGTCACATGTCTTCGAATCTTTGGTTCTAGGACATGCCGATTTCCTCAAGATGTTTTCCTTCACCGTTTGAGAGCAGTGGTGATGAAATAATTTACACAAAGTAAAACGCTAAGCCTGCTCAACTGCTCTATCAACTCACATACTGTAAGTCAAATCCTATCCTAATATCAGGAAACCTCTTGAAACATAGACCGAAACACAAGTTTGAACGTAAAGATAATCAAGCTACTAACCTAGTACCTCCTACATTGAACCACGCAGGAGGGAAGTATCAAGTTTTAATAAGAGCACATTGGAAGCAGCCCCGGCTCACATTTCACGAGTTCTTCCCGTATGCAAACTTCACGTAGGGTATACTGAAACTTTTGACTTTACTTAGTTAAGAGAAGCGCGTTTTCTTAAGGTTTTTTTGCTGAAATTGAGAATGGAATTGGGATTGGTGATGTATTTTTTTGGTAGTATGTGGTTTATTGTAGGTTAATCATGATTTTCTACGGTGAATTGTAGTAATTTTTATGATAAGCGAAAGTCTTGTCTTAGCTTATGAATTGTGTTTACACATACATACATAATTAGTAAGTTTGGAGGCCATACTTATTGTATCAGTATTTTATGTAATAAATAAATAGATAAGTATTATAAAATTTTTGACCAATTAAAAAGAAAGTAGTCACAAAACTTTAATACCTATTAATAAGGTATTAAGGTTCTGTCTCTCACTTGCCCCCTTATTAATAAAAGCAGGTGAAGTTACGTCAGTTTAAACATATTTTTTCGAGGATTAAGTTGGGCATAACTTTACTCCTTAATAAGGGGTTAGAGTTATAAGTAGTAACTCGATTCAAACCTTAGGCAGATGTTATACTTGCCTGAACGGGTTCGTTTCACCTTACAGGGTTAATAGCTGGTGAATTGGAGTGGAAGAACTGAGCAACTGAACATCTATTCCTGCTGACGCACCTGTCTCTACCCTTTTCACATCCATCCCTTTATTGAGAACCTCATGTATTTGAAAATTTATCAGCATTTTTGAAAAGAAGGCATCTACAGCGGTAGAACTTTCCCGGACAACAATTTTTATCTATGCAGTTACTCTTATCTTCTATACCTAGTATAAGAATCACGAATATAAAAAAAATATGAATACGGCCCAGGCTATTACAATACCTCCATATAAGTTCTGGTTATCTTATCTGCCCGTCGATTCAGTTCCATAGTCACTATCAGGGGACTGTAGAATAGGCCCTGAAATTCTTTCCAAAACACGAAAACTATTTCCGAATCACGTATAGGAAACGAAAATCTACTAAAAAGTTCTCTCAAACAAGTAACAGGGGCCGCATTTCAGACTATAAGGCCCTGTTTACATGACACACAGTTTGCACAGGACACTGCAAACATATTGCTCGTACTCGGGGCAATAAGGAGAACGGTTTTTAATAGCCCATTGAAGGTATTGGAGGGAGTGGGTGTTGTTTTACTACAGTAGCTTTTTTTTATTTTTCTCCTGACACAGACATTGGGCAGTTGTGTTGTCCTGTGTCGTCTATTAATCAGAAATTGCGATAGAAGCCAATATTTCTTATTATCCTGTGTGCAAAAAAGTTTTTAATTTGTATAATGATAAGTTTAGATTGTGAGGTCCTGGTGTAAAATCAAATTTAGAAAAAAAAACGTTTTCTTGTTTAAGAGTAATAACATAACATAACTTCACGCCTTGTTTCTCCGAAGGGTTGGGCAGAAGTGAACCTGTAGTAGGTAACCCACATTTCGCCCCATCCGTGGAGATGGTCTTTACACCAGCTGACCTGGGTTCGAAGTGTATTTAGAGATTTCCAAGTCAGCCACGGCAACGCGTGCCCAGATGGAAGCCTATTAATTTTGAATATTTGACTATTTTTCCAGGTTTTTCCATATAAACACTGTCAGAAGTCAATGTTTATTACACGGATAAAAGATAACTTTGGTAAATTCAGTCCTTAATAAAATACAAATCATCATCTTCATTTCAGCCGTAAGACGTCCACTGCTGGACATATGCCTCAAGCACCGCCACTTCAACCTCTTCTGTGCTTCTTGATGCTTGTCATTTTTGGGGGTGAAATACAAATAAAAATAGCAAATCCAGGCAAATTACAGTCAACAATTTACACATCACACACATGTAGTGTGTGTGAAGTGTAAATTGTTGACTGTTGTTGTTGTTGTAATTTAAACACGCAAACACACAATTACACAATTTAAACTTTACTTTTACACTTTTGCGTGGATGTGACGCATATTTTCCCCCAAATTTGTTTTTTAGTGTTTGTTCCTTTGTTTGCGTCATATGTACCGCAAATAAACGTATAATTTTTTTTTAATTCACGCACTATGAAATGCGTAAACTCTTAAACAAAAGCCAGTTAAATATAAATACATGTAACTAGCTTTTTGCCCGCGGCTTCGCGTGGAGGTCGGAAACGTACTACCTAGATAAACCCATGTGCCAAATTTCATCTAATACCGTTCAGCCGTTTAAGCGCAAAAGCAAAATAAACAAAGTCACTTTCACATTTCTAATATTAAGTTAGGATGCATAGCCCAAGTTAGTCTCGAGCTTAGCTAGTTTAAAAAAATTCAAATTTTCAAAATTCAAATTCAAAAGTCATTTAGTCAAACTAGGCTGAGAATCAGCACTTTTCGAACGTCAAAATTACATAAGACAGTCCCCCAAAACGCAGTGTAGTGCAAAGGTAGGCTAAGGTTTCAGCCTGTAACAAGGGACATAGGACCCTCGTGTTTATAATAAAAACATAGGACACTCGGCAGCTGTTCTGAGAACGTGTGTAATGTAAACTAGGCTTGAATGTACATAGTCTAGTTTATGTTAGCATGTACTGTTATTTTGGTAGGCAATGTAGCTGTTCAGTACGACTATGTCTGTTTGTTCAATGTACAGTAAATTGTATTCTATATGTATGTTTGTTTTTTGTGTGTCTGTATATGTGTATGTATTTTTGAGTACAATAACATAACATTACGCCTGTATTCCCCGAAAGGATACGCAAAGGTGTACAATAAAGCATATTCTATCTACATTCTATGTAAGTTGATATGATGGCGGGTAATTTTGTGAGTTGGTTAATTGTCTTTGTTTTTTTATAGTTAATTTTGCAAGCCTTATTCAATGAATAGCTTTTAATAAAACGAGGCATCCTAAATTCAATTTATTTACATAAAGAAAATGCGAAAAATCGTTCGATCGAATTAATAAAAAAAAGATGATTAATCAACATTCCTTAGTATTCCTATTAAATAGAAAATACCTATGTCACAAATAATAAAAAAAAACTTCTTTATCTGCTATAAATAAGTCAGACAAAATATCTCCCTAGAATTATCCCTCGTCACAGTGAAGAAGGCAAAGATCCCAGTCTAGCCAGAATAAAACAAAATAATTGCTATTTAATACAAAGAAAAAAACCTAATAAATATCCTAAAGCCGATAATCTTTACGATCCTAAACGAAAGTGTAGCAACACCAATTATCGTCCCAATCTAACGGCGGACAGGGGATAAATATCGGCAAACTCTAAATTATTGTCTGTCCGTCTATCGGTATAGGCGCGTGGATGATTTGTGCGCTTTGCCGACAATTTTTCATCCACCCTGCCAGTACTAAATCACGCTGACAACTTCGCCAGGCAGAACTATAAAAAAAAAATGGGAATTGTAACCCTATATTATAAGTTATAAGATACATTTTCAAGTGTATCGTTTTAGGGTAAAGTATCCAAAGGTCGGCTCCTTATATTTGATATTTGTTTACCGACGTATAATAAAATCCATGTGAGTTATTACAGGTTGTGTTTGTCCATTTTGTCTTGTTAAAAATGATGTGAGAGTACATTTATCACGGGCTTATTAAAGCAAAGGTGTTTTTATTCTCTTTTTATTGTAATAGATTTCTCAGGAGCAGAGAGGGGCCAATCAGTAATGTCTATCAATAAATTGATTCATGAGAGAGCTATTTCTTTTTAAATTACTTCTTGTCTAACAATAGGTGTTAGTATACTATGATAGTCCATAAGTAATATTAAAAGCTTTAAGGTACCATTCCGTAGCCGACCGCAGGTGGCAGCAGCAGGCGACGTGTCGCCACCACAGACTGGTTTCTATGAATTTCTATGAATTACCATCGAAGAAGTTCATATCTATACACCGTAAGGACTATTTCTGCTTGCAGCGCTCGGCCGCTATAGAACCGGGGCGGTAACAAATGTGATCATCGTGTTCACGGGATTTGGTTTTCAAACTGCTTAGATATGAAGTTCTTCGATAGTACATTCAGTAGCTAGCGACACGTCGCGTCGGTTTCATAGAAACTTATAGAAACCAGTCGTGTCACGGCGACACGTCGCTGTTGCCACCTGCCGTCGGCTACGTAATGGTACCTTTAGAATGATTTGACCAAGGACCACAAAGTCTGTCTACTGCCAATTCCATCAAACTACAATGACAGACACCAACCGACTTATTCTGTAAAAACCATATAGTGGTAGGTAAAGTGAGCTTGAAATGAGCTGTCATTCTATCTGATGTTAGGGACTGAATTCACAAGACGTACACGAAAAACAATTGAAATATGAAGTGTATCTAAAATTGCAAATTGCAAAAAAACGTTTTTTTTTTTTTTTTTTTGCGTGCCACCTCATTGCATCCCCTTTATGATAGCTACTTATAAGTCATGTATCCCTATAAATAAAGAAACGATAATAAAACAAATGCTTTTCACTACCTACTATAACCTCATTTATATCAGATATAAAATATCCATATTAATCATAATTGCTAAAAGGATGGAGGATGGTCGATACGTCAATCACATCCCTACATCCACCTATAAAGATATATAATAATGTTTATTAAGACGAATGATAACAGAATTCTTCAGACAAAAGCACGGTCGGCAAAAAAGTGCTAATTTCCTGTTAAATAAATCTTTTGCACTGCTGGGTTGAATGCAGTTTGTAAGTAATGGCGCAATTTGCTTTAATTTTGGGTGTCGCCCGTTTTCTTTTTTTGTGGAGATAAATAAGGCTTACAAGTTACAGCAGATAACTTTTATCATGAATGTCACTCAGGCCACCAGTTGAAAAGCGCCGTTTAGTAAAAATGCTAAGATGTTAACTGATAGGCTAATTAATTAAGCTAGTCGGCTGCGACCAATAAATGAGAATAAGAGTTACAATTCCTTCTAAAACACGCGATTTGTGAAAAAAAGTCAATCAACTATCAATGGATTTACGCGCCTCACAACGAGAACCTTCGTACCAAACCAATTCAAGAAACACGAAACATAAAGATTTTCAATTACAACAAAAATAAATATCAATAACTAAAAAAAAAACACAATCATTCTTTTGTAACCATTATACTCTACTTGACCTGGAATCTAGATTAATCATTTCTAGTGTCTAACCTACAAACTGTTCACAAAGCACTAAGTATCACTGGCGTTAAATTCAATCATTAATACAGTTTTCATGTTTCAGAAATGTGTGGCCATATTTAAGAATTTGGTACATAAATTTGGATCGAGTAGGTATTGAACTTTTGTATGGGACAGCAAATAAAAAAGTTATCTAGCAGCAGTTAATGGTGGTGATGGTGATGGTGGTGGTTAGTGGTTGGCAGTTAATTATTCTATCTGATGGTTTGTACCACACATGGATGGATGGTTTGTTTGATTACATTTCTGATACACGCTGTATAGTGAGCGCGTTTTTGCTGGCTGTACCCATTCATCATTTGACGGTGACGCAGTGGGTCAATCGAAGTATTCAGAGTTCCATCACTCATACCGGGCTATTGTTTCGGAAGCTATAAATTTGGTTTAAGACTAATAATAATGCGAAATGAAACATAGTTTCTGCCTTCCAGTGAGAAAAGCATGGGCTTATGCATGTATGTATTTTAGCATGCTAAACAGCTAGGTAGTTATCATGGTTTTCTGTTTCACCTGTTGTTGTTGTCTTAATTATTTCAGCTCGTTCAGTTTAGTATGCTTGTTTAGCGAAATATACAACGCCCAGTAAGTCCCATTAGCACATTCTCTCGAATTAAAATTTTAAACAACTTTTGTAGCTTAATATCTACCTAATTATTCTAATTAATATGGCATGTTTTAGAAAAATTATAGCCCTTATTGTAGTATAATCCAGGTTTTATAACCTATCTATTTCAAGGATTTCTTAGTCATCGATATCATTACGAAGCCAGGCACAGAAGCTTAATTTCTACACCAAATAATAATTAATCTAGTTCGCTGTTTTTGCCAACCGTACCCATTCATCATACTAGCGAGCGATGAGTGTGACGTGATGAGGTCACACGCGGTGCCGCTACTCACTATCACACATTACTCATGTGACTCGGTAAAGTAAACTTGCTTGTGTATTTGGTTTTTGTCTTCATCATTAGTATAGTTTCTTTAATCATCAGTTACTGGTTTTTGACGTTCAAAAGTGCCTTATATGTGCCTAATTGAAATAAATTATTTGACTTCGATTTTGACTTTGACTGTGGAAAGGCTTGTAGATACGTAAATTTTTGGCAATGTGCGCTTTTATAATTTCGTCAATAAAATGTATGAAAATACATCCACGTTAAAATGTTATCGTGAACGGAAATTTAAAAGTGTCTTCATATTTTCTCCATACATTTTACTTCCCTGTGTTTTCGTGATGTCGTGACTTGGAAGTGGACGTCCACGATTATATTGTAACGTTAAAAATCATAAAAACTCACATACTCAAATAATTTTTAACTGTCTAGTGTTTTAGGAGTGACTACTTTTTTATTGTAATTATAATTTTCGTGTGTCTAGAATAATAATTAAAACACTCATAATGCAATTATTTTCTTGCGCTCATTTTCACATAATTTAATTACACACATTTCTAAAACAGTAGATTTTAGCACCGTAAATATTGCTATTTGGGAGGTACAAATAGAACTAAATTATGTATTAAACGA
The DNA here is from genome assembly GCA_963853775.1 of Xanthia togata. NCBI lineage: Eukaryota > Metazoa > Arthropoda > Insecta > Lepidoptera > Noctuidae > Xanthia > Xanthia togata. The sequence continues at coordinate 2,515,591 of OY970802.1, read as the reverse complement.
ATTTCTAAGTCTGTTAAGTGCGTATTTAAATAAAACAGTTTTGACGTATAATACACAGGACTTTAGTGACCTTGATGATGATGTTCTTCAGAAAAGTCAGGTGCGTAGTACTCGCAACCGGCGTGCGTGTATGACCAGATGTATGAACGTAAACGAAGCAAAAGGAGTATGTAAGGCAGGTGGCGTTCTGTAGTTTCTGTCTACCCTCATGGGGAGAAGGCGTGAGTTTATGTGTATTTAGAAGTATGAGGAACAGGGTGTAAAATTCACTCATCTTCTGTATAGTCTTCTACATGTCTTTCGCACGGTAGATAGATAGATAGATAGAATACTCTTTATTGTACACCATAAAAGTCACAGACATAAATTTAGAAATTTTACATAGGGTGACACAATGGGCGGTCTTATCGCTTAAAGCGATCTTGTAAACTCTAATTGCGCGATGCAGGATTTGTGTGACGTCAGGATTTTGTGTGACGTCAGTTCTTTGATGCGTAGTTCGCATGTGGTAATGTAGATGCCACCACATGTATGTAATTTTGAGGTATGGTTTAGTTCTCGATAAAGAAGAATTTTAATTTACATCTCCTTGAATAAAATTGTACTCTCACGGATGAAGCACCAGCTTTACTAGTAAATAAAGCCCTTATTCCAAGCTCTTATTTTATTATTACAACGCAATATAAAGAGATGGCTCTCTCGGAGATTACAGAAGTCTTGCAACGTCAATGGCAGGCTTAGGAGCTGCATCACAAAGAGACATAAATTGGAGGAGCTCACTGGCTGATTTGAGGCGCCGCTGAACTATACTGAAAGTTGAAGCTGTGTTTTTTTGTTGTTCAATTATAATTGCGTTTACTGTTCAATTTAATTGGTTTTAAGTGTGCCTCTTATAATACTAAAGGATAAAACGAATCAAAATCTGATTATGGTAACATCACTTTTGTGTTTTGTCCGAATAATTAGGCAGGTGGGTAAATGAGAACGTTTAGTACACTCAGTGTTAGGCAGCTTATTAGTTCCATGTCATGCATTTGCCATGTGTTTTTATGCATTTATTTCAATTAAACCAATTACAGGCACTTTTGAATTTTCAAAGAGTCGGTCAGTTAGTCAGAAAGTTGGAGCTAGTTGCCATTCCAAAACGTATATATACTATGGAGAAGAACGGGCAATAAACTCCTAGGACAGTTTAAATGAAAACAATTTAAAAAAAAACAGCCAAGTGCATGTCGGACCATGCAAAATGAAGGGTTCCGTAGTTGGGATGAATTTATCCCAAGAACAAAGTTAACATTGTAATTGAAAAACATGTTCTCCCATACATTCCAACTGCAAATGTAAGTTTGTACGCACAATATTGAGACATTTACCATGTTATTTTAAGACCATAGATTTCTTATAGGTTATCCTGTAATCTATAAATAAAGAACCATTGTCTTTTTTTCAGAGTTTTAGGCTCATTAGTTTCGGAGATAAGGGGGGGAATAGTCAATGTTCATCAATTTTCTTTAAAAGTAATTATTTTAAAATCATAAAAAAAATTGAGATCTTCGCAATACTTTTATTTGATATATCACACGGTACAGGTAGCATATATTTTTTTTTTTTCTTTTTTACCTCCCAAAAGTTACCCCCATGTTAAAAAATCATTTATTTATGTTACATGTCCGTGTTTGGATCACAGAAATACATAATATGTGTACCAAATTTCAACTTAATCGGTCCATTAGATTTGTAGAAAATGGGCTGTGACAGACGGGCAGACAGACAGGCACACGAGTGATCCTATAAGGGTTCCGTTTTTTTCTTTTGAGGTATGGAAACTTAAAAATAAATTTAAAAAAATTAAAATAAGCCCTGGCAGTTACGAGATGACCAGTATCAACTGACGGCGCCCGTTCACGGACATGATACGTGGATCAGCGCCATTCGGCTCAACCATTTTATAGAATTTTACATTCAAAATTCTGTTTAGCTGATTTTTGTGAGCATTTAGGGGCATGAGGAACAGGGTGTAAAGTTCACTCATCCACCATAGAAAAGGGAGGATCCTCCAACCAGACGGGTGTTGTGTCTGGCGGGCCGACTGCCCGACTGTTGATTTCGGATAGTCTTATCTATGTCGTTCGCGGTAAACTCTAATTGCGCGATGCAGGATCTGTGTGACGTCATGTCTTTGATGCGTAGTTAGTATGTGGCGATGTAACCGCTACATCACTCCCCTCCGGAGACCGGAGGTCGATAGTGGGCTGAGTCTTGTATCTTGCGATGCTTCACAGTGCCAGCTAAGGTTCCAGTGAGTCGGAACCGGGTGCCGCATAGTTCACGGTGAGTCGGAACTGTCTGCGGTGATTCCCCAGTGAGTCGGGGTGGCGCTGCGTCAAGATCCAGTGAGTCGGATGTGGTATAGCACCGGGTTGTGGCTGACTGCTAGCGTCGACCAGGAGAGGGTAGAATGGGCTCTGCTTGTGAGACCGGCCGAAGGTGCAGGTGCTGTGCCAAGGTTGCTGATGAGGCTGAGGGTGATGACCAGGAATGCGCGTTTGCTGCATGCTGGTGGTCAGGATACCCGTTGAAGCCGAGGGTGCTGGCTGTCTGTGTGACTCGCCTCACGAAAGCTTGCGGGATTGATGATGATGATGACGTCACGCTGAAGTAGTTGCACGAAGGCTGCGTTGACGTTCATACTCGGGGTCACCAATTTAGGGGCATGAGGAACAGGGTGTAAAGTTCACTCATCCACCATAGAAAAGGGAGGATCCTCCAACCAGACGGGTGTTGTGTCTGGCGGGCCGACTGCCCGACTGTTGATTTCGGATAGTCTTATCTATGTCGTTCGCGGTAAACTCTAATTGCGCGATGCAGGATCTGTGTGACGTCATGTCTTTGATGCGTAGTTAGTATGTGGCGATGTAACCGCTACAAGCACAACTGACCTTTAAAATTAAGCGGCATTTAACACCCTGAAAAATACAAAAGTAATTCAACTCTTCAAAGCCTCTTACACATTAAACGTAGAATTCTAAAGCCAATGTCCACATGCGAGTTAACACATCCAATTACATGGGCTAGCGGAGCGAGTGCGAACCGTCCGAGCTTCATTAAGCAACCGCTCGCGATGTCCTCAAGTGTAATCTTGCAGAAAATGACGTTGACGTGATCTGACATCTTTGACGTGACGGACGGACGTGTGTGCTAGGATTTAGATGCAGTTGATGTGTTGTGTATTAGCGGTTAGATGCAGTGTGCAGAGTGAGATTGTTATACAATTATGTTAGAAGAAGTGTAGATATTGGTTGTAAACTAGGTACGTAAACTTAGTCCAGAAATCAAATTCTGTGCGTTGCGGATGAGTTTTTTCGACAAAAATGACAAGCAATCAAAATTATATTGAAGATCATCTTCTTCTTTACTCCGTATAGTACGGACACTTATTTCACGTGCCAGCTTTCTAGGTTCTGCTTATCTTATAGAATCTGCAAAACCCCTAAAACGAACCTTGAAACTTCAAATATTGAAGTGAACGAAAAGTACCAATCGATAAGAAGAATCGATCGAGTAGCATTAACAACCGAGGGAAGGCGGCCTAAGAAAACATAAAAGAAAAAAAAGCAATTAATCTATATCCAGCACTTAATCTAAAAATCTCACGAGCACATAAAATATTTGCATTCCATTGCTTGCCCAACAAATTTCAATCTCAGGAAATATTGAAAAAACACGGCAGTGAACATCGAACTATTCGATTTCAATCAGCGATCCGATATCTGAGATAAGGTCGAGACTTCATTCCCCCGACACAATGGATATTGAAAACTGATACCGTTCGTCTTTTGTTTGATATTTTGCCTTTTAAATATTTTCGAGGAAATAGTAAAGATGGAGTGGTACCATGATTACGATGAGAAGTTCTGATGTTTTGATTCAATTATTGGCAATCAGGAATTTCAGGAATGGAGGAAAATGGTGTTTACGTACCCTATATGAATATTTGAATGTAAAGATGGTATGTTAATGTTTTTCATAAATCCATACTTAATGGAAATCACGTAGGATAATCATAATATTTATTGGGTTCCAAGCAGTTCTTCACAGTTAGTTTATCATTAGCCTATCAGCATCAATTCTGATTATAAAACAATACTAATTTGTACAAAAAACATTGACTGAGTGAGTGACTCCCGGTTTCTTAAATGCTATTCGCCTTTTTTCGGTGATTCCGAATGCGTGGTCGCGCCGACAGAGGGCCGTTTTCCGGTTATCCGAACAAAGAGTGACATATGCACGCAATGATTGCATAGTAGCGTGGCGATCATTTTTAAATATTTTTAAAAGTTACGCGTTGTACGGGCTTATTTTTCAATAGTTCGTTAACTTTTAAATAGTGGATAAATATTATATGTATGTCTGTTCGATATAATTTCTACACAAAGGCTGCCAAACCGCAATTTTTATTGCTCAAATAAAAAATATATGAAGACTGAAATATCGGCCCTAAAATTACTCAATTTTACTCGAAGTTCTGACAAAGCTGTAGCTTGTGCGCTGAAAAAACTGACCGAGTTTTTATATTTTTTGTGTTTCCCACAAAAATCTCACAAACAAACCAAGATTTCTCCAACATTTACCAAAACAAAAACTTTCCCAACAAACCAGCAGCATTTCTAGCAAAACCGGTAGCAATAGAAATGTATTGCACTAAACTAATGTTTAAATTCAACGCATCACCGCTACGTGTTCCAGGGGCTTTCGAGACGTTCGCAGCATCCATACGAATAAGAGATCTGCTCTGGAGACGCCGTGAAGGTAAATGTGGAACACTAGCTTCTGCCCGCTACTTGGTTCGCGTGAAATTTCTTTTTTTAATATAAAATATATCCTATGACACTTGGAAATACTGTAGCTTTCCATTCGTGAATGAATCTTCGAGGTATTCCACTCAGAGCACAGATTTTAACAGCACTAGAACGAGCGGCACCTAAGGTGTTCCACTAACCGCACTGGAACAAATTTTTAGTAAGTGCAGTTAGGTGGAACGGTGTAAATATAGCTGCTGATTTTTTTTAATTTGTGATTTCTATGTTGGTCCCATAGGAAAATTTGAAATGACGCAGCTCAACTCATTTCAATACAAAAAAAACCCGCTCATCGCGGAATTGGATCAGTACGCCACCTCTTATAGCAATATTATTATTTCACTGTGAGAAAGAGATGGAGCTATACGTCCTGCATAGCTCCATCACTTTCCCACTGTTAAGTATTATTAGTAGTTTTTAGTCGTTCCGAAGATTATCCCGGACATAAAAATTCACCACCTCTTTTTTGATTAATTATTGATGTAGTAAGGTTTTTTTATCCTTACACTTAAGTTGGTAGGTACAATAATATAAGTATATGCTATGTAATATATATATATTGCTTTTGTTTCATTTCTTCCAAGTTAGTCTAGTTTGGTTCGTCTAGTTTTTACTAGACCAACCAAACCAGACTAAACTAAGACAGAAATAAACACTTGCCTAAGTAATAATAACCATACCATAAAAACATTACAATGTTCACGAATCACAATAATCATTGTAATGGGTCTATTGGTCTGTTGGCGGTTGCGGGTTAAACGCTTCAATTTGAACTAATTGAAATCATAATCCTTTGGCTTATATCAGAGAGCGCGTAAAATGAAACACCAATTATTAGACAATTTTATCAAACTGAATTTATAATTATGGGATCAAAATAGATTTACAGAATTTACAAACCTGCTCTTTAATCAATACCTTGTCTAGACGAAACAACGCTAAGGAAACAAAAAATGTATAATTAAAAACCCCCACAACAAATAATAACACCAAGAAAAAAAAAACTGCTACGAACCACGTAGCTGTCGTAGACGGTAGCTACGCCGAAGCCGTCGTAGGCGACAGCTACGCCGTAACTTCGTAGACCCTTTCTCCACAGAACGTTATTATTACCACATTATTAAGTAAAATAACAACCTACTAATTTATAGGAGAAGGCAATAAATTTGCTTGTCATGCTTGTAATTTATGTCCTACACCTCAGTAATATAAGATTTTCGTGTGCGCTGTAAGAAAAATATATGATACACTACCCGTCCGATTCGCTTGAGTTTTTAGATAAAAAAGGTTGAAGTTCGGGAAAAAATGTAGCTTGATAACTTTTTTATTAGCTTCTGGTATTTTTATAGTTGCCTGTTTTGCTCAAAGTTGAGTAAATTAAGATATTCTGCATCGTATTACGTGAATAGAATCGCCGGGAGGAGACACCCTCCAGCCTAGAAGGACATAATTACTGATCTTATTCGTGACGTTCTTCAGAAAGGTCAGGTGAGTTTTATCTATGTATACATCATAGTAAGTAAATTTCGGGAAACAAAAGGAAAATAATTTTTTGTGTCTGTTTTTCTCTTGTACTAAATATGGTAACAGAAATAATGGTTATAAGGTACAATTCAGCCACACTGCTTCTTGTACTTTCTACTTATGATGGCCATATTTTCCGAACGCTCTAGTACTTACTGTCGTTGATTACAATCTGTGGTGTATCATCCGAGTGAGTCGACAAATCCCTAAGGCAATCTGTCATGTAATTATCTTTATTTCGGTGTTCATAATAATATGTTTATTATTTGTTCAGTTACTATTGTCTTGTTATGGAGATAGGCTAGACGTCACTTAGTTATTATGAAACTGCTTATGCTTCTAACGGTCTCAGAGAGTTAAATCAAAATTGAGTGCAATATTAACAGTACGATAAGATTTTTGTCAAAGTCAAAAGTCAAATAATTAATTTCAATTAGGCAGGCACTTTTGAGAGCTAAAATTTACAAAAATAAATTATATTGATTGATTGACACCTATCATTAAAATGTTTAGTGATAATCTTAAAATGTACTACTTACTAGCGGAAGTCCGAAATTATTCCACGGGATTTTCCAGTGAGTATTCCGGGAATATATCGCTGGAGTATGTACTTCCGGGATAAAAAGTATCCTATGCCTTAATCCAGGTTATAGTTTAACTATGTATTAAATTTCATCAACATCCGTTCAGCTATTAAGACGTGAATAGGTTAACAGATACATCGAGTTACTCTTGGATGTATAATATTAGTATGGATACTCTACTCAACTCATTACAGGTCCTCGTACTCTGTTTCTTTTTTAACCCCTGACGCAAAAGACGCAAAAGATTGGGTTATAAGTTTGACCGCTGTGTGTGTGTTTGTATGTGTAAAAAAAAAAAAGCTTTTGTATGGGACCCCGGGGGCTCCCATACAACCGACATGTTTCTTTTTGCCGTTTTTATAGATAATGGTACGGAACCTTTCGTTTGCGAGTCTGACTCGCACTGGGCCGGTTTTTTCTAGTTGATGAATAGATGTGAGCGTCTTCTACAGGTCTCATCGATTTGAAATTTGGTATCCTTTTACGTCAATTATATTAGAAGAACATAGTAACCTTTAACTGATGCTGCAGCATCAGCATATTAGTTTGTGACGTGTTTAATTAATTCAACTATTTAATCAAATAGTTATTAATCATTTTATCCACGTATTGAATGGACATTGTATGGTACATGTTTATGTTATGTTATTGTTATTATTGTTTTTCATTTTTATTTTATTTTTCTCAATTGTATGTTAATTAATGTAATTGGACCTGTGCCGTTTTTAATTAACTATAAATAAATAAATAAATCACCTGGAATTTGCAGGATACCCACCTCCCTTACCAACTTACAGCACAGGTATCGTGTTTGGGTTCATTGAAATGGTCTCAATGAATATATTATAGATAGATGATGAACAGGGTCTGGTGATGGAGTAGGAAAGAAGATAGAATATTGGTGTCGGAGTTTTTTATATTTTTTTTATATTCAATTGTTGTTTGCGTTTTAATAACGTTACTGTGCCTACTTTTGTTTTAAGTCTTTAAGGGCTTGTGCTAGCAATCAGCAGTCAATACCGTAACGGAATCACAGAATCACAGGTTTAAGAAAAAAAATCCCTTAAGTAAATTACTCTTTTAACCAAAAACACACACGATCACCTCCACAAGCTATGCTTAAACATCCACTTACTTATTTAAACAAGAATTTAAAAAGTCAGAAAATCCGTTGAGAGACTTAATTTACATTTTCTTTTAAAACCTCTATAAATCGTGCTACCTTGCCTAGAAATGTTAAGTAAATTGTTGAAGCACTGCACTATATCAGTTGCGATGTTGAGTTGTCGCTTCTATCCAGACATTTCTGTGTAGTACCCTACTTTAGACGGTTTTCAACCGACTTCAAAAAGGAGGAGGTTCTCAAATCGGTTGTAATTTTGTTTTTTTTTTGTTTTTGGTAGGGCATAGTTCAGAAATGGTCCCTTATAAGTTTGGTCAAGATCTGATGAGGGGTTTCAGAGTTAGCTTCAATAATACATATTTTTACCACCTTCAATAATACATAGTATATGGGGACGATGTTCTAATAGTTCCTGTCACTTCAATTTACATAGCAGGTAGTGGTATTCTTTTTGTGGGGGGTTGTGTAGGTACCACAACTAAAAAGAGAAAAATAAAAACTTTTTTTACAAAAAATAAAATCGGTGTCTTTGGTTTTGTATTTTCGTTTTTTTGCCACCGACTTCCGAAATCAAAGTTATTTTTCACTTTGTAGTGTTTTTTTTTTTTGGAGGTCGGTTTTACTTTTTGTAAAAAAAGTTTTTTGTTTTAAAAAGTAGTTTAGGCATACTCTGTTAGGCGGTACGTTACTACTTGAAGAAGGTATAAGTTATAGGGATTATGAGGGTATAAGCTATATGAAATGCAATTAATGCATTTTTACTGAATTTGGTGACAACATACCTACTTATTTTCACAATCATAGCCACAGGGTAACAGGAACACCTACAAAATTATAATGGGTTGCGACGACGCGGACGGCGTTGCCTTGAACATTTTTGTACCTGTCTTGATTTCTGTCTGAAATATTTTTTAGTTGTATCGTATTTTTTATATCCCTTTTATTTTTCCGTAGTCAGGTTACAGTTTTTTTTTTATTGTTAGTATGTATTGTGCCTCAATCTGTTTATCAAATTTTTTTTTTTTGTCAAAAATATCCTGCAATACTTCATGTCCTTGCATTACTATTATAGTCAAAAAAAAAAAAAACATCAATGGATTTAACTATGATGGGATTATTTCAAAACAGAAGGAGAAGCTCCAAATATGTTTCCTCTGGAAAAAAAGTTATTAGGCGCAAGAACATAATCATCGCTTCCACTAAACCATGAAATTAAGTCATAATACGTGGATTATCTGGTCAACGAATATATGAGTTTCAAACATACACCACGAATTCACCCCTGATTAATACCTTAACCCCCAGGGAAAGAGCGGGCACATACTCACTTTGAACGTCCCGCTCACACAATCATCAATGATTCAACTCGTGAAGACATCTATGATTGAAAGTCTTTTTTCCCTCTCAGAGCAAAATAACTGGGGGTTGAAATAAGGGGTAGAAATGGGGGGTAGGAATAATTACGGCCGAGGGGCTTTGACCCCAGAAGGGGGACGTAATTAAGGAGGGGGAGTAGGATCATTTTCTCTCAGGTGTGCTTTTGTGCCTTGTGTGGTGGCTAGAAATATACTAGACCAAAAATGTATGCGCCTTTGTTTTTGGCTTAGTGATTTGGGAATGAGAGAAATATGTTCTTTATGTAGTATTAAAATAATTCTGTATCATTATATTTTTTTATTTTCTTTACTTTTTGACAGTTTCTTTGTTAATCACGTATCTGTTAAATGTTAGGAGGTGGCTTAGTTTGACGTAAAATGAGAGCAGAGCTGAATTTACCAAAATGTTGATATCCCTTTATTTTTCTTGCAAGGATTTAGTACCTACAGTTATATTTGTATACAAATTATGGTTTGAAGGAACCTACAGCTGTATTAGACTCAAGGGAGTTCTTCTTTTTTATGATAAGACTAACCGCCAAGTTTTTTATTCTCCTCGTTTGAGAAAGACAATAAATCCTGTTCGTAACGTTCTGTCATAACTACGGCAATCTATTACGTTAAAATGCTCCCAAATTCCTTGTAATAAAAACAAACTTAGCTCGAAACATTAGTCGAAACTTCTAGACGAGTTACCAAAGACAAAATAACAAGATGAATAATATAAAAAAAATACTCCGTTACTTTGAACGAAAAGAAACCTTTCTCTAAGAAAATTAAATTCTAATTAATATCAGTACAGGAAGTTTTACTAAAAAGGTTTCAGCTATAAAAAGTAAATTAATTATATTTTGAGAAAAAAAACTTTTTTTGTGATTTAATATCATTTCAGGTTATTAACGTCAGTTATAAAGTAGGACAGCGCACCGTTTTCAGCAGTTTCTAGTTGCTAGCAATTTTTCAGAAATTGGAAAATGGTTAAAGAGACATACTTCACACTGTTAGTATTTTTGCAGTATGATATTTATGAGCAATAGTGTATTTTTAAACTAAGTATGAAAATATGCAGAAATTATTTTTGGGGCGTTCAGTTAAATCCATGAGAGTAGGTAACTTACAAAATTAATCTGTTCTTTAGTCAAAATCAATGCCTTTTCAAATGAAATACTAAGGAATAGAAAACGAATGAATGGAGTTATTGAATCTAAGTTACTTGTATACCTACTATTCAACAATGTTCTTCATATTGCACTTGCCCAGATTGTATCTTTCTATCACAACTTAGATCAAGATTTTCTTCCAATCGAAGTCCAAGAAAAGCACAACTATTCAGTCCAAAAGCAACGCTCCTCAAGGAAATATGATATAATTTCAGTCCAAAATAAGTTATGTTATACAGCCCCACACCCTCGCGAGACCGCAATTAAGAAATACTTCATTAATATTGCTGGATTATATTAATGGATTATTCCCTCAGGCTGTGTTTGGCTTCTTGTTATTTTAATTTGGGGTAATAAATATAATGTATAATTGTAAAAGGTAGCATGTTCCCGTGGGATAATTCCCACCCTCTTCATGTGTGAAGCCGCAAGCAGAAGCTAGTTTTAAATAATGTATCAAAAGAGTCTCAGGCTGGTATAAAAAATATAAAAGAATAGTTATGTACAAATAGGAATATTCTTGAATAGGAACGAAGAAATTGCTCCGTGCCCTACAGAAGCGTGTGGGGGAATACTAAGCGTTTAAAATAGACCTACTAACCATGTGCTATAAAATAATAGGGTTGGCAGACGTTAGGTTTCCTAAACTCTGCTTATTGTTTCAAATGCATCTCATTTAAAATCATACAGATAATTCGATTAGTTTAAAACTTAATTATAACGTAGCTGCTTTCTTTTTGACATAATCTTGATTGTTGTTATGATCTCTGGATAGATTTGAATGCATATAAGTTCAAATGAGCGGAGCTGGGGGAAAAATATTTGGATCTACTAATTACTCTTTGACCGTAAGTTGACGATTAAAGTTTTTTATTTTCAATCTGGCAACCTACTTATTTAATTTCAATCTAGCAACCCTAACCACAAACAAGGACTCCCGCCACTACTCCAGTGATATGTATTGTAATGTACGTACCCGACTATACAGCTAAAAGGAGGGTGCTGTGTTGTACTAGATGAATTTGCTTTGTATGTCGGAGAGGAGTTATCAGCTAGAGTATACTGATATGTAGAGGAGAGAATTACTACAGCAATTTCCAGAATGTTGCGTTATATTTTAGTTTCATTCATTATTGTGCTGTATAAGTAAATAGCGAATGTTCTGTAATTATCTCAGTGCAGCCTATTTTTAACACATAAAAGAAACAAAAATTGATACCTACGCATAAACAAATAGTCTCGTTTCAATTCAAAATCTTAATCGCTTCCACCTTCGGGCTTATCGTCATTTACCATCAGGTGAGATGCAGGCCAAGAGCATATAATTATCATATATCCCACAGGGGATGAAAAACAAAGAACTAGTCTAACCAAGGGGTGTCGTGTTTCCCAGTAACTGGGTTGTGGAGGTCAAATAGGCAGTTGCTCCATGTAAAATACTGGTATTCAACTGCATCTGGTTAGAGTGGAAGCCGACCCCAACAAAGTTGGCAAAATGCTAGGCAGTTTGATTATTATTTAGAACATTATGTTATCAATTCTAACCATGCAAACCAATCAATCTGCCTAGCCCTTTCCCAACTATATTGCGGTCGGCTTCCAGTCTAACCGGATGCAGCTGAATTCCAGTATTTTACATGGAGCGACTGCCTATCTAATCTCCACAACCCAGTAACTGGGTAATACGATACCCCTTGGTAAGACTGGTTGTCAGACTTTCGGGCTTCTGACGACCCGTAACGACTGTCAAAGATCCACAAATGACAGCCGGGACCACCGGTTTAACGTGCTTTCCGAGGCACGGAGGAGTCTCGGTATGTAAAGATGGTCACCCATCCACAGACCAACCCTGGCAAGCGTAGCTTAACCTAACGGATCAACCAGTGCGGCAGTTATTACTTAGCCACGCGCTCCTCTAACCATGCAAACCATTAAACAATATTAATTAAATGCCCGAACTCCTTACTACAAGATTCCATTTATTTGCGAATACCATGATGTTCTCATCCACAGGTATACTTGTCTAATGAAAGCCTCTGCCTAGGCAGTGGCTTGCATGCCTAATGAAAACCAGTCTGGAACTAGGCACATTAATTCTGTTTAAAGCTTAAACTTAGAAACCATGGTTGAAGTTTGTTTGTAGCATGATCGTCGAGTTGAAGACATGGAGGATAATATTAGATATTTTTAACTTTAATAATTTATTTTATAATGTTCTTGGAGAAAGCTATCAATGTTTTGAACCGTCTTTAATAATGATTTAATGGCATAAGTAATCGCGTCACAGTCTTACCCCCATCAGCTATACCACTGACAAGTCCTCCCAAACAATTGTACACTCTAACAACATAACAACAAAGTTGAAATTAATTTGTCAAAACCCTGTGCCATCATAATGAGGTTGAAACTAAATACACGTTTTGACGTCGCAGGTGTAATTTATTACTTTAACCGGGTATGATATGGAATATCTATCATAATTCCATGTTGAGTGGCTACGTGGATGGGTTAACGAGTTATTGCGCTTAATTATTGATAAACATTATGTAACTGAATTAATGCTCTTATGAAAGTGGTTTGTTCAGCATCGTTTACTGAATCGATTTCTGTAATTTTTAATATAAGTTGGTTATTTGTTAACTCAAAAAGACGAAGCACTTACTACGCTAGATGAAGCACTTACTAAACAATGTTTATACTTATTAGTAAAAATTCAGTGTGATTACAACATAATGTTCTTATTGGGGTGTTTGGTGGTGTGCGTTAATTCCGGGACATATTATTGTATAACCTAAAGCCATCATTTTTATCCTTACATATCTGGATTGGATATCACTGCGGACCTACCGCAACTGAGATGGTGCGGTGCGGGAGTGTGGTGAGGTGGCGCGAGACCTCAGTCATTCGCTTGTTGACGAATGTCAACACCCCTGCCGCACCGCGCAGCCACCTCAAGCACAGTTAAGGTCTCTGCATACTGGACGGGCGTCAAGATTTAATACGTAAACGGTGCGGAAACGGAACGTGGTGTTATAAAAATACAGACGGGTGTTTTATGCACACACACCGTGATAATGACGCGAAACTAACATGCTAGCGTGGAGATCAGAACAAGAAAATATGGAGTGGTCTGCGATCGAAGCGACTGTGTATACGCAGCAGAATCACGGGCGAGACGAGCAAAACGACGACGACATTTTTCCCGTCTCTTAGGTGCCCCACCATCGGTCGTCCCGTCCGTGCACCCGTGACGTATACTCTTTCTTATGAAACGATGTTTCCAAACATTGTCGTCCCGTTCCGTGCGGGTTAAACACGTTATGTATGCACCAACCTTTAATTGACCCCTGTAAATAAGTGTGCAGAACTTGCTTGGGCTATTAAATGTTCAATTGGTGGACATCGAACTCATGATCTCTGATAAAATTGTGTTTGTAGTAGTGATCCGAAGATGGTCGCCTCTTAGGACCAAGTTCAAAACGTGAATATAATATAAAGTGTTATTTGCATAGAATGTAGGTACTACTTTCCGCATCGCTGCTTCCCTGCGACTAGGAGCTCCTTGTTATTCTCCTCATCGCTGTCACTGTGGCGAAGTTGTCAACAGTCTCGGACACCACGGCTTATCTTGCAGCCGAAGTGCTGGTCGCTTAGCGCGGCACGCGAACATTAATGACATCATCCGACCAGCTCTTGTCACCATCGGCGTTCCAGCTGTATTAGAACCTAATGGCTTGACACGATGGCAAGAGACCGGACGGCATGTCTTTAGTTCCATGGAAGGTGGGTAGGCCTTTAGTGTGGGACGCAACGTGTGTCGATACTCTTGCGCCATCCCATCTTCCTGGCTCAGCGTGCTGTGCTGGCGCTGCCGCTGCGGCTGCAGAAAACCTCAAGCGGCGAAAGTATAGTAAATAACCTTATAAGTAACTATATTTTCAAGCCGTGGTCGTGGTGTCCGAGTGCTCATGGTCTGTTAATTGAAATCTCTAAACGACTGGTTGACACTTTCCGTGACCCAAGGGTTGGTTTTTACCTTGGCCAGAGGCTAAGCATTGCCATACACAATTGCAATGCGGCCAGTCTCTTGGGTACACTACCAGTCGACAGCGATGCGGATGAATTTTTCGACGCTATATTTTAGTTTGTATAATATTTTTTTTTTTTTTTTTTACATAATAATAATAAAAAATATGTAGGTATGAGTTGTTGTAAATGAAGAGTTGAGAGAGTTGTTGCCTTGTCCTTGGAGTTTCTTTCCCGTTCTTCTCCATAAAGATCTATGTTTTGGAATGGGCAACTAGCTTCAACTTTCAGACTAACTGACCGACTATTTGACAATTCAAAAGCGCCTGTAAATGGTTTAATTGAAATAAATGCTCTGAGTTTGAGTTTTAGTTGTTGTGGTGAAGTATTCATGCACTTTTTAAGTTAACTTTTAAAGATTATTTTATATACTATACTATTAAACGAGAAATATATGAATATATATTTGTAATCGCGTTCTCGATAACGGCTCTAACAATTTCGATGAAAGTTGCAAGGTTTACGGGGGTGAAAAATCGATCTAGCTGGGTCTCATATTTGGGAAAATTCGTTTTCTCCGTATTTTAACACGAGCAGAGCTCGGTCGCCTAAAGTTTAGAACAAGATGGCTACCTTAGAATATCATGACATTGCAGCATCGAATTAGTAAGTATGTACTGTCATGGCAGCATGGAATTAGTATTAACTATCCTGTACTAATAAATGAGCATTCTCTATTTTCACCAGAGCAGAATTCAGTCGCCCAGGTACTAATGTGTATAACAGTGTAGGCATGATCAATATGCATAAAGTGTTTTTGCGACTCAATTTCAGTGTAGATTATTTCTATGCAGCATTTACTCTCGCTTCACGCTACTAACAAGAACAATACCCACAAAATTAACAATATCATTTTAAACCTAGCTGCATATTTCCAAGCCTCTATATTGCAGCCCAGTGTTTAATTTGGAACCTTCACAAGCCGCCCACTCGCTCTGCTAATTTGTGAACCAAAACGCTGTCAGGAGTGTTACATACATGTTCGGTTCGGTATATTTATTTCAGCAATATTTGTTGAACAAGAATGCCGACCCGAAGCAATTACTACTCATATTCGGCTTTTGATTGGACTCGTGCCAATCGGCAAATTAATTAATGTTCTGAATCAACCCTCGCATAACTGTCATCGGTGAAGGAAAAAACATCGTGAGGAAACCTGGACTTATAGTTAATATAAAATCACCAACCCGTCTTGAGCAAGCGTGGTGAGCAATTCTCGTGCCTTCTCTGCCTGAAAACAGCCTATGTCTTGCAGTGGGACCGGGAGAGTGGGTATAATAGGCTGGTAATATTATTATCTAGGTACCCTCGCTGAATCATGTTAGGGTCGGCTCGGCTCAATTTTAGCTAAGCCAATCTCTATTTCTCGAACATAAATATTCTACTTTCAATTTTACCCGGCTGTGCCGAATCATGCCATGCCCAACAATTGTGTAACAACCATTTTTGAATCATCAAATGACCCGCTCTGGGTGGAGCGGGAGTGCGTGTCAGACTCTTACTCACTAAAACCCACCCGTATTCCTTCGGTTGCCTTTACGTTGCCACGGTATCCCTTTTGGACTTTCTCGCAACCCCGGCAGGCATCGGTCTCATCGGACCCCTTCTGTCACTGACATCTCTTTAAGGCGCGCGTGGAACACAACGCGCCGTTGACCCGGGCCTGGTCCTTACCGGACGGCGAGCTACCCATTGCTCACCGTCCGCAAGCCCGCGCCTATGGTGGCCGGGAATCAGCCTGCGATTCCCGACGTCCAGGGCGTCTCCTCCTGCGGTGGCTAGGGGCGTGAGGGCGCGAAATTTGCCTCTCCCTCACGCGTTCCGCCTCCTTCTTCGCGAGCATATCTGCTCCGCAGAAGAAGGTAATGGCCTCCCATGCCCTCTCGCTCCGTATCATGGCCTGGACCAGGGCCGGACGCGAGAGGTCCCCCCACCGATCGCCTCCACGAGGACACGGCGGTGCTCTGCCCAAGCCGGGCAGAGCACCGCCGAATGTGTCCCAATATTTGCCGCATTTTGACAGATTTCACAAAATTGTGCCATATTTCACTAAAGTTTTATAAGACGAGAAGTTAATGACATAAATATATTTTTCCTTCATAAGTAAGTTATAAGTATGTCTCAAGAATACGTGGTTCACGGTAATTACTTCGAATTGCTCCTGAGGGAAATACTTCGGGAATATAACGACTTTTCGTGCCTTATTTATTCGGCTTCGCGCATCCATTATGTTACCATAATTGTTGTTTTATTTATAATAAGGAACGTAATATTATACAAATTCTGAAACTCAGAAGTTTCATAGCCGCAATTAATTTAGAATGTCGTACATATTTATTTTGGATGAAAGGTAAATTAGTTGTTACGCTACGTTTAATTTTCAACTTAACCGCAATATCGCTTCAATAAGACGTGTTTAAACTCAATCTCATTTCTTATAAATTTAACCGTCTTTTTGGGCTCTGCCGCAGTCGTGAAAAAAAGTAAATCTATGTACTTATTAAAAATCTTAAATTTAAAATAACTTTACGGGTTATATACATACGGTTTAAATTAGAGTAATTTTTGGCTTACCCTTGCGCGTGACCTCGTGCCCTGTTGATAGTCGTATCCCCTGCCCTGTAACAATAAACATATAACTGTATTACCACTTTTAACTTACAATATTAAAATCCGCGGTTCTTATGAATCGGGCCCTTCCTTGTGCAGCGCAGCTACAATATGAGCAGTTCTAGGACATTATGCATAGATAGTATACTTTATGATTACTCTAGTACTGGTGCGTACTAGTGTGAACATAAGCAGTGATAGCCTAGTGGTGTGACCGTCAGACTGACAAGTCGTAGGTCTCGAGTTCGAACCCAAGGCACGCACCTCTGACTTTTCGGATTCATGTGCGTATTATATGAGCAAACCGGTATGCCTGAGAGATATTTCTCGACGGCATGTGAAGCCAAGTCAGATGCCCGTGGGCGGATTTAAAACTCTGACACCAGGTTAGTTTACTGACCACACGAAAAGAAGAAGAGTGTGAACATGACGTCCTGGGTTCGATTCCCAGGTCGGGCAGAGTGTTATTGGGTTTCTGCATCAGCAGCCCGGAGTCTGGATTTGTGCCCGGTTGATGGCAAAAGGCTCGCTCCCTATTACATGGGACTTAAAGATAACGTGCAAAAACACAGTTTTGCTCTCCAAGAAATCTAAGGGTTTTCTAGAACATTTCATTACAAACACAAATTAATTAGACATCACTCAACATTAAAATCCAGGACTACACTTAGGCCCGTATTACAGAACCTCACTCAGAACTCAAGCATTATTTAAAACCTTTTGATTGGTTGAAACTAGTTTTAAGTAATGCTTGAGTCTTGAGCGAGGTTCTGTAATACGGGCCTTAGACTTCAAGAATATTCCATTACAAACAATTTAACTTCCAACAACGACTTAAACACGCCTTTTGATTTCAGACAACAAAAACCCGACACCATTTTGAATCTCTAAATTATATTAGGCGGTTAAATCTCAGTTCATACGTAAACACACATAATTGGAACTCTCAAAGTACCTACCTACTTTGGTAAGGTAATGCTAAACAAACTTGTAACTCGCGTAAGCCTGATAATCCGTAACGGAGCCTATCTAGTGGAATGCGTGACCGCTGGTTATGTTAGCTTTTCAATCTGCGATATGTTTGTCTTCAAACTTGTTGTTGGTGAGTGGGTAAGCTGAGTGAAACCTGTTCAGTCCAAATACTGGAAGCTTGTGATGTCACTATGTTTTTTACTTGAGGCAAAAATTCTTTGAAATTGCTTTAATAATAGATCCAGGGGCTCGTCTCACAAAACGTTACTAAAAGTTTTCCACTGGTGCCGATTCTCTTGTGTGCCTCTAAACTAGACTAAAAATCACCAAAATTTAGTTTACTCCTGTCAAACAATGATTTTCTATTCTGAAATAGACTAAAGTGGCACAACTTAACTATATTTTAGTTTGACAGCACTAAGATTGTACTGATATTTTAATTTAGTGAAAATGACAATTTTGCTATTCTGAATTTGACGTTTTTCACCTAAAATTTTAATTGTCTAACTAATTCTGACTATTTTTAATCGCCACTGAAAATGGTGTGGATTATTATTACTTGTCGTGAACTAAAATTCACACGAACATCTCGACTTCGGGTGCAAAAACAGTACTGTACTGAATTTTTTTCTTTTCTTTTGCTTTATCTCGAAAATGGTGTGTCCTATCGCAAAAATAATGAAAATTTCGACCCCCTTTATGAAGCCCTTAAACGCCTAATACTGAACACGTAGGTAATTTTTTTTTTTCCTTACAAAAAGTGGAAATTCCATATAAAACGCGTTGAGGTTGCCCCCCCTGCGCGCCTCCGGCTCTATAAAAATTTACGGGGTAGGGCAAACAAGTATGTACCACGACGAGGAGTCGCAATTGTCAAATTCGATTTAGTTGTGTCAAAATATTTTTTAAATTTAGAGACTTTTTATTGCAGAATAGATTCTCATAGCCAAAAATAAGGAATTAATGATAGTTTAGTTAGTTTAGTTCGGTGTACAAGAGAATCGGCACCAATGACTGTAATATTTAATTATTTTAATAGGCATTTCATAAAGTCTGAATGATTGTTATTCAATTTGGAAAGAAGAGCAGTTAGTTCGAATTAGTGTTTTTCTGAGACTAAAAAATATAAACAACCTTCTCTCGTCTCCGTTTACCACTCATTCATTTTGATGATCATACACCGTTAACAAGTGTTTTGAAAAAACTTTACTGTCTAAATAAAATGTAAATAATTTTATTAATACATTTAGAAATACTGAGTTAAATAAAAAAGAAAGACAATTAAAAATAACTGTCAAACTTATTCACCCTTTAATCACTAAAATGTTTCCCATCTTCGCAAGGAACTCAAGTGGTTCCCAATCCGCCTTCGCAGGAACACTCGGATCTTATGTATCTTCTTCTACGTCTTACACAACCCGTCTAATCCTTCCTACCTGCGTGAGCGTTTTTCTTATGCTCGCCCTAGCGACGCACCGTGTCGATCACAGCTTAGATCCCTCCTTAAATCTCATCCTCATAAAACAAGCTACTATTCCTATTACTTTTCTGTCCATGCAGTAAGGTTGTGGAACTCACTTCCGACTAGCATTCGTGATTTAAAAACTGTTTCTCCTTTCCTCTCAACTGTGAGTATTTATATACCTATAGTATGTATGTTTATATATTTAAGCTCTTTGTAGTTATTACGTTATATGTGTAGGTTTATTTCAATATTTTAGTTTAAGACCTAGCATATTTATATTTTTCTCTTCTTGTTCTCACACACTATTGTCTACATTTCTTTATCATTTCTCTTGTCGCAGGTCTGCTGGAAGAAATTTATTAAGAAATAAGCAGTACCTTTGTACTCATAATTATTATTATGATTATGTCTTATATGTATGTATTTTTCTGTAAATTAAATAAATAAATAAAATATTAAAATCTTTTCGAAAACCCATCTAGCAACAAACCTCAATAAGAGTTGCATAACCTTAAAAATCGAGATTGCGCAGTTAAAAACTTTATAAAATTCCGGTTAAATTGTATAATATTAACAAGTTAAGATTATGGTGGCTGTACAAGTAACTGTCCTTGTGAGATGGTGGCCTAATGCAATTTGCATGGAGTCGGCAACTTTGAGCCGTAATCAGGGGCTCTCACCACAAGCCTTAACACGTTTTATAAACTTTAAATTGATTCTGTATTTTACTGTTGCCTTTTTGTTTCAAAATCTTAGAAACCGGTAACTTGGGACGTTTAAGACGAAACAGTTCACTTTGATGAAGAGAAGTTAAGAATTACTTAAAAGTTTGAGGCACTATTATTAGGTATATTTTTACTTTTGTAACAAAAAGAACGGGATTACACACCTTTTTTTATTTAAAGCCAGACAAGAGCAGTGTGGGCCCAGAGTGGCCGTAGGTTCAATCCCCGACAGTTGCTTTACTTTGTGTCAATTATTTCATTACCACTGCTCTGAAAACGGTGAAGGAAAACATCGTGAGGAAGCCGGCTTGTCCTAGAACCAAAAATTCGACGACATGCCCGCGTGCTGGATTACGGCACTCCGTCTCCCAGACAGGACGCCTATGTGCCCAGCAGGTGGGAACGTTATAGGCTGATTATGCTTAGTAGATCTTTTTTGGAAACAACACCTGTTGACAACCAGCTGAAGATATTTTTTTTTTCGTATATTTGTGATTAAGATTTCTTTTGTTAATTTTCCAAACTGACAATGAAACTTATTCTAGAAATAAATTCGCGTTCGTAAAAAAACGATTTAAAAGAAAATCGTACACAAAAATATTCAGAAAACTTTGTACAAATCTATTTGTGGAGATTTTTGTAAAAACACGTCTCTGCGCTTTTTATGTAAAAATTAGCAAACAAGTCGTCGTCCTTTGTGTTAGAAAAAGAAATGATTGTAAATCCATGAAAATTGTCTTTGGAGGCGCGATTTATTCCTCCCCTGAGGAGAGTGCAGGTTGATTTACAAGCGAGAGCGGTGCTGAAGAATCAAATTAAAAAATACTTTAACTAATCCCAATAACTGTTAATATAGTCCACGGTTTTAGACGTTTCCCAAGAGACTACTACTGCACAATGCAGTAGATTTTTTTTTTCATACTTTTCATAAAAACCTTGAAGACTTTTACAATTTCAACATTGTAGTAGGCATTCCTTGAGCTGAACTAAATTTAAGATGCTCAATGATACAATGAGCAGATCATCAGAAATATAGGTTTTGGTTTTAATTTTATTGTAAATTTTCTTGAAGGAATCAAACGAAGAAACGTCACAAATAATTTTTGAAGTGAAAACTTCTGTACGAAACAGAACCGTCACACTTGAGTCAGTGACGCTGAATTGGGTATACTGTTTGCAGACGTCATCAGCTGACAATCATATAAGTTTTCTTTTTCTATCATAGAGGTCATAAGCACACACCCTTTTTTATTAGGGCGAGTTTCAATCCACTAAACTCTACTACTCGTAGAGTTTAGTGGATTGAAACTCGCCCCCGCTCTAAACTTGGGACCCAAGAAAAAATCGACGCATTAGTGATCCAGACATTAGGTAAACAAAATTAGTCTTCAGTAAACGAATCCCTCCTCGCCTTGTTTATCTTGCCAGTGTAATTACTGAAGCCTCTGAACTGGAATTTAGGAGAAAATGGAATAGTATATACAAACATACCTATAGATTTGTATGTATTTATTTATTTAGTTCAGTTTGCCTCTGATTGCAGCACGTGTGACGAGTCGAGTCTTTGGGTGCAGCACTAGTTCGAAGTATCAACTCTGTTTAGAATAAATTAAGCTGATGGAAGAAGTGCATTACATGTAGATAAACGTACAGAGGTTCTCGACAAGTGGCAAGTGCTTTCAAAGCGTTTCGTATTTACATTTATTTTAAGCTATTCGGTAGCTTATGACAGTCCCATACATTTTTGACCTTTCCGCCATCGTTATCGCTGGCAGAATGTCACTCGCTTTGTCTAGGCCCCGGGTACTAAGTAGTTTCAATTAATATTTTGTTTATTACTAGATTTCTCAGTAGCAGCCCGGAGTCTGCATTTGTGCCCGGTTGATGGCAATAGGCTCGCCCCCTGTTACATGGGACTTAAACATAACTGTCGAAGTTTGAGTGTTACTATAGGTACTCCTCTGCTTAAGCCTTCGGAGGTTACAGGCGTGAGTTTATTATGAATGTTTTAAGGAGAAAAACAGGCTCAAATCCTTATTATGTTGTGCTAAGTGACAGTTGACTACTTACGATAACACCAATTATATGAAATATACTTGAAAAAATAAGAGGCGTGGTGATACCAACAGTTAAAACGTCATAATCTTTCTTTACTATTATAGAATAGAATGACTCATTTTACAAAGGCTTTATAAAAGCTACTTAAGTTTTCACAGTATTTTTTAACGTTCACAACACACGGCAGCGCGTAAGACTATTCCATAAACATGAATAAATGGCAACTTTTAAAGTAACTGTTATGTGATCTACTAAATCTCCTAATGCAACCAATGCACATGCACATTAATCTTTTAGTGGACCACCATTAGTGGAGCCACGAACAAAGTTTCATATTATTCCCAGCATTTTATTGCTGTCCACTAGAATTACTTGTTCGCGGGTTTCTGCGATTATGTTCCTATGAAAAATCGTAAATGGGATCATAAAAATATATAAATGGATATGATATAAAACTAGCTTTAAGGACCTTGGTTAGCAGAAGACGAATTATAGGTAGTGCTTGCTTTTGTGCAGCTAGCATGAGAATTTATGGATTTATGTAACAGTTTATGAGCACTTTTCTAGCTTTATGCTAACGTACTTTATTTTAACAAATGTTTGTGAATGTGTGTGTTGTGTATGTGTTTGTATGTGTGTGTGTGTATGTGTTTAGTTACAGCTATATGTAAGCGGGCACGCCCTTTATGCCTGGAGGCTTAATTTACTTTTTTAGATATTGTTTACGTTTAGTTATTTTTATTTCTGCTTGAGTATAGTACTCGATGCTTTTGGTTGGTATATTGGTGTGTGCTAGCTGTCATATGGCTATTAATTATAGCTATTTAATTTATAATTTAAATTATTTTTTTGCGTATTGAAAATTTTCTTGCATACTATTTGTATAGAACATTTTTTTGTTCTAACTGAACAGACAGCTGTGCTGCTGGGGAGTTTGTTGAGCCACTTCTTCTTCCCAGCAAAAGCACTAGGAAGTGGTAAAGGGTGGGCGTTTTGGGGGACTGTCTTATGTAATTTTGACGTTCGAAAAGTACTGATTCTCAGCCTAGTTTGAATAAATGAATTTTGAATTTTGAATTTTGTTTATGAATCTATTGGAACCTCAGACCAAATAAAAAAACAAGACAGCGATGTCAGTAACGGCCGGTTTCATAAATATGTGTGCACTTAGTGAGGTGTAGTTTCATTGTAAATGTGTACGTGTGAGCGAGTATGCACAGAGTAGAGGTGTAGTT
Source organism: Xanthia togata (assembly GCA_963853775.1). Classification (NCBI taxonomy): domain Eukaryota; kingdom Metazoa; phylum Arthropoda; class Insecta; order Lepidoptera; family Noctuidae; genus Xanthia; species Xanthia togata. The sequence continues at coordinate 2,491,814 of OY970802.1, read as the reverse complement.
TGGGCATGCTTCACTGAATTGTTCGCAGCGCTATGACTTGGTTTTTGATTTGGTCTGCGATTGGAACATTAATTGTTTGAATTCCTACTTATTAAGTTCCAAATAAAAAATAGCGGTGATGGTAAAATGGAGGCATATCTTATGATTAAAAAAAGATATGTGTCACGCTACCTATAACTCACCTACCATCACTAAGTGTTTTCCCAACTATGTTGGGGTCGGCTTCCAGTCAAACTGGATACAGCTGAATACTAGTAGGTACCTACCTATTTTACACGGATCGACTGCTTATTTGACCTCCATAACCAAGTTACTGGGTAATGCAATACCGCTTAGAAAGACTGGCTATGGGACTTTTAAGCTTCTGGCTACACAGCAAAGTGAATAATAATTAATTTTAAACCAATTTTTAAACTTCATACTTGAGTATCATCAGTATCTAAATAACAGTACTGTATCCATATCACTCACAAATTATAGGTAGGTATATATTTTCCGTTCACAAAATACAACGTATTTACCTATACTATGTTCGATTTCGCACATCAAAAGGAGACTATTTTCCATGTTCAGTTATGTTTTCGCCTCAAACGATCCAACCCGATAGCTATTTGCTTTTTATAAATATAGTTCGAACAAACGATGCCTTGTACAAAGGAATCGGTTTTCATGTGTTTTTACCTATGGAAAATACGCACAAAGTCAGATTGTTTTTTCTTTTCTTTAATACTGATATTGATACCTTTGTATCTAGATATGGAGTGGTCACCAAAGACAATATTAATAGGGCACCATCATCAAATTTACATGTTCTGTGGAAGCTATTTTCAGCCAGTAAGCCCGTGAGAACATGGAATATTTGACACTGTCTAAATCGCCACTGAAGTATTGAAAAGCTGTAACGATATCTTGCAGAAAAATTCGGCAGCTACTGCCAAGCTCAAGTGGGACTGGGCCGGGCACGTTCGCTGCAGTCGGATGTATTGTGGGGTTCCTGAAAACGTCCATCGGCATTGCGGAAGACCCAGGCGTAGATGGCGGGCCGAACTTGACGCTTGTAGGAGGGATTGGTTCATATTGGCTCAGACCCGCATAATTCTCGACCCCGTATATCGGAAGAAAAACCGTCCTAATCCAGGTCATGGTCTACTCATGTGCCGAATTTCATCCAAATCTGTTCAGTCGTTTTAGCGTGAAAGCGTAACAAACAAACAAACAAACTCACTTTCGCGTATACCGGATTACATTTTTTACCGTCTCGATAAAAATTGGTTAAAATAGGTAATAAAAGCCTACATAATAGAATAGAATAGATTTTTTCTTTATTCAAGTAACCAAAACTCAACCATTGACATTTTTTTTTTTAGCCTTGAATTAAATTGATCTATCGATAAATACCATATTTGAAGTAAACTTTACATAGTAATACTTGAACAATAAAAACAGAATTAAAAAAAAATAAAGTTAAAAAATATCGAAATTCAAATATATTTTTTATCGAATTATTCATTTAGGATTAGGATAGGATATTATTGTACTGGTGCAAAAATTCCATGTATGGCTATTGACTAACATTTAAATGATATTCATTCCATTGCCAGCCAATCCAAGTTCCTAAACTTTTCAAAGAAGAAATTGTAGCCATGCCAGCAAACATTGTCATTAACTGAAACATTCGAGAAAAAGAAAGCGAATTGTATGTACACACATCAAAAGTGTCAAGTACATTTTTAACTATAAAACAATATCCAATTAATATTTACCAAATCTAGTCTTGTAGACTGGCTTCTTACTTTAATTCCTGTTTAAGTTAACCACTTATTCCTATATTTTATAAAAATTAAGAAAAATTGCATTTTTTGCAAATTGTGGGAAATTAACCTGAGTAAATTTCGTCAATTAAATGGCAAAAAAGGCAAAGATGACTTTTTTGTTGTTTTTGTTTTGTAAAGAAAAATAAAATAATCTGTTTCCACCATTGACACGAATCCCACAATCACAGCGACCAGACCAAACCATTATTTTCCCCCCTCCATATGAATGAACTTCCTGACGAAAATTCTAACTATTTTTTTTTCAGTTCTGATGCAGTAATTGTAATTGTTTTTTAAAAACGCTACTACACACTTTTATAGGAATCCTGATTGACAGTTGATTTTCTATTTTTAATTAAAATTCAAAGAAAATTGTTTATTCAGGTAGTGAAATTCACTAAAAAGAATCAATAACGATCTAAAAAAGTTAAAATAATAAACCTCAATTGTGGCGATACTCTAAAACGTACTTTATCCCTAGACTATCACTTTTTCTATCATGGACAGACTATTCCTATTTTTCCTAATCAGCAAAATCCCTAAGCCTAAGCTCAGCATCTACATACAAATTGTTTTCAAGACGCAAACGTCCATAACTTCAGTTAATATTATTGATATTCTCTGTCTGTTTGTCCTTAAATGAGTACATTATTGATATTCTTTATGTATGTATGTCCCCAATGAGATTCTTGTTGGTCATGCGATCGTTAGGATCCTAATATATACCCGCCTTAACATAATACTTGAGATACGCTTCTGCATTATGGATGGGGCAAAATATTGGTATAAGCTGTGATTGGAATAGAATACGCACTATTTCAAACCTTATAGCAATTTCTTAAGGTTCAGTTTTGCTTGTCAATATTGTTTTCGTGTTTTCGAGAACAATAATAATTAAAGTCAAGCCCTATCTTATAAGTGTGCTTCTAGAAAATTCTGAGGTTTCGCTGTTATTTTATGATGCTTGGAAATGATTTGTAAGTGATATTTATTTTGTATTCGTTTGATATTTTTCATAATTATTGACCTAAGTATATTTTTATAATAAACAACATTGACCATGATTGTTTCGTAAGCAATTCCTTAAGTCAGTCACAATATTATTATAGAAATGAATTCTATAATATATTATTATCTGTAGTTTCTGCCTACCCCCATGGGAAGAAGGCGTGAGTTTATGTATGTATGTAAATGAATTATATTACAGTAAATAAATGAGTACATAATAGAAGACGTTTATCAGAGAAGGAAATAGCATGTAAATGTAGCTTATGCCTAAGAACTTCAAGTGAATAACAGAGAATATACGATTGACACATAGAACAATAAGGAAATCAATATGTTGATTAAGGAATCTTGGCAAGTCTAACTAAAATGTTAGACACAGCATTTTGTTATTTACTTAATTGGACACTAAAGAATTAGAAGAGAGAGAAGGCAAGTATTTTTCTTAACAGGTCCATACAATCAGGCAAAGTATAAAGCAAGAAAACGTTTTCACCAGAGCTTGAGAGAACTTGTTTAGGGGCATGAGGAACAGCGTGTAAAGTTCACTCATCCACCATAGAAGAGGGAGGATCATCCGACCAGACGGGTGTTGTGTCTGGCGAGCCGACTGCCCGACTGTTGATGTCGGATAGTCTTATACATGTCGTTCGCGCGGTAAACTCTAATTGCGCGATGCAGGATTTGTGTGACGTCATGTCTTTGATGTGTAGTTCGTATGTGGCGGTGTAACCGCTACACTTGCACGTAATTATTTTCCCCCAAATTATTACTCTCGTGTTTATTTTCTTTGCTTGCGTCATGTGTACCGCAAATAAACGTATTTTTTTTACTTTCTTCTTTCTTTCTAATTATACTTAAAACCGGAAAACCTGAGTTACCGACATAGCTTGCAGAGTAAGCAAGCTGAATTGGCAGTGGGCTGGCCATGTTTGTCGAAGGACCGATGGCTGGTGAAGCAGACCAGTTCTGGAGTGTAGACCGCGTATTGGCAAGCGTTATGTGTGAGACGTCACCGATCTAGATGAACTGACGTCCTTAAAAAGGTTGCTGGAGGTAGAAGCCGGAGGACAGGGTGTTGTGGCGCTCCCTGAGAGAGGCCTTTGTCCAGCAGTGTACTGAGATAGTCTAAGTTGATTGATTGATACTTGAAAACGGCTTGTGTTATAAGCTTTAGAGGCTATACTGCCTACGATAATATTACTAAAGAATAGTTAATTTTTTTAAACCTTATAAATTATACATTTTCCTTAATCTATATATTTTTCATTACTGAAACTGCCAAAGTACTAAAACCCAGCACTCCACCGGCATCAACAGCACACCTAATCCGTTTAAGCCTAATACAATATGCCCATAAATTTCTAGGTCTTAAAACACCCAGAAAAGTTTTGGGCTCGAGTCCCCTGCCTGGTAATATATGACAAAAAGACAAATTAAATCGCCCATTACCCAGGCCGTTTGGCCGTATACATTAAAGTTTTAGAATAGTATAATCCGCAAAATACTTCAGTTAAAAGCCAAAACTTCGGGCAGTTAGGAAGTTGTCAAAATTTTGATAGTCAAATATTCGTGGGTTGCCGTCAGCAATTCGGTTGTATTTGTTTAGTTTGCGAATTTGATGTTGTAAACAATTAGTGCTTATATTTTGGACTTGATTATTGTGGTTTTAGGATTACTGAGTTGCTAATTTCGAAATAGATAATCTGGTGTTTATATAAAGTATATATAATTTAATAATAAATAACTGTAGGTAGGTATATCAACGCACGTCATTCCTGAATCTTTAGACAGTGGTTCTGTGGCAAAAGTGCAAGCAGATAAAAACAAAAAGCCACTGCTAGACGGATAGTGATTGGAAGGTTGAATATTTCGATAGAATTTGAAACTACGGCAGCACATGAAACTTTAGTGAATAGTCTCAATGGTCAAAAACTTTCATTTAATGAGAGTATTTTTTTTCTGTGTCACAATTTAGAAAAAAGGCCTAAGCAAACACTTTCACTATCTCTTCGCCATGTGACAAAACCAATCTGAAAAGTTTTAAATTATCCTTTCTATGTTCTAATCTGACGTCTGAAGCGAATCGTACACTTTTAGCGACTTCATTCTGTAGATTGCATTTTAACTCGAGGGAATTCTTGAGATATTCCTTACCTAGACTATTTTACTTTCCCGCACTGTCGAACACATCCTATTAGGTTGAATGTTAGCATTCATCGAAAAGAACGTGGTGGTTCAATTTCGTATGTGAGACATCTTGTAGATTCTGTAGGTAAACGGTCTCGTATATTGTGGAGATTTTAATATGTTTTGTTAATATTTAAATATATTATCTCCGTCCAACAAAAAAGATCTTTCTCTACCTACTTTGCGCACCACTTTACTAACTTGGATATTACGTTTGTCGAATGGATTGTATTTCCACGCTTACACAAAATATGACTACCATTTATAGGGTTCCGTACCCAAAGGGTAAAAACGGGACCGTTACCAAGACTTCGCTGTCCGTCCGTCCGTCCGTCTGTCACACATGTTGTATTTCTGTTGCCGCTATAACAGCAACAAACTAACTAACTAATAACAGAATAAAATAAATATTTAAAGGGAGCCCCCTTATAGCCCCCATACAACAGACGTGATTTTTTTGCCGTTTTTATAGTTAATGGTACGGAACCCTTCGTGCGCGAGTCTGAATCGCACTTGACCGGTGTTTTATATCCAAGAAGTAAAACCTCCAAGGCCGTTAAAGAACAGCAAAGAAAACATCCAAACCACAGCCTACGGTGTACGGTACGTAACCAATTCTAATGATACATCAAATGACGTAAACACCATCAAACGTTCCGAAAACCCAACTTGTATTAAGCAATCAGAATTAACAAACAACCTTAAAGTTGGCGCCCCCACACGCGCTAACAAGTCAAAAATAGATTCAAAATTAATACAACCGTTTCCAGAGAACTTCCACGTTGTTACCCCTTGAGTTCAACAAAATTTACAACCAGACCAGCCATAACAAACTTTGCCAATTTTTACTTTTTAAATCACATGCTCCGAATTTTCTATCAAGCAACTGTCGTAAACAAAGCATAATTACTTCCAATCTCCCCAATTTCCTTATTAATCCCACCAGTTCGGATCTCAATATAGCGGAGAGAGAATGTTTATATAATTACTTGGGACCTCTAAAAGGCAGAGGAACCGATCGAACAATCTTTCACAACTTCAAACAAGTTCGAAGCGAAGTTAAATTGGCTCTAGAACCGATATTTTGTGTGCTCAACCGTATGGGGGTGGAATGTTCGTCGGATGATCTTTATATCGTCGTAAAGGCGAGTAATTGAACCCGAGATACTTTAGGCCTTCGCGCCTTAGACCTCGAAGAACGAGGGATGCCGTTAAATGGGAGTGTATTGTGATATAGCAGGCCTTCAAGCTCAAAGTGCTTTAGTTTACCCGCGAATGTGACTGATGATAAAAAGTAATATCGATGATAATGGTTGGAATTACCTTCTAATCTGTTGATATTATTTTTTAAACATCAGAGTTATTGGAAAGATCAACGATTACGCTCGCTCTTCCAATATTGAGGTCAACTGCATAAACAATTTTTTTAAATTTTATATCTACTAAAACTAGCTTCTACCCGCGATTTTGTCCGTAAACATAAAACCTGCCTCGAGAATTTGGCTATCCAATGCAAATAGCAGATTGTTTGCCTAGGGTGCAAACAACTATTTTTAAGGCGAGAATATTTCTATGAGTCCAGAGCGGAGGGAAGAAAAAAAGCGGGGTGATAAAAAATAGAGTGTCCTCCATGGGAGCAACACTATTTTAAGCTCGAGTGACGTATTTTGAATCCTTCGCTCCGTTCTGGATTCAAAGAAACACTCTCGCCTTTAAAATAGTTGTTTACTCCCTAGTCAAACCATCTACTATTTCAAATCTAACTGGTATATACATATTATACGAGTAGTATAGATAATTACCTTTTTTATCAATAACAAAAGCAATACCATTATTGGGAGCTCAACTCCAGATTTCTGCTTCCCAAAAAATATATAAAACTAAACCCCCAACAAGATAAACACACACATCTACTGAAAATTACTTTCTTATCCCGAATTGCTTTAAATACATAACACAACTTTGCCTCTACCAAAGTTTCCAGCGCAAGAATTCGGGACAGCCTGCCTGAACTTAGTAAGTGGATTAAAAGTCTGTTGAAATCACCCGGGGGCTAGGTCTGGACGTCTAGGCCAGTCCCTAAAAATTCTAGACCCATTTTGTAGTTAATTTAAAACTGATTGACGAAGAAGATGGTGTAGACAGAATTGTAGATGGTGGTAAAATTAAGTTAGTAAACAGATACCAGATTGATTTATGAAACAAAATCAGATTTTAGAACATTCTGATTTGATAACTTTTTTTGTAGGTCAGTGGGTAGGTTGGTGTACGAAACTGGAAAAAGGGAATTCTCTAATGGGAATTTGTCATTTTTCAGATTTACTTTTATCGGCACAGATATTTTGCAATCAAACATATCGAAAATGGTTAATGGGATACAGAAGATTGCAATAACTTTAATTAACAGAATGATAAGAATTTTCATTTATGCAATGCTCAGAACATCTGGAAAAAATGCGTACGGAGTATGACTTGATCAAACTGTAAAAAAACAGTAGCCATTCTTCTTTATATACTGTTGTAGGAGAAGGCACATCATTTTCTGAACATGTATGTTGTTGAAAAGCACTTCATGCCCTTAAAATTGTGCGAAAATGCCTGTATCCTAGTTATCCAAAATATCCTTCCATCAACACTTACCTTAGGAGTGTTGACCTCGCGCGTGGAGATGCCCATCTTCTCGTGGTGTCGCAGCTGCACCGGGTAGATGATCTGGTAGTAGTGCGCGCCGATGTTCCGCACCAGCTCCTGATTCTGTCGATACTCGCGTAACAGTCGCTCAACTTCACCTGGAGACAACGAGAAAGTTGTGTTAGTTATTTATTGAACTTTATCCATGTATAAAAATATTTTAGGTATTCTTTACGGGTCAACTAAGAGTGGTGGAGATATAGCATGGCATCTCATGGGTGCACATTATAAGATTGCTGTGATCAACAAAATTTGATATTATAAATGGGTCAATAAGTTTTGGTCTTTGCTATATAATAATATATCATAAAGTAGCTACGTATTTTCAGAAATTATTGAATTCATATTCTTTTGAACAGGCAGATATTACTAGTAATGGATGAGAGAGTACTAATACCTACTTTAACTTTCTGTTTTGTCTTTGACAAACAATAGTTTGCCATTAGGTTTTTGATGAGAGAAATTCTAGTCAAGAAATGTCTTGTACATTTCTCATTTAGTTTTGTTTATGAACTTTAATCTAAAATCCCAGCACATACAATGCTAACTGAAACTCAAATATACAAAAAAATTGCCATCTCCATTTTTAAAATTGAAGGCTAAAAAATTTACAAAAAACAAGTGAAAAATAAAACAATGTAAAAAGCAAACTCAAACCCCAACCGCTAACCGACAAAACTCAATTTGCGCCCAAAAATAAAAAGAACGGCCACCTGCATTCCAAGTTAAAGATCGGCGGCTATAAACGGCGCACAGCTCACGTTTTATGATGGCCTTAAACCCAACAACGGCGGCTAGATTGGAACTCATTTAGCTCATGAGTGCTACTTGCCAACTTGGGTCAACTTGACATTTTATATGGAGTTTGAGATTTTTTGTTGTGAGCTGTGTGCCTTTTGGGTTTTATACGTTGAAAGCGATAGTACATGTACAGTGTATCAAGTTTTAAAGTAAATAGATGGATGACGTCAGTGAAAAAAGTGAAATGGAGCAAAGGAACAGAGATAATATTGATAATAATAGTGACGTGGCACACTCATCACACAGTAAGTGTCTTGCAGAGCATTGTGTGTATAATCATGTTTTGGAAAAATTTATGATCTAATCTTAGGTTACATCTAGAGGGACGTATACTCGTACTAGGTAATTACTTTGTTTGGTTTCATAGTATTATACATACTTATATGTTTTAGAAGTCAAGAGAAGACAATAACAACTCTTCAGATTCTGCATTGAATAACCAAACACTGAACTTATTCAAAACTAGCTTTTGCCTGCGAGTTCGTCCGTGAGCTTATAACCTTCCTCAAGAATTGGGCTATACAATGGAAACGCAATTTTTCAAATCTGACTCTGGAACTACCAGTCAGAGTTGAAAAATTACCCTATATACAATCTTACAATCAAACAAATACCCCTTTATGTAATAATATATTAGTGTTGAAGTATAGATAAAGATACATTCTTCCATCGACCATAATATCAAACTCCATATTTTTATCAAATCCACCTTCATCAATAATAACTGCCGTACCTTTAAATATATAATGCATAGTTTCCTGAACTTCACCACGGAAGAAACTCCATCCATCATTTGTATTCGCTGTCATTTGCACAGTCACTGAATGGTCCTCCAGGCACCTTTGTAAAGACGTTTTTGGTTCAAAGAGTACGGATAATGTGCTCGGTGATAATGGACGAATAGCTCAATGACTTGGTCATGGTCTCACCTTTTGAGGGATCAATTTTAGGTTAGTTTATTTATTTCGAGGATAATTTTGAGGAAATCCTAACTAATATTATAAAATAGCTGTGCCCCGCGGTTTAACCCGCATAAGTCTCAATCCCGTGGGAATATCGGGATTAAAAATATCCCTTCCGCATCCTAATCCACATACTACATAATATTATAAATCCGATAGCGAGTTAATTTTTTGTTTGTTATGCTTTCACGCTAAAATGGCTGAACGGATTCGGATGAAGTTTGGCACATCGGTAGACCATGACCTGGGTTTGGACATAAGATACTTTTAATCTCGGTTGTACGTTGCAATGGGATTATTTTCGACATCCTCGCGGCCGAAGCAGCGAGCAGAAGCTAGTAAAAGAATATTGGCAAACTAAGCGAGCTTGTGGGTGTTATTATTATGGATTGGCCGTCAATTTAGTCTTGAAACTCTAAATTCAGTTGTAAATGTAGGCAAGTTTCCATAAAACTCTTTGTTTCTCATCACAAAAAGTTCCGGTTTTAATTCCTGCTAAATCTTCTTTTTGCTGTGGATATATTCATTTTGCTAATGAAATCACCACTCTCACAGCAGATTGTTCTTACGTTAAAGATTTTTTATTAGCTTCTACAAGATATCACTGTATCATAAAAAACTACTGGCTTAGCCTTTAACGAAAGCTTATAAGTCTAATTTTGTGCATCTAATAAAAACACAAAACCTGCTTCCTATGAACTTATTCGCCTTCGTATCAATCCAATTACACTTCTCCCCTCTTTCAATATCTACGAACTTTATCGTACCCCAGTACTCTATATTTCTATCGACACTTGAGAACAAAACTTATCATTCACTTAATTAATATAACATGTCGCGGCATTCCCCATAATTAATTATTAATATATGATTGGCAGTTCTGGGACGGCCTTTCATTTGGTTCTATTGAGAGCTTACATATATATTTGTATACATATTTATCTATATGTAGGGTATGTTTGAGTTGGGGTCTGATTGTTATGAATCAGAGTATGCACTTACAATGAAGGATCGATTGTGGGGTAGTTTGTTGGTTTGTTTATAGATGGCCATTGTTGATAATAATTTTGCTTAATCGAAATCGACATGTAAAAGAAAATATTCGTAACTTGAGTAACATAATAATCATCCTAGAGAAAGAAGCTGCTTTATAGATTGTGACATATGAGGAATGAGGGAAATGTCATGAGAAAAGTTTTGAGTATTGATGTGGATGGCTATACGAGGAGGGAAAGACCAAAGAAAAGATGGATGGACTGTGTGGAAGATGATGATATGGCTAGCTAATAGAGAAGTATGGAAGAAAAAAAGGATGTTGCGCCGACCACAAATAAATTGCAATATGGGATATATGACGATGACATGTCATTCTATTTAGTTTCTGTTCTTCTTGTATCATCATCATCATCATTTCAGCTGAAAGACGTCCACTGCTGGACCGATTGTGTGCTTCTCGCATCCAGCGGTTTCCTGCGGCCTTCCCAAGGTCATCGGTCCATCTTGTGGGAGGCTTTCCAACACCTTCCAGAACCTTTTGCATGTGCAATGTGCATTGCCCTTCTTCCTGTATGGGGCCAAATAAATATTTTTTCTCTGTTTTTTTTCTTGGTTTTCTAAAGAAAGACGCAGTTATCTAATAAATTAAAGTAAGAGTAGTTTCTTTCAGTTAACCGATTTATTTTAAAAATTCCTTTAATCTAGCAACAGGCAAACCACGTTTGATAAAAAAGGCGACAATTTTCTGGTTATTAATATTTCTCCCTGATGACAATCCTGGTTCGAACCCTGACAGGCTTCGCTTTACTTTGTGTAAATTATTTCATCACCACCTGCTCTCAAAACGGTAAAGGAAAACATCGTGAAGAAACCGGCATGTCCTAGAATCATAAATTCGACGACATGTGACATCTACCAACCCGCACTGGGTCCGTGTGGTAGATTGCGGCCCACTCCCTCTCACAGAGAAGAGACCTTTGGCCTAGCAGTAACATTATTGGCTGATAATGCTTATGCTAATATTTCTCCTGCTCATTTTTTTATGCCACCGGTAGCCCAGCGACAAGCATTTCACAAACTTTTTCATACGTTTTGTATGGATTCGTCGCACACGTGTGGCTGGTGGCGGCCACCCGCTAAGGCAGTACTCAACACCTCAGTAAGTGACAACAGTAACTGGTGGTTGTGGCCGCCGGTGGCTCGTGTGCGCTTACCATAAGGCTTATTTTTTTTTAATAAACACTATATAAAATATCACATTACCAAGCAAAACTTCAAAACTAAACCATCCCAACGGCTCATTACCAAAAAACGCAATTCCGGCCCACCTGAGCTCCGGCGAACTCAAAACACAAAACCTCGGAATCCAGAACAAAACAAAAAGCATGTTACGCCCGCAATAATCAGGGCGTGAGTCTCTCGTATCCCTATTTCGTAGTTGCTGGAATACGCCGACATTGTCATACGCGAATTGGGGCGTACGCAAACGCGGCGTACTATGAGAATACGCCATCTTGATGTTTTGATGTGTAATTAAATTGACGCTGGCTGCTGCACTCGTGTGAGCATGGGAGTATGTTACATATTGTGGGGATTATCTGTGTTCTGTCTAATGTGAAGAGGATGAGCTTGTTTCATAGATTGCGTACAAAACGGAGAGGTGAAGTTAAGTGGTGACATGATTTTGTAGCTTCTTTAGCAATTATGAAGTTTTGTTCGGTGCTGTAATTTTATTTTTCTGCGAAACTTGAGAAGATGTTGTTAGGAAACCCAATTAGGGATGTTAACAGATGTAAAGATAAAACTAAATTATTTTTCTTTTTTTAGATAGATTCAATAGTCCGTATCCGTGGAAATTGATAAGAACTCAAAACAAGATTAAAGCACTGATTTTCTTTAAAAAAAAGCGTTGTTTTTTTAACAAATACATAAAATTCTGCCATCCTAAATAGATTTCGTTGTCATCACTCAATTTCCGCCACAGGTTTCGAGCGACCCACCTAATTTAGCCATGTGACCTAAAAACGAAACCGGCATATTGATACGCAATTTGGTCCACCTCGAATACGAAATCAGTCCCAGGATTAAAGGGGTGTAAAACTAACGAAATTCGTAAACACAACACCCTTTTACATTAAGTCCGAACTAATAATAAAGTCGGGTAATCCGTAACTTAATTTGGAGCAAACTGTGGTTAAAGTGAGTGCCTAGTAAGGAGTTTGTGTTATTGAATGTTCTGATGTGGGCGTGGTAGGCGATACCTATATTGGACAAGTTATTTATGAAATCAAACGGTTCTGCGTACTAATCGATAGGCTAATTTTCGTACTCATTAAAAAAAATCTAAACAAAAACATCACGCCTGTAATCCTCGAAGGGTTACGCAGAGGTGTACATATAATACACCCACATTTCGCCAGTTATGTTTAAGTCCCATGTAATAGGGGGCGAGCCTATTGCCATCAACCGGGCACAAATCCAGACTCTACGCTACTGCGAAATTCCAGATGGAAAAACCCAATAAACACTGCCCGACCTGGGAATCGAACCCAGGAGCTCATGCTCAGCAGTAGCGCTTGCGACCACTAGACCAACGAGGCAATGTTTTTAAATCTATAATAATTCTTAAATCAGATCTGAGTGCCTATATGGATCATTACCGAGTGAAGAAACACTCTCTGAGGGCCAAAACGTCGCATCGTGGAACCTTGCGACCGACGTTGTAACAAAATCATCTTATGCCTAGCCTGTTCAACTACGTCGGGGTCAGCTTCCAGCTATTTTACTTGGAACGACTGCCTTTCTGAGCTCCACAACCCAGTTACTGGATAATACGATACCCCTTGGTAAGACTGTAACAGACATTTTTAAATAACTATCACTTAAAAATAAATAACTTGTTTTTGGTGTAAACGTTAATCGAAAATAGTAGAATCATTATCAATAAAATAGTTATCTGCTTTGCCTCTATGACTATTCTTAGCTCATTGGTCTGAGTGATAATTTTTTCTCAGTTAAATTGGTTAACATTTTTTCTCGTTTTTTTTGCTCATTTGGAATGAGGCTTTTCTGAAATGACGTTCACTAGGGCAGCACTGAGTCGTTAGGTCCGGGCACCTGTCAAAAGTGTCACAGCGCCTATATTTCTTTTAGTCGTGAGTGAATGATGAGCAAATGAATGAAAAGAATGATGAACTTAATCGTATGTTTTTTATTCATTGTCTAAATGGACGACCTCTTGTCAAAGTGAAACACTCATTCTAGACACATGAAACTTTGGCATTTGTCCTTGTATAGACAGTAGTTGTAGCTTCGAATAAACTTCACTTACACAACTACTTTGGCACCAATTCCTATTAATTTCTATGACGACTTTTCCGTGACACGTGTATCTAAAACAATTCTATCCAATTCCTAATATCAGCTGACTCGTCGAATTAATCATGTATTGTACCCTCACAAATACAATACAAACTAAAATTCCTATAATATATAATATTGCGGTCAACCACAAAACTTGTACTACAAAAACCACCCTTGGGGCTAGGAAATAAAGTCGCTGTCAATGTGAAATTATTTTCATAGACGTGTAGTTGACTGTACGACGGAGGCACGGGGCTTTAACAGTACCTAAACATAGTATTACTGAGCTATCAATAAAATCTCAAACCTCGAAAATAGGTATAATTCAAAAATCAACACGCTTCCACGTCTTAGTTGAACGTTAAGTTCTAAATGTCAAGGAGGATATCCACCGTGCCTCCAATTAAGTTCTCATAGGATTCAATTAAACTTTGAATGCTCGAACAGGCGGCTAAATCTTTTGTGAAAGGAACGTGTTGCCGTCACCTCGGCGCGTTTTGAAACACGTGTTGTCGGCGTCTTAGTGACACAATAGAAGAATGGTCGATTTTGTGTAGTAACAAGGATAAAGGATTCATTTTAAAATTGGATTTGGTTTTGAAAAAAAAAAAAGGAATAAGTAATATTATCTCATCCAGTGACCCAAAAATAGGTGGAATCCACATAAACCGGAATCTCTATGGCATAGGCACAAGCAGAGTATTCCCAAAATATTTTAGGAGATTGTATGATAATCTGTATGGTATGATCAGTTACACAAATAATACAAATAGTATCTAGTCGAGCAAGCTCTGCTCGGGTGAGAATAGGGAAAACGAATTTTCCCAGATATGAGACCTAGCTAGGTCGATTTTTCAACCCCGTGAAACCCTATATTACCAATTCACCTTCACCGGAATGTTCATATTCTTTCCCTTTTGTATAATGTGCTTTTTTCCCCTTCCAACTCTCTCTATCTCAAGAAACGTTTCCAGTTTATTTGCGACTCCCACACGAAATTTTTAAGGTCATCAGATAACTTGAAGCTTGAAATGCCTATGCATTCCACAACTTTCCTAGACAAGTCCTTTACTGTCCAGGCCGCTCGTTTGTGGAATGCATTGCCAGTTCAAATAAAACGCCCGCAATCGTTACCAATATTTATGAGAGTCGTGAAGGAACATTACTTGTCGTTGTGATCTTGTTCTCGTAACTGTAATTATCTATAGTCTTCATTTATTTGTGTTGCTTATATATTTACAGCCTTACTAATAAACTTTTACGCACGACGTATATCGGGGTTATAACATCAACGTTACCAATAAACGAAATTTGACGTTTCAGTTGTATACATCTGGTGTAATAGATGTCATTAATCAAAGAGAATTTGTACAACCGTTATTCAGCCCTCGGACCTTGTATAGCGAATGTATAACCTATAATACCTAGTTGCTTTTGTCGTATTGAGTTTGAAAACCATGGATTATTTACAATATTTCGATATTTTAGATGAAATTGACAATCATAAAAGAAAATGTTCTAAACATCGTTATGATCCTTGCTGTTTGCAAGAAAATGAGTTTCGATTTAATTAAAGGTTCAGCAAACTATATGCAAGAAACATTGTTGAATTAGTCAAATATCATTAGTTTCAGCTATTTAATATTATAGTAAAAAAATATCTTCATAATTTTTATCATTTCAGTCGTGCTGAATTCGCTTTGTTGAATGATGACGTTCAAGATTGACTATGGGTGCATTCCGAGTTACGCTGTAATCGATTTGAGCGTGCTAACAACCGTACCGTATTAACGTGGGCATGATAACGTTGTGTCTTGAATCGTCATAGATGACGTCATGAAATACGCCATCTTGCGATAACGCCGACCAAGCCTTTTACTAATATCACCGTGAGCGCTGTCAAAAATGACAGTTGGGCTGTTTTGTTTTGACTCGCATCTTATCTTTGAACTAACGTGGCATTTTCGAAATTGTGTTTCTGACTACCCTTCGCCACCTACACAAAGAAGAAGAAGAAATGTGTGGTATATACACAATGAAATATGATATGCAAGTTTTGACGTTGAGCGAGTACCGTGAGCGCGTTCACGAGCGTTCCGAATTGTTGACAGCCCTCAGCTGTCATAATCGTGATATCTTAATCGGAACGCCAATTATCGGTGTCAGCGCTGTGAGCGATTATGTTCTAATTAGGAAAGCGCCCTATAACAGATTTTACTGTTGCGTTCTTAACCTAATGCATGCATCACTAGTGACAATAATCTATTTATTTAATTCGTAAAAGAATGCAAAATCAATAGTTTTGGAAATAAAATGGACGTAATTCTTTAAATTTAGATTTTTTAAACTTATAAGTCTAAAGTTATGAATGTTTTTCCAAATGAAAAACTGACAATGATATTACGCAGTACCTGTTTCAGAACGCACCTTCTAATGTTGCCAGTGGTTTTTGTCATAAGCAGTGGGTAACTATGCATTGTTTAAACACTGATTATTAGTAAGAGTAGTGTGTAACGCCTATTCACAGCTTATACATTGTATAACAATACAATAGTTAAACAGATGTTTAACTTATTTTTATTAGTAAGGCTGTTAGTAAGTAAGTAGGTATTTATGTATCTATTTAGGATATATATATATCTGTGTATCTATTCTAGTATATTGTATACTTTTTATTTGCACCAACGACAGCCCCATTTGATGTCCACGCAAATCACTGCCCATTCCAAGGTTGACTGGAGATCGCGGAAAGCGATAAGGCCGCCCATTGTATATTTTGTAGTGTTTTTTTTTTTTTTTGTTATATGTTTTTGTGGTGTACAATAAAGTATATATAAATAAATAAATAAATAGTAATATTAATATAAAGTAAATCGCATACTTAACATCTACCCTATGCAGCTGTACGAGTGTAAGAGGACATTGACTGAATGGCTCTTCACACTTAATTATGATGCCGTGGAAGGCATTTTGGTGACTCTGGGTTGAGCGTCATGAATACTGACACACACACACATACATACACACACACACACACTCCAAAACAACCCTATTCATACACACACACGCACTCCAACACACCTCCGCACTCATTCACACATACACACGCCCACTCACACACGCACCCACTCTTACACACACACACATAATATACACTCTCACACTCATAAACACACGTATAAACACACATTTATACAAAACACACTCTAGTTTTTACACACTGCCATAAACACGATTTTCATTTTTATTTTTATTGTTTTTATTTTTATTGGTTTTATAAAAAATGTGTAACTTATACCTAATTAGCACAAAGACACAAGTGTTACTTAATTGAGGAAGAGCGAGGTTTATCCCATCACAAGTATCTTCGGATTACTTTCTGGGAAGCCCCGGCAACTTAATTGTATAGATTTAAGATAATAAACACATTTTTTTTTTTAAATATATTGCAACTTTCATCGAAATCGGTAGAGCCGTTTTCGAAAATGTGATTACAAATATAGGTTTATACAAATATTGCTCATTTAATAGTACCTATATAACTAAGATTCACAAATTGTATCGAGTAGGTAAAATCCAATTATTGGAGGGATATTTATGAAATAAAGATAAATATTTCGGCCAGCCTTTGAATTATTTTTTTGTGTCAATCTGCCTAGCCTTTTCCCAACTATGTTGAGGTCAGCTTCCAGACTAACCGGAAGCAGCTGAATACCACTATTTTACATGAAGCGTTTGCCTGTCTCGACAACCCAGTAACTGGGAATACAATAGCCCTTGGTAAGACTGGTTGTCAGACTTTCGGGCTTCTAACGACCCGTAACGACTGTCAAAGATCCACGAATGACAGCTGGGACCAACGGCTTAACGTTCCTTCTGAGATACGGAGGAGTCTCGGTGTGTAAAGATGGTCACCCATCCATGGACCAACCCCGGCAAGCGTAGCTTAACCTGATGGATCGACCCGTGCGGCTGTTATTACTTTGAACGAGCTCCTTCGTGAATGATTATTTTCTAGAATGTGATATTCGCCAGACCGAATTTTGTTCATTCGAATTAAGCTTGTTAACGAGATACAGGAGCTATCAGTATTACTAAAACTAACTGAAAATCCTAAACGAAACCAGCCAAATACATATTCATAATCCGTGCAAAGATGAAATTAAGCGCTCAAACTAAATGATATTCTCCCCGAAACTGTACAAACTTCATCGCTAAAGAAGTAATATCATAATTGAAACTAAACTGAGCCAATTAGCCTCGTATGGAAATAATTAGTGAAGACAGCGTAGAGGCGCGAGGCGTCAGAAAGGCGAAGCCGAGGCCAGAACCCGAGGCGGTGTGAGCTCTGCCTCTATTAGTTTTAAATTAAAGTTTTGATTGGAAATGTTTGTGTTTATTGAATTGCAGATTGGTTGGGTGAAGTTCAGCTGAGATCAAAAATCAAAAGTAATAATTGTAATTTTGAAAGCGTTTTCTAAGAATAAAGAAAAATAAGGATTTGGAAATTCCAATGAGGTAGGAGGGATTGTTAATTTAATGTAATGGTTTATTTTTTTATAAACTGCTGCTATATAGCCTGCATAGAACGCGCCTCTCTTCACGAATCAATTTTTTCATACACAGCAACACACGTTAATGGAAAACATAATTTTCACCCACATCTCACACAGCCCTCGTAACACCAAAAGTGTCTAAAAACTAACAAGTCAGCGTACAACAAAAACCCCTTACGCGACTTAATTAACTTTAAACAGATGGAGCCGAAAACACGTACATTTACCCTAAATCTTTGCCATGTAACCACGGCCAGATTACGGAGACCTCTTGAACCGCAGTGTATTTCTGATTTTCGTAGGATTTTTATATGTGTAAGGGGGGAGGTGAAGGTCTAATTAATTTGGTCGGTTTGTCGGTGTGTTTGGGAACTTAAAACGGGTGTTGCTTAGCTATGATGTATTGCTTAATTAAAGATAAGCGGTGGAACAAAATGTTATTGCGGCGCCGGCGCAGTATCGTTGCGGTGTGAGGGTGAGCTGAGGTGATGACACTTCTGAAGGGGATAAAGAAGTCGATAGATTAGGTGATGTATTGGTTGTATCCCGTTGTGTCTTGAGTCAACAATGCTCGCCTTTTCAAGGACATCGCAAAAATTTTTTTTTATTTAATATTTTGTTTTTTGGGGCTCTATCCCCACCCCCTCCCCCTATCATCACCTCTATCTCTATCCTCTAAGTATTCTATTCTAATAACTCTTTATTTAAATTTAGATGGCATGGCGAAGCTTGTTTCTGAATATGGAGGGAAGAAGATCGTTGGAAAAGTCACTAAAGAGAAGAAGTCGTCTCCATTCCCGTATTTATTTTTTCGTTTAACGCTCATTTCTTTTTTTCATTTTGAACTGAAAAGCGGCCCCCAAATAAAATATTTTGATTTCTTTCTTTCTAAAATAAAATATTCTGTTATTTTTTTAAGATACTTCGCACCAAAAAATAATACACGTGACTTGGGCAGGTGGAGGGGTTAGTCTAAATCTAAAAAGTCACCACGTATCACCAGGGGCGAGGGAGGGTTAAATAGTTGCTAAAAATATCACGTGATTAATGAACGACCCCGAAGAGGTATTTACTGTGCTGTCACTGGTTACTATTTCCTTCTTATGAAGTATTACATTTTAATTAATTAGTAAAGCAAGTACAAAACAAATAATTAGAACATTGAAATCTTTATTAGTTATGATAACATGTATCTAAATAAAGTGGAGAGAGAGAGAGAGAAGACTAAAATTATGAAGATGATTTGGAGTGAAATCTGAAAACTGACTCGTCAATTTTCAGATTTCAGTTTTCAGATAGATTTGAGATCAGTGCTACAATATTTTTAAAACTTTCACGTGCTCAACGAATTTTGTAAATTACATAAATTATGCACCAACATACAACCATAATTAATCATTTCAATAGCCCTTTTAAATATTAATTAAAACGACACGACAGCCATATTCAACAATATTCGCCATTGAAAAGCAAGCGCACATGACGGAATACATTTTGAAAGGCATTGTGTGATTGCATGTTAGAAGTTTATTTTAAAAGTTAATATTTTGATGAAATTGTTAGGATTATTTGTGCTTTGTTAAGGTTTTTGGTAGATTAAACGGTTCTTGCTTGTAAATCTTGTCCATACTAGACGCGCTTCATTTTTGATGACTTGCATTTAGAATATTATTTTTGTTTTAATTCTGTTAATTGTCTATACATCGCCATTTGGTAACTTTGCAGACAATGATTTAGTTATTTCATGTAATAGTAATGTTTTTAAATAGCGTCGTCCATTACCTACTAAACTTTAATTTATTTTGTACCTATTTGACATAAATTTTGATGGTAGAAAAAGGTAAGTAAGGGCCAGCTTCAATACTGGCACCGCAGGTGTGTTCCTGTCCCAAAACAAATAAATAAATTTCCTTCACAAATCAAACCACGCTATAAACACCTTCCAACTGCCAAGATCACCTCCAGTCTATCAAGTCTACCACCGCATCCCGTAATCAAACTCCTACTTATTAACAATTCAAATTGCAAACCAGTAACAATAGTATCCAAGTTTAGAGCATTTACCATCACCGTCACAGTTTAATTACTCTTGCTATATGACGTCACATAATCACCGCTCTTGAACAATGTAACGACTGTTTTGTACTGAAGTGCTTAGCTGCTGTAATTTTAATTAATTATAATGAGTCAGTGGTGACCTGGTTTGTGGGAAATTGTCAAGTCAGAATCTTTTTTGTGTGGTTGTGTTTTGGTTGGTAATGGCGGAGCATGACTGGGTATGAGTTACGATCGAGACTAAGTTTGAAAATCATGAGAACCAAACATATTTTTAACCGACTTCAAAAAAAGGAGGAGGTTCTCAATTCGACGGTATGTTGTTTTTTTTTTTGTATGTTTGTTATGCGATTACTCCGCCAATTATGAATTGATTTTGATGATTCTTTTTTTGTTTGGTAAGACATACTTCAGAAATGGTCCCATATAAATTTGGACAAGATCTGATGAAGGGTTTTTGAGTTAGCTTCAATAATATATATTTTTCCCACCTAGTATATGTGGACGATATTCTAATAGTTCCTGTCACTGTAATTTACTTGGTTTTAAATTTTTGCGGGGGTTTTGTGTAGGTACCACAACTAAAAAGTGAAAAATAAAATCTTTTTGACTAAAAATAAAACCGACTTCCAAAAAAAAACACTACAAAGTGAAAAATAACTTTGATTTCGGAAGTCGGTGGCAAAAAAAACTAAAATAAGAAACCCAAGACACCGACTTCCGAAATCAAAGTTATTTTTCACTTTGTAGTGTTTTTTTTGGAAGTCGGCTTTATTTTTTGTCAAAAAGTTTTTTTCAGTATTTGATAGCTGAAAGTCACAGCAAGTGGTGTTCTAGGTTCTGCCTATCCCCATGGGGAAAAGGCTGGAGATTATGAATCAATGTAACTATTTATGTATGTAAGGCTTTCGCAGGATTGGGTAGGTGCTTACTAGCAGCATTATTAATAGTTGGTAGGTACTGGGTCGAATCCTATGAAAATCAACCATTTATCCAAAATCCCAAATAAGATCCAAGTTTTCGATTACATCACTATTTTAACCCAGAAATCCTGTCTTAAAAATCCTTATTAAATAGTAGTACAATATATTGTAGCAGCAAGATTGTATAGTACTTCGGCTTCAAACTGAACGTATTACCATACTTCTGACATACTTTCATGGGTTTCCATTATCATCTCTCGCTTGCACAGCTTTTGACAACGACAAAGAGTTTTATGCGACTATGGCGGATCCAAAATGGGGTAATGATTTTAAATGTACACATTATACGTATATGGACTGAAATGAAAGTTATATTTTCATACTAAACTGTATTTAAAAGAAGATAACAGAGGATAAAAGAGGTGCACATCTTTACTTAGAATCGATAATATTTGATAAATCTGCGATTAATGGATTCTAATTTTAATTAGAATCTTCTAAAGTTTCAGCAAATGAGATAACTAACGTTTAAAAAGGCCTTTATCATAACATAACATAACATCACGCCTTGTTTCCCCGAAGGGTTGGGCAGAGGTGTACCTGTAGTAGGTACACCCACATTTCGCCAGTTATTTTAGGTCCCATGTAATAGAGGGCGAGCCTATCGCCATTAACCGGGCACAAATCCATACTCCGGGCTGCTACTGAGAAATTCCAGATAGAAAAATCCAATAACACTTTGCCCGACCCGGGAGTCGAACCCAAGACCTCATGCTCAGCAGTAGCGCTTGCGACCACTAGACCAACGAGGCCTTTATCATAGTGAACCAAATCAAATGTCCTAATCTAGAAAAGCTATGTCACGCCAGTGTACTGTACGGTGTTCCCATACGATGTCATTCGCACTATATCGTTTCGACCGATTGATTGCTCTCACCTCGTTTTCGACTTTTTAACCTTCGCATAAAGGGGTCTGAACTGACTTCAGTGTTTACGTTAATAAGTAAGGAGATACCATCAGTTGACAGAAATTGAAGTCTAAAAATATTTAAATCATTCATTCTATATTAAACAAATAGTTCCAAACTCCCCGTCCAATTCAGAACCAGACCGCAACAGATTCACGTAAACCTAATCGCTAAGAGTTACAGGACAGTTTGACGACATCTACTAGGGTATTAAACCAGTAAGGCAACCGTAAAACCACTAGATTGAACCAAACGTTGCACACAAAAGCTGAGCGCATGAATCGTCGAGGTCTGGTCTGAGTTACAGCGGCATTAACGTTGCATCCATGTTTATGGTCGATAGTGGAATGCTATTGAGTCCTATAAAACAAATGCATCTTTGGCCAGTTACATTTTTTATGTCTCTACTGGGAATGTCAGTGATATAAGGGTTTTGTGGGATTTCAGAAAGGACTGAGAATTATGAGACGAAGAAAAATGTAAGTGGGTTAAGCATTTTAATTTTTAGTTAATGTGAAAAAGATAAAGAATTTCATGAATAAATCTTTTCAAGTTTGGCACACAACCGGGAAGTATGACGTTAAATTAATGAATGTTAATCCTATAATGTTATTATTTCTATTTTTGCTTATTTTTATTCTCTTATACGTCTTTTATTGTTCCGCGTCTTGTTATTTTTGAATGTATTTTAATTTGATTTAATGTATTTGTTATTATGTAATAATTATTAACTCATCTTATTGCTCATTTAGTGGCACTTATTATCATTTTTGTTTGTAATGTGCGGATAATGTAGTGGGCCACAATATTGTTAACACTCCTTATATTATTTTTACAACTTGTCATATTTTATATTGTAGCTATTTATTATCCCTCAATAAATTAAGTAAAATAAAATAAAGCAAACAAGAACACTATCAGTAGCAGCCTAGAGTCTGAATTTGTGCCCAGTCATTAGCAATATAATCGCCTACATGAGTTTTAAAACACAACTGTTTACAGGAATGCAGCCGTGATGTTCTGGGTGATGACGATGAAAGCTTCAGTACCTAGTTCCAAATTACATTCCTACTATCCAAGTATGACCCCCGCTCCCCGCAGCCCACTGCCCGCTTCAACGCGCGCTCAACCCTGCAACGCCCGAAGCACCGCGCAGATGACGCGTGCATTATGCATGGGGCTGCATTTAGCGATAGGGCCTGTGGTCCTACCTACATATGTATGTATGTACGTATATTGTTATTCATGTGAGCGTGCTGCTTTTGAAGTAAGCATTGTAAGGTGCGACGTGCTGGAATTTTGTGCTGGAATTGTGCCTTACATAATATTGGTGTGAATTGTGTTTGGTGTTTATGGGGTTAGCTGGCTTTTGTGACGTTTGAGACAGAAACAAACTCTAGAATATTGCTTAGCAATGCAATTTAAAATGTCACCAAAGAGACACCAAGAACTGAATTTGGCATTTGGCGTTTGAGGATAAACCCAAACTAAAAAACTCAAACGCATTTATTTCAATTAAACCATTTACAGGCACTTTTGAACTGTCAAGAAGTCGTTCAGTCAGATTTATATGCTGTTCAAAAAATATAAAAGTAAAATTGTTTTCGATTCATAAGTTACTTCGCAATCATAAAATAAAAACAAGATAATATTCTTAAGAAGAAAATATTATAGTTTTATGAATGAATTATCTCAAAAAATATAATCAAGTCAATCTTATTCTTCTTTAAGCACCATGAACAGTCATTCACTTCAACCCTCGGCTCCTTTGCACTAACTTATAAAACGTCTGTTCCTAACGTAAAGATTAAAAAGCTAGCTCAAGTTCATTCAAGTTCGTGTGACTTCGTGTAAGTTCGTACGAGACATTGAATGGGTCTTAAACTTGCTTCTACTCTATTTAAAGTTGAAATTGTTGCGGGACATTGACGGGACCAATGCAGGGTTAAATTAATATTATGTTTGTACTTGAATTCCTGTTCTGACGGTTGAGAATTTCAGAACGCTTGAGGAGTTGTTTGTATGTTATTTCTGTGTGGGTCACGAGAATGTTGCGATTACATTACTTATAGGCAAGCAAGTCAACGCTAGGTGGAGTGTCACTGACTATCAAAATAGCCTTAACAATGAACTAACGACCAGACCGGCGCTTTAGTTTGTGTAAATTATTTCATCACCACTGCTCTCAAAACGGTGAAGGAAAACATCGTGAGGAAACCGGCATGTCCTAGAACCAAAAATGAGATGTGACATCTACCAATCCGCACTGGCCCGCGTGGTGGATTACAGCCCACTCCCTCTCATCAAGAGGAGGTTTGTGTCCCAGCAGTGCGAACATTATAGGCTGATATGTGCTTCTGCTACACATAAACCTTCCGGAGTAAATCTTCTAAACGATGGTGAAAAACACATCAAAATTCGTTGCGCAGCTTAGAAGAATAACATGGTCACACAGACAGACACTAAAAGTGACTTTAATTAATAATATAACACATAAACACAACATAACATAACATCACGCCTTGTTTCGCCGAAGGGTTGGGCAGAGGTGTGCTGTGTGTACACCCACATTTCGCAAGTTATGTTTAAGGCCCATGTAATATGAGGCGAGCCTATTGCCATCAACCGGGCATAAATCCAGACTCCGGGCTGCTACTGAGAAATTCCAGATTGAAAAACCTAATGGCACTTTGCTCGACCTGGGAATCGAACCCAGGACCTCATGTTCAGCAGTAGCGCTTGCGACTTCTATACCAACAAGGCAGTAATAAATAATATGTTGGTATATGTTGGAATAATTTTGTTTTCCTTTTAAATTTCTTTGACCCTTAATAAATACAAAATGTAGAAAAAACACTGTCCGATCCGAAATGGGTACATAGGTACTGCAATAACATTACCAAAAGATTATTTTTGTTATTATTTCACAGGCACTTTTGAATTGTCAAAGAGTCAGCCAGTCAGAAATATGAAGCCAGTTGCCCATTCCAAAGCGTAGTAGGTACCTATGGAGAAGAACGGGCAAGAAACTCCACGAGCACTCTTTGAAAAATGAAACTAACAATGTTATTGCTATTTAAAATTCTCATTTTTTCTACAAAAATGACCACAAATCCATTAAGTATTAGAACATTTTCAACAGGGGTCATAAGATATGACTTTTAGACACCCGCTAAACGACGACCGCCCGCACCCCATGTAGGTACTAACACGGTAACATTCCCCATAAAAAAAAAAAAACGAATTTTGTTTTCTTTTTTCCTGAATACCACATAAATAAACTCTCAGTACTATACCTAAAAACACCCTCACGGATCGGACAAGATTTTATTTTACGTGTTGTATAATTATAATGGCTTGGTCGTAACTAACAAGTAAAAAACTCTTAACTAACTAGAATACGACCATAAAAGTTTTGTTTACGAAAAATTGTGTTGCTCCCGAAACAGCGATTAAAAGTTGGACGACATGGTCCGGACGTCAAACTCGACTGACCTGTCGCGAAACATATAATCGCTCTTCAAGTACTACTTTGTGTGTTCGCTGTATATTTTGAACAAATTAAACTAAACAGACATTTTCTATGTAGAGTCAGGAAAATCCTAATTATCCTGATATAAATAAGTTACTTTTGCAACGTGTGACTTATTAATAAATATTATTGGTGATATTATTCGCTTATTGAGCCACTCATGTACACTCAAAATCTCTCTCTCTCTCACACACACGCACACACACTCGTAAAAAGTGATTGTATTTTTATTTTTTCCTTTCTGTTTCTCAATATACATGTTTATGCTCCTACGGTTATAATTGAAGGGAAGAGCGGAGCCTTCAACTACAGGCATTTTCTATGCCTAAATGGAGACTCCTTGATAGGCAATGTAAGCCAAAAGATATATGAAATAACTTATTTTTTGTGCGAATGTGAGTTTGTCTATTTGTTTGTTACACTTTCACGCTAACGGCTAAACGGATTTGGATGAAATCTGGCACATGGGTAGACCTAGACCTGTAGCTACTTAGGATACCAGGATAATTGTTATCTCAATATTCCTATGGGATCGAGACTTATGTTGGTGAAACCGCGGAGCACAGCTAGTATATACTCAATATCTTTATTGCTAAATAATAATATTATAAATGCGAAAGTGAGATTGTTTGTTTGTTAGTTACGCTTTTACGGTAAAACGGTCGAACTGATTTGGATGAAATTTGGCACATGGATGGACCATGACCTGATTCAGGACATAGAATACTTTTTATCCCGATATTCCCACGGAATTGAGACTTATGCGGGTGAACCCGCGGGGCTTAGTTAGTAAAAAATTAAACATACTACGTCAATTTGCCATGTTATAACCATTTCATACAACTATCAAAGAATTATGGTTGTGATTTCAACATACGGGCAATTTAAGTTAATAGTCAATTTGGCAAAAAAAAAAAAACTCCAACTTTAGATTATACGTGAATAGATATGGATATATTTATCAAGCAGTTAGGGATTATTGTGGACTTAGCCAAGCTGTATATACAAAGTACTACCTAGAATAATCAATTATAGTTGGAGCAGGCTTTAGTAGTTTTGGTTTGATTATTTGATTAGATTTATGAACTCGGCATGAAATGTGATTGTAAATGTGTTATGTTGTGTGTTTGTGTCCATTTCTGTGAAATTCAGATTAAAGGGTTAGGATACATAGGATATGGTAATTATGTAGAATTGGGTCATCGCGCTTTACCAGTGTACATACACGTACAGTTCAAATGAATAAGTCGTATAGTTCCAAAGAAAATCGCCTGTGACAGACGCATACCGAAGAGATTCTTTAGGCTACTGTTAGAAACTCGATCAACTGTAATGTGGGTCACTGCAAATTAAAAAATTATTAAAACCAAACTGTTATATAAAACGTAACTATAGCTGGCAATCAAAACATTATACGATAAGACCACCCTATTTGTAGTAACTTTTTTTAGGGTTCTGTACCCAAAGGGTTCCAACCGGATCCTATTACTAAGGTTCCGCTGTCCACCCGTCTGTCTGTCTGCCCGTCCGTCCGTATTTCCGTCCGTCTACCACAGGGCTGTGTGTGTCTTTTGAACCGTAATAGGTGGGCAATTGAAATTTTCCCAGTGTGCCCTGTCCATGGCCGCTATAACAACAAATAATAAAAATAAAATAAAGTAAAAACTTAAAGGGTATACAAGAAACGGGTCAATAAATACATATTTAGTGTTAAATATTGTAGGTACGGTGGTATGAAACCCTTCGTGTGCGAGTCCGACTCACACTTGCCCGCTTTTTATTTCGACTTGATTTAGAATGCAAATGTAGGTTTTCTCATCTATCCATGAAAACAACACAATATTTAAGTGATTTTCCAACTTAATTTATCAAACAATACATTAAAATCCCTTTATAAAAGTACCATCTAACACAGGATCTCTTCAAAAGTTTCAGTCGCTTTCAGAGCTGTAACAAAGTGATCGGTCAAGGGCTTGCTTTCTCTGCAACCCTTTGTGAGCTGCTCCACTTGTATTGCCAAGTTATGTGGGACAAATTGAGTAGCTTACCAGTTTATAAGGAAACGTATATAGATTTTATTTTTGGGTTTGAAGATTTTGAACAACATTTTTTTGGAGAGGATGGCAGAGTACCCTTTTTTCTATAAAGAAATCTCTCAATATTGAGTAGATGGATTCCTTATAAGTTTATTTTTTCATTTACATTCTTCTTTAACAATATAGGCTTAATTTAAAGACTTTCCCGTGTGCTTAAAAAAGTCCATAGCATAACATTACGCCTGTATTTACCGAAGAGCTAGGCAGAGGTGTAATACACCCGTCCCGTCAGTTATGTTTAAGTCCCATGTAACACACATTGACAACAGTCAATGTACGCGAGCCTATTGCCATCAACTATGTAGAAGTCCAGGCCCCAGACACTAACTTGTCGCAGTTAATGCTAGGGGAAGAGAATACTAGTTGTAATGTAGGAAGTATTCTAGTTTTTTTCTTTTACAGTAGTAAATGATATAGTACTAGACTTACACTTTTTACAACTTTTCATTGCATGTATATTTTGATGACAGACTGACGAGGTTAAAATTATACTTACAAAACAAAATAGAGCCCCACAATACCCGACGCGTCAGCAAAAATAAATCCCCAACATATGCACATACGAAACAATGGAAATATACCAATTAGAGATTAACAAAGAAAACGTTTACGTAACGTAACGCGTCGCGTTCCGCGTAACGCGCCGATTTATATGCGGGGAAGAGGCGATGCGCTGCGAATTACGACGTCGGAATCGGTTATGTTACGAATAAATTTTAACGACTAAGCTCCTTGTGGTGAGTGTAATCATACTGAGTGATGTTTTGATTGTGGATAGTATGTTGCGGACCCTATGACATGTGTGTGTCCCAATACGTCTTTTCTCTGAATTGTGTTATGTGTAAGCATTTTTCTTTGCAAGTATGGTTTGTCTGAATGTAATCAAATGAACGACGATTTAGAATATGAGGACCAGCACCCCAATTCACTGAATAATTGTGAAGGATATTGCTAATCCATTGCTTCATAAATATGTTCGAAAACTTTGTCTGCTCAGCAACGTAAATAAAGCAATGAATATTGTCGAAATATCAAAATGAAAGCCATTGCTACTGTTAGTGTGTAACGCAATTACCCCGCTGTTCTGCGCAATGTTTATTTTAATGTAAATCAGTGCTAGCCAATATTAATAGTACGAGTACCTACCCATTTGAGACTGAATATGAAAATTAACTTTCCATACTGTGGACCCGTCATCTGGTGTTAAGAAAGCAGATAATAAAACTTTTGAGCCATAACATAACATAAACATCACGCCTTGTTTCCCAGAAGACTTGGGCAGAGGTGTACCTGTAGTACACCCACATTTCGTTTAAGTTATGTTTTTTAAGTCCCATGAATAGGGGGCGAGCCTATTGCCATCAACCGGGCACAATTCCAGACTCCGGACTACTACTGAGAAATTCCTGTTGGAAAAATCCAATAATACTTTGCCCGACTTGGGAATCGAACCCAGGACCTCATGCTCAGCAGTAGCGCTTGCGACCACGAGAGTGGAGTTTCTTGCCCATTCTTCTCCATACGAAAACGACCTTTTGGAATGGGCGACTAGAATCAATTATTATATCTTTTTTTTGTAAATGTTGACGTTCATGTGCCTTTTTTGTGCCTAAATGAAATAAATTATTTGACTTTGACTTTGACTTTGAGACCAACGAGGCAGTCAAATTTAGGTTACATCACAAATGATTCTCCAAAGAGGCACTTAGGTAGTGGTGAGACCTACCTTTCAGTAGATACACCAAGATTTTGCCAGATACCAAATGTCACCGCCATTTTGACTCTAATAAAATTATAAGATTTTTAGGGATTTATTTATAAACGTTGCTTTAATCAAAGTAATGATTAAAGTCTACTGAACCATAGATTGTTTATCTTGAGTTTGTGTGTCTCACTTTAATTAAGCAACGTTTATAAATAAACCTACTAACGTTTATTTTTAATTAACTCATCTTACAGCTGAACTTTAACCTACATTTTCGAAATGCAAATCACCCGACCACCAATGACGATTAAAAACCACCGTAATAAGACCCTGTCATGTTCAACAAACACGAGAATTTTCACCAACCAACGGGTGTAGCGTGTAAATCCATTCGGACTCTGTTGAAATGAAGCTAAGGTCGTTAATCGTGTGTGTGTTACATGACGGGGTATTAGCATCTCAATAGCGAGGCGCACGAAATCAATAAATTCAAACGCTTCGTGATTTCAACGGTGAATAGTTTGTGGTTGCACTGTTAGTGGATTTAGGCTCGCCCTTTTGAAACTCAAAATCAAAGCATTTATTTAAATTGAACCATTTACAGGTATTTTGAATTGTCAAGGAGTCGGACAGTCAGACAGACGAAACTAAATTCCTATTCTAAAGCGGAGTAGGATCCTATAGAGAAGAACGAATAAGAAACTACATGGAAACTCTTTTAAATCAAAATATTGATACGAAATATTGGTTAGGTACATCATATTGAAATTATCGATAAATACATATTATGAGAACGATGTAGAAAGACGTGCACGTTAAAAGCATTCAAACCAGAAAGTAAACAATATAAATAAGCCGTGACAGCCGTGAGATCGCAACTGACGGCACCCATCCATGAGCATGATCAGCATCACTCAGTTTAACCATTTTGAAGGGAACCGAATGATCCAACACATGTGCCATTTTAGGGTGCAAAATGTTCCAAAACGACTTTTAACCGGCATTTTGAGTAAGCACTGCCTCAATGTACACGGCGACCGTCGTAGGTCAGTAGGTAGTTATGAAATAAAAAAATATTATTCTGCTCAAACAAGACGCTAATACATTTTTTTTTGAGAAAATAATGACCATCGCTTGTCATCAGAGGGGCAATTCCCGTATTTTTAGATGAGAAGACTTTTTAGCTACTAAAACGAGATAGTATGGGATTTGATGCATAAATCTGCAGGAGAAAAATACCTGATGAATTGATTTAGTTTACAAAAGCTCTGAAAAGTAACAATATTTCAAAACAGCATAACGATAATGTAGCTTTTCAAGTCGTATTGCGTTTGGTCACTTTAACCTGAAGTCCAATTCCCGTAATTAAAAACGATTAAAATATAAAACAATCACATTTCAGCGAAAATCGATGTCAAGAACTTGTCAAAAATATAGGAAAATAAGAGGTATTTTTGACAGATTGAAACTAACATTAGTATACGAATGCTCTTAGTACCACCATAATTCTTTCGACCCAGATAAGATGCCCACTAAACCACGGACCGAACCCATTTATCGCTATCTATGCCACCCAAAACCTCCGCACATCGAATCTACATTTTCGGAAATAGATAGCCAGAAATTGGCATAGCCGTATAGCCTTGGTGTGGCCGTTTAGCCATAGTGTGGCCGTATAGCCGTACTGTGGTCTGTAATATATTATGTGTTTACACTGATATCTTACAGCATAAATTTTAGTTAACTATTTACCTGCTGAAGGATTTTGTACCCTGTTTTGGTTGAATAGAGTATGTTTTAAAGTGAATGGTTTTGTTGAAGGTTTTGGACACGTGGTGTTCAATCGACAAGATTGTCGGAAAATTATTACTGGTTGACTTCGATACGGATTGAGGGCTCGTTTTCTGCTATGAAAAATTGATGCCTATATTTTTCTTTATTCTCTCTACTATTTTAGAGAAAGCGAACAACATTTTAAATGGGATGTGCTGCAGTTCGTAAGTTTGAACTTCGTTCGTAACACTATTAACAGTTCGCTTAGATAGAGTATTTAGTTAGTTATCAGGGATACTAGTAATTTGCTTAAAATACTTAGACTTTAAAATATATATTATATAACTACTAGTTTAAGAGTTATAATATATTTTAAAGTCTTAAAGATACTTTGAGTATTTTAGAGTTTAGCGTTGTGTTAAAGTATAAAGCTATGTGATCAAAATAAATTAACAAGTCACAAGTCTGCATACATACTCACCGACCTTAAATTGTCCAAATCCTAACATCTTCACAAACAGCCCTTTACTTCAGAAACACCCAAAACGTTAACAGAACCTCGTCACTGCTCAGTACACATAACATATTTGCACCGAGCACCCATTTAACGAACATCCTATATACTCGCATATACAGGGTGGAGTAAAGACAGAGCTGAACCAAAATGCGTGAAACTCAGCCGAGCGTGGACGTCGCTTTACGAGATTTTCCGCCACTCGGCGCTGCCACGTCTCCGGTAATTTTCAGGTTGTGGAGCAAAAAGGACGAATTATGTCTTCGAATAGGTTTGTCGACAGTTTAAGGTAATTTGACATTAGATTAGATAAGGATATTATTTGTATAACGAAGTAAATAGGCATGTAAAGTGAGGAATGTTGTCTACAAAATAATGACTTTGGCTTTCAAAGAGTAATGTGAAGACAAATATGTACTTGTCTTCTTTTTATTATTTTGTGACTAAAACCATTCCATATTATTTATCAAACTGTGAAGGTAAAATTAAACAGACTTTGATTGTCAGAAAAAAAAAAACAGAATGCCTTTTGCCATGCACCCAAAAATTCCAAGTTTCGATTTAATTTATTTTGAGTATTGAAAAAGCCTTAGGTATTATTTGTGAATAGGAAAATGTTAGCTTATTGTTGGCTACTACAGTACGTAGTACACACTATTCAACCAAAACCCAATTCACTAAAAATATTAGGCCCATATTTTGACACCAAACAATTTTTTCTAAACGAACATCCTCCTCAAACAACTTCCAACCTCCTACATAAATTACCTCCCACAAAAAGTAAATTCCTATTGAGCTATTTACGCTTTAAAAAAAACTTAATATTTTTACAGCATCCCAGACGCTACCATTTTTTAAAAAAACATCGGAATTCTATAATAGAACGCACGACATCACCTAGCGACATCGTTCGCCATCTTGAACGAAAATTTACATGTCAATGCGTTCCACATGGAAATTCAAACATTCATACACGCTGCCACGCGCTGGTGGACGTGACCCGATCCCTAATCGATTTCGAATCGGATAGAACGGAATAAGGACGTATTATGTGTAAGCGATTTTTTGTAATTGTGTTACAAGTTGCTTCATTGATCTAGTGTGGTAAGGGTCGGGAGGTATGTTGTAAGGAGTTCTTGGGAATAGAAATAAATAGTGCGTGGATATTGTGTCTGGTACGATGGCCTAATGTAACAATCGCCCGCAAGTAACTTGGCAAGGTTTTAGCGTATTGAGAATAAATTTGCGCATGTACACATAGTGCAACAAAAAAAATTACACTTTTACTGTCATTATTCTATGGTTATTACCCAACTGCCAATGAAGGGTTATGCTTTTCGCGCGTATCTTGTATGTATATATTCCAAGCGGTTTCGACAGTTTAAGGTATCATTATATTCATTCGTCTTAAAAATGCAGGTGTCATTAGAAAGGTGTTTGAAAAAAAAATGGCGTATTTTTGGCGCGAAGTTGTAATACGTTAATAAAAAAAGTGGGATTATAAAAATATGTAAGTTATATGTTTAAATTTAATAAGGAATAATACATTGGTTTAAAAAGTTTTTG
Source organism: Xanthia togata (assembly GCA_963853775.1). Taxonomy (NCBI): domain Eukaryota; kingdom Metazoa; phylum Arthropoda; class Insecta; order Lepidoptera; family Noctuidae; genus Xanthia; species Xanthia togata. The sequence continues at coordinate 2,458,304 of OY970802.1, read as the reverse complement.
ATAGCGTAAAAATGGGCCATGTTTGTGTTGGACCAGTTTTTATTCATATGAGTGTGCCGAGACACTAAAAAGTCTAAAATAAAATAAATAATTAAAAAAATCAAAAACCCGACTGCAAAATCACATAGGGGACAAACCAATAACCCGCAAATATGTTGTAGCTTTTGTTTTCCCCCCCGCCTGCAATACTATAAAATTCTATACTCATGGATTTATAATGTAAGTTTTTTATTATTATTATTATTATTTTTGTACACGTCTGTTATGAAAAACAAACGAAAATGAACTCTGCGCATCTACGATTCTTGCCAAATTACGGTAGGTATATGAAATTAACGTTTTTTTTATTATTTGTCTACGCATTATTACATGTATTTATAATGTACTCGAAGTAATATGTTATCAATTCTAGAAAGGTCAGAAATTCAATTTAAAGTCGATTGAAGCTCGTCTTTGTCAAATATATCATTTTTATTATATTAATCAAATGTGTATGTATGTAATGTTTTCAATGGAGAATAAGAAAAGGTCAAAAGCAATGTGGGTGGACCTTAGTTATGATAGGAGTGGGTTGACAAGACCTTCACGAGCGAAAACTTAAATATTTAGGTCCAGGTACTGGACAACTAACCCCGACCTAACGGACAATTTTAAAGTAAATTATAACTTCTATATTTTGGAGTCCAACCGAATTTCGCTGTCGGTTTTCGGATTTTCGTAATCGACCGAAAAAATAAAAATATTTTATTAATCAATACATTCAATTCATTGATTCGGAGAGTATCCGTATTCACAACAACAAAAAGCACAATAACTGAGAAAATTCTGAAATAATTGCTTTTCCTCAGATATAATATCTCATCCATTCCTATATCTCACATCATTGTAACTTAATGCCTCAATTTATGTATGAAAAAATGTTTTAGTTGAAATAAATATTTTTGAATCTTGAATTTGAATAACAGATTGATTGAATATTAATAATTAAATATTTCAGAAAATTACAACGTTTGGTGTAGTTTAAAAGGTACACATACTCACATTTGCATTTCTTTTACTTTTACCAATGATTTTGTGTTTTTGGTTTTCGGCCAAAAACGCAAATCAGGCCGAATTTTGTTTTCGTTTTCGGTCGAAAAAAAAACCATTTTCGGTCGGACTCTAATAATCTCCAGCGGCTTCCCCAGCGTGATATCTTTATAAATTATAGCTTATGTTACTCAGTGATATCATTCTACAGGAGAAAGATTTTTTCAAACCGGAACAGTATTTTTTAAATTTATTCATTACAAACAAAAATACAAATCTTTTCTCTTTATAATATTACTGTAGAAAATGCAAAACTTGCCGTCACAAAAAATAAATAGAGCCTCACTCTTATTTGTACTTGCCAAGCATCCGTATCATCGATGCGACGTAGAAGAACAACCATCTGAAAACTCGGTGGAATTTTAACAAGATTTCTAAACAATACACAATTTCATTCTGTATGTATGTATGTGTGGAGTAGATCCGATACCGAGACAACCTCGTAGGTAATACGATACGCAATAGCTCCGATAAAGTCGTGCTGTTTTCAGTTTTCATAATATGTACTGTTCGCGGGCTTAGGTTAAGGCAATAGGCGATTTAGAAGCTCAAAAGTAATCTAATACTTATTTATTAGTAGCTTAATCATTCTCAGTGCTAAAAACATAGCAAAACCTTTAATAAACCTACAATATTATTTAGAATAAGGAGCTATATAAATATTTGTAAGCCAATTTCTAATAATATGCATATTGCACTACGTGTGCTACGCAGCCTCTACGGCGTAGCTGAACTCACCTACGCGCTACGCCGTAGCAGCTTCGCCATAATATGCATATCGTAGCATGTGCAACGCTACGTGCGTGAATTAAATTAAAGGTATTTTGTATTTGAGGTAAATTCTATTACATTTTGCAATGCAACAGAAGCCGCTTTATTCCCGTTGTAATGCATAGCTCCAAATTATACGGTATAACAGTAAAACCTGCTAAGGGAGACAGATGGTACTATAATTTTGTAAATGTTTGAGGAATAAAACTTTTATACTGTTTTTTTTATGTGAGGAAATGAAATTTGCTTACCACCATAAAGTCAGGGGGCGATAATTATTATGATTTTAAACAAAATAGTTACTACAACATTTTTCACATAAAAAATGTATGGTACTGAAACTAACCCCAAGATCTTAGAAGCCTCATTTCAATTATCAGAAAATATACCCAAAACCGACAAGGCAATTTATCGACATGCGATTGAATAACTTTATTGAATAACCATCGACAAGTTACAAACTTCTAAGGACTTTAATTTAATATACTTCTTGAAGACAAAACCACTCTTACCTCTAACTTGTACCACCCCCGTCCCGTGTTCGCGCTGCGCCGTGTATTGGAATGTCCCATCTTGGAACTGTCGCGCGCATGCAAACGACTTGATTCACCTCTCAGGCAGACCCAATCGAATCTCAACAAACATCTCATTTCACTTATGAAGTTGCGCGACATTTTGTTTAAATTCAAAATGTTGTATCTGTTTAGTCATTCTTTTTTGTAGCAAACAACTGACCATAGGCCTTCTAGCGTACACAAGCAGTAGTGGGCAAGTGGTAAGGTCACGACTTACGAATTTGAACTCAAACTCAAAGCATTTATTTCAATAGGGATGATGCCTGGGTCAAAAAAAAGAAATTCTATTTAGTCCGTCAGTCAGATAATAAAAAAATATTAGACACGTATTTTTTGCTTTATCATATTAATAAAAAATGACTCAGATACAACGCATTCAATTTGGGGAGTGGGGGATGATACGTCACAAGTATGGATAAAATATACATACAAGTGACGTCATGGCACATTATAACTCAATGTATCGCCGTAATCTTTTGATTACGTAAAAAAAGTAAAAATACGTGTACGTTATTTTTTCATAATCTACATTACGGACTAAAAACATTTTTTTAGTCATCATCCCTATTAAACCATTTACAGGCACTTTTTAATTGTCATGGAGTCAGTCAGTCAGAAATATGAAGCTAGTTGCCCATTCCAAAGCGTAGGTTCCTATGGAGAAGAACGGGCAAGAAACTCCACGGACACTCTTTTAAATAAAAATAAAAAATATACAAAATATTGATTACATCATTCATTTTGAAATTATGCATGTGAGAACAATGTAAAAAGACGTGCACGTTCGTAAAAGCGTCCGTAATAAAAAGAATCATTCAAAAACTTAAAATAAATTAAAATAAGCCATGGCAGCTAAGAGATGACCAGTCCCAACTGACGGCGCCCGTTCACGAACATGACGCATGGATCAGCGCCATTCAGCTCAACCATTTTGAAGGGAGCTAAATGATCCATTTATATTATATTTGACATAGGTAATTGTACTGTAGTTTAGTTGATTATGTGAACTATGTGGTATTGTTATTTTTAAATTTTCAATTGTAATAAAAGACCGTGATATTGAATTTGGACATGTTATTTTTTTTTTGTATTTATTAAATTGTTTTTTTTTTGACATCTTTGACATTATTGTATAATTTTGTTTTTTTTTTTTGCTTATAATGTTGAATTTCTTTGACATCTTTCTATTGTCATTTTTTTTCTCAAGTTCGTTAATTCTTGATTATTTGTTTTAAATGGACTGTGGAAATTTTTAGCATGTAAGCGTTTTGGTCATAACTGTAAGCTTATATTGTGTTTTATTCAATAAATAAATAAATACGTCATAGGTTCAAATCCAGATAGACGCTTTACTTTGTGTAAATTATTTCATCACCACTGCTCTCAAAACGGTGAAGGAAAACATCGTGAGGTAACCAGTATGTCCTAGGACAAAAAAATCGAAGACATGTGACCTACCAACCCGCACTGGGCCCGCGTGGTGGATTACGGCTCTCACAAAGAGGAGGCCTGATTCCCAGCAGGTGGGAACATTATATGCTGATATCCTAATGACAACTGATATAAATAGTAAAGGAGACAAAGCAGCTCACATGTTAAATTAGTGACCGGCCAACGGTCTCCTTTACATGTGGTTTCAACACACCTTTGCCAACTCCTCTGACGGAAACATAGTATCTATACTAATATTATAAAGAGGAAATATTTGATTGTTTGTTTGTGTTGAATAGGCTCCGAAACTACTGGACCGATTTGAAAAATATTTTACCATTAGACAGCTTTGTTTTCAGGGAGTGACATAGGCTCCTTCTTATCCCGGGAAAAATAACGGGTCCTGCGGGAAAGACCACGGGAGCGAACCGCGGGTAAAGTGCTGGTGGTGAATATAACGGAATCGCACGCGACTTGATTCACCAAATATTTGGCAAGTTTTTAATCGAATGCAAGAGGGGCTCGTGACTAAATGACACAGCCGCACCGATCGATCAAAGGTTAAGCTACGCTTACCACGGTTGGTTTGTAGATGGGTGACCATCCATTATATATCAAAACCCTTCCGTGTCTAGAAAAGTTAAGCTGTTGGTCCCGGCTGTCATTTATAATTCTTTGACAGTCGTTTCGGGTAGTCAGAAGAACAAAAGTCTGACCACCAGTCTTACCAAAAGGGCATCGTGTTACCTAGTAACTGGGTTGCGGAGGTCAGATAGGCAGTCGCTCATTTAAAATATTGGTATTTTAGTTGCATCCGGTTTGAATGGAAGCCGACGCCAATATAGTTGGGAAAAGCCTAGGCAGGCAAGAGGAGATACAATCAAAAAACATTTAGATACCATGTGGCGAAAAGAAACATTTGTCAAAAAATCTGGGTGTCCGTCCATCTATCCACCTGTCTATCAATCGCACACGTTTTTGTATGACCTGTGACGTGTACGTTGGCATCTAGAAAAAGGATTCTACTTTGATGAACAAGCAACTAATTATTATTACATGTTTTTTTGTTGTTATTATTATTAGCATTATTTTCAAAATATATCGTTCGTCATAAATTCAGTGTTGACTATTTTTCATGAAAATTGACAAATATTTAAGTTTTATTTTAGTAGCGTTTCTCTAAATATTTAATGTTTATTACTAAACACACCCCACTATGAAGAGTAGTTAAATGTACGTTACCTTTTTGAATTCCTTCTAATATTATTTTCAACAGATAATGTACTTGTACGTCTCATGCAAGCATCTAATCCCTTATCACAAACTGAGTGACGTCACATCTCCATATTTGTAAGGAAACCAGGTAAGTGTGGTATGCCACTACAAAGCTAGATCCAGGTCCTCATTATTTGATAGCATTCCATATATCTATGCAATTTTCCTGTAATGGAACTAGGTGCAGTTTATCTACTTTTCTGTTCTAAGATATTGTGACCGGAATAGAATGTGTTCTGTGTCCACCCGATACGAGTTTCACAAATTTTCCTCGTACATGACCTGGCTCATTTCGAATAATAGAATTTGTAAGATGCTAAGAATTCTGAAGGGAATAGCTATCTTTAATTTTTATTATGTTAACTTCTTACAATCCCAGAAAGATAAAGCATACAACAATTGTTTCTTAATAACGTAAACTTAACATATTTCCATTGAATATTTTTATCTGATGATGACAGGAGCTCGTGGCTAAATAATAATATCTGCACGGTTCGATCGTCCTGGTTAAGCAACGATTGCCGAGATCTGTCCGTGGATGGGTGACCATCTTTACATACTGAGGCCCCTTCGTGCCTCGGATAGCACGTTAAGCCGTTGGTCCCGGCTGTCATTAGTAGATCCTTGACAGTCGTTACGAGTAACCTAGTCAGAAGTCTGAAAGTCTGACAACAAGTCAACAAGGGGTATCGTATTACCCAGTAACTGGACTGTGGAGGTCAAATAGGCAGTCATCATCATCATCATCATTTCAGCCATAGGACGTCCACTGCTGAACATAGGCCTCCCCCAATGATTTCCAAATCTCGGCAGATTTGAAAATCATTGGGGGAGGCCTATCATTGGGGGAGAGGTCGCTTCCAACTGGCGTTGGAAGCGACCTGCATCCAGCGGCCTAATAAACGACGACCTAATAAAGGTCGCAGGAAGCAAATAGTCAGTACGTCCATGTAAATTCAGCTGTATCCAGTTAGACTGGAAGCCGACCGCAAGATAGTTGGGAAAGGCTACGCAGATTGTTTTTGTATGATTTATTATCTGACGGCCAATTATCTTAAAACACGTTCACATTCAAGTTGCAATCTGTCAAACTTGTCAAAAATTTTGGTAAATGATTGTATTTTTGACAGATTGCGAATGAGATTCGAATGCCAACGTTCGTAAAAATTACGTGAATTGCCCCTCTGATACGAATAAAAGTTTTAAAATAAAAAAAGTCTGATGTGTACCTATGTAACAGTAGATGGATCGGTCTTCAAACTTCATACCTTTGGACTTTCTCCAAGGCACCGAACATAAACAGTAACTGATACTCAGATCAATTCTCTTGGCAACTGACATGATAAGGTTTCCTTCTACAGACGAACAAAACGTCGAGAACATTCCACGATAAACAACTACGTATTTGAAACCAGACTACTCCCAGAAGCCACAGCTTTTACATAAGACGCCGAGAAACTCTAAACAAACAATTTCTAAACGAAATAAAATCTCCCACAACATATAACCACACGTTTCTAACCGTAGGAAGCCGGCGAAAACCGGAATCGTTACCGCTTTAAACCAGTTGAAACTAGTTTCGCGAAATGCTTCAATACACTTTGATGTGGTGACAGCAATTTTAGTTTGGAACGAATGAGTTATTAAACTATGTTGGGTATGCCTTTGTTGGCTACATTTGCAGGAGATGAATAATATAATGATCAAACACACAATTTTACAAACAAAAGCTCGCGATTGTATTTGTGGGTCCTGGCAGTTGACCCGCCTTGTGACTGCGAGTTTAGTAAACACAAAATTGTTTCGCTATTTCAAATCTAAATGTCAAAGAGCAAGCTCTGATATATCACGAAAACATTATATTACGAGTATGCAACTATGGAAACTGGAAAACTCAGTGAAGGAGTTTATTTATTGTACATGGTTGCGTTAGAAGACGTCTTGACGAGATGAGATACGTCTTTTACTTTTTATGACTTTGTTTTACATATTTTCGTCATAGTCGATTCTAAGAAAAATCCTTTGACTACCGTTGAACATGTGTTGTCAATTTGACATCTCCTATATAGAAGAAGTAGTGAAAATTGATACAATCGTAAACAATAAATAACCCCTCACACCAAAAAGAAAAATACGGTAACACATCACTTTATGTAATTGAAACATTTCTACTTACACAAATTAATAAACGACAAACAGAAATCAATTAACCGGTACTAACAGTACACGTAAAAATGGTCATAAAAGTCCTCAAACATTGAAGTCAAAAACTGGAATGGTTATGGCCCGGTGCCGGCACGGCTGTGATGTACGCCCGCCGCCGGAAATCCGGCTGACGAGCGTTTTTACATCTCGCTGCTAGTGACAAACATGGCGGGGAAAATAGGCTTCTACCGATGTCGATGAAGTTTAGTTTTGTCGATGTTTTTTGAGTTTATGATGAGCAAAAAAGTAATGAGAATATTTTGTAAGGGATATTTTATAATAGCTCGGATTATGTTAGAAACAATTGATAACTTTAGTAGCCTTTTTGAATTTCCAATACGGACCGATATCCATAATATCCCCAAGTCTGAACCAAGACTTAAAAAATGGCTAGTCATTGTTTTTTCATAGTATTATGAGTATATTATTTTTGATGAAGCTTAGAAAATATGCAACTGTCCTGCTTTCTAATTACGCAACATATTTTCGTAAACGATAGAGACAAATCTGTTTCATTTTGACAGTTCAACAACATTCATTGCGTTATTTACGTTGCTCTGCAGTTTTTTTTCGAACTTACGGAGCAATGGATTAGCAATCTGTTTCAAAACGATTCAGATTCGGATTGATTTTGCATTACGTAATTAGGGTACTGCTTACCTTAACAAATCGAAAAATGTAGTTTATATTTAACTAAGTGAGAGAAACTGAAGTGGCAATAGCAATACCAATTTTTCGCCTAGGATTGTATAAAAGTTTATACTTCAAAGCCTTTCTGTTGAATGGAAAAAAAGCAAAAAGACCAAAAACACTATTTGTTCTTAAACTTTAATCACGGTATAAAATAACAATATTTGTTAATATCACTCACCAACTGGGCTTTCCTCATTCCAAAACGAATCGTCGAGTGTGTAATCGGCTTCTGTAACAAACAAACAAATGGATTTCAGTAATATGCACAATGATTTAAACTGCTGTATTCATAGGTATTAAAATATGATGGATGATGTCACAGCAGAAATTATTTTAATACAAATACACAGACACAATACACAAATTAATGGGTATAAAATAATATCAGAAAGGAGAATTATTGTTATGAAAGTGTTTGGATATAGTCGTTGCAAATCACGAGCGCGCATCATGTGACTTTTATGTCAATGACGTAAGATGATTGACATATGAGTGCTCGTGAAATTGAGCCACTATAGCACTTCACAATAATATTCAATGAATCGTAATATACTAGGTTGCAATTAACGTATTGTTACATTACTATGAACTCTTCAAAATATCCATATTTTTTTTATTTTACACGAGAATGTAATAAAAATTAAAATAAACTGTCAGATTCCCTGGGAGCAGCGTGTTACATCAGTAACATTTTAATTTTGTGATTACTAACGTAGATAACGTAACACAACCGTATTCTTGGGTGACACAACAATTGGTTAGAGATACATAGTACAGTAATAAGACTCAAATAATAATGTTACTTATAAATAAGTAGTTACAAACTGATGAAACAAACCACATTATTCAATACTACGAACAATACAGAAACCTGACATAAATAATAATTAATTAACACCAAAAACGGCAGAATTCATAACATATGAACAGATATACCTACAATAGAAATATCAACAACCAAATTATGAAAACAAACAATTATTATAATTTAAGAGCGTGTTTAACCACTGACAGCGTGACACACCAAGAGAAACCTTAACAACACCAAAACGTTACACAAATTGTACAAGACATACTACTTATCTAAACTAGCGAATATTCACATTAAAAATCTATAATGCTGACGAGCGTGTTTCCCTCCCGGCGGCAACGTGTTAGCGTGATACTCCAAGTAATAATTTTACAAGTTTCGACATTATCTGCCCTTGTTACGGAGCTTGTCAAATTTGCGCTAGACGCGAAATAATCTGCCTCCAAGCGATTACCCATTTTCAAATTGACGTTATTGAAGTTAAATCATTGCTTGTGTAAGTTATGATTATGTAAGGATTCCGGGTTTTGACGTGATGTCATGCGTGGAAATATAAAAGAGGTACTTTAGGAAAAAAGAGGTGACGCTATTCATTTTTTGATAGAATAATTTAGGCTCCATTGGATAAACTTAGGAAACTCAGATTTATTCGTATGATACCAAATGGAAGTAATTTGAGGCCTAATTCATTGACTGACGTCAGGACATTCACATAAAATATGAATAGAAGAGAAAATAACAGCAATACGCACACAGCCAAGTCACGCTCTTTAAAACACAGCCTTAAAAACATCTGCCATTTCTTTTAGCAGATCAGAACCAAAACGAACATCATAAATCAAACGAAGCAGCAAAAAATATGCAAACACAAAAATAAATAATTACCGGTAGTGACATTGCCACAAAAATAAATTATACAATGGGGTTGTTTCAAGGGGCTGGTTTTTTCGCCCATTCATCGCGGATACAGTCATTGTTATTGTAATTAACTCGTTTTTCGCGGCTGAAGTTCAGACAAAAGGTACGGTGAAAAAAAATGATACATGATGTTAGGGTTGCCAGGTCTGAAATTGATAACCGGACTCTTGGAGTACCTAATTTTATTGTAATTTGAAATCCGTAGACAAAAAAAAAATTAAGATAAAAGATTTTAATCTCTTGTGCAAGTCTATTCTATAAAAATGTGAAATGTCTATTCATCTGTTTTACAAAGTCATTATCATTTCGTTTATTTATTTTTCTGACATATAGAATACATTTTTTTTTTTTTTTTTAAGTTATAAAAAACATTTAAAAATATAAAAAATAGTGTTCCGCCGATGTCGGGAGCAGGGTCCAAGCTACCGGTGGTTAGGGCTGCAGAGATAGGAACCTCCTCACAATACGAGCCGTATCGAGAAGTACTGCCTTCTGAATCAGGCCCTTGATCCAACCGCCTAACGAGAGCCTCGAGAGATGTTGGTCGAGGCTTTCGGCCATCAGGCCATTGGCCGTTACGACAATCGGCACAATGATAGCCGAGCTCACATTCCACATGTCGACAATCTCGTGTGCTAAGTCGAGATATTTTATTTGTTTCTCTTTCTCAGCTTTCACGAGGTTCTCGTCATGTGGAATGGTAACATCAACTATCATTGCGCGGCGCGCTAATCGGTCTATCACCACTATATCAGGCTTATTGGCAACAATAGTCCTGTCAGTAATGATAGACCGATCCCAGTACAACGTGACATCATTATTATTAAAAACAATGTATATAGACAATCTGTTGTCTGACAACCCTTATCGAAGAAAAGTACTGCGTGGGACTATTAGTCATGGTGGAGGTCCATTTGTGGTGGATACCCCAGAGTTGTGTATTGAAATACAGTGTAAATTGGTATATAATATTTATTGTAAGTAAAGTGAAAGGCGTAGGAGCTATTGTTTGTGAAAACAATACTGTCTGCTCGATTGTTATTAAGAATTTAAGACTGTTTAGTTCTAATTGGAAATTTAATATAAATAAAATAGGCGAAAAGAAGGTGACGTAACGATTCACAAGTAAAACATTGAATAAAAACATATAACAACTATTTATACATATAATAACAATGTCAAGTTCAACTCAGCTAATCACGTAATGTTGGATGAAACGTTTTTTTATGAAGCCAACATTTTCGAAACAGTGACCATTTCTGCCAACATAAAAACAGTTGCTGCACTTTTACACACGAAGACCCAAATTTTTCACAGCAATTTAAGGCAAAAACAGCTTCAAAATAAGTGAGCTATCATACATAACGGTCCCAAGCAATATAAAGAGACTTAAACAATGATACAGGGAATGAAACCACCATTAGCTTTTACGATACTACAAGGGAGCAATGGAGGAGTTTGTTCACCAAATATTGCGGGCCTCGTAAGTAGATTACACCCTGAATTTGAAATTGTGTTATGAAATCATTTTTCTAATTTTATATCGTTTGCGAAGTAAAGAGCTTTAAGTTTGAATGTTTAGGCTTTTGTGTAATGTTGAAATGTGATTATTTTATATTATCTGGTTTTACCGAGTCGAGTCGCTTCGTAAGTAAGTACTTTCAATTTCAAGACAAGAAATGTGTTATTCTTTAACATACCTAATGTTAAGTTTATACAAATGTGTGACAGCTAAAAGTAGAAACCCACGTGTATGAGGTAGACTACAGACGGGTACGCATATCATGATGCCATTACCTACAAAAAACTAAATTATGTATTGAATTCCACAACGTGTAGGTGGAAAACAACAATATTATTGTTAGTACGTTTTTGAATAGTTAGGTATTAAGATCATTATTACCTAACTATTAAAAAACGTAGAAATTTGAAGATAAACCAACTCAACTATAGTTTAAGCCAACACTACCACTCTAGCACCACAAAACAAGTAAACAAAAATAAGCACACACAACTTATTTCATCCACACATTTTTCATCGCACAAAGCTGCAGCGAAACGCGACATCTATAAAAATATCATCTAAGCTGAACTTTTGAACTCACAACAACATCTCGTTACGCATTGTTGGGATATATTTCTGAAACTTTGACTCAACAACAAGCGTATGCATCAACAAGCATCGCGGACTAACTTAGCAACTGCACTAGATATTATGAATACTTCGCGTTTCGAGTTTAATAGATGATCCTTAAACGCGGAAATATTTTACAAGAGAGTTGGAACTGTTTGGGGAAAGTAGGAGGCAAAGCCTTATATATTATTATCTTGTTTAAATGTATACATATAGAACAGTTCCATAATAGGCTGAATGAGACTGATAGGTCAGGTACGCATAGCTTTAACCATGATTCTAACAGCAAAGAAAGTGAGTGATCCATACATATCCATGTTTTAATATTATTAATGGGAAAGGAACTGTCTGTCTGTTACCTTTTCACACCTAAACCACTAAACCGATTGTTATGAAATTTGACAAATGGTGGCCTGGGACAGCTACCATTTGTCAATTTTTTTTCACAATGAATTGGGTCCCTCACTGGCAAACTCTTTTCAATCAATCTGCCTAGTCTTTTCCCAACTATGTTGGGGTTGGCTTGCAGTCTAACCGGATGCAGCTGAATACTAGTATTTTACATGGAGCGACTGGCTATGTGACCTCCACAATCCACTTACTGAGTAAAACGATACCTTTTGGTAAGACTGGTTGTCAGACTTTCGAGCTTCTAACCACCCGTAGCGACTGTCGAAGATACAAGAATGACAGCCGGGACCAACGGCTTAACATGCTTTACGAGCCATGGACGAGTCTCGGTATGTTAAAATGGTCACCCATCCACGGACTGACCACGGCAAGCGTAGCTTAACCTGATCAATCGACTCGTGCGGCTGTTATTACTTAGCCACGAACCCCTCCTGCAAGCGCTTTTATAGTTTTCAAACTTGTAGAAAGGTTAAAAATACCTTTGTGACTATTTTTACAAGTCCATATTTTTTAAACTAGTCCAAAAAGAAAAGTTTTTACAGCTTGATTGACCATCGTTTTTTCATATTTTTATTGTTTTCCGAAATATGCAAAGGAATACGTAGCTACAACTAGACGATTTTAAAAAATATTCACCGTAAAGAACTGACCTAGCAAACTGATTGTCAATCGCAATATTTATGGATTCCATAGTGAACTATCAATACGCCTTTAACACATCTTAAGTACCCACAAACACTGCTCTCGTTATTAATGTCATAATAATATAGTCAATGGTGGTTGAAACTCAATTCATAGACATATAATTCCCAGGCCAGACAGTGGGTCAGATCGGAAGTGCGGCAACCATTATTGCAGGACACCGGAAGTGATTTAGAGCGGTAGGTGGCATTGGCGCCCAACGTGGGACCTTATCTATGCTTCATTGCACTGTTGGTGATGTGTTTCGGACAAATTAGTATTTATTGAGCTGTTAAAAATCGTCTTTAAAAGCTATTAAAGACTATACAGTACATCTGTTAAAATAAAAATAAATTGTGTTATTGGCGCCCGCGTGGGCCTTCTTAAATCATAATATTCCCAAACTAATTTCTCAGAAAAGCGAGAGCCAAACAATAAACAAAGCGTTATAAATTGCTATCAACAAGAGGCTTTTCTTATCGGCAGCCCTCGATCAATATTAGATTCTCAATTTACAATAGCATTTATTTATAACTACCCTACGTTCAACGCAAACGATATTGTTCAAAAATAATAAGTAGGTACCATCGAAAAATGTATCACAAAACTAATTTCCTGTACATTGTTTCAACAGGAGTTTGGTACGCGTACCCATTTCCTTTAGGTTGTTTTTTTCTCTTTTTTCTTCCCCCCAAGTGTTTCTGATTAAAATTAATTGCGTTCGAAGAAGTTAATTGTAGCGGGGAATGAACGTTTGAACATAAATTGAGTAACAAATGGAGACGCAGTAGACCGTTATTTGTTAGTTCACCCTATAATTTGTTATGCTACCGGCGAGTTAATAAATCTGAAATGGGGGGTAGATAGTGACCTGATAAATTGCACTTCAAAGGATTTCGAAAACCTGTGTTTGTACAGCTCAATACTGTTCGTGAATCTAATTTGTTCATTTTGGTTCAATGGAGGAGAGTCGTGTTTGATTGTAAAACGGTTACCTATTTAGAATGTTGGGATTATGGTTTGAATGGGTTAATTCGATTGGTTATTATTATGTGAATGTTTTTGGTCTTCAGTATTGATAACGCTACAATATTATAATTATAATGAATGAAGCTCATGAGCATTTTATTTGAAAATGCGCCACGTCTATTTATGTTTCTCGTAATAGCTGGAAGTAAACTCTCCGTAAGTATTAATTTAACATCTCTACTACACAATCTGAAACAAATCTCCTTTATTACCCATCCTCTGAACATTATTACCTCCACAAAAAGAAAGTACATTAATTTCCCCTAATTAAAATAAACGTCCCTATCAAGCTAAAATAGTATTAAGCTCAGCGCAACACACTAGAATATAAAATGCGGTGGTAACTGCGAAATCCTAAATTTTGAGCCGTCAGCTCTGAATACAGATGAGGTTTTGCGTTTACGCGGCAATCACTAATCTAATACGTACATAATTCGGTGTCATGATGCCGTTGGACGTCTACGTGTGCTGAATATGCAAAATTTTATCACATGAAATGCTAATCTGTTGCAGTTTGTCCAATAATTAAGTGGACACATTGTTATTTTACAATGAGACTGTTGATTACAAATTTAAGTATTGTTGTTATGAATAATTTTCGATGTCACTGTATTTTAAATGTTATGGTAATTCGGTTGTTTGAATTGGAACGAGCTGTTTGTGGGTTCGTTTGAAATGGGATTGAATCAATGCTTCAGTATCATCGACTTTGAAACACAATAACAATTTATTGTTTCCGTGTCATCAACACATCCCAAAATCTTTTGAACACTATCAGTAACAGACAAAACGTATAACTTTTTCATGATTATTTTAGGTTTCCATCACGCGTAGAGAAGAGAGCACTTCAAAAAGTTCAAAGGCTGGTGGCCTTTGATATTTTTAGCGGTTGAGTCTCGTTTGATGCACTGTTTCAACTGCCACGCAACACTATTGATCTAGTTTTGGGCGAAGAAATTCAACACAAGCCAGAAAAACAGCGTTACCTACTTGGAACAACATCTGTTTCCATTTTTGATTCAGTAGGTACCTCACGTCACAACACCTGATATACTCCACTCTTCATCCATACTCAAATCAGCAAGACATAAAGAATTTAAATCCACAAAACACAATACACTAGGAACAATCCGTGTGATGGGAGCAACAGATCTTTTCCGGGTTCCCGCGTTCCAAGTAATATCTTATATATTTTGACGCGCCCTCACGGAGATTATTCTAAAAGAATTGTTGGCTCGCCGTGTTGTGGATAAAAATGAAAATCTTAGCGTGATTTTCAGGGTAGAATGATATTTCGAATAATACCCGCGTTCTTCATTTCTTGATGAAATATTGTGTAGCGAATATTTTGAGAAATGTCGCCACTTATTGTGAAAGTAATTTGATGGTTTGTGATATTTTTTTTTTGTGAGTACCTATTTATTCTTTGAAGAAGATTACCTAGCTCTTGATATCTTAAATCTCACTTGTCAGTCAATGTAAATAAAAAGATAATGCCTTCCATGAATTAACTGATAAAGATTTTTTCATCTTTTATTACAAACCCATATAAAAGATGCTAAATAAAATTATGTGTTAAAAGCATAAATTTAGTGGTAAAACCAATAATTTAAATAATATGTAAATTTTTCTAAGCAAAAAATATGCTCTAAAATCGGAATGTCCTTTCGCCGCATCAAGGACTATTCACTATAAATTGAGTTACCGGTCATTCTGTAGTTATGTCGAGTTCGTTTTGTTGACACAATTGTATCAATATTGGACATCGTAACTCGATTTCTGAACGGAGTGCGCTGTCAAGTTACGACTGACGTCACCGAAATGGCGGACGGTAGGGTACGGTTTCAATGTAGAACCTTTTGTTATTGCTATTTTGATTAATAAATATGTATATTGACAAGCGTAGTGTGGAAGGCCCTTCAGCTAGAAAGACAGACGACTCCAAATAGGTGACTGGGCCACTGGTTGTGGAAGGCGGAGACCTGAGTATTATGGTGCAACTTCGGAGAGATATAGCTGTGGTCTGCGATATGTTGAGCTTATTGATTGATTTGCTAATAAAATGAGAGGTGCAGTAAAAGCCTCCACAATTTACAGAGCTAAGCAATCGTTTGGCACACCATAATCTTTTTTACCAAGGCATGGAACTAATTCTGATGAAGCTCCTGCTGATACGAGAGAAGATTATTTAAATTGTTTTTTAAACTTCTGGTGGGAAATATTTTAGTTTTATCGCATACTTAAATATAAATTATGCGTCTCGGTAAATTAATAAAAATATCCAGTTTACTTTACCATAATCGTATCGTGAAAACGCCCTGTTCCTATACACGTAGCTACCAGCTTCGGTTCGTCCCTTGTGGTTACGCCTCGTACGGCACGTCTGCTTTTAATTATTTTAACATGTCCCAACGAAATTATAACTTAATTTCTATGATTAAATTTTATTCGGATCGGATTTAAAGTGTGTTTAATTTTATGTTGGGTTAAAATTTAAGTACGGGTAAATAGAGTTGGGAACATGATTAATTTTATAATTACGCATGCAGAATGTATTATGTATGTTTTATAGATTTTCAACTAAGTTTTCTTCTCATTTACTTAATATTTTGTTGTTTGTACAACAAACACACTTTGAATTTGAAATTCAATTTGAAATTGAAAGTCTGGTTCAGATGGTTCAGATCGCTTTCGACTTAGCAGTCGATCAATTAAAATCGAACCACATGAACCCGGAATTACTTAATATTGTACAAAAATTGTATTTTGATTTGACTCCTGGTTTCATTTTTTTGGGTCAAATAACTCAACAAGAATGTGAATCAAATTAAGATTTTATATCAATCTAAATACTCCATAGAGAACTTTAATGACTTTAGTTACGAAACTGACACACCCAAGCCCAATCCCAAATAGGTAAACCCCGACACTTAATATTCTGCTCCGTTCTATTACTACACTGTCCACTCAATACACAGCCACCATTTCCAACCCAACACAACTGTTCAACAATTAACACTAAGTGTGAACGCCGCTAAGCCATTCAATTTATCCGAGAACAGCCGATCCAATCCCTTAAACCTAACCGATAAGCCCTAACCCTATCGCTGCCGCTTAGGTGTCAAAAAGACCGAACAATACATTTCCCGCGAAATCCGCTCAATTCACAACGCCTCGACGCGGATCAGGTAACAAATCACTGGACGGACCCCCCCTTCCCGTACTCCATTCCCCTCTTACGTCACAACCCCCCAACACCACTCATTTAGCTCAAAATCGTGTCACGTGCACGAAACCCGCTGTATAATTACAAAAACGAGTTTGGATTCCGTTACGGTCGGTATCATGTGTGACTTGAGTTACGATTGTTTTATAACCACTTATTTTACTTGTGAAAAGTTTGGTAATATGAAGCGGGAACTAAAAGCGGAGTGCAAATAAAAATGGACGGCCATTTTATATTTTTCGAGTTTGAATGTGGGGTTTTGTAAATTGAATAATAGTGTGGATATGGGAATTTTATTAGAGAATTAAAGTTTCTGGAAAGTTTATTATGTAAGTTTATATTCTAGAAATTGTTTCATCTACTTCTAGCAACACAGCATACATGCTAGGATAAGGTACAAGAGCCGTGGCTACCTGCCGAAATTGCTTAATTGACTACATATTGTAATGCTTGACGCTCGACCATCACTCAACTGAAGTGCCGCTCGACGTCCGTGTCCACTCAACTAGTTCACACATACCCAACACAGCAGATGGCGCCACCACCCTCCGTCGATTTTATAACAAAAATAAATTCCACTCCTCTGAAAACATTTTCCTTCGCCGTATTTAAATTACAAGCACTTCATCACTCCGTAAAATATATTTTCTGAACTACCCTTTCTCAACAATCCCGTCTAAACAATCTTAACGAACATCGTCCAATGAATCACTCTATCAAACGGTACGCAAATTCGATGCGAGCTATTAGAACAAACTGTGTTGTCGCCCAAGTTTGTACCCAAAAACACCTTAAATGCTATATTCGGTTATTCCTTAGGGAACCCGAAGTCCGTAATTATGTCACAGGGGGCGGGGGGGACGGATATGAAATGACAAAAGACGTATTGGATATCACCGTGATAGAATACCGGTACTGCGACCGGGTTTTCTCCGTTATCGTACGAGATGTGTCAATATTTCCCCGGATTTTTTGTTCGAAACGATAAATCGGTTGGTTTTTGTTTCGTTTTTGGGAAACGGTTTTGGGATTGAAGGCCTGGGCTTGGATTTGTTAGGTACCGAATTTTGGTGGGTTGCAGCGGCAGGGTTATTGAATATGGACGTTTTTTTTAGTGCCAGTTCGAGTGTATCGTAGATAGAGAGATATCCGACAGTAAAGCCCACTTCCCCAGATTGTGAATAAACAAGAATTTTCTGTTTTTTACTTGACTGAGAGCTGATTTTCCCTGTAAGTACCTGTATTGATTTTGATAGTAATTATAAGTTGATGCATTCCGATGTGAAATTTATTGTTCTTTACGACAAAACATGTCTTTCTAACATAGTTTATTACGGTCCAAATTATTCCTACCCGCACTATAACACCCATAACCAAATTATCAACTTTCAAACAGCATTGCTAAACTTCCCACAAAACTGCGTAGACAGATCTACAGCCCTGTTTCAAACCACCCTTTACGAAACTTCTCTTTCTATAAACGGATTTAACAAACGGGTATCCAGATTAACTTTTCAGACCTCAGAACTTTCTATAATTGTTAGGTGGGCGAACTGACGGATGATTAGGACCTGAGTTGATCCGTTAGACCTTTGAGTTCCAATCTGTTTCAACGGGTTATTGGAGATAATGTCAGCTTTGTGATAAAGATTATCTTGATTTGAGAAGTGTGGTAGAAAAATCTATAATTGGAAATTGAGCAACTTCATCTTCGAACATTTACTATCAGACGAAAATGGTATCTATAGGTAAGTATAGTTCTCGTTTACTTATACCCCCAAAAATATCGAAGTTCAAATTAATGTGATTGGCAGCAACGCCAACGTCCTCCCGTCTGTGAATAACTACATATTGTATTTTTGACTGGCCAATATTGGCTGTACGCAATGCAGGGTCACGAATGATTGAGTTTTTAGGGTTTTGTACCCAAAGGGTGCCAACGGGACCCACTGTCCGTCATCAATAAGGCTCCACTGTCCGTCCGTCTTTCACAGAGCTGTATTGTTTTAACCGTAACTGACACTTGCAATTTTTACAGGTTGTGTACTAATATCTTAAGGGCACGTTCTTTACTCCGTGACTAATATGAACACGTTAATAAAGTGAAAAATTCAAGTTACAAACTCACAATGTTTTTAAACAACCTTTCCAACGACACCTTACAACATGGGAAAAATGAGAAAAAAAAAAACATTTATTTTGCCACTTTGTCGGCGTGATTAATATTGCCCAACAACAGCTTTCTAGTACAAAGCGTTTCTGAGGTAAGCCGCGGACAGATGCACAGACAAACAGACAGACGGACATGGCGAACTAAGGGAATAAGGGTTACTTGTTTGCTACGGAACCCTAAAAAACGGTCCGCAATTTCGGGTAATCCATTGACACGTAGGTACCTACATTGCTATACCCTAATCCCAAGTGCCACATCTTAAAATCCTTACCCGGAAAAGTTTCGAACTGTTCAATAGGACGTAAAAACTTTTTGAGGTGGTTGTTAAAAGTTAGGATGTAAGCAGAAGTCGAGGTAGACCCTAATTAGCCGGCACGCTTACATAACAATTAATCAAACTTTTGAGGTCCGAAAGTTATCTATCGAGGGCGCTTTTGGAAATCTATTTTGTGAGAGAATTTTGTAGACGATTTCCACTTTTTAATACCTTTTGTAATTTTATAGGTATTTCTCTTAGAAATTAACGAATGTGTGTTAGTATGGCAGTTATATTCAGAAGATCCGTTCATAAATTTACATTTTTTTGTTTATTTCTGGTACACTAGCTACCCATTAGTGAAAGAATTTTTGAAATCGGATTATTGGTTTCGAAAATTACCCCCCACAAACAAACTCCAAATTTAACCTCTTTAATTATATTAGTATAGGTTTATTAGTTGTGGATCCTGAAAGCCTAATAACACTAATTCCTTGCGTCAATCATATTGCCTTTACAACAGCAAGAAAATAACAGCAAAAAATAACCTTGTACAGTCTAACTTTAGTGTAGGACAGAAAATGTAGTAGGTAACGTATTAAACCTCCTAAAATCTAATATCGGCACATTGTATCTCCATACATCTCGGTATTATGGAGGTCATATTCGCCGCCATTTTGGATTCGCTGACCTTAAAGGGTCCTATTCTGACCATCAAACACGTCAGCTAAATATCGAAAGATTAACTTTTAATATAATTATTTCATGGATATTCATGCTTTCGACCAACTTAAGTTACTTACATAGAGTAAGGTAGAAATCCTAACTTTGTACTTGATATTTTTAAAGACTTTCGGATTCTATTGGCCATTAAAGTTTTAGAAAGTTGCTGTCAATGTTCATAATGCTGGTCTTTGTCTTCACTTTTATTAGTAGCCATCTTTAACTAGACATGACAAAATGGAAAAGAATGCTTCTTTCCACCAGCGGATCTTAGGACCAAATTAAACATCTTGTAATTAACCACTTAAAATGCTAAAATTACCGCAACTAATGAGGAGTCCTCACTAATTATGTCTACGACCTCGCCTTCACAGAAATTAGTTCATTTTCCTTCACGCAAAACCAAAAATCGTCTACTATCGAACGCTCGCATCTTGAAATTGTGACCATTATCATCGTTATAGCTCTCAGAATACGGCTACTAAATCAGGTAGCAAGCATGCCACCATGCTGAACGAAACTGAATCTTACAGCTCATAACATAAAGTCTTCATTTGATTGCAGGTTCAAAATCGTATGTATAGAGGATGATTTGGCCGGTCGTAAGCAATTTCCAAATTGGATTTCGTTAGGGTAAACGCACCCGGGGCAAAATGCGATGTTTCATTAAAACTTGTCACTTTATCGTTTAACGGGCCCTGTGATGTGGTTCCAGCAATTATTAGTTAGTAATTATAAATTTAATTATAGTTTAGTGAGTAATTTAATGTAAAAATGGGGTCCGCCGGAAAGACTTGACAGTTTGGAAGGCTTTTATTTGAGAGACTTATCAAAATATCACAAAGAAAATGTGACAGTCTTACCAACTAGTTTTTGCTGAAACTCCCTAGAATTTAAATAAGAAGAATAATAAAAAGATAAATTAATTTATGCGATTCATTGTCAAGACATCTGACTCATAGTTTAACAAAATAATTGAAACCATTGTTTGTAGTCATCTAAGCTATATTAAATGAGTTTATCGTCAATTCAGTTTTAACAAAACAAAAGAAATACTCACAAAAAAAAAATTTACTATTATATTTAAATCTCCAAAATACACTGACTCTAATCTCATAGATTACAATTAAACAGACGTAAGTAGCTCTCCCTAAGATGACATCAAGTAATGAAGCAAAGAGGAACATTTTTCTTACATTAATTCGATTGAAACTCCTAATTAGTTTGCTCAATTAGTGGAATTACTATCGAGAGACTGAAGGTGACAGAATTCAGGCAGTTATGTCACTAGTTTATTGGAGATGTCTGGTTTTTGTGAGAGCCTTAATTAGCTAATGATTTTTATGATCTTACTTTCTCCTAGAACAGTTTTTTATATCAGTAAGTGAGCTAGCAAATACTTCGACCGACGTTAAGCAGAAGAATTCTGCGTACCGAATTAAAATCTGATGTAATTATCGTAGAGTTACAACTACCTTGGATGTACCATCAATGTCATTGTCATTAATCATCACTGAGCTCAGTAGCATGAGTATTGGATGCCGAGTTAATGGAGCGAGCGTAAATAACATCAGCTACGCGGACGATATGGTGCTGCTGGGCCCAACTGCTGGGGCTATCAGAGATTTGCTCAAAGTGTGTGAGACTTATGCTGCCTCACACGGACTTATTTATAATGTCACTAAGAGTGAATATGTGATCTTTAAGGCCGCTGGTAGGTGTCCGGACTCTGTTCCAGAAATAATAACGCTGAATGGGCTCCCGTTGAACAGAGTTTCAAAATTCAAATATCTTGGACATTTCATCACCGATGACCTTAAGGATGACATAGACATTGAGAGGGAGCGTAGGGCACTAGCGGTCAGAGGAAACATGTTGGCCCGTAGATTTGCTCGATGCTCTGACCAAGTAAAAATTACTCTTTTCAAGGCCTACTGTCAGAGCTTTTACACAAGCAATCTATGGGTCAACTACACTAAGAGATCGCTGGATGTCCTGCGCGTACAATATAATAACGCTTTCAGGGTGTTGTTGCGACTGCCCCGATTCTGCAGCGCCTCAGAAATGTTTGCTGAGACCCACACCGATGGCTTTCAAGCCATAATACGCAAAAAAACCGCGTCGCTGCTGAGCAGAGTGCGGTGTAGTCGCAACTATATCCTGAGAGCTGTGGCGGAGAGTTATACTCCTAATATTAGGCATTTTATGCGGAGGTTGATCAGGTAGGAAATACTCGTATGTGTGTTTTGTTGTCTGGTCGATCTCTGCGTGCCCTGTGCTTGTTGTTGTTGTAGTTAATTTTGTTGTAAACAAACTTAACTACTTTGTAATTGCTACTAACACTAGAATA
Source organism: Xanthia togata (assembly GCA_963853775.1). Taxonomy (NCBI): domain Eukaryota; kingdom Metazoa; phylum Arthropoda; class Insecta; order Lepidoptera; family Noctuidae; genus Xanthia; species Xanthia togata. The sequence goes on along the minus strand of OY970802.1, from coordinate 2,435,553 downwards.
TAAGTTGTATTGTCATACTAACACAATATAGATCACTGTTGTACGAAATAAATGTTTTTTTTTTAAAATTAATAATGCGTCAAATGCGTATGTGTGTTTTGTTGTCTGGTCGATCTCTGCGTGCCCTGTGCTTGTTGTTGTTGTAGTTAATTTTGTTGTAAACAAACTTAACTACTTTGTAATTGCTACTAACACTAGAATATAAGTTGTATTGTCATACTAACACAATATAGATCACTGTTGTACGAAATAAATGTTTTTTTTTTTAAATTAATAATGCGTCAAATGCGTATGTGTGTTTTGTTGTCTGGTCGATCTCTGCGTGCCCTGTGCTTGTTGTTGTTGTAGTTAATTTTGTTGTAAACAAACTTAACTACTTTGTAATTGCTACTAACACTAGAATATAAGTTGTATTGTCATACTAACACAATATAGATCACTGTTGTACGAAATAAATGTTTTTTTTTTTAAATTAATAATGCGTCAAATGCGTAGACAAAAGGTCGAAACACGTCATAAGTATCTATCAAACCAAAACATAAATGCTGATTTGCAGCACTGTTTACATAGGTGGGTACGGTGGAAGTGACTCTTGAGGAGATCTCGTTTAACAGTAACTCAGCTACACCTAAAACTTACAAAATATTTAGATTCGACAGAAGAATTGAGATACAGGAATGTGTTGAAATGAAAGGCGTGATGTTACAGATAATACTTGCTTGCTTGTTAGCAGAAATAGGTACGTTGGTGTAGTGATTTTATAAGCTACTTCAGCTAGCATCAGCCCTATTATTTTATTACTAAATGTAAGCAGACAAACTGACTCGGACAGAAGAAGTATGATAAGCTAGAAAGTTTTCAAAACTATCAAAATCTGGGGTTCTTCCCATAACAATCTACAGCTCTACTACTTAACCCAAAACAACAAAAACAAGCGGTAGTTGAGCGTCAAACACAATTGCGTTACGCTAATCAAACGGCATGACACGCGATCTGTCGTGACGCGCCCTATAACGATGCGCGCTAACTAGAATGGCACACGAAACGATTTTGCGCTTCATGGTATTGGCAGGAGCGTGTATTGCATGAATAGCTCTATGAAAAACAATAAAAGAGAGAAAACCACAGGCGTTTACTTTCAATACCTTTTGGTCCTTAAATCTGGGGTTACGGTAGTGCCCCCGCCAAGACGAGCCAAGCGAAGCGCAAGGGCACTACCTACCTTTTCTCGAAGCGCTTCGTCGTTTTTTTGAACCCTCATAACTTGGGTTTGGATTATACCACATAAACAAAAAAAATCTGGATATGATTTCAATAGTAGATTTATTAAACATATAAAGTTTCAATTGCATAGCTTTTAAGCTTTAGATTTTATTGATATCTAAAAAAAAACGATTTCGTCACTGACTCACTCACTGATGATCATCAAAATTCTTAGGGTACTTTCCTTTAGTCCTAGAAAGGTGAAAAATATATTCACTGTTCATTACTTTTCTGTTATAAGTTATTACATAGTTAATTATTCATTTATTTAGTTAATTATTTATCATGTAGAACCAAGCTTTTAACTACACGCCCCACCAATAAATAATAAAACAATTTTTGTCATGATTTTATTTTACCACTGCCACTGTCAGCGTCATTAATATGTATACCCATACCAAACTACAGTTTTCTGGTACTAAGTGTCTCAAAGAGAAAACACACGGATGGACATGGCGAAACTATAAGGGTTTCCTTGTTGACTACGGAACCCTTAAAACAGAAAGAAACGCATCTTTATCAATGATTTAAAATGTCTTATACAGGTACACAGTGCTCAATTTTCTTGAATATCCCAAACAAACAACCATTCAATCAATCCCTGCAGATATAGAGTCAGACTGACCAAAAACTATCTTAACCACTACAACAAAAAAATAGGAGACTATAAATTGACTAACAATGTATTCAGTTATACGTCAGCAGATTAACAAAATGAACAAACCTCATAAAAAATGAAAATCAGATAACCCAAACAAAACGAGCAATACCTACCACTGTAAGGGCCTCAGCATCTTAACAAAAACATAAAACGTCGGAGCACACAAGTTGAACGAATGAAATGAAATGAATGGAAGAACGAATGGTATTGTTCACGCAATCATTCCCCTGGGTGTGTTTTATTGCGCCATTCTTATCGTTTTGTTATTGTTGGCATTTTTATGAAAACACTCTGATTTAAGTTCCCTATACTTGTTTTCAATTGAAACTACTCGTGCAAGACAAAAATAATTGCTTTTCTTTTATAATAATTTTTCAGAACCTCCTCAAATTTTTCACTCTCATTTTAGATCCGTATTGACAGCTGTAACTGGCAATGTGTTTATCCAAACATTTTTGGTAAGAAAACAAAGGTAAGAAATATTTGTGATGTTTTCAGGATCTGTTTTAGTTTTGTTTCCTATGCTGCTTATGTAAAGCTTAGCCCGCTTCTTCCATGTCAGCACAAGCGAGATTTGTAAGAAACGCTAGCCAGTGGTCAGTCAGCGAGGCTAGCAGCAGGGGCCCTACCACGACCTCTTTTAGCAGTATGGTTTTAATCTTACTTGAGCGTGGGAAAGAGATGGAGCTAGACGTCCTATATAGCTCCACTTTTTTCTCGCACTGAAGTAACATCAAAATAATACTGCTTAAAGAGGTCGTGGTTGCCCCCCAGGACTGGCTGAATACTTCGAATGTAAGGACATAGTATATATATCAGCAATCATGGTACTTATGTCTTTTAACATACCCCAAATTTATTTTGCAATTATTATACTCCCTTAACTTTCACAACAAAGCCAGAGTATAATTATAAATGTATAATATTAATAAATGCCATAAAAACTTTTTCAAATCTCGATTTGAAGCACCTTGTCTCTCCAACCCACTCCCAATGGGAACCTCAAGTCTTAAAAGGTATATCGACCGCCATAATTACCAAACTCAGCTAAAACAATACCATTTTTCATAATTAACTTTAAAAAAACGCTGTATGGAGTTTTATGTCCCCTAATCCCATCGCGGCCATTAAATCGTCATCAGGAGGATCGGAGGCAATTTTTCTTAATTACCTGAATCGGTTTTGGAAAGTACCATCTGAGTACCTTGACTGGAACTTATCTCTTACAAATGATTAATGAACAAATAGACTAGAGTGTTTCTTGATTATTCTTTAATATCTTTTACTAATCAATCACCTCAGCCGATCACTGGACATGGTCGAAGTTGGGCCACTAAGCCCGATTCATGTCGTATCAAAATTGGTCCATTGTATCAGGTTATGTCAGAGCTTTTGCATTTTGTACTCAGAAGCCTCTATTTTTTCAAGCATTAGGATTATTTACACATCTAATGCTTTCTCTTGCCTGAATCAGATACGACGGTGATCGTAGGGCCAATTTCGTAGTTGGTCAAAATCAAAATGGAGTGGGAAGTAATCGGTAGTTTAGCCAAACACCAGACAGACAGAAAAAAATCCCCATTCATTATAATAAGTACTTTGGAAGTTATGCAACAAGGTGCAACAAGGTCTTAATCACAGCCATTTTACCCTTATTACCCAAAACACTGTAGGAGAAAAGCCCATCACTTTCCTTAATAATATGAACAAAAAACCGATTCTCTCATTAAGCCTTCAGCAGAACGGGTCGCTGGTAATACCCGGTTACCCGGTTATTTCTCCAACTTTTTAATTCGACCGCTTCGCCCGGATTACCGGTTGTGACTGGTTACGCCCGGACGAATTTCCAGGCGTTTTAACCGGGCTTTAAATGTCAGTGTACCTTTTTATACTGTGGGAACGTAACCTAATTATGTTGGATCAATTTTTATGTTTAAACTTTGCACGAGGGCAGATCCGGGTGTAATTTGTGAGGGTTTTTTGTTTCTAAAAGATAAAGATAAAGATATTTTATTTCGCAAATATGGGTACATTACATGGTGATACAGGGAATAGGTTCCGCCATATTTTACCAGCAGGCTTGCAAAAGTTACAAAAATTATAAACGAAATCCACTAAACTAATCTATTACATTTTAACAAACAGATCAACAAAAATCAAACATAAATCTTATTTTTAAACATTACAAACGGTAAGTTACAAACTTTTTTTCAGTTATGAATTCTGTTACGCTGTACCCTTTGACGGTCAAGAAGCTTCGAAGCCTTTCTTAACACTTTGCGGGACACTAAACGCCTATAAACGTGATAACAATAAAACTTTTATTGTGTCTCGTTCAGTGTCCCGGAAAGTGTTAAATAACGATAACGGCAATAAAATCCTTTCCAACTTTTTGGTATTTAATTTATCATATACTAGCACTTTGCCCGCGGCTTCGCTCCCGTGGTCTTTCCCGCGGAACCCGTTATTTCTCCCGGGATAAAAAGTAGCTTATGTTACTCCCTGAAAACTAAGCTTTCTAATGGTAAAAGAATTTTTCAAATCGGTGCAGTAGTTTCGGAGCCTATTCGGTACAAAAAAACAAAAAAATCTTTCCTCTTTATAATATTAGTATAGATGTCCGGAATCATGCCATAAAAACTTTTGCGTATTTTAGTGCTGTCTTAGAGGACTGAGACACATTAGGGTATTGTCGCGTCTATTACGTAAAACTACATAGGCCAGACGTTTAAAACGATTTGGGTTCAACCTAACAAACACCGCTACTTCTAGTATGTATAAACATGATAAAGTCAGTATTTTATACTGTTTAAGTACTCGTATGAACCAGGACTAAATGTTTTGGTCTGATTTGAATTCAGGCTGACCCGAAAATAACTTTTCTCTTTCATTTTTAATACCTTTAACATAGTTATCTAAGAGGAGCTCCTGGCTAAGTAATAACAGCCGCACGGTTCGATACATCAGGTAAGGCTACGCTTGGCGGGGTTGGTCTGTGGATGGGTGACCATCTTAACATACCAAGATTCCTCCGTGCCTCGGAAAGCACGTTAAGCCGTTGGTCCGGGCTGACATTCGTGGATCTTTGACAGTCGTTACGGGTCGTCAGAAGCCCGAAAGTCTGACAACCAGTCTTACCAAGGGGTATCGTATTACCCATTGACTGAGTTTTGGAGGTTAGATAGGCAGTCACTCCATGTCAAATACAGTATTCAGCTGCATCTGGTAAGACTGGAAGCCGACCGCAAAATAGTTGGGAAAAGGCTAGGCAAATTGATTTTATCAGTTCTCTAAAATAACTACTCTTTTAGCGTAAAATAAAATTTATTTCTGTAAATTGGTTAAAAAAACTAGACGACTTTGGAGTTTCCTAACCGACTACTCTGAGAAGAAAGACCGAAATAAACTCAGAGGATGCAGCCTTTTTTAAAGTCCAGTCTTAGTCAGGCCATATACGGACCATGCACGTTGAATGATCTCATGGGGAAAGAACCATACAGATTTTTTTACCCAGAAATATATTAAGAGTCCTATTACATTTTTTTACGGAAATTCATAATTTTTGACCATGTAATTTTCAGCAGCAGTAAGATATTTTAATAATTTGATTATAATAACTATAGTGCCATTCTTTTTCTTGTAAGTTGGAGTTACACATTATTTTCGTGTAATTTGCTGAATTGACGCGGAATATAAAGTACTGTCACTGTAGATCGAAGTTTTATATCATATTGGTTTATTTGATTTAATTGTTTATTTGGAATATAATTGACATGAAAATCAAGAAATTTATTGGCTTTCTTTACGAATTTTCCCTGAAAACTCAAGGAATATAAAGAAATTCTAGAACTCCAATAAACAAGTAAAACATTAAAATTATCGTTTAGTAACTTTCGCATTTATTTGTACTGAATGAAACAATGTGAATTTGATCGTCAAAATTCCATTGCCGACGTTTTTCCTTGTAAAGTGAGTTCGTAAAATATTCATAGTAAATTACATGACAAGAAAAGTTAAAATGTGTAATTCCAACTTACAATAAAGAGAATGGCACTATCGTTATTCATAATCAAATAATTCAAATATCTTACTGCTGCAGAAAATTACAACGTCAAAAATCATGAATTTGCGTCAAAAATGTAATAGGACTCTTAAGACCGCTATCGTTTTACAAAGCAAAATACAAAGATTAGACGAAAGGATGTTACTTAAATCGCAATACCAGCGGCAAAATAGAACACCAAAGGCATCGACGAAATATCTCTTCGATCAGAAAAAGCCAGCTATTCGACACACACTTTCGAATCGGACGCGTGATAGCAATAAAAAATATCGCTTCGAGTATGACAAATTCAAATCACATTTGTAACATTCCTCGTATGGGGCGAAGCATTTGCGAAAAACTTTGATCGTTCAAGTGCAGTTGAAAGGTTTGGCGTCGCTCGATGAAGATCGGGCGTTTTCGGGTGACGTTTGTAAGAAAAGAATTTCGGGTTTGATCGCAGTTTTGTTTCGATAAATGTTTAGGAATGGTGTTGAAAAGGCATTCTTTATTTTGTACTTTCATAGGATTTGTTAAACTGCTCAACTGTCGATTTTCCTTTAGAAAGCGATAACAATAAATATTATATTGTGTCTCGTTAGTGACAGTTGACTCTTAAAAAGGTAGCTGGGACCGACTGGATGCAGAAGGCGGAGAACAGGGTGTTCTGGCACAGCCTGGCAGAGGCTTATTTCCAGCAGTAGCCTGCGATAGGTTGAGTAAACTTTAAAGTTGTTTAGAATGATTTTAATTGAATCTATTTAGTATTTCAGAATGATAAGTGCACATTTCTTAAAATGTGTAGAATAAAAACCCTTAGCCAACTAAACAGACACAAATAATAAATACATAAAAATCAAAGTGCATCGACATGATTTTAACAAATAAATAAACACATAAATTGCAAACCAGTAGCAGAATTGTTAACAAAGCCACAGTCATTTTATTCAACAGTACCACAAACATAATAATATAATAGGTGTAGATACAAAATATACAAACGCAAATTTGTAATATTTTCACACTTAATTATTATTATTATTACAGCAATATTGAATAGTTACATAATACAGTGAAATACGTTCGGTTCGGAAGTCCATTTGAAAGCGTGGCCGTCGCTATTCAGATAGATTCCATTCAAATTGATGTGCCCAACAAAATGTATAAGTAACAGAACTAGATTCTATAGGCATCTGTGATTTTATATTTAACGATAGCTAAAAGGAAGAATTCTGGATTATAAGGTTGGACAAAATGGTATATTGTCATAGTTAGAAAATAATTTGCAAATCATAGATAGCAAAATTAAAAGCCAAATTGGAAGGGAAATTGTGTATTAATAGGCATTATCTCTTTTTACCTAACTTTTACCGTATCGTACCGTACCTATCTGACCTCCACAGCCCAGTTACTGGGTTTTGGAGGTCAGACAGGCAGTCGCTCCATGTAAAATAATGGTATTCAGCTGCATCCGGTTAGACTGGAAGCTGACCCCAACATAGTTGGGAAAAGTCTAGACAGATTGAACAGAACATAAGATAGACCCATTGTTTTTTGTAAATATTATTGCACAAGTAAGTGCCTGAATTATCTATTGCCGGGAAAAGGCTAGGCAGATTGATCTCTCTTACCCGACTACGGCAAGGCAACAGGAAGGGTTATGATTTTAGCAGTCTATGTACGAGTATGTATGTATGTCTGTTTGTATTTACGTGTGTTCCACCGTAGCGCATAAATTACTCAACCGATTTTGATGAATGATGGTAACAATAGATTCGTAATAAAAGTACGGGTGACAGAAGCAATAAAAATTCTCCCTAAATTTAATATGATGAGCTTTACACGTAAACTTCTGACCTCGATAAAAGTTAAATTGAGATAATCATGACATGTTTAGTATCAAAAGAAAGTTATTGATGAGCACATTACAAATAAGTATACTTATCATATTGTCTAAGTAAATAAATATGTTTAAATTGTTATAAACAAACAAAAGTGGGACTACGTACGTACTTCGCGGCTGTAAAATTAATATTATACAACAAATAAAAAACATGATTTAAAATGATACCGACGCGTAGTTAATCAAACCTTAATAATATCAAGCGATAAAACGAGAAAAGTATAAAATAAAAAATTAAGTTTAAACACTGTAACCCGACTACGGAAAAATAAAAGTACAAAACATGAAAATTTATCAGACAGAAATCAAGACATAGGTCCAACAATGGTCACGGCAAAGCCGTTGTCGTATGCCATTATATTGTTGTAGGTATTCCTGGCACCCACATGGTGTCAGGAACACCTACAAAAATCCATAGTCCATAATCGGGTTACAGTTTTTTTTTTTTTTATAGGACTTCCTTGGAGTCTGGACTAAAATAGTCTTCCAGGTATTTTGTGTTGGGCTTTGATAGCTACGCCACAGTATTTTACTTTTGCAGCTATCATCGTGTCTTTTGTTAAGTTATACCTAAATTATATATAACAAACATTTTTTTTTAATTATTATTATTTGCTCGTACTGTCTCACAGTTGGGCTAAGGGCTCCCTCCATTCCTTCGATCGGTCACGATTCTGCGCTACTTCTTTCAAATTTATTATTAGGCATTGTTCTTAAAAAAAGAACACTAAGAAGCAAGTAATTATTATAATAAGCAGCATCTACAAAGCACAATAGGTAACCTTATTACAAAACCAAAACATCGTGAGTTCCAGTGCAAACAAATTTATTTTCTTCCCAAAACCAACAGTGAAACCTAAATAGCCCCAAGATAGCCCCTTAACAAACACTAACTACAATATAAATATGCAACCAAACTTTCCGAGCCATTACGCGAACGAAATCGTAAACTAAAGAGTAACCCACAGGCTACAACTACATATTTATGAGGATAAAACATAATAAACAAACCTTCAGTTTCGATTACAGACCTTATAAGAAAATCCATTGCAAATTGAACCTTATGCAGTTAGGATAAGGGTGGGAGCTGAGATATTGTGAGGGGCTAGCGAAGTGAAGACAGTGCCGATATGCTCCAGAACGTTCCCTTTGTTTGCTACCGATTGTTTTCTGTCATTGTACAGTGCTGTGGATTTTTAGGGATCCACGAGTGGGGATATGATACGGTTGAGTGAGCATGAAGAATAGACAGAAAATCGTTAGGTTCCGCAGAACATTCATACATTTTTAATCGATTTATAAGAGGCCGCATTCTTTAATGGGGACTGCATGTTTTTAACGCATTTGTATATTTGATTTTCGATCAATATGTGGTAACTTGACTATCAAAATTTTTGAAAAATTCATCAGTTGGTTCTATGTAATCAAAAGTCAAAAGATGTGAAGTGATGTGAAGTGTAATGTGTCAAAAGTCTCAGCATCCGAAACTCTGTAAGAAGCTACCTAAGTTTAATAGAATTGTTTGAATTTTCTATTAAAACAAATCTACTCCTAATACATTATTTCTTTGAGACTGAGCTTTCAACAGAACCAACATGCGGAACCCGAGTGTTGTCAAAATCGTAAGAATCACGTACTGCAACATTAAATTTGGCAAACAGTAAATCAAATAATATTTTTCCTAAAAGAATAATGGCTTAAATAAAAGAACTTTCACCATTAAGCGCCGTATGTTGCAAATTCATGGAATTTATTGGTGGTAATAATTCTTTTATGTAAAATTATGTAGCTTTTTCCTTGCCAATTTATAAACGTAAGAAAAGTTTTGTAACGCAATGAATTGTTCTTAGGTCACGCTCATAAATCTACAACAAGATCTTATTTACATTTTTTTTTTCTTAAAAATCGTAAAATCATCCATAAATTCTAAAGAATTTAGGTGATCATCATGCATATTTGAAAAGTATAACCTTACAATTAAACTCCTTAGATCAAACGCTATAAAATCATACAAACATCTCCACGCTTTCGATTTTCGAATGTGGGGGATACGTTTTACAGACGTAGATCGACTATAAAACGTCCTCCATCCTCATATCCACAATACACAAAAACAACACACAAAAAAAGTAATGCGTCTAAAACTGCCATCAAAATACATACGGAATCCCCACTGCCAGTCCGCATCGTCGTACCTCCACGATATAAAAATGTACACAACTCCGGAATGTTATTTTCTTAAAACTGTTTACCTCGCGATTCTCGGCATATGGACAGTTTCGCTTCCCTGGATTTTCTACGTTTATAAAGGTTTTTAAAATTAACGTGGTCTTTAAGAAATTGTTTGGAAGTGGTGGCATAGTTAGTAGCTAACGGTAAATTAATAAAGGGGATGTAGTTAGGAATAGTTCGCTGCAGACTTTAGTGGTTTCAAGTTTTTGCTGTATATCAGGTTTTATTAAGGATAACTTGGGTTATGCGTTGTGGTGGAGTACTTAACTTTGGGATGAAAATTTCAGTAAAGATGGTTTTATTGGTGCAGTTGAGCTTCTAGTTTATTAATAATTCTTGCATGGAACAAATTCATATTTGTGAAGGACAAATGTTTTGTAATTAATGGGGAAAATGAAACGTATTTCTGGCTCTGGCTCTACCTTTACGTACCTGGCTTATTGTGCACTTTTATAATTTATAACATAACGTTATTTTGGTGGACGTTCACGTCCACGTCACGGTATCACCATAACGCAGGGAAGTAAATTGAAATTAAAAACTACGATAGGAACTAGGAATTTTCTTATATTTTCTGCCTACTTAGTATTAATTCCGAGTGACTTATAACGAACATATTATAAGTTTGTAATTATTTCTAAACATAATACCATCATATTAACAATACTTTAATAAACTGGTAAACCAACTCATACACTCGAGAGCAATGAATCCAGGTCACATAAAGAATCCTAAAAATCTCGGAAACTAAAAATGCTAGGTTAATGCAATAAATTGTATTTAATAGACAATGTAATACTTCTTAAATGAAGGTATTAAAACTTCTTAGTTATTGTAAAGTTATATCATAAAAAAATCAAATTTGAAAAAGGGCCACTTTCGAAGATGGAACTACGAAATTACAGCATTTGGTTTTGCTTTTGTTTGTAATGTCATTTATGTGGGTACATAAACCATGTTGATAGTGCTCTATATTCATTATTCAAGCTGAAATTATGTCGCTTACGCCTGAAGAATGCACCAGAATACTTACAATGCTGGAAACCGGCCGGAGTCAGCGCGATACAGCCAGGACTGTCGGTGTGTCGCTGTCAACAGTACAAAGAGTTCTCCGACGTTACGAAGAAACTGGTTCTAACCTACGCAGACCAGGAACGGGCAGAACCAGGTGTACCACAGCACGAGAAGACCGATACTTGGTGAACACCATGCTTCGAAATCGCTTTCTTACAGGAACTGAACTCACAAATCAGTTTCGACGCCTCGGAGGAAGTAACCCAAGTGCATGGACAGTAAGACGTCGGCTTGCTGAATCTAACTTAAAACCCCTTAGACCTGCAAACGGCCCTAAACTGGAGCGTGGGCATCGTATTTCAAGACTAAGATATGCCCAGAGCCACGTAAATTGGAGTATTGAAGATTGGTCAAAAGTTATGTTCTCCGACGAATCAAAATTTATGCTCTACAAGCACGATGGAAGACACAGAGTGTATCGAAGACCAGGGGAAAGATTCAAGCAAGCATGCATCGAAGAAAAAGTAGCCTACGGTGGTGGGTCTGTACTTGTGTGGGCCGGAATTTCTTCTGAAAGTCGCACAGAGCTGGTGATCATAGAAAACGGCTCTTTAACTAGCGAAATATATGTGGAAGAAATCCTCAATGATCACGTTGGTCCATTTATGGTCAATTTAGGTGAGGATGCTATATTTATGCATGACAATGCCCGACCTCATACAGGTAGGATTGTGAACATTACTCGTATGGAGTGGCCAGCGCGCAGCCCGGATATCAACCCGATCGAGCATGCTTGGGACGAGCTAGGCAGATGCGTAAAACAACGAAACCCTCCCCCAATCACGCTTCGTGAGCTCAAAATTGCTCTCACAGAGGAATGGGAGAATATTCCCCAAAATCGTATAAGGAACTTGGTGTACAGCATGCCAAACCGCGTAAACGCAGTAATGGAAGCACGAGGAGGCAATACGAAGTATTAAAATTCAAGAAAATCGTAATAAAGTTCAAAAATTTCATGTTTCCTATTTTTGTTTTAAGGAGAGATCAGCAGTTTTTTTTCTTTATGTAATTTTGTGTTAATAAAATGTATGGTGACTCATATTTTTTTTACTTTCATTTAAGGAGTATTACATTGTCTATTAAATACAATTTATTGCATTAACCTATCATTTTTAGTTTCCGAGATTTTTAACATTCTTTAAGTGACCCGGATTCATTGCTCTCGAGTGTATTATAAGTTAAATTCGAAATGTATGCAGTCTACATCTCCATACTGTGATATGCTAAGCAAGTGTTAATACCACCTCTTAGAATGAAGATACATGACGTCATTAATCATGGCGACTGTTAGTTGCCTTACAGTGCCAACTGGACAATCTAGACTAGACCGTCTCGAGGTCATACTTAAGGGGGATGCGCTAAGGTAGCAGGCGAAATTTAAACTTTACTTTGTTTTGCAATTAGCAGGTAAGTGACAGGTTGTATGTTGATTAAAACCTGATTCGCGACCGTAACAAATGCTGTGTCCGACAGGGTTCATAATGACCATGTCTTTTTACAACCTATCACCAAGGTTACATTGTGGAATGGAGTATTGAAATTTCGGCAAAATGGTAGCAACACACATAAAAATGTTAAGGAAAAGTTTATTTTACTTGTAATATTGATCTCAGTAATGATGATTAAATGCTATAATGTATAATCATCCAATCTTAGTAACTATTTATATCCTTATTTTATTATTAAATTAATTTAAATACCTAGCTATTTTAATTTTTTTAATACTCGTACCTAGTGTTCGTTTATTTTTTTTTTCCTTTTGCTGTTGTGTTGTTGTGTTGTGTTTTTTGCTCTGCTGTGCTTTTTGTTTATGTTCTCTTATAACCGTGAAAACTTTTAATTGGCCTTATTTTGTTACTCTAAATTGTGCAAAAGTGTCTAGCTGTAAGTTTTCCAAAAACTATAAAATAAAATAAATAAATAAATAAATATGCTTGTTCCTAGCTTTAAGCCTTATGTAACATCTTATTTACAATATAGAATGCAATAAATGAATATAAATTCCGTGGGCTACCCTGACACATTCGCCTTAAAGCCTAACAGTTAAGGACTAAACTATCTCAGAATAGTTACAAATATTTGGACGATTTGCATGTTATGTAGTCAGTGAGACGTATAACATTATTTGATGAATTTGAGAAATATTTATCACACTTTCTTTAAGCAGAAGGACACTAAACTTCTTTAAACGGATTTGGTTTTGAACTTAAGACGGCTTTATTGGTAACTTGCGGTATTCACTACTTAACCCTTTTAGCTAAACTATGTACATCCACCCATACTTACTTATTAATAACTACCTTGCAGTTTCACCCGCATAAGTATCGATCCCGTGGGAAAATGGGATAAAAATAATCATAAGTCCCAACCCAGGTCATGGTCTACCCATGTGCCAAATTTCATTCAAATCCGTTCAGCCGTTTAAGCGTGAAAGCGAAACTAACAAACATACAAAAAAATCAAATCTTTTCCATGGAATAATTACGGATAAATAATAAATATTCTTGTTCTAAGGTGGGTTTCAAACTTTGACCTCTCGATTTCCTAATTGCATCTTATTTGCTATATTCAACTCAAAAATTTCGACCACATAAAATGCACAATTTGGGATGAATTTAATACCAAATCCAAGCAACCGCAAGTACCAAAACCACCTACCCTAATCCAGCTACAACTGAAATGATACAGTAGAAAACAGCTCACAATTCCGCCAGACGTCTCATTACAGGCACAATAAAGTTGCTACGTCCTGGTGCTCAAACAATGGACAGAATCTCGGCCAGATTTCATTTAGAACCGTCGGGTATTGTCCTTCTCTGTTTATCCCTAGCTTCGTCTTAGTTGCATTGGGACTTTTGGCACCGAATTTTATATGGTCAATGTTTTATAACATTTAAAAGATCAACCAACAAACTTATACTTAGACCTTGAAGGCTTTCGGACTTTGGACTGGAGTCTAATTATTTTAATTATTAACGAGACTGATCAAATTGGGACCAAAATACTGATGTTTCGGTGTTTGAAATCCGAACAGAAGCACCAATTTTAAACGTAAACACAAATGAATTTTAATTTCTAGACCTTAAGTTTGTGTTTTGTCTTCCCCTTTTTAGGGTCCCTCCGTCCGTCTGTCAGCGGGCTGTAGTTTCACGAACCGTAACAGGTAGACATTTTAAATTTTCACAGATTGTGTATATCTATTACCGATATAACGACGAAAAATCAATAAAGTTAATAATTAAAGAGGGTCATCTTTTGCTCAATCCAGAATTCTGCGTGTGTGAGTCCAAATCGCATTTGGCCGGTTTTTAATACTACCTAGTTAAATAACATAATTATATGCAAGATCTTTCAGAACCAAACAATGACATATCAAACCCACTCATTCTGAATATACCACTTATATTTTATCAAACTTGACAACAAAAACTACAATACAAATCCGAACCAATTATTTTTATTCATTTATCGTATTCACAGTGTGCGGAATGAAATGATCGAGTTCTCGATATTGAATAACATATCGATTATAAAAATCGAATAGGGTAAAGCGAGATCGACAAATCGAATAGGCGACGCGCGACTTCACATAGGAGAATAAATAATAAAATCCGTGTTCTTGTGACGTCACTCTCTGTATGCCATTTGTAGGGTATGAAATATCGATACTAAATATCATGTGTTGAGGTTTAGCGGGTTGATATTCGTTTGGTTTATTTTTATGGTTGACTAGTTTCTGCCCACGACTTCGTTTACGTTTACCGAGATAAAAAGTATCCTATGTCCTAACCCAGGTCAATGCCTACCCATGTGCAAAACCATAAATGAAAACCACCTGAAATTAATGAATTTTATTTTATTTTATTAAATTGTTTATCTTTCTGAAGACTTACGTAAATTAGAACTCCATTAATATATAATTCAACTCAAGCTGCCGACTATTTCTGCTGTGTGATTATAGATCTGTTCTGTTTTTATTTTATCAAATTACTCATATTTTTCTGCGGATTTCTGTGATAAAGTGTAAGGATTTTCTCTCCGCATCCATCTATGGTAACTGGTAGAATATACCTAGAGTTTGCGCCACCACTGAAGTCCATTTGACGCGGTGCTAGTCTATGTCATTGCAACACTGCATTTAAAAAAAATTTAGTTCCACAATTTTCCGCGGGCCTTCTTTCGTGGCGCGCTTTAAGCCCGTCTCCGTAAAATTTGTGTGCTTGATGTAAATAAATGAATATGAATCTAGTTTGTAATACTGAATTAATTTTATCTAAGAAGTTTAACAATGGTTCTACTAAATGTCTAGCCATATTTAAATGCCTAATTAAATAAGTACCTAACGCACCAACCACTTTTGACACATTATGCAATATATTAAATTTAGCATCCAGATAACATCGCGTCCATTGGGGAATAAAACCATTACAATACTTACCCATGTTACCCATGACGAGGGTCCCATTCCCAAGAAAATAATACCATTGGGCAGGTTTACTTTGCTAATTAAGTAAATTTTTGATTACCATAATCGCGATATGCAGTGATTACAGAGGGTAATAATTCGCTATTAATCTGTTGAATACATGATTTATTGTAGCAATAAAATTGGCATTTTGTTCGTTAAAATTTTTATCCGTTTGGAAAGTAGTTAGCTGTTCTTGCGATTTTGTTTTGTTTTCATACCTACAAACTTTAACCCCTCGTTGTACTGGAGATATGTTTATAACATAACATCACGCCTTGTTTCTCCGAAGGTTTGGGCAGAGGTGTACCTGTTTATAATACCAGCCTATTACTGTCCTACTGCAGGGCGAAGGCATCTTCTCATAAAGAGAAGGCACGAGCATTGATCACTTCACTTGCTTATCCGCTTAAGCCAAGCGCGCATAAGATGTCAATCAACAAAATCACCTCTGTCAACTACCAAACGGTTTGGCGATTTTAAACTTATATTAACTAAGTCCAGGTGTCCAGGGGGACATGAGTATTAGGGGTTACATTACAGAAAGTACTTTATTAATGAACCTCTAACTAGATTCTCTGAGAAACGTTTCTTAAAGGACCTAATGGTAGCACTTTTATTTTTAATTTCATGGTTTTGACGGAGACTGTCGCACAAAATAACTTGCCAGTAACGTATTTTTTATACAAACTTGTTATGAAACATCAAAAGGCCGATATAAATGCAGGACAACGAATGCGCTTATCAACCATTATTCCAATCCCCCATACTAAGGTATAAAACTACTAAAAATAAAATACCCAGAGAGAGGTAAAAAAATCCCATTTGGTCGGATCATATCTCATTCGTATTAATAGGGGACATTTTTCCGAGGGAAAAGAGAGAAAAAATGGTTAGGCTGGCCAACTGCTATGGATATATTATATCATGGGTATACTTTTATACCGAATGTATTGTGTTTGATGACCAGGGACTAAGGATTCCCCCGCCCCCCTCTGCCCCAACAGTTCTATGTGGTTAAGATGCTCTCCTACAATGTTCGAGAGGTCTTGTTATGATGGTGGTACGTCCCATCGGTTTCTTCATTACGGCTCATGAGATATTATTTTGTAATAAAGATGATCTTAATGCTCTGAAATGGTGTATTTCTGGTTGTTGTATTGATTGTTTAAAACTAGGTCAAGAGCTTATTTATTTCCATGTTACAATGATAGCATTAGTGAGAATAATACTTCCTAAACTTGTCATGTATTTCTGATTTCGATGAAACATACGTAAATAATTAATAACGATATGAATTCAGTTCAACAAAATATTAATGATGCATTAAACACTTTAAACAAAAAAAAAAAACAATTATCAAAACCAGAGCATTTTTACTGCGGTCCTTCCATCCGCAATCTTGTAGCTAAAACTGCAATATCTTAACAAACAGCTTGAAACAACATTCTAACTGATTTACGCCGTACTATGACAAAGCTAAAATCGTAAATGCGCACTGGAAACAAGCCAGTTCAGCCTAGCGAAGATAGCTTTTCTTTTAGCTCTGACCAACTTCAATCGTGGAAATGCTGTTTACCACCCTGTATCATCAATATTTTAGCATAACATCACGCCTGTTATCTCGAAGCGCAAGGCAGAGGTGTACAACATTTAGCCAGTCATGTTTAAGTTCCATGTAATAGTGGCAAGGCTATTGCCATCAATCGAGCACGAATCCAACTCCAAGCTGGCAACTGAGATATTCCAAATCAAAAATTCCAGTAACATATTTGCCCGACCTTTTTTTTTTTTTTTTTTCTGGGCGGGAAATCATCATATGACTCCTCCCGCTCTGGGTGGAGTCGCAGCGAGCATTACTGCTTCGCAGAAGGAGGTGACGGCCTCCCATGCCCTCTCGCTCCGCACCATGGCCTGGACCAGGGCCGGACGCGAGAGATCCCCGCCACCGATCGCCTCCACGAGGACACGGCGGTGCTCTACCCAAGCCGGGCATACCTCCACCGTATGCTCCACCGTGTCCTCCGGGCGATCCACGCAGTGATGACACCCGGGCGTTTCCTCCCGCTTCATCCGAAACAGGTACCTCCCGAAACAGCCGTGTGTGGTGAGGACCTGCGTCAGGCGGAAGGTGAGGACGCCGTGGCGTCTCTCCAGCCACGCCTCAAAGAGGGGACTTATTGCCGCAATAGTGGCGTGCCCAGCACTGGGTTGCGACAATCGCACTCTCCATGACAATGGCGATTTCTCGCGGCATCGGAGTCAAGCCCCGGCGTTTCGCCTCCTCGCACCACTCCCAAATTATATGCGCGAATATTTGCCCGACCTAAACCGAAATCCAGGACTTTATGTTTAGCAGTAGCACTTGCGACCACTAGACCAACGAGGCAGCCTATTATGAATGCAGTACTCCACTTAACCGTGGATTATTTTAAGCCAAATAACAATTATAAACAGCTAGTTGAAACCCACGGTATCACCCGCATAAGTATTGATCCCGTGGGAATATCGGGATAAAAAATATGTCCTATGTCCTAACCCAGGTCATGGTCTGCCCATGTGTCCAAAGAAATAAACAAACAAACTAATATTCGCAATATTAGTAAGGATAAACAAAGATAGCCGTTGTTTAAAAACAATATTCAACTGAAACGATGGTCCTGAACACTTCTTTAAATGAATGCACATTACAAGTCATCCCTTAAAAGCACAATATAAACCAACAGTAATTTATTCCACACGGAACCGTCCATTTCGTACGAAAAACAACATCAACAAACTGATTACGCATTGCCTAAAACGCTTTTCACTTAAGAGGAAACGGATACAATTTATCACTAACAATTTGTACCGCGCGGTATCGATCACTCGAAGAATAATGCCCTGGAGTATTCTAGGGGTATGTTCCCACAAGAATCCTAAATAAGTTGTGTAAAACGTATTCTTGGGAGACTTTAGTGATGTTAACAGGCATGGGAAAATATCGGGATTTAAAAAGTCAAGAAACAAGAGGTAAGGTTCCGGGATTTTCGTATTAAATAGGTAAAAGCTTCTGACAAATGATTGCATTCATAAGTAAATCAGTTAAATATTTCTAAACCCAAATAAAACATGTATTGTTTAAAGAAAGCATAATTTTAAAGTTTATTTTATATTTATTTATTTGGTCCACCAGCTGTACTTACAAGGTATTAATAGAAAACAAAACAAAATGAAAGTGTTGGTATGTATGCCTATTACAGCCTACAGGTATATTTAGCTTATGAAAACTGTAAGGGGCTCTCTTATAACTTTATAAAGACGTTATGTACGTTAATTTGTCAGTTGCTTAAAAGAAATGCAAACACAGCATCTAGAACCACACAAAGCTTGTCCCGCAGAACAGTTTACTCCAAATTCCGGGACGTCCCGGGAAATGAACACAACACTAGTGACACACTTTATTGAACCAATGCTTGTGTGAAATTTATTGTGCTCGGTGTAAACAAGTTCCCTTGAATGTCACCGTTAATTTTATTTATATGCGACACCAAATTTAAGGCTGTTCGTGATGTGGTGTTGTTTTTAAATGCCGTGTGGTGCTTGGTGATATTGCGTCAGTGCACAGTGTAACTTAGCCCGGAAACTAATAAATTGCGATACCAAGTAATTTTGTCTATCATCAACGAAAGAATAATCTCTAGATGTCTTTTATTAAAACATTTTATTTTGTGATACAACATACAAGAATGATTTTAAATATTGTAGCGTTGTGAGGTTTCTTAACAGTAAATAGTCGAGTGATGCTAAAATTTCACAATTAGTAAGTTCCTTATCACATCTCTAAAAACGTGATACAACATTGACGCTCCGGAGACATTCTGTCATTTCGTTTTAGCTTGCTGAGCTGGTGAAAGCTATTCCCTGACCCTCAGAATTATGTGTGCCCCGACCTAGAGTGAGATCCACATTAGTTTGGTAATTATACCAGACCCTCTGCGGCGCTGGATAACCGTTATGTCGGACACGTGGCTGGGAGTTATCCAGCGCACAGGAGATTGTAATATGTATGTCTTGCTACAACATCGAGGTAGTGTAGTGCCTCATTGTGTTATTGTTAGTGATTAGTGAGCCATCTGCTATGATCACGTTTACTTTGTGTTTTATGCTCGCGTGCTTAACCTAATTTTAGCATCCGCCAATATGTCACGCTGTGTTGCAAACTCTCTTGCCTGTAAACCGCTGCGATGTGCTGAGCTTCCCAAACTGTTCTTTGGCTTAAAATGGGAAAGAAGCTGGCACATCGCATGCGGCTTGCTGCTATTTGCACCACATCTAACCTGCGCTCCCTATGGCGCTTTCAGGGCTCTTCGAGCGGGCTGAGAGCAGGTGCCAAGGTAACATTCTGCTGCTATATACTGCTGATGCGTAGCTGTGCTGCCACTACCTGCGCACGCTGCCAAGGTCTCTCGAAGGCCTGACAAACCTGCGGCCTACCGCCACAAGCCTGTGCTGACAGGCTTCCACGTGCTACCAACGCTCACCATCTGGTCTCACGAAGGTCGTCCGGCCTATTGCTGAGCCTGTGCTGAGCTGGCCCTCACGTCTGCCAAGGACGGTACCCTAGATATTTACTTGTGATAGTGCTCGGAACACAACAGTGACTCGGTGACCTTAGCCGCGACCTAGCCGTGTTACTCGTACTACTTAATTATATGTGTAAACTTTTATAGCTGTTTTACCTATTAGTAAACGGCCTGCGCAGCCTATCTGCAAAGCCCTAGCCATTATAATATGGTGCGCTCTTTTTTGGTTGCATAGAGCGATAGTCTGTGTGATAGACAAAATAATGGTCTTGTGTTTATGCTATTAAATTGACGTATGGCATTTCTTATATCACTTATAATACACTAGCATTAGTATTAAGCCCGTGGGCGGCTTTAAAACTCTGACACCAGGTTAGTTTACTAACCACACGAAAAGAAGAAGAAGCATTATAGTCCATAATGTGTCTGTAATTTACGTGCAAAGTTTTGCTTTCAGTATTTTTCCCAATTGAGTTTCTAAAGAGAATTTTCTTTGTGCAGCATGCACAATTTAAAGGAAATTCAAGCTCGGCACTTTATAAATCACTATATCGCGGTCCGACACCTCAATCTCTCACTAAATTACTTAACAACTGGGAAATCGGAATTCAACTTCCAACAACGGACCGAGTAAATGTAACAGTGATATTTGGTAAGTATCAATTTTATTCAGAACAAGGAAACTTTATAGCATAAGCCTTACGAATTTTCTCATTACGTGAACATCGTTTGAGGTGTCAGAAAAGTTTTTTTTTGTCTTTACATTTATTTTGACAGACGGGGTAAGTATGTCTAGAGCGGTTTAGACCCAGCAGTGAACTGCTATATTCAGATGACGACTCATTGATGATACATTGACTATTTTGCTTCTAAATACCATACGAGAATAACTTGAACACTATAAAAGTAAATAAATAAATCACTTCAACTCGCTACAACATCTCAATCTGTCACAAAATCACTTCACAACTCAGCACCCGGAATCCCACGCTCAACACAACACTTATCGGACACAGTCAGCACAGTTTCTCAAAAACAAACAACTATGCATGGGAAAATTTCAAATTGATACAAGAAAAGCGTTGCTGGCTTCCTGCCAGGCCCCGTTTCGGTTGGAGAGGCTTTTGTAGACGTACCCGCAACGTGCTTGCCGCCTCAAGAACTGAAAACGCTGGTAAGCAGCCTGAAATAGTTGGTGCCTTTATGCGCCTGACCGGGCTGTGAATGACGTGGGCATATAATATTTTATGTATTTTTTGGTTGATATTCATTTATTGAGGGTTATAAAATTAAAGGTGTTTTGTATCGTAGGGTATTTATTTCTGTCTTTCTGTTTTAGTTTACGCTTGAAGAGTAGTTTTGAAGAAGCATAAATTATAAACTTTATTATAGTTATTAGCAAAACGGAGCTGTTGAAAGTTGATGGATACTTAAGAATATTGAAAAGTAAAAGTGCTAGAGTATGCAAGCAAATAAGGAAAATCTGGCTGGGAAGATCTGGTTATGTTTTCCATTCCATTTATCTCATCTAATATCCATCTAAAAGCACTCTCTTCTAGTGCCTCGCATATTGTGGGATGTAGACACAAAATGTAATATCTGTTTAAAAAAAACAAAAAAAAACAAGTGGGTGTCGCACTCCCAAACGAAGGTAAAACGCACGCAATTTATTTTTATTATTTGTTGTTATAGCGGCAATAGAAATTCACAATCTGTGAAAATGTCAACTGTATATACCTATTATGGTTATTATGGTTCATGAGATAGAGCTCGCAGGGTTCCGTTTGGTACCCTCTGGATATGTAACCCTAAAAAAATATGTCAGAAACATGGACTATTTCAACACACATGCGAAACAGCAAACCTCCTTTGTTCCACTAATTAGTTCATCACAAATTCTCTACATGTCACATTTTTCAACAATGCAAATTGGAAATCATGGCGTGATATTATAACAATGCAGCAATTTCAACCTTATAGTGAAGTAAGAAGTTTTAAATTCCTAAGCTCGTGTTATGTAGTAAAGACTTTTTAGAATAAGCCAGGATTAGTGGTAAATGTTAACGAGACTCATTAGGCGAGGAGACTGTTCGTTATAATGGCCAAATATTTTTTAGTCTTTTGGTCCGCCATAATTGAAAAATGTTGGAAGTGTACAACGGGTTGCCGCGCGTGGGGGTAAAAACGGGAAATATTTTTAAATACTAAAGTTTCCTTTAGGATGGGATGGGAAACTATTAAAGCTGGGGCCAGTAGGTTGTTTCATTTTGTTTTTGGGGATCAATAATTGTGGATACTGCAGCAAATTACTTGAAATATTTGTGGTGTTTTCGTTATTTTTTGCAGTGGCGTTTATTGGAAATGTAAACTAAGGATCAACTATTTTACATCTAAGTAGTGTATTCGTGCCCTCTCTGAATAAAACGAGAAAAAGCAGAAACAGAAGAACAAGCTGATCGATAGTCTGCAGTAGGAAGGATTCGATGCTGAACACAAATATATGCAAATTAAATAACCAATACATAAATTAAGTTAAATAAGAGCCTTTATTTTTGTATCCCGTCGCGAAAATAATTTAAACATGCAAAGGAGGCTCATAACATACCGAATCAATTCCCCATTACTTTCCCATGGATACCTAATGGATGAACCTACATACATATTACCGACTTTGTTCCATACAAAAAAGGGGTTCATAGATTTTCCCTTACCATCTCTTGTTTATTTTATATTCAGAGCAAAATAGACCGTGTATGTACGACCAATGAGTCCATTTTCTTTTGCTTGTACGATATATTTTTTACACGGTTAATGTGTTCGCAAATGAGAGATAGAGAGGCATTAAATAGACGACGTCATTGGATGTTGCGTCATAGTACATACGAAACAGTAATTCAACTCGATCGGGTGATTAAGTTTAAAAATGTTGATTGTTTTTTTGTTGTAATTATCTGAAGCTGTTTTCGTTTCGTGTGTTTCAAGGAATGTATTTATTGCTTTTACCCAGGTAAAATTTTATCATTCTACAAACTCTTTATTTTTTACATGTATATTGAATATTGAGAATTAATAATATTCTTAGAAGTTTCTGAGTTAGGAAAAGGGCAATTTATAAATCAAGCTTCAAGCAGCTTCTAAGAACTGTAAATATCAAAGGTCCGTAAATATCAAACAAGAGCACGCCTACTTAACTCTAAACAATATTACATTCGGAGGGTCAAATACACAGAAATTATTCATCCACGATCGACCCAAATATCCTGATTGATACCTCAGAGGTACTTGTACCTCCCACGTCGATACTGCCTCAAATTATTTCAAAGAAGCAGCGAAATTAAGTTACTTCGCCCAATTTGCTGTGGGGAGCGGAGACTATAGGCTTAACAAAGATGGAGTATGTGATATAATATATGATGAATATTATGTACTTAATACATTCAGTTACAGTTAGATTCTGTTGCTAAGGGGTAACTTGGTTATGATTGTAGGTCACGTTTGGTGTCGTAGTTAGCGATTCAACTGAAGATTAAATTCATGTGTGACCTGATTTCAATGGTTTGTTGTTACTAGTTGAAACTAACACTGTCGTAATATGTTCCGTAATGTCAAAGTATAACAATATGGTTATGTAAAGTATGACTTGTAATACAATTCTATAATTGGTTAGTGTTACGAATCATTTCTGGTTATAGTAACCGGCAATAGATAAATCAGGCACTTACTTGTGCAATAATAACATAACATAACATCACGCCTTGTTTCCCTGAAGGGTTGGGCAGAGGTGTACCTGTAGCAGGTACACCCACATTTCGCCAGTTATGTTTAAGCCCCATGTAATAGGGGGCGAGCCTATTGCCATCAACCGGGCACAAATCCAGACTCAGGGCTGCTACTGAGAAATTCCTAATGAAAAACCTCAATAACACTTTGCCCGACCTGGGAATCGAACCCAGGATCTCATGATCAGCAGTAGCGCTTGCGACCACTAGACCAACGAGGCAGTCAATAATAATGTTTACAAAAAGCAATGGGTCTATGTTATGTTCTGTTCAATCTATATAGACTTTTTCCAACTATGTTGGGGTCAGCTTTCAGTCTATTCGCATGCAGCTGAATGCCAGTATGATCCATGCAGCGACTGCTTATCTGACCTCCACAACCCAGTTACTGGGTAAAACGAAAACCCTTGGTAAGACTGGTTGTAAGAGCTGTTGGGCTTCTGATTACCCGTAACGACTGTCAAAGATCTACGAATGACAGCTGGGACCAACGGTTTTACAAAATTTGTCGAAAATAAGTATCACAGCTGTCTTTGCGTAATGTTCAAGACAGCTCAGCAATGACAGGCTGTGGCCGACACTTGGCATCGAGTTGCAGAGTCGCAGCTACAGGCTAGAGTCGCGCTACTTGTCGCACTACTTGTCAAGACGAATGAGGCACGCGCACATCCGACAACGACTCTGCGTATTTTTGCTACTTTACTTAAGCTTGACACTTATTAGTGGAAAAAAGATGCCTCGTCAATCATAAAAGTCCTAGTGCTCTAATAAAGATAACAAGTTATAATAGATCCAAAACAACTTAATTACGCAGAAGCATGAACTTGTCAAAGAATAGTTATTTGTGCAACAAGAGAGCAAAGTTGTTTTGTGCTGCGAGAGTTGATTTTGAATCCCGAGTAGGCGAAGGATTCTATAATTGAATCACGAGCGTAGCGAGTGATTCTAGGTTAGAATCCTGAGCACGGCGAGGGATTCAAAGACACGAGATGCAAATAACTTTGCTCTCGTGTAACACATACAACTTTTCACCTCAGCAGCGAGAACATACAACATGTCCGATCCGTGAGGGTGTTGTTAGGTATCGTACCGTGAGCATATTTATGTTGAAATTTTCAGGATAAAAGAAATCCGAATCCCCAGTTTTTTTTTCAATGGTAAATACCAAATTAAAAAAAAAAAAAAACGTGTTATCGGGGTACCCCTGTCAGGCACGAAGTTCCTTCTCACGTATGATTTAAAACATAGACAAAATTATTGCAGCCACCATCTTGGATTTTTATTGTGACTTCACTATCGGCTTTAGCAACCTTGAAAACCATAGAAACGATACCCATGAAAAAAAATTATAATTATCGCAGCCGCCATCTTGGATCTACGTTTTGACCTCTCAATCTGCTTTAGCACCCTCGAAAACTATGAAAACGACACCCATGACGAAAAATGTGAAAATATTCGCAGCTGTCATCTTGGATTTTTATTTTGACTTCACCATCGGCTTTAGCAACCTTGAAAACCATAAAAACAATACCCACGACGAAAAATGTGTTTTTTTTTGCAACCGCCATCTTGGATTTTCATTTTGACCTCACGATCGGCTTTAGCACCCTTGAAAACTATGAAAACGACATCCAATGAAAAATGTGAAAATTTTCGCAACCGCCATCTTGGATTTTAATGTTGACCAAATTCACACTTTCTATCTCTCTCCGTCTTTCTTTCTCTTTGAATTAGAAGAAGACAGTTGTAAGCGCCTTTTTGCGTGACGAATTCTGCCAGTGCTCTCTTACCGCAAGCCGCTTTAAGAACTTCGTTCCAAAAAATTTAATAAAACAGAATTTAAATAAAACCATAACAGATGATTTACAAAGAAAGGTTTTATATTATAATTATGTATCCGAACGTTTTATTGTTTGTTACTTTTTTGAGCCTACTAGTTATGGAATTTTGAAATCGAACTTCGAATCGACTTGTTTCTATCTCTCGCTTTTTTCGTATCGAAGTGAAAGTGACAAAACTAAGTGTAATTCAAATCTTTAGAATTTTGTGAGTAGACCCAGCACTGATATCGGTATTTAAAAAAAGTTACTTTGTTACAAAATTGAATTTTGCTCACTGATTTTAGACAGCAAAACCTGCTTGTTTGAGGTGCTGAGGTGAAAAAACATTTTCTATGGCTTTGCAATACGATCCATAATGATCAAATGTTTGAACCTTTCTAAATTATAAATATTTTAATACCCTTTTCATGTTTTAATTAGCAATGTAATTAGAGATCGGGTTTTTGAGGTATTTTTTTCTTTAGTCTAATATAATTTAAAAATTTTTACCTCTATTACCTACGATTTTGAAGTTATGTATTTTTTTGTTACAATGACCCTGAATTTATGTATCCTTTTTTGAGTGTCTGGCTGAACGTTAAATATCTGGTACGTCCCAATAATTAATTAGGTTAATGCTTTGTATCAAAATCAAAATATTTTATTTCACATAAACCTAGATGGGCACTTATGAAACGTCAGAAGCTAGATGCATGATTGGTTGGTTTCGTTTCCTATGAAGAAGAACCGGCAAGAAAAAATTAATTCTACAGTTACTCTTTTAACAATAAATGGATTTTACAATGCTTTCAAATTACTGTGTTAATAGGTATGGGAGGACAGTGTAGGCCTATTTAGTGGCATGAGGAGCAGGGTGTAAAGTTCACTCATCCACCATAGAAAAGGGAGGATCCTCCGACCAGACGGGTGTTGTGTCTGGCGGGCCGACGACTGCCCGACTGTTGATGTCGGATAGTCTTATTTAAGTCGATCGCGCGGTAAACTCTAATTGCGCGATGTAGGATTTGTGTGACGTCGTCGTCTTTGATGCGTAGTTCGTATGTGGCGGTGTAACCGCTACAGCAAGATAGATAATACCACCGAGCTTGCGACCAGTACAATAACGAGACTGACCAATAAATAAATAAATATAATCGCTCTGTTTTAAGTTAACTTACAGCGAGAAGGCACTTTTAAGAGTCGAAGTGGTTGGGAATTGTATGGCAGGCCTGCCCCAAAAACAAAAGACCTACGAACGAAGGAAACTATTGCCAATTTTCTCTGTCAACAACAAAGCTCCACAAGAATAAAGCAATAATATTTCAAGCATTCACACCTTCTAAGTCTAAAAAAGAGCAAGCTGATACCGTCGGTAGCGAGGTGGTTAGTGAAAACTTTCAATCCACTACGACAAAGAGGGTTGGCAGAGCGCCAGGCCCCACCAATCAGCTGACTACTGTATAAACTGTGTTAAAATGTGTTCGGAAACTGAGAATAAAATCTCTTGTCATAAGATTTCGCGTCAGCCATTTTTATTCATTTGGGACGAATTTATTCGTCGGGTATGCAAAGATTACGTGATATTTGGTAAAAGGGGGTCTTAAAATATCATTCTTCTTTAGAACTAGGTGCGCCCTGAATATCGGGATAAAAAGTCAAAATCCTAAGTCCTATTCTAGGTCTACACGTGTACCAAATTTCATCTAAATCCGTTCAACCGTTTTAGCGTGAAAGCGTAACAAAAAAAAAAAAACTCACTTTCGCATTTATAATATTATTAGTTAGGATATAAAGAAAATGCATAGATTAAGTACCATCGGTTAGGTGTTGAGACGACCTAGATAGGTTGAATCGAAGTGGCTCTGGAAATGGATGCTTGGACTGATTTGGGGGAGGTCTTTGCTCAGCTGTATGATAACAAAAAGAAAAACTACCATACAGACACGATATCGGTCTAGGGATGTCAACGCACCCCGAAGGACCTAAAAAACACGCACTTTACGTCCTTACGGTACCCAAATGCTCTCTACTTCTCTTATCAAAATACAATCACTAAACAGAAACTTTTACGTATACCACGAACAATTCTAAAAAACCTCATAAATTATTCATTTTCACATATTATTTGTAACAAAAATATTACCATACTCCCATGCAAATGTGTTCTTAGGAAAATAACTTAAAAAATACAGGGTGATTTATATCTAACATGAGGATCATTAACATATCAACGAACAAGTTTGGCGTGGAGCCAGCTAAGATTGATGGCTGAAAGTATGCATATCTGTGCCTCAAAAAAAAGTTTTTGTTTGGAGGCACAATGTTTTATTACGGATCTAGTCGTTTCGGGGTTTTAGGACTTGCTGTGTGGTATGTGACAAAAAATATAGTATCTCACTGTCAGTTGTTTGTAATACTAAGACTGAGTGATAAAGCCCCAAAAAAATCTAGTGGAAAAATAACATACCTACTGAAACCGAAGCGCGAAGATTTGTGTGTTAGCTGAATCGTCTATAAGACCTCGAAAAGAACCGCCAAATACGCAAAAGTCGCCCAAAGCTTTCATACACATACATTGATGCTACTCAGCTCTTCTGTACACGGTGTGACCGGGTTTTCAAGACCAAATATGGTTTTGCAAGTCATCAGAGAGCTCACGAAAGAATTGAAAATTTGACTGGGTCGCTGTTGCTGGATAAGCTGAAGTAGATTATACTGTGGCATCTGCATTGCACATGCGAACTACCCATCTCACTGACGCCACGCAAAATCGTGCATCGCGCAAGCAGAGTTTACCGCGCGACTTGCATATATACAACGGACCGACATCAATCGTCGGACAGTTGCCCTCCAGACTCAACACCCGTCTGGTCGGAGGATCCTCCCTTTTCTATAGAGGTTGAGGGAACAATACAACCTGTTCCTCATATCTCTATACTGGTGACTCCGACGTGATACTACAAGCTGAGTCAAAGTTACTTCGATCTATGGGCATAAAAATTGCAATAAAATAAAAGTAGTTCAATTAATATCACCCCATTTCACTTTTCATTCTATTGCCAAATACCAACAGAAATAAAAATCTAAATTCAACTAAAGTAGTAGAGGACAAACCTCTGAAAGTCATTAAGGCGGTGCACACCACCGGAGCCGAAACTCGTAAAAAGATTAAAATAGCGTATAACACGATCGTAAACACCAGTTAATATGCGCCAAACGCTTGCAACAAAACGACTGTGCCAACTAGCTCTCTTACTTTTGTGATATAGCCTTAATCGCTCGTGTACACTATTTTTAACTTTCAATTCTTTTGTACCGTCTTACCTTGCGTGGGGTAGGTATGTAATTTTATATACTTTTGTATTTCATGCTATTTTAAGACTTTCTTAATAGCATTAAGGCTATACAAAGACTTGAGTCGGGGCTGCGAAAAAATACTTTCTATTAAGAAAAATTTACCGATTCGGAGATTGGTGTATGAATATTACGTATAATAATATATTATCTTTAACTAATGTAATTGGCAGATTGCCATTTTAAGGTACCATCCTGTAGCCGGCAGCAGGCGACGTGTCGCCGCGTTACTCTGGTTTCTATGAAATTAAATCGAATTTCTAGAAAGTCGCTTGCTGCTGCTGCCTGCCGCTGCTGCCTGCAGTCGGCTACGGAATTGTACCATTATGTTAAAGTAAAATAAAATAAATAAATTCACCTGAAAAGCAACACACAAGGAACAGTGCCAAGCAGTAAAAAAAACAACGTTATAATTTTGAAAGAAGCTCACCTTTTGTGCTGCTTGAAAAATTAAAGCCACCAGCTATCATCTTACGAGTAGTTCCCTTCACAAGACTGAGCCCCATCATATCAGTACCAACCTCAAAATTTCCATAAATTGACACCCAATCAAGGCCTTACCTACCCCAGAACAAGGCCGTAATGGTACTTTACGTCACTAAAACGTACCACTTGTGCCTAAATTCTCACTAAGAGCATAACAATGAATCTGACAGTGAGGGAGGCACTGCCTAGGCCCTGTTTAACCCTTCAAGGGAGGAGCGGTTAATATTTGTATACCGTTTAATGTATCATAATTATGTAGGTAAAGTTTTTGGATTTATGGATACAAAGAAAATTGTAAAAACCGGCCAAGTGCGAGTCAGTCACTCGCACACAGAGGTTTGCGTACTACGCCCACTGTACAATATTTAGCAAAAAGCACCGAAAGAAACACGCTTTTTTGTATGGGGACCTCCTTTAATTTTTTATTTTTTTTATTTGTTGTTATAGCGGCAATAGAACTAAACAGTCTGTGAAAATTTCATTCGTCTATTTATTACGGTTCATGAGATACAGACTGACTGACAGACAGACGGATAGTAGAGGCTTAGTAATAGGGTTCCGTTTGACACCCTTTGGGAATGAAACCCTAAAAAACGAATTTAAGAATCTTCTATAAATTAAGGGTTAGCCAAAGAGGTTATTTAGACTCAGGAGGGTACTTATAGTACACTCAAAATTAAGCTATTTCTGCCAGTTAAGTACCATGTAAATGAGGGACCCCTATGCCGTTAACAGGGCATAAATCCAGACTCCGGGCTGTTGAGAGAAATTCCTAGTAGAAAAACTCAATAACACGTTACCCGACCGAACCCTCGGCTTCATGCTCAGCAGTCGTACTTGTGACCGTTAAACCAACAAGATAGATAGATAGACAGATACAATACTCTTTATTGTACACCATAAAAATTACAGACATAAATTTAGAAATTTAACATAGGGTGACACAATGGGCGGTCTTGTCTTTCTTTGTCTTAAGACTGGTTGTTTTGAACCAATAGATGAAATACCAAACTATTATACCTACATGATAAATAAAAATCCATAAATATCGATGATGGGCAAACGTAAAAATACTCCTGAGACCCCCAAGTTACATCAAATAAACTTTACCGACTCTTTTCTCTCTAATATCTCTTTTAAATTTTACGATCAAGAGATAGATGAAACGCTATTCGCCATTTTATTAGCTTTTACATCATTTCGGTGTAATAAATTGATAAATGATTAAGATTAAAATGCAATTTACCTGATGATGACGGAATTAACAGCAGACGAAGTTGATGTATTTTATTTCAGTGGTTTTATAGACTGGGAATTTTTTATATCAAAGGTAGGATTATATTTTATTTTTTATATAATATAGATCAAAGGGTTTTTGATAAAAACAGGTATTTTTTTTTTTAAACGATACGTTCACAAATCTGAAACAAGTATCTTTTTACCATGCGTAATACGAAAATTAGTTCGGTGCATCAACTAATCATAAAACCATTTTCAATACTATTCAAACGTTCTGAGAGGAAATAAAAAAAAAAAGATTTTTCGTTGGTTAAAAATAAGAACAACTACTATCTACTTCAAACAGAAAATAGCGAACAATAACTCCACAATACCAATAAAAATAAACAACACTAGAGCAACATTTTCAAAATGATATTCGTTATCTGCTATCATCCGATTTTATCCGCATAAGCCCCGTGATCCTTCAATCAGGAGGGATTATAACCCGACCGTGGCTGGAACACCACAGTGCAATTGTTTAGTACAAATTCTATGAATAGACAGTATTATTTTGATGTTCAAGTTTCTGTTCTATTGAAAGAAGGTAGTAAGAAGCTAATGCTGTAAAAAAATCGTTTGTGGATGGCTTGTGATTGATTAAATTAGTAGGTAGGTATACAGGTATTTTTCAATACAATGCTCTACGAGTCCAATATAATAACGACATCCGGGTAATGCTGGGCTGCCGCACTTCTGTAGCGCGTCGGGGATGTTCGCGGATGCACGTGTTCCGGATTTCGGCTCGCTGCTGCGTCGGGTGCGCGATAGCCCCAACAGCCTCGTGGCTACTGTAGCCGTGGCCTTATAATATGTCACTCGATGGCGGCACACAGAGCGTCATTATGGTATGTGATATAGTAAGTTTAAACATGTTTTAGTTAAAAAGAACCAACTTGTTTTCCCGTAACTTATGGATATATATACTTATATCTCTTCAAACTAATAATAAAGCTAAAAAGTCTGTGGATTTGAAAAAAAAATATTTTCCTTTTGATAGCTACGACCCAAGCAAAAAGTAAATAAGACATAAAAACGCTAAGCGAAATCGAAGTAATAGCGTGGGCGGGCGATGCGATGCAATGGCCACCCCATTGCATCGCATCGACGTGGGAACAAGAAAGGAGTAGTTAAGTTTTAACAGCCACACGGGTTGATCCATCAGGTTAACCTACGCTTGCCGGGGTTGGTCCGTGGATGTATGACTATCTTTACAAATACCGAGTCTCCTCCGTGCCTTGGAAAAATCGTTAAGCGGTTGCTGGTCCCAGCTGTCATTCGTGGATCTTTGACACTCATTACAGGTCATCAGAAGCACGAAAGTCTTACAACCAGTCTTACCTAGGGGTATCGTATTACCCAGGAAGCCGACCCCAACATAGTTGGAAAAACACTAGGCAGATTGATTGATTGGTTTTTTTCCGATAACGTTATAACGTTATCCTCGTACGTTATAACGTAAACTTTAGCTTTTTAGGAAAAGGTAACGTTTTACGTAATTTTCCACTGATAAAAGTCACTTATTTAACAACCTATCTGTTCAACTCAAACTGTACCTACGCAGTGATAAACCATCCTCCATACTTTCTTGAAAATACAAAAGAAAAACAATACTATCTTCTCTCCGCAAACAGCAAACCTCATGAATTCTGATAAACAGCGATCCATCAAAATTCAAAAGTACAACTTCAACTAAAAACATAAAATTTCAAAGCGGCCAGAGACGCTCAAAATCCGATCCTTTCGTCCGAGATAAGAGCCAGTGTTTCAAGCTGGAATTAAATGAATTATTATACTCTAGAAGACCCATTT
The DNA here is from genome assembly GCA_963853775.1 of Xanthia togata. Taxonomy (NCBI): domain Eukaryota; kingdom Metazoa; phylum Arthropoda; class Insecta; order Lepidoptera; family Noctuidae; genus Xanthia; species Xanthia togata. The sequence continues at coordinate 2,402,819 of OY970802.1, read as the reverse complement.
TGTGACGTTAATGAGTACTCTGTGGAACCTTCTGGAAGTTTTCGACATTTCTTTTGTATTCATGAATTAAGTGCACTGCGACAATAGTAATTGAGTTATATGTAATGGAGTTGCTAGTTTTAGTTGCGCATTTTTTTCGAGTTGATAAATTGTGCAATTTACTTATTTGGAAGTGCTGATAATTTAATTAGTTTAATTTATTTAATTTTGAATTGTAGATTGTTTTTGTTATTGATACTTGGCAGATAATTCATGTATTATTTTCGACAAGTCAGAAGAACATTAGATAGATAATGCATCTTTCAGGAAAGGAATAGGATGAATGAACCAACAACTACACCGCCACCGCTTTTCAAATCATTGCTCGGTTGAAAAGTGCCTGTAAACAAGCATATTACAAATTAGAGGTTATATCCAAGATAAAAATACTTGGAAACATGCTGGTCCTGCTCCATAGGACGATTCAGAATCTAGACAAAATCGAACTGGTTGCTAATTTAATTGTATAATTTTTTTTTTTATTGTTTTTTAAACATTTACTTTATTTTTTGTGATTACTTCAACTCACACACTGACTTATTATTATTATTATTAGTATTACATATTATAATGTTAGAAATATAGTATAATTTTACAATGTTTGTAAATATGTGAGCACCATGTATATATCACTTAATTAATTTATGTCATTCCTTAATTTTTCATTCTTTTTACCTATCGTGGTATAGTAATCTTATTCTAGGTGCATTGTCTTCACATATAATTATATAATTAGTGTATACAAGATATAATGATTTTTTTAAAAGAGTAACGGTGGAGTTTCTTGCCCATTCTTCTCCATGCGAAAACTACGTTTTGGAATGGGCGACTAGAATCAGTTATTATTATTTTTTGTAAAGTTTGACGTTCAAAAGTGCCTTTTTTGTGCCTAATTGAAATAAATTATTTGACTTTGACTTTGACTTTGACCTGTTACGCAAAACGCAAAACAAAAAGTGAAAAAAAAAAACTGGAAATTGGATAGCACTTCAACAGAAAGCCCTTGGTTTCCTTACAAGCGTATATACCATTATAAAACCCATTCCAACGAATCTAAAAGATCTCCACTCTCAATACCATTCCGAAACATTAGGTACATAACAACAAAGGTCACATACAAAACCACAGCCTATTCAAATGCCCATAAAACCCCATGCGCCCATTACCAGAGAAGCAATAACAAAACAGAATAGAAGTCATTTAAAACACTCGAAAACACTACAGCAAAATAAACAGCCTCGTTTTATAACCAAAGACTTTTTATCGAGAATGTTCGAAGCGAGGTTTCTAAGAGAAATTTAAATGCATTAAGTTGAAACCTAGTCGATTATTCGTGGGAACTCTCACTGTTTTATTGCCTTTTGGGGAGGGGTACGTCTAACTTCTAACTATAGAAAGGGCACTGACCTAGGATTATACGCTGTGGCTTGTTGGTAGGTATGGGCTGATGATGTGCACCTCGCACTGATTCTTCAAGCTCTCTAATGTTGATGACAGAAGAATGTAAACCTTAGCGACAGTCTATTACAACTGAAAATTCCTATCATCATACACAAATCCATGACGTTCTATATCGACGGCATAAATAAGACATAATAATTCCACTGCAGAGTGTAATGATATTGACACAAGAGGATGAGGGCAGCAGATCCTCCTATCAGCTAAACACAACAGAGAAACCTGGTCAGAAGGCTACTTATATTTAGCAGTGGACAAAATCAATCTGCCTAGCCGTTTCCCAACTATGTTGAGGTTGGATTCCAGTCTGCTGACTGGTTGTCAGACTTTTGGTTTTCTGGACTTTTGACTACCAGTAACAATTGTCAAAGATCTATGAATGACAGCCGGGACCAACGGCTTAACGTGCTTTCCGAAGCACGAATATGGGCAAAACCTTATCGATTTTTCCAACAGAAAGGGCATTTATCAAACCATTTTCTAATCCTACCCTATAATCCGGACATTGGCTTATTCTGCGGTAAATCTCACTATTTCGTCGTCTTCGTCTGCAAGCAAGTTAAAGTATCGTTAGACCGATACGCCATTTTATGAGCTGCGTTCTAAAGATTTACTGTTTGTTTTGTGATTTGGTTTTGTATGTAAATTCCTTTTTGTTGAATGGAATGGAAAGGATTTTATAATTCGTTATTGCTGTGTTTAACAGCATACCTATAATTTTTATTGCAAACTAAAAATATTAATAAAACAACACAAAAAATATTCTATTCAGTATCAGGACCGTAAACTGTAGTGCAGTGATAGTATAATATAAATAAAATTATAATAGATGCGAAAAAATATAAAAAATATGTCAATGTCTAATTGTTACAAATGATTTGCGATTGTCAGTACATAATTAACTTTAATAAAAAACACACACACACACATTTGGCATTACATTAAATCATATTACATTACATTACATCATAGTACTTGGGCGACCGAGCTCTGCTCGGGTGAGAATACGGAGAAAATGAATTTTCCCAGGTAAAATATGAGATCTAGATAGATTTTTCGCCCGCGTAAACCCCTATATTGCAAATTTCATCGAAATCGTTAAAGCCGTTTTCGAGAACGTGCATACAATTATTTATATACACAAGTATTGCTTATTTAATCATATCTTCATACTCACAATACACAATATCTTTATTGCTTTACCATAATGTGTACTTAGGTGGTAACTACACTGGCCTGCAAAACTAAGTACTACACTTTTAATTTTTATTTTTCTGCCATTACCAGGTCTCCTCAAATGGATTCCAGTCTCTTCGTACCTTCGCTTCACTTTCTGGACCACTCGTAAGGTCACACCCTCCATTCTTGCAGTACGACGCATACTGATGCCTAGTTCCAGAAAAGTCACGATCCTAGCACGTTCTTCAGGTGAAAGAGGCATGATAAATAAGTGTATGTGTTGTTGTCTAACTTAGCTTTTGTAACAAGACTCATCGATCAAGAAAAAAATTGAAAATAATAAATAGAAACCAAAAATGAATGGTAAAATTGTAATTCGAAAAGGATTATTTTTGATTTTAAAGCTTTTTTCAGCCATTTCTTAAAAAAAGGTTACCGACTATGAAGTTTTTATGTACAAAACTAAACTTTTTGTCGACTCCTTTTTGTTTCAGATGTATAGCTTGTGTACTTAAAAAGTTATTGCAATTTTAAAAGTGTGATACTTTGTTTTGCAGGCCAGTGTATATAATTTGGATCATTAAGGACCCTGTCGGGCACAGCAAAAGGGTAGGAGAGAGGAAGTCCTGTTTTACGAGATAATTAAGTTGTTTTTGTGGAAAACTAGTTTTAACGTATATATTATAATCAAAGCCAGGAGATCGCGAATAAGATACTTAATATTTCGCTTATCTATTATTGATGTATTATTTTTCCTGCAAAGTGTACCTACTTACATCAAATAATCTATCATCACATTAAATAACAATACTTTAACACATTGACAACCGGTTTCTGAAAGGCAATATTATAAACACAAAAATAAGTTTTGAGACTTTTTAACTCATGTCAAGTGATTTAATCGACTATCGTTATTTCAGTCAGCCAAACACAGCTGTTCACATCAATTTCACAGTCTGTTTAGTTTTTGTATTGATTAGACTCAACTACACCAAACTCTGTTAGTAATTAAATGTCTCGTTAAGTATTTGGACGGACTGTTGTACATACAATCTTTACACAGTTATTTACCTCTGATAGCAACCATATAGCGACGAGAACAAAGCTCACTGTGTTGCAAAATTGCAGAGGTAAAATATCTGTGATAAGACAGTAGTGATAGAGTAAGTGAAAATGCTTAGTGGGATAAATGTTATAACTATCACAAAAAATGCATTTAATGCTTAACGTATTTCAAACATAATTACGTCTCTGTTATTTTCAAACGATCGAAAAAAAAAAAGTCGTTTTCAATTGTTTAGCGCTAAATTTATTTAGTGATTGATAGTGCAAGTAGGCCTAAACCTTTCAGAAATTGGGTCATAATCACTATATTATAAAAACTTATGAACCTAAAGAACTCACCAAAATCCATCCTTAGTAGAACTTCGTAGCGCGTAGCTCGTAGCGCGTAGCACCGTAGCATCTTCAGATGGCTGTCCAGTTATTTGGTTTTAGAATCCAAACGCTTTGCCCAACTACTTGGCAACGGTAAAGCGTAGGAATTCTAAAACCAAAAGACTAGTTTTCTTCTGTCTTCCTTATCTTCTGATGTTGTTCATTTGTTATGGTAATTCTAGGATATTGGATTGTGTCGGGGTTAATGCCCGTTCTTACCTGAAACAAAGAAACAATAGATTTTAATCGAGTTTAAGACTTGTTTTGATAAAGAATGTCGTTGAAGTTTGGATGTTGTTTTAAAGTGTAGTTTTTAGGGTAATATGAGAGAATATTATTTAATTCGCAAGTTAATAATTAATTAATATACACCTATCACAAAAAAAAAAGATTAAATGTGAGTGTACTCTGCTCAAGTGCTCCTTTGCTCAACCCTTCGAGGAATACGGGCGTGATGTTTTCTGATCATACCAAAATGCACAACATAACTGAGATAATTGAATCATCTCAGCGACACAATATACGCTTATTTATATATACGTAAATTAAATCTTTATATTTTCTTCAATAATCCATTGAATAATATAACTCCACGAAAATCGAATTTGAATTACAACTCAATTACACCACATCTTATAATTAAACTTCGATCTAAATCACCACAACATACAAATAAAACAGTCTCTTTAAAAAATAAGTTCAATTTTAGAAACATTTCTCTTAAAATCGTCGCTAAATAATAAAATAAACCATTATGACAATACCATCTTGTCACGTTTTACGTGCACAGATAATATTCAGTGGTACAGATAAAAAAGGGAGCGTTTACGGAGCTCGCCAATTACAAAGCTGCGTTTAAATTAAATTATAATTTTATACAAAACGGTATTTATTGCGGACGCTGATAACATCGGGGCTTGAGTCACGGTCTTCGTAAACGTTAATTTTTGTACAGGTGAGTATTTTTATGTCGTTGTTTATTTTGGTAAATGTACTGGGAATCTGTCGTTTTATTGTGAATGAAAATATGAAACTGTATAAACAGATTAGTTTTTTTAGCTCAAAAGGAAAAAACGGAACCCTTATAGGATCACTTCGTTGTCCGTCCGTCTGTCTGTCAAGACCGTTTTTCTCAGGATCGCGTGGAGGTATCAACTTGAAATTAATATTAAATACGTAAGTCTGTGACAGTGGTCCTTTGGACCTCTAAAAAAACCAAGCTTCTAAGTCGACGCAATACAAAAATTCGGCCATTTATGCGACATATTTTGATACTCGCAAATAAATCAAAACCTACAGGGTACTTCCCGTTGACCTAGAATCATGAACGTTGGCAAGAAGCAAGGACTTACAGCACAAGTAAACGAAAATGTCCGAAAATCGTCCATTTTTAGTTTCAACACTTTTTTTATTTTTTGCTATTACAAACTTACAGTTGCTGTTGGAGAATAGACCGTGACGAGATGTATGGGAGAACATGTTTTTTAACTGTGAATGTGAAGTTTGTTTTTGGGATAAATTCATCCCAACTACGGACACGTCAGCCTCAACTTACCATAAACTATTCTAAAATAATCTAAAAATACAATTTATACTATTTTTGTCTCAATAAATCAGAAACTGGGTTTGCTATCTCACTAATTAAATAACATCTATTCAAAATAGTTTGAAAAAGTTACAGTTTGAATAATATTAATCTCAAAGGTACAAAATTGCTAGACTGTGTGCCTTAAAAAATGGGATCTAATTTTTTAACAAATTTCATTACTGGATGTTTTTTACTATGCAACATCATTAAGTCAGTGCTTTGAAAAAATATCGTAATTTATTTGTTAATTAAATGCCTAAAACATCATGTCTCACCATATCCTAAAAACCATAAAAATCATATAAAAAAAATCACATCAAAACTTTAAAACCGCAAACCAACACAAATTCTTACAAAACCTTCACTCTACATGTAGAGTCTTCCTCTACATTGTAGATTTGCCACTCAAAGGTTCCTTTGTACACGCTCTACATACCACGAGGGCCTTAATAAAGCCCTGCCCAAACTGCGGCGGATTATAAATGTCCTAGGATATAGTAAAGGATGATAGAGTTTCAAACTTGGGTGTTACGTAGAGTAGTGGTCATTTGAATGTTGAGAAAAGGGACCATTTGGGGTTCAAGAAGTTTAGATGGGACAATTTGAAGTTTTGGTTAAGATTAACGATACGGGTGAAAATTGAGGATACTGGACCGGACGATTATATAGTCCAGTTTGCTTTATTCACTGGGCGATTATACTTTATGTATGAACAGAACTAACATTCTAATCTTTTCATATTTCTTCACTGTTTTCACTACAAGCTTCATTCAGTATGTATGAGTACATGTGCACTGAAATCAAATACAATTTCAGATCGAATTGTAAATTGATTTAAAATCTTATCTGCATGCACTTCTCCATTCCAACAACTCCTTCTTATACCCAGAAAATCGAAACATGCCATAAAATCCAAACTGAGAACCTCGCCCGATTCCAATTTCAAAAATTCTTATTCCAAATTCAAATTATTCCCGAACAGATACCGAATTCCGAGCCGAACCAATATCACGTTATGAATAAAGGTAAGTGGTGGAATTTAAAGACAGAAGCAAATCGGTCGGGTGGGCTCTGCTCATTCGGCCACGGTCGGAAGGATTCGGGATTTAATCTCGCTCAAATTGCCTCCGCTGGACCGCTTCGGGCTCGAAAAAGTTAGCAAGATAGGCTTGTAGACGCTCCAAGATGTGAAATTTTATCCTCAATTTTTTGCGACTCCTTTCTTATTACCACTCTCTGTGTCTGATACTTATTAATGATTTTGTTGATATTATTTCTTGGAGTGTTTACGTGTTTGAGGAAATTGTTTACTGGGTAATGAAGCAATTTAATTGTTTTGGCAACTAAATTGGAAAAAATATAACAGGTGTTTTTTTCTGCATTAGATACCTTTGATGACGTTACCTTTACTTATCAAAAGCCGAAAAAGCATTCAAAACACCCTGACAAGGCAAGCGACATAATTATGACACTGTGGCGACCTTAAGACGACTTTTGGCACAGTCATTTTTCAAGGATGGTTAACTTGTCTACTACTCTCTTACTAATTATATTAACTTTATGTACTTTCTTTTTATCGACTTTTTCTTTAAGTGGAAGCTTGTTATTAGCAATTTTTTAAAATATATTATTTTTATCATTGGTTTGTTAGTCATAAGCCTTCTTTAAAATAAATAAATAAATATTCTCAGTCACTCATTGCTGCCGAATAAAAAACTTAAAGTGTACACAACTCTAAATAAATGATCTTTCCTGCCTTGCGTGCAGACTGTGTTTACTATAGCAATCAACCAAACCTCAAAATAGAAAATCCTCCTTTAAAAAAAGCCGTTTCACGGCCTCATAAGCAACAATTAAAGTAACTCCCCATAAACGTACCACATAGATCGGTACATTGCCCACCATTAGTAGCTCACGCACGTACCACCGCAGTTATGCGGGCCTCTTGTAAGTTCATAAACTTACTGTTATACCTCTGAATGTATTGTTAATGTACCCCCGAGTTTATGTGCCTTATAATTGGACTTTTAGAGGTATTTTTTATTGTCTTTCTGGGTCGTTCGATATTTTGAGTGAGTTCTTTGTCGTTTGACGCTATAGACCGAAATAAAGTGATGGGTAATGCCTTTATCCTGCAGTAACATGAATTTTAGACGCTTTTATATAAAAAAAAATAGTGGAGAATAAGGTACCTGTACCACAAACGATTTGAAAATTACATTCTGACAGCTTCTTGACACTGAGCTTGCAAATTTTCTTTTTTTTTATTGCATGGAGTACTTAATTAAATAAGACTGTTATTAGTGCTAAAATCAGGCCATCGTCTAACATTCTACTTAATAAAAATCTTAAAATCATTCTTTCGCTGACAGACAGCGCACAGCCTGAACTACTGTATCTAGAAGCGAGAAATTGTGCACAAGAGTTCCATATAATATGATGGACGTGATCACTAAGAAAGAGGTTTTGAATATTCATTCCCTAAAGAGATTACTATAGAGCAGGGGTCGACAAGTAATTTTAAGTGGGGTCCGGATACTGCTGAACATTTTTATAGAGGTCCAGAAAAAAAACTGATATTACTTACTTTCTAGTTGTTTTTTTTTATTTTTATTTTTAATAAAATAATTATAAGTACAAGGTAATTATTATAAGAAGTTTTATACGTACAGCAAAACCCGCTTGATACGATTTCCCGCATAATATGCTATATTACGTCAACCCCTGCAACTTGCAGGCATGTATGTCTGGAGTATTGTGAGATGAGCGTATGACTGTCGAGTAGTTGTTTAATTTAGTTTACTGTACTGTAGTAATGTGTTTGTGTCTTTGTCTACAACTTATGTAATTGGCCTTGCCCGTTTATATATATATCACAACGAATACGATTCGTCATCCCGTTTAATACGCCATCTGTAGAGCTTATATTGAAAGTCTTGTAATTACCAATACATCAAAACATCTTTGTCAAGCCAAAATAAGGGATTACTTTAAGTAACAACATAACATCACGCCTGTAGGTACCTATAGTACACCCACATTTCGCCAGTTATGTTTAAGTCCAGGCGAGCGGTATTGCCATCAACCGGGCACAAATCCAGTCTCCGGGCTGTCACTGAGAAATTCCAGAAAGAAAAACCCAATGACACTTTGCCCGACCTAGGAATCGAACCCAGAACCTCATGTTCAGCAGTAGCGCTTGCGACCACTAGACCAAGGAGGCAGTCAAGGCAGGCAGTTTAAAAATACAATAATATTATAATACTTTTCTATAACAAGTTTATAAATACATATGTTACTTTGTCTTTATAATAATACGTTTTATTTTCCCTATCCAGCAAATTCCCGCATAATACGCTTTCCCGCTTATGACGCGTTTTTGGCTGGCCCTATGAAATCGTCTTAAACGGATTTTACTGTATTTGCACCCGAGTCCCCGCACTAGTCGCTCTCTTACGCCACAGCGTAGAAACTGCAGCTGTGTCTTCCTACTAAAGCTAGACTAACTAACTAATCAAATTAGATTGTATAGTAGATAAGATATTTAACAATATGTGGCGGTCCAAGTTCCAACCGTTGCTATAAAGGATGACAGTTCGTCATTTTTGTACACGGCTCGTTCATCAATAACTGACAAGAATTCTGCTAGATCCTTACTCATAATACTTGAAAGACCACACCGCAATCGCCGTGCTACTGCGGTTCGAAGCCACGTATCATTCGACCCATAACACACTCAATAACAAGTATAATTTTGTATTATGATTCATAACAATGCATACAATTACCATTTCGCTGAAAATCATCCCGTTAGTTAAACGAGCGAGGTCGTGAGACATATCCTGGGACACGAACGTGAGATCTATCTCGGATTGCAGTCACGTTCATACCCACAGTTATGTGAAGCCAATTGTAACGGTTGTAACTACAGTTACCTTTATAATGGTGTCACTGTATTAATTAACTATTGTTTTAAGGTGACAATAAAATTCAATTAGTGTTTTGCTGTTCTGTTTCTTTTGGGGTGGTCTTGTGAAAATAAACCTGCTAATATGGTTACATGCTAAAAGTATTATCAATAATTTATATAAATTATTTAAGAGTAAAGGTTTTAAAGCGATCGGGCGTTTGGAAAGTGACAATTTATTTGCTTTTTCACATTTTTTCTGTTTTTTTTTTTTAATGTACTATTTATAACTTTATACCTACTTAACTAACTATACACATTAAATTAAAAATAATGACAATAAAATCATTAATTAATGTAAAATAAAAATGTCATCGACTGCATTTTGCATTCATAGCATTTCTTTTTTTATTTTAAATCTTTACAAAAGCACTTACGTCGTGTATCACCTCTTACCCTCAACCGAGGAGTCGTACTTTAATACAAAGTATTTTACTACCCTCTGAATGTACCATGTAAGTGTCATGGTCAGAGACTTCTTCTATGTCTTCTCTTTTTTAAAATGCACAATGCAATAATTCTTGTAAGACGTCCATTATAATTTCAATTCCTATAAGCGAATTAATTGACAAAGAGTTGAATATAACTAAAATGTAAACGGGTGTTTAAACTAGTTACATACACATTGATACATGAAATCCCTAATCATTCTATCTTCGCCCAATCTCACTTTTTCCATGAGGGTGTATAGTTCACTCATCTACCATAGAAAAGGGAGGATCCTCCGACCAGACTGATGTTGTGTCTGGCGGGCCGACTGCCCGACTGTTGATGTCGGATAGTCTTATATAATATGTCGTTCGCGCGGTAAACTCTAATTGCGCGATGCAGGATTTTTGTGACGTCATGTCTTTGATGCGTAATTCGTATGTGGCGGTGTAACCGCCACAAACGTTTTATCAACTCCAGCTCGAACCTATGAATTAAGGGCTCCGCCCGACAGTTGGGTATGGTGGTTTGAAGAAGACACCTTTCATTTTTGGAGTCTTATAAATTTAAGTTAGCTATTATTTACGAACTCTAGATAAATGAATTGTGGATTCATTTGCCTACCCAGAAATAAACATTAAAATTTGTATAAAAATACGAATAGAGCGTGTTTTGTATATTTAGAATTTAATCTGAACATCAATGTATCCCAAAAATAGCACCATGTTATTTGACACAAGGCTAAATTCTAAAAATTACGAACAAAGCCATCAAAACATCAACATGAATAAAACCAGCACTCTAGCCCCCTCTAGTCCCCAGCACTAACAACTACTATGTATTTTACGACCCCCCAAACGTGCGATGTATCTCTGCACTTGTCACAAAATTTCAATTTGCCGTCATGATGCCGCCGTACCGGTTAACGACGTAATTTCTTGAATGGCTGTTAAAAACATTGTTGGCACAGCTAAACGTAGTTTAACTGACTTGTTAAGTTTTAATGCTGGATTGTATTTGGGTGGTTATGTGAGTTTTGTGAGATGTTTCAGTCTTTTGATCCAGATTACAAAGATTAGGCGTGAGAGTTTGGTAATGTACTTTATCCATGTTACATAACACATACAACATCACGCCTATATTCCCCGAAGGGTAAGGCAGAGGTGTACCTGTAGTAAGTACGCTCACATTTCGCCAGTTATATTATTAGTAGTAAGGCTGATGTAATAGGGACTAGAGGTGTCCATGTTATTGTTTCAAAAATATCATACCTACGTACGTAGGCACTTGTTCAGTCTTTAACTCTAAATCTTTAAAAAAAGCAACTAAAACATTGTTCTAAAACCCTGTTTTCCAACATAATTCGCAGTGGTTTTATTTTGTTTACTTACTAAACTAATTTGTAGAAACTGAAACCTGGTTCTCTAAATTGCCGAGAAATGCAGTGAGTTTCTAATAATTTAAACAGCAAGCTAGCTAATTTATCGGCTGTCCACTCAATACAGGCTAACTTTCTACACACGCGGAAGATTCCAGAGAGTTGAAAACTTTTCACTGTACTGATATAGGGAAGTTTCGAAGGTAAACTTTAACATCTGTATCAAACGTAGACTAGCAAAGGTTGGATACGAGTATTTTTATTTAGTTTTAGTTTACTTGAAGTTTGAGTTATAGAATAAGTTTTATTTTTGGTAGATGTTAATACTCGTACGTTCAGTGCCGGGAGCCCTCCTGGAGAGTTCACCTAGTCTCTTATGGGATGCCGGGAGCTCTCGCGGAGGGTTAATTTTAAATGTAGGTTTTTCTTAGCGAATACAGCATTATAAACCGTGAAAATAAAATCTGATGTATATTTTAACACGTTTTTTTGTTGTTGTTAATTGTTACAAATATTCACAAAAAATTTAAAAGGTTGGAAACTACGTATAGTGACAAGACCCCCTGAAAACACTATTTTACTTTGCTTTACAGTGTTTTGTAGCACGGTTTTAAAGCCTAATGCCGTTTCCCGTCCGCGATGGTTAACTTTAGCGCAAACGTAGTGCCAGTAACCCTCTCGGAGGCTTCACTTCCAATATGTATGGCGGCATAGCGTATGAGTTCTATGAAAAGTGGGTGGAGTCGAAAGTGTTAATACTAAATTTGTATCTACACTCGAGAGCAATGAATCCGGGTCACTTAAAGAATCCTAAAAATCTCGGAAACTAAAAATGCTAGGTTAATGCAATAAATTGTATTTAATAGACAATGTAATACTCCTTAAATGAAGGTATTAAAACTTCTTAGTTATTGTAAAGTTATATCATAAAAAAATCAAATTTGAAAAAGGGCCACTTTCGAAGATGGAACTACGAAATTACAGCATTTGGTTTTGCTTTTGTTTGTAATCTGTCATTTATGTGGGTACATAAACCATGTTGATAGTGCTCTATATTCATTATTCAAGCTGAAATTATGTCGCTTACGCCTGAAAAATGCACCAGAATACTTACAATGCTGGAAACCGGCCGGAGTCAGCGCGATACAGCCAGGACTGTCGGTGTGTCGCTGTCAACAGTACAAAGAGTTCTCCGACGTTACGAAGAAACTGGTTCTAACCTACGCAGACCAGGAACGGGCAGAACCAGGTGTATCACAGCACGAGAAGACCGATACTTGATGAACACCATGCTTCGAAATCGCTTTCTTACAGGAACTGAACTCACAAATCAGTTTCGACGCCTCGGAGGAAGTAACCCAAGTGCATGGACAGTAAGACGTCGGCTTGCTGAATCTAACTTAAAACCCCTTAGACCTGCAAACGGCCCTAAACTGGAGCGTGGGCATCGTATTTCAAGACTAAGATATGCCCAGAGCCACGTAAATTGGAGTATTGAAGATTGGTCAAAGTTATGTTCTCCGACGAATCAAAATTTATGCTCTACAAGCACGATGGAAGACACAGAGTGTATCGAAGACCAGGGGAAAGATTCAAGCAAGCATGCATCGAAGAAAAAGAAGCCTACGGTGGTGGGTCTGTACTTGTGTGGGCCGGAATTTCTTCTGAAAGTCGCACAGAGCTGGTGATCATAGAAAACGGCTCTTTAACTAGCGAAAGATATGTGGAAGAAATCCTCAATGATCACGTTGGTCCATTTATGGTCAATTTAGGTGAGGATGCTATATTTATGCATGACAATGCCCGACCTCATACAGGTAGGATTGTGAATGACTACCTTCAAGAGATGAACATTACTCGTATGGAGTGGCCAGCGCGCAGCCCGGATATCAACCCGATCGAGCATGCTTGGGACGAGCTAGGCAGATGCGTAAAACAACGAAACCCTCCCCCAATCACGCTTCGTGAGCTCAAAATTGCTCTCACAGAGGAATGGGAGAATATTCCCCAAAATCGTATAAGGAACTTGGTGTACAGCATGCCAAACCGCGTAAACGCAGTAATGGAAGCACGAGGAGGCAATACGAAGTATTAAAATTCAAGAAAATCGTAATAAAGTTCAAAAATTTCATGTTTCCTATTTTTGTTTTAAGGAGAGATCAGCAGTTTTTTTCTTTATGTAATTTTGTGTTAATAAAATGTATGGTGACTCATATTTTTTTGACTTTCATTTAAGGAGTATTACATTGTCTATTAAATACAATTTATTGCATTAACCTATCATTTTTAGTTTCCGAGATTTTTAACATTCTTTAAGTGACCCGGATTCATTGCTCTCGAGTGTATATATAAAATCTCTGTTTGTTAACGCACCCAAGATACAGAAGAAATTGCGAGAGTGAAAACTGTTTTGTCTAAACAAACAGATACAATGAGTGTTATCATCATGTTAGAAAATCTATAATGCAAGGCCTAAACAATGCAACATCAGCAACATCATACATACATCGGCCATAGAGATTATAATATCAATAACAGTTTGCAGATGTCCACTGTAGCATTCAGACCTTCCCATAAATATCTGAAATGACCCATTTCGGCGGATATTGCCATTTATGTTAGGTCAAAACGCTTGTACATAAGAAATGTTTTAATTATTTTACAAGGTACCTACTAAAATGTAACAAAATGACATGTTTTGTAATAAAAACAGTAGTTGGAAATCCCATTTCTATGGATCAGATGTGGATGCCAGTCTTTTCTGTAACTGACCTATTTATTTAATTCCCAAATCCCTTTTATTTGGATTGCTTTATCCTACACTTATTTTGTCCGTATAAATTTCATAACTAAATCCTACGTTGCTTGATTATGCAAGACACAGACGGACAAGAGAGTGATATTATAAAGGTTCCGATTTTCATTTGTTCGGAACCTTAATAACCAAGAAAAATTATTGCCCGTACAAAAAACTTCCTACCAAGATATTCCACCTTCCAACACACACGACTCCCATAACACTTTAAACCTTTTAAAACAACCACAAATATAACGCAAGCATGAAATTGAGCCAACTGCGAACGCATTTGATAATGCAACTGAATCATTTGCATCGGCCGACTCGCTCGCTCTAAGAGGCTTACTATAATGTAAGCCTTAGAGCCACTGTTAGCATAACTTTACTTCATTACAACAAGCTTTGAGAACAGCTCGACTTGTTTATTCTATATTTTGTTAGCTTGTATTGCTGTAGTTAAAAAGATTGAAATAGATTTTACGCTATTTTTAACCCCTCGACACAAAAAGAGGGCTGTTATAAGTTTGACCGCTATGTGTGTGTGTCTGCCGGTGGCATCGTAACTCTTAAACAGGTGAACCGATTTGAATATGTTTTTTTTTTATTTGAAAGCAGGTTTTCTAGCGATGATTCTTAGACATGTTTTATCAAAATCGGTTCAGCCGTTTGAAGTTTATCAGTTCTTGTCTTGTTGATGACTGGATGTGAGCGTCTTCCACAGGTCTGATCGATTTGAAATTTGGTATTCTGTTACTTCAATGATATTAAAAGAACATTATAACCTTGAACTAATGCGGTAGCATCACCTGGAATTTGCAGGATACCCAACTCCCTTACCAACTTACAGCACTGCAGTGCTATTCTGTAACCATCTCACCGTGAAAACATAGGTGAAGTGAGTTGTCATTCCAACAGGGTGAGATGACACTGACAGCTCACTCCACGCTCACTTCACATGTTTTCACGGTGAAGTGATTACGGGAATCGACATGCAGGTATCGTGTTTGGGCTCATGTCTCAATGAAAAGTTATAGATAGATAATGAACGGGGTCTGGTGGAGTAGGAAAGAGAAATGAGGAAATTTTTGTGTCGGGGGTTTATGAAATTTTAATATAATTTCACTTGTTATATAAATTTTAATGCAAACTTAGGAATATGTTTCATTTGTCACACAGTGTCTGGCACATTGTGTATCCAAAAGTATACACATCTTTCTACTTGGTGAAATCCTAATGTAGGTATTAATGTTCGCACAAATTTCATTATCACCATTTGGCAAGTAATGTATCATTGTAGAATGTAATTATAATTTATTGTAAAATGTAAATGAACGACTCGCCAGCACACAGATAAGCCCTGAGAGGTTTTCGTTGTGGCTAAAACCAGTGCAATATACTCGTAGGCTTCGATCAATAATAACACTATTGATCGAAGCTCGTAGGTTAAGTTTAGGGACACTTTTTCGATAAATTTATTATGTAAAATTGTCCAGGGCCTAAATTTTACCTGTCACATTTTTTCGGTATAAATGGTCTGGGAATCGGTTATTTTTCTAAGAAGTAAGACGTTTGAACTTTTGGGTGATATTTCTCGTTTAAGTAATCAATAAACCCGTATATAATTATGTTTTGTATTTTTAATTATCTCTCTTTTTAAATGTAAATCACAAAATAACTAAAAAAAAAAACTTTAAAATCAATAAAAATATTGTGACAATTGTACGTGAACTACATATTTCCCAGGCCACACGTATCTAAATGTCACACGGCTTTAAATCCTGTAAAAATTATCCTGTGTAAATTCAAAGAAAAATACGATTATTATGTAATTTTAAACTCATCCGGACAATAAAACAAATTTGTCAAAAAATTTAAGAACGGCCACTTAAGGTAAAATGATGTATGATAGAAAAAAATATTTTATTCAGCTTTTTGTTTACTCTGGACGCTTTTAACGTGCACTTCTTTTTACATCGTTCTCATATATTGTATAAGTAGATATAAATGAAACATGAATAAACTAACCAATATATTGTAACAATATAATTTAAAAGAATTTCCATGTAGTTTCTTGCCTATTCTCCTCCATAAATAAATGATTTTATTTCCGTAAGTGGGTTTGGACATACACTTTTACACGTCAATCATATTTGTTTAAAGTAGATGAGGGCGTAGTTTCCTGAAAAGAAAGACCGAAAAAATCTCAAAGGTCACAGTATCCTACTACGCTTTGGAAAGTGCAACTAGGTTAATCTTTCTGAATGATCAAATCCTTTGACAATTCAAAAGTGGTTGTAAACGGTTTAACTTAAATACATGAAAATGTTGCACCTTGTGACCTTGGGTATTCAGTTGGCAGCCTTTCTCCAGATGATGATAATAATATCGGCTATAAATATTAGTATGGCTCGGCTGTCTAGTAGATATTGCTATCAGTGATAAGACTGATAGAATACCTATAGAATTCATAATATTGTATAAGAGCTGTGTAACGGTATTGGGCCTCTGAAGTGGCTTCACATGCCTTCGAGAAATATCTCTCAGGCAAGCCGGTATCCTCACGATGTTTGTTTGATTTTGGTGTTCAATAAAGTATATTCCATGTATCTATCTCGTCTCAATAATGAAAATGATGATTTATTTCTTTACACAACAGAATAGGATTAGATTACACCACTATTATATAAGAACGAACATAGGTAGTAGACCTCATGAGCTTCAATTTAGAACAATTGCGTCGAAATAAATGGTAGCCTGTTATAACATAGCCCGGGAGCACTAACGCCTATCCATTAGGCTAAAGCTTTGGCCATCTCTAACGTCTTCACCTCACTATTTGTCTAGCGTTTCGCTCTCGACCATAATCCCCGAAGTGCTGCTTCAAGTTGTACGCATTCTAATAGACACACAGTTTGCCAATAGACACATTGAGGCATCAAACTGACAAGTTGTGGTCCCACCCTACGCATAGCTCCAATCCATTCGCATTATTTTTTAAAGGAAATTAGTTTGTATAACGCTACAACTAACTTGTTGAAAATTATTCAGTCGAATAAAAAAAAACCCAAGATGGAAAAGGATTTAATTGATTTTTTACTGCCTTTAAAACTAATATGGCGACCATTTTTACCTCTCTGCCAAACCCAAAATAAAATATAAGCTTTACAACAATGTATTTAAATAAGTACTATTGCTAAGTTCAAAATTATAAAATAAAATGTTAAGCGAATTTGAGAACACAACACATTTAATTAAAAACCAAATATGAGGTATGTAAATACGAGTACTTAATTAATTTAACCACACAGATTACCAATTATTTCTTACGTAAACAATTTTTATAAATAATTATTACAAATTAGAATCTAAAAGATTTGATATTTGTTCTTATTCAATAAAAAATACAACTTAGCTCCCCGCTACTACATGGGACAAGTCCCAAGTAGGTACGCCTACATTTTATCAGTTATGATCCCAGTCATAACTGATGAAATGTAAGCATACCTACTTTACACCGAACCCTTTGAGGAATACAGCCTATATGTTATGTAAACTTTTCAGCCGAACTTGGATTCGACATCATCCATAACCCAAAACAATACTGTATCAATTGGAAACAAAGACAAAATAATTTCATCCCGTCCCAATGTTTGTTTAGCGTATACAGATATTTGAAAACATGCTCGTGTTTTATTTATATTTTATTTTCCTTTTCGGTGGCAGCCATTACTTGGGTAAATATTTGTTCAACTGAAAGCCCATCATGTCCCTGGATTGTTTGTGTTTTAACGCGTTATTATGACGTTATTTTATCGGTTGCTTTGAAATCGCGTTCTTTGTTGTATGTCTCTTAGACTGCGAGGTGTTTTTCTGATTCTTCAGTAAACAGGAGCTGTGTTTTTTTAATCTATAAATGTGTTTGATCTTGTAAGGAGAGACGTACGAGTAATGGGCACAAGATTTTGAGGCGCAATTTTTACAAAGTTGTCGGTTTGAATTCTAAGCGTCATGTCTCGCTTATTCAGTGTCTTTACACGCGCAGAACATCATGCCTGTTATCCCCAAAGGGCAGAGGTGTACCTATAGAACATCCAAATTTTGCAAGTTATTTTTAAAGTCCTATAGTAATAGGAGGCGACCCTATTGCCATCAACCGGGCGATTATCCATACTCAGGGCTGCTACTGAGAAATGGAATCGAACCCAGGATTAATAACACGATAATCCGAACTACCTTCTTTGTATAGGACAAGCAAATAAATTGACACCATGTATCTACTTGCTAACAGAATAACCACAACAAAGATAGCCCATGTCCTAAATGCCTCACTACCTCAACAATAATGCTTCGTTCATCTTCTCGTAAAAGAACATTTCATTTTGATGTCAAAAAACCTAGTGATTAGATAGTAAAATACTCAATAGTAGCCATGAGACGTCGTCGGCTACGTAAACAACTTTTACAGCCTCATTTAACTAGATTACGATATGACTAACATTTTTATATACCCATTTGTTTTTATACCTATTGAGAAAAACAAACTGATTTTGATGTCCGGAGCGGAATAAATAAAGGAACTATTTTTCGAAGGGTTATTTTTTATTGTTATAGCTGGTCTGTCTAGGAATTCCAACTAAACTATATATTCTTTGTCTAAAGAAGATTAGTCTCCGGTAGCAAATCAGTTATTGAAAACATGTTATTTTCACATTCTAAAGGTAATATGTAATCTTAAGGTGGATCCGCAGATATTGCGCGATCTGTTATAGTCGCGAATCATATTTTGATCAAGATACAATCTGACACTGACTTGCCTACCTGGATTACACATTTACCTCAAAAGTCAGTACTAGTACTTCTAACTCACTCATTTTCAGCATAAATTGGCTTTGCTGAATTTTAGTGAGTTAAAAAAAAAAACAACACAATAGTTTAGTGTGTGAAAAATTGCACCAAGTGGAGTTAAAACTCACGACCTCTGCTCACTATAACAGTTTGGCTAGGCATGCTGCTTCTAATATCAAACAATCATCGTTTTGTTCCTCTTCAGTATTCATACATTCACAATACTCCCAAGACACAACCTAAGTACATAATAGTATCTACCGCTACCTCCATATACTAATACTGTCAGTTTTTTTATCGAGCGTAGTAACTTCTAGTAACCTCTGCAATCCTAGGGGAAATCAGGAACTCAACCATACGCGTTGTTTACATTAAGTAGGTATGACTATCTATCGAACTATCATTGTTATTTCTCTAAAGGTATCTAGACCGACCACACACCCCCTTTTTTATTTATGTATCTATCTATTTAGCCCATGTCCCACTGCTGGGCAAAGGCCTACCTTTCTCTTTTCCACACACGTCTGTCCACTGACATTTGTCGGCAGGCCTTTCAAGGAGTCAAGTTTGTCTGTTTGTGTTTGTTTGTTTGTTTGCCAAGTTCGTCTTGGTCTGACGCGATGTCGACAAGCATGTCATGGAACCCAATCAATATTTCTTTAGGTCTTGAAAATTATTTTCATTACTGTGAAGATATTTAGGAATTATTACTAGGAAATATTTAATTGACATTTTTTATTACAACGGAATAAAATTTTCTTTGTTTTTTATTTTGCAGAATTTGTTGTGTGCCTTTTAGTCTGTGTTAAATAAATGTATTTTATTTCATTCTGTTTATATTAGGTAGTGTGTTGGTCACCTTAACATTAATTAGTTCTTTGTATCGTTTGCCTTCAGCGTGTAATTTGAAACACATTACGAGTGGCTTTTTATGTACTTTCAAAAATAAAATTTGGTGAAATCTTGACTGACTTAGGAACGCACTAACTGGACAGGTCCACTCAAATATGTGTTGTCCTTTCCTCAAAAAACCATCTCAGCCACTAATCTGCATGGTTCTCATTTGGCCTGACCAAGATTATGTCTAGACTTTAAAAAAGTCAGTGACCTCTGAGTTTGAATCGGCCTTTCTCGGATAAGAAACACTGAACTCTAGTTTTATTTTAAAACATAATTTATTTTTCAAGTGTAAATGTGTTTTTTTAACTACTTTACAGAAATAAATTTAATTTATCGTTAGTAGATAACCATTGGAACTGTAACTTATGGCTAGTCAATTCAAACAGCACAGAAAATCACTGCTGACTCTCCTTTTGACAAATTTCTTTGCAATTTGCCGCACGAATAACCAACTAATTACAGCATCTACCAACTAATATGTCCCGCAGATGGAAACTTCAATCCATAATTCCTGAATAATCCTTTACCAAAAACATACGCATCAAAGATTCGTTCAATATTCATGATAACTTGAGCATCAAATTAGACCAGAAACTTAAACATTGCGAGTATAAATTAATAAATTAATTAAAACTCTCACACATTGGCAGGTATTGTTTTCAAAAGGAGTTCGGAAATTAAATAAGTTTGCCAGATATTAAGTTGCGTATGAGTGTGGTTTTCATAATTTTGGAGTAGGTGAACAGGACAGAAAATCTAAAAGGTCTGCTCACTATAAAATGGTTTATTCTGCAAGTACCGATTTCACCGATGAAACTGAACGCGATCAGCATATCTAAGCCGAGTTCAAGAGCGACCAATGTCAATATTCTAAAGAAAATAATGACACTGACAGCTCTTAAACGTGGTTTATGTGCTGATCCCGTTCAGTTTCTTTGGAGAAATTCGTCCTTAATAGGATATTGGAATCACTTTTACAAGACAAATAAAAATAAGCTAGATACAGTCGACATTTCCTATCTAACTACCCCTGAGAAAACATGGCGAAAGAAACTCAGGGGCCAAAGTCTCTTTTAAAGTCCAGACATAATCTTGGTCAGCCTATCAAACAGGAATTTAATATCAAGTCTTCTTTGCTTTATGCCAACCTTTTGGATCTAGTTGGTCTTGTTGAAAGGTCAGTAAAAAAGGAAAGGTCACGTGATCGTTAAACCTGATACTGATGTAAGTATATCAGCCCCTAGTAGAGCCTATATCCGGTTCTGGATTGTCTTTACATACAGGAAATATGAGCCTGAAATTTTTCATGATTACCATTACGTTGGCTTGTTTTTTTTTGGTGAGAGAGATATTTAATAAGGCTCCATGCTTTTAACAATTTCACTGTAGATTCCAACATGCGTAGTCAATAGTATAGTAACTTTGTGGGAAACAAATTGGATGTTCCAAATATGGGTACACATTTATTTTCTTGAAAGTGACATGCCACATAGACATTACCGTGCTGGTGTAAGTAGACTAATTATTACTATGTAGTGTTACTTTACGTCCTTTGATAATGGTCCACTGTCTCACCTACATATGTAAGTACACCGTAAATCTAATCTCAACGTTATAAGAAACGCCAAAACTCAACAACACAGAAATCCGTCCCATTTTTCCAAAACTTCCTACCTCACCAAACTTTAAGTATTTCCCCTTAAAATTGTAATAAATTAACATTACGACTCCCATTTGACTATTTCCACCACACATTTCAAAATGACAATGGACGTAGCGTTCAGAAAATTACCCAGAAAATTGGGAAAACCACGGCTTTGAAAAAACTTTTTTAGCGCTAACAAAAGGATGGAAGTCCGAATTAGCTTTGGATGAGAAGGGGCTTAATTCTCTGCATGATAAAGTGCATTTTCGGTTGGGGTCGGTTGTGACGTGTGAGGGTTGTGTTTGGGAAGGGTGGTCTCTGAAGGCTCCTCACGTCTTGTGTCGGGTACGTCACGTAGCCTGCCTGGCACTACGTTTATTATTCAATAGCTAAACGTAACAGACATGTTTAAAGTTACGGAGTACGCTACGCTTAGTAGATATTGGAGTCAGTTGGATCTGATTTTAGTCAAAAAGTATTGTGAACTTTACGATCTATGTTATTCAACGTGAATTTAAGTGAGCGACGTGACGTGTCTGGTTCAAATATACCTAAAGGTACCTGTATTTTCTGGTGTACCTAAAAATCTTTCTAAGTTCTAGAAGCTTTTATATCTAAGTACATTCGATTGATAGGGATTATTCTTGTTTTCTATAAGAGTTAAACTTTCTTCTCAAGAAATATGTACTTACAACAAAATAGTCCTGTGTGTTATCAATAAACATTCGAATTGATTTTCGTGCAAAAAGAAACTGATATTCTATACGTGGGTTTGCATGGAGGTCGGATTTTTACTCTTTGTTTACTTTAAAATTTGTTTTTATTCTAATGAATTTGTGGCGGCATCTACATTGCCACATGCAAACTAGGCATAAAAGACCTGACGTCACACAAAATCCTGACGTCACAGAAATCTTGCATCGCGCAATTAGAGTTTACGACATAATACTATAAGACTATCCGACATCAAAGTTGCCCGCCAGACACTACACCGGTCGGAGGTTCCTCCCTTTTCTTTGGTGGATGACCTCATACCTCTAAAACTCATCCACTTCTTCAGCAGTAAAAGAAGTGGACGTGACTTACTTTACCAAAACGAAATTCCGCTTCTCTCCTAAAGATCCTTAGTATATTAAAACGTGCCACTGCATCTGAAGTTTCACTAAACTTTAGTCCACCGTTCGGTTTATCAAGCTCTTATCCGTTTTGTGACCACAGACTTGAGTTATTTGCCTGGAAGTCATCTGTAGCGTTAAACCCAACTTTGTCAGTTTCGTGGAGAGATAGTGGGCCATTGTGTACAGATGCTGGTCAAAAGATTCATGTTTGAGATAGTCGAGTAAAGTTTGAGTTATGATGATTTGAGAACAATGAAGTGCCAAACGCGAAGGGAATGCTAACGTAATTTAGGGTTACAATTATCATTTCTATCGAATCTAGCGCTGAGTGGAGTATTTTCCCTACGGTTCAGTCGGGTTTCTGAATTCAAATCAGATAGTTAATCAGATTGAGAAGCTATGAGCCGACTCTAAATTGTCCAGTCATACATTTTCGTATGATCCACAAGCCAAATACACACAAACACAAATGGAAACATTACCGTTTACCTACCAGTAACAGGTGAACATTAAGTATGGTCTAAAGAACTAGAGGATTATTCTCAGGGGACGAAATACAGCATTATTTTCTTCAGCAAAGACACATCGCAACCAATACGCACCAAGAGACCTTATTATATTACTTTATCTCTAACCAGCGTTAAACATCTTAAATTATCCAAATTGGAAACGAGCGTAATAATAAATTAACCCTGTTATTCCAACCCAGTAATGGTTATTTTGGCTCATCAATATTAAGAGGTTGCAGGAGTATAATCGTAGAGGTGCTCAGGGTGCTGAGGATGCCAAAATTTATCTACTCGCCTTGGGGGGATGAAATAATCAGGGGAGATTGGCTAACACTCTTTAAGGATAAATATTTTGCGAAGAGAGGCGGTGTTAGAGGAGATAGTATGTTTAGAAGTAAGCGGGGAGATTTGGGGGCTTTAATTTGGTGTAATAAAATGGGAAAGGAGATGTAATTGAAAAAGTATATAAATGAAATTGCGGCAATAAAGCAAACCTGGCGGTAAATTAAAATTTGAATCGGGACTTATATTTATTGTTATAATTTTCAGATATTTCTTCTTGGTCCATAACTTTTTGAACTAATAACGAAATGCTTAGGGTACCCAGCGATTAGAAATGTCAACATAGATATTCAACACGTGTACAGTGAAACCTATGTTCTCTAACAGTGGGTACACGTAAATGAACTCTAGTCATTTACCCGTGGGAGTAGATATAAACTAAAAATCAAATCAAATCTTTTTGTGGGCATAGGAACATACAGAACACCATACACTTACATCGTATAGTTCTATAGCCAGTTCACCTTCGACTTTATCTAACACCTACAACACAGTGCCCTACAAAGCCTCCATTTTCTATTTATAGCCTTTTAATCAAACATCAGCTCCATCATTACACCCAGAGACTAAAGGTCAATTCCAGGTAACGCCTGCTTCAAAGGGCTGAAGGCAGCGATCAGATTCCGGATATCCAGTGAAATTGGTGCCGTAACAAAGACGGCTGCTTTCAATGAGGGAGCACTGATACACGCTAACGAACGGAATGGGTGAGGTGCGGTGGTGAGCGATGGTGTTGAAGATACAGAAGATATAATAGATGTGAGTGGTGAGGCAATAGCTGGTGGAGCAGCAGATTTTGATAGTAGTGATTAGATTGACTGTAATGTACCACGCGGGCCCAGTGCCAATTGGTAGATGTAACATGTCTTCGAATTTTTGGTTCTAAGATTGCCCGTTTCCTCGCGAGGTTTTCTTTCAAGGTTTTGAAAGCAGTGGCGATGATTTACACAAAGTAAAACGCCTGCCCAGGTTCAAACCCACGACTTTCAACTCGTAAGTAAGTGTCGTCATCACTGGGCCACCACTGCTCTCAACATGTTACAGTCTGTTTGTTGACAGAATTTTTGTTTAGCAATAATTTCAAAACAAAAAAAATAAATATTAAATGGTGATTTTTATCAATATGTTTCAATTTTACACAGTATTTGCAGTATTAACCACATGAAAAGAAGAAGAAAAACATAATGTTAATAATTATTACATAAATATTTTTTTTGATTTTGTCAAAAAAGTAATTTTAGAACAGTCGATGGATGGTACAGGAGCATGGAGAATGGCACTAGAAAAGAGAGGCCTGTGTTCAGCAGTGGGTTAAGTTGGGAGTTAATGATGATGATGAGATTGATTTCTAATATAAAACATATTTCTATCTATATAATATATCTATGCTGTAATTACGATTCATGTTCAAAATTCAACCTGAAGCCCTATTTTTAAAGACTTTAAAATCGCTAGAACTGAAACCCCGCCTTACTCAAGGTGCTAACCAATACACTGGCCGTCCGGGTTCAAATTAAACTTTAGCTTTGTACACAATTAACGTCTTCTATTCTCTTTTGTGCTGGCTCCACAGTCTACAGAGATACTTAATTAATATTGGAACATAAACGGTTCTAGGAACAATGTTGCATTGTTTGTTGAAATGTTTCTGTGAGAATGTCTTACGAGATAGGTAAATGTAAGTTGAGAAAAGAATTCTCAGTTCTTTGAGCATTTAATTGTATACCTAATCATTTCAGTACAATTTTTTTCTTAATGTTTTTAGAGAATGTTTCTGTCAGAATCTGAAGTCAAACAAGTTTCGCTACCAAGACTACTCACAGGACTAACTTATGAGTAAAATAGATCCATGCTATAGGCTAAACTAAAAAAGGAAAACTTATGAAATAGTAGTCCATCGAAACTCCACTAAGAAATTCAAATATCCAACGGATCAGAAACAAAATCACAAGTACATCAAAAACTTTTTTTTGTAATGTTTCTGGAGACTGCCTAGCTAAAACCTTTAGAGGTATGAGGAACAGGGTGTAAAAGTCACTCATCCTCTATAGAAAAGGGAGGATCATCTGACCAGACGGGTGTCGTGTCTGGCAGGCAACTGCCCAACGATTGATGTCGGGGGAATTAGAGTTTGCCGGCGCGCTAAACTCTAATTGCGTGATGCAGGATTTGTGTGACGTCAGGATTTTGTGTGACGTCAGGTTTTTGATGCGTGGTTCGCATTTGGCAAAGTAGATGCCGCCACAAATATGCCTACAGCCGATTTGATGACAGTGTAAACGTGCCGTGGAAACAATACTCAGAATTGGCAGCCGAGCAGAAAGTGTCAAGTTACATAAAAGAGATTTAACCGTCAACAAATGTTACTTGGATTTTTTCGTTCTGTGAAGTGTAATGGATGTGTAACATGGTCCTCTAATTAATTGTTTTTATTACCAATCTAATGAACGCTCCTAGTGTACATGAGTAGCAGTTTTTTGAATTTAATTCGGACATATTATATGCCACCGATACCGTACTTGTCAAGCTAGATCAATAAATAAGACACGAATATCCGAATCAGATAAGGAAACCAAGCGCAGGATAAGTGTTATGTCATAAAATATTAATACACCGTCTATTGGGCCCACCTACAATTATAGGTAGTAATTTCTTATAGATAAACGAAAAAGATTTTCGCCGTGACGACAATAACACTCAATAAGACGAGCTTGTATTTATTAATACAATTGGAGCTACTCAGAAGGATTCTACTAAGGCCTTCGAATCCCTGTCCCATTTACATCAGTTGAAAGTTTACACTGTTCAGTATACATTGAAGCTATACTTGATGATTTCCCCCGAGCATGCCAACGATTACGGAAAGTGAATCGCATCCAATTTTTATCATCCACTTACATATCTGTTTCGGCTTTTTGTTAAATTGCCGTGGAGTGGTGAATGATTCACTCAGCTGTGCCGACAGTTTTTACGACAATTTCCATTTTGATCGGCACGGCAACTTTTTTTTCCCATTAACATGGAAACTTCCATTATAATGTATTAAGAATTTGAGTTCGGGTCGGGAATGGTTCTTGAGGTCAATTAAGAGGACCATAAACTTCGTACTAAAGCCAATTCTATCATTACTCTGCTTATCTCAGTAATATCGTTTCTTTATTATTTTAACTGACGTCGTTAGCTTTTATGTTGTTAGTAGATATAAATTGTAAAAGAAATAGACCCGGAAAGTGGCTATATATTTTGCCACTGTCACAGATTATTTTGTGAGATAGGACTGATAAGTATTCTTCTTTGGAGAAAGAGCTAAACAGATAATAATATAAAATTATAATTATTGACACGTAGGTATATAACCAAAATTTTATTATAAAAGTCACTGCGCATTGCAGATTTTTCGAAAAGTCCATTTTAATCCGGCTTAACTTCGACTTATTTTATTTTCTTGGCCGATTTTATCAATCGTTAGATTGTGCGCTCTCTTATCCTTGATCCAATTTCTATTTGTTTTGTTTATTTAATGTTTTTTTGTTTTGTTTCAACAAACAGCTGTTTATCTTCGTAAATACATCCTTTATAATACAAATCCTAAGTCACAAGCAAAACCCAAGACCTGTTGCAAATCAAACAACTTGAAAAAAATATGTTTGGATAGGTTTCTGTTTGTCCTAACCCTACATTGAATTTTCTTTGGCAACCCTCTTATTAAAGTATGTCGCCTAATATCATAGCTTAGAGTACTATAGTATTCGGGTCCTGGGTTTATTTAGAAGATTGCCAACACTTACGTAACTCCCTCAATTTGGATGACTATGCATGGTACTTACCATAAGACTATGAGGCTCCCGTTTTAACATAAAAATCACTTTGTATGCCTCCCATATTTCCGGTGCTTACGACTTGCAAGGAAGCCATCTTCTTAGTTGTGTCCATTTATATACTCTGCAGCATTCCGCTGCCAGATAGGCCTCTTTACACGTGAAACGGCCGAACATGTTTTATTTATAAAATGTTAGCACGTTTGACAACAATTCAAAATGTATGTCATAGAAGAAGAAGTAAAAAAGATTCGTGCTTGTTTTGTCAGTCGTCAGCTACCCAACCTAATGGGTTGATATTTTTTTTGTACCGAAATTTGTTTGTAGTATCGATCTCTCTAATATATAATACTCTTCTGCCGAGTGAAGTACCGTGGCACATTTTTTTTGGCACTAGAAGATTGTTGAGTTTCGGCCTACCTACAACCTAAGCCTCCACCGCCAGGGATCTGCACATTGCCAGATCCTGCACTAACGCCTGTGCGGAATCAACTACCACGTTCTGGCGCCTCTGTGGCGAAGCGGGCGGTTCTGCTGACGATACCAAGGCAGCAACAGCAGCGAGCGCCGCCATGCCGCCTGGGCCACGCTACCCTCAAGCGTTTCCAAAAATCGTTTCAACCAATCAACACGTTTTTTTCTATAGCTTTATATCACGTTTGTATTACCGACGGCTGAATTTTTTTATCATAATCACTAGCCCAGTTTGTTTTTTTTTCTATTTTATATGGTCGCGGGTTCATCGCATCGATCTTTTTTTTAACCTCGAGGAGCTTTACGACATTTGCCAACGCTTAATCACTCGAGTCGTGTTAAGAAAAACTCCGAGGTAACTCACGTATGCCGATGGGCCTTGCGTACTTTCCCAAAATATTTACTCATATAACTTTTCAATACTCCACACGCGCGTACGATACGACTTTTTTTTTTCCAAAACAAACATCCATATTTGTTTTACTTGTTTCTATTTTTTTTTTAATTGTGTTAAAGGAATGAGGTGATAGACAATGGTGTGAGTTAAAAGAAGATGTAGTGACAAAAATTGAAAAGGGTATGCTGAGATGGTTTGGTCATGTTGAGAGGATGAATGAAAGGCGACTAACAAAATGTATTTACAAGGCAGATGTTACAGGAAACGCCGGGAGGGGACGCCCCAGGAGGCCATAATTATACTGATCTTATTGGTGATCTTCATCAGAAAGGACAGGTGCGTAGTACTTGCAACCGGCGTACGTGTGTGACCAGATCCATAAACGTAAACGAGGCAAAAGCAGTATGTAAGAATCGTAGCAAGTGGCATTCTGTAGTTTCTGCCTACCCCCATGGGAAGAAGTCGTGTGTTTATGTATGTATGTATAATATATAATTGTGTTCTTTACCTGGATTCTGCGTTTCATTGTTCTATCTATGTCGTGCCGGGGACTCCCGGGCGACTTTTCACGTAAACGTATCGAAGACATATTTTTTTTTGCTAAAACATGTACTATAAAGGAAAATTACTTTTGTATTGAATTTCCCAAGAATATTTTCCAATCAAAGGCTCCGAATCCTTCGAACAAAATTAATGTTCCAGACTCTCTAATAATACATTCAACAATACGTTTGATCATAATAAGGCCATCTTGTCCTAAATAGGATCTCTTAGTTACGCAAAATCCGTTCATAATCTCCATATTGTGACCATTTCATCATAACGGAATTGTTTAGTGTCAGGAACAATAGAAGATTTTACTCAATACAAACTTAGTCCTTGATACTGATTCTGGATATCACCAAGTAGCTGTTTATGTAAGCAAGCAAGCATGTCGTCTTATAAATGGATCCTTATATCAAGAGGTCGATCTTTATGATTTCCCTTGGCGCATATTGCTTCGAAACGACTCCACTACAACTTTACTGCGACTTCTTGTATGACATTTTATAAAACTAAGTTTGCAACTATCTGGATGACATAGTTGGAAAATGGTCATTAGTGAAACATTGCAGAGTAAGTTTTAAATGCAATTCTTTGCAACATTTATTTGCTTGTGCATCTCTTTAACTTTTTGCTTCAAGGGATCATAACTTGTATAAATTACTACAGTTGATTAACGCTAAGTGTTTTTTGCAAGTTGGTCTAGTCGATGTTAAAAGCGTAATTAATATTTTAAAATAAGTTTTAGGATACAATTTAGACTTTGACTATGCGCCTGAAAACGGGTAAAATAATTTATTAACCTTAGACATATACACCTTAACACGCACTAACTCGTCCACAGAATACCGGCTTAAAAAAATTATCGTAGAAATATAAAAATGTCAAGTATAAAAATGTGTCGTAAATCCTATGAACATCTCCAATACAGGAAGAGACATTTTATAATTAAACTCAAAATAGATTTAGGTCACGTCTAACACAGAGTGAAACCAATCGTGGCGCTTTCGGAATAGACCTGGCGGGTTGAATCGGCCCGCAAATCGGATGGAAAGCCGATCGCATAGGCATTGCAGGAATCCTGGCGGCACGCCAAAATACATTACGAGTCGTACACGTTCCGTATACGTGTCGTTACAGCCACTGACGTAGAAATAGACACGGTTTGAGATAGTGGTGACGTGTTCCTTTTAGGTGTTAATATTGTTTGTGAATAAGATGCGATTTATGTCGAATTGTAGTCCAGTAACGTGCAATTAAGATTGGCACTGACCCTTTACTTCACTTATGCGTAGGTCAGGGGCAATTTTTTTGAGAGTTTGGAATGCAGAATTCTTATACAAATGGTAACATAGTCCATGATTACAAAATAAACTTGCCAAGGCAGGTAATTATGAAAAAAATATTCCGAATGGTTTCACAAAACCTTTTTAGGTTACGACTTTTCTGGGAAAATATTATTTGAAACACAATCATTTATGTTACTATACCCTTTAACATTGAATACAAGGTACACAATACCCCAAGAAACATGGTTAACGAAATACAGGATGACCTAATTACGACAAATTATCTATTATTCGTCGGAAGCAAACAGCTTACGGAAATAAGGTCGTCAGAACAATAGGAAATTAGTACCTTGCATCTGACAAATAACGGTTCAAGTCAGCTTCCTATCTTTGACGGGAACTTATTTTTGACGTAAAAGGGGGTAAACCAACAGCGCAGATTATTCGCCTAAGGCTGTTCTTGGGTTCTGAGGAACTTCCAAGGGGCCATGCACAAGAAAATGACCTTTTGAGTGAAGAGATAAAGGATATTTTTGCGTGTTTGTAAATCTTATGGCAATGACGTGGGAGGTGTAGTATTGCTTAATCGTATCCGTATAGATAGTAAGTAAATGTAAATAAGTCTCGCAGTAGTATGCGTGTTCTTTTACTTGAACGTTTTTGGTTTACGGAGAATCCAATGAACGTCGCATCTTGTTTGCTATTTCCTTAATGTAGTAAAACAGAAAAATGTGGTTCGTACCCAAGTAGTAGAGGGTTGAATTTTTAATCAAAGAGTCTTGAGAGCCTATACTACCTCAAATGGCTTAGCATGATCCTTCATTTTGCCAAAAATACTGCAGCATTAATTTTGAAATGAATAAATTGTAAAGTTAAGGATTAATCTTAAGTACTATGTTTATCGAAAACACGATTCCATAAAAATTTCTCGATAGAAAAAAATCCAAAGTTACCTCCAAACTGAACAATAAACCGCTGGTATTCAGAAAATACTTCAAATTAGATCATGAAACTTTGCATACTAACTGAACTTTCTATATAGCAGTCTTAGGTTTTTTTTAAATTACCATTATTTTCACCGTAAAAAGCAATTACCTAAACTACTGGCGCCTTGGAACCGCCAGTACCCCACTCCGTCTCACTATCACTCAATCCGCGAGTAGTATGGTGCGAGCGAGATAAAAAGTGAATTTAAGCTGAGGTAGTATTGGCTCTTAATTAGTGAACACACTTTCCCAGAAAAATAATCCCTTTTTAAAATGGAAATTCTACAACTTCCTAAAAACGTTGAATATTCGTCTAAAATTACTAATCTTAAACTACCGACACTAATGAAAATGAAGTTCTTAATTTAATTTCCTTCCAAGTGCCTACCTTAGCCACGGCGTATTCTTCAATATAAGAAGCTTAAAAATAAACCAATAAAATTAACATACAACAATTTTTTTTTTCTTCTAAAATTGCATCAAAGGAGATGTGAATTTGAATTTGAATTTTTGAATTTGACTTTCAACATGGTGTCTCGCCAATTTAGGTACTCTGTGGTTAAAAACAATGACAGTAAACCATAGATCGGCCATTGATCATAGATCGTGAACTGTCTACTGTCACTTCAGTCGCTTTCGTTGTCGTTCGCAGTTTGATGTTCGTTTTGTTTTAATTTCTCGAGTCTACAAAAGACTGAACGAAACGTAGTGATTTGACAATTAAGACAAATAAACATGTCAAACATCATTAATCAATCAACATGACTGCTTACCGCCATGGCGGGTTTTTGTTGTGTGTTGCAATTTCAAGCGTACATTCTTGTGTCATACATTTTGAAACATCTCCTTTACCTCAACGGTACACACCAATAAAAAAGAGGAAAAATTGACTACCAAAATTATGAAAAGCAACGAAAAAAATTAATTATTAATTTACATTATACATCTTCTGTCGAGGTGTTACTCTGTAGATGATAACTTCCCGCCCACTCTTCGGCAGTTTCCGGTTTGGCAGGGCGGGCGGTATAATCGGGAATTTACCGAACAATTGTATTATGAGAGAAAACGTTGACTTAGCAATGGAGTCGTTTCATTAAAATATTTAACTAATTCTTAACACTTTAATGACTTCAAATTAATGTTGATCGAAATGTAAACGGAATGGAATTTATTAAAAAAAACGTGTTTTTTTTTTTTTTTATTAAGTGAAATTGATAGATGGGGATTTATCGATGGAGTATTATTTCAAGGCCAGTACGTTGTAGCATTTTGCTATAATTTTATTGTTTTGCCAAGCGAATAGATCAACGTAATAGAACAGTTTTTAATAGAAACTATTATTTGCAAAAAACATTTTCTGAAATAGTTCAACCGTTACTTCTACGACACCCATCACAATTGAAAAGTAGACTTTTATTTTCAGTATAAAGTAAATACAAAACAACCTTTTTCTAATCAACCTCCCAATCCCACGCAAAACAGTGAATTTCTCAGATATTTTCCGAACACGTACGGACAATACAGGACGATATAATGAGTTATGAAATGCGCCCATCGTTCCAAGAGGAAATGAAATCTCGAACTTTCGATATTTGCACGCGAAACACAGTTTAAATGGGGATCAAGCTTTGTTTGCGCAACTTATGTTACAATTGCTGTATGCAAACATGTGCTCAGTAATCGCGGAGGATTTCCGCGCGTAATATTGTGTTTTTATTTATGTTCGTTGCATGTTCGCTGTTGTTCGCGAGTTGTTTGTTTGTAATGTATTCCGACACGTGCTCGAACTTGAGAGGTGAAGTCAAATGTCATGTTTGATGTGATGTGACATTTGAATTTTGCTTTTACACGTGCAGTTAATCTACTGGGTGTAAACTGAAAGTTTATAGGTCATGGCTTTTGTACGGTGTTTGAGGATACCCGTGTTGAGAAATAGAAGGAAATTTATGATAATAGTTTTTGAAATTGACTGTATTCTTTAATAATTATTTTAATTCGTTTTTGTGACGTGATAACATAGTAGGTCATGGCAAGTCCTGCCATCGATCAAATTAATCTCTCGCTTACACTCATTAATTGAATCAATGGGACAGGGACTCCCAACGATTCCAGAAGCAAGTGCAAAGGATTTTAGGCTCAGTAGTAGCTCAGTAGTAGCTGCTGGGTTATAGACCATACCGTGGATTAACATTATACGAGTATAATACTTTTGATTCGGACGATAAAGTAGTTCCTTAGGGATAATAGTGAAATCTTCGTGGAATAGCTACTTATGTTACCATATTTTGCATGCAATTTTGGATTCAATTTACCACTCTTTTATGTAAGATAATAAACACCTGAAGGATTATTTTTCTTTCTCTTCCGGGTCACCAACGTTACCAAAAAATTATTAGATACAGACAATACAAAACATTTGGAGATTCAAATTTATCCGTATCGTGTTTATCTTCGCCCACTCCACCCGGGCAAAGTTGATAAAACCCAATATCCGTTGTTTATTTATCCGAAAGTGCTTTTATATCCGGTTCTCATATCGATTGGCGATATTAGCCGTAGTTAGTGATTGGATGTTGTTGTGATTTTGGCTCGCTTCGCTGTTTTTGTACGATCTAGGTCACGGGAGTCTTTCAGAAAATTACCGTACTTTTGTTACTAGAAGGCATCTATAAAAAGGAATGATCACGTTATGCGTCTCATATAGACTGTCTGTGTTAAATCAAGACATGTCTGAACTTAAGAATAAAATTATTAATGGATTAGGTTACTGGATTTAGCCAGATCTATCAGAAAATCGTGACAAAAATCGAAAAAAATATATTGTATTGATTATTAACAAGTTATGATAACATGACAGCACGTATTTCATTAAAAGAGAGCTTATATAATTTTCAACATATTTATTCCCAAAATCATTTTCGGATTCCATTTAATATGTTTCTTCACTTAACCACATGAGCGTTGTGGTCAAAAGTTTGGTCACCCCATCAATAACAACTGTTCACACTTTGCTTTTTACGTATTCGAGTTACAGACTTACTTCACAACTTTGCCACCAGAGAGCAGCAGGTAGCCAAACAATATAATTTCACGAAAGTTTACTGAAAATAATTAAGCCATTGAAATGACTTCTGAATTATTTTCAGGAGTTCAGTACTTATTTCGCTGGTGTCAAAATTCCGTTCTTTTTTAACAATGAAAGTGAGGTGAGCAGATCTGGAAGTTCCAACGAGTTTTAATCAACAAGATTTGTTTATTTGGATAACAACTTTGTTTTAAATAGATTTTAGCGTGTTTTGTATTCTGGTTGCTAATTGCAAACAAAACCAAATGAGTTTGCATTTAGGAATTTTAATTCAGATGACAGTATACAGTCGGATGTATATTATTCTCTTTATATTAATTAGGTACGATTTTATTGGATGACGTTACAAAATCAATTGAAATGAAATGAAATGAAAAATAATAATGAATCTTTGTTGATTTTAAATGGGGTTATCATTGCCAGTTATAAGACAAAGAACATGGTATTTTTATTTTATAAACCTGCTTTTATATTTAATAAAAAAAGAAAAAAGTAATATTTCAACGAAACTACACTCTATTTTCATTCAAATCAAAAGAATACAAAACTCAACGTAGCGGAGACAAGACCTTCCGTTTGATGTCATACGGTACAGTTTGCAAAACTTTTTTCTTTAATTTTCCCATTTCCCCCCGAAATGGGACCTCCCATATTCAAAATTCATTAATTTACGTTACACGTCCGTGTTTGGGTCACAGAAATTCATATATGTACCAAATTTCAATGAATTAGGTCCAGTAGACTCGGAGCAAATTGGCTGTGACAGACAGACAGCCAGCCAGACAGACAGACACACAAGTGCTCCTATTAGGGTTTTGTTTTTTTTATTTGGACTTACGGAACCCTAAAACAATAGAAAACCGAAGCATAAAAGTACTAACGATCAAAACAAAAACCCAAACATTATCGACGAAGTTACCACCATAAACCTGTACCACGGACCATCACCATTAAATACTAGAAATGATTACACCTTCA
This sequence comes from Xanthia togata, assembly GCA_963853775.1. Classification (NCBI taxonomy): domain Eukaryota; kingdom Metazoa; phylum Arthropoda; class Insecta; order Lepidoptera; family Noctuidae; genus Xanthia; species Xanthia togata. The sequence goes on along the minus strand of OY970802.1, from coordinate 2,367,618 downwards.
TACTAAAATAATACGTTTTTAAGACAAACTGCCAAATAAAAAGGTACGCTCATCCAGCATCGTTCCGCTGAGTGTGCCGCGTGAAACGTTATCGTAACGTTTATAACCGCTATCAAAAGTTAGCAACGAGAAGCTATAAAACTCATAGTAGGGATAAGGTGAGTTAAAGTGAGGAACGTTTTTGGGGTAAAGCATGCGTGCCTTGAAATTGAGGGTAATTTTGACTTTTGGTAGAGAGTAAGGTTGGTTTGGTTGTAATTTTTGTTCAGAGAGATTATGGTCGAGCTAAATTAATGATTTTGCTGCCATTTGATTGTGTGTCAATATAAACATAAATAAACTGTATCTTTGTCTTTATTAAAGGTGAAAAGAAAAAAGCGTAAAAACACTCCACTTTTTATCTTATAAGTAAACATAAATCAATGATTAAGCTGAAAAAGCAAAACGAAATCAATTTCCTAAACTATATTTCAGTACAAAAAAATCACAAAAGCTTGAGACACTGCTGTTCAATCTCATTTCATAACTTGTGACAACTCAAACTACTGATAATCATAATATTTCATCTCCGAATCTGGGTTTACTATATTAGCTTTTACCCGTATCAATGCGTTCATGGCAAAAGTTTAAGAATCGACTATAACAGATTCAATTAGCAGGCTAGTAGCAGATTGACTTTTCTCATACAGTAGTCAATGAGTTTGAGTTTTGTTCCACCCACAGCGGATATCATTGCGACCAACATTATATTAAAGTATATTAACATTATTAGGGTTTAGAAGTTTGTTGTTTCCAATGAACGCTGAAATAATTTCTTATGCAGACGACACAGCAATCATATTCCATGCCAAAACTTGGGAATAGGTGTATCATCTTGTCGAAAATGGTCTGCTTACAATCACAGAGACAAAAATTTTATTTTGTTTATTTTATTTTTTATTTTGATAGTACGCTACCCTTATTTAATTAATTATTCTGTCCATTTTCAAACATCCTGAAATAAAATTTAAGCTAACACAAACATGTTTCGAATTAAAATTTAAGATCACGCAACTCGGGCCCCAAGATACAGATCGCTACCTAGTTTGAAGACCACTGTTTTAATACTATGTTAAATATTCTAGTTACAGTAAGCATACAATATCACCATGTTCTGAAATTTATTTTGTAACATTGGACTAATAAATAATTCTTATTTCTTAATCTTAATTTGTGAATAGGCTGAGTTTGGATTAAGTAGCAGAATTTCTGTAAAACTGATCTTAATCACCATCTTGATAATTATTTGCTGTTACGCAGACACTTATTGTTTTTGTTCACATAGTAATCTATCAATAATTAACTATAAGAGAAAGCATCCACCAATTAATTTCAAAGCAGACGTCGTTAGTGATCCATAAAAACGTAGGAACAAAGAAAATAAAGATACACAAAGACACAGGCCAGACGAATAAAATCCAAATAATGGCGAAGCTACAGATACGGACAGTCAGCCACACCCATATTAGTAAAACACCATTTAAAAACCCAAACCATAAAAATATTGTTCGGTATCTTCACGCTGTTACAATGCAGCAGCTGGCATGATGCCACCCGACGGCAATTAACGAGGATATCGCAACACCCCTCCAATCAAAACAAGTTATTGTTAAAACTAAGAATAATAAACAAAGTTTCAAAATTCAAGTTGACACTTGACTTGATTTTGGAAACGTAATTCGATTGGAACAAATTGCTGCATTAGCAATTGGTGAACACATAAATAATATTCCTCTTAAAGCTGCAATGGATCAAGATATAATTTTTGATCGTATGGTTAATAGTTTGGCAAATATTAATTGTCTTACCCTTATTTTCATCTTTGAATTTCTTAGACAGTATCTACTGACAACATTAAGTGTAATTAATGTTATTTATAACACTTTTAATATCCAACAATTTCATTAATTTTGCTAAATATGTTGATCTTTACAAATGACATAAATAACACTGGACCTAAAATAGTGCCCTGTGTAACATGACTCATTTTCCCCAAACAAAGCTCCAGATTTATTTTTTTACACTAAAAAGTCGCCACGATGAGAGCAAGAGTCTAGGTTTTATTGTTTAAACCCAATTTATGGAGCGGAAAATTCTTTCTGCCTTAAAAATTAAACTTGCGAAAATAATTGCCGTCAAAACCTTTGTTTGGTTAGTTACTTTTAGTGGAGCGGAAAATTTGATATTTTGACCACGTGAAATTAGAACCAGTGGTTAGGATATTGATAATAAGGCTATAAAATTCCAAATGCTGGGACACAGGCATCCTCGAGTGGGCCGTAATCCATCACGCGATCCAGTGCAGGTTGTCAAATGGCTTCGAATTTTTGAATTCAGGACATGCCGGTTTCCTCATGATGGTTTCATCACCGTTTTGAGAGCAGGTATCGTATTATAAAGCTCTAATTCGGTAAAGGAAACAGATTTTAACTGCCATCTTTTATCAACCTAGATATTCTAGCATAAAACATAACAGCCTGTTTTCCTCGAAGGGTTGGGCAGAGGTGTACCAGCAGCAGTTTCGCCAGTTATGGTTTAGGCCCAAGTAATAGGAGGCGAGCCTATTGCCATAAACTGGGCACAAATCTAGGTCCAGTTCTCGGCATTTAGTTTCCGAGATAGAAGAAGTTTTGTAAAGTTGGGTGAAAAAATTGCATTTCATGATTTTAATTGATTATTAATATATGCTCAATTCTCTATAATTTCTTAAAGTAAATGACTAAATAATATAAATAAGATTTTTCAGAATTTCAACTTCAAATGTCTGATAAAAAATATGTTCCAGTTTTTGAATATTTTTTCAATCCTTACTATCAATTGACTATTCTAGGTACCGAATCTAGTCTTAACTCAATATCCCACTACTAGTCTTTTTTTTTTCTTGGAGGCCCACATACCAATATAACCACCGTCAAGATCAGAAGCTAACCAGAAAAGATAAAGCAAACGACTATATTACCCGAAGCTCATCCAAAGAGGAATGGTCGTCTTCATAATGGAATAATTTAAATTATATACCGTCAAAACCTCAGAGAAGGCTACAATAAAACACAATGAAGATATCTCGTCTTCAGCTTAATCCGCGGTAGGCCGTGAATTTATAAGTGCTGACTTTGCGCTTTGGACGGTTGGCGCGCAAAATTCTTGGGTAATGTCGTTTGACGGATTTGGTCTTGCATATTTTTATCCGGTGACGTCAAAGACGATATTATAGTTGTATGATTTTAAAGTTTTTGACAGCATTTTTTATTTATTATTATTATTTATTTATTTAAACCACAATTATAATACCTTTACAGAATCATCCAAGGCGATGTTTAAGTCACAATGTTTTTGTTGTTTCTGTGTGTTATTTTAAATCATTATTTTCTTGTATCTGAGGAAATCATGGTAGATCTGGAATTTCGTCGATTAGAAATAATTACTGCCCAAATACTCATTTCACTGATATGATTTTCCTAACCATCATCAATAAGACACTAACTAAACAATGTTGACACTAAACCCAATTACAATCAATCTGACAGACTCCACTAAAACTGGCAGTGACAAAACTCTTAAAACGCCTATTCCGGATTAAAGTCCACAAGAGCCAACAGAATTCACTTCTAACTCGAAAACTGGGAAACAAAACACCAATCGAATTCAATATAGAGAACCGCATAATCCCGTTGAAGTGAAAAGCTGAACTGTTGGCAACCAGCCAATGACCGGGCGGGACTCAATTAGTGACGTAATAGCCTACGTAGCTCGTATTGATTTTCGTATTATTGAAAATTAAACATTATCACCGAATATTCGAGGGTAGGAGGATAATTTTATTTGCGTGGGACGGTAGGCAACGCATGATATGTCAATATACTTGGCTCTTGTAGTGTATTTTATGGCGAAAATAATTTTCGTGAGTGTCTTCAAATGAAACTTGGTACCATTGATATTTTATGATAAATTTTGCATTTAATACATACAAACTGATTTGTGTAGTGACTCAATGTGATAGCCAGTGGAAACTGCTGACATTACGCGTGTATTCCCCGAAGGGTTGGGCAGAGGTGTACCTATAGTACACTCACATTTCGCCAGTTACGTTTGAGTCCCATGTAATAAGGGGCAAGCCTATTGCCATCAACCGGGCACAAATCAAGACTCGGGGCTGCTACTGGATATTCCAGATGGAAATACCCAATAACACTTTGCCCGATCCGGGAATCGAACCCAAAACCTCATGTTCAGCAGTAGCATTTGCGACCACTAGACCAATGAGGTTGTCATGAAATATAACTGCTACGTAATATAACTGATATTAATCTTAATTAGTTCTTACAAAGGCATGGATTATCTTAAAACACCTTATCTCTATAATTACATCGTACTGACACACACACAGAACCCAAGGGCAAAGTAATGATACATGGTTGGCGCAGTGGTTAAGCGATTGACTGCCGCGCTGCGTGTCGCGGGTTTGATTCCCGCCCGGAACAAATATTTGTGTGACCTACAATTAGTTGTTCCGGGTCTGGCTGTTTGTGTATGTGAGTTTAAATGTTTGTAAACGCACCCACAATATAGGAGAAATTCTAAGTGTGGGGCAATGTTAAAAAAAAAAAAATAGTTTCATTTCACGTGATGAAAAGTACTCAATACCTAAATCGCACTGTTCTTCTCATGTACCATGGCTTAATAGAGATTTTAGTCAACCAGCAAGTTTCATAAGACTATCTTACGTCGAGTTTCATTGCAGCCGCCAACATGGCGTTTTGACAGTAAAATATGCCTACCGGGTATTTAGCAGATATATTTTACACTCAGCTTCATATTATTACAAATAGGAAGGCACGTAATATTACCCAAAACTATCCAAAACAAGCTCAGTAAGTTGCAGCGCTAATCCTCAATGCCTCACGCTCAATTTGCTCCAAATAGCGGCCAGGTGCGCAAACAATGATATTTCACACGATAATATGGTCTAATTTCGTAAACAAATGCAGCTGGTTATTACGAGTTTGTTGTTAACGTCTGTTTCAATAGCCGCTCTAATTAAAGGCAATCTAACATAATTGTTTGCTGCAATTATGTGTTATTTTGTAAAGTTAAATGATATTGTTATCAATAAACTAAGCTCTGAATCGTTCTTGAGAATGAAAATTACATTTCTTTTTTTCTGTGTGCTTTAAAAATTTACCCACGATTTAGTGGGTACAGTCAGCCTCAAAAATATGTATACAATTACAGAATTCATTTGATTGACTACAATTCGTTTTCCATACTGTATACATGTATAGTTACAAATAAGTACCCGATATGTAATATATTTTGTGGCTACACAATGATACAAAATTATGGAACAAAGATTGTAGACAGTAAGATACATTAGATTAGTTATAAGCCTTATCGATAAAATAATAATAGATTAGAATTATGTACACTTACACCAAACAGATCAAAGTCTATAATTGAAGCAAATATTTCTTTAAGGTGTTTGAGGAGGCTCATAATTATTTCAGCTTTAGGCGTTTATAGGTTAATTAATTCTGTGTATATCTTAGCCCAGTCAATGTCGACACACAAACATGCAAACGTCGCAATTGGGCATGTAACTACGATTTATTTATATGTTGTTAGGTCCTCTGAGAGTAGTTCATACCCAAGTTTGCAACCCTGAAAACCTTGTGCTACTTCCATGGTGCTCGTAAAACTACGAAATTCTGGCACATGTTTTAGTTTTTTTTTTTTTTTTTTTTGTATATACACCATAAGGAAGCGTTTTGAGATATCTTTGTTCCATCTATATATAATAAATAATAAATTTAGCTTGCTTCATAAAAAAGCAAGCTAAATCTGATACAATTTGAGCCTAACCCAAGCACTCTAGGTCTATTGGTTGCAAAGATACAGCTAGTGGGCATTTTTTTTTTCCAAAAAGTGAAAAATTATCGATTTAGAATCATTTCCCAAGACACGTACCAGCTGAACTAATGGTCTTTTTAGAGAAATTGTTTAACAAGAGAGTTGATGTTGATCCCTTACTATATTCCAAAGGGGGCTACGTGATAAAAGAACAATCAGATGATCAATTGAATCAGCATTTTGCGTATGAGCTAGCACCGTATCCCTTATCCTTGTTCACTGATGAAAGAATGCGCAAGGGCACGAAATCTTCCTTCTACTCAAGTGCAGCACTACAAGAACTACAAAACTTTCTCTAGGACCATTAGTTCAGCCAGTACGTGTCTTGGCAAATGACCCCTGAAAACATTGTACTACTACATGGTGCTCACACCACCACCGGTGTTTGGAGCACCGTGGGAGTAGCACAAGACCTAACAACATATCAAAGAATCGTTGTTACATGCACGTTTGCGACGTTTGATGTTGTTATTGACTGGGCTATCTTAGCTAAAATTTAAGAAAAAATATGTAGCTAAGGAACTAGACAGAGTGGGGAGGATACAGAAACACGAAATTATAAACACATAACATGTATTCCCCGAAGGGTTGGGACCTATACTACATCCACAATTCACCAATTACGTTTAAGTCCCATGTAATAGGGGCAAGCCGACGAAACAATGACCAAAATACTTCAAAAACCCTAATATTTGATACCAAAAGAAAAACTACTTTTCACCACCGTTAAATTCACCAATATAGCGCAACCTGCACATATATTAGAAGAAGCTACATTACCCATTAAGACCCAATAACAGGCAAAATCGAATGCTCCCCGTTCTTAACAGAGGTAATGAAAATGTACTGCCCTTAACTCCGTAATGGTTTAGTTTGTTTCTTTAATGGTAATGGCCGTTCTTTCGACTATTTTAGGAAACGTTAAAATTTAAAGGTGTGAAAGTTTCTGAATAACAAACGTTTGTCGTGGAAGAGAAAAATAAACCCCGGCAATATAAAATTATTGTCAATTGGCATTATTAATATCTCAGATCTTTGTTTTCCAGAAGTTTCAAGAACGTTTGAGTTAATGAGTAATGGATACCCAGATTGAGTAAATAAGCCTACAAGTCTGTCCCATACTTTCTTAAGCTTTGGGTGAAGGTTCTTTGAAATTCGGTTGGCTAACAAATTCCACAATTATTTCTTGGACCCATCTGGTGTTTCGTTACGAGTAAAATATTAGCTAGAGCCTCATCAGCGATTTTGAATCAATTAGCCCAGAATAAAACATTTTCCTATCTACACCGTATTATTTATGTGTTGGAATGCTGTGAGAGCTATTCATTGGATGACCTAGAAAAACAAGTTATCCCCAAAAACAGGTGTTAATCTTTCTCCAGGAAAACGGTCAACAACAACAGGAATATTCCATTATGTTACATTAACTTTCCAACTAGCAGCATGCAACCCGTCACTCCACGTCCAAAAGTCGGCTGAAATCCTGGTTCTTAAGGGTTTTTGTGACGTCACGGCTAGCTGTCATGACCGACCCGCGTCAAACTCGTTACGAATCGGACGCGCGTTGATTTTTTTATGTGTTTCTTGTGTTCCTCTCATTACTGCTGTGTTTAGGTATGTGTGGTTGTGGGTTGATCGCTTGTACATGGTTGTGGCAGCTGAAGACAATGTTACATTTGCTTGGAAATTAGAAGGTACACATGGTCTCGTAATTGGCAATTTAAAGGATGAAACAATATTTAGAGATCAAGATAAAACAGTTATTATCCCATATTGCAACAGTTATGTATGAAAAATCACGGACGAGTTGTGCTTCATTGCCGAATTTTCAATTCTTGTGTGCAAACAAAAATATTTCAGTTGTTATTCCTTGTTGATTGTTTGATATTATTTTGTGTCTGTATACCTCGTTGCCTACTGATATTTGTTCCAATTATGGCTATTTGTACTAGTGATCAGTGTCTATGATAGCACTAATAGTACCGGCCAAATCGTCAAAATTGGGGCAAAGTTGTTTCGTAAAGGAAACCCAATCTTAGCTTTTATATTTTTGACCATTACCTACCCACAGGTACAAAATATTTTCTAATAATTCTGGTGACGCATATAAAAGCAAGGCAACACTGTGTGACGTCATGCGGCAGTAACGCGAGTTAGCGCAGTGAATTCTATGCAGCTCTTCCGTGACTCTACAGCGAGAAGTCAAGCGATAATAATTACTGGCTCTATCTGCTATTTCTGGACATTAGAATTTAATAATAACTAGAGATGTTTAATTTTACTTTTAGATATAGTCAAGAAAATTTATTATTTAACATATCACAACTGTCATTCTGTATGAAATAGCTAAATCACGGCAAATTGACGTAGTGTCACATGTGACTTGTAGCCCAGGAGACGAGACGGGAAGGGGTGTACGGGTTGCGATACAGGAGCGGCACCACTCAGTGGTTTTTGCGTTGTCAAAACCACCTGGTTTTCAATTTTACCGAAAGTAAAATTGAAAACCAGTGCCTATAAGTCTTCTGCAACAATAAACTAAAATTAATACTACAATAATCTGCCCAGCTTCTTTCCCAAATATGTTGGGTTCTGCTTCCAGTCTAACTGGATGCATCTGAATACTACAGTAACAATATTACATACAAGTTTTATAAAATATCTCAAAAACGATCCCCGTAAACGTCAGTATTGCCTCCGGGAGAAAAATAGAGGATGATTGGATTGTGGAGGCCGGAGTGCAGCAGTTCCGGATAAAATATACACATCAAAAAAGTCTAAGCAACATGTACGGTTTTGAACTTTTGAAAGATTTTTGCTATTGTAATATATTTATATTTCTTTTATAAATAATAACTAAGCATTTTTTGATGCATTAGTGACTAAAACAACAAAATCCATCATTCATTTGTTAATTTAATCACAATAATTAACAATATGTGTACCGTAACATATGTAGTATAAAATAAAATTAAAACGAAATTAAACTTTTCATGTTTTACAAAAAATAAATAACGGTATTTTTTTGTTATTATGTGGCAATTCAATACAAAATGTGACCGCTTCTGTTGTTTAAAACTTGTCGGCAACGATTTTTCATTGAATTTATAAGATTGTTTATCTGATCCTGCGGCAATCGCTCCGAATATAATTTTATCAAGTCTTTCAATTGTTGGGTTGTCGACACTCCGTCCAGGTTCTCTAGAACACGTCTCTGGAGCATGTCCCATGCTTGCTCGATGGGATTGAGGTCTGGCAATTGTGCAGGCCATGGCAATACCCGAATGTTTTCCATTGCCAAGTGCTCTGGTCCTCCGATATGTGTGCAAACGCGCATTGTCATACATCAGCGTGAAACCTGAGCCAAGACTTAGTGCAAATGGGTGAACATAAGGCCCGAGGACATCTTCAACGTAACTTTCAGCGTTCATATTGCCATCTACAAAAACGAGCTCAGTTCGTCTGTTCATCATAACACCCGCCCATATCATCACTGTGGAGCCACAGTAAGGATGTACTTCCTGGACGCATCTCAGCCGTTCAGCATTTTCGGGACGACGATATACTCTTACCCTTCTCGTATCAGGCCTAAATCCAAACCGGGACTCATCACAAAATAATATTTTATGTCATTGCTCCTGGGTCCATGTCAGGTATTACACCAGGTATACACCATTCGTTTCGACGGGTGCGACAGGTGCATATAGTAACCTAATTTGGCGTCGGGCTCGTAGGCCGTATTCATGCAGCCTATTTCTCTCGGTTTGGTGACTAACAACGACACCGCTTGAGAATTGTAGCTTAACCTATCTCGCGGGCGGTTAACATTGGCTGACGTCTTGCAGTCAGTTGTATGTATCGGTCCTGTCGAGCAGTTGTACTCCATCCACAGCCTGGGTGCTGCTCAGCAGGATCACCTGTATTAACGTAACGCTGCCAAAAACGACAAATCACGCTCCTATTGACACCAAAATGCCGAGATACCTGGGACTGATTTCTTCCTGTTTGTAGCATTCCTACAGCTCCCTGCATTTCATCAGCAGTCAAATGGCGTCGCTCCATGACATTCAAAGTCAAAAGTCAAAGTCAAATAATTTATTTCAATTAGGCACAAAAAAGGCACTTATGAACGTCAACATTTACAAAAAAAATATTGTATAATAATTGATTCTAGTCGCCCATTCCAAAAGGTCGTTTTCGTATGGAGAAGAATGGGCAAGAAACTCCACCGTTACTCTTTTAAAATATTTTCACAATATCCTGTATACATTAATTATATAATTATATGTGAAGACGATGCACCTCGAATAAGATTACTATACCACGATAGGTAAAAAGAATGAAAAATGAAGGAATGACATAAATTAATTATGTGATAGATGCATGGTGCTCACATATTAACAAATATTGTAAAATTATACGATATTCTTAACATTTTAACAAGTACTACTAATAATAAGTCAGTGTGTGAGTTCAAGTAATCACAGAATATAAAATTAATGTTTAAAAAAATAATATTATACAATTAAATTTGCAACCAGTTTGATTTTGTCTAGATTCTAAATTGTCCTATGGAGCAGGACCAGCATATTTCCAAGCATTTTTATCTTGGATATAATCCTCTAATTTGTAATATGCTTGTTTACAAAGTGTACTTTTTTCTTTTTACATAAAAATGAACCACGCAAAAAAAATTGTGGTGAGTCATTTGAAATGATGATATATGAATATGATATATATTTTTTTTCAAAATCTGTGTATCTCAAAATGATAAAAGTAAGATAAATACGACGAAAACACATGAAATCGGGAAAAAAATAGTAAGCTTTATTTGAATGAAAACAAAACACAATAGAAAAAATTATATATTTTTAATAAGCCAGTATATATTTCCGAGAACAAAAAGATTGTATACAAATCTGCTTTGTTATGAAAAAAATAAAGTATCATAATTCATCAATCAATCATCATAAATGATGCGTGTTGCTTAGACTTTTTTGATGTGTGTATAATATTAAGCTACATTTTGTTATATTGGAAACTGACCCAAAAGCCCACATAGTTTATCTATACAGTACACCCTCGTTTCGCCAGCTATGTTTGAGTCCCATGTAGCCCCAGGGCGAGCCTTTTGCTATCAGTCAGAAAAAAAACCAGACTCGGGGTTGCTATTGAGAAATTCCTGATGGAAAAACCCAATAACACTTTGCTTGACCCGGTAATCGATCCCAGGACCTCATACTCAGCAGTACAGTAGCACTTACGGCCGCTAGACAAACGAGGCTGGGATTTTCCTACTACACCATATAAATACCTATATGGTATGTCCCAAGTGAATAGTTTACATTTAAAGTAGTAAAAACATCGTAAAAACTAACAGAGATAAAACGCTAAGGAGAGGTTGTAAAACTAAACTAAAAGAGACGTATCTATAAAGTGACAGCGGCATGTCAAGCTAGTTTCAAGTCAGAATGGAGAAAATATTGTTACACGTTTTTGCAGCACGAAATATACACACATTTACATAGTTCTTGAGATGTAGCGAACTTATGAATTTGGAAAAGCAATGCACCAGCAACCAATGGATTCTTAAGAAGACAGTAAATTAGTTTTACTGTTGTATGGGAGCCCCCCTTAAATATTTATGTTATTCTGTTTTTAGTTTTTGTTGTTATAGCGGCAACAGAAATACGTCGTCTGTGAATATTTCAACTGTCTAACTATCACGGTTCATGAGATACAGCCTGGTGACAGACGGACAGCGGAGTCTTAGTATTAGGGTCCCGTTTCACTAGCGAGCCTTACAGTAGTCCCATATGATGTGTAACATTTTACATCACACCTTGGTAATAAGCAACATTAAGGTAATATGCAACATTAAAGGTACGGGGTCTCGTCAAGGTCGTTTCTGACGGAAAATTCTAGCACCGCGCAAGCTTATTGGTCTAATCAAATAGCGAGCGCTTCCCTGGCTTCCGTCACACATTACACACTTCCATCCCTTTTCACAAAATCACGCCCACAGATTGCAGAAAAGCGAGAGGAAACTTTTTCCACATCAAAAAAACTTTTTTGGTACTAGAATCGAGTTGAAATCTAACAGTGTTAAGCCAAAATTCAACACTACGACAAACAAACAAATATATTCACAAAGATCTTCATCAACAAACAAGTCCTATAAACTGCCACAGCCGCCATAAAAATATTCGGCTTGCGAGCAAAAACTGACAATAATGAGAAGTAAGAGGCAACATTTATATAACGTCGAGTAAGCTGCGCGGACCCGTGTCAACGCCATAATGCGCTGAATCCGCGTCTGAGGTCCACGGCTGACCTGGCGCCGCAAGGGATGGGAGGGAGCGAAGTTTAAAAAAAAAAAATCTTTAACTACTACTAGATTTTTATGATACGTATGTAAAAAGAGATTTAAAGGAATATTTTGTTGGTTACCTGAACCAAACCTAACTATAATCCTACTAATATTATAAATGCGAAACTAAGTTTGTTTGTTACGCTTTCACGCTAAAACGTCTGAACAAATTTGGATGAAATTTGGCACATTGGTAGACCTGGATTAGGAGATATGATACTTTTTATCCCGATATTCCCACGGAATCGAGAATTACGCGGTAGTAGTTTATAAATTACTATGACACCCTTGAAAATATACATGTCTGAACATTTGATGCAATACAACTTCGGGAAATGAAATTGGCTATGAGCGTAGCTGGCGTAGCAGGAATGAGCTACGTCGTAGCAATCACGTAGCATCGGCTCTGACAGTAAATGAGGATCAGTTTCGCTACAATTGAATAACTCATACCGAAGAAAAAAAATACGATATAATTATAATTTATCTATTATTATTTTTGTTAAATCGACTCACTGCTGGAGTGTTTTTACCCGAATTCGCTTTTTACCGTTTTTACTGAGTAATGAATACCATCGCATCAACTGTATCAAATGAATCTTAATACCATATCATATTTTACATCCCCTCCACACATTTGCAAAATTTTAACAGCGAATTATAACAAACGTATTTTACGACACCACTTGTATCGACATAACTTTATACCGCGCCCGCTCGTAACTTAGACCGCATAAAAACAGGATTTTCTTATATTCCTCTGTTATTTTACCTCCGGTGTAAAAATATTATGTTTTGTGTCATCGGCAGAGCTTGAAAAATAACGGCTCAACAAAAAATTTCATGAATACGAAATATGAGTCACCTTATAAGATAAAAAATTTTGAGAATGGATTTGAAGGTATTTTAGTATGAAAATGTTAATAAACTAAATGAGAATGAAATTATCTAGGTACTAAGTTTTTGCTTAAATATCGTAACTATATAACATAACGCCTGTGTTCCCCGAAGGGTTAGGCAGAGAAAGAAACAAAGAAAGAAAATAAATTTATTTGACAGAGGAGTAGCAGTTATGTAGTACACCTACATTTCGCCATTTAAAAGCCTAATGTAATACTAGTCGAGCCTATTGTCATCAACCAGGCACAAATCCAGACTCCGTGCTGATGAAAAAAAAAACAAAAAACAATGGAAAATGCGTTTATTTGTTGTGAATTCATAGTTGTACCATATTTTTTACTTCTGTCAAACTATAAAGCAGTTTGTTGGCAGATGTAGCTCCCATATACACTTTTCATCAATTATAAAAATACATTTACCGCTAAACATTACATATAGCTAAACACACATATTTTACAGCAGCCCAAAGGCTGACTATTACGTAATGCTAATAACATTTTAAACTGCGTAATAGCATAACATATCGATACCGTAGCTGTTGCATAAAAACCAGTGCGTTAAGTTTTCTTTTAGAAATATCACAATATGACGCTACACCATTTTTTAGACTCGCGTCATTAAACTTAGGACATAAAACTGTACAGATAAAGATGGTTTATTTTTAGAAAGTCGTATGTCGTTGAGTCGTTGGAAACTCAGGATAATGATATTAACACAAGGTTTAAATAAATGGTGTAAGCAGCTTTTATGCAGACCAACATTTTCATTTAATACTAAAATGGAAGCAAGATCAGCAAAGATTAAAAGTTAAACCACAAACAACCGCGATAAGTACAATCGCGCAACAAATATAATTTACAGACACATTTTTAAAAATTCTATAAATATAATATATTAAATCGTGCTAACACGGCTCGGTGTTAAGCTGTTAACGATTTATGAGGCTACCACCAGATACCAAACTTGGTTGGCGAAATAAACACCAATATATCATTTAGTTTATTTTATATTTTGCACACCCCGCTCTCGATTTGAAATGGCAATTTAATTTCCTTGTAAAATGTATATTTCGTTCCGTAAATAATGTTGTTGATAACTATTTTTGTGCATTATCGTTCTTGCATAACTGTCAAGTATCTTATTCGTGTTGATGTTGTATAATGATTTCACTGTCTTTAGGTGCACAAAATACCAACTCCCTAATAAAGTTAACGCCTTAAGAATCTAGTCTCAATCACATGTCAGCGACAATTAATGTCAAAAACTTGTCTAAAACGTAGGGAAATTAGAGGTATTTTTGTCAGACTGAGACTGAAATTATATAATATAATATAATTATCCCCTCAGGTTTGTTATTCACTTACAGGTTTTACAAGGATATATAGTCATCCAGACCGTATCTGGGTCACGACGGCCACGGCACGGCGGTTCGTTCACGGCGGCCAATCTCAACAGAGACTAGCCTTCGGCGCGGGAGATATTATAGTGCACAAGTGTATGCGCAGAAACAGGTTCACTCTCTCTTCCCTTACTCTCATAGTCCAATGGGACGGCAATCCAAGACGACCGGAGAAAGATCAGGCGCAGGACCAACGGCTTAACGTGCTTTCCGAGGTACGGGGGTATCACACCGCCAACTTCCAAACTCCGGGCTGTTACTAAGAAATTCCTTATGGAAAAACCCAATAACACTTTGCCCGACCCGGGAATCCAACCCAGAACCCCACACTCAGCAGTCGCGCTTGGGACCACGAGACCAACGGGACAGTTACAAGGATAAGCAGGATCCTAACTAGTGCAAAAATAGGACTAATAACAGTGAAAGATACTACAGCTATTCTACACGGAAACATAGTTTATGAAACTGCAAGTCGCCTTACAAACTTCCCTTTTAAAAACGTCACCAGAAAAACATCTTAAATGAAGATTAAGACGAGCCATAATAAACCAGAAACCTCTCTTTTTGCAGCGCCCGGGCAACGCCTCGCGCATGTTTCAACCAACTTAACTTCAATTAAATCTGCCGGCGTTCCATCACAGGGTTTCATTAATTAAACGCTGGTGCTTGACGTCCCGTCCTTAAGGGCTGCCCTAGTGCCTTCACTTGAAATAATCGGCGTCCGAAATTATTCCCTTTGATTGTCTATTAAATCCTTGGTCTTTGTGATATAATTGCTGTGGATTACGGATGATTACTGCTGTTGTGAGTCGGATTTATGGATCAAAAGGTGGCTTGATTAAAGATGATTAGTGCGACTGTGTTGGGGTAAGGAGTGGCTATGATTTTCAGTGAGATGAAGGGATTTGTTTGTCGTGAAGGGTCTAAATATCCCGCTTGACTTATATTTTTGGTTAGTACAGACAAAAAATACTTTCACCCTAGGTTGTTTTAAATTTATTTACGACCACGTTTCTTACTAAACACACTGCTGTAACTGAAAGGCTTTCAAACTTTTTGAAAATACTATAATATTTATAATAATAACCATGGATATTAATGTAACTCTTCTCGATACATGACATTCCGGTTATTACTTATTTGATAGTACGGATAAATACCTAACTTAACCCAAAGACTTACAATCTCAAAAAGCCAATTAACGATCTAAAATGCATAAACATAACCTACCTCACCGGTGCAACGATGTCACCACCATCCATTCGTGTCCAAGATCAACTGAGGCCAAAGTTTTAAGTACTTTACACTTTTCCACACATAAACAGACATACATCTAGCAGCTCTTCGTAGTTGGGTAAGCGAGACAACTTCGCAACTCGTCTTCGGGGAAATCTAAGTCTTGATACGGACGGGGCGCCAGAAATACGGTCGACGTGTTAAAGCGCTTAGTATCGCTAATAAACGTTATGTGTTTTGTTGAGAATTGGATATGAGATGCTGTGGCTGAACTGTTCCGCTCGTTAGAGCGCTTTTTTTGCTTGATGATATGAAGTAAAATCGAGTTATTTTTGTTGTTGATTCGTTTTTTTTTTTAGAAATTAGAGTTGTAAAGCATTCTTGAACAAATGATTTGACGTTCAAAAGTGCCTTTTTTGTGCCTAATTGAAATAAATTATTTGACTTTGACTTTGACTTTGATCATCTGCTTGCTCTGTTCTAGCTGACGATTTCAAACTAATTGAGTACATATTTTTTCAATACGATGTTTCTAACACCCTAAGATACCACATCCTAGATTACCTTCATACGTGCATATTATAACATTGAATACGTCAAACACATAGACAAAAGACAAAGACATATAATTTGTCGGATATGGTAGGTAAAAAGTTGGTTAGTATAATTAAGTTCAGGACACATCCGCTGCTAAAAGCGGCATACAAATATTTACATTTACATGGGCATATAACCTAACTTATGTACTACTTATACTTTAATAAACAATACAAAACGTTTCGATTATAGTCACATTGGTACTTGCCACAATGTCCCAAACCTGCACTTTTGTGTAGATCACACAAATATAAATACTAGTTCTTCTCATTACTTGCATTAAGGGACTTTTGTAAATAAAAAAACCCTTATTCATGATGAGGGCAATAACTCCTAAAAGTTCACACGACAAAAAGTCCGTCATAAACGTCCGCCACGCCATACAATCGCGCGCACCGCAACTAACTCAGGAGCCTAACAAAAGTACAGTCGCATACAGCGTCACCTCGCGCACTGTAACGGAAGCGGACACCGGCTGTCGTTTACCGCGCACTCTGCGCTTCCGCGGCGCTTTTATCGCGTCTGCGCTTGTGTGCGCGACTGTACCCGAGTTACTCATATGTTGTTACAATAGTTTCTTCCATTGGGTGGGTTTCTTTATGCTAGGTATCGTCGCGGACAGATATGATTTGTTTTTGTTACGGTTAGCGATTGAGGGTGAAATTGACACGTTATAGCGACTTTTTGCCCTCATACGCATTAGCGGTTAACCATGCGGCTAACCACCGCGGTTGATGGCGGTTAAAAGCGTACAACGATAAGCGGTTGAATTTAAAAAAAAAAAACTTTCCGAGGCACGGGGGTATCACACTGCCAACTTCCAAACTCCGGGCTGTTACTAAGAAATTCCTTATTGAAAAACCCAATAACACTTTGCCCGACCCGGGAATCCAACCCAGAACCCCACACTCAGCAGTCGCGCTTGGGACCACGAGACCAACGGGACAGTTACAAGGATAAGCAGGATCCTAACTAGTGCAAAAATAGGACTAATAACAGTGAAAGATACTACAGCTATTCTACACGGAAACATAGTTTATGAAACTGCAAGTCGCCTTACAAACTTCCCTTTTAAAAACGTCACCAGAAAAACATCTTAAATGAAGATTAAGACGAGCCATAATAAACCAGAAACCTCTCTTTTTGCAGCGCCCGGGCAACGCCTCGCGCATGTTTCAACCAACTTAACTTCAATTAAATCTGCCGGCGTTCCATCACAGGGTTTCATTAATTAAACGCTGGTGCTTGACGTCCCGTCCTTAAGGGCTGCCCTAGTGCCTTCACTTGAAATAATCGGCGTCCGAAATTATTCCCTTTGATTGTCTATTAAATCCTTGGTCTTTGTGATATAATTGCTGTGGATTACGGATGATTACTGCTGTTGTGAGTCGGATTTATGGATCAAAAGGTGGCTTGATTAAAGATGATTAGTGCGACTGTGTTGGGGTAAGGAGTGGCTATGATTTTCAGTGAGATGAAGGGATTTGTTTGTCGTGAAGGGTCTAAATATCCCGCTTGACTTATATTTTTGGTTAGTACAGACAAAAAATACTTTCACCCTAGGTTGTTTTAAATTTATTTACGACCACGTTTCTTACTAAACACACTGCTGTAACTGAAAGGCTTTCAAACTTTTTGAAAATACTATAATATTTATAATAATAACCATGGATATTAATGTAACTCTTCTCGATACATGACATTCCGGTTATTACTTATTTGATAGTACGGATAAATACCTAACTTAACCCAAAGACTTACAATCTCAAAAAGCCAATTAACGATCTAAAATGCATAAACATAACCTACCTCACCGGTGCAACGATGTCACCACCATCCATTCGTGTCCAAGATCAACTGAGGCCAAAGTTTTAAGTACTTTACACTTTTCCACACATAAACAGACATACATCTAGCAGCTCTTCGTAGTTGGGTAAGCGAGACAACTTCGCAACTCGTCTTCGGGGAAATCTAAGTCTTGATACGGACGGGGCGCCAGAAATACGGTCGACGTGTTAAAGCGCTTAGTATCGCTAATAAACGTTATGTGTTTTGTTGAGAATTGGATATGAGATGCTGTGGCTGAACTGTTCCGCTCGTTAGAGCGCTTTTTTTGCTTGATGATATGAAGTAAAATCGAGTTATTTTTGTTGTTGATTCGTTTTTTTTTTTAGAAATTAGAGTTGTAAAGCATTCTTGAACAAATGATTTGACGTTCAAAAGTGCCTTTTTTGTGCCTAATTGAAATAAATTATTTGACTTTGACTTTGACTTTGATCATCTGCTTGCTCTGTTCTAGCTGACGATTTCAAACTAATTGAGTACATATTTTTTCAATACGATGTTTCTAACACCCTAAGATACCACATCCTAGATTACCTTCATACGTGCATATTATAACATTGAATACGTCAAACACATAGACAAAAGACAAAGACATATAATTTGTCGGATATGGTAGGTAAAAAGTTGGTTAGTATAATTAAGTTCAGGACACATCCGCTGCTAAAAGCGGCATACAAATATTTACATTTACATGGGCATATAACCTAACTTATGTACTACTTATACTTTAATAAACAATACAAAACGTTTCGATTATAGTCACATTGGTACTTGCCACAATGTCCCAAACCTGCACTTTTGTGTAGATCACACAAATATAAATACTAGTTCTTCTCATTACTTGCATTAAGGGACTTTTGTAAATAAAAAAACCCTTATTCATGATGAGGGCAATAACTCCTAAAAGTTCACACGACAAAAAGTCCGTCATAAACGTCCGCCACGCCATACAATCGCGCGCACCGCAACTAACTCAGGAGCCTAACAAAAGTACAGTCGCATACAGCGTCACCTCGCGCACTGTAACGGAAGCGGACACCGGCTGTCGTTTACCGCGCACTCTGCGCTTCCGCGGCGCTTTTATCGCGTCTGCGCTTGTGTGCGCGACTGTACCCGAGTTACTCATATGTTGTTACAATAGTTTCTTCCATTGGGTGGGTTTCTTTATGCTAGGTATCGTCGCGGACAGATATGATTTGTTTTTGTTACGGTTAGCGATTGAGGGTGAAATTGACACGTTATAGCGACTTTTTGCCCTCATACGCATTAGCGGTTAACCATGCGGCTAACCACCGCGGTTGATGGCGGTTAAAAGCGTACAACGATAAGCGGTTGAATTTAAAAAAAAAAAACGGCAAGCCACGCGGTAACCCACCCCCGCGGTTAACCGCTAGTGCGTATGAGGGCTTAGTCTCTGTGAATGAGAAGATTCTATAAAAATAAACAATTTCACATTCCCGAAAAAACCTATTTAAGTACAAATATATTTAAAAATTTCTTATAAGTACATATACAATACATAACACTACTAACTATTTACACTAGGTACCAAATTAAAAAACTAACTAACTTACATACTTATCATCACGCCTGTAATACCCAAGAGTTGGGCAGAGGTGCACCTACAGTACACCCACATTTCACCAGTGATGTTTAAATCCCATGTAATAAGGGGGCGAGCCATCAACCGGGCACAAATCCAGACCCCGGGCTGCTACTGAGAAATTCCAGATGGAAAAACCCAATATCACTTTGCCCGACCTGGGAATCAAAACCAGGGACCTCATGCTTAGCAGTAGCACTTGCGACCACTAGACCAACGATGCTGTCTAACGAGGAGCACTAACTTACTTACTATACAAATAAATACACACCGTTCAAATACTCGTCCTTATCGCTGTCACCCTGAAACGTGCTCAGAAGACTGGCAGCAGCATTGCCACGTTGAATGGCAATGATAATTCATTAGCTAAAGAACTAGCCTGCCCTCTGATCACGTGAAGTGTCAACCAGTTGGCGTTAAATTTCCTTGAAAGGAGACGCGCACTCGGGTCCCATCCATGACCCATTTCAACCCCAAATGGCTCAAAACTGTAAAGTTACCCATAGTGCATATTATCTTTAATATCACTATAGTGAAACATATTTCTTTTACAGTATCGTTCAAAATCGATGTTATTCTATCCTTTATTCAAAACCAGCTATACCAAGAAACTGTTATTTTTAATATACATACGTACAATTGTTTGTGTCTATTCATTCATGAAAACTTCTGTTTAATTAGAACAGCTCCTCACGACTGGTACTGGTGCAGAAAGTTCCATGTAACGATCTCGATGTTTATACGCGAATGTGTCATGTGCGCGTCTGTACAAGTGTACACGAGTATACGTCATCGGTTATTGCAGTATTTTCTTATTGATATAAGACTTCCTTGGAGCTTTAGCGCATAAAATTGTAAAATTGACGTCAATTGCTTCTGCGAATGATTTTATTATATTAGAGCTTGTGCAATAAAACATTTGTGTTTGAGTTTGATTTGCTCTGAAGGTGTTGCTCTGTCATGTACCAATATGTAATTTAAAGTATCTTGTCCCAACTATGTTGGGTCGGCTTCAAGTCTAAGCGGATGCAGCTGAATACCAGTATTTTACATGCGAGCGACTGCCTATCTGAACTTTACCACCCAGTAACTTGGTAATACGATACCACGTGGTAAGACTGGTTGTCAGATTTTCGGGCTTCTGACGACCCGTAACGACTGTCAAAGATCCACGAATGACAGCTGGGACACTGACATCTGACTTCTCAGAAGAAAGACCGAAACTAACTCAGAGGTCACAGTCTCTTTTAAAGTCCAGACATAATCTTGGTCAGGCTATAAGAGAATACCAGCGCTGCGACATTTATTATTAAATGTCGCAGCAACATGCTGAGATCTTTTGGCCTCGCACAGGACTTTCTGCTTTATTTTAATTTTACTAGGTTTTTAATTTTTATTTTTAATGAGTGTGTGTTTAGTTTAATTGAGATCTCCTGTGCTTGTTCCAATAAATACTTTTTATTTATTTCTTTCTTTATGAGGACCATGACCATGTATATTAGTGTCTGAAATGGTCTTGTGAGAAAAGAACCACACAGATTTGAGTGGACCTGTCCGCACCTGTCCAGGCCGCATAAATTACTCAAACTGTCAGACCATCATTAAAACTAGCTGAGAGATTATGGAAGAAAATAAAATATCCATATAGTCAAAATACCACCACATAAACAAAAATTTAAATAATATAATACTTTGATAATTATTGAATAATTATAATGTCAAGTTTTTTTGGTTTTATCACAAGGCTTAGCAGAGTGAGCTGCTCAAACCAAAGCTTTTTATCTCCTAAATAATCTGAAATTTTATAGGACTATACACAAAATTTGTTTTTAATACAGCTTTTAAATCGTTTAATGGATAAGTTTCGAATGTCAATAGGAAGTTTGTTGTAAAAGCGTATAACTTGACTCACGAACGAGTTGCCTACTCTGCCAGCAGTACCTTAGAATTTTGATAATCAGTGAGCGAGTCAGTGATAAAATTAAGAAACTTTGACCTGCAATAGTTCTTAAACTACAAGTTCAAATTAAATATAATTTTGAAATATACCTAAATTCAGGCTTCTAGCTTTAACCACAACAAAGTTACAGGGGGTTAAAAATGTCCTGAATGGCTTCGGGAAAAGATGGTACGGCTGTGCCTTTGTGTTTGTTTGGCTCGACTTGGCGGAGGCACTGCCGTTCCCCCTGATTTACGCTAACCTCGACATGAAATGAATACTAATTAATATTTACTGACCTCAAATTCTTCCAATCCCAACACCCAATTATAATGCCAAGATTAATGTTGTATCCCAAAGAGCCAATGAGCCTCTTATAACTAAATGCTCGTGAATTGGGTCAGATAAGGATTAGTAGTAATACACGTAATTAATTTCACACAGGTTATATTGATTTAGAATAATTAGGTATCTGTCCTATTTGCTTTGAGTTTCAGATGTTACTATGTTAGGGGTGCTAGAAACCATGTTCGGCTCAGCATAATTCGGTACAGCCGGACAGCAAAATCTAATATAATATGTAGATTCGATATAATGTATAGGTCGATCAAAGATTAAGCTATACAGCGCTGTCCGTTCGTAGATGAATGAGCATCCATTACATATCGAGACCCGAGACACGTTAAGTTGTTGGTCCCGACTGTCATTTGTAGATCTTTGAGAGTCGCTAAGGGTAGACTTTTGGGCGGAAGCCCAAAAGTCTGACAACCAGTCTTACCAAGAGGTGTCGTGTTACCTAGTAACCGGGGGCGTGGAAGTCAGATAAGCAGTCACTTCAGCTCAAATACTGGTATTCAGCTGCATCCGGTTAGACTGGAAGCTAACCCCGACATAGTTGAGAAAAGTTTAGGCAGATTGATTTTCGATATGTTCGGGAAAAAGCCACTCTGCTTAGCTTGAGTTGTGCCGAGCCGACCCGAACAGTATGGGGTGATCAGATGCCAAACTAAGTTTGCTGCTCGGGAAGAGCCCAATGAAAGCTGAATATGAGAATTAATTGCTTCAGGTAGGCTTTGTTTTTCAACAAATACTTATAAATCGAATGTGCTGACCCGAACATGTATGTAGCAACCAAGGTTAGGGTGGCATTTACATGTAAACGTTGTTTATAATAGTAGGTATGTGTGGATAATGTAATTACATGATAAAGCTTGACATTTATCACTAAAATGATTGTACGTAGTGGTACCATTTAGTTCTACTTCCCAAAATAAATACTTGTTTATGTGTTTAGAATCGTGTATTAGTTTTTTGTAGAGGAATATATTGTTTCTGTATTATAAATACCTTTATACTAGAAAATTTTGTTTATTATGTAGTCTAGCGGTATGTCAACATTATAAGATAATTTGTAATTGTGTGTGAAAATAATCTGGTGGCTTCATTACAGCGTGTTAAAGAAAATGCTATGAAACTGGGGCTTCGGTTAAACAACAATCTGTTGTAGTTATCAAACCATAATAATTTATGTGAACCAATAATTCTTAATAACGCAGAAATAATACGCTTTCTGATTCATTCTTACATACGCGTCGGGAAATAAGTTAATTATTATTATTTATAGCCATGATTACGCACCAGGCGCCATTCGTTCATTACCGTCATATTACCACGATTGTAATTATAATTATTGCTATAAATTGCCTACTTATTATTTGCTGGCTGATTATTTTCTTGATTGTGTCTTTATTTTTATACATAGGTATAATTTATGTTTGTGTTTATAATGTATGTAACTGGAACACCTCAGAATACCTGCGGTATTGTCTCTCCTTCTCCTTTTAAATTCATCCAAAGGTTGTCTTTAAAAGATCGCTGTTGGCGATAAACCCCCCATTGTGTCACTCTATGTAAAATTTCTTCATTTATATATATAATTTTATATATATACATATTTTTTTTTTACACGACGCTATAAAATTCGATCTAAATAAAACGGCCACATTCCTCACTCTAGATCGTATTTTGTTGCTTCGTTTCTCAATAAGAAATTTTATAAAAAGTATTAAAAAATTCTAGACACACTTGCCGAGGGTCCTTACTAGCCGTTATTGATAATTCCTTCTCAGTCAGGAGATAATATTTTTTTAAAGGAGTGGCGCTAGTGTACCTTTGGGCGCCCTCTTAATACGTAAAGCAAAAACTTTCTACCCCTTTTTAAGAAAATTACGCGAACGGAGTCTGAAATTTGGCACAGTTAAAGTTTATATGGAGAAAGAGTGCACAAATGTAATATTTTTATACAATAGACATCAGAAAAAATAAAAAAAATTCACACACTACCATGCGTTTGACATACACAAACTCTTTTGATTATGGTTAAAGATGTCTTACCTGACAATAATGACATGGCAGCATGGAATTAGTATGTACTATCATGGCAGCATGAAACTATCCTGAACTATCCTATGAAACTTAACATTTAAATGAATTATGGTCGAATTTCGGCCTCTGGTTGACCACTGGTATGGATCCCACATTTTGCCAATATCAAAGCCTACAACTTGTGGCATGACAGTATATTTCCTACCTATATTTACTTAAGAATCAATTATACCAATATTTGCATTCAGAGAGGGGCTCGTGGCTAAGTAATAATACCCGCACGGGTCGATCTAACAGGTTAAGCTACGCTTTCCGTGGTGAGTCTGTGGATGGGTGAACATCTTTACATACCGATACGCCTCCGTGCTTCGGAAAGCACCATAAGCCGTTCGTCTCGACTGACTTTCGTGGATCTTTGACAGTCGTTACGGTTCGCCAGAAACCCGAAAGTATGACAACCAGTCTTACCAAGGGGTATCGTATTACACAGTAACTGGGTTGTGGAGGTCAGATAGGCAGTCGCTCCATGTAAAATACTGATATTCAGCTGCATCCGGTTATACTGGAAGCTGACCCCGACACGTTAGGAAAATACTAGGCAGATGATGACAAAATCATATGCCACGAAAAGACGATTTGCACTTAAAACACTTTCTGATACAGAAACTAGACAATACTATCTCCTTTTTCTTACAAAAATTACAGAAATACTCAGAGCTTTACCGCACAATATCATCCCGAAACAAGATATTGTCACAAACTCACATGACACCAATATAGCCAAGTTAGATCAAAAGCATCATTCTCTAATCTAAAGCATCTGCTAGCCAATTCACGAAGTTACCCACTTCTCCTCGGTAACGTTCTTAGAGATTTTTAAGAAATTCTCATACACTCCTGAAACTTTTGCAGTCTTTCACATCGTTCGCAGTTTTAAATCAAGTGTGGCTATTTGAATTTAGATTTCGGAATATATGGCTTTCTTGGCTGAGCTAAATGTAATAATTTGTTAAAAAGAAGGAAGAACAAAGAAGGCTCTATATTAAAGAATATATTCAGGATTATCGTCAGATTTTACTTAATTTTTTCGGTAATACCGGGCTCATACGGGTCGATTTAAGTTCAACAACTTTTGTAGCTCAACAAAAAATACTTTGAATTTGAAATTTAATTTGATTGAAAGTCCGTTCAGATGGTTTGAATCGCTTTCGACTTAGCAGTTGATCAACTAAAATCGAGGTACAAATACCACTTTTCTTTCTGACGAAGTCGTATGCTAAATTAAGCCGTGGACTACTAGAACTCACAATTCCTTAAATCAAAGGCTATTTTTACCAAAACATCCCGCCAACACTCAATGTCGACTGACGTCAAATCAAAGCGAACCCACTCGATCCATCGCATTATTACTTTTAATACGGACCTTTTCAAATTGAAAAAAAACAAAGAATACTCAAAAGCTAATAAATAATTCAAAGGCCGAATAAAAATCCTTTATACATCAAAAGGGAATTAACGTTTGAAACATTTTTTTTTCTATCGTCAGTTTGTCTAATTGGACCAAGTTTTTGAGTCCGTCCGTTCAATTCCGGGACCTTATTGAGTGGGATTTCCAATTTTATTATGAAAAAAGGGACGGAGATGTCAGGAATCTTGTTATCCGAGGGTCCTACCTGTCTTGCTTTATTGAATCAGGTGTTGCTTGGTAAGATCATATATACGGGACAGCGACGGATTTGCTCATGGGGGCGGATGGGTGTTCATCGGGTATCGGAATATGTATTGTTTCGTTTTTGGGTGGTTGTTGCTTTGGAATATATTTGGTGAGTCTTATATACAGTCTCAATTTTCACCTACTTCTCTCGTGTCAGCAAGATCTTTACGAGATCATGTTTTGTATTTATTTTATTTTGTCACAATCTATGGCTGTGGATGGGTTTGTGTACCCATCCACAGCCATCACAGGCTAGCACCTCTAGACTCTATTTAAAAAAAAAAAATTACTTCAAAATTACATAAAAGTAACATTACGCCTGATTTTTCCTGAAATTCCTAATGGAAAAACCCAATAACACTTTACCCGACCTGGGAATCGAACCCAGAACCTCATGCTCAGCAGTAACGCTTGCGACCACTAGACCGATGAGGCAGAACATAAAAAATCCTTCGTAAAAAAAAACTGACTCCCAAAATACACACTCGATTTTTGTACAAAATAATTTAGCAACTTCACGAATACCTATCAAGTGAGTTTAAAAGTTAAGACCTCAATGGTGATACATCAACTTATCAAAATGTTTCAAACCAAAATGATTGGCAAGTAACGACGCAATCAGTGGATAAAATACGAAAAGTTCCGAACTTTACCGAAGTTGGTGAAAAATTTTTCTTTTAAAAATGCCCGCACGCCGCCTGTGAGTAGGGTGTTAATGTGTGTAATTAATATTTGAGACAAGTTGTAAGATGTAGCATTTTTTTTTTTTTTGTTAAAGATTACGTTATGAAAGCTGGACAATTTATCAGCAAGAAGATATTTAACAATGTTGAAAGTGTTTATTGGTTTAATTTCAATAAATATAATTTTTAGAAACTAAGATGTTGAACTTTAGTATTTTAAGCAAAATAAATGTGAATTAGTAATGCCTAATCTTTTTTTCCATTTTCTTTATCGGGTATATTTTGTATGATACTTCCATTGCAGTCGACTACCTCCAGCTCTATTTGAAACAGAACCTTGTACACACTATTCAACCTCGAGATTGCACATCGCCTCACCAAATATCTTCGCCCTGTCTCGCCCAGTATACCGTCACCTCTAAGTCATCCACTGATCGAATCAAAAATAATTCGTCCTCTATCGTCCCAGGACAAATCTGTAACGCGGATGGCTGCCCTAATCGTGACGTACCGCGCCCCCTCGTGTTGATATTTGACAACTTTATTGGATCCATAATTGAATTTTCACAAGCTTTTATACTGATAAAAATTGGTATATTGGAGAATGTTCGAGAGCCTGCTCTAATTTCGCCGGCGCTAAAAGAGAAAATGGCAATATTGACAGACACCGTACAGACTGCTAATTTGATTTTTCTTGCAACGTCATTTGGTTTTGGATTAAGTTTGAGATTAATAATTATGATTTTTAAAGAAACCCAGTTCGGTAGATGAAAACAGTTTTCCTGTACATTTGGTAAGTGTAATTTTATATATTCTCAGCGCTTGCTTTTCTTTAAGTAATTAGATAAGAACTTGTTTAAATTGTCTCAGGCTATTGGTCACCAGAAACGTAGCCTTGATTCAAATCCAAGGAGGTAAGTGTAACCAATGATGTGTATTTAAATGTTTAGTTTTACTATCGATACAGAAGAATTCACGACCAAGACTTAGTCAACCTGCATACTCAAACTCAACATCAAAACAGAAGAAAATTTATACATTCCTCATTAAATACTTTCTTAAACCTCCACACTTTTATAAGCCTTTACAGACTGATACAGATCCAAGAACATGGCAATTTATAAAGTCGCGTTTGAAATCTAATAAAAAAACGTTCACTGTCCGTAAATTTGTTGTTGTCCAAGTCCAGACATTAAAAATTCAGATGCACTTAAAATCCAGGCAGGTGAATTTTGTTGCAGTTAGGTTTATATCCAGGCAAAGTTTTACACTAAACTCCAGAACAGAATACAGCAGTTTTAAAAATAAAGTTTAACTTTATACTTCTTAGTTTAGTGAATCTGAAAGTTATTTTTTAAGTGGTGAAGTTAAACTGCTAAGTTTTTGTGGAAGTAATTTTGAAAATATGCCAGAATTTTTGGGGTAAGTGCTCTAGTTAATAAAACTTTTGGTTATTATAAAGTTTAGTTTTAATATAATAAATAGATTTCCTTTTAGAGTAACTGCATAACTACTTTATTAGATTTGAGTGGAGTTTCTTGCCCATTCTTCTCCATACGAAAATTACATTTTGGAAGGGGCGACTAGAATCAATTATTACTATTTTTTTTGTTGTAAATTTTGACGTCAAAAGTGCCATTTTTGTGCGTAATTGAAATAAATTAATTGACTTTGACTTTGACTACGATTGATATAAAAAAAAACATGGCGGTGTTCATGGTGGTACACGGGTGACGTATAAGTCGTAGGCAGATTACGTGGTTCGTCACTACACAAATGGCTATTGCGCAATGTCTGTTTGCAAACGCTTGCTGTTTTGTTAAATGCCGAAGCCAAATTGATTTTGATTCTAATCGTAATCATTTCGCCGAGAGTTCAATGTGGGCCGTCCTGTGTGTAGCCGTATGCCGTTTGAATAATGACGAATCTTACAACATGCTGACGACATGTACATTAATATGAGACAACTAAGCGACATGTGGATATATCATTATCATTATACTGCCCTTATCAAAATGTGTTTGAGGTTAGCGCAACATGATTGTCTTTTTCTTTCATACTTCTCTAATAGTCATCACCACAAAATTTACAGAACGTGGCTTAAGTCACTATTTTACTGCCAAGTCATAGGTCTTGAGTTCGAACCCAAGGCACACACCTCTGACTTTTCGGATTCATGAGCGTATTATATAATTATAACTTGCTTTAAAAATGGTGAAGGAAAACATCGTTAGGAAACCGGCATGCCTGAGAGATATTTCTCGAAGGCATGTGAAGCCAAGTCAGAGGCCCATGGGCAGCTTTAAAACTCTGACACCAGGTTAATTACTAACCATACGAAAAGAAGAAGAAGAAAGAAGACTGCTAAATAAAGACTATAATCGTCTGTGGGCTGTTTCAACCTATGGTCTGACGGATATTCTCGTCAATTAAACCAAAAATAATTTAAAAAAATTACAGGTATCACCGAAAAATGTTGAAAGTGACGTAAAGCGCGCGTCAATACGCGGGGCCAGACCGGCAGCACTTTACATAGAACTATCTACTAGACTAAGTAGAGCCTAAATTAATACCTACTGTAGATTACAATCTAACCTCTGAATGTAGTGTTACTACCACATGAACCACATATTAACTGTTATCATAATATTACCATAATCTATTATCAAAGCAGGCACTTAACGGTAATGACAAGTACGTCTAATTTGAGTCTAGTAGTTCATTATGTACCTACGTACTTATGTTCATGAATATTATTTATTGGATTATGCCTTGGTAAAATTATACCTCATTAAGCTCGAATTATCCTTATAAGTTGGAAAATTTAATGTGGGCAGTAAAAGTAGGTCAGTATTTTAATAAGTCCATCAGAAATATTCCACTAATTTACCATTCATACGAGCCAAAGAGATTTTATATGGTTATCAGTGGGTCTGAGTGCAGTCAGTAAATACTTCATTAATAAAATAACTTTAGTTAAAATTGATTCCCCTTTAATATTATAGAACGCGCAAATGTCAACGTAAAAAAGCGGCCACGAACGAAGGGTTCCGTGCCACCATACACACCGTGCACCGCACGTAGACGGACGGACAGCGGAGTCTATTAGGCTAATAAGGCTCCCTTTGGGTACGGAACCCTAAAAATAAAAGTTGTCCAACGAATTTTAATAGCATAAAATTAAATACATATATTATATACAGTCATATATACAGTCATAAGACTCTGCTCCAATAATTTATGGTGCCAACAGGGCACGAGCGTTCCTCAAGATCCTCTCCCGCCCAATTTGTTCCAAGTTTCACTTACGACAGTTCGCCCCGTTAATGTTCCAAGTGTCACTTACGATAACTCGCCCCGTTAATGGGGGCCATCAAGATCGTTTAAAGGGTGGCCTGAGTGATGCATGCCGTCTCTTTCACTCTCGGAAGTGCTATCGATTCGGAGATTTTTTGAATAATTATTATGATGTAAGTAAGTGGTGGCGGATCGAAAATGTCCATTGAGTTCCTGACACGATAAGACACGTTTTATGATGTAACATGTAAATGCAAAGAGCTTCGCGAAATAAACAATGTTTGCCTGCTTCTCCTTTATCATTTTTGATGTAATATTACATTTGGGAAGTTTAAAGAGCCGGATTTATATGACTAATATTTTTACTCAAGAACAGCAAAATTCGGAAATAATTGCTCATTAGTTAAACTACGATTTTCGTGAAAGCTGGACTATTAGGGTTATCGTCAAAAGATTTTAAAGAGAGTCGAAAAGTAACAAATAACAGATGCACATTATTCTTATAGATTCCTAATTAAATACTCGACCCACTTTAAAACCTAACAGTAGTAATTCAAGTAATATCGCGAAGCTAGATTTTTCTAGAAAACATTAAAGAAGTAGTTTGCAAAGGGATAGTACGGTAGCCGGCGACACGGGGACTGGATTTAGCGTGGCGACCACGGCTTAGGGGGATGAGCAGTGAGCCGACGTAATACATATTAAATAAGACTACATTTTGTAGCTGCTGTGGATATAATTTAAGTAGAGGTCGTTTTAGTTGAGAAGGATTGAAGAACACTGATAAGGGCTTTAATGGGTTCTAAAAATGGTGGCTTATGTTGGTTGAAACATTGTGTAGGCGTTATAGGGCAGAACGAACTAAAAGCATTTAGGAAGAGCAAAAGCTACTGGTGATCTACTTCTTTAGAAGGGTTAACGGAGGAGGGTAGAGGTTAACTTTCTGGTATCCATTATAATCTACATTGATATTAAATATAAAAAGGTTTTTTAGAATTAGCAAGGTTAACATTTGAGGGTTAAAAAAAAAGCAAAATAAGAAAGGAAATTTAAATTACCGCCTGTCCCAAAATTGAACATAAAAGAAAAATATTTTTAATACGAACAGCACACTCGTATAAAATTCGCATAATAATATAATTTCTATGCCAAGTTTTTATGCCAATTGGCATAAAAAAGGCTCGGTGCGTTATATTGTTTTGAGAGAAAAGGGTTACCGTAATTGATAACCTGAACACGGGAAGGGTTGAAAATAGAATTATGTACAAAAAATATGCTTCCGGAGCTATAATGTAAGGTAAAGAGGGTCTTAAAGGGTCTGTGAAGCCAGGATCCAGCAAGTCTCTTTTAGTAATGAGTTGTAATTTTCTGAAGTCTTTATTTAATATATTTAAAAAAAAGATATTGTGACGGGCAAAGTATGTACCTAATCATAGCATGAAATATGACACTGTGTATATTTTCTGCCTACTCTCAAATACCTCCTTTATAACTATAATACATTATGGAATGCAAATAAAGATATGAATATGAAAGAGAAAAAGGTTTGAGTTTAACAAATAACGATTATTTTTGGTTCTATCTAGTGACGTTTTTCTTCTATAACTTTTTGAATTATTTATAGTCAGAGTTTTATATGCAAATTCTGAATTGTTGATTAAATAACCCATTTATTTGATTCAATAGCATTATTTATTTATGCCAGCATAAAGCAATAACAAATACATCGGGACATAACTATCCTGGTGTATTTTTAAAAACTTTTTGACGAATCAAAACAAAATCTGTATCAAACAGCGCGTCGATTGTTTTTTCTGTTTGTTTTTTCATCTGTACCTTTACATCAAATCCTAACAGTACTGATTTTTTTACTTGATAATCTTGTCAAAAACAAACATCAGATTAATCCATTCATGAAAAACAACATCTACATTTGCTTTAAAAATGTATCTCAATTTATCGGACACCAGCCAATTTAAAATGAAAGATTATATAAACAAAAAATCGGGAAAATCTCAATTTTAAATCGCACTCTGATCTAACCTTGAGTTGTCAATACCAACTTTCCTGAAAATAATTATTTTTACAAACGAAAAAGAAAACAATTTAATTCTTCACTTTGGATCGATGGATCTCGGCTCTAGTCTGGCATCGGTCCAATTTAAGAAAAACAATTAAAGAGCTTGCCTCACTTCGTTTTTGTAGCTCACAATGATATCTTCGAAAACTAATTGTATATTTTTACATAGTAATATTTGGAACGCGAACGTAGCCCCTCAACAAATTGGATTAAAAATGTTTTTTCTTTTTGTATATTGAATTTTCAGTGAGTGTCTTTGTTAATGACATTAAAATAAGGTTTTTTGGTGTCACCTTCAGTCTGTCGACTTGTTCTCTCGATTAAAATTTTATTTTAACTGTATTGTTTTTGTAATTGATTGAATAAATTACAGCACATAACTTCAAAAATGATTCCGCTTTATTTTTAGAGTTCACAACAAAAGTCAAGTTAGTTAAAAAAAATACTTCAATACCTAACGAAATCTCACTAAACGACATCATGAAGCAAATGTTATGAAGAGCACAATTTCTAGAAAAACCGACCAAAAAGTATCACAAATCTATTCAAATAAATCAAATCGAATTGCATTCGGATACGAATCGAAAGCCAGTACAAAAATTCAAATTCAAAAATGTTCTAAAAACGAGAATAGAGAGTAGCCGTGTGATTTATAAACGTTAGAATAGTCATGGCCTCTGAGGACTGGGAACCATTTAGATTGATTTTGAATTTATTGGCAAACTGCTGCCAGTCGGAGATATAGGGTGCTTTCATCTAAGACGGACCATTTATCTTGCATCCAGTGGGATGGAATAGAAACGTATACCCGTATCTTTTTGTGATGCATTCGAATACACGATACACAGAGTGCTGTGATTGTACGAGTATAAGGTTTAGTTGGGTATGGTGTAACTATGGAAGGGTGTGCGTTTTATTTATTTATCCTGTAATAAATATTTAGATTAAGATGATATATCTTATGGTGAATAGTCTAACAAGATTGAATACATTCAACCATCATTTTAAAACGATGAGCATCATGAATGGGCAATAATCTGATCTTACGATTTCAATACTGGTTAAAGCCAAGGACTAAATAGATTGACTGTTTCTTTAAAAAAAATCCTAATGGCTTCTACTAAAACATGATATTTTGCGTATTTTCTTAATTAACACTTACCGTATATTTCCGAAGCCGACGACCGAAAAACAGGTTGATATTTCTGATCAAACATACCTGAAACAAGAAAGTTTGTCATTAGTTCTAATTGAATACAGAACTCACCGAATGATATAATATTGGTATAATAACTCAGTTACTTTCACTTCATTGCGTGGCAAATAACCATTTCTTTAACCTAATCAAATGTAACTATAGTGTTCTTATTGAAATAGACTTATAGAAAAACGTGGATAATTGGCGTTTGTCATGATAGAAATGGGCAATATATTTCGGGAATGTTCTTAAGTAATTAGGTCAATACTTATTCTAGTGACCCGCCCCTGCTTCGCACGAGTGCAGTGGCGATACGCCATAATATCGAGATTTCTTACTGTATTTTAAATTTAAATATTAATGTAAACACTTCCAGAAAAATGCGCTGAATCGAAATTTTCTGCTCGCATTTAGATTTAAGCAGTCACACAGACAGACAAGAAAAGCAATTGTGTTTTATACCTACTAGCTATTTATAGATATAAAAAATAGGAGGCTATTAAGGAAATGCTTGATTAATTGCTGTTCAATTTAATTAAATAAAAAATAAATTACTTCGTGATATTGGAACTTATTCGAAATGCAGGATTTTATCAAAAATGTCGGATTGAATTGATTACGAATGACACGCTCCAAATTGAACGTGAGTATGGTAAAATGGATTTCCGTGAATGTGGACATTATTGGCTGTCTACGTAACAGTTCCAACAAACAGAAATATATTGACCCAGAGTTAAATATCATTTTCATGACCATCTATAAAGCCCTACTATCTGCGCAGTGGTTTCGCCCGCAAAAATCTCGATGCCGTGGGAATATCGGGATCTTCTTTTTTTCGTATGGTTAGTGACTAACCTGGTGTCAGAGTTTTAAAGCCACCCATGGGCCGCATATTTGGCTTCATATGCCGTCGAGAAATATCTCTCAGGCATCCCGGTCGGATTAAAAAGTACTCTTTGTTCTAACCCATGTCATGGTCTACCCATGTGCCAAATTTAATCCGAATCCGTTCAGCTGCATTTTAAATATTTGTTACGATTTATTGACAATGTTTTGAATATTATAAAAATATGTATGTTTAGGTTAAGGTATTGGCAATTATGTCACCTGAAATAAATGGTATTAATATGTAACAAAAACATTGATAAATAACATAAATATTTACTAATTACGGTTCTCCACAAAACATTTATACCAACAATTCATTGTTGTCATTACATGAACGCTTTTACCGACATAATAACAGAATTATAATACGTCCTACTAATCCAGCAGCCGTTTTTTCATCCATAATAGTAATTAAGGGAAACAGGATTGAGCAGACCAATTGATATTGATCTCGTTACAATGATTTACTGAACAATTATGTAGCGCAGTTTCAAACAGATTTTATTTTTTGGTTGTGAAAACATATTTGTGCTGGACGAATTAGGACGGTTGTATGATTAATATAGGTATAAAATAATGTCCGTATGGATTGAGGAGCCATGTAGCCAGTATGCTAGATCCTGACATTTGTAGTAAAACCCTTGATAAATCGAGTAGTTCTGCGGAAGGCGCAGGCGGGCACCTCACGAACATAAACTTTTTTACAAAAGTTAATATACCTACCACTAAAGTTATTTAAAACGGGTTATTAACCGTGTTTCTTTCTTTTTTTAAACATGGTATAAATGCCGTTTTAAATAACTTTAATAGTGAAAATAACTATTTCAGTTCATATACCTTTAGCTAAAAAATTTCCAACTTAAAAAAAAACCCGACTGCGTCTGTAGGTTACTAAAAGCATATGCTGGCAAGTCGATAATTAAACAGAAATAAACTCACCCAAAACTAACCAACTATTATCTGTTGAACACGAGACTTTACTTTTGAAGTTACTTAACAAAACTCATTCCCACAAAATGTTGGACGAGACATGACCATTTGGCGAGCGACAACGACAGCGCGTTCTAGCGGTGCACAGTAGCGCCATCTCACTAGATGGCGCCTTATTGTAAAATCTTTTATGAGAATTCTGAAAATTATTTCCAGAATTATCTAGTTTTGTGATAAGAAGGTGGTCCCAGGTGCTCCATCAATGCCCACCTAGTAGTTAAAGGGCCGATTCCACTGGTAGAAACCTGAAATAAGCAACTTACTGCATTTTGAGGAGCTCTACTGCCAATCACGCCAAAGATCCTCATCAGATCTTCACAATTTTTTTATGAGATCAATTTAAAGTTACTTTCTATCAAATTATAAAATAAAAAAAACGAAATTGGAAGTACCCCCTCCAATCAAAAATACCCGATGGCAATAAACAACTTTAAAGTCGTTAAACCTGTATACCAAGTTTCGTCCAGATCGGTTGTAAAATACGACCTGTAGAGGAGTACCAACCAACTGACACGAACGAAAATTTTGCCAGACTTGTAGCAGATACACTTCGCTCGCGTCTCTGACTCGATCAATTACAGGATGGTTAAGGTGGCTCCTGAATTCTCATTTTTTTTGGGTAGGTAATTTTTTAATAATTTCTCCCGCTCTGGGCAGGGCGGAAAGGCGTGTCAGACTCTTACTGACTAAAACCCACCCGTGTTCCTTCAGTTGCCTGTACGTTGCCAGGGGCCACGGTAACCCTTTCGGACTTTTTCGACGGAACTCGATAACTTGAGGAAAGAAATTTTTGAATTTGTACGTATTTCTAACAACCTATTATTGGGCTAACTTTAAAATTTTCCTCGATCTAATTTTGTGTGTGACATAATATATCAATCATATTAAATTATTATTAAGTAAAAAATAAGCTAGTTAGATACATTCGCGAATAAAAATTTAATACTTAGACCAATATTTTAAATACCTCTCAAACCTCTCAATAGAACCTCCTCCCACCATATGCAATTTATAAATATAGAATACACATAAATAAAGCTAAGCTGACGAGTACTTAATCGTACAAACACAAGCTACTATCAAATGCCAGTCACAAAGATGGTGGAAGTACCCACAAACCACAGCCCGCATCGCTGTTACCACGTAGACGGACCACGCGGTAAGGAGTCAATGGATTGTCCTGCATTTTGTATGGTAATACCTCGTTGAATCGAGTTTAAAGTGGGACGGATCTGCGATTTGTGGAGTGAGGTTGTTAAACTTACATGTCGCCAAGGAAAGCTTTTTTTTCGCTTAGCCAATACCTACGCAGCACATGACGGGCTACTACCCTGTGGCACATAGCCGTATTTAGCGACATAGTACAGGTGTAAGTCATGCGTGCAAGAGACATGTCATAAAGTGACGTCATGAAAATGAAATTGAAAATGTCTACCCGGGGATGGCAAAATTACGTATTTTCCTTAATTTCAATAACCTGGCAAATACGGCGAGTACATGACAGGCTTCGTTTTTCCTTAAATCAGTTTCAAGTTTCTTGGAAAATCATTAAAGAAACTACCAGGCCGTTTTTACTTAGTTTTCATTCGTTTTCCTTTGTAGTTTCCTCTAGGCTTATTTTCAACGATATTTATTGATAAATTTAAAATGGTTTGTATACTTTTAAGCATACAAAGTAATTTAATTATACTAAGCGAGTCAGATTCAGTCCGCGGAATGGCTCATTTGTTTAAAAAAAAAAAATGAATACCGAAACTTAGTATAGAATTATCTGCGATAATATGTTAACGAGAAGTTACGGAAAGATTTCCAGATGATAGAACATGCTATTAGTAACAACTATTCTAAAACATGAAATAATCTATAAAAATCAATTTAATTTCAGAACATTTAATCCTATCCCGTACCGTCTTTCCAAGATGGCAACCCCACCCGGGGTCTCATAGACGTACACAAAAGCGCGCATGAAGGATTTTAGCTGTCTTCACGATCAAAAGAAAATTTCTAATACATTACGTTTTAAATCTATGTGTTCGAAGACTTTGATGGGCTTTAGAGTTTGAGCAATCAGCAAGCGGAGAAATGAATGAATTTTGTATGTTTTTTGTTATTTTGATGGAACATGTTTAAGCCTTTTGCTTTTTATATATGAGTGTATTTTTGGCTGGGTTGATTTTGAATAATGCTGTTTGTTATTTTAGATCCTTATTTATGAAGTCTATCTATTTGTTTGCGGGGATTAAAAGAGTACCATATATAGAATAAATTACTTACTGCATGTACGATTTACCTTACACTATGTACTATGAATATTTTACACATCAGGCCAACACATAAAATAACAGAAAAATGTTTTTCGTCGAAACTCGTCCATTTTCCAATGCCGGACATACATTCAAAAACCACACCACCACTCCGGTCCCCAACTAACACACTTTTCTAAATCCAACCCATATTTCCATTCAGTCCAATTTAAAATAAAATGAAATAACACAAAACGTAGCGAACTCTAGTCCATATCTCTATAAAGCAGTGTCCACATGGAGATCCGACACTATGTGATTTTCCATTCCACTGACTTTCAACGCACGGCAAATTTGAAAATTTCCTGAAATTCAAATCTGAAACTATTCTACAGGCGGAGACAAAAGGTATCATTTTTCACTTCACTCTGTATAAACTTTCAGTTAATATGGGAATTTATGGTTGAAATAAATGTATTTTTTTGGTTGACATTTTGGCTTCATGGCCGCCATGGGATCTGGAGGCAAAAGTCCTCGCACATATTTGGGAGTGGCGCGAGGAGGCGAAACTCCGGGGCTTGACTCCGATGCCGCGAGAAATCGCGGCACAGCGGACAGAGCTCCGACGGGATCTCATGGCGTCATGGAGAGTGCGATTGTCGCAACCCAGTGCTGGGCACGCCTCAAGTCCCCTCTTTGAGGAGTGGCTAGAGAGGCACCGGACACGGCTGTTTCGGGAGGTACCTGTTCGGTATCAGGTGGGAGGAAACGCCAGGGTGTCATCACTGCGTGGATCACCTGGAGGACACGGAGGAGCATACGGTGGAGGTCTGCCACGCTTGGGCAGAGCACCGCTGTGTCCTCGTGGAGGCAATCGATGGCGGGGATCTCTCGCGTCCGGCCCTGGTCCAGGCCATGGTACGGAGCTAGAGGGCATGGGTATCACCTCCTTCTGCGAAGCAGTAATGCTCGCGAAGGAGGAGACGGAACGCGTGAGGGAAAGGCAAAATTCGCGCCTTCACGCCCCTTGGTGCGTCGCCCAGGGTGCCCAGGGCAGTTCATTTAGAATGAGATACAAAAGAAAAATTAATAAGAAAGAAGAATATAGCTTTTTAATTTATTTAGGTACCTATGCGACAGTGAAATTTCTTCACTCTCATTTTAACCGTTAAAGAAACCAAGAAGTTACGTGTCCAAAGAAACTACAAGCAAACATAATATAACATCACGCCTTGTTTACCCGAAGGGTTGGGCAGAGGTGTACCTGTAGTACACCCACATTTCGTCAGTACAAGCAAAATACATTATATTTCCAATTGATACTTTATTATGAGAAAAATCGCTATTTAATTTCGTCAGTATCTGTTTTTAATCCCTGACGGAAAAGAGGGGTGTTATAAGTTTAACGTGTGTATCTGTCTGCGCCATCATAGCTCCCAAACGGCTGAACCGATTGTGTTTTTGTTTTTTTTTTTTTGTTTAAGAGGTGACTTGATCGAGAGTGTTTTTAGCTATGATTTAAGAAAATCGGTTCAGCCGTTTGAATATTATCAGCTTTTTCTAGTTGATGAAAGGATGTGAGCATCCTCCACAGGTCTGATCGATTTGAAATTTGGTATTCTGTTATTTAATGATATTAGAAGAACATAGTAACCTTGAGCTGATGCTGCAGCATCACCTGGAATTTCTAGGATACTCAACTTACAGCACAGTTATCGTGTTTGGGCTGATAGGATTGGTCTCAAAGAAAAGGTTATATATACTTAGATGGTGAACAGGGTCTGGTGATGGAGTAGGAAAGAGAAATGAGGAAATGTATAAATCAGGCTTTTCAAATTATATTTTAGTGTATTTTTACACTATGTACAGCTCCATCAAGTCACAACCTATTTTAATTTAGATGTCCAAACACATAATGACATCAATGCAATCAGTAATTGATTGATAGCCAATACACAAGCAAACAATGTTTTCATCAATCAGTTAATCCCGGCTTACGAGAGTATCAAACGTTATTATAATAGCGTAATAATGTCGTCCGTACACATGTAACATTAATACACAACCTGTAACTACCTACTGATTCTTGGACTTTCCTCAAAGGGTCAGGCAGAAGTGTATCTATTAGTACATCCACATTTCGTCAGTTAAGTTCAAGTCCCATGTAATAGGAGGCGAGCCTATTGCCATCTACTGAACAATGCTACTGTGAAACTCCTAATAGAAAAATCCAATTAACCTTTGCGCGATCTGTACACCAACGAGGCAGCTAATAATCTATTTCCATTAATTACGATTTATCTTTAAGTAAATAAGTGTTTACTAAGAATTACTAATAATAGGCAGCAAAGGTAAACGGAATGTGTTATCTTTTCAGAGCAATAGGAAAAGATACGCAACTTGCTTTTTATTTCTTAGTTTATTAAAAAATCTGTTGTTAATGACTTGTTTTACGTAATTATCCCGATGTTTTAATTAACTATCAATTTTCATTCTAATACCAAAACTGCTCTTTTATTACTTTTTATTTCTTTAGACTATTTAGATGATGAATTAAGTAGTATTGGTTTTATATATGATTTATTTTAAAGGAATATCGGAATAAAGGAATATATACAAAATGTATCGTTGTAAAAGTCGCATGGATTGTCATATATTTGAATGGGCTCCAACTGCTACCGTTTCTTATAGAAATATTTGATTGATGCAAGATCGTAGTGAGTAACGTCTTTATCGGGAAATACTGTATTATTCAAACTCAAACTAGGAATGGTCTTAATTTTGCAGTTTTTTTAAAGTTGATACTGTTTGATTTTGATGAAAATACGGCGTAATATTAACACGTTTGCCTAGATTCAAGACAGACTTTCTCTTTTTCTTCGCGTATCGATGGCAAAAAGTACAAACATTTTTGGCCCAAAATTCAGCTACGCGAACTCCGCTTACTGACGCAGTCATAAGATCCTCAAGTGCCCAGGCGACAGATACGGCGCAAAATATAGAAGGTGGGCTTTTGTCTGTGGGGCGATGCTGTATACGCACTTGAGATCTGACCAGTCCATGAGTCCCCATCTGTGGAGATTGCCTTGGCTCCGGCCTACTTGGGTTCGAAATCTATTTAGAGATTTCCAAGTCAGACCCGGTGACACGTGCCCAGGTAGAAGGCTCTCAGATGGTTCGATAAAATTGTCAGGGGGTTTAAACATTCTCTCAATTAGTTAGAAAAAAAACTGTGAGGTTAAGTGCACAATCGCGTGAAAGAGAACAATTTGTTAAACTCAGAGATAGCCGAGCAGGTAAATGTGTAGGTACTGCTTATCTGGATTACGTAAGTAGGTGAAATAATTACTTCTTTTACTTAAAGAAGCTACCTATTGTAGTAAAAACTAAGGCTCCCGGATACACCCAATTTATCGTGTGGTAGTTCCACACGATAAATTGGGTGTATACGGGAGGTATTTACTGCCTCGTTGCTGGACTGAAAGACAAAAGCGCGACTATATTGATGCTTGGTTCTAGCCCTGTTTACTGTGATAGTACACATTTATAATTCACGTCACGTTATTATGGACGTCGACGTCCACTATTTTACCGTTGATGTTAAACTGTCGGTGCACGTCATAACGTTATCGTGGACGGAAATTTAAAAGCGTCTTCGTATAACTCCATACATTTTACTTCCCTGTGTTATCGTGATGCCGTGGATAATATCGTCACGTTAGAAATTATAAAAGCGCAAATTGAGATACTATTATGAAATTACGAAATAGCAATATTATATTAAATTAAAATTGGTGTACAATGAAGTATATTCTATTTATCGATTTTCAGAGCCCCGGGTTTCTGGATTTGTGCCCAGCTATACTTGCCCTTTATTAGTTACCTGGGATATAATATTATACTAGTAAACTAGTCAAATTGTCTTGCTGAAGGACGATTCGATACTTCCTTCGTCCTTTGGCAAGACAATTTTATTTTAGCAAAAGTTGGTAACAACACAGACTGAGCAATTGTTAAAGCTTTACGCTACGGATTTATTAATATTGTCCCACACTCAGCTACTTCTCACATGCACAGGTAGCTATAGTTTATTTTCAAGGGGGTTCATTTTCAGCTCCACGAAGCGAGCTCAAACATTTTTGCGGTTCACCTCGGATATTATGTTAGATTATCGTTTGTCCATTCATACAAAAAGTCACTTTGTCAACTAATGCAAAAAAGCTTAAAAAATAAGAGATTTTTCCATTTCGCCTCGAATGGGATGGGTTTTATTTTGTCCATTCATACACAAAGAGGACTACTGACCTGTATCAACTTATACAAAGAATCTTAAGAATTAAGATATAGTAGTTAGCACCCCGCCTAGGGGCGATTCGATTTTCGTAAATAGGAGTCCGGTACTTTGTCGACTATTTTACAGAAGCTTTAGAATTCAGATTTTTTTGGATCTCGCCTCGAATAGGTTGAGTTCTCTATTATTGTGTTAGGCGTTTTCAGATATTTCTTTAGTTCTGAATGTTTTTACACCTATATTTTATTTTGAAGCCAAGGAGGTGCAAGTTGCACTTCGTAGCACCCACCTCCCGGTGCCCATGGGCAACAAATAATTAAAACAAATGGAACCAATATTTAAATTGCAACACACAGTTACTCTAGGTTTTTGCGAGAAATTACTGAAGTAGTTGAAATGGCTTTAAAAAAAGCAACCCAAGAATTGTCTATTTAATTTATAATTGCCAACATACCCTGGAACACGATAGTTTGTTATTTTGTACCTGTATTATTCCAGTTATCCTACATTGAAGCATAATATTGGTAAACTTGCAATCGAGAAGACCTTCACATATGTATATGGTGGTGATGGAACCGATGATATATGATGGAACCGTTTCATTCATCCTATATCAACAGATACAACTGATACATCATCTTTCAGTATGTTTTTTTGGCTTGTGAAGAATAACATCTTCAAAATTAATGTTTAAAATTATCAAATGTTTTACTAGCTGTTTTCCAAAGTTTTACATGTACTTTAAACAAAACTTACTTCTTAAAACATGCAATGCATGACAAATCTGATCTGAATCCATTTAACCATTTTTTTATCTTTATAGAAAATTCCTTTCCTATTTTCAAGAACCCATGATACACACAACATGAATACATACTCTTTACAGATCTACTAAATACGGTATAGATACTTCTCTTCTACAAATCAGTTTCTAAATACTACTAGGTCAGATACAGACCTACTACATATGGCATAGATACGTTTCGCCCTCAAAGCAATATCTCGGATGTATCGCGCATCTTTGTCTACGTCGCAGCTGTACGATAAAGTAACACCACACGGCTAGGATTAAGTGGACACCATTCTCTTGTACCAGATATAAAATGAGCTAAGAATATACCGTGGATGAGTTTGCGTATTTTGAGAACAGACGATTTGTACTGGGTTGTATTATTGCAGATAGTACGGAAATTGGCGAAACTATACTTTTTAGGTCTTTCTTGAATTTATAAATATGAAACGTGACCAAAAGTTTTTTTTAGCTTTTATTATATTTTTTTAATTATCTTGCTTTTGCCTACGGCTTCGCCCGCGTGTATGTCAGAAAATATGGCTTGGAATGTACCTACTACAGGGATTAAAAGTACTCTGTGTTAATACAGGCTGTATACTATTAGAGTGCCAAATTTCATCAAAATCCGTTCAGCCGTTTTTGCACCAATCCGGAACATACATCCAGATAATAGACACACAAACAAAATTAAAAATAAAAACTATATTTTCGGTATTTTGACCGTATGTTTGTTTGTTTTGAAAAAAGTTTTTACTAAAATATTCAATATTTTGATTTCGTTACTATTAGTTATACATAGACCATTGATTGTTACAAAAAGCTTGGTCTTTAAAATTAAACTGTACAACAGCCTCATTTAAAAAAAAACCGGAACCGAAACATAATTATTTCAAACTCAAAGCATTTATTTTAATTAAACCATTTATAGGCACTTTTGAATTTTCAAGGAGTCGGTCAGTCAGAAATATGAAGCTAGTTGCCGATTCCAAAGCGTAGTAGGTAATACCTCTGGAAAAGAACGGGAAAGAAACTCCGCGGACACTCTTTTAAATAAAAAATAGTTACAAAATATTGGTTACATCACTCATGTTAAATTATACAAGTGAGAACAATGTAGAAAGACGTGCACGTTAAAAACCGTAATAAAAAGATAAAAAACAAAGAACAATTCAAAAATTAAAATGCATTAAAATAAGCTATGTATAGCCGCTAAGAGATGACCAGTCCCTACTGACGGCACCTATTCACGAACATGACGCATGGATCATCACCATTCAACTTAACCATTTTGAAGGGAGCTAAATTATCCAACACACGCGCCACCATTAGCGAGAATCTGAGTGAGCCTTACCTA
This sequence comes from Xanthia togata, assembly GCA_963853775.1. NCBI lineage: Eukaryota > Metazoa > Arthropoda > Insecta > Lepidoptera > Noctuidae > Xanthia > Xanthia togata. The sequence goes on along the minus strand of OY970802.1, from coordinate 2,323,867 downwards.
CATACTTACAGCCACCAGGGCACATTCAAGTCAATGAAAGACATAGTCCAGTAAATGGTAGCTCTTTAGTACATAGTACTCACACCAGAGAAAGAAAGAAAGAAGGATGAGGAAGACCAAAGAAACGATGGATGGATTGTGTGAGGAGTGATATTGTAGCGGTTACACCGCCACATACGAACTACGCATCAAAGACATGACGTCACACAAATCCTGCATCGCGCAATTAGAGTTTACTGCGCGAACGACATATATAAGACTATCCGACATCAACAGTCGGGCAGTCGGCCCGCCAGACACAACACCTGTCTGGTTGGAGGATCCTCCCTTTTCTATCGTGGATGAGTGAACTTTACACCCTGTTCCTCATGCCCCTAAAATATAAAGGAAAAAGGTGTAGATGATTGCGTGACGGTTGACAGGGGAGAATGGAAGAAGAAAGCGTGTTGCGCCGACCCCAAGTAACATGGGATAAGGGCAGGAAGATGATGACTCACACCAGTGCTACGCAATTATATAATACAAAGGAAATTGAGTTTATACAATGCCAAGATGGTCTTGGCAAACGTATTTACAAACGTACCCTGGCGTTAACCAGTACTTTACAAGGTTAAAGCTTAAACTCGCAAATTGGTCGCACAGGTAAATTGATACCGGTCGGCAAATTATCGGCGGTTCCACTAATCACCGCGCTGCACCAAACTGCACCGCGCTATCACCGCGGCCGGAATTAGGAGCCTGGGTGGTTTATGCACGAATTATGTTGATTAAGTGGTGGGCTTCCTGTTTGGTGAAGAGGACCGGCAGATAGTAGTTTAAAAAATATTAAAGTGTAATAAAGAATTCGTAAAAAAAAATCACGGATTGTAGACCAGGAAGTGCTTAATCTGGTGCTTTTGAGTCCGATATTATCGAATTAAAAATTATATCCAAAAACAACATTGGTACTTAAAAAGTAAATGATTACATTTAATGAATACAAACGAAACCAATATCAGATTTCTCAATCGAAAATTAATTGCAATTAAAATATTGATATTACTGAAAATACAAACAGATAAATCATAAAAATCAGTCAATTGAGTAAACGAAAACTGAAAAGGGAGGAAATAAATAAATTGCCTTTCTAATTATAGAAAATGTAAAGAATTTTCGACAAAAATATTTTTTTTGATAACAAACGATGCTGACGGGATGAAAAGGGAAATAAATTGAGAATTTATGTTTTCCGTTCAATATGTATATTTTTATTAAACCGTTAAAATAAATAATAAAATGACGGTGTTTTATTCTGAACGAGGATAAATGTAATAGTCAATAGCTTTTTCAATACTGAGTTATGTCAGTTCTGATAAGAACGTCATCTGTATTTGGTACGTTTTTACATGGGAACTACTGAACGAACAATGTTAATGATTGGCAGACAGGACGCTTGATTTGAATTAATTTCACATAGTTTGCATTGAAAGAGCCCCAACCTTAAGTCAGTGTCAAATATTACCTGACTCCTCTTACAGCTAATGTAGACGTCTGGTAGTCAAGCCATACTGCAGCAGCAGCAAACTTATTGACTGGCATTTTTACTACTAAAATACAAATTATTAAGAAAAATAAGTTGGAAAATAAATTCATTCATAAATGAATTGAAATCTACTAGCTAGAGCTGCCGTGCCACCCATGTGCGGGTTATTTTCCAACTTAGTTTTCTTAATAATTCGTATTTTAGTAATAAAAATGCTGATTCTCAGCCTAGTTTGAAAACTAGGCTGAAAATCAGCACTTTTCGAACGTCAAAATTACATAAAACAGTCCCCCAAAACGGCCACCCTTCAAAATACACATAATTACCAAATAAGGTCAAAAAAGCTGCACCATTTTACAACAGAAAATGTTACCTCAAAAATTACAAGTTTTCCAATAAAATTCGTAGCCAATATAAAGCTGCAAGTATCACAAGTAGCCACTTGGGCAAGCACCCTTCATACAAAGGGGTTATCTGCAAGAGCTTCCGAGCCTCTCGAATGTCAGGTAAATGGTGAGAATACGTATGATAGTAACATGAAGTAGTTTTGTTCGCTTTTGTAGTTTTTCAACTACAAAAACGAAACAACTTTTTTTTTTTTTACTTATATACTTATTATTCATTTTGTTGGATTTATTTTCATGTTGACTGTGAAATGATACCCTAATTATTTTATTTACTACTTCTTATGTACTTAATCCTGTTTTTCGAGAACAGAAAGTCCTGAAATGTGTGAGTTCATTCCAGAATCACGAGTTTTTCCTGATACCCGGTTGGTCCTAACGTCCTTAACCCAAAGTTGTTCATCCTAAAAAAATACCACTTCGGAAGAACTACATAGTTTCATAGACTAATAAAAACTACTTCCTATTTCTTTACAACACCCGTTTTACCAAAAAAACACAGCCAACGAACACAATTACCAATTCAGTCTTCCTCAAACGAACAGCCTGAAACACAGATCACAGTGAAGTATATACCGAGACGTTTCAGCAACTCATTTGCTATGCCTGAAGTTTCAGGCCGCGACGGTAACTCGGGATTTGTAGTAAGACTTCCACCACCGCGCGGTGCGTCGTTTTTGAAATTTTTATTCGTTACACGGCACTTGTGGGATTTCAAAACGAGTTTAAACGTTATATGGGAGGCGGAATTTTATTTCGTTTTGTATGGGTTCAAGTGGGAAAGGTCGGTGTTTAGTGAAAAGATAAACGTTGCTGGAAGTTTTAGTCTCGGATTTTGGTGTGTAATAGTCACATACACCTCACCTCACCTTTGTACACTTTAATTATGATTATGTACCTATATTATCTGTATATATTTTACTGTGTGTACGTAAATAATAAAATAAATAAATGGAGTTGTTTTTGTGAATGTCTACGATTTTTTATTTTTTTATTTATTAAAGCGCCCCGCGGTTTAACCCGCATAAGTCCTGATCCTGTGAATATCGGGATAAAAAGTATCCTACGTCCTAACTCAGGTCTTGGTCTGCCCATGTGCCAATTTTAATACTAGAAATAAAGATAAAAAGATTTAAAAAAATCTGGTTATCTAAAGTACATATATCTTTTATGGGGTACTGTGTTAAGCGTTACAACAAAATACCATGTGTATATTGAAAGTATACTCATATCAAAAGTATACTTTGTAAACAAGCATATTACAAATTAGAGGATTATGTACAAATAAGAATGCTTGGAAACATGCTTGCCCCATAGAATAATTTAGTATACAAAATCAAACTGGTTGCTAATTCATGTGTAATTTATATATAAATACTTTTTTAAATATATTATATTTATTTAACATTCTGTGATTACTTTCTTCTGGATTGACTTATTAATTGTATTTTTTTTTGGAAAATCGTCTACTTTTACAATGTTTGTAAATATGTGAGCACCATGTATCTATCAAAAATTGTGTCTGTAGAATATTTAATTACTTTCTCTGTACTTTGTGGTAAGAAAAATAAATAAAATTATTATATTAATTAATTTATCTGTTGTTGCTTCATTTTTAATTATTTTTACCTATTGTGGTACAGTATTTTTATTCTAGTTGCATCTTCTTCACATATAAATACATAACTAATGTACCTATACAAAATATTGTAAAACATTTTAAAAGAGTAACGGTGGACTTTCTTGCCCATTATTCTCTATGCGACCTTTTGGGGGAGGCGACTAGAATCTTTTTTTTTTTTTTGTAAATGTTGTTGGTCAAAAGTGCCTTATGGCCTATTTGAAATAAATGATTTGATTTTGACTTGCCATCCAAATCCGTTTAGCCATTTTAGCGTGAAAGCGTAACATATAAACATAGAAAAAATCAAATCTTTTGTCTATTATTATCTATACATTACCTTCCGAAATTTAAGTAAGTGGTTTTTTTTAAGTCCGTTGTTTTTTTTGTAACAAAGTTTTTATTTTTCGATTTTTAGTAGGTTTGTTTGAAATTGTTCTAAGTTACAATAGCCTAATGTCAAATACTCATCACCTTTTACAAAATATTGCTTTTCCCGATGCAGGGACGTTAATCGTTGAGGAGTTCTCCTGGTACTTCACCATCCGCTCCACTTCTCCATATGCATTGTGAAGAACATAAATTGCTTAGCATCTATATTAAAGTAATCGAATCGCAACCCGTGAAATACTTATTATTGAGTAGTTCCTGTGGCTATCTGTGGTCTTCATCATCAGTTACACTTCACCAAATGGTGCTTTCCGAGAGCACGAGTTACTATAAAAAATATCCAAATCACTGAGAGTGTGCCTATGATATTTGAAGAGTTCCCTCGATTTCTCCACGATCCCGTCATTAGATTTTTACCTAATGACAATGGGACCATCTCGGAAGTACCTACACCTTTTCAAATAAAAAATTTTTTTTTTGCTAATACGTCTTTATATGACAAAGTCATGCCCAAAAATACATTAAAAATAAAACATCCGAATTGATAACCTCCTTTTGGAAGTCAGTTAAAATCGTAACGAAATCAAAACTGTACATAATAAATAATAATATCAATTTGTTTTGTGTTTGTTTGCAACACAGATACAATATCACTGAAACTCTTCCTAATCTTTTCCAAAAAATCTTATTTTCCTCCTTTTCCGAATACAAACAGAAAATAAAGGGTCCAAACGGCTCGGTTATACTGTTTTCTAATAATCCCTACAAGGTCCGTTCTTAGGGCCTCTTAATTAAAACATAAACGTTTTTCCTATGGGGATGGTTTTACGAGGCTGGTATTAGGAACGTGAAGTGCATTGTTTTTTCTCTAGAGTCCTATTGTTTTTGCGAATGATGTGTTTATTCTCATTATGGTTTATTTTTGTGTGTCCAATTTTGTTGCGAAAATTTTATCTTTGTTTCTTGATTTTGTGTTAAGCCTCTATTACATTGAAACACGAAGAAATTGTTTATTCCAGAAAACAAGTAATTATATTGACAAACAAAAACTCGTTTATCAAAAATTATTCTTTTGCATATGAAATACAATATCGTTAATTGTGAAGTGGAAGTATTTATCCTGTTCCACAAGGGCGCCTAAACTAATTGATTCGCATTTGAAAATACTGTTGAATATTTCAAAAACTATCTTTAATAATAAAATAATAACAATAGCCTGAATAGCAGTGATAGCCTAGTGGTGTGACCGTCGGACTGCCAAGTCACAGGTCTCGAGTTCGAACCCAAGGCACGCACCTCTGACTTTTCGGATTCATGTGCGTATTTGTATAATTATCATTAGCTAGAAAAACGGTGAAGGAAAACATCGTGAGGAAACCGGCATGCCTGAGAGATATTTCTCGACGGCATGTGAAGCCAAGTCAGAGGCACACGGGCGGCTGTAAAACTCTGACACTAGGTTAGTCACTAACCACACGAAAAGAAGACTGTCCCACTGCAGGGCAAAGGCCTCTTCTCATACACAGAAGGCACGAACATTGATCACCACGATTGCTCAAGACGGGTGGTGATTTCAAACAAAAAACAACCACAAGCCACCATTTACTGAGTACGTCTTTCATTAACTTGAATGTATCCTGGCGGCTGTGACTATGTCATGCTCACTCTAATGTCTCGCTGATGGTGGCACGTGTGTTGGATCATTTAGCTCCCTTTGAAATGGATGAACTGACTGGTGCTGATCCATGCGTCATGTTCTTGAATTGGCGCCGTCAGTAGGGACTGGTCATCTCTTAGCTCCCACAGTTTATATTAATTTCAAATTTAAATTGTTTTTTAAATCCTTGTATTACAGACGCTTTTAACGTTCTGCATCGTTCTCACATGTACTTCTTCATAAATGATGGTAACCAATATTTTGATTTAAAGGAGTTTCTTGTCCGTTCTTCTCCATAGGTATCTACTACGCTTTGGAATGGGCAACTAGCTTCATCTTTTTGACTGACCGACTCCTTTACAATTCAAAAGGGACTGTAAATGGTTTATTTGAAATAAATGCTTTGAGTTTGAGTTTAATTTACAAGTCACGAAAATTAATTATTTTATGTAAACTCACTACCAACATAAATTGTCCATATATATAAATCACGTCTGTCATTCTTTGACGGTTGTATGAAATAGCTATAACATGGCAAATTGACGTGAGTGTCAATTTAATTTCACAGTGCGACCTCACTGTGACTGACTGACTGAACCTAGAAAAAGTACTAGTCATGGCCGAACAATATCTATCTAGAATAATAATCTCGAACTTGAACTAATTATTTGCAGAAACACAATATTTATTGTTTTAGATTTTGTGAATGTGAGAACGTTGTAGGGTTAACAGACTGTAGATCTGTCGACCATTTTCTATCTTGCTAAGTACCTGGTACTTGTTGATAGAATTTTTTCATTTGAAAACATTGTAAATACCATTTACTTTTAAAAGAGTAACCGTGGAGTTTATTGCCGGCTCTTCTAACGACCAATTGGATCTGTGCAACTAGCTTCTGACGTTTCATAAGTGTCCTTGTTGTAATATGAAGTAAAATATTTTGTTTTATTTTATATTTTTTTAGAAACAAGTATATTATCAGAAAGGTACTATTGCCAATAATAATTTCCAGGAATCCGAAATAAACAGAGAACTTGATGTTACCAAGGTTAATATTTATATTTTCTCATATTAATGATTTTGAGTACACATACATCATATCAACTACAATATTTTTATTGAAAAACACTTAATATATATTTACGCTGCAACCCAGGGATTGTTGTAAATACTGATAATGTAAATATTATGCTGCTCGGCTTTACAGGCTCAATTTAGTAATTTATATTGCATTAAACTTATGTAATGTATATTTTAAATATTCAGCTGTAACATTTTTTTTTAAGAATTACGTTGTTGTGGTGTATTTTCGAATCAATTTATGTTCTTAAAATTGATTTCACCTTATTTGATTCTTATTATCCTATTCGCATAATACAGAAGGTAAAAAAACCCACGAGCGAACGGCTCGATATTTTCCTAGCCGTAGCTATGAGCTACGCTGTAGTACAGAGCTACGCCGTAGTACAGAGCTACGACGTAGCAGAGTACTACAACGAGCACTCTGCTACGTCGCTATGCAGACCGCGGGATCTTCACGTGTTCAGAACATTATTGTGTGTGAAATACGATTATCACAAATAGTTTAAACGAACAAAAATATCTCATAATTTCTAAAAAAGGGCCTGAAGCGTTACACTTACAGTGATAATTACATCGCCCATTACATAATTGCTTCTAATTTTGTAACTAACACCTGGATAACCTTAATTTGGAAACCGGAACATAATATAATGGTTATTGCAACCCCAAACAGGTAAGTTGTGGTAGTGAGATCGCTGTTAGTTTGTCCTTAGGACTAAAGATTCATTAGATGAATGGGTAAGATCTTCCTTTATGGTACCTACTCTGGCCTAGAATACATGTTTTCTTGAGATAAAGTGATTTGTCTGTCGGTGTAAATACAATAACAACGTAATTACCCTTTTAAGATAATGGTCAGAACTAACTTACTAAGAAACTTTAAAAAAGCCTTTTATTACATGCTTATAGAGCAAAAATAACATTTTCATATGTGTTTTTAAGTATTTTAATACAATATAGTGTTCCGAAAATAATTGTTACATTATTATTATTATTCATAGCAAATAAAGTTCTGATTCTGATTAGTTATTTAATTTTTATCATTTATAGTAATTCATTTGTATTTTCCATAACATATTTTCGTTTGTTTTTAGTTTAAGATAGTCAAAATTAAAATATAATGATATTAGTTATAGTGATAAATTGATAATAGTTATAATAATAGTTGAATATGTATAAATAATAATAACAATATATACAAGTGTATAAAAAGTAGGGGGGGGGAGGAAATAATCATAGGGCATTTTTATTATTATTTTAAGTCATGTAAATACGTGTGTAAATGAATTATGTATGAATTAAATTTGAGTAATTGTAGTTTTTTTAATTTTAATCAAAATTTAAAATAAAAATAGCATGCATGAACTCCACAAGTAGTGAGGGTGAAGGCCTCCTCCAGAGAACACCAGTGGTCACGGTCTTTGGCTTCTGTCAGTCAGTTTTTGCCTGAAGAAACTTTTATATAAAACTAGCTAATGCCTATGCGTTACAATGCCTATTTTTTTGCTGGAAACCTTCTCCGGCGCGCACACTACAACTTACCAAAGTTTCATCTCAATCGGTCGACCCATTTTTGAGTTATTGCGAGACTAACGCACGGCAATCGATTTTTAACCCCCGACGCAAAACGAGGGGTGTTATAAGTTTGACCGCTATGTTTTTCTGTCTGTCTGTGGCACCGTAGCTCTTTAACTGGTGAACCTATTTGAATGCGGTTTTTTTTATTTAAAAGCAAGTTTGCTAGCGATGATTCTTAGAATGTTTTATCAAAATTGGATCAGCAGTTTGAAGATTATCAGCTCTTTTCTAGTTAATGAATGGATGTGAGCGTCTTCCACAGGTCTGATCAATAAAAAAAATATTATATTATTATTTATTTATTATTATATTATTTAAAATTTGATGTTCTGTTACTTCAATGATATTAGAAGAACATAGTAACCTCGAACTGATGCTGTAGCATCACCTGGAATTTGCAAGATATCTAACTCCCTTACCAACTTACAATAGAAGATAGAAGAAGGACTAGCCGCGCCCCGCGGTTTCACTTGCGTAAGTCTTGATTTCGTGAGAATATCGGGATAAAAAGTATTTTATGTCCTAACTCAGGTCATAGTCTACTCATGTGCCAAATTTCATCCAAATTCGATCAGCCGTTTTAGCGTGAAAGCGTAACAAACCAATAAACAAACAACAAACAAACTCACTTTCGCATTTATAATATTAGTCAGGATATTTAAGACGAAGAATAGATTGATAGATAGACTAACATACCTATTGTAAAAATAGTGCCCACATTACCAAATATCACCGTCACCTTTATATTTACTACCTACATTTTCCCGCACCAGGACAACCCATTAATCACTCTGCATCATTTCATATTTTTTCCACCATCTCATAAAATGATCACGCCTATATGGCAGAAAGTACATTACAATAAGTTCTTATTGCACCCGCGGGTGTTATTGCATGGCCAACATGCTTACCTGAGCCGTAAAATATTGTAACGCTTACATTATTCTATTCTCGCTCACTCGCAGGCGCATTTACGCAACGTGTGGCACCAAATAAAAAAGAGAGGGTAGTCATTTTGTTTCTGTTGTTGTCGTAAATGATAATAACATTACTGTGTCAGATGGATATTATACGTAACTGCCTCGTTAGTCCGTATGCCAAACTGCTGAGCTTGGGGGTCCCGGGTTCAATTCCCAGGTCGGGCAAAATGTTATTGGATTTTTCCATTAGTAATCTCTCAGTAACAGCCCGAAGTTAGGGAGTTTGTGGTGTGATTCCCCCCGTGCCTCGGAAAGCACGTTAAGCTGTTAGTCCAGATCTCTCTCCGGTCGTGTCGGACTGCCATCCTATCACACTATGAGAGTGAGGGAAGAGGGAGTGCACCTGTGTCTGCGCACATACTTGTGCCCTATAATAGCTCCCGCGCCAAAAGCTAGTCTCCACTGAAATTGGCCGCCGTGGTCAAAATTCGGCCTGGAGAACTATTATTATACGTAATTGGGGCAATAGGTTCTCAAAACAGTCGGGGATTTTGGTGAAGTCATTATAAAATTGATTTGGTATTTCAAAATTATAGTGACCACATTTTAAACGGTGGTGCCCACTATGCGACCTGCTTCTGCAACCGCTCAGTGACTCGGTGATTTTGTTCAAAGCTCGGGACACTTGACGTCGAGTTGCAGAGTCGCAACGACAGGCTAGTCGAACGCTCTTACTCTTGTCGCAGCGACAAGATGCACGGTGCATGCGCACACCCGACGACCGTCGCATGCGACAGGTCAACGTTAGTCTTGCTATGAAGCTATGCTTGCTACCACTCAAGAAGGTGCACGTGTGTTTGTATTGTGAATCTCAACTTCGGTATATCATATATTCGTTCGGTATCGATGTTTTTAATTCTGACGTCGAAACGCGTCGAATATGCAAAGAAAATTTTCGCTTCCTGCACGTCTGTCGAACGACTGCTCTGCGTCTAGTTGCAGCAACAAGACGCACAGTTTGCACTGGGTTTAAATAGTTCATAGACCATGATAATAACACCCAGTGTTATTTTAAGTATTTCCTAGTAACATGAATAGAATGTGCCACATCATATCACTCTATTATTTTTAAGCTGTATAAGGGTCTTTTTTCGTACATGTGTAAATTCTCCTCTCCGCATAAAAACATTGAAATACCCAATCTATCCAAAAATAATCAATACTTTGTGGCTTTTTTGTTATTTTCCTTAATGAAAGTTAATCATCGTCGTTACTTGTGTTTTTTGTTTAACTTTAAAACAGGCCTAAGACTCAGGAAATGATTACTTTAAAAATATTTTTTCCATTTTCTATACCTTTACATTCTCTTCCCCCATCGTTCAGGAAACAAGCCCACTATTAAGGGGTTGCCCCATAAAAAAATAATATTTTATTTACCCTAAGTGCTACCCAATGATACCTGCTCACTTATTCATGTAATTGTGTACTAAGAAACTCCCTTCACGAATATTTCTACTGAATTTGTAAGGCTTATTGTTGCGGCAAATAAACATAACTCTGTTTTACTTTTATGCATTTTTTGCTTACAATGAAAATATAGTGTTTTTTTGGTTTATTGAATATTTTCCGTGTCTGTAAGGATTTATGAAACTACACAAATGTGTGCCAGTATTTTGCATGATAAATAATTAAAAATGTTTGTATTTTAAAAATACCAGCCATAGTTTTTCGATGTTTTCCGGTATGATAATATCAAAGAATACTAACTACTTCTGCGGAATCTAACTGATCAAAATATTCTCTTTATTCCCAGTAACGACACTAACTATGAGGGTAAAACATCTTTGTTTTGCCTGAAATACTCTACAATAGTAACGAAAAATCCAAAAATAGGATAAACCCACACTATCTGCCAAATTACAACGAATCCCAAAAAAAAAAACTCACGAAATAGCTCCTATTAGCTCGCATGCCTCCTGTGCCGTCTTCAACGTACTTGCCTTTGCTTACTTCAAAACTCAGTACTCACAAAGCACAACTATCGTGGCAGGCTTATTATTTTTCCCTCTGGAACGAATTTTAATTTTATTTATGGAAGAGAAACTGAATGTGACTCCTGTTTGCTGAGCCATTCTTTTTTCGTTCATTGTCTTCATACGTTCATTCATTGGGTAAAAATGACTGTGTGTATGGCGTATTTATTTGTTTGCATGCATCCTTTATGGTTCATCCTTTCTTTCATGGCGAGGTGGGTTCATGTTGGTGGAGTTCACTGGCCGTGCGGTCGGCGGCTAATATGATACGATGATCACGATGTTTGCATTGTGTTACGTAAAAATTTATAACTTTTTAACCCCCGACGCAAAAAGAGGGGTGTTATAAGTTTGACCGCTATGTGTGTGTGTCTCTCTGTGGTTCCGTTGCTCTTAAATGGATAAACCGATTTGTATGCGGTTTTTTTAAATTTTAAATCAGGTTTTCTAGCGATAATTTTTAGGTATGTTTTATCAAAATTGGATCAGCCGTTTAAAGATTATCAGCTCTTTTCTATTATAGTTGATGAATGGATGTGAGCGTCTTCCACAGGTCTGATCGATTTGAAATTTGGTATTCTGTTACTTCAATGATATTAGAAGAACATAGTAACCTTGAAACCTTGATACTGCAGCATCACCTGGAATTTTCAGGATACCCAACTCCCTTACCAGCTTACAGCACAGGTATCGTGTTTGGGCTCATTGGAATGGTCGCAATGAATAGGTTATAGATAGATGATGATCAGGGTTTGGTGATAGAGTAGGAAAGAGAAATGAGGAAATCTTTGTGTCGGGGCTTTTTAAATTTTAATATAATTTCATTTATTTGCTAATAGTAAGTAGTCGTGGTAATAACAATTTTTAAAGACTTTACTTTGTTAGATTCGTTCAAGCCTATCCAACTTTTGAGTACCTAACTATTTTATAATTTTTCTGAGCACACTTCTTGATATTTGGGCAAATAAGAGAAAGAAAATGAAGTAGGTGCCAAACTGCCAACTTCTGTTTGACCCTTATTTTTATTGTAACTCTACTGAGCCCCTCAGGAATGTAAGTGCCATGTAACATTCTTATGTCTGTTCCGGGAGTACCGAATCTCATTTCGGTAACTCCAAAGACAAACAAAGAATCCACTCGAAGCTGAGCAAAAGCGCAAACAAACGACAAATCACTACAATCCACCTTTTCCTCAATCATGAATCGCGGAGCACCTGATATACCAACAACGACGCTAGGAAATATATCCAAAAAATAATTACGAAAAACATAAAATATTTCTAGCAAAAACCCCTCGGTACCCTAATTTGAACACTCATCACTTGGACGGAGTACGGAAACAAAGAAAGTTATTAATGTCTGTACCCATTGTCTACATTTCTGACTGCCACCACTATAGAAAAACCTCTACCCTACAACCAACCAATGAGACAATCTTAAAGAAAGGGAGCTCCACCTCGCTGGTCCGTTTTGTCGGGTAGAATGTAACAGTTTCTTTTGTCCCACGAGAGATTCTTCTTACAGTTTATTTTGCCCGTTTCAATTGCAGCGTTTTGTCTTTATAAATTGTGTTGATTGACGCTATAGTTAATGAAAGGTGTTACAACGTTGATTGGGAAGACAAATATTTTTAATCAAGAACGTTTTATGGGTCTTGAAATGTATTCGAGAATAACAAACGAGGATTGGGTCTTTCACCCTAACGTTTTAATAGATGTGAATAACGCTTAGACGACAACTGGGAGATGCGCCCCATAAAATGAATATTGATAAAGATTTTAATAAATATCTTTATATTTGAACTTTGCCCTTTGCAATACTCATAAAGTCAAATCCGTTTTGTTCAGTTCTCATCATCATAAAATAATATTGGAGACGCAGTCAATTCTATCTTTGTTTTATATATCTTGAGTTATGTTCTAGATGAAAGATAACTAGCTATTTTCCGCGACTTTGTTCGCATACTAACTTTAATCCACCTCGTTTATGATTAGAGTCTCAAAACATCTTAACTGCACTACATCCTATTAGGAACATTTTTATTTATAAATTCAAACATACTTTCGACTTATCTATTATCATTAGTTGTCTGTGATCCAGTTAATCAAATCTATATAAATTAAAACCAATTGCCGCATGTATTAAAGCTTATCACTTGAGAACGGCTTGACCGATTTAAAAGTTTTTTGTTGTGTTCCTAATTGCCAGGACAATGTTTGTAAGGAAATCCACCGAAAAAGTCGGAAAATGTATGAAAAACTCAACATCATAATATCAATAATAACTAGTTAAATATCTATGCATTAACCTACAAGAAAACAAAATGATTTCGTTGCTGTCAGTATCAGCCATACCAAAACAGACAACACAACACAAAAGGTACTTAACCACACAACCTACTAAAGAATTTATCACAACATTAATCTTTCAACAAAGAAACATCGACGAGAACTAACTACCTGCTAAACTGCTTATACCCTTCGCATTAACGTCGCAATAAAGAGTAATATATAGTTAAGTAACGTAAACTGGTGTTGACCCTTCCGATGGGACCATCATGGTTGGCGATTATGGCAATGTCTTCGAAGGGTACAGTAATGCTTGCTATGTGAAGCTATTTTCTACAGTCGAGGATTGGAGGGGCACGTGGCTAAATAATAACAGCCACACGGGTCGATATTCAAGGTTAAGCAACGCTTGCCGAGGTCAGTCGTGAATGGGTGACCATCCATTACATATCGAGATCCATCCGTGCCTCGGAAAGCACGCTAAGTAGTCGGTTGCGGCTGTCATTTAGGTCTTTAAAGTTGTTACGGGTCGTCAGAAGCCCGAAAGTCTGGCCACCAGTCTTGACAAGGGGTATCGTGTTACCCAGTAACTGGTTTGTGAAGATCAGATAGGCTCGCTCCATGTATAATACTGGCATCCAGCTTGATCCAATTAGATTGGAAGACAACCCCAACAGAAAAGGCTAAGCTGAAATATAGGATTGGAGCGATTACGAGCTTGAAGACGATTTAACAACACATTCAAATAAAATAAAGCAAATCTTGCATGACATAACTTATAAACTTACAAAAGTATATCGTGACTAACAGTATCAAAAGCTTTTTGTAAATCTACAAATACGAGTACTTCCAGTGTTATTTTCTTACTATCAATAAAGGATTTGATTTTTGTCACTGTACACGATTGCAGCTGTAACCGTGTTTGACTTTGGCCGAAACCCATATCGTTTTTCATAAAAGAACTGTTTTGATTTTAGAAATGCACTAAGTCGGTTGCGTAATATTTTTTCAAACACCTTTGATAATATTGGTAATACAGATATCGGTCGGTAATTACCTGGATCTGATTTCTTTCCCGACTTATATGGGGCTGACTTTTGCAACTTTCAGAGATTCTGGAAACTTTTTCTTCTGTTAAACACGTATTAATACAAAGAGTTAAGATTTTCACTATTTGATCTTTAATACATTTTATAATTTTTGTACCTATTCCATCAATACTTGTGTTTGAATCAAAATTTTCAATTACATACGTACAGATAGTGCAATCTACGACGACGCGCCCCACTCCGCGCCGCTCCGTACTAAAGTACAGCTTCGCGGAGTGGGGCGCGTCGTCGTGGATTGCACTATCTATACAACGAAATTGATTGTATGATCTGCCATGAAATGGTTTATTACTATATAGTTTTGGTCTTATGCACGCTTAATACTATAGGCTAAAAATAAACCGAAACCTTTATATTAAATATAAAGAACCACTTGTTTACCTTTCGTAGTATTTGGTCAAATGCCTAACTAACCCTTAGTAAATAGTCTGAAAGCAATTTAACCTTAAACGCTCCAAAAGGATGAAAGGGCTTCCTTTGCTAGGCTACGAAGGCTGAGTTTCGATATTGGGGAATAAGTGAGGGTATTGGTTTTGATCAATAACGACAATATAATAAGCCAATATAGCTTACATTTGATACTATTAATTTGGAGTTCGAGTTGTATTTAAAAGCCTCCATGAGTGGCAATATTATGTTGAATAGACGTGTTGAGGCAGTCAGCCCCGCCACCACCATGGGTGGCTAATATTTGTACTCACATAAAATAACATCACGCCTGTTTCCCCGAAGGGTTGGGCAGAGGTGGACCTCGCACATATTTTTTTTTAAATCTTAATAATACATTTTTTTATGTATTATTTTATGAATTTGTACTTCTAATACTTATTTTTCATGCTGGATTATGTTTGAGCGCAAAATGTGAATTGTTACCGAATAAATGAATTTAATTGAATTGACCTATTATAGTACACCTACATTTCGTCATTTATGTTTAAGTCCCATGTCATAAGGGGCGAGCCTATTGCCATCAACCGGGTACAAGTCCAGACTCCAGGTTGCTACTGCGAAATTCCTAATCGAAAAACCTAATAACACTTTGCCCGACCTTGGTATCGAACCCGAACCCAGAAAAGCGACTATAATATTTATAGATGGTAATACAAGATAACGCAAGAAAGATAAATATACGAGCGCCTAAAATTTTTAGCTGCAAAAAAACGACAAAAACAAATGCTACCGGAATACCGTTTCAGAATAATTCAGTGTTTACTACTGCGACAACAATTCTTACTAAAAACAAAGGACTATAATAATACCGTGTTAAACTATTGTCGGGTGACCATTATTACGGTCGGGACAGTCCGGGTCAGGCTATATCGAATAATGGTCGCCAGTAGAAATTGGGTGTTTGACGGATTTGGACATTCCTTGTGCTTGGTGACTATAAAAGTTAAACGGGAACAGGTTGTGTCAAAAATGTATGAAATAGTAAGTGTCAATAATAACAAATTACACTGCTCCTAGGACGTTGATAAGCAGACGCTGTTGGTAAACATTTGAGCAATTGTTTTGTAAAATGTCACTTGAAATTTATTTTTAAAAACCAGCCAAGTGGATGTCAGACCACGCACAATGAAGGGTTCCGTAGTTGGGATATGAATTAATTTCATCCCAAGAACAAACTTAACATTGTAGTTGAACTGCAAAAATAAGTTGGTCAATTATTATCATATTACTAACATCTATTGGATCTAGTTGTCTGTAGAATATATTTATATATATATATTACTTGTTAACCTGTAAAGCCTACTTAGCTGTGATAGTTTTCCTTTTAATTTCGTTATATATACTACTGTTGTGATTTTTTTCATAAATCCAATTATAACCATTTAGCTGGCACAGGGGGGGGGGGGACACACATGACTCTACCAAAAATTTGCGCTGTATAGCTTAATATTTCGCAAACAAATCCCTGAATTGAAAAATAGTTTCCACACATCCACAATATTTTTGAACGACCTTTTCAACGACACCCACTCTATGAGATAGACGAGAAAAAACATCAAACATCCCCACTTTTTTTAGGGTACCTACCTACCGTGGTACCTACCACGGTAGGTAGGTACCCTAAAAAAATGTTTTATCTTCACTTTTTCGGCTTGATTAATATGTATACCCATGCCAAATTATAGCTTTCTAGTACTGACAGTCTCTGAGTTAAGCCGCGGACAGACAGACAGACGGACATGACGAAACTATAAGGGTTCCTTGTTTCATAAGGAACCCTAAAAAAACAAGATGGCAGAGTTAGTTTTGATTTTGGTCACACTTCAAAATAATCTGGCAGCGGTAAACACGGCTACATATCAAGCTACACATTTCCAGTATAAGCTGACCTCAAACTGTACGGATATACTATACAATGCGAGATTAGCTTATACTGGAAATGTATAGCTTAATTGGTAATTAAAGGTAATAATACAGAGAGAAGTATTTAAGATTACGTGGACCTTTGCTTAGTGGGAGAAAAGATTACCAAGCTTCTCCGGAATTGCTCGTATGGGAATTGTGCAGGCGTGAAAAAGGTAATTTGACTATACCCTACACGATCATTGAATACCACACAGAGTTCTAAAAATATATTTATATCTTTATGATGTAGGTAAGTGTTTTTAAATTAGTACGAACGAATCCTGTCAGAGACCCAAATCCTTTATTTCCACAAAAAGTGAAGGTATAATTAAATCAATAACGTCTAAAGCTGAACAGAAAAAAGCTTTTAAACAAGCCATTTCACTCGCCAAAAACATCCCTATACATATAAACAGCCTTCACTTTTACCGGTAAATTTAATTTTACCCACTTCATATCAAAATAAAGGCCAATATTATGTAACAGGGAATCACATCAAAGAACATGTCAAGTAATTTTCTTTTGACAAGCCATGATCAAACAAAAATGCAAACAAGTACGTCATAATGGCTTCCTGACGGCCATTTCTGTTTAACGTAAAATTATGTTTTTTTTTTTTTTAATAAGTGTCTCATAATTTTGGTAAGGGACTTAACTTCATATTTATATTCGCCCATGTTTTACTTATATATTTTGATAAATCTCGCACAGCTTTTTATTAAAAATCTGATCATGCTTCGAATTTGAAATAAAACGAGGAACGTGAATTACTTTTTGTATTATTTTCTAGAACACAAGTCAGGTAAAAAAAATGTTATGAATAATTCAATACTAGCTTTTGCCCGCGTGGAGGTTGGAAATTATCCCACGCGGACGTACTAAAAAGTATCGTATGTCCTAACCCATGTGATGGTCTACCTATGTGCCAAACATCCAAATTCGTTCAGGCAGTGTAGCGTGAAAGCGAAACAAAGAAACTCACTTTCGCATTTATAATACATATTATAGTTAGGATTTTATCTCATAAAAAATACAGCATGATCTGTCTTTATGTAAAGAAACCGGAGTACCTACACCTACAAAATATGTATTATTAAAATATTTTATTCCTTTTTTTCTGTTTTT
This sequence comes from Xanthia togata, assembly GCA_963853775.1. Lineage (NCBI taxonomy): Eukaryota > Metazoa > Arthropoda > Insecta > Lepidoptera > Noctuidae > Xanthia > Xanthia togata. The sequence continues at coordinate 2,305,782 of OY970802.1, read as the reverse complement.
TCAGTAACATCGCCTTTTATCAAGATTTTAACCATCAGTCATATAAACATCTAAACCAGGAACTTACATATAGGTCATATAACTATGTATTCCCCCAAATAACCTTCAAAGTACTAAAATAATACGTCTAATAACTTATTATCGTGTACAATACAGAGAATTTTAATTTTCTATCTTTCTAAACTGAATACATACAACAAAGTACCCAAAAACTTGATTTAAAACCTAAAAAAAAATATCCTACGAAAAACTCCGACCCGATATCCACAGTAGCTTTCACGTCCACATTTTGCGAACAACTCCTGTTTATGATGTTGTAAAATTGTTTTCTCTCTTCCTCTTTAGCGATACATTTTGTTTTTACTTTGCACTTAATGGTTTTAAGTGTTAGTCACTTTTAGTTTCTTTTGTGGTCCTATTTTCGTGCTGAGAATTTAATAATTTTTGTGAATGTTCTGGAATATTGAACGATAGTGTAAAATACATAACACTATTGTCTTTTCATATTCAAACCTAAACATATTATGCTAAGCTGAAATTAAATGTGATGACTGAATCTGATTCTTACGCAATTTTTTAATGAAATGTTTTGAAATCAATAAAAAATACAAAATTCCAACCAATTTAGGGTCACAATAATATTAGACCCATTCAATGGGTATCTATACCTAACCATCGTACATAAAGTCGCTTTTCGCGTCTGTCTGTCAATCAATCTGCCTAACCTTTTCGAAACTATGTCGGGTCGGCTTCAAGTCTAACTGGATGCAGCTGATTGCCAGTATTTCACATGGAGCGTCTGCCTATCTGACACCCACAACCCAGTAACTGGATAGTGCGATACCCCTTGGTTAGACTGGTTGTCAGGCTTTCGGGCTTCTGACTACCCGTAACGACTGTCTGACCCGTAAGAATGACAGCCGGGACGGCTTAACGTGCTTTCCGAGGCACGGAAGAGTCTCGGTATGTAAAGATGGTCACACACCCACGGACTGATCCCGGTAAGCTTAACTTGATGGATCGACCCGTGCGACTGTCTGTATTACCGCTTATATAGCTCTTCTAAAGTACATAAAGCATTTTGATGCGGTTGTCACCATCATATTTTAGTTGATTTATTCTGGAAGGTTTATGTGTATGCCTGCTACGTTTATATTTAACTTAGATAAAGCACAAAAGCCTTGATGTTTTGACATGTCGGCACATCAGTACGAAGCTGTAATATTCTTATGACATGTTTTTGTTTCTATGAAATTAGTGACCATAGAGCAACAAGTTACAGCCTCACTTCACTCAAACTCCCCGTTTCAACCCTTCAACATCCAAATCACCAGATCTCTTAACCCTATCGATACAGTTCACAATTATCTGCCGGCGTCTCAGAACGTTATCTACAGTTCACCCTGCAACCGCTTCCGTAACAATAGGCGTCCATTTGATCTGCGGTACAAGTTTGATTGTTAGATTGTGCAACTGTGCTGCAGGAGCAGGGTTAAGGTGTTAGTTTGAAAGTGATACTGAGGTGCTGTAAGTTTAGAAACTGAGTAACAATTCTGCAAAGTATTATTATAACTCTGTACTGTATATGGATTGGAAATTCGTCTCTTAAAAATTTAATCTCGGTATTTGTTCCTGTGGGATAATTTCCGCCGTCAACTCGGGCAAAGCCGCAGACTAAAGCTAGTAAAATATAGATTTAAAAGTTGGTATCTCGCACGAAGTTTGGGTAAATCTGAGCAACGCGAAGCTTCTCGCAATTTTCTTAAAATCCATCCATTTCCCTTTTTCCGAAATGACCAAAGTAGATATTTTCATTAATTAACAGATTCAATTAATATTTTAAAGATTGCGTCTTAACAGAACCTTGGAGGGATTACATGGCAAATACCAATTAAATTTCAATTTCCGGTCTACGAAACTTGTTTGGCGAAATTATACTTTACTGTGCTAATGTTAAAGTACAAAATGTGTTGGGGAAAATGGAGTACTTGTGATTAATTAAACATTATTGGAATGTTCTCGTTAAAAGGTGTTTGCAGAGGGTATTAGGAAGTGTCATCTCACTGTTTATTGGGGGGCTGGCTGTAAGATGTAATAGCTGGGGTGTAAATGATCGTGTCCTATTAAAAAGGTTTTATCTTTATTTTTGCTATTTTAAAGTAATGGAAAAAAATGGAAAGTTACCCATTATTTTTTCTGTTAAGAATACTCCACCTTTTTTTTGAGTGGGAAATTATTAAATTACTTCTCCCGCTCTGGGTGGAGCGGGAGGGCGTGTCAGACTCTTACTGGCTAAAGCCCACCCGTTTTCCTTCAGATGCCTTTCGGTTGCCAGGGGCCACGGTATCCCTTTCGGACTTTCCCGCAACCCCGGCAGGCATTGGTCCTATCGGACCCCTACAATTGTGCTGACATCTCTTTGAAGCGCGCGTGGAACACAACGCGCCGTCGACCCGGGCCTGGGGGTCTACTCCCTAAGCTAATCCGTAGGTTCAGCCGAATTTACCGGCGCATCCCTCTCCGTTTCACTTAAAGACATAGTGTAAGTGAGACGAAGTGTGAAGCACCCATAACTTCGGCTGAAACTACGGATTTCGCTTATGGAGCAGGCCCCTGGTCCTTATCGGACGGCGAGCTACCCATTGCTCACCGTCCGCAAGCCCGCGCCTACGGTGGCCGGGAATCGACCTGCGATTCCAAGAATACTCCACCTTAAAGTAAATTATGCTGCTGCTAGAGGTTAGTATTTGGCGGGCAGTAACTTGTAGTTACAATTGAGGAGCTGAGTACATACCAAGGCTGACAGACCAGGGTTCAGGGGCCCAAGTCTGCTATTTTTATAAATTCGTCATTGTAACACGATCTCATTGTCATTTTGCTAAAAGTTCGTAATCTGCTAAATACATAATGGTCGATCATTGGTTCATCATTGGTTGATCAAAGGAACTGTCAAAATTTTAGCAGATTACCGCATAAGGTAGTCATTCATTTTTCATTATGTACGAGATTACCAATAGATGCCATTTCTTTCAATGGAGTGTCAGTGGCTGACTATTGGAAAGTCATAATGACGCCAATATGTTAGTAGATTACCAAACTTGTCAAAATCAACAATTATGAAATCAATGATAGACCATTCTAACACTATTGTAATAGCAGACTTGAGGCCCTGAACGCTGAAATAAAATTTGGTTTCCAAAAGTGTAGTGTTCAATATTTGCAACTCTCTAACCCCACAGATATTTAGATACTTGTACTACAGCATAGGTTAACCTTTCACCACATTGGATTTATACGAAAGCGCGATAGGAATGTCTGTATTTTTATAGCCAAGTAAATTGCTCACTACGTATCTACAAGTCGTAAATTTTACTGCCTCTATACCAAATGTATGATAGTGTCATGATCAAATTTGTTACATAAGCACTACATTTATTTACATAGTGCGCGTTTATATTGTCAATATGTGGAGAAAAAACAACTTTATTTCGTTGGTATTGTTTTTATTGCTATGAATAGTTCTTTTCCCTAACGTTTTTTGGGGTTTTGTACCCGAAGAATGCCAAACAGAACCTGTTTTTTTGTCCTTCTGTCTGTCAGCGGTCTGTACCTCATGAACCGTAATAGGTAGATAGTAGAAATTTTCACAGGTTGCGTTTCTATTGCCGCAGTAATAAAAATAAAATAAAGTTAAAAATAAAAGGAGAGAAAATTAGAGAGATACAAGAAACGTGTTTTTTTCGACGTTTTTTTGCTAAATTTTGTTTGGTGGTATGGAAACCTTCGTGTGCGAGTCCGACTCGCACTTGACCGGATTTTCTGGCTTGAGGCCGTTTAGCATAGATAAATTTATTGATGAAATTAACATGATTTATTAATATGATTTGATGCATGATTTATTAACGAAAAATTGGGCCACATTAGTGCCATGTAGAAATCGTAAGAAGATACTAAGGCGAGATCCATAAACGTTACGTGGGTTTTAGCACATACTTTGGATAAGCGTTATTCCTGTCACTGTCACACACCTGTGAAACTACAAGTGCGTGCGTCCAAGCACGAGCTAAGTAACGGTTATAGTACTCGGCCTAAAGGTTTGTGTCACAAGATTAAGAACAGCCTGCAGTTGCCATACTTAATGATAATATTAACAAAAATACGTATAAATTAAAGAAACTCATGTGTTTCTTAAGGGTAGGCTAATCGGTCACTCTTCCATACAAACGTAGTATGGTAATTAATTTCCCGGGCGAGCAAAGCGACCGGTGTCGGCGAGCGCTACTTCCAAGTTTAGATTTCTTACTGACTAATTCCGATTGATTGTCAGGTTCAAAACTAAAAATTATATCAATGTCTTGCCTTGGAAGAAAAAGTGGATAAAAAAATTGGTTTGGCAGTTATGAGCGTCTAAACTTCCATATTTCAAGACTAATTTTAACTCTTCTTCGGGCACGAGCCCGAAGAAGAGTTAAAATTAGTCTTTTTTGCCATTTGTTACTACATAAGTTATTTATTTAAAATAATTTATGTAGTAAAAAGTTGCAAAACAGAAACCATCCTAAGAATTGACAAAAAATAATAATGATTAAAAAGTTCCGGGATTGATTCAAAAGTTTAAATAACTGTATTATGAGTAAATACATCTAGTATTTTTTCAATAATATCTATACGCCCAAAAGTCTGTTCATGAAATTTTAGGCGCTCGTTTTCGTTATAGGTATATATCGTCTATTTCACTAAACATATGGCTGGAGGCTTTGAATGTAGAAGCTTAGGGCAGCCACAGGAAAGTCCGGTTAAGCAGCTACGACCTAGTGGTCACCTGCGAGATACCTTAGATAAAAAAAAAACTAGACATAATTTATTTATATAAAAATATTTAAAAAAAAAACTAGATAAATAAATAATAATTAGACTAATTAGCATGCATAATAGTCACGCCCAGCAACGAGTCTGAGCCGTCGACTAGTGCACTCTTAAAGAAAGAGTATTAATAGGTACCAATTTGTTGCGCTTTCTCAGACCGGCGGGGAACACAAAATAACCCGGATTCCCCCAATTTCCCGTGGGTGTTGTAACTGGGAGGCGTAAGGATTTATCTAGATAGAAACATCTGGAAAACCTGGTAAACGGCAGTAGGTCGGATGTCACTGTGTAAAAACGGATACGCTGTGTTATTGAATAAAGAACTTTTTTTTTACCTAAATATAAACTAGAACTTACAATGACATCCTTCTAAAATAAAAGATTGAAATAACAATAATTTGTATAGTTTTTTTGTTGGTGTAAGAAAACAGATACACCTTCTTTGCCTTATAACGTTGATGCATCTAAAATTTATCTCATGTATGCTCACTCAAATGTCTCGCTGGTGGTGGCGTGTGTGTTGGATCGTTGAGTTCCCTTCAAAATGGTTGAGCTAAACGGTTCTGATCCATGCGTCATGTTCGTGAACGGGCACCATCAGTAGGGACTGGTCATCTCTTATCTGCCACGGCTTATTTTAATTTTTGAATTGTTTTTATCTTTTTATTACGGACGCTTTTTACGTGCACGTCTTTCTACATTGTTCTCACATGTATAATTTCAACATGAATGATGTACTTAACCAATATTTTGTAAGATTTTTTTTTTTTTAAAGAGTGTCCGTGGAGTTTCTTGCCCGTTCTTCTCCATAGGAACCTACGCTTTGGAATGGGCCACTAGCTTCATATTTCTGACTGACTGACCCCTTGCCAATTCAAAAGTGCCTGTAAATGGTTTAATTGAAATAAATGCTTTGAGTTTGAGTTTGAGCCCTAGATTCTGTACAATAGCCAATCTTACATGAAAGGGAATCATTGATTAGTACGTTGATTAGAGAATTTAAAATGGGAAATAATTTTTACAACTGTTATTTTAACATTAGGAGGTTATTATGAGCAGCTAAAAAAAATACGGGCACTCATAAAATTTTCGGCGTTTGGTAAACTTATGTGACCATAAAACATGAACAGTTAGTTACCTTAGAGACCGACCTGCGAGACCATTCATTCATATAAGACAGTTACAAATAAAATTGGTAGGTTATTTCATCCTACAACGTCAGTACAAAAAATACTCAATTAGTGTAATTAATTAATGGGCTGAAAAAATGGTGGAATGGGCGGTTAGATAAATAGGTTAGGTTGGAACTGTGACCAACCACGCGCGAGCCGAATCGGTCACAGTAACTAAGCCAGAGCACCCCGACCAAATATGTAGGTTAGGTTAGAACTGTGACAAACCGCGCGCGACCCGAGCGAGCGAAGCGACCGGTGTCAGCGAGCGCTACTTCCAAGTTTAGATTACTTACTGACTAATTCCGATTTGTTAACGGCCCACGCGTAATTGCCCGTTCAGTCATTTTACGACTCAACTATTTATTTAATTACCCATTTAAATATTTGTTAAGACTCATTTTTATTTAGTTCATGCATTTTGTAATTTTAAATTCACCAAAACTTCAATGAATAACTGCCGCTTTAAATCAGTGCCATTTAAATTGAACATTTTGAACGTAGGGTTAATTCAAAACATTTTAGCAAACCCTAGATTAGCGATTACAAAGAGGTTCTGTGGTGCCTTGTCACTGAATCTATTTATGTTTTATATACGAGTAGTTACCGCAATTAAAGATTAATAGTTGATAAGGTAAGTTGAGGTAGATCCGTATGCCTGGTAAAAAGCTCTTTTGATAAAAAAAAAACATTCGTTCTGAAACACAGCCACAATTAGTTTTATTTTCTAAAAAAAAACTTATACGTCATTGTTGCACCATATTTTGGAAATCCAACTTCTCATATTCTCTTATCGTCAAGGAAGAATGTATCTGTCAGTCATAATAAATGCTTTTGCGATTTCTATTGTTACTGATGTTAACGGTATGCAAGACTGTCTTCAGTTTACGCAGAATCAATTTCCTCGCTTAATAGGAATGCATTCTCCTGACTCCTAGAATCCCATTAATCACATACTATCTCAGCATTATGATTCATACCATTAATAAAGTCATACCCCATTTTTATCCTCCTTCTATGAGGAGCTATCCTCCCAAGGGGACAAAGAAAGTAATTTCTCCAGTCGATTATGTCGCCAAAATGCAGTGTTCCGCTCACCCACTTAATTTATACGCGTTCGATATGGTTTCTGGTCGTATTATACGCTTATTGATAGGGTTGTTAACGTTAGAAAAGACCATCGTTTTTTCTAGTCTCTACTAAGGTCCGCCAAAAATTAAAAAATAACCTGTCTATCTTCTGTTACCTACATATTCAGCCGCGTCATCTTAGGTCTTAGTATGCACGTCTTAGTTAACTTATTTTTCGAGAGACTCGTGGGTAAATAACCTACGCTTGCCACCTTCGGATCGTGTATAGACTATCAATTAAAGAAACCTTTCTTGCCTCGGAATTCACGTTGCGTTGGTCCCGGCTGTCATTCGTAGATCTTTGACAGTCATTACGGGTAGTCAGAAGCCCGACAATCAGTCTTACCAAGGGGTATCGTGTTACCCAGTAATTGGGTTGTGGAAGTCAGATAGGCAATCGCTCCGCGTAAAAGTAGTATTCAGTCAGTTAAGATTCATTCAAAATAGACATAAAATGATCACCGGAAGTAATATGATTTTTTATTATCATTTCATTTGACATCTAATCAGCGAAGCACATCATTTATGTTCGAATCAATTTCATTCGCACACAACAAAAATCCTATAACTCGATATGTAACTGAACACTTTAATTACACGGAAAGATTTTAATGTTAATTATATTTAATAACAAGTGCCACCCCCATCGCAAAGCTCCGCGCTCTCAGGCAGCTTAATGACACATCTCGTGCTCAGATAACGTAATTAGGTACAGATTATTTTGTATCTCTATGCTTTTGTGAAGACATTACTGTTGAATTATGGTGCAAGTACAAGTATGGGGTAAGTGCTAATAAGGTGATCGCTTTTTAAAGTAAACTCAAAGTCAAATAATTTATTTCAATTAGGCACAAAAAAGGCACTTTTGAACGTCCCAATTTACAAAAAATAATAATAACTGATTCTAGTCACCCATTCCAAAAGGTAGTTTTCGTATGGAGAATAAAGGGCAAGAAACTCCACCATTACTCTTTTAAAATGTTTTCATTATATTTTATACAAAATATATTTATACATATATAGGTATATATATTTATATATATTTTGTACATAAAATTATAAAATATATAATTATATAACATAACAAACACATAACATCACGCCTTGTTTCTCCGAAGGGTTGGGCAGAGGTGTACCTGTAGTAGGTACACCCACATTTCGCCAGTTATGTTTAACTTTATTATTGCCATCAACCGGGCACAAATCCAGACTCCGGGCTGCTACTGAGAAATTCCAGATAGAAAAACCCAATAACACTTTGCTCGACCCGGGAATCAAACCCAAGACCTCATGCTCATCAGTAGCGCTTGCAACCACTAGACCAACGAGGCAGAGGCGTTATTTATATATATTTTGTGCAATGCACCTAGAATAAGATTACTATACCACGATAGGTAAAAAGAATGAAAAATGAAGGAATGACATAAATTAATTATGTGATAGATACATGGTGCTCACATACTTACAAACATTGTAAAATTATTAGTAAAACCAAGCCATGAGAAGCGTTAGTAATGTTCCTATGACAGGGTACGAATTTATGAATGAATATATTGGAACGAAAAGTATTTATAACATAACAATCAATTTGAGAGAAACTACGTGCACAACTTTTTTTTTTTCATTTTCTCTGATCGATATGATAAACAACATAAACATTAATTGCAATTTCAATAATAAAAACCAAATGCGTCAAAATATTCCCTCGAGAACTCAGCTCCGTAAATAAGTAAAATATTAAAAGAGAAAAGTAAATCATTATTCTCTTGAAAATTAATTAACATGATATTAAATTAAATTTCCCACCTTTTGACAAAAACTTTGAGCTCGTGTCGTCGTCATATCGAGTTTTTTGACGTCAGACACACGTGCCGTTTACGTGTTAAAAATGAAATTAGGTTAGCAACGACATTTTATGTACGCGATGAGCTTTAAGGTGAAAACAAAAATATCACATATACGACAGGTTTTTTGAGGTTTTACGGATAAATTGAGAACGTTTTAGGTTCAAAGGGGATCCAGGATATGATTCTCGAATCAAAAAAAAAGTTGATGAATTTTCTCACAATTTTAAATCAACGTAATTCTCAGAAGCAGCCTTGAGTTTTGTTTTGTGCTCTGTCCAATGTGGAGCAATAGGCTCACTCCTATAACCGGACTGAATATCAGCTTGAAAAATAAAAGGAAAAAGGGCTTTTGCAAAGGGCCACCACCTCACCTCCTCCCTTTCAAAAAAGGCAGACAGGACGAATCATTACATATGTATGAAGATATATTTAGTCTTGAATATCAGTCTATTCCAAACATAATCTGACATGATGAGGGATTCGAGAAAGGTCAACTTTACTGTCACAGAAACATGTTTGTCAATGACGGTCTTACGCGTTTTTGCCGCTGTCAAAATAGAAATAATACTTAAGTAGGTAGTCAACCCCGCCCGATAGCAACTTTACTGAATGGAAAATATAGAGAAAAAATGAAAATTCAAACACTAAACAATAACAGTAAAATCCATTAAAGAGAAGTATTCTCCAAGCCCATTCACAAAGAACCCGATGACATTTAAATTCCGCTTCCCAGTTCCCAGCCATCATTCACAGGATTCTTAATTCAAAAGTATTATCATAATAGATGACGATAAGTGATAACAGTTCTCAATATCATTACTTATCTTAAAACTTTGATAAATGTATGGGTACGTGGTACGCGGTGCACCTGGCAGACAATAAAGTAATGGCCACTTTCCATTGCGCGCTACAACCCATCTGCTGATTAATGGATCGCAGCGGGGCCGTCGGTCGATACGATAATTCGAGATTGGCTCCGGTTGAAGGTGATATATGGATAGGGTGAACTCAGCAGTGAACTTGCTGAGTAATCTACATTTTCTTAATGTAATTTATTTTTTTGAAGTGTTAGAAAATGGAAGTGAAGGTGGATTTCTTTAGTTTTTCTATATATAATTCTAAAAGCTTTCGTGGAATTAAAAGGTAAACTAATTAAACGAAAATTGTAATTGGTGTTTGTGAAATAACAAAAGTATTAAGATTTAAAGAGTAAAATATTTCACGAAGGAGCCGTGCTCATAAGATTTTCCATTTTCCTGAAGTTAATGTCCTCTATGACATACCTTCGCCTATGCATTGCCTAGCCTTGCAAACAATCTATCAATCTTTCTAGCTTCGATAATTTATCCATCCCATTTATGTGCTCTATGTTTTTCTTTCCAACTTACAAGGCCTTTTTCTTGGCCTTCCGAGGAACTTCATCGTAGATAATGCGGTCCTCCCCACGCCTATTAACATTCCCTGGCCTTGCACATTATTCGCGAGTCCGATCTCCCTTTGAGATAAATCTTTGGAGCCGGTGTGAACTTCATTAATAGTGCCAGTAAGGAGCTCATATTTTTTCTCATTGTAGACTCCCCATGGTCATGTCAGCGAGCGGCCGTATTTAGATATGGCCTGATATATTGAGGCCAAATGGTTCTATATTTAGTTGAATATAGGGATTTAATTCGCAAATCCTTTTTTTAGGGTTCCGTACCTCGAAAAAAAAACGGAACCCTTATAGGATCACTTTGTTAATAATAATAATAAAGTTTATTCAAAAAATAATGTAGTACAGTAAAAACATTTTTCGTAATTCTATGTAATAGTTCACAAGTGTTACATGCCTGAACTAGGACATCCTGTGTTTCAGGCGAGAAAAGGTAAAACATTATATCTAAATAATCACAGTAATCACATCATATACAAAAGGTAAATTAGTCAACTAATAGGTATGTAAAAGAGGTGTAAACAGTATAAAAATCTTACCTGCTAAAATCTTAGTATATTAATTTAAGCTAACTAATCATAATAAAAAGTTCAATTAATATTTATTTAAGTACAACTAATAACTTCTCTGTATCTTCATAGGACAAATTTTGTAATGTTTCCTTCAGAGTTTTCTTGCAATTTACAAAATTTTGGGAATAAATTTTTGCTTTTGCATTAAGTCTGTTATAGAGTAGTGGTCCCAGAAAAACAAAAAATTTGGCTGTAAGAGCATGTTTTGTGCTTTTTGTGGGACAAACTATATCTTTCCGTCTCTTTTTAATAAGTTCAGTGCTGAAGCGGAGGGCTGCGTGTTGTTTTAGTACAATGCTCATTATGAATAACTGCCTGACTGTTAGTACTTCACAATTTTTATAGAGCTGGTTAGTGGGAAAAAGGAAAGGGCGGCACGTAGACACCTTGAGAATCGCTCTTTGAGCTCTTTCGACTTGTATTAATAAAGTTTTACCTGCTCCACCCCATGAGGTAATGCAGTATGTCAAAATTGACTGACATAGAGCAAAGTAAACTTGCTTAATTATTTTTGGATCCGCAATATGTCGCAGCTGCTTAAATACAAATATGAGCTTACGAACTCTATTATTTAAGACTTCTATATGTTGTTTGAAAGTAAGGGTCTCGTCTAATATAACACCTAGGTATTTTATTTGGTTAGTCTTATTAATATTAGGACACTTTAACGGGCATTCTGCGGGGACTGTGCAACAATGAGCATATAGCGTCGAGGAGTAATCGGAAGTTGGTTTGCGCATGGAAAACTTTATATAGTTTGTTTTATCCGTATTTAGGGTTAATGTGTTATGTTGAAGCCATTTATTTACAATATTGAAGCCGTTTTGCGCAAGCTTGTGAACTTCATGTTCCGATTCAGCCGCAAAAAGAAGAGCAGTGTCATCAGCGTAAGATATTACTGTACCGTGCTGTAGTTTAAGATTACAAAGGTCGTTTATGTATATCAAAAACATAGTGGGTCCTAGTACACTTCCTTGGGGAACACCAAAAGACGTGTTTTTTTGGTCTGCGCTGAGGACATTGCCAATCTTAACGCATTGAGTACGGTCTTCTAGGTAACTTTTGAAAAGTTTGAGCTGGATACCTCTTATACCTACTGTCTCAAGCTTGCGCAATAGAGTAGGGATACATACTGTGTCAAAAGCTTTGGCAAGGTCCAGGAAAATACCTACTGTATGGTTACCCTTGTCAAGTTTTTGTGCTAGAAAATCAGTTAGATGATGTACGGCATCGGCAGTTGAAATTTTAGGTCTAAAACCAAACTGTCGATCCGATAAAATTGATTTGTCCTCTAGGTATTTGAACAACCTTTTATTTATAATTTTTTCCAATATTTTGGACATACAAGGCAATAGAGAAATAGGTCTATAATTTGTTACTTGTTCTTTACTGCCTGATTTATGAACAGGGATGATAACTGCTTTTTTGAGACACTCAGGGAAAATGCCCAAGGATAAACACATACGAAAAATGTAAGTCAGTGGAGGTACTAAAATATTTCTGAAATGTTTAATAATTTTATTTGATATTTCATCCCAACCAACTGCGCATTCATCTCTCAATGACATGATTATATTTTCTACTTCTGTCTCATCAGTATCTAGTAAGGCAAAAGATGATAGAGTGGAGTTACCCGTGGTAGAAAAGTTCACTAAATAAGGAGATTGATCCCGGTTATTTTTTTCCGCCAGACACTTACCAACATTAACAAAGAAATTATTTGCTATGTTAGCAGACGTCAGCTGTGACGAGTGCGCTCGTAATAAACTTGAAGATGACTCATTTTGTTTTGAGGAAAAAGTTACATGTTTAATATATTTCCAGATCTTTTTACTATTTGTTCCAGCCTTATCCAGTGCAGTTTTATCGTAGTTGATTTTAACCTTTTTGAGAAGACTATTACAAAAATTACGATATCTTTTGTATGACAGTTGTAGGACTGTATTCTCTGGATGAGATTTACATTTCATGTGCAGTTTATCTCGGTGTTTCATACAGCGAATAAGACCTGGTGTGATCCAGGGTTTTATGTTGCAATTTTTGTTGCTCAACTGCGATACGACCGTATTTTTCTGAATTGCATGACGTACATTTTCTATAACATACATCATACAATACTGTGGGTCAGCAGAATTATAGACTGGATCGAAGTTGATGACGCGTAAATCTTCATCAAGTTTATTTATATTCAATTTCGAAACTACACGAGTGTTATGTTTAGGTAAATTACAATTTAGTGTTAGTAGGACAGCATTATGATCTGTTATTGTAGAGTTAATAACAAGTGCAAGTGAAGGGAAATTGGTTTTAAGTATGATATGGTCCAAGCAAGAGCCACTATGATGTGTAGGAAAACAATGTGCTGGGAGCAAGCCATGATATGCGCATAAGTTGAGGTAGTCCTGAGCAGATGCGTCAGTACTTCCTGGAAGAATATTAATATTAATATCTCCAATTACTACCGTGTTTTTAAAAGGTGATAGGTTTTGCAAGACATCATTCAGAGTGTCAGTAAAATTTTTAGTATTTTTGAAAGAGGGGGGCCGATATAAAGCTACTATCGCAAAATCTGATCCAATTTTCACTACCAAACTGTTACAGTCTTGCATATTTGGTTCCTCAACAGAGACTTTCAGGTGATCTCTTACATAAACTATCACCCCATCATTTTGATTGTAATTCCTATCACTTTTGTACATCTTATACCCTGTGATCAGTGGTATATTATATTTCTTGGTAAGCCAGCATTCCGTTAAAACAATAATGTCACAGTTAATGTTTAGCCGTTGTTGAAAAACGCTGAAGCTGTCAAAATTCTTAAAAATACTGCGAATGTTTTGTGTTAGTATGGTTAATGGTGTTTTGTAGCCGGAAAGATATTGTTTGCAGCTTTCAACTTCACAAAGTCTAGACTCAGATACAGAAAAATTATCTAAATCATTAATTAAATTGTTTATCATAATAACAAAAAAAAAAAAAAAGAAAGAAATAAAACTTTACTATATAAACTAAGAAGATCTAAAATAAATAACTTATTGACGGCGCTCTTAGGCACCTTCATAATCTATTGAGTTTATGTACCTTTTTTCGGCCAACATTTTCGCCGGGCAGTCAGCTGCACCTGTGATGTGTTTGTCTGGCTTTTTGAAATGCAAGCAAGTAGCGCATTTTGGTTCATCTGACCTCTTTGGACATTCTTTGATTGAATGGCCTTGCTCACCACAGTGACCACAGGTGTAGGACGTCTGTCGACATGATTTGGCAGCGTGGCCATATTGCTGACACTTATAGCATCGTGTGACCAAAATAAAATCTCTTACAGGGCATGATGACCAATTTATAAACACTCGTTCTTTTGATATTAGGGCTTTTCGTATGACTGGCGATACTTCTACAACATAGTTGCAATAGTCAGAGTCTCTCTTACCCGACTTATGACTTAACTTGATTGAGGTCAAAAACGTCTCAAGGCTGCAGTCCTGAAGCTTCTCGGCGAGATTTTGGTGGTACAAACATGTGAAAACCTCGTTTTCTGACATGGACGTCGGAACTCCTATTACTACAACCCTAGGCTTCCTTTTGTAAGGCTCGTCGACTGTTAGACCCGATTTTTTTAGCTGCTCCAATTGTCTCACCTTTTCGATGTCGTCTTTCGTCTCAGTGCTGATGATAACACCCCCGTTTTTGGTCTTGCGCAGGCCTCTTACATGCAGCTTCATCTGTCCGGGGCAAATGATTTTTTGGACGAGGGATTTCGTTTCGTCGCTGGATTTTAATTTATCTACTGGATAAATGGCCACAGAACTTACGTTTGTCTGCTGGATGTAATTGTTGGCTCCTTTTTTGACCATGTCAGCAAATGACGCGCCCAGGGCAGTTTTCGTTTTTTCTTCGACACTCAACTTGAGTTCCTTTAGTTGCTGTGAGAGGTCGAGTTGGGTTTCAAGAGCTTTGGCAATATTGTGGGATTCCAATCCTTTCGCTTTCATGTACTGGTACTGTACCGCCATTTGCGATGTGCTATGGCCGATCTTCCGGCATAGGGCATTGATGCGCATTTTGTGGTCCATATTCAGGTTGCCTTCCGCTGCGATAGTGCACACCTCCTGCAAGTTCTGGTCGATGGTCGTCATCCAGCTCTGAATTTCCGGTGTCGTCATAGCTTCAAGAGCTTCATTCGTTTGCTGCGGCGCTTGAGGGGGACGAGCGGGGCCGGTTACACCGCCAGGTGTAGGCGGCGGGGAACGGGCACACCTACTTCTAGGGCTGAAGGGACTATCCACCATCGTAAAGTAGATTATTTACCTATGTATTAATCACTGATCATTTTTATAGGAAAACACATCAAATCTAATGTATGAGTCACTTTATTAACAGCAAATTTAATAAAAAAACTAGGTCACGATTTCGCAAGTAATTATTTGTTTATACTAATATTGTTCGATACGTCTGTTCACTACGACCGTTTCAATCAAGACACCGTGTTGTCCGTCCGTCCGTCTGTCTGTCTGTCAAAACCCTTTTTCTCAGGAACGGGTGGAGGTATCAAACTGGATTATTTATATCAAATACTCAGGTCTACTGTCCCTTGAGCTGTGAAAAAATCAAACTTCTAAGCCAACGCAATCAAAAGATACAGCCGTTTATGCCGCAAATTTTCGACACTCGCAAGGGAATAAAAACCTACAGGGTACTTCCCGTGAACTCAGAATCTTGAAATTTGGTACGAAGCAACGAGCAACGTCTTATAACAGATAAAGGAAAAATTCCGAAAACCTTAAATATTTATATACCTAAATCATTTTTTTTTTAATAATTATAAACTTATTACCCTTTTCCTCATGAACGCGTAGAGATATCAAGTTGAAACTCACTCATATCAAATACTTAGGTCTGATTACCTTTAAGCTGTGAAAATAAAACAAATTTCTAAGTAAACGCAAAAACGCAAAGGTACAAACAACCATTTATGCCGCATATTTTTAAACTCGCAACTACTCGCAAGGGAATCATAACCTAAATTTAAATTGTGATTATAGACATAATTGTAGTTACCGCAATGACCGCGACTTATCTCTATCTTCAATATCGATTGTAGAATTAATCCCCAAAATGGAATGTCCACAAATTTTCTATCCATAAACATGTTTCCAACACACTAGCACTACAAGAAGTACATAGTACAACTATAGATAACGTTTTATCGAACTTCAATGTTCAATGTGGTACTATTCATACCTTTTTCAGTCACCATTTACAGATCTGGTTCAAATTTAATACTTAATTAGTATTATTGTATCAGATTTCTAAATAGTGACTAAAAAACTTTGTAAATAAATAACTTTGATAAAAAAAAACTTGCCATCATTCATCAGCAGACTTTTGCAAGGCTGTTGCAAGGCTAGTGTAGATATTTCAGTTATATTATAAAATAAATGTTATGTGTTAATATAAAATAAAGGATTACTGAAACGATAAAGAGACCTTTGTCTTTAATTTATGCTCCTCCAGCTTTCCATATTGTAATGTTATGGATTACATTTTGCAATAAAAATAGCATAACTATGAGTCGATTAGCGTGATGGGTAAACTATAACTTATATACCTACAGGTTTGTACGGAACCCTCGGTGCGCGAGACCGACTCGCACTTGGCCGGTTTTTTTAATGGTAAAGGCATACGTGTTTTTTTTTTTTTTTCTTCAATGTATTGTATAAGATTAAGTAACCTTGGCAGAAGAAAGACAATAACACCTAATTAGGGAGCAAAAATACTACACATTAATACTAGGTACTATTAAGATGGGTAGGTACAAGAAGCCAGTAGGCATGATTCTGAGCTCTCTAAGCAACAACCTAATTAGAGGGATTAGTAAAAATCTTGCTAATGATAAGGTAGGTACTTATTAAGTTGTTAGAATTTAATTAAAAGCTCTTTCAAGATTTTTAGAATGTGCCAGTCATTTATTGTAGATATTTGTACTAGTCTTCTAAATTAATTAGTTTCCCAAAGACATACACAAACCTATCACAAGAAAAGGAAACCACCCCAGCTAATTTACCCATAAATCCAACTCCAAACAAATTCATAACCCAAAAAAGAGGTGTGAAATATCATAAATTTGAATAAAACTAACGTACATTTTAAATTTTTTGCATTGGTCCTTTTTTTTCTTTTTTTTTGTTATCATGGCAAACATGCCTGGGATTCCATTTTGGCATGCAAGCTCGCACTCCCTCGTTGGCAACGCTCCAGGCACGTCTTGGAGGTATGCTTGTATGCCGCAAGGTGTGAGCGTAGCGTTGAAGTGAAGGGAATATTAAGTTTAGGTTTAACCTGTAGGGTATTGAGGTGAGGCTGTAATGTTGGGCGTGTTGGATGTTTTTGAAACCTCTGTTGTGGTTAGAAGCCTTGTTTTGTTTGACTATTGTTTTGTTCGACACCATCAAATTGTTTTCATAGAAAAACATGTCACGGGTGCCTCTTTTGTTTAAGAAAAGGCCATTTCCTGCAGTAGAACATCATACTCGGAAAGTCCAAAGAAAGCCTTGCACCGCAGAAAAATACCGCGACTACTTTATAGAGTACGTACAAATAGAGGTATTTTAGTAGCTTTTTTTTGTGTGGGAAATTATCGAATAGCTTCCTCGCAACCCTGGCAGACATCGGCTCTTTTTCTCATTTATTTTATCATTCACGTATAGTGAGAGAAAAGAAAAAGAAAGAAATATGTTTAATCTGCACAAACAAAACGCAGATTAAACGAAAAAATACATAAATACAAAAGTAGCCGCACGCCTCGTATTCATTCAACAAAAAAAACGTTTGGAAATGTTGTTCATTGGTTAAGTAGGAGGCGACCTAATTGCAAATAACCGGGCACAAATCCAGACTAGAGGCAGCTACTGACAATTTTAGAAAAACTTATGTATTTATTATGAAACGCAGTATCATATTTGCTCAGTTAACATCAAAACTTGCTACTATCTTACAACTTAAGTCACACTTAGCGCCATAGCTCGACGCATCCGGACAGACGGACGGCCGCACTCCGCCGCGGACGCTACTCAAATTATTTCACCCATTCTTATAATGTATGTAAATCATTCTGTTTTTGGATAAACGGGTGTTTTAAAGGACGTTCAAATGTATTACGATGTAACAAAAGGAACTACTTTAATGGGAAAAGACATACAAATATGAAAGAAACAAGGTGTAACATATTAGGTATCTTTTGTAGTTTTCCTCAGCTATCTTAAGTTATAATTGCATGGTAAGGAAGGAGCACATTGCTCGCAGAATAGATGGCCGATGGGGCCAAAAGTTCTGGAGTGGCGACCGCGTACCGGAAAAGGTAGCGTTGGAGGGGCTCCCAGAAGATGGCCCTATAACCTTGTGAAGGCCGCAGGAATCCGCTGGATGCGGGAAGCACAGAATCGGTCGAAGTGGCGGTGCTTGGGAGAGGCCTAAGTACAGCAGTGGACGTCTTTCGGCAGAAATGATGATAAAGGAAGGAGCGTGTGCTGAAATGGGTTGCCCTAAAACTTATCTGTAAACAACAATTGGTGACGTTCTTCAAAAAGGTCAGGGGCGTACTAATTACTTTCTCGAAATTAGCGCGTTTGGCTAAACGAACATTGTGGGAAGCAAGAGGGGTTTGGTGTAGATCGTAGCTTTCGAGGGTACTAAAGCCGATAGTTAAGTCAAAATGTAAATCCAAGATGGCAGCAAAAAAGTAGTGTTTTTGGAATGCCTCGCTATGCTCGGGATTCTACTATAGAATCCAGAGGATTCAAAGAAACACTCTCGCCTTAAAAATAGTTGCTTGCTCCCTAGGCAAACAATCTAGTATTGTTAGTCGATTAGTCGAGGGATTCTAAAGTAGAATCATGAACGCAGCGATGGATTCAAAGTACGTCACTCAAGCTAAAGATAGTGTTGTTCCCGAGGTGAACGCTACTTTTTATCACCCTCTAAAAGAAAAAAAAAACGTGTGTGGTTTTCGCAGCCACCATCTTGGATTTACGTTTTGACCTCTTTATCGACTTTAGCAGCTTTAAAAACTATAAAAACGATACCCATGATGAAAAATTTGAAAATTTTCGCAAGCGCCATTTCGGATTTACATTTTGACCTCACTATCGGCTTTAGAACCCTCGAAAACTATGAAAACGATACCTAAGACAAAAAAAATGAAAATGTCACAGCCTTGGATTTTCATTTGGACTCACTATTGGCTTTGGCGCCCTCGAAAACTATAAGAACGACACCAATGACGAAAAGTTTGACGTCATGTGTCGTTGTCGCCATCTTGGATGTTCATTTTGACCAAATAATTCACACTTTTTCTTTCTTGCCAGCCTGTTACTAGTTCATACAATGTTCGTGATTGAACTCAATCACGAACATTGTATGAACTTTTTCTAACTATATCCACATTTCAAATTCAAATCGGGAGGGTCCCTAGGGATTAAAGAGCTATTTTAGTCCCTGTTTACGAAGAAAAATTTATAAAGCGCTCTTCCTCTCTCTACTTATTTAAAAATTAGCTGTGCCCGACGTGGTCCATAATTGTTTCTATTGTTATTTCTTTTATTTACCACCTGTAATTGTACATTATGGATTGCAATAAACGATTTGAGATTTGAACAAACTAGCTCTTTTTGAATAGATGTGGTGAAAAATGTATAAGTTCTGTAACATCTGCCTAACCCCATGGGAAGAAGGCGTGAGTTTATCTATGTGTATGTATGTAACAGAGATTAATGTTCTAAAAACTCGTTCGACTAATTCACAATTCATGTTCTCATTTGCATACATAGAGACTGGTCGTCCCAACAAAACATGCCGTTAATTAACTCCTATAGGCTGAAACAAATAGTTGCATTTTACATTATTATCTTTATTTTTATTATTTATACTTATAATATTATAAAGAAAACTTGTGAGTTTGTATGTAAGAGGTAATTTTCGTAACTCCTGATCCGATTCCGACAATTCTTTCACCAATGAGAAGCTATAATATTGCCGAGTGTTAAAAGATATATTAAATGTAAAAAAAAAGAAAATTCACGCAGATGACATTGTGTCCACTGTGGCGATACTGACATGTACGTCCACACACCCTGAGCAGTGAGTCAACTACCATCAGGCTGACAGGCTATGGATTTTTTAAAATATCTTTTGCTTCGTCGTATCGATGATTCCATTTATACCTACATTTTAATTTAGTTTCGACAAAAATTCTCCCACTTCGACAGCGTTAGCGTTCGCCTTGCGCAGGTCTTCCATAGTGCAGGTGTGCACAGAGAGCACCACAAGCGATGAGGCTTCTTAGTCGGTAAAGAGATTTCCAGGTGAGCCATAGAAATTGGTGGCCCGCTGGGAGCTCAGAATACTATCTAAAAGTTTTGCCAATACGCAGGAACCAGAATAACGAAGCAGTTCCATGACTGCTCAATACAGAACCACTGAAGCTTATAGACATGCAACTGTGTGTGGGTGGAATATCCATCTGAGTGTAAGACAGATAAATATTCCACCCACACAACACATTCATGTGTGTTAACTTCCCATGAACCGTAGCTGTGTAGGAGTCTTCAAATCTGTATAAGCTACTTCTAAACAAGCGGGCACCATCGTTCATCGCATCATTGCTTATCATGAGATGAGATCCAACGAGACCCCATCAAATCGTAAAAAAAACAAGTCATCACCGCACATTTTGACCGTCCCGACATTTTTGTTACGTAACAAAGGTATCGTGACAGTCAAAAGGTTACACTTTTTCGGTCTAGCTCTCATTCGCCAAGTCTGC
Organism: Xanthia togata; assembly: GCA_963853775.1. NCBI lineage: Eukaryota > Metazoa > Arthropoda > Insecta > Lepidoptera > Noctuidae > Xanthia > Xanthia togata. The sequence continues at coordinate 2,284,946 of OY970802.1, read as the reverse complement.
AGAGTATAACGTGCGATAAGGATAACTTCGTTCCAAGAAACACTTTGTTTTCTAACAAAATTATTTGGGAACCTACAATCTTTCCCTCAATCAATCTGCCTAGCCTTTTCCCAACTATCTTGGAGTCGGCTTCCAGTCTAACCGGACGCAGCTGAATACCCGTATTTAACATGGCGACTGCCTATCTGACCTCCACAACCCAGTAACTGGGTAATATGATACCACCTTCAATCTTCCCCTACCGATTTAAAACAACAAAGTTAAAAGCAAGCAAGCAAGCAAGCAGCTCGATGATCCAAATGAACTGGGCAGCTCAACTGCTCAAAGCTGCCCGCCCACAATAACTTGTTAACTTAGTACGGCCTCAAGCACTCCGCAAGTAATTTACATATTTTACCACTTTACATTTTTTCATTATCTTTTAATTAGTTGCTCAGACATCTTAAGGTTGAGTTTAGAAGCAAACGAGAGGGGAAACAAAGGGAGGCTATGAAGCTTCAATAAGTTTTGCCATTTATTTGGGGTTCTGTAGTCATAGATTGTAAATGTAAGCTTTGTGTTTTCAAAATGCCTGTCTGTCAGGCTGTCTTCCAATCAAATACGATGGTTACTTCAAAAAAAATTCAAATGGTAACCCTTTGCAGATTTTTATAAGTGACCATCGTATTTGATTTAAAATAATTTTGGATTACAAAAACTTGAAAGTAGTATTATAATAAGTCAAGAACTTGTTTAAAACATCTTGATAAAACCTTTTAATACTTTAAATATTTCGATTTATTTGACAGGCTCAATAGAGAAATAGGTACCCAAATCTAGGAGGTCACCTGAAGTTTCATAATAAATCTATAGAACCAAGGCTCAGTTACACTTTACACAAAAAATGCATATCCAACACTTCCAACCACTTTTTCCCCCTCCCTACCATTATCAATTTCTGTATTAAATAATATTTATTGATACAAGGCGGCGTGTAAATATCAATTTAGCACGTTCACGGTACCAGGGAAATATAAAATATGTGGAGAGGGATTTATGGCGCTCTGTGAGGCACCAGGGACGATTCCGAAACCCACCGGTGGGATATATAAATTTGCTGTTGTGTAATACAGTGTTTCTTATGTAATTTATGGTGTTTGTAGGGTGTGATTAATTTCTTTACGGATTTGGAGGGAAACATGGTGTCAGGTGTTTATTGTTTTTGCGTAAGCTGAATATATGGGTTGAGAGGTTTTGGGTTTTAAATGTAATGTGCTTTCTGAAAAGGTGTTTAGTGTGGTCCTCGTTTTTTTCAAGATAATATATTGTAGTCCAGTGCAATTAAGTTTTAACCTTTGACGACGCGCGAAGTAAATAATTCTCATTTGATATTATATCAAGTTCCAAGTGATAACGAACTCGAGCTCTGTAGGTAGACTAATGACTGGTCTCGTCATTTACGCACACATAAATAATTCTAAAAACCGTCCAAGTGCGAGTTGGATGCTACATTATGTACGGTGGTACGGAACCCTTCGTGTGCGACACGATGGGTTCATTAGGTACATTATTAAGCATATAAGTAAATGAAAATACTAGACGAAGAATATTAACATTTTCCATCATACAATTTAAAAATCGCAAACATAAATTTGTATTTGACAATGTTATTATAAATTATAAAATTATTTTTGCAGTTGCAGAAAATCCCCCATATTTAAATAAAATACCTTATGAACCGTTTTCGTTTTCACTATTTGTCGATTATATACAAGTACATGATATCGAAAGTTTCAAATTCCTAATTTGTACAAAAATTGTCAAAAACTGACAACTTTTACGGCACCCTATTTTATCATATTTGATTATAGAAAAAAATAAAAATTGTGGTCACAGTCAAAGTTAAATAATTTATTTCCATTAGGCGCATGCAAAGCACTTTTGAACGTCAAAATTTACAAAAAATAAATAAAATTGATTTTAATCGCCCCTTCCAAAAGTTATTTTTCGTATGGAGAAGAATGGGCAAGAAACTCCATCGTCACTCCTTTAAAATGATATATTTGTTCTCTACTTGATGAGCTCCAGAGAATGACACCCCGCATGCCAATTTAATAAATTTTTATTGGTATTTGTTTTATAGCGGCAATGGAAATGCAAAATCTGTGAAATTTTCAACTGTCTAGCTTTTGCGGTTCATGAGATACATCTCGCTGACAGACAGACGGACAGCGGAGTCTTAGTAATAGGTTCCGTTTGGCACCCTTCAGGTACGGAACCCTAAAAATCATCTCACATAAAAGGCACTTTCGAAGGTCAAAATGTGCAAGAATACAGAATTGATTCTAGTTGCCTCTTCCAAAAGGTAGTTTTGGTTAGTTTCTTGCCCATTCTTCTCTATACAAAATATAGAGAAGAATGTACAAGAAACTCCACACTTCCACAGTAATATTTTAAAATGAATTATGTTTTATACATTAATTTTATAATTATACGCGAACACGATACATCGAATAAAATAACCTAGAATTAAAAACATATCCATACCCTACTACTATTGAACAGATGTAAACTCTAAACTCCCCCCTACTTTTCTTCATCGTAAACTTCCCGACTCGCTTGTCGAACTTAAAATTACAAGCTGCTCCTCATTAGGTAGCTAGACAAGTAATTCTTTTATCTGTGACGTCACTCGTTTCTATTTTCACAGGAAGACAGCAGACATTTGACCTGAGAGGTCAGGCGACCGGCGCTACTTTTTTACTAAAAACTTGGTGAAACTTCTGTACTTCGACAGCAGTTTGTTCGGGGTATGTTTACTAGCATAGTCTTTTCTAACCATGTAGAGTTACTTGTATGAAACAAGGTGTAAGTGATTTAAATAACTATTATGCTCATAAATAAAAAATATAAATAAAAAAAGATTTCTGGTTTACTCCAGTAGTGAAAGTTGTTCATAATGATCGCATTATGAACAACTTTCACTATTGGAGTAAACCAGAAACGGTTTTTTTTTCTGATGAAATCTGTTCATCTATTGGCATTCAGCATCTTTTGTGTTGTTAGTCTTTAGTCATTCTTGGTATGTGCCCACTGGCTCATCCACATGAATCTAAATGTTATACAGGGAGGATTTTTGAGATGGGGCAGCAAGGACAGGTATATATGGTAACGGTTTTAAGATATTGTCCCTAACTTCTTGAGACATCTTGATCCGCATTCACAGACTTTGAAAAAAATGCTCAATCAGCAAGAAAATGGGCAGTTTTCACAAATTTTGCCAATCGATTCTGCTTCAAGGATCAAAAAACTTTATGTCACCAGCCAAGGTCCGAGCACCAACAAAACCAAAAATCGCAAAAAACTCTTCCCACACATTTCGGAGGAAATTCAACTTCAGCCTACTCGTACAACAGACTGGTCGGATATAAACAAAAAAAAAAGTAACTTCCGAACGAATACACGCTATAATTTTATTTGCTTTGAGAACATAATTCAGATAGTTTGTTGCTTTTGAAAAAACTTTTTCCATACAAAAGTTTTTTTGCGATTTCTGACTTTTGTAGCGGACAGTCTTTTTTAACGTTGGCCGTACAAGTCTGAAAGTTATAAATTATTTCAGCTCATTTTTTTCTCAGAAAGTTGGAAATCACCAGCGACAACTATCTAATTCCCAAAGCAAACGAAACTATACGATTCGAAGTTTTTTTTTTTTTTGTTTATTTTCGGCCAGACTGTCCATTATTAAAAGTAAGTTGGAGTTCCCCTCCAACCAAAAGTATGGAAAAAGATTCTTGCGATCTCTGAATTTATCATCAATCAAACCTCAGTCGGTCGAGAGCTTTCTGATCCGTACAAGAAACAGGACCGACCGGCAACAAAAAAAGTCTTTGCGAAAACCACCCCTTTTTCCCGCCGACCGCACATTCCCTTCAAAATGTGTGAATGCAGAACAAAATGTCTCAAAAAGCCAAGGATAGTGTCCTAAGACCTCATTCCTGTAGCTACAACGGCCAAGGACCTTCACTCCACATTACAAACAGAAATAGTAAAAAAATAAAATACCGTGCCCTACATTTTGTCGAGTTATGCGAACATAAAAATGTAGTACCTCATTAGGAAAGTTCATACTAATTCCATGTATATACAGGGTGTAAGGGACAGCCCTCCGCGGACTGATGGGGTGAATTCAGAATATCTTAATAAGATGACCGGTAGTACATTAAATTATTTCAGAAACGTTATGGGAATCCAATAAACCTGAATTGTGTTATTAACTTACACGCAATGTACTCGTATCACTACTGTGGCAAAACGCACGTAGCGAACGGCAGCGCAGCGAGCTTTCGCACGCCCTTCCCGCACCCCGCGGTGGTTGAACAGCTGATTTTACGCGTAGTTCGTTAGAGAATTTCAACATCCATTGCTGTTTTTTATTTTATTTTAGCTGTTTTATTTAGATTAACAGAGTACTGCGTACAGAGAAAGTGATTTTACATTGAAATAAAGGAATAGTAACTGAAAACCCGGTAAAAAAAATGAAAATTTTCCTGAAATAATTTTCAGTGGAATATGATTCAAAATAAGGAGCTGATTGCACCCTCTTAGTTTGCGGAGGGCTGTCCCTTACACCCTGTATACTACATACTAATTACATGCTGTGATAGTATGTACTTACTAATTCCATGCTGCCATGTCATTATTCTAAGACGTCATTATTCTCGTTCTACATAAAACAATTCAGATTTTCCTCAACCGTTCGCACTCGCATATCGTACGTCATAATTGTCGGTCCATCGATGTCCTACAAATTGCGCACATCACTAGTTGTCCGTTTAAATTCCGTTCATGTGGACGTATGCGCGGACAAAGGATACCCGTTAAAATGGCCGCTCCTATATAATAGCGGGTTCGATGGAATTTAATCATAGTTTTGTAATAGACTTGTTTCGTACTCATATTAAGGACTTTTAGTGGAACGGTTTATTGATAAATAGTTCGGTACATGCATGGTTGGGCAAAGGCTGTGAACATTTCTAGCTCATTGAAGTTAATATAAGTAATGGATTTAAGTAGTCTGCTTTCTGAAGTGTAATGGTACAAAGAAACTAAGTTTTGTACAAGTATTATAGTAAATTTTCTTTCTAGCAATTTCTATGTATTTTTTATTGAGAATTGGAGTCCGGGAGACTTCAAAATTATTGAAAAAAGGAAAAGCAAAAACATATTGTTTAAAAATAGAGACAAAAGCACTGATTCTCGTACCAAACCGCAAGCCAAATCAATCTTGTCAATACTTCTCACCTTTAAAAACCCGGCTCCATTATAAAAATATTAATCAATATTTTATTATAAACTCAGCAGAGAAACTCCACGTTCAGCAATGGACATTTCCATCCGAAAACCGAACCAACTCATAAATCCCGTTGCCAGCAAATCTATGCTTCCCGTTACACATCGGTATGCAAAAATTCCCATATATAATAATGACATGGTATAAATCCAAAAAAATCTTTTGTTCAAACCTAAGTAATAACGGATATCAAAGACAATAACATTAAATCATCCCTTTTTCGTTTTTTTATAACCCCTTACTCCGAGAATAATCCTGGATCGTATATTTTTTTTCATCTGTAGCAGTAAAAGTTTCGATGACTAAGATTTAGGGATTGAATGAGCTCTTTTGTAAGGTTCTTTATTAAATCTTTACGGAAGGTCGTGGCTTTGTGACATGTCCCAAACAGAGCTATTGAAGACAAAATGTGAGAGTTTTTAGGTTAAGAACTATTTAGTTTTAACTGGGATATGGAGAGAGAGCGCTGGGTATTGGCCGTACAATGCAACATGCTGGCCCGCAGATTTTCAAAGAGCGACAATTATGTCAAGATAACACTGTTTAGGGCATATTGCCAGGCTTTTTATCTCTGCAGTCTGTTGACCAGATACACGCAAAAAATGTTTAGTGCCCTGCATGTGTAATACAACAATGCTTTTAGGATACTGCTGTCGCTGCAACGTTTCTGCAGCGCGCACAGGGATGTTCGTAACAGTGCGTACAGATGACGCCTTTGCGATCATGCGTAAAAGATCCGCGACACTACTGCGTCGGATGCAAGACAGCGAGTATTTTTGCTAGTATGACTTCAGGCCTACTGAGGCACACACAGGCTTCAGGCACCAGCTCTGCGCAATGCATGTATGTGCCAAGTGTCTCCAGAAGCTCTCATAATAGATATAGTATCTATTGGCCATTATGAAAATCGACACAATGGCAGTCAAGCTCACATTCCACGAGTCAACAACTATTATTATTATTTTGGTTTTAAATTAAAATTTTCTCAAGTTAGTTTCTGGTATTTTCAGAATCTCACGGGTGTTAACCAATGTGAGATTCTAGTTATTATTCTGAGAAGGTAAATTAATCTGTACTGCAGTGAATTTTTTTCTTTATTATTATTTATTTCTATAATAACATAGTTTAATAAATATTAACAAAATTATGAGTAATGTGCCTGAATAGAAGAATAAATAAATAATAATAAATAAAGAGCATGTATATATATATATATATGTGTCTATTGAGATGGCGATGGTTTATTTTTGTTTAAAAGTAAGGCCATTTTAATAGGTAACATTTGACAATTCATCAAAATTCAACAACGTTACCTTGTAACGGCGGCGGGGATAAAATAATATTTTTTTTTCGTTTTGTTAGAACTGCACAATTGCTTAACTTTTTTCAATTACGATTACGTATTTATTGTAATAATGACCGATACGAGTAATTTTACGATTTGCTTTCACTAATAAACCATTCTAAATATAATAAACAATTTCTAATCTAAAGAACTGAACGTCGTTACAATGTTGCGTCAGTTAACCCTTTTTCTTTTTAAACACTAGGGATATTACTCTAAAAATCGAAAGCTTAATTAAGAGGTTTAGAAACATCAACCACAAAGGTTGCAATATACGCCAATATCTGTCATTAATGTGAACCTTAATACACAACCACACGGCAAGTAATTACAACCCACAAAGATCACCACCAAAGGGAAACCATAATAACAGGACTACCCCATTCTGGAACAATCAGACTTCCTTAATAATACGTCAACTCGGCAGATGTCACAACAGCAAATTGAGGTGATTTTACTTAATCGCGTCAGCTTACACTTGATTTGCGTAAATTAATTCCAATCACTCGTGTAATAGGACATTTGTTCGCGTATTAACAAACGCGTGCTCGGACGTATTGCGTTCACTAAAGCTGCGTTTACACGGGTTACTATTGCGCGGCAACAGTTGATGAAGAAAGTGCAGCAATCTAGTTTAATTCCCAATAAAATATTGAAACCGCACATTGTGTCACCCTTTGTAAAATTTCTACTTTCATTACAAAAAAAACGTTATTTCCGAAGGTATTTTGACCAATATATTATTAATCCTTATCTGATAAAATATGTTATTAAAATGGACTATTTAATTAAGGTAGAACTAAAATAATCAAAAAACGATGTGGTAACACCGAAAAATCACACTTAATATATAGGCGAAAGATTGTGAGTGTGTATGTTTGTCTCTTCTTCACTCTAAAACTACTGAACGGATTTGGATAAAATTTGGTACACACATAGTTTATAGCCTGGATTAACACAAAGGATACTTTCTATCCCGATATTGCCACGGGATCGAAACTTATGCGGGTGAAACCGCGGGGTGCAGCCAGTTTAGAATAATGTCAAAAGTGACGTGAAGCGCGCTTTCATATAACTATTAACTATATTACGGTATATAGCTATATCCTTAGGGATATAACTATATCACGGCTATAACCACCTTACTGCAACATATACATACATAAACTCATGCTTTTTCCACATGGGGGTTGGCAGAAACTACAGAACAAGACTTGCTAAGATCCTTACATACCTACTCCTCTTCCTCCACATTTGACCAATATTACCCAGAGTTCAGTAAGCTGACTGTGTAAGCGCACCTTAACATATTGCGTTGCGTTAAGTATTAATTGAACACGTACGATCCGAGTTTGTTCGATCGATTCTAATTATGTTCTATTGTTTGGTTTCAATGAGGACATGTATTCAATGTTTGAGCTACGTTACGCATTGTTTTGTGATAGTAGTTTTTGAAAACGCTTTTCCTATGTCAGCGCTTAAAGTTTCAACCATGGACTTTTTGCGTTTTGTAAATGCAAAACAAGACTGTTGTAATAATGTAACCATGCTGTAAGCAAACTCGCGCTTTGTACGTCATGGAGTTGCTAATACCAACCCGATATATAATAAAATGTAACCAAGGGGTTTATTTCATGAACACCCAGAAACTGAATCTACTAGGTCTGCAGTCTAAGCAAATATTTCTCTTTATAACTATACTTTTGAGTAAGCTTAGCCTATCCGCTCGACCATTTGACAAATTCAGGAACAGCGCTGCGGTTGTTATTTTGAGACTAGTTTTAAAATAATAGGTCTTTACCTATGTAATTAGAGATTATATAACCAGCATTTTCAGATTTAATTATCTGTGGATTGACGCACAATTCGAAATTCAAATGAATTTTATTCGAAAGCCGTGTTAATTTAACTTCAAATTCAGTCATTTATTTTTAGATAGTTTTTTTGTTTTTGTGACATTGTGGTAGGTTTTGGCGCCATGGATAAACTGAAAATTCGTACAATTTTCGAATATGAGTTCCTACGTGGAAATACCGCTGCGCAAACAACACGAAACATTAACGGCGTGTACAGGCCTAACACTGCTTGCATAAACACGATCCATTATTGGTTCAATCGTTTTAATTCTGGAAATTTTGAGTTGAAGAACGAGCCTCGCGGTCGGCCGGTAACCATTGTCGACAGCGACGAATTGAAGGCGATAGTGGAAGCGGATCCAACTCAATTTACGGCTGAGCTTGCTGCGGGCCTTGGAGTTAGTGTTAAAACAACATTAAAGCACTTGCGTCAAATCGGAAAGATAAAAAAGCTAGATAAGTGGGTGCCACACGAACTAAGCGACCAACAGCAAGATTTACGCGTCGAAGCATGCATAGCACTACTGAATCGGCATAGAAACGAGGGAATTCTTAATCGAATTGTTACCTGCAATGAAAAGTGGATCCTGTACGACAACCGTAAGCGTTCGTCTCAGTGGGTGGACCCGGGTACAGCACCTAATCAGTGCGCTAAAAAAAAGATTACATAGGAAGATGATGGTGACTGTCTGGTGGACCAGTGCCGGACTTGTACATCACAGCTTCTTACCGAATGGCACAACAGTGACGGCAGATGTCTATTGCCAAAAATTGCAAACAATGATGGAGAAGCTCGTAATTCAACAACCAAGACTAGTCAATCGCTCTTCCCCATTGCTTCTCCACGACAACGCGCGAGTTCACACTTCACGACAGACAATCGCAAAGCTACAAGAGTTACAGCTGGAAGCTCTCCGTGACCCACCGTACCCACCGGACCTTGCCCCAACAGATTTCTACTTTCTTCAAAATTTAGAAAAAAATGTAAGTGGGAAAAAATTCAACACCCAAGACGCAGTACAAAACACTTTCGCTGACTTCATCGCCTCCCATCTAGCAGACTTCTACAGTAAAGGGATAAACAAAATGCCATCAAAATGGCAAAATTGCATAGATAATTTGGGCCAGTACTTTGATTAGCTGAAATAAAAAAAAATACCAAAATTTTATATTTTAAAATTATCATACAAATCTCCAATTTCATAGGTAAAGACCTAATACTAAGAAAAAACGAGCTCCGAATCAAATCCGATTTATTTTGTTCCAAACCAGTTTAATCCGCTACATATCCATTCCGCTTAATTGATAGCGTGTCGATGTGCCAAGACTTGGAGCTCACGTTATCAACTACTTAAGTTTAACTCTTGGACCCCATTTATCAGTGCAGCCTCCCCCGAGATTTATACACTGCACGCTCTGACGCTTAATAACCTCGTGTGGGGCGTTGGCTTGATGGAAATGACCTTCAGGGCTGTGGTCAGTGGAAACTTGCAAGATGAAGGAAAACAGTGTTTAATGAATTGAGAGCTGATGTAGTTAAGATGAACTCATGAGAAGATTAAGGCATGTTATGGAGCTCTTCTTTGAATGTCTTTTTTGGCGTGTCTTTGATATCTAAGCGGCGGCTTCGATTCAGATATTGAACTAAAATAACATATACCTGCTGCACTAAGATTTATACAATACACGCTCAAGCTCTTAATAACCTAGTTTGGGACGCTAACTTTATAGAAATGACCTTCAGAGCTGTGATGGGGTTATGCTTGGTCAGTGGAAATGTGCAAGATTAGAAAACTGTGTTTAATGGATTGTGAGCTGATGTGGTTAGGATGAGCGTATGAGACACCATTAAGAGACATTAATGTATTTTTATTTAAAACTATTACCACCAACAAACTTTACAAGTTTTTAATAAAATACATTTTCTTGCTCCTGCTTCTATTTCTAAAACCAGCAAGAAACTAAATGACAACTACACTCGAGAGCAATGAATCCGGGTCACTTAAATAATGTTAAAAATCTCGGAAACTAAAAATGATAGGTTAATGCAATAAATTGTACATAAAGAAAAAAACTGCTGATCTCTCCTTAAAACAAAAATAGGAAACATGAAATTTTTGAACTTTATTACGATTTTCTTGAATTTTAATACTTCGTATTGCCTCCTCGTGCTTCCATTACTGCGTTTACGCGGTTTGGCATGCTGTACACCAAGTTCCTTATACGATTTTGGGGAATATTCTCCCATTCCTCTGTGAGAGCAATTTTGAGCTCACGAAGCGTGATTGGGGGAGGGTTTCGTTGTTTTATGCATCTGCCTAGCTCGTCCCAAGCATGCTCGATCGGGTTGATATCCGGGCTGCGCGCTGGCCACTCCATACGAGTAATGTTCATCTCTTGAAGGTAGTCATTCACAATCCTACCTGTATGAGGTCGGGCATTGTCATGCATAAATATAGCATCCTCACCTAAATTGACCATAAATGGACCAACGTGATCATTGAGGATTTCTTCCACATATCTTTCGCTAGTTAAAGAGCCGTTTTCTATGATCACCAGCTCTGTGCGACTTTCAGAAGAAATTCCGGCCCACACAAGTACAGACCCACCACCGTAGGCTACTTTTTCTTCGATGCATGCTTGCTTGAATCTTTCCCCTGGTCTTCGATATACTCTGTGTCTTCCATCGTGCTTGTAGAGCATAAATTTTGATTCGTCGGAGAACATAACTTTTGACCAATCTTCAATACTCCAATTTACGTGGCTCTGGGCATATCTTAGTCTTGAAATACGATGCCCACGCTCCAATTTAGGGCCGTTTGCAGATCTAAGGGGTTTTAAGTTAGATTCAGCAAGCCGACGTCTTACTGTCCATGCACTTGGGTTACTTCCTCCGAGGCGTCGAAACTGATTTGTGAGTTCAGTTCCTGTAAGAAAGCGATTTCGAAGCATGGTGTTCACCAAGTATCGGTCTTCTCGTGCTGTGTTACACCTGGTTCTGCCCGTTCCTGGTCTGCGTAGGTTAGAACCAGTTTCTTCGTAACGTCGGAGAACTCTTTGTACTGTTGACAGCGACACACCGACAGTCCTGGCTGTATCGCGCTGACTCCGGCCGGTTTCCAGCATTGTAAGTATTCTGGTGCATTCTTCAGGCGTAAGCGACATAATTTCAGCTTGAATAATGAATATAGAGCACTATCAACATGGTTTATGTACCCACATAAATGACAGATTACAAACAAAAGCAAAACCAAATGCTGTAATTTCGTAGTTCCATCTTCGAAAGTGGCCCTTTTTCAAATTTGATTTTTTTATGATATAACTTTACAATAACTAAGAAGTTTTAATACCTTCATTTAAGGAGTATTACATTGTCTATTAAATACAATTTATTGCATTAACCTAGCATTTTTAGTTTCCGAGATTTTTAGGATTCTTTAAGTGACCCGGATTCATTGCTCTCGAGTGTATGTCAGAATCAAAACGCTATTCAGAAAAAACCATCAACGATTAATCCAATGAGTAGCGATCATTAAAATCATTCCTGCACACCCACGACAACAAGCCCCACAAAAACAAAGACGCGTACACACAGCTCCCACATTCAATACGCTAAGACTTGGCATTGGTGTGGCACTCCATTTATCACGCCACCGCATTTGTACGGCAGCGTGACGGCGTAAACGTGAACCGCCACAATTTACACTTGATATTGATGATTCCCTGGTATTGCCTGAAAAATTGGGCTTGAAAGCCTGGGGGGTTACGGAAAAATTGCGATTAAAATTTAGATCAGCTGAACGAACGTATTTAAAAGAACATTAATCTGCTGGAGATAATATGGCAATTATGTGACGTCTTATGTTTTACCTGCAAGTATACCTATGTATTAAGCAGCAGGTTTTTTTTGAGACATTTTGATCTGAATTGATAGATATTGATTTTGTCAGCAAGAAAACGGGCCGTTGTCACTAAAACTTTTTTTGATACCAATCGATCGTGTTTCTTATAAGGACCAATAAAATCTCAAAAATCCACCCTGTAGATACTCCATACAGCATGTTTAATGTTAGGTTGCGTCACAGGCGTGGCACACATGAAAATACTCAAGTGCGTCCGGAGCAACGTAACAGAAATAATATTACCAACCCCACTGCTGGTTGACTAAAAGAAGCTGAACTATAGTTAATTATGTGTGTGTTAATTATGGGTACATACCGTAACCATGTATGTTGTAACAACCAAGGTTATAAGGCACAAATCACGGAACAGCAAAGACACTTACTATTATGTTCTCTTAGCAACAGTGATACCTAACCTAACCCTTTTTAACGTATTTTAAGACCTAAGTATAAGACTGATCACTATAACTTACTAGGTCCCATAACTACTGCCCATACCAAAGCACTAACAGCAAAATAAATTAAAGTAACAGTTAAGAACCTTCTACCTACGGATCGATATATAACCTCTTTGTGTAGTTTCTGACCAGGCAGCGTCGAGACAGGCAAGCTCTCGCTTCATTTGTCAGCGTCATTCGACGTGACTTACAGCTGACTGGTGCTGTTATAGCGTCGATAAGTAAAGGGAGAATTGTCGGTAGTTCTGTGAAAATGTTGGTAGGTATATTGATTGGTAAAGAGCATTGTTTTACTGTAGACGTTTCAAAGAGAGATGAACACAAAAATGATCTCAATTTCAGATGAGTAGGTTAATTTTAGGCATCATTAATTTGGGACCAAAGACAGTTTTGGAGCAGTACAAATACTTATATTCCATCATCATTACTTACGTCTCCTATTGTTGCAAACTTAATATTTAGCAAGTGTAAATCAAAATAGAATTAGTATACATACTCTAGGATTAGGGGACTTTGAGATAGCTGCCTAGATTGATGCTGTCTTTATTTATCCACGATTCCGCTAGATACAAATCTATCAAATCGGTGGGTTGGCTTTCCTATTCGTAAATCCGTTCAGTGTTGTCCTGCACTTGCTCGATGACACTATCGTGTCCAAAACTTCAAAATATACAATAAAATCAACCAGGACCTATCAATTTATAGACTTACCCTGCATAAGGTCAAGCAGTCTTAAGCCATGGCCACTGTTCTTCAGTTACGAAAAAACAGAGCAAATTCTAATAACTCTTTCGTAACACCAATTTCTACACTATGAGAAGCACTCAACTTACCATTACTTGAGATCCAATCAATCTTTCCTGAAAATTCAATTTTAACAAACACACCCACACACACACACAAACTACACGCACACATACAATTACAGGCTATTTCTAACCATTTTTTGATTGCTTTGTAATATTTTAATATCTTTTTATTTATCCATAATCTTACTGCATAAGTTTTCAATAGTATTTCCTCCCGAGAGGGGGCACTGGCTCTTGTAATACAGGATAACCACCTAGCACAGATGTCGGGGCCTTCACACAATTTGTAACCACTTTCTTATGTAATCAATTATTATACATTTAAAACCTGACCAGAACTCAATTTCCACTCAACCAGCATCATCATCGTCACCCTCTGCTAGGCCTTATAGGCCTCTCTTACGTTGTGCCAATACCCAGCACGCTCCTGTGCCAGCCTCATCCCGGTTTTGCCCAAAACGGCAACCAACAATGTCGTCCATTCCATGCAATGATAGGCATCTGCCAAGGCACATGGGTTGATATAAATTTAGTCTACAACCTAAAAGAAAACACTCGCATATTCTATTCAAATACTCATGTTTCCGAGGAGCCCTAAAATACCGTGTTTCACTATCAAGACTGAAGCTTGGCCGTGCACCATCGTGCACTCAATTTGTCAGCGACTCGTACCGCAAAGCATTTACGGCGCAAGCGGTGAAGCGCCGCAGTTTAGCTCAGCGCTGCACCGACACCGGTCATTTGTTTGATTGGGACACCAGTGTTTGTGTTAAACAAATTCGGTGAATTCTTTATTTGGGTTCGACGATTATTTTTATAGCTGTGCGGCATTTAAGGGGCGAGAATTTGTTTTTGATAGTGCGTAAAAGTAGAAGGGCTAGTAATTTTAAATGTAACAAAAGTTCATCGAAGACCTGTTTTAAGCCACTGCCATTTCACACTTATTTTTGGTAAAAGTGCTCCGGTGCCTTCTTAAGATTTGACTGACTTAAATACACACACAAACACCACGACGAAACTTGGACTTATTTATCTGTTATAGTTAAAATACAATGAAATAGCTTAGTCGTTCGATTTTTCTTAGTTTCATAAGTGGGATAATTACAGGATCAAATTATACTGACAATACTCAGAACCCTATATTACGCATTTCCTGATATGACTATGTTAAATTGAACATAATTAGTGCTTATTCTACATGAGCACTGATTTATATCAATGATAAACTGATGTAATAAATTATGAATAATTGCTGTAATCGAAATCAATCATAGTTGGCATATAATGTATTTACATTATATATGTCAACTATGATTGATTTCGATATTCAATTTTGTCTGTTACAATAAGATATCTTAACTTATTAACGTAAGTTTCCAAGATTTAGTAGAAAATTATAGATATGAAATTATTCAACTACACAAAACTTTCAAGCATATTTGCTCGTCAAACGCTAGCTTGACATGTAAAATAGTTTGAAAACTCTACACTGAACATTCAATTTGTAACATTTTTATTCATTTTCGTCACTGGTTGATCCAGAAAAATTATCACCAGTTGCACTGTCTTCGTCGGTTATCTTTATAATAAATTAATGTTCAATAATATAGTCAAAATGTACGTCTCTTCCAAAGTCATCCGTTATAATTTTCTTTCGATTGATTTTCTATTAAATGTTTAAACATTTAATAATACAGTAAATATACGTTCCTGTCTTTTCTAAATGTAATATTTGTAAAAGTAATGGTTTTATTTGGTCAAAAAAACGGCTAAAAACGGTCACAACACTACAGCAACGAACCCAAAGACATGAAATTAAGGATAAGAATAAGAATAATTTATTGGTCCAATTGTTACAAAATAAAATTCAGCAAATAATGATATTGTATACTAGGCAGCGTCTGTATCTTGGGGGTCTGATTCATTTATGCATCATCTTTTTAGCGTATCGATGATAAAAAAATCTAATAAATTTGGCACAAAATTTTGCGGCGCGATCTCTGCTTACTGACGCAGTCAGATCATCAACTGTACAGGCGGCGCAAGATGGAAGGTGGGTCATAGTCTGTGGGGAGATGCTGCATACGCACTTGAGATCTGAGCCGTCCATGAACCACCATGGGAGATTGGGCACCAATCTACACCAATCTTTGGAGATTTTCTTTACTCCGGCCTACTTGGGTTCATTTCAAAGATAAGGTGTTCATTCTATTTTGGTTGTGTAAATGAGTGTTTTACTGTTTTCATGAGCAGACAAAACGAGAAAGGTACGGTGAGAGTTTACAGTATTACAGTCGTTCACATCTAAAGCTGTTTGGACAGCGTTCTTGTTAAATCTAATTTGGTAACCCTTGTTCAGTTTTATCTGTTTTTGTTCTCTAAAACTCTCAGGTGACTAGCGATAATCTGAATATTTCAAAATTTTCGTCTCTATTAAACAGTGCCTGTCATGAAAAGGAGACGGAAACGATTACATACAATCTTGGGCCTGAATGCAACGAGACGAAAATGGCGTGAATGAATAGATTTACACTTATGTGTCCCTCGCGATCCATAGTTTCAATAATATCCAATCAAAAGTCAAACGTGTGAGCGACAGTTATGCAATTTTATGACAAATATTTTTATGCAAAATATAATATCCACATCAAGAGATGTTCAGTTGATGCAAAACAAATTCAGAACCATGATAATGATTTATAGTTTTACTATTCTGTATTTGTGCTAATTAGAATAACCACTAACCAACGCAACCAACAAAACATTCCAATATAACACAATAATCGGAAGGCTCTCAGACTAATCTATTATTTTATCTACAATCTATAGCTGTGTCATGCAAAGAATTACGTTAATGCAACAGAACCAGCCAGTCACCATGATGTGGCGGCGTTCTATCATTTATCACCGTCTAACTATGGCTGAGTATCGTTGGAAAGAAAGGGATATCTAGGTAGCGAGGTCTAGAAATAGAGGAATCGTAGCTTTGGATGTCGATGGATAAAGTAACAGATATGAAGAGTACCAATGATGTAAAGATGTAGCAAAATATTGGAAGTGATTGTAATTTACAACACCGACCGCCACGGTCCGTTGTAACATCCAAGTAGTTGAATAATACAGCCTGTAGTTTACATAAAAGTATTGTCTACGACAATTACGAAGTCTTCACCAATTCGTATTTTATTTTGTAACACTGAGATTGCGCACTTTTTTACAAAGTAATGTACCACCTATTATACGGGTGATGTGATGACTCAGACAATTCAATAATTATGACGCATAAAGGATTACTTATCAATTATTACTTTTTCGTTCATGGTGGCAATGTCAATTGGTGTTTTTACTCGTGATCGGGTTTTGGCAATTATTTTCTGCGTTTATATGTAAGTTACTGACCTCCGGATGCGGCGAGCAGGCCGTGCGCGCGCAGTAGCGCCAGCAGCAGCAGCGGCAGCAGCGGGCGGCGCCGCATGCCGCGCGACACCGCTGCGCCCGCGCCGCGTCGCCGCTCGCCCCCGCGGTCGCCCTCACCTGCGAGAGAAGGAAAAATAAGGGTTAGTAATATTCTTTATCCAAGAATTTGAATTCTTAAAATAATAATTCACATTCGAGCACGAAGAAAACTGTGACTAGTCAAAAGTAATTAAAATATGATGTACTTTACGTTCATTAATATTGTTAAGGTGAGTAGCCCGCAAAATTCAAATTTTCTTACGTTTTTTGCAATTTACAGGTCTGCCGACCTTATCAAATATAGGTAGGTATTTACTGAATTACAACCATTAAAATCATCATTCATGTCAAATCCCCGTGCCCCACTTCGCGACTTTGTAAAATACTATAAGTAGATACCTTTTATTAATGAACAACATAAAAAAATTACAATACCGAATGAATCCATTAGTAACACTTCGATTATTTTCTTCAAATACACTGGAGACCAACAAAAGGAACCCACAAAAAAAAACATTACAATATCATTGTTCATTACTATTCACATGGAAAAATCTGCTCATTCTTTCAAGGTAGGTATGTATTACTTTAGATTGGAAATTCGATGAAATTCCATTAAATATTTTTGCCAAGGGTTTCGGGAAAAGAATTTCTCAAATATCCTGTTCGATCTCAAACAGTTTGGGTGTGGTTTTAGCATGAGAGGAGGCGAGAGCGATTTACATTTATTTGTATTATTACAAAGTTGTGTCATTTACGTATTTGAAATTTTCAAAGATTATTATCGAGTATCTTCGTATTCGAGACACTTTCTGGTCTTATTTAACTAACATCTTATTCAGTAGTCAACATACAAAATAGTAAAGGTTCTTCTTTTATAGAGAGGGAACAAGCAATGACCAGTAACACCACGCATGCTCTCTGCCAGTAAGTGAATTCTCACGGACTTCATCATTTCAGCCGAAAGACATCCACTGGTGGACATAGATCTCCCCAAGCGTCGGCACACCGACCGGTTATGTGCTTCTCGCAACCAGAGTCAGAGCAAGGACTCAATTTAAGGCCACAAGGTACTTTTGAAAGGACTTTTCACACTATTATACTAAACGTTTATCACTACCGCAGTTATTTATATCTAATACCTATTATATAGACCACGGTACGTTATTTTACCTTTCAAATAATAATTCGGTACTTTAATCTTATGAAATTAAACATCCTTGATGATAACATAATAGACTGATATTAATATAATACACTTTATTAATAGGTATTTCCGTTATCAAGATCATTTAATATGTAGGTCGGTCGGCTATTTTTATACCAAGATATTTTTATCTAATAATATTCTAAGAATCCTCCTTTGTACTGTTTTTCATTAGAGTAAGTAAGAAAAATGTGATACTCAGAATACATTTGCAGGTTGGAGTAATGGTCAAAGATTATTCAAAGCATTTAGGACGTAAATTGCTAGGCTTTATGAACAAAACCATCGCGAAGTCTTCTAACAAACAACATTTTCACTTCACTGTATATACTTATATAATATTGTTTCTTTAGACTAGTACGTGTATGCACGTGGAAGACTATACAAGATAAATATTTTAGAACCGTTGGTCCATAAATCCTTATATTTAGATCATCCCTGTGACTCAAAAGTCTTTAAATCAAAATACATTCCCACACTCCATAATCGGGCCACCGTGAATAGGTATCATAACAGTCTAAAATATCAAAATAATTATAAATCAAAAAAATATTTACTTAAGCAGTTTAAAGCCTAAATTCTGGCCATCATTTTGGTGTCATCATGGTTCTAAATTTGAATGCACGAACATTTAAAAATTTACAGATTTTTATACAAAAAAATGCAAGGTGACTCGATTCACGTGTCTGGAAGAGCTATCACCATGACAACTCTTCAAAATTCACAGTTCCTGGTCGTGCTACCCGGAAATCATAGCGCATATTTCAAAAAAATCTTGCCCAAACAAATTAAAAAACAAATCACTCCGACTCTTTGCGACAACAAAGATAGGGCCCCCTTCGAACCTCGCACACCCCATATTTTCTTTTTATCAAGATAAACCCAAACATGTTTGTCCAAATCAAATGCCGTATAGAACGTCAAATCGAGTTTGTAGCAGATAGAGAGAAAAAAGCTCGGTACAGAAGTGGTACATTGTCTGAATCAATCGGCTGGGCTCAATATCGGACAGTGGAGTACAGCCTGTTGTTTGTAATTGAATTGTCAGTTTATTGGACCCTGGACGGAGATCGGACTTCAGCAGTTGAGGGAAGAGCGGCAGCGGGTAGTGCCGTGAAACTTTTTGATATAATCTTGTTTGACGTATGGAGTTTTGAAAAATAGTGACTATATGTTCGTATTCTTGTTGTTAAAGAAACAAATGGGTGATTTCAGCTTATGACCTAGTTAATTGCGATATATTTACAGGTTGTTAAAGGACTGTGGTCCTTACACCCGTAGCAAATTTATAAACTACAAAAAAAATCTAACTATTACAATTTATATTTCATGTACCTACGTGAGATGTACCACCGTCAGCTAAACATTATGCACCTTGACATACAGTCATAATTATAAAACTGCCATAGTAAAAATCAATGTCCAGAATTCAACCGCCTTCATTTGAAATCGTACTCGCACCCTCTCAAAACTTGCCCCGACATGCGACCCTTTGGTGAAAATCACCTTCAGATAAAAAAAAGAGATTCTGTAAAAAGGTCCCGCTCCTAGGGGCTCTAAGACATTGTTGTATAACTGTTTAACACACTTTCGGAGCGACCCTACCAAAAATATTTCCATAATATTTTGTCAAACAGCGAATCAATGGCTAGAGATTTGTTGGCTGAAGACGGCAAAATTGTTTTGATAAAATCTTCGGTTGTGTGCTTTTTCTTTTGTTGGAGATGGGACGGGCCGGACTACATAAATAACAAGTAGCTCGTAATAGCTGTACACCAAAAGGCTTGTAAATATTTAGACAGTACTGCTACAGTAAGGATATCTAAGGACGAATTTGAATGTTGATGAATGATAAATGAGTGTTTTGAGCTCATCTATCTATGTTTATATATCTAAATCTATGTTTTGATAAGAATAATAATATTGGCAACTAAATGCCCTAATGATTTAATAAGAGCCTTCAAAAGAAAAAATGACAGCGTCGACATTGATTTTTTTTCGGAACCTTTTATCTAATTACAAAAGTTGAGAAAATAACTTGTAAAGTAGAACTAAAAAAAGTTATGAAAAACGCCATCAATCTTCATTACAACTGACTTTTATGACTAATATGAGTAATGACACTAAACGTCTTTCGTCCAAATAAACTAATATAAAAAGAAATTGTTTTAAGACAATTTATTATGACGAGAAATGTTATGTCTGTGGAATGGTTTCAGCAAATAATAATGGAACAAAAATATTATGTAAGAGTCATATTTTTCTATCTGACTAAGTATTGAATGAAAATATCAGTTTCCGGTTAACTCTCATACGTTTTGATAAAGGTTAGTAAGAATAAGAATAAGAATCATTTATTTGCAGAAAATACAGGTTTTACCAGTTGTAGAAGTTGGAGGTTTAATGTACAGTCCATATTTTGCCTATTTAAGGCATGCATTAATTTTACATTAATTAGGTACCTACTTATTTTAACAAGATAATATAGGTATGGAAATGTTTTTTTAATATATGTACACACATAGCAAAACCTAACCTAAAAATAACATTATACGTAATAACAATTCTGTGTATATAATAACAAGTACTGTGAACTTGAACATGTAGTTAAGCACGCGCACTGCCCACGTCCTTTTTATGGATTCTATGAAATAGAATCGGGTATCATTATTATAGCAAACTAGAAAAAGTTATTTTATTCAAGAAATCTAGAATAGAAAGCACTTACTTGTTTAATAGGACGGAGCATGTTTTGTTTTTCAAGGAAAATGTGCTACTT
The DNA here is from genome assembly GCA_963853775.1 of Xanthia togata. Taxonomy (NCBI): domain Eukaryota; kingdom Metazoa; phylum Arthropoda; class Insecta; order Lepidoptera; family Noctuidae; genus Xanthia; species Xanthia togata. Next base: position 2,263,802 of record OY970802.1, on the reverse strand, counting down.
ACAACTAAGAAAATTACGAACTGTCCAACATTTTTGAAAAAACTGATGGTCAGTAAAGTATGACAAACGACTACATAAAAGAAAAGAATATACTTGTATGTTTTTTATGAAAACAAAACCAGGTCATAAACAAAAATCCGTCTCAAACCCAAACTGCATACAAACGCCCGAATTCTTCTCATATAAAAAAGAAAAGACTGAGTCTCCACACGTTATTAGGCAAATCACCTCTTACTAGTCGAAGCTGACTCGACTCCAGACCTGATGTATGGCTGATGAATTAATCATATTCGGCCAAAGCCTCCATCTATGTGGAAATGAAGGAAAGATTCTTGAAGGACCAAACGTAAGACGCGACGACGCGGCTTATCAAAGGACCAACGATTTTCGGGATTGTCAGCGATATTTCTTTTGTTTGATTGAGGAATTTTGATGAGTCTGTCGGGGTATTGATTTAAATTGCGAAGGTTTTAATTGAATTTGTTAGGCTGATAAAATGATCCCAAAGATATAAGCCATACCCAGTTGTACGAGTATGCTAACACTTGGGGCAAGTTTAGTTGGTTATTCAATCAAATCACTGCTTATAGAACATAATTTCAGTTGCCAATGCTATTTATTTTGAGTGATGATATCGAGGACAGAATTTAGTAGAACAAAGATTATTTTATCAATACAGACTCTTTTTCTGCATCGTTACTGAATGAATTCTTCGCAGTCAGTAAGACACTCGGTTTCAAATCTCAAACCAACTGAAACGCCATAATACAGTAATATCTCATCAGGTGAACTATACAGTAATAAAAACAACAATAAAATTTGAGCAATAAAGCCATTATGTGTAGTCAAGAGACGTTATTGCCATTATAGTGGAACAAAAGACAGAAGTTGGCTAATAACGCCTAGTGAGTATGTTATGTTATGTGCTGCAGTACGACTAATACAAGTTGCTTAAGATTATTGTTTGTTTTTGAATACTTTTCATATTTGAATACATTTTCACCAAGACACAGGCTGTCACTAGTTTGGAGTTTTCTGTTGGTTAGAATTTCATGCCATGCTACTTGTGTGTTTGTGTAAGTTTAATAAAATATAACATTACGCCCTGTTGCCCCGAAGGGTTAGGCAGAGGTGTACCTATAGTACCTACACCCACATTTCGCCAGTTGCGCTTAAGTCCCATATGTAATAGGGGACGACTATTTACATCAACATGGCACAAATCGAGACACCGGGCTGCTACTGAGAAATTCATACTTAAAAAAACCCTATCTCTCTTTCCTGATGAGGGAAGGCAGAATGCCGGGTGCAAAGATCCTGACATACTCCTTTTGCATCGTCTACATTCATACATCGTTGAGGTACTACGCACCTCACCTTTTCATCCGACTGCCGTAGAAGGAGGGTAATGTTTTTTTACGAAAGGAAAGTATATACGTAACAATAATTGTATGTGTTTGTCTTATTTTGATCAGTGAGTGTACGTTTGAAAAACTATATTTCGCTCATGATTGTCATCAGAAAAAGATATATTTGGAAGGTATTCCCCGATACCCTAAAAATTCAATCACACCTTTTATAAAAAAAGACATATTTATTATACAAATAGAGAAAATCAATTTTGTTTAACTAGATTACAGATATCAGTCGAAAAGTTAGGCTTGCCTACAGATCTGGTGTCAATCCAGCCGTTTTATCGCCTCTCGTTTGATCCTGAGTACTTGCCTAGAACTTTTTGCTAGGATTGGTCCGCCAAATTGTCTGGCACTTGAGTTTTTCCAAGTCTAGTTTCTAGGTGAAGAGATATTCTTAGATTTTTCGGCGAGCTTGAGTTTGACATACTATTTATCATATTTTGGTCTTTCTTGCGTTACTTATTAGAGTGGCGATTGACGTGTGAAACTTGTCATTTTTTTTAAATTAAACATTGAGATTATTTTCTCAGAAAAATTAACTTAATTCAAGTTGTCATAAACGTAGAGCGAATCGACTTATTAATTCCGTTTTTTTTTATGTCACCTGCAATTCTATCTGCACAATGGCAATAAAGTTATATATTTAGGTAAGGCGACGGAGAGGTCTATTTCTAACTATTTTCATGAATCAAAATTAAAAGCTTCTATAATTTGGTAAAATATATAAATTTCGGCCTTCCTAAATGTCGCCTAAATACACTTCCGAAATATTGTTCATCTTTTAACTCTCTTATGGCAAGGTGCCAGTGTCGGACATAATTACGATTTGAGCTCAGGAATGTGTTCAAGAGCTGCTAAGTTTTGAACTGCCAGATAGTTGTCACAACAGTCTTGGTCGTTTTGAATGTTATTGCCGGCTATCAAATAATCTATGATGGAGTTAATCGATTAGAAAACCGTTTTGTTTTAAAATAACTTAAGATTAGTGTTAATCGAGAAATTAATGTCCGAATACTTAAACGTAGCTTAGTTATAAGTCATCGTTTAGTCCCATGCAGTTTGTATCACGCTGTCACCATAGTGTATTGTTGTGACAGAAAACCTTTAATTAACAACTTGAGGCTTAGCTTGAGTTTTTGGCCGTAAGTCCGCTGTTCACATTGTTGTGGTAAAAATCATGTTAAAGGTAGATAAAGACAGGCAATTAGTAAATAGAATCAGCCACTCATAATTAAATAGATCCGTTACTTTAATTTTAAGATCGGGACCATTATTTATAAAAAGTTAAGTAGTGAAATTATTTTTGTTTTTTTTTTCAATGTTATATATGACTAGCTGCGCCCCGCGCTTCACCCGCATAAGTCACGATCCTGTGGGAATATCGGGACAAAAATAATCCATGTCCTAACCCAGGTCATAGTCTAGTCATGAGTAAATTTCATCCAAATTCGTTAAGCCGTTTTAGCGTGAAAGCGTAACAAACTAACTCACTTTCGCATTTATAATATTATTTAGGTAGTCAAAATCAATTTATCAATCATCAAACTATCAAAACACAGCAACACAGATATTTTTTCTTCTGATAAACGAGACTGACCATCATAAAAGCACTCCATCTTCTTATTATAATGGTGTTGTATTTATCTCGTGAGTGGAGGCGCGTGACGATGCATATATTAGCTTTGATTTATGGAGGATGAGTAATGCATAATTAAACAAGTGCAATTCTGATAAAAGTGCCTGTATAAAAAATGCTTGTCAGAAAGAAAATATGATCATTGTGCCCTTGGGTTAATCAAGTATATGTATGTAATAGGAGGTTGCTAGCCCTAATTCATTTTAAAAATATTTTTATCACATCTTTTTAAAAAGAGCTAATTTGTTCTTCGTAAACAGGAATTGAAATAATAGGGGTTAAGTATGAAATTGCCGTTTTATTTTAATGGTACTTTGAATGTACATAGAACCTTCATGGTTTGAGATTTTTGAGTGAAACTTTTGTCACATGGTACCTATGAAGTTCTTCTTTTAAAAAATGTGCAACATTCGATTATCGACTTTCAGTTGTTTTTTTTATTCAGCTTAGACAAGAAAGATGAATACATCAAAAATTCGAGTTATTTTTGAATACGAGTTCCGACGCGGAACTAACGCGGCAGAAACAGCTCGCAATATCAATGTCGCGTTTGGAGAGGGGACTGCTAATGAACGCACCGTGCGATTTTGGTTTAAACGCTTTCGTGATGGAAACTTTGATTTGAAGAACGAACCACGTGGAAGACCGCCCCACACAGGTGAATAACAATGAATTGAAAGAGATGGTGGAAGCCGATCCGAGCCAAACTACCCAGGAATTACCGGCATGGTTTCACGTTACCTTACCAACAATATTGACTCATTTGCGTCAAATCAATAAAATAAAAATATATGAGAAATGGGTGCCTCATGATTTGACTGGTCTGTTTTGTTGAATCGATACAGAAATGAAGGAATGTTGGATCGAATTGTGAAATTTGATGAAAAGTGGACTCTTTACGATAACCTTAAGCGAAAAATTCAATGGCTGACCCCAGGTCAAACGCCGCAACAGTGTCCTAAAGCAAAGCTTACCAATAAAAAGGTAATGGTAACTGTTTGGTGGTCTCAGCATGGTGTTATTCACTATAGCTTTCTCCGATCTGGTCCAGCAATAACGGCAGATGTCTACAGTGCCGAACTCTGAACAATGATAGCAAAACTAGCAGTGAAAGAGCCCCGACTCATGAATCGATCTTCACCATTATTGCTCCATGATAACGCGAGACCTCATACAGCACGAGAAACCGTTTTATCTCTACAGGAACTGCAATTAGAAACCATTCGTCACTCTCCGTATTCGCCAGACCTTGCTGCAAAGGACTACCATTTTTTTCGTAATTTGGACAATTTTACACGTGATAAAAAGTTTTCTTCTCAGGAGGCAGTACAAAATGCTTTCACTCAGTTTTTCGAATCTAGATCACGAGAGTTCTATCGCAAAGGCATACATGACCTTCTTATTAGATGGCAGCAATTTATAGATAATAATGGTAATTATTTTGATTAAATATATGTTTCTATTAAAAAAAAACGAATTTCAAATTTCCAGTACAAATCGGCAATTTCATACTTTACCCCTATTATCATTTTAATCCCTAAAGACTCAAAGTGATTCGAATTTGGAATGTGGATATTGTTCGTAAAAGTTCAAATCACCAAAGAGATCAATCACGAACCTTGTAATTAGTAGTTCAAAAGACAGAGAAAAAGTGTGAATTTGGTCAAAATGAAAATCCAAGATGGCGTCATGGGTGTCGTGTTCATAGGTTTAAAGGGTGTTAAATCCGATATGAGGTCAAAATGGTAAATCCAAGACGGTAGCTACGAAAATTTCAAATGTTTTATCATGGGTATCGTTTTCATAGTTTTTAAAGGTGCTAAAGTCGATAAAGAAGTCAAAACGTACATCCAAGATGGCGGCTACGAACATTTTGTTTTAGTTTTAAATCATACGTGAGAGATAGGGGTCGGACCGCAAACGTTTTTTTTTTCTAATAGAGGGTGATAAAAAATAGAGTGTTCACCTCGGGAGCAACACTATTTTAAGCTCAGGTGACGTACTTTGAATCCCTCGCTGCGCTCGGGATTCTACTTTAGTGGATTATTTAGTGGTTGTATTTGTATTTGTGAAAAAATACTCAGCAGTCGTATCAACAACTCAACTTAAATTTACAGTATTTCAACTACAATGTTAAGTTTGTTCTTGGGATAAATTCATCCCAACTGTGGAACCCTTCATTGTGCGTGGTCCGACACGCACTTGGCCGGTTTTATTCACTTTTAAGTATTTTAGTCTGCTAAATGGCAAAATCCCACCCACACACACCCATCTCACACAATATAAATAAAATACACATACTAATTTCCTCTTTTTCACTTCTTCCCCCGTCGGGGAATGATGTTATGTTAACACACACTTCTTGACTTCAAACTTGCACACTCATCAAGCAAATTTAATTACAAAACCTCCTTCATTAACACACATTCCAAACTCAAAACAAAACAAAAATAAAATCTCAATTACCGAAGAGCTTACATCAGCATCCGCATCCGCTCCGCAACTCAAACACAAGTCAGGTGCGAGCACCAGATCTCGTGTTGGTCTTGGACCCGAGTCTAATGTAATCGCAAATACATTACACTGATGCCTCCAAGTTGGTTTAATTGAAATTGTTCGAAGTGTGCTTATGGTAATGCTGGTGTGGCGAAACGCAACTCTTGAACTACTCTAAAGTGTTCATTCACACGTTCTAGTATATACTTAGGCTTGGAGATTATAGTGGTTAGTGTCTGAAGTAGTTGATAATGTTGGAACTAAGATTTCGTAAGTCTACATACTTGATACACACACATACATACATAAACTCAAGCCGTCTTCCTATGGGAGACAGAAACTACAGAACGCCACCTGGACGAGCCTTACAAACTCCATTTGCTTCGTTTACTTTCATAGTATTTCTCTGTAATTTGCAGCGTGTAACTGTTTTTTCTTCCTAATAAATAAAATAAAATACATCTGGACATTAACACATGGTCGGAAAAAGGACATAACGTCACTATGTCCTTCTAGGGGTCCTTATACCTTTTTTTAGTCACCTTTCATCTTCTCAACATGACCAAACCATCTAAGCATACTCTTTTCAATTTTTGTCACTACATCTATATCTGCCTAGCCTTTTCCCAACCATGTAGGGCTCAGCTTCCAGTCTAACTGGATGCAGCTAAATACCAGTATTTTACATGGAGCGACTGCCTATCTGACCTCCATAACCCAGTAACTGGGTATAGTATTATGGTAGTAGTTGAGACAGAGCGCTTACAAAAATGGTCTAAAACTGACAACTATTAACTAGCACCTTATCATTTTAGAAGATAGAAAAAATTAAATAAAAATTTGTTCTCTACTCAATGAGCTCTAGACAATGATACCACAGCAAAAAATTCTAACCCTGGCAGGGTTAGATGTTCAAATTCAAATTTTTATTGTATGGAAACCTCCTTAAATTTTTAGTTTTATTTAAATTTTATTATTTGTTATTATAGCGGTAATAGAAATGCATAATCTGTGAATTTTCCAACTGTCTACATGTTACGGTTCATGAGATACTGTTCGCTGACAGACAGACAGACAAACGTACAGTGGAGGCTTAGGATTCCGTTTGGCACCCTTCGGGTACGAAACCCTAAAAAACATCGCTTGAAAAAAAAACTTTAAAAAGAACGCCCTAAAAATAACTTTAAATAAACAAGTGTAGTTTATCGTTACTCACACCTTCATCTATTCCGTGCTCACACCCCACGAATGAAGGCTCCCGAAACGCTAGAAAATGTTCCACTAGAGTCGCGTCGCGCCTGTCTGCAGGAGCCTTGATACAACGATATACCCACACCAACCAGTCAAGTACAAAAATGATACTTATTGTTATTAAAAATGCTTTAAAATTCACAGTCGAAATAACACGAAAAGCAACAGCTAACGTCCTCTGAAAAAAAAATTCATTATTTTAGCGAAAATAAAAGATTTCTTCCATAATACTGCCAACAAAGAAACTTGTGGCTGCGGACATCTCAATAACATTTAGGGTGGTTTTTCAACAGAAAGTAGCGCAACATTTTTGTCGTTCGGAAATGTACCAGATATTTTAAATGATACGCTTTTTTTGTGTCGTTGTTTTTACTTTTTTCGGTCCTCCGGTAGCCGTGTCTACCTGAGAGTTTTCAAAGTTATGTATTCTTGTTTCGTGTGTAACTTTTTCGCAGTGGATGTCGTGTAAGGGACAATTAAGATATTATGTCGAAGCAATGTGGCGGTTATTTGCAGGAACAATGAGCAACTTTCAGCGGTGACTTTTCTGAAGTATTCCAAAAAGATGAACGTAAACGAACCTTAACAAGTATGTAAGGATCGTAGCAAGTGGCGTTCTGTTGTTTCTATCTACCCATGGGGAAAAGGCGTGAGTTTATGTATGTCTGTATCAAGTACAGTCACCATAACCACACGTTATCATCCCTATATTCAAATGACATATCTACAAATATACAATACAAATTAGAAGTCCGTAGCGCTTCACAAAGGGGGCATTATTCAGGAGCCGACAGACAGACGACCATTAGCGGATTGAGAGCGGCACCGCACTGCTGTACCCGCTACCTGTACCTATTGGGGATTGTGGGAGCGAGAGATGCTTAGAGATATGAATAGAAATAATGATACGGTTATTAATACATAGATCAATCAAATTGTGTCCTAATTTCATAAAGTAGTGGAAAATAGTCAAAAAAGGCCTCCTCAAAGTTAATCAATCATATACTTTGAGGGGGCTTATTTTGGAAAAGCGTATGAGACTTTTGAAGCAGGTTGATAAAAATGAATTAAGTGGAAAAAATACGTGGTCCCCCAATCAAAAGAGATTTACGAATCAGAAAACTTATCGGGCTTTAAAAAATCGACCAATGAACTGCTTTCATTCACTTAAGAAACAGACAACATTTTGATCTATACGAGCCAAAAAAAGCTGTCAACTCCAGCAAAAGAACTCAAACACGACCAACTCCTAACACAATACAACTTGTCAAAGCAACAAGAATGTATGTATAAATAAAACATTACAATAACTTTGAAAACTTGTTGTAACAAGTACAAATCTTATTTGTAACATAGCAAGCGTCGTAACACTGTAACCTAGTTACAGTTCCAGGCTGTAACGTGTCTATTGTAACCTTCTGAGTCTGAACGAAGAATTACGCAAATTTTGTGAGTATGAAACAACTGTTGTGGAAGAAATGTGGCTTAGGAACTTTTGTTTCGTCTTCGGAAGTGCGCGATTTTGGATGGAAAACTTGTTTGTGTCAAGTTGGTGTTGTTCGGTTGGGAGTTTTATTTAGTAGGTTTAAGATTTGACACGAATGTAAAATTACTTTTAAAGTGTATTAAGATACAGTAGATTACATGAATTAATTTGACAGACACAGACGTTGATTACAGAGTTGACAAACCTATGTGCTGTGGAACTAGGTACTGTGTTTAAATTCCGAAATACGTATTGTTAACTCAGTGGTTTAAATTATATGCTATGCCCGTTATATTTTTTTAACATTGCACGAACTGCATCCCTTTTTTAAGGTTTCGTAGACAAATGGCAAAAAACAGAACCCTTATGGATTCGTCATGTCTGTCTGTCTGTTTGTCTGTCCGTCTGTATGTCACAGTCACTTTTTTCTGAAACTATAAGAACTATACTGTAGAAACTTGGTAAGTAGATGTATTCTGTGAACCGCATTAAGATTTTCACACAAAAATAGAAAAAAAACAATAAATTTTGGGGGTTTCCCCATACTATTAGAACTGAAACTCATTTTTTTTTTTCATCAAACCCATACGTGTATCTATGGATAGGTCCTCAAAAATGATATTGTGGTTTTAATATATTTTTTTTCTAAACAGTAATAGTTTGCGCGAGAGACACTTCCAAAGTGATAAAATGTGTCCCCCCCCCCCTGTAACTTCTAAAATAAGAGAATGATAATACTAAAAAAAATTTATGATGTACATTACCACGTAAACTTCCACCGAAAATTGGTTTAAACTAGATGTAGTAAGTAGTTTTTTTTTTTAATACGTCATAAATTACTTGCTGCTACGGAACCCTTCATGGGCGAGTCCGACTCGCACTTGGACGCTTTTTAATATACCATTACCTGTACCTTTTTTTGAGGTTACAAATGGTGAGATGAGGTGAGTTAACAAATTCAGCAGTTACATAAATTGACATCCTCAAGAGGTTTACAATGAAACAATATTAAAGGCAGCGTGTACAAAATGATCCAGGCTATAATGCTCAATGCAGATCCACTTCTCTTCGTATTTGTCTTCATAGTGTGATTTAAATACTCCTTTTGATTGCATAATCACTAAATGGCCACGAGCATAGCGGTTTAATAGATCTTAGCACGTCAACAAAATTGCTTGAAGTCTATGAGAAGACATCTCCTCATAGCCTATCTAGATAAAAAGGCCACTCTAAGCTGAAATATGGCAGTCACATACTTTGGGCAGATTTTACCAATGAAACTGAACGCGATCAGCACATCTAAACTAAGTTCCAGAACTGTCAGTGTCAATATTTTTGTGAAATATTGAGACTGACAGTTCTTGAACACAGTTTAGATGTGCTGATCGCGTTCAGTTTCATTAGTGAAATTGGCACTATGTGTTATTATCATAGGTTTGCTTGGATGATAAATATCTCCCGAATCAATCAATCACGTTTACCCTAAACGTATTTAAAACATCGTTCTTCTTCTGTCGTTCGTTTGAAGAAGACAGAGACAAAATTATTTTTAATATGTTTGACGCTAAACGCTTTAAGTAATTTGTGGTGTTGGCGGGCTTTATAGACAAAAAAAAAAAACTATTCTAATTTTCCACCTCACCATGTCATCACCTTTGCCCATTTGTCATAGAAATAATGTACAAAAAAATTACAAGCAATTGCCGCTCATTTCGTAGCCCCGACATCTCTTGAGAGCCGTAAGCTTATTAAAGATGTCTCTACAAGGACTGTCTTAATTCAACAAACGAGCCTATTATTATTCCTCTGTACTGTTTGGTAACTAAACGATGCCGACGAATAGTCAGTAGGTGTTAAATCTCTGAAGATTGAAGATAACTACCAGAAAATTGAGTAAGTACCATAATGTTTTATTTCGGACCCACAAGTAGGTTTGGTTAGTATACACCCGACTTAGAAACTAGTCTTTGTACTTATATCTACCATGAAAACAACACAAACGATTAATTACTACGCCACAGTGGCATGTAGGCGTATCCAATGTCCCAGTATAGGGCTGACCCATCTACACGCTTTAGATTTCAGGATGCTTTTGGGGCTGGCACGTACGCTGCGCATAATAGAAACGTAACGCTTGAACTTGTGCATAGCCCCCACGATTGGCTATACATACATGTACGCCCGGCAAATCCTGGGCTGTTAGTCCCGCTAGCACTTTGCTGCCTGGTTAATATTATAAACACGGCATAAACGCTTGCTATTGCAGTGGAAGCCCAGCGGTAAGCGCCCCGACTTACGAGTTGTGAGCGTGGGTTCGAACCCAAGCAGGCGCTTCACTTTGAGTAAATAATTTCATGACCACTGCTCTCAAAACGGTGAAGGAAAACATCGTGAGGAAACCGGCACGTTCTAGAACTAAAAATTCGAAAACATGTGATTTCTAACAATTTGCACCGGTCCCGCGTGGTAGATTACAGCCCACTCTGTCTCGATTAGAGAAGGCCTATGCCCAGCAGTGGGAACATTATACATAGGCTGATTAATATAAACGCTATTCAGTACTAAACGAGAGAAGACTCTTTTATACGTTTAAAGAACATAGAGATCAATCTAGCACACACTTAAGCCCCAGTAGCACACCTCCGCTGCAAAACCTTAGCAGCGAAACCGCTGTGGTTAAATTCAATAGACTCGCGTCATTCGCCGCTACTGACATCCGATTCGAGTAGCGGAACATGACGTGAGTCTATTGAATTGAACTACTGCGGTTTCGCTGCAACGGTTTCGCGGCGGACGTATGCTACCGGCAAGTAAGTGCACTGTTGGGTATCGCATGTACCTTAAGTTAGCAAAAGTGATCCATTACATTATAGATAGTGCAATCCACGACGCCGCGCCCCACTCCGCTCCACTCCGTACTAAAGTACAGCTTACAGTACAGTAATCGCGGAGTGGGGCGCGTCGTCGTGGATTGCACTATCTGTAACGAAACGTAATCAGGAATTTCTCAGTAGCAGATCGGTGTCTGGATTTGTGGCAATAGGTTCGCCCCCTATTACAAGGAACAAAAAATCACTGACAAAATCTGGGTGTACTATAGGTACACCTCCTAACCCTTCGGTGAATACTCGTGATGTTATTTTATGTTATGTTACAATGCTCAACATGTATAACTGAAAGTACATATTACAATACATAACTGTAACAACATAATGTATCGGACTATCTGGCATAACAACAATAGATTACGGAGTTTACAGTATCCCATAACTTTAATTGCCAGATGGTAAAACCGAGGCTTATAACCATGTGTCAGTTATATGTTCTAATAAGGAACATCAAATACGTTTGAGATCAAAGACTGAAACATCCGGTATAATAAAATCATAATAACAGAACACTTCGGTAGTACTTGAAACAGCGTTAATGTTTAATCGACCTGGCAGCACAAATGGGTTACAAAATTAATATGCTCCTGTAATATTTTTAGATGGGAAATATTTAACTGATCCTCTAAAAAATTATTGACCTTCTAACGATGCATACTTTTAAAAATAATGTACTCTTTTTTAAATTTCTGTGATTTTCCCACAGTTGGTCGTGCGTAACTAAGGTAGGATATGCCGATATCTAACTGGTTGGTTAGGTTAGATCCACCGATCAAAATGCGAATTATTGGAGGTTCGATTAAATACAAAACTTTTTATTTAAATGCGTTTTGCGAGGCTAACCCTAGATTAGTCTGAATTTACAAGTAAGGTTTTTTGCAACAAAAGGTTTATCTGATAACACAGGGCACAGTCACACTAAGACTGCGGGTAAGCAACCTGCGACGAGGAGCGATGGATGAGCGCGACGTCAACGGTACAAAATGTTTCCATCGCCACCGCTCCGCTCGACCGCTGGTGTCGTGCCCGCAACCTAAGAGGGCCTTCCTTTGCATAATTTAAATATGTATTGGTTCCAAACGATCTACAAATACATACATAACACTTAACATCACGCCTGTATTCTCCGAAGGGATAGCTAGAGGTGTGCCTATAGTAAACCCACATTTCACTAGTCATGTTTAAAAGTCCATTAAAAATAATTGCCATCAAACTGGCACAAATATTCTACAAAATATTCCCAAAATTATCATCGAATTGACGGCGACATCTAAAAAGCAATAAATTAAATCCTATAATGACTCGTTAACCGATCGCTGCATAGTTTACAAGATACCCGTAAACATCCCTCAGCGCCAAACCGCACCATTATCATTTAAACCCATTCGTACCCCTATTTACCCCTATTTGATAACTCATAGCTCAAGCTAGGGGGTAACTTTCCACCCGCCATCAATAAACGTCGGAGGGCGCATTAATTACAGTGCTCAGGTGCTCAGAAAGAGCACGATAGAACTTCTAAATAAATACGGGTATCTATCAATCTGCTAGCTTAGACATTTTTGTAAAAACAGGCAGGTTTTTCGCAAAAATACCGGGCAGTTAGTGTTCTTTTTTGAGAGGATTTTATGGGTTATGAGAACTAGGCTGCCATGAAATGGGGCAGCTTCAAATTCCGATCCGTTTCATATTTTTGCAAAGTAGATGCTCAGTGACATAGGCAAGAAAAACACGACTAGAGTGACAATTTCGTAGACTGTAGGTAGGCAAAATGTAGTAATTTCAAACTAACATTTCAATGAAACTGGACGTTGGTATATAATGTCCAAAATCCTACGTTAAAATATTAAAAAAACTCATCTATGGGTGAAAACAAATTGTAGCACAAAAGCATGTAACTCAAGCAGAAAGACCAAAGAGAGTCACGGACTAAACGAAACAGGTTATCACACAAACGCAACACCTGAAACAAACACGAAACAGAATCTAGTTGAAATAAACCGCTTTAAGAATATTTTTACTTTTAACTGAACAAAACACTTCCACCTTCTTGCATGCGAGATGTAAAAGTAAAAAACTTGTTTTATACCAAGTGTATGGAGTTAAAATAGCGAGTTGCATTCTAATTAAGTAGCGCCTGAATTTCTCGCGACTCACGTTAGCTAGGTGCAGTGTTGATTTACGGGTGTGTGATTACGGGTGGAAGTTTGGTGCGGGGAGGAGCGGATGTGGCTTTTGAAGTTGCTGTCATCGGTGGGGTGCTAACCTGTACATACTAATTGGAAATTCCTTCTATAATTTAACACCAAGATAACATCACGGACCACTTAAAACCAATATGAATCGAGAGGACAAACAGATCCGCAGAAAATAGCGAAATAGATATAATTTCACAAAACATCTAAAAACATAGTTGAATATATGCAAGGAAGTAAAAAATCGCTCCGCTCATCGTGTCTGCACTCCGGTAAGTAGAATTTCACGACGCGACATTTTATAATGGTAAAAACTTCATCACCTTATTTTATTCAAAACCAGATGTTTTTTTAACGACACTGTCATTATGTATACATAAGTCTAGGCAGATGACTCCCATTATGTACCTACACGTACAATGATAGCGTTATGTATTTTGTGTATTGAGTTTACGAAATAATATATTTTTTATTTTGTTACGAACTTAGCTGAAGGCGAATGTACGACTGACAGGTTGATGTTGCCAGAAAAAAAGGGGGTTAAAGTCGTAGCTTTTTTTTCCATTCTGTCAATCCACGATCAGTTTTTTTTTACTTTTAGCGTATGAGTTGGACGTAAATATTGGCGGGAAGAGCATGACTCCAGTGAGCCATGTACTCGGTATTCGTGCTTTTAGGTCCACACAGGTGTGGGTGGACTACAAAATGTCTTTCCTTTTGACTTTTCCTATAACTTATATACTTTATACTAAGTTGTTTTCAGTGCGACAGCCAAATTGTTGGGGTCTTTCCAGTCTTTCCTGGTATCTTTTTTTGATGTTTTTGATCTCGTCCATGACGGTATTCGTTAAAAACTTATTTCTTTCTTTTCTTATTGCATCGAGTAAGCGTAAGCAGAAAGCACGTGCCATTCTAAAAATAACCAAGCACATTTTTTTAAACCTGCCCCAAATATTCCACGGCACATCGCAACACTTCCCCAAAAACATATCTCATCTTGCATTTTCGTCAAAGGAGTACCTTATTCCCCCATCCGTCGACATTTCTTGTATTTTTTTACTAATTACTCACACGTGTGTAACGTTCCTGCTCAAAGATAATAACAAGGTTGTTTTACTCGACGACGTCATATTTTTCTTGCGCAGTTTTGTTATTTCGTTCGTACTTGCTTTTCGAAGAGTTTTGATTTTGTATTCTGACCTATTTTTCTGTTACCGTGTGGGAAACGGGTGTGTGGAATTTTATAAGAGCTATTTTGTTTCAATTCATTGTAAGATTTTGATGGAGTCTTTTTGGTATATAAAAACTGTCCTAAAATTTTACAAGTTTTATTCAAAATACTGCCACTGTAATGATAGCTTTAAAACAATATTGATGAACTAAAACTCCATTCACGTATTCTATATAATTCTATAGAATCACAAACATTATCTAACAAAGAAAAAGTATGCAAAACACGATGATTTATGTATTACTACATCAAAATACACAAAAACACTCGACCAGATTAGATTCACCATTTCAAACGCTCACATTTCTCATTACTATCGGCACATAATTCGGTCCTTGGAATCAAATTAAAGGCATCTTAAGTTACTCTCTACCATGACACATAGACTTTGATCTCAAATCTTTTGATGTCGGTAATTATACTATTTACTTGCTTGCAATCATCAAGTGAAACACACAAATGACACCGTTCCGTGTAAGTATGGCTGTTTAATGGAATTTATTATGAATATATTCTTGCTCGATTTTGGTAGAATAAATTATAAGAAGCAGGTTAGAAATAGATTGATTAGAGAGACTGAGGATCGAGTTCAGTGGAATGAAATTAGAGACATATATATATATATATTTAAAAATCACATAGAAAGAATGACTGTCTACATTTTTTTTAAATCCTATTCACCTGCCTATATCTAGCAAGATTGCTACAATCTTGACTTTTTCGTTAATTGCTCAGTATTGCCCTGACGTCATGATGGTACAACTCAAATGCCAAGAATTGTACAATTTTAGTGGCCCATGTAAGCGCCGCACTAATGTTATGTTACCGCACTTTCTCCAAAACAGAATATCACTTAGAGGTACCAACTCCCCCTCCTTTCGCGAACTCCAATATCAGCATGTACTCCTGGTATCATTAACAACACCTCGATACTCAAACGTCGGTTTAATTAAAACTCATATGCTTTACTCAACCACAACGAATGAGCATGCCATGGAATAGAACCAGTCAAATGTTAACGCGTGCCGTCAAATAATATATTCGGTTACATCCAAGAGCTGGGATGGAAATGGAACTGTTACTGATATAACTGTTATTTAGAACGGCTTTGCGATCACTGTTATTCGGTATTGTGTAACAGTCAGGGTATTTTATTGGACGTTGTCGTGTGGCAGAAAGAAATAGTGTGTTCTAACTTTAACTTGGGTGTAAATAAATATATTATGCTGACCTGTCATTTTTCTCTAGTCGTATTTTTTTTTATCGTGAATTATATTTATATTTGGACCTCCAACAAAGGAGACACATACACAATATAAATCACAATATTTAAAACGGTTCATTTACGTGTGCTCCTTCAATTCAATAGGCTTCGGTAATAAATGATTTCCAAAAGAGTGTCCATGAAGTTTGTAGCCAGTCCTTAGAGATCTACGTTTTGGAACTGGCAACTAGCATACACTTGCTGACTAACTGACCGACTCTGGAAATTAAAAAGTGCCTTATAATGCTTTGTCTTTTGTAATTACCTACGTTTTGTATTCAAAACCGTAAACCTGTCATAAAAATAATGCATATCAGATCATCATCACTGTTACTTTAAAACACGTCCTTACTTAAAACACTTTGATGTGTCAAGGTATGTACAAAATGCGTGGTGTTGCCAAACTCGTAATGAACCGGGTAAAATTAACCCCTACGTCTTGTTACCCAGCAGGAATTTCTTGTATTGAATTCCGTATATTGGATTAGGAATTTCCACTTTCGGCTTTGTGTCCTCGTTAAGTTTGGTATGCCTGTAATTTCGGCTATTGAGTCGATAGCTAATCATAAATCTGTTCTAATTTACATAGTAATAATGGTGTACGTACTCTTGTTTAAGAATTGATTACAGTGATGTTGAAACCTGTTTTTAATAAACCGATACTTAATCAGTTTTTTTTAAATGATGTAATTGAGGTTTTGCGAATGTTATATTTATTTTTGATATCTTTTACTGTTTTTAGGGTTCCTTACTTCAAAAAGAAAAAGGAAAAGAAAAAAGGCTAAAAAAATCCAGCTTCTAAGTAAACGCAATAAAAAAATATGGCCATTTATGTGACATATTTAGATTAAAAATCTACGAATAATATGTGATAAATGACATACCGCCCTAAGAATAAAACAACATGAGGGCAATAGATAAACCAATGCATCAAGACATAACAAGCAAGATACGACCTTTATTGAATAAAAAAGATGACAAGAGACAAAATTATCGGAAAAAAAGAAATATTTATACAGAAAAAGATCATCTCTTGCCTAACCTTTTCCCAACTATGTTGGGGTTGGCTTCCAGTCTAACCGGATATAGCTGAATACCAGTATTTTACATTGAGCGACTGCCTATCTGACCTCCACAACCCACTAACTGTGTAATCCGATTGGTAAGACTGGTACCTTTTAAACCCTTTCATCATGTCGTGGTTCCGGCGTCAAGGAGGACGCTTCGAGAAGATCCTCTGCTGCAGAGTGACTCACGCCTACCCTACGCTAGAATTAACAGAACCTGGAACTGGAGCGGTCAGTTGCGGGCAAAGTCTGAGACGGGACCACCATCATCCAGGAGACAGTTCAGGCCAGTGTTCTCTACCCATTCTACCCTCTGCAATCAAGTTTGAGACGGCCATGGAAGTTTAGGCAATAAATAATAAGTTTACTTGATCTGAGCTCGTATTATTTACAACCCCTACATACCTACCTGCTGACAACCCCCTTAAGGGTAAGTGTCACAGTGGCACTGGTCTTGGTAAGACTGGCTGTCAGACTTTCGGGCTTCTGATGACAGTAAGCAGTCACATATATAGATACTCGGAAATAAATCAAAACCTACATGGTCCTTCCCGCTGACGTAGAATCATGAAATTTGGCAGGAAGCAAGGTCTCTCACAGCACAAGTAAACGAAAAAGTCCGAAAATCGATATTTTGGAGTTAAATCATTTTTTTTTTGCTGTTAATAACTTATTTGTAGATGGAGATTGACGTATATCGATGTATGGAAGAACATATTTTTCAACTACATAGTTAAGTTTGTTTTTGGAATAAATTCATGCTAACTATGGAACCCTTCTTTACGCGTGGTGCGACACGCACTTGGCCAGTTTTGTTTTGTATCTTCAGCCTTACTTTATTGATCAATAAACTTGCGATTTTTCTAAGTCATACCCTAGCATGTACCATGTAGATTTCTATAGTACCCATCGCAAAACGTATTAAAATCCGAATTACCATAAAAACCAGAGGTGGTGATAGCCAAGGTGACCGTCGGACTGCCAATGGGTCTCGAGTTCGAACCGCGCGTTCGAGCGTATTGTATAATTATCAATTGCTTCTAAACCGGTGAAGGAAAACATCGAGAGGAAACCGGCCTGAGAGATATTTCTCGGCGGCATGTGAAGCCAAGTCAGAGGCCCATGGGCGGCTTTTAAACTCTGACACCAGGTTAGTCACTAACCACACGAAAAGAAGAAAGACCATAAATACCGTCACCACCAAAATAATAATTTAAACACATTTAAAAACACCGACATAAAATTCTAGCCACAACAAAAACGTGAAAAGACAAAATGAATTATACAAATAAAGTAAAAAAATCCGGAAACAATGGGATTACCGTTTCATTTGAGTAATGGGGTTATAATCCTTCACGGAATTTATTTTCCGTCTCCCACAAACTTTTATTTCTCTTGGAATACGTCCAGGCTTGTAAACGTTGTCATTTTTAATAACATGTTTATTCCTCTCCCGGCCTGTTCTGTGTGTTCATGTTAATTGTAATGCAGTATCCTAATTACGTAATACATGATCAATCGGAATTTAAATCGTTTAGAAACAAATTTCTAATCCATTGCTTCATAAGTTCGAAAAAGAAATCTGCACGACAACTTAAATAACGCACCGAATTTTGCTGAATTGTCAAAATGAAACAAATTTATCGTAATCGTTTACGAAAATGTGTTGCGTAATTACGTAGCAGGTTTTCTAGGTCAAAGATAAAGTTAATTGGCCAGCAAACTGGCTCAAAAAAGTTCATATACGCTTTGTTAATATCATTTATTCCTACATTTGGAAGCACAGTTAAAAAAGTTACGCCAAAAGCTGTTAAGCCAAAACATGACTGTGATATAATGTAACATCTTACATGCCACGTGTGTGTAAACTCATGTTTTGGACAAATAAATGATCATTTCTATCTGGTCTTAAAGATTTTAAAGGTCAATCATAATTTAAATGTAAAGACAAAGGTGAATGTGGCATTCACCATAGAAGCGATACTGGCAAGGCCTGAACGCAGAATAGATAATATGAGATCGGCACAAGGGAGAAGATGGTTCTAGGGTTCATATCCGACAAAGGATCGATTCGAAGTATAGATTTAGACACCAAAATAGAACAATATCTAAAGTAACACAACCAATAATTCACACCTAGCTTTGACATTAGAATGAAAAGAAATTTATTTTTGACTCAGGTTCGATATTCACACAAAAAACAAAAAAAAAACAGAAATAATAAATAAAAATAACTTAAAATAGTATTGTGTACCTCACGGCTGCGCCAAATAGGGCCAGTTCAGCATAAATGTCAGACAACTAGTGCCTGACGCTGGTTTTCAACTGGACCTTATGTGTGTGGACATAGACTAACGAATACAATAAATACTTTCGTGCACAAAGTTAAATTTTAACCCTCAAACGCGATCGATTTTTGGTAGGCGGTAGGTGAAATTCCATTGGTTTATCCAAGGGAATAATACGTTCGCCGGACCCAACTATTTGGCGATACAAAGCCTTCACTAAATGCCAGGTGAATATTTGTACCGCGGTGGCAGGGTAACGTGGAACTCGGACATAGATGCGTTGTTGTACCTTGGTTTGACGAATGAAAGTTTTGTTGGGTAAAAAGATAAATAGGGATCTAGTTTCTAGAAACAATTCCCCCTATTATTGGAATCAGAATTAATTGGAGATATTTTGGTAAGAACTTCAATATTAATTTGATAATCAAAAGTTTTGATATCAATCATCTTGGTATGGCTTTAGTTTGGACGTGTATCATTGTCCGAATCCGGCACTGATGTATGGAAAATATGAAATACATGCAAAAACTTTCAGAAAAATGTACTAAATTGTACATTTTAAAGTCATTTGCATATGTTAGCATAAATAAATGAATAAACAAGAAACAATTTGGTAGATGCGCACTGCGGACCATGCATGTGCAACCTCTGTTGACGCATAAACTGTGCTTAGTACGGATACCTCAGTTGATTTGCTGTCGGTCTATAAAATCCTTCAACAACACACTTAATACCTATGCTCCATATTTTTACCCACTAATGAAGCAACAAAACAATAGACAAAATTCCCGATAGACATTATCGCAGATAAACTCATCTGCCGTCAGAAATATCAAACACAAAACAAGCGCTTCCCACACGAAGTCATTGAATTGAAACCCAATTAGATTAATAATATAATCAATCAAGCCGTTCCACACAATTGAATCAATACGGAGAAGTACCAAATTCAACCCAATATTGGTACCTGACCCGTCTAACCGTTGATATGGGTACCTTAGGTACCGTCTTCTCCTATTGGAGAAAGATAAAATGTATGAATAGTGGCGGCAAGAAATTGTATTTTTGTAAGAATAGGTACTCGAATTCTTTGGATCAAGAGTTTTGACGATCCTTAAAATTACTGTTTTTGAAAATATTGTGACAACACAGCGTCACTATCTTATCCTTTCTTACTCGATTTTCTGAAATAAGAAGATTTAGATACTGTGATACCTCGTTTCATGAATTTACGAGAATGTCGTGATGAAAAAACACAATAGCAATTTGTTCGGCTAGGAAATTGAACCCAGGAGTCCAGCTTGCCACCGGTACACAAAAATTGTATAGTTGGTCTGGCCTACAGGTATACCGAATGGGCCACAAAACCAATAATAATTTTACTACAATTTCCAAAACCTTCTAGAAGACCTTATAATTTCTCGTGGGGCTCGTAGAACGAGACTAAAGGTACAGTCGTAAAAGAAAAGCAACGTAGAAAACGAACAGTAACTTGTTAATAATAATAAGTGATGCTTTGTGGACGTGTACACTGTACTGTACCTACATTAGATATTTCTAGAACCTTGGTGGTGCCATTCCAATAATGAAAAACCCATTGTTTTTTTTACCACTACTGTTGCCAATGTTCTTGTTGGCGTGATGTTGTTTGGTTGACAGAAACGAATTTTGAAAAAAAAACCTTGTGATATTTTTTTCAGATTCCAGAACAAGTAAGCGAGTAAGTATAAAAATGTACCTAAACTCTTAATTTTTTTTTTTTTTTTTATATAATTGCTGTATTACAAAAAACAAATAACCAGATGCCTAAAGATAACAAAAAATATTTGCGTTTGTGTGAATATCTACAGACAAAGATGAACGCTCGTTATCCTATAATATTACTGGCCATAATTTATAACGGTATTAAAAGGTAAGTACAGCACTTAGCCCCACGACCTTTCCACGACGAGCTCTATTTACTAAACAATATGAAGACGAGAGTCTAAAGTCTCAACTAACAAATAAACCTTGACGCGAGAATTAAATTATACTATAAACAGAAGAAAATATTCGCAAAAGCGCTCTTAAAATATCTAGATTCAGGATAAATATCTTAGCCTGAATTTCTCCCAACTCTGGCTTATGTAAAACGAAACAAACTCGACGCGGAGGAGTAAAAAGGCAAGGTACCATTTTATTTAAATGGCGACATTTCTCTGATATTAATCAACAAACAATATGTAACGGACACATTTTTGGTGTCGACAAAAGCTGTTAATTTTGAGAAATCCATGTCAGTTTGAGCACTGAATTAATATTCTTCGGATAACTGATGAGCAAATGATTCTTTTGTAAAGCAATCTACCAAACAAATACCCAAAATATTGGAAACGAAGCGTCAAAAGCACCGATTTCAACATGCCGCTGTTATTTCCCGCTGTTCATTTTACAAGTAGCCTTCAACACCAGAGGGCCGAGACAAAGTGACATTCTGTCAGCGATAACGATGACGGAAAATCCAAAAATGTATGGGACTGACATAAACTATCGAAAAGCTTATGAAAATCCCGTTGAAAGTCATTGTAAAATACGAAATGCTCTTATAAAGGTCTTACTCTTCGGCTTTCAAACAAAAAGATATAAAAAACAATTTTCTCAAGATTTATTTAGCTTTGTGTACAAGTTGACAAATCTTCAATACAGTATACAATCTAACACTAATATATATTTACTATGTACAAGTATGTAGGAAAAAAAGAGAAGAGCTCAATGGCCATCAAAAAATTCGTCCGCATCGCTGTCAGCGGGAAAAGTGACCAAAAAGCTGACAGCATTGCCACGTTGGATGGCAATGCTGATACTTTGTCCTAAAAATGTGCCAGCCCTCTGGTCACGTGAAGAAGCGTCCAACCTCATGGCGATGTCGGGAAATAATCGGTGAGCACTCGGACCTCACGGCATATTGAAAGACGATTCATAAGATTTGAAAGGCGAATCGCTAGCCTCATATTGTTTCTCAATTATAAGTGTTAATGTAGTTTAAGATAAGCGTATTTTGCAAATTGTTCTTATGGTAAATAAACATAAATATAAAAAAAACTATATTTCCGAAACATCTCGCGAGTACATATAACAGTGTGTACCTATATAAAAATAGTAATAATAATCAGCGCACACAGTGATCCGGGCGCACGTGACCCCACATAATCAAGCCGTCTCAAGTGAGAGCAGACCGCTCCGCTTAGCGGTGCAAGCGACGGGCAATGAGCGTTTCTATAGAAATAATTGAACCTAATTATTGCGTAATGAGAAGTTAGCTTTGTAATATACCACCCAATAGTAAAAATTGAAGACTCTTCAAGGGAAAACTTTATCAAATTTACGGGTATTACAAGACAAGCCGTATCAACAGCTCAATCATATTATATGAACCCTTTCCCATTTTAATCTAAAGATTGTTATTTGTTACTGAAACTGAATTCATCTGTCATAAGAGCACATATGGAATCCAAACAACTTCTTGTTTCTTTATTTCACGAATTTTAAATTTATTGATGGAATAGATATAATTCATGGTTGCTGAATACAACAGTGCTTCGTCCACTGAAGAGAAATAATTCATATAAATTTAGCTTACTTTAATGCAGACATTAATAACTAACCTGTACTTCTGCCAAACTTAAGTGTGACTGGGCCGGATACGTTTGCCGTATGTCAAACGAGTCATGGGCCAAACCTACCACCATGTGTGTCCCAGAAAACGTCCGTCGACATCGAGGTAGACCCAGGAGAAGATGGGAAGACGAACTTTACAGGATTGACCCACACTAGCTCAAGACGGAGAAGAGTGGAAGAAGAAAGAGAGGCGTTTGCCCTGCAGTGAGACAACACAGACTAAAAATAAATAATAAGATTTCAAACACAGGTAAGCACAACAGCCTAGTCTAGTAACTAAACAAAGTACCGCCATATGTTTACAGACGCTCCTCGTAGACAAATAGTGACGCCTACAGGCAAAACTGAGTCACGTGGAGCGGTCATGTGCGATACGATCGGAAATAACTTGGGGTAAGTGAAAACAAACCAATCTGGAAGTTAATATTGTTTTATGACAAGGAGGGCCTAAAGGGGCTAAATTATAATCTGCTAAGCGGCTTTACTTGAATCATCGATTGATTTGCCTTAAGTTTTTTTTTTCTTCTCAAAACACAAGACTACGCCTTAATCTTGGTGAAGATAGAAGAAAAAAAATATTTTATTAAAAACGATCAGGAACATAGTCCAGTGTGCAACAGTGAACGACTTACAGCTGAAAATGATGATGACCAGTATAAGCACAATAAGCATGATTAGTCTTTAATGTTTCCACTGCTGGGAGGCTCCTGTCTGTGAGAGGGAGTGGGCCATAATCCACCACGCGGGCCCAGTGCGGTTTTGTAGATGTCACATGAGTTCGAATTTTTGGTTCTAGGACATGCCGATTTCCTCCGGCATGTCGACAGCAGTGGTGATGAAATAAATTACACAAAATAAAGCGTCTGCCTGGGTTCGAACCTACGTCTTACAACTCGAAAGCCGCTGCCGTTACCCCTGGGACACCACTGCCCTCTGACCAGAAATAATAAAAAAATAAGGTGTTAGTCTTGGTTCTTTAGGCACGCTAGCACCATAAATAATAAAATAACATCGTTCCTTTTCTGTCAATAGTTTGAAGATTATAGAGATATGATGATGTTTTCCCGTCAGTAGGGACTGGTCATCTCTTGTCTGCCACGGCTTATTTTAATTTTTGAATTGTTTTTATCTCTTTATTACTGACGCTTTTTACGTGCACGTCTTTTTACATTGTTCTCACATTTATAATTTCAACATGAATGATGTAACCAATATTTTGTATGAATTAAAAGAGTGTCCGTGGAGTTTCTTGTCCGTTCTTCTCCATAGGAACCTACGCTTTGGAATGGGCCACTAGCTTCATATTTCTGACTGACTGACCCCTTGACAATTCAAAAGTGTAAATGGTTTAATTGAAATAAATGCTCTGAGTTGGACTTTATATACGTTTTTGTATATACAAATTTAGTGATTTTTGGTGCAAGCGGACTAAATGTGTCCTGATATCACTTCCCAGGGTACACCTCTTGCAAATGTATGTCCTGATATCACTTCCCAGGGTGCACCCCTGGCAAATGTATGTCCTGATATGACTACCCAGGGTGCAAGTTACCCTGCTACCACACTTTTCTGACATACTATTTCTACCGTAACATCAACTACAAGCTAGTTTTTTACTTTCTTTTTATTGGGGATTAAATTTATACGCTGGATAAACTTCTTATTCTAATGATTGATTATTAAAATAAAATATAATATTCTAACCTAACCAAAACTATTTATTATAACAACCTAAAATATTATGGTGTCGAAAAATTCCTCCGCATCGCTGTCGACTGGTAATGTACCTTAGAGACTGGCAGTATTGCCATGTCTAGCCTGTAGCAAAGGTAAAAGCCAGACCTTGAAGGGTCACGGGAACTGTCAACCAGCCATTTGGAGATTTCGTTGAACATACGTACATACATAAACTCACGCCATTCATTCATCCTCTCAACATGACCAAACTATCTTAGCATACCCTTTTCAATTGTTGTCACTACATCTTCTTTTAACTCACACCGTTGTCTTATCACATCATTTCTCAGCATATCATTCATAGTTAGACCACACATGCTTCGCAAGGAACGCATTTCCACAGCATTTATTCCACTTTCATGCTTCTTTTGCCACACCCAGCATTCACTTCCATACATAAGCGTGGGCACCAGCACACCATTGTGAACAGCCAGTCGAGCCTTTTTGGACATCAATTGGTTGGTCACAATCGCATGTATAGCACCATTCACTTTATTTCCGTCATTTACTTTCTTTTCCACGACTTCATCAATCTTCCCATCCCTTGTAAACAGACTCCCCAAGTATACAAACTCACTTACTTGCTCCACACTCTTTTCATTTATTTTCATATCACACACCGATATATCCTCTCCTCTTTCAAACACCATGACTGATTCGATTCGATTCGTTGAACAAACCATGTTTATTTTTTAATTTAGCTAGTTCATGTCGATACAAGAGAAGAAGTCTAAAATCCAATTTTTTTGTTACCAAATAACCTATTTTTATTTTCAACCGTCCATCACTCTTATCTTAGACCCCACGTCCGCGCCACGGGCGTCAGGCCCAGTCATCTCAATCCGTGTTTGTAGGACGACCCCCTCCCTCCGCCTCCCTGCGACCCTCACAGACCCCGCGACCGATTCAGTCAGTAATCAGTACTGGAACCGGTCTAGATTATCAGTAGCACTGCTCTGACATTTGTGCGATTGAGTCTATCTACTTCGACTTGGGCTGAATAGAAAGTGTAGGTTTTCTTTTGAACTTAGTTTTGTAAGAGATTGATATTTTCTGTAAGGGTTACATAACACCACGCCTGTTTTCCCGGAAGGGATAGGCAGGGGTGTACCTACGACACCCAAAGAAGAATGGCAGCACTCCATGTAATCTGGGTACTTAGACTTCGCGTACATTCGTAAAAATAGTCTCTAAAGATAGATCTCGGTCAATATAAGATAAACAGTAATCACAGCATATTTTTTAATATTGGGTTTTTCCAGAAACACGTTATTTAAAAAACAAGTGGCTCCGTATAAACAGACCCCATGACAGTAAACCAACGAGTAAACAGTATAATGAGCTAATACATATTTATTAATATAAAACATGTTGCAAATACAAATAGGCACTGGCTCCAAAGCTTAGAATAATAATCTTGTGTTACAAGGGACAGGAGTCTGCTTCTCCAAAATGTCTTAGATTTGATGTTTGAGTTATCAATAATAATTAACGCCTTGTCCTGTAAAACTAAAAAAAAAGAGGTAGTAAAAGTTTTCATAGTCTGTTTAAAGCTAATCGATGAAACCACTTCCACCAAAATTGCTAGTAAGCATAATTATAGAAATATAAACACCATATTCCGGTAAGTATGGTAACTCCATAGCTACCGTCCCAGGTTCTGCATTTAGATATTGCAAATAATTGCGTTTTGATAGTCAGATTTAATTAAATAGTTGTTTATTCTTTTTTTATATTTGTGCAGCTTAATAAAAAAGCTGATGCATAAAGAGAAAAGCTCTGTGACCATTTGAATATAATGTACATAACCATCCAATGTGTGTTTGTATATTCATGAACGCTTCTGAAATTAAGCGACACCTAAACTGCCTTTCTTCGGTCACTAGTTATGTTTAAGTCCCATGTAATGTGTAGAGGGCCATTGCCATCAACCAGGCACAAATCCAGACTTCCCTGTATCCAGATTTGACCATATTGAATGTTAAAGAGTTATTACAAGAGTACCATGTTTAAAATCAGAGATTTAAAAATACTAAGACTGTTTTGTATACCCATATAAAGAGACAAAATCCTGTAGACCTTCAGTTTATATTATTCAAGATTTACGTTTTGGGTCACTCTTGGTCTAATGCTGTCTGACACGTCTGCTTATCTTTTTTTAAGACCAAATCAAAAATAAATCCCTAATTTCTACGCTATCTGGAATATATTCATCTACACTAATACTAGGTAATAAGAAAAAAGAGTTGCAGTTTTTTTTTGTAATGAATAAACTCAAAAAATACTGGACTGATTTTAAAAATTCTTTCATCAGTGGAATGCTATACTACCACTGAGTTACATCCTATCTAACAGACCAGGTATTATATAAAAACTTTTTCTATAATACCTGGCAAAAAAACGAAAATAAAACCCCAAAGACACCGACCTCCGAAATCAAAGTTATTTTTCACTTTGTAGTGTTTTTTTTGGAAGTCGGTTTTATTTTTGGTGAAAAAGTTTTTATTTTTCACTTTTTAGTTGTGGTACCTACACAAAACCCCCACAAAAATTTGAATACCCATTACCTGCTATGTAAATTACAGTGACAGCTGGAACTATTAGAATATCGTCCACATATACTAGATGGGAAAAATACGTATTATTGAAGCTAACTCAAAAACCCCTCATCAGATCTTGACCAAATTTATATGGGACCGCTTATGAAGTATGCCCTACTAAACAAAAAAAGAATCATCAAAATCAATTCATAATTGGCGGAGTAATCGCGTAACAAACATACAAAAACAAAAAAAAAAAAAACATACAACCGAATTGAGAACCTCCTCCTTTTTGAAGTCGGTTGAAAAGCATAAGTGAAACTGTTTGTATGTTACGCTTTCACGGTTAAACAGCTGATCAGATTTGTATGTAATTTGGCAAATGAGTAGACCATGTCCTGGATTTGGTTATAGGATACTTATTATCCCGATATTCCCACGGGATCGAGATTTATGTAGGTGAAATCGCGGGGCGCAGCTAGTACGCTATACTTTATAAAGATATATCACGCGGGCGAATCCGCTGGCGGTAGCTTGTCGTAAATACAACAAGCTGTTTGCCAGTCTCTCTGAATAACTGAATACAATACTCGTATAGCCTACTTTTACAAAAACTCCCAGATATAACAAACTATCTGTAACATTAGTCTTAAAGCAAAAATAGACCATGACGTTTTCTGACGTGCACTTGACATTCAACTTTAGAGTGGTCACGCAATTTCGAGGTCGACTACACTTGTAACTAAGGTTATGTGTTTTAAGAAATTTAATACGGTAGATACGTACATGTGGTAGGTACAGCCACCCGCCTGTTACCATTATTGTATTGTGTGGTAACCGCGTTATCACTGCATGTGGCTTACAGCATTGCCAACAAAACGACCGATATCTGTGACCGATATGGTACCAACATTATATTTAAGAGCCACAGTATTTTTTATTAAGGACTAGCTGACCCGTCAGACGTTGTCCTGTCAAAATTTCAATTTCTATTTTTCGGCTGTTTCTTTGGGTTTTTCCAAACTTTTTTTTCCTGAGGTAAACAAAAACAATAATTATAAAAATTAGTCGAGCCATTTTCGAGTTTTTGCGAGACTAATGCACGGCATTTAGGATGATACGGGCAGGCGAATGATAATTGCAATGCTTTTATAAGGCTGCTAAGTCCTTAGTACTAACATAACATAACACCGACATTGTACACTTAGTTTGCAATAAAAATTTGACTTTGACAATTGTTTATTTTTATAAATAGATTTAAAATATCTCCAAAATAAAATTATTTATGAACAACTATTTATATTTTTGATAGGGTATAGTGTAGATGTTGCTGATCAAATATAATGTTTCCAGTTTCTTTTAATATAAGTCAGGTAAAAATTCGCTTGTTTAATAAGAGTCGTACATTAACCTCCGGGCCACAAAGATTAATTTACAGAAAGACACATCAATTAATTTGATGCTGAATAATTCTCCAAGTGCAAAATCAACATAAAAAACTTTTCCAACCATCTGAATATTAACTTTTATCCTCAAATGACTACCCTCTCAATTAAACTGAGGATCAAGGTTGTCAGACGATCGCCCGGAGACAGTTCAAAAAAATAGATTTTCGACCTCCACTCAAAGACTTCACTAGAGCCCTCGAGGCAATTTAAAAGGTTTCAGAACATCGTCTAGGTTAACTTTCGAGGCCTTTTTTTATTGAACAAAAGGTTTGATCAAACAGTTTTGATGTAACGAAGTTAGGGTTATAGGCAGGTAGGTACTTAGGGTTATACCTGAGAAGATCTTGTTCGATATTAAGATTTTATAAGTCGTTATCTTTTAAAGCGAAACGAAGTTTCTAAACTATTTAGATAGTATTTGCATCACTGTCACGGTCTGCAACTGCGCATTGACGGACGATCTTGAAGATGTGAGCCGAGTCACACATTCGTGAGTCGTGTATGAACTCAATCACCTTTGTATTATAAAAATGCATAGCACAGGTGTGAGTACTATGTACTAAAGGGCTACCATTTCCGGGTAATATGTATTTAATTGACTTGAATGTGCCCTGGCGGCAGTAGTTAAGCGACTGACTGCTGCGCTGCGTGTCGCGAGTTCGATTCCCGCACGGAACAAATATTTGTATGACCTACAAGTAGTTGTTCCGGGTCTGGCTGTTTGTGTATGTGAGATTAAATGTTTGTAAACGCACCCACGATACAGGAGAAATTCCTAGTGTGGGGCAATGTTTTTTTTTTTTTTTAAAGATGTACCCAATGTTTGTATCAATTTTTTTATATTTAAATGAGTGTCCGTGGAATTTCTTGCTCGCTCTTCTCCATAGGTACCTACTACGCTTTGGAATGGGCAACTAGCTTCCTATTTCTGACTGACCCACTTCTTGACAGTTCAAAAGTGCCTGTAAATGGTTTAAATGAAATAAATGCTTTGAGTTTGAGTCCATCAATGCTTGATTGCAGCCAAGATTTGATAAGTTACCTCCTTGGTTGCCATGTGTTGAAGTAAAAAGTACGTTCAATTTTTTAGTAACACGACAGATATGACTTTTCATAGTAATCTATTTGGCCGCTAAATACGACAGATATGGATTTTCATACAAACATTACCGGCCGCGCGCTCGCATGTATTCGACTAGTACAGCAATTTCGATTTATCTCGAAGGAGGTTATCAAAATAATGTTCGAATTCCCTAGCATGTTTAAGAAATATATTTTTACCGGCCAAATGAATTTATAAATCGATTATAGCATCTCAACTCCCATTTCTTGAACGGGCAAAAACTCAACAATGTGATTTTTACTGCCCAAATAATCGAACCACACACATTAAAATATTTGCTAGCAGATAAAATTCGCGGCAAAAACTCAATCAGAGGGATGGTTCACATATTATAAGAACTTTTGCAATCTATTCTCAGTGTTAATCAGTCAATAAATAATAATTAGCGCGTATATACATTTTTAGGCGTACCTCAGAAGGAAAAAACGGAACCCTTAGGATCACTTCGTTGTCCGTCTGTCCATCCGTCTGTCTGTCAGTCTGTCAGACCCTTTTTCTCAGGAACGCATGAAGGTATCAAGTGAAATTAATAGCAAATACGTAGGTAAAATCAAGGTTATAAGTCAACGATATAAAAAAATACGGCTATTTATTAAATACGACATAACTATTTGGATACTCGCAAATAAATCAAAACATACAGGGTACTTCCCGTTGATCTAGAATCATGGAATTTGGCAGGAAGCAAGGTCTCTCAGCATATGTAAAGGGAAAAGTCTGAAAATAGTTAATTTGTAGTTTTATCACACTAAAAATGTTTTTTTTTGCGGTTACAAACTTACATTTGCAGTTGGACAATTGACCGTGACATAATAATATATCGATGTATGGGAGAACGTGTTTATCAACTAGAATGTTAAGTTTGTTTTTGGAATAAATTCATCCCAACTACCACCCTTCGTTATGTGTCGTCCGACACGCACTTGGCCGATTTTTATATTTATTAGCCAGATTGAGACTATATAACAATTTTAATTACGGGAATGAGCCTTCAGGTTTCCAGAAACTGGTAACAAAAAACAACCAACAAACTTCTACTACAACTCTACAAAACTATAAAAATCTTAATACCCAAGAAGCTCCTCGTATTTCAATCAGCCGTGAACCGCCATCGGTGCAGAAGCACAAATACGCTCTGATTACGTACCGACCCAAGGCGATTAATCAATTCGTTTGTTTTCCCGCGGGCATGCTCCAGTGACGGCAGCACACCGCTGATTGACTCCTTTGATTATCTTGCCGGTGAATGAATAATAAACATTTGGTAACATCGGATATTTTCGGGTGTGTGCCGCCGAGCGTGAGAGTGAAACCTGTGGGTTGATGACAGGGGATAACTGTCTGGGTTGGAGGTTTTCTGGGACATGGTTTGACATTAATTAACAAGAAAAATCGAACTATGAAATAAACCCAAAATATCAATAATGCTCCTCTCCTTTGAGACCTTGACTGACATTATTTTATTATCCACCTCCCTAAAATTATTACCAACTATTTTTTCCCGCAGCTTCGCCCGCATGGATGTCAGAAAATATCCCACAGAAACGTGCTACCGGGATTCAGAGTATCCTATGTCCTAACCCAGTTCATGGCTTATCAGTATGCCTTTCATCTAAAACCGTTCAGCCTTTACGGCATGAAAAGATTATGAATAAGAATAAATTTATTTCTCAAAGTTTACATTCAAGTGTTGAACACAATTTTATCCATAAAAATTAAAATTAACGTACATTTTTTTTTTTAACTTAAAACAGGTATAAAAAGAGTACATGTATAGTGGTGTGATTTGAGTCAGTTGTGTTGGTGTTGTAAGGGAGTGTATGTATGTTATACGTATGTTAGTGAGTGCACGTGTATTGGTGAAATGTCAATGTGTGTACTGTTAGTTTTTACTTAACCTAAGAGTCTTTCTGTCATATCGTAGTCCAGTGTAAGAAGCCAGTTTGTTACCGTCTCTTTGCATTTTTTTTGTGTATCTCTTAGTATATTATGTATACCGTTAAGTTTTGCGTATAAGTGTGGTCCCATAAAACCGTAACACCTTCTGCCGATTGATTTTATAAATCTGTTGTTGTATGATTGTTGATTATAAATCTGTTTTAGAGCTCCGTACCTCAAAAAGAAAAATTTTAACCCTTAAAGGATGACTTCGTCATCCGCCAAGACCCTTTTTCTCAGGAACGCGTGGGCATCAAGTTGAAATAGATATCAAAAACTTAAATCTACGGTCTCTTGGAACTGTAACGAAAATCAAACTTCCGAGTAAACGCAATAATAAATACGGCCATTTATGCCGCATATTTTGTAGGCAAATAAACCAGTCTACTTGGTACTTTCCGTTGGCCCAGCATTATGGAGTTTAACGTGAAGCAAAGAAGAAGGTCAAGTAAAGAAGAAAATCTGGGCGAACGAGCTCTGCTCTGGTGAAAATAGAGAATGCTCATTGAATAGTACAGAAAATTTCATACTAATTCCATGTATAGTAGTATTCCATGCTGCCATGATAGTTGGTACTTACTAATTCCATGCTGGCATGTCATTATTCTAAGGTTGTTCTAAACTTTGGGCGACTGAGCTCTGCTCTGGGAAAATACGGAGAAAACGATTTTTTCCAAAAAATATTAATCGTTTAAGTCGAATATGAACTGCAAAGTTAAGTTTGTTCTTCAATCTGGGACCAAAAATTCATAGGCCCTGCCTTGGAGTAACAATTATTCAGTTTTTTTTTTTCGACTTTCTCGTTATTCTGGTGTTCGCAAGCGCTACTACTGAAAATGAGGTCCTGGGTTTGATTCCCAGGTCGGGGGCAGTGTCATTGGGGTTTTTCTATCTGGATTTTCTCAGTAGCAAGCCGGGGTCTGGATTCGTGCCCGGTTGATGGCAATAGGTTTGCCCCCTATTACATGGGACTTAAACATAACTGGCGAAATGTGGGTGTACTATAGGTACACCTCTGCTCAACCCTTCGGGGAAGGCGAAACAAGGCGTTATGTTATGTTATGTTATGTGTTTATTACTCTATTACTTAAAAGTTCTTCTTCAATTGAAAAGTTAAGTTTGTTCTTCAATCCGAATTTGGAAATTTGGGACCCTCAGGGCGCAAGTCCTACTCACACAGTTCCGGTTAACAAAAAAAAAACAGGTTTATATTATTCTAAATGCCTTACTTAAAATACTGTTTATTAATTATACTATTATTATCTATTCATTTGTAATACCTACTTTAGTGCCGCCATTGAACACATAATACCTATTATAGGTACATGTTAGAAGGCTCAGTTTGACACTTTTGACAGTCGGCTGATTTTAATGAAATAAAGAATAAATTTTAATTCAAGATACTGACTGTGACTATATTTCCAACTTCTTAAAAAAAAAGAAACGTTTCGTGTCTTCTTGAAAAGAAGAAACGAAAAATCAATATTACATGTGAATTTTAAAATCATCCCTATTTTACCCCTTTGGGAGATGATTTTACAAAAACGCTGAAATGTGTAACTCTTTATTTCTGACCAAAAGCATAAATTTGAATTTGCATATCCCTAACCTAAGAAATTCTGGATTTCCCATACAATCTTTCATTCCCTATATCACCCCCTTTAAGATTATTTATGAGACAAGACTATCCTTGCCAAATTTTATCGCAATCCGTTCAGTGGTTTAGCCGTGAAAAGGTAACAGACAGACAGACTTTCAAAATTATAATATTAGTTTGGATAAGCTAATAAACACATGCATTTCTCTCCTACTCGTAAATCCAAACCCGTCTCGCGTCATAATATCACACTCCAAGCTAATATATTTAATGTTCTTCATAATTACTTAAGTCTCGTTAGCACTCAGTGTATTTTATTATTCAAATCAGATTGTGCACGACAGAACAATTAATCAAGCTACTGGGATGCAAATGCATCAACGACACGACGCGACGTGGCCGTGTTCGTCTTAAAATTCTACAATAAATGCAATCAACCGTCGACTCGCTCAGCCACAGATCACAAGGAATAAGCGATAGCGGGATTATGAAACAAATTACTTTTAAGAATCGATTGTCTTTTTCTACATAGGTTGTTAAGCCAAAAATGATCTGGGGAAAGAAGTTACGTTAAGTCTTTTTAGGCATGCCAAACCCCTTTGGTTGTGCCCATAATTTCATTAAGAACCATACCTCTTATGCCCGATCATTGAAATAGGTGCGGTTGCAGTACTTCCCCAGAAAATGCCTACAACAGTACTTCTTTTTTTTTAAATTGGTGATATTATATTCGTCTAGATATCTAGATTACTTTGGCCCAATAAGTGTTCACTCAACAATACTACAAAATGCCAATCAAACTTTGCGATGATAACAAATTCTTTTGAATTAATTTTATGCAATAGAGTGCTATTGACATATCAATAACCAATAAGCTATTGAAACTCGAAAATTTCAACACCGACTCAACCGCTTTTGCAAAAACCCGCTCCCGTCACCGCTTATCACTCAACTCTCTCCCCAACAGCGTCCGTCCGTCGGCCATCAGTTGCAGCACGTAATGTAAACAAGTTTTTCCCCATTGTATCAAAGAGGTCGTCTTTGTACCACAAATAATAGACTTAGTTGCTCCACTACTTCACTTTGTATCGTATTGCAACTCTTAGACAAATATTATACAAATATATACATTTTTACATTTAAACGCTCGAAGTTTCTCAATATTAAATCTTTTGTAGTTGGTTTATTTAATCATGTTTCTGAGTATTGTTGTCTCTTTGAGCTGTGTCAGATGTTTGTTGATTATGTGCTGTGCTGTGTGGAGAGATTGTTTGAGGACTCTTCAGCCTCAAAAAGATGTACCTATACTGCGACAAAAATTCATTTGATTGTCTATAATTTATGTTCTATGAATCTATCAATAAAGTTCCCAATGTCTAATTTGTTGTCTGGCTACACATTGATACAATATTATGGAACAAAGATTCTATAATCTTTAATATTGTCTTACACATTTCACGAAATCTACAAATATCTAGTACAGTCAGCCTCAAAAGGATGTTTACATCGAAAATAATTATTTTAATTGTGTGGACCATTGTTTATAGTATGGTAGTATATAGTTGTCTATGATATGGTACCTAAATACAGAAGTTTTACTTAGGAACTAGTTTCATATTCACATACAAGTTATAATCGTAAAGGTTAAAATAGCCAAGTAAGTAGCTTCTCTTCAAGGTAATTGCAATCAATTTAGAACTCAAGTTTATTTATTTTCAACGTAAACTGATTCCGTTGAAGATCAGTTATCCCACGAATACTTTTAATCCCAAAAATGCCTAAATCACTACTATTTTTGTTTTAATTACACATAAGGAAAGACAAAATGCGATACTTACAAACAAAAGCTCTTATCTCGACATCGTGCAACCCTTATTTACGAAAAAGGAAACGACCAATGCGTCACGCCTTACGCATCTGAATACCGACCAGCATATCTCGAACTCCACCCATATCTTAATCAGTACAATTTGTTCAACGATCTCGATAATCAACGCGATCGGCGAGCTCAATATAAAATGGATGGCGGCTACATTTGGAAAGTATCCAAAGCGTCTGAAACGGCGCTAGTCACAGTGACATAACTGTTTTTGTTGCGAAAAAGACAAACAAATAGAGGGCGTCTTTACGCACGTAATGCGATCCTTTAAAAAGCGGCCAAGTGCGTGTCGGACTCGCAAACGAAGGGTTCCGTAACACCATTCAATATTAAACACTTTTTTTTTTTACACGCCGAAATAAATCACGTTTCTTGTATGAAGACCCCTTTAATTTTTATTTTTTGTTGTTATAGCGGCCATATTAAGTATATTACGATTCAATAGAGCCCTGAGGTAGGCGGACGGACAGCAGAGCCTTAGTAATAGGGTCCATTTGGCATCGTTTGGGTACGGAACAATTTTTTTAATTTTTTTTTTTGGTGGGAAATCATCAAATGACTTCTCCCGCTCTGGGTGGAGCGGGAGGGCGTGTCAGACTCTTACTGACTAAAACCCACCCGTGTTCCTTCTGTTGCCTGTGCAATGCCAGGGGGCCACGGTATCCCTTTCGGACTTTCCCGCAACCCCGGCAGGCAATGGTCTCATCGGACCCCTTCACTCGCTGACACTCTTTGAGGCGCGCGTGGAACACAACGCGCCGTCGACCCGGGCTTGGTCCTTACCGGACGGCGAGCTACCCATTGCTCACCATCCGCAAGCCCGCGCCTACGGTGGCCGGATATCAGCAATTGATTCCCGACGCCCAGGGCGTCTCCTCCTGCGGCGGCTAGGGGCGTGAGGGCGCGAATTTTGCCTCTCCCTCACGCGTTCCGCCTCCTCCTTTGCCAGCATTACTGCTTCGCAGAAGGAGGTGACGGCCTCCCATGCCCTCTCGCTCCATACCATGGCCTGGACCAGGGCCGGACGCGAGAGATCCCCGCCACCGATCGCCTCCACGAGGACACGGCGGTGCTCTGCCCAACCGGGCATACCTCAACCGTATGCTCCACCGTGTCCTGGGTACGGAACCCTAAAAAGGTATATTTAGCTATTTGTCAGTAAAAAACAGTACACAGTGCGGAGCCAATTTACTCTTGGAACATTATTTCTTAAAAGATATATCCAGAACTAATTAAGGGTACACTTTACACGGATTATTTTTAACTCTCGTTTACCGTTCAACATTTTTTACAGCGTTTTGGTAGTGCTGGAACTAGGTAATAATAACCGTTTCAAGTTATTTATACCTCCTTTAACCTTGAAGTTTAAAAATACTTGTCACAGGAAATGGTACATTTTCAGACTTGCAACCACTCGCCTCTCGCTTGACATTGGTTTCTAAGACTTGCCAAAATATCGAGATTTCTTTGCTTATATTACGAGTTTGTAAGTACAATAGACACAAACCTTCCGGAATGAATAAATTCTTTAAATGATGGCGCAAACCATATCAAAATCCGTTCCATAATTTAGAAGAACAACGTGGTCATACACTTAGACACGAAAAGCGACTTTACTTTATAATAGATATAGATTCCATAGGAAGTAAGACTGCTCTCCGAAATACATACCTCCCCCATTCATGATAAATCAATGTCTTACTGAAAAGCAACCAAAGCGCATTGAAACCGCTTCAATAGCTGTTGTCATCAAAATGAGTGACTATATAATGTACATACATTACCCCCCCCCAGTAGCCTTTATATGCCAATTTAATTTAATATTATCCTCACAGGTAAAAGGAGTTGTGACAGTAATTTAATTCCATATGCTGCCATTCGCTTGCGACAAGACCCGTTTTTATTATGGAAGTATCTGGATCATTTTATTATATATTATGTAGGTAGTGCCTGCGTGCCTCGCTGCCGGCTTGTAATGTAAAATATGAGCCGCGCTGTGATTGGACGGTAATAAGTTTGTGGAAGAACATTGTGATAGGTAGTTTTCAGTGTTGTGTGGAGGGACGAGTTGGATTACAGATTGGCTTTATAAGGCTTACGTTGATTCGCAAAATGAGTAAGTAGATACATGGTTTCTTTTTCTCTAGATTCTCTAGGCTAAAGCCTGAATAAAACGGTGTGTTTTCATTGCCAATAGCTTATCATAATAAGTTGAAGCAATAATAAAAGTTGCGACACCTAAACAGTGTTTAGGCGATGCAAGGAATTAGTTGCTTCGATTTTATTGCAAAAAAACTTGCAAGTTTAAATGGGGCTTTTTTATACGTTATGTAAACTATGTATATACAACTAACTATTATATATATTATGTGCAATTATACATACATATAAGGACAAAAATAAAGGAAAGGAATAATTTTTAATAAATCAAAAAAATTATCTGAATTCCGTTATATTTTCCATTTAACATACAATAAGGCCAATAAATAGAGCGCAATATAATATTAGTAGGGTATCGGTCCGACGAGGTCATGCACTGAAACCACACTCGCTGCAATATGACGTAAACCAACTTCTACGTAAGCACACATTACAGGAAAAACTGCTCGAAAACATGAAATCGCTTACATACAGAGAACAAGTTTGGCGATCAACATTCTTTAAATCATTATATTAGAACTGAACTGAAGTATTAGATTGAGAACTGAAGGACCATAACAGTCTAACATGATGAGAGCTATTACCTTATAATAACTTATTTATTTAGATAACCTCTAAGAAGTGGAACTCCTTGCCGGAGTTTTAGCTTCCCGTTAGGTTTAACCAAGGAGTCTTCAAGTCTCAAACAACGCACAGCCTTAACCGCTGGGTCTAGAAGCATGAAAGTTTGTACAAGAGTTCCTTACATAACAAGGGTGAGCACTAAGAAAGGATTTTTCAACATTCCCCTCTAAAGAGGCTAAATAGGGGATTAAAATCTGAATGGAAGTTCGTCATTTGTGCCAATAGAAAATCCCATTGGGGCACGGCTTGTAAACAAATGACTTCAATGCAAGCGTGCACCATGTAGTACCTTTGACTAATGCTTACCATTATACTAGATAGTTGTGAAACGCGTGCCTAACAAAGGTAAAAAACTAAGCTTCCCCTTGTTACATTTGTGCCCCAAAAATAGCTCAGGTATGTGAATGCATTCTATTTCCCGAAGGTCACCGCATAGCGTGCGACACGACAAGTGACTGCAGCTATCTACTCGAACATCGCATTTTACTTTTATGTGTATAAATTTTATTAAATTGCTCATACATGAGCAACGATAATGTCAGACGTAGTGTCTAACATAGAATGGTTTGGCGTAAGTTTTAGATGAAATCATATTTTTGTCAGAGTAGAGTTGGGCTACATAACAAAACATCTGGCCAAAATCCATTTCTATCAAAGGGGCACAAATCCAGTTTCAACAAAAATTAAATTCGAATCTTACTCAAGTGACCGAACAAGATACAAAAGAAGCGAACTCACTTATTCTTGAAATCGACTTTAGGCATATTATCGCGGATTTAGCTTTGAATTTCGAAATCATGCTGAGGAGAAAAATGCTTTAGAAAAACGCAACGCCACACGGTTTACAGTGGCGCCTGTAGAAATTCATAATACGAGTTGAATTCAACAATTCACCTTTAGAGCTTCGAAATAATGATTAGAGAATAGCATTACAGCAATGCCAAAATGGGCATGAATTGGACAGGCTTGTAAAACAAAATTTTCATACTTTTCAGTTCGAATTTTCGTGGTTTTGTTTTTGTAGCATCTGGATGTTTTCCCTCTGCCAAGTGAGGAGATTATTGCAATAATGCTCGAGCCGTAGATTAAAGTGTGTTCTTGTAAACTTGTATTACGTTATTTCGCAGCTAATTATATAATTTTACAAACATTAGTAAAATATACACGAATCTTCACTATTTAAAGAATTTTTAATCACTTTGTCTCAATTCTGTTGCTTATACCTATGTTTAGCTTTACTATTACTTCTTCGTCTGACATTGCGACAAAGTCGTAATACTTGAGACAATAGAAGATACCCAAGTGTCTAGAATAAGTGGCTCCGCTTTAGTTTTGTTGCTCCGATTTATTGCGTAATCACAAGACAATTTCAGTAACATTGATATAATCGTCAACTATACTGCCTAAGTCCCATTTAATGTCTTTACTATTTTTATCATAACAAGTACTCACTGTTCACAACAAACCTACACCCGTCCTAGAAATTTCGTCCGAAACGACACTCAAAAAAATACAACAAACGTCCATATTTTCGTCCTCTCCCAAGTCGCAGGCCAATTTATTATCAAAACTACAACAGCTAACGAAGCACTAGGAAATAGTAACCAATATTCTGTACTGTAAGACAATCATGACAGAGGGCCAAAGGGCCATGTTCCGAGGTAATTTACGGCCCTCTGAGGCCAAAGGCATTACCCTCGCCCTTTTATTACACACGGCCTTCCCACACGATTGGGGAGGACTTGTAAAAATATTTTATCGGGTGAAAGGTGGTTCTGGTTGACAATGTATGGGATAGTGTTGGCTTTGACAATGGTGCAGGAGTCTTGTTCTCATTAGCGCACGAATAGTTGCTTTTTTGGGACACGGTGCCTTTTAGTTGTAAGGGTAAAGATCAAAGATGAAAAGGTAGAAAAGATCGAGCGCTCAATTACGAGATCTCAACTTTTAAGGTCACACTCACCCTTTCACTCTGACTTGGGTATAAAATCAAGAAAATTCATATTTAGGCATTCCTCCTTTTTAGGAGATTAGTCAGTAGGTACTAACTTGGCCAGTCTCCTTCCAGTAGCTACGGTTTAAAATAACTTCATGCATGGAACGCCTTTAGGCAAAGGCATAGGCAGAGATGAACCATTAAATAGCCGCCTTTTTTCAAATAACGGTATTAAAACCCGCGGGAGCAAGCTAAAAGCCATTTATGGGCACAATTCCAAAACTTTTTTTTCTTTTGTCTACAGTAAAATAGCACTTCTTCCAAAATAGTTCTTAAGTTATACACACCCCATATGCTACTAGATAACAAAGGATATAATTAATATAAGTCACACTACGATAAAATGATTTAGACCCACTTTACTCTCGAAGTGAGTCTCGTCTATTTGTCTTTACAAATAAGACATCAAAAATAATGTCAATGTCACAATGTCAGACGAAGAAGTAATAAGACTACTATAGGTCTGCAGTATTGTGTACCGTGCGCAGTAAAATCACGTCATAAATTCTAACTTGACGGGCCCACACGTCTCAATGTTTTTTGCGAACCCTACTCTGTAACATTTATGTTATTTAAATTATGAATCATATTTATGGCTCAGGTAAGATATGTGGGTTATTTTTTCATATTTCTTGAAGATTCGATTTAAACCTTTCATGTGTTGTACCTAAATATCTGTGTTGATTTAGCACGATTTATGTGGTACAGAAATTTTATGGCAAGATGGCCAGCATTAAACAGAATGGGCCCCATACAAGCATAAAGATGTGGGCTCATTGGATTTTCTATGGTTTTTGGTAATATTCTAAATTTTGGAACAATCAAATAATAAAAACGCAGAAGCAACTTGATTTAGAAAACTATTCTTTAAATACTTTATCTATTGGCAATCTGCGGATGTGTGTCACTACAGCCGTATCAGATCCAACAAATCAATACTTCACTTAGACTGTATTCTTTCGTTGCTTATTTTGTATACTTTTATTCTTAAGCAATTCTTTAGAAACCACTCACTTGTCTTCACTTGGTGATATGCCACTGGTCAAATATATCAAATATCTCAAGAAATTGGATGGCATTTACTTATTCCAGTAAAAGTAACAACATTGAATTAATTCAATGTTGGACAATGATAGTAGACGAATGATATGTGACAAATGGCATACCGCCCTAAGAATAAAACAACATGAGGGCCATGCACAAATACATAACAAGCAAGATAAGACCTTTATTGAATTAAACAAGATGACAGAGACATAATTATTGGAAAGAAAGATATTTATACAGAAAAAGATCATCACCTGCCTAGCTTTTCCCCAACTATGTCGGGGTCAACTTCCAGTATAACCGGATGTAGGCGATTACCAGTATTTTACATGGAGCAACTGCCAATCTAACCTCTTACAACATACCCCTTGGTGGTAAAGCTGGTTGCCAGACTTCGACTGTCAAAGATCTACAAATGACAACAGGGACCACTATGTAATTAATGGTCACCCATCGACGAACCACCTTGGCAAGCGTAGCTTATCCATCGATTGACCCATGCGGCTGTTATTATTTAGCCACAATCCCCTCCCATTTATACAGAAAAAGATATAGAGGATTCTCTGCTCTCAATAAATTGTAATCCAATTTAACTATGAGCCAGTGAACATCTCCCACACGAGGCTTGCCCCCGAAAAGGGCATAACGTAACAAATTCACTTATTTATTTTTACAACATCAAGGTGGAATTTCAGTGCCATCGAATGACAATTTATGTGCCCCTGATATTGGCAACCCCCAACATTTTATTACCAGCGTAATGTTGTTATGAGAATACGGCAGAATCTCTTGGTATCAGGATTTTGTGAACACTTTAGCTGTCAGAGACGAGAGCAGGAATTTTTCAAGTCAATTTTGCGTGAGCTCAAAATTTAAGCAATATTTTCAAGGCATCTTTGTGTGGAATATATGAAATTGTTCGGTAATGAAGATGCTGGAATGAAGTACGGTGCCTTACCGTTTGGCATATTCGAAATATAAAAAAATGGGATATTTACGGTGTTTACGGGAAAACCTTATTATATTGCACCAAAAACTAAACGATTTCACTTTAAAAAAGTTCAAAGACAAGCTCACAGAGTATAACTTAATGGAATGTTATAAAACAATTAAAAATGTTAACAAAAAAACTACGATATTCTAAACCCCTGTTACATAAAACCACCTCGCATCAAAAACTCAATTTTACATTCCAACATTAAACAGTCAAACAAAATAAAATAAAACCAACTTACACACCCATAAAACCTATCCTAAGCCTTCCACACACAATTCTTTTATCGTCAATTGTGTTTTAAGTGCTTCTGCACTGAAGTACCTGCCTAGGCCATGCCTAATGTTGAACCTAACTGCGCCAGAACGTGGTTAATGCTATCGTTAAGTTAGGACCTGCCCATAAGTCCGTAGAAACAAACGTGGAGGTAATTACATGATAGTTAAATGTACCTGCTGTTAAATGTTTTAGAGGTTTTGTTAGAAGAGGCGGCACAAAAAATGAGATGCTTATAAGAATGGACTTTTTAAAATAATGGGTTGGTATTAATACGGATGCTACCTGCATTCTGTTACCCGATATTTTTGATATTTAATGTCTGGACTTTAAAAGAGACTTTGTTCTCTGAGTTTGTTTCACCGTTTGACAGTCAGATAGGAAATGTAGATAAGATGGTGTCTTCATTTCCAATCTGGCACAGAAATGTTTTTTTTTTATGTCGTGTAAAAGTGACACCGATATCCTATTTACAGAATAAACAATATTATTTGAATCATGCAGACTTTTAATTCAAATCGTCATAATATAAAATATATTTTTTTATATTTTCGGACCATTAAGGTAGTTACGAATGCTGATATCTCAAAACCAAAATAAAATATACTCCATAAGTAATTGAATTCTAATTATAAGGAAAATAAGACAAAGAGAAATCCTGATTAATAGAAAAAGACAATGACGAAAAACTATTATAGCAATCGTAAGAATTTTCCGTAAAAACCATCAAATTCTCACTACAAAGGTAAAACAAAGCTTCAAGAACAAAGTAACTGAACGGCATGTAACAATTTCACTAACACGGTAAAATCTAGCGCAATTACACTGTATGCGATTAACGTAGCGCGCTACGCCGTAGCACCGTAGCGCCGTAGTACCGTAGCACTAATCGCTACGGAGATTAGTTCCTGGGGAGGCACGGATTGTTTTGTCCGTATGTATTTCGTGGCAAAGATTTTCAGCTGAAATTTCACTTTCTGTGAAATAATTATTCGCTCTTAAGTGTAATAAGTTAATTTCGTTTTCAGAATCTCTTGAAGTCGTTTGAAGTACAATGATGGTTTTGATATATTTTTTAAAATTGAAGATTTATTGTACGTTTAAGTTGATTTTTTCATCGAGATGTAGATTAGATAGATTTAGTTCTATGAAAAAATGTAGTGTAATGCAATGTAATGTATTATGTAGTCAGTTTTATTGCGCAAATAACCACATTTTTAAAACAATTTTGTTCTTCGGTCGGAAGTCAATGCGTCAGTCAACCAACGTCTCGAAAAAGCCTTTAATATAAAATAAAAATAAAAAATTATCTTAAAAACCATAATTCCGAAAATATTCAAACATTTTTTCCTCGTCATCCAACCATCGTTCTAAACGCCCATAATTACGTAACGTAGCGTCTATGTTGCTACGGCGTAGCACTAATTGCTACGCAACTCGTAGACCGCTACGGTTACGCTAAAGAGCGTAGGTTAATTGCTACGCCGCTTTTCTGCTCAACCCTGTGCGGTTGGCGATAATATTCAGTATAAGGGTTGACACTAGAAAAAAATTCAGTGAGAATTCAAGACTTTTTGCACAGTTTTATCTGTGGCCAAAAATATATTTTGTAATTTTATAAATTCCAGTTTTACTTGTCTATTGAAATAGTTGAGTTATTTTAACTAAAGATAAAAGTTATTTTAAATAAAGAGTAATATAAAATGAGACTTAATTATCTAATAAAATTAAAAGTTAACATTTTAAACGTTAGACTGTTCTCTTACATTTTCTAACTCGTTAAATTCATCTAACTTTATAATTAATTTTCTAAAAGTATAATATTTAATTCCGATACTCTCTCTTTGGAAAATTGATACAAGCACCCAATAAATAAAAATTATTAACTCCTATTTAATTAAGCAACTTCTAAAAAACACAATACTCACCGATGATCACTATAAAACCACAGAACCGTCATTATAATACATTTTTCGTTCACAAAACTACTTTCGAAATTTTTAACAATTAATTAGTGATGGCGACACACACTTCCACTGTATTTCGTTCTATCCAAACATCACGTACTCGTGGGCACAGTCATTTCGCGCGAGAGTCAGTTCTCGTCATAACCGGCCGAGCATGACGCGTCCCTCTCGCGCCGTAGTCGGCCGCCGACTGCCGCGGACTGCCTGTGTTGCCCCCATCCATCCGTCAATGCTACTAGGAAATTTCTACCATTTTTTTTTGTTATATTAGTATTTTATTATAAATTTTGTTACAATATAGTAGGTAAGCATGAATAGGTGTTTCAAACAATTAATTAATGAAATGTATTCAAGAGATATTTATTTTAAAAATAAGCTCTATTTTGTTTCTTCATTGAAAATAAA
Source organism: Xanthia togata (assembly GCA_963853775.1). Classification (NCBI taxonomy): domain Eukaryota; kingdom Metazoa; phylum Arthropoda; class Insecta; order Lepidoptera; family Noctuidae; genus Xanthia; species Xanthia togata. The sequence continues at coordinate 2,219,197 of OY970802.1, read as the reverse complement.
ATACAAATTACACAATATCACATGTAAAAAAACAGCAACATAACAAACAAACAAGAAAAAAAGCCAAATTATACCATTATTTCGTTCTCAAAGGTGCTCAACGTCAAAATACATTTGCCAAGTACTTTAAAATTAAATTCTCAACAAATAATTGTTCCCGGAATTATGGGGAAATCGTATTTCAGTGGGAAATACATGGCGGGTGGTACGCAAGCGCGGCGGAGCCCCGCCCTGCCCGGGCTTACGTATCGCAACAACTTTCAGCGGCAAGTCGAGTTGGTCGCCGGTTCGGTTACCCGGCAGCGCACTGTGACGTCATAGTGACGGATCTTTATGATGCTGTTTGTTTGGACGTACCCTATTTTGATGTGAGTGACGTTTTCTGAATGATATTACGGTTTTAAATGAGGAAATGGGATAGGAAAGTAATACTATTATTGACTGTTTTAAAATGTTTTTGTTCAGCATGTAATTGATAAGATCTTCTATGAGTTTTACTGGAAGTTCTGAGTGTTTATTATTGTAATTTTAAAAATATTTAAATTTCATATTTTTGCTATACGCATTCAAATACTAATTGTAATCTTTACAAAGATGATTGTGTAATTTATACATCAACCAATGAAAAACATTTCCAAACGTTTTTTGTTGGTTGAATACGAGGCTTTTGGCTACTTTTGTATTTTAGTATGTTTTTCTGCTACTTTTGTATTTTTGTGTTTTTTTTTTTTGTGCAAAATAAACATATTTTCTTTCTTTCTTATTTATATGTATTACCTATGTATTTATTTGTTGTATGTTCATTTGTATGATTTTTTGTGAGTTTTAATTTATGTCTGTAATTTTTATGATGTACATAATAGAGAGTATTATATCTATCTGTCTATTCTGAGGATTTTATTTTTTTGTTTATTTTCTTTTGAATTATTGACACAACCCAGAGCCAGGACCAAGGGGAGCGAAGCAAGGGAAACCTGATCAGGTGGAGATTCCCAATAATTCTACAGTTCTACATACACAGAATTTGTCGCCCAAAATCGTACTGAAATTATTAGAGCGTACTGCCAGAGATGTGCACCTTACAATTCCTGTGACGTCACAGAAACTGTATAATGTATACCAAACTTTGGGAAGGGGTATTATGTACTGAAAACTTGAAGCTTTGGTACGACAGAAGTACTTCCCGGCTTAGAAGGTATACTAACACTAAACTTTTAAAAAACTGTTGAGTTTCATAAACATAATATCCATTACGGTTAATATCTCTTAAGGGGTACAGTACAATTTGCGGGAAAGTGCGAAAGGGATACCGTGGCCCTGTGGCAAAAAAAAGGGTTACAGTACAATTACTTATGAATTGTTTATACCGTTTTTTAAAGTATTTCAAGGTGTGTCCAAACATTGAGCGGCAACAGCGCGGCAGTAACACGCGGCGTTTGCAGGACACAATTCTGCCGCGCTCTAGTTAGGACTAAACCGACGAATGTTTGCGATTAACGGAAGCGTTCGCGTACATCAGTCGTCCAATCGCAGCGTGCCAGGCTGCGCACGATTGCCACCGGCGCCGAACCGCATGTTTGTGCATACGAATGAATATCACCCATGCGCCGCACCGCCCGCCGCACCGGCGCCGCGTAGATCATTTTCATTCTGAGATGTTCTAAATTTTTTGTATGTTGAGGTCAGGCGCCTCCGGTGCGTCTCCGGTGCAGCTCTAGTGCGGCTCCGGCGCCATGTACAGGAAGCTGTATGGAAGGTGGGTCTATTCTATGTAACAAGACTACAATATCGTCTGTTTCAAGGCTCTCTCTCAATATCGGTTAAAGACATAAACATCACGCCTGAATTTCCCGAAGGGTAAGGCAGAGGCGTACCTATGTATATCATACCTACATTTTTCCAGTAATTTTTAAGTCCCATGTAATAAGGCGCGAGCATATAGTCATCAAAATCGATTCAAGACAGCCAGTAAAACACGTGAACAATGATTTTAAATATAATTTTAATTCATAGTGCTTGTACACAAAGTTCAATGTCGTCAAGAATTTTCTTGGATTTAAGGTGTTAACCGCCGCATATGGAAACTTGTCTCACCCAGGGAATTGCAAATGGCCTTACCTACCTTAAAAACAAACTTGCAGTAAATTTTATAAATGTTTTTTGTCCGGGACGTAAATTCTTCAAACCAAAAACTCAAAATCAAAGCATTTATTTCAATTAAACCATTTACAGGCACTTTTGAACTGTCAAGGGGTCAGTCAGTCAGAAATTTGAAGCTAGTTGCCCATTCCAAAGCGTAGGTTCCTATGGAGAAGAACAATTAAAAAATTAAAATAAACCGTGGCAGATAAGAGATGACCAGTCCCTACTGATGGCGCCCGTTCACGAACATGACGCATTAAGACGACGACAAAACACATTAAGAGTAACCACCTTTACTGTGTTTTGGTTTATAGAAGTTACTAAGTCACATTATGTTGTCCTGGGTTCGGTTTGCGAGTCGGGCAAAGTGTTTTTGAATATTTACATCTAGAATTTCTCAGTAGCAGCCCGGAGTCTGGATTTGTGCCCGGTTGATGGCAATAAGCTCGCCCACTAGCTTGATTTCCGTACGTTTTTCGGGTGACTACTAAAAACCAGCACTGTGCTGTGGGTCCCCCATAGCACAGCATTATGCTAAGTGGAAGCCTTCTTGTCACAGTCATGACGTGCAGCTGCCGAATATTTGTTATTTTTTATATATATATTGCTGTTTTTTTTTTGTATGCACGTGTATCTGTGACAAATATATACCTATTATTCTTTCTTTCACTATTATATGAGATTTAAAATATTTCTGGCGAAATGTGAAAACCCTTCAAGGTATACAAGCGTGATTATATGTTATGTTATGTGAGTTATTTTACCATTTACGTAAATTTCGAAATACACGAATTTATTTGAATTATTTCATCCTTTACCATCCTAATACAAAATAAACCTTAAAACTACCTATCTTGTTGAAAACTCGATCAGTACACAACAAATATTTGTCTAAGTAAATTAGAATACCATTAGTGTGCTCGTTATAAATAACACTGTAAGCAAAGTCTTCAAATATTGTCAACAGTCGTTATTTTACTTGATTCTGCTAGCTTGTGAATAATAGAGATCTCTGTTAGCGTTGTCAGTTCATAAATATGTACCCTAATAATTATCTTTGGATAAAGGAATTATTTTTAGCTTGTGTTCTATTTTTGGTAGTATTTATCGATTGGGACCAATAGGCCAGCTTATATATTATTAGCTCCAGTGATAGCCAACCTTGATAGGGTTATTTTTATTGACAAATAATTATTTGATAATATAAAGTATTCTAGAAGTGGCTATCATGACGGTACGGAGACAAGGTGTGGTGGATCTCGAGCTATATCGCAAATTATGTTCCAACTCTTAACCTGCCCTCTGTGGCCCAAAAAATGCAGTCCAAGGCACCTATGCACACTGATGTCGCCATGGAATATGCAAATTTTAGGCCAACAAGATTGAATACGATGACGTGCCATCGATCAAGAAGAAGAAGATTATAAAACTTCGTGGATGTGTAAACCAAATAGGCTTGACATCATGTTTAATTTGAACAATCAATGGAACTGGCAGTAGGCTTTATTTACGTGGAGCTGAATCTTATATAGTTGCAACAATTAGTAGGTCAAGTCGACCATTATGGTGTGCAATAAGGCATGCTCTATCTATCTATGTAGGAATTACTCAACGACAAAAGCCATCAATTATTTCAGAAGTTTGATTATTTTGATAGCATAGAACGAAATTATTACTATTAATAATATGAACAAGTTATTTTATCTAGTTTTCAGTAACAATTTTTTTTGTAAAGTATTAAACTATGTATTTATTTACTGTGAATGCATTAAAGCTGTCACTAGAGGCAATTTTCATGTTCCTGCAATTTCCGGTACCCAATAACCTTCCCTTGGTTTCCCTGAAATACAGCGGTTATATTAACGACGTTTACCTACTCCTGTCATAAGCAAATTAAGCTTAATTGGAATTAGTAGGAATAATGAATATTCTACTCGTACCAACATTTAAACAAGTTTATCTCCATGAAAATGCTTAAAGACATAAAAGAGTAATTTTATTTACTATCATACACCACGCAGGCGCAGTGCGGGTTAAAGGATGTCACGTCTCTTCGAATTCTTGATTGGCTGTTTTGAGAGCCATAGATATGAAAAACAAATTGAAAATTGGGACCATTGTGTCACCTGAGTCACCTGCACTACTCTCGGGATTTTCTGATGATTTTTCATTTTTAGAAAAAATGAAAAAAAAATCGGCAAATCCTAAATCCCACAATAAAATACTTTAACCTACAAATTATAACATCAAGAAGTACCAAGAAAAATTTGCTTAAAATTGTGTGTAACGCGGAATTCCTCCCCCTCCTCTCTGAGGACAGGGGGATATACGCGATCTGAATACCTAGCGCAAAATGTTTTAATGATAGCTCTCTGATTGAGGCACAAAAAACGTGAGATGCGAACCATTTTGAGCACGTTCGTTGTTATGAACGATTCGCGAAGTAAAGAAGGGGTGGAGTAGCGATTGTAATTTATTTTTTAAGTTTTTTGACGCTTAGTGAAAGTTTGAAGTCATGGTGGTGTTCATATGGAGAGTTTACACAAGGTTGTGTGCCTTTATATACACTGATGTCTTCCCAGTTTAACAATGTTTAGATGTGAAAAAATTTGGAAATAATTTAAATTATATGTTTATGTAAATTTCGTAAACACGAGTCAAAAATATGAACTGAAACCCAATGACTGGCAACCATCTAGAATAAGGCTTCTAGATGGTTGCCACTTTCATGGGGTACTGTTTAAAATGTTACAATAAAATTCCTCCCCACATACTTTAACTGAATGAGACGAAATTCAAATCTTGTATAAAACGCACACTATGTAGGCAGGCATATTATAACATATTATATATTTTTATCATCACTGATAAAAAATCATTGATCATTGCTGGTCCTGCTCCACAACCACAACTAATTGATTAACATTTTAAAATACTGTTGGAGCTGCTGAAGATTGCAAGACCATCTTTGTATTGTATAAACTCAATTTCCTTTGTATTATATAATTGCATAGCACAGGTGTGAGTACTATGTACTAAAGAGCTACCATTTACCGGGTAATATGTAGTATTTTATTGACTTGAATGTGCCCTGGCGGCTGTGAGTATGTCATGCTCACTCAAATGTCTCGCTGGTGGTGGCGCGTGTGTTGGATCATTTAGCTCCCTTCCAAATGGTTGAGCTAAATGGTGCTGATCCATGCTTCATGTTCGTGAACGGGCGCCGTCAGTTGGGACTGGTCATCTCTTAGCTGCCATGGCTTATTTTAATTTATTTTAAGTTTTTGAATGATTCCTTACTTATTTTTATCACGAACGCTTTTACGAACGTGCACGTCTTTCTACATTGTTATCACATGCATAATTTCAGAATGAATGATGTAACCAATATTTTGTATCAAATTTTTGATTTGAAAGAGTGTCCGTGGAGTTTCTTTCCCGTTCTTCTCCATAGGTACCTACTACGCTTTGGAATGGGCAACTAGTTTCATATTTTTAACTGACCGACCCCTTGACAATTCCAAAGTGCCTGTAAATGGTTTAATTGAAATAAATGCTTTGAGTTGAGTTTGACTACCATTCGGTTATTAACCCTTTAGGGGCATGAGGAACAGGGTGTAAAGTTCACTCATCCACCATAGAAATGGGAGGATCCTCCAACCAGACGGGTGTTGTGTCTGGCGGGCCGACTGCCCGACTGTTGATTTCGGATAGTTTTATCTATGTCGTTCGAGCGGTAAACTCTAATTGCGCGATGCAGGATTTGTGTGACGTCATGTCTTTGATGCGTAGTTCGTATGTGGCGGTGTAACCGCTACAACCCTGTTAGTTACTGAAAAGCTGTTGTTATGGTGTAGCTTAGACTAACTTAAAGTTCAACCTAATAAATCTGTTTTTATGTCTAAAATTTGTGTTCTGCACAAAGTTTTTTCCCATTTGGGAAATTAAACAAAGTAATAGTCAAATAAATCTTGAGTTTCAAGAAAACATTTTTAAGCTCTATTCTCTTATGAGAGAAATATAAATCATGTAAAAAAACGCTGTAAGTCTTCCTATTTTAAAACACTAAAGTAACATTTTCATAATGAAAGAGTTACCTACAGTATCTACTGATAACGCACAAAAAAAAAAACAACAAATAAAAAATCTAATGATAAAACAAAATTATATATTATAATATTGACCGGTGGCCCTGTGGTAACAGCCCCAACTTACGAGTAGGCAGGTCGTGGGTTCGAACACAGGCAAGCGCTTTACTTTGTGTTAATTATTTCATCACTACTGCTTTCGAAACGGTGAAGAAAAACATCGTGATGAAACTGGCATGTCCTAGAACCAAAAATTCGAAGACATGTGACATCTACCAACCCGCACTGGGCCCGCGTGGATTACAGCCCACTCCTTAGCTCCGAGTGGAGGCCTGTGTCAGCAAACGTTATAAGGTAAACGCAGCTATTAACGACCCATCGAAAATCTGTAGTTATTACCGACCTATAAAAGTAATTCGAAATCTTTACGTTTCCAGAACTATTCTAGCTATAGGTAGGCAAAGTTACACACGCGTTTATTCCTTGAGCATCGTATACTTTTACGTTAGTGTGAGTTATCTGTGCAAAAAAGAGATAAAATACGTCAGTTACTGCGGGGCAGCGTGGACGCACTACGTTTCGTACTGTTCCCTTGTTCCTTCAAGTAAGTACGTGACTTTTCTATTTAAGACATTTATACAAACAAATGACGTTTATACTTTAACTTATATTACTAAATGTATTCATATAAGTGTCAACTCTTGATTTCTTACGAAATTTTATTAATATAAAGTAATTTGAAACGATAAAACTTTAAATTAAAATGTGATGGTGTTAGCTTCATCAGTTTTAGTCGTGGCAGCTATCAACGACCCATAAGTCGGCAATGGCAGCAACGTAACTTTTCGTTTTATTTTTCTTTTATGTTATTATATCACACTAACACAAGTATTTTTATGGACTAGTTTAAATCTAAGCTATCAGTCTTTATAAAAATCTATTAGCGACTAAACTTTTTTGTCTAGTTTTTACCTTTTAGCGTTGTCAATTTAATCAAAGTTATGATATTTTTCGAGGATCGATATTGAATAGTTACAGTAATAAATCATTGTTTTTGTGTTTAAAACAGTGTGCATTTGTTCATATTTTTTGTGACATTAATCAATTATAATCTATTTTATAGTCTGAAGGCCAATTGAATTAAAATAACCATTTTTTTATGAGTCGGTAATACAATATATTTTTATACTTACATACTTTATTACCGACCCATGAGGGTCGGCAATACCAACAATAAGAAGCTATTACCGATCGTATATAGATTATTTAGTTTCTCACCTACTTTTATGACATAATAGGTACCTATTAATAAATGCTACTTCTTAGCTAAAGCAACATAAAACATACAATTATATTTTTTTCCAGAAGTATCGAGCCACAAAAGCGGCGAAAAGTATACAGTAAAACACAACTCGCCGAAGCAATCAAAGCACTTAATGACGGTACAAGTGTATCCAACTTATAAAAAGTTATTCGAATATTGGAAGAAAATTACCCCCGAAAACGCCATAATCAAGAGAGTGGAAGTATTCTGCTGTTAGGGGAATCAACACTAAATAACAATTTTTTGAATGAAACGCCAGATATATCTGAGACTATCCTAAATTTTGATATAGTTGCTGAGAGTAATCTAATACTGCCAATAAGGTTCAGAAGTATTGGGAGAAGAGGCATCCAACTTATTCTTGTTTATTGAAAAACCGCTACCCTCGTCACCTACTGTAAACTTATTAACTGTACAAGATGAGTTCAACCAGTTTCTGCAGACATCTACTCCTCAACAAGATAATATACTTCTACCATCTACTAACGAGTTAACACCCTTGTCCACTTCGATTCTTGCACCAGAAAATAATAATTTAATTGAAATAACCGCAGAGCCGCTACAAACACTTCGATTGGATCGGGGATAGCTGCATAAAAATCGTTAATAGCTTCACAGCCGTTTTTATGGGTCGGTAATTGCAACAATCGACTAAGTCACATTATAAATTATTTTTTACAAGATAATCCTTTATTTAAATGTATTTGATTCAGTAAATACATTTTTTAAACATAACACTAGCATATAAAATTAAACTTTAAATCTTTAGAGGAACAAGTATACTAAAAAAATATAGTTGATTTTAAAATTGCCTTAGGGGGGTCGTTAATACCTGCGTTTACCTTAGGCTGATTGTGCTTATCCTTACATATATAAAACAAGGTCTTCCGCTGCGTCTGTCTGTCTGTCTGTCTGAACGCGATAAACTGAAAACTTTCTGAACGGATTTTCAAACAGTTTTCACCAATGGACGAAGTGATTCATGCGAAAGATTTTAGTGTATAATTCATTCAGGTTTTGTGTAAATTGGCTGAAATATGACAATTATTGTTGAAGATGTTGGAAAAAATTGTACTGACTGGGAGCTTTACTGGTGTGAAAGAAAAATTGTTTGTTCTGCACAAACAAAACGCGCATTCAACAAAATGACTTAAAATACACACACACAAAGTAGCCAAAATTCTCGTATTCAAGTAGTAGAAGTTTGACTATTTCGTCTATGGCTTGATGTCAATTTACGTTGCGTAATCTGTGTTACGACCTCGTGGAATATAAATGTTCTGTGGTTACGACACTGGCAAATGGCAACAAACGAACAATCTTAACAAAAACAAAATGCCGATAGCAGAGTGGAAAAATAACTACTTTTCCATACTTTTGTAACAAACAAATAACAATAAAAAGAACAATTAACCCGTTCATCGCGTCTGTGTAAGAACAGGTCGTTGCTCAGCAAAAGCAGTGACTTCGGACGAACCTATTGTCCACAGTGCAGTTTTTCAGCAACTACTTCCCCTGTGTGACATAGGCTGCATTCCGCGTTACGCTTTAATTGATTTAAGCGTGCTAACACCCGTACTGAATTAACGTGAGTGCGATAACGATGTGTCTTGAATCGTCATAGATGACGTCATGACATGCCCCGTCTTACGTTAACGCCGACCATGCTTTTTACTAGTTTCACCGTGACCGCTGTCAAAAATGACAGCGCCGCGTAAACCGTAAAAGATCGTAAAAATATGTTCTACGGGATGGTTTATCTTAAAAAATTCAACAAAAAAGTCCGCGATGGCATATGTCTATCTTCTAAGGATGACCACTGTAACCATTATTATCTTTCAGAAATTGATAAAAATGTCATTGTTATTTCCAAAGCTATTTTGACTGTGTGTGTTGTATTATATTAATCTTCTCTATTATTATCTAATCCTTATCCAATAAAATATGTTATTTAAATTGGGCATTTAATTTAGATTAAAATATGCCCTGAAATCATAAAATTTAAATGAATAGTTTAAAAGATATCACAGATTCAAAATTACGCGTGACAAAATAATTATGGTTGACGACAACGCGGGTGCAGCGGTAGGAGTCAATGACCTTTTTCTCGGCTATTAGGAATGTAATCCCGGTAGTACGTGGGATATTTGGCGAAGCCGCGGGCAAAAGGGCAAGGCATATTATATTAGGATAATTCACTTTTCACGATACGGTATCGAATGATAACCGCTGCCAAGTGGTGATGAAAATTATTAAAATGAAATATCTCAACAAATCACCAACATCAAAATCAGTCCTCCCCACCTCACTATAGGTAAAAACCTAATCTTATTTCACCTATACAAACCTAACTGCCTACACTACACACTCCCAACCTACCAAATACCCCGCCCACACATCTAAACACGAATACGTCACTAATTCACAGCCAGACACATTTACTTCCAATCTCAAATCACCAAAGGTACCGAAGCAATATTTTGCGAGCAGAGGCACAAATTGATTGTGCCTCGACACGACCGGAGGGCATTGGTACAGACGGAAATCGAATCCGCTACCAGATGGACACCTGCGCGAGACGCAAATTCTCGTTCCACCAATAAATAGAGTGACGTATAGGTAGGTGTGTTGTGATTAAAAGTTGTGTGTTGGTGGTCGTGACAATGAGTGGGGCGGTCGAGAGTTTATTAAAATGTTTTAATATACATCCTTGTACAAGTTATTCATATTGAATAATATACAGAAAGTCAGAAAAGTTTACTTTTGCTATAGGTCATTTGCGATACACAATATTCATTTTGCGTTTTTAAGGAAGCAAGGCGTTAAAAATAACACAGACCTTATAATTAAGCATACCACAAAAAATAAAACCGACTTCCAAAAAAAAACACTGCAAAGTGAAAAATAACTTTGATTTTGGAAGTCGGTGTCTTTGGTTTTTTATTTTCGTTTTTTTGCCACCGACTTCCGGAATCAAAGTTATTTTTCACTTTGTAGTGTTTTTTTTTTGGAAGTCGTTTTTATTTTTTGTGAAAAAGATTTTATTTTTCACTTTTTAGTTGTGGTACCTACTACCTACCCTGCTATGTAAATTACAGTGACAGGAACTATTAGAATATCGTCCACATATCCTAGGTGGGAAAAATACGTATTATTGAAGTAAACTCAAAAACCCCTCATCAGATCTTGACCAAATTTATATGGGACCATTTCCAAACAAAAAAAGAATCATCAAAATCAATTCATAATTGGCGGAGTAATCGCGTAATACAAATACAAAAAAAAAAAAAAACGAATTGAGAACCTCCTCCTTTTTGAAGTCGGTTGACAATACGCTCTTGGACGTGGATTTGTGGACACCAGCCCGATTTACAATACATCATATAGGTATAGCGCAGATAAGTTAAGTGTGACACGGAACATCAATAGCTTTGAAATATAAGTGTTTACTAAAAACTGCAAAACATCGTGAGGAAACCGGTGTCTGAGAGATATTTCTCGACGGCATGTGAAGCCAAATTAGAGGCCCATGGGCGGCTTTAAAAACTCTGATACCAGGTTAGTCAATAACCACACGAAAAGAAGAAGACCAAAAACTGCACCATTTAGCATTTAGTGCTAATTCACACTACACCTTCAGAATACCCCTATCTATATTTAAAGTACTACATTAAAAATTGCCCCTAACAATCAGGCCCCTGACAGTAGCTGCCTGCCTGCTTTCCGGCTGACTTGCGACCAAATCACCCGTGTGGCGGCCGGCGACTGCCCCCGTCAGCCCCATTGTACCTGCGACGCGGCATATGGTGGAACAGCCAACTAGCTCAGAGGCCTCACTGAACATGCATAAACGGGAAATTGGGAGCGATTAGAAATAAAAATTGGGATTTTAAAGGTAATTTTTGTGTAAAATCATTGTTTATACTGATATAAGATTTCGAATCTGTGAATTTTTAATGAAATTCGTAATTTAAATACTGCAGGTAGGTTATGGAAATCAATCAGTTATAGGTCAGTTTCGAGGTGAATAAATGTATCGTTAGCTGGATATTATAAAAACCGGCCCATCAGACCATCGCTGTTAGGGTTATGTTCCTTAAGATATTACATGAAAATGCATTTTCTCATCGTTTTTTATTCCTGTTTAACCGCTATACCTATCTCAAGTTATAACTTTTTTTTAATGCCTGGGTAGATTTTTTCTTCTAGATATATACGAGTAGTTTAAAAAGATACAGCCATATGATAGACAAATCGCCAAACAGAAAATAGTACTAGTCTTATGTGCAGAACCCTTAAAATGAAATCCTATTATTTTTAGTTTATTAATATCTGCAAACTAAATATCGTCTTGTTTTACATACCCTTGCCTTTCAGATGTAGGTACCAACCTTAAATACGCCAAATATTAATCTAGATTTGACTGCCTCGTTGGTCTAGTGGTCACAAGCGCTACTACTGAGTATGAGGTCCTGGGTTCGATTCCTAGGTCAGGCAAAATGTTATTGGATTTTTCTATCTAAATTTTCTCAGTAGCAGTCCGGAGTGTGGATTTGTCCCCATTGATGGCGAAAGGCTCGCCCCCTATTTAAGTGGAACTTAAAAATAACTGGCGAAATGTGGGTGTACTACTATAGGTACACCTCTGCTCAACACTCCGGGGAAACAAGGCGTGATGTTATGTTAATAATCTAGATTTGGCGCTGAGCAGCCGATGGGCAAATTGTCCGCGGACAATCTGGAATCGTATGGAAATGTAACACGCGGACAAAATGCCGGGCACGCGGACAAATGCCGGGGATTTCTCTACTCTCAGGCATGTAAGGCTTGTCCAAATTGTAATAGTCGTATCTAGAATATTTGCGAATATGGTAAGTAAGCTAATGCGAAACTATGCGAATCAGAGCTCGAGACCTTTTGTCCAATACTGAAAGGTCAAACGTTAGGTAGTAACGACCGTATGTTATTCACGGAAATTAGGTACTATTGTAACCTACTTATTTTAATAACGTCGTTTCAAGCAGTAATTAGATTTAATTTTGTTTCGTTAGAAATGTTTCAGAAAAACAATTAAAGTATGTACCAACATTTTCGAAACTCTTGAATTGCCGCGTAATGAATTAATTAATGATGAAAAACTCCGGTCGACTTTGAAACTAGGCTGATAAACCCGGTGTAAACACAAGAAACATTATCATCCCGCATAATTATTTAAAAAAGAAACTTACTGACACATCTTACTTGTTGAAGAACAGAATAAACACAATATAAAACGAGGCAAAAGGAGTATGTAAGGATCGTAGCAGGTGGCGTTCTGTAGTTTCTGCCTACCCCCATGGGAAGAAGGCGTGTGTTTATGTATGTATGAACATTTTTTTATTTATTTTTTTATTTTAACCTCGTACCATAAAAAATAGTAGAATTAATTAATTATATGTTAATTTTGGTGTACTTGTACACCAAAGTTATAACTTATAAGCTGACAATGTTCTCAATACCGAATTACGCGAAACTAATTAGTCTGCACGATCATTTGTTTACCTTCCCATGTACATGGTGTTTGCTCTATCAATTAACAACAATATTCTCAGATAGCATCCTGTAGTGAACCTGTAGCTTAGGGGAAATAATTATGAGGTTACGTATTAATTACTTTTGTTACTGTGGAGTCATCCGGGGTTTATAAATTTCCTAGTGCGTTGTTTTTTTAACCGACTTAAAAAAAATCAGGAGATTATACTCGTATGTTCGTCTGTGTGTACATATTATATTTTTATTTATGTTCATCGATATTTTCGACAATTGTGAATCGATTTTGAAAATTCTTTGTTTATTTGGTAGAAGAAGCTTGCGTGGTAGTCCCCTATAAATGTTATTAACTTTGCTTGGGTAGTTTTGAGTTAGCTTCGGTAATACATATTGTAATACACTTTGGGTATCTTGACGATGTTATAATAATTCATGTGGTGTCGGTTATGATACCTACGTATCATAACAAAAAGTAAAACTTAAATAACCTTTTTACAAAAAAATATATAACAGACTTCCAAAAAAACACTACAAAGTGGCAAAATAAAAACTTTTTACAAAAAAAAAAAAACAACCGACCTAACAAGAAAAACACTAAAAAAAGTGATACATTTTCGGAAGTCGGTGTCTTTGGATCTGTATTTTAGGTATATGCCACCTTTTTATTTTAAGTGTTATTATGCAACACTGGTGCAACGGTTAATTAAGGAATAGACAAGGAAAACAAAACAAAAGAAGGTATCGCCAGATAATAATTACATGCACATTAACTAAAACACTCACACATCTCTAAACATCGTTTAATCCTGTAACTGAAACGCACGCTAACCGATCGTTAAGTTCGGTTAATCGTTTCTTTTTATTGGCTGTTTACCTTTCAGCTGGTCGTTGCTCCGAGGCGATCTTTTGTCCGACAGTGTGAAGCTCGTCTTAAATGTAATTAGTAGTGTGTGTATATTGATTTGGGAATCGAAAAAGAAGATTGGCCGAATTGGGGGAAAAAATGTTGAAGGTAAAGTTTTTTTTTTCTAATTTCTATTTGAATACTTATTGTTTGCACTGAAAATAAAAGGGAAACTTCAATAATACACTTAATATATAAACTGCCTCGTTGGTCTCGTCGTTGCAAGCGCGACTGCTTAGCGTGGGGTTCTGGGTTCGATTCCCAGGTCTGGCAAAGTGTTCTTTCTACATTTTTCTCACATGTATAATTTCAACATGAATGATGTAACCAATATTTTGTAACAATATTCTGATTTGAAAGAGTGTCCATGGAGTTTCTTGGCCGTTCTTCTCCTTAGGAACCTTTTACGCTTTGGAATGGGCAACTAGCTTCATCTTTCTGACTGACCGACCCCTTGACAATTCAAAAGTACCTGTAATTGGTTTATTTGAAATAAATTATTTGAGTTTGTTATTAGGCTTTTCCAATAGGAATTTAATTTCTTAGTAACAGAGTTTGGAAGTTGGTAAGATACCCTCGTGCCTCGGAAAGCACGTTAAGCCGTTGGTCCTGCGCCTGATCTCTCTCCGGTCGTGTCGGATTGCCGTCCCATCGGACTGTGAGAGTGAGGGAAGAGAGAGTGCACCTGTGTCTACGCACACTTGTGCACTATAACATCTCCCGCGCCGAAGGCTAGTCTCCGTTGAGATTGCCGCCATGGCCCGAAATACGATCTGGAGGACTATTATATTTTAATACTAATAGGCCTCCAGACCGTATTTCGTTTCGGTTTCGCAATCTACAAATAGCATTCAAAAAGTCGCTTTTTGTGTGTCTGTGTAGTGATTTTCACTATAATTTAGAGAATTGATTCCGGAAGTTTTAATATGTGTAATATAACATTCATATTAAACTTAAATATTATAAGGATAACTCGATATTTTGTCAAGTGGTAAAACTGAGCGAATCAGGGTGGATCGCTAGTGCAATTTTATAATCTCAACTCTCAATCTCCTGCCTATCTTAAAAGTCGGTCCGCTTTCCGTGACTTTCTTAACCACACTACATTATTTTCACAACAAAAATCAACTTAAAATTAAAAGAGCTTGTGAAACTCTCCATCTCTACGTAAAATGATTAACATAGAACATTTTCCAGTAAAAAAAAAAATACTTATAGAATATATTAAAGAAACATAGATCTTTAGCCTTTATATTCTTTGTTATTCACAAAAACCGATCTTGTATCATAACTCGCACTTCCGTCGTTCCCATTCCGTACGAGTATTCTCTCCTTATACATCATCATTACATACTCATATAGTTCCTTGCTCTTGTTTCATGTTATAATTTTATATAAGTATATCTATGTATATATATACCTATTTATATGAATAAGTTAATGCTTTATGTATGTATGTATTTATTGTATATATAAATGGTACACCATTGACTACCTGCAGTATTGTCTCTCCTGTTACCTTTAATCCATCCAAAGGTTGTCTGTAAAAGATCGCTTTAAGCGATAAGGCCATTGTGACACCCTATGTAAAATTTCTAAATTTATGTCTGTAATTTTTATGGTGTACGATAGTATTCTATTATCTGTCTACCGTTGTTCACACGTCAAAAACGTATTTAACCACACCTAACCCGGTCACAAACTGCATTGTACATACAAAATTTAAATAACCAAAACATTTCGCGCGAACCGGAATTTTTCCCATTCTCTGAATTTTTCCCGAATATTTCTGAACATTGTGGAAGGTGTTATATTTGAGTGAACCGTCTCTCAGTACGTACGTGTGTATAATTTAAGAGCCAGCAATTTCCGCACGTCCGACAGACCACCCGTCCGATGTTAGGGCGGGGGCACACTCACAGGTGAATGCTGTTATTTATATTAAGTGCATGTCTGTTGTGTGTAGTCTTAGTTTCGTTTCGACGGTTGAGTTTAGGGAATGAATAAGTATTTAAATCGAGGAACGGTAGTTACATATTCATGACCCATTGTAGGTACAGTCACGAGCATATTACTATGGACAGCTCGGCAATAATATCTGAGTTCATGATTCATACATTAATATATGACAGATATAAATCGACATACAACTTTCAATAAATACACACATAAATAACGTAATAAACATGTAATAACATAAACATAACACATTCATATTACACACACGTTATCAATTAGGTAATCGGCGTGTAGTAGGACTGCCACCTTTTATGTAGGGGCTGTGGTTCCATTCTCGTACCGCGGCCACCAATGAATTGGCCGATCGGTGTATGGCGGTGCGTACGGCGGCCGACCGGCTCCTCAGCAACGCCTGCCAGCAGGGCGCGTGGCCTGCAGCGTATATGCCGTTCGCGCTGCACCACCGAGGCAGTCGAAACATCGCTCAACATATGTGATCATTTGTGGAAGGCATAAATACAAGTGGCAGCACAAATATGATATCGAAAGAAGATAAAACTATCTGGCGAGACAAGCGATGCCAAAATATAGGATGCTGAATCGGTTTCAGAAATATGTGTCAATGCAATATTAACGGATATTTCTTCACAAATATCTGCCTACTCAGTTAAATTCAGAAGAATGATCTTGATAAAATCGAAAATATCTGACATCACTTTGGCAGCATAAAAACCAAATAATTTTGCATAATTTGAGGTGTCAACGAATTTAAAAATCATGTACCGAGGCATATTTTATGAAAAAACAATGCATAAACTTGTTTTTCTTTTCAGTAAATATGTTAAAGCCTACAAAATTTATGAGGAGGTGTATTTGAATACTAAAATGACAGGCAACACGCCTCTACGACATACTCCCCTATCCTTCTTATGGGCATTTTGTTTTAAGGGTTCGTCTTTTGGTGATGTGCCTAACCGCACTTACATGAGGACATAAAGTTCTGAAAGAAAGAAGTTTGTTTTTGTTTTACAAAAATATAAAAGATAACTAATTCTTCTTTTTTAAAGCTTTGTAAATATATGAAAATGAAAAGGAAGGGCCGTTTCATTTTCTTTACGATCAATTTTCATCCGTGTTTTTTATAAAAACGTTAAAATATGGTGCTTTTAGTACATTATACGCATATGAGGATACTGACATAATCTCAAAAAGCATGCATTGCGTTTTATTGTAAATAAATTATTAGTAACTACGCTTTTCATAATAATCACACTACAAGAGGAGACTTACCGAAAACGATGTTTGTTAAAATGAAAACTTGTTTCGTGGTAAATTCTCTACTATTATTTTAATAATCTGCTGAAATCCTCTGTGCAATAGAACACAATTTCAGGTAAAATAATAAAACAATACGATTCTTTTCCGAGATATAATAATTATGCTCGTTAGTATGATAATGCCACTTTAATAATTGATTTGTGGAGTAGCTTCATTTGTCGCGGTATATCCGGGAAATACCAAATGTGATCAATATTATCATGATGTCGAGTTCCCTCCGAGTCTTGGATTACCGTCTGTCAACCAGGACAAATATAGGGTAAAAAACAAACCCTACAAGTATGTAATATTTTCCCGAACGCGATTGGTAGAATAGTTTTATAATTAATTATGTTGCTCTTTACTTTTTTTTTTATTCCCCCCATTATAAACATTTCGTATCCCCATAATCCACACTTACTTCCCCCCATCTTAACCCTTGTTGTGTCCTTAACCTGACAGCTCGCGATTTTACGCAAGTGTTGGAGCGCGCAAACTGCAGTCCCCCACGTACTCGTACACACACATGTACACACTCGTTTACGTACCTATACATACAGAGTAATATGTATGGTATAAATACTTACTGCGCAATAACACGTATTAGGATTTTAATTGTTTGGGAACAATATAGGCAAAACTATAAATATCCAGCTTTAGTTTCCTAATGAGCTTTTATCAATTAATTTAAAAACTAATAAACTAGAAACCCTTTAGCAAAACTGCGACATGTCAATCCTGTTGCTAAGTAACATAGACAATTTCCAATAAATTGACGATTAATTGTAGCAACAATTAATTTATGACGCTATCTTCAGGCTGTGAAATATTTATTTGTTTTACATTTTACCATATCTCTATCAGAATTACACCAGAAATCAATTTCAATATCAACTTTTAACTTAGAAAGAAACACCCCATTCCTAATGACATTTCTAAATACCCCATTAGTTCCCCGGAAATCTAGAGATACCAGAATTCTACCCCATACTCAGTTGTGTTTGAACCTGAGTGTACGGCTCAGCCATCCCCCAGTGTACCTCCTGCATATATGTGGATAGTGCCCGAACGTGCACTATCCCCCCGCGACGCTCGGTACACACATTATTATTTTCATTCAAATTTTATGAACTGGGATGGTTTAGGTTCAAGAAAGAAAAAAAATTGTATACTTTTTTTTGTATAAGTGTTGGTTATAATGCAATGATTATATATTTTTTAATAGACAACATTGGTCTTACTGCACACTGCTGGGAAAAAAGCCTATACTATTAAATGAGCATTCTCTATTTTCACCCGAGCAGAGCTCAAGCGACCACCTACTTCTTATTTAATTCAGACTATATTATATGGTGAAAGAAAACTTAGGAGACCTGCACTAAAACACAGCCGGAAATAGTCAACAAGTAGTGGACAGTCATGGTCATTAATTTCTTCATAACATGAGAATCGTTTAATTTATAAGGGGCACTTCATTGATTGTACAATACTTGCATCAAGAAACCCGTGAAATTCAATATTTCTTACGTTTTTTGCAAATTCAGTTGTTATTGTCATATTTACAGGAAATACAATTTTATCAAGCTATTTTCTCTCTATGATCTCCCTGAAAGCTGACATATTTACAGGTGTGTATTACAATAATCCGTAACACGACAGTCCTATTTCAAACCTTACTGGCTCCACGTGTAACGAAACAAACATAAATAGCCTTGTATATTTGAATAGTTGTTACACATGCATGAGCCCCTGCAACGCTTCTGAGCCTTTATCATTTCCATACATATTTTAACGCCTTCCGGGATAGTTTAATTATAATAAGAGCGGTCACTCGTTCTAATGTAAATGAGTTTAAAATGTATCCGTACCTAAATGTATATGACGTAAATGTACGCGACTTCATTCTCCGTGTTTCGTCAGTTATCAAGTACCCTTTGCACTTGGTGCAGACCGGACGCTCTCAATCAACTTGGAAGTATATAGAGTTGTTAATACTCTGTTTAACTGAATATAATTTATTTTAGAAATGGGAGGAAAGCTGTTTGTATTCGGAAATGCGATGATTCCCGAGGGATAATAAGAATTGTGCTGTACATTAGTATGGTACCTAACTTTCTCAGTCCGTGCCCGGTGTCTGGATTTATGCTCGATTGATGGCAATAGACTCGTCGCTTATTATATGGGACATTAACTTAACACAACATCACGCTTGTATTCCCCGAAGGGACGTGCAGAGGTGTTTTAGTACACCCACATTTCGCCAGTTTTGTTAAAGTCCTACATAAGACTTCGTGCCCGGTTGATGGCAATAGGATCTATCGGGCCCAAATCCAGACTCCGGACTGCTACTTAGAAATTCCAAATGGAAACCCAATAACACTTTGCCCTACCCGGAAATCGAACCCAGGACCTCATGCTCAGCAGTAGCGCTTGCGACTACAAGACCAACGAGGCAGTATACTAGACTAATTATCAACCTTGAATTTATTAATAGGGTAGACAGAGGCAAGACCGCAAGGAGCTCGTGGCTAAGTAATAATTAATAATATTAGTAATTAGTACATTAGTAATTTGGCGCAGCCGTGAGGCACACACTATTATTGCTATAAAATTATTTTCACTTTTATTTTGTTAAATGTTTCACGAACTGTGTCCAAATAAATATTATTATTTCTGTCCTTCTTTCTTTCTATAACAGCCACCCGGGTCGATCCATCATTTTAAGCTACGCTTGCCGGGGTTGGTCCGTGGATGGGTGACCATATTTACATACTGAGACCTCTCGCCTCGGAAAGCACGTTAAGATGTTGGTCCCGGCTGTCATTCGTGGATCTTTGACAGTCGTTACGAGTCGTCAGAAGCCCGAAAGTCTGACAACCAGTCTTACCAAGGGGTATCGTATTACCCAGTAACTGGGTTGTGGTACTTTTGGAGCTCAGACAGGCAGTCGCACCATGTAAAATCCGTATTTTGGCTTAGTAGCTTTAGTACCTGAATACCAGTGTATTCAGATACATCCGGTAGTCCTGTTAGACTTGAAGCCAACCCCAACACAGTAGGGAAAAGGCTACGTAGATTGATTTACACATAGGCTAGACCGAGTGACAGTAAACTAATCGAAACGAATTTGCTACAAACAATTATGCGTAGAGAGACGTACAGGAGGATGCATGTCAGTGGTAACTAAACCAGTATAAGCTGGTCTCGAATTCTTTGGAAACTCCGTACTACGCTAGGCCAGCTTAAGGTCAAGGTATGACCATCGTCTTGCAGGCGGCTGTACAATGGCGATAGCACCAAGGCACCAAGACTGGTGCGAAGATCTGAAAAACCGCCTGTTGATAGGACGACATTGTTAGGAGAGCTGGAAAGATATTACTTAGTATGTATACGATAGGAATAGCACCCGATTATTTGAGAGAAGGGTATAACACTGCAGTAACACCTACTGGCTGAAATTTTGATAAATTTTGATAGTAAATTACAACCACTAAAGCCAATTTCTCGAAAGAACTAAAGGACTTTTCACACTGAGGCGAATACCGCGCGGAACGCTGGCGATTAGGAAGTAATGCGACTACTCGCACCAATTTGAACTCCTAAATACAAGTTAGTTGACACAATCGGCGCGAGCTAATTTCGTCCCGCAGCCCGCGCGGGTTTGCCTCAGATTAATCAGAGCTTAATCCTAAAAAAAATGTTGTTTATTTTTCATGCTGTTAAAATTGTTTTTAATGAGAATAGTACTCGGATTATTTATAAATCACACATCATCACATTACTATTTACTTCACTATACATATTTCCAAAAAAAAGATCTAGTATCGTAATTATTATATTTGATTAGAATTCCTAGTAATGTTGTACCATATTATGTTACAAGGCTTCTGTAGCAGCCTTGAGCGTTACTACGAAACTAGTACATTTTTAGCTTTGTAGTACGCACGTTACGTTTTGTGTACTTTAGTCTGCTATTTATATACTATAAGTGTCGTTCGTAGGTGTTAACGCGCTTTAAACTCAGAAAAATAATGCCACGTATAGTTTGTTACAGTGACATGTATAAATAATACAAAAACACAAAAAAAAAAACGTAGTTACCTAGATTACATTATTTGTTGTTCAGGGTCGATCAAGCAGACCCTTTTCAGGGCTTTTTGTATCTCTCTGTACACGTGCAGCCTGTGGGTGAATCACACTCAAAAGGCATACTAGGAGGGCTTCGTATGCATCCAATATAACAACGCATTTAGAGCGCTGATGGGGCTGCCGCGACATTGTAGTGCCTCGGGCATGTTCGCTGTCGCTAGCGTCGACTGTTTTTATGCCAGGGATGCGCTCCGCTTACGCATCGTTATGCGTAAGCGGAGCGCATCCCTGGTACGCAGAGTTCGCGGCAGCACCAACAGCGTGCTGGTGATGATAGCCGACAGGCTCGACTGGCCGTACATCAGACGCTGCACGTCACCTACAGTCATCGACTATCAACATAAATGTGTTTTGTGTGGTTATTGTTTTGTGTTGTATTGTAATGTTTGATGTATTCTGTGTGTTTATTTTATGAGTATTATTAATGCGTCCTTGTTACTTAAAATAAATAAAATTAATTATTTTTACGTCTAAAATACAGATAGCGAAAATATTTCTGAACCAGACATTAATATTATAATAAAAATCATTACTAAAAAAATTATATTTTCAGAAATATAGTAACAGGAGAATTTCGCGCTCTCAAAGTATGCAAAACTAGATTTTTAAGCTTTTTTTAACGTTTTTCTTTTCATAAATAAAGTTGCAGTTTCCGCTGTTTTAAACTTAGAAACAAACTATAAGCCTGAATTTATAACTGGAAACCAAGTGCAATGCTATGTGCAGTGGTAAAGGCTTTGCAGTGTACCTAAAATAGTATAACGAAAAATTCTAGCATAAGAGATGAATAACGGAACGTTTTTGGCAGCCATTATAATAGATAGATCACCAAAATAATCTGGACAATTTCACTCGTAACTCTAGACAAAATTCCTAAATGAGGCTGATCTGGGGATCCATGGATATCTTTGATAAGGGTTTCTCGGAGATTAGGATGAGGAACTTCTTTCCACGAGAAATCTTCAGTTAACGCGTAGGGAGATTGAGTATAGCGGAATAATTTATTATCGCGAATAGTAAAATCTCATAAATTGGACGACATTCATTTCCCTTCGAGTCTCGATACTGCGTCCCTGCCAAGAGGGCCATCCACTGCCTGGGAGACCTGTATTGGACTGCCGGTGATCCTGCTTAAACAACTGAGAGGCGGATCTGGTTGACGAGGCCTGACCTGAGTGCCGTGTCATACCTCCCCTACAAAACCTCCCTTTTATATAACCTTTTATTTCTGAGAGTAGGTAGGTTATTTTAGGTAGGTTAGTCATTTTTTTAAATTCTTTCTGTATTTTTTTGACTAATTTAATAATATAATTATTTAACTTTTCTACTTACTGTTTTATTTTTAATAGGCAAGTAGATTCGTTACAGTTTAACCATAAACTCTACACACATGATTAAAAAAATAATTAAAATAGACAAGATTTTTATTGTTTTCGTTAGTTTTACTGAATTCGCAAGTATGTTAAACTACTCAAATGTCGGTGCTGTACATATGTACCTCCGCCAAGCCATGTAGATGAATACAGGCGACATATTTATGAGATTTAAAACCCACACGAGATATTTGCCTACTCTTTTTATTTTAAGTCCGTTATTAAAGATAAAAAGTTGGTAAAAGCCATATTTCTTTTAAAACGCTGCTTTCCATGGAACTTCCATGGGAGTTAATATTAACGTAGTCCCGGCCACGTTGGTGGAGGTAACTCTAGCCTCAAGGCACTCCTGATTTTAAACGAAGTAAATTTATCTTCACAAGTTACTTGTTACCACCTTAGTCTTAGAGGCGGGACTTTAAAGCGAAAGATTAAAGTTTTAAAATGCGGTCTCGGTGTGTGGAAATTGTTTAGTGTCGCTGTCTATAAAAGACGTGTGTTCAAGTTTAAAGATAGAGGATAGTTTACCAATCAAGCAAATTTCATGTAATACCACCAATTCAGTCTTACATAATTATTCTAATTTCGAACACATCGAGGAAGTTTGTATGTTATTATTCGAGGAAGTTAAATAAACTGGGCTGGTTTAGTTTTATTTTATATGCATTTCGGAGCCATTGAGTGCCTCTCAGACGAGACACGTTCTTTGAACACGCTAGTAATTTTCTGGCCACAGAAACAACAAATAAAAATGCAATAATAAACCAAACACATTCTTCAGTACTTTTAACCACAAAGCTGCCCCGACTTTTGAGATGAAGTGAATTTACCGTGTAAAGTCACCCCAGAGTTAGAACCCTCCAGTTTATGACAAGCTTTATTGCGATATCAAATGGGGTTTCATTTAAAATTTTAACACCCCACCATTTATGGGCGGCAAGGGCATGTTATTGGGAGGCAATAGAAAAATTATCGGCTGCCTGCAGGTTTATATTGAAACAATATATTGTGGGTATCTGAAGTTTTTATCTTCTTCAGACACAGTTTCTATAAGGTGCCAAGCGTAAGCGTTACAGTTAAGAACCGTATCATTATGTGTTTTGGATATGAATTTGTATGCGTGTCATAAAAATCTACCTATTACTCCTAAAATATTGGTCAAGACGTAACGAATAACGCTATCTAGGTCTAAACTAACACGTTAAGAATAAGCAGCAAAATAGAATTAGAATTTCTTTATTTTGCATAAAATATGGAACATAAAAGTTCAAAATATAAGAAGTTCCACATATTTTGCTTACTTACATAATTCAGCATGCAAAAAATACCTTATAATAAAATTATATACAAAACCACTTCAATTATTACTATTGAAATCATGAGGTATAAAGTAAGAAATAAAAAATAAAAATCCTTAAAATAACGTTATTTAATTATAATACTCTTTACTAGTGAGATCATATTTCGAACTTTTTTGTCTGTGGTCTTTTATGGTAATTTTTTTTATGTTTTTATTATTAATTTGTTTTGTATTTAATTTTGTTTAATTCTATGATTTCATGTTGTATTCTTGGTTTGTCCAACTTAATGCATCTACCTAGATTAAAAGAGACTGATGTGGTCTCCTATAATTGAAAGCGCACACTGTTTATTTTGTCCCTGTTCTTAGAATGTAAGCTTGCATGAAATTGTGTAGCTTTTATTGGAGATCCAATAAATAAATAAATAACCTTTGCTTATAGTTCAAGAACTCACTGTATAGAACGCATTAATAAAAAGCTATTTCTTCTTAAAGTAGTTTAGTGGCAGCTCTCTGATCTGTTTGGGCATTTGGTTATAGATTTTGATAGACATATTGTATTGCATATTGTTCTGAACTAGTGTGCTTCTATATCTTTTGACAGCTAGTCGAGTTGGATCTCTTGAATGTGAAAAAAATAATTTGAGCATTTGTTTCATAAGGATTTTGCATCAGAAGATTCATCGACATGACACGACACGAGTTATGCACTTTTCTTTCACCCAATTTAATCATCCTCCCAATAATTGCTAGCAACAAACCAGCGGTGCGGTGTTTCAAAAGGTCTATAATATACGTACGCCATGACACCTCGTCACACAAAAGCGGGCTATTTCGGCTACACAAGGAAGGGAACTCAGATCAAGTGGCCGCTGACAATGTACGGGAAATAAGCAACAATAGCCGCTTGAAGTATGGCCTCTTAGCCCGGAGATACGTACCTATAGCAGGCTATAGATTATAAAGAACGGCGCCTAATAAAATTGGATGGAATTGTTAGAGGAGGTTGATCAATAAGGATGGCGTAATGTAATTAAATTAGGAACAAGAAGTATATGAGGATCGTGGCTTTTGGCGTTCAGTAGTTTCTGCCTACCCTGATCGGTAAAAGGGTGTACATTCTTCTTCTTTTCGTGTGGTTAGTGACTAACCTGAAATATCTCTCAGGCACGCCGGTTTCCTCACGATGTTTTCCTTCACCGTTTTTGAGCAAGTGATAATTACCTATACAATGCCCACATGAATCCGAAAAGTCAAAGGTACGTGCCTTGGGTTCGAACTCGAGACCTATGACTTGGCAGTCCGACGGTCACACCAGTAGGCTGTCACTGCTATAATTATATGGTTGGTATACATTTAAAAATTTACAGTCAGGGAATAAGATGTTAAGCAAGTGGATATACTACATAAATTTTCCGTGTTATAGCCTTATCATAACTGTCAAAGAATTACAGTTGTGATTTGAATATACAGCGAATTTTACTTGGTATTCAATTTGATTAACAATTAATTTCCCTGACTTTAGGTAGGTACAGCTTCATTCTTGATTTCTTTCACTAGTTGCAACACATGTTGCTTTACAAATGCCAGATATCTGAAACCATTTTCGTATCGGTAGTCGGCACATATGTAGTTTCGGCATAAAATCGATGTGCGGGTTAGTATCAGAAGTGGAACAAAAATGTTTTAGAGCCGTGTGCCAGGCAGAGTGCATTTGAAGGGCCTCCATGAGTGACGATATATAAATGATCGCGTGGCACACAGGGCAATTAATCCTCTACTAACCGTCTGACTGGCTAGTTTATTACCCAACTGCGCGACAGCAAAGACAGGGTTATGTTTTTAACCGACTTAAAAAAAAGTAGGAGGTTTCTCAATTCGACCACACATACACACAGACACATAAAAAAAATATATAAGTTTTTTTTAATGTGTTTTCGCGGATACCTTTGGCGTTTATCAACCGATTTTGATGATTCTTTTTTTGTTTGGTAGGGCATACTTTAGGAGTGGTCCCATATACATTTGGTCAAGATCTGATGAGTGGTTTTTAAGTTAGCTTCAATAATACATATTTTTCCCACCTAGTATATGTGAATGATATTCTAATAGTTCCTGTCACTGTAATTTACTTGGTATTCAAATTTTTGTGGGGGTTTTGTGTAGGTACCACAACTAAAACGTGAAAAATAAAAACTATTTCACAAAAAAAACCGACTTCCAAAAAAAAACACTACAAAGAGAAAAATAACTTTGATTTCGGAAGTCGGTGGCAAAAAAACTAAAACAAAAAACCCAAGACACTGACTTCCGAAATCAAAGTTATGTTTCACTTTGTAGTGTTTTTTTTTTTAATTTACTAAAACTTTATGCACAAGTAAGGATAAGCTAATAATAGTAAGGAAAAAATAGTAATTTATAACCTAACCGATTGAATTAAATATAGCTAAAACCGTATGTCGTCCGTCCGTTTCCCGAATTGAAATGTAAAATTAAAATGGACGAAGCTGAACCGCGGAATGTTAAAACGGTACGCATCTCGCACCTTTTCAATTCCCAATGAAAATAATATTTAAATATCGGGAAATTTAATTGGAACAATGGTAAATGATGCAGATAAAAAGAGAGTTTTTTTTGCTTTGTAATATTCCTCTGATGAAGGCTTTAAAACCAGATTAAAAACCCCCGTTTATGTCCATTAATAAGCCTTCTAAAGCATTGTATTAGTATAACTAGCTCACCCGAAAGATGTTTTCCGGTCAAAAATTCTATAAATTCGTGAGTTATGGTCACATAATGATATCATACAAATCCCATAGAAAAAAAGACGTCCAGGGGGCCTATTACGAACTTTAAAAAAACCAGGCAAGTTCCAGGCAATTCATTTTCCTGGCTGGTTAAATTTCGTATTATGACATTCGTAGTCGGAGGTTCGTATTCGGAGTTTCTTGCCCGTTCTTCTCCATAGGTACCTACTACGCTTTGGAATGGGCAACTAGCTTCATATTTTTGACTGACCGACCCCTTGACAATTCAAAAGTGCCTGTAATTGGTTTGAATGAAATAAATGCTTTGAGTTTGAGTAATTCTGACCGACTTCAAGCTGGGTTTGTCTATGGCTGGCTTGTAATTCTCTGCCGTGACATTCAGAAACACAATTAAATATTTATCGGAAAGTTACGATTTTATTTAAATCACGTATTTTATAATAAAAATACTAAATACATATATATATATTAAATAATAATATTATATAATTATTGTTTCTCCCAAACTAGAACATTTTCCGTGAAACATCAATTTTTTCTTTCCATAAAAACCTAATTCAGACTATAACGAATATTTTAAATGAAAAAATATCCAAATCGTTTCAGCATTTCTGAAGTGTTGTGCTTACTAACGAACAGCATTTCAGTTTTATTTATATAGACAAATGCTCTCGTTTGAATACTCTTTGCCATGATGAAAGTTTTGAGTATTAGTGTTGATGGCTTTATGAGTAGGAGAAGACCACAGAAACGATGCTGGGCAATGGGAAAGATGATGGCTAGAAATAGGGTGGTTACTGATATGACGAGTAATGGAGCAGTAAGGAGGAAGATATGCTGCTCCGACCTCTAATACATTGAGATAAGGAGACTATGATGATATCGCCAAAGATGGTAAATCATTGATTTTCTGCAATTGTTTTCATTTTATTTGAGTAAATATAGCCGCCTGTATAGTCTTGGTATAATTGACACTTGAAAAGGTTTTTATAATACTTTTTTATTTATGCGACAAAGGACAATGCTCATGGAAGTATGGAATCCCGTAACATGCTGCATCAAAACCAAACTTTGTTTTAATAGTCTACACTTATCATAATAACTCCTACAGGCAACTAGGCAGGCATATTATAAGTTGGGGTATTACATCACTGATAAAAATGCTTGGCTCATTGCTGGTCCTGCTCCATAACTAATTGACATACACACTGATTAACATTTTGAAAATACTGTTGGAGCTACTGAAGATTGTAAGACCATCTTTGTATGGTATAAACTCAATTTCGTTTGTATTATATAATTGCATAGCACAGGTGTGAGTACTATGTACTAAAGAGCTACCATTTACCGGGTAATATGTAGTATTTCATTGACTTGAATGTGCCCTGGCGGCTGTGAGTATGTCATGCTCACTCAAATGTCTCGCTGATGGTGGCGCGTGTGTTGGATCATTTAGCTCCCTTCAAAATGGTTGAGCTGAATGGTGCTGATCCATGCGTCATGTTCGTGAACGGGCGCCGTCAGTTGGGACTGGTCCTCTCTTAGCTGACATGGCTTATTTTAAGTTTTAGAAGGATTCTTTATTTTTTTCTTTTTATTACGGACGCTTTTACGAACGTGCACGTCTTTCTACATTGTTCTCAAATGCATAATTTCAAAATGAATGATGTAACCAATATTTTGTATCATTTTTTTTTATTTAAAAGAGTGTCCGTGGAGATTCTTGCCCGTTCTTCTCCATATGTACCTACTACGCTTTGGAATGGGCAACTAGCTTCATATTTTTGACTGACCGACCCCTTGACAATTCAAAAGTGCCTGTAAATGGTTTAATTGAAATAAATGCTTTGAGTTTGAGTTACAAATTTTATTTTTGTAAACAAAACCCGTATTTCGGAGTAATTTTATAAAATCTAAATTAACCTCAAAACCAGGCATGTAGGTATATTTTATCGACACATCAATTTGAACATTATTGCTCTAAAAACAGAGTAATCCCATTTGTAATCTGCTGTTTTTAGAATTACGAGTTATAGAGACGTTTGATACATCGGTTTTTGCCGGCTGATTGACGG
Organism: Xanthia togata; assembly: GCA_963853775.1. NCBI lineage: Eukaryota > Metazoa > Arthropoda > Insecta > Lepidoptera > Noctuidae > Xanthia > Xanthia togata. The sequence goes on along the minus strand of OY970802.1, from coordinate 2,190,269 downwards.
GGTCAGTCGGTCGACCCCATGACTCGACATATTTGCACAATGAAATACACAGAAATAAGTTTAAAAATACAAACAACTTCTACTTCTTAACACACAATACAATAATTAATTAATCAATCTCAACTCTTAAAACACAAACGGACGTAGATATTTGCTAGCGCAAAGATAATACGGATTAACATAATCAAATGTCGGAAATGTTCCTGTCGGGATTTAGGGATGTGATCGATAAATCAAAATCTTTAGTAAGAAAATCGATTTTGTGTCAATTAGCAATACCAAATCGATTTGATGTTTTGGTTTTACTTAATTGTTACTGTTATTCAACAAAAAAAAGCAAAAGTAAACATATTTAATTCGTATAATGTTTTGAAGCAAACTTTATAGTTTTCTTTTATACAAAAGAAACGTCGATTCATCAAAATTCTCTCTTTTGCATTCTACATCTCTATGACCGGTTGTGTAAACGTCATGTAAAGGGAGTAAAACAATATTCGTACTTTTATATTTTAAATTAAATTCCCTATTCAAAAATCTAATCCATGACGCGTCATGTCGTAAAAAATATGATAATAATTACTATAACATTTTGATCTTGATGCATGAGACTTTTTGGTACCACTTTTAATTATTGTCCTTTGTAATTTTACACCTGTTCGCAAAATCAAAAGTCATTTCAATCAAAATTACTTAAGACAGTCCCCAAAACGCCCAACGTCCCCTTCACCACTTTCTAGTGCTTTAGCTGGGAAGAAGAAGTGGCGCAACAAACTCCCCAGCAGCACAGCTATCTGTAAAGTTAGAAGAACTTGGATCTATAAAATAATATGCAAAGTAATTAACATTGCTATATCACAGGATTCACAGATACTGCAGTCACCAATCCGTTTGTCAAGAATGTTGAATACATCGCCCTCTGGTATTGATGATGACGATGACGACAATAGACGAAATGATGTATAACGCACCGGGCGTTAATTTTGTGCCATTTATGCCAATTCACAGGCGATGCGGCACCCGTCGAGTTATTTAACATGTCACGCGTAGTGATGAATGGCTGACAGTCGATGTTACTGATAAATGCCCACGGAGACTAGTGGCACATTTAATACGGACACAATACCTTTTATTTTAATGGATACTTTTTGTGAAGTGTGGAATGTATTTTTTATTTTTACTTTTATTTTATTTTGGGTTGATATAATACGTTTGGAAGTGCATTTTTAAATGACATGGAGGCATTTATTCTGCCTTTTTATCCAAGCTGCAAATTAATAGATTTATAGAGAAAAAGAAGTTGTGAAAGCGATAAAATCAATCTAGAGGCCATCGTAGCACGACTACTCATTGTAGCACCTTGCTACGACAAGCTTGCGTGACCTAAAGCAATGGAAGGAGATTTCGGAGACACGCCGGCTACGGTCAAAATATGTGCGTATTCATTCACTTTCCTATTCTTATACTTTAGTCGCAATTTATTAAACAGTACAAAATATAGGTATTACATGCAGTCAAGTTGTAATACAAGAAAAGTTTATTTTAAGCACAAAATGTACTGCCGATTCTTAACCTATCGAAAGTCGTATTTAAACACAAAAATACTTTCATACAACATCAAACCAATAAAACAATTTGAGCCATCTACGAACCTGGAACTACCACCTTCCACCTACTCGATACATACAAAGTAAATACGAAAAATTCCCGTCTATACAGCAATCAGTTGGAATTCGGTCGTTTCGCGAAATCTCCGCTCGAAACGCGACGACCCGTGAACGTTCAAACTTGCCTACATACCCTCATTAGGTGTTTGTCCTCCTTATAAAAATGAACCGTCTTTCAGGCAATATTTAACTGAATTCCAAGCCATTATGGGCAATATTGCCCGCTTTATTTATTTGACTTTGATTTTTTGGATGAATATTTTTTTCAATGTTTGAGGGAGCGGCAATTTTATTAGGTAGTGTTGACAGTGATGTAAAACTGTGTTTTGGAACTAATTTCTTTAACAAGCTGTCAGAAATCGTCACGTAACGAAAAAGTGTTACGAAAAAGTCTGTTTCACGTGTACAGAGCCATCTAGCATCTGTATAAGTTTACAGCAAGCTAGAAACTTATACTAGACGGCTCTGTATTAAAAAAAACTTTTAACACTTGAAACCAAAAGGAATTTCACCCCAACCGGATGTCCCACGACACCTGTCAACTTTTTTTATACATAATTATGCAGCATTTTTAAACTTTGCAATCACATTTTTTTTTAAATAAACTATTAAATGTGCGCTTGTAATTTCAAAGCAAAATCACGAAGGATTTTTCTGGAAGATCTTTAATGCTACTAATGAACACTCAATTATAATTCAAATAGCAATATTTTCTTCCTGAACAGCCACCACTTGGGTATTTCAGTGATATTTACTATGCATAAATTTAGACACACCCGCGATGCAGAGAAAGATCTTTACATGGGTTATTTTTAATAAGAAAACAACAAAACTAGCCTCTGAATAGGCCACACCATATTGCAACTGTTATAACTAAGTTTTTATCTGTTCTTATTGTGTATTTTATGTGCCTTAACCTGACTAAAATAATGTTACGAGTATTTTCTTTATTGCACACCTCATAACGCAAAGCGTTTGAGGTAGTGCATTACTCTCCATTTGGCAAAAACAAGTACTGTGCATAATTTTAGACCCGCGATGCAGGAAAATATCATAACGTGGGTTATTTTTAATAAGAAAACATTGAACTTTGATTGCTTATTTCTATGCTTCTTTCCACAAGAAACTTGCTCAAATAATGTTCCTTCACAAAGGATCAAACCTAGAGCCTCCACGTGTCATCTCCCCAACCGGTCTCATATCGTTCAATAAAAAACTTGTTTCCATCTATACTTATTAGCTCGGTGGAATATATTAAATTCCTTGCTCGGCCGAGTATTTCACGCAATATTCATATGTATTTTTCATATCTCCCTGTGTGTTATGATTCTCTTTGTGTTTTTATGGGCTGCTGTGCACTAAGGGGATGTTATGGAACTAGGAATAGAGATGGCCGGGTTTCTAGGTCTGCGTTAGGGAGCGTTTTTCTTTATTATAAATATGTAAGTTTAATATTAATTACCTGGTCGACCGAGCTCTGCTCGGGTGAAAATAGAGAATGCTCATTTAATAGTATAGGATAGTTCATACTAATTCCATGCTGCTATGATAGTAGGTACGTACTAACTCCATGCTGCCATGTCATTATTCTAAGGTAGCCTCTTTTTCTAAACTTTGGGCGACCGATCTCTGCTCGGTGGTCGAATTTACACGAGACCTAGCTATGTTTTTTTGTTTTACATGAGACCTAGCTAATCGATTTTTCGCCCCCGTAAACTCTCAACTAGCACAGAAGCTGCTTATTATTATTTTATACTTTATTATAGGGCAACAATGATCTGTAAAACCTGGAAGTCTACTACAGTAAACACAAGACCCTTTGTACGGCTCAAGCCTCTAGAACAGATACAACCAACTTTAAATCTGGCAGCACAACTTATCCTACGAATTTTCGGCATATTTCGATATTACCTACATTGAACAAAATCTTTGAAAAATTAATTTTGAATCAAATGTTAGGACATTTCAATGCACATCATTTACTGATGACTGACTTACATCTGAAACATTTTGGTTTAACTACAGACGCGGCCGTGAAATTAAAGAAGAGCATATTCGAGGCCTGGGAGAGAGTCGCAAGATGTTCTAGGCATTTTCTGCGACTTGTCTAAGGCCTTCGAATACGTATATCATGACACACTCATCAGGAAACTGTATCACTATGGCATGAGTGACAGGGCTCTCGACCTTCTGACTTCTAATCTGAACAACAAAATTCAGAGGGTCAATGTTAATGGCAAGAGATCTGCAGGATCTGCGGTCACCATGGGCGTTCCGCAGGGTTCAATTCTAGGTCCTTTTTTGTTTTTAATTTATATAAATAACTTACCTTACTACATAAGGGATAATCACAAGATCGTATTATTCGCAGATGAAACTTCCCTTTTTTTTAAATCAAACGTCAGTTAGTCAACTATGAACAAGTGAACAATGCGCTCTCTAAAGTTGTGCATTGGTTTAATGTAAATAATCTTCTCATGAATGACAAAAAAAAACTAAACTCATTAAATGTTCAACGCCAAATGTCAGGCAGCTAACTACCAATGTTAAAGTTAATGGAATAGAGCTTGACCCCGTTAAGTAGACAGTTTTTCTTGGAATCACTATTGACGATAAATTACAATGGGGCCCACACATAGAAAAATTGTCAGGAAGGCTAAGTACAGCAGCCTATGCTGTTAAAAAAATTATACAGATAAATGACGTAGACACGGCCAGAATTGTTTATTTTAGTTATTTTCATAGGCTTATGTATGGAATTCTTCTCTGAGGAACCTGTTCGGACATTAATACTATCTTTGTTCTACAGAAAAGGGCTGTTCGAGCCATTTACAACCTAGGTCCGAGAGATTCCCATCGAAAAAGGTCAAAGGAATTCTGACTGTGGCTTCACAGACAAATCTTTTTAAAATTTTATATATTTTTGTGTACATACAATATTATTTTTTAACAATATTATGGTTATCAAAAATATTGTTTTTGATAACCTATTGTATGTACAAAAAAATATACAAAATTTTAAGAAGATTTCCGATATTCATAGTTTAAATACCCGGAAAAAACACAACCTTCCTGTACATCGCATTCGTCTCCACAGAGTAGGCAACTCGTTTATGAATACGCTTTTACAACAAACTTCCCATTGACATTCGAAACTTAAAAACTCATTAAACGATTTAAAAGCTGTATTAAAACCAAACTTTCAAAAAAGGGTACTATACAATTTCAGATTATTTTGAAGATACCGCAACATATTGACTTTACCATCAATTTATATTTTTCTAATCGCGATATTTGTTAAAACAAATCCTAATCTATTCCCAGTTATATTACTTCTTTCTCAGTTAGTTTTAATTATGGTCTGGCAGTTTGAGTAGTTTATGCGGCCTACCCAAATGTCCTTTCTTTGGTATTGTTCGTCGAGTTGAGCTCCTTAAGTTCTGAGTTGAGCTCCACGATTACTGACAAATGCTTGCACTGACAGGACAGGTCCACTCAAATCTGTGTGATTCTTTTCTCAAAAGACCATTTCAGACTAATCTACATGGTCCTCATATGGCCTGACCAAGATTATGTCTGGACTTTAATAGAGACTGTGACCTCAGAGTTTGTTTCGGCTTTTCTTCTCAGAGTAGTCAGATAGGAAACGCCGAACTTATCGAGCTATTTTTTTTTATGATGACGTGTAAAAGTGATTCCAATATCAGAATAAACAATTTCATTTCATTTCATATGATTTGATTTGATTTAATTTCATAAGAACGGCTTGATGGAGATGCCATTACAGTTTTTGGTAAACGTTTTTTTTTAAAGGTTATTACAACATTTTGAAGATCGTATGTATGCATACGCTCGTAACTTTTGACGTAATAAAAGTCAGCATTTATTACCTGTGACCCTAATTAAACTATCTGTAACCTTTAAAGACTTATTAATGTTAAAATACAATTTCATCACCAACATATCAATATAATTTTTGCATTAAAAACTAAATATTTTAAAAGCACATGAAAATGTTGACGATAATATTCATATATATTGACAGTCAGACAATCTGGTACACGCACTGATATTTCACGTTCACAAAGAAATAATTATTATAAGTTATTTTGGTATTACATATTAAATGTTTCCTTACTTGTCACTAGTGTACGTATGATTCATTTTAATAAAATATATTTAGTTTACACCGCATTAAACCTATCATATTAGTAATTTAAAGCGTAGACATTTCATATAACTCTCAAACTCAAACTCAAACTCAAAGCATTTATTTCAATTAAACCATCTACAGGCACTTTTGAATTGTCAAAGAGTCAGTCAGTCAGAAATATGAAGCTAGTTGCCCATTCCAAAGCGTAGGTTCCTATGGAGAAGAACGGGCAAGAAACTCCACGGACACTCTTTAAAAAAAATTATATTCTTACAAAATATTGTTTACATCATTCATGTTGAAATTATACATGTGAGAACAATGTAGAAAGACGTGTACGTAAAAAGCGTCCGTAATAAAAAATAAAAATAAACAATTCAAAAATTAAAATAAGCCGTGGCAGATAAGAGATGACCAGTCCCTACTGATGGCGCCCGTTCACGAAAATGACGCATGGATCAGCACCGTTTAGCTCAACCATTTTGAAGGGAACTCAACGATCCAACACACACGCCACCACCAGCGAAACATTTGAGTGAGCATGACATACTCTTAGCCGCCAGGGCATATCAAGTCAATGAAAGACGTACCCAGTAAATGGTAGCTTTATAGAAGGCACATGGTCACAGTGCTCACACATGTGCTATGCAATTATACAATAAAAAAAGAGATTGAAGTTATACAATTCAAAGATAGTTTTTGCAATCTTCAGCAATTCCAACAATATTTTTGAATGCTAATCAATTAGTTTATGCGCCCTTGTAGAGCTGGACCAGCTTTAAGCCAAGCATTTTTGTCAGCAATATAATCCCCAAGCTTATAATATGCTTGGCAGCATAGTGTGCGTTTTATACAAGATTTAAATTTCGTTTCATTTAGTTGTAGTATATGGGAAGGTATTTTATTGTAACATTTTAAACAGTACCCCATGAAAGACGAGTCTACTTTAGCCAGTCTGAAACCCGGTTGAACTAATTGGTCCCTATTTCTAGTACTATAATTGTGTGTTTCACCTCTTTTACTGAAAAGACTAAGATTTTTCCTGACGTACATGATGTTTTCATAAATATATTGACAAGGTACCGTCATGATGGTAATATTTTTAAACAGTTCCCTTAGAGAATCGCGCCTACGGAGGCAATATATTGCTCTAATGGCTCTTTTCTGCAGAATAAAAATAGAGACGATATCTGCAGCCCGTCCCCATAGTAAAATACCGTAGGACATGATACTATGAAAGTAACTGAAATAGACTAGCCTTGCGGTATCTATATCAGTAAATTGACGGATTTTTCTTACAGCATATGCTGCTGAACTTAGCCGTCCTTCGAGAGATGTTAAATGAGGACCCCATTGCAGCCTTGAATCGAGCGTGATCCCCAGGAAAACAGTTTTATCTACAAATTCTAGCTTCTCCTTATTCAATACTATATCACAATCACTACTATTAACATTCGGTAAAGCAAATCTTATGCATTTAGTTTTTCCCATTTAATACTAAATTATTAGCAGTAAACCAATTTTGCAGTAGGGCATTATTTACATCGTCAAGATTTGATGCACGTCTATTTATCTTAAAAATTAGGCAAGTATCGTCAGCAAATAACACCATTTGTGGTTGGTTTTTTAATAAATGGGGTAGATCATTAATATATACTAAAAAGAGGAAAGGACCCAATATCGAGCCTTGAGGAACACCCATTTTTACTTTTAGACCGAGTGAATTTACACCATTAATTTGAACTTGCTGTTGTCTATCATTTAAATAAGATTTTACTAAACAGAGCGCAAGTTTACCTAGTCCGTAATGCTCAAGTTTCAAGAGTAAGGTTTCATGATTTACGCAGTCAAATGCCTTGGAGAGGTCACAAAAGATTCCTATGGCATCTTGAGCCTCCTCCCACGCTGTAAATATGTGTTTTAATAAGGTGACACCGGTCAGTTGTACAACGACCTTTGGTGAAACCATATTGCTGATCGTGTAAGATTTGGTTGGTGTTAAAATGATTAAGCATTTGGTTTAGCATTACCTTTTCGAACACTTTGCTGAATACCGGAAGCACGGATACTGGTCTATAATTGTTGGTGTCTTTACTGTCCCCAGATTTAAAAAGTGGTATAACCTTACTGTATTTCATTAAATCCGGTAAGACTCCTTGATCCACACACAAATTAAATATTAAAGCTAAGTATGGTACTATAGTCCCGATTATGGATGTACAAACTTTGATAGATAGTCCCCATAGATCCTTGGTCAGTTCGATTTTAATTTGCTGAAAGGCTTTAATAACTATCATAGGGTTTATATGTTTAAATTGAAATTCAACCGGACAGCCTGGTACATTCGCTCTTAATAAATCAATTGAGACAGCGGGTGAAGAATTTTAAGCTTCCGTCGTTTTAGATGGTATATTAGTAAAGAAATGTACAAATTCTTGAGCTACTTCTAAGTTAGAGCTTATTGCACCACGTGAAGTCTCCAATGTGTAATCAGTGTTTCGTTTTTTTTCCCTACTAGTTTCATTATTTATAACTTTCCAAACTGTTTTTATTTTATTTTCTCCTGATTTGATCTTATTGCTAATGTACAGGGCTTTAGCTATCTTGCAGGTATTTCTAAAAATTTTGGAATATGTAGCAACATACTTGTTGAAACTTTCAGTGTCAATGTAAGGCTTAAGGCCATACAGCTCGAAAAGCCTTTCCCTACTTATCCTAATACCTCTAGTTGCCCAGTCACTAAATATAAAAATAGGGCTAGTATTTTTTGTTTTCTTTTCAAAAAATTTATTGAATTCAGTGTGCACTACTGAAAAGAAATCCTCATACAATTTATTTGCATCATCCATATTATGGCCTAGAACATTTAACTCCTTATTTAGGATACTATTGAATCTATTTAAATTGCCATTTGTTATTGGTCTAAATTGTATTTGCACTTTTTGCAAAGCTGTTTTAAACTTAAAAGTTACCGTTTGACCACTATGATCTGACGGCAAATAGTTTACTATGGCTTTAGCTAAATAATCACAATCGCAGAAGACATTATCAATACAAGTAGCGGAAGTTGAAGTTACTCTAGTCGGTTCTGTAAAAATGTTAGATAAATTGAATGATTTAAAAAGACTTAATAATCGATTGCTATTTAAAGTATTTTCCAGAATATTAATATTAAAATCACCACAAATAATTGCGGTTTTGTTACTGGATGCAAGTTTCGCTAGGACATCTTCCATTATTGACTCAAATAAAGAAAAGCTCTGATAATTAGGGGGTCTGTACACGCACACTACAACATGCTTATCCAGCTCAACACAGGACAGTTCGATGCAATGTTCAACTGATAAACCAACTATGTCATTACGTGCCTTAGTTTTTAAACAATTTTTAATCAAGATTAGAGAACCTCCACGCAGCATAGATTTACGGTTAAAACAACTGCCCATACTATAGTAACGATACAGGAGCGCCGATGAAGATGGTATAATGGTATACATATAATGATACAAGAGCTTTTCGAAATCTCATAGCGCTAACCATCGCTTTTAAACCACTTCTGTAGAGGTCCTCTTATAACTATAATTTACGATCACTGTATATAAGACATATTTGGTACTACAAGAGATCTGTAGCCGCTTATAGAACCATTATATTTCTTACTAATGGAGCCGAGGCCGTTATGAAAATCCTTTATCCGGCTACTGAGCAGCTTGTTATAGCGCTTGTGAGCTAGTTGGCCTATATTGCAATTTTCACCGAAATCATTAGAGCAGTTTTCGAGAACGTGATTACAAATATACATACAAATATTGCTCGTTTAATAGTTATATACATAATATAAACCTCCCAGAATAAATTCTCTGATTTATAGTGAAATCCGCATTCAAAAGCGTTGTGTAGTTTAGGAAAACTACACGGTCACACACACAAACTCGAAGAGTGACTTTAATTTATTGACCGAGCGAGCGAAGCGTCTCTGCTTCAAGTCTGGCAAAATTTTCTTTCGTGTGTCAATTTTTTACGTACTCCATTATAGGTCTTATTTTACAACCGATCTGCACGAAACTTGGTATACGGTTTTACGAAACGTTTTACGAGTACAGTAACTTGTGAACGCATGGATTTTTCGCTTGTTTCATTCAAACTATTAAGATACAATTTGCGGAAAGTGCGTATTGATGATGCAAGAAAGTATTGAAACTGTTTATTCATTATGGAGATTGGATACAGGAATATTTACATTCCAACAGTCGTGTTGCGTACTGTATTTATGAGCTAACAAGCTAGTCTCGGGTCATCTGTGGTAAACAAGTTGCTAGTCAAGATAACATTGTTAATAACTTTCCGAGAATCTGCAATCAATATTACAGTGCATATAGATAGATGTAGAATAGCAGTATCAATTTAAATCTAGGTAAACTGAGTAATTCAGGTAACCAAACAAATATGATAGTGAATTATACTACACTAAATTTGATCTGATACATAATATTATGGAAAGGGTTAGTGCTGAATTAACTATACATATTACTAGTAGCTCTGCAAACAGTAGACATCGTGAGCATAAACTTTTTACAACAATTAACCACAAAAGTTATGTAAAACGGGTATTGTCTCTTCTCCATAGGAAAGGACCAATTGGAACCGTGCACCTTGCTTCTGACGATTCAAAAGTGTCGTTGTAGGTATATTACACGTAGGTATATTTACAATCGTTTATTTTTGTTACGTGTCTTGGAGTTGTTATGGAAAAATGGGGACACATAAAATTATCATTTTAACCTTACCTTATCAAATACGGTTACCATTATAAAGTTTGCCCACTTAATAACATCATAATTTGAAGGGTCACGTGTACTGGTTAACTGGTCACACTGTTACAACCCAATAGTGATTAAGACTAATGAAGATTGAGTCCACAGTACCTACGCATTTTGTAACGATGGGTAAGGAATGTCTTGAAGTTGCGAAAACAAAAATAAAGGGAAAAATATATTATATGCTTTGTTTTTACATTGTGCTCACATTATGATATAACAAAAAAATTGTAACTATATAATTTTAAAGAGTGACCGTGATTTCTAGCCCGTTCTTCTCCATAGGTACCTACCACGCTTTGGAATGGGCAACTAGCTTCATATTTTTGTCTGACTGACTCCTTGACAATTCAAAAGTGCATGTACAAGGTTATTTGAAATAAATGATTTGAGTTTGAGTCGAACTTGACGAACAAAACCCAATATTCTATGCTCGCTACCCACAACAAAACTAACAGGTCAAGTGCTTAGTTAATTTAAACCATTTCTTGGCAAGTTGTTTCGTTAATCGTTTCACGCAAGTGTAAGTAGATCTCTCCCGGCGGACAGATACCCGGGCCTTGATGATGGATACTCTTGAATAAATTATGTGGCGGTTAATCGAAACTCGGGAGGGGATGTAGTTGTGATGCCTCATTGATTACGTGATAAGGCGTAAACGTTCAAGCGTAAGTTTTGGATATCCAGGAAAAGATCGTATTGATGTGCCTGTATAGACACACTCATGCCTTCTTTGTACGAGAAGAGGTGTTTTCCCTGCAGTGGAATAAAAATAGGTTGGTATTATTATTTATGAGATACTCTCTGATTTTTCGGATACATGTGCGTAATGTATAATTATCACTTGCTTCAAAAACGGTGAACGAAAACATCGTGAGGAAACCGGAATGCCTGAGAGATATTTCTCAAGCATGTGAAGCCCAGTCAGAAACCCATGGGCGGCTTTTAAAACTCTGACATCAGGTTAGTCACTAACCACACGAAAAGAAGAAGAAGATTTAATATGAGACTATCAGAAGTGGGGGGGGGGGTGTAAAAGTAGCGACGGCAGGCTGAGTAGTTCCCAGACCGAATTGTGGCGAGAGTAGGCGCAATGAAAACCAGAAGAAAACAGCATCAGCCGTATAAGTTGATCAATTTACTGTGAAATGTACAGGATCGTTGATACAAGAGTATAAAATATAGTTGTTAGTACAGTGTCAAAAGAAACACTACTAAAGCTTCACGGTTCGGTCAAACCTCCTGTAGGGTTTTCTTTGAAAAGGTAATATTTTTCTTTGAAATAGTTTTCAAAATATTGTCAATGTTGGTATTGCTTTGAACTGTAGTACAAGTAAAAGTTTTACATCGTAAGTTGGTGTCAAAAGCTTGAAAAATTATAAGGTTTTAATACTCAACACATATTGGCTACTGCGGCCTGTAACTTAAGTACTTTTTTTTCAAAATATCGAATATAACATAGAGTTATTAACGGTTCCTATTCGTTCTACCTGCTAAAAATCTCTAGGCTCCAGATCCAGGTCGGCCGAAGCTAGGACAACCTGCTCAGGTGGAGATTCACAGATGATTCCATCCTCGAGTGTAAATTTGGTGCATTTCCACAAACAATGGAACACTTCATATCGTGTACAGCGTGTCCTGTTGTACATTTCATCATCACTACTCTCAAAACAGTGAAGGAAAACATCGTGAGATCGTGAGGAAACTAGATTCTCCTAGAACAAAAAACTCGATGACATGTGACATCTGTCAACCCACACTGGGCCCGCGTGGTGGATTACGGCTCACCCCCTGTCACAGAGAGGAGGCCTGTGTATCAGTGAGATCATTATAGGCTGACATATGAGTGAAGAGGTCTAAAACGAATGATTATTTTAATGATAAGAATCTCAAAGTATTCTTATATTAATTTATTATAATAATTAACTCACTTGACTGTGATAGCATTGATGATGTTGGTGTAAGCAGACATGAATCTGAAAAGAAGAAGACATAATGTTTAGTACAAAAGAAAGAGATAGAAATGGTGTGTAGACAGTTTATTTTATTTATTTATTGTTTATTAAAATCGGTAACACCAAATACATTTATAAAATCTTTCATATTCTAACATATAATAGAGGACAACCTAGCATACTTAATCTCGCAAAACAGTACAAGTAGATTACGCTGTCTTTTAAAGGGGCGTGGCTCCCTGGGACTTATCCCAAATGAAATTTTATACCTCCAACTAAGCTAAGTGATACATAATCAGTACATAATGCAACGGATGATTTTCAAGCCCACGGCAATAAAGAGTTAAAAGAAAAAGAAAGAACAGAGAAAATGCCTTGTAGGACTTGTCAGGTGGTATAGGTGGGGATAAATACATTTTTCCTTACGGCATGCAAAATATAAATAATCGTGATCTTAAAAATGTGAAGCAGACATATTATGACATCGGTACTGAAATATGTCCGATCTGAACTCGAAACCCCCAATGAACTAAAAAACACGCTAGAACCGAAAACTACATCGAACTTTTGCGACACACGACAAATTTTAATCACACCACAAATAAACATCCCGGTACCGCTCACACACACAAACACTAAATAATTAATAACACAGGGGAGCCACCGTCGCTAGATTCACACAACAGTTCATACATAAAGCGAATCACGTCTCTGGAGGGAAAAACAATCCATCAGTTGTTGGGTCCCTCAAACGGTACTCCATACACCGCAGAACATGCACACATACCCACACGACATGAAAAAACACGCACATACACCACAGGCGCATATTCCCACATGAGCAAAACGTACACTCAAAAATGTAGGGAACACACTCACACACCTCTAGAGGGTGTATCAACACACATTGCATCTCAACGGAGCACACAGACCCAACACAATACTCAGTTGGCATACAAATGTGTGTGTCATAAAGGTGGTTGCAAATGCCAGATTCTGCATTTGAACGTATAATTAAATAATTGTGGAAATGCTAATTGATAATTTTAATACGGAAGCTTAATAAGTGCTGGACGTTTATTTCCGTAGTTGTAATTTAATTGTTGCTTAATTTCCCTCGAGTCGAGAACTACTCCTGTTGATATATTAACCATATATTTTGTTTGATGAAACATTTCTAGCTTAATTGACGTTAATCAAATAGTTCATGCTTGAAAACTGTTATTTTATTTGCGTCGAATTTTTAAAAGTTCAGCAATTTATTATTTTTACAAATTGAATGTACAATGAAATTGTCAATTCAAAAAAAATATACACTAGCAATATTTTAATTGCACAGCTTCCCAGAAATGCCGCGTAACGGATTATACGATTTACACACAAACAAAATATGAAATATCTAATTAAAAAGGTGTCTCAAATTCACTATAACCTAAAACATCACTAACTAATTTATAATTATATCAATTGGCCTTTAATTTTAACATTTCTACACCGGCAACGGTTATATATGTGACGCTGTTTAACAGAGGGGCAATTCGGTTATTTTTTTAAACCTTTCGCGTACATAACACAGTAAAAAAATCTAAATTCTCTAATTTACCTAAGTTTGCGAGACTGATTGCGACGAGATTTTGAACGTTTTTAAATACGGGAAGCGACCTTCGCTACAACTTAATTTGTCGCAACATCATAACACGCAAGTATGCAGCAGGCCTAAAGCGCCCCTTCCGAGTTTCTCTTGACCCACATTGGGCTGCAGGGAAAAACTTGCAGATTATCGGCTGCGGTGGAAGTTGGACGCAGCCCGTAATAACGCTGACCAGTTTGCAGTTAGCACCGCTACGTACTGCCTGTATAGATCATATAGGAATGCTGTTTATATAACTGGGATAATCGTTTACAGGGAAGTTAAGTGTAGGGAAAGTTAGTGTCAGGTTAATAATGTATTTAATTAATACATCACATGCCGATGGGGCTGAAAAGTTCTGGAGTGGCGACTACGTACTGGAAGACGTAGCGTTGGAAAGCCTCCCACAAGATGGACCGATGACCTAGTGAAGGCCGTAGGAATCCGTTGGATACGGGAGGCACAGAATCGGTTGAAGTGGTGGTGCTTGGGGGAGGCCTATGTCCATCATATATATATCTTTCTTATATATATGTATTGTAATGTGCTTGTCAAGACCTTTCTTTTGATAGCAAACATGTCATGATTATCTATTTTTTTTCGATATCTGGAATTAACGTCCTCCATGTTACATTTTGGGGGAATTTATATAGCCTATCTCACCCGAACCATTATGACGAATCTATTGATACCTCATTCATCAACATCGGTTCAGCAGTTAAGGCGCTACGGTGGAGCACACGTAAATACAAACATACATACTTACATACATGTAAGTATGTATGTTTGTATTTACGTGTGTAGCAGTCTATGTATAGACTGCTAAAATCCAAATCCTTCCTTTTGGCTTTTAGCCGTAGTCAGTTAAAAAGTACGCATATAAACAATTCCACGTGACTCGTCCGTATACGTCGTACAGTTACACAAAAAACATCAATGCAAGGAACAAAATTTGTAGTACCACCGAGTCACTCCATATAAATTTTCCGGGTGGTCTGACACAGTCGGATTTCAAAGAGAAACTTTGATACCTCCAGTTTTTTATATTCCTCGAGTACTCAAAGTAGACGTAAGTACTCTGGGGACCCGCTATTGGCAATCACTTTTAGTTTAGCATTATTAACGATACAGCGAACGAATCTCTTGAACCTTTTTTCGTGAACGTATGTTGTATGGAAATTGCTGTACAACATATATGTAGGTATTTATGTCGAAATAAACCAGGCCAATAAAAATCACTAAGTAAGTAGGTTTGTGTAGAATCATGTAGCCGAACTACCGGTTAGGTATACAGAAGTGTTATTGGCGTTTAATATTACCAAAAAAGTAAGCTTCCTAAAATAAATATTACCAACTAATATTAGCAACTCGCCGAAGACCTTGGCGTCGTAGAGCAGTGTTGAGCTACAGCGTAACGCAGTGTGAGCTACGGCGTAGCGCAGTGTGAGCTATGGCGTAGCGCATTGTGAGCTACGGCGTAGCGCAGCGCGTAGCGTTCCAAAAGTACCATCACAGCGCGCTGTGATGGTAGCGTAGCAAATACTTCATTCAAAAATTCAAACGTGGTTTATTATTTGAATAAACTATTCTCATATATACATAGTTCGATCGGATGAGAGAGAGGATAAAGAAGATTAAAATAGCAGATCCACTAAAACGTAGGTACATAAATATAAAAATACACAAGTTCTTTGTTGACGTACTCAAGTTTTCTGTTACCCAGGTCAATTTAGTCTGAAAGAGTTTATCCCAGACATGTCTCCTCAGGGAACTAAAAAATACAAAAGTACTCGCAAGTAAGTCGTAAGCGAGGATGCTAAATTAAAAGTATTATACTGAAAGCATTTCAAAGAAAACTGAGTATACGACCATTTTGAATTATTTCTTGTTTTCATAAAACAAAATTTCTTTTGTGGTCAGTTCTTTCTCTTTTCTAGTAAAGAGAACCGACATCTGTGTTAAATATAATAGTAATATAGAATGAGTGCGAATTGCATAGAACTAAGCTGGTTCAGATAACATTATACTTCTTTAGAACCTACTTTATATAAAATAAAAATGAGGGTTTCCGAAAGGCAGTTGGAACTCATCCACGATAACTTTGAAAATAGACTGGATAATACTATGTTGACAGTCTACCAAAATTTTACAGACAGATGGATATAAAATGAATTGCCACTAATCCAGACAAACAGCTTTGGTACCTATTGGCACACAACCCTAAAACATTTGACTTTATGAGTATACCTTGGCCTAACAAAACAGCCGAACTACAAACAGACCAATGACACTTACACCGCTCCCCACACCCTTAAAACTTAATAAAACCACCAGAAAAAGTGTTAACATAATCCCTATAAAGTTTACCACACGGAGTAATCGATCATGACACATCGCTGACCCTTTCAAATAAGATATAGGTTATAAAACGGTTTCTTGTTTTATAGCGTTCGATGCTCAATGGAGGCTGAAGCATGGACCATGATTTCCTTCTGAGTTTGACGTTTAAATAGATGAGGACTAAGGAAATGGGAATGTGTGTGTGTGTGTGTCCGCAGTTTTATGTTTTGTTGGTGAGTGAAAGTCAGTGGGTAGTACAGCCTTGGGGGCTTGGAAAATATGGCGGATGTGAACAGCAAAAGGATTACTATTAAGGAGTTTTTTTTTGCAAATTTGTACGGTTTTTGTTTTCATCTCCGGTTAATATAACATACCTTGCTTTTTGAAGCTATAATTGCGCATTTATAGTCTATGTAGCCACATACGTAGCAATGCAGCAATGCCGATTTGCAACAACATTGACGGAACTTTACAAAACGGTGCAGTAACATTATACAACTTTAGTAGTCACACATGTCTATTTATTTATTTCTCAAAATACTCCACTACTCAATATGAAATAGGACTCATTCTGGTTCCCAAATTGCGTAACATTAAAAACAATTCATAAAACCCGTTACCTACAAAATCGAATGAGAATTTTCACATCAACCAAGGTTTTCGCAGACAAGACGGAATATATGCCATGAAGCTAACTCGATTGACCTGCATGTACGTACCTACGTGTGTAGCAGTATTTAGTATACACATGCCGCCAGGTGGCTGTCGCAGCATGCATTTAAATCGAATATTACAAAGCGGATATCCGGTTATAACCGCCTTGAGGTTCTTTAGCTTATCTGGTGCGACTGCACTTAATAAGAGAACGGCTGTGGGGAATAGTTTGGGAAATAAAAGACGTGTGAGGTTGTATTAATTATTAATTATGACTGCTGCAACTTATTTGCTGCGATGGAAGGCTATTTTTGCTAAAGGTAGATAGGAGTTAACAAACAAACTAATAGATTAAATAGTGTATTGATTGTGATTGTAGTTGCAAATTACTGTAGCTATTACTCCTAGGCAAAAATACTTGTAAGCAATTTAATGTTTGCAGTCTAACGGTAAAGTAACTTAAGTCAACAAACTCAACAGTTTGTAGCTCTAAAGCGAAGAAATTATTTGTCACTCCTCTTATTCTCTCGAACGTATATCACTTCATACCAGTTTCATATTTTCACCTTTATAAACGCCCTAGGAGGACATATACTGACCTTATTGGTGTTCTTCAGAAAGGTCAGGTGCGTAGTAAGGAGAATGTTAGGATCAGAACAGGTGGCATTCTGTAATTTCTGCCTGCCCCCATGGAAAGAAGGCGTGAGTTTATGTATGTATGTAAACGATTAATGAAAATCGTGAAGCATAATGTATCGAGGAACGAGATAAAATGCCGTGGATTAATCAAGATTCCCAGCATTTACTTTATGCTTTTCTGTGCGGCATCAAACGGCACTAGATTGGCTTAGTTTTATGTCCATAGCCATAGACAAATACATGGCTATTCTAAAATTATATAAACTGTGTAAAAATGTATTCGGATATTTTGTTCTGGTGTTCTTGAACGATACTGAAATATTTTGAAAATAAATTACATTCTTCTTATAGTTCAATTCTCTCATTTTATGAGCAAACAGACTAATGTGGCCCCATTGAGATCTTCTCTTGTTTTAGTTCTAATTAGTGACGTTAACGATTTTGATAGTACATAATAAATAATAAAAAAGGGATGACAATTAAACTTTAAAATTGTTATGGGTGTCTGCAGTCTGATTGTATGAACCATAGGACCAATAAAACATCAGTATAATAGCAGGAATAGTAAATTTTATAGGATTTTAAACTACAATGGTACAATTCAGTCGTTAACTTTCGTTTTATCGCCCATTTTCAATACTATCGACCAACTTTTGTGGTCGGTTGTATATTTTGATTAAAACTCAAATTTTATGACTGGCAATCGTAAACCATGTCACTTTGCGGCCAAACTCCAGTATTTCAGCGTAGGTCAGGTAAAGTAATGGAGACTATAGTATTTGACAGTCATAACTTAGGCACAGATAGTATATAGGTACCTAAGCTATGACTGTGTATGTATACTAAGTGTGTATACTTAAGTGATAACTTGAGCGCCTAGACAAGTGGCAATCGCTTTCAAAGTGTTTCGTATTTCTATAACGACTGTCAACAGGATTGACATGAGGTTTAGCTTATATATGTAAAATATATGGGTATTTTTTTACATCCATAAGCGTTATCGCTGATAGTACTAAAGTCATATGAAAGTACCAGCAGCGCACCGCGGTTTCACACGCATAAGTCTCGATCCCGTAGGAATATCGGGATAAAAAATATCCCATGTGTTAATCCAAGATAAAATATATCTGTGTTTTAAATTTCATCTAAATCCGTTCAGTAGTTTTTGCGTGAAAGACTAACAAACATCCTTCCATCCATCTATCCATCCTCACAAACTTTCACGATTATTATATTAGTAGGATATACGGAACAAATAAAAAAAAAAATATGTTTGTCTGTTTCGGCTTATCTCCAAAACAGCTAAACCGATTAAGACGTGTCTTTGACTGGCAGATAGCTGATGTTTCAAGTAATAACTTAGGCTAACTTAGAATTTCATTTAGAATTCCAAATTCAAATTAATTGTATTGGTACTAGAGCCCATGACCAATTTGTTTGCCATAATCGATAGAAAGTTAGTAATTATCCTGAAATTCAAAAATCCTTTTTCAGATATTTTCCGCGTCACGTCTGACCTGGCCACATTTTTTAATATGTAAAAAAAATACCGAACTGTTTCATAGCAATCTGTCTGATTTTCAGAATGTAGTTAAACGATAGATTTTAGATACTGAAACACTATTTTCAGAAACCAGTAGCGTCAGACGTACCCATACCTTTTGAGAAAATTACAATTGATGCAAAAAATTAAACCCGTCTGAAAATCTTGTTTCCATGTGAACATTGGTCAGTTGATGCGAATAAATCATTTTTCTGAAGAAAATGTAAGCAACTTAAGTGTTGAAAATTTTTAGCGATCCTTAACATAGCTTTCAGTCTAAAAACTGTTGGACATAATGCATAAGTTTGTCCAGATGTAGACAAAAATTATATCAGATACAAAATGAAAATGTTTTTTTTAATAAATCGGACAACCGGAAACTGGGATAACGTTTGAAAAATACTGTTTATTAAAGAAAATCACCGTTTTTAATAATTTTCGGATTCATTAAAATGTCTGACAACTTTTAACAGGTTTTTAGTAAAAATACACAAGTTCTTTGTTGACGTACTCAAGTTTTCTGTTACCCAGGTCAATTTAGTCTGAAAGAGTTTATCCCAGACATGTCTCCTCAGGGAACTAAAAAATACAAAAGTACTCGCAAGTAAGTCGTAAGCGAGGATGCTAAATTAAAAGTATTATACTGAAAGCATTTCAAAGAAAACTGAGTATGCGACCATTTTGAATTATTTCTTGTTTTCATAAAACAACATTTCTTTTGTGGTCAGTTCTTTCTCTTTTCTAGTAAAGAGAACCGACATCTGTGTTAAATATAATAGTAATATATAATGAGTGCGAATTGCATAGAACTAAGCTGGTTCAGATAACATTATACTTCTTTAGAACCTACTTTATATAAAATAAAAATGAGGGTTTCCGAAAGGCAGTTGGAACTCATCCACGATAACTTTGAAAATAGACTGGATAATACTATGTTGACAGTCTACCAAAATTTTACAGACAGATGAATATAAAATGAATTGCCACTAATCCAGACAAACAGCTTTGGTACCTATTGGCACACAACCCTAAAACATTTGACTTTATGAGTATACCTTGGCCTAACAAAACAGCCGAACTACAAACAGACCAATGACACTTACACCGCTCCCCACACCCTTAAAACTTAATAAAACCACCAGAAAAAGTGTTAACATAATCCCTATAAAGTTTACCACACGGAGTAATCGATCATGACACATCGCTGACCCTTTCAAATAAGATATAGGTTATAAAACGGCTTCTTGTTTTATAGCGTTCGATGCTCAATGGAGGCTGAAGCATGGACCATGATTTCCTTCTGAGTTTGACGTTTAAATAGATGAGGACTAAGGAAATGGGAATGTGTGTGTGTGTGTGTCCGCAGTTTTATGTTTTGTTGGTGAGTGAGTCAGTGGGTAGAACAGCTTTGGGGGCTTGGAAAATATGGCGGATGTGAACAGCAAAAGGATTACTATTAAGGAGTTTTTTTTTGCAAATTTGTACGGTTTTTGTTTTCATCTCCGGTTAATATAACATACCTTGCTTTTTGAAACTATAATTGCGCGCAGCAATGCCGATTTGCAACAACATTGACGGAACTTTACAAAACGGTGCAGTAACATTATACAACTTTAGTAGTCACACATGTCTATTTATTTATTTCTCAAAATACTCCACTACTCAATATGAAATAGGACTCATTCTGGTTTCCAAATTGCGTAACATTAAAAACAATTCATAAAACCCCTTACCTACAAAATCGAATGAGAATTTTCACATCAACCCAAGGTTTTCGCAGACAAGACGGAATATATGCCATGAAGCTAACTCGATTGACCTGCATGTACGTACCTACGTGTGTAGCAGTATTTAGTATACACATGCCGCCAGGTGGCTGTCGCAGCATGCATTTAAATCGAATATTACAAAGCGGATATCCGGTTATAACCGCCTTGAGGTTCTTTAGCTTATCTGGTGCGACTGCACTTAATAAGAGAATGGCTGTGGGGAATAGTTTGGGAAATAAAAGACGTGTGAGGTTGTATTAATTATAAATTATGACTGCTGCAACTTATTTGCTGCGATGGAAGGCTATTTAACAAACAAACTAATAGATTAAAATAGTGTATTGATTGTGATTGCAAATTACTGTAGCTATTACTCCTAGACAAAAATACTTGTCAGCAATTTAATGTTTGCAGTCTAGCAGTAAAGTAACTTAGGTCAACAAACTCAACAGTTTGTAGCTCTAAAGCGAAGAAATTATGTGTCACTCCTCTTATTCTCTCGAACGTATATCACTTCATACCAGTTTCATATTTTCACCTTTATAAACGCCCTAGGAGGACACATACTGACCTTACTGGTGATGTTCTTCAGAAAGGTCAGGTGCGTAGTAAGGAGAATGTAAGGATCAGAACAGGTGGCATTCTGTAATTTCTGCCTACCCCCATGGGAAGAAGGCGTGAGTTTATGTATGTATGTAAACGATTAATGAAAATCGTGAAGCATAATGTATCGTGTCAAAAATATCGAGGAACGAGATAAAATGCCGTGGATTAATCAAGATTCCCAGCATCTACTTTATGCTGTTTTGTGCGGCATCAAACGGAACTAGATTGGCTTAGTTTTATGTCCATAGCCATAGACAAACACATGACCATTCTAAAATTATATAAACTGTGTAAAAATGTATTCGGATATTTTGTTCTGGTTTTCTTGAACGATACTGAAATATTTTGAAAAGAAATATTAAGAATTCTTCTTATGGTTCAATTCTCTCATTTTATGAGCAAACCGACTAGTGTGGCCCCATTGAGATTTTCTCTTGTTTTAGTTCTAATTACTGACGTTAACGATTTTGATAGTACATAATAAATAATAAAAAAGGGATGACAATTAAACTTTAAAATTGTTATGGGTGTCTGCAGTCTGATTGTATGAACCATAGGACCAATAAAACATCAGTATAATAGCAGGAATAGTAAATTTTATAGGATTTTAAACTACAATGGTACAATTCAGTCGTTAACTTTCGTTTTATCGCCCATTTTCAATACTATCGACCAACTTTCGTGGTCGGTTGTATATTTTGATTAAAACTCAAATTTTATGACTGGCAATCGTAAACCATGTCACTTTGCGGCCAAACTCCAGTATTTCAGCGTAGGTCAGGTAAAGTAATGGAGTCTATGGTATTTGACAGTCATAACTTAGGCACAGATAGTATATAGGTACCTAAGCTATGACTGTGTGTGTATACTAAGTGTGTATACTTAGGTGATAACTTGAGCGCCTAGACAACTGAAATCGCTTTCGAAGTGTTTCGTATGTCTGCAACGACTGTCAACAGGATTGACATGAGTTTTAGCTTATATATGTAAAATATATGGGTATTTTTTTTCTTTTCCATAAGCGTTATCTCTGATAGTAATATAGTCATATGAAATTACTAGCAGCGCCCCGCGGTTTCACCCGCATAAGTCTCGATCCCGTAGGAATATCGGGATGAAAAATATCCTATGTGTTAATCCAAGATAAAAAATATCTGTGTTTTAAATTTCATCCAAATCCGTTCAGTAGTTTTTGCGTGAAAGACTATCAAACATCCTTCCAACCATCTATCCATCCTCAAAAACTTTCACGTTTATTATACGAGTATTAGTAGGATATACGGTACAAATAAAAAATAAAATGAATAAAAATGTTTGTCTATTTCGGCCAAAGACTGTTTGCCTTAATCGATAGATTTGGTTATCCTGAAATTCAAAAATCCTAATTTCTGATATTTTCCGCGTCACGTCTGCCCTGGCCGCATTTTTTAATATGTAAAAAAAATACCGAACTGCTTCATAGCAATCTGTCTGATTTTCAAAATGTAGTTAACAATTTCGGTAAGTTAGTTTCGGTATCTAAAATCTATCGCAGTTCGGTATTTTTTTTAAAACACTGAAACACTATTTTCAGAAACTAGTAGCGTCAGACGTACCCATACCATTTGAGAAAATTACAATTGAGCATCTTATGTGTTGAAATCATTTTGAACGTGTTGAAAATTTTTTAGCGATCCTTTTTTCTAGCTTTCAGTCTAAAAACTGTTGGACATAATGAAAAAGTTTGTCCAGATGTAGACAAAAATTATATCAGATACAAAATGAAAATGTTTTTTTTAATAAATCGGACAACCGGAAACTGGGATAACGTTTGAAAAATACTGTGTATTAAAGAATATCACCGTTTTTAATCATTTTCGGATTCATTTTAAATGGGACAGAGATTTTTTTTAAATGGGACATTTTTGAAAATGCGCTCAGGCCACATTTGACACGCAAAATGTCTGAAAACAAATATTTGTATTAAAATTACGAAACGTAGGTATGTAAGTTTTTAATATCAGACACATTGTGATGAAACCGTCTGTCAATTTTTTTAGGAACGAACCACCGGTATAAAAATTCTCCTATATACCCCGTATACTATGTACACGGAGGATATGCTCCACCGTGTAAAATATTCTCCACCGTATCCCGGTGGTATACCGGTGGGTCTCTGCCCGGCTTAGGCAGAGCACCGCAGTATCCTCGTGGAGGCGATCGGCGGCGGTGATCTCTCACGTCCGGCCCTGGTCCAGGCCATTGTATGGAGTGAAAGGGCATGGGAAGTCGTCACCTCTTCTGCGAAGCAGTAATGCTTGCCGCAGGAGACGCCCTGGGCGTCGAGAATCCCAGGCCGATTCCTAGCCACTGTAGGCACGAGCTTGCGGACGGTGAGCAAAGGGTAGCTCGCCGCACGATGGTCGATGGCGCGTTATTTTCCACGCGTTCCTCAAAGAGATGTCAGCACAACTAACGGGGTCTGCTAGAACCGATGAGCAAGGGTCACGAGAAAGTCCGAAAAGGATACCGTGGCCCCTGGCAATACACAGGCCACTGAAGGAACACGGGTCGGTTTTAGTCAGTTAGACTCTGACACGCCCTCCAGCTTCACCCAGAGCGGGAGAAGTTATTTGATGATTTCCCACCCAAAAAAAGGGGTTCATGGGGGCAACAAATCGATCTAGTTAAGTCTCATAATTGTGAAAATTCGTTTTCGTACTATATAGTAGTAGAACTATCTTATACTATTATGAGCATTCTCTATTTTCACCCGAGTAGCGCTCGGTCGACCAGGTACTATAATATTATATTATATACCTATATAAGGCGCTCGGTAAGCTTTTGGTATCGATGCAGTAAAACGCGTGACGTCATACGGTACCGAAACGATCCTGCACCGCAGTCATACCGATCAGTTAGGAAAGGCCAAAGGTCAAACGCAAAAGTATCCAAAAACCATAATTACGAGTATATATAATTTTAAAAACAACAGCCTATGCAACTAAGTCTTCACCCTCCACGTTGGACCTAATGAATACCTTAATTAACCAATGTCTTCAACTAGCGCAAAGGTAAGTCTCCCTTAATAAACAATTAATTCGACCAATCCAAGCTGTCTGAAAGACAAATCACTTTGAAACTTGGGGGGACTTGTTATCCGGAACGGATATTATCCGGGTTATAACCGGTTATCAATGGAAAGCGAGTGTGAGGAAGATCAAAAGATTCTAATACTTATTGGATAGAATTTGGAATTGGTATTATAATGTAATTTCTTTTAGAGATGGAACACGGTTTTTAAAGGTCAAACATAAAAATCCTCAAACTCGGTTACAAAAAAATATGTCTCAAAGATATCGATTCATTTATCTGCGTAGTCTTGATGCATTAAACTAGCAAGGATTATGAAGGAGTCTGTTTTCCCCTCGTGACAAGATGTCTCGACATAGAACAGTAATTCGATGCATTCCACTGTAGATTCCGGAGCTGCTCAACATGATTTGTTGAGCACGGTCCTCGTGGTGGTTTTAAACAGTTGGAGCCTAGCGCTCACCCTTTGATATTAATCTGAGAGAGATATAATATATCGGTGCAATATTTAAAGAGCGTACGTAGAAGCGGATTCTTCCAAAAAAAAAAACCATGTGTTCAATTTTTCACACTAGTTGTGGCGAATCAACTGAGACGAAATTCTGGATAATATTTAATTTACTTATACTCAGTAAAATAAATAAGTAAGCAGGCTACTACTAAAAAGTATTTTTATTCAAATGTTTTCTTTGTAACACAAAATGAATGTTGAAACTCTAATTTACTTTCTAATTAGTTTTTAATGACACTCTTATAATTACACAATTTGGAATTCCGAAACTAAAAACCTTTAATTCTGAATACGTTACATATTTTTTTCTTAATTCCCTTTCAAGTTTTAATAGGTTTTCTCTGAACGAAATATTACTTTTATTTTATTTTGTTTTTTAATTACATCTGCCATATTGGATTTAAATGACAAATGTCATTCGTATTTTGAATAAATTGCTTTACTTTCGAGTTCATTTACGTTTAGTTCTTATCGTATATTTGTTTTATTTACTAGGTTGGACTAAGGACTTGTAACTTTTAAAGAAATACTATATTCCATGTTTAAAGACAGACTATGTTCCATATGGTCAAAAACATCGATCACTTCCCTATGTAGCTTCAACACTTAGGTAAAGTTATTATCATGTCATACATATTCCTTCCTACATAATATTCAATATAAATTAATCAGAGCGCGAACTTAAAGCAAAGGTACATAATTCATTCATCCAGGTACAAAAGTTCCTAAGTGTTTCTTAAGCAAGGGCTTATCGTCAACTTCGTAAGGGCGCGCCTACACTACCAGCTACACTTTTTATGTTTCTTTATTATTTCCCTCTTACGTCTAACTCTTTCAGTCGTTTTAATTAGCTTTTTCTCTGTACGGGCATGGTCGTTTCAACCAACGTTATTCACTAAAAAAATAATTGTGGAGTTTTCATTTCAACCAAATCAATCCAGCCTGTGGCAATGTCCATTTGACTTAAATTATTTTCACCCCAATTTTTTCAAATATTTTTTGTGTTCAATTAATATTTTTGTCCAGTCCCTACCAAAAGCAGAATTTATACACACATAAATAATACAAGCAGAATATTATTTTAGTTTTTGAATAAACATTTTTACTCTGTCCAAATTCATAACGTTAGTTACGTTCATACTCATGTATCACGTATGCATTTTGGAATCTCATTCTCATTCATATTTATGATTGATTCTTTTATATTCTTCATTTTCGGAGAAACATGATGAATTATTAATTTAAGAGCGATCGTTGTATTAATGTATAGTGTGTATATTCATTATGTATTAGTTACCCTCGAATATTTATAGAATACGTACCGAATCTGTATACTCACCCTTGATTGAAGAAAATCATAAGGTCCAAATTCTCTAGTAGGTATCAATTAGGTCCAAATTCTCTAGCAGGTATCATTCGTCAGTAGATAAAAAAAAATCTATAACGTAAACCTAAGCATGGTTATTTTATAAGGCCATCTGACACAAGTAACAACTTTTGTATCCCTCCAAAACATCATCGCTTCGCCACTCCAGTGAGAGCCGTACCTAAACCGGAATTTATTAATTATTGTCTAAGGTTTGATACTAAATTCTGTACGCGGCTTCAATTATTTATTAGTTAATTAAAGTGACAATCTTGCAGCCAGTTACGAACTCACGTTAACGGCCCGGTTAAATTATGACGGTTAAGTTAACATTTAACTTAGATGTGGGTGTTTTGAAGGTATTTTACAGAAACAAATGCTCGTACTTCACAGCTATGTGAAGTACAAGCAAGTCAATTGAAAAATTAATTCTTTTAACTCACTCATCATTTTAGGGTTTGGGTTTAAAATAGGTTTATTATTGTGTTCTTTAGGTACAATTTAACAAATTATAAGCATACGTACGAGTATAGGAGATTTTTTTTTCCCTAGAATACGTAGCTAGCAAATTTTAATATTATCAGTACGGTATATTTAGGAAAATAATAAGTCGCGTGCACGATATAAGCAAAAATCCTAAGCAGCTCAATGTTTTCATTCGGAGACTGAACCTAAAGCAAGTTTCACTGAAGCAGTTACTTAAACCGTTTGTCTGTGACGTCACTCGTCTGTGCAATAAAATCTCTATTAGATCCGCCGTTGCACGAGATATTGTGCTTCAAAGATAGCTAGATTAGGTTCTTCAATGAGACTAGTTTTCTGTTTTTAAAATCTTTTTTTTTTTTGCTCATTGAGTCGACTGGTAATGGGTGGAAATTTTACGTTTTTATCGACCAAGCGAGCGAAGCGTCTCTGCTTCAAGTCTGGCTAAATTTTCTTTCGTGTGTCATTTTGTATGTACTCATCTACAGGTCGTATTTTATAACCGATCTATACGTAACTTGGTACACCGGTGTTAAGACTTTATAGACATTTTTGTTGGATGTTTATTGGAGCGGTACTTCCTCCAAAAAAAGGGCTACTGGATATCTCCGCCTTATGAGACCCGATTACAATGATCTTTTTTTATATGAAAGGTTAAATTGATCTCATAAAAATTTGGTGAAGATTTGATGAGGATCTTCGGCGTGATGAGCAAAATAGCTCCTCAAAATGTAGTAAATTGCTCACTTCTAGATTTCTACCAGTGGAATCGGCCCTATAACTACTAGGTAGGGATTGATGGAGCACCTGGGACCACCTTCTCATCACAAAACTTTAAAAACATGGTAAATATCCTGATTTAAAAAACTTTATGGGAACTTTTAAACGGGAGTTTGTTGCGTCACTTCTTTTTTCCAGCTAAAGCACTACTAAATGGTGAAGGGTGGGCGTTTTGGGAGACTGTCTTATGTAATTTTGACTTTCGAAAACTGCTGATTCTCAGCCTAGTTTGAATAAATGACTTTTGAATTTTGTATTTTAGTGGCACCTATATTATTTGTTGCAAAAAAGTTTGTATTCTCGAGGTTTACTAGTTTAGATGTGAATCGCTTAATTTTAAATGTAACTTTCTTAGATCAAGACATTGGGTCTAACTTTCCAAAATTGGCAGCTATTTTAGGGTTTCGTACCGAGGGTGCCAAACGGAACCCTATTTGCTAAGCCTCCGCTGTCCGTCTGTATATCAGCAGGCTGACATACAGCTGACAGTTTCACAGATAGTGTATTTCTATTGCCGCTATAACGTAAACTGAATTAAATTAAAAATGGAATGGTCCGTACAAGAAACGTGTTTTTTCGGCGTTTTTTGCTAAAACTTTTACGGTGGTACGGGAACCTTGGTGTGTGAATCCGACTCGCACTTGGCCGGTTAATATTTATCATGGGACTGAGATCTATAAACGTTACTTGGCGCGTGCTTGACATAGAAACGACTGTCTCTGTCTTGCGCTTGTCAGCTGTGCGACATAGCAGGTATAAAGTTCATGCTAAGTAATGTTTCTAGATCCTGGTCCGATAGACAGAACTTATTTCTAACGTTCTTCTGCCAGCGGCTTCGCCCGCATGATATCTTTATAAATTACTAGCTTTAGATTAACAGATTTTCCAGGTTTTAAACTATATGTGTGCCAAACATTTCAGTTAGTTCAGCCGTTTTTGCGTGATGGAGTTACAAACATCCAAACACACAAACATACAATCTTTCACATTAGTAAAATACCAATGATAATATAGTTTTCTACTGATGAAAGATTTTTTTTAATCGGTCCGGTAGTTTTTGAGCTTATTCATTACGAACAAAAATTATATTTTCTCTTTTTAATAATTAATTTTGATAAAAACATGTGTCTATAACTTCAGGTAAACACCCCTTTTTTTCCTTCGGTGGTTAAAAACTGATGGTTTGGTTAAGGTTTAAATAAATCCGCAGATTGTTTTAAATACGGTGGAATATCAAAATATACGTCAGCAATTGATCCCTTCTTTATCAAAGGACGTAACATTTCGGTCTCCGCAAGTAGTACCTACCTAAGTTCTAAGTTCGACCAATCAAATGATTCCCACAAACGCTGCAAAAGGAAGGATATCGGTGCAATATTCCTTCTCAAAGTAGATTAAAAGTGATGCTTTTAGTTATAATAAATCTTAAATGTAGATATATTTATGTTGGTACGGTCAAGGAAATATTTTTTTAAATCAAATTGACAAACTCCATCAATGTGTCGTTACAGCCATTTCATACGACTGTCAAAGAATAACAATTGTGATTTCAATATACGTACTGATAATTTAATTGGTAGTCAATTTGTTAAACATGTCATTTCCTTAACTTTACCTACTTACTCGTATAAAATGTATGTTTTTGGAAGAAAAACTTGTACTACGATAATATTTAAGGGGGTAAGTAAGCCTGTAGTTATTATTCGGGCACAATGTGTTAAATAGTTCAATAGATAGAATCATTCAATGCTTGTTCCATGCTTGTAGGGCCATTATGTTATTTGGCAGCTATCTCTACATCCATACTAATATTATAAATCCGAAAGTAAGTCTGTCTGTTGAGAGAGAGTTGACTGTTGAGACCGTCCTCTCAACATCGCCGCACGCTGGCGGCAGTGAACGAGGGGTGCAGGAACAGCCGGCCGCACGGCCATCCGCAGCGCGAGCCCCTGCGCCACACGAGTCAGCTGTTGCACGCCTCCACGCAAGGCTGCGCCTGCGTGTTTTATTACCGTCCTAATCTCATGTTTGCTTTTTTAACGCGGTAGTAATATTCTTATTTGCATAAACCTCCATGTTATACAGACCAATCATCTTTCATTTATTCCACGACGATCTATCGTCGCGATCATTGGTCCTTCGAGCCGGATATGAACCAGCGACCTATGGATCAAAAGACCATTTCAGACACTAATCAAAATGGTCCTCATTTGAAATATCCACCGTAAACCAGAGGTACGGCCAGGTGTACGGTGGGTCTGCAATGACATGATCTGAGCAAGATTATGTCTGGACTTTTAAAGAGACTGTGACCTCTGCGTTTGTCTCGGTGTTTCTTCTCACAGTAGTCAGATAGGAAAGGTAAACCTCATCTAGTTTTTTTTATATGATAGACCTGTAAAAGTTCTTGTACACTACTTACAGAAATAAAATCATTTATCATTTACCGATCGTTATGAAATGTGACAAATTATTAGGTGACAATGGCCTTTTTATTATACTTTTTATCCTGAATTGCAGATGAAGTCGCGAGCAAAAGCTAGAAGGTATTCAATTAATTATTAATTTTTAATTAACTAGAAAAAGTATCAAAAATTTGAATACATATTTGAAAAACAACTTTGAAGTTTGACCCTAAAATGTCGCGGGATGTAGCGGGCGCTGTCTAAACTCCGACAAGTCATCAAACTTGTTCTGTCAGCGAATGAACTTGCATTTGACGTATATAGCCGAGCCTCCATCAAATTGGTGGGTCGTACTCCAAGTTGTGAGCTATTATAGGAATATTGTTTAAATTGTGTCGAACGTCACGCTTTCAATCCCCGAAGGGTTAGGAGGAGGAGCACCCGTAGTAACACCCACATTTCGCGAATTATGTTAAAGTTCCATGTAATAGGGGGCGAGCCTATTGTCATTTCAGCCGAAAGACGTCCACTGCTGAACATAGGCCTCCCCCAGGCACCGCCACTTCAACCGGTTCTGTGCATCCCGCATCCAGCGGATTCTTGCCATCAACCGGGCACATATCCAGACTCCGGGCTTCTTCTGAGAAATTCTTGATGGAAAAACCCAATAACACTTTGCCCGACCTGGCAATTGAACCCAAGAGCAGAGCTCAGCAATAGTGCTTGCGACCATTATAACTATGAGGCAGTAGATAAATATTCATATTAATATACTGCTGCTGCTGGTGAAATCAAAGACTATCCCGGTTCGAAACGATTTTCCCATAAAAACAGAGGACATTTTTAATTACGGTTAAGTGAAGTAAGAATTATTATAATTTGTTCATGGTCTTCGAAAGTGAATTTATAGCTTAGCTTGTGTTAGCTTGCACTTGTGTCTTTGTTCCAGTAAGGCGACAATCACAGACTTTTAATAATTTTATACTGAAGATTACGTCTAAGCAGGTGTTAATGATTTGGAAAAAAGGTATGTTAAATTAGATTTTTTTTTTTATAACTTATTCTGTGAATATTTCAGATTGTGTTTATATCACATAGTGTAATTAATTTTTAAAGTTATGTCTAACGCAGATAAAAAACTGAGAATCACGTAAAAACTATCAAGCGTATTTTTCTGAAACCTTCACCATTTTAAAGATAATTTAATTATGTATCTTCTAGTATAAGTGTTTTATTAAAATACCATTTGTATCATGTATAATAAATTATACATCTAATTTGGGACAGCGCTCCTTGATGGGCGAGTCCTAATACTGGCTGGACGTACGATGCGTTGCGTGAGCTCAGGACAGAACACGCAAGCTAACCATTCTAGGCCACTGGCATTTAGTGGCGTCTTAAGCTTTCTTATAACATATCCAATATCATTTGAAAATAAAGGTCCCTTGAAATGGGACAGACGCTTGTCATCTTATTTGTTTCTTTCAGTATTAGGTATTAAGAATTAATTTATTATAATCTAGCCAATAGGCTCATTAGCAATTTAACTCTATCTTCTTTTTCGTAATCATGATGAAGTTCAAAGTCTAAAAATGTATTTAGACGATAAGCAAGCAATTGCCACAAAAGTACGCTTTTTAAGCTAATCACGTTTCACCTACATGTTGTATCGAGCGCTGCCAAAATATCTTGGTAGCGCTTAATTTGTACGATAAGGAAAGAAGGCTGGAAATAAAAATACATACCAGGAAAGCACGATTTGTACATATACCTACTATGTACAAATTGAGGCAAAAAATAGGGTAGTGAGCGAATGTTTGCTGGTGCAAACATTTGTAAGCTCTGACCCCACGTGATCTGGGACTTGTACTTTATATTGGGTTTTTTAAATAGGGAAAACGTTGCCAAGGAAAAGGACCTAAGTTCAATCCAGAAGTGAATTGAGGGTGTGTAATAGAAGCCTGTTGATTATTCCGGTGAATAGGTAGACTTCAGGTTTTAGAGCTAGCTATAAAATAAAGTCAAGTCAAAAAAATTGCTCAACCCCGAACTGGGTCAATTTCCTTCAGTTTTTGTTTGAAGTTTTTTTTCCAACGGGAAATAGAATATTCGTTTGTAGCCTGTATGGTTATAATACGTCATTTGAGTAAGTAGCGGGGTTTCCGCTGAGCTATTGAATATATACGTAGCTATTATAATTATGGTATTATACCGTAATTGGCAGTGTACAGCTATTTCTTAATTGGTTGCTGAGTTCTATCCAGCTGTTATTTAAAATATTGTTGGGTTATTTTGTTTGTATTTTTGATGTCTTGACAATCACAATCTAAAACTAGAGCTTTATGATCGGGACTGTCATTCTAAGGTTTCCTTATTTTCCTCCGATCATTTTCAAGTTTTATTAAATGAGGATAAATTGTATTATAATGCTAACAAGTATTTCTACGGTACAAATATAACACACGGCAAAAAAATAATTGAAAATGATGGGATGATTTTGTTATGAAACAAACTAAATCAACCAACTAACAAACAGCTTCAACAATAACAAGACAATTTCATAAATAATAGTATTCCAGAGGGTTATTAGCAAATTAAAAATAATCCTTCGTTCAATACTCACTCCGGGTTGAGTGTACTACGGGGTAATGCACATCTCCTGCATACGATAAAAACACAAGTACTGGTAGCTGGGGCATAGAATAAGAACTTATAGATGCGCCTCCCGCTCCGAACGCGTTGGGTGGACTTGTCACGATCGACGGAAAACCAGGTACGTCATTACAATGTAATTCTTGTCTCGTATATATTAGAATCACTCTAATTTATACTTAAAAATAATGAGATAAGAGTTACATTGCAATGACTTACTAATGGAGTTATGTCATTCAGATTTCATCGCTGCTTCATAAAGGTCTACACATAGCAAGGCAGTGCCCGGGACGTGACAGGGCTGTGGCACACACAAGGCAGGCACTGTTGCTCCGTCACCGGCCCGGACACGGTTTGTGTGAACGAGTTCATATGAGGCGATTAACACACTGCCACGCACCACGCAGCGTAGCGCGTGAATGCGTGATTTAACGTTGTTTATAAGAATCTCCGTTTGTATAGAAAACACGCGCAGTTCAACTCACAGGAAATGCATCCACGCGCGTTCATTCAGATCACAGACACGCAACATGCAGCGTGACGCGGTGCAGTGTGATAATCTCCTAAAATGTACACAGCGATATTTCTGACAAAGCACGGTCCTGATATATGTCGATAGACCTAAAATGCCTACAGTTTCGGGATGTAAGAAATGTTTAGTCAAGATTGTATCCTTGTTTTGCGGCGAATGTAACGCCCTCCACGCTCGATAATCAACAAATTCGACAACCCCGTTTTAGTATTTGGAGAGCAGGTATTCACGAGGTGGTGGGGAGTGCTGGATTAATTCAGTGGCATCTACATTTATAAGTATGCACCAAGGAAAATCCCTGCATGAGTTTCGCTACTGAACAGTTTTCTTGTTCTATGGCCACCATAGCTGAGGTATTTATCTACACGTTTTTCCTCAACGAAGAGATTCAAGTTTTTCTAATTAGGTCACCATTGGAATGATTGACTCAATTAATGATAATAACACTAACATAATAATTATTATGTTATTATTTATGAAAATGGATTAATTATTAATAGTTTTTTTAGATAGGCGATATCAATTTTTTAAGATAATTTGCAGGCGGAAAAGATAAACCCAGTTTATCTAAACCGTGTTGTGCCCTAACTATGTAAAAACTTTTTTGTCTTCTACGTAAACTTTTACGACTCGATGAAATGTTAAAGCATCAGATAATAGTCACCTCACAATAGAAAAACATAAGAGAAAACGCCAGAGGGGAACTCTCATATTTTTAAGAACGTTCACAGTAGGTATAATCTGTTACAATCTGTCCAAAATACCTCTGATTTATCTACATTGTTTACAAGCTTTTGGCATTGATCGTCGCTGAGACGAGATGCAACTAGACTTTGAACGTTTTTAATTACGGGAATTTGCCTTCTGAAATAGGAAATGGGTTCTCTCTATCTGGCAGAATCTTGATGCTCCATAATTTATTTGGCATAACACACTTGGCATTATCTTCTTTAAACGAATATTTTAAAGGCATAAAAAATTATGATGTACTATGGCAGAATTTTATTTGGATAAAAATTTAATTGGCATATTGCCATTTCTATAAAATAGGTAGCATTTTTAACCTTAAATTAAAATATTGTCTTATAAAGTCAATATGTTGTGCTAAAAAAGTTTGTGACAGAAAATAATCACTGCAAAACCGACTACACGTAGTCTTATCTGCCCTACCCCTAGAGTGTAATTTTAGCCAGCGTAGGCGCAGATGGGCGAGGTGGACCGCAGCTTCGGCTTGCTGGCCGGCACATCGCCGGCCAGCCTCAGCCGCGGCGGCGAGCGTTAGAACCATCTGCGATTATAAGCTCGCGTGGGACCGCCGGAGGGCCGCAGTGCCGGAGCCGTGACAGAAACCATGTTTGCTTGCATGCAAGGCTTTTTTGCATGTTTGTGTGAACTTTGTGCGATATGATGATTATGCTATCCGCGGTCATGCAAAATATATCATGACATAAAAAGTTCTGTTATAAAAGTTAGATAGGAAATACGTCAACATTCTGTACCAGTAGCACCAATGTAAATAAACCAAATTATATCAAGGAAATATTCAGCAATAATTCAGCAAGGAACCTACATCTATGTATGTGCATAAAAACAAAACAACCACAACAATGCATCGACAAATAAATACAAAAGATCACAAGAGTGTACACCAATATTGACAAGCATTAACCCCCCCACTGCAGCCCCTAGTTAGCTTACACACGATAAGCGCCTCGCAGCGAGGCTCGCATGTTTTCCTTCCATCGGCAGCGCGTTGAGCAGTGTATTTACATAAATCAATAAATACAGCCACTCCACGGTAATACTTGGATGCAGGCATGCTTGTTTTAAAATGTAACGAACGCTGTTACATGTTGTAGCTGTCAGACGAATTAGGGCAGCGTGTTTTGTAAAGGTGAATGAATTTTGTATGAATGACTTTTGAATGGACAGGGGTTGGAGATTATCTACCTTTTTATTAGGTATGGATTTGGGAGTGTTGTTTGTTTGGTAAATACCTAGTATCTTTTTTGAAACTTTTTACGTGATATTTAATTAAATAAGTATAAATAGCTGGATTGCCAGAAAAACAATAATTGACTTTTACTTATTTACAGACTAGCGACCCGACCCCACTTTGCACGGTTTTTATGACTTGATACAACATTGAGATTTCTTCATTATCTAAATTATGGTGAAAACCGCATGATAATTCGTTGCGTAGTTTAGAAGAACAACGTGGCCACAGACAGACACGAAAAGCAACTTTAATTCATAATATGTATAGATTATGAGCAATAATGGACAAACATTGGAATGGCTGATCTTTTGTCAAAAATAATACAACCAAATCTGTAAAAAATAACCCCTTTCTACAACCATAATATCAAGGAATCAGTCAAACATGACACATAAACTGCAATACTCGCAAAATGCTCGCTCTTTCACGCACAACAGTATCAGCCAATGGGGGAGCGATCCCAAATCAATTTTTACATTCCGATGACACGTTATTTTTCTACCTTTTCAATATTTTCCCCTCCGTTTTTTTCCCGGATGAAGTTGTATTGGGTGCTACCTGTTTGCTTTGGACGTAATCTTCGGTTTATGAACGCACGTTTCCGAACCGTTAGTAATTCTGTTGGTTTAGAATGTTTGAATATTAATTATTTGTATGTTTGTGGAGGTTCGATGGAGTTGTCTGAATTTTGTGTGTGCATAAAATGTAAAAGAGGTGTTTTTTTATGATTACCATTTTGTTAGGTATTTTAAGTTGTATTTTGCTCAGTATTTTTTTAAATAACGATAACAAAGCAAGTGAGCATAAAGCCAGCAATATTAAGCGAACCATTTGATTTACTTTAAATTACACGTAAAACAATAACATTAGATCTCATTTCTGCTTACAGAAACCAAATGTTTTCACTTTATCTAAATAAATCTTACCCCATCTACTACCTAAATCTAACAAAAACAATCCAACAACAACATCGCGGCAACAAATAACTCTTGCATTGTAGGGTTAACATTGTACGCGTACGCGTCGTGATTGTACGCGTTCCATCACTAAAAACCATCCTATTTTTTATGAATATATTTATTTATAGAGAAATATTTCATCTTTCGCACCGTCTCTTTTTTCATTTCAGGCTGAAAACGTCTACCGCTGAGCAAATTGCTTATTATGACGTATGGTGGACAAAATATCTTAAACCAACCTATGATAGTAGATCTATAATAGTGATCGCAGTTTGCTATTATTAGCAGACAGGAGGATACTACTGTCCAATCTTATTGAATAAATGATAAGTAATTTATTTGTGTGCGCGAAAAAGAAATAACATAATAATGAGAAAAACATATTTTTAAACTTTAAGCAATAAAGGCTTGAAAAATAACTTGAATAATAAATCGAATTCTTTGAAAATCATAACGAATATTTTCACAGCTTAATATGGCTTAATTTAATAAAAAACGTTTTGTATTCTCTGAAATGATTACTTCAGCAATATTAATTTAATTAGCTAGTACTCAAAACGTATGGGTACTTTACGTTGAATTTATGTAACGGGCATTATGTGCCTTTGGAGGGTTGAAAATTAATAATAATAATACAGAGTCAAATTAAAATAGGGAAACTTAACAGACGTGGTGTCATCATCAACATTTCAGCCAAACGACGTCCACGGGTGGACACAGGCCTCCCTCAAGCATCACTTCGACCGCTTCTGTGCTTCTCACAACCAGCGGGTTCTTGCGGTCTTCACAAGGACATTGGGACGTCCAACGCTACATATTCCGGTGTGCGGGCGCCACTCCAGAACATTTCGGCCCCATCAGCCGTGATGGGTATCGATAGAAAACGACGACAAAACAAAACAAGCATAAATTTAAAATTTAAAAAACCCACGACACTAACATTTCCTAATTTCTCTTTCCTACTCCATCACCAGACCCTTTTCATCATCTATCTATAATATATTCATTGAGACCATTCCAATGAACCCAAACACGATACCTGAGCTGTATATGTATGTAAGTTGCTAAAAAAAACAAAAAAAAACATTTATTTCGGGTTCTCCCATATTAAAATCACAAATTACGAAACACGAGATAAATACAAAAATTAATACAAATAAACACAATGTCATAAAATAGTCAAATGTCAAATAAAAATAAAAATTAATCGGAATTTAATAATATGATAAAAAAAGTTTAGGGCAAACTTTGGATAAAAATAATAATTTAAATTAATAAAACAGCAAATATCGTCGTATCGGAGGAGCTCGTGGCTAAGTAATAACTGCCGCACGGGTCGATCCATCAGGTTAAGCTACGCTTGCCGGGGTTGGTCTGTGGATGGGTGACCATCTTTACATACCGAGACTCCTCCGTGCCTCGGAAAGCACGTTAAGCCGTTGGTCCCGGCTGTCATTTGTGGATCTTTGATAGTCGTTACGGGTCGTCAGAAGCCCGAAAATCTGACAACCAGTCTTACCAAGGGGTATCGTATTACCCGGTTACTGGGTTGTGGAGGTCAGATAGGCAGTCGCTCCATATAAAATACTGGTATTCAGCTGCATCCGGTTAGACTGGAAGCCGACCCCAATATAGTTGGGAAAAGGCTAGGCAGATGATGAGCAAATATCGTGTCGCTCGTTAACATGCCCTTGCTTTATGCCTACTGCAACACTTCCTACTATAAGGGCAGTCCTATCGCCCAGCAATCATCACTAGGATAGCATTGGAGCTGACCCGCACCCTGCGCACCACGGACGCGCACCGCTTGCGCATTGTGGTGTGAAAACAGTCGGTGCGCGCTTCCGCAAAAATGCCCGAGACACTGCAGAAGCGAGGCAGCCCCAATACCGCCCCTAACGCGTTGTTGTACTGGACGCGGAGGGCATTGTAAATCCCACTTCAAGGTTGCCATGTTCTTCTAATATCATTGAAGTAACAGAATACGATCAGACCTGTGGAAGATGCTCACATCCATTCATCAAATAGAAAAGAGCTGATAATCTTCAAACGGGAGAACCGATTTTCTTGAATCATAGCTAAAAACACCTTTCAAACAAAAAAAAAAACAAAAACACAATCGTTTCAGACGTTTAGGAGCTACGATGGCGCAGAAAGACACACAGATACACGTCAAACTTATAATGCCCCTCTTTTTCCGTTGGGGGTTAAAAAGAAGATTTTCAGTCTAATAATCCCACTGCGAAGCAAATACTTATTACATACAGAGCAGGAATGACCATTGATCAGTGTTGGTTGGCGATTTCAAACAGTTTCTTTAAAATGTTGTCCTTGGCTGCTGGGCAGTGGTGTCAAAGGCTTAAACCTAGAACTTTAAAGTACCAAATTTTGGAGTCGTATCTTCGTTCTCAAAAACAAGCCCTCCAAAGAAAATTGAACAAAGATGGTTGAAATAAACATTTGTATGTTTCCTACCTTGCGGCTGCATATTCTGCCTGATTACCCAGAATAGAAATGCCAATACAACAGGCATAAATGTTTCTTTTAAGTAGGTAGGTACTGAAGAAAATTCCTGAACAGTATCTTGGTTAAAAAAAACAAGAAATTATTCAGTTTCTATTTATTCTTTGTTCGTATTTGTTTTTTATGTAACATAAGTACACGGTACCTTAAGCCAGCCTTATTGTATGACTGTGCCTGTGACAGCTCACAAATTATAAAAATATAGCTTATACATTCGATATATTATAATATTTAGGCAGAAAAATACTGTACGGTACATTTGTACGGCCCGTACAACAATGTGGCATCTGTTTCGTCACATTTAGCAGTCAATACAACGGAAATTCATAGAAACGTGCAAACATCAGAAACACAGTGCCACTTGTAATTACTTATAGAGTTGCATTAAAAAGAAAAAAATATAAGTTTAATAATATTTCCTGTAAACAACACCCCTAATAAAGCATATAGCTTATGCAGTTTATTTCTCAAACAAAATACAAAAATTAGAGATACAAAGAGCCAGTTATGAGCCAGTATAACATGATGAATTAGAACGCAACTAAAAGGGACAATTTTTAAACAATAAAACTTTAAAAGCGAGTAGGGGCACCATGTTGTTAGAAGTTTAAGGATAATTGAATGTTTTAGTTGTCTAGCTTTGAATTTACATTAGCAGAGCCCGCGGTTCCCTGTGTTCTTTATATAGGAACGCAGATAATACATTATTAGAATTAAATAAACCCACTTAAGGTACGGTAATGATCGATCTCGTGTGCAGAATTTTGCTAGCAAATTTAACTTGACCTTGTATACCACCACTAATATTAAATTGCCAGAAAAGGTACGTAAAAATATTTAGACCTTATATCTATAATTATATAATGATAACTTCCCAACATTGGACCACTTTAATATCACACGGAACAGACTTAAAAAAGAGATTATCTAAATCCTCAATGAAACGCCTGATACGCTAGCTGCGTATCCGACTCAGTAGTGCCAGTTTAGTCATACGTACATACACACACATTCACAGACAACCGTTAATCTTATTTTTCTGTTTAGTTCGTTATTGGCGTAATGCTTGGAACCAGAATTTAAAGATGTTTCGTTTATATTCTTTATTGATTAATTAATTAATAATTGATTCGCTCTTACAGTAAATAGTAGGTAATCGTAAGTACCTGGGCTACCGAGCTCTGCTCTGTTGAAAATAGAGAATGCTAATGCTCATTTAATAGTAACTATAGGAAATTTGAAAGTTCATACTAATTCCATGCTGCCACGATAGTACATACTAATTCCATACTGCCATGATAGTACATACTAATTCCATGCTGCCATGATAGTACATACTAATTCCATGCTGCCATGACAGTAGGTACTTGTCAATTCCATGCTGCCATGTCATTATTTTCAGATGTCATTATTCTTGCTCTAAACTTTGGGCGATCGAGCTCTGCTCGGGTGAAAATACAGAGAAAACGAATTTTCCCAGATACCTAGAGACAGAGACCTAGATCGATTTTTTGCCCCCGTTAATCCCTTTATTGCTACTTTCATTGAAACGTTAGAGCCAGTTTCAAGAACGTGATTACAAATATCAAAATCAATCTGCCTAGCCTTTTATCAACTATATTTGGGTCGGCTTCCAGTCTAACCGGATGCAGCTGGATACCAGTATTTTAAATGGAGCGACTGCCTATCTGAACTCCACAACCCAGTAACTGGGTAATACGATACCTCTTGGCAAGACTGGTTGTCAGACTTTCGGGCTTCTGACGA
Organism: Xanthia togata; assembly: GCA_963853775.1. Taxonomy (NCBI): domain Eukaryota; kingdom Metazoa; phylum Arthropoda; class Insecta; order Lepidoptera; family Noctuidae; genus Xanthia; species Xanthia togata. The sequence goes on along the minus strand of OY970802.1, from coordinate 2,149,450 downwards.
CACGTAACGACTGTCAAAGATCCACAAATGACAGCTGGGACCAACGGCTTAACGTGCTTTCCGAGGCACGAACGAGTCTTGGTATGTAAAGATGGTCACACAACCACAGACCAACCCCGGGCATCGTAGCTTAACGTGATTACAAATATTGCTCGTTTAATAGTATAGGATTTTATACTAACTATCGGCTGTGAAGTTACCTTATACATATATAATAAATACATAGGTAAATTAATCTACAAATACCTTTACATGTAAAATATGCATCAAATGATTGATGAACACTTAGTAAAACACAAGCAATGTAGGTAAAGAAACCTTTTCTACACTTTCCAAGAATCTGTCCTAAATTCGCCATGAACATACGCCCCCTAGTAGAGCTGTGACCTCTGGCAGTAAATCTGATGTCTCTACCCGCTCTATCGAAGTGTTTACGAGTTGACTTGGACTCTAGCGTTCATAGCAAAGTGCTTTATTGTATAATAAACACTGAAAACGTCTCTAAGTTGTCATCTTTGTTGAGACTCTACGTTCAGGGATGGGGGTTGTTGACCTTTTGGATTTTGTAGAATTGTTAATTTAAAACACGGCTCTTGAGATAAGGACGGCTACTTGAAACGGTTAAGTCCCAAAGAGACTTTGTCATTAAGAAAGTAATTTTTAATTTTAACACCCACCACCAACATATTATGGTGAAGAAAATCTAAGAAAAGTAGGACTAGTCTGAAATACCTAACACGTAGTAAGTAAAATAAATAAAAACTTTATTCAGTTCAGAAAATACACAAAACAATATAAAAAAAAACGAGTAACAGATTACATAGGAGCCTTACACTGTTTGTCCACCGCACCGTGAACGGGACGCCAACGAGAAACGAGTAAATGTACTGTCACTACTTTGGCGTCGTTATCTCGTTCTCGTTGACGTCCCGTTCACGGTGCTGTGGGCATACGGCTTTAGGTGCTAGATTTTTACAAATTCTCTGGAACCCACACTAGGATTCCCTGTGTCATGGGGTCCAGTCACTTCCCAAGTAAGAGAGAAAGTTTTTTTTTTTTTCTTCAGTTATTGTGGTGATCAGGTTTTGTTCGTGCTTTGCCCTGAAATAAACAGTTGGTATCATTATCGTTGAGATCATCATCTTATCTGCCGAGCCGTTACCCAACTATGTTGGGGTCAGCTTACAGTCTAACCGGATTCTGCTGAATACTAGTATTTTGCATTGAGTTGAGCGCTTCTTATCTGACCTCCAGAACCGACTGGGTGAAACGATATCCCTTGGTAAGAATTGTTGTCAGACTTTGGAGCTTCTGACTACCCGTAACGACTGTCAAAGATCTCCGAATGACAGTCCAGTGCCATTGGCTCAACGTGCTACCTGAGGCGCGGTGGGGTTTTGATTTATAACGGATGGTCACCCATCCACGGACCGAACTCGGCAAGCGTAGTACCTTCCATCGAGCCGTGCGACTGTTACTACTTAGTAACAAGCCCCTTGTTTCAGGTCAACATTTTCCATATTTCCGTTTATATTTAGGTAGGCGGCCAATGAATCTCCACTAAATTATAAATATAGATATATCTAGCATTATATCATTTGATAGCCACTGGTCACTAATTAAGCCTGCTAATCATAATCATCTATAATTGGCGGCAATATGCATAATTAGTAATGAGATTATCTTATTGTATAATTAGATGTAATATTTATGTCATTCATTCAATATTATAAATACTAAAGTGAGTTTGTTTGTTACGCATTCACGCTAAAACGGCTACATGGATTTGCATGAAATTTGGCACATGGGTAGACCATGATCTAGGTTAGGACATATGATACTATTAATCTCGATATTCTTACAGGATCGAGACTTATGCGGGTGATACCACGGGACTCGGCGAGTTTAAAATAAATAAAAATAGATAATTTAATAAGTAAAAACTAATATATCCCTTAGTGATCTTTAGGGGAATACGCAATGGTAATAAGCTCACAGCTTACACAAAGTTGTAATGCTTATTCTCGGACCCTATACTAAAACTCCACATAATTTTCTCATAAACCGCCGATCCTCTGACAGTTTTGGTACAATCACCATCATGCATGGGAAAAAGGTAAATTTTTGAGACGGGACATTAAGTAAGTGCATGTACCTTAACTATTGTAGCGACAGAAAAAAGTTAAGGAGACTGTCTTTAATTTTATGAGTTATTACCAGCATTTTCAGATCTTAGAAAAATCTTTCAGGCAGCTAAAAAACGGCCAATCAATGCAATTTCGTATAAATATTAAAATTCACTTCTAAAAAAACATAGGAGACTAGTACTATAAAACCACAAATCGGAAAATACGTTTCCATACTCAAAAATTGAGGATTGAGTATCCTAAGAACGTTTTCCATACTTGCCCTCACTAGCCCTTCTCAAAAATCCACTTTGTATAGAAAGAGGCTCCGGGTGCTAGCACAATAATACCTACTGCCACTATTTTCATGTTTAATTCTACTTCTCAACGTGTCTTCCCTAGTGTTCATCAGTTCATGTTTAATTAATCTAAAGACTATTACAACCACCAACTGCAACCCCAGAAAAACTCAGTTACCCCCTTTAATTCAAAAATTGAACTGACACAGCATCAAAAACAATCACTTTATCGTAAATTCTTAAAATAATATTTTCCATGTAAAAAAGTGATTGAAAAATAACATAAAACTAGTTGTAGGTGGCCAAAGACAAATTTATGAGAGCCAATAAATATTTATTGAAGTCTTTGAACCATATCCCGAGCGGGGATGAAACGGGATGAAAGGGGGATGTAAGGGGATGAAACTGGATTCGTATGAATGAGAACGAACCAATGCATTGTATTATGGAATAGCGGCATTTTAAATTTTTATTTGTATTTCCAACTATTACTTGGGGATCGTTCCAGTCGTTAAGGGGGTGAAATAGTTATTTTATTGTGATAATTTTGTGCTACAAAAGTTTGTTTCAAATAAAATACTCATAAAAGATAACTGTTAGATTACTCTCTGAATAAAAATTGATAACATTAAATTAAAAGATTTCCATACATTCATCCATCTGAATCCAAAAATATTAAATCATTTAGCTATCAAATTATACTGGCCATCGTAAAATGCAATGGATTTTACGATGACCAGTATAATTATTTAATATTTTTAAAACAATTGGAATATAAAAAGTCAACTTTCAATCGGTCGCCTTCACAATAACAGTACTTCATTATTTACTTTTCATAATCTCTCGTTATCACTTACATAATTTCTGCTCGATTTCCTTCATTAATTCGCGAATCGAATAGGTATCCATAATCACGATAAGGTGTTCATTTAAACAATTGTTTTCTATACTATTCTTACCACTAACTGACTGCCTCGTTGGTCTAGTGGTTGCAAGCACTAATGCTGAGCGTGAGGTCCCGGGTTTAATTCGCAGGTCGGACAAAGGTGTCATTGAGTATTTCCACTCGGAATTACTAAGTAGCAGCCTGGAGTCTGGATTTTTGGCTGGTTGATGGCAAATAGCACGCCTCATATTACATGGGATTTATACATAACTGGTGAAAAGTGGGTGTACTATAGGTACGCCTCTGCCCAACCCTTCGGGAAATACACTCTTCCTTTAATATAATACCCAATATTGTTTCAATATGATCACGTTCTGGAAAACGCCTCTAACGAATTCGATGAAAGTTGCAATATAGGTTTACGGGGGCGAAAATCGATCTAGCTAGGTCTCTTATGGGGGAAAATTCGTTTTCTCTGTATTTTTACCCGAGCAGAGCGGTCCTCCAAAGTTTAGAACAAGATGGCTACTATATAATAATGACATGGCCGCGTGGAATAAGTAAATACCGACTATCATGGAAGCATGGAATTAGTAAGTACTTACTATCATGGCAGCATGGAATTAGTAAGTACTTACTATCATGGCAGCATGGAATTAGTAAGTACTTACTATCATGGCAGCATGGAATTAGTAAGTACTTACTATCATGGCAGCATGGAATTAGTAAGTACTTACTATCATGGCAGCATGGAATTAGTATGTAGGTACTATACATGGAATGGGGAGGGACGGGCAAAGCTAATTACAGATGACACCACCGTAACTGGTGCTTGTCATTAGTGTTTATAATTGGAGGTTATAGACTATACTGCAAAAACAAACGCAAAAAAATGTATTCATTAGTGACCGTAGCTGATTTATAAGCAGAATTAAAGAACAAAATGCTTGTCTAATTGGGAAAAACGTGAGGTAAGTAAAAGTATGATAAATCTTGGATTTAGTTTCATCACCATTTTTTTTTTGACATTAATTAAATTCTTATTTTATCTTATTACAGATTAGAATCATACGATAAAAACTTTGGTATTAATAATGAAGAGACTGCCGAATACCTAGAGATTGAAGACTAAATGTATGGTATTTGACAATTATGACAGTTCAATCAGCACCAGTGATTATACGCCACCTACCGGGATAAAAAGTCAGCGTGTCCGCGTGCGCTCCTCATTAGTATGAACTTTCCTATACTATTAAATGAGCATTCTCTATTTTCATCAGAGCAGAACTCGGTAACCCAGGTACTGTTATGTCATATAAAGCGCCAGGTTCGTCACGATTAAGTTAATAAAGGTTAATCTCAAGAGGTCTGCTAATAGCAATAAAACCACCAGCAATCTATACTTCAACAACAAGGACATGATTCTGCCGGTTCATATTATGTATAGCTTTTGAGCACGGCTTCGCCCGCGTGGACATCGGAAAACCCACGGGAACGCGCTACTAGAATAAAATTTGTATCCTATGCACTAACCCAAGTTGAAATCCGTTTAATCGTTACGGCTTGAAAAGGTAACACATTGACAAACAGTCATTTTCGCTTAGTATGGATATACATACGTACAAATACTGGGGTTTTTGCGACAGCACTCAAAGCCGTGTGACGTTTGATCTCCTTTTAGCACCAATTCAAACTCAAACTCAAAGCATTTATTTCAATTAAACCATTTACAGGCACTTTTGAATTGTCAAGGGGTCGGTCAGTCAAAAATATGAAGCTAGTTGCCCATTCCAAAGCGTAGTAGGTACCTATGGAGAAGAACGGGCAAGAAACTCCACGGACACTCTTTTAAATCAAAAATTTGATTCAAAATATTGGTTACATCATTCATTTTGAAATTATGCATGTGAGAATGTAGAAAGACGTTCACGTTCGTAAAAGCGTCCGTAATATAAAAGGAAAAATTATGAATCATTCAAATTTTAAAATAAATTAAAATAAGCCATGGCAACTAAGAGATGACCAGTCCCAACTGACGGCGCCCGTTCACGAATATGCCAATCTGGCATAAACTACTACATTACGACTACTTACATATTAATGTATATGTGTCTGTCATTCTGATCATTAGACTACCTTTGCTAAATGATTTACCACTACACAGACAAACCTAATAATGATAGTTTTGTGGCGGCATCTACACCCCCACATGCGAACTACGCATCAAAGACCTGACGTCACACAAATCCTGCATCGCGCAATCAGAGTTTACTGCGTGATCGACATATATACAAGCTCCTGATATCAACCATTGGGCAGTTGCCCGCCAGACACGACGGATCCTCCCTTTTCTACAGAGTATGAGTGAACTTTACACCCTGTTCCTCATACCTCTAAAGTTTTTTAGATTTTCTTAGGATTACTATTGCCAAGCCCGATGCCCTAAGGCATTTCCCATCGGCAAAACGTGACGTGCGGTGGCCTATATGGAAAGCAATAAATCGACTGCGGACCCAAGTGAGCCGCTGCAAGCACAACCTAGCGAAATGGGGGATAATAGATCCCACAGATACCCAGTGCGAATGCGGTGCTCCTGACAAAACCATGTCCTATATGCTGGAGTGTCCAAAGTGTCCACACACCTGAACTTCTGAGGAACTAAAAATTGCCACTATTGCCGCGATTGGCGTGGTCACCTACTGGACCCGACTGATTTAACATAATACAAGTTTTACCATCGACTCGAAAAGACGAAGATCGGCAAAAATTACGAACCTTCTTATAAATTTCTTCCTTTATTTAACCCGTGTATTTATTAAAACTTTATGCACAAGTAAATAAAATACTGTACAAAGGTCCAAGGATAATTCCTTAGACATTTTCTACCAGTCAACCTTAGGGTGATGCAGAGACAAAACATGGCAAGTGTAATATAATCGATAGGTATCTCAAAAAAGAATAAACACTAATACACAGATATGTACATACACATAAACAAAATAAACTTAGTCATGAGAAAGAACGACAGGTAGAAGAAAACGAATCCAGCAAATTCAGCAAATATAAGGGATAAATTAATAAAAACCCTCATCATTTTTATAAAAGGAACTCTTTGTGTAAAATACCACCCCAGCGGCAGCGGTTTAGGATATGCGTTATCTGTCAAGAGTGAATGAATGAATTTAAGATTTAATGTAGATTTGGGTCGTTCATTACTACATAATTTCGATTACACTACATATGCCTTTTAATGCGTTTAAAACTAAATTAAAGTCCAACCTTTGTTCAAAGGCATACTATACTATCAACGACTACTTAAATGATAAGAATATATGGTCGCTGTGATTAACTCAAGACAATGTTTAAATGTTCTTTCTCCAGAATTAGTTTACCTACTGACAGGTTATATGAGTTTATATAATTGTTTATAATTTTACTTTATAAGTCAATTTATTTTAATTTTATTTTAATTTAGTGCTGTCATACTCATTACTAATTTTTTTTAATGAGTTGTATTGCAATAAGCTAGCGACCTCGACAATTATTTATTTTACCTCGATGGTCCTAGTTTATCAATTGTAACTTCTAGTTACAGCTATATGTAAGCGGGCACGCCCTTTATGCCTGGAGGCTTTTTTTTTTTTTTTTTAGATATTGTTTACTTTTAGTTATTTTTATTTCTGCTTGAGTATAGTTCTCGATGCTTTTGGTTGGTATATTGGCGTGTGCTAGCTGTCATATGGCTATTAATTATAGCTATTTAATTTATAATTTTAATTATTTTTTGCTTATTGTAAATTGTCTTGCATACTGTTGTATAGAATCATTTTTTATTTTATTTTCTAACTGAACAGACAGCTGTGCTGCTAGGGAGTTTGTTGCGCCACTTCTTCTTCCCAGCAAAAGCACTAGGAAGTGGTGAAGGGTGGGCGTTTTGGGGGACTGTCTTATGTAATTTTGACGTTCGAAAAGTGCTGATTCTCAGCCTAGTTTGAATAAATGACTTTTGAATTTAGAATTTTTATGATTCACGTCAATAGTGTACCGAGCAGGTAACGAACTAACTCTACAATTCATGCCCAATGTACTATGACCCACTATAGCTTTCGGGCAGCCTAACTCCAATACTGCAAAAATGTGTGTTATTATTTTTATGCACTACTGCTGAGCATAAGGTCCTGGGTTCGATTCCCAGGTCGGGAAAAGTGTTATTGGGTTTTCCTATTTGGAATTTCTCAGTAGCAGCCCGGAGTCAAGATTTGTGCCCGGTTGATGGCAATAAGCTTGCCCCTATTACATGGGACTTAACCATAACTGGCGAAATGTGGGTGTACTCGTACTATGGACACCTCTGCCCAACCCTTTGGGAAAACAAGGCGTTATGTAAGTATGCATTATTTTTTCGACAATATCACTGACATCCTAAAACTGTTACTGTTATCAAAATCACGAAATCATTTACTACTACAGATTAATAAGGAATTTGATTGTTGTATTTATATCTTGTTATCTAACACGCCTTGGTCTTGGACGATAAGCACGGATTTTAACGACATCGTTTTAGAGCAATTAGGTAGACAAGAAAAAAGTCGTATTACCCAGTAACTGAGTTGTGGAGGTCAGATACGCAGTCGCTCCATGTAAAATACTGGTAATCAGCTACATCCGGTTAGACTGGAAGCTGACCTCGACATGGTTGGGACAAGACTAGGCAGATGATGAGATAGACAAGAAAGAATACCTCGGGTTTAAATGACAACTGAATGGGTAAATCTTTTCTTAAAGTTAAGCAGCACCTGCCGCGGCCAATCAGAAGATGGGATCAACATCAGCAACATTTCAGTTGAAAAAAAATCACTACCAAATTGCCTACGTCTATATTTACTTGTGCACAGTCTAATCCAGAAGCTCAATAATCAAAAAAAGATGTTCCAGAATTCTACACGTGTAAGGTACTCAATTTGTTATGTCCAAGAATAAAATTATAATTCCACTCTTAAACTCAATAAGGCTTCCGGGAAATCATGATTTTCCGTTAAATACGTTTGTGAATAACACTAATTATATTTTCTTGTAAAATAATACTCAACTATCCCACTTATAACGAACATTATGAACTCATTATCCTTCCTATTATTTTGAACATGGGAACTCGTATAAATATGAAGATAATAAAAAGACGTAACATGTATATTTCCTCAGAAGATGAAAAAGACCTTCCTCCCATATTCTTCTAAATATATACCAAACTGCTACTAAAGTTTCTGATTGTGTTAATAGAACAAGGATCATACACAAAATTTTCCCAAAAATATCTCTCAACAATCTAGGTACATAATATACAGCATCTGCATCTAAAACTGTGTCACTCTTATCTAGAGCTGAAACCTTATCTCTGAACATAACATTGTCAGAGGTGATAACGCACATAACTGATCGCGCGATAAAGTGATAAACTCACATTATATAGTATCGCGCGCCATGTATGACGTGGCTCTAGTCGTCGGCGCCGCCAGTAACCTCGGCTACCAAGTCCTCAAGAAACTCACAGAAAACTACAATGGAAAAATTTACTTTACCGCAGAGGACGAATCAACAGGATTTAATATCCTCAAGAACCTGGAGAGAGAAAACTTAGATCTGAACTTCCTGCAAATGGACGTGACTTATACGAAGAGTATAATTAAAGTCAGACACTATATTCAAGATTTGGATGAAAGAATAGACTTGATTATCAACGCGACAGACTACGTGCCAGAAAAGAAGATATCACACGCCGAAACAGTTAGAAGAACGCTCAGCGTCAACTTCTATGGATACATCAATTTTGGTAAACTAGTGTACCCTATTCTGAATGAGAATGCAAGAGTTATCAACGTCTCTGGTCCAGCCGGTTTACTAGCAACAATAGAGAACGATGAAATAAGAAAAAGAATAAGTGATTCTAAATTAACTGAAGATGAATTAGTAGGTATTGTGCAGGAGTACGAACAGGCCGCGAGAAGAGGGACTGAGAAAACTGAAGGTTGGGGAATGAGTGTACATTCTGTGAGCAAAGTCGCTTTGAACGCTGTGACCTTTTTACAACACAGAGAATGGGCAGAAAAAGGAGTAATGATTAACTGTGTGAACCCTGGAAACCTTAGCAGCAGAGAAGGAAGAAAAACAGCCAAGATGTACGAAGAAGGAGCGAAAGCTATATTGTATTTGGCTTTTGAAGCGCCATTGTCATTAAAAGGTAATTTTGTTTGGAGCAACTATTCTGTGATTGAGTGGAACTCTGATCCTTATGTGGAGGTTACAACTGTGTGAATGAGTGTTAATTTAAGAATATTATTTAGTGACTGATGTATAAATAATGTTAACTGCTAATAGAGTTTGTGATGGTCACAAGAATGACTGGATAGTAGAATTACGACTATGTCCCTCGCGACTACGAATGTTGAATAACAGTGCTGATTGGTTCAATAAATAAGAGATTGTTTTAAAATTATTCTATCTATACGAAAATATATGTTTGGAAATTGATCAAAAAATAAATTATGAATAGTCTTTACCAAAACTGATTATATTCTAATCGTCTCATTACATACAACTAAAACACAGATAAAAATCTTATTTTGTAAACAATATACATACATGCATAATTCATGCCTTGTTTCCCCGAAGGGTTGGGCAGTTTTTATGCCAACCTTGGGCATCTAACTTGACTTAGCATGCCATCGAGAAATATCTCTAAGGCATGCCGGTTTCCTCACGATGTTTTTCCTTCACCGTTTTCAAAGCAAATGATAATTATACAATACACACATGAATCCGAAAAGTCAGAGGCCTTGGGTTCGAACTCGAGACATCTGACTTGACAGACCGACGGTCACACCACTAGGCTAACAATGCTGATAGTCTAGTGTCATCAACCAGGCACAAATCCAGACTCTGGACTGCTACTGAGAAATTCCAGATAGAAACTCCAATAACGCTTTGGCCGACCTGGGAATCGAACCCCCATGCTCAGCAGTGGCACTTCCCACCACTAGACTAACGAGGCAGTCCTTCAGTCGTCTTTTGTATTTCGCTCCTTTACCAACGAACTCTTCTTCTTCTCCTTCTTCCTTTATTGATACCAAGCAGTAACTTCATCTATACTAATACTAATATATTAATAATATTATATAGAGGAAAGATTTGATTGTTTGTTTGTATTGAATAGGCTCCGAAACTACTGGACCGATTTGGAAAATTATTTTACCATTAGAAAGCTTAGTTTTCAGGGAGTAACATAGGTTACATTTTATCCCGGGAAAAATAACGGGCCCCGCGGGAAAGACCACGGGAGTGAAGCCGCGGGCAAAGTGCTAGTCAATAATAAATTCATTACAATTTGTTGTTTTAAATGATAAATAATAATTGGAACTACTTCTGTATTTAATGATTTCTCGTAAACTATTTCCATCTCTAAATACTACAATTCGATCGGATAAAATAACAAATTGCTGAATTCCACTTCAGCAATTTGTAATTTTGAAACATTCTACTTGAATATATCGGAATGTACTGCAAATATATTTATTAATAAAAGTATTGGATTTTATTTCAATCATGAGAATGTTTTCATTTCATGTTAATTGAATTAATTCTGCTTCGCTGCTGCTTGAATATGAAGTTCGAATGCAGCAGCTTCAATAGTGAGGCTATGGGTTCGATTCTCGGTTGATAAAGTGAGTGAGATTTTCCTACTACGTAATTCTCATCATAGTTTTGGATTGTAACAAAATGGGTACACTCACAATTAGTATTTATCACTTACCTATATTTTTTTTTTATATTTCGTAGTCAGATCTTAAAATTTATCATTTCAAGAAATGGCCAGCTGACATTGGCCATATCGTTTAATCTTGACGATTTTAATGATAATTTTTCTTTTAATTGTCTTGATATTGATATGTCACTCGACGTATGACCATCTATGTAAAATGTACTCTGTGACCATATCATTAATGTAGGGTATCCATGGTGTAAGGTGTAGTAAAAATAGCCAAGTGACTGCGACCAACTTGGAAGTAGCGCTCGCTTAGTTCGCGCGCGGTTATACACCACGCCACGATATATAAGTATACACACATCCTACTAATATTATAAATGTGAAAGTTTGTATGTTTGTGTGTTTGGATGTTTGTTACTCAATCACACAAAAACGGCTGCACAGATTTGCACGATATTTGGCACATAGATATACTGGATTAACATAGAGCATACTTTTTATCTCGGTAAAAGACATGTTCCAGCGAGAACTTATTGATAATAGTCTAACGGCTATTATCAGTTCTCTCTGGACCCAATTCTCATGTCCACGCGGACCTAAGTCACGAGTAGACGCTGGTTAAAAAACTGTGTTTACTTTGAAGTAGTATTTGAACAATTTAGCTGCTCATTGTTTATACAAGAGCCACAATATTTAGCTTTCCAGACATTTTCAGTAGGACCTAAGCCTAAATAAACATTAAGCCGTTACATTTTATCCTAACTAATATGATAAATGCGAAAGTGAGTTTGTTTGCTACGTTTTCACGCTAAAACGGTTTAACGGATTTGGATAAAATTTGGCACATGACCATGACCTGGATTAGTTAATGTAAAAAAGTACCAAAATAACCTTGTTTGTGGTGATGTCAAACTCTATCCACTTTTGTTTGGGGCTCTCGAGTGATCCGTCACAATATCTTAACAAGATGATAACCATCTGACGTAGTGTGTTTTGTATCTTTCCCTTCATACACTACAATATGTACATCTTGTATAAGTTTTTCCCCAAGGTATTCACATCTAGATCCATCATTTACAACTACAGTCTATCTCGTGCGCCTCTTCAACTGTGACAATATAAAGCGCCTGTCAAAAATAATCTCCGCAACAAAACTGTGCCGAATTCTCATTGAGTTTGAACTGTATTGTATGTTCTACATTCATTGCGCGTTGCCGACGTGTTTATTGTGGCGTTAACAGTAGATACACGTCAATGTACAGTGCGATGGCCATTCCGTTGTAGATCGAAGGATACTGAGGTACCTAAGCTCTCGTAAAATCACTTTTTACTATCTACGAAGGTAATTTCGCTGATCGTTTCGTAGAAGTGCAGATTGTCTCTAAATGTCGCAGTTTTCTAAGGCCGGAGCCTTAATCCTAGGCAGTATGGTTCTTTTTAGAATAGCACGCTTCTCTATGACTTTCAATTAAATGAGCGGATTAGATTATTTCTTCTGGTAAGTTGTTCTTAATCGCTATACCTGGGATATGCTGTTCTTTAAGAGTTCATTTTGAAAGGTAATTTAAAGCCCGTCCTGCCAATAATTTCTGCGAATTCATTGCGGAAATTCATTTTACAAAAAGTGAACCGAGTGATTTCCCGGATAGTTGGCATTTCTTTTGAAATGCCATATCCAATATATAGACAAAGAACAATTGATTTTTCCAATGGATTTTTCCTTAAGTAACGTACATTATGTCAAGTTGTACCTTTATTTCTGTAATACTGTTATATCGTGATTTCTTCAAATGTAATTAATGAATACACTGAAAATTGATCGTAAAACCACGTTTATTGCCTGTATCAAGAGACACACATGCATCCGTAATAGGAATAGCCACAGACTCGGGCACAACATCAGTGTTGCGGACAACTGTAGACCGGAATCCCAACATCATTAGGCAAACTCACTAAATGTAAACAAGATTGTATTTCTTTAGTAAGTAAAGAAATCTCTGAAAAGATACTGACACCAAAAAGGTAAGAAAGATAATTGTTTCCTTGTATTTTAATAAATATTTCCTTCTGTGGGAACAACAGTAGGTACCTTCTTTTAATTAGAAAAATTTCGTTAAGAAATACGTTTCTTAGGATTAATGCTGAATTTCAATTTTAAGATGTCTCCTCTTGAGTGAAGTTATATTTCTGACTAGCTTTTTCTCCACGGTTTCGAATCAGAACGGAAACCGGGAACGTATTTATGCCTGTGGCATACAAAAACATCATTTAAGCAACAAATGATTTGCACTGTTTAGACTAAGGATTCCAAACCAGTGGGGCGCGTAGAGTGATCAACGGGGGAGCGCAGCGGCTCTAATAATAAACTATATATTTATAAAATGTTTGTGTTTTTGATTAAGAAAAAGTTAAGGCTAGTTTTCAAAACCCGAACGTTTCATAATAATGAGATTCAGCTTTTATGCATAAGTCGACAAAATAAGTTTTCCTACTTCTGTATCTTACTACTATAGAAAACTGAACCTATCCAAAGCGGTGTGCTACAATTTTCGAGCTCACTTAGCTCGCTCTTCCATTCTACATTATTATTTCATGATTCTTCAACTTTTCTGCTTATGTCGACCAACTAACTAAGGGGCGTAGTGATTTTAAAAGAAAGTTAGGGGTTCGCGTATGTTAAAAGGTTGGGAACTGGTTTAGACGATGCAATATTTATGCTTACAGGTGACGAAATATCACCGAGATAACCAAACTTTTTGGCCGACACAGCGCTGCTCCGTTCGACATTGGAAAACAAAAGATCACAATTCACAACCGTCTTAATGATTACACAAAATACATGACTAAAAACGAATGAAAACTCGGTTTTTTTGTTGTAGAAATAAACCCAAAACCTCAACACCTGTTTAATTATATTACAAAGTGAAAAGGCGATGTGTTTCAAAATGTAACAATAACAATAGCTGCGCGACAAGGCGGCGTTAGTCACAAAGGCAGTAATGACGCGTCAGCAACACGCGACTACGCGGCGTTGCGCGTGACAGCGCTACTACGCCCGGTACGCCAACCACGCAAACGAAAGTCTACAATGGAAAATTATTTTCAGTTTGATAATTAAATGACGGGTTATAATGTCAAATTTAGAGACGATAATTTTTTTATAATCATGATGCGCTAAGGTGGCCCGCGAAACTCAATTTTTCTTACGTTTTTTTGCAATTTGCAGGGCAGTATCAGGTTATAAGTTGGTCTAAATATGATTCGCGGCCGTATCAAATATTTATTTATACAATTATAATCATAAAAATTATCAATAGAACACTCTTAGTTCATATTACGCTATTGAATGACTATTGCATGAAATCATGACATTTAAGAGCAATTCTAACTTAAGGAGTTGTATTGCTGATTCTAATGATTCTAATTCTGTAAAGCCATGTTTGTTGTACCCTGAGCTTTTTAAAAGTTAGAAGAGGAACGTTGTGTTGGATAACTGTTTTAAAGCTTGAAGTGAAAATGTTTTAAGTATTTCATATTAGACTCGACTTTATTAGCGATTAGTGAATAAGTAACTGGCGACATCTACATCGCCACATACGAACTACGCATCTCACTGACGTCACGCAAAATTCTGCATCGCGCAAGCAGAGTTTACCGCGTGACGAACATATATGACCGTCCCGACGTCAGTCACCGGGTAATTGCCCACCAGACACAACACCTTCTGGTCGGAGGATCTATAGAGGATGAGTGAACTTAGAACCTGTTACTCATACCTCTATATAACTATGGGCTGTATTCTAGTACTATGATCAGTATTGAATCTTGATTAACGACCTCCAAAACCATTTCAGACACCTATATGGTCCTCATATGATCTAACCAAGGGAATGTCTGGACTTTAAAAGAGACTGTGATCTCTGAGTTAATTTCGGTGTTTCTTCACAGTCCAATAGGAAACACTGATCTGACGTGTGTGACTGTTTTTGTGAGTTGTGTGTGTGCGAGCTATAGAACGGGCTGTGCTTGGAGTCTCTCTGAGGGATCGAATCCGGAACAAGGTGATCCGGCAGAGAACCAAACTTGTCGACATAGCTCACAGAACAAGCAAGCTGAATATAGAATATAGTAGAACCGATGACAGTTGGGGAAGACGTGTTCTTGAGTGGAGAACCGCGAATCGGCAAACATAAGGCAGGACGCCCTCAAGCTAGGTGGAGTGGTGATCTTCGCAGGGTGGCTGACAGCAGCTGGATGAGAGTTACCGTGTACGAGCTTAATAGCGTGCAATTATAGGCTTAATAGGCTATGTCCAGCAGCGGATTACTGTAGGCTGATGATGATAATAAGTGTTTGTATAAACCTTCTTACAGAAATAAACGTCATTTATCATTTATAATCACCGAAAAATTGTAACGTAATTTTATTTGAAATTCATGACTAAAAATCTTTTCATTCGAACAAGCTAGAGGCTGCTGCCTATCCTCTAGATAAAACACCAACAACATTCCATAATAGGTATCAGAAAAATACCTAATACTCGTAAATAAAGTACACGAGCTTGTTTAGATAAGTGATTGTACCCAAAGCGATCCGTGCGACTGTCTCAACTTTTTCTCAGATAAGTTAATTAATTGAAGTTTCAGACTACCTTTTTGCTTAGTCAGGCGATTTTGTTCACGGCAGAAGTAATTGGTAGCTAAGATGGAAGACTACTAATGAGGATGCAGTCTTTGAAGATGAATTTTTTTGCTTGATTTTTGCCTGAATTGGGATGTCAAAAACTTAGTTTAATTTGAATTTTAACTTACTGTTGCCGTTAGACAAACTGAGAATTTTAATGCAGACTGTCATTGTCTATTCAATCATCTATCTGCCTAGCCTAATCCCAACTATTTTGGGGTTGGCTCTAGTCTAACCGAATGCGGCTGAATACCAGTATTTTACATGGAGCGAGCCTATCTGACCCTACAGCTCAGTTGATGGGTAACACGACACTCCTTGGTAAGACTGGTTGTCAGAATTTTGGGCTTTTGTCTAGGTATCCGTAACGACTGTCAAAGATCTACCACGGATTGACCGCGGAAACCGTACCTTCGGCCAACCGGCGGCTGTTGTCATTCTGTAATAGTTTATTAATTACTCAATTTATCATCAGTACTTAGCTACTGGCATTGGAAGAACTGGCATGGAGACCTATGCCTGGCTATGTCGTGGTGAAGGCTGTTGACAATCACCCGAAAATCATTGAAAACTGTAACGTGTAATTCTTTCTTTCTATCTATTTACCACGTAAACTCCCACTGTTGGGCAAAGGCCTCCCTCTCCCTTTTCCACACACATCTGTCCTCTACAATAAATAAAAATTGCAAGCTTAAATACAGTACCTATTGTATTACCCACTGCAAGTCCGACTTACACACTACATCAACCGCTTAAAAAAACAAAGCTACACCTGTTACCAACAATGTACAACAAAGCAATTAACTCTTGTTAAAACGCGCCTCGTCAAAAACCCATCGAACCGCTTTTTACCAGTCTTTAATTTTAATTGCGTACAGCTGAAAAGTCTGAAAACTTCACGATTGTAAACTGTTCGCAGTTTGTTCGAGAATTGACAAACAACAATCAATATTCGGAACAGTTGAAGCTTGATAATAAGTTCATTAAAGTATATAGATGGTGTTTTCGTGATTATCTGGGAATGTGGGCGTTGTGGGGAGTTCTTCTGGGAGCTTCATCAATCGGTTCTTTGGCGGTCGAAATCGATATTGTGTTATTATTATCTACAGACTTTAAAGAGTTTCAGTCAATTGACACCGTATGCTTTAGGAACTTAACTAGCCACTCCTACACCGAAAATAAATAATTAATACCATCAGCCAGCGTCAATAATTCTCGTCAGCTAATCCTAGAAAGGAGCTAAAAAATTCCATGTTCAAAACAAAGCGGTGTCAGTTCATGCAGAATTCATGCGATGGCGCAATGCTCTCTCCTGAGCTGCACAGAAGTGCACTGTGCATTTTGATCGGTATGTTTGTGGAATGGTACACGGGCGGCGTAGATTTCCTAGGGCCTACTCCGGGTGAGTGCATTGGGCGATCATGAGACTTATATGGAAGGAAAAGTGAGTTAGAATTTGTTAAAGATGTCATGATTTGATCAAGTCTTTTAAATGGTAATAATTGGTAGAAACGTGAAAATTCCGGATTATGAAAACGTTTGATTTTATGCTTTGCATAAATAACAGTATTTGCATAAACACGTACATTCTCTTTTCCTGTTTAAAATTCCCCTTTGAAGTTCATTATTTTTCCAGCACAGCATATCAAGCAATATATTTAACAGTATGCCTCTCAATACCAGTATGTCTCCAAATATGCTTGGCAGTTTGTGAGCGATGTTTATTGATGAAAGAAAACTACCATCACCAAGCCAGCCAATTGTCCAGCAAATTGGTGATGTTAATATATGTTGTTTGGAAGCTGACGAACAATGCTGCTAAACCAATTATTTTAATTAAATATAATATCAGCCTATTGATTTGCCATTTCAGGGCAAAAGCCTCTTCTCATACAGAGAAGGCACGAGCATTGATCACCACGCTTGCTCAAGACGGGTTACAGATACCAGACTTATATTAACTGTATAAGTCTAGGTTTCCTCACGATGTATTAGGTCTTTACCTATGAAATTGGAGATTTGTATAATAATTTTAAAATATAAAAAAAAGTTTTTTTTTTTTATTTCAGCTAATCAAAGTACTGGCCCAAATTATCTATACAATTTTGCCATTTGGATGACAGTTTGTTTATACCTTTACTGTACAATTCTGCCGGATGGGAGGCGATGTTTGAAATTTCTAGATTTAAAACGATTGAACCAATAATGGACCATGTTTATGCAAGCAGTGTTAGGCCCGTACACGTCGTTAATGTTTCGTGTTGTTTGCGCAGCGGTATTTCCACGTAGGAACTCATATTCGAAAATTGTACGAATTTTCAGCTTATCCATGGCGCCAAAATCTACCAATGTCACAAAAACAAAAAACTATCCAAAATTAAATGACTGAATTTGAAATTAAATAAACACGTCTTTCGAATAAAATTCATTTGAATTTCGAATTGCGCGCCAATCCACAAATAGTTCAATCTGAAAATGCTGGTTATAGAATCTCCAATTACATAGGCCAAGAAAACGAAATGTGTAAAGTTTGCCCTTCCAAATGTTAGAAATCTAGGACCCAACATCGTCTTAGATACAGAGGTGCTTGAAACCGTAAACTCGGCAGTGTTTCTGGGCATAACAGTAGATGCCAAACTTCAGTGGGGGCATCATATATCTAGCCTAGCGGGAAGGCTCAGTTCGGCCGCCTACGCCGTCAGGAAAGTAAGACAATACACTGACGTTGATACAGCTCGGTTAGTCTATTTTAGTTATTTCCATAGCGTTATGTCCTACGGTATTCTGCTGTGGGGCAAAGCTGCCGATATTCAAAATATATTTGTCCTTCAAAAACGAGCTGTTCGAGCAATTTACCAGCTGGGTGCCAGAACTTCTCTGAGAGATTTTTTTAAAGATATTGGTATCCTCACTGTTGCATCACAATTCATTTTCGCCAACATTCTATATATTAGACAAAATATACACTTGTACACTAAAAACAGTGACATTCACAATGTTAACACAAGAAACAAGGACAAACTACGAGCTCCCTTTCAACGGCTACATAAGGTTCATAACTCATTTGTTGGGCTTGGTATAACCTTTTACAACAAGCTACCCTCTTCTTTGCTAGATTTGCCTTTTAATGCGTTTAAAACTAAAGTAAAATCCAACCTTTGTTCAAAGGCATACTATTCTATCAACGACTACTTAAATGATAAGAATAGTTGGTCGCTGTGATTGGCTCAAGACAATGTTTATGTTCTTTCTCCAGAATTAGCCTACCTACTGACAGGTTATATAAGCTTAGGTAAATTGTTCATTTTATTTGACTTTATATGTCAATTTATTTTAATTTTATTAATTTTTTGTTGACATTAACTACTCATTAGAATGATTTTCATGAGTTGTATCGCAATATGTGGTTAGCTAGCGACCTCGACAAACTGATCATATTTTTTATTTATTTTTCCTGAAAAACTGGCAGCAAGTTCGTCATGCTCCCTTAGATGTCACTGCTTGCGGTAGCGTCGGGGGTCGGGTTGCCTCCTTCCCTCAAATATGGCGAGGGGGGTAATGGCTGATCTTTGCGTTAAGCTCGTGAACGGGTGCTGCTTGTGGTGACTGGTCGTCTTGCTGAACATGGTTTTTTTATTGTTATTAGTAATTAACTGTTTATTTATTTTACCTCGATGGTCCTAGTTTATCAATTATAACTCTAGTTACAGCTATATGTAAGCGGGCACGCCCTTTATGCCTTTTTTTTTTTTTTTTTTGGGTGGGAAATCATCAAATGACGTCTCCCGCTCTGGGTGGAGCGGGAGGGCGTGTCAGACTCTTACTGACTAAAACCCACCCGTGTTCCTTCTGCCTGTGCAATGCCAGGGGGCCACGGTATCCCTTTCGGACTAATCCCGCAACCCCGGCAGGCAATGGTCTCATCGGACCCCTTCACTTGCTGACATCTCTTTGAGGCGCGCGTGGAACACAACGCGCCGTCGACCCGGGCCTGGTCCTTACCGGACGGCGAGCTACCCATTGCTCACCGTCCGCAAGCCCGCGCCTACGGTGGCCGGGAATCGGCAATCGATTCCCGACGCCCAGGGCGTCTCCTCCTGCGGCGGCTAGGGGCGTGAGGGCGCGAAATTTGCCTCTCCCTCACGCGTTCCGCCTCCTCCTTTGCGAGCATTACTGCTTCGCAGAAGGAGGTGACGGCCTCCCATGCCCTCTCGCTCCGTACCATGGCCTGGACCAGGGCCGGACGCGAGAGATCCCTGCCACCGATCGCCTCCACGAGGACACGGCGGTGCTCTGCCCAAGCCGGGCATACCTCCACCGTATGCTCCACCGTGTCCTCCGGGCGATCCACGCAGTGATGACACCCGGGCGTTTCCTCCCGCCTTATCCGAAACAGGTACCTCCCGAAACAGCCGTGTCCGGTGAGGACCTGCGTCAGGCGGAAGGTGAGGACGCCGTGGCGCCTCTCCAGCCACTCCTCAAAGAGGGGACTTATCGCCGCAATAGTGGCGTGCCCAGCACTGGGTTGCGACAATCGCACTCTCCATGCCGCCATGAGATCCCGTTGGAGCTCTGTCCGCTGTGCCGCGATTTCTCGCGGCATCGGAGTCAAGCCCCGGCGTTTCGCCTCCTCGCGCCACTCCCAAATATGCGCGAGGACTTTTGCCTCCAGATCCCACTGCTTGAGTATAGATCTCGATGTTTTTGGTTGGTATATTGGCGTGTGCTAGCTGTCATATGGCTGATAATTTATAATTTAATGTTTTGTGTTGTGTTATGTAAATTATTTTGCATATGTACTATTGTATAGAATCATTTTATTTTTCCTAATTGAACAGACAGCTGTGCTGCTGGGGAGTTTGTTGCGCCACTTCTTCTTCCCAGCGAAAGCACTAGGAAGTGGTGAAGGGTGGGCGTTTTGTGGGACTGTCTTATGTAACTTTGACGTTCGAAAAGTGCTGATTCTCAGCCTAATTTGAATAAATGACTTTTGAATTTTGAGTTTTTGAATTTTGAATTTTGAAAATACCTATTATTTGCTTTATCGATTTCAGTACTGTCCAAGATAAACTTGGAAAGGACACGTGAATTGAGCAAGTCACATTGGTACTTGCCCGGATTTGAACCCACAACGGGATGAGAGGCGAGGCCTCGCCATCACGATGTTTATTAATGAATGATTATCACAATATTATACCATTTAATAAGCATGTAAAGAATTACATGCTTATTAAATGGTATAATATTGTGATAATCATTCATTAATACGCGGCTGTCAGAAGACAGCCGCGTTTCATTAGAGTAAATTACATGCTAATAGGTATTATTGAATTTGACAGCTGTAATCTCCATCAACACACATTTAATATGGAACAGCAATTAATTGTAAATGCAAGTCAAACAAAGTTTATAATTTCGAATTGAATTTGTTATTTGTTTGATTAAAAAAGTTTTAATTTAGTTATGAAAAGTTTTTTAGATTTAATTTGCGTATACTTTGACAAATTATGTACCTATCCACGTGTTAATTTTATGATTAACATAAGAGAAGAGCATTTTATTATGAGTACTAACATAATGCCTTTGGAAACTTCAGTCGTATGGTCATATTCTATGGTTTTTTACCCGATGCCCAAAACTAGGGTAATATCGCTAAGTTATCTAAAACACTGGTTTTGCCTACAAGAAGTATATTACAATTTTTTTTAACAAAAAGCTTTATTTAGCAAAAAAGAGAAGGTTATGACAGACGGTAAACTTATCTAACATATTTTATACATCACAATGCTTTGGTTTGACATCGGTCTGGCGCATGACTGCAGTGGGTTAACTGCAGCCTTTTACTAAGATCTTCTTCACAACATGACAGTTGAAACCATAATACGCCGCCCAACTATACGTACACTCAACACTCCCTTTATTTCTCATCCAAACGGAACACAAAGCAATAACATTCCTAGGAACCATAAAATTTCAACGCTTGAACGTCATAAATTCCGTAACTGAATAGGGAGCAAACAAAAAGGAATCTGTGCCAACAAACTATGCGAAAGTGTTCGCAACTCAAACACTTAATGATGACGTATGACAATTCGTTGGCCATCACAATACGTGATACGTCAGAAGGTTGGAGTCGTAATAGAAAAACTTGGGTCGTTTGTGTGACCATTGCTTTGTTGGGCCTAGTTTTGTCGAATTATTATATAGGGATCTTCTTTTGAGCAGATAGTAATGACGACTGCATCTTCTTCTTCTCTGAATGAGAAGATAGAAACTTAGACTTAGCTAGCAGTGGACTGGGGTACATTATAAAGTAACATCGAGTGATATTTTTTTTTTCTTCTAAGCTAGAGATTTAAGGCAACAGATACTGTATGACCTCTTCTTTGTATTTTCCCACTACTGGAAAGGTTGGACGGGTTGGACAGGGCCCCATGTTCCAAGTTCTTCCAGTACCTACTATCCAGTTTTGCAAAATACCAGCGACCGTCTTCGCACGGTTTTTACGATTTGACAAAACATCAAAATTTCTTTATTTTAAGTAAATATTAATTTATTATACTCATAAACCATTCGGAGTAAATTAACTAAAAGATCATGTAATTTTCACCGGATTTCGATTTTCAACTGACGTTTATGGTGACACTACCCGGCTGTTAATGATTGTATACTGAAGATCATGTCTAACCGAGTAGTTCTAATGATTTGTGTTAAATAAGAGCATTTTCCTAATAACTAAATCTGTGAATATTTTAGATTATGTTTATATTACGTACATAATGCAATTAATTGGGAAAGTTATGTCTAACGCAGATTAAAAACTGAGAATCACGCAAAAACTATCAAACGTATTTTTCTGAAACCTTCACCATTTGAAAGATAATTTAATTATTTATATTTTAGAATACGTGTTCTATTAAAATATCTTTTCTTTTTTGTAAAATAAATGAATAATGCGTCTAATTTGGGACAGCGCTCCTGGATGGGCGAGTCCTATTACTGGATCGATGTACGACGCGTTGCCTGAGCTCAGCACAGAGCATGCAAGCTTACCACTCAAGGCCATTGCCATATATATCTGCGACTTAAACGGACTTTTTTTTTCACCGTAACAAACACGCATCAAAATCCGTAGCGTGGATTAGAGGAACAACGCGGTCACACATACAGACACGAAAAGCGACTTCAATTTCTTGTACTTATAGATATAAAGATCTCCGTTTGTTTCTCTCGCTCTCTCTCTCTCCACCAAAACCTTACTTATTGACAAAACATTTTACTCATGAGATGTGTTTTTAAGGAATGTTACAATTACCGATGTATCTTACAACATCACTTTATAATATTAATCTAACACAATCATAAAGTCGCTTATCACAATAGCTCTATAACTATTATGATAAAACCCATGACTTAGCCAGCAATACTTTCCTATCTAAAGTGTTATCTTTATAAAACTATCGATAGGTGCGTAAAACAGTATAGGGCAGTATGGGCTAGTTATCGCTTCTAGTGTTTATGTTGTAGCCTGTAGCAAGCGATAGCAACGACGCGATATAAAATTTATCTTGGGACGAAATCTATAGATAATAATATAGGAGTATATTATCTCCAATATCAGATAACTTAACCGACACACGATGTTCTTATATCAAACAATATTGTCGTCCCCTCAGTTTGTTTCAACATATCTTCTCAGGGCAGATGGGAAATGTCGACTCCTTAAACCTTATTTTATTTTAATATGACGTGTAAAAGTGATTCCTTTATCTTATTTACAGAATAAACAATTTCATTTCGGATAAAAAAATTTAGAAAATATGTCGACAAAGGCGTCATTTTTTGTGTTTATACTTTGTGTATTCTTTAATAAAATTCCGTGGTTGTGCAATTTTTTTATCCAACTCGTTTGTCAACGGCCCATTTATTTCAACGTGCCTAGCTATATTTGGACGGCCATTCGCATCGTCGCACGATAACCGACAATTTCATCAAGGCTTTAGGCCGGTTATACATGGCCGACTTACTAACGCAATTAGGCGGTGCGACTAGCGTGCTAAATCGCACTAGTAAGTTGACAACGTCGTTGCAGTGTACAGGTAGCCTGAATGATGACGTAGTTTGGGGATATTGACAGCACTATCTAATTGGCTACTTGTCGACCAGCTACGCGATTAAACATGCTCATGTCCTGTATTGGTGGGTAAGACAGAGATGTAGTGATGAGAATCAACATATTTTGCTCTAACGCAATGAGATAAGAACCAGGGGCTGCAGTCTCGACATAAATAGTGATCGCAATATGACCGAATTCAATCGCAAAGTCCTAATGGCGTTCCTAGACGGTCAAAATTGCTTGACAAACACGAAAAAATTACGTACTTGTCAAGAACGTCGCGCGCGTCTAGGAACGCCGTTAAGACTGCGACCGAATTCGAATATAAATTCGAAAATAAATTTATTTTGGAACCTTTTTTGTCTTTTTTTTGTCTGTGGTATTTTATGGTTATTATTATTTTATATTTTTTAACGTTTTTATTATTAATTTATTTTGTATTTCATTTTGTTTAATTCTATGATTTCGTGTTGTATTGTTTTTTATTTTTTATTATTATTATCATAATTTTCGGTTTGTCAAACTTAATGTATCTACCTAGATTATAAGAGAATGATGTGGTCTCCTATAATTGGAAGCGCACACTGTATTTTTCCCTGTTCTTAGAATGTAAGCTTGCATGAAATTGTGTAGTTTCTGTTGGAGATCCAATAAATAAATAAATAACATCATCATCATTCCTGCCCTCATCTCATTGTATCAGCGGTTGGCGCAACATGTCCCTTTCTCCCACACTTCTCTATCAGTCGTCATCTCTGTGGTCACCCCCTTTCTAGCCATATCATCTTTCACACAGTCCAGCCATCGTTTCTATGGTCTTCCCCTACTCATATAGTCATCGAAATTCATACTCAAAACTTATAGAGTATAGAGTTTATTTTGAAACATTCAGTCAAAGTAAAGCAGTTAAGGACACCCGTAACTGTTTAAAAACACGATAAAACACACTCACAATAGCAACGCCATTCATTTTGACAATTTAACAACATTCATTGCGTTATTTACGTTGTCGAACAGACGAATTTATCAAACATATGAAGCAATAGATTAGGAATTTTCTTCAAAAACCTTTGCATTGTGCTAGAAAGTGTGTTACGCAATCGGGGTGCTGGGCGTTATCCTTGACAACTATACTTCCCAGGCCTAGAATAATGAGTATCTTCTATCATGGTTCATACTTAATAAGTAATAGGTGTTCTTGGGAAAAAAGAGCATCTTCCTAACCAAAACCAAAGTCTTATAACCCGTTGATAAAACTGAGTAGATATGCCTCATACAAGGTTCATAAATTAAATTGTTTAAGGATCCATTTCCTTCTTACAAACATCTGAGATATTTTCTCAATTTATTTTAATTCGGCATAAAAACAAAATCCTACTTCTCGGAAAAAAGATAAAACGACCCAATTTCCTAATACGTTGATACCAACATAAATACTACACAAAAACATTAGGTGCCCTTTGTTTCAGTGAGTAAAACTACCAAAGAATATGTTATTCTACTGCGGACTACTTCTTACAGATAATTCATGAAGATTTATTGTAGCATTGAGTTTTATAGCCAAGACTTTAGCTCTGAGTACTGGCGAATATATCTTGTTGTTGATCCGAAGTGAAGACAGTGTGTCAACTGTGAATGTATTGGAGAAGACTGAGACGGACGTAGGAGTGAAGAAAAGGGATAGCATTGTATAGTCCTTAGTTCAGAATAGACAGCTTTTCATAATTAAAATTAGTTTTCAAACTAGGCTGAGAATCAAGAACAACAAAATTACTTATTGAACATCAAAAATTACGTAAGACTTCCTTGTGTTTTAGCTGAGAAATGGCGCAAAAAACTCCCTAGCAACGTCTATCTGTTACAATGTATAAGTAATTTCAAGACAGGAATAAACTAATGCCTATTGATAACGTGGCAGTGTGTCAATAGGTTACCATTCTTGGTGTGCACCTCTTTAACCCTTGGAGAGTAGATACGTTACTCCATAAGCCGTGGTTACCACACGAATACAGAACAGATGTTGATGGTAGACGCAGACTTGACGATCGCTAGGTAATGTTACTATTGATAATGACAGTTGTAAATTATGACGCAGTGATTAAAAATATATTATCTTTAAAAGAAAACACTTACATAAACCGAATAGTCTCTTGGTATTCAAAACAAAGCTCTTAAATGTAGTACGTAGTAGTAATCTTAAAACCAAACATAAAACATACACAGTAACATCCTGGAATCAAAATGCCAGTGCTTCCCGCATTTTACTTTACATGATGCAGCTGGCATGATCTGACGTGCGGTCACTGTCAGTCAGACCGTAGCTTCGCGTACACCGTTGTGCAATATTTTGTAAATCTAACCTCCCCTTGCACCATATAGACATGATGTATTCAAATTATTTTGGAACGAAGTTTCTTATCCCGCACGTTCGTCACACTTGGCGAATGAGAGCTTTGTTAGTTTATTTCATTCTGCCTGTTATTTAATACATAATATACAGCAAAAAGAAGTTTAAAATAAAATGACACGTTACACGTCCCGGTTAACGAGCACAGTTTACGAGTGCATACAAAATGAGCTGCACGACACCAATACTACTTTTATATTCCATAAAAACGTTGAAAAACTTCCCTAGAAAATTTTAAACTCCAAAAGAGCAACGGACAACCTTTATATATTGCCGCGGCATTACGTGACCGTGTAACACACAGCCTAACGTTAAATAAAACATCCTGTATGCAGTACAGTGAAAAATAAAATTTGTTTACGACGCCAGCGCAGGTGATAGCGCAGTGGGGTAACACTCAATAATGTAGGCCAAACCAAGAGCTGTATGCAGTTTGCCCGGGCAGACCACCACGTCCTTCGAACGCCTGTGGCTCGTAGGGAATGTATTTTATTTTCTGGTTAAGTTTAATATGCAGCTGGTATCAAAGAGTGTTGGCAAACATTTGGAAGACCAGATCATTTACACTACGATATTCTCGTCTTAAAAACGTGCTACTCTTTAATGATAAGGCAAAATATCAGTGTGTTTACTTCAATATTATGTATGATCAGATGAATTTGAAATCACGAAAGCTTGCTTTGGTATATTAAAGTCGCATGTTTGGATATATTTACTTTCATACGTCCACAACACATACAATGTCATCGCATCACGTACGTTCTTACTATTTCTTACAACCGAACAAAAACATTCAATCTCGCCTGTCCTGAACTAGTGTTGTATATAAATACAACACTAGTACAAGACGTTGCCAGTTCGCCTCACAATATCCCGGCCTACTCACAGAATATATAAAAACGCAAATTTCAACAAAAAGCAGTCGTTCGTCGCGACGGCAAGTTTCCACTGCGGTGGCTTAAACTTGTTCGTTGGAATTAGTGTTGGGACGATCATATAAATCCCGGTCCCGGAATTTTAAAAGTACGGGACTTTTGGTTACGTGATGAGCGAAGATAAAGCAATGTCATGGGCTCATGGCGTGTTATGTGTTAAGTCATGATTAATAATAAACGCAACGTAAAATTTTCGCAATAACGCATACCATTAAAACCATTGAAGCTTCAGTTTTTCCCGTGAAAACAAATTGTGAAACTTTAATAGAACAAGAAATGTGGTTATGAATAATTCATGTTATTATGCACTTTGTATGGAAATCATTTTCTAATTGATGAGTGTGTGAATTATTTTCTAAGAGATAAATAAACAGCAACACATTCCGTTACATAAAACCTAACACATCCCGGGTTTACAAAATCTACAGATACTAATCCCGCGATTACAAGCACACGTACCCACACTAGACGGAATCTTCATTTTTTTAGCCGCTGTCGGCTAAATAAAGGGCCAACTTTTAATGGAGGCAGGGTATCGGCTAAAACTGAGAGTCATCGGGACTGTAACGAGTTCCCCGGGTATTGTTGCGAATGTGTGAGACAGAAACTCGTCTTTTGTATACGTGACACCTAATTTAAGCAATTACTGAAAAATGGCGGCATTTTAAATATTTATACAGTAGATTAGAGAGAGCAGTGGTGGCCCAGTGATACTCGTAACGGCAACGAGTTGTAGGTCGTGGGTCCAAACCCAGGTAGGTGGAGGTCTGCCCGACTTGGGCAGAGCATCGCCGTGTCCTCGTGGAGGCGATCGGTGGCGGTGATTTCTCGCGTTGGTCCAAGCCATGGTACGGAGGGAGAGACGTCATGGGGGGCCGTCACCTCCTTCTGTGAAGCATAATGCTTGCGAAGGAGGAGGCAGAACACGTGAGGGAGAGGCAAACTTCGCGCCCTCAGCCGCCGCAGGAGATGCCCTGCGCGGGCTTGGGGACCGTGAGCAATGGGTAGGACCAGGCCCGGGTCGACGGCGCGTTGTGTTCCACGTGCGCCTTAAAGAGATGTCAGCAACTGAAGGGGTCCGATGGGACCGATGCCAGCCGGGGTTACGGGAAAGTCCGAAAGGGATACCGTGGCCCATGGCAACGTACGGGCAACTGAAGGAACATGGGTGGGATGTGGGCAGTAAGAGTCTGACACGCTCTCCCGCTCCACCCAGGGCGGGAGAAGTTATTTGCTAATTTAATGGCAGGTTTTACTTTGTGTTAGTTAATAATCTCATCACCACTGCTCTCTAAACGGTAAAAGAAAACATCGTGAGGAAACCGGCATGTCCTTGAAGCAAAAACTCAAAAACACGTGACATCTACTAATCCGCGCTGGGCCCGCGTGGTAGATTACAGGCCACTCCCAAAGAGAGGAGACCTGTGTCCAATAGTGGGAATATTATAAGCTGATTATGGCCATGCAGTAGATTTCATTTTCATATAGAGATTTGCCTATAGATATTTTTCCCTCAAATCAGCGTGAACTGCAAACATGAAGTGAAATAAAATAGGCACCAAATTCAATTCAAATTCAAATTATTTTATTTCACATAAACCTACATGGGCACTTATGAAACGTCAGAAGCTAGGTGCACGGTTCCAATTGGTCGTTTCCTATGGAGAAGAGCCGGCAAGAAACTCCACGGTTACTCTTTTAAAAATAATTGGTTTTTACAATATTTTCAAATAACAGTGTTATTAGGTATGGGAGGACAGTTTAAGTCTTTCAACAAGTACCAGGTACTTAACAAAATAATTATGGTCAGCAAATATACAGTCCACTGAGCCTACAGCGTTCTCACATTCACAAAATAGAAAATAATATTTATAAAGATGAATAAATTATTAAAAATAAAAACGTATTATAAACGAAATGACGTGATTGCTATTACAATTCTGAATAATTATCATGTTCACAAAAGCCACTAATAACGATTTGAAGTTAAATTGTAGCCGTTATTCAAAGTAAATAGGAACTAATATAGCACCATATTATGAAGCAACCAACATAATAATACCAGCCTGCTATTATCCCACTGCAGGGCAAAGGCCTCTTCTCATACACAGAAGGCACGAGCACTGATCACCACGCTTGCTCAAGACGGGTTAGATTAAAGTAAGTCTTAACTATAAATCTAGATTTCCTCATGATGTTATTCCTTCATCGATGTCAGTAATGTCCAAGATATTAAACTTAGATCAACAAACCAACATATTAGGAACTATTAATCTTATCAAATACTAAAATAGCCAGCGGGATACAGATTACTATAACGTTGTATAGATCCGTATGTTCTTGCTAAGGGTAGTGCGGATTGTCTCAGCTAAACTGCCCGCTTATAAATTACGAGGGTGCTATATCTGACACAGTTTAGTGCACACAACATTATGTTCTGCGGTTAGTCGAACACTTGCGATATCTTAGTAGCTATACAGGGTGTTTGGCGCATGGACCGACACAATTTTTTCAGGGATTTGGGAGGTCATTAGCTAGGTTCTACCCATACACCCTTTGTCCCAAATGTCACGGTTGGTTACACATGATTATTTTTTTAAAATGAAAAAAAATCCCAAAATGTGTCCTTTAATTTGAAATAACTTTTTTGTTTGTGGGTGTAGTGGCACAAAACAAATTTTGTTGCATTCTCCAAAGTCCTTTAAATCTAAAAACATCTTTGTTTTATACAACTGGTTTCAAGAAAATTCCTTACAAGCTTCCAAAGTTAATTTTTGTATTTAATGAATGAAATTTTGCAACTTCTAAATTAATTATAAAAAAAACTAAAAGCTATTTTGAACTTAGCTAGAACCTAGCTAATGACCTCCCAAATCCCTGAAAAAATTGTGTCGGTCCATGCGCCAAACACCCTGTATAGACAGAGGCGACATGGAAATCTATGCCTATGTACTGAATTTGGCAAGTGTGTAGGTATTCATTACCATATAGCACGACATGAATCCCATGCCCTCATCTGTTACGCCTACACCAGTGATGGTACTGAAGTAGCTACGTCCACCGCACTCAGCCCAGCTACCAACTTTGCTAAAACCAGTTGTTTTACCACAGTTTGTTGGTTTTTTTCATTCCAGTGACAAAGTTTTATATGCTAAGGAGACGCACAGACAGTATTTTTTTTAAACTACGCACGATGAAGTGTTCCATATGAATGGAATTAATTTATTCCATGAACAAACAACTTTTTAGTTGGAAAAAAATTCTCCCATACATCGATACGGTCAATTCTCCAAGTATAAGTTAATCGCAGAAAGTCAAAGTCAAATAATTTATTTCAATTAGGCACAAAAAAGGCACTTTTGAACGTCAACTTTACAAAAAAATTATAATAACTGATTCTAGTCGCCCATTCCAAAAGGTAGTTTTCGTATGGAGAAGAATGAGCAAGAAACTCCACCGTTACTCTTTTAAAAAAAACAAAACGGAACCATAAAAACGAAAAAAAACACTTTTTTCATCGATTACCCCATCACTTCCAAAAAAACACAAATGGAACAGAACAACAAACAGCCAAAGTCAAAAAGGACCATTTTTCCCATGAACATTAAAGTGATATTTACAAGGTTTTTACACTTGGGGATACATCCCTGATGTCGAAGCTTTCATCCCTTTCTAGCCTGAAATTCAGGCATACAAGGAATAAATGATATACCACAGTAAAGGAATTAAGACGACGATTTATAAAAAAGCATATTTAATCAGACTGACAGAATTATTCATGTGAGGTTAGGCGAGGTCTTGGTAAGAGATGAGCGAGGTTAGCGGGCTCTTTTGTGTCAGTTCAAGCTTGTTGTAGGATAATATGCATTTATTCTAGTATTGTGTCTAGATATCATTTTCTTCAAGATTAAACCCATGTCTAACTTAACTCCGGTCGAGCGTTATGTTGTAGACTCTGTCGAGCGACGCTAGGCGGCACTGGCGCCCCGATTCAGTGAAATCAGTGACGTATTTCCGACACATATTATTATAGACCCAAATGATGTGAAATGGAAATGGGCCTCGTAACTATTGATGTTGGTTACTAACAATAAATCAACAATGTCAAAATTACAGTGTAAAGCAACGCTTTGTGGTGACGTAACAGGTGATAATATTCACGCTAGTATTAAGCCGTCCTAGGCGACTGTTAGTATGCAGTCCTTTGTGGAGGACCTTACTTAATTAATAGGAAACATTTGACGGACGCCTTTGAGTATCACGTGTCCATATTACGATAATATTGATCGGGAGTTGCCTTTGTGGACTATTGTGGACACGCAACTATAAGCCACAATACATGAGAGATTACTGACATGGATATTGTAGAATTTTTTATGAAGCTAAATCGGGATAAGCGATTCGGAAAATTCTTGTGTTAGAAAAAGGGTATCAAGGTATTTGACTGAATACAAAAAAAAACACTACAACCATTATTTTGATCTAAAAGCCAAATCCAGAACAATTCATTCCCGTGATTCTAAGGATTTTGAAAAAAACCTACTACACTACATCGTAACGCTGACAATACCAATAGCTTTGACCAACTCTTACAAAACCTCATCAGAAATCGTCAGCTCATTTTTCAGTGGCACCTCGACTTACCCCCGTTATCGGGACATTACAAGTGTATTAATTTACGTTAGAATCACGATATAAGGTAGAGGTAGTACGTAAGGGACCAGTAATCACCATTTGTGTTTCATAAAGGTTCTACATGGTTGGAGCAACATAACGGCTTTCTTTGTTAAAAATTACGTCTCAATTAGAATGTTGGTATTTGGAAGGTTAATCGTCGGAAGAGTATATTTTAATTGAAAGGAGTATCTACCTACTGGCTCTTGTCTATGTTCCAAAGAATAGTTCTGCCAATCCTTATTTTGTTTTTTTAAGTTGTTACCTCCAGAGGACAATAAAGCACTGTTGCGACCAAAGACAGGACAGTACAGATAAAAATGTGGCTGAAGGACTAAGGATATTATTATCAAAAATCAATCTGCCTAGCCTTTCCCAACTAAGTTGGGGTCGACTTCCAGTCTAAGCGTCTGCAGCTGAATACCAGTATTTTACATGGAGCTTGTGCCAAAATGACCTCCACAACCCAGTTACTGGGTAACACGATAAGACTGGTTGTCAGACTTTAGGACCTCTGACGACCCGGTCAAAGATCCACGAATGACAACCGGGACCAACTTGAATTTTATTATCTAAACTAATATTATAAAGAGGTCAAATTGTTTTTTTGGCTGTGGCAGGTAATCTCTGGAAGTCCTGATTTGATTAGCAAAACTCTTTCATTGATAGAAAGCCAAGTGCCATAGGCTATGCTTCTTCCACGTGGACGAAATCGCGAGCAGAAGCCAGTAAGAAATAAAAAAAAGTTTGCGGTCGGGGGGACCTTCGTCAGGAACTAAGTTCCTTCTCACTCATAAGTGAAAAGTTCCTGACGAAGGTCCGAAGGTGTTATGTTATGTTATAATATAAAGAGACAGAGAGATAGAGAGAGGTAAAGTCGCATGGAGGGGGCTTAACGCCTTTTCCTTACGTGACGATTTCTACCAATCAACTGCTACCGCAAGCCGCGTTAAGGAACTTCGTTCCAAAAAGCAAATGCTTACTATATACCAAAGTATAAATGTTATTAATCAGGGTTTTAGTTTAAGGACCAATTGTTAGAATATTTACTCTCACACGTTTAGGGGCTATTTTCCTGTCAATAACTTATATCACCCAAAGTAGTTTATCTGAGGGGCTTTCAGGACCACTAAATACTAAAGCTTATATCAAAAACCATGAAACATGACCTTGACTGGGTAAGAGGGCATCAGTAACAATGAGTAAAGATTTTTTACAAAGCAAACACCATCAATAACATTCGATCAATCGCCCTTTTAAAGCACTTCCCTTTAACTGTTGAGCCATTATAGTTCATGGTGCCCTCATCCATTATGGAGAAATACTCCGCCATGGTAAAATTTATGGAGTCAATATCCCATGGTGAACAATGCAAGTTAAAAGAGCTCTGAAGACATCATGTTTTAAATCGCGTTTCACATGGTAAAGATTGGGGCAGTAGGTTAAGTTGGACAAGTCATTGAAATGGATGTTATATTAGAATGATGAATAAAGTTATTGGAGTTTTGTAGGAGGATAAGAACTTGACACTAACAGAAAAAAAACAGGAATACTGATAGTGAATGATTGTCCCTTGCAGACTTAGCAATGGACAAAATCAAAAGTTATTTATTCAAACTAGGCTGAGAATCAGCACTTTCTGAACGTCAAAATTACATAAGTCTGTCAGTGTTTTACAAGTACCTGAGAAGAAGAAGTGGTGCAACGACTACTAGCTGTCATATTAGATGCAGTAAACGTCTGATGAAAATCTTAAAATACGAACCAGCATTAATGTTTGCAAGTGCATTAATGGTTTGCTCTTCTGAAGTCTATCCCGACAAACACAAGGGAAACTATGACAATGAAAAACATATCTTAACTTATTAATCCAACCTAAATAAACTTGACCTACTGTTTTGCACTGTGGCATCTCGAAGCGGGGCCGGAACAGCCAATCAATCACTAGCTGACATAATGACGTCATCCATTATCAATTATTGACAGTACACGGATCGGATGCCGTCCGATTTTCCAAGTTTTATGCCTTACTTCCCCCACCCCCCCTCTTCCCTACCTCTACCCCCGCTCAACGGCTCACGATTGATCATAGTTCGAGTGGATTCATGGCATTTATAATCTGTTTGAGAAACTGGGTTTTTAGAATAATGTGATATTTCTCATAGAAAAAAATATTTATATATGAATACACACACATTTCCAGACGGTTATTGAAGTTCATACATGTGTGCAATGACTTAAACGCCTTATCTTTGTAAAAGATTAGATTTAAAATCTAAAACTCCTCTCAAAAATTGTAAGAACACCGGAAAAATAATTCAACGAGTGGGTCAAATTCAAACTGACCTAAGAATTATATCACTTAAATAAATTTTCTTAAATTACACATAGGTGCTCGTTGAATGCAGAGACTAAAATGCTATAAGTTACATTTTGAACTCCAGTGGCACGATGGCATAAAAGGCACGCTGCCAAGAGGAGTGCTGGTCATCTTTTAGAAGACATTCAGCTTTTTAAAAGCACCTTATGTAAGACATATTATAGTAGTGGACATTAGGGATTAATATTAAACGATGTTTTAGAGTATTACTAAGTTTTCGTTACTACTGGAAACCACTGTAACATTATAAATTAATTTCACTGCGAATTTGCCGAACAAATTTTTGACTTATAAATTGAATTAAAAAACAACTGTTGTCAAGCAAGGCGCCATGACGTATTGCTACTTCGATAACACTGTACCAAATCAATAAAAGAAACAGAGAAGAAAGTATTGCATAATCATGTTCCTTGGTTGGATGGGCACTGAAGTACTAAAGTAGTACCTATAGGTACCTCTCTCAAAACATACCTGCTCTAAACCAATGCCTGACTTAAAGGAATAATTACATCCACAATATCTTAACTCCGCTTTAAAACAGACTGCAACAACGCAAGCCAGTTCGTCAAGCAGCCGAATTTATGTACATTAAAGGTGCACAGTTCCAGTTTACGCCAGATTTATCCGGTTCCATCCGGTACGGGCCGGCCCGGGGCGGTATTTAACACCTCATTCCCGCGGTTGAAACAAGTTAGCGGGGAGTTGCTTACGATCTCGCCAACTGAAATGTTTGTTGTGAAATTTAAATCTCAACTGGTTGGCTTTTCGGCAGTGTATCGGGGATGAGTTTCTGTGCGGTTTAGTTGGTGATTTATAATTTTTCAGTTTGTCCTAGCAGTTGAACTGGTATCCGCCATTTTGGTCTCAGCGATTTACCTCTTATTTTTGAATAAAACTGCCATTCACTAGGGTTTCTCATATGAACCTACTTGCATCTCTACTGCACAAACAGTTAAGTCCAGAGTCGATTAACCTTATTTTCGTATTTAATAGTTGCAGTCATAGTTACGGGTAAAACTAAACCAATTCACAGGTGACTCCTCACGCCCTAACTGGCGAAAGGATTACAACATGGTAACTTTGAATCAAGTGAATATTAATTTCAGTTTCCAAAAACATGCATTTTTTATTACAAAACTAGTACAATAGCGTTTATGATAAATTTCTACATTTCCTATTTCAGTACATTAAACCCAGTAACTAGAAACTGCTGTGATTCCCGCAGCTTGAAGCACTTTATGCTTGAACAGCGACCCTTTGTCTGATTAACGGTTCTCCCATGTAGGTGGAAAGGTGTAGGTACCAACTTGGCAACGATCGCTTTGAACGAGAATGCTGGTGCAGACTAGAATTATATGCAGAGGAGGTGCAAATCAGGCTTAGATGTTGCATACTGAGAAATTCTTCATTTATCTGACAAGGAGTTTGCTTTTTAAGAATAACGTTACGTAAAGTTACGGTACTAGATTAGTAAAAGTGTTTGTACTGAAAAGTACAAGCACACCTATTTATACCGTTAAGCACCATTGATGTTTCCAATTTGGGTAGCCCATGAGAATTTTCAAGTTTGTCTCCTAGTATTGTGTGCAAGCCAATGACCCAAGGGCCTACCCCTTGGGTCATTGGCTTGCACACGATAAGACTGTCAGTAAAGGCTATATCCGCAGATATTAGTAATAGCCCCGAACCGGTCAATCGAAATAGCTTTCCAAGAAGCGTGCAATAACATTTAAGTAACGATGGCCTGCTTCTCTCTCGACACATGTCGTAGATGTAGATAAACAACTCACACATTAGCTACATACAAATTTAATATACTACACAGACATATCTGAATAGTGAGTTAGCAATGTTTGCTCGACAAGATTCGATCGTGTACGATTGATTTTACGGACAAATGAAGCTTGCATCAATTTGAAGATATATATGGTCCATTTTGATTGATCATCGATGAAGAAACGGCAAATATAATTGTGTGGCTACAAGGACTGATGATATTAAAAAGGCCGCTAGGATAGACTGGATGTGGAAAGCACAGAACCAGGTTCTGGTGCACAACTTGATATCCAGCAGTGGACTGTGATAGATTGAGGTGATTAACAAATAACATAACATCACTCCTACATTTCCCCGAAGGGTTAAGCAGAGGTGTACCTATAATTCACCCACATTTCACCAATTATGTTTAAGTCCCATGTAATAGGGGGCGAGCCTATTGCCATCAATCGGGCACAAATTCAGACCCGTGGCTGCTACTGGGAAATTCCAGATGGAAAACCCAATAACACTTTGCCCGACCCAGGAATCGAACCGGGGACCTCATGCTCAGCAGCTGTAGCACTTGTGACCCCTAGATCAACGAGGTAGTCAATGTACGAGAGGAGTAAGTTGTCGAGAGAATCCTAATTATTGTTATGATTTTAGTGAAAAAGGCATCGCCAATTTCTAAGTAATACGTATTTACTCCATACATGGAAACCCGGATCACACGTAAAGATCGCTATCCAGAATCACTCTGAATGCTGGCCCGAAAACCTCCAGCTCAAAATCAAGGTAGTCAGAATCACTGGATATTATTACGACTATAATTTTGAAACAGTTGACATTACTTCGAATATTATGAGAACTAAATATTATTAATCATGCAGGATGGAAAGTGTGACAGATGAAAATAATATAGTTAAAAAGTGAAAGTGATATAGTTAGGAAGTGAATTATGCGATGACGGAGTTTGAACGAAAAAGGCGTTCTGCATCCACTCCAAATAAATTGGAAGCGGAACGATCATTATTATCATTGATCTTCCTCTTACTAACAATTTGTGGTTTCCTGTTTGTACCGACAACACCTGCTTATATTATAGGAGCTTTTTTTTACTTCATAATTATAACAACTGTTGTTTACCTTGACCTGCAAAATTAAAATATAGCGAAGGTAAAGTTTTTTCGGAGCTTACACTTCAGCCAAGCGGACGTGGCGCTACATAAGTTACTAACTCGAGTACACCTGCCAGAAAATGCCTAATTTTGACTGAAAGTGGAGGTAAATTACTGTCGTTGCAATTTTATTGTTTAGAAGCCTCTCTTTTATAGGGCATGAACATTTAGTTTAATTGGAGAGGTTAACGAGAATACTAAAAGCATTACGAGAAATGTTAAAACTTAATTTCTAAATAACATTTATTCTATTTTATTTTTAAATGTGAACAAAACATAGCAAAAAGAGTGTGTGGAAGGATTGAATCAGGTCGCGTTCTGTAGTTTCTGCCTACCCCATAGTAAGAAGGCATCAGTTTATGTATGGGAACATAGCAATCTACATATTTATATTGTGATATCATGCTATAAAAAGGTGGATAGTAAGTTAGCCCTAATTTTAAATGGGTGCGTTCAAACTGCAAATTTTAGATTGCTGCAGTTGCATCCGAAACGAACCACAATTTTTATTCACAACAAAGATAACTTCGGCGTGCACCACACAAAATCTAGTGTCAAAACATTTGAGGCATCGCAACCCACCTCACAATGGAGCTCGTCCACTCCTCTACACAATTAATTCACGAGTTTTATCACCACGCTGCATGTCCCACTAATCCGGCGCCATTGTCCACTATGATATACACAGAGCAGGCTTAACAGCACAATGTTGCTGCTGACAACATTAGCTAACTGAATTAATAGTTTGTCATTGGTTGCAATTAACCTACACTGTGACATGACGGTTGATGTGGTGTCCTCTATTGTTTTGGGGGTCTGGATTAGTACGTGATAATCATGGGTTTATTTAAAGTGGCTAGCTCCGATCTGTTTGAATTGTGGCCTTTGACGTTAGTATGTAAATCACCACAAAACTTACGAAGTACCTACCAAGGCAGAAATGAGGAACCCTAACTAAAAAGTTTAACACTAAATATTGCCTCAATCCCTATTAACATTTTTTTTTTCAATATAGGTGGGCAAGCATTACTAAAAACTATTGCAAACAAGTCGACAACAATATGAATTCTTTCAGATTGATTTAACTTCTGGTGATACTCTTATCCAATGGCAGTTCACTGTCTTCTTCAACATTATTAAGCTAGGTAGTTTTAGGTATTTTATTCCTATTCATCCAGCTTCATCCAAAACATCAATAAGACTTCCAGTACAAGTAGAACGATTGATAATAATGGTAATTCTCTGAATGTTGGCAGCACTGGTCAGTTTAGAGAGGGGGCGTGTCCCTGCGTAGGCTGTATTTTGTCAGACTTGGACCTCTGCCCGCTGGTAAAAAATAAATTTGGAAGTAATATATCCGGCTAGCTTGGAGCAGTGGTTGAGACATTGAGTGTTTGTGCTAAAGGTAGCAAGTTTGATGTTTAGATCGCACGTGATGTATTATATTTGTATGAGCAATGCTTGTTATTAACATTGCACAGGAGCTTGAGAGAAGATATAAGTGGGTGAAGAAAAAAAACGTTTGCAGTTTGTCTTTTGTTTTTAGTTTGTATTTCTCTTTTGAAAGAATGGCATGGATTAGAACGAAGAATTGACTGTTGGGGCTATTAGTTGTCTATTTATGAACATGAAAAGAACAAGATACTACTACTGCTTCGTTGGTCTAGTATTCGCAAGTGCTATTGCTGAACATGAGATCCTGGGTTCGATTCCCAGGTCGGGCAAAGGTTTATGGGTTTTTTCTATCTGGACTTTCTCAGTACCAGCCCGGAGTATGGATTGGTGCCCAGTTGATGGCAATAGGGTCGCTCCTTTAACATGGCACTTAAAACATAACTGGCGAAATTTCAGTGTACTAGGTATAGGTACACTGCTGCCCAACCCTTCGGAGAAACAATACGTGATGTTATGTTATGTTATGTATGTAGAGCTACAATCTAGAGATCCACTCTAAAAATGCGTTAATGTCACAGATAAGGTCACATTTACATAATAATAAGAAACTAACAATAAATACAGTCCAATTAAACCAAAAATCATTCGTGATCACACACATCAAATAATACCAATGAAAGGAAAATAATGCTGGGAACACATTAGTGGTCTTACATGCACCCACAATGGAGCCATCGATCAACGTCGGGAAGCCATTGTATTGATAGCTGGTTCACTGCCAGCCCCCCTGCCGCCATGCCGTGCTTGACGAGAAAAAATAGCCACTAAGAAAGTGTGGCTATGATTTTGTAGGAAAATCGAGGATAACCAATGTTTGGGCGATATGCAAAATAAATTACGTCAGATTCGAAAAAAATGTGTTTTACTTCGCTAAACAACTATTTATTGTTAACGAAGCTCAAGCATACACGTCCAGGGACCGCAAAATATCTTGTTGACGAACAAATATTTTTCATCGCGACAAGAGCTGGTCCACAATTCTTATAAAGCTCGTGCCAGCTCGTGCTAACGTGAGAAGAAGGAATCCTTTCTTATAAGGGCAAATTAAAGCAGTTTAACCCCTCTTCTCGACCAGAAAAGAGAAAAAGATAAAAAAGAAGAGAAATTTCTTTAGAAATAAGCATGACGTTTGTACGTATATTACTGTTCCTTTCTTCTTGTCTGTGTACATAAACTGTTAAATTAATAAAAACAAATAAGAGGTTGAAGTTAAGTCACATCCAAAATAGGTTCGTCACCTTAAGAATGAGTCTGTTTTGACTGCTCATTGCGAGATAGAATCTGCTTTACTGACTCAGCATTATATTATATTGCGTCATAATGTTCTACGTCTCAAACGTCATTACCACTATTAATTTAACTTGAACAATGGATGAATTCGAACTTCAAATAATTGAACGATGTGACTGCCCTTGTACTGGAGTTTGAATTACCGAAATCTTAAAGTTTTGTTTTTTAGCCTCGACCACCACTGTCATTGAAAGAAAGAAAATACGTTTATTTGCAGTACATATGACGCAAGCAAAGGAACAAACACGAAAAAAACTAATTGGGGGAAAATATGAATCACACTCACGCAAAACGGCCTTCTCTCAGCATAATGCTGGGATCCTATGCGAGACAGAGCCCCAGCGCTGGTTTTCAGAGACAG
Source organism: Xanthia togata (assembly GCA_963853775.1). NCBI lineage: Eukaryota > Metazoa > Arthropoda > Insecta > Lepidoptera > Noctuidae > Xanthia > Xanthia togata. The sequence continues at coordinate 2,109,140 of OY970802.1, read as the reverse complement.
CCGGCATTGACGTGATGACGTCAAACCAGTGCACAGAAATAACAAAATAAGACAAAAATAAAATAAAATAAACACAATAGTTATATAGTCCTAAATATTTATAATATAATATTTAAAATGGCAACATTTCGTATCGTCAACTCACGCGCCGCAGACATATTACAATCTGTGCGCGCAGCTGTCATAAAAATGATTTGTTTGACGTTTTGAAAGGTGATCTAAAAGTAACGCGCTTATTATGAATAATTATGGTGAAATGGCGTTATTATTTATGATCTTTTTTCCAAATCTTTTAATTAACAATGAGTAGCATAATAAATAACTCCGCCCCTAAGACTACCCACCGACCACATAATCAATTTAGGATGTCGTATGTCGTCATACTGGGGTCCAAGTGGACCCACAATCGAGGCGGCGAAGGTACGTGTGTTAGGGTCCAATGGGGAGTGTTTCCGAACTATACGGTTAAATCTTTGTTTTTTTTCCGTGAAAATCAAGCTACACATAATTCGAAACATTATTGAATCAGCTACGAAACACGATAACCGTTCAAGGGTAATATTGTAAAAAAAACTCGCGAACACTGTTTAAGAGAAAAACGGTACATAATCTAAGACCCCGTTCACAAGGCGTTGATCTGTAAGATATTTTACTTAAACTTTAGCATCACATGGCAGTTTCATACTGCATTTGTTTTTAACCGTATGAAGAGTGGGATGTGGGCGTGTGATCCCAATATTTTACAGTAAAATATCGCCGTGTGAACGACCGTTCAGGAGAAATATATTCAAAAACTGACTTACCGGCTTCCGTGATGCCTAAGCTAGACTCCATTAGACTGCCGCATTATTGAAAAAAAATCCTGAAACAATAGAAAATATTCATTAGTGAGTTATTTGACATTTTAAAAGTTTTTTTTTTCTACCAATGTTATATCACCCAGACTGCCTTACCATCGATAATGAAAATTCAAGGTTAATCCATGAAGTATTAAAAAATGAGATCCTTAATAATCTAAAATATAAAGAATATAGCTCATGTGTATTAGGGGCTGCTGTACGTCGATTTCACGTCTATAAGCGCTGTTTTTTCGTACGGTAACAATGCCCATATGAATGAGGCAATATTATACCCACAAGATTTAATAGTCATCAACGTCGATCGACGTTTTGATCAAGTAGGAAGGTGAGGATATTTAATAGCTCAGGATGATCAGCTGATCAAGGCAGTGTCGGATTATCTCAGAATGAAAACTGTCAAATTTTCAATTTGGAGACACTGATTTGGAAAATCAACGTCACTAATTCAAGTTCAAATCAAGACATACTTTTTTAGACGTATGAGGAACAGGGTGTAAAGTTCACTCATCCTCTAGAGAAAAGGGAGAATCCTCCGACCAGACGGGTGTCATGCCTGGCGGGCAACTGCCCAATGGTTGAAGTCGCTTGTATATAATGTCGATCGCGCGGTAAACTTTAATTGCGCGATGCAGGATTTATGTGACGTCAGGTCTTTGATGCGTAGTTCGCATGTGGCGATGTAGATACCGTCACACTTTGACCTTCAAAACTGCCGACAATCAGACCGTCTTCCTGGGAGGAGCCTAAGTCCAGCATAGCTCAGATAGGCTCAGAAAACAAGGTCACATTATTAGATTTTCCAGGTATAAACCTTCATGAAATATTAGATGCAACGTGCCACATACATGATTTAAATGACAACTAAAGGATATTGGGTTACACAGAAATATAGGTTACATCACTAATTGGAACGAGGTGGAAACTAGTGCTAAGGCGGCGAACTTCAAACAGAGGCTGGTGGGTGGCTAGATGTACACCTGTGCAGCCTAGTGGCTAGGTAGATGCCTATATTATTGAATGATTTATGCACGACAACGCGGTTGTTTTTATTGATTCAAAAATATCTATCAATAATTACCAATAACAACAACTTTAAAATATTATTGAGAGTGAGGGTGAGGGCGGGGGCGAGACAAACGATGGGATATTCTTGTGTACTATGTTGTAGGTAGGTAGGCATGCACGGTGATGCCGGCAGATATACTTTTAATGTTATTTTATTGTAGTTATTAATCTTAGTTACTTTGTATTCTGAGTACTGTTTATTTTATTTTACTTTTGTTAATTTGTAAAAATCTTCGTTTTCGTACGGCGTTTTCGGGTGTCCATTGATAATCAGCGCTGTGTGGAAGCCTTATTGTCAGTCACGACGTGCAGCCGCCGACTATTTCTGTTTTGTGATTAAGTATAGATCTGTTTTATTTTTTATTCTAATTTACTTATTTATTTTTTATGTCCACGTGTTTCTGTGTCAAATAAACCTATTTTTCTTTTTCTTTATATCCACCAAAGATTTTTCCTGAAGGTGTCTACAGATTTGCTCGATTTTTGACGATCGTTATAAATTGTCACTCGATATGCTGCGCTTTGACGATCAATTGTATCTGTCAGCTACAGCTACTTTTAGCGCGTGAAACCGAAACCAGAACTAATGCCGCCATCTTGTTTATAGGGTTCCGTACCCGAAGGAAACCTAAACGGAAATCTATTACTAAACCTCCCCTGTCCGTCCGTCCGTCAGTCTGCCTGTCAGCGGGCTGCATCTCATGAACCGTAATAGGTACACAGTTTAAATTTTCACAGATTGTGTATTTCTATGGCCGCTATAACTACAAATAATACAACTGAAATAAAGCTAATAAGCTAATAATTTTTAGGGGCATGAGGAACAGGGTGTAAAGTTCACTCATCCACCATAGAAAAGGGAGGATCCTCCAACCAGACGGGTGTTGTGTCTGGCGGGCCGACTGCCCTACTGTTGATGTCGGATAGTCTTATATATGTTGTTCGCGCGGTAAACTCTAATTGCGCGATGCAGGATTTGTGTGACGTCATGTCTTTGATGCGTAGTTCGTATGTGGCGGTGTAACCGCTACATCACTCCCCTCCGGAGACCGGAGGTCGATAGTGGGCTGAGTCTTGTATCTTGCGATACTTCACAGTACCAGTGGAGGTTCCAGTGAGTCGGAACCGGGTGCCGCATAGTTCGCGATGAGTCGGAACTGTCTGCGGTGATTCCCCAGTGAGTCGGGGTGGCACTGCGTCACGATCCAGTGAGTCGGATGTGGTATAGCGCCGGGTTGTGGCGGACTGCTAGCGTCGACCAGGAGAGGGTAGAAAGATCTCTGCTTGTGAGACCGACCGAAGATGCAGATGCTGTGCCAAGGTTGCTGATGAGGCTGAGGGTGATGACCAGGAATGCGCGTTCGCTGCATGCTGGTGGTCAGGATACCCGTTGAAGCCATGGGTGCTGGCTGTCTGTGTGACTCGCCTCACGAAAGCTTGCGGGAGTTATGATGATGATGACGTCACGCTGAAGTAGTTGCACGAAGGCTGAGTTGACGTTCATACTCGGGGTCACCAATTTAGGAGCATGAGGAACAGGGTGTACAGTTCACTCATCCACCATAGAAAAGGGAGGATCCTCCAACCAGACGGGTGTTGTGTCTGGCGGGCCGACTGCCCTACTGTTAATGTCGGATAGTCTTATATATGTTGTTCGCGCGGTAAACTCTAATTGCGCGATGCAGGATTTGTGTGACGTCATGTCTTTGATGCGTAGTTCGTATGTGGCGGTGTAACCGCTACAAATTGAAGAGAAACGGTTTATTTTCGGCGTTTTTGCTCGATCTCAATAAGAAAGAAAAAAAAAATATTTGACTCAATCAAGTCAAGGCACACGAGCGAGAGGGCATGGGAGGCCGTCACCTCCTTCTGCGAAGCAGTAATGCTCGCGAAGGAGGAGGTGGAGCGCGTGAGGGAGAGGGAAAATTCGCGCCCTCACGCCCCTAGCCGCCGCAGGAGGAGACGCCCTGGGCGTCGGGAATCGATCGCGGATTCCCGGCCACCGTAGGCGCGGGCTTGCGGACGGTGAGCAATGGGTAGCTCGCCGTCCGGTAAGGACCTAGCCCGGGTCGACGGCGCGTTGTGTTCCACGCGCGCCTCAAAGAGATGTCAGTGAGTGAAGGGGTCCGATGAGACCATTACCTGCCGGGGTTGCGGGAAGGTCCGAAAGGGATACCGTGGCCCCCTGGCATTGCACAGGCAACAGAAGGAACACGGGTGGGTTTTAGTCAGTAAGATTCTGACCACACCCTCGCTCCATCCAGAGCGGGAGAAGTCATTTGATGATTTAACAAACAAAAAAAAAACAAAAAAAGGTCATGGCACACAATATTCACACAAAAACAATCTGACGCTGGTTTTCAACTGGACCTTATGGTAACCCTTTGTGTGCGAGTCTATCTCGCTCTTGATCGGTATTTTTTAAATATGTAATGTCAAGTGACATTTCACAAATTAATGTTTACTGTCAACGTCATTCGAGCGCCAAAATATCCTCGTAGCAAATGGACTCGATTTTGTTCGTTCACACGTCAAAAATCGAGCAAATCTGTAGCACCGACTGTTTTGTGCTCTAAAGCAGCCTGCTTGTAAAGTTTGGTTACCCATCCACGGACTGACCGAGGAATAGAGCGTTCTCAACGACTTTTGTTCGTTTTAGCCATTATCATCTTTAACCATACCATTAAGGCTAAATTAAAACACTACATCCTAAAGAGACACGAGTTCTGAACCATTTTGGCAAAGACTTCAAAGGAGACGAACTTTAGGTCATTTAGTGCCTAAGCCGGTTAGGTTCTTAAGCTGATTGAATATCTGTATATGCTTGGCAAAGGCAAAGCAAAAGCGAGTGCGCTTTTATTTTATTTTCTAACAAGCTGTGTATATCTGTACCTATAATGTAAGTAGATAGGTATGTCCTACTGCATAAAGTGATGTTAGCCGAAAAAGCGCGAAATATCGAATGTAAAATCGGGAGTTTGACCCTCATCTATTGTACCACAAAAACGTAATCTTTTACTTATTTTCTTTTTTTTAATGTTTTTAGCAACATTATAGAAATATTAAGATCAAGTACAAGTGTTAACTATTTATATATGGAGGTTATTTAAAATAAGTAATACATATTTATATAGACATAATATATTAATCCAAAAATCAATCGCGTTTCGCGGCTTTAGAAAAATAATGGCGAGACGGTCCTTCGTTCAAAAACTTCACTGCCAACGCTCGAAGTAGCTTCAGTCGGTGTTGCCAACACAAGTTCTTTAAAATTCATGCGTCGTCGCATAAATGCATTCGTCAATAAATAAACAGCGCATAGTGTCTATGAATTTTGGTTACATCACTAGAAAATCTGAACGGACTTTCACGAGATTCCTACATTCATCACCAAGCACCGTTCTCCATCAATTCTAGTGTTACCAAACAATTGAACAAATCCCACCATAAGTACGTACATAGGTATATATAACGTAATAAGCGTCTTGACTCGCAGCAGATTGAGCTTCACATAGATGCTGCAGTTAAGCCGATTGCGAATACAATCTATAGGTACATCAGATAACATTGAGGGGCGTCAAAGCTCATTATGCATGTGACGTCATAGGTAGGTAGAATAATATGTTGGTCGTTTGAAAGCCGTGACGCGGAATCTTTTATAATTATATGAGGATGTTTATTGACCTATGCTGATTAGGAGTAAGTGTGTAGTTGTGGACTTTTCATCATCATCATAATATGCCTAGCCTTTTCCCATCTATTTTTGGCTCGGCTTCCAGTCTAACAGGATGCATGTAACACAATGTCACATTAATTTCAACATTTGCCCAGCTTTTTCCCAACTATGTTGGCGTCAATTTCCAGTATTTTAGCGTAATGGAGCGTCTCTACCATCTGACCTCCACTATTCAGTTACTGGGTAACACGATACCTCTTGATAAGACTGGTTGTCAAACTTTCAGGCTTCTGAATACTGTAATTTCAGGCAAAGATCTACGTATGACTGCCTGGACCAACGTTTTTATATTTTATTTGAAAGAACTGAAAAAAAATAGAACTATTAGAGCCAATTCATTGAAGAATAGACGACGTATATTTAGTAACCTCATCCGCTTAACTGAACTTAAAGAGTCATAAAGAACCCTGTAAGAAATCGACACGAGATTCACCTCTCAACGAGGCATCTTCTGGATGATGATTGACTTATTGCGAACCCGGACACGACGTGTTGCCACGCCAAGCGCCGAACGCAGTGTGACCAGGCCGCCCGACAACTGATTTTAAAATATAAATAAATCATTGTTAATTCGCAAAAATACTATTTCGTTAGTGATCGTTTTATTTTACGAAAATAATTTCAATACTCAATATATTTATTGCTTCCACATGTGAACTTAGGTGGTAGGTTTAACAAAATAATATGATCATTGTGGACCCTGTCGGGCACAGCAAAAGTAGGAGAGAGGAAGAGGGCTTTTAATTTTGTTTACTTAGTTAGTACCTATTATTGTAATTATTTTATAAAACTCGTTAATTAAAATTTGTCATTTAAATAATTATTGATATCATAATAGCATTTAGATAATAGGAATAGTTTTAATTTGTTTATAAATGTATTAAATTTTTGTTCATTTTTTATTAATTCTGGTAATTTATTATATATTTTAATTGACATGACTAGTGTACTTGTTGAGTGCATTTTTAACTTAGAACCTGGTAAGTTTAACCTATTTTTATGGCGTAATGCAATGATATTATATGTAAAAAGAGGTAGATAGGTTATAAACGTTCCGCAAGTGGCACGTCAAAAGTTGGCTAATTAGCCACATTTTCTTCGTTTTGTCTCTTTTTCGCTCCCGATAATTACGACATGCCCTCCTACTTCCACGTGTCATATAATAGTGTGACATAGTGCCGTTTTTGAAGATAGAATGTTAGGTAGGTAACCTATCTACGTCTTTTTACTTCTAATATCATTGGCGTAATGTATATTTAGACTGTATGTTTTCTCTTGTCGTGTAAAAGTGCTTGTAATTTCGAACGAATTTGCATATTTCTAGAATGTATAGGCAAGGGAGGGTAAGTATTTTATTTTCTTAGAAATGAGGTTTGCAACTATCGGTGACTTCTATATTTACAAGGATTCTTATTAATCTTTTTTGCAATGTGAAAAATTTCTAACTACTTTTAAGATTTTTTCTCGTTACTGTCCGATTGCCTTTTCTTAAATAAGTAGGTTTGTAGTTTATTTAGAATTAGTTAGAAGATAATACATTACTGTCGCGGCCTGCAATTGGGCATTGATGGACGATCGTGAAAATGTGGGCCGAGGCGCAGCCGACACACACATACGTGAGTTCATCAATGCTTGGTTGCGGCCAAGGCTTGTACTTTTCTCAAATAATGCGCGGAAATACAAACTAGAAAGAAAAGGAAAAAAAAATAAGTTTATTTGCGGAACATATGACGCAAGCAAAGAAAAAAAAAACATGAAATTAACAATTTGGGGGAAAATATGCTAAGTAAATTAATTATAAATTCCTGAATCAATGACGAACAACGATAATTTTTCACGTGCCACTATGTTCACTTCTTCACTGTAAACAAACCAAATCTAAATTTAAATAAAATCTTTGATAAGTTACCTCCTTGGTTGCAATGTGCCAATGTGCCATTGTCGTTTTCATTGTAATTTATTTGGGCGCTAAGCAAGATATGAATTTTCATACAAACTGGCCGGGCGCTCGCATTTATTCGGCCAGTACAGCAAATTCGATTTACTCGTATCTCGAAGAAGGTTGTAAAATCTAATGCTCGTATTTCCAAGCATGTTTGAGAAAAATCTTATTTCTACATTAATTTCATTTATTTTTTAAATCGAAATCACGAAACTATTCAAACCAATAAAGAAACATCAAGACAAACTTCGTAAACAGGTGCAGTGTGAACACATTATGAACAACTACCCTACTTTTACGACAGTATTCACGTAAGCAGCTGTTAACATCGAATTCGTTTGACGGCCTTTTTACTGGACGTAAACAATTTTGACGTCAGCCCGAAGTGGGTCGTACGGACAACTTTTGCATGTTTTCGTACGTGTATAGTATACAATTTAGTATGTTTATTTATGTTTTACTTGTAGGAAACTATTCATACAAAAACCTTTTTTTTTATGGATTTGACATCAGTGTCTTTTGACTGATGTTGTGTCGATTTACATAAATTGAATAATTCTATCCTCTTTTTAATACAAGTGTAATCTATTTAATAAATTTGTTAACACTGTACCTACTTTAAATTAAACACAAAAGTAGAGTACTACAAGGGCCTTCTAAAGCTTGAATGATATGGTACAGGGGGACGTTCTTGGTAAACATTCATGAAATTGTCACTATCATTATGTATTGACAAAACAAGATGGCGGTGTTAAGTCCGCGTCACGCCACGTCGCCAATGAAGTCCATTTGACGCGGCGCTAGTCAATTTTTCATTTTTCGGCTGGCCTTCTTTCGTGGCGCACACTCTAGTTCCGATTTTCTCATAATAATGTTGTAGCGGTATAGTAAAGTAACTGCTGTCACTGATGTTAACTGTAAGGCTGCGCGCACTTTGGACAAGATTTTTTATCGTACGTAAACATTTGATTGTGGTCGTACGAATTGAGTGCGCACACTGAATACGTTTTTCTCCGTCAAATAGAGAAAGAAGACAAGTTCGGATTGTTTTCAGACGTCGGAACTATACGTATGTACTCGTATACGTACGAGTAACTCGCATTCAATCTGCGCGTTCCCTTAGTACTTGGAAGGTCGGGATCGTTCGTGCGTGTTCGTGTGTGTTCGCACGAGTAAAATTCATACGAAAACGCGACCAAAGTGCGCACGGCCTAAGTCACCACGAATGGCGGGAAAACGTTGAAGGTGGAGAGGCCCTTTATGAAAGGCCTGGTGTGATATAATGAACTTAAATACGGGATCAAAAGAATTCTACTACAAGGAAAAGGAGGCTATATTACTATCATCTAGATAAATGCTAGACACCGCTGCTGCCGCTGCTGGTATAGGAATATCTAGGTATTCCTATTTAAAATAATAGTATCAGCCTGTAATTGCACCAGAGCAGGGCCAAAGCAAACAGAAAAAGAAAGAACATTGATAATAATCACCACTCATGCTTCGAACGAAGTCGAAACGTTAAGTGCCTATATTTTTAAAACCTCGATACCATTTTATTCACTACCCCGTAATATGAGAACTACTTAATATTCATCAGCTCTCTTACACAAGAAATAATAAAAATGGTAACTTATTGAAGCGACGGTGACCACCGCCGCCATTTATGACAACTTACGATCTTTAAATTCAGCATTTTAGTGTTAGACTCGACTTCTAGTAACAGCGATGCATTTTGTATTGAGAGCCGAACGAAATAAAATACGTTATTGGTAAATGGTCGATAAAATAAGTATTTTATGTTGAAAAGAAGATGGCACAGAGGTGATTCGAAAAAGGGCGGAAGATATACAAAATTCAAATTATTTGTGGTGGAATATTTAAAAAACGCTGATGCAAATAAGTTTTCATACAAATAAAAGCACAGTTAAAATAACGAAAATAAACCACTATTAGAAAACTAAATGGAAATTATTTCAACACCACTGCTCTCAAAACGGTGAAGGAAAATATCATCAACCCAGCACCAAAAATACGAAGACACGTCACGATGATTATTATGGCCCACTCCATTTCATAGAGAAGAAGCCGATGTCCCAGCAGTGGGACCGGTATAGGCTGATTGTGTTGTAAGTTTCTTTGAGTCAAGAGTACTGATAAGGTGTTCCACCGTGCAATACAAGAAAAAATAATTGGTGGTGACGACCAACCTTCAGAAATAACAAAGAGTCACCAGAAGAAATAGTACATTTTAATGCAAGCGTGCAAAGTTTTTCAATGCACTTGAGGCGGGATTGTAATGACAGCATTAAACGCCGATTTTCAACACACTTGCAAATACAAAAATAAATCATATTCTTAATATTTCGTTTGCAGGACATTTTTCGCGTCACTTTTCGAGCAAGTGTGTTGAAAAAGAAGTTTTCTTGTTTAGTAATTAATCACTGAGCAATAAATATTGGACAACTTTCCTTGGAGGAACTTTTAGAAGGACCATACAATTTAAAGCTATAAATACATCACATAGAAAGCCACTAGACACATGATCCTCCATAATTTTATGACGTAGTAAAACATCGTGGATGAGTGCATATCATCGCTGCATTTTATGGCGTCGTCAGCAATTCAGTTTTTGAGGAATCGTACACTTTGAACAGTTGAGGAGGAGACGCTAATAAAGTTATTATCTTTTTTACTTTAGCATTAAAAAGGAGGAAATAAGACTATTAAATGTGACAAAGGAGGTAATTATTATTACGGTAGCAGTTGTCTCCATTATGTAGGTTAGATTACTTCTTTATGAGTATTTCCATAATTATACAAAAGTACGTGGAGTTTCTACTTTATTCTACTACAGTTTGCTCACAACATGAACATTTCAACTAATACCTACGGGGTCAACGATACAGGATAAAAACTCAGACATACTTCCTAGAAATATAAACAGTAATCATTCGTATCTGTATTTGTTGGACCTGGTTATTAATTACTTAATATTATAAGTCGAAATGTATTGAATAACTATAAAAGCAAATAGAGCACTTCCTTTGATCATTTCATCGTATCGATCCAATTTATTTGCATGGCCCAATCCCTTTCACATAAGGAAGGCCTGTGGCCCAGCGGTGGGAATGTTATAGGCTGATTGTGCATATGATTCGTGCCCGCACGACTTATTTGTTCGTATGTTTTCACCGTGTGCAAATTTTTACTGTCAATCGAATTTCAATATTTAATAAACTTTGTTGCATTTATTTAGGAGCCCATTTTGTTTATTATTACTGTTAAATTATAGCAAGCTATTCTTCAGGCATCATCATTTTTTTTTTTTTAATTTTTGATAAAGAAACAGTTTTAATTTTCATAATGCCCTATTGCTTTTGTTATTTTTCTTTTTTTTTGTTACTGATTGTGTTAAGTTTAGTGTCTTTTCTTCGTATTGTCTTAATAAATACTTTTTCTTTAAATTCTCGCGAAAGATGGAAGGAGTGGTCCTGCCTACACTCCTTCCATCTTTCCCAGAAAGGTTTCGCCAAGGAGCACGCTAGGTAAAAATGCACTATTTTAGATAAAAACATTAATTCTAACCAGGATAGGTTAGAATTAATGTTTCACTTGTAAACAGTAAAATTACAACGTTTTACACGAATCATAGCATTGCGAAAACCATTTCTAGAATGGTCTTTACTTCCCATATTTGTTAAATTCTGCTCTATCAAAGGCCAAATATATAGGTAGACAGCCACAACCACAGGCAGGGTATATAAAACAAACACCGTGTCGGTTGTAGAGCGAGCCCCTATATTGTTTTCAGCTGTGACTGCATGTTTGATTGATCGGTTCCGTGCCGCGGAACATGGAGCAATGAGACGCGGACGCGGCAATTTAACTATGTGAAGTTTTGTTATACATAAATTACTACCTATGAAATGACACTATGCGTATTTTTATACAAGTCAAAGTTGATGGGTCACGTTGGGGAGTTGTTGGCTTCGACAATCGTAGATTTTCAAGACTGAATCGCTCAAAAAACAATATTATTTACATGTATTGATAATGCCAAACTCCTAAAATTATGCATACATACTCAATTTTCAGAGACCAAGTTATAAGATCATTTACGAATCTCTTCCATCATGTAAATTACTATCGTTGCCCAGTTCACATGGTCTTACGTTTTAAAACCAGACATTTGTAAATTCGACTATGAGGCCAAGCTAACAGGCAAATATGTCACCTCCATGGTTCCCACATCACCCCACAAGAAGGCAGGCGCCTCAGCGGCATCCTCTGTTTATCTGCAGCACATGCCACCGACCTAGCGGCTTATTGATCCGTCCCGAGGACACGCGGCTCCTTTACAAACACAACAGTACGCAACCCGAACGTGGTAGCGTAATATAATTGATAAAGACAAGATAGATTGCGCTTTTCAAATTATCGGGTAAAGTTTATTTGCCACGGACAAACTGTAACTGTTTGTTTTAGGAGAGGAATTTGATATTGAATACCGTGAGTCCACAAATGAGTCTTCTCTTTTTTTAGAGCCAACAACAACCGAATGCACAAAAAAACTAAAAACTATGTTTCAAACATGCAGTCATTTCAACAGCCCCAGAAACCTTCAACAAAATTGGCCCATTTTAACGACTACCAGGAAAAGGTAACACAATATCTCGAACATCAAATAGAAAATGTTCCAGAATTTTCGGTTCACAAATAGGTACCAAATATGACGTACACAGGACATTCTAGTACAAAGAGAACAAGCCTAATACTACAGACGCAAAAAAGCCGGAGTGACGGGTAAGGGCACTGTAAAAAGTCAGTGTTCGGTACAAACCCGCCTGTTATGAACAAACGAAGGAGCATTGGGGCATTTTGGAAAGTTTTTTGACGTTTTTTACGCTTTTAAGCGTCAACGCCCGGGTTTGGGGGCTTGCTGAAACAGCTTTAGAGTTCTCCGTACTGTGAAAGGTAGTTATTTGTATCTGTCGGCGACTGTCTAATTTTTGGAAAAATTCTGCACTTTTTTCGGTGAACTTACCCTTTGTCGTGTGTCCTGGGATTGTATTAAGACCTCTTTTTGTTTTAACACGAAAATATTATTAGGTATTAGGTTAATAAACCGTAACACGCAGAATAAAATCTATTACGACTTCATCCGAATTAGCGGGAGGGCGTGTCAGACTCTTAGTGACTAAAACCCACCCGTGATCCTTCAGTTGCCTGTACGTTGCCAGGGGCCACGGTTTCCCTTTCGGACTTTCCTGCAACCCCGGCAGGCATCGGTCCTATCGGACCCCTTCAGTTCTCCTGACATCTCTTTGAGGAGCGCGTGGAACACAACGCACCGTCGACCCGGGCCTGGTCCTTATCGGACGGCGAGCTACCCATTGCTCACCGTCCGCAAGCCCGCGCCTACGGTGGCCGTGAATCGGCCTGCGATTCCACAGTGACGCCCAGGGCGTCTCCTGCGGCGGCTAGGGGCGTGAGGGCGCGAAGTTTGCCTCTCTCTCACTCATTCCGCCTACTCCTTCGCGAGCATTATTGCTTCGCAGAAGGAGGTGACGGCCTCCCATGCCCTCTTGCTCCGTACCATGGCCTGGACTAGGGCTGGACGCGAGAGATCCCCGCTACCGATTGCCTCCACGAGGACACGGCGATGCTCTGCCCGGCACCATATCCTCTGGGTGATCCACGCAGTGATGACACCCGGGCGTTTCCTCCCCAACTTATCCGGAACAGGATCCTCCCGAAACAACCATGTGCGGTGAGGACCTGCGTCAGGTGGAAGGTGAGGACGCCGTGGCACCTCTCTAGCCACTCCTCAAAGAGGGAACTTATCGCCGCAATAGTGGCGTGCCCAAAATGGAGGTGCCTCACGTTACTTTTCAGTGTGGAATGACTTTTTCACCTACGAGTTCTACCTAGCTTCTAGCATGACACTAAGGCGAGAATCTAAGCTTGGAAGGGTGTAATAAACTTAAGTTAGACCACTGCTGTAATTTCACCAAAATGTGTTATTATGTACCCGCTTTTCTTTGAAAATATAAATATGTAAAATGTTGACGTAAACGCAAACCAAAACGAAAAACCAACGTAAACCTCAACTTCACTCGTCATCTACTAAACAGTCTATAAATAATTCAATTGCTACATTTACATGAATAAAACTTTAAGTAATATTTATTCTTTCCGTCCAAGCCTCATTCTTTAACTCCTCAACTTCTTTAGATAATATTTTTTTTTTTTACTTTTTCCAATGTAACTGCAAAAAGTAACTGCTTCCATTATGGCTTTCATTTGATTCGTCTTTATTTATTTTTATAATTCACTTTTCACTCTATAATCGGGAAGTTTGTATAGCTTTTTTCAGCTATTTACAATATTTGTGCCTCCTTTGGCTAGTTGTTATCATGAAATGTCGCATAGGTATTGGTACGTTGACTTCAAAAGAAAGACTGGCATGGACACCTAGCCAAAAGAAATATAATGTAAGTCTTGACAAGGTATGTGTATATATATATGCAATCCACGACGACGCGCCCCACTCCGCTCCGCTCCGTACTAAACTACAGTTTACAGTACAGTAATCGCGGAGTGGGGCGCGTCGTCGTAGATTGCACTATCTGTATCCATCGATCCCTTAATTCTTACCAAAAAGGAACCGGGTGACCCAAAATCAAAACAAAAAGACCTTTAAAAGTAAATTCACAAAACAAAATAGATGCAGGAGACAATATCACGAAGAGCGTACGAAACTAAAATCGTTTTGCATATACGCAAATTGAATCAATTTTTCGTACAAAATTGTATCCTCCCCGAGTGAGGGCGAGCGAATTTTATGTAAAGCCTTCTCAGGACCCCCGACAAATCGTTGCGATCAATCGCGATCTTCAACGATTCATTGCACGATTTAGAATCGCAGTCAAATCGTTGAGCGATAACTGTCGGGAGAAATTATTACGTTTTGAATGAACGGAAATGTGATTGTGAATGAAATATGAACGTTATTTGTAGATAAGGGAGAGATGGCAGATGACCTGTTTAATGTAAATATACTTTCGATTCGACGGCTTCATTGATGCATTGCCCTGAGTGATTGCAGTCACGAGTTCGATATCTGCTCACACGCAGCAATTAGGGACAATTAGGTAAAGTAAAGTCACAAAAGCGATTTTCTCCTAAAGTATTGATAAAATTGTGTGGTATTACGAGCATAAGTATTTCCGAAACCAAATTATAATGATTTTAGATCTTTTCTCAAAGTTACAATCATTATTTCGGGAAAGAATCGCTTATGGATTTTGCGTTAGTATACTTATGTTAAGAAAAGAAGATGATGATAAGATATTCGTGCTCGTGATTTCACATGATATGTAATATTCTTGAAATAGATTTAATATCTCTAAATAGGATATAGTCCTTGAATTATCTAAGCTACCCTGTAAACTCTACCGTACATTGCTACGTGGGATGCACATGGAGAGGTTTGTCACGTTAGCTGCGCGGTCCATTTGTTTGCCAGCCACGCATTCGTGCGTAGCGTAGCCGTGGGTCGCAGTGGACGATGCCGCTTATATTTATATACAAAGCGAAGCTCACACGTGCGTAAGCCGTGGGCTACTGTGGAGCGGCGCCCTAAAACTTATCTTCGTACCAGAAAAACGACAAGTTAGTTAATACTATCTTGATCATTAAATACTTGATTTTTTGTACCTTGTGCACCGTGCAGAACAGCCTAAAACATCAGTACCAATATACATAGATAAGGAAATCCGACATCCACAAACTCTTCAGCAGCACATAGCATTCGTCGACAGTCAAAGCGAGACATCGAGAATCGAGAACTCGTGCAGGAATACGATTAATTATAAATTGAATGGCTCTGTGCTGTATTGCATATTTATTGGCTGCATCACCGAGGTTTAGAGCTACTAGTTGGATTGTTAGTTATTAAACATTGTGCAGGTTCAGTTTGTCTGACGGTAGATAGATAAATTTAAGTCGCTTTTCGTGTCCGTCTGTGTAACCGTTGTTCTTCTAAACTACGCATCGGATTTTGATGCGGTTTTCACCGTCTCATACAGAATTTATTCCGTAAGGTTTATGTGTATAATACATAAATATTAAACTTATCTACATATAATTTTTTTTTTTTTTTAAAAACCGAAGAAGTCCGGATATTTTGTCAAATCGTAAAAACAGTGCAAAGCACAGGTCGCTAGTTATAATAAATGCAAAAAAGAGCCGTACAATAAGGTGGTCTTAACGCAACCAGTAATTTCTACCAGACTCCCTTAGGAAGACCGATAACGCTTTCTTGCTTTTGGAAAATATAGCTACGAGATAGTTTAAATTAACCTGATGAAAAGTGTGCTGCGCTCGAAATATTGGCAATATGATGCCGTTAAAGATTAAGTTTAAAAGTCATAAATGTTTATAAAGTTATTATAATGGTTAGATTACTAGAAATATATTAATGTTGCGCATGTGGTGTTTACCTATAAGTGAGTGTTACACTATTACCTTTGTTTGAAAATAGTATTAAGTTTATTTTTAGTGTAAACAGTCGTTGGTGAAACAAATAAATAAAAAAATAACACTTATCAAACCAAAACCCGATTATACTATAAAGTTAGAACTTTCCCTGTCGAAATATGTCACTAGGGGGTCTTCATCTACTTAAACAAACTTACCTTTTGAGGAACCGATCTTAGTAGTACTGTCAGACCATTACAAATCCTAATAGAGTTCAATATAGTGTCTACCAATAACTTCACGAAGCATTTCAAATCTGAACGAGAAACGTCTTTTATATCACTCCACTTTAACGATTACGACTATAGTAAAACGCGATGCGACTTCTGATAACAACAAATAAATGGCAGCTTTATTTCTTGGCTGTTAGAGTGTTAAATGTAATGACGAGGCAGTTAAAATAATAGGAGATGCAAACATTGCCGTGATCTCAAACATACCCGCCCAGAAGTCATTGAGAAAATATATTTCATATAATGTTCCACTGCTACACTCAGGTCTCCTCGTATGTGAGAGGAAATGAGCCGTTATCCACCACGCGAGCCTAGTGCGCAGTGAAAGCTCACCCATAAAATATCTTGACGACTACCAAATCTCAACATCAATATCTTCCATAATACGTATGCCGCCATTTTATATCCAGACGTAGATATCGTAGTAGACAGCCTACAGTGTGCACGCCGCCTAACTCGATTGTACCGCAACCTTTCAGATCCATTATCAAAGACAGTACGTTAGTACTTCAAGGCGAGCATCGCTGGAGGGCCGCCTTATCAGACAACCTCTTCGACGAAGCCAGAATCAATGGAGCTCCCCCTCCCCGCGTAACAAAGATGAAATGTAAGATGACAGAGGGGGATCGCGGTTTTTCGAAGGTCATTCTAAATTGGTTAGATGTGAAGTGGATTCTTCGCCGCGGTCCTATCCCGGGCGACAGACTGAAGAGAAAGTGTCGTGTAAAAGGCAGAATGGTGGTGCAGGGCCACGCGGCCACTCGTCCGGCTCTTATCAAGTTTGGAGTTTAGAAAAATGGCCGCTGCTTTGTTGAGATGAAGGGCAGTTTGTTAGAGGGTGAGATACCTGGCCGTATGTAGGTATGTGTTAAATAAACATCATTATAAGTTCTTATGTGCCACAGCCCTATCGGGAATCATTTGGGACATAAATAGCAGGAAGTCTTGTTCTATTTTGTAACTCCATCCCAGGAATATAGGAATTACTCCTTATGTTTTTGAGAATTAAAGTTTTTAACCACTTACATTGCATTTATTAACGTAGTATAATTTGATAATCTGTAATTAATTTTGTGAAACCATTAAGTTAACACCACACACAGCATTAACAGATTTTAATTAGCCTCTGCTCTATTGAATCATGAGTTGAATCTCCGCACCGAAATAATATTTTATGACCCATAACTTGTCCTGGGTCAGAATGTTGGGTTACGGGAATTGTCTCTGAAAACGCACCCACAATATATGAGAAACCACACTATGAATAATATGTTGAACTTGAAGATAGCTCAATAGCAAACATGAAGAAATAAGAATAAGAAAGCAACGCAACGCCCTGCTAACCTCACATACTGCATTCAATCACGGACAGCACGTATACAAATATTGTATTTATGGGAATATTTCGGAGCGACGCGCTTGTCGAAGCGAATAAATACAATTTGTTCTTCTGGGAAGGAAGTTTTTGACATCTTTCACGTTTTTTGATTCTCCTTTTAAATGATATACTTGATATCTATAACAAGTATTAAACAAAGTCGTTTTTCGTGTCTGTCTGTAGGACCTCATAAATCTTCTACACTACACAATGGATTTTGATGCAGTTTTCATTTCGGAAAGTTTATGTGTTTATATAAGTTTATGTTTAATCTAGTCATAGCACAGAAAACACGATGTTTTGACATGTCGCGATATTAGTAGATAGCACCCGTGTGAAGCAGGGGCAACTCTAATTAAAAAATTAAGATTTCATAACGCAGAGAGAAGTTATGAATATTGTATTATATTATTTTGGCTATGAGCACATTGTGTGAACAGTGTCAATGCCAAAGTAAAATGTAATTAGGCCAACAGAATTGATAAATCTTGTAGGTCAAGCAGTGTTTGCTGCAGTTTTAATTCATGGATGGGTTCTCATGCCCCCAAATCTTTACAATATTTTATTAATCTATCAGTAGTGTCATCTTATCCGTTCAAAATATTTGTTTTGTTATGTTAATAATATTTTGGGACCATTTTATATATTTTTTAATTGCTATACTTTCCTTTACGATCTCATTTTTATTTCAGTTTATATTATTTATGTTTAAGTCTTAGGTAAGTGGGCAAAATTTTAATATTGTTGGTCTTGTAATTGTATTCTCCTTTATGTTATTAATCCTAAGTTTAAGAAGTATTTTGTCATAATTTCTTAATTCTAGAGCCTTTTGTTTTATTATTAGGTGTTACCACCTAACCTATTTCTAGATTGCTAGTTATCCTGTAATTGGTGTCTGTATAAGTCCGAGGCTATTATTACCTATAGTGCTTAAGATTATTATATACAAAAGCTGTTGGTGTATATGTATGTAAATAAATAAATAAAATATAAATTGATCTCATTATTATTTAACCTAGTCTTTAGTTTAATGTATACCTGTTGTTAATTATAAACTGTTCATTACTGTTAATGTTAAGTGGTGCTGTATTATTATTATTTTTATATCTTCCTTATTCTTTATTGTGGTAATAAGGACGGTATGTACAGACGCCAGCACGTCAACCTACTACAATCTGTCAAATTTCTTTAATAGATTTTCAACGTTATCACTAAAGCATAAGGTTCAAAGTTGATTGGGAAAATTTGACAGTTTCGGGTAGGTTGACATGCTGGCGTCTGTACTACCGTCTGAAATAAAAGATTTATAAATATTATAATATTTTTATTTTTAAATAACCGGATCATTAAACAAAATGAACTACTCTAAAAAGCAATCACATGTCTCAATTCAAATTAATTAATGAAACTTACCCAATTTCACGTCATCACTAATTCAACCATTTAGATGTCATAACGATAGAGCGATCACAGGTTAAACCGTTTGCCAATAGCTTCCCAATTACCAGTTACTATGAATTATTCGTTTCCGAAACTAGTAAACGTACCTGTTTATGAATTAGTACTTTACTTGCGATCGAACTGCGCATTAACACTGTTAGTATAATGATTAATTATTAAAGTTTTAAGTATAAGAACTTAGTGTATCGCGAGTTGTTGAGAATTTTAAATCGTTAAGTACTATTTTGGTGAAGTTGTAGAAATACAGGACTGGCCGAATAATTGCGCTGAACATAATCAGCTTCTGTGTAACTATCCCTTAGGTCAAACGTTCGATTCCCATAAGAAGGTAACAATTGTTTGAAATGAGTAAAGAGAATTTTAGTAGCATTATGAGCTTAACCGCATGTGAAGTTGTGTTCCTAAAAACGTAAAAGAGAAGGCATAGCGTGATGTTATTTATTTTAGTCAGAGTGGTACTAAAACGTGTGACATATAATGCCAGCTTTAATACCATTTTTAACACAAAATATAAGAGTTTATTACTCTTTAATTGAGCGATTAATTACCAAGCTTTTCCCATAAACTACCGGCTACAGCTACATTTTAAAAATCTTAAAATCACGTCATCATTGCCTACTCAAATGCGCCATTACTCCCTTACCGACCACCTTAAACCCGCAATCCCACAGATTGCCATTCTAAATTCATGACCTCTATTACTGCTGATACCGCTACGACTCAGATTCACGACCCATTACGAAACACTTTTAGAACTATCGTGGGAAATTTTACAAACACTTTATAGAGAAATACTTTAAAGTCAGTCTAAACTGTTACGATTTTGTTGTAAACTCTAATGTTGCTTTTTAGGGTTAATAAAAATAAGGTCAAGTTGTAATACCAAAGGAAACGGACCTCCGTATCCGTTAATATTACAGCTTGGCTTTGTTTTCAAAACATGGCTTAACTGAGCTCAGCTTAGAACAGCCATGTTTTGAAAACCTTGCTCATTCATACTTTATAATATAAATGCGATAATAACTTGTCTGTCTGTCTATTTCTTACCTTTTGACGCCTAGCACTGAATCGATCATTATGATATTTGACAGATCCCTGAGACCTGAAAAAGGACATGACTATTTTTTATCCTGAATATATTTTAGCACGTGTGTCTGTGACAAATCAACCTATTTTCTTACTTTCTTTATGTCCTAGCGGTAAGGGTGATTTTCTTTGAGCAATTGTGACTACTGATGTGCGGATGACTGAACTTCATAAACCACAGCACACTATATACATCACTTAAATACCTCTATCACACAATAATAAGCTTAACATTACCCTCTCCTCATTCTAAACTAATTCTGATTCTCTCCTCATTTGGATTCTCCTCACTTCGCCCCCATTTCCTTATTAAACGCGTAAATTAAACGATGAATAATAATTATTCAAATTACCGAAACTAAATACCATAATTTAATGCAATAAACAATGATATTTAACTATAAAATATTCCTCGAAAGGCTATATTTCAGCCGGGGTTGGGGACATCGTAAAACCGGGTATTCGCTTTAATTAAGCCATATCTTAATTTGTTTAAGCTGCTATGAATGTTTGCAAGACTTGTTATTCTTATAAAATAGGATTTTAACGGTTTTTGGCTGATTTGCATATACTGTGTCTGGTTGGAAGTGCTGACATTTGCTTGGTAGGATAACGTTTACAACTAGTGATATTTAAGACTTGATAGTCTTAACTGTTCTGTCTTAGCTTCTTTTTAAGCTTGTATAAATGTTATCAAATAGAGCCACGTTTCGTGTCTGTCTGTGTGACCGGTTCGTTCTTCTAAACTACACATCATGGATATAGATATTTATTTTAGATATAGCACAGAAATCTCGATGTTTTGTGTTTCTTCCCCTGCGACGCGTAAGGGTGGCCATTAGTTAAAAATCAATCAATCTGCCTAGCCTTTTCCCCAACTATGTTGGTGTCGACTTCCAGTCTAACCGAATGCAACTGAATACATGTATTTTACATCGAGCGACTGCCTATCTGACCTCCACAAACCAGTAACTGGGTAATACGATACCCCTTGGTAAGACTAGTTGTCAGACTTTCGGGTTTCTGGCGACCCATAACGACTGTCAAAGATCTATGAATGACAGACGGGACCAACGGCTTAACGTGCTTTCCGAGGCACGCAGGTGTCTCGGAAAGCCGGCAAACGAAGCTTAACTTGATGAATCGACCCGTGCGGCTGTTATTACTATAGGGGTATGACGAACTATGGATGAGTGAACTTTACACCCTAAAGTTCACTCATCCACCATAGAAAAGGGAGGATCCTAGGACCAGACGGGTATTGTGTCTGGCGGGCAACTGCCCAACCGTTGATGTCGGATAGTCTTATATAATGTCGTTCGCGCGGTAAACTCTAATTGCACGATGCAGGAGTTGTGTGACGTCATGTCTTTGATGCGTAGTTCGTATGTGGCGGTGTAACCGCTACAATTACTTAGCCACAAGCTCCTTCCACTAGTTTAAACTATTTAAAAGAAAATTCAAACCTTTTCTTTTAACTAACGACTAAACTAGCTATTATTATAAATACTGTTAAAATGGCAATAACATTTTGCACGACACATACTCTATTTAAATGCTGTAAAAATCGCGTGACACTAGGCATAAAAGAAACAATTTAATTGAAATCATAATCACTTTATTTCAATTTGTCACACACAAGTTAGCATGTCAGACATCAATAACCAAAGCTTGACACTCACTTTTTCAACCCAAGGGAATTTTCGCAGCTTGTCGTAGTTCGTAGGCATCTCGTAGCGTGCTACATGCTTGCTAAATATTCGGTTTAATAGCTACGCGTGCTACGACATTCGTAGCGTGACCTGGGTTGCGAACTCATTCATATTTATTTACGTTTTTTTATTGTCTACTCAATTATTGCTACTTAAGGTTTTTGTCAAGATGGTTACTCCTCTAATAGGTGAAATGCAATTTTCTGAAGATTTCATATATCTTTTAATAAAAATATTTCGCCTAAAGGTTTTAAAACATTTTCGAACATTTCGCACTGGTAATAATCACGCCACAAAAGTTAATGTCTTTAGCCGCAGCCAGCCCGTTACCTACCTAACTATAGCAAATCATCTCACGATAAGCTAGTTAAATGATTACCAAGAGAAGACTGCAAACCCAATACCAAAACGGGTACCTTTAAATCGATATAGCTGCTCGCCCGGTATGTAAACAATCCTCTACCTACCAAAAATACTCACAGAAACAGTTTTAACGGGTTATTATTAGCCTCAGTGTAAAAACCAGTCATCTATTGACTTTTGTACCACAACCTTGTAACTCTAGGATTGATATAGCCGTGGAGGCTATATTTTAATGTGCGGCCGATGCGGGGTAGGTAGTGTAGTCAGGACTGCTGATAACCTTGCTGAATGGCTAATATTTTACCACGACATTATTATAATATATGAGAGAAAAATAACCCTAAGGTAGAGATCAAAGCACTGGCCACAATGAGGCAAATCCCGCGCGGGATACGGGAACGAATACAATCGAGCCGATTGTGTCAATTGACTTGTATAGAGGTATTCAAACTGGCGCGAATTTTCGCGTGACTACCTAATCATTTAAATAATCAGTGTGGCCAGAGCTGGATATGTGTTTTGCTTATACTAGAAGTGCAAGATAGGGACGGGAGTAATGTTTAGCCGTTAAAGCCGAACCTCTAAAATTAGCAACATTTATTATCAAAGATATTTTTATTTAGAGACAAAACACGGTTTGTAGCTAAAGTGAAGCCGCCTGCAGGCTATAAATAAAGTTATTAATGATTGTGTTGTATGTACAAGCTCACAAGGAAGCGTATTTATTCAGGCAAGAAATAAACACATAAAGAGGAAACGCGGTCACGTGGTCGTTGGCGTTCATTCCATACTAACATACACATTCCTCTATTTTCTATGGTTAATGATAGTAGTCCGAATATGTTTTTACCACGTCCTCGTCCCTATGTTTAAAATATAAAAGTGGATGGTATATATGAGATTGATAAACTCCAACACCATTAGGCGCCATCTCCACGGGCGACAAAATCGCGGCAATAGTCTCGCCATGCCATCAAATACAATAAAGCCTCTTTGAATCAATCTCCACACGGCGATATCATCGCGGCGACAATTTGAAGGCACAGCGTGACTAACGCCGCGATTCTCTCGTCCGTGGAGATGGCGCTTTAGACCGATCACCATCGTGATACTTGGGCACATACAGGAGTTGTTCATGGAGAAGGTCTCTACGCGAACGAAGCCACGGGCAAAAGCAAGTACTAACTAAAGACGCGAATGGTATACAGTGGAGTGACAATCTTGCAGGAGACTGGCAATTTGTCATGCAAATTACTGTGATGGGGATGATTATTATATTTTGTTTGGCATCCAACATCCATCGGCAATCAACACGATGGGAATCGTGACTCAAATCAAGGATTCAGAACACAATAATATGGGAATATGAACGTAATTCAAAACTAAATTTTTTAAATATACCTTTTATAGGAATCAAGAAATACATTCCAATTTTCTTTTTACATATTTTTATGCATTTCTCATTTTTACAATTCATTATTTTATGTTGCGTTTTTTTGGTGGAACGGAACGCAAACTCGCTCAAATACTATGTGAATAAAAATCTGTTCAACTTGCTAGCTTTGCAAAGTGCTTGAAATCTCCATAATATTTTATTGAGATTTCAAGAACTTTGCAAATAAAAAGATTTTGGGCTAAAAACCATAAAAAAACAGATGTAAACAAACCAGTAACATGTTAAAGGACGTCACATCATGCATGACCGCGACAGAAACGGAAATTTGAACTGTAGTCGGAAATTGTTGGAGTTTCATAATTTTTTTGAGCATCCAAGCAGTAGTTGAATTTAACTTTTAATACTTTTCTTGGTTTTATATTAACGTCTATGAGTGATTTACTGAAAAAAAAATGTACAAGTATATTCCCTATTCTAGACCCAGAGCGTTGACAATAATCGACGATTAATAAAACAACATGCTGTTCCAATTCGGAAGCGCAATTCCCTACACTATCAAAATGTATGTAACAGCAGATTTTTTTTCTTAAACCAATGACAAACAGTCTGCTATGAGGTAAAAGTTTGTGTCACGTGTTCCTTTCCACTGTGTATAGGCGAATACAAAGCCTCCAGTATTTCCAAACATGGCCGGCCCTGGCCGTAACAACGGCTCCTAGGTGAAGGTAGACTAAAATCGGCAATATAGACTAAATCCGTCGGCTTTCAGTGAAAGTAGCCGTGAACTGCAGGCTATTTATAAAACCAAACAGAGTCATTTACAAACATTCGAGCCGGCTTTAAAGTTTCAAGTTGTATTTTTAGTTTTGAACTAATTTTCAGGTTTTCAGAAGTTGACCGGCATTATTACAAATATGTTTAGGAATACAGATTGACTTCTAAGCGGTCAATGTCATGACTCCTGTCAGAGAACTAATTTCATAAATACTTACTTCATTTACCATTATTGTAATAGCGATTTTGAATGTTATTGATTTTTACAAAAAAGAAAAAGATTGTGTATTGTGATTGTGTAGATTCTGTATTTTTTAAATAATTAATGGCAGAAATCGATTCCCACAAGGTATATTAATACTCATAGTATATAAAGATATTGGTTCCGTATTGAGATTTGAGTTTGTAAACACGCCCCCATCATACACTAGAAATTCCCAGGACGAGGCACCCACTCGTATATCAAAAACTTCACTTCCCACTGCATCAAACTACTAATTACGCAATCCAGCATGACGTATTACAATTCGATGTCAAACCCTGACCACGTAACTCAAACTGAAATAGGAGCGCAGGGCGTGCACAGCCCGCCGCGGTCTATTTCCGGCCGTGACGTCACCTCCACACCCCCTGTGACGCAAGCCAGCTGAAACTTTTTAATTTTTTTTTTTCAAGCGCGTCTGGCATTGGCGTGCGGTGATGCGGTCGTAAGGTTCGTACCGATACGTAACCTACATCGCTTGACGTTTCACTTGATAGTTTGCCACTTTGATAAGTTTTAAATCGCTTCTACTTTTTTAACGAAGTGTAAGAAAAGTTCAAAGTTTTGTAAGAATGTTAGCATTATTTTTCTCTCGTGTTCACTACTCAAGTTGGGATAAAAAGTAAGTTATGATTGCAAATGGTTAGTAGATTCACAAGAAGGCTCTTTAAATGCACTCCAAAATATTAAAGTATTCATAAAGAATGTGAAAGCGACTGGTATCGTATAAATCTGACCCGCAAACAAATGGAGATGTTTTCTTCTTGTATTTTTCCGGTACAATTGCAGGTAGTTCTGATTAAAAGAACGGGTTGTCCATTCATTTGCAAGCACACAAACAGTTTCTTTTATTTATGGAACGGTGGCTTCTGGCTTTACGGAATGAACTCACTAGTATTAGTCTGATTAGACATGGTGCCACTAGTATAACAAAGACGAAATTCTGCTGAATTTTTCTTCTAAATTAAACAACCAAAATCGGTTTTCATGTATTGAGATATTCTCATAACTACGATCTACATTTTGGAAGAAAATTGCCTTCCAAAAACGCATCAGCATCTACCTAACCTTTTTCCAACTATATTGGTGTCAGTTTTACCAGTATCTTGACTTCGTATCTTACCTCCACCTCCTAGTTACTGAGCAATACGATACCCCTTCGTAAGACTGGCTGTCGGACTTTCGGGCTTCTGATGCTCCGTAAAGACTGTCAAAGATCCACGAATGACAGCCGGGACCAACAGCTTAAAGGGCTAAAAACGCAATGCTTATAAATTATAAATACCTGCATAAGAAACCTGTTATTATGAATTACTCGGCCCATACATTGCAAGATAATGAAGTTAAATACTTATCTGTCTGCTGACAAAGTGTACTCTCTCAAAACACAAGAGTTACAAAACGGCCCCCCTTACTAACAAAATCCCTCAAATGTTCCAGGTAGGTACGTAAGCATAAGTAACCGTGCAACTGCTTCTAAGGTCGACCATTACTTCCAAAAAAGTTATTTATTTCACTCACATACATTACATAAGTCCATATAAACACCCATAGTAGAAATAACCCACTAGGGCACATAAAAATTACTGTTTTACCTTAGCAAGGGCGTGGCTATGGCGGAGAGCACTCGGGCCTTCGCTCCGAGGCCTATTCTAGATAGCTTACTCCATCGTCCATTGCATTTGTAAGAAACTACTCTTAGTTGCTAATGAAGCCCTGGTATATTGGTTACGTACTTGGGTTAAAGATTACCGCCGTTTTTCTTTTTGAGGTTAAGTGATATCAATGACATGTGTGTACTTAATGTAACTCCAAACTGTTTCTCTCTGAGATCTCACTACTCCGTACGTAAGGAGCAACTATAAAATTAATTTCTTTTTTTGAGTGCTGAAAAAATTTAATTTTTAATCATTATTTATATACTAGCTGCACCCATCGGGTACCCATCAGTACCCGCGGTTTCACCCGCATAAGTCTCGATTTCGTAGGTATATCGGGATAAGAAGTATTCTTAGTCCTAACCTAGGTCATCCTCTACCCATGTGCCAAATTTCGTCTAAATCCATTCAGCCGTTTTAAACAAACGATAGCGTAACAAACAAACTCACTTTCGCATTTATAATATTAGTTAGGTTTTTTTTTTATGTTAGGATATTTAGGATTTTCACTTCAAGATAACATTTGTGTAGCCCTGGCTCACAACAACAATGTTTCATCTAATGCAAGATTAGCCTATCACCTGCAGTAATTTGTAGATCCATTCCACTAAATCCTGCCTGTTACGCCTGTCACTCACAAAGAACGTAGGAAATTCTCGTGTACCTATATTTTTATTTAAACACAGTGATGCTACTTGCCGGCAAAAAATAAGTAAGCAAAAAGTAAGTCACAACGAACTCTACAGGCTAGTAAGCAGTAGAGTTCCCTTAGCAAAGACAGTAACATCCATTAGACAGGACTGTTTAAAAAATCATGCATCTAAAATCTTACTTCAACATGAACTCGAAAGACAATAACCGCTGTGAAACAAAACACCCATGTAAGAAGAAAATAATATGGCTTTGGCCATTTTCGTTTACGTACAGCCAACCAATATAAGGGTCAAAACAATACTCAAGGGTACTTTAACCCCACAACAACATACCCCAATCTAAAATACAAATTACCTGCACAACAAAGTTGACAAAACAAATCTATAATTGTTTTCGGCCACCTGCAGTTTGTAAAGCCAAATGTTAATTACCATTAACAGTATTATGCCAAATCCCTTGATACGGATAGCCATAGCCTGTGTCCCGCGAGAAACTTTATCCCTATAAACAAATTAACTAAACATAAAAGCTTCCATAAAAGATCGTTTTACATCGCAAGTGTTAGAGGCCCGAAGGTAGCCGATGTGTGCCGATTTGCACCGATGATGTTTAAATTAACGACTTTTGTGGGTTTTGGTGATTGTTTTATTTTTTATTAAGGGTCCGATTATTCTTCTTCAGATCCCTTATGTAAAGGTTGACTGGTAGAAAATGCCTCAGACATTAAGCGTTTTCCCAACTATATTGGGGTCGCCTTCCAGTCTAATCGGATGCAGCTGAATACCAGTATTTTACATGGAGCGAGTGCCTTCTGACCTCCACAACCCAGTAACTGAGTAATACGATACCCCAAGGGGTATCGGGGGGTTGGGGGGGGGTCTTACCAAGGTAAGACTGGTTGTCAGATTTTCGACTGACGACCCGTAACGACTTTCAAAGATCCACGAATGACAGCCGGGACCAACGGCTTAACGTGCTTTCCGAGGCACAGAGGAGTCTCGGTATGTAAAGATGGTCATCCATGGTAGTCGTGGATTGCACTATCTATAATAAATAAATAAACTTTTATTTGAAGAATAAATATGGCAGTTTGACACATTTTCTATACAAAAGCTTTCAAACCCTAATTTTTATCCTTCAGATTAAAGTTAACAGATAAAAATCGGTCCTTAGGAAATTAACTACTTACAAAAAAAAACGTAAATAACTGAAAGTCCTTTTTTCTATTGAAATTTGGACGGGACAACGTCTGTTGGGTCAGCTAGTAAGAAATTTAAGCGCGTTTTATTGCAAGTGTGTCCGAAGTGAGCCCTAACTGAATGGTCAGCAAAGAATAGCTATTTCCCTTGGCAAGGAACCGGCATAGATTTGCCGAGCTACCGGCCTCGGCTCGATCTCCATAGTAGTATGGAGATCGACCCATACTACTAAGAGAAGAATAAGGTGTAATGTACGATATATTTTAGTTATAATCATTTCCACCTAATTTTTAATGTCCGGTCTCTTATATGCCTAAACCAAATGGATTTTATGTAACACTCTACAGTACAAACTGCAAAAAGATAGGAACTAACAGAAAGGTAACAAAATATATGCTGTCAAATATAACCGATAAATCTGCTCATTTCATTACCGACGCAGCAAAATAAATAGCTTACACATTAAAAATAAAACATTCAACAAATGACTGCAAATTACCGAGCTATTTCGTCAATACACTGTTCCACATTATCAGGCAATAAATCACAAGCGCTGGGCTGTAGGGTGAGACCGTGAGAGAGAAAAAATTTACAACTCAGTCGCACTTTATAGTGCGGTGTCGGGGATATGTTTTATGTGTCCGATTTCGTGTCAATGTGTCGGGTATTTGCATACCTTAGGCTCGATACAAGTATAGAAAATGATATTTTAGTCGAAAGCGAAAAAATTGCACTACGCCCACGTCCACGATAAATTTAATTTTTGATGTGTAACATATTTCCTCTTGCTTTCCTGCAATCGGATTGATTTCGTGAAAAGCAACGGAAGTGTGTAACAGGAACCCGAGGAATCGTGTGCTATTTGATTTGATCAATGAGCGCGCGCGGTGCTAGAGTCAGAAACGACCTTGACGATGTCCCCGCCCCTTTAATGTCGCTTATTACCTTAAAGTTGCTTCTAAGATTACCAAGGTGAATTGACAGATGTTAAACATCATATGCGACTACGTAAGGCTTGCTCGTTTTTCTATGATTCAAGCTGATGAATTATGTTTTTGGCACCTTTTCACTTAGTAACTGCAGCTGTTTAGAAGTTGGGAGTATCTAAAAAAATATTATCTAGAGAAAGGAGCCATATAATTTGGAATATCTTTAATAGCTGTTTTAATTACTATAAATATCATTATTCCTTATCTAGCAATAATTTCCCCCAACTTTCGCATTCAAACTCCAAATCCCTGTCTGACCCACTCAGGGCTGACGTTTCCTAAAATTCTTTCAGGGTAAGCAAATCTGTTCTGTAGGTTAGTTAAGATAAAAATCAGCATTTCAAGTATAACATACAAGTACAATCAACAATATATATAAGGGCAGTTATAAACGTACCTACGTCAGGTGAATAACCAAGACGGATCAAAACTTTGATTAACTCAAAATGACTTTGTTGTATAAAATGTAGATTGATTTGACTTTAAATTGGATATTTACTCTATGAGTTCAATGTTCTTTGACCTTTTTAACTGAGAAAATATTGTTTTAAGCAGTTTTTAGGGTTCCATACATCCGAATGTAAAAACAGAACCCTTATAGGATCACTCTTGTGTCTGTTCGTCCGTCTGTCACAGCCAATTTGCTCCGAATCTAATGGACCGATTGACTTGAAATTCAGTACACTTATGTGCAGTAACCCAAATATGGTAAAGGAATTAATTTTGAATAAGAAAAAGTTTTAAAAGGTTTTGCAAACTGTACCGTGGGACACATCAAACGAAAGGGCTTACCGTGAGGGTCTCATTTTTTTTTTTATTAAGTTCGTTATGAAAATAGTTGAAAATTGACCATTGCTCTTTAACAACTGAGCCAAACATTTTTAAAAAAAGTACAGAAAATAGTTCTATACAATTTATAGAACTCTACAGGAAAACCTATGTTCTAAAATAATACTCGTATGGCAAATCTCTCAATAATGTGCGTTCAAACTTACATTTGCAGTTGGAATGTATGGGAGAAAATGTTTTTCAACCACAATGTTAAGTTTTTTCATGATATAAATTCATCCCAACTACGGAACCCTTGATTGTGCGCGGTCCGACACGCACTTGGCCGGTTTTTATTTATAAACTGTTCGTTGAGTTTGGCACAAAATTTTGCTACAAAAAACTTGTATGTACTTCGAAAACAAAGGCGTATGAAAACCTTATATTTAACCAGTCAACCAATGGTAGCAACGTCATAGAATTTTACGTGAAATATATTTTATACGAATTCGTATTGTTAAAAACTGAATTCGTTTTAGTTTCAATTCTCCACATAAAAGCGTTGAATAAATAAAATCCAGCCTCGATGGCTATCATGTTACATACGAAGGCAATATAAAAATTGCAATTTGGCGTTTTGTCTCAAAATATCTTTAATGGAATCTATGTATTTATATTTTGAACGGTTTTACTGTGGATAAGATTTATTTCGACCTCTAGAGTACATTTTACTACCCACAATAATAAATCTCCAATGTATGTCAACTCTAAATCCCCAAGGAGTACTAATAATATTTATTTCAAATTTTGCCCGGCGTAGCTATATTTCGTAGCTTGTCGTAGCTTCGTAGCGGCAATAACACGTAGCGTGCTACGAAGGAATACTCCGAGCGTAATGTCAAAATGATACGTTTAATAATTCCTCCTACATACTACTTTGCGCGTTTGCATCCAGATGTAGTATAATAAAGAGTTATTTGATATTATGTGTAATTTATTACTTCATAACACATACACACATACATCACGCCTGTACTCCCCGAAGGGTTAGGCAGAGGTGAACTGACTGGTGGTGACTCTATATATGTATTAGAATAATAATATGTATTCGTGGATGGGTGACCATCCATCACTTATCGATCCCGGCTGTCATTTATATATCTTTGACAGCCGTTGAGGGTAGTCAGTAGCACAAAAGTCTGACAACCAGTCTTACCAAGGGCTATCGTGTTACCTAGTAGGTAACTGGGTTGTGGAGGTCAGATATGTAGTCGCTCCATGTAAAATACTGGTATTCAGCTGCATCCGGTTGGACTGTAAGCCGACCCCAACCTAGTTGGGAAAAGGCTAGGCAGATTGATTGAAGACAAAAATATTGGATCCTCCATTCCTTCTGACAAGTAACGTGATTTGGTAAAAATTCCCTCATTTTCTTTAATTAAAGCAGTCTCGTAGGGGGTAGGAGAGATCGTTAACAAGCATTACTCATTTACATTGCCTGTTAGTTTTCCATATCCATCAATAACGGCTGAAACTAAACTTAACAAGTCAACGATCAAATTGGCAGCTACACTGTATCATCACTTTATGTATCACTTTTCAGGTGGAATCGAACTCTGCAGAGACATACTGTACCTATGATGATTGGTTATCTCCTCTTTTACTAAGATAATATATTTTGACGAGTGGGAAGTCGGTAGTACCCAGAAAATATAGAAGTCAGTAGGTACATCTTCATTTTGCCAAACAACTGTTAATAATATGTTATATTATACTAATACCAAATTATGTATTTCGGGAGTAAAAACTAAGGTTACAATACAGCGTTGGGTTTAAAAAAAAAAGTTTATTTTTTCATGTTCTTTTTTATGCTATAGAACAGCAAAATCCGTTTTTAGAAAAGCATGTTTTGTAAGGAAGAGGGTTTTGTAAATCCCGTTTTTACAGAAATTCATTCGTAGTAGAAGCAATCATTAACATTTCAAAGAATAAATATCAATAATTGAACGAATCCTTACCTATGTCAATTACCGAAGCGACTCCGAAGATACCCATCATGATTAATATTAATAATTTATAGTGAATTATTAATTTGGTTCCCTTCATCCGTGGACCGTTTTTTTTATTAATTTCATGTTATTTATAAGGGTTTAGGGCTCATCTAGGATTATAATATAAAATTATGGGCCTATAAGTAACAGTCAACTACTGGACATAAATTACTTTTTATCAGCTCACTCTGATACTTGCATAGTAACTAGGTATTGGTATTAATTTATAGGATGTCATCAATCATTCATCTAGGAATAAACTCAAAATCTTCTTGTCAGCTACAATCAATGTCAAAAACTTGGCAACAATGTAGGTACAAATTAGAGGTTTTGGTAGATTGTCACTTTAAAATATAGCCTTCTGTTTTCGTACGGAGCCCTATAACCATAAGGCATTTTAAATGTACGTTAAAATACGTGGTTATAAATTAAATAGAGCAAACAAATTAGACACGTGTTTGAAATATACAATTCATCATACGAGATTTTAGAAGGGGCAGAGATTTTAGAAGCTAGATAGCATATTTCTGTCGAACACAAAATCCTGTAGTTAGAGACACGTGATCAAAGCAAATAATTTTCATATTTTCCCGTTTCTCTAGGCAAATACGCATCCGGAGTGTTACCGACAGCTTTCATTAGCTGCGACTGCTACAAATGACATACAACTCGTCTATAGTGCTACGATGCGCTACGAAGTGCTACAAAACGCTACGAAGGGCTACGTACTTATTCCGTACGTAGTTCACCGTATCTATAAATGTAAATGAAGATATCAAGCTCCCCACGCTCACCGCGCTCCTACTGCCGCCAAACTTTACCAATATCGCCTTTAATTCAAGATGCTATCTCAAAATTAATTAGAAACTGTTTGCTTTATATTCCAGAGCACACACCTTGCCCTACACTTTCATATTGTACCTTTCGACGATATTGGATTCCTTCGCGCGTAATCACCGTCCACCATCCTAACCTAATATTTCTATCTGCGACCATATTATGTATATCCTAGTTGTGCGCGACGGAACCCAGCTCAGATTGAGGACGTGTGTACACCGTACCTAGACGTCACGCGCATTCACCCGTAAATATTAACGGATCGGAGCGCACCGTGTAAGCGATCTGTTTTCAATCAGGCTTCAGCAGCGCATGCCTGGCTGCCGCAGGTAGTGCTGGTGTCCTGCCGGGCCGGCGTCGGCTCGGTGGCGACTCACTATCACTGGTCTCAGATACTGACCGAAAGCTCAAGGCGGCAGCGCCGCGCGTGGCGGCGCGGGGGAGAAGGGGGCCGGTGTCCACACCACAACACTTCACTCACACGGCAGCGCGTCGAGCCCGCTCGCGCGTGCACGCGTCGCGCAACATGGCCGTGCCCGTGCCAGCGTGCAGCTATCGACCGCGAGCCGGCCGCGCGCCGCCCAGCGACTGACGCGGGAGCCGTGCGCGCGCACCGGCCTCTACCCGCCCGTGCCTCGCACACCCCCGCCCCAGGCCGCGCACTGTGCGAGCGGGCGAGCCTTCCCCAGCAACTTTGTACGCTTCTTGGAAAATCCCGCGTTAGAACTCGCTTTTAACTGATTCCGTCGACCTAAAGCAAACAACTCTGTGGTTCGTACCTAACCACCTTCGCCTGCTAGCGAACTTTCAAAGCTTTGCCCTCATTCTGAAAACCTGCATTAGAGCAGTGATATTGCTATACGATCCAAACGCCAAAATACATACTATAGGAAATAGGAATACAAAAAGCCCATCGGAATAATCCAATACGTCTCCGGTGAAACCTGAAACGATAATTACAAACGTCACCCGACGCACACCCCCGTAGCGCCCCAGTGGCGTGTCCCCTTGCTCCACAACAAGTCCGCGAGGCGTCGCTCTCGTGTTT
Organism: Xanthia togata; assembly: GCA_963853775.1. Lineage (NCBI taxonomy): Eukaryota > Metazoa > Arthropoda > Insecta > Lepidoptera > Noctuidae > Xanthia > Xanthia togata. The sequence continues at coordinate 2,075,127 of OY970802.1, read as the reverse complement.
ATTTTCGGCTGCGGCCGCTGTGCGAGAGCGCCGCGTGCCCGCCCGTTGCCATGACAACGCGCCCCAGACGCCCCCGAAGCCTCCCGAAGCGCGACGGAACGACACGAATGAAGATCTGAAGTATGAAACTGGCGTACGAATAGAGCTGGATTTTTGAATGTGGATCGACGTGAATTTACTGAGACTTTACTGTAATCCATCAGAGGAGGGCTGCGAAGAGTCTGAACCTAGAATAATAAATAAAGTGTTCTGCTGAGGGATAAGACTAAGCCGAGGATGTCATTGAGCGCATTACCGCGAACTTTGCCCTGACAGCTTCTCGCATTTATATACACTTTCGAGCTCGTCGCACGTACCGAATGAACATTACTTATAAAACGTATTGTCTGAATATTAAACCCTAACTATAAGTATTTCGTATAGACATAAGAAAAAATCTTTATTTTTTCGTTTCAGAATTATTTTACGACTGAGGTCCCATTTTTTTTCCGAATATCTATCTATTTTTTGTCTAGTGACAAGAGGTCACTGACCCGGGCCACATTACAGAACCACGTGCACTTTTCCCAGGTTATAAAAGTCAGTTCAATACATGTAGGTAAGTATAATTTGAGTCTGCCTATCCACCCACCTCACTGCATAGTACCTACCTACCTTGTGGTGCAAAGTAAATTTCCCAGTAAAATCCTCTTTACTCCACCCTTGGGGAGGTATAGCAAAAATAAAAACAATAATAACATTAATTTATCAAAAAATAAGAATACCAAAGATATTAGAAGTAAAAAGACGTAGATAGGTTACCTACCTAACATTCTATCTTCAAAAACGGCACTATGTCACACTATTATATGACACGTGGAAGTAGGATGGCATGTCGTAATTATCGGGAGCGAAAAAGAGACAAAACGAAGAAAATGTGGCTAATTAGCCAACTTTTGACGTGCCACTTGCGGAACGTTTATAACCTATCTACCTCTTTTTACATATAATATCATTGAAGAATACAATATGTACATGTATGGACATGTTCGGTAAAACACAAACTAAGCATCGCTTGTATCCTGTGGCTCAGGAGTGCGAATTTAACGTGTTGGTTTTAGAATGTTAGATCGTAAACAAGAAATGAGAGTTCAAATAAAATAAAACATTAGTCAGATTCTGAACACAAAGAGATTTAAGGATTACCTATGATGATTTTATTGGAAATTTGGTAGGACAGGCAGCAACTATCTCCTGTCTGATAATGAATAATCTGCGGTTATGATTACAAAAAATATGTGAAAAGCTCAAATAGCTGGACTGTTGAACAATCTCAGACGACGGTTAGCGATTCCCATTCATAAATTCTGGAGACGAAGTCATTAGCTCAACATTATCAATTGTTTCAGAAATATCTGCCTTCTCCCGATTTCTATTCGAGTTTCTTCTGAGTGTTGCATTGTATTGCATCGTAGTACCCATTTGTGTAAATTAGTAACGCCATTTTTCTATAAGTACTCAAAGAGATCGGCCTTGATATGACATTGGATTAAATAGATTCCTCACATTTTCTCACATAGGTTGTTTTTGTTTTTTATCGGTTACGCAGTGATATTGTTACAATATTAGTTAAACTTTCTGGCCACAGAGTTTCCGGTGAACTGTGTAGCGAACGTTTAATAAAGAAGGCAAATAATAATAATAATGAGAGCAAGGAGCTTCACGGGCGCTTCTATCGGGCTCTTCATGAGCCTGGTGTAGATTTCCTATCGACCGTTTTGGTAACCGTTCCGGGGAAACTTAAGGTTTCGTCTGTGCAATTATGGACGAAGTTATCTTGACGAATAACTACCGGAGACATATTATTATGAGGGACGGGACGGTTGACGTGTGTCGGGCATGCCACCGTCCGTGTGAGTCCATCGAGTCCATCAGACATATTATCTCTGGTTGTTCTCGTCTGGCTAACGGCGAGTACTTGCACAGGCATAAGCAAGTGGCCAGGATTATTCACCAGCAGCTTGCTTTGACTGCACGGTTGGCCCAGTGTTAAGCGATTGACGCGGGTTCGATTCCCGCACGGAAAAAATATTTGTATGACCTACAATTAGTTGTTCCAGGTCTGGCTGTTTGTGTATGTGAGTTTAGTAGTAGTTAGTAGGAGCAATTCCAATTGTGGAGAAACGTTTAATATGTATATATATATATACATATAAACTTTTGGATTCTGAGGTACCGTACTACAAGTATGTGCCCGACCCAGTTAATTCTCGAAAATGACCATGTCACGCTGTATTCGGATCGGTCTATCATTATTGACGGGACTTATTGTTGCCAATAAGCCTGATATAATGGTGATAGACTGATAAGCGCGCCGCGCAATGATAGTCGATGTTACCATTCCACATGACGAGAACCTCGTGAAAGCTGAGAAATAGGTTTTTTTATTTTTTATAGAACGTTGCCCCACCCTAGGAATTTCTCCTGTATTGTGGGTGCGTTTCAATATCTCGACTTAACACACAAGGTTTTCGACATGTGGAATATGTGTTCGGCTATCATTGTGCCGATGTCGTAACGGCAAATGGCCGAAAGCCTCGACCAACATCTCTCGAGGCTCTCGTTAGGCGGTTGGATCAAGGGTCTAATTCGCTTCGTGATGCGCTTTGTGAGGTGGGCGTTCTCGGGAACTAATATTAGCTCTCGAGAATATGAATCCCATGTTGCAGAGCGCATCGACTTACTGAAGCAGAAAGTTTATGCATGGGCAACCCGTATCCGTCAGTATAGGCAAAGAGTGGATCGGTACACTCTGAACCGCATGTTCCAGAACGATGAAAGGTGGGTATAAGTACAGAGCATGGGAGCGGCCCACTGCCAATCAAGGAGTGACTGACTCGCGTCCACCGGATAATGATGCCATGAGTCCTTTTTGGCAAAGCATTTGGTCGATTCCCGTCAGTTACACTGAAGGTGATTGGATGCATGTTGTTAAGCAGGCGTGTGATTCAATTCCAGACATGGAAGCCATTATTATTAGTCCTCTGGGTGTGGCCCGTACAGTCCGTCCGTTGCCTAACTGGAAATCACCAGAACCAGACGGACTGCACAATTTCTGGCTTAAATGGCTACAAAGGTCACACGCCTGCTTAGCCTCGTAATTTCAGTCATCTTTAGAGACTGGGTCGCTACCACTGTTATTTACGACAGGAGTTACTCACCCACCTGCTCCATAAATCTGGTAGTAATGCGGAACCTAAAAACTATAGACCAATGTATGTTTGCTGACGATCTATAAAGTTCTTACATCCATTCTTAAAGCAAAAATTGTACACCATATTGAAACAACTCAATTATGTCTGTCATAGAATGGATGTAGGAATGGGTCCCGCGGTACTAAGGAACTGCTCCTTACATGACCATAAGCCAACAGGTTCGTAAATCCCGGAAGGATTTGTCGACATGTTGGATAGATTATAAGAAGGCCTATGGACTCGCTGCTACATTCATGGCTCATGAGGGTGCTGGAGTTGTACAAGATAGATGTAAATCTACGCATCTTCCTGATGTCATGTATGGGGCAATGGAGGACGGTCCTTTTCTATCTAGGACGTCAACAGAGCCGGGTATCTATGAACCGATGAGGATTGAACGGGGAATATTTCAGAGCGATAGTTTGAGTCCGCTTTGGTTTTGCTTAGCCTTGAATCCTCTAAGCACACTGCTGGAGGACTCAGGTCTAGGCTACCGGTTGAGAAGAGGTGGTCAGGTGATATCTCACCTCCTTTACATGGATGACTTGAAACTCTTTGCCCCCAACCATTTGCGACTGATGGAGCTACTGAAGGTAACAGAAACGTTCATTAGCGCCATCAGGATGGAATTTGGTGTAGACAAATGTGTAGTCATGCATGTAAAGCGAGGAGGATGATATGGAATCCGTGGGAACCCAGCTCTCGGATTCTATACACCATAGATCCATCTCCTCAACCGAAATCTCCAAGTATTTGGATAAGTCGGAAGTATTAGGCATCATGTTGCCGACATGAAACAATTGTTGAGGGATGATCGCCTGAATAAAGTATTTAATAGTCTTTTATCAGACGGAAACAATATTATTCTTTCGGCATACTCAAATGGACTCAAGATGGAACTTGACGCTCTGGTTATGAAGGTCCGTACATGACGGCAAATCGGATGCATCACTCACGGTCATAAGTGATGAGACTGTAAATCCCGAGTAAGTACGGGGGTCGAGGTTTCATAAATGCTAAAACCCTCCACAACCGCGAGATGTGCAGTCTCTGGGTTTTTTTTGTTTTTGTTTTAACATTTGAATTACATGTAACAACTAATGGATAGTGGTCTGACCAATACACATCATACTTTACATTATATATTATATTCTACAACACACGGCCACGAGGCCCTTGTGACAATACAATGGTCTAGCCATCTACGCCACCCGTGTGCCTTACTATTGAAAGTGAAAGTATCGGACGATAAACAGTTTATTAGTGTCTGCACGTATTCACATCCCTGTTCCGCACATCTGGATGTGCATTTACGTCTCCGAGAATGAAAACATTTTCAACACTACTTTCCTCAATAATAGCACTAATCGCACTTAGGCAGTCTGTGAACTCAGGTACGTTCTCAGCACAGTCCGTAGGCATATAAACACTAACAACCAGCACGGGCCAATCGTTTGTAGAAATACGAATAGCCGATAGGCGTGGGTATGCACACTATACCACTGACACAAACTGGAATACAGATTTACGCCATAAGAACGCCACCCCTCCAAAGTGTCTCTTGAGCATACCTACACCTGGTGTCCACCGCAAAGGTCCCAGTGCTGCCAGTCTTTGTGAGTGTAAGACAGTTGACAGGACACATGGCAGCAGCCATGTCTCCTGTAAGGCAATGATGTCTGCAAAATCGCATCTGTGCTTTAAGGTATAACATGCAGTTAAATGTTACCATAGTAGCATTCGCATAGTGGAAATATTTATTTTCTTCTCATCATAAACTTGTTTGTACGGCATAAAGCGACAACATGTCACTCCGTCCGGCAAAATCTCATCATTTATTTGTGATACATATACTGTGAACATTTCACAAGTTCGGTAGACATTTTTATTCTGCACCCGTTCGCTTACGCGTCCGGGCAGACGCTCGCAAAATATTTCCGAACGAAATGTATAGTGTCACTGACAAACAACTTCAGCTGCTTTATAATCTGTGGTGCACGAATTATAGGTTATGTCGGAAATGTTTTGTTAGAAAAAATCAGATTAACTTATCCAACTTAAAGAAACGATAACACTGTAATTATGGCTCTCATAAGAGCAGGCTTGCAAAGACTCGCAAATGTATTAAATGGAGGACAAGGTATGAATTCAAACAATTTAAAAAAAATGCAAGCTTATCTTCAGTGTTATTTTTGTTATGTAAAGTGTTTTTACATTACAGCGGGTGTACTGTCAAGATTTATAACCAACCTAGCTCCTATAGAGTCCAAAACTGTCCCAGAAACGACAAAAGACGTGATAGCAGAATGCAATAACCTGATCGCACAGAATGCATCAAGAAACTTTGCCATCGTCCACCTACTGGGTAAACAATGGCGCGTGTCTGACGGGGACCTTCTCGTCATCGAAGGGTTCTGGCCTCCCACCATCGGGGACAAGATCAAACTCGACAAAGTCTTACTAGCTGGTACAAAAGATTTTTCCCTCATTGGCCGACCTATAGTACAGTCTGGTCTAGTGGATGTGACAGCAACAGTAATTTCTAAGGGCCTATCACACACCAGAACGCATTTCAAAAAGAAGAGGAGGAAGCAGTACATGAGAATCAACTTCCAAAGAGCACCACAAACCATTTTGAGAATAAACTCTGTGGAGATTGCCAGTAAGATCAATGAAGCACCTAAGAATGTTTTCTAGTTGTATGTTTAAGTAATTAATAAATGTTAGAGTTTATGAAAGTGGTATTTATTCTAAAAACTGTCAGTTTAAAAACAATCAAAATCATTTTTTAAATATTTAATTTTATTTCTAAGCTTATGATGTCCACATATTATAAACTACTTAATTTAACATTATCACAGTACTCTTGAAATGTAACCTTATGTTCCTCTTTCAGAAACCTTTTCATGCCTTTGAATAAATACAACATTTTGTTATTTTCAAATAAATTAGATAAAATCTTTAAAAAGACTTCATATTCACCACTTTTCTTGTAAGCTGAAATGGATAATTGGAACTCCTTGTATTGTTCAGCTTGTAAAAGAACTTTTATTTCTTTTACAAAATCTATTAATGATGCAGGAGGTACTTTCTCAACTGTTCTTGACTGATTTTCGCTAGATTTCTCACCATTCAAGTTTTCTTCAAACCCAAAAGGCTTTATCTTCAACTTTTTCTTTTTTACCATATTATTTGCTAAGGCGATATCTGCAGCTCTCTTGTGGATAGTTACTAAAGACTGTGACTGAGACTGCTGAGTGTCATCTTGGTCTATAGCACTGAAGAGATCCTTTGTAGTATTTGGCTTAAATTCATTGACATAGGCGGAAGCTTTTGCATTTTTATAAAAATCCATTGAAAAATCTGCATAAACCTCATTTGAGTTAGGATATTGGCTTACTGACTTTTTATTTGATGATTTTGATACAACTCTTGTGTTAGAAACTGGAAAAGCTACACCACTAACATGCATTGGCCCAGAATCTCTGTCTCGACCTCCAGACTCATTTGGAAGCAGGGGTTTCAGTCTGGGAGCAGGTAAAGTTGATTCAGCATTTTTGAAAAATCTACAGACTTCACTTACTGTTTCCCCAAACTTATTTGAGACATTGATATGGTCTCTCAGCCATGCAGATAACTGGTTTTTCAATTTAGGACTATTAAACCTACTGTCACAAAGTAAAATTGCACCATAATCATTTTGATGTCTTATGACTCTGCCAATAGCTTGGTTAACAGCTCTTGTTGCTTCTAATGAATACCATTCATCCCCTGATAAGAATTGCTTATCCTTGATTCTCAGCTCTTCCAAATATTTCTTCTTCAGAATGATTCTTGGGTCTTTTAATGGTGGAAATGGTAATCCTGTTATGATTACTGCTCTGCCATTCATGTCAGCAAAGTCTAGACCTTCAGACACTTTTCCTCTGCACACAGCCATAAAGCATGCTCCTCTTGTACTAGGATCACTTATTTTACTATAATAGTCACTTATTATTGCATTGAAAGTATCCTTGCGCTGAGGTTCAACAAATATGGGCTTTATATTATTTATACTTGACCAGATCCCTTCATTTTGCCATGCCTCTTGACACTTTGCCATAATAGGGTAAGATGGGAAAAATACTAGCAGACCATCAGGAATGACACGGCAGAAGCTAAGTATTGTTCTACCCAAGGATGAAAGATATTTAGGGTTATCTCTGTTCTGATAATTAGAATTTAACATCACACCATCTGGACCTTGACTCATTATTTTAACACATATTTGGTTAGACTTCACTATGTGGGGATTTTCCAACTGGACTCCTATTGGGATGCCCAGTTCAGATGTTAGAGGTTTTAATGGGGCTAAGGTTCCACTTGTTAATATGATACTTCTAACATTCTGTTCCATTAGTTGCTTCATTCCAAAACCTGGACTGAAACACCAATAGCTTAGAACTCTTTCAGCCGTTTTAGAGTTGGCAGTTTTTAGAGCTCCCCAACTATCTGTCTTTTTATTCTTTTTATCTTCTATTTGAATATGAACTTTGTAGCACATTTTAACTCTCTCTTTATAAGCATGTGTTGTTCCACTGAACACAACATTTAATAAATCTACTATTTTCTGCAAACCAACTCCTTTTCGCTGAAAAGGTGAAGCACTAGCTGTTGACAAGTACTGTATGAGATTCTCAATCATAGTGATCACTGCCATTTGATTATGATCTCTGATCTCTGCTTTTGAAAGCAACTCAAATATATATCCACCAGGGTAAGTGCTACCTTCATTACCAACAGAAATCTCATCAATGGCTTTTTCAAATGCCAGCATCATTTCTTTTAAAACACACAAATCCTCACAAGTAAAATCTTTTGGCTGGTTGTCCACTGTCATATCCATTTGATCTTCATTACCTGCTGTATCACCAAAAGACCTCATTACATGTGTAATCTCATCAATACATAAAGCAACATCTGTTGTCCGAATCTGCAAGGATGCTGACTCTTCACACATCTTCTCTACATTGTGTGCTTCATCTAAAATAATAATATTATTCAGGAGTTCTACTCCATTAGCTCTCCTTGATTTTGGATCTAGGATATAATTGTAAGGCATAAATATAATATCAGCTTCCTGTTTTAATTCTTTTGATAAATAATATGGACAACACTTCAGCTTTTTTCCTACTGTTACTAAATCTTCTATGTCTAATATTTCATCACCTTTCACAGCCCTGTCTTCTTTCTTTGATTCAACATTGTTATAAAAGTGACAAGTTCTTGATTTCACTCTCAACTGGCACATATGCACTTTGTTCATATTATTGGTTTCTTTAGACACTTCTGGGTGGATGCACATCTGGTCTCTTGAACCCAAAACAGTAGCTTTCACATGCCTGTAACTGGACCTCTTCAACTCTTGCATAGCCTGTGTCAACTGCGAGTGGGTTCTTGATGAATAAATTATTTTCGGCATTCCCCACGACGTGCTATCTTTTGATTTCCCAGCTCCAGACTTTAATGTGTCTTTTAGAGCTCCACTGAAATTGCTGTGCTCCAAAAAATTGCCTACTTGTGCATTCATTTGCAACTGGGCCTTTTTAACTAGTAACCAAGCTAATGACGAACATAGTAAGGATAAAGTCTTTCCGGTACCTGTGGGGGACTCCAGCAAAGCATTGGTATTGTTCTGCAGGCTTTCAATCACTCGCTCCATGTAGACCTTCTGAACTTCATACGGTTCAAATGGAAAGTTGACCGGTATACCACATATCATTACTTCAGGCATTGTTATTGATTGTATTATAACTATAAACTAAGTGTAAACAAGTCCGAGAGATTCTTCAGTAAAATTGACATTATGCCATCGACCTGATGTCATTTTTGCCGCCAACCAAGCTATAGGCGCGTTCGAGATCAAAAACTTTTCTCATCGATTCAAAATGTCTCTCACAAAATCGTTCATTACAAACTAAAGGTTCACTCAATGATTCTGAATGATAAATGACATCAAATATCAATTAGAAGAGAACATTATATACTCTTAACTCTAGGGAGTCAATTTAACTTACTAATTTAACTTTATGCCAGGAAAATCATTACTTTATAAAAAAAACAAAACCAATATTCAAATCATATAATTGACACTTTACGAACGCATCGCAATTTACTGTCAACCATATGTTTATTCTAACCTAGATTGTGTTGTTCAAAAATATAATTGAGTGTTACCCATTTTTCTTTGTTTATTTTATGAAATAAATGATAAAACAATGAAAGTTAGTGTGGAGCAAGTGTATACCTCCGTGGGGTGTAATCGCACTCCGGAGATAATCGACTGGAATGGACAGGGAATAATTTGTTTTGGTGCGACCAACTCTGTTGTTATTTATGATACGGTGAGAATATTTGTTTTTAAAGCTTCTATGGTCTTTTAATGAATAAAAGCTGGATTTTAATGTGTTCAAGACACCACTGGTATCACACAGAAGAAAATAAACTACAATGTCAGATACGATAACTTGTGCACACTTATGATTTCTAAATTTTTTCTCTATTTCAGAATCTCAAAGGCAAAGACGCTCTAAAAGTTCTCAGCCACCATCTCTCACAAGTAAACACAGTAAAATGGCTCTGCAAACCAGACGGTACCTGTACTGAACTGATCTCCGGTTCAGCGGACAAAACTGCAGCAATATGGTCATTGGTAGATGGAGTTTGGAAAGTAACGAACAGTCTTGCAGGACATACGGATGGTGTTACATGTATTCATGGGACTTATAATGGAGATGAGCTGCTGGTTTATACTGGATCCATTGATTCTACTGTTCGAGTTTGGGAGAGGAAAGATGGTAAATATTAGACATTTATATTGCTTTAAAATTGAGCTTTCTTAGTAATATTTAATACTAAGAAAGCTCAATTTATAAGCAATGTTTTCAATGCTAATTATGTAGCTGCATTGCCATGGCCAAAATGTTACCATAATTCACTGCTTAATCGCTGGGACACATAGCCATGGTTGTGGTTGCATGATCTTCTAAATTCTTTTAATTATTCGAAAGGAGAGCGCGAGACATTTGCCCTGCAGTGGGACATAATAAATAAATGCTTTACCATAGCCCATTTATTACATGGCAATAAAAAAATTCATAAAATTACCGGAACAAATAAAAGAAGAAACCAAATTCAATACATTTTACAGGAAATTAAAAGAATATCTAACACAAAAATGCTTTTACTCGGCCGCAGACTACCTAGAACAAAATATTTACTATGATTTTTAGATTAATAATTACATACATTTAAAACGCACACATACTCATAAATAAATTTTTTGACGTGAAAACTTCATTAGCGGTGTTGTGCACTTTTTTTGTGATGGGTAAAAAATTTTAAACTCGCGTCAGGACACGTGACCTGATTGAAAATTCGTAAGACGGAGGGAGAGTAGACCAGTGCAAAATGACTCCCTAAACATTCCAAAATATGAAAAATGCACAATGTCAATATTCAAGTTTTCACTTCTGCCGGCACTCCCGAAGTGCAACCCGTTTTTTTAATTTTTATAACTTGTTTGACTTTTTTCAGGACCATTAACGGCAACATTATAATATAATAATAAAATTATTTATTGCAGTGCCCTAACCGGGTTTCATGTTGGAACTTACTTATATTGTAACAACTAAGTGTACACATGAATGCAATAAATAATTTTAATTTGAATAAAATAAACAAAAAAAAATATACACAGTAGTCAATCAAAATTATTACCACTCTTTTCAGGTATAACAGCCCTCAAACAAACAATAAGTCTGAACTCCGGTCTCTGCCTGACGATGCATGCACACATCTTACCAACAACACAGAAGCCCATACTGTTCTGTGCACTAGATGATCATAAGATACACATGTTTGTTGGTGAGGAGTACCACAGGGTTCATACCCTGACTGGTCATGACGACTGGGTGAGGGGCTTGGATGTCCAAAATATTGGTGAGTGAGAAACATAATTTTGGAAATTTTTCTTTGATAATACTCGTGCAAGTTCCTGTAAAACATGGAATACTAAATAACAACATCTTAATCTATTTTGAATTTCACAAATGTGGGGAGTAATTATTTTACTACGACAAACAAACAGTGTATGTTCTTTAATATAAGCCAAGCTACTAGCACAGCGACCCTAGCTAAGTAGCTAGCTCTTACATAAGAAAAATGTTGCAGTGGCAAAAAAAAATACAAATTATTCAGTGGCAACAAATTTTACAAATGATAATGCAACCCTAAAGCTGAAGATCAACCAACACAAAATAATTTTACTATGAAAAAAGAAAAATAGACCTTTAAAACTTAAAAAGGTGTTCAGAAGATAATACGAATAAAAGAATTTAATTATTAATTTATATAATAAAATTAAATAATACGACATTTTTGGCTCCAATTACCTTTTCGAACAATTTACTAATTCCACAGACAACTCAACAATACTACTAGCATCAGCCTCCCAAGACACATACATCCGTCTGTGGCGCATCGAGAAGCACGTAGACCAGCAGGTCACTAAGGGCATCAAGGTGGAACAGAAAGTGTTCCCAGCGTACGGAGAGGACTGGTCAGTGAAATTGGAAGCGGTACTGGCTGGACATGAAGGATGGGTTTATGGGGTGCAGTGGCAGCAACCTAGTGTTGGAGGTGGGTGGAAAAATGATAGCAAATGTAGCATATTTTATAGCTTTCAAATATTTCGAATTTATAAAGTTTTCAATACTTTTTTTAACACCTCAAACCATACTAAATTACACACATATATATATACATAAACTCACGCCTTCTTCCCATGGGGGTAGGCAGAAACTACAGAATGCCACCTGCTACGATCCTTACATACTCCTTTTGCCTCTACTCAATACATACTAAATTAGTGTTAGGTAAGATATAAATTATTGCAATTCATAATAATTTTTAGGGTTCCGTACCTCGAAAGGAAAAAACGGAACCCATTATGGGATCACTTGTGTGTCTGTCTGTCCGTCCGTCCGTTTTTCCGCGCGGTCGCCTGTCCGCCCGTCCGTCTGTCACAGTCAATTTGCTCCGAATTTAATAGACATAAGTATTTCTGTGACACAAACACGGACGTGTAACGTAAATACATGAATTTTGAATATGGGGATAACTTTTGGCAAACAAAAAAATATTTTTAAAAAGTTTTGCGAAATGAACCGTGTCATATGAAAGCTTATTGCGAGGATCTCTAATACATTTTTTTTATAATATTTAAATAAATACTAAGTTAAAGATATTTACTAAGAATAAGAAAATAGATGAAATTTTAGGCTCAGTATTTTCGGAGTTAAAGGCCCCCCTTAACTCCGAAACTACTGAGCCTAAAATTAAAAAAAAAATACAGAGAGTAGTTCTATGCTTACAGATTACATAAAGACCTAGAATTCTATGGTCTTATAATAACATGGTAAATCACTCAATATTGTACGTATAGACTGTCTGTCAAATTTTCCCAATCAACTTTGAACATTATGCTTTAGTGATAAAGTTGAAAATCTATTAAAGAAATTTTACAGATTGAAGTAGGTTGATGTGCTGGCGTCTGTACAAACTTACATTTGCAGTTGGAATGTATGGGTAACATGTTTTTCAGCTACAGTGTTAACTTTGTTCTTGGGATACATTCATCCCAACTACGGAACCCTTCATTGTGCGTGATCCGACACGAACTTGGCCGGTTTTTTTAGTGCAATACAGACCGATATTTCGTAATTTAATGTAGTAACAAAATAAGCTCGCACAGTGGAGGTGGTACGACACATAGCTGGTTTTTACTGCAAATAAGATTTTTTTTCAGAAACCAGCAAGAAGCCCATCTACCGCCTTCTATCATCCTCCTTAGACAAGACAGTCATCATTTGGGAACCAGAATCATCCCCCAAACAGGGTGAGGGGGATGGCGCGTGGGTAGAACGAGTGAGAGTGGGGGAAGTGGGGGGAAACGGCCTGGGGTTCTATGGCAGCAAGTTTGGACCTAATGGGGACTCGTTTCTAGGACATGGGTATAATGGATCCTTTCATATTTGGGAGCAGTGTAAGGTTAGTCGAAACAATTATGTTTTATTGGGCTTCGGTAAATAAATAAGTAAATAATTGCGTTATTGCAATGACCTAAATAGATTTATTGTGTTAACTTTGAGTATTGGGGAAATTTATCTCCCTTAACTAAAGATTGATGATACCGATATACCATAGAATAATTATAATAAGATGAAGTGGATTTTATCCACTTCCTTTTTACAAGATGGTAATGAATATAAACTAAACATGAGTCAGATACATCAAAACGAATCTAAATTCAGATTTCAGTCAGAAACCGAATATAATCCGAACTAAACAAACTGATTTCACAAAAGCACTGCAAGGGTGGATTTGCGTAAGCAAGTATTTGTTTATGTTTTAATCGATGCACTTAAAACCGAATAATATTACTAGAGAAGTAGAGATCAGAGGCGGATTATCCCTAAGGCACGTGTCTGCCTAGGGTCGCGCGCAAAAAGGGGGGCGCGGCAGTTTAAGAACAAAATAAAAATTATGAACATTAAATTGATTGTGTAAGTAAGAATGCACACAATGTACACAACATAAAAGTAAAAATTCGAAAAGAGATTTCGGTAGACTGGCTAGCAGTCCGGGCGGCGCGAGCGGCCCGCGGCAGTCAACAAAAGAAATGGGCGGAACGATACTTCGCGCGTTTGCGTGTCATTGGCTAATGATTTATTTGCATTTCGGCCCGCATTATCCGGACATCCTTGTAGTCCACGTGGACTCCTCATAACTCTTTTGAATGCCATATTGCTACCGCGATAAGACTCATTTGAGAACGCCTAGTTTAGTTTGTTATAATAACATATTTGATGCCTGATGATACATATAGAATGGTAGTAGACCATGGTCTGAACAACGTTTGTTGTAACAAAACTGATTCAAATGTCACCGTGTATAACTATCTTATTGGTAAAATGGCAATAGTAATGGTTTGAGGTGGTGCCTGCAATGAGATCCGTACGCGAATTGGATCACATGTACAATTCGCGTCGAATAACTTTGCCGCTCTGAAGTAGGCTACAAATGACTGCGCAGTAGTTAATCTTACTTATTAAACAGTAGCGCGCATGCGCAACCTAACTTCAGAGCGGCAAAGTTATTTGACGCGAACTGTTGGTGAACGAGCGAATGTGCACATTTGCGTTCGATGCAATTATGCATTTTCGCTGAATTTTCGATGAACTCGAAGACCAGTTATGATGAATCCTTTATGAAACTTTGTTTATATCCAGGAGACAGGACAATGGCAATCATCAGTAGTATGCGGCGGCCACGTCAGTGCTGTCGAGGACGTGAGGTGGGAGCGAGAGGGAAGATACCTCATGAGTGTGTCTGCTGACCAGACCACCAGAGTCCATGCGCCGTGGAAGACAAGCAAAGGTTTTTTTTTTTAATATTTATATCCGATGTAAGATGTGCGCTCGAAGATAATACCCGCTTGCCAAAAAGTAAACTATTATAGATAGTGCAATCCACGACGACGCGCTCCGCTCCGTACTAAAGTACAGCTTACAGTACAGTAATCGCGGAGTGGGGCGCGCCGTCGTGGATTGCACTATCTATAACACGTGACTTGAAGATTTCCAGATTAGAAATATACCCCTTAATTCTGATGATTAAAGTTATGGCTGGCGGAGAAGGTACCTACGGCAGAGGATTTTATTAATTGAATTTAATACATATCCAAACGCAATAAGGAATATATTTCAATGCTCGGTGATCGAGCTTGGAGCATCGTTGCGCATTTTTAGCGAGCATTGCAATATATACCTTATTTCGAAAGGATAAGTATTAAATTCAATTGATACATTTAAAATCCTCTGCCGTCCCGTCTGCCGGTTTGTGCAGGCCCTTAAAAACATATGAATATATGGTTAAACAGTCGCTAATCATTACTTTACTCAGCCTTTTTTAGGGTTCCGTACCTAAACGGTAAAAACGGAACCCTATTACTAAGACTTTGCTGTCCGTCCGTCCGTCCGTCACCAGCTATGAACCGTGATAGTTAGACAGGTGAAATTTTCACAAATGATGTATTTCTGTTGCTGCTATAGCAACAAATACTAAAAACAGAATAAAATAAATATTTAAGTGGGGCTCCCATACAACAGACATGATTTTTTTGCCGCTTTTATAGATAATAGTACGGAACCCTTCGTGCGCGAGTCCGACTCGCAATTGGCCAGTTTTTTAGAACAATACTATTAAGCGCGTGAACAAGCTAAACCCCTTTCTACATCGATGGTATAACTTAGATTAATTCGTTATATTTTCTCTATTCATATCTCCAGGTAGCGAATGGCACGAAATAGCTCGTCCTCAAGTCCACGGGTACGACTTATCGTCTCTCGCGCTGATCAACAGCACGACCTTCGCATCAGCAGCAGAGGAGAAAGTTATTAGAGTGTTCAGAGCACCGCACAACTTTGTACATAACTTTAAGAATATTAGCGGAGAGGTCATTGAAGAAGATGGTAAAGGTAAGAAGTATTTGGACTTAAACATTATCCAGTATGTTATTTTCTGATTCGTAATTCTAATTACTGTTAAGTATATTGAACCGCCCAAAACTGAACAAGGTAAAAAAACGAGAAATGGACTGAAAAGGAGTAAGTATCCGCGTTCTGTTTCACTTTACTTTTCTCTGCCAAAACTAGTAAAAAGAAACATAATCCTACTAATATTATAAACGCGAAAGTTTGTGAGGATGGATGGATGCAGGGAAGGATGATTGTATCTCTTTTACGCAAAAACCACTGAACGGATTTGGATGAAATTTGGGGCACACAGATAGTTTATAACCTGGATTAACACATAGGATTTTTATCCCGACATCATCAGGGACCGAGACTTATGCGGGTCAAACCGCGGAACGCTGCTTGAAAGTGATTTTGTTATTAACGTTTTAGTTGCCTTCGGGTTTTTTGACTTTTTCAATGTTTTTAAACGAAATGG
Source organism: Xanthia togata (assembly GCA_963853775.1). Taxonomy (NCBI): domain Eukaryota; kingdom Metazoa; phylum Arthropoda; class Insecta; order Lepidoptera; family Noctuidae; genus Xanthia; species Xanthia togata. The sequence goes on along the minus strand of OY970802.1, from coordinate 2,058,841 downwards.
TATCACAAATAAAATGAAAAATTACTGTCGCCTCACTACACAGCAGACGCAGCAGTCTACTGCTGGACTTAAGCCACCATTCCCCCCCACTCGCCATGCCATATCTAGTTACTCATCATTTCAGCCGAAAGACGTCCACTGGTGGACAAAGGCCTCCCCCAAGCACCGCCACTCTGGACCAGCGCTTCGCTGGATGCAAGAAGCACAGAACCGGTTCAACCGGTTCTGTGCTTCTTGGTCATCGGTCTACCTTGTGGGAGGCCTTCCAACGCTACGTCTTCCGGTTCGCGGTCGCCACTCCAGACCCTTTCAGCCCCATCGGCCATCTGTTGTTCGGCGTTGTCAAACTTAAGTGGCAAAGGGCTATGTCTTTGTTTGTTCTTTCTTTCTTCATTATAACATATAAGTCTTTACCTATGTAATTGGAGATTCAATAACCAACATTTTCAGATTTAATTATATGTGTATTGGCGCGCAATTCGAAATTCAAATGAATTTTATTCAAAAGACGTGTAAATTTAATTTCAAATTCAGTCATTTATTATTAGATCGTTTCTTGTTTTTGTGACATTATGGTAGTTTTTGGCGCCATGGATAAACTGAAAATTCGTACAATTTTCGAATATGAGTTCCTACGTAGAAATTCCGCTGCGCAAACAACACGAAACATTAACGACGTGTACGGGCCTAACACTGCTTGCATAAACACGGTCCATTATTGGTTCAATCGTTTTAAATCTGGAAATCTCTTCCCCATTGCTTCTCCACGACAACGCGCGAGCTCACACGACAGACCATCGCAAAGCTACAAGAGTTACAGCTGGAAGCACTCCGTCACCCACCGTACTCACCGGACCTTGCCCCAACAGAATTCTACTTTTTTCAAAATTTTGATATTTTTTTAACACATAACATCACGCTTTGTTTCCCCGAAGGGTTGGGCAGAGGTGTACCTGTAGTAGGTACACCCACACTTCGCCAGTTATGTTTAAGTCCCATGTAATAGGGGGCGAGCCTATTGCCATCAACCGGGCACAAATCTAGACCCCGGGCTGCTACTCAGAAATTCCAGATAGAAAAACCCAATAACACTTTGCCCGACCCGGGAATCGAACCCAGGACCTCATGCTCAGCAGTAGTGCTTGCGACCTAGTGGTCGCAAGCACTACTGCTGAGCAGAAATTTCCTCGTTGGTCTAGTGACCAACGAGGAAATTTTTCAATTTTTTTAAGTGGGAAAAAATTCAACACCCTAGGGGCAGTACAAAACGCTTTCGCTGACTTCAACGCCTCCCGTCCGGCAGACTTCTACAGTAAAGGGATAAACAAACTGCCATCAAAATGGCAAAATTGTATAGATAATTTGGGCCAGTACCTAAGGATGATGCCAGAGTTTCTATGAGATCTGGTCCCACCTTCCAATAGCTATTTGTGTTACATCGTTGGATAGGTATTTTTGAGCTGAATAAAAGTTACTATGGCGCCAAGTTCAAATCTTAGTCCGTTCAGAGTTATTCTTTATTAAACATGGTAGTTTTATCAGTAGCCAAGTAATGCTATTTAAGTAATAATTGCATTTCTTTGCTTTATACACGTAGTGTAGATACTAACCTACGGTTATCAATTGCGTCACTGAGTCGCAAACCTTATGACAAAAAGTTAAACAGATGTCTACATTGACAAAATGGTTTTTTTTCTTGTAAGTTCATTAGTCAAAAGATGTTGCTGGTATCTTCCGCGATAGAATCCTCTACGACACATGACACAGTTCTGTGAAACTTCCATAATAACAAACAATAGTCCAATCGAAAAGCACTTCAATAATCCTTATTACAAGCCGAATGTCAATTATAAACAGGTACCAAAAAAGTCCAAGAGATAGCCGGGGTCAAGTAGAAACTGTAGAACGAACGGAAAGACAAGACGTAGTCACACACGTATTGCAAACGAACGACTACCTGCGCTTGCGCGCACCCTCGCCGCCTATCCGTGCCGCTAACCAGTTTCATTGTTCTAAGCATACTTAACGAGTGCGAGTGAGACTGACCGATAAAAAGGTTTGCGTTACCGTCTACACTACGTGTATAAAGCACAAATGCAATTATTACGTAAAAATAGCATTACTTGGCTACTGATAAAACTACCATGTTTAATAAAGAATAACTCTGAACGGACTAAGATTTGAACTTGGCGTCATAGTAACTTTTATTCAGCTCAAAAATACCTATCCAACGATGTAACACACATAGCTATTGGAAGGTGGGACCAGGATTTGCATCCTCCGATTAGCTGAAATAAAAAAAAATACCAAAATGTTTGTATTTTAAAATTATCATACAAATCTAATTTCATAGGTAAAGACCCAATACAATGGGCGGTCTTATGTTTTTCAGGACCTGAGGGCGCAGCGGTTCCTTCTCTCGGGTTGTCAAACAAGGCCGTGTTCATAGGAGAGGACGAGCTACCAGACGGGGATGATGACAACGACGGGTACTTCGTGCCGATTGATATGACTGGTAAGTAATAGAAATATCAGGCTGTTACTGTCACAACGAAAGAAAACGGCCTCTCCTCCTACAGAGAAGGCACGAGCATTGACCACCGCGCTTGCGCAAGATGGGTTGGCGTTTTCAGACTTATATTAATTATAATTCCATCTATCTAATTACGCAACTACGCAAGGAGCAGCGGTGGCCCAGTGGTGGCGGCCCCGACTTACGAACAGTAAGTCGTGGGTTCGAACCCAGATTTATTTCATCACCACTGCTCTCAACACGGTGAAGGAAAACATCGTGAGGAAACCGGCATGTCCTAGAACCAAAAATTCGAAGACATGTGACATTTACCAATCCGCACTGGGCCCGCGTGGTGGATTATAGCCCACTCCCTCTCATTGAGAGGAGGCCGTGTCCCTGCAGTGGGAACGTTATAGGCTGATGATGATGATGATGATGAATTACGCAACACATTTTCGCAAACGATTACGACAAATTTGTTTAATTTTGACAGTTCAACAACATTCATTGCGTTATTTACGTTGTTGAGCAGATTTTTTTTTCGAACTTATGCAGCAATGGATTAGCAATTTGTTTCAAAACGATTAAAATTCCAATTGATCGTGTATTGCGTAATTAGGGTACTGGTTTCCTCACGATGTTTTCCTTCATTTCGTATGTTTTTGGCTTGCGAGTTATTTATTTGTATTGGGGATTTTTTTTTAAGTTCCGTACTCGAACAGTGCCAAACGGAACCGGATCCGTCTGCCTGTCAGCGACGTTATCTTATGAACCGTTATTAAATTTTCACAGATTGTGTATTTCTATAGTCGCTATATCAACAAATAATAAAAATTAATCAAAGTTTTGACTTTATTTAATTTTTACAACAGACGTGTTTTTTTCGGCCTTTTTGCTCGATTTTAATACGGTACGGAAGTGCGAGTCGGACTCACACTTGGCCGTTTTTTACAAAAGTAGTGAAAATGATTAAACACTAATAGATATAAGTCTAACGTTCCAGAGCCACCAACCGAAGAGACTCTAATGCAGAACACACTATGGCCGGAGGTACAGAAGCTGTACGGCCACGGCTACGAGGTGTTCGCACTGGCCGCCAGTGCTGACGGCAAGCTACTCGCCTCTGCGTGTAAGGCCACCACTGCTGAACATGCGGCCGTGCTTATATGGTGAGTAATCTAATTACCAACACAGTCCCTAGAGTTCAGATCCCGAAAATGTGGAAGTCCATAACAGCGCCAGAGTCACCTGTCCCACCCATAGACTATTTTATCGCTCAAGATGTCCAAGATACAGGCTTTGCCTAGTACGGGGACAATGTAAAACCTCTGTAAATCTTTTTAGCAATAACTTTTATTTTATTTTTTATTCTACAGTAAATTTAGGTCGCGTTTCAGTAAAAATGATACATAAAATAATTGATCGCTGACTGTTCTCACTGCATGCCGGGAGAACTCTCACTATTGTACGTTTCTTGTGCGAGAAAATAGTCGATAACTAGTCGCTTCTTCGTCGGCGGCACAGATTACATATTAGTACAAGTATAGAAAATTCACTCCGCAAAATCATTTAAATAAATATCGACTCTTGTTACGACTCAATAACGTGCAATTCAGGTCGAACACCGCTAATTACCAACAGTCATATTCACCTAGAAGTTGTCTCTTTTTGTCGCGTAACTCTTATATCTACTGATTCCGTTACGCTTACTGAATTGGCCCGACAAGACTAACTTGTAGCTTCATACCTAATATTCGGAGTGCGCCTGGCCCGGCGGCGATAGGACAAGTGCCTAAAGCAGTTTGCTCGCTATCAATTATGGCCAGCGATTGTGATAGTTTAAGGTTGAACTAGTCGCAGGAACTCACTAGTGGGCGTGGCCAAAAAGCACGCTGTCATCGTGTCCGACAGAGATAGTATCAGCGATGAGCAGCTAGACGCTACTCTACAGCACAACATCTAGTTGGGAACCAAAATGACGCGATGTTACACGATGCACAAAAGTACCGCCGCTGTGCCGCTCGCCGTGAAGTCAGCAAGTCGTTCGTCATCGTTTTATATACCCTTATTGGTATTTTTGAAGAACTTCATATCTAAGCAGTTTGAAAACAAAATCCCGTGAACATGATGACTACATCTGTTACCGCCCTGGTTCTATAGCGGCCGAGCGCTGCAAGCAGAAATAGTCCTTAGGGTGTATTAGATATGAACTTCTTCGTTGGTACCTAAAGTTATTGGGTATGGGTTTGCAGTAGTACCTACATAGGTTTACCTACTCGTGGACGTACGCATAAGAAAAAAAAAAAGAAATATGTTTATTCTGCACAAACAAAACGCACATTTAAATAAAAAAACACAAAATACAAAAGTAGCCGTAAGCCTCGTATTCAACCAACAAAAAAAAGCTTGAAAATGTTGTTCATCGGTTGATGTCAAAGCCACGGAAAAAAGACAATATTGCGTAATTACTGTTATATATAATTTAACTTAATTTATTTCAAATAATCAGGTAACAGAGATCCGTAGTGTTAGTAAAGTACCTTATACCTAGTGTTATTATATACATAAATTAAGATAACATTTTGGGTTTGAGTCACTTTGTAAAGAAGACGAAACCAGTTTCTCAACCGGTCATCCTCTCCACAAAATGCCTCATAAAAGGGGAGAACACATTCTCAGTCACTGTTTCCAGAATGCTGTTGCCACTGGCCCGGGTTCTAGCTGCCACCGACGCTATTGTGTTGTATCGTTATAAGATATGTAATTTTTTTACCTATCTTACCTAAATTTTAGTGTCCTTAACGGTTTGTGATATTTTTGCTTGTAGCCTAGGTAATTATATAACAGTAGGTACCTACTAGGCAGAATGCAGGTAATATTCTGTTGGGTAAACTATGATTACCTACTTCGTCCGCTGCAAAAGTCGTCGACTCCGTACATCATGTAGGTACCTAGTTTACCTGCCTACCTACACAACGCCGCCGCGCCGGTCGCAAAGCCCCAAGTCGTGGCCGAGCCGTAAGCCAGAAAATGTATTGGCTAAAAGATATAATTATATTACCTATATAAAAAAATATGCTCGAGAGAGGTACATATCTAAATAGATTATGTTTAACAAACTGTACGACATACCCAGTGTTTATTTGTAATTGTTAACACCTATTCTTCATCAACCAATACAAGTTCACTGACACGTTCACGGTCTAAAAAAATGTAATAGGACTCTTAAGTGGACAAGCGTCCACATAAGAGTCCTATTACATTTTTTTACGGAAATTCATGATTTTTGACCATGTAATTTTCAGCACCAGTAAGATATTTTAATTATTTGATTATAATAACTATAGTGCCATTCTCTTTCTTGTAAGTTGGAGTTACACATTATTTTCGTGTAATTTGCTGAATTGACGCGGAATATATAGTACTTCAATTTAATTTATTGTAATTTTGTCTTATTATATTGAGAAACAAAAACTAATGAAACGTATTCACTGTAGATCGAAGTTTTATATCATATTAGTTTATTTGATTTAATTGTGTTTTTTTGGAATATAATGGACATGAAAATCAAGACATTTATTGGTTTTCTTTACGACTTTTCCCTGAAAACTCAAGGAATTTAAAGAAATTCTAGAACTCCAATAAACAAGTAAAACATTCCAGTTATCGTTTAGTAACTTTCGCTTTTATTAGAACTGAATGAAACAATGTGAATTTGAGCGTCAAAGTTCCATTGCCGACGTTTTTCCTTGTAAACTGAGTTCGTAAAATATTCATAGTAAATTACACGACAAGAAAAGTTAAAATGTGCAACTCCAACTTACAATAAAGAGAATGGCACTATCGTTATTCATAATCAAATAATTCAAATATCTTACTGCTGCTGAAAATTACAACGTCAAAAATCATGAATTTGCGTCAAAAATGTAATAGGACTCTTAAACCAACAATCCCAATTTCAAATGAAAATACTGAGTCCAAACAGTGCGAAATTAAACAGATAAAGTACCTACTATATCATTATGTATCGAGGCTCAAGGTTAAGCCAGGGGTCGATGTAGTGCCTACGTGCGAATGATAATAACATATAGCGCAGGGAGTATAGTCTACATATATTATACGAACGACGTAGGCCGCAGAAGCACTGAGTCAAAAAAAAAACTCGAAACTCCGAAACGTGCGCGTGTTCGCCTGAGTCGAAGGAAAGTGCGTGTGACTTATTGTGCAAGTGTACATATGAACGTCTTCGTCGTCGAGCACCGCGCCGGAGCAATTCATAGTAAGACGAGTCTTTTTGAAAATCGAGTCTTATGAAAAAATCACTGCATAAATCAGTTACAAATATACTTTATTGAACTCTTCGATAATTGAGCTTTGTCGGTGCTGACTTTGTTTTAGAGATTTTATAATTCTTTTATTACTTATTTACGCCCAAAGCTGCGTTAAAATTAGCAAGAAAAACGCAAAAAAAATGAGCCAACAAAGATTTGGATCATATTTTTTTAATAGCTTTTTATTTTACTATTTTGTTTCCGCACAGACAACATTAATAATGAGACAAAAGGATATCATGTTTAACTTTGAATGTACTATGTCAAATAGTGGAGTAATACCCTCCCGAATTTTGTATGGAAAAAATATCGACTAGTGCAACCATAATTATGTATTTAGGGCTAAACGCACAATTAAGGGTGTGGCAGTGTTTCCGACGATGGTGTTTTCTGTTCCCAGAAAGTACCAACAAAAGAGTTGAATTTTTACTGGTCCACCAAAATCTATTTGCGAAAGCCTCAAGTCTTCGAAGACGAATCTATACAAATAACTACAGTTAAAGTGTCTGTTTGTAATGTCAAAATAACAGCTTTTTACTAAATGCATATGAAAGTACAGTATGCGCAAAACTTTTTGAGCTCTCGGAAGTTGCACGCGAGTGGCTGCGCAGTAAGTAAAAAATGTTTCACAGCTTACAATAAATGATTTTGCACTCATTTGTGCCCTGCGCGGTTTAGTACTCGGGCCTACGTTCAGAGGGCTCATAAAGTTCTGCGAGAACTGTATGTAGGTCTTTTTGTTATTATTGTCCGTATGTCTCTATATTTCTGCTAATCTCCGAAACGGCTGGACCGATTTTGGCGGGACTTTCACTGGTAGCTGATGTTATTAGGAGTAACTTAGGCTACTTTTATTTAAGAAAAAGAATTATGGTCCACGCGGCCAAAGTCGCGAGCAGAAGCTAGTTACGAATAACGCCTACCTGACTGCCTTTCGGGCTTCTGACTTCCCGTTCTTATCATTGTAGAAAAACTTACCCTTATATATTATTTCCTTAATAACCGCTATCTGGGACTTGGTCAGAACACAGTTTTAATATTTTTAGTTATATCTTTTTAGATTTCTTATATAGAAACATGTTTCTCTCCACAGGGACACCTCCACCTGGCAACAAACACAAAAGCTCGTGTCTCACCAACTAACAGTCACCCAACTGGCCTTCTCACCAGATAGTCTACGTCTTCTCTCAGTGTCCCGTGACCGAAGATGGACCTTATACCGAAGGCGACAAGGTTCAGACTCGTTTGACATGGTCGCTAATACAGACAAGACCAATGGCGTGCATTCGAGGATTATTTGGTGTTGTGCGTGGACGCAGGATAGTAAGGCGTTTGGTACGGGGTCCAGAGATGGAAAGGTAAATGTTATAGTAGATATGCAAGTACCCTTCGAATAACTACTGAAAATGTAATATTTTGGAATCTAAATTAGTAACTTTTTTTTAGGATTTTACATTAGCTTTAAATGTCCTATTCTTTTCCACAGGTGTCATTTGTTTTTTTTGTTTTAAGGCCCATTTGAAATCTTGTTTTTATCTTTCACCATTTCAGGTGTGCATCTGGTCAGAAACCGGTCCTTCAAACTCGTCCCTCGGCGACTACGGTCTGCTTGGCAAAGCGCTAGAGGTGCCCGGTGCTTCAGTCACAGCTCTAGATTTCGCGCCTTATGGCGGGGACGGCATAGTGCTGGCCACTGGCTTCGAAACTGGAGTCATCAGGATATACCACTTTGGAGTTGATGGATGGAATCTACTGCGGGAACTAGATAATAGGTAAGTTTGATAAGCGTTTGCGGCTTTCATTTGGCCTTCTAACCCTTTAAACCAGTAATTCCCAAAGTAGTATATGTCGAATGCCAGGGGTCGACGACGACCTGAGAGGGGTCTATGTCAGCGGAAAAAGATGGGGGGTCCATGACATGTAAAACGATAGTGGATCGTGACTTTAATTTTGGCTTTCCATGAATGGATACGATTATTCCATGATATACACAGACAATAGGTACATATTTACTTCCATAATTAACACAGAAAAAATAAACACAGATCTACAATATAAGTTACAAAATATTTTTCCGCAGCAAATTGTAGCCTGTGTCAACTTTTTAGTTTGCTCAGCTAGACCTCCAAGTTTACCTATGCAAAAGCTCACGGAGATTTGTTGCTTAGTGTTTACGTGAAAACGTATCATACAGACCTACCTTATACTAATACGGTTTTGTATACAAACTTATTTTCGCAATTATAATATACCTGCAATAATGTACCTAGCTAATTAAAGACATTATAGTGCACAGAAAAAATGAAAATCTTAGCTGTGATATAAAATATTCTTTATTCAAGAAAAAGTTATGAAGCCCGAAATTACCTTGGCCGAAGTAAAAATTTTCTTAGTTCAACAAAATTTTCTTGGCTCAAGAAAATATTTTACTTCGTCCAAGGTAATTTCGGGCTTCATAACTTTTTAAATGTTTTTTTTTTCATACTTCACTACATTTAGAAATCTTTTAAAGTGAGTACACTATTCCAGCGGTCATCAACACATTTGAAGTAATTAACAAATCAGTTAAATACTTTACATATAAATCTTATAAACAATATATTAATAATAATATAATCAATATATTTATTATTAATATATTATGTACAAGTATGTAAAGGAAAAAATATAAAAAAGATGTTGATGAATTTGAAAAAAAACAATATAGCAAGTCAGTTAAGCAGAGGTCTACGCAAAACCGAAAAACATGCCAAGTGGTCGACAATAGTTTGGGGACCTCTGCTTTAAACTAAGATGATATTCTTGTAACAAAACTGGCGAAATGTGGGTGCACTACGGCACACGTCTGCTTAACCCTTCGGGGAATACATTATGTTATGTATTGTGTGATATTCTTGAAAATATTGTAACAGGCGTGCAGTTACGTTACTATCCAAATTTCCGACTAGAGCTTGCCTCAAGTTCTGGTCACTTTCTTTTTCCGGAAACTACAATGTTCTCTTCAATGCTGCACCTACCTACTTCTTCCGTACTTCTCATGTGACGAAACGAAATGGCAATCCAACGTATAATTTCGGGCTGTCTCTCAAGCGGCTCGTTGGTCTAGGGGTATGATTTTCGCTTAGGGTGCGAGAGGTCCCGGGTTCAAATCCCGGACGAGCCCAAATCTTTTTGTACATTTAATACAATATTTTTTTGTGTTTTTAGCGCGGCCCATCATTTGGCGGTGAAAAGATTGACATTCAAGCCTTCTGAGGGTAATGAAATGTTATTGGCAAGTTGCGGGAACGACCATCTTGTGAGAATATACAGTGTTGATATCACCGCGTAATAAATTATATTTTATCTAATTTTATGATCTTGTTTCTTTATGCGTATAATTAATAACTCTTTATTTATATTATTTTATAAATTTTCTTTTAAAAAAAATCGAATTAAAAATCAGAAATAAAATACCCATATAACTAACATATCAATATATTTACAGAGAATTTGACAAAATTATTCATCAGTAAAATTTATAAAATGTGAACACGTATTAAAATTTGTATAAAATCACATTTGCTTGTTAATTGGTACAAGAATTTTAACAAATGTCTTTTAGTGGACTTACAAAAAAATTTGTAAACAGCATTCATGACTATAAAAACGTTTTGGTTTTATTGGGTACTATTGAAAAAAAAGACTAAACTAATACAACAACTGAACCAGGTAGCTGACGCTGTTAGTGATGTTAAGGGTAAATAAGAGCCAGAACAAACCAAATGCTCACTCGAAATAATTGTAATAGAGAAGATCGACAAACGAGATGCTTAATGCGCAGCTGTCTATGGTTAGCGGAGATGGCACCACTATGACCGCGTTGTTCTTCTCGCAATTAATTTAAATCCGTTTTTCACCATCATTTTGAGAATACGTTCTGGAAGGTTTATTAATATTAAACTTATATGTAATATAGAAATCTTGTTTTCAAGTCGTAAAAACCGTGCGAATACGAACCGCAAGTGGCGGGTCGCTAGTATCAAATATAATTCTCTTGACTTATCTTATCCTTCTATTGATCTCAAATATAATTTCTAAAAATAGAGTTAGTAATAACAATGTTACAAAAATATGCTTTTACGATTTTAAAATCTCTCCATTTTAAATTATATGTTCTATTTCATTATTATTTTTAAAGCAGTAAAAGCGATTGAGTTGAGTTATTGGCTTTGCAACGTGAGAAATATATCATTACGACTTATTCAGCAGTTACGCTAATATGAGACCTCACTATGTGTGCTTACATATCATTTTATTAAAACTTATTATTATTTCACATAAAGTACCCATAAGAATCGTATCATCGAGGAATTCCGAGTAGACACAGTTATACAGTATACTTAGTTATTTGAATGAATTCTATTCCCTGAGAAATGCAAGTTTTGCAGCAACGTTACAGAATATATGCTATAGTCGCCGCGTAAGAACTGAGTCGTCGGGCCATAAATCATTGTTATTAGTCCGTCTCGCTCGCACTTATGGAGCTTATCGTCGGCTAAGAGTGTAAACCTGCTAACTCCACTTTTGGGCAAAATTACATTTTTTATACAATCCGTGAGAGAAAGTTAGGCCACACGGACTGTAAAACCAGCTAAACTCACTCTTAACGTAAAATCGGCAAAAAAGTGATGCGTAAAACAGCCAAATCCATTTTATTCAAATTGCGCGGCTAACTCCATATTTGACGCCATTTTGTATTGAGTCTTCGGCGTTACAGCGTTCCGTGCAATAAAAATAAGTTTTCGGTGGAATAACTTAATTGTTTCAAAATTTCATGGTTGAAATACAGCAGAGGTAAGCCTTTATTATTACACTCTTCACTTTTCGTTTAACGTCTAGCATTCAATAAATATGTTTTTTTTGGTTATCAATTTGATAACCTCCAAAAAGTTTTAATGTAGGAGTTAGCAGTTTTTTCTTAAAGTCGTTACTATATTTTTTGGGAGATAGCAGTAATTTTGTATTGCCTATAATTATAATACTAAAACTGTGCTTATCGTAATTAATTACAAAATCATTATTTAATCACAAAACAAATTATATTAATACATAATTATTATTATCATGTAGATAACTAACATAGGTGTGTTTATTGTTTTTTTTTAGATGTCTTCAAATCAGCTTTGGCGTAGTAAAAAAATTCTTGAGTTAGTGTGCAATAATGATGATACATACAACAGAGACATCCCTGTATCGCCGTCCCTTTTAAATGAAGAAAATTTTATTGAAAATGTTAATTTTGAATTTATTAATAACCTACCAATAGTCTTGGTTTCTGATGTTAGCAATTGCACACAAACTGCAGCAAATATAGATGTTCTTGGATCTGATGACTGCACACTTAGTGTGCTGATGACGAAGGGAAATGACGATGATTCTACTTTAGCGGTGTTGTATAATGACAACGGGAATATGATGACAAATGAAACTAATGACATTAGCGAAAATTGTACAACTCAAGTCCAAACAACCGATGCTCCAAATGATTATGATACCAGAGCTTGTTCAGTTTTGACTTCGGATGCTATTGTGACGGGTTCTGCTGATGTGGTGATAAGTAACGATAACTGCACTGTTGGAACCGGTTCTAGCTCAGTACATCTATCAAATCAAATTGTAGATCCCATATCTGATGAAAGTGACCAAGAAGCCTTAGTACAGTTAGTACCGTATGATATAAATTCTGAGTCAAACTCTGGTTCTGATGATAACTATCCAGAAAGAAGTATTAAGCGAAAAAAGCGAGCACAGGTCAAGAAATCTAATTGGTTTGCAGAAAAAAACCGAAAACTACGAGAGGCTGGCAAAAAATATTATGGAAGGAAAAGAGAAGAATCCTGGAATTATGAGGTTCCAAGAGAGTCACGGAAAATAAAAGCTAGATGCAAATGTAAAGAAACTGCAGCAGGTGTACTTAAGTGTACCAATTTGACAGAAGAGGACAGAAAAAATATCTTTAAAACCTTCTGGAGTATGAGTTGGCCTGAAAAAAAGATTTACGTTGACAGTCTTGTGATATCTGCACCAATAAAAAGACAACGAGGTAGAAAAAATGCTGAGGAGTCTAGAAGAGCTCAGTCTTTGATCTATCATCTTAAATTACAAGATCAACGACTAAGAGTTTGTAGAACAATGTTTCAACATACTCTTGGCATTGGAAGATGGACGGTCTTAAATTGGAAGAACAATGTTTTCAAACGATGCAAAGAAAAATCTCGTGAGAAAAATCAAGAGCAACTAACTACTTCGAAGCCATTTGCAAAAGAGCGTCAAGAATTATTCAGTTTTTTGGACTCTTTACCCGTCATGGAGTCACATTACTGCCGAGCGACAACTGAAAAAAAATACCTTTTACCTGAATGGACATCAAAGAAAGGTGTTTATGACTTTTACGTAAAAAATTGGTGTGAACAACATAACGTAGAACCTCTTTCTATCACTATCTTCAATGAGGCATTTGATACTAGAAACTTAGGACTATACTTCCCTAAAAAAGATCAATGCGAGAGGTGTGCTCTGTATAAAGTTGGAAAATTATCTGAAGTAGATTACATAGAGCATCAAACTAAAAAAGAAGAAGCACGAGCAGAAAAGGAAAAAGACAAAGAAAAAGAAAATATTGTTTTTACAGTAGACCTGCAGGCTGTGTTAATGGCTCCTAATCCAAGTTTGTTTGGCGTAAATAAGTAGCTTGTATTACCGAACTAAACTTCAAATACATAACTTGACTTTTTTCAATTTAAAAAATAAGGATGGGCTCTGCTATTTATGGAATGAAAGTGAAGGAGGCTTAAATTCCGAAGAATTTGCTACTATTTGGATGGATTTAATAGAAAACAAAGTTGTACTCCAGGAAGACTCTGCTGAACCGCAGAAAGTAATTTTTTACAGTGATGGGTGCACTTATCAAAACAGGAATGCTGTCTTGGGTAATGCATTACTCACTACAGCTATGAATAAAAATATTGTGATAGAGCAAAAATTCCTCGAGGTAGGGCATACGCAAATGGAGGCGGACTCTATGCATTCGACCATAGAGCGTGCTTTAAAAAACAAAGATATTCATGTACCAGCAGAGTATATATCCATCTGTAGATCTGCAAGGAAAAAACCGCGTCCATACGAAGTAAAATATCTAAACTACCAATTCTTTAAAAAGTTCAATGATGTTCAATTTTATAAAAGCATTCGTCCTGGCCGATCCAAAGGAGATGCTAAGGTTACAGATATCAGGGCTCTTCGCTACACTCCAAATGGAGATATTTATTATAAACTTAGATTCCCAGATGAGTGGAAAATATTACCACAAAGAAAATCCTCATCGGTGACGCCTGTGCCATTTACTGGTCTACAAAATTTATACAGTGACAGGCCAAAAATTAGTGCGAGAAAGTTCGAAGATCTTCAATACTTGAAAAACACCTTACCTGAAGATTATCGCTCTTATTACGATAGCTTACCTCATGATTGAAACAGTGAAAAAAGTGATAATAATAAATATTAAGGAAAAGAAGAATAATATTTAGTTTTATTAATTTGATTATAATTTTATAAAAAGAGGATTTCAGATATTTAAGTTTGTTTGTTCCATTTTTTGTGTTGTCAAGATTTTTGATTAAAAGACTGATCAAATTTAAGTATTAGCCAAATATGTAACTGTGATAATTACTAAGAAATAAATAGACTGATTAACGAAACAATTAAAGTTATTTTACCTATCCTTGAAATCTTCTGAAAAACCTGCTATGTCCACAAAATAAAACGTTTGCTACCAAAAAAACCTGCTAAATCATAAAAACACTTATAACTTATTAACGACCAAATTTTACTATTTTATTAGTTTCTAATAATGTAGAATATTCAAAAATACACCAACTGTATTTTTGGTTTTAACCTAGAATTGTAAAATACAAATTTATTAAGTTTTATTTATCCCCTGTAAATTTGGGTTTAAGTGAGTTAGCAGGTTTTCACTCTTAGCCGACGTTATGGAGCAGGTAGCAAACTATCGATAAGACGCAAGGCGTTGCACATTCTTATTGCTGCTGGCATTTATGACGACTCAGTTCATAACACGAGTACTATACTCAGAAATTAGGCCTTCTTCAACGCTAAGCAATTAAAAGCCGTAGATAAAATTTTATCCTAGTAGACTGAACAATGAAAACAAAACATTATATATTTTGTGCTCTTGGGATAATTTTCTTTTTCAATTACTTATACCTATATACAATAAAAATTCTAATAATTCTAATCATTATTGTTTATCACCAATTTCGTGTACTAAAATATTACTTTTAGACAGCTTTTACCAGGCTTAGTTTCGTTTTAAAATTTGCTTACGTCGGTAATTACTTTTAAACTCCTATTTAAAAATAACACACTTAAAAATCTTTTCAAAATCCGCTAATGAGCGATCATGATAGCTTCTTTGGGTTTTGTGATCTTCAAATATTCCATGAAACGCCTTATTATTTTAGGTTTCTTCTTTTTTTTGCCGCTGGAGACGCTTTTCTGACTCATGCTGCTCAAGGAGTTACAGTCAGCAGTCTGTGAGTGTACGTTGAGGGAGTCCAGGTCATTCATAGAAATGCTTTTAGGTGCGGATGGGAGGAAGAGATGATTGTCGTCGTTTATGTAATCGTGGATGTTCTTGCTCGATGGAAGCTCCACTATCTTGATTTGTGGCAGCGAGGTATTCATTGTGGTGTTGTTGATTCTGTAAGTGTTATTGGTTAAAATTAAGACTGATAGAAAAAAAGTATGCAAACTATTCATTTCAACAATACCTTTTACAGGCAATTCTAAAAAAAGTCTTGGAAATGTCCCTTGTATATTCAAAATCAAAAGTAATTTAAGCAGAGATGTCGCAGATGTTTTATTTTTATTTAAACTGTTACGTAACAAAATTGACTGTCCCGATTTACTTAACCTAATTAGACTTCGGGCGCCTTCTAGATATCCTAGGTAAAGCATAACGCCTCTGTGCCCGCCATATCGAAGGTCTGTACTAGGTGCAAACTCTCAAAATCCTAGGTCATGCAGTATCCTCAATAGCTGTAGTGACTTGTTGGAAATACACCACGCCAGTGTAAGTGCAGTTCATAAAGTAGTTTTATTAAAAGATCATGCGACACACTTGTAAGGATATTGCTGTTTACATTTTGTTTTATTTTTATGTTTTATTATCTTTATTTTAGTAATTTTCTTTAATCGATACTCAAATCTCATTGTCATTGTTATTTTAATTATAATTGTATCATTTGATAGAATAATTTTGTTTATTGAATTCGATTGTTTATTTTTGTTTCAATGGTTCTTTTTTTAATGATTATGTCTTAATGATTTTTCTTGTGTTTGTTATGGGATTGTATATTTTTACCTTACCACAGTCAGGATTGTTGTTGTTTTAATTTATTTTTAAATGGTCAATGTAATTTATTAATCATGAATTTATTATTCTAGTCTAATTTATAATCTAATTTTATATCAATTATTTTCTTGTTTACTCGTTTATGATATAATTTATTAATTTAATTTTCATATTTTTTTATGAATCTGTCGTATTTAATAATTAATTGTTTTACCACTGTTTTTTGTGCTAGCGGTGTTAACCTATAATTAATTGTTGCACCCGCAATTGTATCCTAGTATAAATAATATGCTGCTAATGTACTGGTGTAAACAATTGTTAGTTGACCTTAATAAAATAAATATTCAAACTAGGCTGAGAATCAGCACTTTGCGAACGTCAAAATTACATAAGACAGTCCCCCAAAACGCCCACCCTTCACCACTTCCTAGTGCTTTAGCTGGGAAGAAGAAGTGGCGCGACAAACTCCCCAGCAGCACAGCTCTCTGTTTAGTTAGAAAAACTTGATTCTATTTAATAGTACTTAATACTAAAACAAAAATAATTTACATTATAAACTGCTCTCACATAAATTGAGATTGTTGATAGAAAGGTTACAATTAGGAAATCTGATTCATAAAATATCTGATTGATCTTCAAATTTATATTGATAATTTACTGTCAAGATTTAAACCTATCAGCAATCGATAGTAGGAATGATCAACGTAACCTATCTTCAAAGCCCTTTATGTAAATGTCTATTTGAAGCACACTATTGTGTATGTATAGGAATACTCTAGGATTAATTAATATAGTAAATCTCATGGTTATGGTGAACTTAAAGCAAGTAAACTCCTGACCTGTTGTTGTACTGCGGTCTCGGAGTGTGCCGAGCGAGCTCGAGGGACTGCTTTAGTTTCATCCAGAAGTCGAACATGGCGCGTTCTTCCTCATTGTAGTACAGTTTGTGGTAGAACGCGAGGTGCGACGGCAGCTGGCAGTCGCGGTACATGATAGGGATTATTTTATGGTAGCTCGACTCTGAAACAGGATTATAAAGACTGTAACAGCGCCTTTATTAAGTAGCAGTATTGGCAGTTTTCGTAAATCAAATTACTGATGAGAGGTTGACTGTACGAGGGCAGTCTTATCGCTCAAGGCGACTTCTGCTAGACAGCCTTGGGACTATGAATTCCAAACATTATCAAGCTAATTGTGATGAACCAGATAAAAAAAATACTAATGAAAAATTTAAATACTGCAGTATGAAATGTAATTAAAAATTATATTTACCAATGCTGACGGCTTGAGCGTAATCCCTGTAGAAGGTGTTAGCTTGGCTGCTAAGGAACTCGGGCGAACAGACAAGGATGATGCGCTTGCATCGCTCGGAGATCAGCTTGGCTACTGGAGCGTACGGCGTCATGTGACCTGCTTGCAGCCTGTCCTCTGTGCATAACTGGGGACAGAGGTTCAAGGGTCAAACTCAATCCATGGAAACCTTCCATAAATTATGTTAGATGGTAAGACGATATGTTAGATGGTAAGACGAGTTATTAAGAGGGAACAGGGCCCGCGATTCTCCATACAAACGTATTCCCCGTTTTTCTTCCTGAATAATGCCTCTAGAGCTGTCTTTTTTTTAATATATAATATCAGGGTCTCTATAGGCATGACCCTGTCATTTCCTTTATTTCAGCAATTAATAAGTAAGGAAACTATGACCCTCCAAAAATTACAAAAATGCCCCATTTTTACCGCCGTGATTAGAAGACTACCAGACTAATTCGGAAAAGTTTTTAGCATAAAAGAAAATAATAGGAACCTAGACATACTCTTTCTTAAAATTTTAATGTAAAAATTTATTAAATCGGCGTAATTTTCGAGGAGAAAAAAGAAGAATGCCAAACGTCGTTTTCGTCAAAAATTTTGTGATATAATCGGTCTGAGCTGCAGTTGTCCCTATCGCACTTTACGGGGTTTAACTCGGTTTTTCGGGCGCAGCGCGACGGCAATAGTTTCTTCAAATACCTATTTTTCAAATACCTTGCAGCCCCTGTTCCCTCTTAATGTTGCAACATTGTTAGTATTACTGTATTTATAGTATCTAACAAAGATTTACAAAAATGGGCTTTAAAAACTCGCTAATGTCTACATATGTTTGCCCTTGACTGTAGATTCTAATGATCTTTTTGCGGCGTGTATTTAATTTAATCTATGTTTTGTGTGATATCAGTTTCAAGATAACGTTAATATGTACAACAATAAATTAATCTGCAAATATACAAATCAAATCAAGGCTTAGTATTTTATTGCTAAATATTTTAATTGAACATGTTACAGCTTAACAAAGGTTGCATAAATATATAATTAGCATATATTGCATACTAAGCAGGTATGCTATGCTATAGTAAAATGTTATCTATCACATCACATTTACTACATACTCCGGATACATAAATCGGCTACACATTATGGTTTTTATATTTGATAAAAACAAAATAACAATATTTCGGATTTATGAGGAGAGTTCTGGGATAATTCTGTGATTCACTTCCCTTGTTAGATGGTATAAATATACAATTTGTGTGGGATGCAGTACAATACAAAGATATGAGTTGAGCTTTTTTTTACTGCAAAGCTCGTTTTAATAAAGATAAACACAGAACATTATTTAAATCTAGCTTTTTCCCTATAACGTCCAGGTGTTAATAAATCATTTCTACAGCAATCTCTTTATAATTTCATACAAATATAACAAAACTCATTATTTTATTATGACTAAACTATTTAAATATCAATACTTCCTAGTAGTTTTCCTTATACCTGAAACCCTGCAGCGCTCATTCTTGCCAGTAGCTCATCAACGAATTTGTTGTCTTCTTTAGCATACAAAACAAAGGCATCATAGTGCTGCTCGTAACCCGGTACATCATCATATGTGATTGGACTGAAAACTTGCTGCTCATCATTGCTATGATTGATATTATTGTTGTTGTTTATTGCTATTTGGTTTTGTCTATTCACTGAAAGAGAATAATGTTAGTTGAATCAATCCGGCAGCACTTGCCAGGTATTTATACAAACACAAATCTTACTTACTACCAGATAAAAATACCACAGAATTTAAATAGCAATATCTATATTGTTTTTTTTAATTTATGAAGAACATACTAGTTTTATTGATAATATTTACAACATAAATAAACTTGCAAATTCAAGTTCTAAAGTTTATTTATTAAAAATTAGACCAAATCATAGGAGTAACAAAATTAGAAAAAAAACTTTATTCTTGTCCATCACACAACCAACAGCCCTGCGTGAGCTAGGTCTCTCGCAGTGTGCGTCTTAACTATCGGTTTAAAGGTACCTAGAAGACCTGGAAGAAGCCGTGTCGCCAGTGCTCAGAAAAGTAAAAATTATCGTATATAGATACTCTGTGGTATTTTTTACCCAGTGGCAAGTGCTGCTACCCAGTAGCAGTTAAATGATGACGTCTTAAAAATAAAAATAATCAATTTACTATAAGTAGTCACTGAACACAGAAATACTGTTTCTTTTGTCAAGCATAGTAAAATTTTCCAAATAAATAATTGCTGTCAACAAATAGCCAGCTCAATTGATTTCTTTGGTTTCCCTCCAACTAACCTCATCAGCTGACACAAATTTTTTAGGATCAGAGTTGATCAGACTTACAGAAACACGATATGTCTCATAATTTAATTCTGTAACTTACCTAAAAGTTCTCTTCTCTTTATTGCTTCTCTGAGATCATCATACAGATCGTCATAAACATCGTAACGATCTAAGCGCTCCAAATTGTTCAGCAGCTGACCAACTGTTGCAGTCTGGTCTTTTTGCCATATTTCCAACACTTCGGTAGTCTTGTGAGGGCGTAGTTGGATGTATGCGGCCTTTTCTGATGACACATTGACTAAGTATGCCAGGCCCCGCCAGTCTCTGAAATGATAATTTAAAAATATATATGTATGTTTCAGTATTTAACTATTATACATTGTAACAGCTAATCAATTTTCACACCTCCCTTTAAAACCTAGGCCAGAGAAGGCAACACACAATGAATAGTGGAAAATTATGGGGAAGACCAAAGGTAAATGAAAAAAAAATCTGTTTGCATTCTTGCTCAGCACAATATTTACTGTCAAACAGTTTATGTCACTTGTTATAGTGGTCAATTATTGTTCAAGTCAATCTGAGTATTGTACCCAATATCTTTAAATCAACAGCTTTTAATCAATGAACTCAACCGTGCTTGTGGCTGGTGACAGACAATTACTTAAAAACATCAAAATACTACTCAGTATTCATAATCATGCCTATTATGAACATGTTTACAGGTCATTATGTCATTGTTATCATTGCTCGAGTTTGGATCTTTTTTAGTTATGGTTATATAGGTCTTAGGCTTGCTATTGATATGTTGTGTACTTTAAAAAATAATTAATTTCAACACATCAATACCAGCCTTGAGAATAAAAACAGTGCAATTAACATTATGAGGAAAAGCTTTTATAGATGTTCCAAGGTTTTTGAAATCTGTGTCCAAGCTTACAAAGCTGTCGTAATGTATAAGATTAATCTAAAATATAATAATTACGGTTAATAATTCATGTTTGCATACAAAAAAAGAGGTTTTACTAAGCAGTTGTTAGTATTTACACTGATTAACTAAATCTTAGTTATGTAAACGAACAAATAATTACCTGGGAAGCTTATCAGGTCCATCGTTTGGAATGATTTTTGGCGTATCCAACAAACATGATAACAATTCCCGAGTTTTTAATGGAAGACATGACAATGGCAAAGACTGTATAATATCAGTGTCGTCTACCATTTTTATGCCAAAATATTATTTAGTAAACATTCATTTCGTCTCAAAAGTGCACTCAAACTTAACACTGTATTTTTTGTCTAATATCTTGAAATTATGAATCAAAAAATGACAAAATAAATCACGCACATAATAGAAAGGAGAACAGACAAAAAATATTTTTGTTGTGTGTGCAGTTTTTGGTTGACTGATTTATTTTTGTTATGTTGGCAAGACTGACAAATAATCACTCCTATCCACGAAATCGGCAATTTATTTCACAAACATGAGCTACACTAATCAGATAGCATTAGCTTTTTGGCCCATGAAATTCCTAGACCGGTTTCCGACCGGTTTCTGGACCGGTTTTTTTTTGATGTGAAGATTCACGTATCAGGAATTGATTCCCATAAAAATTATAGGTGAATAGAGGGAGGCAGGGTGCCAAAAAATATGGTAAAAACCAGTTTTTTGCTTCTTTTAGCCGGCGCAAGTGGAGAGGACAGGCAGAGTGAAAAAAAACTTAAAAATACCATTTTAACAATGAAAAATGAGTTTTTAAATTTCTTCACTATTTTTCCCGTATTCAGCAACCTCAAAAACGTCTAATATGACAACAACATAATTTTTCAACAAAAAAAAAACGAATTCAGGGTTCGCGCGCGCAAGAAGTACCTGAACATTAATTATTTAAAAAGAAGTACTGCATCATCAATATTTGAGCTGCCATACTTCTTCAACCACCATGGAGTATTCGGTTTTAATTTTGAATCTGTTTTTATTTTTGGCTTTAGTTGTTAATATAAAATGTACTCTGTGGTAGTTGATTCCGAGCAGCACTAGATACGTAGTATCCCTATGTAGTCTGTGAGCACTAGGTGGTGATCCGTTACCGACATTGACTTTTAAAATATATGGACTTGGCATACCTACAAGAAAAACGTGCCATACCTACACTTTACTGAGAGGATAACGTCTAAATCTAAAGATATTTCAGCAGTAATTTATGTACGTACTGGTGCAATGTTATTTTCGGGTGATGTCCGCTTCTTTTGATGCCACATCCGATTATATTGCAATTGGGCATCTTGCTATTGATGATTTCCACCATAGGGCCGAGTTTAAACGCAATAACACAGCAAATAACTCCAAAATTCACAAATTTTAACCACAAATCAAGATCATTTGACAGTTGACGTACCCATCCCAATTTTGGTACCAAACACCGAGAGGATAAAATGGCGAACCGGCCGCAAATAGGTATTTCAACATTGACTTATAAAAAATGGACTTGAAATGTTTGACTATAGAAAAAACAGTTATACAAATACGAGGCATATCGACGCCAAAATCAAAAAAAAACTGCTCTCTTTTTAACTTTAATAAATTTGCCTAAGTGAAAAAGGATAATAGTGTTTTTGACAGTTACTATATTGGCAACCCTACATTTTCTAGTCATTGAAATACCTATTTGCGGCCGGTTCGCCATTTTATCCTCTCGGTGTTTGGTACCAAAGTTGGGTACGTAACCTGTCATGCTTCTGTAGTGGCTGGTGTTGAAAATGATGGTGATGTCCTCATTTGCAATGTTTGTTTGTTTGGTAGCAAAGAGTGATGTAAAGAATGTGTTTGAGTGTGGTCTTAAGACTTAAGATCAATTAAAAATTCTATTAATAAAATCAAGAAACAATAAAAATACTAATAATTTTTTTGCTTGTTTACAGCCTGCGATTTGAACAATATAAAATATGTAGCAATATCTGGCATTTTAAATGAGAATGATCAAAATCAGACAAACTCACAATGTAAAAGAGTTATATATGAATTTGAGATACAAATATTATGGGAAGAAATCTACTGAAAGCATATCACATAGAAATTACCTGAACAAAATTGTATTGTTCAGAACTGAATGAGATTGATTTCTTTAATATAACTTTATTATAATTAGTGTTGACTTTTAATTAAAACCCACAATCATTTGCTTGTTAGAAACTTAGCATCAAAAATATTAATTATGGTGGCTCCGCCAATTTTCAAAATTTCTTTTTCACTGGTTATCCGTGAAATTCAAATCTTTATGTTGATTAAAATGAGATACACAAAGATAAAATAATAATAATATAAATTACAATATTTCATATAAAAATTACCATCTGCGGGCCATTGACGGAGCCACGTTTTAGAGGTATGAGGAACAGGGTGTAAAATTCATTCATCCTCTATAGAAAAGGGAGGACCCTCCCACCGACGGGTGTCGTGTCTCGCGGGCAACTGTTCGATAGATTTTTTGAAGTGAAAACTTCTTTAGGCGCGTTGAGCACTTTTTGGGTGAGCAAAAATAATGGAAGTCCCGTCATCTTCACCGGACGTTTTCCAAGAGCTATATGTATACTGTGTATATATGTACATAGATATATCGGCAATGAGATGAACTTGTTGCATGGTATACAATGGACTGAAATCAGTTACAGAATACTAGTTCGATAAAAAGCTGTATGTATAATATCTGTCCGGTTTCAACCTATTATAATGAGAAACATCAAAATAAGTTCTACTGTTTAGCCGCGAAATAATGACGAAGCAATTAAATTAAACAAACAAATGAAAGGCATCAGTTAGATAAATTGGGGTATTTTTACCCGTAAATATTGTACTGTGACATTATGAAAACATTCTCACAATCTTTTATCGATATTATAACATAGAAATATCGATAAGCGCTGCCCTAGTAGACGCCATTTTATCCTCTCAGTAAAGTGTAGGTATGGCACGTTTTTCTTGTAGGTATGCCAAGTCCATGTTTTATATGTCAATGTATTTCAAACTAGAAAATGTAGGGTTGCCATTATAGTAGCTGTCAAAAACACTATTATCCTTTTTCACTTAGGCAAAATTATTGAAGTTAAAAAGAGATAGCAGTATTTTTTTGATTTTGGCGTCGATATGCCTCGTATTTGTATAACTGTATTTTCTATAGTCAAACATTTCAAGCCCATATGTTTTATAAGTCAATGGTTACCGAGGCTTCACAGACGATTCTGTGCAGTAGTCACAGAGTACTTTTTTATATGCAGTAGTGCCTTGAGTTTAATGTAGGTAGCCATTGTAAAATGTCAAGACAGACTTACCCCCTTACCCCCGAGTTGGGTGAGTGATAGCCACAGACTACTTAGAGATACTACGTATGTGATAGCCGGCAATAGAACATGGTAAGCCATAGAACCACTGACCTCCATCTATCATAGAACTCAAACTCAAAGCATTAATTTCAATTATACCATTTACAGGCACTTTTGAATTTTCTAAGTGTCAGTTCGTCAGAAAGTTGAAGCTAGTTGCCCATTCCAAAACAAAGATCTTTATGGAGAAGACCGGCAATAAACTCCAAGGAAACTCTTAAATTTATAGAAATTACAAAAACTGGGTATATTACTTTTGTTGTGAGAACAATGTGAAAAAATCAAAAACGATTAAAAATAAGCCCTGGCAGATAAGAGATGACCAGTCTCAACTGACGGCGCCCGTTCACGAACATGACGCGTGGTAAAACATTGATAAGTTCCATGGACGGCATTCGGCGATTCCCCCTGGAATCAACTCCACCACCAGCAGGCTTTTCCAGCCATGGCCACCGCGAGGCCCCCGCTCCCTCAAACCCCCATGTACTCACTCATGGATCCGCGTAACCGTATCCCTCCGCCCTCAGCGGCCACCCCACCCACCGCGCCCACTGCGCCTCCCGCGCCCTCCGCGCCTACCACGCCTTACGCGCCCCCTGCACCCATAGCGCCCGCCTCGAAACCCGTACGTGCTCCTCAAGCACCGCACCCCGTGATCAACTATAATATCGCTGCGCAAAACATCAACATCATCGCCAGCGCCTTCGCCATATTCAGCACGCCCCGTGCGGCTCAAATGGCAAGCGATATCGTCGCCGCTAAGCAAAGCGGCGACATCCAATCTCTCCTGGCCGTATTAGTCGCGAACCAGGACATCACCCAAGCCCTCTCTGTTATCTCATCATGAATAACACGGCCTTAAGTAGATTCAAACCCAGATCCCTCAACCTCGGCGTCTTCAACGCAAACGGCATCCAAGGTCAACGAGATGAAATGTCGGAGTTCCTCCGTGATCATCGAATTGACTTATTCCTCATACAGGAAACCGTCCTAAAACCCAGTCTCCGTAATCCAGCCATCGCAAATTACCGTGTAATTCGTAATGATAGGTCGCGAGCCCACTTGGGCGGCACACTAATTTATTACAAAAAGGATCTGTACTGCATCCCTATTGACCCTCCCCCGCTAGCTCAATTAGAAGTCTCCATCTGCCGACTAGCTATGACTGGCCATCAGCCGGTCACCGTAGTATCGGCCTACATCCCTCCCAACCCCGCAGGGGGATTCCAACCCATCGCGGACGACCTAAATATTCTATTCGGCATGAGTGACTCTGTTATCATAGCAGGCGATCTCAACGCAAAACATCCCTCCTGGAATAGCTCCCTTACCAACTCCAGAGGGCATCAATTGTACAATCTCTCCTTCGCTCAAAACTTTGACGTCATCGCTCCGATGACTCCAACCCACTATCCCCACAATGTCAATCATGCCCCCGACATTCTTGACGTGGCGCTCCTTAAGAACGTCAACTCAAGACTAGACGCAATAGAAACGGTCCACGAGCTTACCTCGGACTACCGACTACTACCCTGTCCCGCCAACAAAGCCCACATGCGCTACTTGCAGAGATCTGTAAGGACACGCATGGCGGAGCTGCGTGACGCGAGCTGGGATAAGATGTTGAGCGAGTTACAGCCCACCCATCAGGCCTTCTGGGAACTCCAGAGAAAACTCAAATCCAAGCAGATCCAAGCTGCCATGCTCCCCCTAGTATGCCCCGACAAAACCATAGCCTTCGACGACATCGACAAAGCGGAATGCCTAGCCGACAGTCTCGAGGCTCAATGCTCTCCCAGCTCCCTACCAGTAAACCAAGCTCACCTCTCAGAGGTAGACGCTGAAGTCGAACGTAAAGCTTCTCTGCCCCCCGTCGAAGACCCCGAAAGTCCTCTGCCTCCCGTCACTCCAGACGAAGTGCATGACATTATCAAAGGTCTCCACATCCGCAAAGCCCCCGGCTCAGATGGAATCACCAATAGGGTGATCCAACTCTTCCCCGCCCACCTTATTATGCTACTGACCACCATCTTCAATGGTGCTCTAAGCAACAATATCTTCCCCCAAGCGTGGAAAGAAGCCATAGTGATAGGTATCCCAAAGCCTGGCAAGCCCAAAACCGAACCCTCCAGCTACCGCCCCATCAGTCTGCTCAAGGTACTAGGCAAAATCTATGAGAGGCTTATTTATAAGCGTCTCAGGGACTACGCTGAAACCAAAGGCCTCATCCCCAATGAACAGTTCGGCTTTAGAGCCCAGCACTCTAGCGTGCATCAGGTCCACCGCATCGTCGAATTCATCGGCGGCGGCTTCTACCGTGGCATGTCGACAGGTGCGGTCTTCTTCGACATAGCGAAAGCATTCGACAAGGTCTGGCACAACGGCTTAATCTTTAAGCTCTACAAACTCGGAGTGCCCGATCGTCTCGTGCTCATCTTACGGGACTACTTGTCGAATCGCACTTTCCGCTATCGCATCGAGGGAGCCCTATCCTCTCCCCGCCAAATCCGCGCCGGAGTCCCTCAAGGCTCCGTGCTCACCCCGCTCATGTTCTCGCTCTTCACAAGCAACATCCCCAAAACCAATACGGCGCAGTTGGCTCTGTTCGCAGATGACACGGCCATATATTGCAGGGGCCGGTCGCAGACTCAGATCCACCTTCTCTTACAACGGGCTGTCAATAACCTTGGTGCCTGGTTTAAGAAATGGAGAATTGAGGTGAACCCCGACAAAAGTCAGGCGGTTTTATTTATAAAACCGCGATCTAGACCCCCTCACATCCCCCGACCACTCACGCTTGTTAGGCAAGCCTATCCCCTGGGAGAAACGAGCCAAGTACTTGGGAGTCATCCTCGACCACTACCTCAACTTTACAGAGCACATAAAGTCGGTTCGCTCGCGGGCCGCCTTCGCTCTCAGTAGATTATACTACATAGTTAATGCACGCAGCAAGTTGTCGCTCAAGTGCAAATTGCGCATCTACACAGCGTGCATCCGCCCCATCATGACCTATGCGGGTGCTGTCTTTGCACACACATCCCCCAGAAATATCCATAGGATGCAGGTGATCCAAAATAGATTTCTCAGAAGAGCCACGGGCGCTCCCTGGTATGTCAGGAATATTAACCTCCACCTCGATCTTAAAATCCCCACAATCCATCAGTTCCTAAAACGCATTTCCAAGCGTCACTTCGATTCCGCCACCAATCACCGCAACCCTCTGGTTGTTGAAGCGGCCAATTATACCCCCTCCCGTATTAGTCGATTTCGCCGTCCTAGGCATGTCCTCTCCGATCCAGATGATCCCACCACTCTCCTCCAGGAGAGCAATAGGGCCACCAGTACAGTGCACAAATACACCCGACACCCGTCGTACCGACCTCGCCGCCGAGGTCCTCCGCGATCGCGACCCTCACGAGTAAATAATACTCCCCCCCGACCCTTGTCCGATGAAGCGCCAGCCCGCGCCGCAGCTGAGCGCGTAGCTTTAAATTCCCCGCATAATAATAATATATCCTTGATCCAGCCTGTCCCATCTTGCTGTCCTCCCCTCAGAGACGCCCTAAGCCGAGGTTCGTACCCCACAGGGGGTGCCCTTAGCGAGCGTTCGCCTAATTTTAATTTAGAATAGTTGCTCCTGGCTGGAGGCTTCGTCGAATGAATGTATTGGTTTAAAGACTGTGCTATTACTAAGCCTCCGCTGTTCGTCTGTCTGTCTGTCAGCAAGCTGTATCTCATGAACCATAATAGCTAGACAGTTGAAAAATTCACAGATTATACATTTCTATTGCCACTCTAGAAACATATAATAAAACTTAAAGGGGGGTGCATTTCTATTGCCGCTCTAAAAACAAATAATTAAAATTAAAGGGGGTCTCCATACTTACTTACTTTTGTTTTGGATTATAGGATTTCTAAACCTGCCATGTGGTGTGTCACTGTCTAGAGATCGAGTAGAGAACCATTTTTTTTTCTACTACTTCTGTATTATCATGTACCATAATTAACTACATATGGAGGAGCTCGTGGCTAAGTAATAACTGCCGCACGGGTCGATCCATCAGGTTATGCTACGCTTGCCGGGGTTGGTCTGTGGATGGGTGACCATCTTTACATACCGAGACTCCTCCGCGCCTCGGAAAGCACGCTAAGCCGTTGGTCCCGGCTGTCATTCGTGGATCTTTGACAGTCGTTACGGGTCGTCAGAAGCCCGAAAGTCTGACAACCAGTATTACCAAGGGGTATCGTATTACCCAGTTACTGGGTTGTGGAGGTCAGATAGGCAGTCGCTTCATGTAAAATACTGGTATTCAGCTGCATCCGGTTAGACTGGAAGCCGACCCCAATATAGTTGGGAAAAGGCTAGGCAGATTGATAATTAACTACATATAAATAATCTATAATCAAAATCTATATTACAGCTATATGTCACGCCCAGTATGCCTTTTTTTTTTTTTTTTTTTTTTTTTGGGTGGGAAATCATCAAATGACGTCTCCCGCTCTGGGTGGAGCGGGAGGGCGTGTCAGACTCTTACTGACTAAAACCCACCCGTGTTCCTTCTGTTGCCTGTGCAATGCCAGGGGGCCACGGTATCCCTTTCGGACTTTCCCGCAACCCCGGCAGGCAATGGTCTCATCAGACCCCTTCACTCGCTGACACTCTTTGAGGCGCGCGTGGAACACAACGCGCCGTCGACCCGGGCTTGGTCCTTACCGGACGGCGAGCTACCCATTGCTCACCGTCCGCAAGCCCGCGCCTACGGTGGCCGGGAATCGGCAATAGATTCCCGACGCCCAGGGCGTCTCCTCCTGCGGCGGCTAGGGGCGTGAGGGCGCGAAATTTGCCTCTCCCTCACGCGCTCCGCCTCCTCCTTCGCGAGCATTACTGCTTCGCAGAAGGAGGTGACGGCCTCCCATGCCCTCTCGCTCCGTACCATGGCCTGGACCAGGGCCGGACGCGAGAGATCCCCGCCACCGATCGCCTCCACGAGGACACGGCGGTGCTCTGCCCAAGCCGGGCATACCTCCACCGTATGCTCCACCGTGTCCTCCGGGCGATCCACGCAGTGATGACACCCGGGCGTTTCCTCCCGCCTTATCCGAAACAGGTACCTCCCGAAACAGCCGTGTCCGGTGAGGACCTGCGTCAGGCGGAAGGTGAGGACGCCGTGGCGCCTCTCCAGCCACTCCTCAAAGAGGGGACTTATCGCCGCAATAGTGGCGTGCCCAGCACTGGGTTGCGACAATCGCACTCTCCATGACGCCATGAGATCCCGTCGGAGCTCTGTCCGCTGTGCCGCGATTTCTCGCGGCATCGGAGTCAAGCCCCGGCGTTTCGCCTCCCCGCGCCACTCCCAAATATGCGCGAGGACTTTTGCCTCCAGATCCCATGGCGGCAATCCGGCAAGGAGGCTCGCCGCCTCACCGGAGATCGTGCGGTATCCCCGGACCAGCCGGGTGGCCATGACCCTCTGGGACGCGTTCAACCGGCGGGCAGGCCGCCGCCTCAACGAACGCGCCCACACCGGTGCCCCGTACAGGGCCATGGACCGCACGATCCCCGCGTATAGCCTCCGGCAGGAGGCGTTTGGACCCCCTAGATTGGGCAGGAGCCGTTTCAAAGCAGCCCCGGCCCGGTCCAGTCTGGGAGCCAAACGTCGGAAATGCTCCACGAAGTTCCACCGACTGTCGAGGACGAGTCCCAGGTACTTCATCGTCGACTCGACGCCGATGTGAACCCCTCCTACCGTTATTTGGGAACCCGACGGTGGCGCGTTCCGAGGACCATGAAAACACATGGCCTCAGACTTGTGCAAGGCCACCTCGAGTCCCAACTGCCGGATTCTGGCCACGATTGTCGCAACCCCGTGTGTCGCTAGTTCGGCCGCCGCCTGGTGCGACCTCCCCTGCGCCAGGACCAACGTGTCGTCAGCGTAACAAACGACGCTGACGCCATTGGGGAGGTCGGCGCGCAGCACCCAGTCGTATCCGCTGATGCGGCCCCAGGACCGATCCCTGTGGGACACCGCACGACATCTCTCGCCGGTTCCACTCTCCCTGGTGACCGGGGTAGATGATGGCCCTGTCTGCCAGATAGGCCTCGACCACACGACAGAGGTAGGTCGGCATCCGGTGATACCGGAGTGCCTCCCTGATGCAACTCCAGGGCAGGGTATTGAAGGCGTTGGCGATGTCTAGAGACACCGCCAAGACGACCCCACCCCGAGCCACCGCATCCCCCGTCGTGAGGGCTCGCACGCGCATGATGGCGTCAACCGTGGAGCGCCCCCTGCGGAAACCAAACTGGCTCTCCGCCAAATCCGGCCCCACCCGCACCAGCCGCCCGACGAGGCGGTCTGCAATGACTCTTTCAAAGAGCTTGCCCACCTCGTCGAGCAGCATGGGCCGGTAAGCGGACGGAGAGTCCGCAGGGCGCCCCGGCTTCTTGATGAGGACCAGTTTGCCCGTCTTCCAACGAAGCGGGAACTGGCCCCTCTCCAAGCATGCGCTTAGGAGCCCCCTTAGTCGAGGCCCGAGAGCCTCTGAGGTCAGGACCCAGGCTTTCCCAGGTAAGCCGTCGGGTCCTGGGGCGGTATTTCTGGCATTCAGCCTACGTACCGCCACCCTCATCTCTACCTCGGTCACCTCCAGAGCATCGTCGTCGTCGTCGGCGGTGTGGTCCGCATCAGGCACCGCAGTAGGCGGAGCCATGAGGCGTGTTCCCCTCTCGAAGGGAACAGAGCGCTCACCACGTCCCCCACAAGCTGCGGCCGGAGACTCTGCGTCAGCGGGGGAGCCCATGGGCGGAGTTTCTCCCGCACCATTTTATATGGGCGTCCCCACGGGTCTCTGTTCAGAGTCTCCAGCGACTCCTCGCGGGCCACTGCCCTGGCCCGCAGGATTTCCGCTTGGAGGGCGGTCTTCGCCGCTCTGTACCCCTCGTACAGCTCCGCCTGAATGACTTCCGTATCCGGAGGTCGAATGGTCGAATACGGAGCCTGCGGTGCCTAGTGTACCGGCGTCGCGCAGTAACGCACGCATTGCGCAGTGTCGTCAGCTGACGCGACCACCAGTACACCTGGCGCGAAGCACGTCCGGGCTGGACCCGGGGCATTGCCACGTCGCATATCTCGGACATGGCCTCCCGGAACCACTCTGCCTCGTCATTGATGTCGGCAGGCCTGTCCGGTGATGACACCCAGGCCTGCACGATCGAGGCTTCCAGGAGGAGCTCCCGGTCCAGCTGCTTCAGCGCCCACCGCGGACCACTCGGGGCCTGTCGGACCGGCGCGCTCGAGGTCTGGGCGGAGACGTCAAACCGGATGTACCGGTGATCGGAATACGTCTCCACCCCCTCCATGACGCGCCAGTCAATGACACGCGGCGACAGAGCGGGGCTAGCGAACGAGATGTCCACCACTGATTCACCCCGCATCCGCACACACGTGGGGACAGAACCCCGGTTAAGGACGACCAGGCCTGTCTCCAGCGCCCAGTCTTCCACCATCCTGCCCCGTGTGTCCGTATACCGGGAACCCCAAGCCACATTCTTGGCATTGAAGTCCCCGAGGACGAGCACGGGGAGGGAACAGAACCCGACGACGACGACTCTCAACTCCGTAAGGGAGTTGTGGAACTCGGCGAGAGTTCGGTTCGGGGAGAAGTATGCGCCTACCACGACAATCTCCCCGAACCGTGCTGCAACGCAACCCTGTCCTCTCTTAACAGCCTCGAGGGACGGGGTACCGGCGGCGGCCGACGAAATTAGGGCCACTGAGCCGCTCAGGTCCTCCACCCAGTCATCCCTGGGTGGGACAAAGTACGGCTCAGCGACCACGGCGATGTTAATCGACCACTGCGCCATGCTCTGAAGCAACAGATGCTGAGCTGCGGCGCAGTGGTTGATGTTCGCCTGGAGGAGGCGAAATGGGGCCATTATTGGCACTCCATGTCAGCCCCCTCCTTAGCCCCCTGTGAGGGCCCTGCCGCGGCGGCTGCGGCGGCGACGACGGCTGTTGAGGCGGCAACGGCGACGGTGGCGGCGGTTGCGGCTGTGACGGCGGTGGCAGGTGGTTTGCCTCTAGCCCTGGCGGGTGGAGCGCAGGCCTTGCTCCCAATCCGGTGATTGGCCGGCTTGCCAGCTGCCGCACATACAGCGCAATGCGGCGTGGCGTTACATGAGCCGGCCTTGTGACCCGGCTGACCACAGCGGTAGCAGTGACCGCTGCGGTCCACCTCCGAGGTGCATTTAGCTCCCACATGGTTGCCCACATGGCAGCGGAAGCACCTCAGAGGTCAGGGTTGCAGCAGTTTGACCTGCGCGGAAACCCAGCCCACCAATAACCTCTGGCCCTCCCCGGCTATCTTCTTGGCCGCCGACACGGGGCAGCTCACCGTAATGGATCGCAACCCCGTGAAGTCAGGACGGAGGGCGCCCGCCCTAACCTGCTCGGCAGAGCACCCCCCAGCCCTAACGACAGCGGCCACCACCTGTCCCTCCGTCACTGAGTCGTCCAGGCCCAAAATTCGCATGTCTGCGCATTTGGTGGGCCTGGACACTCGGGCCTCGTCCGCATCTAGGGACGCCCTAAGCCTTTCGGCCAGAGCGTCAGCGGCCGGGCCACTTGCCGCACCGGGGACCTCCAGCATCCGGGCTCCAGTCGCAGTAACCCTCACCCGGATGCCATCAGCGGCGCCGATTTCCTTAAGGTCGACCGCCGCCCCCACCTTGGCGAGCACGTCACGGTAGGACACGCCCTTCTTCTCCGCCTCTGGCTGTAGTGTAATCACTACAGCTGACGCCCAGTATGCCTGGAGGCTTTATTTTCTTTTTTAGATATTGTTTACGTTTAGTTATTTATATTTCTGCTTGAGTATAGTTCTCGATGTTTTTGGTTGGTATATTGGCGTGTGCTAGCTGTCATATGGCAATTAATTTATAATTTAATTTGTTTTGCGTAATGTAAATTATCTTGTATACTATTGTATAGAATAATTTTTTTTCTAACTGATCAGACAGCAGTGCTGCTGGGGAGTTTGTTGCGCCACTTCTTCTTCCCAGCTAAAGCACTAGGAAGCGGGGGAAGGGTGGGCGTTTTGGGGGACTGTCTTATGTAATTTTGACTTTCGAAAAGTGCTGATTCTCAGCCTAGTTTGAATAAATGACTTTTGAATTTTGAGAAAAATCAACAAAAACTATAAACGCCGATTTTCATAGGATCATTTTCTGCAACTGTAAAAATAACTTTGTAATTCATAGTATCATTATCAAATACAAATTTATCTTTGCGATTTTCAAATATTCTTCGTTTAGTATTTTCATTTATTTGCTAAAAAATGTACGGTGGTACGGAAGCCTTCGTGTGCGAGTCCGAGTCACACTTGGCCGGTTTCATTTATTTCTTTGCACGACCCGACAATATCATAAATTGACTAATCGTCGATTTTCAGCTGTGCGCTGGGAGCACGGCAATTGAGATAAAACCAAGCGGTCAATGGGTTAGGTCATCTCGCAGGTCAGCCTCGTAGGTTGTCGGCTAGTTAACCGGGCTATCCTGTGGATGCCTAAGATCGGATCGACCTGGATGGGATCGACGTCTACAGTTCAACATTGACAGCATCTTTATGGCTTAGAATTAAGCGGGGGAGGGGTATTTTTAGTACCTACTGCAAAGTTATAGAACTTAGTTAGAGATAGACTATAGTAAAAACTTAATTAAAATAAAACAAGTAAATGTAATTTGAGACGCTTTATTGTCATTCACAAGTGGAGTCGCTATCTCACTACAATCTAATGTCGATACAAATTCAGAATAAGTTATTTTTTTATGTAAGTAACATTTATTCATATAATGATGTTATAGGAACGAAAAGGCAAAAGAACTTAATCTTACATGGTAAAATAATGATAAATATGGTTTTGTCGGTTAATTAAATAAATAACTTAAAACTATCGAAGAAAATGTTACCTAAAACAAAATTTGTCTAACACCATAACTCAAAAACATTTACTCTTATATTAAATTCAGTAAGGTTAACAAAAACACGTAGATCTACAAACAGTATTTACATTATTACTACATTTTAAGCTCTTTTTTAATGGAATGTTTAATTTTGACTTTTGAAAACACAAAGCCGGTAAAGTTTTGGCATCACGCATACATACATACAAAAAAAAGTAGGAATATTGATTTATTAAAATTAAAAAGTATTAATAAGTTAGTTCTCAAATAATTGTTCAAATCTTTCCTAAAATTCACACAAGATTATTAAATTTAATTAATAACAATTTATATTCTAAATGCTAAAACAATTTTTTTTTTTTTTTGTATTATGCAATGTAATTACAATCGGTAAAACTTCTTATACAAAGGTTACGCTTGACTATTTAGTCTTTTTGATTTCTTTGCATATTTTGAGACAGATAAGGAGGCTTTTAGATACAAAATTTGTTAAATATAGAAATTACGAAAAGTTACATTCATCTGGCTCTTTTATATAAATTTTGTTTCCATTATCCAATTGACTTCCAAAAATTTGGATTGCGTACAAAATTTGTGCTTCGAATCACAGCCGGCCGACACTAAAGGTATGTTTTATATAAGAAACAGTACTATATAATAACTGGTAACTACTTTAGATCGTATTGTCTCTAAGAAAGAAAGTCTCTTCATAATTCAGGCATTATTTACAATATTGGTTTGATATGTAGGTGTCTAAGAATATTTTACCTATTCTAATTCCCAATCAAATGAAAGCACTATATTCTTTAAGAACCTACATAATTGTTTGTAATAATAACTAGCTACTTTGAATCCTTTAAAAGTGTAAAAGAGTAGTGTAGTATTTTAAACGTGCGTGCATAGGTACCTATAAATTATTGAATATAGCTTTAAAAGGAGCTATAAGCATGTGGTCAAAACCGGAACTAATGCCACCATCTTGTTTTTCCAACACTTTTACAAAATATAATTATTACACAAATGTTTACGAACAGCGCCCCCTGTTAACGTCACTCGAGCGCCACAAGATCCCTGTAGCAGTGCACATAGTGATTTGATTGGCTACTATTTCAGTGAATCAATCACTGCAGCTTAAAACTTTACAGCAGACTTACTTGTTAAATACTTTTCAAGCTTTCGAAAACCGATGGTCAGTGTCTGTCTAGGTAGTAGCAATAAAAAAGAGATAGTAACGAACAAGACGTCTTGTAGGTACCTCCGGGTGCGCAACCCTAAAAAGAGTTAATATAGACTGCGTTCGTAATTTAGTTTCCAAACATGTAAAAAAAAAAAAAAAACCCACACATAAAGTTCAGGTTGCACTATAATTTAAAAAAAAAAGTATTTTTCAATATTAACAGTCAACATAAACAATGCATTAGATCAAATCAATTTACACCAAAATTAAGTTGATATTTGTTTGAGTGAAAATAACATGTACTTATTGGAAACAAGGATTTGAATATGGAACAGTTACCTGCCTGCTTAGTGGTTGCTAGCATATCTCTATTGTTGTCGGCTGTACAAACACAATGATGCTGAATATAACAAAGATGCCTAGCCAGTGGATACCTAGCTTGAATAATAAATACAGTTAACTCAAACTATACGATTTTACACAAGAAACGCGGCAAGATATTACATATACCTCTTACAAAATCGAATTCTATCACCGAAGCCGAAATTCTACCTCTATGTTTCTAAATATGTAATCAGCTCCGAATAATTTATATACAATATATATTTTATACAATCTATAATGTTAGTTATTTGTCGTTTATAATAAGACATTTTGGATTCGAAGCGTTACCGCACACTGGCACATGTCGCCAAAGAAATGACATAATACTGAAAAAGATAAAAGTAGTAAAGTTTTACATTCTTTGTGATATGTCCCAGTGTTTGTAACAATTTATTCTAAATTTGAGGCGCGTTTGCGATCAAGGTATAAAATATTATATCTAGAAATGACTGTAAATAGAAATAAATAATTTGAAAATAAAATGTTTATGGCAAGACGTTCGAAAATCACTAAAAACAGATTTACCAGATACGAGTTGGTGCTAAATCTACTAATAGTATTGCTATATATTTCACACACAAAACATGAACGAGTCGGAAGATATTCAGACCACCCGGTGTATTCTGTAATAATCTCACGTCAACGTCAAGTGAGCTGCCATTCCACCTGTTGCTACGGACTGACAGCTCACTCCGAGCTCACTTCACCTAAGTTTTCACGGTGAGATGTTACAGAATAACACTGTCAAACTTAACACTTTGAGGGACACTAAACGCCCATAGAACAAACAACAAAAAAACATATATTGAGTCCTTGAATGCGTTAAATCCAGCCATTCGTAATTTATTTCCAAAACTTCAGTATACATTACATCAATGTGGTCTCGACCCCTAAATTGGGACACAGCTTTCTAATTACGCAACATATTTTCGTAAACGATAAAGACAAATCTGTTTCATTTTGACAGTTCAACAACATTCATTGCGTCATTTACGTTGCTCTGCAGTTTTTTTTCGAACTTACGGAGCAATGGATTAGCAATCTGTTTCAAAACGATTCAGATTCGGATTGATTTTGCATTACGTAATTAGTGTACTGTATGATAGCGACACCCTGCGGTTTCACCCGCATAAGTCTCGATCCCGTGGGAATACCGGGATAAAAAATACCCTATGTCCCAATCCAGGTCATGGTCTACCCATGTGACAATTTTCATCCAAATCTCTTCAGCCGTTCTAGCGTGAAAGCGTAACAAACAAATAAACTCACCTCCGCATTTATAATATTAGGATTGTTGGCTAAATAAATATATCAGAATAATTGTTACGATAAAATATAAATTAAATTGCCGCAACTGTTAGGCAAGTATAACGCAATTGCGTTCTTAAGAAAACAACTTGAATATAAAGTGGTCTACACACCAAAGCCGCTGAACCGGCGGCACAGCCCAGCTTAGTGCCGGCGGGTTAACCCGGCGGCTTCAGAATGTCCAAGCCGAATGACTTTGCCGGCGGCACGACAGCCGCGGCATGTGGTGTTCTAGTAATTGCCAAATAGTCGTAGAGATTGGACGTGTGTGTTTCGAATAATTCAGAAGTAGTATTTTCAGATTGACATGGAGGAGGACGATAACAGTGATTTAATAATAGCAGTTTGTGGAGTTATTATCGGTGGATCCCTCAACACACGAAAGTGTTGGGTTATCTTCTTTTTTTTTCTCTCGGTAATAATGACTAGTTAAATTTTTTATCTTTCTCTCGATTTCCGGAACATCAGTAGCAAATTCACTGGCAATTTCATTAAATGCGTCTTAACGCTTTGGCCGGCTTTTGTAGTCACGGTTTTTTGGGTTCCATAATATTTCTTTTAAATGATAGAGGTCTATTAGTTTTATAACTGTTGCATCGTCCCACTCCATATTGGTTAGTTGATAAAAAATAAAAGTGCCGACACTTCACAACAACAGAGAATGAATAAGTGATACGTCACTACTCTATGAAAGCCGGCGGGCAACTGACTGAGTGAGTGGAGAGGGATGCCGTCGGCATGCTGCCCCGCCGGCTTGCCCGCGCGGGCGCAAGCCGGCGGCATGATTGTACAAAATAAGGCCGGCGGGTTGGGCCGGCGATCCGTGCCGCCGGGTCAGCGGCTTTGGTGTGTAGACCACTTAACATATGTTAATCACTTGCAACTTATCATTTCTACTTGCACCACGTAAACCCTCGCAGTAAGTCGACTTGCTGTGTGAGTTTACATGGTGCAGTCAAACAAGTGCTAGTGGATATCGTACTTCAAGGTTATATAAAACACACATACCATCTCTATCAGTGTCAATCTACGTACAGTTTGATATGAGTTTTATTACTTCTAATCCTACAAAAGTTTTTAGGTACTTATACCCCCTACTTTAAAGTACAAATTAGTCCAAGCCTTACCAAAGTGAAAAGCATTATAAAAGACACAAAAATGAAAGTGAAATTGTGTAAAAGATGAAATGAGTTGAAAAAAAAAGTGATCAATTAAATGATTACTGAGAGTGTATGTATCTGTTGTATGGAATAAAAATTAATACTGCAAATAAATTGGCTTAAGGAAGAGAATGATGAATTTCATTTGAATTACTCGAGCTTAGAAAGAACAATCATAGCCTACTTCTTGCATGACTTGCATCAGTACGTTTTTATTTGTAAATATTACAAATTGTTTTTGTCATCAGTCTTCAGCAGTATATCTTTGAATTTGATCAAATTGCGACAAAAACAACACAAACTACTTTTATAAAAATTGTCTTTGGGTTTAAAAGTCGAACTAACTTTTGAAGAACTTAAATATAATAATACTTAGAATAACTTTGAATTGTTCAACTTGACTGTAGTATTAATGATAAATGTGAGCACCTGATCAGGCAGATCTGATTTCAAGTTCGACTTGCTTGTTTTAAAGCTAAGTTTAGATTAGCAACCAAAACAGAAATCAACACTTGCGCAAGCAATTCTTACCAATTGTTGTTATTATCTATTCTTTTTCTTCTATTCTAAACAATCCCAGCAAGCTCACTTCTGCAAGTAAGATTTGCTTGCGGAAGTCAACTTCTGCAAGTTTTGTTGCTAATCTAAACTTCACATTACAATACTTTTGCAAATGTAAGTATCATTTATAAGTACAGTTTTGGGTTTTATTTGACTTGAACTGATCAGCAGAATCGATACCTAATGGGCTCCGGGCACCAAGCCAGGTTTTGAGACAGTCAGTTAGCCTTTGACTGACTTACTGTCTTCAAAAGTATTCCTACTCAATAAAAGGGCAGTGACTGAACAGTCCACTGATCTGACTTGTGAAATGGCCTAGTGTCTGGAGTCCAAAAGTGAAAGTATTTTAAACGTGTTTTACCATGCGTTTAGATTACATGGTTAATTAGTAGGTAATAGTACAATAAAGCTTTTTAATTAACGATATGCAGTGTTACCAACTACCTGCTAAGTACCTACCTAAGATTTTAAATTAACTCATGTAATAAATGGAAAACTTTTCTAATAGAGGTTATTGCTTGTCGAGTTGATACTAGTAATTAAACCTATACCTACAATGACTTTTTTAAGATTTTTAAATTTGGAGGTACTTAGAACTTGATGTCTTTTGTCGTAGAAAAATATTTTTATTTCCTCAGAGACATTATTTACACCAATTTGTTTTGGTCTCCTAAACTAACTAACGACTTTTTGTATACCTTATAGTCAGCTTATAGTTTAGCTCAATTTCTCGAAAACCCATTCAGTCAGTTACAGTTCTACATTTGAAAAGTAACATCGGCAAACCTTCGGCTAAATTCG
The DNA here is from genome assembly GCA_963853775.1 of Xanthia togata. NCBI lineage: Eukaryota > Metazoa > Arthropoda > Insecta > Lepidoptera > Noctuidae > Xanthia > Xanthia togata. The sequence goes on along the minus strand of OY970802.1, from coordinate 2,019,235 downwards.
TATCCATTATCCACGAACCCAATCATTTGAATACAATGAGGGTTTTTTTTTTTTTTTTTTTAACTCTTCCCTAGTCGCTGGATAGATGGCGCTGAACTTGGTAAATTACTACAAGGAACGGAACGTCACATAATTGTTTGATTATTTCACTTGAATGTCATTTTGAGAACGCATTTTAGGTCCGCTACGGACCAAGAACCTTTATAATATATTTAATAGTCTTTGCTCATGGTGAAAAACCGGACAGGTTTTAACAGTAACAATAATAACAAAGATAAAACAATAAAACTAAAACTTAACGAAAACAACGATTAAACAAAACTGAATTTTAACAAAGCGCGAGAAAACTAGGTTATATTTGGAAGCTTAAGAAAACGAAAGTGTCCCGTGTCTAAGAGAGTATATTAATCTATGCCTGTGTCACCGTGTCAGAGGCAACGAGCGTATATGACGTGACGCAAAGTTTTTTTTTCTAAATGTTTTGGCTTTGGCACCTAGTAACGTAGTCAGTTCAACGCCATCTACAGAGTTCTTGGAAACTATGTTTTTTTTAATACTCAAAAGAAAAACCTCTCATTTCGGAGACCACTCGATTCGTGAATCTCAAAAACAACTCGCCAAACTTCGGTATGTTCACCACCGTTGAACAGACAGAGTTTGAAAATGGAGAAACGCTTTCGACTCAAAATTCGAATCCATAACAACACTTCACACAAACCAAATACACTCCAATAACTATATTGAATAACGTTTACCGTTACATCTCCAAGCCGCGTTTTCATTACCTAATGAAACCGAGGAAATATTTGACTGTTTAACTGCGTTCGGCCAAACACAAATAATTTGTTCCGATTCTGCGTATGTTTTGGTTTAAACAGTTCAAGTAACTGCGCGCTGATGACGCTATTTTGATCGAATGCGAGTGACTATTCGTTCGCAGAATGCGATCGTTTATGCTAGCTCAAAACTATTCAATTAACGCTAATCAGTTCTGTTCATTCCTTGATCTTTTTTTTTTCATTAGTTTTATTAGTAGTGGTTCTACTTCATAAAAACGCGGCTTTGCTCCGATTTTCAATAGAGTAGAAGAATAACAACGCAGGTGTCCCCTGTCGAGATTTGATCTCAATTATGCGCTGCCCTCTTCCCTTGCATGTACCCCTCCCATCTTTTAGCCGTATTTATAAGAATAGGATCGTTGTCCAACCCTGCAAGTAGGTATAACTGGTTCACATGAGTAGCGTGATAGTCCCATCTAGCTATGTTGGGGCTAACTCCTAAAGTAAAATGTCTTAGGTCGTAGAAACTTCCGCTACCAGTATCAAATAGTGGTAGGAGGTTTTTCAAGGATGTCATACCGTCATCGAACATTTTCTTCGCTAAGGATATAGAGTTTTCGCCCTCGATGATATGGAGGTCGTAGAGGCCCAGCAGAGTGTAGATGAAGCCGTTAAGTACGAACAGGGGCGGTTTGGTTGGGTATTCTTCGTACCTGTAATGAAAATAAGAGACAATTTTATTGGAGTGATAAATGAAGGTTATGGGACTAAACCCAAAACTAGACTTTATTATTTCAGGATTAGGGTAAGGTTTCAAACTCACGGACTCACACTCCCAGAAACACTTTTATAATCATCACGTGACTCCCGGTTTGTAATTTGAGAATTTGTCTACTTTAGCATTACGGTGGAAGCCCACGATTTTGTTTTCTTATTTTTAACTGAATTTCGCGACTACATTGAAGGAATCACCAACAAGTAATGCTAAAGTCGTGTTTGTTAATTTCTTAACTTCCAATTTTATATTCAGAAACCGGGCAAGAGTCTGCATGTAACGGTCTTATATAATTGAGTACCTAGCGTTTGACAATTGGCTGCTAGAAACATGTTGATGATGATGAAACCCTTGAAAGGTTACTTGTACTTACCACACATACTTGTCCATCCACATGGCCTTCACTCCGCCCGCGTGGCTGGGCACGTCCAGCAGGTACAGCGCGCGCTTGGCGGCCTGCAAGTACGTCATGTCGCCGCTGCGGTAGTAAGCGCGGGAGAGTAACGATATGGCATGGCCTTGACTCATTGCTGAGTGCCTGTAAGTAATAAATGGGTACAATTCAATACAAAAACAACCTAATCTGCGTTCGCAATTTATTTGCCAAACATGTAAACAAACACTAGTTTTAGGAAAAAAAAAACTGCAATATGCCTACATACAAGGTTCAGTTTGCGCTACAACTTCATATTTTTTATGACATTTTCAACAGTACTAGTCAATCTAAAATCCACTTTATTTACACTATCATAAAGCTGATGTTTGTTTAAGTGGAAATAACATCAATTGAAAACAAGGTGATACATAGATACATAAATTCACGCCTTTCTTACTAGAACAACCAGGCGGATTTGAAAAATCTGTTTGCATTTTATAGCCTATTTCTTAAGAGGAAACAGGGCCTACTAGGAATTTGAAAACGAGGTATTTGAAGAAACTAATAATTTGACGAGATCGATGTTTCGTATTCCCCTTTTTTCTCCACGAAAACTGAGCCGATTAAATTATTTTTTACATTTAAATTTTAAGAAAGAGTATGTCTAGGTTCCTATAATTTTATTTTAAGTTTAAAACTTTTCGAATTTGTCTGGTAGTCCTCTAATCACGGCGGTTAAAATGGGGCATTTTTGTAATTTTTGGAGGGTCATATTTTCATTACCAATAAGTTGCTGAAAAGAATGAAATAACAGGGACGTGTCTTCAGGAGACCTTGATTTTATGAAACAAAAAAAATCTCTAGAGGCAATAATTCCAAAAAAAAAGGGGAATACATTTGTATGGAGAATATCAGGACCTGTTCCATCTTAAGGAAGGCTAGAGGATGTTTAACATCACGCTAGGACGCTTAAGAGCTCCGATGCCGCGAGAAATCGCGGCACAGCGGACAGAGCTCCGACGGGATCTCATGGCGTCATGGAGAGTGCGATTGTCGCAACCCAGTGCTGGGCACGCCACTATTGCGGCGATAAGTCCCCTCTTTGAGGAGTGGCTGGAGAGGCGCCACGGCGTCCTCACCTTCCGCCTGACGCAGGTCCTCACCGGACACGGCTGTTTCGGGAGGTACCTGTTTCGGATAAGGCGGGAGGAAACGCCCGGGTGTCATCACTGCGTGGATCGCCCGGAGGACACGGTGGAGCATACAGTGGAGGTATGCCCGGCTTGGGCAGAGCACCGCCGTGTCCTCGTGGAGGCGATCGGTGGCGGGGATCTCTCGCGTCCGGCCCTGGTCCAGGCCATGGTACGGAGCGAGAGGGCATGGGAGGCCGTCACCTCCTTCTGCGAAGCAGTAATGCTCGCGAAGGAGGAGGCGGAGCGCGTGAGGGAGAGGCAAATTTCGCGCCCTCACGCCCCTAGCCGCCGCAGGAGGAGACGCCCCGGGCGTCGGGAATCGATCGCGGATTCCCGGCCACCGTAGGCGCGGGCTTGCGGACGGTGAGCAATGGGTAGCTCGCCGTCCGGTAAGGACCAAGCCCGGGTCGACGGCGCGTTGTGTTCCACGCGCGCCTCAACTCAAAGAGATGTCAGCGAATGAAGGGGTCCGATGAGACCATTGCCTGCCGGGGTTGCGGGAAAGTCCGAAAGGGATACCGTGGCCCCCTGGCATTGCACAGGCAAGAGAAGGAACACGGGTGGGTTTTAGTCAGTAAGAGTCTGACACGCCCTCCCGCTCCACCCAGAGCGGGAGACGTCATTTGATGATTTCCCACACAAAAAAAAAAAAAAAAAAAGGACCCTTAAGAGCAGAACAAAAATAAATAAAAGTCAGAAAAAACGTTAAGCGAAAACGAATTAATAGCGCGGACAGGCAAGGCGATGCGATGCGAAACAATACATTTCATTGGCTCTTCTTAGCGTTATGCTCGTGAACGGGTGCTGCTTGTAGTGACTGGTCGTCTTGCTGACCATGGTTTTAGTTGTTTTTAGAAATTAAGGACGCATTCTCAAAATTGATAGGTACAGAATCGAACTACTACATTGACACGGGTCATACACACAAGTGTACGAACGACTAACTGCGGGAATAGTAGTCAAGTGAACTCATTTTGATACTATGAAAGATTCATTATTTTCACGTAATTATTTGTAATAAAATTATGGTGCCTACAAAATACATTTATTATTGCTGTTTATATTTTTACGAATTACCTCCGGACTTGATGGAGTGACGTGAAGGTGTACTTCGGTGACTGCTACTGGATCTCCTCGACATGTTGTACTAGGTGAGCCGAGTTTGGACTCGTTTTGTTAGTCATGATGAGACCTTACCTAAGGACTTGATGGACCGACCTGAAGGTGTTCTTCGGTGACTGCTACTGGATCTCCTCGACGTGTGGTACTAGGTGAGCCGAGTTTGGGCTCGTTTTGTTAGTCATGATGAGACCTTACCTCCGGACTTGATGGACCGACCTGAAGGTGTACTTCGGTGACTGCTACTGGATCTCCTCGACATGTTGTACTAGGTGAGCCGAGTTTGGGCTCGTTTTGTAAGTTATGCTGAGACCTTACTTCCGGACTTGATGGAGTGACCTGAAGGTGTACTTCGGTGACTTCTAATGGAGCTCCTCGACATGTTGAAATAGGTTTCCGAAGTTAGGGCTCGTTTTGTTAGTTATGATGAGACGTTACCTCCGAAATTGATGGGGCGACCTGAAGGTGTACTTCGGTGACTGCTACTGGATCTCCTCGACGTGTTGTACTAGGTGAGCCGAGTTTGGGCTCGTTTTGTTAGTCATGATGAGACCTTACCTCCGGACTTGATGGACCGACCTGAAGGTGTACTTCGGTGACTGCTACTGGATCTCCTCGACGTGTTGTACTAGGTGAACCGAGTTTGGACTCGTTTTGTTAGTCATGATGAGACCTTACCTCCGGACTTGATGGACCGACCTGAAGGTGTACTTCGGTGACTGCTACTGGATCTCCTCGACATGTTGTACTAGGTGAGCCGAGTTTGGGCTCGTTTTGTTAGTCATGATGAGACCTTACCTCCGGACTTGATGGACCGACCTGAAGGTGTACTTCGGTGACTGCTACTGGATCTCCTCGACGTGTTGTACTAGGTGACCCAAGTTTGGGCTCGTTTTGTTAGTTATGATGAGACCTTACCTCCGGACTTGATGGAGCGCCCTGAAGGTGTAGATACTTTCGTGATTATTAAAACAACAAATCAAACGTTATCAATTTTTTATTGTTAGAATATTTGTTAGGACATGTGAAGAATGTGCTCTTAGCTCCATATTTCTTGCCATTTTCTTTTTATATATTATATTTATAATGGAACGAACTTTTTACGAGAACTTTTTTTAAATATCCTATGCCTCGGCATCTAAAACAAAAATCAAGTGGTGAAACTTACACAATATTCACTCAATTACAAATAAGTAGTATTCTTACTAATAGCAGTAGCAGTCACCGAAATACACCTTCAGGTCACTTCAGCAAGTCCGGAGGTAAGGTCTCCTCATGACTAGCAAAACGAGCACAAACTCGGCTCACCTAGTACAACATGTCGAGGAGATCCAGTAGCAGTCACCGAAGTACACCTTCAGGTCGGTCCATCAAGTCCGGAGGTAAGGTCTCATCATGACTAACAAAACGAGCCCAAACTCGGCTCACCTAGTACCACACGTCGAGGAGATCCAGTAGCAGTCACCGAAGAACACCTTCAGGTCGGTCCATCAAGTCCTTAGGTAAGGTCTCATCATGACTAACAAAACGAGTCCAAACTCGGCTCACCTAGTACAACACGTCGAGTAGATCCAGTAGCAGTCACCGAAGTACACCTTCAGGTCGGTCCATCAAGTCCGCAGGTAAGGTCTCATCATGACTAACAAAACGAGTCCAAACTCGGCTCACCTAGTACTACACGTCGAGGAGATTCAGTAGCAGTCACCGAAGTACACCTTCAGGTCAGTCCATCAAGTCCGGAGGTAAGGTCTCATCATGACTAACAAAACGAGCCCAAACTCAGCTTACCTAGTACAACACGTCGAGGAGATCCAGTAGCAGTCACCGAAGTACACCTTCAGGTCGCCCCATCAATTTTGGAGGTAAGGTCTCATCATAACTAACAAAACGAGCCCAAACTCGGGAAACCTATTTCAACATGTCGAGGAGTTCCATTAGAAGTCACCGAAGTACACCTTCAGGTCACTCCATCAAGTCCGGAAGTAAGGTCTCAGCATAACTAACAAAACGAGCCCAAACTCGGGAAACCTATTTCAACATGTCGAGGAGTTCCATTAGAAGTCACCGAAGTACACCTTCAGGTCACTCCATCAAGTCCGGAAGTAAGGTCTCAGCATAACTAACAAAACGAGCCCAAACTCGGCTCAGCTAGTACAACATGTCGAGGAGATCCAGTAGCAGTCACCGAAGTACACCTTCAGGTCTGTCCATCAAGTCCGGAGGTAAGGTCTCATCATGACTAACAAAGCGAGCCCAAACTCGGCTCACCTAGTCCAACACGTCGAGGAGATCCAGTAGCAGTCACCGAAGTACACCTTCAGGTCGCTCCATCAAGTCCGGAGGTAAGGTCTCAGTATAACTAACATAACGAGCCCAAACTCGGCTCACCTAGTACAACATGTCGAAAAGATCCAGTACAAGTCACCGAAGTACACCTTCAGGTCTGTCCATCAAGTCCGGAGGTAAGGTCTCATCATGACTAACAAAACGAGTCCAAACTCGGCTCACCTAGTACAACACGTCGAGGAGATCCAGTAGCAGTCACCGAAGTACACCTTCAGGTCGGTCCATCCAGTCCGGAGGTAAGGTCTCATCATGACTAACAAAGCGAGCCCAAACTCGGCTCACCTAGTCCAACACGTCGAGGAGATCCAGTAGCAGTCACCGAAGTACACCTTCAGGTCGCTCCATCAAGTCCGGAGGTAAGGTCTCAGTATAACTAACATAACGAGCCCAAACTCGGCTCACCTAGTACAACATGTCGAGGAGATCCAGTAGCAGTCACCGAAGTACACCTTCAGGTCGCTCCATCAAGCAAGTCCAGAACGAATAGGCATTTATAAACCCTACTTACATGATTTTATATAGCGAAATAAAATAGAAAAAATAAAAATCTTACGAGTACCTTGTCAAGTATCAAATTTGGTTTATCGAATATTTTGTGTTTGTACAGCGATCTTTTTCAACTGGAGCCGCTGCAAACAGGCGATACGTGTCCACTCTCTACGGCGGCCACGCGCGGATTAAAGTTTCATTCAAAATGCTTGTGCAATGAATCAAGACGGGTATCAAAAATAAAATAACCCTTATTGCAATCGATTAAGATTCATCCAGAATAGCAAAAAATGTGAAAAAATAAGTTTTGGTTTTCATTTTTTCTGCGACTATTTATAGCATTTAGATTTTTTTTTTAAACCAGTATTAAGAATTGAATATGTTTGCCTACATATAGTATTTTTAGAAATGTAAAATATGCTAATAATAACACAATAAATGCACCTAAACTCAACCCGGTATCGTTAATTTTGTGGGAAATGGTAACGATAGATCGATTTTGCATTGTAAAAAACTAAAATTTTCTATAATAAAGTACCTGAATTTTGAAGATGAAGAACCAATCTATACGAGGTAGTTATTAGTTATATTAATTTTTGTTTGGTTATGCCATAAAATGTACCGATAAACAGCATAATATTGCCTGCTACGAAAACGCGCCCTTAACTGTTTATTTATTTTTACTATGATGGTCCTAGTTTATCAGTTGTGATTTCCGAGTTACAGCTTTAATAGTTATATGTAAACGGGCACGCCCTTTATGCCTGGAGGCTTTTATTCGGGTATTAAGTTCTTTTTACTTTTTTGTTGGTATATTGGCGTGTGCTAGGTGACATAGAAAATTATTTAATTTAATGTTTTGTGTTGAGCGTAATGTAAATTATTTTGCATAAGTACTATTGTATAGAATCAAGTTTTTCTGTCTATTCAGACAGCTGTGCTGCTGAGGAGTTTGTTGCGCCACTTCATCTTCCCAGCTAAAGCACTAGGAAGTGGCGAAGGTTGACGATTTGGGGTACTGTCTTATGTAATTTTGACGTTCGAAAAGTGCTGATTCTCAGCCTAGTTTGAATAAATTACTTTTGAATTTGATCACTCGTGTGTCTGTTTGTCTGGCTGGCTGTCCGTCTGTCACAGACAATTTTCTCCGAATCTACTGGATAAATTTAATTTAAATTTGGTACACATGTGAATTTTTGTGACTCAAACACGGATGTGTAACTTAACTAAATGAATTTTGAATATGGGGTCAGTTTTTGAGGGAAAATTGGAAAATAAAAAAATAGCTAACTGTACCGTGTGACATCCAATGAAAGGGCTTGTTGTAAGTTTTTTTTTTTTTTAATAATTCTAAATAAAACTTCAAATGTTTAATATATATAAAAAATTTAAACTAATATATTATTATGCAAACTAAAATATAGCGTCGAAAAATTCATCCGCATCGCTGTCGACTGGTAGTGTGCCCAAGAGACTGGCCGCATTGCCACGTTGTATGGCAATGCTTAGCCTCTGGCCAAGGTAAAAACCAGCCCTTGGGTCACGGGAAGTGTCAACCAGTCGTTTAGAGATTTCAGTGAATAGACCATGAGCACTCGGACCCCACGGCCCTAGGGTTTCAACCCCAAACGGCTCGAAAATATAGTTGCCTATGAGGTTATTATACTTTCGCCGCTTGAGGTTCACAGCACGCTGGGCCAGGAAGATGGGATGGCGCAAGAGTATCAACACACGTTGCGTCCCACACTAAAGGCCTACCCACCTTCCATGGAAATAAAGACATGCCGTCCGGTCTCTTGCCATCATCGCGTGCCAAACCATTAGGTTCTAGCACAGCTGGAACGCCGACGGTGACAAGAGCTCGTCGGATGATGTCATTAATGTTCGCGTGCCGCGCTAAGCGACCAGCACTTCGGCTGCAAGATAAGCCGTGGTGTCCGAGGCTGTTGACAACTTCGCCACAGTGACAGCGATGAGGAGAACAACAAGGGGCTCCTCGTCGCAGGGAAGCAGCGATGCGGAAGGTAGTGTCGTCGAAAAAAGTGCCTAAGTTCGAGGACGGTAGTGCATGAAGCCACAGGCCCGACTCCCATTCACCCACAGCCAACAAGCGCGCACGCTCCGCAGCAGTAGCAGACGTGTCAAGTAAATTGTTCTGTACTACTCTGCAGAGCGGCTCATCCCACCGTCTCTGGGAAAATGGGTTGTCAGGTGGATCTGAATTCGGGCAAGCGAGTCTCCAGGCGTTCATAGCCTCGATGAGGCACGGCACATCAAAATTAATCAGTATGGGGGCTAGGATTTTCCTGATTAATTTCTCAGTACCGTGGACCGAGGATGTGGATTCTTAAATATCTAAATAAATACTTAGATATTTAAGAAAATAGGACCCCCTTAGCACCGAAACTATTGAGCCTAAATTTTTGTAATAAAAATACAATGGTTCTTTACTCATAGATTACAGGAAAACCTATAAGAAGTCTATGGTCTTAAAATCGGCCTGCGATTCCCGATGCCTAGGGCGTCTCCTGCGGCGGCTAGGGGCGTGAGGGCGCGAAATTTGCCTCTCCCTCACGCGTTCTGCCTCCTCCTTCGCGAGCATTACTGCTTCGCAGAAGGAGGTGACGGCCTCCCATGCCCTCTCGCTCCGTAACATGGCCTGGAGCACGGCCGGACGCGAGATCCCCGCCACCGATCGGCTCCACGAGGACACGGCGGTGCTCTGCCCAAGCCGGGCAGACCTCCGGGCGATCCACGCAATTATGACATCCGGGCGTTTCCTCCCGCCTTATCCGGAACAGGAACCTCCCGAAACAACCGTGTCCGGTGAGGACCGGCGTCAGTTGGAATGTATGGGAGTACATGTTTTTCAACTGCACTGTCAAGTTTGTTCTTGGGATAAATTCATCCCAACTACGGAACCCTTCATTGTGCGAGGTCCGACACGCACTTGGCCTTTGGTCTTTATTTCCTCGAAGGGTTAGGCAGAGGTGTACCTATAGTATACCCACATTTCGCCAGTTATGTTCCACATACACATATATATATATATAAACTCACGCCTTCCTCTCAATGGAGGTAGGCAGAAACTGTAGTTTATAAGGAGCAGTAGTTTTTAAGGGAGTATGTAAGGATCGTAGCAGGTGGAGTTCTGTAGAACTCCACCTGCTACGATCCTTACATACTCCTTTTATACGTTTACGTTCATACATCTGTCATACACACATGCGGTCATACACGCACGCCGGTGGTTACGTTTGGCGGTTTGTATTGATATTTTGTTAATTTCCTGTGAAATTCGAAAACAAATACTTTATTTCTCTAGTTCCTAATTGACTCACCAGCCCGGCTTGAGCTCGGCCACCCCAGCGGCCATGCGCCTGCGCACGGGGATGGGCCAGCCGCCGCTGCGCGCGCGCTGCGCCCGCACGAGCCAGCGCGCCGCCGCGTAGAACTGCCACATGTGCTCGCTGGACGACACCGTCACGTTGTCAAGGGAACCACTGCCGCTTAGAATGATGCTTGATATCTGGACAAGAACGGTAAAACCAGTAACGAAGGAACGAAACTCAGCAATCCCAAGCATCGCACTGCCAAAGTGCCAAAACGAATGCAATTCGTAAACAGAACAAATTCTTTAGGTTCATCGTATCTTCATGTTTTTTTTTTTTTAAACATCTTGCGTCTAGCGCACGCCTTAGATGAAACGTCCTCCTCCTCAGATTGTATTAGCCGACTACATACACAAATACTAGTCTGTGGACATGACTTTTAGGTCAGTTACACTGCGCCTTGCAGGACCGTCACAACCAAAATGCTACGTTTGAAATAAAAATCTATGGATAAATTTGATATGAAAAACCAACATGCTTTATGAAGCTATTGTAAAAGCCTCTTCAAAAACATCCAGAATAAACCTGAAAAAGTTACCTTGAACTTATTTCTAGGCGATCTTCTCTTGGGCTTGTCCTGAAGCGCCCAGCCCTTCTGCATGTCGATGATCAGGTCCCTGGTGATGCGTCTCCAAGGCTGTTCGACTCCTATGCCGTAGTATATGTGGTCCTCCTAGAAAAGGAAGAACCTTTATTATGTAACATTACATCACGCCTGTAATTCCCGAGGGGTTCTGCAGAGGTGACTTATAGTACACCCACTGATGTGAAAGCATTATGATGTTTCTTGACTCACCTGAGCCGAAATCAACTGCGTACTCGAAACATAATGTAGATACACCGTCTCCTTCTTATCCTTATTTTGTAACACCACCGTCATCGAGGAGTTAGCCTTCATCTGGAGGTCCACACTCAACACAAAGTCTTGAGTCAGGTTCACTTTCAGCCACACCTGACTCGACGCATGGTCTGACGTCGAAAACCTGAGCACGTTTGATTGTACAGAGGTGTCAAATTCTCTGGCCATATACGCATCTTTACTAATTATCCAATTTTCTAAATGTTTTTCTCCATCGTCTATTATGCGTCTCTTCGGCTCATTTTCTGTTATGTGCTTGCTGTAGTGGGCTAGCCCAAATTGAGCGATCTGGGTTGGGTAAAAGAATCCTCGGGGCTCCCATTGCGTGCTGACGGGGACCCCTTCGATGCCGCTGATGCATTTGACCCTGTCTCTGACTTCTACATTGTAGTTTTCGAAGGTAGTGAAGGTGCCGCGAGGGTCATATTTCTTCTTCGGGTGGTAGATCTTACCGTAACTGTGAGACCACTCGAATTTTTCTATGCCGTCCGCTGTTGATATTTTTCCGTAGATCTGTGGAATTTTAGTTACTTAGTGGATTTTTGTGCATTTTTGAACTAATTGTGCACCGTCTTTTAAATGCGAAAGTGTACATGTAAGTTAGTTTGACCCTCTTTCACGCAGCAACGGAGCTTGACACAGGCTACTCTTTATTCCAATAAACAGCCCTATAGGAGTTAATGGGGTGTTGAAGTTTAGAAGGACCAATCTAAAATAGTTAGTAATAATTACATAAATAGGTACGCGTAATAGTACGTTATCTGCACTGGCCCCGAAATGCGTGGAAATCAATAAAGATTATCTGCAAGGTCGGGCCTATACGACGATTTTGAACCTGTTGTTGGAAATATGGTTTTGTACTTCAGAAATTTAATATTTTTGAAGTTCCTAGAGTTTACTTTTAAAGTTAGTAAGCTTGTGTGTTTTTGGATATAATAAATTGAAGGGGTATTTTTTGGCAAATATTGAAGACTTTTTTAGTAGGATCTAGAAAATAATGTTTCTTTATTTTTGCAGTTTATAGTGCTTTAATCAAGACACAAAGTAAACAAAAAATAAATTCAGTACGCGGCCGTTTATACAGCATATCCAGTTCTAGAACAAGTTTGACTCAGTAGAGCTTTGAAGGAAACGAGTAACCGTGGAGTTTCTTGCCAGCTTTTCTCCATAGGAAGCAACCAATTGGAATCGCGCACCTAGCTTCTGACGTTTCATAAGCGCCCATGTTGGTTTTTTTTTTTGGTTTTTTCTAGTATTTCCTGACCCACTCCTAGGCAAAGGCCTCCACTCCTTTCATCTTGCGCGACCCCACGCGTCCTCTTTCCAGCTTTCATCCAGGGTTTCTTTCCAGGTTCAAGAGAACCTAAATGACAGAATGGAATATATGAAACAAAATGTTTTGTTTTTTGTTTTTTTTTGTCATACTGAATACGAGACAGTTACAGAAATCGAAGTGCCATATTAACGTCCGGTTATTGATTGTCAGTAGGTTCACAATACCGTATTGCCACCTACCTCGAAGTACTTGTGTACCAGCGAGAAAGGTACGTACACCTCGTCTCGGTCGCGGTCTCGGCGACAGGACACCGAGTACTCTCCGTTGATGACGCACTCGATGTCGTCCGCGCCACTGCCGCGCTCCGACAGCGCGTTTGACAACACCGAGCCGACTGGAAGAGGAATGTGGATTAAGCCCCATTTACTTGTTCCTAGTTTCTTGTCTGTTTATTATTATTTATTTTAGCCTATGTTGTTCCACTGCAGGACAAAGGCCTCCCTTTCTCCTTGAAGCAACCAATTACTTGCATTGTCTAAACATTGTTTTGACGGTGCAAATTTAGTTTAAAACCTCACCTCGTATCACCAGAGGGGAGGGATGGGGGTTAAAGAGTAGCTAAAAACATCACGTGATTAATGGACGTCCCCTTATACTTAATTAATTCTTCACAGTTAATTAATTCTCACCATGTGAATCAGGCTTTTAGGAATGTTGTTAAGCATAAATTAAAATAAATATACAGAATTTCTTCTAAAAAAATCGAGGATTTGCCTAGTGACCTGCTTATAGCTCACATATAATTTATTATTCAACATTCTTTAAGGTGGAATGCAGACCAAATTCATTGATCATAATGATGCATCTGTTTTAAAATGCCCATGAACTACAACAGTTATAATAGTAGAACTAGAATAGTTGACAGAACATTCCTTCTGTGTGATGTCATCATTATTTTTTTTCCCCACAAAACGATGATCACAATCATGTTCTGCGTCATGTTCGTGAACGGGCGCCGTCAGTTGGGACTGGTCATCTCTTAGCTGCCATGGCTTATTTTAATTTATTTTAAGTTTTTGAATGATTCTTTTTTTTTCTTTTATATTACGGACGCTTTTTCGAACGTGCACGTTTTATTACATTGTTCTCACATGCATAATTTCAAAATGAATGATGTAACCAATTTTTTGTATCAATTTTTTTTATTTAAAAGAGGGTCCGTGGAGTTTCTTGCCCGTTCTTTTCCATAGGTACCTACTACGCTTTGGAATGGGCAACTAGCTTCATATTTTTGACTGACCGACCCCTTGACAATTCAAAAGTGCCTGTAAATGGTTTAATTGAAATAAATGCTTTGAGTTTCGAGTTTGAGTTAATTTCATGAGAATATCTGCAAAAGTAACCATTTTCCGATAAAATAAGTCAGAATCTTACTGGGTCTGCGCGAGAGCTCCCCACAGTGTCCCCAGAACAGCGTGAACACGAGCACGGCGGCACACAGCGCGCCCAGCGCCACGCGCATGTTCATCCGCACCAGCATCATTCCGCCCACCTGTGGAGAAGATTGTTATATTAATAAGTCTATATATCTGTCTATTTAACACGTAAAGTCCCACCCACTACAGGGCAAAAGCCTCTCTTTCTTTTTTCCACACATCATGTCTATCCTCTGCCATTACCGGCTATAAATGTCAGTAGCAATAAGAATGTGTCTTATCGATAGTTTGCTACCTGGTGTGAGCGAGACAGACTAATAACAATGATCTACGGCCCGACGACTCAGTTCTTAACGCGTCAACTATAGCATTTAACCCAATCAGTGATTCTTTTGGCCCAGCTCATCTCACATCTTAATAAGGTAAAACATCAACCCAATTCCCAATGGTTGCATCAACCCAATGGTTAAAGTTATAGATGGGGAATGAGAGGTTGTGAGAGGTGGTTTGACGATGTTGCTAATGGCTTGAAACCACTTTCAGCACAAACAATTATATAGTGTAATGGAAATATTTATTTTTGGTTATTTCACCGTAGGCTACGCCGATGACATAACCATAATAATCAACGGGACCCACGAAAACACCCTATGCAATCTTATGCGTCAAGCACTGAAAATAGTAGAGGAATGGTGCAACAAGCACCAACTCTCAGTGAACCCAACAAAAACCGAACTGATTCTCTTCACAAAAAAGAGAAAACTGATGACACTACAATTACCACGATTCTTTGGGACAACCCTAAGCCTCTCAGCTGAAACCAAATACCTGGGCACCTATTTGGACAAACAACTGAACTGGGCAAAACACACGAAGGGTACGTATTTGAATATCGAAGATTAAAATACCTACTGTTAAAATATCGATGTTCAAAACGTCGAAAATGGAAATATCGAACGACCATAAAACCGAAAATTAAAATAACGAAAGTTTATATTATCGAATGGTTAAATATCCTACGTCCAATATATCTAAAATCTAAATATCTACAAAAGTTACATCGAAAGATCCAAATATCGAAATACAGATTATCGAATTCCTAAATATCGAAGTACAAACTATCGAACGTCCTAAATATCGATGGGTACATAATATTATTTGAACATCGAAAATTAATATACCTACGTGTAAAAATGGTTTAATTTTAAACCTTTAATACATTCATTAATTCACCCTAAAAATACGTACAAGTTAAAATATCGAACAAATTTTGATATAAGTAGTGGAAAAAGGTTGCTTCTGCAACGTCTCCGGCGCTACGGGAAGTGCAACCCCTTCGCCCTTGCGTAACAAAGGATAGGCACCCATGTTCACCTCCGCAGCTTCGGCCAGCGACCAGCCTCAGCCGCTACGGCTCCCACAGGTGCCTATGCTTTGTTACAGCGGGCGGGGGTTGCCCTCCCTTCGCGCCTCCGGATTTTTATATACACTCTAGGGGTCACAGCCAGCGTGGATCGCCCGGAGGACACGGTGGAGCATACGGTGGAGGTATGCCCGGCTTGGGCAGAGCACCGCCGTGTCCTCGTGGAGGCGATCGGTGGCGGGGATCTCTCGCGTCCGGCCCTGGTCCAGGCCATGGTACGGAGCGAGAGGGCATGGGAGGCCGTCACCTCCTTCTGCGAAGCAGTAATGCTCGCGAAGGAGGAGGCGGAGCGCGTGAGGGAGAGGCAAATTTTGCGCCCTCACGCCCCTAGCCGCCGCAGGAGGAGACGCCCCGGGCGTCGTGAATCGATCGCGGATTCCCGGCCACCGTAGGCGCGGGCTTGCGGACGGTGAGCAATGGGTAGCTCACCATCCGGTAAGGACCAAGCCCGGGTCGATTGCCTGCCGGGGTTGCGGGAAAGTCCGAAAGGGATACCGTGGCCCCCTGGCATTGCACAGGCAAGAGAAGGAACACGGGTGGGTTTTAGTCAGTAAGAGTCTGACACGCCCTCCCGCTCCACCCAGAGCGGGAGGAGTCATTTGATGATTTCCCACCCAAAAAAAAAAAAAAAAAAAAAAAAGGGGTCACAGCCAAAAGACTACCTACTACTAGGTTTTGGAACAATTTCATCCATGAAAATCAGTGTCCAGTGTACAAGCATAGGTCAATCGTGAAGATATTATTTAGGTCTTGAAATTACAATATTTTCTTGAAAGTCAATATGTTGTGCTACTATAGTTAGTGACAGAAACGTATCGCCGCAAAACCGCCTCCACGTAGTCTTGTCTGCCCTACCCCTAGAGTTTAATTTAGAATCGCGTAGGCGCGGAGGGGCGAGGCAGCCCGCGAGCTGAGGAGCAGGTGGTTTTAACACCCGCCGCCGCAGCTGAGGTGGTGAGCGTGTAGACCATCTGCGACGTTAAGTTCGCGTGGGACTGCCGGAGCCCTGCAGCGCCGGAGCTGTGACAGAAACCATGCTTGCTTGCATGTTGCATGATTGCTGCATGCTTGTTTGCTAGATGGTAATCAGTTACCTACTTTACAATTTTATTCGGTATTTTAATTAGTAGGTATTTTTAACGGAGATATTATGAACTTAGATGTATTAAATGTTGATATTTTGAACTTAGGCATAATGTCATTCGATATTATGAATCATTCGAAATTTTAATCACTCGGCATTTCAATCTTCGAAGTTTTAAGCGTAGGTATAACAATTTTCGACATTTTGATATAATCGATATTTAAATTTTCGATGTTTTGAACATTGGTATTTTAAGCGTAGGTATTTTCATCTTCGATATTCATATACGTACCCCACACGAACTATAATATTACGAAAGCCAGCATATCCCTGTGGCAATGCAAGCGACTGCTTGGCAGGAATTGGGGGATCAGCCCTAAAGTCACCTACTGGCTATACACCACAGTCATCCGACCAATTATCACATACAGTTCACTGGTTTAGTGGCCCAGGACAGACCTGAGCACAACCCAGAGAGATCTCGAGAAACTGCAGCGGTTTGCTTGTGTCGCAACTATGTACTACAACTAGCTGTATGAGAACTACACCGACCGCTGCCCTACAGGGCAATCTACACCTAATCGTACGGGAGGAAGCGGCCCTGGCCGCCTTCAGGCTCCATTTATCGGGAACCCTAAGTAATGACTCCAGAATTAAGCACACATGCATAAAGGAGGATGCGATCAAACGTAAGCCAATGATGGCATCACCCTGCGACAAAGTCCCGAAAACAATATATTTTCAAAGGCACTACAACATAATACTTACAGAAGAACAGTGTGACTACTCAGGCCCCAAAGAAATGAGAGTATACACCGGAGTCTTCTCACATGAACTCAATATAAATATATCCAGACCGCTGGGAAGGTTCAACACTGTCTATCAGGCGGAATGTGTGGGCAACTGGGCATCATACATGCGGCCCGCGCCCTAGAAGCCTCATTTCTTCAATCATTACGGAAAAAAATTATTACCTCAAAGCTAACACTAGAATGTCACAAGGCATTAGAACAAATAACGGTCTCTAGCCGCAACACGATGACACTGCAATGGATAAAAGGACACAGCGGGCCGCTAGGTAATGACGCAGCTGACGAACTTGCTAGGCGAGGATCCAGCACATCTGTGGACCCGAGCCTATCGTACCTATCCCCTTCAACCAAATACGCAGGTGGTTACAGGAAATCACCCACCCACAAGCAGGGCAATGGTGATCCTCGACACCGGGCTGCCGGCAGTCAAAGGAAGCTATGCCATCCTTGGATAGCAGGCTTACCTGGCGTCTTCTACGCCTGGACAGGTACGGCCTGCGCCTGGTGACAGGGACCATCACGGGACACTGCTCGATAAACAAACACTTCCACACAATAGGCATAACGGACAGTCCTCTGTGCAGGGTGTGCATGGAGGCTGAGGAGACCATTACGCACGTGCTCTTTGAATGCACGGGCGTTAGTCAGATCAGAACAGACACCCTCGGGTCACCCAGATCATACACAGATGTTTTAGACAAACCAGGAGACCTAATTACCTTCTGGAGGGAGGTGGGCTGGTTGAAATAACCCCCCAAACGGCTGCTATGGCCCACGCATAATGGTCCACCTGACGGACTGAATGCGGAAACGAAACCCCATAACATAGAACATAGATAGTGTAATGGAAGGGATTGACAAGAATACTACTCGTAATGTCCAAATCTGCAAAAATCTCACTTTGTGCACATGTGATGCACTCATCCATCACTTTCCATCAGACGAGATCAAGGTCAAGAGCAGGCTCATCTATACATATTATAAAATAAAGTCGCTTTTCACGTTTGTCAGTATGTCCGCGTTGTTTTTCTAAACAACACAACATATTATGAGCTTTTCAACATCATTTAGAGAATTTATTCTGGAAGGTTTATGTGCGTATTATGTTAATATTAAAGTTATGTTTACCTAAGAAATCTCGATGTTTTGACATAATTGATTATGAACAAAAATATAAAGTGACTTAAAAATTACGTTTCTTTCATGACTAACTTCATTAAATAAATTATAAGAATATTTCTATAATATCATGCTTGAATTAGTTTACTGATACTCCAGTACATAATATGTAAGATAATTCTATGGTAGGTACTTATAAAAACAATCTTTAATGAGATTGATGAGGATCACATCTATCACAGGAACGGTTGTAAACGTTTCTAATTTATGTTGTACAAATAAAACATCTATTTAAATCAACTTAGTGCTTCAAACACAGGTAGAATCTATAAACTGCATAAAGAATTGTACATGCGCAAATACGGCATGAAAAATAAAGTAAAAAAGCAAAAGTTTGCAAAACGACGACATCAAACAAGCAGCTAAATATAACTTGGAAGTACTTAGCGACCCTACGCTCCGGAATTCGCGTGGGCGATCCAATTTCATATGCAAACTACTTTCAACAACAACAAAAAGAAAAAGGTTTTATCATACATCTTTTTCACTCCATGATGCATTATCATGTGGTCTACATACATAAGTAAACAGTATTTTTATACAAATACTTACTCTGTACACAGCAGTAACATTCCATCCGTTCTTTAGAAACGTGAAGTGAATCACACGGATATTTCTCATAAGAACTGTCACATCATAAATATTATCGGCGCGAAAGTCGAGGTGTATAGGTAAATATTACTTTTCTAACTATTTACACTGGAATTAATATTTTCAGAAGTAATACATCGGCCGAGACAGCTCGCCTCCGATTGCAGCTGACTTTTGACAGTTAGTTTTTGACAGCTGACAATATTTATCGAACAGTTCAGAAACACTTATTTTGGATTGTTTTAGCAGTTTTAGGTTTTGTTTAAAAAAAAAAAATAACAGCTTTTTCTTTACAGGTAAAAACATACCTACATAAATTTAACGCGAATAATATGAGAATACCACGCATTTTTATTAGGTACGTTTCGTCACACTCCGCTTCATTTTACGTTTCTGCCCTTCTGTCCAATGTTCTATTTGAAGCTTTCGTTATAAAACTACTTTTTCAACAGTTGAACCCAAATAAGTAGTAGGTACTGTTGAACCAGACTAACTGTGTCGAGTACATTTTTCATGTCCCACCCACGCAGTTCCTATGCTCCACTCTTATTGATACATTCTGCCACTTTTTATTTTATTGGCCATTTTTTAATTGCTGGTAAGAAATATTCGAAACGAAGAGTTCTTTCTTGTAATTTCTACATAAAACTTGGTACACATCTTGGCCGAATATTAGACGGCAAGTATACCTAGCGTGTACTAAGTACATTTCGCAGCGATTATGGCCAACCTTATCATGTTTATAAGTAGGTACTTAAATGCGTGACTTGAGAGGCTCATCAATATAGTCCAAGTTCATTAATTTAATTAACTTGTTTTTTGAACCTACTAGGATTACGGCATCTTCGGCAACTTGTCTTGATAATATATTTAGTGATTGTGATGCCAAAAATAAATTAGTGTTAAGTGACCTAACGTCAGACCACTGTGGTTTATTAGTTAGCTTCCCCATGCCATTACATAAAAAGCAGCAAAAAATAGAATGTAGGCCTTATACAGCTAGTCGTTGCAAACAGTTTAAAAATAATATAGCTCATAGAATTACACCATCTATAGTAGAACACGAGAATCCTAATGAAATCTATGGAGCCCTTTTTGATGTTGTGCAAAAGGAGTATCAATCTACTTTCAAGACCAAAACTATTAAAATTAATGGCACCTCCGTTGGCTTTAACCAATGGGCCACTCCAGGTATTTACAAAAGTAGAGCGAGACTATACGAGTTATATGGTTTGAAAAAATACAGATTTGACACACCTTTCCTAGAGTATGTCAAAAATTATTCAAAATTATTTAAAAAGGTTAGTGTTTTTGCTAAATCTAAATTTTTAAGCGATTTAATTAAAAATTCCAATAATAAAGTAAAAACCACTTGGAAAATTATTAACAATGAAACTGGTAAATCGGTTAAGCAAGATAAACAACTTGAGATTATGGTCGACAATAAATTAGTTACTAAAGCAGCTGACGTAGCTGAGGCGTTTAATGAGTTTTTTGCCAACATACCTATAACTACGACTCGCTCCTTAAATTCGTCCCCGTCTAAAGCTGAAAACCTTTTGCTTAGTAGTGTTTCTAAAAGTAGTATCTTATTTAGCTTCGAACATGTAACGCCTCGTGATGTAGTTAATGTTTTTAACACACTCAAGTCTAAAAACACTGGTGATTACTGGGGCATCTCCATTAAACTTTTAAGTAATATAATAGACATCGTAGCCCCCTATCTAGCTGTTACTTTTAAGAAATGTGTTGATTTAGGAACTTTTCCTGACCTCATGAAGAGTAGTAAAGTCATACCATTATTTAAATCAGGTAATAAAAATGACGTTGGCAATTTCAGGCCTATTTCTATATTACCAGCATTTAGCAAAATATTTGAAAAGTTAATACTCAAGCAGTTGCTAAGACATTTTAATTTAAATAGCCTCCTTCATAATGAACAATATGGCTTTACAAAGGGTCGCTCCACTACAGATGCGGGTGTTGCTTTGCTGAAACACATATTTAACGCATGGGAGAACTCGCAAAATGCTATTGGGGTTTTCTGTGATCTCTCCAAAGCCTTTGACTGCGTGCACCATGACACGCTTTTGCGTAAACTGCGACATTACGGTGTGCAAAACGAAGCTCTCAACGTTATAAATTCTTATTTACATAATAGGTCCCAATGTGTAGATGTTGATGGTGTGAAATCGTCCGGGCTACCAGTTCAGTTAGGTGTACCTCAAGGCTCAATACTGGGTCCATTCTTGTTCTTAGTGTATATCAATGACTTACCATTCTATGTAAAGGGTATCTGTGAAGTTGTACTGTTTGCAGATGATACTTCTCTTATTTTTAAAGTAGACAGGAACAGACAAGATTTTGACGATGTAAACAGTGCACTCTCAATGGTTACGGGTTGGTTTACGACAAATAACCTAGTTCTCAATGCCAAGAAAACGAAATGTGTAAAGTTTGCCCTTCCAAATGTTAGAAATCTAGGACCCAACATCGTCTTAGATACAGAGGTGCTTGAAACCGTAAACTCGGCAGTGTTTCTGGGCATAACAGTAGATGCCAAACTTCAGTGGGGGCATCATATATCTAGCCTAGCGGGAAGGCTCAGTTCGGCCGCCTACGCCGTCAGGAAAGTAAGACAATACACTGACGTTGATACAGCTCGGTTAGTCTATTTTAGTTATTTCCATAGCGTTATGTCCTACGGTATTCTGCTGTGGGGCAAAGCTGCCGATATTCAAAATATATTTGTCCTTCAAAAGCGAGCTGTTCGAGCAATTTACCAGCTGGGTGCCAGAACTTCTCTGAGAGATTTTTTTAAAGATATTGGTATCCTCACTGTTGCATCACAATTCATTTTCGCCAACATTCTATATATTAGGCAAAATATACACTTGTACACTAAAAACAGTGACATTCACAATGTTAACACAAGAAACAAGGACAAACTACGAGCTCCCTTTCACCGGCTACATAAGGTTCATAACTCATTTGTTGGGCTTGGTATAACCTTTTATAACAAGCTACCCTCTTCTTTGCTAGATTTGCCTTTTAATGCGTTTAAAACTAAAGTAAAATCCAACCTTTGTTCAAAGGCATACTATTCTATCAACGACTACTTAAATGATAAGAATAGTTGGTCGCTGTGATTGGCTCAAGACAATGTTTATGTTCTTTCTCCAGAATTAGCCTACCTACTCACAGGTTATATAAGCTTAGGTAAATTGTTCATTTTATTTGACTTTATATGTCAATTTATTTTAATTTTATTAATTTTTTGTTGACATTAACTACTCATTAGAATGATTTTCATGAGTTGTATCGCAATATGTGGTTAGCTAGCGACCTCGACAAACTGATCATATTTTTTATTTTTTTTCCTGAAAAACTGGCAGCAAGTTCGTCATGCTCCCTTAGATGTCACTGCTTGCGGTAGCGTCGGGGGTCGGGTTGCCTCCTTCCCTCAAATATGGCGAGGGGGGTAATGGCTGATCTTTGCGTTAAGCTCGTGAACGGGTGCTGCTTGTGGTGACTGGTCGTCTTGCTGATCATGGTTTTGTTATTGTTATTAGTAATTAACTGTTTATTTATTTTACCTCGATGGTCCTAGTTTATCAATTATAACTCTAGTTACAGCTATATGTAAGCGGGCACGCCCTTTATGCCTGGAGGCTTTATTTTCTTTTTAGATATTCTTTACGTTTAGTTATTTTTATTTCTGCTTGAGTATAGATCTCGATGTTTTTGGTTGGTATATTGGCGTGTGCTAGCTGTCATATGGCTGATAATTTATAATTTAATGTTTTGTGTTGTGTTATGTAAATTATTTTGCATAAGTACTATTGTATAGAATCATTTTATTTTTCCTAATTGAACAGACAGCTGTGCTGCTGGGGAGTTTGTTGCGCCACTTCTTCTTCCCAGCGAAAGCACTAGGAAGTGGTGAAGGGTGGGCGTTTTGTGGGACTGTCTTATGTAATTTTGACGTTCGAAAAGTGCTGATTCTCAGCCTAATTTGAATAAATGACTTTTGAATTTTGAATTTTTGAATTTTGAATTTTGTTCAAATCTGTTCTAATTTGATAATGGTGCTGATTCTCTTGTACACCGAACTAAACTATAGTAAGACCATCTTAATAGGTAACATTTGACAATTCATCAAAATTCAACAACGTAACTTTAGGAGCACGAGGAACAGGGTGTAAAGTTCACTCATCCACCATAGAAAAGGGAGGATCCTCCAACCAGACGGGTGTTGTGTCTGGCGGGCCGACTGCCCAACTGTTGATTTCGGATAGTCTTATCTATGTCGTTCGCGCGGTAAACTCTAATTGCGCGATGCAGGATTTGTGTGACGTCATGTCTTTGATGCGTAGTTAGTATGTGGCGGTATAACCGCTACATCACTCCCCTCCGGAGACCGGAGGTCGATAGTGGGCTGAGTCTTGTATCTTGCGATGCTTCACAGTGCCAGCTAAGGTTCCAGTGAGTCGGAACCGGGTGCCGCACAGTTAGCGGTGAGTCGGAACTGTCTGCGGTGATTGCGGCGGTTGTGGTGGTTGAGGTGATTGCGGTGATTGAGGTGATTGCGGTGATTGAGGTGATAGCGGTGATTGCGCTGGTTGAGATGATTGCGTTGATTCCCCAGTGAGTCGGGGTGATGAGGCTGAGGGTGATGACCAGGAATGCGCGTTTGCTGCATGCTGGTGGTCAGGATACCCGTTGAAGCCGAGGGTGCTGGCTGTCTGCGTTGACGTTCATACTCGGGGTCACCAATTTAGAGGTATGAGGAACAGGGTGTAAAGTTCACTCATCCACCATAGAAAAGGGAGGATCCTCCAACCAGACGGGTGTTGTGTCTGGCGGGCCGACTGCCCGACTGTTGATGTCGGATAGTCTTATCTATGTCGTTCGCGCGGTAAACTCTAATTGCGCGATGCAGGATTTGTGTGACGTCATGTATTTGATGCGTAGTTAGTATGTGGCGGTATAACCGCTACATAACCTTGTATCGCCGGGCATAAAATAATATATTTTTTCGTTTTGTTAGAACTGCAATTGCTTAAGTTTTTTCAATTACGATAAGTATTTATTGTAATAATGATCGATACGAGTAATTTTACGATTTGCTTTCAAACGGACAGACGTCAAATGTTACCTATCAAAATGGCCTTACTTTAACCAAACTATGTATCACTGAGAATCTATCTCTATCTAAAGCTATTCTGCAAGTAAATTAAAAAAATATTTTGACGCAACTAAAATCGAATTTGACGATTGCTACTCCACGTGATACATACCTACCTACCTACTTATTTGCCCTACCCCGTGAATTTTTTTAGAGCCGGAGGCGCGCATCTGGCTCAGACTCGACGTGTTTTTTATGGTGTTTTTCACTTTTTGTATAGAAAATATAAATAAAATATTACCTACGTGTTCAGTATTAGGGGTTTAAGGGTATTATAAAGGGGGTGGAAATTTTAATTATTTTTGCGTTAGGACACACCTTTATTGAGATATGAGCAAAAGAAAAGAAAAATATAGACAGTTAGTACTGTCTATATTTTTCTTTTCTTTTGTTTATGTACCTGAAGTCAAGGTGTTCGTGTGAATTTTAGTTCATGACAACTAATAATATTCCACACCATTTTTAGTGGCGATTTAAAAATGGTCAGAAATAGTTAGATAATTACAATTTTAGGTGAAAAACGTGAAATTCAGAATAGCAAAATTGTCATTTTCACTAAATTAAAATCTCAGTGCATATCTTAGGCCCGTATTACAGAACCTCACTCAAAACTCAAGCATTACTTAAAGCCTTGATTCGTTGAAACTAGTTTTAAAAATAATGCTTGAGCCTTGAGTGACGTTCTGTAATAGCTGTCAAACTAAAATATAGTGTTCTGTCACTTTAGTCTATTTCAGAATGGGAAATCATCGTTTGACAGGAGTAAACTAAATTTTGGTGTTTTTTTGTCTAGTAAGTAGGTATAGGCATTTGTGAAAAGAGAATCGGCACCATTAACTCTTAAAAAAAGTTGGAAGATGGTCGATTTTCCTCACAGGATGGCTTAGATTTGCCCGACCATTTTGCAGTTCCTAGCAGAGCAAGATGCGACATGATGATGAAGCATATCGGTACGAATTTCCATTGCCGTCCAACGAAGTTAGGGTGGGAGGAGGGGGAGGGAGGGGTACTAAATAAATATGAAATAAAATGGTACCGAACGTATGACAACTTAACCGTAGGTAAAACGAAACGTTCAATGGCGAGAATTCTATATAATCTATGGTAGGGATTGACATAAATATTGCAAAAATAATTGATTTTCAATAAAAAAAAACGTAAAAAAGTACACGTCTCCGCGTGTTGAAACTTTGCGTGAGTGCTTATAATAATGTAACCTTTCTGTAAAAAAAATATCAATCTCCAACTCGTTGGACGGCAATGGAAATCTATGCTACAAGCTCCCGTATACCCAGATTCCTAATGAGTTTCGAATTCCAACAAAAAATATACAAAACGAACTTATGTCTTTAATTCAATGGAAACTGAAACAAAATCACCGAATAACGTATCATGCTTAACTGTATTAGAGTCAGGCGCTCGACTTTTGACACGATTTCATGGCAGCCGAACTTCGGGACACTAATACGGCTTCTGGCCGCAAATGGGTTTATCCCTAATACGATTTCGCTCCTCCGACTAGACGCGACTAATCGGATTACCGTGGTCGCGTGACAGCCACCTATTCCTTGATTGGTTGCCAGCGCACACGATCTCCTGGCGCGACAGTATCGTGATAGGCGCACGGTGTTTTTTTATTTTGTTGAGAGATAGAATATTATTAGATTTTTAACAAGGGGAGATTGGGGCTACGTCCAGCTCTAGATCGTGATTGAATGATCTAATTTGTGGCGCGGAGGTAATTTGATTGATTGAAACATTGGGCATTAAAGTGACTGGCTTGCAGTCTTTGAATTGAGTTTTAAATAAAATTACCTACGTTCATATGGAGAGATAAAAATAATAAAATTTAGGTAGGTACATTCAAGTTGAATATGGAAGTAAGCTCCCATAAAACAGCAACATTTCTCGGAAGATGTTTGCCTTTACGGTTCGTTACAACATGCTAGTGTAGTACACTACAATAAATATAGCACGTTATCTGTGCATGTTATCTAAATAGTGCAATCAGTGCACGTATGTGCAGAGTATGAGGGCAGGCGGGCAGGCGGGCACGGTAGGCCGCATCCGAGCGATCGCTAACTCGCTCCGTCGAGGGCGCGAGGGAAGCGAAGAAACGGGTCAGTGTGCGCGGCAAGTGGGTCAGCGCGGATGCACCACCGCGGCCGCGCTCGGCCCCGCTCGGCACTGCTCGGGCGGTTTCGGCAACGCATGCGCGCGGCCCCCATCGATCGCCGCCCACGCGGCGCAGCGCCGCTCAAGTGCTCCGCGAGTCGCGACGCGAGTCCCGGGCTTGGCCCTCAACGATGGCGGCGTGAGCGCGCGCCGCCCGCGGCCTCCGGCGGACATGCCGCGATGGCCAGAGAGGTAACCGCGACGCGACTGGCGCCCTCCGCCACCTCCGCCCTCTTATGTAACCGGTGATCGCTGACACGCCCGGAGACATGGTGACTATCACCGCTGGCCGCACGCCCCGCGCCCTCTGACCCGCACAGCAAGCCGCATCGTGCCACGCTTGACCCAACGATACTGTTCCCTCGGCTCGGCCTCCTCGATACCGATACCGAAACCGTCACTGTCCCCTAGAGATCATAGAATAGCCTTCGTCCCAGTGCATCGCGGTGGTACCTAGTGGTGAAAACTGTGTGTTGTATCTAGTTATGTATGGCGGGGGATCTGCCCCGATGTCGGCAGGGGCACGTCAGCGTACGGCAGTGCCGCAGCCGGCGTCCCCCTCGCTCGCGTGCGCTGGCCATGCATCCGTCTCGCTCGCTCTGCCGTACAGCAGTACTGCACATGCAGTCTGCATTATTCACAATCAGAACCAACTTACAGTGTCCTATTCGAGGAACCCTTAACACGAACATTACATGAAATCAATATATTACTGTAATACCAGCTACATGCCTGTGACTATGTGATCTATAGTCTACATATACTCTGCTTATACCTACAGGGATATGGTAGATGGATTTTGTGTTAAAAGTGTAATAAGTAGTAATTCGTACCAAAAATGACGTGACTGTAGCACATTCGTAGCACACTCGTAGCAGGACGTAGCGACTCCGTAGCATACTACTGTAGCATTGCGTAGACCGTAGCTAGTGATGTTGTTTATTATAGATGTATGGTAGAAAAAACGTTTTTTTCTTCAATGCTACAAGTAGCCAGTAGGAATATATTATGATGTGTTATATGCATGTCATATTATTACATACTTACCTCAATATGTGTATTTATATCTGTATCATAGCCACTTAACGTTATCCTATGCATACCTTAAACTCGTGATAATTTACATCAATTTACATCTTACACACGCATAAACATATTACATAGTATATACTTGGATTCCAAAAACCTTAATACGTGATTAATTCACTGGTTCTCAACATACACTCTATTCCACGTACATACTCGTGAAGTCGTGACATCAGATAAGACAATTTGTGATAATGAGCTAATGTTCATTTATATACGGTGATATTTTTAACATGACGCCATTAAGAACGTCCTATTAAACAAATGAACCATTACTTGTATTTATTTTTTCAGTTCTAGTCAAAAATACAGGCGCGTAAGAGACATTTTAACTTTATCTCATGTTGTCGATGCAACGGCAAACCTCATGGTTTTGTAGGTGGCTGTAGGGGGTGACCATGTCCATGTGTGAGCCGAGAGATTTCTCCGGTAAACTCAATAAAAAATCCTCCTTGCTAATAAAAAATCTGTAATGAAAAAATCAATTATAATTTTAACTGTCATGAGATTAGAACTTACGATCTTTCATGTACATATGGACTCGTATTTACCTTTTGATCAGTTTGAACTTGTAAGAAAATATTATTTTTTATAATGCCCTCGGCCCTAAGCTTTTTTTTTCATTATTTGCAGGATTTAGCCAAATTAGCATATAAATAAAAATACTTTAAAACGGAGACGAAAAAGTGCAACAATTATATTACATACTCTTGACGGTTCAAACTCAAACTCAAAGCATTTATTTCAATTAAACCATTTACAGGCACTTTTGAATTGTCAAGGAGTCAGTCAGTCAGAAATATGAAGCTAGTTGCCCATTCCAAAGCGTAGGTTCCTATGGAGAAGAACGGGTAAGAAACTCCACGGATACTCTTTAAAAAAAATATATATTCTCACAAAATATTGTTTACATCATTCATGTTGGAATTATACATGTGAGAACAGGTTAACATAATAGCAGTTTTCTCCGAAGGGTTGGGAGCCTAACCCTGCCTAGTTCAGTACCTATAGGTTCACAATTTTTGCCAGTTATGTTTAATTCCCATGTAACAGGGGGAGAAGTTATTGCCATCAACCGGGCACAAATCCAGACACCTAGCTGCTACTGAGAAAAATTTAATGGAAAAACCCAATAACTCTTCGCCTGACCCCACACAGTCGAGAGCTCATGCAGCGGCAGTAGCGCTTGCGACCACTAGACCAACGAGGGAGTCCTTGAGTTGTTACTTGTAAACATGAGAATAGTTATCAGTTTGTTGACTGACTTAGTGTTAGGGTACTAAAGACGAAATCGACGGAACCCATGTTGTCCTCGCAACAACGCAGCTCTATGCCTCCTTTCATGTCTTACAATGGTTTGTATCTCTTAAAATATCCGCTTGAAGAGAAGCCGTCGTCTCTTCTTTGCAAGAAGTCCTCAGAAAATTGGTAAGTCTATTCAAAATTATCTAGCTTGCGATTTGGTCATCAGATTATTTGTGAACTTGGCATCTTCTTCTCTAATTAATGAGCGGTCCACTGGCTACCGGTACAGCTGCCAATATATCTGTAAGATGAAATTGTGATACATTTTTATCCTACGAGAAGTACCTAATTTATAACACCGACAAAATATTGCCACCAAAAACTACTGGAGTTAATATTCCTGTTATTAGTTTCAACTGGCTACCTAAAACGTTGAAAATGATTCCACCCTGTGAGATACAGACGGACAGAAGGTAGGCAGGAAGGAAGGTAGGTAGGTTTGTCTAGGTTTAGCAATAGAATTCCGAAAGCACCTTTTGTGTACGGAACCTTAAAACCGGCCAAGTACGAGTCGGACTCGCACACGAAAGGTTCCGTACCGTATTAAGATCGACCAAAAAACGCCGAAAAAAAAACAAGTTTTTTGTATGAGAACCCCCTTTAATTGTTTACTTTATGTAATTTTTATTATTTTTTGTAATAGCGGCAATAGAAATAGACAGTCTGTGAAAATTTCAACTGTCTACTACGGTTCATGAGATACAGCCCGCTGACAGACAGACGGACAGCGGAGGCTTAGTAATAAGGGTTGCGTTTGGCACCCGGTGTGCATCGGTAGGGAAACCCTAAATAGAGGGCGATGACTCTTATATACTCGCACTCTCATAGTTAAGTGGGTCTATTCCTTAGTCTTAAAAATGATTCTCTCTACAGCATTTAAATTCTATGAGTGGCCAGAAGAAATATCACATCGCTATATTTAGAGCACAAAGCTCAGCAGAAAGATAAGTACAATCTCCGTTCATCTTCATTTAAAGTCGGCCGCAGGACGGATTTAATTTTTCTTATCAGGATCTTTGCTAAATAATATTTTATCGCTCGTGTTTCGTTGAAAAATTGGTCCGAAAATACAATATTATTTTGAGCTATTAAGTAATTCGTTTTCGAATGTTTTCATGTACTAATTATATATGCAGTCACAATTTCTTATTACTGCCTCGTTGGTCTAGTGGTCGCAAGGGCTACTACTGAGCATGAGGTCCTGGGTTCAATTCCCAGGTCGAGCAAAGTGTTATTGGGTTTTTCTATCAGGAATTTCTCAGTAGCGGCACGGAGTCAGAATGTGTGCCCGGTTGGTGGCAATAGGCTCGCCCCTTTTTACATGGTTCTTAAACATAACTGGCGAAATGTGGATTTACTATAAGTAGACATCTGCCGAACCCTTTAGGGAATACAGGCGTGTTATGTGAACTACTTAAGTTGGTTTGAAATTCAAGTTGTGTATATTTTATATACCTTTGATCCAAAGAAAGTGAAAGAAAAGAAAAAGTTCATACTTTGAAAATTGCAGGTTGGTATCTTCTACCTGTACTTAACCATTTCCGTTGTATTTCTTCTATGATTATCATGTAGGTTATGATGTACTTCCTCTTGATTAAAATGTGATTGTCTGTCACGCTTTTCTCCTTCCTAGTATCAGGCTTAGTGACAATTCTCTACCTAATAGATAATCTTACTCATATTATTTTACAAACTTATCTACGCCCCATAAAAAAGTATACTGTAGGTGATAGAATCAGGAAATTATTGAATTTATCTCTTCAATTTATTTATTGTCAATTCCGTTTCGAAGAACACAATAATCTTCAAATTCAAATATGTAGGTATGACTAACACAGGCGTTTCGAAAATCCTCTAAATATCGATTCGAAGGCGGCGAAGCTCAGTGGAGATCCTTTTAATTCCTTCGTTTAAGCATTAATCTCCTCATAAAGTCCTCTCCCCGAGGATTTTTGAGGAGGGCAGAGGAACCAACGTTGCTTTAAATTAAAATGATGGGAAATCGATGATTATTATCACTTTTATGTTAGCGGCTGATCGCGCGCCGTTATTAAATGGACTTGTGAAAGTATTTTAATTTAAGACGCGATCTGTCGGTTCTCTTTCTTGAGATATTTGTCTGGGTAGCAAAAGTTGAGCTGGCTCATGTAACATTGGAATGGTAAAATATTATTGTACCTAAATGTTTCAGAAAGGTTAGACTTTAGTGAAAAAGATAAAATCCAAGACCCATTTTATTAGTGTGATTATGTGAGAGGAAATAATAGAGATGCAACAAATAGTGATTTGGATACCGAATATTCGGCGGCGCTCTCAGCCGAATACCGAATATTCGGTCCCGTTTAATTTGTATGAAACCTGTGTTTGTTCAAATTTCTTTTTTTAAATTCTGGCTCTCTGATACCCCATACAAATAATACAGTTATGATGATGTCCACCTTTGTACCGTTTTATGTTGCATAACATTAGAATTTTTGTGTCACCGTTATGAGACCAGTGGTTATCCTGGGTTGGAAAATATGACCTACAACTCATACACTTTAGTTTAATAAGTACATGTTTAGCTTTAGTTAATTCGTTCAAATAAAACTTTATTTCCAGCTAGTCTCATTATTTGTGTATAGGTTGTGTGTCAGGTGGGCCTGTCTAAAACTGCACCTAACCCATTTTCAGCGAGCTTAGAAGCATAATATAATCAAAGTTGTCCCAATTTTCAATCTGATCGATACCGAGCCGATATTATTTGACTGGTGAATAAATTTAGCGCTGACCTGACTGTGCTCTCTAGCCGTCTGTAGGTAGATGATTTTATTATTAACTAACGTCCCGCCCCGGCTTCGCGCGGGTGAAATTTACTTTTGTAAATTGCACCCGCTTTGTTCGCTGAATTTGTTTGGCATTCTGTTCACAACACGTTGTGCACAAGTTCTGAGCAGTAATCTAACAATGTACTTATAGGGTTGCCTGAATTAAAGATAGTATTTCTGTAGTATTATTAAGTACTTATTTTTGTGTATATTTACATAATAATTACCAAACATACACATACACAAACTCGAGTTTGTGTATGTCCGGACATTAGTCCGGAACCACAGCTCCTACTCGTATTTCAAAGGTACTTTATTCCAGATGGACACAGGCTATATAATTATTATGTTGTAATATTAGTATAGATTACAAAACCAAGGCTATTACTTTGTTGCGATTTCATTGTTTAGGTGGTCTATGATGGGGTTACGAAAAAAACATCGCTTAGCTACATCTTGATTCGAGCGATTTTAGCATATAAAGTATACGTACAGCAGTGCTATTCTGTAACCATCTCACCGTGAAAACTTAGGTGAAGTGAGTTGTCATTCCAACAGGGTGAGATGACACTGACAGCTCACTCCACGCTCACTTCAAATGTTTTCACGGTGAAGTGATTACGGGAATCGACATGCAGGTATCAAAGTCGTTTCACGAATAGTTGTTGTTGTCTGAGGACATCTTAATATCATCTGTTTAACCTAGTGTAAATATTATTTAGAATATTACGTGTAGAGACGTAATATTTTTATAACTCCAAACGTATAAGAAATAACTATGAACGTACCTTCTAACTTACTTTTACATCTACTACTTGTCTACTTACAACTCGGCATTCCTACCCGCATACTTCGAAGCAATTCGCAGTCCAATAAGAGTAGATCTTGTAAAAATAAACGTTTCACACGCGACTGCCGTTACCTCCTCGCTGCTCATTTGTGCCCCCCTCCTCTATGGAGCCATGGGGGAAGGGAGAGTCATAAACTGTTGCAGTTTATGTCGTCCACCCCCGTCGCTCTAATTTGTCTAATTACAAAAGAAATCACAGTTTAGTTTGTTATATTGGGAGATGTTATTTACGAAATGCGCATTACCTATTTTTTTTTTAATGTTCGATTATTATTAAAGATTTCCATGGAGTTTTATGTTATTGTATCTCAAATTAGTGGTTGTTGGCAAAAATAGCGCTGTCGCGTTGTTCTGAGCTACCTTTGCACACATTATCCTATGTCCTTTTGTTTCTCGTTCGAACATAATGATTTTATATCTTTTACATGTAGGGGTAAGTAAAACTCAAGTATAAATGTGGAAATTCAATAAAACAACCATAATTCGTAATTTGTATCCGTATGGATTGAGGAGCCATGTCTCATATTTAAACGCTTGTACTACCAACTCCTCTCTTTGAATTCGAGTCACATAATAAATATTAAATTCTGCGTTATTTAAAAATAAAATAACAAATCAATTCAACAACTTCACAGCTGCTATTACCTTAAATTCTGCATTTATACGATATTATTTCTGATGAACGTACTTATATATTATATTATTTCACTTTTACTGTTAAAGCCGTTGCTTTTACTTTTCCTTTATATAAATTAAAACTGCTTTAGTTCACGGGCGATCGGTCGTTTGAATACAATCTATTAAACTATTGTACTCGTAGATTATGTGGAAATTAATGTTTCAGCTGTACTTTTTCTTTTCGTTCTACAACATTTTACGGTTTTTGAGCACGCGTTTGCAATAAATTGGCATACATGAGTGGTGAAACTTAAATGTAGATAGGTTCAGTTTGGACAAAGCTCCTACCTTGGTGACTTTTACAGAAACAATTTTAAAAAAAGTTATAAAACTAAAACCCAACTACGACAAAAAAGTCATTTACAAAGGTATAAACAAGACAAACTAAGAATCCAGAGTCACACGTGTTGGGCATAAATCGAACAGATTTCGTGTGACTCCGGATTTTTAATTTGTCTGTCTGTAATGTCTTGTTGTTTAGATCACTTTTTTGTCGTAGTTGGGTTTTAGTTTTATAACATTTATTTTAATTTAAATTATTTTAGGGTAATAATATATTATATATATATACATTTTGTAATGTGCTAATTAAGCCCTTTCATTTGACACCCAACACGGCAATAGTCTCGATTATGGATGTACAAACTTTGATAGATAATCCCCATAGATCTTCAGTCAATTTGATTTTGATTTGCCGAAAAGCTTTTACAACTATCATAGGGTTTATATGTTTAAATTGAAATTCAACCGGGCAGCCTGTAACGTTCGCTTTTAATAAATCAATTGAGACACCGGGTGAGGAATTTAAAGCTTCCGTCGTTTTTGATGGTATATTAGTAAAGAAATTTACAAATTCTTGAGCTACTTCTAAGTTAGAGCTTATGGGACCACGTGCAGTCTCCAATGTGTACTCAGTGTTTCGTATTTTTTCTCTGTTAGTTTCATTATTTATTACTTTCCAAATCGTTTTTATTTTATTTTCTGCTGATTTGACCTTGTTGCTAATATACAGCTTTAGCTATCTTGCAGGTATTTCTAAATATTTTTGAATATGTAGCAACATACTTGTTGAAAGTTTCTGTGTTAATGTAAGGCTTAAGGCCATACAGCTCGAACAGTCTTTCCCTACTTATCCTAATACCTCTAGTTGCCCAGTCACTAAAAATAAAATTAGGGTTTTTTTTTTTGCAACTTATATTTATATGTATTTTTTTGATTTTTGTTCAGTCATGACTTTTCCTCTAGAGTGTTATCGCCTATAACCAGTGAATGATCAACAAAGATACCTCATTTGTCCAGTTATGATGGATCAAAAGAACATACATACAAACATACCACTCAAAATCATAAGCCTCCTTTTTGTTCGTCGTAGTCGGGTAGTAAAATGTATGGCTAAAACGAAGATAACATTTTGAATTACCTTATTACCATTAATTTAACCGTCATATTTACATAAAACGTCGTTCCACTAACGATACACCAGCCTTAAACTGGTCTGTTCTGCCAACAAAGCTATCTTGGAACAATTAAGATTTTCTATAATCATGGCGCATCAAGTATTATATTAGGAAAAGTTCGACTTATTCTAAGAGTTATTTATAAGAGGTATTCCGTTAATAGGATATCTAAGAGTAGATTAGCCCGATTTCCTTATGCCAGGACTTATTACAAGTACAAACTGCCGCATCACCATTTCCCGGTGGATTAACGTTAGCTCACTTACCACCTGTCCAGTGTGATTTCTGTCACCTAACTCAGTAATATGTACATTACTTTATGTTGTCTTACAATAATGTACAATACTTACTTAAATAATGTAACAATTAAAACATTCCAAAATAATTTAAAACCCCTGAGCAAGTTAAATTTAAAAATGTGGTTCTGCAAATCCTACATAACAACACAATCTTATATTATGTATCTATTAAATTAGTAGTCACACTAACAATCATACATGTTGTATGTTAAGAGAGGTGATTTAGCCTATTTAACATAGCTCGGATTATGTTAGTTAAAATCTAGAATAAGATGTTTTTGTTAACTTGTATTAACCAATAAAAAAAAAAAAAAAAAAATATATATTTTAGGTACCACATAACCCATATAAGAAATCATTAAATCCACAAAAACACAAATTAAATAATTAAAATTCAATCAATCATCATATATCGTTCATAAACATTAATTACATTAGTCTCTTACGTGTGACACTATATGTAACTTGTTTGTCACAGCAGTGTCGCACATAAGGACCGTCCAACCTATTTGCTATCATATTCAGAACGATATTGGATAAAAGGACTAAATAAAGACCTTTAAAAATCAATCAATCAATCAATAGGATATCGCAATCACTTGTACACGTCACATTTAAAAAAATAAGCTAGATGGAGTCGGCATTTCCTATCTGACTATTCCTGAGAAGAAATGGCGAAACAAACTCAGGTCAGGGCCTCTATTAAAGTCCAGACATAATCTTGGTCAGATCATGTGAAGACCATGTACCATGACTGAAATGGTGTTTGATTTTATAGATGTTCATGTGATGCTAGGGTACAGGTACACTTATTCTGGCAGACTGTCACTGGGGTACAGGTACACTTATCCCGGCAGACGATCACTAGGGTACAGATACACTTATGTCGCCAGACTATCACTGGGGTACAGGTTATGCCGGCAGACTATCACACACATTTACATGAAAACCCACATGATTGTTATATTGGTAAATGTCAAATATGTGACACACGTAAGGTCAAAAGTAAAACATGTTTTGGTAACTTGAGCGATCAATGTCTAGTGGTGGGTAGGCAGTAGGCGTTAATATAACACGATATTTAATACAAAAGTAATGTAATTAATAGTTTGTTTACGACTAGCCCTCCGCCTCAACATGGTTTTCAAACTAACAATCTTGTCTCCGTTTGACTCGCTCAGGTCATAAAACGTAAAACATACGTTTTACTGGAAACCTAGCTTGTCTTTCATGGGAATTTATACTTTAAGAAATTTTGTTATACTAGTATGTGGGTTAGCTAGTCTCTTGTGTAAGTGGTTGCCCGGTACTTCTCTTGCATACAAACTTTAACACCCTGTTTGGCTCGCTCAGGTTTGAAGTTTCAAAAAGTCTCTCTTAGTGCTCCTCTACACCGTTTAATTAAGAAATCTTTGACATGCCTGAGTGATGTCTGTTTATCATAAAACTTATTTGGCATAATATGACTGTTTTAAGAAATTATTTTGGATTTTCAACAAATCTTAGGTGTGTCAAAGTAATTTATTTTCCAGAAACATGGTACATATGATGGGGATATTAGTAGGATATTCATACTTTTAAGGTCTACATATTTCACCATTAACTGGTAAACAAAGATTGGTTTAATACAATTTCAAATTGATTCAATAACAAACAAAATTGGTTCCCAAACAGAAAATAATCTTATGTTTTTCAAAGGTCAAAATAGAGCTGTCCACGTTATCGAATTAAGGCTCTTTCACCTATAAACTTTATAAGTTACAAAAACAAGATGTGAATGTGAAATGTGTATAATGTTAGGGCTAAAATACGACGCAATCTCAAAAGTAACTTGTTACAAAACCAAAAGTATTTTTTTCAAATTAGGCTGAGAATGAGCACTTTTGCACGTCTGAATTACATAAGACATTCCCCCTTCACCACTTCTTAGTGCTTTAGCTGGGAAGAAGAATTGACGCAACGAACTCCCCAGCAGCACTACTGTCTGTTAGATCTTGATTCTATTTAATAGTATGTTAAGTATATAATAATGCTAAGTGCATTACAAAACAAAGAAAAACAAGACATTAAAATTGCGAGTTACAAGCTCGTACCTGGAAAATAAATTAAATTAAACACACAAAGCAATATACAGAAACATTTCTAAACTGCTCGAACACTTGACAAAACACACAAGAAAGTTAGCCTTGCACTAACTGAAGTGGTCTCAACTAAGAACCATTCTATTTTAAGAGCGCGGCCTTGGTCTCTTTCTGTCGCTAAAATATGTTCGGACCAATTTGAGAGTATCGTAGACATTTGAACATTTTATAAAATGCATTTTTGATGATGATATTTATACAAACACGTTTAATAATAGGGTTTAAAGTATGAAATTGCCGTTTTATTGTAATAGGTACTTCGAATTGACATAGAACCTTCATGGTGAAACTTTTTTCACATGGTACCTATGAAGTTCTTTTTTTTTTTAAATGTGCAACATTCAATTAACGACTTTCAGTCGTTTTTTTTATTTAGTTTAGACAAGAAAGATGGATACTTCGAAAATTCAAGTTATTTTTGAATACGAGTTCCGACGCGGAACTAGCGCGGCAGAAACAGTTTGCAATATCAATGTTGCGTTTGGAGAGGCATGGTGCGTTCATTAGCAGTCCGCTAATGAACGCACCGTGCGATTTTGGTTTAAACGCCTTCGTGATGGAAACTTTGAAGAAGGAACCACGTGGAAGGTGAATAACAATGAATTGAAAGAGATGGTGGAAGCTGATCCGAGCGAAACTACCCAGGAATTAGCGGCATTTTTTAACGTTACCTTACCAACAATATTGACTCATTTGCGTCAAATCAATAAAATAAAAAAAAATGAAAAATGATGACTCATGATTTGACTGATCTGCAGAAAGAAACGCGTGTTGAAACTTGTGTTGCCTTGTTGAATCGATACAGAAATGAAGGAATATTGGATCGAATTGTGACATGTGATGAAAAGTGGATTCTTTACGATAAACGTAAGCTAAAAATGCAATGGCTGATCCCAGGTCAAACGCCGCAACAGTGTCCTAAAGCAAAGCATACCAATAAAAAGGTAATGGTAACTGTTTGGTGGTCTCAGCATGGTGTTATCACTAATTCACTATAGCTTTCTCCGATCTGATCAAGCAATAACGGCAGATGTCTACTGTGCCGAACTCCGAACAATGATAGCAAAACTAGCAGTGAAACAGCCCATGAATCGATCTTCACCATTATTGCTCCACGATAACGCGAGACCTAATACAGCACGAGAAACCGTTTTAACTCTACAGGAACTGCAATTAGAAACCATTCGTCACCCTCCGTATTCGCCAGACCTTGCTCCAACGGACTACCATTTTTTTCGTGATTTGGACAATTTTCTACGTGATAAAATGTTTTCTTCTCAGGAGGCAATACCAAATGCTTTCACACAGTTTGTCGAATCTAGATCACGAGAGTTCTATCGCAAAGGCATAAATGACCTTCCTATTAGATGGCAGCAATGTATAGATAATAATGGTAATTATTTTGATTAAATAAATATGTTAAATAAATAAAAATAAAAAAAAACAATTTTTCAGTACAAATCGGCAATTTCATACTTTAACCCTTAATATTTAACACCTAGATAATATTTTAAAACCAGATGAGGTTGGTGTATCCTATCCGTCTGCTCTGAAAAGAAACATCGAAAGACTCTCAGAGGTCTCTTTTAAAATCCAGGCATAATCTTGGTCTCTATCGTGTGAAGACCATGCAGATTAGTGGTTGAAATGATGTTCTGAAGAAAAAACCACACAGATTTGAGTGGACCTGTCCATTTAGTAATCGAGTAGTTCAACTCAAAACTAAGTAACATAACAACTAAACTTGAAAGGGTTATTCACGAGTAACTGTAGGTTCCTCGATGCGAGCGACATCGTCGGCCACATGATTCGTGCGACCAAACGCGAGTCTTTTTAACATACAATAATAAACACCTAAGTAGCTCCGTGGTTAAAGCCCTTTAATTTAACCACTGCGCTACTTAGGTATTTTTAACCTACGGTTCGACAGTTATACTGAGTTACTTCCGCATTTATTTATAATATTGTAATAATAGGGAAGATGCCTGGGTCAAAAAAAAAAAAAACTATTTAGTCCGTCAGTCAGATAATTAAAAAATATTAGACTCATATTCTTTGCTTTATCATATTAATAAAAATGATTTAGATAAAACGCATTAAAATTGAGGAGTGGGGGTTGCTACGTCACAAGTATGTATAAAGTCTACATACAAGTGACGTCATGGCACATTATAACTCAATGTATCGCCGTAATCTTTTGATAAAGTAAAAAAAGAAAAAAATATGTGTACGTTATTTTTTAATAATCTACATGACGGACAAAAAACATTTTTTAGTCATAATCCCTATTAAACCGGATATTTCATTGAAATGGGTCAGTTTGTATACACACAGCTAAAAGTTACGCGACGATTTCAGAAGAAAGAAAAAAATATTGAACAAAAAAAAAGAACTCATACACGATTTGGAAATCAATTGAAACGTATGCAATTATTTATTAATTGAAATCTACAAATATAGTTTATCTTGTAACTTAAATCAACAATACTAACTAAGTTTCAGATTTTTCCATAGATCATTCTGTTAACATACCATAAGGTGAAGAACCCAAAAGGCTTTGAAAATTAGAAGACGCCGAGTCACGATATGACATTCACGTTAACGTGACAGTTCACGTGGGCCGTAACGCCGTAACTCCGGCGTAATTACGGTTAATCCGCCGTTATTAACGCGCGTAACGCGTGCACGTCACGTTATTGTAACGCCTTCGTTATATTAAAGAAGTATTTAAAAAACGATAAATCTGGCTGAATGTGAGGAAAAATGGTGGAGGTATCTAACGGATATTATCTAGGGCAAGTCGTAAAAAGTGAGGAAAAGGTAGTTATCGCGAACGTCAGTTTGCCAAAGTATTTGTATTTTTGTCAAAAATCATCGTTTGTTTACATTATATTCGTTTGCTGTTATTCTAATTAGATCACGGAATTCAAAAAAATATAAAATAAATAAGTAATGGTTGAAGAAAACACGACTATTTCTCGGGACTTTATTATTATTATTTATTTATACTACTTTAACAATTAATTTAAAAATTAATTGGCAAAATTTCAAAATACATAATACGCCTCTACCTACCCCTTCAGGAAATGCAAGCGTGATACTAGTTTTAACTAATATTTCATAGTTACATCTAACGCCTACCAGAAGGCCAATCCTCGTAATTAAAAACGATCAAAATCTAGTCGCAATCTCATCTCAGCGACACTCAATGTCAATAACTTGTCAAAAATGTATGAAAATTAGCGGTATTTTTTATATATTGCGAATAGAATCGTCAGTTAATGACGACGTACTCGTATGTATCACAATAATTCAAAAACACGATCAATAACAATTACGCTACGGGCACATTACGAGTAGCACCGTAGCACCGTAGGCGCGTAGCCGCGTAGCAGCGTAGCACTCTCGTAGATGTGATATTGGTCAGTTACTTGAGATTCCTATCGGGTAAGGTAACGTTGGGTTATCGATGTTTTGCTAGTTATGATGCAGAGGCCGATGGCAATCGTTTCGTTGGCTATATATTTTAGACGAAAAATGTATCAAATGTAAAAATAGTATACAAATGCCTTGTTAGTCGAGTGGTCATAGGTTCGATGCCAGGTCGAAGTGCTATTGGGTTTTTGACCAGATTCTTAGCAGCAATCCGGAGTCTGAGTTCATACCCTGGTAGTGACAGCAGCTCTCGGCATATAACGTGGCACTTTAATTCAACTGGCGAAATGAAGGTCCATCCGCTAATAGTAGCCTAACTTTCAGGAAGGCTTGATGTTGTTATGTATAAATAGTCAAGTGTACGTTAAAGTAAAAATGTCCTTTTACATTGCATTTCCCCAGAGAAAATGCTAGATTTCGGAAAGTAATATTGCCAAATTGGCAAGACTCAGTTCTCATTATTAGAGCTTTGCTACGAGATCGAGTTGTCGACCACGTATCGATGAGGATTTATTTGAAGTGCGCCACGGAAAGCGTAGCACGGCCGCTACGGGTTTCGTAGCACTCGTAGCCGCAACATGGGTGTTATAATTTAATCTAACATAGCAAATCATTTGAACCTAATTCTTCATCAATTTATAGAAGGCAACGACTTAAGGAGAAATACAATCGAACCTTTAAATGGAACTTAACCCAAGTTACGCTATTGTTTTGCTCACTTGCGTACAATAAACTGAGAGATGAGTACGTATCTCTTCCATGATTGAATTGAAACGACTGATCAATTTCCATAGGTGTTACTCGCACCTATATTTTAGGAGGTTACGTATCCATTTATGAATAGCTTGTGTGCACTACTACCTAACGTCCGCCACTGCGCCGCCTCCAACACACGTCACCTATAAGTTAAACCTTCACAATAAATTATACGATTGAAAAAAGTCTTTCATACGATGAACTTTTATTCCTTCCAAAAGTGCATCATCGGCATCGCTAATTTCAAGATCTTACGGCATCAAGAGATTACGGGTGAGCGCTGCAGTGCGGGGCCCGGGCGCGGGGCGCGGGTGCCGGGGGCGCGGGGGAGCGGGGGCCCGGGGGCGCGGGGCGGGGCCGCGCGACCCGGTCACGTCGCCCAGTGCGGCCGCGGCGCTCCGCCGGCGCGCACCGCGCCGCCCGCCACCCTTCAGAACGAATATAACCTCTATTGCACCACGATACGATATCCTAACTTCAAGACTTAAGTGATCATTATCTTTACATACACTTTATTTTTAATAGCCATATTTGTGACGGTGACGCGTTGATATATACCAGTGAGTGAGTGAAGGAAACATGATAGTCGAAATACAGGAGGTATGTGTGTCGGAGTCGCTGAACTGTCCAGGCTCGTGTGTCGTATCGTAACAGGACGACCCCGTCGCGCCCCCACACGCGCTGGAATGGGTTCTTCACGAGCACAAACATGTATATAGCTAGACGTTGCACCTGACGCAGCGGTCGTTTGCTGCCTCACAAAATTTATCGCAACAATTTGATAATAACCCAAAAAGAATTCGAACAATTTGTTAAATAGTTAGCGAGCGAAGTATTTGATGGTAATATCGAATACTTGAGACGAAACTTTTTTAATGGCTCAAAAGTTTACAAGTCCCAGTCTAGATTAAAGATCGTGCAGGGCGGTGATGTCAGTGGGTCAACGCACAGTGCGTGCGGGGCGCGGGGTGCGCGGGGCGTGTCAGCGGGACCCGCGGGGGTGCGGGGCCCCGCGCCGGCCTGGGGCCCGGGGGCGCGGGGGGGAGGGACGGAGGTCGCTCGGGCGTTGCACCGCTGCAGCCAGTGCAGGCGCTACGGACGACCGCTACGCACTACGAACACGTAGACGGACTACACCGTAGCCCCTGGGGCGTAGCATAGCTTTTACTATTTGACTGTATGATGCTATTAAATAAGTATATATGTAACGGATGACCAGTTTAGTGCTGTTTTCAATTATTACATGAACATTATGATGCAAAAATTATTGATGAATTACATTAAATTGATTGATTTATTCAATTTATATTCAATTTCAAGAATTGCTTATCAATCAATGGTACATTATGGGCTCATGACAAATAAACTATGGGTTAAACTAAAATAATGGAATGGTATGTATAGAAAACTCAAGTTTTCAAACACAAAAATGAATTTAATAAAATTATCCTTATTCTCTACAAACATCAACAATTTTAAAATCAACATTTTTTGAAACTTCGAACCCAATTTATAGATTTTCCGAGCCTTCACAGATTTTCTAGTGTCCAGATTTTCACAGAGCTATTTCTGATTCCAGGAGGTCAGAGGAAAGAGGCCTTTCAAGATATGGGACAGTTCAAGGAACGTGAGGAAGGGTCTGGTGGTGACTAGCTTCGAGGAGTTGATTCACAGAGGTCAGTAGCCTGGCGCGGGTTCACCCTGTCCCCTGTGTACTCCCTGAACTCCTTGTACTCGGCGCTCTGGTTCACCCTAGTGACCTACAGGGGACTTACAGGGGACGGGGGAAGAACCTCGCCTACTTTGTACTAATATTAAATAAGATATGATTTTATATTGTAGGTTTGAAATTGATTTATTAGGTTTTTTTGCAAGGGTCACCTATATCCTCAATCTTCCTTTGATAATGATCTTGAGATGATTTTAACTTTGTAACAATTTAACGTTTTATGGGTACGTATAACTCGTGTATTGATTTCGGGTTTTCCAGACTGGTTTTTTCCGTTTTGGATAGGCAGTTTCTAATTGTTTTTATTCTTCTCTTTATTTATTTGAGTTGATAATATTTTGAGTTAATACTTGAGTTACTACCTGAATTCAACCTGAATGAATACCTGAAACGAAGTTTTTGAAATGTGGCCCAGTTTTTTGCCAATGTTATTTCAACTTTAACGTCTAAACGAAATACGTTTACTTGATATACGTCACTTTATCGTCATTTTTTTATGTGTCATACGGCAGTGTATCAAACTCAAGGCCTATCATATAACAGCCGCCACCTCTAACCGTTGGACTAATCGGCTGCCCCATAACAAAACCGTAAGTTCTTCAAATTTTCCAGGAGGGAGCAACATTTTAAATTGACGTAGCTTTGGGAAGTTCTTCTGTTAAATACCATAAGACATTTATTTCAACATATTGTTTTATTTAAAAAAAACAAGTCAAAAATAACTTGTTTTCGTTGTTTCCTATCTGACTTCTCTGAGAAGATCGACCGAAACAAACTCAAGAGGTCACCGTCTCTTTTAAAGTCTAGAAATAATCTTGGTCAGGCCATATGAGAACCATGTAGATGTTAATTTAAGAAAATGATAACTAATAATTAGTAAGAGTACTAAACAACTGGGATTTGATCATATTAATATAATAACACACTCTTTGTCGATGTTCGTTCGCGATTTCAAAAGCCTTGTAACCCACATAATCAAAATAATTTACAATTTTAAAACCTAGTAAGTTCCGAGAACACTTGATAAGTTTTAAAATGGCAAAAGTGACCTGCTAGCTTTTTTAATGGTTTTGAGATAGTTTTGGAACACTTACTAGGTTGAGCGGTATTTACATCTCGGTTATTTGCTAAGATTTTAACTCAGGTGTCGTTACCACTTTATGGGACTTTACGAAGTAACAATAAGGTAAAAAAATGTCGCTTCAAATACTTTCCTAAGTCACAGACCTGAGTTCGCCCAGTATACATGAAGTCATTTAAATTGAATGCCTCTTGGTAAACATTTCAATACCTCAGTTAATGTTTAATGAGTTAGACGTACTTAGTACCTACAACTGGTAGACAGTGGCTCCATGTAAAATACTGGTTTTCAGCTGCATCCGATAAGACTGGAAGCTGACGCAACATAGTTGGGAAAAGGCTGGGCATAGGGTTTTTTTACTTAGAACCTAGATATTCATATTTTACAATGGTAAAGACTTGTTATTCCTTTGCTATGACCGGATATGGCGTTAATTACGATTCTCTAGCAATAAACAATCACAATGTGTGGTGCCGCCGTTACAATCACGATTTTTTTATCAAAATTTGTACCTACAACCAACTTTTTTTTTTAAATTGAGCTAAATATATATATATCGACACAAGTAACATTAAAGGAATATTAACCCTTAG
The DNA here is from genome assembly GCA_963853775.1 of Xanthia togata. NCBI lineage: Eukaryota > Metazoa > Arthropoda > Insecta > Lepidoptera > Noctuidae > Xanthia > Xanthia togata. The sequence continues at coordinate 1,974,526 of OY970802.1, read as the reverse complement.
CTATATTATCGGGTGTAAATTTTGTGTCAATTTAGATGATATTTAACAGTTTAGGTAAAAGTAGCAGTATTAATCGGCTTTAGTCGTTAACCGTACCAATCAAACTTTGCATACATAGAGATGTTTCCAATCGAGGGGTTGTTATCTTGTCTACAGCATGCTTGCATCTGATGAGCAATTGTTTTCCTTAAGACTGAGTTAGAGTCGCCGACATACTATCTCAATGAAGTTGGTTAAAAACATGGACTTGCGGTGAAATAAAATGTTATTTTCTGATAATGCATACATAATACATATCTTTTAGTTCATGCTTTAACGCGGGATTGAAGCTTTTTATTATTAAGTGTAGGTACTTTTTTTTAGCCGACTGCGCCAAACATTGGGTTATGTTTATCACGCGTGTCTATGTGTATTTGTTTGTGGAATTCTGTATACCCGCGAAGGATGGGTTTTGATACTTGAGGTGTCTGTCGAATCGTCTAGGTCGCGCCATGATTATAGGTTAGGTTTTGTTTTTATAAAATCAAAATGGCGGATAATAGAAATCAATAAGTAATGTCTTAATTTTTTGACCATGAGGGGTATCAAAATAAAAGGCTTGAAGAGAGGGGGCTTCTATAAGACATTCCATGAATGCAAAAGATTCCGCACTCATGGGAAGGTTGGTATATTTAGTTTACGATTAAGGAGTTATTGATACTACCCCAGGTGCTAAAGTGGTTTAGAGGTTTAAACTCAAACTCAAAACATTTCTTTCAATTTACAACTAACACTTACAGACACTTTTGAATCGTCACGGATTCGGTCAGATGTTCCCATGGAGACGAACGGGCTAGAAACTCCATTCATGATGGGCATTCTTTTAAAAGGGCATAGATCGCGAATGATTTGCTATCGTAGGAATGGACATGTTCTGTCACAAGCAAGTTGTGCAACTAAACTGTATTATTTATACGATGTTTTCTAAATCGTTTTGTTGCCGTTTATCTATGACTGTTACATTGGCGTACTGACCTACTTATGGCTTTCTGATCGTACTTCACAAAACTGTATCTAAATACTGCAACACATTTTTATTTTAATATTGCTGGTCCTGTTTACAAAACGGTCTGAAGCAAGATTTTTCAGATATGTTTATCAAATAGTCATTTGAACATTGTAAAACATACCCTAAAATATATTTAACACCGATTGTTTTTTATGGAGCTGGGTTTCCAGTCTCAGTTGGCCCATTAACGTCTTAGCGTGGCTTAGATCTAAATCTACTTGTTTATTTATCTCGTATCATACACAACGAAAACCAATTTAATTTTTTTTTAAAACAGAATTATCAGTCAGTTCGTTTAGTTCAAAAATAAATAATCAATTTCGTCCGAAGCACGAGCGAGATATAGTTAATTAATGCTCTCGGGAACATCCGATTTGAACCAAAAAACAAAGATAGAATATTCCGCTGTCCTAATGGAACCGAGTGATCTGGTTTGATCGTCAATTAGCAGCAGAGCGCAGCAGCCCGGTCGGTGCAGGTCAACCGCGTTAGTCGGCCGACTGCACCCGACTGACCTGTTTTCTGCCTACCCTACGTACCCTATCGACTAGCGCCAGTCTGGACTGACTGTTGGACGGTTAAGTTGTGTCTCAGTGCCGATATATTCCTATTGGGTTTTTTATTCACGGTATTAACAACTTTTCAATCAAGTGCTTTAGATTGTGAACACACCTGCTTTTCATGTAGGTTCTTAGTTCTAGATTTAACCGTTCAAAATTTTTGGATTATGTGTTGGCCTTTTTCTGCCTGTGTCTGGCAGTATTTGTATACACTCAACTGCAAGGACGCACACGTATACCCACTTCACGGAACTGTTGTTGTAAAAATAATCTGTGTCGTGTGAATTTCTGAAAATTACCGAGACATCTCCGTTATTTCGGGTTTAAGACGTTTTGGTGTATGGTTTTTTTTACAGTTGACTTTGAAGTACACATTGTTTTACTGGTGAACTAACATACACGTAGCTGTTGTAATACTCTGATGCAGTTATAGGACTTCAATGGTGCGATTCTTTGTGGAATAAGGACTTGCGCGCGCCGCTATTATATTGTACTGCTAGACCGGTCAATCTATTTTATTTATATTTATACATACAAATTTTTGGCGCAGCCGTGAGGCACACACATTATTGTTAAAAGTTTATTTTCACTATTTTTTATTTTGCTTGCATTTTGTGTTTCACGAACTGTGTCCAAATAAACGTTTTCTTTCTTTTTTCTTTTCTTTCAAACTGGTAGTTTTTTTTTTTTTTTTTTTTTTTAAATTTATGATTTAATTAGTTTCATGCGTCATGAACAGTACTCTTATAGGGCCATACTAGAATTTCCCAGGGTGCGACGACTCAAATCGCAGTTCACACCGTGGTGAGGCGGGGGCTTCTATAAGACATTTCATGAATGCAAAATATTCCGCACTCATGGGGAGGTTGGAATATTTAGCTTACGATTAAGGAGTTATTGATACTACCCCAGGTGCTAAAGTGGGGCTTTAAACTCAAACTCAAAACATTTCTTTCAATTTACAACTTACAATTACAGGCACTTTTGAATCGCCAAGGAGTCGGTCAGTTAGAAAGATGAAACTGGTTGCCCATTCCAAAGCGTTGTAGGTTCCTATGGAGACGAACGGGCAAGAAACTCCATTCATGATGGCCATTCTTTTAAAAGGGCATAGATCGCGAATGATTTGCTATCGTAGGAATGGACATGTTCTGTCACAAGCAAGTCGTGCAACTAAACTGTATTATTTATACGATGTTTTCTAAATCGTTTTGTTGCCGTTTATCTATGACTACTCGTATAACATTGGCCTACTGACCTACTTATGGCTTTCTGATCGTACTTCATAAAACTGTATATGTCGCAGGTTTTTCATAAAATTAGGTTTTTGATCAATAACCTAGGTTTTTGATGAAAAACCGGAAGATGACACATTTTAAACTCAATTTCATCATAAACCTGTAACAATCCAGACTTTTGATCAAAAACCTGAACTAGTTTGGGTTTATGATAAAGTTCTTGTCAAAATCATGGGTTTGCTTTGTAGAAATGCTGAAAGAAATGCTCGTGCGAAAAACATAAAATGCGCTGCAAGACAAATCGATGTGCATGCAAAAAAAAATGTTTTATCTCTCAACGTCACAAGACAACAAACTATCATAATAAATAAAGCATAATAGCAGATTTATAAAAAAGTAAGTACGTGATAAACGTTTCTTTATTATTTTTTAGTTTTGACTCAGTTTGGTCGTTTAATAGTTACCAAATATCATTTGCGCGGCTTATCTAAATCAGATTAATATAGGTACGTGAAATTGAAACATTTTATTTCATAATTGGATTGAAGAAGGAGAATATTGATTGGATCATGATGGCATTTTGATAAATAAATAATTGTTTTCTTCCTACTAAGTTGCAAATGATGATGGATTGTTTTATTTATTTCATTTAAATTGATTTATTTGTCATGAAACAAAGCAAACCCGTGATTTTGACAAGAACTTTACCATAAACCCAAACTAGTTCAGGTTTTTGATAAAAAATCAGGTCTGTTACAGGTTTATGATGAAATTGAGTTTAAAATGTGTCATCTTCCGGTTTTTCATCAAAAACCTAATTTTATGAAAAACCTGCGACATATATAAATACTGCAACACATTTTTATTTTAATATTGCTGGCCCTTTTTACAAAACGGTCTGAAGCAAGATTTTCAGATATGTTTAGCAAACAGTCATTTTGTCTTTCTTTTCTTCGGTTTCTACCGTGGTCATTATACGCGTGCTGAGGATTATGTTCCACCACTTCTCCATCCCAGCTAAAGCACAAGGACGTGGTGGCAGGCGGACGTTTTGAGGCTGTCTTTGTAACATTGATGCCATGATTTTTTATTATGATTTCCCCTGGCCAGGTAAAGAGAAGCTATCGGTAGCAGCGAGCGAGCCGGTGCGGCTGGTGCTAGAGAGTGACGGCACACAGGTAGAAGACGGCGAGTACTGGCGCACGCTCCCTCCTAACACAGTGCTGCTGCTGCTGCGGCCGGGTGAGCGGTGGTACCCTACGGGAGTTGACGTCATCAAGGCTGGTGAGTTAAAAGAGCATAATATACTCAGTAGTGAGATGGTGGTATAACAACATATTATACAATAGGAAATGACTCAATCCAACTTAATAAAAGCATTGTCTAGGCAGATAAAGTAGGTGTTCAATTGGTCACCTTTGTCTGTTCCAGCAATATCGGCGATACCAAAAATAGTATGCGAAACAATTCACGCACTAGAGCTGCACGATGAGACACCTTCATGGAAGATTATGGACAACAAGGGTCGCGTCACGGTGGTGCTCCACTGGGACCAGCGACCGCAGGCGTCCCCGGCAGCGCGCTCTCCCTCAAGACAGCCCAAGCCCGACCGGCGGCCCTCCCTCGTCATCCAGACGTCCCTCGACCGACCGGCGCCCGCGCCGCCGCACATCACAGTCGTGAACCACGACGAGCCGGGCCCGGCGCCGCGCAGGCTGTCGCGCGCGCCAGGCTCGCTGGAGCAGCCGGGCGGCGTGCACGTGCACACGGTCGACTGCCGCGCCGCCGCCTCGCCCGCGCCGCTCGCGCGCCCGCCGCCCGACGAGTGCGACTTCCACTGCTGCGCGCTGCACGAGGAGGGCCGCCGTATCGCCGTGCACAAGAGCGTCGCCACCTCACCCATCCAGGACGCGCAGCCGCGCGCCTCGCCGCAGGGCCGGCCCAAAGGACACGTGCGATTCCTCGACGCGGAGTCTGCGCGCCGCGGCGACCGGGACTCCTCCGAGAGCGAAACAGAGAACACCCTCGTCGAGGACGAAGCCGTTACCTCCGAGAAGTTTCTTCTTCTGATCGACCAGCTCAGTGTCGACCAAAAACGGCACCTCACGATCAAGGACATAGGTATCATCCTCGAGCGCCTCAGCTCCAAAATCCTGGACGTGGAGCGACTAGATCGCGAGTCGGAGTCGGACGACTGCTACAACTGGACGATCAAGGCGACGATCAGAGGGGATGCGCTGCGGGAACTGGGCGTCATTTACAATGGAAACTACTATGCGATCAGCGAACACCCGGGCTATCGGGAGGAGAACGAAGAGGCCGGAGACGAGGGTGAGGAGGAAGAGGAGGAAGATAGGCTCTGATCGGGCCTGTGCGGCGCCGCCGTGCCCGCCGCCGCCGCCGCCGTGCGCACCGCGCTGTGCCGCATCGCCGCGCGCTGACCGGCCGGCCCGCCGCACTCCCGCAACACGCCAGAGCCGAGCGCAAAAAGCGTGAAAGCAATATTCGTTACTAAGGTTTCGTCGTCGATCCGGGCGAAACGACAGGATCGGCCCACTCAGGATGACCGGGGCGCAGTCCCGGCCGAGCCGCGGGCGCAGCACGCGCGGCAGGAGCGCGCCGCCCGGCGGCCGCGGCGCCGCGCCGGCGTTGCTCAGACGGATCGCCCGCCGAAGTGAATAATTAGAGACTTATATATGAAATTTGTCGCGGCCCCGCCTCGCACCACGACCCGGTCGTGTCAGTTGGCGGTGCGGGGTCGTACCCTAGTTAATAAATAGCGGAATTATTGTAAGTAAAACTGACTTCCTATCGATTTCTAAGGTGATTACTTAAGTGTAGCCGGTCGCGTGACGAGGGCCGCCGCCTCGCTCGCATAGCGTACTGTGTATTATATTATGCGTCACCGGAACACAACACCCGCACAAATGTTTATCATCGAGGTTATTGTCAATGTTCTTAGGTAAATAATAAATTGTAGGCGTGCGTTCGCGCCGCCGCTCCCCGTGCATACCGTTCGTTTCGTCCGCCGCGCGCGCCGCGCCTCGCATCGCTCGCGTCGCACGCGGCGCGCGGCACTACATAGTTCACTCAAAGTTGGCCTAATATTGGGGAATAAGTTTCTGTATAAACTCATCATCATCATCGATGCATCCCGTAGTCGACGAAGTCTAAAATAAAAGCACCAGAGTGTGAGACTCAAAAACAATAATTGAAAACGTGCGTAGTGATGTGAGAAGGCGGGTCAAGACATGTGAGAGGGCGGGTCAAGACCGCTGCATGTCACTCGCACGCTGAGGAAATAACTTGCTCATGTATTCAGTAAATATTTTATTGTATTGAGGAGTCGTTGTAGGGCACAGACAGTGGCAGCCACTGGCGCTCGCGGACAGACTGTGTCGACACTACCGCCTCGTCGGTCGAACATCTCGGCGCGTCGGGGGCTCGCCTCAGAGCGACAGTTCCAATAGCTATGACGATGTTTCAGAGAGAGTCATAACATTAATAGATATATAAAAATTATTATAATTAATAAAATTGAATGTTAAAAATAAAAATGGTTGTATCTAAAATACGAATATACCTACCGTCATGCATCAGTCATCTTGCTCCATGGGTATTGGTAGTCCGTAAGTTGATTCTTGTATTTATTAGCTATATGGTATCGTAGTATTACTGTATAATGTTTTTAATTTTTGTATAGTACGGAGGTCGTGGAGGTTAATGTAACATATAACAACACAATGTGGTTTCATAAGTTTTACAGCCGGGAGGCTCTCATATTGTATAGTTATTTAAGGTGTAATATTAACGATTATTATTGGATATTATTGAAGGAGTACGTGAACGTGAATACATTGTTTGTGATGAGGTTCCGTTTCGTAGACGTCGGTGGCGACTGGCGTCAGGGCACGGCGTATTGTTTTGCGTGACTATGTTTGAGCTGGCGAGTGACGGGATCGCGGATGCGCGAGCTTTTTGGAACGAAACGAATCTGTATCGTATGGAAGAATAAATGAACAAACTGTGATTGCTACAGTATTTTACATAAATGTCGAATTAGCTAATAGTACTCTCATCGTGTCCCAAATCGCTCGTGGGCCCACTGTCCGAATGTAATACTTGCATATTATTTATCATTCTCTTTTTTCTGAACGGTTCATTAACATCAAGTTTGAGATTCATTCCTAATTTTACTATTTCTCAGCTATCAATATATTTATATATTCGATATAGTTATATTACGAACCTATTTTCGTGAACCGAAAATATAAATTTTGATGTTTTGGCATTATTGGATAGAATTTGATTTTTTAAAGTTTGATATTGTGACTTGTCCTAAAGTTACTTTATTTTCAATTTACTATCGCTATTAAAGTTTAGGGGAAGGCGTAAGTTTCGTTTTTAAAAAAAGTTTCATAAAATAAGTGGCCGGGTTTTGAGGTGTCAAGGTCTGTGTTTGGTCTCTGTCGCACTTACATTTTGTATGTACGAGCGACAGAGAAAAAACTATTATATAACTATGATATTCTGCATTTTGTGCATGTTCTCAACGTCGTGTTGTGGACTATGGCGTCAAATGTTATACATTCTGACGTCGAATATTTTCGACAATGTGATGTCGAGAACTGGTTCCGATGGAAAATCTCTTGAAATTTTATAAGGTAATACAGAGAGTTCGATCTTCAATGTCATATAACTGTGATTTTTATGTTGGTTCTGTCTGAAGATGACTGTTGGTACATAAATTCATAGCAGGCTACACGCTGAGAGACGAATTGATTCATAAGACCGGTTGCAAGATTCTCAGAAAGGCATACTTACTTATAAACATTTGCTAGATTTGAAGAATACTGAAAAGCAAGTACCGAGCTCAGCGTGACGTTTGCCTAAAACTGTGACAGTCGCGCATGTGTGCGTCCAACTTACGTTTAGTTTAATCATTTCTGCATTCGTTTGTACAGCTAATGGTGAGTCTATGGAGTTACAGTTCGTTACGCACACGATATCTAAATAAAACGTTCCGTTTTAATATTTTTATGTGTATAGGAGTAATGATAAATTGTAAAAATTGGTTTGTGACGCGTATGATCCGCGGTTGTAATTTGGGAGGCGAGGGTCAAGCAATGCAACTGTGTATCTACCTATTGAGGGCAGCTTTTGAATTTACGAAGGAAAGGTAATTAAAAGAGAGGATTATTTGGACATCTGTTGCATTGCTTAAAACTTCGAACGTTGTGTACAATGATATTGTTGCATAGTCTATTCAACAGTGGCATTTAAATCATTGTAATTTAATTACTATCATATTGTGGATGAGAAACATTCTATTCGTGAGCTATCTATGGAATGGAATTAATTCTATAGATTTGGTAAAACCCAACGAAATTTATTTGCCTTTAAAATAATTGTCATCAAATTACTGGAGCAATTGAATAATAATTTGTAAGAAGAAAACATACAATCCATTAGTGTTGGTTTCTTCTACCAAAAGAGCACTGATACAAATAAGTTTGAGATTTAAAAGCAAAGTGGTATTTTAGTCAGCGAATAATTATAATTGTGTTACTGTAGTAGGTTTGTTGATAAAATATCGATAGTAATTGAATTATAGACTTCCATGCCTGTAGAGCACTCGTTGCCTCGTGGTGCAGATAATAGTTCCATGACTGAAATAATATTAAGTATATCATCTCTAACTGTTGGACTCGCGTGTAACAATATTGTAGCTGGGGACTGACAGGGCGATTCTTGTGCATTTGGGACAAAAACTACTTTTTGTAGAACAAATAAAGAATTTAAATCCCTATCGACACGAACTAAGTAATTCATATTGATGTTGTTAATTTATTTAAAGCAAGAATTTACTGTGAAACAAGATCAGCCCTCTTGTCCTCAGTAATACCTTCCAAATTTTATTTCATTCGAAATATACATACCTAAATAATGATTAGATAACTAATAATATATAAACGGTAACAGAATTTTCGAAAAACACTTTCGTTTTCGAACCTCGTTTTTATAGGCGAATAAATAGTAACGTCAAAGTTTTTTTAAAGTCAGTCTTTAAGGTGGGTATTGATTTGTAGCATTTACTTGTAATCCAATTTATACGGACATTATGAAATAAAAATTGATCTTTTAGGATCATTGTAGAACGTATCGTTGTACGTAATGGCGTTGCAAATTATACTATTTAACGTCAAATTTTAAAATGATTAGGTATTCCTCGCATATTGAACCTGTGAAATCCAAAACGTGGAATTGATATATAGCAGTGAATGCTTTCGTCTGTTTCCTGGGTCCGAGCAACTGTTACAACTCAGTACACAACTTAAGGTGCAGTGAGCAGTCGTGCAAATACAAATACGTAAAATATTGAATGTTAGTTATTCATACACTGTATAGCACTTAGGGGACTCGTTTTAAAGTTACGTGCCAAATCGTTCTTATTTTACAATTCCATTGTAGAACTCTAACTTCGACGTCAGATTGTAGAAAATAACGTTGCAGAATAACTGCTTTCTCTTAAGACTAGATAATTAACGTAACGTAATTATTGTAACGTTATCTTCTATAGTGTGACGTCGGAGATACGTTGTCGAGTTTTATATAAAATGTCGAATAAAACATAATGTAGCTAATTTCGTAATAGGCTACTAAGGACTGGTGCCCTAGAATATGCCATAAGAATTGTTATTTTACAAGTGCCAACTTATGAGTTGTAAGTAATATTAGTTAAGTTAGATATGGCACGTACGAACCTTTTTTAAACACATTTATAACTGTACTTTGAAGTATGGGTACTTTAATAGCAAGGATTAAACGAGCATAATTGCGTTGCGTTATACTGTGTAAAATAGCGAAGGCAAGAAATAATTCGAAACAACCTAGGTATATTTTGTAAAAAAAAAAACAACCTGTTTATTTGTCAATAGGTAGGTACTAAAGAAACAGAATTAAGTACCATCATTGTGATGCTATCCTAATTAAAGTTCTTTGTTAAAAGCTCAATTTTCAAAAAACTAAGTTCTCATACTTCAAAATATAGAGCCAACCCGATTGGAACACGTAATGGCATCGTTCACTCGTATCACTCGTAACCCGAAAACATTTATTTTTGTATTCACTCGACGAACGTGAGACAGACACCGGTTTCTGTTAAACACTCGATTATTACCCAAAAACTTCACTGCCACTAATTTAAAAATAAAAATATTGGAAACGAACCGCTGTCTTATTTTTTTAATGCTTATACCAGAGGAGCATTCCCGTATTTTTAAGAACGTTCGAATTCTAATCTCAATCTTTCAAAAATACCTCTAATTTACAATACAATGTACAATGCAATCCTATAATTTTTGACATTGAGTTTTTCTTTTTTTTAAACGTTTCCCCATACTCGAAATTTCTCCTGTATTGTTATTGCATTTACAAACATTTAAACTCACATACACAAACAGCCAGACCCGGAACAACTACTTGTAGGTCATACAAGTATTAAAGGAGTAAAGAGAACATATTATCACATATTATTATAAATGAGGATAGCGGAAGGGAGATGATGATGATGATAATATGAAGGTTTATTATCATTTTCTCATACATCCTTGGAAATTCGAGCAACATTTTGACAACCTTCTTCTAGAAAAAAATGAAAATGGTACTGGTCAAATACATGCGAGCAGGCGACCGGCAATGTTATGTACAATGAAAACCCATATCTGTCGTGTTTTGCGGCCGAATAAATAAGTACTCGTATGAAAACTCATAATAATTATGTGTCGTGTAATTTAAAAATGGAACAAACTTTTTACTTCGAATTAAATTATCAAAGATTTTTTAAATTTCGATTTGGCTTGCAAATCTGTCTTGCAGAACTGTTGAAAGTAAAAAAGAAACAAACAGACATATTGGCACGTGAAAAATGATCGTTGTTCGCACAGACTAGTTGTTCGTCATTGATTCTGGAATTTATAATTAATTTAAAATTCTGCGCATTAATTGAGAAAAGTACTACTATGCAAACCCTGGCCGTAACCAGGCATTGATGGGCTCTCGTATGTGGGTCGAGGCGATCACGTTCGTTCATCAGTGCCACTGTTGCAGGCCGCGGCAGTAATGTACTCATCTTTTCAAGTTCTCACGTATCGTTTCCCTAACGTTGAATTTCGTTCTTTCACAGATCTACAAAACTCAACTGTTAAAAAGGAAACAACTGTTAAAAATTCAATTTCACTGCATAAAACATCCAATTATAGGATTAAACAGAATCGCTTGTCCGTTTCAAATAATTATATAGGTAACGTTCTCGCCGAAGACAGTGTTCCTCTTAATGTTAAACATATTTGGACATATATAGCTAATCGTCGTAGCAAGTCAGGTATCCCAGCTCGTATGTTTTATAATAATGATATATCTAGTGACCCTTTTAAAATTTATAACCTTTTTTCAGATTTTTTTCATTTCATTTATGTAGCATCTTGCTTTGAACCTGGCTGGTACCCGACACCCGATCAATCTGACGCTAGACACACATCTATCTAAAACTTCAGCCTCCTTCTAGTTCGTAAACAGTTACAGCTGTTGGATGTCACTTAAGGCCAAGGAACTGATGGAATACCACCATGCTTTCTAAAATGGTCTGCAGATACTATTTGTAATGTTAATATTCAATAAATTCATTTAGGATGGCATATTTTCTTATGTCTGGAAAAATGCAAATTTAGTTCCTGTCTACAATAGTGGCTCTAGACAAAATGTCGAGAATTACAGACCTATCTCTTTACTTTATGTTTTATCTAAACTATTTGAAAACGCGTTCATCTCAAAATGTATCTTTTTATTCAACAACACTTAATTCCTGAGCAACTTTGTCAAGAATAAATCTACTGCTACAAACTTAATTATATTTACGAATCATTTGTCTAAAAATATGGATGTAAGAACTCAAACAGATGCCGTTTTAGACACAGACTTTAAAAAAGCATTCGATAGAATTGATCACAGAATATTAACAAAATTGCATTCAACAACATTAGAGGCAACTTGCTGGTCTTCAATCTATAACCGCAATCAAACTATAGTGAGTAACGGGTACCATTCTGACACCTACCTTGCTACCTCCTGTGTCCCTCACGGATCAATTCTTGGCCCATTATTGTTTTTAATTTACATAAATGACATCGGAAACTGCTTTTATAATAGTGATTTTCTGTTGTATGCTGATGACCTTAAAGTTTACAAGAAAATTATAACGATCAATGATCGTTATCTTCTACAACCAGATGAAAATAGATAAAAGCCTGAAATACTGAAAACTGAAAATATGAGTTTCTTTTAATGGCCCTATACTGTTTATTTCATAGAAAAAACTCTACTGGACTCAAGTTGCATCATATTGGCGTAAGTGGCATAGTGTGACATCAAGTTACACTTCACCATAACAATGTCATGAGTATTTTATTAACAAAAATGAATATACTAGTGCTTCTTATCTTGTCTTTTTTATAGTTTAGAAACGATCTGGACTCAAAGTTACGTCACGTTGGCGTAACTTATTTAAAAAATCTGAATTTCTTTTCTAAGAGTTCAAAAAGCAGTGCTTGAAAATTCAAAATTCAAAAGTCATTTATTCAAACTAGGCTGAGAATCAGCACTTTTCGAACGTCAAAGTTACATAAGACAGTCCCACAAAACGCCCACCCTTCACCACTTCCTAGTGCTTTCGCTGGGAAGAAGAAGTGGCGCAACAAACTCCCCAGCAGCACAGCTGTCTGTTCAGTTAGAAAAACTTGATTCTATAGGTACAATAAGTACTTATGCAGAATAATTTATATAACGCAACACAAAACATTAAATTATAAATTAATAGCCATATGACAGCTAGCACACGCCAATACGCTTGTATTTTTTTAAATAAAGAAGACAAGACAGTGCATTCTCCTAACATTGCTAATAGTGAAGTGTGACTTGATGTCACATCACACTATGCCACTTACGTCAACGTGATGCAGCCTGGAGTCCAAATAGTGTTTATGTCGCAGCCATCTGGTTAAATTAGCCAGCTAATTGGACGCCTAGGCAGTTCATTAAACGCTTTCATGTTCATTATCCAAATGAATGCCTAGGCCGATAGTTAATTTTAATAAAACCATTCAACGTTTAACAACTTGGCGTATTCATCAAAGTCAGCCCTTTGAAGATGACTGACCAAGACTCAGCCAAGTGATTCAAGTGGTGAAAAAATCTCTGCGAGCAACTGCGAACAGAAAGCGCTCGCTCGGCGTTGGTCACAGTTCTAACCTAACCTAACCAATTTCACCCAGTTTAACTAAATGTCTACACGACATTCAGCCATCTGGTTAAACGTTGTGCTCAATGACTTGGCTAGTTGTCTTTCAGCTATTTAATTGGATGCCGGCATTTAATGAACGCGCTAGTCATTCAATCAAATAGCAGATTCAACCAGATGACTGCGACACTATGAAATATACAAGGTCGTAAAAAAAACTCATATTTTAATTTCTATTGATAAAATAGTCATAACATTGTGTAAAATAATAGACTTGGTTATATATACTTTGTTTTATTTATTACAAAAATTCATAGAATAGCAATTATTACGTTATAATAACATATATTCAACATTTATCAGCATAGACTTATATTTATACAATGAAATAATATCAAACATAAATACAAGATTCAACTTACTCGGTGATGATAACTCCACGAATGTCACACACAAACTGAGCTTGCAATGATGGCGGCACGCTCTTTTATACAATAAAGGTGGGGGATGGCGCCATGATTGCAAGCTTGACAGTTGAAATTATTTTAATATTGTTTTGCAGCTAAATTACGATTTTAGGTAGTTAATAATCTGTAATTATTTAACAACAAATAATAGGGATATAAAATAACATTATGAGGCATTAAATGACGCGTGTTATAGCACGTGTCTGAGCACTTATATGCAAACGTGCTTACAGTCGGCCATCCAAGCAAATTGTAAGTACGTCCCCGTACTTAGCTGCAAATCAAGCAAACAATATGTATGATGGATGAAAACAATTCAGCACAATAACGTTATGTATAAATGTAACAATTTAAACAAAAAAAAGGCTCATTGATCTAAATTAACATGCAGAATCCATTTCAATAATAGTATAGTTTCCATCAATAGATTTGACCCCATTGGTCCTTATCAATAGATTTGACCCCATTGGTCCTAATCAATAGATTTGACCCCATTGGTCCTTATAAATAGATTTGACCCCATTGGTCCGTACAAATAGATTTGACCCCATTGGTCTTAATGTGTTGACCCCATTGGTCTTTATGTGTTGACCCCATTGGTCTTTATCAAAATATAGACCCCATTGGTCTATACAATTATGTAGCTAAAAAAAAACAATTCAATTAGAATTTCCGTTATTCGACTTTTCGCTTAAGACATCATCATGTGGTCTATTGAAACAAATCCATGGCTTTAATTTATCCACGGCTATTATATTAGTATTTTTTGTTTCCCTTTCTTGTAAGAGGCGTGTCCTCTACTAGATAACGGTCATGATCGAAAACATTAGTAATTTTGTAAGGGCCCTGATACTTTGGGATTAACTTTTTACTACTACCCGTAGAGGGAATTTGCCGTTCAATCCTTACTAAATCACCAATATTATATTTGATAGACTTGCAACGAGATTTATCAAAAGTTGCTTTTTGATTCTCCTGTGTGGATTCAATATGAGAAGAAATCTCAGCACGAATTTCTTTGAGACTTTTGTCTATTAAAGAAATATCGTCACTAATTGCCGAAATTACTCTACTATCACTTGAGCCCTGTGGCCTTATCCCAAAAAGAGCCTCTGCTGGTGTCCTATTGATACCCTTGTTGAAAGTATTATTGATACCCCACTGGACATCGGGCAGGTGGTCTTCCCATTTGCTTTCAGATGTGCCAACACATTTAGCTGTTAATGAGTCAACAATAACTTTATTATATCTCTCCACCTGACCGTTGGCCCGTGGAGTAGCGACTGCATTTAACACATGTTTGATGCCTTTATCTAATACAAACTTTTTAAAGAGATCACTTGTAAATGACGTGCCTCGGTCTGATATAATTCGTTTAGGGACGCCAAAGATACTAATAAACTCGCGCAAAACTCTAATAGTTGTGTTTGATTTTGTATTTTTCACGGGTTTCAAATAGATGTATTTTGTAAAAGCGTCAATTAAAACAAGAATATACACATTGCCCCTACTACTACGTACAAATGGACCCGTATGATCCATGTGTATAGTATCAAATGGCACGTCTACTTTATGGATTGGGTGTAAAAAGCCAGGTCTTTTTCCACCAGGTGCTTTACTATACGCGCACTCTAGACAAGAGGATACATATTTTGTAACAAAAGAACGCATTTCTGGGAACCAATAATGAACTTTAATTTTTTCTAACGTTTTGTCTAAAGCGAAGTGGCCGATATCGTCATGATTCTGTTTGACAATTTGCCATCGAACGCCTTTAGGCACAACCCATCTATCTCCATCAGGTGTTATTCTAAAAAGCTTACCATTTTTAATTTTATATTTTTCTTTTATATCTAAAATATCGTTAAATTCAGAGTTACTTAAAATCCCAATAATCCGTTGAAGTTCTGAATCTGAATTTTGTACTGTTGAGAGCCAGTCTGTTTCTGTTACAGAATTAACATTTTTTTCCGAGTGATTACTACTTATGGATGGGTTGCGACTCAAAGCGTCCACATGAGCCATAGAAGATCCTGCTTTGTATTCGATTTCAAAATCAAATTCTTGCATTTGGGTCCACCATCTAGCTACCCGGGGAATCATATCGCGTTTCATGAAAGTGGATCTTAACGAATTACAATCGGTCACAATCTTAAAATGTATCCATACTAAATATACCCGAAATTTCTGTAACGAGGCTACCACTGCCAGGGTTTCTAGATCATAAGAGCAATAATTTTGTTCTTCAGGGCTAGTTTGCCTACTAAAATAAGCTACGGGTTTTAAAATATTCTGTTCATTTCTTTGTAATAGTATACCACCGATACCTATTTTACATGCGTCGGTGTGTAACTCTGTTATGGATTTTGAATCATACAGGGCTAATATCGGTTTTTGAACTAATATTGTTTTTAAGGTATTAAATGCATTTTGTTGATTGGGCCCCCATACCCAAACAGATTTTTTTCTGAGCAACTGTGTCAATGGCTTTGCAATAATCGAAAATCCCTTAACAAACCTACGGAAAAAGCTCGCTAGCCCTAAAAACTGTCTTACGTTGTGTTGATCTTTTGGTACGGGAAATTTTTCTACTGCCTCTATTTTTGCAGACCCTGGTTGGATACCTTCATTTGAGATATTAAACCCTAAGTAAGTTATCGAACGGCCAAAGAAAACACATTTTGACAAATTGAGAGTAAGACCTGCTTCTGATAGCAAAATCAATACTGATTCTAATTGTCTCATACCCTCTTGTATTGATTTTGATGGGAGGATTATATCATCCAAGTAAGCTAGTGCTTCTTTATGCCGTAAGTTGCCCAAAACCTGATGCATCATTCGTTGGAACGTTGCTGGAGCATTTGCCAAACCGAATGGCATTCGGTTAAATTCAAAATGACCTTCTGGCGTGACGAACCCTGTTTTATGTCTATCCTGCTCTTTGATTGAGATCTGGTAGTACCCAGATGCCAAATCAAGAGCTGTGAAATATATGTTACCAGCTAGCGCATCAATCTGGTCATCTATAAGTGGCATCGGGTAATTCTCACGTATAGTATTTTTATTTAAAGCTCTATAATCAATGCAAAGGCGGTAACCGCCAGTTTTTTTTCTTACGAGTACAATAGGACTAGCAAAAGAGGAGACTGAAGGGCGTACTATATCATTTTGAACTAGTTCATCTACCATATCCCTGACTATTTCTTTCTCTTTCATTGCCAGTCTGTAAGGCCTATAGACTACAGGTGTGTTACAGTGCAGGTCAATGCCCATTTCACAAACCGAGGAGTGCCCCAACTCAGATAGTGTAAACGCAAAGCAATGTCGATAATTATTTAACAAGGAAAGCAAGTTATTAATCACAGTTTGGCTTAACTCACCAGAAATATTTAGGTCTGAAGAACAGATTAGACTCATTTGTTTATCTTGCAGCTTAGAATCGGCTATATGCAGAACTTTTTTTTCACTTTCTTGATTAGCAGTGATACCCCGTGCAATTAAAGTATTCTCTTTCAAACAAATAGGCTCAGAATTTAAGCTATTTACAACAATCCGTCCATAACTATCATTGTTAAATTGATAAATTCCAGTTAGAACTAAATGTAAAAAGTTATTTTTGTTACGCAAGCCTCCTTCAATGTAAAGGTCACCGGTGAATTTTGGTTCTGTATAGGTTTCTAAAATTGTTAAACCTAATAATTGCGTATTGTCACGGTTATAAATGTTAACTTTTTGGTATTGGACATTATGGATCTGATTTTGTAAAATATCAAAATGTTCATTTGTTTTTTGAATTAATACATGAGGTTGTTCAGTAAAGGTTTGGCCTATCATAAGGGGGACCTGCATAACACAATCTGGGACAATTAATATTTCGACATCAGCCTTGACCCCGTCAATTTCAATTAGAGTATTGACCTTACCCAATGTATGCACAACAGAATTACCAAACCCTCTAAGTATAGGTAGATCGTTGGTTTTTATTTCTAATTTCCCTAATCTGGATAATTCAGATTGTTTAAGCATCGAGCACTCACTTCCAAGATCAACAAAGGAATTCATTTCTACGTTATTAATACGCACAGTTTTAAAATATTTATCTGAAATTTTACCGTTGATATCTACTCTGTTAACAGATTTTTGAGCCGGATTTATTTTTGAAAAACAATTTTCCGCCTCATGCCCAATTCTCATACATTTAGTACACTTTTTGATTGGTTGAGTACATTGACCTACAAAATGGCCTTCCTGTTTACAATTATTGCAACGAAGGACTCTGTCTTTGGCGCTCGGATTCTTTGCTTTATTATCCATGGAGTTTGTAATAGGCTGGTTTTTAATATTGGATTTACGGTCAGAATTTTGTTTTAAACTTCTTGAATTTCTTAAATAAGTGAGCAATTTATCTAAGTCCTCATACTGAGCCGCTTCGGCACCTAACCTAACAGCGCGATCATCTATACCGTGTAGAACACATTCTACCGCTCGTTTACCAATTATACTACATCGGTTAATAAGAGTAATTTTGTCGTAAAAGTAATCTTCAAGAGAATCCCCGTAACGTGCACGCCTAGCCAACATATCTGCTAACATTTGACCGTAGTTCTCCTCCGATGGAAAAGCTGATATTAATTTTGCCTGCCATTCGTCCCAAGAAAAGAGCACCGATGGCAATCCCTCATACCAACGTTTTGCTATGCCTTGAAGTTTAGGGAGTGCATAATGTACTATTTGTTTTTCATTCCATGTATAAATCGCGGCACACTCATTCACTTTGTGCAGCCACATACCCATCATTTGCTCTTTCCTGGCAGGGTCAAACTCGGGTATAGTATTGTTGAAAGAGCCTAAGTTCTCTTGACCCGGGGCAAGAGATCTCAATGCCTGCACTAAAATATTTAAATCACCACTGCCTCCGTTAGAAGCAGTAGTGTTACCTGTGGTTCCTTGCATTGCTGCGGGAAAATGTCGCACGTTGCAATTCGTGCCGTATTGTGGGCTGCTGCGCCGCGGGCTTCTGCACCGCGGGCTGCTGCGCCGCTGGCTGCTGCGCCGCGGGTTGCTGCGCCGCGGGCTGCTGCGCCGCGGGTTGCTGCGCCGCGGGCTGCTGCGCCGCGGGCTGCTGCGCCGCGGGCTGCTGCGCCGCGGGCTGCTGCGCCGCGGGTTGCTGCGCCGCGGGCTGCTGCGCCGCGGGTTGCTGCGCCGCGGGCTGCTGCGCCGCGGGCTGCTGCGCCGCGGGCTGCTGCGCCGCGGGCTGCTGCGCCGCGGGCTGCTGCGCCGCGGGCTGCTGCGCCGCGGGCTGCTGCGCCGCGGGCTGCTGCGCCGCGGGCTGCTGCGCCGCGGGCTGCTGCGCCGCGGGCTGCTGCGCCGCGGGCTGCTGCGCCGCGGGCTGCTGCGCCGCGGGCTGCTGCGCCGCGGGCTGCTGCGCCGCGGGCTGCTACGCAAAGGGCTGCGCGATCGACTGTTGCTTGGTAGATGGCAAATTGGGCCCATCACGCGGCCTTGTATCTGCTGCAACCTCAGTCTTGAACCTTGTGATTGCTGCTCCAAGGAGTGATGGTGTCTATGGTCATCTGCACTTTCGATTGGATTCGCTTGAACACTTCCCAAAATTGGTGAGGCAAGCACTCTTTGTTTATCCATGTTTCTCGACCGAAAAAAATAAAACAAAAAAAAAACATATTAGAATGAGCTACTTATCCCACTTCTGAATTGTAAAATAATAGACTTGGTTATATATACTTTGTTTTATTTATTACAAAAATTCATAGAATAGCAATTATTACGTTATAATAACATATATTCAACATTTATCAGCATAGACTTATATTTATACAATGAAATAATATCAAACATAAATACAAGATTCAACTTACTCGGTGATGATAACTCCACGAATGTCGCACACAAACTGAGCTTGCAATGTTTTTTTTTTTTTTTTTTTTTTTTTTTAACTATGGCATCTCGCAGGTATACCACTAAGGTATTTACTGCTCAACCGAACAATCCTGTGGCTGCCTTAAGCACTACACTCAAAGCCTCCAGCCAGGAGCAACTATTCTACATTAAAATTAGGCGAACGCTCGC
The DNA here is from genome assembly GCA_963853775.1 of Xanthia togata. NCBI lineage: Eukaryota > Metazoa > Arthropoda > Insecta > Lepidoptera > Noctuidae > Xanthia > Xanthia togata. The sequence goes on along the minus strand of OY970802.1, from coordinate 1,954,832 downwards.
TAAGGGCACCCCCTGTGGGGTACGAACCTCGGCTTAGGGCGTCGCTGAGGGGGGGACAGCAAGATGGGACAGGCTGGATCAAGGATATTTCATGATTATTATGCGGGGAATTTAAAGCTACGCGCTCAGCTGCGGCGCGGGCTGGCGCTTCATCGGACAAGGGTCGGGGGGGAGTATTATTTACTCGTGAGGGTCGCGCGCGCGGAGGACCTCGGCGGCGAGGTCGGTACGACGGGTGTCGGGTGTGTTTGTGCACTGTACTGGTGGCCCTATTGCTCTCCTGGAGGAGAGTGGTTGGATCATCTGGATCGGAGAGGAGCTTGCAATGATGGCGGCACGCTCTTTTATACAATAAAGGTGGGGGATGGCGCCATGATTGCAAGCTTGACAGTTGAAATTATTTTAATATTGTTTTGCAGCTAAATTACGATTTTAGGTAGTTAATAATCTGTAATTATTTAACAACAAATAATAGGGATATAAAATAACATTATGAGGCATTAAATGACGCGTGTTATAGCACGTGTCTGAGCACTTATATGCAAACGTGCTTACAATTGCTAGTGAAGTGTGATTTTGATGTCGCACTATGCCACTTACGCCAACGTGACTTAACTTGAGTCCAAATAGTGTTTAAACTATAAAATAGACAAGATAAGGGCGTAAGAAGCACTAATATTTTCAGTTTTGTTAATAAAATACTTATAACATTGTTACTCGTACGGTGAAGTGTAACTTGATTTCACACTATGCCACTCACGCCAATATCCGTATGAACTTGAGTCCAATAGAGTTTGTACCATGAAATAAATAGTATAGGACCATTAAAAGTAATTCATATTTTCAGTTTTCCTAATTATATACGCGTTATAGATAAGGCGCATAACTCGAGACCGATATACTTTAGAGCTGAGCTGCCATAGTAACTATCGTTTGTATGGAAGTACTCTACACATCTAATAAGGTGGCATTAGTATGCGATCGGGAAAAAAAGGCACCAGTTGCCCATACATTTCAGGCAAAGCCCTTTGGCACATGGATAGACCATGACCTGGATTAGAACATAGAATACTTTTTATCCCGATATTCCCACGGGATCGAGAATAATACAAGTGAAACCACGGGGCGCAGCTAGTAATCAAATATTTTAGAGTTCACTATTGCACACTGTAGCTGCGCTCCGCGGTTTCCTATCCATTCAGTCCATTTTAAGGTCATGGTCTACCCATGTGCCAAATTTGATCCATACCCGTTCAGCCATTTTAGCGTGAAAGCGTAACAAAGAAACAAAAAAACAAACTCACTTTCGCATTTATATTATTAGTTAGGATCCTACCGACCTACTTGTAATTATTTAGACCTGAAAGCTTTTCTTCATTTTGCCCTAAAAATTCACAGATACAAACGGTATAGCGTTGAATTTAAAAGACAAAATATTAAATCTAGCTTCAAAAACGGTGATGGAAAACATCGTGAGGAAACGCCTGAGAGATATTTCTCGACGGCATGTGAAGCCAAGCCAGAGGCCCATGGGCGGCTTTAAAACTCTGACAAAAGGTTAGTCACTAACCACACGAAAAGAAGAAGAAGAAATCACAACTTCTGCAGTGTGTAGGTACCTAATCTCACCAATTCTGGATTCTTAGGATTGGTAGGCCTCCAACAAGGTGGACCTGGTGAAGACCGCAGGAATCCGCAAGGTACGGACCATAGTCGTAAAATACAGAATCAGTAAAAATAAGTAAATTATCATATATTTTACACTTTCTGCCACCTGTCACCCGCACCGTGCTACACCGCAAACAGTATAAGTGACTGAACGAATGACTAGCAGACGAGACATTCTCGGACTTGATGCATATACAAATACAAATACAAATACAAAATAGTTTATTGTGTCTTTTAGAAAATACATTACATGTTAACGTGTTTGGAGCCCCCATTTAAGCAAACAATGCCTGTGTTAGGAGGCTCCGCTCTTTCAACATCATTGTCGTACATATAATACTAACACAGTTAATATTATAGTGTACTGAGACATTAAGGGTCGATATGCAATGTAAGTACATTTTTGTTTTAGTTACATACTAATCTTAAGAAATTTAAAAAATATAAAACAAAAAGCATCTAGTCTAAACTACCTGAAATAGGAACGTACAATTTGAAATGTGGCCTACGAAAGAAGTTTCTAGAACGTCACTCCTGAGCAGGTTAAACACGTCATGCTCGCCAGCAACCCCATCATCTATTTTTCTATTTATATACTCATGTGCCAATTGTACGCGATATGTACGGAATTAGTACGTACTTCAAAAAAATTGTACCTTAACAGGTTAAAAGGTAAAAGCAATTGAATTTGGGTTGCGGTGGAGCATCTCAAAATACAATTTTAATATATTTTACGTACAAACTTACCTACAAGTCAAAGTGCAAACAAGTCGTTGATAAAAATTGTACTCTTATTTTCAACCGACTTCAAAAAGGAGGAGGTTCTCAATTCATGCCCTACCAAGCACAAAAATAATCATCAATATCAATTGATAATTGGCGGAGTAAAAACGTAACAACAAAAAAAAAAAACATACAACTGAATTGAGAACCTCCTCTTTTTTGAAGTCGGTTGAAAATAAGAGTACAATTTTTATCAACGACTTGTTTGCCTAATAGGTAAGTTTGTACGTAAAATAAATTAAAATTTAATTTGGGGTTGCTGGGGAGATGCTCTACAGCATCCCAAATTCAATTGCTTGTACCTTTTAACCTGTTAAGGTACAATTTTTTATTAAGTATGTACTAATTCCGTACATAATGCGTACAATTGGCACATGAGTTTATAAATAGCAAAATAGATGATGGGGTGGCTGGGGAGTATGACGCGGTTAAACAGCGTTTGTACGAGAAAGAAAAAGCAAAAGCTAAAAGAATATTTCAACACATGGCCCTATTACATGGAAAATAAAAGAAGTTCAAATACTTTAAAAAACAATGTATATTCAAAACGTTACAAATGTACAAACATATTTATATAAAAATCCAGTTTTACAAGAGTATGACGACGCCTGAAACTACGTTTTCAGAAAGTACTTCTTAAAATTTACCTACATCGATTTTTAAGTTTCTGTCATTTTTAGGCAAGCTCAAAAAGTTATACAATCCTGTATAATTCCAGTTTCATGACTAAACTCTTTATAATTTATCCTTACACCGTTTCTAAGTTTCCGCCAAAAGCAATAACTATGAGGTATGTGCTAGACTGCCACAATAACGGAGCATACATTATGTTTATTGAACCGTTGCGTCTGATCTTTACACATCTGGACTAGGCGTTGCATCCTGTGTAGGAAGTTACTAAACTTGTTCTGTGCATACTATGGGTGATCGCAGGACTGTGCACGCATCAAAGCCCGTTTCTCCGCATCTTTCAGCTTATCAAGAGTATCAGCCATCTCGCACCAGGGCTCGTATCTTTGGTTGATGATGATAAGCTTGTGAATCGAAGGGTTCCGGAGGTCCATTGTACGGGATATGTTGTCGCGGCTGCGCGATGAAAATACTACGTCCACCTTTAACAAACAAATACACATTTTAAAAACAACTTTTCTTAAAGTTTTAGATTTCCAATCATATTCTCTTAGTACGAGAGAAACCATATCACATCGTTTTACTGCCAAAACCGTATAAATTCATTAGTTTAGATGGCTCTCCCGACTCGGTGGGCAGTACAGATCAGAAACGTCACAGTTTTATGAGAGCTCATTTCTGCTATGTCAAAAAAATTGGCAGACGTTTTCATCACAAATTATGTCTATATGTCACTGCTGTTGCTACCACATTTCTATTAATCTAAACAGTACTTTTATTATATTAACGTTGCAACTAGAGGTAGACCGCTATAGTATGTTTATCTCACGAAGCGACGTGCGCTTTACTTGTGATAGCCAAGTAGAAAAACAAGCTGTGAATGCGTGCGCGCGTCAGTAGCGTCAGCACATGACACACTCGTATACACACACATACTTCCAACTTCACCCGTGTCTCGGACCGATAGTGAAATGAAATTATATGAAATTGTTTATTCTGTAAATATGATATTGCAATCATTTTTACACATCATATTAAAAAAATATAAAAAAATTGCTAGACTAGATGAGCTCGGCGCTTCCTATCTGACTACTATGAGAAGAAAGGCCAAAATAAACTTAGAGGTCACAGTGTCTTTTAAAGTCCAGGCATCTTGGTCTTTCAGTTTATGACTCAGTCAGCATAAAATGTCCTGTACCAGAGAAAAAAAAAAACCACATAACGTTCACAATAATTAAAATAATATAATACTTTATTAATATAGTCCGAGAGCTCCTGCGCTTACACACACATTCACAGCGTGTTTGTACACTTGGTAAGCACAAAAAACGCGCGTCGCTTCGTGCGATAGAAATACGGTAGGAAGGCACGCTCGAAAATCTGAGAATTTTACTGCCCGGTGTATACTCTCACCCGTTTGTTAACGTTCAAAATTGAATAGTAATAGAAAAAGTTAAATTGTTATCGATTTAATTATTCGACTTATAGGCAATTCTCTATAGTAACCACCACTATTATACACCGACGGTAAACTCACTTTTAGTTCGAGCGTCGTAACGAAAAGAAATTAAAAATTATTCACATAAAAAAAATCTGTTCTAAAACGTTACAATTGGTTTATTTTTATTTTAAAAGGTTCCACTATTCACCTATCACAACTCTCGATAGAGGTGAAGGAATGAAACGGTTCATCTTTTACGGTTGACAACTTTACGGCTAAGATAGTACACTGATCATAAAATATTTATGACATACCTTATGTTTACATGAGTACATAATCATACCGAACATTAAGCCTATAGCTGTACATGTGGTAAGGAATAGAGGAATAAGTTCCCAATATGTTTTAAGGGTGTATCCTAATCTCAACTTCCTTGGGTACGGTATGTCGTATTGCGTGGCTGGTATCATGTCTGCGTATCGCACATTATTAACTTTAGGAGTAACTTTTCTCGTCAGAAGCAGTTGAACACGAGATCTATACGTACTTCGTAAGAATTTTGAAAGCATTTTAATGGAAATTGAAGCATTTACTTCATTTATTTATTTTCCTAATATATACAAAATGTAAATGACGTAATTGACAACGTCAAAACATTCTATAATCAAATAATAATAGAGAAGATAATAAGTAAAGAGTTGGTAATGTCCAAAGAGATCTGACACAATATTTTTTTCACCTCAGCACCTCAAACAAGCAGGTTTTGCTGTCAAAAAACAGTGAGCAAAATTCGATTTTGCTGCGAGCGTGAGACGAAGTAACTTTTTAATTCTTTTTTTTAAAATGCCGATAGCAGTGTTGGGTCTACTCACAAAATTCTAAAGATTTGAACTTCAATTAGTTTTGTCACTTTCACTTCGATACGAAAAAAGCGAGAGATAGAAACAAATCGATTCGAAAGTTCCATATCTACCTACTAGGCCCAAAAAAGAAACAAACAATAAAACGTTCGGATATACTTAAAACATAAAAATTGCAAATCATCTGTTAAGGTTTTATTTAAATTCTGTTTTATTAAATTTTTGGAACGAAGTTCATAAGCGGCTTGCAGTAAGAGTGCAGTGGCAGAAATCGTCACGCGAAAAGGCGTCTGCGACTGTCTTCTTCTAATTCAAAGAGAAAGAGAGAGATAGTAAGTGTGAATTTGGTCAAAATAAAAATCCAAGATGGCGGTTGTGAAAATTTTCACATTTTTCATAATAGGTGTAGTTTTCATAGTTTTCAAGGGTGCCGAAGCCGACCGTGAGGTTAAAATGTAAATCCAAACTGGCGAAATTTTTTAAATTTTTCTTCATGGGTATCGTTTCTATGGTTTTCAAGGTTGCTAAAGCCGATAGTGAAGTCAAAATGTAATAACCAAGATGGCCGCTGCGAAAATTTTCAAATTTTTCTTCATGGGTGTCGTTTTCATAGTTTTCGAGGGTGCTAAAGTCGATAGTGAGGTCAAAATATAAATCCAATATGGTGGCTGCAAAATACGAGGTGATGAAGCTTATGTAAAAAAAAACCTTGTCCGATCCGAAAATCTGGGGAAAATTGGCATATGGTACTGCAGTAACATTACAAAACAGTATTTTTTTGATTATTATTGATAGTAAAAAAGTTACTAGTATTTAAAATTCACAATTTAGTTCCAAAATTACCCCAAATCCATAAAAAAAAACACAAAAACACGCGCTAAACGACGGCCGCCGCCCGCACCAAATAAAATTCGGTCAAATTTACCATTGAAAAAAATTTTAGGGATTATTTTTTCTTTTTTCCTGAATATTTCCACATAAATATGCTAACAGCACGATACCTAACAACACCCTCACGGATCGGACAGGTTTTTTTTTACATGTTGTATGTTCTCGCTGCTGAGGTGAAAAGTTGTATGTGTTACACGAGAGCAAAGTTATCTGCATCTCGTGTCTTTGAATCCCTCGCAGCGCTCAGGATTCTAACCTAGAATCACTCGCTACGCTCGTGGTTCAATTATAGAATCCTTCGCTTACTCGGGATTCAAAATCAGCACTCGCAGCAAAAAACGACTTTGCTCTCTTGTTGCACGAATAACTATTTCACCTCTGCACCTCAAACAAGCAGGTTTTGCTGTCAAAAAACAGTGAGCAAAATTCGATTTTGCTGCGAGCGTGAGACAAAGTAACTTTTTAATTATTTTTTTTAAACGCCGAGAGCAGTGTTGGGTCTACTCACAAAATTCTAAAGATTTGAACTTCAATTAGTTTTGTCACTTTCAATTATGGTTTAAGAGCTTTATTATTCCTCATTAAGAATTAACAATAATTCACTTACTGAGAAACTAAATTTACATAAAATGATTATGAGCGTACAAAAAAGACGTTAACAGTAAATTTATAAAAATAAATAGGAAGGTAGTGACAAAAAAAAAAGTAAATATCAAATTCTCACCAACCGAGTAAACACGGATCTAAAGTAAAAGTAGATGTATTACGAGTACTAGATGTGGCATACATGATAGCGTACTGACTAACTTTTATTTATTTTGAGGTCGATGAAAATACCTAAAGCAGTTTGCTTTTGATCGATTTTATTTTTTATTTTAGTTATAAGATAATATATAGAATAGTTGCCGAGAGAGTATTCGAATGAGGTCGAAATCCGTATTGTTTTAGATGTAAAAAGTTTTTTAATTTAAGACATTTTGTCAATCGGTTATATAAGATTTTCTCGAAAATTTTTGAGATAACAGGAAGGACAGATATAGGGCGGTAGTTAGAAGGATCAGACTTATTTCCAGATTTGTAAATAGAAATAATTTTTAAGTCATCGGGAAAAATACCTCGATCTAAACAAATATTTATACATGCTGTGAGTTCATTAGCAATTAATCTTTTAATACATATTATTGATTTTGTACTTATGCCATCAATGCGAGAACTAGTATTTGGATCTAGATCATCAATAATTTTAACAACTTCATCCGTGGTTGCTGGTATTAAACACTTAAGTTCCGTTGAGTCACTTGATGCAGGTTCTTCAGCTAGGTTTCCGTTTAACTTATCAGTGATAAGATTTGCTAGTTCTGACCCAATTGTTGAAAAGTAAGAGTTGAACCTTTCACATATTTCCTTTTGATCTGTAATAGTACCATTATCAGTCTCGGGTTTTTCTGGTCCTGTCCTTTATCTAATTTTATTTTTAGATAGATCCTTTATTAGTTTCCACATTTTCCGAGGTTTTGTCATATTGTCCTTAATTTTTTTATAGTAATATGTATTTTTCGTCTTTTGTATGTTATATGCGACTCTAACTTTTGCTTTCTCAAATTCCGTTTTTAATGTCGTGTCTGATTTACATTTTTGCTATAATATGTTCCAATTGTTAATATCATGTATAATTTCTTTTTTTATCCAATCTTGTCGTGGAAGGTTCAAAACTTTTGTTTTCGAAATTTTGCTCTTAGATAAACAAGACTGTAGTTTGTTAGCCAATCTCTCTTATATAAATGGGTTCTTCATCGTTTTTATTGTTTATAATGTCTTCAAAACACTTGTACAGTTGTGGGTAATCTAATGCCGTGTATTCCACTTTCCTAAGTGGGGGAGGGGCATACTGTTTAATTTCTTAAAATATTTGCTTATGGTCGGACATCGCGGATTCGATCATGACGATATGAAAGTTATTTTCCTGTAGGTTGGACGAGACATGATCTAGTATGGTTTTAGTTATGGTAGTTTCTCGGGTACAATATTTTCGATCAATTTTGTTTAGAATTTTGAAGTTACTTTCTTTCAGTGTGTTCCTGTAGTTGCGAATTTCTCGGTCTGGGCTTAGCAAGTCTAGGTTAAAATCGCCAAAAACTATAGCTCTCTTCTTCTTCTGTAATTGTTGTGAATAAATCTCAAGGAAGTTGTTCATATTGCTTTTATCTGGTTTATAAATGGCACCAATACTCAAGGAGAATTTCTTAATATAAATCCAGAGGTAATGAATACTCATCGTCTACACAAAGTTCTTCTATAAGATGGTGTTTTATATTGTTGTGAACGAATATTGAGACCCCCCCTCCTCTTTTATTTTTTCTAAAGTTATAGTTTTTATTTTTATTTTTATTCAAGATGAACAACAAACAGCTACAATATAAAACATAGAGACAAGAAATACACAAAACATATAGACAATATTGCAGCCCACAACACTGTTCACAGATTAACGATAGGATACAATACATATAGTAATGCGTGTAGCATGGAATTTGTAGTCTTCTTACCTCATCATCACTTTGATCCATGTCTCAGAAAGTACAATAATGTGCGTGGTTGCTTGTAAAGTTGCGATTATACATTTTAGCTCATCGAATTTACCTGGTTTAACTATACTACGGGCATTGGCATAGAAACATTCAGGGACTTTTTTGTTGGGACTATAACAGTGTAATTATTCGTAATTTGGTATGTTATTTTCTCTGAGCAGTAAGTTAGTTTTTTGAGGTTGTTGATACAGGCGTGGGTGCTTGTTCGGTTATCGAGATAATTTTAGGTACTCCTTTAATATACTTGATGATAAGGTTATTTTCCCCGGTAGCAGTGCGTTTTTGCAGCTCAACTTTCAGATTTTGCATATATTTACGTTGATATGGAGTTTGGTCGGAATAAATTTTTATATTCTCCATGTTCAAGTTGTTTCTGTTGCGCAATATAGATTTCGCTGTTTCCTCAGATGAAAAACATACTTTAATTGAGCGGGAATGCTCGGGCTTATATTTACCAAGGCGCAAAATTTTCACATGTTGGGGACAATCATTGAAGGCAATTTTAATTATTCTAGTAATTTCAGCTTTTTCGTATTCTTGGCGTTCGCTTGTTGATTTGTTCTTAGGTTCAGCGATGCCGGAAACTATAACATTTTTTGCTCGCATATTTCGTTCTTGAATTTCGTTGACAAATTCTTCATAACTCGTATCCGCTTGGTCTGAAATCGATGGTGGTATGCACTTGAGGTTATTTACTTCGGCTTCTAAGAGCATAACTTTTTTTTACTGTGTTTTCAGAAACGGTTGATATGTCATTAAGTTTTGATTTAATATTTGCATTTTCCGAGATTAGGTTTTACTAATGTTGCCTACTTCATACCTTATGGCAGTGGCATCTTGACACAGCTTATTGTTATTTTCTGCTTGGTCATTTTTAGAGGTCTTTAAAAGCAACATCATTTCGGACATCTACTTTCGCAATTCAGACAGCTCAGTTATTATCAAGTCATCATCATCATCGGCACACTTACGTTCATAATTACGATGAGTAATCTGTGGGGTGGTGTCGATATGTATTTCAAACAAATTCGGTTGAGAACCTCCAACTCTTTCGCCGATGCCACTTCCAGTCGGTGAGCGTACTACACTCATTGTATATCTGTGTTCAGTAGCTACTGGGGAGTTTGTTGCGCCACTTCTTCTTCCCAGCAAAAGCACTAGGAAGTGGTGAAGGGTGGGCGTTTTGGGGGAATGTCTTATGTAGTTTTGACGTTCGAAAAGTGCTGATTCTCAGCCTAGTTTGAATAAATGACTTTTGAATTTTGACTCACGTGAATCGCACGCGCAGTGTAAGTGTGACTGTGAAGAATACGAAAAATGTTGATCCCGTCTCTGTTACCCCAGGGGGTGAAGAGAGCGGCAATGCGTCGTTCCTTCCGCACTGAGCTTGAACACTTAGAAGAATTTAGTTATAACTCAATCACAGTTAATTATGAAAAATAGGTTATATTTCGATTACTTAAGATTTGGAATGGGTTGGTGAGAATTTAATAAGTTTTTAAATAATTTACGACACGACTGCTATGTACGCTAGACAGAAGGATCCCAACTTCGATACGAAAAAAGCGAAAGATAGAAACAAATCGATTCGAAGTTCGATTTAAAGTGTGAATTTGGTCGAAATGAAAACTCCAAGATGGCGGTAGCGAAAATTTTCAAATTTTTCATAATGGGTGTCGTTTTGATAGTTTTCAAGGGTGCCAAAGCCTACCGTGAGGTCAAAATGTAAATCCAAGATGGCGGCTGCGAAAATTTTCAAATTTTCCTTCATGGGTATCGTTTCTAAGGTTTTCAAGGTTGCTAAACAAAATGTAAATCCAAGATGGCCGCTGCGAAAATTTTCAAATTTTTCTTCATGTGTATCGTTTCTATGGCTTTCAAGGGTGCTTACGCCGACAGTGAAGTCAAAATAAAAATCCAAGATGGCGGCTGCGAAAATTTTCACATTTTTCCTCATCATCATCGTAGTCATCGTCATCGTCATTCTAGGTTAGAATCCTGAGCGCTGCGAGGGATTCAAAGACACGAGATGCAAATAACTTTGCTCTCGTGTAACACATACAACTTTTCACCTCAGCAGCGAGAACATACAACATGTAAAAAAAAAACCCTGTCCGATCCGTGAGGGTGTTGTTAGGTATCGTACTGTTAGCATATTTATGTGGAAATTTTCAGGAAAAAAGAAAAAATAATCCCTACATTTTTTTTCAATGGTGAATTTGACCGAATTTTACATTTGGTGCAGGCGGCAGCCGTCGTTTAGTGGGTGTCTAAAAGTCATAAGTTATGAGTTCTGCAATTTTTTTATGGATTTGGGGCAATTTTGGAACTAAAAATGTGAATTTTAAATACCAATAACATTTTTACTATCAATAATAATAAAAAAATACTGTTTTGTAATGTTATTGCAGTACCGTCGGCGCCGGTTGTCGCTGAAAACCAGCGCAGTGCAGTCGCAGCATAATGCTGAGCGATAGCCGTTTTGCGTGGATGTGACGCATGTTTCCCGCAACCTTTTCTATTTTTTTTTGTGTATCCTCTTTTTTGCGTCATGTTTACCGCAAATAAACGTATTTTCTTTCTTTCTTTCTTACCATATGCTCATTTTCAGAGATCGGACAAGGTTTTTTTTTTACATAATCTTCATCGTTTTTTTTTATTCAATTAAAGAATCCTTCGCTTACTCGGGATTCAAAATCAACACTCGCAGCAAAAACCGACTTTGCTCTCTTGTTGCACAAATAACTACACTGGTCAGCAAATAAACCGAGCCACCCGCTACCTAGGAACTCTGATTCGATTATCTCAAAAAGTATAAAACTTACAACTATCAAAGTTATACCTACAAAAAGTGCGTTTCATGGTGATTAAAATGACTACAAATTAATTCGAAAGTACCGTCAACTCACATTGTAATCAAGCAACAAACACAATGATAACGATTTGCTCTGTTTTCACCAGAGTTTGAAATTAGCGTTCTTTTTCTCTACAATGAGGGTAGTCGGATATTTCTTATCATTTCTTCAGTTTTTTGTCCATCGTTTGCTCAGACGCGTGTGTTTTTGCTACTTTTTTCGATTAATAATGGATACAACACCTCAGGAAGCAGCTCAAGCTGTAGCATTACTTCAAGCAGGCATTGCGCAACGTGAAGTCGCTCGAAGGCTTCGAATCAGCAGATCTTCGGTGCAACGAGTTTACAGACGATACCTAGAGACTGGAGCATTCGATCGCCGTCCAGGTACGGGCAGACCTAGGGCTACATCAGCAGCAGATGATCGTTATATCCACCTTACTGTTCTGCGAAATCGCCACCTCAACGCAGTTCAAGTCCAACAAAGTCTGCGTGACAAACGCCAAGTGGTCATAAGTTCAGATACCGTCAGAAGGAGACTTGCTGAACGGAACCTGACCCCAAAAAGAGCTGCAACAGGCCCAGCATTAACGGTAGCACACCGTCGAGCACGCCTTGAATTTGCTCGAGAGCATAGGGATTGGACATTAGAGCAGTGGAGTAATGTACTCTTCACTGATGAGACCAGGGTGAGTCTACATGGAAGTGATCGACGTCAGAGAGTATATCGTCGCCCTGGAGAACGTTATTCTCAGTGTTGCATCGAGGAAACTGTTGCTTATGGAGGAGGATCTGTAATGGTCTGGGGCGGCATCTCGTTAACAGCACATACAGCGTTAGTTTTCATCGAACCGACGGGCCGTACACGTGGACTGACTTCTCATCGCTACATTACTGAAATCCTCGCAGACCATGTGGTACCTTACGCAGGATATATCGGACAGGATATGCAATTGATGCATGATAATGCACGGCCTCATGTTGCTCATGTGGTGACCCAGTATCTACGCGACGTCAGCATTCGTACGATGGACTGGCCAGCTCGAAGCCCGGACTTGAATCCGATAGAACACTTATGGGATGAGCTGAAACGTCGGGTTCGAGCCCGGGTACCTGCTCCAACAAGGCTTCCAGAGCTGCGAATAGCAATTGAAGAGGAGTGGAATACAATTCCTCAAGATTTTATCGTCAGGCTCGTAAGGTCGATGAATACAAGGATGCTGGCAGTTATCCGAGCAAGGGGAGGGAATACGGAATATTGATCAAAAACTTTTTTTTAATTTTATCTTTGTTTTTGGCTTTATTTATTTTTTTCAGTTTATCATTACTAACGATTGTCACGACTGGAAAACGACTCTTCTTTGTAAAATCCTTAATAAACACAGAAATATTGATTAAACCCAATGAGTTTCCTTTCATTTTAATCACCAATCATAACCATAACAACGCTGGAATCTTGAATCGAAAGCACTCATCCGACTCATCGGAGACAATCTCCGTTGTTTCTTACTGATTACAGCTGTAAGATTATTATGGGTTTATAAATAGCCACTCAGTTAAACGCACTTTCTGTATGTACAACTTTGATAATTGTAGGTTTTTTAGTTTTTGAGAAAATCGAATTAGAGTGCCTAGGTAGCGGGTGTGTTGGGAATCGCACCCAATACATACGCAGCCTGCACGCGCAGGCGGCGTGATCGACCTACGCGTCATCACCATCGGCGAGTGTGCGGAGTGCGGCGTGGGGAGCCAGCCGGACGCCGGCAGACCACTCGCTTTGTCGGAGGCCACCGCGACGGACGACACTCTAAACGCCACATATTCCATGTTTATCCGGGACAATTGTAATTTAATCGGCAATACAGCAAACCTATATAAATATAGTCCACTTTTATTTTTAATTCCAAACGAGCAAGTCGAACATTGGTCCTACTAGGATCTCGCCGGTTTTTTTTTTAAAAATCAACGGTCTCGGGCGAAAACTTCAAACTCGAAGCTCTTCGGTTGCGGTCTTCAGCGGCGACAGTTCCTGCAGGAGTCGTCAATGTCCTGTCGAAGAAACTACGCATAGCTACCGCACACGCCCACAGAAGAAGTCATTTAGAGGTCACCCGTACAACGGACTTTGGACCCGTCGAAAGTTCGAGTCATCGTCAAGGACAAGGAGGAACTTGAAGAATCATCGGTTATTCTGTGGATGGTTAAACATTCAGTGAGTTCGTTCCAATTTGTCCCGTATATATTTTCCTATTCTTTATCATATTTCATGTTTAATAGCAATAATTGGGTGAGTGCTTTCCATTATTTTCATAGCCTTGCATTTCCTAAAACTCAACTATTCTACTTATAAAGCTACTATACCACCTTTAAATTACCCCATCTGTTTACGTATAATCCGCTTCTTATCTATAACAGCTGATCGCTCGGTGACATACCTGCGCGTCAGGTGTTCCTTTGTTCGCACATTGAGTCATACCTCATTAGCTAGCTACGTTATTTTTTTTCTTCACATTTTGTAAACTGGTTTCTTATCTTTCGTAAAATTTTTTTGTGATCATTGCTTGTGTTTCTATATAGCTATGACTGACGAAAAGGTCGAAAAGCTCGTTAAAAAACGCAGCTGTATGAAATCTAAGCTCACTATTTTTGGCAACTACCTTCACATGCTTGAAAGTTGCGACGAACTTAGCAGCTTACAACTACTAGATTTAGAAACTAGATTTAATAAATTTGATAGCTTATATGTGGATTTCGACAAATTACAGTGTGACATCGAGATGTCGTTGGAGAACCCCGATGACGAGAGCAGGGAGCGTGAGCAGTTTGAAAACCAGTATTATAGACTGGTGGCGACGGCGCGGAGTCTGCTCGGCGCTCGTCCCCCCCAGTCTGGCAGTCAGCAAGATGGTTACGTAACGGGTGACGAGGATGTACAGGCAGGTGGCTTTAAATCCAATTGTGTTAGGTTGCCAAAAATAAATTTACCAGTTTTTCACGGTCACTATCAACACTGGCTTGAGTTTAGAGACACTTACACTTCACTTATTCATTCACGAAAGGACATGGATAACGTTAATAAGTTGCACTACCTGCGTGCTTCTCTTAAAGGTAGTGCGTTACTAGTTATAGATAATTTAGATTTTAGAGCACAGAATTATGAGTCCGCTTGGAATTTATTGTGTGAAAGATACGGCAACAAAAGATTGCTCGTTAATAATCATGTTCGTGCATTGTTTAGCGTGGAATATATGCAGAGTGAATCGTGTTCTTCTATTCGTAACCTTATCGATGTCACTAATAAAAATCTTCGTGCCATAACAACGTTAGGTCAAGACACTGAATTTAATTTACGAGATACCCTCATAATCCACATGATGTCTGAAAAACTTGACAGTGTCACACGTAGGGAATGGGAAGAACATCGAAACATGTTAAATAATCCACCCCCCTTAGATTTTTTTTTAAAGTTCCTGAGTAACAGAGCTGATTTATTAGAAACGTTGCAAGAACATAAAATAAATAACAATAAAGTACAACAGGCAGATACTTGCAAACATAATTCTAACCTACTTACAGCTACAAAATCAGATCAAAAAACAAATGGCAACCACAATAACAATAAAAAACACAATAACAATAAAAAAATGTATACATGTCCTATGTGCACTCAGACTCACTTCTTATTCAATTGTGAGGCCTTTAGAGCCCTGTCTGTTGAAGCGCGTTTGCAAAAGGCTAAAGAGGCAAAGGTCTGTCTTAACTGTCTGCGACCGGGGCACGTAGAATCAAGATGCAATCTTGTACCTTGCAAATATTGCAAGAAAAAGCACAGTACTCTGCTTCATTCACATGAGGCAGAAACAACGCCTACTCCAGTTATTCCCGTCAATAATTTTGCCGGTTCAACTAATGTTCGGCAGTTTACTACTTCTCCGAATGTTTTGCTTTCCACAGCGTTCGTGAGAGTGGTTGACAGCAAGGGCGACGTGCACACTGCCCGAGTACTGCTCGACAACGGTAGTACGAGCAACTTTGTTGATGAGTCACTATGCGGTAAGCTGGGTTTGTCGCGACGTAGTGCGAGCGCCACCGTGACAGGTATAAATAATAATACTTCTTATTGTACACAGTCTTGCAGCCTTACTATTATGTCCCACTATGATGACGACTATAACATATTTTGCCTCAGATCACTATAGCTTTGCCGTCTTCATTCATAGACATAAATAATATTCCTATTCCATTGGGAATAAGTCTAGCTGACCCAACATTTAATATACCGTCAGCTATCGACATCCTTGTTGGAGCCGAAGTATTTTGGTCCGTCTTATGTAATAATTCTATAGACTTAGGTAAAAATCAGCCTAAGTTATATGAAACGAAATTGGGTTGGTTAGTGTCAGGGTACGTTGCCCGTCATAAGTCATACTCTTCTTCTCCCATTTGTCATTTTTTAAATGAGAACGCCGACCCAGACTTATCTCGTTTTTGGGAATTAGATACCATTGCCGCCAAGCACTCCTTATCTCCTGAGGAGCGTGCCTGTGAGCAGAGCTTTAAGAAACATACCACTCGTAAAGACGACGGACGCTTTGTTGTAACCATGCCACTGAAGAAAGATCCTTCAGTCTTAGGCGATTCCTTTTCAAAGGCAAAGTGTCGGTTCATGTCACTAGAGCGTAGGTTTCTTAGAGACCCTGCCTTCAAAAGCAGGTACGTTGAGTTTATGCAAGAGTATGAACGCCTAGGTCACATGACTGAAGATAAGGAGTCTTCGGCGGACTGTCTTAAAAAAGAAACAAACTATTATTTACCACATCACGGCGTTATCCGTGAGTCAAGCACAACTACCAAGCTTCGTACAGTTTTCGATGCATCGGCCACCACTAGTACTGGGGTGTCACTTAATGATATCCAAATGGTTGGTCCGACTGTACAAGAAGATATTATTTCGATACTGCTACGCTTTCGCCAGCATAAATATGTTGTAACTGGTGACGTAGAGAAAATGTACAGAGCGATTGAACTTCATCCTTCTCAACGCTCACTACAAAAGATTATCTTCCGCTCTGATTCCGAAGAGCCTTTAAAAACCTACACCCTCAACACAGTGACTTATGGCACGGCAAGTGCGCCTTACTTAGCCACCAAATGTTTGGTTAGTTTAGCTTCCAGCGCCCCTGATGATGACGTCAAACAATCAATTCAAAGCGACTTTTATGTTGACGATTATCTAGGTGGCTCTGATTCTATAAATAAAACCATTGGTATTGCTAAGGGAGTCATATCTACTTTAAAATCAGCCCAATTAAATTTAAGGAAATTTAAATCAAATAATAAATTTATTTTAAAGCAAATTTCTTCCTCTTATAATAATATAGATGAAAATATTTTAGACTTTTCACAAACAAACATGGATGTCTCATCAAAAACTCTTGGTCTGAACTGGATTTGTGATTCGGACACTTTGTCGTTTTCAATTAATATAAAGTTAAATAAAAAAGTTACAAAACGACATATACTTTCAGTTGTAAGTCAGATCTTTGACCCGTTGGGACTCGTCGGCCCATGTATTGTCGAAGCCAAACTCATTATGCAGAGATTGTGGATCGATCAATACTCATGGGATGATGAGGTCTCACAAGACACTAAACAATTATGGTTTGCATTTGCTGACACTTTACCTCTTCTGAATCACTTAAGAATTCCTCGATGGGTTCTCAGTCATAGCTCAAGAATTCACGAAATTCATGTTTTTTCAGATTTTTCAGAGCGAGCGTATGGCGCTTGTCTGTACATTCGTTCTGTGGATCAATCAGGTTTAGTAAAAATACACCTCTTAACCTCTAAAAGTAGGGTAGCGCCGATAAAGCCTACGACGATACCTCGTCTAGAGCTTTGCGGAGCCTTGTTGGCTGCAAGGTTGTGTACAAAAGTATTAACCTCTCTTACTTACTCTAAAGGTAAGCCGATGTAGATTTTGGTGTGACTCTACTATAGTTCTAGGGTGGTTATCTACAGCCCCACTGCAACTAAAAAATTTCGTTCGCAACAGAATCCACGAAATTCAAGAGAGCACAGAGGGTCACGTGTGGGGCTACGTACCGTCGAAAGACAACCCGGCGGATCTTGTTTCCCGTGGGCTGAAGGCTGATTCCATCAGTGGTTCATCGTTGTGGTGGTCTGGTCCCACTTTCTTAGAGAAAGATGAACGTGAATGGCCAAGAATGCCCAATCACAACGAGAGACACGATCTACCAGAATTGGTTTCTTGTTCTGTCGTAGTAACTAACAGTCTGTCCAATGTAGATTCGATAAGTAGTTTGATTAACAATAGATCTAATGTAATTCATTTACAAAGATCAATGGCATATTTACAAAGGTTTATACACAATTGTCGTAACAAAACCAACAAACGTACTGGTTCAATTTCAGTTGTTGAACTTAAAAATTCTTTAAATTTAATATTGCACAAAGTTCAGTTGGAAATGTTTCCTGACGAATATGCTATTCTTAAGACGGCGAAAACATTGCATAAAAAAAATAGACTTAGTACCTTATCCCCATTTCTAGACCCCAATAACCTATTACGTGTCGGTGGTAGACTAGAAAATTCCCCATACATGTACGATACTAAGCATCCTATATTATTGTGTAGTAAACATAATTTTACTAAGATACTCTTTGAGCATCTACACTTAATTTATTTACATGCTGGTCCCCAGCTCTTATTATCAAACGCTAGGCAAACTTATTGGCCCTTGGGTGGCAGAAGCTTAGCCAAAGCCATTGTAAATAAGTGTGTCCGATGTTGTCGGTACAAAGCGGAATCAGTGCAACCCATTATGGGACAGTTACCGACAACTCGAACTGAGTTAGAGTACCCTTTCTTACATTGTAGTGTTGATTACGCAGGGCCAGTGATGATCGCGGACAGGAAAGGCAGAGGTTGCAGACTAATTAAATCGTTTTTGGCAATCTTCATCTGTAACTCGACAAAAGCCTGTCATATCGAACTCGTTACTGCACTATCTAGTGAAGCCTATTTAGCCGCTCTTAACCGTTTTGTGTCACGTCGGGGGAAACCGCAAAGTATTACGTCCGATAACGGCACCAACTTTGTCGGCACTTACAATGAGCTATCAAAGTTTCTTGTACAATCAGACCTTGAGGGTCATATAGCTCAAGAAGGTATAGAATTTAAATTCGTACCTGCATATAGTCCCCACTTTAACGGCTTAGCCGAGGCAGCTGTTCGTTCTACAAAACACCATCTTAGAAGATTATTGCAATCCACTCATCTCACCTATGAGGAAATGGCTACGTGCCTCACGCAAATAGAAGCTATTTTAAACTCCCTTCCTATTACTCCTCTTTCCTCAGAACCCCTTGACTTTTCCGCACTGACACCTTCCCATTTCCTAATTGGACGGCCACTTAATGCTGTACCTCATCCACAGGTCTCTGACTGCAATATTAATCACCTGGAGCGCTTCAAGAGAGTAGAACACATCAAACAGCACTTCTGGCAGCGGTTCTCACTTGAATACGTAGCTCTACTGCAGCAGAAGGTGAAGTGGCGCTCTTCGAAGACAGAGCTGAAATTAGGCTCTCTTGTCCTTATAAAAGATAGAGCTCTTTCTCCTCTACTCTGGTCTTTGGGAAGGGTCACAAAGGTTTACCCTGGCAGCGACGGCACAGCAAGAGTGGCCGATGTAAAGACAAGGAGAGGCACCATAAGGAGGGCTTTCAATAATATTTGCCCTCTTCCAGATTTTTGAAGCCTTCACTTCAACCCGGGCAGCATGTTGGGAATCGCACCCAATACATACGCAGCCAGCACGCGCAGGCGGCGTGATCGACCTACGCGTCATCACCATCGGCGAGTGTGCGGAGTGCGGCGTGGGGAGCCGGCCGGACGCCGGCAGACCACTCGCTTTGTCGGAGGCCACCGCGACGGACGACACTCTAAACGCCACATATTCCATGTTTATCCGGGACAATTGTAATTTAATCGGCAATACAGCAAACCTATATAAATACAGTCCACTTTTATTTTTAATCCCAAACGAGCAAGTCGAACAGGGTGGCTCAGTTTATTTGCTGTCCAGTGTATTTCCCAATCCAGCCAGTACTGTCCACTCGTTTATTTATTTCGACTTCTCTGTGACAGCTCGGACTTAGCAACTGTGTTTACAACACCAGTTAAAAAGTACTCTGGTGTGTTCAAGTTTTAACATTCAACGTTTGAACTTGGTCAGTGAATTGAATTTGAGTGAATTAAATGACAATGAACGTCAAAGTGTTACAAATAAGAAATATTTTATTTATTTATTAACACTTCAAGCACATAAATGTACAGAGGCGGACTTAATGCCACAGGCATTTTCTACCAGTCAACCTTTGGGTGATGCAGAGACAAACAGTGGTGCAATAGCGAGAATTGAGGATTTTTTTAAATATTTAAATATAAAGATATACATATATACCTATTAAAAACTGTAAATATAATAAATACACCTAATTATATATAAATATAAGCACAAATAAGACAAACAATGGGAAAACATTACCGTTGTATATATACTGCCAGCTTCTTGCGAATGTGCTCGCGAACTTTAATTTTAAATGATAATCGGTTGGTCGCCATCCTGATTTCCTGGGGGAGCGCATTCCACAGAGAGATAGACTGAATGAAGAAGTGTGTAGTTTTAGTGTGTTGTATAAATATATTTGTAATACAGTAGAAAAAAATTAATTCATTTTGTTATCAGAAATGTATATAAGCTGTAATTTAAACGCCCGAAAGGGCGGCAAGTTGGTAATATGAACAGAAAGTAATGAAAAATATTGACGTGAAAACAGATTATTAACATATTTTAGGTATCTTTACTAATCTTTAACTATTGTATTATTACATTTAAATATTCAAGTTAAAACCCAACTATGTATCCTACTGAAAGACTTGTATCTATGGCCATGAATAAAAATTATAAAAAATTACTCCGTGTAATGCAATACTGCATCATCACCGTCGGATTATTTTTTTATAGATCACCATCACTGGCCGTAAATGTATTGTCGATGAATAAAAATATATTGACGCAAAAGTCAGATGAAATTCAAAAGTCAAACGTATATTTAAATATAACAAAATACAATTTAATAATAAGCGTAATAATCGTCACTTCGTTATATATTTTCAGGCAAATATGGAATTTTTGTACAATGGACTACAATTGCGAGATTCATAAATTATCGCGTAAAAGAACAGGTATGGATACTCAATTCAACTTTGTTGTTATCTTCGAACAATCTTCTTGATACAAAAGTAAAGTTCTAGTAATTTTCACATTTATCTTTTATTATATCTGAACCCATTAAAATCTATTGAAATCTTCTAACTACAATAAGTTCACCATTAGTATCGCAGACGTCACCGGTGTGAGAGTCGGTGATGAACTTGCGCACCCCACGACGTCGCATCTCGCCCCGCACCAAGCGAAGGTACCGGGCCATACGGGAGTTCTTCTGGCGGGCGCTAGGTAACCAACCAATCATAAAAAGCATCTAGTAATATGAATCACCTCAGACGCTAAACACCTGCTCACCTTGCAGGTAGCTCATCGCAACCGGATATTAAAATAAGTTCCAGTATAGCTGTTAATGTTACTGATCTAAAACGCAAAATAGTTGGTCTCGAACACCAGTTAGACGAAGTTAATAAGCACTGTCAGAACATCGCGTGTCTTGACTGCACCGGGCTCCAGTCCGAGAGTTGTCTCCAGGCGGATGAGAGGCACGGGGAGTCTAACTGCTGCATTCCGACGGACGTGAATCACGAAATAGAGACGATCAGAGAGCAAACTGAGTCATCTACTGAGAAAAAATGTAATAGCATCGAGACAAAATTTCTTTACAAATCATCAAACAGTCAATACAGGAAATCTGAAGAGAACGAAAACCATTTGAAAACCCAAGATGTAATCGGTGCGGCCCAAACTGAGGGGATGCTCTACGATTATGGTGAACATGTTTCTAAAGCGAAGACTAAAAAGAGCAAACTGCAAGGGTTATCTGATTACGGCGCAAAATTACATAAATATAGAACGAGGTCTGTTTACGAGAACTTCGCTGCTGCTAATTCTAACAGCAGTTTTCATTCACTTATAAACCCTCGAATGCATCATTCAAACCCTGGTTACTCTGGCCATCCTCATGATATAAGGTATCTAAAACAAGAATACGCGGAACCTGTACCTCCGCATTATCATAAAGAGAAGAAATACAAAGAGCGCGCGAAACGCAGTAAGAATTATGAGTATAAAGAATCGTACGAACAGAAACCAAACAAAATTCGTAAGCAGAAACATCTCCATCAAGGACTTGATCAAGATTTTATCGCTGATATTATAAAAAGACAATATAAGCCGGTAAAAATGTTTGAAAGAAGACAATCTGACCTCAGCCAGATCTCAGCACCTGTTTGCCGGGATCACGAGTATTCACTGCGTGAAGATATACAGGAGGGTACCGAGTTATGTTCATGTTGCTACGATGGACAAAATCATAGAAGAAGACACAGCGACGTCAGTGAAATGAGAAGTATTTGCGACACTCGCCTCTACAGCTCTAAGAAACATACCCGAGGAAAGCATCGCAGGGCTCACATAGACATATTTAATAATTCTGATGTTTACGACCTTATTCCCGTCAAAGAGAAGTCTAGCCCAAAAACTCGACGGAAATTCTGTGAGGATAATATGTTACCATATGAATATTATAGGGAAGTTCCACCGTCACCTAGGACATTAAGACCCCGGCTTAATCTGAAATCGCAATATAACTCGGACTTCGAAGACTACATGGCTCACGTCAAGCATATATTTAAGGAGGGTTCACCGTACAGGCGAAGGCGTCAACGCGAGCGCGTGCAGCTAGAGAGTGATGTAACATCAGTACAAGTTCCAAATTTTATTAAAGAGCAACCACGCAAAACACGCAAGCACATGACATGCCAGGTCGACAAACGAGGACTTTGTCAGCAAGACAACGCTACTATGAGCAGTTTACAATATCTACCTTATGCAAATGACCAAGGTAATATTACTGTTGATACAACAATTAATAAAACCGAAGAAATGAGAGGGGAAGAAATACATTTTGATAAAACAGACAAAGCACTATGCGAAATAAAGGATATCCTGCAACGTTTTCTATATGAAATAAAGAAAGAAACAATTGCGTCACAATGTGACAAATCTGATGTTTCCTCAAAAGCTGGGGCCAATGGAATGCATTTAACAAACGAAAATACTACTAAATTAAATGGCAGCGCAATACCCAACAGTACGCATCAAAGTATTAACAATTTTGGTGGAGGAAGCAGTGGTTCTCCATATATGACGTCGTTTCAAAATCCTTGTTGCTATACCGTGATGCCAGTTTGTCCCATGAGCTATCCTATTCCCATGCAGAACAGCTATATGATGCCCACTCCAAGTTACACATGTACTAACTGCATCAATGCTGCTAAGGAACCTGCTCATAACGAGCATTGCTGTAATAAGAACACGACTACAGCCTGTCATACTGAAACGTGTCATACAGAAACCGAAAATCTTATTAAAGAAATTCATAAATTCGTAGCTCAACGACCAGTGAGAAGAAAAGATCATGAAAGCAGTATTGATAGATATGAAGCTAGAAAAGCCGAAACCAAACTTTTAACGTCAAGAAGCGTTGGAGAAAGTTCTAGACTTACCAATTCTAAACATGATGCCAAAGTGGGAACACCCCCGCTCAAGTGTTATTCAAAGAGTTGTGAAGCGATAGGATCAAGAATAAGTTCCGAACCATATATCAGCACAACTAATGCAAGTTATTCAGATACTATTATAGAAAAGCTAAGTTTACAAGTAACGCAGTCTACATCTGAAACTGAAATGGAAACAACAACTACTGACGAAAAGGTGAGAACCAACTATTTAACACCTATTTTAACCTCATTGGTTAGGTACAAAGTCACTCTGTAGATTTAATTTATGAAGAATCAGAAAGTATAATTTCGCTTTTTATTTTTCAGTCTAAACGGAAATCGTTTTCAAATGTTCTGCGGTCTATAGGTTTTTTAAAGAAAAAGAAAAAAGATGTTATTGAAGAACTTAGCGAAAGTGAAAGTGTTATAGATGTAGAAGTAAAACCAAGGTCGCCAAGAGCATTGTACAGAGACAGACCATACAGGCAAGACTTAACGAATTATATGATGCATGAACAGGAGTACTACCAGCCACCGCCCATGCCGTCAAAATATCGAAGGCCTAATGAATACCAACCAGACTATAATCCACCATACAACCCAGGCTTACTGGACTACGCGCAACCACCGCCAATCCACGACATGTACGCGCCGAGAGCGCAGCATTCAAGGATGCGAGAACAAGCCACTGCCCCTCCCTACCCTTCTAAAGAGCGGCCTACAGCTCCACCACTTCACACCGCCTATGATAATCCCTACAAGCCTATGCAACAGCCACAAGTTCCTCTCTGTTTGAGGGAAATAGAAGTGAAAAGTACTGGCACACAGAGCGTAAGAAAACTGTCAATCTTCCGTAAGATCAAAAAGAAGATGCAAGCACCAGCTGATATCAAAGTCGAATACAACCGGAACAATTGCTCCACGCAAACGCAGGCGATACCAGCCTCTCCACCACGACCACTAATGAAGCCGTTGTTTAACTGGAAGAAACTGCAAGCTAAAGCCATGGCGCAGCACAGTAAGCTGGACACTGATCCATTGAAGTTCTCTATGCAGAAAGAGCAGGAATTAGCTGCGGGTGATCTAAAGTTAAGAAATGCGATGCTAAGGAAATTGTTTAAAAAAAGGAATCCTTTCTCTCCGAGGAACCTCATAGTACGGACGTTGTTAGGGAAAGACAAGTCGAGTTACGGTGACCCACAGGTAGGTGGTCTCAGACCACGGATGTTTTTGTAATTGTGTGTGAAGTCAGTAAAAATTATTGCGTTTTCCTTTGTTTTAAGAATGTTGGTAAAAAAGGATTTTGTGTTTTATTTTTACTTACGACACAGAGCACTGAGACGCCGGGCGGCACGAAGAATGCCGTGTGCTGTGATTTGATTAACGATGAACGTGTAATATCAGACGTGGTTACAAAGTTTCATTTTTGGTATAAAGTTTCATTTTTAGGGTTCTGTACCTCGAAAGTAAAAAACAGAACCCTTATAGGATCACTTTGTTGTTCGTCCGTCTGTCTGTCTGTCAAGACCCTTTTCCTCAGTAACGCGTGGAGGTATCAAGCTGGAATTTATATCAAATACTCAAGTCTACTGTCCCTTGGAGTTGTGAAAAAATCAAACTTCTAAGCCAACGCAATAAAAAGATACAGCCGTTTATGACGCAAATTTCTGCAAATTTTCGACACTCGCAAGGGAATCAAAACCTACCGGGTACTTCCCCTGAACTCAGAATTAAGACATTTTAATTTAAATAGCCTTCTTCATAATGAACAATATGGCTTTACAAAGGGTCTTTCGACTACAGGGTGTCGGGTGTTGCTTTGCTGAAACACATATTTAACGCATGGGAGAACTCCTAAAATGCTATTGGATTTTACTGTGATCTATCCAAAGCCTTTGATTGCGTGCACCATGACACGCTTTTGCGTAAACTGCGTCATTACGGTGTGCTAAACGAAGCTCTCAAAGTTTTAAATTCGCATTTAAATAATAGGTCGCAATGTGTAGATGTTGATGGTGTAAAATATTCCGGGCTACCAGTTCATTTAGGTGTACCTCAAGGCTCAATACTGGGTCCATTCTTGTTCTTAGTGTATATCAATGACTTACCATTCTATTTAAAGGTTAAGATGATGATACTTCTCTTATTTTTAAAGTAGACAGGAATAGACAAGATTTTGACGATGTAAACAGTGCACTGTCAATGGTTACGAATTGGTTTACGACAAATAACTTAGTTCTCAATGCCAAGAAAACGAAATGTGTGTTTGCCCTTCCAAATGTTAGAAATCTAGGACCCAACATAGTCTTAGATACACACATCAACACGGTCTAGGGATATTTTTAAAAAAGCGAATTACTATCAATGTGTTAATTATTTATATGACATGTATATATTTAAAAGATACGTTATTTAATATTCTCCATTTTTTAATAATGGTTAAGGTACTTAGATTAAAATTTCAGGATTTTATGGAAAAAAAATGAAGCATAGACGGAAACCGTATATGAATTAACTTTTAATTTGTGAGTAAAAACTGAAAAAAATAGAAAAATCATTTAATTTGTGTTTATAAACTTGAATTTAGTAGTCTGAGAAAGCGCCCATGATGTTCATAACACATCGGCAACGATTCGGCATGCTCAGAACAAGGTTGTCAATGTCTTGCTGCGGAATATTGTCCCATGTCCTTCTGAGGTGCGCAAAAAGTTGATCTTCTGTAGCCAGATTTTCAGGAACTTCCTTCAGAGCTCTTCTTTGCAGCATATCCCACGCATGCTCAATGGGATTTAGATCTGGCGATTGAGCAGGCCAGTCTAAGGCCCTAACATTATGTGTATGTAACCAAGCTGCTACCGTTCTCGCCGTGTGTGCCCGGGCATTGTCGTGCATGAGCAGGAAATCTTGCCCCATTTGTGTTCTGTGGGGCAAGATTACGGGCCCCAGCACCTGTTGGACGTATCGTTCTGCCGTCATATTGCCCCGCACCCAAACGAGATCCGTCCGTCCTCCAAGACGAATTCCTGCCCAAACCATAATTGTTCCTCCTTGGTATGGGTGAACTTCCTGAGGGTTCTGGAGACGGCTCCATCGTCCAGGAACTCGCCAAACACGCGTCCTTCGTGAATCTGGATGGAAGCCGAACCTGGATTCATCCGTGAACAGCACATTGGACCATTGCTCACGGCCCCAGTCCACGTGGTTCCGAACCCATTCTAATCGTCGTCCACGATTGCCTCTCCGTAAAGGTGGGACCCGGAGTGGTCTACGAGAGCGTAGATTGCTTTCATGCAGTCGCCTTCTTACAGTTTGGTCACTCACAAGCACTTGGTGTTCCACTCGCAGCCTTTGGACCAATTGAGTCGCCGTTGCATTTGGTTGAGCTCGCGCAGTAATTTGCAAAAATCGGTCTTGTCTGGGGGTAGTGATGCGACTTGGCCCCCGGTGACTCTCCGCTACTTCACCTGTGGCACGATAGCGTGTCCACAATCTTGAAATTACATTTTGATGGGTCCCTATGGCCTCAGCAACATTACGCTGAACAGATCCAGCTTCCAGCGTTCCCATAGCTCGTAACATCTCCGCCCTCGTCAAATGTCGGCGTTGCATGGCTACAATACCTCAATTTTAACTTTATCTTTCGTTTAAAAATGAAAAAAAACTGTAACTAAACGTAATTCGTATTGTTTTCTAAATGTCGCACAAATGAAAATTCCCTCTCCTATACATCAAGACATTTTTATGCCACCGAAACAAAAGAATTTTCAAAAAATTTAATTTGGAATTAGTCTGAGATAAATTACAAACAAATCGGTGTATAAAAGATTCCAATGCGGCCAGTACTTTTCAAAGTCAAAGTCAAAGTCAAATAATTTATTTCATTTAGGCACAAAAAAGGCACTTATGAACGTCAACATTTACAAAAAAAAGATATAATAATTGATTCTAGTCGCCCATTCCAAAAGGTAGTTTTCGTATGGAGAAGAATGGGCAAGAAACTCCACCGTTACTCTTTTAAAATATTTTCACAATATTCTGTATACATTAATTATATAATTATATGTGAAGACGATGCACCTAGAATAAGATTACTATACCACGATAGGTAAAAAGAATGAAAAATGAAGGAATGACATAAATTAATTATGTGATAGATGCATGGTGCTCACATATTTACAAACATTGTAAAATTATACGATATTCTTAACATTTTAACTAGTACTACTAATAATAAGTCAGTGTGTGAGTTCAAGTAATCACAGAATATAAAATTAATGTTTAAAAAAAAAATATTATACAATTAAATTGGCAACCAGTTTGATTTTGTCTAGATTCTAAATTGTCCTATGGAGCAGGACCAGCATGTTTCCAAGCATTTTTATCTTGGATATAATCCTCTAATTTGTAATATGCTACTTTCGAGTTATTTAATTGAGTATGAAATATCCCTAGACCGTGTTGATGTGTGTAAAGAGGTGCTTGAAACTGTCAACTCGGCAGTTTTTCTGGGCATAACAGTAGATGCCAAACTTCAGTGGGGCCAACATATATCGAGCCTAGCGGGAAGGCTCAGTTCGGCCGCCTACGCCGTCAGGAAAGTAAGACAATATACTGACGTTGATACAGCTCGGTTAGTTTTAGTCATTTTCATAGCGTTATGTCCTACGGTATTCTGCTGTGGGGCAAAGCTGCAGATATTCAAAATATATTTGTCCTCCAAAAACGAGCTATTCGAGCAATTTACCAGCTAGGTGCCAGAGTTTCTCTGAGAGATTTTTTCAAAGATATCGGTATCCTCACAGTGGCATCACAATTCATCTTCGCCAACATCTTATATATTAGGCAAAATATACAATTATACACTAAAAACAGTGATATTCACAATGTTAACACTAGAAGTAAGGATAAACTACGTGCTCCCTTTCACCGGCTTCATACGGTTCATAACTCATTTGTTGGGCTTGGTATAACCTTTTATAACAAGCTACCCTCTTCTTTGCTAGATTTGCCTTTTAATGTGTTTAAAACTAAAATAAAATCCAACCTTTGTTCAAAGGCATACTATTCTATCAACGACTACTTAAATGATAAGAATAGTTGGTCGCTGTGATTAACTCAAGACAATGTTTAAATGTTCTTTCTCCAAAATTAGTTTACCTACTGACAGGTTTAATTGTTTAGCTGCATCCGGTTAGACTGGAAGCTGACCCCAACGTAGTTGGGAAAAGGCTAGGCAGATGATGAGGTTTAATTGCTTATAATTTACTTTATGTGTCAATTTATTTTAATTTAATTTTAATTTATTGTTGACATAATCTCCTCATTACAATGTTTTTTATGAGTTGTATTGCAATATGTGGTTAGCTAGCGACCTCGACAATTATTTATTTTACCTCGATGGTCCTAGTTTATCAATAATAACTTCCAGTTACAGCTATATGTAAGCGGGCACGCCCTTTATGCCTGGAGGCTTTTTATTTTTAGATATTGTTTACGTTTAGTTATTTGTATTTCTGATTGAGTATAGTTCTCGATATTTTTGATTGGTATATTGGCGTGTGCTAGCTGTCATATGGCTATTAATTTAAATTGTGTTTTGCGTAATGTAAATTATCTGGCATACTATATATTATAAACAATCATTTTTTTTTGTTTTCTAACTAATCAGACAGCTGTGCTGCTGGGGAATTTATTGCGCCACTTCTTCTTCCCAGCTAAAGCACTAGGAAGTGGTGAAGGGTGGGCATTTTGAGGGACTGTCTTATGTAATTTTGACGATCGAAAAGTGCTGATTCTCAGCCTAGTTTGAATAAATGACTTTTGTTTTTTTTTTAAATCTCGAAATTTGGTATGAAGCAACGTCTTATAGCACAAATAAAGGAAAAATTGCGAAAACCGTAATTTTTTTGTTACATCATAATAATAAAAATATTTTTAATAATTTTAAACTTACGAACGCTTTCTTCATGAACGCGTAGAGGTATTAAATTGAAATTCATATCAAATACTCAAGTATATAATACCTTTAAGCTGTAACAAAATCAAACTTCTACGTCAACGCAATCAAAGAAACAGCAATTTAAGCCGCATATTTTCAAACTCGCAACTACTCGCAAGGGAATCAAAACCTAAAGGGTACTTCCAGTCGACCTAGAATCTTGAAATTTGGCATGAAGCAATGTTATAAAGCACATATAAAGTGGTCTACACACCAAAGCCGCTGACCCGGCGGCACGGATCGCCGACCCAACCCGCCTTATTTTGTACAATCATGCCGCCGGCTTGCGTCCGCGCGGGCAAGCCGGCGGGGCAGCATGCCGATGCCGACGGCATCCCTCTCCACTCACTCAGTCAGTTGCCCGCCGGCTTTCATAGAGTAGTGACGTATCACTTATTCATTCTCTGTTGTTGTGAAGTGTCGGCACTTTTATTTTTTATCAACTAACCAATATGGAGTGGGACGATGCAACAGTTATAAAACTAATAGACCTCTATCATTTAAAAGAAATATTATGGAACCCAAAAAACCGTGACTACAAAAGCCGGCCAAAGCGTTACGACGCATTTAATGAAATTGCCAGTGAATTTGCTACTGATGTTCCGGAAATCGAGAGAAAGATAAAAAAATTAACTAGTCATTATTACCGAGAGAAAAAAAAAGAAGATAATTCAAATAAGTCTGGTGCGGGTACTGATGATATTTATCATAGTAAATGGTTTGCCTACAAATCACTAAATTTTCTGCGGAACAAAAATGTGCCTACTGGAACCACCGATACTGTAAGTAAAGATTTAATTTTTTTTTATTTATAATCAGGCAACTAGGGCCCCATAGACATATAATTATATTAGTTTATTTATTAGTGTATCTTTGTATTTACATTTTAACCCTTTCCCGGGCATTGGCAAAATAGTTGTCAATCTGAAAATACTACATCTGAATTATTCGAAACACACACGTCCAATCTCTACGACTATTTGGCAATTACTAGAACACCACATGCCGCGGCTGTCGTGCCGCCGGCATTGCCGCCGGCAAAGTCATTCGGCTTGGACATTCTGAAGCCGCCGGGTTAACCCGCCGGCACTAAGCCGCCGGGCTGTGCCGCCGGGTCAGCGGCTTTGGTGTGTAGACCACTTTAAGGAAAAATTCCGAAAACCTTAAATGTTTAGTAACATCATTTTTTTTATTTTATCAATCAATCTGCCTAGCCTTTTCCCAACTATATTGGGGTCGGCTTCCAGTCTAACCGGATGCAGCTTAATACCAGTATTTTACATGGAGCGACTGCCTATCTGACCTCCACAACCCAGTAACTGGGTAATACGATACCCCTTGGTAAGAATGGTTATCAGACTTTCGGGCTTCTGACGACCCGTAACGACTGTCAAAGATCCACGAATGACAACCGGGACCAACGGCTTAACGTGCTTTCCGAGGCACGGAGGAGTCTCGGTACGTAAAGATGATCACCCATCCACAGACCAACCCCGGCAAGCGTAGCTTAACCTGACGGATCGACCCGTGCGGCAGTTACTACTTAGCCACGAGCTCCTCCATTTTTTTAATTTTATATTTATAATATACGAGGGCGGCACTGAAAATTTCGGGAATCAAGGAAATGACACATTACTATTTAAAAATGTATTTATTGCTTTTCGAAGTATTCTCCGCGAAATTTGACACATTTTTCCATACGATGGAACCAATCATTGAAGCAACCATTCCGTTCGGAAGTTGGGGTCTCCAAAATGGCCGTTTTGTAGGCGTCCACAGCTTCTTCAGGTGATGAAAATCTCTGTCCACGTAATTTATTCTTTATTTTAGGGAAAGTATAGAAATCATTAGGGTTTAGGTCGGGGCTGTACGGCGGATGGTCTAATAATTCTATGTTTTCTTGCTCTAAAAACTCTTTTGTTCTGTGCGCGGTGTGAGAACTCGCATTGTCGTGATGGAGGATGATGCGGCGGTTGCAGTTCTCTTTACGGAGTTCAGAAACGACCTGTGGCAAACAAATGCTAGCATACCATTCTGCATTAACCGTTCTTTGTCCCTCAAGAGGAATAGTTGTAACATGGCCGGTTTTGGAGACAAACGTGGCCACCATTTTTTTTGCAACACTCCGTGAACGAACAATTTTTGTAGGCTTTAACTCATTTTCGAACACCCAAACTCGTGACTGGATTTTTGTTTCGGGTTCGTATGCGTATATCCAGGATTCGTCACCTGATACGATGTTGTATACAGCATTTGAGGATCCTGCGTGGAATCTTTCGAGAGTTCTGACGCACCAAGTAACGCGAGCCGCTTTTTGCTCTTCACAGAGCGAATGCGGTATCCATCGGGAAAACAACTTTTTTACACCTAATTGTTCATGCAAGATTATTTGTATTTGACTCATGCCAATGTCTAAAGTTGCCTGAATTTCACGGTATGTCACATGTCGATCTTCCTCAATCAGCTTACTCACAGCATCAATGTTTTCTTGGGTGACTGCAGTTTTTGGACGACCTTGACGGGGATCATCACTGAGCTTGACACGTCCACGTTGAAGTTCAGCAAACCAGCGATAAATTGTGGTTTTGGATGGGGCTTCATCACCAAATACAGAAATCATCCGGTCAACACACTGTTTTTGTGTTAAACCACTTCGAAAGTCATAATAAATCATCGCTCTTGAATTTTCTCGAGTCAATTCCATTTTCTCAACGACTAAACAAGTTTGACAAAACCTTGTGACAAGACCGAGAATCTTTTTTAAAATAAATAAATAGTATTCGATTTTTAAAACCAAGGAGTTTTCAATTAAAAAGATTTAAATATGAACAGTGGAAATATTCCATTCCCGATACTTTTAGTGCAGCCCTCGTATTACCCTTTTCCTCTTGAACGCGTAGAGATATCAAGTTGAAACTAATATCAAATACTTAGGTCTAATTGCCTTTAAGCTGTGAAAATAAAACAAATTTCTAAGTCAACGCAAAAACGCAAAGTTACAACCATTTACACGGCATATTTTGAAACTCGCAACTACTCGCAAGGGAATATAATTATACAGGGTGATTGGAAGATGGGTGCAAAGCTTTAAGGTGAAGATAGTACAGACCATTTGGAACCATTTAAGCCATGGTTGTCTCAGACGAAGTCTTACCAATTTTTTTAACCTAATATTTGTTTTTTTTCGGAAATTCCCAAAATTTTATGTAAACTGCATAATTATGGCCATATTGAATGATATATGAGTTCATTTTTTATTTATTTAATCAAAATAATGTGTAAGCATTCAAGCAAAACATTTTTTAGGCTTCTGTGAACATAATTTGGCCATAATTATGCAGTTTACATTAAACTTTGGGAATTTCCGAAAAAAAAAATTAAAAATTAAGTTTAAAAAAATTGGTAAGACTTCGTCGTACAACTATAAGATAACGTTTTATCGAACTTCAATGTTCAATGTGGTACTAATCATACCTTTTTCAGTCACCATTTACAGATCTGGTTCAAATTTAATACCTAATTAGTATTTTTGAACAGATTTCTAAATAGTGACTAAAAAGCTTTGTAAATAAATAACTTTAATAAATAAAATAAATAAATAAAAAAAATATTCAAGTATAAAGTAAGATAATGATTTACATTAATTGCAATCGAGGAAAAAATAATTCTAGATGTAAAGTAGACTTGTCTGATCTAGGTTTATGAAAACCTGTGTTTCAGGCCAGCATTTCACAAATTAACATTTAAAAAAGAAGATACAATATTTTCAATGATTGTAAGAGTAATTAATTTGGTAAGTATATTATTTTAAAACTAAATTATATTATATTAAGTTTAAATAAATTAACGAATAATATTAAGTTTATTTTAATATTTCTAGTAGTTTTTCCGTGTCCGTACTTATAATTGAGTTTTGCAAAATATTCTTGTACTAGTAAATTACACCTATTATAACATAAGCTATAAATCTTTAGCAGTCTATTGAACTGGTTATACAAGTAGGGTCCTAAGAATAAATAAAATCGTCTAGTGAAAGCATGTTTAGTCTGAGAGTTAGCACAAACCAAATCTTTTCTTCTCTTATCTGTAAGTACAGTGTGTTGAAATAAAACTACATTCAAAACAAGTAATTGACGTACTGTTAGCACCTTGCATGCCATGTAAAGCTGGTGTGTAGGAAATCTGAATGGACGAAAAGTAGCGACCTTTAATACTGCTCTTTGGGCGCGTTCTAGGTGCAGTAAAATTGATTTAGCGGCACCTCCCCAGGAAGTTATGCAGTAGGTAATAATAGATTGACACAAAGCTAAATAAACCTGTCTAATTAATTTGAAGTCGGCTATATTACGTAAATTCTTAAAAATATATATTAGTTTACGCACTCTGGTGCATAATAAATCGATATGTTTGCGAAAATTCAGGTTTTTATCAATCGTGACGCCCAGATATTTGATATGGTCGGTTTTAACTAAAGTGGGACAAGTGCATGCAATGTCAGCAGAATGTAAATTACAATTGTTATGCGCTTGGATATTTAGGTTAGTAAGCGTTGGATTAGTGTTTCTCATTGTAAATATTAGGTACTTGGTTTTATCTGTATTTAATGTTAGGAGATTTTTATGGAGCCAAATTAGACACAGTATTAAAGCCATTCTGTGCTACCTCGTAGAGCTCCGCCATTGATTTTGCAGCGAACAGTAGAGCTGTGTCATCCGCATATGATATAATTACACCCTTTTGGAGTGTCAAATTGCACAGGTCATTAATATAGATTAAAAACAAGGTAGGGCCCAAAATACTGCCCTGTGGGATTCCATAGCAGCTATTCTTAAGTTCTGAACTCATGTACTGACCTATTTTTACACACTGGTGGCGGTCACTAAGGTAATCAGATAATAGTTGCAGTTGAACTCCCCGCATTCCCAACATTTCCAGCTTGTTCAAAAGCAAAGTACAAGAAATTGTGTCAAAAGCCTTTGGCTAGGTCTAATAATATCCCTATGGTGTGAAAAGAAAAAAGAAAAGAAAGAAAATACGTTTATTTGTGTGCATGCCGTTATCTAGGTTTGTACTTATAAAATTTGTCAGCAGGTGAACAGCTTGGCTTGTTGATCTTTTAGGCCTAAAACCAAATTGATGATCAGAGAGTAATTTTTTACTTTCAAGATATTTTACTAATCTACTGTTTACAATTTTTTCCAAGATCTTTGAGAGGCCCGTTAAAACTGAAATTGGCCTGTAGTTATTAATACAGTTTTTGTCTCCAGCTTTAAATACAGGAGTGACTACGGCTTTTTTAAGCAATTTGGGAAATATTCCTTTTGTTAAACATAACTAAAAAATGTGAGTCAAGGGAGGGGCAATGACGTATTTAAATCTTTTGAGTATGCTATTAGGTATGTTATCACATCCTACGGCACAAATTTCCTTCAATCCGTCTATTATACTTACTACCTCATTAACATCAGTATCTAATAAGACAAAAGAATTTCGTGTTGCATAACTCTTAGTTTGGCTTTGAATGGAAAAACATCTATTAGATAATATGGTTTTTTCTGCTAAGTTTTTCCCTACGTTAACGAAGAAGTTGTTGGCTTTATTTGCTGCTTCGATTGGGTTTAGCTCAGAAGATAAAAGATCAAGCGCAGGTTCATGATTTTTTGATCCAATCGTATTAGTTTTTATGAATTTCCATATAAGTTTACTGTTTTTTCCTGCTTTCTGTAGTTGACTTTTATCATATTGGTTTTGTAGCTTTTTCAACAGATTATTACAAAAATTTCTGTATCGTTTGTAAGTAATTGAAAGTATTTCATTATCCGGTGCACATTTTGATTTTTGGTGAAGTTTATCTCTATGCCTGATACAGCGAACAATTCCGGGCGTAATCCAAGGTTTAATGTTACTATACCTTCTTGGTATTACTTTAGTAAATGTATTTTTCATCCCACCATCTCGGAAAGAGTATTTTTAATCTTCAGTATCTGAGTGGAAAAGCCGTTTTTATTCTCTAGAGGATAAAGTAAATTGAATTTAGAACATCGTGTGCACTAAGTTTGTGAATTAAAAAAAACATTAAACCTATTTACTGCTACCTCTATGGTGCCGAATATATCATACAACTTTTTTTTAATTTGTTAAAAACTCAGACTCGGAACCTTCTTGGTGTTCTTTTTTCAATTTGCTTTGTACGCGGTTCTTTACGCGGCATTTTTTCACGTCATTGTTAAACCTTAGGTATATTAAAAACAAGAAACTTGAAAACAAGTGAAAAAACTAAAATGAGTGATTCTAGCGACGAGGAAGTTTGCTTGACGCCAACAGAATTGACTGAAACTGTTAATAATGCGCAAATGAGCTTTCTCCCTCAACAATCACGCGAGAAGTATTTAAAACAGTACGATATGTTCAACACGTGGCGACTAGCAAAAGGAGCCAAAACTTTCTCAGAAAACGTTTTGCTGGCATATTTTATAGAATTATCCGAGAACAAGAAAGCAAGCACTCTATGGAGTACGTATTCGATGCTAAAAGCAACAATAAAGATGAAAAAAGACAAACATATCGATACCTATCCTAAATTAGTGGCATTTTTAAAAAGAGCCTCATCTGGTCATCAACCAAAAAAATCGAAGGTTTTCACAGTATCTGATATTGAAAAGTTTCTTAACGAAGCACCCGATTCCGTATATTTGGCGGCAAAAGTAAGTCAGTTGCACATTCAGTATCTACTTAAGTATATTAATCTCAATTAAATAGTATACTTAGTAGATGTTGATAGGCATAATTATGCGTTCATATCAATTTTATTCATTTATCTACTACAATACTCTTTACGTTACAGGTTGTTCTTATTATTGGAATAAACGGAGCATGTCGAACTAATGAACTAACACAACTTAATGTCAAAAACATTGAGAAACATTCAGATGACTTACTATTAATTAATTTACCTAATACAAAGACAAAAAGAGACCGCAACTTCGTCATTCGCAAGGAATACGTAACGATTGTTGAGAAATATCAAGCCTTACGCCCGCCTAACACTCCAATCAATCGATTTTTTCTACAGTATCGCAATGGAAAGTGTGTTAGACAGCCTATGGGTACTAATAAAATTGGCAGTATCCCACGAGAAATAGCAACATTTCTTGAACTTCCAGAACCCCTGTTGTACACGGGTCATTGTTTCCGACGAACTTCAGCCACACTTTTGGCTGATTCCGGAGCTGATCTGCTGTCCCTTAAGCGCCACGGAGGCTGGAAGTCCAATGCAGTTGTAGAGGGATACATAGAGGATTCCATCCAAAATAAGTCTAAAATATGTGAAGGCATCGTAGGAGCCATTACACTGAAAGAGCCTCAATCGGATCCTTGTACTGGCCCTTCTACATCAAAAATAAGCCGTTATGAAACACCTAACCATCTCCCTCTCTCTCCAACATTCACGCTAAGGGAATCCGATGAATCGGTACAACTATTAAGTATGACAGATAGTTTACCGAAAAACAGTACACAAGTGACTAACACCAATATTACAGTACCAAACAAAAATATTACACTCAATTTAAATAACTGTAGCAACGTTACTTTAAAATTTTCTTAATTATACCTTAGTATTATTTTGTTATAATTTAAAGATTATTCTGTAATACTTACCTGTCATAATGTAGTAATTAATACCTAAACTGAAATAAAAGTGTACCTATCTTGTGATTGTAAACGTTTTTTTTTTTGCATTTAGTCATTTCCTCGCTGAGGTGGAATGAAAAGTTACGTGTTGCACTCGAGTGCAAAGATTTTTCACCTCGTGCTCTTTTGATTCCCTCGCTAACGCTCAGGATTCTAATTTTGAATCACTCGCTGCGCTCGTGATTCAATTTTAGAATCCTTCGCTTGCTCGGTCATCAAAATTGAACACGCGGTTAAAAAGCAACTTTGCACTCTTGTATAACAAATAACTATTTCCTTATAGTAGATTGTAACAAATCAACAAAATATTGTAGAGAAACATTTGGATCATGTGAATTGTAAACGGGGTCAAAATTAATACTGCGTAAGTCAGTTTCAAGACTCGTCATATGGAGGTTAGTACCTATAGGTGCGCATGCAGTTTTTTCTAGGTGAAGATATTTGCAATGTTAGTACAACAGCTTGATGATCGGTGAGTGACGAATTAGTAACCAATGTTTTTGATGGACTTTTTGATTTTATAAGGATATGGTCTAGACAAGAGCCGCTCTGATGGGTTGGGTGATAATGAGCGGGTAAAAGTCCATGAAATGAGCCAATATTCAGGTAATTATGTGCAAGAATATCAATTTTTTCGGCAGCAATGTTTATGTTGATATCACCTACCAGTATGACATTTTTAAACGATGATAATTTTTCTAAATTACTGTTAAGGGAATCTAAAAACCCAACTAATACTACTAATTACTGTATCGGGGATAATTTTAATTACCAAGCAGTTGCAGTGTAGGAAGTGGGGTTCATCTACTAATGTTCTTAAATTATTTTTAATATAAACTACTATGCCATTACTCTGGTTGAACGTGCTATCGCTTTTGTGAAGAGTAAAACCATCGAGAGATGGTATATTGTCCGCGTGTTTGGATAACCAACATTCTGTTAGGACGATTATGTCGCAGCTTATGTCAAGACTTTGTAACAGAACTTTGAACCCGTTAAAATTTCGGGTTACGCTGCGTATATTTTTTGTAAGTAAAGTCAATGTATTATCCCCATTATAGACTATATTTTTGTATTGCTCAACATTACAGATTTTAGCTTCAGACACGGAAAAACTATCTAGATCACAGATTAGCTGATTGGCCATAAACCAAATATATGTAGAAACTAACCTACTATCTATGTGCTTAAATAACAAAGTAGTCGACGGCGCTCCTAGGCGCCTTCATAGTCAATAGAATTAATGTAATTGTCTTCGGCGTATTTACGTGCTGGGCAATTTACATCACCTGTTGGATGATCATTTTTCCTCTTGAATCGCTTGCAGGTCGCACATTGAGGCGGAGCACATTTATTAATGCATTCCTTGTAAGAATGTCCTGTTTCGCCACAAAGGTTGCAAGTCGGGCTAGTTTCTCTGCAAAATTTGGTTGCGTGTCCGAACTGCTGGTAGTTGAAGCACCTGGTCACAATAGTGAAATCTCTCACTGGACAAGATGTCCAATTTATGAAAATTCGGCCTTGGTCCATCATAATTTTCCTGATATTAGCAGGGACTTCCAATATATAATTGCAAGTAGGACGATCTTTCTTTCCTGACTTATGGCTCAATTTTATAGTTTCTAAGAAGGACTCATGAGTAACATTCGGTAAATTGTCAGCAAAGTTTTGGACATATATGCAATCAAATACCTCTTTTTCAGTAAGGGCTACGGGGACACCAATAACAGCAATCCTAGGACGTCGTTTGGATGGTTCTTCCACTGTAAGGCCCGAGGAAACTAGCTTCTGGGAACTTTTTAGTTTATTAATATCGCCTTTGTTATCCGTCCTAATAATGACGCCTCCGTTTCTAATTTTCCTTAGACCGCGGACATGGAGTTTTAATTCCTCAGGCGAAATAATTTT
The DNA here is from genome assembly GCA_963853775.1 of Xanthia togata. Lineage (NCBI taxonomy): Eukaryota > Metazoa > Arthropoda > Insecta > Lepidoptera > Noctuidae > Xanthia > Xanthia togata. The sequence continues at coordinate 1,915,761 of OY970802.1, read as the reverse complement.
TTGTACTAGCGACTTGGTGTCGTCACTGCTTTTTGTTTTATCACTAGGATATATAGCGACCGAACTGAGATTTGCAGGGTGAATAAATTTATCAGAGCCTTTCTGTACCATGTAAGCGTAGGAAGACCTTTCTGGTTCGGTGCGGCTCATTTACGTTCTACGACTTCTTTGAACTGGCAAAGGGATTCCGCAACATTCTGGTGTACTTGAAGGTGCTGGATAGTAGTGTGCGCCTGGATGGACTTCTGCTTCAGGGATTGGTACAGCACGGCCATCTGAGACGTCCCATGTGACACTTTTTGACATAGATTGGTGACACGGAGTTTTTGTTCGGAATTCATTTTTCCATCCGCCACAATCGAGCAAACTTCGCTCAAAATTGTGTCGATGGATCCGAGCCATTTCTGAATCTCCGACGTAGAGACGACTTCAGTCGGTATTTCACTGGCTGCTGGCGGCGCTGGTGCTCTTGTCTGGTTTTGATCGGCAGGCGATGGCGTCGTTGGGGGACTTCGTCGTACCAATTGGCTGCGGCCAAAGGGGCTATCTCCTGGATTAGACATAATACTAAGACAGAAAACGCTGATTGTCCATAACACTATTTAGTTCATCTTTCATGAACTAAATAGTGTCACGAACGATAGTGTCAGACACACTCAACACTTAATAAATCTGACTTCGCAAATTATTGCAATAACATTATTCGTAATTATTGAAATCAATTTCGTTATAATCCACACAAAAAACACGTCTGCTTAGTCTCGCGAATTATAATGAAAAAGAAACTTGCCATCATTCATCAGCAGACTTTTGCAAGGCTAGTGTAAGTAGATATTTCAGTTATATTATAAAATAAATGATAAAATAAAGGATTACTGAAACGATAAAGAGACCTTTGTCTTTAATTTATGCTCCTCCAGCTTTCCATATTGTAATGGGATTTCATTTTGCTATAAAAATATCATAACTATGATTGGATTGTCGTGATGGGTGAACTTTTACTTATATACCTACAGGTTTGTACGGAACCCTCGCGGCATCGGTGCGCGAGTCCGACTCGCACTTGGCCGGTTATTAAATATAGGATAGGTTTTAAATAGGTCGTAGAGAGCGCCGATGTATTTGGCATAGGCCTTCTGCGGTGCACGCACAACGGTGTGTATAATTTTAACTGTCATTCATAGGCGGATGACGCCGATCGGCGTAAATTATATTTTGGCCATAACTTAGCCAAATTCTATTTTAAAGGGATGTTATAAATACATAAAATCATCATTTACAGAATCGGTTTAATGTCACCATTTCTGTAAATGATGATTTTAGAAAAATAACAAAACTACTTGGGTGCGGACAGCGACGAACGGCGTCTTCCAGAGGTTATTAACATTGAAAACATTTTGATTAAATATTATTTATTTTCGCTATTTAAATATTTTTATGGATGGTTCAAATCCGGGCAAGTGTCAATATGACTTTCAAATCATATGACTTATTTCTACCACCATAAAAATTATAGACATATAAAATATGAATGAAAATGAAAAAACATGAATTGACAGAACGTAAATTATGTTTCGTTTTTCATTCATTCATCATTCACCATAAAAAACGGAGGATTATGTCGGACTCCTATCGACTAAGACTCTACGACGTTCCTTCTGCTATAATGAGGGGAGTATGAGATTCACTTGCATATGCTCCGCACCCTGTCTGTGTACCTCTCATACCTATAAACACTGTAACTTGAAAAGATTGTAAATACCATTTACTTTTAAAAGAGTAACCGTGGAGTTTTTTGCCGGCTCTTCTCCGCAGGAAACGACCAATTGGAACCGTGCACCTAGCTTCTGGCGTTTCATAAGTGCCCTTGTAGGTTTATGTGAAATAAAAATATTTTGAATTTGAATTTGAATAAACTTATTCATATAAATATATATAAGTAAATAAATAATAAGTAAGTTTATATGAATAAGTTTATGCAATACTACTGAATAAGTATATAACGGGTGATTTTTTTGCTGGTATCTTTTTGGCAACACTGTTTTTGACAGATCACGCGTGAATCGTGTCTTGTGTCATTGTCAAACTTGTTCAGTTTGGTCTATAATTTAACCATGAATCGACTTACGAACGAACAACGCTTGCAAATTATTGAATTTTACTATCAAAATGCATGCTCGGTTAAGAGAGTGCATCGCGCACTTCTTCCAATTTATGGGCAGTTTGGTCGGCCTACTGAGGCAGCTATTCGGAAGCTTGTGACTAAATTTCGAACCCAGTTTACATTATTGGACATTAAACCACGAACACGCATACGTAGAGTGAGGACCGAAGAAAATATTGCGGCTGTATCCGCCAGTGTTAGTGATGACCGTGAAATGTCGATTCGCCGCCGTTCGCAGCAATTGGGCCTCTGTTACTCCACTACGTGGAAAATTTTGCGAAAGGATTTGGGTGTAAAACCTTACAAGATACAGCTGGTGCAAGAATTGAAGCCACACGACCTCCCACAACGTCTAACATTTGGTGAATGGGCATTGGCAAAGTTGGAGGAAGATCCACTTTTTTATCGAAAAATTGTGTTCAGCGACGAAGCTCATTTCTGGTTGAATGGATATGTCAATAAGCATAATTGCCGCATCTGGAGTGAAGACCAGCCAGAAACATTGCAAGAGCTACCACTGCATCCCGAAAAATGTACTGTTTGGTGTGGATTATGGGCCGGTGGCATCATCGGGCCGTACTTTTTCAAAGACGACAATGGCCGAAACGTTACTGTGAATGGCGAGCGCTACCGTGTGATGATTGGCGATTTTTTTTTGCCCACAATGGAAGAATTGGACATGCCTGACATGTGGTTTCAACAAGACAGTGCCACATGCCACACGGCACGCGAAACAATGGCCCAATTGAGAGCCGCCTTCGGTGAACAGTTTATCTCACACTTTTGGGCCCGTCAATTGGCCGCCTAGATCGTGTGATCTAACGCCTTTGGACTATTTCTTGTGGGGCCATGTTAAGGCTCATGTCTACAGGGATACCAGCAACGATTGACGCACTGGGAGCCAATATTGAAGCATTTATTCGTGATATACCGGCTGATATGTTGGAGAGAGTGTGCCGAAACTGGGCCTTGCGAATGGGCCATCTAAACCGGAGCCGCGGCCAGCATTTGCATGAAATCATCTTCAAACATTAAATTATATTGATCGTTCTATCGATTCCAATAAAGATTTCATCAAATTTTTCAAATTTTTTGTGTTTTTTTTGAAAATCAAATCCTATACCTCTTAAAAAATCACCCGTTACTTATATAAAATTATAAACATACTCGTAAAACAAGAGCAAGGAACTATATGTAATGATGATGTTTAAGGAGAGAGGAAGTGTACCATAGTTTTGAAAGTGGACACAGATTGAACAGACCTGATCGACACGAGCAAGGCATTCAATGACCGTACTGCTTGAACTGTAAAAGATTTGTCATAAAAGCTGGTGGAATGCATCGGCATCTCCAGTCTCAAGTTTTCCGATGATCTCAGATATCTATAAGATAAGAGGGGGTTATAGGATTGAACAGAATACTGTAGAGCTGAAATAAGATATAATAATTCCGGCGAAGACGTATGGGAAGCCACTTGAGGTTTGTACGAAATTCAGAAATGTGATCATATTTGCGCAGGCCAAATATAAATCTTATACAAAAGTTTTGAAGTCGCTAAAGTTTATCTAGTTGTGCCTCAGTGAGATCGAAATAACTGACATCAGCGTAGTGAAGGATGGGAAGTAAAAGGGCTTGTGTAAGCGCAGTCTTAGTGGCAGTTGGAAGAAAGTTCCGCAATCGTCTCAGGGACTTGCGGCTTACGTCCTGTAGCTGGGAACCCCAAGAAATATGTTTGTCGATCCAAACTCCAAGGTTCTTAACCTTTTCGCTAATTGGAATGGCAGTTATAATTGATAAACTAGTACCATCGAGGTAAAATAAATAAACAATTAATTACTAATAACAAAACCATGATCAGCAAGACCCGTTCACGAGCACAACGCTTAGATCAGCCACTACCCCCTTGCCATATTTGAAGGAAGGAGGCAACCCGACCCCCGACGCTACCGCAAGCAGTGTCATCTCAGCGAGCATGACGGAACTTGCTGCCTGTTATTCAGGCAAAAATAATGTGATCAATTGTCGAGGTCGCTAACTAACCACATATTTCAATACGTGAGACCTCCCCTGCGCCAGGACCAACGTGTCGTCAGCGTAACAAACGACGCTGATGCCACTGGGGAGGTCGGCACGCAGCATCCAGTCGTATCCGATGTCCCACGCGGCCTCGGGACTGATCCCTGTGGGACACCGCACGACATCTCTCGCTGGTTCCATTCTCCTTGGTGACCGGGGTAGATGACGGACCTGTCCGTCAAATAGGCCTCGACCACACGACAGAGGTAGGTCGGCATCCAGTGATACCGGAGTGCCTCCCTGATGCAACTCCAGGGCAGGGTGTTGAAGGCGTTGGCGATGTCTAGAGACACCGCCAAGACGACCCCACCCCGAGCCACCACATCCCCCGTCGTGAGGGCTCGCACGCGCATGATGGCGTCCACCGTGGAGCACCCCCTGCGGAAACCAAACTGGCTCTCCGCCAAATCCGGCCCCACCCGCACCAGCCGCCCGACGAGGCGGTCTGCAATGACTCATTCAAAGAGCTTGCCCACCTCTTCGAGCAGCACGATGAGCCGGTAAGCGGACGGAGAGTCCGCAGGGCGCCCCGGCTTATTGATGAGGACCAGTTTCCCCGTCTTCCAATGAAGTGGGAACTGGCCCCTCTCCAAACATGCGCTTAGAAGCCCCCTTAGTCGAGGCAAGAGAGCCTCTGAGGCCAGGACCCAGGCTTTCCCAGGTAAGCCTTCGGGTCCTGTGGCGGTATTTCTGGCATTCAGCCTACGTACCGCCACCCTCATCTCTACCTCGGTCACCTCCGGAGCATCGTCGTCATCGTCGGCGGTGTGGTCCGCATCGGGCACCGCAGTAGGTGGAGCCATGGGTGGGGCGGCATGTTCCCCTCTTAAAGGGAACAGAGCGCTCAGCACGTCCCCCACAAGCTGCGGCCGGAGACTGCGTTTGCGGGGGAGCCCATGGGCAGAGTTTCTCCCGCACCATCTTATATGGGCGTCCCCACGGGTCTCTGTTCAGAGTCTCCAGCGACTCCTCGAGGGCCAGTCCCCTGGCCCGTAGGATCTCCGCGTGGAGGGCGGTCTTTGCCGCTCTGTAGGTACCCCTCGTACAGCTCCGCCTAGATGGCTTCCGTATCCGGAGGTCGAATACGAAGCCTGTGGTGCCTGGTGTACCGGCGTCGCACAGCAATGCACGCATTGCGCAGTGTTGTCAGCTGTCGCGACCACCAGTACACCTGGCGCGAGGCACGTCCGGGCTGGACCCGGGGCATTGCCACGTCACATATATTGGACATGGCCCCCCGGAACCACTTCGCCTCGTCGTTGGTGTCGGCAGGCCTGTCCGGTGATGACATCCAGGCCTGCACGATCGAGGCTTCCAGGAAGAGCTCCCGGTCCAGCTGCTTCGGCGCCCACCGCGGACCACTCGGGGCCTGTCGTACCGGCGCGCTCGAGGTCTGGGCGGAGACGTCAAACCAGATGTACCGGTGATCGTAATACGTCTCCACTCCCTCCATGACGCGCCAGTCAATGACACGCGGCGACAGAGTGGGGCTGGCGAACGACATGTCCACCACTGATTCACCCCACATTCACACACACGTGGGGACAGAACCCCGGTTTAGGACGACCAGGCCTGTCGCCAGCGCCCAGTCCTCCACCATCCTGCCCCGAGTGTCCGTATACTGGTAACCCCAAGCCACATTCTTGGCATTGAAACCCCGAGGACGAGCACGGGGAGGGAACAGTACCCGACGATGACGACTCTCAACTCCGCAAGAGAGTTGTGGAACTCGGCGAGTTCGACAATCTCCCTAAACCGTGCTGCAACGCAACCCCGTTCTCTCTTAACACTCTGGAGGGACGGGGTACCGGCGGTGGCCGACGAAATTAGGACCACTGAGCAGCTCAGGTCCTCCACCCAGTCATCCCTAGGCGAGACAAAGTACGGCTCAGCAACCACGGCGATGTTAAGCGACCACTGCGCCATGCTCTGGAGCAACAGGTCCTGAGCTGCGGCACAGTGGTTGATGTTCGCCTGGAGGAGGCGAAATGGGGCCATTATTGGCATTCCATGTCAGCCCCTTCTTTAGCCCCCTGTGAGGGGCCTGCCGCAGCGGCTGCGGCGGTGACGACGGCTGTGGAGGCGGCAACTGCGGCGGTGGCGGCGGTTGCGGCGGTGACGGCGGTGTTGGAGGGCTGGCCTCTAGCCTTGGTGGGTGGGGCACAGGCCTTGCTCCCAATCCGGTGGCCGGCTGGCTTGCCAGCCGCCGCACATACGACGCAAAGCGGCGTGGCTTCGCACGAGCCGGCCTTGTGACCGGACTGACCACAGCGGTAACATTGACTGCTGCGGTCCACCGAGGTGCATTTAGCTCCCACGTGGTTGCCCACATAGCAGCGGAAACACCTCAGAGGTCTGGATTCCAGCAGTTTTACCTGCGCCGAAACCCAGCCCACCAAAAAATTATTATTATTATTTTGCTATTTTTTGGCCGCCGACACGGGGCAGCTCACCGTAACAGCTCGCATCCCCGTGAAGTCAGGACGGATGGCGCCTGCCCTAACCTGCTCGGCAGAGCACCTGGGGGGTGCTCTGCCGAGCAGGTTAGGGCCTAACGACAGCGGCCGCCACCTGTCCCTCCGTCACTGAGTCGTCGAAGCCCAGAATACGCATGTCAGTGCATTTGGTGGGCCTGGACACTCGGGCCTCGTCCGCATTTATGGACGCCCTAAGCCGTTTGGCCAGAGCGTCAGCGGCCGGGCCGCTTGCCGCACCGGGGACCTCCAGCATCCGGGCCCCGGTCGCAGTGACCCTCACCCGGATTACCTCAGCGGCGCCGATCTCCTTGAGGTCCACCGCCGCCCCCAGCTTGGCGAGCACGTCACGGTATGACACGCCCTTCTTCTTCGCCTCTGGCTGTAGTGTTATCACTACAGCTGCGGACTTCGGGGTGCGGAGCCTAGCCACGACGCTTTGCTCCTTGCGCCGCTGCCGCCTCGCCTTTCTTTGGGCCGTCCTGTTTTTCTTCCCCGCCTTCCTCTTCTCCTCGGCTACTTGCCATTCGGCGTCAGCCGGTGTAGCTTTAGGAGGAGGCGGGGGCGGCTGTTTCGCCGCTAGGGCCGGGGCCTCTATCAATATATAGACAATGGCCTCTATCGCGGAAAAACGAGACCGCAGAGAAGCCATCTCCTGCCTCACCAGGGCCAAGACCCGGTCCTCAGCAGGCATGGGCCGTCCCTGCCCGTGCTGCTCCTCGCAGCAGCGCTCGCATCTCGGACATGCCGTCCGACGGAAGCATGAGATAGGCCTCCGCTGCCGCCAAAATAGAGGCCATGGCCGCGGGTATGGCCTTGTCTTTAGAGGACTGGGTCCTCTTCAAGGCCAAACCCTTGATTGCGGCAGCCACGGCCTCCGCAAACCTGGCCGCTCACTCCAAATGGGAGCCGCCAGCGGCATCCGGCTCACCGCCTGCCGACTCTGTAGGGGCTGCCACGGTGCTCGTCCCTACAGAGTGGTTTTCTTCCTCTATAAAGGGCCTCACCAGCTCAGCTGGGCTGGCCCGGCTCGGCTCGCCGGCCTCCGTCGTGGTGAGCCCTCTACCCATACCTTTCCCCCGGGCCGCACCCCGCCGACTGGAGTGGATCTTCCTCCTGCCTTGGCCCGAGACCCCCTCGTCGGCGGACGACCCCTGGCCATCCCCTGGCCATCCCCTGGCTTAGAGTGCTTCAGGAGGAACTTTCGGTTCCTCACGGTAGCTCCCACCACCACTTCGCATCTGTTCTTAGCGGACGTCTTCTAACTACCTCTCTGCCAAATTGCGTCTTTATACGTCAAGCGGTTTTCGATATTTCGAGATGAATGAGTGAGTGAGTGACCTTTCGCTTTTATATATAAATATAGATATAGGTACATACATCGTCCATATCCTTTTGGTGACGTACTTTCCTCACAAGATTTAGTATATTAACATACGTTACAGATCTTTTTTCCAATGGGATGAGATCTAATTCGTAAGCGATCAGTTGAGCAAACATTTTGTTTCGGTGGTCAGTCGGTTCCCCGTTTTCAAAATTTAATTCAGGTAATTGTGATACGTCACATTTATTAGAATCATAAATGTTGCGGACTTCGTCCTGACGAATCTTGCCAGCCATTTTTTAAGAAGTTAGGTTTGTTACCACTTCCTGCGCTTTATATATACGCAATCTGTAACTTTGTCTACAGTAATAAGGGATTGTTCAAAAAAGCATATGAAGTAATCACTCGTCCAACAAGGGATCCACACAGACTTGTAACAAAGGATAATCCTAAATCAGCCAAGTATGCGAAAAGCTGCCTCGTTATGTGTGTACGCTTTTACAACAAAATCCCTAAAGAACTAAAATGTATAAACAATGTTAATTCATTTAAAAACAAGCTGTATAAATGGCTGAATGGACATAATTTCTATGACATTAAGGATTTCTTTGACATACATTTATAATATATTATCTATTAATTTGAATTATATAATTACTACTCACTGTTATTTTGACATCATAATTGTTTTTGCATGCAATTGATACATATTCTGTGTAGCTAAACATGTGGACATTGTATTTAAATTAGACTGTAACACCATTATACCATGTTTAAGGCTTATCTATCTATCTTGCGTTTATATATATTTGCATCCTGAATGTCCTGTGACGATACCTGAGTCTCTTTATTTTGTCTAGCTGTGACCTTTTTGCATCAACATTATCATCTGCTTCATCATATTATGGCTTTTTTTTCGCGAACCATATTGTCAATAATACTGAGCTTCAATAAAATTCAGTCACAATAAGCCAGAAATTTTCATTTTCATGTTCGTAAAATGCATATCCATTCGGCGTCAAAGTGTTACAATATGAGATGCGTCCGACGCCTATCAACGTAGTCCTTTAAACCCTACGTAATAAGTGCGTTTTTTTTTTTTGCTGGCTGGATCTGGCATGCCAATTGGGCGTGTGACCTTTGGAACCACTTTATCCAAAAGTAGTGTAGCCCATCCGGCCCTGGAGATTTCCAATTTAGGCAACGGACGGACTGCACAAGCTACATCTTGGAGGCTGATGGTAAGTGCCGCCATTTCTGGTATTTGATCACACGCTCGCTCAATCTCCCTAATCCAATCACCATCAGTGTGATTGACAGGCGCCGACCAGATGCTGCGCCAGAACGAACACATGGTCTCAACATCCGACAGGCGTGCACTAATGTGATTATTATTTATTATGTGCCACATCCCTACTCGCATGCGAGGAAAATGTCAAACGTCGTGCCAGCCACGCCAGAGTCGGCTCTTCCCGATAGCGGATGACGTTATGAACGAGATTAGTGATGTACCTTATAATTATTATTTGATTTATTCGTTAGTAGTTCTAATATCTGCTATTACGTTGTTTAAATCTTTGTAATGCTACGGTTTCCAAGAAGAGCGATGTCAGTATTTAAAAATAAATTACGATACTTTTTAATTGATAATGCATTATATACGATCCAAGATTTCTTGAATTATTGATTGATTTGTTTAAACATTTAATTTAACTGTATTTTGAAATTTTGACATATAATAACTAAATTTGACATGTAAAATAATTTTCAATTTAATGCTAATACATATTTATTGTATGCCTATTAGGCAGGACATATTGGAACTTTATTTTTTTGTTAAGACCTGTAACAAACATATGCCCACAATAAAGATACATATTAAATAAACGTAAACGTACGTACGTACGTTTAATAAACGTATTTTCTTTCTTTCTTTCTTTCTTTATTATGATTATGATGACCGCTCACGTATCGTCCGCAATTTACGCCGAATAACGTCAGTGAAACGTTGATTATGATAGTAAGTTGGTGTGGTTTCCTAGAGAACGTTGCATGGTGATACCGCCTTAGGTCATAAATGCAAAAAAAATCATCATAGATTACCCCACTTTAATTACTTATAAAGATTTACCGATAAACAAACGACCCAAAAATATAAATATGTCCCCCATTTTACCTAATTATCACTTATTTTTCGACCTCCGAAGTGAACATTGTATAAAACGCACACTATGTAGGCAGGCATATTATAAGTTGGGGGATTACATCACTGATAAAAATGCTTGGCTCATTGCTGGTCCTGCTCCACAACTAATTGACATACACACTGATTAACATTTTGAAAATACTGATGGAGCTGCTGAAGATTGTAAGACCATTTTTGTATTGTATAAACTCAATTTCCTTTGTATTATATAAATGCATAGCACAGGTGTGAGTACTATGTACTAAAGAGCTACCATTTACCGGGTAATATGTAGTATTTCATTGACTTGAATGTGCCCTGGCGGCTGTGAGTATGTCATGCTCACTCAAATGTCTCGCTGATGGTGGCGTGTGTGTTGGATCATTTAGCTCCCTTCAAAATGGTTGAGCTGAATGGTGCTGATCCATGCGTCATGTTCGTGAACGGGCGCCGTCAGTTGGGACTGGTCATCTCTTAGCTGCCATGGCTTATTTTAATTTATTTTAAGTTTTTGAATGATTCTTTTTTTTCTTCATTTTATTACGGACGCTTTTACGAACGTGCACGTCTTATTACATTATTCTCACATGCATAATTTCAAAATGAATGATGTAACCAATATTTTGTATCAATTTTATTTAAAAGAGTGTCCGTGGAGTTTCTTGCCCGTTCTTCTCCATAGGTACCTACTACGCTTTGGAATGGGCAACTAGCTTCATATTTTTGACTGACCGACCCCTTGACAATTCAAAAGTGCCTGTAAATGGTTTAATTGAAATAAATGCTTTGAGTTTGAGTTTGAGTTAGTCTAATTTAGTTATTTTCATAGCGTTATGTCCTACGGTATTCTGCTGTGGGGCAAAGCTGCAGATATTCAAAATATATTTGTCCTCCAAAAACGAGCTATTCGAGCAATTTACCAGCTAGGTGCCAGAGTTTCTATGAGAGATTTTTTCAAAGATATCGGTATCCTCACAGTGGCATCACAATTCATCTTCGCCAACATCTTATATATTAGGCAAAATATACAATTATACACTAAAAACAGTGATATTCACAATGTTAACACTAGAAGTAAGGATAAACTACGTGCTCCCTTTCACCGGCTTCATACGGTTCATAACTCATTTGTTGGGCTTGGTATAACCTTTTATAACAAGCTACCCTCTTCTTTGCTAGATTTGCCTTTTAATGTGTTTAAAACTAAAATAAAATCCAACCTTTGTTCAAAGGCATACTATTCTATCAACGACTACTTAAATGATAAGAATAGTTCTGTTGGTCGCTATGATTAACTCAAGACAATGTTTAAAAATGTTCTTTCTCCAGAATTACTTTACCTACTGACAGGTTATATGAGTTTATATAATTGTTTATAATTTTACTTTATAAGTCAATTTATTTTAATTTTATTTTAATTTATTGTTGACATAATCTACTCATTACAATGTTTTTTTTATGACTTGTATTGCAATATGTGGTTAGCTAGCGACCTCGACAATTTTTTATTTTACCCCGATGGTCCTAGTTTATCAATTATAACTTCTAGTTACAGCTATATGTATATCTATATGCGGGCACGCCCTTTATGCCTGGAGGCTTTATTTTCTTTTTTAGATATTACGAGAGGTGCTCGTGGCTAAGTAGTAACTGCCGCACGGGTCAGTCCGTCAGGTTAAGCTACGCTTGCCGGGGTTGGTCTGTGGATGGGTGACCATCTTTACATACCGAGACTCCTCCGTGCCTCGGAAAGCACGTTAAGCCGTTGGTCCCGGCTGTCATTCGTGGATCTTTGACAGTCGCTACGGGTCGTCAGAAGCCCGAAACTCTGACAACCAGTCTTACCAAGGGGTATCCTATTACCCAGTTACTGGGTTGTGGAGGTCAGATAGGCAGTCGCTCCATGTAAAATACAGGTATTCAGCTGCATCCGGTTAGACTGGAAGCCGACCCCAATATAGTTGGGAAAAGGCTAGGCAGGCAGATATTGTTTACGTTTAGTTATTTTATTTCTGCTTGAGTATAGTTCTTGATGTTTTTGGCTGGTATATTGGCGTATGCTAGCTGTCATATGGCTATTAATTTATAATTTAAATTGTGTTTTGCGTAATGTAAATTATCTTGTATACTATTGTATAGAATCATTTTTTTCTAACTGAACAGACAGCTGTGCCGCTGGGGAGTTTGTTGCGCCACTTCTTCTTCCCAGCAAAAGCACTAGGAAGTCGTGAAGGGTGGGCGTGTTGGGAGACTGTCTTATGTAATTTTGACGTTCGAAAAGTGCTGATTCTCAGCCTAGTTTGAATAAATGACTTTAGAATTTTGATTTTTTGAAAAAAAAATTGAATTTTTGTACTTGTTTGTCATGGAAACGCTATTTAAGCAGAAGAGTGAGCTCATCAGCTCACTCTTCTCTGTATGGACACTTTTTCTTGTGACTGAGTACGGTGAGGGCAAATCTAGCGATTTCAATCTCAACGCACGGTGGTCCAAGCGCCCTACAAGCACGGACATAAATACCTTACTTTATTACATAGATTTTCCAGAAGGATAAATGTACATTAATGCTTTATTTACATAATTTAGTTCATAATTTACAATAAACTGTACAATATGTACTTTTTATATAGAGAGATTTGTTTAATTGTGAATTAATTGAATTATTTGAGATTTATTGTCCATCATTCGGAAGTACATCTGAATATGATATTAACGCTATTCATAAAGGGGATATAATTAAATATGCATTCTTTTATATTATTATACATATTATATACAACAAAAAGCAAGGAAACTAAAACTACAATTTATTTATAAACGTAATGATAACCACAACTAAGTTAAAGTAACCACAACAACCAACCTAATTTCAATTTAAGAGCCCGTATCAATTTCACGGTCTAAAAACAGAAAATTCTAGATTTTTCAGCGCAAATTTCTCAATAACCATAAGATATCTGGTTTTTTTTAATGCAAAGTTATTTATCAATTATTTAACTAGGTAGTCTACGAATTAAAATTTTGATAACTACTCAATATAAATTAGGAAAAATAAAAATCTAACACACGTTTTTACGTAAACACCATCATCATCATCTTCCTGCCCTTATCCCATGTTACTTGGGGTCGGCGCAACACGTTTTCTTCTTCCATTCTCCCCTGTCAACCGTCACGCAATCATCTACACCTTTTTCCTTCATATCACTCCTCACACAATCCATCCATCGTTTCTTTGGTCTTCCTCTCCCTCTCCATCCTTCAACATTTATATTCATCACTCTTTTAGTCACATGCGATTCTTCCCTCCTCATCACATGCCCATACCAAGACAGTCGATTGCCTTTCTACTTTTCTGTAAGTGGCGCAACTTTCAGACTTCCTCTAATATACTCATTCCTTATTTTATCCATTCTTGTCACACCACACATCCACCTCAACATTCTCATCTCCGCTACATGCAATCTTTTTTCGTCCATCTTCTTCACAGCCCAGCATTCCGATCCATACAATACGACAGGTCTAATCACGGACTTGTATATTTTCCCCTTTAACTTGAGGGGCATCCGTGGGTCGCAAGTTGTTCCAGTGACCTGTCGCCATTTCATCCATCCTGAGTTGATCCGGTGCGTTATGTCACGGTCTACCTCACCATCCCCTTGGACAAGCGACCCGAGGTACCGGAAATCGGAACAGATAGGTATGGGCGTTCCGGCAAGAGTTATTTGCGTAGGACTGGAGAGACCGCCGAAATCACAGAATAAGTATTCTGTTTTGGTCCTACTTAGTTTCAGGCCAACATTCTCCAGTCTTTGCCACCACATCTCCAATCTGCTCTGGACCTCTAGGCCACTCTCGGCAACCAAAACAATGTCGTCGGCAAACAGCATACACCAGGGAGCCTCTTCCAGGATGTCCGACGTAAGTGCGTCCATTATCACCAGGAAGAGGTACGGGCTTAGAGCCGACCCTTGGTGCAAGCCAACAGCCACATTGAAACTGCCGGTAGTGCCCGCTGTAGACCTGACTTGGGTACTACATCGACTGTACATCGCTCGAACCAGCTGTACGTACTTCCCAGGCATACCTTTCTCTTTCAGGGCCCACCACAAAACCTCACGTGGTACCCGGTCGTATGCCTTTTCGAGGTCGATGAACACCATGTGCAAGTTTTTGTGCGCACTTCTGTATTTCTCGCACAGTTGGCGGATGGCAAAAATGGCGTCCGTCGTTCCCCGACCAGGCATAAAACCGAATTGATTTCGTGAAATTTCACTCTCTTCTCGCAGCCGTCTTTCAATAACTTTCTCCCATACTTTCATACTATGTGCCTATGTGTTTTACGTAAACACCAAACACCAGGTTTTTCAATCGCTTTTATAGCTTAATGGTAGCAAATTTCAATCAGAGAAAACTCCTAAATACTGGGCATATAGTATATTAGGAACACTACGATTTATTATTTAAAGTTTAATGCATGGGTAATTTAAAAAAAATGTGAACCACGCAGAAAAAACGCAATAAAATCATGTGTAAAATCGTCGTCTACGGGTAAGAATTTGTTGAAAATAACAATAAGTGTTAAATATTTAAAAAAAATGAGGTTTTAATCTACCAAACTCAATTTTTATTAATTGTAATAAAATATCAAACTAATGCCTTATAAACCGATGCGCTCGCGCGCGCGAGGCAATCAGTTGCGCCCGAGCACTTTTCGACGTCTGACCTGTGTCGCCCGTGACTGTCGCCACCCCCAACGTAACTCGCGAATAAATCGCGATTTTGTACTACGCCTAACCAGTTTTGAGACTGAGTATTTTTTTTTTTATTTATGCATAGTGTGACACTTTGTGATTTGCTAATGTTATTCTACCTGTGAATGTTTTGTATGGTACTATTAGTAAAATAGTGTTTAACTCTTAGAAACCTCCTTAGGAGTCTCGAAGCGCACCGTTATCTAAATAATCTTTATAAATAATGGTGCCGATTCTCTTGTACACCGAACTAAACTGTCACAAAAAAAAAAATCCTTACTTTTGGCTATGAGAATCTTAAAGCTATTCTGCAATAAAAAGTCTAAATTAAAAAATTATTTTGACACAACTAAATCGAATTTGACAATTGCGAGTCCTCGTGGTACATACTTGTTTGCCCTACCCCGTGAATTGTTCAGCGTCGACGTGTTTTATATGGAATTTTTTACTTTTTATATGGAAAATTAAAAAAAATATTTCCTACGTGTAGAGTATAAGGGGTATACGGCTTTCATAAAGGGGTCGAAAGGAGATGGCTAAATGGAAGTATAGACGACTGCCCCAGCAATGTATAAACATGGAACCTTGCAATATGCAATGCTGAATAGCTGAATATTAGTATTTCATATGAAAAAAGTTTCCAGGACTTTTCATATCTTTACAATCCTGAAAATATATTCGTGTAACTCCTACGTCAATAGGTATAAAAAACTGCAAACAAATGACATATTGCTATAAACTTTTACCTAGACGTTTGGATATTTCTGCAATGACTTACGATATTTTTGGCTAGCGACACATCCTGATTTCGCACAGTGGTACTTGAGTATATATCTACAAAGAGGTAATTACGGGCTTTCTAAAATCGGCGCAAAAACCACTCTCGCCTGCGTGAATATATAATAATGTAGCAGAATTGTGTATCTATCTCAAATACAAAAATCTATAGTTGTTTGGGTCAGTCTGTTAATATTAATCCCTATTTTCAAATAGGTTCATCATTTTAACCACTTATTTATATATTGTCTGTGAAAACTGTCTTTATTTCAACTCATTATCCTACACGAATGTATGCCTAAACCTTTCGGAAGAACCAATCTACCTACTAGTGACAACCCCTTCAAAATCTGTTTGTTGATACATCCGTAGGCAGACAGACAAACGCGCCAGGGAGACTTAGTTTAGTAAGTAGGTATGGGGTGATTGATAAATCCTGCCTAAACTACGTTATCTAGTTTAGGCCCTGAGTAACCAAGGATATGAAGATATTGAAATAAAAAAACAAAAACCTTGACCTTGTCATGTAAATCAAAAAGCAATAAATATACTTTTTTATGGTTTACGTTCACGAAAGTTCTAGGAAATTATTAAACAGTAAATAATTCATGAATGATTTTTTAAATATCACGAGTTAATGTGCTTGGGGCAGTCATTTAGCCATCTCCTTTACATTATTTTTGCGATAGGACACACCATTTTCGAGATTTAAGCAAAAGAAAAGAAAAAAGTCCAGTACAGTACTATGTTTGCACCTGAAGTCGAGGTGTTCGTGTGAATTTTAGTTCATGACAACTAATAATATTCCACACAATTTTTGATCGCGATTTTCACTCAATTAAAATCTCAGTACAATCTTAGTGCTGTCAAACTAAAATATAGTTAAGTTGTGCCACTTTAGTCTATTTCAGAATGGAAAATCATCGTTTGACAGGAGTAAACTAAATTTTGGCGATTTTTTGTCTAGTTTAGAGGCATTTGTGACTTGAAAATCGGCACCAATATCTAAATAATACAGGAGTACCTTAACACGTGTAATAAGTTTCACACTTTATATTTTGCTATTACTATAGCGAATGCCGTACTAGGTAACGATATTTTTAAAGGGTACCTAAAAATAACACGTCATTCATTATCACAATAAAATCCATCCAGTATTACGGAACCTGGTATATAAAATCTATGGAGTGCTGATAATAGCGGTTACGGACCAAGATTATTTGTTCCCGCTGCGCTGTGTGCGACTACGCACACTACGCTTGTCAGCGATAGTTCGAACGCACACAGATACACTGCGCTTCGATAGTTACCTAAACTAGGAGCGCGCCGAAATTGATACGGGCTCTTAACCTTTATAATACTGGTGTCTCATATTGGAGACAGATAACAATAAAATTCTATTGTGTCTGCTAATTGCGCGCGCGACAGATTAAACTAAATTCGTAATAAGTCTAAAACCTGCCTCGACAATTCTAAAAATCTTTCCTGGGGCGTCCGCGTTCGCAAGATGGCCCCGGCTGGTCCGCGTTTTCTTGAATGCACTGCTCATTACTTCTCACTAATTCGACACATTCAATTTAATTTAACCAATCTGAGTACTTATGCAAAAAAAAACTAGAGACAATTTACCTAAATCTATCAAGACTTACATAAACTGACTATCTTACTATCTAAATTCCTAATGTCTAGATTCTCCACCTCATCCAGTGAAGCTAGAATAGTTTCCAACACGTGTTGATGTTTCTGAGGAACACTACCAGTTACGGCAGATCAAATCTCAAAGAAATTAATCCTCGAGAAAGTACATTTAATCAAAGTACCTGAAAAAAATATTAAACGTATGTACGTATGTTTCGTAGCCCGTGCTACGCCTGAGCCTACGCAGTCGTAGAGGCTATATAGCAACTAAAGTCGCAAAAGGACGCAAATAAACCTTTTATATTTTCAACCGACTTCAAAAAGGAGGAGGTTCTCAATTCGGTTGAATGTTTTTTTTTTGTATGTTTGTTACGCGATTACTCCGCCAATTATGATTTGATTTTGATAATTCTTTTTTTGTTTGGTAGGGCATACTTCAGAATTGGTTCCATATAAATTTGGTCAAGATCTGATGAGGGGTTTTTGAGTTAGCTTCAATAATACATATTTTTCCCACCTAGTATATGTGGATGATATTGTAATAGTTGCTGTCACTGTAATTTACTTGGTATTCAAATTTTTGTGGGGGTTTTGTGTAGGTACCACAACTAAAAAGTAAAAAATAAAAACTTTTTCACAAAAAATAAAACCGACTTCCAAAAAAAACTACTAAGTGAAAAATAACTGATTTCGGAAGTCGGTTTTATTTTTCGTGAAAAAGTTTTTCAAAATAAACAGTTCAATCTTTAATTTAAGATAGAGAGTATTTAACTGTGGTTGCAATTAGTTGTAAGTCTATGTGAAGTCAACAATAAGTTAAATATTTGGTAGAGATCCTGTGTGGCGTAGCACGTAAAAACACGTCATAATAAGTCAAATAAAATCTAAAAAATATAACTAAATAGTAAGAACATACCTTGATCTTGGATATCCATGTCACAAACACCACTCAAAAACAATGCAATTCTGAGGATTCACCGTTACACAAACAATATGTGCTAATGAGTTACTGCTAAGGCGAGCGCAACGTAATTATGTGTTCACTTCGGAGGTCGAAAAATAAGTGATAATTAGGTTTTTTTTTTTTGTCTAGGGCATCTCGTAGCTCACCTCTGAGGTGATGACTACTTAACCGGTCAATCCTGCGGCTGCCTTAAGCTACTAACTCAAAGCCTCCAGCCAGGGGCAAAACTATTCTAAATTAAAACTAGGCGAACGCTCGCTAAGGGCACCCCCTGTGGGGTACGGACCTCGGCTTAGGGCGTCGCTGGGGGGAGGACAGCAAGTTGGGACAGGCTGGATCAAAGACGATTCATTATTATTAATCGGGGAATTTAAGTCTACATTTCTCAGCATAACGCGGGCTGGCGCTTCTGCGAGCAAGGGTCGGTGGGGAGTATTATTTACTCGGGCGGGTCGCGATCGCGGAGGACCTCGGCGGCGAGGTCGGAATGCGGGTCGGTGTCTGTGTTTGTGCACTGTACTTGTGGCCCTATTGCTCTCCTGGAGGAGGGTTATGGGGTCGTCTGGGTCGGTAAGGATTTGCCTCGGGCGGCGGATCTGACTGATTCTACTAGTGACATAATTGGCGGCCTCGACAACCAGAGGGTTGCGGTGTTTGGCGGCGGACTCAAAGAAACGCTTGGAATTGCGTTTGAGAAATTGGTGGATTGTGGGGATCTTTAGGTCGAGATGGAGGATCTCGTTCCTAACGTACCAGGGGGCACCGATGATTTTCCGGAGGAATCTATTTTGGAGTGTTTGCATCCTATGAATATGGCGGGGTTTTGCGTGTGCAAATACGGCTCCCGCATAGGTCATGATGGGACGAACGCACGCCGTGTACGTACCCAATTTGCACTTTAGTGACATTTTGCTACGTGCATTCAGGACAGAGTGGAGTCTACCGAGAACGAAAGCGGCTCGCGAGCGGGCCTGCTTTATGTGATCGCTAAAGGTGAGATGCTGATCTAGGACGACACCTAGGTATTTGGCTCGCTTCTCCCAAGGGATAGGCTTGCCGAACATGGTGATGGGTCGGGGGGGTTTGAACCTTTTACGCGGTTTCATAAAAATAACCGCTTGGCTTTTATCCGGATTGACTTCGATCCTCCACTTTCTAAACCAGGCGCCGAGCATGTCGACTGAGGTCTGGAGAGTGCGGGCTATCGAGTCAGAGCTGGTACCCTTGTAGTAAATGGCCGTATCGTCTGCGAACAGAGCCAACTGCGCCCTTTTACTCTTTGGGATATCGCTGGTGAAAAGCGTGAAGATTAGGGGGGAGAACACAGAGCCTTGAGGGACTCCTGCGTGGATAGAACGAGGGGAGGACATCGCTCCTTCGATACGGTAGCGGAAGGTGCGGTTTGACAAAAAGTCCCGTAAGATGAGCACGAGACGATCCGGCACACCGAGTTTGTAGAGCTTATATAATAAGCCGTTGTGCCAGACTTTGTCGAACGCTTTCGCTATATCGAAGAATATTGCACCGGTTATCAAACCGCGCTGGAAGCCAGCGCATATGTTTTCAATAATCCGGTGGGCCTGATGCACGCTAGAGTGCTGGGTTCGGAACCCAAACTGTTCGTTGGGGATGAGGCCCTTGGTTTCGGCATAGTCTCTGAGGCGCTTATAAATAAGCCTCTCATAGACTTTGCCGAGTACCTTGAGTGATAATTAGGTAAAATGGGTGATATATTTATATTTTTGGGTAGCTTGTTTATCGGTAAATCGTTATAAGTAATTAAAGTGGGGTAATTGCTAAACGTAATTTTCAAATGACAGTTGACAAATAGAGGTCATTGACCTTTCTATTATTATCTCAGATGCATAGTAGAAGCACAGATTACGCGTTAGAAGTAATTACACAACTACCAATAAAATACAAAACACGAAACATGCAAGTTTGAAACAACAATTTACCTATTTAACAAACGATAGTAAAACAAATTAGATACTCGCATTTCTGTATCAGCAGGTGTACTGAAAAAAGATAAGTTTTTATCTCTTCTTTTGCTGGATCTGCATCCATCAACTGCACATAATACACCAGAACCAGCCATATCATAAGAATTTGAAACTAAGTACGTCAGGTCGACCAAAATAATATATGCGTACCATCGAAGAAGTTCATATCTATACACCGTAAGGACTATTTCCGCTTGCAGCGCTCGGTCGATATAGAACCGGGGCGGTAACAGATGTGGTCATCGTGTTCACGGGATTTAGTTTTCAAACTGCTTAGATATGAAGTTCTTCTATAGTACGTCCGCACCTTGCGGCTGTCGGCAACCCAACCCACTGAGAAATGGGTCGCGTGCGACCCCGCGGCCGGTAGGTAGTTCGCGCGCGTAAGTACATGGACAGTGATTTTTCTGGTAATCTGTGTTAATGCAGCCATTGTGTGTAGACAATTTTGGGGTTCCTTAATAAAAAAAAACATCTATTTCAAAGTTTATTTTACTTTTCTCCGATAACCACCACTTCTTTTAATATTTTCCCATTTAATGTATCCATCACGTAAATTGTTAATATTTTTCAATAAATAACAGCCAGATGAACTCGCTACGTCGAAAATTTGGTTCCCAGGGTCGAAAAATCCAAATGGAAGTATAAAATTTCTTGAAAATGATTAAATTTGCGAAATTTTCTCAACTGTTGAGAATATTCCAACTTTTAAATTGTTAAATGGTAGGTGGCCACCTCCGTTTTGTCCTATTTCCCTTTGGACCACTACGTTTGAGACACCCTGTATGTTTAAGTACTAGTTAAAATGTATAATATATGGCCGGTAGAATCGATCGCGTCGATGAAGCGCTTGCCTAGGGCGCTCTCGACATTTAATCCACCACTGCACCTATACATAGAAAAGAAAAGAAACAGAAAAGCCTCAAAAAATATTTACGTCACTCAAACTGGCTGGTAAAATTCTTGTTGAATTCAAACATTTTACACAATGGAATGTTCATGTTCAATTGAAAGATGTAACAAACGTCAGAGAACCAAATGTGAGCGGCCAAGATTGCTGGATCTTGTAACTTAGGTTAAGTTTTATTGTTAAATAACATCCGGAAATGCTCGAAATGAAATTATTTGTTGGAGGTGTAGCCTTTTTCAGGTAACTGGTGGATTAAACCTGCCCTTTTCGGAGGTAAGTCGACGTTATCTTTTTCCTTAGACCTTTATAGCTGGATAAAGCCTTGAACACACGTACCGAGAAGATGGGTGAGACACCAAAATTATACTATGCCGAGAGGCGCGTGGATGAGTAGGTGTAGGTACCTACACGTATTTTTTAACATGGCACCAATGATTTCAAAAGGAAGGATACGCCCATCAGAACATTTCACATAAACTTTCTTCATACAAGAAAAAACTAGCGCCATCTGTGACAACTCATACGAACTACGTGAATGCCGCTTTGCATAGGTCCACGACGTAACCTTGTGCACACGGCTACATTTATTCCTACACAATACGAAACTGGAAATTATAGCTTGATATGTAGCCGTGTGTACCTACGTGTGAACATGATTTTTTAATCACATTTTATCGGAAATAAGTTAAGGCGAAAGCGTCAGAGTAGCCCGCGAAATTAAAATATTCTTACGTTTTTTGCAATTTGCATGTCAGTAACGGGTTGTATGTTGATCTATGATTCGCGGTCGTAACAAATATGGCTACCTTAGCGCTTCCCCCTTGAATTCCATTGGGATCATAGCGAGGTTGCGAATTACATACCTAGAAATTAAACCTATTAATCTCCGTCATAAAAATGAGCAGAGCATACTCTTGTGTTTTTATGAGGCTTGAAATAAGGCTCTTCGTTGTTTCCTAATAATGCGACTCCAAATCTCTTTACGCGTTGAATCATTTGGAAATCTGTAATTTAAAATTATTTGAATCCTAATTCGCCATCGCATATTTGTATTTTTATAAATCTCCTCCTATCCATTTTTACCAGAAGCAAGCTTCCGGTAAAAAATGGCGCAAGCTGAGCGAAGCTACTTCCGTCATTGATGACGGCAGCAGCTTTGCTCAGTTTGCGTGAATAAATAAAAACAGCATTTCAAAATATTTTATGAATTCGATTTTCATATCATTTCTAAACTTGCTCTTATATTTTTGTAATTTTTTTCTTTCACTCTTATGTTGAATATAAAACATATAGGTACGTAAAAAAAAACATAATTACTTACTAAGTTCCTAAGACAAAAATAAAACACAAATAAAAAATTACGTCCGTACAAGGTTACTTCACGCGCTGCCGACAGCGCGCGACATGGCCGCCATTGTGTATTTCGGTAGTAAAATTATCACTTTAAAAATATGTTTATTTAATAATTTAATTGCAACAAAAGTAATGTAAGACTACTTTCCGATGATACGATATCCCATGTTCCTTTTTAACCTTAGTATCATAATTTTTGCTGCCTTTTACTACGCAACTGGGCATTTTAATGATAATACTGTGCCGACTAACTCATCCGCGTGCGGACCGCGTTCGACTGAGTCGCGCTGGCCCTAAACTAATATTTTAGGGCCAGCGCGCTGGTGCCATTTCGTCGCGCGCTTAGCCTGGTCCTTACTATTTATGTCTATGCATGGCACCGAATCAGTCAGTTAAGTTTCGACGCTGCAGACTAGCGAGACAATGGATCGTAAAAATATAATATAAAAGTGTACAATAATGCTTAACCGCCCGTAGCACAAGAATTAAGGGAAATGTTGCAGGAAAAGGAAAATTATATTTGGACAAGACCATTAAGGGGGATCCGATTTTGGTGCCACAAACACTGTTTTGAGTGAATTACAGTCAGAAGATCCTCGTGAATTCAGAGCACTTTATGAAATTTCAACACAATATTAGAAAATATTTCCCCGAGTGGCGAGTACGCATACGCACCGAGTGCATCTTTATACCTGCCAAGTGGGCAAGCGAGTCAGTGCGGGGAATCGCGGGGGTGGGTATTGAGTCTAGTAAATTTTTATAGAACAGGGTCCGAGTGACTGTCTCACCCTTTAACTCGGCCGAGCGTTTGACCGAGAACTCGGCCAAATGCACCGTCCAAAAGCGTAGTGGGTACCTATGGGAAGAACGGGCAAGAAACTCCACGGACATCTTTTAAATCAAAAATTGGATGCAAAAATATTCGTTACATCATTCATGTTAAAATTATACATGTGAGAACAATGTAGAAATACGTGCACGTTAAAAGCGTCCGTAATATAAAGATAAAAACAAAGAACCTTTCAAAAACTTAAAATAAAATAAGCCATGGCAGCTAAGAGATGATCTGTCCTGACGGCGCCGGTCCACGAACATGACGCATGGATCAGCACCATTCAGCTCAACCATTTTGAAGGGAGCTAAATGATCCAGCACACGCGCCACCATCAGCGAGACATCTGAGTGAGCATGACATACTCACAGCCGCCAGGGCACATTATTGCGTCGACAGCGGATCCCCCATGCCGAATTGGCTGTTGTCTACACCCGGCCCTTCTCTGTACATATGACCGAAGAGGTGGCCTGCTATTATCCGCTCGAAAAGCTTACCCACCTCGTCTAGCAGCACTATAGGCCAGTATGCTCCTTCTCTGGAAGGCCTAGCAGACTCGACGTCCACCACGACAGACAACCTGTTTTCCACTGAGCAGAGAACTGGCCCTGCTCAAGGCAAGCTGAGTAGAGTCCTCTCAGCTGGGGCTCTAGCTCTTTCAGAGCGAGGACGAGGCGAGGGAGCCGCGTTACGTCATCTCCGACTATGTCACCTCAGGGACACTAACGAACTCCTCATCCTCCGACTCGGTGGCTGTGGGCAAACTCATGGGAGGCGGTATATTCTCTTCTTTAGCAGGGAAGAGGCTTGCGATCACTTCTTCTAGCAGCTGCGGCTGTAGATTCTCAGTGAGTGGGGGCACCCTTATCGTGCGGAGTCTGGACACGAAGTTTCCCTCGGACCGCACGATAAGGGCGCCCTCACGGATCCCCGTCTAGGATCGCCAACATCTCTTCCTAGGCCTACTAGGCCTCTCTTCCTAGGTCTTCGACTCGCTGACGCAAGCGACGGCCAACTACAGAACCTCCTTTACCGCACGGTACACCACAAACAGCGGGGCTCCTTCTTCCGGAACCGGACAACGTCTCCTCCTGTATCGAATGTACTGGCGACTAAGCTCCACGCAAGTTTCACACATCTGCGCGAATGCGGCGGACAAACAACACTCACGCATGATAGGTAGGGTGACGCTTAGCTCTCTTCCTCCTGTTATTTTCAATGGTACCGTCATACCCTTTACCTCTACTGTGACAGATCTCAGTTTGCATCTTGACTCGACGCTTAGCTGGCAACGCCAGGTCTCTAGTGTTAGTCAAAGGGTCAACGGTACTCTGCGATCCCTGTATCGTCGTGAGAAACTTTTTAACCGCTAAGACGAAAACTATGCTTGTGCAGACTTTGATTTTCCCTATCATCGACTATGGTGACGTGTGCTACTTTGACTTGAATTTGGTTTTGCTGGATTTATAAGCTCGACAGAATGCTCAACAATTGTATCCGGTTCATATTCAACCTCAGGAAATATGATCATGTGTCGAGCTATAGGTCTGAGCTCAAGTGGATGTCCATTCGCCAAAGAAGAAGTTTGCGCGCTTCGACCACGCTTTTCTCCCTTCTCAACTCTCCCACTCCTTCTTATCTTACGTCTCACTTCCAATATCTATGTTCTTCACACACAAGAATATGCGTTCTTCTAACAATCTTCTCCTACTTTGACCTTCTCATACTTCTGACTTTGTTCACTCTTCCTTTCATATTCAGTCCATTCTTCTATGGAATGCAATTCCTCTTGATATCAGGACGGCCACCAGCCGGTATGCATTTAAGCGGAAATTGCAGAGTTTTTTGTTTAATTAAATAGATTAGTCATCTCAACACCCTTAAATTTGTATAAATGTATATATATAATATAGGTATATATTTTATTAAATATGTATGTATATAACTATTTTTATATTTTGATAAAAAATGTTTTTTCTTTGTTCCTCTCAAACAGAGCACCTGCCATCTAATCTCTTCACCACCCTTGGTTGACTGGTAGAGAATGCCTAAGGCATTAAGTCCGCCTTTGTAATTTTTTGAGTGTGAAAAGTTTAAATCTATATATATATATATACACACATCAACACGGTCTAGGGATATTTTTAAAAAAGCGAATTACTATCTATGTGTTAATTATTTATATGACATGTATATATTTAAAAGATACGTTATTTAATATTCTACCATTTTTTAATAATGGTTAAGGTACTTAGATTAAAATTTCAGGATTTTATGGAAAAAAAATGAAGCATAGACGGAAACCGTATATGAATTAACTTTTAATTTGTGAGTAAAAACTGAAAAAAATAGAAAAATCATTTAATTTGTGTTTATAAACTTGAATTTAGTAGTCTGAGAAAGCGCCCATGATGTTCATAACACATCGGCAACGATTCGGCATGCTCAGAACAAGGTTGTCAATGTCTTGCTGCGGAATATTGTCCCATGTCCTTCTGAGGTGCGCAAAAAGTTGATCTTCTGTAGCCAGATTTTCAGGAACTTCCTTCAGAGCTCTTCTTTGCAGCATATCCCACGCATGCTCAATGGGATTTAGATCTGGCGATTGAGCAGGCCAGTCTAAGGCCCTAACATTATGTGTATGTAACCAAGCTGCTACCGTTCTCGCCGTGTGTGCCCGGGCATTGTCGTGCATGAGCAGGAAATCTTACCCCATTTGTGTTCTGTGGGGCAAGATTACGGGCCCCAGCACCTGTTGGACGTATCGTTCTGCCGTCATATTGCCCCGCACCCAAACGAGATCCATCCGTCCTCCAAGACGAATTCCTGCCCAAACCATAATTGTTCCTCCTTGGTATGGGTGAACTTCCTGAGGGTTCTGGAGACGGCTCCATCGTCCAGGAACTCGCCAAACACGCGTCCTTCGTGAATCTGGATGGAAGCCGAACCTGGATTCATCCGTGAACAGCACATTGGACCATTGCTCACGGCCCCAGTCCACGTGGTTCCGAACCCATTCTAATCGTCGTCCACGATTGCCTCTCCGTAAAGGTGGGACCCGGAGTGGTCTACGAGAGCGTAGATTGCTTTCATGCAGTCGCCTTCTTACAGTTTGGTCACTCACAAGCACTTGGTGTTCCACTCGCAGCCTTTGGACCAATTGAGTCGCCGTTGCATTTGGTTAGCTCGCGCAGTAATTTGCAAAAATCGGTCTTGTCTGGGGGTAGTGATGCGACTTGGCCCCCGGTGCCTCTCCGCTACTTCACCTGTGGCACGATAGCGTGTCCACAATCTTGAAATTACATTTTGATGGGTCCCTATGGCCTCAGCAACATTACGCTGAACAGATCCAGCTTCCAGCATTCCCACAGCTCGTAACATCTCCGCCCTCGTCAAATGTCGGCGTTGCATGGCTACAATACCTCAATTTTAACTTTATCTTTCGTTTAAAAATGAAAAAAAACTGTAACTAAACGTAATTCGTATTGTTTTCTAAATTTCGCACAAATGAAAATTCCCTCTCCTATACATCAAGACATTTTTATGCCACCGAAACAAAAGAATTTTCAAAAATTTTAATTTGGAATTAGTCTGAGATAAATTACAAACAAATCGGTGTATAAAAGATTCCAATGCGGCCAGTACTTTTCGAGTTATTTAATTGAGTATGAAATATCCCTAGACCGTGTTGATGTGTGTATATAAAAGCGAAAGGTCACTCACTCACTCACTCATTCATCACGAAATATCGAAAACCGCTTGACGTATAAAGATGAAATTTGGCAGGGAGGTAGTTTATAGTTAGTAGACGTCCGCAAAGAACGGATTTTTGGAAATTCGACCTTTAAGGGGGAGAAAGGGGGGGAATTTATTTGTATGAAAATCTTATTCCTTGTGTTAATAAACTTGAAACTTGGTACGAATACTTATGTATGGAAATTATAAACTTTGTCATTTTTAGTTTTTCTAAACTTTCTCCTAAAGGAGGATTGGGGGGTGTCAAAGTTTGTATGGTAGAATTTTAACGCGCGGTCTGATTAAGTCGAAACTTAGTATTTATGCTAAAAACTGAAAATTAATAAAAACCTATATCAAGGTTTTTTGAAAATTTACCCCTAAGGGGGTGAAAAGGGGTATTCATTTTTACAGCGGAGGATTTTACTGTGCGGCTTGATTACCTTGGTATAAATAATAGAAACGTTACAATAGACTTTTCAAAAAATATTATCTCGCTATATGCTATGGGGGATGAGCAATATTGCATTATGTTCGTATTCTTCTATAGATTACCGCAAATTGTAAAAAGGCTAGTCAAAAGGTATTGCGATAGTTACGGATTTAACCTTTTAAAAGATACTATAGCTTTATGGATCTAAGCAGTCAATCTTAACATGTCCAGGGTCGACGGCGCGATGTGTTCCACGCACGCCTCAAAGAGATGTCAGCAATTGAAGGGGTCAGTAAGAGTCTGACACGCAGCGGGAGAAGTCATTTGATGATTTCCCAACCAAAAAAAGAAAAGGTTGTTTTTGAGATAGGGCAATAAGGGTACGTACATTAACCGTTGTCGCTACAAGAAAACAGTATTAGGAGACTGTCCTTAACTTTTTGAAACATGTTGATCTGCACTCACAGATTTTGAAAAAAAAATATACAGTCAGCAATAAAATGGTCAATTTTCACAAAAGCTTTTATGATGCCAGTCGATCCTATTTCTTATTACTAGGGTCAAAACACTATATCGGGCCAATTGAGGTTTGAGTACAAGAATGTCTGTCTGTATGTTACCTTTTCACGCCCAAACCACTGAACGGATTTCGATAAAATTTGGCAAGAAGATAAATCGCATCCTAAGGTAAAACATAGGTTACTTTTTGTCTCAAAAATAATCCTAAAGAGGGTGATATATAGGTTGGCAGGAAGGTTGGTTAAGGCAGGTAGTTAGTGGACCTCGAGGGCGCGAGGCGAGTGGCTGACGCAGCGACATTTGGAGCTGCGTCGCTCACAGCTTCGCGCAGCCCTGGTGGCGGAATGGCAGGACAGGCTTTCATGCCCAACCCGAAGCCAAGCCCCGTCACCATCGGGGCGGTCCGGCCAGTGCTCAAGCGCTGGCTCGGGAGAAGGCACGGCTCCCTGTCGTTTCGGGTGACGCAGGTGCTCTCGGGGCATGGTTGCTTCGAGAAGTAGGTACCTGTGTCGCATAAACAGGGAGCCGGACGCTCGGTGTCATCACTGCGTCGACTGTCGGGAGGATACGGCTCGGCACACGCTGGCAGAGTGTGAAGCTTGGGAGGAGCCGCACCGTGCCCTCATCTCAGGTGTCGGCCGTTGTCGACTCGATGGTCGGCAGCGAGGAGTCCTGGGACGCGGTGGGAAACAGTCATTTCGCAGAAGGAGGCTGCGGAAAGGGAGCGGGAGATTGCTTCCGCTAACCCGATCCGCAGCAGACGCACCGGGCGTCGGCGGAGGGCGGATAACGCCCTCTTCCAGCCCCCCTAAACGGGTCCAGGGGCGACGGATCTGGGGAAATCCATCGCCCCTTGTTTATTCTGTAAATAGGATATTGGAATCACTTTTACAAGTAATCTTAAAAAAATAATTAAAAATTACCTAGATGAGTTCGGCATTTCCTATCTGACTACTCTGAGAAGAAAGGTCGAAACAAACTCAGAGCTCACAGTCTCTTTTAAAGTCCAGACATAATCTTGGTCAGGCCATATGAGGACCATGTAGATTAGTCTGAAATGGCCTTTTGAGAAAAGAACCACACAGATTTGAGTGGACCTATCCTGTCAGTGCAAAATGAGGCTTAATGGCTCTCGCAAGTTTGGATGAAAGTCCTTAATTTTTTGTGCTACAAACTTAACATTTGGCTGTGAGGTAATTAATAGTTAGTAGACGTTTGCTAAGAACGGATTTTGCGACAGGGCCGGATTAAAGAGGTCTATGTCTCTCGCAAGTTTGTATGATTCTGATTTTTTATTTATACTGCCGACCTGAAATTTAGCAAGTCTAGAGTTTTTGAGTAGGAGACAGTAGCAAAAAAAGAATTTTGTGACAGCCTGTATGCAATCTTTGTATTTTTGTACCTGAAAATTGGTAGAGAGATAGAATATAGTTAAGACATGTCAGGTAGGAACAGATTTTACGACAGGGCCGGTTTAAAGGAATATATTCGCTTTCGCAACCATATGTGTTCAACAAACATTTAATGATGACTTATAATACAACAAACTGAAAATATAACTAAATTAAATTCAAACGAAGATATGTAAAACTATAGACTAAATTTTCGAAAACCCCCATTTAAAATCTTTATTATTACCACTATACAGGGTGATTGGAAGCTGGGTGCAAAGCTTTAAGGCGAAGATAGTACAGACAATTTAGAACCATTTAAGCCATGGTTGTCTTAGACGAAGTCTTACCATTTTTTTTTAACCTAAATTTTATGTTTTTTTTTCGAATATTCCCAAAATTATTAATTAAAGTAATGAGTAAGCAATCTAGCAAAACAAGTTTCAGGCTTCTTTGTCGTTAGACATTTTGTTTACAGACATTTTAAGATCACAAAAAAAAAAAAAAAACATAAATACTTTTTGTAAACCTTATAACCTTAAAAAAATTTAGTCCAGCTTCCAATCACCCTGTATAACCACGCGGACGAAGTCGCGGGCAACAACTAGTAAATTAATAAACAACCAAACAAACTCATTTTCGCATTAATAATATTAGTTAGGATTTATGTTATACTTTTACAATTTTTAAAATCTAATATCCATAACACTATCCGAAATTAACGAATAATCCAAAATCATATCCGAAACCGGTATAATATTATTTCTATATCCGTATCCAGATCCAAATTAATCCAAAACATCCCTAGTAATAAGCAGTCGAATAGGACAGTGAGCAGTAAGTAGACACGTTGAACCGAGCGTCATCTCGCACGCGCACGTAGTTTCTACGTGCGCGTGCGGCAAAATGCCTGAGACATTTTCTACCAGTCGACCTTAGGGTGGTGCAGAGACAAAACATAGCAGGTGCAACATAAGTGATAGATAACTTGTTAATTAATACCTACTAATACATAGATACATACATATAAACCGAATAAACTATGTTCTCTCGTCAAATACTAAACGGCTGGACCGATTTTGCTGAATGATATATCGATAGATTCGTCTTAATTACGAGTGTTACTTACTGGGTATATTAAAATTAAAAACAAAACAACAACAAAATGGGGGATTTTCGGCGCCAAAATGTATGTTTTAAAAAAAATAACCGTTGTGTCTTAGCGTGGACGTACTGCTACAACCGCCCGCCGCCCTTTCGAATCATTGTAAACAAAATTGTTAGCTCGCAAAGGAATTTTCACAAAAAAAAAAACAAAACAAAAATCATTTTTTTGCCAAAATAAGGTACCAGAAGGTTGGTAAAATGTACAAAATTGTTCTCTTATTCTGCCTTTAATTTCGGCGTGCAAATATAAAATAAACATACATAACATAACATAACATCACGCCTTGTTTCCCCGAAGGGTTGGGCAGAGGTGTATCTGTAGTAGGTACACCCACATTTCGCCAGTTATGTTTAAGTCCCATGTAATAGGGGGCGAGCCTATTGCCATCAACCGGGCACAAATCTAGACCCCGGGCTGCTACTGAGAAATTCCAGATGGAAAAACCCAATAACACTTTGCCCGACCCGGGAATCGAACCCAAGACCATGCTCAGCAGTAGCGCTTGCGACCACATTAGACCAACAAGGCAGGCAGTATTTAAAATAAAGTTACATTTTATTTAAATGTATTATTGATCAAGCACGTGCAAGCTCGCTTACGAATGCTCGCAGTCTATACCTTAAACGTTGTTTTTTTGTAACAATTTGCAGCGTACTGGCAACATGAACACAGAAGAAGTCTCTGGCGCTGGAGAAACTCTGTGTAAGAAACGCTACAAGGGCATTGAGAACTTCCTGAAAAGGGTCGCTTTTAATTTAGGTAAAGAATGTATCTATTTTCACATTACACGCTCACAATAGGGGGTTAGTACAGTATACAAAAGCCTTTAAGCGAGGACAAGCTCTCATTGATACCATAATCGCTAAGCTTGGAGATTTTTCGGATGCTTTAGCAGTCGGGATTTGTTACCGTTGACTATTGGAATATTGATGATCCAAGGTACGTTGGATATTTGTTTTAATATATTGTTTTGTACCCTTTGCAGTTTCATTATGTTGAAGGTACTGGCTAATCCCCAAAGTTAGATGCCATAATTACATCCAGATTGGCGTTAGTATAGTTTTGTAAATTCTCTTTTTGTTTCGACATGTTTCCTCATGTGATCTTTTTTTTTTGGTGGGAAATCATCAAATGACTTCTCCCGCTCTGGGTGGAGCGAATGGGCGTGTCAGACTCTTACTGACTAAAACCCACCCATGTTCCTTCTGTTGTCTTTGCAATGCCAGGGGCCACGGTATCCCTTTCAGACTTTCCCGCAACCCCGGCAGGCATCGGTCCCATCGGACCCTTTCAATTGCTGACATCTCTTGTGAGCCTGCGATTAAGATGCATGCCCAGGTACTTCTCAGACTCGTGGTATGGGAGTTGACTGCCGTTTCACAATTATGTTTACAAGATTTTATTTAACTTGCAATGTTTGTATGTTAGTTTGTTTGTTTAGGCTGAATCTTGCAAGCTGAATTAAAATCACTTCCTCGTCTTATCCTACGGAGTTGATTTACATGTTGGTTCTGTTCTAAATTTGTGTTTCCATCTGGATTTGTGCCCGGTTGATGGCAATAGGCTATTAGGTACATAGGACTTAAACATAAGTGGCGAAATAGGGATACCTCTGCCTAACCCTACGGGGAATACAGGCGTGATACTGATAACCAAAATTATATTTAAGTATTTTTCATTTGAATGCAGTCGATAATATATGGTCTCCGTCACGACACGTTTCCACTGAGTTTTGAAATGATGAATATATCAAGTAAGAACATGACTCAATAAATCTTTGTTTATTATTTTTATTATTCTTAGCTCGAAACGCTGTTATTTATCTGATTTTACGGACATCCATTAAATATAAATTATTCATCAACATCACACTCGACTCACTCTTTTTAGTAATAACAATATTTATAGTTTTGTAAAAGGAATACTGAAATAAGACAGAATAAGCCTTTGTTTTTTTTCCCGACTACGGCGAAGCAAAAGGTAGGGTTCTTAAAGTTGAGTTGTTGAGAGTTTAGGGTGCTAAAGGAAATAAATAAACATAAACAGGCATAAATAAAGACAATAAAATAACCATCCCAATAATTTATATTCACGCAACGTGCGTGCGACAACTCCAGCACAGTATAAATAAGTAACAGTATAATGTCTTCATAGAAAACGGGCGAAACGAAGCGTTTCAAAATCTCAGTGTACTTAGACTAGTAGTACGCAACAGTCTCGAGTGCACGGCAGTTACGGACAGACACGGAAGGTTTATCTACCGAGCGACTGTAGGTAATTATTTAAAGGTCGCTGCTCAGACATAATACTGTTACTTATTTACACTGTGACTCTAGCGCCGTTCGTCGGCAGATTTTTACCCAAAGCCACGCGCAAAAACAATGTATAAGTAGGTACTGTACGTAAGAAATTTCCAAAAAACGCATTACTAGTCTGTACATTCACTTAACGATTCCCCAAAGTAGTCAACAAAAATAAAGCAAATATGAATTAATGGCAAGTAGGTACAGCTAATAATAGATATCTACCCACACATACACACACACCGCGTCCCCCGCTCGTCATCGTTTGCCAAATATTGAGTATAGAGCAATATTTCGTACGAATTTCGCACGCGTCTCGACTTGCTGTTGCGAGCGTTGTTCATCGGGCTTTTTACAATTTAATGCTTCTTTTACTAATACATTAATATGACCCCTGTAAAAATTCGAAAAGCAATTTCACACACATAGTCATCGATTTCGATGATGCCGTATTTAATCTATGCAGTATTTACGTACGCATTTTACCTATAATTTGAGTTAAATTTGGTTTGCGCCGGGCCTGGGTTTTTTTCCATACTTTATGAGCATTGTCCTTTTTGTCGACAACCTGGGGCCTTGTTGTTGCCCATTAAGTTTATATTCCTAGATATCTCTTTAGGCGTTACCAGCTTCAAGGGTGAATCCAGTTGAAGATCTAGGTTGAGGATAAGGTCGATATTAGATTCATCCGCGTTTGGTCTCGGGTTATTAGGCTTAAAATACATTGCTGAGATGGTTCGCAAGTGCATCAGCTTTGTCTTGTTCAGTTCTAATCCAGCTTTCTAATTACGCAACATATTTTTGTAAACGATGAAAGACAAATCTGGTTTCATTTTGACAGTTCAACAACATTCATTGCGTCATTTACGTTGCTCTGCAGTTTTTTTTTCGAACTTACGGAGCAATGGATTAGCAATCTGTTTCAAAACGATTCAGATTCGGATTGATTTTGCATTACGTAATTAGGGTACTGGTTCCGTTTAGGTTCCGAAGGGATGGTTTGTGGTGCAAGGTTTCGGTTTTGCAGCTGTGAGATTTTCCGAATACGTATCTAGAGCGAAACCATCTGCTTCAGTAATATGGATCTATAGTTCTTTAATAGCTTTATTTAGTTCCGTTTTGTCATTTGGATCCTACTTGTGTGCCTTAAACGCCGTAGTCTTCTTATTTCCATAATTTTTGTCAGTAAAGTTTCCGAGTATACCTACTTTATTTTGATGTGGATTCCATCTTCGACCAATTCGCGAAATGAATACAAATCTGTGCGCTTGTTATATTTATAATTTGAGGTCACATTCAGTGTTTAGGACCGTGGTGCCAATCGTCAGTATTACTGGAACATGAGAGTTGGCGTCTAGCTTGTCTCTATGTGGTGAAAAAACCTTCCCTTTACATTGAAAAAAATCGACATCCGGTAGTTTGGTTGGGTCTGTGGTAGAGTTTGTCCTGAGATAGTTTTTGTCTATACTCTTTTTAAGCTCTTTACCACTTGTATGAGTAAGTCTGGCCCAGGGAATAGGATATATAATAATTACATGTAGAGCTAGTACTCTTTGATCACCAAACTCTTTGATCACCAAGCTGTAGATACTATAATATACAGGGTGTTTGGTGCATCGTGTGCCAAATTGAAATGGTCGACTGAAAGGATCATCTGCTATCCTTTCAGACCCCTAAACACCTCTCATGACCTGTGGATTTTTAAAATCGTATTTATTGTTTTATTAAAAAAATTGCCAAATTTTACATTAAAATACAAGTTTTAAAAAAAGTATAAGGCGTAGACAGAAATTAAATTTACTTTAGATTTGTATTGTTTTAGATTACTTTTAAATGCAAAATTAGTGACTTTAGTCACAAATTTCATTTCAATTTATCTATTTTAAATTAGTGACTAATGTCACTAATTTTGTATTTAAAAGTAATCTAATCGATAGCAGATGACCTCTTCAGTCGACCATTTCAATTTGGCACACGATGCACCAAACACCCTGTATAACTGAACTCATAGCAGAAGCTCGTATACTAAGTCCCAAATCACAATAACTACATTTTTATCTGTTTTAGGCAACACACAATCGCAAACTGAAGTAAAAATTATATCCTGTATACCGATAGACGTCACAGACTTGCAACAAAAGATAATCCATTTAGAAAAGCAACTAGAAGACGCCACCAGCGCTTTACGACCGAGCGTACGATCCGAATCTAACAAAAGTCTGAAACTTAACAAGTCGGGCAGGCAGTCCGTCAACACAGCGATCATAGAATCTAACTTTCCTACCTTTACAAGTGAAGCGATATCTTGTAAATCATTAGATTGTGATCGATGTACAAGTCCAGCATGTTTGGAAAATAAAAGGAAGTCTAACGTCTCGTTCTTATTAACTGATTATAACACGAATACGGAACCTGTTATACTCTCGAAAGATAACTCTGAAATATTACAA
This sequence comes from Xanthia togata, assembly GCA_963853775.1. Taxonomy (NCBI): domain Eukaryota; kingdom Metazoa; phylum Arthropoda; class Insecta; order Lepidoptera; family Noctuidae; genus Xanthia; species Xanthia togata. Next base: position 1,880,311 of record OY970802.1, on the reverse strand, counting down.
GGCGCCGACCAGGCAGTAAAGCCTAGCAACATGGATCATTACTACACCCAGGAAGTCCAGCGTTACAACAAGGATAATTACTATACCCAGCCAGTAAAGTGTAACAACAAGGATCATTACTATACCCAGCCAGTAAAGTGTAGCAACAAGGATCATTACTACTTCCAGGAAGTAAAGCCTAACAACAGGGATCATTACTGTACCCAAGAAGTCAAGCCTAACAACAGGGATCATTATTACACTGCACCTAGGATGTGCGAACCAAAAACAAACACCCTACGACAGACTCTATTTAAAAAGAAGAAAAAGAACAATAAAAAAGTGACTTCGCCATGTGTGTACTACGCACATACTTGTAGTTCTCCTTTCATTAAGCCTAATTTAAGTGAAGAGAAACCAAAATTCAACAGAAATGACGTTATGAGTCGTTCGTATTTGGCTGCAATGGTCAGCAGGCAATATAAACCTGAAGCGTTAGGAGATAACATATCCCTACAGAGTCAGTTCTCATCACCTATCTGCAGGGATGTGCAACAACACAGCGAGGGCAGCTGCCCTTGCGAATCTGATATTTGCTCGTGTTGCCACGGTCCATTTCACAACATCGACGAGAACGTCAATAAACAGAATAATCTTCAGACATACATGCTCCACCAGATGAATATGGGTAGTGCTTTCTATGATAAAAATCAATACGACTTAGTACCAGTAAAGGAAAAGCCGGTAAAGATTAGAAAAGACTTAGAGAGGCCAAGAAAAAAAGAACAAAGCCCTCATATTGACATGAAATGTTGGCCAGAAAATGTCCGCACAAAGTATTGTTACCATTCATTATACCCTCTACCCACGACCAACTACTATACTGCGCGTCCACGAGCTGAGTATACCATCAGTGAAAAACTAGACAGCTATGGCAGAAAAACGCCCGTCACATACAATAGAACAGAACCAATTACAAGAATATTGACAAAGCGGAGAAAGGAGATTTATAGAAAGGAGCGGTCAATAAACATCGAAACATCGAAAAGCTGTTCTATTGACTTTGGAAATGCTTATCCAAAAAAAACTTTCATGAAACCCAAGAAACTAGAAAGTTTGCAACCGATACCGGTGGCCAAAAAAAACGCCGAATGTTTGACCACTGTTATAAATAATAGTGAGTGTCAAACAGAAATGAGCAACATCGAGGTGAACTCGGCCGATACTAAAACAGAAGCAATGTTAAATCAAATCAAAAGTATACTTCAATCTGTTCTAGCAGAAGTTAAAGTCTCCAGTCAAACAAAAGGGCTCGTTATTCAGAATAACCAAAAGAAAGATGCAGTCGTTCAAAAAGGATCATCACGTAACAATATGCAGGCATCTACTTTCATGAATAGTATTACGTACAGCCCTTACACTATGAACCCCTGTCCCTATGTTACGTCGTACTCGCGACAGATGAACCCCAGCCAGTACTGTTGCCCACAGGGAGGAATGAAATGTTTCCACAACTTTCCTGTTTTCATACAAAACCCAGGGAGTCGACATGTATGCTCCAGTTGCTACCGCAGCTCTCATGTAAAACCTGGTGGCATGAAGCAAGCAACAACGACTGCAACCAACACTGAACAAGTAAAAGAAGAACACAGTAAAGAAACTGAGAAATTAATAAAGGAAATCTACAAATCCATGGCCTTAACCATGGATTTTCCAAACAAAGACACTTCGCTAAGCGAATATGATGAAACGGAAAAATCTCTGCATGGTTTTACAACACCAATAATTTTGAAAAGTGAGCCAAAAAAACAACCAAAACTAATTAAGAACGTAGTGCATGCTGTATCGGAATTATTTATGAAGAAAGACATGATAGACACGTCAGATACCTTTAACACAACCGTTGAGAGCAAAGTACCATCTCATGAAGCAAGCATGCGGTCTCACGCGGTGACCAGTACAGACACAGAGTTTAGGATGAGGATGGACAGGCGTGAGAAATATTTGCGCGCTAAGAACAAGCATCCCGTAGTGCCTGAACTCGAGGAAAAAACGTTTCGTGAAGTGATGATACAGAACACCAACAGCGTCACCGAGTCGGAGACATCGAGCAGCGAGCCCGATACTATCGTTGGGCAGGTGCACAAGGACGTCCCGAAACTTAAACATGTAAGCGTTCGCACACACTACTACTAAATCAGTCTTATTTTTGTGATTTTGATTATATCTATTTTAATTAAATTACAGAAAAGAGGAAAGGAAAGCTTGTTTACCAAGATGTTCAAGTCAGTAAAGCTGTTTAAGACGAAGGAGAAACCAAAAATAAGGGTTGAACAAACTGAGAGCGAGGAAGAATCCACCGTCGACTCCGATGACTATCAGACTGTATACAGCCAGAAAATAGAGAAAAAACTGAGGCACAGAAGTCGGCCGCACAACCTGCCGAAGCGTAAGACTCATTCAAAGATATCCTATAATAAAACTTATCAGAGAGACAGAAGCCCCGAGAAAAAGAGGTCACCCTATATGGAGCAAGAGTACCGGAGGTACTGGGACGAAAAGCTCATGTTCCAGAAGAATAGACCAAGGTACTCCTCAGAGAGGCAGTCTTCCGAGCGGTTAACTTCTCAAAAGCCTTCTTACTACCGAACCTACGAGGCTAGAACTGCGCTCGTTCAACCTATCACGCCAGTTCCAAAAAATGTACTGAGTATAAGCAGAGAAAACGATAATGCGAAAAAAATTAACGAGAGATCTGCATCCAAGGGGATCGCATGGCTCAAGAAACATAAGATGGGTATCCATTGTGGCGAGCAATGGAAGAAGTTTGTACTTGAAAGTTAACGCATTAGATATTGGACCGATAAGTGTCGTGTAGTTTGTGATCTGTATTTGTGAGTGTGCATGCCTTGTGTGAAAAATTACTAATAAAAATTTCAGTTGTTAATATTTTTATTGGAACATTTTAAAACCAGTTTTATAGAAAATACTAGCTTTTGCCCGCGGCTTCGCCCGCGTGGATGTCGGAAATTATCCCACGGGAACGTACTAAAAGTATACTATCGTATAGCACTTCTAAAATAAAATAGGGTCAACGTCAACGGAGACAACTTGATGTCGTGCAGGCAATTGACAATCTCGTCAACTGCAATCAACGGAAGATCGATTTAGGAAACACTCGACCGAGACCCACAGAACACTAATTACCCTAGGTGGGGCGAGACATCGGAGCTCCTGACCTCTTATAAAAAAAACCGATCGAACCAGAACTGCCGGTCGATTCTGTAAAAATCTCACCGTGAAAACTTGGGTGAAGTGAGTTTGTTTTTGCTTGGAATTGACACTTGACAGCTCACTCCACGCTCACTTCACCGAAGTTTTCACGGTGAGATTTTTACAGAATAGCACCGCAGAACTTCGACCAATAGGTACGTTCGATTTTTTCGTGTATTGCCCATGGTCCACCCGCCTGGTTCACCTAGGTGGACTATGGGAAATATTTTTCCCATAGTCCACCAGAAAGTCCATATTATGTTTTTATCGTAGTATTACGAATGAATAATATTGATATTCAATTGCAAAGCCAGTTAACAGATATAGAAACCGCGCGTTTGGTCTATTTTAGCTACATCCACAGTATTATGTCGTATGGCATTTAACTGTGGGGTCGGGCTGCTGACATAGAATCCATCTTTGTTTTACAAAAGAGAGCCATATAAAATCTAGGTCGTCGCGAGAATCTCTCAGGTAACTATTTAAAAAGATTAATATTATGACGGTACCTTGCCAATTCATTTATGCATATATTATGTATGTGAGAAAAAATCTACATCTTATTGATAAAATAAGTGATATACATAATTTTAATACTAGAAATAAAGATAAAATAGATCAACCATTTTTCAGACTATCTAAAGTAAATACATCTTATAAGGGGTACTGTGTTAAATGTTTCAACAGAATACCTTGTGATATATTAGAATTAAATTAAAGAAAATTTAAAACTTATATAAAAAGTACACTTCTTAAACAAGCATAAGGGTGTGTCCAAACATAAAGCGGCATTCGAGCGCGGCTGCCGCGCGCGGCTTGCCGCGCTATGATTGGACGATTGCCGCGCGCGGCAGCCGCGAGCTACCTGCCGCGCGCGACGATCGCCGCGAACGGTGTTAGTGTTGGTTCGCCAGTGGTTGTGTGTGGACGGACGTATTTTATCAAATAAAATGGATAATGAAACAGCAATTCGTCTTATTGAAATTTATGGCTCCCATAGTCCATTATGGGACACTAGACGTAAAGAATATCACAATAATAATGTGAGAGAAGATCTATGGGATGAAATAGCAAAAACGTTCGTACAACCAAAAGCAGCTTTAAAATTGAAAATGAAAAGTCTTTTGAGTTCTTATAGAAGGGAGAGAAACAGAGAAAAAACAAGTAATGTCACCGGTTGTGGTAAGTTTAATCTTATTACATTTTATAACAGTAGGTACTTATTAATAAATCTCTGGCTGTTTACATTTTCACTATACTAATTCTTAATTATCTCTAAACGCGTGGACCGAGTTACATGATTCAAACTGATAAAATGGTTTTAGACCTAGACCTTTTATTTGACACCGTAATCGTTAAGATATCTCAACAAACAAAAAATCTAATTTTCAAGTTACCCTCGCGATTATCCAACATGTATGAAATGCGTAATTCAATTCTTTAATAAGACACAAAATCAGCTTATGTTTTAGTTATTTTAATGTTCTTTTTTCTGTTGCAGGTAGAAACAAGGCCTATAAATCTAAATGGTTTGCTTATGAAGCATTTAGTTTTTTACATGACAGGAATAACCCTATTGATGCAGTGGTAAGTACCTATTTCTTTTATATTTTTATTAGACTATAGCTTTCCGCCAGCGGCTTCGCCCGCGTGGTCTGGTTGTTTTTTATAAATTATAACCTAATGTTACTCAGTGAAGATGTAGCTTTGTAATAGTAAAAAAAAAATCAAAATCGGTCCAGTAGTTTTTGAGTTAAATCGTAACAAACAAAAAAATCTTTCCTCTTTTTAATATTACTTTAGATGTAACGGCCATATTATACATACAGCCCGCATACTGCAAAATCTATGAGATCAAATAATGCTAAGGGGCTGTTTATTAATTTTGGCCATTTTTAACCTAAGGTTATGCAATTATTTAATATCTTTCTTGCCAATCAATTGATCCGTTTGTCATAAAATATCTTGACAAAAAAATACGAATATCAGAAGGAGTGGTAATAAATTGATTTGGAGTAAAGGTAGCTGTTTCAATCGTCGAATCATTTGTTTTTTTTAATAAAGAGTCTCTGCGAAGAAAGTTATGCAAGTGAACAGTAGCTAGAACTATGGTTTTGGCTGATTTTGGGCTTAAAATCATTGTACTTCTCAATACTCTAAATTTTGCCGACATGATTCCAAAAGCATTTTCTACTACTCGGCGTGCTCTTGATAGTCTATAGTTGAAAATCCTTTCTTTTGACCCTTTTGGATGAATTCCTGCAAATGGTGTCATCAAATGTGTGCTTAATGCAAAAGCTTGATCTCCTAATATTACATATGGTATTTTAGTTATGTAGGGTATTTGTAAAATTTCTGGCGCTGGTACATTAAGTTGATTATTTTCTACCTTTCGATACAATTCGGAATGTTTATAAACTCCTCCATCTGAAATTCGACCTTGGCTTCCTATGTTAACATACATAAAATTGTAGTTTGCGTCTACTAATGCTAATAGCACGATACTAAAGAACTTTTTATAATTAAAATATTCAGTGCCGCTACGAAAAGGAGCTTGAATAGTTATGTGTTTTCCATCTAACGCCCCAATAGTGTGCGGAAAATTCCATTTTTCCTCGAAGTCTTTAGATACTGCTTTCCAATCTTGCTCTGACACTGGTAGCTGAAAAAAAAATTAATAACGTTTTATTTATTTTGTTTCAGGATTGTGGCTCACCCTCAGAGCCGGGTAATACAGAACAAGCTATTCCGGAACAAGGCATTTCAGAACAAGGCACTTCAGAACCAGGAACTTCGGAACCAGGAACTTCGGAACAAGGCACTCGAGACCAAGATACAAATACCAAGAAGCCAAGAAAAGAAATGCCCGCTAACAAGAGGACATATCAAGAGTCAGAGTATGATGCTGAAAATCAAATGATAGAAGAAGCATTAGAAGTAATGCGAAAACAAAATGACAGTAGTAATGATCCTTACGTTGCTTTTGGCATGCACATAGCAGCCGAACTAAGAAAATATGATGCCACTATGTTTACGAGAGTCAAACATTCAATAAGTACTATACTATACGAAGCTGATATGGAGCTCCTCAATCAATCATCAACACAAGAATATAACGCTGAAAACAGACGAGGATATTTCACTTCACAGTTTACCGATCTTGACTCATCATCTTCTAGTAACATGGGTACTGGCCTTACGCAATTGATTCACGATTTAGACACGGATGTAGATTAATATTGTGAATTAGTTGAGAACAACTGTGATTGACGTATGATGATTGTGTTGTATTTAATTACTACTTAATTATGAAAATAAATAAATAAAAAATATAAATTAAAAATCTGTAGTTTAAAATATTTCACCAAATAATAAAAATAATATAAGTAATAAAGTTCATAATAATTTACCTGTACCATGTCCTTAAGAGCTCTCACTATGGCATCGCACACTTCTGGAATTATTGTTGATATTGTTTGCTTTGATACGTGAAACGTGTATTGTAGGCTGGAATAGGAGTCTCCTGTAGCCAAATAACGTAACGTTATTGCAAGTCTCTCCTTCGACGTTATTGCCGTTCGCCAGTGAGTATCCATTTTTTTAATAAATGGTTCTACCAATGTATGTATGTGTTCGAATTCTTCTAAAGATAATCTTAAAAACTGTGGCGTTCGGTAGTTGATTTCGTAATAGATCCCTTCCAGATTCTTTGTCCTTTGTTGAAAGAGTGGTCGCATCCAACACTGCCTTTTTTTAATACACTTTCTTTTATTCCTTCTTCTACGTAATTTACGAATAATAAGCACAGCAACAACACACGCGGCCGCTTTCATTGTAGTTTGAATACGAAATAAAGAGCGCGGCGTGTCTCGGACATGCCGCGCAGCACTGCCGCGCAGAAGGTTTAAACTAGGCGCGCGGCAAATTTGTGTCCCGCGAATGCCGCGCGTAGCTGCCGCGCACCTTGCACGCCGTGTTTGGACACACCTTAATACAAATAAGAGGATTATATTCAAGATAAAAATGCTTGGAAACATGCTGGTCCTGCTCCATAGGACAATTCAGAATCTAGACAAAATCGAACTGGTTGCCAATTTAATTGTATAATATTATGTTTTATAACATTTATTTTATATTCTGTGGTTACTTGAATTCACACACTGACTTATTATTAGTATTACTTGTAAAAATGTTAGGAATATCGTACAATTTTACAATGTTTTTAATATGTGAGCACCATGCATCTATCACATAATTAATTTATTTCATTCCTTCATTTTTTATTTTTGTTACCTATCGTGATAAACTAATCTTATTCTAGGTGCATCATCGTCTTCACATATAATTATATAATTAGTTTATACAAGATATTGTGAAAACATTTTAAAAGAGTAAGAGTGGAGTTTCTTTCCCATTTTTCTCTCCGAAAACTACCTTTTGGAAGGGGACTAGAATCAATTATTTTTTGTAAATTTTGACGTTAACGATACGAAACCACAAACGTTACACCCTTAATATTTTAATTGTTACCTAACAAATCACAAGCCACGTACATTATTTAATCTAATAAAATCTGCATTAAGAAATTTCAATCCTGTAAAATACCATTCTGATTTCGAAAAAGGAGACATAAATGCCATCCAAGAAGTTTACCCGGGGATAGAAATACGCGGATGCTATTATCACTGGCATAAAGCTTTATGGCGTCAACGCAAACCATTAAAACTAAAATCAAAAGGCCAAACGAGGATAATCGGTCTCACAGCAGCTCTTCCTTCTCTTTTACCAGCTGAAGCTATGTTGGATGGCTATGAGTATATAAAAAAACGGAGACAACACACGGAATATGAAGAAAATAGTATTTTAGCAAAATTTTATCATTTTTTGGGGACACATAACGTATTGGAGGGGTTTGGGTTTCATTCAAAATTGAACAAAAACACATAAACAAAAACACAACTATTCTACTCAGGCTATTAAATGTCCTGCCCGAAATTAAAAATCTAAATTCAAAAAGACGAAAAATTTACATCGTAAATGATGACTACATTACTGGTAGGTATTCAGATGCAACTCGTATCCGGCGAAATTACTGTAGGAGAGGCTTTGGAAAAACTCCGTTCACACAACACATGACATGACACAACACATAAAATTAGAATTGCATGTATGACACAACACATGCAATTCTAATTTTATTTCAATTTTTGATGGCAAAAGGCAAGCCTATATAATTAAATTAGTAAACTTTTTTTTTAATGTCTAACGTATAATTTCCCATAGTCCACCTAGGTGAACTAGGCGGGTGGACCACGGGCAATACACGGATTTTTTATGTGCGTGTGAACTGAGGGAAGACACTGGGAATTTGCGAAATGAAAATCCTAGGATTTAGTAGTAGACTTAAAACAATTGTAGAACGAATCTGGGAATTTGTAAGCAAATATATTAAAAAATACAATGTGCGTGTGAACTGAGGGACCACACTGGGAATTTGCGAAATGAAAATCCTAGGATTTAGTAGTAGACTTAAAACAATTGTAGAACGAATCTGGGAATTTGTAAGCAAATATATTAAAAACTACGACCCATAAAGTGTGGTCCCTCAGTTCTCACAGACGATCAGCCAGATCTCGGAAAGAATCTTAAAAAAGAACGTTTTTGTGATACAGACATTTAGTAAAGAATTTGTAAAGATATTTAGGTACTAAATAACAGACCACAAAGCATTAAAGATAAAACAAATTATAACGACTTAACTGTGGTCCCTCAGACCGCATAACAAAGATAAATATTTTAGTGAATATTACTGAATAACATTTAAAAAACCGATCTTTTTCTACATAAACTTTTAGTAAAAGTCTTAAAACGTTTTGTAAAAAAGAAATGGAGCAGAAATATCGAAGCATTTTGAAGATAGCGATGATTAAAACTGGTCCCTCAATCCTCACCTCCACTGACATATGTGCGTGTGCTAGCTGCTAGACGAGAGGAATATCAGAAAGTCTAGTGTACTTCACTTTTAGTAATAAGTTTTTACTAAATAATAGGTATCTAAAATTGTGTATTTCTGACCTCTTAGCTGAGATAATATTATTTTTTTAATCCTATGAAAATAGATAAAGCAGTGTGACCACACAATAAAACAAAATGTAGACAGTACTATTTATACTTTATTTATAATTATGTCATTATTTAGACAAAACGAAAACAAGATTGTACGGTTAATTTAATGCTTTAAGTGTATTTAGTAAAAAGTAGATTACAAAATTAACTAATCACTTATTATAATAGTTTTATTTAAGTAAGTAACATTTGGATGTAGCTTAATGAATGGAAGCATATTTGTTGGTCAGTACTTTCAATAAGTATATGATGTTGATCATCATAGCAAAAGAAACGATCATTCATAAAACAGTGACATCGGTAATGGCCAAGACCGCCTGGAATTAATGCTGGAATGAATTCAGATGCGCCCATGATTTTGTAGGTTTTGTTCATTACTGTTATGGTAACAGGAACATTAGTAGATAAGATAATTTTTATCAGTGCCATTCAAATCGAATGATATTATTTTTGAAAGCTCGTAATTGTAACTAAATTGGTCATCACAAGTGGTACAGTTCCTGTTTCCTTCATCGATGTTAATTGCCTCTTCTAAAATACCTATGCCAAATATTTCAATAAAATTTATATTTAAGGGTAAAAACGCAATGTCTCTTTTGATTAAGTTTGATTGGCAGGATGTATTTAAACACTTTTTTATGAAAGTTGCACTGAAAAAATATCTTAGAAGGATATGTTCAAATATATGTATATGTGATATTCATACACTGGCAATCATAACTAATATGGTTTCCTTTTTCATTTAATGAGCTAAAATATTGTGCAGCAATTTTTGCTCTCATTAAATAAATGTCATCGTCTGTAGATTCAATGTCGCAGAGGTTCTTTATATACTGTGGAATTAAATCTTTGTTAAAAGTGGCCATAACGTCTCGAATATTCTCATTTTCGTTAAATCCTGCACTCAAACAGTACATTACAGAATCGAAACCACAAGTATTCTTAAGAGTGACATATTTATCATTTAGTAATACTGAACGACACAAGTTACCATTTTTTTAATAATTTTACAATATGATTTGTTTTTTATCTTTATTCATTTCAGCTTCTCTCCAATTTTCAATAAAAGAGGGTTGATCAGAAAATATTGAATCCGCATTAAAATATCCAGTAGAAATATTAGATTTAACTTTTTTGGCGTTTTTTTTTTTATCTCGACTTACATTTATACGTTTTATCTTTCTCGAGCGTTTTTTGTGTGGGATTACTTTATTCACTACATCTTCACCTAGGTCAGCAAGTGCATTTTTTATTATTCCATCTAAAAAAATGGAATATTTTTTGATGAACTCGTCGATTCTATATTTTTGTACTTTTGTTTTAAAAACTAAGTGTTTTAAAGTTTTAAAGTAACTTTCTGTACCTGACGATGATGGTACTTTATTTCGGAATCGAAATAAGGACACGATAAATTTGACACATGACACCACAGTGGAAGTCTTAATATTATTCTTCTTAACGGTGGAATGAATGGTGGAAAATAGTATAAATTTTCATTACATTTTAAGATCATGTTAGCTTGATTTTTTCTTTTTACAGTTGCAAGAATATCTTCGAACCAAAGTGAAAAAGTAAAATCCTCAGTAATATCATCAAATTTGTAAGTTTCATCCGATTTTTTTCTTTCTGAATCTAATTGGTCAACTTCTTCTTCTACTCCGTTTAATAATTTATCAAGTCGTAATTTTGCTTCTTTGCAGTCATTGTCCATATCATTGGTATACTGACCAAGGCAAACATTAATATCTTGGACGGTTTCCTTTACAGTTACATAATTTTCACAATGCTTTAAAAATACTAAACAGCGTATGTAAAAATACTTTATCCGCACATCGATATCAGATTTAAAACATGCTAAATTATGGAGTGACTTGATGAAGTGACTCGTATCAAGGCCTCTGTGAATTGTAGCCGTCGAAAATGTAAAACAATTGTATTAAATAACTTTTTGTGGAGTTAAATAACGCAAACGCCTTATAGCAAGCGGAAACCAAAGCCGATGAATCGTCCGTTATGATTTCGTGTGGCGGATTATTTACGAACGTTGAGCTGAGCTGATACACATTAAATAGTTATTTGTTATACAAGAGTGCAAAGTTGCTTTTTAACCGCGTGTTCAATTTTGATGACCGAGCAAGCGAAGGATTCTAAAATTGAATCACGAGCGCAGCGAGTGATTCAAAATTAGAATCCTGAGCGTTAGCGAGGGAATCAAAAGAGCACGAGGTGAAAAATCTTTGCACTCGAGTGCAACACGTAACTTTTCATTCCACCTCAGCGAGGAAATGACTAAATGCAAAAAAAAAAACGTTTACAATCACAAGATAGGTACACTTTAATTTAATTAGTTTTTTAATTTAATTTGTTTTTTAATTGAATTTGTTTTTTATTTTTAATTTGTTTTTTTTTTTCATTTAATTTAATTTTTATATAATGCATTAATTTTATACTTTTTGCTGTGCCCTACACTACAGGGTCCGTAATTGTACCTTAGCATTAAGCCATTGTAACACCTTAATACCCACATTATGGAATGCAAATAAAGATATGAATATGAATATGAATATGAATACTTTTATTTCAGTTTAGGTATTAATTACTACATTATGACAGGTAAGTATTACAGAATAATCTTTAAATTATAACAAAATAATACTAAGGTATAATTAAGAAAATTTTAAAGTAACGTTGCTACAGTTATTTAAATTGAGTGAAAAAATGTAGCGTAAAGAACCGCGTACAAAGCAAATTGAAAAAAGAACACCAAGAAGGTTCCGAGTCTGAGTTTTTAACAAATTAAAAAAAAGTTGTATGATATATTCGGCACCATAGAGGTAGCAGTAAATAGGTTTAATGTTTTTTTTAATTCACAAACTTAGTGCACACGATGTTCTAAATTCAATTTACTTTATCCTCTAGAGAATAAAAACGGCTTTTCCACTCAGATACTGAAGATTAAAAATACTCTTTCCGAGATGGTGGGATGAAAAATATTTTTTTTTGATGAGGATAATTTAATTTAATGTTACTTCAAGTTTGCGTTCGGAAACAGCTTGCTAATCAACTTAGTTATTTAAAGTTACGAGTTGCAAAAAAAAAGGTATAAAAAACTAGGACTAATCTTCCTTTAACTATTCCGATATCACTGTTTTTTGAACGAGCTTCTTTTGCTATGATGATCATTATTTCAAAATTATTGTAAGTACTGACAAAAGTATTATAATAAGTGATTAGTTAATTTTGTAATCTACTTTTTATTAAATACACATTAACCATGTAATAGCAAGGTATGTTCGGAAAAACTTAGCACTTTTCAAAATAAGAAGCGATTTCCATAATATAAATACACGTAGTAAACATGAAATTGTGATAGCTACCCAAATTTAGGTTAGGTTAGCTAAAACTAGTAGGTAAGTCATTTTGTTATAAACAGTATTCGATTTTATAACAAGTTGCCAAAGTCGGTTACAGAACTTAGCGATGGAAAGTTCAAAACCCACATCAAACGTGTCCTTATCAAAAAAGCATATTAAAAGATTACCTAAAGACTACGTTGAAGACAAGGAAGTTTGGCAATAATTCGTTCTGCACATGTGGCTTCCCTGCTTCCTCAATAACGGCATTACTATGTAAATGTCAATTAACTGCTCCCAAATTGATGATTATTTTATTTTACAAATTTTTTTTTCCTTGACATAATCTTTTCGTCAATATTCTATATTTTTTATTAAATTAGATTTGTTACAGCTGTAGTTTATTCATTTGGTTTAAATAGGTTTTTAATTTTATAATTTTATTTATCTTTTATATAGATTATCTTCTTTTAGATTTTGTGAATGTGAGAACATTGTAGGCTTAACAGACTTGTAGATCTGTCGACCATTTTCTATCTTGCTAAGTACCTGGTACTTGTTGATAGGCCTGCACTGTCCTCTCATACCTATTATGTAACTTGAATAGATTGTAAATACCATTTACTGTTAAAAGAGTAATCGTGGAATTTCTTGCCGGCTCTTCTCCATAGGAAACGACCAATTGGAACCGTGCACCTAGCTTCTGACGTTTCATAAATGCCCTTGTAGGTTTACGTAAAATAAAATATTTTGAATTTTGAATTGAATTGAATTTTTCGAATTTTTATGTAAAAAAATAGGCTCATCGCTTTAGATTTTGAAATAATATCTGTTTTGTTTTTTAATTTACGTAATGTAAACAAACAAATAAAATAAATAATTATTGAAAAAATCTAAGTCATTTAAGTATGGGTTCATAGAAATATCACTGTTATAATATACTAGGTACTGCTATAAAATATCTAATGGACTTCACAAAAAATAATCCCTGCGCATATGACGTCACGATTTCTATTTGTGATCATGGCGCACAAGGGACTGATAAAATCGGTGTTGCGCTAGGGATGCGCGAGATGAGATTAGCGTACCTATATGAAAAAGCGTATGTGTAAAAGTGATTCCAATATCCTATTTACAGAATAAACAATTTCATTTCATTTTATATCGAAATTAGACCTGACTAGATTTTATTTTCGATTCTATAGCTGGTATAGTGTGGTTTTATAACACTGAATCTTATAACTGGTGTATCCAGATACCAAAAGATGCAAAAATAATATAATCACATTAAGTTAAAGTTCCACATGAATTTTAGTAAGGATTTATCGATATTATCCATCATACGTCACGTCACTAGCGGTCACATATAGAAGACTGGCGTCTGAGAACACTCCTTCCACTCATTTTTATGGTTCCGTACCCCAAAAGAAAAAACGGAACCCTAAAAATCAACAAATATAGTAATAAAACATCCAAATTCGGTAAGTTAGCAATGCAATAAGTAAAATAATAAAAAACACTTCTCAATCAACTAATTACGCCCGAGACCGGTTTGAAGCAGGTGGGGGCTGAGACTACGTCATCGAGTACAGGCACGATCGTACAAAGTGAGCAGCTGACTCATAGCGATAACGGCATTGTCAGTGACGGACGAAATTGTGACATTGTATGTACCGACACCGTACCTAGTCCTATGAATGATGATAATGATGGGTGGCAAAAAGTAGAACGGCGCCGGAAACAATTGAAATATAGGTACACGGGCAAGTCGGGTGTGGCGAGAGACTTGGAGTTTAACTTTAGGGCCGCTGAAAAGAAAGTACCTTTGTTTATTACGAATGTTCACAGCGAAACTACCAAAGAGGATATTATTAAATATATTTACTCGAAAACACATGAGTCTGTGTCACTACATAAAATCAATATCAATAAGCAGACGGATCACAGTGCGTTTAAATTTTTCGTATCTGAGGCGAAATTATCTATGTATTTGGATGAAAAGCTTTGGCCTGAAGGTATAATTTTCAGGAGATTTGTGAATGTAAGTCACAAAAGTATGAACAGAGCTAGTTCTGGATCCGGTTCAACTAACAACAAAAATGGATAAACGCCCTTATAGATTAGCAAGTTTTAATTGTAAGAACATTAAACGTTCTGTTGACGGCGTCAGGGACTCAGGGACCTGTGCCGCTCTTGTGATTTGATCGCCCTGCAGGAAACATGGCTTCTACCAGATGAGGTGCCGTACTTGAGCTCAGTCAACAGTGAGTTTGGGTATACAGGTACCTCGGCAGTGGACACTTCGGCGGGAATATTACGCGGGAGGCCGTTCGGTGGTGTTGCCCTCCTCTGGAGGAACAGTGTTTTCCTCAATGTGTCAGTGCTACGGTGCGATAATGCTCGTGTTTGTGCAATTAAAATCATTACAAGTGATCGGCCTGTGATTGTAATGAGTGTGTACATGCCTACAAATGTGATGGAAAATCTACCGGAATTTACGGACTGTCTTGGGTCGGTGAGTGCTATAATAGATGAGTACGGTGTAGAATCAGTTTTTGTGTTGGGAGATTTTAATGCCAATCCTTGTGAACTATTCTACAACGAACTTATACATTTCTGTAGAGAACAGGTATGGACTTGTATAGATGTTGATTTGTTGGGACCACACTCTGATACCTTTACTTTTATCAGTGACGCACATGGAACGTGCAGTTGGTTGGACCACTGTATTGTTACGCAATCAGCAAAACATTCTGTCCTAAATGCATTTGTAAATTATAACACCTTTTGGTCTGATCATTTTCCACTGATTATTGAATGTAATTTTAACTTATTAACACCAAAAATACCTGATAAAAGTATACTAAACAACAATGTGTTATGGGGGGACAGAACGGATGAACAGATTGCGTTTTATGCAAAAGAATGTCATAGTAGGCTAAGATGTGTTGATTTTCCCGTAGAGTTTATAAGCTGTGGAGATGGATACTGTAATAACCCAGACCATGGGCATATTCTTGATAGGCTTTATTCTGACGTTGTATTTGCGTTACGAGAGGCGGCTCGGGAAGGCACACGTGCGGGGAGAGGTGGGAGTGGCCCACGCATTGCTGGCTGGAATAGGCATGTTGGCGGGGCTCACCGGGAGGCTAGGTCGAAGTTTCAAGTGTGGCTGATGTGTGGTAAGCCAAGGTCTGGGTGTATATATGACGAAATGTACCAAAGTCGAAAAATATTCAAGTCTCGACTTAAATGGTGTCAAAACCATCAGGACCAAATCAAAATGGATGCCCTTGCTGAAAAACATAAAAATGGGCACTTCCGTAGTTTTTGGAAGAGCACTAACAAAGTGAAAGTTCGGCCTGGACTACCGGTGTGTGTAGGGGGTGTGAGTGACCCTGAGGATGTTGCTAATATTTTCAGGGACCATTTTCGTGTACAGTCTCCAAGGGGACAGGCGGGGGCGGTGCTCGATGTTGAGATGCCAGACGGGGACTTACGGACTTGCTTCGTTGCCAAAGATGTGGCTCAGGCTATAAAAGCTATATCTAAGGGCAAGTCCCCTGGCCACGATGGACTCAGCATCGAGCATCTAGTTCACGCTGGCCCACATATAAATAGAGTCTTGGCAATGTTTTACACACTATGCGTGCGCCATTCGTACTTACCATCTGAGTTCATGAAAACCGTAGTAATCCCTGTAGTGAAAAATAAAACGGGTGATATTGCCGACAAAAATAACTACAGGCCGATTTCTCTTGCAACGATTATTGCTAAGGTTTTTGACGGTTTGCTTAATACACAGTTAGACAAGTACCTGGACCTGCACGACAATCAGTTTGGGTTTCGATCTCGTCTGTCAACTGAGAGTGCAATACTGTGTCTTAAGCACACCGTCAGATACTATACAGACCGAAAAACACCAGTGCACGCTTGCTTCCTCGATCTTTCCAAGGCTTTCGACCTGGTGTCATATGACATCCTGTGGGCTAAACTTGAGGGAATAAACGTACCACGTGAACTTATTAACCTTTTTAAGTTCTGGTACAGGCATCAGGTCAACAGCGTTAAGTGGGCGGGTGTAATGTCAGAGCCATATCAGCTAGAGTGCGGGGTGAGGCAGGGGGGGTTGACGTCCCCCTCCCTCTTTAACCTGTACATGAATGCCTTGATCGTCGCGCTCAGTAACCGGCATGTCGGATGCCGTGTCGGTGGAGTCTGTGTTAATAATCTCAGTTACGCTGACGATATGGTGTTGCTGAGCGCGTCGGTCTGTGGCCTCAGAAGGCTGGCGCGGACCTGTGAGGAGTATGCCCTTGATCATGGGTTAAAGTACAACGTGACCAAAAGTCAATGCATGGTCTTTGAGGCCGGTAAGGAACGTTCACTAAATTATCCACCCGTTTTTCTAAACGGTGTTGCACTCGAAAGGGTGGATCAATTTAAGTATTTAGGACATATAGTCACTACCGACCTCAAGGATAATGCTGACATGGAGCGGGAACGGAGGGCCTTGTCGGTGCGGGCGAACATGCTCGCACGTAGGTTCGCGCGCTGTTCGAGGGAGGTGAAGATAACGCTCTTCAGGGCGTACTGCACGTCCCTCTACACGTGCAGCCTGTGGGCGAGGTACACGCGTGCATCATACGGGGCCCTTCGCGTCCAGTTCAACAACGCGCTCAGGGCTGTATTGCGGCTGCCTCGCTACTGCAGCGCCTCAGGTATGTTCGCTGAGGCGCGCACCGATTGCTTCTACGCGACCATGCGCAAGCGGGGCGCGTCTCTAGTGCGTAGGGTGTGGGGCAGCACCAATGCTGTCCTGGCGATGATCGCGGACCGGATATGCTGCCCGTATATACGGCACTGTTGTGATAGGCATGTTGCCGTCAGCAGAGCCGATTAAATATGTTTGTTTATGTATATTTTGTAGTTGTGTTGTGTTGTATTTTGTACTTATGAGCTAAAATTGCTTGAAATAAATGTATTTTATTTTATTTTATTTTATTATTATTACAGTAAGTATTCTAACAAATCAGTGAATATTCTCAATCAAACATGGATACAGTAAAATGAGTATGTAATAATTCTCAGTATAATACTTATACAAGTCACACGGACAAGTTACTTCACTAACTGTAAAATATTACTTTTTGCGTGAAGTCACCCAAAGATAAAGAACCCCGCTGTAGTTTCTGTAAAAGTTTATTATATTTTTGATCAAAATTAATATCTACAGCCTTTCTGTTTTTCCGTTTTTTGTTACAAAAGAGGGTTATTTTAATGATCTCGTCCCAGTATTCCCCTTCGTGGCGTAATTTGAACAGAAACAAAAACAAGTTAGGATTTTTAGGAATCTGAATATTCACGCGACGGTGCCAACCTTCGAGCGCATTTGTTGTTCATGTTTTTGACCCGCACAACTAAGTACTGACGGAGATATTGTGGGATACATAACACATGGATACATGTGGGTTGTTGTTCATGTTTTTGTTTTGTGTTTGTGCGTTTTGTTCATGTTTATAAAAACACCTTCGTAAATAATTTATTATTTTAGAACAAAGATTACCATAAAAAAGGTTACAGTGAGTCAACCTTAAAATATAGACATATGCTGTCGGGGACTTTTTTTTAGAACTTTTAAAGGGTAACAATTCAGGTTATACATGATTTTTGCGTAACTTTCACAGTTGACGCAGCCTACGCAATGGAAGCTCACAAAAGAAATATTTTTTCAAGTTTTTGCAACATTTTCATTGATGCTCCGCTCCTATTGGTCGTAGCGTGATGTTATATAACACTGGTCCACAAACCTAACTGTTCCCTTACAAACTACTTGCATGGTGCGAATGGGACCAAGTGCGAATGGGACCAACTGCGAATGGGACCAACTGCAAATGGGACCAACTGCGAACGCGGTACGAAGTGCGAAAAACCCGTTTAAGGGCTCGTATTTAATTTTCTAGCAATCATCTGCATCAAAATGGAATTTTATAAGATTCTACAGTTTCTCTAGATGAAAAAAAAAATGTTTATTTTGTTATTTTTAAATGAAATTATTGGTGTTTGAATTTACGAAAAAAAAAAAAAAATTGTCTTGTTATTGGACCTGTGTAAACACGTAGCAGACTGCCCTTTTTGCTTGGACGCCCACATATAATTACTGTGTGTATGTGTATTCTTGTGACAGTGAACAATATAACATTATCTTTCTATTACATGGGAGTAAAACATAACTGGCGAAATGTGGGTGTACTATAGGCACCTCTGCCCCGGTCGTTCTCAGTAGTTTGGTTTATTTAGTCCGGTCACCGGACTGGTGAGACTTTTCGTCTCAGCAGTTCGTGGATGTAATACGACCGGACTATTGAGCCTGATAGTTCGGTATCGATATCGGACCTGCATAGCTATTCACAACTGTTCGAAACGCTTCCGTACCGAATCGAACATTAATAAATGTTACTAAAAGAGGAATGAGAGGAATGTTACTAAAGGCTGTTCACAAAGTGAAGGGGTCCGATGGGACCATTGCCTGCCGGGGTTGCGGGAAAGTCCGAAAAGGATACCGTGGCCCCCTGGCATTGCACAGGCAACAGAAGGAACACGGGTGGGTTTTTAGTCAGTAAAAGTCTGACACGCCCTCCCGCTCCACCCAGAGCGGGAGAAGTCATTTGATGATTTCCCAACCAAAAATATATAATACATCGTGCAAATTCTTTTAGCGGCGTACTTTTCTCACAAGAGTATATTAACATAGGGTAAATACGCTAAACGTCGGCCCCCTTACGGATTTTCTAAGTTTGGGTCGCTCTGGCTCCATCAGTTTGCAATGAAACCGACCTTATGCTGCGGTTTTAGTCAGGTTGATAAATCTATTTTATGTTAATAGACATAGGATTGACTTTTCTACTAAAATCAAAAAGTATTAAGGTTTAAATGCATCGAGAACGAAAAAACCCTAAAGTCGGCCATTTACGGCCCATGGTCGGCCGCGTTTTTCCCAAATGTCGGCCGGTTATAGGGTGTTTTAAAGTAAGACAATGAAAAATATTATTAATATGATTTATTTTGACAGGAGAATAATATCACACTAAGTATACATTTGTACTCGTATTTGTTTAATTGTAAATAAAATTTGTGATTTGAACTTTAACAATGTTGCTATAATTAAATAACAAGTTCAACATTACAATAAAATTAAATAAAAATTAAGAATTTAAAACAGAAATCAAAGGGATTAAAATAATACTTAAATCGATCGTTACTGCATAATTTTCTTTCTTTCCGTAAAGGCCCTGCATGTCCCTGCTCTGTCATTGTAGGTACCTTAAATTAAAAGTATTAAGCGAAGACGAGCTTAGTATCTAAAGGCAGCTTTTTGTCCCATGCAGGTTAATAATAATTTAAAGACTTTTAAGTTTTTTATTTTATTTATAAGCTTTTAAACATGGGTTTAATAGATAGCAAGTTCCAAAGAACAATTTATATTTGTATCCCAAACCATATTATTTTAGCTATCATAAATATGTTTTCTATATTGTATTATTTTATAATTAATATCAACTCCTACATCAAAACTTAAGCTCTTTATAATACCTATTAATAAATTATATTAATACATATTCAATTTTGAGAAAATAAGTTTGATAAATATATAAAAAATGACTCCCGCGCAATCAGTAAAAAAATACAAAAGTAATCAGCCTGTATAGTGACGCTCGAATTCGAGGCTGGCCGACATTGCGATCTTTAATATTTCTAAAGTCGGCCCCTGTTTCCTGTACCTTATTTCTCGAGATTCAACTCATATCATCCCTGCCGGTATTTGGCGATTAAACGTAAAATAGATTTATTTACTTAAAAGCTTTGCAAATTCTCCTGTTATGGCAAAGGAATTGGTAGAATTGCAGTTTATACAACAGACTGCACTTACTTTAAGTCGGCCCCGGTCGAGAATCCGGTTTCTAGCCGAAACTGGTATTCTAATGGCGGCCGGGTCGTTCTTCTTTATAACCTACAATTTGATAAAACATTATATCAATTTCGAAAAAAAAAATATAGACCTTCTTCGTCAGTATATACACTCGAGAGCAATGAATCCGGGTCACTTAAAGAATCCTAAAAATCTCTGAAACTAAAAATGCTAGGTTAATGCAATAAATTGTATTTAATAGACAATGTAATACTCCTTAAATGAAGGTATTAAAACTTCTTAGTTATTGTAAAGTTATATCATAAAAAAATAAAATTTGAAAAAGGGCCACTTTCGAAGATGGAACTACGAAATTACAGCATTTGGTTTTGCTTTTGTTTGTAATCTGTCATTTATGTGGGTACATAAACCATGTTGATAGTGCTCTATATTCATTATTCAAGCTGAAATTATGTCGCTTACGCCTGAAGAATGCACCAGAATACTTACAATGCTGGAAACCGGCCGGAGTCAGCGCGATACAGCCAGGACTGTCGGTGTGTCGCTGTCAACAGTACAAAGAGTTCTCCGACGTTACGAAGAAACTGGTTCTAACCTACGCAGACCAGGAACGGGCAGAACCAGGTGTACCACAGCACGAGAAGACCGATACTTGGTGAACACCATGCTTCGAAATCGCTTTCTTACAGGAACTGAACTGACAAATCAGTTTCGACGCCTCGGAGGAAGTAACCCAAGTGCATGGACAGTAAGACGTCGGCTTGCTGAATCTAACTTAAAACCCCTTAGACCTGCAAACGGCCCTAAACTGGAGCGTGGGCATCGTATTTCAAGACTAAGATATGCCCAGAGCCACGTAAATTGGAGTATTGAAGATTAGTCAAAAGTTATGTTCTCCGACGAATCAAAATTTATGCTCTACAAGCACGATGGAAGACACAGAGTGTATCGAAGACCAGGGGAAAGATTCAAGCAAGCATGCATCGAAGAAAAAGTAGCCTATGGTGGTGGGTCTGTACTTGTGTGGGCCGGAATTTCTTCTGAAAGTCGCACAGAGCTGGTGATCATAGAAAACGGCTCTTTAACTAGCGAAAGATATGTGGAAGAAATCCTCAATGATCACGTTGGTCCATTTATGGTCAATTTAGGTGAGGATGCTATATTTATGCATGACAATGCCCGACCTCATACAGGTAGGATTGTGAATGACTACCTTCAAGAGATGAACATTACTCGTATGGAGTGGCCAGCGCGCAGCCCGGATATCAACCCGATCGAGCATGCTTGGGACGAGCTAGGCAGATGCGTAAAACAACGAAACCCCCCCCAATCACGCTTCGTGAGCTCAAAATTGCTCTCACAGAGGAATGGGAGAATATTCCCCAAAATCGTATAAGGAACTTGGTGTACAGCATGCCAAACCGCGTAAACGCAGTAATGGAAGCACGAGGAGGCAATACGAAGTATTAAAATTCAAGAAAATCGTAATAAAGTTCAAAAATTTCATGTTTCCTATTTTTGTTTTAAGGAGAGATCAGCAGTTTTTTTCTTTATGTAATTTTGTGTTAATAAAATGTATGGTGACTCATATTTTTTTTACTTTCATTTAAGGAGTATTACATTGTCTATTAAATACAATTTATTGCATTAACCTATCATTTTTAGTTTCCGAGATTTTTAACATTCTTTAAGTGACCCGGATTCATTGCTCTCGAGTGTATATGTATTCTGATAGCAGAATTTCTATTCTATCAGAAAAAGTTGTTGGCCGAGAAGTTTACAGATTTTTATACAATTTGCAAGACCTGAAAGATGGATTCGACGAAAAAAATTACACCTCCGTCACGAAATCTTATATTTTATTCTATCGAATACTCTTCGTCAAATAGCTCGTACTTTTGTAATACATTAATTAACTAAAGGAACTTTTAGAAAACATATTAAAATAATATATTTATATTTATAAAATATGTTTTATTCATGATCCTACACCACTCTGTCACATTTTCTGCTAATATAAAGTATGTTTTTGCTATAAATAAATTTTTACTATCATTTACAAATAAATACAAATATCACAGACGGCAATATCATCAAATATTACAAATATAAATTTTCCAATGCTGCACAAGTCATAACAAAATATATAAGCGACCAAAACAATTTTCCTACCAGGAGACAACATCGTGACAGAGTAGTAACTTATGTGACAGAGTTGTTATTCTAGGGGATACCAGTCTGGGTTTTGGAATAAAATAGTATTTTTTTTCTAGAATCATTTATTTTGTTATACTTAAATCTTTAGGTATCAGTCTTTAACATTGTCATATTAAATAACATGCAACATACTCACTCGTCATAGTTAAATAAAATCTAGTCTAACTTGACAACAAATTAAAATTCCCAAAAACATAAAATAAAGTAATCATCATTAACAATAGCACAATCTAGCAAGACAATATTTAAATTTCGCAGCCAATGATTAAAAGTCTTACTTTTCGAATACTGACAGCGGCTCTTCGAACTGGAAATATTGTCTCTTTCCCTTTTTAATAACATTCGGAGCCGGTAAGATTTTAATCAAATCATCAAAAGGAACATCCGATACGTCATTCTCCACCAATTTAAACAGTCTTCCACTACCATCGACTGTTTTTAGGAACATTACCAAGACATCGCCTTCTTCATCGACGGTACTTTTTGCTACTCCAGCGTAAGTGTATTGGGTTTTCCTCTCGCTTCGTACTTTAACCAATACGTGTACTCCGTCTTTTATATTCATTGAATGAATGTCTTCAGGCTGGAGTGTTTGGTAAGAAGTACCGCAGATGGCAGTTTGACCAGTCGTATCTTGCGTTTTAAGCGTGGCCAAAGGCTGATCTTCATCGGATGATTCATCTAGCCTATACACAGTATCGTAAAAACTTTTTCGGGGCATCCCAATTGTGTTCGTAATATCAGCGAGCGTGAAATCCTCCACATCATGAATTATATCGTCATCTTTTTCGTGAGATAAGAACTCGTCCGCAGTATTTTCTTGTTGTTGGGTTTCAGGCAGAGGTCGATAAGTTTTAGGAACGTGGCAAGAACAGAATTGTTCACAAAAACAACTTAATACCCTATGGTTTAAGATTTTATATGGTTTAAGACGAGTTTCCGTGAACATTTGGTGGACTTGCATTGTTCCTTTCAGGGGCACAATGTTACTTGGAATCGTTGCTGCTACCTTTTCTACGTCTTCGTCTGTCACCATGAACAGTTTAATTTCGTTGGCATCTTGAAGTGCGGAAAAGAATTGGAACACATCTGCAATATCGTTTCCTCTAGCTACTATGGCATCAGCTTGGCGTTTCATTGTCCCTCCAACACCATCAGCAGCTCCTTTTCCATGCCCTGATTCAAAGAAGTTCCAGGATATTTTGCGAAACCCGTATTCTTCGAAAAACCTGTTTGCCATTAGGTAAAAGTTTATCTTTTGCTTGTACTGGGTTGCAGGTCCATCAGAGAAGAAGTGAACAGTTGTTACAGCAGGGTGTTTTTCTTTTAATTCCGACAGAATTGGATGAAGGTGCGCCCAAATCGCAGAAGGTCCATGGTTCTGATTGGATGACACTGTACAGTATGAAGTTACCTGTTTAGTCTGTGCTTCTGCTGAAAAATGGTACATCACTGCTGTATGCAGGGTGATTTGATTACGAGAACCACCGAAATGGTGAGACTGGACTTCAGAGTGATACTTGCAGGCATAATTCTCACTAAAATCTATATGTAATGCTACTTCACTTTCTGTCAGCCCGTCGATGCACTGTCGGTAAGCTTTGTATTGGTGTCTGATATTGTGGATATGCGTTTTGAAGTTTTGCAGCTCATTCTCAAATTTATAGATCACTTCTTCAATTGTGAGCTTTTCAGTAACTGGTACATTTTTTGTAATCTTTACCTTTTTCTCTGCCTTTTCTACAACTTCACTTTTCCTTATCCACTGTCGTAAGTCTACAATCTCTGTTTGGTTACTTTTATCATAATCTATGCACCGGTTCTTGCACTCCGAACAAACTCCTTTCATACAGGATACCGAATCAACAGAACAAACTAGAGATTCTAAGACTGCATTCGTGTCTTTCTGCACGATGACTTTATTCTTATGTAATGTATTAACCACATATGTAACATTTGCATGTAACTTACATAGGCAAGTATCTCTTCCATCTACAGTAGGTGGCTTCACATAAAATGGCCTATGTTTAGTGAAGTAGCTGTAGTGGCATTTGAGGCCACTATTTTCTTTCAAGAAGGCTTTGTACAGGTTTTTCATGGAGTCCAATAAAAATCTTTTCTGTACTTTCTTTTTTTTGTGCGTGACAGTCTCCTTCTTACCAGCTGTAGCTCTCGTTACATCATCCCGCAAGAAGAACTGACGAATCTTCCGTACAAGATCAGTATGTTTTGGTTGAACGCTCTTGTATGTTAAAGGTCGGTCTACACCTAATGTATCTCTTACCAATTCGATCTGCATTCTGGACTCTTTTACGATACGGGTTTGAAGTACCGATTGGATGAGGCGTTTTTCTTCTCGACTTTTGACAGTTTTGTATCGTTCTTTAATGGCATTAGAAAGAACGATGTACTTCTTTGTATTCTGACAATTGCTTTCATCTTTGTTGCTGCTGCTGCTGTCTTTTTTTGAGTTTCTGTGCAATCTCTTCTTATATTTTCGAACTTTCTTCTCTAACTGGTCTATTTTTTCTTGATACTTAATATTATCTCTGTATAACTTTGTTCTATCTCTTTTCACTTTCTTTCTACCCCTTGAACTACGAGTAGATACTTCAGAGGGAGTCGGAGTTGTAGAGTTATTCGTGGGGTTTCTGGTATTGGTGATGGAGCCGGCGTGTTGTAAAGTACCTGTTCAAGCATCTTTTTCTTCTCCCTTCTTTTTTTATTTCCTTCTTGCCATATTCGCTTTTTTATTCTATGTTCTCGCACGCTCATGTCAGCCACTAGCTTCTTTCTGGTATGGTATCTTTTTAAATCCTTGCGCTTTATTTCAGCTACCTTCTCAGGGTCATTTTTACGTTTCTCCCGACAACGGCGCTGTCTTTCTGCTGGTGTTAATGTCTTCTTTTTTGCCATGGTGGTATCTGAAAATATGAAATAAGTACCTAAACATTCGAGAAGATAGAAAAATATTTGTAACACTTTCCGTAGGAAAAATTTCCATAATAACTAGTGTATCTATTTCAGTATTTCTCGGATTCAGCATAAATAGAACATGAATATCGTTTATTTTACCCCTCCGTCGCGTACTTTACCACTCCGTCACAATAAATATGTGACGGAGTTGTCATGTGACGGAGGGGTAAAAATGTGTTGCAAAGTCGATAACATTTAAAAACTAACATAGAATATATAATTTACACGTTAGCCATCAAATATTTCTCATCACGTAAGAGTAGGCAACGAAAAGTAACAATAATAATTATATTTTGAATCAATTACTTACGTGACAAAGCGGTAGCCGAATAAACACACGCACCTCCTATCACAGCTTTCGGCCGACTGACGCGCTGTCTCTTGATCTCAGAGGGGAAATCGTACCAAAGGGGGAAGGGGGTCTAAAACTCCAATTGCAAGCCACAAAGACGAGCGGCTCAAACGCGTATTTTGAAGGACAACCCACGTGACAGAATTTACAAAATAAAACATCAGTTATTAGGAGACAAGTATTTGAAATTATATGAATATTTGATTAAAAGTGATAAAAAATAATGGTTGCTATTACATGATGGGTAATATATTTAGGAATTACAAGATATTTTTACGTTTTCAATCATCATATAATTTTTTCGAAATATTATGGATTATACACAAGCCGAGGTAGCGGGAGACACTGTGATTTGTATGAAATACACTTCTGTCACGCGGATATACAACTCTGTAACGTACTTTTTACAATTAAATTATTCAATACATATGTTATTTAATTGTGCACAGCCATTATGTGTATAGTACAGTCCATGTTGAAATACAATTAGGAAAAAATAATGGTTATTTCCTTGGTTTTTTTTTCACTGACTGGTGGAGACACCTTTTTGTAGGTTAAAAAGAAGAACGACCCGGCCCCCTATTTTTCCCTTAAACCAATACGCAAAACGTTAAACAAACTATCTCAAAATTTCAATTGAAGTTCTAATAATTGATTTGTGGAAACATGAGTACACATACATAGCATGCAAGTTATTAAATTACATTATAGTTTGAGATCAGTCATGTTTGGCCTTAATGGCGAACATACGTGTACGTTACCCCAGCAGGAAAGTGTCTCCTAGAGTTATATGAGTGGAACGTTTAATTGGTGCCTTAGCTGCTGTAAATGTGCCCCCACATAAAAAATGAGTGCCCCCTGTCGTTTTGGAAAAAAACGGAAAAAACGATTCCTGCTGGGGTAACGTTTTTCTAGCAGGAAAATTCTAAACGAATGATCGGAGAGAGAAAAATTGTGCATGGTCAGAGAGCTTATATAGGTGCCAAAATGTGCCCCCAAAAATAAAATCTGTGCCCCTTCAGGTTTTCGAGATATTGCATTTCCTGCTGGAGTAACGTTTTGCAGAATCGTATATCTCTAAAACCATTGCATGTGCCCCTGTAGAATAAACATACACGAGTAGCTCTTAATGTGTGCCCCTTAGTGCCCCAATTAGATTTAAGAAAATATTTATAGTTTTCAAGTTATCGCGGTTTTATGAAAACCCGAAAAAACATCGCAGCGCCTAAATGAGACAAGTTATAAGTTCGCTGAAAACTGTATTCGGTAATTCTTGACGCTAATAATAACCATACAAAGTTTCAAAACTGTTCATGCATGCGTTTTTGAATAATCTTGCTAAAAGTCACAACGATGGTGTCATAACTTTGACGGCAAAATACAAGAAACCGGCTCAATCCCAGATGTGGAGGTGTAAACCAAAATCTTGTGCCTTTAGTCAAAAATATATGGTGAAAATATTCAACTTGGAATGTTTCGCATTAAGTAAATATTAACAAAAAACCAAATTATGTAAACAACGGCTGGTTATCCGACCAAATTCGAATGACTACTAAAAAGCGACGGATTCATACATATCGATGACCTTCTTTATTGGACGTAATATACCTAAGCTGTTGTCCTACAGTCGTGTTCAAAAGTGTTGGGGCTAAAAAAAGAAAATTAAATGCACCTTGTGACCATATTAAATGAAACAGCTTGTTGATGTGCAACTTGCCAATAGGCAAAATGGGTGGCATTTTGCCTATTGACAAGTTGCTCCCTGCTTGGTATATATTATTGTTGTTATAGTTGCCATAGAACATTCTGTAAAAATCAAATCAAGTATTTAGCTATTTCGGCTAAAAAAGATACAGCCCTGTGACTGTGAAATGTTGAGTGTTGACGGATTGTGGTTGAGTCTCATGAATTCTTGTCATGATTTCTTTTTTTACATTGTTACTAGAAGTTATTAAGGGATTATATGTCATCAACCTAGCACAAGAAGAGAAAATACGTATTAAACAAAAAAGAAAACAAATTACTGAATCGATTTTGATGAAATTTCTACAGGACCAATCGGAAAGTATGTTCCTTTCAGATGAAAACTAACAAACTTGATTTACTTTTTTTTTTGTTTAAAAATAAATAAATAGGTAAAGTACTTAATGGAAAAAAACCAAGTACTTGATAACTGTACAAGTATTTTTAAATAAGTCAAAACAATGCCACCCCTACAACCAAATAATTGTTATAAAATGCTTAATACGCCACTTTCACCAACTTAAAAAAAAAGTAAACAAACAGTATCAGTGCAACCGCATGACTCAACGCAGTCCTTGGCGTCATAACTGCAACTGTTTACCAATACCTAGTAATCATCCAAACGCACTTCCTAGTCAATAAACACTTCGTACCTATTATTCATAATAGAGCGACGTTACACTGTCTCTGTCACACTAATACCGTACACTAGCTGTCTCACTTTCTCCAAGCTAGACAAAGCGACTCCTTGCGACACGACGTCAGCGGATGCCGCGGGGCCAAAGATATATGCAGCGGTGTGGGGAGGCGAAAAAAGGGAATCTTCTATTAATGATGAAAATCTTAGTGTTATTTTATCTAACCTACGGCTTATCAATAAATATATATACATAAAGACAAATACGGGCTTTTTATTTATACACAAAAAAGAGCTACCTCTTTTTCGTAGTAGGTATTCATCACACATTTCATGAACTATATTTTTTTAAACATCGGGAGCAAAGACCTGGCAAATATCTGGATGTATTTCTTTCGTTCACACATAAAATTACTGGATGTATTTTATTGAAATTTTATTTTAGGCTACTTAATCATGTGTAAAGTCACAGAAACAGCTAGTAGAATATAATCTAATAACAACTTTATTTTATTACTTTTCTACTTCAGTGTACTCAGGCACAACACATGTGAACCGGTTAGTGAGTAAAGTAAAGAAGGTCATCGATATGTATGAATCCGTCGCTTTTTAGTAGTCATTCGAATTTGGTCGGTTAACCAGCGGTTGTTTACATATTTTGGTTTTTTGTTAATATTTACTTAATGCGAAATATTCCAAGTTGAATATTTTCACCATATATTTTTGACTAAAGGCACAAGATTTTGGTTTACACCTCCACATCTGGGATTGAGCCGGTTCCTTGTATTTTGCCGTCAAAGTTATGACACCATCGTTGTGACTTTTAGCAAGATTACTCAAAAACGCATGCATGAACAGTTTTGAAACTTTGTATGGTTATTATTAGCGTCAAGAAGGACCGAATACTGTTTTCAGCGAACTTATACCTTGTCTCATTTAGGCACTGCGATGTTTTTTCGGGTTTTCGTAAAACCGCGATAACTTGAAAACTATAAATATTTTCTTAAATCTTATTGGGGCACTAAGGGGCACACATTAAGAGCTACTCGTGTATGTTTATTCTACAGGGGCACATGCAATGGTTTTAGAGATATACGATTCTGCAAAACGTTACTCCAGCAGGAAATGCAATATCTCGAAAACCTGAAGGGGCACAGATTTTATTTTTGGGGGCACATTTTGGCACACATATAAGCTCTCTGGCCATGCACAAATTTTCTCTCTTCGATCATTCGTTTAGAATTTTCCTGCTAGAAAAACGTTACCCCAGCAGGAATCGTTTTTACCGTTTTTTTCCAAAACGACAGGGGGCACACATTTTTTATGTGGGGGCACATTTACAGCAGCTAAGGCACCAATTAAACGTTCCACTCAAATAACTCTAGGAGACACTTTCCTGCTGGGGTAACGTACACCGAACATACATTAAAATTTCAGTAATAAAAGTTATTGTATTAGATTAGATAATAACAAAATAGTAAATGTCATTTTTGAAAACAAATAAATTAAATATATGGTCAAAGTTACGTAACAATTATTATTAAATGTCAATTAAAATTATCATCATAGGTACCAATAATATGTTGCTTTATTTATGTCAAAGATGTATTGGTTACTACACGGCATTAGATGTTGTCATTAATAAATTCTAGAATACTGTAGTATGCTTTCCCTTCTAGCAGTATCTTTAATTTATTTTTTAATTGGCGGACATTAAGCTCCTTCCTACTATTTGGGAGTTTATTGAAAATTTTAGGGGCCATACAGAAAACATGCTGTTTTCGATCTATGTAGACAGAGAATACTGTCTTCGCGTCTACTATGTTTGCGATCGACCATTTCTGATTGACGTGGAAATAAGTGTCGATTTGATTTGACAAACATGACAATGTCTAAAAACATAGTCCTGATGCACCTTTTTTGGGCTTTAAATGGTATGTCCTTGTCAGATGAGTTTCCCCAGAAAATGATTCCATATCTCAATTGTGAAGAAACCAAACCGTGATAAGCCGTGAGCAATGATTCGGTGTTTACGAGTAGTACTGGGACCAGTTAGTCCTTTAAACCGCCCGCCCCTACGTAATAAGTGCAATTTTTTGGGCCGCCTTCAATGGATTAAGGTATTTTTTCAAAAAAATTGCCAGAATTTCGCAGTTTTGCGAGCACCTTGGGTTTCAAGGTTGCAAACTTGAGTATAAACTACTCTCAGGGGACCTAACAACATATCATAGAATCGTACATGCGCGTTTGCGATGTTTGATGTCGTTATTGACTTGGCTAAAGATAAACGATGTAGTTGGAATGTCAGTTGTTTTTTGTTGTTTTTATGTTGAACTCTATAGACATAAAAGCGGCTTATCTAAACCTTAAGGTGGAGACTGACTTGCAACGTTTGTTTGTAGGTAATGTCTTCGTAACGCGTCAATGTAGCGAGCCGAGCCGCTCGATGCGAGCATTGCGAGCTTATATTTGCAATGGAGCACAAACAAAAATTAAGCATGCTTGAGTCAAGTGCTCGAAGCAAGCGTTCGCCACGTTTAGTGTAAAACGTTGTTTGTAATGGTATTATTCGAGACGAGCGCTTAGTTACAAAACTGCAAGACTTTCAGTATACTATAAAGTACTCTGTGTGCAAGACATAAGACGCGGCGAACGCTTACTTCGAGCACATGGCTCAAGCGCGCTCCATTTCTTGTTACAAAACGGCGTTATACTAAACTCAAATTCAAATTCAAAAGTCATTTATTCAAACTAGGCTCAGAATCAGCACTTTTCGAACGTCAAAATTACATAAGACAGTCCCCCAAAACGCCCACCCTTCACCACTTCCTAGTGCTTTTGCTGGGAAGAAGAAGTGGCGCAACAAACTCCCCAGCAGCACAGCTGTCTGTTCAGTTAGAAATAAATGATTCTATATAATAGTATGCAAGATAGTTTACATTACGCAAAACATAATTTAAATTATAAATTAATAGCCATATGACAGCTAGCACACGCCAATATACCAACCAAAAACATCGAGAACTATACTCAAGCAGAAATGAAAATAACTAAACGTAAACAATATTTAAAAAAGGAAAAAAAGCCACCAGACATAAAGGGCGTGCCCGCTTACGTATAGCTGTAACTAAAGTCAGGCCATTTTAATAGGTAACATTTGACGTCTGTCAGTTTTATCTTCATAGTGGGGTGACCTGCTTATAAACATCGATTAAAGTGAATTTCGTTGAGCAATAGGCAGCTTAAATTAAAGTTAATAAATGTTTTTAACATTTTTTATTAAATTAGTAAAGTCGAAAAAAACTTGTGCTGAATCCCGCGAAGTCAGTTTACTCCCGTCTCGAGTCCATCCACAAATAGACTACGGAATTTTCATTGCAACCCTTTATGATCGACACTTGTACAGTTTTTTCAACTCAAGTCAACTTGAGTGCGAATTTCTCCATTTCCCGTAGATCATCTATCACGTACCTGGAACAATAAATAACTGGTAATTAGAGCAAGGAGGGGGAGGACCGAGGCGGATTCCGTACTATAAATTTCGAGAAGAAAGAAAGAAAAACGATCAATGAAGGGTTCCGTAGTTGGGATGAATTTATCCCAAAAAGAAAATTAACATTGAAAAATATGATCTCTCATACATCGATATACGTCACGGACAACTCTGCAACTGCAAATGTAAGTTTGTAATAGCAAAAAAAAACGTGATAGAATTACAAATTAACGATTTTTAACTTTTTCCTTTACTTTTGCTGTGTGACCTTGCTTGCTGCTAGGTCAACGGGAAGTACCCTGTTGGTTTTGATTCATTTGCCAGTGTCAAAATATGTCGCATAAATGGCCTTTACTTTTATTGCGTGATTTAGATGCTTGACTTTTTTAGAGCTTCAAGGGGCCAAGTATTTGATATTAATTTCAACTTCATACCTCCACGCGTTCCTGACAAAAAGGGTCCACAGACTGACAGACGGACAACGAAGTGATCCTTTAAGGGTTCCGTTTGTTTTTCCTTTTGAGGTACGGAACCCTAAAAAGAGATAATGTACACAAACTAGTACAAAGTTGCCAAACAACTCGTATTCAAGAAATAAAAGTTAATAATAAACACTTATTCTCGTTTTCACTAACACCTAAATGTACCTAATGCCCGAATATTATTGCACGTTGGATTTTCAACTCTCGGCGCTGAGCCAAAAGTTACAAATCTGAGTGCGCTTTTGTTTAGACATTGCATTTAGGTGTTGCCCAGTGTTAGGGAAACGGGCGTAAACCCCGCCCAGTATTCATGAAAAACAAAAGTTGCAGCAATATGGTTTTATTTATTTATTTATTTATTTATTTATTTATTTAAAACTCTAAGACTATCCTTACAGGAGCTTAAACCTAATGCGATAGCTAGGCCTATTATTATAAAATTAAATGTACATTAAACTATATAAATATTTACAATTAAAACTCTAGACATATAAATGAACACAAAATTAAAACTAAACAATAATATCTTATTCTACACTTTAAAAAAATCTTTATTCCCATTCGTAACATAATACATATAAAATTACCTTTGCGAGTTCACTAAAGTAACACGAAAAAATGTCTAACCTATTCTGGATTTCGTTCACAGTACGAACTGCTTGCGTGAGAGGTGTTTTGGCCAGCAGGTTGGTTCTGGCAGTTGGCACAGCCAGCAGTGGCGGGCGCCGCCGCCTCCACACGTATCGGTCCGGAACAGAAAACCGCAAGCACTGCAGCACTCCCGGATTGTGTTCCTTGCCCCGGAGTAATTTAATTAAATATACGACGAGAGTGAACTGTCGTCGCACCCTCAACTCATTGTACCCGACCATCCCCAGTACAAACAGGGTGGGGTACATCAGCGGGTACAATGGATAAACCCCGTACAGCCTGAAGTACAAGTGACGCGTGAACTTGTTCTGCACGCGCTCCAGCATGACAGAGTACTTGGCTTCATGTGGAGCCCATATGACAGCACCATACTCCAAGTGACTCCTGACTAGAGCGTCGTATAATACCCTAATAGTCGTAATATTAGTGAACCCCTGTGACTGCCTGAGTACAAAGCCGAGGTTTCTGTATGCTTTCTTACATATTTTAATGATATGCTCGCGAAACGTAAGATCTGGAGTAAGATGTACCCCTAGATCACGCACTTGTGTTACTCGCTGCATCGGTACCGCCTCTGCTTTGTACTCATAGCGGACAGGGGTGCGCGCACGACTGAAGGATATTACCGAGCATTTGGATACATTGAAGTACAGCTTATTGTCATGGCTCCACTTCACCACTCTATCAATGTCACCCTGGAGTCGCTCACAGTCTGACTCATCCCTTACCTCGAGCAGCAACTTGAGGTCATCTGCGAACAATAAACATGAGCCATGTCTGACGACCTCAGGCAAGCTGTTTATCATTATGATAAATTCAAGAGGCCCCAAATTGCTGCCCTGGCTTACTCCGGACCTGGTGAAGTACGGCTTCGACTCGTACCCATTGTAGTCAACATACTGTTGGCGGTCTCTCATATAGCTGACAAAGAACCGCAGCAAGTGTGGCGTACATCCTACCTCTGCCAGCTTTCTTAATAAGACGTCATTGTCCACGGTGTCGAAGGCTTTTTTAAAGTCAAAGTACGCCGCGTCTACCTGTACTCCAGCGTCGACTGCCGGTATAACCTGTGCCATGAAATTAAGTAGGTTGGTGGAAGATGATTTAGTGTTGCTGGAAGCATATTCCAGACAAAAACCTGTATGCAATGTTGCTGCAACAATGTTACCTCTTTTCACCACCATGAATTGGAGGGTAACCCATACAGGGCTACAAGGTTCTTTTTGCGGGGGGCGCTGTTGGCAAACATTTGTGCAAATGTTTTATGAATTTTTAGAGAAAAAGATGGCGGAGTTAGTTCCGATTTTAACCGCGCGCCAAATCCCTGTTCAGCATTACATACACTTACCTATAAAACAACAGAGGCAAAGGCGCAGTGCTAAAATGCCAGAGCGCGTGCGCGTCCAAGATATCCAGTTTCGGTGGGAAGTCGAACAGCTCGAACGTGAGCGCCACGCCCGACAGCAGTGTAAAGGCCAGCATGCGCCATGCGTAGCGCCGGCCCAGCGTCCACTGGAACCAGGACACTCCCAGCCAGATCAGTGATCCTAACACGCCTGGGGTAACAGAGGGCTGGGTTGAGAAGACTGGAGAAGAGATACTTGAGGTCCTGTTAACATCAGCCTCCTCAAATCATCTCCCCCGTCCATATTTCCATCTTTGACAACAACAACACATACAACATTCATTTAATTTCATTTCAACATTTTCATCAACATTGTCATCATTAATTCAGTGAAAGGTACAGAATTTAGGGAAAGGGGAACAGAGGAGGAGAACGGGAGACGCCCCCCCCCTGACTCGCGACTGCCATCTCTGGTAAATTACGAACTTATATGTTCTAAGTACTCCCACTGGCCACTCGCGAAGGTTTATTGACATGACCACTTCACATTGTCAAGTGCTGTTGTAATGTTTAAAGGTATGAAACAACATAAGTATACGACGCGACACACAACCGGTAAGTTCATGGTGATAGTGAACTACACTCGAGAGCAATGAATCCGGGTCACTTAAAGAATGTTAAAAATCTCGGAAACTAAAAATGATAGGTTAATGCAATAAATTGTATTTAATAGACAATGTAATACTCCTTAAATGAAAGTAAAAAAAAATATGAGTCACCATACATTTTATTAACACAAAATTACATAAAGAAAAAAACTGCTGATCTCTCCTTAAAACAAAAATAGGAAACATGAAATTTTTGAACTTTATTACGATTTTCTTGAATTTTAATACTTCGTATTGCCTCCTCGTGCTTCCATTACTGCGTTTACGCGGTTTGGCATGCTGTACACCAAGTTCCTTATACGATTTTGGGGAATATTCTCCCATTCCTCTGTGAGAGCAATTTTGAGCTCACGAAGCGTGATTGGGGGAGGGTTTCGTTGTTTTACGCATCTGCCTAGCTCGTCCCAAGCATGCTCGATCGGGTTGATATCCGGGCTGCGCGCTTGCCACTCCATACGAGTAATGTTCATCTCTTGAAGGTAGTCATTCACAATCCTACCTGTATGAGGTCGGGCATTGTCATGCATAAATATAGCATCCTCACCTAAATTGACCATAAATGGACCAACGTGATCATTGAGGATTTCTTCCACATATCTTTCGCTAGTTAAAGAGCCGTTTTCTATGATCACCAGCTCTGTGCGACTTTCAGAAGAAATTCCGGCCCACACAAGTACAGACCCACCACCGTAGGCTACTTTTTCTTCGATGCATGCTTGCTTGAATCTTTCCCCTGGTCTTCGATACACTCTGTGTCTTCCATCGTGCTTGTAGAGCATAAATTTTGATTCGTCGGAGAACATAACTTTTGACCAATCTTCAATACTCCAATTTACGTGGCTCTGGGCATATCTTAGTCTTGAAATACGATGCCCACGCTCCAGTTTAGGGCCGTTTGCAGGTCTAAGGGGTTTTAAGTTAGATTCAGCAAGCCAACGTCTTACTGTCCATGCACTTGGGTTACTTCCTCCGAGGCGTCGAAACTGATTTGTGAGTTCAGTTCCTGTAAGAAAGCGATTTCGAAGCATGGTGTTCACCAAGTATCGGTCTTCTCGTGCTGTGGTACACCTGGTTCTGCCCGTTCCTGGTCTGCGTAGGTTAGAACCAGTTTCTTCGTAACGTCGGAGAACTCTTTGTACTGTTGACAGCGACACACCGACAGTCCTGGCTGTATCGCGCTGACTCCGGCCGGTTTCCAGCATTGTAAGTATTCTGGTGCATTCTTCAGGCGTAAGCGACATAATTTCAGCTTGAATAATGAATATAGAGCACTATCAACATGGTTTATGTACCCACATAAATGACAGATTACAAACAAGAGCAAAACCAAATGCTGTAATTTCGTAGTTCCATCTTCGAAAGTGGCCCTTTTTCAAATTTGATTTTTTTATGATATAACTTTACAATAACTAAGAAGTTTTAATACCTTCATTTAAGGAGTATTACATTGTCTATTAAATACAATTTATTGCATTAACCTAGCATTTTTAGTTTCCGAGATTTTTAGGATTCTTTAAGTGACCCGGATTCATTGCTCTCGAGTGTATATATCTATAAAACAACATTCAAATTGCTTCACCCCAACTTACCGAAGAACACGTTGACTTTCATATTGTAGTCATAATTGATGAACCCAGAGTACAGATAGCGCACGTGCGTCACGAAGTAGAACAGCGGCACTGACAGCAGGACGAACGTCATCAGTTTCGCCTTATTGTAGAATACTCTGCAAAGAACAAAGATAAACTAAATGGTCTGTGGATAAGCTATTATTGTCTGTATGCACAGTAGTCGCCAGAGATCCTAATATGACTCAGCGAAAAGATTTGAGTAGTCTTGTAAATCGTAAAAAATTGTGGCACACAGTTTCTGCTCAGGCCCTTTCGGGCTTAGGACCGTCAAGGATCAGTGTAGATTAGTCTGTTATCAAAGCGTGCTTTAGAATGCCGAGGACCAGCTTTCTAATTACGCAACATATTTTCGTAAACGATAAAGACAAATCTGTTTCATTTTGACAGTTCAACAACATTCATTGCGTCATTTACGTTGCTCTGAAGTTTTTTTTTTCAAACTTACGGAGCAATGGATTAGCAATCTGTTTCAAAACGATTCAGATTCGGATTGATTTTGCATTACGTAATTAGGGTACTGGACGGGACAAGCTACTCTGTTCCCAGACTTGAAGTGATGGGATCCTGAGTCCGAACGTCTTCATGGTACGTCTTAGTGAGAATAGGTACAAGAAATAATTTTGTAGTTATTTTATCATAAGTGTACCTGACGATAGCAGTGACGAACAGTCCCATGACCATGGAAAGCGCACACGCATAGTCCATGAACTCGGTGAACCACGTGTCCCTCATGTGGAATATGGTGGACCACACCCACGCGTTCATGCATACCTAGGTGGGCGAAATATAATGATAACCGCTTCTCTGACTGGTGACACGTCAAAAAAATTATTCCCTGACCCTGCGTCCTAATCGAATTCGATAGTCGCGCGTGTCGATAGCCCGTGTATGTCATATGCGCTCGCGCGGCAATCGCTTTCGGTCAGGACGCGGCCCACGTATCTCGGGCCAATAAGAGATGTACAAATAGGGCAATCCACGACGACGCGCCCCGCTCCGCGATTGCTGTACTGTAAGCTGTACTTTAGTACGGAGCGGGGCTCTGGCGCGTCGTCGTGGATTGCACTATCTATAACAATGTTTATGCATAGTCGCATCTCGTTTCGGCGCGAGAACAAGATAACGAGGACAAAATCCTGTCCCGCGCGCATGATAAAAGCAGTGGGCTGACTAGTATACAAGAATTTTATAACCACCATTTACTTCTGGTATGGACATCAAGCAAAATACTATAGTCTCTGTTATAGTGTTGTTAATAACATACTGAACTGAAAAACTTACCATAGCGAAACCACACCAGAATTTAATAAAAGTTGTGGCAGGGCCTTTTGACACTGGCATCCGTCGTATCTGCTTGAACATGTAAGCATTAGCCGCAAAGTTCAGCACGGATGCAAGGGCTGATGCGAATTCTTGCATGCCCAGAATTCGTATGAATGGCCACTGTGGAGAAGAATGTTCTGTCTCTTAATGTGTAGCCTAACTATTGTTTTGAGGTGAAAATATTGACTGGTTCATGTTGATTAACCAAAATCTATTTCATAGAGGGTTTGTGTTGTCTGTAACATATCCTATACAACTTAATTTAAAATATTTAATTTCACATCAAACCTAAATGAGCACTAATGAAACATACAATAAGGTGGCCTACCTACCCTGCCATGGAACTTGGGGGTCTCTCTGTCAGCTTTATGGAACCTTTTCACAGTAATCCACATGCAGTGGTAGCGACATTCTTCCCTGCAGGACCATCTTAACAGGCTGCTCCAGAAATCTTGCTGCAGTGTAGCTTCAGGTTTAAATGATTCACCATCTGTAAGTAGTTTTTCATTGAATATTAATTCATTATGTATTATTAATATTGATTCATTAGGTACTTGTTGGCATTTTTGTTTCGCCTACAGGTGGTTTTCCGGGCCTGAGAACTATTTCTAGAGGCCTTACATAAACTACTTGTGGTGCATAGTGCAGCCCAGAACCTATTCTAGCTAATATATTCTATGGTCAGAAATAATGGGGCTAAACAAGGAAATAGGAACACTCACTGTTGATACAATTTTCTCTTTCAACTTTATTCAAGCAGTCGGCATATACTCTGGAGTCGTCTCCGAGGCTGCATAATGCGGGAGTAAGTATTCCACACACCAGTGTGACTACGACAAAAGCTAGCTGCATGTTTTGGATTTGAACCTTTGTTTATTAATTCTACAGTAGAGATGTGTCCCTCACTCATGAGGTGCCTCGTTTGAGGTACTCGTGATCGCAAATTGAAAGAGTTACTCGAATTTCAACATTGAACCACCTCACTCGTTCACGCGTCCTCAAAAATTGACATTGACAATATTGACGCATCGCAAGTACTCGCGAAGTCAATGCTCGCGAGTGAGTATTGAGTGATTGAGTGAGCTTAGTGAGCGAATGAACCGACCTATGAGGATGAGTGAGGTAAGTTCGCGAAATTTTGAAAGCATAGTAAACATTATGAACTCTAAAAACATTAGCATCAGATTGGTAATAAAGTGTCATTGATTCGTTTATGAGCGAAAGAAAATTATGTGTGTGAGGGAGACGTAAAAATTGGAGTCATGAGTACTCGTGAGACGTCGCGCCCGTCCGCCTCGCTGCCTCGCCTCGGATGAGTTCGACTCGGGCTTGGCTCGTGAGGTGAATACAGCCGAGGTGCGATTACTCGCCTCAAATGAGGGGTACCTCGTGAGGACCTCACGAGGTAAAATGAAGTACTCCCTCAACCTCATATAAAAATGATGAGTTACCCATCACTATTCTACAGTTCGTTTTTAGTCCCAGACTAATTTGACAGGTGTATAAGTCAAACTACAAATCAGGGTTGCCAATCTTAGTAGTAGCAAACGGGTAATCGCTCTCGTATAAGTATACAAAATATGGTTGGACACGAAAAGTATTGCACACTTTAACATGAAACTGACGTGTTAATTTGGTGTCATTATAACGTGGTACTTCTCTCTAACTCTTTAAGAGATGGTAGTTTTCATAATTTTGTGACTAGGTAGTTCTACTACGGCACGCAAGATGGCATGACAACAGTGTGACCAACCCTCGCTCAATTTCCATGAGCAACTTATTAACCGATGAAATACATACTTAGGTAATAAAAACAATACAACGAGAAAATATTTCCTAGATCAAAACTCAATAGTATAAAACGAAATAAAAAAATCAGAAAAATAATTTCAAGAATTTATTTCTGTATGCAACACTACAACAAATTTAGAACAAAACAAACTTGGCCGCCGGATTGTTTGACTGCATTTTCCGCGTCTTGCTAGCTTTTATCTGTTTTTCTAGATTTTAATCGTCTAAAAGTGCTTTTTCCACCTTAATCCGTTGAGTAGAGCCTCTGCTCCTCTGGCCGTGCTGATTTTGTGCTTGTGTTGATTGTTAAAATCTACGTATTGAGACAGGACTCTGAGTATGTGACTACACTACCCGATTAGTACTACTTTTGTGTTTGTGATATTTTTATCTCATCTCATATCATGTCTAACAGAAAGTGTTGCGTCCCGGGATGATTAAATAGCTTAGGTAAGTGTTTTTTTTTTCATAAAAGGCCGCTGGGCTAAAACTATGTAAGCAGTTCAGCACCCATACGACAAAGCCATAATGGTCAGAGTACGCCACCCTTCAATTTCAGGTTTAGACTTTCAACTCCACTGACTTTTTTACTCTATTATTTCAGATTCCAATGCGAATTTGCATAAGTTCCCTTACCCAGCTAAGGATAAGGAGTTATTACATGGGTCTATTCGGTTGGTGGTGACATATATTACAACTTGAAAATGAATATATTTTCAAATACCGCCGTGTATGCCGTGTTCACTTCGAACCAAAATATTGGTGCCGGAATAATCGACTCAGCAAAGAAGCTGTACCAACAACAAACATGCCAGGTTAGTTATAGTAAAATATCTAATAAACACAAAGAATACATATTTAGAATAGTCAGTCTATTATTACCTACTGATAATCATGGGTGCCAAAAGATTAATCACACTAATATTATAAAGGCGAAAGTTTGTGAGTGTGTATGTTTGTCTCTTCTTCATGCTAAAACTACTGAACGGGTTCGGATAAAATTTGCACACAGATAGTTTATAATCTGGATTAACACATAGGATACTTTTTACCCCGATATTCCCACGGGATCGAAACTTATGCGGGTGAAACTGGGGTGCAGCTAGTATTTTTTAAATTATATTCTTATGGAAGCTCTATGGGGAAGGATGGGTAATGAATTGATAAATAACTTCTTTATCCGGAAGAAAACGGTTTGCCTTTCAAGACTAATATTATACAAATATTGGAATATATTATGACAGTGATATTAAAGTGTATTAAATATTGGTTGGACCTTCTTTCACACAACAATGGAGCAATGGATCAATGTTATTTTTTGCTCAGAGATAGTTTATGGACCACATGTGGGCAGAGCCACGGGCAAATGCTAGTATGATAACAAATAGGTGTTGTAATGTCTTGCTAATAACACACTATTCAAACTAGTTACCAACCTATTTGTTGCCATGTACATGTAATTAATAATATTATATTTATCATCCTATTTATGACTAAATTGTTGGGAAAATTAAATTAGTTTTGAATATGGTCTTCCTGAACCAAAGTTAACTTACTAATTTTTCTAATAAAATTTTATTGTTATTACAGGATTATCTTTCTTAAAATTCCACTCGGAAAGAAGAGTGTTGAGACCTCTTCAGATGTCAGAAGCATCTATATCAAAAGGTTAATTAATATTGCCCCATCATAAGCTCTTAAGCCTCCTCTGCTGGACACGGGTGTCTTAACTGGTATACTATAATAATATAACATCACGCCTGTAATCCCTGAAGAGTTAGGCAGACAACACATGTTATAGTTCACCCACATTTCGCCAGTTATGTTTAAGTCCCATGTAATAGGGGGCGAGCCTATTGCCATCAACTGGGCATAAATCCAGACTCCAGGCTGCTACTGAGAAATTCCAGATGGAAAAACTCAACAAAAATTTGCCTAACCTGGGGACCTCATGCTCAGCAGTAAGTGCTACTGCTATGCTACGCTGTTACGTATACATGTTTGCTGAAATACCCAAGCAATTTGGTAATTCATAAAACACTTCTCTGGGAGTGTATAATTTTATAGGCAAGGCTGCTTGCTGAAATAATAAATTAATTGTCATTGCAGAACCTGTTACTTCACATTTGGAGTCTGTGGATATACAGCCACACACTCAAAGTACTGAGGAAGATGTACAATTGAAGGAAAATGTTGGTAAGTGAAGATATAATCATAACAGCATTTATCAGTCTGTTTTTTATGGTTCCGTACCTCAAAAGGAACAAGCGGAACCCTTATAGGATCACTCGTGGGTCTGTCTGTCTGTCCGTCCGTCTGTCTGTCACAGCCAATTTTCTCCGAATCGAATGAACCGATTTAGTTCTTTGAAATTTGGTACACATATCAATTTCTGTGACCCAAACACACGTGTACTGTAAATAAATGAATTTTGAATATGGGG
Organism: Xanthia togata; assembly: GCA_963853775.1. NCBI lineage: Eukaryota > Metazoa > Arthropoda > Insecta > Lepidoptera > Noctuidae > Xanthia > Xanthia togata. Next base: position 1,837,898 of record OY970802.1, on the reverse strand, counting down.
GTCAGTTTTGTGGGCAAAATAAGAAGGCTTGCCCCCTATTACATGGGACTTAAACATAACTGGCGAAATGTGGGTGTACTATAGGTACACTTCTACCCAACCCTTAGGGGAAACAAGGCGTGATGTTATATTATTTATTTAAGAAAATAGTCGAACATTGACCATTCCCCCCCTTTATCTCTGAAACTGCTGAGTCTAAAATTTTGAGAATAATACAGAAAATAGTTCTACCTACAGAAAAACACACAGGTTCGATTACAGGAAAATTGATAAAAAGTCTATGATCCTAAAATAACATGGTAAATCAATATTGTGCATACAAACTTACATTTGCAGTTGGAATGTATGGGGGAACATGTTTTTCAACTACAGTGTTAAGTTTGTTCTTGGGATAAATTCCTAACTACGGAACCCTTCATTGTGCGTGGGCCGACACTCCCTTGGCCGTTTTTTTTAATTGTTATCTGGTCCTCAATTCTATTTAGAAGACATATAATTTTACCCAGTGCAGGCAGAAGCTAATAAAATTATAAAAGTTTCTATGTAGTAAAAATTTGTTTATGTTCATAATACATAAGACTATATTGCGTTATGCATATGTTAATAGACCTAAATACTTTCAATATTGGCTGAGGCTGTAATACATAGTTGATGATTATCTATTTGTATTTACACATTAATTTATAACTAAGTAATAAATTAATTGTCATTCCAGAACCCATTACTTCACACAGATGTGACACAGTATCCAGAGATACTGTGCCTATGCATCTACATGCTACAATAGCTGTGGAAGATGTATAAATTAAGAAAAATCTTGGTAAGTAAAGATAATTACCATCAGAGTATTTTTAAATACCTTCAAATGTTGCACTACTTACACGAAATAACTCAATACGAATGCTATTTATTATAACAACATATATATATTTACTATGTACAATTTCAATACACACTTAGTTTTTGGATAAAATATAAAGGGTGATTTTTTCAAACTTAATTGCACTGCACGTCTAGATTCCTTTGAGTACTTTTCGCTATTCTTCATAGAACATACAGGATATTGTCTTTTTTTTTATAAAACTTAATTGTTCTGCAATAGGTAAATGTAGTAGAATACAAGTAATGCATTAATTACTATTACGCCCAATTTTTTATAGTAAAAAAACTCATTCGGTCATCAAAACAACATAGTAAAGTGCTTAGTTATGTACCAAATAATCGTTTTATTTACTTACAGAGCATCGCAAAAAGCAACAACGAACTATCAGAACTAGAAGGCGGGTGAAACGCGTTGCTGTAACTCAATCTGAGCATGCTCTTTATAGAAAACTTGTGCTACTTGGAGTAAAATTAAGTAAGTGCCGCAACAAGGTCAAAAATCAGGCAAAAAAGATCAAGGCACTGCAAAATATTACGGCGAATCCACCAGTTTATGAAAACACTCGTAGAATTACCGAGCACATCAAAAATTTTGACATTATTACAATTCAGAGCTTAAGAAAGGTAACAAAGGCCGTCGTTTCACTTTGAAGGAAAAACTTATTGCTTTGTCCTTCCTCAAACAGAGCCCAAAAGGGTACAGATTTCTTAGGAAAATATTTATCTTGCCATCACGCCAAACTTCTGAAATTGCTTAATATGGCAGATATAAATCCAGGAATCAACAAAAATATGATTCAGCAAATAAAGAAAGCTACTGAGAAAATGAAGTTAGAACATAAAATATGTATTGTTCTGTTTGATGAAATGTTACTCAAACCCAATGTAACATACAATGAGCGAAAGGACAAAGTTCGTAGGTTTGTCACAAATGGCCTAGAGACACAACCTCATTATGCAGATCATGCACAGGTGTTTATGGTAAGAGGTTTAATAAAAAACTATAAGCAACCTGTTGCATACACTTTTTCACAAAACATGGAGTGAATGTAAAGTTATGATAAAAAATATGAAATTTATTAATCCTAGAACATCAAACATTGAATATGTTCTCCCACATTGAACGATTGGATATGGACACTAGAAGGAATTGAATTATTATTAAAAAAAATGCAAACAAAATATGGTGTAACATCAGTTTGGTTGCGGCATCTTAATCAAGACCCGATAGAAAACTTTTTATGGACGCCACGGGTGCCGCAACGTAAGCCCTACACCAGAACGATTCGAAGCAGCATTCACGACGTTATTAGTAAACAGCCTCTCTAGTGTCCACGCTCCTGGAGCCAACTGTGAAACTTTACATGAAGTACTTATCACAAGCGGGCGCAATAATGATCAAACAAATTGCGAACTTGGTAATATTTCCGATAAAACATTCACACCCCTTGAAGAAAAAAATGACCAACGCGTAATAATTGGGGGCCTACAGTACGTAAGTGGTATTTCGTAAAAAGCGCCAAATAAAAGTTGTCCTGCAGATTTTAGCTGCTCTCTGCTCTAATTTTTTCTGCTGAGATATTTTTATTTATAACTATTGTAAAGAAATCAATAATATATTAATAGATAAGAGAGAGTGTGATGATGATACGGATTCTTATAAAGTTCTAAATAGGAAATGTTTCAAAATAAATAAATAATGAAATCGAAGATTACTGTTTTATTGTTTAATAATGTGAATTACTTTTCGCATAGCTACATAACTGTAAGCGAATATGTAATTCACATTTTAAAATACCCTAAAAATATTTAAGCTGGCTGCCGTACGTAAGTAAGATTGTGTTAGCATTAGTTACAAAACCCGCGTCCAGAGGGCCACATTTAACGTTTCTCATTTTAGTGGCTGAGATAGACCTCTATTCCGTATATAAAAAAGTACTCTGTGCTACAAATTGAAAAAACAAACAACACTTGAAATGATTAAAAAACGAATTAATCGTCTACTTATACGATTTATTCGTTTACATAATTAAAACGGCAATGCTAGTGCATTATTCGCCTTACATCTCGCCTCGTCTCTATTAAATTCTACCTGAACCACACCTGAACTGATAATAAAGGAAAAATAAATCCATTTCGAACTCTCAGCTGTTAATGATAAGAAGAGAGGTAAATTTACATCATACTGAAAATGTAACGTCTCCCTATTCCCTTTCTAAGAATGTACTCTGTACTGGTTACATACACTATACACCAAGTAGTCTGTGCTATACACTCAACTTATCTGTGAAATGGCGAAAATTGGAACTACGGCCGTCATGTTGAAATGTCATTCGATTGTCAGTGTCTACTATAATCGGGATCTCTGGTTGTTTTGTCGTGATAATGCTGAATCTATAAATATGCCGAAAAGTGATGCTCGAAACATTATTCTATAGCAGTCATGTCAAAGATACGGCCCGCGGGCCGTATATATTATATCAATTCTTAAAATAACTACCACGAAAATGATACCTGACATCAATGAGATTGTCAAAAACAAGAGAATCCGGATCCTCGAGCTCAAAATAATTAGCGTCTTTCTTACTTTTGGTATGATTTGTAACAACTATAAATTATAGATGTTAAAATAATTCAGTATGTTTTAGTTTTTTAATTTGAACCTGGCCCGCCTACACATTCTAACTCTAATTTATGGCCCTCTGCAAAATTGAGTTTGACACCCCTGTTCTATAGGTTAAAACCTTTTTTGAAGAAGAAGCTCGGGCGGGGTCTCCGATTATTCCATTTAATCAAAGCCACTTTCCGAATTAGAACATAATTGCTCACAGCGCTGACATCGATAATAATTGGCGTTCCGAATAAGATATCAGGATTATGACAGCTGAGGGATGTCAACAATTCGGAACGCTCGTGAACGCGCTCACGGTACTCGCTCAACGTCAAAACTGGCCTAACATATTTCTTTGTGTTTAAACCACACATTTCTTCTTCTTCTTTGGTTAGGTGGCAAACGGTAGCCAGAAACAAGTTCGAAAATGCCACGTTAATTTAGAGATAAAATGCAAGTCAAAATAATACAGCACAACTGTCAGTTTTGACAGCGCTTACTGTGATATTAGTAAAAGGAATGGTCGGCGTTTTCGCAAGATGGCGTTTGTTATGACGTCATCTATGTCGATTCAAGACACAACGTTATCGTGCCCACGTTAATAAGGTACGGTAGTTAGCGCGCTCAAATCGATTACAGTGTAACTTGGAATGCACCCCAAATATACAAACGAATTTCCGCAGCGACAGGTTAGTGTTGTCAAACTTCCAGCCCCGGTCCTTAATTTATTTAGATGAGCCCTATATTCACTCATCGCATACATCGGGTAAATGTTGGCAAGGAGTAGGTGAAGACGGAGTATTGGAGCCTGTATCGAAAGGGCAAAGATATATTATTGTTCATGCGGGAGGAGATACTGGATTTGTTACAAATGCACTACTTGTGTTTAAATCAAACACAAAGTGGTGATTATCATGACGAGATGAACAGTACCAACTTAAAAAAGTGGGTTATTGAAAAACGTGTGCCTAATTTACGATAGCCATCCAAAATAGTGATGGATAATGCTCCTTATCACCGTATTTGTGTGAATAAAGTCCCAAATACGAATTCCTTAAAAAAAGATATGCAATTATGGTTGACCCAAAATAAAATTGACTATGGAGAGAATTTGACTAAACCTCAGCTTTTAGAAATAATTAAGAGAAACAAGCCTGAACCTGTAGGGATAGAATTTTTTTTAGAAGACAATAGACACAAGTGCTTATATTTACCACCACTGTGATCTCAATCCCATTGAACTCATATGGAGCACAATGAAAAGAAAAGTTGCTGATGTAAAATTAAATATTGAGCACAAAAATGCTGAAATTCTCTCCCTAGTTAAAGAAGCTTTTGACGCTATTACAGTTCATGAGTGGGTACAGCATTTTGTAAACATGTTCGCAGGTTAGAAGGAGAATACTTAAAACATGATTTGTATTTAGATAAACCTTATAATAAAGAAGTGGTAAGTAACACTGAAACCGAAAGCGATAGTGATAATGATAATAGTGGTACGGATATAAGCGGAGTATGGCCTCACAACCAGGATGAAGTTGTGTATGCAGGTTCCTAAAGATCACAACTACTGTAAACCTGGTTTTCAATAAATTAATAAGTTTTTTTTTTATTAAGTACACTACACTACCACTAGGTACTACTGCTAATTATAATTAGTCAAATCTGGTGTTAGGGGTTAATGCTAGACATCCAGGTACCTCTTGCAGGGTAGGTACCTACTTAACTTCGCATTAAATGAAAGTTGTATCCCCCCCGTGGAACACTTTATCTGCTGAATTTCCACTTTATTGGATTACTTTTTAGTTATAGCCATTGTTTATTGCTGAGAGAGTAAACTGTTAGCGTACCTACTTAACTGTAAATTATAAAAAAAAAAAAAAAAAATTATATAGGTATGGTATGTTTTTAATTTGTAAAAACTGTAATACTTATTAAACGATTATGTCTAAAATTTTGTGAAATTTCCTTCTTGAAAACTTACTCAAAATTCAAAAATTCAAAAGTCATATTTAAACTAGGCTGAGAATCAGCACTTTTCGTTCGTCAAAGTTACATAAGACAGTCCCACAAAACGCCCACCGTTCACCACTTCCTAGTGCTTTTGCTGGGAAGAAGAAGTGGCGCAACAAACTCCCCAGCAGCACAGCTGTCTGTTCAGTTAGCAAAACTTGATTAGATACTTGATCTTATACAATAAGTACTAATGCAAAATAATTTACATAACGCAACACAAAACATTAAATGATAAATTAATAGCCATATGACAGCTAGCATATATTTATATGCTCTGTGCTAGCATACGCCAATAAACCAACCAAAAACATCGAGATCTATACTCAAGCAGAAATAAAAATAACTAAACGTAAACAATATCTAAAAAGGGAAATAAAGCTTGCAGGCATAAAGGGCGTGCCCGCTTACATAATATAGCTGTAACTAGAAGTTATAATTGATAAACTAGGACCATCGAGGTAAAATAAATAAACAGTTAATTACTAATAACAAAACCATGATCAGCAAGACGACCAATTTTGGGCACCTTATATTAATTAGCAACACTGAATCGACGGTGTGGTGACTCTTTCAGTTCACAAGTTGGTAGGACTGTAAAAGACATGTTCAGCGTTATCGCAAGATGGCGCATGTCATGACGTTATCTTTGACGATTCACGGCACATCGTTATCGCGCTCACGCAAATTCGGTACACTGTTAGCACGATCAAATCGCTTACAGCTTAACTCGGAACACAGCCCAAATAGTTCCTATGCCTTAATGTTGGCTCCACCTTTAAACGTTAACAACGGACATAACGGGGATGCGTTAAACCCAAACACACCTACACTCTCTAACACACATACTCATACTTACACTCTACACTTAACTTTTTGTTTGATTTCACGATAATTGATATTAGACTATAATTTTTAACTAATTGTTGATTACTTATTATTCGATTGTAGCCGGTGAAATTCAAAATTTCTTTCGTTTTTTGCAATTTGCAAATCAGTGTCAGGTTGTATGTTGATTAAAATATATTTGCGACCGTAACAAATATGGCTTTACAGAATTATAATCATTGGAATCAGCAATACAACTCTATTTTAGCATAATCCTCAAATGTCATGGTTTCATGAAATAGTCATTAAATAGGATTACATGAACTTGAGAGTTGTATTGGTGATTTCTATGATTACAATTAAATAAATAAAGATGTTATGCGGCCGCGAATCATATTTACATCAACATACAACCTGATACTGACCTTTAAATTGCAAAAAAAAACGTAAGAAAAATTGAATTTCGCGGGCTACCTACCCTGACGCTTTCGTCTTAGGTCGCTCCGTAAAGTAAGTTCGTGTTCATCTGTGTCACGGTAATATTATCATAATATGATAATATAACTGTGTCTGTGTTCATCTAACAACAGTGGAGCCAACATTACAGCATAGGACCTATTTAATGAAAGGGTGATAGATGTGCGAGCACCCCTGGCTGGTGGTTTTATGGCATCCACAGGATACTGGATAGTCCGGTTAAGCAGCTGCGACCTCAATCATCGAGTCAACTGCGAGATGCCATCAGAATAAAAAAATGTGCGAGCAAGTACGCGTACAGCTCAGCGACCTTTCTCACCCGTGTGTGATCCTATAGTATAAATACTAAGTACGCGCAGGTACTTTAAAACCGCTGAGTGAGTTCGTCGGCGATCCAACAGGTTTGAAATTTTATTCGTAGCCCGCCTTGATTTGTGATTTCGTACGTCTGTCATCGCCGCGAGTCACGAGCCGTCATTTTGTTTCAACATTTGTGTAGTTTGTTAAGTTTGATTTTAAAAAAATCGACAACATCACGATACAGCGTGAGCAAGCCTCACGTGTGTCACCGACTGCGAGCCGAGTAAGTTCGCGAACTTTAAATTCGCACGTTTATCACCCGGGATCCCTTCTTTTCGCATAATGTTCTTTGTCCTAATATACTTCGGCATAACGATTTTGGCACAATTTGTTTTGGCATAACTTTTATGTTGGCATAATCATCTTAAAGACTAATTTGTTTTGGCATAAATTTGATTCGCATAACGTTAGTAGGCCTAATGACTATTAGCATAATAATAATATATATATTTTCCTTTTCTAGTAGATACGTACTTCAGACTTTGGGTGGAAATGGTGGTGGTGAACTTGTAGTGCCCCATACATAATTCCGATCAAACCAATTTGCTATAATTTGGGAACGCTCCTAGTATCCCTATGTAGTCTGTGGGAACGCTTGTTAGCGCGCTCAAATCGATTACATCGTAACTCGGAATGCGGGGCTAATCGGAACGCCAATTATCGATGTCAGCGCTGTGAGCGATTATATTCTAATTCGGAAAGCGGCCTTTAATGAATCTGTTTATCTGTCAGCTGTCAATAGTGTCAATCGAAACGAAAACAAGCAGCCATAACCTAGAAATGTTGATCGATATGAATTTTTAAATATTCACTAGAAACAATTGACCAGTGCTTGAAAAAAAATGGTGTTCATATTCAGAACTTTGTTTGCTGCAAGAGAACTAAAGAAACCGCGGAGTTATCTTCGCAGTAAATTCCTGGATTCCGTCAGACTTCATGTAAAAGGTGGTACAGGTGGGACTGGCCTTCCTAAGTTTGGCGGCTTAGGAGGCCAGGGAGGCTGTGTTTACTGTGTCGGGAAAGAGGATGCAAATCTCAGGAGCATTATGGGCAAACATCGCGGCAAAACAGTCGGTGCAGGACACGGAGAAGACAGTCGAAAAACTAAAATAGTCGGTAATCCAGGCTCAGACATAAGACTTGAAGTTCCTCTTGGCGTTACTGTGTATAGAGAAGATGGAAAAGTTCTAGGATCTATTGACAAAGAAGGCGAAACAGTGATATTGGCAAGGGGTGGGCCTGGGGGCACTCCAGAAACAAATTTTTTGGGTCACTTTGGACAAACACATCACATAAGATTGGATTTAAAATTAATTGCTGATATTGGCCTTGTTGGTTTCCCGAATGCTGGCAAAAGCTCATTATTGAAAGCCATATCAAGAGCCCAGCCTAAAATTGCAAACTACCCATTTACTACAATAAAGCCTAACAAAGGCATCATTGCATACAAAGACCTTCGGCAGATATCCATAGCTGACTTGCCTGGACTTATTGAAGGTGCTCATATTAATGTTGGACTTGGCCATAGCTTCTTAAAACATGTGGAGAGGACAAAGATACTGCTTTTCATAGCTGATGTACAAGGTTTCCAGCTCAGCCCTAAACATCCAATGAGGTCATGTCTAGAGACAGTGTTGTTACTGAACAAGGAGTTAGAACTTTATGATGCCGAACTGCTGCAAAAGCCTGCCATCCTGGCAGTAAATAAGATGGATTTGCCTGACACTGAAGAGACACTAGAAGCTATAAAAGAAGCATACAGAGATATAAATTCAGTGCTTGACACAATGCCAGAAGAAGTCAGACCAGAAAATGTCATATGCTTTGATGATATAATTGGAATATCTGCACTCAGAAGAGGTCAGGGTATAGAAGACTTGAAGCAGCTGTTGAGGAAGAGGCTGGATGACTTAGCAGATGAGATGGACCCTAACATAGTGCATCCAAGTAAATTATTGAGACAGTCAAAATCTATTGTAAGAGAAAGAGGATCCAAAGTTACATAATAAGTGTAAATGAATAATATATGATTCTGTGATATAATTTGTTGTCTACAGCCTTAAATGAATACATTGCTAGTGTTGAATAAAAACTGTTATTACATAGTTTGCTTAATCTAAAAACAATAAAACCCAAAATATATTTGTTTTTTTTTATTAAACATATTATAAGCTCTGTAAGTGTTCTCTACCTTACTAACTAATCACTATCAAAAGTTATTACTCAACTAGTTTGCCAATCCACCGTAGCCCTTTCGAACCAATTGGTTCAACCCTTTATCACAGTGATTCATATGTTACTAAAACTACCAAACTAGGGATAGAATTTAGGGATAGACTTTGAAACATGTTTTTGTTACATAAAATTGTTACTTCAATGTTCATTGCCTGTTTGGGGCAAATAATGCAATTTTGAGAGAGTTTCTTAGAGACACATGCTCATAAGGATGCAAGGCCAATATATAATATAATATCAATAAAGGTGATGTAACATCATACTACTTAATAAGATCTCTGATTTTTTTGATCCTGCTAGTCTTGTTATCAGTATTAAATCACAAATTCAAAAGCCATATATTCAAACTAGGCAGAGAATCAGCACTTTTCGAATGTCAAAATTACATAAGACAGTCCCCCAAAACGACCACCCTGCACCACTTCCTAGTACTTTAGCTGGGAAAAAAAAGTGGCGCAACAAACTCCCCAGCAGTACAGCTGTCTGTTAATGCTGTTAACATACTGCCAAGCATTTTTTTATCATTTTACATTCTGGTTGCAGTTCCACTGTTAAAGTAGGTTATCCTGAGCAGTACAAAACAACAATTAATGGGTTACACTTAAATTTGTGCCCACCCTTCACCACTTCACTATCAGATAAATTTCTCATCCCCACTTTGTTAGCCAGTAACAACATCCGAACCATATTATAACACTGACATTACTCCTAGATATAAAATACAATAAACAATTCAGTTTAAAAATTACAGAAAATTATCCAAATCCTTACATATGGATGAAATTGTTACACAAAACATACATTTGTGTGTATAATTTATGGCAAACACTGTCATGAAACGTGGGAGCGACAGACCCAGTATACCTATTCACCGTCTTACTCGCACGTTTCATGACCTCAACTGCCATGAGTCGAGGAGTGGACAGATTCATAAGATGGTTTAACACGGTAACAATGACACTATTAAGCTTAACAGGTACTACGCGGCCAAGAAACGCAAGAACTGAATCATTATTAGTAAATTTCAAAGTTGTGACCTTGCCTTGGCATTCACCTTGCTGACTGGCAAATATTTTGTACAAGTCTAGCAGTTAAAGACTTGTTCCTCAAGGCGCCATCTACACGGGTAAGAGAATCGCGACGAGTCTCGCCGTGCCAGATCGCTCCATACAGTTTATATGGAATTTGAGGTCACGGCGTGACTATCGCCGCGATACTCTCGCCCGTGTAGATGGCGCCTTACTGTCTACATGGACATACAACGATAGAGTGCTATATCGTGACCGCAGAAAACATGATTAAAATTTTGAGGAAGACAAAAGGAAATGACATCAACAATGCTTTTAACATGAAGAGAATTACCGCTATACTTTCTCCCAATATAATTTGGGTTTATAACATTTTTGCTTATTCCCAATAAATTGTAGTCTTAACTTACACTTATCTAACTTTGAAAATGAAAACGCCTTACAATATACAGTATAAAAAATAAAATATGTAAGAACGTTAAAAACATGGCAGGAAGATGCAAACAGTCGATTTTAACACCTCGCCGCTGGTACAGCTAGAGAGAGAACAGAGACTAATCTAGCATAGACTTTCTTACGCGTAAAGTAAGGTAATGTAATTATAATAAAAATTATAGCTACTAGAGATTCTAAAAAGAAGTCCTAGAATTAGTTCAAGTCTGAATCCCAATTCCTACTCCCTTAGGTTTGATACGCGTATTTGGCAATACGCCATAAGGCACAAAAATAAGCGAAAAGTGACAGTGATTCAAAGAGTAACCATGATATATGAAAAAGTGCACTTAAAACATATACAATCGTGCGATTTTGTCCCTATAATAATTAAATAAATACGCCAAATGTATTCATGCAAAAATGAATTTAAAAGCCTAAACTTTTTTTTAATTTCATTTTGAATGTTTGCATCAACCACAGCCAAAGAGCGATGACCGAGGACAGACTAGAAATATTAAGCTTACACACTAAATAACTAAACAGGTTCCTATTATGAAGGTTTGCAATATGCTGCAAAAGGGTCCACGCGGACTATCGGAGTGACGTCGAATCGAATATTTGATAACTTTTATAAACCGGCACTTTGCCACTACGTGGCCGGCCCACGTAGATTTCCGATTTTCAAAGACAAATATCAACACCACTTGAATAAATGGGAACTCCATACAAACTATTAAACAAACGTCGATATCCGCCCCTTAAGCTAAATAATTAAATTATCCCCTTAACCTTCCGACCCCATCCAAACCCATTTGTGTATAATTTTGGTAGAATCTTAAATTGCATGTCTCGATAATAGTCATTTGCCTCATACCTATATAATTTTTGCCAAATATCGAGCTAATCAAGCCACGCAGTAAAACTATAAAACTGTATCGCCTCTTTTTACACTTTAGGGTTTATTATTTTTTAAATTCAAATTCAAAATATTTTATTTCACATAAACCTACAAGGGCACTTATGAAACGTCAGAAGCTAAGTGCACGGTTCCAATTGGTCGTTTCCTATGGAGAAGAGCCGGCAAGAAACTCCACGGTTACTCTTTTAAAAGTAAATGGTATTTACAATCTTTTCAAATTACAGTGTTTATAGGTATGAGAGGACACTGTAGGCCTATCAACAAGTACCAGGTACTAAGCAAGATAGAAAACGATCGACAGATCTAAAAGTCGGTTATGCCTACAACGTTCTCACATTTACAAAATATAAAAGAGAATCTATATAAAAAAAAAACAATTAAAAACCTATTTAAACCAAATTTTAAAGTTACTAAACCAAAGTTAGTTAGTAAACCAAAGTTTAAAGCACTAGAAGAAGCAACTTTTACTTTAAATTTATATATTAATACGGAATTGCTAGTTAATCAGGCCGCGCCATAATTCGCCCACAAACTTCGAAAAACCCTACACCCCCTTTGAAGGATATTATCGAAATTTAATATCTCCATCCTTCTGCCCATATTCAAATTTCTTTCGAAATAACAATAATGACAATGAAATGTATTACCTAAATACCGATTTTAATGTCTCGAACTTCAAAAACTTAGGGACTTCGTACAAACTTCCAAGCCACATATCACCCCTTTTAGGAGAAGATTTTAGTAAAACCCTTTTCTAAGAATTGCTTACTTATTCATGTTTGTAGACTTTATAGTTACAGACCTTTCGTGATTAGTCAGTAAGTCAACCAAGAGTCCAGCACTCTTGGTTTTATTATATCGAATAACCCGCTTGGTCGAAACTCCGATGGTCAGCGCTGACCCTTATTCATTAGCATTACACATGTACCTAATGTAATAATGTATGTATTATTATAAAAAGAGCATGCATACAAGATACTTCTTTGCAACGAAGATAGATCGAATCTAATTTCTATTTTAGAAAAAAAGTCGCCTGGTTTTGTGTCTTGAATATATATCTGGAAATCAGCAAGAGTATCTTTAAGAACTTCTAATTTTCCATATTTTTTTTTGTATTTTGTTACAATTTTATACAATACTTTTATAATTATCGATCAATCAATACACAGACATTTCCCAATATAAAATATAGATGGAGTACAAATAAAGAATCGTTGTAAGAACATCCTCAAATCAAACTAATTTCAGTTAATTAATTCGTTGAACAAGGAAAATAATCGTAAGCAGAACAATACGAAAAACTATGTTACTGCTAAGATTGCGTGCAGGCCACACAAACAGCCGATTTAATCGTGAAAAATTGATCACAATTCCAACATGGCAAAGATTCTCTCCAATCACGTTGTTTGCATGTAAGGCATGATATGCATTAACATATCGGTACAATCCTTATTGGTAACACGCACTTTATAGCTGTTGTATAACTATTTCTGGATGAATCTCACAATATTGTCCTGTGCATGTACATACTATGAACATTTATATGTCTAAATCGAATCATAAACTTGACTACTTAGACAAACATGGGTTAAAAAGTTGTGTTAATAAGACAACGTTCGTGGCAGTCGCGGTCGTAAAGCGTGGGAGCGAGATGACACAAGAATCTATATAATTTATTTAGAAAACCCGACTAAATAGTTTCCGTCCCACTCGTACATTTTATGACCACGACTGCGTTCTTGCCGTTTGGTTTGTATAGTATTCAACAGCCTGTCTACTTGGCTCATTTGTCGCCTGTGCGCAGGTAAAGTAGACTTACGAAAACCTTAACCGTACTAAGAACCTTATTATAATAAAAGGAAGTGTCAGCGATGTAATTACCATTGACAAGTAACTAGTTTGATGTGACAAAGTCTAAGGGCCTTATCACACTAGCAAGTTGCGAGTGAGTGGAAAGCGGGGCGAGTGCGAAGCGAGCTCGCCGCGAGTTCGCAACGTATGCGAGACGAACACGCCGCGAGCGCGCAGCGAGCTCGCCGCGTTTGCGGAGCGAGAGCGATTGACCTGAGTGCACAAGACAGAGCGACACAAGCGAGTGTACAATATTATGAAAATATCGCGGCTAGTTTGCTTCGCACCCGCGGAGAGCACGTTTACAAATCACTTCGCTGGAAACACGCTCGCAACTCGCTAGTGTGATAAGGCCCTAAAAGCGATCATCGTTTTCGTAAGGCGACTGTACCTGTAGAAATGCAGACAGCTACAGTAACGTGCGCAGCGCTCAGTCCTCGTAGCGCTCCTCAGCCTCCGTGGCGGTCTCGGCGGGCGGCAGGTCGCGCGGCCGCGCGCAGCCGTCGGACGCCGCGCTGCTGCCCGCGCTGGCGCCGCCCGGCGACACAGCGCCCGGGGGCGGCGAGTCCGGTGCTGAGTCTAGCAATATTATGTTAACATCATTGGTATCAAGTAAAAAAATCACGAGACTTAATCATTTTATCTACGCCCATGCTATAAATCCTCTATAAAAGTTTCCGAAACACTTAGCTTCTTGCCAACATTAAAACACCCGTGTCATAGTAACCATAATAGCATCCAAACGGGAGTTATAACGTTGTACTGAATTTCATTATGCATTTCCTTTTCAAAAAGAGAACATTGTCATTGGTTATTAGAATTAACGTCGTATCCCGCCATTTGTGTTCAATATTATTATTGCAATTTTTTTTAAGTACCTAGTTTCGTTGTTTTTTTTCGTTTGTTTTGTTTGTTTGTCCTATAAATAGTTTGTTTGTAGGTATTAGATACTCAGCAATTAAACTTTCCATGAATTTACATAGAGTTCTTACAACACTGTACAACACCCTATGGTTTCAGAACGTTATATAGAGAATTCATAACATGGGTGTAGATAAAGTCTTGTATGCAACTGTACATAATTAGGTATTAAAACACTCATGTGATACTATTATGAACCCACATTCGTGCTTGCCCACAGTTGCATAAATAACTATTATTTGTGTGCAATATTGAACCTAGACCACAGATGAATATCTTCAGATAGGTCACTCCGCATTTAAGGTATGAAGCTAAAATCAGGCCATTTAAATAGGTAACATTTGAAGTCTGTCAGTTTTATCTTCATAGTGAGGTGACCTGCTTATAAACATCGTTTAAAGTGAATGAATCGATACGGACTTGAAACATGTGAATTTTAAAAATCATCAGGCGAATCCCTGTCCCATTATTATTTTTTCTTTCGTAAATTTAAGGAGCAAAATTAGACAAGTACATAATTTAACAAAAATAATGCATTTATTCAGTTGAACTATCAGAACTGTTATTAGTATTGTCATCTTCATCACTGCTGTCAGCACTCGGAGATATTATTAATTCATTTTCAATAATATTGTCTATTCTCACATCTCGTTCAAAATCTTGTAAAATAATTTTCTTTGTTTTCTCTACGACTTTTCTCCAGTCTTCTGTAGTGACTTCTGCACACGCAGTTTGTAGCAGAGTCATCATTTTAGCAGTACTGAAGGTGGTTCAGTATTGTTCCGCGCTGCATGACCCTTTATTTGTGCCCAAATAAGCTCGATAGCGTTATACTGGCAATGGTCGGGAGGCAATCGAATAACTTCGTGTCCATGCTCTAGGGCTAGTTCATCGATTACATAGTGGAGCTTGGACGGCTTAGTTGCTTTTACCAGATTTAACAACTCAACTTTTAATAAAGGTGGACTTGCATCGACACCATTTCTTACCAGCCACGAGACAATTTCTTGCTTTTTATTTGCTTGAGTTGGTGGTTTATTAACTTGTACAGAATGATACGGTGCATTGTCCATTATAATTTTCGATGGGTTTTCTAAGCTGACTAGCAGCTTCTTAAGCCACTCTTTAAAAACCTCAAAGTTCATTTCCTCATGGTAATCACTTGTAGTTTTAGAGGCGAATGCGAGGAGGCAGTCTGGAATAAAACCTTGAGAAGCTGATCCCGCGTGACATATAATAAGTCGGGCTCCCTTTCCCGATGGAACTTTTGAGGTGGAGGCCGCTGTATCATCGGTCCATGTCCGCGAAACCGTATGGTTCGCATTCAACCATGTTTCGTCAATAAACACGACATTGTCCCAATCTGTAATTTTATTTACTTGACATAAGAATGTTACTCTCTTCAAAATAATATCGTAGCGTTCTAGCAGGATTTCCCGCTTGTCAGATTTTTAAAATCTAAAGCCAATCGATTAAAAAAATAAGCCTGCGTCTTTTAACGAACTAATTAGCTTTTCCCGTGTAGGATATTCTTTTCTCGAGTAATATCCATAAATGTGGTTGCGAATTGCAGCAGCATCAAAATTATCAACGCCAACAATTTTCTTGTCCTTTCTTTTTTTCGGTGTACGTAATAGTTATTTGTGTAACAAGACAACTTTTCACCTCAGCAGCAACATGTAAAAGATAACCCTGTCCGATCCGTGAGGGAGTTGTTAGGTATCGTACTTGAGCATATTTATGTGGAAATTTTCAGGAAAAAAAAAAGTTTCCCCACATTTTTTTTAAATGGTGAATTTTACCGAATTTTACTTTTGGTGCGGGCAGCGGCCGTAACTTAGCGGGTGTCTAAAAGTCATATGAGGTTTGTAACAAAAACTATGAAAACGACACCCATGACGAAAAATGAGAAAATTTTCGCAGCCGCCATCTTGGATTTTTGACTTTACTATCGGCTTAAGCAACCTTGAAAACCATAGAAACGATACCCATGATGAAAAATTTGAAATTTTTCGCAGCCGCCATATTGGATTTACATTTTGACTTCACTATCGGCTTTAGCAATCTTGAAAACCATAGAAACGACACCTATTATGAAAAATGTGTAAATTTTCGCAACCGCCATTTTGGATTTCCATTTTGACCAAATTCACACTTACTATCTCTCTCCGTCTTTCTTTCTCTTTGAATTAGAAGAAGACAGTCGCAAGCGCCTTTTAAAACGACTTTGCTCTCTTGTTGCCCAAATAACTATTTCATCACATCTATTCAATAAGAGCTAGTTTGTTCTTCGTAAACAGGGACCAAAATAGCTCTTTGACCCCTAGGGAGCAAAATAGATTTGAATTTGGAATGTGGATATTGTTAGTAAAAGTTCCAATCACCAAACAGATAATCACGAACATTGTATGAACAAGTAACAGGCTGGCAAGAAAGAGAGAGAAAGTGTGAATGATTTGGTCAAAATAAAAATTCAAGATGGCGGCAACGACACATGACGAAAATTTTCAGACTTTTCGTCATTGGTGTCGTTTTCATAGTTTTCGAGGGCGCCAAAGCCAATAATGAGGTCAAAATGAAAATCCAAGATGGCAGCTGTGAAAATTTTCAAATTTTTCGTCATGATTGTCGTTTTCATAGTTTTCAAGGGTTCTAAAGCCGATAGTGAGGTCAAAATGTAAATCCAAAATGGCGCCTGCGAAAATTTTCAAGTGTTTCGTCATGGGTGTCGTTTTTATAGTTTTCGAAGGTGCTAAAGCCGATAGTAAATTCAAAATGTAAATCCAAGATAGCAGCTGCAAAAATTTTCATTCAGGTATCGTTTTTAAACCTGTTAAGTCGATAAAAAGGTCAAAACGTAAATCCAAGATGGCGGGTGCAAAAAAATTGTTTCGGTTTTAAATCACACGTGAGAGATGAGGTCGGACCGCACACGTTTTTTTTTATCATAGAGGGTGATGAAAAGTACAGTGTTCAGCTCGGGAGCAACACTATTTTAAGCTCGAGTAACGTACTTTGAATCCCCCGCTGCATTCAGGATTCTACTCTAGAATCCTTCACTCCGCTCTCGATTCAAAGAAACACTCTCGCCTTAAAAATAGTTGTTTGCTCCCTAGGCAAACAATCTACTAATCTTCTGAGCCTGATGGTCCGTATTTCTCTTTCAGAATTTGAGTTACTGTCCTCTTCCCTATTCCCAATGCTTCGGCAACGCGTTCTCTCGGTTGTGTCAACGGTAAAAGAGGCCCATCGTTAACTGATTCACGTTAAAAATAATTGTACAATTTCACCACTAGTTCGCGAGATTGACTGTTTAGCCGTTTCCCCCGTTTCGACATGGTAAGACTGTAATGTTGTTCTTGTTTACTAATCTTTAAGCAACCGGAGTCCAATTTATAGCCAGGTAAACGTAGTAAGATCAGTCACATAAAAAGCCGGGTCAGAAGAATATAACAGAGAGCACACCAAAAACGCACAGTCACTTCGCACAACGACAAAAGACTGCGTCATGTAATGGCGACATGACATGGCGTCATCGAAAGGCACTGGTGTTGCCAGCAACATCCCACCTAAATTGTACCTAACATTAATGATTTTTCTATTTAGTTATTTTTTGTATTATTATAGTTAGTTATAAGAATAATAAATATAATTATGTTTTATTATAATCACAACGTGGTTATTAAATTATGGTGATATTTCTTCACAAGTAATCATTGCATTCGATTCAACTTATCAGCTTTCGATTTTTAGAGTACATCCCTAGTGTTTAAAAAGAAAAAGGGTTAACTGACGCGAACTTTGTAACGACGTTCAGTTCTTTAGATCAGAAATTGTTTATTATGTTTAGAATGGTTTATTAGTGAAATCAAATCGTAAAATTACTCGTATCGGTCATTATTACAATAAATATGTAATCGTAATTGGAAAAAGTTAAGCAATTGTGCAGTTCTAACAAAACGAAAAAATATATTATTTTATGCCCGCCGTTACAAGGTTTCGTTGTTGAATTTTGATGAATTGTCAAATGTTACCTATTAAAATGGCCTTACTTTGAGTAGGTACGCGGCGGGCTCGACTTGTCGAACTCCGTTTGCGTAACATAGTCAGAAGATATAAGAGTTACGCGATAGAAAGAGAGGCAACTTCTAGGTGAATATAACTGTAGGAAATTAGCGCTCTGCGACCTGAATTGCACTTTATTGTGTGGTAGCAAGAGTCGCTTTTAATTTAAAAGATTTTGCGGAGTGACCCAACTGTATTAATTTGTGCCTAGACTGTCAAAATTATTAATATATTGTAAGTCGAGCACGTCTGTTCCGACCACCATCGGTCCTTCGATAGACAGGTTCAGTGCTACTTCGCTTTACTAACTCTGCAAGCTACTTCAAGAACTTCACTTACTTACGTAAAGTGAGCTGTCAATAAAATTTGTGTGAATGCTCTCGCATCGGTGTTATGACGGTTGTACGGTTCGATGTTTACAAAATAGACGAGACAAATAGAGTTGTTTTCTGGATCTGGTGTAAAATACCCCTAACGAAGACGAGTCACTTGTTCATTCTGTTATTATGATATATTTTTTCTACTGGACCATACTTTCTAGTAACGGAGATACTGAAGGTCAAAGTTCCGACTTTTTTTGGACGATTTCACGAAAACAAGTTTTAAATGTTACTTAATAATTTCTCACACGATCCCTGTACAGTTATATGCACCCATAAGCACAATGTTTTGCGTGCGTTACATTGCGCACTACGACACCAGCAATAAAAGTAGTTTCCCAGCAACTATTTTTGCACAAAGTAACTAAGTTTGATGTACAGAATGCGCAGATGACGGCTTCGTGATGGGTCTTTTTACACGCTGTATAAGATAGGTAATCAACCGCACGCACCACTCCCCGGCGCGAGGGGCCCAGGCGCGAGGGGCCCGGGCGCGAGGGGCCCGGGCGCGAGGGGCCCGCGCTCGGCGGCGGGGCGCGGCTTCTTGCTGGCGGGGTCGTCGCGCGGCTCGTCCACCTGCGCCGGCGCCTCCAGGTGCACCAGGTGGAACACCTGCGGGACGACATTGAGCAATCACCTTCTTAAATTATAAGAGAGAGTCCAGGAAATCCTGGTATGCTTTTGTTGGTATTTTAGCATATGATAGCTGAAATTATTCTCTTCCTTATTAATAAGAACAAGTTTTTAATAATTTATTGCAATCTAGCCTAATAAGCAATTTGAGTTTGACGTAAAAAAGTTTTAATTTATTCAAACTAGAATGTCTTTTTATTTTGATACCAAAGAAAAAAGATATTTCTAGATAAACTGTGAATGGGTGTATCGAGGTTGAAATTACGAGCAAATGAATTATAATTCCAAAAAGAAATTGAACTGTACCTCATTAACAGAGTTATTGGTGCCGACGATGCGAATGATAGAGACCGGACGCGGCTTGAAGTATATCACTTGCCATGACCTAGAACAATGATCTTATTACATAATCACATACAAACGCTAGACGGGAGAAAATTCTCTGTTGAAAATATTAATACAGTGAGTTTTTTTTGTATTTTAAGGCGATAACCGATCCCTGTTGCCGGTTTTAAGCAAGGTGTTTGAAAAAGTAATGCTTAATCAAATGCTCAATCATTTTAACACCAATAAAATCTTACATCATCAACAGTATGGTTTCACCAAGGGACGTTGTACGACTGAAGCCGGTATCACCTTATTAAAACACGTATTTACGGCGTGGGAAATGGCCAAAGACGCTCAAGGAATTTTTGTGACCTCTCCAAGGCATTTGACTGCGTCGATCACGAAACCTTAATCTTGAAGCTTGAGCATTACGGACTTGGAAAACTTGCGCTGAGCTTAGTAAAATCTTATTTAAGAGTCCTATTACATTTTTGACGTAAATTCATGATTTTTGACGTTGTAATTTTCAGCAGCAGTAAGATATTTGAATTATTTGATTATGAATAACCATAGTGCCATTCTCTTTATTGTAAGTTGGAGTTGCACATTTTAACTTTTCTTGTCGTGTAATTTACTATGAATATTTTACGAACTCAGTTTACAAGGAAAAACGTCGGCAATGGAACTTTGACGCTCAAATTCACATTGTTTCATTCAGTTCTAATAAAAGCGAAAGTTACTAAACGATAACTTGAATGTTTTACTTGTTTATTGGAGTTCTAGAATTTCTTTAATATCCTTGAGTTTTCAGGGAAAAGTCGTAAAGAAAACCAATAAATGTCTTGATTTTCATGTCCATTATATTCCAAATAAACACAATTACATCAAATAAACTAATATGATATAAAACTTCGATCTACAGTGAATACGTTTCATTAGTTTTTGTTTCTCAATATAATAAGACAAAATTACAATAAATTAAATTAAAGTACTATATATTCCGCGTCAATTCAGCAAATTACACGAAAATAATGTGTAACTCCAACTTACAAGAAAGAGAATGGCACTATAGTTATTATAATCAAATAATTAAAATATCTTACTGCTGCTGAAAATTACATGGTCAAAAATCATGAATTTCCGTAAAAAAATGTAATAGGACTCTTAAATTAAGATAACAGCAATTTCAAATAGATCGTATAAATTCACTCGGTTTAAAAGTAAAAATGGGTGTACCACAAGGATCAATATTGGGTCCTTTCCTCTTTTTAGTATATACTTATGTAATCTACCCTATTTGTTAAAAAGCCAACCACAAATAGTGCTATTTGCTGTCGATACTACTTCCTTTTTTTTATTAATAGACGTGCATCAATCTTGATGACGTAAATAACGCCCTACAGCAGGTACAAAATTATAATAATTTAGTATTAGGCGCTACACCGAGCTAAGTGGCGCCCTCTTTGAATAAAAAATTGTAGCATAGCATAGAAAATAAAGATAAAAGAATTGAAACTTGCGGAATTTTGTCGCCTGTTACATTATCGCGGATTCATCGCAGTCTTTTTTTTTTTTAACCACGGGGTACATAGAGACGCATTGATCAATGTAATTCACTTTTGCCAAACACTCCGGGTGTAATCTCGCCGGTCGATGGGCCTAGCGCCTCTATTAAAATTATATTAGTCCATTGTTAGTTTTTTTTTTTAATCACTTCTGAATACTGATTTCTTATTTTTTTTTATTTAAAAAAACGGTCCTTTTTTTTCTTTTTAAATTATATTATATGTGTGTTTCTTTTGACTGGGATTCGGTGTTTCATTTTCCTTTTTTTGGTTCATGGCCGGGTCACACCGGATGCGTAGCGTGACATGACGTGCGCACGCGCGTGCGAGCGCTATCACACCGCCCAAGACCGGCGCAGCACACGTCGCGCACGCACGCAACACGTCACGCAGGTAACTGCTGCACGCACGTGCGAGCCACCTTGTCAGCAGCCATATTGAGTTGTGAGCATTTGGCGAAAATATGTTAGACAACAGCAGTTCTTCTGATGAAGAAGCGTTATTGTTGCTACTATGCCAGGAATCTTCTGCTGCTACAAAGAACGAACTATTTCTATAAGTTTTTCCTTAAAAATTGCCTCCATTGCAAAAAAAAAAACACTCGTAAACTATATTCTGATTGTAAATAAATACAACCTGCCGTGCGTGCGCCCTATAATACAACGTCATCACTGCAGGCGCGTGTGCGACGTTGCCGTTCCGCTACACACGCGCGCGGACTCAGTTTGTGAGTAGATGCGGCTCTGCGTGCGTGAATTACGGACGTGTACACGTCACGCATCTGGTCTGGCATCTTTCTTACAGTTTCATACATTACAACTGGTGCGTGCACGCTTCACGTCACGCCACGCATCTGCAGTGCTATTCCACCATTTAACCATCTCACCGTGAAAACTTAGGTGAAGTGAGTTGTCATTCCAACAGGGTGAGATGACAATGACAGCTCACTCCACGCTCACTTCACGTGTTTTCACGGTGAAATGGTTACGGGAATCGACATGCTGTTGCTAGGGACTGACAGCTCACTCCGAGCTCACTTCACCTATGTTTTCACGGTGAGATGGTTACAGAATAGCACTGCTGGTGTGTTTCTCAAAGTGTAGTGATAATTTTCTTTTTTACGCTACAAGGTGCAAGACACAATTATATCACTAGTAATAGGGACCAATTAGTTCAACCAGGTTTCAGGCTGGCTAAAGTGGACTCATCTTTCATGGGGTACTGTACATGGGGTATGTTACAATAAAATACCTCCCCACATACTTCAACTGAATGAAACGAAATTTAAATCTTATATTAAACGCACACTATGCAGCCAGGCATATTATAAGCTTTGGGATTACATCGCTGATAAAAATGTTTGGCTCAACGCTGGTCCAGCTACACAAGGGCGCATAAACTAATTGATTAGCATTTGAAAATACTGTTGGAGCTGCTGAAGATTTTAAAAACTATATTTGCATTATATAGATTCAATCTCTTAGCAATGCTGTACCGACTATAAAGCTACCATTTAGGTACTGGGTGTAACTTTCATTGACTTGATGTGCCCTGGCGGCTGAGAGTATGTCATGCTCACTCGTCTCGCTGGCGGTGGCGTGTGTTGGATCGTTAAGTTCCCTTCAAAATGGTAGAGCTGGATGGTGCTGGTCCACGCCTCATGTTCGTGAGCAGACGCCGTCAGTGGGGACTTGTCATCCCTTAGCTGTCACGGGTTATTTTAATTTAATTTAATTTTTGAATTGTTTTTTTTATTTCTATTACGGACGCTTTTAACGTTTTGCATCGTTCTCAGATGTATTACTTCAACATGAATGATGTAACTAATATTTTGTAACCATATTTTTATTTAAATGAGTGTCCGTGGAGTTTCTTGCCCGTCCTTCTCCATAGGTACCTACTTCGCTTTGGAATGGCAACTAGCTTCTTTTTTCTGACTGACCCTTGACAGTTCAAAAGTGATTGAGTTTGATTTTTGAGTCCGACTAAACCAGATGCTTTTTTATAAACAAAATTGAAAGTCCTTTTTGTTGACTCAAACTATCTTAAATCGAAAATCACCATACCAAAAACTAAGACGTGAAACACTGTTTGAATTACCTGCACGACTCCCTGGTCCGGTCGCACACCATCTCCCAGTCCCAGTAGTTGAGCGAGGTCTCGACGTAGTAGGAGTAGTGGCGGTAGTCGCAGTCCCACAGCAGCAGGCGCAGCGAGGCCAGCAGGTAGGGCTGCGCCAGCTGCACCACGATGGCGCCCGAGCCCAGCTGGTGGCACGTGTAGCCCTGGTCCCAGTCGTAGTGCTCCGTGTCGCCGTTGATCAGCGCGTTGCGGGAGCGGCTGCGGGAATATGAGGTTTCAGTGCAGTTAGCGCCTGCACATTGTATAGTCCTACAGACCGTATTTCGGCCACGGCGGCTAATCTCAACGGAGACTAGCCTTCGGCGCGGGAGATAATATAGTGCACAAGTGTGTGCGCAGACACAGGTGCACTCTTCCCTCACTCTCATAGTCCGATGGGACGGCAATCCGACACGACCGGTGAGAGATCAGGCGCAGGACCAACGGCTTAACGTGCTTTCCGAGGCACGAGGGTATCACACTGCCAACTTTCAAACTCCGGGCTGTTACTAAGGAATTTCTAATGGAAAAACCCAATAACACTTTGCCCGACCCGGGAATCGAACCCAGGACCCCACGCCCAGCAGTCGCGCTTGCAACCACGAGACCAACGGGGCATTCTGCACATTGTACACGGCATTTATAGACGTAACACGCTGCAATCGCAACTATTGCTGTTTTTTGTTCCTTTTCAATTTTAGCAAGGCTGATAACGCGCTGTCGACGGGTCACACACGGAACGATCGTATAAAAAACAACGTCGCGAGCCTGTAAGGTGGGTCGATGACCTGGTGAAGATTGCGGGAATACGCTGAATAGGAGAAGATCTATGTCTAGAGGTATAGTCGTCTAACGTCTTTCAGCAGGATGATGATAATGAGCCTCCACATTTAGTAATAGCAGAACTCTTTCCACCTCCTCTATTTCACTTTCCTATAAAAGGGGTACTGACCTGATGCCTTCGATGACGACAGCGGACAGGTCCACCGTGGCCACGTTGTGCAGCGGCTCCACGAGCCCGTTACGGAGCGGCGGCACGCGGCTCGTGTGGCGCGCCTCTAGCGCGACCGCGTGGAACACCTACAGTAATGAACACGTAAAATATGAAGCCAGTTGAAGAAGAGCGAGGCTCACTGCGTATTATGTGAGGAAGTGATATCGGACTTCAAGATTTCTTCATTAACGTGGGTACAAATACATCCCAAACATTAAAAAAAAAAAACCGGCTAAATGTCGTGTCGGACCACGCACAATGAAGGGTTCCGGAGTTGTATGTAGTTGGTATGAATTAATCCCAAGAACAAACTTAACATTGTAGTTGAAAAATATGATCTTCCATACATTCCAACTGCAAATGTAAGTTTGGACGCACAATATTGAGAGATTTACCATGTTCTTTTAAGACTATAGACTTCTTATAAGATTTCCTGTAATCTATGAGTAAAGAACCATTATCTGCATTTTTCAAAATTTTAGACTCGGTAGTTTCGGAGATTCTTTTTTCCCCCATATTCATTACAAAATTTATTTATTTATGTTACACCTCCGTGTTTGGGTCACAGAAATACATTACCAAACCAAATTTCAACGTAATCGGTCCATTAGATTGGGAGAAAATTGGCTGTGACAGACAGACAGACACGTGTGATCCTATGAGGATTCCGTTTTTTTTCCTTTTGAGCTACGGAACCCTAAAACCACCGAGAATTACTCTCATTTGTCTGTTATAATTTTTGTTCTTCCTGTGACTGTTTGTGCCAGTCGCGGTCATAAAACGTTTGAATTGGACCGAGATTATTTAGTACGGGATTCCTAAACTGTATATTATAGAGTCTCATAGTCTAGCTTCCACGTTTTATGACCGCGACCGCCATGAACTATTGGTCTCCGAAACAGCACCTTATTGACAGTATTGCTGGTGCCGACCAACTTGATGAACTGCACGACCCTGGGCTCGAAGTACAGGTTCTGCCACGAGCGGCAGAAGTAGTTGCTGTGGTCGATCACGCGCACCCAGTCCTTCTGGTCCACGGACACCTCTATGTAGTATGCGTATGATCTGCGAACACGATACTATCGTCAGCGAGCAAAAATAACAATGTCCTTGTGACAGAACTCGGAAGTTCATAAGACACATTGAGCTTTAGAAACATAGGTAACGGTACTCGTTATTGTGAACGAGACGGAGACGCTCTGGAGAGCCGAACATAAAAAACATAGTCTGTCGTAGGGACAGCCGACACAAGTGAAAATTCAAAACTATGAAACAACATATTTTTTAAATTTTCATATTAATTATAGTATCCTAAATTTAAATTTTAACATTTGTACATTTTTATTATTAATTAAAATACATATATTTTATATGCTTTCACTGCTGGCCAAGCGCAACATGTCATACTTGTAGCTACAGATATAATGTTAGAATTAGCATGTCGGTGACGCGAACCCATTAAATTTTCCCCTTCCAAAATCTCACAATTTGCATGTAGAAGTTTTCACTAAAGAGACAAAAAAAATGTGGATTCAATTTAGCATGAGAATAAAATTTATAAAGTGGGGTAACAGACCCAACTATCAGCACTTAAGAAGTCCTCTAATTGATTTATTTTCTTATACGAGTACATAATATTATATATTATTCCCTAAATTTATGTATCCATAAAACTTCTTGTTTAATGATGTTTAATATTTAAAATACTTTTCAACGGATTTTGCAGTTAATGAAATACCATTTAAACTACAATTGAAAAAGGAACCTACCTTCATTTGTTGGCACAATTGTTGCCAGTTATTGGCACCAAATTACCCAATTACCAGCACTAAGACTTCAGGTCAAATAAAATACATTTTAATATTATAAATAAAATGCTTTTTATTGCTACTAAGGAAATTTCTTAGAAAAAGTTACAAATTACAATAATTGCCGACACTCAATAAACAGTTCCAATTTGGTACCTATTGAAATGAGATAAATCCAATTATCGGGTAAAGTTTTGTTTCAGCATGGTGCCAACATTTGGAAAATGATGTCACATCATATATTTTTTGCATTAAAATTCATTCTTAATACTTACTGAAAAAGACTAGAATTAACAAAAAAACCTGTAATCTAGTCTACACTTAAATAACAAAATTTTCAACATAAATTGGATTTTTGTTTAAAAATATACCCAGATGTTGGCACCCCAAATGATGAAGATGTTGGCAAATCTAACGGAAATCTTGAAAATCCTATTGAAACAACTAACAAAAAATATCTCATAAAACATATCTCTTCTTTCCTTTCGTGTGGTTAGTAAAATAACCTGGTGTCAGAGTTTTAAAGCCGCCCACGGGCCTCTGACTTGGCTTCACATGCCGTCGAGAAATATCTCTCAGGCATGCCGGTTTCCTCACGATGTTTTCCTTCACCGATAAAACATATTAAAACTAAGATTTCATTACAATTCTCATAAAACATTAGAAACAGAATGATAAATTGACAGTCAAACCTCCAGAGTAAACATGGCCAAAAACACCAACAACTACAGACCGTCTTTTTTAACTACCTCCATTTTTGATGAAATATTGAAAATGTTGCTACTGCATAAAGTAGGATTTCCCTACTATATTTTTTACTTTGCGATACAACAACCAAAAAGAGAAACAAATATTTTTAACTTATTCGCCGAGGTGCTGATAATTGGAGTGCTAGCAATTGTACGATTCACCCTAATTGCTTTATTAAGGTGCATTTAAAAAAAAATGATAATTTCTGGTTTGCATGAGGAAGAAAATTGATTGCCTAAAACGACGCTTTTAGCTACACTAATGAACGTAAGTTTCGATTAGCGACTTTCGCTGTAACATAATGTAAGTAGTTCCTGTACATACCTGTTGTCTCTATCCCACAGTAACAGTCGTATATGGTTGATGATGGTGGACGTGGCCAGGCGCACGATGATGCCGGGGTTGTCGGGCGCGTCGTTGATGGTGTGGCGCGTGTAGCCGCGCTCCATGTCGTACGTCTCCGTGTCGCCGTCCAACAGCGCCGAGCGCATGTCCCCGGATATGACGCGAGCGCCGCGCTTCGGTGTTGCCACATTCTCTTCCGGTACTATTTGACAAATAAGTAAGTAAATAATCATTTATTTACCATCAAAATTTAGCCTAGGTAGTATCAGTGTTGTTTCAATAAAAGATGGGGTAGGGGTTTTTTTAATATAACGTTGCCCCACACTAGGAATTTCTCCTGTATCGTGGGTGCGTTTACAAATATTTAAACTCACATGAGTTTAAATATTTGTAAACGCACTCGTTTGTGTATGTACACAAACAGCCAGACCCGGAACAACTACTTGTAGGTCATACAAATATTTTTACCGTGCGGGAATCGAACCCGCGACACGCAGTGCAGCAGTCAATCGCTTAACCACTGCGCCAACCGTGCCATCAACACACAGTATTACAGTGTAAGCATGAGTAAGACCCTATTAACAAATAGCTTGATTATTTAATTTGGGGGTTTCCAATCTAGGTTCCACGGACCCCTAGAGGACCAAGTACCTATGTCTCACAAGGGGCCCATGGATTTGCACTACAATATACAAAGTTGATACGACAGAGGGGCTTTCCTTTAAACTGCCTATACTAGGTACCATTTTCAAGCTCTGTACCAAAAATCAATTAAATAGGAGCAGTAGTTTAGCCGCAAATGTTTTTTTAAGTTTTTGCCCCGTTTGAACACGATGTATCTTTCCTAACAGCTGATTATGTCTATACGCATAGGTCATCCACCTTAAAACGATAAATCTGAGTTTAGCCTACGATGCGTTGTTGCCGCTCTGACGCAAGTCACAAGTACAACCAAATATTTTTCGCTAAAAAAATAACCAAAGAAAACAAGAGAGAGAGAATCATAGCAAAACATCCCGCGCGTAAAAGAAATAGAAATAGGTCAGTCTGTTGCTAACGCATCCTAGATCCTTGTGCGATCGGTAAGTAAGTGGGGGCAGAGGGGCCTCAGTCAGTGCGCCGCACAAAGTACTTTTTAGTGCGCCGCCCGACGCTATCCTCTCGAAACGTAGTTACGTAACACGGAAGCTCTTGCGCCGCTTACGCGCGCAGACAATTGATTTTGTTTTGTTATTGTGATAGGACACTAAATAAGTTTAAGACAATATTTCTTTTTATATTGTGACAGGACACTCGTAACATCGGATTATTATTATTTAGTGTTAGTGTTTTTTTGTGATTGACTGTTTTTTATTGTGATAGGACACGTAATTAAACTTTGGTTGTGTGTGTAATTAAAATACAATTGTAGAACTAAAAAATAGGATTATTTTAGCATTTTACAAATTAAAGTGCTTAGCAACGAACAGTGAGTTAATTATCATACGGTATAATTTTTGCATTCATGTGAATTGAGTTTTTGTTGTGATTGTTGTTGTGTGCGTACTTACTTCAAAACCGTACCTATCATAAAAGCCGAGCGGAGGCCTAAGCCGCCTCGCGCCACCGCCCCGGCCGCGCGCCTTGACACGTGATAACACACGCCGCGGACCGGCGCGCGCGCGACGTTGCCGCTTTGTTACCTAGGTATCTAAGGTCAGTTAAATTTATTTACACAGGGGGGTTGCGTTTTACTCTGATTTGTAAGCTATTTAGTTTGTATGAAATTTTTTAACTTTTTATTTTAATACCGTATCGAATTAATACTAAATACGTATAGTATACGTTGTGTAATTTAATGCCCCTCTGTCATATCAACTCTGTATATGTTCATTTAAATCAATAGGTTATCTTATGAAAAGCTGAGACAACAGATAGTGCTACATAACACACACGCCACCCGCACACAACAAAGTAAATAATCACATGTGTGTAGTGTAAAAAAAATCGCATTCAGCTTAATTTCATCCTGTTAATATAAATTAAAATAATATCTAATATCTAATGTAAAAATAAAAATAATATCTTTATACCACCTATATTACTTAACGGTGTACCTCTAAGTCGTGTTGCACAATTTAAATATCTTGGTCACATTGTAACTGAGAATTTGAGTGACGAACTGGATATTGAGAGGGAGCGCAGGGCATTGTCGGTGCGTGGTAATATGTTGGCACACAGGTTCGCTCGGTGTACCGCTCCTGTTAAAATAACAATGTTCAAGGCATTCTGCCAGACATTCTACACGAGCGGCCTGTGGGCAAACTTTACACAGAGAGCCTACAATGCCTTGCGCGTCCAATACAATAATGTGTTCAGGGCTCTGTTTCGGCTCCCTCGATATTGTAGTGCATCCGGTATGTTTGCTGACGCCAGCGTAGATGACTTCTACGCAATGATGCGTAAAAAAGTTGCGTCGGTGGTGCGCCGAGTACGGGGGAGCCCAAATAGCGTCCTCAGGATGATTGGCGAGAGAATGGATACTGTTCTGCTCAGTAGGTTCACTGAACTCCATGTGTTGCGAGACCGATGAGCCTACTGAGCAGGGGTAGACGGTGTCTAGTTTGTGTTACTTTTTAATTACTAACATTAGATATAAGCAAAATTCTTGTTACTAACAACCTTGCCTTGCATATGGACTTTTTTGTCTGAAATAAACAATTTTTATTTATTATAAATGTGCGTTAAAATAATATCAAAAGGTTAAAAACATGCACATATGTATTTGAAATAGATTTGTTTACACTACAACAAGAATATTGTGTTTTCACCTTTGATTTATACCCTGGCCTGTATAAAATCCTTCCTTCATTCATATAGTCTTCAGCTCTAAAATTATCAGAACAATACCTTGAATGTTTTGTGACTGTAGTGCTTGAGACGTAGGCATTTGAAAAACTGGTTTGAATTAACCTACATCGGGCGGGTCGCTACCGAACATTGTAATTCCGTACCATGATTACTTGCACCTGTTCTAAACATATTTTAGTTTTAGTTTATTTTTAGGCACTATAATTATTGTTTGGGAAATCTTACTGTGGACCAAGTGTACACTTTTTGTAAACGTTTTATTCCATAAATATTATTATTATATTATCCTTTATTCCACTGTATAACACATATAAATTATTTTTTAATATTAGAGTGAAAAAAATATTTAAAAATATAAAAAATAGTAGCCCACCGGTATTATATTATTATTATTTCGTTTATTTTACTTTTTAACATATAAAATACTTTTTTTTTAAACGATATTAAAGAGATTTAAAATATTTAAAAAAATATTCCGCCGGTGTCGGGAGCAGGGTCCAAGCTACCGGTGGTTAGGGCTGCAGAGACAGGAACCTCCTCACAATACGAGCCGTATCGAGAAGTACTGCCTTGTGAATCAGCCCCTTGATCCAACCGCCTAACGAGAGCCTCGAGAGATGTTGGTCGAGGCTTCTAATGGCCATCAGGCCATTGGCCGTAACGACAATCGGAACAATGATAGCCGAGCACACATTCCACATGTCGACAACCTCGTGTATCCTCGTGTATTATCATTATTTCCCATTGATCGCGAAGTTTTTCGTTTTTAGGGAATGTAATGGACGCTGGTCCCGGCTGTCATTGGTAATCTTTAGGTAGTAGGTATATGCAGGAACCCTTCGCTTATACATACTACCTAAAGGCCAACGGCTTAAGGAGATCATTATATTTAAAAAAATGTGCTCGTGTACCTTTTTAAGTACAGACGCCAGCACATCAACAACACAACAACTACAATCTGACAAATTTCTTTAATTGATTTTCAACTTTATCACTAAAGTATAAGGTTCAAAGTTGATTGGGAAAATTTGTCAGTTTCGGGTTGGTCGACCTGCTGTCGTCTGTACATAATATGGAATAGGGAGGAATTTTTATAACAATATACATATACTTACACCAAAAAGACGATTCTTTTATTTTCCTTCAAAGTTGAGGTCGTGTTCCTTTGACGAGTTTGTCCTACTACTGATAGTTTCTAATTTAACCCTGATGACATCGCAACAATCATGTTCATTTACGCGACTGACATTAATATTCCCCCACTTCCACGCAGCTGACTATTTTTTTGGGTTTGACGATGATCCCAAGAACCGTCAACCGTCCCATAAGGTTTCGGCGCGGTATGAAATTTCTTTTTTTGTAAGTTTTTTTTACAACTTTGTCATGCTCTAACTCTGAACTCCCCCCCCCCCCCCCCCAATGGAGCAGCTGACGCTCAGAACTCTTATGTACTAAGGAAAAACTATTTTTGGTATGATTTTCAGCCGGTATTTTTTTCGAACTAACTATGCGCCACCACCCGTACTATGAGTAGTTCAGCAAGTTAAAGTAATTATTTAATAACATAACATCACGCCTTGTTACCCCGCAGGGTTGTGCAGAGGTGCCTATAGTACACCCACATTTCGCCAGTTATGTTTTACTCCCATGTAATAGAAAGATAATGTTATATTTTTCACTGTCACAAGAATACACATACACACACTAATTATATGTGTGCGTCCAAGCAAAAAGGGTCCAGTAGTGGGGTATTGAGTTAAGACTAGATTCGTTATCTAGAATAGTCAATTGATAGTAAGGATTGAAAAAATATTCAAAAACTGGCACATTTTTTTTTTATCAGACTTGAAATTGTATTTCTGAAAGAGTCGTATATAGTCATTTACTATATGAAATTGTAGATAATTGAGCATTTATTAATAATCAATTAAAATCGCGAAATGCCGTTTGTTCACCCAACTTTACAAAACTTCTTAAATCTCGGAAACTAAATGCCCGATGCGAGAACTGGGGCCTTATTATGAACTATTAATGCCATCATTATTCCATTGCGAAAAAAGGATGGTGCTAGCGCCGTTGTA
The DNA here is from genome assembly GCA_963853775.1 of Xanthia togata. Classification (NCBI taxonomy): domain Eukaryota; kingdom Metazoa; phylum Arthropoda; class Insecta; order Lepidoptera; family Noctuidae; genus Xanthia; species Xanthia togata. The sequence continues at coordinate 1,805,419 of OY970802.1, read as the reverse complement.
TAGCTCCGTCTCTCACTCACACTGGAAAAATGGTGGCATTAATACGTCATAATACGGCCCCTGGACCCTTTTTGTTTGGACGCCCACATATTATGAATATCAATTAAATATATTAAATAATATTATAATAAGTGTTGAATAGATATTTAGACCACTATTACACACTATTATATATTATACCTATTCTTGTGACAGTGAACAAAATAACATTTTTTTTTTTCATTTATTATTTTGTGACATTTAAATTATTCATAAAAATGGGAAGAAACAAAAAACCAAAACTGAATGCAGTACCTGTAACGTTTGGAGTACTGCACAGGGTAATCAATGAACTCATTTTGTAGGAATTCGATAGCAATAAGATGATGATAATAGTGAGTCGAATTCAGCACCTTTACTAAAGGATGACCAGCAACCATTTATCCTCGCCGTGCAAAGTAATACTGGGTGTGTTTCTTTCTTTTATCTACAACTGATAATAATCGATCGTTTACCTATCTAAAGACACAGAGACAGGCTAAAATGTATGATTCATTTGTAGTTTAGAAATACATAGTTAGTGTAAAAAAAAAAATTATAACCCCACCGCCGTATCTCTACGTTGCCGTCGTGGTGGGGCTTGCGCGCTCCGAACTCCAGGTCTATGCCGGTAGAGTTTTTTTGCCGGAACAGGTCTGGGATGAGGAGCCAGACCAAGAGAGATACAGAAACCCGCAGGGCTGCATGCGGCGAGCTGTAGGGCAGTAGCGACCCCACGGACCCTATCTCCCGGGAGAAATCTGGTTCCTCATCTCTGGCTTGCCTTTATTGGCCGGCTGGAGTGAACACTGACGAGGAATAGAGCTCCCACCTCTTTCTTGCCTTTATTGGCCGGCTTGAGTGGAGATTCGCAAGAGCAAATGTGATCGGAGGAAGGAAGTATTCCAGTAAGATGCTGGTATGATGCTGGGATCTTGACCGTACTTCCGGGATTATCCTGATAGCCGTGGAATACCGCTCCACTCCTTATAAGCACCTCAGGATATGTTGCCCCCTTGTCGCTTCGACACTTTGTGCTAGCGACCGATTTCGATGGCTCATTATTGAGTGTGCAAGTCACCTCCAGCCATTTTATCTGTGTATTTTATATAAGATATTGGTCAGGCAGGGGCCATAGTCTTTTAGTTCTAGATAACCAGTTCACTTAGCCACCCAACCCCATAATCCAATATCATTGTTTCCATATCTTGCAATAGTCCTTCACTAACCGGGGGTTGTCCTTAGGTGCACTAGATCGGGAGGCCCGGCGCGGCATACGCTGGCAGTGTGCCGCTTGGGAGGAGCCGCGCCGTGCCCTCGTCTCTGGAGTAGGCAGTGACCTGTCGCTGCCGGCCGTCGTGAGTTCCATGGCCGGCAGCGAAGAGTCCTGGAACGCGGTGGTTTCCTTCTGCGAGACAGTTATCTCGCAGAAGGAGGCACCAGTCGAGGGTCGCGGAAGTATCTACGTTCCCGCGACCCCCAGCGTAGGTGTGAGATGGAACACCGGGGTGGTTTTTAGTCAGGACGAGTCTGACAGACTCCTCCGCTCGCCCCAGGGCGGAGGACATCCATGAGGATTTTCCACCAAGATACCAAAAAAAAAAAAATGGGTGTTCTAGATTAGTGCGTACAAGGATACTCGTCGGTTAGTGCCTCGTTTCATTAGGCACGTCTCTGCGAGTTGGCTTCGGCCCTTCGTACGCCTTCCAAAGGTCCCGAGAAATGTTAAAGACGTAAATATAATAATAATTATGAGGCCGCGTCCTATTTAAAAGCGATCGCCGCCGAATACTCGATCGGTCGCGTGCATTTAGGTCACTTTTTGTTGGGAAAACCGGAAAGCGCCCTCTGTCGGCGCGACCACGCGTACAGGTTCCCCGAACAAAAAGTTCGAGCGATCGTGTATTCGCGCGGCGATCGCTTTTAAATAGGAATCGGGCTGAGACAGCGGGAGTCTTTGTCAGTCACTTGTAAACTGGTACCATCTAATGTACTCGGGAAATTCTTTCCAATGAAATCTTACCGTGACAGCCGTTTTGCGTTATACGCGAAGAAGATACTTAGAGAAAATATATTTGTCTCGTTTGCTCTTACTACTGGATTTATAAGTGTACGTAGTTATTATTTAGTGTCTATTGCTTTACTCTGTCTACGACTACGAATGATACGAGCATAAAAAAATGAATAATATTTTAAGGAAAGCTAAATGGGAATTATTTGAAGTTCCATTAAAAACATGCTTAAAATAAAAAAGCACTTACATAGCAAACCTCTATGCCTGAGCTCGGTGCTCTTGGTCTGCGTCTTCTCCTGAATGGCGTCGAGCAGCATGTCGGGCGTGACGAGGGAGAACGGCCGCACCACCGTCAGCAGCTCGTCGAGCGTCATCAGCGTTAGACGCACGCATTTCAATATTTTTTCCTGTTAACATATGAAATTACATATTTATGGTGTGATAGTTTTTGTGATTGTTGATGGATGGGTGACGCTGTCTTCGACAAAAAATCCTTAAATTGTGTCGAATGGTCGTATCTGACTCACAAAGTTCTGAAATATTATATATTAAAAAAAAAAAACAGCAAAAATAAATGCTTTTTTATGTTGCTAGCCTACTAAAGTACTAATGAAATATATTTTTCTCTAGCTTATACCTACTGTCCTACTGCTGAGCACAGGCCCTCTCCAAAGCCTTTCAACAATTAATGCTTTTACCGCGCCACTACGAATTTTTTTTTGACAATACCACAGTTTAATAAAGTAACAGTACTATGTGTCGGCTGTGACCTTGAAATAATTACCTACGGCCGCTCGGTAGATAAGATAAACCTTCCGCGTCGCGCAATCGCTACTGTTGCGTTTGGAAGCGCGTCGTTTCAGCCGTCTTCCATGGCGACATAATACTATTACTTATTTATGTTTTCCATTTGAAATTTCTCTGTAGCAGTCCGGAAACTGGATTTATGCCCGTTTGATCACAATAGGCTCGCCCCCTATTACATGGGAATTAAATATAACTGACGAAATGTGGGTGCACTATAGATACACGTCTGCTAACCCTTCAGGGAATACAGGCGTGATGTTATGTTATGTTATTTAAACTGTGTCAATACTGTTATTTGGACTAAGTGTTTATAATAACTAAGATATTCTGTATATTTTTTGTGTTCTTTTATTGAATGCCATAATCTGGATCAAATAAACTTATCTTTTGTTGCTTTTACTTACAACTTGCGCCTGCCCCGCCTCGGACTTGACCCACATCTGGTTTGCGTTGAACCAGTTACATACTGCCTTGAATATGTCTGCTTCGGGCGCGAAGAACGAGTCGCGTTCCAGGAGACCTTGCAGCGCTTCCTACAACCAAAATAAACTATGAAAAATCATCTATCTTCTACATTATAAGTTAAAGTCGTCTTTTATGTCTGTCTGTGTGACCGCGTTGTTCTTCTAAACTACGCAACAGATTCTGGTGCGGTTTTCACCATTATTTAGAGAGTTTATTCCGGAAGGTATAAGCAGGATGGGCCACGAAAGGAGGTCCAAAGAAAAAAAAATTAACCCTGTCTCCAAGGGTTTCCCGAAAAACCCCCATGTATGTTCAGCGATTATTTATAGTTTAGGAGCTCGACGGCTTTTCATATTATTTGGGAAATTTTCACTTGGTTTCGAATTTTAATATTTTTCCGTCGCTTAAAAAAAATATATAAATCCTGATATCTACAATCGATAAAAAATACTATCTGTCTAAACATCACCCAACTTAACTCAAAGGTAAAATTTTAGCTTGACAAGATTCGTTCTAGATTTTCAATCTACAAAAAAGAAAAAAGGAAGGGTGGCAGTGAACCCGAAATAGTTTTAAACACTTCCACGGACCCTCAGCTTTCCACAACAATTCAAATAATCAGTACTTTACGGGATATTATTGTGAGAAATTGAAGTTCGAACATGGTAGGTATACTTCAACCGCTTGGAGCAATCCATTTTTATGCTCTTCCTAGCATCCAATTAAGCTGAACTTTGGCACACTATGTAATTTGTAATAGTGTATATAATAGATACATTAATATTAAACTTAAATTATAATTTAGAAAGGAGATTGACCAAAACCAGTCTTAAAAAGTTGCATGTATGAAAACCAAATTAATATACAAATTATTTTCTTATTTTTTGCAAGCTTTTCACTTCAGGAATTTTGTTTTCGTATCCGGAATTATGATTTTAAGATAAACAGTAAATTAACGATTGCTAGGTACATTTCCGTATAGTCATGATGGACGTTTCGTTCTCTTCATTTGTACGAGTTACGTTAGTAGGTATGATCCTTTACATAAAAAAATCACAAAAATGATATTAAGCTCATAAATAGCTAAATAATTAGTAATATCATAATCATAACGGTACTGTATATGTATTTCATAGTTCCGTTGTGAAAATATTTATTTTTGTGTTTCGTCTCACGCAGATGCAACTGTCAAGGCAGATGACAGACGTACCGGTAGGGATGATGATTCCTAAACAAGATCGATTTTTAAATCTATTCGAATCGCAGGAAAGAATCGATTCAGCAATACTTAAATGGAGTTCTGATAGATCTGTTCCCGCCATTATTCTACATCGACAGCTTTATTATAGATAATCACTTATTTGTTTTGGTGTTGCCAGCATAATTAGTCAAATGTAATGAATAATCGAATACAAAATAAATTAAATAATATTCTTAGTTACAAAAAACAGAACAAAGAAACTGCGTATCAAAACTTAAAAGTTGCAATCCGCAGGAAAAACATTGGAACTCGTTTTCAAGTTTCTAAAATCGATTAAAAATATCTATAATTCATTGTTTATGATCGATAAAAAAAACAATTTACTTGACCTATAAAATCGATTCTAGATCGCCATCCCTAAGCCGGCGCGGCGCCTACGGAAGCCGCCATTACTGTTTATGTGTCTGTCGATTGAGAATAGTCACCGCGATTAATCTCTCCACTTAAATAGTAATACTTACGGAAATTCGTTGGTGTGTTTGTTTTAAACAACTTAGCGTGTTTCATGTAACTAACGACAGGACGTTTTCATATTTAATTGTGTTTTATTACGCCAAGACGTTTTTGTGTTGTGTTTCTGAACTCTTGAGTAATCTAATCATGTCGATGCTTGATTCTGATCAACCGATGCCGGTGGTAATGAGAAGGCGATGTGTCAATTGTTCACTTTTGATACCCAGAAATCACCCGCAACATTCCTTGCAACAAGCGTCTACGACGATGATTACTATATTACGATCTTGGATAACTCCTACTGAGGTAAGTTTCACTATATTACCTACTTCTAGATTATCAGACATGCTAGCATCCCGTACTTTGAATAGCTGATTAATATCCTATAACCTTTAGTTTAGGGTATAGTTTACAAGTCCTATAGTTTACAAGAATATGTGGGGAACACAGCAAGACACAGCTTTGCATGGGTGATAAAAATCTTTTGAAATTCTCGGTTTTTCTCTATTATGATATGCATGTTTTCTACACCTAAACCTTCCACATGAATCGCCCTGTGTATTGGTGGAAACTGCATGAATATCTGTTCAGTACTTTTTGAGTTTATCATATTCATACAGACCAACAGTTACAGTAATAAACAGTTTTTAAATCATAGAATGTGTATTCAATAAAGATTTACAATATGTAGTGATTTTGCAATGTGTATGTGTGTGTCTTTGTTATATAATAATTATGTGAGGATTCAATGATGATTGGTGAATAACCTGAGTTAAATATTTCAGAAAAACAGCAACATTGAGAAATAATTTCTTTTATTTCAGCTTTCATCAGAAAGTGTACTATGTACGGAGTGTATGGTAATACTTCAAGATCGAGCAAGCACATTCATTGATGGAAATGCTATACCATTGCCTGCATTTGGTCACAGAAGTCTATGCTTTTCTTGTGGAATGTCTATTTTACGTACAACAAGAATACATGCTGTGAGATCTGACCGCCAAGAAAGGAACATTATATTAAGAAAGGTTCCACTGCACTTGGTAAATATATTTTGACTTACACATATTTCTATAATGTTAATTTTCATTCTTGGGGAACTTCACTACCTTATACTGACCCATGTAATAATATTGTATTAGTGCTAATATTAGCAGTACAGTGTTGAAAGGCCTCCCACAAGGTGGATGGATGACTTTGTGAGAGTCGTGAGAATCTGATAGGTGTGAAACGCACAGGACTGTTAGGTGTAGCGACACTTGGGGAGGCCTATGTCCAATCGTGGGCTTCTTTCAGGTGAAATGGTAATGATGATTGTTTTATTTTAATTCTGAATACATAGTATGTCAATTTGTTCTTTTTAAGGTTTCAAGATTGGAAAGAGTATGTAATGCTTGTTGGTTGGCAGCTTATAGAGCAGTGAGACGTTAAAACCAATATGACACCAATCGCCCCATTCTGTCTGAAGAAGGAACGAGTGGAGAGTTTAATATACCTGTACCGCCACCCCTTCCACAACATTCCAGGCAAACTTCTCCAGCAAGAGCTAAAATAACATCAGCAGTATAAAGACGTGCTGCTAATACAGCTATTCATTGCATATTTGTTGACTGTTTCGAATCAGAATGTTTACCTGCTGCCATAAAGGAGCTTTTACTTTTAAATCACAAGTTTTATATACCCACGAATATGTAATTATCACTTAAATCATGGCCATTTTACATGTCAAATACGTAGAACATCTATATGTATACTTGTTGTAACATTAAATACTTACACCTAATGACTACCTACATGAAAAGTCTGTTCATATTATGTGTTTTATACCTTAGTATACATTAGGTAGGTAACTTATTCATTTGTGTATAGATCTGGGATAAATTGAAGTTAATAAAATAAAATCTATCTGACTGAAGTTGTTTTATTTCGATAATGTCACATCAACGCTGCGAGGCCATAAAAAACACGATTATTCGTTATTCACGATTATTCACGTTTTTTTTTCAATTAGCAGCTGTTCTCTTATTTTGTTTTTAACTATCTTTGTTGTTTTGTACCTACATGATTGATCTGTGGTCATTTTATAAGTTGCGAGTAGTTTAGACATAATTTTTAGGTTATCTCCGAATTTGTTTAATTACTTTAAAACTCAGATTAGGGATGTGAAAAAATAATCGATTATAGAAAAAATCGATTAAAAATCGATTTTTTAAAAATAATAATCGATTTTTATAATCGATTTATATATTGAAAAAAATCGATTAATAAAAAATCGATTTATTTTTCACTGTCGATTTTTTTCACCCGCAACGGCCGCAACACTTAGTTTTTTAGTCAGGAGCGCGAAGCCGCAAAGTGCCGTGAACCACTAACTACGAAGTTCGTCAATGAATGACGCTAAAGCCATATGTGCGTTTAACGCTATGTCATCAATTCTGTACGTTGAAAACCTAAATTATCCCAATTAGCGTTTAGGCACCTTCTGGATCCGGCTTCTTCGGCTCCAGCGGAAAGATTATTTTCGAAAGCTGGTGCCATACTCGTACTAACAAATACCTGGAGCCGAATACTATCAAAACGTTTACCAAAACTTTTGATAGTTTTTAACTTTCATTGCCCAAAAACTTAATTTATTTATTTTAGACGGGCGAAATGAAAAAAAAAACTTTTTGCCACTTCAAATTTATAACTAAACTTGTTGATTTTTTTTTTTAAATATTAATTAAACAGAGCTTTAATGCTTTGATAGTGTGATTATCGATAACACAGGTGTTTAATTTAATCTGTCAACAAAAAATAGCGGCAAAAATCGATTATTTTAGAAAAATCGATTATTATCAATACATAAATCGATTATTTTTAAATCGATTTTTTTACTTGGGAAAACAATCGATTAAATAATAATCGATTTTTTATGTACAATGTCACATCCCTAACTCAGATACTTGTGTGAAAATGAACACTTTTATTTAATAGTATATAAAGCGTAGTCTATAATAAATAAAGATTTATTGTGTTTCAACTTAAGACGGATTTCCATACATCGGTGATCATGATCCTTTCGATGTTTCGTCAAGTCGTAAAAACCGTGCGAAACAGGGGACTACGCTAATATTTTAAACATACCTACTAACCTTGCGCACCGTGTGCAAGGGTGACATGTCGAAATCCCGATGGAATTTTCATTTATCATACAAACATACCATTTTCATCCCCAACATTGCTCACCTACATGAAATAAGGAACTCTAGTGCAATATTTTATGCTTTTAGACCCAGTGGTTTAGGCTGTGCGTCTGTTAGTGAATGAATGATTAAAGGAGAAGTCCGCTTTTTGTAGGGACGTTGGTTTTTGAGTCCGAGAAAAATCGAATCAGCATAAAACTACACTTAAATAAAAGCGACAAAAATAAGGAACTCGGAACTACTGAAATAATATTTTTAGACCCCTCCATATAAGAGAAACATTATAGACTATTTAATGTTAGTACAAATATTTTATTTCTTGATGGCAACTCAAATAAAACCTCCCAAACACTTTGACACATGATTCTATTCGTCTGTCAATTTTGACATGTTTACTAATTGATTATGTCAAATATGACATAAATTGACACATGTTACTGTCATTTATTTCCATTGAGATAGAAAAATATATGGAGACGCCGCGTTATTATATACATACATTTGCTTATACAAATATGAGTGAAATACGATACAGAATGTGAAATATCGTTTTGTCTCATTTTTTCTAATAAAATAATCGTATTTGATAAAAGAGTAAACAATATGTTGTTGCTCATTATGGCAACATTTTATCGTGACGTAGTGACAGTTGCAGGTAAGTGCCATAGCAGCCATTTTATGTTCCGAACTTCGTGGTAGTTTAGCTGTCAAATGATTGTTTATTTTTTGTATTATTCAGATTTGCGAGAACATTACGTGTAATTTACCTTTTAAAATGCATGTAAATGTTGGAAAACAGCCATTAATCATGCCTGTGTGTTGTTTTATGAAGTGTGGTGCAAGAAAGAATGAAAAACAAAAACCTAAATTGTCTTTGCACAGTATGCCGGTTTTCATGAATAAAAAATACTTGCCTTTTTTATGGGTTTCCTAAAAATTAAGGATTAAAGAAAAAGTGGTTAGTGGTTATTGGTTAAAAAAATATTAATCAACTACATAAAAAATGGTACCTCTGTTCACTTCAATTTCAAGAATGCTGTGTCAAAAGAACTCTTGATTTAATGAGATTACATGAAAATTCTGTTCCCCAGTATTTTCGGTAAGTGTGTATTAAAATGATTGATTAATAATAAATAATAACCTGGCCCTTTGGCCTGAAATGAATAAATAGATATATTAATCACATAAATAAAACAAAATCATATGTATATTGCAACATTCAAACCAGTCACACAGTCGAACCTTCAAATAGAGCTGCTATGAAACCAATATTGGAAGGACACAAGGGCAGCCATTTTATGTTCCAATATGAGTTGTAGATAAGCACCTTTTTTTTGTATTTCCAGTCCATGAATGAATGAATGTATATATTTTATATGTCTATGTTACTTTCTATCAGTTGACAGTAATGACAGTAAAATGTGTCAATTTTGACAAAGTTACTATTTATTGGGGTGTGTTCACTTTTTTATCCTAGATAATTAGAAAGGTTTGTTCGTTTTAGGATTAAGTTGACACTAAACTGCCTCGTTGGTCTAGTGGTTGCAAGCGCTACTGCTGAGCATGAGGTCTTGGGTTCGATTCCCGGGTCGGGTAAAGTGTTATTGGGTTTTTCTATCAAGTATTTCTCAGTAGCAGTCCGGAGTCTAGATTTGTGCCCGGTTGATGGCAATAGGCTCGCCCCCTATTACATGGGACTTAAAAACATAACTGGCGAAATGTGGGTGTACCTACTACAGGTACACCTCTGCCGAACCCTCCGGGGAAACAAGGCGTGATGTTATGTTATGTTTATTAACACTAAAATAAAAAAACTATTTTTCTCAAAATTGGAGGTCTTTAAAAATGTATGATTTAGTTAGAACCACTAGTTTTTGGGATGTGTATACAAATATATTTAACTTATCATGGTTAGAATGATTGAATAATAAAAAACTATTTTAGGACATTTTAGTCCTTTAAGAATTTTATCAAGCAGGCATGAGGCTGCGAATCAGAACTTTTCTGAATATGAAAATTCACAAAAGACTACCCCAAAACGGCCTTTAGGACTTCTGGAGTGTTTTTTCTGGAAAAAGTAGCGCAACAAACACCACAACAAACGCTCTGCCTAGCTTAAGAACCATTGATAGCTAAAGCTGTTATCAGACTCAAGTTAATAGTTTACCTACCTATCGCTAAAGCTGTTATCAGACTCAAGTTATTAGTTCACTCGCTGGAGTGTATGTTCATTTTTGTTTCATTCAACTTCCACACGACCCCAACAAAATTACAAAGGAATGAACGTTCAACTGCTCATTCAATTTCATTTTTTGATAATTCGGTAGACGAGTCAAAGATCCCATATCGTTGGATCTTTTGATTCATAAGTGTTCAGACGTTTTACTTCGATTGAAAGAAAAATTAACAAAAAGTGTGTGATATCTGCTTAAGACTAGTGAAGAGTGTACTTACCACGGACAGTTGCAGGAAAGTGTCATGCTGCAGCACTTCGATAGCATTCTTGTCCAGGAAGTTATAGCAGTAGTCCATGAGCGCCTTCAAGCCGTACAGCCTGCAACAACGAATAGGTAGGGCATCCACATAGAAATATAAAAAACAGAATAAATGAGGGCGTGTCTGTGTCCGCGCGTCGTGATCAAGATGCTCATGTCAAAGGCAAATAGCTGTCTCTGCGAACTAGTGCCCTTTCGACCGCGAACGTGACAATATTTAAGAATGCCGTATTGTTCAATGATTTCTTGTAAAAATCGAAGCCAAATTTAATTTTATAAATCATGGAACCACGATATATCAGCACAAGTATTTTACTATTATTTGTCTTGAAAATCATGAAAAACAACAAATCGAAAAATATTTCTTGCCTTTACTACGTTATTTTTGTTTTCATATATTACTGCGACTGCACTATTTTTGCAGGAAATACATCGCTTCTTAACCACTACTTTTTTGTTGATTTTTATTTCTAGTATTAAAATTAAGTCTATCACTTATTTTTATTAAAAAGAGGTAGATTTTTCTTATACATACTATTTTCATAAATGAATTGGCAAGTTACTGTCATAATATTAATATTTTTAAATAGTTCCCTGAGAGAATCGCGACGAGGTAGATTATAAATGGCTCTGGCAGCTCTCTTTTGCAAAATAAAGATGGATTCAATTTCAACAGGCCAACGTGGGGTCAGTAAAATACCATACGACATAATGCAAAAAATAGGCTAAACGCGCGGTGTCTACGTCTGTTGACTGTCTGATCTTTCTAACAGCATAACTGTCTGATTTATGTCGACGATATTTTAATTGGAAGCCAAGAAAGATTTTTAATCATCAATTTAAAAAATGAGTTGTCAAAGGAGTTTGACTTGAAAGATTATGGTCAAGCGAAATACATTTTAGAAATAGACTTAAAAGAAATGACACTGTCATTGTTCTGTCACAAGAAAATTATATTAAAAAATTGTTAAAACAATTTAAGATGGAAAATTTTAATAAATGTGCAACTCCCATGGAAATTAATTAAAAAGTAAAATCAGAAGAAAAATGTGATACTTACCGAAAAGGACGAAACATGGCCTTATCGAGAACTAATAGGTAGGTAGGAACTAATAGGACTGCCTCGTTGGTCTAGTGGTCGCAAGCGTTACTGCTGAACATGAGGTCCTGGGTTCGATTCCCAGGTCGGGCAAATTGTCACTGGGTTTTTCTTTCTGGAATTTCTCAGTAGCAGCCCGGAGTCTGGCCTTGTGCCCGGTTGATGGCAATAGGCTCGCCCCCTATTACATGGGACTTAAACATAACTGGCGAAATGTGGGTGTACTACAGGTACACCTCTGCCCAACCCTTCGGGGAAACAAGGCGTGATGTTATGTTATGTGTAATAGGTTGCTTAAATTACCTGAGCAACGCAAATAGGGCCGATATTGCAAACGCGGTGAGTAAACTAAGTCAAAAGTTAACAAAACCGGAAACATGCGATTGGATACCAGCGAAACGTATATTACGTTATCTTAAAGGGACCATAACCAGACAAGGGCTTGTCTGTCACTCTATAAATTTTCTCTGAATATATTTTTGCTACGATCTATTTCTCCCAGTCGTTTATTTTATCTTACAGACCCCACAGTAAAATGCCATACGACATAATGCTAAAATCACTTCACTGTCTGATCTTTGTAACAGCATAAGCGGCCGAGCTTATGCTGTTAGATTGTAATTTCTCGTCTAGCGTGATTCCTAGGAAAATTTTATTAATAAATTCCAGTTTTTCTCCATTCAACATGATGTCACATTCGCTACTTCTACGCTAAATTAGGTAATTTGAATTTACTGCAGTAATTTTTTATTTTTTATTAAGTATCAAATTATTAACCGTAGACCAATCTTGGACTTGAAGACTAGAGCTATTCACGTCGTCAAGATTTTGTAACCGTCCGTTTATTTTAAAGATCAATGATGTGTCATCTACAAATAACACCATCTTCGGTTGATTTAAGTAATTGGGGTAAATCATTAATGTAAACTAAAAAGAGGAATAGACCCAATATCGAACCTTGAGGAACGCCCATTGCCATTTCAGACCCTAATGAGTTTTTAGAGGTATGAGGAACAGGGTGTAAAGTTCACTCATCCACCAAAGAAAAGGGAGGATCCTCCAACCAGACGGGTGTTGTGTCTGGCGGGCCGACTGCCCGACTGTTGATTTCGGATAGTCTTATCTATGTCGTTCGCGCGGTAAACTCTAATTGCGCGATGCAGGATTTATGTGACGTCATGTCTTTGATGCGTAGTTAGTATGTGGCGGTGTAACTGCTACATCACTCCCCTCCGGAGACCGGAGGACGATAGTGGGCTGAGTCTTGTATCTTGCGATGCTTCACAGTGCCAGTGGAGGTTCCAGTGAGTCGGAACCGGGTGCCGCATAGTTCGCGGTGAGTCGGAACTGTCTGCGGTGATTCCACAGTGAGTCGGGGTGTTGCTGCGTCACTATCCAGTGAGTCGGATGTGGTATAGCGCAGGGTTGTGGCTGACTGCTAGCGTCGATCAGGAGAGGGTAGAATGAGCTCTGCTTGTGAGACCGGCCGAAGGTGCAGGTGCTGTGCCAAGTTTGCTGATGAGGCTGAGGGAGATGACCAGGAATGCGCGTTCGCTGCATGCTGGTGGTCAGGATACCCGTTGAAGCCGAGGGTGCTGGCTGTCTGTGTGACTCGCCTCACGAAAGCTTGCGGGAGTGATGATGATGATGACGTCACGCTGAAGTAGTTGCACGAAGGCTGCGTTGACGTTCATACTCGGGGTCACCAATTTAGAGGTATGAGGAACAGGGTGTAAAGTTCACTCATCCACCATAGAAAAGGGAGGATCCTCCAACCAGACGGGTGTTGTGTCTGGCGGGCCGACTGCCCGACTGTTGATTTCGGATAGTCTTATCTATGTCGTTATTATATATTATATAAGACTATCCAAAATCAACAGACGGGCAGTCGGCCCGCCAGACACAACACCCGTCTGGTCGGAGGATCCTCCCTTTTCTATGGTGGATGAGTGAACTTTACACCCTGTTCCTCATACCCCTAAAAGTTCATGCCGTTTACTTAAACTTTTCTATTTTTCAGGTATGATCTTAGTAAATCAAGAGCTGTATTCCTAATCTCAGTGCTCTAGTTTCAGCAGAAGTGTGAAGCAATCGAATACCTTCGGGAGGTCGCAAAAGATTCCAAAGACATTTTGTGCTTCTTCCCAGGCGTTAAACATTTTCTTTTAGGGTGACACCGGCGTCAGTGGTACAAACGCCCTTTGACGAAACGGCGTACTGTTGTTCGTGCAAGATGGAATTTATATTAAAGTGACGTAACATTTGATTAGGCATCAACTTTTCAAACACCTCACTGAGAACAGGCAGGATAGACACTGGCCTATAATTGTTGGGTTCCTTACAATCACCGGATTTGAACAAAGGAACCACTTTACTGTGTTTTATGAGATCCGGAAAGACTCCTTGGTGCACAATACTGTTAAATATGAAACTAAATAGGACGCAATGGTTTCGATGATAGATCTACAGACTTTTACAGACATTCCCATAGATCTTCTGTTGATTTAATTTTAAAAGCTTTTATAACTGCCTGGAGGTTTGCATACTGAAGTCCAAATGGCATGCCTTTACATTCTTTCTAAGAAAGGCAGCAGAAAGCGCGGGTGAGGAATTTAAAGCTTCAGTAGTTTTAAGGGGAATATTAGCAAAAATGTTTTAAAATTCCTGAGCTATTTCTACATCTGCGTTGATGAGGCAATGTGCAGTCTCTAAATTAAATTCAGTATTACACTGTTTTTTTCCTACCTATTTCATTATTTATTATTTGCCAGTTGGTTTTTATTTTATCGCCACTTACTGAAGTATCTACATATGCGTTATGTATTCAAAGTTTATTTTTGAGTCATCAGAAAGAAGGTTAGACACTATTCCATACCTGGCAGCATCAAGTACAGAGCACACATTCCTGAGTGCGAGAACCTGTCTCAGGTAGTCAGATATAGCGGTCTCTAACTCCTGGAAGTTGAACTGGTGCGCCAGGCCCAGCATGTCCAGCACTGTGTCTTCTCGCAGTAGGGAGAGACCCATGTGACCTGGGATGAAGGAAATGGTTATAGAAAACTAGATATAGTATTACTCAGATCTAGCAGGTCTTGCTCCTCCTGGTTACCAGAAAGCTTAGCCAGAACTACTCAATGCTATTATCTATTATAACTAGAGATCGGATATTCGGATGCATATTTACCTAATGTAAATTTATTTTTGGCTAAGAAATTATGGAAGTGGCTTCTTAATAAAATAAAAATCCCGGAATTCCATAAATCCGGGAATGCACAATTAATTAATGTATTAATTGGATACATGGTATGGAAACGACATATCAGCTCTCTTATGAAGCTTTCTTTTGCGGTGTTAACATACAAATTTATATACCTACAATAAACATTTTTTAACTAAACTTAAGGCAGTGAGTTGTTTGTCGCTATTTGCTATGCCAATTTGGCAACCTACTTTACAACATTACTTAGCATTTCTATAGTAAAAAAGAACTTAATTTATCAATCCTGGAAACACGAGATTTTAGCGATCGATACAAAAGTGCATTCCATATTAGCCAACACATGAACGTAAGTCAATATCTAATTTCGTCGATCCGGGAATTCCGGGATTTGTTAGATACAAAAGGGCATTCTAATTATAGAATGACGATGAATGATGATGGCTATTAAGCCAACACCTCAACTTTAGGTAGACATGCATCCGAATATCCGATCTCTAATAATAACAGAATTATAATAATGAGTGACTCAACAAGTCGAGGCATATTTTATCTTCAAACAAGCCACGAACGCGATGGGATTTCCCTTCATCAAAAATTACGAATATTTATACAAAAGTTTGACCCCTATTTAACCCCATTATGGGATGAAATTTCTAAAAAATCCTTCCTTAGTGGTCACCTTCGGTCTAAAAGGAACTTGTGCAAAACTTCAAGCTTCTAGAGCCAGGGGGTTAGAATGTGTTGTGTCAGTGAATTTAAGATTTTTTTTAAGTAGATTAACAACAACAACAATAATTATTTAGTAAAAAAAGCTAAAAGAGGGCTAAAATTAGAAGATATAAAGAGGAGTAGTTAAATCTGTAGGTATATTAACTGCTAAACGAATCATTATCTGCTATTACCTCGATAATTACCTGAGTATACATATCGTAGGAGCGCCTTGAAGGCTTGTAGCGGCGCTTGCAACTCCACTTCCGCCTGCAAAAGACGAGGGTATTACTGAATGGGTAATGAGGCAAACCCTGTGTTATCTCTTAACCCCTCATCAAGATTTGGCCACACCTGGACACCTGAAGAGTAAACAACGACTAAGGGATAATACATTCTTGAGGTCCATCATAGTTTTGTCTTAACATAATGTTGAAATATTTTAGACAAAACAGTATGATTTATACTGTTGACGAAAATAAGTTTCTCCTAAAAATAGACTCATGGTCACCAGATTGAAATGAAATTGTTTATTCTGTAAATAGGATATTAGAATCAAATTTAGGTCATCAAAAAAAAAAAAAAAAAAAAACTAGATGAGTTCGGCGTTTCCTATCTGACTACTCTGAGAAGAAAGGCCGAAACAAACTCAGAGGTCACAGTCTCCTTTAAAGTCCAGACATAATCTTGGTCAAGCCATATGAGGACCATGTAGATTAGTCTGAAATGGTCTTCTGAGAAAAGAACCAAACAGATTTGAGTGGACCTGTCCTATCAGTGGAAGCATTTGTCAGTAATCGTGGAGCTCAACTCAGAACTTAAGGAGCTCATCTCGACAAACAATACCAAAGAAAGGACATTTGGGTAGGCCGCATAAACTACTCAAACTGCCAAACCATCATTAAAACTAACCGAGAAAGAAAAAAATAATTACAGAAAAAAAAAACACATAGTCCTCACATTCACAATAATTAAAACAATATAATACTTTACAAAGTAATCATGTCATTTTGTATTATAATTTTCAACAGTGCCATTTGCGTCAACAGTGTCATCTGCCTGACATTTGGCATTGAAAATTTAATGAGTTTAGACTTTTTTTCATTAACCGATAGAGGCCGGACCTCTCACATGAGTGACGTCAGTTCCTCGTTCTGTCAAGGCCCGGGATCACCAATGCACAACTTTAGAGAGCGCATCGTTCACTTGTTCAGTTGACTAACTGACGTTTGATTGTAAAAATAAGGGAAGTGTCATCTGCGAATAATAATTTTGTGATTATTCCTTATGTGGTGAGGTAAGTCATTAATATAAATTAAAAACCAGAAAGGACCCAGAATTGAACCCTGCGGAACGCCCATGGTTACCGCAGATCCTGCAGATCTCTTGCCATTAACATCGACCCTCTGAATTCTGTTGTTTAGGTAAGAAGTCAGAAGGTCGAGAGCCCTGTCCCTTATACCATAGTGGTACAGTTTCTTGGTGAGTGTGTCATGGTGTACGCAAACGAAGGCCTTGGACAAGTCGCAGAAAATGCCAAGAGCATCTTGCGACTCCTCCCAGGCCTCGAATATGCTCTTCAGTAATTCCACGCCCACGTCTGTAGTTGAACGACCCTTTGTAAAACCAAACTGTTTCAGATATAGTAGATGATGTGCATTGAAATATCTTAACTTTTGTTTCGAAATTATTATTTCAAAGATTTTGCTCAATGTAGGTTATATCGAAATAGGCCGAAAATTCGTAGGATCAGTTGTGCTGCCAGACTTGAACAGTGGAATCACTTTACTAAGTTTCATCAGATCAGGAAATACACCAGATGCAATACAAGAGTAAAAAAAAATGGCTAAAAAGGGTGAAATAACATCAATTATTGAGGACATGGTATGTCCTGACAATCCCCAAAGGTCAGCAGTTTTTTTTACATCAATATCTTTAAAAGATTCTGTAATATCTTTAGCAGTAGCAATTGTAAATTCAAAAGGTTTGTCACATTCTGGTACACATTCTTTTAGTATTGAGTAAGCAGAAGTGGAGGATGACGATGACAGAGTTTTGGTTGTTAAAATGGGAATATTAGTGAAGAAATTTTCAAACTTAGTTGTCACCTCCACATCTGCCTTAATATCTACATCATTGATTTTTAGATGGAAGTCACGATTCCGTACTGTCGTTCTTCCCGTTTCTGCATTAATAATTTTCCAAGTTGTTTTAATTTTATTTCCAGGAGATATTATTTTATTTTTAATATGTATGGCTTTTGCTGAGGAACAGGCTCTTTTAAAAGTTTTTGAATATTTGTTAACAAATTCTTTAAAAGTTTCATCATGGTTATATGTTTTTTCATGATACAATTCAAATAACCTTTCCCTACTTTTGTAAATGCCTGGTGTTGCCCAATCACTATTGTATAACGCGGTCACATACAGGCAATGTTTTTGAGGTGAAAACCTTCCTGAACTCATAATTTTATTGAGGTTAAATAGTGAAGTATAATCTCGATCCGGGTCGTTGTGATAAGGCAAACCCGGTAGTTTTTCCAATTAGTTTTAAATTGCGTTTCTTTATCTAAGTTTTCTGTCGATACTAGATAATTCCGAGTGTACGGAAAAGTTCTTTATTCCCTTGCCCTTATTCCAATTTATTCCGAGGTCGGTATAACATATCTTTTTGTTCCATTCTTATCTATTAGTCGTCATCTCAGTAGTCACCCCCTTTCTAGCCATATCTTTTTCACACAGTCCATCCATCGTTTCTTTGGTCTTTCCCTACTCGTATAAGTCTTATAGCTATCCACATTCATACCCAAAACGTTCCCTGCGACATTGACCAGGCCAACCGATTTCCACAGTCTTTTCAGTAGCCACCTTTATACATAAAAAGTGAATTAAAGTGCGTCAAAAACTTTAGATAAGCGCAGGTCACCTGGTTAGTCTCCCTCATGCCGCCATACAGCAACGCTCTAAAGTAGTCACTGCTGGCAGCCAGAATGACCTTGTGCGCCGGTATCCGCTGCCCTTCCACTACCAGCGTCACATCGGAGTACTCGGAGGACAGGCACAGGGACCCGATGTGTTCCGACAGGTGGCCTGGTGAGAATAACACTCTTATGGTTACGGTAATAGAAATTATGCTGGGTTTGGTGAGCATATACCTACCGCGCGGGGTATATACTTACGCGTAGTAATTACATATAATATTTCTGGACGGTAGGCTGTACTTCGGTAAAAAAAAAACCAGCGGCGCCTATTCATGTAGTACGGTAAGTCAAAGTACCTATTTCCACCGGCATGCGGTCTACTGAACCTTTACCAGAGATGCTAGAAATGTCAACAAAAAACTAAACCCTTTTCAAATCCGGTTTTATTTTAAGTTTTTTTCGTCTCTACATAAAGATTAAGTGCAACATTAAATACGTCATTACGCGTTGCTTGCCGGCCGGAACAAAATTACTATCTACACGCAAATCATACTATTTATATTCAATGTATTGCTATAGCTCATTCTACACGCGCGTTGGTTGGCAAACATCTAGGTATTAACTTCCATTACTCCATTTCTGTACAAAGGTTCCTTTAACTGGTAATTTAAAAGCATGCAATCGCAATCGTGTAGAGATGGAGACAGGAAACAAATTGCGAGGCATATCCGCTCCCGATACATTCAACATATATATTATGTCAAGACTTTACTGCGCGATGCGGCTTAACATTATTTTGCTTGGCAAATCGACCATCGCGATGGTCGGTTTGCCAAGCAAAATAATGTTAAGCTGCATATTTACTGGAGGTCTGGAGGACAAACGTGGCCTGACACGCGCTCTCGCCTGGCGTCTTCGTGTCGACGCTTCGGGTCGGGCAATGTCGCTCGACCTTGACAGTCTTCGCACGACATTTCTCATTATATGCACAAGACAGTAGTCCCACGATGTTGTCGGACATGTCGTGCGAAGTCTGGGGATGTCCCGCGACATCGTCCGAAATCTCTAGTGACCGTAGCGACAGTGACAAGTCGCGAGACACTTGTAGACCCCTACAGAGGCCTAACCTAACCTGATAATATAATGTAGGTAGGGAATATTGATAATGATAATCTACAAGATAAGATCTAATACTATCTCTCGATCTCGAATCCAGAATTAGGTACATCAAGAGAACATCTTTACAACTCCAAAACTCTATCCAATTCCATTTAGTATTGCGGATATTCACGTATCATGCATAAAGTTAAATAAGTAGGTACGTTGATTTGGATAGCGAGCCTGTTCGTGTACGGAACTGACATTCGTGAATGTATAAATAATGGCACGCAACTGCCACATTTTTCATGATCGCGAAATTTATTTTTAAACTTAAAGATATTGTCGCCGTGATAAGTACCAATTCATGGTTTTAGGGTATATTTATGAAAAAAAACAAAAACTAAAATAGTTTATTATGTGGGTCAACCTATCAGAAATTAATTAGTTAGAAAATCGATGACATTCAAGTTGAAACGATTATAATATAAAAGAAAGGAAATAAATTTATTTGACTCGGGTTAAGGCACACAATATTCATACGGCTGCGCCAAATAAGGCCAGTTCAGCATAAATGAGACAACTAGTGCCTGACGCTGGTTTTCAACTGGACCTTATGTTACGAGGACGTCTTACGGATGTAAATCAGTAGTTTATAATCGCCCCATTTTGGTTGAAAGTCTGTCGTTTTTTGACCTAGCCTTAACTCGTAATTTTCATAATGATACCGGGGGAATAGGGGTTAAAATAAACACTTTGTAGCAACTTTGCTTGCCAAACATGTGTCAATACATTTTTTTTATGTTGATTATAATAATATGGGATAAATAATCACCATGATCTATTCATGTATATGAAAACAGGAACTATTATAATGGCAAACTGGAATGCTACAGCTTTCTTAAAATACACACATTCGAGTAGTCTTAAAATCTAAAATATAATGTGATTGATCTTACTAATGTGTTCAATATCGCCAATACGTGCACTTGGTGTGTTGTTGACGCTCATGTACTGGTGCTGGCTACTCATTGTCCCGGGTTCGCATCAAGTCTGCTGCAAATTTACAATATAAGCTGTACACTAGTTTGTACCAGTCTGTATGATAAGGTTTTTCTGATATTTGAATAGCACTATATATATATTGTATACTATTTAAAGGATATCTGTGAAGTTGTACTGTTTGCAGATGATACTTCTCTTATTTTTAAAGTAGACAGGAATAGACAAGATTTTGACGATGTAAACAGTGCACTTTCAATGGTTACGGATTGGTTTACGACAAATAACCTAGTTCTCAATGCCAAGAAAACGAAATGTGTAAAGTTTGCCCTCCCAAATGTTAGAAATCTAGGACCCAACATCGTCTTAGATAAAGAGGTACTTGAAACTATAAACTCGGCAGTTTTTCTGGGCATAACAGTAGATGCAAAACTTCAGTGGGGCCAACATATATCGAGCCTAGCGGGAAGGCTCAGTTCGGCCGCCTACGCTGTCAGAAAAGTAAGACAATACACTGACGTTGATACAGCTCGGTTAGTCTATTTTAGTTATTTTCATAGCGTTATGTCCTACGGTATTCTGCTTTGGGGCAAAGCTGCAGATATTCAAAATATATTTGTCCTCCAAAAACGAGCTATTCGAGCAATTTACCAGCTAGGTGCCAGAGTTTCTCTGAGAGATTTTTTCAAAGATATCGGTATCCTCACAGTGGCATCACAATACATCTTCGCCAACATCTTATATATTAGGCAGAATATACACTTATACACTAAAAACAGTGATATTCACAACGTTAACACTAGAAGTAAGGATAAACTACGTGCTCCCTTTCACCGGCTTCAAAAGGTTCATAACTCATTTGTTGGGCTTGGTATAACCTTTTATAACAAGCTACCCTCTTGTTTGCTAGATTTGCCTTTTAATGCGTTTAAAACTAAAGTAAAGTCCAACCTTTGTTCAAAGGCATACTATTCTATCAACGACTACTTAAATGATAAGAATAGTTGGTCGCTGTGATTAACTCAAGACAATGTTTAAATGTTCTTTCTCCAGAATTAGTTTACCTACTGACAGGTTTTATGAGTTTATATAAAAGTCTATAATTTTACTTTTTATGTACATTTATTTTATTTTTATTTATTGTTGACATAATCTACTCATTACAATGTTTTTTTTTAATGAGTTGTATTACAATATGTGGTTAGCTAGCGACCTCGACAATTATTTATTTTACCTCGATGGTCCTAGTTTATCAATATTATTATAACTTCTAGTTACAGCTCTATGTAAGCGGGCACGCCCTTTATGCCTGGAGGCTTTATTTTCTTTTTTTTTAGATATTGTTTACGTTTAGTTATTTTTATTTCTGCTTGAGTATAGTTCTCGATGTTTTTGGTTGGTATATTGGCGTGTGCTAGCTGTCATATGGCTATTAATTTATAATTTAAATTTTATTTTGCGTAATGTAAATTATCTTATAAATTATTGTATAGAATCATTTTTTTTTTCCTAACTGAACAGACAGCTGTGCTGCTGGGGAGTTTGTTGCGCCACTTCTTCTTCCCAGCAAAAGCACTAGGAAGTGGTGAAGGGTGGGCGTTTTGGGGGACTGTCTTATGTAATTTTGACGTTCGAAAAGTGCTGATTCTCAGCCTAATTTGAATAAATGACTTTTGATTTTGATTTGATTTGATTTTGATTTTGATTGAAAACAAAATCCCGTGAACACAATAACCACATCTGTTACCACCCCAGTTCTATAGCCTCCAAGCACTGCAAGCAGAAAGTCCTTACGATGTATAGATATGAAGTTCTTCAATGGTACATATGTGTATATGCATTTAGTTTCCCGCAGTGTTAGAATACCATCTTAGTATATAAATACAAATTAGAAGTCATTTAAGGTTGCAATGAGATAGAGGTCAACCACATAACCACATACTAAATATTCCAGCCCCATTTTTTAAAAACTTGTCGTCTATAAAATGGCCCCTAACCATTGTCATTATCGTAACAATAAAATAGTGGGGCAGTACATGAAAACCTATTTGAAGATGAATGAGAACATGCAACTAACATAAAATGAACCTATGTAATTTTTGTATGACCTTGGAATACTACAGAAGCTTTTCAACACACTATTCAGCTAAAATGATTTGCTCTCATATGTACTTACATATTGTTTTAGGGTTAGAATCTATACAACCACCTGTATCAAGCCTGCTTGGACTTAGATATATATCTTGCATTTGTACCATTTGTTAGTTAAATATATCACACACACCGTGCTCTTTCCAATACTTGGCAATTCATTCAGATTTCAGATAATTGTTATTCTTAAATTAATCTTTAACAAATGAAAACATTACCTTTAATTTTTCAGTATTACTTGCGTGCAAGCTATGCTATGCTATTATTCGTAGGCTTTAAGGAACCTCATAGATTACCACTTTTAACTATGTTTTCTGACATCATATCAGAATATCATAAATAAATAAATACAATATTGCAGTGTTGTTATAAAGTGGTGCTTGTTTTAAGGGAGTCCCTTTAGCGAAAAGTAACTCACTGCACACATTGTGTAATCAATTAAATAAAATTGACAGCTGCATTGTTTAGATTACAAACAATGCATTTGCATCATCAATTTATTTACTCCTAAACCAACTGAATGCTTGAATATTCTACAATAGATGCCAAGATTATCACTATTGTATTTATCTTTCCAACTTAAATATTTCAGGAAACTTGAGTTTCAGAATAATAGATGAAATAACAAAACAATGAAATATCTAGAACATGTCTAATTTATACACATAAAGGAATCACTAAAAAGTACGGCATGTGCAAATTACTTATTCTATAAATTATCACCAACATATTTAGGAGTAAGTCCTGATAGATATATATTTTTAAATAAATTCGTTTATTATTTTAAATATACATACGCATTAAAAGATAATCCACGTCTACAAATAATATCAATAGTTCAGTCTTGAACTAAAATAAACAAATTGCTCCCGTTTTATTTGAATTTAGTCTTGAAAATAATAATTTTTAAAATGATTATTTGTGAAATCTGCAAAGGGTTTTTTTTTTGACAATATTTTGACATCAAACAACATTCATTCGCATTATTATTTTTTTTTTTTTTTTTTGGTCAACTCAATTTACTTTTCTGGGAACAGAACCTTTTGAGACATTTTGGGGTACAAAATTAATTGAAATAAGTTATCCAAATATTTTGCAATTATGATCATTTTTATTCATAGGTGAATATTTGCGTAAATCTTTCTAAAGATTTAGTAGCATTGGCATTGACATGCGCTGAATGCAAAGTGCATCCATTAATCGTGAGTGAATTAGATTGTTGAGCTTGGAACTTCGAGACACACATAACTGA
The DNA here is from genome assembly GCA_963853775.1 of Xanthia togata. Taxonomy (NCBI): domain Eukaryota; kingdom Metazoa; phylum Arthropoda; class Insecta; order Lepidoptera; family Noctuidae; genus Xanthia; species Xanthia togata. The sequence goes on along the minus strand of OY970802.1, from coordinate 1,781,271 downwards.
CTTTTCATTATGAGATATAGTTTAACGCGAGATGACAAAAGAGATGTAATATAACATCTCAGTGTTTAAAAACGGTTCTATTTAAAAGTATGGTGAGCGATGTTAATTTATATCTGGAGATGTAATATATCTCATAGTGAGAAGTCAACTTAAAAAGAGGAACGATTTAATACTTTTTACTTTTTTTTAATACTTTAGTATTATTTTATCGCCTCATTACGAGTACATAGATGTTAAATTATAAATTTAGTTTTTTAGGCCTTGACATAATTTTATCCTCATTCTTAGAATTTATTCAGTCAGCCTCATGTATAGCTGTGGCCATGTTTAAAACCAAGTTTTTTAACTTCAGGAGGATTCAGTTAAAAAACTTGTATTATTTTTCCGAAAGCGGAAATAATACGTGAAAATTCGTTTTCCGCTTCCGGTAAACGCAATTTTTTCCAAAAAAATAAAAACCAAAACAAACCTAGTGTTAGCCAAAAAAGACAAAACCTAGAAAATCATATTTTTCGTGAAACTATTGAATGCTTATTTCTATTTATGTACCATTGAAAAGTACGTACCACTACTTACTTTCCAGGTCATCTATATAGATATCATTCAAAAATGTACTCTATTTGAATGAGACTAGGCTATGTTGACTGCTACATTATTTACTATAAGTACATGCTTGCGTAGCAACAACAAAGTCAAAGATAAACTATAATAACATAATTTTAACAAAATCGAAGGAGCTCTATATTGTTAACAAAACATCAACAGACATTAATGGACCTTACAAAATATTAAAGCCCGTAATATTCACATAATCATCACATATCCCTGCATACCAAACTGTATAAATATAAACTTATCTGTTGACTTTTTTTGGCTGAATAATCGGGCGCGAAAGCTTCGTCATGAAATTACGTGGCTGCGATTGGTGGAAATTTTTGTCTGTACCAACGTAACGAACACCTATAACATTTTGGCAATGTTGTCAGATTTATTACCAGTTGTGCTGGGCAGGTAAATATCGTCGCTTTATTGAGTATATTTTATTTTTCTTTAATGGTTTTCAACACGATAACGATGTTGTAACAGTTGGAAAGATACATGAAGAACTCATCTATTTGTTGAAACATAGAAATGTAAGTAATAAGTTTCTATTCCACTGTTTCGTGAACTTTTTTGTAGAAGGTTGTGGTTCTGTAAAAGTAGCTGCACAATTTGATAGTGTGATACTCGCAAAAGAAAAATGTATGTAACGTATTTCGTATTAATTAAATAAATAATGTGTTGTATTGTACTTTTACGTGTCAATTTTTTTTATTTAGAAACTAAAACTTTACCACCAAACAAGCATCAATAGACGAGAGTGGTGCATCTGAATGATATTTCATTTTGCGATATTTTATTTTTAAATGCATTGCAGGTCATCAATAATGGATTGTAAAAGATAACCGAGTGTCTGTAATGAACTCGTTCACGTTCTCGGCACTGAGAAATGGAGAGACAGCAGTGTAATTCACTTCAAAACTTTGACGAACCTAAATCAGAAATATTGAAAAAAAGATTATTAAAATCAGCGAACACGTCAGTCTGCACTAATATAACTCAAAATAATCCACAGCAGAATGTGCTACTGAATACATTACGCGTGAGTTTCTAATGAGTTGATTATTTTTTTGTTATGTTGTGTTATACTTTGACATCATTGACACACATTTGTCAAATTTCAGGCGCCAATATCGAGCAGCATGATCGTGTCCTCGATGCAGGCCTCACAGAGCTCCTTGCCAATCACACATAATTTAGTTACCCATTCAATTGCTCCTGTTAAAATACATTCAAACAACTCTCCATACCCTTTGCAACTGTCCACTGTGCATGTGCCAGTTCAGATACCGGGCTCTAACTCTAATATTAATGTCCCTGTTCAAATATCAGGGCCTACTAACTCAATGCCACTGCAGATTACACCTGTTAGCCTGCCCCTTCAAGTCTCCGGGACAACCAGCGTACCAGTTCAGTTACCAGCTGGTGAGACTATAAATGTTCCTCTGCAAATCCCAGCTGCCACTCATCAACTACCAACATTGCCCTCCATGCCAGTCTTACAAAACCACAATCAGTCCATCCACAGTTCAATTATTCAAGTTCACATGGGTTCAAATGCAAGGCCAAACAGCATAGATTGCAACTCTGACATGACAGTGTCGAGTTCATCTCACCTGCAGATGTCCGATACATCAATATCACAAGTTAAGGTTAACAATCCTCTCCCGCAAGTCCACCAAGTTGCTCATAACAATGCTATGCTACAAATGCAGAATGCTGCTAATTCTATTCAAATAAGAGGCGCTCCAAGGCAGGTGCCCCATGTACCTCACGTGGTCTACATACAAACTCCAACGGGACTGAAGCCTGTCACAAGCACTGACGTCATCACCCAAGCAAGTACAAGTGGAAACCCACCACAAATCATAGTAAGGAGACCAGTAAGTGAATCATCACCATTAACATGCATTCGTGTCAAATTGGAACAGTGAGACTTTTTTTTATTAAAATATTTTTTAAACTTTCAGTTTCCCAAGTTGTAAAATAAAAGTTGATAGTGAATCAAATATATTGTTAAAAAATATTAATGTTATTATAAATTGAGTTTATTAATCAAAAACTAATTTGCTCAAAAGATAAAAGTAATCAAATATTGAATGTCAATACACTCAATGAATGCACTTTCACTCACACAAAACAAACATAATGGTGGTGGTTTAATCACAAATCATTCTTAAGTTATGGCATGTTTTGGTTTAAAATTATTATATAATATTATGTGACTTGTTTCTTTGAGGATAGCCTTCATTGTGATTGTTAGCAAGGCCAAATATCACATTATAAAAAGATAATTAATGAGCTACGCATATTATTTTAATATGTGGTTTTCAGTGAAAAAAATAATTATTCTCACATCACTTTCTTTGGAGTACATTTTTGTCAGTATGTAAGTGTTGTAACAGAAACCTTACTAAAAATAAGCTTTTATAAAAAAGAAAATGAAGGAATGGTATATTAGAGATTTATATTAGTAGAGTACCAATTCCTAAAACAAAATATCCTATAGTACCAATATAGTAAGCCTGCAAAATCACTTAAAAAACGAATAATAAAAAAATAATATTATAAAATGTGAAACTGGCACTAGAATAAATATTGGATATTATCGTTATTGATTGCTATCTATTAATTAATAGTTTAGACTGTATAAAACTACCAAACAAGATCTTCAAATGTTATTTCTATTAGATACAGATAGTGCAACCCACGACAAAGCGCCCCACTCCGCGATTACTGTACTTTAGTACGGAGCGAAGCGGAGTGGGGTGCGTAGTCGTGGATTGCACTATCTATACACCACAACTGCAGTTATTTCATAAGTTTATTTCCACTCCTTGCAGGTAACCAGCAATTCAAACTTACATTTGATATCAAATGTAAACACAAAACCCAACATAGCTCCAAAGGTGTCTGCTCAGAACAAGTCTTCCATCCTCGCACCAGTCAACTCTAGTCAGCCAATAGTCATACAGAAACCAAAGTCTAATGAGAAGATGATAGTTCCCGTCAGCATTGCACCGGGCAACCCCAACAAACAGGCCATAGCATACCTCGGCTCAATGAAGAAACCCAACCAGAAGAACTTATCGGAGAACCAATCTATCCTCATATCAAACAATCAGTCCAATGTGAACGCCAGCAATCAGAAGCTATTTATAACTCCTATGAATATGCCAAAAATTCAAAATACGAAGTTTATTTTACCTGTAACTTTACCTGCAACTATGGCTTCAAAGGGGCCCATCATCAATCTACAAATAGCTAATGGACAAATACAGAATGATCCACAAGGAAACATTACAGTCATGAGAGACACTATAATGGATTCCCAAGATATGCCACCTTTACAGCCATTTGGAAAACTATTAAATGGTAGAGATCTACCTCAAAGCCCTAAAGGCGAGAAAGCCTTTACGTTATCCATACCTGGGTCGCGAGCGGAACCAACCGGCGAGCAAGGAGAATATACGCTCTCCATACCCGAAACTAATGCGGCCATGAATGACGACATTTACACTGTCTCGATAGCAGATGAGGATGGCGCTCATAGGGAGAAGTCGTTCACTCTTGCTATACCAGAGAAAGGAAAAAGTTTACTGAACAGGAATATGATAGAAAGACACGATGTAGGAACAGTTACCATCGCTGCGCCCGCAATATTGAGACGTTCCAACTCCGACAACAGTGACAGAAAGATAGCGAACGCCAGTATGAAGAGGCGCATTTCTTTATGTGCAGAAAATTTATCAAGCAGGAACGCGAGGCTGGCACTGACACATAAGATCGAGAAAATTGAAGATCCGCCTGAGGCCGACAACAATGACGACCATCGCGTTCCGTCGCTGTTCTGTGACGAGAAGCTGGACAAAGATTTAGAGGCAAAACACTTGGATTCAGATCCTGAAGATTATAAGGATACCAATACTGATTCACTCAACGAGAGGAGTCCTCACGAGATATACTTTACCAAAATAGAAGATTTCAGTAAAAATGATATCAAGGAAGGTGTCTTAGAAGAAGATCCTCCGGGATTAATATGGCATAATGGGGTTGCTAGATTACAAGGTAGCTCCTTGCAATTCCAGACCAACGAATTTGGTCTCATAGATGTGCTAGATGGCAGTGATCAGGAAGAATCGATGAACAATGCGAAGTACCACACGCCTATGAAGCAACGCATCGACAGAAATAAGAAACGCAATTCTCCAGAAGACATGTATCGGTGCGAATGTTGCGGCTGCCACGGCATGGCGGCCGAGTTCATAACACCCAACTTTTGTAGCGCCGCATGTCAGAGTGAAGTACAGAAAGCTTTACAAAAGAAGAAGGACAGGGAACGCGTGGATTTGCTTAAGAAGAAAAATAAGATTAAGAAGTTGTTGATGAGGAAACAACTGTCCGACTCTGATATTACATCTGAGGGAAAAGACAAAGTTCTGCTCAAACATTTTGATTCATTGCCACCTGACCAGTTATCAGAGGCAGCTTTATTGAAAATCAACGAAGATTTAATAGAGAATGAAAAATACCCATGGATGTGTGGGAAGAATGGATTCTCATGGATGAAGTACCTTGACATTTGTAAAGCGAATGCTGCGCCTGTGAAGCTCTTCAAGAATCCATTTCCTTACAACAGGAATGGCTTCAAAGTTGGGATGCGCTTGGAGGCGATAGATCCTCACCATCCTTCGATATTCTGTGTGGTGTCGGTGGCCGAGGTGCAGGGCTACCGGATGCGGCTGCACTTCGACGAGTACCCGGATGTGTATGACTACTGGGTGAATGCGGATTCGGGTGACATATTCCCGCCGGGCTGGTGCGAGAAGAACGGCCGCTCCCTCAAGCCACCCGGCACCATGTCCTCGTCGAGCTTCTCGTGGCCAATGTACTTAAAGCAAATGAGAGCCGTCGCCGCACCCAGGAACTTGTTCTCACATGTAACTGCTGCGGTAAGTTATTTAATATTATGGTTTAATTTATACATTTACTTCTCGAAATACTGGAGAAAGGAGAATTCATAAATCTTTTTTTAGTTTTATAGGGAGAAAGTGCAGCATTACCATCAAATCCTCATTTCATTTGTTTAGGTACTTATCTAGCATGCAACAGCAACAGAGCAATGTTATAAAATTTTCGATTTTGTTTATTGAAGAAGAGAATTGCTTGCTGACAGAAAAATACTATGTTATGCATGTTTCTTATTTATTTATACTTCACTAGCGACCCGTTCCTGCTTCGCACGGTTTTTACGACTTGACAAACGAGATTTCTTAGTTTTATGTAACTTTAATATTAACGTATACATATAAACCTTCCAGAATAAATTAACTAAACAATGGTGAAAACCTCATCAAAATCTGTTGCGTGGTTTAAAAGAACAACGCGGACATACAGACAAACACGAAAAGCGGCTTTAATTTATAATATATATAGATGTACAAAATGTGGTACATATGCCACAAAGCAAAAAGAAAAGAAACAAATAATGATATCCACAGAACTCAACAGACAGACATACTTATAGAAGCCCACAACTTGCACCTCCTAGTACACACCTCCATCATTATCATCATGTGCCTAGCCGGCCCCCAACATAGTTATGAAAAGGCTAGGCATCCAGTCTGACCGGAAGCAGCTGAGGACCAGTATTTTACATGGAGTAACTTATACAAGTATTACTTTTCTGTTTTTTTACATTGAAATTCAATGACATTATGTCTAGATCTTCAAACCAAGCTGTTTCCGCACTGGCATGAAGTTAGAAGCTGAAGACCGGAAGAACGACTTGGTGTGCGTGGCTTCGATATCTGACGTCTTGGACAACAGGATGCTGATCAACTTCGACTCCTGGGACGAGATGTATGACTTCTGGGTGGACCCCACCTCCCCCTACATACACCCTGTTGGCTGGGCTGAAGAAAATGGAGTGCCTTTGACGCCACCTAACTGTGAGTACTTCTTTGTTTTCTGTAAGATATTTCCAGTGAAGATGAAAGAAGAAATCGTCCCGAAACAAAACACTGATAAGACAAAGTTGTATGAAATATGCGGGATTAAATCACAAAGTTACATAGAACAGGTAATTTTTCTTTTGTAATTATTGGTATAATGGGCCGAGATTTCAAGATGGATTTTACTTCTTGACATAAACGTGGTTGTTTAAATCAAGGAGAACAAAGAGCCTTCGACACCTCTTGATATAAATTGTGCAATATTTTGAAACTGCCCATAATCGAGGTTGGTAAGGTAAAAGTAAGAAATAAACAAATTAGTTGTTTGTTGTGTGTGTTGTACAAATAAATATGTTTTTTTTTTTGTCTAACAAATGATAATAATTACATAGCCCACAACTTACAAATAATTATAAAATAAATGTAAGACATTAAGTAATACATGCTTAGCACCAACCACCATACAGTGGTTTTGATGAACATTGAATCTCTTCGGTATCAAAGAGATGTTTGAATCAGTTCATACTTTAGTAGGTAGGTGTTCTTATAGGTAACTAATGATACAGGCGTGACGTAAATACCAACTTAGAAATGTTAAGAGGATAGGCAGCACCCTCCTGCCTTGAATTTACTGAATATGAAATCTAAAAAATAGTATAGTTTATTAAAAATAAAACGGACAATGTTTACTACACAAGCTTGTTTTTATTGGATGTTAAATAAAAACCATGTCTATCAATCTGCAATAATATTGTAATGGAGAACGTGATTTTTATTATCAACAAAATAGATTAGAATGAGATAGCTAACTATTTGTCCTGCATTTAACATTCAAAGTATTTGAAATGTTTCCTCTATAGTTAAATTCATTACATTTAAAGATAATGAAAATATTCTTTTAATAATGTGATTAGATTTTAGAAGCTAAAAAAATAAATAGGCTAATAATATATTCATATCTGAACATCACAAATGAATTCTGCCATTATTCTTAATAGTATTCATTAATAATTCAAATGTAGCTACAAACTTGAGCAACAAGGATAACCGGTAGTTTGGTTACGTCGTCGTTATCTATTCTGTTTTAACCACACGAATTAGTCATGTTACATAGCTTGTGTGTGAATGTCGTGGCTATTGTTCTCTTTCAAATATATCACGGACAAATTGCTTATTTACTTCACTTTAGTCCACATACAAATGTCAAATAGTTCGCTATGTGGCTTAGGAAAAACGAGTAAGTTTTTTTTTGTATATAACAATTGACGTTTTATATAGTATTCATGTTTGTTATTCAGTACAAATAAAACTAATTTCACGTGCACAATTTTGCGTGATTAAGTGTTGCAATATTGTAAATTAATTGAGATTATTTATTCAGGAAAAACCTTCATTATTTATTTATTTTATTTTAGTTTAGCGTATTTAGCTAACTAAAGAAGATGTTTTTACAAATCCTTATCTCGAAAATGTTGTATCAAGACATACACGAAGTGTATCTCACTTGGCAGTCAATTGACACTACATTGAATGGTATATCCCCTCATTGAAATGCAAACCTCTTATCAAGCTATATTTACTCGTCGATCGTCTCTCAACACTTAGCGTTAATTTAGGTTGCCCAAATACCTCTAGTAAAGTGTTATTGACAAGTTTCGGTAAGTTAAGTTACTAGTATTTTCTGTTCATTTCATTCTCAATAACAAACATACTCTTCTGACAGTCTTGTTGCCTGGTTGATAAGCATTTTATCTATTCACATTATCTTATTATTGGGTATAAGCATTTGTATCACACGATTTTTATTATAATGCAACTTCTTTACCCTATCTTTATGATGCCCCATCCATTTGGCTTATACCCTGTCTCTATATTCTATATCTTTGTACTACTAACATATTCACATACTCTCTACTACTTTGTGTCTTCTATATGTATATTAGGTCCCCCACCTATGAAATCAGCGTTTTGTATGGAGTATTTTAAAGAAGTTGCATTTATCATACTAACATTTTCTTAATTTATTTAACAACCATGAACACTAATGTTTTAAAACTTTTATGCACTAATGTTTAAAAACTAAGATAACGTTTGCCACTTAGATTAAGCGACAAAAATAAGTTTTGGCTAAGTTTTAAAACAAATAGTGGTCATTTCTGCAAAAAGAGGAGTAATTTTTTATGTTTAGAAAACTATAAGTAATAATATTCATTATTCGTTAATATATCAAGCAATTGATGAATATTTTAAATCATAGAAGTGACTAGGTTCTCTATTTGTGAGAAAAAAACGCCAATTTCATAGGTGGGGACCCAATACTAACTCGTATTGGTGTACATTTCCTGGGCAGGAGGCAATTAAAAAACTCGTGTGTTTGTTAATCCCCAGACCAACGTAAGTGTGAACGCTTCAGAGCACCACTCGATGTCCTTGGTGCCAATACAAACACATCCAAGCACAAAACTGACATCTGTAAGTTGGGCGAATGTTGGTTCCAAAATTATTAGACTTCGACGCGTCTCCAAAAGTTTTCAAAGTGTCAGCACGAGCGAAACGGGATTTCACACGAATTGATGTTCAGCAAGATTGGCAGCGGGGCTAAATATTATACTCAGGGCCGCCATAGCTTGTTTAACTATGCTCTGAAAGCTCTACCAATGTGTAGCATAAGACACCAACACACTTCGTCTATTACAGTATAGGCTTGAAACACAGCGCCATTTCTATTCTTACGGCAATCGTCGTACTTTCGGTGCAAATTCAGACACCGGCAAAGGGTATGCTATAATTAAATAGTGCAAATTACAATGTCAATAGGTGTGCGAATCCTGTGACTCGCCACTGAAGCTAGGTATGAAGCCAGCACCTTTACATACTAGGTTGCAACACTTGCAACTGCATGACGGCGGTAAATTGTTCTCCAAAAGCCGCCCTTACTGCTACATAAAGGCTATATAAATGTCAAGTTGGCTGTACAAACGTCTTTATATTTGTTCACAGTTTACAAAGACCCTGATACTTTTTCGTGGGAGAACTACCTGGCTGAGACAGGAGCGTCGCCGGCGCCGCCGCGTGCTTTCAAGCCGCGCCCGCCGAATGGATTCAAGCCTGGCATGAAACTAGAGGTCGTTGATAAAAGGGTTAGTTAAACCTCTTGGGGGTCTTGAAAAAAAAGAGCATTTCCGACATTAGAGAGGGATCGGGAGAGGTAAGAAGGCCTCGATGGTAAATAGAAATGAGTGATATATGTTCACTGTGGCTATAATCAAAACTATTAACATAATTTGTATATACATTATGGTGTTGGGTCCAGGAAATGATACAGAGGTTTAGTCTTAGTCAGACCTCAGACGGATGTCTGCTGTCTATTGAATGAATGTGTTTATATATAATAACTAGCTGTTGCCCGCGACTTCGTCCGCGTGGTTATGAAGATATCAAGTTTAATGATGTTTAACGCTAACTCTTTTTATATTTCAGTCAACAGAAAATGTCTATCACACTAAGCAACTTTTTTAAAGGCACCGATTATAAAAAAAAGAATTTTGTTGTTTTTGTAAAACCTCTGTACACCACATTTTTTGTTTTATTTTCAGGCTGCAGTATATATAAACTATCAGGTGAACTTACTCTAGATCCGGGCCCTGTCGCAAAATCCGTTCTTAGCAAATGTGTACTAACTATTAATTACGAGTACCTCGCAGCCAAATTTAAAGTTTGTAGCACAAAAAATTAAGGACTTTCATACAAACTTGCGAGAGCCATTAAACCTCCTTAATCTGGCCCTGTCGCAAAATCCGTTCTTAGCGGACGTCCCCTTTAGTATTATTTTTGAGACATAAAGTAACCTATGTCTTACCCTAGGATGCCATTTATCTCCTTGCCAAATTTTCAAATAAAATCACCCCTTTTCTTCTCCTTAAAGGTTGAATTTTCAAAAATCCGTTCTTTTCGGATGTCTACTAACTACATATAAACTACCTCCCTGCCAAATTTCATCTTTATACGTCAAGTGGTTTTCGATATTTCGTGATGAATGAGTGAGTGAGTGACCTTTCGCTTTTATATATATAGATAGTACGTGAGTATATGCTTAATGCTAACATCTTATAGTATCTTACAAAATACGTGACTACGTGCCATACTACAACATAGTCATGTCATTACTTAATTTCAGGAAACTTTAATCCGGTTTGCAATAAAACACCATGAGACGTTATTTACCTCAATCCCTCCACGATTTCTATGTTTTTTATCATGTCTGCTCACTCAGACCATATTATATATATATTTATAAAAAATACTTGCTCTTCCATGTCAGGTGCCATTCCTGATCCGTGTGGGGACAATAATTGCGGTGAAAGGCCACCAAGCACAGGTGTCGTTCGACGGCTGGCCGGAGGAGCTGGCCTGCTGGTTTGACGACGATTCCCCTGACCTGCACCCCGTCGGCTGGTGTCTGAAGACGGGACATCCGCTGGAGCCGCCACTCAGTAAGTAGTTTTAGATAAAAAAAAAATCGTCAAATTCGGAATACTCCGAAAAAGATTATGCGTGTATGGAAATCCTGGGACCCCATCCGTCGTATGTGTGCGTTATTGCATAGATTTCCATACGTTCTTTCGTTGCAGACAAAATTTCCATCGTCTGCTTAGCGCCTAACTTGTTTCGTCTTTTTAGCGGCCGAAGAACTGCGAGCGGTGGGTCCGTGCGGCGTGGGCGGCTGCCGCGGCCTGGGCTCCGTGCGCGGCGGCGCGCACAAGCACCACGCGGCGGCGCCGGCGTGCCCCTACCGCGCGCCCGCGCCGCGCGCGCCCGACCGCCTGGCGCCGCCCAGGGGCGCCGACCAGGTGCTGCCGCGGGAGCGCAGGTAACTAACAATAGCAGGTTGTATGTGAACTGCGAGCGGTGGGTCCGTGCGGCGTGGGCGGCTGCCGCGGCCTGGGCTCCGTGCGCGGCGGCGCGCACAAGCACCACGCGGCGGCGCCGGCGTGCCCCTACCGCGCGCCCGCGCCGCGCGCGCCCGACCGCCTGGCGCCGCCCAGGGGCGCCGACCAGGTGCTGCCGCGGGAGCGCAGGTAACTAACAATAGCAGGTTGTATGTGAACTGCGAGCGGTGGGTCCGTGCGGCGTGGGCGGCTGCCGCGGCCTGGGCTCCGTGCGCGGCGGCGCGCACAAGCACCACGCGGCGGCGCCGGCGTGCCCCTACCGCGCGCCCGCGCCGCGCGCGCCCGACCGCCTGGCGCCGCCCAGGGGCGCCGACCAGGTGCTGCCGCGGGAGCGCAGGTAACTAACAATAGCAGGTTGTATGTGAACTGCGAGCGGTGGGTCCGTGCGGCGTGGGCGGCTGCCGCGGCCTGGGCTCCGTGCGCGGCGGCGCGCACAAGCACCACGCGGCGGCGCCGGCGTGCCCCTACCGCGCGCCCGCGCCGCGCGCGCCCGACCGCCTGGCGCCGCCCAGGGGCGCCGACCAGGTGCTGCCGCGGGAGCGCAGGTAACTAACAATAGCAGGTTGTATGTGAACTGCGAGCGGTGGGTCCGTGCGGCGTGGGCGGCTGCCGCGGCCTGGGCTCCGTGCGCGGCGGCGCGCACAAGCACCACGCGGCGGCGCCGGCGTGCCCCTACCGCGCGCCCGCGCCGCGCGCGCCCGACCGCCTGGCGCCGCCCAGGGGCGCCGACCAGGTGCTGCCGCGGGAGCGCAGGTAACTAACAATAGCAGATTGTATGCCTAGGGAGCGTTTTTATTTGAATCCAGAGCGAAGGGTTCTAGAGTTAGAATCCTGAACGCAACAAGGGATTCAAAGTACGTCACTCGAGCTTAAAATAGTATTGCTATCGAGGTGAACACTACTTTTCATCACCCTCTATGAGAAAAATAAACGTGTGCGGTCCGACCTCATCTCTCACGTATCATTTAAAACCAAAACAAAATGTTTGCAGCCGCTTGCACCTTGGATTCTTGGATTTACGTTTTGACCTCTTTATCGACTTTAGCAGCTTTAAAAACTATAAAAACGATACCTGAATGACGATTTTTTTTTAAATTTTCACAGCCGCCATCTTGGATTTTCATTTTAACCTCATTCACACTTTCTCTCTCTTTCTTGCCAGCCTGTTACTTGTTAATACAATGTTCGTGATTGATCTGATGGGTGATTGGAACTTTTACTAACAATTTCCACATTCCAAATTCAAATCTATTTTGCTCCCTAGGGATCAAAGAGCTATTTTGGTCCTATTTACGAAGAAAAAACTAGGTCATTTTGGATAGATGTGATGAAATTGTAGATTGTTTGCCTAGGGAGCAAACGACTATATTTAAGGCGAGAGTGTTTCCTTGAATCCAGAGCGGAGCGAAGGATTCTAAAGCAGAATCTTCAGGATTGCACCGAGGAATTCAAAGTTCGTCACTCGAGCTTAAAATAGAGTTGCTCCCGAGGTGCACACTCTACTTTTCATCACCCTCTATGAGAAAAAAAAAACGTGTGCGGATTGACCTCATATCTCACGTATGATTTAAAACCAAAACATTTTTTTTGCAGCCGCCATCTTGGATTTTTATTGTGACCGGCTTTGGCGCCCTCGAAAACTATGAAAACGTCACCAATGACGAAAACTTTGAAAATTTTCGTCATGTGTCGTTGCCGCCATCTTGGATATTCATTTTAAACAAATAATTCACACTTTCTCTTTCTTTCTTGCCAGACTGTTACATCACATCTATGCAAAAAGATTGTATCAACTATTTTTTTTTCTTCGTAAACAGGGACCAAAATAGCTCTTTGAAACCCTAGCATTTGCATAGCAGTGCATTGTCTTCACATATAATTATATAATAAGTGTATACAAGATAATTATAATGATTTTTTTAAAAGAGTAACGGTGGAGTTTCTTGCCCATTCTTCTCCATACGAAAACTACCTTTTGGAATGGGCGACTAGAATCAGTTTTATTATTTTTTGTAAAGTTTGACGTTCAAAAGTGCCTTTTTTGTGCCTAATTGAAATAAATTATTTGACTTTGACTTTGACCTAGGGAGCAAAATAGATTTGAATTTGGAATGTGGATATTGTTAGTAAAAGTTCCAATCACCCAAGAGATCAATCACGAACATTGTATGAACATGTAACAGGCTGGCAAGAAAGAGAGAGAAAGTGTGAATTATTTGGTTAAAATGAAAATCCAAGATGGCGGTAACGACACATGACGAAAATTTTCAAACTTTTCGTCTGGTGTCGTTTTCATAGTTTTAGAGGGCTCTAAAGCCGAGTGACGTCAAAATGTCAATTCAAGATGCAGCTACGAAAATTTTCAAATTTGTCGTCATTAGTGTCGTTTTCATAGTTTTTAAAGATGCTAAAGTCGAAAAAGAGGTCAAAACGTAAATCCAAGATGGCGGCTGCAAAAAATTTGTTTTGGTTTTAAATCATACCTGAGAGATGAGGTCGGACCGCACACTTTTTTTTTTCATAGGGGGTGATGGAAAGTAGTGTTCACCTCGGGAGCAAAACTATTTTAAGCTCGAGTGACGTACTTTGAATCCCTCGCTGCGTTCAGGATTCTACTTTAGAATCTTTCGCTCCGCTCTGGATTCAAAGAAACTCCCTCGCCTTAAATATAGTTGTTTGATCCCTAGGCAAACAATCTACTATTAAAACTCACAGAAACTCGTGCATACTAAAGAAAACTCGAATAAAAAATACAAAACATAAAGCACAGAAAAGAAACAGTCGGCGTCACGAGGTGACTGTGACAACAAGGCTAGGCTTAGGCTAGGTACTATCGAAGAAATTCATATCGAAGCAGTTTGAAAACAAAATCCCGTGAACAGGATGACCACATCTGTTTAACGCCCCTATTTGCGTCGACCAATGAAACAAAAAAATACATAATAATATATTGTCGATTTTGTTTTTTTTGATGTCGTGTGTTTTGTAGGCTTTGTTACAATGATCACAGATTTCTGACCCTTTTTCTACCACTGGGAACAGAACAAAAGAAACAAAGATGAGAAAGTTTTTAATTTTAATGTTTAAGTGTCTTTTTTCATTTACAAAAACAAGGGACACATAAAAAATCTGATGCTGCAATACTATTGGTTGATGAGATGTCTATAGCGGCCGAGCGCTGTAAACAGAAATAGTCTTAACAGTGCTTAGATATGAAGTTCTTCGATAGTACATACACAAAAGCCGATTTTCTTGATTCACAGAGGGAAATTAGAGAATTGCTATTTATACTAACATATTGCCAACGAGAAGTATAAACCACTCTCACTCTTTATTTTAAATATTTTTGAAAATAGTCTTTAAAAATAAGTTGGGACAGCGCTATGGATGGGCAAGTCCTGTTACTGTCTGGACGTATGCTCAGTATAGAACACGCACGCTTAACACTCAAGACGTAAAACATATCACGACGGGATATTGTCACGCACTGGATTTTCAACTCTCGGTGTTGATTCTCAACGCTCGGTTGAGAATCCAACAGAAAACGTCTCAGCGCGTTGTAAAAACACACTTTGATGTTTAAGGCGAGGTTTTCCGTGTCTGTAGGCCTTTGAAACGCTACCTCCGCCTCCCCCAAATGCAGAGTGACGTATCTATTTACGATGCACCGCCGACCATTTCACGGAAAATCCATGCCACAGCATGAAATATTTGCAGTTGATCAACTGAACTAGTTTTTCTTAGATTCGATTTTTTCAATAAGTTTACATTTTATGGGACCTACGGTGTCATGAACAAAAATGATTACTTAAAATGTCCTGTGTACCTAATGGGCGTTTTCAGTCCGTTTCGTCGCTGTCTGCGACGATATAGGTTACGATAACAAGACAAGGCGCTATTGCACCTACCACAGTTTGTCTCTGCATCACCCAAAGGTTGACTGGTAGAAAATGCCTGTGGCATTAAGTCCGCCTCTGTACATTTATGTGCTTGAAGTGTTAATAAATAAATAAATAAATAAACGTATCCGATCATCTGATCGCCAATATCGTGTCGATGTCGGGTCGGTGTCGTTATCGGCTAATGTATTGTGTGTGTGCGTGCGTGTGTTTGTTTTGTGACAATCAATTCATTTTATTTATAAAATAAACAACATTTTTTCCTTTTCATATACCTACTGTTATGGGAGAGATCGTAGAACGTACAACGAAAAACATGAAGTTTAGGCCTCTTCTGTCATCTATGGTTTTAATAAAAATCAATAAAAAAAATCTCATTAACAGTCACCTAACCATAGCCACCCTTGTACAAACTGCTGATTTTTTTAGTGATAGCTGGGGTAGTCATGAATAATCTGTAAGAAGCAGTTCGTGTATCAGTGTTGTGCCATTAGGTAGTATATCTATGAAGGAACGCAGACGTTTAATAATTCACTTAAAACGAAAAACTTCGCAAGCAATGGGAAATTGCTACTGACGAGTGTTACTTGCGCGTTTCGACCTCAGGAGGAGCTGCTTCTCACACGGATAACTCTGTCACTTGCTCGCTAGTCCAGCTAGCCAACCAGTCGCGTCACCAGTCCTAAATCTCTGTATATTTTGGTCGCCGAGACCAAAACTACAAACAGTGTACAGTAAAGATTTATAAAATGTGGCCGTTATTTTAGTATATTGTGATGTCTTATGACTTTCACGCGAATGAAGTCACGGACAGAAACTAGTTTTAGATAAACATGACTTTGCGGTAGTAAGGTGAAAGTTTAAAATTATAATAGTGCTACTGGGTATCTCAACGGTCACGCAAAATGTAATTTTGATAGAAAATATCAAAGTCATAATTTCGTTCGTTATAAAAAGAACTATTGTGCAAAATTGCAGGCTTCTAGACCCAGCGGTTTAGGTTGTGCATTGTCTGTCAGTGAATTTAAGAAAAAAAAATTCGAATTTCCATACAAACTTTCATCTTTATTTCGTCGGGATTTTTGTTAAGTTGGATGGGCTAAAAACTGTCTTACTGTTTCGCTTATACTGTGACCATATTTTTTTCTTTAGGATATTTCCCACCGCTCATGAAGATTCGTAAATATTGACGGCTATTTACGAAGTAACAATTGCCATAATTTATTGTCAAGTGACGTACTTATTTTCGATGTCCTAAAATAATAGATTCGATAAATTATAGCTGTAGCAAGCTATAATTTATCGAACCTACATATTATTTTCGAAACAGTAAGACAATTTTTTCCCTTCGAATTCTTTCCCTTACTGCTTTGACCACCTTTTTCGTACGAACACTACGTGGACGGCCAGATCTTTTTCTGTCACAAACAGAGGAGGTCTCATTGTACCTATTAATAGCCCGGTACACAAACATTTGACTAATACCAAGCGTATGGACAGTTTTATCGAATCTATTATTTTAGGACATCGAAATTTTAGAACGACATTTTATCGTTTATAGTAGTGTCGTATAAAATATCGTAAACAGTGACTTTTTGTATTCAAAACTGAAAGTTGTTCATACTGAGCCAATACGATAAAATCACGGATTCAAGAAAAAAATTGTGTTGCTGGCTCCGCTATTCGAAAAATATTGTTATATTTTATTTGTCTTACGTTTAATATCAGTTTCTCAATTGATTAAGAGTGTTATGTTTTATCTGTGTCAGTTTCATATCAGTTGATCAATTGATTTAAAGTGTTGGTAAAATGAGTGATTCTGGAAGTTACGCATTTTAATAAATAAAATAGAAATGGCGCCGTTGCAAATTAAACATTATTTAGTAATAATAACAAGTGCTAGTATATTTGTTGAGAAATTACAACGACGAAATAAGAAAAGTAACACTGTGCTTTATTTAATCTCCTTACTTCTTAATTGATTACAATATAATTACGATTTTTATCGTGTTCCATACATTTGTTCATGTTAGTATAGCACTTTTGTTTGAAACACCATTTCTTTTTAAATTTTCTTTGTTCTTGCGAGAGTGATAGTTGTTTGAAATATTCCATATGCAACCGACAACCAGACAAATTGTATATGATGTGTTTATTAATGTAGGATTTGATATTAGCAAAGACAATTCGATAGAGAGTGAATATAGTAACATTGATGAATCTGATAAAAAAATAAAAAAAAGACTTCTTCATAAACGACGACAAAAAATTATATATCGATAATAATTTGTAATGTGTCTAGCACTATTGTAAGATGACAGTTAAACGTCATCATATCGCATAGAAATAATCTCACTTTCGAAAACAATGTTATGAATTAAAACTATAATAAAATAACGAAATATTTTTTCTGAGCTGTCGCAATTTCATATATAATGTGTTCTTCTTTTATTAGATTTTTTGTAACAACTGCAGAGAGAGCGTATTTTTAAAAATTTTGACACAGGTCCACCTCCGATGACGTCCCGCAGGACTCTGAGCGCGAGCCAATTTAACCCGATTTACTATATTTGGGTTTATTTTTAAAAAAATCTACTAAACTTAAAAATCCAGTCTTTAAATAACCTCTAAAATACGATTACCTCATCATACATGCAATTTTCATATTGTTTTGTGCTGTAATTAGGAAATGAAACGAAAAATGGTTTTGAAATCGACCCTGTTTCGGATTTTTTTTCGATCGAGCAAATTACAATTTATCGTGTTTTTAACCTTTAACGTCCCTCAAACAAGGATGTATCTATGACATATCTTTTTTTCAGGACCCAAATACACTAGTTTGACCATTTAAAATTGATTTTAAAACAGGCAAATTCGTAAAACCTCCCCTTAAGTGTCGGCTCTAAGCAGAGCGTTGAAAATACAGAGCACGAAAAAAAATCGCCTCGGGAAAAAATCGCCCGTGCGCACCTGGGCTAACTGTCTCGTTATAATGCCACTTATAATGTTCATTGTTAGGAGGAGGAGAAGAAAAAAAACGCGTTGCACCTTTAACACTTGTATTCTAATAGTCACAATAATGTGCGTACGGGCTCTGGAGCCCTACCGACACTGAGTACATACAACATAAGCGTCCTAAACCCTACTCGCCAAACGTCTAGCGACTCACTGGCGCGAACGCGCCGCGGTCCGCGGTCGGTGGCGTTCCCGCCCCTCGCCCACACCCACCCCTCTCGGGCCCTACTCTATGCTATGCTAGGGATGAGCGCGTTATACACTCCCCCTTTTGATCAGGTGAGGGTCTCCCACCTGGTCAAACACCACGAATAACGAGGTCCAAAACTTAGGCAATAGCTTTGCGCGGACGACCTCTGCCACGCTTCGGAACGACCGGCTCCGGACATTCACCCTCTCTAGCATGGTAACGCCTTAAGTCCGAGACGTGGTACTTACCAAAAACTTCACCAGATTTGTGGGCTAATAAGTAAGTAGTGGGACTCACCTTTTTAAAGATGACGTACGGTCCATCTCGTTTCGGGTTGAACTTGGAAGTGACACCCTTTGCGGCGTTACTGAGCACATGCGTCTTCATTAACACCAAGTCACCTGCGATATATTCCTCAGGAGTCGACCGACCCTGATCAGCATAAACCTTGCGCGCATCCTGATGACGCTCAATGTTCTCCTTGGCTGTCGAGACGGTATCTGCGAGCTTGAGCAAGTACGGTGTAATTTGGGGTACAAAATTTTCGGACTCTACGACGGCTCTTAGATCCGCCTGAACGGTCAAAGGGGACCGCAGCTCACGCCCAAAAGTCAGGTAAGCAGGCGTATGCTCTGTAGACCTAGTGAGAGAACTATTAAAAGCAAACCGTACAAACGGCAATACCTCTGGCCAGTTCTGGTGACGGCCTTCAACCAAGATGGCGAGCTGAGCCTTCAGGTCCCGATTCTTTCGCTCAACCGGATTTGACTCCGGATGATAAAGAGGCACCAGACTTTGTTTTACACCTAAAACGAACATGGCTTTCTGCATGACATCTGCTATAAACTGCACTCCGTTATCAGAGATCAAGCGCCGAGGAAGACCAAATCTCATAAATACCTCGTTGACCAGCGTCTTAGCACATATCTCTGCTGTAGCTTCCGTGAGCGCGAAGACTTCCACCCACTTACTGGCAGTGTCCTCCACAATGAGGATCCATCTCTCCCCTTGCGGTCCTCTGGGTAACGGGCCAAAGAGGTCAATTGCGATGGTTTCAAACCTCTGAGCAGGTACTGGAGTCTGTAGTAGTCCAGCTGGCTTAGTGTTTGACGGTTTGTACCGCTGACATTCGACACAGGTTTTAAGATATTGAGTTACAAACCGTCTCATACCAGGGAAGTAGAACCTTTGCAAGATACGATGCATTGTTCTGTCGATACCACCATGAGCGGCAGTGGGCGAGTCATGGCACTCGAACATGACTTTGCTTCGCAGGGTTTCTGGTATGACGAGTTGGGGCTCCTCAGAATCAGTATCAGGTACATACCTATACAAAACAGCTTGGTTTAAGAGATAGCCTCTCTCAGTCCAGCGGGTAACAGCAAGTTCATCCTTCCCTTCCAAGTCCTGGATGATCTTGAGAACTTCCGGATCAGCCAACTGAGCCTCTCGGGTTGAAGTTGCATCCCAGTGTGGTACGTCCACGACAACCGGGCAGATGTCACATCCCGGTGACAGCCCATCCTCTGTCACGGGTCGACTAAGAGTATCGGCTAGTACATTTGCCTTACCTGGGGTATATTCGATACGTAGGTCAAAAGTTTGCAGCTTCATGGCCCAGCGAACCAACCTGCCACTTGGTGACTTGAGGGAAAATAGCCACTTCAGGGGTTGGTGGTCAGTCATCACCCGGACTTCATGACCATCGATATAGCCGCGGAACCGCTCGACAGCCCAGACTACCGCGAGAGCCTCTCTTTCAGTAGTCGAATAGTTTTGCTCGGCTGGTGTGAGCAGACGGCTAGCGTACTCTATCGGATGTTCATTATGGGGTGACTCCCCCTGGAGTAAAGCTGCACCCAAGGCATAATTACTCGAGTCAGTCCTCAGTAGAAATGGTTTCGTGTAATCCGCTTGGACCAGAATAGGAGACGTGGTCAGCAGCTTCTTAAGAGCTTCAAAAGCCTTACCTTGTTCCAGGCTCCATTCCCACACCTGCGATTTCTTGGTCAAGCGCGTGAGTGGTTCAGCTACTTTCGCAAAGTCTGGTATAAATTTGCGGAACCAAGAGCATGTTTGAAGGAAAGTGCGCATTTGTTGAAGACACGTAGGCTCCTTCATATTCAGAACAGCACGTACCTTGTTTCCATCCGGTGATATACCCTCCTGAGAGATCACGTGACCCAAGTACTTAACCTTTTCCCTGGCGAAGACACACTTGTCTCGATTCGCACGGAGCTTAAACAAGCGGAGACGGTCGAATACCGCACGGAGATCGGAAAGGTGACGGGTGTACGACTCTGATATCACCAGTATATCATCTAAGTATGTTAGTACGGTAACATCCTTAAGAGAGGAACCCGAACGAAACCTGTCTATAAGCCTCTGGAACGTAGCCGGCGCATTCTTAAGTCCAAACGGCATACGCTTGAAGCGATACGTACCGAACGGTGTGACAAATGCCGTTTTGTCCTGATCCCTGATACTACACTGCCAGTAACCACTTCGAAGGTCACAGGAGCTCATCACGCAACCCTTCTTAGTTGACTGCAGCAACTCGTCAATGCGTGGCATAGGATACGCATCACTTTTTGTCACTGCATTGAGCCTCCTGTAGTCTACACAAAACCTATACCCACCGTTAGCCTTTGGTACCAGAACAGTTGGTGCAGACCAGGCAGACTCGCATTCCTCAACGATCCCCTCTTTTAACATCTGATCGAGTTCCGCGCGAATCATTTCCTTCTTCGCCGGCGTGACTCGATATGGTGGAACCGCAATAGGGGGGTGATCACCCGTATCTATGTGATGCTCGGCGAATGGCGTCGGATCCCCGACTAAGTCAAAAATATCAGAATACTCACTGAGTAGATCTTCTAAGCTGGAACGCTCCTCCGGAGTCAACAAAGTGCCCTCATCTTCCCTCAATAGGTTGACAGAGGCACACTGCACCACGTCGCGTGAACTCTCTGTTAGCAGAGGGTGAATGACCTGAGGCCGATCAGCTGTGAACCATGTCATAGCCGAAAAATTCAAAACCAACTTAAACTTCGTAATGAAATCTATCCCTAAAAGAGTCTCGTTATTTGAGGCGTCCGGGAATATAACAAATTCTACAGGTATACACATAGACATACAATTGACATTTATACACGCTAACAAAACATTATTACTACGTACGCTACCATCGGCAAGCTTAACCGACATAATTTGCGAATTAAATTGAATACCTAAACGTAACAAAAGTGAGTACAACGTTGAACCTGCGATACTGCGCCGGGCGGCGGTATCTATAAGCGCTGTACCACTGTACCCACAAATCTCAATATTTAAAATAGGTCGGCCTTGAGTTAAAATGTTGGTATCGTTACACTTCACATTACATAAAGTATTAAGTGAGTAAAATACATTATTTTGCGATTGTGGCGTATTTAAATCTACAACATCGCAAGTCGCAATATTATTTTTACATGTAGGACAATTAGCTCGAATATAACCCTTTTCGCCACAACCATAGCAATACAAGTTAGACTTATTACTATTAACAGAGTCCTTAGAGTCTTTTTTCGGGCACGAATCGCGAGTATGACCACGGGACTTACAATAAACACAAAATAGCTTTTTATCAGTCGTATCACTTTTCACTTTACTCGCGCAACTTTTATCGGCACTTGGAATCGAAGGCGACGACGAACGATGCGGGGACTGGACCTGCGACCGCTGAGCGACCGCGGTACTCCGCGGCAGAGGCGCGGGTGTTGACCCGGCGTTTCCCGCCGAATTCGCGCTCTCCGATGCGACGCGTAACGTTCGCGAACCGGGCGGTGGCGCCGGCGGCATGGCGCGCGCCGATCGCGCATGCGCCGTCTGCGTCGAAGTCATGCTCGTACTAGAATTTTCCATGAGCGATTCTTCTATTGCTCGCGACTTATCAATCAGGGATTCGATACTGACTACGGCATCCCGTGCTAAACGTTTGCGAATACGTTTATCTAATAAGCCGTATATCATGTCCAACTTCGCTTCTTCGGGTAACACGTATGGTAATTTAGAGATCATACCACGTATTTTAACAATAAATGTATCCGCGAGCTCTCCGTTCTGCTCGTCAGCGAATATGTTACGGAAGATCTTGTAGCCAGGACGTGGAACACCATACATACATCGTAGTCTTTTGACGGCTTCGGGCCACGAGGACACCTCGGTCCGGACCCCTCTCCACCATACTGCAGCCTCGCCGTGGAGCAGCATGGGTAGACCACGTAGTGCAAGGTCATCGCTGACCGACGAACATTCTTTAAATATCTCCACTGAGTCGATGAACGCTTCTACGACTTCGGGATCTCGGGTCTGACCATCGAAGCGTGACGTACACTTAGACATGTTGCCAGACTTACTTGTTAACAACGACGGTGTCGGTGAGGGTGCTGTGATCGCAGCGCTGGAGCCTGCGAGGGGTCCTCTTGCATACGATGCCATGAGGGATTCGACCAGATGCCGATTCGCTTCCGCCTGAGTCTTCGCGAAGGCGGTAAGGAATGAAGTCAACTGGTCCCCAGACATGAGTACAGGCGAAGGTCCTGCGGCTTCATCTTCCGAGTTGGATTGCGCGTCACTCGCGTTAGCGTCCGTAGCTGTACGTACTTTGGGTGGCAACCGCGGCATCTTCTATAATTATTCACCGTATTCTTCTGTACGTAAGAAACAAGATCACGAACACACGGATTCAACGGACAGTCGGGCACAAACCGGTTTAAACTGGATTCAGGCCACTAGTTGGAAGCGCCACTTATAATGTTCATTGTTAGGAGGAGGAGAAGAAAAAAAACGCGTTGCACCTTTAACACTTGTATTCTAATAGTCACAATAATGTGCGTACGGGCTCTGGAGCCCTACCGACACTGAGTACATACAACATAAGCGTCCTAAACCCTACTCGCCAAACGTCTAGCGACTCACTGGCGCGAACGCGCCGCGGTCCGCGGTCGGTGGCGTTCCCGCCCCTCGCCCACACCCACCCCTCTCGGGCCCTACTCTATGCTATGCTAGGGATGAGCGCGTTATACACTTCTATTCCCTATTCATTCATGTCACTACAGCTACAAAATTTACACTAATTAATTTAATTATGTAATTTACATCATCTTACTAAATTAATTATTTATATATTGATTATAAATGTGAAAGTTTGCATGTAAGTTACTCTATCACTCAAAAACGGCAGAACGGATATGGATGAAATTAGGGACATAGATAGTTTATAACATGGCGTAATGACTTTCCGACATCCACGCGGCACAGATGAATACAAATTCAAATATTTATTGCTCAACACAGTACATTTTATACATATTTCTAGATGTCAAGTGAATGCGCAGTCCACTGTATTGTCCCAATTCAGGCATGCAGAATTCATTATTATGGTTATACAGACGGGACACTCCGCAGCTTAGGTATGCTACAAGTACGCGGCGGGCCCATCTCGCTGGGCCAATTCAGTAGGTCTGTTTGGTTACATTATTCATGAGAGAACAATGTAGAAAGACATGCACTATCGTAAAAGCGTCCGTAATAAAAAAATAAAATAAAGAACCATTTGAAAACATAAAATAAATTTAAATAAGCCATGGCAGCTAAGAGATGACCAGTCCCAACTGACGGCGCCCGTTCACGAACATGACGCATAGATCAGCACCATTCAGCTTAACCATTTTGAAGGGAGCTAAATGATCCAACACACGCGCCACCATCAGCGAGACATCTGAGTGAGCATGACATACTCACAGTCGTCAGGGCACATTCAAGTCAATGAAAGACATATTACCCGGTAAATGGTAGCTCTATAGTACATAGTACTCACACCTCTGGTATACCTGCCTTTACGTGATATTAAAGTATGGAAGGTATTAGTATTTTTGAAATTTTGAATTTTCCGTATGTGATTTTTCAAATCTTTGTCGTGGTTAAATTAAATTGCCGATCGAATTACTTATACTATCGTTAGTTTATAGCCTGCTAATGACTTTTATGATGAGAATAAAAACTATTTTCTATAAATATAAATTCTTCTTTTTTTTTTACAAAACTTCATTCCGAGAACTAAGTAGATGCCGCTTTGCAAGTAGCAATTTTACTTAAAATAGATTGGTGTGCAGAACATGTGGAAGATTGCTTTGGATTCTCCCATACTTATTTCGCGACAAACTAAGCGCAGAGGCACAAAAGAACACATAAAAATACTAGAATCGTCTTCAAGTTAACTGTACTTTTTTTCAAAATCTGTGACATGCCGATCAAAATATCTCAAAAAGTTAAGGACAGTCTCCTAATACCGTTTTACTGTAGCTACAACGGTTAAGGTAGCTGTCCTTTTCTTTTTTTTTTGGGTCGGAAATCATCAAATGTCTTCTCCCGCTCTGGGCGGAGCGGGAGGGCGTGTCACTCTTACTGACTAAAACCCACCCGTGTTCCTTCGGTTGCCTTTACGTTGCCAGGGTCTATGGTATCCCTTTCCGACTTCCCCCGCAACCCCGGCAGGCATCGGTCCCATCGGACCCCTTCACTTGCTGACATCTCTTTGAGGCGCGCGTGGAACACAACGCGCCGTCGACCCGGGCCTGGTCCTTATCGGACGGTGAGCTACCCATTGCTCACCGTCCGCAAGCCTGCGCCTACGGTGGCCGGGATTCGGCCTGCGATTCCCGACGCCCAGGGCGTCTCCTCCTGTGCGGCTATAAGCGTGAGATCGCGAATTTTGCCTCCCTCACGCGTTCCGCCTCCTCCTTCGCGAGCATTACTGCCTCGCAGAAGGAGGTGAGGCCTCCCATGCCCTCTCGCTCCGTACCATGGCCTGGACCAGGGCCGGACGCGAGATCCCCGCCACCTCACGCCTCCACTCCTACACGGTGGTGCTCTGCCCGGCGCGAGCACAACCGTATGCTCCACCATGTCCGCCGGGCGATCCACGCAGTGATGACACCAGGGCGTTTCCTCCTGCCTTATCCGAAACAGGAACCTTCCGAAACAACCATGTCCGGTGAGGACCTGCGTCAGGCGGAAGGTGAGGACGCCGTGGCGCCTCTCTAGCCACTCCTCAAAGAGGGGACTTATCGCCGCAATAGTAGCGTGCCCAGCACTGGGTTGCGATAATCGCACTCTCCATGACGCCATGAGATCCCGCCGGAACTCTGTCCGCTGTGCCGCGATTTCTCGCGGCATCGGCGTTTCGCCTCCTCGCGCCACTCTCAAATGTCTGCGAGGACTGACCCAGACCCCATGGCGGCAATCCGGCAAGGAGGCTCGCGGCCTCACCGAAGACCGTGCGGTATCCGGACCAGCCGGGTGGCCATGACCCTCTGAAGGTAGCTGTCACAGCTGCCCCATCTTAAAAATCTACGCTCTATAAACATCCGAATTGATAACCGGAGAAGGTTATCAATTCGGAAGTCGGTTTAAAAAGTATTCAATCAAATCCGTTTTTAATTATTCTCATCATAAAAGCTATTAGCAGGCTATAAACTAACGATAGTATAAGTAACTCGATCGGCAACTTCATATAACCTCGTCAATGATTGAAAAATCACATGTCAAAAAGTAAAAATGTCTAAAATTTGCTACGCGCAAAGCGGCACACAAAGGTGCATTGCATCTTGATCGCCGTGTATGGGACAATAACTTGCGTGAGCACCAGCTTCTTTTTCTTAATCCTTTTCTTTTTTTTTATCCTGACTTTAAGTTTCGATGAGTATGGAGCTCGATTTTCAGACCACTGTGCGCCGGGTCGCACGTCAAATTAACACTCACGCGCCGCGTCGCGTTATCCGTTCGTCGCAAGACATTAATACTAAAAAAACTAATATGAACAGTATATCTATTGCCTCGCATTTGGCTGCTTAAATAATAATAAGGATCCGAACCTCACATTTTTCTCACTTCCAAAGGACACCGAAAGGTAAAGAAATGCACGTCTACCTATAAGTAATGAGGTCGGTACCTACCTACCAAATGTTTACATTAATTGATATTCGTAGTTAGAATATTAATTATTATTATTATACTTAGTATAGTTAGGTACTTACAAGCAGCCCCTGATCTAGGGGGGGCAAGCCGGGCGGCAAGGTCAGAGGGCGGCCAAATTCACACATTACAGACGAATGGACAACTCATCATTTACTTAACTGACCACGGAATAAATAATAGTACAAATACAGAAATTTCATGGCCATATCAACTCGACCTATACCCAGAACGCGGAGTGAGACGTGCTGCACGAATATTTATTATTCGCGAGGCGAGTACCTAGGCATAGTTCAAAACACGCGCCCGCTCGCCCGCAGGAATCGCAGATCGCGACAGCACGCGTCTGGTTACCTGCGAGCAAAGTTTTAACAAACTGAAACGAATTAAAAATTATTTGCGATCTTCTATGAGCCGGGAACTCTTATCGAGTCTTGCAATCTTAGCGATAGAAAATCGAATTACACACGAGTTAAATTATGACAAGGTCATAGATTTATTTGCTGAACAAAAAGCTCTAAGAGTAAAATTGTAATTTCAATTCACAAATGCAATAATATATTTGATTTTTATTTTTATTTTAAATCCTATTCTGTGCTGTGAATAAAATATATATCCTACACGTTTATGTCTATATATCTGTAAATAAATAGGCTTAACACAGAAATAACTGCGATGGATGCATTATTTCCGGAAGGCCTATGTAGGCCATGTCCAAATTTCAATCAATTAGTGGACTGTTATCTGAAATTATATGGATGAAAAGATAAAAATAGATATAAGTGGGCGGGAGCGGCATTTTTCAGTTTTTGCCCCGCCTAAAAAGAACCAGGGCTGCTTACAAGTTCTGTGTACAAGTTCAGGTTCAGGATTCGATAAGTATAGGTAGGAAAGTACATATTTAATTAGTATTTTTGTTTTGGTAGGTACCTAAACGGACTAACTATCTACTTACCAACTAACTATAACCATTTAATTATCTACTTAGTAAGATTTTGATTATGTAGACAACAGGGTAATTTTTTAATAGTTATTACGCTATTAGGGGCGGAGAGAAATCCAACAAATCAAAAACGATAAAAATCGGTCCAGCCGTTCTTGTTATAAATGGTGTAACTAACAAGACTTTCTTTTGTATATATATATATATATAATATATGTAGAAGATAAACATTAATATCTGTTTCAGAGTGCTCAAACTGCCCAAGACGAACTCAATACACGCAAGTACTCCTACTAGCGAGACTAAGGAAAGGTAAGAAATAATTGATAATTATTTACATCGTAGGGATTTATTAGAACAATAACATCTAAAAATAGTAATTTTTAATTACTCCACTGGCTACTTTTAAACGTTAAACGTTCATTTCATTAAACCTCGATAAACTATAAATTATTGTTTGGTGATGTTTTGCAGACCACGAGGTAGGCCGCCTAAACACAAGCGAGTCGAAGAAGTCGTCAAGAATGATCCGGTATGTAAACTTATCTGTAAACAATGTATCGAATACTATAATGGTATCTTTTGTGTACAGTACAGTCAATCGCTCGTCTGTAGTAACACGCGAATTATAAAAGTCACCCTTATTGCTTACGAAATTAAGACGCTGTTAACGTCGAAACAGCGGCATATATTTCAATTAAACCAATTACAGGCACTTTTGAATTGCCAGTTGGTCAGTCAAAAGATGAAGCTAGTTGCCCATTCCAAAGCACAGTAGATTCCTATGGAGAAGAACGGACAAGAAACTCCATGAAACGAACGTTACCATTAGCATGCGGTTGACTGTGACATTCTTCAGGACTTTTTGGTTTATTATTTGAATGGTTTTTTTTTAAGCAGGCATCTGACGATGACTCCGTGTCGAGCGGCGGCGGCAAGCGCTGGCGCTCCGCGCGCTCGGACACGCGCACGCTGCGCACGTACTCGCGCGCGTCGCCGGCCGCGCCCGAGCGAGCCGAGCGCGCCGAGCACGCCGCGCACGCCGCGCCCGCGCCGCTGCGCGAACACCTCGCCACGCATCTCGCCGCGCATCTCTCTGCCTTACAGTTGCCGCATGACCCTACGGCTTGGTCACAGGTACTTTACCTTTACCTACATCTATCATGTGTTTTAAAATGAATATAAAAAATAAAAAATACTGTGCTAAAATATATTCTGTTAAATATAGTTGATTTGTAAATTGTAGTAGAGACCTATTGTGAGCTGAAGAGCCAGGCTCACAACTCGTCAGCGTTTGAAAAATAGCAGCAGAGACGATTCGTAAGCTAAAACCGCGGTCTCGGCTCGGTCGTCAATGAGCCCCATTGCAGCAAACTAAGAGAGATTAGACATTTAATTGATGACCTGAATATTATAACTTCAGGGCGACGTGGCAGCACTGGTGGGCCGCATCGCGGGCGCGGCGGCGGGCGCGGCGGCGGCGGCGGCGCGCGTGGCGGGCGCCGAGCTGCTCATGGCGTCGCGCGACGAGCTGGTGCAGTGCGTGCGCCTGCGCCTGGGCCCGGCCGTCAAGCTCTACAGCGCCGTCCGCCAGCTGCGCGACAACTACACGTGATCGCGCGCCATCGCTAGAGCCATCCTCATGCTCATATGAACTGAAGAACTCTAGTGACGTGCCGTCGAGTGTATACCGAGCTGACTACCGTGTGTTCTCATTTGTTTCCAAAGCCAAACTCATGCTCATTGATTTTATACAGTGTAAATATCAAGTGAAAATGGATCTCCACAGGCATTACATGCGTTTTATATGAAATTACAGTGAAGTGCATTTAGAAATATATTTTCTAATTCAGAATTGTGTATGTATTTGGATTGATGTCTTTATGTTGAATTAGGATTATTACAATGTGCTTAATATTATGAACTTATCATGGTCATTTAACTAATTTGAGCATTGACTTGTGTGTTTAGTTTAGAAACTGCAAAAATTATGGATTTTGACTTTATTGACAATCGGACAATCAGACATTTTGACTATATCTGCCTAATTCGATTGTGTAATATTTACTGCTTGATGTTAGTATATTTTTGTGACTGTTGCAATATTTAGTTGAGTAAAGCTTATTTAAACTGTTCTCAACGAAATAATAAATCCACCAAGATGAAATCAGGCAATATATACACTAAGGTAGTAATTATTGTTTGCATCAAGCAATATGTATAAGCACAAAACGCACTAAGATTTAAATAAGGCTTTAAATGAGGCGGTTGTGATTGTATGCAATCTTAGTGTCGTGACTAAATAGGAAATATTTAGGAAATCAAAAATAAAAGCAAGAATATCTATCTTCTGAACTTTTAGCAAATCAAAATATTAGGTTTATTCAAAATCAGAGCTGGGGTTTTATATTGTAATACTTTTACATATTGATGTAATTTCGTATCTGTTATATACATTTATAAATCTGTCTTCAATTAAATAATATTTTAAATAGAATGATTATCGATGCATGATATTAGAGCAGAATGTTTACCAGAATATTAAAAAGTCAAAAACGAATCAAAACCTATGATTCTGGATTATGATTGGATAAGATACTCGTGCAATTGGTGTCAATTCCCCTATCGAAACTCACACTTATTATAAGTGTTACATTAGTCACATACTGTCCTAGAATTGAACAAACAACAGGCATTTTACAACAATGACATTGGATTGCCCTTAGTTCACATGTCATCAATAGTTTGTTGATCTGTGCTTGGTAAGGCTATTATGAACTAACACATGCCTAAGAATTAAATTTATTTGTTCTTGAGACTAACTTAAAAGGACACATGTTGTGTTTGTAAATATCAATATTTTGTGCAATCTAGTTTTAAGGTAATATAACCAATACTTGTTACTTTTATTTTGTAATGCCCATATTATTTTTCAATGTTTTGAATTCAAATAATTTTTATTTGAATTGGTCAACAGTCAAGTGGGGCAATAGTTAGCATCTTAATTTATGAAATTTTAAGAAAGTTTACTTTTTCTTTGATTAGTTGTAAGGTAAGAATGGAATTTTATTTTGTGTAAAACTTACGTTTGAGTTATTTGTGTTTAAAAATAGAATGAGTTAAGTAACAATGATAATGGGTAACTTCTTAGGTAATCATAAATTTGTTGCAAATTACATCCACTTTTGGATGATCTATCACAAAGAAACAAAATGGAAATGTGTAAACACTAGAAATGTTGAAAATATTTTGAAGCTCCATTATATTTTAAAATTAAGGAAAGAAATTTGATTTCGTTGGAATAAGTTTATATTTTTCACTAAGAATGTCTCCCAAGTTTCAATGAAAATCATAGATTAAGTAATTAAGATTTTATTACTTATTTGTGACTGTGTAAATATATTGTATTAGGTTGCTGGACTAATAAAGCGGCCACGTTTGTACATAAATGCTATGTACGATGTAAGTTTTTACATGACGACTAGTTAGTATTAAAGTGCCATTTCGATTGGCACCAAATATTTTATTGTTACTCTGTAATTTAATAAAAATTGTGAAACTCGAGACTTAGTGTTTGTATTCCTCATTATCATTCTCCTGCCCTCATCCCAATGTATCAGCGGTCGCAACATGTCCCTTTCTCCCATACTTCTCTATCAGTCGTCATCTCGGTGGTCACCCCCTTTCTAGCCATATCATCTTCCACACAGTCCAGCTATCGTTTCTTTGGTCTTCCCCTACTCTTATAGCCATCGGCGTTCATTATAAACTTAGTATTTGTACTATCCCTGCAAAATATAGTGCTTACTAAGGTTTAGTAAACAGTAATATGTACGGTTTATTGGCAGCATTCTCAGCCCAGAAAAGAAGGAATTAGTTCTGAAAAGCAGAGATTCTCGTTCTATTATTCTGCGTTTCGATGAGTTTTTTAAGAACCAATAGAATCGCTTCATTTACCTAGCCTCGCTCAGCACAGCTCCTATGGAAACTGCTTAGCGGAGCGAGGATTTTTACGTAGGTATAAAACAAGCGAGAGATGTGTGCTAGGGATGGCCAATGTTTGTAACAGATAAATGTGTATTCTACGGAAAACATGGATCAGTGGAAAAAAACTAATAATTTGCGATGAAGAAATGGAGGCGGAAGACACCGAATTTATTAAAGTACTATATTTTTCGGTCACAGAAGACAGCACAGATTTTGGATACGTAACCATATAAGTAGTATCTCTAAGTCATATTAAATATCATAGACTACATGGATTTTGGATTTGGTTTTTTTACTTTTTTCAAAACTGTTGATGACGAAACGTTCGAAAATTCTTATCTGTTATTCAAATGTTTCGTCATCAGAAATACATTCATATCGCGCTCTGCTCCTACCACACCTCGCATCTGAAAAGAGCTCGCTACACATCCTCGCACATCTCTGTTGGAAACGCAGAATAAAAGAACGACCATCTCTGCTTTTCAGAACTAATTCCTTGTGTGACGGATTAATAGTAAAAATAGAGATCTAAGCCGCGTGAATCGAGCGTCGCCATAACGCGACGATTGTAGTTGACACTATGGGGGATTCACGTCGCGTCAGCGCGACGATAGGGATTCACTCACATACACAAACAAACAGCCAGACCCGGAACAACTAATTGTAGGTCATACAAATATATGTTCCGTGCGGGAATCGAACCCGCGACACGCAGCGCCAGCGCTGCAGTCAATCGCTTAACCACTGCGCCAACCGTGCCGTCATAATTAATAATGTAATATTATTCACAAAATAATGTAAGTAGTTACCGGATTTTTTGTAGACGTAAATGAATATTGTATACTTTTGTCCCGCTAAAAGTACTTCTCAGTCATCAAATTTGGCGCACGTTGAATGAAAACTTTTCTTAATAAAGCTAAACGTCATTATATTACGTAGACAGAGAATGCTCTCTCTGTCTACGTATGTATGTCTATGTTATATTACCAAATGACTAAAGAGTATCTTTAAAATTCTTTAGTCATTGATATTATTGAATAAGGAGAAGCTAGAATTTGTAGATAAAACTGTTTTCCTGGGGATCACGCTCGATTCAAGGCTGCAATGGGGTCCTCATTTAACATGTCTCGCAGGACGGCTAAGTTCAGCAGCATATGCTGTAAGAAAAATCCGTCAATTTACTGATATAGATACCGCAAGGCTAGTCTATTTCAGTTACTTTCATAGTATCATGTCCTATGGTATTTTACTATGGGGACGGGCTGCAGATATCGACTCTATTTTTATTCTGCAGAAAAGAGCCATTAGAGCAATATATTGCCTCCGTAGGCGCGATTCTCTAAGGGAACTGTTTAAAAATATTAACATCATGACGGTACCTTGTCAATACCTATATTTATGAAAACATCATGTACGTCAGGAAAAATCTTAATCTTTTCAGTAAAAGAGGTGAAAGACACAATTATAGTACTAGAAATAGGGACCAATTAGTTCAATCGGGTTTCAGACTGGCTAAAGTAGACTCATCTTTCATGGGGTACTGTTTAAAATGTTACAATAAAATACCTTCCCATATACTACAACTAAATGAAACGAAATTTAAATCTTGTATAAAACGCACACTATGCTGCCAGGCATATTATAAGCTTGGGGATTATATCGCTGACAAAAATGCTTGGCTTAACGCTGGTCCAGCTCCACAAGGGCGCATAAACTAATTGATTAGCATTCAAAAATATTGTTGGAATTGCTGAAGATTGCAAAAACTATCTTTGAATTGTATAACTTCAATCTCTTTTTTTTTATTGTATAATTGCATAGCACATGTGTGAGCACTGTGACCATGTACCTTCTATAAAGCTACCATTTACTGGGTACGTCTTTCATTGACTTGATATGCCCTGGCGGCTAAGAGTATGTCATGCTCACTTAAATGTCTCGCTGGTGGTGGCGTGTGTGTTGGATCGTTGAGTTCCCTTCAAAATGGTTGAGCTAAACGGTGCTGATCCATGCGTCATGTTCGTGAACGGGCGCCATCAGTAGGGACTGGTCATCTCTTATCTGTCACGGCTTATTTTAATTTTTGAATTGTTTTATTTTTGATTTTTTATTACGGACGCTTTTTACGTACACGTCTTTCTACATTGTTCTCACATGTATAATTTCAACATGAATGATGTAAACAATATTTTGTAAGAATATAATTTTTTTTTAAAGAGTGTCCGTGGAGTTTCTTGCCCGTTCTTCTCCATAGGAACCTACGCTTTGGAATGGGCAACTAGCTTCATATTTCTGACTGACTGACTCCTTGACAATTCAAAAGTGCCTGTAAATGGTTTAATTGAAATAAATGCTTTGAGTTTGAGTTTGAGTTTATTACATTACCCAACAATAATGTAAATAATTTAAAATAGGCGTTGTGTTACACGCGCGCCTCAAAGAGATGTCAACCGGTGAAGGGGTCCGATGGGACCGATGCCTGCCGGGGTTGCGGGAAAGTCCGAAAGGGATACCGTGGCCCCTGGCAACGTAAAAGCAACCGAAGGAACACGGGTGGGTTTTAGTCAGTAAGAGTCTGAACCGCCCTCCCGCTCCGTCCAGAGCGGGAGAAGTCATTTGACGAATGTTTTTAAGCGGTAAAGGTTTAAAGACCGATTCTAGTTGACATACTGATAGGGGCCCACAGGCGTGGATTGCTTAGGGCATCAAGTAGTCTTAATCCGTCACTGCCTCGCACCACTCATCTACGCACCGTTTCACATCACTATTACGCATACTCGCACCGCTTAGCCGCCTAGCACAACTAGTGGAAACGCTCACATCGTTTCACAGCTTCGTAGCGCATCCTTGCACCGCTCAGCTATCTCGCACATTTGGTGGAAACACAGCCTTTGATGCGAGAGTTACATTTTTAGGGTTCCGTAGTCAACAAGAAACCCTTGTACTTTCGCCATGTGGCTCCTGTGGGCGCCTGTGACGTCTGTGGGCTTAGCTAAGAGAGTACCTACTAGAAAGCTGTAATTTAGCATGGGTTGTATACCCATGCCAAATTACTACCTATATTAATCACGCCGACAAAGTGGTAAAATAAAATAATATACCTAAACAATAATATTTTTTTTAGCCTATACGGCAGACTGAAATAGGCACTCTACGAAACGTGGACGTCCGTCGTCGCGAGGCCTCTTTAATTTTCCAGAGGAACCAAAACGTTAAATTGAATGAGCTGAATTATACACGAATGTATGATTAAATAAATGAGTTTTATATTGCTAATCAAATGATGACAAAAATTAAATATACAAACACAAATTAAAATAGACGAACTTTTCGGCTATTAGCCTATGGTGCTGGATTTTTTAAAAGATTATTAGATATCGTATCTAACAACAGCCGCTATTTCTAATGCAGAAAAGTTTGAGAAGCAGGATGCAAGAGCGAGCGAAGGGATCGAAAATTTAGCACTTTCTTCTGAACATTTATACAAAATAGAAGCTATAATCATAATCATAAATCTTTATTCATCTCAACATCATATTGCAGGCACTGCTTAATAAAAAGCACAGTCTTAAATAGAGAAAGGTGTCTGAGGTAGGAGGATCCTGAGTTACAGGTCAGCCGGCTCTCTTAGATAGGACATGTTAATTAACAAAACAGTAGTCGAGATATTAATGGTATTACAAAAGTTTGAAAGACCTAACAAAATTAAAACAAAATCAAAGAAAAGCAAGTAAACATAAAATTAAGACAAATATAGATACCTACCTATTATGTAGGTACGACAAAATGAAGAATGGAAATGGGGAAATGTTGTGTGTATTGAATGTTTGTAAGTGTAAAGGTGTGGGTGTTAAGACATTGGTTTTAATAAGTTTTCCGTGGAAATGTAGTCCAGATTTAATAGCCAAGAGCAGAATTTTCTTTTACAAATAGCTTTTGTAGGTATGAGTATAGATAGATATTTTTTTATTAATTGAATTATAAAGAAAAGTGCCAAGAAAACAGAAAAAACTTTTGGGAGAAACTAGTGTTATAACGGATGATTGAACAAACATTTGTTGATCGCCTATTTTGTGTATGTAAATCGTGATCTAAGGGGAGTTCAGTGTGTTTTTTTAGTACTGTCATGAGAATGAACAACTGTCGTACCGTTAACACTTGGCAGTGTTGGTAAAGCTTAAAAGTTGGATAGAGGATTGGGAAAAAGCAACTAACTTTTAATATAGCTCTTTGGGCTCTTTCTAAATGTATCAAATAACTTTTAGAGGTACCGCCCCAAGTGGTAATGCAATATACTAGCAAAGACTGGCATAGTGCAAAGTAAACTGATTCAATAACGAATGTATCAGATATATGTTTTAGATTTTTAAATATGAAGATTAATTTTCGGATTCTTTTAACTAGGGTTTCAATGTGTTGTTGGAAGCTGAGACGGTAATCTATGATTAAGCCAAGATATTTGATAAAATTCGTTAACTAATACAGGACATGAACAATGGTTGATGAAATTACATGAGTGGGCTTTCAAGTTGAAGTTTGGTTGATCCTGGTGTCTAAGGGAATAAGTCATGTATTTTGTCTTATCGACGTTGAGGGTAAGCAAATTGGAATATAACCATTTATACACCGTATCAAGACCTTGTTGAGCATAATTTTTAACCTCATCCCACGAGTTAGCATCTAATATCACGGTAGTATCATCGGCGAAAGTGATGATTTTACCGTTTTGTAGATGTATGTCACTTAAGTCGTTTATATAAACTAAGAATAATGTTGGAGCGAGGATGCTACCTTGTGGAATGCCGTACTGAATAGGAAGTTCGTTGCTAATCCAATTATGTACTTTATTAGTTTGTGTTCTGTCGGATAAATAGTCTATGAATAGTTGAAGTGGTAGACCTCTTAATCCCATATTCTCTAATTTTTTACCAAAATAGGAACAGATACTGTGTCGAATGCTTTAGCTAAATCTAGGTAAATGGCTAAGGTCTTTTTTATTATCTAGTTTGTTGACTATGTGATCAGTTAGTTCATGATTCATGATCATTCTATTTTGTAGACCTACGCAGAAAAGTTTGAAAACTAAGAAAATGTACGACGGAAGAGCATGCTACGAAATTATAGCATGCTACGTTTATATTTTGCATACTTTGGGGGCCTCCATTTACAAACTGCTTCTTTGTTACTGAACATATTTTGGCTTTTGATGCCAAACATTTTGAACATATTTTGGATTTGATAAAAAAATACTTCTCCAGATTTGGGTGGCCCCCAGGACCAGGGGCTGGGGGATGAATAAATAGCTCAATTTATAATAACTTGTAAAAAAAAATTGTGAGGGCCGTCGGCGGTCGCGGAACGTTGCCGACGCCTAACCTCTTAGAGTAATTAAGTTCCTTGCGCCTAACGCCTAACGCCTCCAAATAAAATGTACTTTTTTTTTTTTTTTTTTTTTTTTTTTTTAGCTATGGCATCTCGCAGGTATACCACTAAGGTCAACCGAACGACTGCTCAACCGAACAATCCTGTGGCTGCCATAAGCACTACACTCAAAGCCTCCAGCCAGGAGCAACTATTCTAAATTAAAATTAGGCGAACGCTCGCTAAGGGCACCCCCTGTGGGGTACGAACCTCGGCTTAGGGCGTCGCTGAGGGGAGGACAGCAAGATGGGACAGGCTGGATCACGGATATATTATTATTATGCGGGGAATTTAAAGCTACGCGCTCAGCTGCGGCGCGAGCTGGCGCTTCATCGGACAAGGGTCGGGGGGGAGTATTATTTACTCGTGAGGGTCGCGATCGTGGAGGACCTCGGCGGCGAGGTCAGTATGACGGGTGTCGGGTGTATTTGTGCACTGTACTGGTGGCCCTATTGCTCTCCTGGAGGAGAGTGGTGGGATCATCTGGATCGGAGAGGACATGCCTAGGACGGCGAAATCGACTAATACGGGGGGGGGTATAATTGGCCGCTTCAACAACCAGAGGGTTGCGGTGATTGGCGGCGGAATCAAAATGACGCTTGGAAATGCGTTTTAAGAACTGGTGGATTGTGGGGATTTTAAGATCGAGGTGGAGGTTGATATTCCTGACATACCAGGGAGCGCCCGTGGCTCTTCTAAGAAATCTATTTTGGATCACCTGCATCCTATGGATATTTCTGGGGGATGTGTGTGCAAAGACAGCACCCGCATAGGTCATGATGGGGCGGATGCACGCTGTGTAGATGCGCAATTTGCACTTGAGTGACAACTTGCTGCGTGCATTAACTATGTAGTATAATCTACTGAGATCGAAGGCGGCCCGCGAGCGAACCGACTTTATGTGCTCTGTAAAGTTGAGGTAGTGGTCGAGGATGACTCCCAAGTACTTGGCTCGCTTCTCCCAGGGGATAGGCTTGCCTAACAAGGTGAGTGGTCGGGGGATGTGAGGGGGTCTAGATCGCGGTTTTATAAATAAAACCGCCTGACTTTTGTCGGGGTTCACCTCAATTCTCCATTTCTTAAACCAGGCGCCAAGGTTATTGACAGCCCGTTGTAAGAGAAGGTGGATCTGAGTCTGCGACCGGCCCCTGCAATATATGGCCGTGTCATCTGCGAACAGCGAACAGAGCCAACTGCGCCGTATTGCTTTTGGGGATGTCGCTTGTGAAGAGCGAGAACATGAGCGGGGCGAGCACGGAGCCTTGAGGGACTCCGGCGCGGATTTGGCGGGGAGAGGATAGGGCTCCCTCGATGCGATAGCGGAAAGTGCGATTCGACAAGTAGTCCCGTAAGATGAGCACGAGACGATCGGGCACTCCGAGTTTGTAGAGCTTAAAGATTAAGCCGTTGTGCCAGACCTTGTCGAATGCTTTCGCTATGTCGAAGAAGACCGCACCTGTCGACATGCCACGGTAGAAGCCGCCGCCGATGAATTCGACGATGCGGTGGACCTGATGCACGCTAGAGTGCTGGGCTCTAAAGCCGAACTGTTCATTGGGGATGAGGCCTTTGGTTTCAGCGTAGTCCCTGAGACGCTTATAAATAAGCCTCTCATAGATTTTGCCTAGTACCTTGAGCAGACTGATGGGGCGGTAGCTGGAGGGTTCGGTTTTGGGCTTGCCAGGCTAAACCTATCACTATGGCTTCTTTCCACGCTTGGGGGAAGATATTATTGCTTAGAGCACCATTGAAGATGGTGGTCAGTAGCATAATAAGGTGGGCGGGGAAGAGTTGGATCACCCTATTGGTGATTCCATCTGAGCCGGGGGCTTTACGGATGTGGAGACCTTTGATAATGTCATGCACTTCGTCTGGAGTGACGGGAGGCAGAGGACTTTGGGGTCTTCGACGGGGGGCAGAGAAGCTTTACGTTCGACTTCAGCGTCTACCTCTGAGAGGTGAGCTTGGTCTACTGGTAGGGAGCTGGGAGAGCATTGAGCCTCGAGACTGTCGGCTAGGCATTCCGCTTTGTCGATGTCGTCAAAGGCTATGGTTTTGTCGGGGCGTACTAGGGGGGGCATGGCAGCTATCTGCTTGGATTTGAGTTTTCTCTGGAGTTCCCAGAAGGCCTGATGGGTGGGCTGTAACTCGCTCAACATCTTATCCCAGCTCGCGTCACGCAGCTCCGCCATGCGTGTCCTTACAGATCTCTGCAAGTAGCGCATGTGGGCTTTGTTGGCGGGACAGGGAAAGTTGCTGTATGCACGGGTGGCCGCGTTCTTCTCGGTCAACAGAGCACGCGCATCGTCCGGGAGTTTCAAGTAGCGGTTATCCGCTTCAGGAACCTCCCTTGAACAGTCGTTCAGGATGGTTTGCACATGGTCAGTGAGCGAGTCGATCGCAGCCGTCGTGTCCGCGATTGAATCGAAAACGTTTGGGATGGAGTCAAATTGGGGGGACGTGTTGGTTTTCAGCTTATCGCCTACTTGCCTCCAGTCCGTCACCCTTTTGGTGGCTGGGGGTTGGTTGGGGTCAGAGGGACCTATGCGGGGAGCCAGTCGTATGACTACTGGTCGGTGGTCCGAGGTAAGCTCGTGGACCGTTTCTATTGAGTCTAATCTTAGGTTGACGTTCTTAAGGAGCGCCACGTCAAGAATGTCGGGGGCATGATTAACATTGTGGGGATAGTGGGTTGGAGTCATCGGAGCGATGACGTCAAAGTTTTGAGCGAAGGAGAGATTGTACAATTGATGCCCTCTGGAGTTGGTAAGGGAGCTATTCCAGGAGGGATGTTTTGCGTTGAGATCGCCTGCTATGATAACAGAGTCACTCATGCCGAATAGAATTTTTAGGTCGTCCGCGATGGGTTGGAATCCCCCTGCGGGGTTGGGAGGGATGTAGGCCGATACTACGGTGACCGGCTGATGGCCAGTCATAGCTAGTCGGCAGATGGAGACTTCTAATTGTGCTAGCGGGGGAGGGTCAATAGGGATGCAGTACAGATCCTTTTTGTAATAAATTAGTGTGCCGCCCAAGTGGGCACGCGACCTATCGTTACGAATTACACGGTAATTAGCGATGGCTGGATTACGGAGACTGGGTTTTAGGAAGGATTCCTGTATGAGGAATAAGTCAATTCGATGATCACGGAGGAACTCCGATATTTCATCTCGTTGACCTTGGATGCCGTTTGCGTTGAAGACGCCGAGGTTGAGGGATCTGGGTTTAAATCTACTTAAGGCCGTGTTATTCATGATGAGATAACAGAGAGGGCTTGGGTGATGTCCTGGTTCGCGACTAATACGGCCAGGAGAGATTGGATGTCGCCGCTTTGCTTAGCGGCGACGATATCGCTTGCCATTTGAGCCGCACGGGGCGTGCTGAATATGGCGAAGGCGCTGGCGCTGGGATATTGATGTTTTGCGCTGCGATATTGTAGTTGATCGCGGGGTGCGGTGCTTGAGGAGCACGTACGGGTTTCGAGGCGGGCGCTATGGGTGCGGGGGGCGCGTAAGGCGTGGTAGGCGCGGAGGGCGCGGGGGGCGCGGCGGGCGCGGTGGGCGCGGTGGGTGGGGTGGCCGCTGAGGGTGGGGGGATACGGTTACGCGGGTCCATGAGTGAGTACATGGGGGTTTGAGGGAGCGGGGGCCTCGCGGTGGCCATGGCTGGAAAAGCCTGCTGGTGTTGGAGTTGATTCCACGGGCTAGGTCTTTGAGGACTTAGCCGCTGGGGAATTTGGGAGGAGGGAATGAGGAAATCCCTCTGTTTAGACTGCCGAGCGTCGAGACGCTGGGTCAGTTTGCCTGGGTTCGATTTTGGTGCCTTGGGGCATCCGCGATAGTTGGCAGTATGCCCTATATTCCCGCATAGCACGCAGCTAGGTGGGCTATCGCAAAGGTTGCGATCCTTTGGCCGTGAGCAGTCTGAAGTGCCGTGGTCGCCCAGGCACTTGACGCACTTTAGCATGGCAGTTCTTCTGCGCATGGCCGTACAGCTGGCAATTATGGCATTGCCCTATAGCGCTGTTTTTCCAGGGCTTCTCGATGGTGAAGCCCATAAGGTTACAAATTGTCTTGACATTAAAAATGGGGTGATGCCCCTCGGTCGGGGAGCACACGACTAAAATCATGTCGTATGCCTCTCTACCGCGCGAACGGTGCATGCGGTTCACTTCATCGACGGGTATCCTTCTAAAGATCAATGATGTGTCATCTGCAAATAACACCATCTTTGGTTGATTTAGAAATATTTGGGGTAAATCATTAATATAAACTAAAAAGAGGAATGGACCCAATATTGAACCTCGAGGAACGCCCGTTACCATTTCAGACCCTAATGAGTTTGTGCCGTTGACTTGAACTTTAACCTTTCTATCTTTCAGGTATGATCTTAACAAATCATGAGCTGTATTCCTAATCCCATAGTGGTCCAGTTTCAGCTGAAGTGTCTCATGGTGTACGCAATCGAACGACTTCGAGAGGTCGCAGAAGATTCCAATGGCATCTTGTGCTTCTTCCCAAGCGTTAAAAATGTTCTTTATTAGGGTGACAACGGCGTCAGTGGTACAGCGCCCTTTGGTGAAACCGTACTGTTGGTCATGAAAGATGGAATTTTTATTAAAGTGACGTAACATTTGATTGAGTATCAACTTTTCAAACACCTTACTGAGAACTGGCAGAATTGACACAGGCCTATAATTGTTGGGTTCCTTACTGTTACCGGATTTGAACAAAGGAACTACTTTACTGTGTTTCATGAGATCCGGAAAGACGCCTTGGTCTACACTAGTGTTAAATATGAAAGCTAAATAAGGCGCAATGGTTTCGATATGACTGATCTACATACTTTTACAGACATTCCCCACAGATCTTCTGTTGATTTAATTTTAAGATCTTTAAAAGCTTTTTTAACAGCCTGGGGGTCTGTATGCTGAAACCTAAACTCCAAAGGGCATGCCTTTACATTGGCCTGCTGGCGTCTGTACACATACCGGTGACTCGCTGGCGATTTCAAATCAGTGCACACAGGTTTTGACCCAGGTTATATACTAATAATCTGTGGTTTTGACTGCCGATTTATCATTGACTTATAAAATAAGTATAAGTCAATGCGATTTATGGCCAGTTATGTCAAAATCTGTGCATGACGTGAGATTTCGAAATCACCAGCGGTAGTGAATCGCCGGCGATTATAGTTGTAGCGTGTACTTAGAATAATTTTGGGAACAACTTGTGGAGCCGAGAATGCAAAAAGGCAAAACGAAAATAAAAATGTGCCCCTATCACTAGCCTATAGTCCTTTAGTAAGGTATTTTTAAACTATGGTCTTGCATACATAGTCGATTTTCTTTCGCAGCTCTATTGATTATGAAAAGAATTATAAGGTCTATGGTTTGCCCTCTATATATTCTGTGGGTTTTCCTTTGCAAAAATTTGTTTGGCTGCCGATTTTCATGAGTTTTCAAGAGTTTTCTGGGAATATTGGTTGAAATATCTATTAATAATGGCTCTATATTGTGCAAGTGAGTATCTAATCCACTACAACACCACAAGTTATACTGGAATCTTACATGATCGAAGGGCGCGTATCCTGTCTACCGGTGGGCGAAATCAATCCGAACACTGGTCTAACAATAATTTCACAGTGTTAAAAACTGTATCTCTAAGCTAGTTTATGGATAACTTGGTGGTTTCAAACCTATCTTTGTGGTATCTACGAAATATACACAAAATTTTGTTTTTATAACCTAACTTTGTGATTGTAGTATCTAATGAGGTCCCCGAGCTGCCTGTGGTGTCCCCCTCGTCGGGCGCCGTATTTGAGAAGCGCGTTATCGAGAAATACATCATAGAGAATGGAGTGGACCCTATTAATGGCAAGGAGTTGAGAGTTGAGGATCTCATTGAGATAAAAAGTGAGTATTATACACTTACAATAATTTGGTTTATAACTTTCTGACATACTTGTGTGTGTACGAGAGTACGATAAGTGTGTACGATAAGCACTGCAAAATCAGTTTTGCTAATAAGTTAGTGTAACAGAAGAAAATTGCTTACCCTGTAAGTCCAGAAGAAAATTGATAACCCTTTGCAACAGCTGTGGTCTTGTCCTTTACCAGTTACTGTTGTTATCAGTCTTAAGTATGAAATATAAATTTACTACTTGTGATAAACAATAATTTGAGCTTGGTTCTAAATAATTAGATAAATATAACATACTCAAACCTGTCTGTAAAGTTAGTTTCATTTGTTTCATGTAGAACTGTTTCTATAACCTGACATCTTATGTAGTTGTTTTCATCACTGTCCCACAGCTCCACCGATAGTGAAGCCAAAGCCGCCGAGTGCCACATCCATCCCGGCTACTCTGAAGAGCATGCAGGATGAGTGGGACGCCCTCATGCTGCATGCCTTCACGCAGCGCCAGCAGCTGCAGACTGCTCGACAGGTCAGTTGCTAGCTTACTTACAAAAAGTTGTTAAATTGTCATTATTTTCTGATAACTTTCTTAACCAAGGAAAGATAGAAAAAACTACAAACCTTCAGCTACAAGTCTAAAAACTGACAATGAAATTAAATGTTACGTGAATAGCCTGCAATCACACCTAGAAACCAATTTTAAAGAGACCCTGAGCATCCAAAACTACTACAACACTTTAGAAGAATCCGTGATGCATAGTTTAAGCACAAGCAACCAAGAGAGAAAACAACAAAAAATATTTAGTAAAGAAACTGAAGAACTAATTAAGAAACGCACTGAACTAATAAAAACAAAACCCAAAGATAATATCATGAGAAAGGAGCTAAGTGAAGTATTCAAAATAACCAACAAATCTATTAACCAAGACTATAAAAAGCATAGACAGGACATAATCACAAGAAACCTTACGAATCATAGAAGTACAAAAAGAGCCTTTAAAGACCTGAAACTACAAAAAACATGGATACAGAAGTTGGAAGACAATACAAGGGAAACAAAAACGAGAAAAGATATTATTAACCACGCTACAAATTTTTACAGAGAAATGTACAAGAGGAAGATACATAAAGACACCCCACAAGCACAAGATTATAGTGATACTAGAACAACAGTAAACCCAGTAACTGATAGAGAAGTATATGACCACATTAGAAAGCTAAAAGATGAGAAAAGCG
Organism: Xanthia togata; assembly: GCA_963853775.1. NCBI lineage: Eukaryota > Metazoa > Arthropoda > Insecta > Lepidoptera > Noctuidae > Xanthia > Xanthia togata. The sequence goes on along the minus strand of OY970802.1, from coordinate 1,737,143 downwards.
CAGCAGCATCGCTAGATGGCGCTGCGTCTAGCCTAAAGTAAAAACAAACGCTCTGTTATTAAAAAAATGTTAAAAATACTATTAGTGCTCATAAGTGAAGTAAACTTAAGTGAACCAATAAAATATCACCTAATTCATAAGTGACAGTGTTATCCACGGATTACATACATAAACTGTGAAGTGAATACCCAATATACTTTAAACTATAAAATCTGGCTTACAATAAGAAACATGAAGAAAGTATAACAAATATCAATCTAAATAAACAAGAGATCGCAATCTTCATAATAATTGTTACCCAAATTCATCAAAACAAGTGCGGAAAAAAACCAATTATAACAAAGACAAAGTGCAAAAGTGATTTAAATCTCAACCGTCAGGCATCGTAATAACAGACTTACCTACTTAAAGGAAAAATATTTGCTGCAACTGGTCAACAAATTGAATAAGTAATAATATAATCGGTTGGCTTCGTGGCTAACAATTCCGCTTTTGCAACTTAACTAGCCGCACACGAGTGGTTATGAGTTCAAACCCAAGTAACAACATCACTTTTCGTAGATTCCAAAATTCATATTAAGAATTTATAAAGCAATAAGAACAAATAAGTCCGTTACATTGAACGAAGTGAGTGAGTGCGCTTGAATATGATAAAGTTTCGGTAACCCGATAACTGGAATAGCGACATCTGTTGACGAGTAGCAGAACACAGTTGACACTGGACACAAGATTGCGCATGTAGATAATTAATTCTACTAATCTGGTACATAGCACTTTGGCACGTCAAAGAAATTAACAGTTGATAGTGTTACATTGTCATAAAATCTGTACAGTGTGCCCAGTATATCCTGTTCCTCTATTACGACAAAAATCTATCCAATTAAGGGAAAAACCTATTATGTCGGCCAAAAGCACTTCAAAAAGTGGCTGCAAGATGCCCGAGAAAACTACTTGTTTTAAATGCAAGAAATCCGTTGATATTAAAAAAACCGCATTATGTTCAACTTGTAACAAGCGGTATGAACCAGACTGCATTGGCTATCCGGAGCAAACTTACCGTCTGTTAGACCAAGAATCAAAGAGAAAATGGAGATGTACTATGTGTATCAAAAGTAAAAAGGTCTTAAATGATAGCAAAACTTCTAACATTACCACAAGGAAAAAAACACAAGTAAACCGTTCTTCTCCAGAACAGATACACCAATATGTCCCGGAAAGTTCACAACTTCAAGCAGCAAATTCGGGATCCCCAAATAGCTTCAAAATCTTAGATTCCCATATACTATCGGAATGCGAAACATCGGATGAATCGTATATCACTCCTAACAAGCTGTCTAAAAGCGTGGACGGTACCATATCGGAAACCTTGACTATTCTAGAAATGAAAGACACAATAACGGAGCTCACGCATAAGCTCGATAGTACAGAAAATGAACTGGAAAATACGATTCTTGAAAATAACAATCTTCGCCAACAATTGAGCAAGTTAACTACAGAAATTAAAATGTTAAAATCACTCTGCCATTCTCCACTTGAAAATAAACCAGATGTCAATATTAAAGGAAAGAGACTATCCTTACTACACCAGACCTTCTCTACACCTTCTACTCCTCTTACAAGCAAAACAAATACAGATAGTAAAAGCATCAAAATTATGCATCTACAACAGAAGATCACCAATCTACAACAAGAATTAGTAAACGCACAACAACAGATTGAAACCTTTAAGAAGAAAATAGACTCATTAAGACACTACGATCACAAAAAGCCTATACAACCCCAGGTGCAAAAGTTCTGCCCTCAAACGTCTGCGGGTACTGAAGACCAAAAATGGAAACCGCCAAATAGAATTCTCATCTTTGGCTCTCAACAATGCGTCGGCCTAGCAGCAGCGATCATAGATTCAAGGCAGAATACACAATATGAAAAATATAGTATTATCTCACAAACCAAACCAAATGCTTTAAGTAGCCAAATAATAATTAACTGTCTTCATGCTAAGCTAAATTTTAATGACAAACTGGTAATTTGTTTGGGAGAAAATGACCACAGCTTAAGGTATGTTGTATCAAATCTTCAAACTGTGCTAGAGACATTTTATAACAACACGATTATAGTGTTAAATGTGTTTAAAAGTGAGTACTTAGACATAAATAAGCTTAACTATCGCATAAAAAACGTATGTAAAAACTATAAAAAGTGTGAATTTCTTGAAAGTAAAACTTCAAAGATGTCCGAATTGTGTAATAGGATCAATTACCTTATAGACTGTAATGATTACAATAACAATTATTTAAATCCAAGGGAACTTATTAAGAAAATAGCGAGTAACAAACCAAGCCTCAAATTGAGTACTAAAGTAATTGAACCCAAAAAAGGAACAATTCCATTCTATTTTCGGAGTATGAGTTCTAACTTACAAACACAGGATAATCTTATAGATTCGATAGGGAAAAGTCACAGAGGAACCATTCCGTATTATTTTCCGATCATAAAACGGAATACTACATTTTTTCGAGACCAAACGTCCTGTAACTAATAACCTTACAATTTTCCATCAGAATATTGCCAGTATTTTATGTAAAAGAGAAATTTTTGAACTAACTTTACAAGAACTACGTGAAGCGCGTAATGACCCTGATGTAATATGTCTCTCAGAAACCTTTATAAAAAAAGGATACGAAAGCTACATTAAAATTCATGGATACGAAATGGCAGCCAACTACTGCAGAGTTAAGCAAAGAGGTGGCACTTGCATCTTATTAAAAGAAAATATTTTCTTCAAAGATCTGCCATTTGTAAAAACCTACGCCACGCAAAATACGTTCGAGGTTTGTGGGATTTTACTTACACAACATAAATTAATTATTATTTGTATTTATAGAACACCTCAATCGGATCCTACCCAATTCTTAAGTAAATTAAATAGCCTCCTGCACAATCTAATGCAACAGTATAAATCTAAAATGAATGTAGTTTTAGCAGGTGACTTTAATATCAACACCTTAAAAAAAGGTCATATTACTAGTCAATTACAGGATTTGGCATATAATTACAACCTGAAATTTCACATCAATGAGCCAACACGTAAGTTATCATGTATTGATCACATTCTTAGTAACATTTCTGACGCTATTGCTATTGTAATGCCACTTCACTTATCGGATCATGACACTGCGCAAATGTTGACCATTCCACTAAAATGCAAAACACAAAAACTACCAACATATTATACATATAAAAGAGATTTCAGCATGGATAATATTCGAAAGTTTAAGGAATGCTTACGTAATTTATCTTGGTGTGACATATATGCAGCTAATGACGCAAACGTAGCATTTAATCACTTCCATGAAATGTTTTGCTTACTCTATAATCTTTGCTTCCCTAAATTAAGAGTAAAAGTTAATTTAAATAACAAAAAGAAACAAACTTGGATAAGTAAGGGCTTAAAAAAAAGTTGCAAGATAAAACGGTCTCTACGCCATCGATTCTATAAAAATAAAACAGCAATTAATAAGATCAAATATATTAACTACTCTAAACTTCTTAAAAAATGCATCTTCAGCTCTAAAAAGAATGCAAACATCAATTTTATTGCTAAAAACGATAACAAATGTAAACACCTGGAAGGTTATAAAAGATAATACAAACTTAATAATACAAACCCTAAAAGTAATATTGAGAATGTCAAAATTAACAACACAGTAATTTCCAACCCAGTTGAAATAGCATCCGCTTTTAATAACCACTACATCAATTCAACTAATAAATTAATAGATACAAACGTTAAAAGTAACTCTGGGAAAAATATAACTGTCAATTCAATGTTCCTTAAGCCCATGACACTAAATGAAGTCAGACAAGAAATTAGGCTTTTAAATAATACCAGTTCCGAAGGCTACGATGAAATTAGCACAAAAATCATTAAAGAATGTGCTAACGAAATCATTGACGTATTAACATATTTAATTAATTTGTCATTTGACTGTGGAATCTTTCCAGAAGCGCTGAAGTTTTCCATTATTAAGCCTCTGTACAAAAAAGGAGAAAGACATGACATGAATAATTATCGCCCTATTACATTAATACCCATTTTATCTAAAATATATGAAAAATGCATGTACAAAAGACTCGTGCATTATTGTAATAAATTTAATATAATAGAAAATGAACAGTATGGGTTCCAAAAAGATAAATCTACAACATTAGCCATCTATGCCCTCATGAAAGCTGTATTACCTAGTATCAATGATAATAATCTAACCACAGGTCTATTTTTTGATTTATCAAAAGCTTTCGATCTAGTTTCCCACGATTTACTAGTACAAAAACTAGAATTACTTGGAATCAGAGGGCCACCCTTACAGTGGATAAAGTCATACCTTCATAACAGGCAACAATGTGTTACTATACCAAATATTAATGATGATAAGGACCTAACACTATACGCATCTGAATATATTTGTAACAGATTCGGTGTTCCTCAAGGAAGCATACTGGGGCCAATCTTATTCTTATTGTACATAAATGACATCACTACAATAACTAACCATAAATGCATCTTATTTGCTGATGACATTTCTATTATTGTGACATCTAATAAAAAATATAATACAATTTATGACCATGAAGTTGACATTAACAACACAATTGACATCTTAATTAATTGGCTTCATACTCAAAATTTGAAAATAAATCTTGACAAATCAGTATACATACAATTTAATAAATGTAATAACAATAAATCTAATTTCAGTCTTAATATACTCAAACTCAAATCTGTAACCCAGACTAATTTTCTGGGTGTGACGATTGATGAACATTTAAATTGGAAAATGCATGTAGACAGTGTCTCTAGTAAAATAAATAGATTTGTGTATGCGCTGAGACAAGTAAGAAAAGTTACTAATTTAAAAACAGCCGTATTAGTTTACCACGCATACGTAGAATCTGTACTGCGCTATGGACTTATAATGTGGGGCAACAGTACCGACCAACATAGATCATTTGTTGCACAAAAAAAGTGCATTAGAGCTCTATATGGACTCCAACCTGACGAATCATGCAAACCAGTATTTAAAAAACTTGGTTTGTTACCGCTACCTTGTCTATACATCTACGAAATATGCATGTTTGTATGGAAACATAAAAAGTTATTTAAAACAGCGAACGATATATGTCCTCGAAACAGACGAGACCCATACAGGCTCGTAGTAAGCAATGTTCCTAGGCTTGCAAAATATAGCAAAAGCTGCTTAGCTATGTGTGTACGGATTTATAATAAATTACCTGGTGATTTTAAATTGTTAAATACGAGATACTGTTTTAAGCGGAAATTGAGTGCATGGCTTAGCCAAAATAACTTTTATAGTCTGAAACAGTTTTTTGACACAAAATGTTAGTTAAGTACTTACTTTTTATTCTCGATTTTGCATGCTGAGTCTAAACCCGGCAAAACATGTTTGTACTATTTTAAACTGTAAGACCTGTTATACCATGTTTTGAGCAAATAAATATATTATCATTATCATTATCAGGACCCGACGGTATAACCAACGAAGCCATTAAATTAGGGGCACCTGTTCTACTCCACCATCTCACCAAGCTCTTCAACATGGTATTAGATGCTGAGATAGTGCCACAACAATGGTGCACTTCAGAAATAACACTAATTTATAAAAAAGGAAATCCATTAGATATAGGCAACTACAGGCCAATTAGTCTGATGGCAAGTACATACAAATTGTTCGCATCTATTATCCTCAGCAGAATAGCACCTACAATTGATGACTCACAACCAATAGAGCAAGCAGGTTTCCGTTCGGGTTTTAGTACAACTGACCACCTACAGACACTGGAACAAACAATGGAGAAGTACAAAGAATTTAACAAGCCTCTATATCTAGCATACATTGATTACAGTAAGGCTTTCGATACAATTAGTCATAACTCAATCTGGGAAGCACTGAAACTCTCCAACGTCGATGGAAAGTACATAAACATTCTGAAGAACATATATGCTAACAGCACTAGTAAGGTAAAACTAGAAACAAGAGGTGACCCAATCAAGATCGAAAGAGGTGTGAGACAAGGAGACCCCATCTCACCAAAACTCTTCATAGCTGTTTTGGAAACTATCTTTAGGAAGCTAGACTGGACTCACAATGGTATTAAAATAGGCAAGAGATACCTTAACCATCTAAGGTTCGCAGACGATATTGTCTTACTGGCCGAAACACCACACACTCTAGAGGAAATGATATGCTCATTAGCCATGGAAAGCTCCAAGGTAGGTCTGGAAATGAATGCAAACAAGACTAGAGTAATGACGAATAGCTATGAAAAACCAATATGGGTCATGGGAAATTGCATAGAATATGTACAAACTTATACATACCTAGGAAAACAAGTGACATTCAGCAAAACAAACAACGAAGAGGAAATACAAAGGAGAGTAAACATCACATGGCAAAAATATTGGTCACTGAAAGAAATCCTAAAAGGCCACTACTCCCTGAATCTCAAGAAAGTAGTAATGGACACTTGTATACTACCCTGCCTATTATACGGCTGCCAAACATGGGTTCACACTAACAGAACCAAGCAAAAAATTACAACCACCCAGAGGGCAATGGAGAGGAGCATGCTAGGAATAAGAAAAATTCACAAGGTGCGAAGTACAAAAATTAGGAAAAAGACTATGCTGACAGATGCTCTAACACAAGCGCTAGCACTAAAGTGGCGATGGGCAGGACATATCGCAAGGCTCACTGACGACAGATGGACGATACGAGCCACTAACTGGAAAGGACCACCAGGGAAAAGGAAGGTTGGAAGACCATACAAACGATGGGCAGACGACATAGCCCAGACTGCTGGCACAAACTGGCTGCCCTTTGCCAAAGATCGGGAAAATTGGAAACGAATGGAGGAGGCCTTTACCCAATATGGGACTACATCTCCAAAAGATACCCAAACAAATAACACTACTAACTAGAATAAGACGAACACTAACACAACTAACACCCATTTCATTTAAAAAGTAGTTTTTTATACAAAAAAATGTAAATATTGTGAGATAAGAAATAAAAGGCTTATTATTATATTATTATTAACTTTCTTAACTTCCATATAAGTTTTGGCGGTTTCGGCAGAAATCGGAAGAGGAGTCCAAGTTTCGGTTATGGTTTTAGACGGGCGCGCGGGCGCTTCGTTCTCAGCATAACTTACGGTGTGAGGGAGAATGAGGCGCCTATAACTTTTGCCAAAACCAAGGATTTCGCTTAGGGAGTAAACCCCCAGTTTTGGCTGAAAATAAATCGTGTTTTGGTCAGATGCTAGTTTTTTCATTCACTTGGCAGACATTTTTTATTTATAATTTTGGTTAAGGTTAGGAGAATGATCACGCCTTTTAAGAGGTCAACAAAATCGAATTTCCATTATTACACATTGCCCGACAGGAACTAAGTCACGCTCTCTACCAACACGATGCGGCGTGTCGTGTGATTGCTCGTCTCACTAAAGAGGTGACGGCCGCCAGAGAGGCCCTCGCCACGCTCAAGCCACAAGCCGGCATCGTCGCACCACAGCCGACTCACCAGGTACGTGCGTCATACGTAGCAAACTTTACTTTATTTAAAATAGGATTATCAGTAGACAGTAATACACAATACTGGAGATGGTGTACAATGGAGGGAAGAGTCGACAGCTCGCGAAGGCCCGCCCTATTTACGAGTGAGGTGTCCTAGGAACAACAACAACTAACTATAAAGTCTTAACCGCGAAACCATAAAGATACCCAGAGATAGAAATATACAACAAAGTAGTTTAGTGTTGTCGATGTCGCAGAGAAAAGAGTTTGTTTATGCTTTCATCAGATATTTTTAGGTCAGACCCTTTCAATGTTGTTCAATGTTACAGAAAGTTCTTTATTTTATTGTTCTTGTAATTAACTGTGTTTGTCCCCCAGGCGGAGGCCGGTGCAGCGGGTGGTGGGGCGGCCCCAGTTGGCATGTCCAGCGAGGTGGTGTCGCGCCTGCAGGAGCGCGCCACTGCGCTCACACAGGAGCGCAAGCGCCGCGGACGCACCGTACCCGAGGGACTACTCGCGCCTGACCAGATACGAGCCTTCCTCACATTGGCTTCACATCCTGTAAGCATTCTTATGTCGAGATTTTTCCGTTACTGACTATTAAAATATTAATTAATATTGTAGTATATAGGTTATTTGATTAAGGTGAAAATCGAAACAACTTATAAAAGGGTCAAGGAATCACGTGATCGATTCCGACTTCGAAAGCAGAACCTCCTCTGATTCTTCTTTGGAAGTTTTTTTTAAATGTCTGGTTCTGCCGGAGTCGAACTTGTTTTTGTTTTAAGACCGGTCATTAAAAAGTATCTAAAGATGATGGTTGTGTTTCGTGTCATGATAATAATTTACCATCTAAATTCATGTCGCATTGGGTGGTATGGATCTGTTCCTACAATACCTATTTCTATCCCGCAGGGTCTCCACTCAGCCAGTGTACCCGGCATCCTGGCTCTGGACATCAACCCATCAGACCACAGCAAGCTGCTGACGGGTGGCAACGACCGCAACGCGACGGTCTTCAACAAGGACACAGAGCAGGTGGTGGCAATCCTCAAGGGTCACAGCAAGAAAGTCACCCGTGTCATTTACCATCCGGATGAGGATACCGTCATCACTGCTTCTCCGGATCATACTATTCGTGTATGGAATGTGCCCACGTGAGTATACTGTACTTAAATGTAGCAGTTGATGAAAGTGCCCGTGAAAATTTGATTTGATTTTTTTTGAAGACATCTTGTTTTAAAAATCAATTACTTAATGTTGTTTGGAAGACTAAATTGACGTGTAAGTGTTATTAAACTCAAAGCATTTATTTAATTTTTGAATTGGCAAAGAGTTAGTCAGAAAGTTGAAGCTACTTGCCCATTCCAAAACGTAGATCTCTATGGAGAAGAATGGGCAAGAAACTCCTAGGACACTCTTTTAAATATAGATATTACAAAATCCTGGGTACATTATTCTTGTTGTTTCTTTAAGTGAGAAGTTGAGATAATGTAAAAAAAAGAAGCGTTTCAAAATATTTGATTATAAAAATAAGCCCTGGCAGATAAGAGATGACCAGTCTCACCTGACGGCACCCGTTCACAAATATGACGCGTGGATCAGCACCATTCAGCTCGACCATATTGTATGGAACCGAATGATCCAACAACTGCTATAGGTACCATCTAAAACTGATTTACTTATTAAATTAGATCAATAATTAAATAATCACTTGTTGACAGGTCTCAGACGACAGTGATCCTGCGCTCGCACGACGGTCCAGTAACTGGCCTGTCGCTCCACCCGACCGGCGACTACGTGCTGTCCACGTCCACCGACCAGCACTGGGCCTTCTCCGACATCCGCACCGGCACGCTGCTCACCAAGGTCAGCGACTTCTCCGGCGTCAGCCTCACCACCGCGCAGTTCCATCCCGACGGCCTTATCTTCGGTACCGGCACGGAGAACTCCCAAGTTAAGATCTGGGATCTGAAGGAGCAGAGCAACGTAGCCAACTTCCCTGGGCATGTGGGACCAGTCACATCCATCTCCTTCTCCGAGAACGGTTATTATCTTGCCACGGCGGCTGAAGACGCATGCGTTAAGCTATGGGATTTGAGGAAGCTGAAGAACTTCAAGACTATCCAGCTCGAGGAAGGGTATGCCATCAAGGAGTTATGCTTCGACCAGAGCGGTACATACCTAGCTATCGCTGGCACGGACGTGAGGGTGTACTTGTGCCGACAGTGGCAGGAGCTGAAGGTATTCAACGACCACACGGCGTCCGCCACGGGCGTGCGCTTCGGCAAGAACGCGCAGTACATCGCCTCCACGAGTATGGACAGGACGCTCAAACTGTACGGGTTAGAGTAGGTAGAGTGGAAGGGCAGCACTAGTCCCATGTTATTATGATTGGTATCAATAGATAAGATGAGTGACTGTAACACTATGCGCGGTTCAAAGGTAGCATTGTTGACGAAAATGAAGATGATATGTTTTGGTTGTTTATTACTACTACATTTATGATTTATAACTCAACGATGATCGACGCGAGACTAATGATTTTTTAGGGTTCCGTAGTCAACAAGGAACCCTTATAGTTTCGCCATGTCCGTCTGTCTGTCTGTCTGTCCGCGGTTTAGCTCAAAAACTATAGGTACTAGAAAGTTGTAATTTAGTATGAGTATACAGGTTAATGACGCCAAAAAAGTAGTAAAATAAAATTTTGAAAAAAACAATTATTTAGGGTACCTCCCCTACATGTAAAGAGGGGGTGAAAATAAGATAAAATAATAAGAGGGTGTGGGATATCGTTGGATAGGTCTTTCAAAAATATTAGGGGTTTGCGAAGACCGTTTTTTGATTAAGTAAACCATTCGTGACTTATCAAGCTTTAAAGTACCAATTTTCGTTAGAGTGAAGTGTCCCCCCCCTCTACCAACTAAACGGTTGTAGTTAGAAATTCAAATGTCACGGGAGTCGTACCTATATATAACGAAATTTAAAGGAAAACTATCACACTTAAGTGGGCTTTACAAGTTTACGAGTAATAATCGACCAACTTAAATTTGCGGTTACAAAAACATGTTCTCACATATATATTCCGTATGGGAGAACATGTTTTCAATTACAAAGTTAAGTTTGTTCTTACGATTCATTCATTCCAACTACGGAACCCTTCATTGTGCGTGGTCTGACACCCACTTGGCCGTTTTTTTTTATTTCAGCATACAACCGGTTTAATAACAATATGGCGTCAATTATCATCGTTTGTAGTGCCATTATTATTTTTAAATTACTTAGTTTGTTTAGTTAATTGCATTGTTCATTCACCGAGAATTTTGCTACCTTGAGCGTGAACATAATAAGTTACATATTTAATTTACTCCAATTAATTGTTAATTGATGTATACAATGTATGTCTTATTATACTGCCGTCATACGGTGAAACGTCGTAACTAAGGTCCAGAGTTTCAAAATTTGCCAAAGATGTAAACAACAATGGCCGCTCGAAATTGTTTATGGTTTAGTGATGCGGTAGTATGATCTTTAAGTTTTGGTGCTATCAATGTTACGATTTTTTTTGTAGTGTTTCATCAGTATTGTTTATATTGAGTAACTTCCAAATCAAAAGCAATTCCATTGAATATGGTAATCGTCTTCTTTGGTATATTGTATTCATCTAGTTAGCTCGTAGGATTTAAGATCACTTGAAGCGGTTATGATTGGAGTTTAAATTCCGACATTATTTTTAATATGGAAAAAAAAGACCGCATCTTTAACTGTGGACTAACTCCAACAGCATCTTGAAAATCTTAGCCGAAAAACACGATTGGTGTCAGTATAATAATTATAAAAACATTAAATTTTTTCAATAATAATATTAAATACTCCTTGAACAAATAGTCGATATTTATAATGTCAAACACTGGCATTTCAATGACAAGATACATCTAGACGAGGTAAAAAACGGCACTTTCCGAATTAGAACACACAGCGCTGACATCGATAATTTGCGTTCCGATTAAGATATCACGATTATTCCAGCTGAGGGCTGTCAACAATTCGGAACGCTTGTGACACGCAGATATAGAAATTCAATGTTATTGCATTTGGCTGCCGCGACCAGATCTAGATTACTTCAAAATTGATTTTGAGTAAATGACATTTTTGTCTGAAGTGAATTTTCTAGCGCAGTCGATAGTCGTTAACTTTAGCGGTATGTGTCCAAATTAAATACAGCTTTATCACTTACATAGAAAGATAGAGTTTAATGCTGTATCCGGCCATATATTTTACTCATTTTTTATGCAAAAAACGTTACTTACGGCCTTTCACTGTATGACTGGAGTATATGCTCGTAATAATATTTTTAATAGAGAATACATCATTTTCCGATATTTACATAAACATAATATAGTAAAGTATTATATTACCCATTGTACAACACGTGTTTTGCCGTGACAGACAGCGGCACTACAACACGGCACCGTCGCTATATACAATAGAACCGTGTCACATGCAAGCTCACGATTATTCTGCGGTGCGGCTAGCGCTCCGTGCCGTGTACAGCGGGCCTGAGGGTGGATTGATAAATTGTGCAACACCAGTTACATTGCATGTTGCATATTGCGATGTGTGAGCCCCGCAAGCTGTAGAGTATCACACCATCCACCTGTTATATAAAAAAAAACAGGTTTTTATTTGAAATTAACAGTGTGACAAGTCCCAGATGTGGTGCCATTAATTAAGCAACTAGGTAGGTAAGCGTTGAAATTTACTCAAGTCCAAAGCTAGCCAGATTTTGTGTCTGCCTACTTACCCGCGCCAAAATAATATAGATTTTTATATTGAAAAAATGGTACACCTAGCTGATACTGTCCCATACATTGAATTTTTGACATTAAAAATGTTTGACCAGTGTCTATGTTGATTAATATCATAAACACAATTAATATTGAAGAGTATGTTTTCCTTGATTTAAGTTTAATTGATTTAGGTTAGGCTTTAGCTGATAAGTCTTATTGTAAGTATATTCCTAAAAGTGAGTGGTTATTGTTTTGTAAGAAATTGAGAAGACCTGACGAATTGTGGAAGTATTTCATTTCTTTATGAATAAACGGAACTAATTTTATAAGATATTTTATTTAATCCTATGTACTTACTTTCGTTGCACCTATCCAGGTGGGGTTTTCAGAAATGAACACTCCTTTCAGCATCATGTATCTTTATTTTCAAATTTACAATTAAAACAAACCCTCCCATCACAACATAATTAGTTTGATACAATAATAATTATATATACACTTATCATTACAGGAATATTAACATAAAATGTACCAATTCATATAATATACGCCTTCCGAGAATCCACAACGCCTATGCAAACAACTATCATACAATATGTAGTCACCTCCATACTAAAATAAAATATAATTTAAAAACTTTAAGACAATCAAAACCTAGCACTTTGTGTACAGTTAACAGATAAAGTACGAATATAATAATAAGTATGAGGCTGTACAAACTACACAGACCATAACTGTTACTATGTGGCGAACTATGGCAAACTTGTGCAACGTGAGATTTCAATGGTTTGTGAATTCTTGTGGTCTTCGTGTACCTATATTTAACAACTTGTTTTCGAAGTTACGTTAAACTGAGTTATTCGTATCGACGCAGAGTGACAGTTGAGTTAGATAAGTAGTGACAGTTGAGTTGGATAAGTATGTGATAGAGGCGCTGTGTTGCCAGGCTCATGCGACTCCGTGCAATACTACCAGCGCCTTTATCGCACGAAGGCGGGCTCAGGCCGTCAATTTACACACAAGTATCTTGCATACAGTACTGTATCTTGCACGAGTAAAAATGCAGGCCCTTGTAACGTTAACACGAGTTTATATACACAGGTTACATAGCACTCACCATACCTGTGTTACTACTTACAGTGGTTCATCGTCCACACCTCTCAATATCTTAGTACATTAGGGTAAGTGCAGATAGAGCGACAAGATGCTCGAGCAGTTTTTCATTTAATTGATAATGAACTTTATTGTCATTGAAATACAGATGAAAATAGCGTGCAATATGTAATTCCGTGTGGCATACGTGATCGTATGTTGCTAGCAGCCACGCGGATCGTTGCAGCACATGAGTAAATACCCTACAAAGACCAAGTTTTTTAGGAGGGTTTTGAAATTATTCATTCTGTATATTATTATATTCTGAACATCAGCTGCGTCCGCCGAATTTACGCGGCTGATTTTGCTCTAGCATGTTCTAACAGTTGCCGCTCTGTCTGCACTGAGTGACCCTTATACCTACTATGTCCCGAACTGAAAGTCCCCTGTTGAACCGCTGCAAGTACCACTACTGTACCGTAATATTACTATAAGAATAAGATTCGATAAACGATCCACCAACCGCACGTCGCTACACATCGATCTAACGAAGCGATTGGTTTCAGAAACTGAATATTGTCTAACAATCCACCAACCGCACGTCGCTACACATTGATCTAACGAAGCGATTAGTTTCAGAAACTGAATATTGTCTAACAATCCATCAACCGCACGTCGCTACACATCGATCTAACGAAGCGATTGGTTTCAGAAACTGAATATTGTCTATCAATCCACCAACCGCACGTTGCTACACATTGATCTAACGAAGCGATTGGTTTCATAAACTTAATATTGTCTGACAATCCATCAACCGCACGTCGCTACACATCCATCTAACGAAGCGATTGGTTTCAGAAACTGAATATTGTCTATCAATCCACTAACCGCACGTCGCTACACATTGATCTAACGAAGCGATTGGTTTCAGAAACTGAATATTGTCTATCAATCCACCAACCGCACGTCGCTACACATTGATCTAACGAAGCGATTGGTTTCAGAAACTGAATATTGTCTATCAATCCACCAACCGCACGTCGCTACACATTGATCTAACGAAGCGATTGGTTTCAGAAACTGAATATTGTCTGACAATCCATCAACCGCACGTCGCTACACATTGATCTAACGAAGCGATTGGTTTCAGAAACTGAATATTGTCTGACAATCCATCAACCGCACGTCGCTACACATTGATCTAACGAAGCGATTGGTTTCAGAAACTGAATATTGTCTGACAATCCATCAACCGCACGTCGCTACACATCGATCTAACGAAGCGATTGGTTTCAGAAACTGAATATTGTCTATCAATCCACCAACCGCACGTCGCTACACATTGTTCTAACGAAGCGATTGGTTTCAGAAACTGAATATTGTCTGACAATCCATCAACCGCACGTCGCTACACATTGATCTAACGAAGCGATTGGTTTCAGAAAATATGAATATTGTCTAAGATTATTATTTATTTTTATCAATGTTATTTCATAGCAACATCTTAGTTTACTGCTACAAAACACGATATATTGAGTCCATTCATAAAATGCCTTTGATAAATTTGACTATCGACATAGTATCGAGTGGTTATATCGACGTAGAAGTTAAATTAAATTATTGATATAAGTGCACATTAAGTCGATATAACAACTCGATGGAACACGAAGTTGTAATTGGTTATAACGCTACCTATTAGCTGATTTGTTTGACGAAGAGAATGATCGTTAGTCTTCACACACAAACAACTACATGTGTCAGCTAAAATACTTTTGATTAAATCATTTATCGAATGTGGTATCGATATTTTAGTGCAAAATATTCCATCAAACCAGTAGTTTTATAGTACTGCCGGTCTATTCTGTAATAATCTCACGGTGAAAACTTAAGTGAAGTGAGCTGTCATTCCACCTGCTGCTTGGGACTGACAGCTCACTCCGAGCTCACTTCACCTAAGTTTTCACGGTGAGATGGTTACAGAATAGCACTGCTGGTACATTTTATTGACAGAATATTTACAAGATTAAGCATCACTAACTGGTTCTATGCTAATTCGATCATAATACAATTATCGACATTCGATAAACACCAAGATTCATAAATAAGTAGTTTCAAGTGCAGTAAGCCTGAAGTAATTAGGTAAAGGTCAAGCCGATGAGTACATCTGGGTCTGTATATAGAAGGGTTAAAACTACAATTGCTAAAGTGTAAAAAAGAGACAGATTATAGAAGACGAATAGCGCTATCCCTTTTTCGCACTAGAACAATGATTACTTTAATTCAGTCCCATTAAGCCCCAGTATAATTTTTTATCGACCGACATAATGGGCAGTGTGGTATTGTACCTAACTTGTAAAATGATATAAATATGAAGGAATATGGTGACGATATGTTTACACTTGCGAACAATTTAAACAAATTGTAACGATTCGATTGTCTACTCAATTTTGGATGTTGTGTGGGCTCGCTTGTCGGGACATCTTTACAAAAAAAAGGTCTAAAAGGTCGTTCAAATGTTTTTAGTTTTGAGTAGAGTGACGGTCCAATAGTATCTCAATTACTCGCTCAAACCGTGAACAATTAGTTAACAATGTCAATTTCGCACTCTACTAAAAACCGGAGCCATCTAAACGAGTCCTTATAACTTACAAACTTACGTTATTATTCTAACATGATCTTGAGAGTTCATAAGTTTTTGTTTCTGTCGTAGGGAGAGCAGTTTAGTGTTTTTCCTTTTGCGTGTTTTGTTATTTAAAATACCGTTCGTATTTTATATTGCAATTGTTTTGCCTGATTTTTAGGGGGATCTGCGGCTTCTTGGCATTTTTAGTAAACTTTGCAATATTTAAGTTATGCTTTTGAATAACTACCCTCTATGACTCTTACAAGGGCAAAACATAAATAAATAAGGATTTTAGGACATCAATCGCGTTTAAAGTTTAAAATCATGTAGGAATCTTCGAAGTTATAGATTAGGGACTTGGCTAATTCGAACACTATGCAACAAGTCGTGGCAAATCCTAAAATATTCCAGTAAATCTTAAGATTGATCGAATATTATTCATTGCCATCATGGAATAGTAAAAGTAAAATCACCCGAGAATTCCATGATTTTTGCTAAGTTGGTTAATCAAAAGATATAAGCTCTGCTCAAACTGAGGCCCAACCCGCGCGGGATGTGTGACGAAATTCGCTCGCGCCAATTGTGTCAACTAACTTGTATTGAGGTGTTCAAACTGGCGCGATACTCGCCTGATGTCCTACCCATTAAAACAATGCCCGCGCGCAGGCATGGCGCGTGGGATTCGCCTCAGTTCACCAGTACTACAATGTCTTTTGAGCGGCCATTGATTGTCGTTTTACAATATCAGATTAATAAGTCTAACGGATTTGATCGTTGGTTATCAAACTCGACCTACATCTACATTACACCGATGTGTCAGTTAAGATTGGATCGCAAAATATCACGTGTCCCTGACGACCATTATCACTCGCACATTGTACTACAAGACTTTAAAGACCGAAAAGCAACATCGTCGTAAGGTACACTTTTAGAACGCACATCTTAAATGAAACACACACACATCCCAGATCCCTCGCAATACTTTCAATTTTTATACATTCGCACCTTTTCAGGGTGGAAACCTATCCACCAAAAATACTTAAAACTATACTGAAAGGAAATGGGGAGAATTTGGTAAGGATCGCGACCAAAGTGTAAACATACCGAAGCACAGCGTGTCGGAGGCAAGTCAGTAAGGCTGTAGGAAGCGGCCCATGAGCTGCGGGGTCGTTTCCGGCGGTCATGCGAAGATGAGCCACAACACAAACAAGATGGCTACCCACAGGAATATCTTCGACAGGAACTGCTCCTCCTCGTACTGCGCTGTGCCGCGGGGAGCTGCACAGACAATAAATTGACAAATTATGAATAGGGATTAGTACGAAAGCTAGTGAAAATCTTTATAGACCAGATCTACTTGCTGATCATTTAACTTGATGTCATCATAATTTCTGCCCTTATTCCAATTTATCTACCATCTACGCAGATGGTTTGGACTGCATCTCAGTAATTATCATTTATAGCCATCTCATCTTTCAGATGAGTAGTCATCTTTCAGTAGTTCTGAAGATTACTCCTGAATAAAAACTCACTTTTACCTCTTTGTAATATTAGTATAGAAGTTATATTACAGTAAGTGTACTGTAATATAACTTCTATACTAATATTACAAAGAGGTAAAAGTGAGTTTTTATTCAGGAGTAATCTTCAGAACTACTGATGTGATTCCACGTAGCTTTCTATTTCTTTCACTAATAGAATGATTTAAAAGAGTGTCCGTGGAGTTTCTTGCCCGTTCTTCTCCATAGGTACCTACTACGCTTTGGAATTAGCAACTAGCTTCATATTTCTGACTGACTGACCCTTTGACAATTGAACAATGGTGGAAATGGTTTGAGTTTGAGAAAGCTACGCTATTGCCGAGTGCTATAGGATATGTTTTATGTTCAAACAACGGGCGAAGACGCGGGCAGAAGCTACTCCAAGAATACTTAGTCGAAGATACCGAATACACACCGGCACTAGGTCTCGAATCTCCAAAGTTGAATGAGGATGTAAACACCCCGAAGGGGAAGGCGCCAATCCCGAAGGACATGTGGAAGCCCTCGCCGAAGCCGAAGCCGGGGAAGCCGCTGGTGTTCTCGGGCTCCGTGCGCTGCCCCGCCGGCCGTGGTGGCACCTACAAACATGGCGACATTTGTATTAAAATCAGGGTTGATTGGTTCATCAGTCTCCATATTACAAAGGTTGTTAAGTGGTTGGCGGTGGACTCAAGAAGAGGTCTCCTATTCTGGAACTCTGGACCCTTCTATACAGGGTGCAAGGACATCGACGCGAAAACTGTTACCATGGATTCAGTACAGGATTCCGAAATATTTCGTCGGTTATTAAAAATGAAAATTGCTGTTTTGACCACATCAGTATTGCACTTTACTATAAAACAGCAGTTTTTTTTTTTGTATTTTGTGTGTCATACCTTATTCCTAGGGTCCTCTTGTTTGGTATTGCCCCTGCCGTACAGCGGGATAACTTTGTCTCGGCTGATGGCCGCCTTGCACACGGGACACACTTGCCGGCTCGGCCGCGTCTCTAGCCACTGGTGCAAACATGGCCAACTGAGGACATAGTTGTGATATGATTATTAATATTTGACTATTTAAAAGAGTGTCCATGGAGTTTCTTGCCCGTTCTTCTCCATAGGAACCTACTACGCTTTGGAATGGGCAACTAGCTTCATCTTTCTGACTGACCGACCCCTTGACAATTCAAAAGTACCTGTAATTGGTTTATTTGGAATGTTGTAGTGTGAGTGTGAGTTGAGTTTGAGTTTTGAAATAATGGTGTGATACATTTAAGTGGTTCATAACATAAAATCACACCTTATGCCTGTATTATTCAAAGAGAGAACAACAATCTAGTTTATAACTAGGTTTACAAAACATCAGTAATATGTAGTTATGAAGTTCTCCAAGGGAGTATTTCAGGTCAATTAACATAAAAAATATTTCCAATTTTGACATTCTTTTATCTTAGTGTAAGATAAAATAATGTCAAAATCTAGAATCTATAGAATAGTTAGAAACAAAGTTAGCCTACAAGCAGGATTTTAACTCTTTCATCACCTTTTTTATTGTATTGCACAATTTAATAAACAAGTTTCTTGTATTCAATTATTCTTCTATGTAACGGGTGATTTTTTAAGAGGTATAGGATTTGATTTTCAAAAAAAACACAAAAAATTTGATGAAATCTTTATTGGAATCGATAGAACGATCAATATAATTTAATGTTTGAAGATGATTTCATGCAAATGCTGGCCGCGGCTCCGGTTCAGATGGCCCATTCGCAAGGCCCAATTTCGGCACACTCTCTCCAACATATCAGCCGGTATATCACGAATAAATGCTTCAATATTGGCTCCCAGTGCGTCAATCGTTGCTGGTTTATCCCTGTAGACATGAGCCTTAACATGGCCCCACAAGAAATAGTCCAAAGGCGTTAGATCACACGATCTAGGCGGCCAATTGACGGGCCCAAAACGTGAGATAAACTGTTCACCGAAGGCGGCTCTCAATTGGGCCATTGTTTCGCGTGCCGTGTGGCATGTGGCACCGTCTTGTTGAAACCACATGGCACAGGCACAGGCATGTCCAATTCTTCCATTTTGGGCAAAAAAAAATCGCCAATCATCACACGGTAGCGCTCGCCATTCACAGTAACGTTTCGGCCATTGTCGTCTTTGAAAAAGTACGGCCCGATGATGCCACCGGCCCATAATCCACACCAAATTTTTCGGGATGCAGTGGTAGCACTTGCAATGCTTCTGGCTGGTCTTCACTCCAGATGCGGCAATCATGCTTATTGACATATCCATTCAACCAGAAATGAGCTTCGTCGCTGAACACAATTTTTCGATAAAAAAGTGGATCTTCCTCCAACTTTGCCAATGCCAGCATTTGCATGAAATCATCTTCAAACATTAAATTATATTGATCGTTCTATCGATTCCAATAAAGATTTCATCAAATTTTTCAATTTTTTTGTGTTTTTTTTGAAAATCAAATCCTATACCTCTTAAAAAATCACCCGTTATAACCTTTTTTTGACCACTTCACTCTTTTTGACTGAGGCGGCACAGGCACGAAAACATATCTCACTAGGTTAACTGTGCTTTATTTATAAATTCATGTTCCATTTATTACTACTGTCTGTCTACTTTAAAGTATAATTAATTGCATTTACATATTTATGGTTTTTTTATATATGGACAGTACACTATTGGTTGTTTTATTTGCCAAAATATTTTATTTAAATGTTTATATTTATGACCATTATTTTGAATGTTAATGTTTATGTTACGTGTTTTAGTAAGTTTTAGTGAGGCATTAAAAACAGCATGTCTATTATGACTGTGCCTTGAGCATAAGTGTAGACAAGTGCTGTGTGCATCTTATTCAACTAGGGTATGCATTAGACAAAAAAATAATTAAATATATAAGGTCAATATAAAGTTATAAGTTGTATGCACTTCAATAAAACACTGGCATCATTTCATGTTATTTGTCATTTTTCACAAAGGATTTCTATTACTTTAACCAAGGTAACAATGCTCTTGAACTATTAAATCAAGAGGTCAATTATTTATTGTTTTGAATACATTTCAGATACAGCGAAGTGAATAAAACCAAAACATATTCCATTTTTACTTTACGAATGTATAATTATCATACATTAATTATAGTTTTTTTTAAATTTATGTGCTATAATATATAGAGGGGTTTTTACCAGAACAGGTGTCCGCACATGCTGACGACGGCGTCGCGAGCCGTGTCCAGGCAGATGTTGCACTCCAACATACGCTCGTCAGGTTTGTCCTCCTCTCCGCCAGCGTCGCCGCCCGGCGCAGAGGCACTCGCCCTCGCTTCGCTCGTCTCTGCCATCACTCCTGTCCGACAAAACACTCCACAACTGATCACGTCAATTACACATAAATATTTAACATAAAAACCTTATCACCACCAATGACGTTCCCACTGTGACACGACAAAACTTCACGCGGTTTCCTATAAAATAATCTAGACATAATTAATTAAAAACATTAACAACAAAATTACCTGACACTATTAAATTTGAAATATTAACCAGCTTATTCACAGAAAATTATAAAAATAAATAAATCACATCCCCAATCCCGTGGTTTGATGATCTGTCATTTTTATGTCATAGACTGTAGACAGTAGGGAAAACTGTCACTGTATCTATAGTTTATGACTTATCAGACGATGAAGACGTGGCTAAAAAAATCTTTCGAGTGTTCGACGACCTCTCAATCCCGATATATAACAAACTTTACTTGATTTATTAGGGAAATTATTCAAATCATAATTAAAGCCTCAAAGTTACTGCAACAAGCATTATCGATTTCGTTTGTTTATAAACAACTCGTAACTATGTTCTCTTTTATATTTCTGCCGCCCTGATACTGCTTTGTGATTGGCCGTTCTTTGTCTGCTCATCGTTGATCGTTATTTGATATTTTACGCAGTGGCTAAACTTGCACAAGGAAAACAAATGTCAAGTTCTTACCCTGTGTGAACCGAATATTGTGTGATTATTTTTTTATTGGCATCGATTAGCTTATGTGCGTATTAAATTACGAATTCTTAGTGGTTTTGTGTTAATTGTGATTGATTAGAATCACAAACTGCAAGTGCTGGTCCTAAAATATGTTGAAAAACAATTGTGACGTCACATTTCCAATCAGCTGAGGTGGTGTGTGGAGAGGGAGGGTTGAAGACGATAAGTTCAGCAAAACAAACAAGATGGGTGGTGCGGTGAGCTCGGGGCGCGACAACAATGAGCTGATAGACAACCTGATGGGCGGCAACTACATCCGTACGCGGCCGGTGGAGCGGGTGTTCCGCTCCCTCGATCGCGCCGACTACATGACGCCCGAGTCGCGGGACCAGGCGTATAAGGACCTGGCCTGGCGGAATGGGCCGCTACACATGTCCGCACCGTGTATTTACAGGTGGGTGGCTCCACTGCTCGAGCAATGAGGGTAGATGTGAAAAAATCTATCCAACCTAACTACATCATTGGGTTAAATCAATGTTGTAAAGCTAGCAGAATATATGTTGTAAAGCTAGCAGCATATATACACTAAACTGGGCCAAAGAGGCATCCTAGGGTGGAGCTGCAGCTTCAGTGGGGTGTGGTCCATACAAAGATCTCTGTATTTTCAAAAAGGCTCACTGCCAAAGGTTGTTAATATTTTTAGCTAGATGTACAGTCACAAGCACCAATATGCATACACTTAGCAACTTTTTAAAGTGATTTTCTCCTCCTGTGTTGATTGTAATTTTTGTTATTACAAACATAGTTTATTGGAACCAATACTATTATGGAATAGGTCGTTTTTCAATGTTGCAATTGTAATTCCCTGAATAAATCGCTTTTGCATTTTGCCAATAGTTTACATATTATTGCTCATGACTGTATACTATACTATAACATGTCATTATCATGTATTAAACTGTAATAGATGACTACATGATTCTGATATCTTAGCTGTCACATTATTTATTTTTTTAAATCATAAATGCCGAAATTGACTAGCTATGTACTTAAATAAGATACCCAATATGTTTGTTATTGTATTGTTTCTAGATATTTTGAAATGGACCTATGCAATATCCTAGTCTATCTTCTTCACCATATCCAGTGACAGAGACCCAGACTAATTTTAATTTCTATTGTGTGCTCTGATTAGCAAAGCCGAATTTGGTTTTGAAACACACAATATTTTGCACCTGTAGAAGTTTCAAACTCAAATCATTTATTTTAAATAAACCATTTACAGGTACTTTTGAATTGTCAAGGGGTCAATCAGTCAGAAAGATGAAGCTAGTTGCCCATTCCAAAGCGTAGTAGGTTCCTATGGAGAAGAACAGGCAAGAAAATCCACGGACACTCCTTTAAATAAAAAAAATTGATACAAAATATAGGTTACATCACTCATGTTGTAATTATACATGTGAGAAATATGTAGAAAGACGTGCACATTCGTAAAAGCGTCCGTAATATATTGACAAGGTACCATCATAATGTTAATATCTTTAAATAGTTCCCTTAGAGAATCGCGTCTGCGCAGGCCATATATTGCTCTGATAGCTCTTTTCTGCAGAATAAAAATAGATTCGATATCTGCAGCCCGTCCCCATAGTAAAATACCGTAAGACATTATATTATGAAAGTAACTGAAATAGATTAGCCTCGCGGTATCTACATCAGTAAATTGACAGATTTTTCTCACAGCATTATGCTTAGACGTCTTGTAAGAGATGTTAAATGAGGACCCCATTGCAGCCTTTAGTCGAGCGTCATCCCCGAGAAAATAGTTTTATCGACGAATTCTAGTTTCTCCTTATTCAATACTATGTCACAAACACTACTTTTAACATTCGGTAAAGCAAATCTTATGCATTTAGTTTTTTTCCCATTTAATACTAAATTATTAGCAGTGACTAATAACCTATTTTGGACCTGCAGTAGGGCGTTATTTACGTCGTCAAGATTTGATGCACATGTCAGCAAATACCACCATTTGTGGTTTGTTTTGGGGTAGATCATTAATATGTACTAATAAAAGGAAAGGACCCAATATCGAGCCTTGTGGAACACCTATTATTACTTTTAGACCGAGTGAATTGACACCGTTAATTTGAACTTGCTGCTGTATATAATTTAAATAAGATTTTACCAAACTGAGCGCAAGCTTACCTAGTCCGTAATGCTCAAGTTTCAAGAGTAAGGTTTCGTGATTTACGCAGTCAAATGCCTTGTAAACGTTACAAAAGATTCCTATGGCATCTTGGGCCGCCTCCCACGCTGTAAATATGTGCTTTAATAAGGCGACACCGTCGTCAGTCGTACAACGTCCTTTGGTGAACCCTATTGCTGATCGTATATATATATATACAAACTGCCATCAAAATTGCAATATGGTATAGACAATTTTGATGGCAGTTTGTTTATCCCTTTACTGTAGAAGTCTGCCGGACGGGAGGCGATGAAGTCAGCGAAAACGTTTTGTACTGCCTCTCGGGTGTTGAATTTATTCCCACTTAAAAAATTGTCTATATTTTGAAAAAAGTAGAAATCTGTTGGGGCAAGGTCTGGTGAGTACGGTGGGTGACGGAGAGCGTCCAGCTGTAACTCTTGTAGCTTCGCGATGGTCTGTCGTGAAGTGTGAGCTCGCGCGTTGTCGTGGAGAACCAATGGGTAAGAGCGATTGACTAGTCTTGGTTGTTGAATTACGAGCTTCTCCATCATTGTTTGCAATTCTTGGCAATAGACATCTGCCGTCACTGTTGTGACATTCGGTAAACCAGACAGTCACCATCATCTTTCTATGAGTAATCTTTTTTTAGCGCACTGATTAGGTGCTGTACGCGGGTCCACCCACTGAGACGAACGCTTACGGTTGTCGTACAGGATCCACTTTTCATCGCAGGTAACAATTCGATTAAGAATTCCCGTTTCTATGCCGATTCAGTAGTTCTATGCATGCTTCGACGCGTAAATCTCGCTGTTGGTCGCTTAGTTCGTGTGGCACTCAATTATCTAGCTTTTTTATCTTTCCGATTTGACGCAAGTGTTTTAATGTTGTTTTGACACTAACTCCAAGGCCCGCAGCAAGCTCAGCCGTAGATTGAGTTGGATGCGCTTCCACTATCGCCTTCAATTCGTCGTCGACAATGGTTACCGGCCGACCGCGAGGCTCGTTCTTCAACTCAAAATTTCCAGATTTAAAACGATTGAACCAATAATGGACCGTGTTTATGCAAGCAGTGTTAGGCCCGTACACGTCGTTAATGTTTCGTGTTGTTTGCGCAGCGGTATTTCCACGTAGGAACTCATATTCGAAAATTGTACGAATTTTCAGTTCATCCATGGCGCCAAAAACTACCACAACGTCACAAAAACAAAAACTATCTAAAAAAAATGACTGAATTTGAAATTAAATTATGACGTCTTTCGAATAAAATTCATTTGAATTTGGAATGGCGCGCCAATCCACAGATAATTAAATCTGAAAATGCTGGTTATAGAATCTCCAATTACATAGGTAAAGACCTATTATTGAAGCTAAATATGGTGTTATCGATTATGGATGTACAAACTATGATAGATAATCCCCATAGATCATAGAATTTGATTTTGATTTGCCGAAAAGCTTTTAACAAACTCAAAAAAAGCGTTTATTTCAATTAAACCATTTACAGGCACTTTTGAATTGTCAAGGGGTAGGTCAGTCAAAAATATGAAGCTAGTTGCCCATTCCAAAGCGTAGTAGGTACCTATGGAGAAGAACGGGCAAGAAACTCCACGGACACTCTTTTAAATAAAAAAAAATGATACAAAATATTGGTTACATCATTCATTTTGAAATTATGCATGTGAGAACAATGTAGAAAGACGTGCACGTTCGAAAAAGCGTCCGTAATAAAAAGAAAAAATAAAGAAACAATCAAAAACTTAAAATAAATTAAAATAAGCCATGGCAGCTAAGAGATGACCAGTCCCAACTGACTGCGCCCGTTCACGAACATGACGCATGGATCAGCACCATTCAGCTCAACCATTTTGAAGTGAGCTAAATGATCCAACACACGCGCCACCATCAGCGAGACATTTGAGAGAGCATGACATACTCACAGCCGCCAGGGCACATTCAAGTCAATGAAATACTACATATTACCCGGTAAATGGTAGCTCTTTAGTACATAGTACTCACACCTGTGCTATGCAATTATATAATACAAAGGAAATTGAGTTTATACAATACTAACTTCAGCAGTCTTACAATCTTCAGCAGCTCCAACAGTATTTTCAAAATGTTAATCAGTGTGTATGTCAATTAGTTGTGGAGCAGGACCAGCAATGAGCCAAGCATTTTTATCAGTGATGTAATCCCCCAACTTATAATATGCCTGCCTACATAGTGTGCGTTTTATACAAGATTTGAATTTCGTCTCATTAAGTTGAAGTATGTGGGGAGGAATTTTATTGTAACATTTATATATTTATATATAACTATCGTAGGGTTTTTATGTTTAAATTGAAATTCATTGTTCAATTAATTGTTTATGTCTCACATAGTAACACTATAAATACCTTCTTCAAGGGTGTAGACTTGTAGAGTATATTTGTAAATTACAAAACTGGAGTTAGTAAAAACATCAATTTAATCTTTACATTTAGAAAATTCGGGGTCAGTACCCCTTAGCATGAAAGCAGTAAGCTAAATACAATCGCCACATAACAGCTAGCGAGAAATGCATTATTTATTATTAATTACATAATATATGTGTGCTAAAAGTTTCATATTGTTCATGTTGCTTTGACTCTTGTGGTAGCACTACACTTGGTGTATAAAATATGTTCACATTATTTACAATTTATAGATAATAAAGTTAATTTTTTGCCTGAATATTCTATACTATTAAACAAGCAAAATTTGTATGTTATATGGTATGTTATTTGTAATCACATTCTCGAAAACTGTTCTAATGAATTCGATGAAAGTTGCAATATAGGGGTTTACGACAAATCAAGACCGAAGCGCGAAAGTTAGTCACTAACCAAACGGAAGAAGAAGGTAAAAAAATAAAAAAAAAACTTTATAAAGAAACTACCCACATCATGTGTAAAAAATATTATTAGGTCTAGTAGCTAGGTTGCTAAAAATAGTGAAATTATCAACGGTTTCAGATTCAGATTCATTAATTTGCAAAAATGTGTAGATATTGGACAGTTTCAGATCACAGTACATGGTATGATGCTTATTATATGTGTTACAAGGTATTTTTTGGCTCAACATTGTTTGACCATGGCTGGTGTACAAACGAAGTCGAAAGAATAAGATAAAAAAAAAAACGAAATATAATAATATAAATAAATTAACAATTAACATTAATATTAAATTTAAAAAGAGGTCAATAGTCATGCAATTCAAAATAAATAGAATAGATTCAGTTAGTATCTTCAGAGCGATTTATCATTGAAAAATTCATTAACATTATAATCTAGGCTTTGTCTGTCACTATTTAAAAAAATGCTTTATTAAACTGCTTTCTAATTACGCAACATATTTTCGTAAACGATTAAGACAAATCCGTTTCATTTTGACAGTTCAACAACATTCATTGCGTTATTTACGTTGCTCTGCAGTTTTTTTAATCGAACTTACGGAGCAATGGATTAGCAATCTGTTTCAAAACGATTCAGATTCGGATTGATTTTGCATTACGTAATTAGGGTACTGGTCTGTGTTTAAATTTCTTAACACGAATTTTACTATTATCCTGGCGATTACGTATTATAATATCCGATATTCGAGGAAACAAAATGGGGATTACTTCTGACAAATAATTTTATTTCCAAAATATAAAGTGACGGGAGTGTGAGTATTTTATGCTTTGTAAAAAGTGGCTTACAGCTCTCCACACTTTGGATACCGAACATGGCACGTAGGCATCGCTTTTGCATTATAAATGCCATATCTTTATTTGATGAGTTGCCCCAAAAGATGATGCCACATCTGAGGACAGATTCAACAAGTCCATAATAGGACGAGAGTAACACATCAGTGTTGATGGATGGTGCAAGTTGGTACAAAGCATATCATGGACTACTGATTTTAATACAAAATTTATCAATGTGTTCTTTCCAATTTAGTTTACTGTCTCAAACTCAAAGCATTTATTTCAATTAAACCATTTACAGGCACTTGTGAACTGTCAAGGGGTCGGTCAGTCAAAAATATGAAGCTAGTTGCCCATTCCAAAGCGTAGTAGGTACCTATGGAGAAGAACGGGCAAGAAACTCCACGGACACTCTTTTAAATAAAAAAAAATGATACAAAATATTGGTTACATCATTCATTTTGAAATTATGCATGTGAGAACAATGTAGAAAGACGTGCACGTTCGAAAAAGCGTCCGTAATAAAAAGAAAAAATAAAGAAACAATCAAAAACTTAAAATAAATTAAAATAAGCCATGGCAGCTAAGAGATGACCAGTCCCAACTGACTGCGCCCGTTCACGAACATGACGCATGGATCAGCACCATTCAGCTCAACCATTTTGAAGTGAGCTAAATGATCCAACACACGCGCCACCATCAGATGGAGAATGTGAGATGGATCAATCGATGGAGAATATCGGGGAAGAAAACCCACGGAAACTCTTTTAAATAAAAAAATTGATACAAAATATTGGTTACATCGAAATTATGCATGTGAGAACAATGTAGAAAGACGTGCACGTTCGTAAAAGCGTCCGTAATAAAAAGAAAAAAATGAAGAAATCTATAATTCAACCGAGAAAAACGGGCATTAGTTACTTCATTTAGAGTGTTATTATCATGAATCAAGTTTACATTTAATGGATTATGCAATCTTTGTCCAAAGTGTATATTTGTTTTTGATAAATTTATTTTTAAATTATTATTATCAAGCCAAGAAATTATAGATGTCAGTGAATTATTTATGTCAAATTTATAATTATGAATGTCCTTACTGTATACCTTACTGTATGTCCTTGCTGTATGTACAAATAATGTCATAGGTTGAATCATTGCCTTTGGGAAGTCGTTGCGCGTTGATATAAATAGTAAACAACGGCGGTCCTAGCACCCTGCCTTGAAGAACACCCTATGTGACATATTTACTCACAGAGCTGAATGTTTCTTCTTTTTTTGTTTTAGGATTGACTCTAGTTATTACTGTTATCAGTTGTTGATTCGTTAAATAGGATCGAATTAAATCTAAAACATTGCCACTTATGCCGTATGCGTCAAGTTTACTGATTAGTATATTATGATTTACATAATCAAATGCCTGTGACATATCGCAATAAATAGCACAAACAAAATGTTTTGTTAACTTGGATGCATTCTAACGAGGGTGAATCAAAAAGTTCTTAGAATTGCATATATTATAAAACCTTTTTGGGAGAAGTTCGATATTCAAATGAAAGAGTGTCAATCACACAATATTTATGCAAACTCACTTGTTTTTGTCAGTTCGTTCGCACGTAATAAATTGTTTTGTGCAATGAGTTGCTAAAAACCCAAAATTATGGATAATAGTGAGGTGCGGTGATAAATTATCTCGGTTTGAAAAAAATGTCTTTAAAGGATTTTTTTTCTGACATTCAGCAGACATTAGGGGATGATGCTGTACCCTATTCTACGTTTGCGTACTGGGTGGCTGAATTTAAAAGAGGTAGATCAAGCTGTAAACATGACCCGCGTTCTGGGCGGCCTTCAACCTCCGTTACGGAAGAAAATGTCAAAAAGGTTGAGAATCTGGTTTTGGAAGACAAAAGAATAACTATAAAACATACAGCTGAGATCCTAAAGATATCATTAATTTGGTAGCGTTCAATCCATTTTAATTGATTCACTGGGGTTCAAAAAAGTGTCGGCAAGATGGGTGCGAATGTTAACCGACGAAAACAAAAAGCGACGTTTGGAAATTTCTAAGCGTAATCTCTAGATGTTCCAGCGTGATTCGGATAATTTTTGCCGTCGCCTTGTCACCATGGATGAAACGTGGGTCCACCATTTCGATCCTGAAACTAAGAGACAAAGCATGTCTTGGAAAGGACCATCTTCTCCATCCATTAAGAAATTTCGAGTAGCTCCTACCGCTGGTAAAGTTATGGCCTGAGTGTTCTGGGATAGTGAAAGAATCCTTTTTATTGATTACATGCCAAAAGGCCAGACGATTACTGGACCCTATTATGCAAATTTAATCCCGAAAGTGCGTGAAGCGATTAAAGAAAAACGTCGTGGAAAACTATCGTTGGGAATTTTGTTTCTTCAAGATAACGCTCCTGCTCATCGATCGGAAGTTGCGCTCAACGCAATCCGCTGTGCTGGCTTCAATCTCCTTGACCAACCACCTTATTCTCCGGAATTAGCCCCAAGTGATTTTCACTTATTCCCAAAATTAAAAGAGGACATTCGTAGAACAAAATTTTACGATAATGACGCGGTTATGGCAGTATGGCTGCAGTAGAGTTTTTCGAGAATCAAGAAAAACATTTTTTTTCACAAGGAATAAGGAAGTTAGAAACGCGTTATTCTAAATGCATTGCATTGGAGGGAGATTATGTAGAAAAATAAAATATTTTTGTTGAAATCTGCAATTTTTTAAATTGATTCCAAGAATTTTTTTATTCACCCTCGTAGGTTGTGTTCCTTTATAGTTCCATTAGTTCCATAGTTCGAAGTAATCGGAGAGAACGTCTTCAATCAAGGATAAGTTCCCTGGGGGTGGGGGGTCCACTGCTTAGAATGCATAATTTATTGTTTTACTCTTTGCTTTCATATCTGCCAACTCTTTTTTACTATGTTGAGATATGTTACGAAGGCGGCACTGAAAATTTCGGGAATCAAGGAAGTGACACAACATTACTATTTAAAAATGTATTTATTGCTTTTCGAAGTATTCTCCGCGAAATTTGACACATTTTTCCATACGATGGAACCAATCATTGAAGCAACCATTCCATTCGGAAGTTGGGGTCTCCAAAATGGCCGTTTTGTAGGCGTCCACAGCTTCTTCAGGTGATGAAAATCTCTGTCCACGCAATTTATTCTTTATTTTAGGGAAAGTATAGAAATCATTAGGGCTTAGGTCGGGGCTGTACGGCCGATGGTCTAATAATTCTATGTTTTCTTGCTCTAAAAACTCTTTTGTTCTGTGCGCGGTGTGAGAACTCGCACTGTCGTGATGGAGGATGATGCGGCGGTTGCAGTTCTCTTTAGGGAGTTCAGAAACGACCTGTGGCAAACAAATGCTAGCATACCATTCTGCATTAACCGTTTTTGTCCCTCAAGAGGAATAGTCGTAACATGGCCGGTTTTGGAGACAAACGTGGCCACCATTTTTTTTGCAACACTCCGTGAACGAACAATTTTTGTTCGCTTTAACACATTTTCGAACACCCAAACTCGTGACTCGTTTTTTGTTTCGGGTTCGTACGCGTATATCCAGGATTCGTCACCTGATACGATGTTGTATACAGCATTTGAGGATCCTGAGTGGAATCTTTCGAGAGTTCTGACGCACCAAGTAACGCGAGCCGCTTTTTGCTCTTCACAGAGCGAATGCAGTATCCATCGGGAAAACAACTTTTTTACACCTAATTGTTCATGCAAGATTATTTGTATTTGACTCATGCCAATGTCTAAAGTTGCCTGAATTTCGCGGTATGTCACATGTCGATCTTCCTCAATCAGCTTACGCACAGCATCAACGTTTTCTTGGGTGACTGCAGTTTTTGGACGACCTTGACGGGGATCATCACTGAGCTGGACACGTCCACGTTGAAATTCAGCAAACCAGCGATAAATTGTGGTTTTGGATGGGGCTTCATCACCAAATGCAGAAATCATCCGGTCAACACACTGTTTTTGTGTTAAACCACTTCGAAAGTCATAATAAATCATCGCTCTTGAATTTTCTCGAGTAAATTCCATTTTCTCAACGACTAAACAAGTTTGACAAAACCTTGTGACAAGACCGAGAATCTTTTAAAAAATAAATAAATGGTATTCGAGTTTTAAAACCAAAGAGTTTTCAATTAAAAAGATTTAATTATGACAGGAACAGTGGAAATATTCCATTCCCGATACTTTTAGTGCAGCCCTCGTACTACCGACTGATATAGTTGAGTGTACTTCTTTTAAATTGTTTGCTTTCTGCGTATGGGCGTGGCAAGTGGTTTAAGTCTCTTTGTCAAGCATAGTCGTCGAGCTTTGGGGATTGCAATCACCAGATAGTTCAGATGGATCATTGTTTGTTTCGTTGGGAGAACTCGTCTAAGTTTTGTTATGAACCACTATTTTGGTTCTACGAACTGATTTCGATGTATTGCCTTTTCTCTCAGGTGAAAGCACATTTGGTAGTTTTTATCGATTTTTTGAAGATTAGATTTGAGAACAAAGTTTTCGCTACTTAGGTTCTCTATTTCTAAATGAAAAAAATAGTAAATTAACTTGTTCACTCAAATCATTTATTTCCCCACTATTGTCATGCAAGCTATGTGGTACACTCATTATTGTAGCGTCGAATATGTATTTGTTACTGCTACTTGTCATGCTGATAAGATCAATTGACGAACTTGTTCTTTTTTTTTCGAAAGTTAATGCTGTCTCTTCTTGATCCATTTTTGTATAAATGTACCGTCACCGTAGCGCCCTCTGTTGAGTTCTGCTAATAGCTCTCTGTCTTTATAATTACCTTCACGTTATTTTCATGAGTCATGCATAACCTGTATCCATTTGATTTCGTAACAATCAACCAATGAAAAATGGCTGATGATCATAAACTATTGATTGATAAATTAAAGCAGTCCGCTTACTTCATTTCAGTGCAGAGTTTTATAGGTGACTGTCTGTTACAGAAGCTGTAGATGTATATTCTTGCCAGTGGCTAGCACAGGGGTTTCCAAACTAATTTTGTCTACTAAATCTATATAAAGATCCTCCATCTCGACCTAAAGATCCCCACAATCCACCAATTTCTTAAACGCAATTCCAAGCGTTTCTTTGAGTCCGCCGCCAAACATCGCAACCCTCTGGTTGTCGAGGCCGCCAACTATGTCCCTAGTAGAATCAGTCAGATCCGCCGCCTGAGGCAAATCCTTACCGACCCAGACGACCCCATAACCCTCATTCAGGAGAGCAATAGGGCCACAAGTACAGTGCACAAACACAGACACCGACCCGCATTCCGACCTCGCCGCCGAGGTCCTCCGCGATCGCGTCCCGCCCGAGTAAATAATACTCCCCCCCGACCCTTGCTCGTTGATGCGCCAGCCCGCGTCGATGCTGAGCCAGTAGCTTTAAATTCCCCGATTAATAATAATTAATTATCCCTGATCCAGCCTGTCCCAACTTGCTGTCCTCCCGCCAGCGACGCCCTAAGCAGAGGTACGTACCCCACAGGGGGTGCCCTTAGCGAGCGCTCGCCTATTTTTAATTAGAATAGTTTTTGCCCCTGGCTGGAGGCTTTGTGTGTAGTAGCTTAAGGCAGCCACAGGAATGTCCGGTTAACTAGTCATCACCTTAGAGGTGAGCTACGAGATGCAATAGTATAAAAAAAAAAAAAAAAAAATTGGGCAGTTGCCCGCCAGACACAACACCCGTCTGGTCGGAGGATACTCCCTTTTCTATGGTGGATGAGTGAACTTTACACCCTGGTCCTCATGCCCCTAAAAATGATGTTGATGTTGTTGGTATGAAATAACAAATTGCATACTACAATAGAATTAAGGAAACCTACACAATTTAAAGTGATTGATGCGTATTAAGATTAGTTCTCGTGTTTTAAATGCCTTTATAGAAACAGCATAGGTACATGACACCGACTTATGTAGATAGGTACTTGTAATAGCCATACCCATACCCATACCCATCCCATTTAAACAGCACTGATGTTTACCTAGGCTAAGTTTCGGTAAATAAATGATTACTTACTTACTTACTAAGGTGCAGTCTTATCTTCCTATTATTAAAATATTTACCTGTCCCAGTATTTATTAAACCATAATTATGTTGTTTACTTACAAAGTAGAACATGTGTACTGATAGATCTAAATTAGTATTTTGTTCATTCATAGTTATTATTGAATGGAATTTTACTGGTTTCCAGTGTCTGTGTACTACGATATTTGTTTTAATTTATTTTCAAGTTTAGGGATTTCAAAAATACCTATATAATTTTATAATAACGATTGATAAACAACTGACGGCCGATGGGGCAAAAAGGACGCAACGTAGGACGTCCACCTACAAGGTGGAGCGACGGCCTAATAAAGTTCGCAGGAAGCCGCTGGATGCAGGTTGCTTCCAACCGGCCTATTTGGAAATCATCGGGGGAGGCCTATGTTCAGCAGTGGATGTCCTATGGCTGAAATGATGATGATGATGATTGATAAAGATGTTGCATTTCACGAACGGGCTTCAATCATTCCTATTTATAGGTACCATATTACAATGGCATAAGAGTCGCACGCTCGTGAATACCAGTTTCTTTAAGACGCCGATATATTATGTCAGTGGCCTAGAGTGGTTAGTTTGCGTGTTCTGTGCTGAGCTCACGCAACGCGTCGTACGTCCAGCCAGTAATAGGACTCTCCCCAGTGGCGGATTTGTAGTCTTGGCTCCCTAGGCCCCAGGCCATGTAGTAAGTATCTGCCACCCCTTTCTCAGCACCCATCATATAGATTACATACCTAATGAATTTACTTTATTGCCAACTAGTATCGAAATTGGTTCAGAAATTTAGTTGACTATGAGTCTGGTTGGTGCCGCGAAATTACCCACGGGCGATTTTTTTTCGCGCACTGGTTAGGGCCGAGAGTTGAAAATCCAAAAGTGCGTTTTTTGGACGCTCTGGGATGCACTCCGTTGGATTGCCAATGCTCGAATCAACACAGACAGTTGAAAATCGTAGTGAAGCTTCAACTTACTAGGAATCGCTGGCAAAAGTGGCATAGCAATTAAGAGAAGAAAAATTACGAGCTCGAGTATATTTATCTGTCTTCAAAGATATAAATGTTGTCAACATTAAAACAACATGTTTGTTACAGTGAAGTGTTAGAAGGACTAGAGCTACGGCCGGGGCTCTCGTTCCTGAACATTGGCTCCGGCACTGGCTACTTCAGCACGCTGGTGGGGCTGATCATCGGGCCCGCCGGCATCAACCACGGCATCGAGGTGCACCCCTATGTTCTGGAGTACGCCGTCAAGAAACTCGGACAGTTCATAGAGAACTCTCCCACTTTGGATGAGTTTGAATTCTGTGAACCTAGGTTTTATGGTGGTAAGTAGTATACAAAATAAACACTTCTACAATTAGTAAATACTGCTA
This sequence comes from Xanthia togata, assembly GCA_963853775.1. NCBI lineage: Eukaryota > Metazoa > Arthropoda > Insecta > Lepidoptera > Noctuidae > Xanthia > Xanthia togata. The sequence goes on along the minus strand of OY970802.1, from coordinate 1,702,150 downwards.
CAATTTTATCCGAATAACATTGGCCTATTCTAATAGATGCTACTCGTAATATTTTGGACTCTGAAACTGTAAAAAATAAGTGACTTGAAACTTAGTAACTCTTGTACAGTCTTACTGTACTTCAAAGATTCAGACTGTTCTGAATCTTCGTCAAAATCCCACAAATGACAAGCGTTTACGGTTCCGACCGGACGACCGATTCAGAGTTTCCGTTGCAAAGGACATACGTAAAGGTGTAGAATCCAGATAATCCAGCCGCATCTGTTAAGCCTAGAAAGACATACCAACGAAGTAGCATATAAATCATCCAGTCGTGTTCCAGGTCGCAGAAGTTCTGAACAAAATCAGGACGTTCAATAAAGTACACAAAGTTGGGCTGCAACTAGTCGGACGGCACGGCGTGCGACCGGTTACGATACTTTACTTGTACGTTGTAGCCCCTGACCGTGGCGTAGTGCGCGAGGTCCCTGGCCGAATTTCACATGAAAATGAACGCGTTCAGCAAGTCTATAACCGCGTTCAAGAACTACCACTGGCCGGCCAGATCACCAGATATGACGGCGCCTACCGACTCTTTTTGAAATCTTGCGTTTTTACCACAACAAACCACAAACCAAGCCAGCATTGAAGAAAAAGTCACCAATTGGGAGGTTGTTTTGCGAGCAACAATTCAAAATGCGTACAACAAGCACAAATTTGCACCAACCCAAGAGATGGTCATTTAACCAATACCATTTTCATAAATTTTACACCTTTAAATAAACTTTCCGTGGAAACAGAGCCAATATTTTTTTAATTTCAACTAAATACACATTTAGACATTACTTTTGCCCCACCTTGTGTTTGTATGGAATCTTGACACTGAAAGGTCTTGAACGCGGTTATTTTTATTTTTTTTTATTTTATTTTTTATATGGGTGTTATGATGGCGTTCAGTTTCATTGGTGATATTGGTCCTAAAATTCTGTTTCTATTTGAGGTAATGGATTGAGCATCCCCCCGCTCACGACGCCGTACGACCGCCTGTACTGCGGAGCCGGCTGCCCCGAGCAGTACCAGAACTATTTCAAACAACTCATAAAGGTAGGCCTTAGCCATCGCAACCTGCTAACATGAAAATTGCATTTTTTTGTTATACACAGAACAGAACTATCCTTTTCTATATAGGTAGCTCATAGCATCGGATATAAATAGTTGTATTTATTAGATGCTGGAGAGGTAGTGGAGTATAATTTATTTTGTTTTTTTTTTTCAACCAATCGGATCTCTTTCAGTTCGCACTTTCGCTATTTCGGCATAGAAACATGGCTACGAGTACGCTTCAAGGAAATATGACTTATTCGAATTCTTATAAATTAAATTTGATTTTATTCATGTTAGCAGGGCTGTCTCACTCCTCGGTCTAGGTTAGGACACTGCCGGTCCTGCAGGTGGAACACAATGGGGCTCCATGCGACTAACGCACGTATGTACGTACTGTGCGTATGTATTTGCGTAAGTTCTGTTGGTAATACAGAATGAGCGGTTTCACGATAACTTTAAGGTTCATTATCGCTTCCGCGGAACGAGTTTTGGGTATGATTTAACTAACAGAATTTTATTGGGATGAATCTTACGTTACAACTTTTTGGTTCTGTGATGTAAGCATCTACATATTATTATAATAACGACTAGAATCATCAAGGGGTTATAGGTAGGTAGGGTGATTGATATAGCTACCATTTTTTTTTTAATCTCGCTTTTTTTTTAGATATTATTAATATAAAAAATAAGAAGACAAGGCTTACTGTGGTGATATGTTCCCCTCAAGGTGGGAGGTGTCCTGGTGATGCCACTCAATGACAACCTGGTGCAGATCAAGCGCACTTCGGTGGACACCTGGAACTGCCGCAGTCTCCTCAACGTGTCCTTCGCGACCCTCAGGGTGCCCACCAAGGAGGATCCCAAAGAATTCTCCAAACCAAGTGAGATACTTTCAGAGAAGAAGTTGTTGTAGTGTTTGTTGAAGTGTTCACTTGCCTTACTTACGTCGCCTTATACAATGGGCGATGTTTTCGCAAGAATCTGCAATAGGCCGAGGGGGGCTGGGGGGACACGTGACCCTTTAAACGGTTCAAGTAAACTGGTCTTAATGCATATGTATCAAGACATTGCTTCATTGATGAACGCTGAAGAAATACCTACTATATCTTCAGCAGCAGTGGCGCAACTACTTAGGTTCAAAGTGGTTCATTGAGCTCGTACTCAGGCCCAGAAGTCTGCTAAGGCAATAGTCAAAAGAAAATCTATTCTATCCGAGGCAGGGTGCTGAAATTGTATTATATTTTATAGTTATTCTTATATGACTTTGAAAAAGAATGAATCCCAAAAACAACATAGTGCAATACAAGATATGGAAGACACTTCTTATCTGACTAGCCCATGCGCCCCTCCGAGAAATAAATCCTGGATCCGCCCTTGTGGATAATAATACCATAAATAATACTGTTTATTTCTGAATTGACTCGCTCACACACACCTTACTTTGAGCTCACAGTTACTACTTTGCCACAAAGGTTAGCGCAGACTGGGACAGACGCGCCGCAACGCAACGCATTGCAAAAATTCTCCTTCATCACTTTAAACAAACATTTTCTATAAACCGACGCACACGTACACTACAGGCGGGCCGCACCGCACTTTTTTGCATGAAAATGCGTCGCGTTTGGCTCACCGGTCCTACGAGAATTGGTCTCCGGCTTGACTCGGTATGTCCCCCGCAGTCAACCTGGACGAGCAGTGCCCGGCGCGCCTGCAGCTGCTGGCGCGCGCCGTGGTGCGGCGCTGCATGCGCGCGGGGCTGCTGGCGCGCCACCCGCGCCTGCGCGAGCCGCCGCCGCGCCGCCCGCAGCCCGCCAACTCCTGCCCGCGGCGCATCTGCATACCCATCGAGGACGACAGCGACGTTGGTACGTACTGGTTCTAAATAAACATGTGTCTTGATTGACTATATCGGAATGGCTAGCGAGAAATACGTAACTAAAACGTTACGCACCTGATATACTTTACTTGCTAAAATTGCTCCTCCCGCCTAATGACAGAGGGGCTACATATACTTACAGAAGGGCTGAACGCGCTGCACGACTTGGACCACGTGAACGGCGCCAACGAGATGAACGCGCTGTTGAGCCTCGTGCTCAGCATGGGACAGAACCGCGTCGCCGGCGCGCTGCGATTTGACTCGCTTGACTCGCCCTCAGACTCCGAAGACGACGATGACGACAACGACGGAGGTGGTGGAGGTGGCAGCGAAGGTGGAGGCGGGGGTGGAGGTGGAGGTGGAGACGGGGGTGGGGGCGGAGGCGGAGATGGGGGCGGAGGCGGAGACGGCGGCGGCGGCGGTGACGACAGTGGAGGCGACCGGCCCGCGCGCCCGCCCCGCCCGCCGCGCGCGGAGCGGCCCTACGTGCGGACGCTCCGCGTGGAGCGGCCCGCGCGCGCCGAGCGGGTCATCCGCATGGAGCGCGCCGCGGCCTTCGCCAACCCCAACGGCAACGTGACGGAGCACCTGCCGGAGCCCGACCCCAGCATGAAGCCCACGCGCGCGTGCCGCGGCCTGCTCACGTTCGAGTTCCAGGACGACCACCGCAACTTGCCGCGCCCGGCCGCGCGCGCCGACGCGCCCGCCGCGCCCCCTGCCGCCGGCACCTCCGGCACCTCCAACACCTCCGACACCTCCAACACCTCCGGCAACTCCGACGACTCCTCCAAGACGGACGATAGCGCCCAGTTGGACCCTCTCAAAGTGCCGGCTGAAGTGGAAATATATCTGGGCAAAGAGGTTCCGGGCACGTCCCGCGACATGGACTGGGAGGGCACGGTGATCGCGGCGAAGGAGTCTTCTAGTGAGGAGGAGACCACGGAGACGTCGAAGGAGCAGAAGAGGAAGAAATTGGACAGCGGCATCGGCGAGGGCACCACCACGTCGAGCAGCTCGTCGCCGGCCAAGTCAGAGTCCGCGGTGTCTGAGCCGGACGTCATCACGCTGAGTGACTTGGAGAACGACCCCAATCTAGATGGAGGTAAGACTCGCTCCGCATGTGTAATGGTCGTTGACGAAGAGTAGTCTTTTATATCTTCGCCAGTTTTCAAGTTTTTCCTTTCAAAATTCAAGTCATTTATTGAAACAAGGCTGAGAATCAGCACTTTTCGAATATCAAAACTCCATAAGAAAGTCCGCACTTCACCACTTCCTAGCGCTTTAGCTGGAAAAAATAAGTGGCGCAACAAACTCCCCAACAGGTCAGTCAGTCTGTCAGTTTATCCAGTCAGGACACATAGTACCTGTTGAAGCTATGGCACTGAACAGACTATTGCATAGATAACCATATTTAATTACTTGATAACAAAAAATCTGATCCCTATGGCTTATAGAATCACTAGTGTTTTGTGTCTGTCCGTCTGTCACACACAGCCAATTTGCTCTGAATCTAATGGACCGATTAAGTTGGAAATTTGATACACATTATGTATTTCTGTGACCCAAACACGGGCGTGTACCGTAAATAAATGAATTTTGAATATGGGGGTCCCGGGTCACTTCTGTGGGGCAACTAAGAAAATTTAAAAAAAGTTTTGCTAACTGTACCGTGTGAGTCAAATGAAAGAGCTTGTTGTGAAGATTTCAAGTTTAAAAAATATATTTTATATAAATATTTTTAAATATAATTAAGAAAATTTTCCATTCTGAATAAAATATATATAGAGAATGGTTCTTAAATTACAGGAAAACCTATAAGAAGTCTATAATTAAAACGACATGGTAAATCTCTCAATATTGTGCGTACAAACTTACATTTGCAGATGGAATGTATGGGGAACATGTTTTTTCAACTACAATGTTAAGTTTGTTCTTGGGATAAATTCATCCCAACTACGGAACCTTTCATTGTGCGTGGTCCGACATGCACTTGACCGGTTTTTTTTTAATGTATTGTCAGAGTGTGTCACTGTCAGCATCACATTTTTAATTCTGTCTGACATGTAAATAAGAGGGCTGGAAGTCATTATTTATTGACACTACGACCGACGCCGACGCACAGACTGGTAAAACGACCAAAGACTTGGCCAAAAATATTTTGTTTCTTTTTCTTTATCAGATGGCCCATGACGAGAAATGATATTTTTCATAAAAAAATATAATTTTGAAGATATTTGGAGGAGAAAAAAAATAATTAAATAGTGTTTTTTTATTGTAGGTACTAAGAACGAATAAAATATACGTTGAAATACAGAGAAACTATGACTTCTTCAATTCTAGATTTACAAAAATTAACAAAAAAAAACTTAAAAATTAAATAAAACTGACTTGATTGTTTTGAAAAGTTCGTCATTTTTTTCAGCAGGGCCTTTTGTCACTTCCACTAACTTCTTGTCCAAATCTTGGAGCTTTCCGTCAAGCAATCGCTGCGGACTAGCTGTAACTAATTCATGAAGTTCTTTCCTAGTCATAGATTATGACACAATGTAGAGTCTGAAACAAACAAAAATAATTGTTAGAAAATCGCGGGTAAAGAGACAGTTTTCAGAGTTAAAATTATCTTATATGTGAATATATGTCAATGTTTTTGCTACCTAGTATAATTGCACATATCCTCTAGTTTATTGAAATATTACCTATTATGATGCAGTTGCGATGAGTTGCACATATTTAAAAACACGAATTTATCAAAAATTTAAGGAAAAATTCAATATTTTTAAGCATGTTGATATACTGCAAAGTAGGTCATGAATAAAGCTCTCATAATAAATAAAACGGATCATAGAATGTAGTTCATACCTTGATTGATAGAATCCATAGCACTTTTTGTATCTTGAATCACTTTGCACATAAACTATGGCACGGAGAAATAATGTTTTTTTAGAGTTGCCGCGAACAGAGACGAGTGTTGTCAACAAGCGCTAAGTTCCGACTGCCCGGCCGTGTAGCGGACGGGGACTTGGAATACGGTAGAGATTTTACCTAGTGACGCGTGACCTTTTATGGGGTTAAGTTTGAAGTCTAGTAGACCATTTTGAGAAATTTGATTAATGGCCAGGTTTTGAGTCGTTTTACCAGTCTGTGTGACGCAATATTTATTGCTGAGCAGATAAAGGTGGAGAATATTTTTTGGTCATCATATATTCTGTGCTCACCTTAAGGGGCTGGCGCATGAGTATTTTCTGCATATAGCTCCCAAATATATATTTTGAATAAACGGACATGAACTACGCATGCTCCGCCGGCCCCTTAGGATATTCAACGAACAGTCTCATGAAAATCTATCCATTTAGATTTGGTTTGGTTTCCGATGACTAATAGAAGCGTGCGCGCGGTCAGGTCGGTACATGCAGAAGCGGCGGCGCGTGCGCGCGGACTCGTCGTCCTCGGGCGCCGCCAGCTCGCCGTCGGCGGCCGGGCGCCGGCGCAGCAAGCGGCGCGCGCGCGCCCGCCCCGCGCGCCGCGCCGGCGCCGACGCGCGCCGCGTGCGCCTGTCCATCCTCATGAAGCGCGGCGTCAAGGTATGCACCGGCTGTTATAGTTTTGAATGCCACACGGCAGTTATCTACTCATTCTGTACGTCGGACAGAAACAGAGGTTTAACACACATTTGAAACATTTTCGTGTTAAAAACGTTGGAACTTTGACCTTCAATATCTCCGTAACTAGACGGTTCCCAGGCATGGTCCAGTACAAAAACAAAAAAAAACTCGGCTTCGTAAAGCGCCTTTTTACACCCGTTATTATAATATTGTTTCATATGTGTGTCGAATTTGTGCAGCATAATCATTTTTACTTAATTTCTTTAAGGAGCTGCCGTTGCCGTACGCACTGAAGAAGTATGTCAACCTCGGGCGCTGCTTCGAGTTCTAAGTCGATAGAGATGTCTTAGCTGAGCAGCGCGTCGCTATCTTAACCGGGTGCCTACGATGTCTTAATATGACGCGTGTGCTCACGCAGTTTTGGGTAAAGCAACGTACTGCCCAGAACAGAAGGCCCGAAATCAAAATCAACCGTTTTCTTGTGAGAAATTATAATTCGCTGTAACATGTGTTCATAAATCTTGAATTTCAAAAAAAGAATTGAACGACTTACAGATTACTTATTGATTGAATCTGACTTTTATACACACATTTGTTAGGTATATTATAAATTGTCATGAAAAAATATCTGGAACGAATAATATATGCAAGCACTATGTTCGCCCGTGTGTTCGTCTTGCAAACAACTACTCTCTCCAGTCATGGCTTCCAACACAACTTAAAAGTCAACAGAATCGGATGGCTAATAAAACCTGCGTATTTTATTTTTGTCGATTTGATATCGATTCGGTTTGACTAGGCGGTACATTCTAAAATAGATTCACGCAGTTCTTAAAAATCTAAAATAAGTAGCTATACAAGAATATATTCCGGAGGATGGGTCCTGTACGGTCGTGCATAATTGTATTAGATTTTACTTTAATAACTGGCCATCTGTATTAACACTCTTAATTGGTAGACGGTACTGAACGAGACACAATAGAAGTTTTATTGTTATTACGCCTGGGGGCATTTAGTGTCCCACAGTGTTAAAACCAGTACCCTAATTACGTAATACACGATCAATCGGAATTTGAATAGTTTTGAAACAAATGGCTAATCCATCGCATCATAACTTCGAAAAAAAAATCTGCTCAACAACGTAAATAACGCAATGAATTTTGTTAAACTGTCAAAATTAAACAAATTTGTCGTAATCGTTTACGAACATGTGTTGCGTAATTAGATAGCTGTATTCCGAAAAATCGTGTGATGTATTCCGAACAAGTGAATAATGAAGAACTAATTCGATTTTATCTACAGAATGATAATTTTCTAGTTTACGTTATACTATGATAAACACGGTACACGTTATAGACACACTAAGTAACCTGTGTCACGTCACCGTACAGATCTGCTCAGTCATTAAATGTCCCATGTATACACCGTATTTTATCAATCTATCTATCTATAAAGTCATAAATGTTTTAGAGCCATATACAGTTTAATATTAGTTTTATCTCTCGTTAATTTGTATACACGTAAGTTACCCTCTAAACCATAGGCAAAAATAACCACACTGACTGTACATCATAGTGTTACCATCATTAAATAAAAAGGTGGCTAAAAGGAACAGGACTAACATTAAAAAGTTACAAGCCAGTTGCTCGACCTTTTTCAGTGTAACCTTTTTAAATGTAAATGACCTTCATGTAGGCTAAGTTCCGCGACTGCCATCTGGGTGTTAATGTCAGCTTCCAATTTCAAAATTAACCGCCATTTTGTTGTACGCGGCCGAGACTGGAGGTCAATAATTGACGATCACAAAATCTAATCATGCTGTCAAGCAGAACAGCTCTAACGCCCCAACATTTTTGTCTCAAGTAAAGGCCATTTGCCATGACTGACATCTGCCATGTTGTACAAGATTTTCACTATATAGGAAATCACCATTTATCAGACAACAAAGTTTTCCTTTGGAAATTAAATTCCTTGTAACTAAATATATAATCTAAGAAAAATATTTCTGGCGAGTATAGTTGCAACTCGTAAGCACATACTAGTCTCTGCCGAGTGCAATGAAAAATAGACTTTATCAACATTTTCTACGCCGTTCCTTGGCGAGTACTGCAGTTATCGTAGATTAGTTTATTATTAAGACTGTCGGTGCGCTGACGTTCAAATGGTCGGAGAACGCCACAGAGAACTTTGTGCGAACTTGTCTCATCTGAGGTATACATATTTATTCGTACCCTTTTTTAATATATTATTTACCTTACCTATTATTTACGAATAAAACAAATGTGTTTTGCGCATTGGTTTTATTTGCGCGTCTATTTCTTTTGCTGACCTAGTGAACTTCGCGCATCTTTTCTGTTTTGCGCATTCACTGCGTTTGCGCATCCCCTGCATTTTACGCAACTACTGCGTGCGCGCTTCTGTTACTGATCAAGTAGGCAGTGAGTTCACATTCTTCTCAGAAAGGGATCCTTAAATATCTATTGGAGTGGTTTTATACCAACCCGAAGACTTGTATATATTAATTTTGTTACAACGACGATTTTGTCGGGTTTTTATTATATCCGACAAATCGCAACTAGTCAGTGTTTAGTACCTTCGTCTCGTGCCGCGGCGAGACCATTTGAACGCAGCGCATAATATTATATTGTGTCGTAGTAAATACTTCAAGTTTGGTCGGATACGGCGCTGTTACTGTACACGAGCTCTCAAATTATTTGACAGATTATGGTGTTTGTTATTTATTATGTTCAGAAGGTTCGTCTTTATGTTCAGAATAGAGTGTTGACGTATCTTGGTAAATAATTCTTTGTATAAAGTTGTAATGAATTCAATTGAAAATGTATTGATTTTCATCAAGTCATAAACACTTTCATAAAGTGTGTTAGGCCCCTGCCTCGAATTTTGCGGGCAGCGGGGCGGCGGCGGCGCGGGAGCGGCAGGATCTTATGCGTAAAATCAAATGGACCGGTTCTCGAAAACAGCGGCGCGGGGGCGGGCAACGAGCGGTGCACTCCAGTCAAGCGGTGACCGCCCGCGCCGCCGCCGCCGCCGCCCCGCTGCCCGCAAAATTCGAGGCAGAGGCCTTATAGATAAAATGTTACCAATTTAAACGCCATTAACTGTAGTATTGTTATTATTTGATAATTTATTTGTGCACTATCAATATGAATTGGAGTGCAAAACAGATCTTCTATAAAGAAGTATAAAATATATTTATAATAAATAATAATATTCATTAGATCAATGTATTGCTGTTTCGTTCGACATGGGTAATTCATTATGCAACGAAGTTCCTTAAAGCGGCTTGCGGTAGGACTTGTGCTAGAAACCGTCACATAGGAAAAAGCGTAATGCCCGCCCCCTCCATGCGACTCTCTATCTCTCGGTCTCTTTCTATTATATACGAGTGTGTGCGTGCGTAGCTTCGTTCCTGACGGGGCCGGGAGTCCCCGACCGCACACGTTCGTACGATAGTATTTGCATGAAACAAATGTGTTGTTTCATAAATAACGCACTACTACAGTCATTCAGACTGTAAAATGGTGCTTTGATTGAATCCTGTCGGTACTTTTGATTGATTGCCGAACTGCCTACGTCTGATTACTGCCAATATCGAGTGCGTTGTTTACTGTTAATGTTGAATTCTTTAATAATCGTATGATACTGGCAGGTAAGGAAATTCTTTACAAAAATTTAAGCGTCATATTCAACCAAAGTTGATTATTTTTATCGACTTAGGCTGGGTGCACACTCTCCTGTTATAGTTATGTTTTAAATACTTATGAGTGAGAAATAGAGGTGTAGTAGATGATTTTAATAAAATTGTAACAGCAGTAGTGTGTTGCCAGCTTTGGGGAAGTTATGATAAATGTTTATACGATATTAATTTTGGTGTACATAATAATGTCTTTTGTTTTTGTTGCTAGTAATATTAATTATAATGATTTTATTATGATGAGCGTTTTTTTATTTCGTAGCAGTAATTCCTATTATTTGTACTAATAAAAAAATTGGTAATTAACCATATGAGAAACAGAATATAATATTACCTACCTTAAACACAGATTGTAATATTACTTATCATTACATAAACAGATTATAATATTAATTTCTTGAAATTTACTAATTAGTTGATTTGATTTTTAATTGACCGTTTATAATAAAGTGGTCCTAATAAAGGTCAATTAAAATGGAGTTTGAACTTTGTCATGCATGACATTGAGTTTGTGTTCACAAAACTTGACAATTATCTGAGATTCTGAATTCTAATATTCGATATTTTAACACATCACTAGGGATATGTGTGGTGGGAGGGTTGTCGTTTCAATGAGCTCACCAAAGTAAAGGCATAATACGTTTATTGTCATGTACACATCGTAGCCTGCTAACATCTATGTCTTAAATAAATACGTTACGTTAGGTGAGTATTGCGCGGTGGGTGCTTACAGAAGGCGTATTTACATTATCCTATATTTTATTAATATTCTGTACACTGCTGATAAAGTTGTCTGTTATGGTCTCATTTGTGGCAATTTTTACTTAAAATACAATAATTTTGGCTAGCAATTTGTAACTCTGTAGATCAAATAGAAATATCTAAATTCAAGTTTGTTTAATGAAAATGTAAGACTAATTTTATTTTCAGCCTCGTTTTTGCCATTTATTCTAATCATTAGTCTACTTAACCTTCCGCTGGATAGGTGCTAGCACCATTTGCCAGTCCTACCATTTATTCTTACTGGCATGTGCGTGTTCTCAGGGTACAGGTCATCAGCCGCCGGGGCCTCACAGGCGGTCAGGCCATTGAGGTGCTTCCTCGGTGGGCGTGGCGTGGCTCGGCCCGCGTCGCGGATCCTCTCTCGCGCCCACTTGTCGGCCGCGTGCGTCCTCTTCACCGGCCTCTTGCCACACTCCATGTCAATGTGCTTCGCCTCAGAAGCAGGCCGACTTGGCGTCTCGGATTCACTGCCGTTTATCAAAGAATGCGCGCTCTTTGCTTTGTGAAGGGAAAGTCGCAAAGGTTTCCGTGGAGGTGTTGGTCGTGACTTCACGTCGCTGTCTTTCCTATCTTCGTTCTTCTTGTAATGACTCATCCGGGAACAAGTCTCGGAGCCATAGTCTATCCTTGGCGAGCTGCTGTACATGTCGCCGTTAGGAAAGTCTGACTCTGATTCAAATTCTGAAGACTTAGCACTTCGCGAGTGTAGTTTGGATGTTCTTCTGCTGGATTTGTGAGCGTTCTCTAAGACTTTTCCGTCTATTCTATGATACATGTAATGTCTTTCAGATTCGAGCTGAATGTCTTCTGAGCTGTCGTTTTTCTTCATTTTTCTTAGACGTTGAGACCGCTTCAGTTGCTCAATGATTGAAAGAGTTTTCCTCTCTGCCCAGTTAGTCTTCTTGATACTTTCTTCTATTCTGTCAGCTGCTTTCTTTATCTCGTAATGTCTTGGATCAACACTGGCGGTGCAGTGCGTGTCGCGCATGTCCAAGTCGCTGTCTGACCGGAAGTAATCCTCACACTTAGACCGGCTCAGTCTCTCGTTCTTCATTCGTTGTTTCTCTATGTGTCTTTGGTTCCTCTCGATCATGCGTATCGCTGCGTCGGTCTCGGCGCTGTAGTCGATCCCTCCATGAATGCAGTGATGGGAGAGAGAGTGACGCATTCGTTCGGCTTTGTGTTCGAGGCTGTGGGAGCTGTGCGACCTGTGGTTCAGGGGTGGTGAAGCTCTGGGGGAGATAGCCGCTCTGGAAGATGCTCCTGAAGCGTTTGACCTCGGTCTAATCATTGGTAGATTATTCTCCACGCCGTCAAGTCCCGGTAGTTTGGCGACGATGGCAGTAATGTCTGGTCCTTTCTGGAACACCTGCACCTCAGACTTGGGACTGGGCTTCTGATGCGGTTCCGTCGTGATGTTGATGTTGGTGACGTTCTTCTTCGTCTTGTTCACTGTTATGCAGCTGTCGTTACTGCTCACTGAATGTAGCTGAAAAGAAGAAAACAAAAGAAGTGTTAGTTGAAGTACAGCATGTTCTAGGGACCAAAGATAAATAATATTTATTTTTAAAAATGAGTTCCCCATAGTTACCTGCGGATGTCTGCTGAGCAGTTCGGCGACCTGTTCCTCGAGGTAGGAGATGCGGTGCGTCAGCCTGGTGTTGTCGGAGCGGAGCCCTTCCTTCGCCTTCTCGGCATCATCTGCAGCAGATCTCAGGGCGCCTAACTCCGCTCGTAATGATGCTGCTTCGTTCTAAAATAGTAAATCAAGAATGCGTCAAAATAGAGTTTCTTCACAGCCTGGCCAGCTGTGTGGAAAGTGTCGCCCTTTCAGAGTTATCAATGAATGCCTAGCGCATAATGTAATGGTTAGCGGGCCTGATAACCCTAGCACTTTGTCTTTCTTCTCTCTCGTATCACGAGCTATACGAAATTAGTTGACCGAAAACTTTTTGGGTACGTAGTTTAATATTATCATTTGTTCGTGCTCTCGTATTCCTACATCCTGAAATAACTCCTCATAAATTATACCCAACGTTCATATGCACCTGTGTGAAGCCGTTGGGTGGTTGCGGCGCCTGCGCGGAGCCGGTGCTGCGCAGGAGCACGAGGCGCGCCGGGTTTGCTGCACTCGTGGCGCGCTGCAGGTCCTCCTGGCTGCGGCATGCTAACACTGATGTGCCGTTCACTTCTATTAGTCTGTGGAACAATAAAAAACAATGCAATCAGCAAGTAAAATTATTAATTATGTTATGAGATGAGATTCTGGGACAGCTAGTCAGTCAGTTTGTGTAACAATATGTAGGTTTAAAAGTGTCCATGGAGTTTCTTTCCCATCATTCCCCATAGGAACCTACTACGCTTTGGAATGGGTAACTAGCTTCATCTATCCGACTAACCGACTTCTTGAAAATTCAAAAGTGCCTGTAATTGGTTTAATTGAAATACTTACTTGCTTAGAGTTTGAGTCACTGTGAGATAATGAATTAGTTTTTTTTGCGGCATCTATGTATACCTGCTTACCTTCACATCTTGCCATCAAAAAGTATTGCAAATTGCTTAAAATTATGTCCTTACTGCTGTTGAAACACGCACATTCTATTTCCATGAAAATTACTTTCACGGTAACTGTGAACGGCACACTATACCTACTCAGTAGCGTGTATCCACCGAATTAACACATTTGATTCGTTATAATTGGTTAATTGTGTACTTAAGTTGCAAACTATCGCCAATTTCACTATGCTTAGGTGTATACCTACTTGTAGGCATTTTTAAACTTATTGCTTTCTAACTGCGTATGTTACGGTTCGATAAGTTGTTCCTGCTTCGGAGTTGGTACATTATTTTGGTGGATGTACATTTTTGTTGCTTGGTATATACCACCTTGGGCACATTACCTATCAATCAAACATCAATTTGCCTAGCCTATTCCCCACTATGGTCGTCTGACCGGATGCAGCTGAATACCTGCCATATTTTACACACGTTATCTGCTACGTCACCTCATTATACGTTCTTGCTGAAACTATAATTACGGCTAAACTGATTTTTTTATTATGTTCCTCACTGTGTACTTACGTGTGGGTTCTGCTAAAAAGTAGTGCATGATAAAGCCATGCTTTTCTCCTACAGTGACTGTGAAGAGCATATCTAGAGCTTATAAAGTAGTAGTTACCTACTTCACGCACGCTACGCACAATGTTTGCCAAATAGGGAGTTAAGCACGTCCTTCAATATCTGCTCTTTGTGACAACGAATTACAATGTGTTGGATCATTTAGCTCCCTTAAAAATGGTTGAGCTGAATGGTGCTGATCCATGCGTCATGTTCGTGAACGGGCGCCGTCAGTTGGGACTGGTCATCTCTTAGCTGCCATGGCTTATTTTAATTTATTTTAAGTTTTTGATTGATTCTTTATTTTTTTCTTTTTATTACGGACGCTTTTACGAACGTGCACGTCTTTCTACATTGTTCTTACATGCATAATTTCAAAATGAATGATGTAACCAATATTTTGTATCAAATTTTTTATTTAAAAGAGTGTCCGTGGAGTTTCTTGCCCGTTCTTCTCCATAGGTACCTACTACGCTTTGGAAAGGGCAACTAGCTTCATATTTTTGACTGACCGACCCCTTGACAATTCAAAAGTGCCTGTAAATGATTTAATTGAAATAAATGCTTTGAGTTTGAACGTTCCTGAATAATAATTGTTAAACTCTTAGACAACTTATCTATCAATATGAAACTATTAAAGCCTCTAAGCGAAACATTAATAAGGTCTATTATAGCATTAACAAGAATAATGTTCGATTGACAAATGCGCAAGAGTGGACGGTTGTTAAGATCGATAAATCGTGTAGTATTAATCGTTCGAGTCCTTTTACGTCACGTCAGAGCAATTCAAATGCATATATAAATATTTATTATTATTGCCCCTGGGCTGGGGGCCCAGGGGCAATAATAATAGGGGTAACTACATTCTCTGAGGGCTTTCCTAGGATTGAAAATGCTGTTAGATGCTGAGAAGTAAAACTTGATTGATTATATTGATCTCGAGTTTTATAAATAAGAACAATCAATTAAATGGGCGTAGGTAGGTATAGCAGTTACCTTTTAGCACATGCAGTGCAGGCATGCATGGTAAAGACGAAGTTCTGGCGATCCTACCATCTTGATCTGCGTGCTTGATGCCTTTAATTATTTATATAAATAACATGTTAGCATTCAAGATGCCAACTATAATAAGTATCTGATTTTATTAACAAAATCATGAAGATCAGAACTAGTTATCGACAGCTCGTCAATTACAACACTTGTCGACTGATTAGCATAGTAGGAGGAGCAACTACTTGACATGTAAGATGGTAATGATTTCCAGATCCGCGATTAGATCGATAAGTGATTCATTCAGGTTCCTCTTCTTTTTTCGTCCCAAAGGAACTAGTATTGCGCTCATTGGTCAAGAGCTTACCATAATTAAATAATTCTACGTGAGATTAATTTAACGAAAGTTTTTTTTTACTAAGTTATCTAATTGTAGAATGTCATCTAGGGGAAGCCCGGGCAAGAAGCATAGTGCGGGCAAAAAGAATAACTGTTTTTTCCATAAATCTATAATAGATGGCGCTTTGATATATTTTATAGTCGTGCCTCGTGCGACCGGCGACGTCATGACAGTGCAACCAAAACAATACGCGAGTGCATTTGTTGTCAAAAGAAAAAAAAAGAAATATCGTTGTTTTGTTACGATTTGTGTGAAGGTTTGTACATTCAGTTTTTGTATTAGTCATTAGTTATCTATGAAATGTTTTACTTATCCAATTGCACGTTTATTTAAGTATTATTTGTGACCGTTACTTTTTGTTTACCTACTAATATTATTTCAAGTTTTGACTTGATTCTAATATATGAGCGTGCTGGGCAAAATGGATAAGGGCATAACGGATAGGTATCCGTTTTACCCGTTTAGTTACTTTATTATCTCTTTAATAAGTAACAAATATTTTAACAGTATTTTGATAACTTTAATTATAGGTAGGGTATTTTAAATTCAATTTCAACGTAAATTTATAAATATTATGACGACTTTTTGTTTTAGATGGTGTTTAATTATAAACGCAAAACTAATCGAGCAGCATGGTCAGAAGAAACACTCGATAGAGCGATAAGAGCTGTAAAAGATGAAGGACAATCTATAAATTCAACTGCAAAGAAGTTTGGAATTCCGTTTACAACTTTGCAGAGACATGTGAAGACCGGGAATAAGTCAAAGAAATTGGGTAGGTTCACATCAGTTTTTAGTCCAGAACAAGAGGAAGAGCTGTGTTTGTATCTTAAAAAATTGGATAGTTTATTTTTTGGTCTTACTCGTTCAGATTTTTTAGAATTAGTGTATGATTATGCATCAAGAAATCATATTTCTCATCCATTTAAAAATGGAAAAGCTGGAGACGACTGGTTTTCTGGTTTCAAGCGTCGACACTCAGAAATTGTACTAAGAGCGCCAGAGCCAACATCTTTAGCGAGAACAAGAGGCTTCAATAAGCCACAGGTGGAGTTATTTTATTCCAATTATTGGAGTCTAATAGAAAAATACAATTTTGATGCAACTACAATATATAATATGGACGAGACCGGAATAAAGAGCAGTACATCTAAACCACCCAAGGTTTTGTCTATTAAAGGCAAAAGGCAAGTCGGAGTAATATGCAGTGCAGAAAGGGGGCAATTAACCACTGTCATATGTTGTTGTAATGCAGCTGGAACGTTTGTTCCACCCTTTTTCATATTTGCGCGCAAACGTATGCAAGAACGACTTCTAGATAATGCCCCACCAGGCTCACAAGCCACCGTGACTGACAACGGTTGGATAAATGGAGAAGCTTTTATGAATTGGTTGCAATATTTTGTTGAGAAGGTTCGTCCAAGCGAAAATAGAAAAGTTTTATTACTGCTCGACAATCACGAGTCGCATAAATTTTATCCAGCCTTGGAATTCGCATCAAAAAACCACATCATCTTTTTGTCATTTGCCCCACACACAACTGATCGGATGCAGCCTCTAGATGTGGCTGTGTATGGACCCCTCAAAAAATATTTTGAACAAGAGTTGAATACCTTTCAAAAAATGCACCCAGGCCGTATTGTAAACCAGTACGATATGGCAAAACTATTTGGGGGAGCGTACGCCAAAAGTGCTTCGGTCCAGAATGCAGTTAATGGGTTTAGAAAACCGGGAATTTGGCCTTATGATCCAAATATTTTTGGGGACGAAGATTACGCTCCATCAACGATGACCGACCGTCCTTTTCCTGAACCACCTTCTACTATGACTGAAGTTCCTGTAAATGATGCACCATCGACAGTGAGCATAGACCCTTTTAATGGCACGTCGTCTACTGTGACCGTCTGCGCTTTGCGTGATTCTCCAGCACCAACAGTGACCGCAAAGGAGCCAGTAGTTGAATCTTCTATACAGTCTGTCATTTCTGAAATAGAAACTGAAAGGTCTACTCCACCTTTGCCTAATTACAATAAAGAAGGATCAGCTCATTTACTAAGAGAAAATCATCCAGCACCTGCAGCGAGTCTTACGCCATTTCAAATTAGACCTATTCCAACTATGGCTGCTCCTAAAACAGGCCGCAAACACAAGAGGCAGAAATCGGAGGTGTTGACGTCTACTCCCGTCAAAGCTGAGCAGGCATTAAAATTTCAGAAGGCAAATAATAAGAAGACCAAGATTTCAGAGTTAGCAGGCCCCAGCAAGACTATAACTAAAAGACCCTCAGCCAAACAACAGATCAAAAACCCGAAACCAGATTTTTACTGTTTAGTGTGCGCTGAAAAATACACTGAACCACCAGCTGAAGATTGGATTCAGTGTAATCAATGCAGAAGTTGGGCGCATGAAGATTGCACTTCTTATGTAGGAGTTGGTAGCTACTTCTGTGATGAATGCGAAGACTGATCTTAACCAATTCAACATTATCCTTTTTGCCCTTCGGGCGTATCCGTTTTACCCGGCCCCTCCGGGCAAAACGAATATTTGATACTTTTTGTTAATTCTTTTAATTGATACAAAAATCGTTAAAGTTTTTAAGTATATGTGAACATTTTCCAAAGATGATTAAACATAGTACAAATTAAAAGTACAAAGAGTTCTATTGATTATCAGATTGTGATTTTATTTACACTATCCCTTAATATATGCGTCTTGCCCGGGCTTCCCCTACGTCTTTTCAGTGATTCGAGTCTGCTGACACAATTGGTATTGTGAGTTGAGCGGCCAACTGGTTGGGGTGTCTCTCCAGTCTGGAGTTGTATTTTTGCGCACATGAACTTATTTCTACCTTGACTGTTTTCATTTTCAGGTGTGCGTGACCTTCAGCATTCCTGATAAACCATGATGCATTTGATATCTGTTTTAACGAAAGTAAAAAAACAAAACCTACGTAGGTTTCGCGGATTTCTTATAACAGTCATCCTCTTAGGATCTGTAAAAATATTATTAAGGATGTTCTATCTGAGTTTACCTACATTCAACCAAAATGAAAAAGAAAAGCTTAGAAAATTATATTCTATGCGAGCGAAGCCACATGATAACTTGTATGCCAATAAATTTTGTGAGCGTTAGTGAAGCTTTAGAATATTTTGCACATTCTCCAAAGGGTGAGGCGGCAATGTTATCTGTGAGCATTCTAAACGGACGTGTATTATTGATGGCCTGTCCGCCGCCGGGCGGCGCAGGCGCTGTGCCCTTCCTACTTGTGGCATTGTGCACATAGCGTGCCCTTAGCGTCACCATAAGTCACATGTAGGTTTTCTTTATATTTGGTAGGTACTGTATTTCATGTTATTTTTAAGTAGGTACTCGGTTGCTGTTCCGATTCATGGTTTTTTAAATATAAACCGGCCAAGTGCGAGTCGGACTCGCACACGAAGGGTTCCGTACCACCGTACATTATTTAGCAAATAAATGAAGATACTAAAAGAAGAATATTATTATTTTTCTTCTTAAATTTAAAAAATGGCAAAGATAAAACAAATGTATCTTTGTAGGTATTATGAATTACAAAGTTATATTTGGATTTGCTGAAAATCACTCATATTTAAATAAAATACTTTATGAATCGGCGTTTTTAGTATTTGTTGATTATATAATTATAGTATATGGTACATGATATATACAGTATTTTCAAATTCCCAACTTGTTTACTTGTTGGGATAGAGCTCGTACAATAATGGTCTAAAACTGACAACTTTTACGACCCCCTATTACATCGTTCTTGAAGTAAAAAAATAAAAAATATATTTGTTCTCTTCTCGACGATCTCTAGACAATGACACCTCACACTTTTTTTTTCTAAATCAAAAGTTTATTGTACTAATATCTAGAGAAAAAAAAAACCAGTCACTTTATTTTTTAATTTTATGTAAAAAAAATATTATTTGTTGTTATAGCGGCAATAGAAATGCACAATCTGTGAAATTTTCAGCTGTCTACCTGTTACGAGTTTTGAGATACAGCTCGCTGACAGACGGACAGCTTAGAAATAGGGTTCCGTTTGGCACCTTTCGGGCACGGAACCCTAAAAACTAATGTCCAGTCCGACATCGGCTCTATGTCATGTAGCTTAGTAGATCATCATTTAGCCTTACTTCTCGGCCCTATTCTCTTAGAAATATGGAAAATTATGGAAGTTATTCAAATATTCTAAAACAAAATAAAGAGATAAAGCGAAAACAGAGATCGCATATCTGGCGAAGCAACCAGTTATTTGGCGCGGTGTGTGGCCGTCACAACTGCCAAGAAGTTCCATGCACTAATGTAAATTACTTCGACAGTGTTTGCCCACAGTCCGAGGCCCATCGTTGCCCATATATGGGCATAGATAGCATCGCGATGGTCGTGATTGCGGGCCGCTGAACCGCGGTGCTGCGCCTGCGCAGATGCGCGCGCGCACTTGCGTAGTTATTGCGCGCTATAAAGTGGTGAGTGCGAAGATTGCATCGTAAAGGCGTTTTATGCGAGTTTTGGTGTTTCGTGAATGGATGTTATGACTATTTCTCCGAATCAATGGTTTCATGTAGCGACTGACGGCTAGAGTTTACATGTTTCCGTGTCGTCTTTTTTCTGAGTGACTTCCTTGGAATTTCAAAGGGAGAGTTGAATGCATATTGTCCGAACGTCTACGTGGATTTGTAAGAAACACATTATGATGTGGAATTGTGGACCACTCAGCCAAAACGACCTAACTTACCGTAGTTATTAACAATAAACTTTCCTCCTCAACAGAATGCCGCGTCGAAAGGCCGCGTCGACTAAGTGGTCCATATAAAAAAAAAAAACGGGTTGGTCCGTGGATGGGTGACCATTTTTTACATATCGAGACTCCTCTGTGCCTCGGAAAGCACGTTAAGCCGTTGGTCCCGGCTGTCATTCGTGGATCGTGGATTTGTGGACAGTCGCTACGAGTCGTCAGAAGTCCGAAAGTCTGACAACCAGTCTTACCAAGGGGTATCGTACTACCCAAGTACCCAGTTACTGGGTTGTGGAGGTCAGATAGGCGGTCGCTCCATGTAAATTACTGGTATTCAGCTACATCCGGTTAGACTGGAAGTCTACCCTAACATAGTTGGGAAAAGGCAGGGCAGAAAGTAAGATACCTACTTACTCGGTAAATTAAAAAAATACTGTAAAACGTAGGTACCTGTCTCCAGCTTTAAGCCCTGGGTTTTCCCCGGGCCAGTCCACTAGCATGCCGGCGCCGCGCGGTACTGCGCCCCAGGTGCCCTCGCGCACGTCCGCCGTCACCACGGACGCGCACCCGCCGCACTCCCGCACCGCACTGAGGACAAAACATTCTGTTATGATTTTGGACATTTAAAATACGGAAGACGTCATCTACCGGGCCCCCGACTCATGTTTTTAGTTGGTAGGAGTCCGACTGAACCCTCCGTTCCCCCCAGACGGAGGGTAGCCATGAGGATTTGTAATGTGTTGTGACACTTGGATAGAATATTATGGGACTAAGATTGTATAGGCACAATTAAATGAATTCTTGTCGACGTAGGGGCTAACTGTACTATAGGTAGGTCGACACCTCCGACTAAAGAAGGGGTCAACACGCGCTATGTTATTTTATGTAACTTTCTTCACTCAGTCGTTCATTTCCAATGCACAGGCAGGGCACCGATGCGTTTCATCGGACGGTCCGGACACCCTGCAGATCCCTAAGCTGCTGATGCACAGAAACTTGTGTGTGTTTATACCGTAATTCAAATATTTGAGTACTTCGAAATTTTACAAATTCAAGCAAGCAAGATCGAATTTGCAGCAGTTTCTGCTCGAACAAACTCGGCTGTTCGTGCAGCACTACGCAGTTTTTCTGCCGAAGCAAAATCCGTGTGGAAATAACAATAGGTAACACAGTTTGACAAAAAACTTTAATTAGAAGATTATATTTCACAGTATGACACGAGACAATCACGAGACATACATTCATCGACAAAAGACTTACTTACATTTATGTATAATTAAAAGATCGACATTATAAAGAGATAGAAATTTCGCTCGAGTTCACAGCATCTTATAAGTTTTTGTGTTACATTATTACCTGGGCGACCGAGCTCTGCTCGGGTGAAAATACGGAGAAAACGATTTTACCCAGATATGAGACCTAGCTAGATCGATTTTTCGCCCCCGTAAACCCCTATATTGCAACTTTCATCGAAATCGTTAAAGCCGTTTTCGAGAACGTACAAATAGCTCATTTAATAGTATAGGATAGAGAAATTAAACGATTATCATTATTGTTTTGCCAATCTAATATGTATTTTATATGGATATCGTTTGTCGCTAAAAGAATACCTACCTCATTTCTTTTAGGCAAGGAAGATGTCGTAAAATATTACTTATTGTGGGATTTCTTTAATTTATTTATTCATCATCATCTTCCTGCCCTTATCCCATGTTACTTGGGGTCGGCGCAACACGTTTTCTTCTTCCATTCTCCCCTGTCAACCGTCACGCAATCATCTACACCTTTTTCCTTCATATCACTCCTCACACAATCCATCCATCGTTTCTTTGGTCTTCCTCTCCCTCTCCATCCTTCAACATTTATATTCATCACTCTTTTAGTCACATGCGATTCTTCCCTCCTCATCACATGCCCATACCAAGACAGTCGATTGCCTTTCAACTTTTCTGTAAGTGGCGCAACTTTCAGACTTCCTCTAATATACTCATTCCTTATTTTATCTTTAATTTATTTATTATGGGACAATAAACAGCTACAATAGAAAATGTATAAAATGTTACAAATAACAATAGTATAGGCTCATAAGGAGTATTATTACATTACATTACATTACCCTCAAGTTAACTAAATTAAGATAACGTAAAAAGTGCCACTAGATTAACATCACTCAGAAATAAAAAATAAAAGACGGGATTTGTCTGTAAGAGTCTGTGTATATGTACTCGTAGAATCAATAAATGTAAACTGCTTTCTAATTACGCAACATATTTTCGTAAACGATAAAGACAAATCTGTTTCATTTTGACAGTTCAACAACATTCATTGCGTTTTTTACGTTGCTCTGCAGTTTTTTTTACCGAACTTACGGAGCAATGGATTAGCAATCTGTTTCAAAACGATTCAGATTCGGATTGATTTTGCATTACGTAATTAGGGTACTGGACAACATACCTATATTGATACTGTAGTCTGGTTTCTTTAGAGGTTAAAGAGAGGTTAGTGTCATATTTACCTAGTCACTTCGCGTGCGCATTTTATCTTATGCATTTTATTTCATAAGTCTACTTGATATCATTCTGAGTACTAAAGTATTTTGAGAAAACTGTTACTATATCCTATAATTCCTGAAACATAACACTGCTGACCTGACTCGCTGCTTGCTTATACGATGTCAGCAAGTTTGCCTCCATCAATAACTCTTTTTTCCCGTAACTAAGTAGCTATGGGAAATAAGATTTACAGATAAGATCTCTAGTGCATATACAAAAAACTTTTATACTTAGTACGAAATGAACGTCCCATTCTACTTGTTTTTAGTCTCGCGGTACTACAACTACTGGCGTGGAGGTGAAATATGAAACCCATAAAATTCCCGCTCGGTCGGGTTGTAAAAAAAACTAACATGTCGAACGCTCACGATCGTCGAGCTTGACCGAGGGTACAGGCCGGCAGACAAGTGGAAATACCAATACTCATAAATCTTGGCAAGCCACTCTATAATGTCATGAAAATTAATTGCTCAGCAAATTTATTACAAATTAAAATCGGGTTCACATGGTTCGAAGTTAGTTGAAAAGTTCTGGTAAAAAAAAAATACTTTGAAATTCTTTTTCATTGAAAGTCTGTTCAGATGGATCAAATCGCTTTCGACTTAGCAGTTGATCAACTGAAATCGAACCGTGTGAACCCGGTAAATTGTCCGTATATTCAAATCACAACTGTCATTCTTTGAAAGTTGAATGCAATGGCTATACCGCGGAAATTTGACGTAGGGTGTCAATTTGCATAACAATTAATTCCTTGACTGTACATACTCTTAAGACCATAATTGACTATTTAGACGGGGTCAATCTCCGAGACAATCCACTAAGCCAATACATTAAGCCAGGCAAATTAAAAGGCAAAATGGCTTGAGGACAATCCAATGCAGTGAATTGTCTCTATTTACACGAGCCTGTTAGTGGATTGGCTTAGTGGATTGTCTCGGGGATTGGCCCCGTCTAAATGGTTCTTGGAAGACAATGAAGTCTATCATAGTTTATTTTCCTTTTTAACTTTTATAGACTGCAATGTGGGAGAAAAAAAATGTTTCTTTACTTCCTTTTACTAGGACTAGAAGTGGAAGACAATTCAATTATTTTATTTTGTGACCACTAATTTTACCTCCAGTTTTTAGGGTTCCGAAAGTGCGACTGAAAAAACGGAACCCGTCTATCCGCCATTTTGTTCCGAATCTAATGGAACGACTATGTTTAAATTTGGTGCATAATACATATGAAGACTTACTTAAATAGTTTTAAAGCCTTTTATGAAAATAGATGAAAATTGACCATTCCTCCCTATTATCTCCGAAACTATAATACGGCTTGAAAAAAATTACTTACAGAAACTAGATCTTTAATTATACATTACAGGAATATCTAGAAGTTTATGGTCTTCGGTAGCCCGTAGTTAAACTTGATCGCGATCTGGGATCAAAATCAATGATCGCGATCCAGATTGATAATGTACGAAGTAGATTGACGGATCGATGCATCACAAAATATCTAGATATTGTGAAATCAAGATTGCGACCCGCTGATCGTGATCAAGATTGAACGTGTAAGCGCAGGATGGCATCAGTACACGCTGTGCGCTCCCTGAAGATGTTTAGTTATAATATGGAGTTATCATTTTATAGTAACTCATCGACACATTCTTCCCCCATCCTGAAGTAGTTTTTATAGTCATCAACTTTGTTAGTCAGTTGAATTTCTTTTAGTACTTAGATTTGCGTGTGCTAGCTGTCATATGGCTATTAATTTATAATTTAAATTTTATTTTGCGTAATGTAAATTATCTTATAAATTATTGTATAGAATCATTTTTTTTTTCCTAACTGAACAGACAGCTGTGCTGCTGGGGAGTTTGTTGCGCCACTTCTTCTTCCCAGCAAAAGCACTAGGAAGTGGTGAAGGGTGGGCGTTTTGGGGGACTGCACAGACTACATAGGGATACTACGGGGACTGTCTTATGTAATTTTGACGTTCGAAAAGTGCTGATTCTCAGCCTAATTTGAATAAATGACTTTTGATTTTGATTTGATTTTTTAAATGAGTGTACAATTCTCTCTTGAGTAACCACTGCCCCAGCGCCTTTTTCGAACCCTTTTCTTCAAAGTTATGGCCAAAACAACGCATAATAACGCTTTAACTTTATGTAAATCCGTAAGAAAACGTGTTAGCGCGGCGGTTACGAAAGTGTAATGTCGTGGCGCGATCCCGTGATCAGTAAACGCGACCCAGAGAATTCGATCGCGATCGAGATTGACTGTATACGGGCTGCCTTACAATAACATGACCAATCTGTCAATATTGTGCAAACAAACTTATTAAATTTTGCAGTTAGAATGTATAAGAGAATATGTACTTATATATATGTGTTCTTGGGATAAATTCATCCCAACAACCCTTCATTGTGCGTGGTCCGACACGCACTTGGCCAGCTTGCAGTTTTGTTACATTAAAGCTGTGTTTGGTACAGATGGAGTTGCACTGCACTTGCTTGAATTTTTCGCACGACTTTATGATTAACGATTTAACAAGTTTTAGGTAGTCTCCTTTGCGGTGCCAGTAGGTGAAGTTTCTAGAAAAAAAACATTACGTTCTTAGCTCTCATAAAAAGGGTAAAAGTAGGTAACACGAAAGCTTTCAAATGGTTGCGAAAACTGCAGGGAAAGTCTGGAAGAAAACCACCCACATACAAAAATTAATCTGCCTAGGCTTTACCAAATTATGTTGTGGTCGGCTTCCAGTCTAACCGGATGCAGCTGAATACCAGTATTCTACAAGGAGTGTCTGCCTATCTAACGTTCACAACCCAGTTACTGGGTAAGACGATAAAAAAACAGTCACATACAACATAAGCACCTAATAATGTTTTGCTAAATATGTAGGTACCTACTCGTATTTGATTTAAATGTGTCATGTCATCATGTCACCACATGGAGAAAATTGTGGTCACGTCATGCGATAGTGCGTGTAACAATGTGCTCGTGGTTAATATAGGTACACAATATTGAATTATCTACGTGTTTATTATCGCTGTCAATGTCATTTCCGTACTTGATGGTCGCTAGAAAACCCGGAGTTTTGGTATACGAGTAGCTACCTATCAAAGTCGGTTGCCATAATTACTATTTGGAATTGTTATTAAATTAATATAAAAGGTTTTATTTAGTTTTATATGTCTTTGTTTTCTGTCAAAAGTCGCAGTTATCACATTCGTCGCCGTTTTTTTTTTGCTGCATACAGTATCAACAAGATTTCTGAATGTCTGAGAGTATTATCCTAAGTATTGGACATATGGGACTTTCATGTTTCATTATTCTAGAAAGTACCTACCTTCTAAACTCTAAAGAGTGCTAAAAGACGTGTACAATTCAAAGCTGTATCTGCGCTATAATACGGCGTTGGATAGAGATCATAAATATATCTCATCGATAAACGAGTGCAGTTGTGACACGAATAGTTCATGATAGGTTAGCCATGGTCACTTGGTCAGTTGAGATTGGAAACAGATACAATGCACGTAAACCAAAATGAAATTCTTTAACACTTTCGACTTCACCCACTTTTCATAGAAGTCATACGCCATGCCGCCATATATATTGGAAGTGAACCCTCCGGGAGGGTTGCCGGCATTACGTTTGCGCTTAAGTTAACCATCGCGGACGGTCAACGGAATTAGGTTTAAAACAGTGTTATAAAACACTGTAAAACGAAGTAAAATAGTGTTTTCGGGGGGTCTTGTCGCATAGGTAGTTTCTGACCTTTGAAATTTTTAGTGTATTTTTGTAACCGTGAACAAAAAGTTAAAAAAATAAAATTAAAATGCAAGTATTTTAAAACCAACGCATAATACTAATAAATCTTGTTAAAATATATCTATATACATCAGGTTTTATTGTCACGGTTTATAATGCTGTATTCGCTAAGAAAGACCTACATTTAAAATTAGTCCTCCGCGAGGGCTCCCAGCATCCGATATGCGACCCTCCAAGAGGGCTCCCGGCACTAAACGTTTTAATCTTCTTTGGATCAACCGGAAAATAAAAGATAAAGGTGTGTGTTTCTCGACGTTTCGTGACATCCTAGTTTTACTCTCGCAATATCATAGATAAAAGAAATTACGGCTCTCTATGTGAATTAAAAATTGGATCCAGACTTGTTGTAGTCTGGACTGGACAAGCACTATATTGGTTAAGAAAAGGATGAGTGTATATCACCGAATCCTACGCAATAAGATTGACGTTTCGTCCACTCAATCATTTCTCTCAACAACTTCTAGTTCATAGTTTCTAGCAACTTTTCACCTATTCCCAACACATTGTACGGACGGTCGTATAAAAGGCGATTGCAATCAATCCGCTCAGAAACTCGCAGCGTAAGATTGCGCGCCATGTAGGGCGCAAATAAATAAAATATCGCCCGCTATCGCCCGGGCACTCCCGTGCAGCACGTGAGCCGCTCGTATGGCAGCCGATTTATTAGAGACTCTGTTTAAGCCTATTAAGGAGTTATAGGAATTCTGTGTTAATGGCCGCACATAGAAGTGATCAAAGAAAATGGAAGCCTTATAGAAAAGTAATGGCTTAATTTTTTATGACTGTGTGTAGGTACACAGGAGAAGAGCCATTTCGCTTGAATTTGTGACTTTAATGGGTATTACAACGAACAACCTCTCGCAATCGTTTCAATTTGTAATTCTCTAAATCTCGTGACACTTTGATACGTCTAGCTCTAGGTCATTAAGCTCTTTTAAAATCCTTGCAAAGTTAAGTTGTGAAATAATAAAGTTATCAAGCACTTGTAACAGCGTATTAATCCAGGACTAAGGACCTGATCTCCGATCCGTTTGATACAAGCTAATAAAAGCCAGTCCGCTCAATATTTATGGAGACCATCAAAAGTCGCTTAACGTTGTAGTAACAGCGCCGGTTATCACACATAAACTGCACACACAACATATAACACGAGCACACGAGCGAAGAATGCGAGTTTTATTTAGCATGAGGTACTTATTTGAATAGAAAGTAGAAGATTTATAGCGTGTGTTCTCCGCTTATGATCCAGCGAGTATCTCATACGAGACATAAAATTCAGGTAATTCTCGTGGAACCTTATTGACGAGATTATAAGTGTGACCTGGGCTGATACAAAAACAAGAAAGTTTGGTTTGGATTTGATTAGTAATTATTTAGATTCGTACAGGGCTACAGTTTTCAATTTCAAATTGGCACGGGGCAGTTCTCATTTTTACTACAGGGACCTAGCGATTACTCCTTACAGTACTTCCTATGTTTATTTAGCTCATAGGAAACTGGACTAAAACAGCGGCGCCAGCGCATGCATCCCTCGGCACACGCGCACCGCCCGACAACGGATGTTGATACGCTCAGCTAATGTGCGTCTGACACGCGCGTCCCTAATGTTTGTTACGGCTACTGTTCATTTTGACTTCCTTTTATAAAAACTTGATGAAAATAATAAACTACTATACCTATGTATTTAAAACAGACACATAGACGCTTGCCGCGATCGGTTCGTGGATGGGTGACCATTCATTACATACGTAGACTCATCCGTGCCTCGGAAAGCACGTGAAGCTGTTGGTCCCGGGTGTCATTCGTAGATCTTTGTCAGTCGTTACGGGTAGGCAGAAGCCCGAAAGTCCGACAGCCAGTCTTGCCAAAAGGGGTATCGTGTTACCCAGTAACTGGTTGTGGAGGTAGATAGCCAGTCGCTCCATGTAAAATACTGACCATTTACAGAAGAGGTCCAGCTTTCTAATTACGCAACATATTTTCGTAAACGATAAAGACAAATCTGTTTCATTTTGACAGTTCAACAACATTCATTGCGTTATTTACGTTGCTCTGCAGTTTTTTTTTCGAACTTACGGAGCAATGGATTAGCAATCTGTTTCAAAACGATTCAGATTCGGATTGATTTTGCATTACGTAATTAGGGTACAGGTTGATATTAAATTGCATGGCATGGTGTTGTGACAACTTCTGAAATTTACTTGAGGGATAAAATCACATGGTGTGATTTCAGCTGCATCCGGTTGGAATGGAAGCTGACCCTGACATGGTTGGGACAAGACTAGGCAGGTGATGATTTCTATAATTTCCTAATTCACCATTTAATAGCACAGTAATTATTCTAATGATGCTGCTTTTAATACGCTGGAAGATGCTCCCTCTTAAATACATTCTTAATTAGCTTTGTTAGTCTAAAAAGAAAAGTCGGAGTCGATTCCCACACGCCGAGTGAAATGACTCGTTTAATTCGCGATTTGATGAACCATGTTAATTACTAATAAAAGTAAATGTCTTAATTTAAACTATTACGTTTTATTACCTATTGTTAAATATTGCTTCGTCTTCGTTGTTCTAATAGACAGGGCTAGTGGGTACTTATAGTTACATACAGTCGTAGATATAATGAAAGACATCGTCAGGAAAACCATCCGCCTGGTTGCGTGAACTCTGACTTTTCATAAAAACGAATAAATAAAGAAATTCACTATTACTTTTAACGAATAATAAACAAAAAGCCTTACCAAAATAATGCATAACGACTTTAACGTGCACCAAAATTATTCTAGCTACAAACTAACAATCAGTTTGCGTGGGCGTCCAGCAATCATGAACACATTACGAGCCGTCGGTCGTTCGTCGCCGCGTGCATTAGTACGCACGCACAAGACACTGTCTATGTCTCTCAGTTTATCGAATTAGTCGATTGTTACTCGTATCATGATAACTATAATGTATATAAAGAAAATTACAGCCATTATGTGATGACGTGCCCGCAACGTAAATACCTTTGTCACTTAGCTTTCAACACGTCTTTTAAATACTGAAAGTTCTTGAAATCGTAGCACGTGCTTTACTGGACATAGTTTATTATTTGCTGTTGATAT
The DNA here is from genome assembly GCA_963853775.1 of Xanthia togata. NCBI lineage: Eukaryota > Metazoa > Arthropoda > Insecta > Lepidoptera > Noctuidae > Xanthia > Xanthia togata. Next base: position 1,672,354 of record OY970802.1, on the reverse strand, counting down.
ATTTCCGTCTTCTCCTCGTCAATGGTGCAAGAAACTTTATTGAGCGCCAGGTAACAATAATGGGTGCCTACAAATTCTCACGAGATAGAACAGCTGTCCAATGTTATAAATTTATGACACACGGTTAGTAGCCGATGTTATTCTAATCAATTTTTAGTGCTTAGCGTCGCGCCGGAACTGCACCGCCATCGACCGCACCTCAAGCTGTGTATATGCAACTTAGCCAACCCGCTGCCGAGGTTCCGCCGCGCCCGCGCCGCCGCGCTGCCGCGCTGCCACCACACCGCTTTGTTTAAACTGCTTTTATTAATCCATCACCGGCCGCTTGCAAAAATGCATGCGTTTTACGAGTTGTGATATGGCAAAATCAAGCGGAGACGGTGAGACGACGACGCGCGGTGGCGGCGAGGCGTCGGCGTCGTGTCCCTGAGCACTTAGGCGTAGCGACAATACTGGTTTTATGTCCTTATAAACAAGCTTACATTTATGCACATAATATATGAGAATGTGTTACAGGATTTGTACAACAAGTCTGTTACATGATCGTCATGGAGTCTTCTTCAGTAGGAAATCAGAGCAGAACTTTGAACACAAACAATACGCCAGTTGCATTGTATTTGACTCTTTATGATACTACGTCGGGTGCTGGGTAGCTAAGGTGTCTGATCTCGATAATCATTAGCAACTCAATTGCTAGTTCTTCCAGGGTTTATCAACGAAGTGTCAGCGTCTGAACCTCTTTACTTAGCCTAGGGAATCCCTGATGATCTTCCTTGATTGTGTTCAATCAATCACTCTGAACAATCCTGGATTGATCAGAGAAACGTAATCTAGCCTAATGCTCTATCTTCCTCTGATTCTTTCTATTTGATTCAAATTGTGTATTGTTTTTTTCCCGATGTAAAGTGCATTATAATCTCGTAATGTGTTAATGCAGCTCTCCATCTTAATGTGTAAGGTCTAATATACGCCTCGGCCGCAAACCACTTCTGTGAACACTTTCACTCAAATTCATGTTCACACTCATAAATCAGTCAAAATTTCGTACACTATTGTGAGTCTTCCCACGAGAGAAATCACAACTAATGTAAAATGATATTATCTTAAATAAAGGCTTGTTATGTATGATATATGCTGACATTTATTGTATTATGTGGTTTTCATTAAGTCATCGTGCTTGCATGATTTCATACAAGATAATGTAAGATCCGAGGCCGTTAGTAGGTATTGTGGTATTTACTTTCGTTTAAAAGACTGGGAATTTAATATAGTCATTATGTGTTATGATTATGATTACATACACTACACGTGGTAAGCTGGGGATTACATATTTCATTGTGAGCTTACGAGCTTTCGTAGAAATAGAGAGTTCGTTTGTTTTGGTTTGCTACCGCATCTTCTGACATCCATGTGTCATGTTCGTGAACGGCACCTCCGTCAGTAGGCACTGATAGCTGCCTCGGCTTATTTTAATTTACTTTATTTTTTTTTAATCGTTTTATTACGGACGCTTTTAATGTTCTGCATTGTTCACACATATATAATTTCAACATGAGTAATGTAACCAATATTCTGTAACCATATTTTGATTTTAATGAGTATCCGTGAAGTTTCTGGCCCGTTCTTCTCCATAGGAACCTACAACGATATGGAATGGGCATCTAGCTTCATCTTTCTGACTGACCCCCTTGACAATTCAAAAGTACCTGTAATTTAAATAAATGCAGTAGTTTGAGTAAATTAATTTTGTTATACATTCTGATATAATTATGTTTACTAGTTAATCTCTTTTTGTTGGTAATTACCAGTACTTATTTTATTATCAACCAAACGCAAACGTAGCGTAGCAGGTAGACTCACATACCAACTAACACCTTACATGAACATTTCAAACATTTCAGCAGATGGAAATGCTACTTATTTCCATGAGTAATAAGGGCAGTATAACCGTCAACCACATATTAGTAGACAGTTACAGTACTTATGCCGTCGTTCGCGGAAATCACAAAGTCATGCACCGTGTGACGTTTGACAAAGGTGTGAACCAATTAGCCGCGCGCGCAGGTTTTGTTCCGGAGAGGACGTTGACGGGCTCAAAGCGACTGGGTATGTATGTGTCAGCTCTTGCGTTCATCTAACGAACGGGACATGACACGGTTCGGATGCTGTGTTTGAAATCCGTCAAAATGGTCTCACTGCCTCTCGGTAGGAATGAGATAGAGCGCTCGTTTAGCAGTGGCTGGTTGCACAAACTCTTTTTACTAGGTATCGCGTATGTAAAGCCTTAGCACAGTTTTACAATCCTGTCGCTTTAGTTTGTAAGTGACTTTAAATTGAGGATCTTATTTTTGACGCCAGTAGTACACTGCGAAACCGTAGCAGCGAAACCGCAATAGTTCAATTCAACTGGCTCGCGTCATGTTCCGCTACTCGAGTTCCATTAACAAGACGCGAGCCAGTTGAATTGAACTACTGCGGTTTCGCGGCGGAGGTGTGATGCTGGCGTTAAAGTTGAGTGTAATATTCATAATATTTTTATCTGTTACAAAGAAGACTAAGTATATAGCCACAGAAACTTGTGAAAGATTTAATGTTAAAACAAGTGTCTTCGCTACTATCTGACACTTCCAACGTTGTCCAAGTTACAGTCTCTTGTTCTCTACTGCTCAAGCAAGAGATGCACACAAGCTGACTTTACAGTAACAGTTCCAGTCGCTTTCCAAGAAACATATTAGGGTGCCTAATTTGTTGCTTTTAAACGAAGGTCCGAGTAAATTGCGTAATTTCAAGTACCTATCTCAAATTGTATGTTATTATATACAGACCTTTGTGTGTCTGGAAATGCTTGCGAGCGAAGTCTGGAGAAAATAGCGTGTGTTTAAGGATCGTCTGTTTTGATGTTCTGTACCGTTTAACTCCACGAACTTAAGAGGCCTGCGGAGCATGCGTAGTTCATACAAACATAATACCAAAATAATTTGTAAATCAAACATATTCTTAAGGTAGTGTGTATTTATTCCTATTGGATTACAGAATATCTAGGCTCCCAAATATATTTTTTGAATGGACACTGATATAAAGACGAGATATGAGGAATTTCAAATTTCTATAGAAAACTTATTATTCTCATAACTCATCTTTAAATCAGTGTGTCTGTACGATTTAGAAATCAAGGATGGAGGTGTTTCCAAGTAGGTAAGTAATGAGTAATAAGTTACTACGAGTATACGCTCATTTTTATTGCAAGCTCGCATTTGCAATAAAACCCATTTCTCTTATTTCTACGATGCGTGTCGCTCGGTTTATTAAATTGATATTTATTTACAAAAACTCGCCGGACTGTAGAAGGAAGTTGTAGTCTGTAGTTACGTGTGTGCCATATTAGATAGTGTAGGTACATAAACGATGCGGTGGATTAATACTCGATTATTTATTTATTAGTAATCTTATATGTACAAGCTTCTTGTAGAGCTAGAGATACATAAGTTATTGAATGAAACGACGCCTTCCATCAAGTTTAATTTGTCATTCAGGAACAGAGGAATATTCACATAGTCCTCCATTCCTGATAAAAATCAAATCGAATCTCATGATCGGGATTCGATTTATATTTAGATGTTGGATAGCACCTAGATAAAATGCTGCCCGGTCGTCTGAAAACTTGTTTTCTTAATTCAATATTACGAGGTAACAGCTTGACCTGCCTGCGGTCTTTAATCTAGGACGATGATGTCGGAAAGATCTAGCAGATGACCTTAGAAGACTTGAGCCCGTTTTCACTAAGCGGTACCTAAATAAAAGCGCACTGTTGGAATTTCTACTATTGGCGCCGAGTCGAGCGTTGAAATCCAACAGTGTGCTTTTAAACGCTTTCAATTAAAAGGATCGCTAAGGAAGTTTCTATATTTAAAGGAAATAATGTCCGATCGATATTTACATAACTTCTCATCTCACAATGACTATCTGACAAGCCCTACAATATCCTTATGCGAACAAACCCTAGAAGCCTCTTCTAACCGTGTAACTCGACTCGAAGCCGCATTTGGGTCAGTGTTTCAGCGACCAGGACGGGACGCAGTGAACTGACCGCAGCCTCATCCGACATCGACACGACACACCGCAGTCTTACAGTCGTGGGAAACGTTACGTTACTGTCACGGCTCGCTTGTTCCGAGGATAGCTTGGTTACAGAACATTGTTAGGTGTAAAAAGTTGGGGACTTTTACGTAGTTTCAGGTCATATGTATAATGGAGGCAACTCAAGAGCTTTAAGGAGCGAGAAAGAAGTAGACAGAAATATCGAAACGCTTAATTTTTAAAATGATTGACTCGGCCGTAACATTTTTCCTCATGTAGACGCTACTACACTCAGTTATGCATTAAGACCAATCTTGCTGACTGATTCATCTTCCTGATCCGAATGATCCGATACAGTAAACCAGTAAACCTAGTGTAATTTAATAATACTTTCGCCAGGAGATTGAACCTTAGACCTCGACCGCAAGTCTTGCCAGTTCGCTACCACACTGTTACGCGTCCGTGGGAAACCAATACCAATCATATTTCACGTATGATTGTACTCTAATGGGGTATTGTTTATGCGCGCTCGACTGGTCGTGGGAGTCGGTTGTACAGTCGATAAAAGAGATAAGTGTCCAGGCAGGCAGCTACTTTCAGTCTATGTTGTGCATGTGCTGAGTACTGAATCTGTCTTGGTCATCACTCTTCCGAATTTGTGAGGAAGCCGAACCTAACCTAACCTAATTACGTAATACACGACCAATCGGAATTTGAATCGTTTTTAAACAAATTACTAATGCATTGCTTCATAAGTGCGAAAAAAAATCTGCTCAACAACGTAAATAACGTAAAGAATGTTGTTGAACTGTCAAAATGAAATAAATTTATAGTAATCGTTTACGAAAATGTGTTGCGTAATTACATAGCTGATACCAATAAAATAAAATAAAACGTTGGGCTTTTTAGGAACAGAGGTGTACCGCATATAGTACGCCGCCGGGGCGAGCCTATTGCCATCAACCGGGTACAAATCCAGACTCCGGGCTGCTATTGAGAATTCCAGCTGGAAAAACTATAATAACAATAATAATAACTATAATAACTGCCCAAACCGGGAATCGAACCCAGGACCGTTCAGGCTCGAGCCACTGCTCAGGAGTAGCGAACGAGGTAGTTAATTATACGGTCACAAGAACAATGAATATTTGGCAGCTTATTGGAAAGATGTGTATTTCCTGCCATGGTAACCTAACTGTTTTGTTGACTGTACTTGTGGGTACTGGTGGGTACTGCCTGCCGTCGGTAATAATAATAATATATAATAATAATAATAATGTTTATTTTTCTCAAAAACAATGCATTGTTGTACACGTTAAAAATAATAATACAGTTTTACAAAATAATTACTAGGTATATCTACAAACGTGTGGGTGAGCACTGCTCTCCTAGCTAGGTTATGAAAACCTGTGTTAAGGAGAAGCAGTCCGGTCCCCTAAGGTATTATAACGTAAAGGTTACATAGTGCTTCTGATGTTACTGTTACAATTTTGGAGTATTAAGAATTTGAGATGGATAATTAAAGCTAAGATACGTTTTATTAAGCGTGAATATAAAATAATTTTAATTTTAAGGTAAATAAATGTGTGTATGTGTGTGTGTGTGTGTGTGTGTTTTTGGGTGTTTGTGTTTGATTGTACATGTTGTTTATGTTAAGATTTTTTCTGTTTCGTCATATGACTTGTTTTGGAGGTAAGATTGCAAAATCTTTTTGCATTTGTAATACGGTAGTCCGTAGATTTGACACTCTTCGTTTATTTTATTATATAGGAACGGACCAAGAAAATGAAAAAATCTCTTTACAAAAGTTGAACGTACTTGCGGCAGGGTGCATATCCCATCTTTTCGACGTTTACTACGTTCTTTATTTTTTATAATTCGGTATGGGGTTTTACGGTGTAGCAGAATTACTGTCTGTAGTATGAAGTGTTGCCGAACATTTAGAACTTTGCAGTGATTGTATAATTGGTCGGTTGGAAAAAGAATAGGACGAAAAGTAGCCACTTTTAAAATGGCCCTATGTGCTACTTCTAGCGGCTTCAGGGTGGTTTTTGCTGCGCCACCCCAACAGGAAATACAATAAGTTATGATGGATAGGCAAAGTGCGAAATAAACATTGCGTATTATAATGGGGTTGGCAATAGACCGAAGAGTTTTAAAGATATATATCAGTTTGCGAACTCGTCCAGTTAGCAGACCAATATGACATTTAAAATTGAGATTCCTGTCTAGGACTATTCCCAGGTATCGGATACTTTCAACAGAGTTTAAAAGAGGACATTGACAATTTGAACCCTGTATTTGTGGATGACACGTGTGAGCGGTGTGAGCTTTGATTAAAATTGGAGTCTGTGGTTGAGAGACCGAGCTTTTAGAATAAGTCAGAAATTTGGTTTTAGAGGTATTAAGGGTGAGAGTGTGGGAATTAAGCCAATTTAACGCAACGTCAAAGCCAAGTTGAGCTAGATGCTCGAGTTGTGACCAGGAATCCGCGGTGAAGGTTATTGCCGTGTCATCTGCGAAAGATATTACCCTTGCATTGTCGATATTGAGATCACACAGGTCATTAATAAAGATTAGGAAAAGAGTGGGGCCCAAAATGCTTCCTTGTGGTACCCCATAGTGAATGGAAAGCTCCTCGCTGTTATGGCCGTCGATCCTGACTTTTTGCAAACGATTTGAGAGGTAACTTTGGAAAAGATCCAGTTGTGCCCCCCTGACGCCTATTTTCTCAAGTTTGATTAAGAGTGTGGAAACAGGAACAGTGTCGAACGCCTTCGCGAGATCAAGGAATATTGTAAGGACTTTTTTATTTTTATTTATATGGTCTATGACAAAATCGGTGAGGTCATGAACTGCGTCGCAGGTCGATTTATTTTTGCGAAAGCCATATTGTTGCTGTGAGATTATTTTACAATACTCCAGGTAATTAACCAATCTTTTGTTTATCAAGCGTTCAAGAACTTTCGATAAAGCACTTAGAACAGCTATAGGACGATAGTTATTCGGCAGAGTTCCGTCACCACCCTTGAAGATTGGATAAATGATTGCCTTTCTAAAAGAAGTTGGAAAAACAGCTGTTTCAAAGCAAATATCATAATACAATCGAGATTGCTGCAGTGGGAGGGGAGGTGGAGGTGTTGAGCAGGCGCAGTTTGTTGGCTAATTGTTTTATGTTAATGTGCTTCATCTTATAGATAACAGTATGTGACTCAATAGATTTATTGGTTTTAATTGCAAGTCTGTGCATCAAAGTCTTTGAGTCTCTTTATGATTTAATTTTTGTTCGAGAGTAGTTTTTCAATTGTCGTTGTTCGGCAGATATAGCCGATATAGGTGCCGATTCTCTTGTCACAAATGCCTCTAAACTGGGATCCCTTCTTTTTGCATAATGTTCACTTTCCTTTCACTACTTTGGCATAATTTGTTTTGCAATAACAATACAATGCAATTTTTTTTTGGCATACAGTTTATGTTGGCATAATCATCTTGAAGGCTAATTTTTTTTGACAAAAATTTAACTCACATAATATTACTAGATATATAATAGAATAGAATAGAATAATTTATATGTCAAACATAGGTGATTTTAAACAAAGATCTTAAATATTAGGTAGTGCGCTATGTTTTGCCAATATTGACATACAAATGATTAATATTATTAAAAGCTATTCAATCGTTAGTATTAAATTACAATGACAACTTTATTACAATGCAATTAAATAAGTATTTAAGTACATAACTTATTGTTAGATTAACTCATGCATGCAAATTCAATTTTATTACGAATCAATGTCAATTTCATTTCATGTCAATAATTCAAGTCAAAAGATTATCATTAGTGTACATATATAGAGTATTAAAGAATTTATGTCAGGATTATAATTATAGAAATTTGTCATTGAGATTATATATTAAGGGTTTTATAATGACTATTTAGCATAATAGTAGTTAGGCATACAATTACAAAAAATATTAATATAAATTTTATTATTAGTATTCCCTTCCTATTTATTATTAATATTCAACCAAAGTATATTACTTGAAGGTACAAATAAACTATTTATATATTTTTTTTAATTTGCTAAACTTATTTTAATATTTCCTTTAAAAAAAACTTAAATATTTATTAATATTATATAAATGATTAATTTTATCACAACAAAATTAATATTTATTTAACTAACAGTTAACTAACTTAACTGTGTAGGATTTTATTTCAGGTGTATATTTTTAGCAATTGCTTGTAAAAATGCTAATTTCGAAAATTTCGAAGTGTTATATTCATTTTTTTTACCAATATTTTTTCTAGCCTATTGTGTTTGTCCGTGTATTTTTCTTTTCTGTTGGTATTGGTGATGTTTCGACATCAAGTTTGGTTGTTTGCTCAAAATACCATGTGTTAAATTAGTAATTACTAGTGTCACCTATGCAGGTATTGGTCATAGGTTGTATGACACTGGTGCCGATTCTCTTGTACACCGAACTAAACTAACTAAACTATCACTAAAATTCCTTAGTTTGGCTATGAGAATCTTAAAGCTATTCTGCAATAAAAGGCCTCTTTTATAAATTATTTTGACGCATCTAATATCGAATTTGACAATTGCGACTCCTCGTGGTACATACTTGTATGCCCTTTTTTTTTTTTTTTTTTGGGTGGGAAATCATCAAATGACTCCTCCGGCTCTGGGTGGAGCGGGAGGGCGTGTCAGACTCTTACTGACTAAAACCCACCCGTGTTCCTTCTCTTGCCTGTGCAATGCCAGGGGGCCACGGTATCCCTTTCGGACTTTCCCGCAACCCCGGCAGGTAATGGTCTCATCGGACCCCTTCATTCGCTGACATCTCTTTGAGGCGCGTGTGGAACACAACGCGCCGTCGACCCGGGCTTGGTCCTTACCGGACGGCGAGCTACCCATTGCTCACCGTCCGCAAGCCCGCGCCTACGGTGGCCGGGAATCCGCGATCGATTCCCGACGCCCGGGGCGTCTCCTCCTGCGGCGGCTAGGGGCGTGAGGGCGCGAAATTTGCCTCTCCCTCACGCGCTCCGCCTCCTCGTTCGCGAGCATTACTGCTTCGCAGAAGGAGGTGACGGCCTCCCATGCCCTCTCGCTCCGTACCATGGCCTGGACCAGGGCCGGACGCGAGTGATCCCCGCCACCGATCGCCTCCACGAGGACACGGCGGTGCTCTGCCCAAGCCGGGCATACCTCCACCGTATGCTCCACCGTATCCTCCGGGCGATCCACGCAGTGATGACACCCGGGCGTTTCCTCCCGCCTTATCCGAAACAGGTACCTCCCGAAACAGCCGTGTCCGGTGAGGACCTGCGTCAGGCGGAAGGTGAGGACGCCGTGGCGCCTCTCCAGCCACTCCTCAAAGAGGGGACTTATCGCCGCAATAGTGGCGTGCCCAGCACTGGGTTGCGACAATCGCACTCTCCATGCCGCCATGAGATCCCGTCGGAGCTCTGTCCGCTGTGCCGTGATTTCTCGCGGCATCGGAGTCAAGCCCCGGCGTTTCGCCTCCTCGCGCCACTTCCAAATATGCGCGATACTTGTATGCCCTACCCCGTGAATTTTTTTATCATGTTTTCGTCATGTTTTATATGAAATTTTTCACTTTTTGATTGAAAAAAAAAAACCTTTGTGTTGAGTATTAAGGGTTTCATAAAGGGAAAATGGAAAATGGTGTGTCCTATCGCAAACATAATGAAAATTTCGACCCTCTTTATAAAAGCCTTATGCCCCTAATACTCAACACGTAGGTACTCTAGGTGGTTGAGCTAAACGGTGCTGATCCATGCGTCATGTTCGTGAACGGGTGCCATCAGTAGGGACTGGTCATCTCTTATCTGCCACGGCTTATTTTAATTTTTGAATTGTTTTTTTATTTTATATTTTATTACGGACGCTTTTTACGTACACGTCTTTCTACATTGTTCTCACATGTATAATTTCAACATGAATGATGTAAACAATATTTTGTAAGAATATAGTTTTTTTAAAAGAGTGTTCGTGGAGTTTCTTGCCCGTTCTTCTCCATAGGAACCTACGCTTTGGAATGGGCAACTAGCTTCATATTTCTGTCTGACTGACTCCTTGACAATTCAAAAGTGCCTGTAAATGGTTTAATTGAAATAAATGCTTTGAGTTTGAGTTTGACTCATTTTTCATATTTTCCATACAAAAAGTGAAAAATTCCATATAAAAAACGTCGACGTAAAAAATTCACGGAGTAGGGCAAAAAACGTATGTTCCATGTGGAGTCGCGATTGTCAAATTCTATTTTAGATGTGTCAAAATATTTTTTTAAATTAGAGAATTTTTATTGCAGAATAGCTTTAAGATTCTCATAGCATAGGAATTTTAGTGATAGTTTAGTTAGTTTAGTTCGGTGTACAAGAGAATCGGCACCATTATCACTGGAAAAAAACTTAGCCTATGTGGCCGGTTCTGTTTTCAGCTTGTAATCTTCGCTTACATGCATCAGATTTATGTCCATTAAGATTCGTGGCGGATAGCGGGCCTGTTTGTTTACTGTTTCATCTAGATAAGAAATCTATAAGACGTATCTGTGAACCCAGCCCACCTCTCATCGTCCAGCGGATTCTATCACCTCTTGATTCAACAAGTTCGCACGCGTTACAACGCCTCTCTAATTACTACATGCAAATAACTAAATCAGAACGTCCAGAACTTTCCCTATTGACGGCCACATTCGGCGATAGTTCCCACCGATTGCGGTACATTGAACGCTGAGTATAGAAAGTATGCTGTCAAGACACGCCCCGACGAACAATGGATGGCGTAATGAACGTTACATTCAGATCTGATGGCTAATTTTCCGTTTAGTGTGAAAACAGGAAGCGCTGGTCGACGCAGGCGCGTTGGATAGTTAATTTGAATAGATCCTATCTGTGTGTGATTTGCAATTACTGCACCCTTTTTCAGAATAAATTAACTTAAGCTCGTTAACTCCTTACATGCATTCTTTAAGAGTAACTGGAAGTCGCTGATTAACATTTTCAACATAACAACGTTCCTAGTTTAATTGTAAGTGCTAAGGTTTCTAGCACTGATTGTGATTTGTGTGAGGTCAGAAACTTTATTCCTCTGTTTTTGCCAAACCCTGTCCAATCTCTAATGATTCTGGTTACGAGTATAAAAATAGATAATTTTCCTTATTTCCTGTCTCTCTCCTAAGCTTGTCACCTCGGTATGTTACACCGATCTTCTTCCACGTTTGGTTGCGTGCGACACGATTTACACGTGCCTGATCCGCTAGCGACACCCCACGGCCGGGATGTACACGTGACTTACAGTTTTCAATGGACTCTTAAAAACCTGATCATCATCACTTTTGTATACTAAGTTCCCATCGTTAGTGGCAGAAAGTTTATAGGAAAAATTGGACTTGAAATAGATATGGACCAATTTTCTGTTCCGTTTCTTAATTGTGTTTTTCATTAATTAACTAAATTCTCTATACAGTCAGTGATTTTTAAAAACATTCACATATCTGAGAACCAATGAATACTTATGAATTTAATTGATTACTTTTCTTCAAAATAGTAAAAAGAAAAACGAGTAAATACATTTCCCTCTCTACATAAATTTTGTTTTTAATCTGAATGCTCTCAGTACACTATTTAGAAAGGAAGTAAAAAAGCAGACATGGTTAAAAAGATCGCGTTCCTACTGACAATATAATGTCATCTGGGGCGCGTGCGCACGCTATACAGCAATGAGATAAACAAAAAGGTTCCCGGACTTTCTTTTTACGAGTGATTAATGGCTTTTAGCATCTAGCTTTTACCGGAATTGATTTAGATGAGAGAACCACCATCATCTAGATATTAGTTACCAAACATGAACCTCGTGAACCAGAACATTATCACTAACGCTAAGTAGACAGTGGGACTGGTATTCGTGAGTTTTAACCCCACCTGCGTTTCCTATGTAATAGGCAAGTGATTATAAAAACTGAAAACCATGTTCTCCCATACATCTCGTCACGGTCAATTCTCTAACCGCAAATGTAAATTTGTAATTGCACAAAAAACATTTTTTATGTGACAAAACTACCCATTAAGAGGGAACAGGGCCCGCGATTCTCCATACAAACGTATTCCCCGTTTTTCTTCCTGAATAATGCCTCTAGAGCTGTCATTTTTTTTTTATAAAATCAGGGTCTCTATAGGCATGTCCCTGTCATTTCCTTTTTTTCAGAAATTAATAAGTAAGGAAACTATGACCCTCCAAAAATTACAAAAATGCCCGATTTTTACCGCCGTGATTAGAGGACTACCAGACTAATTCGGAAAAGTTTTTAGCATAAAAGAAAATAATAGAAACCTAGACATACTCTTTCTTAAAATTTTAATGTAAAAAAATATTAAATCGGCTTAGTTTTCGTTTTCGAGGAGAAAAAAGGAGAATTCCAAACGTCGTTTTCGTCAAAATATAAATAAGTAGTTACTAAGAATAAGTTTAAATTTTATGTTTCCCTTTAAAATACTACAAAATTGTATACCTACTGTTTCATTTAAAATTCCACGAAATGTGTAATTGGTAGATCACACAGGGTTTCGTCAGTAAACGTATATCTTGGGTCTAATCACGTTGGCCGCCCCCGGTATAGACACACGTAAGTATTTGATATTAACTTCAAATCAAGTTTAATTTAAGAATACGAAAGTATCCCTACACGCGTTCCTGACGAAAAGACTGATAGACAGACAGACAGACGGACCACGACGTGATTCTATAAGGGTTCCTTTTTTTTTCTTTTCAGGTGCGGAACCCTAAAAAGAAATCACAGTTATTACCATAGTCGCCAGGTTATTACAAGGACACAGTAATTGAAGTGTTTTGACAAAAAACCATTCAATACATGGTGGATCCTCATATCAGAGGTCTAAAAATATTTTGAGCCGCTGAACCATCGTTTAAGCGCACAGGAAGGGCCAAGATGCTGCTGCCCATCACCACAGCTCTAGAGGTTACCTGTACACGGTGGCGCGGTGGCTCCTGCTGGCGGCGGCGTCGGCTTGCTCGATGAGCTGCGTCAGCGCGCGCGCCTGCTCGCTCAGCGTCAGCAACTCCAGCTCCTCGCGGCCCAGCTTGTACTGCAGCTCGGCTTGTTGGATCCGCGTGTCAATGTTACTGGGAGGAAAATGGTGATAAAAAACGAGGACAACTATTAAGTGTATCTAAACAATTAAATTGAAAAGTTTCCAACTTACTCAGTTACATGCGTCTTCTCAAGCCGCCTCCTCAGCTCCTGTATATTAGCCTTCCTTGTGTCCAGGTCATGCCTCACGGCATTGGCTCGCTCCTCCAGGGCTCGTCTCTCATCTACTGACAGGGCTGCGGCGTGGTCCTCGTGGGAGCTGGCGCGGGAGGCGGTGGGGGAGGCCAGTCGGGCTGCGCTTAGGGACGCGCTTAGCTGCTTCTTCAGACTGTTGGAAAATGGTGGGTTATATTCATTGTCAATAGAAAAGATGCAGGGACGATACGGTTTGATATGAGACGAAGTGGTAAAAGAATGACTGACAAAATCGTAACCTGAAAAATCAGTTTCGGCATGACAATTATCCCATAAAATGTATGAACTAAATAATCGAATCTTAGTTGGAATTTAGTCTTGGCACGGGGTTTTGTTTTCTGAGATATCAAACCTAACAGCCGCGTAATCTTTTCTATGAATACAATAATACCTTTGTATAAGGGTGTCTTTATCGGTGAGCGCAGTGCGCAGCGCGTCGAGCTCGCGACTGACGTCACGTGCGCCCGCGCTGCGTCTCCGGGAACTTGCCAGCGACACCTCGATACTTGCCATCTGTGTCAAAAATATAATTACTTATTTATTAACCAACGTAGATAAACATTAGCTGCTGTAAAAAAAAAACGGAAAGCATAAAGGCTCGTGCAGACCAGCGCGACGCGACGGCACAACGCGACTCGAACAATACAATTTCTAAGAAAACTTCACGGTATAACAATAGCCGGTGTCGCGTCGCGCTAGTCTGCACGAAGCTGTATTCTGCTGTTTTTACGGGTGTTGGTGTGGGTGAAAGAATCTTAAATAATTTGTGTTGGTTCCGCAGGCAGTTGACGATATTTTAGCGGCATACATTTAATGATAAAAACAAGTAAATATGGCAAATAATTATTTAATGACTATGAACATAATATCCTCAAACTATACAACCGAAGTCTTCCTGTTAATTGCCATAAACTCGAAAGTCTCTCAAAAGCCATAACTCGAAGGTACGCCATGCAGCCAAACAAATTTCTCATGGATCGGGTCGCCATTCGGTTATTCATTCAGTCATTCACTCTACATTTTATGTTCTTGCTTCACGTCACTCGGCTTTACTAACTTAATTAAGGGACTTGTTAAGTTATGTTTAAGTTGAATGTCTAAGTTACGTTTCAGTTGGAAGTCGTACATCTATGCTAATTGAGAGGTTTCTTATTTAGAGGTTTATTTATATTAAGTGAATCAGTGCTGGGAAATCAGCAATGTAAAGATCAAAATCTTCTCGCTACAATTTAAGATTTTCGTTGCAAATTTGTTGAATTAGTTTCCTTAGTCGTTACGCGCTATAATGGCAACTTGACCGTTCCAGATCGTTTAATTTGATAGTTAATTAAACATACAGCTATTTGCATGTTAAATGTTAACGAACATACAAATAACGTTAGTAATGGTATGTTATACCATGCAATTCTAAATTAAAAGGAAAGATAGAGATCATTTTAATGTTTAGTGGACAGGCAGGTAAGTCGTCGCAACATACCTACTTAATAGTTTAGTTATGTTGTAGTTAAATAGCTCTATAAGTTTTCTCGTAAAGTAATCTTGTATTAATAAAACTTTTATGTGGGTACTAAGAAGTTGCGCGTTGAAGTCGTTTGTTTGCGCGACTTCCTGCGCCGGAGCACGCTTCGTTCCACACGGCGGAGCTTGTTTCAAGTAGGTATAAAAAAGGCTATACTTGACGGTTCAATTGATAATGGGTATTAGATTATTTTCAAAGTGGAGGAGGTACGGGTATAGTTTGGTTTCTAAGTACTAAGGCTGCAATTCAAATACAACAGCTAGTTATTATCAGCTCATTACCTGTCGTAGTTCGAGTTTATTAATTAAGGTAGTTATTTAACTTTTTTATTGCAAGGAAATATTTAATAATCTATTCTTACTGAGATATATTCAACATTAATAACACATAACATAAACAATTAGGGACTATCTAAACTGTGTGTAACATTTTTATTTATGTAAAATCAATTTTCGATTTATGTGATTACAAGAAATGATTCGTCATTGATTTGAACTCTTTAGAATTCATCGATGAGATTGTATTTATGTAGGAATGTTAAAAGGTATAATTACCTATGTAAAATAATAATTATTCTGTGATTTACTACAGTTATCTAGTAAAATTAATGTTTCCGCTATAGGTTAGTGCTATAATCATGCGATTATCCTATGCTGTATAAATACATACGACATTGTAGGTAGATAAACATGTGACCATTCAGACTTAGGGGAAGCATTGCACCCAGACAGAACTGTTTGAATTAGAAATACTTATAGGTACGGGAAATAAG
The DNA here is from genome assembly GCA_963853775.1 of Xanthia togata. NCBI lineage: Eukaryota > Metazoa > Arthropoda > Insecta > Lepidoptera > Noctuidae > Xanthia > Xanthia togata. The sequence goes on along the minus strand of OY970802.1, from coordinate 1,656,653 downwards.
ATTTAGTTGCAACTTTGCAAGACTTAAGTAGTCGATATGGTGAAAATCTTTAAAAAATTAATAAATCTTAAATAACAGACTTCAAAAAAAAAACTTCAGAGTGCAAAATAACTTGAAACTTGAAATCGGTAGGTCTGGTTGTTTTTTTAAGAAGTCCTCCTTTTCAAGAAGTCGATTAAAAAGCGAGAATTAGCTTTTCATCCTTTCTGTTACCCGTCGATTAGGACGGCAAAAGCTTTCCAGAGCTAATTACATACGTCGCGTCCTGTTTGGTACGTCGTTTAACTATTATTTCGTGACTTCGCCACAACGCAGCATTGTGTGAATCAGCCCTTAGTTAACATTAGATCCGTACTAGGCTGTAATTACAACTACTTATATTATTATAGCGATGAGATGTGCGAGATCATCTACTTGTGGGAATGTGCGCAGATGACTCGTGATATTAGTAGGTACATCTGCGGGTTTATGGCCACGCATGCGCAGAGCGATCTCACTCATCTCACAAGTCTCACACCGATTAATGTTAGGGGCTGCGTGCATAAGTAGAGCACACCAAAAAAATAACACCAGGAACTCCAATACACTGTGGCCACAGTGGTGTATTCAAAGTTTCTAACTAAGCTTATCATCTTCCAAACATTTTAAACAGGGGGCTGTCCCGATGCCCATCACGTTGGCGGATAAAATAATATAATAAAATAATAATACCTATATAATATATTTATTTATTTTATTATTTATGTACACACAGAGAGAAAATAGATACAGTTAGGACATAATCATAATTATGAGTACAAAGATACTGCTTATTTATTAAGAAATTTCTTCCAGCAGACCTGCGACAGGTGAAATGAGAAAGAAATGTAGATAATATTTATTTAAGAAATGTAGATATTATTAATATTTTTCCTAATTTTTTTCCTAGTAAGGAAAAATCTAAGTGTTTTCAGTAAAATAGGTGATAGACACAATTATAGGACTAGAAATAGGGACCAATTAGTTCAACCGAGTTTCAGACTGGCTAAAATAGACTCATCTTTCATGGGGTACTGTGTAAAATGTTACAATAAAATACCTCCCCACATACTCCAATTGAATGAAACGAAATGTAAACCTTGCATAAAACGCACACTATGTTGCCAAGCATATTATAACTTGGGGGATTACCTACATCGCTGACAAAAATGCTTGGCTCAACGCAGGTCCAGCTCCACAAGGGCGCATAAACTAATTGATTAGCATTGGAAAATATTGTTGGAGCTGCTGAAGATTGAAAAACTATATTTACATTGTATAAATTCAATCTCTTAGTAATATATAACTGCATTGCACATAAATGTGAGCACTGTTTACCTACTTTAAATCTACCATTTACTGAGTAGGTACGTCTTTCATTGACTTGAATGTGCCCTGGCAACTGAGAGTATGTCATGCTCACTCAAATGTCTCGCTGGTGCTGGCGTGTGTGTTGGATCATTAAGTTCCCTTCAAAATGGTTGAGCTAAATGATGCTGACCCATGCGTCATGTTCGTGAACGGGCGCCGTCAGTGGGGACTGGTCATCTCTTAGCTGCCACGGCTTATTTTAATTTTTAAATAATGTTTGTTTTTATATTTTTATTATGGCCGCTTTTAACGTGCACGTTTTTCTACATTGTTTTCACATGTATAATTTCAACATGAATGATGTAACCAATATGTTTTAACAATATTCTGATTTAAAAGAGTGTCCATGTGTTCTTGCCCGTTCTTCTCCATAGGAACCTACGCTTTGGAATGGGCAACTAGCTTCATCTTTCTGACTGACCGACCCCTTGACAATTCAAAAGTACCTGTAATTGGTTTATTTGGAATAAATGATTTGAGTTTGAGTTTTGAATATTGTGTGAGAACAAGAAGAGAAAAATATAAATATGCGAAGTCTTAAACTAAAATATTGACAATAAACCTACACGTATAACATATACTTAAATAAATACATAGAGCTTAAATATATAAACACGTAACATAAATATATAACACAGTTGAGAGGAAAGGTAATGCTCTTATTATAATATACTCGTAATATAATTTATTTGCCAAAAGAATGAACCTTATTTAAAAAAAAATACACTAGTAGTTGTTTTATTAATTCTAAAAGATTAGATACCCAATTAGTGACTCGGTCCACAATAATAAATTCAGGTTGTTACGAAACCGATTCCCCCTGACCCCCTAGTTCTCTGTTTACAATATAATATGGTGGCTACGGGGGGCTCAGTCGCAAAATGGTCACTTCTCAAAATGTTTACCGGACGCAAAATGTCCACTTCTCTAAATGTTTATTTCTCAGAATGTCCATTTTTTCGAAAGCACATTCAATCCTTCACATCAGCACAAAATCGGTTAAGTGTGAGTCATATTCACGCACAGAGGGTTACATAATAATCTTTAATTTATCTATCTTTAATTAGATACGATATTTTGCGTCCGGTTGGCATTTTGAGACGTGGTCATTTTGCGACTGAGCCGTAGCGGGGTCGGCTGCCAAAAGTAACGCATACATTATTGTAACTCAAATATTTCCAACCTAAAATCATTTCCGGCCCCCAATTAAGTAATATACCTAATTAGAAACACGTCAATCATTAAAATCCTGTGTCCACATGATTATTTAACTCGCACAGTGCGCCAACTTCCTAAGATGCGTGTCTATATTTGTCTATATTTACAGCCAAGTACTGGTTATATTTATAGCCGCTATCACTAGGTTCCCACCCATTGTGTTGGGAGTACCGCAAGTGTATCGCCGCCCTTTTTTCTCACAAATTACCGGCTCATATGATACACAGCCTTCGATAACGACAGAGATTTTACTTGTAGATTGAATATATGTGGAATGTGGTGAGGACATACTATTGTTTTTATGTAGGCTAATGAACTTGGGAAGGGTTGATTGTAAGAGGATGGGAAATGATGGTACCTGCTCAGGCCAATAGCAGTTTACTATGCAAGTTTATTTCTCTATGGCAAGTTGGTAGGTATATGATTGACAGAATGAATGTTTACACAGTGCTAGTCACTTGTCGATGCAAAGCTTGGCAATACTGTAAGTAGTAAGTGGACATCTTGCAATTCTGTTAAAATGCTCTCAAGTATTTATTTTAGCTGGAAAAAGCTATAAATGTATTATGTAGGAATATTCCGAGTCATACGCTACATAACTTACATTCAAAGTAAGCACACCACACAAAAATACTAAAATTTAAATGAATAAAAAGGACACTAATCTAATAAATGTCGGGCGCGAAATCGATACTGGAATATAATGAATCGGGCATAATCGATTGTGAACAAAAAGCGGCGCCTGCGCTTGCGCCGCCGCCGGCCGCGGCCGCGCGTCGCATAACAAATCGTATAATTGAAAACGGTTTAATCTGTTGCCACTGTGAACCGGGTACAGAGATTAAAGATAAGAGTACTGTATCTTGGATTTTAGAGATTGGTATCGATATGTGGTTCACACTTCTCTCGGACTTGTCGGAAAACTGTCACGTCCCTAAAACCAAAATGACTCCAAACTAAATTAAAAGAAAATAAAAAATTAACTAGTAATTTAAAGGGGATGAAGTGACATCATCAAAGAAAGGGGCAATTAAAAAATCATGGTCAAGCCATATCTGGAATGGTTAACAAACAGTGTGAAATTTCACAAAATGGTCGACTACTTTATGATGTAATCAATTCTTCAATCTGCCTGTGACATATGCATACATACGCTGAAACTCTACATTAAGAGCGGCCAACCCATCATACTTTTCATACAAACGCTCGTACGTGATTATGGCGTTGCAACACATCTTTATTTGTTTTTTTGTAACTAATATGTATCTTGTGCACTATACCTAGGATTCTATGAAAGCAAAATAAAGAAAATTTGAGAAACAAATTCAGTATAAGCCTCCAAAAATCTGCTTTTTTGCACAAATTTCACCTGAACTTTGACCGGTCATAATGTACTCTTAAATAGTAAAAGTAAAGAAAACATCTGCATAGAAACCTCGCACATGTAATGGAGATTCTAAATAACAAAAATTTATTTCAAAAGCTTGTAAGGCTTACTCAAAAACACGTATTTCCTGAAACAAATTTTTACACACTATTTTTCGTACAATGTTATCGCGTTCTCACTTGCTTGTTAGTAGTTCTCACTTGCGCTCGATGAAACAACAATATTTTCGAACATGCTCGCGTTGTCGATAGACAGGCCGGGAAGGGCCCTCTTAACGCTAGATTTCCTGATAAATGGTAGAAGGATAATAAGCATAAAATACTGAAGTGAGAGCCAACAGTAACAAGACAGGTTGGAGACTCGCTGTGAGTACCTGTTCATCGGTCACCCTACATTGATAACCTCAAACAGTCCCACATTCCCAAAGATCATTTGGATTACCGCGCACAATTTACTGTATCACGCTGAAATATCGAACATCTCATGACGAAAATCTCATCTATCTCTTTCATTCCTACGCTTAATTCTATAGAGAGAAAGGGATGGGAGGTTTGCTTCTCACTGACAGCCAGATGTGGCGATAAAATGCAAAAACTATTGCTGACAATAAATTGGCGAGTAATTGCATATGCGGCACGGTGATTGCATGTGCTTGCGAGCCTTAGCTCCCTTAGTAATGTGAGATTGCTATGATATGTGGGCAGATTGTATTGCTGAAGGCTCGCTGTGTATTTTTTTAAGTAGTGTTGTACTTTTTACATGTATGGTAGTAAAGATGTTGTCAGACGATAAACTCGTGTTAAACTGTCAATAATGTGGTGTTGCATTATGCAGTTATTCGTTGGACTGTTTGTTCTAAACATGGAATTATGTATGTTTTAATCTGTTAAAAACAGGGAAAGAAAATTGTACTGAATTTCATTCATCCTCTAGGGGGAGAATGTGATTTAAATTTGGAATACTTACCGAAATTTATACTGAACTACATCTGTGTTTACACCATTGAGTTTGTTTATAATTTGTTTGTTTGCATTATACATCTTTTTGAAAAAGGAATACCCATTTATTATGCAGTTATGATTATTAAATAAAATTACGAAAACCGACGAGGCCGTATGAGCTTGAGGTTTTCCGACAAAAAATATTAGTCTAGGAATTTGCCGCGTTTTTGTTTTCTTCAAATACATAAACGTTAAGTTATATAAACTTAACGTTTATATATTATTATTGTGTTAATTTTTCGCAAATGGTACGAAAAGTAGAGTATTTTCCTCGTGATAAAGCTGTCTTAGTCTTGGGTGAACTTAAATCCCTCGCTACACTCAGGACTCGTCTTAAATCCCTCGCTTCGCTCGGGAGTAAACCTCGAGTCCTTCGTTACGCTCGCGATTTAAATCGTCACCCGCGTCAGAAGACACTGCTTTATTCCCTTTGGTTAATAATCTACTAATATTATTATAAAGGAAATTTTCAGAACTTTGTTTGCTTTTAACTTGCAAACAGACAATACTATCTGAAGAGGGAAAAGACGATCCGTTATTCTCCAACGTGTAAACTTGCAATATTCTGCAGGTGACTCACTATCTCATCAGATATTGATCTCTTAAGGTCGATATCGACACCTAGGTCAAAGATGACAATATGTTATAATAGCGGGAATTAAAAGAAAAACATTATCCTCCAGTGCTATTATTGTTATCCAGTGCTATGATTGATCGTTGGTGTAGGGGTTCCTACACCAACGATCCATAACTTATGAAAGAAACGCCTCGGGTTATCGACTCAACACTCCCGCTTCACTTTCGTTCCGTAAATGCACAATTATTATGAAGACTCCTGCGCCGCCTGTAGGCTGTAGTATGGTAGTTATGGTACAGGTTCTTTCATCGTGATAGGTTGGTGTTTGTCTCCCTGGGGCAGGTTTTCTGGTTTTATATTGCTGATAGAACGAGTGTTTATGTAGAGTAAAGTAGGAATAACAAAATAACTATTCTACCACTTTAAATACCATGTATTTGAGTTTTAAATGATTCAGGCGGCATCAAAGAAGAGGAATTGCTGCTATAATGATCAAAATTGAAATCATATATCGTAAAAAGACTAATAACGTATCAGCAATAAGGCATTGCAGAACCATTTCCCATTAGATTACGGCTAACCGCAAAAAATCTCATTTCACCTTTTGTGCTAACTGTTACCAAAGAAAGTATTCAGGGAAATGTCTATTTTGGCCGGGCAACTTTCCAACTCATAAAAAAACTAATAAAGCAATAAGGAAAGTCCTCTAAAATACGTAAGTTCGTGTTAATCATCCCATCTTGATTAGCACGCACTAATCAGTTCCTCGCGACTGCAAACGCCCCAGTATCGCGACATCGCTATAAATCCCGTGTCGTGTGCTGTCGCGCGTGTCGCCGCACCGTCGCAGGGGACGACAAATTGTCGCCAGTCTACATGTTATGTCGGTAGATAGTGTACTGGTGTTAGTTTATGTTAGGCAAGTACTGGAGTTTAAGGGATTTTTATCGCACCGTTTGTGTAGTAAGTACAATTTGGAGATGGGTTTATTTAAGCACAATGAATGGAAAGGCAAGTAGTTTACTTAACATTGTTATCTTGGTCAGTACCAATTTTTTATATCAAACTAAAATATATGCATAAAATAATTTAGTTAGTTTGTTGCTACATGGTATGTATTCGGATGGGAGAAGTGTGGGTTGTGGTTCATTGATATTGAGGCCTACTTAAAACGTTTGACACTTATAAAGTCATTTTGAAGTTTTAAGTAGTACCCTGGCTGAAATTCATATCGATGTCAAACTGTGGTAAGTAAATTAATATCCTTTATATATTGCATATATTAATTACCTTGCCAGTAAATTAAAATATCCATGTTTATTTAAGCAGTTAATCTTAATATTAAATGAATCAGATTATCGTTGCTCTTATACCAGGAAACAAGATGCTGATCAAATTGAAATGGCTGCGAAAGGCTGACACTCGATAAATAAACGCAGTAAATATTAATCCATGCGTTTATCTTAAGACGTTGGGATTCAATTATTTGTAGAGGAATCAACACATTGGGTAGGAGTCGTTAAGAGAAGTCGGTAGCTGACAAAGGTTCATAGTATGAATGAAAACAATTAAATTATTTATGGTGATATTGTCGTTGGCATCCTTCCATAAAATGTAAAAATCGTTAAAATTACTACCATGTGATCATCTGCCTAGCCTTGTCCCAACTATGTCGGGGTCAGCTTCCAGTCTAACTGGATGCACCTGAATAGCACTATTTTACATGGAGCGACTGCCTATCTGACCTGCACAACCCAGTTACTGGGTAACACGTTACCACGATAAAATGACTTCCATGTATATTTAGCGATATAGGCTAATCATAATGTGACAAAAACCTACGACTGATCGTGACTAATCTGTATAGGAACTTTCAGTTCTACTTTCTGGATCGGTTTGACCTCTAAATTCTTACCATGTCTATTGTTTACAACATTGAACTCTCCATGTCTGCATGTAATCAGTTCTTAATAGTCTCATAAAGTTTCCAAAGTTAATTGAACCCAAAGTCTACGCCGAGTTCCCTATACCAATGTGTTGGGTCCTTTACCTAACACATGCAAAATGAAAGCCTTTCGAAATTCAAGATGCAAAGAACCCTTAGCAATATATTATAAATCTTGACGTGTTTCATCTAGTTTAAATAATATTTATGGCATCCTATAGCTATTTAATCGTTTCTCGCGCTATTTAATAATTCGTTAATATGGAAGGAACTGAATGCTACGAGCGCGTTGATGTCTTTTATACTACGAACGGAAATTGAATGAAAGTTTGAAGACTGCTTTTCATTTAATCAGTTTTAATCATTATATATGAGTTGTATGTGTATATTTAGCTTTCTAAGATATGTGTGAAAGTGTTCGTGGTCTTGATTCAGTCCAGTAGGCGCTGTAATTACTATATTTCATTGAGTCATGGACCATAGTTTCTTTGCTATGTGTTTTATGAGCATATTTGCGTATATTATAGCTATGTTGTCTTGCTGAATAAGATTGTTTAATTGTTATAAATTAATTGTTAATGCAATAAGAGTAGAATGCTGTTGGAGGTAAATTACAACTCATTGCATATTTTTGTTTGCATTTTAAATCTAGTTAATTGTTTAGTCTTTATAATCGACACAATTACTATAGTTCGTGATAGGCAATTAGGTATATTTAATTATACAAATAACAAAATGTTGCATTCACTATTTTCTTCTTTCATTTGTATGTTTTATATTACCGTCTTCTAAGCGCTACCGGCAATGACGTAATCCCACTTATCAGCGGCTCTACATACGAATTTCCGGCGAGTGAATGTAGTGAAGGGGTCACTGACCTTGGCCTCCAGGCACTCGAGGTTGCTGACCCCGCCCCCGCCTCCGCCGCCTGCCTCCAGGGTTTGCTGAAACAACACACATTATTCAATTAAGTGGTCATAACGATGTCGGTTGGCCTTGAACTGGTAAGGTTGTGCTAGTATGGCCTCGTGATTAGGAATCAAAATACCAAACGTTTTCTGCAGTGTTTGCAAACTTTAACGTTGTGATCAAAAATATTCAATCGAGAACTCTAGATTTTATTTTGGTACTGGCTCACTCAGAGATGTTTGCGGTTAAAAACAGTGCAGTGGCCGTACTATTCAAAACATATACATTCTTCTCACTAGTGTTACTACGGTCTAACTCTGGCGCTGCATAGAAGTATCTAATTTACTTGAATACAATTGAGAAATGATAAATAAACCCTTAAGATACTCGTACTCTTCAAATACAGTTACTTTAAAATCTGAGCCTTCATTTATCAAAGCTATATGCAGCTGTGGGTCGTGCGCCCCGCACAGCTGGCTGATAAGCACCTTTGTATAGTGTATAGGTTTACATATGTATAATGTATGATGCCACGCTACTCCGCCGATCACGATCGATGCGCGGGCGCACGTGTGCCCTAAAACATTGCACAATCAGCTGATGAATGCAGAAGACTAACTTGTCATGGCTTCTCAAGATGAAGATCCTTCATGTGTGTGACTCGTTTATTGCATTAGTGGTGGGCCGGGCTTCTAAGTGTTAGGGACGTTCTCAAGGCCGTAGATCTTGGGGGCTCTAAAAAACACAGACCCTAACGTCATGATACTACCAATACTATACATGATAAGTTATTGTTATCACAAACCATCGGCAACCTACTGCGTCAAACTCATGTAACACAAATTGTTCATTTTAAAATAAAAGACAAAATTTCCATTTTTGGCAATGTCAGAGAGAGGTACCAAATTTCCACCGTACTTTCGATCGACCGATGCCAGCTAAAGTCATGGGATATTATATATATTTTAAAGTAGACTTTCTGCATTTATTTATTGACATAACTTCAGTTATAACGGTGATAATTTGCATATTGCCCTGTGAGTGCGGGGTGCGGGGAGGGGGCTAACGGGAAGAGGGCGTGATGCCGAATTATTCGCCAGAGGAAAGTCGTAAAGCTCAGTTTATGATGTTGTTGCATCAAGCTGGAACGTGGAACCGGCTTGTTAACAGATTTAATGTTGCAGTCAGATGAGACGAAGTTAATTTTAATGTGAAGGTAGATTAAAGTCGAGCTATAAAATAGTGGTATACAATATAATATTATGGTGAATAGTTTTTTACAGGATTTTCTCAAATTGCACATTCTGTAAGTACAAAACATGAAAGTGAGGAAAACCTAAATATATGTATATTCCTGTTTCATGGAAGGGTAACCAAAAATACGAAACTTGTCAATACGCGAATCGAACGTGCTGCCAGAACCTACAGGAGCAATTTTTTCAACATATAAACTATCCCTATACTAATATTGTTTCTACACCTCTTGTTTACTATTGACCTTCATATTAAGCTACTTATACCTCCTAAGTATAGTTAACACAATTACGATCAAGGCCCAGTTTCATGTCGAACTAGATCAATGTTAAACTGCCGCTGCGCACGCGCTTCATTATGAAGATTATGAGCCCGGAGTGCCAGACAGTCGATACGATATGGGGCTACAGTGCTAGCCGGTAGCGGAGACAGTTTTAATTGTTTGAAGCACCAAAACTATCGAGCTTGTTACAATTACACTATGTAGAAAAAACATACGAATTGAAAAGATATATTTGAATTTCTTTTGATGTTAATAAATTGCCAACATATAGGGGTTCATATAACAGTGCTAAAGCTACTAACAGTGAACTGATCACAAAGCTTATGAGAGGGAGAAGGCCAACTTTTAATCACACGCTTTGTCAACAGCTTATTAGTAAAGGATTAAAAAAATAAACAATTCGCTGTCCGCTCTCACCCGGGCCGCCAGCACCCCATCGCTGGCGCACGCGCATGCCATACCGCGGCTTTCTATTTCACATCGCCGTCAGATTTCACGTTATTAGCAGAATAGCAGCCGCGTCCCATTGTTCAGCCATGACGTGCCTGACTGCCTGCCGTCAGGGGAATCCTATTTATTGGCAGACCTTAGCTACACTTGAATGCTAAGATACCGGCTCTTACCTGTTTCATTCTTCACTCAGCGGTTGAAATGCCTCTTGTTTCTTTATACTCAATTGGACGAAGTTTTCTTTTGTTTTTTGTTTAGAAATTGTAGGAGGAATTATAGGGGGAAGGAAAGTTAAAATCTATTAAATACAGGAACAAAAAGGTTTTAATAATGTCAGAAGATAAATTGAAGTGTGAAATGGACAATGTCGGTCTTGTGATGCAACTCGTAAATTGTTAAAGTTTACACCATCTAATATCGAGATTTGTTGTTCAAATATCGTTTTTCTGTTATTAAACAATGTTGTTAACTTACTACTACATAAATAAATATAATACAAACGGGTTAATAAATTGTTGCACAGAAGAATCGATTTCCATAATTCATTAAAATAAATAAAAACCATAGGTAGGTATACTTTTATAGTATTAGAATAACTTTCTTTCTTATTGTTACCGATTTTTTCTTCCAAATTAAAACATAGCCATAAGTCACTAATTGAATTACTTTTCATTGACTTTAATTGTCAGAATCTTACGTCTCCACAGACTTTCTACCAAATGAATATCATAACTATCGGATGAATAAGTTTTAAGGTTATTCCGAAATTATGCGCTCTCTCTTCGTTTATTATAGTGCAGATTAATAAGTCACAGTAATTGTGAACATAGTTCACATTTTGTTTGCTTACGTAAATAATTAGAAAGCTTAGTATTCACTGTGTTGCCAATTAATTGTTCTTACGAGGTGTTTATGTACACTTGTAATCGTAATTAAATTAGCACCTCTAATTATTTCTGGCATTGCTTTTTACTTGATTTGTGTGAATTGTTAGATAAGTTTGGAAGCAAAACTAACAAGTAGTTTGTTTGCTAAACGCCATTAAACTTCTTTGTCATAAAACCGATAAGCATCTTATCTACTTGAATAGGGATGATGCCTGGGTCAAAAAAAAGAAATTCTATTTAGTCCGTCAGTGAGATAATAAAAAAATATTAGACACGTATTTTTTGCTTTATCATATTAATGTTATATGACTCAGATACAACGCATTAAAGTTGGGGAGTGGGGGTTGATACGTCACAAGTATGTATTAAATCTACATACAAGTGACGTCATGGCACAATATAACTCAATGTAGCGCTGCAATCTTTTGACAACGTAAAAAAATAAAAAATACGTGTACGTTATTTTTTCATAATCTACATGACGGACAAAAAACATTTTTTTAGTTATCATCCCTATTTGAAATCAAATTCAGGATAATAAATCTTGCGTGATAAGTGATAACTGTGATATGAGATTTATTGAGTGTTTATTGTAACAGGTTATTGTGGTGTTTAGCACTAAACGTTTATAAGCTAAAGTAAATCACGAAAACTTGAATTCCGATACTATATTCGTGGGAGGCGACACTCTTTTGTTTTAACCATCCGGTGTCTGTAGGTCTATTTGTATTCCTTTATCCTCTCAAGAGGTACCTAACTACTCATGATCCCCAATTACAAATGCAAACAGTTTCTACATAGGTAGTGGAGCGCGATGCAAACAATTAGTTTCACGTTACACTTGCTATAATAAACACTTGCGATAATTATTGTTACACTATAGTAGCTAGGACATCGCCACTTGTGCGGACAACGCTAATGTGGGCAATTTTCTTGTTATGTGTTACAACATGCAAAGTTGTATAGGTGTGGTCCTTGCTATGAGGCTAAATTAATCTTTTATAGTGTCGTAAACTGCAACTTCGTGTCGCGTCAATATTGTCGTATGTACGACATTTGGTATAGCATGTTTGACAGAACTAGATTACATTATGTAAAAATGCTTGAGGAACAAAAAGGGACTCATTAAAAAAATCTTTGCATGTGTACTGACACAAGTCTTTCCCACAGTACATTCTATATGGCTCGCGTAGGATGACAGATTGACACATTCTCTATATATTTATATTTTTACCATTTGGTATCCGACGAGGAATGTTAATTGGCCATCCAGCGGAGTAATGTGGCAGTTTCCCTGATATTCTTCGAAACATTTGAAGAATCGCAAACACTTCCGGATCTTAACGATACTAGGACCATAATGTGTAGTGTTTTTTAAATCCGTAAAGAGATTTTTTCTAATTAGTTTAGAAATCTGTGCGCGTAGGGGAAATGCCTAACGATGTCTGTTTAGTTAGTAGCTAACGATCAATCAAAGAATAACTTGCTGCGTAATCCGAGGTCTTTGATGTGGTAATTAACTTAGTCGGGGTGCAATTGCCGTCTGTGAACATATTAAAGATGCTTCCGGAAATGTAATTGTGCCTACATAATCAGACCAAATAATAATTATCACGTGCACTGCTGGTTGTAAAATTACCATTGACCTTTTGTCAATATAAGTATCTATAAGGTTATGAATTGAGAGAAAGCATAATTATGCTCATCATGATTGATACTTGGTGGGTATTCATTAAAATGTCTATGATTACACATAATTCTGGAAGCATTTCAAGAAAAATATACCCTGAGTCTAGTTAGTCAGTCATCGATGCCCCCCAGCAGCGCGTCAGGCTGTAAGTCCGTTTAATAGTCTGTTAATAACGGTGGAAGCGGCGATCTGAGGCAAATACATGCAGTGCTTACTTGCTCAGTAATGACCGATGACCACGCCCCCTGCTCGTGTCTAATGAGGGCTATCACGCTCCTGGGTCAGTTACTAGTGCTCGATGGTGGTCAGTATGAGACAACGTTTGGTGGGTTCAGTATATCATCATAATTAGAGAATTTTATTAAACCACAGAGAAAAATAGCAATACTGATTTTGATGACATTGCAGGTCCCGAATATCATTCCATACGCGTGATAAGATTCTATAAACTCAGGAAGTTTCTAGTTCATCTTATTTTAGTTAAAGATCGGTTATAAATCCACAGGGTTATCCCTTTCTCTTTGACATGTTATGAAACTTACCATAAGCTTTCAGAGAAGAAAGCGGTGGTATCATATTGTATAGCATATGGATCATTTATTTATTTAGCTACACCAATTACAGTAACTAAAATTATAAAAATAAAAGAGACTGTTAAAATATACAAAATAAAAACATGTAAACATAAATTAAATAAAAGAAGGTTAACAACACTTTCATAAATTCCTCTCACAGTACTTCTGACATACCAATAAAATCTTTGTCGATCCATCCGCAAACAGGTCGTCTGTTGTTGTTAGAATCCAAGAGATAATTAAGCGCGGCCCGAGTGCGAGGAATTGGCGACTTAGCACGTGCATAGAGGCACGGCAAACAGCCTGTGCCTTCTGCCCCGGCGGTAATTGTCTGGGACAAAGAAGCGCGCCAGTACTTCAAGGAGATCAGGAGCAACAATAGCGCCACGGAGTCTTACAGGCTATTGTGAGCTGATCTCGAGCTCGCCTTACCTCTAGCGAGTTGTATCCAAGGCAACACAGCAAGAATTTTGTCGGATAAGGATATAAGGATAGTAGCCGTTTCTGCTTATACATATACGTACCTAAGGAACGCTTTTTGAACTTAAAATACGTAAGTATTTTCACGTGGATTCCACACGCAAGAGCTGGTTTCCAGCTCTACGTACAAGCGCATTAAATATTATTTTGATGGCATGAGCGGTGCGAAAATCGCACCAGTCACGCAGAACAAAACCTAACCTTTGGTAGGATTGTTTAGCTACCATGGCCATATGGTCGTGGAAGGTGAGCTTTCGGTCGAATGTGACTCCCAGGTCTTTCATGGTCTTTGACTTCGTGATGGTATTATTATTTAAGTTATTAATTAAGTTATATATTCTAAATTAACTGGGTGGATTCGACCGAATGTCATAGCGAAGCATTTGGACAAATTAAACTCCATCTTGTTGTCTACACTTCACTTGAATATCGTATCAATGTCTTGCTGCAGGGTAGTGCGAGGAGCTCGTGGCTAAGTAATAGCAGCCGCACGGTTCGATCTATCAGGTTAAGCTACGCTTGCCGGGGTTGGTCTGTGGATGGGTGACCATCTTAACATACCGAGACTCCTCCGTGCCTCGGAAAGCACGTTAAGCCGCTGATCCCGGCTGTCATTCTTGGACCGTTGCCAGTCGATACAGGTCGTCAGAAGCCCGAACGTCTGACAACCAGTCTTACCAAGGGGTATCATATTACCCAGTTACTAGGTTGTGGAGGTCAGATAGGCAGTCACTCCATGTCAAATACGGTATTCAGCTGCATCCGGCTAGACAGGAAGCCGACTGCAACATAGTTGAGAAAAGGCTAGACAGATTGATTGTCTTGCTGCAGTGCCAAACTGTCACGCTCGGAGTTTATGTCCAGGTATCATATAACCGTTCTTATATGCTTAAGTAGGTACACCCACACCTGAATGAGGGGTGGTCCATTCATATGCCGACGATATCGTTGCCTAGCATATACACAATTAATCACTAGTACTGACATGATGTATGATCTTGACATGATTACGACAATGCGCTCGCGCCGGTGTAGCGCTGTGGCCGTGTGGGTGCTGCTACGTGCACTCAGCATTATGACTAGCACCTCTTTTCTAGGGCTGTATATATTTTTATTTGCCTAAGACGGTAACTTATTGTTTCCAACCAAGTCAAAAGTACCTTTTAACTTAAATATACGTATTTGTCCTTCAATATTGAGAATAAATAAGAAAAATAATAGAATAAGATAATAAGTCGTAGATAATAAGTTTGCAATAGAACATTACTTATCACGCTTTAATTATTTTTTTTATTTTTATAAACATTTGTTTTACTTATTTTATTTTTTGTGATTACTTGAACTCACACACTGACTTATTATTATTAGTATTACTTATTATAATGTTAGAAATATAGTATAATTTTACAATGTTTGTAAGTATGTGAACACCATGCATCTATCACATAATTTTTCATTCTTTTTACCTATCGTGGTAAAAATATCTTATTCTAGGTGCATTGTCTTCACATATAATTATATAATAAGTGTATACAAGATATAATGATTTTTTTAAAAGAGTAACGGTGGAGATTCTTGCCCATTCTTCTCCATACGAAAACTACCTTTTAGAATGGGCGACTAGAATCAGTTTTATTATTTTTTGTAAAGTTTGACGTTCAAAAGTGCCTTTTTTGTGCCTAATTGAAATAAATTATTTGACTTTGACTTTGACTTTGAGCAGCAGAAATGTGGTAAATCACTCGAAATTGTAGCCCTTTTTCTATTTTATTTATTTGTGATACATAGGTCTAATGCAGCGTTGGAATATAATAATCATTAACCCGTTCTTTAATGATTTTAAGATAAGATCATTTATTTGTCCAAAACATAAGTATACACACACATGGCATGTAAGATGTTACATTAAATTATATCACACTCATGTCCGCCGTGTGAATAGGTCAAGCAAACAAAGAGAGCAATGTTGCCTAGTATGAACACGGATTTACCTCGTGCCTAAGGATGTCTCGTCGGGTGGCAGCCCTATCCGCCTGAGTCAGCATCACTCGCGATCGCTCTATGATAACACGGTGTAAACAAGCTATTAGTGCCGTTAATAAGTTGTTATAGCCGTCCGAAGGCCGATAGCTTTAATTACTATTCGCAGTACAAATTGTGGTACAGCGGCAGGGCCCCAAAGCTGTGCTTTATTGCCTATCACCGGCCAATCGGAGGCTTTGTGAGAGAGCATTAACAGGAAGTTCAAAGAAATAGAGAAATTGATATAGTTAGTTTTTATTGCCAAAAAATATACTTAGAGGCATTTATTATCTATTTGATTTTACACTTAGAAAGAAGAAAGAAAATACGTTTATTTGCGGTACATATTTTATGACGCAAGAAAAGAAAAAAAAACACGAATATAACAATTTGGGGGAAAATATGCGTCACATCGACGCAAAACGGTCATCGCTCAGCATAATGCTGGGACCCTATGCGAGACAGAGCCCCAGCGCTGGGATTCAGCGACAACCACACTACAGAAGCACACTTGCAAGCATCACTTAGTATATTCTAGAATATACTTCTTCGATAAGCTTCGCAAGCCAACACGTTACCAGTCGCATGTTATGTCAAGTCATCACATGCCTTTCCCAACAATGTTGAGGTCGGCTTCCAGTCTAACCGGATGCAGCTGAATAGGTATCAGTATTGTGACAAGTCATGCATTCTTCCATTATTGAACCTAGCCATAGCGGCCTACTTCTATTCGAGCTATGCTTCCTTGATTTATGCCAATTGGATAATGCATCCACTGCTTGAAGGATTAATTACAATCAAAGTATCGCAACGGATACTATTAATATTACAGCAATAAGCCGAACACATTGCCGCATCGCCGCCTGAGAATGGCCCAGGGGGTTCCATTGCGTTTGTGAAGTGCTAATCAGAACTGATTTATTTATTTCATTTGTTAGTAACATAGCATTTGCCTGAGGGTTTTGGCGCCTCATTACTCTAGTTTAAATGAGAACAGCTCTTAAATGAGTACCTATTTATTATCCCTTGGGATGTGGGGTCAGATTCCTAAGAATTTACTGTAAGGGGAAACCTTGAAAAGTATCTTGCTGAGAACTCATCTCAATCTCACTCTATTCCTCAGATATCATCTTCAGGTGGAGGAGCCAAGATATAACAGGGATGTTGGTTGGGAAAAAAAAAACTACTAAATCGACCAGTAAGATAAAAAAAAAAAATTGACACGTAGCACAGTGTGTTATTATGAAAATCTAGCGGGACAAAATTATTTTGCCGCATTTATATGTGTTATTAGGTAGTAATACTTAAAAGATCACAAAAATAAATAAAAAAATTGATTGTTTTAGATGTATAACTTAATAATAGAACATATTTTCACAACTATACATCAAAATTAATATAAAAGAAAATACAATAAAAAAAACTACGCAAAGTTTAGTACAATTAAGATTGATTACTACATACTAGTAGACGAAACATAACCATAACCCCATTTAACTATAATATCTAGGCTTTTTAAGTCTTCCATCGTTTTCAGGACCTCTTCTTGCATTTTGCATATTCTTAATACAGTATGATCCATTAAAGATTGAAGTTAAACTAGAAGTTTAACTTCAATCTTTAATGGATGATGTGTAATGTGTTTCTGAAACATTAATTTCACTTGGATAACACAAATGTTTTGCCGCTTTCACTTTGTAGTATGGTGGATACAGATTTTTGTTCATCAATTTTGATTGCTCGCGTATGATACCATATTGGTGTGTTGACAGATTTGCATCAATCGTTGATGCCAGAGCTTGGTCATTCGAAAGCCCACCTCGCTTTGGGTTGATTAAACACCTCCGTGCTTTCTTCATTACTGTACCTCTTCTGGGCGAAAACAGGCAAAGCTCCTTAACAATAGCTACAATAGCTGCTGAATCCCTTTTTCTTGTCTGGCGAAGCTGTATTTCGTTTGCCATCGATCTCTTTTAGATACGTAGTTTCAAGAAGTTAACGAATTCGCCGTCTCTTTGTTTTTTCACTGGACTATTCAAAGTCTTTCGATGGTCTTCCGGCCCGGTTATTTGTTCCAGAGGTTCGGTTGTTGTTAGTGAAAAATCAACGATAGTTTCATTTACGGGTATCTTTATATGATATGTTCGCTTCTATGAAGAATTCGTTTTCAGGAAGCGTTCACGATGACTTCCTGATTTCGACCATTTTTCGTCCATTTTTTGACTGACTCTACTGATGGTTGCTTTTAAACTTTTCAAAATAGCATCCGTAACGGAATGGACATCAAGTTCTTGTAAAATATAATGTAACAAAGCATCCTGTCTTGATTCTTTTGCGTTAGCAAACCAAACTTCAAAAAACAAACGTCGAGAAATTTGTGAAGTCATTCTGAAAATAAGAAAATTTTGTATGAGTGTCGCAAACTTTCGCACGTAAATGAACATTTTTCTTGTAGTATATAAATACACCTTTCAGAAAAATATACCCAATGCACAGGGAAATGAAGGGAAACCAACTGAAACCTTAGCTGAAACTAAAGAAGTACTGTTTATGATTAAATAAAAACCTCACTCTGTTAATTAAATATTTACGATTAAACTAATATACATACTAACAAAAAAATATATTATTATTTACCTTAAAAGTATCACAAAAACGATAACAACACAAAACCACCACTAGCACACAGAAACACAGCGTATTCATCGAAAGAACTCAGACGAATGAAACGATAGCAGCGAGCGGTCGGTGAGTATGCTTCATGTAGCCGGCCTTCCCGAACTTTTTTTACCTGCTATCGTTTCTTGTGGATTCCCAGAAAATTTACTAGATTGTAGTATAACTTGTTAGCTTTGGATATATTCTGTTAAAAGGATCTTGTTGACATGTTCATAAATTGACTTTTGTCCATCTAGATTCTCAAAATAATATACTGTAGGGTCAGTGCACCGGTTTCGCGACCACCTCCGGTAACCGACCACTTGTCTGACTAGGTTGCTTTAATTAAAGATTTCTGAAGACCTTTCTTTAAGACATAACAATAAATAGTATGTCTTAAATATTATTTGAATAGTTACATAATAAGAATTTACTAAATTTTATACGAACCGCTTGACCCAAAATAAAGAAAAATTACGCTAAATTCTCGTGTTGATTAAGTGGTGTGTGAATGTGCTGCATAAGAGCAAAAAATTAGCAAGGCGCGCGGCGTTCCAAGCTAAGTTTTGCTACTTATTTTAAGTTTTTTACTCAAATTAGAAACGTGGGTACTTCAATTATGTATTGATTTCAATTATTTAATTGCATTTAAGTCAATTTTTACCATATATTAAACTAAAACCCAGTGGTCGGTTACTGAAATGCATATTTTAATAATACGTTAGAAAGCGACCAGGTGGTCGTATTCTGACTCACACAGTTTTATTTTGTTTTGCTTATTATGTTCTCAATGTTTTATTTATGGTTACACTATTTAGGGTTTTGGTGTTGTAAAAGCCTAAACTTGCAATTCTTCAGTAAACGACCATGTTTTTTTGATAAAACTTATTTAATTTATCCACAAAATAATCCACAAAATAAATTGGTCCTAAAAGGTGGTCGCTATGTGATACAGTTAGAAAAGTACGATACTAGTTTGCCTCCACCAAGATTTAGTACGAAAAGAACGATGGCCAACGGTGGAACAGGACAAAGTGACTTCTCTATGCCCTAAAACTTGATAAATTTTTAGCTCCAAAGGGATATCGAAATTTGTACCAGGTTAAATCGAGCAACGAAAAAGATTTATTTAATTTGATTAATTTAATCAAAAAAGTTAAATCCGATGATTAAATACTATTTGTGTTGATGATTATTAGATGTTTGATCTAACGTGAAAAATAAATAATATTTTTTATCCATAAAAGTGGTTTTATTACTTTATTTTTATGTTTTTAACAGTGGTCGTAATCTAGCGTACTAGTGGTCGCCAACCGAAATAAGTGGTCGTTAACTAGCATTTCGGCTATTTTTGCACTTTTTCCATAATTTTTCATAATTTATGAATGGAAGCGTGATATTTAATTTCACAACTAGACTATTTAGAACCAATTTACATTGTCGGCAACTACTTTGCGTGTAAACGGCGTATATTTTGATTCGTCCAAAGTTAGGAACTCAACTAACTGGTCGCTAACCGGCGCAATCACCCTACTTTTTGCTTTGTCGTATTAATAAAAAATGGTTTAGATAAAACGCATTAAAGTTGTAGAGTGGGGGCTCGCTACGTCACAAGTCAGTAAAAAATCTACCGGGGAGTGACGTCATGCCACATTTTAACTCAATATATTGCCATAATCTAATAACCTACCTGCCGGACAAATATATTTAATTTATATATTAACTAGCTTTTGCCCGCGGCTTCGCCCGCGTGGATGTCGCAAAATATCTCACGGGAACGTACTACCGGGATTACATTCCTAATAGCCGAGGAAAAGGTCATTGACTCCTACCGCTGCACCCGCGTAGCAGTCAACCATAATTATTTTGTTACGCATAATTTTGAATCTGTGATATCTTTTAAACTATTCATTTAAATGATAATGATTTCAAAGCTAAATCTAAATTAAATGCCCTAATTTAAATAACATATTTGATTGGATATGGATTAATATACTTAGTACCGGTCAGGAATAATAATAAGTCCGGTTAGCTTCAGAAATACCAATGAAATTTTTATCAAATTCTGAAACATAATAATGGTTACTGTGGGTCATCCTTAAAAGATAGACATATCGCGCACTTTTTTGTTGAACCATTCTGTAGAACATTATTTTTTATGTATCTTTTATGATTAAAGCCTCGTTCAGACCAGCGCGACGCGACGGCGCGACGCGACTCGAACAATACAAATTCCAAGAAAACGTTACGGTATAAAAATAGCCGGTGTCTTGTCGCGCTGTCGCGTCGCGCTAGTCTGCACGAAGCTTTACGCGGCGCACGCCAGTAAAGCTTCCGTCGTCGGCATGATTTTTTCCGTCATCTTTAACAATAATCATCATATTTCCGCATGATTCACATGAATCGTCCATTGATGAAAACCGTTTGAAAATCCGTTCGGTAGTTTTAGAGTTTATCGCGTTCAGACAGACAGACAGACAGACGCGGTGGGAATTTAACAAAAATTATATCTTTATTATAATTTTTTAGTCAACATCCCTATTGATGAAACTCACTAGTGAATCCTGTGAATGCCATCAGTGCGTGAAGTCATAGACTCGCCTTCGAAGATGACTTGTGTCAACAATCGTTGGTGTCGTGGAGGCTATGGTAATCGTTTTTTTTGTTGTTGCATGTCCTTGTCCATCAGCTATTCCACCTCCTCATTTTCTTACATAATATTATCCTTATCCTCTCGCGTTGCTGCAATACAGTATACTGTAATTACTGTAACCAATCGTACGAGTATTACTTACAAACCATAACAAAAATACAGCAATTATCATCTGAAAGTAAGAGTAAGAAAGTGTAAACAATGATGCGCATACGCAAGTCGCCGCTTCATCACGTACGTGTTACGATTGTCGGCGACTTGTCATTGTTGTCATTCATATTATTGTTACTATTGTGTTGTGTGCTCACCGTTGTAATGTTGAGAATCGTGTTTGTTTACTGTTGTCATTATCAGGGTTCCGTAGTAAACAAGGAACCCTTATAGTTTCGCCATGTCCGACTGTCTGTTTGTCTGTCCAAGGCTTAGCTCAGAGGCTGTTAGTACTAGAAAGCTGTAACCTAGCATGGGTATACATATTAATCAGGCCGACAGTGGTAAAATAAAATCAAGAATAAATTTATTTTTTAGGGTACCTCCCCTACACGTAAAGTAGGGATATATTTAGTTTTCAGTAGTATAACGCAACGCACGCACCTCTGACTTTTCGGATTCATGTGCGTATTATATAATTATCACTTGCTCAAAAAACGGTGAAGGAAAACATCGTGAGGAAACCGGCATGCCTGAGAGATATTTCTCGACGGCATGTGAAGCCAAGTCAGAGGCCCGTGGGCGGCTTTAAAACTCTGACACCAGGTTAGTTTACTAACCACACGAAAAGAAGAAGTAGTATAAATAACGAAGTTAAAAGGAAAACTATCACAGCTAAGTAGGCTTTACAGGTTAACGAAGATAATCGAACAATAATCGGCCAACTTAAATTTGCAGATTTTTAAATATGTTAAGTTTGTTCTTGGTATAAATTCATCCCAACTACGGAACTCTTCATTGTGCGTGATCCGACACGCACTTGGCCGGTTTTTTTTATTACATCAACTTGCAATGATCATATTCATGATTTATTAATAGGCGAATAAAATACGACACGACTACGGAATAACACAAAGTTTTAAGGTAAAAGTGAGGTTGGGGAATTACTGAGGTGTTATTAGGACAAAACCAAAATCAGGGGGCCAACCACCACCTCTTTGAGCAGAATTATTTTGATATTACTTCAGTGCGAGAAAGAAGTGGAGCTATACAGGACGTCTAGCTCCATCTCTTTCCCACGCTCAAGTAAGATTAAAATAATAGTGCTAAAAGAGGTCGTGGTAGGGCCCAAGGTCTCCGAAAATCGTACGGAAGTTCAGCCTAAAGAGATAAGAGTACAGACGCCAGCACATCAACCTACCCGAAACTGTCAAATTTTCTCAATCAGTTTTGAACCTTATACTACAGTGATAAAGTTGAAAATCTATTAAAGAAATTTGACAGCTTGTAGTAGGTTGACGTGCTGGCGTCTGCTCCCCTAGTCAAAGATATTAACAAGTAGCCCAATATGTAAAATCAGGCAGAGATGTTATGGACTATGAGAAAGTTTCATCATCATGTTCTGCCGAACCTTTTCCCAAATAGGTTGGGACCTACTTCCAAGCTTACCGAATGCTGCTAAATACGAGGGGGGCACATTAAGCAATTCCTCTAAAACCAATTAATATTCTGAATTCAATTCAATAAGCAATCTCTATTTTGGCACATATTAGCTGAATCATATTCAACTAAATTCTTATCAGAATCACATTTGGTGTTAATATTGCCGCATGAAAATAATTAAAACCGTCATTTTACCGGTAATTCTTCTTTACAGTTTTTATGAATCAAATTAGATTTTTATTTATTATTTCTACAGTTTCAATGTTATTTCATTATAATACAAAACTGTAAAACAGATGAATTGCGTAATATGTATTGAACGCAGATAATATTATGAATTGTCAGTTTGTGACTTTTTAATATGATTCATAATATTATTATATTATGATTCTGCCAAGCGGCCCCAGTACTTTACACGGAGCGACGGCCCATATGACCTCCATATCCCCGTTAATGGGCAATACGATACCCCTTGGACTTAGAGAGGTTCTTCTCTATATTTAAGTATTACAGCATCGGAATAGCACCTACAATATCAGGCGAACAATTACCACATCACTTTAATATCAATGTAATACATTCGTATTACAAAACGCTTTGTCTCAAGTCCCTTACGAGTCGATTATGCGGCTAGTCGCACACGCATAGGGCTACCATTTCAAAACTTGAAAAATCCTGACAAAACGCCGAAAATTTACGAAAAAAGTTATTTTACTTTTAACATAACATAAATTCACGCCTGAAACATCGTAAGAAAACCGGCATGCCTGATAGATATTTCTCGACGTCTCATGGGCAGCTTTAAAACTCTGACACTAGGCTAATCCTAACCACAAGAAAAGAAGAAGCGACGACTGTATTCCCTGAAGCGTTAGGCAGAAGTGTACCACGGTGCACCCACATTTCTTCAATTATGTTTAGGTCCACTGTAATACGGGCGAGCCTATTGCAATCATAAATAACTCCGGGCTGTTACTGAGAAATGCCAGAAGATTCCGGGTGGCGCAATTTGTTGTTGTGTTTTTCACAATAATAAATTGCGCTACCCGGGAATCCAACCCAGGAACACAGTAGTAGCGCTTGCGACCACTAGACCAACAAGGAAGTTTTACTTTATTCAGTTCTCATTGAACTATTTTAATTTTCAAAAAAAAAACCCCTTAAGTTGAAAACTCCGGATAAATGATAAAGCCGGACAAACCCCGGATTGGAGCCCAAAAAAGGGGTACATATTCGGACAGATGGTAACCCTACACCCGCCGCCAATAGCGTGGCGTTTAGTAACCGCTCGTAATAGCCAGGGGAGTTTATTGTGCCACTTTCATTTGATGGACAGAACTGGCGGATAATAGTAGTGTATATTGGTAGAGGTGACGCACGATCTTGATTATATTGACAGGTATTATTTGAAGTAGATTTACTTTCTGTTTCGAGTCATGTTGCTTTGTTGAATTGACGTTGTTTATCATAAAAGTAAAGAATACGAGTATGAAGTAGAGCAAAAGGTTTACTCGTTTACAGGAACATTCGCTAAATGGCTTCCAAGGATCATCAGCTATAGCAGTTCATTGCTTTATAAAGACCTCTCATCATTGTTATAAGGATTCGATTACAAACTAACAGTCAGGTTTATGTTAAGACCCACCCTAGATTTTCCTAATTTACAAGTCGTAGTTGAGAACGTTTTTACAAATCCCCGTTTTCATAGCTATTCTTGTTTTTCAAACTGTTTATCTCTAACACAACACAATACCCTCATTTATAAAATCAGAGCGCACTGAAGGCACAAAGCCCCGCGGCCCGTGTAGTGTAGGTCCGGCCGTCAATTACGTCGATGCGATCCGATTTGCGCGCGCGCCTGGGGCCTGCACCGTGCGCCTACGCACCACAACTACAATAGAGCACTACGTGGATATGTACAGAAGGTTTATTATTTAGAGTACAAAGCCTACCTATCTTTAAAAGACGAAGTACTGCTTACAAGTAGAAGATGTATTCTCATCTCTGTCAAAACAATCTTCAAAAGTATCTTACCAATGGGGAAAATAATAGCATAATTTGGTACAGGTGACTCTGTAGCCCTTTACGGGTAACCCTGCCGGCGTTGTTTAGCTATTTTTCGTAGGCTATACCATAGACGGATAAGCAGCTGAAGTAAATCTAATGCCGGGCACAGATTAGTGAAACGTAATATGAAATGTAACAAATGAGCCGTCCAAATCTGCAGAATGTAACATGAAATGTAACAATACATAGGCTAATTTGTTTCAACGTGCGTTACGCTTCACCAATCTGTACTCGGCATTAGAAGGGGCTCTATCTTATAGCAACAGTTTATCTGTGAGCCCCGTTTTGTGTTTTGTTTACTTTGGGTTTTCTGTTTCTCCACTTGTATGTGTCACAATGTTCATTAGGCTAACGGAACTGATCCTAGGCTGAAGAACAAATTATAGGGAACATGAAGCGCAATGCCTTATTATCCGAGGTTTGGTTGGCGGGTATAGGGCAATTGGATAATTAAAAGCAATTATTGGTCTTATTATTCCAATTAGTGTCGAAAGGTTCAGTGTTCTAAACGACAAAGAAGTCCTATGAATGTAAATAGGACTCCTACTCAGAAAGGGCTATGTTCTTCGCTACAACTAATTTCATATCTCAGTCATCTTCTATCTCATCTTCTATTCGTTGTTGTTCTATAACGAAATAGAAGAGAAAAAGAATCATCAAGTTTACGCGAACCATAATCACATAACTGACACATGTTTGATTGTTGAATGATGCATACGCTGTAATATGTAAGAATAAACCGTGGTACTCACCAGCGAGGCCGACCGCTGCTGCTTGTTGAGGTCATGCTGGCTGCGCGAGCGGTCCTCCCCCGCGTCGGAGAACTGCCCGGACTTGCGGCTGCCAACAAACGTACACATTAGTTACTTGACAGTAGTTAATGTTATAATACAAAGACGAAAGTTATGGCCTACGAGTACAAAACTGTGGCAGGCAGGAAAATAGTAGCTGAAAAAAAAAACATCTTCAAGGCGATAACTTTACTTGGTGTGCTGATCATAAAAAATGCAAATTTCCATGAGTTAACCATATACAAAATTAAAAAATAAGTGTAGAGTGCCGCTAGCGGCATATTAATAGCGCTGCCTCGGCCCGGAAAAGTGCCGTAAGCACTGCATTGTCATTGTCACTGTCACTTGTTATTTTGTTTAATTGTTGAGCATTGCATTATCCTTATCACTGTCACTTGTTATTTTGTTTTTGAGGAAAGGCTAATGTTAATTTCCTTCATCTATAGCCGGCTAAACTTAAGTGTTGGTAGCCATAACCCCTTGGTTTAGCAAATGAAAATGACTGAAAGATAGGTTAGGTTAGAACTGTGACCACACAACGAACGAGCCGAGCGAGCGAAGCGAGCAGTGCCGCGGCAGCGGCCGGCGAGTGCCAGGGTCCGTTTAGGCACAAGAATATGTAATGTTTTGGGAATGTGGTGTTTTATAGTGAACTAACCTCAACCATCAAACAAAATTACAAGTGACAGTGACACTGATAGTGACAATGCAATTATTACAGCACTTAAGCCAAGCCGAGGCAGTGCCACTATTATGCCGCTAACGGCACTTTATCCGAGAGGTATATTGAGTGCTAGACACTACACACTACATATACACTGCCAAAACAAAACGTCTCGGTAAAAAACATCATGTTTTATTAATAATGTAACATCATTCTCTTGCCCTTTAGTTATCCTTTATTTGGGGTCGGCGCAACATGTCTCTTTCCTTTTTCAAATCAATAGTCACCCCCTTTCTAGACATATCATCTTTCAGACAGTCCATCCATCGTTTCCTTGGTCTTCTCCTACTCCTATAGCCATCCACAATCAGACTCAAAACTTTCCTCACGACTTTCAGTAAACGACTCATGGTAAGCGATTGCACCCTGTCTGCTGGATTGTGTGTTGCTACCGTATACATGGTCTATATACGGTCGTATATAATATTCATCATCATCATCATTTCAGCCGAAAGACGTCCACTGATGGACATAGGCCTTCCCCAAGCACCACCACTTTGACCGATTCTGTGCTTCTCGCATCCAGCGGTTTCCTGCGGCCTTCACTAGGTCATCGGTCCATCTTGTGGGAGGCCTTCCAACGCTACGTCTTCCGGCACGCGGTCGCCACTACAAAACCGTTCGGCCCCGTCGGCCATCTGTTTTGCGAGCAATGTGCCCTGCCATTGTCACTTAAGTTTGGCAATTTTTGGGGATATGTCGGTTACCTTGGTTTTCCTGCGGATCTCTTCATTTTTTATTCGATCACGTAGGAAAAATCCAAGCATAGCACTCTCCATTGCCCTTTGGGTGAATTTTAGCCTTCCGATAAGGCCCATTATGAGCGACCACGTTTCAGTGCCAGAAGCGTTTCAGGGCTCGTCAGTGGCGTTTTCGTACAGACTTTAGTTCCTCGATGTATCGATAGTCGATCTGGCACCATTGAAGAAACTGCAGTACAGCCCATGTTTCGATCTAACCGAAGGCTTTCTCGTACGCTAAGCAGAGAGGCAGGTACTATTCAGACTTCTGTGTAACCTGCTGCAGCGTATGTATGTGGTCTACGGTGCTAAAGCCTATACGGAATCTGCCTTGTTCGGGAGGCTGGAAAACGTCAAAAATGCGTGTGAGACGGTTAGTGATGACTCTTGAAAACAGCTTGTAGACATGGCTCAGAAAGCAGGGCATCGTCGCCCTTTTCAAAGAAGAGTAACACCACACCTCTGTTATGGAACAGACACACAGGCATGGGCCAGTGGCAATAGACCCTCGAGAATGACGAAATCAAACAGCTTCTTCTTCTTCAAAAGCTGACAAGTTGGCTATTAGATAATTGCTTTTATGACATTGGCGAATATATGGAATATAGTAAAAATCCAAGATGACATAGACTTAACTTTGACATTTTAAAGTAACGATCACCTAATTATATGAATACTATTTCACATTGGACTTATAAATCAAAAATCTTAAAATTAATATTGTACGAGTACTTAGTTAAGACTGACAATTGAATATTTGTACACCATATACTTTGTGGTAGAATGTATAGAACTAACAAAAATATTTTAACACCATACTATGTAAAACTACATTCTTAAAAAAAAAAACTAATTATAATTCTAATTCTGGAGGGCCTTAAGAACGGGTTATCCACCGGCCGTCAGGAGGATCCAGCGGCACCTCGTTGATTTTAAGCTGCTTCAGAGCCATCCTAATTTCATACAAGCTGACGTCCGGGATGTCTTCGGTATAGTGTCGGGTCAATCTAGCTCTTCGGTCGATTGCCAGATTCATAACGGGGTTACTGGTTGACGTGATAACTGTCCATAGAAACTCTCGATCTCTCTCAATAGTCTTCAGTTTCGCAAGCTGGCTCTGCCCAATAGACAGATCTCTTACCAAACAAAACCTCGAAGCCCTTGTTCCGCTCTATCGCGCCCATAGTAGGCGGTTCGTATTATAATGGCGAAGGTCGCTTTTCAAGGACTTAGAGATCTGTCTATTGAGCTGCTAGTATTTGAGTGCATCGTCTGAAGACTGCAGGATCACCTCGCGTCTCTCTTCCATGAGCTGTAAAGTAGCATCAGAGAGCTTCTTGTTTCGATTTGTCTTGATGGTCGACGACGGTCTTGAAGATCTTGGACCCGACCGTATGGACAGTTTCCACTAACCCATCGTTATAATCGTCCACGGAGCTCCCTAGGCACTCGAAACGATTCTCAAGTTCGAGCTGAAAGCTCTCGGGGTTTTGGACTTGGATCAGACTGATAAAGTTGAGCGTAGACTTCATCAGTCGAGATCTTTCCAGCTTGATATTTAAGTTCGATGTGCCTCTTGCCATGCAGTGATCAGTTACAGTTTTCACCGCGTTGATATCATATACATCATTGAATACTTGCTTCTTCGTCGACATAATGAAGTCAATCTCTGTTTCTGTTGCATCATCAGGGCTCTACCAGGTCCACTTTCTGTGTTCACGTTTTCTGAAGTAAGAGTTCATCATAAAGAGGCCATGCTTATCTATAAAACTGGCCAGTAGGTGGTTCCGAGTTTCCGACGTCCAACTCCAAATTACCCCACTCGCAGTTCATCATCGTTTCGTTTGCCCAATTTCGCCTTGAAGTCCCCCACGGTGAAGTGAGTTTTAGAGCCATGCATGGCTCTGGAAATATCCTCATACATGGTCTCCACCTCATCGTCGGGGTGTGAAAGCCCGGGGCGTAAACCTGTACGACCTTCAGCGAATATCTTGCGGATATTCTGAGTTTAAGGTACGCCACGTACGCCACGACGTGGCGCCACCAGGGTGGCGTACCTTATACTAAGAGTGTGTGTGACCACGACACACTCTCGATCTTCACTACGTTGCTCCAAGGGACTTATGGACGATAAACCCGACACCACCTTGGGACTGCTGATCGCCGTCCCGGAAATAAAGTAATTCTCGGATTTGAGGATTAACGAGTCCTCCCCCTCTCTTCGGACTTCAGACAACCCTGCTCACTTCTTTCTCGAGTTCGATGATCTTATCGTCGGTCCGGAGGGTACTAGTGTTGTATGTTGCCAGCTCCAGTTTCCGGTGATTGTGGTAGCCGGATCTCTTCCAGGGATTCTTCGCACCCTTTGCCTTATCGTGGCCTTGACTGCTACTGTAGCCAAGGGTAGGTGGGCTGCCAGGCACTAGGGGCCATTTCTTTTTGGTGCTTGTCATTTTTGGGGGGTATGCCATAATCGCCACGCTTGTCAGGCTGGTTGGCGATCGCAGTATGGTATTAAAAATGCATAAAGAAAGCTGCTGCCCATTCTCTAGTAAGTTCTTTAATCGCCATTTGTTGTAAAAAGCGACTAAGGGACTTATTAGAGAATGGGCAGCAGCGTTCTCTATGCATTTTTAACCCATGGGAAGAAATAGAGTAGTGCTGAGTTCGGCACCACACGGATACTCGTATATAATATTACACAGATGAATTTTGTTTGTATAATTTCGCATGAACGGATATTATTGAAGGTCGAATCGTTTATAATAACAGTATTTTTGTTCCGGATTCAAATCAAGATTTCTTTGTTCTTCTGTAATTATTTTGCTTCCTTGTGTCTTAATTGGGTTCTTGGGGTTTGTTTACACAGTATCATCTGTTTTCGTTGTATTATCGCTGTTTGGATTTTATTCCGAACTTCCGGTCTATTCTATAGACATCTCACCAAGAAAACAACTAAACAACAAGAGAGCAACTAAACAACAACATTATATAACTTCAATATACTATATTTTTTATTAAATTAGATTTGTTACAGCTTTAGTGGCAGTCATGTCATTTGGTTTAATAAGGTTTAAAAAAAATATAGATTCTCTTCTTTTAGATTTTGTGAATGTGAGAACGTTGTAGGCTTAACCGACTTGTAGATCTGACGATCATTTTCTATCTTGCTAAGTACCTGGTACTTGTTGATAGGCCTACAGTGTCGTCTCATACCTATTAACACTGTAACTTGAAAATATTGTAAATACCATTTACTTTTAAAAGAGTAACCATGGAGTCTCTTGCCGGCTCTTCTCCATAGGAAACGACCAATTGGAACCGTGCACCTAGCTTCTGACGTTTTATAAGTGCCCTTGTAGGTTTATGTGATTTAAAATATTTTGAATTTGAAATTGAGACACAAGCTTTAGGTGAAATGACCTTGAAGGAAGCTGTCATTCCACCTTGCTATTCTGTAACCATCTATACCGGCAGGTCAACTACTGTACACAAGCTGTAATGTTTAAAAATAAGAATTATTTTTGGTTTTTGTGTTGATTTTTGGCCTGTTTGTTAAAATTTTGTAGATTAGTTTAGTGGATTTAGTTCATAATTTTTGTAACCTTTGCCATATTTTACCAGTAGGCATCTACTGGTAAAATATGGCTGAACCTATTCCCTATGTCACCATTTAATGTACCCATATTTGCAAAATAAAATATATTTTATATCTTTATCTTGTATTTCAAGCTCACTTCACCTAAATTATCTCGTTATTTGTTTTACAAAATATGTCGGCTGATACATTTTATCTTTATTTATCGTTGTAACGATAGAAGTGTGTTTAATACCAAGGGATACCGTGTAGGAATATTCTTATATTTGAGAAATATTATTTACTCATACAGTATGTCAACTTGATCATACTACTAAACAACAGGTGACATACTCGTAGGTATGAGCTAGAAGTATATAAAGTATCATGTGTTTTCACAATCCGTTATGTATCAATCCGATTGAGAACCTTGAAGCTGTAACATTGATATGATGAATTGCATACAGAGACAAAGGTGGTGTCCAATATCACAAAGAGTTTCATATAATAATATGTGAATTAGTTATTAAAAAATGTTGCGAATTTGGTTACTCGAATTATTTTAAAATCATTAGGATAGTTGTCGTTTTGTGCCTACTCACTAAACGTAGCTCAGGCCTTTTAAATTAATATTGATTTAATAATTCATTCATTATTTGTTTATTTTAAGTTCTTTGCGTCAGATTTTACTGTTTAATCCTTGTACGAAAATTAACTATGGGAACCATAAAAAAAATGTTTTCTAACGATACAACATGTTTGTTTTACCCATTTTCAGTAAATTGGGAACTAAGTTTTTTTGTGAATAAAATAACGATTCTAAGAAAATCCTATGTATTACATAGCTCTGGGAATTCTCTATATTATCTAGGTTACCCACAGTAAGTTGACAGTCATTTTATTGGCATTTGTTATATTCTATATATGCGATAACGTATAAGACTGTTTGTTAATGTTTCAGACTAATTAGATTTAGTAATTACTACAACGGACTTTGAATGTCAATTATTTTATGGGTATGTAGAATCCTGTTGATCCCGAATTTAAATGTTATAATGTAAAATGTTATAATTTTTTTAAATTTTTTAATTGTTGACATGTGAATAATAATATACTAACATAGATATAAGTATGATTTACTAACAATGTATAGAATATTTTTTTATTCTGAAAAATAAATGAATAATAATAAATAATATTTAAAATCCAGCTTATATCACTACACACTGGCTCATCATCTCACCAACCCTCTCGTGCAGGCACCGCTTCACTTTCAACTGTTTCCCGCCATTAGTGGTGACTGACTGCTGACATTAGTGGCAGCTACCTCACTACTGATGTCAATGAGATAGTAATAAATAATAAAATCATTTATTTTCTCACCACAATATTTAAAGATAACAAGAAGATATTGTTTAGTAAAGCTAATAACTACAATATTGTGGGAGACTGGTGCCTAAGCTAGGCTTCTTCTTCTTTTTCGTGTGGTTTTTTTAGTTTACTAAAACTAACCTGGTGTCAGAGTTTTAAAGCCGCCCACGGGCCTCTGACTTGGCTTCACATGCCGTCGAGAAATATCTCTCAGGCATGCCGGTTTCCTCACGATGTTTTCCTTCACCGTTTTTTGAGCAAGTGATAATTATATAATACGCACAGGAATCCGAAAAGTCAGAGGTGCGTGCCTTGGGTTCGAACTCGAGACCTACGACTTGTCAGTTTGACGGTCACACCACTAGGCTATCACTACTTTCCTAGCTAGGCTAATAACCTGTGTTATAGGACACCAGGACCCCACCCCGAGTAACAATGTCAGGACGTAATAAAGCAATAACACTGTTAGTTGAGGCAAGTAAATGGTGATTTTTAAGGAATAGACTATAGAAGGTATACTATAGATTGAAGGACTACGAGTTAACTATAAGGACACGTTCGGTGCTATCCTAAGACAACTCCTGCAGCCAATAGGTAAGCTTGGCTATTAATTTACTTCTGGTGAGAGGATAATATCGAGAAGACAATGGATTTTATTTTATATTCTAGCACTGAGGACGTCGAAATGCCGGCCCCGGAATGAAGTACGACATTGAGTAGAGTTGCAAGCTGGATGACCTTTGCGTTTCCTTAAATTTTACTGTCCAGAGGAAGCAAAGAATGACGGCGTAGAATGAACAGTTGGCGCACCGTTAGGACCTTTGACTCGGAGTAGAGCAGGGCAGTTGGGTAATCTCTGCGTTTGAACTGCATAACTTTTAGGACTGCCCTTTGAGCTCGCTCAACCTGAATTAGGTGTGTTTTACTGGTTCCTCCCCATGCAGAAATGCAGTGAGTAAGAACAGAGACACAAAGGCTCTGGTACACAAGGAATAGAGTTTCTCGATCAGCTGAGTGTCTGAGTTCTTTGAAAATATAAATTCATTCTAATACGCGAGCAGAGTGCTTCAGTATGGGGGCGCCAGCTAAGGTGCTCATCAATGTGGACTCCGAGGTATTTGGTACTTGGAACCAGTGATAGGGTTAAGCAAGTGCAAGCATTGGGGCTGTGATCCAAAGGGTTCAGGCAAGTATGGGCTTTGACCATACTAGAACACGTGTGAGGGAGAGTGAAGCGAACAACTTTGGTTTTCTCAATATTGAGGGTCAGCAAATTTGCCGAGAGCCATGCCATCACTCGTTGAAGTGACCGCTCCGCTCTCAGCTTACAGTTGTCCCAGTTATTGTCATATATGATTAGTGCCGTATCATCTGCATAAGTGAATATATCGCAGCTAGGTATTGATAGGCGGCACAGATCATTTATGTAGAGTAAGAAAAGGGTAGGACCCAAAATACTACCCTGAGGCACACCAAAAGTGTGTTATAGTGTTTACGTTACAGGCAGAGCATATAATTCAGGGATTGTAAATAATCACTAGATATTCTATACAATGCCGAGCTCGCCTAGGCATTGTATAAAATATTTATGTATCGTTTTTTTCTTTCGTTTAGCGCAAGACAAGTGCGCGTGTACATAATCAATGTTGTATGTTTTAATATATATCAATGTAGGTATAACGTACAAATTATAATTATTAGTAATTTATTGCGAATTTAAATTGATTAGTATCAATAATTGAACAGATCAATTGCTTTTAATAACAACAAGGAAATTAAAAAAGTTTAATAATCGTAATCGTAATTTCATTTAATAATCAATTAATCAATCACACTTCGAATTCAAACATTTTCAAAGGAATCAAATGTTGTAATTATAACAATAACATTAATTTAACATTACACATATCCCGACTAAGCTGCCGATTAACTTTACAAACAGGCATGTTGGATTCGAATTGCTTGATTTATAGAGATATCGGTAATGTTATGTTTAATTATTGAAATCATACTTGATTGATTGAAAACTTAAGGGTTGTGTTTTAATGTTAAATTTCTGACACATTCGTAAATGCTAAAGATACTACTTTTGTACATAGTCATGATTCGATACAATAATTTGAATAGCCATTAGGTAGAGCAACAAAATATGTGCTTTAACACTTCCTTTTCGCGATTTGGCTTACTGGAGCGACCGCTTGACTAGTTTATCTTCTGATACATCTTGAAGATGATGACATTTGAAGTTTCTTAACAGCCTAACTAACCCATTATAAAATTCTCCGAAACTCACCATTACCGGAGGAGAACATATATTAAGGTTAATAACAACTTTTTCTTGAGCTTCTCAAACCCGATTAAATTATTATCTTATTAATCAAACGCTGCCCGTATTTAGATTATCTACATGGCCACAGACTAAAAAAAACATGAATTGTAGCAAGACCCGCTGGCTAGACCAACAATCACTAAGTACATTTAACGCTAAATGTATTTAAAACATCACTGTCTGTCATCTTCAAACGATTGTCAGAAAAACAACGATGTTTTAATTTCGTTTAGCGTTTAATGTGTTTGTGGTTCAAGTGGGCCTTACCTACAAATGATCCTCAATATTAGCGTATTGGTTATGAACTTGCGCTGCGCCCACGCAGACCCGAGCCACGTCGAGTCGTGGACGATGCCCGTTCGGGTATGGTAATTGAATTGCTCGATACTCTGCATTCCGAGACGATCCGCCACCCATATCAGAGGTATGCTGAATTTTGTCGCTTTAAAGTGCGCTTTAACGAGAGACAAAGGCGATATTCAATTAAACCTTTGTCATCCGAGAGGATGCTGGATTTTATTTTAAGAATAAATACGTCTGTCTGTCTTTGTAACATTAATGAAAGAACACCAGATGTATCATATATATACGTAGTATATACCCGGCTTATACCCAAGTTGCTGATATTCGAGGCCACAGTTTATCGACTAAGGCATTTATAATTATGCCTCTTGCCTAGTGTCATACTTATTGTTATAACTATATAAAGACCTACTCTCTGTCGGCAACGAGGACTGGTATTATGTGAAGATACAATAGAACCATCTTCGTAAATATACAAATACCATTTAATTCGATGGGCCATCATGTTTGGCTTCATTGACAGCGCAGCTTGGACAAAAGCCAAGACTGTTGATTATGAGTATATCCCAACAATACATTACCTGCACGCGAGCTTGCGGTGCGCGCGCCGAGTGCCGCTGATCATAGACAGCGTGCTCATTACCGCGGACATGGCGTCCGGCTGATTAGGTCATGTGATCTGAGGACAACAAGAAAATTCGATAAGTCTTCCATCATGGACCCACGCTGTCGGAAACAGCAAAGTAGAAATTCATAATCACCATTCAGTCTAAAGACGTTCATGAAGAAACCAACGCTTTATGCTTTTAGCATGAGTTTAAGAATAAGAATAGGTCCTGAGTCCTGACACGACTTGGATCTCTTTATAACATTCTCAGAATAGGAAAAGCCATAAAAAACCTCACCCACATGAACTATCCTCTGCTATACATGTAAGATGTATGTATGGAAGGTGTATGCCCATAAACAGATGCAAATATATCGGACAAGTAGAACGCCTGTCGGCCACAACTCATGTTGACAAATTGTGAACTGATGTCGCGCTTAACGAGATGCCGCAAAAACAGCGCGTGCGCCGCCGCCGCCGCGCCGGTCTACACTTGAATGGAGATGAGGCGAGGATAAGGTGCTATACAAAGTGTAACGCCTTACTGATTTCTTCCTTTTTTTTCGCTAATAGTTTCTTGTAGTCAGGTTTATTCAAATTCTGAACAGCCTAGAACTGACGGAATTGAAGAGTTGAGGCTGTTAATCAATCTATCTTATATTTAGTTTAAGACCAACGCAAACTTATGAAAAACTTAAAAGTTTGTCTACACGAAATGTAGTGACAAATTTAGGTCAAGGTAGTTGGTTTTTTTTTTGTGTGAAATTATCAAATAACTTCTTCCGCTCTGGGCGGAGCGGGAGGGCGTGTCAGACTCTTACTGACTAGAACCCACCCGTGTTCCTTCAGTTGCCTGTATGTTGCCAGGGGCCACGGTATTCCTTTTGGACTTTCCCGCGACCCCGGCAGGCATCGACCCTAAGTGACCCCGTCAGTTGTGCTGACATCTCTTTAAGGCGCGCGTGGAACTCAAAGCGTCGTCGACTCGGGCCTGGTCCTTATCGGACGGCGAGCTACCCATTGCTCACCGTTCGCAGATCCGCGCTTACGGTGGCCGGGAATCGGCCTGGGATTCTCGACGCCCAGGGCGTCTCCTGCGGTGGCTAGGGGCGTGAGGACACGAAATTTGCCTCTCCCATACGCGTTCCGCCTCCTCTTTCGTGAGCATTACTGCTTCGCAGAAGGAGATGACGGCTTCCCATGCCATCTCGCTCCGTACCAGGACCAGGACCAGGTCCGGACGCAAGAGATCACCGCCGCCGATC
Organism: Xanthia togata; assembly: GCA_963853775.1. Lineage (NCBI taxonomy): Eukaryota > Metazoa > Arthropoda > Insecta > Lepidoptera > Noctuidae > Xanthia > Xanthia togata. Next base: position 1,619,908 of record OY970802.1, on the reverse strand, counting down.
GCCTCCACAAGGACACGGTGGTGCCCCGCCCAAGCCGGGCAGACCTCCACACGCACGTTTCCGTAGGCTGACATAAACCTTAAGAAAGACTTTGATTTGGAGAATTTGGCAGTTTTTGTGTTGCGGCTTTTCCAATGTCATGCCAAAAATTGTCTGTCCTTCACATTCTCCAGCTGTTTACAAAAAGCCGCGTGTCGGGCACAGCGTGGCCACCTTGTCCACGGCCGAGGCGCATCGTGCGACGTTTTTGTTGCTCCTCCCGGCACGTGTAATGAAGCCGTTTATACTATCCGCTCCCAATTTATTTTATTATAAGTACACGCTTTTTGTGTACTATATAATAATAACGATGTAGAAAGAGATAAGGACAGTTGAGTGTGGCTCTATTGTGGCCAATTGTGGGTCTATCTAGTCACCAACCAACAACTTATTCCATAACAATTTTTTTTCTATTCTTATATAAGTATTGCACCACTTGGGTTGCTTCGGTTTATTGCAATGTTTTAAAAAAATCCCTCAAGTCCTATTTAACTTATAACTAATTAAAAAAACATACGAGGCTTTAACAGTCTGACATAGATATTTTTCTTTATATTATAGCCTGCGTTGTTGCTTTAAATTAATTTGACATGCAAATTTGGATGTTCCTAATTTGTTTTCATTATATATTAATTATGTCAAAGAATTTATAAACTTGTCGTTAACTTTTCGCATCAATATTTATTACTTACATGAAATAATTTTGTTCGTCGATAAAAAAAATTTGATGGGTAAATTAAGTAATGATTAGAAAATAAAATAAATTTAATAAAAAACCGGCCAAGAGCGTGTCGGACGACGCACAATGAAGGGTTCCGTAGATGTGATGAATTTATCCCAAGGACAAACTTAACATTGTAGTTGAAAAACATGTTCTCCCGTACGGAATGTATAGGAGAATACGTTTTCTCAACAGCACTTTTGGATCCCTGAACCCAAAAATGGTTTTCACAAACTCACAATATTTTTAAACGACCTTTCCAACGACACCTAACACCAACCCACACCATGGGATAGACGAGAAAAAGAAATACGGGATGTACTTTATGCGTATGGGAGGTACCCAAAAAACATATCAACATTGAAACACAACTTTGGAAAGATTCTGTTTTTCATTCGTAATCTGAGTGCTAAAGTGCAATTTTTCCGCGTGCGTGTAAAGAGTTTTTAAAATTCGAATCATTCTATTTAGTAATTTTCTATTCTGCCAGTCCACTGAAAATGCATTAATACTTATTTCATGTCAGTGCGCCAAGCTCATTTTTACTGGCACTGGCCAGCACGACCACTGCATGAAATAAAAGAAAAACTTTTAAAATGTTTTTCTCTTTATTTAATTCACTTTGACGAGTTGGGAATGAGTCGAAATACAGCATGAGTTTCAAGGTGACGTATTAGTCAATGTAACCTAATAGGGCGAAATAACGAAATAGCGAATGTGACGAATGGTCATCATATCCGTTTGTTTTTTGATAAAATCATAAGAAATCATAAAAGAGTTAGTGCAAGCGGTACATAATGCCGAATTAAATTTTCTAATTTCATATATTATTTAAGTAGTTTTTCTTGCACCTAACATCTTCCTCGCTGTAGTTGGGTGAAAAGTTGTGTGTTTCACTCGGCAGCAAAGGTACGAGACGCAGAATAATAAGGTAGGTCCGCTCAGGATATTTGAACCCGTCGTCGTTTTGCTCGTGGTTGAATCCTAGAATCGTTCGCTTCAATACAAGTACTCGCGCCAAAAAACTACTTTGCAGCCTTGCATAGCTAATAATTATTTTTCATGATTTTATTTTACCATTTTGTCGGCGTGATTTATATGTATACCCATCCAAATTACAGCTTTCTAGTACTAACAGTCACTGAGCTAAGCTGCGGACAGTCAAACGGACATGGTGACACTCTTTGGGTTCCTTGTTGACTACGGAACCCCAATAAAAATGAGTTTTTTCCTTAGAGAAGTCAAAACGGAAACGGAGCAATAAGTAATTAAATTGATTTTGATAAATGGTGCAAGTCATCAGCCTGTTACTTGAACTTATCTACATAATATATGAGGCCATTTTTGTTCTTTATTGTTATACATTTTCTGGAAACTCTGTTATGAATCATTTAAATAGTGAATTAATCCTCATATTTAATGTATCTATAGGTATCTACTAGGTAGATACGTACTTATCTTATAGAAAACCAACGTTTTATGTCACCACCTTATTGAGATAGTTCCTTTGTCATGATCGTGCACAATTGGCCACGGCTCTGCAAATGTCTCAGTGTTTACTAGCGTGAAGGGGCGCATCTAATATCTTACTCAATTAACAATAAAAAAAACAACTTGTGCCGCCCGCGCCACGACCACCGCGACTTGCCAAACGTTTGCACTTGGTTGAGCAAGTGTTGCAGATGATTCCGAATCATTATAATTGTTTTGAGACGGTTTCAGTATTTGTTATTGATTTTAGATGAAGAAATGAATAGTATTATGTTGCAATTTTTAACAATTAAATTCGTGTACAAATACTCAATATCTACTGAATATATCTGAGTACAATATTGTTGCTACTCCACGCAGCAATGACGACAGACTTTCGGACACCTACTAAGGTCATAGACGTATGACTAGGGTGTGTTTGCGCTTGTATTTTTCAAACAATGCTAGCTACTAATTCTTTAAGATATGGATGTAAAGCTACCGATGATACTTCTGCATTACTTATCAAAAAAAAATCTCTCTTTCAAAATCTTCATTTTCTGAAAAGTCGACACGGACCACCCATAGCTTCTTCAAAATCGATTCTTTGTCACGAAGCCGAAGCCATGACGAATTTAAGAATTTGCACGCGGTGACTGGGCACTGACCTTTGTAACTTCTACTAATGAAATCCAAGTCAAGCTTGTATTGTATTCTTTTATTTTTGTCTCGAGGTAAAACCGGGAATAGTACGGGACAAAATCATCTGTAATTCGCTTGCGTTACCTACCTATTTATCTCACCTAAAAAATTATGATGAAGACCTTAAAGAAAAACAACTTACTAGCAAACCAAAAGTCACCAGCTTGTCAGTTACGTCATCATTATGTACCATCAACTGTTGGGAATAGTTCGTAAAACACAGGCATCGCCGCGGGATGGTCTTGCGCAAGTGCCCATCAGTAATTAGATACCGGATGGACGGATCGCCTCTCTGGTAGACGCTCCGTGCAGTTCAATGCTGTTCAATTGGTGCATTTAACACAGCGTTTTATTACTTAATCAGGATCACCGGGGATGCTGCACAGAGTAGGGGTATTACAGGTATGGGGACGGAATATAAAGTAACTAGGAATATGATTAAGTCATTATCTTTTTGTAGGTTTCAGGTAAAATACACAGTACAGTGTCTTGTGACTCTCAACTGCAATATAAATATTTTATTGGTAGAGCAAGTGATACATTATTATATATTTGTTTTTATTTTAATATTGAGAGATGAATTTGATTTAAATTTTAATTACAATTTCTAATTTTGATTTTCATATGATTTTATTATGATGTAATGTGATTTTATATTTTAATGTTATTTATGTAATAAGTTATACTATGGGTTATTAATACCTGAAATAAACGATTTTATTTATTATTATTATTAAATTGTCGAGAAATAATAGTTTTTTCTTTTCATAATATTTACATTTAGGTAAATATAAGATACGTTGACTAATAAGAAAACTATAATTATTTTATTTGATCGGTCATCAGGTCATCCTCATCATTCCTGGGATACGTTTAAGACTGAGTCCCTGACACCAGCACAACATAACAACCGTGAGTCCCTGACACCAGCACAACATAACAACCGTGAGTCCCTGACACCAGCACAACATAACAACCGTGAGTCCCTGACACCAGCACAACATAACAACCGTGAGTCCCTGACACCAGCACAACATAACAACCGTGAGTCCCTGACACCAGCACAACATAACAACCGTGAGTCCCTGACACCAGCACAACATAACAACCGTGAGTCCCTGACACCAGCACAACATAACAACCGTGAGTCCCTGACACCAGCACAACATAACAACCGTGAGTCCCTGACACCAGCACAACATAATTCCGCGTCGTTTGAAGGAGAACATAATGACTGGTTACTCAAATTGATTTTTAGATTGGCAAGCTTAATAGTCGACGTAATGTGCGATCGTGTCAGATCGAGAGATGACTGATGATAATATTAATTAAAACGACCTGCACTGATCACTAGGTGTTATAATAGCTATCAGGCAATGTTAATTATAGGCCTGCTAATTAAGGTGAAAACTTTACTATAAAAGATGATGATTGAACATAACATCACGCCTGTATTCACCGCAGGATTCTGCAGAGGTGGTTAGTGCACCCACACTTTGGCGGTTATGTTTAAGGGTACACTAGTCGACGGCTCGAACTTGTTGGTGAGCGTGACTAATATGCATGCTATTTAGTCTAATTATTTCTTTATTTAGTTTTATTTATGTATTTATTTAACTTGGTTTTATTTATGTATATATTTATTAATTAATTTAGTGAAATAGGCGATGATTTATAACGAAAACGTGCGCGTAACATTCCATGAGCAGACCTATGGGCGTATAGATAAAATATGAAAAAAATACTGGAAGTATGTAAAAAAAAAACTATTGAATAAATTATCTATACCTGTACGGTTTCTATTTAGCCATTTTCTTACTACATAAGTTATTTATTTACGTCCAAAACGAGTTAAAATTATTGTTGAAATTTGGAAGTTTCCACGCTCATAACTTCCGAACCAATAGTTTTTTTTCAATTCTGCTTCCATGCAGGGCTAGATAATGACAAGACAAATTGATGTTATTTTTAGTTTTGAACGTATACCGTCAAACAGATGAGTAATCACCATATTACGTTTGTATGGAAGAATGACCGACTAGCGTACCCTTAAGTCCCATGAAACAGATATAGATATTGCCACTAACAAATTGATTTGACTGAATTAGACTGAGGCTGCTGCTGACAAATTCCTGATTATTCTTCTCCTTTTCGTATCGACTGTACATCTTTATTATACTGTATTGGCCCAGTACTTTGAAAGATTCCTTCCTTTTTTATTAGTCATTGAAAAAGTACAATAACACATTATTCAATTAAAATATTGACAAGGAAGAGCCTACATATCCAGATGACTGCTGTACATCGTCATTAGAATATTGTGAGTTCCATATCTCACCCTCTTCTCCTAGCTAGCCCGCAGACTGGTAATGACGGGTCGCGGCGGCCTGACGGCAGCGTGAGCCGTAATGACGGCGACCGTATCGCTTGCGCCGTGACTTACTCGGCATTACGCCGGCATCCCGCTACGGGTAATGTTAGGTCTCAAGTGTATGCTGCATTTGTGCGTAAATGGTATAGGTAGAAAGGGGCAGGTGGCCTGGAGCTGTCTGTTGAAGGAATGATGGACGTTGAAATAGGTGAAGAATTTAAACCCGTAAATGTAGCGAAAAAGAGTCAGAAGGCTATAAAGGAATAGCTCAAAAGTTCGTTCGAGAAATGCGGAAAGCGAGGAAGTTATCACACTTTAGAATTCCATCTGTAAATTGCGTTTGGTTAAAGTGAGTTTAAGTATGATAAAGCTAGTTTTTCTGTTAAACTTAACGTAGATCACTATTAAGGTCAACTTAGACGTTGTTTAAAGGAAATCTCGTTTTTCCATGAATTTCTAAACCACCACGGCCTCTTAGCACCTCATTATCTATGTACAACTCATAATCTGTCGAAACTCTATGGTTTTTGTAAATCTTTTCCTATTCGGAGCGCGGGCTATAAATTACTTGAGAAACCCATTAGCCTGATTCTCGTTCGTTAGTAGTCGAGGGCGATCACAGAACTCGCTCGTTTAGTTAACACGGCAGAAGAAAATGTTGTAAAAATACTTGGAATCTTGCTTAGTGTTTGTTATTGTTGGGAATAATACGAATATGTCAGTCAAGTTTAGCAGAGTAGCAAGCTTTACCGTTGAACTATGTGATGTACGATGTGATGACATTAATGCCAAGTTACTTCTGCGCTTCATATGGTGACAATATTTTATTGTATTGTAACATGATAGGAACCTGTACCCTAATTACGTAATGCACAATCAATCCGAATCTGAATCGTTTTGAAACAGATTGCTAATACATTGCTTCGTAAGTTCGAAAAAAAACTGCAGAGCAACGTAAATAACGCAATGAATGTTGTTGAACTGTCAAAATGAAACAGATTAGTCGTAATCTTTTACGAAAATATGTTGCGTAATGAGATAGCTGTGGTCCACAAAATAGGAATTTGAATTTGCAAGCTAGTCGAAGAACATGCCAAAAGAGTTGTGCGTACAAATCTACCTAGTACCCAAATAAGTTTGTATTTCCTCAGTAAACGGTTATAAGCATTAGGTATTTTATTTTGTGAAAGTAAAATGAGCAATACATGTCTGTTATGTGTGTAATAAGGTAGTTAACATTCTAGGACCTTGCTACGCAACTGTTTTACATGATATCACATTACTCTCAACACTTAGCTAAGAGTGTCTTTATATCTTTGTTGACTGCGGCCGTGATTGTAACGCGCGCCCGTGTTTTTTCAAGGATAAAATATTGTTACATACCAATTAACGCCAATAAACCCTATCAATTATAGAGGTACCCGGCGCAAATTGGCTACATCGTCAATTACCTTGAGTCATACTTCTTAGTCTTAACTAAGAAGTATACGACTTATCGAATGATCAAAATAAAGCAACAGCGAGGCTTGAACCCGAAGACAACGATTCCTGCTGTTTACATTTGAACGAGCGTTTTGTGATACTACTGTAAATTAAATGAAGGAGAAGAGGAGGAAGTTTTCATACAAGGAGCCGGTTCAACATTGTGGCCAAATATTCATAGACTATACAATAACTGCAGTGTGTGAGCACTGTGACCATGCACCTTCTATAAAGCACCACCATACCACCATTACCATTACTGGGTACCATTACCATACCACCATACCATTACCATTAGTAGTGGTACCATTTACTGGGTACGTCTTTCATTGACTTGATGTGCCCTGGCGGCTGAGAGTATGTCATGCTCAATATCATGTAAATGGTTTAATTGAAATAAATGCTTTGAGTTTTGAGTTTGAGTTTGCAATCTTTCGAAAAGAAAACCGACCGGCATCGTCTCTGACGTCTAGTATAAATTGTATTTTTATTAATCGACATCCCAATATATCGATATCTTGGATATTACGATGTTCGCGAGGGGTGGTAATAATGAAAATGCAAGTAATGGCGTCATGCGCGGACAGACGGCAGATTGATGGCCCGCGTCCCCACCAGGCACCACGTAATTATACGTCACTGACAGGGCTGCCACCCACAGAGTAGCATATTATAGACTTTTTGTTGCACATACTAAAGAAAAAAAATTTTATAGAGTAGTAGATCTAGGGACAGGCGTTAATACACTCGAGAGCAATGAATCCGGGTCACTTAAAGAATCCTAAAAATCTCGGAAACTAAAAATGCTAGGTTAATGCAATAAATTGTATTTAATAGACAATGTAATACTCCTTAAATGAAGGTATTAAAACTTCTTAGTTATTGTAAAGTTATATCATAAAAAAATCAAATTTGAAAAAGGGCCACTTTCGAAGATGGAACTACGAAATTACAGCATTTGGTTTTGCTTTTGTTTGTAATCTGTCATTTATGTGGGTACATAAACCATGTTGATAGTGCTCTATATTCATTATTCAAGCTGAAATTATGTCGCTTACGCCTGAAGAATGCACCAGAATACTTACAATGCTGGAAACCGGCCGGAGTCAGCGCGATACAGCCAGGACTGTCGGTGTGTCGCTGTCAACAGTACAAAGAGTTCTCCGACGTTACGAAGAAACTGGTTCTAACCTACGCAGACCAGGAACGGGCAGAACCAGGTGTACCACAGCACGAGAAGACCGATACTTGGTGAACACCATGCTTCGAAATCGCTTTCTTACAGGAACTGAACTCACAAATCAGTTTCGACGCCTCGGAGGAAGTAACCCAAGTGCATGGACAGTAAGACGTCGGCTTGCTGAATCTAACTTAAAACCCCTTAGACCTGCAAACGGCCCTAAACTGGAGCGTGGGCATCGTATTTCAAGACTAAGATATGCCCAGAGCCACGTAAATTGGAGTATTGAAGATTGGTCAAAAGTTATGTTCTCCGACGAATCAAAATTTATGCTCTACAAGCACGATGGAAGACACAGAGTGTATCGAAGACCAGGGGAAAGATTCAAGCAAGCATGCATCGAAGAAAAAGTAGCCTACGGTGGTGGGTCTGTACTTGTGTGGGCCGGAATTTCTTCTGAAAGTCGCACAGAGCTGGTGATCATAGAAAACGGCTCTTTAACTAGCGAAAGATATGTGGAAGAAATCCTCAATGATCACGTTGGTCCATTTATGGTCAATTTAGGTGAGGATGCTATATTTATGCATGACAATGCCCGACCTCATACAGGTAGGATTGTGAATGACTACCTTCAAGAGATGAACATTACTCGTATGGAGTGGCCAGCGCGCAGCCCGGATATCAACCCGATCGAGCATGCTTGGGACGAGCTAGGCAGATGCGTAAAACAACGAAACCCTCCCCCAATCACGCTTCGTGAGCTCAAAATTGCTCTCACAGAGGAATGGGAGAATATTCCCCAAAATCGTATAAGGAACTTGGTGTACAGCATGCCAAACCGCGTAAACGCAGTAATGGAAGCACGAGGAGGCAATACGAAGTATTAAAATTCAAGAAAATCGTAATAAAGTTCAAAAATTTCATGTTTCCTATTTTTGTTTTAAGGAGAGATCAGCAGTTTTTTTTCTTTATGTAATTTTGTGTTAATAAAATGTATGGTGACTCATATTTTTTTTACTTTCATTTAAGGAGTATTACATTGTCTATTAAATACAATTTATTGCATTGACCTATCATTTTTAGTTTCCGAGATTTTTAACATTCTTTAAGTGACCCGGATTCATTGCTCTCGAGTGTAGGAGCTAAATATGGTGATCATCATATAAATAGATAATAGTATCCCGTCAAAACATCATCTCTGATAAAGTTATTAGACATGGTGATTAAAACACCATGAAAATATGATTACCTATCAGATGTGTGGCTAGAGAGGAGAACACCTATTAATGATTATTTATTTATTTATTAAAGGCAAACAGCTTCTGTATACAGCATTACATAAGAATAATAGTAAAAAAAAAGCATGAGACTTATACAGTCGCCAATAATAGGTCGACCAACATTCTTAGTAACTAAAATAACACTTAATTGTTATTAGCTGTTAAAATCTTGATAAGGGAAAACTTAATTACGACATAAAATTACAAATAATTATAAAGGAAGCTCTCTGAAAAAATGTTGGAGTGGTCATCATCCCCCGTTAATATTTGGTATGATATTTACTCACATATACTAGCATGTTATCATTAGTAAATATTAGCATTTTAGCAGTTTCATAACGGAGAGCTTTCATAGACGTAACTTAAACAGAAAATACCACCTTATTTTTTCGCACAGCCCTACAGCAACATCGGACAGATGACGCTGGAAGTTCTGTCTTTGTAAAGTTATAATAATAGGAAGCACTTAATGGAGCTCCACGGACTATCGAGCGCCGATAAGATATGTGTCCCGGCTTTATACTGAGCGTATGATTTAGTTTGGTACTATTTTATTATGCACTTCCCAAGGACTTGGTCACACGCCTCATTTTGAAAGATAATAGACGTATGATCCTTCATTCCTAATGCAAATTGTAGCTAATAGTCACTCAAGTGCCTATATAGCTAGATCAAAAAATAAACAAATTTGATAAACAAAATTGCATAAACAACGAAGTAAGACTTATTTTTCCTCAAATTCGTACGCGCAATGATTCACGCGGTCACTTCGCGTCGTTTTTACTTATTAATATTTAAACTGAAATTATTGGTAATCGATCTTTTGACTAAATATAGGGACTCTCATTTTACCCGTAGAACTATTTCTTTAAAATATAAAAGGAGCCATAACATAAAACACCATCTGGGCGCAGAGTCGATACGAAACCCTTGATAACGGCCTGAACTAAAAGATGTGTGTGACAGTTGTTTATATTAAAGATATCGGTACCTCGTTAGCGTTCTGGCCAGCGAGGGGTCGGAAGTTCGAATACACCTTGTTGTATAGCTATAGGTATAGCATATGGTATGGTGAGAACTTTTGTCGAAAATTGAAAATCCATGCTATACTTATTTTTATAAATGCCAATTAATGAGAGCAGCGGTGGCCCAGTGGTGGCGGCCCCGACTTACGAACAAATACTTAAAGTCGTGGGTTCGAACCCAGACAGGCGCATTACTTTGTGTAATTTATTTCATCACCACTGCTCTCAAAACGGTGAAGGAAAACATCATGAGGAAACCGGCATGTCCTAGAACCAAATATTCGAATACATGTGACATCTACCAATCCGCACTGAGCACGCGTGGTGGATTATAGCCCACTCCCTCTCATTGAGAGGAGGCCGTGTCCCTGCAGTGGGAACGTTATAGGCTGATGATGATGATGAAAGTAATTATTTGTCTGTCTGTTACCTTTTCACACCTTAGCGGCTCAACGGTTTCGAGGAAATTTGGCAAACAGGTAGACCATGACCTGGGTTAGGATATACGATGATTTATCCCTTATTGATTTCCGACCTCCACACCGGTGAAGCCACGGACAATCTATGTATTATAGCCATTCAGAGCAGAAGTCAGCCAACTGGAAAACAGAGGCCTTTGTGAAATAAGTATACTCGTAAAACTAAATGAGATAAAAGCATCCCAATTTAAAAGAGTAACTGTTTTTACACATCTGCAGCCCGGAATGTAATGGTATTCTTGAACGAATCAATTATTTTGTGCGATTCTTAATTGAGTCGTCGGCTTCTTTCTTAATTGATCACTTAATAATGCAGATTAAATTATATTTTTTATATGCTGATCGCATATGGACCAAAATACACGAGAGTTCCACTTTTAGTGCTACTTCTAGATTAAAAAAGCTATGCCCCTGTGATGTGACACAAATGATAATTAAATCAGTTTGGCGATGTTCACCAAATAACCTTTTGGTTGACCGACCTAACTTGCAGTACGGTCAACCCAAGTCAGTAGTAAGTAACACATGAACTACGAAAATTACCATTTCTGCTTCGAAAAAAAGGTACTGTCAAAGTCAAATTATTACCAGGGTCGTGTGGCTGATTGTATCCGTTTAAGACGATACTGCACCATTCACGTCCGTTAATGACTTTATTAGTACTTGCACCTTGCAACCAATAAAACAAAAGCAGTTTGGTTCAGACTCGTGACGACGCGTGATGATGCAGCTCCACAATTTACTACCATATTAATATTATAACAACCGGCTCCGACGTTACGAAGAAACTGGTTCTAACCTACGCAGACCAGGAACGGGCAGAACCAGGTGTACCACAGCACGAGAAGACCGATACTTGGTGAACACCATGCTTCGAAATCGCTTTCTTACAGGAACTGAACTCACAAATCAGTTTCGACGCCTCGGAGGAAGTAACCCAAGTGCATGGACAGTAAGACGTCGGCTTGCTGAATCTAACTTAAAACCCCTTAGACCTGCAAACGGCCCTAAACTGGAGCGTGGGCATCGTATTTCAAGACTAAGATATGCCCAGAGCCACGTAAATTGGAGTATTGAAGATTGGTCAAAAGTTATGTTCTCCGACGAATCAAAATTTATGCTCTACAAGCACGATGGAAGACACAGAGTGTATCGAAGACCAGGGGAAAGATTCAAGCAAGCATGCATCGAAGAAAAAGTAGCCTACGGTGGTGGGTCTGTACTTGTGTGGGCCGGAATTTCTTCTGAAAGTCGCACAGAGCTGGTGATCATAGAAAACGGCTCTTTAACTAGCGAAAGATATGTGGAAGAAATCCTCAATGATCACGTTGGTCCATTTATGGTCAATTTAGGTGAGGATGCTATATTTATGCATGACAATGCCCGACCTCATACAGGTAGGATTGTGAATGACTACCTTCAAGAGATGAACATTACTCGTATGGAGTGGCCAGCGCGCAGCCCGGATATCAACCCGATCGAGCATGCTTGGGACGAGCTAGGCAGATGCGTAAAACAACGAAACCCTCCCCCAATCACGCTTCGTGAGCTCAAAATTGCTCTCACAGAGGAATGGGAGAATATTCCCCAAAATCGTATAAGGAACTTGGTGTACAGCATGCCAAACCGCGTAAACGCAGTAATGGAAGCACGAGGAGGCAATACGAAGTATTAAAATTCAAGAAAATCGTAATAAAGTTCAAAAATTTCATGTTTCCTATTTTTGTTTTAAGGAGAGATCAGCAGTTTTTTTTCTTTATGTAATTTTGTGTTAATAAAATGTATGGTGACTCATATTTTTTTTACTTTCATTTAAGGAGTATTACATTGTCTATTAAATACAATTTATTGCATTGACCTATCATTTTTAGTTTCCGAGATTTTTAACATTCTTTAAGTGACCCGGATTCATTGCTCTCGAGTGTAGGAGCTAAATATGGTGATCATCATATAAATAGATAATAGTATCCCGTCAAAACATCATCTCTGATAAAGTTATTAGACATGGTGATTAAAACACCATGAAAATATGATTACCTATCAGATGTGTGGCTAGAGAGGAGAACACCTATTAATGATTATTTATTTATTTATTAAAGGCAAACAGCTTCTGTATACAGCATTACATAAGAATAATAGTAAAAAAAAAGCATGAGACTTATACAGTCGCCAATAATAGGTCGACCAACATTCTTAGTAACTAAAATAACACTTAATTGTTATTAGCTGTTAAAATCTTGATAAGGGAAAACTTAATTACGACATAAAATTACAAATAATTATAAAGGAAGCTCTCTGAAAAAATGTTGGAGTGGTCATCATCCCCCGTTAATATTTGGTATGATATTTACTCACATATACTAGCATGTTATCATTAGTAAATATTAGCATTTTAGCAGTTTCATAACGGAGAGCTTTCATAGACGTAACTTAAACAGAAAATACCACCTTATTTTTTCGCACAGCCCTACAGCAACATCGGACAGATGACGCTGGAAGTTCTGTCTTTGTAAAGTTATAATAATAGGAAGCACTTAATGGAGCTCCACGGACTATCGAGCGCCGATAAGATATGTGTCCCGGCTTTATACTGAGCGTATGATTTAGTTTGGTACTATTTTATTATGCACTTCCCAAGGACTTGGTCACACGCCTCATTTTGAAAGATAATAGACGTATGATCCTTCATTCCTAATGCAAATTGTAGCTAATAGTCACTCAAGTGCCTATATAGCTAGATCAAAAAATAAACAAATTTGATAAACAAAATTGCATAAACAACGAAGTAAGACTTATTTTTCCTCAAATTCGTACGCGCAATGATTCACGCGGTCACTTCGCGTCGTTTTTACTTATTAATATTTAAACTGAAATTATTGGTAATCGATCTTTTGACTAAATATAGGGACTCTCATTTTACCCGTAGAACTATTTCTTTAAAATATAAAAGGAGCCATAACATAAAACACCATCTGGGCGCAGAGTCGATACGAAACCCTTGATAACGGCCTGAACTAAAAGATGTGTGTGACAGTTGTTTATATTAAAGATATCGGTACCTCGTTAGCGTTCTGGCCAGCGAGGGGTCGGAAGTTCGAATACACCTTGTTGTATAGCTATAGGTATAGCATATGGTATGGTGAGAACTTTTGTCGAAAATTGAAAATCCATGCTATACTTATTTTTATAAATGCCAATTAATGAGAGCAGCGGTGGCCCAGTGGTGGCGGCCCCGACTTACGAACAAATACTTAAAGTCGTGGGTTCGAACCCAGACAGGCGCATTACTTTGTGTAATTTATTTCATCACCACTGCTCTCAAAACGGTGAAGGAAAACATCATGAGGAAACCGGCATGTCCTAGAACCAAATATTCGAATACATGTGACATCTACCAATCCGCACTGAGCACGCGTGGTGGATTATAGCCCACTCCCTCTCATTGAGAGGAGGCCGTGTCCCTGCAGTGGGAACGTTATAGGCTGATGATGATGATGAAAGTAATTATTTGTCTGTCTGTTACCTTTTCACACCTTAGCGGCTCAACGGTTTCGAGGAAATTTGGCAAACAGGTAGACCATGACCTGGGTTAGGATATACGATGATTTATCCCTTATTGATTTCCGACCTCCACACCGGTGAAGCCACGGACAATCTATGTATTATAGCCATTCAGAGCAGAAGTCAGCCAACTGGAAAACAGAGGCCTTTGTGAAATAAGTATACTCGTAAAACTAAATGAGATAAAAGCATCCCAATTTAAAAGAGTAACTGTTTTTACACATCTGCAGCCCGGAATGTAATGGTATTCTTGAACGAATCAATTATTTTGTGCGATTCTTAATTGAGTCGTCGGCTTCTTTCTTAATTGATCACTTAATAATGCAGATTAAATTATATTTTTTATATGCTGATCGCATATGGACCAAAATACACGAGAGTTCCACTTTTAGTGCTACTTCTAGATTAAAAAAGCTATGCCCCTGTGATGTGACACAAATGATAATTAAATCAGTTTGGCGATGTTCACCAAATAACCTTTTGGTTGACCGACCTAACTTGCAGTACGGTCAACCCAAGTCAGTAGTAAGTAACACATGAACTACGAAAATTACCATTTCTGCTTCGAAAAAAAGGTACTGTCAAAGTCAAATTATTACCAGGGTCGTGTGGCTGATTGTATCCGTTTAAGACGATACTGCACCATTCACGTCCGTTAATGACTTTATTAGTACTTGCACCTTGCAACCAATAAAACAAAAGCAGTTTGGTTCAGACTCGTGACGACGCGTGATGATGCAGCTCCACAATTTACTACCATATTAATATTATAACAACCGGCTGGGACATGTACTGCAATTTACACAATTATAAGTATCAGATACACCCCAGCATTTTAATGCCTGTGTGGAAATAACTTAATATGACTTTTTCACGACTCGTTTAAATAGTCGATTAGGTACCTACAGATGGCTACACATCATCATTTCCAGTTTATGCTGATCTCGCATTCTATAGAATTTCCGTACAATTCGAGGTCAGCTTATACCGGAATTGTATAGCTTGATGTGTAGCCGTGAGTACGTTAAGACTATAGGCATCGATAACTATCGACGTCATGTTAAATTACGACAAAATACTTAACAAAAGAATGACTGTTGGAAAGACGTATAATAATAATAATAAAGCACAACGTCTGTCCTTATTGTTATGGTTGTTGTTACTGTAGTTTATAGATAGTGCAATCCACGACGACGCGCCCCACTCCGATTACTGTACTGTAAGCTGTTCTTTAGTACGGAGCGGAGCGGAGTGGGGCGCGTCGTTGTGGATTGGACTATCTATATTTAGATTTTAGAATTTTGGTTTATAAAACATGTTCAAAGGAAGCGATAATATCAAGCTAGAGAACTTGTGGTCTATGCACGAAGATGACTGTTCTAAGAGAGTCGCTCTACGTGAAATTAATCTCTGACTTACTGTTTTTTTTTTTTATAAAACCCAAGCAATGGGAAACACAAGAGGCAAGCATCTAGTAACACAATACCTAGCTATAAACGTGCTTTGTATAAGGTATGAGTAGGCAGTGTAAATTATACTATAACCAAGTAAGGTGATATTTGAGTTACCATGTGCCGCTCCAAATGCAAATGTGTTCATGATTCATGAGATTCAGTTTCTATCTAAGGTGAGAGAAGCACGAAGCCACTATCAGACGATTCAGTTAGTCTATGGCAGTCAGTGGGCTGCCGTAGGCTAACTGCGGAAAATCTATGCCCATCAGTGGACGGGTGAAGATATCCCGCAGGTTTCCCTGCGGAGTGGGTACCTACTCGTATTGAGTACCCACTCCGGTTTCTAATACAGTAAGAATCCCATCAACCGGGCAAAAATCCAGACTCCGAGCAGCTACTGAGAAATTCGAAATAGAAAAACCCAATAACACTTTGCTCCACCCGGCCCCGAACCCTCGAACCAACTGCTTCCAACCAGTAGACCAACGACGTAATTTCTCAGTAGCTTCAAATTCAAATGTTTATTGCTCAACACAGTACATAATCATACATTTCTAGATGTCAAGTGAATGCGCAGTTCACTGTGTTTCACCAATTCAGGCATGCAACATTATTAGATTATAAGCACCATTATAATTATACAATTTCATAAATTCACATTAATAAGGTATACAATTTCGAAATTTCTCGGAATTTGCATTTGTGGCCGGTTGATGGCAATATGCTCGCCGCCTATTACATGGAACTTTAACATATAACTTAACCCGCGAAATTTGGGTGTACGAGTACTACAGGTTTACCTCTGCCCAACCCTTCGAAGAATACAGGCGTGTTGTTATGGTAAGGATCCCAAGATGATTTTCGATTTGTCGAAAAATAGCATGTAGCGTTCCTCACTACATTTAAAGCAATCTATATTATAGATAATTATGATAAACTATTCATATCGGGGTCAGATCCGGCTTAATATTTAATTATATATTAATCTTTACTTCATATAAAGCGATTGCGGTTTGACTTCCGCTGCCTAATTAATGGGAAAACATATTTAAAACGTTAAAACTGTTATACTTCGTAAGGTTGTTGTAGTTTCATTTAACATGGCTGTTGAAAATGCGAGAGGTCGGGTGCAACCTGCATAACACCCTGTGTTAGATCCCCAAGATAAGTGTTTTATGTAGAATTCTTTAGTGCACGCCGAGTGCGGAATCTACCTCTGTTTATAGACTGGTTAGAGACACGCTTGCCAACGATATCGTTATTTATCACTAAAACATTATAGTAACGCTAAATTTGCATAAATCAATCATTTAAAACTCTTATGTGCACGAACGGTCGTAAAAAAGGCCGCTCTTTATTTATACGAGTATACTGGCAGATAGCAAATTATATAATTATGTTTAGTATACGAGCATTTCCTATGAATTTATTTGAATTAATAGGTACTCGTCGTAAATCTCTAAGATTATAATATAACACCTGTTTCGGATTTTTTATGATATGCATAATGTTTGAGCCTGTCTCGCATGTTTGTTTTAATGTTCAAGGAATTCCTAGATCTTAGGATTTCTAATAAATCTCTTTATTCGTCTTAAATAAATGTTGACCGTCGATTTTACCTAAACAATCCATCATCAACCTTGCCTTACGGTTGTATTTCGGTTTCGAGAGCTAACTAATGCAATTCAACACAGGATACTTCGAAACCGCAAGTCTTCTTTCGTTGATAGGAAGTAGCCTCATTCACTCAGTCAACTCAGTTCATAGCAGTATACCTACTACACTATTGTAGACTACTGGAGATGGCCCAAGCCGTTTTTTCAGTGTTAGTGCACCTCTTGCTTTTGAAGGATATTGTACCTCAGACCACACAAACTACACAAGCACACTGCTGTATAAAACATAGACTAGAAGCTGTTCAGCTCGCGTAGGTACATGATTGATAGTGTCGCAGGCGTGAGGCTGCGCTTGCGCCACTATCGTAAATCACGCCATGTTTATTGCATGAAACGCTCGATTACTGAGGATCCCGGACATCTGCGTGATGTATCGGTTTTGTTACTAAATAAGTTAAGAGAAAAGCCGCCAGCGATTGATCGAGAACTGATACGTCCTGCAAAGACAGGAAATATTGAAAATGCTCGTCAATATGTTACATAACGAAAATGCAACATCTTGTAATTTTTGTAACTGCTAACATAATAGCGAGTAGACTTCCTAAATACCTATTTAAATTGTTTTCATCTAGGAAACGTAAAATGAAGGCCGTCTTGACTTCTCATCATCGTTTATAAAGAATTTCTAGAATCGCGACGTTGGGATTATTTGGGATATCCGAATGCTGCTAGTCATCCAGTCAGCCAGTTAAAACAGGAATAAGTTACCGTTCTCGACTCCTAAGCACAGTGTGTGAGTCTAACGCTCTTCTCACTATCGCAACTACCGCGTGTTACAACTGCATAGGTACTATCCAACGTTAATTAGACTCCAATTTAGAACCAAGCCATAAGAACGGTTTGTACTGAAATTGGCTAAAACACACACAAAAAGTGTATTCTGTAACATTGAGTACGTCGCTCCAGATAACAGCCCGCGGACTATCGAAATGGAATAATTCCGTCCGTACGGTATCAAGTCACTGCTATCAAGAGAAATTATTCAAAAGTGCGCCGGAGCAAACCGGTTGGCAAAGCGGCCGCAGACGAGAAAGATATTTTTTAATCTTTTTTGTGAGTAATTCTGGGGCCCTCAGTTAGGATGATACTGCGGCATGTGTGGTGTAACATTATAACGCCAATAAGATTATACTTTCTTTAGGCAATTTTGTTTATTTAATTTTGTATTTTCATCTACAGGGTCATACTTATGTATCGTAGTTATCTCAGTGGTCACTTCCTTCCAAGCCATATCGTCTTCACAAAACCCAATCAACTTTTCTGTTGTCTGCCTCTTTAGCTACAACGTCATAAGTTAATGAAACGAAACTACCCAACATCCCCGCTACATACATCGCTTGCCTTTCAGTGTAGGTACCTCGCTTCTGAACGAGCGATATCGCCGTTGAATATAATTAGTTTTAAAACTCATGAATAATTCACATAAATAAACATAGTTGGCAATGCAGTGGAAACTACTTGAAACTAACTGATAACCACAAAACATTTGTGTTTATTGCCTTAAAGGAGTTACGAGCCGTGGGTGTTTCCGAACGATAATCTAATCCACTGCGATATCGATTGAGATTTAGTAAGACTCGCTGATTTACTAATATTATGTTGAAATACTAATCTCATTAACTAGATAGATTAACTTGTGTGGTCCCTAATCGAATAATAATGAGCACAACTCTGCTCGTGGGAGTATCTTCAGCAGATTCGTTTGAGGATCGCCACGTGAATTGACGTGGAGCAAATGGCGTCGTGCTGCATGGTAACATGGTGTTCACAACTAGCTAATCGTTATTTTTTTATGGAAAGAATGCTGCTTAAAGTCTTAGCACATCCGTTTGTTAACGTTTACATAATATGGATCCCTACAATTAACTTTGACAACACCTAAGTGAACATTTCCTTCGCCACTTCAAATAATCACACCTCTTTATAACTAGCATTCTGTCCTGTTGACAACCTAACAATCTGTCACCATTATAGCAAATTATTTGAAAGATACAGACTCATTGACCATGGTAGACACCATCTCCATCAAAAGAAAATCAAAGCGAAGGCGTTCACACACAATATAAGTGACGCATTCGGTATTACCGAATGAATTCAAGTCTGAACAAGTGAACATTCAATGTCATTCATAATGGACGGAAGTTATGCCCACAGACCATGCAGCTACTCGTAGTTAATTACCAGCACCCGGGGCGACCAGCGAGCGGAGACAGCGACGTCGCGCGTCGCCACCCGACGACCGGGCGCTTCAGTGACCATAATGCTCCTACGAATCATTTCCTCTTTACATTTCCTCCATAAACAGTGTTCCTCATTGACATTGATGCACGACTGGTTCTTGTAATGACATGAATGGTGAAAACAATGTTTATGTTGAACAATAGACATGCCAGTATTAGCAGTATTAGATTAGCATATTTGTTACTATTATACCAATCATACTAAATATTCTGTTCGAAAATAGGTATACTAATACAAAACCCCGCGATTAAATCAAAATCATAGACAGTTAATTGCATGATTGAGTTATTATTAACGCTTTAAATATTTACATCATACGTAGGTACTTCACATTAAAAGCGATAGTTACCGGTTGAATGATAATTATCATTATTCTGTTCCGAGCCAGATTTATTGCAACAAACAATAGAAGAACGTTAGGAAATATTAAGGCGTAGTAAACCACTTAGTTTATCGTTTTGTTTGAATGGGGTTCTGTCGGACAGCTCTACACATATATCAACATAACTGTATCCTGTGCTGAACATACAAAACATAGGTTTTACTAGGCTTTCTGCTGTCACCAAACTTTTGCAATGCGGATACTATGGGCAATGGTCCTTTAGTTGGTGATTCCATGATACTTTTAGAACTGGAGTCTCGACTTGACAGATTCCATTACGCAGCTAAAGTAAAAAAAATACTGTTAGAAACCGCTTTACTAATGTATAAATCGTGCTAAAATTAGCCAAAAAAATATAATTGGATTAGTCTAAAAAACGGTTTGTTTATTAAAGATTAATACGAGCATCATGATTAATTTCGCCTTATGTGGACATGTCTAGTTATTACACTTTTTACAACCTTTCAAGCGTTTAAAACTTTTTATCATCTTAAAACAGTTTTACTTCGAATGTGATTATTACACTCGCAAGACTTTAAAATAAATATAACTAAACCGCTATAAAATTAAAACCAGCTCCATTTCAATGCCATATCTTACGCACATTTCCAGCAGTTTCTCAAGAAATAGCGCAATATCACTAGATCTAAAGTGCGTGATGGCGACCTAACTCTCGCAGCGGGGGCCTGCGCCCGCGCAGCCGATCGATGAGGCACGCACGTTATGATACCAATGAACTGTTGTTACGCTTATACTTCGAGTTCAATTGAATCAGAATTGTGATGTCATTCTCTTTGTATAGAAAGGCAAGAATTGAACTAACTTTGAAGCGGAGACAGTCTCACGTCTCTATTGTGAAGAACATTTTAGACCAGTTACTAGAGTTTCATGCCCATTCTTTTCCATACGAAACTACCTTGTGAAAGAGGTAACTAGAATCAATTCTATTTTCCAGTTTTGAATAATGAAAAATGCCTTTTTGAAATAAATCATTTGACTTTAACATTACCGCCTAGTTAATTGGAAAAAAAAGTTACCCTTGCTTAGAACATGAAATTAGTAGGTATGTTCTGTATGCACTTGGAACAAAAAAGTTAACAAAGTTAAAACAAACTAGGGTGCACGAGCGAACCATATCATAACTAAGAGGTCGATAATTAAGCGAATTATTGTAACATTTGTTACGAATTCTCAGGTAACAAATGTTACAATAATCTGGTCAATTAAGGACAATAATTCTCAGACATTAGCATTACTCGGGGGAGCGGCGAATATTCAAGTACGATATCTCCCAGGCCCCCGACTCATGGTAGTAGAAGAAACATGAGTGGGGTGTTAGTCGGAGGAGTCCGACATAACCCTCCGTTCTCCCCAGATGGAGGGCACCGATCAGGAAATCCCCACGAAAAAAAGGCATTAGCATTTATTACGAAAGTGAGTGAACAATCAATTAAATAATATTTTAGCACTCGTAGGTGCAAACCATTGTTGAATACCCACGTTAACACATACCTACATTATCTAAGATAATTCACTCAGTTACGGAATTCCTGTTACATTTGCGAAGATTACTCACGCCTACAGGTTCGTTGTAAAGCGAACATTTTCACAGTAAGTACCTACACCTAACTAGTGCCTACTACTGGTACACTTGTCCCTAATTAATTTAACAAGATACAGCCGACAGATATCTTGCTAATCATCCCGTAAAGACTCCATCACAGTAACGATTAGATGCTGGTGGCGATCGACGCGATTTCACCGAGCAACTATGATGGTGAAACGGCGCAATACTTTCGCGGTAATATCATTCGAGTATAAATGGTTTGATATATTAAATACTATGAGTTAAAAATTCATCTTCAATTCTTTCGAATCTAAGTTTGAATTTGAATCCAAGATTCTAAAATCTTGTTCCGCACGAATCTGTTGCTGAAAATATTCTTTAGAATGCCCATCGAGAGATAAATGAGAAATTCCGTAAGTATGCCCAAAGTTAACAATTTCAGGGTTTCAAACTCAAAGCTTTGCTAAGCTTCTGTAAATCGCAACTTATTTCTGTTACATAACGACATAATTATTAAAATATGAACCCCAGTTAGAGTCATTGCACTTGTAGCAAAGGCCCACATTATTGGTCAAGTGCGGCTTGGGGCGCGCGGAGCGTAACGGACAGGTGCGCGGGCGCTCAGGGCGGAGGGCGCGCGCATGCTCCGTGACGCGGAGTTCACAGGCACCAACACCCGCGGAGAAATGTTTGAGCAGGTTAAATGTGGAACTTATAATAGTGGCTTTTTAATAATACCGGCTTGCGCCAGCGGCTTCACCCGCGTGATACTGTTGTAAATTATAGCCTATGTTATTCAGTGATAATATAGAAATAAATCAATTAATACTGGTGAAAGAAGGATTTAAATCGGTCCAGTAGTTTTTGAGTTTATAAATCACAAACAAACTTACAAAAAAACTAATATTTTCTCTTTATAATATTACTTTAGATGTGAGGTAAAAAAAATCATAATGGTATACCTAGGTAACTTGGAATTGTCCGATAAGGTTCGAATTCTATCAAAATGAAAATGAGACTTTAAACTTATCTTTGCATATGAAATGCATAGAAATTCATCCTGCACTGTCCATAAGTACACTTTCTATCCGAAAAGTGGAGGGCAAGTTTGCCTATCAAAAAAAAAAAAACGCAGCGTGCCGAAACCGAAAAACATTAGGTAACCTGTACCAAAACTGTGTAACAACATAACCACGGGTCTATTTCCGTACCAGGACATTCACATGGTTACAAATTGTTCCCACAACATTACAAATAGACCTCAAGATGCCCTGAATCCCACGAGGGTGTGGTCAGGCGCAAATTGTCACCCATCGCGGCGAACGGTGTGCGCATGCGTGAAGTTGAGCCAGAGACCTGATGAGTCATCGATCATTCATCTGCTCAGACAGATGAATGAGTTTTTGTGATTGAGTTGTTATTACGTTACGAGTTTCTTTGATAGATTTCTAATGAACTTAAGAGCGCTTAGTGATGTTGTTTCTATGTTTCTTCGCTATTAGGTGCCAATCAGCCAATCAGCTGTAGTGCTTTGCCGTTTTAGGAGAATAGTACATCTATCGAAATTCGTATCGAAACTTAGCATTTTAACAATAATAGATTTCCCATCGGCAAAAATGATGAAATTCCATACAAAATTGCATCCCCTATTTAACCCCTTTAGAAGATGAACTCACTTTCGTTACATAAGGAACTCTATGCACACATGCACCTGGCTAAACCACGCGGTTTAGGCTGTGCCTTGTCTGTCAGTGAATTTTAGATTTTTAATAAGTAGATTAACAAAAAATATCTCTGATTTTATATGTATAGTAAATGCTTTTTTATGAAGTATTAGGCATTTCATAGAAAAAGCATTTAAGGTTACCAAGTCTTGTGCCATAAAGGAATTTCTGTCAGTCAGTTCTGGAATTTTGGCAGTTTTCCAAATACACGTGCAGAATGCACATGTCACTTGGAAACTTCACACAGCTGCTCAAAAGTAAATAATGAATAGGTAATAAGAAAGTAACACCTGAATAAACACCAACCGTAATATCTAGGAGTATGTATTATGCTCGGTTCCTATTTAAACAAAAACGAACCGATTTGCTTACCAATGGTAACATTTTTATTGCCAAACTGGGCATATAAATAGGTTCGTAAGCTAAGTTTCCCTGTGATAGCTATTTCCATAAGGGAGGGTCTACTATGCAAAGCTATGAGGTCTTTGCTTCATTATTGGTAAATATACAAGAGTCTTAATATCAACCAACAATGGTCCGTAATCATAGGAATCCGCCATTAATCAGTACACAAGATCAAAGGCATTATTTCTTTTAGAATTTCGAGGCATTTTTAAGAATGCAATTGCTTGTTCGTCGTCGTTGCACCTTGACCAATAAAATCATTTGTTGTCATCAAAGTAAATATCTTATAATTCTTCCGTGGTGCAGTTACTAAACTGTTCCAATAGAGGACAAAATGGACAACATGAACAGTTGACAAAAACAGTTGATGGTCACTTAGGACAAAATCTATCGACTTTCATTTAGATTTTCGGGTGAGAGCTCATCACTATACAGTAACACGAAACTGCCAAATACTTCACTTTGACTGCGGAATGTGGCAAAACTTTCGATTCCGGACGTTCCACCACTTTCCTCCACCTGCCACCATCATCCGCTCTACTGGCTGAACGAGATAATCTCACCACTTTGGGTCACCTGGTTAGCGAAACCAGATGATTATTGGATTGAATGAGATTCCATTATGAAAATAACTTACAGAGTTTTCGACATAACAGTATCTATCGCCAAAGAACGATTGAAAATGTCAACAAAAACTCGTTATCCATAAACGGTCGATAAATCTCACTCATAATTGTCATTTCCTTAGTAATAAAATGTGGTATCAATATTTTTTTATGAATGAGTTAAATGTTTGTATCAAATTAAACAGCGCTATACGGCTCGACAATTTTCTAGTACCAATTAATATGAGTCGGTAAGTAACTTTTCTTTTTTCTTAGCGAAATCTATAATAAGAGCTACTTAGCTGGTTATCTTCATCGTTAGTTTGCGAGCGGATCAAGAGCAGCAAAAAGCTAAAGCGCTCGATGAATAAGCGCTGCAGCGGCAGCGGTGCGGCATTAGGAATGGTGACGTCCCGCACTCTAATGAGTGCGGGATGCCGCGCGTGCGCACCGCTCTCGCGTCGCACAATGCGTACGCAACGCGATGTTAGGCTGCCTACAGACTTGACGACCGCGATTTGGTCCGAAGTCCGCTTATGTCATCATTGTCATCAAGATACCAGACCGCTAACATGTGCTGGTACATCTTTTAATATTAGCAAAATCACAACATATGAATTAAAAAAAATAAATGTTGCGTCGACCTCAAATAAATTGAGACAAGGGCACGAGAAAGATGATGACAGATAACAGTATCAGAATGTTTGGTGCCGTCATACCACTAACATCTCAGTCTCTTACTTTGATACGTTTTACGCCACGACAGTGGCGCCTCGTCTGTCGATATAGGTAATGCGATTGATTTATAATGTGATTTTAATAAAGTATGCGTAATGTCTGGTGTTCTGTGAAAGAAAGTATGCTAGGGAGTCCACGATTCCACACATCACGATTATAGCGACAGTAAATAACGTTACTTTGTGCTTATACTGTAGTTTTGGGCTAACCCAGTCTATTTATAGCCGGTTCTAAAAGTATGTAGTAGTAGTATGTATAGTATATAGATGAAAATATTAACAAAGTTGTTCTGATTCGATTCTTACGCAGCCACCCACTATAGGTAATTAGTAACACATTCATCTGTATTTAGATTCAAACTTTATATCTCACCACATTTTCCAAAAAAAATTGTTGAATTATATTAAATTGTACTTGAAAAACCATCGACGAAAATTGAGGTTAAAAGTTAACCTCAATTGTCAAATGAAAAACATCTATAAGATGATTTAAAATTAGAATTTGGGTTTAAGTATTCAAATCAAATCACTCATTTTGTAAGTGGCATCCTCATGTACATTTTCTTTTTCATTTGTTTATATTTACATTACTTAGAGAATTTGGAACAGACCATATAATTTAGTTAAGTAGGGACGAACACGAACGATTCCTTATTACTTTGGTCGGACATTAGTCCCATAGGATAACTCAATGACCGCTAACATGTAACCACTTGCCTTATTAGGTAAGATCGTTTGTAATCTGCCTTAATGTATTTTATAATAATTATATTTTTTATGGTGATTAGAATTGTTTGGTGAAATTAATGGTGCTGTCAAATTTAATGGTTTTCTTCCACTTTTTTGTAAAGGCTAACTTAATTGCTTACACAAATCACACGATCACGAGTTCATCTCAAGTGTCACTGAAAATCTGACGTCATAGCTTTCAGGTCAATGGATGTTTAATTCATTAAGCTTTTATTAGTCATAAAGTTCAGTTTTACTACCGTGAAGTCAACCACCTTATCATTTAAATACTGTACTTTTAAACAATCAAAAATGTGTATGATCTTATGTTGTGATGAATTTGCAACTAGGTTTGATATTTTTGTGCATTGCATAGAAAATTTCAGCCGTAAAACTCAGCCACTTAGTTCAACTCTGTTGCCATCAGTTCAAAATGCGGCGGCAATCTAATAGGTTCGCGTCTTCCGATGACCCATAGTAACTATCTACAATAAGTATGTTGGGTCCAGTTATGCAGTACTGAGCTGATACAATTAATATGCAGTAAAAAGAAACAAGATTATTAATTAACATTAATTAATTTACTTCCAAGTAGGTACTTTTCAAGCCCACAGCAACATGCAGGCAATCTCGTAGCTATAAAGTGAGGAGGTAATCCGTGGACAGTCGTAGCCATAGATTATACACTTATATACCTACTGGGTCGTAACCATTACCCGCTTGTACTGAGGTATCATGGGATTAACGCCGCTCGTTTCCGTCTCAAAGACATTTGCACTCCACACGATATAATATTATGATGACTGGTTTCATGCCAGTTATTTGATACGGTTTGTGGCGATGTGGCTGAACTTTAACTTAAATTTGCTATGACATATTAGTAATGAGTAATGCTAATAGACTTAAAAGTTATTATTTTGTTTTTTTTTGTAAAACGAGGTTCAATGATTTTATGTATTTGTGAAAGTATGTAAGAACATACTTTGGCACAATGAATGTTAATGTATTTAACAGTCGAATAAAAAATCAATGTGTTCTCGTAAGTGAATACTTATAATATAATGGAATTCTGGAAAAAAAAAACAGCTTACAAAATAAGCAACATAACATAACAGTAAAGTAAGTCCAGTAAAGTGATTCTCGATAGTGTTTTTATTGTTTTTCTCCATAATTTCGAGCCCCTCCTAGCGTAGCAAAGGGTAATTGCGAGTCGTGACCACGAGCGTGGGAATAATCGTCCAGTCAGTTTCATATCGATAAACATTGCCAGCATTAATATGTAACAGAAAACGTAAAAAAAATAACAACCGAAACGTTCGCACCTCTGCGAGTGGGTCACATTTCATAGACAAAAAAGAGCACACATCATTAATTTGTTTTCCGAAAAAAAGATTTGTTGCAAATAAATTGCTAGCAACAAAATATCGGGTTACTGGCCCTACTTTGAATATATTAGACAAAGTTTGTATCACAAAGGGTTGTTTTAGAAAAAGCCCTACCAGCCATGCATTGTGCTTACCCCATTTGTTCGGCGTGAGTGATATAAATGAGTGTACGGCATTTTGGACCGGAGCCCGGGGCCCGCGACCGGCTTTGTACTAAACCTGTTCTGAATTAAACATTTCTAACGCAATCGCCGGGGAAATGCTATTTTTTATTAGAGTAACGTCATTTATTTATGTCAGACTCAGAAGTGTATTGTTAGGAGAGATTCGGTTTATTTTATGATGTCTGCATCAAATCCGAGCTCAGAATTGTTAGATTTTTGTACATTAAACAATACCTATTGTAAAACAGTTTCAGATTAAATACAGTTGAATATGTGTGGAACTGTATAATTATGTGGATATTCCTTATCACTTGAACATTGACCAGGGGCCCAAGTCTGCTATTTTTATAAATTCCAACACGATCCCATTGTCATTTTGCTAAAAGTTCATAATGTTCGATCATTGGTTGATCATTGTATTCCACAAACACGATATTCGTAACGAATTAAAAGAAATGACTGTACACTGACGTTCTCATGGTAGGTCACTGATCAAAGGAACTGTCAAAGTTTTAGCAGATTATCGCCTAAGTCAGTCATTCATTTTTCATTATGTACGAGATTATCAATAGATGCCATTTCTTTCAATGAAGTGTCAGTGGCTGACCATTGGAAAGTCATAATGACGCCAATATGTTAGTAGATTACCAAACTTGTCAAAATCAACAATTATGAAAGCAATGATAGACCATTCTGACACTATTGTAATAGCAGACTTGAGGCCCAGCACCACTGTAAAATTAATTCTAAGTGGATTTTATTGATGCTTGTATTCGTAGTGTCGTGTGTGGTGAATGGTTAATATACATTATCTACATGTAATCAACAGTAAGTTGAAGCATTTAAGACGAGACTCATGTTCTGAGACCCAGGCACAAGCTTTTATTAGGAGACCCTTTGATATCGTCTATCAACAATTTACCAAAGTACTTACTCTTTTCAAGAGTCAACATGCCCAAGCCCTAACACAATGTTTGTGTACTCAAAACAGGAGCACACTCCACTACTCTCACATAATTCACTCATGACCATCATTCACGAAGTCCCCCTCACATTTGAATTGTCGCAAATTCCCCTTACATTTGATTCATTTTCGTCCCTAACATTCTAAACTCATGCGCAATAATCGTAAACTCGTCATAACTCAACGTCATTCGTTTGACATGACGATCAAAAGCGATCGAGTTGTATTGTCATAGTATTCGGAATGGTCGGGCATGCGTGCGCGGGAGCATATAACAGGGTGCTCTCAATAACATGTGTATACTTTAATCAATGCTTAGTTCAAGAGAACGCTGAATGAAGGAAGGTTGTGGTGTAAAGTGTAAGCGAAGCAGGTTCAATGAGTATTCCCAAACCAATAAACCATTGAAAAACCTCTACTGAAGTTGGGTCTCCTAATAGACAGTCGGATCGGAAGGATCGTTTTGTAAGTCATCGATCTGGTATCCCAATTTAGTTGGGGTCGTCCGAACATATATTTTTCTTCCATACTTCTTTATTAGTCGTTATCAATGTTAGTAACAAACAATAATTTTTGGACGTGGTTTTTCTGTCGTACGAGCAGTGACGAGGTTTTTGTCTACCCATGGTGATGCTCATCTTCTGACACAATTTCTAAGTAAACTTCGAGCACAAATACGAATGAAAAGCAGACTACGTATTGAAATACTCTAGGATCTAGTGATCTTCTGCAGCAGCAAATATTCATGAAACCAAAATCGCTATCTCTTGTATCTTACACGACAATGAGCAACTGCATCTCCACAATACGTTTGTTACGTTTATAACGGTAGTAAACGACAATCTGATGCGATTGTCGCACGGAGGTGCGTTACGGTCGCTTTGTCTGTTGCCCCCCGCGCCCCGCATCCCCCCCCGTTCAACGTGTTTGTTAGTACAATGAATTGCGATTATTTCGTCGTTATAATTGTAGCGCGCTGATGTCTCAATCATTTTTTCATTACGGTCCGTTTTCTGACTAATACCCACTTTCCTCTTAATCATTTCTGTTTTTTGATGGACTGGTAATCACATTATGTGTTTTCTAGCAGACAGATCTTCAGCCTGAGTATAACTCCCTTTTACGAGCGTAAAACCTCACGGCTATTCGAAAGTCGGAAGAGGGATTTTTCGTCAACCGATGTGAAATGTTGAAGATACGACCAAACTAAAACCAGCTACGGCATGACCAATGAACGTAATCACACAAAGGAAACCAAGCAACAATTATTTCCGGCACAAATTCAAACACAATTCAGTGATTGAAAGAAAGCTCCATTGTTCGTGTATTACCTATTGCGTAACCTATGGTATTGCTCTATTGCTCCCGTTCAGCAAACAAACAAACAATCGGACAGAATTGAGGAAATCGGCCGACAGTAATCGGATCTTGTGCAAGCGGCGCGTGCGCAGGACCGCTCTATTGTTGCCACGCACTCGTGGATTACCGACGCCGACGGTAAAACTCCTGGTTTTAGGGTTACTAGGCTAATTAGACAAGGAGATAGACTAAAGGTTCATCTGCAGCAATCATGCTTTGATGATTGGTTGTTTTTCAAGTGTTCAGTTGTTCAGGGTCTAGTTAATATTTCCGATGATTCTGACTACTATATCTTCATTATCATTGGCAGCCTTGTTCCAAAGGCTACCACTACGACCACTACTGCCCACTGCTGACAATATTTTAATAACACCAAGCATTATAGGAGGTAACTTGTTAACACACGTTACCTCCATTAACCAAGTTCCATCAAAATTAACATTGAATCCAGAACCGCAGCTTCAAAATCTTTAACTAAAAACTCACTAAGTATAATCCACTTCAGAACAATGTACAAAAAACACTGTTTTTTTGGTTGGTGCCAACCCTGGGCAGCGTCACTGGCTTTGTTCGGTGCGCCGGCGCAGCTACCGAGCTCGCCCATTAACAGTGCCATTGTTCCTCCGACCGCCGAAGGAGGATCACTATTTATAATAGTGAAAAGAAGGCTCACTCCTCTTAATAATGCTACACCGGCTATTGAGTCCCACTACTGGAGACATGCATCTCTCGCAGAGACCTATCTTTCTGGGTCGATACACCAGACTATGAGCAGACTCAATTCCAAATATACGAGTCCTCTATCAGCACTGATGTTCAAAGTCATCTAGGCTATCGGGTGATTAACAAAGACGAAGAGAAAGAGCTTGCGGAGCTGGTTAAAGCTAGAAAAGATGAAGGCGGCTTTTATCTGTCATGCCAGTTCGTACTTTAACACAGAAATGTGTATATCACACATTCAACATAGTGTACCTTCTGTATCTATTCCTAAAGTGGAATCAAGTATCAAGGAATCGTTTTTATGTTTGTGTGACCACACACAGACATAAAAACGATTCCTTGAATGTTTTCAGTGAGAGGACCAACCGTTAGTTGCAATTTGAATATTCTCAGATACCATCTGCTGTTAATTAGGAGGATGTAAACTTTGTTGCGCTAGACTTTTACTGCTCTAAAAGAAATCTTACGCGCTTTAGAAGATAACTCGTGTACACTAATTTCCCGACCTTTAAATTTTTATAAGCCAGTACCGTAATGAAATCATTTATTACAGGTAGCATAACATACGGCCACATTCCTAAGTGCGTGTATTTGATTACCTTAGCGCTTGTAACTCAACACTATGCGACTCATTGTCATTAAATACTAATGCACTCAAATTACTTTCAGTAATTCGACGCCGGTACACCCTGCGGCTAAACTTCCAACCAAATCTGTTCGAGCATTTTTTAATAAACCTTTCATCGTTCAATATTGCACTTTGAAAGAGAAGAGACAAGGTTTGGTTTGAAGTGACGAAGGAAATTTGTAAAACATAATAAAAAAATAATGGTAGGTAATTCTTTGATATGATCAACGGTTTCTGAGCATCCGTTACGAGGGGCGTGTTGAGGGCTCGAGGGGAACCCTACAGAGATGGCTTTGTACCCATTCTTTCCCTTATGTTAGGGTTCTAATATTTGCATTTTAAATTTTGTAAAGACATGTTTATACCAATATTTTATCACATTTTTATTGAGTGTATTGAATGGATTAGTTATTTGGATCAAGGGCATATTTTTATTATTATATTTCTGTAGGGATATTGCATTTTTTTATTAATTGAGCAATGTCCATCATGAAATAATGATATCATTATTGTTTTCGCAATATTAATTATTACATTTGATCATCAATTAATTTACTAGATTGTCTCACATTCACAAAACTCGGGCGCATTACACACGATGGAGTTCTTTAGAACAAAAGACTTCAACGCGCCCGCGCCGCCTGCCACGCGTATACGCGTTCTCGATGTTTCAATTTTTACGAAACTATTGTGTGGATTTTTAGCAGTAGGTACACAGCAATTATATTTATATGCTAAAACAGATAGATCTATATACCTGCCCCTCCCATTTCTCTACACTCATTTATATTTGGGTTTGTAAATTCTCATCAACATGCAGAATAATATTCTTCAAATCTTGATACGTAATATTTTTAACCCCGTATCATAGTTGCGACAAACAAATGCGTGACAAAGGCTAGGGCGACAGTACGATATGTCCACCATCGGCAGTGCGACAGCACATCAGCTCGACGTAGGTACGTTGTTTTGTAAATATATATTTTTTTGCGACTTAATAAACAATTCCGCCAGTCATGCCAGCTTTCAACATAGTTTTGGGTAATGGGCAAACCCTCCTCTAAACATTCGACGATGAACCATTTGACCATTGACATTATAGAATTTTGCGAATAAAAACATTTATCAACGAATACACAGGCGCCATCAGTAGGGACTGGTCATCTCTTATCTGCCACGGCTTATTTTATTTTTTTAATTGTTTTTATATTTTTATTACCGACATTTTTTACGTGCACGTCTTTCTACTTTTTTCTCACATGTATAAAGCTTCGTTCAGACTAGCGCGACGCGACACCGGCTATTGTTATACCGTGTAGTTTTCTTAGAAATTGTATTGTTCAAGTCGCGTCGCGCCGTCGCGTCGCGCTGGTCTGCACGAGCCTTAATTTCAACATCAATAATGTAACCAATATTTTGTAAGAATATTATGATTTAAAAGAGTGTCCGTGGATATTGCCCGTTCTTCTCCATAGGAACCTACGCTTTGGAATGGGCAACTAGCTTCATATTTCTGACTGACTGACCCCTTGACAATTCAAAAGTGCCAGTAACTGGTTTAATTGAAATAAATGCTTTGAGTTTGACTTTTGAGTTTGAAAGTAGGTACTTAGTAGTACTTTAACTTTTTTTTTATCTGCTATTGGCAACAAAATATTATAGAAATGTTTGTCGAGCGAAAAAAGTGTCGCGCTATCGTTCGTCGATCAAACATTTGTCGTGATAACAATCAGTCGCACTAACGTTCGTCGAGCTGATGTGCTGTCGCACTGCTGATGGTCGACAATCGACATATCGTACTGTCGCCCTCGCATTTGTCACGTATTGTCGCAACTATGATACGAAGTCAATATTTTTGGACAAATATTAGATAAAACCACGTTTTAAATAAAGTATTATTTACTGTCATTAGTTTACTAATTCCATAATCCATTACTCTTTTAATCTTCTATGCATGTACCACCAACTACTATTATGAATTTAACATAGAATTATTAGTAAATTATAACTATTGACAGTACAACATTAAATAACTAACTATACTATGAATTCATTTATTCAAAAGTGCTTAAGTAAGTAGAATAAATCTATAGTTTGATGAATTAGTGAATGAACAAAATAAGTTTGTTTTGAAATTGCAAAAAAATTGGTTGCACTGCTAACAAACCTAGCACCTAAAGCAAGGACTTCAAAAATCAATTACCATCGCGATGAACTGTAGAAAGCTATTAAAAACATAGCATTTCGATCTCGTTGTTATAGCAACGGATTGTTCGAGCGAACAAACGTTTTGATTGCAATCAAACAATAGAACAAATGCTATTCCCATAGTATTGCCTGTAAAAAATAAGGAATGTGGCGTGCGGAGTACGATATAAATAACTAAACTATTCGCGAGTTTTATCTCCCAGCTGTTTGTTAGGAAAATATTTCACAGTTCAAATTACACTGTGCTGCTACTTTATAGTACGTTATTACAATTTAACGTATTGTTTCTTTATGGTATTCACATTGTGCTCGATATAAGACTGTTGAACAAGACCAAAGAATGTTGTCCAAGATGAGATCGTTCGGGTTCGGGTTTGTTATTTAATTAATCATGTCATCTGCGGACAAATAACTTATTTAAAAACGAAACTGGATCTTCATTAAAAATTGTGCAAAAAATCATCACACTGATGCTTTTGTTTCTTCGGTAGACTGGAACAAAAGTTCAAAGCGTACCGGAAGTCTAAAACCTATCACTACACGTGTACACACACACCTATTTCAAGACACGTGTCACCGGTAGTCTCGAATCTCTCAAAAACCTCGACACGTCACATTTATCCATTCCAGCCGGTCTATTCTGTAACCATCTCACGGTGAAAACTTAGGTGAAGTGAGCTGTCATTCCACCAGGATGAGATGACACTGACAGCTCACTCCACGCTCACTTCACATGTTTTCACGGTGAGGTGGTTACGGGAATCGACATGCTGTTCTTATGTAATTTAATTTATGTAATTTAATTTTCCTAGTTTGATTACGCCATTTTCCCATTGAGAAAGCAAAAAGTGAAATGCTTTCAGATTGATCAACAGTAGATACAAGACAGTTTTCTAGCAACTGAAAGACTGTAATCTTATAGAAACAAATACACTACAAATTACAATACTTATACTGTATTTATTTATATAGCCTAAAAAGTAGCAATTCATTAGACATTATCACGGAGTTCAAGTAAATAACTGAATAAGTTCGATAAAAGACAGAAGTGACGTTTGAGATGTATCGGGCATCGATACATCTCAAACGTGTAATGCGGCGACAGGCGATCATTTGCGTACCTTTTATGACCCTTACGTAACGACCGAGGTGTGTCATGTATGTGGCAGATGCCAGCAGAGAATTAAGGTTTGTAACAAAACCCTCATAAAATAGTTGCCTTTGAATTAAAATGCTTTGAGAAGATTGGTCATATTGCTATGTTAACAATTTTAGATAATACAAATAAGTAGTAAGTAAAAAACCGGCCAAGTGCGTGTCGGACTACGCACAATGAAGAGTTCCGTAGTTGGTATGAATTAATTTTATCCCAAGTACAAACATAACATTGTAGTTGAAAAACATGTTCTTCCTTACGGAATGTATGGAAGAACAGGTTTTACAAACCGCAAAACTAAATTAAATTAACCGTTGGTCGATTATTACTCGTTAACCTGTAAAGCCTACTTAGGTGTGATAGTTTTCCTACTAACTTCGTTATATAATATATACTACTGCTATAATTTTTTTCACAAATCCATGTATAACCATTTAGCTGCCAGGGGACGGACACACATGACTCTAAGAAAAATCAACACTTTAAAGCT
The DNA here is from genome assembly GCA_963853775.1 of Xanthia togata. Lineage (NCBI taxonomy): Eukaryota > Metazoa > Arthropoda > Insecta > Lepidoptera > Noctuidae > Xanthia > Xanthia togata. Next base: position 1,585,004 of record OY970802.1, on the reverse strand, counting down.
TAATATTTCACAAACGGATCCTTGTATTGAAAAATTGTTCGTACACACCCACAATAGTTTTGAACGAGCTTTCCAACGACACCACATACCATGGGATAGACGAAAAAAAAAACATCCCCACTTTACGTGTAGGTTTTTTTATTGATTTTCGTTTACCACTGTCGGCATGATTAGGTATTATGTATACCCATGCCAAATTACAGCTTTGTAGTAATAGCAGTCTCTGAGCTAAGCCGCAGACAGACGGACATGGCGAAACTATAAGGGTTCCTTGTTTACTACGGAACCCTAAAAATGTAGATTAGTTAATGAAGCAGGTCAATTTGAATTTCCATAAATGTAGAGCTTTTCTTACACCATCCTAGGTCAGAAGTGTTGTAAGATCTTGGTTGGTTCGCATCGCACAAATTGTTTAATCAGTACTTTATTGTATAAACTAGCGGTAAAGTAGTAATTAATTTTCACAAGCCTCCGCAATGCATCGTCTGTAGTTGATGCTATTAATAATTATTATAATTATGCATATTAATAACGACATTAAGAAATAATGCGTTTTAATTTAAAGGCTAGTTCCATACAACGCGGGGTTAAATAAACTCAGGACTAAGAAGTAGATGACATGTTATCAGTAGATTATTCTATACAGTAATAAGTTACTTTATAACTTTGTTATTAACAACCGTAAATCTCAAGTACCTAGATAAAATAATGGTAGATATGGTATGGTAAAAGGTACATCCAAGTTAAGAAACGAAGCGAAAGCGGCCCACGCTAACAAAACTCATTAGTTTGGACGCAACCTCTATCTCGGTGCGATCTAACGTTTAATTATGCAAGCTGGATCCATTCCCCACATTAACTTCTAAGTGCTGGGCTCAGTGGGCTCGGTCACACCCAGCACTCCTGGAACATATACTTAGCACAGGTACATGTGCTTAGAGTGAGTTCTTCAGAACTTCGCAATAAAAATTGAGCTACTTGAAGTAAGATAACTTATTGGCAAAAGTGATGTGGCGTCTACATTCTGAAAAGTTCGATGTTTTTGTGTTTCAGTGAGTTAAATTTTTACTCGACTGCCCCAAAAGGAGGGTAATGTTTTTTGAGATTATGTAAGTATGTACACAATACCAAATCACGTTATAGGACAAACATATTATAGAATAGAATCTCTTTATTTCGGACACACAAATATCCATATGGTGTTAGTAACATACAAAAAATAACTTATTGCCTAGTGTTAGTAACAATCAACCTTCACACAAACTGCTGAACAATCGGAGAGCCGAAGCTCTCGGCTACAGTTTTCAGGATGCTGTTTTGACTGCCCCTCACTCTCCTCAGAAGCGACGCAGTTTTTTTTGCGGATAATTGCATAGAAGCCCTCGGTGCGGGCTTGCGCAAACATATTCGCCGCATAACAGTATCGAGGCAGCCTCAACAACATCCTGAAAGCATTGTTATATTAGACGCGCAGGGCATCCAGCGATCTCTTAGTATAATTATTGACCCATAGATTGCCCGTGTACAAACTTTGGCAGTAAGCCTTAAAAAGCGTTACTTTAACTTGGTCTGTACACCGCGCAAATCTGCGGGACAACATATTACTCCGGACCGCTAGAGCCCTGCGCTCCCTCTCAAAGACTACAACATATAAATACAACTTTACTACTACTTTTTACTTTACTTTTTTATATTATAAATACAACTTTGTGTCTGATAATAAAAATACAACCTGTCTAAGATACCTCTAAGCATAAATTAATTAGGCTGTATTCTCTAAACAAGGCGCCTCGTTTATTGAAGAGTTCGGAATAAGGTGCTGTCCATATTTGCACTCAAAGCACTTAAGTGCACTTGGCGGGTGGGCTTTGTGCAATGACTCGCCATCGTTTGCTCAAACATAATTTGTTCAAATATTTACTCAATTTAATACCATCTCATTACACCGAACACCAAGAAATGCTAAAAAAAAACAAATTTGTATGCAGAGTTCATAGTCAAAAAAGAATAAAATCATTTTTATCCGTCTTCCTTTGTTTAATAAAACTTAAATTACAGTAATTTGATAATAACAGACTGGTTGTAGTCTGTTAGTCACGTTTCATTCTGGTTTTAAACAAGGACTGCAATAACTTGCTTTTTTGTGCACTATCCGTCTACCACATGTAGGTAATATAATGACATCGTAGATGCTAGTCTAGTGTCTCTACTTTCAAATCTAGACAAAAATTTCGACTTTTAGCTGTTTTAATTTCAGATTGAGCAGTTTGATTGAAATATCATTGACCTTCCTATCGTAGGTAACATAATTTTCATATCGTTCTAAACAACTTCAATTAATTCTTGAAAGCGTGATAATGTGCTGTGCCAATCATCAAAATGATGTATTACTTGTTAGTTTAATAATTTTGTCAACAACTTAATTCAATTCTGGCACATTGCATTACACAGTCATAATGTTTATTGCAATTGCATAAACACACATCCAAAAGAGACCCTGAGTACATAACTAACAACTCATCAGGAGAAACAATTTGCTGCGTTTGGAGAAAGATAAGCAGCCAGTGCTAATCTTTCTTCTGTCCACTGTAACCTGAACATCAAAGTATTTTCGCGATCCCGACCGCAGCAATCTAATTAAAGCGCCGTCAGCATAATGTTCAGTGAGTCTGCGCGCGCGCACTTTCCCTCGCTCTCATTTGAATACATCTGCTTATCTCCATCTGCACAATTATGGACGTTTTCTACAGACGATGCGTGAACGAGATAATTAGCAATTATATATTAAAATGGAGTTTTATTTGCATTAGCTGCATTCTTGGGATGGTCGATGTGTTTCAGTGCCTCAAGAAGTTAGCATAATACAATGTACGGTAAACAAAAATTAAGTGGAATTTATTTTTCGTTTGTTAACTAAGCTAGACGGAAATGTACCGATATGTTAGAAGTGTGGGTGCACTGCTCACCTCTACGCAATTCTTTCTTCGTAGGTACAGAATACAGGCATAGTGTTATGTTGAATGGTATGAAAACCACTAAACAGTTTTTAGTAACACGAGTAGCACCACAAACTCAATAATCCATTTGACTAAGCTGGGATTTGAACTCGTACCCCGTTAATCAATAGATAATTTAAACACATAGGCTAGTGCTACTGTCGCATCTTTCATTACAACAATGTAATAAATATTCCTCCACAGCACATACGTTACAGAAACATGTAATTTATTAAATAATGTTTTTGCATTTAATATCTGCATTAATCTCTCCGAACGGGTTTATTAGCATAACAATGTAATAACTAATAACTGAGAGAAACGAGTTTATGGTGCATGACCACATGACCTGTCATCCGTCATATAGGTACCTAAGGTATGTACACACACATTTAAACGACACTGTGTTTTTGCTTTTGCAGTAAGTTTTTAAAGCAAGTAAGAGAAGATAAGGCTCTTCCTAAACTATAAACATAATAAATACATGAACATTAACATTTTTCATGAAGATTGGTTAGTTAGTTAGGTTAGTTAGTTTTCCTTAGAATTACCCCGTTCACCGTTACATTATCTACTTTCATTACAAAACTTCACAGTTATTACAAACTCGTCAAAAAAACTATGTCACAAGACGGACAAAAAACAAAAATGAAGTGCATTCAATTAAAATACTTAGTAACTATGTTCAGTCCGGACGTCGTCGTCCGTCCGACCCAAGATCGTATCTTATATTGTACATAGCTGATAAGTTAGGGAGGATAATATTAAAAATTGTTCCGGTTCACATCTCTTATGTATATTCAAGTGTTTTCTGTTTATTCTTCGCGTGCCTTTCATTTAAAGAAGTCCATTTAAATCATTTTATTTTTCAGCTTGCAACCTCAATTTCTGGATGAAGGCTGACAAAAAGATCTTTAAAGTTGATTTCTAGAATAGGATTTGGGCGTATAGATAGGCGTTCCTTTAAGCTATTACAGTACAGTTAACCAAATTCTGACTCAAATGAATATCGAGTCCCTATTCTGAAGCTGAAGTTCTGGTGGAGCCATGATGAATAACATTTCAAAATCTTAAGCTCTCAATCGGAAGCTGCTCACACGTTTGACGACTTTTGTCAACACTTTAACAGGCCACTTACGATCATACTCAAGTATCTAATATCTATTTATCCTTCCTATCATCACTAAAATGAAGGTGTTATGCATATTTGTAGTACAAAGTGTAAGATGGAGGGCCGGTCCCACACTGCCCAGTAAACACTTTTAGTAAAAAAAAACATTAAATTTTCCGGTTATGGTAAGAGTGTGGTTGACAGAGATAGATGTTTTAACGGTTATATATTTAGGGATTAACAGTTTAGTTTTAATTTACAGTTATTTTGGTTTGAACTTGAGCTGTTCTTGAGCTGAGCTGATGAAAGAATCGCTAGTCAGTAGGGGTGATAACGTAGATGACAGCAAACGTTACCATCTCTCAGTCAGTATCTCTTCGCAATTCAATTTGAAGAAGAAAAGGAGGAACTTTTTTTAAAGGCATGTTAGTAATAACTTTTGAAGTCTTTGAAATTAAAGTCCTCGCGCACATTTGGGAGTGGCGCGAGGAGGCGAAAAGCCGGGTTTAACGCCGATGCCGCGAGATCTCGCGGCACAGCGGATAGAGCTCCGGCGGGATCATATTTCTTTATTTTTTTAATAAAATATGGTACATAAAAGGTCTTAAATATAAAAAGTTTCACATATTTTGCTTACTTACATATTTCAGCATGCAAAACACAAAAAAATACCTTATAATAAAATTATAGTACAAAACCACTTAAATTGTTACTACTGAAATCATGAAGTAAAAACTAAAAATTAAAAATCCTTAAAATTGCGTTATTTAATTATATTACTACTTACTAGTGAGATCGTATTTCGAACTTTGCTTAAAATTTAAGAACTCAGTTATTGTATAGAACGTATTAATAAAGAGCCATTTCTTAAGTTTCTTCTTAAAGTAGTTTAGTGGCAGCTCTCTGATCTGTTTGGGTATTTGGTTAAAGATTTTGACAGGCATATTGTAACAATGGGGAGGGACGGGCAAAGCTAATTACAGATGTCACCACCGTAACTGGTGCTTGTCAAATGTTTATAATTGGCGGTTAGAAACTTTACTGCAAAAACAAACGCCAAAAAATGTATTCCTTAATGCCCCGTAGGTGATTTAAAAGCAGAATTAAAGGAAAAAAAATGCTTGTCTAACTGGGAAAAAAGCTGATCTTGTTGCAAGGTAAGTAAAAGTAGGATAAATCTTGGATTTAGTTTCGTCACCATTTTTTTGTTGACATTATTTAAATTCTAATTTTATCTTATTACAGACTAGAATCATACGATAAAAACTTTGGTATTAATAATGAAGGGACTTCCGAATACCTAGAGATTGAAGACTAAATGTATGGTATTTGACAATTCTGACAGTACAATCAGGACCAGTGATTATACGCCACCTACCGGGATAAAAAGTCAGCGTGTCTCCTCATTGTTTTGGACTAGTGTGCTTCTACATCTGGTGACAGCCAGTCGGGTTGGATCTCTTGAAAGGATTTTTTTATTTACTATGGCTTTAGTATATCGCTCAGAGTGCTTTTTAACAAATAATCCAACTTCTAATATATACAGACTAGGTAGAGTTAGTAATCCTAATTTCTTAAATAATGGTCTACAAGATTGTAACGGTCCGACCCCACAGATTGCCCTGACACATTTTTTTTGTGTGATAAAGACATTTTTAGCCTGAGAGGAATTACCCCATAAAAGAAGACCGTATCTAAGAATTGACCCGACGTAGCCATGGTACGCAGCCATAGCAGTTTTTTGACTTGCTACCTTCTTAAGCTTTTTTTGAGCAAAGACAAATTTGTTTAGATTAGAGCATATGCGAGTTGTGTGTGCTTTCCAGTTGCAGTCTAAGATAATACCTAAAAATTTTGTATCAAGTATTCTATAATTTTAGTGTTTTTATAATATAAGTCTAAAGGTTTTAATTGAGAATTGTTATAATTAGAGAATTGTAAAATTTTAGTTTTAGAAATATTAGCTGTTAGGTTGTTGTCCTTTAACTTTATGGCGTCATGGAGAGAGCGATTGTCGCAACCCAGTGCTGGGCACGCCACTATTGCGGCGATAAGTCTCCTCTTTGAGGAGTTGCTAGAAAGGCGCCACGGCGACCTCACCTTCCGCCTGACGCAGGTCCTCACCGGACACGGCTGTTTCGGGAGGTTCCTGTTCTGTATCAGGCGGGAGGAAACGCCCGGGTGTCATCACTGCGTGGATCGCCCGGAGGACACGGTGGAGCATACGGAGGAGGAGGATCTCTCGCGTCCGGCCCTGGTCCAGGCCATGGTACGTAGCGAGAGGGCATGGGAGACCGTCAGTCTTACGCAAGCCTTACACGCGGGAGAAGTTATTTGATGATTTCCCACCAATAAAAATAAAAGTCTTTGATATTGAGATAATGATGACCTCGGATGCAATCCAAATACACGTAATTAACGACAATTACAGCTCCCACTGGCTTAACATGGCATCCTTAGCATAATCCTATACCTAATGTTCCCACTGCTGGTACACAGCCTCGTTCAGGCCTCTTCTCTTGAGAGGGAGTGGGAGTAGGCCTTAATCCACCACGCGGGCCGAGTACACGTTGGTAGATGTCACATGTCTTCGATGTTTTTGGATCTTGGACATGCCGTTTTCCATACGATGTTTACCTTCTCCGTTTGGCCACATGGCAACCTTAGTTCACATTACATAAGTCGGTGCAAACAATGGCACCATGTTGTTGAAACAGCTCAAGCGTTGCTGACGGTCGATAGGTTGTGAGACATGAAATCCTATCCTGTTGAACTATTGTGCAAACTCTTAGTAACTATGTCCCATTTCTTCACGATAGGCAACTAAGCTGTATGTCGAGGTGGGTACGGTTTCCTGGTTTTGATGCCCAGGTGTGGTAACTACCCATTGGGATTTGCAGTATGGTCACCAGTAGCTGGGATGTCTGGCTTCCTAATACAAAAGGGCCTAATGATACTACGAGATCAAAAAATTGTTGGTCTTGTAGCATCATTACGAATTTCTCCAAAAGGAGGAGAAAGAAGTGGGCATTATAATGCGATACCTGTATTTAGGAACCCAGACTATTGCCATTTAACGACAATTCATTAGTCAATCAACTCAGCCTCTTGCAAACCTGTAATCCATCGCTGGTCTGGTCTATGCAAAGTTGCGCACTTGGTCTTCCGCAATTTATCGTTACTAGGTATATCCGCAATAATCATTACTTAATCTTACTAAAAGAATACTGTCGTACCTAGCAACTTTTCATGACTTAAAACGGTGCCCATACGAAAAGGCGTAGTATTATGATTGTATTAAACATCTCTCAGTAAAATGTATACTTAATAAAATAAACGACTTTTGTATAGTATTAATGTCGATCGTTTCGACGACCGTTACTCAATTAATATCGACGAAACTCCTCGACTCTGTCAGTTCGTTAGGTCGGAAGATTGCTTTTAAAAATAAATTGCTTTAGAAGTGTTATAGCTGTAAGATTTATTATTAATAGCAATCAGGAACCATAAGTGTAAATATTCTCACTACGCTCAAAGGGGAAGTAGGCGGAGAGAGCCCCAATTTCTTTTCTGTTCTATCTATTACTTCTTCTTCTTATCGTGTGGGTAGTGACTATTACTTGGTAGCTAATTGAACTTTGCTGAACATACCTACAATATGTAAAAACCTTATAATTATCATTATTTTTACATATATTCAATAAGTATTTAATAAATCTACAACACAATTCAAAAAATCAAAACAACTTTCAAAATTAATTTACAATATAAAAAAATAACTCACCTAAAAAAATCCAAAGGAAACCCAATCCGTGTTCAATGAGAGGTAAACACAAACACACACATTGTCACACACAAAAACACAAACAGTGTAAGTCAACACGATTTACGGAGTCGCCGAACAATTGCGATGTACTGCGAACTACGGACCGTAAGTATGTAGTCAGTCGAACAAGGCGTAAGCTACGGTGCACGGACGCGGCGCGACTGGCGGGTTGTATGTACGGGCCGTAGGGGCCACGGGGGCATCTCGCGCCATCATTCGCGGGGAGATAGGGACCTTATATTGTAGAAGTCACTATTGATATACGGCCTTTGTTTTGCTTTCATTGAACAACTTTTGAGATACGATGTAAGTCTATTAGATCAGAAATCAAAACCTACAATGCCCCATTTTAATGATTTGTTGATTGTTTTTACAGTATTCAAATGTTCGTTTCCATCTGCATCTGAAATAATTTTCTAACATTGGGATAGGGTCCTATTAGTCCTCTTCTATACGTATAATAAAAAAGTAACGAAGAATTTTGGTCCGTTTGTTTGGATGTATGTTCCGAATTGGCGCAAAAACGGCTTTGCATGAAATTTGGCACAGACCTGGATTAACACATAGGGTAGGTACTTTTAATCCCGGTACTACGTTTCCGTAGGATATTTTCCGAAATCCACCCGCGCGAAGCCGCGGGAAAAAAAGCCAGGTAACAATAAGTCTTATCAAAAGGGATACCCTTTGATAAGACTTATTTTTACCTATGCTTTTCTGAAAAACTCCTACAAATGCACATTCAAAGAATACCAGATAAGTAACAAGACAATTACAACAATACAATACCACAACACACACAACAATTACAACAACACAATTACATTATTGACAATTTATATAAACAATCTTGAGACCTTAGTAGACCAAGGTTACAAAACCACAATTTAAAAATAAGTATTATCAAAAGAGATACCTTTTGATGAAACTTATTTTTACCTAGCTTATTGTCTTATAGCATAAAGAGATATCTTTATGCGCCCTATCTCCTAGCCTACAATGTGACCCCGCAGGGCCGGTCCCGCGTGTTGCTCGGCTGCGCGTGCGCCGCATGTTTCTTCGCGCGCCGTCGCCCTTCGCCCTCCTTTGCTTGTCTTTGGTTCCTGTTCCAGACATTTTGAAAATAAAATCACACGCCAATAAATATTAAAAAAGAATGCAAGAGTTATCTCAAGTTTATAATCACTCATTTCCAAACTGGAATCACTTTGTGCCATCTAGCAATATGCTTGGCTCAATACGTTTAAAAAAAAAAAAAAAAAAAACAAGAATCTGAAATCTGTAAAACCTTTCGCAGATTCTCTTACAAAGCTCTCATTTTACTCTCAATTAGAAATAATTATCGTGGTCACTTAACATGATTGAACACAATCTGATGAAGCACATGCTTTTCTGAAAAACTCTTACAAATGCACATTCAAAGAATAACAGATGAGTAACAAGTTTCTAATTTATCTAAATTCAAACAATCTTGAGACCTTAGTAGACCAAGGTTACAAAACCACAATTTATTTTCTGAATCATGATTAAGATCTAAAAAGCTAAGACCGTTTTGATCTTAGCTTTTTAGATGGATGGACAGTAATTACATATATTATACATATGTGTAGCGGACTGAGCCTATATCACCACTGCTGGTTGTTAGTAGACTTTTCCTATTTTTCAAGGGGACTGTTGACGAAATAAACGTCGTGATGGTTGGTGGTAGACTGGTTTTTAATCAAAGAAAACAATATAAATAAACACTGTACAAAATAGACCAAAAAGTATTAAAGTGTAAAAAAAGGTGCGTCGCGCACAATATGCAATAATAGGTTGAACATGAATAAAGTTTACTGAATTGTCGCAGTACATTGTATCTGAAAATATATATATAATAAATAATAAGTAACGCTCGTCGCTTAGAGCTCAGAACGCGTGAAATTACACACAAATCGTTGTCACGGCGTGACTCATGGGACTTGGAAGTATCAAGATAAATAACTTATTTAAATAGAGTATAACAATCTTGGAGATATTCATTGAAAAGCAGAAAGGCCGTAGGGAGTTTCGAGGAGAAAGTTATTTCAATAAATATTTGCATTGGAGTACCTCAGTGAGGAAATTCAATTTCCTCATCGTTCTGACCTATTTTGACATCTAGTGAACTCAGCTTCCAGTATTATCAGATTCAGCTAAAATTAGACCAGCTGCCATCTGCCCTTTACAACCCGACTGAAATTAAAATGATTGGTTTCGAAACAACAATAAGTATTGGGAAATCATAGAACAGCTTTTTTATATTATATTACATAGGAGCAAATATTTTGTCAGTTAGATACTTATTTTCACGAAATTTCCGTAAAAAACGTTAATTTATGTAATAACAGTTTACGGAATAGGCTGCAGGGGCTTCCGACTTCAGTTTTATTGTATGTAGGTAATTATTTCCTTTTTACCGGTTCGTAGTAGAATATCACTCGGAAAATGATATTGGTCCCGTACTAGAAAGTATTGTAACGATGCAGGTGGGACAATTCGGCTAAAATTAGCTTTTGATATACAGGAGCCATTTGATCAGCGTTTCCTCTTGGGAAACTTGAATGCAGCACCTTTGGATACGCAAATGTCAGAGATCTCGGAATGAGCTTTAATTTTTCCAAAAGCTTACAGGACCTTGGTAGACAAAGAGAATGACGTTGGCCTTTGTCATGTAATGGAACACTTCAGCCTAAGCAATAACCAAATATGTACATATTAGAGTGTATTTTCTCACAAAGCAAAAATGGCAATCTTCGCCCTATGCTAATAACTAGTTAATACCTATAGATAAATTGCCACAATAAAACAGTCACTACTTCAAAACTGCCAGCTACTGAACTCTAAACGCATCAAAGCCAATATAAACAGTTAATTAGCTGATCAATACAGCGGTCTGTCTGTTTGTTGAATTGACACGAAGATTTCTAAATCCTTTGTGTCGAATGGTACACTGATTTCTATCATTGTGCTGCAGGCCAGCAGTAGGCAGTGGGTACGAGTACCTACTGATTGGCTCATAAGTGGGCTAATGAAGACGTTCGCTTTTAATTAACGGTTATCGTATATCGATCCGCCCCACACGAGAACGATTTACTGCACCTATTAGGTAAATAGTTACCGTTTTTATAGTTATTACTGCAATATACTAAGTGTAAAACATAAATCGAGAAAAGGCAGATGCATGTGAAGCTGTAGTAATTTAAATTAGAATGTTACTGAACTCTCCGTAGACAGCACGTAAAGTACAAAGTTTTAGGAGCCCTCAGGCTCTTATCAAGTCTAAATTGTGATGGTCGTTGACAAGTTTTGGGCTAAGATTCAAAACTTATCTAACTAAGATTTAACTTACCCACGCACTAGCAGGTTGTAGCGAATGGTTGATAAGGATATAAGATACTTTGGTAAGCTGAGTGGTGTGCCTACTTGGATTTTCAGATGGAATCGTATCTAGTTAAAATAGGTCCCATTCAATTTAAATTACTTAAGTAGGTAAATGAAAACAGCACTTGCAGCCTGCGGGCAGAATTTACTTGATTTATGTATGGATTTTTATATCAAAGGCGGCTTCCCCTTTACATACAATCAAGCCAAGTTCAACCATTTCTTCTAGCCGAGCTGAAGCCTGTCCTGGTATCACGCTGGGTGACTGACGTGTGGTCATCCTCAACTTTTTGCAAAACTACGCTATCATTCCACAGATCAATCAATCTTGTCTTTAAAATAACTTGAAAGACATATATTTCTTTTACTCCCAGATCACATATAAATATTAATGCAGATTCCTACTTAGATGTAGCTAATGAATTCTGTGAGTAACACGATATCGTCCGTGACAGCGACGCGTGCGCATCGCGGCCGCTCGTCACACTCCCATTGCGTACGCGGATCCATTCCATCGGTTACTTGGAAATACTCTGGTATTATACTTTTTATCTGTCTCGCAAAATAACCGGGTGGAGAAAATTCTTGGCGACAAAGACTAAAACGTTACCTACTGAAGACATTGAATTAAAATGCATCCACCACTTCCATCGTGATGGAATAGAAACCAATCCTAGCATACGTAATATGGATCAGGCAAGGATTAAGGAAACTAAGACAGTTCCAGACCACGATGAAGTACCTACCACATACTAACAGACACCATGCGGGATTTTTTTCTACATTATGCCTTCAGTGTTAATTTATCTACTATTTGTTAGCTGAATCACAAGATATGCGCAGCTATTTTGAGAAGTCTTTATTAGAAGTCGGAGTCATAGTCAAGGGCGTAGCGAGGTACGGGCAGGGGGGGGGGGGGGCAGCTGATATAGAGAGGTCCTTTTCTACACTCTAAAACTTTCATTTTTAATATTTTTTTGGTTTTCATTTTTAACGTAACCTGTCCCATTGCTCATGCAGCATTTACCTTAGATATAATCTTGGTTTGTCTACGCCTAAGTTCCACGATTACTGAGAAATGTTTGCACTACTGGACAGGTCCAATAAAATCTGTGTGGTTCTTTCCTCAAAAGACCATTTCAGACACTAATCTACATGGTCCTCAAATTATCTGACCAAGATTATGTCTGGACTTTAAAATAAACTTTGACCCCTGAGTTTGTTTCTCCATGTCTTCTCAGGGGCAGTCAGATAGGAAATGTCGACTGTATATCTAGCTTATTTTTTTATATGTGTAAAAATGATTCCGATATCCTATTTACAGTATAAACAATTTCATTTTCTGAGCTATAGGTATGCATAAAATAGATAGTTATTGCATGTTAGAAGTCGAATTCCCAAAAGTAAATAATAAAGAGCTACTCCACGATAATAGCTTAATTGAGACTAAGTATTTCCGACACTCAGCTGCAGGTAATTGAATCACCTTTTTATAAGTTAATGTTAATTGTAGCGAGATGCAGAGAACCGATACATATTGATCAGAAATAACAAATATCTGCATTATCGATTAACTTTCTCATTCATTCATATGTATTTACGGGCGTTTTTTTTACTTTATTTTTGCCGTAAATTCCGTGGTTGTGTGATTGTGAAAGAAAAACTTGAGAGAGTGCAATGCTTGCCATGTATGGAAGACTGACTTTGACTACTTGAGTTATCTTTGACTGGCTTTACTAGCGATATTTTCCTGAAATCATCAAATCACAAAGGCAGGCAGGTAGGATGCCAATAAGGATACTTACCTAATTAGGATTCATAATTCTCTCTATCTCCAGTCCTAACGAAGATAAGTCTGCTATATTTTTTTTTACAATGTTCATTGCTTACAGTTTGAATCTAATGTTTCATATGTATATAAATGTTAGGTATTATACCTATCTACATAATTTAAAGCGTGCTCCACAACCCGTGGCGTAGTCTTTATGTTATTATTTTCGCTAATCTCCGGTCCGCTGCACTTAACGAGACAAGATCTCACTCAGACAGTATGCCGCTAATTTTAGTGGAAATATAAAGAATATTTTGAGTGTAATGAACTCCCATATTTGTCCTTAATATAGCAATGATGTGGTCATCGTTATTTTGTGGTTTTGACCATTAATGCGGTGTGGTTAGATTCATATATCCATAAAGAATATATTATTGGTCGCTGAACGTGCGACGATTAGGAAGCGCACTATAAACATGGAGGATATTAAAATTGGCATGGGCAATGCGCTATTCTGTATCTACGTAGATACAAAACAAATTGAACCTGCGCGTGATCTCCGTATTAAAGCGAGTGTTTCATTAAGCACTCTCTCGCGAAGAATAATCGTAATATGACGTTTTAGGATAGCATTATGTTCAGCAGTGAACTGAGACAAGCATGAATTGATTGCACGCTGTTATTTAAAAAAATCTGCTCAAGCTATATGGGGAAGAAAGTTCATGTTAATAAAATCTATTTTTTTATTTCTCAACTTTAATTTTCTTATTAGGATCGTAAATCTCTTCGGAAGGTTCATCATAGTTTTCTTGTTTGATTTCTAAACTGTGGCTATCATAGTTTCCATCTCGGTTTGACCTATCGTATCTTTTACTTTTACTCTTTCTTTTTCTATCTGCCTTCTCTTTCTCATAGTTAACAGTATCATCTCTTGTAACGCTGTCTTCTCTTTTTTGCTTATTGTATATCCTTTCACTAGGTCCCTCTTCATATCTTTTATCTCGCCTTGGTTCCTTAGATCTTTCTCTATCTCTTCGTCTTTCTTTTTTGTCTTTATGTCTGTGAGCTTTATCTCTTTTATCATCGTATCTTCTTTCTCTGGATGTATCTTCGTGGAGGTTGTTTAGCTCGTCATCTAGTCCCGGTTCTTTCTTCACCTGATGCTCAGGATCATAGTCTTTATGTCTATGACTTCTTTTTGATCTTTTATCAGACCTATATTCTTTGTCTTGATCATTTTCTTTTCTCCCGCTTTCTTCATAATAGTATCGTCGCTCCCTAGTTTCGTCATCATGTCTTCTTTTCCTAGAATGCTCTCCGTACCTTTTAATTCTTTCCAGATCGTCGCCATTTCTTCTTTCTCTAGATCTGTCATCACGTCCGCGTCTACCATTATCTCTATCACGTCTATCCTTACTTCCAATTTCATGTCTATACGCTCTATCTGATCTTTCTCTACTGTAATCTCTACTTCTGTCTATAGAATCTTCTCTTTCAATTTTAATTTTTATTGGTTTCGGCACCATCTTTCCATCATATCTACTTCTATCTTCTTTGGACGCTGGTCTAGAATGTCTCCTGTCATTGTGTGTTTCTCTTTGATTATTGTCCCTATCCACAGTTATTTTTTGTTCAATCTCGCTTTTACCATCATTGTAGTATTCCATCTGTCAAAATAATGTATTTAAATGAATCATAACAATGTTATTGATGCAACCTTACAGTTGCATGTATTATAATCGAACTTATTGAACCATGAAAGGCAAAGTGTAACAGTTGTTCAAACAAATAGACGAAATATATATACACACAGGAGCGTCAGAACTTATAAATTGTTTAAAGTAAAACGCATGTCTGACATAGATGACCTGACATGGTACTGATAACGAATTTTGTTTGGACTTATCTGTAATTTTCTACTCTGCAGTTACAACTATCAATAAAGTAGTAAATTGTCGAGTTCCCTAGAGCGCAATCTCTTACCTGAGTCCTGATGACGTCGCGAAGAACATCGGAGTAGTTGCGCGACTTGGCGGCGACTCGATACTTGGTGCGGCGCCGGCGCATGTTGCGCAGCTCCAACAGGATCTCCTGGCGCGACAGGATTACTTGCGAGCTCTTGTTATCAGCACCACTGCGAAACGGAAGCCATTGAGATGGTGATCAGGAGGAATTATTCAACACTAGTCTTTGCCAGCGGCTTCGCCCGCGTATTCCCACGGGAAAGTAAGTACTACCGGGATAAAAAGTATTAGTTAGTTAAAGCAGGTCATGGTGCACATGTGTGTCACATTTAATTAAGAGCGTGCATTCTGAAAATGGGAAACGTCGCGAATAGATGTCAAATATTTCGCTAATTTGATTAATTTGGAAATATTATTGTATGGAAATATGAAATATGGCTAACTAGTGAACTAAAATATTGATAAATGAAATACCTAATTAATATCGTAACACCGAATATTTAGTTTCAGATGAAAAAAAAAAGTATTTGGAAACTTTTCAAATGTCTATTTTACAACTAAAACGGTTACAACATCAAATAGGGAAGATGCCTGGGTCAAAAAAAAGAAATTCTATTTAGTCCGTCAGCCAGATAATAAAAAAATATTAGACACGTATTTTTTGCTTTATCATATTAATAAAAAATGACTTAGATACAACGCATTAAAGTTGGAGAGTGGGGGTTGATACGTCACAAGTATGTATAAAATCTACATACAAGTGACGTCATGGCACATTATAACTCAATGTATCGCCGTAATCTTTTGATAACGTAAAAAAAGAAAAAATACGTATACGTTATTTTTTCATAATCTACATTACGGACAAAAAACATTTTTTTAGTCATCATCCCTATTCTGTGTTTTAATTTGTAATATTAGTAATATTGCAAAATTAATCGAAACAGGTAAATATTTGACAGCTATTTTCCACATTGTTAACTTTTAGAATTAACGAACGCGTGAAATGGTACCATATGAACAGACACAGTATTGAGGTATATTTACTATGTTCCATAATGAACACTAGGGAAAAATCTGAGGGAAAAAAGGCCCATTCTCGTAAAATTCACACTTGCAATGGAGAAAAATTGAGACATGGAAATAATAAAAACTTCTCTATCAACACCTATGCATCACAGGACTTTCCCAAAGACATTTTAGAAATCAGGAAATATTTAAAAATCAAAAAAACTAGAAGAAGCCAGAAAGGGAATCTAGCGATCATCCGCTACGGACAAAATCATTGTAAAAGGGAGAACTAATCAAGATAAGAGCAAGGATAAAGGAAGCGCTCACTAAAAAAACATATCCAGCTAATGAAGACGACGTGCGGGCAGGAATAAGGGCCCCAAGTAAAGTGTATAAAACAAATGCGTTTGAACACATGAACCGTCCTAGATCAAACTCACAACCCGGAACAACGAAACAATAGCAACTAGCACACACCAACCCCCGGAAGACAGACAATAGGAAAACAAAAACTAGAACAACCAAAAACAGAAAACAAATTTTGGGGAAATTTGTTTTCTGTTCTGACGTTCAGCGGTCAATGTGAGGAATTATGACCGCAACCCTCCAACAGATAACCCTAACAGAGTCAGAGTATATCTATATCAACACACTAAACACACGTTGAAATTAGACGAAAACTTGCAAGAATTATTGTTAGCCTTAAAACAGGTGAAATGGGACATACTAGGCCTAAGCGAGGTAAGAAGAATATTAGAAGAAGAATTTGATGATTTCATACTACACTATAAAGAAGAGACAAAAGGCAGACATGGTTTCGTCTACATAGTTAAAAAACATCTTAAAAACTCCATAGATGTAATAATAGCAATCTCGGAAAGGATAACAGTGTTAAACGTAAACTACCTTGCTACAAGGAGAAATGGACCATCATTTAAATTTATTCACCAACCGAAACATCCAGTAAAGCAGAAATAAATAAGTTCTATAAGGACATAAACTCAACCATACACAAATATGCATGAGAATCTAATAATAATCCTATTTGGGCGTTGAAATAATGGGCGATTTCAACGCCCAAATAGGAAGTGCATACGAAAGTGAGAACAACGTTATAGGTCTTCACACTATAGAGAAACGGAAAAGGAATGGCAACAAACTAATAAATGTTTGCCATGAACACAACCTTACAGTATTGAACAGTGTGTACAAAAAGAGTAGTAATAATGTTTATGTACCTCGACATCCTCTGATCCTGATCCCCACAAAAATCAAATAGATTGTAGGCAACTATCGTTAAATAAGCCATAAGTCAAATATATACAAAGATTTTGCTAAAATTGTTTTAATTACTAGACGAAAACCAACCCAGAGAACTGGCGGGCTTTAGAAGCTAGTACTCGGTAGTTCACCACGTCCATGTGGTGAAGCAAGTTTGCGAAAAATATAAAGAATACGATCGTTGACTTTATCGTTGTTCTGTGGACTACTCGAAAGCCTTCGACTCCTTAAAACACAACAGAATCTGGAACGCCTTGATAAAGCAAGGAGTCGAAGAAAAATAGATAAGAATAATAAAAAAACATACACAGGCAGTACTGCAACAGTAAAATTGGAAAAAGGAGAGGGCGTAAACATAAAAAAGGGTGTACGATAATGGACGGATGACGGATGGATGCTGGGGAGTTTGTTGCGCCACTTCTTCTTCCCAGCAAAAGCACTAGGAAGTGGTGAAGGGTGGGCGTTTTGGGGGACTGTCTTATGTAATTTTGATGTTCGAAAAGTGCTGATTCTCAGCCTAGTTTGAATAAATGACTTTTGAATTTGGACCCTCTCTCTCCAATACTCTTCACAACAGTGCTGGAAGATGTTTTCAGGCAGTTTGAGTGGACTGACCATGGCTTAAAAATTGATGGTGAATACCTAACCAACTTGAGATCAGCCGATGACCTGTTGACTGACTTAGACACACGCAGCAAAAATGTAGGCTTAAAAATGAACTTAACAAAAACTAAACCAATGACCAACAGAGCAAACGAAACAATCACGGTAAATAACATATCCAGCAAACAGATAGAAACACGAATAGGTGGAAGAAATACTTGTCCTACAAAGAAATAATCAAAGACAAGAAAATAAACATCTCTAAACTTTTCAACACCAGCATCCTTCCTATACTAACTTACGGATGCCCAACAGACAAAATTCAAACGTGTCAGCGTAGCATGGAAAGGAGTATGATAGGGAAAAGAAATATAGAAAGAACCAATGACTGTGTAATCAGGAAGGCCATAAAAACACAAGATGTAGTACTTACTGAAACTTTTGTAATATTTGTGTATACTTATGTTTCATGATGGATTATTTCGAACGCAATGTAGATTGCTACTGAATAAATTGAATTGAATTGAATTGAAAACTGAGAAGATTAAATTGGAGATGGGCCAACCACTGTCAGGGAGAAGAGAAATGGAACATAAAATTGACCCTATGGTACGCTATGGAGGGGAAGAGAAAGAAAGAGAAACCCTTGAAAAGATGGCAGGACAACTTGGTGAGGATGGAAGACATGGACTAGACAGGCAAGGAACGGGGAGACCCAGAACTAAGATAAAACGTTTTTGTAATACAACTGTAACTCTGAATAATGCTGGTCCTGCTCCACAGCCACTTGGGCTCACTAGTTAAAAAATTTAATATTTGGAAGTAGCTTGCCCTTTTTTTTCTGAAATTACAAACGAATGCTTTTTTTTATATTTAAGTAACCAAGTTTTAACTGTCTAAAACTCCAATAGATTAGAGAGAGGTAGTAAAATTCTATTAATGTCTCAAATAAAATTAATGTCGCAAACTATAGTTTTGTATAATTTAGAATAATTTTTAAATTTTTGTAAATGTGAGTATCATGGAGCTGTTTATTATGTTATTTAGATGTCGAAAGAGGAGCTCGTGGCTAAGTAATAACTGCCGCACGGGTCGATCCATCAGGTTAAGCTACGCTTGCCGGGGTTGGTCTGTGGATGGGTGACCATCTTAACATACCGAGACTCCTCCGTGCCTCGGAAAGCACGTCAAGCCGTTGGTCCCGGCTGTCATTCATGGATCTTTGACAGTCGTTACGGGTCGTCAGAAGCCCGAAAGTCTGACAACCAGTCTTACCAAGGGGTATCGTATTACCCAGTTACTGGGTTGTGGAGGTCAGATAGGCAGTCGCTTCATGTAAAATACTGGTATTCAGCTGCATCCGGTTAGACTGGAAGCCGACCCCAATATAGTTGGGAAAAGGCTAGGCAGATTGATTTGAGATGTCTACTTGAAAGAGCATGGCAGTTGAGTGTATGTCAAGCGCACTTAAATGTCTCGCTAATGGTGACAAGTGTCTTAGATCATTCGGTTCCCTACAAAATGGTTGAACATGACGCGTGGATCAGCCATAGACTAATAATATATATGGGATCAGCATCCACGCGTCATGATCGTGAACGGGCGCCATTAGTTGTGACTGGTCATCTCTTATCTGCTGGGGCTTATTTTGAATTGTTTTGATTTTATTGTGTACCTTGTTCTCATATGTAGAAGCAACTCAAATAATGTACCAAGGATTTTCTAATATCTATATTTAAAAGAGTGTCCTTGGAGTTTCTTGCTCGTTCTTCTCCATAGAGATCTACGTTTTGGAATGGCAACTAGCTTCAACTTTCTGACTAACTGACCGAATATTTGACTATTCAAAAGTGCCTGTAGTTGAAATAATTTTTTTTTTTTTTTTTTTTTTTAAAAAAACGTTGCCCCACACTAGGAATTTCACCTGTATCGTGGGTGCGTTTACAAACATTTAAACTCACATACACAAACAGCCAGACCCGGAACAATTACTTGTAGGTCATACAAATATTTGTTCCGTGCGGGAATCGAACCCACGACACGCAGCGCTGCAGTCAATCGCTTAACCACTGCGCCAACCGTGCCGAATAAAGGCTATAAAGGCCAACATAAATAAATACTGAACACTGACCTAAGTAAAGCTAAGTCAGTGAGGTCATGGCAGGAGGGCACGGCGCTGACCACGGCGTCGTGTATCGCTCGGCGCTCGTCGGCAGAGTACGATACCTGAAGACGCTCCAGTGACAGCGGCTCTGCTTCGCGACTACCCACTCCTTGGTTGAGGAAACTTATTGGTTATAGATATATTAATAAAAAACAATTCATGCCATAGGATTGCTTAAACAGTGTAATTTTTATCACTAGTTAAAAATTGTTGGACTTGTCTGTTACCATACTTGAATTATCTTAAGAAGAATTATGTTATGGCTATGGCTATGGCTCAAAATACTAAAATTTTTAAATTAATCCCGACTTCAATAACACCTAGACACTACACATACTGTAACGAGTTTAAAAAATCGTTACATGCTTCTCGTCAGTTAGTCGATTTCGGAACGTTTTTTTTGCTGTCATCGATTGTGTTTGGTGGAAGCTGTCAACTTTGACGTGATCACTTTTGCGACGAACATTCCTGATGTAGTATTGAATTTTAACGACATTTTTTAATCGGGATAAATCCTGGGTATTGGCGGCCTATTGATGCCGTAAACTTCTAAAACTTTCCCTCAGGACGTGGTGACGTAGGAATAATCCTTCATTTCTTTGGTAAGATTGAATTCTTTCGGATTGATAAATTGGATAGCGTGACGAGTGCTCGATATCATACTAAATTATTGTTCCAGGCTTTTAAGTGATTTGTCGCCCGCCTGAATTTTGTGGTGCATTTAAATTTGCCATTTGTTGGAAAAGACGGTAAGTTATTATTACTCGTGGAACGCCACGCTTCCCAACGTTTGGGAATCCTGAACAATTTATTAATTCTCTGTAAATTTTGTTTCAGCCGGATTTTGACCGAACCTGGTCCCGACGTCTTTTTTTTTTTTTTTTTCTTTTCTTTTCGATTTATTTTCTTTTCGTCTTTACTGGATATATTTCTACAAGGGATATTTTTATCCCTACCATCAACGCCACGATCCTAGAGGTTTTATTTAACCGTTTTATTTAACCGTTTTATTTAATCATTTCTTTTTTTTTACTACCTACCTTTTTTTATCAACAAAGATGCAATAGTAATGTAAGTTCCATAATAATAATATTGTAAATTCAATGATAATAATGTAAGTAATTATAACCTTTTTTTTTTTTGTATTTAATTTCATAATTTTATTACTCTGAAGCTACTGGCAATTAATTAAACAAGGTATTAGCAAAGGAAATTCCATTCTTTTATTCATTTAATTAGCCACCTACCGGCAGATTAAAAGTCTGACTCTCCGAAGAGTTCTATCTGGCAAGTTTGGTTTATTTGAAACATACTGTGTGCATCTCCAAGGCGCCCGAAATTATTGTATTGTTTAATTTGTATTTTTTTATAGGAGAACACACCAACTTTACACATTTTTATTAAATTGGGCAAGCTCCCAACACATGTGACACTCATGTACAACCCATCCATTACATTTGTCGCTCTGCGAACAGGGACTTGAAGTAGCTTCCTTGTATCTTATAAATTATTATTGCATCTTATATTTTGTAGTATTGTTTACAGAACAAATTACATAGTTTCTGTAATACACTTTTTTTTTGGAATGTTGTAATTTACAACTAAGTTTTCTTGATGTTTCCTAGTAAGTAAACAATATTTACTAACAACTTTATTGTACTATTGTGTGTTTAACTTTTATGGTTACAGCAATATCATTATACTCTTGCAAAATCAACATATTGTATGGTAAGACAGTTTTGTTTTGTATAAGTGACTCAACGGTGTAAAACTAAGTGCGGTGTTTCATATTTGGTTTAAACAAACTTTGGTTTAATTTAAGTAATACCTAATCATAGTTTAAGTGATATAAGCTTATCCTGTAAATTATTACTGCATCTTTTCACTTTGAAATATTTCATAAAAATCAACTAGTAGGTAACTTAAAAATAATTTTTTCACTTTAACCTCAAATATTTTACAACTTGTGATATTTTGCCCTGCTTTTCTTATCATATTGTTTATTCATAATGGATAAAGAAGATCAATCTCCTCTGCCTCTTGCTAAGGATAACATGGAATCTGATGGTGCATGCACAGTTCCTAATGTTGCACCTGTTGCTCCGGACATGATTAATTTGACAGAAGTACCACTTTCTTTTGATCTTAATGACAGGATTGTACACTCTTCTTCAGCTTTTGCGATGCACGCTTTGCCTTCGTTTAATTCCATGAATGTTTTGGTTAATGAATGAATGAATATTCAAAAGAATTTAGCTTCTGGAATTACATTATTAAAAATAATTTAGCTTCTGCAATTACAGTACCACAGAACGTGAATTACTTGCTATTTTAGCTTCAATAGAACATTTCAGACCCCTTATATTGAAGGAATGAAGTTTACTGTAATAACTGATCATGCTAGTTTAAAATGGCTTTTAGGTCTTAGCAATCCTAGTGGACGCTTAGCACGTTGGGCTGCTAGAATTTCTCAATTTACTTTTGATATAGTTCATAAAAAAGGATCTTTACATTTAGTTCCAGATGCTTTATCTCGTATTGAAGTCGCCGCTATAGAAATCTCTCAAAATAATTTAGTTTTGCCAGACGATGATATTTATGATCCATGGTATAAAAAAGTATTTATTAATTGTCAAAAGTCTCCTTGCAGATATAAGAACTTTAGAGTAGAAAGTAAAACCTTATATAAATTTTGTAAAAGTAAGTTTGATCCTAATAGTAATCTTAATTGGAAAATAGTTATTCCTAAAGAACATATTTTAGATACAATTCGTTCTAATCATGATGACATTAATTCTGGTCATCTTGGTATCCATAAAACTTTAAATAAATTAAAACAACACTATTTTTGGAAAGGGATGTTTAATGATGTTCAAAAATATATTCTAGCTTGTGATACTTGTAAAGCTTATAAACATACCACACAACCTCCTTTTGGTATTATGGTTAACCCTAAAAAAGTTGATCGACCTATGTTAATGCTTTCAGTGGATATTATAGGTATATTACCTAAAGCTTATTCTGGACATAAATATATTCTCTCTGTTGTTGATGTGTTTACTAAATACTGCTGGATTTTTCCTATGATAAATGCTACTACTAGAGTAATAAATAAACTTTTTGAAAAAGAAATATTTCTTAAATTTGGTTGTCCTAAAATAATTGTTTGTGATAATGGTACACAATTTACTTCTAAACATTTCGTAGAATTTTTGAAAGGTTATAATATCACAAAAATATTTTATAATACTTTATACACGCCTCAAAACAATACAGTTGAGAGATATAATAAAACTGTTGAAACTTGCATTGCTTGTTTTGTTAAAGATGATCATAGAACTTGGTCTAAATATTTACCTCATGTTCAACTAGCTTTGAATAATAGTGTGAATCTAGCCACAGATTTCACACCTAATTTTTTGACGTTTGGAAGGGAACTTATTTTTGATGCTTCTTTACATCGTTTAAGTGACTCTATAGATAATTTAGATGAACTGGAAGTTTCCCATAGAACTCACTATGCTGATTCTCTTAATTCACTTAGTGAAATTTTTGTTAAAGTTCAAACTCATTTATTAAAAGCTTATCAGCGTAATGCTCGCTATTATAATAAAGGTCGCAAAGTCATTTCTTTTGATGTGGGTGATGTTGTGTGGAGAAGGAGTTTTGTTCAATCTCATGCACCTACTTATTTTTCAGCAAAACTTGCTCCTAAGTTTATTAAATGTAAAATAATTGAAAAAATCTCTGATAATGTTTATAATCTGAAAGACCTTAATAAGGGTACCGCTGGTCGTTATCATGTTAAGGATATAATTAAATTTTAATTTGGTTTCCAAGTGTAAGTCTTGATTTTGATAATTTTGTTTGAAGGCCGCTTATGATAGTGTGATGTATGATGGGATGGATGATAGGTTATCAGCGGTTTGAATGAGAATGTATGTTAGTTAACTTCTTATAATTTTATTGAATTTGATTTCTTAACTTTCTAAAAATACAACTTAGGACCTTTTAATAACTCTTCTATCCACACGAATACGTTTCTCATATCAAAGGATCTTATTATTATTATTAATATTTTGTTTATGTATCTTATTAATATTTTTATACATATCTTATTATTATTATTCTTTTATACAAGTCTTGTATACGATTTTTATGTATACATTCTTGTATAAAATTTCTTAGTTGTTACCCACTGCTTGTGTACACTTTGTTTTCACTTGCAGAGGTTAACCTACTTTTTTACGGATCTCGGTATATTTTTTTCCCTTGATTTCGTTGTTTTTATGCTTCTGTGCTCGAAAGGTTGGTGGTGTTGTGCCGATCACAGGATGCATTTCTTGTTCTGCTATTGTGCTCGGGAAATTGGTGGAGTTGAGCCGATCACAATATGCATCTCTTGTTCTGCTATTGTGCTCGGGATATTGGTGGTGTTGAGCCGATCACAATATGCATCTCTTGTTCTGCTATTGTGCTCGGGATATTGGTGGTGTTGAGCCGATCACAATATGCATTTATTTTCGAAGGTGTTTGTGCTCGGAATATTGGTGGAGTTGTGCCGATCACAACATTCTTTATATTTTTTGCATTTGTAGAGATGTGGAGATTTTAAACTGTGTCTCACAGTTATAATTTGTTCTTGCTAGTCAGTGGCGATGGTGCCTAACTGCACTCATAAAGACATTTTTGAATTATTCTCGTTAGACAGCGGCAATTGCGCCTAACTGTACTCAAATTAATATTTTTATCGTGTTATATACTTGTTAGTCGGTGGCTATGGTGCCTAACCGAACTCAAATTGGTATTTTTTTTTGTTGTTTCTAGAGTTATACTGTATGTTAGTCGGTGGCTATGGTGCCTAACCGTACTCAATTCAGTATACTCTTGTTGTGCTCTTATACAATATTGATCAGCGACTATTTCGCTTGACTTATTTGTTTTTATATGCATGTTATTTTAAGAAATAGTCATAGGAACTATTTTTTTTGTTTAGTTGTTGTTAGACTTAGCGGATATCTTCCTTGCGGTCTAATAATCCTATCTTTTTATAGGGTATTTTTTTGTTTTGTTTTATTTGGAATTTATATTTCCTATTTTTTGTAATTTTTTTTTCTTTTGCCTTGTTTATTTTTTAGCATAAAAGAAATTGCTTTCTTTTATTTTTTCGGGGAGGGATGTAATGTAACGAGTTTAAAAAATCGTTACATGCTTCTCGTCAGTTAGTCGATTTCGGAACGTTTTTTTTGCTGTCATCGATTGTGTTTGGTGGAAGCTGTCAACTTTGACGTGATCACTTTTGCGACGAACATTCCTGATGTAGTATTGAATTTTAACGACATTTTTTAATCGGGATAAATCCTGGGTATTGGCGGCCTATTGATGCCGTAAACTTCTAAAACTTTCCCTCAGGACGTGGTGACGTAGGAATAATCCTTCATTTCTTTGGTAAGATTGAATTCTTTCGGATTGATAAATTGGATAGCGTGACGAGTGCTCGATATCATACTAAATTATTGTTCCAGGCTTTTAAGTGATTTGTCGCCCGCCTGAATTTTGTGGTGCATTTAAATTTGCCATTTGTTGGAAAAGACGGTAAGTTATTATTACTCGTGGAACGCCACGCTTCCCAACGTTTGGGAATCCTGAACAATTTATTAATTCTCTGTAAATTTTGTTTCAGCCGGATTTTGACCGAACCTGGTCCCGACGTCTTTTTTTTTTTTTTTTTTTTTTCTTTTCGATTTATTTTCTTTTCGTCTTTACTGGATATATTTCTACAAGGGATATTTTTATCCCTACCATCAACGCCACGATCCTAGAGGTTTTATTTAACCGTTTTATTTAACCGTTTTATTTAATCATTTCTTTTTTTTTACTACCTACCTTTTTTTATCAACAAAGATGCAATAGTAATGTAAGTTCCATAATAATAATATTGTAAATTCAATGATAATAATGTAAGTAATTATAACCTTTTTTTTTTTGTATTTAATTTCATAATTTTATTACTCTGAAGCTACTGGCAATTAATTAAACAAGGTATTAGCAAAGGAAATTCCATTCTTTTATTCATTTAATTAGCCACCTACCGGCAGATTAAAAGTCTGACTCTCCGAAGAGTTCTATCTGGCAAGTTTGGTTTATTTGAAACATACTGTGTGCATCTCCAAGGCGCCCGAAATTATTGTATTGTTTAATTTGTATTTTTTTATAGGAGAACACACCAACTTTACACATTTTTATTAAATTGGGCAAGCTCCCAACACATGTGACACTCATGTACAACCCATCCATTACAATACTACACATTATAAAGGATACAATACATTATGGTGGAGGTAGTTCTGACAGAAGAACTATTTTCCTATAAACTGAAAAGGAGCATAAAAGATTTAATATTGTTTGTATGTTGATGAAGAGGAATCCATATCAATATAAGGAAATTACTTATGGTGCGTAGCATACCTTTTTTGAATAAACAATCTGATCTTGAAGCATTAGTAATGATTTGCTCAATATCTTCTTTCTCTGTGGATAAATGATACAATATTAATATAATTAATCAATAATACAATAAATTATCCAGTAATGTTATAAATATTTACTGAGTTTAACAAGTGTGTTAGATTCCAAGTCCAATGGATCTGGTAGTAGCTGATCATTCTTGGAGTAGCCATTTTGCCTCAGGAAGCATTCCTTCTCATGTCCTGCAGTTTTATCAGGCGGGACTTTGTGGTTGGAATCATATCTGCAAGTTGCCAGCATAGGGTTCTGGAAGAACAACTTAGATAAGACATGGGTATACAATTCAGCAGTATATGTTATGATAGTTTCGCAGGAAAGAACAAGGTGGTTGGTCAATTTAAGCTAGCTTAGGATCTGCGGGTCGTCTTTGGCACAGCACAGGCAGAGAGGTAAGCTACGATGCATAATGCAAACGCAACCCGAAGACGAGGAAATATGCTAGATAATATTGAAACATTATAACAGGACCTGTAAGAAATGTTTTCTATCCCATTGAAGGGTTTGTAAGATCATCGTTAGTTCATTATCAATTCCCTCGGTGTAAGACTTCAATTTCATTAATTCTTCTCGTCTTTTCTCCATTTATAAAGATTTTTTCAGCAATAAGTTCCGAACCAAATTGACAGTTGTGCATTGATTGACACCCACCAAACCACAGTTGATTGACACTGTTGACATTGACATATTACAAAGGCGGCTTTCCGAATTATACCATAATTGCTTTCAGCACTGACAAAAATAATTTGCGTTCCGAAATAGATATCACGTATGTGACAGCAGAGGGCTGTCAACAATTCAGAACACCCGTGAACGCGCTCACACTTCTCGCTCAACGTCAAAGCTTGATTATCATAATTTCTTAAAACCACAAATTTTCTTTACTTGGTTAGGTGGCGACGGTAGCCAGAAGCACAGATTCGAAAATGTTACAGATATGACGTTAGTTAAAGATATGATGCGACTCAAAACAATACAGCACAACTGTCGTAATTTACAGCACTCACGGTGATTAATTTAGAAAAAAATCTTAAACGATAGACAACAGCAAGTTCAAATTAACAGTGTGAATTCACACGGTCTAAAAGTAAAAATGGGTGTTCCACAAGGATCGATATTGGGTCCTTTCCCATTTATTAAAAAACAAACCACAAATTTTGTTATTTGCTGACGATACTTCTGTATTTTTTAAGATAAATAGACGTGCATCAAATTTTGACGACGTAAATAACGCCCTACTGCAGGTCCAAAATTGGTTCACTGCTAATAATTTTGTATTAAATGGAAAAAAAAACTAAATGCAAAATATTTGCTTTACCGAATGAATTAGTAGTTTGTGACATAGTATTGAATAGGGAGAAACTAGACTTCCTCGATAAAACCGTTTTCTTGGAGATCATGCTCGACTCAAGGCTGCAATGAGGTCCTCATTTAAATAACATCTCTTGCAAGACGGCTAAGTTCAGCAGCATATGCTGTGAGAAAAATCCGTCCATTTACTGATGTAGATACCGCGAGGCTAGTCTATTTCAGTTACTTTCATAGTATCACGTCTACTATGGGAATGGGATGCAGATATCGACTCTATTTTTATTCTGCAGAAAAGAGCCATCAGAGCAATATATTGCCTCCACAGACGCGATTATCTAAGGGAACTATTTGAAGATTTTAATATTATGACGGTACCTTGTCAATATATTATATCTATGAGAACATCATAGGAAAGGAATCAGAGGTAAGGAAAATTTTAATTCTTTTCAGTAAAAGAGGTGATAGACACAATTATGGGACTAGAAATAGGGACTAATTAGTTCAACCGGGTTTCAGATTGGCTAAAATAAACTCATCTTTCATGGGGTACTGTTTAAAATTTTACAATAAAATACCTCCCCACATACTCACAATATTGTATATAACGCACACTATGCTGCCAAGCATATTATAAGTTGGGGGATTACATCACTGACAAAAATGCTTGGCTCAACGCTGATCCAGCTCCACAAGGGCGCATAAACTAATTGCTTAGCATTAGAAAATATTGTTGGAGCTGCTGAAGATTGAAAAACTATAATAACATTAAATTAGTATAAATTCAATATCTATTGGGCCCCCATCTATGAAATTGACGTTTTTTTCTCACAAATAGAGAATCTAGAAGTGACCTTCTATGATTTAAAATATTCATCAATTGCTTGATACTATAGAACTACCAATAGTAAAAAACCTTATTACTTAAAGTTTTCTAAACATTAAAAATACCTTAAAAATTACTCCTCTTTTTGTTAGCAGAAATGACAACTATTTGTTTTAAAACTAAGCCAAACAACAAAACCTTATTTTTGTCGCTTGCGTGTGTGTAGTGGCATACGTTATCTTAGTTTTGAAACATTAGTGCATAAAAGTTTTAAAACATTAGTGTTCATGGTTGTTAAATAAAAAGAAAGCAATTCAACCTACCCAAAACTGTCAAATTTTCCCAATCAGCTTTGAACCTTATATTTTAGTGATAAAGTTGAAAATCTATTAAAGAAAGTTGACTGATTGTAGTAGGCTGATGTGCTGTGTACGTGTGTGATGTCTGTACCTGTAATTGGTTTATTTGAAATAAATGATTTGAGTTTGAGTTTAGGGCATGGTCGGCTTTATCGTAAGATGGTGCATGTCATTATGTCGTCTAAGACGATTCACGGAACATCGTTATCGCGCTCACGCTAATTCGGTACAGGTGTTAGCACGCTCAAATCAATTACACCGTAACTCGGAACGCCGCAAAAGAAGGCAATACTCTGTGATTAAAAAATGTCAGCAAAATGCATCGAGCAACACGGCCTTCCTAGTGCTCGGAGGCAAAATGCAATGACTTTTTGATCTCTGCGACAGCTGCCAGTAAAATCACCGCCTATGAAGTGCTGAATTTCATATTAGAACAGACTTACGGTACAGACAGTAACTGTCAATATCATACAATATGGGCATGCCGACATAATGGATGAATTCCTAAAATGTTCCTACCCTAGGAATGTCAGTTTGACTTATGTCGCCGAGATCAAGCTATCTTTTATGTAGTATAGTGAAAGTCGGAGCGTGAGCCCAGGGGGCCAATTCTCGATTTTAGAGATGGTGTCGAACTCGACAAAAATGTCTAATGACGTCATTTTTTCGACAAATTTTAAAAGTTGCTATTCTGGGGATGTCGAATTCGACATTTGTCGAAGGCTAACGTTAGAGTTCATGTCGAGTGCTTCTGAGCAGTAGAGATGTCATTGGTCATGTCGATTGTAGAGATACGTCATTTCTGAGTGAATTCGTTGAGTTTTGGATTGTACACTGAGTTTTCTTTTCTTTAATTCTTAAATAAAATACGGCTTGGCATCTCATACCTACTGGAAATTCGATTTATACTCTTTGATTTGTGCATTGTGTTTTCTTGAAACGACGACCTTCGCGCAAATAACAAACTCTGTAATTTGTGTACCCGCGATTGGACTTGAAACCACTGAAAGATGGACGAGTTTATTAGCATATTTATCTCGGAGTTGTTGGAAAGTGGCGAGCAACTGGCCAATACACGGCAACAACAGCGCACTTATCCCACCGTCGATATTTACGACTTGAGCGAAACAGAAGTCATTAAAAACTTAGTAAGGGTGATAAAGATTTAATAAGGGTTCTAATAGATCTATTGGCTCCTGTAATTCAGGATACCACTAAAATAGACCTGAAAACGAAGGTAAATAATCGTCTGCTTCATAATTTTATTAGTCATGTATAACTGTTCACTAAACTAACCTTACCCACCAAAAATTGTGAAATGTAAAACAGCACCCAATAATGATGTAACACAGAGTACATGTAAACATAACAAAAGTTTTGAAGGAACCACAAAAAGGCGCAAATTCTGACACTGACAGACAGTCAACTGTCAATTTGTCAAACTGATTATTTTTACACTAAACGTTTCGTTTTATACTTAAATAATTAGGTTTAGTCAGCGTTTTAAAACAAAATCATTCATTAACTCATAGCAACCTAAAACGGAACGTGCGATTCTTCATAATGGTAACATTATCTTCACTCGACTCGACATTTTCGTGACATTTATTTCTATTTTGACTGAGAATACGGAATTCTGCTCAATTCGACATTTTTTGGTAGAGATAGAGATATTTTTAATAGACATAGAGATAGACTTACGATCTCGAACTCGAGATAAATGGCGAAAATCGAGAATTGGCCCCCAGGTTGTCACGGATGTGTTTTTATCGCGGCGATTATTTTTCGTACACTGTATTTTCAACTCCCGGTGTTGAGCCCAGCGTTGAGAATCCAACGCGTTGGGACTCTCGCCCCAGCGTGTTGAAAAAACACACAGTTCGATTTTAAACTCGGCGCTAAGCTTAGCGTTTAAAATTCAGTGCACGAAAAAAAATCGCCGCGATTTTATTACGTCCGTGCGTACGTGGGCACTATGACTCGTAGCCGGGCTATTAATTAAAAGAGGGTTGTCTGACGTTCTTTTTAGCTGGCAACTCTTGTTTTGACAGCTGATTCTGTACAATAATTCTTTTTAATCTGTGGTTCGTTTAGCGAGGAGACGTGTGTGCTTTTTCTATAGAATTTTCTCAATAAATGTGTCTATAAAATGGCAGATTCCGAGGTAAATTCACCAGCTTATAAAATCTTATTGCTACCAAAATGTGACCGCATTTATACCTGATTATTCTATTGGCAGGTATTAAAAAAATTGAAGGATATACCATTTAAAATCCAGACCGCAAGTTTGAAAGGAAGACGTGAGGTTGTAGAAGAAATTCGTAATGTTTTATCCACACCGGGTAAGTAACAATTAGGGCTACGTTTATTCACAATTTACTTAAAAAGTGTAATATTTGTGTGCTTTTTGCGTATAACTGCAAATTATTTATAGGTTGGTTGTCCAGCTGTATTGATCCATAGAGCCCTGGATGTACCTCAGTATTGTGCTCTCACTTGATTGAGTTTTGAACATGTCAATCAAAGGATGCTGTGTGCAACATTGATTGCATCTTTATACAAATTCTGAGAAATCAATTAAATATAAATGTATATAAGCACATAGCACTGGTAGCAGTTTGTTGAATCAGTTTGCTGAAAATTATTGTAATATTGAATTTTAATACATTTCCAGGAACTTTAGCAATTATTTATGATTGAAATTAGAAATATACATAGTCTGAGCTGAAATGCAACAAGTCTTGTCGTGCACTCATTCATAATTTAAAGTATGGAGCCATTTAACAAAGGTTTGCTATGTTATGACGGTGCAATAGTTTCACAACATTTATTGTTTACAGGTTAAAAACATTAAAGGTTATTTTGTTTGGGATTCTCGAAGATAAAATAGGGAAATAAGTTTTGTATGTACTTTAACTGATTATTAAAAAATTAAGTAATAAACAAATCTATTAATTTTAATTTTAACTTACTTTACTCATTTTTAAAGGAACTAGGGATTTCTCACCTAAATTATGGCCATGCACTAAATAATATTAAAACAAATTAATTAGTAAAAAAATACTTGTAGAGGTTGCCCATACAGCTTTTTAGTAAAATACAAAAGGTTTATAATTTTTTTTTTTCTCTAAGTTCAGATCAGGTATAAACAAAGGCTGTTTGCATTGCAAAAGCAAAAAAATATATTGTAGAAATGCGCCTTTGCCAATGTTCTTCCGCACATGTATCAACTCAACTGATATCAAATAAATTCATTGTTATATTCCAGAATACTTTGCAGCTAACCAGATATTCTGGTTTTCACTTGAAGTGTGTTACATTATAACTGAGAACAAGTACATGATATGATAAGGAGTGACGAAAATGTGGCATGCTCCTAATAATTCTCTGCAGTAAATTCTAAACATTTATTGCAACTCGACCATCATTTTATAAATATGTCTCTTTGGAAAGTCTGTTACATTATACATCTTTGTTATTGCACCAGGTATAACAGAGCCAGCAGTGCGATTTGTGTGTCGCCTGCTGGTGCTCACGCTACACCGATACCGAGACTCCACCTCCCAATCGTATGTGAAAGGCCTAGTCGCCTACCTCGCTGCCACGCACAGAGAATGGACTCTGAAGAGCCTGCTGCCTGTCCTGCTCGAAGTGTCAGAGCAGCTAAAGAACACAGCTTCATCGTGAGTAATTCAGAAGTTATCATTTTATATCTATCTATAGGCAAAATAATTTTGATAGGTAGTCCCAAAGAAAAG
Organism: Xanthia togata; assembly: GCA_963853775.1. Taxonomy (NCBI): domain Eukaryota; kingdom Metazoa; phylum Arthropoda; class Insecta; order Lepidoptera; family Noctuidae; genus Xanthia; species Xanthia togata. The sequence goes on along the minus strand of OY970802.1, from coordinate 1,552,102 downwards.
GCTGTTAGTAGAAGTAAAAAAATGAACAACAGGTAACCTTATTGTTAGATTATGTGTCCCATTCTTGAGCAAAGGTCTCCCCCATTCTTTCCAGTCAATGTTGAATTGGGATTTAGGATAAAGTAATTTTTTTTTTTTGTCGCATTTTTGTTTTTGTTCCATTTTTTTGATATAACTAACTATAAATATAATTCTACAGAAAAAGCATATGTCAGAGTGGGCTGTATGCTCTTCGTTGGTCCACGGTCCTTGTTGATGGCACACTCAAGTCTACCGAGGAGAACGGAGTGGACTATAATGCACTTGTACTATCCCAAGCCAACCTGCTTGCTGCCGTCGTCGCTTATGGGGACCACAGGAAGAACGATAAGGCGTTTTCTATGGTATGTTAGCACACAATAAAATTAATAATCCACCCAGACCTGCTTTCTAATTACGCAACATATTTTTATATTATTTAAAGACAATACATATTTTAAAGACAAATCTTTTTAATTTTGACAGTTCAACAACATTCATTGCGTCATTTACGTTGCTCTCCAGTTTTTTTTTTCGAACTTACGGAGCAATGGATTAGCAATCTGTTTCAAAACGATTCAGATTCGGATTGATTTTGCATTACGTAATTAGGGTACAGGATCAATACAAAAAAGTTTGTAAAAATTTAGTTTTATTAGCAAAATCGTTCTGATTTTGGCCTTTGTCATTTGAAGTATCAAAATGACAAAGGCCATAATCAGAACTATTAACCTATCCACCTTTATTCTATCTATTATACACCTTTTATTATTTTTTTAGCTACATACATCTTGGGTATCAATCGGCAAGGAGAAATTATCCAAATGGCTAGAAGTGTTGCTGGCGTTCCCTCCCGACTCGGGACCACACATCTGCGTCACTCTCTCTACCCTCTGCCGACATCTACAGCAGATTGGAGATGGTGCCACTATAGAACAACACAAGGTATGTGATAATAACTTTTGAAAGGTATATTATGTATGACCTAAATTCTTCATCATCATTAAACTGTGAAGCTGACTAAGGATTAGAGTCCGACCGAATTTCGTTTACGGTATTCATTCATATTTTGTGTGTTAGATTGTATAGATAGTGGTGCCGATTCTGTTGTTCACAAACTAAACTAAATTTAAGTTCAGTGCATCTTTTTCTTTCTATTTCATTAAGAGAAGGACAGAAGATACATTTTAGTTTAGTCCTGTCAAATTAATTAGCCCCTGACACTAATCCATACAAGTTTTGACATGATTAAAAACTTGCCCACTAAAATTACGTCAATTTACGTCAGGCGCTGATTAATTTGACAGGACTAAACTAAAATGTATCTTCTGTCCTTTTCTTAATGAAACAGAAAGAAAAAGATGCACTGAACTTAAATTTAGTTTAGTTTGTGAACAACAGAATCGGCACCAGTTTCTAGTTAGACCCTAAGCAGAACAGCCTCAGTAAGCATTAACAAATATATGACCATTGTGCCCAATAACATGCAGCAAACTTTCTGAATATTATGGTGTAAGTAATAACAGCCGCATGGGTCGATCCACCAGGTTACGCTACACTTGCCGGTATTGGTCCGTGAATGGGTGGCCATCTTTACATACCGAGACTTCTCTGTGCCTCGGAAAGCACGTTACGCCGTTGGTCCCAGCTGTCATCCGTGAATTTTTGACAGTCGTTACGAGTCGTCAGAAGCCCGGAAGTCTGACACCAGTCTTACCAAGGGTTATCGTATTACCCAGTTACTGGGTTGTGAAGGTCAGATAGGCAGTTGCTTCATGTAAAATTAAAAAGTATTCAGCTGTATCCGGTTAGACTGGAAGCAGACCCCAACATAGGTGAGAAAAGGCTAGGCAGAGTACTCTTTATGAGAAGAGGTGGGACAGATGCTGTGGAAGTGGGGAAGTATTGGGCCATCAAAATTTAAAATACTGTTGTGCCAGAGACACGAAGAAGTAGGACAGTAATAAGCTGGAATTATTACGTTTTGTTAACGATGTCATATTTTCTTACCACAGACAAAAATGCTGGAAAGCTTCACCAAGAGCGTCATCAGCGTCAAAGCCCGTCCGAACGCGAACTACATCAAAGGTTGTCACGACCTGCTGCGGCAGCTCGGCCCTGGAGAAGTCCGCGACGCGTTACTGCCGGCCCTGCACAAGGCCATGCTGCGGAGCCCTGAGACTATCGTGCAGGCTGTAGGGGAAGTCTTCGCCAGTCTCAATGTGGAGCTAGATGGATTAGCTGTTGATATCGGGAAGAGTTTGATTGGTAAGCACTTGGTTTAATGTTTACTGATTGATAATATTGAATACACCCACATTTCGCAAGTTATTTTGATGTTACTTATTGATTGTTTTTTAAAGTCAACTCTACCTCAGTGGCATCAATATTGATTAGCAGCTTATATGACGAATAACGGATCTTTCTACTGTTTTGCGCTAGGCCACCACACCGTACGGTTGTGGGTTATCTCTTTTGTTGTGTTGCTCGTCATCATATCGTTTTTTATTGTTCGTAGCCAAGTTATTGGTGGTCGTCCACGACCTCTCTTTCCGCCTTCCATATTCATGACTCTTTCTCGCCTCATCACATGTCCGTACCAGCGCACAGTATGTTATATGCCTCAAAAAACGGACATCACTTTTTTATTATATTAATTGAAATTATGAACTATTTTGAATGCGACAGTAGAACTCCCGGATCTTAAATATACTTTAAAACGGAGTTATAATTTTTATTAGATTGTTTCGGATTTTTAGAAAAACACAAAAACAAACGATGTGATGCAAATATTTGTACATTTGTTTGTGAAGTTTATTGACATTTTATACAAGGTATTGTATAGGCGAAACAGAAAAGATTTCGCTACAATAGAAAAATATATATGCCTGATTTTATCTTTATTCCTTTTTATTTTATCCCTCGGTTATCTTTTGTCAGTAGCACCTAATATTTATCTTAAAATATCCTTCAGAACTGTACTATTAACTATAAAAAAAATCAGATGCAAACCTATCAGGACATCGAAGATATGATGATTCTATGGTTTTCAAATTTTTCTATGATTATAGGGTTGTCACTCTCAGAACACAAACATTGCAGTTAGAAAGAACAATGCCCACTTCCCATACATTTAAAAACCTGATAATGAACGTTTATGTATAGTTAAGAGGTATAGTAGAAAGACTACCTTTAAGTTTAGAAAATAATGTCTAATAGTCATTTTTACGGTTTAAACGCTACGAAGTCCAAAAAATATGAATGTTACTTTTTAGGTTAGGATTTGCCGTTACTTACTAAATATAGAGAAATAAATGTGCTATACCTACTTATTAACACTCGAAGTATAGTCTTAAATAGGATACTTACCTGGCTATGTATATGCATCAAGCAGACGTTGCAGTTTATGTAAAGTATACGTCGACTTTTTGCTGACGGCGGCATTGTCAAGAGGACGGATTTACAATGGTATGGTAAGCAAAGGTCGTCAGATGAGGAAGATATCGAGGTCCAGGGGCGGTAAATAAGGTCGTAAAAAGAACTAACACACACAAAATGGCACATTACACAACGAGACGCAAGCGCAACAACGAAGGACTGCACCGATTACCGATGCCATGCCAATCGGAGAACTGTCAAATGACCAAAAAATCCGTTTCACTTTTGCGAACTCAATTACATACTGCATGATTTTTTTTTTTTTTTTTTTTTTATTAATCTGGAAATTAGGAAAATACTAATATAGAAATACTTACTGATTAAATAAAACGTAAAGTAATATATAAAACTCGGAAACACAGTTGAGTAAAGTCAAGTAGCGGTATGTAAAATGGAACGTTGTTACAGGGAAGTTGAGATGCGTTCAAAACATGGTATGCGTTCAAAACATGGTATACGTTTACTCTTACGTAGAATAAGCATAAAGAAATATTAAAAAATATTCTTTTCCTGCGTTTCTTTTAAAATTGTGATAAGCGTAATTAATATACTATTAAATTAGCTGAATTTTAAGATTTATTTCATTACTATACATAGTCAGGTGAAAAATGGACATCCTTCTTTCTGTTGAGACAATTAATTTACTATTGTTACACGGGTCCCGGCACCCGGGTGCAGTACTTATCTATCTATATCTAAATCTTTATCTTTTCTTTACTATGTATTTATGAAGAGGTACAATTTGTGAGTTTGTAAATTTGCATGTAAGGGTTATCTCTGAAACTACTCATCCGATTTAAAAAATAGATTATTTTAAATAATTAATTTATTATTATTTTATATTACTTAAACGGTTTTATATTAGAATACAATAAACAAACAAACATACGCATTAATCATAATAGAATTACCATTTTACCTACAAACAGCCACTAAGAGCTATTTTTGAATTTCACAACATTATATTTTTATGTCACCGTTTTCCTTTATCGTTTTGAGAGTGGTGATGAAATAAATTACACAAAGTAATGTCCCCGATTGGGTTCGAACCCACGACCTACGACACGTAAAGGAACATCGTCAGGAAACCGGCATGTCCTAGAACCAAAAACCAACCCGCACTGTGCCGGCGTGGTGGATTGGCTCACAGAGAGGAGGCCTGTGTCCAGCACAACAGCGGGAACGTTATAGGCTAATTATGTATTGTTATTTTATGTCAAGAAAACTATTTGTCCCATTAAATTACCTATGGGTAATAGGTATAATAAACAATGTGTTTATTTAAGAATTGAAAAAAAAAATGCTTTTATTTTCCGATTTTTGATTAGTGAAAACCCTAACAAAAAAATATCTTAACTCGAAAAACCCGATATCCTTCGTGTTAAGCATCTGATATTTCACAGACAGGGTAACATAACACTTAACAATGATGTGTGTGAAAATAAAATGCTACTACCCTATAAAACATGAGAAAAAACAAAAAAACAAAATTACAGAAAAAAATACGTAACTTGCTTTAAATCACATCTTAAACATATTTTTTTGTTTCTAAAAATAGCAAATGTTTGGCTTTATCGCATCCTATAATTAAAACATTAAAACTTTATATATAATAAGTAATAACAATTCTTCTGATTTCTATGGATAACCCGAATAAAATATTCAAAAAATTATAGCTCTGGTTCTAAGCTGAATTGGTTTCTGGGAGTTCTACTCTAGCATTCAAACAGTTTATACTATCAATTAGAAGAATAAAAAAGCGATGTCCGTTTTTTGAGGCATGACTGTGCAGCGCAAGCAGTTTTCAATTTTGTGGCTAACAATTTGCCGGATGAATTTAAATATCATTCAGAAAATTGTCTATTTGTGAGGCTGAACCCCCACTTTTGAAAGTTATTAAGTGTTCGTCCTTTTTTTAAAAATTGGTGTTGACGATCGAATTGAGTCGCTAAATTCATTATGTCATGGCCCTGGCTGTTAGAGGTGCCATACCCAAAATTTCCAATTGAGTTTTCTGGTGCTTTCAGCCACTTGTCCATTCAAATCACGCTATTAATTTTCTCTAAGGGTATGGTGTAAAAGGTCTAACTGAACTTCTTTCCAGTGAACTTACATTCTAAAGATGAATGGGTACGTGGCGAAGCTCTATGTGCGCTGGAGCGGCTAGCGGCGCGTTGCTCACAGGTGACGGCTGCGCGTGCGCTGCTAACGCACGCCTTCGCCGAGTACAACGGCGCTAGTGGCAAGCTCACCTCCAGCGAAGATAAGATCGCGGTTCTTATTGTAAGTACTAAACTTATCAGACTAAGGGTTGTTTTTCAATAGTCAGATAACTTTTATCTGAAGAATAAACATGACAGGTTGACACATTTTCTATTATAGTTTATAATCACTTCGTTTCGTTCCCCAGGGTGTAAGCACTCTCCGCGCCCTACCTCTACGAGGCGCGGACCGCCTCGCTCTATTCGACGAGGTAGCGACCCAGCTGTCTCGCGTGCTGGACAGCGAGTCGCACGAGCGCACGTTGTGTGTGGCATTAGACACGCTGCAGAAATGGACCATCGGGCTGGATGCACCCATGCCGGATAAGATACTGGATATATTTAAGGTGAGATTCAACATACAAGGTGTAAAAAGACCCATCATATCGCCCTTATCCTCGCATTTTGCACATCAAACTAAGTAACATTGAGCGAAAATTACTGCTTGGAATCGATTTTTATTTTTGGTGTAAAAAATCACTATTTACGCAAAACATGCTATTTACGACCAGGTACTCTAAAGACAATTATCACGCAAGCTCCGCCCCCATGCACCCCGCCACTCCGATATGTACTAAACGCCAACACATCAGTAAAAAAGTTTAATATCGCGTGCGCTCTTTGGTCGTGTTCGAGCACGAAACTAAATGGCGTAAATCTCAATTCTTATTTAGTTTTTGACTAAAGTTATAATTGATCTACAGAAAAAAAAACTTGTCGATGGATAATAAACTATATTTTCTTACCGTGAATACTTATTTTAGACATAATAGCTTAATCTTTTAAAAAAAGACATGATTTTCGAATCAAAACTGAATCGAGCGAAAATGTTACAATTACGTAACTGTCTTGTACATGGAAAGAAAAAGTTCCAATAAATCTTAACTTAAGTTCAATTTTGATTGTATGCCTGACTGTTTCAGAATATTAATGCAAATTAACATACAATTTAGGAACCCTCTTAAAGTTAGTTATAACATTTAAAGCTTGTTTTTTGTAAAAAATAGTTGAAACATTGTCTTTCATTGTCTCCGTAACCAGAAGGTTCCCAGGTACGGACCAACTAAAAGGTTAAACTAAGTAGTTTAACAGTCATGGTTTTTTTTGCAGCTAAGATCAGCTCTGATCCAGTCTTACTCCAACCGTCGACATCATGACAGTAACGATTTGCTAATGACGCAAATGTTTAGATCGTCGCTAGCGGTCATTCATAATTTCATAATTAATCAGCCTATAATATTCCCTCTACTGGGACACAGCCCTCCTCTCGGTGCTAGGGAGTGGGCTGTAATCTACCACGCGGGCCCAGTGCGGGTTGGTAGATGTCACCATGTCTTCGAATTTTTTCTACACACGACATGCCGGATTCCTCACGATTCAAATTCAAAAGTCATTTATTCAAACTAGGCTGAGAATCAGCACTTTTCGAACGTCAAAATTACATATGACAGTCTCGCAAAACGCCCACCCTTCACCACTTCCTAGAGCTTTAGCTGGGAAGAAGAAGTGGCGCAACAAACTCCCCAGCAGCACAGCTGTCTGTTTAGTTTTACCTGTCACCGTTTTGAGTGTAGTGGTGATGAAATAATTTACACAAAGTAAAACGCCTGTCTTGATTCGAACCTACGTCCTACAAGCCGAACCCCAAAAAGGTGGTTGGATCAAATATTCGAGCAATTGACGATACCTATTAGCGCCACACTCCACGAGATTGACGCGGAGTCTCAAAATATGTCGAAGCAGCAGTGCTATTCTGTAACCATCTCACGGTGAAAACTTAGGTGAAGTGAGCTCGGAGTGAGCTGTCAGTCCCTAGTAGCAGGTGGAATGACAGCTCACTTCACCTAAGTTTTCACCGTGAGATGGTTACAGAATAGCACTGCTGGTCTATGTTTTGCTTTCAAATGTCTTAATACACAACTGCGAAACGTTTGAATCGAATATAACACCGCATCATATCATTAAGTCAATAATAATAATAAATCAGCTTGTATTGTCCCACTGCAATGCAAAAGCCTTTCTTTCCTTTTTCATTCAACTCGAGCCTGAGTCAATAGGGTATAATATATTTATTTATGTTTGTTCAGAAAAACCTATCGGGCAAGAGCACGACGCAGAACGTGCGCACGTCGTACGTGAGCATGGTGGCCGCGTGCGTGCGCAGCTGCGGCTGTGCGCCCGCGCAGGCCGGCGCGCTGCAGCCCGCGCTGCTCAAGGCCGTGGAGAGGGCCGCGCAGCAGCCGCTGCAGGTAACGACTAGCTCATACTGGAGTTATTACATCCTTGCTGCTCTAAGATGCAAAGGGGATCTATGAAACTTTCAACTGTCATTGACAGATAGCTATAATTTCAACCTTCTGTCAACCCTGTATAAGACTAAGTATAACTCTGTGTCATCTTTGTTAGTTTAATTTTAAACTAACTTAGATGGTACACAAGGTTATAGTTTTTTGCAATAAATCTATATACTTTCCTATATATAATCAAGCACTTTTTCCAAAAAACTAAATATGCCTTATTTCGGTATTTTTTTCCTTGGTCCATTTCTTAAGTTTCTGAATCAACAGGTATCCTAACTAATATTATAAATCCGAAAGTAAGTTTGTTTGTTACGCTTTAACGCTAAAACCATTCCCACGGGATCGAAACTTATGCGAGTGAAACCGCGGGGTGCAGCTAGTATTATAATGATTTCGTTTCCCCCAGCACCTGGTGGTGAGCGAAGGTATCTGCGCGATGCTGGGCCTGACCCTGCTAGACTCGTCCCGCGAGCTGCCCAGCAAGGCGAGCGTGTGGGCGGCGCTGGCGCACCCAGACAAGCACGTGTTGCTACACGATAGAGTGCTCACCGCTGCCAGCGATGACGGTAACTACCTAGTTCTTGTAATTTGATAAATTCCACACTTTTTATCAATTATAATAGTATGCATGGGTTCATTTTATTTCATAAGTTATTTTTTATTGATTATTATGGATTAGCCATGTAGGTAGATTTCCATTAAACTATTAAGTAATATAATAGACATCGTAGGTCTCTATTTAGCTGTTACTTTTAATAAATGTGTTGATTTATGATTTTTTTCTGACCTCATGAAGAGTAGTAAAGTCATGCCATTATGAAAAGAGTTTGCAGGTAATAAAAAGGACGTTGGCAATTTTAGGCCTATTTCTATGTTACCTACATTTAGCAAAATGTTTCAAAAGCTAATACTCAAGCAGTTGCTATGAAATTTTAATTTAAACAGCCTCCTTAATATGGCTTTGTGGGTGTTGCTCTACTGAAACATATTTAAGGCATGGGAGAACTCGCAAAATGCTATTGGAGTTTTCTTTGATCTCTCCAAAGCCTTTGATTGCGTGCAACATGACACGCTTTTGCTTAAATTACGTCATTACGGCGTCCAATACGAAGCTCTCACTGTAATAAATTCTTATTTACATAATAGGTTCCAATATTAATGGTGTGAAATCTTCCGGGCTACTAGTTCAGTTAGGTGTCCCTCAAGGCTCAATACTGGGTCCATTCTTATTCTTATTGTATATTAATGACTTACCATTTTATTTAAAGGATATCTGACGTTGTACTGTTTGCAGATCTCTTATTTTTAAATTAGGCAGACATAGACAAGATGTTGACGAAGTAAACATTGCACTCTCAATAGTTACGGATTGGTTTACAACAAATAAAGTTAGTTCTCAATGCCAAGAAAACAAAATGTGTAAAGTTTGCCTTATCGAATGTTAGAAATCTAGGACCTAACATCGTCTTAGATAAAGAGGTGCTTAAAACTGTAGACTCGGCAGTTTTTCTGGGCATAACAGTAGATGCTAAACTTAAGTGGAGCCCACATTTATATCAAGCCTAGTGGGAAGGTAAGACAATACACTGACGTTGATACAGCTTGGTTAGTCTTATTTTAGTTATATCCATAGCGTTATGATATTCTGCTGAGGGGCAAAGCCGCTGACATTCAAAAAATATTAGTTCTTCAAAAATGAGCTGTTCGAGCAATTTACCAGCTAGGTGTCAGAGTTTCTCTAAGAGATTATTTTAAAAGATATTGGTACTCTCACGGTGGCATCACAATTCATCTTCGCGAAAATCTTATTATAGTAGACGAAATATACACAAAAAACAGTGATTCATTCACATACTATTGTATAGAATCGGGTTTTTTCAACTGAACAAACAGCTGTGCTGCTGGGGAGTTTGTTGCGGCACTTCTTCTTCCCAGCTAAAGCACTAGGAAGTGGTGCAGGGTGGGCGGGGGTTTACTGTCTTATGTAATTTCGACGTTTGAAAAGTGCTGATTCTCAACCTAGTTTGAATAGATGACTTTTGAATTTTGAGATAGTATTTGTTTTAATTGAAAAATCTCTTAACAATTTACATTTAAAATTTGCATCAATTATTCCTTAAAACTATACTTTAATGTATATTTTAAAATTACTGAGTGTCACTATAGCATTTACCCCTTTATAGTCCTAATACAGGTGGTGTTGCTATGCAGAACAGTGTTGGAAAACTACCAAAGTGTTGCCAGCGAACAAAACTCACCAGTTTATAGAGCATTCATCCTTGGTCTGCTATCACCAGTCAAGGCTGTCCGTACTACTGCCATAGAGGAAGTAAAGGCTCTACTTGCCAAAGAAGATCGAGTTTTATTAGCGAGGCATTTAGCGCTAAAGTTGAATGAAGTGCTGGAAGAAGGCAAAGTGTTCAGTGGCAAGGAGAAGTCGCCGACTGATGAGAAGGGAGGTGGAGAGGTGACGGGCAAGATGATCCTGGATTGTATTCATGCGCTGTGTTCGTTTAGAGGTGAGTTATCTCCTTTAATTTCGTACAGTATACTGTCAAAAATATTAGTCTTTAACTTATGACAGTTTGGCGACGAAAGTGCTATCATACGAGAGCTTATGAGCGAGGCTTATGCCCCGGAATGAAGGATGGCAGCTTGGGACTATTACATTATAATTTTGACTGTTTTACATTTCACATGGTTGTTTGATTTCGCCGACTAAATGGTCCAAGTGCAGATCGATACATGCCTTCTAAAACATGAGTCAAATAACAATCGACGCGAACGAGAAGAGCTTAAAATAAAAAGAAACCAATGGAGTACTGCCTTCATTCTCCCCACAGATTACCCAGAGAAGGACTCTCAAGAGCTAGCCATAGCGATCTTACCGAGCTGCCACCACCCGCTGGCTGCTGCCGTGAACAGTCTAGCGTGGCGCAAGATATTGGGCTACCTGCGACACGACGCCAAGAAGCTGGTGGGCCTCTACTCCAACAACCTTAAGAATAAATACATCGCCGGCTACTCGCCTAGCGAGGTAAGATTCCAGAATAAAAAAGGCTCTCTATCCTTACTCCAATACGGAAGCGATATCAAACGAAACATTAAACGAATAGCGAAACTAGGATGGTTTTGACTATTTGCATCAAAATCCCCCTAACTCCTCGGTCGCCCCCTATTACATGGGACTTAAACATAACTGGCGGAATGTGAGTGTACGACATCTACACCTCTGCCTAACCCTTAAGGTAAAACAGGCGTGATGTTATGTTATGTCAGTTGAAATTCGAGATTCATAGAATTGTTGAAAGATTCGCTATGCGCTAGTGTGTCGCTTCCCTATCGATCTGCTTTCGTAAGGCTAGAGACGTGACACAAATACACAGTTTTTTGTATTGGAAATATGAGAAATCCCAGTTTTAATTCAATTTTCGAGATTTCTCGAAACACTTCAATTCCAAAAACGTATAATCAGTCGATCATAAGTCTATCGAGAGACCTTGAATTTAAAACACCATTATTTCTCCAGACGTTATCGAACGTGGTAGCCACCCTAGTAGCTACCAACCCCGAAGTGCTCGCGGGCAGCGCGGTGCAGTGCGCACTGGACACGCTACAGGACCCCGAGCTCCTGCGCGTGACGCGGGACGAGTACTTCACGTACCTCACGCCGGAGGGAGTGCTGTACGACAAGAGTTCGGTGCCTGGGTGAGTCAGTGGATGAATAACTCGTTTTAAAACTTCATCATCAGCCTATAACGTTCCACTGCAGGGGCACGGCCTCCTCTCAATGAGAGGGAGTGGGCTATTTTTTAAAACTTACTTAGCAATATTGTTGACCAAAAATTACAAAGTTTTTTTTGTTGTCTAGTAATGAAGATAATAAGGAGATGAATCTGAAGCGTGAGAGCAAAGCGTACAGTTACAAGGACCAGCTGGAAGAGCTGCAGCTGCGGCGCGAGCTGGAGGAGAAGAACAAGCGAGAGGGCAAGGCCAAAGAGGTTAGTGCCACATTTATATTTATATTAGAGATGCCGCGGATAGTTGTTATAGCGAATAGTCGAATACCGATTAATCGCCATTCCCTATGGCGAATAGTCGCCATATTACTCGAATAAAATACAATAGACGACGTATATTTAGTAACCTAACCCGCTTAACTGTTCCTAAAGAGTCATAAAGAACCCTGTAAGAAATCGACACGACCGTGTTTCACGCGTGTGGCAACACGTGTCCGGGTTCGCAACAAGTCAATCGTCATCCTGAGATGGCTTGTTGAGAGGTGAAACACGTGTCGATTTCTTACAGGGTTCTTTATTTTATTTTATTTATTATGGGACAATAAACAGCTACAATATAAAATGTTTGCAAATAACAATGGTATAGGGGTCTTATGGAGTATTAACAATATTGCAGCCCACTACATTATCCGCATGTTAACTAAATTAAGATAATTTAAAAAGTGCCACTAGATTCTTTATGACTCTTTAAGCGGTTTAGGTTACCTACTATAAACAGGGTGTTAAAGTAATTGCGTGCCATAGCTTAGGGGTAGGTTCAGTATCGATAAAAAAGCAAAAAAAAAAAAAACAAGTTCAACCTAATTTAGTACCTACTAACTTAAAATAGCAATCGTTTAGAATTAAAATAATTTTTCACTTCTCATGCTGTGAAAGTGCTTATTTGTGCAGGATATAGGCTGCACAAAATCGAATTTTGTGCACTAGAGCATTAACGTATCTACTCATAAATGTATCTATATTAAGGCAAAGAAAATGAGCCGTACAGCCAAACACAATAAGAAGTTCATAGTTAAAATTCGTTATTTTATAATATTTACTTTAATTTATTTGCCTTATGTGTTTTTTAAGGCATAAAAGATATTAAAATTTAAATTCAAGTACGGTAGGTTATTTAATTAATTTAAGAAAATTATTATTACAAAATTAATTTAATAGTAGGCTGTATAGGTCTGCAGCCCAAGCCTAACATCAATGTCGTTTAATTTTACTTTGAATTTTAATTAAAGAAATGTTATGGTATACTACTGTTTTATTTCCTCGCAATCGAAGTGAAAAGCAGAGTTTATAACTCGTCCACAAAACCATTTTATCCTCGACATTACTATCAGCCCTCGCCTTCGTCTCGGGCTGCTAAAAGTCTCGGATAAAAATGGTTCGTTTTGTGCACTTGATGTAAAATCTACTATTATTTGTTTAAATGCTTTAATTACTTACCTACTATCGAACGCGTTGTCATTTTGTCCTTCACGTCTCGCGACCGAATACTAAGGGCCTAATAATACTAAGTTAGTAGGTGCTAATATAGTTTTTTTTTTGTTTTTTTTTTTCTGCCTTTATCGATACTGAAGCTACCCCTAAGCTATGGCACGCAATTACTTTAACACCCTGTATACGTCGTCTATTTCATTTTATAATGGGTTTCTGTAAAGTCACGCCTGAGTCAAATAACTATTATTTCTTGACATAAAAAAAGGAATACCTATAAAAAAAACGTTTATTTATTCTCAAATAAAAATCAAACCTGATTTCAGGTTTGATTTATGACAAAAAGCAATCAACATGACTGATTTTTGGCAAACTTTTTATATTCATTGTAATAATACTAAGTGTGTGTTTGTTTTTAAAGATTAATAAAAGTTTAATTACGTGGCCAGATCTTTAGAATTGATAATTTCAAGTGTTCGACTATTTCATGAAATGCCCAGCTAAAATTGACCATATCGCTTAAACGTCAACGTTTAATGAGATGTCAACCGATGTTTGGCCATATCATTAATGTAGGGTATCCATGGTTTAAGGTGTAGTAAAAAAGTAACTGCGACCAACTTGGAAGTAGCGCTCGCCGGCCGCTGCCGCGGTAGTCAATTTTTAATTTCTTAAACATATGCACCCGGTCGGGTACAGCAAAATATTAGGAAAAAGGAAGCCTTTGAAAACATAACTTATCAGTTTTCTGAACTAAATTTAATATACCTATTGTTTTATTTTTAATGAATACTATTATATTGAATACTCAACGTTTGACGATATCGATAGTTAAACCCACGACTACTTCATGATGTGGCCAAACATAGTGACCATATCGTAAAATAGTTAGATTTTCCACCAGTAGAGGCGTTGATGTCGCTTTGTATTTGTTGTGCATCATGGCGGCAGCATACAACAAATAATAAAGTAGGGTGACCACCAGTGGTGGCTGGTGCCTCAGAAAACCAGTGGTGCACTGCATGGGTTTAGTGAATATTTTCAAATAAAATATCTAATTTTTACCTTATAAAAAGGACCCTATAGACATGCCTCGTGGTCTACGGGAAACTGGCAGACTGGCAGGTATAGCGAGGGTGGCGCTGTGATGAGATGCAGGCGACGACACAACACATTTTAGTCTAAATTTTATCTACTCAATATTGTATTTTACACTCATGTTTTCACACAAAATGTTACTATTTAGTAATTAATTACGCAGGTACAAAATTACTGCAATCGCGCGCGAAAAGTAACAATAACAAGTGCGTACTGCGTAGGTCAAGGCCTCCGGTCATGCATGCGAAAGCGAGGGGTCCCCGCCGCCCGAGAAACTATCGTATTCTTTCGGCAATTTCCGGTCGTGTGCGGCGCACTTAGCTATCCTAAAAATGCATACATTTTGTTCTAAGCATCTTCCGTCTCACGCGCCCGGGGGTTCCATCTTGTTTCATAAAAGTTGTTAGAGCTCGCTGCGTGCGCTTTAGCGAGCGCACGGGGCCGTTTTTATTCAAGCAAAAATAAAATTTAACTCTTTTGCAGTAGAAATCAAAACAGGTCAGCTTGATTTACTCAACTCCAATAACAAAACCATGTTATCATAAACGTAATTTCTGTGTAGGGTAGGTAGTATTATGAATAGTTATATGTATAGATAGATCATTGTTTTGAAAGTTTATACCTTAGGTTTATACTGATATAGTATGGTATGGGTAGACGGTAGCTGTATATTAGAAGGTTTAAAACCTGGTTGACCGAGCTTTATGACCCGGCGCCGAGTCTTGTTGGAAGGACCATACTTGGTTATTGAATATGGTGTTGTTAAGGGGCTTAAATACCTTCTCAAGAATGGTATCTTGATACACTTGTGCCGATGTTTTGATACCATTTTCACAAAAATATGGCTCTGTCACTCCTTCATAGCTAACACCCCACCAAACCATCACTGAAGTCGGATATTGCCCACGTTGCACTCTGTCGAGTAATTGGGAAGCTTCCTTAGAGCTTTGAGCATAAATACGGTCATTTTGTTTGTTAAAATGTTGCTCAATTGTAAAGATTTTCTCCGTTCATCCGTAATCAAAAAAAATCTGTGACCTCCCTTTGCGTACCGCTTCAGTAGTTGTTTCGATTTTACCACCCTATTCTTTTTTAAATAATCAGTTAAAAAAATGACCAGTGCGTCTCTTATAGGCTGCAAGTCCTAAGTCATCTTTTAAAATACGCGACATGGTTCTGGGTGCTATCTTCATCTCCCGAGATAAAATCTTTTGCTTTCAGACAGGATTTCTTCGAATTCTTTCCCTTACTGCTTTGACCACCTTTTTCGTACGAACACTACGTGGACGGCCAGATCATTTTCTGTCACAAACAGAGGAGGTCTCATTGTACCTATTAATAGCCCGGTACACAAACATTTGACTAATACCAAGCTTAAGGAGAGTTTTAAAAATTGCATTTGGCTCCATACCAACTTTGTGTAATGCAATCACAGCGATTCGGTTCTCTTAATCACCCCACTCAATTTTAATATCGCAAAATATTGTACAATGTATTGGCGCCGAAATTAGAAAACTCAATGAACAATCGTATAAAAATGACAGATTCCAAATTCAAATGTAATATCTATCTTATTTTTAATTGTAACAGTATTTATGGCCAGACTAAGTATATATAATAATAATATTGCTCGTTTAATAGTATAGGATAGGATAACTAATATAAGTAATTAGGCTTTCAAAAATGATTATACAATTATAATATAATCCAAAAGTGACTTGTTTCTGCATCAATATTTTCTTTATTCTAGGTGCCCCTATCTGCTAAGCAGAAGGAGGCTATCAAAGCACAGCTGGCTAAGGAGAGTGCAGTGCGACAAAGACTGAGTGCGGTGAGCTTGTTTTTAACTATTCATATTATACTTTTATTCATTATAAAAATATTTTTTATTTTTTATAACGTATTTTTTTCAGGTTAGTCATTACTGACCTCTTTTAAAATAAGTATCTTAAACCCACATAAATCCAAATTAAGGTCCATACTATAAACATGATTCCATAAATAGCGTTCTTTTTGAAGCCCAGTGAACCACTTATCATTTGAAATACTATTTAACAGTGACTGTACCACCTCCTCTTAAAGCAGTATTATTATTTTATAGTATATCAAGATTAGGACGATGGATCTATGCAGAAAGTATAGCTCCATCGTCCTAATCTTGTTATACTACCGCGTTGGTCTGCTTTTGACCACGATTTATGCACTAGTTCACCCCAAGTAACCAAGAGTTTGTTCCAGTTAAACTTACGCGTAGTGATAGCAGTGCGCCTCTTGGAGGCAGTGCAGCGTGGCTCAGCCCCCGCCTTATGTCGCGGAGCCCGACGCATCGTGTTCGCCGTTTTGGGAGCCCTACGGAGCCCCCTCGCCGCGCCACGCCTCGCTGACGCGTACGGAAATCTTAGGCTCGCACTGCTGCCAAACCACTTGGCTCTGGGAGATATTCTAGCCAGGCTTACGCTACGGTAAGTGTTTTATCTTGTGTGAATCATTCCTTAGTCAGTCTTTTTGCTGAAGTATTTACTTGAATGTTGTAAGATAAGCTACCAACCCAACCAAGCCTAACTGAACGGAGCCTTCAGAACGAAAGAAAGAAAAATAGTTTCATTTGTCACAGACACGTGCATATAAAAAAGATAAGTAAGATAATTCTAATAAAAAAACAAAGCAGATCTATTCATGCTGAGAAAAGTCCAGTTACAGAATGGATAAAAAATTCATTAAGAGTAGCACATAAAGTGGCTGGAGAGGCGCCACGGCGTCCTCACCTTCCGCCTTCCTCCTTCCTCACCGGACACGGCTGTTTCGGGAGGTTCCTGTTCGGTATCAGGCAGGAGGAAACACCCGGGTGTCATCACTGCGTGGATCGCCCGGAGGACACGGTGGAGGTATGCCCGGCTTGGGCAGAGCACCGCCGTGTAGGAGTGGAGGCGTGAGGTGGCGGGGATCTCGCGTCCGGCCCTGGTCCAGGCCATGGTACGGAGCGAGAGGGCATGGGAGGCCGTCACCTCCTTCTGCGAAGCAGTAATGCTCACGAAGGAGGAGCCGGTACGAGTGAGGGAGAGGCAAATTTCGCGCCCTCACGTCCCTAACCGCCGCAGGAGGAGACGCCCTGGGCGTCGGGAATCGATAGCCGATTCCCGGCCACCGTAGGCGCGGGCTTGCGGACGGTGAGCAATGGGTAGCTCGCCGTCCGGTACGGACCAGGCCCGGGTCGACGGCGCGTTGTGTTCCACGCGCGCCTCAAAGAGATATTAGCGGGTGAAGGGGTCCGATGGGACCGATGCCTGCCGGGGTTGCGGGAGAGTCCGTAAGGGACACCGTGGCCCCTGGCATTGCACAGGCAACTGAAGGAATACGGGTGGGTTTTAGTCAGTAAGAGTCTGACACGCCCTCCCGCTCCGCCCAGCACGGGAGAAGTCATCTGAGGATTTCCCACCCAAAAAAAAAAAGAAAGGGTAGCACATAATAGCATCAACTTCTTAGCATTCTATAGCTACCAACCTCGACTATGCAAAAAGGTGTTCTGATTTGTGCTAGCTGCTGTAGATTGCTTTAGAATTCAACTCAGGTGAAATGATGTTCAGTTAACAGTGACGCCCATTGGAAGAGTTTTACTTTGACAGCGCCTTTATTTCGTTGCTATAAGGATGGTTTTTGTAGTTCAAGACGTACTGACTGTATTGGAAAAGTACCTTCATTCTCTTGATGAGCTACTGTACCTCAACTAAATTCCTTTCCATCCCTCAGGCTCCACAAGCCACAATGTGACTTGGAACCGAGCTGGGAGGATAACGAGCTGGACTCAGCCACCGCGCGCACCATCAACATGATGTACATGATCACCTGCACCAAGTCTTCTAGTGATGATGAGGAGGCCACAGCGCAGAAGGCCAACCACTTCACTGCGCCAGGGTTCTGCTATGCATTCCCGTTGTTGAAGCTGGGTGAGTTGAGTTCCAAGTGATGTTAAGTGTTATGCCTAACTTTGTATGAAATTGCAGCTGTAGAAACCAGATGTCTGCATCCAACCAGATGATGCATGCACGAAGGAAAATGCAGACATCTGGTTTATCCCTCGTCCATTTTCTGGTTTTACACCAGAAAATGGACGAGGGATGTTTAATTTGATTTACCCAACTGCAAAGAAAGTTTTTGTAACCTAAAAAAACTTGGTATTTTATTTTCCAGCACAAAATTACATACAGGAGCACAACGGGTATTGCCCACGCTACCAAACTGTTTAATGCCTGGCCTTACTAAGAACAGCACGGCTAACATGACAAGCGTGAGAAAGCTCTTTTTCTCGTTTTGTCGAATTTTGTCTACGATTCTGACGTCATTCTAATCCCTAACATGACCGTAACCGACGAGTAAATTGGAAAAAGATACTTTGACACTTCTATATCTCGCGAGTCTCCCGACGAGAACACGATGTTGCAAGTTATTAAAAACAAATTATTTTTATGATAGCAACATCGGCTTGAGATTCCGTTTCATTCATTCAATGGTGCCGATTCTCTTGTCACAAATGCCTCTAAACTAGACTAAAAATCACCAAAATTTAGATTATTCCTGTAAACCGACGGTTTTTCATTCTGAAATAGACTAAAGTGACATACACAAGTTATCTTTATTTTAGTTTGACGGCAGTGAGCTTTTAATTTAGTGAAAATAGCAATTTTGCTATTCAGAATTTTACGTTCTTTTCCAAGTATGGATTGTCTAAGGTCCATATTACAGAACGTTCCTCAAGTCCAGTTTGATCTTCAATCAGTTGATCACTGTTTAAGTATAGAATCAGTACTTGAGCATCAGTCTTATTCCAGAACGGTAATCAATATATACTCAGCTGAATCGAGACTCAAATCGAGCCTCAAGCAGAGATGTGTATTGTCTATGCATCAGCCTGTTTTCGTTTACAATTTATTTTATTTACCAACTTGGTTCTGATTAAAATATACCTTATGAGCTCAATTATTTAGGAAATCAGCGTTATTATTTCGATGCCGAATAGTACAATCCCCCATTAATTTATTGAAGTAAAGTTTAGTCATTTTGTAAGAAAAATAAGTCTAGCATAAAGGACTTATCTATGGCCATATTTAGGTATGTTATTTAAAATGTCAGTACGTAGGTCAATTATGTGAAAACATCAGTTTGTTGAAGCCGTCGCATAAAAACGTAAACACACAAGAATTTACAATTCTGGGGCTATGGGAAATATTTAATTCTACCTATGATATATCACGATTTAAGAAAAACACAATCCTATTGTGTTTTTCTTAAATCGTGAAATATCATAGGTAGAATTAAATATTTCACCACATCTCGTGAAAAACTGTACCTTTTTTGGAGTTTTCACAATTTTTTTGGGCCTGTCTATTAAATATATGAGAGGAACGCTAAAGTTCAACCTTCTGTTTGAATTATCGTCAAACAACTTATTGTAATGATCTACCTCTTCAATTGCATCCATTTTGATAGTGATCATTCAAAAAGACAACAATATAGAAACTCGACAACGCATGAACACAACTAAAATTTACAATTTGACGTGACAATCTATGCTCAAGCGCGGTCTCGGCCACACTTGGGTGATTATAGATCAAATCACTGCTTGGGTTCGATTCGCGAACTGAGTAACGATCTAAAATAAAGCCAAACTCAGCTGAATTATGATCAATGAATCTATGCTTGAGGAACGTTCTAAAATTAAAATCAGACTTAAAATTAGTTTTAAACAGAGATCAGTACTTGAGTTTCCTTCTGTAATACGGACCTAAGTATTTAATCGCGATAAAACAGGTGGAAATTAATTGTCATGAACTAAAAGGGTCTACCCTTTATAGCAGAACTTTTTATGTCATAATATTATTTTGCATAACAGCGGATAGCATAAACTTCATTTCGAAGAAAATCGTTTGGCATACACTCATTTATCATAATTCAAAACTCATAATTTTGTAAGTCATAATCATCTTTAGGCATAAATTTCATATTCCTAATAATTAAAAAACAGAACCATCATATCGCAGCAAGTTCACACAAACATGCAAGCAAGCATACACCATGCATGCAGCAGGCATGATTTCTGTCACGGCTCCGGCGCTGCGGGGCTCCGGCGGTTCCACGCGAGCTTCGTCGCAGATGTGTTTAACGCTCATCACCGCAGCTTCGTTGCGCAGTTTTGTCTACTCTTCTCGTCGTCAAAATCGATGACAAGTAAATACGACTAAATGACCGAAGAATCGGAGGTTATATCTCGTGTTGAATTGTCAAAATTCGAGATAATTAAGGTGCCATGTTAGGGCTTGTCGAGAAAACATCAATTTTTATGGAAGCGCTGTCAGAAAACGAGAAAAGTGACCGAAATAGACAAAAAACTCACGCGAGAGTGAGTAATTGTCGCGTGTGTCATGTTAGGCCTGCTGCTGTGGCTTATCTAGAAATGTCTTAACCAATTGCAAGCCCAGGTTGGCCGCTGTTGATTTAATCTGGCCAAATGGCGTATCGTCGACCCAAATACAGTGCCATTCTTTCACAGGAAATGCCTCACATCGTTTCCTGCCCATCATGCACCTTCCAGGATTTATGCCAATATTAGAACTGTCCAGGTGGCTACATTCTGGTCGGACATCTGAGACGAACTGGCTTTTTTGCAGGCCTGTCGAGCTCCGCACTCCGAGCAGATGAGCAGACGATGCTGAACGGCCTGTCAGTGATCGAGGCGCACGCGGCGCTGCGGATCGACTCCGACATGATGCATCCTGCGCTCTTCCCCATCGACCACATGTTCCGTCTACTAATCGACCTTATTAGTAAGTATATAAAACTAATATGCTCTTCAAAATTCGTTTATTCAGATAAGTTTAAGGATCATCAGCATTAGCATCGTCAGAGCATCAGAATTTGAACGTCAGGAGTTACGAAGGACAAACGCAAGGCATTTGTTTTAATTAAGGCGCGGCTTTCCGTGCCTGTAGGCCTTTGAAACGATACTCAGACATAGGTAGTATGTCGAAGTCTTGTATTATTAACACAACAATGATTAGTAATAATAAGGTGGTGAACCTGAATAAATGTAGCTCAAATGCTATTAATATTTATACAAATTGTACGAAGGAGGTTCCATGTCCCTCGCTCACTATGAGCTCACTGCCTAGTGATGCCATTGAAGTCTTGGGGTTAAAAAATATTTGCCCTAATTTTATTTTTAGTGACTGGGCAACTACAGGTATTAGGATAAGTAGGGAAAGACTGTTCGAGCTGTATGGCCTTACATTAAGACAGAAACTTTCAACAAGTATGTTGCTACATATTCGAAAATATTTAGAAATACCTGCAAGATAGCTAAAGCTCTGTATATTAGCAACAACATCAAATCAGCAGAAAATAAAATAAAAACGGTTCGGAAAGTAATAAATAATTAAACTAACAGGGAAAAAAATACGAAACACTGAGTACACATTGGAGAATGCACGTGGTCCCATAAGCTCTAACTTAGAAGTAGAAGAAGAATTTGTAAATTTCTTTACTAATATACCATCAAAATCGACGGAAGCTTAAAAGCGAATGTTACAGGCTGCCCGGTTGAATTTCAATTTAAACATATTATAAACCCTATGATAGTTATAAAAGCTTTTCGGTTGTATGGCTTATTTTTAATTTTTTAATTATTTTTGTTTTTATACTTTTAATAAAGAAGGCTTTTAACGTGCACGTTTTACTACATTCTCACATGTATAATTTCAACATGAATGATGTAACCAATGTTTTGTAACAATATTCTGATTTAAAAGAGTGTCCATGGAGTTTCTTGCCCGTTCTTCTCCATAGGAACCTACTACGCTTTGGAATGGACAACTAGCTTCATCTTTCTGACTGACCGACCCCTTGACAATTCAAAAGTACCTTTAATTGGTTTATTTGGAATAAATGATTTGAGTTTGAGTTCCGCCTCCCCCAAATGCAGAGCGACGTATTTATTTACGATGCACCGCCGACCATTTCGCGGAAAATCCATGCCACAGTATGAAATATTTGCAGTTGATCTACTGAACTAGTTTTTCTTAGATTCGATTTCTTCAATAAGTTGACATTTTATAGGACCTACGGTGTAGTAAACTAAAATGATTACTTAAAATGTCCTGTGTACCTTGGTATGGGCGTTTTCACGTTAACAGATAACGACACCAACCCGATACCTACCGATACGTCGTCGGCAGCTATTATACCGATATCGATCCGATACCGATATAATTATTATCGGCCCGATGATATTGGTGAATATCGATGACCATCGCGACCCACCAAACAACCACAGTGCCTACTAAGTATCGACGTCTTGAAGTCGGTAGTGCAAAAAAGCGTGTTAAAGTGAAAGAATGCCGCTATTCTTCCCGCACTGTGTCTTCGCCGGTAGATATCGTGCCTATATCGGTGTCGGTCGCTGTCTGCGACGATATAGGTTACAATAACAAGACAAGGCACTAAACGTATCCGATCATCTGACCGCCAATATCGTGTCGATGTCGGGTCGGTGTCGCTATCGGCTAATGTTTTGTGTGCGTGCGTGTGTTTATTTTGTGACAGTCAATTCATTTTATTAATAAAATAAACAATTTTCTACCTTTTCATATACTGTTATGGGATAGTTCGTAGAACGTACACCGAAAAACATGAAGTTTGGCCTCTTCTGTCATCTATGGTTTTAATAAAAATCAATCAAAAATCAATGAGAAATCCCTTGTACAAACTGCTGATTTTTTTAGTGATAGCCGGGGTAGTCATGAATATTCTGTAAGAATCAGTTCGTGTATCAGTGTTGTGTCATTAGGTAGGAACGCAGAATTATTGTTTAATAATTGAATTATTGTTTAATAATTGAATTATTAAACAATAATTCAATTAAAACGAAATACTTCGCAAGCAATGGGAAATTGCTACTGACGAGTGTTACTTGCGCGTTTCGACCTCAGGAGGAGCTGCTTCTCACACGCATAACTCTGTCGCTTGCTCGCTAGTCCAGCTAGCCAGCCAGTCGCGTCACCAGTCCTAAATCTCTGTATATTTTGGTCGCCGAGACCAAAACTACAAACAGTGTACAGTGGAGATTTATAAAATGTGACCGAAATCGACCCTGTTTCGTTTTTTTTTTTTTTGATCGAGTAAATTACAATCTATCGTGTTTTGAACCTTTAATTTCCCTCAAACAAGGATGTATCTATAAAATACCTTTTTTTCAGGACCTAAATATACTAATTTGACCATTTAAAATTGATTTTAAAACAGGCAAATTCGTAAAACCTCTTAAACCATTTAAAGGCACTTTTGAATTTTCTAAGTCGGGCAGTCAGAAAGATGACGTTAGTTGGCCATTCCAAAGCGTAGTAAGTTTACTCTTAACTCTTAAAACGTCGATTGCACCCCATGTGTGCAAATAACAATAAAATTCTATTGTGTCGCTAATTGCGCGCGCGACGGGTTAAATCAAAACAATTCTACAAAATATCGGTTACATCAATCATGTTGAAATTAATTTGTGAGAAAGATGAAGAACGACGTGCACGTTACGTACAATCGTCCCGAGTAAAAAGTAAACAAAAAAAAAACAATAAAAATAAGCCATGGCAACTAAGCGATGACCAGTCCCAACTGACGGCGCCCGCATGACACCAAACATGTCGCTTGGATCAGCATGGTCCTGCTCCATGCGTCATGTTCGAGATCGAGCGCGACAGCTCAACCCTTTTGAAGGGAACCGAATGATCCAACACATGCGCTACCATCAGCGAAACTTAATCAAAAACTTTAAAAATCTAGTTGCAATCTCATATCTGCTACAATCAATGTCAAATATTTGACAAAAATGTAGAGATAGGTATTTTTGACAGATTGAGACGAAGATTCAAGCTGCTGGAATTGCCCCTCTGATAACTTTGAAATTGTAATGCCATTCGCAGAAATTGCAGGACAAAGTGTGCCTTCAATCATCTGTCATCATATTCATGGTGATTATTTCCGCAGGCAGTACAAGCGGTCGCGTGCAGGCAGCGTGCACAGTGTCTCTGTTAGAGACGGCGCAATGCGTCGCACGCGCCACTCTCTCGCTCGATGACGTCACATGTCTGCTTGCTGGTCTGCAGAACCCAATGGAGGTATGATCTTCCCTGATTTTATCAATAATTTTTAAAATGTAATTTCACACACCCCTGAATGGCCGCCGTAACAAATGCCGTGATGCCGCAGGTGGTCCGCGACGCGAGCCTGCGCGGTCTGCTGTGCGTGGTCGAGTGCCTGCCGCCGCTGCTGGAGGACCCGCAGTACGCTCTCACGCTCACCAAGAGACTGCTCGTCGCCACGTTTGACATCTCCGAGGATAACAAGTGAGAGATCTTTTCTTGCCCGTTCTTCTCCATAGGTGTCTACTAAATGGGCAACTAGCTTTATTTTTCTGACTGACTGACCCCTTGACAATTCAAAAGTGTCTGGAATTGGTTTATTTGAAATAAATGCTTTGAGTTAATTTAGCGTTTAGAAAGAATACATTGTTGATTTTTTTGTCAAGGTGTATCCATGTGTCCATTTTCATTGCATAGGAAGTTGGCCGAAGATCTCTGGTCTCAACTGCCCCTAGCCCAACAATGGAGTCGCGAGCCTGACCTAGTGGAACTGCTGCTGGAAGAGGTGCAGCATCCCGCGGAGCCGGTGCAGCGCGCTGCGGCCTCTGCGCTCGCGCATCTCGTGCAGCGCAGCACTGATCCTAAGGCGGCTGAATATGTGCTGGAGCGGCTGCAGGATATTTACTCTCAAAAGTTGCCCGTGAGTATAATGACAATCTATGTAACTTACTATACAAAGTTTCACCAACTGTGGCACTTCACAAAAGAAAATACCACTAGTCGAAGAGAATTCGCGATTTAGGGAAACAAATTACTTCTGGCAACGATCGTTGTTGCTTTTCTTGATTTGCATGAAAATGAATGACTCACGTAAAAAGCTCGTCCCCCAGATGATCCCGGCGAAGCTGGACCAGTTCGGCCACGTGGTGGCGGAGGCCGTGGACTCGTGGGCGGCGCGGCGCGGCGCGGGGCTGGCGCTGCGGGCGCTGGCGCCGCGCCTGCCCGCGCGCGCCGTGCCGCCCGCCATGCGCTTCCTGGTGGAGCGCGCGCTGGCCGACCGGCACGACGCGGTGCGCGGCGAGATGCTCAACGCGGCCATGGCCATTGTGGACCTGCATGGAAAGGTACGGCTACATAATAACGAACGTTTTCGTAAATACCCATTCCCTAACTCGTATGATAGGTATCGCACTAGAGCCGCTCGTTCGACATTAACCTATTTAAAATAATTCTACTCCACGTCGCATTAGAATCTTCGTCAGAATGATGGAAGCGTGACCATTAAAGAATTGATCGACCTTTAACCGACGGGCCGATCCACCATAACGACATAGCCTCATTATCTTTTTGTAATTGCAGGAAACCCTAAGCAGCCAGTTGCCGGTATTCGAGAACTTCCTGGACAAGGCGCCTAAGTCCGGCGGCTATGACGCGGTGCGGCAGTGCGTGGTGCTGCTGGTGGGCTCGCTGGCGCGGCACCTGGAGCCCGACGACGCGCGCATCCGGCCCATCACGCTGCGCCTCGTGGCCGCGCTGTCCACGCCCAGCCAGCAGGTAGCATGTAGACATATTGTGGCGGGCAATAAAAAACTAATCTTCTGATTTAAAACTAGATGCCCAAATACAGGGTCATATTAAAATTGCTAGCGAAACACCACAGACGTGACGGGGCATAATCATAATCATTTATTAAAATACCGTACATTATGATTTTAAGTTCGGACACACGATAAACAAATTGCGCGTTTCACTTCTATCACGTTTACGATGCTGCGTTCACGTGCTATAAATGAAACTTCTTAAAAAAAATACAATAAGAGAGATTTAATGTAGGAGACAGAGAAAGTTATATCATTTTTCTCTCTCATGTAACGAAATGTGCCTAAATGTAAGCCGTCCTTGAAATTTCACTCTCAATTCTCGTCCAATTATCTAATCGTCGCATTCCAGAGAGGATTCAATTAAAAAATATGCACCGTTCATTTCCTGGGGACAACGACCGTAGCGGAGTGGAGCGTAATAACTTGAAGTATGAGTTCAGAAAATGAGTTTTGTGATAATCTGACCGTTTACAAATAGCCAGTAAACTATGTGACAGAAACAGCAAACAGATAGAGTGTAGCTCTAGTGAACAGATTATGGTGAAAAGATTGGCAAGTACGCAAGCTTGGAAGCGGGGCTTGATTATCCAAGGTGCAACGGTCAAAAGTGAGGACAGTAAAATACGTAACTTTCGACTACTGTCGTCTATTGCCCCCCCAAATTATTCAGTAATCTGATTTACCCGATGCACAGTCGTCATTTGTTGCTACAATTTTATTGTATGCCACAGGCAAGAAACTTACATCCTGTAAATGGGCCTGGTTAGTAGAGATGTCATAATTAAACAACAAAAAACTCGGGTTCCAGGTACAAGAAGCAGTGAGCAACTGCCTCCCCCACCTGGTGGGGTCTCCAGCCCTAGAAGACGAGATCCCGGCCATCATGAACAAGCTCATGAAGCAACTGCTCACCGCCGAGAAGTATGGAGACAGGAAAGTGAGTATATTTACAATAAGCATTATGCGTAAAAACAACAATTAAAAGTAAACCTTAGTTCAATGTGGATAATGTTGATTTTGGCGCAATGAAATAAAATATCACGTGACCAATTATTATTCGCTCTAATGGTTTGTGTATGTTGTTTTATTGAGTATGTTGTTTTCAGTCCAAGATCCTGATACTTATTTTTGTGTATGTTCCATCTTTTCTAGGGTGCTGCGTACGGTATTGCTGGGATCATAAAGGGTCTCGGCATCTTGTCACTGAAGCAACTCGATGTTATGGGCAAACTCACTGAGGCTATACAGGAGAAGAAAAATTTCAAATATCGTGAAGGTAAAATACACAGTTTCAGATATCAAAATTCAAAAGTCATTTATTCAAACTAGGCTGAGAATCAGCACTTTTCGAACGTCAAAATTACATAAGACAGTCCCCCAAAACGCCCACCCTTCACCACTTCCTAGTGCTTTTGCTGGGAAGAAGAAGTGGCGCAACAAACTCCCCAGCAGCACAGCTGTCTGTTCAGTTAGAAAAAAATAAAAAATGATTCTATACAACAGTATGCAAGACAATTTACAATATGCAAAAAGTAATTTAAATTAAATAGCTATAATTAATAGCCATATGACAGCTAGCACACGCCAATATACCAACCAAAAGCATCGAGAACTATACTCAAGCAGAAATAAAAATAACTAAAAGTAAACAATATCTAAAAAAAATATATTGCTCGGAAAACAAAATACCGCTCTATCTCAAATTTCGCGTAACATACAAATTGGTTTCAAATGCCAGTTTTTAAGGTCTTGTTTTGCTATCCAATCGGTCAAAATCAAAATGTTAGTCTAATGGTCGCAAGCGCTAATGCTGAGCATGGTACTGGCTTCGATTCCAGGTCGGGCAAAGTGTTATTAGGTTATTCCGTCAAGGATTTCTCAGTAAAAGCCCGAAGTTTGGATTCGTTCGTGTGTTTGGCAATAGGCTCGCTCCGTATTACATGGGACTTAAAGATAACAGGCGAAAATATGTGGGTGTACTATAGGTACACCTCTGCCTAACCCTTCGGGGACACAGGTGTGATGTTATGTTAGTTCATTTACGCGGTTGAAAATGATTCGATGTGTAAATGATGGTTTGATGTATTCATTACAAATCCCCAATGCCGAATTCAAGCATCTTTATAATATTAATTGGAAATCACTTTGTCACTAATCTTGAAACTCCTACCTAATATTTAGCTTCATCAAGCGTGAGAAGCGCGTGTTAGCGTTAAGTGTTGGTATTTTTTTGCCTCAACTTTATTTATTTATGAAAACTACCTAGTCTTGCCATAAATATTGTCACGAATTTTTTTTTTTTTTTTTATTGCAAATAATATTTATTACTTTTACAGTGTGTTAGTTTAATACATAAATATAAAACAATTTAAAATATAAAAAGCTTATTCGAAGTGGTCTCCATTGGCTGCAATACAGTCCTTTAAAAGTTGAGGCCAGTTATCAATAGAAGCACGCACTCTTTCCATGGGAAAATTCTTCACTGCCAATCGTATGGATTGTTTTAGGGACTCCAAATTATCATGGCGTTTAGAGCAAGCCGTACTCTCTAAAACTGACCATAAATCATAATCCAGCGGATTAAGATCGGGACTAGACGACGCGACGGCCAGTCTTAAGCTCTGATGAAGTCCGAAACGTTCACTTCCAACCAAGACTGCGTGGACCGAGCTTTATGACCCGGCGCCGAGTCTTGTTGGAAGGACCATACTTGGTTATTGAATATGGTGTTGTTAAGGGGGTTCTTGATACACTTGTCGTCACCACAAACATCGGCATGTTTTAATACCTTTTTCACAAAAATATGGCTCTGTCACTCCTTCATAGCTAACACCCCCCCAAACCATCACTGAAGTCGGCTAATGCCCACGTTGCACTCTGTCGACTAATTGGGAAGCTTCCTTAGAGCTTTGAGCATAAATACGGTCATTTTTTTTTTGTTAAAATGTTGCTCAGTTGTAAAGTTTTTCTCATCCGTAAACAAAAATTTTCTGTGACCTCCCTTTGCGTACCGCTTCAAAAGTTGTCTCGATTTTACCAACCTCTTCTTTTTTAAATTATCAGTAAAAAAATGACCAGTGCGTCTCTTAAAGGCTGCAAGTCCCAAGTCATCTTTTAAAATACGCGACATGGTTCTGGGTGCTATCTTCATCTCCCGAGATAAAATCTTTTGCTTTCGGACAGGATTTCTTCGAATTCTTACCCTTACTGCTTTGACCACCTTTTTCGTACGAACCCTACGTGGACGGCCAGATCTTTTTCTGTCATAAACAGATAAGGTCTCATTGTACCTATTAATAGCCCGGTACACAAACATTTGACTAATACCAAACGTATGGAGAGTTTTAAAAATTGCATTAGGCTCCATACCAACTTTGTGTAATGCAATCACAGCGATTCGGTTCTCTTTATCACCCCACTCCATTTTAATATTGCAAAATATTGTACAATGTATTGGCGCCAAAATTAGAAAACTCAATGAACAATCGTATAAAAATGACAGATTCCAAATTCAAATGTAATATCTTTCTTATTTTTAATTGTAACAGTATTTATGGCCAGACTAAGTATATGTACAACTACAAAATACTGTACAAAGGCGGACTTAATGTCCGAGGCATTTTCTACCAGTCGACCTTAGGGCGATGCAAATACAAAACATGGCAGGTGCAACGTATAGGATAGATAACTCGAAAAAAAACGAATACATATAACAGAATTAACTTTGTCAGGAAAAATAACGATAGGTAGAGGAGAAAACAAATCCAGCAAATCAGCGCTGCAATGATACTGCCAACTTCTTACGCCTTCACTTTGAAAGATAACCGACTAGTAGCCATCCTGATATTCGGTGGGAGCGCATTCCAAAGAAATAAAGAAAGAAGAGTGAATAAAAACTTTTTTATAAAAAATAAAACCGAATACCAAAAAAAAAACACTACATAGTTAAAAATAACTTTGATTTCGGAAGTCCGTCTCTTTGGTTTTGTATTTTCGTTTTTTTGCCACCGACTTCCGAAATCAAAGTTATTTTTCACTTTGTAGTGTTTTTTTTTTTTGGATGTCGGTTTTATTTTTTGTAAAAAAGTCTTTATTTTCACTTTTTAGTTGTGGTAAGCCCAACAAAATGTAATTGTTGTAAATCTTTGAGGAATTCCCTCGACTGTCTATGGTCTCCATCATCAGACCTGTAATGGCACGTATAACCCATATGGGTACAAAGTTCTCATCAATAGAAATGAATTAAGTCCAAACACAAGGTAGCTACTGTAAATCGTTGAGCAGTTCTCTTGACTGTCCTTCGTGTTCAACATCAGACCCCTAATGACAGTCACAACCCATCTAGGTGTAAAGTTCTCATCAATACAAATTAATCAAGCCCAAACACCAGGTAATTGCTGTAAATCGTTAAGGAGTTCTCTCGACTGTCTTTCGGCTCTATCATCAGATCGACTCCAGACCTTCATTAAATAGTAGTGATTTAAAATACGTAACGAAAAAAATAACAAACGCACTAGTCGCCACTACGATTTTCGAAGGTTCCCCTTGATTTCTCTAGGATGACTTCATCAGATCCTAGTTTCCTTATCATGGTACCACCCTTGGGATATCTACTTTCCAACAAAAAAACTCATCAAAATCGATTTTGATGAGGTTACCGACGAACACACATAAAAAAACCGCATAAAGTCGCTGACATAGCCCAACGGATTAGCAAGCTGAAGTGGCAGTGGGCGGGGCACATAGCGCGCAGAACTGACGGCCCATGGGGCAGGAAGTTCTGGAGTGGAGGCCTCGTACCGGCAAGCGCAGCGTAGGACGTCCACCCACAAGGTGGACAGACGACCTAATAAAGGTCGCAGGAAGCCGCTGGATGCAGGTCGCTTCCAACCGGCCGGTTTGGAAATCATTGGGGGCGTCCCATGGCTGAAATGATGACGATGATGAAACACACAAAAAAAAAAAAAAAACGGTCGATTTGAGAAACCTCCTCCTTTTTTGAAGTCGGTTAATAAAACCAGAACGATGAGAAGGACATCGTATAAGACAGAAGTATGGGCAGAGCATAGGTATTGAGCATGGGAAGTCAGGTACTTAAGCAGGAGAAGTTGGTTTGTCGAGTATAGAATACAGACAGTCTTCATTGAACTCTCTGCGCTGACGTATGGGTAACCATTGTAAAAGCAATTGGTGAACAACAAAGTCATACTTACGAAAATTGAAAACGAATAGAATGCAGTTATTTAGAAGGCGGTCAGGTTTATTGCATTCAGGTCATAGTAACACACATCACCAGTCTATTATGGGAAAGATCAGGGACTGTACAAGCTTTGCCTTTATGTGTGAAAGGAGAAGGTTTTCAACCGATAGAGCACCGCGACGTTCCGGTGACTTTTTTATTTACAGTCGTGACCTGCTTTCGCCAATCAAGACATGTGTCGCCATGCAGACCAAGATCCTTAACATCGGAGCTAAACGGGATGACTGAGTGGTCAAACATTACAGGTGGCATGGTTATGCCATTCAGCTTCCTCATACTGTGGGGGCTCCCTACAATGATAGCTTGACACTTGGTAGGTTTAACCGCTACCCCAAATCGATCAGACCAGTTTTTAACCACACCTAAATCTCGATTTAGCTCCTCAATCGCCTCGGATATGTTGACCACACTTCCCTGGCAGTAAAGCTGCAAATCTTCAGCATAAAGATGATACGCAGTCCGAAGCTCGGTGGTAATGAGATTAATAAAAATGAAATACAAAAGAGGAAATCATATACCGCCTTGAGGGACGCCAGCTGCAAGATCACACTAATCCGACGTAGAATCACCAGCACGAACAGACTGCTGACGCCCCTGAAGATAAGAGGAAAACCATTCCAATACCTCCCGAGAGATCATAAGATAGGAAAGGATGGATACAAGGACCTCTTGACTGACGGTATTAAAAGCATTAGAGAAGGCAATTAACACTATTAAGACCGTAACGTTAGTGTTCTTCTTGTCTTATATCGTCAGTCACTTTAAGGAGTGCTGAAACGGTACTGTGCCCAGGCCTGAAACTGGATTGAAAAGGACTGATAAGGGAGTTGCGGTGAATAAAAAAAAAAAAAAAAAAAAAAAAAAAAAAAAAAAAAAAAAAAAATTCAGACATTACAGTCCATAGATCGTTAGTAATAAGTTAGTAACAATAAGTGCTTATCTGCTATGTGTGTGAATAAAGTGGGAGAATTGTTTATGAACACTGGCCTCGGGCACTTTAGATAGAAAGGGAAGGATGGAAATTGGGCGAAAATACTAGGAATAGAGGGATTGGGTATCTTAGGCAGAAGCCGAACAAGGGCTTTACGCCAGAGGGAAGGGAAAACACCGGTATAAAGGGAAAAGTATATGATGTGGGAGATTGCAGGAAGGAGTTGATCAAGAGCCGCTACGATCATATGGCGGCTGATACTATCGCAGCTCACAGCTTTGGATTCAATGGAAAGGATAATCTCTATCTATTTCGGGTAGAGACCACCCGACCCCATATACATATCATAAAGATTAAACCGAGATAGATAGATATCTTGGTTTAATCTATGATTTTAAATTTATGTAACTATTTGAGAGGGGCTCGTGGCTAAATAATAACAACATCACGGGTCAATCGAAGGTTAAGCTACGCTTGCCGCGGTCGGTTTGTGGATGGGTGACCATTTATTACATATCGAGAACCCTCCTGCCTCGGAAAGCACGTTAAGCCGTAGGTCCCGGCTGTCATTCGTAGATCTTTGACAGACGTTACGGGTAGTTGAAGCCCAACAGTGTGACTAACCAGGCTCTAAGGATCGTGCTACCCAGTAACTCGGTTGTGGAGATCAGATAGGCAATTGCTCCATGTAAAATACTGGTATTCAGCCTCATCCGGTTAGTCTGGAAGCTGACGCCAACATAGCTGGGAAAAGGCGAGGCAGTTTTTATGTAAAGTATGTTTTTAATTTTTATAATTGTTATTAATTAAAGAAAATAACTATATTAATGTTGTACAATAAACCTCTACCTGCAGGCGCCCTGTTCGGCTTCGAGATGCTGTGCTACAAACTGGGCCGGCTGTTCGAGCCGTACATCGTGCACGTGCTGCCGCACCTGCTGCTGTGCTTCGGCGACACGTCGCAGTACGTGCGCACGGCCGCCGACGACACCGCCAAGCTCATCATGAGCAAGCTCAGCGCGCACGGCGTCAAGCTCGTGCTGCCCTCGCTGCTGCAGGCGCTGCAGGACGACAACTGGAGGACTAAGGCCGGTCAGTAGCAGGCGTTTTTATTAAATAAGCTTCCTTATTACTTTTTTACCTTTATTGATAGTTGTAAGGGAGATTTGAATAAATAAATAACGTTGTATGCAGGTTCCATCGAACTGCTGGGCGCGATGGCGTACTGCGCCCCGAAGCAGCTGTCGTCGTGCCTGCCGTCCATCGTGCCCAAGCTCATCGAGGTGCTGAGCGACTCGCACATGCGCGTGCAGGAGGCGGGCGCCGAGGCGCTGGGCGTCATCGGCTCGGTCATCAGGAACCCTGAGATTCAAGGTACAGTCACATCGAAAATAAAACATAAACATAAATAGGTGGATAGTACCTCTCCTCTGGAGTTCGGTGCGTCGCTACCCCAGAGCGTGGTGGGCATTCTAGTCGGTGCAGATGATCAGGTCCAGATTGGCGCATTCGCAGTGCTGTACCAGGTCGGCCATTTGTTTTGGTGAACAGTCTGCGTCCTCGCCAGGCATGTATACCGAGGCCAGTACAACATCTGGGATGCCACCTTCAGTCTGGAGCCTGACAGCTGTCAGGTCTCTGGAACAGAATTGGGTGAGTGGTGTGGTAGGGATTTCTTTGGGTATGTATACGCAGGTTCTAGGTTTTTCCGATGTGTGAGTATTAAGGATTATCTTACCTCCGATGTTACCGAGGCCACATATTTTGTTATTCCTGATCCACGACTCTTGAATCAGTGCGACAGTTCGGGGCTTCACCTCCAGTGCCCTGCGTAAACTAGCCGTGGCAGCTAGCTGGAGGTTGGTTTGGATGATGTTTATGGGTGATGACGGCGGTGGAGTGGGGTTTGTCGGAGATCGATCCATCGGACAGTCTCTCCGTCTCTTCCACTCTATACTGGTCGTCGTGTTGATCACCCGGCGACGAGGCAAGGAGCTGCTCGTTCCAGCCAGGTGATGAGGGTGGTATGATGTCGGCGTCGACGGCCATTGCCGCTCGGGCCATGACCTCCTCTAGCTGGGCAATGTCCGCGTCGGTCGTCTGTGTCATCGTCGGTACTGTCTTCCCGTCTGTGCTGTCGGTCTGGGTGCCAGAATGTCGGGTCGTGGGCCAGAAGAGTACGTATATCGACCCTAGTACGTACGATATCCGTCGCTCCCGCCCCAGGACCTTTTCAGCTTCCTCCGGTGGCAGCCCTAGGGTGAGGTAAGTCCCACCAGTTCTTTCAGGATTCAAAAATAGCCACCGACAAAAGAATAAATTCACAAAAAATTGATTAGAGATTTTTTCATAAAATAGTGTAAGATGAGGGAAAAGGGTGCAAAATTGATAAGGGACCAAAAAGGAATTGTACCCCTGGTGGGACTCGAACCCACAATCCCCGGCTTAGGAGGCCGATGCCTTATCCATTAGGCCACAGGGGCTGTATTGTGTTAGACAAAATTGTGCGCCGCTCGCAAGCTAGGCCTCATTTTTAGATTTGTCATGTTTGCAGTCCGTTTGAAATTATTTATGCATTAATTATTCATGGTTTTTTTTTAAAGCTTAATTAAGATCTAACATTACTGACCAGTTAGAAAGCTCTTCGACCGCTAGTGTTAATGAATACAAATCTGTCAGGTTCAGATTTTGAATATGGTAGTGGATAAACCAAAACTATTATACAGAAAAAACTACAGGGTGACTTGTAAATTTGCCGTATTCCTTCTAGGACGTGATAGTGTGACCCATTTGCAACATTTAAGCACCCCAGAAACCCAAGGCAAAAATGTATGGGATACGAAAAACCCAATTTTTATGTATTTTTGAAAATTTCCCAGAATTTGCCAGTAAATATCACTTTTCTCTAAACTCTCAAATTGAACGGCCTTCATTGCTACAATGCCATGATGATGGCCACATCGAAAAGTTTATTAAAATATTAGGTACCCAATGGAATCGCAATAAGGGCTATTCATTTTGAGAGTAGAGCAAAGTGATATTTAGTGACGAATTCTGGGAAATTTTCAATAATACATAAAAATTGGGTTTTCTCGAATATCATACGTTTTTGCCTAGGGTTTATAAGGTACTTAATTGTTGCAAATGGGTTACACTATCACGTCCCAGAAGGGATACGTCAAATTATTACAAGTAACCCTGTAGTTTTTAGGGTTCCGTACACAAAGGGTAAAAACGGAACCCTATTACTAAGACTTCGCTGTCCGTCCGTCCGTCTGTCACCAGGCTGCATCTCATGAATTGTGATAGTTCAAATTTGAAATTATTTTCACAGATGATGTATTTCTGTTGCCAATATAACAACAAATACTAAAAACAGAATAAAATAAATATTTAAGGGGGGCTCCTCCCATACAACAGACATGATTTTTTTTGCCGTTTTTATAGATAATGGTACGGAACTCTACGTGCGCGATTCCGACTCGCACTTGGCCGGTTTTCTTATTCGGATTTAATTCTCATTTAGGAAATTGTCCACATGCTGTCAAGCAGTAGTGTACAAATATTATTTTTTTCAACAAAAACAAATAATTGTAACGTATCAAATTAGGTTATTCCAGGTATGTCGTACTAATTTTGGGGTTACTATGCTGATATTTTTTAAATTTGCAGCGTTTTTTCAGTCTAGTTGCCATTAGTTGTAGTTCATTTTTTAGTTATGTCATTATAAATATTATGTATGTCTTCTCCAGCAATCGTGCCAGTCCTCCTCGAAGCCCTACAGGACCCGTCCAACAGGACATCAGCGTGCCTCCAGACGTTACTGGACACGAAGTTCGTGCACTTCATAGACGCGCCGTCGCTCGCGCTGATCATGCCGGTCGTGCAGCGCGCCTTCCTCGACCGCAGCACCGAGACCCGCAAGATGGCGGCGCAGATCATCGGCAACATGTACTCGCTGACGGACCAGAAGGATCTCATGCCGTACCTGCCCAATATCATGCCGGGGCTGAAGAGCTCGCTGCTTGATCCTGTGCCTGAGGTTTGTCAAACATTTAACATGTATACTGTTTTTATATTGGTAGGTGTGCCTTTTGTTTAAAGTCTCTCACGTACACACACGTTTACGTCAACTCAGTGTGTGTAAAAACTAATCGCGTGTTTTGAACTTTTCAACAAATTATTATTGTTATATTTTAAAAAATGCGTAATTTTTTTGTCTACTTGTATTTCTATACGCCTGGCAGATAATTAAAAAAATACTTTCATAATACCATAACAAGTGGCCGTTCTTTATATCATACCCATTAGCTAGCATACTACATAGCCATTTCATATTCTAGGTGCGTTCAGTATCAGCCCGCGCTCTCGGCGCCATGGTGAAGGGCATGGGCGAGAGTAGCTTCGAGGAGCTTCTCCCGTGGCTCATGCACACGCTCACGTCCGAGTCCAGCTCGGTGGACCGCTCAGGCGCCGCGCAGGGCCTGTCCGAGGTCGTCGCCGGCCTGGGAGTGCACAAGCTGCACAAGATCATGCCTGGTGAGTCACACAACACAATTTGGTGCGTTATTTTGAACTGTACGGCAAAAAGATAGGTGTATAGGCAAAAATAATCTGCTTTCCACTACACTTGTAGAAGTTAAGATTCGATTTAGATTGGCGAGTACGGAAACAAGCGTCTTTGATGGTGTTTATTGGCAACTAACTTTACAGCATATAACACGGTCGGCGGTAATGGTGACTATAGATAGTGCAATCCACGACGACGCGGCCCACTCAGCTCCGCTCCGTACTAAAGAACAGCTTACAGTACAGTCGCCGCGGACTGGGGCGCGTCGTCGTGGATTGCACTATCTGTAGCTACTTACTAATATTATTAAACGTAGACTGTATATTTGTTTGCACAACTTAAATACTTATTCAAATTTAATCCAACAATGCTGTTAATATAATTTTTTATTGTGTTCGTAATAAGTCCACACGAAGAGTCATGTCAAAAACTCGACTATTTACTCACTATCTCTATCCACAGACATAATCGCGACAGCCGAGCGAACAGACATCGCGCCACACGTGAAAGACGGTTACATCATGATGTTCATCTACATGCCGGGAGCCTTCACCGACGAGTTCCTGCCCTACATCGGGCAGATCATCAACCCCATCCTGAAAGCACTGGCCGACGAGAACGAATACGTCAGAGAAACCGCCTTGAAAGCCGGCCAGAGGATTGTGAACCTCTATGCTGAATCAGCCATAACTCTACTTCTACCAGAGTTAGAAAAAGGACTCTTTGATGACAACTGGCGTATCAGATACAGCTCAGTACAACTACTAGGTGATCTTTTATACCGTATTTCCGGTGTTTCTGGTAAGATGAGCACGGAAACGGCTTCTGAAGACGATAACTTTGGCACGGAGCACTCGCATAAGGCGATCATCAACGCGCTCGGTCCGGAGAGGAGGAACAGAGTGTTGGCTGGCCTGTACATGGGCCGCAGCGACGTCGCGCTC
Source organism: Xanthia togata (assembly GCA_963853775.1). Lineage (NCBI taxonomy): Eukaryota > Metazoa > Arthropoda > Insecta > Lepidoptera > Noctuidae > Xanthia > Xanthia togata. Next base: position 1,514,332 of record OY970802.1, on the reverse strand, counting down.
ATGGTGCGCCAGGCGGCGCTGCACGTGTGGAAGGTACGGCTATACGCGTTACGTTATCGAGGGTGTTACTGTTTGAAGTTATACTTTGGGTAGAAAAATCAGCTTGATGATGGGAACAATAATTTTAAATATAATATTAATTAAAGAATTTTAGCCGTCCCGATTTGCGCTCAGCAATTTCAGTAAATCAATAATTATGGTATTCTTTAAACCAAGGCGAGGTATTCAGATGAAGGAGTTAGCTCAAAAGGTAATCTTTATCTGTCCGAGGATTCTAAGTAACTTAGTTTGCTACTTTTCTAATGCATTCTCCTTAATCATGGCGTGTATCCGTCAGGTGGTAGTGACCAACACGCCCAAGACCCTGCGCGAGATCCTGCCGACGCTGTTCGGCCTGCTGCTGGGCTGCCTGGCCTCCACCAGCTACGACAAGCGCCAGGTGGCCGCCAGGACTCTCGGGGACCTCGTGCGCAAGGTAACGTTTGACCTGAAAATCCTCTACACTTTACTTCGATTCATAATTTACGTTCCATTTTTTTGTATTGCACATTTCTTTCTCTTTCGGGGCTCCTGACCTCAATCTCACTTCATCAGGCGAAATTGAGGTCGAAAGCTTTCCGCCAAAAGCGATGGATGAGGTCTTTGACGAAACGAGCGTGCTCAGAAGATGCCTATTCACTCTTGCTTTGAAAGCAGACGCGTTATACGAGTATGTGGAAAGGAACACAAACGCTGGCGAGAGAGAGTTCCACTTTGGCCGTACGCATAAAACATCATTTAGTCAATTATATAATAAAAAAGTCTTTAAAAATTGTTTGTGTTAAAAATTGAGTTAGTTGTTCCGAAACTGAATGGACGAAGATTTTATTGGCATGTCAGAAGTTCTGTGAGAGGGATTCATGAAAATATATAGGTATTAATAATAATTTTTAACCTCAACTATAATTATTTCTTTTACGTGTCGTTAATTAGTTTGTATGTATTGTATAACGGGTGGTGGTGTCCTCAAGTCCACTTCCAGGCGCATATTGGTTGTAATTGGTTTATAACCGTTTTAATTAAACTGATTGAATTATGTTTTACCTACAGCTGGGCGAGCGCGTGCTACCAGAGATCGTGCCGATCCTGGAGCGAGGCCTGCGCTCGGACCGCGCGGACCAGCGCCAGGGCGTGTGCATCGGGCTCGGGGAGATCCTCGCCTCCACCTCCAGGGATGCCGTGCTCAGCTTCGCAGATGGACTGGTGAGGATACGAGGCAGGCTTAGGCCCACTCGCAACACAAATTACCTACGCATTTAAAACATCGTTCTGTTTCTGTCAATCGTTTAAAGATTAAAGAGACAGAGTGATGTTTTAAATATGTTTATATGTGATTTGTGATGAGAGTGGGCCTTGGACACTCTCCTCTTACCTTGTTTGGACCTCGCTCTTGTGCATGCATGTCAAATAATATACAGGGTGTTTGGCGCATGGACCGACACAATTTTTTGGGGAGTTGAGAGGGTCATTTGCGAAGTTTCACCCAAAGATCCCATGTCCTAAGTGTCACGGTTAATAAGATATGATTTTTTTAGATTTTTTCCAAAAATTATGAACATAGTTTTATTTAAGAAAGTTCTTTATTTATTTAGAATAAGAATACATTGCAGAATACAATAAAAGTTATTTCGTGCAATTAGAACAATAAACAAAAAAGTAATGACTATTTAAAGGCGAGATTTCGGGTAATTTTGTGAAAAAAACAAAAAAAAACATCTCAATAACCGTGACACTTAGGACATGGGGTCTTTGGGTGAAACCTCCCAAATGACGCTCCCAATCCCCCAAATAATTGTGTCGGTCCATGCGCCAAACACCCTGTATATAGTATTCGACGCAAGTGATCAGTAGCACAATTAGCACAATCAGCCGTAACGTCGTCACTGCTGGGACACAGACCTTCTCTTTGTGAGAGTGATTACTAATAAAAATCTTTGTTTTAGACCACATGATCCATAATGGAAAAAAAACATACAACAAAAAGGCAAAACACATACATAAACTGACGCCATTCTTCTCATACACAATAAATTTCAATAATACATTTACGTGGCCATTTCCAACCACCGTTTATAGGTATTGGTAGCTGTTTCTACACTTACCAACCCTGGACATGAATGTGCCTCTTGAATTAGCCTCTGTGTTTAACTGTCGATTGGTTTAGTCTGGTCTATGAGGAGCGTTTAAGAGCGTATAAACAGAAAGTGGGCAACGTCGCAAATAGCTATAAAATATTTCGCTGTTTTGATTAATTTGGCGATATTACCGTATGTAAATAAGAAATATGGCTAACTAGTTAGATATATTACTAGATATTGATTATGAAATTCAATTTAGTTTTAGATGTAAAAAAGTATTTGGAAACTATCCTATTTACTTTTTTATGCCTAAAACGCTTACAACATCAAATTCAGTGTTATAATTGCAATTCATTATTAATGTTCTAGTTCCCTAGTTAGCCATATTTCTTATTTTATTTCCATACAGTAATATTGCCAAATTAATCAAAACGGGTAAATATTTGACAGCTATTTGCGACGTGGGCAACTTTTTGGATGAACGCTCTCAATAATCTTATCCAGTCGTAGTCTAATTACACTACCACCCACACCCCAGGTACCAACAGTCCGCACAGCGCTCTGCGATCCCTTACCAGAAGTGCGCATGGCGGCAGCACGAACGTTCGACAGTCTGCACGCCACCATCGGCAACAAGGCGCTGGACGACATCCTGCCGCAGATGCTGGATGGGCTCAAGGATCCCGACCCTGACATCGCTGACGCCACGCTTGATGGACTTAAACAGGTATTTTGAGAAAAAAAAATCTATTGAGTATAGGTTCAGTAGCAAGCAATTGCTACGGGCCCCGCGTATCCAAACCCCCGGTGAGGTGCTAGAAAATTTAGATCTCGCTGCGCTCGCTCTTGCATCTTTTCCTGCAAGTCTCTCTTTATTCGTAAAGTTTTTTGAATAAGCTATTTCAATATAAATAGTGAATAGGTCACCTAACCTATCGGAGGTTCAAAAAAAAAAATCGAAGCCCACCATCCGAACCAAAGGGCGTTGTACCACTGACTAGTACCCTAATAAAGAACATATTAAACGTCTGGGAAGAAACACAAGATACCATAAGAATATTTTGCGACCTCTCGAAGGCGTTTGATTGCGTAGACCATGAGACACTTCTGCTGAAACTGGAGCACTATGGGATTAGGAATTCAGCTCTTGATTTGCTAAGATTATACCTGAAAGATAGAAAGGTTAAAGTTCAAGTCAGCGACACAAACTCATGTAGGGTCTGAAATGGTAATGGGCGTTCCTCATGGTTCGATATTGCGTCCATTCCCTCTTTATCGTTCATATTCATCCCAATTACTTCAAAATCAACCGAAGGTTGTGTTATTTGCAGATGACACATCATTGATCTTTAAAATAAACCGACGGTCACAAAATCTTGATGACGTGAATAGCTCTATTGTTCAGGTCCAAGATTGGTTTAAGGTAAATAATTGGATACTAAATTTTAAAAAAAATACAAATGCAATAGATTTAATTTACCTAATGTAATGTAGAAGTAGCGAATGTGTCATCATATTGAATGGAGAAAAACTGGAATTTATTAATCAAACGGTTTTTCTGGGAATCACACTAGACGAGAAATTACCATAGGGACCTCATATAACATCTCTTGCGGGGCGGCTAAGTTCGGCCGCTTATGCTGTTGATAATACAGTTAGCAGGTGTAGAAACCGTGCGTTTAGTCTATTTTAGCTACTTCCACAGTATTATGTCGTATGGAAATTTTACTGTGGGGTTGGGCTGCTGACATTGAGTCCATCTATATATTTTCCCCCAAATTTGTTTTTTAGTGTTTGTTCCTTTGCTTGCGTCATATGTACCGCAAATAAACGTATTTTCTTTCTTTTCTTTTTCATCTTTATTTTACAAAAGAGAGCTGTCAGAGCCATTTATAATCTACGTCGTCGCGAATCTCTCAGGGAACTATTTAAAAAGATTAATATTATGATAGACAAGGTACCCTCTTGTCAATTCTATTATTTAAAAAAATTGTATGTGTAAAAGGTAACAGTCCGATTTTAGGGTTGCATACCTCAAAATGAAAAATTTAAACCCATATAGGATGACTTCGTTGTCTGTCAAGACCCTATTTTCCGGAACGCGTGGAGGCATCAAGTTGAAATAGATATACAAGACTTGAGATCTACGGTCCCTTGAATCTTGTAACGAAAATGAAACTTAAAAGTCAACGAAATAAAAAAAATAAGGTCATTTATGCCGCATATTTTGACACTCGCAAATAAACCAAAGCCTAATTTACTTATATTATCCCGTCGGCCCAGCAACATGAAGTTTGGCGAGAAGCCAGGTCAAGTAAAGAGAAAAATCCGGAAATTGGTAATTTATAGTTATTATTATGAACTGCAAAGTGAAGTTTGTTCTTCAATCTGGGATCAAAAATTCATAGGGCCCTCTTTTTTTTTTTTTTCTTGTTTGGGAATACGTCAAATGACTTCTCCCGCTCTGGGTGGAGCGGGAGGGTGTGTCAGACTCTTACTGACTAAAACCCACCCGTGTTCCTTCTGTTGCCTGTGCAATGCCAGGGGCCCACGGTGTCCCTTAATAGGTAATAGGTAATACGGGCTGGTTTCCGCAACTCCACGTCAAAGCGCGTATTTTGCGTACAGGTGGGAAACATCGGTTATTCAATCCACCCCAGCTCCTCAAAGAATGCCAGCAACGCCTTGGTATTATTGGCAATCTCGCGTAGGGTACCTGGGTTACCGAAGTACTTTGCCCTGTAAGTGGCGACCACCGGGTAGTTTAACAGCACATGAGCTGCTGTCTCGTCGTCCTCCATGCAGGCTCTGCAGAGCGGACTGTTTGTGACTCCTATGACAAAGAGGTGTTTATTAAATGACCCATGGCCAGTAATAGCTGCTGTAACCACACGCAGCTGTTGTTTAGTTAGTCGAAGAACCTTTTTCGTGAGGCGGCCATCGATTGAAGGTAGTGCCTCCTTAGCCTGTCTGCACTCGCCTTGGTCCGACCATAGTTTCTGATGCTGATCCCTAGTTCGTTTCCTTACCAGAGTGCGTAGGTAACCGAAGGGGAGTGGCACGATGGGTTCGGGCCCCACTGGTGTCAGCCTCGATCCCCTTCTGGCAAGTTCATCTGCAGCATCGTTCCCCAGCGAACCGCTGTGTCCTTTGATCCATTGAATGGTTATTTTGTTGAGGTCACCCACCTGGTTAAGGCGCTGGTGGCACTCGTATATAAGTCCAGAGTCCACAGTGTGACTGTTCAGCGCTTGCAGAACAGCCATGCTGTCTGAGAGTATGCGTATCGAGTGGTCCTTAACTTCCCTAGCCAGAATAGCCGAAGCGGCAAGAGAAATACCCATGCATTCGGCCTGGAATACCGTGTTAAGGACACCCAATGGTGTAGCTATGTGGATGTTGAGGTCCTCCGAGAAGACTCCAGCACCTGTACCACTACCTGTTTTGGATCCATCCGTGAAGATGCGCAGCTCTGTTGGGCGCAAGCCCTCACATCGGCGATCCTCGTGAAGTTGGATTCTGTATTTTTTATCAAAGATAAATTGTTTGGGTACCCGGTCATTTATGGCTTTCGTAATGGGGAACTCCTTGCAGAGTCCCTCAAGCAGCGTGGTGTGTTGTGTATATCTCTTACCCCAGAGATTTGCTGCGTTTAGGCGTACTGCCGCCATCGACGCTTCTTGCTGTATAAACAGGTGCAGCGGTGGTAGTCCCACCAAGGCTTCCATTGCAGCAGTCGGAGTAGTCCTCATGCAGCCTGTGGTCGCCATGCAGGCCAGTCTTTGCATGCGTTGTAGTTTGTTGGAGGCTGTAACCAGCTGGGTGCGGGGCCACCAGACCACGGCAGCGTAGGCTATCATGGGGCGTATCACAGCAGTGTACAGCCATAGTATTATTTTGGGGGATAGGCCCCACTTCTTACCTATCATTTTCCTGCACTGCCAGAAGGTGATGCAGGCCCTGTTTAGCTTATTGTCTAAATGACTGCTCCAGTTCAGCTTACTGTCTAATATGACCCCGAGATACTTGACTTGGTTGGCTAACTGAAGCTCTGTTTCGAACAGTTTGGGCAGGCGGAAAGGGCCCATAGCTCGTTTGTGGGTAAACATGACTAGTTCGGTTTTAGTGGGGTTCACCGATAGATCGAATTCCCTGCACCAATTTTCTACAATACGTAGTGCTTGCTGAGTAAGGTTGCAGATCGTTCCCGTCACCTTCCCCGAGACCAGGATTGCGAGGTCATCTGCATATCCTATTGTGTAATACCGAGCGGCGTTGAGTTTGGTGATGAGGTCATTAATCACCAGATTTCATAGAAGAGGGGACAACACCCCTCCCTGGGGGCAGCCTCTGGCTATCATGGCCAGCTGCTGCTCTTCCTCAAGGCGAACCACTCGCTTGCTTAGCATATTCGTAATCCAGTCCGTTAGTACCTGTTCCACTCCATGTCTGGAGAGGGCACTGTTGATACTGGAGAAGTTGGTTTTGTCGAAGGCACCTTCGATGTCTATAAAAGTGCCCAGGCAGGTGCCTTTTTGATGGATCGCTTCCTCTATCTGGCTGACCACCAGATGAAGAGCAGATTCGGTCGACTTACCTGAGCTGTATGCGTGCTGATTACTATGTAGCGGTATTGTTATCAGAGCGCCGTCCCTCAGTTCCCTATCACAAAGCCTTTCCAGAGTCTTTAGTAAAAAGGAGGTCAGGCTTATTGGTCGGTGGTATTTGGCGTCTGTATAATCACCCTTACCTGGCTTTGGGATGAATATGACTTTCACTTCCCTCCATCCTTTGGGAACATATCTAAAGGCCAGGCATGCTCTCATTAATGGCACCAATCTTGTTGCAACAGCAGCTCCCCCCCACTGTAATAAGGCGGGGAACACACCGTCTGGACCAGCTGCCTTAAAAGGATGGAAGCTCCGGATGGCCCATTGGATTTTCTTCAACGTGATCACCATGTGTGTGTAGCGCCAATCATTATCTGATGGTGTTTGAGTTTCATCATGCCAGTCAATTACCTGCGCGAAGACGCAACCTGGGAAGTGAGTTTCAATTAGGACGCGTCTTGTTTCTTCAGGTGACGTCGTGAATGTGTTATCCGGTTTGCGAAGGGTGGTGGGCCCAGGAGTATACTGTTGCGCCAGCACCTTCCTTACCCGGTTTGCATACTGACAGGATTCAATGCTGCGCCATCCCGAGGTGCTTCTGAATCTGATGCATTTTTTGTAGCTGGATTTGGCCGCATAGTATTTATCCCAGTCCTCATCCGCACATGTGTTCATAACTCTATTCAGAGCAGTTCTTACCTTGCTACGCTTGCGTTCCAGATCCGCGCCCCACCAGGGTTGATTACCCGGTGTATTCCGCGGTGTGGTCTCTGGACATGCAGTCTGATAGCTGTCTATGATTGATTTAGTAAGATGGCTTACTTGTACTTCAATCTGTGTCGTGTCCGTCCATGTCGACGGGTTGTTTATTTTCGCAAGCTTGCAGTCAAGGTTGCGTGTGTAGGTGGCTCGATCCGTGTTACGCGGGTGGCGCCGTGGCGTTGTAGGGGGCACACAGATCTGGATGTCGAAGCGGATCCATCTGTGGTCAGAGCAGGAGGCCTCTTTGGATACCTGCCAACCGGTGATGATTTCCGCCGCGCTCTCTGTTGCCAGAGTGAGATCAATGATTGTGCGGCTTCGCCTGGTTACGAAAGTTGGTTCGGAGCCAGTGTTTAGTAGGGATAGGTTAGTCGAGAATAAGTAGTCAACCAAGGCCTTACCCCTCTCATTTTGCGTGTCCATACCCCACAGTTGGTGGTGTGCATTTGCGTCGGCCCCGATGACGACCTCGAACCCACAATTCTCGCAATGGCTCACGAGACGGGCGAGGTCGTGGGGAGGCGGCGCCTCCGCCTCGGGCATGTAGGCCGAGACAAAAACTATCACCACCTCCATAGCATCGTCGCGCTGTATAAGCAGCTTAACTGCAGAGACATCTCTGCAACAGAAGTCAGTTAAGAGCTGTGTTTTAAGGTTACCTGTGACATAGATGCACGATCTGGGGTGTTCGTGATCTGAGGTGAATAGGAGCTTACCGCCAAGATTGGAGAGTCCTTGTATGCGGCCAGCCCTAATCCACGGCTCCTGGATTAAGGCAATGGCCGTGTGTTGTACCTCCAGCCACTTGCGAAGCTGAGCCGTCTCGGTCTGACTGTGGTGGAGGTTTGCCTGGAGGACTTTACAGGCCGACGAAGGGGACGCCATCGCTGGTCGAACCCTCTTCATCCCCCCCAAGTCTAAGCCCAGCAAATAGGTCGTCCTCGTCAAAGCCGTCCTCCCCCGGGCCCGAAGCCGGGGACAGGATCATGTCGTCCAGCTCCTCGCCCGATGAGGGGACGGCACCCACGGTGGCGGCGGCAGGGGCGGCTGACTCTGCAGCAGCAGGTTCAGCCGCGGATGCTTCCGGGTTGTTTGAGGGGGGAGTTGACTCCCCTGCAGGAGCCTGCGGCAGTTCCAGCGCCTCGCAGACGGTTCGCGTGGCGGGATCCCAACCCTGTGGCACGTCTGTGAACCTACCGTTCCGACCCTGGAACTTCACGTACACCGCCCCTAGACCAATAGAGAGGCGGCGTCCGACCTCCATCAGAGTCGGGTCCACTGGTACACCGACCACTACGAACCACGCCGAGGCTTGTTTATCAGCGTGCAGCAGTACCCACCTCTTGATGTCCACCCAAGGGTTCTGGTTGCTCAGAGCACGGCCAATATTGGTCGACTCACCGTAGACCCCCTGCTCATCCGGAACCACGATGCCACACCGTGCACGCTTCTGAATTTCCGACTGGCTCACGACGACTAGCGAGGTGCTAGTTGAGAGAGCCAGACCGGAGACTGTCTTCCTTAGCCAGGCTAAGGTGTGGTCGTTACCGCACCACAGTTTGATGACCCCCCTGGCGAACAGCGGCTTGGCGTTGAAGGTTGGTCCTGGGGTGTCATGTATAGGGGAGCAGGCCTCCATGATGATCTGCTTCTGGATAGCAGCGAGTACCTGGTCCGATACGTCCTTGCTGAGGATCCCCGTGCGGTCGCAGGTGATCGCGACGTCTAGGGTTGCGCTGGCAGCTTGGGCGTAGCTTCTTTGGCCGACCTTATTGGATTGATCAAGACGCGGCCGCTTATGTTCTCCACGAGGTGATAAGGTCTCGTTGAGAGCTCGCTTGGCCGCGGCCTGATCCTTCCAATCAGGTCGCTGGGTACTTTTATCTTCAGCTGGTTTCTCGGGAGCGCTGGTTGACGGTTGACTAGGGAAGTGCAAGCACCTCCCTTGGGAGTCTCATTGGCTTTCGCCTCCTCTCCACATGCTGAATCTTTAACAGGCCTTAAAATATCCATGTTATAGTTTGAAAATTTAATTCATCTCTCTGGCTCCCACCCTCCATGGAGCCCGCAACTGGGAACGTCTTACTATTAAGATCGTTAGGACTACCAGAGAGATATAGGGGCGCAAGGCTGGTTTACAGTGCGACATCGGGTGCTTGATCGGGCTGGCGTAGGGGGTTGAAAGGCCCACCCCCAACGAACTGATCAACCCTCACTTACACCGTCAGCATGACCTTTACCTACCGCTTCGGCTGTCCGAGGACGACCTCAGCGGACCTCACGCACCTCGCCTGTGGCCCTCTGACGGGACACTGTGGCCATTTCCCTACCCCTGGCTATTGGGTAGGGCCACCGTTTCGCTTGAAATCGGGACCAAAGGGGGCGTGTTGCCTTACGGAAACATTACAGCCAGAGCCGCTCGGCTCAACCCCCCAGGACTCCTTCATCCCCGCTCACGGCGCTCAACTGCGCAGGTCCTAGCGCAGGCGACTGTTCTCTCCTACTCGTCATCAGCTCAATTTAGTGACGGCCGAGCCCGCCACCACCCAGTCACAGGGGGTCGCGGTTAGGAGTGGAAATGGAAGGGCGGAATTAGGAGAAGTTGGAATATGGATAGGATAATGTGGGATGGGTTTACGGGATTTGGGGTAGGACGGGAAAGAAAAGAAAGGGATGCGATGACGCCTGGTGGTTTTAGTTACGTCTATTTCTTAAGGAATAAGACCAATAACGGGGTGGCAACCACGGGAAGGTGCATCCGCCAGACTTGCCTTGAGGATCTACACGACTGCTGCGCTCTCCCTCAAGACCCCGCGACCCTACCACCTCTGAAGGAGGTGGCAGGGTAGGCCTGCATCTATACTACCAAGCAAAGCAAAGCGAAGCATGTCGTTGTGCAACCGCGAAAGCATAAATCCTGACCCTCCCCCACGGTGTCCCATATAGGCCGTGTCTTGAAGTAACATTTAGTCTGTATTTCATTCAAATCGGTGCTCTCCAATCTATTAAAAATATTTTTTTAATTGAAAAGTTAAGTTTGCACAGCTTTGAGACGGAACCCTGAGGGAGCGAGTCCTACTCACACCTTATTCGGTTTTTTCAAACAAATAAAACAGGTTTATATGATTTTAAATTCCTTAAATACTAATTATTCATTTTACTATTATTATCACCATTAATTTGTAATACCTACTCAGTGCCGTCATTGACCACGTAATACATATTAACCTACACATTAGAAAGGTGGTTTATGACTTTAAATTGTAATAACTTTTGACAGTGGGCCGATTTTAAATGAATAAAGACTAAATATTAATTCAAGATACGGACTATAACTATATTTCCAATCCCTTAAATCTCTTGAAAAGAAGACACAAAAAAAACAATATTACACGTGTATTTTAAAATCAACCCCTATTTTACATCTTTCGGGGGATGATTTTACAAAAACTCTGATACGCATAATTCTTTAACTCTTATTATAAGCATAAATTTGAATTTTCTTATCCCTAACTTAAGAAATGCTTGGTTTCTGATACAAACTTTCAAACTCGAACTCAAAGCATTTATTTCAATTAAACCATTTACAGGCACTTTTGAATTGTCAAGGAGTCAGTCAGTCAGAAATATGAATCTAGTTGCCCATTCCAAAGCGTAGGTTCCTATGGAGAAGAACGGGCAAGAAACTCCACGGACACTCTTTTAAAAATTATATTCTTACAAAATCTTGTTTACATCATTCATATTGAAATTATACATGTGAGAACAATGTAGAAAGACGTGTACGTAAAAAGCGTCCGTAATAAAAAATAAAAATAAAAATACAATTCAAAAATTAAAATAAGCCGTGGCAGATAAGAGATGACCAGTCCCTACTGATGGCGCCCGTTCGTTTCATCCCTTATATCACCCCCTTCAGGGTTATTTTTGAGACAAAAAGTACCCTATGTAAGGCTCCAGGACGCCATCTATATCCTTGCCAAATTTTATCAAAATCCGTTTAGTGGTTTAGCCGTGAAAAGGTACACACACAGACAGACAGACAGAGTTACTTTCGAATTTATAATATTAGTATGGATTAAATGAAAGAAAATATAAAACTCATATTAAAAGTACATTTAAAAAGTAAACAAGCATATTAAAACACTGCCTGACTGCGCGACAGTAGGTTAAATATTATTCTTTTTTTTTTCTCGTTTTGTTTCTTATATAAATTCTCTATTATAATAAATTCTCGTATAAATTCAAATGGTTAACTTGACCAAAAATATTTTTTTGTACGCCATAAAAGGCAAAACATGCAAAACATCCTGATCGTGAATGTTATTTCAAGACCGTGCAAATCTATTGTAGTACTCATGTTTTACAAAAAATAAATATCTTATCTTACAAATTAGAGGATTATATCCAAGAAAAAAAAATGCTTGGAAATATGCTGGCCCTGCTCCATAGGAGAATTTAGAGTTTAGACAAAATCAAACTGGTTGCAAATTAAATTGTATAATATATTTTTTTATAACATTGATTTTACATTCTGTGATTACTTGAATTCGCACACTGACTTATTAGTATTACTTGTTAAAATGTTAGGTATAATTGTATAATTTTTGTAAATATGTGAGTACCATTGCTTCATTTTTTATTATAAGTATCGTGGTATTTAATTTTATTCTAGGTGCATCATCGTCTTCACATATAACTAATGTACCTATACAAAATATTGTACAACATTTTAAAAGAGTAACGGTGGAGTTTCGTGCCCATTCTTCTCCTTGCGAAAACTACTTCTTTGTGGAAGGGGTGACTATTCTATTTTTGTAAATTTTGACGTTCAAAAGTGCCCTTTTTTGTGCCTGATTGAAATAAATTAGAAGGTCTTTACTCCAAAATTATTATTCCAGCAATGACAAGCCCCAAACGAGAATCCTGGATCCGCCACTGTATCTATTTGACTGTTTAGGAACAGGAACAGAACCTATTTGTCTAGAAACATTCATTTCAAACATCTAGCTAGGGGCTCTCCCTAGCTAGATTTTGGTACAGGCTCCGCGTTGGTTTAATCCGGCACTGACTTCCATTATTGTTGGTTGTTGATACTGAAAATGCCCTCGAGTCTCACTAAAACATATCGTTTGATTTAGTTTGAATGAGGAATGGATCAAGTTGACATATATTTTTTTAAACAACTAAGAATATTGTGTCCGTCGGCTTGGTAGAATCCATTTACTGTTTTGTTTATTTTACACTTGGAGAGATTAAGTTTGAGTCGTTTTAATACACACAAAACTTGCTTAGTAGCTAATATGTATAGTTTATGAAACTGTTACATAATAGAGGTTACGGTAGTATTATTTGTTTTAAAATATGAACTTTGCGATATGAGTTTAGATAGAGAGGTTAACTCGTCGGCGTTGAGAATATTCAGTAGCCCGACCCCGTCCCGCAGATCATGGCCATCAAGTCCCGCGCCGTGCTGCCGTACCTCGTGCCCGTGCTGACGGGCGGCGGCGCCGTGGACACGCGCGCGCTGTCGGCGCTGGCGGCGGCGGCGGGCGGCGCGCTGGCCCGCCACCTGCCGCGCGTGCTGCCGGCGCTGCTGGGCGCGCTGGCGGCGGGCGGCGCGGCCGAGCTGGACCACTGCCGCGACGCGCTGCTGCCCGTCGTGGACCCGCCCGGCGTCCGCAGGTCGGTGCTCCGGTTCGATGTTTCTAAACCCGTTCTCGATACTGATTTTCCTACGACGAGTACGAGATTGCAGTTCGGCAATCTATACGTGTTCGAAGAACTTTCTACAAATTTGGTCTAATTTCCTTGCAAAGTAATAAGATGATGCGTAACATTAAACTGTGCTTTAATTTTGTAAGATCGGTAACGGGGGCGACGGGTTCAAACGACCCGATCCCTACCGACTTCGCTTCGGAAATTCAGAACACAACCACTCTATAGTCATTGATTAATCACACTATGAGTATTTAATACACCTCTAGATTTATTTAATAGCATCTGGATTTGGTCGCGATTTGCAAAAAGCAATAACATTGAACTTGCCTGGGACTTGAACACGATATCTGCGTGTCACTAACTAAATACGCACAAAATAGGACAACATGTATTATCACAGTTCGATACGAGCATATCAATATTCAACTGGAATCAAATCAGACGCTCGAACAAATATTAAGCTGATATAAGACGGTCAAATGAAACCAAAATGGAATGGAATGCACTCCAGTGAATTTCCATTTTGATTTCATTCGACAAGACGCTAACGTTCACACGACACCGACAAAACTACTAAGAAAATATTGATCTGCTCATTTCATTACATTTTTAGATCATTCGAAACGCGAGTGGAAGATAGTGAATGACGAAATCCAACATCGTTGAATTGGTTCATTAATTAATTAATTTTGTATTCCGACATAAATGAACAAAAAGTAAAGCGCCTGATATCAGCTTAAGATGAAAAGTGAATTGTAGTGATGTGAACACCAACTGTAAACTATCACTGATCGGCCCTGCTCATCGCCCGCATTGAAAATTATAGTGAAAAGTCCCACGCACTGACCTTCTAACTGATTCTACAAACAAATAAATTCTTTCACAGCATTATCGACACCCTCTTGGAAACAATCCGCACGACAGAAGGCGAGAAGCACTGCGCGGCCGCGTCGCTCCTGTGCGCGTTCGTGACGCACACGCGCGCCGACCTGGCGCCGCACGTGCCGCAGCTCATCCGCGGCCTCATCCTCCTGTTCGGCGACAGCGACCGCGACGTGCTCCTGATGGCCTGGGAGGCTCTGGGCGCGCTCGCCAAGTCGCTGGACCCGGAGAGGCAGATCGCGCACGTGTCCGATGTGAGACAGGCGGTCAGGTATGCGACCGCGGACCTGAAGCCCGATGAGCTGCTGCCTGGCTTCTGTTTGCCTAAGGTGAGGATTTTTAGGTGTAGATGCAATCTGAAAATAATGCTGCAATAGTTCTTGCCACAAATGATAAACCAACCTCAACAGCTATAAACCATAGGCTAGTTGTTCGTTTTTGTGAAACCAATTATCCCTAATGTACGTTGTGGTTTATATTCCTGAAAATATGAATATTTCAGCGAGATAATCTCTAAAATCATTTTTTTATTTTTGCTCATAATCATTCTACAATACAAAATTCATAAAGTATTTTTCTTTTTGTAAACCAAACAAGAAAAAAAGTTTTAGGCTATAAAACGCCAGCTTTTTTTTTCTCATTTATGTATTAAATACTAGCTGCGCCCCGCGGTTTCCAAGCATAAATCTCGATCCCGTAAGAATATCGAGATAAAGGTATCCTATGTCCTAACCCAGCTCATGGTCTACCCTTGTGCCAAATTTCATACATTTCAAACAAACTCACTTTTTCATTTTATAATATTAGTTAGGATACTTTATTGTACACCAGAGAAATACATAACAAAACTCATTGTACAGGGTCTAGCACCAATCCTGCCCCTGTTCCGTGAGTCCATCCTCAACGGTCTGCCGGAGGACAAGGAGAACGCGGCGCTGATGCTGGGCGAGATCATCAAGCTGACGTCGGCCGCCGCCATCCAGCCCTCCGTCGTGCACATCACCGGGCCGCTCATCAGGATCCTGGGAGACCGGTTCAACTCCAGCGTGAAGGCGGCCGTGCTGGAGACTTTAGCTACTTTGTTGACGAAGGTAACTTTTTGTTTATGTTATGGATAGCGATATTCAACACCACAGCGTTTTTGAGCTCGTTCCAGCGAAGGTGCCTCGTTTACATTGGTTTGCAATTTGCATGATAATAAATACTTCAATGTGAATAATTAACTTATCATTGCAATCTCGCCTGAGTAAATCACTGACACAAAATGAATCTCATCCGCGTTTCCAGGTGGGCGTCATGCTGAAGCAGTTCCTCCCACAACTGCAGACGACGTTCCTCAAAGCCTTGAACGACCCGAACCGTCCCGTGCGCATCAAGGCGTGCCTCGCGCTCTCGCAGCTAGTGGTGATCCACTCGCGCGCAGACCCGCTGTTCCTGGAGATGCACAACACGATGAAGAACATCGAGGACCCGCTCATCAAGGAGACCATGCTGCAAGCTCTGCGCGGCGTCATCACGGCGGGCGGCGACAAGATGACGGCCAGCACGGCGCTGGCGATCCTGCCCACGCTCACGGGCGCCGGCCTGCTGGCGCACGCCGACGACCCGCCGCGCTCGCAGGCGGCCGGCTGCCTGGGCGCGCTGCTGCACTGCCTGCCCGACGCGCAGCAGGACGCCGCGCTGGCGCACCACGTGCTGGGCGCGGCCGACGACGGGCCGCTGGCGCACGGCCGCTCCACCGCGCTCTTCGTGGCGCTCAAGGAGACGCCGGCCGTCGTGTGCCGCGACGAGGAGCGCCTGGAGCGGGCGCTGCTGGCGCTGCTGGCCAGCGAGCGGGTGCCCGTCGCGTGCAACGGCGTGCGCGCCGTGGGCTACCTCATGCGGTATCTCCTGAAGGAGGGGCGGCCGATCCCGCCTGCTATACTGTCGCAGTTTGTTAGAGTGAGTCATATTGTAGATTTTTATAAAATGCTTGTTTTTTTTTTATCTGCTTTAAGCAAACTGCATATTACTCCTTACCTTCCGTATCGTGTCTGTGTTTCGATTTAATACAAACTGCCCACCCCTCAGAGTATGAACCACACGAGTAACGAGGTGAAGCAACTGATGGCGCGCGCGGCGAGCATGCTGGGCCGCGAGGCGCCGCTGGCGGGCCCGGGCCCGGCCGCGGGCCCGGCCGCCGAGCTGCTGCGCGCGCTGCTGCCCGCGCTCGTCAACGGCACCAAGGAGAAGAACACCTACGTGCGTGCCAACGCCGAGATCGCGCTGCGGGCCGTGCTCAGGCTGCCGCACGACGAACAATTCCACTTGGTAAATATGGGTGCGTTCCCACTATGTCGTGACGACAGATTATCGTGTCGTTTAAGGAGACGTGGCTTGTGTATTTAAATGGACTTGTTCACAACAAGACGATACGCTTAACTGTCGTCCACTACTTTCCAACGATAAATTAATCGTCACGACATAGTGGGAACGCGCCCTTATGCTATAATCAGCTGGACAAGAGACATTCATCTAGATTCTAGTATTAGCATGGGCGCCGGAAGGGGGGTGCTAGGGGTGCACTTGCACCTTCCTGGCTTCAAAATATAACCACATTCAGAACTATAGAAATATTATCTGAAAACGCCTAACACAATAATAGAGAACTTAACCTATTCCAGGCGAGAACTTAAACTTTTTGAGCTCGCTCCGCTCGCTCTTGCATTCCACAATCTATGAATTCTAAAGCTTCTGTGCATTAGTCGACTAAGTACCGAACTCTATCAAGCTTGCTTCGCTCACTCTTGCATCCTAATCTATCTTAATTCTTAAGCTTCTTTGTATAAGTCGACGCAGTTAGTCCTCTGTCTGTATGAATGGACAAAATAAAATCTATCCCATTCGAGGCGAGATGGAAAAAATCTCTTATTTTTTTTGTATGAATGGCCAAACGATAACCTAACATATCCGAGGTGAACTGTAAAAATGTTCGCTGAAGATGCACCCCCTGAACTAAACCTGCCGACGCTCATGAATATTAGTGTCAGTGACCGTAGTTCGCTGAATTTTAGGCCAAACCTTTTTGTACTTTGTCCAAGTATTGCACAAGCAATAAATATGTTCAATAATTAGCATTCCCCGAACTGTTGTTAATGTTACACATTAATCGCGCGCCGGACGTGCGAATAATCAGGTACCTACCACAAATTCACGACATCCAAATATTACGATAACAACGCTGAATACTGCTCGGAATAAACATGGTAGCCGCACTTCTAAGAAATAATGATGTAAAGAGAGATTGATATCAGGTTTATCACATGATCTACATAGATAACATGCGGTTTTAATAGCTTCTCAAAGAAGCTTGATAAGATTATGCCCCAACAGAATAAGATGTGAAATAATAACAGGACACATTATGATAACAATCAATCCCTGTGCATAGCATACCTAATGTTTAAATTTTGTAATCTATGTGAAAATAAAATCGTTACACAATATTTTGAAGTCTGGTATTGAAATTCCGTTTCTTCAATATTTATTTATTTAAAAAACATGGAAGACTAACAGCTACATTAACACAAGATGGCAGCAGTGCTACTTCACCAGTACTCTACATTAAATGTTATTAATTGTTTTCTAGTTTATTGTTCGCATGTACATTTGTATGACAATTATTTTGTGTTTTGTGCCAATCAGAAAATATAACTACCAATAAACGATAGAAAGGTAGAAAAGTCAGAAGTGATTGCAATCTGCAGTAATTAATTACTTGTAGCTGAATGTACTGTGTGATCCGCCCCCTTTGGATAGACCATATTTGTCGGTAGTCGATATTTCAATATTTGTATTATACTATGTATTGTGTGTACAGCAATGCATGGCGTTGCTAGAAGAAGGCGCGCGCGAGGCGCTGGGCGACGTGGTGGCGCGCGTGCTGCGCCGGAACATCTCCGACGGCCGCGACGAGGACCTCGACTGCACGCTGCTCACCTGAGCCCTGCACTCCTCGCGCTGATACTACCTACCACTTGTTATCCACTCTCTTCGTTCTGTTAATCCTTGTAAATATCTGCCAGCCACTTCTAAGTGCTGTTATTTTTATAAAAAAATGGAATGAATGTTTTATAAATAATTTGACTAGACTGGAAATATTAATGTTTATATGCTATTATTAATGTTTAGGATCCAAAGTATACTTGCAAGAAAATTTACGTCATGCAGGTAACTGCACACATATATTTTATTGAAAATATCATGCAATGCTAGTATTTTTTTTCTATACATATGTCAAAATTAATGTAAAACTAAATCTAGAGAAATGAAACAATGTAATAGGTCTGTTAGAAATATTTTACTTTAAAAATGCCATTTATCTGCTTTTGTCTGGTAAAGTTCAATAAAAACTAATTACAAATAGGATACATTTGATTTTCGTCATGAATGTCTGAACAATGGTGATCAATAATAGCATTCCATATCTACAGTCAAAACAGGATTTTATATCCAAACATGTCATTGTGTTAAATTATCTGTGTGTAACAGAACATGAATGTATGAAAATGAATAAACAAAACTTAATATAAATATGGGCGTTTGACTTGTGTTATCTTCTGATACACTGTGTTATCAAAATTTCATACTATTCGGCAAGTCTACAGTATGTTGAATAATTAATGTCAGAAATAAATAACTTTTCAAAACTTGTTTTACAATATATACTACAACTAATTAATGGAAATTTGTTCGCTTAGGTACTTATGAATAGGAATGTTATGTAAATGCTTTACTATGTTTTATAATTAATTATACCACAAAGAACTAAATTATAGTTCTTTATCTTTATTTTTCTTAGTAAAACCTCTTTCCTGGACGAGTTCGTTGCACTGCTGGCGGGTCAGCTGAGACAGCTGCAGGCGCTCCAGCTCGTTATCGCTTTCACCAAGCAGCACTAACTCTGGAGGCGCTCCCGAGATGAAATTCACTACCAAGTCATTGTAAAAAGGAGCATCTTCCATCACAAATTTCTTTACTTCCGGGAGGCGATTCAGCGAACATCCTCTGCAAGTCTAAAAAAAAGGCTTATTAATTTATTATTACATAAAATCATGCGCTGTTTTATATCGGTAAGTGGGTGGCGCTGATCTAACCTCAATTCTTGCCGATTTAATGTCGGAATTCTCATAGCCCGCGGTTGTAGCTAAGATAGCACAAATAGCTAATAATATCAGCTTCATTATGGAAGAAGTTAGCTTTCTGACTGTCACTGAACGGAACGAGAAATAAACTGAATTTCAGATTAATTAAAGAATGAATGTAAATGACGTATTGTATCGCGCGCGACTCCACAGACTACATCATAGGGAATAGGGATCACAGAACATTAATACCATAGATAATACACTTTATAATAATACTCAAGATAGGGATACACAGACTACGGGATACTACGCAAAACTTTATGAGCCCTCTGAAGTTAGGCCCGAGTACGTAACCGCGCATGGTACAGTTGAGCGCACAATCATTATTGTAAGATTTAAAAAAAAATCACAGTACATTTGTGCATATCAAAAAGTATTTCGATTTTAGGTATTTTTTACGTGCAGTAAGATATCAGACCAAACAGGTAGGTATTTATTTAAGTAAATTAAAAACTAATATAAAACTTGTGCATTTATTTAATTATGACGGAGCTACACCTTCCATATACATTTCTTCAAACTGGTGCCATACTGACACTTGGCATGTTTGGTCTTTTGCAGCCGCTAAAATTCTCTTTATTGTACTTAAAGAGACACCTGTAGCTGCCGCAGTTCGCTTTTGCACCATTTTCAGGTCATACTGTAGACCGTCTTCAGCTTCCTTTTTCATAAAGTTGAAAACATCAAACACCATTTTACGTGTTTGGCGACGTAGCACATGAAAGCGTCCGCGAGGCATATTTAATTAAACCAAAAAGTTCGATAACAGTAAGAAACCACATTAATAGAACAAACAAATACAATATAACGGTGCCAAAACTTAACAACAACCATAACAGAAACAAATAAAAATAACGAAAACAAATAACAGTAACAAAAATTTGCAATAGCAATGAAAATTAATTGTTGCACTCGACTGTACTTTCGTCTACAAAGCGCCAGTGTTGTGTACGAACGTAGCACTCACACTAAGGCACGGCGCAACGGGACGCGAGCGGTGGTAGGGCGCGGGGCGCGGGGGCCGGTGCCCTCCCCGACGCCCTGATCCGTCCCTCGGATACCTATAATATGCGTACTGCGCAGCCACTAGCGTGCGTCTTCCGAGAGCTCATAAAGTTTTGCGCGAACTAATTATATATATATATATATTTTTTATAGTAAATACGCCGTCATTCTACGCTCGGCACCGGTCGCGGACGGACGTGCGCTGCTGTGTGTTCCTGAGTTCCTGTTTGTGGTTCCTGCTGTGGAATCCTGATATCGTCGTGCAGAGCGACGAACTACGTAGTCAAGGACTACCGACCGCTATTAATTGTCTGTCTTTTTCAAGACACAATTAATAAAGTTTTTCTGTTAACAGAGATAAGTCAAAACGTAGCGCGTCATTGGCCCCTTCTGGGTAAAACCACAGTTTCGTGGTCCTCGGTGGATACCATACGGTGCCAACGAAGCCGAGGGGGTGTTGACCCAATCACACCCGCCGAACCCCTTCAGGGCTAGGCAGTCAGTTGGACGGGTCCCAGTGTTCGGCCTTGGGGGGTCTCCTAGTCGGCATTGGTGACAGTTTTCCTTCAACAGCTACACACCTAGTGTCGGTTGGGTGTGTCTACACCCTTCGCACTAGACTTGTAGGACCCTGTTGCACATTAAGATAGGCAACGGGCAAAAATCAAGCTTAGGGCTCACCCTTAGGCACACAACCTCCCTGCCTATACCCGGCAGGGAGGGTTTTACACATCCCCGGTAGTCCGCCCGGGGAGTTAGGTATAGGGAAAGATAGGAGTTATTTATTCCCAAATTTAAAATCCCCTGTTAGATATGGACGCTGAGGACGCTCTGACAGCGTTCATCAAACTCTTTCAGAGAGTCCTCGATGATGAGCCCCGGCTCAAAACCAAATGGGGTGGGCATTTCGCTGCTTTACAGCGAACCCTCCCTGGTCCCTCTGACCGAAACGTCACTACGTTCAGTGACGCTTTAGACATCCCTGCCGTCGCGCGGGATAGCCCGCTCAGCCCGTCAGTGTCCATGGACACAGACGAGCCCATCCCCACCGCTTCAAAGCGCCCCGTTTCCCCTTACCCGTCAGATGAAGAGGCTAAATTCTCTTCTTCCTCTTCCTCCCATTCCGACGACGACGGTTTCATCCCCGTCCAAGGAAAAGGGATGAAAAGGAAGAACAAGAAGCAGAGCTCCACCCAGGCCAACAAGGTCGTTGCGGTAGAGGACTCTGAGTCGCTCCTCCCTTCCCTAGCCTTACCCGCTACTTGTGCCCCCGTAGCTTCCCCCTCCCCCGCCCCCCGCCCGATAGCGTCAACCTCCGCGCAGGTTGCCCCCACCCCACCTACTTCTGGGCCAAAAAAGGTCCCTCCGCCACCACCCGTGTTCGTACAGGACAAGGGGAAATGGACGGATATCTCAAAATGGTGTTGCGATCAAAAGATCGCATACACCAGCGCCAGGAACACCCAGCAGGGTATTAAAGTTACAGTCCCTACGTCCCGCGACTATAGGGCTTTTACAACGCTACTGAGAGAGAGACGAGTGTCATACCACTCGTTCTCCCTCCCAGAAGAACGTCAGATCCGCGTCGTTATCAAAAGGATCCCGAAGGAAATCCCCCCTTCGGATATCCTAGCCGACCTTCAGTCGCAGAAGATCCCCGTCGATGAGGTCCACCGTATGCACCGCGGCAAACGCGGTGAGGCATACGACATGATCCTCGTTGTTTGCTCCCCGGTAGAGGGTCACCACCCTATATTCCAGTTAAAATCTCTATGTTCCCTCGTGGGTTTCTCTATTGAGAAGCCCTGGAAAAGCGGTGCTATTGGCCAATGCCACCAGTGCCAGCTTTACGGCCACTCGCAACGGAACTGCCACGCAAAACCCAGGTGCGTCAAGTGCCTGGGCGAGCACGGCACTCCCGAGTGCACCCGGCCAAAGGACCACTCCCTATGTCCCGACCCACCCAGCTGTGTCCTCTGCGGGCAAGTAGGCCACCCGGCTAATTACCGCGGCTGCCCAAAAGCCCCCAAATCCACATCCCCCAAACTGACCAAACGTTTCGACGCTCGTCAGCAAAGGGAAGCTCCTTCAGGGTTTAAAGTACCCTCAGCTCAGATGCCCCAGCGACTAAGCCCTCAGAGGCCAAGTCCATGGAATTACCTCCACCACCAGCAAGCTTTCTCAGCCCTGGCCCCCTCTCAACCCATAGGCCCCTCTCAACCCGTACCCTCGTCTCAACCCATACCCCCCTCTCAACCCATACCCCCCTCCCAACCCATTGCCCCTACCCCCCCCCAAACCACCACTATCCCCCGTCTCATGGACCCCCGCATTCGCATCACCGCGCCCCTCGTCAAACCCGCACCTGCTCCAGTAGCATCGCGTCCCCCAACCTCAGCCCCCCCCACAGTCGGCCCTAGCATGGCCTATAACATTATAAGTTCGACTTTTATAGCCTTCCTCTCCCCTCGCGCTATCCAAATGGCCCAGGAAATCCTGGCCGCTCAGGCCGCTGGCGACCTCTTCAGGTTGCAGGCCATCTACAATGCGTATCCCGAGATCACGCAAGCCCTGACCTCCCTCAGCACCCCTACTAGAACCCATAATGTATAACACCATCAATACTAGGTTCAAACCCCGATCCCTCAAGTTAGGTTTTTTCAACGCCAATGGCATTAGAGGCCAACGGGATGAGATCGCGACTTTCCTTCGCGACCATCAAATTGACATCCTCCTTATCCAAGAGTCTTTTCTCAAGCCATGCAACCGCGACCCGTCAATTGCCAACTATCGCATAGTTCGCAATGACAGGACGCGATGTCACTTGGGCGGCACCCTTATTTACTATAAAAAGGATCTATATTGCATCCCAATAGACCCTCCTCCCCTCTCACGATTAGAAGTCTCAATCTGCCGCTTAGGCATGACCGGCCATCAGCCGATCTCACTAGTATCGGTCTACATCCCACCCCTAAATACTTCGGAGAACTTCCAACTCCTCTCAGACGACCTCTCTATCCTACTCGGCATGAATGACTCTGCTATCTTAGCGGGCGATTTCAATGCCAAGCATCCCGCCTGGAATAGTTCCAGAACCTGTACCAGAGGGCGACACCTGTTCGACCTCTCTAATTCTCTCAATTTTGACGTCATCGCCCCGATGACCCCAACTCACTTTCCCCACGTTACCCATCATAACCCCGACGTCATAGACGTGGCGCTCCTTAAGAACGTCGCTCTAAGGTTAGAATCCATAGAAACGGTGCAAGAGCTTAACTCTGACCACCGCCCAGTAGTCATAAAAATGGCCCCCCGCATAGGTCTCCCCGACCCCTCTCAACCCGCTCTCACCAAAAGGGTAACGGACTGGAAGAAAGTAAGCACCCAGCTGAAATCCAACACGTCCACCCAATTGGACGCCATCCCCGACAAATTCGACTCTATCGCGGACACGACGGCCGCGATCGACTTACTCACGGAGCACGTACAATCAGTCCTGAGCGACTGCTCTAGGGAGGTTTCAGCGTCGGGCGACCCTCGCTGGAGCCTGCCGGACGATGTACGCGCGCTGCTGACTGAGAAGAACGCGGCCGTTCGTGCCTACAGCAATTTTCCCTGCTCCGCTAACAAAGCCCATATGCGCTATTTACAGAGAACTGTAAAGACACGCATACAGGAGCTGCGTGACACGGGCTGGGACAAGATGCTCAGCGAACTAGAGCCCACCCACCTGGCATTCTGGGAACTTCAGAGGAAACTCAAGTCCCAGCAAGTGGCCTCCATGCCCCCCCTGACCCGTCCCGACAAGACCATCGCGTTCGAGGACTTAGAAAAGGCTGAATGCCTAGCAGACAGTCTAGAAGCTCAATGCTCCCCTAGCTCGAAACCGGTAGACCAAGCTCACCTCCTAGAGGTCGACGCCGAGGTTGAACGTAGATCCTCTCTCCCTCCCGTTGAAGACCCTGATAGTCCTCTGCCTCCCGTCACTCCAGACGAAGTGCATGACATCATCAAAGGTCTGAAAACCCGCAAAGCCCCCGGCTCAGATGGAATCACCAATAGGGTGATCCAGCTATTCCCTGCCCACCTGATAATGCTATTGGCCACCATCTTCAATGGTGCCCTAAGCAATAACATCTTTCCCCAAGCATGGAAAGAAGCCACGGTCATCGGCATACCGAAGCCCGGCAAGCCCAAGACCGAGCCGTCGAGTTACCGCCCCATCAGTTTGCTCAAGGTACTCGGTAAAGTCTATGAGAGGCTTATTTATAAGCGCCTCAGAGATTTTGCCGAAACCAAGGGCCTCATCCCCAACGAACAGTTTGGATTCCGAACCCAGCACTCTAGCGTGCATCAGGCCCACCGGATTATTGAAAGCATATGCGCTGGCTTCCAGCGCGGCTTGATAACCGGTGCAATATTCTTCGATATAGCGAAAGCGTTCGACAAAGTCTGGCACAACGGCTTATTATATAAGCTCTACAAACTCGGTGTGCCGGACCGTCTCGTGCTCATCTTACGGGACTTTTTGTCAAACCGCACCTTCCGCTACCGTATCGAAGGAGCGATATCCTCCCCTCGTCCTATCCGCGCAGGAGTCCCTCAAGGCTCTGTGCTCTCCCCCCTAATCTTCACGCTTTTCACCAGCGATATCCCAAAGAGTAAAAGGGCGCAGTTGGCTCTGTTCGCAGACGATACGGCCATTTACTACAAGGGAACCAGCACTGACTCGATAGCCCACACTCTCCAGACCTCAGTCGACATGCTCGGCACCTGGTTTAGAAAGTGGAGGATCGAAGTTAACCCGGATAAAAGCCAAGCGATTCTCTTTAGGAAACCGCGCAAAAGGTTCAAACCCCCCCGACCCATCACCATGTTCGGCAAGCCTATCCCTTGGGAGAAGCGAGCCAAATACCTAGGTGTCGTCCTAGATCAGCATCTCACCTTCAGTGAGCACATAAAGCAGGTCCGCTCGCGAGCCGCTTTCGTCCTCGGTAGACTCCACTCTGTCCTGAATGCACGTAGCAAAATGTCACTTAAGTGCAAATTGCGTACGTACACGGCGTGCGTTCGTCCCATCATGACCTATGCGGGAGCCGTATTTGCACACGCAAAACCCCGTCATATTCATAGGATGCAAACGCTCCAAAATAGATTTCTCCGGAAAATCACCGGTGCCCCCTGGTACGTTAGGAACGAGATCCTCCATCTCGACCTAAAGATCCCCACAATCCACCAATTTCTCAAACGCAATTCCAAGCGTTTCTTTGAGTCCGCCGCCAAACATCGCAACCCTCTGGTTGTCGAGGCCGCCAATTATGTCACGAGTAGAATCAGTCAGACCCGCCGCCCAAGGCAAATCCTTACCGACCCAGACGACCCCATAACCCTCCTCCAGGAGAGCAATAGGGCCACAAGTACAGTGCACAAGAAACACAGACACCGACCCGCATTCCGACCTCGCCGCCGAGGTCCTCCGCGATCGCGACCCGCCCGAGTAAATAATACTCCCCACCGACCCTTGCTCGCAGAAGCGCCAGCCCGCGTTTTGCTGAGAAATGTAGTCTTAAATTCCCCGATTAATAATAATGAATCATCTTTGATCCAGCCTGTCCCAACTTGCTGTCCTCCCCCCAGCGACGCCCTAAGCCGAGGTCCGTACCCCACAGGGGGTGCCCTTAGCGAGCGTTCGCCTAGTTTTAATTTAGAATAGTTTTGCCCCTGGCTGGAGGCTTTAAGTTAGTAGCTTAAGGCAGCCGCAGGATTGACCGGTTAAGTAGTCATCACCTCAGAGGTGAGCTACGAGATGCCCTAGACAAAAAAAAAAAAAAAAAAAAATAGTAAATACGAAACAGTACAACCACAACTAAAGTCTGGCAAACGAAAGTAGACACTAATTATTTGAAATCTTAATTTATCTGCCCGATCTTCTGGATTAAAACGGTATGCTGTAGATACCGAAGTTGATTTCATTGAGTAGCAGGTTTCATTGATTTGGACAGCAAACGCAAAAACAACATTGACATATAAAACATGGACTTGGCATACCTACAAGAAAAACGTGCCATACCTACACTTTACTGAGAGGATAAAATGGCGTCTACTAGGGCAGCCCTTATCGATATTTCTATGTTATAATATCGATAAAAGATTGTGAGAATGTTTTCATAATGTCACAGTACAATATTTACGGGTAAAAATACCCCAATTTTTCTAACTGATGGCTTTCATTTGTTTGTTTAATTTAATTGCTTCGTCATTATTTCGCGGCTAAACAGTAGAACTTATTTTGATGTTTCCCATTATAATAGGTTGAAACCGGACAGATATTATATACTTACAGCTTTTTATTGAACTAGTATTCTGTAACTGATTTCAGTCCATTGTATACCATGCAACAAGTTCATCTCATTGCCGATATATCTATGTACATATATACACAGTATACATATAGCTCATAGGAAGTGTGCGATGACGATGACACGAGTTTCACGCTTTTTATTCACCCAAAAAGTACACATATATACACAGTATACATATAGCTCTTGGAAAACGTCCGGTGAAGATGACGGGACTTCCATTATTTTTGCTCACCCAAAAAGTGCTCAACGCGCCTAAAGAAGTTTTCACAAAAATCTATCGAACAGTTGCCCGCCAGACACGACACCCGTCGGTCGGAGGGTCCTCCCTTTTCTATAGAGGATGAATGAATTTTACACCCTGTTCCTCATACCTCTAAAAGGTGGCTCCGTCAATGGCCCGCAGATGGTAATTTTTAAATGAAATATTGTAATTTATATTATTATTATTTTATCTTTGTGTATCTCATTTTAATCAACATACAGATTTGAATTTCACGGATAACCAGTGAAACGGAAATTTTGAAAATTGGCGGAGCCACCATAATTAATATTTTTGATGCTAAGTTTCTAACAAGCAAATGATTGTGGGCTTTAATTAAAAGTCAACACTAATTATAATAAAGTTATATTAAAGAAATCAATCTCATTCAGTTCTGAACAATACAATTTTGTTCAGGTAATTTCTATGTGATATGCTTTCAGTAGATTTCTTCCCATAATATTTGTATCTCAAATTCATATATAACTCTTTTACATTGTGAGTTTGTCTGATTTTGATCATTCTCATTTAAAATGCCAGATATTGCCACATATTTATTTGTTCAAATCGCAGGCTGTAAACAAGTAAAAAAATTATTAGCATTTTTATTGTTTCTTGATTTTATTAATAGAATTTTTAATTGATCTTAAGTCTTAAGACCACACTCAAACACATTCTTTACATCACTCTTAAATGCCAGATATTGCCACATATTTATTTGTTCAAATCGCAGGCTGTAAACAAGTAAAAAAATTATTAGCATTTTTATTGTTTCTTGATTTTATTAATAGAATTTTTAATTGATCTTAAGGCCGGGTTCGCCATTTTATCCTCTCGGTGTTTGGTACCAAAGTTGGGTACGTAACCTGTCAAATGATCTTGTGTTGTGGTTAAAATTTGTGAATTTTGGAGTTATTTGCTGTGTTATTGCGTTTAAACTCGGCCCTATGGTGGAAATCATCAATAGCAAGATGCCCAATTGCAATATAATCGGATGTGGCATCAAAAGAAGCGGACATCACCCGAAAATAACTTTGCACCAGTATGTACATACATTTCAGCTGAAATATCTTTAGATTTAGACGATAAACAAAAGATTCTGCATTCGTTGAAGAGCTTCAACAGTAAAGCATTCATATTTTCCCTTTTGCCATTATTTTCAACAGTTTTACTTCACGAAATCATTTTCTTGTTATTGAAGGGATAGAGTAGTGCATTTAGACATTTTATTTATCGATAATGCTATTTTATGTTTTTTTTTTATTGGTTTTATGTTTTACTTTCAAGGTTGCCTGCTAATAAACGAAAAAAGAAAAACTATTGGTGTGGAAAGTTTAAAGAAGGCCACATATTTTTGTTCTTTTCACTTTGAAGAATAATGTTTCAACCGGATACTCAATAAAGTAACATTATGTGATGATACTTTACCTTCACGAACCTTATTGGTAAGTAACATGTTATAAATTTGTCCAACATGATTCTGTAGTGGCTGGTGTTGAAAATGATGGTGATGTCCTCATTTGCAATATTTGTTTGTTTGGTAGCAAAGAGTGATGTAAAGAATGTGTTTGAGTGTGGTCTTAAGACTTAAGATCAATTAAAAATTCTATTAATAAAATCAAGAAACAATAAAAATACTAATAATTTTTTTGCTTGTTTACAGCCTGCGATTTGAACAAATATGTGGCAATATCTGGCATTTTAAATGAGAATGATCAAAATCAGACAAACTCACAATGTAAAAGAGTTATACAGGGTGTTTGGCGCATGGACCGACACAATTATTTGGGGGATTGGGAGCGTCATTTGGGAGGTTTCACCCAAAGACCCCATGTCCTAAGTGTCACGGTTATTGAGATGTTTTTTTTTTTGTTTTTTTCACAAAATTACCCGAAATCTCGCCTTTAAATAGTCATTACTTTTTTGTTTATTGTTCTAATTGCACGAAATAACTTTTATTGTATTCTGCAATGTATTCTTATTCTAAATAAATAAAGAACTTTTTTAAATAAAACTATGTTCATAATTTTTGGAAAAAATCTAAAAAAATCATATCTTATTAACCGTGACACTTACGACATGGGATCTTTGGGTGAAACTTCGCAAATGACCCTCTCAACTCCCCAAAAAATTGTGTCGGTCCATGCGCCAAACACCCTGTATATGAATTTGAGATACAAATATTATGGGAAGAAATCTACTGAAAGCATATCACATAGAAATTACCTGAACAAAATTGTATTGTTCAGAACTGAATGAGATTGATTTCTTTAATATAACTTTATTATAATTAGTGTTGACTTTTAATTAAAACCCACAATCATTTGCTTGTTAGAAACTTAGCATCAAAAATATTAATTATGGTGGCTCCGCCAATTTTCAAAATTTCTTTTGAATGAATGAATGAATGAATGAATGAATGATATATTTATTTTTATGATATATTTATTTGCAAGAATATAGGTAGCTAACATAAGTTCTTAATATATATGGGTTTCACTATATTCGGCGTTTCAGCCGTGCAAATATTTTGATTTTACATTTTGGTTAAGATATAACATGCAGTACACATTTAGTAGTTAGCAATAATATAAAAATAGTTTCATAATTTAAATGTAAGTAAGTAGATTACAGTACAATTAATAAAATTAAAATTAAATACAATTCTATTCACTAATAATAATTTACATTAAAAATAGCAATCAATAATAATGATGTCATTTCAATAAAAAATAGCCGGAATAATAAACATGTTTCAAAATTATTTAAGTAATGTCAATATGTAGATGTCATAATAATTATAATGTTAAATAAATGAAATGATAATCAATTTTACATTTTACACTCAAAATATTCATTGATGGAATAAAAACATCTCTCACACAACCAGTTATATAGCTTTCTATTAAATTCTAAATCTGTAGCACTTCTAAATTCTTTGGCTAAGTGGTTATATATTTTCACCGCCATGGTATAACAATTTTTGCTGCAAACTTTGAGTCTATTACGCGGGACTACTAGTGGCTTTTGTACTATTTTCCTCTTTGACATAGCCTTTTCATCTTTTTCAAAAAGCGACCAATTGTTTCTTACAAATTTGCAGGTTTCAAACACATATAAAGACGGGAGGGTAAGTAGCTTTTGCTTAATAAATACAGGTTTACAAGAGTCTGTCCACTTAAGATTGTAAATTGACCTTACACACTTTTTTTGGGCTATGAATGCCCTCTGGGCATGTGTCGAATTTCCCCATACAGTTATTCCATACCTTAAAACAGAACAAACATGGCTGTGGTATACTAATAAAGCTGTTTGAATGTCTGTTAAATTTTTGATCCTCCTAAGTGCAAATACGAATTTATTTATTTTCTTACATACATTATCTACTTGAGCTTTCCAATTGCAATGTCTGTCCATAACTAGTCCTAAAAAATTGATATTATTAACTTCTTCTATGTCATTATTATTGTATTTTAAACTTAATTTCATTTCATTTCCTAATTTTTTGTGGTTATTATATGGCAAAAATGTTACAAATTTAGTTTTATTTGTATTTATTTTTAAATTATTCCCATCTAGCCAATTTATTAAATCTGTCAATGCTTTATTCGTAACTATTTTACTGTTATCTAGAGTTTTCTCTTTTGTCAATACGGTAGTATCATCTGCAAACAATATAGTATATTGGTTAGTGGAGTTGGGCAGTTCGTTTATATATATTATAAACAATAAGGGGCCAAGGACACTTCCCTGTGGTACACCACAGTAGTTTTCTAAGTAAGGTGACCTAAAGGTTTTCTGGGTGTTAGTTACAAAACCCATTTTTTTAATCTCCGTGCATTGTTGTCGGCCTCTTAAGTAGCTTTCAAACCAACTATAAGCAACGCCTCGTATACCATATTGCTCAAGTTTACGCAATAAGGTTTCATGACATACCATATCAAACGCCTTACTCATATCCAAAAATACTGCTACTGGGATTTCTTTTTTATTGATAGCATCCATAATTTCTTTAACTAGTTTAAAACATGCCAAGATTGTAGATTTTTGCTTAATGAAACCGTTTTTCAATGGTTATTCGTGAAATTCAAATCTTTATGTTGATTAAAATGAGATACACAAAGATAAAATAATAATAATATAAATTACAATATTTCATATAAAAATTACCATCTGCGGGCCATTGACGGAGCCACCTTTTAGAGGTATGAGGAACAGGGTGTAAAATTCATTCATCCTCTATAGAAAAGGGAGGACCCTCCGACCGACGGGTGTCGTGTCTGGCGGGCAACTGTTCGATAGATTTTTTGAAGTGAAAACTTCTTTAGGCGCGTTGAGCACTTTTTGGGTGAGCAAAAATAATGGAAGTCCCGTCATCTTCACCGGACGTTTTCCAAGAGCTATATGTATACTGTGTATATATGTGTACTTTTTGGGTGAATAAAAAGCGTGAAACTCGTTTCATCGTCATCGCACACTTCCTATGAGCTATATGTATACTGTGTATATATGTACATAGATATATCGGCAATGAGATGAACTTGTTGCATGGTATACAATGGACTGAAATCAGTTACAGAATACTAGTTCGATAAAAAGCTGTAAGTATATAATATCTGTCCGGTTTCATCCTATTATAATGGGAAACATCAAAATAAGTTCTACTGTTTAGCCGCGAAATAGTGACGAAGCAATTAAAATAAACAAACAAATGAAAGGCATCAGTTAGATAAATTGGGGTATTTTTACCCGTAAATATTGTACTGTGACATTATGAAAACATTCTCACAATCTTTTATCGATATTATAACATAGAAATATCGATAAGGGCTGCCCTAGTAGACGCCATTTTATCCTCTCAGTAAAGTGTAGGTATGGCACGTTTTTCTTGTAGGTATGCCAAGTCCATGTTATATATGTCAATGGTATTTCAATGACTAGAAAATGTAGGGTTGCCAATATAGTAACTGTCAAAAACACTATTATCCTTTTTCACTTAGGCAAATTTATTAAAGTTAAAAAGAGATATCAGTATTTTTTTGATTTTGGCGTCGATATGCCTCGTATTTGTATAACTGTTTTTTCTATAGTCAAACATTTCAAGTCCATGTTTTATAAGTCAATGAAAAACAATAGCAACATTGAAAGTTTTTTTTTTAATGTCAATGTCAGGCAATTTGACGTTTTACTCATTGATTACAAAAAATGTACTCTGTGTTGATTCCATGATTTTTCTGTCATTGGATTACTCATTGATTTGATTCAATTAATTTATTGTAGTCTGATTCAATTCAAGCGTGTCAGTGAGTGTTTAGTATTTGTTTACAGAGTACTTTTTAATCTATGTAGTATTTCTTTGCTATTGCTATTGCCTACATAGAGACGAGTCTTTCTGTTTGGTTTTTTTGTTAAAGATTCTCTACCTTGGTATTAATTTGTAAATCATTCGAAAAACGTATGCTATAAATAATCACTGGTTCAAAATACCACACCATGCAGCAAGAACACAAAGATGCTATTCGAAGTAACTTTACTTCACTGGTGGAGCGAACGGACCTCGACTCAGTTGTTACAGCTCTGTATGAAAAAGGCGTATTCTCCGAGCAAATGATCGAACGATACAAGGTAATTGAAAGTTTGGATGTCTTTCGTTTACAAATAACAATAACCCAAGCCATTAGTCATATTCATTTTATTCCATGTTTCTGGGGATCCCAGGCTCAATCTAATTTTTTAAAGTATCTTCTGGTTTGCTGATGTGCATACAAACATTGTGATAGCACTACTAATAGTACAATGAGTGCTATGAAGGCTTGTGCAGACTAGCGCAACTTGTCACTCGACGCAACACTGGCAATGGCTCTACCGTGATGTTTTCTAAGAAATTGTTTTGTTAGAGTCGCGTCATGGCTCTCTGCACGAGGCTTTCAAGATGAATTAATTATTTGTAAAGGTTTTTTCTTGATCATCATCAGTATCACATGATGCAACATGGTTGAACATCTACAGTTCACATTTTGAGTGAGCAATATGGGTGTGATTCAAACTTGTATTAAAATATCTCAATCTAATTTATAACCTATAAGTCCTGACTACATATCTAAAGAAGATGCCACAAAAAGACAAATAAAACATTCACTTATTTACAGAATACCGCTGAATTAGAAAGAGATCGTAAACGTAAGCTCTATAGGAATATTGTGCTTCGTGGACCTTCAGCATTTGGCCATCTTGTAGATGCGCTTGGTGAGTTGGGCTACTGGGACCTGGTGCGGGATCTAGACCCCAATAGTCCTTTCTCATTCACACCACGAAATTTTAATCCCATACCTAGTAAGTTGTACAAAATCTTTTGTTTATTTCACATGTATGAATTTAGTTTGGGGGATAAGCAGAAAGAGTGCCAGAGCGCATCCATTTTCTGAGTATCCTCCATAATTGTTATTATAATAATTTCTTCAACCAAACTAACACTGAATCAGAATTTTGTTGTCAGTTTGGTTGAAGAAAGTCTTTTAGATGACCTACAAGAAATATGTAGATGATAATAACTTTATCAGACAATATATCATAACTTGTTCTTGTTTTTCAGAACAAAAGCCTGTTGCAACAGACAATGATGATTTCCACAGTCTCAGCACATTAAACAGAAACAAAGTTGACACAAATAAAAGTAAGTAATGTGAAAATAAGTAGATGTATGTAAGTACAATGCACGCCTATAGCTATAGTTCGTCTTGCAGACAGCACAAGAACGTCACCGCCACCACTAGCTGCCTCCAAGAACGACAATGCAGCCTGCGATGAGACAATGGTGCCACCATTCACTGTCATCAAGAGTAAAAAGTTCATGGAGGACGACAGCACTAAAGGTTTGAGAAATTGTGATGCAAAATCATACAATATCAGCTGAAACACATTCACAGATATATTTACAGCATTACATTATTGTATAGGCAATATTGTATGATACTAGGTAAACACGCAGCGACATTAGTGATTTCATGACCACCAGTGATTTCATAATCTCACGTTCACGCACTGGTTTTGACATTGCTGGCGACAAATCGACTGTGGAAATCTGACGGAGGCGACTAATGTCGCTGCGTGTGCATAAGCAAGGTATTGTTTAAGCTTTGGGTAAAGTCATCAAGTGATCTCAGTCATAAATACTACAATATGTTTGTTGACTCGTCAGTCTCCACAGTTTAGCTTTGTTACAGACTTAAAACTATACCGGACGCGCGGGCGCAACCGCGGCATGTTGCTGGACTTTACATACTCAGAGTTTAAAAATGAGATCGAATCGAAACGTAATGGCAGCAACGTGGACAGCAACAACCTCAAGTACCTGTTCCATGAGCTCGGTCTGCGCAGGCTGGGGTACCTCAACCTTACTAGGAACGTAAGTGTATACCTCATTTATTAGGAACCCTAATTCTAATGCGGTTGTTCAGTTTCTCATGCTTTTTTTTATTTATTTTTTATTTACGATGTTAAATAAAAAACGGTAATGCGGTGGTTTGTTCTTCGTAAACAGGGGCCAAAATACCTCTTTGATTCCTAGGGAGCAAAATAAATCATTTTTTTCGTCATGGGTGTCGTTTTCATAGAAGAAAAGCAACATCAGGAGGCATATTGGCGGACCGAAACACCAAGGTGCTGCTAGAAAAGTTAATGAAGCATTTTATCTTGACTTATACTGTGTAACATACCCTGGTCACGAGTAAATCAACCAGCGTTCAAAACATTTTTACTTAAATACGTGTGTTGTAATTGTACAAAAGTTAAAATAATTCCCGATGAATCGTTATTGAGGAAAGTTTAAAATTGCTTCAATTCATGTCCATGTTCATAATCAAAACTTTGGATATCTCTAGATTAAACTACTGATTATTAAGGTCGTTATATCGTAAATTTTCTTGTAAAACCTTTAAATGTGGTAACAAATAAACCATTTTTAATAGCTTGCAAAATATGTCAGAAAAGGTGGATGGAGAGACAATAGCTCAATTTGTGACTGGTTGCTTAGAAAATATATGGGGAGACTCCTATGAAGCCAAAGTAGGAGATGTTTTAGTCTAATGTTCTGATAGCGAAGCAAATAATGTTAGAATTTTAAAAGAACTTTGCCAAATATGATACATGTTACGTGTTTAGCACACGCTCTTAACCGTGTTGCAGAACAAATACGGACACAATATACAGACGTTAATTCCAAAGGTAAAAAAAATAATAATTAAAAGCTCGTCAAATTATTAAAGGAAATTTTTCCGAGCCTGCCATTGCCACTCGAGCCCGTCATAACAAGGTGGGGTACATGGCTAGAAGCAGCTTCGTATTATGCTTAATATTACGAACAAATTAAAACTGTTGTAAAACTTCTCAGAAGCTCTTGATTCTTTAGATTATATTGACGAAATATTTTAAAATAATTCATGTTTCTTCAAAGGAATAAGATACTTTTGTGACAGTATAGAAAAAAGATTTGACCATGAAACTGAATCATTGTCGTACTATAAATATGTACCTATAACTTCAGTTGATGTTGAAAGGTCCTTCTCTATCTTTAAATGGATTTTAAGTACAAAAATAAATCGTTTGAAGATAGATTATATGGAAAAACTCCTATTTTAATTCTGCGATATAAGTCAAATCTAGCGATGATAAAGAAAACTCTGTTCCTTGTGAAAACTGTACCGATTCAGATCAAGGGACAACTTTCAACATCAACGGAAATAATATTCTGACTGAGTCTAAGATTGGTGGCTTTCTTAATTATTGAGGTTGATTTCTGTTTACGTTCCAATAATTGTACATTTTTGAAACAGTAACAGGAAATGAATTCGATAGTGCTTTTACTTCATAAATTTTAGTTGTACTTAGGTAATGTTCCGAAAACCGGGACATTAGTCCCGAAAAATATTTTGTCGTAAGGCGTCTCCATTTTGTCTGTTCTTTTTAGAACTTTAGGTAAATTAACTCACCTATTTCCGATCACTGGTTATGAACCGCCGTAATATAGTTATAATATGAAATAACTATATTACGGTATACAGGTATATCCCTAGTAGTTCACTACCCCGCCTAATCCTTTGCTGTGCACTCGTACGTAGTTTGCTTTGGAAATGACGACCATAATGTATACCTACCTGCCTCTGTATTAGTATTCTCAATGTCTGTGTTGAAATAAATTTTGCTTTTTAGTGTAACGAGCACAACGCGGTCTAGGACAGACTATGGATGTCTGTGGTAATATACAGTGTGGCATTACGCGCCCGGGGCGGACTGCACATACCGCCCCCCACTTAGTCCGTCAGTGCAATAGCTGCACACACTGCAGCCAAATCTTTCTCGGACATAATCACGGAGCACTAGGCTAGGCAAGTCTTGCTCACGAGAAAACAGCCGTCAATTAATTGATCGTTTGAATGCAAGGGGTGATTCAATATTATTGCACAATGTTATTGTAGGTGTCGGGCCCGCCTTTTAGGTAGCTTTTTGCGGCGCTTCTTCTCCCCAACTTAAACAAAGGGAAGTCGTGAAGGTGTAGGTGGCCCTATTACATTTGTTCAAAAAGTGCTAAATCTCTCAACTCATAACTCCCAAATTAAAATAATAATAAATAAGGAACGGATCTAAGCTGTCGTTCGTATCCCGGATGTTACAGGAGACTGTCGAGACCCTGAAGTCTCTAAACAGCGTGCTAGTGGACATCGAGACCGTGTTCATCGTGGTGTCGTCACACGGCTACGAACGGGCAAACTCCTCCGACCTGAGCGTGCGCTGCCAGGATGGCCAGCTCATCTCACTGTACGAGATCATTGAGTACTTCAACAACAGCAACATGCCCGCGCTCATCGGTGTGCCCAAGGTCTTCATTTTCCAGATGTGCAGGTCAGTAACAAAAATATACCAAGTATTGATCCTTCTGGACGCGATCTTGTGCTGAAGGTGCGACTAGGTTGCGGTGTGGGCATGGCACCCGGATTACGTACGTTCATCGATCGCCGATTATTCTCATGTTATAGTTTCTGTTGTGTTTTTAGGGTTCCGTACCTCAAAAGCAAAAAACGGAACCCATAAAGGATCACTCGTGTCTGTCTGCCTGTCACAGCCAATTTGCTCCGAATCTAATAAACCAATTAAGTTGAAATTTGGTACATATAGGTATGTATTTCTGTGACCCAAACACGGACCGTGTAACGTAAATAAATGAATTTTGAGTATGAGGGTCACTCTTTTGGGAAGCAAACAAGAAAATTAAAAAATAAATTTAATAATTATAAAATAATTACGTTTAAAGATATTTTAGAAAACATATGAAAATTGACAACCCTATCTCCGAATATACTGAGCCTAAAATTTTGAAAATAGAAGATAGAATGGTTCTTTACTTTTAGATTATAGGAAAGTCTATAAGAAGTCTATGGTCCTAAAATGACAGTAAATCTCTCAATATTGTGCGTACAAACTTACATTTGCAGTTGGAATGTATGGGAGAACATTTTTTTCCTCTACAATGTTAAGGGTTTAATTCATCCTAACTACGGAACCCTTCATTGTGCGTTGTCGGACTCGCACTTGGCCGGTTTTAAAATATTTGTGTGTCCTTATGACCTACAAACCGACGTCGAGTCGGAAAAAGGCCCAAAGTGTTTATCAACTTTTTCAGCGACTGTGTGGTAGACCGCACGCACGTCAGTGGACAGTGGTAACAAAACCTAGTATAATTAAGCTGGCCTCTTTTTCTACTGAACATGACATGAACACATTGACCTTGAATTGGCCTTGCGTAAAACGGATTTACGAAAGGCCATTTCAAGGTCAATGTGTTACCACTGACGTGCGGGCCTTTGTCACCAAATATACGTATTGTATTTCAAGAAAATAAAGCGTTTAGACCCTATTTTCCAAGGAGCGCCTGTGCAACGTGTAATTTATGTGATGAACAGAGGCAGCAGCGACGACTACACGTGGCGCGTGGAGACCGAGGAGGCCCCGCCACACATGGCCATGCCGCCGGGCGCCGCCGCCGCCGCCGTGGAGCTGGACGGCCGGCCCGAGGCGCCCGGCGCGCGCGCCTTCCGCGGCACCAGCCGGCTGCAGGAGAAGCCGCTCTACTCTGATATACTCATCGCGCACTCCACGCTACCAGGTCACTCTCAAACTCTAACCATTTATTTCAATTAAACCATTTACTTGACCGACTCCTTTGGCACTTTTGAATTGTCAAAGGAGTCGGTCATTCAGAAAGATGAACCTAGTTGCCTTTTCCAAAGCGTAGTAGGTTCCTATTGAGAAGAACAGGCAAGACACTATGAATGGACACTGTTCTAAATTATATTGTTACAAAATATTGGTTACATGATTAATGTTGAATTTATAAGTATATGTGAAAAAGATGTATAAAAAATAATAAGTTAGCCAGTCAGTTATTCCCACAATAATCCACAAATCTGGAAAGTCAGACTTTTGAGACGTTTTCTATCTCTATCAACAAGCCCTAATGCAAGACTCAGATAATTCATACAGCTAAAGCTAAAACTTAACCTTGCCTGCACGCGTGCAGTTGCTCCAAATATACCTACTTCAATTAGCAGGAAACCATTCAGGCAAGTGTCTTTGGCTTGGATTCTGCGATTCTGAGCAACCTCTCAATTATTTGCCAGCCTAGCGACAACCACCAGCATCTCTCTGTCGTGGTAAGGTAGCCTTAGCCCCACTTTTTACATCCGAATTTTCTTCCATTCTATCAGTTAATCAAACATAGAAATGAATTAAATTTGGTTTGATTCGTAGGTCTGGTAGCCCACCGCGACGGCAAGCGAGGCTCCTGGTACATCCAAGCCCTCTGCGAGGTGTTCGCCGAGCGCGCACATGACTGCCACGTTGAGAAGCTGTTCACGCTGGTGGACAAGCTCATGCAGTCCAAGTTCCACCGGCAGACCTCCTCGGTGGACCGCTGGGGCTTCAACAAGCGCCTTTACCTGCACCCCGGTCTCTATGAGCCCTGAACTAGCAAATAAGCCCCGTACGGGTATTGCGTAAGAAGTTTTAAGACGGTAAAGTTATGTGATCTTTTAAGTGTTACCTACTTAACTGAATGTTGGAAGGGTAGTATGGAAACTTCAATAATAAAGCTGTGTTTCTAACACTTAAACAGTTTCCTGTATCCTCTGTAGTCCGTTTTATGCTACCATGCTTGTATGTGAATTTAGTTGTTAATACCTTTCATTGTTCAAGATACATCATGTATCCATTCAGCCGTGATGGCTTTATTCTAACTGCCGAGAATTTTTGCATTTATTTATGAGTGAAATTAAGGTACTGGGTGGGATGAATATGTCTACGGCATGGTGGCATGAAGGAGGCGGAACCGGTCTGAACTTCTTACGTAATAGGAACGGTACGCATACGATACTGCCTTGAACTCAGTTCGTAAGTACTTAGCTTTATAATTTAATAATTAAGCAATAAAAATGTGCCTACACTATCCAGCCGCAACATGCCAGTGTACGGCACGATGTGTTACATATCAAAGGCTGCGCACAATCATACGTCTAAGCATAGTGCCAAATATGTAGTCCATACTGAATGCTTGTAGAGTATAATATTTGATATTTAATACTAGTAATAAATGAAATGTTAAGAATAAATAAATCAACGAAAACTTTTACAAATGGGATATGGTGTTGATATTTTTGTTCATTATTATTTGAATATATTTTTGTTTTTATCTGTTGAAAATATGCCTTTTCCGACAACACCGTCGCGTTGGCCTAAAATAATATGTTAGTTAATGTGATCATTTTATAACGTATTTCTATTATATTTTGTAAACCATTTTAACCGACTATGGCCATATTTTACGTAATTAATATATTTTATTCAAATATATTATAGACCCAGTCGTAATCTACAACACTGCCAGGCGACACAAAGTTTTAATTTAAATCTCGTCCACTTGAATTTATTTAGGTAGCGCTAGGAAGTGATGTAACTAACAATGTCTTCTTTGTTTTCACGAAATGCAAGGGGTGTTTCACACATGTTCGGGTCGGCATGATTCATGAGGCATGAAATATGTTAAATATGTACCGTTGCATGCACCTATAAGTACAATGTCTTACGTTACATTTCACGCTACCGGAAATAGCGACTTTTCACGCCAAAAGTAAGTAGTGTTCCAGCAATAATTTTGGCTCAATGTTAATTAATTTTATTAGAAATCGGGATTTGATGTAAAAAAATGTGGTCATCATGAACACATCAACTTTTGGCAAATTATCGAATTGGGCCTTCACAAAACCAGTTTTCCAGTCTTTTGTGTTATTTTTTTTGTTTTGTGTCAAAATAAATGTAATTTTATTTCTAAATGTGTAATAAAATCACAATAAAACTGACTGGATCGCAAACACTCCTACAAAACAGAATCACATTGACATTTTATTGTTGTCAGAGATTGTTACGTCACATTTGCTCTGACCAATACCGTCGCTTTTCAATTGTTTGAATTTCCCACAGTTACTTTGCATTTTTTAACTAATTTTTTATTCAAAAATTAATTATAACCAAAAATATTGATGGAGGCATAATTCTGAAGTAATTTGTTTATTTAAAAAAAATATTTGACCCTTATTTGAATCACATGCATATTCCCTATTGCTTCGGGTCAGCTTTGTTATTTAACAAATACTGCCTCTTTAATGTATCCCAACGTGTATCAAGCACCCCTAAGCGTAATAAGATCTAGTACCGAAGTTCGGTCATCACTTTTTTAAGACTACTCCTACTGGTTGTTACCTCGAGCCTGTTCCTGTGCCATAAATGTACATGTTGGTTTCATTCATGCGAAACCAACTTGCGGAAGTCAACTTCTGTAAGTTTTGTAGCTAATCTATCACTTTACATTTCATCGTATTCGTGGTAAAAAAAGGTTGAGAGAGTTGCTAAACATCGTTTCCAGCAATATTTGGTGCGGCAAACAATGCGTAGCAAGTTGACTTCCACAAGCAATTCTTAGCCATGCT
Source organism: Xanthia togata (assembly GCA_963853775.1). Classification (NCBI taxonomy): domain Eukaryota; kingdom Metazoa; phylum Arthropoda; class Insecta; order Lepidoptera; family Noctuidae; genus Xanthia; species Xanthia togata. The sequence goes on along the minus strand of OY970802.1, from coordinate 1,473,395 downwards.
ACACACTTGTTCGGGTCGGCATGATTCGCCACAGTCGAGCGGCAAAATATATCGGATCATGCCGACCTAAACAATCGCGGCAAGCCCATTTAAATGTGTACCCCAACATTCCTTATTTGTATATAAAGACCGTTTATTCCGAGCTCATGTGCATGATCAAATCTATTTATCAACCGACTTCAAAAAGGAGGAGGTTCTCAATTCGGTTGTATGTTTTTTTTTTTTTTGTATGTTTGTTACGCGATTACTCCGCCAATTATGAATTGATTTTGATGATTCTTTTTTTGTTTGGTAGGGCTTACTTCAGGAGTGGTCCCATATAAATTTGGTCAAGAACTGATAAGGGGTTTTTGAGTTAGCTTCAATAATACGTATTTTTCCCACCTAGTATATGTGGATGATATTTTAATAGTTCCTGGCACTGTAATTTACATAACAGGTAATGGGTATTAAAATTTTTGTGGGGGTTTTGTGTAGGTACCACAACTAAAAAGAGAAAAATAAAAACTTTTTCACAAAAAATAAAACCGACTTCCAAAAAAAAAACACTACAAAGTGAAAAATAACTTTGATTTCGGAAGTCGGTGGCAAAAAACGAAAATAAAAAACCAAAGACACCGACTTCCGAAATCAAAGTTATTTTTCACTTTGTAGTGTTTTTTTTTTTTTGGAAGTCTGTTTTATTTTTTGTGAAAAAGTTTTTATTTACATATTAAGAGTACCTAAGCTCAAATTTACTCTTTATCTCGCTCGCACTACTACTGCTCGCGGATTAAGTGGGAGCGAGACTGTGTGGGCGGCTCCAATGCGCCGAAAGTTTAGATAATTTTGTTTTACGGTGAAAATAATGGTAATTAACAACAAAAAAAAAAACTATAGTATCTGCTTTATATTTAGTTCAGTTATTATGCAGTTTCATGATCTAATTTGAATTTTTATTGTCGTACTAGCGGTTTATTGTTCGGATTGGAGGTCACTTTGTATTTTTTTCTATCGAGAAAATGTTATGGAATCGTATTTTCGTCATTATAGTATAACATTAATCCTCAACTTTACGATATATTTATTTCAATATTAATGCTGCAGTATTTTCGATATAACGGAGGATCATGCTAAGCATTTTTGAGGTAATATAGACTTAACCTTATTAGATAGGCATTCAGTTTTACACGATAATGTGATCAGCAAATATTGGAATCATCACGCCTGCGCCGCCGCGTCTTAATCGAAAGCAACCATCGCTCTCTTTTATAAGAATAATATGATACTCGCGCGATCAAGCAAGTCGCTCTTAGTTAGGAACCAGGGTCAGTGTTCTGCAGGGACAAGTAAGTTGTCTGCTTGACGCCCCGAGGTGCTTGTAATGATAACGTTACACTTGTATGATAAGTATGTGTTGTATAATAATATGTTACGAAGTTTTGATGAATGTTTGATATTTTTAATGTGTTTTATTTATAAATAAATGACAAATTGTGATAAGTGTAGCCAATGCTAGTTCTATGGAAAAAGCTGATATTTTTCCTAGTTACTACGTAATTGACTATGAACTAATATTTTAAGAAATATTGTACTATATTTTTTTACAAAATAAAACATATATTTTCTTTGCTCATAGTTTTATTACACCACATCACATACAAAAATAGATAGAAATATTGATAGCACTAGAGCGACAGTCTGAACGCCGCGCTCATTTAGTTACGTCGCGGACAAGTCTTATAAAGAATATATAACAAGACGTGTGCACAAATGTTCACAAATTTACAGAAATAAAGTTCAAGAGGGCAAGCTCCCAACGTACTTTTTTAGATATGGATTTTTAAGATTGTTATTTAGAAAATGGTGGTCAGAAACTTCGATGGTACATGATGTAGCTAATGTTTCAACAATTGCCATTGTAATCACGCGTTGTATCGACTTTACTATCACTTCTGTAGATCAGTTTACATTCACTGGTTCACTGTTAACAAATATATTTCTCGTTAAGAAACAGCTTTTATTAAAAATATTTTAAAATCTTGATTGGACTTTTCAAAGTAGTACTTGTACCATACACTGTATAATACAATGGGAGTGCATGGAACCTCTGACTTACTCACATTAGATATTATTCAGTGGTCACAGAAGGATGGCAGCTTGTATAATATTAAGTATTTGAAAAAACGTCGCTCACGAGACATTTTACAACGCATTCACATCATCGCTACAAATACAGCGCTAAAAACATTACTATATTTTGAGAAAAATAATTAAGTAACAACAAGTTATTTTAACACCTCAACACTTACGAAAATAAGTTTGTAAGTAACAGAACCATCTTAGAGAGAGCTACACAGCAACCAAAGGTCGCGTTTTACTCTTAATATCAAAGGTTGGAATAGTTCCTAATAATATAATATTGTAGGTGTTGTAAATTGCCCTGTGAACCTAGCATCACTCGTTGTCCATATTATCAGCCTTGTTCTTGTGCGCCCTACCGGTCCGACATGGAGCCCACGAGCGCGCCCAGCTTGCTGAGGTTGAGCCACTGGCGCACGCAGCCGGCCGGCCCGCCCCGCAGCCCGGCGCCGCAGCGCAGCTCCGTGTCGCCGCCCAAGTCCCGCGCCGCCAGCTCCGCGTACTCGCCCAGCTTGTCCAGCCAGCGTTGCATGGGGTTCACCAGCGAGCTCTGGTACAGCCAGTTCAGCACCGACGTCGTGGACCACCACGGCTCCAGCGACTTCCAGTCGTATACCACGATCGCGTCATACCAGTTCCTCTTGCTGGCCGTGCTGTCCTGGTACTTAGTCCACTTCGTGCAGCACTTGAAACTGTCGGGAACGGTCTCTTCAGTGAGAATATCTAAAGTGGCCTGGTCTAGAGTTGCATTGTTTGTGTAGGGAGTTAGTTCCGGCTGCAAACTGTGCGTTATAATATTTGTATTCAGTATATCCAGCGAGGTGACCGGAGTGAGCGGCGGACGCGTGGCGACGTAGTGCAGCGCGGGCAGCCAGGCATGCCACACGAGCAGCGTGGACGTGAGCAGCGTGACGAGGCTGGTGAGGCTGGCGAGGTAGGCGAGCGCGGCGGAGGCCAGGCCGCGCGCCAGCGGCGGCAGCAGGCCGGCGTGGGCCGCGGCCGCCAGGTCCGCGTACGTGAAGAAGCCCCGCAGCTGCGCCTGCTTCAGCGCCACATGCCGCTCCAGCCAAAGCAGCCCGGCCTCGAACGATTTATCACTCACAAACACATTCCAATCCTGTTCATAGAAATAAAAAAGGCAGTTAGAAGATAAAGATAAGATAAAGATTCATTTATTTTCAAAAACATGTGTAGATAATATACATGGTATGATGTTTATTATAGGTGTTACAGGATATTCTTTGGCACAACATGTTTGACCATGGCTGGTGTACAAATTAGCTTGGGAGACCATAAGATAAAATAAAAAATAATAATATATATTAAATTAAGAACAAAAAAAAAAAATTTGGTAAATATTCATGCGATTCAAAATAAATATAATAAATTCAGTCAGTTTATCAGAGCGATTTGTCGTTTAAAAATTCATTGACATTATAGTAGGCTTTTCCTGTCAGCATTTTTTTAAATGTTTTCTTAAACTGGTCTGTATTTAGTTTTTTTACACCGATAGGGATATTGTTATAAATTATCGGTGCTCTGCATACGACGCTTTTGTACAGTAGTGCTGTCTTAGCTGGCTGAACACGAAGTTTACTATTGTCCCGGCGATTTCGTATTACAAGGTCCGATATTCGAGGAAACAAATGGGGGTTATTTCTTACAAAAAGGCGATTTCTAAAATATAAAGTGTGGGAGTGTGAGGATTTTATGCTTTGTAAAAAGTGGCTTACAGCTGCAGTGGCTTTACTTTGGATACCGAACATGGCACGTATGCATCGCTTTTGCATTATAAATGCCATATCTTTATTTGATGAGTTGCCCCAGAAGATAATGCCATATCTTAGGACAGATTCAACAAGTCCATAATAAACCGATAGTAACACATTACTGTAAGTAGGTACAAAGCATATGCTTGACTACTTACTGTTTTTTTTACATATTGCGTCAATGTGTTCTTTCCAGTTAAGTTTGCTGTCTATAATTTTATTAAGCCAAGAAAACGGACATTAGATACTTCATTTAAAGTGTAATTATCATGAGTCAAATTTACATTTAATGGATTATGCAATCTTTGTCCAAAGTGCATTATGTTTGTTTTAGGTAAATTTATTTTTAAATTATTATTATTAAGCCAAGAAATTATAGATGCCAGTGAATTATTTATGACAGATTTATAATTATTATTAATGTCCTTACATGCCATTTAAACGGTACTGTCATCAGCAAATAATGTCATAGGTTGCCTTTGGCAAGTCGTTGATATAGATAATAAACAACGGCGGCCCTAGGACACTGCCTTGAGGAACACCGTATGTGATATTTCACGGAGCTGTATGTTTCCTCTTTTTTTGTTTTAGGATTCACTTTAGTTACTACTGTTATCTGTTGTCGGTTCGTTAAATAGGATCTAATTAAATCTAAGATATTGCCTCTTATGCCGTATGCTTCCAGTTTACTGATTAGTATATTATGATCTACATAATCAAAAAACCTGTGACATATCGCAATAAATTGCACAAGCTGGAACTGTTTTGTCAACTGTTTTGGCCATATTCGTGGTTTTATTTTGTCGAAAGCCCTTTTGTTCATAGCACAATTATTTTATTTTTTTCTTGATATGAATTAAGTTCGCCATAGAGATACTTTTCGAAAATATTGATAATAGTGCAATAGGCCTATAATTCACCATCAACTGTTTGCATTCTTTTTTTAATAAAGGTTTTATAATTGATAGTTTAAGATCTTGTAGAAATATTCCAGTTGATATATCGACAAGTTCAGAATATGACTCAAGGCATGGCATATGTCCTCATTTACTGCCTTAATTATTTTAGTAGAGATACCTTCATAACCTACACTGTTGCTATTTTTGAGATTGTTTATAATTTTACTGATTTGGTAGGGTGAACTTGGTGCAAGAAACATTGAATTTAATCGGTGATTAATTAAAGACGTTACTTTTTTCCCGGCACCCGGAAGGGGGTTGACTTTTTCAATAAAATAATTATTAAATGCGTTCGCTATTTCGGTTGGATTAAAAAGGACGTTGTTTTCATCAATTTTTATTTTATCTATGGATTCTTTTGGGGTGTTAAGTCTCGTTTTGTTTATTATCCGCCACGCTGTTCTAGTTCTGTTGTGCTAGAAGCTAGCACTTTGTTGATGTTGAGACTAGAATGGAAGATATTATTTCGCTTTTAGACTAGTTCTACTGTTACGTACTATAGCATTGAGGAATTCAATTTCCAGCTTCTTGAGCTGGTTGAGCTCTAGTCCACCGGAGGCGGCCCACTCGGAACATATAACGTCATCGTCTTCTCCGTCGTCTTGCAAGAACTTGTTGCCCACCATCTGAAAATAACACAAACTCTTTAGATCAGCCGCAAATAATTATGAAGGTGAAGCTTACTTCAGGGTACTTTTTGTATTGTTATTCTAACCAGCGAAACAAGGAAGAGATCAGCGGGCCCGGCGTTTTGGATGTAGTCGGGGTTGCATGCGTTGAGTCGCTCGAGGTACAGGATGGCCAGCACGAGCGCGCACGGCGACACGCACGCACTGCGCGCGATTCCGGCCGCCGCGTCCGCGTGCAGGCGCCGCAGCGAGCGCCCGCGCTGTGACACCGACCATAGCTCACACGAGATCTCTGCAATGTCATGATCTTGTCAATCTTGATCACCATTTACTAGTTTTTTATGTTTTAAACATAATTTGTATTTTAATTTTTTGAATGTGAAATATTTATGACAGTAAATTGTGGAAACAATCTAATTTTGTAGTTATTATGTTGTTTTATTGCAGTTATGATTCATACCAGTGACAGGCAGGCTCAGACAGGGCAGTGTTGGCAGCTGCCCGTAGTACAGTGTCTTGGTGATACGCTTCAGGAACTCTTTGTGGTCACCCATGCTCTATGTTCAGAATAATTACATCTTAACTCCTTAACTTTATCATGTATCAACTCCTAACATGTATCTAGGAGAGCACCCTCTTCTGGTTACATATTTTTAATAAAAAATTAAAAGTATACAGGGACATTGACGCGACAACTGTAACCATGAATTCAGTATGATTCTGAACCCTGCATTGAAAATTTTCATTGGTTATTTTATAAAAATCTTTGTTCTTCCATATATTTTGACCGCTTAGGTCACTCACTTAGGCACTTCTCTATGAAAAAGTTGTTTTTTATTTTTCCTGACAAAATATTTCTACTCTAGGGGATCTAGAATTGTGTGCTGAATTCATGGTTACAGTTGTGACATCTATCTTCGTGCCACCCTGTATATTATGTTTTCTAATTTCTGTCATTCTGTTTCTATACAGCATCATCATTATCATGGTTATTTCTTGTAATAAATAAAAGTGTTTAAGGCCAATAAAATAATTAAAATAACCCCATGGCCCACTGTAATTGCATTATGATGGACAGAATATATTTACTTAGGTTTGGTTTTAATGTAAAACAACAGATATATATCATCCACAATGGAATGTTGATATTTTTCCCAATGATGTTTATTCATAATGTAAATAAAATCTCAAATAAGAATAATATTATCATAGAAATTCAAACTTTTTATCAGTTAGCGCACTCTCTATAGCATGGTGACACAAATTCAATTCATTATCTATGTAGATTTTTGTTATCAAGACAATCTAATAATGACCTTGGTGGTCAGTGTGATGTCATTCATGATGGAGAGCTTATTATTTAGGTTACATGTTTTTTTTATTGTAGGTTTTTTGAATATTAAATGGAGAGTTTATAGTTAGATATGTATATGTTTTGTGCTCAAGTTTATCAAAGTTTAAAATATTGTTATCAATAGTTGTAAAGGACAAAAACATGATTATTTTGATGAGTAAGTCATGCGGAACTGATTAGCTGGTCAGGTGGTGGTAACATTTATCTTAGCGGTAACAAGTTTTCATCGTATATACAGGTGAATTTGCATAATATTGAGACAAAAAGAACAGAAACGATGCCTCGTAGGCCGATATTCTCAATGAATGAGTAGGCCACGACATGACCTCTTTCCGTACCTTGATCTTGGTCCTCGAACCCTCTCTTCTCCTTTTTGATATGTTCGACATGTTCCCGGTAATTTTAATGAATGACTAAACTATTTTATTAGAATGCAACTATTTTAACGACAATTTACTTAATAAGATAGCGGATTCTTCACGACGAAGAACCCTTTTTTATTTTGTTTGGTGTTTCAGAGCAACCACGTTATGAATGCATGATATAAACATATATATTGTAGATACGCAAACAAAACCTAATTAGCTAGAATGAGATATTCAATCATTGCTATGCACAAGAAGTTAGTTTTATTTTTGGAACGCAGCTTGATAGTTTGATGACATTTGAGCCATTGACAAAACATATTTGAGCACCATTTGAGTCACAGATTCAGATAACTGTATACCACAGGTTATACACAAAACAAAATTACCTACCAAAGATTTAAAATCTTTGCCTCCAAGGTAAAGCTACACGCACGGACGTTAAAATATCGTGGCAAGATTTTATCGCGCAAGATTTTATCGCGCACTGGATTTTCAATGCTCTGCTTAGCGCCGAGACTTAAAAACCCAACAGAGATTTTACGTCCGTTCGAACGTGGGCTTACACTACACTCCAGTGGCGAACATAAGTAAGTATTTATTCTATTAATATATTGCAAAAAAAAAGAACTACGATAAAAAATATCAAGAACGAGCTCGAAAATTTAAGCACCTTGGAAAGGTTAGGTTTGCTTGTGTACAGACGCCAGCACATCAATCTACTACAATCTCAACAATCTGTCAAATTTTTAATAGATTTTCCGTAGATAGAGAATAGATTTTCAATTTTATCATTGAAGCATAGGTTCAAAGTTGATTGGGAAAACTTTACAGGTTTCTGGCAGGTTGTCGGGCTGTAAACTTATTTGCCATCCAACGTGGCAATGCTGCCAGCCTTTTGGGCACCTTTCCCGCTGACCCGATGCCCAATGTGCTCTTCTTTTAAATTTATTTTCTTATTTGTTTTAGTTTTTAATTTAGTGTTGAATAGAATTTACTTATTACAATCTGTCAAATTTCTAGGTATTTACTTATGTAATTGGAGATTCTAAAACCAGCATTTTCAGATTTAATTATCTGTGGATTGGCGCGCAATTCGAAATTAAAATGAATTTTATTCGAAAGACGTGTTAATTTAAATTTCAGATTCAGTCATTTATTTTTAGATAGTTTTTTGTTTTTGTGACATTGTGGTAGTTTTTGGCGCCAAGGATAAACTGAAAATTCGTACAATTTTCGAATATGAGTTCCTACATGGAAATACCGCTGCGCAAACAACACGAAACAATAACGACGTGTACGGGCCTAACACTGCTTGCATAAACACGGTCCATTATTGGTTCAATCGTTTTAAATCTGGAAATTTTGAGTTGAAGAACGAGCCTCGCGGTCGGCCGGTAACCATTGTCGACAACGACGAATTGAAGGCGATAGTGGAAGCGAATCCAACTCAATCTACGGCTGAGCTTGCTGCGGGCCTTGGAGTTAGTGTCAAAACAACAGCACTTGCGTCAAATCGGAAAGATAAAAAAGCTAGATACGTGGGTGCCACACGAACCAAGCGACCAACAGCGAGATTTACGCGTCGAAGCATGCATAGCACTACTGAATTGGCATAGAAACGAGGGAATTCTTAATCAAATTGTTACCTGCGATGAAAAGTGGATCCTGTACTACAACCGTAAGCGTTCATTTCAGTGGGTGGACCCGGGTACAGCACCTAATCAGTGCGCTAAAAAAAGATTACTCATAGGAAGATGATGGTGACTGTCTGGTGGACCAGTGCTGGACTTACCGAATGGCACAACAGTGACGGCAGATGTCTATTGCCAAGAATTGCAAACAATGATGGAGAAGGTCGTTATTCAACAACCAAGACTAGTCAATCGCTTTTACCCATTGCTTCTCCACGACAACTCGCGAGCTCACACTTCACGACAGACCATCGCAAAGCTACAAGAATTACAGCTGGAAGCTCTCCGTCACCCACCGTACTCACCGGACCTTGCTCGAACAGATTTCAACATTTTTCAAAATATAGAAAAAAAAATAAGTGGGAATAAATTCAATACCCGAGAGTCAGTACAAAACGTTTTCGCTGACTTCATCGCCTCCCGTCCGGCAGACTTCTACAGTAAAGGGATAAACAAACTGCCATCAAAATGGCAAAATTGTATAGATAATTTGGGCCAGTACTTTGATTAGATGAAAAAAAAAAAACTACCAAAATTTTAATATTTTAAAATTATCAATCAAATCTCCAATTTCATAGGTAAAGACCTAATAGATTTTCAACTTCATCACTCAAACATAAGGTTCAAATTTGATTGGGAAAATTTGACAGTTTCGGGTAGGTTGACCTGCTAGCGTCTGTATTCATACGTATACGTATATAATTAGAAGAGAATGGAGAACGAGCGACGCAAGCTCGAATATTTTAGCAGTCCAGCTTGTGTAGGTTAGGTATTCTAATTACTATTCATGCAGAAAATGGGAGTTACTTTGTCGATTTAGCCCTACAGATAGTGCAATCCACGACTACGCACCCCACTCCGCGATTACTGTACTGTAAGCTGTACTTTAGTACGGTGCGGTGACCTGCAATGCGTTTTTTTTCGCCGCAACCATTAAAATCCTACTTGGTTTCGTATGCGTTTTTATTCCGCAGTGCGCGCGCTTCGTCTGTATTTCATACTTCACAGATTTTGCGGTAGCAAAACGCACCGCAGTGAGTGTGAGTGAAGCCTTAGGTATGCAGAAAAGAACTTGACATGTAGGTATGTACAGTCGTCAGCACATCAACCTACCCGTAAACTGTCAAATTTTTCCAATCAACTTTGAACCTTATACACTAGTCATAAAGTTGATAACCTATCAAAGATATTTGAAAGATTGTAGTACGTTTATTTATTTATTTTGTGAACATAAGAGATTACAGGTGTTTTACAATATAAAATGTCAAGTGCACAAACCATGTTCCGCCGATAGGCATACAAAATCCGTGTTAAAGTTATAGTAAACATAAATAAAAGTTAAAACAAAAAAAAAAGAATTCATGCAGTAGTTTTAAACAAAATTAACAATGTCAAAAAACATAGTATTAGGCATGTCAAGTTATAAAATTGTCATATTAATGTAAGGAAGATGTCATGAAAAATACACAATGTCAATAGATTTCAAAAACACAGATATTTAAAATTAATAAAAATTCTTCAAAATTTGTCATCCATATACTCCTTGATTGAATAATATACCTTGTCATTTAGTAGCTTATAGAGCTCGCTTTTGAATTTATTATTATTCTTACAATTTCTAATATGACAAGGTAGTTTGTTATACAATTTTGGTGCCATTGCATAGACACTTTTATAAGCAAAAGCAGTTCTGGTGATTATTGTTTTCAACTTATCTGAGCGACGTTGACTTTCCACATGAGTAAACAAGTGTATATTGGTTTTTACAAACATCAGAACCTCGTAGATATACAGTGAAGGTACCGTCAGAATATTTAAATCCCTAAAGTGTGGCTTACATGTATCTGTTGTTCTTAACTTGCAGATGGCCCGGATGCATCTTTTTTGTGCCCAAAGCACGGAGGATATATTTGAGGCATTACCCCAGAATATAAGCCCATACCTCAATGTGGAGGCTAGATAACCGTGGTATGCCGTTAAGAGGGCTGTTTTGTTTGCAATTTTACCTAGCATTTAAAGGGCATACGAGAATCGGTAAAGTTTCAAACAAACACTATCAATTTGATTTTTCCACGACATGTCATTGTCGATGTGCAATCCTAAAAACTTTGTAGTGTTTGTTTCTAGTACTGCGTCTCCTTTGTACCTAATTTGGTATTGTGTTTGTTTTTTTTTTCGAAGTTTAAAGTCCATTATTTTGGTTTTGGTCAAATTAAAGGTTGTTAGCATTTAACCATTCTATAATTGACACCAGGCTTGTGTTTATATCTAATTCTATTTCTTTAAAATTACCCTGGTCGAAAACCATAGTGCTATCGTCTGCAAATAAGCACATCTGATGGCTGGTTACTTTGGGGAAATCGTTTATGTAACAGATAAAAATTAATGGACCTAGGACAGACCCTTGTGGCACCCCATACGAAATTGTTCTCGTACTTGAGGAGTATATTGTTTCAGTTTTTGTCTTAATGTTTACTTGGCTGATCTGAGTAAGCTGTTTTCTACCTTCTAGATACGATTGTATAAGGTCAAGTAAATTACCTCTAATACCGTAGCTATAGAGCTTTTTTAATAGTATTTTATGGTCAACGTAATCAAAAGCGCGGGTCATGTCCATATACATTGCTACAGCCTGTTTTCGGTTGTCCATGTTGTGGTGTATCTTTTCAAGGAAGTTGTACACTGCCATATTAATAGTTTTGTTTTGCCTGAATCCCATTTGTTCCTTACAAAAAATGTTGTTTTTTTCAAAATAATTGTTAAGTCTATTATGAATTACTTTTTCAAGAATTTTTGAAAATATAGGAATTAACGCTACGGGTCTATAATTGCACATTTTTGTTTTGTCATCTTTTTTGTGTAGTGGCTTGACAATCGAGATTTTTAGAGCTTCTGGAAAACCCCCATTATATATACAAGCATTTATTATTTCACATAGCACTGGTGCTATAGTAGGTCCTACTGATTTGACCACGCTAGTCTTTATGTCATCATGCCCTGTACTGTTTGTGTTTTTGAGGTTATTATACGTTGACGTGCTGGCGTCTGTAGGTGCGTGCACCTTTGCCTAAACTACAGATTAAGTCACAATATTATTATTGTCAATATTATTATTCATAATTATGAAAGCTTCATATCTTTTGAGACACATTGATACATAATTGTAACAGGTGGTGGCATTCTCTAAGGAAAGAAGGCGTGAGTTAATGTATTATACATAATCCTCGTAGGCAAATTCCGGGTCAACTCACTTTAGATTGTCATCAACTCGCTAAGAATAAGATGCATTAATTATTATTTCCCATCTTTGTTGATTGTCCCGTGATTATGGGACAAACCTCAAAGCTGACAATCTAAAATTTACATATATATTTTGATTTGATGACATGTGAACTCACTAAATCGACTAAATCTTTACATGGTTGTTTATTTTGAAAAATTACGAGGCAACACCAAAGAGCTCCATTGACAGCTGTCAAACAAAAGCAAAGGAAGACAAGCGAACGTTTTTTTGTTCGGTTCAGAGAGCGATTGCTTTTTCGAATAAAAATACACGACAACATGAAATAATTAAATAGCGGCATCCGCATAATTTATCGTGTGTGCGGCATAACATTGTGTTAAAGTTAGCATGTGCGTACCTGTAATTTAACGTCGGGCGCGTGTTTGCGGTGACTCGTGTCATTGATATTGATTTCTTTTATTTTGTGAGAGAACAACTTTGAAAATGATTTAACCGGATCAGTGGGAGCTTCGGACCATTTGTTACACGTGAGAGTGGAGAAGACAATGTTTGGAGTCGAATGCAGTGTGTGATAATGTGCGGACAAAATGAAAACTAAGAGTTTTTTGCTGTTTTCGACATCGGTGTTTGCAATAAGTATATTTCTGATAGTATTTCACTCGCAGCCGCCGCAATCCATCCAGAGTATTGTCACGCAAACACACCAGCATATAAAAGATTTTCAGGTTTGTAAAATAGTAATATATTTTTCAAAGTAGAAATTACAATTGTTTTTTTGTTCCTGTGTTCTATTTCCAGGTTGGGCAGTAATATTGGGTTTTTCGTAGTACGGATTTGTGCCTGGTTGATGGCAATAAGCTCGCCCCATATTATATGGGACTCAAACATAACTGGAGAAAAGTGGCTGTACTATAGCTAACCCTATGTGGAGACAAGGCGTTATGTTATGAACATCATCCCGGTTTGCCAGTAAATCTGCAAATACATTACTTATAGAGGGCATAGTATGGAAGCACCTGCTTTAAAGAAAAATCTGCATTTCATGCTTTAAAAAAATCTATATTAATATAATAAAGCATATGAGTTTGTTTGTTTGTTGGTTTGAGTGTGCTATCTCTCGTGCTAGTCTCTGGAACTACCAGACCAGTGGATTTAAAAATTCTTTTTGCATTTGATAGCCCAATCTTGAGGAAAGTTATAGGCTGTTTAACATCAAGCTATGACCCTTAGGAGCTGGGCACAATGAAAAAAAGTGAGAAACAATACTAAGCGAAAACGAGTAGATAATAGTGCGGGCGGGAATCGGGCTGTTATTTTAGTATATTGTGATGTCTTACGACTAGTCACTCGAACAAACTCACAGGAAGAAGCTAGTAATATATTAAAAAACAATACAACAGTGCATTCCTTAATAGCCAATATGTCAATTTTCAGTAAATATGCATCAAATCCCTAATCATAACATTTTTGTGAAGAAAAAATATTTGGCTTCTGAAAGAATGATATTATGGTTAAAATGTAAGGAAATATCACATTAAAAAGTTCTTAACAGGTTTTTAAAAGCAGTTTTATTGTAGTATCTATAATCTAAACTATTATCATATTCTGTTTCACATACATTTGATCTGTTGCACATTGTTTTTAATATAATTTAATGCATTTTCTCCAAACAATGGATTTCAATGACTAACCACAGTAGTCGATATTCACATGTAAACAAAGATTTACACTGTAACTACAATACTGCTACAACAAACATTTGTACTATCAATAAAATAAACAGTATTCCAATTCATTGTTACATTTGTTTAGAAATAATCAAAATGTTTTTATTATAAACCTTCTATTAAAACCCACACCTTGACCCTCTGACCCTTATGAACTAGATTGCATTACTTTACTACTTCAGTCTTCTGTCAATTAAAGTACATTTATTTTATTTTAAAAAGGTATACAAATATCATGTTTAGAGGAAAAGAACTTGAGAGAATTCTGCAACTTCAAAATTACAATATTAATACAGGGTGTTAAAGTAATTGCGTGCCATAGCTTAAGGTTAGGTTTAGTATAGATAAAGGAAGCCAAAAAAAGAAAAATGAATTACCTACTTACTTTAAAATAGCAATTGTTTAGTTTTTTTTATGCTTTATTTACTTACCTACTATCGAATGCGAATCGAACTAACGCTACGACGGTATGTAAATTACAAATCGTTGTTCAAATGCTAATTAATATTTCCTAGAGTTAACTACATACTAGAACGCAATGAAATACCTACGCCCGAACACTTCGATAACGCCGGGTGAAGGATAGGTAACTAGGTGGGTACATACAATTCCAAGTTTTTCTTTTGTTTTTTTTTTTTTGTTTTCTGGGTCCTTTTTCGATACTGAACCTACCCCTAAGCTATGGCACGCAATTACTTTAACACGCTGTATAATCATCGCTTGGATGTTAGAGCATGTATGATAAACAATAATAATAATAAGCTGGCAACACTAGCAAGTCAACAAATTTCAGAATTTTCATATCTTATATTTTCCTTATTTTATTTTCATCAGCCGCATTTAGTCTCAAAAAGTACGAACAATTATAATAAATCCTTTAGAAATAACAGCAGAAGAAAAAGATTAATAAAAAACATAAAATGAAAAAATCAAAGAATAATCAAGCAAAAATGACGGCTGTCAATCTCGCCCTATAAAACAACAATTTCGAAAATCACATTGACTTTTAAATGAAAATCATGAAACCATAAAACAGAATGTTGACTAGATCAGCTACGAGACGAGCACGCCTACCACCTCCTCTGGGACGACACCAGCCGCGGTAGTAGTATTTTTCCCCGCCGACGTCGCCGGGGACGACTGGGAGAGGCCGGCCACCGAGAAGCTTGGGACTTAGGGGCCAACCGGCCCCGAGCCGGGTCCCCGCTGCCGGTGGTTGTGTGCAGCGCATGAGATGGACTCAGTCTATGAACGAGAACGTCATGCGTGCATATTACGGGTCTACAGAGGGAGGAACTAACCTCACTGCGTACCGTGTTAGGATGCTATCTCTGTTTCAGGAACTAGAGCCAACCGTCATCGTCTCGGCCCAACGACTGTCGGATCAGGTGCGGGTCATCCAACATCATCACAGGTTGGACGATGCCGCGCTTGATAGGCTGCGCTCATACTGAGCAACCATATCGTATCAACTCAGGCACAAACCGCGGCACAAGCGTCTCCTACTAATGTAATCCCACCGCGGTTCAATGTTCAATCATAGTGTCGAAGAGTAGGATGATAGGGTTGCCACAGTACCTAAGTAGCCAGTGCAACGTCCGATTGAGGAGCGCACTGAAGGATGCGTTTCATGAGTAAGTATAGATACACTCCGGCCGATCTTAGGCCCCGATTACCACGCCTGCCTATGCACAAAAAAAATAGGGCGCTGGTGTGTGCCTTGGACTCGCAGCTTAGAGTTTTTGTTGAGAGCAGTGTGGATCTCGTTGATACACACTCGATCGTGTATTGCGCGGCTGCTGCGGCATGTCGTTTAGCTAACGTCAAATTTCCAAACAGTGACGGAGCTACTCGACCAAAACCAGCCGTACCAGCCTGGCAGTGCAGGATCGAGCGATGTATCGATGGGTACTCATCGGCAAACTATACTGCTTCAGGGAGGACAATACACGCGGGCATTCTCGGGGACTGGAATCAGCCCTCGAGAATACATGTCCCGTGTCACAGAGCGCATCGACTTCCTGAAGCAGAAAGTTTATGCATGGGCGAGCCGTATTCGGCGGTATAAGCGGCGGGTAGATCGATACACGCAGAATTGCATGTTCCAGAGCGATGAGAGGTGGGTATATAGAGCTTGGGAGCGACCTGAACAAAATGTGACGGACGCGTGCCTCCCGGATGATGCCGCCACGAGTGCATTCTGGCGCAGCATCTGGTCAGTGCCCGTCTGTCATGCTGAGGCTGACTGGATGCAGGATGTCAAGCGAGTGTGTGAAACTATTCCAGAAATGGAAGCCATACTGATCACGCCATCAGACGTAGCCAGAGCAGTCCGTCCGTTACCGAATTGGAAATCACCGGGACCGGACGGACTGCACAACTTTTGGTTGAAATGGCTGATTAGTTCACACACTCGCCTGGCATCTCAATTCCAGTCATCCCTGGGTCTGGGTCGCTACCGCAGTTTCTTACAACAGGCGTTACCCACCTGCTCCATAAGTCAGGTAGTCCCACGGAACCCAAGAATTATAGACTGATCACATGTCTGACAACGGTCTATAAACTTCTTACATCCATTTTGAGAACGAAAATTAACACACACATTGACAATAATTCAATTATGTCTGCCTCTCAAAATGGATGTAGGAATGGGTCCCGCGGTTCTAAGGGAATGAAATGGAAATGCGGGGGTCGAGGCTTTTTAAATGCGAAAACCCTCCATAACCGCGAGGTGTGCAGCCTCAGGGAATATTTTTTAAAAGCCGAAGTGGGTATGCACCGTGATGTGGTCGCAGTGGACAAGGGGCTCACCTCGCTCTCCATGGCTAAAAAGAACTGGCGCAAACCTGTGGTACTTACTACAGATGATCGCAAGGTAGTATGGCAAAGCTAAAAGGTAGGAGCTTCACGGGCGCTTCTACCGGGCTCTTCACGAGCCTGGTGTAGATTTCCCAGGGTCCGTATCCTGGCTACGTTTTGGTGACCTTTTCGGGGAAACTGAAGGTTTCGTCTGTGCAATTATGGACGAAGTTATCTTGACGAATAACTACCAGAGACATTATGAAGGACGGGACGGTTGACATGTGTCGGGCATGCCACCGTGCGGGTGAGTCCATCAGACATATTAACTCTGGTTGTTCTCGTCTGTTTAACGGCGAGTACTTGCACAGGCATAACCAAGTGGCCAAGATTATCCACCAGCAACTTGCTTTGAAATATAAACTTGTGGATTCTGAGGTACCTTACTACAAGTATGTGCCCGACCCAGTTCTCGAAATGACCATGTCACGTTGTACTGGGATCGGCCTATCATTACTGACTGGGATCGGTCTATTATTAGGACTATTGTTGCCAATAAGCCTGATATAGTGATAGACTGATTAGGGCGCCGCGCAATGATAGTTGATGTTACCATTCCACATGACGAGAAACTCGTGAAAGCTGAGAAACACCAACGTCTCTCGAGGCTCTCGTTAGGCGGTTGGATCAAGGGCCTGATTCAGAAGGCAGTACCTCTCGATACGGCTCGTATTGCGAGGAGGTTCCTGTCTCTGCAGCGTTTTTAGAGCTGCAGAGACAGGAACCTCCTCGCAATACCTAGTAGGTAGCTTGGATCCTGCTCCCGACACCGGCGGAACACTATTTTTTATATTTTTAAATGTTTTTTGCCTAGTTTTTAAAAAAATATTTAAAAATGTATTTGATATGTTAAAATGAATAAAGGAAATAACAATAATAAAAATTCTTTAAATGCTTAGGCTTAGAGAATCAAGAAATAGACACCATGTGCATAAACCTTTTGCAACATATTTATAGAAACAGCACTGCAGCCATTAAAATCAGTTCTAAGACAAGACTGTCTTTCCAGAACAACAAAGGAGTTAAACAAGACCCGCTGTATCCAACATTATTCATGGCCGTACTGGAAGAAGTCAGAAAGCTGGCAACAGGCTAGGCAGAAAGTGGCATTATGGTTGAACATAGGAGATTATTCAATCTCCGCTTTGCCGACGATTTACGATTTGTCCTTTTTTCGTCAGAAAGTGGCATTATGGTTGGACATAGGAGATTATTCAATCTCCGCTTTGCCGACGATTGACGATTTGTCCTTTTTTCGTCTTTTGTCTCCGAGCTGACTCAGATGCTAGAACATCTTAGCACGGCAAGCCTAGAGGTCGGACTTCAAATGAATATGTCAAAGGCCAAGTTGATTACGAACAGCGCGCATCGCAGGATCACCGTGGCGGGTAGGGAGGTTGAATATGTCGATGAGTATCTCTATCTTGGTCAAATAGTCTCTTTCCAAGAAAGACAAAACAAATAAGTTGCCAGACGCACTGAAAATGCCTGGAAGAGCTATTGGGCCATGAAAGACCTAATGAAGGGCGATCTTCCTCTATACCTCAAGAGAAAACTCATCGAAGTGTGTATTCTTCCCATCCTCATATATATTCTCAAACATCGTCTTTGACAATTCAGCAGAGGTCCGCGCTCGGGGTTTGCCTGAGAGTTATGGAACGGGGAGTATTCTTGGTATTACACTTGTGGACTGGGTTAAGAATACAACAATCCGTTGCATCACATCATCAACGACATCGCGGCAGGCCCAGACGGAGATAGCGGAATGAGGTGGACTCTATACAAATTATTGGTCCTTGGCAGCTCTAAACAGTGAGAGGTGGAAAGAGAAAAAATGGGAATATAACGGCAAAAAAAAAAAAAGAAGATAATTATTAAATTAATGACAAAAATTCAGATAAGCTAGATCTATTGCGCAATGTAAATTATGTACTATTAAGTTGTACATTGGAATAATAAAACAGAAAGACTACTAGGAGAATACATTTAACATAGAAAACATTACCCTCCTTTTGAGCTGGCTGGATTACCCGCTCTTTGACTGGATTTCAACAAGATTATTGAAATATTTTTGTTTAGCATACTTTAATTTAGTTAATAGTTTACTAAATTAAATAAAGCATAACTTAATACTAAACTATTTACTATTGTTTATATTGTCTGCCATCCATTAAAATAAGATTTACCACGCAACAGGCGTCGTTGTCCCAGCAGGAGAACCTGCGCGATGTAGAGGAGAACCACCTGGTGCAGGAGGAGCAGTACTCGCGGCTGCTGGGGTTGGATGGGCGCCAAGAGCTGTGGCATAACACCACCACGCCCGCGCTCGTGACGTACGCGCGCAGCGACGCGCACGCGCAGGCCGTCAGCTTCATCCGCGCCGCCGCTAAGCTGCCCTACACCGTGCTGCTGTACAACCTAGGATTGAAGCCCTATTCTTTGGCTGTGGTGAGTGACTTAACTAGATAGTAGTAGTCATTCAACTGAATGAGACGAAATTCAAATCTTGTATAAAACGCACACTATGCAGGCACTATAAATTGGGGGATTGTAAGATCATCTTTGCATTGCAACAACTCAATCTCTTTTGTACTATATAATTGCATAGCCCAAGTGTGAGTACTATGTACTAAAGTGCTACCATTTACCCGGTAATAATATGTCTTTCATTGACTTGAATGTGCCCTCGGCGGTGAGTATGTCATGCTCACTCAGATGTCTCGCTGATGGTGGCACGAATGTTAGATCATTTAGCTCCCTTCAAAATGGTTGAGCTGAATGGTGCTGACCCATGCGTCATGTTCGTGAACAGGCGCCGTCAGTTGAGACTGGTCAACTCTTAGCTTCCATGGCTTATTTTAATTTTCGAATTGTTCTTTGTTTTATCTTCTTAATACGGACGCTTCTAACGTGCACGTCTTTCTACATTTTTCTCACATGTATAATTTCAACATGAGTTGAAGTTGATGATTAACCAATTTTTGGTAACAATTTTTTTTTATTTAAAAGAATGTCCGTGGAGTTTATTGCCCGTTCTTCTCCATAGGTACCTACTATGCTTTGGAATGGGCAACTAGCTTCATATTTCTGACTGACCGACTCCTTGACAATTCAAAAGTGCCTAAAAATGATTTAATTTAAATAAATGCTTTGAGTTTGAGTTCACTATTTGCTTGGCTTGCATTTCTATAAGATTCTCATTAGCTCACGGCCTCACTGTATTGTATGTACAAAATGAACCCCGCGACTTCGGCGAAAATGACCGCAGAATAATTTTGTTAGAACGGTCATGGTCAATTTTCACTCCACGCGATTATTTATTGGAGTGGGAACATCCGTCAGCAACTATCGGCTTTCAGCACTAGCTACTCAAAGGCGGCCAAATGACCCGATTTCTGATATTATTCATGAATATATCGTCAACGGAAGCCATCAGTCATCGGTATATCTGTCGCAGGTATCAAATTACTGCAACTCTTCGAAATGTGCCATCATCGATCTGGACCTGGACGCGTTCCCGTCGCACGTCAGCGACGAGAGCATACATGCCGTGCGCCCGCTCATCATACAGGTGAGTTAAAAGAAGGCTTTCTTCAGACCAAAAAAATAATGCCCTACACAACACCACAATGTTGTCTTTATTACGTGCAAGCGCATCCAGAATTTGGTGGCGATGGTCGTTAAATGCAACAAACATTAAAAAATTTCAAACCCATAGCTTAGTAAAGTTATCGTGGACGTAGAAATGTTAAAACATTGACTGCTTCATTTAGTAGACGATGAAAAATCTTCGCGAAAAAAAGTAGTTGTTCTGGAAATAATATCTAACGACAGGATTGAACTTATCGGCTGAGTTTAATTTGAATCTGCCATCGTTTTCCTATACTTCTTTAATAACTGAATGTTACGATTGGCGCCAAAAATACCGACATACCGGCTCGTAATGGGCAACCGAAATAGTTTTCCTGTGGCCTTGCAGTTTTTTGCTAAACGCACTTTGTCCGTCAGTAACTCAGTACTCAGACGATACAATAGACTGATTAAACCTGATATTGAGGCGCTACAGTGACAACTCTGAACGGATCATACGGAGGCCCACTTGCTGCCCACGCCTAATTATGGTGCTTTAAGCGGTAGTGTTCTGGTCGCTATAAACCACTTCGGTTGCTCTTTTGTTATATTTTGCAAACTTCGCTTTGCGCTGCGTATCTATAAACAGTTAAAGGAAAAGCAGAAACTTGGGAAATCTCCCAGGAAAATGAGTATAAATCAAAATCAAGGAGGGAGGGAGATTACTTTACACCGCCCGCCCGACACGGCTCGATTACGTTCGAGGAACAAGACAACCCGTGAGCTGCAGTTTGTGGAGTCCCACAAACGGGAGCTTCATAAAACTGATTGGAAATCTGCCATCTATTCTCACCTAATTTTTCGAAATCATCCCTGAAACTCTGTCTCGTTTGTTGTATATCCATACTATAACTAGATGTAGCTAGAACAGTAAGTTTGCACGCAAATCGCATATAAACCTGGACAATCCTGCATTTCCGGCATAACAATAACAGTTTCAGTCAAAGAGTTTTCATTTTATATTTTTATTCGCCGCGGCCGGTTTAAGTTCATGTAATTATATTACACCTGTCATTAATCATCACATACACACGTGTAGCAAGGTTTCTATTATATTTGAGATTTATTCCATTTGTAAAAAAAAATACTCTTTACTTCTTCTTCTTCTTTTACTTCGTTAATTTCATAATTATCAGATTAAGACGTCTGGCTATCGACTAGAGGTTTATTGAAGAGTATAACCTTGAACGTCGTCAACTCGACCTTTAGTCGCCTTGTGTAACAACATGTTCGTCATGTATTTGTTCTCATGTACACTCTTGAAAATCTTCTTATCCTCGCCCGAGATTCATGGCGATAACGACAATGTCTGTGCTGTCTAACATTTTGATGTTCTGATTATTACTGCGTATTTGGAGGCTACCACCTACGTCATCAGGGACACTGCTTTGTTCAGCTATTGATTGCTAGGTTTTTGGGATTGAGTTCTGCCTAAAACCCTATGTAAGGGATTGGTGACCAATTTCAAAAGTTTATACAGATTTCTAATACTTTTGTACCATCTGAAACACTGACTCATTCAAAACAGTAGTAGTTGAGCTCAAGTTTTGCACGTAACTTCACAATACACAAGGGAATCAAAGCGAGCCGTAATAGCCCGAATAATAAGACGTGTTGTGTAGTAATTAGCAGCACTGCGGCACTGAGCGCGGCGGCGGCACGCAAGGCTCAGCACGGGTGATGGCCGGCCGCCGCAGTCTGTCACACTCAGGATACCAGACAGGCGCACGTGACGTCGGTCTGTCGGCCGTCTGCCGCCCACACTTTATTGTTACAGCGCATCGCACGATTAACTCAGAGACGCATTTGATTTCATCCTGTAAGATGACTTTCGCTGTGAATTGCTAATGTGACAACAACACCGAGCGATACTGAATGCTCAGTTAGAGAATGCTTGGACCATTTGGCACCAGTGTTACGGCTGTGTGAGCCCTTAGGTACAGTAACTTTAACGAGCCTAAATACTGCTTAATCTGCATAATCGGGCTATAGAGGACTTGACGCTCGCCTGAACAACTGCGCATTTTTATGAGATACAATGGAAATGAGATGAGGTACAACCAAGGTATCTCAAAGAGCTATCTGGGACAGCGTAATGAGATAAAATGTAACCCTATCCAGCAGAATTAATTTTCACGAGTTAACCTGTAGGTCAATTGTATTAAAACAAACGTTTTTGTTAAATTAAGAGTTTATTAGTGGAGGCTAAGGGTTAGATTAGTGCAGGATATACGTACTTGTTATGATCTCAGAGCAGTGTTGCGCAAGGTGACGTGTCTGTGTCGGTTTATTTCAGCCGCCTGTAATTGTAGAAAAGTGAGTTGCTCTTGTACAGACAGTTCGATAACGGTTTATGGATTCCTATTTTGATGTAATGGGAAGAATCGTACGAAATGTTGCATTTGGGCTGTCCTACTCGTGCATATGTTTATATACACGAGTAGGACGGCCCAGTTCTGCGTGTCTTTAGTCATTGTGATTTCTTCAACGACGAAGGAAGTAGATAACGCCCTATTTTGGCAATTTTGCACACCCAGGGTTCGAGGAACGTGTTAGTGCTTACGTGCCGGGGGCACGATGTGCGTTGGTGCCAGCATTACTTGTGTCAACACTCCACCAGATAAGATACGGACACATACACCGGCACGCAACGCTATTCGTGATTACTATCGATGACTACAGCGGCATATTGCTCGCTAAATAACAACCTCATATATGTGAGTTGGCTATTCGCAATTTTTCACTGTGCAATTTTGCAACAATGCTAGGCTTATTCTAAGCTCAAGGGTCTGTGATGGTGTATGAGCGCGATTACAAATCTCTGCAGTTCACAGTAATGGAGGAACTTCCTATCCTCGATATACGATAGCTTGTTACGACAGTTGGTGATTGCTCCGCGGCAGCATCAAAGAGTCTGTAACTTTGAAAGGAACGCAGGACAGATAAAATAATCGAAACTTAAACGAGCTCTAATGCATTATTTAAATACATTATACTATATAATACCTATTATTCAAATAAGGTATGATTAAGCACCACTTAAAAAATACAATATCAATCACAGATATCAATTGCACCGACATCAAACTTTTAGCCAATGGAATGTGCTTGGTAGTCATGTTCGTTATCCCCCTGTCCTTATGCTAATATACTTTGGGCCGGCGCTGCGCGTCTTCTTCGGTGTCCCTTACGTCTGTATAAACCGATATTTAAGTAGTTTGCAGCCATGCGGAGCTATTTCTATTTGCTACTGAAATTAATTTCGGCCTCAAGTAGTCGTGAGTGTGGATTTCCACGGTTTATACAATATGGTTCAGCAAATATTAATTTACAAAAGTCGTGTTCTGTTGATACACGAGCACGGCTGCGGTGCCCGTCCTTGACGTTAGTCGCTACTATTGTCACGGAGCGATGCCGCACTAAACCGATATTATAATTATATTGTCTACAAATTTAAAAATATATAACTGGCGAAATGTGGGTGTACTATATGAACACCTCTGCCTAACCCGTGGAGGATTACAGACGTGAGGTTATGTTTGTTGTCTACAAATTTTCAAATGGAATAAAGCTTATTTAAAGGCTACTTTTCCGGCCGACACAAGTGCCTAAAACACAACATGAATTGCTTGCTAGATCGCTTATAATGACCAACTTGTCACTATCGTCAGTCGTGCCACTACAAACTACAAACAACAAGCCACTAGCAAGTAAATGATGTGAAGCTGAAATAATCTCTCTGGAGAACCTCCTCGTTTTTTCGCCGGCATAAAATCCTCAGAAGTTCCCTCTCTAGAACTTAGTCAGGAGTATATTGTTTGCGGCGAGTGTGCTGCTGATATAGAGGCGAGTGGATGATGAGGTGGCAACTCGGCAAGACTTGCGACATTTGCTTCGCATGGTCTGAAGTTCAGGCGGAGGCGGAGGGCAGTGAGCGGAAATATGCTTGCCCGCAGGTTCGCTCGATGTACAGTAGACATTAAAGTGAGTTTATTTAAGCCGTTCTGCCAGTCTTTTTACTCGAGCGGTCTGTGGGTGTCACACACGAGCCGAGCCTACAAGGTACTGCGTGTGCGATATAACGACGCCTTCAGGATGCTATTACTGCTGCCGTGGCGCTTGCAGTGCATCGAGCATGTTTGCGGAAGCACATACGGATGGCTTTCATGCCATTATGCGTAAGAAAGCAGCATCCTTACTACAACGTTTAAATAACATCCTAAAATGAGTGTTCCGAGACCAGCTATCTAATTACGCAACACATTTCCGTAAACGATTACGACAAATTTGTTTAATTTTGACAGTTCAACAACATTCATTGCGTTAATTACGTTGTTGAGCAGATTTTTTTTCGAATTTATGAAGCAATGGATTAGCAATTTGTTTCAAACGATGCAAATTTCGAATTGATCGTGTATTACGTAATTAGTGTACAGACTGCGTCATCCAGAGGCACCTGGTGGCTTTAGGTTTAATACAGTAAAGAAACGAGTTATCTACTAACATTACTAACAGCAGATAAGCAAAAATTGTTACTAACTAATTCCTAACAATCTATGGAGTCTGAAATAAATTATTTTTATTTATTTTTAATAGTTCGATGAATGCCATGATGACTCAATATGTTAATATTACAAAAAGTATGTAAGTACTCGTTTATGGATCAATATCTCTACATTTTATTGTTCCATAAAAAGGGTAAAATTGTTCATAAACTTTATATCAACCAGATAAGCTTGCGCCGATGAGGATGGTGACACAGCGCTTTGTCGAACAACTTGGCGGAAAGTGGCATCTGTTTGACGCTGATCGCAGCCAAATAGCTTTTAACAGCCATCATTTCAAATTCAGCTGAACTGCCGATGCCGTTGGCACTTCCCATCAGCTTACTGTTGGAAATCCTATTAAAAGCGTGATGATTTATAGTCGGCTCGAACAGATTCCGCGTCGTTCATTTTGAAGAGACCCTTAACTATACTGACTGTCTCCAAGGCCTCTACCCAGCAGTGACAGTGATGCCGACAGATGATGCCGGCTGACAGTGAGTCTCCAAGCCCTTTTTTTATTAGAAAATACCTAAATACAAATTCCTTGTTATCGACCATCTTATCCGCAAGATACTCGTATAAATAACACCACCAATTTATTTATCGACTTATTGTTATCGCCTTCCTTAATATAACACACACCGTCTATTGTGACACCCTTTGTAAAATCCCTAATTTTATGTCTGTAATGTTTATGATGTACAATAAAGAGTATTCTATCGATCTATCTAACAATCGTACAGCGCATAGGTGATGTCGCGACATACATTTAGGCATTGGTATTAATAATTGCTAATCCGCCTATTGTCTGTCAGCAGTTAAAATGCCGGCACGATATCAACTGCGAGTGTCGGCGAGGACACGTGAATCATACTGAGCTGATCTTGAACTGATAGCAGTTAGCAGTCCTCCGCCAGTCATCGTAGGATTACATCGATTTCGATTATTTGCTCAGCTGACTGATTAGAACTTATGGGAATTAAACGAAATAAAAGCATCCTACGTAACATAATGTTCGGTGCCAAAAAATTCTAAAGTATTTATTTTGGGCTGAAACTAGGTGAATGTTAGATTGTGTAGGAATTTCTATGGTCGTCGTGTAGGCTCATTTTGTCGGCCAACGCCTACGTATTTATTTAGGAAAGCGGACGATAATCGGACGTTTCCTGAGATGGCGTCGTCTCGACGATATTGCACTCACCCAAATGGGTCTCGTGTAACGCTAAAAGGTAATAAAAATGAAGCTTCAATCAAGGGAGTACGTTAAGTTGACTATAATTGCGATTGTTACAAAGTCAAAGCATTTATTTCAAATAGGCCCTTGTAAGCCACTTTTGAACGTCAAAATTTACAACAAAAAAAATTGATTCTAGTCGTCCCTTCCAAAAGGTAGTTTTCGCATGGAGAAGGATGGGCAAGAAACTCCACCGTTACTCTTTTAAAATGTCTTACAATATTTTGTATAGGTACATTAGTTATATGATTATATGTGAAGACGATGCACCTAGAATAAGATTACTATAATACACAATAGGTAAAAAGAGTTAAAAATGAAGCAACAACAGATCAATTAATTATGTTATAGATACATGGTGCTCACATATTACAGCCGTAATAGCGCCAGTTAATGAAAATTCTAGAATTATCGTTTTTAATGGAAGTTTTTGGAAACCAAATTTTTCACTGCGTTTTCCATTCGCCGAATTGTCACGAGCTCTTGAATATACTGTGTTTGTTACGTCATCATAAAACTAAACGTATCCCGTCACGCAATGGCACGCAGTAAGCGATTAGAGAATCCACCGAGCGGGGCAGCCCCGGGGCCCTGGGCCCTTGATGATGGGTGTGACCGTGACGTTCCGTCTGCGATGTGTTGTCCTCGTGTGTACCACCAATATGTTGAGAGCTCTATTTATTTAAGTGGTTTTGTCGAATCGAGAGCGGACTGGGCTAATGAATATCAAGGTCTACATTTCTAGATTTTATAACGATTTAGTCATTTGAAGGCTGCTTACATTATTTATATTCATTTTCTTTTGTTCAAGTGCACTTTTATTTAACACGGAAAACATGGTAATTAGTTGTGTTCAGTGAATGGCCTTATAAAGGGCACACAGGAAATCTGCTCGTGCATTAATTAGTTGGCAGTTAACTTTATCCCAACGAGGACATTGAATTACTATCCGGAGATCGTAAGACTGAATACGATAGTTCGTTGGTACACTTGGTACCTACTCGCAGTCCTCATTTTCACTCATAGAATGTAGATTTGACGTCACCTTTTCATTTGATGATGGTAAAACTAATACATTTTGAGAAGTGGTAATTTTGCGACTGAACCAATTTAATTACTACGGAGCCTAATAAATTGACAGGGAAACGGTTGGTAGTCGCATGTCGACCAACGCTTCCGCTTAATTGTCGGAACACATTCATTATACATTCTCAAAATATTTCGCATGACCTCTGATGGGTGAGTTTATTTCCTTAAAACGGCACAAACGGTAGAAAGCTATTTTACTTCGCGGCGATCTGAAATATAATTTATTAAACAAGGTAGTATTTCCCTACATACGCTTATAACATCGCGATCTTTTAGTTCAGTAATATATATATTTTATTTTTTTTTAATTATTTCGCCGTATCTTCTATGTGTTGGCAACCCAGTGTGTCACTTTTTCTTTCGCGCGCTCGAATACATCGCACGGAAAAACTCCCTCGTGTCAAACTAAATTTCATTTCGACTATAAACTGTGTTTAACGAAATGCCAAATAACAAGAAACTCATAAAACGCCTCATAAGTGCATTAGATGAAAACCGGAAGAGTAAACGACGGCGACATCGACGTCGAAGCGGCAAGAGCAAGTCACGCTCGCGCAGCCCTCGACAACGAAGCTTATCAATGGCACTAACATCTTATACACCAGATGACCCGAAAAGCAGGACTCCCAGCCCTGATCACAGACCAGAGGTAAACCCGGAACCCCCCTCCAACTCTAACACAGGTAAGTTCCGTTTTCATTATTTAGGTTAGGAATTTGGAAAAAACGTGGTTTCGGTGTGCCTCTGATCCTTGGAAAGCCTATGGAAATAAAAGCCTCGGGTTGGCCTGGGTTTAACCTCGCATATTGCGTGTGTGTTTGTAAAGCTTTTTACTTAACCTAACCTTTGAATGTGCGCTAACAGTAAGTTGCTAAACGGTAGGCTACCAGAAGTACGAGATACTTTTAACAACATTAACTCCATGTTGTTAGCTGGTACGCATTTGCCCTGGCGTGAGCATGCCCCCTAACAGATCACTGAGTACGAGATACTCACAGTGCCTTATGTAAGCACTAGGTGGTCTAACCTTCTTGACGCAAAGTACGAGATACTTTCGTTAACATAATGTTGTGTTGCAATGGCTGAAACTAAATGCTTCATATGCGATTACTATCCTTTGCTTTTTAGATATAACAGAAATGGAGGCGCTCAACCCATATAAAGAGGCACTAGGTATGGACTATGAGGAGCCACAGCCATACATGGGACAAATTCACAAGGACATAAGATTTAATCATATCCTAACAAAAGGCCTAACAAAGGAGGAAAGGGAAACTATAACTAAAAAGCACGCTATGCCAGACAACTGTACATTACTTGATGCTCCCCTAATTAACCCAGAGGTAAAAGCTGTGCTCACAGAGTCCGCCAAACTAAGGGACCATGGGATCGAAATGTCACAAAAACATCTCGGACTGGCTACCTCCATCATAGCAAAAACTATGACTGACGTTATAGTAATGGAAGAAATAGACAAACACAAATTGCTAACAAACTTGGCCGACGCAACCAAAATTCTCACCAACATCCACTATAATCAAACACAAACTAGAATAAAGCTAATTTATCCCTTACTAGACAAGAACTTCAACCAAATACTGTCTAAAACAACAAGAGACACCTTCCTATATGGAGAGAACCTACCCGACCTCCTGAGAAACGTGAAACAGATGCAACAAGCTGCAGCGCAATTAAAGAGACCTCCCCCTGTTGTACCATCGAACAACAGACTGAACAGTAACAACACCCAGCGACCCACTCAGGGAAACATGAATGGCCCACCACCGAAACCCAAAACAAATGCACGTGGTGGGCCACGCAAGACGACTCGGCCAACCAGTCAACGACAACCCCGCTGGCAGCACCACTCCGAGAGAGCAACTCACCAGCAAGGCCGATACCGGAATGCTCCAACCAAACATTGACAAACCAGGTACACGCTGGCAATTTACTTAATTACATTAACTGCTGGAGACATATTACTGAGGATCCTGTAATCTTACAGTGGGTACAAGGGTACGAGATACCCTTTGATACTACACCTTTGCAGTTCAATATTCCAATTTCTAATCTATCACAGTTGGAAACTATACAAATGGGAGAATCTATTGCAGACCTACTGAAACTAGGTGCCATAGCTCCCTGCCAACACACTAATGGCGAATTTATCAGTAAAATCTTTCTCAGACCTAAGCAAAATGGCAAACTTAGATTCATCCTGAACCTTAAACCACTAAATAAATTTATATCAGCCAAACACTTTAAAATGGAAGATATCAGAACCGCCATTAGACTTGTGGATAGAGACTACTATATGGGCTCAATTGATCTCAAGGAGGCATATTTTTTAGTACCCATTAGCAAAAAACACAGAAAATATTTACGTTTCATTTACCTCTATCAACTTTACGAGTTCACTGCTATGCCTTATGGCTTATCCACAGCCCCTGGTGCATTTACCAAATTACTCAAACCAGTAGTAGCTCACCTAAGGAAACAAGGCCTCATATCAACCATATACCTCGACGATTGCCTCTGCATTGGTAAAAGTTACCAAGAATGTCTGGAAAACATAAATGCTACTATTAGCTTATTCAAATGTTTGGGACTAATTATTAACTTTGAAAAGAGTGAACTGACCCCGAGTAAACAATGTAAATTTTTAGGTTTTATTATTAATACTCAAAAAATGTGCCTGGAGCTACCCATTGAAAAGAAAGTGTCCATAACTGACCTTATTCAAAAGTTCTTAAAACTTAAAAGATGCTACATCAAAGACCTAGCTAAATTACTGGGTACCCTAATAGCAGCCTGCCCAGCTGTCCCTTATGGAATGATGCATACTAAAATTCTAGAAAGACAGAAGTACTTAGCCCTTATAGATTCTAATGATGATTATAACACCAAAATGGAATTATCACGAAAATCACTTCCAGATCTACAATGGTGGTTAGAGAATTTAAAAAAGTCTAGAAAACTACAAAAACCACCTTTTTCATTAGAAATCTTTTCAGATGCTTCCCTAACTGGGTGGGGGGGGCACTGTGATGGCGAGCGCATTGGTGGATTATGGTCAGAACAAGAACAAGTTTATCATATAAACCAACTTGAAATAACTGCAGCATACTTTGCTTTAAAATCATTCGCTAACCAAGTGCAAAACACATCAATCATATTAAGAATCGACAATACGACCGCCATCGCATGCATCAATAAGATGGGAAGTATACAATTCCCTCATTTAAATGATGTAGCTCGTGACATATGGACATGGTGTCAGGAGAGAGATATACATGTATATGCATCATATGTAAAATCCAAAGAAAACTCTATAGCGGATCAGGAATCCAGAAACACTAACATTGATACAGAATGGGAACTGTCACCCACCGCATTCAGTCTGATCTGCTCTAAACTCGGTCAACCAAAGATTGACCTATTTGCTAGCAGAATAAACTATAAATGCAAAAAATATGTCTCATGGAGGAAAGATCCGTATGCATTCAATATAGATGCTTTCACCCTAAACTGGTCCAAATCCTTCTTCTATGCTTTTCCTCCGTTTGCCCTTATCACAAGGTGCTTGCAAAAGATAAAAAATGATAAAGCCAAAGGTATACTAGTTTACCCACTATGGACATCACAGCCATGGTACCCCCTAGCTAAATCCCTAGAAATATCTGACCCCGTTATATTCTACCCTGACGCTAATCTTCTACTATCACCTTTCAGGACGACACACCCACTGAGCTCGACACTTACCCTGGCTGCAGCAACCTTTTGCGGAAAGCATTCCAACAAAGAGGAATGCCAACTAAGTCACTAAACATAATGTTAGCCTCACTCTCAACAGGTACGATTAAGCAATACAATGTTACATACAGAGCTTGGTGGGGTTACTGTAAAACTCATGCATTAAGTGTTTACACAGCATCCGTACCCCAAGTAATACAATTCCTTACTGAGAGATTCGAAACCAACATAGGTTACAGCAGCCTTAACTCAGATAGGTCGGCCTTATCAACCCTTATTAGCTCAAAGATTGGTAACGACGATAGAGTTACAAGATTTCTCAAAGGGGTATACAGACTCAGACCAGCGTTACCCCGGTACTCCCATTCATGGGACCCCTCAAACATATTCAATCTGCTATCCTCCTGGCCCAATAATACTGACCTTACCCTTGAAAAACTGACAAAGAAGCTGGCTGTCCTCCTAGCCCTAACGTCTGCTCAGCGGACTCAAACATTGTCCCTAATCAAGTTACCAAACATTGTTATAACTGATGACAAAATAGTTATTGAAATAACTGACCTCATAAAAACTTCTATTATAAATAAGATCCAGCCAAAAATCCACCTGCCTTTCTTCACACAAAACCCGAAAATCTGTCCAGCAAAAACATTAACAGACTACATCTCAATTACTGAAACTCTAAGAAACCAGGAACCCTACCTCTGGATAACTTTTAAAAAACCACACAAAAGAGCCACCAGCCAAACCATCAGTAGATGGATTAAAAATATAATGACAGAAAGCGGCATTGACACTTTGCAATTCACTTCCCATAGCACAAGGCACACAGCAACTTCATCTGCCAAAAGAGCTGGTACCAACATCGACATTATAAGAAAGGCAGCTGGATGGACAAGTAACTCAAAAACGTTTGCTAAGTACTATAACTTACCACTATGTGAAGGCACATCCTCAGAAAACTTTGCATTATCTGTACTTAACAACAAATAATAAAGGGAACGTTATTGCCTACCTTGTGGTAGGTATACCTCAACATATGATGTGGATTAGGCCTTATTGTTGTGCCTCATTAAGCCTCATCATTGATTATGTCCAATTATGCCTCATAGTTGATTGTGACCCATTGCCAATTATGTCTTACCGTTGATTATGAATAATAAAATACCTAATAAACCAGGACAACTTGTAATTTATTAACTAACATAATTATTGCAGACAACTCTAAACATCTACCTTGTTTAATAAATTATATTTCAGATCGCCGCGAAGTAAAATTGTGAATCAAACGAGCTTACCTGTTAAGCGAAGTCTTGATTCTAATTTTACGAGCGGCGATCTGAAATATAATTACCCACCCACCACTAACTAATAGCCCTAAAGCTGCAATAAT
This sequence comes from Xanthia togata, assembly GCA_963853775.1. Lineage (NCBI taxonomy): Eukaryota > Metazoa > Arthropoda > Insecta > Lepidoptera > Noctuidae > Xanthia > Xanthia togata. The sequence continues at coordinate 1,441,028 of OY970802.1, read as the reverse complement.
TAGTCTACCTAATTCACTTCTCCTTTCAGGAAAACCTAGTGAATGTAAGTGTGCGGAACTACTCTGTATTGGAAACAGAGCAGTTCCTTATCCTATGATCTCTAAAACAAGTGACACACTGGGTTGCCAACACATAGAAGATACGGCGAAATAATTAAAAAAAAAAAAAATATATATATTACTGAACTAAAAGATCGCGATGTTATAAGCGTATGTAGGGAAATACTACCTTGTTTAATAAATTATATTTCAGATCGCCGCTCGTAAAATTAGAATCAAGACTTCGCTTAACAGGTAAGCTCGTTTGATTCACAATTTTAGTCAGCTGACTCAGATTGCTTATAAATTCAACATATCACCACTCAGTACAAACTTGTGCGCCATATCATTCGGGCTAGTTGGAGGAACTATTATTTGTTTCCATTCCGGACGAGCACATGCAGGCGCTCTGCCGATGCTGCGGCCGTCTGTTTGTCGTAAATACCCGAACCTGAGGGATCTCATCTCAACGATTGCTCTAAACACCTCGACGTAATACCGTGTATTCGGCGCACATGTTCCGACTCATTCGTTTTATGATATTTTGTGATACAAGGAAGCTAGTTGAGTTTTTGTCTCGTTTTAAGTGCTCTCAAAATAACTGGAGATTTGGCGTCTAGCTGCTTGCTACGATCGCGGATAAACAATGATTTATTTAATTTGTACTGTTTATTCAATTACTTGTTAACTTTTATGTTTAAAGTTTAGAAAAGTGCCGCCTAGGATTTATGGTTTCTCGAGGTTTTACATTTCTCGGGTCTCGAGAATTCTCGAACTCGAATGTTTAATGTTGTAATACACATAATGTTTATTTAAACTTAAACTTGGGCAATTGTGTTTTAATTTAACCTGTGCTTGCAGTAGTTGTAGAAATCACTTAATATTTCTAAATCAAAATCACCAAGTTGCATTTATAGCATTGTCAGCCAGCCGGCTCCTTATTTTGCTGACAACATTTCCCGACGTGGAAAACACTCGTTCGTTTTCAGTTGAAGCCAGCTTGACTGAACTTAGTGTTCTGTATAATTTGGGGAAATTTTGAGACTTTTTGCCAGTTTTTTTTTTTTCAAATCGTAAGATAAGAAGATATTTTGATGACGTGTTCAGGATTTTTCAAGTAGTTCAACAGCGATATTAGTGATTGTTTCGGCGATATCCAACTTTTAAACTTTCAATTTAACCTTTATAATACTGGTGTCTCATATTGGAGACAGATAACAATAAAATTCTATTGTGTCTGCTAATTGCGCGCGCGACAGATTAAGCAAAACTACTAATTTTAGAGCCAAAGGGTCGTTGATACTTTTCAATTTAGTAAGCAACACATCCGACTGCGGTTAATAAATTGGCATCTTGTCTACTTATTAATTCCACAGCAAGTTTAGCTGACGCTAATATCGTCTGCAATTTTGGTAGCACTAAAATATTATCCTCCTTCCATTTCTGTGACCTATCTAAATCAATCAAGGAGGAAATCTTAGACAAATGATTTCTCGAATTCTTGACTTTTCTCTATCCGAATTTCTTGGAAACGAGAACTACTGATTTCCCGGGGCGAGAATTCCCGAAAATAAACGCTAGTGCCGCCTCGTTACGGGGGAGAGGGGCGGACTGGTTAGTAAATCCTCCCCCCCCTCCCCCCTGAGATACATAGTTTATTTTTGATAAATGAAATGTGTAGAGGGAGGTGGAAGGGAGGAGAGGAAGAGGGCAAGGCATCCCCCCACCCACCAGATCACAGGAGACACATTATCAAGGTAAAAACGTAAAAAGAAATGTCAAACGTCTCGAAGGTCAATGTCAAATAAATAAAAAAGTTATATGGTAAATATCAGTGAGCGTAACATTCATCGTGTCCGCGTAAGGCTACTTCTAGTTTACCTAACAAAATAACGGTGTCAAGAAACTGTTTCATTAAATTCCTATTTACAAAAATGGTCAGGGTAAAGCTGTCCTTGCATGCCTTACCAACAAAATTATAATGGCATGCGACCACGGCTTTACCCTGACCATTTTCAACCGACTTCAAAAAGGAGGATTTTCTCAATTCGGTTGTTTTTTTTTTTTGTGTTACGCGATTACTCCGCCAATTATGAATCGATTTTGATGATTCTTTTTTTTGTTTGGTAGGGCATACTTCAAGACTGGTCCCATATAAATTTGGTCAAGATCTGATGAGGGGTTTTTGAGTTAGCTTCAATAATACGTATTTTTCCCACCTAGTATATGTGGATGATATTCTAATAGTTCCTGTCACTGTAATTTACTTAACAGGTAATGGGTATTCAAATTTTTGTGGGGTTTTGTGTAGGTACCACAACTAAAAAGTGAAAAATAAAAACTTAATAACTTGGATTTCGGAAGTCGGTGGCAAAAAAACGAAAATAAAAAACCAAAAACACCCGACTTCCGAAATCAAAGTTATTTTTCACTTTGTAGTGTTTTTTTTGGAAGTCGGTTTTATTTTTTGTGAAAAAGTTTTTTGACAATCAATTTATGATGATTATCGAACACACTTTTGTGCAATATAGCAGTCTGTGTTCGGCGGGCATGAGGCGAAACGCGTTACGCTACCTATTATTCACTACTGAGGCTAATGAAAATATTTTTTTATTGGTCTTAACAAATACTGAGACCTCATATAAGCTTGGGAGGTAAAATGTTGTACTCCTGGAGAAACGGTTTACAGGTTTCGATCATTTGAAGCCCAAACCCTTATGCACCGTTTTTGTGCTTTAAAGATTAAATCAATATCAGTCGAATTTCCCCAAATAATCACACCACACCTCAGAACTGAAGCAACTAAAGCATGATATGCAGCAGGGATGTTGCGAATATTCGCACCCGCAACCGCATATGCGGAACATCCGCATCGATTTAGACATCTGCATCCGCTTCCGCATAAATCGATGCGGAGCTGATGCGGATGTGTAGTAAGTCGTGACAAGAAAGAAAGGGGCGGGACCGGCGAGTGGCGCCTGTCGACCGCGCGAAATGAAATGAAATGAAAGTAGTCAATCACAAGTTTATTAATTTTTTATTGTGCTTTTTGTTAAAAAGTGTTATCGCATACATGTAAGTGTATTGTTTACGTACGTAAACGTACGTCACGGACGTTACGGACGTCGTCGTATTACGTTATATAAAATGAGTGCTGCTTTTTTAATTCAAATTGACTTTTGTTAACCTATTGGACAAGTTGTGAACTATGCCACCACCTACGCAAATTGAAATTTGGACATAAATATTGGGTCCCCACCTATGAAATTAGCGTTTTGTATGGAGAATTTTAAAGAAGTTGCATTTTTCATACTAAGATTTTCTTAATTTATTTAACAACCATGAACACTAATATTGTAAAACTTTTATGCACTAATGTTTAGAAACTAAGATAACGTGGCATACGTTATCTTAGTCGCTACTTAGTTTAAGCGACAAAAATAAGTTTTGGCTAAGTTTTAAAACAAATAGTGGTCATTTCTGCTAACAAAAAGAGGAGTAATTTTTAAGGTATTTTTTATGTTTAGAAAACTATAAGTAATAAGGTTTTTTACTATTGGTAGTTGTCTATGATGGTCATTGTTCGATATAATATCAAGCAATTGATGAATATTTTAAATCATAGAAGTGACGAGGCTACTTTACTATTTGTTAGACTATTTGTGAGAAAAAAACGCCAATTTCATAGGTGGGGACCCAATATTACTGTCTTTTTTTTACCCTACCCACACTTAAGTTTTTTGTAAAGATCCGCGGATGTGAAAAAATCTGCATACGCAACATCCCTGATAAGCAGTTAACAAGGTACTCATTTTTGCAATCTGTTTCTTAGCACTACAAGTCTTACTACCCCGTGAAACCCACTCGAGTTTCTTATGGATGTGTATAGTTACAGTTTTGTAGGGAAAACACAGGTCATAATTTTATTAAAATGTGTAATTGAAAGTATGATATGCTATGTTTGGATCACAAGTACTTTACTAGGACAGATGTTGTGACAGCCCTAAGACTTCGGTCCGGGCACATACTGCTAAACAACTTTGCGTTCCTGATGGCTAAATCCAATTCACCAAATTGTGCTGAGTGTGGCGTTGTTGAGGATGTTTACCATGTGTTGGCCGAATGTGCCCGGAACGAGGTTGAGAGGGTCAGCTTAAGGCTCAAATATGATGTGGATCTGCGAGAAATGGGCATGTGTAACTTGATTCTAGCCCGTCCTCAGTCAGATGAGGCAAAGTTAATGTATAATTTAGTTAGATTAGCCATTAAGCGTAGAACTATCTTTGTGAGGCCTATGAGGGTGGCATGATTATGTTTGATCAAACCTATAAAATAAATAGAGAAAAAAAAAAAAAGTACTGTAGGTACATAGGTATCTGTAAATGTCATTCGGCCCAAATAGTATTTGACTTTTGCCTGTTTTTAATTATACATATATTTCTTACTTGACATCTTAACAATTGTGCGGTGTGGTCAGACAGTGCTAGGACAATTACTTCTGACTTACATTTTTTTCCAAAGTTAAGGGCAAAATTGTCAATACATGTTTTGCTTACCTGTGTGGTAGGTTCTTTTAATTGTAATTTTCAATTATAATTTAGTAGTAAACATTCAAAGGACCATGGGGGATTTTGTATGAACCCCGACCCCACCCTACAGCAGTCATGGGATACGTGTCAATTTGTTCATTGGGACCCAAAAAAGCATAAAGTACCTGTATTAGTTGCAAAAACTATTGGGATTATTTATAATTAAAAAAATATTTTTCGGCAAAATGTATTTATTTTGAAACAGAAATCATTTTTTCCACAAACAAAAAAGCATATTTTTTTAATCAAAATCAATCAATCAAATCTAATCATTTTATTTCCAGGTCATAATCCAACAACAATAACATCACGCATTGCTGGCGAAATGTGGGTGTATCTACTATAGGTACACCTCTGCCCAACCCTTCGGGGAAACAAGGCGTGATCATAATCCAATTTGTTAGTAATTCCATATAATACATCATAATCTAGTGTTAGTACATAATAATATTTGGCAAATTTTGGTCATAATTACTTACTATAAATGTCAAAATCATAACTGTAATGTCAAATCACCAATAACAATAACACAATAACCAAATACGCAATAATTTATTAAAAATTACTCCAAGGTACGATTTGAAGGTAATACCTATGTTTTATGTCTGACTGATGATAAGCTGCTGGGTGAAGTGACAGCAGTCAAATAATTCATATTATTACAATATTCATCGTAACATGTGTCTGGTTACATTACTGTGTCACTTCTTCATCTTGTTGATCTTTATTGTTTAGGTAGTTTTTGGGGCACACGTGTCTCTTATATCAGACAGGCTAGGTTGCACATGTTTACCCACGAGCTTACCTGATGTGTATTAAAATAACAAGATATTCAGTAGATAAGTAATCTCTGTCTACAGCAGTGGTTCCCAAAGTTAACTGGACCGCGACCCACCCAACAAAAACTTACGTATTTAGTTTTAATATTAATCATAGCTGAAAATCAATTTTTCAATGCCCACCCAATATTCGCTCGCGACCCACCTTTGGATTTGTCTATAGGATATAGCCATAGTTTATGTCTGGACCTCTCATAATAATCATAATCATAATCATAATCATTTTTATTTGTGTAACATAGGTAGTGAATACAGTTCTTAAATTAAAGTTCATAGGTCGCTATGTTATGCCAAAAAGCGTACAAATTTTAATATGGTTGCATGCAAATTATGAGAGAATAAAAATAACAATATTAATCATGCGAGAGGTAAACACAAATTATTTGGTAGGTATGTCAAAATTAATAGAATAAATGCCACAATATGGAGTAATTTCTACAGTCAATTAATAAACAAATACTCATAAATTAACAATTAGTCACAATAGTCAATTAAAAAAATTGTTTCTACAATAAAATAAAAGTCTACATTAATTTATCATTTAGAAATTCATCAGTCGTATAATAACATTTTTCAATTAATAATTGTTTTAATTTTTTTTTGAATTGCGTAACATTCAATTTTTTTATGAAATCAGGTAATTTATTGTAGATGCGCGGTGCCATGCCTAAAACGCTCTTTCTCACTAAGGCAGTCTTACAACGCTGATTGCTTAAAGAGTTTGCGTATTGGCTACGAATCGCAACATCTCGTAACGTTGACATTTTTTCGAATAACTTCGTGTTAGTTTTGACGAAAACACTAATTTCAAAAATATATAATGAAGGTAAGGTAAGTATTTTCAGCGATTTAAAGAAAGGTACACAGCTATCATCAATTTTCAGACCACACATTGATCTTATGCATCTTTTTTGTGCCTTAAAGACGATATCTTTATCGGTAGAATTTCCCCAAAAAATAATGCCGTATCGCAAAATTGAGGCTACTAAGCCGTGATATGCAGCTAGTAGCGCATCTATATTTATTTTCCTAGCAATTTGGAAAAGTGCGTATCCTGATTTATTTACTCTCTTACTTAGGTCATCTATGTGGGCCTTCCAGTTCAGTTGGTTATCAAGGAATAAACCTAAGAATTTTGCTACTTTAACTTCTTCAATGTCACAGTTATTATGTCTGATATTTACTTTTGGTACTGGAGTTCTTTGGTGAAAGTGCATTATTTTGGTTTTCTTTAAGTTTATAACTAAATTATTTTTATTAAGCTCTGGTTTACAGTATGTTAAAATATCTTCGTGGGCCTTCTAGTCAGACTCAGTCGGAAAATATCATAATTGTACAGTAATACTTACATAATAAAATAATAACTCATATAATAAAAAATGTTTTATGTTTCTCCCGCCTACCAGCCTTCAGCCAGACTGAAGGCTGCTGACGTGTATAAATGAACCGGCGCAACTTTGAACAACAAAGACTAACAAAACGCGGCGCGAAACTGCGCTAAACCGAGGCTTTCATATTAATTGCCTGCGTCTTTGAATCGTGACCTACATTGTGAGAAGTAATGCTCTCTTGTGAACACTCATACTGTTTTATATTGTACGTTTTGCACTGATGCCATGACGTGTTGCTTTTTTTTCCTACAATTGAGTGCAATGGTCTCATGCAACAAAACAAAACTCTGTCTTTTATTTATGAGCATATCCACAAATACCCTTGTACCGGGCTTATCGACCAGGGAAAGTACATGCTTTACCTTATACTCATTGGGGGACACATGTCTACTTATCAGCAGAATTCAATTCAATTTATTAAATTGATACATAAATACTGAAGGAGTTCACACATGCTAATGTACTTGTGTCATATTCACAGCACGCGCTGAGCCGCGTCGGCGGCGTGGTGTTCTGCGAGGCGTCGCAGCGCTGGTCGGGCTCGGCGGCCGAGCTGGGCGCGCTGTGGGCGCGCGCGGCGGCCGGCGGCGGCGTGCTGGCGTGGCCGCGCCGCGCCGCCGTCACCAGCCTGACGCACCCGCGCATGTTCCACTATTTCCACGCCACCATCGACGACTTCCTGTTCGTGCAGATGATGGACGTGACGCGCCTCGTGGTCGCCAACAAGCCGCCTGTGCTCGACATCATGCGCCCCTGGATACAGTGCGCGCTCACGCTCGACTGCATCATGCCTATAGGTGCGTAGTATACCGTGCGTGTGGATCGATAACTTTATCGTTCATTCTAAGTTTCACGACGATGTTACATCGTTAATTCGATACTATTGAAAGATAAAATTGTGAAGTGCATAGGTAGCGTCACACGAGTTCTGATCGTAAACTGTAATCAATTATGTATCGCATCGCATCTAATCATCCAGTATCGAATAGTAACGAGATGTTCTCGTGCACACAGGTGCACAATCGGTGGGGTGTCGGTTCGACAAGAAGCCGCAGTACCGGTACTCGGGCTGCCACGGGCAGGACGCGTCGGCGCTCAGCATCGTGCTGGGGCTGCGCTCGGGCTTCGAGGAGGCGGCGTACGCCGTGCGCGCGCGCCGCCTGCGCTGGCGCTCCGTGGCCGACGCCGCCGCGCGCGCCGAGCTGGCGGCGCTGCAGCGCAACAGCTCGGAGCCCGAGCGCGGCGACTACCGCACCGAGCACGCCGACGCGCTCACGGCGCACGCCGCCCCCTGAGCGCCGCGAGCACGCCGAGCACGCCCCGCACGCCCAGCACGCCCCGCACGCCCAGCACGCCCCGCGCCGCACGTGCTGAAGACGCGGACAGGAGGCTATTTGATGCGATTCGACCGACGGCAGCTGTCACCCCCGCGCGGCGTGCGGACTGTGTGACGAATGAACATTAGTCCTAGCGAATATATTTATTGATTTGTAAAACTTCGAGACGACAATTTAAGAATAAGATAATAATTCGATGTGTTAGTGAGACCAAAATTTTTCATTGTTTAATATCATTCCATTTGTTGAAATTGCGCCAAAAAGTAGAGATTTCGTTGTTTGAATTTTGAAAATTCGTGGAGTGTTAGAAGTTAGTTAATAATTATTAGTATAATAAGTACAAGAAGTACATCTGAAAGTTAATAGCAATCCTAGATCATTTGGAGAATGATAAAACAAGTAATATTATTATCGACTACTTATTTGCCATATTGGGTACAAAGTAACATTGTTTTATGTTTAGTTGTTTCGATCGCGCGACGTGAACGTTACCTAAGTCAATTGTACATTGACATCTAAATTCTAATGTTTATAACAGTATTATTTGTTACTTGACTTGTTTTATTAGAACAATTATATCTGCTACCTTTAAAAGGTAGCCGGCGAAGTATGCGTCGATATGAGATTAGTATTCGCTTACCATTTATTATGTAGTTGTAGTATTATTTATTCGTTTACAAATAATACGTACGTGAGGCGTGGGCGCCGCCCGGTTGGCAGCGCGTCTGACGACAAGTATTTTCACGAACGGCGGCTTAAGAGACTATCCGTAAATCTGACGTCACGCGGTACTTGTTAGTGCCAGCAGGGCGCGTGTCGTAGTAGCGAGGCGCACGGTGGGTGACGTCACGCGGTACTTGTTAGTGCCAGCAGGGCGCGTGTCGTAGTAGCGAGGCGCACGGTGGGTGACGTCACGCGGTACTTGTTAGTGCCAGCAGGGCGCGTGTCGTAGTAGCGAGGCGCACGGTGGGTGACGTCACGCGGTACTTGTTAGTGCCAGCAGGGCGCGTGTCGTAGTAGCGAGGCGCACGGTGGGTGACGTCACGCGGTACTTGTTAGTGCCAGCAGGGCGCGTGTCGTAGTAGCGAGGCGCACGGTGGGTGACGTCACGCGGCGCTGCATTTCGCCACAGACCGGTGACTTGAAAGTCGTGAAACAAAATCAAGTAAGTTACCTCGGCGCGCTTGTCGCACGACTCACAGCGTCGTCGCTCAGTGTGTCGTTAGTTCACACCGACTGTACGTAGACCTCAACCCGATCGAGATTGTTTTCATTTCAAGTTGTAGACAGCTGTGAAATTAGTTAATAGGGACGTACTTTTATGTATATTGATTTGTACATAGCAATTTGTACATTAGACATTAAATGTAGTGCTACATTTTTCGTAATAATTTTTAGTTTTAGTTGCTGTGGTGTGTCGATCGTGTGACGGTCGACGTGGATCTAGCATTTTTATTGCTGTTTAGCGGTTAGTGCATCGATACTCATTAGTCATAATTTTACATACGAGCCTTTTATCGAGCAATATTATACTTTATATTAAGTACACGAAATGACGCATTGTACCTTGCAACTTCCAGTTACGAAATGTATGTCAAAATTTAATCAAATTATGTGGTTTTATAAGGAAATTCGATATTGTAATACAAAGCCAGATAACCAAGTATTTTAATACCAACGAGGAATATGCATAATAAATGTTTTTACTGCCAAAAATGTCGATACAGGAGGTCTCATCTGATTACTGATATAATATTGATAAGTACAACTTTTCTAAACTGTTTATATTTTGCGATTGATGCGACCCTAGTACGTATGCTTTGCTTTTTACAAAAAATACCTCAGCCAGCTTCCTCTTCCTCTATCGAAGCGTATAACGTTGACTGAAGCAGTTAGTGAAAATTCACAGATATTCGAAGTTAGGGCAAATGCGTTAGTCAATGTGTATGGAAAAACTAACGAACGGTGCATATCGTGTTTTATTTTGATGTATTTATTTAATAACACCAGGTTTGGTTGTGAAACTGTTATCAAAACTAGCTATGTATGCACGACCTACTGAGTTCGCCGCGTCCAATGTGATATACTTAAGTATTTAATAGTAACATGTGTGTCTGAGCGTCTTCTGCTTTAATTTAGTATGTGCTGTACAGACAGTGAAATTAATTGTTGATCAAATGGACAATTTGCCGTGTTATAGCCATTTCATACAACTGTCAAAGATGGCAGTTGTGACGTAGTTAAACGGACCATTCAACTAGGTAGGGAGTCAATTTACTAAACAATTAATTTCCCTGACTTAAGTAAAAACGCAATATTTATCCGATGCTTTACCTATTACAAAATACGTGTTTAACAGAATTTTATTAATTTCACTCCTGTAAGCAAATGTATACATTAACGACTCGAATAATATCTGAATAAAAAAATCGCTTCTGTTAATGTATATTCGAAAAACGAAATAAAATTGTTAAATGACCCACGTACGAGAATTACTCGTACGATATGTACTCTAAAGCACATCTATCATAGCTGTATCACGAGTTTGTAAAGACCTATACATATTTATTTTGAGAATGATCGCGTATATAGCCTCTACATTTAAGGATCTCATCGTTACTTAACGCAGCTTAAATTAAGTGTATCTGTAATCATGACCAAGCTGTTCGTAAGTTTATAACGTTTCTACTTTAAGTTAACATCTCGAACTGAATTAGTATAATAGGGAAGATGACTAAAAAAATGTTTTTTGTCCGTAATGTAGATTATGAAAAAATAACGTACACGTATTTTTTCTTTTTTTACGTTATCAAAAGATTACGGCGATACATTGAGTTATAATGTGCCATGACGTCACTTGTATGTAGATTTTATACATACTTGTGACGTATCAACCCCCACTCCCCAACTTTAATGCGTTGTATCCGAGTCATTTTTTATTAATATGATAAAGCAAAAAATACGTGTCTAATATTTTTTTCATCCCACCATCTCGGAAAGAGTATTTTTAATCTTCAGTATCTGAGTGGAAAAGCCGTTTTTATTCTCTAGAGGATAAAGTAAATTGAATTTAGAACATCGTGTGCACTAAGTTTGTGAATTAAAAAAAACATTAAACCTATTTACTGCTACCTCTATGGTGCCGAATATATCATACAACTTTTTTTTAATTTGTTAAAAACTCAGACTCGGAACCTTCTTGGTGTTCTTTTTTCAATTTGCTTTGTACGCGGTTCTTTACGCGGCATTTTTTCACGTCATTGTTAAACCTTAGGTATATTAAAAACAAGAAACTTGAAAACAAGTGAAAAAACTAAAATGAGTGATTCTAGCGACGAGGAAGTTTGCTTGACGCCAACAGAATTGACTGAAACTGTTAATAATGCGCAAACGTTTTTTTTTTTGCATTTAGTCATTTCCTCGCTGAGGTGGAATGAAAAGTTACGTGTTGCACTCGAGTGCAAAGATTTTTCACCTCGTGCTCTTTTGATTCCCTCGCTAACGCTCAGGATTCTAATTTTGAATCACTCGCTGCGCTCGTGATTCAATTTTAGAATCCTTCGCTTGCTCGGTCATCAAAATTGAACACGCGGTTAAAAAGCAACTTTGCACTCTTGTATAACAAATAACTATTTATTATCTGACTGACGGACTAAATAGAATTTCTTTTTTTTTGACCGAGGCATCATCCCTATTATCCTGTTGATCTTTTACCGTCATTAACTATATTCTCTTGAAATCATGCCCAGTTTGTGAACAGTTCAGTACATTTTACCAAAATTTATAATTCCATGTTCAGTTTTGTCAAAGAAGAAATAAAGTGAACCGTCTGCCATGTAATATACAGGGTGTTTGGCGCATGGACCGACACAATTTTTTGGGGAGTTGAGAGGGTCATTTGCGAAGTTTCACCCAAAGATCCCATGTCCTAAGTGTCACGGTTAATAAGATATGATTTTTTTAGATTTTTTCCAAAAATTATGAACATAGTTTTATTTAAAAAAGTTCTTTATTTATTTAGAATAAGAATACATTGCAGAATACAATAAAAGTTATTTCGTGCAATTAGAACAATAAATAAAAAAGTAATGACTATTTAAAGGCGAGATTTCGGGTAATTTTGTGAAAAAATCAAAAAAAATCATCTCAATAACCGTGACACTTAGGACATGGGGTCTTTGGGTGAAACCTCCCAAATGACGCTCCCAATCCCCCAAATAATTGTGTCGGTCCATGCGCCAAACACCCTGTATATGAGTTGGGACACATGAAATACTTTCTTGTTCTAAATGTATGAACGATCAAAGATTAGATACTCCCGTATTACAGCTATGTATAAACCCGTCAGTACTTCCCTATGTGTAACAGCAAGAGCCCACTACTCAACTAGATCAGTTGCGATGGCGAACACTCGATTGAGATGTGAACTTATTGTCCGTACCGCCTAGTTGAGCAGTGACCGATTGACGTAGTCGCGCATCGCACATCGTATCACGATAGTTAATACGAGATCTAGTCCTTATGGTAATAGTTAATAAGAGTTGGTTTAAATTTCAAGTAACTTTGTAAATAATGCGCTTACTACGTAACGCGGTACACCACCTGAGCCAACTTAGCGTTGAATGCAATTAAGATATAATTATGTTGTGATTTTTTATGATACGTTTACATTATATTTTGATGCTTTACGCGAGCATTGAAGCTGTTTCATTGATTTTAAGTAAATTATAAGATATTGTACGAGAATGGTAGTGCACTAGTGCACATTATGTGGGGTGCTCTTCCCACGAATGGAGGTCATCCATACATTGGCCGTTATGTAATGTTGGCTCAGAAAAGTACAACGCATTATTAGTAATACATGGTAAATAATAATAATATTATACTGCTTAAAAATCCTTTTGACGTTTATAACACCTAATGGATAGGATACGTATTGAATTTATACAATTTTATCAGTACGACCACGTTTGAAATTTAGTGTTTTGCCAAATGCATCACATTGTTGTGATAAAAAAAATTGAAAGAAAATATTAGCTGTAAGTCCCAGAGTAGATGACGTTAGTCAGCGTCACTGATGTGGAGTCTCGCAGAGATAAGTGGCGTTGTTGCTAAACGGAGTATTTGTATCATTTCCTCGCACTCTAGTTAGATTTAAATTATACTGAAACGCAACTGTTATGGGCGACTAATCTAACTCGTCGACTATGCTCGTCTGATTAGACTTGCCTGAACTAAATAAGTCATAATTTATTATGTTAATGAATGAGACACTCGGTATCTATAACAAAATGTAACCACAATGTTAAAATAGCGGCTGTTGGCTCGCCGGTTCACTTCCATGTACTGTACAAATGATGGCAAGTATCATATGAAAGAGGAAAGATCCGGACGGGAAGTGAAATTATTATATTTAAGTAGGTAGTTCATATTATAACCTAATTAATGAGTAACTCAAACGTCATGTTTTACCTAAAAAAAACTAATTATTTATTATATTCATGCATCATCGACAAAACCTAATGAAACCATAGTTTAAATTTGTCTGACTATAGTACGAACATGTCGTCCACAACAGTTGCGCGTTGTGGCCCCAGTCACTGTTGATACCAGTGAACGAGTGGTTAAGTGCGTGTGCGCAAGTCGTAGTGTTACGTGCTCCTACTGCATGACCTCGGATCTAGTTTAGCGTATTTTTTAAACAAATGCAGCTTTTACATACGCATATCTTAATCGAGAAGTGATAATTATTTATTAAATGATGATTACGACATTATGTATTTGTTTAATTTATCATGATGAAGTGTGTTGGTCAAAGGTAAGCAGGATTAGCCCCCATTGGGCCAGCCGCCAGGTCAGCACGTAACTGTAGTCATATGTATTTTGTTTATTACAAACAATGCAGTGCACCTCTGAATTTACTCATGGTAGAACGACAATCATTAATATGCAAATATCCGGATGACGTCATCGGCATCTCGTAAGAAGAAAAACAAATCGTTAGAATTACAACTGTTTATTAATTCCATCCAGAAATGACACTATGTCGTAGAATAAAACACGCACATTTGTTTGATTACTGACCGATATAACATTAATTTAAAACTTACATTCGTGATTAAAATACTACGCACATTAACGTATACTTGTTTCAGACGCATTTATTTGTTATACTAGATAAAAAAAGGCAAGCTACTTTAAATGGACGGGGAGGGCGGGATCCCAGCCTTGTGAAGAGAACCTCGTGTTGAAGGGATTTAGAAAGGATGGCAGTACGGCGAAGGAATCAGGATGCACCCAAAATGCTTATATGGCCACCTGCGTTATGGCACCGCATGTATTTCTCTGAACTGTTGTATTTTATCTGATTGTTTGGATTTTGTATGGGAATCACATCATGCAAGCAGTGCAGTCATGGGTGTGACGGGCCTAAGATTATAAACTGCACATTTGCACAAAGAACAAATGATATAATTATGCAAGCAGTATTTTAATCATTTCATAATACGGCATATTTACAATGATAAAGTAAACACTTTAAAATTATACAAGATAGCTCAAAATTATTGTTTTTACTCACAAAGGAACTTGCGCGGGGTTTCAACCAGTGCCAGCATTGTACTTATACAATTCATATACAATACAAGTATATACAATTTCATTGTACATTGACTAGATACAAGTTAGTGCTGATATTGAGCTACCAATAGGTTACTACATAACTTCTATGAATGACAAGATGGCCTCTAACCATACCCTGTAAGTACCTACTCACAACACTCCATTACACATCCATATTGTTATTGCGGAAAATACTTGCAACTATTCCAGACAACGGACTAGGGTAGACACTTGCGCGACGTTTTAATAAGAACTTTATTTGAAAATTGATTAGCAAGTATCGCAGGTAGGTACATGGGTAGCCATAGCCAGTTTGTAATACTTCTGCTAGCTAGTGCAGATATATCGTCGGTAGAGGCTCACTATGACGATATGATTATTAAAATCATTGCTTACAAGTCATACTGTTAAAGTCAATGATATTATACGTCTTTTTACTTCTAATATCATTGGTTAAAGTAGTATTACAGCGTTGGACGCGTTTCATTGCTGCGTGACAGCTGCAAGCAGACTTGTATGAACTTAGAAACTTCACGCAGTTTCGCAGGGCATACATTCTATTTTTAATGTTACATTAATTGCCAGAGAGCTACCAATGGCAAGAAAGGTTCACTAACGTCGAAGCTCTGTTAAATACATTTTGCAAAAACAACACTTGTTAAATAAAATTATAACATCTTATAAATAATTTAAAACTTATAAAAATATCTACATTCAATAACGACATAAACAGGTGAAATCAATGTTATTTTCATTCAGAGCAGTATTTGACTATCTATATAAAAATTAACCTTGCACACGAAGGGTTCCGTACCACCGTACATTATTTAGCAAATAAATGAAAATACTAAACGAAGAATAAATTAACATCTTAATGAAAATATCAAAGATAAATTTGTATTTTATAATGATAAGTACTATGAATTACAAAGTTATTTTTGCAGTTGCAGAAAATCACCCATATTTAAATAAATACCTTATGAATCGGAGTTTTTAGTATTTGTCGATTTTATTATAGTACATGAAATACAGAAGTTTCAAATTCTTAACTTGTTTAGTTATTGAGATAGCTAGCTCGTACAAAAAAGGTCTAAAACTGACAACTTTTACGGCTCCCCATTTCATAATTTTTGAAGAAAAAAATTACGTTTGTTCTCTACTCGATGAGCTCTAGATAATGACACCCACATGCCAAAATGGTTTATTTTAAAATCAAGTTTTTATTATATGGAGACCCCCCTTTAATCTTTAATTTTATTTAATTTTTATTATTTGATGTTATAGCGGCATTAGAAATGCATAATCTGTGAAATTTTCAACTGCCTACCTATTAAGGTTCATGAGATACAGCTCGCTGACAGACAGACAGACGGACGGACAGCGGAGGCTTAGTAATAGGGTTCCGTTTGGCACCCTTCAGGTACGGAACCTTAAAAAAGTAACATGTATATATTAATATGTGTGATTAACTGATTAGAAATATTATTTTTCATTTAGATCTGTGTTTCAAAATGTTAGAAACACTCCATACGCGTCGATGTTATAAACATAAGATGTGGATACCCATAGACTCGATTACTATACATAAACTATGTAATTAGCTACATATATAACATTCCAAAAATTTGTACAATTGACTATCAAGTTATGCTGTGCCCATACACTATACCTACTACTAATAAATATTTATGCCCAAATTGTGATAAAATACTTATTCATAATTTTATATTTCTGGCCACACTGCCACGGACTCCGGGCAAGACGCGACTGCGTGCGTCACGCCAAGTTGAACATCTCCACAAGTACAATCCCGCCCGGGATTCGCTTCAGTTTGGCCAGAGCTTTATTATTAGAAGAAAAAAACCTATTGAGGCTATATTTCGTTTTATCGTTGCAGGAACGGATGTTGCGGGCACTTGATTAAGGATGATGTTCAGAATTGCAAATCATCACCTATTTATTTATTAACACTTCAAGCACATAAATGTACAGAGGCGGACTTAATGCCACAGGCATTTTCGGTGTATTCCCGTTCGTCCCCTCGACTTCGTTCCCCTCGGGGGACGAACGGGAATTCGTTATTTATTTTCCCGATGGTCCCCCTAAATTTTTTGGGGGGACGAACGGGACTAATTTATCTATTCTTTTTTTAAGTTCTATTGCTCCCACCAAATAATATAAGACTGGTGGTTTTATTGGAAAAAAACAAATTTGAAAATTTTGTAAAATAATGATCAAATCTAACGAAGTAACTAATTTAAACGTAAACTACAAAACAACGAATGGCACTAATCGAAGACATATTCCCATTCGTCCCCTCTTGAATTAGGATTGGGACGATCGGGAACATTATATATTTATTATAATATTATTTTTGTAAATTCCCGTTCGTCCCCGAGGGGGACCAAGTCGAGGGGTCGAACGGGAATACACCGCATTTTCTACCAGTCAACCTTTGGGTGATGCAGAGACAAACAGTGGTAGGTGCAATAGCGTGAATACCTATGCCGTAGGTCATTGAGACCGCAAAGTGTGGGCTTTATCTTTTAAAGACATTTTTCCGTGGCTAGGCCCAAACACAAGCATGCATTTATTTACTAATCATCCATTTTATTATGTAGTTATCTTAATTTAATAATAATTATTACATTTATGTGAGGAAGTCAAAAGGTGATATAAGAGTTTTCTGCGTAGTTGTAGTGCAATATTAAGTATCTGCCACATTACATTGGCTACAATAGTTTTAGTCATATAGAATAGTACTATGTATTATTATTATACACGAAAAATAGTTATTTATGCTACTAGTGCGAAAGGTAGGTGATTTCCGGCGAGTGTATAAGTCGAATATCTCAGTAGCAGCCCGGAGTCTGGATTTGTGCCCGGTTGGTGGCAATAGGCTCGCCCCCTATTACATGGGAATTAAAGATAACTGGCGAAATGTGGGTGTATTATAGATACACCTCTGCCTAACCCTTCGGGGAATACAGGCGTGATGTTATGTCGACACGAGTCGGAAATCATCTTACGCACGCGTATCATACGTTTTACTGTGCATTGTGCAAGGAAAAACGAGCGAGCCTTACAGTAGTCGTATAACATGTGTGACATCTAGGCTGACGTATATAAATGATATAAACAATATTCATCATCATCGCCACCGTCATGACTTTGACTTTTTGACTTAACTTTTTGGCTTTTACTAACTTTTTGACTTTGACTTTTACTGACTTTTTTTTTATGACCATCGTCATCTCCATCGCTATCGCCTGTTCATTGCCATCGGCATCGCCATCGTATTCATGATCGTCATCGCCATCGTCATCATCATCATCTAATTTGCAAAACTTTTCTCAAAAAATAAAATCTCTGCGTGGGGCTGACGACGGAGTCAAAAATTTAAAAAAACAAACAGAAAAATATAAAGCACTAGTAAAAAAGTGACACTTCGCACAAATTGGCTGCTTGGAAAACGCTCTTTACGAGCAAATACATTGTACAAAAAATTGTTTATCATTATCGTTTGAAAGACTATTAAGAAATATACCTACTTGTTTCATATTATTGCTATAACTTTGAATTTGAAGAATTAATAATTTTATATGCAATATTCATAAGACGTAGGTACCGTATTTACTTTATTTATAATTTTCTATCTATTGACGATTGCTACATAAGAAAACTTCAAAATAAGAAGTTTCCAACTTTAGAGACTGAACATATTATACTTAGGTACATACCATGACTTGTAAATAATGTATACTTTCTTCATTCTTTTAATTACATTGCCTAAGAGGTAAATTAGTAAATTCCTCTAAAATATTATATACTAAGAGCGTAAATAAGCGTAGCAAAGCCAAAATATATATTTTTACTAGCCTTGTGCTAAATTCGAATGGGCAAAACCGACCGACAACCGACATGCGCAGAACCACGCACAAGTTGCACTTGAGCGAGGATCGTACGGACATTGGTCGCGCAGTTGCAATGCTGTACACACGTCTACACATCAAGCTATACAATGCGAGATCAGCATAAACTGGAAATGTAAAGCTTGATGTTTAGCCGTGTGTACAACCCATTGGACATCAGAAAATGTGTACGCTTAATTAAATATTACCCTTCGAAATATTATACTACAGGTCTCCCATAGCACACATGGATACAGGAACTAATTCAGTGGGCAGGACAAGATAGTTTCTTATTAGTTACAGGTTCGTGGTGATATGTGTCGGTTACCTATTTAGTTTTCTTGTCGGCGGTGTTCTTGTCGGGCTTCGTTTCGTCTTCCATGAAAAGTAGGGGCGTCATGCCCAGGATGCAACCTATTGTGATGCCTATCACGCGACCCTGGAAACAACATGGCGTATAATATAATTTCAATTTTTACATACAGGGTGTGAAAAGACCCATCACGAAGCCGCCATCTACGTACTGCATTGCTGAGAAACGACTCACACCAAACTTTAACACCTAACTTTTTAATTTTATATACCCAGTGACTCTCGCGCACTAAAGTCAAATCTAATGACGTATCATTCATCAAAATCGGTTCAGCGGTTTAGTAATTACGAGGGAACATAGAGACGGACATACATAAACACACACACCCATACATACATAACATACAGGTCAAACACACAACCCTCCTTTTTTGGCTTCGCCGCAATCGGGTAAAAAACACATGTGATCTTCTATGCCTTTCCTGTTCTTTCCCTACACTCTGTGTAAGTTAGGTTAGGTTATATTTCAGCCAATTTACACAAAACCTTTAATGAATTATACACCTAAACATTCCTCATGAATTACTCCGTCCATCCGTCCGTCCGTGTTTTTGTGAGAAAACCGTTTGAAAATCTGTTTGGTAGTTTTTGACTTTATCGCGTACAGACAGATGCGGCAGGGGACTTTGTTTCATAAAATGTAAGGATAAGGATATAAGTAGCAAACAAAGCTCTTTAGTAGGTATTCATATTGGTTTGTATTTACCATGTTGGAGAACTTCCTGCTGACGGGCATGTCGAGCTGCACGGGCGACAGCTTGGGGGCGCCCAGCCCCACCCACGCCGCCGCGCGCTCCACGTAGTAGGCGGAGCCAATGCCGATAATGTCGCTCAGCGTGTTGCCGAGCGCGGCCGCCGCCATCGTCGTCAGCGTTATGTACGCGCTCATTGAGCTCTCTATTCTGTCACCCTTTGATACATGACTTATGTTAATTGAAAGGGAAATTAATTAGACGGGCATACATCGCCTCTATCAAGTAAATTTTCGTAAAAATAAGCACTCGAAAAAGAAGCTTTGTATGCCATGCAGGCTGTTGTTGACTGACGAAATGGAGGATTGCATTTTCTCAATGCATATAGTGTTCTATTCAACTGGGGAAGTACTTACAGCAATGATCATGATGAAGTTGTCTAAGAAGCCAAAACCAATAAATGGTATTGAATTCGCCAAAGACACTGCAAACAATTAATATAAATACTTAATAAATAAATTCTAGTAAGGTTAAAAATATATAGTGGGCTATGGACCATACTATGAAAGAAGTACTCAAAAAAAAAAATGTTTTTTTATGTTTCTTTGGAATTTTTAAGTTTTCTCCTTTACAGTACTCATGTTTTGTTGCTTAGGTAACAATAATTATATTCTAGTAAATATAAGATAAGATACAGTGTGTAGGTAGCCTTGCAGACAGATAACACTTACGGTGTAGTAGCTCTCGCGTGGTGGGAGCCGGTACATTAGCCGCTGTAACAGACATAAATTGTTTGATTGTACTTATCATATCTTCAATATTGTAATGATACAGACTTAGTTTGATTAAACAGCTCCACTTCTTGTGACTTAGCTAAGTACAGACGCCAGCAAGTCAACCTACCCAAAACTGTCAAATTTTCCCAATCAACTTTGAACCTTACACTTTAATGAGTTAAAAATCAATTAAAGAAATTTGACAGATTGTAGTAGGTTGATGTGGTGGCGTCTGTACATTATAATATCATGTGAAACATATTTATTTACTTGACCAATACCTATGTTATTTTTAAGACAAAACTTAAAATAAAATAGGTGTGAGTTTGGCACATTAGTCATAGAAAGTCAAGTCAAGGAATGTTAAGAACTGCAAATGAGCAATCTATACTTACAATGAGCAATGTATACATATAGACAAACAGTCAATGACATCATCTTGGCAACCAGTTTAAACTGGATTTAGTTAGCTGTTCTAAAGATACTCACCATACTTTTTCTTCAGCCAGTCCTCTGGCACCTCACAGTACGAGCCCGTAGGGTCGACGTCACCTAGTGTAGGCACTTTACTGGGCCTGCCTAACTTAGTCCTCCATCTTCGACCAGCTAACTTATCTGGAAATATGTTAAATGGTTGTTAAATCTCTATATCAGTCGATACATGAAAAGTTACTATTAGACTACATAACTTACCCTCAAAGTCCTCTTTGATTCTATTAGATTCATACTGTTGTAAGGCGTGGAGCATCACTTTTCTTTCTTCATCAGTTAGGTGTAACACGAGCTCGTTTGCGTGTACTTTTGTGAGAGGACTAGTAATTTGTGGCTGAGGCTGATCTTCGAAATCTTTGGAAGTAGGTCCAAGTCCCAAACTCCTAATTTTCACCGCTACAGGAGCTATTAATTGGAACTGTGAATTTAGTAAACTGGCACTATGTCGCACTTGTAGTTTTGTTGAAATATCCAGGCAACCTGTATTAAATCTATAGAGAGGTGAGGCACGAAACCTGCTTACAGCCTGCGCTGCTTTCATGTTTTATCGTTTTTTACAGAAACCCAAAGAAATTAAGTAAAATACAACAAACAAAATCTATTTCGGATGTAAGAAACGTTCTGTTTCACTTAAACTGCTGTCAAATGTGTCAAACACGAATGTCAGAACAGATAATTATTGGCCGCTTTCCGAATTAGAACAGAATCACTCACAGCGCTTGTTAGGAAGTACTTCCAGATAACTGTGCTTCCAGCAGCTTTGTACCTTATCTCTAACTCTTTATATCCGTGTTACGTTGCTATGGTTTTCTTCTTGTTATTAATTTTACTGACTTGACAAATATACTTTTACAAAGAAACATTTCGGTTTTCCTTAATATGGTAGCAGAGCAATATAAATATTAATGATTGTTTATTCGTTGCAATAGTGGACAAAGACTGGAATAATTATGCAAACGGCAGGCGTAAAAATCGAGATCGGTCGACTCGACGGTCCCACTAACTGGCACACATGGAGGTACAAAGTAAAGCTTTTACTTAAAAGTACTCCAGGCACGCTAGAAGCAATAGAAGGCAAGTTAATAAAGCCAAATGATCCTGGAGAAACGGCAAAACCTGAAGATATACAAAAGTATAATCATGAAATGAAATTTTTTCAAAAATGTGACAGTCAAGCGCTTCTTATTCTTACTACAATTATGACTGAAGAGACCTTACAAAAAGTAATGCGATGTGAAACGTCATGTGACATGTGGAAAGAGCTTCATAGGCTTTATGATGGGGCAAAGGAAGACAGGAGCTACGACCTCTGTATGAAGTTTTTCCGCTACCAGAAAAGCAATGAACATGATATGGCCACACATATTTCGACTCTCAAAACTGTATAGTATGACTTAAATAATGACATTGAAGGAAATGATCTGCCTGAAATATTGTTAATATGTAAAATCTTAGATACACTTCCGGAACAATACTTCAGTTTTAAGTCAAGCTGGTTATTGATGAACAAAAGTGAGCGAAATATAGAAAACTTGACTACACAGGTATGTGCTTACGAAAGATCTCTACAAAAGAATACAGAAGAAGGCGGAAGTACCAATGAACTTCTCATGTTAAGAGGAGAGAAACGGTATGAGAAGCAGGGGCAAAGCAAAAAGAAATGGAAGAAATGCAATTATTGTGGAGAAGGCTTTCATAAAGTCACATCATGCAAGAAGTGGATTGCGGACGGTAGACCCCCCAAACTTCCAAAGCAGTCTTCAAGTATTGGGATGTTGATAGGCCTAGCTTTAACATGCGAAAGTAAGAACACAGATAAGGACTCGTTTTATGTGGATAATGGCGCTACGAGCCTTGTTACCAATAGAAGAGATATATTCCACATCTTCGAAAATTTTGGTGAACATCATAAGGTTATGACAGCTGAAGCTGAAGCTGACATTAATGGCCACAAAGAGTTACTAGTCTTAACAAATGTGTGGTACGTTCCAAGAATTGAGAGAAATCTATTTTCTGTGCTAGCCGCGCAAGATACGCTAAAGAATAGCATCTTTCAGTCAACTGCTCAGACATGTAATGTGAAGAATGATGGCAAAGTCATTTTAGTCGGGAATCGCGACAAGTATGGTAGTCTGTACAAACTTAACGTTAAAGTATTGATGCCTAAGCTTGAGATAAACCAACTAACGACGTCACAGAATCTTCAGCTCTACCATGAACGGCTGGGACACCAGAACAAGAGACATGTAGCAAAACTGATACAAAGAGAGCTTGGAGTAAAGCTAGACTCAAGTTCTGCTGATATCTGTGAAGGCTGCATCTTCGGCAAGAGCCATCGGCAGAAATTTGGAGAGAGACCAAGAGCAACTAAGCCTGGAGAGCTAATCAGTACAGACGTATGCGGACCATTCCCTTACTCGATCTCAAAGTTCAGATACTATGTTCTGTTCAAAGACACCTATTCAAAATATCGATGGATCTACTTTCTGAGACAAAAGTCTGAAGTTTTCGCACGCTTGAAGGACTTTCTAGCTGAAGCAAAAACTTCTGAACACGTCGTGCAGGAGTTATTGAGCGATAATGGAGGCGAGTTCGATAATGAACAAGTACGCAATACTTTGAGACAACATGGCACTAAACAGAGGTTTACAATCCCATACACAGCGCAACAAAACGGTTCTTCTGAAAGAGAAAATCGTACAATAGAGGAGATGACAAGAGCACTAATGCACACTCATGATAAGATTCCAGAAGGTTTATGGGCTGAGATATCCAAAGCTTCTGTTTACATATTGAACAGAACGGGACCTACTCCTGTAGAAGGAAAGTCTCCGCATGAGCTCTGGTACGGCAGAAAGCCTAGGATCAATCACCTGAAAGTCATTGGATGCAATTGCTATGTGCATGTTCCAAAACAGAAGAAAATAAGTAAGATAGCGAGGAAAGCTGAAAGAGGAATACTTATCGGTTATGACGGTGACAAAGGATATCGAGTTTTTGATGTTAAGAACTTAAAACTCATTAGATCTCGAGATGTTGTGTTTGATGAAATGCCTGTACTTGAGAAAAACAAGATTGACATAACTTCACAATCACCTGAACCTGAAACGAATACTTACGAGCTCCCATTGCCTCTTACAGACTCTGATACTATTCGCGAGGAGAATCACTGCCGTCCACCATCAGAAGCAAATGACAGCACCGAAGAGGATTATGAGTCGCTAAAAGAAGAAGAGACAGGTCATACAGAGCCTACAACACGAGAACTGCGTGATCGAAGCCAGATTAGACCTCCACAACGGTTTAGCTTTGATCAGTATGTTAATGAGGCTATATCTATTCCTGAAACCAGCATGTCGATTCCCGTAACCACCTCACCGTGAAAACATGTGAAGTGAGCGTGGAGTGAGCTGTCATTCTACCTGCTACTAGGGACTGACAGCTCACTCCGTGCTCACTTCACCTAAGTTTTCAAGGTGAGATGGTTACAGAATAGCCCTGCACATCATATCGAGACGTGATGCGAAGCTTTGAAAAAGATCAGTGGATCGCAGCGATGAATCATGAAGTTAAATCTCTACGAGATAATCAAACTTGGGAACTGACGAACCTGCCTAAGAATAGGAAAGCACTACGATGAAAATGGGTATTTAAGGTTAAAAAGAACCCTGATGGAACTGTTGATAAGTACAAAGCACGATTGGTTGCTGTTGGATATACACAAAAGAAGGGAATCGACTACGATTCGACATTTAGCCCTGTAGCCAAGATGAGCACAATCCGAATTTTGTTGAGTATTGCTGCAAATGAGGGTTTAGTACTCAGACAGTTCGACGTCTCTACAGCCTTCCTATACGGTACTGTGAAAGAAGAAATCTTTATGCGACAGCCGCAAGGATACGATGACGAGACAGGTCGTGTATGCAAATTAAAATGAAGCTTATACGGATTGAAACAGGCACCTAAGTGTTGGAATGAGTGTATCCACGATTTTCTTATGAAATCAGGTTTCATCCGGAGTGAAGCAGATCCCTGCGTCTATGTCAGGGAAAGGGGACATAAGAAAATGCTGCTCGCACTTTATGTAGATGACGGATTATTGGCCGCGTCAGACCAACAAGAGGCAAATGACTTCATTGAAAATGAATTAAAAGGGCGTTTTAAAATCACAACGAAAGTACCGTCCTATTTTCTTGGCCTGGAAATAGAACAACACAAAGATTGTACTATTAAAGTCCACCAAACTGCGTACACTAAGAAATTGCTTGAAAAGTACGGAATGAGCAATTGTAAAGAAGTTGGGACACCCATAATAAAATCTGTAAAAGAAATGGAGGAACAAGATAGTCCTGACGAATCTCAAGACTTTCCTTATCGGCAAGCTGTTGGGACCTTGTCGTATCTAATGGTTGGCACTAGACCAGACATTGCGTATGCAGTTGGGGTAGTGTCTCGGAAGCTGGATAAACCGACCAAAAGTAATGTGCAGCAGGTGAAGAGGATATTTAGGTACCTGAAAGGAACTATAAATACAGGACTCGAGTACAAGAAGGGTGAAAAGCGTCTCGTCTGCTACAGCGACGCCGACCACGGTGGCGACGATGCGACTGGATGCTCCACGAGCGGGATCGTATGTTTGTATGCTGGATCGGCAATATCCTGACGCAGTTCAAAGAAATCCATGGTTTCGCTATCATCCACTGAAGCGGAGGTAGTAGCGGCCAGTGAGGCATGTCGTGAGATTGTTTGGTTAAGAAGATTGTTCCAAGACCTAAAAACAAACCTTGATGTACCTATCTTGCGAATCGACAATGAGTCTGCAATTAAATTGGCTTACAACCCTCCTTATGAGCAACACCGAAAAACTAAGCACATAAAGTTAAAACACTTGTATGTGAGACAATGTGTTTCGGAAAGGGACGTAACTATTGAGCAAGTACCGACAGCAGAAAAACTTGCAGACATCTTTACCAAGCCGGTTTACAAACCAAGATTGGTGAAACTCGGTGAAGAGTTCGGATTGAAAAAGAAGAGGGAATGTTAGGAAGTACTTCCAGATAACTGTGCTTCCAGCAGCTTTGTATCTCTAACTCTTTATATCCGTGTTACGTTGCTATGGTTTTCTTCTTGTTATTAATTTTACTGACTTGACAAATATACTTTTACAAAGAAACATTTCTGTTTTCCTTAATAGCGCTGACGTCGTTAATTGGCGGTCCGAGTAAGATATCACGATAATGACAGATGAGGGCTATCAACAATTCGGAACGCTCGTAAATGCGCTCACAGTACTCGCTCGACGTCAAAACTTGCACATATTTATTTGTGTTTATGCCACGGATTTCTTGTTCTTTGTTTATGTAGCCAGAAGCACAATTTTGAAAATGCCACGTCAGTTAGATATGAAGCGGGCATTGACTTGCGAGTCAAAACAAAAGAGCACAACTGTCATTTTGACAGCGCTCACGCTCATGGTGATAATAATATAAGGCATGGTCGGCGTTATCGCAAGATGGCGCACGTCATGACGTCATCTATAACGATTCAAGGCACATCGTTATCGCGCCCTCGTTATTTCGGTACGGGTGTTAGCACGCTCAAATCGATTACATTGTAACTCGAAATGCACCCGTAAACCGATCCATTTGCACTGGCGAAACATCACAACAAAACATGTTGGTTGTGCATGTATCGCTAGTGCAAACCACAGAGTACTTTTTAGGTGCAAACCTGTGGTGCAAACGCACATAATTATACAGGGTGTTTGGTGCATCGTGTGCCAAATTGAAATGGTCGACTGAAGGAGTCACCGCTAGCCTTTCAAACCCTTTAACACCCCTCATGCTCTGTGGTTTTTTTTTTCGACTTTTTATTGTTTTCCAAAAAAAGACCCAAATTTTACATTCAAATTCAGATTTAAAAAAAAAATATAAGGCGTAGACTGAATTTTAATTTTATTTCGATGTATATTGTTTATGAATACTTTTAAATACAAAATTAGTGATATTAGTCACCTAGTTCTTTTTTAATTCACTCGCAAAGGTAAAACTTAAATTAAAGCTGTACTGGTTACAGCTGTTTATAAGGCTACAAAAAAAAAAAAACCAAAAGCGACCGGGATCTTCCAACTCCCTCATTAATTCTCCAGTCTATCCTCTTTCTAATGATGTGCCACATGCCATAAAAGTATTTACTTTTAAAAACTTTGTGAATTCGCTAGAATTGTGAATCGAGTCACTTAGGGCTAATATTCAATATTATGATTTAAAAAAAAATCTCTTAAATGATACCTGTCAAACCTATAAATCTGCTATCTCATTCTTATGGTTAGGTAAATTCGTGTCTCATATCTGTATCTTTCGTGGGATTTACTTGAAATAAAAAAACAAAATTGCATTTTTAACATTTTAATCATTGTTACAAATCTTGCTCAAATTGTTGGCCTCTGTTGCGAATGCAGGCCCGCCACCTGTTTCGTATTTCAACAGTTGTTGTACGAAGTCGTATTTCCTGTATTGAATGCCGCTTCTATGCGTTGGACTAATACCTCCCTAGTTGGAACCTCCGTGGCATATACCAACTCTTTGGCACGTCCCCAGACATAAAAGTCTAACGGAGTTAGATCTGGGGAACGTGGCGGCCATGGAATAGGGCCATCGCGTCCAATCCATGCATTGGGGAACACATTGTCGAGATATTCCCTCACAGTCAATCGCTAATGCGCGGGACAGCCGTAATTTTGAAATACAATGGGCACACGTTCCTTAAATCGGTTTGAACAAATCGCGCCGCCCGACCCGCCATTTTTTTAGTCGAGACATCACTGCCTCTGCTACCTAACGTGTGTGCTAGTTCACCATACTCCGCGATTCTTTTATTACTTTGTTATCGTTGAGTTTTGTTGGTTCTTGTTACATTTGTTTAAGGCGCTACCCCGAGCTAAGTGGCTAATGGTATGATGGCTTACGGAGCCGCTAATGGCGTTGCTCGTGCAGCGCAACGACTTTACCAGGAACGCTTTCCTGGTAGACGATTACCTGGCCGCAGAGTCTTCCAAGACACATACCGACGCATACGCGAGACTGGCAGTGTTACTTTTAATGAACCAAGGGGCCATATTGTGCGACATAATATTGAAGTAGACGAGAGAATACTGGCACTTTTTGAGGAAGACCCTACAACACTGACCTCCATCTATACAAGCCCTACAAGAAGCATTAGAAATGTGGCATCACATCTTGATATTTGAATATGGAAAGTGTGGAAAGTACTTCGTCAAAACAAAAAGCATCCATTCCACTACACTCCGGTGCAAGGTACGTAATTTTAAACTAACTTTAAACCCGTGCAAACTTTGTTTGACTTTGCCTTTGTTTAGCAGGTAATGGGTATAGTATGGCGTCACTTTCAGGTAGTGAATCTATTAGCACGAACAGCGGGTCCTTTCTTGTGCAATTACTTATTGCCCAAGAGAAATTTAAAAGAGTTTTTTGTTTGTTGCAGGTCTTGTGGCGACTGAGAGACGAGTGGCTTTTTGTCGGTTTCTTTTACACACAGATGTGGATGATCCTGATTTTTTTTAAAGAATACTGTGCACGGATGAATCCAAATTTACCAAGGATGGGATCCTCAATTTACACAATTTGCACCACTGGACAACGAAAACGCAAAACCCACGTGTTAAAAGACAGAAATCTTCTCAAAGAAGGTTTAGTGTAAACGTTTTGGCAGGAGTGATTGGGAATCAGGTAATTGGACCGCATTACCTGCCCGATAATCTCAATGGCGAAGACTACCTGGAATTCCTACAAAATGACCTGCCCGAATTAGTGACCGATGTGCCCGTATTGAATGGTTTTTATTATCTGTAGAAAATTGCAATTGTCATTGACAGCTGTTCTAAAAAGTTCGCAGAATCTGACATTGGAAAGTTGCCATATTTGTTGAGTTTTCCGTAAAAACGGGAGATTTATTAATGTTTGATAAAAAATAAATCCTCTTTTATTTTGTTTTCAGCTCAATCTAACAGTTTTGGTTAGTCATGCTTTTCGTACTCAGCAAAAGTGTAATATGAGAAATGATAATTTTTGACTCTTATAACACGGAATAAGAAATTTCACGTCAATTTGTATGTATTATTTTATTGTACCTCGATGTTAATTTCAAAAGGCTAAGAAAATATAAGGGGAAACTAAAGAAAACAATGAAGAAGTAAGAAAAACATTTGAGTGACGTTTTCAACATGTTGGACAGTTTACAAGTGAATTTCGTGTCATTACATTTATTTTTACTCCTATCCACTTCTGAAAGCAGCCTTCGTGACTCGTAATCATTTTGCAACCATTATTAGTTTGTTTCGAGTTATATACAGCCACGAAAGTATTATACAGGGACTAACAACCTTTTATCATGGATTCTGTACACCACTGTATTGAAAATTTTAGTATAAAACCGTTTATTGTTTTTTTTTTTAAGCCAGCGACAATTTTTAACACATCATGCTGAATCCATAGTAACAGGTTGCGCGTCGATGTCCCTGCCACCCTGTATAATACGCTTATTTGTATAATTATTGTACTGTCTTGTGATTTTACTTGTGATTGATTTGACTGAATATTATTTCGAGACTGTGTAACGTGAAATTATCAAGTTATTATTATATCCTGTGTTCGCGTAGGTATACATGTAATCTTCCGCTGTCGTTTGGATGCTATGCTGTGTGGTACAAATACACGTCTATTACAACTGGATCGAGTTTCATTTAAAGGGTGGTATGAAGCGCTTAAAACCCCTTCGTCACGTTACCTTCGTGACTATCTTTTTGAAGAGGCCAGGCCATGCCTTATATATAATTATTCATAATTATAATAAAATCGTTGTTAAAACATTAAAATGCGATAAAAATACGACACAATAAGAAAAAAAACGAGTTATTCTTACAGTCACATAATATGTGTAACATCTGACATCTTGGCTGACGTATATAATAATATGATAAATGATATAAACATCATGGGTTGGTACCATCTGATGTGGTGGCCAACTCTAGCACCGCGCGTGCTCATTGGCCTAATCAAATAGCGCGTTACACATCAAAAAGGTTAAAATATTATGATTTCCTATACCAAGAACAGCACAATTATAGGAATAGTAACAAAAAGTTATTAAAAATTGTTCAAATTCATAAAATAGCTCTGGCAGCACCGATAATTTTGCCATCAAAATTGTGGAAATTGTTATCTACCGATTACTCTGCGGTCATAGCGCTAGAGAAAATATAAAATAGTCAAATAATAATTGCTAGATTTGTGGGTAGATTGCACAATAAACCCTCAAATTGCCGGACAAAGTTCATTACGGCAATTCGTGACATAATATCAGCGATAAAGGACGACAACAACAACAGAGGCGTTAGGTCAATGACAAACAGTGGTGTGTGTTTGTAGGCGAAAGTGTACCGCGAGAGCGTGTGAACTAGTGGAGCAAACAGCAAAGAGCACGATGCATGATGTTGGAGGGTCTAGTGGCATGGGTTCTGAACAATTATCTGGGGAAGTATGTGGAGAACCTGAACACGGATCAGCTGAGCGTAGCGCTGCTGTCAGGTACGTTGCTATAGCGTTCCACTGGTGCTGCGTAAATGTTTGTCTTGTTATATTTAGATGTTACGCTATTGCAATGACGCGAATGATTTAGAATAGCAGACTCTATGTCATACACACATAAACTCACACCTTTCCCTGCATGGTTAGGCAGAAACTACAGAACACACATGTTTCATGTTTGTAAATAATGAATTCTAGTGTTGCATCATTTTACAAATACAAATTACATTTATTTCAAATGTATGAATTATTCTTAGTGCCTGGGAAACTAATGTTGGAAACTTGGGTCAGTGGGTTGTCTTTGATTCAAATATGGAACCATAAACATATCAGTAATAATTATTGTACACTTATTTTGATTATTTAATTAATAATCCTAATAATAATACCAGCATGTTAATGTTTCAGTACAGGGCAAAAGCCTCTTTTAATTAAATTCCTAATATTTCAATGTCAAAGTCAAGTTATGAATATAAAATAGTAATCAGATCTAAAAAGCTTTTGTTTGTAGCACTAAATGTTCATGGCTATACTATAATACTTAAATAATAATCTCAAACAGGGAAAGTGGAGCTAGAGAATCTCCCCCTGAAGAAAGATGCCCTCCGGCACCTGGGCCTTCCAGTGGAGATCAAATCGGGCTTCATCGGGAAAGTCCAACTTCAAGTACCAGTGCGGCAGATCCGGTCAGCCCCCTGGCTGATAGCCATCGAGAAGCTCTACTTAGTCGCCGCACCAGTCAATTTGGATGAGGTTAGTGAAGAAAATAAGCATTCAATTAGTAACGGTGAGGAACTTGTTTTAGGGCAACTACTTCAGATATCCAGATACAAGTTTTTTGTGTGATAATCGACCTGTTTACTTTAGATTGATTTTTCAAACATCATGACACCTCATAAACTTTCATATTTATTAAAAACTAGCCTTTGGCAGCGACTTCGCCCGCATGACATACTACCGGGATAAAAATGATCCAATGTATTAATCCAGGTTATAAACTATCTGTGTGCCAAATTTCGATCTGCTGAGTGATTAAGTAATAAAAATCCAAACTTCCATATTTTCACATTTATAATATTAGCAGGAAATGAGTGAAATGGGATATCTGTGAATGCTCATCCTTATTATTGTGAAATCAACTCAGAATATCAGGAAATTCCGTCATAATAATTATGTTGCAGCAGTTTTACTTCATTTAGTGTGAAAACATTATAAATCCTAATCTATGTTGATAATCTAAATAAACCTTATCAGTTTAACCATGCCAACATAATTTTATAATACGCTGTCATTGCGATAAAACCAAATTAGTACCTTCTCGTCATCAAATTAAGCAATTTTTTTGCTATTTTAAGGAAACCCTCTTGTTGAAATAGGTCTATTACTATTTTATTCTGTCTAATACAAAACAATACAATTTAATTCATACCAAGAAAATAACTTTAAAAAATCAATCATCCGGTTAGATATACAAAAATAGTTTAAGTTCATATCTCATAACTGCCAAAGATTTGTTTGTTAAACTCAAACCTGAAGGTGAACTTCTGTCGGAAAAAAATGATGATGTTACATGTTTAAAAATATCGTACGGAAGTATCACTCACACCGCATTTCTAGGGATTTCCCTGCAGTTCTATTTAAGTTTAGAATGGGCTTTCTGCACCTGCTCTGCTATTGTTGTGTGACATAATAGATAAGAGATAACTAAGATATAAGTAGTGCTGCTATCATGTATGATTTAATAGATTTTATCAGCATTTATTTATTTTATTTTATTCATTTTAAGAAAACTTATAGCTAATACATTTGAGTAGTCAGTGGTAATATTTAGAAGAAAGCCAATTACAAGTGTCAACTTATACACTTGAGAGCAATAAAATCGCACACCCCTTATAATTCGGTTTATAACTGTTTTTTTTCTTAAATCTAAAGATATTGAATACAAATCATAAGGCAAAATTAAAGCATACAAGCTTAGCTTTACAAAGACACAAAATTAGAATCATTGACCTTCACGTAACTTACAAAAACCAACCATACACCAATCCCCAAATTCACCCGTTTGCGTTGTGTATTTTGGGACAGCATAATGTTTGACACTAAAACTGACATTGTATTAATCACTGGGGCGAATACCGGCCCGAGATCGAGAGGGTTGACGGCTGCACGATACGTCGAAAGAGTGCTCCAAGAACATGTGAGGCCGCTTGCGAGGCTTATGGGAGAAGATTTTGTCTTAATGCACGATAACACCAGACCGTATGTCGCTAAAACAGTTTGCCACTACATGGACGTTGGAATCACCGCGATGGAGTGGCCAGCTCGTAGTCCTGATCTCAATCCGATTGAGCATGTCTCGGGATGAGCTCAAAAGAAGAGTTCGAGCAAGAAGCCCTGCTCCTCCGCGCCTCCAAGAGCTTCAACTTGCCATTGAAGAGGAGTGGAACGCCATACCACAAGATTTCATGGTAAAATTAATACGGTCCATGAAAAACCGATTAAGAGCTGTAATTAGGGCTAGGGAGGGAATACAACTTATTAATAAACAATTTTATCAATAATTATGAATTTGATTTTCATTCTTTCTTAAGCGAAATTGGGTGATTTTACCCGCATGGTGGGTTTTGTACCCTAAAACCATATAAGGGTATTTTTCACACTGTATTTGATATCATTAGAAAGGTATTGAAGTAAACTTTTAATTAGTGTATGTAGTTTTTCAACATTTATTCACATTCATGAAAAAAAAGGCCTTAACAAAAAAAAGTTAAGGTGTGCGATTTTATTGCTCTCAAGTGTATAAACTTATGTATAAAATTGACAAAACGGTACAAACAGCGCGGTGAGAGTTAAACATAGAAATAAAGAGAATAAACAAAAACAAAATACATTATGCAACAATGTTACTCTTCAAAGAAAAAGTTACTTATCATTCATAATTATCATTCGTAAATAAATCTAACTCAACATCCCGGCACACCTTATTAAACATTCGACATGCTATTCAAATTTATGTGTTTTGCCAGTAGATAGTTTTCACAATAGGTACATGAAGGAGTCTCCGTAGAAACACAGACGGTACACGAAGTCCAATCTCGGCCACGAACCGGGACGTCAGTCACCCGTTCATTATACTAAATAGGAAAACAAGATCTGCAATTTTTCTTTGCTCGTGTAAAGGAAGAATATGAAATTTCTTACGCCAAATAGTATAGTTAGGAAAATAGGTATTTGAACTATATTGAGTGTACCTTAAAAATCGACTTTGTATACTTTCAAGGCGATTAATATAAACATTGTAATTTGGATTCCAAATTTGAGAGGCATATTCGAGATGGCTACGGACAAAAGCACAGTATAGAATAAAGAAAAGAATACTGTTCTATCTGAAGAGTCAAGTTTTAGTTACTGAAATAATTACAAGCGAATGCTGATTAGAATATTAATAAAAAAATATACATGTACTATCTATAGGGAAGAGAAATAACGCCATAAAATAGATAAATAAACTACTCTTTATTGTTCACCATAAAAATTATACACATAAATGTAGAAATTTTACATAAGGTGACACAATGGGCGGTCATATCGCTTAAAGCGATCTTTTACAGACAACCTTTGGATGGATTAAAGGTAACAGGAGAGACAATACTGCAGGTAATCAGTGGTGTACCATTCTGTATATAAAATAAATACATAGATATAAAATAAAATTAGACATTGATTTTTATTATGGTTTATTTGACTTATATTTGAATTTATGACTATTTAATCTGTGACATTATTTATTTTAAATTAATTGAATTTTTATTACAATTTTATTTGACTTTTTGACATTATTTGAATCTGTGACAATATCTATTGTAAGTCAATAGATTTTTTAAATATTATATTTGACTTTTTATATTAATTTAATCTGTGACATTAATTATTTCAAATGAATTGAACATTGAATAATTCCTAATTATTTTACTCTATTTTTATAAATTATACTAGCTGCCCGCCCCTGCTTCACACGGGTAGCACTAAGTACTTATCTACAGCGCACCTACCTACCTTACCCTACCTAGGAGAGAGGAAGTGTTTTTTTACCAGCAGAATTTTAAAAGTGGACAAAGATTGAGCACGCCTTATCGACACGGGCAAGGCATTCCATAACCGTACTGCTTGAACTGTAAAAGACTTGTCATAAAAGCTGGTGGAATGCATCGGCATCTCTAGTCTCAAGTTTTCCGATGATCTCAGATATCTACATATTAAGTGTGTCATGAAGGAACTTGAAACGTTTTTTTAAGTTAAGATGGGGTTATAGGATTGAACAGAATACTGTAGAGCTGAAATAAGATATGAGAATAAAGAAATGATTGCAAAAAAAAAAAAAAACAATGATGTAGGTACGAGCAATTTTAGCTGGTTGTCGACCCACGCGTGTTCAACCGTATTGCTGTAATGACAACATAGGTTTTTGGAACGAAGTTCCTGCGGTAGGAGTTGATTGGTAGAAATCGTCATGTAGGTAAGGAAAAACCGTTATGCGACTTTCTCTCTCGCTCTTTCTATACGAGTGTGGCGCGTGCGAGTATAAATGTCGTCGCTATTCTAATTCAAATTTACCGTTAATGATGTTGAAGGTTTTATCCATACTAACATTATTATAAATGCGAAAGTAACTGTCTGTTAACTTTTGAATGGATTTGGATGACAGGAACACAGAGAGACCATGACCTGGTTTAGGACCTGGGTTTTTTTTTTTTTTTTTTTTTTTTTTTTTTTTTTTCTAACTGAACAGATAGCTGTGCTGCTGGGGAGTTTGTTGCGCCACTTCTTCTTCCCATCAAAAGCACTAGGAAGCGGTGAAGGGTGGGCGTTTTGGGGGACTGTCTTATGTAATTTTGACGTTCGAAAAGTGCTGATTCTCAGCCTAGTTTGAATAAATGACTTTTGAATTGAATTTTGGATAATTTCCGAACACCTGATAATGCCTCGGGAAAAGCTAGATTGTCACATAGGGTTCCTGTAAATACATACAATATCAACTTAATGTAACAGCAATGTTCTGATGTGGGCAGTACAGTAGGGCAGGAAATAATTTAGTTTTGTGCAGTGGGACTGCTCCGTGGAAGCGTCTATAGCGCACGAGCGCAAGACGGCGCTTCTGGACGCCCTGGAGGCGCAGTGGAGGGCGGAGCACGAGGCGGCCGACGCCGGCTACTACGCCACATCCTACTCCTCGTGGCTCAGCTACGGTACCGGGCTCCTCGCGAACATCGTCGAGAACCTACAGGTAATTAGTGAGATAGCTGTTAAAAGTATTTAGAATACGCGAATGCATACAATCTGCATTGAAAGCGACGCTCGATTTGGGCATTCTTAATAAGGTGGGCTTAGAGTGGTCTAAGCTCGGACGTAGAACCAGAACGAGAGCAAGGATAAACCAATGAACGAATGCTCTGTCTCTGTTTACACAAAAAGAATTTGGTAGAGTGGGGATAGAAGTTCTCAATGAACATAATATATTTCAAGCTAATGCGGAAGCATGAATGCAAATTCAACACATTTCTCCCCAGTTGAAGCTGAACGACGTGCACATCCGGTACGAGGACGCGGTAACATGCGCGCGGCCGTTCGCGTGCGGCCTGACGGCGGAGTCGCTGTGCGCGGAGTCGTGCGACAGCGAGTGGCGCCGCGGCTTCACGCTGCTGGCCGACCCCGACGGCTGCAGCTTCAAACTGCTGGAGCTGCAGAACCTCGCCGTCTACTGGGATCCCATGCCCGTGCCCGCTGGCATGTTCGCGAGCTGTACAATCACAGAGCTCACAGTAAGATTTTATCTGGTGGTGGAAATACGTAGCACAGGTCGAGCTAGTTTTCTCATTACCGCAAGTGAGAACTTAGTTTGGCAAAAAGATGTTATAGATAGTGCAATCCACGAAGACGCGCCCCACTCCGCTCCGCTCCGTACTAAAGTACAGTAATCGCGGAGTGGGGCGCGTCATCGTGGATTGCACTATCTCATCATCATTAGCCTATAACGTTCCCACTGCAGGGACACGGCCTCCTCTCAATGAGAGGGAGTGGGCTATAATCCACCACGCGTGCCCAGTGCGGATTGGTAGATGTCACATGTCTTCGAATTTTTGGTTCTAGGACATGCCGTTTTCCTCACGATGTTTTCCTTCACCGTTTTGATTGCACTATCTGTAACTTCTAAAATGAGCACAATTTTACAACAAAATACTCTTATATATAAAAAAAATACTTGAGGTATTCAATGCAGTCAAAACTCATTAGCTTAAGAGTCCTATTACATTTTTGACGCAAATTCATGATTTTTGACCATGTCATTTTCAGCAGCTGCCTTGGCTCGGCTAAAGTGCCGTCAGATTTCCATTGTCATTGTCACTGTCACTGAGTCACTGTCACTTGTTAGTTTGATTGTTGAGGTTAGTTCGCTGTAAAACACCACATTTCCAAAACATTACATGCTCTTGTGCCTAAACTGACCCTGGCACTCGCCGGGCTACGTGTTCCATCATTTACCTTTAGGAATCATGATCCTCTGTATGTTCCCTCTGTACGGTGTATATACAGACAAAACTCTTATACTATTAGAGCTAGCAGATCATACAACTCGATGTGTCAGAATGTTGATGATCTGGACTTATTCACCACCAGTGTCAGTAAATTAAAAAAAACTATGTGTAACCGCTTCTTCGAGGATCACTGACACTTCTCAAGTTAATTTTTTTATTATTCGCTCAGAGTTCTTTTACTTCTTACTTTCTTTTACCTGTCTACTGTCTCTTGTTCTATCCTAATTTTTGTCAGTGAAAACTTGTAATTGGCCTTCTTTCACTATTGTTCATATATGCATAACCTAGCTGTAAGTTTTCTTAAAATAATAAAATAAAATAAAATAAAAATAACCTAAGCTATCTTATCTTTCGTATGCCGCAGACTGCGGCACTTTGAATGAGATCGCGGAGATGAACATAGCACCCAGAACCATGTCGCGTATTTTAAAAGATGACTTAGGACTTGCAGCCTATAAGAGACGCACTGGTCATTTTTTAACTGATAATTAAAAAAAGAATAGGGTGGAAAAATCGAAACAACTACTGAAGAGGTACGCAAAGGGAGGTCACAGATTTTTTTTGTTTACGGATGAGAAAATCTTTACAATTGAGCAACATTTTAACAAAGAAAATGACCGAATTTATGCTTAAAGCTTTAAGGAAGCTTCCCAATTAGTCGACAGAGTGCAACGTGGGCATTATCCGACTTCAGTGATGGTTTGGTGGGGTGTTAGCTATGAAGGAGTGGCAGAGCCATATTTTTGTGAAAAAGTATCAAAACATCGGCAATAGTGTATCAAGATACCATTCTTGAGAAGGTAGTTAAGCCCCGTAACAACACCATATTCAATAACCAAGTATGGTCCTTCCAACAAAACTCGGCGCCGGGTCATAAAGCTCGGTCCACGCAGTCTTGGTTGGAAGTGAACGTTTCGGACTTCATCAGAGCTGAAGAACGGCCGTCGTATAGTCCTGAGTGACTGCGTCTTTTTTTGAGAATAATTATCTGTAAACCTAAATAAGACAGGTGTTTTTTTATTTGTAAGTATGTTTTTGTTGTATTGCAGACTCGCATGTCCGAAACGTGGCGCCAGCCCCACCGCTACTTGGTGCACCCGGCGTCGGCGCGCGCGCGCGTGCGGCGCGAGCGTACCGAGCAACCGCTCCGCTCGCGCGCGCGCCCGCGCCTCGCCGCGCACCTCACGCTCGACGCCGTCACGCTCAACCTCACGTCCGTGAGTACTCACGACATACAACACTCAACACTAAACTGGAGGTTTCGACAGCGATCCGGAAGCAATAAAATTGAATTTGCCCGGGAATTGAACGCGATAACTGCGTGTCGCTGATTAAAAACGCACACACATCCACCTTGTCATCCTGTGGATCACAAAACTATTAAATAAACTATCTTCAATAATAAAGAAAATCTGGGACGATTTTTGCGTCAGACGACCGACATCTTTTTTGTCTCGTCTAAAGGAGAATGGGCAACGAACTATGGGTGCTTGAGAGCCCAATAGCCATTATATTTATATACTAATGAAAAGAGCTTTTCAAATGAAAATTGTTTACTAACACGACTTATGGCAAAAAGGATGTAGACTAAAACAAATTTTTTGGTCCGTCATGTAGACTATGAAAAAATAACGAATACGTATTTTTTCATTTTTTACGTTAAAAAAAAATTATAATGTGCCATGACGTCACTTGTAAGTAGATTTTATAAATACTTGTGACGTATCAACCCCCACTCCCCAACTTTAATGCGTTGTATCTAAGTCATTTTTTTATTAATATGATAATTTGATAAAGCAAAAAATACGTGTCTAATATTTTTTTATTATCTGACTGACGGACTAAATAGAATTTTTTTTTTTTGACCCAGGCATCATCCCTATTGTTGGTCGTTTGGAGGTGAAGCCCTAAAATATGACTAGTCTGTTCGGATTTCATCTTAATTATATTCTCGTATTTCGTTAACTTCCTAGCTACTTCAACATGTACAACAATTGCTTTACGAGTATTTGAAATCATCATAATCAAACGACGTTAGGGCGGATTAGCCCAATCTCCTTTATTTTTGCCATTAAATGTGTGATTATAATTATTATCGATAATACATGCTTATTTAAAAAATCTAAGTGGTAGGTGTACGACAGGATGTCTTACCGTCTGGAAGAAATGGGTATAATAGGTGAATGAAGTGGAGGGTTTTGGCGTACGATAAAGGGTTTAAAAAAATATATGTATGTTTTAACATATCAATTAATCTATAAATTTAACTAACTAACTAAGGTTTCCATACTAAAATAACAATAAAAAAGACGGACAGTATCGAAATTAAAATGATTCAATCTATTCTATGCGCGGGAATCATTAGTAACATCGATAGCATCAGAACTTGCCATGTATCTACCGCATTTAAACCAAGGACAATTTCGACCGGCCAGGCTAGTTGTCTGGCATTTATAGCTCAGCAGGGTCTATTTGGCACAGCCGTGAGGGACACAGTACTATTATAAGTTAATTTTTTTCTGTTTTTGTTCGAATATTGTAGTGTGCTTTAACCTGAGTTAAATAAATGTATATTCTGTTTCTTTCATTCATTTGTGATAAATTTGAAAACCTGCAACATAATTATGTTTCGTTTGTGTATACGTCTGTTTCCGTGCCCCTCAGCGGCAGTACAACGCGGCGGTGTGCTGCGCGGCGGGGCTGGAGCGGCTCGCACGCGTGCGCGCACACCGCGCGCGCCGCCCGGCCGCGCCCGTGCGGGGCCGCGCGCGCGACTGGTGGCTCTACGCGCTCGCCTGCCACGTGCCCGACCACCGCTGTGAGTATCACTTGTGACTGCTGCGCGGCGGGGCTGGAGCGGCTCGCACGCGTGCGCGCACACCGCGCGCGCCGCCCGGCCGCGCCCGTGCGGGGCCGCGCGCGCGACTGGTGGCTCTACGCGCTCGCCTGCCACGTGCCCGACCACCGCTGTGAGTATCACTTGTGACTGCTGCGCGGCGGGGCTGGAGCGGCTCGCACGCGTGCGCGCACACCGCGCGCGCCGCCCGGCCGCGCCCGTGCGGGGCCGCGCGCGCGACTGGTGGCTCTACGCGCTCGCCTGCCACGTGCCCGACCACCGCTGTGAGTATCACTTGTGACTGCTGCGCGGCGGGGCTGGAGCGGCTCGCACGCGTGCGCGCACACCGCGCGCGCCGCCCGGCCGCGCCCGTGCGGGGCCGCGCGCGCGACTGGTGGCTCTACGCGCTCGCCTGCCACGTGCCCGACCACCGCTGTGAGTATCACTTGTGACTGCTGCGCGGCGGGGCTGGAGCGGCTCGCACGCGTGCGCGCACACCGCGCGCGCCGCCCGGCCGCGCCCGTGCGGGGCCGCGCGCGCGACTGGTGGCTCTACGCGCTCGCCTGCCACGTGCCCGACCACCGCTGTGAGTATCACTTGTGACTGCTGCGCGGCGGGGCTGGAGCGGCTCGCACGCGTGCGCGCACACCGCGCGCGCCGCCCGGCCGCGCCCGTGCGGGGCCGCGCGCGCGACTGGTGGCTCTACGCGCTCGCCTGCCACGTGCCCGACCACCGCTGTGAGTATCACTTGTGACTGCTGCGCGGCGGGGCTGGAGCGGTGAGCACAGGTATACGGCCCTTACCACTGGGCCACCACTACTCTCGGGTTTACTAAATGCTATTAAATTGCAGATCGTGTCTGATTTTATGAAGGTTCACCTGCAGACGACCGGTTATTCTTTCGGACGCTTCAGTCAATTAAACAGTTGATCAAAAGTGATTAAAAATAAGGATGACTTTGGATGAATAACTTGGTCGGCAGGGACCGAGCCCAAGCCGACGTGGCAGTCGTGCCTGGCGCGCGCGCGCCAGACGCGCGAGTACGTGGCCGCGTGCCTGCTCACGCTCAGCAACCCGGCCGCCACGCTGCCCGCCGAGCGCAAGGCCGCCAAGGACGAGTTCGAGTGGCGCACGCCGCTGCATTTGCTTAAAGCGCTTAGAGAGGTCAGTGCTATACCGTTTCCTGCACAATTTAGTGTTTTTAGGATTCCATACCTCAAAAAAACGGAACCCTGAACCCGCGTCCTATTTAAAAGTGATCGCCGCGCCAGTACGCGATCGTCTCTTGCATGTCACTTATTGTTCGGAAGACCGAAAAACTACTTCTGTGGGCGCGAGCACGCGTTCAGGTTCATCGAACAAGGAGTGACAAATGAGCGCTACGATCGCGTATTCGCGGGACGGTCGGTTTTAATAGGACGCGGCCTTATGTCTCACTTGGTTACAAAGCAAAAAAAAAGTACTACATTTAGCACTATCACATTTGGACCAAACAGATGATGTCCTTTGACCCACTTCTGTTGTCTAGATTTTTTTCTTTCCATGAAATCATCCTTACATAAATCAATGAAACGATCCTTACATAA
This sequence comes from Xanthia togata, assembly GCA_963853775.1. Taxonomy (NCBI): domain Eukaryota; kingdom Metazoa; phylum Arthropoda; class Insecta; order Lepidoptera; family Noctuidae; genus Xanthia; species Xanthia togata. The sequence continues at coordinate 1,399,349 of OY970802.1, read as the reverse complement.
TAACAAACGTCAATCAGCAAAAAAAAAAAAACAATATTGTACTCCAAAACAAATAGCCGTCCAATACAAGTTATATACTCGTAGTTTACCATTCCTGGTTACCAAGTCTTATAGTGATTCAATATAGCTATTTCACTTATGATTCTAGACTTAATTTTTTAGCAAATAAACCATATCCGATCAATACGAGAAAGGTGTTTTAGGTCTCCATAGCTCCTAGCACAGCTTTCCCCATACTGTTCCAGTTTAAAAAACACAATTGTAAAATACACCCTATTTTGTTCACAGGTGGCAATGCGCAAAGTGCCAAAATCTTCCCCCGTGTCAACTCCCGACAAGCCAGCGAGCTCAGGGCGCAGCATGCTGGTGCACTGGTTCCCGCAGTGGTGGGGCTGGTACGGCGCAGCTGCACAGGAGCCCGCCCCGGCGGCCCCCGCGGCCCCCGCCCCCGCGCCCGCACCCCACGCGCCCCACGCGCCCCACGCGCCTGCTGACTTGGAGGAAGAGATCCTCGACGTGATAGCCGACTCCTTAGATAATAATACGATGTTGAAGAGAGATACAGTGTTCGGAAAGTTCGAGTTCATACTGAACAAGGGCTCGTTAAATCTGTGTATGGAGGCTGAAGATGATGAAAACAAGTGAGTAGCCTACCAGTTGTACTATCACGATACAAATTCATTTACATTCATACACACTTGAATAAAATCAATCCGCTTTATATTACATTAGCAGTTTGCCCGCTGTTTTTACTCCCTGAAGACTAAGCTTTCTAATGGTAAAAGAATTTTTCCAATCGGTCCAGTAGTTTCGGAGCCTTATATTCAATATGATAGCGAGTGGATTGGATTGAATTAGTGGACTGTATAAATGAAATGATAGAAACACGTATATTAGCAATATTATAAATTTATTAAAATATTGACAAGGCGACAAGGCAATTATTATGAAACCAAACGAAACCCGCCGGCTCCTCAGACGTAACAAAAAACAAAAAACTATATTTTTAAAATATGACATTAAATTGTATAAAAAGGTCGAATCACAGCCAGTCGCCAACATACCGGAGCCCCAGTGGAACACTAACAGCCGGTGGAGACTGATTGGGGTTCGGCTTCTATTAATACAAGTTTTCGGGCCGGTCGGCGCAGGAGGCCGCCCTTGGTACGGACGTCTGCTACGCGGACCGCTCCGTCGAATCCTATATACACCTTCTCTATCCTTCCTAGGGGCCATAAACCACGAGGAAGGGTAGGGTCTGCGATCAGCACCACATCCCCCTCACTCAGATTTGTTGTGTTGCTAGTGGGGAGGCCTCTTGGTCGGAGCGTCGGCAGATACTCGCGCACCCATCGTTCCCAGAATTTATCAGCGAGTCGCAAAGTTCTACGCCAGTCGCACCTTCTCAGCAGGTCTGCTTCCGTGAGTGTTGAAGTCCATGGCACGACAGAAGATGTGCCAAGAATAAAATGAAATGGCGTTATTGCTTCTGGTGAGTCGGGAGATGTAGAAACATAGGTCAACGGCCGTGAGTTTACAATGGCTTCTGCCTCCATCAAGAGCGTCGCCAGCACGTCTTCCTTGAGCGGTTGTTTGGTGAGGCAGGATTTCAGTGCTGTTTTTACGGTTCGCACGAGCCTTTCCCACGCACCGCCCATGAATGGAGAAGCGGGCGGAATGAAGCGCCATTCGATTTTGTGATTGGTGGCGTATTCCTGTACCAGTTCGTCATGTAGGCCGCGTAGCTCGCGGGAGGCCCCAACGAAGTTTGTGCCGTTGTCCGAGAAAATAGTTGTAGGTGCTCCTCTGCGAGCAATAAAGCGTCTCAGGCTCATTATGGCGGCGTCTGATGATAGTGAAGTGACCAATTCTAAGTGAAGCGCTCTAGTCACTAAGCATGTGTATAATGCGACATACCTCTTCTCTTGGCGACGATATATTTTTATCATAATAGGGCCAAAATAGTCGAGGCCAACGTGTGTGAAGGGCCTTTTGTGATGGTCGAGTCTTTCAAGGGGTAGGTTGCCGATCTGGGGTTGAGTTGGTTGGGTTTTCCACCTTCGGCATTGTAAACAGGCGTGTGCTACGCTACGGATGCTGTCTCGTGCTCTAAGTATCCAATATTTCTGTCGGAGTTCGTTCAGCACTAGTTCGTTGAAGTGATGCGACGCTCTGTTGTGTTCATAAAGGATGAGTAGTCGTACAGCATGGTTGCGGCCGTCGAGGATAATCGGGGACTTCGCGGTTTCGCTAACTCCCGGTGCAGAACTTATCCGTGTGTCTAGTCTCAACAAGCCGTCTAAATCGAGTGTTGGTGCGAGTTTCGCTATTCGGCTGTTTCTGGGCACTGGCTTTAAGGATTTTAAAGCTGTTAGCTCCTCAGGAAAACTCTCTGCCTGAGCTTGTTGGAGTACCATCTTCTCGGCTTCTACGATGTCCGCAGCGTGAAGTTGATAGGGAGATGTGGTACCGTCTGTATACAATTTAGAATTTGGAGTTATAGGCCGAGACAGTTTAAGCCGGAATGTTCGTGCGCCCTGGAGAACGCGGGCGGTTGTGCGAAGGAGACGCAGCCAAGAACTAAAACGCGACGGGTCAGGGAGTAAGTCCGATGACGGGCTGTCGAGGAGCAGAACCACTAGGTCTGATTTTAATTCAGGATCTAGTGAACTCTCTTCCACGTCAGTGTCGTGCTCGGTAGGCCACGTGCATGGTGGTTCAAGAAGAAACGACGGCCCGGTAAACCACCGATGACATGCGGTGAAATTATTTTTTTTTGGTTTTGTTGCGTCATCAGCGACGTTGAGAGAGGTAGGGATCCACCTCCAATTGGACGGGTTAGAGGCCTCCAGTATCTCTCCCAACCTGTGTGCCACAAATGCTTTGAATGCGCGAGCATCGCTCCGAATCCACTTAAGGACTGTGGTTGAATCAGTCCAAAAAATAGTCTCGGAGGGCTGAAAACGATGAGCTTGCAAAATCGTTTGTGCATACCGCGAGGCGATTAGCGCGGCTTGTAATTCTAAGCGAGGAATCGAAACCGGTTTGAGAGGCGAGACGCGTGCCTTGCTTCCGATGAGAGCCGTGGACACGGTGCTATCGCTGTAAGTAAAACGCCAGTAAGCAACACAGGCAAAAGCTTGCTCGCCGCCGTCGGCTACCAGGTGCAGCTGAACGTCTACGATATCTGACCTATTCATGTACCAGCGAGGAATTTTTATGCTGGCCGCAACCTGTAATTGTGTAAACCAGTCCTCGCATTCACTAACATACGCCTCGGGAAGTGGCGTATCCCAACCAATACCTGCGCGCCACAGTCTTTGAATTAAGATACGGCCCCAGATAATGACTGGCATCAAAAAACCGAGAGGATCGTAAACCTTCATAACGTTTGATAATAGACTGCGTTTGGTTAAAGTTTCAGTGGGTATCTGGGGTAAGGTACGAAAGCCTAACGAGTCTTGCCGTGGGTCCCATTTAACACCTAAGACGCCAACCTCAGTGCTAGGTGGCAGCATAACGTCAGAAATAGCGTCGCTTCTAAGTTCTTTAGGAACAAGTGAGAGAGCTTCTGGGCGATTTGACACCCACGCACGCATTTCGAACCCGCCAGCCTTATGGACAGTGACTATCTCAGTAACTAGTTGAGCCGCGTCGTCAATGTTGGAGTGGCTTCCGAGATAATCGTCCATATAATGGTCTTCTATAATTGCCTTACAGGCATTGGGGAACTCTGCTTCCATTATTTTGGCATTTTTGTTTTTGATATAGAGCGCGATAAATGGTGATGAGACTGCGCCAAATATCATAGAGGACATTCTGTACTCTTTGAGGTTGCCGTCCTTCCCGCGCCAGAGAAAGCGTTGGGCATCCCTATCTCGTGGAGTGATTTTAACTTGTGGGAACATTTCTTTGATGTCCCCGTTTAAGGCGATTTCGCCTTCCCTAAACCGGAATAAAATGTCGAGAAGGGGTGACAATAAATCGGGGCCTTGTAGTAATAGAGTGTTGAGGCTTATACCTTTCGTGACCGCAGCAGCGTCATGGACGGCTCTCAGCTTCTTTTTTTGTGGGTGTAGGACGCCGAAGATAGGAAGGTACCAGCGAATAGATCCGTCTGGGTTGATGCACGATGTATTTGGTGTAATCCGCTGATGGTACGTCTGTGGATCGCACTCTTCGGCATATCCCTTGCTGATAACTTCGTCTATAAATTGGTGAAAAGCAGCGGCAAACGTTGGGTCCTTTGCCATTTGACGTTCGAGGGCCTTAAAGCGGGATAGTGCCTGTGGATAACTATCAGGTATAACTTCCGGTAAATCTTGTTTCCAGGGTAGACCCACCTCAAAATGGCCATTGTCGAGTTGACGAGCCGAAGATTCTATTATATCTGTGGCTCGTTTATCGTCGTCGTTTAGGCGAGGAGCACTTTTCACAATACCCAAAGCGTCAATGTCGTATTGTGTTTTAATGAGGGCATCTAAATCTTCCGAAATGTGATGTACGAACTCAAGTGGCTTGGACGAAACGGAAAGTGCGCCATGAAGTACCCAACCTAATAAAGTTTTAGAGGCAACGGGCTCGTTTTTCTTTCCGCAACGTACTTCACGGCTCAAGGATAGGTGCCAATCTGGCGCGCCGATGAGGACAGTTGGGGGAGTATCGGCGTAAGAAAGTTCGTCAGATAAGTCTGCCAGATGACTATAATCCAAGTAGTTTACCAAGTTATGATTTTGTACGCGAAGCCCTAATGGTTTAATCGCCCGCGCATGTTTCACTAGGTAACGATCGGTTCGGTTACGTCCACGAATATGAAAGTCTACATAGCTTACTTCCACTTCCTTGGTCATACCACTGACACCTTCAATGTGAAGACGCTCTTGAGACGTGGGTTTCGCACCGATGCGTTCTATCACCTCTCCGTCAATCAATGTTGCCGTACTGCCCTCGTCAAGTAGTGCTGTCGTCTCGAACTCGCCGTCGGGACCCTCGAGTACAATCGGCACTACTTTCAGCAGACCGCGGGGACGTGACGTCGACGGCAGAGACCCTGTTGCGTTAATGAGAAAATCAGATGTGTTCGTGATCTTAACAGTAGACTCGGTTTTGCTGTCGGTACCGTCCATGTGGGTAGGGTCGGTAGTTTTAGCTGGAGATACTTGTGTATTATTGCACTGTCCGCAGGGTGCCGCGCTAATTTTAGCATTGGAGGTTCCCGTGCCGTGAAGGAGTGCGTTATGACGTCTCGAACATCCGTCAACTCCACAGTATTTCGCGCGGCAGTTGTTCCATGTGTGCGGATTCGACTTAAGGCAGCGATAGCACACTTTGTTTTCACGTACCCATCGCCACCTGTCGTCGAGTTTCAAAACTAAGAAACTCTTACAAGTTTGAATGTTGTGTGGCCTTTCTTTGCAATATATACAATACTCGGGAGTTTTATCGCTTGACAGCGTAGCGTGTATGGTTTCCTTTCGCGGTTGTTTAGAGGACTGTGCTGCAGTCGTTGCCTTAACAGTACTATCAGAAACAAAATTGTATTTTAATTGTTTGTCAGCTTCGGTCAAAAGAAAGCGTGACAATAATTCAATTTTTGTGAGTGATTGTCCTTCAGGTGCGTAAGCAGAGGCAAAATCTGTAAACCGAGCTCTGGTGTGATCGCTCAGTTTAATTAAAATGCACTGAAAAAGCTCTGGTGAACACAGATACTCATTTTGTTTCAGAAGCTTAAGCGTCGTAACAAAATTACGTAGTTTGTTCGCTAAACTATTTAAATGTTCGGGGGAACTTAGCTTGGGACTGTTACGCAGCTCGGTGACCTCGCGGGCTACCAGCAATTCCGGTCGTGCGTACGTTTGCTCCAGAGCCTTCATGATATCGCCGGGGTCGCCGGACATCCACAGTAGTGACGCGATGGACTGGTACGCTGGACCGCGTACGGCGTTGTTCAGACGTTCTAAGTTCTCTGAAGGGGAAAAATTTGACTTAGTTCTTTCGTAACTGCTCTTGAAAGCCATCCATTGACCGACATCACCCGAGAATGTGACAAGTTCGGGTTTCTTTGGTCTGTTCGAAAGAGAGTTAATCGCTTGTGCGAGTTTGGTTATAGGGTCTGAGGAGCGTTCAGATTGTAGCGATTGATGTGCCATGTTGTTGTAGTTATTTTCGTAAGGTGCATACTCGTATGTGGGCTTAGAAAGGGTTCTATGGTTGACGTCGGGCACGAAAAACGGTGCCGTGTTGGTGAGGGTGACCGGCTGTGACTGATGTCCTTGTGGGTTACCCAGGGTGACAGTCGGAGCCTCACCAGGCATGTTTTTATGTGTTGCCGTGGTCATGTTTACGTTTTGTTCTAAAACCCAACTTTCAGTGCGCTTTTCAGAGACACGGCTAGAAAAACAAGATCTATGAGATTTGTCTGACTTATCTGAAGCTTCCAGGGCGGCGATGTTCGCTTGCAGTTCGGCCCGCTCTGCCTCGGCCTCGAGGCGAGCGAGCTCGAGCTCGCGTTCAGCCTGTTGACGTTCGCGCTCGCGCTCGCGTTCAGCCTGTTGACGTTCGCGCTCTACTTGGCGCCGCTTCGCGACTGCTTCAAGAGACAGCTTCTGTGCGCGGACGGTCGCCGAAGAAGAGTGGCGAGTGGCCTTACTGCGCGATATTCCGCTGTGGACACTAGAAGTGCTTTTAGTTGGCGCATTGACATTCGCCTTGTTATGTGTGCTAGCGCGAGCATCTGGGCGTTCCGAAGCGGGACCAGGTTGTGCCTCGCTAGGGAGAACGGTGCCCACCTGTTGTATGCCCGCACTATCAGGCAATGCCGAAGCGCCTTCGGTTGTTGTGGCTGAAACCGGCCGGGTGCCGCGCGGTGAATGTTGCACCCGTCCGAATCCCGTAGCCGTCAGGTCTGCCTTTGTCTTGCTACGTGTTTCCACCATGGTGTGAAATTTACGTGAATAATGAGTGAAGTGTTTACGAAATGAAAGCAAAAACTATAAATCAGTACGTTGAAAAATTTTGACAGATGTAATTATAATGAATGTTATAAGTACTTACGGCTCGAAGGACCAAAAATGATAGCGAGTGGATTGGATTGAATTAGTGGACTGTATAAATGAAATGATAGAAACACGTATATTAGCAATATTATAAATTTATTAAAATATTGACAAGGCGACAAGGCAATTATTATGAAACCAAACGAAACCCGCCGGCTCCTCAGACGTAACAAAAAACAAAAAACTATATTTTTAAAATATGACATTAAATTGTATAAAAAGGTCGAATCACAGCCAGTCGCCAACACAATACAAACAAACAATATCCTCTTTATAATATTATATATTAGTATAGATATAGATAATGGCATAGCGCATGACAGGTGTGAGTACTATGTACTATAAAGCTACCATTTACTGGGTACGTCTTTCATTGACTTGATGTGCCCTGGTGGCTGAGAGTATGTCATGCTCACTCGTCTCGCTGGCGGTGGCGTGTGTTGGATCGTTAAGTTCCCTTCAAAATGGTAGAGCTGGATGGTGCTGGTCCACGCCTCATGTTCGTGAGCAGACGCCGTCAGTGGGGACTTGTCATCTCTTAGCTGTCACGGCTAATTTTATTTGTGTATTGCTTTTTTTTTTGCAACAACAAAACTCTGGACGCTCTTAACGTGCATGTGTTTTTACAACGTTCTCACATACGAGGGCGGCACTGAAAATTTCGGGAATGAAGGAAGTGACACAACATTACTATTTAAAAATTTATTTATTGCTATTCGAAGTAATCTCGGCGAAATTTGACACATTTTTCCATACGATGGAACCAATCATTAAAGCAACCATTCCATTCGGAAGTTTGGATCTCCAAAATGGCCGTTTTGTAGGCGTCCACAGCTTCTTCAGGTGATGAAAATCTCTGTCCACGCAATTTATTCTTTATTTTAGGGAAAGTATAGAAATCATTAGGGCTTAGGTCGGGGCTGTACGGCGGATGGTATAATAATTCTATGTTTTCTTGCTCTAAAAACTCTTTTGTTCTGTGCGCGGTGTGAGAACTCGCATTGTGTGATGGAGGATGATGCGGCGGTTGCAGTTCTCTTTACGGAGTTCAGAAACGACCTGTGGCAAACAAATGCTAGCATACCATTCTGCATTAACCGTTCTTTGTCCCTCAAGAGGAATAGTCGTAACATGGCCGGTTTTGGAGACAAACGTGGCCACCATTTTTTTTGCAACACTCCGTGATCGAACAATTTTTGTTGGCTTTAACTCATTTTCGAACACCCAAACTCGTGACTGGTTTTTTGTTTCGGGTTCGTACGCGTATATCCAGGATTCGTCACCTGATACGATGTTGTATACAGCATTTGAGGATCCTGCGTGGAATCGTTCGAGAGTTCTGACGCACCAAGTAACGCGAGCCGCTTTTTGCTCTTCACAGAGCGAATGCGGTATCCATCGGGAAAACAACTTTTTTACACCTAATTGTTCTTGCAAGATTATTTGTATTTGACTCATGCGAATGTCTAAAGTTGCCTGAATTTCGCGGTATGTCACATGTCGATCTTCCTCAATCAGCTTACGCACAGCATCAACGTTTTCTTGGGTGACTGCAGTTTTTGGACGACCTTGACGGGGATCATCACTGAGCTTGACACTTCCACGTTGAAATTCAGCAAACCAGCGATAAATTGTGGTTTTGGATGGGGCTTCATCACCAAATGCAGAAATCATCCGGTCAACACACTGTTTTTGTGTTAAACCACTTCGAAAGTCATAATAAATCATCGCTCTTGAATTTTCTCGAGTCAATTCCATTTTCTCAACGACTAAACAAGTTTGACAAAACCTTGTGACAAGACCGACAATCTTTTTTAAAATAAATAAATGGTATTCGATTTTTAAAACCAAGGAGTTTTCAATTAAAAAGATTTTAATATGACAGGAACAGTGGAAATATTCCATTCCCGATACTTTTAGTGCAGCCCTCGTAATAATAATACATTCAAAATATTAATGTTGAATTTAACAAATAATTTAAAAGAGTAAACGGGCAAGAACGTGTCCGTTCTTGTCCGTTCTTCTCCATAGGAACTTACGACGCTTTGAAATAGTCAACTAGCTTCATATTTCTGACTGACCGACTCCTTTGAGAAATCAAAAATGCCTGTAAATAGTTTAATTGGAATAATTGATTTAAGTTTGAATAAAAAGCTGTGACAAAATGTTAATAAAAATATTGGGCGCTTCTTTTTAGCGTTTTGATGGCAAAATGAGTTCGCGATCAACTACTTATTGCGCGCTGACGCAGTTCAAGGAGTTTTTGTGTTTTTTTTATCCGACTGCGGACAAGTAAGGGTAATTTTGGATCTTATGTTTATATTGCCTGTGTGTCCTGCAGAAGCCCGACGTCGGATAGCGCGTCCGAGAGCGCGAGCGGCGTGGAGCTGCAGTTCTCGTGCGTGCGCGTGGGCATCGAGTCGCGGCCGCGCGCCGCGTCGCACGCGCTGCACGTGTCGCTCGGCTCCGTGTGTCTGCGCGAGCGCATCACGCCTAACACGCTCTTCCCCATACTCATCGCACCGCAGGTAATACGAAACGAGTATTTTACATGAGTCAAATCTGTTACTTATGTAAATTATTATTTCGAGCTAATTAAAGATATTTTGTTAGATGCCGATAAATTATATTTATTTCTGTATATTTATGAGGTCGATGTTTCCTAGCCGACTATTTTGAGAAGAAATACCGAAACACACAGAGCAGGCTTGCTCTGAGTTTCGAACTCTCGAACGCATATGCATAGTCGCTCGGTCACCAAAATGTGGGTTAGTTCGCGTTCAGTGGTGGGTCATTGTCATTTTTTATGGACGAAACGCGTTTTCTCGACGACGAAAACGGTTGCAGAAAACGGTCGTCGTTGCAACTGTTTGAAGTTTACTTATATGACAAAACTTCTCCAACATGGAATAGAATTGCGTTTTCGTCGCGAGAAATAGTTGCAGTTTCTTACAACTATCAACGATTTGAAATGTTAGAAATGGTTTTTTCGCATCACGAACGACAGCATTGACAACTGGTAATACATTATCGACTGTATTTCATTGACAAAAAGTTAAATTTTTATTGTAAGGACTGTTTTGTAAACGAACGCGGAACGCGACGCGACTAGTGTGATAGATATAATCATTGCATTCTTGACTGTATTTTCTTAGGCATAAAATAAACATCGCACCAAGTACTTCGAAGACTGGTTTGTGCAACGAAGACTGTTCGATCCCAGGACGTAAAACGGTTTCATCGTCGCAAAACACGAAACATTCTTTGTAAACGGTTCGTCGTCGCAACGCCCACCCCTAGACCAGTCTCATTAGAGACACCGCGGACTCAAAACAATTACTATTTTACCAATATATTATTTATAATATGTATAGTTTAGCATTCTTTTTCATTGCTTGTAACTAAGTGTTATAGTGATTCCATTTAGCTATTTCCTATATAATTTGACTTTAACATTTACATGTGTTAGGTTAGCCGAGCACGAATTATTTCACTTTGCCTTCAAGCAGCCCCACTGGTGGGTCAAAGTGGAATGCTTTTAAAAAAATATTGCAGTGGAATCTGCCCCACTAGTTCGACTTGGTGGGACTTATTCCACTAGTCAAAAATCTTGTGGATTCTGCCCCACTAGGGTTGGCACCTTAGAATTGGTGTAGGTAGATATGCTCGTATTTTATATTTGCTTAGAAAAGAAATAAATGTATATCTAAGTCAAATGTAACTTGGGCTGGTAACGTTAGACTTAGTACATAGTGTTTTTAATGCATCATCTGCGCGCAGGGCCATTAAGTAAAAGTCCTGTTTCTGGAAGGAATCGGATTATAAATCACAGATTAATTACACGTTTTTTTACAAATAACATTAAATCTTAGTAAATATAACTAAAGTAAACCTTTAACATCACAGTTAGACTATGATTTGTTCTTAGGTACTGGTTCATGAATGCTTCTCATACTAAGTTCAAAAACACTAATTGAGTATGATTTTGTCCCCGTAAATAGAAAACGAAATTATATTAATTATTCTAACTATTACAATCACAGATTAATCGTCATTTGGCATTGAAAATATAGACGGTGCGCATGGAACAAATGAGTGAAGCCATGAATATGGGTTGTTTGTATAGTTAAGATGGTTCTTATACAGGGTGTTTGGCGCATGGACCGACACAATTTTTTGGGGAGTTGAGAGGGTCATTTGCGAAGTTTCACCCAAAGATCCCATGTCCTAAGTGTCACGGTTAATAAGATATGATTTTTTTAGATTTTTTCCAAAAATTATGAACATAGTTTTATTTAAAAAAGTTCTTTATTTATTTAGAATAAGAATACATTGCAGAATACAATAAAAGTTATTTCGTGCAATTAGAACAATAAACAAAAAAGTAATGACTATTTAAAGGCGAGATTTCGGGTAATTTTGTGAAAAAAACAAAAAAAAACATCTCAATAACCGTGACACTTAGGACATGGGGTCTTTGGGTGAAACCTCCCAAATGACGCTCCCAATCCCCCAAATAATTGTGTCGGTCCATGCGCCAAACACCCTGTATATATGCCGTGGCCAGATCTTCGAATTGATCATTTAATGAAATGGCCAGCTGACATTGGCCATATCGATCGGCAAGGCCATGTCAGCTAACAGTGATTTTAATAGTAAGAATAATTAATATCATTTCGTTTTATATTTTTGGACTTTTATTTAAAAACACTACTTATGTACTAAGTCTAACGTAATCAGTCCAACTTACATTTTACTTAGATATACATTTCATTCTTTTCCAAACAAATATAAAATACGAGCATACTCGTACCTACCTACACCAATTCTAAGGTGCCAACCCTTGTGGGTGCAGAATCCACAAGATTTTAGACTAGTGGAATCTGCCTCACCAAGTCGAACTAGTGGAGCAGATTTTACTGCTAAATTTGAGGCATTCCACTTTGCCCCACCAGGCTTGGTGGGGCAAAGTGGAATAATTCCTACTTTCTACACCTCTTCTCTTCTCTCGCCGAAACCTATGCAAAATCTTATGTTTTGACTTCCTTAACGGGGTCACTCCTTTTTCATTACAATGTTTGTGGCATACCTAATATTGATATTGACCAGGGAGTAATCCGCGAGGGTCTGAGCGCGCTGAGTGCTTCAGGCGCGGCGATGTCGTGGTGCCGCTCACACTCGCAGTCAGGGGCCAATACTGCTACGACGCAGGAGCCGCTGTTCCAGCTTACGTACGAGAAGAAACCCTTCGGCATCAACTGTGACTACAAGTAAGTAATGAGAAATAATTACCTCGAGACTGTAATTTAAATGTAAGTGTATTTACAACTTTTCAGCGGTCACATAGCGAGGTCACGAACTAAACGGCAGAGAAGAATCTCCAGTTTCTAGCACAGCACTACACGATTCTATTTATTTATTAAAAAAAAAAGCACAGCTACATCACATACATTATGCTAGAAAAAATCTAAATAACTCAAGGACTAATGCACATGACAATTATTGCGGGCCAGAGCACACGTACTACAACCACATCTTGAAACTATTCATTTTCATACAAATAAAAATGCGCACCACAACGACAACACGTTGTGGTGTTGTTGTGGTGCGTGTGATCGGGCCCTAAGCCGTACATAGCGTTCACTGCAATATAATCATGAAGTTGGGTAGCAAACGATAAAAATATATTTAAAAAAACATCTTGGCAAGGATAGTCACAGCCTTGTTTAGTTTCGGTGCTATCGTGCATTTTCGGCGCTCATCGTACGGTGTCAGTTTTTCAGATTCCCGACCTCGCTGTGTGATTAGCTTAGCCTGGGCATTGCCCATTGTGTCACCTTATGTAAAATTTATACATTTATATCTGTAATTAGTATGGTGTACATAATGGAGAGCATTCTATCTCTAAACGTCGTGATGGCTGTGTTGTCTCCAGACTGTGGGTGAAGTCGGCCTCGCTGGAGGTGGTGTACAACGCGGAGGCGGCGCGCTGGGCGCAGCAGTGGCTGTGCGCGCCGTGGGCGCACGCCTACGCGCACGTGCGCGACAGCACGCGCGCGCGCCTGCTCACGCAGTGGGAGCACATGGTGCACGCGCACGCGCACCCGGTACGTATACTATGTCATCGCCGGACGTCTTCACATCCAGGGGTTTTACTCTGATTCTATATATTTATAGTAACAGTGGTCTTTAATTTACAATAAATTACAGTTGGTAGTATTTGCTAAAGTATTAGTGTCCCTGACTGTACATTTAAGATATTTCACACGCTAAGGCTTTGTCCGCCACCAAGCCATTACATCGTACTTCATCACTATGTTTAGCAAATGCGCTGCTATAAAGTTATGCTCTTTCTCTAGGGCGAGCGCCGCACATGGCAAGTGGAGCTGGACATCTCAGCGCCTCAGATCTTGTTCGTGGAGCAGCTGTGCTCGCGCGACTCGGCTGTGCTCGTCGTCGACTTCGGAAGACTTCGGCTCGCCAATGCCAACCTGGCGGACTATGCGCCGCATACCCCGCCTGACGACGAAGGTGAGTCTATACTAAAATGTGACAAGTACGAAATAGATTTTGATCCCAGAATATTTTTGTACAGGTTTAATACAGGGCGGCCCGTGAATCGACGTCCAAAGAAAAAAATTAAGTCTTTCTGCAAGGGTTCCCGAAATACCCCCATGCATGTTTAGCGATTATTTATGGTTTAGGAGCTAAACAATTTTTTTAAAGACTGAAAATCTGTAACGTATCTTGTCGAGCAAACTTTTTCCTTTGAGCTAAGTTTCAGTCACTTTGGGTGATGTTTAGACTTACATAAATTAAGGATTTAAAATAAAAAAATGTGACAGAACGAGAAAAGTAAAAATGTCTGGTCCCTCACCAAGGTGAGAGGCTTATAATTCTTCTTTTGGACGTCGTTTCATTGGCCACCCTGTATAATGTTCATTCTGGGATAGAAAATCTTAAGTAATAAATAAAGGAACGGTTTGCCGAGGTTTCTGGTATCTATTTCTAAATAAATTTCTGGTTGTTTCATCTCGTCGTAACTCGCTATTGATTGCGCAGAGATGTTCATGACGCCCTGCTCCACGCCGCCGGGCAGCCTGCTGTCGCCGAGCTCGCCGCCCGACCCGCCGCCGGCCGCGCAGCCCGCGCTGGACGCCGACAACTTGCACAACAGACTGTACGACAGGTATGTATGCAACTAAATGTCGGCTACTGGCAAAATATTCGGTGACAATTCAACACACAACATTTTTTTTTCTGTATGTCCGAAAATCTGTACTTTGCACTACGGACATTAATGCTTCACTCGTTTGACAACACATTTCTGTAATGCAAACATAACTCCTAAAAGATTTCTGTTTGACTAAAATCTAAATGCAATTTGACAGATACAAGATAGAACTGAGCGACCTGCAGATCCTGGTGGGTCGCGCGCGAGACAACTGGAAGTACGCGCACACCAAGAGCACATCCTCGCTGCACCTGCTGGACAGGTTCAGCATCTTGCTACAGGTAACCGTACAATTTCTCATGCGTTGTTATTTTTGAGTTTTTAGAAGTATCTAAAATTCAACGTTATGCCCAAGACTGAAGGTCTAATTTCCGAAAATCGCGATGGATGGCCTTACGCACTTAGTTGGCTTTAAGTATTTTACCTAATATCGAAAATTGAACCTTATACCGATAACAAAAGGTGTAATTTGCGACATCCGTCAGGCGGAGCGGCGCGTGGTGCACACGAGCGACCCGCAGTACCCGACGGCCACGGTGTGCGGCTCTCTGCCTTCCCTGGTCGTCCACTTGAGTGAACAGAAACTTTTTGCTGTACGCGCCGTTTTCGCCAACTCGACACTTATTGGAGGCAACAAGTAAGTGGATAACTCTTAGTGGAATAAGGTAAAAATGTTTAATAATAAAAAAGGAATCGAGTTGTTATTGTCTTACTTGAGCTTCGTTTTAGCGAATATTCTGTAGTTAATAAAAGTGCTTTTTCAATAGACTTACGCCTTGAACCAACCCCTCTACTGTCCCACTTGTAAATTAACTAGTTGGATAGTTAAGATGTGCAGCAGAAAAAAAATTGTTCCTGCGATTATACGATAAAAAGAATAGGATAGAAGACCCCCTTTCCTCTTTAGTCAGTTAATAACGATGGTTTCCGCGCAGTGGTCGCGAGTGTGCGAGTCCGACGCCGGCTGAGACCGACGACATTGAAGAGAACAGCGTGAGCTCGGAGACGGAGCGCTCTGAGTTCTCGCAGCATCACAACTCCACGCTCTTCATGCTGCAGTTCGCGATAGAGCAGATGTCGCTTGAGGTTTGTAGGTTTACAGCAAATCAAGTACAGAAAATACGTGTTAACAATATCAGTGGGCTGTCATTCATGGTACAGAACTGATTGCTACTACAAATCCTGCTTGTCTGTACTATATCATAAGAACGCGGGCGCGTTACGTATTGTACTCGACTGTAAAATTCGCTGGTTCACCAAAATGTTGACGAATAATTCGCGTTCAGATCTCTTTGGAGACACACATAATCAAAAACCATTACCATTTTACCAAATATTTACCAATAATGTAGTTAATATTTTACCATTTTTACCGAAAAGGTTTGGTTTAGGTTATAACCAAGTATTTTTGTGATTCAATATAGCTGTTTCTCTTATAACTCAAGACTAACCCTATCAATACGAGAAAAGTGTTAAGTCACCATAGGCCGAGCACTGCTTTCTACACATATTAAACCCCGGGTAATGTAATTTTTTAGTCCAGTGGTGTAGCATACAGCATAACGTACGCGTCGTGGAGCAGGTGCAGGCCATGGGCCGCAGCATCGCGGAGGTGCAGGTGACCGTAAGGTGTAGCATACAGTATAACGTGCGCGTCGTGGTGCAGGTGCAGGCCATGGGCCGCAGCATCGCGGAGGTGCAGGTGACCGTAAGGTGTAGCATATAGTATAACGTGCGCGTCGTGGAGCAGGTGCAGGCCATGGGCCGCAACATCGCGGAGGTGCAGGTGACCGTAAGGTGTAGCATACAGTATAACGTGCGCGTCGTGGTGCAGGTGCAGGCCATGGGCCGCAGCATCGCCGAGGTGCAGGTGACCGTAAGGTGTAGCATACAGTATAACGTGCGCGTCGTGGTGCAGGTGCAGGCCATGGGCCGCAGCATCGCGGAGGTGCAGGTGACCGTAAGGTGTAGCATACAGTATAACGTGCGCGTCGTGGAGCAGGTGCAGGCCATGGGCCGCAGCATCGCGGAGGTGCAGGTGACCGTAAGGTGTAGCATACAGTATAACGTGCGCGTCGTGGAGCAGGTGCAGGCCATGGGCCGCAGCATCGCGGAGGTGCAGGTGACCGTAAGGTGTAGCATACAGTATAACGTGCGCGTCGTGGTGCAGGTGCAGTCCATGGGCCGCAGCATCGCGGAGGTGCAGGTGACCGTATGGTGTAGCATACAGTATAACGTGCGCGTCGTGGTGCAGGTGCAGTCCATGGGCCGCAGCATCGCGGAGGTGCAGGTGACCGTATGGTGTAGCATACAGTATAACGTGCGCGTCGTGGTGCAGGTGCAGTCCATGGGCCGCAGCATCGCGGAGGTGCAGGTGTGCGGCGTGAAGGCGGCGGCGACGGCGCGGCCGCGCGACCTGTCCTTGTCTCTGTCGGTGCACTCGCTACTGCTGGTGGATGCCCTGCAGACCTACGGGCCCGACTTCGAGCTACTCGTCGCCAGCCATAAACATGTTGGGTAAGTGTTGAATATGTAGATGTAACTAGTATAAATGATAGCTGTCACTGTGTGAGTGTGAACCACGCAAGAAATTTGGGGACAGTCACTGATTTTCGTCGTGATTGGAAGTTAGTGATCGTTCTTGTGGGCTCTCGGGATTGAGCCTTATGTTGAGATCTTTATTGACAACCAAAACGGAGATCTTTTTCTGGGTAATACATTACCCAGAAAAAGATCTCCGTTTTGGTTAACGCTAACGCTAACGTTTTATACAGAGTGGCCCATTTACATCGGTCAGTATGGGAAAGTCTGAAACTATAAGACATACGAAGATCTCTTCTTAGGAACCATGTCATCGATTTTAGTAACAAGAAAAACTGCTCAGCTGGGTAATAAAACCCGGACGTTTTGAAAAATAAGACTAACACTATTTCTATTTAGATATCGATTGTGTAGGTCTTAAGCAGTAAATTTTACTTGAAACATGATGTCTAAAATGAATACAATGCATTGTTTTCATATCCTTTAATTTATTTTAGTAAGTTTTCGAAATAACCACCATTTTTTTTATACTACATTCAACTCGTTTAGGTAACGATCTTACTATTGCGTGTTGTATCTTCAGGTGGTGAATTTACGTTAAAATGGACTCTATGTCTGCTTCTAGGTCTTCCATGGTGTCGTAGTTTGTTTTGTACACTTCATCCTGAACGTAATCCCACAAGAAATAGTCTAGTGGGGTTAAATCGGGTCGCGGGCCATCTGATAGGGCCGTCCGTCCCAATGTATTGTTGGGGAAAGTTCTCATTTAAAAAGTCTCTAGCTATGTGACTATTGTGAGCCGGTGGTCCGTCCTGTTGAAAATAAACTCGTGCATGTAAAAGATCCTCTAAGATAGCAAGGTACTTAAATCTGTCCAAACTTCCATCATACATTTTAAACATGAGAACCTTATTATGAAGTAGGCCGACCGGTCCGACGGCGTCCTTCGTGCACTTGTAATGGATTTTCTCGACTCCAATAGTGATGATTTTAACGGTTGTACATTCCGTTGTTGGAAAATTGCGTTCCATCAGAAATTACAACGTACTTAAAAAAAAATCTGTCTTGATCTATCACTTCTTTCATCCAATTACAAAATTCAAGTCGTCTAATACCATCACCTGCATGTAAGGCCTGCACCCAATGTATTCTTATTGCAATTGTATTTGTGTTTCTTTAGGGTTCGTTGAATAGTCATACGTGAAATTTCAGAGATATCACGAGTTGCATCACGGGTTGAGTCATCTGGTGTAGGTTCAAAATAGGTTAAAAAGTTTATTTCCATGTTTTCTTGCTTCCATTTTTCTTTATTGGCTTTTTGAAACTTCTATGGGTCTTCAAATTTTTTGTTTTCAGAAATCAGAAATCATTTAAGTATTTATTTGCAAACATGAGTAAAAATATACATTGGTGTTATTTTTTATAAGTAATAAAGTTCTCCATGTTTAACCATCACATGGGTATGCAAATATTTTAAGGTCATAAGTTCATAACAAAACACAAAATAAAATATGTCAGCCTTATTAGTCACAGTTATGAAATAATTATAATAATATTAATATTTTATATTAAAATAAAAAGATAAAATAAAAAGTCAATAAAAATTTAAATTACAAACAAATATAAATTAAATTTGAAACCAAATCAAATTGTGAATAATTTTTATAAATATTTTGCGAGTAGGTAAAATATGTGCCGGATATTTAATATGGTACCACTCTAGTGCACGGGAGCAATTTCTGTCATTTTTAAAGTAAGCTTCCAATAAGTCTAACTGCTGTCTTTGTAAAACTCATTTTCCGAACTACACAGAGAAACACATAAAAATACCTAAGCCATTGATGTATTAAAAAGAGGAAGATATGTTACGCGCTAACATCGCAATCAGTAAACTTGGGCTCGGTGCACGGCTACATGCACCGAAACTCATACATCTGTGATCAGTGTCATCTCACAGTCGCAAAGCTACAGTTACCGATAGACGAGGATAGAGATAGGAGACGGCGCTGACGTGCGAGCGAAATCGCGTTAGCACCTCGCGCATTGTGTGCGTATCGTGTCTGTTGAGTTAGAATCCTTGTATGTGTGAAAGTAGTTTAACAAGTACGTATGCATCTGTGTGTGCCATTATATTATTTAGAAATATTGTCATATAAAGACAGTCGCAAATAAATCAGCATAGTGCAAACACGTATTTCTATTACGCAAAATTCCCACAAGCAAAAGTGAACCTTATTCCTATAACATTTGGTCCATCGGCCCGGATATATATTCGACTTATGACTTTTTATGCACCGAGCGTTAATACAAAAGGACGGTTCGCGCGCCGAGCGGAGAACAAAGGAAAGAATTTGTTGTAAAAAATAGATGTTCATTTTTAAGCCTCATTAGTCATTAGTGAATGTGATAATAACAAGCAAATAATATTGTAACTGCTTACAAAGATACGAAGAAACGATCTATTTTATGGCAAGTTAAAGGCTTATTACAACAAATATGGCGAACAATTACTAAATGTGTTAGAAGATACAGCTATGTTGTTAGGAAAAACACAAGTAAATCTTAAGAAATGTCCGAAACAACGTTTAACAAAAGGATACATAGAAACGCGGATTAAAAACATTGAAGAATATTGGTATACGTTCAAAAATGCACATATAGAACTGGTAAAGTGTGTTCCGAAAGCGAATCGACAAGACATTCCATATTTTGTGAATGAAGATTACTTTATTCAGGAAGATTTGTATATTTGTTTGCTAGCCGATCTTAATGATTTACTGAGTGCATACAACAAGTCGTCGCCGCCGTTACTTATGCAAGCTGACAATAACAACAGCGGTTCTGGTCCATCAATGGAAGTGCAAGTCAAGTTACCGAGGATTGATTCAACTCCCAACCTTCTCAGGTATTTACGATGAGTGGCCCGCTTATCAAGATCTATTTACGTCATTAGTGCACGATAACCCAACACTAAATAAAGTACAAAAGTTGCACTATTTGAAAAGCAGTCTTACGGGAGAAGCCCTGTCGCTCTTAAAGCACGTGCAAGTTACAGAGGTTAACTATGACGAGTCGTTTAGTATGCTCAAGGCGCGTTTCGGCAACAAGCGTATAATTATCAATTCAATACTGAAAAGATTGTTTACCCAGAGGAAGATATCTGTGCAAACAGCAAATAACATTAAATCAATATTGGATACGACTACAGAATGTCTGAATGCACTGAAAAACCTGAATTTGTCAACGAGCTCCTGGGATCCACTCATTATATTTTTAGTTGTTAAAAAATTGGACCCAGAGACGCATCGTGAATGGGAAGATGTTGCTTACGAGGATAATGTCGATGAGTTACCTAAATGGGATGCACTTAACAAGTTCTTACAATCGAAGTTCCGCACGCTCGAGCTTGTCACGCCTCCGACCAGAGAGAAACCTACACCTAAGGGAAAAGAATACGCTGTTCACCTATCAACTTCAAATGCTACGACCTCTTCGAAACCAAGAAGCTGCACTATGTGCAAAGAAGACCACACATTGTGTCATTGTGAGGGCTTTATCAAACTTAATCCAGCAGAGAGGTGCGAGTATCAGAAACAACACAATCTATGCTATAATTGTCTGGCCCCTGGACACTCAGCTTATAGATGTCGCCTGAAGATGTCCTGTCGTAAATGTCACAAACGTCATCACACGCTCACGCATCAATCCACGCCCATGACGTCACCAAATCAACCAGACAATAAGAACCAACCAGATAAAGAAGTTGAAACTCATCAAGATTCTGCAAAATCAGCCGAAACCAAGGTTACGCTTTCATCGCATGTCGCTGCTAATTTGTCCACTGCATTACTGGCCACAGCCCTGGTACCAGTAAGAAATTACGAATCAGGACATGTGACAGTGCTCCGTGCGCTGATTGGCCACGGCTCCCAAGCTACATTTATGAGTGAAAGAGCGGCCCAGATGTTACGATTGAAGAGAACGCCGGTCAATGGCACCATCACTGGAGTCGGCTCCACCAAAACAAATGTTAAACATGCTGCAGAAATCGAACTACTCTACAGACACGACGCTGGTTTCAACTTGAAGATCAAAACGTACATCATATCTACGCGACTCACTGCCAACTTACCGTCACAAAACATCTCCACCAGCACCTGGCCGCATCTGCAAGGACTTACTCTGGCGGATCCAAGCTTCAATAAATCAGGTCGAGTAGATTTATTACTAGGTGTTGACGTGTGTGCCCAAATCATGAAGGGTGAAGTTATCAAAGGTCCCCCAGGAACACCGTGTGCTCAAAACACCACCCTGGGTTGGATCTTGTTTGGGAACGTAGAAAACAAACTACCAGGAGATGAAATCATCGTCATGCACCTCAATCTTGATCTAAATGATATGCTAAAACGAATGTGGGAACAAGATCCATACGACAAACGAGAACCCACAGCGGAGGAACGAAAGTGCGAGGAAATCTACGAGACCACAACTGTAAGAAATAAAGAAGGACGGTATATTGTGACGTTACCAAAGAAATCAAACATGCTACTATCAACCCAAGGAGATACGAGAACAATAGCATTAAAGAGATTATATCAATTAGAACAAAGATTTAAGAATAACGCAAATCTTAAGAACGACTATGCTGCAGTCATGAAAGATTACGAAACAAATTACATGGAAGAAGTACCAACCCAAGCGGTGACCAATCCATCTGAGTACCTACCGCACCACGCTATAGTTAAGGAAGAGAAAGAAACGACAAAATTAAGAACTGTTTTCAACGCTTCTCAAAGGGGAACAAACAATGTATCGCTCAACGACGAACTGCTGGTAGGACCACAGTTACAAGATGACATGAGAAGTCTTATCATGAGATGGCGTATGAGGAAGATTTGCTTCGTGGCTGATATCCAGAAAATGTATCTGCAAATTTTCGTTAGTGAAAAGGACAGAGATCTGCAACGAATACTGTGGAGAGTTAATGATCAAGAACCTGTCAAAGAATATCGTCTTACCAGAGTCACGTTTGGAACTGCTTCTGCTCCTTACTTAGCAGTAAGGACCTTGCATCAAGTAGCTAGAGATGAAGGGCTAAACCATCCTGAAGCTGCAGAAATTATAAGACGCGACTACTTCATGGATGACATGATGTCTGGTAAAGACAATCTACCAGATGCAGTAAAAGTGGCCAAGGAAATAGACGCCATACTACAGAAAGGCGGGTTCAAACTGAAAAAGTGGTGTTCTAACGACGCTGACTTTCTTAAAGTATTTGAGGAATCTGAAAGAAGCTCTCACGTGAAACTAGACATAACATTAGACGGAATCACACGAGCATTAGGATTACACTGGAACATGGGCAAGGATCGATTCCAATATAGCCTGAACACACCTGCAACGTCAAAGACCGCTACGAAGAGAACGATCCTGGCTGACCTACAGAGATTGTTTGACCCACTAGGCTGGCTGGCACCTTCTGTTTTACCTGCAAAACTTCTCATTCAAAGATTATGGATGCAAGGAGTAACATGGGATGAAGAAGTAGACGGAACCATTGCCGCTGAATGGTACAGCCTACGAGAATGTTTTCATCAACACTTACCTGATATTGAAATAGACAGATGGCTTCATACTACAGAAACTATAATGAATAACGTCACTATACACGTCTTCTGTGACGCATCATCTCGAGCTTACGCCGCAGTTGCTTATCTCAGAGTACGAACAGCCACGGGTGATGTAAAGACATCAATCATTGCGGCTAAAACAAAAGTAGCACCGACCAAACCTCAATCATTACCTCGTCTGGAACTCAGCGGAGCTGTGCTACTGGCTGGACTTTTGAAACAGATAAGGGAAGCAATGAATATACCCACCTGTCAGATATTCGCATGGACGGATTCCACTATTGTACTATCTTGGCTATTCGGTGATCCTACCAGATGGAATACGTACGTTAGAAACAGAGTAGTTGAAATACTTGACAATATCGGCAATCATAATTGGTACCATGTCAAGTCACCAGAAAATCCTGCTGACACTGCATCGCGAGGACAGTCCTTGCTAGACCTGAAGGACGATGAACTATGGTGGAGGGGTCCAGAGTGGTTGAGAGAAGGAGAAATCCACTACAGCCGACCAAAGGCGATGATGACAAATCTGGAAAGAAAGGAAATATTACAAGTTAATCTAAAGCTTGATAATGAGAAAAGTATATCTACAAAATTTTATAAATGTGACACATTACAAGAACTGCTAAAAGTGATACTGTACTGTAAAAGATTCTTAAAGGGAAGACAATTAGAAAACAAGGACTCACCTGTAAACACGAATGAATTGGATGAGGCGCTGAAAACCTGCATAAGAGTAGCACAGAGGGATAGCTTTGAAGAAGAAATACAGCAACTGAAAACAAAAGTACAAATTAAAAGGAAAAGTAAATTAAACAATTTGAAACCTTACCTGGACGATGATGAAATCCTCAGGGTGGGCGGGAGACTGCGTCACTCTGACCTAAATAAAGATGGCAAACACCCGATTATTCTTGATCGAGACATTAATACGATTCTCCTCGTCGCCGACGCTCACCTGAAGACGCTGCACGGCGGAGTTCAAGTCATGCTATGCTTCCTGCGAACTAGATTCTGGATCCTGAAAGTAAAGACACTAGTTAAAACCAAGATAAAAAAATGTCTTATTTGTGCGAAATTAAACACTGCAAGGTCACAACAAATGGGAGACTTGCCTCGCGTTCGAGTTACCCCTGCGAAACCTTTCTTGAATACAGGCATAGACTTCGCAGGTCCGTATCAGATTTTAATGTCTCGAGGCAGGGGGGCAAAGACGAACAAGGCGTACATCGCTGTTTTTGTCTGTATGTCGACAAAAGCAGTTCACCTAGAATTAGTAGGAGATCTCACGTCAGATGCCTTCATTGGAGCCTTCCGAAGGTTAGTAGCCAGACGCGGAAGATGCGCTCAGATATGGAGCGACCAAGGACGGAACTTCGTTGGAGCAAATAGGATACTTGCCGCAGATTGGGCTGAAGCTAAATTACAATTCGACGGTCTAATCGCCGAGAAGTTAGCTATAGAGGGAACTAAGTGGCACTTCATCCCGGCCTATAGCCCACACATGGGCGGACTATGGGAGGCGGGGGTGAAGTCTATGAAACATCACTTAAAGCGGATCATAACCTATCATTTGACCTACGAAGAGATGAGCACCTTGCTTTGTCAAGTTGAGGCTTGCCTCAACTCTCGGCCTTTAAGCATAATAGACGACACGGACACCGACAACCTTCAACCACTAACCCCCGGTCATTTTCTTATCGGTGAAACCCCTATCACTGTTCCGACTCCAGACCTCCAAGATATCCCAATGAGTCATTTGTCAAGATGGCAACATCAGCAAAGGTTATTGACTGACTTCTGGCACCGATGGCAGCAAGAATACCTGTCAAGAATGCAACAACGTTCGAAATGGCACAACAAAGTAAAGGAGTTTGATATAGGACACATTGTGCTAATAAAATCCGATAATTTACCTCCGGGTAAATGGATAATGGGACGTATAGTGGACAAACATCCAGGTACTGACGGTGTGACACGGGTGTACAGTGTGAAGAGTGGTGATAGTGTTGTGAAAAGATCATTCAGTAAGTTGTGTTATTTACCAATAGACATTGAACCATAATTTTTTTTTGTGTTAATTAATTAAGTAAACTTTAATACTGGTATTCAGCTGCATCCGGTTAGACTGGAAGCCGACCCCAATATAGTTGGGAAAAGGCTAGGCAGATGATGAATTAAGTAAACTTTTTTGAATAACGAATGTAACTCAGTAGTTATCACTGTATTTTTAGTTATGTTTATGATACTTATTTTGTAAAAGGGCAAATAGGCCCTTTGGTGGGCGGTATGTTGAGTTAGAATCCTTGTATGTGTGAAAGTAGTTTAACAAGTACGTATGCATCTGTGTGTGCCATTATATTATTTAGAAGTATTGTCATATAAAGACAGTCGCAAATAAATCAGCATAGTGCAAACACGTATTTCTATTACGCAAAATTCCCACAAGCAAAAGTGAACCTTATTCCTATAACAGTGTCTTTCACGCATGTTTTTAATATCTATCTCGCTCTCACAAACATAGCGAAGCAAACGTTAAAATATTATTGTAATAACAAAACTTCCGGAATGGCTTAGTGCCATGCCAATGCCATATGTAAAGCAGTGTATGTAGCAAGTTGCGACACCAGCAAAGAGCTACAAACAACCATAGAGACAATTTTACGCACCTAAACGAGTGGAATGTTGTCTGGAAAAAAAGGTGGACGATTCGAAAACTTACTAAAATAAATTAAAGGATATGAAAACAATGCATTTTATTCATTTTAGACATCATGTTGAACGCTGCGGTCGCTCTATTTGTTGAAAATCCTTCTCCCATCACACATAAAAGCAATGCTTGTACAGTCCCTAATCTTTCCCATAATAGACTATGGTGATGTGTGTTACTATGACCTGAATGCAGATCTCCTCAATAAACTTGAGCGCCTTCTAAATAACTGCATTCGATTCTTTTTCAAAAGTTAGTTTTATTTTTCAAAACGTCCGGGTTCGATTCCCGAGCTGAGTACAAGTTTAAAAAAAAAAATGTATGCAGTTTTTCTTGTTACTAAAATCGATGACATGGTTCCTAAGAAGAGATTTTCGTCGTATGTCTTATAGTTTCAGACTTTCCCATACTGACCGATCTAAATGTGGTGCGGGTGGCAGATTATATGGTTACAGGTGGCGGGCTCGTACTTACACTCCTTGTGTTTCTTACAATGAAATACGTTGTAGAATGCGTTATTTTTATAACGGCTAAGTTGCTAAACTTCAGATAATAGTCGTACACGATGTTCTGTTCCAGCATGGACACGCTGTCGGGCAGCATCCGCGGCTCGGAGCCGTGCTCGCCCACGTCGCCCACGTCTCCCACGTCGCCCACGTGCCCGTCGTCGCCCGACGCGCGCAGCACGCACGCGCTCGCGCACCCGCAGGCGCTGCATCAAGCGCTCAACTCGCTGCACTGCAACAATAAGAGTAAGTGCCTAACTTAAACGAACAAATGTGTAACTTATAGTGATGGGATGACGAAAAAGATAAGTCAATCTGTACTTTTAATGAAGGGTTATGGCCGTCATAACGATATTACTGCGATATTTACTCGCCTTTAGTCAAGAGTGTTCACTTTAAGTTGTTGCAACGATCAAGTACATATTTCCAGATGAGCCCTCGTACCCGTCCGGGCCGGACGCGGCCCGCGCCAGCCCGGCGCCCAGCTGGGTGTCGGGCACGGGCTTCAACTGGAACGGCAGCGGCATGTTCGGGGCCGGCTGGGGCAGCGCCTGGGGCGCCGCCTGGAGCGCCGTCAGCTGGGGGCCCGCGCCCAGCGGCTGGGGGGCCGCGGGGCTCGTGGACTCCGAGGCCCTCATCGCTGTGGACCTGTGCCTCGTTAAAGGAGACGGAGACAATGAAGATCTGAGGATAGCCAATATTTTGTTTAACAATCTTGACATCATTGGTGAGTTGAAGAGCTCTGTCGTCTTTTTACCGTAAAATAAATATAAGCAGCCATTATTAATCCTTTGAAATAAGGGTTTAAAAAAAAACTATAGCATTATTATCGTTTTTTGTTTGTCCAGCTAATCAAGAGACGATAGTGGAGTTGATTGGCTTCACTCACCGCGTGCTGGGTCCTAACTCTAAGACAACTAAAAAGTATTCGGCCGATATGGGACCATCTGAACCAGCTGCAGCCGCCACCTTCTCCTATCCGATACCTGAAGATGAGCCTAAGGTAACATGATATAAAAGTCTTACATTTAAACTTTGCAGAGAAATTCCACAATGCAGTGTTAGGCTAGTTGTTAAAAATTCGCCATGTTTATAATAATGTTATGTATTGTTTGCGTAGTTTGTTGAGTCACTTTGTATATTATTCTGTTACCTGACCAAATGAGCAGGGTCTCATGATCCGATAGCACTAGACTTCCCGTCTGCTTATTGATACGTATCTACGAAAATTGGTAGAATAGAATAATATGTGTTTGCCAGAATACGAGTATAATAAGTTGACAAATATACATGGTAAGTTTCCGTTATAGGCTTTAACACAAAAATATGTATAAAATCAAAAGAAAACTGTTTAACATAACATCATTCAATATGAACTATAAAAATCCGAATGAATTAATTTAGTAAAATGTTAAAACAAACGGTAAATTAAAAAATATATGTCAATACTCAGTCTGTTAGAAACTCGGAAATATTATAATAGTTTTTTGTAAAAAAGATTTTTAATTAAGACTAGAGGATTAGGTTTAGGCGGTAGGACTTCGAAAACAGTCGGGACCACGAAAAATGGTAGTATTGTAATAAATAATAACAAATCCTTGTGTATTGGTGTAGAAGGTCCGCACAGAGATCACGTTCGACTTCCACCGCCTGGGCGTGCTCCTGCTGCGCGCGGCCGTGCACGAGGGCACCGTGGTCGCGCGCAAGATCGCCACCGCCACCGTCAGCGAGGCCAAGATACAGGCCACCGTCGGTACGTACGGGGACATGCACGATACGAAATTTATAATGCTGAGTCGGTTAAGCGATCTGCTTAACCGACTCAGCATTATAAATTTCGTCGTTATGCCAACACCGCAGAATGACATGCAGACATCTTTACCTGTCAGACAGAATTAAAAGTCTATCAGTCTCAAGCTTTTTTTAATTACATGAAAAAATTATAATTCATATTTATAAAATGACCAGAATGCCAATTCTCGTACTTTGCCGGTTTTCAGCAGTGTTTGAAAAAGTAATGTTAAATAAAATGCCCTTTCATTTTAATCGTAATAACATCCTACACGATCAACAGTATGATTTTACCAAGGGACGTTGCACAACCGACGCCGGTGTCACTTTATTAAAACACATCTTTAGCGCATGGGAAGAGGCACACGATGCAATATGCATCTTTTACGACCTATCCAAGGCATTTGATTGCGTGAATCACGAAACACTGCTCTTGAAACTTGAGCATTATGGACTGGGTAAACTTGCACCTAGCTTAGTAAAATCATATTTGAATGATAGACTGCAGCAAGTTCAAATAAAAGGTGTGAATTCATTGGGTTTAAAAGTCAAAATGGTGTACCACAGGGCGCGATATTGGGTCCATTCCTCTTTTTAGTATATATAAATGATTTGCCTCATTTACTGAAAAACCGACCACATATGGTGTTATATGCTGATGACATCACTGATTTTTAAAGAAAACATACATGCACAGGAGCTTGACGACGTAAATAACGCTATGCTAAAGGTCCATAATTAGTTTACTGTAAATAATTTGGTATTAAATGAGAAGAAAACTAAATGCATAAGATTCGCGTTACCGAATGTTAGAAGTAGTGAATGCCACTTGTATTGAATAATGTGACATTAGAATTCGGCGAAAAAACAGTTGTCCTGGGGATCACGCTTGACTCAAAACTACAGTGGGGTCCTCACTTAACATCACTTGCAGGGCGGCTGAGTTCAGCCGCTTACTCTGTTTGGAAAATCCGCCAACTAACAGACGTGGATACCGCGAGACTGGTCTATTTTAGTTACTTTCATAGCATCATGTCTTACGGTATTTTGCTGTGGGGACGGGCCGCAGATATTGATTCTATCTCTATTCTACAAAAGAGGGCTGTCAGAGCCATCTACAACCTCCGCAGACGCGAATCTCTAAGGGAACTGTTTAAGAAAATTAACATCATGACGGTACCTTGTCAGTATATATTGTATGAAAACATTGTGTAAGTTCGAAAAAAAAATATAAAACATTATGTATCTTTTTAGTTAGATAAGCGACAGGCATAATTTTAACACAAGAAATAGGAACAAGTTAGATCAACCACGTTTCAGATTGTCAATAGTACACACTTCTTTTATGGGGTACTGTGTAAAATGTTATAATAAAATACCACTGGATATTCTTCACCTAAATGAGAAGAAATTTAAAACATGCATTAAGCGCACACTGTATAGACACGCATATTATAAGTTGAATGATTATATCGTAGATAAAAATGCTTGGCTTTAATGCTGGTCCTGCTCCACAGCCAATTGGGCTCACTGATAAAAAATTATAATAGGTATTTACCTATGTAATTGGAGATTCTATAACCAGTATTTTCAGATTTAGTTATCTGTGGATTGGCGCGCAATTCGAAATTTAAATGAATTTTATTCGAAAGACGTGTTAATTTAATTTCAAATTCAGTCATTTATTTTTAGATAGTTTTTTGTTTATGTGACAATGTGGTAGTTTTTGGGGCCATGGATAAACTGAAAATTCGTACAATTTTCGAATATGAGTTCCTACGTGGAAATACCGCTGCTCAAACAACACGAAACATTAACGACGTGTACGGGCCTAACACTGCTTGCATAAACACGGTCCATTATTGGTTCAATCGTTTTAAATCTGGAAATTTTAAGTTGAAGAACGAGCCTCGTGGTCGGTTTGGCCGGTAACCATTGTCGACAACGACGAATTGAAGGCGATAGTGGAAGTGGATCCAACTCAATCTACGACTGAGTTTGCTGCGGGCCTTGGAGTTAGTGTCAAAACAACATTAAAGCACTTGCGTCAAATCGGAAAGATAAAAAAGCTAGATAAGTGGGTGCCACACGAACTAAGCGATAACAGCGAGATTTACGCGTCGAAGTATGCATAGCACTACTGAATCGGCATAAAAACGAGGGAATTCTTAATCGAATTGTTACCTGCGATGAAAAGTGGATCCTGTACGACAACCGTAAGCGTTCGTCTCAGTGGGTGGACCCGGGTACAGCACCTAATCAGGGCGCTAAAAAAAAGATTACTCATAGAAAGATGTTTTTTTTTTTGGGACAAACAAACAGTAACACATTATATCTGCGCAAATAATATAAACAAAGATATTATATAAATGTGAAACTCACACCGTTATACACAGCATATACAATTCATATAACTTTACTAATGAACAATCTATGCGAGTAAGACTACAAGACTGTTCAAATAACTATACATCGGAATCCTTAAGTTTCTATAACAAAGCAGAATGAAATCTATTTGCTGACACTGAGAATAAATCTAATTCTGTAGTTTCTGAACAAAAATCATTAGAGTTCTTGCACAAGCGACGTAGAGGCTCCAGACCAGCATTGGTGCGGCAATGGGACACAGCTCACTTAAATGTCTCTGATGGTGGCGAGTGTGTTGGATCATTCGGTTTCCTACAAAATAGTTGAGCTGGATGGTGCTAATCCACGCGTCATGTTCGTGATCGGGCGTCATCATCTCTTATCTGCCAGGGCTTATTTTTAATCGTTTTTGTTTTAATTTTAAAGTTATATTTATTTATTAGTCACTTAAAAGCAACAAGAATAATGTGCTCAGGATTTTGTAATATCTATATTTAAAAGAGTGTCCTAGGAGTTTCTTGCCCGTTCTTCGGCATAGAGATCTACGTTTTGCAATGGGCAACTAGCTTCAACTTTCTGACTAACGAACCGACTCTTTGACAGTTCAAAAGTGCCTGTGAATGGTTTAATTGAAATAATTGCTTTGAGTTTAAAAAACGTTCACATTTAAGTCGGAATTTGTCACACTTTTCAAAAATGTTAGTTAATTGATTGTATTTTTGACAAATTGCGAATGAGATGCGAATGCGAACGTTCTTAAAAAATACGGGAATTGCCGCTCTAGTCATTAAAAAGGTTTAAGGTTGGTGACAACTCAACATTGGTCCGAGTTGCATGCTTTGATTTTTGTTATCAAGTGATTAAGTATAGTTTTCTATGCAATAGTCTGCTCAGTGCCATAGCTTCAAAAGGTATTATGTGTCCTGACTTGAATAACGAAGATATAAAAGACTCGACTGTACTAACAGTCATCTTTTGTGTATTACCGACACACAGCAAGCGAGTGAAGTGATCAATACTCAGAATTGAAACGGCGTGTAAAGCCATACACATAAAAAAAGTAAAGCTTGTGCTTCGAATTCGACGATAAATACCAGCTTTCTGAACATGCCATGATTCGTCAGACGGCAGCCGCGTGGAGGTGGGCGGGTCGCTGGGCGGCGTGG
The DNA here is from genome assembly GCA_963853775.1 of Xanthia togata. Classification (NCBI taxonomy): domain Eukaryota; kingdom Metazoa; phylum Arthropoda; class Insecta; order Lepidoptera; family Noctuidae; genus Xanthia; species Xanthia togata. Next base: position 1,368,346 of record OY970802.1, on the reverse strand, counting down.
GCGTGGTGTCGCTGTGCGAGGGCGGCGGCCTGCACACGCGCGTGCTCAGCGCGGGCCGGGCGCGCGCGCACGACGCGCACGCCGCGCACGACACGCGCACGCACGACGGCGACGACGCCAAGGCTCTGCTGTTCACCATACACCGCACGGTGGCCACGCGGAGCGATGCCGACGCGCCAGGTACACATGTCTTGATCTAGTTATTAAACATCTTTCTTTTGACGAAACCGTATAGAGTAAAGTGGAATTGCATGAATTAGGTCGAGTAATCAAGAGCCGCTAAAATATATTGCTTCCCTCCGATAGAAAATAGAAAAAAAATACATTCAGTTGGGAGAAAATATGTGGCACATCCACGCAAAACGGCCATCGCTCAGTGTAATTCTGGGACCCAATGCCAGACAGAGCCGCAGCGCTGGTTTGCGGCGTTCAACCGGTGTAGCATAAAATGGTCCATAGGAATACTGGATGCATGGTCCATAGGGAAACTGCGTGATTTTCTTCAGCTAACTCTGCGGACGCAGGAGTTGACTGTTATTTGTTCCGGCAGTGGTGGAGGCGACGGTGAGCCTGCACGTGGCCAGCGTGTGGTACACGCACTCGGGCCCGCTGCTGCGCGAGCTGCGCTCGTGCCTCACGGAGTTCAAGCAGTACCTCGCCAACCTGGCGCGCTCCATCCGCGCCGCCGCCGCCGACATGGCCCTCGGGCTCGTGCACCCCAGGTGGACACGGCCACTGCATTCATTATTATATATCTAGTAGACAACTGTTTTGGTCCACAACATGAATTTTAAATCTATTCTATTAAATCAGTTTCCAAGATAAAATACATAAATTTGAAAATACATTCACATAATCTCGCGACAATCTAAGAAGCCCAATATGACGTTTCTCATTATGGTGGCACTTCACATTCGTGTTCGCTACTAGATGGCGCTGCTAGACTCATTCTTAACTCAAATCCATAACGCGAGTGAAATATTTTTTATTGAAGTACCAGTAGTAGTAGTAAACTTAACTTCTCTCTCTGTAGACGGACCACAGATTACGTAATGTCGCAACAGTAATTACGCAATATTTTCATTGGTCCGAGGCCTTGACATCAACCAATGAACAACATTTAAAAACGTTTTTTGTTGGTTGAATACGAGGCTTTTGGCTACTTTTGTATTTTTGTCTTATTATTTTTTTCTTTTAATGTGCGTTTTGTTTGTGCAGAATAAACTTATTTTCTTTCATTTTTTAGAAAATTAGTATATTGTTCAAACAGATAAACAAGAATCTTACTAACTTTTGCTCGTGGTTTTGTTCGAAGAACAACATTGCATTGAGTTGATAGTGCATACGATACCCATACCTGTACGAAATTATATCGTATCCGAATAAATGGGCTGGCTATCGAGTAGTGTTACCAGAGAGATTCACTTGTTTTTGTCAGGTGAATGTACTGTCTGGTGTTGTACATGTGTAAACGTAAATAAGTTTTCTTTAGGGGCGAGTCACTATACGCAAACCCGAAGCTGTCACAGTCAATGGAAGGCATGTCACCGCGCCGCCGCACCGTCAGCATGGGCGCCTCGCTGGACGAGCCCGCCTCGCTCAAGTCCGACAACATTGTGCTCAGGCAAGTAACCATGGAGATTTTTTTGCATGCTCATCTTCATCGGTCGCTGTCAGTCTGACCGACTACTAAAAACTTCTTAGCTCTAAATGATTTGATTGAAAAATAAAATATTTACGCTTATGCAAAATTCCTCTCGGACATATTTTATCTCGCCTTATTTGACTTTCATTCTATTGTCGGTCGCAGCGTGAACATCGAGCTGGAGTCTCCCGTAGTGGTGGTCCCGCGCCGGGCGCACAGCTCGCAGGTGTTCGTGGCGCACCTGGGCCGCATGTCGCTGGCCAACCGGCCCGGCCCGCCGCACCACACGCTGTACAAAGTGCGCGTGCGGGACATCTCGCTGGCCGCAGTCAGTACACTACACTCTTACATTACTACAGCTAGACAGCTCATCGGTCCAGCTAGACCCTTCCTAAACGCGCCATACTAACTCGGAGCCATTCATGTGCACTTATTTTTTAAACGTGCGCGTTTGTGGTCGTTCGTAACCCTGCGCGCATTCGCGTAAGTGCATTGAGTACACGAATATTGCCCATAGTATTCGCACTACTCCCGCACTGCCTGCGCAGATTGAAAAAAAAGTTTTAATTCCGCCATAACTCGTGATATCAATATCCAGGCTTAGATGCAGAAAGCAACACCGCCCTCTCGCCTCCCGCAGATATTTCGTAAGTAATTTGTATGTTACCCAGGTGGACGTAGCCGACAAGTTGAAGCTACATCAGCTGTCGTCAGAAAACATGGCGGACATATACGACGTGTCGCAGGGCAAGCCCGTGCTGCACAACACGGCGCTGCGCCTCACCGTCAACTACTGCGACACCGAGGCCGACACCGAAGCCGACTACCAGGTAACAGGCTGTTCAACCTTCCACACGCCAATGAACAACAAGAAGCTTTTTCATAAAATTGGCATTACAGCAAAAAAAGCTTCTTCCCCACAGGCGCGGTTTTATCGATAATAACGGAAGCGTTATTGATATAGCGATATTCCGATATGTGCTCTTAGAAAATTTTGTATTAGGACGCATGCGATCTTACAAACAACAGCGTTAATACGGTGTAGTACGGGCGGGGGCCTGTAGTATAGGTTACATGCAGTCGTTAGAAATATCGGACGATAAAAACGTAGTTGTGTGCAAGGAATCGGGACGCATTACCCCAATAACGCTTGCGTTATTATTATCAATAATATATTATTATTATCGACCGATTAAAACGCGCGACGCACGATAAAAAGAGGCTTTATATGGATGCTGTTAAATGGTGGATATCGGTAATCCTCCCACGGGAACGTACTACCGGGATAAAATCCTGTGTTAATCCAGGTTATAAACTATCTTTGTCCTAAATTTCATCCAAATCCGTCCAGTAGTTTTTGCGTAAAAGAGTTAAAAACATCCATCCATCCTCTCATAAATTAATTTAAATAATCGCAGTTCCTTAATAGATGAGGAAAGGTCATTGAACCCTGTCAGTCATGTCGCCACGCGCGCCGTCAGCCATAATTATTTTGCTGCCCGTAATTTTAAATTTGTGATATTTTTTATAGTATTCATTTAAATGATGTCATGTCCAGGCATATTTTATTCTTAATTAAATGGCCAATTTTAATAACATATTTTATCGGATAAGAATTAATAATGTACTGGTCAAAATAGCTTAAATAACAATATTTTTTTAATGAAATTCTGAAAGAAAAATGTTTAATGTGGGTCATCTTTAGAAGATAGACATTTATGCTATCGCGGAGTTTTCTGTTGATTTTGTTAAGATATACTATCCAGTAGAACATAAATTTTATCTATCTGCTAAGGTTTAGTCAGCGAACGCCATGTAAGCGCTCAAAAAACTGCCATTTTCACGACTTGACAAAACGTCAATTTTCTGTACAACGTTTACGTTTAATATAAAAGGTACATTTTGACCGCAAGGTTGTGTTTATTCCTGGTATTTAAACTATGAATATCGGAAATCTTCTTAAAATTTGTTGGTTTTCAAAAATATATTGTGAGGCTACAGTCAGAATATTTATTTCTTTGAATTTTCGAAAATTCTCGAAGGGAATCTCTCGGACCTAGGCTGTAAATGGCTCGAACAGCCCTTTTCTGTAGAACAAAGATAGTATTAATGTCCGAACAGGTTCCCCTGAGAAGAATTCCATATGACATAAGACTATGAAAATAACTAAAATAAACAATTCTGGCTGTGTCTACGTCAGTTATCTGTCAATTTTTTTTAACAGCATAGGCGGCCGAACTTACCCTTCCTCACAATTTTTCTGTGTGGGCCCCATTGTAATTTACCGTCAATAGTGACTCCAAGAAAAACTGTCGACTCAACAGGGTCCAGCTCTATTCCATTAACTTTAACATTGGTAGTTAGCTGCCTGACGTTTGGCGAGGTCGTTTCTCCCGAACTTTTTCCAAGACAAGTGGCAAACAATTATTAGTGTACCACTCTGCAGTAACTGTTTTTCGATCCTCTAAAACAATTGTTGCGTAATGACCTGTCCTTCCGAAGAACGAGGCCACCATATTTTTTCTCACGCTTCGACCTCTCTTCACTTTAGTTGGCAACTCCTCGGAAGGAAACACCCAGACAGCAGACTGTCTCTTAGTTTCAGGATCATAACAATAAATCCAGCTTTCGTCACCCGTAAGTATGTTGAACACAGCATTTGAGTCACCTCCGTTAAATCTTTGAACTATTTCACGACACCAATCAACACGACGGAGTTTTTGGGCCTCTGTCAAATTATGAGGTAGCCACCGGGCACAAAGCTTCCTGATCGCTAAATGTTCATGGAGGATTTTATGCACTTGACACATATTGATGCCTAAGCTTGTCCGAATCTGCTGATAAGTCACTATTTTGTCAGTCTCTATCATACGCCGCATAACACTGATGTTATCTTCAGTCGTCGCTGTAGAAGGCCGTCCCTCACGCAGATCATCGGTGAGATTAGTGCGTCCACGTTTAAACTCATTAAACCAGTTCTAAACAGCGGCACGAGATGGGGCTTCATCGTGAAAGGCCAATCGAAGTCTATCATAACTTTCTTGTTGACTTAAATTACATTTTCTCGCGTTAAACTCATGCTGACGTGACACAGACAATTTTCAATTTGCCGCCAAATCGTAAACAAATGACAAATGAAATACATACACAATAATATTCGCAGTTCCATTTTCAAAATTTGAATTTATTTTTTTAATATATCGTTTACAAGTGGCCAGTTCTAAAAAAAAACTGTGTCCCCTCGTAGTAGGTAATTTTGATACAAAAAAATGTGAATTTCAAATAACAGTAACTTTTTTATTCTCAGTAATAATAATATTTTTTATATTTTTTTAATAATATTTAGAGATTAGAGATTCCAATTTATCTATGTTACCGCAAAACCCCGTTGATCCCTTGAAAAAGTATCCAAAGGTGGTGATATTCCACTTTCATTTTCTTAATTTTTTTTAACTGCTCATAATATTTGATTGTAGTTAATGGCTTTATGTCGTCCTTTACAGTGCGAAGTCCGTGGCAAGATAGTGGGCGGCCTGCATGTGTCGGCTCGACGCGAGCAGTACGAACAGCTACTGGAGACTCTCCGCTGGATCAGCACAGACTCGCCCGTCGACGTGGTGGACAGCTCGGGGCCTCATAGTATACCCTCACCGAACCCTCAGGTACATTACAAAGGATGCTGTCAGTAGATCAGGAGTGTCCAATGTGGAAATGCAGCCTAACTTTAGACTGAGGCTACATTTCTACATGGGACTTATGTACGAATCATGTATAAATATATGTAAATAGATGTAAAATTCATTAGAAATCGCTTATGTAAGACAGGGCACTATCCCACTTCTGATTTGAGAAAAAGATTATTAGATATACTACATTTAGAGGCATTGATACCCACTTAACTATCAACTTTTGAGTGTCAGGATTTTCAGGTTACCTATTAGTTAATTATTTAATCATGTAGGTATTTTAATATGTGGGTGTACCTACTACAGGTGCACCTCTGCCCAACCCTTCGGGGAAACAAGGCGTGATGTTATGTTATGTATTTTAATATCTATGAATATGGTGTGTAGGGAAAAGGATTATAAGAAAGCACATGGAGACAAGACTAGGCATTTATTTCAATTAGACTTGTCAATAAATAGGTATTGTTAATGAGAAAGCTAGTTATCCGTTCCAAATCTAGGTCGTCGTGGAGAAGAAGGATAAGAAACTCCACGGAAGCTTGTTTTGAAGTATTTTATCAACACATTTTTACATTAGCATTTAGTTTTGTTATTACATTAATCTCTTGGACCATTTATTAAAGCTAACAACTTCATCAATGACAAGAAATAGAATATGAATATTCCTTAATTCAATTTAACACTTATGTAGCGATATTAGCGATATTTTAATACATACAGAACATCATAGTTATCAGCAATAATCAAGATATAATGACAATTTAACTTACATGAACTTTGTAGTCAGTCGATCTTTCACCAGAAGTGATCTGATGATCCTTATTTCAATCCATTTTACAATAAAAGCAGAACTTCTGATTAGCAACATTATTTCCTTATATTAGCTTTTAGCAACTCAATATTACGGACATGGACACCACTCAGGGTCTGTTCTTAGATGTTAACATAAGCTTTTATATTGTTACCAGTCCAGTGACACGTACAGAAAAGAGAACAAGAATTAAGTTACACGACTTTTTAAAACATTTCAAATGACAGTTGTCTACCCTTACCCTATCTAACATGAATATTGTTACAGATAAAATGAACTGAACTATTAGTACAAAACAAATACTTTGAAACTATAAACTGTAATAATGCCATAACAAAAATATAATTTATACGTAAACTAATCTCTTACATATTCTTAACAAAATAATTTAATGGAACTTGTATCCTCAATCATTTAGTATTTAAATATAGGAACAACAAATAAATCAGTGTGACCCTACTACATAATTCAACCAAGATATTGGAGACAATAACACAACAGTTGAGTCAAATCAGTGTTTGACATATAAGTTTGTTATTAAATTCATTTAGTAAATTAACCATAGATAATAATTACATTTATAGGTATAACAAGTATAATTACATTTATATATCATATTATTTATTTTTAGACACAATAATTACATTTATATAACATGCGCATTGAATAGATTATCAATTTTCCGTCGCCTTACACAAATCATAGTGTAAAGCGACAGTACACAATCAGCGATCATAGTCAGCTGTACGCATTCACACAACATTTATATAACATTAGTTACGTGATAGTTAAATACATTCAATAAACCATCATCTTTGGCTATCCGTGACTTATCATTTCAAGCTATCATCCAAGGTGTGCGCAGCAGCGCATACAACTTATCTGTGAGAAATCTCGCATGTGTTATCTACGCAGTAAGTGTATTTGGTAGTGTGTGTACATCCATACATACACTCACGCCTTTACCCCACGGGGTGGGCAGAAAGTACAGAACACTATACACTCCGCTCCGTACTAAAGAACAGCTTACCTTGCCCTGCCAGTCGTGCGCGGTGCCCACGCTGCGCCTGGACCCGGCCGTGCGCGCCGCCGTGCTGGCCGTGCCGCCGCCGCAGCCGCGCGCCGCGCCCGCCGCGCCGCTCGTGGGTACGTATGTCCTGCCGTCCTGCCGGTAGCTGCTTACAGCTAGGCTAGTTCAGCGTCAGCCGAGCTTTACATAAACAGGGTTATTGCTAACGGCGATCCACTAAGGGGATGTAGAAAAGGTCAAGCATTTTCGAGTAATTTAACATTTTATGTTTTTTATTTCAAAATATAAAATGTCAAATTACTTGAAAATGATTCACAGTTGCATAGGTGTCATGAAATGAAATTGTTTATTCTGTAAATAGGATATTGGAATCACTTTTACATGTCATCAAAAAAAAAAAAAATTAGATGAGTTCGGCGTTTCCTATCGGACTACTCTGGGAAGAATGGCCGAAACAAACTCAGAACTCACAGTCTCTTTTAAAGTCCAGACATAATCTTCAGGCCATATGAGGACCATGTAGATTAGTCTGACTTGGTCTTTTGAGAAAAGAACCACACAGATTTGAGTGGACCTGTCCTGTCAGTGCAAGCATTTGTCAGTAATCGTGGAGCTCAACTCAGATAATAAGGGGTCATTCGGTTCCTTGGTGGTTTAGATTCACAATCGAACCTGGTAGGTTGCGGTTTTCAGGCAAGACGTCTGTCACATTCGCTAATTTTATTATTATTTTTGTATTTTTTAATTAATTATTTTATGTTTTATAATACCTTGACAGTGAACTTCGAACTGCCTACATTTAGCGTAGAGCTACGCGCTGATTTAGGCGAGGGTGAACGAAGCCTTGTAGAACTATCCTTCAGAGAGTTCAAGTTGAACTACCAGAAGACACATCCTTACGAAAATATGTTGCAAGTAAGTAATTACAATACGGCTCCTAGTCTTGCCATAAATATTGTCACGAAGATTTTTTTTTTATTGCAAATAATATTTATTACTTTTACAGTGTGTTAGTTTAATACATAAATTTAGAACATTTTAAAATATAAAAAGCTTATTCGAAGTGGTCTCCATTGACTGCAATACAGTCCTTTAAACGTTGAGGCCAGTTATCAATAGAAGCACGCACTCTTTCCATGGGAAAATTCTTCACTGCCAGTCGTATGGATTGTTTTAGGGACTCCCAATTATCATGGCGTTTAGAGCAAGCCGTACTCTCTAAAACCACCACCATGACCATAAATCATAATCCAGCGGATTAAGATCGGGACTAGACGACGGCCAGTCTTCAGCTCTGATGAAGTCCGAAACGTTCACTTCCAACCAAGACTGCGTGGACCGAGCTTTATGACCCGGCGCCGAGTCTTGTTGGAAGGACCATACTTGGTTATTGAATTATGGTGTTGTTAAGGGGCTTAACTACCTTCTCAAGAATGGTATCTTGATACACTTGTGCCGATGTTTTGATACCTTTTTCACAAAAATATGGCTGTCACTCCTTCATAGCTAACACCCCACCAAACCATCACTGAAGTCGGATAATGCCCAAGTTGCACTCTGTCGACTAATTGGGAAGCTTCCTTGAGCTTTGACCATAAATACGGTCATTTTATTTGTTAAAGTGTTTTATTTTTACTTTATTCAAGAGGAACAACAAACAGCTACAATATAAAACATAGGAACAAGAAATACACAAAACATATAGACAATATTGCAGCCCACAACGCTGTTCACAGATTAACGATAGGATACAATACATTGAAAATAATCGCTAGGGTTATAAATACAAAATTAACATTCATGCTTAAGATGTATATAATACACTATGTAATGAAAATAAAATATATTTTCACCTCAGCACCTCAAACAAGCAGGTTTTGCTGTCAAAAAACAGTGTGCAAAATTCGATTTTGCTGCGAGCGTGAGACAAAGTAACTTTTTAATTTTTTTTTTTAAATGCTGACAGCAGTGTTGGGGCTACTCACAAAATTCTAAAGATTTGAACTTCAATTAGTTTTGTCAATTTCACTTCGATACGAAAAAAGCGAGAGATACAAACAAATCGATTCGAAGTTCGATTTTAAAATTCCATATCTACCTACTAGGCCCAAAAAAGAAACAAACAATAAAACGTTCGGATATACTTAAAACATTAAAATTGCAAATCATCTGATAAGGTTTTATTTAAATTCTGTTTTATAAAATTTTTGGAACGAAGTTCTTATGCGGCTTGCGGTAAGAGTGCAGTGGCAGATATCGTCACGCGAAAAGGCGCTTGTGACTGTCTTCTTCTAATTCAAAGAGAAAGAGAGAGATAGTAAGTGTGAATTTGGTCGAAATGAAAATCCAAGATGGCGGTTGTGAAAATTTTCACATTTTCCTAATGGGTGTCGTTTTCATAGTTTTGAAGGGTGCCAAAGCCGACCGTGAGGTCAAAATGTAAATCCAAGATGGCGGCTGCGAAAATTTTCAATTTTTTCTTCATGGGTATCGTTTCTATGGTTTTCAGGGTTGCTAAAGCCGATAGTGAAGTCAAAATGTAAATCCAAGATGGCCGCTGCGAAAATTTTCATTTTTTTCTTCATGGGTATCGTTTCTATGGTTTTCAAGGTTGCTTAAGCCGATAGTGAAGTCAAAATAAAAATCCAAGATGGCGGCTGCGAAAATTTTCACATTTTTCGTCATGGGTGTCGTTTTCATAGTTTTCGAGGGTGCTAAAGTCGATAGTGAGGTCAAAATATAAATCCAAGATGGTGGCTGCAAAATTCGAGGTGATGAAGCTTATGTAAAAAAAAAACCTTGTCCGATCCGAAAATCTGGGGAAAATGGGCATATGGTACTGCAGTAACATTACAAAACAGTCTTTTTTTTTATTACTATTGATAGTAAAAATTTATTGGTATTTAAAATTCACAGTTTTAGTTCCAAAATTACCTCAAATCCATAAAAAAATTGCAAAATTCATAACTTATGACTTTTAGACACCCGCTAAACGACGGCCGCCGCCCGCACCAAATGTAAAATTTGGTCAAATTCACCATTGAAAAAAAATTAAGGGATTATTTTTTCTTTTTTCCTTAAAATTTCCACATAAATATGCTAACAGTACGATACCTAACCTAACAACACCCTCACGGATCGGACAGGGTTTTTTATTACATGTTGTATGTTCTCGCTGCTGAGGTGAAAAGTTGTATGTGTTACACGAGAGCAAAGTTATTTGCATCTCGTGTCTTTGAATCCCTCGCAGCGCTCAGGATTCTAACCTAGAATCACTCGCTACGCTCGTGATTCAATTATAGAATCCTTCGCTTACTCGGGATTCAAAATCAACACTCGCAGCAAAAAACGACTTTGCTCTCTTGTTGCACAAATAACTATTGTATATAATACTCAAGAAACAGCACAAAAAAGAAAAATACAGAATAACATTCAAGAAAGCTCCTTAAGTATAAGACTTTTGAACCTATAGGGAGCATATGCAAAAATATCTATATGTTCAAAAGTCTTATTGTAGTAATCGACCATTCTGCGAACAGGCGAACGCAGGCCAGAGTTGGACTTGCAAGTACCCACTGAAAATGTTGCTAAATTGTAAAAATATTCTCATCCGTAAACAAAAAAAATCTGTGACCTCCCTTTGCGTACCGCTTCAGTAGTTGTTTCGATTTTACCAGCCTATTCTTTTTTAAATTATCAGTTAAAAAATGACCAGTGCGTCTCTTATAGGCTGCGTCCTAAGTCATCTTTTAAAATACGCGACATGGTTCTGGGTGCTATCTTCATGTCCCGAGATAAAATCTTTTGCTTTCGGACAGGATTTCTTCGAATTCTTTCCCTTACTGCTTTGACCACCTTTTTCGTACGAACACTACGTGGACGGCCAGATCTTTTTCTGTCACAAACAGAGGTGGTCTCATTGTACCTATTAATAGCCCGGTACACAAACATTTGACTCATACCAAGTGTATGGAGAGTTTTAAAAATTGCATTTGGCTCCATACCAACTTTGTGTAATGCAATCACAGCGATTCGGTTCGCTTTATCACCCCACTCCATTTTAATATCGCAAAATATTGTACAATGTATTGGCGCCAAAATTAGAAAACTCAATGAACAATCGTATAAAAATGACAGATTCCAAATTCAAATGTAATATCTTTCTTATTTTTAATTGTAACAGTATTTATGGCCAGACTAAGTATATAACTTGGCAATTCCGAACTTCGCGCAGAAGGCTGCGCAATAACATTTATTAGGAACCAATCGCTGACATGAGTCGAGTGTGAGTGAGAGAAGAGCAGAGCCTGTGTTCAGAGCTGCCAAGTTATATCGGTCGTATTGTATTCGTATTTGAACATTGAACAGCGTTCGCGTTTCTAGTAGGAACATTTTCCTTTTTGGAGTCCATAAAATGATTCCGTTGACGAAGATATTAACTTGACACACTACGTCATGTCATGTCCTAAGAAATTTCTAGTAGTCGTTAGTATAGTCAGTTTTCTAAATAAATTTTCCTTCGTCAGGTATCTCTTCACTCGATAACAATGGAGGATCTAACCAAGGAGCCTGACTCGAAGCACCGCATGCTGATGGTGTCGCACACTCCGCAAGTGCCCCCTAAGGCCGTGTTCGTGTCCAAGTCCTGCCCGGACTTCGTGACGGAGTACCTGGACGACATGTCCAGCGTGAGCAGTCTGCAGTACATGAAGTGCTGGTCCTGCTCGCTACCTAGCCAGCTCAATGTGGCGACTAAAGAGGTGAGATCGCCATTTTATTATTAAGTTACGCGCTTTTACGGTGGAATAGAAAAAAAAGATTGCCCCCCATTTCATGGGACTTAAACATGAAATGCTAATGTACACTCAACTGCAAGTCAATGAAACTGTTTGACCTTGGCAGCGACTTTATTCCATAACCGATGTGCGGTTGACTGTACTAAATACCATTGCCTATTCCGAGAAATGTTCGGTTTTATGTAAGAAAAAAAAATACGATCTTTATTAAAAATAAAAGCTAGCTGTCTACGTAAAACGGAATGTTGCAAATGCAAAACATATGCAATATCTTATGAAATAATTTCACCTTATCTAACATATTGTCGTCATGTCTGGGTATATTTTGATATGTTCAGAGCAAGGAGCGCCGCAGCAAGCGCGACAGCAGGTGCGGCGCGACGCCGCCGTGCTCGCCGGAGTGCGGCGCGGGCGCGCGGGGCCGCGCCGCGGGGCCCGGCGACAACCTGGTGTGGCTGTCCGTGCACTCCAGGGACCCGCAACACCCGCACTTCAGCGATAAGTACGACAAGGTATGCTACTATATTTATTTATTTATTTTCTTATACAACGTGTTTTTTTATATCCCATAACTCTAGTTATACTGTAGGTAAAAAATAATACTAAAACTCCTGGAATAGGTGGTCCAAAAATGCATAGTTTCGGAGATATCATCAATCATAAAAATTAAATTATTAAATTAGGTCAAAAATTGTCACCAGTATGACTAATCTCTACTTTTGCGAGGTTGCCAAACTTCGCAGTAGTGTAGTAGTATAAATCAATAGATAATAATAAAATAAATAGTAAAATAAAATATGTAGGTATGTTGTTATCGGGGCTTCCCGGCGGCAGCTAGTGAAGGGAAAGCCACCTCGTCGACATCGATGAAACCTCAAGTAGTTTGAGTATCTAAATTACGAAGCAAAATTCAAATAACATTACATCTTATTTAATATGCGTTTCAACTAAGAATACGATGACCAAGACGCCATATTGTGACTTCATGCACGCTTTTCTAATACTTGCATGCTCTTAAAAATATGAAAATAACATTAACAAGATAATAACGATAATAAATACTATTAAAAATTAATTTGCAGTCTTTTTTTAATGCAATTGTCGTCACAATAATTATGGTGCCAAGGTCATCCTATTCTTAGTTGAAACACATTGTACGCTTTAGTAGAACTACTACTGCACCAAAATGATCGGGTATGCTACCTAAACTAATTACGAATAGGCATAATTAATTAAGGTTTGTAACCTATAGCTAAAGTTTAAATTAAGTACTGGGTTATTATTAATTTGAGCCACCTTCGTAATATTCGCACTTTTGCTTGATTTGAAAATTCGTAATCTTTATTGAATAATTATGTGCGTTAAATCAAAGTAAGTGTTTAATGACATTGAAGACTAAGTACGGGTTTAATCAATATCGATTTCATTATAAAAGTTACGACAGCACAACGTATCCTAGCGCGCGGCGCGCAAGAGTTGCCTAGATACTTACAATGATAACTCGGTGAAGAGCACCTGCTACGAATCGGATTTTTCACTCTCTCATTGGTGCTAGTCGCTTTGGGTAAGGAAGATAGAGCTATTAAGTAGGTTACTGCGTAGCGGCACCGGCTCGCACGGGACGGGCATCAAGCCTAATAATGAGTTCTATGTGTGTTTAGTGCTCGGAATATCAGGGTTGTCACCTACGAGTTTATAATGCGTAGGTACGGCCTGGATAGCCTCATCACATGTACTTACCTAATATGTATTAGATATTCCAATTAAGTAACTGGAGAAGACTTTTTAGAATTTAACAGGTAGGTACAAATCAATAAACGAATTTAAAAATGTTTATGTTGGTTTTCATGTGTATCCTAGCTTTTTACTTTTCTGAAACACTAAAAAGCTTTTCATTCCAATGTGCAAAGTTGAAATGACGTCATTTTACAAGAATAGTATCTAAACAAATGCGCGTGCGTGTGCGTGGCTAAACATAACTAAAGTTTAGCTACGCAAACTAGATACTATCGTAAGGTGTTAAATTGTTGAGTAACATTAAGTACCTTGATCCCTTCGTCCTTTTTTATAATATTGTAGCGGTTACACCGCCACATACTAACTACGCATCAAAGACATGACGTCACACAAATCCTGCATCGCGCAATTAGAGTTTACCGCGCGAACGACATAGATAAGACTATCCGGAATCAACAGTCGGGCAGTCGGCCCGCCAGACACAACACCCGTCTGGTTGGAGGATCCTCCCTTTTCTATGGTGGATGAGTGAACTTTACACCCTGTTCCTCATGCCCCTAAAATATTATCCATACGCATTTCATCAAACACGAAATCAAACCTGTTCTGATCGGATCTCACTTTCACAACTAGTTTATGACTCAGTTACCTACATAAATATTGACAACCCTACTAATTCTTTTATCCGACACCGACCTGTTAGGTACCGAATACAATGAACGATGTGTCTAGGTATCTAAGTTTCATTGATGAATACGAGTAATTCATTTTTATTCAAACCAATCATTCATATTTAAAGCTAAGAAATGCGACGTTATCATATTTCACGTAAGGGTGTTTTACATTAATAATCTTGACTTTGTCGAATTATTTTGTAGGAAAAACGAAAAAAAAATGATTGAAACATAATTCATATGCCCGTTGATTCTTTGATATGGTCTCAATCATACCCTAGAGTTATGGGATATCAAAAAAAACACGTTGTATATACACAATAAAATATAATATAAAGAAGCGACATATAGCTTTGAGTACAAAAGTACAATACCTAATAATACGTTTGCAATTCAGCTTCTAAACATGTCAACAAATATGTGCTGTTGGGAAAATTACTTTACAATGCATTTGCTCGAGAAGAGCGTTTTCCAAGCAGCCAATTTGTGTGAAAAGTGTCACTATTTTTCACTAGTGCTTTTAATATTTCTGTCTTAACTAACTTCGTCGTCAGCCCGTTGCAGTTTTTATTATTTGAGCAAAGTTTTACAAATTAGATGATGACGATGGCGACTGCAATGGCGATGGCGATGACGATGGACAAAATCAAAGTCAAAGTCAGAGACAAAGCCAAATCAAATTAAAAGCCAAGCAATTATATAAGTGGAAACTTGTAATTGGCTGTCTTCTACATATTACTACTGACTACTCGAATGTAACGGGTGATTTTTTAAGAGGTATAGGATTTGATTTTCAAAAAAAACACAAAAAAATTGAAAAATTTGATGAAATCTTTATTGGAAACGATAGAACGATCAATATAATTTAATGTTTGAAGATGATCCAATGATGATAAATTAAGCACTATCCAATTCCCTATTGGATAGTGCTTAATTTATAATATTTTTGTCATGTCCTGCCAACGTAAACAAAATGGCGGATGTAAAAGCGTGATGCCTGCCAGCAAAAATTGAAACTCCGCAAAAAATATCCGATAAAAAATACGCAATTTTTTTTGTTTCTGTATAAACAAAAATATTACATTTATTTTCAAATTGAAAATGGTGGACATGACTTTTTTCAACAATGATATGGTTGTCATTATCTAGGTTTTTGGGGGTGCTGATTACGAAAAAGATATCCATGTTGGAATCCAGGATGGCGGACGTTCATTTTTATTAAAAATCGATATGGGTGTCATCTTCGAGGTTCCTCGGAGTGCTGATTATGAAAATGACATTATTTTTGGAATCCAAGATGGCGGACTTATTTTTTAAATATAAATGATATGGGTGTCATTTTCGAGGTTCCTTGGCGTGTTCATTACGAAAATTACATTAATTTTGAAATCCAAGATGGTATTTACTGGAAACAATATTGGAAACAAACTATTTCAGCATTTGAGCACAATCGAATTCAAGACCAAACCATGTGCATGCTTTCCAATCGTGTTTTGCTAAATTAGGATGAGATTTTTTTATATAGTTAAGTTCAACAACAGAAGTTTAAAATCTAGTAAATCTAAAAACCGAAAATATTTGTCAGTTGCCCATTTATAATATGTGTATATTATTAATAGTAGCCCATCTGTACATTAATATGAATTAATGAATGATTAATGAGAAAACGGAAACTGATTCAATAGGTAAAGTACACTGAATATTAAAATTGTATTTTATTTTTATTGTTGAGCAGCTTTTATTAGCTATCAGCTTTATTGGGAATGACTCCCAAATAAAATACAAGACAGTCATGCAAAAAAAAAAAAAAAAAACTAGTGTCACTCAGGACAATGTAAAAATTGTAACGATATGTCCACACTGTTGAGGCATTTAGAAGTTATGGCGGGACAAAGAAACGTACATACATACATACATACACACATGAAACCTAAACACATTACCTTCCTTTTTTGGGCAGTTGTGTAAAGTCTGTGACAACCCTAGGTAAGTACTGTGGCCTTGTGCGGTGTCGGCATTTACGTAAACATCAAAGGCGTCGGTCCACTGTTGCTCTTTACACTGTGGTAAAACGTTGTATGATACACGTGCGTAAGATAATTTCCGATTGGTGTCGACTTATAAAATGCCACTCGTCGGGAATACCCCAGCTACAGGACTACGAATACTTTAGTACACTAAATAATTTGACACAAAATGAAGGAGTGGTGGTCTACTACAAGCCATCATTACGTTTAAAATCTGAGGAGCCTATACTTATGAAAGCCAACTGCCTCCTGTTAGAAATTAATAAAAAATACCATTGTTCTTGCAATATACAGACCGGCTGGTTTTAGAAATATAGCCAGATTTATTGAGTCACTTAATACACTTTTAATTAAATATTCCGCTTATTCAAACATCATACTTCTAGGAGATATTAATGTCGACATTACACCTCATAATACTGACTCCACCTCGTCTTCGTACTTAAACTTATTAGCTTTCCATGGTATGTTACCAGCACATACACACCCCTCACATAGCCTGACATGTCTAGACCATTTCATGCTTAAGACAAGGCTACCTGCTTATTGTGCCATAGCGGAAAGTTCTATAACTGACGATGATTGTATATTTTTAGCAATTGAACTAAATTCTCGAAACCGTATTCCTTGTACGAAATTAACTAAAAAAATAAACTATAGTACCTTGGACAATGACATGAGCTTAATCGACCTTTCTTCAATATTTAGCGACGGTGATGTCAACACAGCTACAAATTGTTTTATTTCCACCCTGAATCAAACAATTCAAAATAATACTTCTACGATAAAGACCTCTAATAAGAAAATAATTAAAAAAAACCGTGCATCACCAAGGGTTTGTTAAAATGTATGAGGAACCGTGACAATATGCATCAAAAACTTAAAGAACTTAAAAAAAAGACCAACATAACGGAACGCTAGAAGTAACGTACAAGAGATATCGGAATTTCTGCAATGATCTTTTAAAAATCATAAGAACTCTTTCCAACGAAAGAACTTTACCAGCAGTGTAAAGTACTGACAGTTCGCCAATTATTCATTTTTAGTACAATCATTCATAGGCATTCTCAACTTCCATACAATCCTGTCGAAATCCTTACCAAAAGACGCAAACACACAGTTTGTAAATCAAAGTCCTTCAAAACCTGCTTCAGTCGTAGATTCTTTTGTTTCCTAGGAGATTACCTTTACAATAAAGTCAATAAACCATTTCCATCTACTCCTTATCCATATTCAATTGCAAAACTAAAGTCCGAAATTGGCTTCAATCTCACGATTATGAAGCCACTGAGAGACTCTTGGAAGTCATCTCATAAAAGCAGCTCAACATGTCCTCAACAGGTATACCATACACTTATAGACAAGTTTTGAATACCACACACATTCACTACGCACCCACACCCACAACCACACACCCACACCCACACACTCACGCACTCACACCCACTTCCACAGACCCTTTTTTGTTGTCTAATTAACAATATACAAATAATTAACTAATTATTTGTATATGTATTTTCTTTGTTTTTTTTTTTTTTTTTTATTGTTCACCCCATTATCATTATCATCTGTTCGTATACATTTCCATTTTTGTGACTTTTCCGTGTAGTTTGGAGGCCTGGAGGCCTGTAACACAGGTATTCCTAGTTCAGGCTCCAGTCTCCACGCACTTGTAGCATAAATAACTATTAACTCCTAAACATAAATATCAGCTATAACTTCTTTTGATGACTTATTCAATAAGTTATGGAATCAGGCGTTACTTTGCGGAATTCCATGACAGTATAATGTTATGACCGCCATCCCGCCCTGAAATATATACACATGCAGCTATTATGATGCAAAATTATACCCAAACCTCTGTCGACACGTGTTTCGCCCTCCACGGCGCGTTCAGTAGATGTTGACTCGTCGACCGTTGGAACGCCAATGAGTCAGCTAGGTAGCTCGCGCCTTCTTCAATATTATTATTTATTTAGAGTTTACAATAGTCTCAAACTTAAAACTATACCCCACAAAACCGTTTGCACGATTTATCTTTGAGAACGCACTAGTTCATCAATCTGAAATCAACTGAATTTACACTATCATAAATATGATATTTCTTTTAGTGGACAAAACATAAATTTTAATATGGGATATATGCATTTCTGCCTACTCCTTTCATGAATACAGGCGTTAGGCGTTTTGTTATTATGAGGAAAATCTTATTTACATTTGACATTTTGCAGATATCGAAACTGACAAAAGTGGATTTCAACTGCTTGAACTTGGTGGTTAGCATCGACAGCTGGGTGGCCGTGCTCGACTTCTTCGGGATAGCGGGCGACGACGCGCCCGATAGCGAGCACGGAGCCGAGCCGCAGCAGACTGGTACTTATTGTTTACCTAAACTGACTATGAATGCCATGGTCGAGTTATAGACTACATTCTAAACCTCGTTTACTCGATAACCCCTGACTTGCCGGCGATGGATATCGTGCACTTACCACATTACACCAGTAATTTGGTTCCGCAGCATTACACAGCCTACCTGCAGAGGACGGCGTCACCCAGACCGAGCTGTCGGTGCGCTCGCTCAGCGTCGTGCTGGTGGTGGCGCGCGGCGAGACGTGCCGCGCGCTCGTGTCGCGCGCGCGCACCGTGGCGTGGGCCGACGCGCGCGCGCGCACGCGCCGCATCGAGGGCCGGCTCGGCGCCATCTCGCTCACGGACCTCACGCCGCACTCCGTGCTGTGGCGGGATCGCTTCAGGACGCACGGCGACCATGCGCTGACATTCCAGTATCAAAGGTGAGTTCTTTACATGATCGGCCACCGCCGGGCCCTTCGCCTCCTCTTTGTGTGCGAATGGCTACCACGCATCCGTGATGCTATGCCGCTGCCCCTAGATTTGCGAATTATTTCCCAATGTCTGAATAGCCAGTACTCACCAATTAAAAAAATATCGGTCAATTACTAATTCAACAAGGATTTGAAAGCTTACTTAAACACTACCTAGTGTTTAAGCAAGCTTTTTATCTTATAAAAGCCTTAGAATTAAAAAGTATCCATCTCCGCATAGACTGAGCACCGCAGAGGCCGCGTCGGCGGGCCACGAGACGAGCCTGAGCATCGAGATGGGCCCGGTGACGTACGTGCACACCAAGCGCTTCGTGCAGGAGTTGCAGGCCTTCGCGCGCGACTTCAGTCTGCTGCGCAGGGTCATACTGCAGGCCAGGCTGAAGGTAGACTTGGTACTAACACGCAATCACTAACTAATCAATCTTCTATCTATACAGTGTGTCTGGTCACCGGTGTCCGACCCATTAAGGCGAAGCAATATGATCCATTTGATCGACAAATCCACCATAATAAGGCATTTTGCCCCTTTTTTTTTTTTTTTTTTTTGGGTGGGAAATCATCAAATGACGTCTCCCGCTCTGGGTGGAGCGGGAGGGCGTGTCAGACTCTTACTGACTAAAACCCACCCGTGTTCCTTCTGTTGCCTGTGCAATGCCAGGGGGCCACGGTATCCCTTTCGGACTAATCCCGCAACCCCGGCAGGCAATGGTCTCATCGGACCCCTTCACTTGCTGACATCTCTTTGAGGCGCGCGTGGAACACAACGCGCCGTCGACCCGGGCCTGGTCCTTACCGGACGGCGAGCTACCCATTGCTCACCGTCCGCAAGCCCGCAGGCATTTTGCCCCTACTGTTTTGAAATGGCGGCCATTTTTTTTTTTTTAATGAGTGCGGTTGGGTTACTTTATTTTGCCATATCTACCGATATTAAAGGTCCTACAGGCATACAAGTGGTTTCGTTCGATAGCTACAAAAGTAAACAATAAGTTCACACTAAGAAGTTTATCAAAAAATCCCATTAAAACCTTAAAAAAATACTGGAAACTTAAAAAGTGTGAAAAAATTGGTTGTTTTTTTACTTTTTGATTGTTTTCCAAAAAACTAGCCACTACTGCACTAAGTTATTACCTAAAAACTGATGTCAAGATCTAAGCTCTAAGTCAAATAGTTAAATTGTTGTGACTATTTGAATATGACCCTTTACTAACAAGTAGAAGGAAATTAACAATTTAATGGCTTTTAATTTAAAATAAATTTAAATTTAAAATGCCCCTATTATGGTGAATTCGTCGATAAAATTGATCATATTGCTACGCCTTAACGGGTCGGACACCGGTGACCAGACACACTGTATATATAAAAGGAAACCGTGACTGACTGACTGACAGATCTATCGACGCACAACACAAACCACTGAATTGATTGGGCTGAAATTTGGCATACAGATAGTTATTTTGACGTAGGCATCCGCTAAGAAAGATTTTTTAGAAATTTGACCTTTAAGGGGGTGAAAAGGGGGGATTTCGTTTGTATGAAAAATCTTATTGCTTAAGTTAGTAAACTGGAAACTTGGCACGAATACTGATCTATGTAAATTATAAAGTTTGTCATGTTTAGTTTTTCTAAATTACTCCCTAAAGGGTATTGGGGAATGTCCAAGTTTGCATGGAAGAATTTTAATGCGTGGTTCGATTAACTCAAAACTCAGTAAGTATTTATAATTTAAACGAAAATAAAGAAAAACTGATATCAGGGTTTATTGAAAAGCTACCCTTAACGGGGTGAAAAGGGGTAGTCAATTTTACAGGGGAGCATTTTACTGCGTCGCTTGATTAACTTGAAAATTAAAACCCCTTTAGGGTTAAAAAGTGATACAGTTTAAATAGGGAACGAATGTAGCAGATAGTTACACATTTAACCTTTTAAATGATTATCATCCCGCTATATTTTTATGGAGCTAAGCAGTCAATTATGACATATATAAGAACGGCTATTTGAGTAAACTTTCAACAGAGCTAACAGCTTAGCGGTTCGACGATTGCTTTGCAATTGCAAACCCACGTGCGATTACCAACAATTGTAATTATTTGTGCTTCTTTTTTTAGGGTTCCGTAGTCAACAATAAACCCTTATAGTTTTGCCATATCCGTCTGTCCATTTGTCTGTCCGCGGCTTAGCTTAGAGACGGTTAGTACTAGGAAGCTGTAATTTGACATCGGTATACCATATTAATCACGCCGACAAAGTGGAAACATATTTTTTTAGGGTACACGTAACGTGAGATTGATTTTTTTTTCTCATCTGTCGCTTTGGTGTGGGGTATCGTTGGAAAGGTCGTGAGTGTGTCAAAAGCATGTTTGAATTCAGGGATCCGTTTGCGAAATATTAAGCTTTAAAGTGATAATTTCCCCCCCTCCCCCCCCCGGCCGGCTAAATGGTTGGTTTTGGATATGTGAAAAAATTCACAGCAGTAGAATATACGAAATAAAGATGAAAACTATCACAGATAAGTAGGCTCTACAAGTTAACGAGTAATAATCGACCAACTTACATTTGCAGTTGCAAGAACATGTTCTCCCATACATTCCGTATGGGAGAGCATGTATTTCAACCACAATGTTAAGTTTGTTCTCGGGATAAATTCATCCCAACTACGGAACCCTTCATTGTGCGTGGTCCGTCCGACAAGCACTTGGCCGGTTTTTTTTACATTTCGAGATAGTTCGTAGAACTTACACGGAAAAACATCAAGTTTAGGCCTCTTCTGTCATATTAGGTTATAGTAAAAATAAATATCTATGCTTAGGTGACTGTTAATGAGAAATCCCGTGTGTCAATCTACTGTTAAATTATTTTAGTGATAGCCGTTCGTCAGTAATAATCTGTATGAAAGCATCAGTCAGTGTATCAGTGTTGTGCCATGAGGTAGTATATGCAGAAACACAGGCGTTCATCAATGCAGTAAAAACGAAAACCTTCGCAAGCAATGGGAAATTGCTACTGAAGGCTGCCGTCGACCTACTGGTGTCGACCTTAGGAGGACCTGCTTCTCTCAAGGACAACTGTACGTCACTTGCTCCCACGTCAACAGCCCTGAGTCTCTGCATATTTTGGCTGCTGAGACCAAAACTACAAACGTAGTACAGTCAGCATCAAAAGTTGATGACAACGTTTAGATTTCTAAAATCGCTGTACACCGTTTTATACCTAAATCGCTCAACATGACAAGCGCCAGAAATGAATGATTGTCATAAAAGGGCGGGCATAAGTAGGTGACCATCACTTTTCAAAAGTCGCTAAACAAAGTTATAGTAAAAAAAGCATAACATTCTTCGTCTCTGAACAAATTTTTGACAAAAATAGCATACCATCGTTTATCTCCAAAGTCCCTGAACAAAGTGAAATGTTTTTTGGGTTCAATATGTGTGTGTATTTTTTTTCGGTAGGTATATGTGTTTGGTATATAATTTAAGTAAACACATGCACATGTAAATCACCACCCTTTTATTTATTATCAACAAAATTAAATTAAATGGTTCGATAAATCAATACAGTCAATAATGATTATTGGTTTTTATTAAAAATCAACAAATTTAAACTTTCATAATCAAATCGAATGTATATCAATCTTTAATAAACAAAAACAAGGTTTAATTTTTTATCAATTACAATTATGATTAGGCATAAACTACTTAGAATTAAAACCTAGTGTGTGTCCCAGTGGCATCGATGACATCTTTGGAGACGTACTCGCATGGAGTTTATCATATTTGCACAAGTATCTCGTCCCCTAAAATCTTCCCAGATTTCTATGGCGTGATTTAGTAGATTTTCCCGTGTTCGAGCAGTGCTTTCATCCCAAAAGTGCCTGGACCATAAGCACCCATAAGTTTTCAATGGGGTTAAGGTCCGGGCTCTTTGGTGGGAATGGAATTTCGACAATGTGATCAGCGTTATCCCGGAACCAAGCTCTGCACACAGATTAGGTTCTAATTCAATCGTAACTATAAAAATCATAAACTAAGTCGACGGTATGAATTTGAACAGAATCTGCGGGATTTTTTAAAATGAGTCTTATTGCTTTACGAATAAGGTTACAATTCAATCGAACTAAAAAAAAAACATTAATTACGTCGATGGTATAAATTCAAACAGAATCTGCGTGATTTTTGATAGTGAGTCTTATAGCTATACAAATAAGGTTACTATTCAATCGTAATACAGAAAGCTTAGATGACGTTGACGGAATAATTTTTAAGCGGAATATGCACTTTATAATCCCTAAGCTCTAAGCTTCCCTGTTACTGGTACCAGTAATAGGGAAGCTTTAGAAAAATGTGACTGTTATTTTAGTATATTGTTGTATCTTAATACTTCCACGCGAACCTTTACGGGGCACCGGTGTGGGCGCGTTCGTTGAGGCGGCGACCAGCCCGCCGGTTGAACGCGTACCAGAGGGTCATGGCTACCCGGCTGGTCCGGGGATACCGCACAGTCTCCGGTAAGGCGGCGAGCCTTCTTGCCGGATTGCCGCCATGGGATCTGGAGGCAAAAGTGCTCGCCCATATTTGGGAGTGGCGCGAGGAGGCGAAACGCCGGGGCTTGACTCCGATGCCGCGAGAAATCGCGGCACAGCGGACAGCTCCGGCGGGATCTTATGGCGTCATGGAGAGTGCGACTGTCGCAACCCAGTGGTGGGCACGCCACTATTGCGGCGATAAGTCCTCTTACGTTGGACGTCTGCCCGGCTTGGGCAGGGCACCGCCGTTTCCTCGTGGAGGCGATCGGTGGCGGGGATCTCTCGCGGCCGGCCGTGGGCCAGGCCATGGTACGGAGCGAGAGGGCATGGGAGGCCGTCACCTCCTTCTGCGAAGCAGTAATGCTCGCGAAGGAGGAGGCGGAACGCGTGAGGGAGAGGCAAATTTCGCGCCCTCACGCCCCTAGCCGACGAAGGCGGAGACGCCCTGGGCGTCGGGAATAGCAGGCCGATTCCCGGCCACCGTAGGCGCGGGCTTGTGGACGCTGAGCAATGGTTAGCTCGCCGTCCGGTAAGGACCAGCAGTGCTATTCTGTAACCATCTCACCGTGAAAACTTAGGTGAAGTCATTCCAACAGGGTGAGATGACACTGACAGCTCACTTCACGCTCACTTCACGTGTTTTCACGGTGAAGTGGTTACGGGAATCGACATGCAGGCCCGGGTCGACGGCGCGTTGTATTCCACGCGCGCCTCAAAGAGATGTCAGCGACTGAAGGGGTCCGATGGGACCGATAATAATTATATATTTTATTAATAATTTTCTTCTTTATTTAATTTTCCTTAATTAACTTCTTTTTCTCGATTACTATAGATAGTGCAATCCACGACGACGCGCCCCACTCCGCTCCGCTCCGTACTAAAGTACAGCTTGCAGTACAGTAATCGCGGAGTGGGGCGCGTCGTCGTGGATTGCACTATCTGTATCTCTATATAAATAAATAGGGTAATTTAATTTTGATATGCAAAAATATTCTGCAGCCTATATGTATTATACTACTTTCAAATCAAGATCTCAATTGTTCAATAGGTAAACATTTTTGTATACGTTATTACTGTTATTAGCTAGCATTCAATTATTAATTTTAATTTATTATAACTGAAATCCGAGGTTTTCAGGTTTTTAACGTTCCAGACACTCCATTATATGCATAGTGGGACTTTGTCGTGTGATCGATAAAATATGGTACCGGACAGCGCCGTGTGAACGGCCACTGTTTTTTCCTTATAGTTAGGCTCGTACTAGAATAATCAGGAATTTATTTAACACTTCCCTATACGATCCCAGTATATCAGTGTTGCGACGCATTCACGTCAAAGTCTTGAGTAACATAACAATTTGACAGGTGTCGGTAGTCTCGGGCGGGCCGGGCGCGGCCGGCGCGCGCGCGGCCCGCTCGCGCCTGCGCCTGCGCTGCTCGGCGCCCGTCATCGTGCTGCCGGTGTCGGGCCGCGCGCGCAACGCGCTGGCGGCGCACCTGGACCTGCTGACGCTGGACAACAGCTTCCTATATGCAGGGGACGAGGGGACGGTCAGCACCATGACCGATCCTGACTGTGGTAAGTGTTACTTTGTACTTTCTCTGGTGTTACCTTCTTTAATCAGCCCTCTAGTGTTACCTCCTTTTAAAAATCGTGACATTGGAGAGTAATTAATGCTCGTTGGATTCAAAGCTCATAAAGTAGATTCAACATTGGGGCTATCGAGCCTGCAAGCACAGTGTTTCTTCACAAGTTACGTGTGGCCAGGAGCCGCGCGGCCGCTGCTGGACGTGCGCGCGCTGCGGCTGGCGGGCGTGGCGCTGTGGGGCGCGCGCGGCGGGCGCGGCCTGCGCGTGCGCCGCGCCGGCGCGCCGCTGCTGCGGGCGCCCGCGGACCTGCAGCTGCAGATCGAGCTCAACTTGCACCCCACGCACAACGGTACCGATACTTTTCTTTTTTCACAAAGCGCTCCCTCGAGTTTTAATCGAACTCTCAGCGAAAGTGCATGATTGCATCGATCGCAAGTATGCACATGTGCTCGTATACCAAAATGTGGGCCAGTTCGCGTTCAGATCTCTTTGGAGACAGTAAGCACGCAAAATCCATTACCATGTCACCATACATTTACCAATATGTTAGTTATATAGTTCACCATATTTACTTTTTTTTGTAACCAAGTGTTATAGTGATCCAATATAGCAATTCCCCTTATGATTCAACTTTTACTTTTACCAAATATACCATAACAATACGAGAAGGATGTGTTAGGTCACCTTAGCGCCCAGCACTTATTTTCTGCCTGCTCGTGCCCCGAAAATCAGGTGAAGCCGTTGATTCCAATTGTCATTCGTAGATCTTTGATAGTCATTACGGGTAGTCAAAGCCCGAAAGTCTGACAATCAGTCTTACTTATTTTGTTTCCCAGTAATGGGGTTTTGGAAGTCAGATAGGCAGTCGCTCCATGTAAAATAATGGTATTCTGCTGCATCCGGTTAGACTGGATGCCGACCCCGATATGTTAGGAAAAGGATAAGCAGATGATGGTATTTACCGTATGTTGTCAGTGCCGGACATGACGATCCAGGGCTCGCTGAGCACGCTGCAGTGCGCGCTGGACCCGGCGCAGTACCGCCTGCTGCGCGGCGTGCTGGCGCACAACCTGGCCGAGGACGTGGCCGAGCTGCTGCCGCGCCAGCCGCACCCGCCGCACCACCTGCCGCTGCAGCAGCAGGAGGTAAGTCGTCCTCTAATTCTTCAAAAGAACCGGCAATTATTTAAAATTGCAGGAGATTATACTACTCAAAGTAAAATCATTTATTTCAAGTAGGCCATTCATTGCTGTTACATGTTTTTTAGAATCTACTGTTATATTATTTTAGTGTTAGCTGTTCGTCAGGGATAATCTATATCATAGATATAATAAAGAAGGAGATATGGCGTGGAGTTCAAAATGTATAGAAAACCGATGAAGCCACAATTGCCCCTCCATAACGCTAAGATTGCACACACAGTTCTGTCAAAACAATACTACGAACAAGTGCACACACGCGCCATCGATAACTCAGTCATTTAAATATAAACCTTATTATTTAAACCACAGCGTACTTTGTCCGTATAATTACTCACACTAAAACAATTATCATTGTGTGTTGTCGGGACTCGGGGGCGGATACGACATAGTGCTTGACTAAATCGAAGAGTTATCGATAAATATATCGATAAATTTACTATAAAGGTTTTGGAAATAAAGTAAACAAAAACGATATGAAACCAACAAAACATTATTTAATTAATTAATAAAACAATCTGCCTCCATCGACTCCGGCCCAAAGTTGCCATCAGCACCTGCTGAAATTTGCTTGAGGACGTAGCTTCTTTTACGTAATCGGACCATCGTGTTGGTGTTAGTTGGATGACAGATTTCAAATACGCTGTGAAGAGATCTCAGTAGTATTATAGTATCGTGCCATAAACCCTGAAGCAACCATAAAAACAATGAGATAAACACAAATTGAGACGAATTAAAACTGTGACAAATATTAATCTACCGGCCATTACAAAAAGCGAATCCCTGACCTACACCAATGTTGTTATCGACGCAGTAACGAAGGTGGCATTAGTTTGGAATCTCGCAGTTCTAGAAAAAAAAAAATTCTACTCAGAGGCGGTCTTAGATTGGAGTCACGGTTGATTTATGAACGTTTTGTTTCCATGAAATTTTTATTGTGAGATGACTTAGTGGATTTGTCGTAGTACACGCACTGACTTAAAAACCGGCCAAGTGCGAGTCGGACTCGCGCACCGAGGGTTCCGTACAAACCTTATAAAATGAGTCTAATGCGATCTCAGACTAAGGGGGGTAGCAGAAATGAAGCTAAGGGAAGTTCCCAACCGGACCTGTCAAAGATGCATGATGATGATTTACAAAACATTACTAGCCGCAACTACAAACGGAAACAACCGCACGATGATTTATCAGAGCAATTTCAAAACTTCCAAGACCATATTTCAACATTGCTGACAAGTTGCACCAGTGAACAAAAGGAAATGAATGTAAAAATAATAGATGATGTTGCATCCATAAATAAACAGTTAAAAGACATTATGTCAACCACAAATAAATTAGTCCGGGAGCAAGAAATTCTAAAAACCGAAATAACAAACCTTACAATTTCCAACAGTACTACCGCTGAGAAGATAAATACACTTCAGACTGACGTTGATCAGCTGAAAATTACCTCAAAGACTGCGATTGCTAACATTACTCCTAATCTGACTTATTGCGAGGACGTATTGTCGGAAATACAAGAACGCTGTCAAAGAAACAAGAACTTAGTTATTGTTGGCATATCTGAACTTCATTCTGTTAACGCGACTTCAAGACATGACCATGACAAGGAAGAAGTTATTAAAGCAATAAGCAATATTACCTTAGATTGTCCACAACCAGTTAAGCTGCATCGCCTTGGTAAATATAATATTGAAAAAAGTCGTCCTATTAAGATATATTATGCATCGGAAGACGTACCCAAATATATATTGCGCAATAAATCAAAACTGAATGACCTCAACCCCAACAACAAAGCTACCTAGAAAACCTCCGGCAAGAACTCCAGCAACGCACAAGGAATGGCGAGACCAACTTAATTATTAAATACCTGAAAGGCGTTCCGAAAATTACCCAGGCTGAATAAAAAAACTGACAGTAACGAAATCACAAAATTGCCCACATGTTGAAACGCAAAATACCATTACTTACCAGATAACAGACAACTATACTAATATCAGCACTACTACTAAATGTCTAAAATTCCTATATACGAATGCTCGAAGCATTGTCAAGCCAGGCAAACATGATGAACTTAAATGTATTATAGAATCCTTCCACGATGCTATACATGTCATAGTTCTAACCGAGACGTGGATCAAATCAGACGAAGAGGCTCAACGACTGCAAGTACCAACCTATACCCATTATTATAACTTCCGAACAAATACCAGAGGTGGAGGAGTTTCTATTTACGTACACAATTCTCTGAAGCAAACCTTCATCGAAGAAAAAACTGAAGATGACAATCATTACCTTTGGGTCCACCTGGAAAAATTTTCTCTTGATATTGGAGTTGTTTACAAACCGGAACGGACGAATGTAACAAGTTTCCTAGACAACTATTCATGCTACTTACAAAAGATGAAAAGAGCTATTATATTGGGGATTATAACCTCAATCTTCTTAAACCTGATAGAAACGTGAAAGATTATAAATATTTATTTAAAGAAGATGGCTATACAATATTAAATAGGATTACTAAAAAACATTGCACACGAGAAACTCCAACTACCAACACTATCATGGATCATGTTAGTACGAACCTGCTAATCACTGACTACAACTTTCATTTGGCAGTTATTGAGTCGTCGTTTTCAGACCACAAACAAATTTACTTTGAATTTAAAAGATTATATCCAGAACTACTACAGAAGATTAAATACAAAAAAACTGATTATGTAAATCTATACAAAACTATAAAGGAAAACAAGTTTGAAAATGAAAATGATGACTATTTGGTACTTGAAGAGTACTTAAAATCTGTGATCAACAAAAATAAAACTGAAAAATCAAAGATTCTTAACCCACCTAAAACCGATTGGATAAACAAAAATATAATTAAAACTATCAATACTAGAAATGAACTGGGTAAGAAATTAAAAGATAATCCTGAAGACGCAGAAATAAAGAGCAATTTTATAGCTGAACGAAATAATGTGACAGCTGTTATTCAGAATGCAAAGAGTTCTTATTATATAAAATCTTTCAAAAATTGTATTGGAAAGCCTTTTAAGATGTGGAAGTTGATTAATAATATAACTTGCAATAAAATAAAAAATAACTCAGCCCCTACAAAACTTGAAGGTCCGATTACCGACACAAAACTTATATGTGAGAGCTTCAATCAATACTTTTCAACAATCGGTACAGTACTAGCAAGTGAAATCCCAAAATGCAATCAAAATAATGCAACTGACACGCTCACGAGACTGAGTACATGTACACAAGCTGGTATAGAACTTACAGAGTTGTCACCAACCACTACTAAAGAGGTTTCAAAAATTATTGACGAATTGAAAACTAACACAAGCACAGGCATCGACGGCATCAGTACTAAAATAATTAAATGTATTAAAGATTTACTTTTGGATGACTTAACAAAATGCATTAACAAAAGCCTTCAGGAAGGAATATTTCCTGATACATTAAAAATCGCCAAAGTCACACCAATACATAAAACCGGAAACAACGCAGATGTGAGTAATTATCGTCCAATATCGGTCTTACCGATTATTTCTAAAATATACGAAAAAATCATTCACAATAGGTTACAAGCATACTTAAATTCTACTTCTAACTTTTATTTCCAAAAACCAATATGGCTTCAGACAAAAATCAAATACCCTATCCGCGACTATTGATCTTATAACTAACTTAAAAACTAACATTGATAAAAAACAAATAGCTCTTGGGATCTTCATTGATTTAAAAAAGGCATTTGACACTGTAAGTCACAAACTTCTTCTTAAAAAACTGAAAAGTATCGGTATTACTGGCTTTGCATTAAAAATACTAAATTCCTACCTTACTAATAGGTACCAAGTAGTCGGTATTGGTGAACATCGAAGTGAACCCAAACCCATTACCTGTGGAGTACCACAAGGTTCTATACTAGGGCCCCTATTATTCCTTATCTACATCAACAATATTAATGAAATCGAACTTAAGGGAGTTATTTCACTGTATGCCGACGATACTAGTCTTTTTTACTATGGCAGTAATATAGAAACAATTGTTAATGAAGCACAAAGTGATCTTAATAGACTAGTTATCTGGTTCCAATCCAATCTGCTGACTATAAATGCTAGTAAAACCAAATACATGATATTTAGTGCTAAAAATAAAAAACTTCATACACATGGTGAATTAAATATAAATGGTCAACCATTAGTAAAAACAAATTCTGAGAAATATTTAGGTCTTACTCTTGATGATAAACTTACAATGAAACCTCACATTGAGAAAGTAAGAAAAAAGATATCATCACTGACTGGTGCACTCAAGGGAATTGTTCGATGTCTCCCATTACAGGTCAGATATATTATTTATAATTCGATGGTTAAACCACATCTCGATTATTTAATCGAAGTATGGGGAAGTGCTGCCAAAGCTCACCTTTAAAAACTACAAACATCTCAAAATAAAATTATTAAGGTCTTGTTTAATTATGATTATTTAACATCTACTCAAAAAGTTTTAAAAGAAACAAAATTAATGAATATTGATCAAATTTATAAATATAACACTTGCATACTTGTACGCAAAATAATTAATAGAGACATACATACACAAATAACATTTACAAAAAGAATGCAAATTCAAAAGCGCATGACGAGGCAGGCTAGCCATATAATTTTAAGAGCACCTAGGACAAACTACGGAAGAAAGACTATAGTATATGAGGGGGCGGAACTCTATAACTCTATACCTAAAATAATTAAGGAATCAAAATCACTTCCAACTTTTAAAAGACTATTAAAGCAGCACCTGAATAATGTTTAAATTGTAAGTTTCTACCGTTTTTCTAATTTAATTTTAGTTTAATACCAAGCGAAACCGTCGCATATCTAAATTATTATGTTTTTCCTCATAGAAGTGAATAATTGTATTCTTTTTGAGCGAAATAAATTTCTTAAACCATTAAACCATATCGTAAAAATATATTTAAGTTATAGAATTAAGTAAACATGTTTCCAATACTTACGTGAAAGTGTTATCACAACATAAATATCAATAAAACGTATAAATGCAAACAACAGTGAAAAGAAACCTAGTTATCATCTACCTACATATTTGCGGTATGACTTGCATGCCTACGTCAATAAAATAACTTAACAAAATAACGGTGTCAATAAACCGTTTCATTAAATTCCTATGTATTTCGATCTACTTTTCTAATAAGAGCTTCATGCAAATTCGTGAAATTAATTATATTCCTACCAGGGGCCCAAGTCTGCTATTTTTATAAATTCGTCATTCCAACACGGCCCCATTGTCATTTTGCAAAAAATTCGTAAACTGCTAAATCTATAATGGTCGATCATTGGTTGATCATTGTATTCCACAAACACGATACTCGTAACGAATTAAAAGCAATGACTGCACAATGACGTTCTCATGGTAGGTCACTGATCAAAGGAACTGTCAAAATTTTAACGGATTACCGCCTAAGTCAGTCATTCATTTTGCAATATGTACCTACGAGATTACCAATAGATGCCATTTCTTTCAATGGAGTGTCAGTGGCTGACCATTGGAAAGTCATAATGACGCCAATATGTTAGTAGATTACCAAACTTGTCAAAATCAACAATTATGAAATCAATGATACACCATTCTGACACTATTGTAATAGCAGACTTGAGGCCCAGTCCCGAACTCCTAAAACAGCTACGAATATGTTTTTCAGTCTGCACATTTTGATGAATTCGTCAGATTAAAATGTAAAACTTTATTCCATAAACTACTAGAATCTGAGAAAAGTAAACACGGGAAACAATACATTTTATTTAATTTCCAGTCAACCATTTCATATTTATCGTAAAGGGAAACATTAAAATGTTTGTAAAAACTATCGCGTCGTTTGAATTTGGGTAACACACATAAAATGACAATAGGGATGATGCCTGGGTCAAAAAAAAGAATTTCTATTTAGTCCGTCAGTCAGATAATAAAAAAATATTAGACACGTATTTTTTGCTTTATCATATTAATAAAAAAATTACTTAGATACAACTCATTAAAGTTGGGGAGTGGGGGTTGATACGTCACAAGTATGAATAAAATCTACATACAAGTGACGTCATGGTACATTATAACTTAATGTATCGCCGTAATCTTTTGATAACGTAAAAAAAGAAAAAATACGTGTACGTTATTTTTTCATAATCTACATTACGGACAAAAACATTTTTTTAGTCATCGTCCCTATTGATCGCATTGTCTTTCATTTTGGCTGTTCAGTCACGTTCATTGCCTTTACGTTGATGAGCGGACGAATTTTTCAACCATATGAAACATGATATTGCTTCTGGATCGGTGTAAACCTCCAGTATCATGTATCCAATAACAATTGAATCTTAGTATTTCTTGCACATCCCAACAATTAGATTTAAGTCTTTGAGTTAAAAGAGAGTTTATTCCCCAGGTCTGGACCACGAGCTCCCTGAAGCTGGACCTCCACGACGTGACGGTGAAGCTGGAGCCGGAACACGGTGTGTCTTCTCTCGCCTGCATCAACTTCATCAAGTCCAGGCTCGTTGTGGAGACGTACTCCGACCTCAGCCAGGACATAGACCTTGTGTCACAGGTACTTTATAAGTCCTTAGTATGTTAAAGCAAAGAATAAGAAATCACACTTCTTGTAAAAGAACTCCCCACTTTGATCGCTTTCAAATCAGACTATGAGTTTTCAGTTTAGGGGCCCACGCTACGTTAAATCAGTCAGGACTACATAGCGTACAGCCCTGATTGATTGGACGTATTATTCCGATTGCCGATTACTTTCGCAGGAGATCCTAGTCAGTGACACGCGGTATGCCAAGGAGCCGGCTAACCGGCGCGGCAACGTGTTCAGCCATATTGTACAGCCCATGCCTGAGCAACGACATAGCGTGCAGGCTGAGGTCCATGCCAGGTACATACTTGGACAGATATTTGACTTCCTATATGCACACTGCTGCCGCATGCTATTATTTCCACCAGCACGCGTAGCACATAGAAACGTGTTTTCTACGGGTTTTGTCGTCGGAAGAATAGGCAAAATTACAGGTAGTGTTTTTTTTGTTTATCTGTAATTTGTCTATTCTTCCGCCGATAAACCGGTTCTATTGTGGTCATGCTAAGCATGCAGATGCGTACTTGATAAAAATTTCCTTTTAAATGCCTTTTTATAAATTAAAAGAAAAATCACTTAAATCGAATAAGTGGTTCTTGAGTTGTAACCGCACTAACGGACAGCTTGTTGGCCTGAACAGAAAGCGGCGCGACTCGTCGGCCTACACGATCCTGGTGCACAACATGCGCCTCATGGCGGTGCTGGACTGGTGGGAGAGCGCCGCGCAGTTCATCATGGCGCCGCCGCTGCCGCCCGCGGACCCGGACCAGCAGCATCTGTGACTATTGTTGAAATACTATCACATCAACTGCCTCGTTGGTCTAGTTGTCGCAGGCGCTACTGCTCAGCATGAGGTCGTGGGTTCGATTCCCAGGTCGAGCAAAGTATTATTGGATTTTTCTGTCGGGAATTTCTCAGTAGCAGCCCGGAGTTTGGATTTATAGCCGGTTGATCGCAATAGGCTCGCCCCCTGTCACATGGGACATAACTGGCGAAATATCGGTGGATCACCTCTGCCTAACCGTTCCGGGATCGCAGGCGTGACGTTATGTATGTTATCTCATCAATAGCTCAACTGCCAGAGAGAACATGACCCTCCTTTTGGGCTTCGCAGCAGTCGGGTAAATAAATGATGGTACAATTTACAAAATAATCTGCATCGCCTCACACTTACCTTGTTATAGGGAATAGTGACGTTGTGTAATATGTTCGGAATATTACGTGCCGTTATTATAAATGGAATGGTGTGCTCAAGGAGGTACAAGTAAATATGGGTTTGGAGAGGCAAATTAGCATGGATAAAGTGAGAAAGGCAGTTCACTTTATTCTTTAATAAGTTGTTGTATGAAGGGGGGATCCTACAAGAACGTGCGTCGGGCCGGCTGCTGGCAATACCGACGAGTTCAGTGTGGCTGTAGGCTTGCACCTAGGGTCGGCTTTTAGTCCTTACCTCTTCTTGTTGATTATGGACGCTCTGACGTCGGACGTATAGGTAGAGGCACCCTGGTGCAAGCTGTTTGCCGATGACTTTGAGAGCCAGAGCAGATTGAAGAAACAGAAGCTGGAGAGTGTTGGCTTGAAAATTCAGCAGAACCAAAACTAAAGAAAGGAAAGAAAATACGTCTATAAAAACACAAAAACTGAACATATGTCCTGCGATTTCGGCGGTCTCTCCAGTTCTGGAGCCATAGCGCTTGATGGCGCGCTTCTCTCAGTCGGCTCCGACTTTCGGTATCTCGGGTCACTCGTGCACAGCGATGGCGAAGTACACAGAATGAACACTGGATGGATGAAATAGCAGCAGGTCACGGGAACAATCTGCGAATCCCGCATTCCCCTTAAACAACAACAAAAAGGAACTTAAAGGGAAGATATGTATAAAAAAGAATGGTTAGACCTGCTGTCTTGTATGGATCAGAATGTTGGACCACAAAACGGATGAATGAAAGGCAATTGCATGCAGCTGAGGTGAGAATGCTAAGAGGGATGTGTGGTGTTACACGAATGGATAGAATAAGCAATGAGTACATAAGAGGGAGTCTGAAAGTGGCACCGGTGACCGAAAAGTTGTGAGGAAATCGTTTGTCATGGTATGGGCATATTGGGCACGCCACTATTGCGGCGATAAGTCCCCTCTTTGAGAAGTGGCTAGAGAGGCGCCACGGCGTCCTCACCTTCCGCCTGACGCAGGTCCTCACCGGACACGGCTGTTTCGGGAGGTTCCTGTTCGGCATCAGGCGGGAGGAAACGCCCGGGTGTCATCACTGCGTGGATCGCCCGGAGGACACGGTGGAGCATACGGTGGGGGTCTGCCGGCGCGGGCAGAGCGCCGCGTGTGGGAGTGCAGGCGCGAGTGGCGGGGAGCTCGCGGCGGCCCTGGGGCAGGCCGTGGGACGGAGCGAGAGGGCATGGGAGGCCGTCACCTCCTTCTGCGAAGCAGTAATGCTCACGAAGGAGGAGGCGGAGCGCGTGAGGGAGAGGCAAAATTCGCGCCCTCACGCCCCTAGCCGCCGTAGGAGGAGACGCCCTGGGCATCGGGAATCCATAGCCGATTCCCGGCCACCGTAGGCGCGGGCTTGCGGACGGTGAGCAATGGGTAGATTGCCGTCCGGTAAGGACCAGGCCCGGGTCGACGGCGCGTTGTGTTTCACGCGCGCCTCAAAGAGATGTCAAGGGGTCCGATGGGACCATTGCCTGCCGGGGTTGCGGCAAAGTCCGAAAGAGATACCGTGGCCCCCTAGCATTGCACAGGCAACGGAAGGAACACGGGTGGGTTTTAGTCAGTAAGAGTCTGACACGCCCTCCTGCTCCACCCAGAGCGGGAGAAGTCATTTGATAATTTCCTACCCACAAAAAAAAAAAAAATGGTATGGGCATGTGATGCGGAGGAGTGAGGAAAATGTCGGTAGGAAAGTTTTGGGTATGAATGTCGATGGCTATAATAATAAGGGAAGTCCAAAGAAACGATGCACATAGGGGTATTTTGCTGATCTAGCCGGTCAATATTTTTAGTCCAGGGATTTTCCCTGGTTAACTATAAGCCATACTTTTCTTTTTAATGATTATTGACTTAAAATACTAGGAAAAAATATAATTAAAATTTTGCTCTTTCACATAGTGTAAATTCCACATATTTTTTAAAGGCAAAAAAGGGGGCGGGTATGGATGGCTAATTAGTCCATAATAATTTTATATAAACTATAACCTATCGTTATCAATTAGCATTATAACCGGGAAGAAACCAGAAATACAACAAAAACCTTTTCAAACTTAAAATTGGGTTGGAAATTTTAAGAATTTTGAACTATATTTTCAAACGTCAAATAACAATATCCTATCAAAAAAAATGCAGCATAATATTTAAAAAATATGCGTTCTTACCTCCTTGATCCATATCCATAACAATATTTAAAAAGAAGTCAGTAGTCACGAAAATATTTAACTTTTTGTCAGATACTATCACACTTAGGAAACGCATGAAAGGTTGAAAATCGGGTTTAAACCAAAAACACCCGGGTTAATCCCAACTGGGTTTAAACCCGGTAACCCGGTGGGTGGATTGCGCGTCTATACACAACACTGACGCATTTTTATTTCAAGATAAATAACTAACTTTGGTGAAAACTTCGTCGCTCCAAAGAAATAACCAATGTTTGACAGTTCGTATGACCCCCAACGCAGCCAGCGCCATCTGCGTTGAGCTTTTAAGATTACCTGCCATTCAAATGGGATCACAAGCTATAAAACATAATAATGTGATGACAGCGAGGAGGCCTTGCACGCGGCCCGCAGCTCGGCCAGCTCGCAGCCGGCGCACGCGCACGAGGAGCCGCAGATGGAACTCAAGCTCAACGTCACCGACTCGCAGCTGGTACTGGTCGAAGACCCATCTGTCTGGGACACTAATGCTGTCATTCTCAGGGTAACATTATTTGATTGTGTTTTTATTTAATTTCTGAATGTTTTAAGTGTATGTTAAAGTTACATTCTGTGTAATCTTTTTTGAATTTTTACCACTGTTTTAGGATTTTCTGTGAGGGTTCTTTGCATTTTAAGACGAAAGGAGTGACGACTCATCACTACATCATCAAGCGTAATAAAATTCTTATAATAATTTGTTGCAGAGCACAACAGTAATAACATACCGCTGCGCAGACGCACAGAAGCCCGTGTCGTGCGAGCTTAACGAATTAGAGGTGTTCTCGTGCGTTCTCGGCTTAGAAGAAGAGACCGCTCTATCTATTGTGGAACCAGCCGCCGTGCACGTAGCTATTGATGCCAATAGAGTGCTACATGTAAGTAAATATACAATCATAGTTATAGCATTTTATGAGTGAACGTCAGTTATTGTAATTTTAACCTTATGCCAATGTTCATAAAGGTCACACTCATGATGCCAGAGCAAGCTCGTGATGTGCAACAACTATATCCTAGAAGTCATCCAAGCAGTCCGTTTTAGCCTTACTGAAATGAACATTAATATTTTGGTGGTTGTTGTAGATTGCGATGAGTACTCTGAGCCTGCGACTGTCTTACCACGACATGCGAATGTTCGCGGCGATGCTGCAGTCTCTGCCGGTGCAAGCGAGAGCTGCTCTATCTGGTGAGTTTCTAAACAATGGGACCTACTTAGAAAAAACAAATCCTGAGGAATAAGTACTCATCTAGAATTTTACTCGCTTTGTAATATCGTAGTTTAAAAACCAATAAAAAAAATCCGCGCTTTGTTGCCAAACCTACGCGCCAATACAATGCATTCAAATGTGCCTTCTTGCTCACACTCGTGAGCTTCTTATCCGGCTTGCCTTATCTTTCTATCTTTCTTTGTCTCGCAGTTTTCGTCTACAAATTGCTATAGAAACGTTTACATGTAGTAGATAATTAATAATTATTTAGAGGACCAGACGGGTGTCGTGTCTGGCGGGCAACTGCCCAAT
Organism: Xanthia togata; assembly: GCA_963853775.1. NCBI lineage: Eukaryota > Metazoa > Arthropoda > Insecta > Lepidoptera > Noctuidae > Xanthia > Xanthia togata. Next base: position 1,330,195 of record OY970802.1, on the reverse strand, counting down.
GATTGATGTCAGATATATGAATGAATTCGTTTTACCGTTTAAAATAATGTGATAGTTATTACGGCGATGTCATGCCGCGCTTTTAGTGCCGTAAGAGAATAAACTGTCATTTTTATCATCAAAATGTGAATTCTGAAACTGTGTTCTACCTGACAATAAGTAACATTTTACTTCATCGTAACCAACCTCAACTGTACCTATTTTTCGGAAACAAAAAATTTTTTTTTTCAGTCGAAGAATATATTGAAATAGGCATTCGATTGCTTAGTAGAAAAACTTAGGTAGGTAGCTGGTGCCACGAAAGACATCATTTGTTTTTAAAGTACATGAATAGTGTTTTGTATAGCATTATTTTATAGTTTTGATAAACCACTGAAAAACAAACAATCTTATTATATTGCATCTCATTGAGATCACAAAACAATAATGTTCGTATCGAAGAGATCCTTCTTAGGTGATTTGAAACAAAGATTAGAGTTGGCTATTGTCATTATGATTAATTATAAAATTTTATTTAGGTTACATTTTAACATTATTCATGATAACATTTTCATTCCACATTCAATTAAATTCATAAAAATATGCGTACGGCAAAAATAAAATTAAACTGGGTCAGCCAGGTCAGGACGTTGTCGTCTTCACACCACATCTGCACTGTGCCTTCCGCTACTCGTGGGTAACCGCGGGAGGCCGGGAGTGGTGTCGGTAAGTCTGTGTCCATCACTAGATTTTCTAGGTCCGTCTTTGTGTGTTCGGCCTCTGCCTTAGTCAGCTCTATGCCGGGGTGGGGAAAGCAGATTGCTACGGCCAGCCGCGCCGGAATATCCTTCGTGCCCCCGACTGGAGCGCACCCTCACTCCCCCTGGAACGTACTTTGCGAAGCTGTGTCGTCAGGGCGCTCCCTCTTCGCCGGCCCTGTACCGCACGGTCCGGGCTGCGGTTCGGAGGTGCCTGGCAGGGTGCTAGTTGCCGGCACCGCCTGGCGTGAGGCTCTAGACCGCTTGCCCTTGCATGTCTAGGTCAAGGTCGGTTGTGAGTTCTGTTGGTGTCTTGGGGTCGGCTGGCTGCCCCGGCAGACTTTGCCTTGTGCGGAGGCGTTTCGCGCTGGGTTGCCCCTTCGGGTACCTGCCCCCGCCCGCTTGGTTCCGTGTCCGGCCGCTTTCCGCGCTGGGTTGCCCCTTCGGGTACCTGCCCCCGCCCGCTTGGTTCCGTGTCCGGCCGCTTTCCGCGCTGGGTTGCCCATTCGCGTACCTGCCCCCGCCTGCTTGGTTCCGTGTCCGGCCGCTTTCCGCGCTGGGTTGCCCCTTCGCGTACCTGCCCCCGCCCGCTTGGTTCCGTGTCCGGCCGCTTTCCGCGCTGGGTTGCCCCTTCGCGTACTCGTGACCGGTCGCGTATCATCTCTTCGGCGTCCGATCGCGCTTCGCGCTGGCTAGTGCCTTCGGGGATAATACGCTTTCGGTCGCCTGCTTCCCTTTTCCCCGGGCTAAGATTTTCCGCGCTTTCTCAGCGGGCGTACTTATTTATTTATATATACATTATTGTACACCACAAAAATACATAACAAAAAATAAATAAATTATTCACAACAAAATATACAATGGACGGCAATGTACTTCATCAACTTCAACCGGGAGAGTGGTAGAGCTACCAAGTTCGATATCCTTCCCCGTATCGGTCTGTCTGTGCTCGTCTTGGCACTGTCTGGGTATGTGGTGCTGCTCCGCACAATGCTCTGTTGCCATAGGTTCGTGGGAGGCATATACGGAGCGGTGTGGGATTCCTCGGCTTGGCCGGGACCCACCTGGGTAGATGCTTCATCATCCTGCATGTTCATGGTAGTGGGGGTGGGCTTTTTTGGAATCGAGGTTACCCTTCCTCTGGGACCGACGGGGATAAAGAATTGGGAGCGAAGGCATTTGGTGAATTAAGGGTTCCTCGGGGGTCACCCTAGGCCTGGGAGTTGGCCTAGGGATTAAGGATCGATGGGATGTGTATTGATAGGGAGGGATGGCTTAGTCAGGTGATGAGTTTATAGGAAGGGGTATGTGGGTTACCCTAAGCTTGAGATTTGGCTTTCGGGAACTTCTCTTGTCCGGGATCTCTTATGGGAGATGCTCCGAGTGTGGGATCGCCCACTAACGGTCAAATGTAGCCGTCAGTGGTCGGTCCCGCAGCCGGAGTTCGGCTATCGCAAACTGCCCACTCGCTCGGTTGCAAGAGAAGAAGTGCCTGGTAGTCTGGGTACCCCAAACTTCCTAATCTGATCAGGCATTGAAAAGTTATGGTGGAACAAAGAAACTCACATAGATAATGAAGCCTGAAAACATTACACTCTTTTTTGGACAGCCGTGTAAATGGAATTGATTCTAGTCGCCAGTTCCACAAGGTAATAGGGATTAAAGTATGAAATTGCCGTTTTATTGTAATAGGTACTTCGAATTGACATAGAACCTTCATGGTTTGAGATTTTTGAGTGAAACTTTTTTCACATGGTACCTATGAAGTTCTTCTTTTAAAAAATGTGCAACATTCGATTACCGACGTTCAGTTGTTTTTTTTATTCAGCTTAGACAAGAATGATGGATACTTCGAAAACTCGAGTTTTTTTTTAATACGAGTTCCGACGCGGAACAAACGCGGCAGAAACAGCTCGCAATATCAATGTTGCGTTTGGAAAGGGGACTGCTAATGAACGCACCGCGCGATTTTGGTTTAAACGCTTTCGTGATGGAAACTTTAATTTGAAGAACTAACCACGAAACAGAACAGAATAGGAACAGGTGAATAACAATGAATTGAAAGAAATGGTGGAAGCCGATTTTCTTCTCAGGAGGCTGTACAAAATGCTTTCACACAGTTTGTCGAATCTAGATCACGAGAGTTCTATCGCAAAGGCATAAATGACCTTCCTATTAGATGGCAGCAACATATTATATTTATATTATGTTAAATTTAAAATAAAAACGAATTACAATTTTTCAGTACAAATCGGCAATTTCATACTTTAACCCCTACTAGTTTCACCACATACGACGATATCAACGCGTGTAAAACGGTTTCTAAATATATGATAACTGTTTGTCCAGGTAAATCCTTGCTATCCGAGGAAGACGACGACGAGCCAGCCAACAGCCTGCACATGCGCACCGGCAGCGCCAGCGGCGCCTGGCTGGGCCGGCCGCGCTGGCCGCGGGGCCCCGCGCCGCGCCCCGCGCCGCCCGCGCCCAAGTCTAGCACGTCCATATGGCCGCTCAAAGCTGTGCAGGTAACGTCTTCAAGTTTTCTATAGCAGGACTGAATTTATTAATGCCTTGTAAATCTGTAGCTAACCTCGAACACGACTCAGTATTGCACAAGAACGACGGCGTTCGTCAATTCGTTATTTCAATAAACAATTCCAATCATAAGCGCAGCGCAGGTGCAGATACTGCGGCAGAACACAGCGTATATGCATTTATACGACATACTCTTTATCCGCAACTATATGTGGATAAGGTGCTTAGCTAAAGTTACGGAAGAAAAATATTTCCGGGATCATCATTTATTATTTTAAGAATGTATGATCTTTTATTTATTTTTGATTGCACTTGCACTGATTTAAACTCTTACGTGCAGGTGGCGGCAGACTGTATCACGTTGTGTGTGATCGACGACTGCCTGGACTCCGACGTGCCTCTGCTGGAAGTGTCGCTCAGTGACCTGCAAGTTGAACAGGTACCACGTTCATTTGATACTTTTCATGTGGGCGCTATCCCCCTATTCAACCAAAGTTGCGCAAGATTGTTGCAGCAACATCATTTTGTGTTGTGGGCACACTTTTGTTTTGACTGGCATGAGTAACTCTCTTTTAATTTTCAACGGTAAAAAAAGGTTAGTAGTGTTCTTTCGTACTGAAATAAATGTAATTTATCGTTTCCAGGATCTTCGTAAAATGGAGGAGTCATTTGAAGACCCGATGCTAGTGTCAACCCCGGCGGGTCCGGGCGGCGCCATAGTGCCGCGCTCGTCCGGCGCCGGCGGCGGGCGGCTCGCGTCTGTACTCACCATAGACTACTATAACCGGATGCTGTCCGGATGGGAACCGATCGTAGAACCGTGGAGGTCATTTATTACTTGTATTAATAAGCTGAGTGGTATGAGTATGAATGTGGATGGCTATAAAACTAGAGGAACGCCAAAGAAACGATGGCTGGACTGTGGGAAAGATAATATGGCTAGAAAGGGGGGACCGAGATGGCGACTAATAGAGAAGTATGGAAGAAGACATATTGCACCGCCCCGAATAAATAGAGATAAGTGCAGGATAATAATGGCGATACTTTTAGTAATCTGCTCAAAGAGTGAGTCAGTTGAGAATAAGAAATACTCGCGACTTACTAAGAAAATCATTTCGCATTATTTTGGAAAACGTAAATTATGTCTTTGAGACAAAAGTTACTACATAAGTGTTTGCGATGTCAAGCAAATTTTCGGTTCAATGCACATGAATCAAGCCGGTTAGAACATGACAGACCAGATCACAGTTCAAAAACAGTCCAGATAGAAATTGAATCTCAGTTTTGAAAATCTGCCATTCATTACGGTAGTTTTCTACTTTGCCAGGTTCGAGACGTCCTGGGAGTACACGCTGACGAGCTCGCTGTCGCTGGGCCGCGTGCAGATGGAGGTGTCGTCGACGGAGGTGCTGAACACCAACGTGACGTCGTCGCTCATCGAGCTGTGGCAGCTCGTGCGCGCCAACTGGACCGCCGACTACTACGCGCCGCAGGTAATGGCATCATCATTGTCTTTGTAGAACTCCTTAAGCCCGGGTATAGATTGGTGAAATGTAACATGCAGTGTAACAGATTAGCCGTCCTAATGTTATTTTATACAATGTTTCACAAAACTGTACCCTGCAATAAAGTTGTGCTTGTTATGTTGGCAAATTCGTGTAGAATTTGTTGAAAATGTCTAAATAGTAAATATATAACTTACAATCTTCCTGTAAGATTGACATGCGCCGTTTAAGCCCAAGTTTTACTCGTCACAATTTGGAAAAGTTGGCTCACAAAATGGAATCATGGTGTAACGGCTAGGGCTGCGCATGGTAGGCTGCGCAAGCCGTAAAGGGATAGGTAGGTAGTTAGGTAGAAGATAATTCATAAAACAGCTGGATAGGTTAATACATATATTAAGTAGCACGGCTAGGTCGCGGATAAGGTCCTAAACACCGAGTTCATCGCACACCTAGATGAGAGGTAGGGTACCGTCCTTGGTAGCACGTGGCATACGTGCGGGCCTGTCGGCACAGGCTCGCGGCGGTAGGCTGCAAGTAGGTTAGGCCTTTGTAAGCCTCGGGAGCGTGCAGATCTAGGCAGGGGTCCTGCTCTCAGCTCTGGAAGGCGCGTTAGAGAGGGCATGTTCGAGTAGCAGCAGGCTGCATAAGATGTTCCAGCTTCTTCCCCTTTTCAGCTACCAAGGTACGGTATGGGAAGCAGAGTAGGCGGTAGCTTAACACATCGCAGCGGCTTACAGGCAGAGAGAGAGAGTATAAGGGCAGCGTGGCACCATGACAGATGTAAATGAGGTTAAGTATGTGACACGCGATCATAAAACGCAAGATAAGAAAAGATCATAGCAGATGACACACTAAGTAGCTTTCAGCACACAGTACATAGTAATTATAATATATAATGCTGAAATCACCCTAGATTCGGGGCACATAGTATAATAACGATTGTCTGCTAGGATTGCTGGTCGCAGATGAAATGACAGAGTATCTGTAGAAAAATATTGATGTACAGTCGACAAATTTGAATCATGATCCACCATAAGCTTATTTTCTTACATACATTCAAATACAATTAGGTCGACATTTGCGTCAACATACATTTCCATGGTAACGACCTTGTTATCTGCCATTTAATTACACAGATAATTATTTGTTGCAGACTCCATCTTTGTTAAGAGCTTTTACACACGAGTGCGCTATAAAGCTGAATGCACACCCAAAATAAATACGACGCGTACGCATTGTCGTACTAAAATCAATGTGTTTTTAATCTAATATACCTGATTTATAATTTATTTTAATATGCGTTCAGCTTAAAGTCTTTTAAATACTGACGCGACTTGTCGCGCGACGCGACACCGTTAGAACAATTTTCATGGATTTTTCATAGAAATTGTTCTACCAGTGTCGCGTCGTACGACAAGTCACACCGGCCTGTAAGAGCCTTAAATGATGAGCTACAAATAAGATTCCGCCATTCTGAATTTTGTTTGCAAAGTTCGTTAAGGCAACAATAAGAAATGGGAAAGTAAAACGCTTAAAAAATATAAAAAACATAATGTTGAACTCGTTCTTATTTAACAATAGTTAATATCGAGTGTAACCACTATTGGTTGCAATAACAGCCAATAATCTTGAACACGTTGATCCAATAAGGCGACTGCAAATATCACTTCCTCTCATATAATCCCAAATTTCGTTGCAATGTTGCTCAATTGCTTGCTTTGTCCTCTCGTTTCTGTTTTCTGGATTGAGGTCACTTCTGGATTTTGGCTAAACCAGCTAGACACAACTCTAGCCGTATGCACTCTACAGTTAACGTGAACATAATAAAAGCTTGGAACTTCTTCTCTTTTTATTTTATTGTAGGCAAGAGAAATTATTTCAAAAGTTTATGATTTTATGAAAAGGGAATCAAGTAATAATTACGCAGAAAAACTCACTGATGCGCGATAGAGAACCGCACAGTCTGTTGGAGGATCGGAAAGCACAGTGACCAGAATTCTACGCGAAAGAAAGTAATATACTGATACAATGAAGCAAACTACAGTACCTGCTATTGAATCGAATATACAGATAGTGCAATCCACGACGACGCGCCCCACCCCGCGATTACTCTATTGTAAGCTGTACTTTAGTACGGAGCGGAGTGGAGTGGGGCGCGTCGTCGTGGATTACACTATCTAGATAGTTCCTATAGTTCCAAGTGCGGAGCGTACAACAGAGCCGACTACGGAAGCGGATATTGAGTCTGAAAATCGAGTAAAAGCGAGTACGTCGCATTCGAATTTAATAGGCAGAAGTGCTTCTATTTTTACACCACCTATGAAGACGAGAAGGGTAAGACCACGAAAAATTAATTTAGGCGAATTTGATATTGGTGTAGTCCGAAGAACTATCCAAAACTATCATATAAAACATCGTCAATTTCCAACATTATTACGGCTTGATATTGTTTTGAAAGACCGTATACAATTTGATGGATCTATAACAACCCTAAGAACATTGTTACGTAAACTTGGTTATAAATGGAGAAGAACTGAGAATAATAGGAATGTGCTAACCGAAAAACATGATATTCAAATACTAAGATTGAAATATTTAAAACACGTAAAGTCTTATCGTTATGCATGTAGACCTATAGTGTACACAGATAATGAATCATATATTCATACCAACCACGTGCAAAAAAAATCAAAATTACACTTCAATTATGCCTATTTTAAATGAAGCATTTGATCGAATAAATAAAGATGTCTGGTTCAATACTTGTCAGCATGTGGAAAAAATTGAAGACGAATATATGAGACACTGTGATCTTGATTTCAGTTTTATTATAAATGAAGTGTGCGCGTGCACTCATAGGTAATTAGTGTGTACCGATAACACTCAAACATTGGGGAAGCTTGCACACATATACTATAACGGTTAGGAGGAATAGTGGGGCGCGTCTTCGTGGATTGCACTATCTGTAACTTATTGCATTCGCATGAGAAGAAATCTGAACCAGCTCGCCTACACTTCCGGTTCCCATCCAGCCCCACATGTTAGCTGAGATTCGGCCTGATAATGGATTCGGCACTACGTGATCCTCAGCGTATCGTGTATTATTGTAACGCCACAAGGTTATGCGACCGTGCTGAGAAGATCTAAACTATTTTTCTGCTGAAAAGATAACGTTAGTCCAGTCAAAGTTTAAATATTCACGTGCAAAATTTAATCTTGTAAGTTTGTGTGCATCTGTTAAGTCGACTTTCTTAGCGTGATGTCTATAGTGCAGTCCAGTATAGTGCAAATGATTTCTTATCGTTTGTAGACAAACGTCCGTCGTATTGTGCCGCCAAATACCGAGTGGGAGTAAACGGATGTCGCATGTCGGTTTTCTGTTGATTCGTGATTTGACGTACACCATGATTATATCTTCGTCTATCTTCCAGGGTACCCTCTTCTTCATATCGCCTGATCCAGGTCCTCACTGTGTTTCGAGATATATTTAACTCTCGAGATATATCTCGTATACCGTAGCCTTGCTCACTGAGAACTATGATTCGAGCTCTTTGTTCTGCCATCGTAAATATAAACGAATTATTTTTATTCTCATAGAAATTATTATTTGACACCAATTTTTGAGTGACTTTTTGACTCTTTGTCATTTTATAATCGAAAGAGTTCGGAAAATGGTTTTGAAAAAAAACAACATTTGTTCTGAGTTATAGTTAATTACAAAGAGTTTGGATTCAAAATATGATTATTAATGCTTTATCTAAAATATTATCTATTGCAGCGATGAGAAAGGTTAAAATTGCATAGATCGCCGACCCGTATTGACATAGCTTGCTTAATATTTAAAACGTCCTAAGTGCATGCACTGTAAAGGAGGGAAATCTTTGACATTTTGACGGTTTCAAACGATTTATCGTCAAAGTGGGTCATGATTCAGATTTTTCGACTGTACCACGTAATTAGTTTTGTTGTTAGGAGCTTACGTCTGGCTAACGAAAGTTGGCCCCAGAATATTGGCGGCAAATTTAAAAAATACATGCATGACAACACTAAAATTATACTATGAAAATTGGAATAACCTACTTTGATACTTGGTAATTCATTATTAAAAATATCATATATATAGTTTTTCAATAAGGACGCTCGAACTTTAGCAGCGCATAGCGGCCATTTCGGTAATGCGATTGCTACCAAATTTGGCATGAATATATATTTTGTCGTGACATTTCACCATGGAACGCTACACGCTTCAACAACGCGTAGAAATTGTGTAAAATTTATTATCAAAACCAGTTGTCTATTCGCCTACGTTCTGTGCGTTGTGTTCAATTTATGGCGTTCATCGTGTGAGTTAACACCGCTCGATTACTTTCTGTGGGGTTACATGAAATCTTTAGTGTACGCAGATAAACCACAGTCAATTGTTGCCCTAAAGGCCAACATAACTCGCGTTCTTCGTGAAATTGACCATTTATGCGAAGACGTCCTCCAAGATTAGTCCACCAGAATACGCCATCTACAGCGGAGTCGCAGTGGCCATTTGGCTGATATTATTTTCCACACATAATGTCATTGAATATTCTTTAAAATGTTATAAAAAATGTAGTAATATCACTTAAACAGGTTGTTTTATTTCATTTCAAAGTTCGAGCGCTCTTAATGAAAAACCCTATATATAGACAGTATAAGAACATTATGTTAGGGAAATAAAGAAACAGAATTTATCTACACATGTATTAATTTTTGATATGTATCAGGTTTGTAACGGGATTTTAAGGATTTATTGATCTGGTATAGGTGTTAGTATATGAGGTAAATATGAGCGGAATCCGAAAATAAATAGACAAATAAAATACGATAATATTCCATACATAATAACTTAGTTTTATTCATCGTAATCAAAATCAGATTCTAACACTTCAATGCCAAAAGATTCATCACTGTCACTAGTATCGCTGTCTCCAACATTTATAATAAAACTTTCTAAATTTTCTTCTGTTATTTTATCACGTTCTTTATATTTATTTTCAACATGTATTACATGATCAGTAATTTTCTTCCAATCCTGTGAACTTACGTTTTCAAATGAATCTTTAATTATTTCTTCTAATGCAGCTGTAGTAACTGCAATATTTTTGCTAGCCACTTTACGTTTTGCCAAACTCCACACAAGCTCGATCGCATTTAAATCACAATGGTAGGGTGGAAGTCTCAACACCTCATGACCACATTGATTTAAAATTTCATCAGCTTCATATATTGGATTAGGCGTATTTCGTTTTACAATACACAACAGCTCTGCTTTCGTGTGGTAGTCCTCATATTGAATTCCATTATCACGAAGCCACTCTCTTATATTACTTTTACGTGTTTGTGTGTTCGGAACCTTATTTATAATTACCGAATGGTAACTAGCATTATCCATTATGATTACACTTGGTTCTTCCAAATTTGGTATAAGTTTTTCTTTAAGCCATTTATTAAAATTTTCAGCATTCATGTCATGGTGATAATCAGCATTTTTTGATTTAGTACTAAACACTAACAAAGAGTTTGGTACGGGGCCTTTCTCTGATCCAGCATGAACTATAATGTACCTTTTCCCGGTCGAAACATTTTCAATTGCACCACTAGTTGAAGGACCTTGCATGTGGAATCCACATGAAAGGACTTACGAACTTTTATTAGAAAAAGTTCAAAAAGCGTTCCTTAGGTACCTATATAAGCAGAAACACGGCTACTATCCTTACCTCTATCCGACAAAATTCTTACTGGGTTGCCTCGGATACAATTCGCTAGAGGTAAGGCGAGCTCGAGATCAGATCATAATAGCCTGTAAGACGCTCCGTGGCGCAATTGACGCTCCTGAGCTCCTTGATGTGCTGGCGCGCTTCTTTGTCCCTGACAATTACAGCCGAGGCAGAAGGCACAGGCTGTTTGCCGTGCCTCCATGTCGTACTCTTGCCCGTGCTAAGTCGCCAATTCCTCGCACTCTGGCCGCGCTTAATGATCTCTTGGATTCTAACCCAACAGGCGACCTGTTTGCGGATGGATGGACGAAGATTTTATTGGTATGTCAGAAGTACTGTGAGAGGAATTTATGACAGTGTTGTTAACCTTCTTTTATTTTATTTATGTTTTCATGTTTAAATTTTGTATATTATAATGTGGTTTATAATATTGTCTCTTCTGTTTTTATAATGTTTGTTACTGTAATTGGTTGTAACCGTTGTAGCTAAATAAATAAATAAATAAATAAATGACTTCTTAGGCTTGTAGTTTCTATGGACATAAGTCTCATCTAAATAAATGATTGGCTTGCCTTCTGCACGTTTTCCTGCTATAGTTCTTAAAAATCTATGTCTCCAAGCAGATATGTCATAGCGTTCTATTAATACAGAACGCTCATTTTTATTATTTTTAAATTCATAGCCATTGGCTAGCGGCGCAGAGTTTCTCTGCATCCGTTAAAATCAATACTTTCTTTTAACTCCACCAACAGTGTCCTCAGTGTAGGAACTTGTTTTTTAACAATATAAAATTCGTTTATCTTGTTACGCATAGCATCTATGTCAAAGTTATCTAGGTTAGACACAGTAGGTTTCCGTGGGCGTTTCTTCCCCGGGGTACTCCAGACACCTTCATTTACTGCACCTTCCCTTTTTACTCTCTTTAGTGTTCTGACACTCACTTCTTCAAAGAAGATATACAAAATATGTAATTAATTCTTGGTTTACGTAAATGCAAAGGTTTTTTTCGGCATAATTTCAAAACACCAGTGTATAGTAAAAACTTACCAGTCATTGAAGTTATTTCTTCTAAGTACTGATTCTGGGTTATTATCCTATCTTTCTGCTCTAATTCAGTGAGATTTTCAATAGTTCTTACTATTTCATCAACTCCTTCAACATCTTGCAGATTCTCTGTTAAAGAAAGTTAATCGTTTTAAAATTACCATTGTATGTATTTTAATTGTTTTTTTTTTCCTCTGTTATATATCGTTTTGTATGTACAATAAAGCATATAATAAATAATAAATTACCAACAAAAATACAGCAAAAATTCATTATGAGTATATACGTAAAACATAGGTGATGTTATTAAAATGAATACGTTGACTGATGCGATGTACGAATGAATATAATTAGTTTTATTCAATACGAAAAAGCGAAAGTAACTTATTTGTAAGGATACGTAAATTATAAATCAAAATTGTATTAAGACGACTGGATAGGTAGGTGTTCAAAGTATCAAAATAATATTGTCTACTAACCTATGAAATTCAACACCACACGTAGACAATCTTGTTTTTGTTTAAACGCGGCATCACGCTGTTGTTGTTTTTCGTTGAACTTGCCAATCATGCAAAACAACATCTTTCGTACACCACTTTTGATAGATTTGTTCATTTTAAACCGTAATTAGAATCACAATTTACACAAACGCATACAATTTGACACCAGAGATACCGAACGACAACCTTGTCAAATTGACGTTGACGTTCATACAGAGTTGCTATATAAAAAGTTCGCAAATAATTCCAAGGCCTACTTTCGTTAGCCAGACTCTAATTGTGATATTTTAGCATCACTCGACTATTCACAGGTGAGACCGCTCACAACGCTACAGTGGAAACACTCACATGTTTCCATTATTTCATTTTGTGAGACAACTTGCGCAATCAAATGTGCTAGTTTGTCAGGGTTTCTTCTGTTACTATTCGTTTTACTCAGTTGATTAACAATTCTCCAAGACTCCTAGAATCGTTCATAGCATCCACTCCCTGTCTCTTCACCGTCCGCATACAAGCACAGTCCAGTCGGTACACTGTCAGTTAGAGCTAGCTGCGTACTGAAGGCGTGCTCCGTCACGTAGTCCTCGGGCCCACAGGAGCAGTCGGCCAAGGGCAGCCAGGGCAGCCCGGGCAGCCCGGCCGGCCACCGGCGGCGCTCGCCCTTCGTGCCCTACGCGCTGCGCAACCACACCGGCCACCGCCTGTGGTTCACCACGCTCGTCACTATTTCTGATGAGTGAGTATTAGCTCTATTATATTTTGACAGTTAGTTAAATGTTAATTGTTAGTTTGGCCTTCTGGTTGCCTTATTATTCATTATTATTCATAACGAGTTGTTAATGATGAAATAGATGCTCACATTTTTATAAACCGAATCGTGATTCGTCATAAATAACGATTCTCTAAAGACGTATTGCAAGAAATGTCTGTAATATACGAATGCTTTACTTGTACACAGCAACGAGAGGATTCGCCATACCGGATTCGGATTTTTTAAATGCATTCATAACTTTTTACGATCTGTGTTTGTGTGGTTCATAGAAGTTTATTGTCCAAAAAATTACGGTCTCGTATAAATCACTTATTATTTTATTACAGATAAACATCCATATAATATTAATAGTAGTATAACTTAGCTTAACCTTTATAATACTGGTGTCTCATATTGGAGACAGATAACAATAAAATTCTATTGTGTCTGCTAATTGCGCGCGCGACAGATTAATGCTAACATCAGGCTAAGTTATTAAAACAAATTAATCACAATAAACAAGTAATGAACCATTGAACTGTTCGTCCAATGGTACACTAGATTATTTGGATAAGTGTGTCTGAATACTGACGATGATGCGTCCAGGTTGCGCGAGCAGGCCACGTGGGCCGGCCCCGACGACTCGTGGATGCTGGTGCGCGCGGGCGACACGGAGCCCTTCTCGTTCGGGCCGCGGCGCGGGCGCAGGCGCGGCCGCGCGCCCGCGCCGCCCGGCCACAGCGCCGCGCTCAACCAGCTGGCGCTGCGGCTGGACGGCTGGTCGCCGCCCGACCCGGTCTGCGTCGACAGGGTCGGCGTGTTCTTTAGGAATCTCACGCATGCTGTAAGTATCCACGCGATTTATCTTAAACAGGGTATTTTTAAGATGTAAAATGACGAACAATTCTTCCTTCTCGTTGGAAAGTGTTGCTCTAGGTACGCGAAGTTTACTGGGTTACAAGCTGTGGACTTTATGCTTCTACCAAAATGTTTATATTTTAAAAATGTTAGTAAAATTATTGCAGAAATCTGGGGTCGAAGCTCGAATAGTATTTGAAGTATCCCTGGAGGGGTCAGCTCGGAAGTTGGTAACAGTGCGGTCAGCATTGCAGCTAGTCAACAAGTTACCGCATCCTGTGGAAGTCAGGGTGGATCATGCACCATCAGCAGGTGAGAACTACCTTCGTCTTTTTGCTAAAGGTTTCCCCTTGGTGTTATAATCGGGCTACATTCGCAGAAATAAAGCTTAGTCATATTTTTATTCCAAATTAGTCCCCTAGTTCTAATAAAGTTCTCCAATTCCGGCCTGTTTCCAAAGTCACACTTGGTTTCGTTTCATCACTTTAGGGCTGTTTTACAAGAGGACACCTTAGTTTGCACAATCATAGTCACAACGTTGTGACTGGTTGGGCGGCAATGCGTATGACAGGTTAAGGTGCTTGCATAAGAAGCGTGTTTTTGGGCCCGACTCGACGCGCCCGGTACATATCGCTGCAAGTTGATCTTCGGAAAGAAACGGTTACATTTTTTAGGTGTTTAATTATGTGTGAGCGCTTATTTTAACACGGGAATGATCACCCACACCCGTTGGTACCAACTTGTCTTTATTTAGAATCCGTTTCTTTATGAAAGCTCCTGAAACGCAGCATAGAACTGTTGATAAATGTCCCCGAGTGAAGTATAGCCGACGAAGCGTAGATTTAGTTTCGCCTGTTACCGCACTTGACAACGATAGGGTGCGCTATACGTTAACGGACCTGTGTTGTGTTACGCGCGTGCAGAGCGCGTGTACGCGCTGGTGCGCGCGCAGCTGTCGGTGCGCGCGTGGAGCGCGGCGCTGAGCCGGGCGCGAGTGGCCGCGCATGCGCCGCGCGCGCCCGCGCCCTGCTACCCGCTGCACCCTATACTTGTCAACTGCGGTACCCTCCCTTGTCCTTACTTATTGTTGTACGGCGTATACTAGATTATGAAATAAGTGAGTAGCTGTATTTTGTGTAATCGTCATGTAATCATTTTTAGTTGTAGTGTGTATTGGTTATTAAATTAACTGTAAATTACCATAACATACATATCATCACGCTTTTAATCCCCAAAGAGCTCGGCAGAGTTTGACAGTAGTACACCTCTACCTAACCCTTCCCGTAATGTGATATAGTTATAGTTACGTATATTTCGTAAATAAAAAATCGAAAGGAGAACCCTCACGCTCTATAGAAAAAAGAACCCAGCTCCGGGCAATGGGGAAGAGATGTATCTCAAATCATCAATAATAATAAGTAATAGAATAATAACCGGTCATGATCATGATCCTTACTGGCGAACATATACATTTGCCAGTTTTATTATTCAGGCGTCGATATAAAAAAAACAGAATATTTAAAATAAAATATTAGAATATTTTAATATTCGGCAGTCTTAATTAACAACGTTTACATTTCAAAAAAATATATTCAAAGCTGACAAACAATTATTACACGACTGCCCAAAAAGGAGTGTTTGTATTAATGTTTACTTTGACTGTCGTAGGTAGACAATTTCCATTACACAAAATATGACTTATTACTACTAATTTTGTACATGCATAATGTACACTGCCACATTGTGCGAGTGTATCCCTCGATACACTAACAATCCAGTTCTGATTCCTGGGGCGCATGGGAGGAGACTCCCCGAGCGACGTATCTACAGAGCCACTATACGTTTGGCGCATCCAGGGCAATCAGCGCGTTTCCACGCTGATTGGCTAATCCTTTCACCACGATGGCAATCCAAAGTCCACTTACAAAACCGGTTCTCACAAGACAAATCTGAAATCCTTTCTGATTTCTATGTCGTACTCGTTTGAGCACTGATGGATAGTATGCTTACGCCGGGAGCAGCAGACACTGCCTTACCGTGCTTCAGGTGACAGATCTCTGCGATAAGCGTAAGTCCAGGGATGTGTGGCCGGCGTTAGGTTTCATATCGATGGGTCTTTCTGCGGTAGACATCGGAAAGAATTTCAGATTTGTGGTGTGAAAATATTCTAATATTTAATTTTAAATATTCTGTTTTTTATATCAACTCACGGAGTCATTACGTTACCTTAACTGCATAATTTATTTGTATATCTCATATGTTATGTGAACTGTTTAATTTCCTTATGAGAACAAATTACTTTAAACCGAATATTCAGACAGTAGTAATAAATAAAGTTTGTGTACGAGCAACACTGTTTAAAAAATCTTGCAGATTTAGTAGGATGAAAGTATTGAAGTCACTTGAACCGCCGTGACAAAATGCCCCGTTTCAACAAACAAATTAAATTACGTTAAGCCGAGTTTACATTACGAAATTAGTTGAGCAAACTTAGTAATTCATTGAGAGGTTCACGTGTAAAAAGATAATTATTTACACGAGATCGATGAATAAAAGTTTGCACAACTAGTTTCGTACAGTAAATCCGACTTTATAAAAATGAACAATTGGTTCTGTAAAATATTTCAAAATTCAAAAAATTCAAAATTCAAAAGTCATTTATTCAAACTAGGCTGAGAATCAGCACTTTTCGAACATCAAAATTACATAAGACAGTCCCCCAAAACGCCCGCCCTTCACCACTTCCTAGTGCTTTAGCTGGGAAGAAGAAGTGGCGCAACAAACTCCCCAGCAGCACAGCTGGCTGTTCAGTTAGGAAAAAAAATGATTCTATACAATAATTTATAAGATAATTTACATTACGCAAAACACAATTCAAATTATAAATTAATAGCCATATGACAGCTAGCACATGCCAATATACCAACCAAAAACATCGAGAACTATACTCAAGCAGAAATAAAAATAACTAAACGTAAACAATATCTAAAAAAAGAAAATAAAGCCTCCAGGCATAAAGGGCGTGCCCGCTTACATAGAGCTGTAACTAGAAGTTATAATTGATAAACTAGGACCAGTAACCAGAAAACATTGTAATGAGTAGATTATGTCAACAATAAATAAAAATAAAATTAAAAATAAATTGACATAAAAAGTAAAATTTGCAGACGCTCAAGCACGCTTGCACAAAATGATTGTTCATGCAGGCTTGTCACGTTTACAGTTACGTGTGAGGCCATCTTGAGAGACTCTAGAAGTAGGCGAGCAGTTAATTGGGCTTGTGAGTGTATAAACCTTGCATGAAAAGCTTCGGTAAAAGTTGACTAATCGTCGCGGTGACCTCAGCCCAGTGGAGCAGCGGCGGCGGCGGCGTGCGCAGCGCGCTGGTGGGCGCGGGCGCGCTGTGGGCGGCCCCGCTGGCCGCGCACGCCGCCGCGCTGTGGGTGCGCCCGCTGCTGCGCGCCGCGCCCGCGCCATCGCCCGCGCCCGCGCCCGTGGACTGGCGGGCCGCGACGGCGCCGCGCGCGCTGCTGCACTACGAGTGCAGGGCTCCGCCCGATCATATCTACAGGTAAGCTCATCATAGATGACACGCTTCTCTCCGACATTATTTTTGCACGTCCTGTCTAAAGCAAATAGTTAATTACTTTTATTAAGCTGGATTAGATGTGACACAGCTTCCAGTCGAATAAATAATATACGTAGGCCGACTGGCTAATATCAATATCACAGTATGAACTTTCCACATACACAATACTATACATCAATACGAAAGGAGCAGGTGACCTGGCTTGGACAAAAACAAACCATAATGCTTTTTCAATACCGACCCAAAGTAACAATAGCATATTACTGCGTTTCACAATAATTGATCTTTGGTCTTTATTTTAGATTCTGCTGCGTGATAATCCGGGAGAGATTCCCTCCAGACAGAGGCTCACCGATAGCCGGACACACGCTCACATTAGTACCTGCCTTAAGACTAGAGAACCTACTGCCACTGGAGTTGCAGTACCGAACTAATCCGGCCGCACCGGGATCTGCAGCTGCCAGTGTTGCTGGCAATATACCGCCCGGAGATACCATGCCTTTCCATGAGGTTAGAAATAGCCGATTTGTTAGATATATATTAAAGTATCATGTTAACTACAAAAGTCATCGTCGTGCTCCTATTATACGTTATTGTTGCCTAATAACAAGTTCTACCGGCACGATAGTTACACACAAGCACGGGTTGTAGCAATGCATTGGATATCTATAGTCACTAAACCATTAGTGCAGGTTATTTATTTAATTTTTGAATTTGTTCTTAGGGTTCTGTTTCAAAATCAAAGGTCTCTCAGTTATATCACTCTAAGACGTTATTTTTTGTAACTAACCTATTTAACAGGGTTTTGATTCTACCCAGGTGAACGTAGAAGAAGGTGTAGAACTGAGCGTAAAGCTGGAAGGATTTGGCTGGTCGACCGCCCTCAGCGTGTGTGGCTCGGGAGGTAGCAGCAGCAGTGCGGCTGTGGGCAGCAGTGGAAGTGGGTCCTTCAGTGCCCGGCTCAAGCTGCGCGACACCCAGGGAAGGAGGCTGTATCTCAATGCAAGGGTCACTGTTAAGAAGACTGATGGCATCAAGGTAAATGTAGTGTAACTCTTGAATTAGTAAATAAAAAAAAAAACATTGGCTTTTTCTACTTTGACAATGTCGTCTACGAATTGACATAATAAACTCATAGTACTCTTTTAGGGGCATGAGGAACAGGGTGTAAAGTTCACTCATCCACCATAGAAAAGGGAGGATCCTCCAACCAGACGGGTGTTGTGTCTGGCGGGCCGACTGCCCGACTGTTGATTTCGGATAGTCTTATCTATGTCGTTCGCGCGGTAAACTCTAATTGCGCGATGCAGGATTTGTGTGACGTCATGTCTTTGATGCGTAGTTCGTATGTGGCGGTGTAACCGCTACATCACTCCCCTCCGGAGACCGGAGGTCGATAGTGGGCTGAGTCTTGTATCTTGCGATGCTTCACAGTGCCAGCTAAGGTTCCAGTGAGTCGGAACCGGGTGCCGCGGTGATTGCGGCGGTTGTGGTGATTGAGGTGATTGAGGTGATAGCGGTGATTGCGGTGATTGAGGTGATAGCGGTGATTGCGCTGATTGAGATGATTGCGTTGATTCCCCAGTGAGTCGGGGTGATGAGGCTGAGGGTGATGACCAGGAATGCGAGTTCGCTGCATGCTGGTGGTCAGGATACCCGTTGAAGCCGAGGGTGCTGGCTGTCTGTGTGACTCGCCTCACGAAAGCTTGCGGGAGTGATGATGATGACGTCACGCTGAAGTAGTTGCACGAAGGCTGCGTTGACGTTCATGCTCGGGGTCACCAATTTAGGGGCATGAGGAACAGGGTGTAAAGTTCACTCATCCACCATAGAAAAGGGAGGATCCTCCAACCAGACGGGTGTTGTGTCTGGAGGGCCGACTGCCCGACTGTTGATTTCGGATAGTCTTATCTATGTCGTTCGCGCGGTAAACTCTAATTGCGCGATGCAGGATTTGTGTGACGTCATGTCTTTGATGCGTAGTTCGTATGTGGCGGTGTAACCGCTACACTCTTACGAATCAGAATGAAATTGTACACATCTGGGCGATAATAGCTCCATGAGTGTTGCTTATGCATATTTTCACAATAAAACGGGTGAGCCCGGCTCTTCAGTCACCCGCGTAAATAGGCTTTAAGGCTCACTTCACCAAGAACCACTTAATGCGATAATAGTTATTTATGCAACTGTTGTATAATAAGGGATATATAACACTCATGTGATACTATTATATCAAGTATTATAATAGTATCACATTCGTGTTTTAATACCTAAATGTACAGTTGCATACAAGACTTTATCTACATCCATGTTATGAATCCTCTATAGAACGTTCTGAAACCATAGGGTGTTGTACAGTGTTGTAAGAAATCTATGTAAATTCATGGAAAGTTTAATTGCTGAGTGTCTAATACCTACAAACAAACTATATAAAGGACAAACAAACAAAATAAACGAAAAAAAAAAAACGAAACAAAGTACTTTTTTTATTTTGCAATATTAATGTTGAACACAAATGGCGGCATACGACGTTAATTCGAATAACCAATAAGTTTTTTTTTTTTAATTATGGCGCTATGGTAGTGAAACGCGCGGGCATGACAATGTTCTTTTTTTGAAAAGGAAATGCATAATGTAATTCAGTACAACATTAACTCCCGTTTGGATGCTATTATGGTTACTATGACACTGGGTGTTTTAATGTTGGCAATAAGCTAACTATTTCAGAAACTTTTATAGAGGATTTATAGCATGGGCGTAGCATAAACGAATTTAAAACCTCGTTCTATTTTTAGCAATCGTTAGAAGATTTGTCGTGCAAGTGGGCCTGAGTGCTGGCAATCAAAGCTACAGTGGTGTGTCGTGTGCAGGTGTCGGTGTCGGCCGCCTACTGGCTCGTGAACCGCACGGGCCTGCCGCTGCTGTTCCGCGCGGAGGGCGGCGCGGCGGAGGCGGCGGGGCAGTTCGCGGAGCACGAGCTGGCGCGCATGGTGGCGCCGCTGCTGTTCTCCTTCGCCGAGGCCGACGGCGGGCCCACGCTGGCCGCGCGTCTGGGCCGTGGCCTGCCCGGGGAGCCCGAGGTACACTAGGATCCTTTCTTCCTTCCTATTTTTTTCTTTCTTTTATGATACATGATGTAGTTATCTATTATTTATTGACGACCGTCCATTGTTTCTTGTGCAACCATATCATTTTTATTTCTTTCCTTACACAGCACTATACAATGTGGAGCAGGACGATTGACACTCCTTAAAACAACATAAAGAGTGTCATGTTCTTTATTCGTATACAAAAAATCAATCAAATCCAATGAATACTTTAGCCACAGGAAATTATTTTTCAACATGATGTAGATCTGATCCGTAATAATAGGTAAACATTGTAAGGTCAAGAACCTGTGCAAAACGTACGATTATATCCTCTACGTCTCAATATGCTTGAGAGACAGAGAAAGGTGTCATACGATTCCACTCTGACGCGCCCCGCCCAGTCCCACAAAATAATACTACAATTAGAAAGAATAAGAAATATTACTTACGCAAATTATGCATTAGTGGTGCATAGACAATTGCGAGTGTGTGTATGAGCGGAATTTTTTCGGCAAAAAGTCTCGGGACTCGGTCACTATGCCAGTCAGTGCGGCGGCGCCCTTTGAGGAGCGCACACGGCTACTTATCACGAGACGAGCCGCGCGCGCATTGTCGTGATTTTGTGAAAAAAAAAAATAGTTGTTATTTGTGATTAAAGACGATTTAGTGTGACTTATTGTTCAGTGTTAGTTTAATATTAGTTAGTTAGTCGCTTGTGCATAATGAACAACGGTGGAAACCTTGAAAATTTAAAAATTTGACTATTGATGTAAATTCTGATTGTCATGTGATATTATGTGATTAATTATTCAATTAACAACGGGCAACTTAGTGAGTTTATGCCGCTAATTTGTTGTTCTCCGACTAAACTACCTACCCACGTCCACCTACGCCCCGCACCGCCGCGCAGGCGCCGCCCCCCGCCGCGACCCGCATGGGGCCGCGCAACAGGTTAGTGAATTTTCGTAGATAAAGCGTGTTTACTTTTTACGCAGTTGATTCTGCTATATATTTTGTTTGAAAATTTCAATTTTTCAATTTTTCATTAACTACTAATCTTCGTCTTTTAAAATGTTTCTATGGAGTAGTACTGTGCTTGTTTTAATTTAATGTTGTAAGTCCAGATCCACATTGTATACTTATATATAATTTTATCTTTATCGTTTCTTTTTTTTTACACATTTATCTATTTTTATTTAAATATAAAACACTTACACACTATACATCTGATTTACATCCGTAAGACGTCCTCGTAACATAAGGTCCAGTTGAAAACCAGCGTCAGACACTATTTGTCTGGCATTTATGCTGAACTGGGCCTATTTGGCGCAGCCGTGAGACACACAGTAATATTCTAAGTTATTTTTATATTATTTTCTGTCTTTTTTCTGTTTTTGTGTGAATATTGTGTGCCTTGACCGGGGTCAAATAAATTAATTTTCTTTCTTTCTTTCAAAGCTATCATCCTAGTGACCTGTAGCACAGGTTTTTCCCAAAAACCTATATCAGGCACCAGTCTCTCACAAAGGTTGAATACAGCTAAAAGGTTAGGGATCTAGAGGAAGAATTAATTCATGCAAATGTACGAATTACAAATTTACAGAAACTAAAAGAATCCAGTTCAGTTAGGTGTACCTCAAGGCTCAATACTGGGTCCATTCTTGTTTTTAGTGTATATCAATGACTTACCATTTTATTTAAAGGATATCTGTGAAGTTGTACTGTTTGCAGATGATACTTCTCTTATTTTTAAAGTAGACAGGAATAGACAAGATTTTGACGATGTAAACAGTGTACTTTCAATGGTTACGGATTGGTTTACGACAAATAACCTAGTTCTCAATGCCAAGAAAACGAAATGTGTAAAGTTTGCCCTCCCAAATGTTAGAAATCTAGGACCCAACATCGTCTTAGATAAAGAGGTGCTTGAAACTGTAAACTCGGCAGTTTTTCTGGGCATAACAGTAGATGCAAAACTTCAGTGGGGCCAACATATATCGAGCCTAGCGCGAAGGCTCAGTTCGGCCGCCTACGCTGTCAGAAAAGTAAGACAATACACTGACGTTGATACAGCTCGGTTAGTCTATTTTAGTTATTTTCATAGCGTTATGTCCTACGGTATTCTGCTTTGGGGCAAAGCTGCAGATATTCAAAATATATTTGTCCTCCAAAAACGAGCTATTCGAGCAATTTACCAGCTAGGTGCCAGAGTTTCTCTGAGAGATTTTTTCAAAGATATCGGTATCCTCACAGTGGCATCACAATACATCTTCGCCAACATCTTATATAGGGTGTTTGGCAGAACGTTGAACATACGAAAATGGTGGATAGGTGGGGTCATCTGCTACTTACTCAACCCATTTTTTTTTTTTTAAATGCAAGTTGAAATTTAGTTTCAAGTATTTTTTTACATATTTCTGTAAGTTTGAGGACTTATAACTTTTTTTCTAGCTAACATCTGAATAAAGCAATAGTTTTATAAGAATCTACCAACATTAACGATAAAAAAAAAATGCCTGTTTTATCCATTTGTGATAAAAAATACACTCTAAAGTTAAGAAAGTGGTAAAACTAGAAGAAAGCAAAAAAAAAATTTTTTTAATATCCTGGGGTCCAGGGCCAATTAAATTAGGGCTGAGTAAGTAGCAGATGACCCAATCTATCCACCATTTTCGTATGTTCAACGTTCTGCCAAACACCCTTTATATTAGGCAGAATATACACTTATACACTAAAAACAGTGATATTCACAATGTTAACACTAGAAGTAAGGATAAACTACGTGCTCCCTTTCAGCGGCTTCATAAGGTTCATAACTCATTTGTTGGGCTTGGTATAACCTTTTATAACAAGCTACCCTCTTCTTTGCTAGATTTGCCTTTTAATGCGTTTAAAACTAAAGTAAAGTCCAACCTTTGTTCAAAGGCATACTATTCTATCAACGACTACTTAAATGATAAGAATAGTTGGTCGCTGTGATTAACTCAAGACAATGTTTAAATGTTCTTTCTCCAGAATTAGTTTACCTACTGACAGGTTTTATGAGTTTATAGAAAAGTCTATAATTTTACTTTTTATGTACATTTATTTTATTTTTATTTATTGTTGACATAATCTACTCATTACAATGTTTTTTTTAATGAGTTGTATTACAATATGAGGTTAGCTAGCGAC
Organism: Xanthia togata; assembly: GCA_963853775.1. Lineage (NCBI taxonomy): Eukaryota > Metazoa > Arthropoda > Insecta > Lepidoptera > Noctuidae > Xanthia > Xanthia togata. The sequence continues at coordinate 1,306,663 of OY970802.1, read as the reverse complement.
CTCGACAATTATTTATTTTACCTCGATGGTCCTAGTTTATCAATATTATTATAACTTCTAGTTACAGCTCTATGTAAGCGGGCACGCCCTTTATGCCTGGAGGCTTTATTTTCTTTTTTTTTTAGATATTGTTTACGTTTAGTTATTTTTATTTCTGCTTGAGTATAGTTCTCGATGTTTTTGGTTGGTATATTGGCGTGTGCTAGCTGTCATATGGCTATTAATTTATAATTTAAATTTTATTTTGCGTAATGTAAATTATCTTATAAATTATTGTATAGAATCATTTTTTTTTTCCTAACTGAACAGACAGCTGTGCTGCTGGGGAGTTTGTTGCGCCACTTCTTCTTCCCAGCAAAAGCACTAGGAAGTGGTGAAGGGTGGGCGTTTTGGGGGACTGTCTTATGTAATTTTGACGTTCGAAAAGTGCTGATTCTCAGCCTAATTTGAATAAATGACTTTTGAATTTGAATTTGAATTATGCCTGGAGGCTTTATTTTCTTTTTTTTTAGATATTGTTTTCGTTTAGTTATTTTTATTTCTGCTTGAGTATAGTTCTCGATGTTTTTGGTTGGTATATTGGCGTGTGCTAGCTGTCATATGGCTATTAATTTATAATTTAAATTTTATTTTGCGTAATGTAAATTATCTTATAAATTATTGTATAGAATATATTTTTTTTTCCTAACTGAACAGACAGCTGTGCTGCTGGGGAGTTTGTTGCGCCACTTCTTCTTCCCAGCAAAAGCACTAGGAAGTGGTGAAGGGTGGGCGTTTTGGGGGACTGTCTTATGTAATTATGACGTTCGAAAAGTGCTGATTCTCAGCCTAATTTGAATAAATGACTTTTGAATTTGGAATTTTTTGAATTTTTGAATGTACTCAGGCTAAGGAAAATAATACATTGTATAATGAATTATTATACACACTACTTGCAACCCGAATTCCTTAATAACAATAGACCTTACTGAAGATTCTATAATGAAACATAATAATAATAGTTATAAAGTAAGTCAAAACAAAATTAAAAAATATGCAAAGTTAAATAAAATCATAAATAAATGCAATAAATATAGGAAACAACTAAAACACAGTTCCAATAATACTAAACTAAGGAAAGAACGTGGTTTTTATAAATAAATTAAAAAACTATCAAATTAAATTAGAAGACAGTAAGAACATTTATGAGTTTGACACACAACACTTACAGTCTGAAATTCAGGTACTAGAAGCGTCACTACAGTCACTCTATACTAAGTATGTGAGGTCTGAAAAACAAATTCAGGAGCACATCCTTGCTGCAAATGAGTTAGTGGAAATGTGCAACTCTAATATAGATAAAGTGGACCCGCTGACTCCCAGCAGCCCTCAATCCAAAAAGAAATCCAATCTTGGCACTCTCCAATCTGAGGTAACGGAGGACCCGCACCAGTTGGGAAGTGCTCAGGTAGACACACCAGATACTGAACAAGGTCCATTGCAAATAGTTCAAACAGAAGCTAGTTCTGTCCCTTGTAGTAAAGTTTGTTATTGCTCCATTATGTTTTCTGATAGTTTTGGAAAAGGGTTAGGAAAATTACTTAGCAACAACCTGAGTCATTCTTCTCAAAACTATTGCTTGCCTCAGAATTCCTACAAACAAATAATGTCTTCATTAAATAGGAAGGAATATGATTCAAATGCCATTATTACAGTTCTTATAGGTAATAGTTTTAATGTTAAAAAAGATGACATTACTGACAGTGTCACCAATCTATTGAAGTTAAATTGTAAGAAAGTAATTTTGTGTGCTTTTCCATATTTTGAGCACTTGTCAAACAGGCAAAACAACTACATTCACATGTTAAATAATTACATGCATTTCTTAGTTAGTCACCATAGTGACAAGTTTATATTTTTTGATACCAACATTTTTGTTGATAAGCTAAGGTCGACTAGGGATACTGTGTATCTGCCTATTAGTTTTAGACGTCAAATAGCTGGGCTATTAGCTTTTAATATTAACCCAGACATAAGTAGTATGTCGAAGTCATCTATAATTAGCACCACAATTAGTAATAATACTAATGTTAAGGTGGTTAACTCAAATAGTTTAAACTAGTTTGTAAGACAACAGAAAGTACCACTAACAGTATAGTTACACATAATAACAAAAAGGTATTTTCTAGCACTGTAGTTAACTGTACAAAAGGGAGTAAGCAGAAATCCTTGAAATTATTTCATCAAAATATTCAAGGTTTTTCTTCCAAACAATTGGAAATTGAATTGTTTTTAGAAAAAACAATGTTTGACATTATTTGCTTAACTGAGCATTGGTTAAAAGATTATCAAATGTTAATTAACTATGATAATTATAGTGTGGCCAGTTGCTTTAACCGAAAATCAATGCGGCATGGTGGTTCACTAATCTTAATTAAAAGTTATATTAAATCAAAAACCCGTAATGACATAGTTGAACTATCGGTTGAACATAGCATTGAACTGTCTTGTGTTGAGCTAGATAAGCATGTCATAGTGTGCGTTTACAGACCCCCTAATTATCAAAACTACTCTATATTTGAGTCAGTAATGGAAGATGTTTTGGCCAAACTTGCAACTGGTAATAAATCAGTAATTATCTGTGGTGACTTTAACATTAATATTTTAGAATATATATATATTATAATTTAATTCAAATACCACTAGATTTCTAAATTTGTTCAAATCATTCAATTTGTCAAATGTGTTTGTAGAACCCACCCGAATAACTACGACTACTGCTACATGTATTGATAATGTGTTTTGTTGCTGCGAATATTTAGATAAAGCTATAGTTAATTATCTACCTTCTGATCATAGTGGTCAAACCATAACTTTTGAGTCCAACATTCCAATTCAAAAAGTGCAGATACAATACAGACCGATAACATCTGTTAAATTAAATAAATTTAATAGCACTTTAGTTTGTAAGTTAAGTAATCAGGACCTTACAATGAACAATGTTAATATTTTGTATAAAGAATTCTTTTCGGTAGTCCAAACCGAGTTCGATAATTCTTTTAAGAAGAACACTAAGATTATCAACCCTAAGTTTTTATTTAGTGACTGGGCAACTAAAGGACTCAGGAAAAGTAGGGATAGACTTTTCGAGCTGTATGGCCTTAAGCCTTATAAAAACACGGAAACTTTTAATAGATATGTTGCTGCTTATTCTAGAACTTTAAAGAACACTTGTAAGGCAGCTAAAGCCTTATACATTAGCAACAAGGTTAAATCAGCAGACAATAAAATACAGACGGTTTGGAAAATTATCAATAATGAAACGAACAGGAACAAAAAGCATAATTCGGAGTACATCCTGAAGACGTCATGTGGTGGTCTCATTTGCGATAACAAAGAAGTTGCTCAAGAATTTGTAAGTTTCTTTACCAGTATCCCACTTAAAACTACTGAAACCTTAAATTCCTCGCCCTCGCTCTCTTTTGATTTATTAAGGGCGAACGTTTCAACATGCCCGATTGAATTTAACTTTAATCATATTAACCCCATAACAGTAATAAAAGCTTTTAAACAAATCAAGATCAAATTGACTGAAGATCTTTGGGGAATGTCCATTAAAATCTGTACCTCCATAATTGAGACCATAGCGCCTTACCTAGCCTTAATATTTAATTTGTGTGTGGATCAGGGAGTCTTCCCGGATTTAATGAAATACGGCAAAGTAATACCACTTTTCAAATCCGGGGACAGTAAAGACACCAATAATTATAGACCCGTATCCGTGTTGCCGGTTTTTAGCAAAGTGTTTGAAAAGGTAATGCTTAATCAAATGCTCAATCATTTTAACAAAAATGAAATCCTCCACGATCAACAGTATGGTTTCACCAGAGGACGTTGTACCACTGACGCTGGTATTACCTTATTAAGACACATTTTTAACACGTAGGAAGAGGCCCAAGACGCAATAGGAATTTTTTGTGACCTCTCTAAGGCATTTGATTGCGTCGATCACGAAACCTTACTTTTGAAACTTGAGCATTACGGACTTGGAAAACTTGCACTCAATTTAGTAAAATCTTATTTAAATGATAGACAACAGCAAGTTCAAATAAACGGTATCAATTCACTAGGTTTAAAAGTAAAAATGGGTGTGCCACAAGGCTCGATATTAGGTCCATTCCTCTTTTTAGTGTATATTAATTATCTACTCCATTTATTTAAAAATCAACCACAAATGGTGTTATTTGCTGACGATACTTCCTTAATTTTTAAGGTAGATAGACGTGCTACAAATTTTGACGACGTAAATAACGCCCTACTGCAGGTCCAAAATTGGTTCACTGCTAATAATTTTGTATTAAACGAAAAAAAAAACTAAGTGCATAAAATTTTCTTTACCAAATGTCAAAAGTAGTAATTGTGAGATTTATTTATTAATTTATAGTTAATTAAAACGGCACAGGTCCAATTACATTAATTAACATAGAATTGAGAAAAATAAAATAACAATAAAAATGAAAAACAATAATAACAATAACATAACATAAACATGTACAATACAATTCCATTCAATGGATAAAATGAATGGATAGTATTGAATCAAGAGAAACTAGAATTTGTCGATAAAACTGTTTTCCTGGGGATCACGCTCGACTCAAGGCTACAATGGGGTCCTCATTTAACATCTCTTGCAGGACGGCTAAGTTCAGCAGCATATGCTGTCAGAAAAATCCGTCAATTTACTGATGTAGATACCGCGAGGCTAGTCTATTTCAGTTATTTTCATAGTATCATGTCTTACGGTATTTTACTTTGGGGACGGGCTGCAGACATCGAGTCTATTTTTATTCTGCAGAAAAGAGCGATCAGAGCCATTTATTATCTCCGCAGGCGCGACTCTCTTAGGGAACTGTTTAAGGATATTAACATCATGACGGTACCTTGTAAATATATCTATGAAAACATCATGTACGTAAGAAAAAATTTACATCTTTTTAGTAAAAGAGGTGATAGACATAATTATAGTACAAGAAATAGGGACCTATTATTACAACCAGGTTTCAGACTGGCTAAGGTAGACTCATCTTTCATGGGGTACTGTTTAAAATGTTATAATAAAATTCCTCCCCACATACTTCAACTTAATGAGACGAAATTCAAATCTTGTATAAAACGCACACTATGTAGGCAGGCATATTATAAGTTGGGGGATTACATCACTGATAAAAATGCTTGGCTCATTGCTGGTCCTGCTCCACAACTAATTGACATACACACTGATTAACATTTTGAAAATACTGATGGAGCAAGAAGAAGAAGAAGATTGTGAGACCATTTTTGTATTGTATAAACTCAATTTTCTTTGTATTATATAATTGCATAGCACAGGTGTGAGTACTATGTACTAAAGAGCTACCATTTACCGGGTAATATGTAGTATTTCATTGACTTGAATGTGCCCTGGCGGCTGAGTATTTCATGCTCACTCAAATGTCTCGCTGATGGTGGCGTGTGTGTTGGATCATTTAGTTCCCTTCAAAATGGTTGAGCTGAATGGTGCTAATCCATGCGTCATGTTCGTGAACGGGCGCCGTCAGTTGGGACTGATCATCTCTTAGCTGCCATGGCTTATTTTAATTTATTTTAAGTTTTTGAATGATTCTTTTTTTTTTTTTATTACGGACGCTATTACGAACGTGCACGTCTTATTACATTGTTCTCACATGCATAATTTCAAAATGAATGATGTAACCAATATTTTGTATCAATTTTATATTTTATTTAAAAGAGTGTCCGTGGAGTTTCTTGCCCGTTCTTCTCCATAGGTACCTACTACGCTTTGGAATGGGCAACTAGCTTCATATTTTTGACTGACCGACCCCTTGACAATTCAAAAGTGCCTGTAAATGGTTTAATTGAAATAAATGCTTTGAGTTTGAGTTTGAACATTTTTTGTACACATTAACTTTAAGGCAGCTTTGTGAAGAGAGAATAAATTATTGTTGAATTCTATATCTATGTAAACAAAAAGGAAATGCTATTAGTTGGAAGCGCATCACTGGAACGGTTGGGCTGATTTGACAATTTTTTGTTTTAAAATATATTTTTATTTATTTATGCATGGAAGACTTACAGCCTAAAAACTTAATAGTCAACAGGGAGCCAATTACCAGTCTTCACTTGTAGAATTAGACTGGTCAATATGTGAGCATACAACAGCAATACGTAATACATTGTTTTTTAAGAGGTTACATAATTTGTCTAAAGCTATTTGGTTTAAAATAGGGGGAAAATATTATAAAGTTAAGAATATATTATTGGAAACAATTTTATAGTGGCTGTCTGAAAAAAATGAGGCTTAAGCACCTTCTAGCTGACGTCACACTAGTCGTATAGAGATCCAAGTCATGCTGCTTACATATTTCATTAAACTGCTTGCTTGCACGCACAATAAAACTATTCTGGCTATAATTCGTAGAGGTATAAGGTACACGTAAGGGCGGATTAAAACGAAATGATTTATTTGGCACATTAAAATAAAATGTTGATAATAGCTCGGGGCTGTCAATATTATTGTTAAAAATCTTTAACAGAAACAGATAGTCAGCAATCCTACGTCTCTCTTCAAGTGGCAACAAATGGTTCTTCCAGAGTCGGAGATAATCGACTGAATGGTACGGAATCTTTTGATGGTAACAAAGATATTTAATAAAGCGCCTTTGAATATTTTCGATGCGATCGATGTACTGATGGTAACGTGGGTTCCAAATCTGAGATGCATACTCAAGTTGACTTCTTACAAAAGTGCAGTACAATATTTTTATTGTTTTAGCATCTAAAAAGCATTTAGAGATACGCATTATAAACCCAAACAGTTTTGAGGCTTTTTTGACAATGGCGTCAATGTGTATGTCATAAAATAACTTGCTATCTTGGTGAATACCCAAGTCACGAATAGTATCGCACCTCAGCAAGGTTTTGCCCGATAGAGTATAAGTGGTTGTTAGGACTGCACGTTTCCTAGTATAAGTGATAACAGAGCACTTTAATGGATTAAGATCCAGTTTGTTAGCCCGACAATAATCTTCAAGTCGACATAAGTCAGCCTGAAGTGTTAATCCATCTTCGATCGATGAGATCTTGGCAAAGATTTTCATATCATCGGCGAAGCATAATAATTTGGATGAGTCTGGTCGATGTTATTTACATATACCACAAATAAGAGAGGACCGAGCAACGAACCCTGGGGCACCCCACTGGGCACAGATACCCATCCAGACATGTAGTTATTGAGCACTACTGCTTGCGACCTGTAAAAATAAAATGTTCGTAATAGTCCGAATTAGGTCCGGATTCAAAAGCGGCAAAACTGAACGTTCTTTGCTCTATAGGATTTTGTATGAATTATTGAAATTTCGGCGCGACAACATCTTTCAGTCACGTAGTTTTACAATAAAGAGCACTATGCTTTTGACAGTGATGGCAAATCAGAGGTTAAATAACTGAAAGGAGTGAAGTTCATGCTGAGCTTAAGACGAATTATTTGTGATAAAAGAGTGTGGAAGTTTGTGTGGGAAAATTCGAAACCGAAATTCGTACGGACGAAATCGCGGTCCAAATAAAAAGTAATTTTGATTGTCAAAACTTACAAGAAAATAAATTTACTCATTTTATTCTCTTCAGGAAACTTAAAGCTAACTTTAGTTTCAGAACTCTAGTTTTGGATGTAGAAGAATAGGCAAGATACAAGGCCTTGTTAATTATTAGTCATATTTGTAGTGGTGTTCGCCGTTCGGGCTGGGAGTGGGCGTGGGTGTGAAGAAGCTGGAAGTGCGCGGCGAGGGCGAGGGCGGCGCGAGCGATCGCGTGTTCGCCGTGGGCGTGCGCGTGCGCAGCGGGCGCGGCCGCTACCGCCACACCAACATCGCCACCTTCACGCCGCGCTACCAGCTGCACAACAACACCTCGCACCACCTGCAGTTCGCGCAGAAGTGCTGCGCTACCACGCTCGTGAGTTGTTGCTTCTTCAACATATATTATTACAGTACAGTATATGCTCGTAGTAGGTAACGTTACAAGAAAGGTCCTAGGTATCCACCTAGGACTAGGCGTGACTAGCACGGCCAAATCGTATTGTTGTGGCATGTTACTAGGTAAGAGGCTTGTACTGTTATCTTAGGAGGCAACTGCTACTTGCGTATACTATTCTGTTTCGATCAATAATAGCACTAGATACAGGATCAGGAACAAAAATACGTCGCTAAAGTGGCCACGTTTACACACACATAAACATTTACATTTCTTACTACGAATTATGGAAAAAAGTTTTATAATATTAACAACTTCAGTTCATTATAAACCTTAACACTCAAGCAAAAAGTTTCATTACGATTGCAAAATATTTATATTTAAGTCCTTCTGTCATCGGAGAAAGGTAAAAACAAAAAATTAAAAATGTCGCTTGAAAATAAAGTCATTTTTATAATAAGTACAAAAATATTTATTCTAAAATGAAACTTAAAACCTAAGCAATAAGGTTAAAAACATTTTGTTGACAATTTCGTGCTTACTCTATTTTGGAACTAGACGTAGTTCTTGGTATTACATTTCAATGCTCGGAAAACAGTAAGAATTGAAAGACGTAGAGTTGCAGAATAATAATATATTTTTTAGGCGAATATTCGTTTTATATGGCAGCAAATATTTTTGACCGATTTAAAAAAGTAGTAGGACTAAATTTGTACAATAGTTATTTTAATAAGACATTGCTATTAATTGTCTGCGGGTTGGCTCATTGTAATCAACACGTACATAAAAATGAGTGCGTCTACTTATGTACGCGATTTAGAAGTTATCACACTAATATTATAAAGGCGAAAGTTTGTGAGGGTGTGTGTCTCTGTGTGTGTGTGTGTTTGTATGTTTGTTTAACTGCAGTTTTAACCAATCGACGTCAGTTAGTATTTCCGGATATATCCAATTTATCAAAGTGATCCGAACATATAACAACCGAATTCCTAGCTGGCTTATAAAAGTCATCTCTTCTGTCTCTGGCGACAATCGAGATCCATTCTGCACACGTAAATGGATTGCTAGAAAAGTAAAATAAAAAAGGAAAGCTAAGTATCCAATAAGAGTCCAACAAACAGACACAAAAGTAGCATTAACCAATTTTGAAGTTCTGGTAACAAATTTTATAAAATTATTACAATATAAATCTACTCCATGCATCTACTGTTCTGTTGAACAAAAGTTTGTGCTGTGTTGGCGAGCCTTGGCCAAACATTTGTAGCGGTGGTGCAAAATTTAAAGCTTAAAATATAACTTATTCTTTTATGTACTTACTGAAAGTAAGATACTCCGGCCGCTATATTGCTTTTTCGGGGATTATTTTTACAACTTTTAAATACACGCTGCGGCATTGTGAGACGTGTTTACATTGGCTGTGTTTCAAGCGAACTAAACAAAATAAAAGCTCACGTCTCAAGTGCGCTTATATTGACCGAGACGTATTTTTTGTGCCGACCCGATATCTAGTGCTATTATTGATCGAAACTATTCTGTAAAAAACTCACCGTGAAAACATAAGTGAGGTGAGCTGTCATTCTACTGATGCTAGGGATTGACACTATGGACACCTCACTTGACTGAAATAATATTGCAATACGTTTGTAAATTATGCTAAGATTTTTGTTAATATTTTACCAATTTTAATTCTGAATAAATATTTACTTGATTTTCACTTTGTTATTATGTACTTGATTTCCTTACTGACGTGCAGAACGACCCGGGCGCGATGGCGACGCACGTGTCGGCGGTGTCGGGCTGCTACCTGCCGTGGCACTGGGCGCGCTGGGAGCGCGAGCAGCTGCTGTGCGTGCGCGTGCTCGCGCCCGCGTCTGCGTCCGCGTCCGCGTCCGCGCCCGCGCCGCTCACGCTGTGGTCCGGCGGGTTCCGCGTCGACGCCCCGCGCACGCTGCACGTCGCCTGCAGGTGACACATACGGCCCGAGTTACTAATAGATCTGTGCTACTTCACTACTGGCTCATTGCGTGGCTATAAATAAGTGCAGCCATTTTTTTGAAGGCACTCGGGGCTTTCGTATGTTGAGTCATGGTTTTTTTGTGTTATTATATTTTATTAGTGTTGGGATTAGGAGACCGGCGGTGGCCCAGTGGTGGCGGCCCCGACTTACGAACAGTAAGTCGTGGGTTCGAACCCAGATAGGCGCATTACTTTGTGTAATTTATTTCCTCACCACTGCTCTCAAAACGTTGAAGGAAAACATCGTGAGGAAACCGGCACGTCCTAGAACCAAAAAATCGAAGACATGTGACATCTACCAATTCACTGGGCTCGCGTGGTGGATTATAGCCCACTCCCTCTCATTAAGAGGGAGTGGGCCGTGTCCCTGCTGCAGTGGGAACGTTATAGGCTGATGATGGTGTATGGTGTCCCCGGCAGAGAGCCGGGCGGCGGCTACCAGTTCGTGCGCGTGGAGGTGGCGGCGCAGGGCGCCAGCCTGTTCGTGGTGCTGGCCGACGCCGACTGCGCGCCGCCGCCGCTGCGCATCGACAACTACTCGCCCGTCTCCATCATGTTCCACCAGGTATAGAGGCTTTTAAATACTCCAGCAAAGCAATTAAAGGATAACAGAAAAAAAACCAGGGGTGTCGTGGGACATCCGGTTCGAACAAAGTTCCTATCGCCGTATTTCATTTCAGCCGAAAGACGTCCACTGCTGGACGTAGGCCTCCCCGAGCAGCGCCACTTTGACCGCTCCACCTTGTGGGAGGGCCTCCCGACGCTACGTCTTCCGAAACGCGGTCGCCACTCCAGAACCTTTCGGCCTCATGGGCCATCTGTTCTGGCAATTCTTCGGGCTATGTCGGTTACCTTGGTTCTCCTGCGGGTTTCCTCATTTTTGATTCGATCACGTAGGAAAACTCCAAGCATAGCTCTCTCCTCCCTTTGGCTGACTTTGAGCCTTCTAATGAGGCCCATTGTGAGCGACCACGTTTCATTGCCATAAGTCCACCAGTCCACGTTTACACTGGCATCACGCACTGGTAAAAGACTCGTCTTGATACACTGTGGTATGTGGGACGAGAAGATATTGCGTAGCTTCCCAAACGCTGCTCAGCCGAGTCGGATTCGACGATTGACCTCTTTCTCGAAGTTGGAATTACCTAACTGGACAGTTTGTCCTTGGTAAAAATACTCGTCCACAACTTCGAGTGTATTGTCTGCGATCTAAATGAGAGTGTGCCTTTGTCTAGTCCATGTTCATTTTAAGACACACTCTTTCGGAAGCTCTACTGAGGTCATCGAGCTGTACTGAGGTCCTACATAGTCTCAGCCATGACAACTATGTCGTCGGCAAGCCGAAGGTGAGTGATGTGCTCGACATTGATGTTGGTGTCTAGCCCATTCAAGTCCAGAACCTTGAAGACATCCTTCAGTGCTGCGGTGAACAGTTTCAGAGAGATAACTTCTCCCTGTCTCACACTTCGTTGCAGAAGGATAGGTTTCGAGGTCTGGTCCTGGAGTCGGACTGACATAGTGGCGTTTTCGTACAGACACTTCAGCACCTCGATGTCGATCTGGCTTCGTTGAAGAGACTGCAGTCTGCAGTACAGTCCATGTCTTGATCGAATTGAAGGCTTTCTCGTTGTCCACAAACGCTAATCAGAGAGGCAGGTTATACTCTTTGGTTTTATGCATAACCTGCTGCAGCGTATGCATGTGGTCTACGGTGCTAAAGTCATAACGGAATCCGGCTTGTTCGGGGGGCTGGAAGTCGTAAAACCTGCGTGCGAGACGGTTCGTGATAACTCTTGAAAACAGCTTGTAGACGTGGCTCAGAAGTGAGATGGGCCTATACATTAAACCACCAACTTTTACAACACCTGTTATTTTCTGGTAATCCATGTCATTCCATAGGTAATTGCTGAAAACCAGCGCTGTTGACGTTAGGTTGGCCCGAAGTCACAGCATTTCGCTGAGCAATTACCTGTTCTTGCACAGATACGACGCACAGTTTAATTTCTCATATTATTTATTACAAATGTAGTTATTTAACTATGTAATCGGTATTTTATTTTTGTTATGTTTTGTTGTCATTTGCCAATGTCGCAACCACAGATTACGTAATGTCGCAACAGTAATTACGCAATATTTTCTTTGGTCCGAGGCTTTGACATCAACCAATGAACAACATTTCAAAACGTTTTTTTGTTGGTTGAATTTACCAACAACGAAGCTTTTGGCTACTTTTGTATTTTTGTATTATTTATTTTTCTTTTCTTTTAATGTGCGTTTCGTTTGTGCAGAATAAACATATTTTCTTTCTTTCTTTCTTTTTCTTTATAAAAGAAGGAGGAGAATGAAATACAACGAAACATCTCGGACGCTAATTAGAGACTTACGAGTATACAATTGATTCATTCAAAGATAACATATACACCTTTATCAAAGATTTAAATCAGAGACTACCGCGTCAAAAGATGGTCGCATTTCTGTTTCGTTTTGACATCTCTGACACACTATGTCGCAGAGACTTGACTCGATTGTCATGGATTATTTTGTGAGCTGACCCTTCTCAGTATGGACACAGTTTTGCACGACTTAGTACGGTGTGGGCAAATCTGTCGATTTACACCCAAACACGCCAACGCGTGACCGCTCCGCCCGCAGGTGGGCTGCGGCGAGGAGTGCGTGCTGGGCGCCCGGGCGCGCGCGCGCTGGGCGCTGCCGGCGCCCGAGGGCGCGCGCGCGCTGGCCCTGCGCGCGCCGGGCGGGCCGCGCACCACGCTGGCGCTCGACACGCTGCCCGCGCACCACCAGCTGCTCTACCAGAACTTCATCTACGTGGCCTTCACCGCCACGCACCAGGCGTACGTATACGACCATCTGTTTACAAGTCGTGCGCCCGATCGAGATCTCATCGGCAAAAATTATGAACTTCCCTACAAACTTTCATACTCTATTTAACCCCTTCAGGGTGGGAATTTTGAAAAATCCTTCCTTTGTTCTCAATTTCGCTGTGCGTTGTGTGTCATTGAATTAAATTAACATTTTGATTAAGTAAATATAAACGAGATCAAATTAAATTACCTAGCGAAACTTTACACGTGATGGCATATGAAATGACCATAAACCAAAAAAGGTTTTTGAAACACATAATTTAAAGTAACTACAGCTGATTACCAGGTCAACGGTCTCTGGTAGTACTTGATATTACTAGGTTAGTTTTTTTTTTCGTTTTCTCGTCATTATATATCTACAGATAGTGCAATCCACGACGACGCGCCCCACTCCGCGACGACTGTACCGTAAGCTGTACTTTAGTACGGAGTGGGGCGCGTCGTCGTGGATTACACTATCTATATCTTGTATGATTTTTATTTGACTGTATAAAAGAGCATTCCGTAAGTCACGTCGTGACGCGTCTGACTGCGGCAGTAAGATTACCTATAACTCGTGCAGCAGAGACGACGGCGCGCCCAGCGGCCCGCAGGCGGGCGGCGACGTGCTGGTGCTGGAGGTGCCGCTGGGCAGCACGCGCGTCGTGCTCGCCAGGAAGCGATATGGAGACAGGTTACTCATTTTACCCAAATTATACGTGTGGGAAACTTACTTCCTACTTAGATACCTAATCTTCAGAAGAATTCAAATAGAAGGAAGATTCCTTCTCCTTTTTTTTGTCATGTGTATGTCACCGATTTCTCCGTGGTTACTGGGTCGATTTACGTGATTCTTTTTTTTTATTTGTTAGAGGAACCGCAGTTGTCAAATATAAATTTCAACTATGCTTGGATAGGTTTTGAATTATATATAGGTGGAGTTTTCCGTTAGTGACAGTCTTAGTGGGTGAAGAGAAAGGCTGGTAAAAACAAATGCCGCGCATCCGCATAAGGTATGGCACGTCAAAGATGAAGAAATATCAGGCATAACAAGATATTAAATATAAGTATTATATTTATTAGCCATTCGAAAATGTTATCTATATAAAACAATTATGTGTCCACGACTCTGCCCGTGTGTAAAGTATAAATATTAAATGAAGCCGCGTGAACCATGGGACTATCACCAACGAAAAATTCGACCTATACCTTCAATAACACACATTTAATCTTCTGTGTGTATCTGAATGTTATTAACTAATTAATTTTATAGAAAGTTTGCGAATGTGTGAATACGAATTTGGGGGGGGAGGGGGGGTATGTGTATGTAAAAGTGTTCATACAAATCTACTTACAGAAATAAAATCATGTATCATTTAAAAAGTGAAAAATATTAACTGTGACAAGATACGAAAGCACAAAACCAAGACAAGGCGGTTGTATTCTTTGCAATCTTGCCGTTCTAATCAAGTCTCGCGACCCAGATGTCAGCTCTGGCGCCGCGGCCCCGGCGAGCAGCTGGTGCACGAGGGCAGCTCCCCGCCGCAGCCCAGCGACGCGCTCCTGTCCGACGACGCGCCGCTCTCGCCTCATGCTATGGTAAACCTATTGCTGTCTCGCGCTCGGCGCGCAATGAGCAAAGGTAGTCGTAATTAGATCGCCAATAACATTAATGTTGGCGATCAGCTGCATAATATACTTGTGGCATTTCAATAGCGCGTGTCAATAATTAAAACTTAAGCCTATTATATTGACAAAAAATAAAGCAACAGTGCATTTAAAAGTAACACGACGTGTGCTTGCGATTTGAAAAATCGAAATGACTGTTACTTCCCACACGTTGATTGTAAAAGAATCTCTGCATGTGTTTCGCTCGTCAACGATGGCCATTTTTATGAATTTCTTTCGGAAATATTTAACTGAACCTCTGAATACTTATCGACTGTTGAGCGCTATATCCAAAATAGAAATTATTTGAGGTTCACAAAAAGAGGCTCCTCCATTATGAGTGTTCAATAATATTTGTAGGAAAGTAAATTGGGAGTTATTAGCGATTCGGCATGCCCTTCCTGCCCGCAGGTGCTGGACATCGAGGACGCGGCCCCGCGGCCCGGGCGCGCGGCCGCGCTCGTGCTGCGGCGCGCGGACCCGCGCCGCGCCAGCACGCAGGCCTGGCGCGTGCTGGCGGGCCGCATGGCGTGCGCGCACGCCAACCTGTGCGTGCAGCCCGACGGCCTGAGTCTCATGGCGCTCACACCGGGTAACTATTCAAAAGCGTAGCTGGCTGTCAACATTTTTGAATCAATTAAAAATAGAGATTTTTACCCGACTGCGGGACAGCACGGACTACTGGGTTACTATTTTCACGCGTATCTTTGTTTGTGGGATTCTATAAACCCTTCAAGCATCTTAACGGCTGGATGGATTTTGACACAGTGACATGAGGTGTCTATCGACTTGTCCGGGTCGCGCAATGGTTATAGGCTAGGTTTGTTTTGTGAGGTCTTGAAAAAAATATTGCGGTGCCATGACCATGTGGGTATCAAAATAAAGGACTCGAGAAGATGAATCAATAGTACATTATGATACTAGTGTGTAATGACCAATGTACACACGTTTCATACGACGTTTTTCAACACACTGAGAAAAAAACAGACTTGTTGTAAGAACTTATACTTATAATAAATAAATAAATAAACTTATGCTACAATAACGTACTTAGATTTATACATTTCAACTGACCTTTATTGCCAGGTACCGAATATCCAGAGCTTCTTTAAAAAAAATTCAACGTCGGTTGATGACAATACTTTAGATTTCATATTGTTGATTATAATCAATCACACAACGAAAACGTTAACAAATATTTATTTAAAATGACACACTGGTTTTGGATTTTCCGTGCGCCACGCTAGTGATGCGCGCGCAGGTGTAAATAAAAACATTGGCAAAACCGCTAAACAGCCTATATAAAAAATATTATAAACACAAAATAATATTTTGAATACGCAAATTAAGGTTAATATGTAGTGGAAAATGTATAATTTGATGAAGTATTATGTTAATTTATCATATTTTATTTACATATATACACAATAAGCATAAAAAAGCATGAAGTCTTTGATGAGATAAATAGTTATCTGTGGCGCACATTATACATTTTTAAGATAAAGACAACAATACGACAATACTTGTGGTATTGTTGTATTGTCTTTTAAGTTATTTTTATTTTTGTGTGAATATTGTGTGCTTTAATCTGAGTTAAAGAAATTTATTTTCTTTCTTTCTTTAGAAAGTATACTAAAAAAATTATAACACACTAAAACAATTTTCTACTCTGTGTCTGGAACCAGGTCCCATACATTTTTAAGCGTTTCCTTTCACTTCCTCGGATTCCTCTGTATATCAATGACTGTCGTTGAAAGGCACCCGCGTAGTGCTCGGGCTGCCCGCGTCGGGGCGGGCCGGCTGGTCGCCGACGTCGCCGGTGCCGGCGGAGCAGGCCGTGTCGTGGCACACGCTGCGGCCCGGCTCCGGCCGCCTCGCCGTCACGCTGTGCGCCGACGGGCCCACGCGCGTCGTGCGGATACACGATCACAAGGACCCCGTATGTATTCACTACACTGTTCTTTTGTACGTTTTTTTACGTCGTTCTCATATTATATAATTATAGGTTCAGTTGACAACCAGCGTCAAGCACTTATAATAGTTGTCTGACATTTTTGTTGAACTGGGGCCCAAGTCTGCTATTTTTATAAATTCGTCATTCCAACACGATCCCATTGTCATTTTGCAAAAAAATCGTAATCTGCTAAATTCATAATGGTCGATCATTGGTTGATCATTGTATTTCACAAACACGATACTCGTGACGAATTAAAAGAAATGATTGCACAATGAAGTTCTCATGGTAGGTCACTAATCATAGGAACTGTCAAAATTTTTCCAGATTACCGCCTAAGTCAGTCATTCATTTTTCATTATGTACGAGATTACCAGTAGATTCCATTTCTTTCAATGGAGTGTCAGTGGCTGACCATTGGAAAGTCATAATGACGCAAATATGTTAGTAGTGTAACGAGTTTAAAATATCGTTACATGCTTCTCGTCAGTTAGTCGATTTCGGAACGTTTTTTTTGCTGTCATCGATTGTGTTTGGTGGAAGCTGTCAACTTTGACGTGATCACTTTTGCGACGAACATTCCTGATGTAGTATTGAATTTTAACGACATTTTTTAATCGGGATAAATCCTGGGTATTGGCGGCCTATTGATGCCGTAAACTTCTAAAACTTTCCCTCAGGACGTGGTGACGTAGGAATAATCCTTCATTTCTTTGGTAAGATTGAATTCTTTCGGATTGATAAATTGGATAGCGTGACGAGTGCTCGATATCATACTAAATTATTGTTCCAGGCTTTTAAGTGATTTGTCGCCCGCCTGAATTTTGTGGTGCATTTAAATTTGCCATTTGTTGGAAAAGACGGTAAGTTATTATTACTCGTGGAACGCCACGCTTCCCAACGTTTGGGAATCCTGAACAATTTATTAATTCTCTGTAAATTTTGTTTCAGCCGGATTTTGACCGAACCTGGTCCCGACGTCTTTTTTTTTTTTTTTCTTCTCTTTTCTTTTCGATTTATTTTCTTTACTGGATATATTTCTACAAGGGATATTTTTATCCCTACCATCAACGCCACGATCCTAGAGGTTTTATTTAATCATTTCTTTTTTTTTTTACTACCTACCTTTTTTTTATCAACAAAGATGCAATAGTAATGTAAGTTCCATAATAATAATATTGTAAATTCAATGATAATAATGTAAGTAATTATAACCTTTTTTTTTTTGTATTTAATTTCATAATTTTATTACTCTGAAGCTACTGGCAATTAATTAAACAAGGTATTAGCAAAGGAAATTCCATTCTTTTATTCATTTAATTAGCTACCTACCGGCAGATTAAAAGTCTGACTCTCCGAAGAGTTCTATCTGGCAAGTTTGGTTTATTTGAAACATACTGTGTGCATCTCCAAGGCGCCCGAAATTATTGTATTGTTTAATTTGTATTTTTTTATAGGAGAACACACCAACTTTACACATTTTTATTAAATTGGGCAAGCTCCCAACACATGTGACACTCATGTACAACCCATCCATTACATTTGTCGCTCTGCGAACAGGGACTTGAAGTAGCTTCCTTGTATCTTATAAATTATTATTGCATCTTATATTTTGTAGTATTGTTTACAGAACAAATTACATAGTTTCTGTAATACACTTTTTTTTGGAATGTTGTAATTTACAACTAAGTTTTCTTGATGTTTCCTAGTAAGTAAACAATATTTACTAACAACTTTATTGTACTATTAATAACAATATTTACTAATAACTTTACTGTAACTTTTATGGTTACAGCAATATCATTATACTCTTGCAAAATCAACATATTGTATGGTAAGACAGTTTTGTTTTGTATAAGTGACTCAACGGTGTAAAACTAAGTGCGGTGTTTCATATTAGATTTTAAACAAACTTTGGTTTAACTTAAGTAATACCTAATCATAGTTTTAAGTGATCTTAGCTTATCCTGTAAATTATTACTGCATCTTTTCACTTTGATATTTTTCATAAAAATCAACTTGTAGGTAACTTATAAAATATTTTTTCACTTTAACCTCAAATAGTTTACAACTTGTGATATTTTGCCCTGCTTTTCTTATCATATTGTTTATTCATAATGGATAAAGAAGATCAATCTCCTCTGCCTCTTGCTAAGGATAACATGGAATCTGATGGTGCATGCACAGTTCCTAATGTTGCACCTGTTGCTCCTGACATGATTAATTTGACAGAAGTACCACTTGCTTTTGATCATAATGACAGGATTGCACACTCTTCTTCAGCTTTTGCGATGCACGCTTTGCCTTCGTTTAATTCCATGAATGTTTTGGTTAATGAACATATTAAAAAGAATTTAGCTTCTGCAATTATTATTAAAAAGAATTTAGCTTCTGCATTATAGTACCACATAACGTGAATTACTTGCTATTTTAGCTTCAATAGAACATTTCAGACCTTATATTGAAGGAATGAAGTTTACTGTAATAACTGATCATGCTAGTTTAAAATGGCTTTTAGGTCTTAGCAATCCTAGTGGACGCTTAGCACGTTGGGCTGCTAGAATTTCTCAATTTACTTTTGATATAGTTCATAAAAAAGGATCTTTACATTTAGTTCCAGATGCTTTATCTCGTATTGAAGTAGCCGCTATAGAAATCTCTCAAAATAATTTAGTTTTGCCAGATGATGATATTTATGATCCATGGTATAAAAAAGTATTTATTAATTGTCAAAAGTCTCCTTGCAGATATAAGAACTTTAGAGTAGAAAGTAAAACCTTATATAAATTTTGTAAAAGTAAGTTTGATCCTAATAGTAATCTTAATTGGAAAATAGTTATTCCTAAAGAACATATTTTAGATACAATTCGTTCTAATCATGATGACATTAATTCTGGTCATCTTGGTATCCATAAAACTTTAAATAAATTAAAACAACACTATTTTTGGAAAGGGATGTTTAATGATGTTCAAAAATATATTCTAGCTTGTGATACTTGTAAAGCTTATAAACACACCACACAACCTCCTTTTGGTATTATGGTTAACCCTAAAAAAGTTGATCGACCTATGCTAATGCTTTCAGTGGATATTATAGGTATATTACCTAAAGCTTATTCTGGACATAAATATATTCTCTCGGTTGTTGATGTGTTCACTAAATACTGCTGGATTTTTCCTATGATAAATGCTACTACTAGAGTAATAAATAAACTTTTTGAAAAAGAAATATTTCTTAAATTTGGTTGTCCTAAAATAATTGTTTGTGATAATGGTACACAATTTACTTCTAAACATTTCGTAGAATTTTTGAAAGGTTATAATATCACAAAAATATTTTATAATACTTTATACACGCCTCAAAACAATACAGTTGAGAGATATAATAAAACTGTTGAAACTTGCATTGCTTGTTTTGTTAAAGATGATCATAGAACTTGGTCTAAATATTTACCTCATGTTCAACTAGCTTTGAATAATAGTGTGAATCTAGCCACAGATTTTACACCTAATTTTTTGACGTTTGGAAGGGAACTTATTTTTGATGCTTCTTTACATCGTTTAAGTGACTCTATAGATAATTTAGATGAACTGGAAGTTTCCCATAGAACTCACTATGCTGATTCTCTTAATTCACTTAGTGAAATTTTTGTTAAAGTTCAAACTCATTTATTAAAAGCTTATCAGCGTAATGCTCGCTATTATAATAAAGGTCGCAAAGTCATTTCTTTTGATGTGGGTGATGTTGTGTGGAGAAGGAGTTTTGTTCAATCTCATGCACCTACTTATTTTTCAGCAAAACTTGCTCCTAAGTTTATTAAATGTAAAATAATTGAAAAAATCTCTGATAATGTTTATAATCTGAAAGACCTTAATAAGGGTACCGCTGGTCGTTATCATGTTAAGGATATAATTAAATTTTAATTTGGTTTCCAAGTGTAAGTCTTGATTTTGATAATTTTGTTTGAAGGCCGCTTATGATAGTGTGATGTATGATGGGATGAATGATAGGTTATCAGCGGTTTGAATGAGAATGTATGTTAGTTAACTTCTTATAAATTTATTGAATTTGATTTCTTAACTTTCTAAAATACAACTTAGGACCTTTTAATAACTTTTCTACCCACACGAATACGTTTCTCATATCAAAGGATCTTATTCTTATTATTAATATTTTGTATATTATGTATCTTATTAATATTTTTATACATATCTTATTATTATTATTCTTTTATACAAGTCTTGTATGCGATTTTTATGTATACATTCTTGTATAAAATTTCTTAGTTGTTACCCACTGCTTGTGAACACTTTGTTTTCACTTGTAGAGGTTAACCTACTTTTTTTACGGATCTCGGTATATTTTTTTCCTTGATTTCGTTGTTTTTTTTGCTTCTGTGCTCGGAAGGTTGGTAGTGTTGTGCCGATCACAGGATGCATTTCTTGTTCTGCTATTGTGCTCGGGAAATTGGTGGAGTTGAGCCGATCACAATATGCATCTCTTGTTCTGCTATTGTGCTCGGGATATTGGTGGTGTTGAGCCGATCACAATATGCATCTCTTGTTCTGCTATTGTGCTCGGGATATTGGTGGTGTTGAGCCGATCACAATATGCATTTATTTTCGAAGGTGTTTGTGCTCGGAATATTGGTGGAGTTGTGCCGATCACAACATACTTCTTTATTTTTTGTATCTGTAGAGATGTGGAGATTTTAAACTGTGTCTCACAGTTATAATTTGTTCTTGCTAGTCAGTGGCGATGGTGCCTAACTGCACTCATAAAGACATTTTTGGATTATTCTCGTTAGACAGCGGCAATTGCGCCTAACTGTACTCAAATTAATATTTTTATCGTGTTATATACTTGTTAGTCGGTGGCTATGGTGCCTAACCGAACTCAAATTGGTATTTTTTTCTTTTGTTGTTTCTAGAGTTATACTGTATGTTAGTCGGTGGCTATGGTGCCTAACCGTACTCAATTCAGTATACTCTTGTTGTGCTCTTATACAATATTGATCAGCGACTATTTCGCTTGACTTATTTGTTTTTATATGCATGTTATTTTAAGAAATAGTCATAGAAACTATTTTTTTGTTTAGTTGTTGTTAGACTTAGCGGATATCTTCCTTGCGGTCTAATAATCCTATCTTTTATTTTTTTTGTTTTGTTGTATTTGGAATTTATATTTCCTATTTTTTGTATTTTTTTTTCTTTTGCCTTGTTTATTTTTTAGCATAAAAGAAATTGCTTTCTTTTATTTTTTCGGGGAGGGATGTAATGTAACGAGTTTAAAATATCGTTACATGCTTCTCGTCAGTTAGTCGATTTCGGAACGTTTTTTTTGCTGTCATCGATTGTGTTTGGTGGAAGCTGTCAACTTTGACGTGATCACTTTTGCGACGAACATTCCTGATGTAGTATTGAATTTTAACGACATTTTTTAATCGGGATAAATCCTGGGTATTGGCGGCCTATTGATGCCGTAAACTTCTAAAACTTTCCCTCAGGACGTGGTGACGTAGGAATAATCCTTCATTTCTTTGGTAAGATTGAATTCTTTCGGATTGATAAATTGGATAGCGTGACGAGTGCTCGATATCATACTAAATTATTGTTCCAGGCTTTTAAGTGATTTGTCGCCCGCCTGAATTTTGTGGTGCATTTAAATTTGCCATTTGTTGGAAAAGACGGTAAGTTATTATTACTCGTGGAACGCCACGCTTCCCAACGTTTGGGAATCCTGAACAATTTATTAATTCTCTGTAAATTTTGTTTCAGCCGGATTTTGACCGAACCTGGTCCCGACGTCTTTTTTTTTTTTTTTCTTCTCTTTTCTTTTCGATTTATTTTCTTTACTGGATATATTTCTACAAGGGATATTTTTATCCCTACCATCAACGCCACGATCCTAGAGGTTTTATTTAATCATTTCTTTTTTTTTTACTACCTACCTTTTTTTTATCAACAAAGATGCAATAGTAATGTAAGTTCCATAATAATAATATTGTAAATTCAATGATAATAATGTAAGTAATTATAACCTTTTTTTTTTTGTATTTAATTTCATAATTTTATTACTCTGAAGCTACTGGCAATTAATTAAACAAGGTATTAGCAAAGGAAATTCCATTCTTTTATTCATTTAATTAGCTACCTACCGGCAGATTAAAAGTCTGACTCTCCGAAGAGTTCTATCTGGCAAGTTTGGTTTATTTGAAACATACTGTGTGCATCTCCAAGGCGCCCGAAATTATTGTATTGTTTAATTTGTATTTTTTTATAGGAGAACACACCAACTTTACACATTTTTATTAAATTGGGCAAGCTCCCAACACATGTGACACTCATGTACAACCCATCCATTACAGTAGATTACCAAACTTGTCAAAATCAACAATTATGAAATCAATGATAGACCATTCTGACACTATTGTAATAGCAGACTTGAGGCCCTGGGCTTTTGTATCGCAGCAGTGAGGCACACTTGCTTGCTAATTTCTTAGATTGTACTTTACATATTTAATCTTCTGTGATGTAACCGATATTTTGTAATAATATAACTTAAAAGAGTGTCCATGAAGTTGTCAGTGTCAACAGCTTTCGAGTGGGCAGCCAGCTTCATCTTTCTTTGAAAATTCAAATGTGTATTCACTGGGTTCTTTCGTGCTTATTGTTTCATTTTCCTTGCATCTAGCAGATTTTTTACTTTATTTTAAGTTATAAGGGTTAAGGTCAAGTTTAAGAAAAAAATTTGCTAGATAGATGGTTTTAAACATTTTGAGTTAGAGTTTATCGATTGTTTCCTAGGATTCGGGCTGGATCGAGGGCTCGGAGCCTGAGAGCGCGCCGGGCGCGCCGGGCGGGCCGGGCGCGCGCGAGTGGGGCGTGCGCGTGGCGCTGGCGGGCGCGTCGCTGTCGCTGGTGGCGCGCGCGCCGCCGCACGAGCTGGTGCACGCGCGCCTGGAGCGCGTGCGCCTGGACGTGGCCGGCGCGCCCGGCGAGCTGGCGCTGGCGCTGCAGGTGGCGCACATGCAGTGGGACAACCAGGTAAGGAGTCAAGGGGCCGACGTACCGGTTATCGCGGAGGGCCCTAGAGAGCCACACATTGATAGAGTAATAACAATCATTAAAATGGAGTAATAAAAATATATAACGAAATCTATCATTTATTTGCGTAATTATGATACATAATTTTTTTAAAGATAATTTTTCATCATGGTTATTGTTTTCATGGTTTACGAGGGTGCTAAAGCCGATAGTGACATTAAAATGTAAATCCATTATGGCGGCTGAGAAATTTTTCATATTAATATTTTATCATGGGTATCATTTTCATAGATTTCGAAGGTGTGTTTTTCACGTGAAGAGTCGACCGACCTCTTGATGATGTCCCGAAATACTCGATGAGCATTACATGATATTACAAGAAGTTGTTCAATTAATTTTAATAATGCATTCTGTTAGATTCGCTGAAATTGGTTTTGTTACCTCACCACTCTACATGTAAATCTAAACGCGCAGCTGCTGGGCACCGCGAGCCCCGTGCTGCTGTACTGCCTGCCGGCCCGCGGGGCGGGCCAGCCGCCGGCGGCGCTCACCGCGGCCGTGGAGCTGCAGAAGGCGCCGGCTAAGAGATACAACGCGTACTTCTTCAAACACCTCGTGGTGGCGCTCAGACCGCTCGCCATCAGGCTGGAGGAAAGGTAAATATGACACGAGTCCTACGCGTGTTGTACTAACACAAAAATTAAATCAATTTTGAGAACACATATTTATAAAGGTACTGTAACAGTTTATTTATATCATATATTTTAGGTACCAATAGCCTTGGACTTACGCAGTCGCCAATTACAGGATAACTAGCATTCTCAGAAATAGGTGGTTAACACATAAAAATAATTATAATATTTCTCAACTCATAATTAATTTTCGAAAATTTGGTAGTGATATCTACCAAATTTTCGAGAGAGAGGAGATTTTTCAGAGGTCCTAAATTTTGTTTTGTTTACGAAGTTACATCATTATACATAGATAGATTAGATCACTTTAAAATCTACCTGAAGGGTACGTCTTCATTACACTATGGTGTGTCCGTTACGATTGTTCCGTTGCAAAAAGGAATCGTGCTATTCTAACTGTATAGTTGCATCTCTCCTTCACACTTGAACAAAGATGGATCTAATACATCCCTGTATATTCTCCATAGACTAATCCTGCAGCTGTGGGCGTGGGCGTGGCGCGACGAGGAGGGCGCGCGCGAGCAGCCGGACGAGGCGGACTACGAGACGCAGCGCGTGCTGAGCGAGCTCACCGCGCTGCACAGCACGCGGTACTACTTCGCGCTCATTAAGATCATACCCAGCCAGGTGAGCACATAACATACCCAGCCAGGTGAGCACATGGCATACCCAGCCAGGTGAGCACACGACATACCCAGCCAGGTGAGCACATGACATACCCAGCCAGGTGAGCACATGACATACCCAGCCAGGTGAGCACATGACATACCCAGCCAGGTGAGCACATGACATCACTAAAATCAGACCATCAAATTATAGCACAAATATTTTCCAACGCCATATAGGCTTAAGGTAATTCGCAACGGGCGTAAGAGTAGCGCAGATCACCGTTACACATATAAGCCGCGTAATGGTTCCCTTTTTGTTCAATGGTTTCGCTGTTTAACTTTAGCGCTTACAAAATATTTGTTTTGTTTTCATCTCGTTCAGCTAATGGCGTCCAACAAGGTCAGATTACATGTGTCTGTGAGCACTTCAGTTTTAACTTTCGCTAAAGTGCGTTTCATCAAAATAGTTCCTTTGCCGTAATGTTGGCTCCACTGTTAAACTTTAACAACAGATCTATTAGGTAGCGCCGTAGCATATTCTTATTCGTCCTACAACAGCAGTGCCATCATTACGTCATAGAAACTATTTGATGAAATGCACTTTCTCGCTTTGCGAGTGTCATCTCATAACCCACGTAATATGTATTTGACCCTTATCCAAGTACGTACGAGTTAGTCCCCAGTAAGATTTGGCTCGTCAGTATTCTCTCTCAATCAGTTGATATCAATTCTGGTAAATCTCTTGTACCGTTTTGAATTTCAATGTATCATGCTTTTGTTTCTAATAAAGCACTTCACTTAAAATAAGCCCGTCGTAATTTTAGATATGTAAAACATAATACTAAAGTATATAATAAATATGCTGTGTAATAAATAAACGGGTCGCTGCAGCGCTTTATTCTTCTTTCGCCTCCCCAGATCCGCCTCTCGATGTGTACAGCGAACAAGCTGGAAGGGTCGCTGAGTGTGCTGAAGCGGCGACTAGGATTGACATTCATCAAATTTGAAGACGCGACAGTCGAGCTTGAGCCATTCGTAAGAGCGCACGTGTTCGATACCGCTTCCTACCTCGGCAGGCAGATGTTAGCTCACTTCAAGGATGTAAGTACACGATTTTCTAGTGTTCTTTTAACAATTAATTTGTAATTTTGATATGCGAGTGTCTTCGGCGAATGTGATTTGCACAGGAATCCACATCTTTTATCGCTAGTGACTGTTGTTTGGTGACAGGTTATTTTGTAAGTAAATATGATCTACAGGAGTTAAAATGGCAAGCAGCGAAGATCCTGGGATCAGTAGACTTCTTGGGCAACCCGCTGGGCTTCGTGGCCGACGTGTCAGAGGGAGTCACTGGTCTACTGCTAGAAGGCAACGTGGGTGCTTTGCTCAAGAACGTCACCCACGGCATATCCAACTCCGCTGCTAAAGTTACAGGTAGGTGACAACACTAGGGAAATATTGAAGTAATACTTTGAGTACAATTGAAACTGGATTTGGACGCGTTGTAAATAGCATAATATTATTTTTGTAGTAGTTTTAATTATACCGCGACGCTTCAAACGAGGCTAACATAACGTCACAGCTTGGTGGCGTGTGGCACGCTCAGTTTCACTCAGATACGACGAAATATTAATTTTCAGGAATCCCGTTTGCCCGAATTTTCCCATTGTCGGTTTGTTGCTTTTGTCTCCATTACGATAAAAAAATAAAGAGGTTTGTTAATAGTAAGTACAATATATTATGTGAAACGTAATATGACATGTAACACGTTCAAAAACATACCGTCTAAATATATATATGCAATATCAAATGTAACACAACTAGGCGAACTCATCGTTTGTTACATTTAATATGAATGTACCTACCTTACGGATCGTAGCAGGTGGCGTTTCGTAGTAGCTCCCTCTCTCCATGAGAACAATGCCGTAAGTTTATGTAAAAGTTTTCGATGTGTAACATCTTTCCTCTCGCTCTCCCGCAACCTGTGGCAGTGATTTGTGAAAAGCAACGGAAGCGTGTAACAGGACGCCGGGGAAGCGCGCGCTATTTGATTTGACCAATCAGCGCGCGCGGTGGTAGAGTTTGCCGTCAGATGGTACCAACAACGGAGAATTCGTCAATATACAGACATTAACACGGTATATAATTATACCTGCCTGGCTTCGTTATGAGTTAACCTAACTAGTTATACAATTCATTATGCAAATAAACACTTCATTATGACCTAATCTCGCAGTGATGTGATTTTGATAATCTTCACTCGCATAACCTTAAAACTTGATCACAATATATCGAATTCACACACTCATTCAACAAAAATACACTTGATTACGATAACACAATATGTGTAGGCTTCCACTTGAAACAATAACTTCACCATAAAACCTTTTTGTTTACACAACGAAAAAATCTCCGCGGCCGACGCGCGCTAGCCGGTCGTAAAAACTGGTAGAAACTGGCGGCGTGGTACCGATGGACGCGATGGACTGAAAGTCATTTTAAATATTACCTGAATAATTTTTTTCGGGATTTAATCTTAATGTTGCTTTATTGGTTGGTATATTGCCTTGTGCTAGCTGTCATATGGCTATTAATTTATAATTTAAATTTTGTTTTGTGTTGCTTAATGTAAATTATTTTGATATATTTTACATAGAATCATTTTTTTCTAACTGAACAGACAGCTGTGCTGCTGGGGAGTTTGTTGTGTCACTTCTTCTTCCCAGCTAAAGCACTAGGAAGTGGTGAAGGGCGGGCGTTTTGGGGGACTGTCTTATGTAATTTTGATGTTCGAAAAGTGCTGATTCTCAGCCTAGTTTGACTAAATGACTTTTGAATTTTGCTTATTATCAAGGTGAGATTTCAGATGTTACACATCGTATGCGAGTACTGTAAGGCTCGCACGTTTTTTCTTCTTTGCAATAAATCGGCATAATTACAATAGAAACGATGATAGGTACAAAAGTTAATAACTGTGTCGAAGCTAACAACGCCCGTTTTTCCATTAATAATTCATCGATCCAGACTTAACCATGAAACGGGTACAGCTTAGCCAATAAGTTTGTCTGCGCACAGAGTCGCTGGGCGACGGGCTGGAGCGCGTGGTGGGCGACGAGGCGCACGAGGAGACGCGCCGGCGCATCCGCTCGGCCGCGCCCGGCGCGCACCTGGCCGCCGGCCTGCGCGGCCTGGGGCTCGGCCTGCTGGGTAGCGCACTCTTCCTATTCCTTACTCTTTTGTCAAATGATGAATTAAAAATGTATTTCTCACAAAACACAAGTTTTCCTACGGACAGTTATATAATATTGTTTTAAAATGTCGATGTCTAGTCCGCAACTATTTGTGACTCGTACAAAACTAATTGTTACTAGTCCAGAACTAGTAGTAACTAGTCGTGACTAGTGCAAAGCTGGTCGGAACCAGTAAACTTAAGGAAAAAAAAAACCTATAATGTGTCGTACAGAAGTAGTAAGCTAACCGCCGTCCCCCGCAGGCGGCATGACGTCGCTGGTGAAGCACAGCTACGAGGGCGCCACGGCCGAGGGGCTGGGCGGCTTCCTGGCCGGCGTGGGCAAGGGGCTGGTGGGGACCGTCACCAAGCCCGTCATCGGCGTGCTGGACCTGGCCGCAGAGACCGCGTCCGCGCTCAGGGACACCAGTCGCAGGTCGGTAGCAGCATGCTCAGAAACATCATTAAGACCACTCATTCAATTTTTTTAAATATGAAAGAGAAAGTCCTTAGGGCGATAGCGCCAGGGTAGCCCGCGTAATTCAAAATCTGTTACGTTATTTGCAGTTTGCAGGTTGTGATTATAATTAAGCCATTTCGAGAAAAAAATACCCTAAAAGAGATTGTTACTAAGCGGAAAAAAATGGTAAATTTTTAAATGCCACTAATATTTCACAACACTAAACGAACGTGACGAACTCCCGCTTTACTATCAACAATGACGACAACACCAATATTCTTTGTTCTTTTAGAGGGAATCGTTATTTCATTACTTATGGAGATATATAAAGTATAATACGCAAATGAAAGAATGTTTTAAGAACTTCCCAGTATCACTTTGGTGGCCCATAAATACAAATAATAATTACACTTTGGTCCGTAAGTTCTATGCCGCAACATTCAATAACATTAGGTATGGAATGACAGGGGTCGTCCGCCGACGAGGGGGTCTCGGGCCAAGGACGGAGGAAGATCCACTCCAGTCGGCGGGGGCGGCCCGGGGAAAGGTGGGTACAGGGCTCACCGACCAGGAGGCCGGCGAGCCGAGTGCGGCCAGCCCAGCTGAGGTGGAGAGGCCCTCTACGGAGGAAGAACACCACCCTGTAGGGACGTGCACTGTTGCGGCTCTTACAGAGTCGGCAGGCAGAAAGCCGGAGGTCGCTGGCGGCTCCAACTCTGAGCGAGCGGCCAGGTTTGCGGAGGCCGTGGCAGCCGCAATTAAGGTTTTGGTCTTGAAGAGGACTCAGTCCTCTAAAGACAAGGCCATGCCCGCGGCCATGGCCTCTATTTTGGCGGCAGCGGAGGCCTATCACCTCAGGCCTCCGTCGGATGGCATGTCTGAGATGCGGGCGAAGGTCGCCCGCTTGACAGCCGCCATGGAGCTTCTCCGAAAGGAAAATGAGGAGTTCCGAGCGGACCTGGCCGGGCTCCGGGGAGCCGGCCCCCGTGAGGTGCCACAGGGAAGGGAGCAGCATGGGCAGGGACGGCCCGTGCCTGCGGAGGACCGGGTTCTGAACCTGGTGAGGCAGGAGATGGCTTCTTTGCGGTCTCGTTTTTGGCGGCCTCATATGCCGTCACTGCAGCTGCCCCAGCCAATCCAGGTTCGTCGGGGCAGACCAAGGGTGGAGCGGCTACACAGGCGGCGAGGGCCCCAGCCGTGGCGGCGAAGACCCCGACTCTAACGGCGAAGGCCCCGGCCCTAGCGGCGAAACAGCCGACCCCGCCTCCTCCTAAAGCTGCACCGGCTGACGCCGAATGGCAAGTAGCCGGCAAGAAGAGGAAGGCGGGGGAGAAGAACAGGACGGCTCAAAGAAAGGTGAGGCGGCAGCGGCGCAAGGAGCAAAGCGTCGCGGCTAGGCTTCGCGCCCCGAAGTCCGCAGCTGTAGTGATAACACTACAGCCAGAGGCGGAAATGGAGTGCCAATAATGGCCCCATTTCGCCTTCTCCAGGCGAACATCAACCACTGCGCCGCAGCTCAGCATCTGTTGCTCCAGAGCATGGCGCAGTGGTCGATTAACATCGCCGTGGTCGCTGAGCCGTGCTTTGTCCCGCCCAGGGATGACTGGGTGGAGGACCTGAGCGGCTCAGTGGCCCTAATGTCGTCGGCCGCCGCCGGTACCCCGTCCCTCGAGGCTGTTAAGAGAGGACGGGGTTGCGTTGCAGCACGGTTCTGGGAGATTGTTGTGGTAAGGGCATACTTCTCCCAGAACCGAACTCTCGCCGAGTTCCACAACTCCCTTGCGGAGTTGAGAGTCGTCGTCGTCGGGTTCTGTTCCCTCCCCGTGCTCGTCCTCGGGGACTTCAATGCCAAGAATGTGGCTTGGGGTTCCCGGTATACGGACACAGGGGGCAGGATGGTGGAGGACTGGGCGCTGGAGACAGGCCTGGTCGTCCTTAACCGGGGTCCTGTCCCCACGTTTGTGCGGATGCGGGGTGAATCAGTGGTGGACATCTCGTTCGCCAGCCCCGCTCTGTCGCCACGTGTCATTGACTGGCGCGTCATGGAGGGGGTGGAGACGTATTCCAATCACCGGTACATCCGGTTTGACGTCTCCGCCCAGACTTCGAGCGCGCCGGTCTGACAGGCCTCGAGTGGTCCGCGGTGGGCGCTGAAGCAGCTGGACGGGGAGCTCCTCCTGGAAGCCTCGATCGTGCAGGCCTGGGTGTCATCACCGGACAGGCCTGCCGACATCGATGACGAGGCAGAGTGGTTCCGGGAGGCCATGTCCGAGATATGTGACGTGGCAATGCCCCGGGTCCAGCCCGGACGTGCTTCGCGCCAGGTGTACTGGTGGTCGCGACAGCTGACGACACTGCGCAATGCGTGCGTTGCTGCGCGACGCCGGTACACCAGGCACCGCAGGCTCCGTATTCGACCTCTGGATACGGAAGCCATTCAGGCGGAGCTGTACGAGGGGTACAGAGCGGCGAAGACCGCCCTCCAAGCAGAAATCCTGCGGGCCAGGGCACTGGCCCGCGAGGAGTCGCTGGAGACTCTGAACAGTCAGACCCGTGGGGACGCCCATGCAAGATGGTGCGGGAGAAACTCCGCCCATGGGCTCCCCCGCTGACGCAGAGTCTCCGGCCGCAGCTTGTGGAGGACGTGGTGAGAGCTCTGTTCCCTTCGAGAGGGGAACATGCCTCCCCGCCCATGGCTCCGCCTACTGTGGTGCCCGATGCGGACCACACCGCCGAAGACGACGACGATGCTCTGGAGGTGACCGAGGTAGAGATGAGGGTGGCGGTACGTAGGCTGAATGCCAGAAATACCGCCCCAGGACCCGACGGCTTACCTGGGAAAGCCTGGGTCCTGGCCTCAGAGGCCCTCGGGCCTCGACTAAGGGGGCTCCTAAGCGCATGCTTGGAGAGGGGCCAGTTCCCGCTTCGTTGGAAGACAGGGAAACTGGTCCTCATCAAGAAGCCGGGGCGCCCTGCGGACTCTCCGTCCGCTTACCGGCCCATCGTGCTGCTTGACGAGGTGGGCAAGCTCTTTGAAAGAGTCATTGCAGACTGCCTCGTCGGGTGGCTGGTGCAGGTAGGGCCGGATTTGGCGGAGAGCCAGTTTGGTTTCCGCAGGGGGCGCTCCACGGTGGGCGCCATCATGCGCGTGCGAGCCCTCACGACGGGGGATGCGGTGGCTCGGGGTGATGTCGTCTTGGCGGTGTCTCTAGACATCGCCAACGCCTTCAATACCCTGCCCTGGAGTTGCATCAGGGAGGCACTCCGGTATCACCGGATGCGACCTACCTCTGTCGTGTGGTCGAGACCTATTTGGCGGACAGGGCCATCATCTACACCGGGTCACCAGAGAGAGTGGAACCGGCGAGAGATGTCGTGCGGTGTCCCACAGGGATCGGTCCTGGGGCCGCATCTGTGGGACATCGGATACGACTGGGTACTGCGCGCCGACCTCCCCAGTGGCGTCAGCGTCGTCTGTTACGCTGACGACACGTTGGTCCTGGCGCATCGCCGGGGCTTGACTCCGATTCCGCGAGAAATCGCGGCACAGCGGACAGAGCTCCGACGGGATCTCATGGCGTCATGGAGAGTGCGATTGTCGCAACCCAGTGCTGGGCACGCCACTATTGCGGCGATAAGTCCCCTCTTTGAGGAGTGGCTGGAGAGGCGCCACGGCGTCCTCACCTTCCGTCTGACGCAGGTCCTCACCGGACACGGCTGTTTCAGATAAGGCGGGAGGAAACGCCCAGGTGTCATCACTGCGTGGATCGCCCGGAGGACACGTTGGAGCAGACGGTGGAGGTATGCCCGTCTTGGGCAGAGCACCGCCGTGTCCTCGTGCAGGCGATCGGTGGCGGGGATTTCTCGCGTCCGGCCCTGGTCCAGGCTATGGTACGGAGCGAGAGGGCAAGGGAGGACTTCACCTCCTTCTGCGAAGCAGTAATGCTCGCGAAGGAAGAGGCGGACCGCGTGAGGGAGAGGCAAATTTCGCGCCCTCACGCCCCTAGCCGCCGCAGGAGGATACGCCCTGGGCGTCGGGAATCGATTGCCGATTCCCGGCCACCGTAGGCGCGGGCTTGCGGACGGTGAGCAATGGGTAGCTCGCCGTCCGGTAAGGACCAGGCCCGGGTCGACGGCGCGTTGCGTTCCACGCGCGCCTCTAAGAGATGTCAGCAAGTGAAGGGGTCCGATGAGACCATTGCCTGCCGGTGTTGCGGGATTAGTCCGAAAGGGATACCGTGGCCCCCTGGCATTGCACAGGCAACAGAAGGAACACAGGTGGGTTTTAGTCAGTAAGAGTCTGACACGCCCTCCCGCTCCACCCAGAGCGGGAGAAGTCATTTGATGATATCCCACCCAAGAAAAAAAAAAAAAAAAAGGGATGGAATGCAGACATAAAAAAAAAACAGGCAACCCTGCACATTCACAAGCTCCTGTACCAAACTATCATATTGCAGTTAATGAAATAAGCTTTGGCCCGTTTTTCCCCTCAAATATTGGTCGGCTCGCCCGCAGGTCGGACCGCTGGGTGCCGCTGCGCGTGCGCGGGCCGCGCGGCGTGGCCGGCGGCGGGCTGCTGCCGCGCTACTGCGCCGCGCAGGCGGCGGGCGCGGCGCTGCTGTACGCGCTCAACCGCACGGACTACTCCGAGCGCTTCCTGGCCTACCGCGCCGTGCGCGACACGCCGCACGACATCCGCGCGCTGCTGTCGGACTGCTACGTGCGCGTCATCACCTGCAAGCACCAGGCGCCGCAGGTCGTGCTGGAGACGCACCTCAGGTACGGGCCATAACTTGATGAGTGTTTTTGTTCTTGTTGGTAGACGTCGTCTGTGATGGAGATTCATGAAGATAGTATTAATATCGGTTGCTTCTTGGCAGAAGAAATAGAACATAAAACTAAACATAGAATGTGGGTTCATGAAATAAACTTGATGGCACCTAGAACCAATGTTTGGAGAATATCTGTGCAGCGGTGGTTCAATCAAATCAAAATAATATTCTTTATTGGCATAACAGAGACTTGTTTGAAACCTCTGACTCCTGAACTAGGTGTACCTATATGCTAAGAGTCAGAAACTAGGTGTACCTGTATGTCTGTATGTACGGAGTCGGTCAATTAATCCATGTGCCGTCACGCACAGCATTTTTTGTTTGCGGGCGGTACCGACAGTGGACGCAATGCTCTATGACTTCGTACAAAGCAAACTAAAATCCGTTGCGTGCCGTGCGTGCGTTGTGGCCGGTGCGGATCATCGCCTTAAGGCCGTCCGCTGTGTGTGTTACACGGAAATACGTGACGGATTCGGTTTTCTACTTTTTCGAAAGACATCCGCGCTACATTTGACAGATCCCCGAACGTCCGTCGCGGATCGTCCGTCGCGGATATCCGTCATCGCAGCAGACCGACTAAACATCTTTGAGCGAATCTTTTAGTAATGAACTCGTTGTCCTCCAGCAACCTGGTGTCGTGCACGGTGGTGTCGGTGGACGGCGCCTACTTCGTGGAGCTGGGCGTGCGCGGCGGCGGCGGCGCCGAGGGCGTGCGCAGGCCGCGCGTGCAGTGCGACAGCGCCGAGCTGGCCGCCTGGGTGGCGCGCCACGCCGCCTACGCGCGCCAGCTGTACCACGAGCACGTGCACACGCTGCTGCCCAGCGCCGACCTGTAGCCCTGCACACGCTGCACACCCTGCGGGGCCGCGCGTGCAGTGCGACAGCGCCGAGCTGGCCGCCTGGGTGGCGCGCCACGCCGCCTACGCGCGCCAGCTGTACCACGAGCACGTGCACACGCTGCTGCCCAGCGCCGACCTGTAGCCCTGCACACGCTGCACACCCTGCGGGGCCGCGCGCGAGCTGTAGCACGACTACGGCGAGGGTAGGAACACATTCCATACAGCGTCGAGGACTAAACTGAAGAGAGCTCTTGAACCAGGCGTCATTTTTGCCTCGATAGGGTATATTTTTTTAAGAACGTTGCCCCACTCTATTATGTATCTTGTATCGTGAATTCCACTGGCGAAACATTCACTTATAACATGTTGAAATGTCTAGTTCCTGTCAAACATTGTATGGAACATTGACAGAAAATAGAGATTTCAACGTTGTTATGTGAATGTTTCGCCAGTGCAAACGCTCAGTAAGCAACAAATTAAATTTTTATACTCGTTCTTACGATGTTATGTCTACGAAGCGAATACTCACAGCGCAGCGTCGATATTCGTCTTGATGTGTGACAAATTGATTTATGAGTAAAATATTTTGTCTTCAACACAGAACTAGCAACAATGTAACTATTTGCGAACGATGCGATCGATTCTAAAAACATCTCGGATTTATGAATAAACAGATACTAATACCTGTTTGACATTGCATGACATGATAATTGAATGGTAATTATTTGTGTAATCTTAACTAAGATTCACGAACGACATATTTCAATAATATGAAGAAAAAAAATTTCTGTCTGTGTATTACAGCAAATGATTCTTTAAACTATGACTTTAAAATATAGAAAATACATGCACAAATATATCAATGTGTGTGTTTCTCCCCGTCTATAAATGTATTCCACTTAGTTGAAATTCCATTTGGACCGAAGCCCTAACAAAACTGTATTAGACTGACGACTTCCTGAAGTTAATCATTATATTATTACGTAGTGGAGATATCGATAAGTATTTGTAAGTATTATTGTAAAAGACACTGCGAGGCAACTATAATATTGTAGTCTTACGTTATATGATACTCTTTTAATAATAAGGAATATGCACGTAATTCAATACTTATCCATTATTTAAATATAAATTGTATAGGAGTCAAGAAACAAATCAGTATCGTGATAAATGACATCACATCATGCCCGCGACAGAAAGGGACGTTTGAACTGTTGTAGAAAATTGTTGGTTTCATTTTTTTGTTGAGCAACAAACTGTAGTTGAATTAAACTTTTAATACTTTTCATGGGCTTATATTCTTATTGGGTTTATATATTTAATTGATTTAGTGATAAATACAATTATATGCATATTCCTTATTACGAATCTACAACATATGATATTATAACATCCTTATTGACATCACAATATTCCCCAACAAGTTGACAGTCCGTTCACACGATATCGACTGCTATTTCTAACGACTCTCAAATAATCATTAGCACGATGAAAATCATTTAAAAATGATTCCGAAAGTGGACTGTTTATTGATAAATATAATTCGACTTTAAGAAATATTGATAATATCTGGACTATGCAGGTATTTCCTTTTTGTGATATTTATATGCAATCATTTACTAATCCTGCTTTACCGAATCAGTATACACGGACTGTATAATAGTCGTTTTATAACAAATTTCTATACGTAACACAGCACAATACTGATTTATTTAAAACTAAACTCTTAATGGTGATATAATCATAGACTATCAAATATATCATAGTACTTAGGATTAGAATTCCAATTTTGTTCATTCTTAAACTTGGAATTGACCAGGTGATGTAGAAATTAAGCTATGCAATATGAAACTGCTTCAATATATGAAGCAATATTACTACACTGCCGACAGCATAGATGTTACTCACATTACCTGCTTAGTTCTAAGTTATTTCAAAATAACGCAGCAACTTCGTTGTGATTTTTTAGTAGTTAGGATAAGTAAGAGGCGAGATCGTCAAATTTAAAATTGCAGAGATCTCCACTAAAATATCTATACAAACATTGAAATGTGTACGCAACAACAACAACAAGCAGTGGAGGGGGTGCAATTTTAAATTGGACGATCTCTACTGCGTCGAAAATGCCCAGCAGAAAATGCTGCTTACCTAATATTAGAAACACCCGGGCAATGTCCGCTGTTAATGTGTTGTATATTCTTATGTATATGATATGCGACGTGACGCTCTCGTGTCGAACTACTTCATGTGTGATACTTGTATGAGTCTGTATGGGTGACTTACTGTGACCTTGATTTAGTGTTAAATGAGAGAATTTTTTTAACGCGTTCTAGCAGGGAAACCAGCTGTTAACGGCACTATCAAAATCAAGACAATAAAGAAAGAATACGAAGGGAATCTAAGGATACTCTTACCAATGTCAACCCACAGTCGTAGACTGTCGAGTCGGGTGCTCGGGGCAGAGCGCGTTAAGGACATTCCTCCAATATAATTTAATATAACTCCAGATTAATATATTTTGTGTACGTATGGGAGTAGAGTTGATGAGTCTAGAATGATCAAAATTATCTTAGGCTGTGATATAAACCTACGACAAGTCGACATAAGAGCCAAACTTCGGAACCGGCCAACACTTCCTTTTCGCATACATTCCATTGCGGGTTCCTTGACGTGTCGATTCCATGACTTCGCAGTGCGAGAGGAATGTAATGGAGGTTGTACTACATTACGGGTTAGACCGCGTTTCCCCCCTGTGAAGTGTTGCCAGTTTCTGCAATAAAATGGCTGTTCTACTGTAGAGTCATGAAAAACGAAAGTTGTGGATGATTATGTTTTGTAATGGTGAAAGTGCTGATAAATTAACGCAACGATAGAAAATTGTATTTCACAATCCAGGCGTTTTTTTTTTTCTTCAATATTATTGGAATCGATTCTGATAATATTGTGGCGGCGTCTACGTCGACATATAAAAAAATGCCTGAATTGTTATAGTTTGAGGGCAAGAGCTAGTCACCTCCTGAGGTATGTGGGCGGTGAGACGGGGGAGGGCGCGATTGACAAGACGTTGAACTAGACGCACATCAGATATTTAAGGGCAGATAAATCTTGGATAACTAGTCAGAAAATGTCTTCATTAATGTCATGGGTTATTATAACAATATATTTTTTTATTTCCTGGCTAGACAAAAATAAACGCATACATAAAATTAGTATTAGTCTTTATTAAATTTGATTATTTACGATAAAAAACAGTTGCAAATTAACATTTCTCATTAAGCAAATAAAAAAATATTTTCAGTATCACCATTAATGTTCATATCATATTTGTGTTCTATACTTTCCTTGTCACCCTTTCGTTTGAGAAAAAAACTGCACATTGTAAATAACATTTTCCCATCTCGTGTAATTGGCATCTTAGAATATTTTTTGTCTCATGTGTGTTTGGGACAAACTGGCGCGAACAACTAAGTCGTCGACGGCAGACTGAGTGCTACTCGCGAGCCACCAGCCCGCTCGCACACCTCAGGTGACTAGCACTTGCGCTAGAACTATAATTAATAAAATGTTGAAAGAAAATTGGAAGAAAACTGTTGCCAGTAATAATTTAATTAATATCGTCTTAAAATAATGTGAATCGGCTTTGAAAGACGTCGAAAGTTAATAGTGAGAAGCGATTATAATAATTTGGTTTGTTTATCTGTTTGCGTGACTTGTGTCTGCAGGCTATGACTTCTTTAGAGATTGCTCATTATTTTATAAGTGAAGTCGTTTTTTCTGACGTTACATCGCAACAGCGCTCCGGAGGCCCGTTTACGTTTTGAGTTGTTCGACTAGGATCAGTGCAAGTACTTAACGTAATCAAAGTAAGTTACATTTACACTAACACTTCTAATTTACAGATTTTTTAAATAAAAATCAAAGTGTAAAATCGTTTTCAGATATGCGTTTTTGAATTAGGTTATTGAAAAACATGTGAAAATAGCTTAGTGAAACTGCACGCTTATTACATTGTAATGCTTCAAGTGTGCTTATCGCGAATGAGATAGAACACGATTAATTATTAGTTAAAATAATTATACCATTTGACAATGCAATTTGCATATTTTATCTTTTAGGTACATGGAATGTACGAACATTTTAATTTTATTGGTTTTAAAAATGCATATGTGACGTCAGAGTTAATTTTAGTCGTAATTAGTTTAGATAACATTACCAAAGTGCGGCTTACACTATAAGTGGAGAAGGTTTCTGTTTGTGTTTATTTATTTATCACAAGTATGACAGTAATAGAAGTTAACACCTATTTATTTAATACCAACTGTTCTGGTTTAGTTTCTTATAAATAAAAAAACTTCACATATATTTTGTTTTATTGTGTTACAAACTGATACAGATGTCATGATTGAGAACTAAATAGTTTTTGCATGATTTTTGTTCCTATTATGAGTCTATGTTACTTGAATTAGCAACGAAAACAACAATATTACAGAAACGTTAAACACAAACAGGAGTTTATTCGAGCGGTAGGTACTATTTTTGTTTTTGCCGGAACTTGCCTGGACTCCCAAACATATACACTCGAAAAAATCAGCCTGTTACTCCTGGGAATCGACTACAAGACCTTGCAACAAGGAAAAAAAACAAGTACTAGTAGATACTTCACATTCTGAATTAGTCACTAGCAACTGTGAATCACAGCAATAAGTGTTCACATAACATCATAATTAGATGTTCGGCGACCTCGACATAAGTAGTAATTAAACTAGAAGCTCTCAAACAATAACAAAGCGTCCTCGTCAGATAGCGCGCAATCTCAGTGACATTCACTCGCAGACCGCCACAGCCGCGCCGCGGTCGCTCGCCGCCACTCATAGATTAATATACGCCGCCACTGGCCCGCTCACCTCCGACACAATCACTGAGGTCACCAGAAGTCAACAAAAACTCACAGTTGAACCCCCGCACTACATACTAACGTACGTATTACAATACTTTGAGTAAGGTTAGAATGCTCGTAAACATATTGTTCGCGTGGTCGCTTGTTGTGGTAGTGAACGCGGCGACCTTGAATGCGCCGAGGTGAGTAAAAGCAATGACACTATGTTTCCTGTCAAGTCAATCGAAACCTGATAGTGTCCAACTTCAAAACGTAATGTTTGCGAAATGTATTTATGTATTACGAATCACAGCTGTTCAATAGATAAGCCTAGTCTTTTGCAGATTTTCACTGAGCGATAACACCGCGGTGGAGTGAGCTGAAGCGGCGCTGATACCAATATTTTACTAACAGGCAATCTACAGCCGGCTCGCTTATTGTTTCAGCATGACGTCTGTCGACTACAAAAAAGTCCCGATACAGGAGAAAGCTTTATTCCAACCGCCGTTGCAGGAAATAGTGGACGGTAAGTTATTCTTTCTATCTACTCTGGCCATAGCTATCCACTTCCTTCCTAATGCCTACTCACCAATAGCCCTGATACATAATTCGCTTTTTATATTTTGAGATTTGAGCATAAGAATTACCGACAAAATATATGTAGACGTCACGCTGGGCTTGCTTAATGACAAAAGTCGCTGACCTAGCATCTTTCCGGACGTCCACCTTATGACTTGGTCATGGTAGCGATGATTACTACAATACACTATAATTGTATATATTAAAAACAACGTATTATCTGCAGTGCTGTCTGTGGGACTGACCAGCACGTTCGAGTCGGTCGACGTGTCCGCGGTTGACTCTCCGGACCTCACCAAGTCGCCATACAACCTCACATCACCAGGTATAATGATCAAACAACATAGTTTTTTGGGTTCCGTACCTCAAAGGGAAAAAACGGAACACTTATAGGATCACTCGTGTGTCTGTCTGGCTGTCTGTCCGTCACAGCCAATTTGCTCCGAATCTACTGGACCGAATTGAGTTGGAATTTGGTACACATGTATTTGTCTGTGACCCAAACACATGTAACGTATTTTTTTTTTTTTTTCAATAAAACTTGTGGGTCAAACTAGAAAATTTAAAAAAAAGTTTTTATATTGTACCGTGTGATATATCAAATGAAAGGGCTTGTTGCGAGGAGGAAATAAATACTTATGAATAGAAGATATTTATGAATATTGACCATTCCCCCCATATCTCTGAAAGCACTGAGCCAAAAATTTTGAAAAAATACAGAGAATATTTACTCATAGATTACAGGAAAGCCTATAAGAAGTCTATGATCCTAAAATAGCATGGTAAATCTCTCAATATTTTGCGTAAATAATTCGCAGTTTTAATGTATTGGAGAACATATTTTTCAACAACAATGTTAAGTTTGTTCTTGAGATAAATTCATCACAACTACGGAACCCTTCATTGTGCGTGGTCCAACACGCACTTGACCGGTTTTTGTAACAGAAATTATGTTTATTGTGTTGGCTGAAAAAAAAAAAACACGATCAACTAACAATCGACTTGCATGAAATTGTTGAAGTTATGCCACATGGTAGGTGAGCAAAGGAGCAAAGCATACAATTCTTATGACTTTCATTTGCCACGGGAATGTTTTCCTCTTCAAATTCACATGACGATATTCTTTAGACTAGTGCCAGTGAGTGAATAAGTTACATAAATTGTAGGTACCTATGAATGATGACGGCTATGAAACAATTATATAATAATCATTTGACCTATTCATTGTTGATACAAATCTTATGCTATCTAAAGTAAATAAGTGATAATGAGGGACAATATTTTGCTACAGTTATCTATCAGATGAGTTACCTACTGAATATAACTCTCGTTACAGCATATATTAGACTTTTTTCTCACAAAAGATCCCATTAAGTTTTTTTTTTAATCATTTAATAAAAAAAATGTGGGTTTGATTCCCAGATCGAAAAACGTTACGTTTTCTCATAAATAAAACTTTTACTCGGTACCCATGATTAGCAAATTTATTACGTAGTCTTATTTATTCAGGTCTGACTGGTAATGCAAAGCTCATCGAGATCGGCGGCCCGCCATACTTGCTGCCGCTGGTGCAGCGCAACAAGCTCTACGACCTGGCGGGCCTCGCGCGCCACCTGCGCCGCGACCCCGCGCTCGTGGCCGGCGCCGGCGCGGGGCCCTGGCCGCACCGGGGGGTCAACTGCGAGGTTCGTTGCGGTCGATCACAAACGTACCTAGGCAAACAATACAAGTGAAAATTCAGTGAAAATGCTGCTTAATCGATAACAACAAAATTAGGTATCTATCGGCATAGATAGGAATGACCCGGGCAAGGTGTACCTACTTCACGCAGGATGCAATTAATACACTATTTATGAAACCAAATACAACTACATCAAAGTTGACAGAACGAATGCCTATAAAAAAAACTCATTTCAAAACCAACAAAGATGAAAACTGAACTTTTATAATTTCTTTTTCAATTTTAGGGTATAATAAACTTGAGCATCCGCAACGGCACAATAGACCAGGGTACCCGGATAGTGTCCATAGAGCCGGAAGGAGCCGCCAAAGGAAAGAGCGGCTACCTGCAGCAACGACTACCCAACACCGAGACCAGGACAGCACTGCTGGGGAACTACCTGCTCAGCGAGGGAAAACCTGGCAAGGTTTGTGACTTACTGTTCGATGCCAGTAAGTTTCTGAGGAGGCATTTGACTGAAGGGTCCATGAATAATAGTCCTGAACATATATGCTGCTTTCGAGCCCCATTAGCATGCAGAAAACAATAGTTACTTGCTCTCTACACAATGAGATAACGGGTCCCCGCATAAAAGGGGCGCACCCAAGGACTCAATTCTTGGTCCTTTTCTTTCTTACTTAGCAAATAATCATGCTATTTGTAGATCCCATGTGACATGATAAAAACAAACTATTTTCATTGCAGGTGATCAAAGTAGTAGCTAAGAAACGCATCGGTCCGGCAAACTTCATCACGGCCATCAGAGAGACGCTCAGGAAACATTATGGTGACAAAATTGTCGGTGAGTAATAGGGTCGATGACGATAAATAGGGATGTTTCTTGCCGATAACTAGCATTCCAACTCCACACAAGCTGCATCTAACTCACGAGGCAGCCCGGATCAACACTGAGAATAATTGCAAGCGAAGGAGGAGGCTTGCACCCAGTATCGGGGAAACGAACGCTGACAACGTAGAAGGTTGCACTTTACATAATTCTCGTCGTCGTCAGGTCTCGGCGGCATGTTCATGCTGCGCTCTGGCAAGGTGAAGTTCCACGTGATGCCGGACTTCTCCAGCTCGCGGCTGTGCACGGACGCCGACGTGGACGGCTGGCTGCACTTCTTCGAGATGCGCGCCCCCATCACACATGTCGGCACCCTCGTTACTGGAGACCATGTTAGTATTTCAACCAGTTAATGCACCCACCTAACGTTGCATGGCTAAAACAGTGATGGTACGTGGACGTGAGAATAAAACGAGGACCATACATCTTCGAACATTTGAACACTTGTTTGAAGACTGCAAGACAGATGGCTAAATAATTTCAATCTTTGCACACATGCTCATCCATCAGTACCACAATTATTTAACTTTGTAGCTACATATTTTCTGCGTTTGAAAGAAAGCTAGAAAGCTATTGAAAGACCGTCTTTTGTCCGTCTGATAGGTATGTGCTTTGAGTAATAATAGCACAACTATTCCTGGCCTGTCAAACCCGAACTTAGAACCGTTCCTGTCTTAGCAGCTGCACATGTTTTATCACGAAGCCGCCTTCTCCCCAGGGTCTGGACCTGCGCGTGCAGCACTTCCACGGCTTCAGCGAGCACGGCGACGGCGGGCACTACCACTACGACACCACGCCCGACGACGTGCACTACGAGGGGTACTTTGCGCTCGCCTCGTCCATCATCCGGGTGGACGCGCCGGAAGAGACCCACGTCGTTGGACGAGACTAGAGGCAGCACCAAACCTAAACAACAAAGTGACGAGGGTCATTCGAATAGCAAACTAAGTAAACGATCGTTAAGGATGAAGTTTAAAATCCTCAAATAAAGACTGGTCATATTATTAATAATTCATATTGCTCAATTGATGAACGGATCGCGACGACTGATTGAGCGACGACCTCATTACTAGTTTGATTGTACTTATTTATCGATGTTTTTATGTTTTTAAAGATCAAAATGGTGCTTT
The DNA here is from genome assembly GCA_963853775.1 of Xanthia togata. Classification (NCBI taxonomy): domain Eukaryota; kingdom Metazoa; phylum Arthropoda; class Insecta; order Lepidoptera; family Noctuidae; genus Xanthia; species Xanthia togata. The sequence goes on along the minus strand of OY970802.1, from coordinate 1,263,298 downwards.
GCTTACTTACATGTTTAAAATATATAATGATTTGTAAATTAAATAACTATTAAGGCTGTGAAGGTGTATCATTACCGTTAGTTTAAGGTTTTGGTACAGAATTCGATGTTTGGCGAGTGATGGTTTCACTAGCTCCAAAAGACTCCGTCAATAAGCGCCACTTATGGGGCAACAGAAGCAAATTATGTAATATTTCTTTGTAACATGAGATATACATAAAGTGCAAGTCGATACCCATATAACTGCGAAATTCCGTACTTATAAATAAAATGACTCATACCTAACGTTACTCGTGAGAGCGACGAAGCGACGAACGCAAATACATGAGTAGAGTGGGTGGATGTGGAGTCCATCCATACAATACGATCCTACCAGCTTCCCTTCGGAGGTTGGCATCAGCAACTCTACCGTTACACTACGGGTATTTAATTCACCATAACATCCAAAGAAAAAAAAACGCCGAAAATAACAAAAATTCAAAGTGCGAGTTGGACCACGCACAATGAAGGGTTCTGTAGTTGGGATAAAATTATCGTAAGAACATGTAACACTTAACAAAATCATGTTCACACATACATTTCAACTGCAAAATTAAGTTTGTACGCACAATATTAAGAGATTTACCATGTTATTTTAATACCATAGACTTATGTATAGGTTTTCCTGTAATCTATAAGTACCTATAGAAATATAAAATTTATTCCAAAATTTTTGGCTCAGTAGTTTCGGGAATCAAGGGGATCAATTGTCATTTCTATTGTCTATTACTTATTGTCTTAAATAACCTTAAAACTATGTATTAAAATTAAAAAAAAAAAAAATTGTTTGGGCTCCTTTTCATTTGATATGTCACACGGTACAGTTTAAAAACTTTTATTTTTATTTTCGTGTTTACCCCCCAAGTGACCCCCATATTCAAAATTCATTTATTTACCTTGCACGTGTTATTTTTGCATAAGGAAGTACAGACCCAATTTTTTTTCTAAAATAACCCCGCGCCAAAACATCATAATCGGGAACAAAAAATTCATACTAGCGATCCCGTCATGACGTCACTAGGTCACGTCACGTGACACGCTTGATATGGACGAGAGCAAAAACCTTTTTTTCAAGCGGTTTTTTTTTTTTTACTTGCGCATCTCGTAGCTCACCTCTGAGGTGATGACTACTTAACCGGACTTTCCTGTGGCTGCCTTAAGTTACTACACTCAAAGCCTCCAGCCAGGGGCAAAAACTATTCTAATTAAAACTAGGCGAGCGCTCGCTAAGGGCACCCCCAGCAAGTTGGGACAAGCTGGATCAAGGATAATTCATTATTATTAATCGGGGAATTTAAAGCTACTGGCTCAGCATCGACGGGGGTGGCGCATCAGCGAGCAAGGGTCGGGGGGGGGGGGGGGTGGTACAGCAGGTTACGATAGAGACAGATATAGAAAATATGCGTCAGCGAGAACGACATCGAAGAGTATTGCACTTTTTATTTATTTATATGTTGTTTTCATCTGTTTATCTGGATTTTATTCGATTCTTTGTATTCTTATAATAATTTAAGAATGATTTAGTTGAGTTTATTTAGTTAAAACATTGAACGTCGACGTTTGTGACTACCATAACATATTGATTCATATTGTCTCCAGATTTGCCTCTACAAAGGTTTTCATGTGTGTGTCGTACATGGTTATAAAATAAAATGACTGTAAAGGCTTTACCGTGTATTCAACTTATCTATGTGTTACAATTTTATTGAAATGATTGCAATTTTCGTTTAAATATTTACACGGAACTTGTTTTATAATTATGTATGAAAATTTACCATAATTATGGTACAACGGACGTCGGCTATGTTATAAAATTGCAAAAAAATACAGCCCTCGTTTGTATGAGAAAAAAATACATAAATAAAATGGGATCGCTAAGCATATTAGCAAGTTTTATTATTTCGTCAAGTTACGAAGGCAATATAAAACTACAGGAATTCAAAAGCTATTTACATCCCAAGTATTCGCCCCAAGTGTATTGTTCTATACCCTGTACTCCTGTTATTGTTGTTCCACTAGAACGCTCAGATTGATCCAGGGCGGTGCATGGCTGCCGAAACACGAACATCGTTCGCCCGCAATCTACTTGCACTTTCAGATTATTAGCGGCTGCTCAACAGACGCGCGTTGTACCATACGAGTGATGACGGTTTCTCGCCGTTGTCTGTGGGCATACATTCACAGAGACTGGCTCTCAGCTACATAGAAAAATAAAGTACATAATATATTATATACAGTTACATGACGGCCACGATCACACGGCGCGATTATTATATCACGTCAGATTGTTACAACCGGCGGGCGGGAGGTTCCACATTTATGTTAAAACGTTCTAGGGAAACCTCCGCACCAGCTTTGCTTTTTACAAACCTTGAATATTTCATGGAAATAGGAGAACTTTTAAATATGGGTGACGCTGCTAAACAGGTCTATGATTAAAAAATACAATAGACGACTACTTAAATATAACGTGTAAATACATAACGTGTAAATAATACATTTTGGAACTCAGTCGTGCAGCGCCATCTAACTTAATAAAACTGGGATCTATCGTATTGGCTTAAAACCTTTCAGGTCTTTTACAATATTGTAATATACAACACAAATATAACTCATTATTTTCTAGAATATAAACAAAAATCAAAATCAACAATTTTCTAGAGATAAAATATCAAAGGACCAAAATCTTCCAAAATGCGTTATTTATAGATAAAACATTAACTTACTGAATGATACATGAAGAGCGACATTCATTGTTCGTGTTGTTTAAATAAAAGTGTACATAATACTAACATCACTAATAGCATGTCTTACGACAGTCACACATTTGATGCCTCGTCGTCTCCAGTCGTACGACAACGCACTAACACTGCTCTTGAAGCATTACACAGCCTGCACTTGCTAGCATACTAACAACAATTTAAAAATAATTAAAATTATAGGCGATTGTAGTCGACCGCATAAAGTGAAATTATTAATATCGTTTTTAAAATTAATTATCTTTTGATTTGAAAAAATTAATATCATTTGCGAAACCAACTTTTCTCCGGCGCTGAAAGTGATATTATGAGGCTTGCTCAAATTAAATATTCTGCGCAAATTAGTATTAATAGCACATATCCTCGTAAGCTGAGCACAGAGCATATTGATGGTCGTCTGCTAGCCTACCAGATGCAGATAACCAACAGGCCTTAGTTCTCCTCCAGAAATGATAACTGTGCCAACTTGTGATGCTTTTCAGTATGCGGCCGACTGCAGTCCGAGTTATGAACATAAAATTTTGAGCTAATTCTAACCAATGATATAACTTTTACACCTTACTACAGCTGCGAACACACTGTAAATGATATGACCTAGCCACATTTCAATCAAAAAGTGTTCGCTTATTGTCAGTCTATCCTGATGAAACGCATCTTATGATAAAACGATATTCTCTATCAAAGTAAGCGAGTACAAACATTTACATTCTGCGAAACATAAGCAGCTTTTGTAACTTGTGTACGGACGCTCAGTAATAGGTCCGCTGGCACCCCTTGGGTACGGAACCTTAGAAATCAGTGATACAATCACTCGAAACCACTGACTCACTTGAATCGTTCGGAGCTTACACCTTGCTAAATTAATTCACATAATATTGTAGTACACGACGAACATGATCATTTATTTTCGATTACAACGGCTGAAGAGCGATAATTTTTATTCAACAACAGTTCAGATTTTTATAAAAACTGGTAAAAATATTAACAGATACATAATATTTACATGATCAGTTCTGTACTTTTGGCATAGACTGTGTGACGTGGTCACAGAGTTGTATTGTCGATTGCAGGACACTAACAACATGTCGTGAGCACTCTCGCTGGTGAGCAGCGCTAACTGCGTCGAGACGATATCTTCGAGGACTCTGCAAGTACAGTCAACCGTACGCTCGTAACATTTGTATTACGAAATTCGCTCTTACTGTTCCGCGTGAATCTTTTAATATTGTATCAAGGGTGAGCGGTTGATTGTTCAAATACCACAGGTATTTGAACAATCAACCGCTAGGAAATTAGGGAACGACTAGGGCTGGAAGTATACAGTTTCACGTGGCCAGGCGACATGCTACGGAACTCTTCTTAACTCTAATTCATTGCAAAGAGTTTCGTACTGAACTGCTGCGCGCAGTATAATTCGAGGCTCAGAAGCTCAATACCCAATTTCGCTTGCCTGAGAGAACGCAAACCATCGCTACGATGCCGTGAGCCGCCCAGTCGTAGTGAGCGTCCATCTAAGTCGCAGTGGCGCGGATATTTCATAGTACCATTACCATTCGTCATCGCTCACCTTTGTCTTCTAAAGCTAAGCGATTTTAGGAATATAAAATGTAGATCAGGACGTCCCGAGTCGCAGAACACGACCACTGCTTCACGGAAGAATGCTTTAAAATTGATGAAGCTTTAAATCAGTATTTTTTGTAGGAATACCGGGCGCGTCCAGGTGGCCACACTCGCGGAGGCTCAGGAGCGGAAGAAGCGCACGGCGCGCACGACGTACTGGCGGCAGATGGGGCACTCGGCCAGCTGGCGCGCGCACGCCGTGCAGGCCGCGGTGTGGCCGCACTCGCGGAGGCTCAGGAGCGGAAGAAGCGCACGGCGCGCACGACGTACTGGCGGCAGATGGGGCACTCGGCCAGCTGGCGCGCGCACGCCGTGCAGGCCGCGGTGTGGCCGCACTCGCGGAGGCTCAGGAGCGGAAGAAGCGCACGGCGCGCACGACGTACTGGCGGCAGATGGGGCACTCGGCCAGCTGGCGCGCGCACGCCGTGCAGGCCGCGGTGTGGCCGCACTCGCGGAGGCTCAGGAGCGGAAGAAGCGCACGGCGCGCACGACGTACTGGCGGCAGATGGGGCACTCGGCCAGCTGGCGCGCGCACGCCGTGCAGGCCGCGGTGTGGCCGCACTCGCGGAGGCTCAGGAGCGGAAGAAGCGCACGGCGCGCACGACGTACTGGCGGCAGATGGGGCACTCGGCCAGCTGGCGCGCGCACGCCGTGCAGGCCGCGGTGTGGCCGCACTCGCGGAGGCTCAGGAGCGGAAGAAGCGCACGGCGCGCACGACGTACTGGCGGCAGATGGGGCACTCGGCCAGCTGGCGCGCGCACGCCGTGCAGGCCGCGATGTGGCCGCACTCCAGCAGCACGCACTCCAGCGGCGCCGCCATGCAGATCTTGCAGCACTCCTCGGGCGGCAGGCTGTCGATGTCTGCGCGAGCGTTACATACACATTATTATACATTAAAGTCGCTTCTCGTATATGTCGTGTGCCGCGTAGTTCTTCTAAACTACGCGACGATATCGATGCGGTTTTCACCATCATTTAGAGTATGTATACCGAAAGGTTTATGTGTACAGTACGTTAATATTAAACTAACATAAAAATAAAAGAATATTGATGTTTCTTCAAGTCGTGAAAATCGTGCGAAGCAGAGGCGGGTCGCAAAAGTTGTCAAAAAATAAAAGGCCCGTTTTGACATTTGTCATCGCGACGTAACTAGTGAAGTAACCATACGACTCGGTACTCGATACTCACGATAGATCGAAAGCTATATGGCAGGTTGTAAATAGACATAGGAACACAAAATCACAACGTAAAAGTAATAAAAACATACTCCTTAAAGTTAATAATAAAATTATATCAAATCCCCAGCAAATAGTAGACATCTTCTCAAACACGTTCGACAGTGCAGAGACAATTGACGACTCTAATTCTTTTGATCAAGCTATAAAAACTTTACAAGATAGCGTAAAAAGTGTAGATCAAGAAATAACTTGCGATCTAGTCACTGCCTCCGAAATAAAATAAAAAAACTAGTCAGTTCTATGGCTACCAAGAAATTTTCTGGTCATGATAAAATACCTATACAAACTGTTAAAGATCACATTGACATACTGGCAGGACCTCTAGCACATTTTATAAACTCATATATAAAGATGAATATATTCCCTGAACAACTAAAAATAGCAAGTCTTACCACTTTACAAAAAATGTTGCAAAGATCCTAATAATTAAAGACCTATTTCTTTGTTGCCAATAATCTCGAAAATATTTGAGAAAATACTCAAAATAAGACTTATAAGACATCTCAATCGTAATAAAATACTTAATCACAGACAATTCGGCTACCAGAAAAATGTGGGAACAAATGACGGAATTAATACGTTAATGGAGCAAGTAGTTGACAAAATTAATGATAAATTGAAAGTCGTAGGGTTATTCCTCGATCTTAGTTCCGCTTTTGACACGGTTAATCACTAGTTACTGTTAGCAAAAATGGAGCATTATGGAGTAAGAGGGCCGGTCTTATGTCTATTTAGGTCTTAGTTAGAAAATCGAAAGCAATATGTGGAAATTAAAGCGGATGAAGATTATAGTCAAAAAGTTTTCAAATCGGGACTTAAACTAATAAAACAAGGAGTTCCACAAGGTTCAATTTTAGGACCAATCTTTTTCATTTTATTTGTTAATGATTTAATTAGCTATATGCTGAATTTAAGTGATACTGAACTTGTGCTTTTTGCTGATGATACGTATGCTATTATAGCCGCTAAAGATGTTGATACTCTCAGTAGGAAAATAAATAATGCTCTTGCTCTTTTTCATCAATGGTTTACCATCAATAATCTCAAATTGAATGTCAGTAAAACGAATGCCATGTTATTTAGGACGACGCACAGTATATTATTTTGAGAATCTAGACGGACAAAAGTCAATTTATGAACATGTCAACAAGATCCTTTAAACGGAATATATTCAAAGCTAACAAGTTATACTACAATCTAGTAAATTTTCTGGGAATCCACAAGAAACGATAGCAGGTAAAAAAAATTCGGGACGGCCGGCTACATGAGCCATACTCACCGACCGCTCGCTGCTATCGTTTCATTCGTCTGAGTTCTTTCGATGAATACGCTGTGATTCTGTGTGCTAGTGGTGATTTTGTTTTTTTATTGTTTTTGTGGGACTTTTAAGGTAAATAATAATATTTTTTTTTGTTAGTATGTATATTAGTTTAATCGTAAATATTTAATTAACAGAGTGAGGTTTTTATTTAATCATAAACAGTACTTCTTTAGTTTCAGCTAAGGTTTCAGTTGGTTTCCCTTCATTTCCCTGTGCATTGGGTATATTTTCTGAAAGGTGTATTTATATACTACAAGAAAACATTTCATTTACGTGCGAAACTTTGCGACACTCATACAAAATTTTCTTATTTTCAGAATGACTTCACAAATTTCTCGACGTTTGTTTTTTGATGTTTAGTTTGCTAACGCAAAAGAATCAAGACAGGATGCTTTGTTAAATTATATTTTACAAGAACTTGATGTCCAATCCGTTACGGATGATATTTTGAAAAGTTTAAAAGCAACCATCAGTAGAGTCAGTCAAAAAATTGACGAAAAATGGTCGAAATCAGGAAGACATCGTGAACGCTTCGTTCGAACATATCATTTACAGATAAACTATCTTTGATTTTTCACTAACAACAACCGAATCTCTGGAACAAGTAACTGGGCCGGAAGACCACCGAAAGACTTTGAATCTTCCAGTGAAAAAACAAAGAGACGGCGAATTCGTTATCTTCTTGAAACTACGTGTCCAAAAGATATATCGATGGCAAACGAAATACAGGTTCGCCAGACAGGAAAAAGGGATTCAGCAGCTCTTGTAGCTATTGTTAAGGAGCTTTGCCTGTTTTCACCCAGAAGAGGTACAGTAATGAAGAAAGCACAAATGTTGTTTAATCAACCCAAAGCGAGGTGGGCTTTCGAATGACCAAGCTCTGGCATTAATGATTGATGCAAATCTGTCAACACACCAATATGGTATCATACGCGAGCAATCAAAATTGATGAACAAAAATCTGTATCCACCATACTACAAAGTGAAAGCGGCAAAACATTTGTGTTATCCAAGTGAAATTAATGTTTCAGAAACACATGCCGAAGTTAAACTTCAATCTTTAATGGATCACACTGTATTAAGAATATGCAAAATGCAAGAAGAGGTCCTGAAAACGATAGAAGACTTAAAAAGCCTAGATATTATTGTTAAATGGGGTTATGGTTATGTTTCGTCTACTAGTATGTAGTAATTAATCTTAATTGTGCTAAACTTTGCGTAGTTTTTTTAATTGTATTTAGTTTTATATTAATTTTGATGTATAGTTGTGAAAATATGTTCTATTATTAAATTATACATCTAAAACGATCAATTTTTTTCATTTATTTTTTCTTCTTTTAAATATTATTACCTAATAAAACATATAAATGCGGCAAAATAATTTTGTCCCGCTAGATTTTCATAATAACACACTGTGCGACGTCGAGAAACAAAGAAAAAATAGATTTAGTGTTGAATGAAAATGCAATAACATTGGTAGACACATTGACGAAAGCCTAAACTGGAAAAAAGAATTGACAGCTATAGAAAGTTCAATTAGCTCAGCTTGCTATGCCCTAAGAAGTCTTCGAGATGTGATCGCTATTGAAAGTGGTATATTACTCGCTAGTAGAGTCAAAGCTTGGGTACAGTATCACTCTATGGGGAGGTGCTTACGCGAACAATATAAATAAAGCTTTCATTATACAAAAAAGGGCCATAAGAACTATGGTAATGATTCCACAGTGGGTATCGCGTAAGCCGTACTATAAGGAACTTCAGTTACTAACGGTTCCTTGTTTGTATATTTTAGTTCTTCTCACTGAGCTTATGAAAAAGGTGCAGAATTTTGAAACACCAGAGGAAAGACGTAAGCGGGAATCTACTAGGCGTAGGGACCTACAAAACAAAACGCAACCTCATTTAAAAGTAGTGAGTCATGCTGCAGGTTATCAATCAATTAAACTGTTTAATAAACTACCTTTACACCTAAAGTCAATATACAACATAAATCGTATTTGCTAGAAAAGTGCTATTACACCCTTGATGAGTTTCTCTGTGACACATAGATACAAGTAGACTTTATTTAATTTCTATTATACTGTTTTTATTCACATTTTTATTTTATTTTCGACATTTTATGGGTATTTTGGCTTTTTTTTTCAAATTTTTTATTTAACATTATTATTTTTACCATTGTGTAAGAGTTGATTAGGATGTAATTTGTTCTTACTTTCCTTTTTCCATTTTGGTTTCCATTCCACATACACCATTTTATACTTATTACTATTTTTATTACTTTTGACATTTGTAATGGTGGAATTTAAATGTATTTGTTTTTATATTTTTAATTTTGACTTTTAACATATTTATTATAATTGCAAATGTTTTACTTTTAAAATTAAATATTTTGTTATGTTATTAATAGGTAATGGCAAAATAATGGTAATTCTTGTAATTTTTAATTTTATAATTGTGTAAAATTTTCGATACAATGTAAAAATTGTTACAGAAATATATAAATAAAATAAAAATATTGTAAAGTGCATTGGAATAAAGTTCTGATTAGAAAAGGTCATTGGGCAAAATCTGACCCAGTTAACGATAGCTTTCCTACAAAAACCAAATTAGTTTTAAATTGTTAAGTATTAACCTAAACTAAATTTTAGATAGTTTTTTTTTTTAAACCATGGTAATAAAATGTTAAAGATGAATAAAAAATAGGTAATAAATGTGTAGATAAAACAATTTCAGTGAAGCATTCTGTTAAATAAACAAAATAAACGTTGGCGCGCTACTAAGAGTGCGCAGTCAGTGGCATGCATATGCCGTCTTACTCGCACGTCACGTCAGAAAAGTAGAAACCGGCTTCGTCGTTGCGCTCGCGTCGCGCACAATCCAGCATCGACGCACGCAGTCGTTGTCATTAGTCGTTGCGATCTGTGTGTTACTTAAGCTTTTATTGTTTGTATCGATTACTTTGGCGTGTTTATTGGATTTTTAGTTTGCATTTGGATTGGATTTAGTTGATAATATGGAAAGACAAAATAGTTGTGTTTCATGTAGCCGATCTGTGTTGCGGCGCAGAAAACACAACATATTGGTGTGCCACGGCACATATCTATATGCGCAAAAAAGTTCCAATTTTTTATTCCAGAGAATAACATATAGCCTACATAAATATAGGAACTTAGTAAAACCTTTTTTGGTAGTTTGCTCAGATGGCTACATATTAGATGTTTTAGGGCCATATGCAGCAACAACATCAGATGCGACAATAGGGATGATGCCTGGGTCAAAAAAAAGAAATTCTATTTAGTCCGTCAGTCAGATAATGAAAAAATATTAGACACGTATTTTTTGCTTTATCATATTAATAAAAAATGACTTAGATACAACGCATTAAAGTTGGGGAGTGGGGGTTGATACGTCACAAGTATGGATAAAATCTACATACAAGTGACGTCATGGCATATTATAACTCAATGTATCGCCGTAATCTTTTGATAACGTAAAAAAAGAAAAAATACGTGTACGTTATTTTTTCATAATCTACATTACGGACAAAAAACATTTTTTTAGTCATCATCCCTATTATGCGTAGCCTAATGGAAGAAGAAAACTCTGCTTGGCATTGGTTTCTACGAACGAATGATGTCTTTATACTAGACCATGGCTGTGACCGGTGCTTCCGAGACTCAATTCCTTCTATACAACAATATGGCTATAATCCCCAGATGCCATCCACATTCAGAGGGGAACAACTAACAACAGACGATGCAAATAAGTCGAGACTTATCACAATGATCCGGTGGGTGGTTGAGGCTATGAATAGTCGTTTTAAAAAAGATTTCAAAATATTTCGGCACACCTATTTTAATATTTCCTTACCAAACATGATGGCAGATTTTAAAATTACCGCAGCGCTCATCAACGCTACTCGGCGTGCATACGAGAACAGCGTATACGCCGAGCAATTTATTAATATTATTAATGAAAATGTAAATAGAAGAAATGAGTTGGCAGATTATGTGAGCGAGCAAAATCTAAATAGGCAAAGAGTAGCCTTTATTTCAATTGATGCAAGTAATGCAGCTTTGGATAACTTCCCACGCCTAACTTTTGAAGATTTAATACTAATTAAGTTGGGCACCTACCATTTAAGGATCGCTAGATCATACGTTCACGAACACTTGCGACTAAATGGTCTGTACGTTGTTGAACTATACCGGCACCATGAATTGGTTAACCACAAAATATTAATACGAGGAAAAATGCAGTCGCGACATGTCAGGAGTAAAAAATACTATACTTATATATTGGTGAACCGAACAAGGCAGGGCAGAGATAGTATCGAAGATTACTACTGCTCTTGTATTCACGGTCGCCGTACCATTGGATGCTGCGCGCATATAGCCAGCATAATATATTTTTTGTCTTGGGCCCGACATCAAGATCAAATAGATGCGCCTGCGGCGTTTTTAGATGATACAATTATTTCTGAAGACATTGATCATGTCGAATAAAACTTAAAAAGTAAAAAAAAAAAAAGTTAAAAAAGGTTAAAAGAGTTTTTCTTTCTTTAAAAACTCTTGTATACTTGTTTTATTTATACTTCTATTATTTTTTAAATCATGTTTACTATCCAGAAACCAATAAAAATGTATTTTGTATTTTTATTTTTTTAAATTTATGGTTTTTTCCCGTTATCTGCGGTAATGCGACATATATATTCGTAAACTAGAGACGTTTATCTAAACATCCTACCTAATTTTTTTTCTGTAGGCCGTGGTTTCCATACTTAGTTGCCCAATGATGCGTATCCTTTGACTTGAGCCCTGATCAACTCAATAGCATTGTACTGACAATGGTACGTCGGAGTTCTTATCACTTTGTGTCCATGCTGAAGTGCCAATTCATCAATTTTATATTTTAGTTTCACAGGTTTGTTTTTTTATCAGTTCCAGCAATTTAGCTTTCAACAATTTCATGTCAGCTTAAACGCCTTGTCTTTGTAGCCATGCCACTAAATCAGCCTTTTTGTTTGCTTGAGTAGGTGCTTTATCTATTTGAACTGAATGGTAAGCATTGTCCATAATGATTATGCACTGTTCGGGGAGGTTTGTTAACAATTTAGTAAACCACTCTGTGAATTTGTTTGCGTCCATTTCTTCGTGATATTCTTTATTACTTTTAGACTGGAATGCGAGTAAGGCATCATTCACAAAACCTCCCCCGGCTGATCCGGCGTGGCAGATTATTAAACGCCCATCTTTTCCCAAAGGCACTTTTGAGCAAGATGCCTTGGTATCGTACGTCCACGAACTCGAATCATACCGTGCCGCAGTCACGGTATGATTCGAGTTCAGCCAAGTCTCATCGATAAATATGACATTGTCATACACCATACCTGTAACTACGACTCGTTCCTTAAATTCGTACCCAACTAAAGCTGAAAATCTTTTGCTTAGTAGTGTGTTTAAAAGTAGTCGCTTATTTAGCTTCGAACATGTAACGCCTTGTGATGTAGTTAATGTTTTTAACACACTCAAGTCTAAAAACACTGGTGATTACTGGGGAATCTCCATTAAACTGAAGTAATATAATAGACATCGTAGCCTATCTAGCTGTTACTTTTAATAAATGTGTTGACTTAGGAACTTTTCCCGACCTCATGAAGAGTAGGAAAGTCATACCATTATTTAAATCAGGTAATAAAAATGACGTTGGCAATTTCAGGCCTATTTCTATCTTACCAGCATTCAGCAAAATATTTGAAAACTTTAATATTCAAGCAGGTGCTAAGACATTTTAATTTAAATAGCCTCCTTCATAATGAACAATATGACTTTACAAAGGGTCGTTCTACTACATTTGCTCTGCAAAACACATATTTAACGCATGGGAGAACTCTCAAAATGCTATTGGAGTTTTCTGTGATCTCTCCAAAGCCTTTGATTGCGTGCACCATGACACGCTTTTGCGTAAACTGCGTCATTACGGTGTGTTAAACGAAGCTCTCAACGTTTTAAATTCATATTTACATGATAGGTCGCAAAATGTAGATATGATAAGATTTAATTCATGAAAACAGTACTTAGATTACATTAAATTACACATAACTGCTATGAAAACAAAAGTACACAAAAGTTTTAGCATCTGGAGCCGAACTAGGCGGAACCTGTTTTTCGGCTAACAGCGCCAATACCCTCGAGTTTTACATGAATAAAAGTTCTTACATTTAACAAAAACAAAGGAATAATAATATTCTAGGTTGTATTGATTGTCTGCACCTCTCTTTGTGTTAGTTATGTGAGATGGTGAATGAGTGAGTGTGAGAGGGTGTGTCTATTTGTGAGTGTGCTTGTGATTTTTATAAGTGAAAACATGAATTAGTGAGATACGCGGATATAATGAATATGTAGGTATATAATTATATATTTAACTATAGAGATAAAGAAATTTTGCTAACATTAAATATTATTTACTGTCTAACTTGGTACACTTAGAAGTTGCTCAGTCTCATCATATGTAAGACCTTGTAGAAAATCCGAAACCATTTTCCTGCAACGATCTGTGTTAAGTGGATGAAAATTGAGTTGAGATGTTGGTGGTGTGAAATCGTCCGGGCTACCAGTTCAGTTAGGTGTACCTCGAGGCTCAATACTGGGTCCATTCTTGTTCTTCGTGTATATCAATGACTTACCATTTTATTTAAAGGATATCTGTGAAGTTGTACTGTTTGCAGATGATACTTCTCTTATTTTTAATATAGACCGGAATAGACAAGATTTTGACAATGTAAACAGTGCACTGTCAATGGTTACGGATTGGTTTACGACAAATAACCTAGTTCTCAATGCGAAGAAAACGAACTGTGTAAAGTTTGCCCTTCCAAATGTTAGAAATCTAGGACCCAACATCGTCTTAGATAAAGAGGTGCTTGAAACTGTAAACTCGGCAGTTTTTCTGGGCATAACAGTAGATGCCAAACTTCAGTGGGGCCAACATATATCGAGCCTAGCGGGAAGGCTTAGTTCGGCCGCCTACGCCGTCAGGAAAGTAAGACAATACACTGACGTTGATACAGCTCGGTTAGTCTATTTTAGTTATTTTCATAGCGTTATGTCCTACGGTATTCTGCAGTGGGGCAAAGTTGCTCATATTAAAAATATATTTGTCCTCCAAAAACGAGCTGTTCGAGGAATTTACTAGCTAGGTGCCAGAGTTTCTCTAAGAGATTTTTTCAAAGATATCGGTATTCTCACAGTGGCATCACAATTCATCTTCGCCAACATCTTTATTAGGCAAAATATACACTTATACACTAAAAACAGTGATATTCACAATGTTAACACTAGAAGAAAGGATAAACTACGTGCTCCCTTTCACCGACTTCATAAGGTTCATAACTCATTTGTTGGGCTTGGTATAACTTTTTATAACAAGCTACCCTCTTCTTTGCTAGATTTGCCTTTTAATGCGTTTAAAACTAAATTAAAGTCAAACCTTTATTCAAAGGCATACTATTCTATCAACGACTATGATAAGAATAGTTGGTCGCTGTGATTAACTCAAGACAATGTTTAAATGTACTTTCTCCAGAAATAGTTTACCTACTGACAGGTTATATGAGTTTATATAATTGTTTATAATTTTACTTTATAAGTCAATTTATTTTAATTTTATTTTTATTTATTGTTGACATAATCTACTCATTACAATGTATTTTTATGAGTTGTATTGCAATATGTGGTTAGCTAGCGACCTCGACAATTATTTATTTTACCTCGATGGTCCTAGTTTATCAATTATAACTTCTAGTTACAGCTAGAAGTAGCTAGTAAGCGGGCACGCCCTTTATGCCTGGAGGCTTTATTTTCTTTTTAGATATTGTTTACGTTTAGTTATTTTTATTTCTGCTTGAGTATAGTTCTCGATGTTTTTGGTTGGTGCTAGCTGTCATGCTATTAATTTATAATTTAAATTATGTTTTGCGTAATGTAAATTATCTTTCATACTATTATATAGAATCATTTTTTCTAACTGAACAGACAGCTGTGCTGCTGGGGAGTTTGTCGCGCCACTTCTTCTTCCCAGCTAAAGCACTAGGAAGTGGTGAAGGGTGGGCGTTTTGGGGGACTGTCTTATGTAATTTTGACGTTCGAAAAGTGCTGATTCTCAGCCTAGTTTGAATAAATGACTTTTGAATTTGTCCCATTTTGTGATTTTGTTCATCTCCCTCAAAAATGATACTCTGTGCAAAATTAAATCATATCGTTCCATCATTGTATTTGAATCCAATTTGCTTCATAATTGTTATTAAAGACGTGGAACTGCCACTAAACAGGCCACACTCTCGTAGTGATATCAACTATTTACTCACAGTTGGGTATTAATTTCTTGTGAATTAAGCATACACGTGGTTTCGAATAGCACCTGAGTCAAATGTGTCAATACCTGTTACAGGCTTTTTTTTCTTCCTCTTTTAGGCGTACGTAATACATTTTCTTCAGTACCGGAAGGCCCTTCCTTCAAGATTGTTCGAATAGTTTTTTTGCCGATTCCAAGTGCTTCTGCGACGCGATCTTGCACTTGCGTTACGTGGAATAAAGGTCCACCATCAACTGATTCGCGTTCGAAATAAGCGGTTAACTTGACCAACCAATTCGCGTGACTGGCTATTGATTGTACGTCCTCTTTTCGACATGTTGAAACAGTTCGTACGACGTACGATGTAACTACAAACGCCAAAATCGAGTCCAAATCACTGTCTTTAATTCAATGTCCAAAATAGAAGAGCCAAGGTCAACGTGATAGTAAACAGAAATAGTCCAAAAGCAAAGCCGAGTCGGGAAAAAAATATCAAACATAAACGAGCGCACAGTCAACTTCACAAGATGGCGAACGAAAGACTGCGCAGTGCGTGCGTGGATGCTAAGTCACTGCCACTTGGTCAGACACAAGCCATTCTATAGAAGCCAGGTTGACCAGTGTCGCCAATTCAAAATTTTATTTACGGCTTTGAGCGCCAACCATTCTATTCAGTAAAGATCACTACACAATATTAAATTATTATTAAAATCGGATGAAGCTGGTGGAATTCAGTAATTAATTGGTTACAACACTAGTATAAAAAAAAGACAGAACGTAACTGTTTTTGAGACGTTTCGTAATAATTTGAAATTGCATGCTGTAAAGTAAGTGCGAAAAGTATACTCGCAATATATTCCATATTACCGCGCCAAATAAATTTATGTATCTTTTTAAAACACTATGTAATTAATTATTATTTTATTGTTTCTTTCAGTTTTCCAAGTTACATTCTAGGGTCTTTCTCAAATATCAAAACGGGCCTTTTATTTTTTGTCAACTTTAGTTCTGTTATAAACCACACTAACTATTAGGGGTTTAAATATAAAATTGCCGATTTGTACAGAAAAAATGAAATTCGTTTTTTTAACATACTTATATAGTCAAAATAATTACCATTATTATCTATACATTGCTGCCATCTAATAGGAAGATCATTTATGCCTTTGCGATAGAACTCTCGTGATCTAGATTCGACAAACTGTGTGAAAGCATTTTGTACTGCCTCCTGAGAAGAAAACTTTTTATCACGTAGAAAATATTCCAATCACAAAAAAAAAATGGTAGTCCGTTGGAGTAAGGTCTAGCGAATACGGAAGGTGACGAATGGTTTCTAATTGCAGTTACTGTAGAGTTAAAACGGTTTCTCGTGTTGTATGAGGTCTCGCGTTATCATGGAGCAATAATGGCTTCACCATTCCATCGATTCATGAGTCGGGGCTGTTTCACTGCCAGTTTTGCTATCATTGTTCGGAATTCGGCACAGTAGACATCTGCCGTTATTGCTTGACCAGATCGGAGAAAGCTATAGTGAATAACACCATGCTGAGACCACCAAACAGCTTTTTATTGGTAAGCTTTGCTTTAGGACACTGTTGCGGCGTTTGACCTGGGGTCAGCCATTGCATTTTTCGCTTACGGTTATCGTAAAGAATCCACTTTTCATCACATGTCACAATTAGATTCAATATTCCTTCATTTCTGTATCGATTTAACAAGGCAACACAAGTTTCAACACGCGTTTCTTTCTGCAGATCAGTCAAATCATGAGGCACCCATTTCTCATATTTTGTTATTTTATTGATTTGACGCAAATGAGTCTATATTGTTGGTAAGGTAACGTTAAACCATGCCGCTAATTCTTGGGAGTTTGGCTCGGATCGGCTTCCATCATCTCCTTCAATTCATTGTTATTCACCTGTGTTCTTCCACCTGGTTCGTTCTTCAAATCAAAGTTTCCATCACGAAAGCGTTCAAACCAAAATCGCACGGTGCGTTCATTAGCAGTCCCCTCTCTAAACGCAACATTGATATTGCGAGCTTATTCTGCCGCGTTAGTTCCGCGTCGGAACTCGTATTCAAAAATAACTCGAATTTTCGAAGTGTTCATCTTTCTTGTCTAAGCTGAATAAAAAAAACAACTGAAAGTCGATAATCGAATGTTGCACATTTTTTAAAAGAAAAACTTCATAGGTACTATGTGAAAAAAGTTTCACTCAAAAATCTCAAACCATGAAGGTTCTATGTCAATTCGAAGTACATATTACAATAAAACGGCAATTTCATACTTTAACCCCTATTATAATGTTACTTATAATGGACTATATATAACTTATAGTGGATCATCGTCGCGGTACATGGACCGCCGTAATTCAAAAATTAAGACAAAACCAAGATAATTTTTACCATTATAATTATTTATTTATTTACCAGTTTATGTAAATTTATTTATTTACCCGTTTATGCAGTTTACGTAAAATACGTACAAAGGTGATGCTTATTTCTAAAGAAATCTTTTCCAGCATACCTCAATTACCTATTTCTAAGTAAAAAAAAACACCGCAATAAAAAAATTAAGAAATCTTGGATTTTGATTTTAAACTACATTTCCGGCATCAAGACACCCAAAGGGTTCAGAAATTGTCATGGCCACTAGTAGGCTCATAGTGGTGAACCGATCTTACCATCCTTGTACTGCGCGTGGTTCCTCCACAGCGTCTTGGCGCGCTCCAGCAGGTCGCGGCGCTCCAGACAGCCGCGGTACTCCACGCGGTTCCTCACGAGGAGCTCCTTCAGCTGCTTCACGCTGAGCGCGTCCAGCTCCGAGGCGCGCGAGAACTGCTCCAGGCGGATCTGTTTGGGGGTACCTGTCCGACAACGTGCTTGTTAGTGTTGGTGATCAGTTAGCTATTCGAACAAAGTTAAAGGCACTATTTTTCTCAGGATAAATACTTAGTCTGGCCATAAATACTGTTACAATTAAAAATAAGAAAGATATTACATTTGAATTTGGAATCTGTCATTTTTATACGATTGTTCATTGTGTTTTCTTATTTTGGCGCCAATACATTGTACAATATATTGCGATATTAAAATGGAGTGGGGTGATAATGAGAACCGAATCGCTTTGATTGCATTACACAAAGTTGGTATGGAGCCAAATGCAATTTTTAAAACTCTCCATACGCTTGGTATTAGTCAAATGTTTGTGTACCGGGCTATTAATAGGTACAATGAGACCTCCTCTGTTTGTGACAGAAATAGATCTGGCCGTCCACGTAGTGTTCGTACAAAAAAGGTGGTCAAAACAGTAAGGGAAAGAATTCGAAGAAATCCTGTCCGAAAGCAAGATTTTATCTCGGGAGATGAAGACAGCACACAGAACCATGTCGCGTATTTTAAAAGATGACTTAGGACTTGCAGCCTATAAGAGACGCACTGATCATATTTAAATTTTAAAAATAATAGGGTGGTAGTAGGAAACAACTACTGAAGCGGTACGCAAAGGGAGGTCACAAGATTTTTTTTGTTTACGGATGAGAAAATCTTTACAATTGAGCAACATTTTAACAAACAAAATGACCGAATTTATGCTTAAAGCTTTAAGGAAGCTTCCCAATTAGTCGACAGAGTGCAACGTGGGCATTATCCAACTTCAGTGATGGTTTGGTGGGGTGTTAGCTATGAAGGAGTGACAGAGCCATATTTTTGTGAAAAAGGTATCAAAACATCGGCACAAGTGTGTCAAGATACCATTCTTGAGAAGGTAGTTAAGCCCCTTAACAACACCATATTCAATAACCAAGTATGGTCCTTCCAACAAGACGGCGCCGGGTCATAAAGCTCGGTCCACGCAGTCTTGTTTGGAAGTGAACGTTTCGGACTTCATCAGAGCTGAAGACTGGCCGTCGTCTAGTCCCGATCTTAATCCGCTGGATTATGATTTATAGTCAGTTTTAGAGAGTACGACTTGCTCTAAACGCCATGATAATTTGGAGTCCCTAAAACAATCCATACGATTGGTAGTGAAGAATTTTCCCATGGAAAGAGTGCGTGCTTCTATTGATAACTGGCCTCAACGTTTAAAGGACTGTATTTCAGCCAATGGAGACCACTTCGAATAAGCTTTTTATATATTTAATTGTTTTATATTTATGTATTAAACTAACACACTGTAAAAGTAATAAATATTATTTGCAATAAAAAAAAAAATCTTCGTGACAATATTTATGGCAAGACTGTATATTAGGAAAATCGTTCTCGTTCGGCAGTCAAGTCGACCTAAACTGGTGCGGCGCATACATGACGTACACAAAGGAGAATGCCAAAATCCAGGCCGTAGTTTCGTCTTAAACATTTTTATATTAAAAATCTTCTTTTGGATTAAAATTTCACGTATATTTAAATGGGGGTTTAAAAGATAATAAAAAAGAATTATGTGTACTGTTTTGAAGCTAAACACCGCCATCTCAGCGGTAGGTTCTATTATTTGTTCGTTTTTAACTGCCGCGTTGGCTTAGAGGTCGCAAGCGCTACTGCTGAGCATGAAGTCCTGAATTCGATTCCCAAGTCGGGCAAAGTATTATTGAGTTTTCCCAATAGGAATTTCTCAGTAGTAGCCCGGACTCTGGGATTGAGCCCGGTTGATGGCAATAGGCTCGCCCCCTATTACATGGGACTTAAAAAACATAACAGGCGAAATGTGGGTGTACTACAGGTACTTACACCTCTGTCCAACCTTTCGTGGAAACAAAGCGTGATGTTATGTTTATGTTGTGTTTTTTTTTATTTCCTGTATTACTTCAGTCATAAAATTGCAAACCAAGTA
Source organism: Xanthia togata (assembly GCA_963853775.1). Classification (NCBI taxonomy): domain Eukaryota; kingdom Metazoa; phylum Arthropoda; class Insecta; order Lepidoptera; family Noctuidae; genus Xanthia; species Xanthia togata. The sequence goes on along the minus strand of OY970802.1, from coordinate 1,243,142 downwards.
TGTGTGTGCAAGTGTATGTGTGTGTATGTGTATGTTGCTTCTTATACTAATTAATGCGATGTGTTTTTTTTCTCACACCATACATTATTATTATAAGGCTATACGTGAGGATTTGTAATTGGCTTTCTGGTGGCTGTAATTGGCTCCTTTTTTCTGTTTTTATTAGCTGTGAGGAAAGTCCTCCATGTGCTAAATAAATAAATATTCTAGGTGCATCGTAATTATATAATTCATGCATAAAAGATATTGTGAAAACATTTTAAAAGAGTAACGGTGGAGTTTCTTGCCTTTTCTTCTCCATACGAAAGTTTAACTTGATCATCTGAGTAGACCCTACTCTACGCATTTGACAGGCAACTCGGTCATCCTCAACCCGCACTCACCCTCTTTCAAATCTGTCAGATAACTACTTTAGTTATGAACGTTTAATAATATTGTGCATACCATTATCATTTTCAGTCCCATTATCGTCCGACCCATTGTCGGTGTCGTCCATGAGCGGCGTGTCGTCCATAAGCGGCGTGTCGTGCAGGCTGGACGTCTCATGGGGAGAGTCGTGCAGGCTGGCCGAGTCGCGGTGCACGTCGTGCAGGCTGGTGGCGCCGTGCAGGCCGGGCGCGGCGCGCGGGCCGGGCGCGGCGGGCGCGCGGCGCGCGGGCGGGGAGGCGCGGCGCAGCTCCAGCTCCGAGGCCGCGCGCGCCAGCGGGCCCGCGCGCCGCGCCGAGCTGCCCGACGTGCTGAGGAGGACGGCCGAGTCTGGCGGAAGAAGGATAGGTTAGTTATGCCGCATGATACCGTGACGAGAGCAACCTCAGCTAACATCATAACAACCACGATCGCGCTGGCAAGGGCGGTCTTGAACGATGAAATTATGTGATCTTCCAACTACACTACAATTATAATCCTCTTGTGTACACGAGTACGCTGACTGAAGTCGAACAATGACATCCAGGATCCAGCAGTGAAATGTCATGAATAATTAAGGTCCTCGGTAGTGGTTACCGTTGGGCAGGGGGTCGGCGGGTCGGTTGACGAACTCCCAGCCGGTGTCGTCGAGGTCTTCTATCTCGAAGCAGTCGGCCGTGTCGATGCGCGCGCTCTCGGCCGACGCGCTGCGCGACACCGACGACGACGACTCCGGCACCGGCACCTGGATGTCCGGCTCGCCACCTGCGCACACGCAACGGCGATGCCGGCTATCGTTATTTCAACTACCCACGCCTTCCCAAACATAGGCGACGAAATCCAACTGATATTCCACGCGGCATCATCAATGTATCGACATCGTGATGGCCGAATGGTTAAGGCCTCGCCTCCTCTCATGCACAAAGTTGTAGGTTCAAATTCGGGCAAGTACCATTGTGACTATTTCAATCCACATGTACTTTCTAAGTTTATGTTGGCCATCACTGACACCAGTGAAGAAAAACATCGTGAGGAATCTTGGACGTATAATCAATATAAATTAGTTAGATAATAAGTTAGTTAGTTAGATAATAAGTTATGGAGTTAGATAAGTACTCTATCGCATTAGGTTACGCTGTAATGATAGATGTAAGTTGGATATAAATAAATAAATAAGTCTGAAATCGCTACTCTGCCGGGCGCAAGTGAGGTGATCAATATTTATGCATTTTTATTATTATTTTTTCATACATTTCTGCGTTTTACCTTCATGGGAAGATTGATATCAGTTTTTTCTCGACTTTGCATAAATAAATAGCTATAATTTTGTCAATCTCTTCTACTAATTGTATGTTAATCATGCGTGCGCTCACCTGGTGTGGTTGTAAATCGTTCTCCATGTGGCCACTGCCGGTTGAGCGGAACATCGTTCCGTGTGTTACTGTGCACGTGCGCCGAGTTGAAGCAATTACCTGCAACATTTAGTTATACAGATCAATCAGCACAATATTCAAAAATAGATAATCAATATGACCGGATATAATGTTTAATAATTACTTAAACATATAGCGATATAATTCTTCTATAGAATCCACGTAATTACCAAAATTGTTCTAATCGCAAATGTGAAGGCTACAGGAAACCTATAAGTTAAAAGTTTGCGAGATCGACTGAACGAAAAAAAGACGCTACTGGACAATTTACGCCTTTTGGAAATTCTCCGGTAGTACATATGTTAAAAGGACAAAGATCCATATTTAGCACCTAGTGTTGCTGCGCGTATGCGGCCGAACTGCATCATATCAATTATGTATGATACAGCAGAATATTCAATAATAAAATTAATCCCACGTGTAAGAATGACAGGCTTACGATAACGGCGACCTAAGTATATTATTACCTTTTTCCAGACAAGTGGGTAACATTGACAAATTGATAAAATATTCATTTATCTATCCTGATACACACCTTATCCTAGAATTGGTTGAATTTAATTGATTAGTCATTGCAATTCTATTATTTCATCAAAATTATAATGACAATAAGCATCAATTACACACAGCATGACATGTGTAAAATAGATAAGATATAGCGGTAAATTACGTCGGGAAGACTTCTCTCTATAACACAAAGCATAAAGATTAAGTTCTTCAATCAGTGTTCTTGAAAGTCGCTGGACTATACTTGAAATCTCTCTGAGGGATCGAATGTGTAATGAGGTGATCTTACATACCTCACAGAATAGCAAGCTGAAGGTGGCAATGGGCCGGCCATATTAGCCGTAGAAGCAATGATCGTTAGGGTAGACGTGGTTTTTAGTGGAGACCGCGTATCGACAAGTCTAGGTTAGAACGTCGCCCTCAGGCTACTCAGACGATCTTGGGTTGGTTGGTAGCAGCTGGGTAAGAGGGGCGAGGAGCGATTACAATAGCGATTGAACAGGGCTTCGTCCAGCAGTAGGCTGTTATAGAGTTATGGTGATTATACTCAACCACTAGGTAAAAACGTATGTATTTGGGTATTACTTGCGCATTCCCGCGAGGGCGGCGGCGGCGCCGGGTGCGGCCCGTTGCGGATGTCGAAGGCCGAGTTGATGAAGTCGTTGATGTTGTTGGTGAGCCCCTTGAGCGAGCTGAAGGGGCTGGCGCCGGCGCGGGATCCCCGTCGCCGGTACGCCGCGCTGTTCACGTGGGAAACGCACAGGCTCAGGAGTTCCTCCTTCTCTGGAAATTGACGTGTTAATACATTAATATGATTGATGACATGAATGTGCATGTATGTGCTGACTCTGATGAACAGGTGATCTAAATTGAACAATGAACAGATGGTCTAAATTGAATAATTTTGGTGCTTACTTTTGATTATTTTGTACTAAAGAGCATTTATGCACACTTTTATTTGAGAGATCCTTCTGAGACCTTCATATAAATGGTAATATCATACAGTGATCATGATAGCTTGCCAGCTGAACCTGAACAAGTTGTCAATAAATTCAAAATTCAAGTAATTTATTCAAACTAGGCTGAGAATCAGCACTTTTCGAACGTCAAAATTACATAAGACAGTCCCCCAAAACGCCCACCCTTCACCACTTCCTAGTGCTTTAGCTGGGAAGAAGAAGTGGCGCAATAAACTCCCCAGCAGCACCTATCCATACCCTAGTAGGGATGTGAAAAAATAATCGATTATAGAAAAAATCGATTAAATATCGATTTTTTAAAAATAATAATTGATTTTTATAATCGATTTACATATATCAAAAAATCGATTAATAAAAAATCGATTTCTTTTTCACTGTCGATATTTTTCACCCGCAACGGCCGCAACACTTAGTTTTTTAGTCAGGATCGCGAAGTCACAAAGTGCCGCGAACCACGAAGTTCGTCAATTAGCGTGTAGGCACCTTCTGGTTCCGGCTTCTTTGGCTCCAGCGGAAAGATTATTTTCGAAAGCTGGTGCCATACTAACAAAGACCTGGAGCCGAATACTATCATCAAAATGTTTACCAAAACTTTGATTAGTTTTTAACTTACATTGCCCATAGACTCATTCATTTATTTTAGACGGGCGAAATGAAATAAAATCTTTTTGCCACTTTATAACTTGTTGATAATTAAATTAATAAAACATAGCTTTATTGCTGTGATAGTGTGATTATCGATAACACACGTGTTTAATTTAATCTGTCAACAAAAAATAACGGAAAAAATCGATTGTTTTAGAAAAATCGATTATTATGAATACATGTCGATTATTTTTTAATCGATTTTTTTACTAGTGAAAACAATCGATTAATTACTAATCGATTTTTTATGTACAATGTCACATCCCTATACCCTAGCAATAAAGGTAGGTAGGGTATGGATAGGATACTGATGCTCAAAACATGAACCTCCTTACCCTACCAGCAGTACTAGTGGTGGTAGTGGTGGTGGCGGTAGTAGTGGTAATTGTATAGGGTGACTGATAATTAATGACCAATACTTAAACACGTGACTTTACTAATAATTATGAACAACTTTCGCGAAAAAAAAATCAGCTGAACCCTAAATTTTGACGAGTTATGCAAACATAAATGTAGGGAACATCAGATTTTATTTTTGCGATTTCAGGTTTGGTCCCATAGTAAAAGTTGTTCATAATGATGAGTAAAGTCACTGTTTAAGTATCGGTCACTAATTACCAGTCACCCTATATTATGTAATAGGTATTAGAAGTTCATTAAGTATAATGGGTGATTTCCCTAAATGCCACGATAATGGCAAATTAATCTAGCTGATATGATTGTGATAACAATTGGCCACAAGTCATTTTATTTTTAAACTTAGTCATAATAAGCATAAGTAAATAAAAATTTCAGGATGACTTTCATACGGTGATCATAAAGAGCTATAATTATATTAGAAATAGGAATAACATTAGATATTTCAAACATGAAAGGGTCAAAATGATAAAAATAACTACAATTCTAATGTTCCTATCTGTAATGGATTCCATAGCTGCCATTTCAGTTCTAAAACTCGCTCTGTATAGGCATCAATTAACAAAGAAAGACAAAATTAAAATGTTTTGATGCTGTCGCATCACAAAGGTCAAATAAATTGTATCATGTTATGAGCACAAACCTGTTACCTTTTATTTTGTTTTGACACTAGGAGTGCAAAAATATAAAACTATATTAGAATAATTTTATATCCCAAGGAAAATAGTGTGATATAGGAGATTATATCACACTACTTTCATTGGGATATAAATTCACAGAGGTAAATTGCAATGAGGTAATTGTAATTTATTGTTAAATGCAGAGGTGAATTGGGACTAGAATAGAATACACCTTATGACTAAATTACTTTAATAAAAAATTTGACTAAACTGATACCAAAAAAAGAAAAAACAGACAAGGGTTAGGGATATGTTATTCAATGTTGTGTCTTTGTTGCCAATTATTTCAATGTTGAAAACTTTTTTGAAGTTTAGTTTGAATTTATTTCTGCACCTACATTTATCAATGTAAATAATGTATCCAAATTAATAGTAATTAATGTATCCAAAACAAGTTTGATTTATGAATAAGTTCAATATTCAAGGCGCCATTGAAATCTTGACCATGATACAATTATGTTCAAGGGCAGATCATGAAAGGTCACAGCTACAGCTATAAGCTGCTGCAGAGTAACATGTGGCTAGTGTATAGGAAGCCTATTATGTGATAAAGTTTATGACAAAAACAAATCAAGGTCATTAATATTGTGAAACGAAAGTACCTACTTACACATTGTTGTCAGAAGTTGTTTTATTTTATTTCTTGACTGACCCTGACTTTTAGCAATAGATTGCTGTTGTACAACAGTATGAAGCATTGTTCCAAAACCTAGAAGACCAGAATAATAACCAATTTCGGGATAGTCAAAATATTATAAGCTTGTAGTAGGCACTTGGTAAAAAAATAAATGAAGTGTATAATATTACATTTGACATTGATAGCTTGGTCATCCGTAAGTTTGCTAAACCTATAAACATTAAACAAGTAATAAGTTTCATGAAAAGTCTGAAAATATGTCACATTTACCAATAAAAATACTCTCTAATAATCAGTGTAAATACTGTATTGGCAATGATTTGGACAACATTTATGATTGTGTCATGAGTCAATATTTAAGTTTGTCGACTTTGGCTGCAGTCCAGTCATGTGAATGTATTAAATAACATTTTAATAGGACTGCATAAATTATAATTAGCATACTCAGTTTGTTTTGAACTGTAGACTACAGTTAGTGGCAGTCATAAAGTGGTTACGAGACGTACCGACGCATCCCCTGGTGGAGACGTTTTGCCGCTGCAGGAAGCACTGCAGGTCGCGCACCTTGAGGTGGGCGATGGCCTGCCTGGTGAGCGGGCGGGTGGACAGCACCCGGCACGGCGCGCACATGGCGCCGCCCCCGCGCCGCAGGCAGCTGCTGCAGTAGTAGCGCTCGCACTCGCAGCACGCCCGCTTGCGCTTGAACATGCTGAACTGCACCGCGCAGCTCTCGCAAGGCATCTTACAGCACCCGCGTCCCTCCACGACCGTCTAGCATGCTCCGCGCCGCGCACTCCACTGCTCCAGCTGCGTCACACACACATTACCGTCACGCGGACACTACTGTATTTACTATTTTTTTAATAAGATTAACAGACATTTGATATTTTTATAACGTAATATTTATGTTAAAAATCAAAACATATGAATGACACACCTGCCATCATGAAAACCACGTTCCTTTCTACGCAGATTTTACAAAATCAAAGGAGACATATTTTATAAAAACAGTTTGGGTTTTAGCTTTAAATATATTTTTAAACTGTAAATCATTCAAAAACTTTTACATACTCTGAAGAGTTAACACATTCCTTTTATGACGCAGCGATGAAAGACTAAACAGCCTAAACACGCGATAAACGTAGTATCTCTATGTAGTCTGTGACATAGAGTATAGTAATAGATGGTCTGTGACGCGATACGCAAGAATCCACTCCGACCTATAATGTTATCATTATTATTGATTTGATAACGCTTTGTTGAGTAATTTTGCACTAACGTGTCATGAACCTGATGCTTCTTACAAAACGCTTTTAAAACCAAACCAGTCTTCCTATTTTGGTTTGCCTGAGGCGAGACAGGTTCGGCTATAATAGTTAGGTACTTCTGCTCATTAGCATGCTCTGTGCTCATTACTAGTTGGAGGAATGTTGCCAATATCTAGAGCGACTGAATTACTGAACTACTCAAGTGTAGATAGAGCAAAGTGACAGTCTCTAATACCAGAGCTCCCCAATTTTTTTTGTTGTGGTCCACTTGATATGTTTTACGGTTTTGGGTCGACCCCCTGCTTACCTAATAATGCAGTTTTGCAAATTCATCAGCTTCAAATTAACAATCAACTTATTAACTGTGTATAAATAAGGAAAGCCAAAATTAAAGTAACGACTCACGACCTGCTTCAATGAGATCCACTGTCGTGGATCACCATTTACATCTCATGGACCCCTATTTTTGTTTCCCGCTTACATGGACCCTTTGCAGGTCGTCTTCGACCCCTGGGGGTCGATATATACCACTTTGGAAATCACTGTCTATAGCAGGATCGCGCGAAGTATCGTACGAGTAACGTAAACTGGAACGATTTTAAAATTGAAATATTCGTATCGCACTTAATATTTAGATACTACATAATTTTAAGAATTTATTCATAATAATAGAGTAATACTAATGCTATAGGATAGGTTAATCTGCGTTACGTTCACGTCGCGCATTCGTGAAGGGCCTCTAACTTCAAGTAGATAAGCTAAGTTCGTGGGCTTACTTTATTTTCTGGTAGGATTGAGTTCAACGAAAAATCTGGCCAAAGACCGAATGAAATGCAGCAGATGAGATGATGTGATGAATCTATAGTTGCGTGATCCCTGGCCAACATTTATCAATGAAAATAAGTCATGTGTATCCTCAAAACGTAAATCAACCGGTATAATCGGGTGTATTTCTCAGTAGCAGCCCGGAGGAGTCTGGATTCGTGCCCAGTTGATGGCAATAGGTTTTCCCCCTATTACATGGGACTTAAACATAACTGGCGAAATGTGGATGTACTATATAGGTACACCTCTGCCCAACCCTTCGGGAATTAATCCAGGCGTGATGTTATGTGTGATAGTGTAAGTGAACCGGTTTTTTACCCGACTACGCCGAAGCAAAAAGTAGGGTTATGATTTTGACCGGTATGTAAGTATGTATGTTCATCTGTTCCGTCATAACTTCTAAAGTAGGTAGGTACTCATCATAATTTGACAAATGAGGTATCGTTGGAAGCGTCTTGATCGTCCGCTGGATATAGGCCATGTGACGTCACATTAAATAATGGCGTCCTCTAGAGGACATAAAGTGATGAACGAAAAAACTATATAAAAGGTGCCATGTTGGGTATAAAATGAAAGGGCATAATTAGCATATTTCAAAATATATAGGTACCTATTATATCTCCAAAATAATGTTATTAAAATTGAGTTGTAATTAATTAAACCTAAAACCCAACTACGACAAAAAGTCATCTAATGACTCGATTTGTTTTTGTCCTTCTGTGATGTCTTTTATAAACCTTTTTAGATGACTTTTTGCCATAGTTGAGTTTTCGTTTTATAAATTTTATTTTTTATACTTGATCAACTTGATTTCATAGCAAACAACACAAACCACCTATGTACTCGTAGGTGGTCAATAGTTTAAGAGGTGGTCCCGAGTTATTAACCTATTAGCCTATAACCTAAGCTGATGCCAAATACAACACGAAAAAAAAAAGAATCGCTGAGGACAGGATTCGAACCTGCGCGGGTAGAACCCATTGGATTTCAAGTCCAACTCCTTAACCACTCGGACACCTCAGCTGTGCAAATTAATGTTTAATTAATTGTTGAGAGCTGCTGAACATTGGGTGCCGATGTATGATCCGGTCAGATTTGTTTATTCAAGTGTATGTCGCTTTTGAAAGCGTACCGGTATCGGCACCTAATGGTGTTTCATTTTTCGTACAAACATTAAAAGGAATACGTAAAGAGCTCCACAGAGAGACGAGTTCCAATGTGTGTACAGTTCGCCATTCGAAGCTAAAACGTGTGAAATGAGAAACAAACGTGAGTGCAGCGACGCGCTGTTTTAGTTACTGTTGACTACCATTTTTGCAAGTTGCAGATGGAAATAGTTTTTTTTTAAATAATTTTCTATGAATTCTAGAAAAACATTTTGTTGTTCACAACAGTTTTTTAGGTATAGGTATGTTAATCCTAGTAGTATGTTAGTCAGGGAAATCATTTGTCTAGCAAATTGACTATCAACTTAAAATTGTCCATATATTTATAAATTGTTCGTGTTTATAAATCACAACCGTCATTCTTTGACTGTTGCACGGAACGGCTATACATTAAAGACTAGGTATACCTACAAAAAAAACGTAGTGTAACAATTAGAATCAATTTATTTCCATGTCTGTATAAACTACATACATAAATGTTATGTACAGTTAATGGCAAAAAGTCGATTGTATGGGAGGATCCCGTAAAAAAACTGAAACGACTATATACCGAGTTTCAGGCTGCTTGGTAGCCCGGTGAGTTACACAAAGGGTGCACTCCACGTGCACCCTTTGTGTAGAGTCAAACAAATGCATTGGCAAGTGCGCTCGGCAAGTCGGCACCACTCGACTGGCGCACTGTCGCACACGACTGGTGCGGGCGCCTGCAGTTATAACGAACGCAAATTGTCGCACAACTGTAACAAATGTCGCACTTTTCTTCTCTGTTGATCACCAGGCCACCACTAAAAAAATATATTTTGTAATAACCAAATAGACTATAGGCAAACATGACGGTTAACTGCTAAGTGCTATTCTGTCGTCGAAGTTTAATTAAACAGCTGTTAAATGGTCGGTTTGTTGTTCTACGGCAATTCGGACAGTTTGAGGTGTCGATGACAAAACAAACCGTTAGGTACGTTAACTTGACGTCATCGTCACCTCCACCGAAAATAATAGCAAACAGAATATGCGGGAAATTTGTCTGGCATCTTTAGATACCTTTATATTTAGATAAAAACTTAAAAATTCTGTTTACATTAAATTTGATTGATTAATAATTATGTACTTAGACTACCTAGCTATAACAGCACAGGTGATCTCTCTTATCTGTGATAAAAGTAACACTAAGGACAAGTAGGTATTACTTAATTATTGAAGCTGTCCTATAATCAAAAACAAAGAAAAATAAGCTTCTTTTATGTAGGTGTACCTAAGTACCTATCGTATAAAGTAAGAAAATTTACAAAGCTCTAGTTCTTACTCACGCAATAAGGACTAAAGCTTTGTGATTTTTTTGTAGGTAGGCAATTAAAGGACGGCCTTTAATGCCCTACCTACCTTCTTGTATTTTCAACACTATCAAACTTCAAAGGAATTCAGATTTACAGTGAAAAATAAAATGAGAAAAATATGGCGAGAAACCTTGTCGTAACGCGAAGCCCTCCAGTCTATAATTTAACACTCTTCCACAAATTGATATAAAATCAAATTCCTGGGTTTATTGAAAGAATTTCATTATTTTCTAAAGTCTTACCTAGTACCTTTATTTTATTAATAAAAGTCGAAAGCCTTGGTGACGCAGGGGAGGTGTTATAAATTACCTTTATTTATGAGTCGTAGTTATTTTCCTAATAAATTACGTCTGTGTGCGTGTAAACAACATTAGTTTAGTACAGTAGACACATTAACCATCTAATAAAGGAGGCTATAAAACCACTGGGTTGATTTTTATGGAAAACATCAGCGTTTTTTGGACAGAGAAGGAAAATGAGGTCATGCGACGAACTTCACTTGCTATCTCTTTCTACAGGTCGTTCATACATGCTAATGCTAGGTATTTGATCAAAATAATGGCACCTGTAAATTGTGTTATGAGCAGGTCCTAACACAATTTACTTAGTAAACATTCATTTAGTCATCTTTTATCCATTAATTTATTGTTATGGTTGCATTAACCTTTTGTGGAATCGTACTAAATAATTACATTTATTGAAGCAGTTCCTATTTCTATTTACATAAACAAGTAATCTTTCCGTCATTAATCTCTATTGTTATAGTGAATGATGCGCGTGCGTCTACGGAAGGCGCTAAATAACTGTCATGCATTTACGTCATAATAAGCGCCACGAGTTGTTCGTAGAATCTATTTCAAAATTTGGCGCACTTCATTACAGCTGAGGTGTCCGAGTGGTTAAGGAGTTGGACTTGAAATCCAATGGGTTCTACCCGCGCAGGTTCGAATCCTGTCCTCAGCGATTCTTTTTGTAATAATAATTTTAGTTTATCTTGGTTTAAAATTTATCGTCGCTCGTACAGATTGTATTTTGGACCAATTGCAATTTGTTTCAAGAAATGCTAATGATGTTACATACCAAACAACAAAGATGCCTTTATTGTTTATATGTATAAAATTATCATCGGATATTATAAATAATTTTGTGCGATTCGTCAAACCTCTTTGAACAAATAATCGCTAACGTTTTATGCCTTATCAGTGGCATACTAGAACAAACATATATTTGAATTATCAATAGCTCTATGTATGTTACTTATTTACCATCGCATTACTTATGATTAGCAGTTTTAGAGATTGCATTTGACAAACAAGCTGACACACGCAACCTATAAATCTATTTTGTATTTCGAAGCCGATTCTAGATAGGTACATCAAAATTCTATCAATATTCACCACAACCAGCTTGGAGTTTGCCTAGAATACGTTATGAGGAAAACCAATATGGTATTATTGTGATTTTTTAACAAAACGATTTTGTCTGTTTCCTCGAATTCATCATCCATGCAAGCGTGAGTCAACGTTTCTGTGAAACCATTGAGCCCGGCCGCAGTTACTAAAGTAAGCCCGGTCTATTGGACACTACTACTGGGTGACCGCAATTATGTTATTGCACTACCTGGTATTCCTGATTGATAGTAAGTATTATCTCTTTCGACTTACGATTGACGTCGGACGAAGGGGCATGGGTATTTTTAAGATAACATTGGGTAAGGAAGAAATCGGTTTCTTAAAATACCAGTTCAGCACGAGTCATCATGGCTACGATTCGAAAATGTATTAGAATTCGTGTTGGACTCGTTTTCTGTGCCTTTGGAAATCATCGTGAATTTTCTGTGAGGGCAGAGAAAATTATCAGGGATCTTGCTACCCTTGGCCGGCGTGGTCTCTGGGGTCACTTCACAACTAGTACCTGCCTAAAGTTAGACAGAAATATTGAACTTTAGAGATGATTGTCTAAAGTTCAATAAACAGGTAGAATAGTTATAAATAAAATGGTCATACTTGTTTTGTAATATAAAGCATTAGTACTTACTAATGCTACCTAAGTACCTATTAATAAATATGTTGAGGACAGCTTGCCGTATCATCTGCTGAACATTCGAAATTGGAAACCTCAGCCTACTAAACTGCGATGAGGACTGAAACCCTGAGTAAACAAACTGATTCAAATCTAGTAGGCCATCGGTCAAGAAAACAATTAGATAAGGAGGGAACACGTCTGACTGATGACAATAAGACTGCTCACAAAATAAACCGGAGGTCACTTCTGATGCTACAGAACAGGTAGATACTTCAAATCCGACTGTTGAGAGTCGGTCTTGACATGAAATGTCGTCGAGGAGCGATCCTCACACCACTGGGCTTTTCCACGGTTGTTGACCTCTCCAAACTCTGGAAATTGAGGAAAAGGAAACATGGAAGTCATTCGCATGGTCATGCGAAAACGTACTCTATTGAAGTAGAGGTAAAGTCGTTTTAATATGCAAGTTCTCATGTAGATTTTAAGCTTCACTTGTTCCATTCTAATTTATACTTTAAACGATGGAAATACGGTTGAGTTTAGCAAGTATAGCATCATTTAGCAGGAAGTAGGTTAAGCACAAGTTATTTTTCCCAGTTCCTCGCGAGACGCGGGCGACCGGAGTCGGCTTGAAACTGATAATATAAGTTCAGCACAATGTATGATTGAAATGATTTTACAGCTAGATCTTTCGAGATTTTCTGTGCTTCTTTCTATCTTGCAGTCATAGGAGGATTTTTAGAATTGTTGTGGTGGACCACAATATTTTCGTCAAAATTTATTTTTAGTATTAAGTATCTAGTAGTAGTAGTAAGACCCATTTGGTCACGCCAAAAGCCAAGTGAGGTCTATATTCATAAGAACTTGAAATCTGAAGTCAAAATATCATAAAAAACTTGTTTAAACACTACTATATTGCTTCTATTGCAGTCTCTAGTAATCCTAGATCTAGGGCCCGCAATGGTTGAGAATGAGTCTCACCCATTTTTTTCGAAATACTATGTTATCCTGAAAAATAAAGCTGCATGCTTATTCTAGATAGGTTTAGTATGCGCACTTTTGTCTGCCAGCAAGCTGTAGCACGTGTACTGCTGTCGAAGCGGCGCGGCGGGCGGCGGCGGCGGGCTGTCTACGTCCAGACCGCCTGCACTCCCGAGCTTCGCAGCTGCTTTACCAACTTTGTTTACCGTGACACACGTGAATGAGACATGTGGTGAACCTTTTATTGTTTCAAAGTTGTTGCTTTGCAAAAGTTGTTACAGAAGGGTTTGCAAAAGATGATGGTGGGTACTATTGAGGATTGTAGGTTTTTGCTCATAGAGTCCCCGGCCTCTGCTGGGCGCAGAGGGAACATTACAGGCTTGTTGTGTTGTGTTCTGTGTGCTATCTACTAATGTGGACTGGGTATGGAATTACCTATCTACACCACAGACTGTAAGGCAGGTTAGTTGTGCAGGCTTATTGACTAGATTCATCTTAACGAGCAACATGGCGCCGTACAGGCTAGAACAGTCGCCGCGGTAGGTTCCTTCCTCTAGGTAGTACAATAACGCCAACTAAGTTAAAACATAATCAGGTGACTCAACATGGCCTCCATTAAGTCTTTATGCTGCAAAATACAAGATAGCGACACATTCTACTTCGCGAATTAGACAAATTGTTAATGCTTAGCGCGCAAACTATATAAATTGATGCAACGTTCACACTTTCAGGGGATTTCCTGAAATCTGCTGACTAATGACTAACAAAATGGTATTGTGATAATTATTTTGACAATAGTTATTTGTTATACAAGAGTGCAAAGTTGCTTTTTAACCGCGTGTTCAATTTTGATGACCGAGCAAGCGAAGGATTCTAAAATTGAATCACGAGCGCAGCGAGTGATTCAAAATTAGAATCCTGAGCGTTAGCGAGGGAATCAAAAGAGCACGAGGTGAAAAATCTTTGCACTCGAGTGCAACACGTAACTTTTCATTCCACCTCAGCGAGGAAATGACTAAATGCAAAAAAAAAAAACGTTTACAATCACAAGATAGGTACACTTTTATTTCAGTTTAGGTATTAATTACTACATTATGACAGGTAAGTATTACAGAATAATCTTTAAATTATAACAAAATAATACTAAGGTATAATTAAGAAAAATTTAAAGTAACGTTGCTACAGTTATTTAAATTGAGTGTAATATTTTTGTTTGGTACTGTAATATTGGTGTTAGTCACTTGTGTACTGTTTTTCGGTAAACTATCTGTCATACTTAATAGTTGTACCGATTCATCGGATTCCCTTGGCGTGAATGTTGGAGAGAGAGGGAGATGGTTAGGTGTTTCATAACGGCTTATTTTTGATGTAGAAGGGCCAGTACAAGGATCCGATTGAGGCTCTTTCAGTGTAATGGCTCCTACGATGCCTTCACATATTTTAGACTTATTTTGGATGGAATCCTCTATGTATCCCTCTACAACTGCATTGGACTTCCAGCCTCCGTGGCGCTTAAGGGACAGCAGATCAGCTCCGGAATCAGCCAAAAGTGTGGCTGAAGTTCGTCGGAAACAATGACCCGTGTACAACAGGGGTTCTGGAAGTTCAAGAAATGTTGCTATTTCTCGTGGGATACTGCCAATTTTATTAGTACCCATAGGCTGTCTAACACACTTTCCATTGCGATACTGTAGAAAAAATCGATTGATTGGAGTTTTAGGCGGGCGTAAGGCTTGATATTTCTCAACAATCGTTACGTATTCCTTGCGAATGACGAAGTTGCGGTCTCTTTTTGTCTTTGTATTAGGTAAATTAATTAATAGTAAGTCATCTGAATGTTTCTCAATGTTTTTGACATTAAGTTGTGTTAGTTCATTAGTTCGACATGCTCCGTTTATTCCAATAATAAGAACAACCTGTAACGTAAAGAGTATTGTAGTAGATAAATGAATAAAATTGATATGAACGCATAATTATGCCTATCAACATCTACTAAGTATACTATTTAATTGAGATTAATATACTTAAGTAGATACTGAATGTGCAACTGACTTACTTTTGCCGCCAAATATACGGAATCGGGTGCTTCGTTAAGAAACTTTTCAATATCAGATACTGTGAAAACCTTCGATTTTTTTGGTTGATGACCAGATGAGGCTCTTTTTAAAAATGCCACTAATTTAGGATAGGTATCGATATGTTTGTCTTTTTTCATCTTTATTGTTGCTTTTAGCATCGAATACGTACTCCATAGAGTGCTTGCTTTCTTGTTCTCGGATAATTCTATAAAATATGCCAGCAAAACGTTTTCTGAGAAAGTTTTGGCTCCTTTTGCTAGTCGCCACGTGTTGAACATATCGTACTGTTTTAAATACTTCTCGCGTGATTGTTGAGGGAGAAAGCTCATTTGCGCATTATTAACAGTTTCAGTCAATTCTGTTGGCGTCAAGCAAACTTCCTCGTCGCTAGAATCACTCATTTTAGTTTTTTCACTTGTTTTCAAGTTTCTTGTTTTTAATATACCTAAGGTTTAACAATGACGTGAAAAAATGCCGCGTAAAGAACCGCGTACAAAGCAAATTGAAAAAAGAACACCAAGAAGGTTCCGAGTCTGAGTTTTTAACAAATTAAAAAAAAGTTGTATGATATATTCGGCACCATAGAGGTAGCAGTAAATAGGTTTAATGTTTTTTTTAATTCACAAACTTAGTGCACACGATGTTCTAAATTCAATTTACTTTATCCTCTAGAGAATAAAAACGGCTTTTCCACTCAGATACTGAAGATTAAAAATACTCTTTCCGAGATGGTGGGATGAAAAAGAAATTAATTGATTCTAGTCGCCCCTTCCATAAGGTAGTTTTCGCATGGAGAAGAATGGGCAAGAAACTCCACCGTTACTCTTTTAAAATGGTAATAAAGGAAGATTATAATATGTAAGGCTAGCTTCAGGAGAAACCAGCAATCTAATTACGCAACACATTTTCGTAAACGATTACGACAAATTTGTTTCATTTTGACAGTTGAACAACATTCATTGCGTTAATTATGTTGTTGAGCAGATTTTTTTTCACGAACTTTGAGCAATGGATTAGCAATTTATTTCAAAACGACTGGTGACTAGGATTAACACTAAAGACACTTCACTTTCACATCACTTTAAGCTCACTGTACCTACGTTTTCACAGTTAGATTTTTACAGAATAAATGGGATAATACTGTTGAAGTGACCTCCGACCAGCCGAGAATGTTTATGGCCCTACGACTATTATATTACGTGTAATACCTATGTCACGATAAAATATGTAGAATGTTCAACATGCCGAGAGGCACATGACCGGTGCTATCCGTGAACTGTGTCATTTGACAAGCCTCCATGATTGATGCCAGGCGCGTGGGCAGGTTTGTGTTATGTTGACATTATCAAGTGTGGGGTGTGGGCGAGGTAATAATGATAATAAATGGGTATTAGAATGTTAGGTACTAACTAGTAGGATTGTCTACTACTAGGCTCTGGAAAAGGCTGGATGTAATGTAACGTGTAATGGGAAGATATGTAGTTTTTTTTCAAGTCCGACATAACGCCAAGTATACTTACGTCGTGGTAAGTATTTCTTACCTACTTGTTAGACACAACAAATTAATATTAATGGTTGCAAATTGCAAAACACGATCAAAAGATGTTTAAAAACTGTAAAATTAAAATCAATGTTAGCAAAATCAATCAATTAAATCAATGACACAAACTATGCATAACTAATGAAAAACCTAAATATATCACTAGTCCAGCTTGATAATAATTTCAATCGGAAACGAATGAATTCTCTAAAATACTGAAATGTTTTCACAATTTTCCATTTCCATCCATGATTAAATTACATAAAACAAACGAGCATCGCTGTGGTTTCTAGTTGAGAGAGGTTGAGGAACCGGTGGAACATGATAGGGGTTATTGGCACCAGTTTCAGTTGGTTTCAGTAAATATCTCGGGATGGTCGCGCTGGGCGGGCGGCGCGCTGGCGGATCGATACAGGCTCCTGTACCGTAACCGACACTGTACAACATAGTGCCGTAGATCAAATACAACTAGCTCTTGTAATTTTCTTTACGAATATTACAATAGTTGGGTGATGGTTTCTATATTACATAATATATTTATTAAATCCAGGTGTAAACTTTTTAACTTATTCTTACTTCATCTTTTGTGTGTGTCTATTCGGCTGTGTATTTTAGTGTATTTCCATGAGACTTTGAGCTTGTATCCTTTTTTTTGAAGATTACAGTAAGAATACAGTACCTACTTGTGGTTTTCAAACAAGATGACTCATAACAAAATCTACAAACATTTGAACATCATCATACATTTATCTATTTTATTTGTTGATGGACTGTCATCATTCGTATTTACAGAAACAATATCAATCGATGTGAAACATTTCACTTGCGGTTCGTAAGCCCACTAGGGTAAACGACGTTTGCGGGAAAGTCTGAAAGGGATACCGTGGCCCCCTGGCATTGCACAGGCAACAGAAGGAACACGGGTGGGTTTTAGTTAGTAAGAGTCTGACACGCCCTCCCGCTCCACCCAGAGCGGGAGAAGTCATTTAATGATTACCCACCCAAAGAAAAAAAAAAAAAAAAGGTTAAACGACGTCACTTTCAATATTGCCGATCTGAGAACCAATGGCGATGACATAAATTTCAATCATGCTGACCTCAAGACCTTGCACAACGTTGCACAACATTGTCATCCCATCGTGTCATCGAAACTAGTCGCCTATTGATGAATAGGCACCAATCAATGTGACGTCTTTGGGGTTTCTAAATACCTTAGATTGTTTGAATATTTAGTAGTAAAAAAAAAAAACAATACTTTTCCTTCTTCGGTTTGTGAACAAGTTACGGGAAATACCTGCCTTTAGATACCTAAGTTATTTGTGCCGTGTTTACGGTTGACAAACAGCTCTACGATCACCAGATGAAAGTTGATCATGCACCGGTGACTGATTCCAGCTACTACTAGCTACTTTTAGCAGCTAGTGTTTCTGAATCTAGATACACAGACAGCACACAGACACAGACAGCACACAGACGCACAGCACAGGCAGGAGTTGTACAGACAGCTGTGTGTCCTGGGGCTTGACGGTAGAAAGTTGGCACGTTGGTAGTAATTGCTCATCTGCTATGCTATATTATATAAAAAATGTAAACAGTGCTGGAAAAAGTACATAAATTACGTTTTTTCTAACTTTCAATATTTTCTCATTTCAAAGACGACGTTATCCTACTGTTTTCTTTCCTCTGCCGTCACCTTTATGAGTTCCTTTCAGCCTCACACGTGCCCCGTGACCTGACTCAATCAGAGGCACTATGAAAATATGGCGAACAAACTTTTATATTTTTGATTCTCTTTCCATTGCTGTTTACCTTCAACCAACAGGGAGAAGCTTCTAAGCTAAAGTAACAATGCACTGCGAAATAAGTTCTCGTAGGTAGTACTCGTATTTTTGTAGTAAATGGTAGAGGGGCTTACGTTCGGTAGGAATATAATATTGACTATGATGCTCATTGAATTTTTACATAACTTCGCATCGGGAATAGTTACGTATACTTAAGGGATGAATTAGTTTTCCGGATAAAATAAAGAGTATTTTTTATATCCATTGAATTATAATATTACGGATGTTATGCACATAAATCATGAAATAATCACAGTGTTTTCACAGGCTTAATGTTTTATTAAATGATATTGTCCGGCAGTGGTTTTTACTATCTATAAGATTGTTTGGACAGTTTAATGAAATTTGCTTAAATAATACGACCAAATAGTGATCGTATTTAATTAAGCGAATTAGGAAAACTAATCACCAGAGAGAGACAATAATCTCGTATATTCGTCATCATATTTGTAACGAACTACACGAAGGCTAAGAGGCTTAAGTCCCGTTGGCAGCGCCAAGACTCCGGGAGCCCAATTTGGCTTAAAAATAAAGCAATTATGTCGCGGGCGGTTTACGAGCGCCGCGCCCGCGCCGCCGCCGCGCCGCCGCCGCCGCCGCCGCCGCCGCCACGACCACGTCACTGTTCGGCTTTTTAGTTTTACACACACGCGGTCAATGGGATGCTGGCAGTGGACATAGCCTACTTGAAGCTATTTTATTATACATAGCACGGGTGTATCTTGTAAATACTTTGCTATCTTCTTATAAATAATACGGTGGTATAATAGAGAGAGGTACCTATTGTGTAAATAAAATTCACGGAAACTTCATAATTTGATAAATACCTAAGCTGATTGAAAAAATCATAACAATGTATAAATTATTAATGATATAAATGACATGAATGATCGTTGTTGCTCGTGAAGAGCTAATCTTTAGTCAACTAAATGATTGTGCTTTTATACTCAAAGTACTATCGAAGAACTTCATATAACACGATGACCACATCTTTTACCGCCCCGGTTCTATAGTGGCTGAGCGCTGCAAGCAGAAATATTCCAAACCGTGTATAGATATGAACTTCTTCCATGGTACCTTCCTCCTATGTACCTATATAATCTACGTGATAGAAAAAATACTGAATTATAAAATAGGTCAAATACAGATATAAACTATTTTCACATAGCTATTGGAAGACTAACTATGGTTTGGACCCTGAAAGGTTCAAAAGGTGACTAATAACAAGACTTTATAATCTCCGCCCAACTGTCCTTCCGTTGGGCGGAGAGTAATTTAGTTCGAATGCCTAGCCGGAGCTAGGAATTGACCCAATCATTATTTTGGCACATATTTAATTAAACTTGCAAGTCTGTAATCATCCTTAGCCCTCCAGTATTTAGCATCACGAGGATTCATTCTCGTGATGCTAATTAATAAAACTTACGGTTACATTTAGTGAGTTGTCGTGTACTTACGATTTGATCGCCGCCGGACGGCCAGGCCCGGCTCGGTCTGGTTGCCGGCGCCGGCGCAACATGTGTTCATTATGTTATTAACAGTTGCATGTTGTTGCAACAACATGATGGAGAGCTACATGAATTATCAATTTGCAGCCTCTAGGCGTCGTTCGAGGTGACAAGTCTGTAATTAAAATTGATGATCGTATGACTTAGATATTCCTTGTTGTTAGTACTTTGAATGTGTTTGATTTTCGTAAAATATTGATTTAATGTAAGTACCCAAATTTGGATTTAGATTCAAAGGTAATAAGAGCTTATTATTTTAGATTATTCTACTACTAATTAACAGTGACCTTATTGGTGATGTTCTTCAGAAAGGACAGGTGCGTAGTACTCGCAACCGGCGGGCGTGTATGACCAGATGTATGAACATAAACGAGGCAAAAGTTACTCCTTTTGCCTCGTTTACGTTCATACATCTGGTAAACTGGTGGCGTTCTGTAGTTTCTGCCTAACCCCATGGTTTGAAGGCGTGAGTTTATGTATGTATGAATGAACAGTTGTGTATAATAATAACAGCTGTGTATGCTCAAACTTTCAAACACGTCTTACTTTATGGCCAAAAATACTTGTGTTCAGTTCTAGATCTCACTTTTTGCTCTTATTATTTGAGTTGTTATCTAACCCTGCACAGTGGGACTTCATTAAGCTCCTGCAATACAATATTGCGGCACACAATTCAATGTAGCTCGGTCAGTAACGAACCTATACGAGTACGTTCACGTCCAGTTGTGACCGCGAAACATTGTTTGAGCTTGTTGTCGGATCATAGAAAAGGTTAGGAGACACGCCAACGTCGTATAGAAGGTACATAGATCGAGAAGGGAGATACTTAGAGATAGTTGGGCATAATTATGCTTCTCCTACTGGTGAACTTCCGTAAAAAAAGATAAGATAAAGTTAATTTATTTGTCCAAAATATGAGTATAAATGGCATGCAATATGTTACATTAAATTATATTAGTCATGTTTTGCATTAACGGAGTACAAAATATGAATAGCTAGAAAAATAACATGAGGGAACGTGGAAATGTGGAAACCAGCATTTCCACGTTCCCTTATGCGGCACTCCAGCAGAATTGGCAATGGGCAAGACGTTCTTCTACCGCAAGTAATATTATTATTATTTTCTTGGACGATTTAGGCTGGTAAAATGCATAGTAAAATTATGGACCCCTTCTTGTGTCGTTTGTCAAAACTCTTTCGTCAGAGTTTATAATTTTCACTAAATGTTTGTGTCATATCCATTCGTTTTAATGCTCTGGGGCGCAAAATTTATAATTGAACCCTGCATTGACGTGTGGCGTCCCTCCGGTGCAAACGATCTAGTTTTAGTTTATACAAGGTGCTCGTAGGCAAATGCGACAAGTGTGGGTGAGAGGGAACCAATTTTATTAGAATGGAAATATAGGATGACAGCTGTTGCAAAAGGTCGGGTATGAAGGGTTACTTGAAAATACCCGATGGCCGGATAAACTATGAATTACATCAACCTTTAGACCCTGGGAAAGTTATAATAGTATCTTTATCAAGTAGATCGACTACAGTTCTAGTAATGCTATAACACAATATGCTCTCTCTTCTCGGCTCTATTATATTCTCATATTTTGTGAAAATTCGTTAGGAGCAGGTAAAAATCAAGTTTGGTTTAAGGAGTGTATGCATGAGCTTTGTTTGTCTTACATTCTTAAGGGTTGTAAACCATATACGTCACGACCCCCAGTGTTACCCTATCAACAGATGTCCCAGTTTATTGCTACCCGGAACACACAACGTAGCCGTGTATATTTGTGTTGAACCACTGTTAGCTGGCACAAAGCCAACTACCAACAACTGCCAACAAGGCTCATAGCGCCGCAGCGGGAACTTTTCCCTACTCAGCCTCGTTTGAAGTTGTTTCTTCTGTAACACTGTTCCTGGT
Source organism: Xanthia togata (assembly GCA_963853775.1). NCBI lineage: Eukaryota > Metazoa > Arthropoda > Insecta > Lepidoptera > Noctuidae > Xanthia > Xanthia togata. The sequence goes on along the minus strand of OY970802.1, from coordinate 1,220,957 downwards.
GAATAAGTAGTATTTAGGTGTCGTCGAGACAGTTATTGCTTAGGCTTAGTGAATATTTAGTGGCTTGAAAGGTGCTCTAAAGAATATTAATAGGTAATTTACAGTAAAATTGCAGTGGAATTGCTGATGTAGTTTTCAGGACCTAATGGGTTTTGTACCTAATATTTAATTGCGTTCGGCATCTATACAAGTATTGGCTCTCTAATCACTAGTGTACATATTTACATCACGTTTTTTGACTTTACTGTCAGTACGAGCAGGTATTGTGTGTAGAACCAAGAACAGTCTTACCAAGGTGTATCATGTTACCCGGTAGCTGGGTTAGATAGGCATGTCGCTGCATGGAAAATGCCAACCTGAACATAGTTGGGAAAAGGCTAATCCTTTCACTAATGTCACCCCGTCGCATTCTTGCATCCTTCCACTTGCATTTCGCATGGTCGGAAGTTCAAAGAGAACATAAGACACACACATACTCAGATAGGAAACTTCAAAGTATGCAGAATATACAAATGGACTGATCTCACACATGCCTAACGCCAGGATGACGGAATCTCCTACAATAACTCTAAGACATCGCTAGAATTCATAATCAACGCATTAACATTAACATTGACGCACTTTTATCATAATGGACGATGTACACTTTTAATAATATGCTACATGCGTTGAGAATCGACACGTTGCCGACTGTGACGTATGTACAGGACTACAGCGGTTTCAGAAGGACCAGTTTACATAGTTCGAGATGATACTGCTCCCGCGAGAAAAGCCACCGAAACATTTAAATGCAGGCTAAACTTAATGGCGTTTTATATAAGATTGCAGAATCAGTTTTCTTTATTTCAAATAAGTACTTGTAGTAAATGAGGTTGCCAACTAGTGATGCGACCTTGAGATCGTCAGATTGCCAGGGCCTTATGGTGAGCCGCGAGCACGTGAGCTTGACTGTTAGATAAGTAGCATGGCGGAGGTATAGTTCCGTGCTATTAGAACATCACCAAAGCTTCTTTAGTACCTACTTATACGACTGCGATGTTTAGAGAATGTTGCATTGAACCAAGCCACAGTTTCTTAATAGGTAGCCTTGTGTGTTAAAAATTGTCATTTACCTTCTTATTTCCCGACTAGAGTGTTCTGGCTCGCGCGAGCACCGCATGACGTCGAGGGCGATGCATGCGCGCATATCGGCACATCACTCGCACGCATCCTTCTATTGTTCTCGATAATGCGTCAAAAGACGGACACACACATTATTGTGTCGTCTGGCAAATATTTTGGACCCACCGCAGATGATGCATTTTTCATCAAGAAGGACATTGTAGATAGTGTCACGAACTAAACCACAATCAGGGTCACTAGCAACGTGCAGGGCGTACAAACACGGTGAACGTATTTTTAGACGTAAAACCATCACCCTGTTACGTCTTACTACTCAGAATTTACATGTGAAGCAAGCAGTGTACCGAGGCCCTAAGAGCGAAATGTGGAAACCCGTTACATAAAACCTACATGTAATTCAGGCAATCCACGCAAGTTAAGCAAACCGTTAATTTTCAACTATCAATCAATGTACTTAGAAAGCGTATTATTGTTGCAGTATTTCATAGTAAAGTGGATAGCTATAGCTCAACTTCAGCAGTGAACTAGATGCGTTCAGGCTGAGTATAATTTATTTATTATTTATTTATTTATTAACTCATCATCACTATCATTACAGGAATTTCGTAATTCAATAGTGTGGCCATAATTACAGTTTTATTATTTATCATACCATATTTTGTGTAAGTATCGTAGTTTTTGTGAACTCACTCAGAGAACAAGTAAAAATATCTATGCTGTCTGCTACGTCATTAAATACACGCAAAGTACGCGTTATAGGGGATTTACCCAGTAGATTGGTCCTACTACTGGGCACTGCCAATAGCCGTGGCCGTCGCATTTGCAATACATAATAAATTGTCGGGCACACACAGGTTTATTTCTTTTAATATACCTGGGTTTGAAGTCTTGCCACGCAATAATTTAAAAATATAGGTAGCAAGAGCTATGTTCCACCTTGTTTCCAATTTACTGTATCCCACCATGCCTATAACAAACAAAGTTGGATACATCAATGGATAAAATGGATATACACCATACCACCTTAGGTACAGAAACCTCGTAAACTTATTTTTCACCACTCCCGCACGAAAGAAGTGTCTTTCCTCTACGAAAACAGTGAGGAAAGTTGGTTTTTCCTCACTGCTTGAACAGCGAGGAAAGTTGGTTTTTCCTCACTGTTTGAACAGTGAGGAAAGTAATGATCCCATTCAGAAACTAACCTTGCCTGATTTTTTTATGTTAAGTTTTAAAGATATTTTAAAATATAAAGAATTATTTTGATTTGCTTTGTGTCTATTTAATTTATTTACCTATGATGACTGAATACTTTCTTGCTGGGAGTGGTGAAAAGTTTTGTATGCAACATGTGAGCAAGTTCATTTGCTATTCGTTTTGTTGAGTCTTTCGCTTACTCAGGATTGAAATTTATAATCACTCGCTGCGCTCGTGATTCTATTTTTCAATCCTTCGTTCGCTCAAGACTCAAAATCAAAACTCATAGGAAAAACGAACTTTCCTCACATGTTGGATAAATAACTATTTCACCACTCCCGCACGAAAGAAGTGTCTTTCCTCTACGAAAACAGTGAGGAAAGTTGGTTTTTCCTCACTGCTTGAACAGTGAGGAAAGTTGGTTTTTCCTCACTGTTTGAACAGTGAGGAAAGTAATGATCCCGTTCAGAAACTAACCTTGCCTGATTTTTTTATGTTAAGTTTTAAAGGTATTTTAAAAAATAAAGAATTATTTTGATTTGCTTTGTGTCTATTTAATTTATTTACCTATGTTGACTGAATACTTTCTTGCTGGTCGTGGTGAAAAGTTTTGTATGCAACATGTGAGCAAGTTCATTTGCTATTCGTTTTGTTGAGTCTTTCGCTTACTCAGGATTGAAATTTATAATCACTCGCTGCGCTCGTGATTCTATTTTTCAATCCTTCGTTCGCTCAAGACTCAAAATCAAAACTCATAGGAAAAACGAACTTTCCTCACATGTTGGATAAATAACTATTGTATACACTCCAGCCTGAGACTGTATTTAGCTTCATGCGGTGCCCATATGATTGCGTTACATTCGAGTTGACTTCTTACCAATGTATTGTACTAAGAAGTTAGCGCAGCGATGCTTGTATAACCTTCAGCTCTTCTTAGAACGAAACCTAGGCTCCTATAGGCTTTTTTACAAACATTTACGATGTGATTACGAAATGCCAGGCCCGAGTCAAGGCGTACTCCTAAATCACGCACCGTTTCCGTTCTTTTCAATAACGTGTTGTTCACTCTATAGTCATATTCCTTGAGCATTTTCCTTCTACTAAAAGTTATTACCGAATACTTTGACGTATTAAACACCAACTTATTATTTTTTCCCCTTCCACAACCCTGTCTATGTCTTCCTTTAAGCGATCAAAGTCCTTTTGCTCTTTCACAGCTAGCAGTAATTTTGAATCGTCAGCAAATACTCGTAACAGGCACTTGGCATTCCTGACGACCTCGGGCAAGTCATTTATCATTATTATGCATCGAAGTGGACCTATATTACTGCCCTGACTTACGCCAGATCTCGTGAAATAGGGCTCCGATTTGTACCTACTGCTTTCTGTTACTCATATGGTCAGCAAAGAATTTCAGTAAATAATAATGATTGTATGTGGCATGGTTTTCATTGTAGCGATGGTAAATAGCTACGAATAGACAGGTGAGCAAGCCTATTGTCTGCTGGCACTGTTTGTAACTGTGTTCAATCACATGCAATTTGTATGGTGGGTGGGATATAGGTACGATATGATTCACTGTCATATATTTTCATGACCTGCATTTTTAAATGTTAGTAAGAAAGGTGATTAAAATAATTGCAATTTAGAGTCGGACAAATTTTGCACTATCGAAACCAGATTATGCATTTAGTCGCTTTCTTTCCAATGAAATCAAATTATGCCGATATAAGATCGTCATTCACACATACAAATATATATCTATTTAGGTATGTGTGAATGACGGTCAAGTGAATATTTAAATAAGAAGGCATCACATCAACTTATAATTCAAACACATGTAACGTACTAGCTGTCTTTTCTACTTATTACTCATAATAATGATGTCTAGTAGTCATTGATACATTATATTAAAACACCCCTAGTAGTGCTGTTTCAGCAGAAGATACATAGAGTCACGCTAGCAACCGGCGCAGTCTCATCTGACAATACCTACGCAGTAGTACGGCCGCCACCCTAGCTGTGTGCTGAGGATGCAGTTGTGCACGCGCACGTGTTACAGCTGCATCGTCAGCTTTGAATAAAATATGATTTGCAAATACCATTTTTGTCAAGAAAATTATTGTTCTACAACCGTACCGTTGTATCCTTTAACTATGTTTATTTTTTTAATTTGCTATGGGTTAGGTGAACAATGATCATGGCACACCATTATACCATACGTGGTCCTTACTATTGTGGTCTTTCTTCAACTGTAGTAGAATTCTCGACTGAATATGTAAACTGGTTTTTATTTATTTATTTAATACTTCAAACACAGAAATGTACAGAGGCGGACTTAATGCCATAGGCATTTTCCACCAGTCAACCTTTGGGTGATGCAGAGACAAACAGAGCTGCAATTACGAGAAATTGAGGAATATTTTTTTTAAGTAGAGCTAAAGGTACATATACCTATGACAAACTATGAACTATGCAGGGTGGAGGGGATATCGACGCGAAAACTGATACCATGGATTAAGTAGATGATTCCGAACCCCCTGGGTTGGAATTTTTCGTTGGTTATTTAAAAAAAAAACAGATTTGCTGTTCCATACATTTTGACCGCGTAGGTATTGAACTTTTCTATGAAACAGCTGTTTTTTTTAATAACCGACGAAAAATTTCGACGGTGGTGGGTTCAGAATCATGTTCTGAATCCATGGTATCAGTTTTCGCGTCGATGTCCTTTCCACCGTGTATATAAAAGCGAAAGGTCACTCACTCACTCACTCATTCATCACGAAATATCGAAAACCGCTTGACGTATAAAGATGAAATTTGGCAGGGTACCTCCCTGCCAAATTTCATCGTTTATAGTTAATAGACGTCCGCTAAGAACGAATTTTTGGAAATTCGACCTTAGGGGGAGAAAAGGGGAGATTTTATTTGTATGAAGAATCTTATTCCTTGAGTTAATAAACTTGAAACTTCACACGAATACTTATGTATAGAAATTATAAACTTTGTCATTTTTTAGTTTTTCTATACTAACCCCTAAAGGAGGATTGGGGTGTGTCAACATTTGTATGGAAGAATTTTAACGCGCGGTCTGATTAACTGGAAACTCAGTATTTATACTAAAAACTGAAAAGAAAAAAAAAAGTTTAACAGGGTTTTTTGAAAATTTACTAAACGTTACAAGACTTTTCAAAAAATATTGTTCGCTTTATGCTATGGGGGATGAGCAATATTGCATTATGTTCGTATTCTTCTATCGTTTACCGCAAATTGTAAAAAGGCTAGCCAAAAGGTTAGAATATTGCAGATAGTTACGGATTTAACCTTTTAACAGATATTATCACACTATAGCTTTATGGATCTGAGCAGTCAATCACAACATGTCCAGGGTGGATTTTGAGATAGGGCAATAAGGGCACGTACATTCACCGTTGTCGCTACAAGAAAACCGTCTTAGAAGACTGTCCTTAACTTTTTGAAACATGTTGATCTGCATTCACAGATTTTGAAAAAATAAATAAAGTCAGCAATAAAATGGCCAATTTTCACAAAAGCTTTTTTGATGCCAGTCGATCCTATTTCTTATTACTAAAAACTATATCGGGCCAACTGAGGTTTGAGTACAAGAATGTCTGTCTGTATGTTACCTTTTCAAACTAAACCACTAAACGGATTTCAATCAAATATGGCAAGGAGATAAATCACATCCTAGGGTAGGGCAGGGGTTGGTAGGGTACATAGGCTACTTTTTGTCTCAAAAATAATCCTAAAGGGGGGATATATAGGTTGGCAGGAAGGTAGGTTATAATCAGTGGACGTCCGCTAAGAACGGATTTTGCGACAGGGCCAGATTAAGGAGGTTTCATGGCTCTCGCAAGTTTGTATGAAAGTCCGTAATTTTTTGTGCTACAAACTTAAAATTTGGCTGGGAGGTAATTAATAGTTAGTAGACGTTTGCTAAGAACGGATTTTGTGACAGGGCCGGATTAAAGAGGTCTAAGCACTCACAAGTTTGTATGAAGTTCTGTTCTTTTTATTTCAATTTTTTTTTTGTACTACCGACCTGAACTTTCGCATGTCTAGAGTTTATGAGTAGGAGACAGTAGCTAAGAAAGAATTTTGTGACAGCCTGGAATAAGGGCTCTTATGAAATATTTGTCTTTTTGTACCTGAGAATTGGTAGAGAGATAGAATACACGTCAGGCAAAAGACATGCCAGGCGTAAGACATGTCAGGTAGGAACAGATTTTACGACAGGGCCAGTTTAAGGGAATATAATCGCTTTCGCAACCCTATGTGTTCAACAAACAATTTTATTGATGACTCTATTTTTTTTATAATTGGTGCCTTTAAAAACGTTGCTTAGTGTGATAGGCATTTTCTTTTGACTGAAATATAAAAATAGTTAGCGTTAAACATCATTAATCTTGATATCTTAATAACAGTGTACTCAATGTTACAAAATGATTACTCTGCGCAACCGCCGACTGGTACAAGATCTCATATTCTTTTTCAAATTGGATAACAATAGATTAGACTGCGATAAAATAACTGAACAAATAGGACTAAAAGTATAATAATATAATATATTATTAATTATTTTATACTATAATTTATCCAGATATCCCATTACCCATTTATTCTGCACTAAACAATACAAATATAGGAGTTAACTCACCTCTCAATAGGCTCAGCCGAGATTAATTCTTATATAAAATCCACTCCACATGTTGACATATATCATGACTCCCTAAAAAACTTTAAAACCCAAATCTTGAGGTCCCAAAGCACGCAACCCGCACAATCTAAAGATTCGTTGTACCTATTAATATGTAAGTATTTCTTGCAACCTTTGTAACTTTTAACTTACCTATATCATTTTATATTTCTGTTTAGGTACATAGTTTGTTACCACTTAATTTTTTTGTCTAATATATATATGCCTAATTATAAGTATATAAATATAAGCACAAATAAATATACATAAATACACGAATATACTAAAACAAATAAGACAAACAATGGGAAAACATTAACGTTGTGATGATACTGGCAGCTTCTTACGAATCCTATTGTTCTTCATTATTTTCTTCTTTTTTATAAAACACTTTTACATTTTAAAACTAGATAATTTATACCAGTACGACAAATGTATGATTTTTTTTAAGATTATATGAAACACAGTTCAAATCTCTCAACATTCTTAGTAAAATAATAATATTCCCAAATAATTAAATTCTAATTTAGCTTCTCTAGCGTAGCGTAGTTTCGTTAAGTAAACAAACAAATCTTAGCTCCTTGTAGTGTAGCTGCATTGTACATGTAAATATTAAGTTTAGTAGACACTCCCGTCGAGTGCCTGACGGTGCATTTCTCATAGTTTAAGAGGGTTAGCTTATTTTAGTGATATTGTAGGATCTTACGTTGTGCCTATATCCCACGCATGTTCAAAATCTAGTAACACAATGTGGTTTGAAACCGATTTGAAAGTCTAAGAATAACATAGCACATTTTAAATCACAGAGATCCCACTTACATGTGCAAAAAAGTGATTAAGTAAAAATAACTGTACATCTAAGCACAGATAGTGAACCAATTACTTACCGACAGTTCACTGATCCAGTGAGATATTCCACCCCAGTAACATCCGGGTAATAACGACTTGAAATATTTTAATTGGACGTCGGAAATAACTCCATAAAATATCGATGTAAAAATGTATCTCTGAAATGGATTCGGTTGGGCGACCACCGCCTGCCCGCCGCCCGCCCTCCGCGTCCGCACGAGCGCGCTCAATTTCCACCGCTTTTCGCATCAAAGCCTTCACGCGCCACATTATGCCTCCGTAGCGTGAGTATACAGCTGGAAATAGATACATAGAACCTGCTAATTTTGGTATGAGGGGCATCCATGGTCATTTTATGCTTGTACGTTACATTAGGTATGCCTATTGCATCTAGAGGAATATAAAAAAAAATATTACATGCAAACACATATACATATACATTGTATACAGAAGGGACAGAGAATAAAGAAGGCGGGGGTGTTTTGATAGCTGTAAAAAAATCCATAAATTCCAAACGAGCAGAACAATTTAAAAGTAATTGTGAAGACATTTGGGTAATTTTAGATTTACCTGCGGCTCGATCTGTACGTCGGGCAGCTCTCTGCTCTGTATATCTGCCGCCACCTGTACGTATCTCTTCCTTGGAACATTTTTTGGACAAATGTAATACAGTGTTTGAACAGTTAAACTTATCATAATTATGTTTGCATCGCAGGTGATTTCCATATCGGTGATATTGATTGGAGCATAGTCAATGATTCTGATACGTGCCTTAAGTTGTCCAATATATGTCAAACTTTGATAGATTTCACATAAGTTAATAGGCTTAATCAATCTAACAATGTATGTAATGCTTCAGGCCGCATTTTAGATCTTGTACTGTGTAACCATTCATTGTGTAGAGTGAGTCAAAGTGTGGATCCGATTGCTAACATTGACCAGCATCATCCACCCCTCGATATTGTGATTTCTCTGAATAAGGAAGCTAAACTCCCTTATAACACACTACCTACCTAGACCAAATTTCCGAAAAACGAGTTACATGCCGATTCGGAAATATTTGAGTGACATTGACTGGGATGGGTTATTTAAAGCACAGCAGGGAATTAATGAGATGGTGGAGGTATTTTATGACGTTATATATGAAGGTATAGAAAAATGTATAAATAAGCGAGTGCCAAAAAAAAAGTAAATTTCCACCATGGTTCAATCGGGATCTAATTAAATTACTTAATTGCAAAAATAAAATCAGAAATCGCCACAATATTTACAAAAACCCTTTAGACAAAATTTAACTGCAGATTATAACTAAGCGCTGTAATGACCTTGCAAATTTTGTTACAACAATTATATGAAACGATTGGAAGACGAACACAAAAATAATCCGAAGCTTTTCTGGAGTTACGTTAAAACTAAAAGAGGTGGGTCAAGCTCCTATCCCATTGCTATGACAAATGGTACTAGTACATCATCTGACCCCACGACAATATGTGATTTTTTCTCATCTTATTTTTCTTCTGTCTATAGCCCTATTCAAGACGATTACAACGACAACGATACAGAGTTTTTAAATAACATTGAAATTCATAGTTTATGTTTATCAAACATTATTGTTAGCAGTGAAAGTCTCTATAAAAAGCTAAAAAGTCTGGATTGCAATAGGGGGGGCTGGGCCAGATGGGATACCACCTATCTTTATCAATGAGTGTGCAGCTGAGTTGGTCACCCCGTTGTCACTTATTTACAATAAATCCTTAACCTCTGGGGTCTTTCCATCCAAATGGAAGGTGGCAAAGGTTGTACCTATATATAAAGCTGACAAGGACGATTTAGTCTCTAATTACAGACCGATATCAATTTTGTCGTGTTTTGCTAAAATTTTTGAGTCTCTGATCTGTCCATTTATTCAAAAGCACTTAAAGCTTTACCTAAACGACGAGCAGCATGGCTTTGTGGAAGCTAGATCAACAAACACAAATCTTTTTCTATTCACCGAGCTGTTATCAGAGGCAATTGATTCAGGTCACCAAGCCGACGTCATATATACGGATTTTAGTAAGGCTGTCGACAAAGTGTCACATAAAATACTTATTCATAAGCTGCAAGCTTATGGTATAACTGGATCATTGCTTTCTTGGTTAAGCTCATATCTTATGGACAGATCTTTTTATGTAGTGATAAACGGATTTCAGTCTGACAACCAATATATCTCTTCCGGAGTTCCACAAGGTTCTCATTTGGGCCCAGTTTTATTTAATTTCTTTATAAATGATATTCCAAAGTGTTTCTTACATTCTTAGGTTTTTAAGTATGCCGACGACTTGAAATTTGTTAAAATTATTAAGTCCCAACATGATGTCATTATTTTGCAGAGTGATCTCAATAGGCTTGTTACGTGGTGCGAACGCAATTCAATGCTGTTAAATCTCAGTAAATGCTATCATGTCAAATTTACAAGAAAACATAATTTAGTAAGAGAAGATTATCACATAAATGAAACCAAGATAGCAGAATTAAACACAACAAAAGACCTCGGTGTTACTGCAAAAACTGTTGATGCAAAATTAACTTTTATCCCACATGTAGATTGCATAATAAAAAAGTCTTCTAGAATGCTTGGTTTTGTTTTAAGACATTGCAAACAGTTTAGGTGTTCTAAAACTAAAATTATGCTTTACAATTGTCTGATTCGAAGCTTGTTGGAATATTGTAGTGTGATCTGGCGACCGCACTATGCTACACATTTGTTGCGTCTGGAGAGAATCCAAAAACGCTTTCTGTGGCACCTGGCGTTTACCAGCGGAATAGCAAAAAAAAAAATGCGTTCATATACCAAGCGGTTGAAATACTTTAAAATGATTTCGCTGGAAAAGCGCCATCGCCTTATTGACGTAATGTTTGTGTGCAAAGTAATGGCCAATAAATTTGACTGCCCACAGATACTAAATTCTTTTAAATTTCGTTTTCCTTCAAGGATTCCTCGTAAACCAATTACGCCACTCTGTTCACCGCTCCTACGAACGGTCTTAGGTGCTAGTTCCCCTGTCGCGAGGTTAAGCAAGATAATTAATGAAAGTAGCGATCTATTCGACTTGCACTTTGACTCACTACACAGTTTAAAAGCGAAGACTTTGAAAAACCTAGATTAGGATTAATTTATTATCTGTGTCTCTCTAAATTAAAATTTGTTCTCAGTGTCAGGATCTATATAACATGTAATATTTTAGATACTAGTACTCGTAGTTGATATAAATTAAAGTTTTTATTCTCTCTTTTGTACGTACAACTTTCGTTTTGCATGCTGAGTTTACCTATAAGTGATTGTGCACTACTGTTTATCGGTTTTTGCTTGTTTTTTATGCCCATAACCAGTATAAACAAATGTTGGTAAACCAAAATAAATAAAATAACTATAAAAAATTGCATGGAATCTGAATAGTTTGCTTTCGTCCGAGGACGCGTAACACAGCAACTCAGCGAGGACAGGTTAAATTTCTTGGTCCTACTATAAAATAATTACATGTAAGATAATGTCAAGTTCATTAATAGAGGCGCTCCTTTTGAAAGGGTTTCACCAGGGAAATAAAATTACCAATATACTTTTATCTGCTGGAAACTAACATTGCTGTTTTTCTATGACTGGTACGGGTTATAACATAATAGCCTTCCCCCTGTCGAACCTTGCATGAAGATATGCAATATAATCGAAGGCACAAGACAGTCTGCCACCAAACAGAGGCTCTAACGAGGTGTGACTGATCGTCACATTGTAAAGGCTGGCGCTCACCGGCGGGCCTGTTCAACCCGTTGATTACGTTGTGCCTACCGATGGGGGTCCGAGTCCGTGGTACTCAAATGTTATCATTTAAGGGTTGTAAATGAGTAGGTAGTATGTACTTGTACTGCTCACAATGCGAGACGTGTGCACCTATATTAAAAGGCTGCTATGAAGATATATTGCGCAGACTGCTGCGCACGGGTCCAAGGGCGACATGTCAAAACATCAAGATTTCGGTGCTTTATCTGAGTTAAATATTAGTTAGTTAAACACGCTTTATTACGCTCTAAATGATGGTGAAAACCGTATTAAAATCCATTTTGCAGTTGCAACCGTATTAAAATACAGTTTATAAGATCTAAGCGGTCACACAGACAGACATACAGAGTGACTTGTTGTATACGACGTATGTTAGAGCTCTGTTGAAAGCTCTCTTTATCCTCATTGGCTGTTGATTTTAACTAAGCTCTATTTTAACTAAGCTCTATTTTAACTGACACTTTTCGCCTGAGCTATTTCAACTTAATGAATGTTACGAGGTATTGGACACCTAGGTACACTAACAATTGGTCATTTATTTTATTTTTTATCTTTACTTAAAAATTTAAAAAACCGGCAAGTTCGTGTCTGACCACGCACAATGAAGGGTTCCGTAATTAGAATGAATTTATCCCAATTTATTTAACTTAACATTGTAGTTGAAAAACATGTTCTCCCATGCGGAATGTATGGGAGAACATGTTTTTCAAACTGCAAATTTAAGTTGGTCAATTATTACTCGTTAATCTGTAAAGCCTTAGCTGTGAAATTTCCTTTAAATTTCGTTATATATAGGTACTATTGTCGTGACATTTGAATTTCTAACTACAACGGTTTAGTTGGTAGAGGGGGGTGGCACTTGACTTAAAATTGGTACTTTAAAGCTTGATAAATCACGAACGGTTTACTTAATCAAAAAACGGTTTTCGCAAACCCCGTATATTTTTGAAAGACCTATCCAAAATATCCCAAACTATAGGAAAAACGAAAAAAAAATTATCATCCCCACTTTACATGTAGGGTACCCTAAATAACTTTTTTTTTCAAAATTTTATTTTACCACTTTTTTGACGTTATTAGCATGTATACTCATGCCAAATTAAAACTTTCTAGTGCCTATAGTTTTTGAGCTATACCGCGGACAGACAGACAGACAGACAGACCGACGGACATGGCGAAACTATAAGGGTTCCTTTTTGACTACGGAACCCTGAAACCAGCGGTGTAATTGCGTAACCCACCTTACCTTGAAAATGCCATTTATTGTGACAGCTCAATAACATTCATTGCGCTATTGTCGTTATCGGGTAGAAGAATTTTTTAAAGAAGCATTGGATTAGAAATTTATTTCAAAATCCTTCGGATTGTACTTGAAAGTGTGTTACGCAATTGGGGTGCAGGTTCTTATTAATCAATCACAATCTAGCCGATATAATAAGACTAATAAGCAATTTTAATTCAACTGAAATTTTTCTTCACACTTGGTCACTTACCTAAACCGTTTGTAAAATTAATAACTTCCCTTTTGCAGTTTGAGTAACGCTGCTCTGATTCTGCTCGTGTACCGGCGCGTACTAACAATGCATTGTTCTGGAGCCTTTTTTTACCCAAAAACGAATGTACGAACAACCGTGAATAATTTACTTGAAAAAAAACACCATGATTTGCTGGGAAAATTTCGCTGAATAGCTGGGTGTGGTACTTCAACTATGTATGAATTTACTAGTTACCATAAGTTTTATGAAATAGCACAATATACCTGCAGTTACTAATGTGGTGTTTTTTTGGTGATGATATAATAATAATAAATCTTTTATCTAACAGTTTATAATTAGCAATAAGCGAAGTTACAGTACCTAATCCACCTAATATTCTAAACACATTTTGAGCGCTCAAAATATTAACGTGCTACGCGAGTGCTACGACTCGCTACGCGTCGCTACGGTAAGCTACGCCGCGCTACGCTACGGCTAACTACCAAATGTTCCTGTTCCGGAATCGGCATACCACTTAGGCCTCGGCCTCGAATTTTGCGGGCAGCGGGGCGGCGGCGGCGGCGGCACGGGTGGTCACCGTTTGACTGGAGTGCACCGCTCGTTGCCCGCCCCCACGCCGCTGTTTTCGAGAACCGGTCCATTTTGATTATACGCATAAGATCCTGCCGCTCCCGCGCCGCCGCCGCCGCCGCTCCACTGCCCGCAAAATTCGAGGCCGAGGCCTTAGGACACATTTGGAATCAATGTGTAAATTCAAACTCATGTGTGTGTTAAAAATAAATAAAAACAAATGAATATAAAATAATACATAATAATAGGTATGTAATACCTATGTAATTGGAGATTCTATAACCAGCATTTTCAGATTTAATTATCTGTGGATGGGCGCTCAATTCGAAATTCAAATGAATTTTATTCGAAAGACGTGTTAAATTAATTTCAAATTCAGTCATTTATTTTTAGATATTTTTTTGTTTTTGTGACATTGTGGTAGTTTTTGGCACCATGGATAAACTGAAAATTCGTACTATTTACGAATATGAGTTCCTACGTGGAAATACCGCTGCGCAAACAACACGAAACATTAACGACGTGTACGGGCCTAACACTGCTTGCATAAACACGGCCCATTATTGGTTCAATCGTTTTAAATCTGAAAATTTTGAGTTGAAGAACGAGCCTCGCGGTCGGCCGGTAACCATTGTCGACAAAGACGAATTGAAGGCGATAGTGGAAGCGGATCCCACTCAATCTACGGCTGAGCTTGCTGCGGGCCTTGGAGTTAGTGTCAAAACAACATTAAATCACTTGCGTCAAATCGGAAAGATAAAAAAGCTAGATAAGTGGGTGCCACACGAACTAAGCGACCAACAGCGAGATTTACGCGTCGAAGCATGCATAGCACTACTGAATCGGCATAGAAACGAGGGAATTCTTAATCGAATTGTTACCTGCGATAAAAAGTGGGTCCTGTACGACAACCGTAAGCGTTCGTCTCAGTGGGTGGACCCGGGTACAGCGCCTAATCAGTGCGCTAAAAAAAAGATTACTCATAGGAAGATGATGGTGACTGTCTGGTAGACCAGTGCCGGACTTGTACATCACAGCTTCTTACCGAATGGCATAACAGTGACGGCAGATGTCTATTGCCAAGAATTGCAAACAATGATGGAGAAGCTCGTAATTCAACAACCAAGACTAGTCAATCGCTCTTCTCCATTGCTTCTCCACGACAACGTGCGAGCTCACACTTCACGACAGACCATCGCAAAGCTACAAGAGTTACAGCTGGAAACTCTCCGTCACCCACCGTTAGTGTTGCCCAAATGCAAGACGAGACTTAGACCAGTCTGGACTTGGTCTTGCGTCAATACACCTGGTCTTGGTCTTGGTATTGCGTTCTCAGTCTTGGTCTTGCAGCAAGAGTCTTGCAAGTCTTGCAATTATGTATAGCCTATTGCTATTTATTATACACGTTAGTTAAGATCTTAGAACAACGTAACAGAGTAGGTACATTTTGAGCTTAAATTGACATAGTCATAGTGAACCACCAAATTAATTAAATTAACATGACAATAATTAAAAAATAAAAACGCAATTTAATACCTACGCGTAATTACTAACTTTAGATTCGCAATTCAACAAATTCGATAAGTACCTACTTAGTTATATTGTTTTATCATCAACAAGTTTTCTAAAAGATAATATACATAATTATCATCTCGCCGGACAGCTTTAAACGCTGTAGTGTTCGAGTTCGAGCCAGTGTGAGAATTTATGTATACAAGAAACTCAGAGCATTCAATTTATACCTACCTACTGCTGAGACATCTTCAACGTCGTTTAATTTTATTCTCCTGTGCTAACCCTACAAAAAATAGGTGAACATTTTGTATACCTCTGTCCATACTCTGTGAATGCGAATGCGGCGATCAAACAGTGTCAAATATTGTGATACACTTGTCGCACAGTCTTTGATAAAGTGCGGCATCTTTGTCGGTAAATTATCAAATAAGTACACCGATCGACCAACGGTTTTTTCGCGTAATGTACCATAACATTGGCTGGCGCAAAAATTGTGTTAGTAGACCTACTCGACTCGCTGTTAGTTTTTAATTTTGCTGAATAGAAAAATAATATAAACTTTGAAACATAGGTACCATCGAAAAAGTTCATATCTATACACCGCAAGGACTATTTCTGTTTGCGGCGCTCGGCCGCTATAGAACCGGGGTGGTAACAGATGTGGTCATCGTGTTCACGGGATTTTGTTTTCAACCTGTTTAGATATGAAGTTCTTCGATAGTACCTACATAATGTTTGTATAATTTCATTGGTTACAATTTTTAGCACATACCAACCTACTGACGTTAGATCTGCACATAAGACTTATACAAGCATATATTATTATAGGTACCTATGGCTATAAGGTATGAACTTTGCTAGAAAGATACCTTTTTAATTTTATGCTAGGTATATTTTTATCACATGGGAACATAATATCTTTGTGTGTAACACGCTACTTAAAGTCAAAAGTCAAAGTCAAAGTCAAATAATTTATTTCAATTAGGCACAAAAAAGGCACTTATGAAAAAAAAAAAAAAATTGATTCTAGTCGCCTATTCCAAAAGGTCGTTTTCGTATGGAGAAGAATGGGCAAGAAACTCCACCGTTACTCTTTTAAAATATTTTCACAATATTCTTTATACATTAATTATACAGGGTGTTTGGCGCATGGACCGATACAATTTTTTCAGGGATTTGGGAGGTCATTAGCTAGGTTCTAGCTAAGTTCAAAATAGCTTTTAGTTTTTTTTATAATTAATTTAGAAGTTGTAAAATTTCATTCATTAAATACAAAAATTAACTTTGGAAGCTTGTAAGGAATTTTATTGAAACCAGTTGTATAAAACAAAGATGTTTTTAGATTTAAAGGACTTTGGAGAATGCAACAAAATTTGTTTTGTGCCACTACACCCACAAACAAAAAAGTTATTTCAAATTAAAGGACACATTTTGGGAATTTTTTTCATTTAAAAAAAATAATCATATGTAACCAACCGTGACATTTGGGTCAAAGGGTATATGGGTAGAACCTAGCTAATGACCTCCCAAATCCCTGAAAAAATTGTGTCGGTCCATGCGCCAAACACCCTGTATAATTATATGTGAAGACGATGCACCTATAATAAGATTACTATACCACGATAGGTAAAAAGAATGAAAAATGAAGGAATGACATAAATTAATTATGTGATAAATGCATGGTGCTCACATATTTAAAAACATTGTAAAATTATACGATATTCTTAACATTTTAACAAGTACTACTAATAATAAGTCAGTGTGTGAGTTCAAGTAATCACAGAATATAAAATTAATGTTTAAAAAAATAATATTATACAATTAAATTGGCAACCAGTTTGATTTTGTCTAGATTCTAAATTGTCCTATGGAGCAGGACCAGCATGTTTCCAAGCATTTTTATCTTGGATATAATCCTCTAATTTGTAATATGCTTGTTTACAAAGTGTACTTTTTATATGAGTTTCATTTCAAATTTTCTTTCATTTAATTCTAATATATCACAAGGTATTCTGCTGTAACATTTAACACAGTACCCCATAAAAGATGTATTTACTTTAGATAGTCTGAAAAATGGTTGATCTATTTTATCTTTATTTCTAGTATTAAAATTATGTCTATCACTTATTTTATTAAAAAGATGTAGATTTTTTCTCACATACATAATATTTTCATAAATGAATTGGCAAGGTACCGTCATAATATTAATCTTTTTAAATAGTTCCCTGAGAGATTCGCGACGACTTAGATTATAAATGGCTCTGACAGCTCTCTTTTGTAAAATAAAAATGGATTCAATGTCAGCAGCCCGACCCCATAGTAAAATGCCATACGACATAATACTGTGGAAGTAACTAAAATAGACCAAACGCGCGGTTTCTACATCTGTTAACTGTCTTATCTTTCTAACAGCATAAGCGGCCGAGCTTAGCCGCCCCGCGAGAGATGTTATATGGGGTCCCCATTGTAATTTCTCGTCTAGCGTGATTCCTAGGAAAACTGTTTGATTAATAAATTCCAGTTTTTCTCCATTCAATATGATGTCACATTCGCTGCTTTTAACATTTGGTAATTTAAATCTAATGCATTTTGTTTTTTTATTATTTAGTACCAAATTATTTACCGTAAACCAATCTTGGACCTGAAAAATACAGCTATTCACGTCGTCAAGATTTTGTGACCGTCGGTTTATTTTAAATATCAATGATGTGTCATCTGCAAATAACACCATCTTTGGTTGATTTTGAAATAATTGGGGTAAATCATTTATATAAGCTAAAAAGAGGAATGGACCCAATATCGAACCTTGAGGAACGCCCATTACCATTTCAGACCCTAATGAGTTTGTGCCGTTGACTTGAACTTTAACCTTTCTATCTTTCAGGTATGATCTTAGTAAATCAAGAGCTGTATTCCTAATCCCATAGTGCTCCGGTTTCAACAGAAGTGTGTCATTGTCTCTTATTAAATAGTCTAAATATAATAATCAATACAATACGTTTTAGTGTTATGACGATACGGTTTTGATACTGGGGAACGTCTATCAAAATCGGTATTGAAACCAAATGCCTACTTAATAACGCTCAAATCTCAGTTTGACTTAACTGCGAGACGCAAGAGTCTTGCAGGCTTAGGCTTGTTCTTGCTCAAATCTTGCAGGGGTCAGTCTTGGTCTTGGTCTTGCGAAAATGCAAGACCAAGACTGCAAGACCAAGACCGATTTTGGGCAACACTACCCACCGTACTCACCGGACCTTGCCCCAACAGATTTCTATTTTTTCAAAATTTAGAGAATTTTTTAAGTGGGAAAAAATTCAACACCCGATTGCCAGTACAAAACGCTTTCGCTGACTTCATCGCCTCCCGTCCGGCAGACTTCTTCAGTAAAGGGATAAACAAATTGCCATCAAAATGGCAAAATTGTATAGATAATTTGGGCTAAGGACTTTGATTAGCTGAAATAAAAAATAAAACAATTTTTTTATATTTTAAATACAAATCTCCAATTTCATAGGTAAAGACCTAATATTATGTTAAATGCCGGCTGTTACTACGCCGGAAATAGCGCTAGTCAACCTGCCACATCGCTCGATGTCCAGGTGATGTCCCCATTGCTCCCAGTCGTGCTTCTTTAAAGGCAAACGGGGGCACGGATACACTATGGCAAGGTTCACAAACCACATAATGTACCTTTGTGCCCCCCAACCGCACCTCCAACATCAACAACTCCAGATCAAAGTTTGTGAAAAACGTTGGCAAAATTCTAAAATCCTACTCCAGTATTAAAGAGAGTTCCCTGAGGCGCGAGACGGTCCGTTGTGTCCAATGTCTCCGTCTTGCGACCCAGGAGAACTCACAAAGTGCCTGGGAGCAATTACTTACCTTCCCTTATAGGATTCTGAATGTCCTATGGCAACTATAAACACTGAAAAATCAAATTAAAGATAGCTGCAACAATTTATGTGCCCTGCGCAGGAGGGACGACAGGCGTACGGCAGCTAATGCTGCAAATTGTACGGCAAAATTTAAAAAAAAACAAGTTGCAACCCATACAGCTTGGCTTTGGATCCAAAGGGGGCTGCGAGGCTGCCATACATGCCCTTTTCAGTTTTTTTAACTCCGGTAAAGGTAAGGTCATCCTCAAGGTTGAAATTAAGAACGCCTTGAACTCCGTTAACACACTTTGTTGGCTGAAGTAAAAAAGGAGTTACCGGAAATTTGTAGCAGTGCTACAGGCACCCTTCAAAATTACTTTATGGAGACAACGTTTTGGAATCTGCAGTTGGATGCCATCGAGGTGGTTCTCTCAGGCCAGTCATTTTCAGTTTAGCCATTCACTAAAAATTAGTTGCGGTATTTAGATTATGGGACTCTAGGAGGTGACACTCTGAACTCTGACGTAGATACTGTTCTAAAAGACCTCAACTTCTCAAAATGCGAAATTTACCTTTGTGACAATACTGACAGACAATCGACCATACAGGAATTCAAAGTTTTGGACAAAAGTTCACTGCACCTCCTAGGTTCCCCAATTTTAGAAAACAGTTTTTCCCCTTTCATTGACGACTAAATTAAACATTTGAATGATATTTCGCATAGACTTTCTAAAATTAACTTATTTGGCATTTACCCTTATCAGATACTGCTGTTTCGGACCAAATTTTATGTATTTTCTCTGTTCTTACTCTTTATGGAAGAAGCCCACCCACCTTTTAGACAAAATGGATCAAATCATTCGAAATTATAAATGTGGCATTGGACGACCGCACGTGGCTGCAAGCCACACTACCCATTCGCTTCGGAAAATTTCCAATGTAAGCTTACGGCGTTCCTGTCCTCGGTCCACAGCACCGAAAACTTAACCAGAAAAATGCATCTCAGGTTGATTCTGAAGTGCCGTGTTTGACTGATGCAAGGAACGCTTGGAAATTGCTTGTCCGGATACGGAGTAGCTCAAGGACCTGTCTTCCCAGAGACAGTGGGATGAGCCTCTCTGCAGGTTGGTGCGGAATAACCTCATTAATACGCTCACCAATAATGCAGAGCGTGTCTGCCTACTGGCTGTGGGACAGCGGGAGTCAGGCCTCTGGCTTCAGGCACTACCGTCACCCAACAAAGGCACTATGCTGGGTGACACTACTTTCCGGCTCGCTACAAGTCTGCGTCTGGGCGCTCCATTGGAAGTTGGGTAAGCCTTTGGTGTGGGATGCAACCTGTGTCGATACCCTTGCGCCATTCCATCTTTCTAGCACGGCGGGCTGTGCCAGGGCGGCCGCTGCGGGTGCAGAAAACATCAAACGGCACAAATATAGCAACTTTACTATATTTTTGAGAGCCGATTGGGATTGAAACCCAAAGGCCCTAGTGCTCGCCGATTATTTCGGGACATCGCCAAGCGGCTGGTCGACTCTTCACGTGACCAGAGGGCTGGCCAATTCTTAGGTCAAAGCTGCTTCTTTGACTTAAGAATTGGCCAGGGCTCAATCCCATCCAACGTGGCAACGCTGCCAGCCTTTTGGGCATTTTTCCCGCTGACAGCGATGCGGACGAATTTTCTGATGCCCAATGAGCTCTTGCGTTTATTTTTATTGTTTACTTTCCTTACTTGTACATAATATATAAATATATAATAGTTAGTTGTGTACAAATCGTTTAGATAGCACTACACTATATACTATATAGTATATAAGATTTATACGTAAATAAAGGCATGTCAAACATCTCACAAAATAATATGATTCAAAGAAAAATATACTGCATAAGGAGATGATTCATAACTACGGTAGGTAGAAATACCTTTTAAATCCATAATTCTCAGTATCAGCAGATTTCATACGAAATATTGACTTTTTAATACGGGCTGTGTTGATAAATTGTAAGAATTTGTGAATACAAAACTTTTTCACAAAAAATAAAACCGACTTCCAAAAAAAAATACTACAAAGTGAAAAATAACTTTGATTTCGGAAGTCGGTGTCTTGGGTTTTTTATTTTCGTATTTTTGCCACCGACCTTTTTATTTTTCGCTTTTTAGTTGTGGTACCTACACAAAACCCCCACAAAAAATTGAATACCAAGTAAATTACAGCGACAGGAACTATTAGAATATCATCCACATATACTAGGTGGGAAAAATATGTATATTGAAGCTAACTCAAAAACCCCTTAACAGATCTTGACAAAATTTATATGGGACCACTTCTGAAGTATTCCCTACCAAACAAAAAAAGAATCATCAAAATCAATTCATAATTGGCGGAGTAATCGCGTAACAAACATACAAAAAAAAAAAAAAAAAAACATACATCCGAATTGAGAACCTCCTCCTTTTTGAAGTCGGTTGAAAATCCCGTTAATGAGCGTTTCGTAGAAAAGTGTCCAGTCATGTGTTTTAGTTAGGAAAGTGCGGCGTCACTTTGTAGCGCGGGTTGAAGCGATTTAATGAAAGGAACCTTATCTTCTTGATCTTTTATTTTCAATTACGGGTTGAATTGTGCTTAAAAGTCTAATCTTGAGGGATAAACATAAAATAATGTATAAAAGAAACAACTAAAGCATGGTTGGGATTACATCACAACCATCGTTATCTTTCGGACGCCTGCATTTTTGGCGAACCGAACGATTGAGTGATATTTGTACCTAAGTTTTGGGTAATAATTAGAGATATTGATTTCATCATCGTTTCGCACCTCACAGCCTTAATCTCAAAATGATCTGTTTTCACAAGCAACATAAGATGTTTTCCTTCAGTCACATTGTAGCCTGTAGGTATTATTTCTAACTACCGCACGATGGCGATATAAAAACAGGTGCGAAGTGGCTGCAGACACAATTACCTCTCAATGTCTCAATGTAAACAATTACCTTACTAATATCCTAAGATTGAAGTCACTTGTTTTTATAACAGACTGCTTCTTCCGAGTTGAGACGGTTTTTACAAAACTTGAATAGAATTTACATAAAAACTTGGTTTTGAAGACAATTCTCTGAATAGCAAGATTGCGAAGAATGGACGTGCTTTTGTTAAGGATAAGGAATAATCTCTATTTGTTTGTAGTATATTTGAGGGTTTGGGCCATGAAATAACCATGCTAACAAGGTTATTTAGATTGTTAAATGAATAAATACTTATGTATGTATAATAAATACTACAGACTTAGAGATAGGGAAAATAGGCATAGAATGGAAAGGAACTAGGGTATTTTTATGTGGCATGGATATTGGTAACCGCAGTGAGAAGGACATGTGAACAAATCTGCTTTTCTCATAAAGAAAAAAAATCTTTAGTGAATTGACTGATACAAAACCGGACAAATGCAAGTTGAACTCGCGTGGTGAGGGTTCCGTACGATGAATATGTTATAATATCTACCATGTTTTTTATCCCAAGAACCACAATATTGAGAGATTTACCATGATATTGCAACACCATAGACTTCTCATAGGTTTTCCTGTAAGTACAGAACTACTTTTTGTTTTAGTTTTGGCTCAGTAGTTTCGTAGATAAAGTGGGGGAACGGTCAATATTAATCTAAATATATTTTCTTAAATAACTTTGAAAGTATTTATTTAATAAAAAAAAATTAAAAGAGCGACAACCCTTTTTATTTCATATGTCACACGGTTTGTATTTTTTTTTTAATTTTCTAATGGGGCCAATTAGAAAATTTAATTTTTTGTGTGTGCATTGATTCATGTGTTTGATTTACAGAAATTCACATGCGTACTAAATTTCAATTGAATCGGTCCTGTACATTTCGGAGCAAATTGGCTGTGACAGACAACACAAGTGATCCTATAAGGGTTTCGTTTTTGCCGTTGGACGTATGGAACCCTAAAAAGCTGATCCCACTGTTTTACCTACTTAATAGCTTATTAAATATTTCGAATAGGCCAAAAGGTCAACGTATCACAGGGTAACAATGGATACAGAGGACATAATTGTTTTATGTCCGACATGCATCAATGTCTATTGGAGGATCATTAACTACTTGTATAGACATTTTAGAAAGGCCAATGTGGGTCGGTTAGTGGCTATTAGGATAATGAGAACATATTACTTACTTACTACTTACGAGTATGTTACTCACTACGAAATTACTCGGGACGTGGAGGTGCACTTAGTTAATTTGGAGACTTAAAATTCTTTTGTCGTGTGTTTCGCAAGGTATTAAGTATAAAACGTATAGGTACGAGTATTTCATTATTCCCTGGTCTTTTTATTATATCTTAAGAGCGTTCATCCAAAGAGTTGGCAAAGTCGCTTTGGTGATATTTACTATACATATGGAAATAAGAGAATCTGGAGGAGCTCGTGGCTAAGTAGTAACTGCCGCACTGGTCGATCCGTCAGGTTAAGCTACGCTTGCCGGGGTTGGTCTGTGGATGGGTGACCATCTTTACATATCGAGACTCCTCCGTGCCTCGGAATGCACGTTAAGCCGTTGGTCCCGGCTGTCATTCGTGGATCTTTGACAGTCGTTACGGGTCGTCAGAAGCCCGAAAGTCTGACAACCAGTCTTACCAAGGGGTATCGTATTACCCAGTTACTGGGTTGTGGAGGTAAGATAGGCAGTCGCTCCATGTAAAATACTGGTATTCAGCTGCATCCGGTTAGACTGGAAGCCGACCCCAATATAGTTGGGAAAAGGCTAGGCAGATTGATATATATGGAAATAAGAGAATATTAATAATGAATTGCAATTTATAACACTGAATTTGATGTTGTTACCTTGTAACCGTTTTAGATATAAATCGCATTTGTAAAGTTTCCTAAAACTTTTTTTTTACATCTCAAACGAAATATTCGTGCTACGATATGAAGGGTACAGGGAAATAATGATGGACGCCGTGATTTTCTTTTGGGATTTGTTAACTTTTGAAAGTCCGTCGGAAATAGTATCGTTTCAAACGCAAAAAACGCTACGTGTAACCAACTAAATAACCGTTAAATATTGACGCACTGGCTAAAAACGATGAATGTTTGTGTGATACGGGCGAAAAATGATGAATGTCAGTATGGCGTGGTTTTAACTAGTTATGATGATTTGGATGTACTTAGTTGCAGCATTGCAATTCGTGGTATTTTGTGTTTATGATTGAAAAATTATATTCACTTCTACCTATATCTGCAGCCAAATAGGTACAATGCAAAATTTTGCTTACATAGGGCAAAAATTATTTTCTTGTGCAAGAAAAAAGATTAGAAAATATATTTTCACCGTTTACTTGTATTGATGGATAGTTCCAATACAAATAACAATGAAGATGATGAGTAATTAAATATAGTGTAAGCTAGTAGTGTAATTTCATTTTTTTTTTGACTTTCATCACTTTTTGGTTGACATACATAATTTTTCCCTAGGAATAAAACCTATTTTTTAAATTATTTTTTAAATTAATTCGGTGTCCAAATAATTTTGACTTTTATTCTTACCATAACAATACAATATAAACCTATAGTTAAAAAATTTATTAAGTGTGAGGTGAGTATCAAAGAGAGTATGAGTCTATGAACCTAAGAATGAAATTTTCTTCCAATATAGTAAAATTTACATTCATATTTTTTCCCCTTTACCCTTCATAAGAATTATTGCATTTCATTATAAATATTTTAGTTCACTAGTTAGCCGTATTTATTATTTCTATACAGTGCCAAATATAATGCTAAACAGCGAAATATTTGACAGCTATGTATTTGCGACGTTGCCCACTTTTTAAATTCACCAATCGTGGTACGAGTAGGTCTTTAGGTAGTTTTATCAACCAAAATCGAGATACATCTTTGATATCTTCATTGATAGTTTTCTTTAACTTATGAACACAAATCTAATAAATAATTGGTCGATTAAAATGCTTAATACTGCGCCAGTGCCAGCGCCGATGTTAGTTGCGTGCGCCACGCGCTGTGGTCGCGCACGCAACTTAGGGCGATGACTGAGGCGCACGCGCGTCGTCCTTTTATTGATGATAATGACAACAGATACAAGGATAGGAAGGACAATACAAGGATATTATACTGAAACATTTTAAAGATGTTTGGAAGGAAAAATACGCACGTTGACCCCAAATAAATTGGAAAAAGGGAAGCAGAATGATGATGATTCGGCTGTTAATAGAGAAGCATCAACTCAGTGCTAGCTATTTTGGTAAAGTAAAACGTAGGCCAGTTGCCGCTCGAGAAAAGTCGACAGGGTTGTCAAGAGATTGTTAAATTAAACTCTCATTGTAAAAGCTCCCAGATACCAAATTACCAATATACAATAGTTTTGCCATCAAGCAACGTTGCTGTCCCGTTTGTTTTTAGAAATAGTAACACATCAGTGAGCTCCATTGTGCTACTGTAACAAGTGTCTTAAGAGACGGGCCCAGTAAACATTTAACATTCACGAGAGAAAAAAAACAAAGTAAATCACGCAAAGCGTGGATGTACTCTTATGATAAAGAGAGCCGACGGAAGCTGGATGAATAAACACCGGGACAGTTGTGACTAGCGAAGTAGTGAGTAACACGTAACACTACGCTAATAGTAACAAATAACGACAGAAAAATGTTATGCTGCGTTCTGGGCGATTGGCTGGCACGCTCGGCTGCGCGTGCGCTCAGCAGCTGAGCAATGAGGAGTCACATGGCATTGACTGACAACGGTAATGTTAAGCTGTTTACGACTAAAGTATTCTTACGCGATGACAAAATAGCCAACAGAAAGATATCTCAACACATCAAAAAAAGTTTGTGATCACTGATATACTCATATTTTTTAAATTTAACTTTATCAAGAAAAAGTGTTTACGTTATATCTTTATTCAAATAGAAATACACTGTTTGAAATTTAAATAATAAAACTTTTTGACGCAAACGGTGACTGACGGTTCCAAGCAGCTCGCTTAAGAGCATCGCACGCGTGCTCTATTGGGCTTAAGTCAGGCGAGCCGGCAGGCCAGTCTAACCTTGTGATGTCGTATTCTCGGAGAGCAGCATTGATTCGTTGAGCTCGATGTGCGGGCGCATTATCATCGACCAGTACGAATTGGTGCCCATGGTTTACTCGGAATGGTCTGAAAATTCCATCAATAGCAACTGTTTTGTACCTATCTGCCGTCATGGAGCCTGGATATGGGGTCAAAGGCGTTCTAGCTCCAATACTAATTCCAACCGAAAAGGAAATCGATTTCCCGCCTTGCTGAACGGTTCCAGTGACAGTTCTTTGCCTTTCAGAGTCTCCAGGTCTTCACCAGACACGGACACGTTGGTTATTTGGATGAGTACTGATTCGTGATTCGTCAACGAAGAGACAGTTTTCCCAAATGTTTTCCTCTACATCTCCTTAATTTTTGCGGAGCCTAGCACACTGCAGTTTCCATCGCTGACGTTGCCGTGAATTCAGAGGTGATGCCCAAGACCTCCGTGCTCGTAGTTCAGCCTGGTGTAAGCAATTCCGAATGGTCTGAATGCTAACTTCAAGTCCAGAGACGGCCCGCACTTCTGCTTTTATTGTAGTGGCGTTGATTGTTGGGTCACGGGCTGCCAGCAATCTGATATAGTGCTTCTGAGCAGCAGTCAGAACAGTTGGGCGACCACTGCGGGGTCGGTCAGCTAAATTATCCATGCCGTGGTACCTCTGCAACGTGGCCATGATACAGGATTGGGATACAGCAACTTTGCGTGCTATTTCTCTCGTGGAATATCCTTCTTCCTCAATCCTCTTGGCATTCCTCGAAAAATATTAAAAATATTACAAATTATTTTTTTTAAATTAAAATTTACTTTAATCGGATTTCTGAATGAGCGTAAGCTTCGATTAAATTTCTTATTGTATGGAAAAACAATTGAGTTTATTTTTTTATTTTATATTCTAATTCATTATTTTTAAGTAAACAATCTAAAAAGAAGAAGAATTTATAATTATAATTATAGTCTACCGTAACAAAAAAAGATTTAGATTTTTTTGATGTGTGTACTTTATTATTATTCAATTAACAAACGTTGCACTTTTCATCGATCTGATATTGACCTATCTCTGATCTGTAGATCAGACTCGTTTCAATCTACGAGCGTTTGTACGTTTAGCCAAAATGAATGATGCAACAAAGACGGAAATTCCCATTTTCAGCTCCACTTAACCGATCCTGAAAAGAACGTACATAACAAATTAATGAACCTATTTCTGTTCGCCTCTGTGTCCCCAAATAGAGGCTAAATTACTTGACAAATCTGGGTAATAGAGCAACAGAATGCTCAAAAAACTATAGTTTCTAGAACATTCAAGGTTTCCTGGAGTTAGGCTACAACTTTGTACAGGTTCGCACAAACTAAATACGCCTAACTTTTCTTCCTCGTTTCAGTTGGCAGGGTTCTCGAATATATTATAATTATGTAGTTTAAGTACGGCCAACTTTAACTGCCATAACAAGTTGTTAACTAGCTTTGAATGCATCATAATTCCAGCCATATGATCGATAAACTGATTTCATGGCAGTTACGATAAAACACATAGATAATGTAGACTGCGGCTGCGGCGGCTCAAGATGAATAGAACATGCGTTAGCATGTCAAGTGTGCCAGTTGCTACCGCGGAGTGCGCTCCGAGCTCCGCGGTGCTGGGGTGCGGAGTCAGCAAGCGTCGGGTCAGGCTGCTGAGGATGGGTCGCGTGGCTGTGGCGTGGCGCGCGGGCGGGCGGCGCCGGGCCGCGCGTGCCTGCCGCGGAGCCGCGCTCACACCCACTCGCGTCCTAACCCTCGCCGCGAACGGACGGCATGGCGGCCGCGCGCTGAATGCCATAACGAATACGTGTCTGTGCTGTGAAACATAACACGCTGCTGCTTCGCTCCGACTCGAACATAAACAACAACATGCTCCGGTGAGTACCTACACGCTGTGCACCTGAGGGCCACTCATTTAGCTATTTCCATTTTCCCCGGACCGGTGTTTTCCCTCCGGAAAATTGTAACTACAGACATCCTCACAGATTCGTTTTGATTTATTAAATGTATCAGATCTGTGTTATTTCGATATCAGTTGCGCGTTGAAAGCGAGTCGTTCGTAGATTTCCCTCTACTAAATCGTTTGTATTGTATTGTATCGGCATATTATTTGATTTAATGTCTCAATACAGACGTCAATGAAAGGTCACGTAATTTCAATAACAGCCGAAGAGGTGAATCACTGTTGACTACTGAGTCACCGCGGAACAGCGATAGCAATAGAGATCCTTTGGATATTGGAGGGCTGATGGCAATTATCCTGTGAATAATTGACAACGCCGTACCTACACACTAACTTCCAATCATCGTGCTAATATGCAGTTGAATCAAAGTGACTACCTAACTATCAACAGACGTTTCTCTGATGGATTGTTTAAAAGTCGTTAAGTTTTCTGTGTTTAGTTTTGCACACAATATAGGCGGTGTTGTATAATAAAACCTATTATCGAGATGTCATTATGCCGAGCAGATTAGTGTGAGTGTCGGTTCATAGTGTGTAGTGTGATATGACTGCCTGGCACTAGTGTTGAGGGCTGGGCAGACGTCTGCACAATGACTGAGCTCACCATCACGTCGATCTGCCATGCAGTGTTGCCAACTAGGCTAACACGAAATGTGCTAAAGTTCTGTTAAAAAAATGCCAAAAATATGCTATTTTTTTAATAAAGTGCTAAAATAAAATGCCAAATGTAAAATTTTAATCAAAATTATTATAAAATATACTGATTAGCTGTACATAGGATTATACCAAGTTTTGAAATAAACAGTCGATATCTTCCTGATTTTCATCAACAGTAGCTGTAGATGTGGAAGGCTGAGAGTCCGAATCATAAGTCTCTTTGGTACCTATACAGCGCAGTATGTCATCTGGTACTGTATAAGAATAACAACACTTTCTTACCCTCTTCAGGCCAAATCTGACATATAAAATGGCATTTAAGGTTTTCACCGCTAAACGATTCCGAAGCTTAGTCTTTACCAGATTCATTTGACTAAAAACACGTTCAATCTCCGCGTTCGAATGAGGTAACGACAGCATAGATATTGCAAGCTGCAATAAATCCGCAAAAGGGTTTTTACGAGCTGCATCTGGATATTCAATGACTTCGTTCCAGAACTGTAGTGTGGAACATGTGCATTCCCATTTTATGTGTACTATGTTTACCCATTGAGATACAAACCTATCTATTGTGGATGCATTTACTCTGACCTCTTCGGCTATTTCGACAATGGAAGGCTTGACTACTTTTAATGTTTCCTGTACAGAAAACAGATATTTTCTGTAGCATTTTGAAATTAACGGGTAATCTCGAACGTAGTTCTTTCACAATTTTTGTTAATGAAAAAAAATGCTAAAAAATATGCTATATGCTAAACGACAAAATAATATGCTAGACAGAATGAAAATCTGCCAAATTTAGCATATAAAATGCTAAATTGGCAACGCTGCTGCCATGGAAGGCTAAGCGACACCACTCCACACAAGGAATTTAAATTAGTGACGCAATGACCTCTGACGCTTTTATTTTTTGCATAACGCCGAAAAAACAATGCAATAACCTGTTGTATCATCGACATCATCCAGTCAAATTGAGTCAGGCTGGTTCTCCTTGTAGCGCTGCGCCGGTCGGTGGAGCCCGTTGCGCGGTGCGGGCCAGCCGCACGGCCAGCAAACGACGCGCTGACGCGCGGCCTAATACCGGTACATTGCATTACAACAATTGCGCTCTCGGGTCACTTGTTCTTCGATTAGAACTGGTATAACCGAATGTAGGTTATGATTGTAAGTACTCGTAGCTGTTTGTGTGGACACCGAGCTCCACAGTCCACACCATACAGCCGACGGATGGTCTTGATCTTTCAATTGTATGCAGATAAGTTATGTTAATGTGTAACCAGTTTTAAGAAAATATAGCAGCCGTCATAAATTCCCATTTAATGCCTATATACAGCTTATGCAATTAAGACAGCTGAATTCAAGTAGTCAGGAGTGACCCGCGGCGAATATTAAAGTTTGAATGCGGATACTTGCGCAACATAATTGTTGCTGCGCCGTGTGAATCGCGAATAATCCATGTTAATAATTGTTGTGCCGTGAGTGTAAAATGTCGCGCGGGTGTCACAAGCGCCGCAGTCGCGCGGCAGCAAGCCGGCGCCGCGCCGCGCCGCCAGGAATCGCAATTAATCGCTGATCGCTGATCGCTGGCGCATAGCAACAATGCACCGGACACGATCAGAACATGATAACGCGAGCTTCAATTTCATTTACATACCGCCGACCTCCGGAGTTAGTGCTGAGCACGACGCGCGGCGTGCCCGCGTGCCCGCGTGCTGCCCATACCATACAGCACACTTAGCAGTTTTGAAATAACCTCAGTAGTGATATAGTTAGCGTATTGCGCAGGCCACTCACATGTGCAATAATTGCAATGTGTAATTAAAAATGTAGCACAGAGGCGACTTATTAAATAAATAACCATCCGTTTGTTCTGCGAGAGACGAGACTAATTGCAAGTTTGTACAAGAATGAGTCAATTTACGTCCATTACTTGTCGAAGCAGGAACGACCAACCTTCGGTGACGAGGATGAAGGCTACGCTAACTTGTGTACTTAGCTAATATTCAAACAAACGGATTTAAATTGAGGACATTTAAATTTTGTTCCGCTCGGGAGTCGCGGAGCGTTGCAGCCAATTATATCGGCCAACTGAGACGCAACATCTTGATCTTCATCTTCATGGAGATAAAAAGAAGGCTGCATGCTATCCTTGTAACGTTCGCGAAATCCAATATCTTATAATTCTGAATGTATTTGATTCAGCAAGTAAATTATAAGGTTTAAAGTTTCCAGTGTTGCGCCTAAAATACCTACCATACATTTCGCATTAGCTGAGCCGCACGTAGTCGCGGATGCCTGCGAACTAACGTGCTTAGCGTGGCAGTCGGCGGTGGCGTGCAGCGTGCTTCATTTACATCCATCACGCTGCGGCATTTGTGTAAGACGTCACCACATTTACATGCTAATGCTGATGTTTTCTGGTTTTATTATCCGTCGTGTTTGAGGGACAATCAAATCGAAGTTAATACTTCCTAGTTAAAAGGCACAGTTTTTTTTGGGCCGACAATGCGGCAGTTCCCAAACATGCCGCGGTATCAGTCGCCATCGCGTACCTGTCCGGAGCGCTCCGCCACAGGAATGCGAAATTCAATTATCTTTTTTCTGCTCCGTCCATCTTGAGTGTTTCTGCCAGAGATAACGTGCCCACAGATCATGTGAGGTAAGACGCTTTGGCGCCGATTAATGGACGCGTTCAGATTTTTGTGTTACAAAATGGAATTGAATTAGTCAATTTAACCAACAAGATGAAATCAATTAAATCGTCAAGGCTCTAGTTAGTTTCCTTCGTTTTTTTTGTAATTGAAATCTATCTTGTCTATTAACATTTATATAACCCTCCTTTCAAGTGAAACGAAAGATAGGTATGAAAAAATGGCAAAATGTAGTTTGCAACTTTCAGCTAATTAGATAAGATGTTGTCATAAGTTGTGTAGGTACTGCTGGTCTAGTGTCTAGTGTCATTCTAGTGTTCAGTGGAACAGAATTCAGTTGACATGTGAAAGTACCTAGCCTGCTAATTAACGAGCCACGGTTAGATCGGCAGTGATTGGCGAAATCTTAACGATCCCTATGTAAGACTTTAGACTTTAGTAATGCTTTCACTATAATTAATTTATTATTACTTAGCTTATTGAGTACTAGCGGCTGCCCGCGACTTCGTTCTCGTAGAAGACATAAGATACGACAATATACTAAAATAGCAGCCACATTTTCCTAAAGGTTCCCTGTTACTGGTACTACGTTTTTAATTTTGGTCTCAGCAGCCAAAAAATGCAGAGACTCAGGGCTGTTGACGTGGGAGCAAGCGACGTACAGTTGTCCTTGAGAGAAGCAGGTCCTCCTAAGGTCGACACCAGTAGGTCGACGGCAGCCTTCAGTAGCAATTTCCCATTGCTTGCGAAGGTTTTCGTTTTTACTGCATTGATGAACGCCTGTGTTTCTGCACATACTACCTCATGGCACAGCACTGATACACTGACTGATGCTTTCATACAGATTATTACTGACGAACGGCTATCACTAAAATAATATAGCAGTAGATTGTAAACACACGGGATTTCTCATTAAAAGTCACCTAACCATAGATATTTATTTTTATTAAAACCATAGATAGTAGTATCCTAACTATCCATACTCCATACTTGTGATATTATAAATTCTAAAGGAGCTCTGTCTGTCTGTCTGTCTGTATGTTACCTTTTCATGCTTAAACTACTGAACGGATTTCGAAAATTTGGCAAGAAGATAGAAAGAAAAGAAAGAAAAAAAAAATCTGCACATACAAAAAACACATTTAAAGAAAAAAATAAACACAAAATACACAAATACCAAAGCAGCCAAAAGAGTCGTATTCAACCAACAAATAAAAACATAAAATATACATATATCTAGAGCTTGAGATAGATGGCATCCTGGGGAAGGATAAGGGCTACTTTTTGTTTCAAAAATAATCCTATTGGGGGTCAGCATTTCTTAAGTTAGGCATATGAATATTCAAATTTATGCTTTTGGTAAGAAAAAAGGCATGTAATAAGGCGTTTTTGTAAAATCATCCCCTAAGGGGGTACAACAGGGCATGATTTTAAAATTTACATGCTTTTGTATACTTCATTAAAAGAGATATAAGATATTCATGATATGGGATGGGAAATATAGTCACAGTCCTTAACCCGAGATAACATTTAGTCTATCATCATCATCATCATTTCAGCCGAAAGACGTCCACTGCTGAACGTTGCCTTTTCACTCCTTAACGGCTGAATGGATTTGGATGAAATTTGGCACATGGGTAGACTATGACCTAGGTTAGGGCATAGGATACTTTTTATCCCAATATTCCCACGGGATCGAGACTTATGCGGGTGAAACCGCGGGGCGCAGCTAGTACATAATAAAAACGAAATGCTGTTCGTTGGTAAGCGTTTGAGAACAGCTCGGCCGATTTGGATATTTTTTGTTTTAAAATGTCCGTGATAGTCCGAATTAGGTTTTTATGTATAAAGGGTGGGTTTTTGAGATAGGGCAGTAGGGACAGCTTACCTTAAACGTTGTAGCTACAGGGAAACGGTCTTAGGGAACTGTTCTTAACTTTTTGAGACATTTTGATCCGCATTCATCGATTTTGAAAAAAATCGATGAATGCGGATCATAAGATCTTAAAAGTTAAGGACAGTCTCCTAAGACCATTTTCGTGTAGCTAAAACGGTGAAGGTTCCTGCCCTTACTGCCCCATCCTCACTGTTTATGTCATGATGATTGACTGCTTAGCCTCATGAAGGTTGAATAAAATGAACAAAAATTTAATATCTTTATAAATAAATTAAAACAATTCCTAATCTGTAAATGTTATTTTAATGTACATGAATATTTAAATGATAAATTTAATAAATAAACAATAATAATTTATTTCTAATTACCAATGATAATAATAATATATGTATAATTTAAATAAATATTAATGTTTAAATCCATTATATGAGTGGTAAAAATTATAAGTACACAATTAGTTATCAGCCTACCTACCTACACAAAACGAAAGAGTAGATTAATATTAAAATTGTTAACAAATAGCTTTATTAGCCCTCCTCCTAATTTTTATGTTGTTATGCCCGACAGGGCCCACAATGCTCCAAAACTAATGTATGTCTTTATGTACCTACCACCTAAGTTCACATTGTGGAATGCAATAAATGTATTGAGTATTGAGTAAGGTATAGCTTGATGATCATAAGTTAAAGGGTTAAATTTGTGTGTTCGACTAGTCGTTTTACAACTTGCGGTAAACTATAGAGGAATACAAACATAATGCAATATTGCTCATCCACCATAGCAAATAGGGTGATAATTTATAGCCTACAAACTGAGACAGAATTTTAAGGGAATATCTGTTCAGAACAAAATCTATCCGGTAGTATTTGCGTGATGCTGAAACACACATTCAGACAAACAAAGATTCAAAAAACTATATTTTCGGCATTAGAATCGTTCCCAGACCTCGTAGCAATAACTTTTTCTTTATTCAAAAATATTCAAAGTACAGTTCTGACTTCGCTACGATTTTATTATAGATTTCCTTCTTCTACAGTTCCTATAAAATCTCAATTTAACCCTTCGAGAATAGTATCTGAGTTGAGAATTAATCCGATCACTACACATAAATGGAATGGCTGATTTGAAAGAAGATTTAATTGGTCACTGTAAGCATTCAATGGCAAACTAAAAAGTATAAAATTCGGATTCACTGATCCTTTTGTCTTAATTGGAGACCTTTGGTCCGGTCTCAAGTATTTGCAGTTTCAGGAAAAGTGTTGAGTTTTAGAAAATAGGAAATATTTAATTTGCACAGTGTGTTGCTCTGCCTCGTGCTTTTTTATACAAAAGGTTTAAGTTAAACATTAAGAATAACTTTCTTAATTTTTAACTTGGTTCGTGTCGTTATAAAGATGTTAACACTAAGTTAATCAGTGCTTAACACGTAGAAAGACATTTAAATGCAAAGCCGTAGTAGATGTAGAATGTAGATACCTGTTTGTGATAGAGACAACTGCACGGTATACTGATCGTGCAAAGTTTTACATTATTCGAATGTTTAGCAAGCAAGATAACTAAGATTTACTGAATTTTCGACTTTTTAGAACTTACAAGATGTTATCATTCAGCACAATAATGAAACTACAGGATTCGTTAGAAATTCTGTGTTTATTAAGAAGCTTAGCTATGCCTATAAGTCGAAGCTTTTGGTTAACGCTGACATCGTAATTTTAAAAGACTATCGGCATTTTCACCCGTTATGTAAATACTCTTAACGAATGAGAGATTATTTTGGTTAAGCTATGAATTACGCTTCAATATTAGCGAAGATACTAGAGTTAGTCTTAATTTATAACGGCTAGTAAGATAGTAGGAATCGGGGATGAGTACAAGTTCCTACAATTAGAATTAAAGCTTAGGTAAAGGTCGCGTAGTAACAAGAAGGCTTCTGAATACAAGAGTATTTGCTGACGCCAACACAGATTCCTAATTTTTTTGTTGTTAACGAGTTTTCGCAGCATCAGAATGTATTGTGACTTTGTGAATGATTTAGGTTAAGATGCAGAATAACATCTGCATTAATGTTACTTGTGCTAATTTATGCTCCTCATTCTACATATATCCACGTCCTCGTCCATTCTTGATCTTTGTCGAGAGTGGTACGCAGTATGGAGCTACATTCTTATAATTAATTATACTAGGTATTTTGTGAATATAATTTCTTGGTCCATTATTTTCGTCTCCAAAGATCAAGTCGCAAATGAACATCATTATAGGAAGCAGACGCTTTCGAGGCTCTTAGGCGACTGCCTAGTGTACACAGTTCCAACACATCGGTATTCACGCCGGAGAGGCTGAGCACGTGTCGAAGCATTCATTAAGTTCATTCAGTTTCGTTATTCAAATCGAGTGTGCGTCGAAAGTGGAAACTGTTTTATGAAATGTACTTGTATTATATTATGTAGGTACCTACTTAACTTTGCCTGGGTTTCCCAACTTGGTTAGATGTGGAGCTGAATGTAGAGGGATTGAGTGGATGAATACTGTCACTTAGTTTGTTATTTGGGTAAGTTGTGATGAGTCTGTGTTTAGATACTGTTCTTCATTAAACAAAACAAGGAGCGGTGACTGACTGAGTATCTAATTAAATACGAACGCTGTCGATACTAAAATTTGGTTTTCGGTCTTTGTGAGAGAATCATAGCTCGGACTCTGAGGACCATTTTAAAGTCAAAGTCAAATAATTGATTTCAATTAGGCACAAAAAAGGCTCTTATGAACGTCAACATTTACAAAAAAAAAAAAAAAAAATGATTCTATTTAATTAAATTAATAGATTAATTAATTGATTTTAAGGAATACTTTAATATTAAAATAGGTCTATATTATATTTATTGATAGTTTTAGTGCATTCATTTACGGATTTGTCTGAAAGTACATCGCTTGTCATTTGGGCTAAGTGCGATATTAAAGCAAAATTCCATGTTCCTATTTTGTTGTCGAAGATAATGAAAAAATATTCTGAGTGCGTAAGCTAAGATCACAATAGTTTAAAGCTAAAATAGTTACTGTAATGTTTAAAATGCTTATAGTTATACCATGACTAGATAATAATTTGATTGTAAGACAAGCACCAGCAAATAATTTGAATACACTTCACAAGAATTTGAATAGGAGTAGGTGCTGCATATATCTGACATGTACTCTTCAGATGATGTACGTGGACATGCGTAGCGGCTCATGTTTTGACTAATTAGTTCAAAACATGATATCATTACTTGTCAGATTACAAGGAGACGGTCTGTTTGAACCTCTTAGATTGCTACAACAAACCAACGTATTTACACATTCTGTTGGTTCTTTGGATCTCAAAAGAGCAGCCTCTCTCGGTCAAGGGATTAACATGTCAAGGGACTTTGTCGTCTGTAAGCTTACTCAGTTAATTAATTAATTGACTGTAGCAAAGCTAGGCTGCGGATATAGGTACCTCTGATATTTCTCATGATGTAGTACAAGTTCAAGAAATAGGTTTCTATTTATAGGTATCTAATGGAAACCTTTTGTCGATTTTACCTTCAACAAAAGACGATCTCTAAAAATTCTTAGATTCTGTCAGGTTACAAAACAGTATTACAGTAAAAACTAGGCAAAAGATGCAGTGACGCAACTCCTGCGCATACACTTTCACTCGCGTGGACAATGGCTGCAGACTCTTGTTGTGCATAAAATTCCGCCGCTAACAATAGCCGGACGATGTATTCTTCACTAATAGTAAACACACCAGCAAGTGACACGATCCAAGACTAATTGTTGCGACAAGAACCTTTGCAGTTCTCGTGAGGACATGTTGAGCTATTCGTTGGTTCTGCTATGTATGGGTGTGTGCGAGGTCACTTAAATTGCCATCGAGTGATGCAATTGGTTATTATGTATTTCTTGGCTTGAACTTCTCATCCAGTGTTTGTTTGTTCTCTTGAACTACTTGATTTGTGAAAAGGAAGGGATGTAAAATTTTGATTTGCAGTTAGATGTCTCAAGACTTTTGTAAAGTCAACAGCTGCGACCAATTATCAATTTTCCAACAAATCCTCAACAAAGTAGTGCATTGCAATAATAATAACTATTGTAAAAAAAAATGCATAACTACGTTATGTTCATTAGGTTTATTTTAACACGTTTGTTTAAATACATAGTAGGTACTCGTAATTATATGAATGTCTTGTGTGGGTAGTTATATTAAGTACGATCCACAATAGCGTTGTTGTAGATGCGTGTGAGTCTCGTATATTTTTTTTAAATAATTATAACATAACTAAATGACTTCACTAGAGTTAATTTATTAGTTTGTGGATTTTATCTTGTGGTAGTATTATCATATTATCGCGTATCATCCCGATTAAAAGCTCCCGCATTAAGGGGCGACGCGACTCGGGTGGAACAATTTCTATGAAACATTCACGAAAATTATTCTACCGGTGTCGCGTCACACAGAAAAGCGTCACGCGACACCGGTAGAACCATTTTCGTGAAGCAGGAGCCTTTACGGGCCTGAGAAAATACTGATAAAGGTAGAGTGATTGTGATGATAAATTAGATAGATAGATAGATAGAAAGAATACTCTTTATTGTACACCATAAAAATCACAGACATAATTATCTTATCAGCAAACCTTTTGCCCAGCTTAGATAAATTACTTACTATTTTTTTTCAGGATATGTCCACGGTTTTATGTTTTAGGTATGAATACACACACTTAATTTTCTCTACTTACTTCACTCCACTATTAAAATCCATGTTGAAAGAATTGCATGTGAAGAGTTATCGAATGCACTAAATCTATTGATTGAAAATGTCAAAATTCTATGACCAATTTCATCAATATGCGACTCTAGCACTGCTTAGCCGTTTCTAAGTCAAGCGTGACAATATTATGTACAGTGTACCGGCTACCGATCAATATTCATCCGTTATCTCCCGTCGATCTGTTTGTCCGATCGCAGTTAAAGGCGCGCGATTAGCCATGTACAATATGGTGTGCTATGTGTACATATTTCTAGTCTAGACGTTATATAAATATTTCACTGGCTACATAAAGGCTGTACTGATAAGGAAATAGAGTAACTATTTTCTGTGTTGACATTAAGTGCGAAAATATAAATGATATTATTTCTTAATACCTACGAGTTAAAAAATATATTAATCTTAGCCTTTTGCAGCAGACTGTTACAGAAAGTCTGGCTACAATAGGATCCAAAACATTATTTTGTATAAAATATTATTTTCTGATGCACTTATTGGCCACAGAAGTGACCCACTTTCCAAAAAGTTTACAGTAGGAACGTTTAGTTAACAATTAAGATTGTGCAACGATTTCCTTTTGATCAAGATAGATGATAGTAAGCAGGCACAGCTAGACTGTCACGAGCCTCAGATTGTTGTAATACTTTCCTGACCTTTATCAGCTAACTTCCTAGCACAGAACTTAGAACACGAAGCATTTAAGTCACGATCCACTGCGCTTTTCCCGTGACCCTTGAATTTGAACTACATAAACATGCTGCAATGGATTCGGAACATCCCGCCATAAATCTAAAAGCTTGGATGTTTGTTTGTTACCTACGCCGTCATACCTCAAACCAAACTTGTCTACAGAACGGTCACGACAACAGATAATTAGTACTGTCGCAACAAATCCTCGTACTTTAGTGCTATTAAAAGAAGACAATTGCTGGAACAATTAATTACAAGCGTAGATACTCTGTAAGTATAGTACAAAATAGATAGCATCGCTCCATTGTTAGCGGCTACCGGCCACCGCCGCCCGCCGGCTACCGGCCGCCGCGCCGCCGCCGTCCGCCTCGTATTGTTAACTACCGTTACTTTGAGACCTTTCACACTTTATCGGGTAACATCGGTGGCTTAATCAGGGAGAATGGAAAGGATATTTGCTTTGTTTTGACAAATTAGCGTTCAATGACTTTGTTACTTATCATTGTCCTGCCCTCATCCCAATGTATCAGCGGTCGGCGCAACATGTCCCTTTCTCCCATACTATATCAGTCGTCATCTCGGTGGTCACCCCCTTTCTAGCCATATAATCTTCCACACAGTCCAGCCATCATTTCTTTGGTCTTCCCCTACTCTTATAGCCATCGACATTCAGACTCAAAACTTTCCTCACCACATTCTCCTCATTTTCAATGACTTTGTTACTACCGTTTCTATGTGTTTATACAATTTTGGAATTAGAACATTGTTTGTTTTATGTTTAGAGCCACGGAAATTCACGAAATGGTTTATACTACAGACACATTTCGATCAGGAAGCTTGTCGTGTCCCGGTTATCTTACAACACATTGCTTAGAAGATTATTGTCTCACTTCGATAGACGTCAAAATCCAGCGTTCCAATTCGAGAAGCGATTATTTGTAATGACAGTGGTAATAATGTGCGCATATCTTATTCGATAACATCGCGGGGCGCGCAGCCCGTTACCCACTGACTCACGCGCACTCACTGATTCATTATGGCATACTTTTACTTGTCACACTAACACGTTCGGTTTACTCTTGAGATAATGACGTTTTTGGAGCGGCTCGCAGCATAATTAGGGAGCCCCATTAATTTGTTGGATTTTGTTTGCATGAAGTAGAACGAGTCTAAAATTTTAATGGTTGTTATAAATGTCAGGTATCTTTGGTTTATTTTGTGCTTTAACTAACAGCAGCGAACTAAATGTAGTCGCTCTCTTCGATAGGCCTCGACGGCATTAACCAAATCTTTACAAGAACAGCAGTTGGAACGAGAAGTTCTTATAACTTGCAAAATTTACTGTGACAACGACAACATTATTTAACTAGAATGAAATATAATCCGAAGTGCGGCTAGTAGTACGTTATCTTGAACTTGATCGCATACCCACCGGTCTGTGCCGGCCAACTGCGCGTCAATGAGAGCGATCTTCACCATGAGCCACAGAAGCGACCCTACAATTTACGGGCCACAATTACCTATCTTTTAATTTATGACCACCTCCTCTATATCTTTAGTATCTTTAGGCTTTTATCTCTTCTGTGACTATTATAATCTTCTAAAGTAAACATACCAAAATGCATTCTCAGATAGTGGTTCACTTCTGTGGACAGGTCGCATTTACTATCCCACATGCACCTAACTTACTGTCTTATTATTAGTGACCTGCTTGTGTGACACGCACTCAAAACGCCCACAAGAAGAGTAGGACCTTGTCTCACCCGCGATGTACCCAGCGATGTAGGCACACATTCACTGTCTACGGTTACCGGGGCGACCCGTAGCCCCGGGCGACCTGTGATCCGCCGACATACTTACTTGCACTTGTCTTACTTGTTAGGGCATCCATTTAATAATAATAACTATAAGATCGGTA
Source organism: Xanthia togata (assembly GCA_963853775.1). NCBI lineage: Eukaryota > Metazoa > Arthropoda > Insecta > Lepidoptera > Noctuidae > Xanthia > Xanthia togata. The sequence continues at coordinate 1,180,135 of OY970802.1, read as the reverse complement.
TTTTGTAGCCATAGGCCCAAGAATACGGTCTGTTTTGCCAAACATTTGTTTGGGTTTCAGTCTGTACGTAGTACCTAGTTTTATTAGCATATTCTATTTTAGAGCTTTATTGTTGTCGAGGAATTGTAGTTCGGCATCTAAATAACCCGTCGGAGACAATAGTTTCTGTTTGGAAACAAAGGCAACTCAATTACGCTAGGGTCGTGCCTCCGCGGTCGCTCGCCGGAACTTTAGGTCGTTCGGGGGAATCCACATTTACATAATGATCTCCAATTTGTAGCCAGTTGTGTGACTGCATGATTAACTTGTGGCGGTTCTGATGCCCATATCACTTTCGGGTTGTGAATTTTGATACGTTTGTGATCGTGAAAGTGAGGTTTAATTTAATACACAATGACACTAAACTACTGACGTAATGTCATGTTTGGGGTTTCTCAACCGTGGCGACCTCTAGCTAGTCAATATCTGTCTATGAAAGATGCGCTTACTGCTTTTACTGTGCTTACGCATCTTTCATATTTATTAGTCATACGTAAATAATTGCACATAGGTACTGTATCGGGATTGCAATTCGTATTGATTTGTGATGAGTGATTCACGAGACACCGTTACCAGACTATGTTCTGGCGCAGTCTAGATGTAATCATGTGACACCGTCGATCTTTGCTCTAGATGTTGCGCGTGCGCAAGGAGGCCGTGTTTGATTGACGTCTGCCGCCTGCCAGCGCCAGGTGAAAGTGTACGGGACTTTCGCGCGAACCATCTCTCTCTTTCACACACGTTTGCAAAAAACACAACAGTCCCAAATATTTTATCGAATAAAAAATGTTGGAACAGTTCGTGACACAAAATTAAACAGATTCTGATTCAGATTCTGATAGCCCAAATGTTAGCAGCAGGTATATCAATGTGTTCTAGTTAGAAACCCACTTTTACTTTTCACTTGCTTTCGCTAAAATAAGGCTAACAGATTGTCTTGTTTTAATGTATGAGTGGCTGATGCAGGAGGCTCAGGTCTTGACGCACGGCGCGACACAGGATGTCTTAATTAGCCGCGCGCGGAGTTCGTTCACCATGACATTTGCAGGCGCAAACAAGTTCACACCTTTTGTCTGCGCGTTCCAAGTCACATAAGCGATTTATTACTCACATTACATAATTCACATAACCGAGAACTAATTACTGAAGTGCCGCTAACCAGCGCGAATTACGAGCATCACCAAAACATTGGGCGTCACTACCTCTGACCAAGGTGATCATATCAATGTCATTTTTGATAAATTATTAGCGACGTTGTAATAAATGTAACGCCCTCAACGCCAAACTCGTGGCTCGATATTGACGGTGATAATTAAGTAAATTTAGGAAGTTTAGACGTAATTTGCAGGCAGCCGTGGTTCCTTTAGCTTCGTTTTATTTGTTTCTGAGCGAGAGCGTGAGAGAGCCTAACGACCCTCCTGTGGACACTCCGAAAATATGAATTTATTTTCTTTTAAGAGTAAAGATATATTGTAATGGTAACCTTGTCAAAAGATAAGTATCTACATGCTATTGACATTGTTGCTTCTGTGCCACTGACCTAATCATTTAAATGAGACTTTTATCGATTTCAGTAGCACGTGTATCGAAGGATCAGAACGTTATTCATCGTGCTTTTAAACAAAATACTTTTATAATGAATCAGTGTAGGCACTCAGAGAGGCTACTTAGTATTCAGAGCAGTACATAAGATGATGTATGAAATGTGGGTCACGTCTATAGGAAGCTGTGACTAACCCAGGGTTTTCCTCCGCGTGTACGTACCTCGGCCTCTGTCGCCAATGCCAGGCCCCTACATATACATTATAATACCGCCGGTGATAAAATATGGCATTGTGGCTACGGAAAGGAAATTCAGATCTTATTCATTTCAGTACATTTTTCCATGACATTAGCAAAGTATATTCCCGGCGGTAAATCGTGGTTAGTGAACAGTCTTCCGAAATAAATTGGACTCGCTTTTATGGAACTAGTCAGTAAAACGTTTTGTGCAATGTGCACCTACTTATTTGTTGAAAGGTGAAACAATGTCCATATTAAATTGATTAAATACCAATTTTCCATATTTTACACGAAGCATACTAACAATCTGCCGATGATGCATGCTTCCGATTTGACAGCATTTGTATAATATGAAATCTTTCCATCAACAGCTCACACAGTCCTTAAAAATAGACCTCTTAGTTGAGTAGTAGATAGTTGGTCCTATTTCTCCCGCCCCGAACTACTTCATGTCGTCGGACCAAGTAAATAATGTTCTGCTATAAATAGCGTGTAAGCAGGCTAATATTCCACATGTGCAGCAAGCATGTACGTACATAACACTTATGTAACTGTACGTCTGCGCCCTCCATATTCGGCGCACGCGCATCGTCCACTAAATAGATATTGTTAACACATACATTTCTATTTTAAGTACTACTCTCTTTTATTTACTTCTGGTAGTATTTACGTTAGAACTTCATAAATAGTGTTATTGCACTCTTATTCTTTGTTTTATTACATTTCCAGATGTGTAATTGATAAAACAATAAAATTGATACTGTATAAATAAATTTCCATAATAATGCAAGAATTTGTATAGCTCAGCTCTATGTTACAAGGTATAGAACCCACAAGGTAGCTTTTACATTATCTCGTCTTCTTCATAGTAAGTAAGATTTCTGCCTTAGAATTTCCTTTTTGCTCCCACTATTAATATTACTTATTTACTTTTCCTTTCTTATATGCGGCCTGAATAGAGCCCACTATCAATAAATAAGGCCCCGGTACACACCTCTGCATAGTAACGACCGCTACATCATCTACATAAAAAGAAATTGCGGCCCGACATAAAGGCCCGCGCCCACGGTTCTACTCCGCAGGCTCGATAGACCGGCAATATTTACGTTTCGGATGGCGGAAAACTATGCGTATTTTTGAGTCATTTGATATTCTTGTAACGTTTGTCCGAAGGTCGCGATGTGCGCTCGGTGACAGGCACTCGGTGCATAATGTAATAATTATGTGCCTGTAAGATATGTTCCGCGTACGCTTCACGGGCGTTACTATCAGTTATTGTTTTATTTACAGTTAGCTCATGTGGTTGGATTTGTTTTAATTTTGAGACGGTCTTCTACCTCTGTTGGTGCCTTCCGTGAACTATAGGTCAGATTTTCAATATTTTATTGTTTAACGTTACTAAAATTAATTATACTGTTGTCCTCTACTATGAAATTGTAGGATAAAACAGCGACAATGTGTGTGTATTTTGTTATGTGCACTTGCACTTGTATGTGCACTCTTCAATCTGTTAGTGCTAGCATTAAGGATAATCCTTTCCCCATTGACGCTAGCTCATACCAAACATACCTTTTTGTGTGACAGCATCAAGACTTGGTGAGTCAGTCAATACCTATTGAAGTAAACACAACTAGGTATGTTGTACCTATAGTATGTCCATAAATATAAAAATCGCAATAATACTTTGCCTGACCTGGGAATCGGACCCAGGACCTTATGCTCAGCAGTAGCGCTTCCGAACGTAGGCAGTATAGGGAAAGAACTATTGGAGAATTTATAGTACAAGTACCTAAGAAACTCGTTTCTTACTTAACTTTTAAAACAAAGTTAATACTAATATGTGTCATGACCAAAAACAATACTATAAAATGGTCACTACGACATTTCATGGTAATTAACTATGTTGTATTCTAATTCTATCACTATAGTAAACTTATGAAAATAGACCTTTTTGTAACTGTATCTAGCACCTACCTTAATTAGGCTAATTAAACCAACAGTTGATATGGTGTCGTGTACCGACGCACTAATGACCCAATTATAGACTTGCGACCCGCCCCAGCTTCGCACGGTTTTTACGAATTGACAAAACATCGAGATTTCTTTGCTATATTATGTAGGTTTAATACACACAAACCTTTCGGAATACATTTTCTAAATGATAAGGAAAACCGCATCAAAATCCGTGGCGCAGTTTAGAAGAACACCGCGGTCACAGACAGACACGTAAAGCGATTTTAATTTATTACATGTATAGATTAACGGCTTCTTTGTAGCTCAAGTAAATTGCTCACTGCTTGCGTCACACAGATACGATATGAATCACTTTGAATAAGCTGCTATAATTGCTTGCTTGAATAGCAACGTAAATATTGCCCAGACTTCGTAGCGCCTACATTGACTAGCTAAGCTGCCGTTTAGTCTACATTGGCTAATCTATATTCTGCAAATAATAAGCGTTTGCATAATCATAAAGTACATGTCGCATATATATATAAACGGTACGTCAGTACATCGCACGAATACAAAGGCTGGAATATGTAGTACAGCGTGTTGTGCAAAAGGTTCACTTGTTACAACGTTCGATGGATTTAATTAGAAAAGGCCAGCCTTTTCGTAGTAAGAAAGAAAGCTTTTAAGAAAATAAATGCAGTTTCAAACTTCTGCAGTAACAGATAAAAAGTTTTCTTTAACAGTTTGTGTACTAAGTATTCTTGTTCTGCATTAACCACCCATGCACCCATGTTTAGAGGATATCACAAAATTGCGATAGGCTTGTCAGCAGACAGACATTATAATAATATAAAGCTCTCTAAGAGCACTGGTAACTGAATGATATGACGACATTGAATCATAAACATTTTATTTATTTCATGGAGGACTTACAGCTAACAAAACATAACAATAAAAAAGAGGTAATAGTCGCCAGAAAGCCAATTAGCAGTCCTCGCGTTTAGAATTATAATAAAAGAAATGTAAGTATGATGCGAGCACAGACAGCAGCACACGACTTAAATTAAAGTTGTTAAAAATTAAAACAATAAAATGCAGATATTATGCTTGCAAGTAAAAAATAAAAAGGCTCTAGCACCTTCTGGATGAGTTCACACTAGTTACGAAAGGATCCAGATCATGCCGCTAGCATATCTCATTCAAATTTCTGCTTGCACGCACAATATAGCTGTTCTACCTATAATTCGATGAAGAATGAGGAACACAAATGAGAGGATTGAAACGCAATATTTTACTAGGCATATTAAAATAAAATTTGGATAACAGTTCAGGACTATCAATATCGCTGTGGAGGATTTTAACATAAACAGAGTCCGCAATTTTACGTCGATCTACTAGTGGCAAAAGGTGGTATTTCTTACAGAGTCGAAGATATTCTGCTGAGTCATATGGAACCTTTTGGTGAAAGCAAAGATATATTATAAAGAGATATTTTCCAGAGCTTTGTATTTCATATTACAATTGTAAAGCGTAACGCAAACCTAAATCCTAAAACACGTCATAGTTACTTTCTGCAATAGTTTAGTTAACCCTTCTGCTGTATCTTATTAGTGTAAATGCGCTCTGAGGGCGGTAGCGGACGCATCCGGACGCCGCCGCCGCGCGCCGCGCGCCGGTTCGCACGCGTCCGGTGCCGGAAGCGTTGACAGACTCGCTCGTGTCCCACCTCTACTGTTTATGAGCGAAGCTATGGCGGCCTAGTTTGGCTGTATGCTCTCGCTATCTGTTGTTTAAAGTTTCATGTAATAACTTAGTTTTGCTGCGTTTAAATATTTTATGTAGTGCGTAGAGCTTTCGTAAGCTTTTAGATATTACACACAAAAAGTTAAGGCCTAATATTTTTCTAACTTAATGGAATCAGTGTCTTAACTTATACAACATGTAAAAAAACCCTGTCGATCCGTGAGGGTGTTGTTAAGTATCGTACTGAGACTCTATATTATGTGGAAATTTTCAAGAAAAAAGAAAAAAAAAATCGTTACTTTTTTTTCAGTGGAGAATTTTACCGGATTATTACATGGGGCGCTGACAGCCGTCGTCTAGCAGGTGTCTACAAGTCATAACTTATGATGTTGAAAATTTGCTAATTTTTTATGGTTTTGGGGTAATTTTGGTACTAAAAATGGGTATTTATTTTATAGCAATAACTTTTTTATTTTCAATTTTAATAAGATTTTTAAATTATTTTTTGTAACGTTATTGCAGTACTTATGTGCCCCTTTCGGATTGGACAGGTTTTTTTTTTACATATTGTATACTCACGTTGTCACAAAATTCGGCGAATAATGTTCAAATAACTGACATTTTTCTAGGAAAACTCAATGTTAACAAAATTACAGCTTTTATGTTCCAAGAAACCATTCTCTATACCGGTAGGCTCATATTTGAGGCTTCCCAAATGGCGTGGAATTTGCGCCACATTATTAGTTTAGTAGTATGATAACATGGCGTGCTTAGCGTGACCCGGGACACTCTGTCACGCTGCCATGTCTGGTGACTATCACGTTTGGTTCACGTCAATTGTGGGTAATACAACATTTTTGTGTGTTGCGGGAATATAGTCGTGAAATGGCTGCAGTTCAGCAAATGTTTCTACGAGTAGTAAGTGTTGTTGTTATTGCGGCAATTGAGGGCTTTCTTGTATTTGTGAAGAGTTTAGTAATGCATATCTGTGACATAGATTACATTATTGATCGACCACGCGACGAAAGCTTTACAAAGAGACGTTTAAGTTGTCATCGGCACACGCGGCTAGTTTATAATTAATTGTTTATCTGTGTAAAATAGAGGTTGGGTTCAGAGGTATTACCAAATCACGCAAGACACAGATTATCGCATAAATATAATCAAAGTTTTAATATAACTCACTAATGGTTACATCAAACTAGGTAATACTTGTGTTTTTGTACTAATTGGGATCAAAAGCATCAATTCCCACAGCAAAAACATAAGTACACATGTAATTATCACAATAACATGAAGTAATTCGTTCCATACTTACATGAACAATTAATAATTTGGGGCACGATACATTATATTAATGTATTCATAAGCACGGGAAATAATTGTACTTCAAATTAGATACTAATATTTGATTGTGTAAATGTGTGTAAAGTACACAGGTTAGGGAAATCCGCGACCTTTAAAGGGTAAGGGAAAATCCAAATATAGGAAGTGGAGCTGAAGTGAGGGTAAATGAAAAGTATTGGAAGTTTTGGTTGTAGCATTGTAGGTATGTATTTGTGTTTGGCTGTTATATTTGTAAGGTATGTCTATACAGCTCCGGCGCCCTTAGTGTATTAAGGCATTCGTCGAATTGGTCAATTGGTCATCATATTACTTTTAAACACATATATATCTATCAATACTTATGTAGTGTTTAAAATGCGTGTACTGGCAAAATTGTAAAGAGGTAACTATTTACTTAATTAGTACTAACGTCATCACTCAAAAAGCCTACTCAATAATTCCATACACGATTGGGTAGGTACAAAAATTCTCTCCCAGTTACAACCAGACCTAAAACTAATGACCATCTTGTCAAGTGCCCAGCAATAGGTGTACAGTAATAAGTTCCCCTAACAACATAGCGTACCTAATACCCACATATGCCATAGATCATGGTACAGTGACGCGTCGGTTGTGACAGACTACGGGAACCCATCCGTTCGACACACATTCTGTGAGTTACGTCGGTTCTGAAATATTGTAGCGTCGTTGTAATCATTTTCGTTTGTGACATTATTCATGTGGACGTGAAACGTACTGTTGTTGGTTTTGCTGAACGGAACTTGGTAGGTTACATACGTTACTAACTGATTGAGGTTTAAGAAATTTACTATACAGACTGAATTTTTAGTCACCGTCCATTTTTTTTCTAGGCATTAGGCATGATTCACTATTTCCATTTTTGAAAAAAAAAAACCACACGTAAAATTTTCACATTAAATCTTTTCTCGAAAGAATTATCCGCTCTGCGTGGTATATAATAACTTTGATATCTCAATATTTTTGTATTGAGTGATACTATAAGAAAAAAACACATAGGTATTCAATGATTTTCGCCAAAGATTAATATATCAAAATTTGGACAGTGACTTAAATTCAGGCCGTATGAAAAGTACTCGTAGTAATACAAAATTATTACTTAAAAATATTGAAAGTAAATTCAGTTAATTCGTTGTCTAAATGTGCAGATAATTCTTATTTCATACAAATTCTGTTCTATTTTTTACATATTTGTCAATTAGTAGGTAGGCACTAAGGTCCTAAGGGCACGTGTTCCCTACCATTACCGCGCCCTCCGCTCTACTATAGCCTCTGTAGCCACATGAAGCATGACATGCCTTTCACACTGTGAACCAGGCCCTAAGTCTTATTCCCATGACAAAAATTCCACAAAGTTGCATCACCCAGCAACCGACCGGTTGCTAAGTTAAACTTAGCAAAAGTTAAATAAAGTCATCCTCACTTGGAGCCCGCTGTCCGCCTTGCCTTGCCCGGACTAGAACCTGTGTCTATTTATACCAGGCAGGTTCCCATCATCCACTCCGGCGTCGTTAGCGATAACTATCGCGATACTAACCTGGACATATTGATGAAACAAACTTGTACATGTTAATGTGACTACATCTAATGTGATGGTAATATTTGCCGATTTGTACTGAAAAATTAAAATTCGTTTTTTTTTTTAATTTAACATATTTATTTAATCAAAATAATTACCATTATTATCTATACATTGCTGCCATATAAAAGGAAGGTCATTTATGCCTTTGCGATAGAACTCTCGTGATCTACATTTGACAAACTGTGTGAAAGCATTTTGTACTGCCTCCTGAGAAGAAAACTTTTGATCACGTAGAAAATTGTCCAAATCGCGAAAAAAATGGTAGTCCGTTGGAGCAAGGTCTGGCGAATACGGAGGGTGACGAATGGTTTCTAATTGGAGTTCCTGTAAAGTTAAAACGGTTTTTCGTGCTGTATGAGGCCTCGCGTTATCATGGAGCAATAATGGTGAAGATCAATTCATGAGTCGGGGCTGTTTCACTGCTAGTTTTGCTATCATTGTTCGGAGTTTGGCACATTAGACATCTGCCGTTATTGCTTGACCAGATCGGAGAAAGCTATAGTGAATAACACCATGCTGAGACCACCAAACAGTTACCAATACCTTTTTATTGGTAAGCTTTGCTTTAGGACACTGTTGCGGCGTTTGACCTGGGGTCAGCCATTGCATTTTTCACTTACGGTTATCGTAAAGAATCCACTTTTCATCACATGTCACAATTCGATCCAATATTCCTTTATTTCTGTATCGATTCAACAAGGCAACACAAGTTTCAACACGCGTTTCTTTCTGCAGATCAGTCAAATCATGAGGCACCCATTTCTCATATTTTGTTATTTTATTGATTTGACGCAAATGAGTCAATATTGTTGGTAAGGTAACGTTAAACCATGCCGCTAATTCCTGGGTAGTTTGGCTCGGATCGGCTTCCACCATCTATTTCAATTCATTGTTATTCACCTGTGTGGGCGGTCTTCCACATGGTTTGTTCTTCAAATCAAAGTTTCCATCACGAAAGCGTTTAAACGAAAATCGCACGGTGAGTTCAGTAGCAGTCCCTTCTCCAAACGCAACATTAACATTGCGAGCTGTTTCTGCCGTGTTAGTTCCGCGTCGGAACTCGTATTCAAAAATAACTCGAATTTTCGATGTATCCATCTTTCTTGTCTAAGCTGAATAAAAAAAAAACAATTGAAAGTCGATAATTGAATGTTGCACATTTTTTAAAAGAAGTACTTCATACCCATGTGAAAAAAGTTTCACTCAAAAATCTCAAACCATGAAGGTTCTATGTCAATTCGAAGTACCTATTACAATAAAACGGCAATTTCATACTTTAACCCCTATTATTGTATGTTAGCTTGCGTAATTTCTCTTAGATTATGTTCTGAAAAGTTGAGCCTTGATTTTTGGCTAAAAATAGTTTGTCACAACCTCATTAGCAAATTAGTAGTAATTATTAATATGGTCAATTTTAGCTGGGCATTTCATGAAGATCTATCCACGACATCAAGCTGATTATGTTGCTGTTAGATCTTTAATTGCTTCGTTACAAGGCAGATCTCCAACCAAATCAGCTTACAACACGGAACTCCGTATTAATAGTTAACATCACCGGTTCCGGAGTAAAGTTAGTGTTATTTATGTAATGGCTACTACGTCACGCAGACGGTCGGGCTCCACCGATAACGTCGACTGAATTGCATCGGAGTAAACATTCCACAGGCTACTATTATTACCAGTGACAATGCATCCTTAGATATTGGTGTAAAATATTGTAAGTACAACGAGTTGACTTGTGCTATAAATGATTTGGTTAGACCAATTTACACGAGTCGTGAAAAGAATTTTCGTCGGTGTGTGTATATTTTAAACTATCCGATTCGATGTTTGATTAGGTTGTATGTACGGAAAATAGTTTCTATTTTGTGAATTTCAAATAGTTTACTTGAGGAAAGTTGTTCAGTATCATGGTTGATAAAAACCAGCCTCCTGCCCTTCTACAAATTTATTTGGGCTCGGCCATAATATCATCTTTCACACAATCCATCCATCTTCGTTTTTCTTCTACTTACAAAACCATCCACAATCATACTGAAACTTTCCTCATAATATTTTACCAATTCCTCTGCAATCAAAAATTTTATTAAATGACTGCGCTTACAAGTTTAGTGCAAATGTGCACATGTATCGATTCTACATAAATGGCAATTAAAAGTGTACATCATTGATGCGGGCATGCGCGGCACACGGGCCGGCGCGGGCGCTGCTAACTGGGTCATTGACAATGCGCGGTTGTTAAACTGCGCCCGCGACGCAACGCCAAGCGTTATGTGATGACGATGCATTTCTTTGAATGCAGTGCGTTCAGCTGAATGTTGTGTAAGACATAACTGCGATAGGTGCATACAATTATTGGAGGTGCAAACTGTAAATATAACTTAGTTATATACGAGTATATAGAAAATAAATAAAAAATGTTGGCTGACATGACGACGATTGACACTTTCATTGATTGATTTCTGGAAGATTCTGATTTCCTGAAACCGGGAAAATTGTATTTACCTACTGCTGAGTTAAAACGTAACAGAGAAAAAACAATTCAATGGATACAAATTATTCTACGGAAATACAGATCAAAGAAAGATCTGATAAGATCTGTATTTTTATTTAAAAAAACTGTGCAAAGTACAAATTCAATTTAATAATGATTAGTTTAATGTGATAATATATTAAGAGCGTGAAGTTTTCGGCGCACAGATGAGACTATTATGTTAGGGTAACCACGAAGTAAAACCAAATTTGTTGACTCGACGAATTTAATGCATTGAACGGAGTGGTCAATTCGTGTTGAACCAAAGCAAAGCAGCCCGCCCACTAGTGTCTTATTTATTCACTATATCTATATTTTTATGTAAACTGACGGCATAAACAATGAAATTATTTACCAACGTTGTAAAGCTGTCTATCATAATCTTATAAAAATTACCAAACAAACAAGAAAGCTCTTATGAATAATAATTCTGAACGCTTTGTATTTCATTACAACGCCATTCTTAATCATAATATTTCAATATTTAAATCAATGGTAATGGCAGTGGAAGATGTAAAGCTATGTGCTTAATATTTACGATGGTTATTCATAGAGCTTCCTATAATAAACGTAAAGTGCTGGCTTACTGCAGTGCAGGTATTGAGATACTCTGCTGAAGGGGCATCATAAGTTCGAGTCGATGACTTTTGTTGCTTGTGCTATACAAATCAACTGCGCAAATAACTTGCAGCTGAGAAATAATTTAGTGTTGTAAGGATGTCTACAATATTACAATCAAGTTGCTATTTATTCATTTGAAACCTAGTGTTTCGCTAAAGAGTTTTCAGAACCGAGGCAGTACGGAAAAATCTGAGCTAACTGAGAAACTGCATTGATCAGTTGACCTACATTATTCACCCTTTATTTTTTAATTCAGTCAAATAATTTTTAATTCATTCGTTCCTAGCCCCAAAGCCAGCTCTATCTTCGACACATTCTTGCGCGCCAGTGCAACGTTCCCAGCGATTATCTGTCGCGCATAAACTGTGCCATGTAAGGGTTACGCGCGAATGTCTCGAAACTAGTTTGACTTGTGTGCGAGAGAAAAAAACAAAAAGAGTATGGAGATCCACGGACGATGCCTCTGAAGTCTGATTACTATGTCCTCAGTTATTTTTAGGTTATGGAATCCTTCATGATATAATGAGAGATACTACGTGATATGGTGAGGCAATGAGAGTAATCTCGAACACGTCTTGAATAAAGAATAATTATTTGTCTAGGTCTACAATGAAAAACTTTGGAAAAGGGAAAAGCTATAGTATAAATTCAGCGTAATCGAGCCATATTCAAATTCATGAAATATATGTAACTGATGCATTATGAGAATTCCAAAACGATAGCTCCGTTTATTCGATTTAGCAAACACAGAAACTAAGTGCCTTTTAAGTCGAACAACAAGACTGGAAACATGGACTTGAAACTAGTATTCGAGGAAGACAAGAATTTAAAGTAGTGTTACACAGTTCGGATAAAACAGTGCTCAATGATGACGGCAGGGCCAGATAACGACATCGGAGCAGAATGCCAGACGCGGGCATTTGGCAGAACATCGCCGGGTGGCTTCAAACGACACTTGGAAATTTTAATAGCAGTCCATGAAAGTAGTATAATGTGGACACACTACTCTCTGTAAACTTATGTTGTCCTAATCTCTGTGCGTTACTGTCGGTGCATGAATATTCATAGCCTTCATTATGTTTCGCTATATTTTTCCTTTGCTCTCAGACTTTCAGCTAATTTCCTACGTAGCGTCCTCTCTTTATGCTAATGTAGCACTTTCACGGGTACGAAGCCTTTCCTGAATTCAGTATAGGAATTTTTAATGTTCACTGAATAATGTTTCTCACAAAAAAATTTTTTGTGTAACTTTATTATGATGTAGTTTATTCTTGTTCAATCAAACCTTCAACAAACAGCTTTTAACTCAATAACTTAACAACATTTTGTTCACAATGTTTATATTGAAAAACATTTTTCCTAACATTTTATCTAATAATGACTTTGCCTATGTACACAAACCACAACAATATGCTACACAGATCGTATCGCCGAAGCCATCAAATTGTCAATTTGTTTACCGCCAACAATTCAATTTTCCCGCAGGTTCCTCTTGTCAATCATAATTTCCTGATGAATTTCCAGAAATGGAGTTTTCCTTTATTCTTTTTACTCATCTTTTGTGTACATCTTAGTGTGCTCATTTAATGGAATTTAACCGACTTTTTTCACAGAGTTTTTATAAATTAGTTGATGAAAATAGATGTGTTTAGCTTACGTTTAGTTACGGTATGAGTAACAAATATTTGCATACCACATTAGTCACTCCAAATCATTATACATATTATAACAGCACCTACTCACAGCCCCAGTAATCTAACAGACTGACAATCTCACATTGTACAAAATAATGATTCCTTTGTTTTTGCGGAATAGTTATAAAAAGCAGATGATGTCCGAACGTGACCTAGGCGTGGCCGCGCGGCTACACGGCTATGTCCTGCAGCGGCTATAAATTAATATTGATGAGGTGTCAGGCAGATGATCATGCCACTTCTGTCAGCACGTTATTTATTACCTGTTTTGGCGGTTTTTATTAGTTGTAGCTAAACTTTTTAGTGGAGCATTAAATGGAATAGCTTTGTATTGTTTGTGTTACATGTTCAAACTCAGCAGTATGTTGCTGTCTGCATCCAGCATAATCACTCCCACTGCTGGGACTCAGGCCTCCTCTCGATGAGAGGGAACGGGACGTAATCCAGCACGCGGGCGCAGTGCGGGTTGATCATTGATCGGGTTGGGCTATCGGCATGATAGATTCTGATTTAAATGTTATTTCCTTGTTTGAAGGCTGATGACAAACAGCATAATAAAATAACGGTATTTCCACATGATGTCTATGTCGTTTGGGATAAGAAAAACCAATTATTTAATTGATTGATGATCGTCTCTCTCATGCGTATCTACCGAATAACTAATTCGCTGTAAAGCTTAAGGTTGTAGTACTGTAGTTAATAATAAACGGGCTGTTACTAACACTAGCAGCGAGGTAGCTGACTGTCAGTAGTCTGACATGTTCAACCCTCTGCTCGTTAAACACTACTCTCTACTAATTCCTAGGAGTACGTACAACTAATTGAAATGCTCATCATAACGTGTTTTAGTTAGTTTTAATTTTATAATTACGTTACTTACATTATTATAATATCTGTCCCTCTATTTATCATCAGGTATGCGTAGATCTGTTAAGAGCGCTTATCCTAAAAGTTGGCAAAGTGGCAAATAGCTGTGTGGAAATTTGAAATGTGGCTAACTAGTGAACTAAAATATTGATTATAAAATATATCGTAATACCGAATATTTAGTTTACGATGTAAATAAAGTATTTGGAAACTTTATATTTGATTTCCAATTTTAAAATTGATGTCTTGACGTTTTTCACCGGTTGTACGTTCTGTTATAACCCTGGCTTGCAAATAAAAGACAAACAAATAATTAAGAGAAGTACATCCTGCACTTCTCGGCATTCCAATCTCGGGTATCGCTGATAAAGGCCAACCGCCGTTGCATAACTCCGAAGACACATGCATTAGTCTTCCTTGATCATTTCAAAGAGCCACACACGTTCTAATTCCTTATTTTATAATTTCTATTTTCTATATTTTAATAAATATACTTTAGGTAAAATGAATTACCTTTTTTAAAACCCTCTCGCAAAGGCACGGCCTAACATTGGTGGCAGCTTAAGGGATTGAAAAGTTAATCCCACGGTCCGTCTCCGTTCCGCTGAAAGAAAACCGCTCGGAAAAACAAGTGAAAATCCTATAAAAACAAGTGCAAGTGCAAGTGCAAGTGCAAGTACAAGTGAAAGTGCTACATCCATCCAATCATCATTTAGACAACCTTGGCGGTTACCAACAGTTCCAGCACGCAACACGCAGGAATGCAGCTAGCCCTCACACTCGCCTGCCTGTCGTGAGTCTCTCAGTATCCTACAACAACGCTACACCGCATCTTCACAATAATACCTACATAATATTATGCCCAGAACCAATCTTAAACCAGAAGAAATCGCAGAATCCCTCGAAAAACTAGCTTCTGAAATGGACCTCAATACCCTGTTCAAATTCGTGAAGTCATACGACGGAACTAGGGAAACCCTGAATTCATTTATAACGAATTGCAACAACGCGTATCAACTCGCCTCAGAATTACAAAAACCTATCTTATTTAAATATATTCTAAGCCGACTCGAAGGAAAAGCGGAAGTTGTTTGCTCAATAAAAGAGTTCAATACTTGGGAGCAATTAAAAGAATTCCTAAAAACTCAATTCTGTGATAGAAAGCACTATGCCCATCTTCTTACCGAACTCCAAGAGAGCAAACAAGGTCCGCAAGAGAATGTTAATGAATTTGCACTAAAAATCGAGACATGCCTCTCACGTCTACTTACAGAAGTGTCACTATCTACGGCTAAGGCTAAAGAACTTCCCGGCCGCACAGCCGCAATGGAAGACCTAGCTCTCCATCATTTCACGTTGGGTCTACACTCGCGTATTTCCAATATGGTGAGATGCAGGTCTCCACAAAACCTAAACGAGGCTGTAAATCATGCTATCAACGAAGAGCGCATTCAACAATCAATGTTTAAAAGGAACCAACCAACGGAAAATAGGTTTTCTAAGCTAAACAAATCTGTCCCTTCTAAATCTCAACAACAGCGTCCAACATCTAATCAATCTAACAAATCCGATATCTGCCGATACTGCAAATTCCCAGGGCACTCAATTGAAAACTGCCGTAAACGTGAATTTAACAATAACCGTTTCCGTAATAACGAACAACCTACCACTTCCGGCTACAAACCTCCACAACGAGTCAATTTTGTTGAGGAATCAAATGAACAAGAAGACCCTGAATCTAATGACGAAACCGACAATGACCAAAAAAACTATTAAGTGGCTCGTATCGGTGTCGTGCGAGACACCACCCACCATATCCATTGGACACCATATCTACTAAATCCACCGAATCTACTAAATCCACTGAATCTACTAAATCCACTGAATCTACTATATCCATAAAATTCCCTAAAAATACTAAATCCAAGCAATTCCCAAATCCTAAGGAAATATTTGAAATTACCACTGATCCAAAAAGAACCTTACTCCCACATCTTCTTATCAACTCTTCCGTCTCAGACTTACCACTGTGTCTTTTAATAGATTCTGGATCAGCAATAAGTCTTATTAAGAAAACTTGTATAAAAAAAATCCCCAAACTCATAGCTGAACCTATAAACCTAAAAGGAATAGAACCCGACCAAGGAACCACGGTAACCTTAGGTCATTTCCCACTTAAGTTACAACTATCCGACTCACCCCGAAAGTTCGTAAATCACAAGTTCCATGTAGTAGATAAAATACACCTCCCTCATGATGGAATCATCGGAAGCGATTTACTAAACGCTTTCGGAGGTAACATAGATTATCTTAACCAAGAAATCAGATTTAATAAATTACCAATACCAATCCAATTCAACGAACCTATTTACTCTATTCCAGCTAGATCTGAAATGGTAATAGAATGCTCTGTCTCTAATCCCGAAATAAGGGAAGGTTTAATACTCGATCAAACACAACACAAAAACATATTAATAGCAAACTGCCTAGTCAAAACAAAAGAAAATAATAGAATCAACATAACTGTAGCTAATATATCTGACTCCCCAATACCACTTAAATCCAATCTGAACCTTACTCTAATCCCGGTCGAAATACCCTCTGAATCCTCTCAAAACGAAGAATATCCTATCAACACTATATCCCCTCAAAACACTTATCCGCGCACTAAAGAAGTGCTTAATCAACTTAGAACGTCTCATTTAAATTCCGAAGAAATTAACGCTCTTCATCAAACCTGCTCTAAGTTCTCAGATGTATTCCATCTACCTGGTGACCCGCTTTCAACAACGAGTGCGTTACGACATGAAATCAAAACAACAAGTAACACACCGATCCATGTTAAATCTTATAGATTTCCTGAATGCCATAAACAAGAAGTTCAAAACCAAATTACTAAGATGCTGAATGATGGCATCATTAAACCTTCTATGTCCCCATGGTCCGCACCTATTTGGGTCGTTCCAAAAAAATTAGATGCCTCCGGACAACGAAAATGGAGAGTTGTCATAGACTACAGGAAGTTAAACGATGTCACTATCGGAGACTCTTATCCTATTCCCAACATTACTGAAATACTAGATCAACTCGGAAAATCCAAGTATTTCACAACTTTAGACCTAGCTTCCGGTTTTCATCAAATTGAGATGTCACCCGAAGACGCAGCTAAAACAGCGTTCAGTGTACCACAAGGACATTTCGAATTTAAGCGAATGCCCTTTGGCCTGAAAAACGCCCCATCAACATTCCAGAGACTCATGAATTCTGTCCTATCAGGACTACAAGGAATCCGATGCTTCGTGTATCTTGACGATATTGTAATCTACTCCTATGACCTAGATTCCCACATTAAAAACCTAGAATTAGTATTCCAACGTATTAGAGACTTTAATCTTAAATTACAACCTGACAAATGCGAGTTCCTTCGAAAAGAAGTTTCATATCTTGGTCACCAAATCACTGATGATGGAGTTAAACCCGATCCCGAAAAAATCAAAGCGGTATCCAATTTCCCGAGACCTAAATCTGCAAAGGACATAAAATCATTCCTAGGTCTCATGTCCTACTATCGCAAATTCATACTCGACTTTTCCAAACTAGCTAAACCACTAACTTCCCTCCTGAAAAAGGACACGCCATTCGAGTGGCAAAATGAACATCAACTTGCCTTTGAAACTCTAAAAACTAGACTCATATCCCCGCCTCTACTGGCATATCCAGATTTTTCTAGACAATTCATACTCACATGTGACGCGTCCAATTACGCTATAAGTGCCATACTGTCACAGGGAGAAAATGGTAAAGAAAGACCTATAGCTTACGCGTCTCGAACTCTTAATAAAAGTGAAACTAATTATAACACCACTGAAAAAGAATTACTAGCAATCCTCTTTGGTTGTAAGACCTTCAGACCATATCTGTATGGTCGCAAATTCCAAATTATTACCGATCACCGTCCATTAAAATGGCTCTTCAACCACAAAGATCCCTCCAGTAAATTACAAAGGTGGAGGTTAAAACTAGAAGAGTATGAATACGAAATTATTTATAAAAAGGGAAAACTTAACTCCGCTGCAGACGCACTATCTAGATATCCAATGTGTGCATCTGCCCCTGTGAACACAGTAAAAACCGAACATTTAAAATCTATGCCTGTCCTACCCATATCAAATCCCATAAATGTTAGCAGACCTATTTCCCCAGGACCAGGCCCCTCACGAACTAACCCTTTAGATTCAGAGCTCCCGCCTAGTCCTTTTAATCCTGATGGTTATAACTTACCTTCCCTAGATCCTCTTCAAGAGAAAGACTTTGACTTACCCAATACACTCATTCCTGGAAATGAACAAAGCAATATTAATACTAATTCAGATATTCTAAATTCCGCGAACCATAACGTCGAAACATTACCGAACCCTGAAAACTCAGAAAATTCACACGTAAACTTACCCAGTCCTGATCTGCATGAAAACTCGTACTCCGATTTCCTGAAAACTACATCTAATAAGAACCACACTTACAACACTATAATACACGAGTATACAAACTCTCTACTATCTTCAAATTCCAAAGTCATCATTGTCCCTACATCCATCGATCTCGACGAGTCGAATCCTTATATAGAAGAAATCCTTGCTAACTACGGTGACGCTTCTGATGTAATGGATAAAGAAAGAACACTGTATTCCTTTCGAAACCTTAAATCTAAAAGTAAATCATACTACTTAATTTTCACTAAAGTACATCACTTTGATGAACTCCCATATCCAGATTTATTCAAATCACTGAAAAATCTAAGAAACGAATTACTAGTAGGATGTCATGAAATTCCCGAAGAAATCGCTATTTCAGATTTCAAAGACCCCTTTGTCAAACTTTCATACGCTAAAATATACAATATTATAGCTTATATATTCCACAATACAAATATAGCAGTAAATATATACAAAAACACTATTATATTTCCCGTTCCAAGCGAAATTCCTAAAATCCTAAGACAAAATCATGACTTGCCCGTAGCTGGACACGTAGGTCAATCACGGATGTACAATCGTATCAGAGAACGATACTACTGGAAAAACATGAAAGTCGACATAGAAAACTATGTAAAGAAATGTTCTCAATGCCAACTCAACAAAGCCCTCCGCCAAACCAATCGAGCTCCTATGCAGATAACCTCAACATCAACTGCACCTTTTGAACGCATTAGTCTCGACATCGTAGGTCCGCTTCCCGAAGCTGGAGAATTCAAATTCAAATACATACTAACCCTTCAAGACGACTTAACAAAATTCTCCTTTGCCTACCCCATTTCTAATACTTCAGCTGAGGAATGTTGTGAATGCCTTGTCCACTTTATCTCCCTATTCGGTATCCCTAAAACCATATTAACCGACCAAGGTAGTAATTTCACAGCTGATCTATTTAAAAAGACTTGCGAATTCCTTAAAATTAAACAACTGTGGTCAACACCCTATCACCCCCAAACACAAGGAGCTTTAGAAAGGAGTCATTCCACTTTGAAAGAATACTTGAAATCTTATGTTAATAACGACCAAACAGATTGGCACAAATATGTTTACACGGGAATCCTCGCATATAATACCAATGTCCACACAACTACTCAATTCACGCCCTATGAACTGCTGTTCGGTCATAAACCTTATTTACCAGACTCAATATATGAACTAGATCCTACTAGCACCTACCACGAGTACATTAAAATGCTAAATCACCGATTGAAACTGTCCCATAGTAAAGCCATAGAAAACATAACTAAATCCAAAGAAATATCAAAACAATATTACGACAAACGGTCTCGACCTATCACTTATAAGGTTGGTGACATGGTTTACTTAAAAAGCCACCTAAGGATGCGGAAAGCATTGTCACCTGTGTGGAAAGGTCCTTATAAAGTAGTTAAAGTACATGGGAACCACACACTGTCTCTTCTAATCAATAGGAAACACGTCAAACATCATTACGATGAAGTAAAAATTGCCACAGAAAACTCCCCTAGTTTATAAGTTATTTTATCTTTTTAGTGTTAGATTAGATAAGCTCTATACTTAGTAACAAAATATATTTAATCTCTTACAGCCTGGCAGCATTATGCTATAGCGTGCCAGACACCCAGGACACCACCACCATCGAACAAATTTCCAAAAGCCCTGGCATCTATTTTAACCCTTCAGGATCTATTAAACTAGTTAACGACTACCTACACGTTCTAGTGCCCATAGAAATAAATTACATTGAATCACACATCGACAATATAAAAAGTGTACTGTACTCGTCCTTACATCTATGCACCAAAATCAATTCGATCATTGATGTTAACTGTCAGAACATATTTCAACCGCTAATCTCTATGAATGACGACATAATTAGAGACTACTATTCAATTTCACACCTAATACCCACCAAAACCAAACGATCTGCCTGGATACCCGTCATCGGTACTATTTTCAAACATATAATTGGGACAATGGACGAAGATGATGCGATTAGTTACACTAATGCCATCCAATCCTTGAAAGAAAATAACAACAAACTTCTGGGAATAGTTAGAGAGAGCACTCTAATCTCCAAATCCGCGATTTACAGTTTTAATAAGTCATTCATAGAAATTAATAAAAATGAGAAAGCTCTGAATACGGCCATAGAAAACCTCTCTTCCCATATTGATAATATCACAGCTATTACGAATGCTCTAGCACTTAAATCCACGTTACAAAATATGTTAAATGTGCTCCAGTCAAGTATTTTAAGCCTCTCTTATAAATTAGAAGACATTGTTAACTCTATCTTGTTTGCAAATTCAAACACTCTGCACCCTTCGGTTTTATCACCAAAAGATTTGTATTACGACCTGGTCGAAAACATTAAGAACTTGCCTAAATATACAGAATTCCCAATAAATCTGGAACTAAATAGCATAAATACTTTGATAAACCTGTCAGAAATTGTAAGTTATATTTTAGATGATAAACTTGTATTTACTTTAAAAATTCCCTTAGTTTTGATAAGTCAATATAGCTTGTATAAGAATGTCCCTGTGCCTGTACCTCATAACGTTAATGTGTCTAAATCTTATGCACTGATACTACCGACAGCCTCATACATAGCCTTAAATCAGGATAGATCTAAGTATATAACGCTAGATAAGTTAACCGATTGTAAAGTTGTTACTAGCTATACATACATCTGTAAACAAATTAACGAACTTAGTACTCAAGATAACCCTATTTGTGAAACAGAAATAATGACTAAAATTCTTAATTCCCTTCCGGTACAATGTACAACTAAGTTTTTGTATGGTCGAATAGATATCTGGCAATCATTAGAAAATAATAAATGGTTGTTCACCCACTCGGAACCAACAAAACTTAGCGTTGAATGTGAAAACAATGTATCCGAATATACTATCATAGGCACAGGCATACTAACACTAAAACCTAACTGTAATGGATATTGTAAAAATATAAAACTAATAAGTAAGAAATATCCTAGAACAACTCTTAATTATATTCACTCCGATTTTAACCTAATCAACGATTCATGTTGTAATATGTCTAATTTTAATAAACTTAATTATAATAAGAATCTACCTAAGATTTCTAATCTGAACACTGATAACCTTGAAAGAATTAACAATAGAATTGATAACATCCTAGAAATAGCTAAGAACTTTAACGAAAATGTAACACCCAATGTACCTTCATCACACTTTATTGTTTTATATATTTTTACGAGTCTTTTTGTAATGTTTATATTGTACTACTGTTGTAATAGGAAATGTATGGCTCTTTACAATAAATTCAAACCCATTCAAATAATAGACGAATCTGAAAATAATAATTTGAACACCGATAACCCGACTGGCGAAAATATAATCCAATTAACACACATGCCACGTCTGAGAACAAATTAGAACCTATAAATTTTTGTAAACTTCGCTTTTTAAAAAGGCGTAAGTTTCCACTTAAGCAGGGGGTTGTTATAACCCTGGCTTGCAAATAAAAGACAAACAAATAATTAAGAGAAGTACATCCTGCACTTCTCGGCATTCCAATCTCGGGTATCGCTGATAAAGGCCAACCGCCGTTGCATAACTCCGAAGACACATGCATTAGTCTTCCTTGATCATTTCAAAGAGCCACACACGTTCTAATTCCTTATTTTATAATTTCTATTTTCTATATTTTAATAAATATACTTTAGGTAAAATGAATTACCTTTTTTAAAACCCTCTCGCAAAGGCACGGCCTAACAGTTCGTAATTATTATAAAGTACATAATTAACTTTCACGATTTCAATTACTGGTGTCATGCAGCAATAAGCCCTCATGACTCCTACAGCCTTCCAGGTATTTAATTATAGAAATTCATTTTACGAACGACTGACAATTAATTAAATATACATTACTTTCTTAGGCCCATTGATTTGTTCACTGATAATTAAATTGCGGAGGGTACGTAATGATTCCTATCTGAGATGATACATAATTGGTAGTTAGCCCAAATGCTACCAGGCAAAGGACTAGGACTACGTATGTATGTGTTTTATACATATCAGCTATTTTCTGCAATTTCGCGTGGAGGTCCCACGGGAACATACTACCGGGATAATAATTATTCTGCAACGCAACGTCGTAATGTCGCAACTCAGGCCATGGTTTACCTTTGTGCCTTTCATCGGAAAACGTTAGTTGACAGAAGACACAGACGGAGTTACATTCGCATTTATAATATGAATATAATAGTATGGATATGGAGTAGTATGGAGAAATTGATTGGGTAAATTGAGTGCACAAAATTGTATCGGATCACAAATTTTACCGTTTTTCGACCAGTTGCATTCCGATGGCGCCATGACTATGATGATAAATTCAGTGATCTTTGTAATTTAATCTTAATTCTGTACCAGAGGTTCCTGTTTAAATTAACAAGTAGTGTTAAAACCGATTTAATTACCCGCGCTTTCCTGATTAATATCCAAATCAATATTCAACTCGTTTTTTATTTTTGCCGTATTTAAGCGTAGTCTTGTCAATTTAAATGTGAATTTGTCTACATTTCTGCATTGTCATACCCAATAATAGATTTGTTATTGTGGCAATCATCACTTCATTAGCTCTATCCTTTAGAAATATTATTTTTTTATGGAATTTATAATGGGTGTTTGATTCTCCATAATTCACATTGTCTATCACATACCACCCAGAGTTGCCCGCTTCTATAATGAATAAGTGACGATATCATCGTGGACGTCCACGTCCTCGTCACGGCTTCACGATAACACAGGGAAGTAAAATGGATGGAATATTATGAAGATGATTAATATTAATATTTAATTTCTGTCCACGGTATCGTTACAAACGTGCACGTATTTCCATAAATTTTATGGACGTGGCCGTAGACGTCTACGATAATATCGTCACGTAAGAAATCATTAAAGCGCACACATGCCTTTCCTAAAAATCACAGAACTTTTTCATCTTCAAAAATATTATGCTTAATAAATAATAAAAATCACTTCAGTCATATTATAATCATATTTACAAATATAACGGAATTTAATGACATGCTGATGAATTCATAGATGTCGCATCGGAATGTTGTTATTCAGACTGACATCAATACTTTCTGAGTGAAATACTTTAATATCACATGTTTCACGTGTTTATTGATTCGACTCTCTACGATTTATGTGTAATAATATGTTATTTAATATCGATATGACCGAGAAATGCCTACATTTTCCACGTGTATGTACCAGCAATGAAAATCATTGATGGCCTAACATAATACTCGAATTGAGTGTAGTTGCTACTCGTTCGTTAAATCAAGTTCGCGAATTACCTGTTTTTAGACTAATCACGCGCACTTTTGAATTGTCAAGACGGTATTATTTTCATTACTCAGGAACATCATGATAAAGATTCAACTGACCTGCGAGTCTATTCTGTAATAATCTCACGGTGAAAACTTAGGTGAAGTGAGCTTGAAGTGAGCTGTCATTTCACCTGCTCCTAGGGTCTGACAGCATACTCTGAGCTCACTTCACCTAAGTTTTCACGGCGAGATGGTTACAGAATAGCACTGCTGATGTTTAAAGTAGGTACATAGGCACAACGGACCTGTGGACATGGAGGTGGTTTTGTAACAAAGAAACAGTTTCCGAGGAAGGCGCGTTTCTGATTAGATGTCCGTCAATATTTGTGCAGTGTCCGATAACCATGTTTCATGGTAATCTGAAATGGATCCTGCCACGATCAAAAAGGTTCATATTTTGTGTAGTTATTTCAGAGGCTAGTGTAATCGACTTTTACCGGACCAACCACAATTGCATTGCACCTGTTATCCGAATAATCGAGTCATCACGCACCTCCACAACATGCCACTCTGTCCGCAAAAAATATTAAACCGTAATTTATAATCGAAATACTGAATTGGAAATCGGTAAAAAGTCGATTGGGGCGCCACGCCGTTCTTCATTCGATTGTTGATTGTACACAGTGGCGCCAAAACCGCTAGCTCTGTGGCAGTTTTTATTAGTTGTAATAAGGTATTGGGTCAACGGACTTGTGCGGTGTTAAGGCTGGTGCCCACTTGGCTGGGTGACGTCCTGATCAGTTTTGGCTAATTCGAGCGACAGTTACAGATCTATTAACCTAGTTTACGGTCGCAGACAAGACAATTCAACCGAATCTTATTACGACTTAAGTTCAAAGCCGTCGCCAATAAATCTAGGTATTCGACTACATTACGAAAGCAGTAAATAAATATTCAGCACATTCATTGAACAAGAAAATCGTTTTTACGTCTAACGGTTTGAACAAAACAGTAGAATGAGTGCTAATTGATACAACGATCGATTATGTTTGTTACAATCGATTCGCGTATTTGTCGATAATTGTGCGCCTGCGCCTGTCGCTAATGAAAGTTGCGTAATTAATGTATCTACGTTGTACCGTTCATAACCAGTAGTTAGTAGTTCTAAATAACCTCTACTGGAAGTAAGTTTAATTTGTTAAAAACGAGGAACTAATTTGATGTAAAGATAACTTTTACACAATCGAAGATATTTATAGTTTATCCAGTAGGTATTAACAATGTTTGACACAAATTAAACTTTTGGATTAGATTACCAACCCCCAACGTCAGTATATTAATGTTCCTCTCAAATATTTCCATGGTTGACCTGCACGACTTTAAATAAGTACTATAGGGAATTTAAGTACCTATATTACCAACTCAATGTGACCACTAAGTAATTACTTTTACAAAACTAACGTAGGTAGGTACTAATGTGTTCTTGCCAGCCAAAGCGCTGTGCAATGCTACGACCTTCTATTTTCTTGTAGTTTTTCTTCCATTTTTTTGCGTGCAATGCTAATAACAATCGTTACGACGAAAATGATGTTTGTTCGACAATCGGTTAAGGTCTAACAAGCAGAGAGGTTTGTTAACACATCTGTGTGAGTTGACATAGACTTTGACAGTAATTACAACTCACTTCATTAGTTTAACTAACTTAACATTAACTACGGTAATTTTTAAGTCTGTATGGATTTGTCATCTTTCAACGTGTACCTACATCTTGCTAGAAATCTGTAAAGGACAAGAGGTATCATCTAGTTTAAATATTAAGCCTTTTAGTGCGCCGCTCAAAACAGGCGTTTCGCAATTAAGAAAGATAGGTACCAACATACAATGCAAAACGCCCAAATCTAGAATACTACAAGTACCTATGTGATTCATCGTTATGGAAGCGTTTCTGTAATTAGGTGCAGTTCATAAACTACCTAAGAACGGTAAGCATATGAACGCAAACTACAAATTGAATAAGACATCCAAAGAATTACACAATCGAATACAAAACACGAGATAAACTTCGCAAGCTTGGAAGTGACAAGATCAATGGCGTATGTTATCACTACATCTGGCGCCTGTTATCTAAGTCACATTGATGTATGGGGTCTCTGTCAGTGCACGTATCGAATCTAGAAAGACACAACACCACGTATTATTTTTGTCCTTGGATGTTTATATTGTGCCTATTACTGGTAATAAATAGGTATTATTTTGTTTGATTACATGATAATCCATTTAAAAATCATTTCGAGAGTCTCTTGCCACAGTTTTTCAAAATTTTAAACTCAATTTTGTCTTTTTGATGGATTTGATAGATCAGATGCGGATGAAAAATGGGCTGATATGTAAACTACACTTATAATTAAGTAAGTAGAATTCTAGGAATCTAAGTATCAGAAATGTAGTGAGACTGTGGTAAAAGCCTTTTTCAGAGATCAAGTACCAAAGTAATTTTGTGTATGTGAGTTTAAATATTTGTAAACGCACCCACGATACAGAAGAAATCCTGTATCGCAACATTTGTAAAAAAAAACCCACATTCCTCGAAGTCGTCCAAAAATTGTTCACTGCAACGTTGCCAAACTTTATAGCTCGATCAACTGAGTGATAGTCAATGACTTCTCCGTATCGCGGTACATAGGAACTATTGTGATAGTTATGTCTATCTGTATGTCACGCAAATACGTCTGTGTGCATGTTTTTACTTTCGCGTCCGGTGTCCAGTGTCGTGCGCCTGCGTAGCTCATGTAATACGGCTCAAGAGGGTGATTACCTACGGTGTGTTGATTTTATTAACAAACCAAGTGTTGGTCTTCTTGTGGAAAGGCTTAGATTAATACCTTTACTTAGATGTTATGTAAAATGTATTGTTTGTGTCCGTCTGAATATATTTCTCAGTTTAAGCTTGGTATTAAAGTAATATTAGTATTAGCATTAAATATTATATAACAAAGTTTCCCTTCCGCGTCTGTCTGTTTGTCTATTTGCGATAATCTCAAAAACTACCGAACGGACGGAGGGTTGCTAGTAAAACTATAAAAATACGGTGTTTGTGCACAAAACACCGTACCGCGCCCAACCGCGCCGTACCGCGTCAAACCGCAAGTGGTGTTCAAACTATACGAAGATAGTAACATCGAGTGATTCTTTTCGGCCACGCAAACGCCTCATCATACCTCCAATAAAAAAGTTTTACTCCCTATAGTGAGCTTCAATTCAGGCCAGGATGATGATCAATATAAAGATAGAGTTAACGACGATGTCTGTGCTAGTATTCTGTGTGCTCCGGCGCCTTCCTCCTACAACCATGATTTGTTATAGCAATAATATAATATAAATTCTGGGCCAAATGAAGTTACGCTCATTTGGATTTAATTGAAAGAGTAAAAATTTAATTTAATTGAATATAAATTCAATTTTTATTCTTTATAAATAAAATTGTCGTTGCTGTGGGGGGACCGCTGTGTCGTTGTGTGGAATACTTTTTAATCTAAGAGGTCCCCCGACTGCAAATACAATTTTATTACTTATCTGTTTATTCAGCGAGTGAATGCCGATCGCTTTGTATACAGATTAACTGATACAATTTGTTTTTTTATTACTTTTTAGTTGATTTTTCGGCAGGGTAGATGTGTTCATAAAATTAAAAAAAAAAAAAAAAAAAAAAAAAAAACGCGTTTGAATATGGAGCCTTACTGCCGCCAAATTATTAATTATATATTAAAATAGCCTAGGTCACTCGGGATGACCTAAAGACTCTAACGATACCCCATACATCTAAATCTGTTCAGGCATTTAAAAGTTATGGTGGTACAAAGAAACTCACATACATACATGAACCCTGAAAACATTACACTCTTAGGTAGTCGTGTAACTACGAGTATATCCTCCTTTGAACAAAGACTTTATTTTTTCTTCCGTTTTAAAATAAATTTGTGTTATGTCTACATAATCCAAGTGAGCAAATAACTTAGACTCACATGTCGTAACTGGATCCCCCGGAACGTTCCCAGAGACATCTTCGCACGGTGATCGGCTCCGTAGGTAACGGAGCATATTATCCTATTGAGAGCGATCCGCGGCGATTGATGAATCACTTGCCCGGTCGTCCACCCGTGGTCGTGGACAATGGACTTACCAGGGGTGCTAACACACCTCGCCCTTTTCTGGCTCGCTATGCATGGATTCGTTACGAAAATTTTGTGCATGTAGATATTTCGTGGTCAATGGCGGCACTAGGGTAGATTATTACTAATGAATAATTAATAAGTTAAGTAATATATTTAGAATCATAAAAACCTGTTATATTTTTTTTTTTTTACCGGAGATGAGTGAGTAGGACTCGCTCCCTGAGGGTTCCGTCTCAAAACTGTGCTCGCTCGGATGTCAGAATTTCCAATTCAGGGTTGAAGAACAAACTTAACTTATCAGCTAAAAAATAACTTTAAATAGAGTGGAGAGGACCTATTTGACTGAAATACAGACTAAATGTTACTTCTAGACACGGTCTATGAATTTCCGATCCCAGATTGTTGTTCCTCAATCTGGTTAACTTTGAAGTTGATATAAAACTACATATACCTACATATATTACCAATTTTTCGATTTTTCTCTTTACTTGAACCTTGCTTCTCGCCAAACTTCATGCTGCTAGGTCACCGGAAAGTAGGCTTTAGTTTATTTCCGAGTGTCAAATGTGCGGCATTCATGGCGGTACTTTTTACTGCGTTGGCTTAGAAGTGATGATTGATTTTCTTTACAGCTCCAAAGGCCCGTAGATCTAAGTTTTTGATATCTATTTCAATTTTATACCTCCACGCGGTTCTGAATAAAAGGGTCTTGACAGACAACGAAGTCATCCTATAAGAGTTCCAATTTTTCATTTTGGGCTACGGAACCCTATAAAAATATTTTAATTTATCTGTCTGTCACCTTTTTATGCAGTTATGGCAGAACAGATTTAGATGAAAGGCATACGTCTTTTCAGCCGTAACTATATGGCCGTATGGATAGGCCATGATCTGGGTTATTACATAGGATACTTTGAATCCCGATAGTATGGTCCTGTGGGATCTTTATGCGGCCTTTACGCGGGCGAATACTAGTCCATTTATAAATGATTCATTTAGCTACCACCCGAGAAGATTGCATTATGTTGCCCAAGTATGTTAACTAATTCCCCAGAAACATCAAGTTGACGCGACTACTTTAACAGAATATTAGTAGAATTTTCCTGATAATAAATAAATAAATAATAAGTCATGAGTCAGCATCTCTTCTTAAAATTGATCCTAACTCCGAAGGCTTCTTCAATCAATTACATCACACACGAACAAGACCGTTAAGTCGTTACACTTCGGTGGGAGGATGGCATTAATGTGACACGGTTCCCATATCGGGGGACATTCGTCTCTCAGAATGGGACAGTGGGTGGCGATAAGTGGGTGTCGTTCTTTATTTATTGGAACGCTCAGCTCCCGAGGGTGCTCAGCTCCTTAAACCGATTGATTCTTTGTATTTGTGCACCAAACATTTACTTATGTAAATGCGATCATTACTTCCACTAAGTGGTGTAGGGATTGCAGACGTTGATATATTATTGTTCAGATGTTTGGGTTGCAGTGAATTGTTACTATTGTGTGCTGGTTACGAATTTAGAAGTTATCCTAATTGGGGATTATTGTGGTTAGCAAGTAGTGGTTTAAATAGGTACTAGCTGCGCCCCGCGGTTTCGCCCGCATAAGTCTTGATCCCGTGGGAATATCGGGATAAAACCCGTGTGCCTTTCGTCCAAACCCGTTCAGCCGTTTTAGCGCGTAGTGAAAATCAAATGTTTTCTCTTTATAATATTAGTTAGGATTAAATCGAATTACGTAATAAGTTCATAATCTAGTTAAGATGATAATCGCATGTTATGGAAAACCAGTCGGAAGACTTGACACTTTCTGCTTAAAAACTAGAGAATAATGTCTAGTATTTAACATTATTTTTACAAATAAATACGGCTCAGAGTCTACAGAGCAGGTCTAAATTACTTACGTCTGGTGTTTTTAAGGAATTCAGATAATATATATTTTTATGTAAAACTGGTAACTTCAAAACTCAATGTGATCATTTGAACCTAAGCTGCTCTCCAATCCAAAGAGTAAAATCAGAAAGTGTGGGAGTGATGTGGTGGGTTAAACTACGTTTAAGTACACTAAGTTACAAGTGAGTCACCTTTAAGTTGTTTTATTGAATTTTCCCCGAATCTTTGAAAACTTGCCTCCGAATGCGTAAGTAAGATGATCTCAGTGAGAGTTATTCAAACACTAGACTTACATTGTACGAGTCAGCTGTTAGTCAGCTGTTGATGGCTGATCAGCTGACTAGCTAAGAACAGGTAGGTACAAACTATCGATAAATAAATGCACTAGTTGCCTACGCCTAGTTGCACTATTATCGGCGTGACATGAATGGCGTCATCACTGAAAACCATAAAACTACTCAATAAGTCATCATCCTGTAGTCTCTTAACTATATTATGTAAATCGGTCACGTATATTTTCTTATTACCTACTCAAAAACAACAGGTAAGCTTTGCTGAGTCTAAAAAGATAAAATGGCGCAGTTTTATTTTTCTTAAACAGGCTCCGGCCGTTGGCACTTGTGCAATGATGATCAAACAAGCTTTTTTCTCGAGTAATATGACGCAGGCTGATCTAGGGGATGTGATTGCGCAGGAGTGGGGTCGTTGACCACATCGGTGCGCGGACACCGCTTTTTGCGATGCGCCTGATATGCGTTTTTGTTCAGCCTTCTCTTGCGATTGGTTGCCTTATAAATTACGTGATAGTGGAGAGACATGCTAGTTGCATACGTATTAGGTATCGGTATGTACCTTGATACGATATTTTGTGTAAATGGTTATTATGCAAGACGTTCAATGATTTTTTTAATATTTTGGTCAATTTTTAAATATTTAGGTCGACACAAAGCGGTGCAATATCTTGATTTTTTTAGCAAGATTGTCTCTTTGTCCTTGTGACAAAATGAAATGTTTCAAAGGATAACCTAAGAAAAAACCCTTTAGAACTGGTAGTCATTATGTTTGTTGTTGTCGTATGATTACATTTGTGGTTTTGTTTGTTGCAGATCGCGAGGCGACATGGCGTCGCCGAGGCAACTGTTCCTGTTGCTGGCCACACTCAACATTGTTGCTGTCTGTCGAGCCGGTAAGTTTTTTACTTGTAACTTAGTAAGTTGTTAAGTTATAAAGATATTGTAATCTGTAGAGCGGTACCAGGAGCTATGATCTTGAAGCCGCGCCTTATTAGAGAGCGGTGTGTTCTGAGGGTTGGTTTTTCTATCTTTAACATTGTAATTTGTAACTAGATACAGGTAAAAGCGTGAAAACAGCAATATCTATGTACATAATTCTGTATTATTGAGAAATTATTTCTTGCGACATGAGCAATAATCAGAATTCCATTGCGTGTTTTAACTTTGTGACACCTGATTGGTGTAGGTAGTATAATTATTTTCTGCACTATGCCTTACGTACCTGCCATGTTTATTCTAAAATATAGGTGTAAGCAATGATTATGACAACTTCATTGGACTTCCTCATTTAGCTGTTTAGCTAATAGTATCTAAGTATTTATCAAGACTAGCTTTAGCTCGCGGCTTCGCTCACGTGGATGTGGAAAAATATCCCACAGGAGCGTGCTACCCCGTAGTAATTCAGAGTATCCTAGGTCCTAACTCAGGTCATGGCCTAAAACAGGTTTATATGATTCTAAATGCCTTACTTAAAATACTAATTATTCATTTTTCTATTATCATCACCATTCATTTGCAGTGCCGCCATTGAACACATAATACCTAAATTTTAGAATGGTTCATTCAAGACTATTGTAATAACTTTTGACAGTGGGCCTATTTTAATGAAATAAAGACTAAATGTTAATTCAAGATACGGACTATGACTATATATCCAATCTTTTATCTCTTGAGAAGAAGGCACAAAAAATGACATGTGAATTTTAAAATCATCCCCTATTTTACCCCTTTTGGGGATGATTTTACAGAAACGCTGAAATGCGTAATTTTTTTTTCTTACCAAAAGCATAAATTTGAACTTTCATAACTCTAACTTAAGAAATGCTGGATTTCCCATACAAAGTACCCCCATAAGGATTTCTTTTTTTTCATCCGGTATATCACCCCCTCAAGGATTATTTTTGAGACAAAAAGCACCTTATGTCCTTCTCCAGGATGCTATCTATCTCCTTGCCAAATATTATCAAAATCCGTTCAGTGGTTTAGCCGTGAAAAGGTAACAGCCAGACGGACAAAGTTACTTTCGAATTTATAATATTATACTCGTAGTATGGATTTTTCTAGATGACAGACCTCGAGTCCCTAGAGTAAATTTCAGTTTTCTCAGTCCAGCTTCGCGAAAATACTAACAATATAGTTTCGTTTTATAAATGGCTTTTAAACGAGTTGTACTTAAAACACACAATAATAAATAAATCTGAGACGGAGTGCAAAAAAATAAAACAAGCATTTTTATGTTTTGCAGCGTCTCTAGCACATAATGCGACGATTGGGTAATGCTAGCCGCACACCATCAAGCAAAATTGACAGACAATGGTGATAGCAAAGTCTGTGCCATTCATATTGCTGTTTCCCGATAACATCCTTCATCCCATCAATGCTGGGCAAGAATTCCGTTCTAAAGATTCTAACAAATTGTTAGGGCAGCCAAAATAGTGCCCATTTTTCAATCATCATATAACTTTAATCTTTAGAATAAATATGGCGGTTATATTTTCTATAGAAAAGTTGTCAAAACCCCCTTTTTTTCGGATACAAGAAAACTGACGATTGAAAAATCTGACCTAAACTTAATAAGTTTTAAAATAGTCACAAAATTGACTTCGAAGTATGAAATTAAGCGTTTAAATGCTGCATCAGTCAGGACACCCATGGACTGATGTAATAAGAGGTTCAGTTTGCTACGCGGTCTACAGACAAACGGTCAATATTTCTTGATCGTCTACAACTGGCTACTCATCAATATACAACGTAAAAACCAGTTCATCTTCACAAAACGACTTGTTATGATTTTAAAAAGTTATGCGCAAATAAAAAGCAATAAAATCTATTATTTATAGTCAAGCAAACGTGTACATTTGTTTGTTTTTCCTTTTAAACAAACAGTGGACAATGTCAGCCGGTGTGGCGTACCGTTTTTATTTAGTCAGCTGAGTCATGGGCCAAAACCGAAGGTCATGACTGATGACGTCAGTCAGTTCTCACGTCCAAAACCTAATCAGGATATACTCGTAGTGTTACATCTTCACGTTGGTTGGAGACGGTTGTTAGCATACCTTCACGAATAGGCAAGAGTTGGGATGGCTTTTAGAATTTTAGATGATCGAAACAGTTTTAGGAAGGTTTTCGCTTTGCAGGAGATTATTGTTGTTAGTTATTTAATTAGTCAAATTGGCGCTTATTACAATTTTGATGCAAGCAAGTTTTATTTCTTTAATTCTTCTGTTTTTTTATAGATGGAAAATATTATAATAGGTATATAATATACAATCTAACACTAAATTAAATGACTAACTAACTAGCTGTAAAATAAATACAAAAACAAAAGGATACTTAGGGGTCGAAGTACTCGTCCGCACCGCTGTCACCCGGTAACGTGCCCAGAAGTACTCGTCCGCACCGCTGTCACCCGGTAACGTGCCCAGAAGTACTCGTCCGCACCGCTGTCACCCGGTAACGTGCCCAGAAGTACTCGTCCGCACCGCTGTCACCCGGTAACGTGCCCAGAAGTACTCGTCCGCACCGCTGTCACCCGGTAACGTGCCCAGAAGACCGGCAGCAGTGCCACGTTGAACGGCAATGTTAATTCTTTGGCCACAGAACGAGCCAGTCCTCTGGACACGTGAAGTGTCGACCAGTCGGCGAGAATCTCCCTGTTTATTTAAGTCCATATAAAGACTACATCCAATATTGAAAGACTGAAGACGCAATGCACCCTTTTCGCTCGCTTTCGACGATAAACTCGATAACCCAAGTTATTCAAAGCTTAATTTATATGAATTTATGCGAAGGTGCCGCATTTAGTTTAGTTGTCTGTGTAGTTGTGCTGTAGTTCCCAACTGAAACTGCAAAAAATCAATTTAAGAAGTCAAACTTTTATGAGTTTAACCAAAAATTTATCAATTTTCTTGACTTGGTGTCAGTTCATATCACAACAGTGTTGTGATATCTCGAGTCAGTCCTTTTCCTTTGTATCGCTCTCAGCTTGCTTCGAGCGAAAAATAAGATGCTGCGTCTGTCGCGGAATAGCAATCAAATACGTGACTCGACTGCCGACCCGAACGACAATATTATTTCTTTCGTATCTAGTAGAGCCAGATATTATTATCTTTTTATGGGTTTCGTACAAAACGGTTGATGTTAGCATTTATCGAAGAAAAGGACCTCCTTTAAAGAGTTCCAGTAGTGACAAAATGCCGTTAATGTTATATGACATTTTACTAATAAATTAGAAAGAAAAGAAAGAAAGAATAATATTTATTTGGACACAGGTCAAAATTGTGGTCATCTGATCGGCCATGTCTTTGTATGGCACCATTGATACGTACCTAGATGTATCTATTAACTAGAGCAATCATTTTATTATTATGGTGTACGCATAAACATACACAGTATTTTGATGGGGTAATTAAATGATAAGAATGTTCCTAAAACATTCGATGAATTTATAAAACAATTAAATTAATTCAACAATGCCAATTAACACATAATTTCCAGCAATTACTGCAGATTAACAAATTCCAGATCTGTATCAGTGGACATAATTTATTTAATGTGTTTAAGGAATTTAAGTACAGCATATAAACAGACATTAGTTATCATAATAATTTAAATAAATTGTACTTATTATTAAATAGACCGCTGGAAGCCGACCCCAACATAGCTGGGAAAAGCCTAGGCAGATTGATTGACTTGTGATTCAATAGAAGAGTTTGGATAATAGCCTGCAGCAATGTTCTGAAAACTGCTGGACATGCGCACAGCATCTCACAACACTCGCTACGCCACCTTCAATCAACTCAGTATATGAAACTCCACGGAAACATAGGCATCTCCTAAATTCTGCCACCGCACGTTGTTTACCTCCACTAACTAAATAACTAAACCAACATATAAAATAAACCGTTTAATAGCAAAGAACTATTATTACTATCTAGTTTATAAATGGCGTCGTATCATCCACTTAATTCCAATAACTTACTAATGAGAATTGATGTGGTACGTGCTAATTGCTAATATCGCCAACTCGTATCAACTACCAACCAGCCTCTAGGGTTACATAGCTTTCATTTACTTTGTGATCCACTTACCACTAAATATTAGGAACATTTAGGTTAAATAATAATATACATTATATTGACTCAAGTGTGATTTTGTGTGATAAATGAATGAAGCAAGGCGCACGGACCTCGTATTAAGAGGTTATAATTATTTCCATAGATTGAAATCAGTGTTCTTGAAAAATAAAACCGTCCTAATGTGGTGAAAGTTTATAAGATTTAGGAAAACGTTGGACTCTGGGAAAGCTTACGAGTAGTAGAATTTAATAAGTACTAAGCTAATGTCTAAATAATTTATGAAACCATACTCTAAACAGGTAATAAAATCTATCTTGAACTTCTTCTCCAAAATTGATCTATAATTTGTTTAGTTAAGCTCCTAGTTAGGTAAGCAGAAGTCTAGATTCCTCCTTAAAGTCTAAAGTTGGCGTAGTACGTAGCTATGTATGTGTAACGCCGATAACACATTCCGGCAGATAGTGATGCGCGGTCACACAGGCGGCGGCCGCGCGGCATGTAGCCGCCTGCTGTGGGAAAATAGCAACAATGCTTCGATTAGGAAGAAAATGTTCTATTTGAATCATTTATATTCTTGTGTTCTTGGGGGTTTTATCACTGTTGTCATGTTATTTTTAACTAATATTCTGGTTGTGATGTTGCCATAGCATAGAAGAACATCTCGCAAAACATAGATATTATGAAATTACGGGGCTTTTTTTCTTAAGGAAAATATTTCATGAGATTTTAAGAAAGGATTTAACAAAAATGAAATGGTCGTTTTTCCTTACCTAGTTGATCATTTTGAAAAGACAGACCGGAAACATGAATCATTCGACAACAACTATCGCAGACTAGGTAGGTCGTACATACTAGTCTCAAGACTCGCAAGCGTTGCTATCGCTTTTACGTTTAAGGCCAATTGCAAACATTAGCCTGTCAAGACTTCAAAGAACCGACCAGACAAACTTCCTCGTTCTCACAAAAACTCGCGAATTTCCGCAAAGATGAGACACCATGCGATAATACAGCTAATATTAATTAAATTACGAGACGGTTACTTACTCGGCTGCGTCCGGCTGAGTCACGCTCGGAATGCCGTCGGTCCGGCCGGCGCCCCCCTGCCTCACCTGCTGCCCCCCTCCCTGCGAGGCCCAGTGCCAATGTCTACGGAAACTAGCCACGGGAAGATGAGCTATGCAAGCTTACATCATAGCTCATCTTTGGAGGACAAGGGACATGCGGACAGTGCGAAATAATGAGACGATGACATATCTTCGATTTTGGTAATTCGCACGAGGATTTAATGGAGATGTGATTGGAGATGTCAGAGATGTGGGGCATAGATAGTATGGGGTTATTAATTTTGAGTATACTGAGAACAGTGCTTGAGCTTTAGGTATTGGCTACCTGAACTGTATGCTTTGTGATTTTCTTTAGGAGTTTTAGTTAGCTGATGGTGTAAAAAGACGCAAAGATACTAACTTTAATAAGTTGGCAGATTGGATTTGTTGTGGCTTGGCCCATCAAAGAGCCGACAAGGTTTGTAATATTTGCAACTTTAAATTAGTGTAGAACCATTGATAAAAACCCCAGGAATAAAATTACAATTTAGAATTGTAACATCAGCAAGAAAATTCTCTTAGCTCATAATCATCTTAAAGACTTCTGCGTATTATCAATATTTCAGTTCAACAAACACATAACAAGCCTGTCCCGAAACACTGGCATACTCAACCATTTCAGATCCCAAAAGGGTTAAGGTGTCTGACCGTAATGGTAAAGAGAGGTGTTATGTTGCATATCTACAGTTAGCTGATAACGATGTGCTGGTCCTGGGCCAAGTGGCAGCGGACGGACCTTTAACATGCTATTCATTCTTTATCACGCTATTATTTAATTCTTGTGAATATGTTGTATTTTTTGACTTTTGGCAACCTTAGTGAATATTCATAAGATCTTATTTTTCCTCCCAAGGAAGTTTTTCTTTGAGGAAAAGGCAAACCATAATGATAGATGAGGTCAAATCTTAGTAGGCGTTTGTTTTTAAAGAAAGTTAAAAAAAACCAAAGGTTTATATAATCCAATGAACTGGTACAGGGTGATTTATTCATGATTTGTATCGAACACTTTTGATTTAGTTCCGCACAAATTGTTTCTTGGTATTTTGCGTGATTATTG
The DNA here is from genome assembly GCA_963853775.1 of Xanthia togata. Taxonomy (NCBI): domain Eukaryota; kingdom Metazoa; phylum Arthropoda; class Insecta; order Lepidoptera; family Noctuidae; genus Xanthia; species Xanthia togata. Next base: position 1,142,518 of record OY970802.1, on the reverse strand, counting down.
ATTATTTAAGAAATACTCTAATAGGTTGGGATTGAGATCTTTACAAACTGCCAGGCTAGTGAATAACTTAAACAGTCCTTCACTTTAGTACAACTTGGAATCTGTCACAGTTTGACGTTGAGTGAGAAAAACGAAGGGTCTAAGGGACGAAGGGATCATTTTTCCATCTACAAAACTGTATAACTTCGTAATATTATGCATAGTTTTTGTTCATGAAAATGAGATTTGAAATATAGTAGGGTTCTGGTAACAGTTGCTTTATAACTTGTATTGTAGGGACATTGTTTAAGGGGCTAAGTATATCTGGTGAGATTTGGGTGTAGAGCTCATTTTGCAAATGTTAGGGAATACCTACACTCGTTGTCTCGTCTTGGGACTATCGTGTATCGATAGCTGACTCATCGCATATAATGGGTGAAATGAAGTAATGCTCATATTATTACCTTTAATTATAATCGGAAGCCTTCATTATTCGGGTCATTATAAAAACTCTAAACTTCAAGTCAAACGAATTGATTGAATTCAGAATTTTATTTACTACTCAGATAGGCGTGATGTTTGATAGAATGTGGCTATAAAACTCGAGAGCATAAAAGTGAAAATATACGATAGAGCAACATAATTCGTGTCGTAAAGTGGAGCGCACAATGCAGGCGGCTCGTGCTGTGTCTGGACCAATTAACATCAGTTCTGTGTTGATGATCGTGTAATTTGGTCTGTTTGTTGCCAACGGGGTCGGACAATTATTTGTATTGTGGCATTTCATACTCGTCGGGAAAACCTAGTGCTGAAATTACTTAATTTCCTCAAAGTAAACATAATTCGAACTAGTGCTGATAATATATTTGCAACTCATTTTCATATTTTCAATTCTTTATATTTTTATACATTATAAAGTAGTGGTTTAGCGAATGCCTGCCGTCTTGCAGACTCGGTACAAATAACAATTTTTTTCCGCGGAATTTTATGAATATTACGATAGATTACTTTCAGTTTTTTCTCTCTCCTGGGCTATCGAGAAAGGTCCTGCAACATTCGTGTTTGATAAAACTCGTAACAAGGGCGTGGGCTGGTATCGACCGCGCCCGTGACACGCCGTGTCTATCCCTAGGAGCTCGGCGACGGGATGAACTATCGATTGCCACCCTCGACATCGAACCCTCTGTTTTAACTTTACGGAATCCGGTGAAGGTCGATGCAGCAATGGTTGGCGAAGATTCTTTAATGTAGTGGAGTGGTACAGGTTGTTGTCATGCATCGCTATTGCGGTTGCTAAGTTGGTGTTGAAGGGAGAGTAAACATGATAGATAAATAAAAGTAGATTTCACGATAGTATGGGATCGTCCACCGCCAGATAAACTAAGTTAGTTTAGTTTCGCTGGAGGTGGACGGGTCGCTTTAAGGTGGTCTAGCTAACCCTTATTATAAGAGTCATCACAATCTAAATATATGTAGGTTATATTACTTTTCCACTCCACAAGTGTAGTTACGGGCAGTATCTAAGTAAATCTCATCCTTTTTACCTTGATCTTTAAAATGCAGATAAACAATAATTGCGCAAAGTAACGTCATTCATTACTATAGGAAGTGCTATGATCAGATTCACACTTTAAACTGTAACATGATAATCAAGTTGGAACAATGCCTCATAAATCGATGGGCAGCAATCGAGTTAATAACACGGTGTTAATCAGATTTATCGAGACGTCGGGCAATGTCGGGCAGTGTCGGGCAATATCGGACAATGATGGCGCCACGTGTGGCAACGGATGACCGCCAATGTTGGCACCGTGACAGATGAGTTTGTGGTCAGATTACCGTTAATTTTGGCAATAGCAGGACTTGGCCCACTTAGTAAAATCTTTGATTACCAAAGATGACCTTACGTCAAGATTATGGGACCATGCAGGTTGACGACCTTCAAGTACTGGCATGGAGGGTCGACCACCAATGTTGGCACAGATGTTGGTCGCCTAAGACGCAAGGTTAATGCACATGGATCATTTTGTTTCCGTTCGCTCGACGACAGTTACGAGTGGTAATAATAGGAAGGTGTCGGAGGTATAACATACTGGAGCTGAGTAACCTACGACATGTAGAGCTCGTCCCAGTTGAAAACCTTTGAAAATATCGCCGAGAGACTTAAGAAGATGCATTCTTCCTGATGGAGGGAAATGATGGAGACTCTTGGTTTTGGGGCAGGCCCAGTAAAAAAACACAGCGTTACTAGATAAACCCGCTCAATGTTGTTTGCAAACAGTAATTTTAAAATTTAAATAAAATTGTAATAAAAATGGTGGCCTTGTTTATATTTGCGAGAAAATGTGGGGAAAAACGACAAAGTTAAATTGATTAGCTATGAGTTTTGAGCAGGCGACGCGGCCTAGTATTGTGACACGCAATGCAATCTTCATCGATTTTAATTTACCTTTCCTTTGTCTTCACCATCATCATCTTTTTCATTCTAAAATTAAAACTCTTCGTATATCTGGGTTTCCCTCGGCTAGTATACCGACCAGAGGGAGAAGGGCGCACGTTTGAATATAATGTAAATATGAAAATAATAATAAAACAGCGGGTGCAGCGTTTTAAAATTGTCCATGACTGTGTTCTAAAATTCGCGTATACATTATAAAACATGCTTGTCCAAAAGATCGCTTGGTTTACTTAAATGTGTTGCACAAATAGAAATTAATGTTCAGAAGGTTTGCAACGTGACACTCTATCACACATGCATTATATTGGGTATAGCTTTTATCAAGTTCAGAAAGAATCTTATTCTGACAATTCAGTCTGAAACTTCAGGGGCGTTTCTTCTTTCTTCGTAAACCCCCATTATATTTTAACTACGTCCTTGTACTTTTATTTCTTTCTCTAGTTGTATTCTATTGAAATCGGTCGCACCTCGGTTCGAACTTTCATGTTTTCTGTGTAACATTCAGCTGGTTTGTGCGTTGTATGCAGTTGTTATTCTGCACATTTTTACTTGGTGGTGACATTCAAACTCAAACACATGTTCAGCAAACATTGATCTCTCGAAGTTTGTGAGTGAGTCCGGACGTGATCGACGACATAATTATTTATCCTAACGGTGCTCATTAACGGGATCAGCAGGTTTATCCTCCTCGCTTGACGGAGCTTCAACAATAATGTGGTAAAAAGAGGCGGCGGAATTTCTTGTAAAATCTTTTCATGATGGTTATCAATGTCATCCCAAGGTTTAAAGACAAGTTTCAAAATTATCTTAAGATATTGTTGCACATTGGTTAGTGAAGTTTTACACGTTTTCTTTATCCTGAACATAACTTATCTATGACCCGTATTATGTCGAGTATGCTCACTGTAGACCACTGCTGCGCTCGAGTAAAGGTTTGTGTGGCCTTCCAAAGAATAAATACTAGTATCTTCACGCATGCGCGGCGGTAGTCAATTTTTTACTTTGTTTACTTCTCAGCGCAATAAATGGTATGGCAACATACAGAGAAGACATTTGTATGGGGCCATTTACAAATAAATTATTCAATTGTGATTTTCTCGTTTTGTGGTTTTCAATTCCGAGATCGGACAAAGTATTGAGGTTTTCTCAGTAACAGGCCAACTGAGTCTGGATTTATTCACGGATCTTGCCATTAGACACACTGTGCCATACACATCTCACCAAACCCATCGCGCAATACCGGCGTGATGGTACTTAATGCTCTCAAAATAATATCTGTTAAATCACGCCAAAATAATTTAGAAATGTAGATTCCCTTTCCCAAGTTAAAACGAAAATCTCAGCGTCAGCGGGTCTCATTAACGAGCCATGTTCAGAGAGAAGCGAATATACTCAGAAAGCTTAATTAACTTGTATGACAAAGAAGCCGGTGTCACTAGAGAGGCTCCAGCTAGCATATGTTTTAATTAAAGTCGTCGGATATACGGCCACGGCTATACCGCCACGGCTATCTCTGGCCACGGCTAACGAACGTCCGGGATGTGGACCGGCTTATTACAGCCCACGCCGGAGTGCAGAATTAATATTGTGGATGTTGTATTTAATTTTGTGGACGGCGTAGGTATGAGTATGTCTAGGGGTGGTATTTTTATTATTTATTTTTGTTGCTTCGCATTTTCGTTTTCCGGCTGAAATATTGATCAAAACATCAACTAAGAAATGATTTTAGTTCAAAATGTCAATATCTACAACAAATAACAAATATAAACTCATCGACAAGTAGATCAGATACATTGACCCCTGCCTTTCATTAACAATATCCTGCGCCAGATAACTCGGCTACCTCCATCAGTGAACTAGGGCGGCTGCGGGGTTAATACTCTCGGTCCTGATTGCCGCCCTACTTACAGTTCAGCCGCCCGCCCTTCATGAGGCCGCGGCTCATCGGTCCATGGATACTTCCTATATTTGTCGCATGTCACACGCACACATGACTGTGATCTAAATGGAAATTCGGAAAAATAAGGCCCACTTGCGCGTTAACAGCAAACTCGGAGTTAACAGCTCAGGGTTAATCCAATAATTATATTTGGATTAACCCTGTATTAGCTGATAACTCCGTAGTAATTTTGCTAACCCACGACCGCGCCAGTGGGCGTATGAGAAGTAAATAGGCGCATTATCGATGACTGTAACTCTCGAACAGTTTAAGCATATTAATATGTCAATACAATTCTACTCTTGATGTAAAAACACGTCTATTTAATTTAAAAAAAAAACCGGCTAAGTGCATGTCGGAGTACGCACAATGAAGGGTTCCGTAGTTGGGATGAATTTATCTCAAGAACAAACTTAAAATTGTAGTTCAAAAACACATTCAGAGATTTACCATGTAAGATGAAGAAGTTAAGACCATAGACTCTTATAGGGTTTTCTGTAATCTATGAGTAAAGGTGATATTTATGTTTCTTTTTTCAACATTTTTGGCTCAGTAGTAAAGGGTGGAAGGTTTTCATCTATTTTCTTAAATATCTTTAAATTTATTTATTTTTAAATTATAACAAAAAAAACGAGCTCCTCGCAACAAGCTTTCATTTGATATGCCACACGGAATAGTTTGCGATTTTTTTTAAAATTTTCTTTTCCTCCATATTAAAATTCCATTTATTTAAGTTATGCGTTCGTATTTGTGTCACAGAAATACATATGTGTACCAAATTTCAACTTAATCAGTCCAGTAGATTCGGAGCAAATTGGCTGTGACAGAAAGATAGACACATACAGTCAGACAGACACGAGTGATCATATTGTAAGGGTTCCGTTTTTCCCTTTTGAGGTACGGAGCCCTAAAAATTATGGGCAGCAGCATCTTTTCAAGCACACAACAATATGTGGTGATCTTCAGTTCGATCACCAAGCGTTTTAACAAAGGCAATAGGAGGGTACGGAGCCATGTCAGCTTTGGTTTTGTTTTAACAACGCATAAGTGTGATGTCTCCAGTATTTCGAGTTTTACTGTCCTTTTATCATCAAAATCAATAGTTTTGTGGGTAATCGAATAAGATATCTTCAAAACACTTATAAGTTTAGTAGATAATAACTAAGGAAATCGATGATCCAGTCTATGTAACTGATAAGTCTCACCCGCCCTACTTCCAGTTCAGCCACCCTGACGCCCGCCCTTCACGAGGCCAGAGTCACTGAATCAGGGTAATCGCAGCCTTCACTAGGGTCGCCCCGTGGCCCCGGTGGGTCGGCCACAGTTAACCTTTGTACAAACATTATACGAAGGCTTTGACGGCGTTCATTATGAAGCTCCCGTTTCATATTCATTAATTTTATCTTTGTTTATGTATGGTGTGATGGTACGGAGGTTTATGGACCTGCTTTAACAGCAATAGGTTATGATTTCATAACTTGGAAAGTTTAGTTACACTAATACGATTTCATTTTGTTTTTAATGTAACTACTTGCTTTCTACATTATTGTAAGAATTCACCGATTTACAGTGAAATAAAAACGTTAGAAAACAACCAAAATTCAGTGAGCGAGAGTAGTTCAATGCTCATTTTATTATTTTTTTAAGCCGACTGCCCCAGAATGATGTATATATATATATGTATGTATGTCTGTTTCTTTGGCACACTTCGTAGCCTTGACGGCTTGATGGATTTTAACATATGAGGGGTCGTTAGATTTGTCTTAATTGTGGGAGTGATATAGGCTATATAATATTTATATATTGCATCTGCAAATACAAAAAAAGCAAATTATTTAAAAACACAAAAAACCTGACTGCAAAAACACATAACTGAAAAGAGGATAACAACCATTATCTATAGAATTTTGGTATTGCAGGCGGGACAAACCACCGAAAATATGGTGTAACTTTTGTTTAAAAAAATATCGGCGGGGAAAACATAAAATTATATATTAAAGGCGGGACCAACAGAAGTTACACCATATTTCCGGTTATGATAATTTTCTTTTTGTATGAAAAGATGCTTTGACCCGCAGTACCTACTTACATGTCATTGTCGGTATTATTGACCCGCAGTACTTATATGTCATTGTCGGTATTATTGACCCGCAGTACTTATATGTCATTGTCGGTATTATTGACCCGCAGTACTTATATGTCATTGTCGGTATTATTGACCCGCAGTACTTATATGTCATTGTCGGTATTATTGACCCGCAGTACTTATATGTCATTGTCGGTATTATTGACCCGCAGTACTTATATCTCATTGTCGGTATTATTGTTTGCTTTTCTTAATAAGTGGGTACGAGGTTTCCGTTTGTGATGTTTTTCTTCCACTTCTGTATATGTATTTCGAAAGAATGCTTACTTTCAAATAGTTTACATAACTCAGTGAGTCGCCCTGGGAGGTTATTAGTAGCTAGTCAGACGAATATTGCACGGTCATAAATAGTAATATCGATATAAATAATCGATTAGCGCTGCCTGCATTCGATGCTCCAATCGGAAACAATAATACATACAATGCATAACTAGTATATAAATAGCTATGACAGGCAGGCACTAACCATTTCACATATTCTAACATGTTTTGCAGGTATTTTTTGTGGCAATACGTAGAGGCTCTCAAAGTTCTATTTACTATAAAATTAGACCTTTTTAAAAGTATAAAACAGGTCACTTACCTACACATAGGTTTAAGTTGGAAAATCTCTACATATATTTTTCAAATTATTTAAATAAATTAATTGGCAGAGGTAACATGTTCGTTAGTTTAGATGTATAATAAGTAATTGTATTTGTTTTCAATAAAATTTACATACAAACACAAGTGCTACGAAATTAACTATTTGCACAATGCAAGTTTAACATGACATAATTTACATAACATTATTATTTATCTAACTTTTGAAAATAAGTTGAATGAGTGAGATAAATACAACCTGACACGGTACTTAGTAAAATTATCACTACTTAGTACTTTAATAGTCTCCAATTTAAATTGAAGTAATCAGTAGTTTGCGAAATTCATTTCGTAATAACTAAATGAATTTCGCAAATTAGTGATTACTTATCATGTAGCCACTTTCTACATTGTATAGACGTATTAATATTTCCAACCATATAAACCCTTCAATTAGTAATAGCTTCTAAATCAGTTCAATTAACCTTATTAGTTCTATAAATCCGTATAAATACATCATGATAATATTACCGTCTGCCTAATTCACTGGGAGCTCTATTGAGAGACGTAATTAATTAACGTCCGATGTGACGTAAAAATTAATAAGCTGAACACGGTAAAGCAATTATATTATTTACGAATGCACATAATATGAACGGAGCGCATGTGGACGTATATGAGCGTCACAATGTCAAAATCAATCTGCCTAGCCTTTTCCCAACTATATTGGGGTCGGCTTCCAGTCTAACCGGATGCAGCTGAATACCAGTATTTTACATAGAGCGACTGCCTATCTGACGTCCACCACCCAGTAACTGGGTAATACGATACCCCTTGGTAAGACTGGTTGTCAGATTTTCGGGCTTCTGACGACCCGTAACGACTGTCAAAGATCCACGAATAAAAGCCGGGACCAACGGCTTAACGTGCTTTCCGAGGCACCGAGGAGCCTCGGTATGTAAAGATGGTCACCTATCCACAGACCAACCCCGGCAAGCGTAGCTTAACCTGATGGATCGACCCGTGCGGTAGTTATTACTTAGCCACGAGTTCCTCATGAGCGTCACAATGTGTGCAACTACAAATATTAGCGCCATAAGTGCTGATCAATTTGGCTAGTAGGTAAATACATTGTACCTATAGTTCTTTTAAAATTAAATTCATTACTCGGGACTTTAGTGCTTCAACGTCCTGTTGTTTATTTTCATTTCCTGAAAATAATCACTTTATTGTAAACATGTTTTTAAGTTTTTGATACATACATTTTTAATTTAGTAGTGTAGTTATTGGAATCTATGGTAGAGTAATTAGATCACCAAGTTTCCTAGAAAAAATAAATACTTGATAGAAGAATTTTCTTGGTGATTATTTTGTGAAGAAACTAATTTAATGTCTACAAGATGGCTATAATAACCTAGGACATTTTTTGTGTTCCAACCCTAAATAAACCCAGGCGGCAGTTTTGGCTCATCATGAATGAAAGTTCTAAATCTTGAGGAAACTTTTAGAGCACCTACTGATTTTTTTAAATCTAATAGTTATGTAACTTAACTTGAAATATGTTTTCATCGCTTAAAAGTTCAAGAGTAAACGTCAGAACATCATGTATATACACGTAAAATATACTGTTGTTGTGCGAATATTTTCGATTTTAGTGTTTTTAATGAAGGTGACGGTTGTCATTAAGTATTAGCATTTATATCATTAGGAGTTACGTATTGCACTAAGTAGTGAGGTCACGTGCATCTACGTTTTTTATGGTGCACATTCTCGTCTTTGGTGGATCCTGACATACAGATACATACATACCGTAGAATTAATGAATTAGAGCAGAGCAGTGATAGCCTAGTGGTGTGACCGTCGGACTGCCAAGTCATAGGTCTTAAGTTCCAACCCAAGGCCTCTGACTTTTCGGATTCATGTGCGTATTGTATAATTATCACTTGCTTCAAAAAGGTGAAGCAAAACATCGTGAGGAAACCGGATGCCTGAGAGATATTTCTCGACGGCATGTGAAGCCAAATCAGAGGGCCATGGGCAGCTTTAAAACTCTGACACCAGTTTGACGAAAACAATAATGAATTCCTGTAAGCTTTCAAAAAGGAATGAGGAGGGGTTAGTCTACTTAGTTCAAGATATATGGGTATGGGTCATTTATAACAAGAAACTGCTGAACTTGGTAACCATTGCATTGAATTATATTACTACGATTTCAACTGTTTTCATGTATTAAGAAAGGGTAGAATTATCGATACCGCACCACGCTGTCGATACCGCACCACGCTGTCGATACCGCACCACGCTGTCGATACCGCACCACGCTGTCGATACCGCACCACGCTGTCGGTACTGCGCGACGCTGTCGATACCGCACCACGCTGTCGATACCGCACCACGCTGTCGATACCGCACCACGCTGTCGATACCGCACCACGCTGTCGGTACTGCGCGACGCTGTCGATACCGCACCACGCTGTCGCGAATACGCGACTTTAGTCATGTCGAATATTTATTGATGTTGCAAAAGTTTATTGGAATTTTAGAATAAAAATGTCGAAATTGATTGAGAAAGTGCAGTTATTACATTACGTGCCGCTATGATATAATATTATTGATGATAAAATTAAATAATTCGCGAAAGGTGGCCGATTGATTTTGAAACACATTGCTTCACGTCCTACTTGGGGCGATAACAACCGAACCTAAATACTTTAGTTTCATAAGTTTCAGCAGTAAAGTCTGGATTTCATAGCAATTTAAATTTTAGGAAGTAAGTCGATACGTCGATCGACCACTTTCAATTCATTCATGATTTATTAGAAGACTTCTAGTAGATAGGATAAAAACAACGCCATAGCGAAGATGAAACTGTACTTAGCGAAGATTGCGAAGATTTTTAGCACATAGCTGTAAGAGGAACTTGTTTAAAAATATCACTTTATGGTGAAATATCGACTATGATTCTGATAGCGATCCATTTGATTAATGAGAGACGACAACACTGCACAAATAAGCAACACAAAAGACCTGTCAAGACCCATTTTGTAATAGAAATTTTCCGACCATCTTGAGTTCCTGACACATACAATACTAAAGCAAAGATTTTTTCTCAAGAGCAAGGCGACATAAAAATAGCGAGCTGAATACAGCGGGATTCGGGACGTAAATCAAAGAGCTCCGTAATGGCGGGGAGGCGCCATTCACGGTCCGACTGAAAGGGTTGTCGCGAGCTGTGCGCGTTGTGTTCAATTACGTGAATAGGAAGTGGGTGCTCTTATGAGATTGTCATAAAAGCTTCGTGTAGCATTTTATTTATTTTTCTGTAGTATGCCTACGTTATAAATTGTGCTGTGATAAAAAGACAGTACGGCACTTAAAGATTAGAGTTCAACATCCAGTATCTTCAAGATTTTGGTTTTGATTTGTTAATTTCTACCAAAGTGAAACGGTTCGCGACTGTCAGATAAACAAAACAGTCTAGTATTTCCTATTTACCGGTACATTATAACCTACTTTACTCTATTTGCTTATTGTGCAGAGATATTGCCAGACAGTGATATCTGATATTGCATTAAACAGCCGTAAAATTACTAAGCAGATTTGAAGTCAGTTGCAACGCTGCAGTATTGTAACGTCGCACGGTTGCTTTAATGAAATAAGTGCATAGTCATATTCGTTGATTATCTTCGTAATGTATTTCGTAAAATCTCAGTCCGAAAGCACTTGAGATAGCAAGGATAATTACGGAAACTCTACACGTATAATAACTTTTACTACTTAAACTCTGATGTTGCCCAGTCAAAATGATGCCCATCATTTATCATTCGGTACGAAGATAATCAACGAATATGACCAGCGACTGTCGTAAGGTGAATGGTGTGTTTTATTCACATTATGTTATGCGTCCAGTGGATGGGGGAGCCATACCCCTTTTTTTTTCTTTTTTTTTTTGGGTGGGAAATCATCAAATGACGTCTCCCGCTCTGGGTGGAGCGGGAGGGCGTGTCAGACTCTTACTGACTAAAATCCACCCGTGTTCCTTCTCTTGCCTGTGCAATGCCAGGGGGCCACGGTATCCCTTTCGGACTTTCCCGCAACCCCGGCAGGCAATGGTCTCATCGGACCCCTTCATTCGCTGACACTCTTTGAGGCGCGCGTGGAACACAACGCGCCGTCGACCCGGGCTTGGTCCTTACCGGACGGCGAGCTACCCATTGCTCACCGTCCGCAAGCCCGCGCCTACGGTGGCCGGGAATCCGCGATCGATTCCCGACGCCCGGGGCGTCTCCTCCTGCGGCGGCTAGGGGCGTGAGAGCGCGAAATTTGCCTCTCCCTCACGCGCTCCGCCTCCTCCTTCGCGAGCATTACTGCTTCGCAGAAGGAGGTGACGGCCTCCCATGCCCTCTCGCTCCGTACCATGGCCTGGACCAGGGCCGGACGCGAGAGATCCCCGCCACCGATCGCCTCCACGAGGACACGGCGGTGCTCTGCCCAAGCAGGGCATACCTCCACCGTATGCTCCACCGTGTTCTCCGGGCGATCCACGCAGTGATGACACCCGGGCGTTTCCTCCCGCCTTATCCGAAACAGGTACCTCCCGAAACAGCCGTGTCCGGTGAGGACCTGCGTCAGGCGGAAGGTGAGGACGCCGTGGCGCCTCTCCAGCCACTCCTCAAAGAGGGGACTTATCGCCGCAATAGTGGCGTGCCCAGGGAGCCATACCCCTGTACTTGATAAAAATAAAACTTTTGTAGAAAGTAATTAGTCGCATTGATTTGACGTTAGCGGCTCTCTGTGACGAGCTTGAGTGGTGCTCAAACGAGCCACGAGTGGGAAAGTTCAGATATTACTTATAGCAAGTACGTACTACTTCAATTTCTTTCTTTTACAACCATTTTTCAGTAGGGAAGGGTGACTGAAAGAAATTGAACAACTTAAAAAGTTTTACTGCTTTGCACAGCCCTATCACAAGTACCTAATTGACGATTAAGAAAAAACTAAAAAAAAATGTATAATATAACAAATCTATTTCTGTTTTTTTTTTTTTAAGCGTTGCCCCGCACTAGGTATTTCTCCTGTATCGTAGGTGCGTTTACAAACATTTAAACTCACATACACAAACAGCCAGACCCGGAACTACTACTTGTAGTAGGTCATACAAATATTTGTTCCGTGCGGGAATCGAACCACGCAGCAGCGTGCAGCACTCAATTTCTTAACCATTGCGCCAACCGTGTCGTCAAAACATCACACAAAAACATCGTTACATCGGCGTTGAATAAGGTTTCTTCTAACCAAAATTTGATATTTAACAAGTTCCTGAAAATGAAAAAGGGTTTAGTTATTAAGTAAGTGGGGCTTACTTACTGAATAAACCCTTATAATATAATATAATCAAATGAAAACATCCTCAAAACATAACAAAAACATTATCTGCCGCTCAGCTCATTTCACAATCAAGTCTCAGATAGTCAGTAGGGAGAGAGAATCGATAGTAATGAAGTTATCCAAGTCGGAATTTTGTTTCTAATTCATTTGTCTGCGCAGCCGGGACTTGCGGGATTACAGAACTTGATGCAAATTGTCGGCTGCCCAGAGACCTCAATCAAACACAATTGGTGTCGGAATTGGATTGTGAGCCGTCGCTGTGCCGTCCGTTTGCCGTCGGTGCGCCGGATGAGTTTACCGGATTGTGTGTGTGTTGTGGGCTTAGATGTTTCGTAGAACGTCTCTTGTCTTAAACCATGTGTCGCTAATTGGTAACAGAATTCGTGCCTGAGCAATATGACTGTTTACTAAAAGCTCTAGCTTCTGTTCTAAATATTATTTATTTACAAGGTGCAGACTTTAGTGGGAGTGATACAGATAGTGTTGTGAGAGACAAAGAGCAAAGGACTTAACATAAAACCTTTTCAGTGAAATCAAAAAAGATAATTCTGATAATAGAGTACTAAATAACCTTTCAAAATCAAAATCAAAATAAAAAATCATTTATTCAAATTAGGCTGAGAATCAGCACTTTTCGAACGTCAAAATTACATAAGACAGTCCCCCAAAACGCCCACCCTTCACCACTTCCTAGTGCTTTTGCTGGGAAGAAGAAGTGGCGCAACAAACTCCCCAGCAGCACAGCTGTCTGTACAGTTAGGAAAAAAAAAATGATTCTATACAATAATTTATAAGATAATTTACATTACGCAAAATAAAATTTAAATTATAAATTAATAGCCATATGACAGCTAGCAAACGCCAATATACCAACCAAAAACATCGAGAACTATACTCAAGCAGAAATAAAATTATCTAAACGTAAACAATATCTAAAAAAAAAGAAAATATAAAGCCTCCAGGCATAAAGGGCGTGCCCGCTTACATAGAGCTGTAACTAGAAGTTATAATAATATTGATAAACTAGGACCATCGAGGTAAAATAAATAATTGTCGAGGTCGCTAGCTAACCACATATTGTAATACAACTCATTAAAAAAAAACATTGTAATGAGTAGATTATGTCAACAATAAATAAAAATAAAATAAATGTACATAAAAAGTAAAATTATAGACTTATATAAACTCATAAAACCTGTCAGTAGGTAAACTAATTCTGGAGAAAGAACATTTAAACATTGTCTTGAGTTAATCACAGCGACCAACTATTCTTATCATTTAAGTAGTCGTTGATAGAATAGTATGCCTTTGAACAAAGGTTGGACTTTACTTTAGTTTTAAACGCATTAAAAGGCAAATCTAGCAAACAAGAGGGTAGCTTGTTATAAAAGGTTATACCAAGCCCAACAAATGAGTTATGAACCTTATGAAGCCGGTGAAAGGGAGCACGTAGTTTATCCTTACTTCTAGTGTTAACATTGTGAATATCACTGTTTTTAGTGTATAAGTGTATATTCTGCCTAATATATAAGATGTTGGCGAAGATGTATTGTGATGCCACTGTGAGGATACCGATATCTTTGAAAAAATCTCTCAGAGAAACTCTGGCACCTAGCTGGTAAATTGCTCGAATAGCTCGTTTTTGGAGGACAAATATATTTTGAATATCTGCTGCTTTGCCCCAAAGCAAGCTCAATAAATGTAAAGTCTCTATAGATTACAAGACTACAACTCACTTTGTGAATAAGATTTTGCTGAAGAATAAATAAAATACCTTCGCCGACTTTCCCAGCGCGCCAGCCCCGTGTGTTAGTGCCATTGTATTAAGGCCTGTTCTCGTTGCAGGTCCCCTGGGCCCCCTGCCGAACGTGACCAGTTCTGACGTCGGCTTGAAAGAAGGTGAGTCGGCTTTATTACTTTATTCTGTGATGCTGTGCTACGGAGCTGCTGATTGAATGCTACAGAGTTTAAGGAGTTCGGTGTAGAGAAAGATTAATAGATAGGCTGCTGGGGATTATTTTAAAGAATGTAAATGTTTTTAATTTAGAACTATTTGAAGATCTTTGGGTTCGTTAAACATTCACAGACACTGTTTTTGTTTGAACTAATTAGGTACAACAATAACTAGTGCTTGCAGAGTTTAGGTAGGTACTGGACATAATATTTAGTATGTTTTACCTGATTGATATTTCTTAGTTTGCCTTGACTTATGTACCTAAATACTTATTTTGCAACAGACCATAAGTATGTTTACTGTTTTTTTTTTGTAATTTTTTTATTGGTTTTTGTTTAACCAGTCATTAATGAATTTTCAGGAAGCTGTGCTCTTGGCGACGTGGTATACATGCCAGGAGACGAGTTCCCGGGCTCCGAGCCGTGCGAGCGCTGCACGTGCTCGCGCGGCGACGTGCAGTGCGCGCGACAACGGTGCGAGCCGCGGCCTGGCTGCAAGGCACTGCACCGCCCCGATCACTGCTGCCCCACCTACCAGTGTGGTGAGTACTGCTGGTATATAGAACCAAAAGAGAACACCAAAAGGTATACCTTTTGGTGTTCTCTTTTGGTTCAATAACGTTACTTTTACTTGCCAACTAACGTTATTAACGTTAGTTGGCAAGTAAAAGTAACGAGTATCTTCTGTCAATTTCACAAGCGAAAATAAAGTTTCGAGTAACAACTTACCATTGACATATATAACATGGACTTGGCATACCTACAAGAAAAACGTGCCATACCTACACTTTACTGAGAGGATAAAATGGCGTCTACTAGGGCAGCCCTCATCGATATTTCTATGTTATAATATCGATAAAAGATTGTGAGAATGTTTTCATAATGTCACAGTACAATATTTACGGGTAAAAATACCCCAATTTTTCTAACTGATGCCTTTAATTTGATTGTTTAATTTAATTGCTTCGTCATTATTTCGCGGCTAAACAGTAGAACTTATTTTGATGTTTCCCATTATAATAGGTTGAACCCGGACAGATACGAGTATTATATACTTACAGCTTTTTATCGAACTAGTATTCTGTAACTGATTTCAGTCCATTGTATACCATGCAACAAGTACATCTCATTGCCGATATATCTATGTACATATATACACAGTATACATATAGCTCATAGGAAGTGTGCGATGACGATGACACGAGTTTCACGCTTTTTATTCACCCAAAAAGTACACATATATACACAGTATACATATAGCTCTTGGAAAACGTCCGGTGAAGATGACGGGACTTCCATTATTTTTGCTCACCCAAAAAGTGCTCAACGCGCCTAAAAAAGTTTTCACTTCAAAAAATCTATCGAACAGTTGCCCGCCAGACACGACACCCGTCGGTCGGAGGGTCCTCCCTTTTCTATAGAGGATGAATGAATTTTACACCCTGTTGATCATACCTCTAAAAGGTGGCTCCGTCAATGGCCCGCAGATGGTAATTTTTAAATGAAATATTGTAATTTATATTATTATTATTTTATCTTTGTGTATCTCATTTTAATCAACATACAGATTTGAATTTCACGGATAACCAGTGAAAAAGAAATTTTGAAAATTGGCGGAGCCACCATAATTAATATTTTTGATGCTAAGTTTCTAACAAGCAAATGATTGTGGGTTTTAATTAAAAGTCAACACTAATTATAATAAAGTTATATTAAAGAAATCAATCTCATTCAGTTCTGAACAATACAATTTTGTTCAGGTAATTTCTATGTGATATGCTTTCAGTAGATTTCTTCCCGAAATATTTGTATCTCAAATTCATATATAACTCTTTTACATTGTGAGTTTGTCTGATTTTGATCATTCTCATTTAAAATGCCAGATATTGCCACATATTTGTTCAAATCGCAGGCTGTAAACAAGCAAAAAAATTATTAGTATTTTTATTGTTTCTTGATTTTATTAATAGAATTTTTAATTGATCTTAAGTCTTAAGACCACACTCAAACACATTCTTTACATCACTCTTTGCTACCAAACAAACAAATATTGCAAATGAGGACATCACTATCATTTTCAACACCAGCCACTACAGAATCATGTTGGACAAATTTATAACATGTTATTTACCAATAAGGTTCGTGAAGGTAAAGTATCGTCACATAATGTTACTTTATTGAGTATCCGGTTGAAACATTATTCTTCAAAGTGAAAAGAACAAAAATATGTGGCCTTCTTTAAACTTTCCACACCAATAGTTTTTCTTTTTTCGTTTATTAGCAGGCAACCTTGAAAGTAAAACATAAAACCAATAAAAAAAAAACATAAAATAGCATTATCGATAAATAAAATGTCTAAATGCACTACTCTATCCCTTCAATAACAAAAAAATGATTTCGTGAAATAAAACTGTTGAAAATAATGGCAAAAGGGAAAATATGAATGCTTTACTGTTGAAGCTCTTCAACGAATGCAGAATCTTTTGTTTATCGTCTAAATCTAAAGATATTTCAGCTGAAATGTATGTACGTACTGGTGCAAAGTTATTTTCGGGTGATGCCCGCTTCTTTTGATGCCACATCCGATTATATTGCAATTGGGCATCTTGCTATTGATGATTTCCACCATAGGGCCGAGTTTAAACGCAATAACACAGCAAATAACTCCAAAATTCACAAATTTTAACCACAACACAAGATCATTTGACAGGTTACGTACCCAACTTTGGTACCAAACACCGAGAGGATAAAATGGCGAACCGGCCGCAAATAGGTATTTTAATGACTAGAAAATGTAGGGTTGCCAATGTAGTAACTGTCAAAAACACTATTATCCTTTTTCACTTAGGCAAATTTATTAAAGTTAAAAAGAGATAGCGGTATTTTTTTGATTTTGGCGTCGATATGCCTCGTATTTGTATAACTATTTTTTCTATAGTCAAACATTTCAAGTCCATGTTTTATAAGTCAATGCAACTTACTGGTTATGTGAATGACGTATCAAATCATATGTTACATTCGTTCAATATTACGTCAATATCAAACGTTATTGCTGTTGTCATTTATGTGTTTTTGTGTCTCCATGAATAGTTTGGAACATAATAGCGTGCGATTATAATTTGTTATTTAGTACTTAAAATCCAAAAATCCCTCTCATGTAAAGATTTTATACACGCTGTGCTAGAAACCAACAAAGCGATGCTTCAACGTGGAAAGAAGAAGATATTCACGAATCCTCGGCATACGTTGCGTCGCAGAATGTTCTAATTCATCCAATTGATGATAAATATTTGATATATTATATATAAATCCATTTTATTAATTTATTTTAGGATAATCGTTGGTAAACATATCCACAAAATGACAACAGACTTTTAAACATTTAATCGTCAAGTAAACAAGCTAATTTGCGGACGACGCACGGACGGGCAATTCTACGATTTAGGCGGCCATAAATCCCTCTTTGAGGAGTGGCTGGAGAGGCGCCACGGCGTCCTCACCTTCCGCCTGACGCAGGTCCTCACCGGACACGGCTGTTTCTAGAGGTACCTGTTTCTGATAAGGCGGGAGGAAACGCCCGGGTGTCATCACTGCGTGGATCACCCGGAGGACATGGTGGAGCATACGGTGGAGGTATGCCCGGCTTGGGCAGAGCACCGCCGTGTCCTCGTGGAGGCGATCGGTGGCGGGGATCTCTCGCGTCCGGCCCTGGTCCAGGCCATGTTACGGAGCGAGAGGGCATGGGAGGCCGTCACCTCCTTCTGCGAAGCAGTAAAGCTCGCGAAGGAGGAGGCGGAGCGCGTGAGGGAAAGGCAAATTTCGCGCCCTCACGCCCCTAGCCGCCGCAGGAGGAGACGCCCTGGGCGTCGGGAATCAATTGCTGATTCCCGGCCACCGTAGGCGCGGGCTTGCGGACGGTGAGCAATGGGTAGCTCAACGTCCGGTAAGGACCAAGCCCGTGTCGACGGCGCGTTGTGTTCCACGCGCGCCTCAAAGAGATGTCAGCGAATGAAGGGGTCCGATGAGACCATTGCCTGCTGGGGTTGCGGGAAAGTCCGAAAGGGATACCGTGGCCCCCTGGCATTGCACAGGCAACAGAAGGAACACGGGTGGGTTTTAGTCAGTAAGAGTCTGACACGCCCTCCCGCTCCACCCAGAGCGGGAGACGTCATTTGATGATTTCCCACCCAAAAAAAAAAAAAAAAGGCGGCCAAAAATACAATTCCTAAAATTGGTCTCAGGTAAAAAAACAGACTCCCCGCGAATGGTAAATAACCGTAGAACAATGGGTAAACCTAACCGCATCCCCACTGAAAAAAAAAATTTGACCGCCTTATTCGTAGATTTGCCCGTCCGTGCGACCGACGTTGCAAGTAAGTTACGGGTCAATTTAATCTTAAGAGTCCTATTACATTTTTTTACAGAAATTCATGATTTTTGACCATGTAATTTTCAGCAGCAGTAAGATATTTTAATTATTGAAAATTACAACGTCAAAAATCATGAATTTGCGTCAAAAATGTAATAGGACTCTTAAGAAGTGCTACTCGAACGTCGTGAAATTCTTACGTGAAGTTACGGGGGACTTTAACTGGCGATTAGCCAACTCCCACTTACGACTTACTTGAGGCCGTTGAAAGAAGCTCTAACTGGGGTCACTATAGGTTACCTAAATGATAGTATTTGGTTGGCTACCTACATGATAGTATTTGATTGGTTACCTACGTGATAGTGTTTGATTGGTTACCTACATGAGAGTATTTGATTGGTTACCTACGTGATAGTATTTGATTGGTTACCTACGTGATAGTATTTGATTGGTTACCTACGTGATAGTATTTGATTGGTTACCTATATGAGAGTAGTTGATTAGTTACCTACGTCATAGTATTTGATTGGTTACCTACGTGATAGTATTTGATTGGTTACCTACATGAGAGTATTTGATTGGTTACCTACATGACAGTAGTTGATTGGTTACGTACGTGATAGTATTTAATTGGTTACCTACATGAGAGTATTTGATTGGTTGCCTACATGAGAGTATTTGATTGGTTATCTACATGAGAGTAGTTGATTGCTTCGTTGCTAGGATAAGACAGCAGTCTAGGTAACCAACCTACGTGATATTATTTGATTGGTTACCTACATGATAGTATTTGATTGGTTACCTACCTGATAGTATTTGATTGGTTACCTACGAGATAGTATTTGATTGCTTCGTTGCTAGGATAAAACAGCAGTCTGTCAGTTTAGTCTATAAGCAGGAAAAACTGACGGAAATAAAAGCCTGTCACATTTCAAACGTAGTCAAAAACCGGCCAATTGCGTGTCGGACTATGCACAATGAAGGGTTCCGTTGGGATGAATTAATCGCAAGAAAAAAGTGGTAAAATAAAACCATGAAAAAAAAAAACAAGATTTTATTTAACCACTGTCGGCGTGATTAATATGTAGTACAAAGAGTCTCTGAGCTAAGCCGTGGGCAGACAGACGGGCATGGTGAAACTATAAGGGTTCCTTGTTTCCTACGGAACCCTAAAAAACATTATAGAAAATTATTTAAAATAGCTGGACATTAAGAAATAAGGAATAGCATTTATTTGGTAACAGTTAATGAAACAAAAAATGCTTGAGAGCAATAACTTGGGCGCCTCCATATGAGAGTTGCAGACTAATCTTTCAAAAGTTAAAGGTATTAACGCTGGCTTCTATTTATATCTTAGAAATAGCCTTTATATTTGTTAGGAAAAGGTTAGGTTTGTTACAAATACATTGCAATCTATAGTTTTGTATAACTTAGATGATGTGAGTACCATGGAGTTGTTTACTATGTTATTATGTTGTATTTTGACTTGAAAGAGCAGGGTAGTGGAGAGTATGTCATGCTCACTTAATGTCTCGCTGATGGTGGCGAGTGTGTTGGATCATTCGGTTCCCTACAAAATGGTTGAGCTGGATGGTGCTGATCCACGCGTCATGTTCGTGAACGGGCGCCGTCAGTTGAGACTGGTCATCTCTTATCTACCAGGGCTTATTTTTAATCTTATATTTTTAATCGTTTTAGATTTTTATATTTTTTTTACATTGTTCTCACATATAGAATCAACAAGAGTAATGTAACCAGGATTTTGTCATTTCTATATTTAAAAGAGTGTCCTTGGAGTTTCTTGCCCGTTCTTATCCATAGAGATCTACGTTTTGGAATGGGCAACTAGCTTCTGACTAACTGACTGGCTCTTTGACAGTTCATAAGTGCCTGTAAATGGTTTAATTGAAATAAATGCTTTGAGTTTGAGTTCGAAAAATTCACACTTCTTCTCCACAGTAACCAAAAACAATAGATTTACAAAAAGGGTACCCACCAAGCTAAAAAAACAATTTTCTAACAGCGTTTTCATTACAGAAACAGCTACCTTATGTCCATAAAAAATACAACCATATTCCAAAAGTAATAAGAGAACTACCATTTAATTACTACAAAATAAATCTAAAAACATGGCTTCACCAAAATAATTTTTATACACTGAAATATTTTTTTAGATTACACATATTAGATTTATTTAGTTTTATAATATGTAGAAAATATTGTTGTTGTTGTGTTTTATTTAATATTTTAATAGAGTAAATGTCTAAATGTAAATGTGTGTCTTTATGTCTATAGTCTAAGCGTTTTGTGTTGTTATTAGAGTATTAGTAATAAATAAGTTAGGTTTGATGACCATGTAAATAAATATTCGTATGCCGCTTTTAGCGGCGGATGTGTCCTGAACAGGAGTAATTATTATACCTAACCAACTTGTACGTACCATATCCGACGAATAAACATCTCTCATCAAACATCTTTAACTAAAATTCAGGGAAAGTGAAGTAATAACTTCTTTGGAACTTAGTCCTATCGTGAATTAATTTGTCTCTAAATATTTTTTATTTCGTTTCCAGAATGCGAGCAAGAAGGTCGGGTGTACGGCAACGGAGAGAAGTTGGTGGACCCTGCAGATCCCTGCAGAGTTTGCTACTGCCAGGGGGGTGAGGTGGTGTGCCGGCGTATCGCGTGCTTCGTGCGTGACGACTGCACGCCGCGCCTCGTGCCCGGCCGGTGCTGCCCCGAGTATGACAACTGCCCACTGAGAGGTGAGTTCTAATAGTTAGCTGATAAACCCAAACACAACCCGAAATTATAATAATCTCTTGGTCGCTCAAGGACTGAAAAATACGAAGTGGTATGATGTTGGATAGTTTTAAACGTTTTTTTTTCATGTTTTCAGGAGTCACCACTTTACCGGGCGTGTTATCTACAATTTCAAGTGTTTCCACATCTGAAAACATTGAGTCTCAACCAGCACCACTAAAAGAGATCATCAAACAAAACATCACCATCAAGGAAATTACCCCAGTGTCTGAGATTCCAGTCATTACCGACGTCAAGATCAAAGAGATCCTCCCTTCACCGAGCATTGAAGTAGCTGAATACTCTTCGTCCAAGTCCCCTCTCATCCCACGAGAGGCTACCTCCGAAAAGAACGTAAAATATATTGAGTCCAGAACTGAATCTCCCAGCGTTATGGAAGTTCATTCCTCGTTACCAGTTATAGTTTCATCACCAGACGCAACACAGTTCACTGACAGCACAAACCAAAATGAAGACGCACCTCCATCCAAAATCAGTTTCTCGACGCAAGATTCCACACAAAGTGCCGTTTACCCATCGAATGTCCCAATAGTAGCGACTATGGGAATTCCACCTGTGACCCCTGAACCACTACCGGTAGCAACAACCAGAGCACCAATAATTGAAGAGGAAGATTTGGACCATAATCCTGCTTTTCCCCCACTTCCAGACGATTTAGCTGTCCTTAGAAATCACGAGCATGAAATAGTACCTGAGCAAGCTGCTGACAATGAGCATGTATCTAGTCACGACATTACAGTGGCAAGTGCAATTCCGACAGTCGAACCCGAAGTTAAAGAACCACTGACAACTACAACAAAAGATCTTCCGGATACATCAACTATAATAACAACTACAGAGAACCCTAAAACCTCGACGGAGAGAACGACTGCGCAAGCAAATATCCCCGTCAGCACTGAATCCCCTAATTTTAAAGAAAGTCCAATGCTTAATTTGAGATCGGCAATACCTACAGAAATACTAAACGTGCCATCAATAGTACCGGAGGAGATAACTGGAGAATCAGAGGAGACAACAACATTTATCGATGTTATCACACAGGCGGCGGTCACTACCACTGAAGCGCCGAAAAAATTGCAAGAGATTGTCACGGAAAAAGTAGAAATATCCACTGTTGATACGAAAACTTCAAGTGAAGTTGTAACGTCAGCGCCCGAGTTTGAGACCACTACACTACATAAGGCAATGGAAACTGAGTTAGAGCCGAGTACTAAGGAACAAAAACGAACCACCAGCTCCATAGCAAAGTCAAATGTTGCCACTGAAGTCACCTTACAGACTGAATTTAGCTCTCTACCTATCGAAACCAGTGATCAGAACCCACCTGAAGTGCCCGAGAATACAACTAATGACAAAGAACTTTCTTCTACCCTAGATCCTTTAGATATTACCTCGAAAATTCCAGCGACCAGTTCGGAAGTTATTACTGTATCACGATCAGCTTCGAATGAAAACATTGGTTTCGAGAACGTAGAAACGACTGAATTTATTGTGACGTTTGGATCTTCGGAGACAGCGACAGATGCTGTTGAGTTAATCAAAATATCAGCAGAACCTGAGAAGAGTGCCGCAATTATTGAGTCGGCTGATGGCAAACATACTAATGCCTTTGCGGACCTTATAAATCTTGTACGCGACGTAGCCTCCATCAGCGACAATGCAGAGGAATCAGACTCCGTGCACCATGTGACAACTGCTGCAAGCATTTCTGATTCTGAGGAGCTTATACCAGTTAATGCGGGATACAAGAGCAAAAACAAAAACTTTAATCAAAATTCCATCACCGAAATACCTCTTAAGAGTAAAATCCCAAATCCAGTCAACAAGCAAAGGGTAGAGATCGAGGATGATGAAGAAAGCGTGACGGACTCACCACCTCCCTTCGACAAGGTAGAGCCCACCACGCGACGGCCCATCATCGACAACGTGTCGGATGACGTCAACATCGCCGAGAACAAGACAGACAAGAAGGACATCGAGATTATCACACAGTCGTACGTGCCCACCATCAACCACCGACGACCCACTAAGGTGGTGATGAAGAAGAGTAACGAGAAACCAGCGTCGTCTGACGAGTCACTGGGGGTGTCCGCCTCTGCTGAGACTACCACAGATTCCAGCGCCTCCGACGAATCTCCCTTTGGTGCATCGAGCGAAACTGACGGGAAGGAGAAACTAGCGAGCGTCACAACGCACGCACCTATGAGCAGTGACTTCCCGATCGTTACCACCGCCGCTCCGAGCAGCACTGACGCCGCCACCACGGTCGCCCCGGCGATCGCTGCCGACGCGGCAACCGCGCCCGCGCCCGCTGCCGAGGTGCCGCCCACCGCTACCCCGGCGCCCCCGAGCTCGGTGCAGTGAGCGGCCGCGCGGCGCCACCCGCATGGAACCTCAGCTAATTAGCATTTTATAGAGAGTAAGTTTCGTTCTTGAAACTATGTAAGTTAACGTAGAGGTTATTAGGTTTATAGGCGTATGCGACCCTTTAGGAATCGATCATATTCCTCGTCAATTGATGGCTGGCGGCGGTAGAGCCGTGGCCTGCTATTTGTATTTTATAATGTAAGTAGACGGCCGGGGCTGGCCGGCCGAATTTATGTGTATTAGCTGGACAAATTATTTATAATACTTTAGCGTTAGGGAGCGAGCGTGGCCGGCGTGGCCGCAGCCCGCGTTGTGTCAAATTACAGCGAGGCGAGTCGGTGGCTCCTCGCGTTAGCGGATAAGTTATTTATTTGTTTAGTGAGAGATCGTGAGTAGAGTGATCATAAGTAATCAACCAAGCTAGTCAACATGTGACAGAGCGCGCGCGCCGCCCGGCCGCCGCACCTCAACGCCACGTTGCCATTACTGCTAGCTGTATTTAACGAGAACATGACAAACGCAGACATTAACGTAAGCATCCGCGAATAGATTTAGTTCCTTTAACTTGTGTAAGAACAAAACTGTAGCGTCCCACGCGACTAACGATGACGTCGCGGCACAACACTATATCATAACTTTTGGTACAAAACGAATTTGATATTTAGAATATGGTCAACCTTCTGAGAAGATAAAGTTTAGGTGTAGATGAATTAGTTATATGTGATCGCACGTACATTTTATTTATTGCACTTAGTGGCGGTGTATCGCGAGGAATTCTATCGGAAGGCTCAACCGTAGAGTAAGGATAATTTATTGTAATCTACGTTGTAATGATGAAGCATGTGACGTTTACTTTTCAAAGGTTCGTTCAGTTCCCATTGTCTGCTACGGTCGGTTTATTAATTGTGACTCCTGTAAGTGCCCGCAGACGGCCCTCCGCTGCGCGCGTCGCGTCGGTCGGAGGGTCGTTTGCGGGGGCACTATAGTGCGGCTTCTTGCTCCGGAAGACTGTCACTTTTCCCGGGCAATAAGCGCACGTGCTCACTGTATTATTTAATTAATAATTATTGTTTTTTTTACAAATAAAAGAAACCTAGACTGATGAATTGTTTTATTTCTATCATCCGACAACAACCCCCAGGTTTATTTCAGATACAGAAACTCAAAGCATTTAAACCATTTACAGGCACTTTTGAATTGTCAAGGGGTCGGTCAGTCAGAAATATGAAGCTAGTTGCCCATTCCAAAGCGTAGGTTCCTATGGAGAAGAACGGGCAAGAAACTCCACGGACACTCTTTTAAAATAAAAATAAATATTCTTACATCATCACAAAATATTGTTTACATCATTCATGTTGAAATTATACATGTGAGAACACTGTAGAAAGACGTGCATGTAAAAAGCGTCTGTAATAAAAAGATAAAAACAATTCAAAAATTAAAATAAGCCGTGGCAGATAAGAGATGACCAGTCCCTACTGATGGCGCCCGTTCACGAAGATGACGCATGGATCAGCACCGTTTAGCTCAACCATTTTGAAGGGAACTCAACGATCCAACACACACGCCACCACCAACGAGACATTTGAGTGAGCATGACATATTCTTAGCCGCCAGGGCATATCAAGTCAAATGAAAGACGTATCCAGTAAATTATTATTATTATTAATTTTTATTGATCCCAGAAATGCACGAGCATTACATTGGACATGAAACAAACAAAAAAAAAATGGCTAAATGGTAGCTTTATAGAAGGTACATGGTCACAGTGCTCACACATGTGCTATGCAATTATACAATAAAAAGAGATTGAAGTTATACAATTCAAAGATAGTTTTTGCAATCTTCAGCAGCTCCAACAATATTTTCGAATGCTAATCAATTAGTTTATGCGCCCTTGTGGAGCTGGACCAGCGTTACGCCAAGCATTTTTGTCAGCGATATATTTCCCCAGCTTATAATATGCTTGGCAGCATAGTGTGCGTTTTATACAAGATTTAAATTTAGTTTCATTTAGTTGTACTATATGGGGAGGTATTTGATATATGATTATCTCGTAATACAAGATATTTAGATTTAATTAAGATTACGAACTAAAACTAGTAAGTCATTTATTATAAACAGTATTCGCTTTTATAACAAAATCACTCAAAATCAAAATCAAAAGTCATTTATTCAAATTAGGCTGAGAATCAGCACTTTTCGAACGTCAAAATTACATAAGACAGTCCCCCAAAACGCCCACCCTTCACCACTTCCTAGTGCTTTTGCTGGGAAGAAGAAGTGGCGCAACAAACTCCCCAGCAGCACAGCTGTCTGTTCAGTTAGGAAAAAAAAAATGATTCTATACAATAATTTATAAGATAATTTACATTACGCAAAATAAAAATTTAAAATATAAATTAATAGCCATATGACAGCTAGCACACGCCAATATACCAACCAAAAACATCGAGAACTATACTCAAGCAGAAATAAAAATAACTAAACGTAAACAATATCTAAAAAAAAAAGAAAATAAAGCCTCCAGGCATAAAGGGCGCGCCCGCTTACATAGAGCTGTAACTAGAAGTTATAATAATATTGATAAACTAGGACCATTGAGGTAAAATAAATAATTGTCGAGGTCGCTAGCTAACCACATATTGTAATACAACTCATTAAAAAAAAACATTGTAATGAGTAGATTATGTCAACAATAAATAAAAATAAAATAAATGTACATAAAAAGTAAAATTATAGACTTTTATATAAACTCATAAAACCTGTCAGTAGGTAAACTAATTCTGGAGAAAGAACATTTAAACATTGTCTTGAGTTAATCACAGCGACCAACTATTCTTATCATTTAAGTAGTCGTTGATAGAATAGTATGCCTTTGAACAAAGGTTGGACTTTACTTTAGTTTTAAACGCATTAAAAGGCAAATCTAGCAAACAAGAGGGTAGCTTGTTATAAAAGGTTATACCAAGCCCAACAAATGAGTTATGAACCTTATGAAGCCGGTGAAAGGGAGCACGTAGTTTATCCTTACTTCTAGTGTTAACGTTGTGAATATCACTGTTTTTAGTGTATAAGTGTATATTCTGCCTAATATATAAGATGTTGGCGAAGATGTATTGTGATGCCACTGTGAGGATACCGATATCTTTGAAAAAATCTCTCAGAGAAACTCTGGCACCTAGCTGGTAAATTGCTCGAATAGCTCGTTTTTGGAGGACAAATATATTTTGAATATCTGCAGCTTTGCCCCAAAGCAGAATACCGTAGGACATAACGCTATGAAAATAACTAAAATAGACTAACCGAGCTGTATCAACGTCAGTGTATTGTCTTACTTTTCTGACAGCGTAGGCGGCCGAACTGAGCCTTCCCGCTAGGCTCGATATATGTTGGCCCCACTGAAGTTTTGCATCTACTGTTATGCCCAGAAAAACTGCCGAGTTTACAGTTTCAAGCACCTCTTTATCTAAGACGATGTTGGGTCCTAGATTTCTAACATTTGGGAGGGCAAACTTTACACATTTCGTTTTCTTGGCATTGAGAACTAGGTTATTTGTCATAAACCAATCCGTAACCATTGAAAGTGCACTGTTTACATCGTCAAAATCTTGTCTATTCCTGTTTACTTTAAAAATAAGAGAAGTATCATCTGCAAACAGTACAACTTCACAGATATCCTTTAAATAGAATGGTAAGTCATTGATATACACTAAAAACAAGAATGGACCCAGTATTGAGCCTTGAGGTACACCTAACTGAACTGGTAGCCCGGAAGATTTTACACCATCAACATCTACACATTGCGACCTATTATTTAAATACGAATTTAAAACGTTTAGAGCTTCGTTTAGCACACCGTAATGACGCAGTTTACGCAAAAGCGTGTCATGGTGCACGCAATCAAAGGCTTTGGAGAGATCACAGAAAACTCCAATAGCATTTTGAGAGTTCTCCCATGCGTTAAATATGTGTTTCAGCAGAGCAACACCCGCATCTGTAGTCGAACGACCCTTTGTAAAGCCATATTGTTCATTATGAAGGAGGCTATTTAAATTAAAATGTCTTAGCAACTGCTTGAGTATTAACTTTTCAAATATTTTGCTGAATGCTGGTAAAATAGAAATAGGCCTGAAATTGCCAACGTCATTTTCATTACCTGATTTAAATAATGGTATGACTTTACTACTCTTCATGAGGTCAGGAAAAGTTCCTAAATCAACACATTTATTAAAAGTAACAGCTAGATAGGGGGCTACGATGTCTATTATATTACTTAAAAGTTTAATGGAGATTCCCCAGTAATCACCAGTGTTTTTACACTTGAGTGTGTTAAAAACATTAACTACTTCACGAGGCGTTACATGTTCGAAGCTAAATATGCGACTACTTTTAGACACACTACTAAGCAAAAGGTTTTCGGCTTTAGATGGGGACGAGTTTAAGGAGCGAGTCGTAGTTATAGGTATGTTGGCAAAAAACTCATTAAACGCCTGAGCTACGTCAGCTGCTTTAGTAACTAATTTACTGTCGACCATAATCTCGAGTTGTTTATCTTGCTTAACCGATTTACCCGTTTCATTGTTAATAATTTTCCAAGTGGTTTTAATTTTATTATTGGAATTTTTAATTGTATCGCTTATAAATTTTGATTTAGCTAAAACACTAACCTTTTTAAATAATTTTGAATAATTTTTGACATACTCTAGGAAAGGAGTATCAAACCTATATTTTTTCAAACCATATAACTCGTATAGTCTCGCTCTACTTTTATAAATACCCGGAGTGGCCCATTGGTTAAAGCCAACGGAGGTGCCATTAATGTTAATAGTTTTAGTCTTGACAGTAGATTGGTACTCTTTTTGCACAACATCAAAAAGGGCTCCATACATTTCATTAGGATTCTCGTGGTCTACTATAGATGGTGTTATTCTATGAGCTATATTATTTTTAAATTTATTGCAACGACTAGCTGTATAAGGCCTACATTCTATTTTGTGCGGCTTTTTATGTAATGGCATGGGGAAACTAGCTAATAAACCACAGTGGTCAGACGTTAAGTCACTTAACACTAATTTATTTTTGGCATCACAATCACTAAATATATTATCAAGACAAGTTGACGAAGATGCCGTGATCCTAGTAGGTTCAAAAAACAAGTTAATTAAATTATAAGACCTAAACAGATTAAGAAGTCTAATACTTAATGGAGTAACATCTAAAATATTAATATTAAAATCTCCACATAAAATTATACTTTTATTACTTGATTTAACCTATTGAGTGAATCCTCCATCACCGATTCAAAACTAATAAAATCACCAGAGGGGGGTCGATACACGCAAATTATAATGTATCGCTCGAGTTAAACACAAGACAACTCAATAGTGCGCTCGATGGAAAGATTAACTAAATCTAAACGTTGATTACATTTCAACTTGTTTGAAACAAGAACTAAAGATCCACCGCGAATGGCGCTTTTTCTTACAAACGCACTTTGTACAGTAAAATTATAATCATTGATAAACACTACTTCATGTTCTTTCAACCAGTGTTCAGTCAAACATCATAGTTCTCCATAAATAAACTTAATTCTAGCTCTTTGCCGGACAGACCCTGCATATTTTGATGAACAACATTCAATATATGCGGCTCACCCGTTGTCGCTCCTAATAGTTTAAACTACAAGGCGTATCAAAAGTAGTGTTAGTACCACTACTAACAGTAATCGATGGTACAGTACAGGTACCAGTGTCACTGTGTATAATGTATGTTAAAAGATTAGCAATTTGTCTTCTACAACTAGGAGGCAAATACATTGTATAATTTGTCAGTTTATAATCAGTAATAAATTGATTACAATCAAAATATAAAATAGCGTCACTGTGACGACAAGTCCTATTATAAATTAACATATTTAATTTATAAATGTGCCTATTTGTCTCATTAGACAAATATCGAGAATAAGGCAAGGCACAGAAAATAAATTTACAATTATTGGTTTCATTGAGATGTAACATCAAATGGACACATTCAATTATGTCCTTTTTTCTTACAGTTAAACCGTCCCCATATAATAATATAACAGTGGAACTGGGGTTTATTTTTGTCAGTTTAATTTTATTTATTAATTGGCTAATACTGGCACCGGGTAAACAATTATTAATTACATATTGTTGTGAACACTGATTAAATATCCTACCAATACCTTGACCAAATTTATCAGAAAATACATAGGTTGTATCAATACTATTATTATTTCTTTTGCCATCCAAACAGCTACCTACAGGCTGAGCCACTGAGGGTGTAGTTGTAACGAGTTGTGGTTGGGGCTCATGGGAGCAGGCACAGCTAAAAGAGAGGTTATTTGTGAGAGACTCATACCTCTCTGCGTTGTACTTGACCAGGTCGGCCAATTCATTGGCCTCCTGCAAGCGCTTACTCAGGTCTTGTTAAGAAGCCTCATATTTACTAAAGATATCCTTTAGAGCATATTCCCTAACAAACAATTCATCCTGTAGGTGCTGAGTGTCTGTATCATACATTGTATTACATAATTGTAGTTCACTATTACACTTCTTTAATTCTTTAATTAAATTTAGATTTTTTTGCCTAAGTTTTATATTTAATTTGTTAACTTTTTGGCGTTTTAGTGTTTTTTTAATTTTTCTAATTAATCTATTAATTTTAATATATTTTTTTAACTTATTATGGCTAGTAAACAAATTGCATTTTGTGATAGTGTCATCAGTTAAGTCAATTGTTACAATTGGCTCAACACATGTGGGTCCAGACCCGCTACCAACCAACTCATCATAAAGACTGCAGGTGATCGCAGACTCTTCACTGGCTTTGATAGATTCCAAACA
Source organism: Xanthia togata (assembly GCA_963853775.1). Classification (NCBI taxonomy): domain Eukaryota; kingdom Metazoa; phylum Arthropoda; class Insecta; order Lepidoptera; family Noctuidae; genus Xanthia; species Xanthia togata. The sequence goes on along the minus strand of OY970802.1, from coordinate 1,111,645 downwards.
GGTTATTGTGTCATGGGCCCTGCTTAATTCCATTTCCAATTCAGATATCCGTCTCAAAGCCAGTTCGTGGGTGTCACTACATTGCTGGAAATTTGACACAAGTTGACGGAGGTGTTGATGCTGGTCTAGTATGTCCATATGCTGAATATGTAGTTCAGCCAACTGGCTCTTAAGCTCAGTGTTCTTTTTATTAAGGTATTGCACTTCCACCTCACTGTCTTCCCTTTCCTGTAGCAGTTGATTGCACTGGTTTTTACTGGATTCCAACTCTTTCAATGTAGCCTTCAATTTTTCCTCCAAGGATGCAGCTCTACGGGTCAACATATTGACAAGCAAACCCTAGGGGCACCCTGGAATAAGAGAAGTGAAAGCTAAGTGAGTAAAAGGAATAAGAGAGAGGGATAAGATGTGGATAGTAAGTACTAGGATGAAGGGACTATTGGGAGTATAAAATTAAATATTATTCAGAATTGAAAGAAAACAAAGGAATAAAAGTTAAGAAGGGTGTGTAATCTCAATTATGGGATGATTATTAAATCAATCACAGGTATGTCTTATTTGAGATATTAAAATTCAAATAATAAAAGGGAAAAACAACAAAATTTTGTTTGCAAAATGGTTGGGGGTAGGTACTACCTGCTATTGTAAAGTGATTGTAAATCCAGTTTTTAACATTAATTTCATGAATTGAATTGGCACTAATACAGTAATTTTAACTTATCCGAGGTATATTAAGTGTAGTGATAATTTACACTGATGTCTAATGGTAAACAATGGTAAAGTTACAAGGATTATGTACACTAATTTTATTCAATAAACTTGATTGACAATACAAGTTTATGACACATTACAGGTTTAAATAAACAATAAGGCATAATGAACCTATTTTTTGTAAACTAAATTATGTAGTGTTTGCTGTCTGGGCGAATGTTTTCGTCTTCGATTTTGCTTCCACTAGTTGTCAAGCAAAAGGAGACATAAACCGTGCCAGTGTGTGATGGACGTAGCTCAGAAACCTGAGCAGTATTTTGCGATGTTCTGCGTCATGTAAATATTATGTAGAATAAGTTAAATAAAACAAAATACTCCCCGGGATTGATGAAATTTTGAATTCCGTCACCGTTGGGTTGGTCGAGTTGACAGCCGGTTTATCTTTTTTGTGCGAAGTTCACGCGACAATAAACACTGTTTAATCACTGAATATACTAATTAATAACTAGGTACGACTATAATACACTAATTTAACATAATTTTAACAGTTTTTAATAATTTTCTAAATTAAATTAACCTAGATCGTTTTTTATGACCAAGACAACAAGTTGCCAAAGTCGGTTACAGAACTTAGCGATGGAAAGTTCAAAACCCACATCAAACGTGTCCTTATCAAAAAAACATATTATAAGATTAAAGACTACGTTGAAGACAACGAAGTTTGGCAATAATTCCTTCTGCACATTTGGCTTCCCTGGTACCTCAATAACGGCATAACTATGTAAATGTCTATTACCTGCTTCCAAATTAAGATGATTATTTTATTTTACCTTTTTGTTTCTTTTACATACTTCCTTGACATAATCTTTTCATTATTTGACATAGACGTGGGCGCCGCCCCCAAATATTGCGGCGGCGCGGCGGCGTGCTTATGTGCAGTATGAAAATTCAGTGTAAGAAAAAAAAAAAAAACAATGCAATGACTCACTTTATTTATCAAAAAATGAAAGAAAACTGTTAAAGCTAGGCAAGAAAATTATATTTCTAGACAATTTTTGCATTTCCTATACTTATCGTGAATAAAAATTATTTTATTCACCCTTTGTGGACTCAACCGAGATCTTATTGCAGAAAGTACAATTCCAGCTGCAGAAAATACCCTCTCACTTGGGGTACTTGTAGCGGGTACACATAGCAAAGCTCTGGCAAAGGTAGACAGCCAAGGAAAATCTTTCTTCTTTTCGTTCCAAAAAGATAAAAGATCCTCATTATTGATATCCGTATATCCAACAGCAGAAGCGAGATGTCGCCAATATTCTTGGTCTAGTGGATCATCATCTTCAAGTCCATGACTAGCACTATGCTACGAGTTTTAGCATCATAAAGCACGGTTATAGAGAGTTTACTTATGCTAATATTTAATAAACTGGTAATTTTAAAATGAAACACAAAAAAAAACCGAAACAAAATGGCACGTGCTAGCCTCGCTCACGCCGAGCAGCAAGTGGCGGCGGCCGGCGGCGGAGCGCGGGGGTGACGCGGCGCGGCGCCCATGTCTAATTTGACATTATATACCTACAATATTCTATATTTTTTTATTAAATTAGATTTGATACAGCTCTAGTGGCAATCATGTCATTTTGTTTAAATATGTCTTTATTTTTATTATTTTATAAGTATTTATCTTGTATAAAAACTCTTTTCTTTTAGATTTTGTGAATGTGAGAACGTTGTAGGCTTAAAAAACTGTAGATCCGTCGACCATTTTCTATCTTGCTAAGTACCTGGTACTTGTTGATAGGCCTACACTGTCCTAAAAACCATTTACTTTTAAAAGAGTATCCGTGTATTTTCTTGCCGGCTCTTCTACATAGGAAACGACCAATTTGAACCGTGCACCTAGCTTCTGACGTTTCATAAGTACCCTTGTAGGTTTATGTGACATAACATATTTTGAATTTGATAACGATAACTGCCTTTTAGATGCCATAAATAATCACATGGCTGTACATGTAGCTCAGACACTGAAACTTAGTAGGTATGAAGTACCTACTAAGTTTATTCTACTAAGACCAATAGGCAAAGGATGCTTCTAAAGATACGAGGAAACTCCTGGGGACACAGATGTATCTGTGTCCCCGTCTGTGTACATCTGTGTACATCTGTGTGTGTCTGTCTTTTTCGACAGAAACCCCACGATACAAAAAGGCATGACTGCTTCCTTATATGTATGATAGATGGCGACACTAACAGACCAAATCTCTTATGGATCACACATAGAGTCACGAAACGTTCTAATGTAATCAGTCCACTTAGTTACGAGTGCATTGCTCTCATACGTCCCAATATGGCGGCCGTTGCCTCACCGATGCGCATGCGCAGTGGAAGGCCGAGACCCTTGTTAGGAACACACCTGACCCACTTGTGGACGAGCAGCTTGGTGACAGTAATGAGCATGTAGTTATGTATTATATTATGCACGTGGAACGGTCTAATGATTTACAAGTTGTCTTGGGATAATTGGGAATTTATGTCCGGAAAATGTTTTGGTTTTAACGTCCATGATAGAGAAGAAACATGTAACACGAGCCCCCACGAGCCCCAGGACGAGCTAAGTGACGGTTTTAGATCTCAGCCTTTATGGCGGTCCAAATTTATTGTCCTGTTCATGGAAACATCATCGTTATCTAGTGCTGGACTATGGATAACGGAATTCTTACAACATCTATATAATCTGGACAACCTTTACCTATAATAATGTAACTGAGTAAAGAATTACTCATTGATAATGCGCCACAAAACGGGTCTATGTTTCAATGTCTGGGGCTACCGAAGTTTAGTGCCCTGGAGTGAGTTCCAGATTCTCTGTTCAGTTAATGCACCTGCACAGTTCTACGTAGACGCCTGCCGTCCAACTCCCGCAACTTCTTCCTGAGCTGGTTTACGTAGAACGTTGTTATTTAGGCCCTTTCCTCTCTGGTACGTCTGCGGTGCGGGATCGTTTCGGTACCGCGTGTCGTCACGCGTTTTACTTGTTCGGTACCGAAAGCTCAGCGACCGGCTTATATATATAAAATTATAAAGGTGACAGTGAGTTTGTATGTTTGATCGTCTTTCGCGCTAAAACAGCTGAACGGATTTCGGACTCGATGGGCAGTAGGTACCCGTCAGAAACATCACAGTTTAATGGGAGCCCATTTCTGCTATCTCAAAAAAATTGATACACGGATTCATCACAATATGTCTGATATAAAAAATATACATAGGTTTCGTAATTTTTTTACGAAAATGGTTGTTTTCAGATATTTTGCGTGTCTAATATTCATTTATTTCAGAGATGGTCCATACAGAATAAAAAAAATTAAAAACATATGTACATTAAAATAATCAATTAAAAAATAAAATTACAATTCCACATAAAAATTAGAATTACATAAAAACGACTATCACCTTCACAGGTCTAGTACATCGCGCAAACCTGCGAGCCAACATATTACACCGGACAGACAGCGCCTGCGCTCCCTCTCAATGTCCAGATTGTCACACAAGTCGTCAGAGACCCAGTAGCCCAGGTACTTGAAAAGCTGCACTTTTTTAAAGGAAAGCCGCAAAGAGTGACATTAGGTATATAGATGAGTAACATTTGTTAACGGTTTTAAACATCATGAATTCAATTTTTTTTGCATTGTAACTGAGCCCATGGGCCTCCGCATATGTCTCACAAGTACGCAAAAGTTTACGTAACGCACCGATAGATGGGCTCAGCAACACCATATCATCCGCGTCTAATGTTGTTTATACACACTTCATCTATGGAACATCCAATATTAGTGCTGCTGAGCTCACCGATCAGCCGGTTCATGTACAGGTTAAAGAGGCGAAGGGAGGATAAACCCCCTTCTCACCCCGCATTCCAACCCATATATGTCCGACCGCGCACCCGCACATCTACGGTATTATTCTGTTTACTGTAGCAGTACCGCAGCAAGGATACAATATCATATGGCACATCTGTTTCACATTTTAGCTTCTGCAACAGCTTGTCATAACACACTAGGTCAAAAGCTTTTGAAAGATCTGAAAAACATGCATATACTGGTGTGTTTCTATCCGTATAGTGCTGAACAGTTTGCTTGAGACAGAGGATAGCACTCTTAGTTGACAAACCTGGTCTGAACCCAAACTGTGCGTCATGCAAGTGGAGGTGCTTCTCCAACTGTCGGTCAAGCAAACTATCCAGCACCTTAGCTATGACAGTCGCAAGCAAAATCGGTCTGTAATTAGACAGTCACCCGTCGTATACGTACTTAACAATTTGGCACTACTACTATGTGCAATAAATCATCGGGTGAATAACCATGACTAACACACAAGTTAAATAATAGTGCTAGGACTCTTGGCAGGTGTACGCCCGCGTACTTCAAGTGCTTGATGCTAAGACTATCGTGACCTGAGGACTTACCTCTCATCATCTTCTTTATAATTTGGGCCACATCCTTGGCGGAGAATCTAATGTTAACATGCTCAGGGCGATCCTCAGCATCGAGCACCTGCGGCGCGGAACCGAGCGGTGATACCACACTAAAATGACGCTAAAAGGCGCATGCTATGTCACGCGGCTCATGCGCACCACCAACACTCGAATGTCGGTCAAATGTGGACTTAGCGCATTTTCAAAAATGTTAAAAAAATAATGATGGGCATTTTCTATGAAGCTTGGCCTGATGACCAATAATAGAGTTCTAATGCACGCCAATTTATTGCTTACGAGTATAGCCGGCAATTACTATAACAAAACATTTTATTTCTAAAAGCCAAGAAGTTTGTACAGTCAAGGACAAAAATCGTTATAATTTTTAATGACGATTCCATTGTGAAAAATAAATCTATAGCTGATAGGTTTAAGGTAACACATTAAGGCAGCACATGGACCCAGCGTCCATGTGCTGCCTTTTTCGGCCAAAAATTATCACTTTGGTAACTACCCTTAGGTGATTAACACTATTTTTACATGGACTGTATCAAAAAAATAAACTTTAGACAAGTAAACATTTATAGTTATAACAAAAAAAAAAAAATGTAAATTGTGTATAAATTGTATTTGTAACCCTAGCGATTATTTTCAATGTATTGTATCCTATCGTTAATCTGTGAACAGCGTTGTGGGCTGCAATATTGTCTATATGTTTTGTGTATTTCTTGTTTCTATGTTTTATATTGTAGCTGTTTGTTGTTCCTCTTGAATAAAAAAAATAAAAATAACAGTTATCATATTACAAGATGATATAGGTAACAATCGCCAACAACAACAGCCACATGAAGCTGTGCAGGCGCAGGAACAGCGACCTATACAAGTGCCAGAGTATAAACGAGCCCGCAACAGTAAGCCAATCGCTGTATTTTTAATAACTGCGTGAACGGCGCAGGATTCCTAAATCGCTTGAAATGCACATGCTTTGTGTGTATAGTTTATATGTGCCAGAAGCAGCCAGTGTGTCAGCAGCATTTGAAATGACTGGAATGAATGAATTAATAATATTCAAACGTATCACGATTTTAACTGTGCTCAGTTTACAGACTTCAGTAATAATAATAAAGATGATATTTTACAAGATAAGATACCAGATTTGATACAATGACACACCTGTTCTTAATTATGAGCAGTTTAATACTAAGGCCCGTATTACAGAACCTCAGTCAAGACTCAAGCATTACTTAAAACTAGTTTCAATCAATCAAAAGGCTTTAAACGTGTTTTAAGTAATGCTTGAGTTTTGAGCGAGGTTGTGTAATACGGGCCTAAGTATACTAAATCAGAAACCATAACTATAGCAGAACATAGCAGAACAAAGTAATCGTCCGAAGACGGTCCTTGGTGTATATAATATTTAGCAAAACTTCGTACTGGTGAAAGTAACGAACGCACAAATATGAGAATTTATTTAAACCTTTAATGATAGTATCATGTACCAAGTATTATATATTAGACCTCATTGGCTTTTTTGCTGCGACTGTCTTCGGTGCAACAATCATGCAAAGGATTGTTCGTAATAAAGATAGCAGCTCCTGGCATTGATTTTTTCGACTGTGTGATGTTTTTATTCTAGATCGAGATATTAGAGATAGCATAAACAGTTATGAGGCACATATCAGGTGTATCGCCTACGAAAGATAGGAGCGAAAGACAATTAACTACGGAGCAAGCCAACAAAGCTCGATTAGTAACCATTTGCCGCTGAATGGAAAAAATAACAATGTTTTAAAAGAGCTCTTCCAGATATGGTCCACGATTTTTAAACTGGTGCAAGCCTGTTCAATGCTCCAGATCGCATGCTAGCTCTAGATCATGATTTGATTAATGAAAACATGAATACTCCCAATCTTTTATATGATTACATCGAAATAAAAAACCTTAACAGACAACGTCGAAGTTTTACAAGAATGGAAGCAAACCTTCCGTTCTTGAGTGATTTTCTTTGTCTGACTGAAGACGATAATATTGGACGTATTAGGGACATACCATAATTGTGAAGCTGGCAAAATCATACGTCGCAGAACATTTTCGCGATGGCATTTATTTGATTGAAATTCAAAAAATATTCAAAAGTCATTTAATAAAATTAGACTGAGAATCAGCACTTTTCGAACGTCAAAATTACATTAAGATAGTCCCCCAAAACGCCCACCCTTCACCACTTCCTAGTGCTTTTGCTGGGAAGAAGAAGTGGCGCATCAAACTCCCCAGCAGCACAGCTGTCTGTTCAGATAGGAAAAAAAAAATGATGACAAATGTTTACTATTGAATGTTTACTTTGTTTACTATAATATAAAACGTTATATGATTTAAATGAATGCGATATTTTGCGAAACAATGTGCGGTAACTTCAAGTGCGGATACAGTGCGGCATGTGATATTATTCCTACATTTTAATTGACAGAGACCAAATCGACAGAAACGATAATTCAGCACTATTGTACTTTATGATTGGCAAAAGGAGAGTCGGGAGTTGTACCCATATCGTTTCCCTATTATGCTATTTAGGCTTAGGAAGGTATGAGCCATTTATTGCTCCAGCTTAACATTATAAACCTCATTATCAATAATGACCACTGAGTACACGCTATGGCGTCTTGTCACTGGAGAAATGATTTTCATTTATTCTTCATCAACGATGATGTCTTCTAAGTAAATGCAGGAGGAATAAATACGTCATGACGTCCAATTCCTGAATACCATATTATTTAATAATATGAGCACATCTGCCGATTGTGCGTTGCCCGGTCAGACATCTACAATAGTGATGCATTAAAGCATTTCTGCGATGTTGTTCTCCAGACCTTGGACATCACCTAGTGTAATAGCACTTGTCAATACATAACCAATAAGTTCAAACAAGATGGTGCTATCTTGTTTGGTTGAGGAGTTCCTATATGGCCAACTTCCGACTCCATCATCAGACCTGGACACTAGTCCTGTTTTTATTTATTTATAACATAACATCACGCCTTGTTTCCCCGAAGGGTTAGGCAGAGGTGTACCTGTAGTACACCCACATTTCGCCAGTTATGTTTAAGTCCCATGTAATAGGGGGCGAGCCTATTGCCACCAACCGGGTTAAAAATCCAGACTCCGGACTGCTATTGAGAAATTCCAGAAAGAAAAACACAGTGACACTTTGAATCGAACCGACCCGACCTGGGAATCGAACCTAGAACCTCATGTTCGGTCGCAAGCGTTACTGCTGAACATGAGGTTCAACGAGGCAGTTTATTTATTTATTCTATCACTAATATTATTGAGAACTGCAGTGAACATTAGTGTCATAAACTAATACGTTTACTACTTACTGTACTTACAGGTCTGATATCTCTTTACCCCGGTATTTCACGGCCATTTCTATAATATGATATAAACTTTCATTTGATGTATATATGCTTTTTATTGGATAGCCGGCCAAAGTTACTCATCATTCTTTATCCGATCTGTCTCATAGCAGCCTGTTTAAAAAAAAAACTATTATTTAGTTACCGGGGCTACTAAAAACCTGTTTTTATGATTGCATAAAAACAATCAGTGTGCTCCTCAGCAAACATAGTCGACGCGCTGCAAAAACGAGGCAGCCCGAACAACACCCTCAACGCGTTGTTATTTTTAGGGACTTAACTCATTGGAGGTGAGAAGAGGCCTTGATCAACTCACTGTAGCCTGTAAGACCTTACGGGGACGTATCGACAGCCCAGAGCTCCATGGTCTTTTCTGCCGACTATTTGTGCCCGATAAATATATCGGACACCGTCAGAGCCGCCGCACAATCGGTTTGCGCAACTGCCAGCCAAAACTGTTGCCAGAGCCGAATCCCCAGTCTGTCGTACTCTAAAGGTGCTGAATGCCCTCCTGGCTGCCAACCCTGAATGTGATGTGTTTGCAGATGAATGGATTAAAATTATGCGTCTATGTCTGGTGTTCTGTGAGAGAAAGTATGCAAAGGAGTCCACTGTTCCATGTTAGTTTTAAATTATATTATTGTCAACGTAATTTTTGTCTCTATGTTAATTAATGTAATTGGTGTTGTACCGTTTTAATTAACTATAAATAAATAAATAAATAAAAAATAAATTGTACGCGCAGTCCCGTACACTGGCTGCGTGTAGTTGACCCTTAGACCGCTCGTGTAGAAGGATTGACTATACGCTTTAAAAAGCGCCAGCTTAACTTGCTTACTACAACGTGTAAATCTACGGGCCAACATGTTGCAACGCACACATTGCCCTCCGCTCCCTCTCAATATCAAGGTCATCGCTCAGTTTGTCAGTGACCCAGTGTCCCAAGTATTTAAACTGCTGAACAAGCCTCTGTGGTATCCCCATAGTGTTAGTGATGTAGGACAATTATAACCTTTCTTAACGGCTTTAAATATCATCAGCTCGCTCTTGGATGCATTGTACTTGAGTCAAAGGCCTCAGGATATATCTGACATATTTTTAACAGCTTTCTCTTTCTTAGTGCACCAATCGATTGGCTCAGCAGCACCATATCGTCAGCATAACTTAAGTTGTTTACATAAACCAACGTGACAACCATTACCGTACCAATATTCAAAAACTGATGTGATCTCAGGAGACAAGTCCGTTTCAGTATCTAATTTTTGCCAGAATATCATAAGATCCGAGATCAAAACCCTTCGACAGATCCAAGAAAAAGGCGTAAATCGCAGTTTTCCTCGCTGTGTGTACCGGACAGTCTGCTTGAGGCATACAAATGCTGATTCAGTTAACAACCCCGGCATGAAGCCAAACTGAGCGTCATGCAAATTCAGATGTACACTCAGATGTTGGTCTAGCAGACCGTCCAGCATCTTAGCTACAATAGTAGCCAGTAATATAGGCCTATAATTGGACATATCAGAGGCAAAACCCGTTCTATTCTTAATGATTGGTACAACAACCGTATACATCAGTTCACCCGGTAAATAGCCGTAGGTATACACAAAAGTTAAATAACATTGCAATAACCCTAGGCAAGTGTATTCCCGCATATATGCGGGAACTCAGTCTCTATCTAACTAAGACTAAGTCTAAGACTATATATTATGTACTATATATGTATAGTCAATCCTTCTACACGAGCGGTCTATGGGTCAACTACAAGCAGCCAGTGTACGGGACTGCGCGTACAATATAACAACGCGTTGAGGGTGTTGTTTGGGCTGCCTCGTTTTTGCAGCGCGTCGACTATGTTTGCTGAGGAGCACACTGATTGTTTTTATGCAATCATCCGTAAGCGAAACGCCTCGCTCGCTGCTCAGATGCGGGCATGGCACTACGAACGGCATCCTGGTGGCGTTGGTAAACAGGTGGGATTCACCATTGTTGAAGCAGTGCATAGGTTTTCATGCGATGGGCTCCCAGCCCCGGCGCATGCTAAAGTTAAATTATATGGATAAACTGTACTAACACTAAGCTAAGTTTATTGCTACTAACACCTATGGATATAATTTTTGAATCCGAAATAAATATATTTGTTTTGATTAGATATACGGTTTTGTTCGTAAAACGATATGGCAAAAATTTAATCACCAATGAGGAAACGGTCGGTGCTGTATCGTTTTGGTGCCGTTTCGGTAGTGTTTATGTTTACTCATTGGTCGGTAAGCACTCTGTATCGAAACGGTACCGCACTGCTTTCATTTAGAATTCCAAATTCAAATGAATTCTATTGGTACGAGAGCCCATGACCAAAATTTTTGCCTTATCGTTTTACGATCAAACTATTACTTATTGCTATTGCCATTGCTTATTGGTTATTCTAAAATTAAAAAGTCATAATTTCAGAAATTTTGCGCGTCGCATCTGACCTGACCGCATTTTTAAATATTATTATGTCAACCAAAAATACCGAACCTTTCATATCAATTTGTCTGATTATCAGAATGTAGTTTAATGATATATTTTAGGTACCGGAAACATCATTTTCAGAAACCAATAGCGTCACATGTACTCAGGAGACCATAGGAGAAAATTAAAATCCGTCTGAAAATCTTGTTTTCACGTGAACGTGAAAACGTGAACGTTGATGCGAATAAATATTTTTTTAGAAGAAAATATCAGCATCTTATGTGTTGAAACCATTTTGAACATGTTGAAAAATTTTAGTGATCGGTAACGTAGCATTCTGTCTGAAAACTGTTGGAATTAATGAAAAAGGTTGTCCAGATGTAAACACAAATTAAATCACACAAATTTAGTGTCTCACCTTACTAATCAGACAGATATTCGATACCTAGTAAGATTTTTTTTTATAAATCGTATTGCGGCGTGATTGTCGGATTCTTCCTCGGTGTCGTGAGGAATAAGAGCGTTACCAGCACCGCGCGGTTGCCGGGCGGCAACTTTCAGAATTTTAGCTGTTTTTTTGTGATATTGTGACTTGTTATTGTTTTTGTTTGTGTGCGTTCGTTGTCACCTGCTATCAGGATTATTTGTTTCTTGTAATTATATTGCTCACCATTATTCATATTCAATAAGAATATGGATGAAAATAAACCCCTCGACCCTCCTGATGATTTCTTTTCCACTCCCCCTTCCAGATTTTCCTCGTCGAACTAAGTCCCACATCCAAGCCATTAAGCCAGTTTACAGAGGTGGTCTGTAATCTGGAGTCCCAAAATCTACCTGGCCAGTTTAACATCCGTAAAATGTCCCGGTAATGAGGATGATGTTTCCAATCGTCCCACCAAACAACCGAGAACTCAAATAGGCCGTGTTAGGTACTCAGTCACAGATAAAGGACCTTATATAGTTCATGTTTCCCGGCAGGAAGCTCAACCTAATTCAGGAACTACCCTATACCCTGTTACATTTGGGCGCTTCTTAACAAATCAAAATTTCTCCAATATTATTGCAGTCAAGCGAATCGGTAGAAACCGTGTATCGGTTGAGTTTGCATCCCCTCAGCATGCAAATGCTTTCATGTCAAATAAAGTTTTAGGGACAAATTTATACGAGGCTGTAATTCCATCTTTTAATATAACCCGTATGGGTGTTGTGAGTGACATCCCTACTGACTTCTCGGAAGAGGAAGTCCTGACGTATTTAAAAGTTCCAGTAGGCTGTGGTCCAATTTAAAAGTTAGGCGTTTGAATAGGAAGGTTATCAAAGATGGTTTCATCACATTTGATACAAGATAGCTATTGTTTGTGTATATAGAGTTCCAAAAATTAATAATTGTAATATGTGCATGGACAAATTACATATCATTTTACAAGAACTTACTAAAAAGTCTTTTAAAAATATTGTCGTCGCAGGAGACTTTAACATAGATGTTCTAAGAAGATCTTATCAAGCAATAGATTTTGAATGTTTGCTATTAAATTACAATTTAAAATTGTCCGTCAATGAACCCACTAGACTCAAAAGTCAAACCTGTATAGACAACATTGCGCATAACTTTAATAGACCTTGTAAAACACAAATACTAGAATTTGCATTGTCAGATCATACAGCGCAATTAGTAAAGTTACCTGTGCAAAATTGTTTACCTATTAAACATTGGCGTATAAAGAAGCGTAATTATAGTGAAGAGAATATTGTAAAATTTAAAGATTGTCTACGTAATTTATCGTTTTCTTATATTTATGAAACGAGTGACCCGAACATAGCCTATAACGCTTTTATAGAAATACTCTTACTGTTCTACTGTTTGTGCTTTCCTAATGAAACTGTAACCATACACGCAACAAAACAGTCATCGTGGATATCACGTGGGATCAAAATATGCAGTAAAAAGAAACGGCAACTTTTGTGGATATACAGACGAATTCCTAACGAAACAAATAAAATAAAGTTGACCAAGTACTCAAAACTATTTAAAAAAATTACAAAGCTGACGAAATTTGCCCAAAATAGTTACAAAATAAAAACATCAGACAGCAAATCCAAGACCAGTTGGAAAATAATTAATGATTCAAAGCAAAACGTTCCTAGAAATCCTTTAACAAAAATAAAATATGAGAGTAACATTATAACAAATCCTCAAAAAATAGCGGATGCTTTTAATAGTTATTTTATTGACAAAGTTATCCCAATACCAGAATCAGGACATAAAGTTACCTCGCAAATTCGAATAAATAGCGAAAAATCTTTTTTCATGCCTCCCTGTCTACCACAGGACGTATTTAAAATAATCAACTCATTGAAAAATACAAACAGCGTTGGTCATGACGGAATATCAACAAAAATTCTCAAATCAGTTTCTGCAGAAATATGTGTGCATCTAAGTCATCTCATTAATTTAACCATAAGCACGGGCATCTTTCCAGATGATTTAAAAAAATCTATAGTTAAGCCATTGTTTAAAAAGGGAAATAAAGATGATATAGAAAATTACAGACCAATCTCGATTATAAGTGTTATCTCCAAAATTTATGAAAAATTTATATACAAAGAATTAAGCAAATATTTGGAAAAAAATAATCTATTAGTGACCGAGCAAAAAGGATTTAGAGCAAATAAAACTATTAATATGGCATTTTATGATTTTTTGTATAGAGTTATGGTAAATGTTGATAAGACCAACCCTGTTTGCACAATATTCTGTGACATGACCCAAGCGTTCGATTACGTTAGGCATGATGTTCTCTTAGATAAAATGGAGGCATACGGTGTTAGAGTCAATGTTCTAAAACTTTTTGAGTCATATTTAGACAACAGAAAGCAACTCACAGAAATATCCTCAATAAATACAAAAACTAAACGTGAAGAAATATTCCACTCACATGAACTTGTAATTAAATATGGAGTTCCTCAAGGCAGTGTGTTGGGCCCTCTACTATTTATATTGTATATAAATGACCTTCCTAAATATGTTGATCAACCTGTGACCCTTTTTGCTGACGATAGTACCATAACAATTCAATGCGATACTAAAGACAAATATAAAAGTGACATTAATAATTCTCTTATATCAATAATTAAATATTTGGATAATAATAATTTAAGGATTAATCTCAATAAAACTAATATTATGCATTTCAGTCAACGCTTACCAGCTTTATCTGATCTTAAGGTCCGATATAATGACAAAACCATTGAAGAAGTCAACACTGCTAAATTCCTCGGTGTAACTATTGACAAAAAGTTAAATTGGAAAGAACACGTTGAAATTTTAAGCAAAAAAATTAGTAACTCTTCTTATGCCCTACACAAATTAGTTCCTGTCCTTAACACTGACGCATTGCTAACTGCTTACCACGGCCTAGTTTCATCGCACCTAAGGTATGGAATTATCCTTTGGGGCAATTCGACTGACAAAGCCCAAAAACGGTGTATTAGGACGATGTTTAAATTAGATTTGACTGACAGTTGTAAACCGTATTTAATTAATTATAACATACTGACGTTACCGTCTCTGTACATATTCGAAGTTGTCATGTTTGTAAAGTGTAATCGGCAATTATTTCCACGCATGGCAGACAAAGTCATTCGCGTCAGACGCGATAACACTATGCTTTGCTCACATGGTTCCAAAACAGCATTAATGGGGAAAAGTATATTTTGCATGGCACCTTTAATATTTAATAAACTTCCTAAGGGATGGAGGGAACTAAGCGCACATATATTAAAAAAGCGGCTAAAATTATATCTAGTTGGGAAAGCATACTACAGTATTTTAGAATATTTAAATGAGAAAGTGTAGGTAATATTATGAATTTTAACAAATATTTACTGGCATATAATTTTGACATTTTATAATTAGAATTTGACAATTTCATTAAAATCTGTAATTTATTGTTTAAATTTAATTTTTAGGTTGTGTGAAAATTTAATAATGTTTTTAGCTTTGTTGAATGACTTTTCTGATTTATTTTATTTGTATGCCACAAAGGCCGAACATGACGGATCTTTCTTATTTATGAACAACCTGCATGCCTTGTATGTATACTCATGTTTACAAATAAATGACTTATCTTAT
This sequence comes from Xanthia togata, assembly GCA_963853775.1. Lineage (NCBI taxonomy): Eukaryota > Metazoa > Arthropoda > Insecta > Lepidoptera > Noctuidae > Xanthia > Xanthia togata. The sequence continues at coordinate 1,096,464 of OY970802.1, read as the reverse complement.
CTTATCTTATCTTGATGGCCAAGTTTTACCAAAAATAATTATTTGTTTTTATACCTCATTAACTGTATAACAGTATGTCTACCCCACCATTCAATGCCGCAAGTGTTGCCGATTTGATCATGTAGAATCTCTTTGTCATTCCAAACCCCGTTGCAGCAACTGTGGCAATGATCACCCCGGTGATGGTTGTAGCACTGCTGAGAGCGTATCTTTCTGTGTGTTGTGCTCTGGAAGTCACTTTGCAAATAGCAGGGCTTGTCCGGAGTTCAGCAGACAGACGACAATTAAAACAATCATGGCTGAGAAAGTAATGTCCTATTCAGAAGCTAGTAAAACTGTCCCAATTTCTACTCGTAGTTATGCAGACACTGCTAAATTACACTCAGTCATCCCGCAAAACTGTATTTCTTAAGCCAAAGACCCATGCTCCCCTTTCTCCTTCTTATGATAAAACAGCTCATCAGCAGCTCACTAGCTCTCCCCAATCTTCTCAGTCTAATGGATGTGCTCTCAATAGTCAACTAACAGAATCTCCTGAAAACTTGTCTTCAATAATTGAACTTCTCAGTAAACTCCTGTTAACTTTAATATTTTCATCGAATAAAACTCAATTACCGTCCAACGTTGCTTCTTCACTTATTAACTCACTTTCATCCCATAATAATGGCTCGGTTGGTGTTTCTTCATTGGATTGTGAGGAACGTGTGGCATAAGAAGCACGAGCTCACATTCCTTCTGAACAAATACAAACCTTTAGCTGGTTCCCTCGCTGAGACATGGCTAGTTCCAAGTCTTAGTTTCCGTGTACCTTCCTTTAATATTCTCAGATGCGACCGATCTGATGGCTATGGCGGGTCGGCTCGCTGCGTGAACAATCGTGTACCACTTGTGGCTGTATCTCTGCCCCCTCTTGGTGATGATATTAGTATTGTGGCCGGTAGGGTAGAGGGTATAACCCTCCTATCTGTTTATATTGCTCACCCTCATCAAAGTTCCCTCCCAATCTTAAAATGTACGTTGGAAAACTTAGATGGCCCTTTACTTGTTAAGGGGGATTTCAACTGCCACCACTTCAGGTGGGGTTCGGGGTTCTGAACGTTGCGACTCTTTTGGGGAAGGTTTAGATGAAATCATAGATGACTTTAAGGAATAAGGAGACTTTTTGAGGAATTTGACGTCAGGATATCATGGAACGGCCTTCCACAAGGCTCTGTTCTTAGTCCCTTACTGTACAACTTATATACAGCTGACATTGGTTCATGCCTTAATAATGATTGTTAAATCCTTCAGTACGTTGACGACTTGGCTTTATATATCACCAATAAATCAGTTAGCGACGCTGCATCATCTTTCTGCGTATCCCTGGACTATCTAAACCAATGGCTAAATTCACACGGTCTGAGTCTGTCTACCCCCAAAAGTGTTGTAGTTGTATTATCCCGCAGGAGGCTGATCCCTCGAGTATCAGTGAGCATCCAAGGGCATTGCAAACCGGTTTCTTCAAAAGTAAAATTTTTAGGCGTTTTTTTGGACTTCAAATTGAGTGGTTTGCATCACATAAATTATTTAGTGAATAGATGCGAGAGAACTATTCCCATATTAAAAGTACTCGCCGGAGTCTGGTGGGGTGCACATCCCTACACCATGAAACTGGTATACAACGCCTTAATCCGGAGTGTTCTGGACTACGGATCCTTATTTCTTTTAATTCCCCGCAACAAAGGTGCTTTGGCAAGGTTGGACAGAATTCAAGCTAAGTGTCTACGGATCATATCAGGATGTATGAAGTCATCACCAATTAACGCATTGCAAGTGGAGTGCGCAGAACCTCCGGTGGCCCTGAGAAGGCAGTATCTAGCATCCAGATTTTGGGCTAGAGTTATTAACAAATCCTCCCACCCTCTTGTCCAAAAGATTGGAATCATAAAGAAGTCCCTTTGTTTTTAAAATCCTTTTGTTTTTATCAAAATTTAGATTCTTCCATTATTCAGGTTCCGAAACTTCCTATCTTCAGTTTTGACTATGAAATTATTTGTTTTAAACCAGATATTTTCTATAATGTTAGCATCTCGAAAAAGTCTCCTCCGGCTGACTCTATCTTCAATGCGGTGGTTGGTGAGCATTGGTACAATTTTGAAAGATTTTTCACGGACGCCTCTAAATTATCCGCTGCCGCTGAATGCTGCAAATCGCAGAATGAGATTATGGCGATGCTGAAAGAGTTCACTACGACCCAAAAGGAAACTACGGCAAAAATCTTTCTAGTAGTATCGAGCATTAAGGAACAAATAACTGAAATTAAAACTACAAATGAATATCTAGTGCTACAACAAGCCGAAATGAGGTCAGAAATCGCTCTTTTAAAGGACTCGAATAATGTGATGACAACAAAATAAAACTATTAGAGACGGAGCTACAACAACTAAGAGCTAAAGAGAATTATACCTCTGATACAACACCAATGACTTCCATGTATGAAAACATTGTTACTGAAATCCAAGAACGGCGAATAAGAGAAAAAAACATTATAATTGTTGGCATACCCGAGCTACAAGGATCAAACTCTGATAAAAGACGTAATTACGACATAAACGAGGTAACAAAAATAGTAAAAACGCTCTCAGAAGATTGCCCCGGACCTGTCAAAACAATAAGATTAGGAAAATACTCTTCAAATAAAAATCGCCCGATTAAAGCTCACTTTCCATTAGACAGTGTAACTAAAAGCTTGCTACGGAACAAAGCAAAAATCAAATCAATCGAAACAATAAAAATCTACTCAGATCAGACCGTGCAACAACAAAACTATATGAAAAGCCTCAAAGAAGAATTACAAACCCGTGTAACGAACGGCGAATCTGACTTAAGCATAAAATATATTAAAGGGATTCCGAAGATAATGAAAACTCAACCAAAAAACTCCCAAGAATAAATCAATACCGCCATGGCGATACAGTCGAGACCTCTGGCAACATAACATACCAAATCACAGAAAACTACAATAGCTTATTCTCAAGTACAAAATCACTGAAATTATTCTATGCAAATGTCCGCAGCATAATAAAGCCTGGAAAACTAGATGAGTTAAAATGTATCATCACATCCCTGCTACATACAGTACATATAATCATTCTCACAGAAACGTGGATCAAATCAAATGATGAAGCACAAAGAGTAGAACTACCAAATTACTCCCATTATTACAGCTACAGATCTAAGTCCAGAGGTGGGGGAGTTTCTATATTTATCCACAATAATCTAAAGCACAACTTTGTGGAAGAAAAGTGTGACGACGACAACCACTTTCTGTGGGTCTACGACAAGCCAGAAAGAACGAACGTTACCAAATTTCTTGAAGACTATTCTACCTATCTACAGAATAAAAAACGTTGTATTACTTTTGGTGACTTTAACTTCAATGTCCTAAATAGAGATAAGAATACAAAAGAGTATTTAAATGTATTAAAAGGGGAAGGCTATAGTATTTTGAACAAAATCCACGAAAGGTATTGTACTCGCGAAGCAATGAATAGCAAAACAATACTGGATCATGTATCTACAAATGTAAAGGACAATGGAAATTGTTTCCGGTTGGCCATTGTCGAATCTGCAATGTCCGATCACAAACAAATTGTATTTGAAATAAAAAGATGCGAGCCTGAGCCTCCAAAGAAAATTCAGTATGAAGCAGTCAACTACTCACAATTATATAAAACTTTAGAAGAAACCAACTATGAAAATGCAAATAATGACTACACTTCATTTGAGAAATATTTAGAATCGAATATTAACAAAAATAAAACAACTAAAACTAAAATTCTAAATGCAAAAAAGACAGATTGGATTAATAAAGACCTGCTATTGGATATAAACAAAAGAAATGAAGAATGGAAAAAGATGAAAGAAAATCCTAAGGATGATAAAATTAAAAAATCTTTTATATGTGTTCGAAACAAAGCGTCAGAGAGAATTCAAACTACTAAGGGAAATTATTACCTAAAAGAGTTTACTAACTGTTCTAAAAATGTGGAAACTTATAAATAACCTCACCTGTAATAAAACAAAAGTTAGCTGTACTCCGGAAATACTTGATGGCCTTCCAATGGACAAAATGCAAGTATGTGAACATTTTAACACTTACTTTTCGACAATAGGCCCTAAATTGGCAAATGATATCCCTAATAAATACCATAATAACTTAACAAACACACTTCCACAAAATCATAGTCATAGTCAATTAATAGAGCTTACACCAACTACCGCTAGTGAAGTTGCAAAAATTATAGATGATCTTAAAGTCAATACTAGTGCTGGTTTAGACGGACTTAATGCAAAGACGATAAAATGTGTTAAAAAACTTATTAAGAACAATTTAGGGAAGTGCATAAATTCTTGTTTGCTGGATGGAACTTTCCCTAATAGTCTGAAAATTGCAAAAGTTACACCGATACATAAAGATGGCAGTAAATCAAATGTTGAAAACTATCGTCCTATTTGTGTACTCCCTATTATCTCAAAAATCTTTGAAAATTTTTTATTTATTCGATTACATGAATATTTAGTCTCTATAAATTTTCTTACCGATAAACAGTATGGTTTTCGGCCAAAATCGAACACCTTATCAGCTACTGTCGATCTCATCACCAAAATTAAAACCAACATAGATCGGAAACAACTGGCCTTGGGTCTGTTTATAGATCTGAAGAATTCGACACAGTTAGTCATGAACTGCTGCTAAAAAAGCTAAAGGCGATTGGTGTTACTGGAGCAGCATACAAAATCTTTTAATCATACCTGATAGATAGATTTCAAGTGGTAAAAATCGATGACTATCAAAGTAGCCCCCACCTGATTACATGTGGAGTTCCCCAAGGCTCTATTCTGGGGCCATTGCTGTTCTTGGTATATATAAATAATATTACAGACATTGGATTACGAGGTGATGTGTCACTCTATGCTGATGATACAAGTCTGTTTTATTTTGGTAATAAAATTGATACACTTATGGAACAGGCACAAGATGACTTGCATAGATTGTTTGACTGGTTCCAGTGCAATTTACTGACAGTTAATACTAATAAAACAAAGTACATAATATTTGCTGCTAAAAATAAAAAAATACAAACACAACACACTCTTAATATCAATGGTAAAATCCTAGAAAAATCTAAAGCAGAAAAATACCTTGGACTTGTACTGGATAGCGACTTGTCATGGAAAGCGCATATCAAGAAAATAAGAAATAAGCTCTCTTCCTTAACAGGCGCACTGCGCAGCATTGTTTGTTGTCTTCCACTACAAGTTTGCTATATGATTTATAACTCCATGGTGAAACCTCATTTGGATTACCTAATTGAAGTGTATGGTTGTACTTATAAATCCAACTTACAAATCCTACAAACAGCTCAAAATAAAATTATCAAAGTTCTTTTTAAATACAACTACCGAACACCTACACTAAAACTTTACAATAACACAAAGCTCATGAATATCTCTCAGATATATAGGTATAATACTTGTATACTTGTTCATAAAATTTTAAATAAAAACGTACACACACAAATAACTTTTACAAAACAATCACAAATAAAAAACAGATACAGAACTAGACAAGCAAATGACATAGCGCTACGGGCCCCTAGAACAAACTACGGCAGGAGTACTATTTTGTATCAAGGAGCACAGCTTTACAACAAATTGCCTCGGCATATAAAAGATCAAAAATCAATGTTTACATTTAAAAAATCTCTAAAGAAACACATTTTAGCGGATTTAAAACTTTAAGTTATCTTCGGGTAGTGCATTATTCTAACCAATTTTGTTGTGTAACCGTCGCGTCGCTAATGTATTCTAAGTAGAAATAAGTTTTTTCTCATATAGGTAAGTGAATGTAATTCTTTTTGAGAATAAAGTTCTTAAACCATTTATCAGATGCAAGTTGCACGGGTGCTGCGGTATACTACCAAAACTCCAAAATAGTTTTAAAATTCAAATGTACAAACTTCAGTGTTTACGGGTGAGTTCTTGGCCCTATTAGAGGCGTGTTTATTTATAGAGGCTCATAGAATTCGATTTGGTGTCATCTTTACAGACTCACTTAGCTGTTTACAAGCTTTGTAGCAGAATCCCTTTAAGAGTAAATTACATAGTCCAATTCTGCTTCAAATCAAAAAGTCTCTTTTCTCTTGTGCCAAGAATCACAAAATCGTTCACTTGGTTTGGATTCCAAGTCACTGTGGCATAAGAGGAAACGAATATGCATATAACGAATACTTATTTTTTTTCTCTCTTTCTACTTGTGTGCCTTTGCTTGTTGTGCCAAATAAATGTATTTTCTTTCTTTCTTTTTTCTTTAATATGTTGATGCTGTGGCTAAGGATGCTGTTACGTCCCAAGACGTTGACCTCAAATACTTCCAATGTCAGGGCTACGATTTGCTGAGCCTTCCCAAAAAGAGCTTGCTAACCTCATGGCAGGTGCAGTGGCAAAATTCAAGTAAACGGAAGGGTGCTTATTATCACGCACAGCCCAATGTGACTCCTAAGCCTTGGTTCTATCCCTATAAGAAAATATCCAAGAGCAATATCTATTCTTTGCCGTCTCCGTATAGGCCATTGCTGTTCTCCGGTTTTTCTTCACAAAATCCGGGTCAGAGACACATCGCTCTGCGAATGTGGGTTGGATGAAGGTACTTTGGAGCACATCTTTTTTAACTGTTCCAATAATAACCCAGCCCATGACTTTTATAGGCATCTCCCTAAATTAAAGATCCCTGTCCCAATTAACTTTCCATCCCTTCTAACACACTTTTCCCCAAAGCTCTTTGCGGCTTTGAGGTTTTTTATCCGTATCAATGACATCAAATTATGATGATTTTTGTGTGGTTTGTGATCATATATGTTCATACTTATAATATAACTAACAATATTTTTTATCTGTTTGTCTCAGGGTTCTAATAATACCCGTTAACAAGTTTCACACTAAATACAATTAGTACCCTTATTTTAATTTAGATTTTTAAACCATTTTTTTTTTGTTTCCCTCCTTCTCTTGCTCTCTCTTCGTTGTTTTCTCTTAACATATCTGACATTGGCAGAATTGTCCACATCAGCACCATTGCCATAAAGAAAAATAGAATAGAAAATTACGAAACCTATGTACATTTTTAATATCAGACTTATTGTGATGATACCGTCTGCCAATTTTTTTTTGTCATAGCAGAAATAGACTCTCATAAGACTGTGACATTTCTGACCGGTACTGCCCACCGAGTCGGGTTCAGAATGATCAAAACTAAATTACTCAATAAATGGGGTAACATTACAATCGGTGGACACAATTCGTGACCTGGGAGTCCACCTCGACTCTAAACTCACATTCGTCAAACACATTGACATTATCACTGCCAAAGCTACAAAAATGTCTGGCTTTATAAAAAGAATAAGATTTCCAGTCCATCTCTACCCTGAAGGTGCTCTTCAATACTCTGGTGAGAAGTCTTCTGGACTACGCATCTCCAGTTTGGAACCCTTCTTACCGTGTTCACGTAAACCGGATTGAACGGATCCAGAGAAGCTTCACCAGATATCTTCGTTTTAGAAGTCCTAGCTGTCCACGTGATTCTTGTTATGGTCATAGGCTAAATTATTTTAAAATGTTTTCACTTGTACACCGAAGAGACGTAACAGACCAAATCCTACTTTATAAGATCGTTAACGGTTTGCTAAATGTTCCTGATCTTTTGGCGGAACTAAATATAGCTGTACCTCGACAGATAACTACTAGATCTGGTCGCGACACCATTACCTTTGCCACAACTGCAAGTCGTACCAACCTTGGTAGCACCACACCCATGAACCGTCTAATGGGAAACTATAATAAGTTCGCTACACGAACCAATAGCATCGACATCTACTCTAACCCTTTGCGTCAATTTCGTACGAGACTTTTAACCAGCTCAGAGTCTCAAGACCTCTGTGCAACACGAGCCGCCTAATTATCTTTTAACATATTATAATTGTATCCACTTCCATTTACTTCTTTTTCAGTTTTATCTTATTTTGTTTTGTATTTTGTTAAATTGTTTTGTTAATTAAATGCTTCCTATCGTTTGTACTTGTGAACGATTATTATAGCTTTATTATGTAACTTGCAACCAACTCAACTAACGGTATTACATACGTCCTATAGTCATCACGTTCCATGCTAGTGCCACAGTGCTAGTGCTGTACACTTCTATAAGTGACGTATTCACTATACCTAAAACTTTAAGTGATTTTTGTTTATGTATGTTTTAGTGAGTAAGTCGTTGAAGTGCCTAATAAATAAATAAAAAAAAAATAAAACTAACGATTTTATACGGTTTTGGCCGTAAAACGACAGGTCATGGTTTTGGTTGTAGCCTCTCGGACTTACTATATAAGTTACTAGCTTTTGCCAGCGTGCATGTTTTAAATTATCCCTTGTATCCCCCCTGTATCCCGTGTGTGTGTTTATATATGTGTGTATGCTTTGCATGTGTTGTCCTGTCTGTATCCAGGTCATGGTCAACCCATATGCCAATTTTCATCCAAATCCAAAATGTCGTTTTTACGTGAAAGCGTTACAAACAAACAAACATAAAAACTCACTTTCGCATATATTATATTACATATATAATAATAAAAATAAGAAATCTGTGGCCCGACTGTCAAAATGACGGTCAAGAAAAATTTTCTCTGTGGTATTTTTTAGTATTTTTACACATTAACCATCCTAAAATGTTGTAAAATAAAATAAATCAGATCTTATGGCATCAAAACTGAAACATACAGACACTAACATCATGCAAAATGGACTATGATGACAATACACGGAGGATACAGAAATGCTGACGCGAAGTCGGGCACGGCATCTCACACAAAGACACACATATAACATCTTCGGGTTCGTCGCTCAGCTCCGCCTCGCAGTAGTCCAGTGATACCGGCCGCTGCAGTTGCGTCGAGCTCGAGCGACGAATACTTTTCGCCGCCGACGACACCACCACCAGCACGTCGGCGCGGAAGAGGCCGACCACCGGCCAGCTTAGGACTTCGAGGCCCACCGGCCTCTGATAGGGTCCCCGCTCCCGGTGGAATGAGCAGCGCATGAGGTGGACACAAACTGTCAAAGAAAATGTCATGCGCGCATACTTTGGGGCTACAGAGGGGGGAAGTAACTTGACTCTGTACCGTGGTCGGATGCTCTCTCTGTTTCAGGTGCTTGAACCAGCTGTCAACGTGTCGGCCCAACGACTGTCGGATCAGGTGCGGGTCATCCAGCGTAACCATATGCTGGATGACGCCGTACTTGAACGACTACGCTTTGAACGCTACGCGTGTTGCGGGTTCGATTCCCGCACGGAACAAATATTTGTATGACCTACAAGTAGTTGTTCCGGGTCTGGCTGTTTGTGTATGTGAGTTTAAATGTTTGTAAACGCACCCACAATACAGGAGAAATTCCTAGTGTGGGGTAACATAAAAAAAAAACAAAAAAAAAAAAAAAAAACCAACTGAGTAACCGTGAATAACCGTGTTACGCCTACTTCGCCACTAGTCACGGTGCAAATTCATCCAGTGCTTCACCGCGACCCAACCACGTTGATGAAGAGGATGATGACGGGGTTATATCCGTGAGTTCCCAATTGCACGTTTGAGGAGCGCTTTGGAGGATGCTTACCATGAGTACCGCTCCACTCCACCTGAACTTAGACCACGTTTACCTCGTTTGCCCATGCACAAGAAAAACAAGGCGCTGGTGTGCACTCTAGACTCGTTGCTGTCAAATTGTTTTGACGGCAGCAAAGACCTCGCCGATACCCACTCGATCTTGTACTGTGCAGCTGTAGCGGCATGTCGTGTAGCTTATGTTAAATTTCCGAACAGTGACTGAGCTGCACGACCAAAACCAGCTGTACCAGCTTGTCAGTGCAGGATTGAGCGTTGACTCGGTGAGGCTAGAGTGCTCATCGGCAAGCTAATCTGTTACTATAATACCAGTAATGGGGGCACTTACCATCAGCCCCCAAGATGTAGCTCGTGCAGTCCGTCCGTTGCCTAACTGGAAATCTCCAGGGCCGGATGGGCTGCACAACTTTTGGATAAAATGGTTCCAAAGGTCGCACGCCCGATTGGCATCCCAGATCCAGTCAGCCTTAGAGTCAGGGTCGCTGCCCCAGTTCCTAACGACAGGAATAACCCACCTGCTCCATAAATCAGGTAGTACTGCGGAACCCAAAAATTATAGACCGATCACTTGTCTACCGACGGTCTATAAAGTTTTTACATCCATTTTGAGAGTTATAATTAACGAACATATAGACACCAACAGCATCATGTCTGCCTCTCAAAATGGATGTAGGATCAGGTCCCGCGGTACTAAGGAGCTGCTCCTCATCGATATGGCCATTAGCCAGCAGGTTCGTCGTTCCCGAAAGGATCTGTCGACATGTTGGATAGATTATAAGAAGGCCTATGACTGGGTGCCACATACATGGCTCATGAGGGTGCTGGAGTTGTATAAAGTAGATACAAGTCTACGCACCTTCCTGATGTCATGTATTGGGCAATGGAGGACGGTTCTTCGCTATCCAGGATGCCGACATATCCAGGGGAATAGAGAGCCGATAAGGATCGAGCGAGGTATATTTCAGGGCGACAGCCTGAGTCCACTCTGGTTCTGCTTGGCCTTGAATCCTCTAAGCACACTGCTGGAGAATTCGGTTCAGGGTCAGGTTATATCTCACCTCCTTTACATGGATGACTTGAAACTCTTTGCCCCCAACAAGTTGCAACTAATGGAGCTACTGAAGGTAACTGAAACTTTCAGCAGCGCCATCAGGATCGAATTTGGTGTGGACAAATGTGCGGTGATGCATGTAAAGCGTGGGGGGATTGTGGAATCCGTGGGAACCCAACTCTCGGATTCCATATACCTAAGATCCCTCTCCTCAATCGAAACCTACAAGTATTTGGGTATGTCGGAAGCGTTACGTATCAACGTTACTGACATGAAGCAATCGCTGAGGAAGCGCTTCTTTGGCCGCCTGAATAAAGTATTAAATAGTCTTTTATCAGACGGAAACAAGGTGCGCGCCTTCAACGGTTGGGTTATGCCAGTTTTGATGTACTCTTTCGGCATACTCAAATTGACTCAGACGGAACTCGACGCCCTGGATAGGAGGGTCCGCACACTGCTGACCGCAAATCGGATGCATCACCCACGAGCATCGGTGATGAGACTGTGTAACCCACGGAAGTGCGGAGGTCGAGGCTTGTTAAATGCTAAGACCCTGCACACTCGTGAGGTATGCAGTCTCAGGGAATACTTCCTAGAAGTCGACGTGGGGATGCACCGAGATGTGGTCTCAGTGGACAAGGGCCTTACCCCGCTATCCTTGGCTCACGGGAACTAGCGCAAACCTATAGTATTAGATACCAATGACCGCAAGGAGGTATGGCAGAGCAAAGAGCTTCACGGACGCTTTTACCGGGCCTTACATGGGCCCAATGTAGACCTGTTAGCGTCTGTATCCTGGTTGCGATTCGGTGATTTCTTTAGGGAAACCAAAGGTTTTGTCTTTGCGATTATGGACGAAGTTATGATAACGAATAACTACCGGAAATATTGTGAAGGAAGGCACGGTTGACATCTGTCGGGCATGCCACCGTCCGGGGGAATCAATTCGACATATTATTTCTGGCTGTTCTCGTCTGGCTAACGGAGACTACTTGCATAGGCATAACCTTATAGCCAGGATTATCCACCAGCAACTTGCTCTGAAATACAGTCTTGTGGAATCGGAAGTACCTACCGTACTATAGGTATGTGCCCGACCCAGTTCTCGAAAATGGCAATATCACGATCGATCTATCATCACTGACAGGGCTATTGTTGCCAATAAGCCAGACATAGTGGTGATAGATCGATTAGAGCGTCGCACAATGATTATTGATATAGCGGTCCCGCATGACGAGAACCTTGTGAAAGCTGAAAAAGATAAGCAGATTAAGTATCTTGACCTGGCTCGCGAGGTTGTCGACATGTGGGATTTGGATACAGCAGTCATTGTGCCGATAGTCGTGACCCTCTCGTGGCTCTCGTTAGGCAGCTGGATCAAGGGCTTGATCCAGAAAGCGGTACTTCTGGACACGGCGCGTATAGTCAGGAGATTCCTCTCTCAGGAGCCCTGACCACCGGTAGCTTGGACCCTGTTCCCGATACCGGTGGGCTACTATTTTTTTATATTTTTAAATGTTTTTGTTTTTTTTTGTTTTTGTAAAAATATTTAAAAATGTAAATTGTATGTTTATATATTAAATAAAGGAAATAATAATAATATTTATTCATAAACTTACAAGGCATAAAAATTTGTACAGTTTTGCTTAAATGTAAATTATATTCCTAAGACTTACGTGCCTGAACTAGGTAATCCTGTGTTTCAGGCGGGAAGAGCTTAAATAGACTTATAAAATAAATAAATAATCAAAAGGGTGACAATAGATCACTAATTATAAGTTTAGTAGTATAACTCTTAATTTCTAAGATAAATACTTAACGTAGGTGAAAATTGTACATAAATATTCACTGTAGCACAGTTAGTCAATTCTCTGTATCTTCGTAAGACATACTTTGGAGAGCATCCTTGAGGATCCTCTTACAATTTGTGTAGTTCAGGGAATAAATGTTTGCTTTCGAGTTTAGTCTATTATAGAGAAGAGGACCGAGGTACAGGTAAAATTTGGATACAAAAGCATGTTTTGTTGTATTTTGTGGACAAAATATACCTTTACGTCTTTTATTAGCATATGCAGTGCAGTAGGGAAGAGCTGTGTGTTGTTTTAATACAATACCCATATATAACGCGCTCGGTATGCTTTCGGTACCGATGCAGTAAAACGTGACGTCACGCGGTACCGAAACGATCCTGCACCGCAGACGTACCGACGAGTGAGGAAAGGGCTTTAAGGTACGGAATTAATTATTACATAATTATGTCTATAGATTATCGGTACTATGAATTAATTAATTAATTTAATTTCATAGCTACAAATATTCAATAATTTCCTTATGTACACAATAGGCATACACAAATTAGCTGTTTGCTCAAAGGAGTATTTTAAAGTGTGTTTGTATATAAGCATTTGATTTAGCAAACACATTCGTTTGTTCACCAAACAGCCGAGGTTGTTTAAACATCGCTGTGTTGGCACAAAGTGACGCACTGTCAGCTATGAGTTAAACTAAGTTGTTTCATCTTGTTTCTATGTGATTAAAATAAAACTATAGGTTTGACCCAAAGTTAAAAAGTGATGAAGACAGTGACACAAGCGGGATAAATTAAGATAAGATAATATATAGCGGGAATGAAATTGAAATTCAATGCTTACTGAAGTCCAATGTTTTAAGAAATACTATGTTTTGTAACTTAGGCCGACAAACAATCAATCAATTGTCACATAACCATTTAATTCACTGCTAAACACATCTTCTGTAGTCGATCCGAAGTCAGCGGCTACAGTACAAGGTTACACTGAGCTCTCAATCTCCTATATCTACAGTTTAATTCGATAAACCAACAGCTAACAACCATGTGTTATGTAGCTATTTATTTGTTGCAAATGCAAATGCAAATTCATAAAGTCATCCAGAAGTTTGCACTAATAAACTGTTAATTATTATTATGAACTCCTCTACTCGTATCTTTCATAACTTCAGCGCAATAAAAGCTCACATTTATATGAAAAAGTGAATTGTTTATTATTATTGTCCAAGTTTTGAAAGTTTGCGGTGGACGTGTGAATGTTTGGGTTTCAAAGAGAAAGGACATCTAATTCAGTGACGCAACGCAACGCGTTGTGACATCGTTTGATATTGGCATTGATGATAGCGCAAGAGACTCTCTTCAATGTCAAATGCTTTGAAGATGGCTTCAAGAGGTTAATAGTCAAGTTGGTAGATGCGCAGTGAAGTCCACATGAGGTCTAAAATCGAATATGTAGGTGCAAAGTACCAACGACAAAAGCAGACACTTCTTTTGATTTAACAAGGCTCTTTTATTCTTGGAAGATCTTCTTTAAGTGATTTGAGAGTAGAGTTTTTAAAATTCAATGGTATTATTAAATATATAGACACCTAAGCATATTTAAATAATTTTAATCTACATTATATAATAAATTATTTTTATTATGGCTCAACATGGGAAAGCCCAGTCGTAAGCGACATTAATGCGTCGTATTTTATAATACAGATGAACTAAATGTCATAAAGTTTTTAGCTATATTTATTTCGTTAAGTCCGCTTTGAGCCTTAAAGCCTCGTGTAGGTACTTACGTGACTAAGAGAAAATTTTAAGTTCTAGCAACAATTTAGTCAGGCGCCGTGGAGCAATTGAACATTTATGTTCAGCATAATAATGCCTTTGAACACGTCAATGTTGGTAAAGTTTTTGCAAGGCATGGGCGCGGGGTGGCAGCAGGAGCGGGCTCAGAAACATAATTCACAACTAAACAAGTCCAGAAAATAAAATAATTTAATTGTGACGAAAAGTGTGTATTCACATTACATTCATTCGTTGGAATAGTATAGTTATTGTCGTCATATTGTTGTGACGTCAATGCCTATACACGGTATGAGCGACAGCGATAGCGAGCAAACAATATCAGACACATCGAATAGAATAGACGCATTTTAGTCAAAATAATAATAATTTTGTTTCTTGTAAGGTATAAAGTAATTAAATACATACCTACATTTAAAATAAGTGCATTGCATAAATTGAAGATCCCATTTACTTAGGCAGTGTGCCACCCGCTGTCGCCCGCGCTTGTCGCGCTTGATGCTGTTGTGACGTGTGAAGAGGGCACGGTTACTCAAGCATTATTGCGCAGACGCAAGCGACCTCTGCCCTCCTCGCCAGCTCGCTCTCTTTGTGAGCACTATCTTACTTTGTAGATACATTATACTACCTCGCAAGTTTTGGTAATTACGACATATTTTTCTTTTGAATTACTAGCTTTTTAAAGCAGTTTTTTTTTATGATTTCCAAGGGTGTATTATGATCGGGAGATGAGTAAGACTGATGATGTAAGATGATTGATAAGATGATTTAACCATTCAGTCGTTGTCTATTTTTATGAAGTCTGTAGTGGGATACTACGGACTTTATAAAAATACTCCTGGAAAAAGGCCCCATTTGTCTTTTAATCAAAGTAGTGCCACTTTTGTTTGTTTATTGAATTTCGCAAAACCACAAACTGTTTAAAATGCAAAAATATCTGACGTAACATTTTACAATTTGAATGAAAATCTCGCAACATAAAATTATGAATAATTTAAATATTATTTTCGTTGCCACAATGTCATGTTAATATAGGTAGACGTGAATTCTGTGCAGGTCTAAATCTGTGCTCATCACCCTTGGCAGGATAGCGTGATGGTGAAGACAAGTCATTATTAGTGATTGTCTAGCGGCGTCTGCTCAAACAAGTCCCTGGAACTGAACACGATCACAAACTTCTAATATTATTAGTTCAGGTATATTATTAGTGTGGTATAATAATGTTAGTTCAGTTGTTACTGTGACATCGCAAATAGGGGGTAAATGCGTTACACACTAACAATTGGAATACCTTTAATTTTGACAGCTCGACAACATTCATTTCGTTCGACAACACTTTTACGACAACAATTTTTCAAACATATGAAGCAATGGATTAGGAATATTCTTCAAAATCTTTTAGATTGTGAAAGGAAGTGTGTTACGCAATTGGGGTGCTGAACACTCAGTCTGAAACAGGACAGACAGAAGATTGTGCGACATCATTTTATATAGTTACAAACGCTTGACTTTAGAAACTGCAAGAAATCTGAAAAGATTGCAAATATAATAACTAACATTATTACGGAAGCCTCAAATTCAGCTGCTGTCTGTAATTGCGTTATAAAGTATTCAGTTATAAGTATTGTGCTTACGACAGGTGGGTTGCGAATGCATCACTGCATTGTCGTTGCGCCATCCAGCATCCACGGTTGCACAGATTAGAGGATCTCTGTGTGGTGAGTTAATTATAGAGTACTTGTTAATTCATTGCATGTCTGGACCGCAATCATGGCGTTGAATATAACAATGTTTTCTAGGTAATATAAAATATAGGCACATTGTTATAGTCACTTATTGCACCATTTATTGTGCCAACTTGAAGTTCTAATAATTTTGAAACCTACTGGTCCTACATGGAGTTCTTTGTGTCTTTTGTATGTTGATCACGTTGAATAAAAATCATTGGCGTTGTTCCAATGGATTGCAGCCTGCGATTTCAAATTTATTTATCAAAGCCTTTTCTTTTACTTTTAAGAAATCAGTTGATATTCTTTCAATCCTTAGGGTCTTAGGGTTTTATAATATAAGAAACATTATACATTATCAATCTTTTAGCAATAATGCATGTTTTCCATGTATTTTTGCCTTCTCAATCTTACTTCTATGGATTTAAAAGTAATATGATAAAATATGAGTATGAGTCATCGTCGTCATCATTTCAGCCAAAAGACGTCCACAGCTGGACACAGGCCTCCCCAAGCACCGCCACTTCGACCGATTCTGTGCCTCCCGCATCCAGCAGGAATCCGCTGGATGAGTCATCATCTGCCTTTTCCCAACTATATTGGGGTCGGCTTCCAGTCTAACCGGATGCAGCTGAATACCAGTATTTTACATGGAGCGACTGCCTATCTGACCTCCACAACCCAGTAACTGGGTAATACGATACCCCTTGGTAAGACTGGTTATCAGATTTTCGGGCTTCTGACGACCCGTAACGACTGTCAAAGATCCACGAATGACAGCCGGGACCAACGGCTTAACGTGCTTTCGGATGAGTATGAATTTATATAATAAAAAGACTAATTTCTTTTGTAATTCCATCCTTTTTAATGTTAACCGTATCGAGGTGCGATATACGCCTGCCTTCAGACGTTGGTGCAACGTTTAATAAATAAAGTAAGTATCACTTTCACATTTCCATAAACAAGTATATGTACGGATTTTATTACAATGCAAGGATTACACAGAATCATCGATGAGATAATCAATGGACTGGTAGGTATCTGGTACAGCTATCAGCTGATTAAAATATGAAGTAAAATTACCATAACTTGAGGAATTTTGACGACCCGGAAAATATTGAACTGAATTAAGAAATCACAATTTAATAATTACATGTTAATGTAAGTGTAATGCATGCCCATATTAATATTTGGTAACTTGAAATTCCATGTATACTCGTACCCAAATATGTTTTTCCTCAAGCTTCGTGTAAAGGTCTAAGCTAGCTTATAATATAGTTTATAATAAAATGTTTGGTTTCCTTTTATTATAAACTTTTCGCTGTGATCTAATATCGAAATTGCGATCAAGACTTGATCCCATTAAGCAGATTAACTAGCCCAGCTAACGTTCACATTAAATTAAATAAGTTACGTAAGTATGGTAATAAACTCGACGTGAGCAAAGTCACGCGAACTACTCTGCTTGGTGTGTACGAAGTTGCACAAAAGTTGAGCACAATAGCGGCGCGCACGCATGCGTGGGGTGCGTGCGAGTTGCGCCGAATCCGTTACGATCGAGCGAATAATTCCGAATAGACCTAATGTTATTCGGGTTATGTAAGATATCCGTGGGGTCAGAATAATAAACAAGCGCGTGAACCGGCCAGAATGATCGTTATTTTGTATCGATAGGCCAACTTATTTTTATAACGGCGCCAATAATGTTGACGTTCCAAAGTTTAAGGTGGTGTTAATTTTGCAAGAGTTATTTTTAAAGGAAATCTTTTTTCATAGATGAGACCCTATCAGATATGGTCACACTAAATGTCTCAATTTTATGATATATGTCCTACACAATGTATTGGCATATTCGTTATTATTATTACAATAATCTTTTATAAGTATTTCAGTATAGATACATACACAAATTGCAGTATAAAACGAATTATTTGTTATTAATATTATTATCTTACACTAACTTATTTTACATAACACACACGCACATTGCAGTATAAAACTGATTTACATCT
This sequence comes from Xanthia togata, assembly GCA_963853775.1. Classification (NCBI taxonomy): domain Eukaryota; kingdom Metazoa; phylum Arthropoda; class Insecta; order Lepidoptera; family Noctuidae; genus Xanthia; species Xanthia togata. The sequence continues at coordinate 1,078,363 of OY970802.1, read as the reverse complement.
CATCATCAGCTCACACGTCAGGTCCAGTTGACAACCAGCGTCAGGCACTAGTTGTCTGGCATTTTCGCTGAACTGTGCCTATTTGGCGCAGCCGCGAGCCACTTTCCTGATAAATTATTATTTTACACTTTTTATTTGTTTCCTTTTTTAATTAATTTATATATTTTTACTTTTTTTCTTTTCAGATTGGATTTGATCATCTTAATTTGTTCCGAGTTTTTGTAGACCAGCTTTATAGACCATTCAATTCAGAAAATATTATATTATTATGTTGAACAGTTTTGAAATAAGTATTGTTAATTGTTGAGTTTAGTATTGAATAGAATAGAATACTCTTTGTTATGTACACCATACGAATTACAGATTGATTGATGCTCTAGAAGGGTTTCTTTCTTCATAATTTCTCTTCCTGAATGTGTAGTTACGAAATTTCACAATTCCGTCAGCACCGTTGGTACGCGTGTAGGGAAGTAATTGTTAGTCTCATCAAAATTAATAACTTTTGTCGCACAGCGCCAACTCCGAGAAACATTTGCCTTTGTTACGACAAAGCTAAATGCGGAATGGTAGGTACATGGAGGAGACGGGAACTTCAAACATGACGAAGAGTTTCGTAATCTTATCTGATTACTGCATGTTCTGATGTCTGTTAACGGTTTGTTTTGTTTAAGAGCTGATTTTTATTTGAGGAATGTATGTAAATATGTCAGTGTCATATTAAACATGACAGTTTTCTCCTGAATCAGCCCTAAATGTAGCGCTTGTTAAAACGCTTGTAAAAGATGAAAGAATTTTCAACAGCAAGAAACTAATGCGAAATTGCCATAGGAGATCATATTAACAAAAGATTTCTATTTTATACTCAGATGACCTAGCTTTTACAAATATCTATATAACGGAAATATAGAAATCTCAAACCAGTCTTGCAAATGCTTTGAGACTTCCTTAAATCGGCCATCTTTGAATAAAAACTATGAACGAAATGTTGATCATATTTTAATAAAGTATTTGCATATTGAATGTAGCCTAAGATACAGACAAATATAAATCATTAGAAAAATAAGGTAAACCAACAAAACAACAGCAAGTATCGCTGGTTATGATATAATCGCGACACTCGATAGCTTCCGAGGCAGGAAGCTCGCCGCAAGAACAACTGGCTCAACCAGCAGTAGGGCTGCTGGTAATAGAACTAATCTATATTCCTTATATTTTTCTTAAACGATGTCTTGGAAAATATCTTGCAAAACCATCATATACTTTCATGGGAAACCACTTTGGAGAATACCAGAACATATGATACATTTTTTTTAAGTTGATCGACCTTTTCAAAGTCCTTCTTGAAAAATATTTCGAATTAGCGACTGCAAAACGACTCAAAACAAATGCTGGAGTTCTGGCAACCCTGGTTTAGGCGGTTAGTATGAGGCAAAGTCGTTACATAAATGCACATTCGTGTTTATTACATAAGCAATGAACATTAATATCAATAGAAATAAAATAACTGTGGAATGCACTTACAATATATGGCAATACTAATAATAGCGGCTCTGATGAAAAGGAAAATAGAAGGGAAAAAAAGATATTCATCATAACTACAATTCGGGAGAGGATATTGAAAGCAGGTAATTTATGGTAATCGACCAAAAGAACACCGTGGTTTCCCGTAAGGCGACTCAGGTTGTGTAAGGTGAGTAGTACATCCGTACTGATAACATGGTATTACGAACACCTGGTTTCCCGATAGGTTGTACACAAAGACTATAAAACTCTATGGTTGTACAGGTCAAGCGATAGTCTGAAATATTGATAAGGAAGTGACTTACTTGTTTGATTTAATAACTTAATGATGTTTTATAGTTACTTTTCTGCAATCTATGGTCGACTTCTATAACTTATAGTTATATCTCTTCAACGATCTATGGTCGGCTTCTATAATTTATGAACGCACGATATTGTAGGTTGCTCGTCCGTGGGAGGTGTTAAGCTCTAAATAACACCAATATAACTCTAAACCGCCTAAACTTATCAACGCCAATTTGTATTTATTGGAATCCATTAATATTTACTGTTATCTAAGTAGCAGCGTTAACGATGTAACGATTGCCCAGTAAACCTTTCTAAATGTATAAACATCTGTTTCGCTTAGGACGCAACATATATACATAAAACATTAGATTCCGAAAGGTTATAAACAACTACCTCTTTGGTCATAGTTACAAGCCTATTGGGATGAGTTTTTAGCCCTTCATTGATTTCCAAATCCAGAAAAATAGGTATTAATAGTTTCTTTCTGTGTTGTTTTATCTATTATGTTATAATTTATTTTGACATTAAAGCGAATTTATCTGATAACACAGCTGCCATTATCGATAAAGTGAGTATGACTCACTATTAGTGATCATGAACGTGTTAGTTATATAACCACTAATTCTTCTAAGCCCCATGATCCCATCATTTCAGAAGATCCCTATAATCTTCTTAGCCATCACATATTTACTACCGGCTTTGAAGCTGATTGGTCCAAAGTTGATGAACTTTCTATATTTAATGGATACTAAATATCTAAAGTGATTGGAATAGATCGTGATCCGGATGTTACTTCGAGTTTTGATTTTTTTCTGCGTCAATGCTTTAATTCTGAATGTTGGCTTAATCCTCTGACATATTGGGGCCACTGAAACAGCGGTGGGATAAACAAGAGCGATTTTTTTTATATAACGCGGGTTTCGCTTGATGTATCTGATACAAATGAACGAACTGTGTGTTATTTTATGTAAGCTCATTTTAGTTTCATCTTAAGACGTTTAATTGCTTTTATCACAATCGTTTCAATATCAGATTTATTTCTTCGCCCAATGCTGGAAAAGGAAGTCTTTTTCCAGTATTGGTATACCAATACGATCTTATTGAAGACGACTCTTAAGCCGTATATCTGTTAATATAATAGAAGTTACCAAATGCGTTTCTAAGGGTTCCATTCTAGGCCCACTTCCGTTAGCTAAGCTTTTCTGCATATTAACAGTGACAATGGTTGCATCACACTTATCGAGTATTTTAAGCATTTAATCACAATAATATCGCTGCTTCGGTCATAAAATATAATAACAAATTGATGAGCTTATCTCGTGGCCACGCATAGATCGTCAGGATGGTTGCGCAGGCGCTCCTCGTGGTGAAAGTTGTGCGCGGGGAGGGGGCGCCTATATCAGGCTGCGTATGCTCGCGCGCACCACTCCGCAACCTCACAGGTGAGATATGGACACTTGTACCATAAGTTACAGGGTACAGAAGGCCATACAAGTCGCGGTACCAAGCTCACGCACCAGATCAAAGCAATATCGTGCGCAAACGCAACTTTGTTGTGTTCCCCAGTGTTCCCAGATCGTTCTGTTTTGTAAATAGCAATTTCTCAGTGAGATTCTTATAGTTGTAAGCCTTCTGTACCTTATTATTTAGTGCTAAATAGGACGACAAACCCTTCACTAGTGAAATGTGTTGATAAAGTGGTAAAAGTGTGTGTTGAACTGATTAGCGGCTTTCGCGGCGCACGCGTTGATACGCATCTCGTCCGCGTTTATATTTAACTAAGATTTAGGAAGAGATCTGTGATTCTAGAACTATCTCATGTACTATTTAATTCATATTTCATGTGTATATAATATTTAGGTTCGTGTTGTAGGATAAATGAGATCGTAGACTGATAGTTCATCAAAGCTCATCTAGCTTCGCCGACGGGGCTTGTTTACCAAAAGCACATGTATTTTTTCTTTTTCAATCCTCTATTTAGTGCGTAGTAACAAAAATTATACACACACACACATATATTAGATTACATTTTGTTTATTATTATTACTTTCGAAAATGTTTTAAAGATTTAATTATGAAAACTTAAGCTTATTTTTTTTATTATGTTCCACAGTTTTTTGACGTGTCGCAAGCGAAGTTCTCTTCCCCTTCACAATGAAATCCGTGGTATTGTGCTTGCTGGTAGTGGTGGCAGCCGTGACCGCGGCGCCGCAGCGGGAGGGAGTGGCCTACTCGAGGGAGGCCATCAAGCAGGCCCAGAGCACACACCTCATCCCCAAGGATGCAGAGATCCAGAAGGTAAGGAAGTTCTTATAACGGCGTAGGAGGATAGTAGATATCGAAAGTATTATCAGATGAGGTGAAAGATTGAGATAATTGATAGAAAAACATTCAGGATGTAAGACTCCACTATTGCACAGTTTGAACGTTTTGGTTTGGTTCGGGCGTGCCGGGGGACTATCTTATGTAATTTTGACGTTCGAAAAGTGCTGATTCTCAGCCTAGTTTGAATAAATGACTTTTGAATTTTGAAGTCTTTCGATAATTTAGTGTTAGCATATATTTCAGGCTGGAATCCTTTTAATTTTTGAAGATATTGCAAATTAGTTTGATACATAACTAGTAGGTAATTTATTCTAATTAATATTTGGAGATGTTTTTTGCTAATTCTAATTAGATATTTACATTCTAATGTATATTCACAAGATGGGCAATTAATGCTGGAAGCTAAAATTCTATGAAGTGTTACTAAGTTGTAAACTAAACTTAAGTATATAAAGCACAGCGCCACTTATACATGCGCGAGCGCATACAAACAATTGTGCTAAGCATCTCATTTACAACACTAAGACATTTTCCACGTTGTTGGATGACTTCCTCGTCAATCATTATTCATTAGTTTCTGACTGCGGAAGCTGAGGCTTTGGAAATAAGATAATATGATATTTAAGTTAGCTTCGTCATTTCCTCTAACAGGATTAATAGTCTCCAGGACCTCAAAAAGCCCGGCAATGGCTCGCTATATCAATATCAATAGGACAGTCATGGCATTTTAATATTTATATTCTCCAGCGTGCTTAATTATGATTTTTCACCACCAGGTACAAGAAGGTATCGAGCTGGCGGCGTACGAGTCCATCCCTGTGAACCAGAGGATCAACCTGTACGAGATCCTGGGTGACCAGGTGCCCTCCGAGGTTATCAACAACCTGCAGGGACAGATCGACCAGATCGGCCACCACTAATACCTTAGAAACTGTGCTTCATGTAGACGCCAGTAGCGGATGGAACAATCTAGCTAGAAAATGTGCGGAGAAATTAATGAGCAGACAGTATTACAGATTAGATTAGTGTTGTTTTTCAAAAGGTCGCTTACAAATCGGCGATTATGGATGATAATGTATGTCGGCTCGGCTCTGTCGCCACACGAGGCGCTTGCGCAGCCTACCCTGTTGCAACTGCTACTGGCCCCACTGAAGACACCGTCGAGTTATATTTTAATTTATTGGTGACGCAAGTCGAGTACGAGACAGTGAATGTGATATTGTGCAACATCACCGTTTTATACGTTTGTACATAAATAATGTTAAAAAATAAATTGGTCGTGCGATGTCCAACCGACTTGTTTTGTTTTACGTAACCCGTAGAGACAATGCCGTGACGCGGATGTGATCCGTATCTCGGTTACATAAGGTAGAAGATCGTGTGACATCACGCCCCTTGCTTTATCGCGGTGAATGATATAATGTATGATTATGTACTGAATATTCATAGACTTTCATCTAGGTGAGCGTTTAGATCGGATCTCAATTCGGTCCGGCGCAAACAGATCCGACGATAACATTATGGTAATAGGAGTCAGAATACCCAAATAATAAATTATGGCGTGAGTTCCTGCTGAGTCTGTGATGTCACGACACTTCTCAAGGTCAATATATTCATAATGGCCAAATATTCGCACGAATATCATAAAGCAAGTTCATTACTCTAATATAATCTCGCAAGAATTTGGTAAGGATGTGTCTAGTAGGAACTACTTAATCAAAATTAAACAATCACACACACGTCAAATCGAGACCGTTGTTATTTGGGTTTTTGGAATACGGTTGTGAAAGCATCCGCAGGGTACTTAATCACGCCAAATCTATCAAATATCCGAAAATAGGAGCAATATATCACAATAATTTCATGCTTTGTTTAAGCTGTAAGTACAATGTATTGCTTGTCCATCAACTCAGCCAGCCAGCGTCTGCTTGACCTACGTCTCGAATTAGCTCGAGCGACCCACCAGAGGAGCCGGACAGGTGGCAATCGCTTTAAGTACCTATGTGTTTCGTATTTCTACAACGACTTTCAGCAGGAAGGACATAATAAGCGTTAAGCGTAATAAGCGCTTATGTCAATCCAATACATTTTTGTCCTATCCTTCATCGTTATCGCTGATAGAATGTCACTTTGTCTCTACCCTCAGGTTTATCGTATGCTGCATCCGGTCTATGCTAGCAGATTTCTTTAGGCTGTTATTCTTGTCAAGCATGATAACCGACACTTGAGTCGTATGTTTGTTAATGCCCATATACAATGGGTCTAGCAACTGAACACTTGTAATTAATCCTAATGACCAATCCTGAAACCATTGTTTTTTATTTTAACGAATATTTCATTATTCCACCTATTTAAGACTATTTCTTAAGAAAATTTCATTATTCCACATATTTAACGAATATTTCATTATCCTACCAATCATGTATTGATCCAAAATGCAAATTAATATGGTAAAAGCTGTACTTAATTTCATTAAAAGCGAATCAATTGTAACTTTGATACTGCCTTATATGGTTCAAGCCATTCAGCTTCGGATTATAAATGAGGCTAATGTTACAAGATCACGTATTTACCAAGTAATGGTAAGTACTGGTTTTTATTTTTAATAAAAATACCTGTAATGAAGTGACAATGTCGTAATTACAGGATCAAGTAATTTTAATCTACCTCATCTAGTAGTAGTAAAGTTGAATTAATTTGTGGAAAAAAGTTGAATAGTCAATCGCTATTCGAAGCGAGGTATTCTTATACAGGTATCAATCTCAAGATATTTAAATTGGTGGATGGTAAAAAAACGAGTCAAATTAAAACTTATTTTAGTATCGACATACAAATCAGCTTAGTATTAATGCATTATAGCTTTATAGACATACTTAATACTTTGAATATGACTCTATTAATAGCGCAGAAAGACAATGTATTATTATTATGACATAATGTTTACCTCCTAATCTCAGGGAGACTATTATTTTAATTCAAAAGTCAAATTCAAAAGTCATTTATTCAAATTAGGCTGAGAATCAGCACTTTTCGAACGTCAAAATTACATAAGACAGTCCCCCAAAACGCCCACCCTTCACCACTTCCTAGTGCTTTTGCTGGGAAGAAGAAGTGGCGCAACAAACTCCCCAGCAGCACAGCTCTCTGTTCAGTTAGGAAAAAAAAAATGATTCTATACAATAATTTATAAGATAATTTACATTACGCAAAATAAAATTTAAATTATAAATTAATAGCCATATGACAGCTAGCACACGCCAATATACCAACCAAAAACATCGAGAACTATACTCAAGCAGAAATAAAAATAACTAAACGTAAACAATATCTAAAAAAAAAGAAAATAAAGCCTCCAGGCATAAAGGGCGTGCCCGCTTACATAGAGCTGTAACTAGAAGTTATAATAATATTGATAAACTAGGACCATCGAGGTAAAATAAATAATTGTCGAGGTCGCTAGCTAACCACCGCTAGCTAATTTATTATATCTACGTTATCTACGTTAATAAGGAAGGTTCCTACCTATTTATTGTGAGCATCTACTTTCTGATGTCTGACCAAATCGAATAAATAACACACCATTTGGTTTTCAGATCAAAAATTTAGAATGTTCTCGTATATACTTAGTCTGGTCATAAATACTGTTACAATTAAAAACAAGAAAGATATTACATTTGAATTTGGAATCTGTAATTTTTATACGATTTTTCTTTGAGTTTTCTAATTTTGGCGCCAATACATTTTACAATACTTTGCGATATTAAAATATAGTGGGATGTTATAGAGTACCGAATCGCTGTGATTGCATTACACAAAGTTGGTATGGAGCCAAATGCAATTTTTAAAACTCTCCATACGTTTGGTATTAGTCAATAGTTTGTGCACCGGGCTATTAATAGGTACAATGAGACGTCCTCTGTTTGGGACAGAAAAAGATCTGGCCGTCCACGTAGTGTTCGTATGAAAAAAGTGGTCAAAGCAGTAAGGGAAAGAATTCGAAGAAATCCTGTCCGAAAGCAAAAGATTTTATCTCGGGAGATGAAGATAGCACCCAGAACCATGTCGTATATTTTAAAAGATGACTTAGGACTTGCAGCCTATAAGAGACGCACAGGTCATTTTTTTACTGATATTAAAAAAGAATAGGGTGGTAAAATCGAAACAACTACTGCGGTACGCAAAGGGAGGTCACAGATTTTTTTTGTTTACGGATGAGAAAGTCTTTACAATTGAGCAACATTTTAACCAACAAAATGACCGTATTTATGCTCAAAGCTCTAAGGAAGCTTCCCAATTAGTCAACAGAGTGCAACATGGGCATTATCCGACTTCAGTGATGGTTTGGTGCGGTGTTAGCTATGAAGGAGTGACAGAGCAATATTTTTGTGAAAAAGGTATCAAAACATCGGCACTAGTGTATCAAGATATCAATCTTGAGAAGGTAGTTAAGCCCCTTAACAACACCATATTCAATAACCAAGTATGGTCCTTCCAACAAGACGGTCATAAAGCTCGGTCCACGCAGTCTTGGTTAGTGAACGTTTCGGACTTCATCAGAGCTGAAGACTGGCCGTCGTCTAGTCCCGATCTTAATCCGCTGGATTATGATTTATGGTCAGTTTTAGAGAGTACGGCTTGCTCTAAGGCGATTAACACACGGCACCGCTCGACCGCGCGGTAGGAGCAGTTTGCGGTAGAAACGAGCACCGCTCGACCGCGCGGTCGGCCGGTGTATGTGTGTTAGGCATCTACGGATTTATTAGAGGTTAATGCGACATGAGATCCGCTTCACCGCCTACCGCGGCGGTGCGCGGTGCCGTGTTTTAAACGCCTAAACGCCATGATAATTTGGAGTCCCTAAAACAATCCATACGATTGGCAGTGAAGAATTTTCTCATGGAAAGAGTGCGTTCTTCTATTGATAACTGACCTCAACGTTTAAAGGATTGTATTGCAGTCAATGGAGACCATTTCGAATATATAAGCTTTTTATATTTTAAATTGTTTTATATTTATGTATTAAACTAACACACTGTAAAACTAATAAATATTATTTGCAATAAAAAAAAATCTTTGTGACAATATTTATGGCAAGACTAGGTATCCTGTATACCTAGTACCCTTATTTCATAGTAAGTCTTCTTAGCATGTCGATGGCTACAGAATTATATACATGGTGTCCAGTAAATAGCACGACATACTGCAGGGGGTGATAGCTAGGTCACTACCTATCAATACAACCCAATATATGTTCAGCAAAATCTTACGGATTTACAGTTTTACAAAATTTTCCGAAATACCGAAAAATCTCTACCTTGAAACAGATTTTTAAGCATATCGTAATGAAAAAATCCTTTTCTAGTACTTTTTTTTACATCAAATTATTCGTGAATAGTTACTTTACTCATTGATCAATAGGTCTTTTTTCTATCAAAAACAAGAATGTTTTCAAGAAATACTATTTTTTGTTTAAATTTTCACAGAACTATTTTCTTATCACTTAAGTTTAACCTTCAGTGGTGAAAAAAAAAAGTAAGATTTTGCTGAACATTTATATTGTGTTGTATTGATAGGTAGTGACCCAAGCTATCACCCCCTGCAGTATGTCGTGCTATTTACTGGACACCCTGTATATAATTCTGTAGCCATCGACATGCTAAGAAGACTTACTATGAAATAAATTTAAGACGAGTACTATGACATAATTTTCAGTATTTAAAATATTTTTTACGTAACTAGTCGGTTAAGTAAAACCGAAATTATTTCAGTAATTTTTATGGTGAACAATATAGAGTATTCTATCTATCTTCTATCGAGGTACTTAAATAATATTTTTCAGCTTGGTTTTCAAATTACGGTAAGGTAAGTTAAGTTCGGCGCTGAGATGAGACTATACGAATCAAATTGCCGGCTAATTTGGCAATATTTTGAATGCTGCTGCGCCATGTTATATAATTATAAAATGGCAGAATTTGATTCGTATGGTCTTATCCTAGCGCTGAACTTACCCCAATCTAACAATAGTTTTACGTGGTCGTGTGCGGGATGAATACCAAGAGGAGCAGTTGTAGGTATGACGTCTTCGGGGAGGTCAGGTCAAGAAATATGAAGCCCACCGGTACTTACGGTTAAAGATATTTATTTTCTCAAAAGAATTACAATTCACTTATAGAGAAAACATAACTAGGTTTAGGACAAAGTTATCTGCCAGGAAGCGTAGCTAAAAAAATAAAAATGTAACTTAAAACTAACATTACAATAAAACTGTCGCTTTAGCAACAAGAACAACACAATTTTGAGCGATGGTGTTAGGGTGCAATTTGACAGTCGTTGCGTATTGACTAAGGCCTCCGACACAGTGCAGATGATAAGCGATTTATTAAATTGTTTTATGTTTTTTTTCCTTTTAATTGTACATAATGATTTTATATATTTATTTAGACTATCATTGTTTATTTATTTTTGAATAATCGAAACGCAGGTTAAGATCTTTTAATATATATATATATATTTAATTTTCTTCTAAATGTATTCTTAATTAATAATAATTTACTTTTGTATGGTTCCTGACGTAGGAATAAAAAAACGGAAGCCTTATAGAATCAATCGTGTGTCTGTCTGTCTGTCTGTCCGTCTGTCACCAGACAGCAAATTTACAGTGAACTAATGGACCGATAAAGTTGAAATTTGGTACACGTGAATTTTTATGAGCCAAACAGACGCGTAACGTAATTATATGAATTTTGAATATGGGGGTCACATTTGGCAGTATGAAAATTTTACATTCCCCCGTAGCTCCGAAACTCCTGAGCCTAAAATTATGAAAAAAAAACTAGTTACCATATACCTATAAGAAGTCTATGGTCATAAAATAACATGGTAAATATCCCAATATTGTGCGTACAAACTTACAATTAAAGTTGTAATATACCTTATTTTATTTTTTTGGGTGGGAAATCATCAAATGACGTCTCCCGCTCTGGGTGGAGCGGGAGGGCGTGTCAGACTCTTACTGACTAAAACCCACCCGTGTTCCTTCTCTTGCCTGTGCAATGCCAGGGGGCCACGGTATCCCTTTCGGACTTTCCCGCAACCCCGGCAGGCAATGGTCTCATCGGACCTCTTCATTCGCTGACACTCTTTGAGGCGCGCGTGGAACACAACGCGCCGTCGACCCGGGCTTGGTCCTTACCGGACGGCGAGCTACCCATTGCTCACCGTCCGCAAGCCCGCGCCTACGGTGGCCGGGAATCCGCGATCGATTCCCGACGCCCGGGGCGTCTCCTCCTCCGGCGGCTAGGGGCGTGAGGGCGCGAAATTTGCCTCTCCCTCACGCGCTCCGCCTCCTCCTTCGCGAGCATTACTGCTTCGCAGAAGGAGGTGACGGCCTCCCATGCCCTCTCGCTCCGTACCATGGCCTGGACCAGGGCCGGACGCGAGAGATCCCCGCCACTGATCGCCTCCACGAGGACACGGCGGTGCTCTGCCCAAGCAGGGCATACCTCCACCGTATGCTCCACCGTGTCCTCCGGGCGATCCACGCAGTGATGACACCCGGGCGTTTCCTCCCGCCTTATCCGAAACAGGTACCTCCCGAAACAGCCGTGTCCGGTGAGGACCTGCGTCAGGCGGAAGGTGAGGACGCCGTGGCACCTCTCCAGCCACTCCTCAAAGAGGGGACTTATCGCCGCAATAGTGGCGTGCCCAGCACTGGGTTGCGACAATCACACTCTCCATGACGCCATGAGATCCCGTCGGAGCTCTGTCCGCTGTGCCGCGATTTCTCGCGGCATCGGAGTTAAGCCCCGGCGTTTCGCCTCCCCGCGCCACTCCCAAATATGCGCGAGGACTAGTTGTAATATACCTAAGATCATGTTTTACATCTACAATGTTAAGTTTGGTCTTGGGATAAATTCATCCCAACTACGGAACCCTTCATTGTGTGTATTCCGACATGCACTTGGCCGGTTTTTTTTATATGAGTAAGTTGTTACAAGAGTGTGGCAACCATTACGATCGAGATAGGAAGTGACGCCGTTATTGCTACACTAAAATAATGTGTGGTACCACCAAACAAATAGTTCTTTCTACATTTGGGTTTGGTGAGAAGATAATCCAACTCCCGAGTAGTTGAGTACTTATAGTATGACGTCACTATGGAAGATGGTCGCACTGCAACATTAGTGTTACCGTATTATTATGAAATGTGATGAACTGTGCCGGCGGCGGGCTTTCAGTTCCGCGAAAGGTTACGTTAGCTAATGGCGGGAAGGCAACTGTTATAAATTATAATGCCTCCATTTGAATGAGACAGCCAATAATCTGTAGACTGTAGGACTTATATATTGGTACCTACTATATTCCCACTGCTGGGACAGCCCTCCTCTCAGTAATCCCAGATTCGCACGGACGTATTTTTATCGCGGCGATTTTTTTCTTATACTGGAACACAACTCTCGGTGTTAAGCCGAGCGATGAAAATCCAACGGGTTGGGACGCACTCGTACCAGCGCGTTGAAAATCCAGTTAAAAAAAAATATCGTCGCGATTATTGTACGTCCGTGCGAACGTGGGCTAAGAGGGAGTTGGCCGTATTCCACCACGCGGGCCAAGTGCGGGTTGGTAGATGTCACATGTCTTCGAATGTTTGGTTCTAGGTTTCCTCACGATATTTTCCTTTACCGTTTTGAGAGCAGTGGTGATGAAATAATTTTATTTACACAAAGTGAAGCGCCTGTCAGGGTTCGAACCTATGACCTCGAACTCGTAAGTCACGGCTGCTACCACTGCGCCACGACTGGTCTACGTCTTCGTTATGCCTGTTAGTTATGTTCTGAAATTATCATATAAAATAGTATTTCAATCATCTCAAGGGTCAGGCTTACTGTATTCTTCTCTAATTTAGCAAAAGACCAAAGAAACCCACTCTGTAAAACAAATGCAGGGGTTGAGAGGTGAAAAATGTTGATAAAGTTCTTCTTCTTTGAACTTATGAAGTTCAACCAAACTCTAATTCTGGGAAACCTTTCTCCCAACTTTAGGAGCGAGTTATTCAGTAAAAAATCTAGAATTTCGAGGAAAATTGCCACATATATAGAGAAGGCAATTGGTATGTGGTCAATAATGTTCTAGTTAGCGGAGAAGGCACGATGAGCCAACGAATGGGCTTGCCAAATGTCACGCTATTTAAATAGCTTCCAGTGATTGGACACCACTTACTGGAATATTCACAAGTCGATACTTACTCAGGTTATCATAATTGATCGGTAACTGTCAAAGGAACATTTCTGTACAATATAAATAATTTCAAATAGGTACCTCCTTTTTTTTTTTTTTTTTTTGGGTGGGAAATCATCAAATGACGTCTCCCGCTCTGGGTGGAGCGGGAGGGAATGTCAGACTCTTACTGACTAAAACCCACCCGTGTTCCTTCTCTTGCCTGTGCAATGCCAGGGGGCCACGGTATCCCTTTCGGACTTTCCCGCAACCCCGGCAGGCAATGGTCTCATCGGACCCCTTCATTCGCTGACACTCTTTGAGGCGCGCGTGGAACACTACGCGCCGTCGACCCGGGCCTGGTCCTTACCGGACGGCGAGCTACCCATTGCTCACCGTCCGCAAGCCCGCGTGTACGGAGGGCGGACTAAAGGCGAGTAAATGATACAACGAATGCTGTTACAATACTGAGTTTATTATAATAGAACACAGGATTATATACTAGGTAATAGGTACCTCCTACCAATATGAAAATGCCACATATTATTTCTGCTGATGTGATTCATAGTACCTTTATGTGCACAACATTAAAACCGGGTTGTTTTATGATATTCATCCAGATCGACGTCCAAGAAGTGGTTTATGATTTTGACATACTTAATATACCTAGTCTTGCCATAAATATTGTCACGATTTTTTTTATTTTTATTGCAAATAATATTTATTACTTTTAAAGTGTGTTAGTTTAATACATAAATATAAAACAATATAAAAAGCTTATTCGAAGTGGTCTTCATTGGCTGCAATACAGTCCTTCGCCAGTTATCAATAGAAGCACGCACTCTTTCGATGGGAAAATTCTTCACTGCCAATCGTATGGATTGTTTTAGGGACTCCAAATTATCATGGCGTTAAGAACAAGCCGTACTCTCTAAAACTGACCATAAATCATAATCCAGCGGATTAAGATCGGGACTAGACGACGGCCAGTCTTCAGCTCTGATGAAGTCCAAAACGTTCACTTCCAACCAAAATTCAAAATTCAAAAGTCATTTATTCAAACTAGGCTGAGAATCAGCACTTGTCGAACGTCAAAATTACATAAGACAGTCCCCCAAAACGCCCGCCCTTCACCACTTCCTAGTGCTTTAGCTGGGAAGAAGAAGTGGCGCAACAAACTCCCCAGCAGCACAGCTGTCTGTTCAGTTAGAAAAAAAATAAAAAATGATTCTATACAACAGTATGCAAGACAATTTACAATATGCAAAAAATAATTTAAATTATAAATTAAATAGCTATAATTAATAGCCATATGACAGCTAGCACACGCCAATATACCAACCAAAAGCATCGAGAACTATACTCAAAAAAATTATACTCATTAAAAGGCAAATCTAGCAAAGAAGAGGGTAGCTTGTTATAAAAGGTTATACCAAGCCCAACAAATGAGTTATGAACCTTATGAAGCCGGTGAAAGGGAGCACGTAGTTTATCCTTACTTCTTGTGTTAACATTGTGAATATCACTGTTTTTAGTGTATAAGTGTATATTTTGCCTAATATATAAGATGTTGGCGAAGATGAATTGTGATGCCACTGTGAGAATACCGATATCTTTGAAAAAATCTCTCAGAGAAACTCTGGCACCTAGCTGGTAAATTGCTCGAATAGCTCGTTTTTGGAGGACAAATTTATTTTGAATATCTGCAGCTTTGCCCCACAGCAGAATACCATAGGACATAATACTATGAAAATAACTAAAATAGACTAACCGAGCTGTATCAAAGTCAGTGTATTGTCTTACTTTTCTGACGGCGTAGGCGGCCGAACTGAGCCTTCCCGCTAGGCTCGATATATGTTGGCCCCACTGAAGTTTGGCATCTACTGTTATGCCCAAAAAAACTGCCGAGTTTACAGTTTCAAGCACCTCTTTATCTAAGACGATGTTGGGTCCTAGATTTCTAACATTTGGAAGGGCAAACTTTACACATTTCGTTTTTTTGGCATTGAGAACTAGGTTATTTGTCGTAAACCAATCCGTAACCATTGACAGTGCACTGTTTACATCGTCAAAATCTTGTCTATTCCTGTCTACTTTAAAAATAAGAGAGGTATCATCTGCAAACAGTACAACTTCACAGATACCCTTTAAATAGAATGGTAAGTCATTGATATATACTAAGAACAAGAATGGACCCAGTATTGAGCCTTGAGGTACACCTAACTGAACTGGAACAAGACTGCGTGGACCGAGCTTTATGCCGAGCCGAGTCTTGTTGGAAGGACCATACTTGGTTATTGAATATGGTGTTGTTAAGGGGCTTAACTACCTTCTCAAGAATGGTATCTTGATACACTTGTGCCGATGTTTTGATACCTTTTTCACAAAAATATGGCTATGTCACTCCTTCATAGCTAACACCCCACCAAACCATCACTGAAGTCGGATAATGCCCACGTTGCACTCTGTCGACTAATTGGGAAGCTTCCTTAGAGCTTTGAGCATGAATATGGTCATTTTTTTTGTTAAAATGTTGCTCAATTGTAAAGATTTTCTCATCCGTAAACAAAAAAATTATGTGACCTCCCTTTGCGTACCGCTTCAGTAGTTGTTTCGATTTTACCACCATATTCTTTTTAAATTATCAGTTAAAAAAATGACCAGTGCGTCTCTTATAGGCTGCAAGTCCTAAGTCATCTTTTAAAATACGCGACATGGTTCTGGGTGCTATCTCTTCATCTCCCGAGATAAAATCTTTTGCTTTCGGACAGGATTTCTTCGAATTCTTTCCCTTACTGCTTTGACCACCTTTTTCATACGAACACTACGTGGACGGCCAGATCTTTTTCTGTCACAAACAGAGGAGGTATCATTGTACCTATTAATAGCCCGGTACACAAACATTTGACTAATACCAAGCGTATGGAGAGTTTTAAAAATTGCATTTGGCTCCATACCAACTTTGTGTAATGCAATCACAGCGATTCGGTTCTCTGTATCACCCCACCCCATTTTAATATCGCAAAATATTGTACATTGTATTGGCGCCAAAATTAGAAAACTCAATGAACAATCGTATAAAAATGACAGATTCCAAATTCAAATGTAATATCTTTCTTATTTTTAATTGTAACAGTATTTATGGCCAGACTAAGTATACTAAATACGTGTTTTTATAATATTGCCTTGCAAAATAAAAATAAGCAGTCACAGCTCTGTGGTGTTATAAAATGTCGCCTAGCTTAATTAATTCTTTTAATTTTATTGCTTATAAAACTCAATAAGCCTCAAAAAACCCGTGATTGAAATATTTATAAAGCTTTGAAAGTTGTTTATGTACATTTATAATAGGAGCATAGAATTATATTATGAGTACCTACTTCATGAATTTTAATGTTTGTGTTGTAACTTTGTAGAGCTATTTGCCATAAAAAATATTAAGGAACCGTTTCAAACCTTTATTTGTAGTCTTGAACATGTTACATTATTACCTAGTTACGGGTGCTAGGTGCGAATAAGTAGCTATTTATTGTCGTTAACACGTTCACTTAGTGCACTATAAAGTTGCATTATAAAGATGCATTACAAAAAATGTCATATTTCTACTTTTTATATCTTCCTTTTCGAACGATAAAAAAAAAACGAATTCTGTATTTAGTACCTATGTAGTTAAATTATTCTGATAGGAAAAGAAGGCTTGTCGATTATGAACAATCAATCAATGTGCTAAGCATTTATATCTGTATGAATCTGTAAATGTCGGCGTAAACGTCCTCATTTTTTATTTATTTATAGACCTAATAGTTTTTTTAAATGATTTTCTTCTTTGAGCACTATGTGAAGTGATTGAAAATAACAAACATTGGTCATAACATTTGAAGCGTAACAAATTGCACCGACATTCTCAGGTTTAAAAAGTTTAGATATGACCTTGCCCACACCCTTATTCGATTTGATCCATACTTCCAGGGACACCCTGTATATTGCTGCAAATGTAGCACAGTTTAAACGCTAAGCCCGCTTAGCCTTTAGCGTTTAAACTGTACAACATTTAAGTACTAATTACATTTACTTATGTTTTAATCACGTAGATACATACTGAAATAATTATTATATTCTTTTGATTATTGTTTTTCCCGTCATTAATGATGATGTAAAGCATGGTAGGTAATCTTGCAAGATTCTCGCGTTCAATTAATTATTGTCGTCACTGGTCATTCTGGTTTCCATCAGTTTGGGAATCACGAACACACCAATGAGGTTTTTGACCCAAGTTTAATGACTTTGGCTTCTTAAACATTTTTATTTGGTAAGTACCTATATATATTTAGATTTTATCTATTTTCTAGTGGAAACGTGTATCGATTAGACCAAAAAGTACCTATTACGAAATTCGAATCTGTTTATACGCTACATAATTTATTTACAGATTCAAAGAACTCTATCTTTTATGCCTAAATAAAATTATAAGTAAATAATACTTAATCAATAGTTGATTTTACAATTATAAAATAAATAATACTTAATCTATTTTATCCGAGACTTTTAGCAGCCCGAGACGAATGCGATAGTAATGTCGAGGATAAAATGGTTTTGTGGACGAGTTATAAACTCTGCTTTTCACTTCGATTGCGAGGAAATAAAACAATAGTACCTATAACATAACATATATTATCTTTAATTAAAATTCAAAGTAAAATTAGTACAGTTGAGTACTGAAGGAAATTGTTTTTCCCGGTATATTAACGGTATTTATTATGTTCTAAGAAACACATAAGGCAAATAAATTAAAGTAAATATTATAAAATAACAAATTCTATCTATGAACTTCTTATTGTGTTTGGCTGTATGGGTCATTTTCTTTGCCTTAATATAGATACATTTATGAGTAGATACGTTAATGCACTTGTTCCTGCACAAATAAGCACTTTCAGAGCATGAGCATGAGATAATAAAAAATATTATATTTGTTTTCACGACTCTTCACGTGATCAGAGGGCTGGCCTATTCTTTAGCCAAAGAATCAGCGTCGCCATTCAACGTGGCAATGCAGCCAGCCTTTTGGGCACTTTTCCTGTTGACAGCGATGCGGATGAATTTTTTGATGCCCTTTAATTATGCCCCCCCCGCCTCCCCTATTTTTATATGTATACTTGTACTTTTTTTTTTTTTTTACATTTGTCGGGACCCTAGGGTCCCGGATCTTTGGAAGGCGTACGAGGGGCCGAAGCCAACTCGCAGAGGCCCGTTAGACGTGTCTAATGAAATGAGGCACTAACCGACGATCATCCCTGTACGCACTAATATAGTGCACCCAAGGACAACCCCCGGTTAGTCTTGTACATATTATTATTATTATTTTAAGTCTGTTAGTTTTTAAATCATGTAAATACGTCCATTGTTAAAATATTTTTTTTATTTGTTTTTAAATTGACTTTCTTCGAGTTTTATGACAATAATAAAATATCAAATTTACTGAATTATGCAAATAAACTCATAGGTAACGTAATTAAACTGTAATCACAGATACTACCAAAGAAGTGTAAGTCGCTAAAGGTAATAAATAAATATAATGGTTGTAGCAACGCCTTCTTATAACATAATTAACTGTTACACCGCGCATGGACTTATATGACCGGGTTACTGTGTTTACCTCAACTTCGGCAATTAATGCGACTTAATTACTTAATCGTCGCAGTTATCGCGTGAGGGGCAGGTAGGCGACTCCTTTTAATGTAAGGGTACGTGGTTTGTTTACATATTAGCCCGAAAACTTTACGTTGTTACACATAGATCTACTATACTATAATTGTCGTAATCACCACGCTTAGTAATTGATGGTTGAGTAACAACATACTTGTCGTAAGCACCGTGATTTATTAGTGTGCATTGATAAGTTAACTTTGAGTGAACTAAAACACCGTAGCACCATTAAGGATTGTGATTGTTGCTCGGAAGGCATAGCTGAAAGTAGTTCTGTGGTTAAATGCTCTTCGTGTCACAAACCATACCACCATTCCTGTCTCACGCAGCTGGGTTGTGACTTCCAACTAACCGAATTGCATAATTGGATGTGTCCGACCTGTAAGCCGAAGAAGCGAAACGCAGATAATACCCCAGTACGCAATAGTCAGGCGAGTGATCCTAATGTAACGCATAGAAAGAAAGAGCCTTCGGTAGCTATCCTCAGCGATGAAGCTCCTGTTACGTCTGGCGAAGTTTCTCGCATTATGAAGAAACAGGTAGACGTAATGTAAATTATGCTATTAGAAAATTAAATAATAGAAGATTTAGGGATATTGTACATATAAATAGATTAAAGCCCTTTCATAATAGGTAGTAGATTTTTATTATCTTTGCATGTAGATTATTCCTCTTATAATGTTATTTTATTATTATGGCGATTTTGTCAATGATTCAATTCAATTCAAAATATTTTATTTCACATACCACAATCTACAAGGGCACTTATGAAATGTCAGAAGCTAGGTGCACGGTTCCAATTGGTCTTTTCCTATGGAGAAGAGCCGGCAAGAAACTCCACGGTTACTCTTTTAAAAGTAAATGGTATTTACAATCTTTTCAAGTTACAGTGTTTATAGGTATGAGAGGACACTGTAGGCCTATCAACAAGTACCAGGTACTTAGCAAGATAGAAAACGATCGACAGATCTAAAAGTCGGTTAAGCCTACAACGTTCTCACATTCACAAAATATAAAAGATAATCTATATAAAAAAAACCAATTAAAAACCTATTTAAACCAAATGGCATGACTGCCACTAAAGCTGTAACAAATCTATAAAAAATATAGTATAGTGAAGTTATATAATGTCAAATAATGAAAAGATTATGTCAAAAAAGTACGTAAATGAAAAAAAAGAAAAATAGGTAAAATCAAATAATCATCTTAGTTTGGGAGCAGTTAATAGACATAATTACATAGTAATGCCGTTATTGAGGTACCAGGGAAGCCACATGTGCAGAAGGAATTATTGCCAAACTTCCTTGTCTTCAACGTAGTCTTTAATCTTATAATATGCTTTTTTGATAAGGACACGTTTGATGTGGGTAGTAACGTATGATGGTGGGAACTTTCCATCACTAAGTTCTGTAACCGACTTTGGCAACTTGTTATAAAATCGAATACTGTTTATAACAAATGACTTACTAGTTTTAGCTAACCTAAATTTGGGTATCACAATTTCATGTTTTCTACGTGTATTTATATTATGGAAATCGCTTCTAATTTTGAAAAGTCCTAAGTTTTTCCGAACTTACAAAATGCTTTCTAAGATATAAAGAGAAGGCTGAGTTAGTATATCAATTTCTTTGAATTTATTTCTAAGGGACTCACGAGGACCCATTTTATAGATAGCGCGAATAGCCCTCTTTTGTAAAATAAAAATGGAATCTACGTCAGCTGCCGATCCCCACAGCAAAACGCCATAAGACATAATACTGTGGAAATAAGCAAAGTATACTAACCTAGCTGTGGCTACATCAGTCATCTGCCTTATTTTTCTTACTGCATATGCAGCCGAACTTAATCTACCTGAAAGAACTCTAATGTGGGCGCCCCATTGCAATCTCGAATCTAAAGTAATTCCTAGAAATACGGTTTCCGTAATAGCTTCTAGTTTCTTACCATCAAGTTTTAAATTTAGACCTATTTGAGGTACATTTGGTAATGAGAACTTAAGACATTTAGTTTTGTTCGCATTAAGTAAAAGATTATTAGCTGCGAACCATTTCGATTTGCGTCGATAGATGAAGTTAGCATGTACATCCTCCAGAATTTAGTTAAGACGTATTATGAGAGTTTTGAAAAACTGTGGTACCTCCTGGAGGGGGAGGATAACTTTTGTTGTAGACTGTAACCAGCTTCACTTACAGAACATAGTTCTTGTGAAGTGTGTCAGGTTGACATAATTGGTGCAGGCGATGACAAGGGTCCCACAGTTTGGTCAATGTGGACCAGTATTTAATGTGTCGGCTCTCTAGGTTGACATTACGCGTATTATTTATAATTTTGCTGGAGTTTGAACATGAGATAGGTACATGAGAATTTTAGCTTCCTGACACATCTCTCCCTCTGGCTCAATAGCGTCCGTGGGATTTATGAATCACGATGTTGAATTCTTTAGCTCATTCAACCCCTTCCGAGCTGATGTGAATTATCACATCATGATGTTTGTTCTTAAGGGGGCTCGTTAATCTTTTCCTCCGGTTTTGATTTAAGAGGTTTAGTAAGGACGAATGCGTTATTTGTTGAGTGCACACTGGCACACCTTAAGGTTTTAACTTACATGACACTTAAATTGGTGTCAAGTTTACGCGATTCGTTTGTCCTGAGCTAAGCCTGTTCTTGCAGAACATGACCCCATATTGTCAATATATTGTCCCGGCGTTAGGTAATTATTATCTTAGGTTTAGGTAGTGTTTTGAGTGTTGGAATGTCTTAATTTGAAAAAAAGTCACTAGTGTTCCGGAGTACGACGTTCCTTTTATTCAAGGGAGGCGTAGCTGATGTAGTGCTTTAGTGGCTGGCAGTTTGTATAACTGGCAACATTCCAACATTTAAACTTAGAATTACTTTTGAATATTTACGTGTCTAGCTTTTGTCTTGTGACAGATCGTGCTAGGGCCTGGTCTCGTGCAAGCGTGCATGTTAAGATTGTATTTACTTGTGAGCTTATAATATAGCGGTCCTCTGGACCTCTTAAAGTACCTCCGCATATTTTATTTTATAGCTACCAACCCCCTGTGAGGTTAAACCCTCACATTTTTATGCGGCATCTCAACCAAACTTTAGCAAACTATGTTAAAACACAGATGAATACGATTACGGACAAATTAGAAGGGCTTAATACATCAATGGAGTTTATGAACGTAAAGTTTCAGGAAATAAAGACTGACACCAAAGTCGTTAATGACCTTAAAAGGGAAAACGAGCAGCTCAAACCTGTTGTCAAAGAACTTGGTGTGAGGCTAACTCAGGTGGAACAACAAGCACGTTCTACGAATGTGGAAATTCAATATCTGCCCGAGCACAACAATGCAAATCTTATGTCAACTGTCATGAATATTAGTAAGGTGATATCTTGTGACTTAACTGAGAATGACATACATCATGTTACAAGAATTGCAAAACTAACCCCAAATAGTAATCGCCCGAAGTCTATTGTCGTTCAATTCTGCAGTCCACGAGTTCGAGACCACTTTTTGACTGATTCTTTCAATTTTAATCAAAATAAAACTTCTGAAGAGACGCTCAACACTGCTCTTCTTGGGATTGGCGGTTAAAACAAAATGTCTATATAGTAGAACATTTATAACCATCAAACAAGGCGTTGCACGCTGCGTTCAGGATTAAAGCTAAGAGTTCGGGTTACAAGTATGTGTGGGTCCGCGGCGGCAAGATTTTTGTTAGAAAACATGACGGTGCAGACTATAAATATACACACATCAACACGGTCTAGGGATATTTTTAAAAAAGCGAATTACTATCAATGTGTTAATTATTTATATGACATGTATATATTTAAAAGATACGTTATTTAATATTCTACCATTTTTTAATAATGGTTAAGGTACTTAGATTAAAATTTCAGGATTTTATGGAAAAAAATGAAGCATAGACGGAAACCGTATATGAATTAACTTTTAATTTGTGAGTAAAAACTGAAAAAAATAGAAAAATCATTTAATTTGTGTTTATAAACTTGAATTTAGTAGTCTGAGAAAGCGCCCATGATGTTCATAACACATCGGCAACGATTCGGCATGCTCAGAACAAGATTGTCAATGTCTTGCTGCGGAATATTGTCCCATGTCCTTCTGAGGTGCGCAAAAAGTTGATCTTCTGTAGCCAGATTTTCAGGAACTTCCTTCAGAGCTCTTCTTTGCAGCATATCCCACGCATGCTCAATGGGATTTAGATCTGGCGATTGAGCAGGCCAGTCTAAGGCCCTAACATTATGTGTATGTAACCAAGCTGCTACCGTTCTCGCCGTGTGTGCCCGGGCATTGTCGTGCATGAGCAGGAAATCTTGCCCCATTTGTGTTCTGTGGGGCAAGATTACGGGCCCCAGCACCTGTTGGACGTATCGTTCTGCCGTCATATTGCCCCGCACCCAAACGAGATCCGTCCGTCCTCCAAGACGAATTCCTGCCCAAACCATAATTGTTCCTCCTTGGTATGGGTGAACTTCCTGAGGGTTCTGGAGACGGCTCCATCGTCCAGGAACTCGCCAAACACGCGTCCTTCGTGAATCTGGATGGAAGCCGAACCTGGATTCATCCGTGAACAGCACATTGGACCATTGCTCACGGCCCCAGTCCACGTGGTTCCGAACCCATTCTAATCGTCGTCCACGATTGCCTCTCCGTTAAGGTGGGACCCGGAGTGGTCTACGAGAGCGTAGATTGCTTTCATGCAGTCGCCTTCTTACAGTTTGGTCACTCACAAGCACTTGGTGTTCCACTCGCAGCCTTTGGACCAATTGAGTCGCCGTTGCATTTGGTTGAGCTCACGCAGTAATTTGCAAAAATCGGTCTTGTCTGGGGGTAGTGATGCGATTTGGCCCCCGGTGCCTCTCCGCTACTTCACCTGTGGCACGATAGCGTGTCCACAATCTTGAAATTACATTTTGATGGGTCCCTATGGCCTCAGCAACATTACGCTGAACAGATCCAGCTTCCAGCATTCCCACAGCTCGTAACATCTCCGCCCTCGTCAAATGTCGGCGTTGTATGGCTACAATACCTCAATTTTAACTTTATCTTTCGTTTAAAAATGAAAAAAAACTGTAACTAAACGTAATTCGTATTGTTTTCTAAATTTCGCACAAATGAAAATTCCCTCTCCTATACATCAAGACATTTTTATGCCACCGAAACAAAAGAATTTTCAAAAAAATTAATTTGGAATTAGTCTGAGATAAATTACAAACAAATCGGTGTATAAAAGATTCCAATGCGCCCAGTACTTTTCGAGTTATTTAATTGAGTATGAAATATCCCTAGACCGTGTTGATGTGTGTATCAGAGACACCGACTCGTTGGACAAATTACAGTAAGCAATGAAAAGATGTATAGAATAACGTATGAGATTGATGAGGATTTAAATTCGATCAGTTAAAAACTTACTACCAGAATGTAAGGGGTATTAGGACAAAGCTGAGAGACATTTACCAGAAAGTTGCATGCTGTTCATACGATGTTATAATGTTTACTGAAACTTGGCTACTGGATGGTATCTTTGACTCAGAGATCACGGATGGACGTTACGCTATCTATAGGCGAGATAGATCCAATAATGTTTTGAATAATAAAACCGACGGTGGTGGAGTTCTTATCGCTGTTTCTACAAAATTTGAATCACAGAGACTGATATTATGAATTTTTAGACGTTGGCCCACACTAGGAATTTTTCCTGTATTGTGGATGCGCTTACAAACATTTAAACTCACATACACAAACAGCCAGACCCGAAACAACTACTTGTAGGTCATACAAATATTTGTTCCGTGCGGGAATCGAACCCGCAATTCGAAAGTTCTTGCGATGATCTCTGGGTTAAGTTGTCACTTAAAGGGGGTAAAAAAGCTAGGGTGATTTAGTTGATAATACAAACAATGTCTTGGAACATGCCAATGAATGGTTGATTATTGGTGACTTTATTATGAAAACTATTTACTGGCTTGGGACAGGTGCTGATGTGATAAAAGCTCCTCAAAAAATTTGTACAGGCTTAGAACAGACTCTTTGGGATTTGGTCTTACTTAACAACTTAAGACAATATAATTATTTATTTAATCAAAGTGGCAGAATTCTTGATTTATTCTTGACCAACTTGAATCTTGTTACGGTAAGTGCACCTGTGGATGTACTTTCTAAAATAGATATGCACCAACCACCTGTACTATGTGAGCTCTGGAAATGGGTTAACCCATTTAAAAAAGCCACAGAATTGTAAAAATAGAACCAAGTTGAATTATTTTAAGGCAGATTACGTGGCAATTAATACAGCACTGAAGCAGGTCAATTGGTCATCAGAGCTAGATCCTTGCATGACTGTAGATTAGATGGTAGACTTTTTTTATAATACATTGTATGGGTTAATTAAGTACCACAAGTACCAATAAAAGATGCTAAATACGTACGTAGCTGGTTCTACGAAAGACTAAACGAAAAGAACCGACTAAGAATTAGAGTTAAAAAGTACAATAATCCTTCAGACATTATTGCTTTAGAATTACTTAGAAAAAGATGTGATCGTATGGCTACGTCTTATGCTCACATTTCTGATATAGAGGCTAAAATTACTTCGAACCCAAAATATTTCTGGAGTTACTTAAAAATTAAGAGAGGTGGCAGCAGTAACTACCCCGGTTCCATGACCGATGGTATAAACACCTCTGAAAATATCAATGAAATTTGTAACTATTTCGCATCCCATTTCGCTAAGGTATATAGTAGTGACGGGAATGGTGTGGACAGCGGCTGATGATGTCTAAGTAACGACTTCGTCAGCTCATCCCAAAACAGTAACGTTCCCGTCTGCGGTCCGTATACGTGCGTCTTTCCGGGCCAAGCGTTGCGATATCATGATATTACGCCACGAAGGAGGCGCCGGACGAATAGTAATCACTCATAGCGCGTCACGACTAGAAAGTATGGTGTTTGATGTGCTCATGATTAGCACGTGCCTCTAAGTGCTGGAGAATGTTCTGGAAGATCTATCTACGCAGAGGAATTGACATGAGCTGAGTTTTGTGGCATGCTATTTATTTTAGATCAGAAACATCAAAGAGATAACTACGTTATTGTAGTTCTGACTGAAATCTTCAAAATAGCAAGCAGGATATGTACCGGGTCAATTGTAAAATATGTACCGAGCCAATCATCAGAAATGTACCGGGCCAATCATCAGATATTTTATGTACCGGGCCAATCATCAAATATGTACCGGGCCAACATCAGATATGTACCGGGCAAATCATAAGATATGTACCGGGCAAATCAACAGATATCTATGTACCGGGCAAATCATCAGATATGTACCGGGCCAATCATCAGATATTTTATGTACCGGCCCAATCATCAGATATGTATCGGGCCAATCATCAGATATGTACCGGGCAAATCATCAGATATGTACCGGGCAAATCATCAAATGACACGGAACACGCCCTAGCTAAAGGTTGTTTAGCTATGTTACGTGTAGTGGGTTCAATTGATGCACAAAAATTGTATCTGTATTGGGGAAGTTTTATCAGTTACATAATGTGGTGAATAAACAGACGCTTCTGATTGTGTATTACGCACTTGCAGACTCACTAATTAGCTATGGACTTATTGTATATGGACGAACGTTTAAAACTTATTTACAAGACATAAAAAAAGTACAAACACGTATAATTAAGTTCCTAGTCAGTAAGAAGGTTAAGAAAAAATGTAACAAAGAGTATGAAAAATTATTCTCTATTTGTAAAATCCTACCAGTAGATATGAAAGTCGATTATGTATTAAGCCTTGAACATTATTTTAGTGATAAGTTTAAAGTCAGTATTGAGAATAAATTTAATACTAGAAGTGTAAGAGAAAAGAGACTAGTCCAGCCAAAAGCAACAAATTATTATGGGGAGAGAACTTCTAGATACCTAGTGCCTAAATTATTTAATAAAATAGATATGCTGAGACACAGCCCTAAGTTAAGTAAAGGTTTACTGAGATCAAGACTGAGGAATTTATTGCTCGGTAACGAGGATTCAGCCGTTACCGAGAAATAAATTCACGTCATATGGGTTACAATTATTCGTAAGGTACCTACTTATTTGTTAGTTTTGTTATAAGGTTATCTGTTCACTAGATTACTTGATAATATGTATGACTAAAAACAGGCGCTTCTTGCCAACAAACTATTTAGTTTGGCGAGTAAATTGTTATTTAACTAAATATGTACCTAATCGTGAACATAAAAAAAAAAAAAAAAAAAAAAAAAAAAAAAAAATGCTTCGCACACAGACCGTTCGTTTGACCACGTCCATCTGTTGTTTTGTGAACCTACGATGTGTCTATGTCAAAGAAATTCCTAAGTACCCCGAAAAAGAAATTTATTACAGAAAGCACGTTTTATAACATTATGATACCAATTTCATTGACGTTTATCGCGTTTTTTTTAAGAATCATGTAGCTATGTGGCTCCACCTTTCTCTTTTTGTATACAGCATTATGAAGATGGTTGAGGTTGCATTATAGCGTTGTTCGTATCACTACACAGATGGCGCTACTTGAAGCAAAAATAAGCCTTTAATTTATTTTATTTTTTCGTTTCTTCTCACAAAAAGGAAAACAATACTGGCTGTAAAGAAATCACTTCGAGTTATGAAACATAAAAAATATTACATAAAATTGACGATTAACAGTATCGTCAATTTTATGTAAATAAAGTATAAAATAATGTAATTTCAGTTAGTTCAAATGGGGAGGGACGGGCAAAGCTAATTACAGATGTCACCACCGTAACTGGTGCTTGTCAAATGTTTATAATTGGCGGTTAGAAACTTTACTGCAAAAACAAACGCTAAAAAATGTATTCCTTAATGCCCATAGCTGATTTAAAAGCAGTATTAAAGAAAAAAATGCTTGTCTAACTAGGAAAAAGCGGACCTTGTTGCAAATTAAGTAAAAGTAGGATAAATCTTGGATTTAGTTTCGTCACCATTTTTTTGTTAACTTTATTTAAATTCCAATTTTATCTTATTACGGACTAGAATCATACGATAAAAACTTTGGTATAATTAATAAAGGGACTGCCGAATACCTGGAGATTGAAGACTAAATGTATGGTATTTGACAATTCTGACAGTACAATCAGCACCAATGATTATACGCCACCTACCGGGATAAAAAGTCAGCGTGTTTCCTCATTGCGACAGCAAAAAAAAATATTTTATTGTCATAGATTTCCGCAAAGTAACTCCTGATTCTATAAAATTTAGTTTATCACGCAAGTCTACCTAGTCTTGCCATAAATATTGTCACAAAGAAAAAAAAATTTTTTTATTGAAAATAATATTTATTACTTTTACAGTGTGTTAGTTTAATACATAAATAAAATACAATTTAAAATATAAAAAGCTTATTCGAAGTGGTCTCCATTGGCTGCAATACAGTCCTTTAAACGTTGAGGCCAGTTATCAATAGAAGCACGCACTCTTTCCATGGGAAAATTCTTCACCTCCACCTCCTCTGTTTGTGACGGAAAAAAATCTGGCCGTCCACGTAGTGTTCGTACGAAAAAGGTGGTCAAAGCAGCAAGGGAAAGAATTCGAAGAAATCCTGTCCGAAAACAAAAGATTTTATCTCGGGAGATGAAGAGATAGCACCCAGAACCATGTCGCGTATTTTAAAAGATGACTTAGGACTTGCAGCCTATAAGAGACGCACTGGTCATTTTTTTAACTGATAATTTAAAAAGAATATGGTGGTAAAATCGAAACAACTACTGAAGCGGTACGCAAAGGGAGGTCACATATTTTTTTTGTTTACGGATGAGAAAATCTTTACAATTGAGCAACATTTTAACAAACAAAACGACCATATTTATGCTCAAAGCTCTAAGGAAGCTTCCCAATTAGTCGACAGAGTGCAACGTGGGCATTATCCGACTTCAGTGATGGTTTGGTGGGGTGTTATCTATGAAGGAGTGACAGAGCCATATTTTTGTGAAAAATGTATCAAAACATCGGCACAAGTGTATCAAGATACCATTCTTGAGAAGGTAATTAAGCCCCTTAACAACACCATATTCAATAACCAAGTATGGTCCTTCCAACAAGACTCGGCGCCGGGTCATAAAGCTCGGTCCACGCAGTCTTGGTTGGAAGTGAACGTTTCGGACTTCATCAGAGCTGAAGACTGGCCGTCGTCTAGTCCCGATCTTAATCCGCTGGATTATGATTTATGGTCAGTTTTAGAGAGTACGGCTTGCTCTAAACGCCATGATAATTTGGAGTCCCTAAAACAATCCATAGATACGATTGGCAGTGAAGAATTTTCCTATGGAAAGAGTGCGAGCTTCTATTGATACGTTTAAAGGACTGTATTGCAGCCAATGGAGACCGCTTCGAATAAGCATTTTATATTTTAAATTGTTTTATATTTATGTATTAAACTAACACACTGTAAAAGTAATAAATATTATTTGCAATAAAAAAAAATGATTTTCTTCGTAACAATATTTATGGCAAGACTAGGTATGGTAACGTATTTTCGTGTGTTTAATAACAAATAACAATTGTGAAAACTAACCACGAGATAATTAACAAGACGCAGAGACAAATAACAATTGTGAAAACTAACCACGAGATAATTAACAAGACGCAGAGCGGTCTGGTGTCACAGTGCATGGCGCTAGCAGTTAATGTGCTCAGGTGCTCACACGGTAGTGCTCGTTAATTATTGCGTTAATTATCAAGTTAATTGGCGACGATCTTCACTCACGACGTAATGCCAGATCCGTTACGCACATTATTATACGTGTTATGATACTGACATTATGCCACTTATGAACTTACGTCGACGTAGGATGTTTTGAAGAACAATTTACCTTGGTGGTTTTCTTTACATTAAGAAAACTATATTCTGAAGGAGAAGTTGTTAGAATTTCCCGCAAGAAATAAAAAAAGTGAACTGAATCCGGCTAGAAGACCCACTGGTGCTCTCTTTTAAGCAAAATTCGCTTAAAATAATGCTCTTCCCTCTACAAGCATGCTTGAGGACGACAGAAACGGGGTAGCCCCAACAACATCCTTAAACTATTACTGTACCTATTGAAACTTTAGACGTCAAATTCTCTATGCTTGAATTTGACACAAAGGCTGTATGTTAACTTCATAAGGTAGTGGCAACTGTTTTATAAGGAAACGACAGCTAAACATAAGAAAGATTAAAGATATAGGACGGAAGTTGTGCACCAATTGTTTTTATGACTTTCCGTCATATATACATCCTATGTACTTCAAAGCTCGGCAAACCATGAGAACTGAACTAGTAGGTACACACGGCTACACATCAAGCTTCCAGCTTGCAGTTTTCCAGTATAAGCTGACCTCGCATTGTACGGAAATCCTATACAATGCGAGATCAGCATAAACTGGAAATGTATAGCTTGATGTGTAGCCGTGTACACAGTAGAAACTGTACGGAACCGACAGATTCCATTAGATTATCAAAGAATTTAGCAAAAACCAATTTAATCCACATAAAGCAGCGAGCAGATAATGACGCGGTACGAATAACTTGTAGAGTTCTTGAAATCATCCACAAAGACACGCGACACTTAATTTAATAGGTACTACTTGTATAAGATTACAAAGTGACTTAAATATTTCAACGCGCTTTTTGCCGTTTAGGTGATCTTAATTGGTGGTTAGAATGTAGCAGATCGCGGCCGAGTCGCGAGAACTAACGGTCGGGCGGCGGCGCGGCGCGGGCGGCTGCGTGTGTGGCCGGCCTTACACGCAATGCGCTTTTAATTAATACAAAAAAATGTATTTTTGTAATTGTTGCCATTTGACGCACCGGGTGTGAGGATGGTAGGATTCTTGTCCTGCTTGCGGTGCCGTCGCCCGCGGTGGGCGTACTTCTGTGTAGGTACCTGTGTGGGCATAATCTTTAGTGGAGAATTAGTTATGAAGAGGGATGTGCGGTTGGCAGTTTGCATAAGATGTTAGTAGTTTCCTAAATTGGTTAATTGATACATAGCCGCACTAGACGTAGATCAGATCTTCTTATTTGGGTCTCCCGCCCCAGCTTCGCACGGTTTTTACGACTTGACAAAACATTGAAATATCTTTATTATAGTATGTAAGTTTAATATAATTGTATTTTACACGTCATAAACCTTTGGAATAAATACCCTAAATAATGGTATAAAATCTACATCAAATCCTCGCACAGGAGAGCACGAAAAGAGACTTTAATTTTTAATAAGTAATATAGATGTGTCCCGTGTACTCAGGTCCACAGGCAGGCATTGTTGCCGTTACCACACCACAACGACAACACTTGGACGGGCGCTAATTTG
This sequence comes from Xanthia togata, assembly GCA_963853775.1. NCBI lineage: Eukaryota > Metazoa > Arthropoda > Insecta > Lepidoptera > Noctuidae > Xanthia > Xanthia togata. The sequence continues at coordinate 1,046,917 of OY970802.1, read as the reverse complement.
TAAAAATTATAGTTTATTCACACGGATCATCCGTCGAAATCCACCCATGTGGGCGATACCTACCACATCAAGGTCACGTCGTAGCCGCAATGCAACCACCAGCGAGACGGCGCACTAGCGGCCGGCAACATCGCAAACACAAAGGAGGTACCTAGTTTTTTTTGGGCCCCCTATTATTGTATTTATTTATTTAACAAACATGGAAGGACTAACAGCTACATTAACACAAGATGGTAATAGAATAGTAAACAAGCGAAGACACACATAATATAAAAAGAAAACAGTTCAAAAACCAAATACACATCTTTCCATACTAGATACGTGTCTCTGTATAGTCTATGTTGCAAGCTATATAACAGACAATCGCATAAATACGGCAACATTAATTAGAATCGCGTCATTTTCCGCTACTCTCACCCGATTCGAGTAGCGGAACATGACGCGTGTCTTTTGAATTTAACTAATGAATGTAATGATAGTCTTAGAGTTTTAAATAAATAAACTACAGCGGTTTCGCTGCTAAGGATTCGCAGCGGAGGTGTGCTACTGGGGTAAACACAATGAAATAGACGATGATCAATGAGTTACAACTTAGGTACAGTTCAATTTAACGTTAACAATTCGAGACTGCTACAGATGTGCTGTAACTTGTGAACGCATGAATTTTTGGTTTATTTCAGTCAAACCATCTAGATGCATTTTGAGGAAAGTGCGTATTCATGATGCAAGAAAGTATTGAACCTGTCTAATCATGATGGAGATTTTGATAAAGGAATATTTAGATTCCATGTCGATCTGCACAACACAAGCATGCTGTTACCTCTGCCGAAAAGAACATTATTATAATAAAATTGATTATAATTACATATTATGAGATTTGATATTTCATGAACCGTTCAAAACATCCTACTACTACCTACTACTTTTTGGTACTGAACAGTGCACTATCTTACTAAATTACAATACCGATGAGACCCACCTACCTACTCAACTACTCAACAATTGCTCTTGTAGTGATTTTTTAGATTATGATCGTATTTCTCAGTATTCCCGTTAGACGAAGTATAATTATTACTAACACTGTAATCTAGAGATCGTAGAGAACATATCAACATGCGTTTCATTAGACACCACAACTTTCGGTGGGCCTAATCGCCGAACAAAAAACATCTCCTTTGCGTCGACGCGACGATACTGTCACAGCTGGAGTCGATCTATCTGTCTGCAAACAATAGCCACAACGTAACCACATCGCAAGTACTAGCGACAACGTAATCACATCAAAATTTAGTAGTTACGCAACTGCAAGGAGCAGCCACGACAACACGCGTAACCACTGCTTGCCCACATTTTGTCGCTGCGATGTGGTGTGGTTGTGGAACGTGTGACCGGCCTTTACAACAGTCTTGCCAGCCTGGCAGTCTTGCAATTTACCAATCACACATTTTAAGTTTGTTCCATCAATCTTCTATGTCACTTTTATTTCGCCATGTCCCTGTAGTGATTATGTTATTCCGAGATACGCCTCTTCCATAGAAGATGAGCTGAGATACGTTTCCAAGTCCATATCGCCTATGAACTGGGTGCTACCATTAGTTGAACCAGGTATGTGATTGCGACCCGCATCAGACAATACCGAACCAGTCGTTTACATCGCGGTTAACTATGCGTTATCAGTACTTTCACCCTCGTTATTGGACAGTACATACACCTAAATGATACCTAAGTTCAAATGTGTTAGTTCAGATTGTTTTGATTTCGTTGCGCTTTAAGTACAAGATGTAATTGAAATAACTGGAAACCTGAAAAGGGGTAATTGTTCTCATCATTATAAACAACTTGTTCGAGTACTATAACAACACTGAAATCGCGAGCTAGCAACACACTTGCGCGAAATACATTTCCGCAAAAGACACTTGCGCGAAAAGACATTTCTACGAATGGACTTTTGCAGGAATTAACTTTTGCACGATTCGACCTTCCCGCGACAGACACTTGCGCGAAAAACACTTGCGTGAATCCACTTGCGCGAAAGACAATTGTGCAAATTCACTTGCACGAAATGACAGTTGCGCGGAAACGTCCCGGAAATGAGACTTTTTCATAACATCACGCCTGTTTTTCAGGTTGGGGGCAGGCTTATAAGCTGTGAATAGTGCACCCACAATTCGCCAGTTTATTTCCAGTTACAGACAGACTGGAAGTAAATAGTCCAATTAGGCATCAATATTTTTTGTCGTAGTTTTTTTTGTTTCTGTTCTTTACTACATGGGTGTCATTTTCATGGTTTTCGTGGTCGCTAATTAAAAATGTTCGCTGACGCCATTTAGAATTTTGATTTTGATATTTTTCGCGGAAGTGCCTTTCGCGCAAAAGTCCATTCGCAGAAATGTCTTTTCGTGCAAGAGTAAAGTTCATTCATACCAAATCGCGAAAAACAAAACAGTTGCTCCATACGTTTATGTTCGCATAATTCAACAAAATGTAGGCATGACTGAACATTGACATAATTTTACTTAGGTGATCTTGTAATGTTATTTTGACGAGTATGTGATGTTAGGCGATGTACTTATACCGTTTTATTTCATAAAATAATTCTTCCATCTTCCAAGTGCCTTTCTAAAAATGACAAGGGTTTCAGAATCTGAAACCTTTTGCTGTAATTGTTATTTATTTTTTTGTTGTTGTAATAGTTATTTACTGAATATTTTTACCATTGACTTGTTTTAATGACAGCTATTCATATGAATACCTTAGACCTATTCATATGAAAGCCTTAGAAATACCTCAGACCTATTCATATAAATAGTGTGCTTTTGATTAGTCTATTTTTTTGAGTCACATTTATCTTAATTCCCACGTACCTGAATACGGATCAGTATTTCCTCTTGACGATTTTTTACTGTTAAGCTTTTACAATACGACATACAAGGAGCTTTCATATGGATGTTACATTGTAAGTGTTGTGTGCTACATTGTAAGTGTTGTTCTGGACGCAGGGCACCGCGTTGCCTGGGAGCGCTCGGTTTTTGTGGCGAGAGCGAGCCGCGCGCGTTCACGTACCGCAGCCTCCCTGGAAATAAGCTAATTACCCACACATACTTAATTATACTCATCGTGCCGCTCCGATCCTCCCCGAGAAGCTGCGAACTTGATCGGATGGGACAAATGGAAACAGTATTTTTGGGGGAACAAAGTCCTGCTGGTCGTCTAATATTTGATTAGGGTTAACTTACTAATTAATGATGCTATTTAATTATATTATCTAGAAAATGTTCAGTTGGTGATACAACCACCTGAAGTCCTGATATTGTTGCCTGTTAACGCTAAAGGACACTAAACGAGACACAATAGAAGTTTTATTGTAATGATGCGGCCGCATCTGCGTCTATGGTGACAAAGCAATGCGTGCCGAAGCTACGTATGTCTTGCTCGCTAAAAAGTTATCACGCTGCAGATAGTGCAATCTACGACGACGCGCCCCACTCCGCGATTACTGTACTGTAAGCTGTACTTTAGTACGGAGTGGGGCGCGTCGTCGTGGATTGCACTATCTATAATGATGGTCACATTAGCGGCTTCGCCACGTTTATTATTCACCGCCACCCACATAATGGTTGGTCACATCTGCGTGTATCGTATCACTGTGCGAAGCTTCGTCACGATAGACGCAGCTGCGGCCGCAGCATTATCATGCTTAGGGGCGTTTAGTGTCCCTCAACGTGTTAAGGTGTTAAGAACATCTGTTGTGATCGTAATAAGTAAAAAAGCGGTGTCCCACTGCTTCTCGTGTCTTGATTGTTTTTTTTTATTTCAAAGATAAAAGGAGAATAAAGAAAACTTCAAATGATTAGATCAGTTGACGTTGCGTTACGTACGTGTACTAGCTCATAGTAGTCATTGTACGAAGAATGAGATGATCTAGCACTACTCGGATATCCAATCCCTGTTCATAAACAATGACTCACGGAATACTCGTTTGAAAATAAATGAATCCTTGCTTAGTACAAGTCGGTAAGTACGCTGTTCCTATTCTAAATATTATTTGTACAAATATGGTGGTTTTGACACAGACCTTCAAAATGTTGAACAGAAGTTCTAGGTTCGTTTGACGACTAGATCTCCGCTCAGGCGTAAAAGTTACGTTTACAAGTGGTCACATTACCCTACTACAGACCACACTTAGTTTCGCATAAGTTGCTTTACATTTTTTTATTGGGGTTTTCGAAGTCTATTTCAATAATTCGATGTCTGACTCGAGTAAACCACAAGTGCCAATGTTTAAAATAACAGTGTTTTTAACAGGAAATTAGAAAGTTCTATAGCATCAGTCATCACATGACGATAATACTCTAAAGATCTAATTAGAAACGACGAAGAAATAACATTTTTGCAGAATATCTTACAGTTTGACTAAGAAGTATAAGAACAGCAAATCTGTTTACACAATGTTTATGGTAATACTGTGAAATAAAGACTGGGTGTTAACTGGGTATGTCCATGGCATTAACTTAAGTTAACAAGTGTTCTTGATAACCACCACCACCGCACCACCTGCTGATAGTTATGATGCTGCTATTATAATATTGTGATACTATGTTACCTTCTATGATACCTTCCTAATCATCTAGATTTAGATGTGTATAATCCCTCATGAAATTGGATTCCGAATCTAACAACTAGTAGTCCAAGGAAGTTGTCAGATTACAAACTTCTGCGTAACAACTGTCTTAAGTAATTAATCTGGAAGTTGTAATGAAACCAGTATCTAGTGTCTCGCGACCAAACCAGCGGAATCAACTAATAAAAATAAAGTGAGAAATTACAACAATTAAGACATTTGTCAAAACCGTGCACGAAGTTATTTTCCTTAAAAAACGTATTTAAGTCCAGTCTCTCGTAAATTTGAAGCAACTGTAACGTATAGCACGATCTTGTGATTATATTGAGCCAAGTTCCCACTGTGAGTGGCCTGTGCAAATACGCGCAAGCCAACTTGGCCAAGTGTGGCAAAAAGGCGGAAAAGTACGGCGGCTTGTCTGTCAGAGCTGCAACCAGCTGCGGGCTACCGGTCGCCGAGGACACCCGACTGCCTGGGTCGTTGACATCTGATGAGGGACGAACGGCGAGACAGGGTGCCGCAGTTGCTCATCTCGGCCATCGGGCATTTTGGGCAGAGGTATTTCTAAAAGTTTCCGGTTCCTGGATCGTTAACATTAGCCTGCAGGGCTAACATGACACTCGACAATTACTCATTCTCGCGTCAGTAATTGTCGTCTATTTCTGTCACTTTTCTCGTTTTCAGACACCGCAGCCATAAAAAAATACTCGACTCGTTCAGTCAAACTTAATATTTTCTCGATAAACCCTAACACGGCACCTAAGTTATCTCGAATTATGACAATTCAACACGAGATAATGTCCGTTTTTTTGTCATTTAGTCGTCCTCGATTTAGACGAGAAGAAGAGTAGACAAAATCATGTTAAAAAAATAACTCCAAAATAACATTGCAGTTTCATAAATAATTTTACTTATTTTAGCTATAATTTCATTTTACAATATAATAATAATAATGAAGATACTTAGTTTTAAATAACTTCATATTTATATTGGAACAAAGTTCCTTTCGGCGGCCGCGAGAGAAACTGTGGCGATGGGGGAGCACTATTACGTCGATGAGCATCATTTTCAGTAATAACGTAACTAATCGAAGAAATCTAAGTACCTAATCTATTACTCGCGCCCGTCAAACCTTCGCAAGATAATTACATTCATAAAATCGCCAGTTCATTCTTATGGGGCTTACGTTAAGTGTTTTATGTTATAATAGCGAAATCAACTCCAGCTGCATATTTAACTGAACGTCAGCCCTTTTGATAAGTGTGGGGATTCAAAAAAAAATCCAATATCATGGGTTTTATGGTGATAGTTACAATATCAACCTTCGCTTTTTCAAATTGCGATCGACGTACCCTCTGTCATTTGTGATGATTATCTAATGAGGATACAGGCTGAAATTTAATTCACTGGCAATATATTAACAACGTATTCTAACCATGATACTTTTTCATTTAGGACAACGATATCGGAAAAAAGATGATTATTTAATTTAAATTGTGCCGCCACTAATTTTCGTTTCCGAAATTTTGTATTTTAATTTCGGCATGCCAAAGAAAAACGTTTAAGTAATTTTAATCAGAAAAGTCGGTCACACAAAAAACTAAACGTAAATTGAAAGAGGTGAACCTAAAATTAACATACTAAGGCCCGATTTCACCAAACGTGTTTTTTTCCGAGAGTAACTACCCCTTGAAAAGAGTTACTCTTTATAATTAACTCTTGGTTAACTGATTCACGTTTCACTACAATATTTTAGAGTAAAGCTACTCTCGTATTGTTACTCTTTGACGTGAATGAGTTCGAACGAATGAATTTATAATCCACCTAAATAAATGAAACGCATTATCCGTACTTGTAGGTACTAGGTAGGAGAGCGGGGCTAAAAGTTCCGATTTTTAATTAACCTCAATTTTTTTTACGAATACTTGATTTCAGTATTCATACAATGCGATCAAAACCAACTTACATATCTAACTTTGATATTATGACAGTTATTTGGGGCATTTTTTGTGAGATTTTTTTATTATTAATTCTTTAATGCCTAAAGTCGGAAAGTAACAACTTACCCCGACTTGGGGCAAGTTGTTAACAAGCCGGGGTAAATTGTTACCATTTCTGTTAAAGCTATTATTTGTGAAATAAAAAACAATAAATGCTAAAATTAAGCCTGTTTATTTAATCAATAATAATCAACAGTATCGTAGGAATCATTAGTTAAATATTTGTATGTTATAACAAAGTAACTATAATTCGTACTTAAAGAATTATTAACCATTTAATAATTAAAAGCTTATCAAATAACTTGTAACTAATCAGCCTTGATAATTAGTTCAGTCTTCCATATTGCCTTGTCTTAGGCTGAAAAAAACAATCATATTGCCGTCATAAGCAGAAAACATAATATACTTATAATTAAGCATCAGAAGATAAATCAGAATCACAGTTCGGGCATAGTAGGTTAATAAGCCTTGATTCTGGCTACATCTGGAATGAGCCCTTACTGTTTTTACATTCTTGACACTGAACCCATTCTTCTCCAGAACGTCAATTAGAGTAGCTGTCACAGCACACTAGACAATAATACTCCAAACTGTCCTCTTCACCCTCAGAACTTTTACTACTCATTTGTAAAACCTGTTGTTTAACAGACTTCCCCTTTCCTTTTCCACTTCCTTGCTTTATTTTACCCTTCCTTTCCTTTTCCTTTGTTTTTCCTCACTTCTTCATTGTTGATGCTCACTTTCCTTTTCTTGCTTTGCTCTCCTGCTAAAGCTTGTTTTTCTGGAGTATCAGTAAAAACAGCGGACTTTCTAAGACGTCTCTTGTGTGTTCCAATCCTTGGCAGTGCATTCGGAAAAGGACGAACTGCTTCTGGAGAGAAATGGCCTTGATCTCCGAGTTGTCTTTCTATGACACCAGAAGATGCAGGCAGATTAACAACCCCTGATGGCCCAGGCGCATCAAATATTTGTCTTTCATCAGTACTAATGTTTACAGTTTCAGATACATTGTCATTTATTGTAGTTACAGTCTCTGATACTGCTTCTAAATTATTAGTGATAGTGTCATCTGAAACGCCTAAAGCCACATCTGATGCGTTTATTGAAACTAAAGGCCGATCTGTAACATAAGATGGAGCATAGTCGTCTTCTGTAAACACGTCGGGGTCATAAGGCCAAATACCAGCTTTTCTAAAAGCGCTCTTTATGTTTTTGGGAGTCACTGAGAGTAGTCAGTAGTCTTTTTTGTAGCCAATAGCGATATTTTCTACTCCAGATCTTAGCTTTTTGACAAATCTGTATAACTTCATATGACAAATATCAAATGCTCTGGCAACAGTTTTTATTTTTCTGCCATCTTTAATAACTGCATCCGCTACTTTTTGCATCAACTCCTGTGACACAGAACCACGTGTTGATTTTCGGGTATAATTCCGCATGCTGCAGAAGAAGAAAATTACAACATTTATATTCCATTGTTGGTACAAATGAATTGGGGCAAGTTGTTCCGAGGTCACAACGTGCCCCCGAAAAAAGGAACATCTAGCCCCAAGCACACGTGTTGAAAAAAAGCAAGATATAGGTTAGATTACGAATCATACCGAATTTACGCATAATGTACTGTAACAGTAGATTAATTCTTTAAATAAAAGACTGACACACTAGAGGCTAATCGTTAAAATTCGTGAAATAGACCAAAAGTACCAAATACGAAAATATTTACTTACGTGAACCAGCGACACACGTGCTGCTATTCCGATATTTTGGGTGTCACTAGCCTATCTACGATGGCGGCCGTCGGTGCGCTGTGGCTTTCCGTTTCTAGACGTGTTTACTCAATATTCCTATCTCTTTTCCTCGCGAAGTTATTTCAATCGGAACAACTTACCCTGGTAACTTCTAGCCCCGCTCTCCCCTATGTCATTTTGGTAACATTTGATTTGTTAGGTTTTTAATGTCAAAAATTCTAACCTCAAGATAGTCTCGTCTTTTTCGTTTGAATTCGTGCTGTTAATTTTTAATTTTATGATATGGATGAACCCGGTGAACCAAAAAGAAAACGAAGCCCTAACTGGCTGACTTCGGAAAAAATATTTTATTAAATTTAAATTTAAAAAAAAAACAGATGGTGTTACGATGAGGCAAAAAAATGCGGAGTGGGTTATTATGACTACTGAGTATATTCACAGACTATGCATTCACATAAGACTGCTGAGGCCATTTGTAAGTAATAAATTGAACAAAACTCGTGGATATAAATAAATAAACAACACTGATAGAACGATAAAACCAAAGCTTTTTATACAAAACAGACGCCATATTCCAATCTTCTTCTTGGGTTAACATGAAACTGTATGGAAATCGGCGGAGTAAGGATTTACTCTACATAGATTAACGATTTTATTCATAGATTAGTCGTTTGTGAAACGTGAAAATAGCTTATCCTTGGAATAACTATCACTATACTCTCGAGTAATATTTATTCAACTTTGGTGAAATCGGGCCTTAGAACATACTAATTCCATGCGTAAAATCGAATGAATGAAACGGAACCTCAAGCCAAAGTTGTTATCATAAAAATGATTTGTTTTTAATAATTTGCTACATCGGTCTCTCGTCGCGAGATAGTGAAGTGTCAGAGTGCCTATTTCGAGTTTATTCGAGCCTATCGGTCATGTTAGGCATTAGAAAGACGTCAGAAACGTATGTAGAAAATCGAGAAAGAGACAGCCTCGCGCTTGTCTCCTGCTGGTCACTAGTCTGTGGTCATGCAAAACTTATGCTCATTGTTTTATTTTGTCTTAGATTATTTAGTTTCGTTCAGCTAATTTCCAGAGAACAAATTCTACAGGACTCAAGACAGAAAATTTTGGCGAGTCTTCTCTCATGAGAGAATTGAGTAAGGCACAGTGCTGATATGGTTTGAGATATGTATAATCCATATCCCAATATGGATTATAATGGATTATATACATCACGTCAATACTAATTAAATAATGGGATTAAAAACGCAGCAACATTCTACAAAAGTGAAGTATTAACCCTAACCATTATAATCTAACTTCATCCACAATGATTCAAGCTCCAAACTTAACCTACAAATATCAGCGTGGTAAAGGACAATAAATAGCGAGCGACACTAGGACGCGTCGTTACTCACGCGTACCCTGCGGCGGGCGGCGAATTGGGCGCCTTGCAGACTTACAAATATCTAGAGATGTGCTAGTGTAATTTGAAATCTCTTTCATCACTTGCAAGCAGTTACTGAAAGCCTTCTCTTTATTTTTTTAAATCTAATCTCCATCAACTACAAGAACTGAATGGAGTTACCAAGATCAGTTAAAAATGAGGTCTACCGAAATTTTTCGACTATTTTAACACGTTCTATCTTCCTAGGAGCAGCGTTTCTTTATTCGTGGTTTAGCTTTAAAATACATTTGTTTGTGTATTAAGGCGACGATATCCGACTTTTAATGATTTTATATTAAAGATTACGTCTACACGAGAAGTGTTAATGATTTGGAAAAAAAATATGTTATATTAGAGCATTTTCTAAATAATTTAATTTACACATTTCAGATTTTATTTACATAGTGAAATTAATTTGTAAAGTTATATCTAACGCGGATAAAAAACTGAGAATCACGCAAAATCTATCAAAGTATTTTTCTGAAACTTTCACCATTTAAAAGATAATTTAATTATTGATCATTTAGTGTTTCATAAATGTGTTTTGTGTGTGTTCTGTTGTTTGGGGCGTCAGAAATAAAACTGAGATCGAGTATTATCGTGGGATGTGTTCTGAGTAACTGCGGGTGATAGACTTCCCTCAGGAGTTTGCGGAGTGCACTCATGGTTCATGCAACTTGGACAGTCACAAACTTGTCCTTGATAAGCTGTACAAAAATATTGTAGAAGTCCTTTGTGAGGCAGCGAGGGAATCTAACGGAGCACAGAGACCTAAGCGGGGTAGTCCGCTGTGTGGGTGGAACAAACATGTTCGAGACGCGCACCGAGAGGCCAGGCTTAGATTCCAAGTCTGGGTGTTGGCTGATCGATCAACCTCTGGGATTGTTTACGACCAAATGTACGAGACGCGTAAAATTTTCAAAAGCCGGCTAAAGTACTGTCAAAATAGGCAAGATCAAATAAAAATGGACGTATTAGCAGAACAACGAGCTAAAAATAATTTCTGTGCATTTTGGAAGACCACAGTAAGTTAACAGTAAGTTGGAGGCTAAGCCTGGTCTCACGGCAGATGTGGGAGGGGTTACTGAGCATGGGGACATTGCTAATTTATTTAGAGACTTTTTCAAAGTAAGGTCCCCACTTGGCCCCTCTGCGTCAGAATTCGACTTTGTTTCTCATGCCCGGAGGGAGGAGCCGCTACTACGCTTCACCACGAAGCAAGTAAGTTTGGTAATAGATAGTATGAGTAAGCGCAAATCCCCTGGGCATGATGGGCTCAGCATAGAACATTTAAAATATGCAGGCATGCATATGCCGAGGGTCCTGTCCTTGTTCTATACGATGTGTCTCAGCCATTCTTATTTACCCGCAGACCTAATTAAGACCATTGTAGTACCCATCGTGAAGAATAGGACAGGAGACATCTCGGACGTGAGCAACTATCGCCCGATCTCGCTTGCAACTGTGATGGCTAAGGTGGTGGACAGTATGCTTGACTCTTATTTGGAAAAGTATGTAAAGTTTCACGATGCACAGTTTGGGTTTTGTCCTGGACTGTCAACCGAAAGTGCTATCCTAGCCAAGTATACTGTCAAATACTACACTGACCGTAAGACGTGTATGCCTGCTTCCTTGAGAGAGATCAAGGAAGCAGGCATACACGCCTCAAGGCTTTTGATCTTGTTTCATATGACGTGCTTTGGAGTAAGTTGAGGAGTAGGGGTATACCGGTGGAACTGATCAGTGTTTTACAATTCTGGTATCGTAGCCAGACAAACCGAGTTAAATGGTCTAATGCGCTCTTGGAATCATATGGATTGGAGTGCGGGGTGAGGCAGGGTGGTTTGTCGTCTCCCCGGCTCTTCAATCTATATGTTGTCATTGCCGAGCTCAGCAGCATGCGTGTCAGATGCAGGGTAAATGGTGTTAGTTGCAACAACATTAGTTACGCGAATGACATGGTGCTGCTGATGGGCCCGTCTCCGGGAGCGATCCGGGAGCTGATAAATGTATGTGAGACCTACGCTGCTGCACATGGTCTCATCTATAATGCTAAAAAATGTGAATACATGGTCTTTCGGGTCGCCGGTAGGTGCCGGGAAAGTACACTCGATCTTGCCATAAACGGCACGCCGAGTGACTAAGTTTAAATATCTTGGGCATTTTCTTACCGACGACCTTAGTGACCATAGTGACATTGAGAGGGAGCGTAGGGCTCTGGCGGTCAGGGGTAATATGTTGGCACGAAGATTTGCTCGGTGTACTGACCAAGTAAAGATTACGCTTTTTAAAGCTTATTGAGCTTGAGATGAGATGAGAGCTTTTACACCGGGAATCTTTGGATCAACTACTCGAAAAGGTCGCTGGATGTTCTACGCGTCCAATATAACAATGTTTTTAGGATGTTGTTGCGACTGCCTCGGTATTGCAGTGCCTCGCAAATGTTCGCGGTAAACCATACTGATGGATTTCATGCCATCATCCGCAATAAAACGGCCTCACTTCTGAGCAGAATAAGGGGCAGTCGCAATAGCATCCTGAAGGCTGTGGCGGCAGATACTTCCTCGCCCATAATAAGGCAATTTGTGAGAAGACTTATACGAGTACCATAGTTTCCACTTCTCGTTGTCTAGTTGGTGGGTGGTCTTCTCATGAATTCGTCTTTAGTTTAAGTTACTAACAATAGTGTTTTAAGTGCAAACCTGTTACTAACAATTTATGGATCTCTTAGTTGTCCGAATTTAAATAATTTTATTTTATTTATTTTTTATTAAAATAACTTGTTTTATGTATAATAAATTAATATTGCGTCTAATTTGGGACAGCGCTCCTTGATGGGCGCGCTGTCACTCCTGCTGGACGTACGACGCATTGCGTGAGCTCAGTACAGAACACGCAAGCTAACTCAAGGTCATTGACACATATCTGCGTCTACTCACTGATCATCAGCACCGCGTCGTCATTGGCCACCCTCATTCTGCCCGCCTGTTATCGTCTCTTCCTCTCTGTAGTCTGCAGACCCACCCTTCGATCCCACCCCTGCAAAGCTTCCCCACATAAGACGGAGGTCTCTTTGACTTACGATATGAATCTGGAAAAGAGGAAATGAAATCATGTGCACTGGTTTTGAGATCAATGATCCAGATTTAATAGATTTTAGACAAATAAATTATAAGGTTCCGTATTTTATAAGTTCCTGTGGAACCCTTGGCTTTATTATTCACGAGAGGTGTCATCTCTACTCATTCTTAAGATAATTTCGTGGTATGCGTGCGCCTGCGCCGGCGGGCGGTGCTTGTTCGCGGCGTCTTCGCCAGTGCAGTGCTGTGCGTCGCCGCTGTCGCCCGCCAGCATGACTCCCGCGCTCCTCGCGCTCGCCGCCGCCGCCGCCACGCTGCTCGTCTGCGCGCGCGCAGGTCCTTTGTACCGCCATGCAAATCCACCGGTCAACGACCCCAGTGATATATGCGAACGATTTACCGCCCAGTTTACGTTTTATTACCTTTTCTATTAATTTGAACATATTTGTTTCTAATATTGTCACAGTTGATTCAGCTTATATGAATGGTTCCTAAGTTTGAGTCGTTTATGTTTTGATTAACGTGTTTTGGATAGGCAAAGTTTATGTGTTTGCGCAGCAGCTTTAGATGTGAAGCTGTAATTAAGTATATGGCTTATCGTACTGTATGTATAAAGAATTACGTTTCTGTATTTTCTCGTTAATTTTAGCTCCTACTCATTCAATTGTAAACAAAATCGTAATGTATGTTTTCAAACGATTCATCGAAATAATTTCGCGTCCTATCTTATAAAATTTGCATAATTTAACATAAACCTGTCTTTATTACCTTCCCTGTATAATTTGAGACGATTTTATCTCGACGCTAATTTTTGACATGCGCAAATAAAATCTCAACATCGTCTCTCCTTACCGAAGAGTTCAACGCGCGACTGAGAGTGTGCTTTGAACTCAATACTCAAAACTTTATTGAATTCCATATGTACCTATTATATATAGATGGTATGACAAAGTAAAAGATCAATATGGACCCTGTCGGGCACAGCTAAATTGACACAAGTTTTTTGGTACATAACTGTGTTAGTTATTGACAAATCATAATTGAAATCTTTTACGACATTTGGCAAGTAATTCTGGTAGTTGATCGATATAATATTCCTTGACCATTTACCCAAATATTCCATCAATAATTTTGCAATTGAAATCAATAATTAATTTTATATTGCTTTTTAATTACTGCGTGCATTTAACACATGTTTCATGGGTATTAATAACAAAATCGCAACAATTTCGTAGTTGGTACTAAACGTTTTGCAACTAAATTGCGTTTCAGTTTAATTTTATGTGTTTTTTCGTAGTAACTACTGTTATGTATGTAACTACTGTTATTCTATTCATAATGAAGTTCTACAGACACCGGCACGTCACTCGCGTGCGGCACTGTGTCACTGGAGCAGGCACAATGGAGCCAGGACTACTCATTACCATTATAAGGCCACAGTGACATGACTGAGCCGCCTCCGTTTTTGAACATCGCATGTGTCTGTTGTAGTTTTTGGTTATGAGTTGTTTAAGTTAAAAGATGTGGGATTAATATAATTTGATAAGATAATTAGATAGCACAATTAATGTAACCATTACCCCTGAAGTGGTGAAACTCTTCTTTTGCAGACCGCGATATTCAACATTTCTTACGCTTTTTTGCAAAGAAATGAATTTAGTGGGCTTTCACCTTAAGTGATACTAAAGCAGAGTGTGACAAGGTGTCAAGTTCACATTCTCAAACCAGACACCGGGTGCTAGTGGTTATAGTTTCATGGACCATTTTCCTTAAATTTTCTGTTGTAGATATGTGATTTTTGAACGTAACGAACAACCAGTAACGTTAGTAATTAAAGAATTCCGTGTTGTCCTTGAACGGGTCACCTTGCAGACCAGTTTGGTAGGCAATTTAATAGCTTTGTCATTTAAAGACTAATCGTCTCAAAACATTTGGGAAAGAGTCGGCATGCGAGGGTACACGTGAGACCAAAAGTTTTTAACACGTTAGTGGTCCATTGTTGAGAAGTTTTATCAGTTTTTTTTTAGTTTTTGAAACCGGTATATCTTTAACAAAACAGTTATCGTTAAAAGTAAAGAGTAAGTAGCTGCTTAGCAATCAGACTTGGATACGCAATGTTTAGAAAATTACTTTGGAGCTCAGCAATTCTATTCATATTTGAGCATAAAGTTAATATACTGTCTTATTACCAAACTGGATTACAGATAAGCAAAACATGGCTTCCTTAGGTCTCCAATTGTCTCTCTCCTACTCAACTATTTGACAAATAGTTGAGTATTTTTTGCGTCAGTTGCATTTAATTAGTGGGGACTAAAACTTTTTTTCTTTGTAGGGTTCTGTACCCGAAGGGTGACGAATGGAACCCTATTCCTAAGCCTCCGCTATCCGTCCGTTTGTCTGTCAGTTTATTCGACTTTATACCTATAACAGTTCATTTTCATAGATTGTGTATTTCTGTTCCAATCCGCTATAAAAACAAACAATAAAAATTAAATAAAGTAAAAAAATATTTATTCTATTTTATTTTAATTTTATTTCTCATACAATTAAAAAAAGATTTTGAAAAAAAAACATTATCTAGAGCTCACCATGTTTTCTTTTTATCTCCAAAAATGAAGAAATAGGGGACCGTAAAAGTTGTTAGTCTTAGACCATTTTTGTACGAGCTCTATCGCAGCAACTAAAAAAGTTAGGAATTTGAAACTTTTGTGTATCTATCATGTACCAACTGTATTTAATCAACAAATATTTTGACTCGCACTTGGCTGGTTTTTTTTTTTCAGTAAATCTCACGAGGCGATAATAATTGGTTGTATATTATAGCCATAGATTAGAAATAGAAATCATTTATTTGCCAATAATGTAGGTATACAGATATGATGGTAATTTTTACGAGAGTCCCGATACATTTTGCCGTACGGCATGCAAAATTATTTATCATAAAACATTCAGTAATCAAAAAATAAACAAAGAAACATAAAAAATTGCATTCCATTCACTCAACATTTGCTACCATTGTTAACGATTCACAATATGACGTTCGGAATTAGTCCCAATGCCAATACTAAGAATTACAAAAATAAATAAAAAATGTCAGTAACTTAAACTACAAATGTCAATCAATTTAATTAAAAATAGCTGAAGACAAAGTTACAAAATAATGTCGATAAATTAAATTTTTACTATCTCGATAAATTAAGTTACAAAATGTCAACAAATTAATTTTAAAATGTCAGCAAATTCTATTATTAAATCAATTACAAATGTCAATAAAAAAGCAAATATATATATATAACAAATAATAATAATAATAATATATATTTCTTTATTATTATTTCATAATTTCAAATGTGTAAAACGTGAACGTTTCTTTTCAAAGTTTTCTATTGGTGATTGAACAAAGGGTCAATTTCAGGAATTAAACATGCAATTATTTTTTTCACATACCTATTATTGTATTACAGCATTTACTATGGAGCATTCGAACGATGTATCGTGCCAATGCACTGTAAATAGGTTATCAATTAAAGTATTAAACATTCGTGGAATGTAACGCTAGCCGTGCCATTCATACATTACTGGGAGAGGATTGTGGACGTTCCCGCGACTTAATCTATGCTAATGTGAGGGCCCGCTATGCCGACGACGAGATTGTGCTATTATTAGGAATCACTTGTGACACTGAATAATGACCCTTATGACGACACGATAAGAATGATATGCTAGGTGGCAATACTTCAGTCGTATACTAGTTAACGATAAAATTCTACAAAATCTACGTAGTAAGGCTAGGGATTAATCTGAACGAAAAGTCCGGCGAAAATAGTTATTATTTTGTGCAACAAGAATAACTTTGCTCTCGTCGTGTAACACATACAACTTTTCACTTCAGCAGCGAGATCATACAACATGTAAAAAAAACCCTGTCCGATCCCTGAGGGTGTTGTTAGGTATCGTACTGTGAGCATATTTATGTGGAAATTTTCAGGAAAAAAGAAAAAAGAATCCCCACATTTTTTTTTCAAAGGTGAATTTTACCGGTCTAAAAGTAATAATTTATGAGTTACCCCTGTTGAAAATTTGCAAATTTTTAATGGATTTGGGGTAATTTTGGAACTAAAAATGTGAATTTAAATTACCTACCTATAACTTTTTTACTATAAATAATAATAGTAAAAAATACCCTTTGGTAAAGTTACTGTAGTACCATTATGCCCTTTTCGGATCGGACCAGGTTTTTTTTTTACATAATCTTCATATTTTCACTTCGTATTTTTTACTTCAACATTGTCTTATAAATTACGAAAAAAAAAACGTGCGGTCGGGGAACCCCCGTCGGGCACGAAGTTCCTTCTCCCGTATGATTTAAAACAGAAACTAATTTTTTGCAGCCTCCATCTTTGATTTACATTTTGACCTCACTATCGCCTTAAGCACCCTCAAAAACTATGAAAACGATACCCATGATAAAAACTTGAAAGGTTTCACAGTCGCCATCTTGGATTTACATTTTAATGTCATCATCGGCTTTAGCACCCTTGAAAACTATGAAAACGACACCCATGATGAAAAATTTGAAAGTTTTCTCAGCCGCCATCTTGGATTTTCATTTTGACCAAATTCACACTTTCTATCTCTCTCCGTCTTTTTTTCTCTTTGAATTAGAAGAAGACAGTCTCAAGCGCCTTTTCGCGTGACGATTTCTGCCAGTGCACTCTTACCGCAAGCAGCTTAAAGAACTTAGTTCCAAAAAATTTAATAAAACAGATTAAATAAAACCATAACAGATGATTTGCAATTTTAAGGTTTTATGTATATCCGAACGTTTTATTGTTTGTTTATTTTGTGGCCTACGGAATTTTGAAATCGAACTTCGAATCTACTTGTTTCTATCTCTCGATTTTTTCGTATCGAAGTAAATATGATTAAATTAAGTGAAGTTCAAATCTTTAGAATTTTATGAGAAGATCCATCACTGTTCTCGGCATATAATTTTTTTTTATTAAAAAGTTACATTATCTTACGCTCGCAAAAAATCGAATTTTGCTCACTGTCTTTAGACAGCAAGAAAGAGGTGCTGAGGTGTTTTTTTTTGCCGCTGTTGTGCAAACTGCGACTTGAACGCATTATATAATATTTTTTACTTCTCATGCTCTTAAAGTGCTTATTTGTGCAGGATATAGGCTGCACAAAATCGAATTTTGTGCACAAGCGCATTAACGTATCTACTCATAAAATAAATGTATCTCTATAAGGCAAAGAAAATGAGCCATAGAGCCAAACACAATAAGAAGTTCATAGATAGAATTTGTTATTTTATAATATTAACTTTAATGTATTTGCCTTATGTGTTTTTTTGGGACATAAAAGATATTAACACTTTCCGGGACACTAAACGCCTATATACGTAATAACAATAAAACTTTTATTGTGTCTCGTTCAGTGTCCCGCAAAGTGTTAACATTGAAATTCAAGTACGGTAGGTTATTTAATTAATTTAAGAAAATTATTATTACAAAATTAATTTAATATTAGGCTGTATAGGTCTGCAGCCCAAGCCTAATATCAATGTCGTAAAATTCAGAAAAATACCGTTCGTATTATAAAAATAAAATAAATATATAAATCTACTATTAACAATAGTAGATTTTCCAACTAGTGAACTGATAGTAATGTCGAGGATAAAATGGTTTTGTGCACGAGTTATAAACTCTGCTTTTCACTTCGATTGCGAGGAAATAAAACAGTAGTATACCATAACATTTCTCTATATTATTTAAAATTCAAAGTAAAATTAAACGACATTGATATTAAGCTTGGGCTGCAGACCTATACAGCCTACTATTAAATTAATTTTGTAATAATAATTTTCTTAAATTAATTAAATAACCTACCGCACTTGAATTTAAATTTTAATATCTTTTATGCCATAAAAAACACATAAGGCAAATAAATTAAAGTAAATATTATAAAATAACGAATTCTATCTATGAACTTCTTATTGTGTTTGGCTGTATGGCTCATTTTCTTTGCCTTAATATATGTAGATACATTTATGAGTAGATACGTTAATGCTCTAGTGCACAAAATTAGATTTCGTGCAGCCTATACCCTGCACAAATAAGCACTTTCAGAGCATGAGAAGTGAAAATAATATTTTATTTACTTAGCGACTGAATAATTTAATTCACGTTTTATTTAATGGTATTTGAAATTATTATTTATTAATTTATGATTTTTACAGATTATTTAATTTCATGATACTTTTGTCAAGTTTCATCCATATAGAAAACATTTTAAATATTGTTATTTTTAAATGATTGATAAAGGCTTCACCTACAAAGCTAGTATTTCCAAAAATGGTCCTTCTGTACCATAACATTGGGTGTTGCATATGCAATGAATGAGCGCCTATACAAACGTATGTCCAATACGCAGGCGCAGGGCCAACTGGAATACGTAATGCGATACGAGGCGAGTGCCGTTTGTTCTAGACATACTTATAGTTTACTTTGCTGCCAGTACCAAGTACAAGCACACTGTTACTTTTGGAGGTGTTGATTACAGAAACGGGAATTTTTGATCCCAAGGGCTAACAAGGCTTATAAGGTCCTAGAATTTTTGACAAGCAAGGTAGCAGGGATATTGTGACAAGCAAGATAGCAGAGATATTGAAAGCTCCACAACTAAATTGATAGACGTGTAGATTTTGCGTAGTTTGTGTACAAGCCGAAATACAGAGCCGAACCTTTTGTTATTTTAAATAATATTGTAATAATAGATTAGACGCCTTGATTAAACTTTGGTTTAGCCGCAGATTTGTATTGCAAACGTTTTATTTAGAGATATTAAAAAGGTAACGGTATTTCTGTATCGACGTTTTAAGATCTGTTTGTAATGTTAGGGAAAATCCCAATGGGCTTGGCTTACGATCAAAAAAATATCGTATTATCTAAATTTAATCTCTCTCTCTCTCTCTCACACACACACACACACACACACACACACCAACACACGCGCGCACACGCACTCGTAAAAAGTGATTGTATTTTTATTGTTTCCTTTCTGTTTCTCTACCTATATACCTGTTTGTGTTCGTACGTTTATAATGCAAGGGAAGAGTGGGAGCTTCTACTACAGGCATTTTCTATGCCTAAATGGAGACTTCTCGATAGGCAATGTAAGCCGAATGAGATAATTATGAAATAAACTTATTTTTATTTTTTTAACTTTAAGTTTTGTAACAATAATTTTTCTCTTCTTATATATTGTTAAGTCGATGGCTGGATTGTTGTTAAAAACTTTAAACTCACGATAATCAATCTGTTATAACTGGTGGAAAAAAAACTAAACATTAGAGACAGGTCGCAAAAAATCTCCTATCCTCGATTTCAATGTTGAAGTTAAAATGTATTAAACAATATATTGTAATCAGTGGTTATAAAAACTGTCGGTACAGTTACTGTAGCGATTGTTGGCGAGCGACGGTGAAGAGATACAGATCAGGTTGTAAGACAATGGTCAGACGAGTCTCGTCCACACTGCCCAGGGCTGCTACGTAGTGGCAGGACAGACCCGAAAAATATTATTAGAAATTAAAGGTGGTACTTCGAGCTCTATTAATCTTCCAGGCTTTGATATTGTGTTTGTGATTGATTTTAGAAAATAAAACTTGATTGTAAACGTAAAATAGGTTTGAAATTGGTTGGTTTTAGTTTAAAAAAAATACAATTATAATTTAGATCCAGGATCCACCGGAACTGAATCAAAGTTCACCGTTAAGAAATTCAAATCGGTGAATATAAATATTCCTCGCTCTCATCGTACTTTGCACTGAGGTAAAGTGATCCTCTTTGAGATGTGGTTTATATTGAGTTAGCTTGCAGCCCTGATACGGTGTCTGATCTCGGGCTGGTCTGCAGAGCGGAAACATCTGTCGGCGAGTTCCCATCGCACCGCCATGGGAACTCTATTGTCTCACAGCTACTACAGTTACTGCTGTCATATTACTAGTATGTTATGGACTTCTTTAAGACTTGCCAATTAAAACGTAACATAATTAAAATTAACATTAAAACGTATTGTCATATTCAGTTAACGTAAGCGGAGACGCATCGTGTTCAGTTAATGATAAAAAAATGTAATGAAGTAAATATTTTAATGCAACAGCTCAACCTAGACATTTTTTTCTGAAACCGTAGTTTAATTTTGCGATATCATTATGTAGATGGCTAATAAGAGAGCGTTTGCCTAACTTCTGCCAGACAGAATATCGTCAAATATAAATTCTTTATGCGAACTAAGTGTTCACAATTTTGAAGATGTTAACAATAGGTAGGTTCTTAGAACTTAGTTGCCTATTAAGGCATTGCGATTTAAATGGGTACAAATATTTTAAAAAATTATATATACATACTCAATATTTCAGATAAACAGTTCACACTGTAGCGGTTACACCACCACATACGAACTACGCATCAAAGACATGACGTCACACAAATCCTGCATCGCGCAATTAGAGTTTACTGCGCGAACGACATATATATACGACTATCCGACACCAACAGTCGGGCAGTCGGCCCGCCAGACACAACACCCGTCTGGTCGGAGGATCCTCCCTTTTCTATGGTGGATGAGTGAACTTTACACCCTGTTCCTCATGCTCCTAAAACACTATATATTCATTATCATTATTCATTCATTTTATATTATATCATACTATTCATTTATTTGATGTCACATCATTATCGTCACTCGCGGCCACTCTTTTCATTTTAAAACGTTGAGAGTTATGGAGGGCGACCTACATTAAGTTTACTTTCTGAAACAGTACTAAAAAATAATTCACGATATAAAGTATATAAAGTACCGATAATTTTGAGCATAATGGGTGACGACTTTATTCTGGCGTTTCGCACTGAAAATTTATTTGTAGATAACTGTAACAGCCTTCACTTTTGATATCATTACGCTATATCTAGCGACTGTGGCGGCCATGGGAAAGTATATTCAGAATTTATCATAATGGTGGGAAAGATTCCGAAAATTTTCGCCAGAATTCGTTGGGAAATGGAACGGAGAAGAAATATGGCGACCATTACTAATACACGGCCGGCTATGAATCGCACGCCCTAGTTCCAACAGCTTATAACTCCAAGACAACCATTGTGTTTACCTAACTCGTATGTAGTGGGCTAGTGGGAGGTTGTTGAAACTATACGTCTATGACGTCATTTCTCTTTATGTCTAAGCCAGCGAACTGCCGTTGCTTCGCTCAAGTGCAATCTATTAATGTGGCGACATGTCAAAGCATCGAGAATTCAGAGCTACATATCTGAGTAACATATTAATATTGTACACCGCAACCGCACCGTATACTGTAAACCGCATCAAAATCCATTGTGCAGTTTAAAAAAACTAAGCGGTCATACAGACACACGAAAATCGACTTTAACTTATAATAGTACAGATGTAGATACTTCGTCCATCATTCAACGAAACTGTCAATGACTGTAAGTCTCATACACAACGTTGGCCCACCAGCGTTGGTTCACCAGTCATTCCACTTACATTCATACATACGTAGGTACACATACATACGTAGGTACACATATGTACGTAGGTGCACATGTGATTGCTGTCAGTTTTATTGCCTGCGCATGACCGCAAAGCAGCCGACCGTATTAGTGGCCAGCCACAACGTGTTTAGCGAAGATCAGGGTTTGGGGTCAAAGGACCACCCACATACCTGAATGAACGCTTGCGCAGCTTCGCAGATCCATGAGTTGTCTAGCAACGTGAGGATCGTGTCTAGGGCCTGTTTTGATTGAGGTATGTAGGGGTGGGGCAAAGCTTTATATTAGTCTACGAATTTTATTACTCTCGCAATTAATTTATTTTAGTAGAATATACTATTTGTATAGAAATGGTTAGTGACATGCATGAATGTTGATTTTTTTATAATTGTCGTTAGTTACGTAGAGCCTTATTTATTTCTGACTCGTAAATGATCCAGGGTGTTATTTTTTTTCAAAGCTTTCCTTAAAACTAAATATAGCAAAAAAAAAAACTCAATACAATAAACAAATACAAATATTTTTTATTCGTTGAACATAGTTACATTAGGTACAGATGTTGTATTTATTAAAGAACGCTATGTTTAGTCGTCATCGGCGTAAAAATATTATTTTGGTATAAACATGCTGATTAACAAACAATTATCACACATTTTAAACAATTCTAATTAAAATTTTCGACACAATAAAAACACTCCAATAAAATATAATGTTAATAAATTCTAATGTAAATTGTCAAACCAATAAATAATAAACTATACTAATAAAAAAAAGTAATTATAATGTGTCAGTTAGGTATTCGTCCACCGTATGATAATATGCTTTTTCATATTTTCAGTAAAGCCGTTTTAAAATCGTTTATGTTGTTTATTTGTTTAATTCGTCGGATCTCATTATAGATCCTAGGTGCCATCCTTAAGAAACTTTTTGTATAAAGAGCAGTTGAGCGCTATGTGGCTTAGCGCACATCTCTCTATTGCGTCGTTTAGACCTCAATGTTTCATACAGATGGAAATTGGATTTGACAAATACTGCTGTCTCAAAAATGTACATACAGGGCCATGTTAAGAGTTTAGGTTTTTTCAAATATCGAATTCAGCTTTCAGTTGGTTTCAGTTTAAACACATCACGCACACATTTTTTTTGGGCCTTGAACGCAATTTCTTTGTCGGTGGAATTTTCCCAATATATTATTCCAAAACGTAATGTAGATGTGTATCACACTATCATCAATCCAGTATATATGGTGTCCTACAGGTAAATTTAAGTGTTTAATCTTCG
This sequence comes from Xanthia togata, assembly GCA_963853775.1. Lineage (NCBI taxonomy): Eukaryota > Metazoa > Arthropoda > Insecta > Lepidoptera > Noctuidae > Xanthia > Xanthia togata. Next base: position 1,023,171 of record OY970802.1, on the reverse strand, counting down.
TTTGCCCGCACCGTAGAACCCGTCGCACCGCAGAGTGATTCACGAGGAGGGCTTCCAGCCGCCAAATTACACCCTTAGGACAGGCAGCGGCCTGGGGTACTTGACCTCACCCGCAAATTGCCTGACAACTGCCTCCTGACAATGGAATCGCGTCGTGATCAAATTGATATAAAAATACTTTAGGCTAGTAGGTAGGCAATAGTATTGTGTTTTGTTCGTGATCTAATGTTGATTTTTAGATTCAACACAATAGTTAGGATTGTTGATATGATGCGATGTCATTCGCATCGGTGGTTATGCCTAGTGATTGTGTACCGTCGCTATACAGTAGGGTGGATCTTATAAAATAATGTCGTTTTCAATGTAGGTACCTATTATGTAATTTATTTATTGCTTTACTCATGTTGACATTATACTTACAGCATTCATGCTGCGTTTGGACGTGGAAAATTAATAAGACGAAATAGTCTAATTCAAAATGTCTGTTTAAATAGTGTTTTCAACGCCATATTATTAAGCGCTATAACTGCTTATTAAGAAGATCATTCCCAAAGAAGTCCCTCAAAGGGGTTCCCAAGTGATATATTGAAATATTCATCACCACAATCCATACCAATGAATTCCGACATTCTAATTAGAACCATCTAAATCTGTTACAAATATTGCGATTTGTATGAGTATCGTTTATCAGACGAATCAAACTTGCCAGTAAAACTAGCATGTCTCAAGCGCAGTTCACACTGGAAACGAAGCGAAGTTCGTTTAGCTTTCCTCTGCGTCTTTCATACTTGTGTTCATAGTACGCGGTATGAACCGAAGTACGAAAAGATGCGGAAGAAAAATAAACGAACTTAGCTTCGTTTCGCTTCGTTCCCAGTGTGGCCTGCGTATAAAGCCTGTCATAAACCCCAGTAGGTATGTATGATACTTATGCAGCCGTGTGCGTGTCGTGGGCGGCTCATTCAAGTCGAGTGGCCGGGCGGTTCCCACGCGGCGCTGTTTTCCTGGACATCGCGATACAGGTTCCAGCGATATCTCTCAGATCATCGCGATGCGTAAACTGTATTGTTATGACTCTGTTTTGATTGGACGAGGGTCACTGACTTCTTTATACTTCGCTGTTGCTCAAAATATTTGCTAACGTTGATTTTAGATGATGGTTTAGATTGTGAGTATTCGCATTGGCACGTTTTTGATCGGCTTGTAGAATTTGTTTTTGTAGTTGATTTTTTTGTGTATTATTGTTGATTTTATCATTAGTTTATAAATTTATTTCACTTTTACAATATCAGTTTAAGATAGTTAATTAGGTTATTAAAAGATTAGGTTCATATTCTAGAGGCGTTGAAACATGAAAACCTGTTTTGAGGATAAATAATTTTGTTCATGATACAGTATATATATATATCAGTAGGATTGGCTCGATCCAGGTCCTTAGCAATAAACACAACATGAATGATCAACGACGATGGCCACCCACGCTGACTGCGGCTGGTCCTGGTTTTTATTGCGCCCGCGCATGGCGATCTAAGTATAATTGTTTAAGTTCCTTGGAATAAATAAAGTTTGTAAAATTACGGTCAGTTTAGTAGTTTTACAGTGTGTTGGGGAACTAGGAAACCTGTAGCTAACTAGGTACTACTTGACAGTTCTGATTGTTGGTTCTGTTCAGTTCTGATTGTGACTATCATTAGTATCCAAAACTAAACAAGTATCGTGACATCAATTTTAAAACATGTCTCGAAGGACCAAACTGTTCTAACCAATTTGTTGAGATATTAACGAATACAAATAATATACGTAATAATACAACGTGTAAAAAAACCCACCGATCCGCGAGGTGTTGTTAAGTATCGGACTGAAAGTCTATTTATGTGGTAATTTTAAAGAAAAAAGAATAAAAATCATTACATTTTTTCAACGGGATATTTTACCGGCTTATTACATGGGGCGCAGGCGGCCGTAGTTTAGCGTGTGTCTACAAGTCATAACTTATGACCCCTGTTGAAAATTAGCAAATTTTTTATGGATTTGGGGTAAATTTGGTACCCAAAAAGTAAATTTTAAATAGCAATAACTATTTTATTTTCAATAATAATAAGATTTTTTACTATTTTTTTTAGTAATGTTATTACAGTACCTAAGTGTCCCTTTTGGATTGGACATTACATATTGTATATTGAAACTGTGGCAATAATATTTTCGTAAATTCACTGGCGTCGTTTACAAGGTGAGCTTTTTTTTCTGAATACGTAAAGTTCTCCTGACTAAGTAATACATTTTTTTCAGATGCAAGTTCAGATATCGTGGACCAGATATTGTCAGAATTTAGACAAGAAAGAACATACAGTGAGTGTTTAAAATACTAATTTGTAAAATCATAACCATGACAACTACGTAATTCCTATAAAATTTGATTGTTATTATGAAAGAAAGAATAATATATATTTGGACACAGTTCGTGAAACACAATAACAAAATAAAAAGGTAAAATAATCATAAAGCAATAGTGTGTGCCTCACGGCTGCCCCAAAAAGGTTCATTTCAGCATTAATGCCCGACAAATGCTGTTTGACGCTGGTTTTCTAATGAACCCCTATGGACAAGTGACGGGAAGTACCAACAGTTTCAACATACCTAATTAAATATACAGGGTGTTTGGTGCATCGTGTGCCAAATTGAAATGGTCGACTGAAGGGATCATCTGCTATCCTTTCAGACCACTAAATACCTCTCATGACCTGTGGATTTTTTAAAATCTTTTTTATTGTTTTATTAAAAAAAGACCCAAATTTTACATTAAAATACAAATTAAAAAAAAAAGTATAAGGCGTAGATTGAAATTTAATTAAATTTAGATGTGTACTGTTTTAGATTACTTTTAAATGCAAAATTAGTGACTTTAGTCACACATTTTGGTTTAATTTTTCTTTAAAAGTAATCTAATCACCCCTTCAGTCGACCATTTCAATTTGGCACACGATGCACCAAACACCCTGTATAATTTTTATACATCTAAATAAATAAATACATAAAAAGACATATTCAAGCTTCTGACCCAAGTGGCAACGTTAGGCGTCACTGCGGCCCACCTCTGAGGTGCATTTAGCTCCCATAAATGCACCTCAGAGGTGAGCCACAGTGGTTATTGCTACCGCTGTGGTCAGCCCGGCCGGCTCGTGCGACGCCACGTTGCATTGCGTCGTCTGTGCGGTAGCTGCCACCGCCGCCGTTGCCACCTCCACCGCCGTCGTCACCGCCGCAGCCGTGGCAGGCCCTCACAGAGGGCTCGGGAGGGGGTTGACATGGAGTGCCAATAATGGCCCCATTACGCCTCCTCCAGGTGGACATCAACCACTGCACAGCAGCTCAGGATCTGTTGCTACAGAGCATGGCGCAGTGGTCGATAACATCGCCGTGGTCGCTGAGCCGTACTTTGTCCCGCCCAGGGATGACTGGGTGGAGGACCTGAGTGGCTCAGTGACCCTAATTTTGTTGGCCTCCGCCGGTACTCCGTCCCTTGAGGCTGTTGAGAGAGAACAGCGTTACGTAGCAGCACGGTTCGGGGAGATTGTCGTGGTAGGGGTATACTTCTACCCGAACCGAACTCTCGACGAGCTCCACAACTCCCTTGCGGAGTAAAATTACATGCAATGTCATTTATATACTTATCTAATTTAACGCAAGTCATCTCATTCTTAATAAGAATGCATGTCCCACCTCGTTTAGTATCACGACAGTATGAAGCGACGAGTTTGTAACCAGGAATCTTTAGAAGTGATTCTGATTTGTTTTTAATAAATGATTCACTTAAGAGCTGCCAACCCGTGATACTTTTCATACAAACGCTCGTACGTGATTATGGCGTTGTAACACATCTTTTATTGAAATTTCTAAACTAATATGTATCTTGTGCACTATATCTAGGTTTCTATGAAAGCGAAAAATATAAAATTTCAGAAACAAATTCAGCCTAAGCCGCCGAAAATCTGCTTTTTTTGCACAAATTTTACCTGAACTTTGGGCGGTCATAATGAACTCATAAATTGTAAAACGAAAGAAAACATCTTCATAGAAACTTTGCACATGTAATGGAGATTCTAAATGACAAACATTTATTTCACAAACTTGTAAGGCTCACTCAAAAACACTTATTTCCTGAAACAAATTTTTACACTATTTTTCGTACAATGTTATCGCGTTCTCACTTGCTTGTTAGCAGTTCTCACTTGCGCTCGATGAAACAACAAGCTTTTCGATCATGCTCGCGTTGACGATAGACGGGCCGGGAAGGGCCCTCTTAAACAAATGATGTCAATTTCCATTGAATTCAGAGATAATTCATTTAATGTCACTGAGAAATAAGAATTCGGTAGGCTATGATGAAATTAATACAAAAATCATAAAAGCACGCACGGACAAAATAACTGGAATACTCACTACTTAATTAATTTATCATTTGCAGAAGGCGTTTTCCCAGACGCATTAAAACTATCCACAGTAAAACCGCTGTTCAAAAAGGGAGAACGAAGCGATGTAAATAACTATCGGCCAATAACGCATAAACCTATTTTATCAGAGATATATGGAAAATGCATGTATAAAAGAATAGTAAACTTTTGTGACAAATATAATATTATTCGGAAAGAATAGTATGGTTTCCAAAAACATAAATAAAAAAAAACGAGAGCGCTATCTACGAAACCGTAGACTTTAACCAAAATCAATGGTAATCACCTGACCACCGGGCTATTCTTTGACCTGCCTAAGGCCTTTGACCTTATTTCACATGACAATGGGCCTGCATATCAATGGATATCGTCATATAACAGCAATATACAGCAATGTATTGTGATATTGAAAATCGATGGAAAAATGGTACTCAGAACGTACAAGTCTGAATATAAACAATGCATCGCGGCGTTTCATAAGGAAGCGTACTGGGACAGATTTTATTCCTATTAAACATTAATGACATCGTAGAAGTTACCAATCATAAATGTATACTGTTTGCAGACGATATTTCAATAATAGTAACAACAGATAAAAAAAATACAAAGTTAAAGACCACAAAAATGACATAAACAACACACTAGAAATTATTCAATGAAATTATTTATTGTATGACCTACAAGTAGTTGTTCCGGGTCTGGCTGTTTGTGTATGTGAGTTTATATGTTTGTAAACGCACCCACAATACAACAGAAATTCCTAGTGTGGGGCGAGGTTCATAAAAAAGAAAAAAAAATAGACAAATTAATCTGTATTCATTCAATTTAATTAATCTTATAATAAAAGACATAATATTAATCTTGACATACCAAAAATATAGGCTGTAACACATACAAAATTCCTAGAAATAATCATAGACGAAGACTTAAATTGGAAATTACAGACAGAAAGTGTATCTAAAAGGTTAAATCAATTTTTGTATGCGTTAAGACAAGTAAAATATATTACCAATTTAAAAACAGCTATAATGACGTATCATGCCCATGTGCAATCAATACTACGTAAAAAATGCATAAGAGCAATGTATGACATGAAACCTGATCAATCATGTCAACCGATATTTAAAAACCTTAGTTTGTTGCCTCTACCCTCACTTTACATTTATGAAACATGTATGTTGCAAACAACAAAGATTTATTTAGAACTGCAAATGATGTGAATCCAAGATCCATTCAGACTCGTACTAAATAACGTTCCTAGATCTACAAAATACAATAAGAACTGTTTAGCAATGTGTGTACGTATTTATAATAATATACCAAGCAACTCAAAAACGTTGACTTCTAGACTATTCTAGAGCATTTAAGCAATGGTTAAATATGCAAAACATCTATTCTATTAAAGAATTTATAGAGACTAAATATGCTCCAACAATTGTATACTATGTGATGTAACGTATGCCGACAAGTTTGCATGCTATGTGGTATAGCAAAACATGTTAGCACTAATTTTTATGTATCGTCGGTAATAACATATTTTAATGCAAATAAAAATTATTTGATTTGATTTGTGCGTGCGTGCGGGATCTGATGACGGGGGATGATGTGACCCGGGATGGGGTGGTCTTGGCGGTGTCTCTAGACATCGCCAATGCCTTCAATACCTGGTAGTGGAGTTGCACCTGGGAGGCACTCCGGTGTCATCGGATGCCGACCTACCCCTGTCGTGTGGTCGAGGCCTATTTGACAGACAGGGCCGTCATCTACCCCGGTCACCAGGGAGAATGGAACCGGCGAGAGATATCGTGCGGTGTCCCACAGGAATCGGTCCTGGGGCCGCATCTGTGGAACATCAGGCACGATTGGGTGCTGCGCGCCGACCTCCCTAGCGGCGTCAGCGTCGTCAGCGTCGTTTTTAGGCTGACGACACGTTGGTCCTGGTGCAGGAGAGGTCACATCCGGCGGTGGCCGAACTAGTGAGAGAGCGACACACGACGAGCGACTGGCGAGCTACGCGGGGTTGCGACAATCGTCGTCAGAATCCGGCAATAGGGACTTGAGGTGGCCTTGTACAAGTCCGAGACCATAATGTGTATTCATGATTTTCGGAACGCACCACCGTCGGGTTCCCAAATGACAGTAGGAGAAGTTCACGGTTCACGGCGTCGACTCGACGATGAAGTACTTAAGACTCGTCCTGGGCAGCCGGTGGAACTTCGTGGATCATTTCCGACGTTTGGCGGAGGCTCTACGCGGGAGTCGTGCGTTCCGTGGCCCTTTACGGGGCACCGGTGTGGGTGCGTTCGTTGAGGCGGTGGCCAGGCCGCCGGTTGAAAGCATCCCAGAGGATCATAGCCATCCGGCTGGTCCGGGGATACCGCCGGATTTCCGCCATAAAATTTGGAGGCAAAAATGCTCGCGCTCACTTGGGAGTGGCACGAGGAGGCACACCACAGACCAACACCGACAGAGCTCCGGCGGGATCTCATGGCATCATGGAGAGTGTGATTGTCGCAACCCAGGGCTGGGCTAGCCACAATTGTGGCGATAAGTCCCCTCTTTAAGGAGTAGCTATATAGAGAGGCACCACGGCGTCCTCACCTTCCACCTGACGTAGGTCCTCATCGGACACGGTTGTTTCGGGAGGTTCCTGTTCCGGATAAGCCGGGAGAAAACGCCCGGGTGTCATCACTACACGGATCACCCGGAGGACACGGTGGAGCATACGGTGGTATGGTGGTGTACGGCTTGGGCAGAGCATTGCCGTGTCCTCGTGGAGGCGATCGGTGGCGATGATCTCTCGCGTCCGGCCCTGGTCCAGGCCATGGTATGGAGCGAGAGGGCATGGGAGGCCATCACCTCCTCCTGCAAAGCAGTAATGCTCACGAAGGAGGAGGCGGTACGCGTGAGGGAGAGGCAAACTTCGCACCCTCACGCCTCTAGCCGCCGTAGGAGACGCCCTGGGCGTAGAGAATCGCTGGCCCATTCCCGGCCACCGTAGTCGCGGGCTTGCAGACGGTAAGCAATGAGTAGCTCGCTGTCTAATAAGAACCAGGCCCGGGTCGACGGTACGTTGTGTTCCACGCGCGCCTCAAAGAGATGTTAGCAGAACTGGTGGGGTCCCTAGGACCGATGCCTGCCGGGTTCGCGGGAAAGTCCTAAAGGGATACCGTGGCCCCTGGCAAGTACAGGCAACTGATGGAACACGAGTGGGGAGTAAGAGTCTGACACGCCCTTCCACTCCGCCCAGAGCGGGAGAAGCTATTTGAAAATTTTCCACCCTAAAAAAACAAATAGGCATCTCTCTCGTCAGGGCGCAAAAATAATATTGATACATCTACATTTTACAACAATCCTGCATGAGTTTTCAGCAATTTTCAGTCTCTCACACACACTGTCGTTGCTTGTGGGTATAACAGGTAAACATTATTTATCATGGCGAAAGTAAAACTAATCATGGCTGTAGTATTCGTTAATTCAATGGTCTCGCCAAACTCATAAGTTTGTGATCCCGCCCATGTGAGTGTGAACAAATAAGAAAGATCCACATTTATCCTGACTCACGAAATAACTTTCCTTTCACATTTGCAACAAGAAAGAAAGTTATCAATTTCTAAATAACCTACACACAATATACAGCGGGTATTAAGACTTATATTCTGTAGATTTTAAATGCCTAGAAATGATATGAACTCAGTTATCTACTAACATTACTAACATAGCAGATAAGCACAAATGGTTACTAACTAATTCCTAACAATCTATGGACTGTAATGTCTGTTTTTTTTTTTTTTTTTTATGAGTTTTCAGCAAAAAATAAGCCTTTGCGGCTATTTGTCGATTTATCATAATAATATAAGGACTTAAAATAGTTTCAAACTTTTCCATATTGACAAATACTGACCCATCTCATTGTATCAACTTTTATATTTAATTTATTATCCAGTTTTCTTGACTAACGAAGAGAGAATATTATATATAAATTAAGTAAATGGTATGATTGAATTATTGATGCTTTGTGTTCAAATGATTTACAAAAAACTTTAAGCTTAGATAATGAATGGTGACACTAATTTACGACAAGAACATAGCAATTTTAATTTTATTTAATTACCGAAGTTTACTTTTTCATTGTGTCGTTCTATGAAACTTACACAGTTATCCTGATCTACGACATCCCTATTATACTTTATTTTCAGATACTGAGAATGACCGTAAGATATATCAGAATAGAAGATCAGATAGTCAGATTGTTCCAAATGATCGCCAACACGAAACACACGGTGAGTTTTCAAATATTTATATTTTAACAGGCATACAGCCAGAGTAGCTTTTTCCCAACTTCTTGTTCTCACACACTATTGTCTACATTTCTTTCTCATTTCTCCTGTCGCAGGTCTGCTGTAAGAAATTTCTTAGGAAATAAGCAGTAGGTACCTTTGTACTCATCGTCATGATTATGTCTTATCTGCATCTACTTTTCTGTGTGTACATAAATAATAAAATAAATAAATAAAATAAATAACGGGACATCGATCTTAATCATAAAAAAAATTACTTAAATAACATGCAGATCATAAAAGTAACTTAGTATTAAAAAAAACAATGTTTTCAACTAATAATAAACTTAGTAGGACCCACAGCTTAGAAATTTATTAGTAAAATAGTATTTACAACTCTTATTTATTCTACATCACTTAATTCTTCTTCTGAAGAATCTTCTACACAATAATCTGACATACTAATATTTTGACAAAAGATACAAAGACTTACAATAGTACTTATATTTACAGTACAGAATATTAATTCTAAAACCTCAGAAGACAGTTTACTTATCGGCTTTTTGGGAACTTCTCTAAGACCATTTATTACAGGATCAGAAGGCCTTCCACGAGCTCTTAACGCGATCCATTTTAGGACCTAAACGGAACTGATTTCAGTCGATTTAATTTATCTGACAACGATTGTCCCAAACTGACAAGAAACTGCAAGTTTTGGGTTTTTTGTACTTGTTTGGTTCCATGACATTCATAGAGCAGGTCAACTGAAACGCTCAACTGTCAAAATAAGCGATTCAATAAAAGTGATGTTATATGTCTTTCCTGTTCTTTTCCTTACCTTGATAAAGTTAGAGCGCCAAAGGTAGACTTTAGACAGGCTATATTTTGCATTATTTCAACTTTTACTCAGTGTTGCCATTTTTCCCCCCGAGTCCGCTATAGGACTGTGTCGAAATAAGATGAGACATTTTTTATAGTCCGTTCAACCGATTTTGTCTTCAATTGCGCTGGTGGCATGACAAATGGCAGCTTCAGTAAACACTTGGTATTGTAACCACGTTTTTGCTTATAATGTTCAACCGATTTTATATAGAAGTCAAAAACAGAGAGCCGTTTCAGTTGAGACCGTGGCTCTTAATCTTCTTAGTGCATAGATAAATCTGTCCAGTTTGTCAGAAACATAGTCAACATGCTTTTTCCAGTCGCAATTTTGATCCAATTGTATGCTCAGAAATGCAGCACTTACTACTTGTTCTATAGAAGTGTAATTATATTTAAAATAAAATAAATAAGTGTCATTATATTTAATTTAAAATAAATAAACAGATAAACTAATAACAATAACAAAACCATGATCAGCAAGACGACCAGTCATCACAAGCAGCACCCGTTCACGAGCATAACGCAAAGATCAGCCATTACCCCCCCGCCATATTTGAGGGAAGGAGGCAACCCGACCCTGGACGCTACCGCAAGCAGTGACATCTAAGGGAGCATGACGAACTTGCTGCCGGTTGATCAGGCAAAAAATAATATGATCAATTGTCGAGGTCGCTAGCTAACCACATATTGCGATACAACTCATGAAAATCATTCGAATGAGTAGATTATGTCAACAAAAAAAAAAAACTTATAAAGTCAAATAAAATAAACAATTATATAAACTTATACAACCTGTCAATAGGTAATCTAATTCTGGAGAAAGAACATAAACATTGTCTTGAGTTTAATCACAGAGAATTTCGACAGAGACCAACTAATATCTTTATTTTATACTTAGTCTGGCCATAAATACTGTTATAATTAAAAATAAAAAAGACATTAGAATTTGGAATCTGTCATTTTTATACGATTGTTCATTGAGTTTTCTAATTTTGGCGCTAATACATTGTACAATATTTTGCGATATTAAAACGGAGTGAGGTGATAAAGAGAACCGAATCGCTGTGATTGCATTACACAAAGTTGGTATGGAGCCAAATGCAATTTTTAAAACTCTCCATACGCTTGGTATTAGTCAAATATTTGTGTACCGGGCTATTAATAGGTACAATGAGACCTTCTCTGTTTGTGACAGAAAAAGATCTGGCCGTCCTCGTAGTGTTCGTACCAAAAAGGTGGACAAAGCAGCAAGCGAAAGAATTCGAAGAAATCCTGTCCGAAAGCAAAAGATTTTATCTCGGGAGATGAAGATAGCACCCAGAACCAAGTCGCGTATTTTAAAAGATGACTTAGGACTTGCAGCCTATAAAAGAGACACACTGGTCAATTTTTAACTGATTATTTTATTAAAAGAATAGGGGGGTAAAATCGAAACAACTACTGAAGCGGTACGCAAAGGGAGGTCACAGTTTTTTTTTTGTTTACGGATGAGAAAATCTATACAATAGAGCAACATTTTAACAAACAAAATGACCGTATTTATGCTCAAAGCTCTAAGGAAGCTTCCCAATTAGTCGACAGAGTGCAACGTGGGCATTATCCGACTTCAGTGATGGTTTGGTGGGGTGTTAGCTGTGAAGGAGTGACAGAGCCATATTTTTGTGAAAAAGTATCAAAATATCGGCACAAGTGTATCAAGATACCATTCTTGAGAAGTTAGTTAAGCCCCTTAACAACACCATATTCAATAACCAAGTATGGTCCTTCCAACAAGACTCGGCGCCGGGTCATAAAGCTCGGCCCACGCAGTCTTGGTTGGAAGTGAACGTTTCGGACTTCATCAGAGCTAAAGACTGGCCGTCGTGTAGTCCCGATCTTAATCCGCTGGATTATGATTTATGGTCAGTTTTAGAGAGTACGGCTTGCTCTAAACGCCATGATAATTTGGAGTCCCTAAAACAATCCATACGATTGGCAGTGAAGAATTTTCCCATGGAAAGAGTGCGTGCTTCTATTGATAACTGGTCTGAACGTTTAAATGACTGTATTGCAGCCAATGGAGACCACTTCGAATAAGCTTTTTATATTTTAAATTGTTTTATATTTATGTATTAAACTAACACACTGTAAAAGTAATAAATATTATTTGCATAAAAAAAAAAACTTCGTGACAATATTTATGGCAAGACTAGGTCTTTAACTAGAAGATCCATCACTAATATTTTTCAAAAACCTTAAACACACTGACATATAATGTTACTTTCGGTAAGCGCAAAAATGAATTAAAAAGTATTTTTTTAAACCCTTTATTTTTATACTGCCTTCATTACCTTATCAGTAGTTGACATTAATGAAAAACAATCCTTGGAATTGGGGCAAATGGGGGTGTTGCTAGGGGCTCAGATAATAAATTCGAGGAAATTCAACAGTGATTTTTGTCTAACTAGCATGAAATCACTGTGCGCCGGTTCAAACCTCTGCGTAGTCTCGCCTCTTGTGAATTCTTAAATTGTAATTATCTCACAAAATAACGCACAAACCACATTCAAAATTAACGATCAATTCGAAGAATTATTCCTTCGATAATTTCACACCAGTGGGTGCTACGATAGCTTGGAGTAATCATGGACATGGACTCCAACAGCAACAACATTACCTTCCGTAAACCTTGTAGATCAATCTCACTAACTGATCTACCTAAAAATATGAGTAACAATGATGAGCATTCCTGATAGTTTCCATGACCCAATTGACGACGTTCGTGAGGTAACAGAAGAAAACAATAAACTTAAGAACTAGGTAATTACGAAGCACACATAAAGAAACAGAAGATCGGAGAACTTTCGTCTCAAATCGGATCTACAAAATATGATTGACTGTAAAAGTTTCAGTCAGATTGTTAATGAGCAAATTGTAATGGATAGGCTAGCAGAACAACGAGCTAGTAAAGATTTTGGGAAATTTTGGAAGTCCACTGGTAAATTGAATGCGAAACCTGGCCTCTCTGCGTGTGCGGAAGGGATATGTGCTAAGAAGGAAATTGCTAATGAGTTCAGGGACCATTTCAAAGTTCAGTCTCCTCTGGGTCCCTCAACCTTGGTGAATGATTCTGAGCCCATCAGTCCTGGCACGAAACCTCTGATACGTTTCTCGAGCAAGCAGGTACTTGCAACCATTAACAACATGAAACGAGGCAAATCTCCAGGGCATGAAGGGCTTAGCATTGAGCACCTGAGGCACGCAGGTGTACATTTGCCGCGAGTCTTGTCTATGTTTTTCACAATGTGTATTAGTCACGCGTACCTACCTGCTAATCTAATGAAGACCATCGTAGTTCCCATTGTGAAGAACAGGACAGGTGACATCTCGGACAGAGGTAATTATCGTTCTATTTCTCTTGCGACTATAATAGCCAAGGTGTTGGACGGTATGCTTGATTCTTGTTTAAGTAAGTATATATATCTTCATGATGCACAGTTCGGGTTTCGCCCCGGACTATCAACTGAAAGTGCTATTTTAAGTCTCAAGCATACCGCTCAATATTATAAAGATCGCAGTACGCCGGTGTATGATCGCCGGTTGATCTCTCCAAGGCCTTTGATCTCGTTTCTTACGATGTTCTCTGGAGAAAGATGGGAGACATGGGGTATACCCGCGGAAATATGTGGGATGTTCCGAGCCGTATGGGTTGGAGTGCGGGGTGAGGCAGGGTGGTCTGACGTCTCCCAGGCTCTTCAACCTCTACGTGGATGACCTGGTAGTCGCACTCAGCAGCATGCGTGTCGGATGCAGTGTTGATGGGGTTAGAATTAACAACATCAGCTATGCAGATGACATGGTGCTGCTGGGTCCGTCAGCGGGAGCAATCAGAGAGATGCTTAGAACGTGTGAGCCCTACGCTGTCGCACATGGATTAAAATATAATGAAAAAAAAATGTGAATACATGGTCTTTGAGGTCAGCGGCAAACGCCGTGGAGAGGGACCCGAGTTGCTTATTAACGGGTCACCAATTAATAAGGTGTCAACTTTTAAATACCTAGGGCATTGGCTTGCCGCTGACCTCAGGGACGATGTAGACATTGAGAGGGAGCGCAGGGCTCTAGCGGTCCGGAGTAATATGTTGTCCCGTAGATTTGCGCGGTGTACAGACCAAGTTAAAGTAACGCTTTTTAAGGCTTACTGCCAAAGTTTGTACACGGGCAATCTATGGGTCAAATATACTAAGAGGTTGCTGGATGCCCTGCGCGTCCAATATAACAATGCTTTCAGGATGTTGTTGAGGCTGCCTCGATACTGTAGCGCGGCGAATATGTTTGCGCAAGCCCGCACCGACGGCTTCTATGCTATTGTACGCAAAAAAATAGCGTCGCTTCTGAGGAGAGTGAGAGGCAGTCAAAACAGCATCCTGAAAACTGTAGCAGAGAGCTTCGGCTCTCCGATTGTACAGCAGTTTGTGCGGAGGTTGATTGTTACTAACACTAGGCAATAAGTTATTTTTTGTATGTTACTAACACCATATGGATAATTGTGTCCGAAATAAGGCAATTCTATTCTATTCTATTCTATTAAAAATTAACTCTAAAAAAATATTAATAAAGAAGCTTATCACGGACTTGTTGCACCTATCCTAAGATATGGTATTATATCTTGGGGCAACGCAGTCGATAAGGAATATATATTTAGAGCCCAAAAGAAATGCATCAGAGCAATGTGTCATGTAGTGTAGACAACACTACCAGCTGTCAGCCCCACTTTAAAAGCCTAACAATTCTGACACTGCCTTCGTTATACATATATGAACTAAATGTTTTTGTCAAATTAAATCCTAGTTATTATAAGACTGCTTTTAAAAGCTACTATAGACAATTACGTGACAAAAAAAGATTAGAAATTGATATACCATATGAGAAAACAGCAATAATCAATAAAAGTATTCTTTGTATGGCATCATTGATTCATTGGTCAAAAAGTTACCTGTTCATCAATTCAAGCCGAAGCTGTACAAATTCTTGGTTAATAAATGTTATTATAATGTCAATGAGTACTTACAAGATAAAAATATAGATAGATACATAGAGTAAGAGTAATTTATTGACACTGAATAATATGGCAATACAAATAATGTGATATAAATTATAATAATTTAATTTGACATCTGTATAATTTTATTTTAATTTGAACCACCACTTAATTTAATTTATTATATTGTTAAGTCTGTGACATGTTAATAAATGCCATGGAAAAAAAATTGTCAGATGTATTAATTATAATACATCTGACTTTTTTTAAGTATAATAATTTGGTAATGTTATTTTAATAATAATTTAATTAGATTAATGATATAAATATTTGCACACCTTAGTAGGTAAAGATACAGAGTACTTTATAGTTATTTGTAACGTCTGTTTATACCTACCTACCTGTATTATGCAAATAAATTATTTGATTTGATTTGATTAATATTATTTAAAGTATGAAATTACTAATTTGTACTGTTTTTTTTTTTAATTTAACATATTTATTTAATCAAAATAATTACCTATACATTGCTGCCATCTAATAGGAAGGTCATTTATGCCTTTGCGATAGAACTCTTGTGATAGAACTCTAGATTCGTCAAACTGTGTGAAAGCATTTTGTACTGTCTCCTAAGAAGAAAACTTTTTATCACGTAGAAAATTGTCCAAATCACGAAAAAAATGGTAGTCCGTTGGAGCAATGTCTGGCGAATACGGGTGACAAATAGTTTCTAATTGCAGTTCCTGTAGAGTTAAAACGGTTTCTCGTGCTGTATGAGGTCTCGCGTTATCATGGAGCAATAATGGTGAAGATAGATTCATGAGTCGGGGCTGTTTCACTGCTAGTTTTGCTATCATTGTTCGGAGTTCGGCACAGTAGACATCTGCCGTTATTGCTTGACCAGATCGGAGAAAGCTATAGTGAATAACACCATGCTGAGACCACCAAACAGTTACCATTAATTACCTTTTTATTGGTATGCTTTGCTTTAGGACACTGTTGCGGCGTTTGACCTGGGGTCAGCCATTGCATTTTTAGCTTACGGTTATCGTAAAAAATCCACTTTTCATCACATGTCACAATTCGATCCAATATTCCTTAATTTCTGTATCGATTCAACAAGGCAACACAAGTTTCAATACGCGTTTCTGCAGATCAGTCAAATCATGAGGCACCCATTTCTCATATTTTTTTATTTTATTGATTGACGCTAATGAGTCAATATTGTTGGTAAGGTAACGTTAAACCGTGCCGCTAATTCCTGGGTAGTTAATTGGCTCGGATCGGCTTCCACCATCTCTTTCAATTCATTGTTATTCACCTGTGTGGGCGGTCTTCCACGTGGTTCGTTCTTCAAATCAAAGTTTCCATCACGAAAGCGTTTAAACCAAAACCACACAGTGCGTTCATTAGCAGTCCCCTCTCCAAACGCAACTTTGATATTGCGAGCTGTTTCTGCCGCGTTAGTTCTGCGTCGGAACTCGTATTCAAAAATACCTCGAATTTTAGAAGTATCCGTCATTCTTGTCTAAGCTGAATATAAAAACAACTGAAAGTCGATAATCAAATGTTGCACATTTTTTAAAAGAAGAACTTCATAGGTACCATGGGAATAAAGTTTCACTTAAAAATCTCAAACTATGAAGGTTCTTTGTCAATTCGGAGTACCTATTATAATAAAACAGCAATTTCATACTTTAACCCCTCTATTATTTTGCAACTCACACGGTTCTCCTGACTTACGAAATTCCTATCTTTTCTATTCAGCTACTGAGATTGATAGCGAGATACAGCAGTTTGTTCCAAATGATCACGAAGAGAAAGCTTATGGTGAGTTTTAAGAAATTTATAATACTTTTATAAACTAGATAGGTACTTACCTGCATAATGCCATGAGAGTCTACCTAGAGCCAGCTGCTGCAGCAGCTGTTTTATTGGAATAGTATTTTCCTCTGGTCGTCCTTTCATTTATCACCCAGTTTACTAAACTGATAAACTTTATTTTAAGATTCGCTTAAAACGAGATGGAGGACAATAGTTCTGAAAAAACACCACGAAAAAGCATACGGTGAGTAATAAAATCAAAAATATAATTCAAACATAATAATTATGTGTTTTAATGGTTTGATCGAAATTCTCTTTGAGATTGAATGATTCCCTAAATACCGGCTAAGTGCGTGTCGGACCACGCAAAATAAAGGGTTCAGTAGTTGGGGTTGGGATGAATTTATCCCAAATTCAAATTTAACATTGTAGTTGAAAAACATGTTCTCCAATACAGAATGTATGGGAGAACATGTTTTTGCAACTGCAAATGTAAGTTGGTCGATTATTACTCGTTAACTTGTAGAGCTTACTTAGCTGTGAGTTTACCTTTTTGTTATAATTATACTAAATGTAAAAAAAAACAGTCCGATCCAAATTCAAATTCATTTATTGGTGTGATTTTTGGTACATTTTAACATGAGATCTTCACACTAATATTATAAAGGAAAAATTTTGTGAGTGTGTATGTAATTCTCTTCTTCGCGCTAAAACTACTGAACGGATTTGCATACAATTTGGCACACAGATCGTTTATAACCTGGATTAACACATAGGATACTTTCTATCCTGATATTCACACGGCATCGAAACTTATGCGGGTGAAACCGCGTGGCGCAACTAGTAATAAATAATTCGTTCCTCAAACATCTACCTAAAAGATGTACACTTTTTCACATAATATTAAAAATAATAGTCAACATATTACAATAAAATAATGACAACGCAAAACACAACATAACTTAAGGCAGAAAAAAAAAAAACTAGCAAAACATTAACAATTGAGTATACATATATATAATCAATGGAATTAAAGGTAATAATACAATGTCGAAATTAAATAAATATCAATAATTTACAATTTATCATTAAGGATTTCGTCAATAGTATAATAACATTTTTTCAGTAAAAGATGGGAAGTTCCGTTCAGTTTCGGATGATCCGAAAGGGGCTCTTAAGGTACTGCAATAAAATTAACTAAAAGTAATAAAAAATCTTATTATTATTGAAAATAAAACTAATTGCTATTTAAAAATCAAATTTTTGGCTTTACCCCAAATTCATAAAAAATGAGCAAATTTTCAACTATTTCGATTTTTCCTGAATATTACCACATAAATAGACTCTCAGTACGATACCTAACTACACCCTCACGGATCGGACCGGGGTTTGTTTTACATGTTGTACGAGTATTACTACTGCAGTGAATTTTTTCACACATCCAAAACCAACCATTTAGTTGGCAGGAGAGGGGGACACTTGACTCTAACAAAAAATAGCACTTTAAGGCTTAATATTTCGCAAACGGATTCCTAAATTCAAAAATGGTTTTCACACACACACATTTTTTTTTTTACCTTTCAACCAATCCCCTCACCATGGGACAGACAAGAAAAAAAGACAGCCCCACTTTACATATAACTCCCTTAAGCATTCTCAAAATTGATAGGTACAGAATCGAACTACTACATTGACACGGGTCATACACACAAGTGTACGAACGACTAACTGCGGGAATAGTAGTCAAGTGAATCCATTTTGATAGGTACCTACTATGAAAGTTTTTTTTTTACGTAAGTATATTCTTTGTAATAAAATTATGGTACCTATAAAAAACATTTATTATTGCTTTTTATATTTTTACAAATTACCTCCGGACTTGATGGAGTGACCTGAAGGTGTACTTCGGTGACTGCTACTGGATCTCCTCGACATGTTGTACTAGGTGAGCCGAGTTTGGGCTCGTTTTGTTAGTCATGATGAGACCTTACCTCCAGACTTGATGGACCGACCTGAAGGTGTACTTCGGTGACTGCTACTGGATCTCCTCGACGTGTTGTACTAGGTGAGCCGAGTTTGGGCTCGTTTTGTTAGTCATGCTGAGACCTTACCTCCAGACTTGATGGACCGACCTGAAGGTGTACTTCGGTGACTGCTACTGGATCTCCTCGACTTGTTGTACTAGGTGAGCCAACTTCGGGCTCGTTTTGTTAGTCATGATGAGACCTTACCTCCGGACTTGATGGACCGACCTGAAGGTGTACTTCGGTGACTGCTACTGGATCTCCTCGACGTGTTGTACTAGGTGAGCCGAGTTTGGGCTCGTTTTGTTAGTCATGATGAGACCTTACCTCCGGACTTGATGGACCGACCTGAAGGTGTACTTCGGTGACTGCTACTAGATCTCCTCGACGTGTTGTACTAGGTGAGCCGAGTTTGGGTTCGTTTTGTTAGTCATGCTGAGACCTTACCTCCGGACTTTATGGACCGACCTGAAGGTGTACTTCGGTGACTCCTACTGGATCTCCTCGACATGTTGTACTAGGTGAGCCGAGTTTGGGCTCGTTTTGTTAGTTATGCTGAGACCATACTTCCGGACTTGATGGAGTGACCTGAAGGTGTACTTCGGTGACTGCTAATGGAACTCCTCGACATGTTGTACTAGGTGAGCCGAGTTTGGGCTCGTTTTGTTAGTTATGCTGAGACCTTACTTCCGGACTTGATGGAGTGACTTAAAGGTGTACTTCGGTGACTGCTAATGGAACTCCTCGACATGTTGAAATAGATTTTCCGAGTTTGGGCTCGTTTTGTTAGTTATGATGAGACCTTACCTCCGAAATTGATGGAGCGACCTGAAGGTGTTCTTCGGTGACTGCTACTGGATCTCCTCGACGTGTTGTACTAGGTGAGCCAAGTTAGGGCTCGTTTTGTTAGTTATGCTGAGACCTTACTTCCGGACTTGATGGAGTGACCTGAAGGTGTACTTCGGTGACTGCTAATGGAACTCCTCGACATGTTGTACTAGGTGAGCCGAGTTTGGGCTCATTTTGTTAGTTGTGCTGAGACCGTACTTCCGGACTCGATGGAGTGACCTGAAGGTGTACTTCGGTAACTGCTACTGGATCTCCTCGACATGTTGTACTAGGTGAGCCGAGTTTGGGCTCGCTTTGTTAGTTATGATGAGACCTTACCTCCGAAATTGATGGGGCGACCTGAAGGTGTACTTCGGTGACTGCTACTGGATCTCCTCGACGCGTTGTACTAGGTGAGCCAAGTTTGGGCTCGTTTTGTTAGTTATGCTGAGACCTTACTTCCGGACTTGATGGAGTGACCTGAAAGTGTACTTCGGTGACTGCTACTGGATCTCCGCGACATGTTGTACTAGGTGAGCCGAGTTTGGGCTCATTTTGTTAGTTATGCTGAGACCTTACTTCCGGACTTGATGGAGTGACTTGAAGGTGTACTTCGGTGACTGCTAATGGAATTCTTCGACATGTTGAAATAGATTTTCCGAGTTTGGGCTCGTTTTGTTAGTTATGATGACGACGGACGAATAGGCATTTATAAACCCTACTTACATGATTTTCTATAGCGAAATAAAATAGAAAAAATAAAAATCTTATCTTGTCAAGTATCAAATTTGGTTTATTGAATATTTTGTGTTTGTACAGCGATCTTTTTCAACTGGAGCCGCTGCAAACAGGCGATATGTGTCCACTCCCTACGACGGCCACGCGCGGACTAAAGTTTCATTCAAAAATTCAAAATGCTTGTGCAATAAATCAAGACGGGTATCAAAAATAAAATAACCCTTATTGCAATCGATTAAGATTCATCCAGAATAGCAAAAAATGTGAAAAAATAAGTTTTGGTTTTCATTTTTTCTGCGACTATTTATAGCATTTAGATTTTTTTTTAAACCCATCATTAAGAATTTAATATGTTTGCCTACATATAGTATTTTTAGAAATGTAAAATATGCTAATAATAACACAATAAATGCACCTAAACTCAACCCGGTATCGTTAATTTTGTGGGAAATGGTAACGATAGATCGATTTTGCATTATAAAAAACTAAAATGTTCTTTAATAAAGTACCTGAAATTTGAAGATGAAGAACCAATCTATACGAGGTAGTTATTAGTTATATTGGATTTTGTTTGGTTATGCCATAAAATGTACCGAAAAACAGCATAATATTGCCTGATACGCAAACGCGCCCTTAAACGTAAAGTACGTACGTTACGTACGTACGTACTTTACGTTACATATGTAGTACATTGTAGTTAACGTACATATGTACCCTAAAAATACATTTTTCATCATATCTATTCAAAAAGAGCTAGTTTGTTCTTCGTAAACAGGGACCAAAATAGTACTTTGATTCCTAGGGAGCAAAGTAGATTTGAATTTGGAATGTTTATTGTTATTGTTAGAAAAAGTTCCAATCACCAAGGAGATCAATCACGAAAATTGTATGAACAAGTAACGAAATATCGAAAACCGCTTGACGTATAAAGATGAAATTTGGCAGGGAGTTAGTTTCCCCGACCGGTCACCATGTTTGACAAGCCAATCCCCTGGGAGAAGCGAGCCAAATACCTAGGTGTGGTCCTAGATGAAAAACTGTCATTTTCAGAGCATATAAAGCAGGCGAGCCGCTTTCGCTCTAGGAAGACTCCACTCCATGCTAAATACACGTAGCAAATTGTCACTTCGGTGCAAATTGTGAACGTACTTGGCGTGCATCCGTCCTATCATGACCTATGCGTGCGCCGCCTGGGCACAAGCCACACCCCGACACGTGCATAGAATGCAAACCTTCCAGAACCGTTTCCTACGAATGGCAACGGGAGCCCCCTGGTATGTTAGGAATGAGATCCTCCATGTCGACCTAAAAATCCCCACTATAGCCCAGTTTCTCAAAAGCAATTCAAACCGTTTCTTTGATAAAGCCTCCCTTCAACGCAATCCTCTGGTCGTAAAAGCGGCGAATTATGTCCCCTCTAGATTTAGGAAAATCCGCCGTCCGAGACATGTTCTGACAAATTCTGAAAATTTACCTCTAACGGGGTGAAAACGGGTATTCATTTTTACAGCGGAGGATTTTACTGTGCGGCTTGATTACCTTGAAAATTGGTATAAATAATCTATAAGTTAAACAATAGAAACGTTACAATAGACTTTTCAAAAAATATTATTTCGTTTTAAGCT
This sequence comes from Xanthia togata, assembly GCA_963853775.1. Taxonomy (NCBI): domain Eukaryota; kingdom Metazoa; phylum Arthropoda; class Insecta; order Lepidoptera; family Noctuidae; genus Xanthia; species Xanthia togata. The sequence goes on along the minus strand of OY970802.1, from coordinate 1,001,499 downwards.
ATATTGCATTATGTTCGTATTCTTCAATAGTTCACCGCAAATTGTAAAAAGGCTAGCCAAAAGGTTAGAATATTGTAGATAGTTACGGATTTAACCTTTTAAAAGATAATTTTTAGTTAAAACTTTTAATAATATACGTTGTGGAAAATGTCGTAGGTTATACATTTATAAACCTTGTATATTTATAACTTAGTGTAAGATTTTAATGTATAACTGTTTATTTTCCCGAATAAATAAAATAAAATCATTACGCTATAGCTTTTAGGATCTAAGCAGTCAATCACAACATGTCCAGGGTGGATTTTGAGATAGGGCAATAAGGGCACGTACATTAACCGTTGTCGCTACAAGAAAACAGTCTTAGGAGACTGTCCTTAACTTTTTGAAACATGTTAATCTGCATTCACAGATTTTGAACAAATTTTCACAGTCAGCAATAAAATGGCTAATTTTCACAAAAGTTTTTTTGATGCCAGGCGATCCTATTTCTTATTAATAGGGTCAAAAAACTATATCGGGCCAACTGAGGTTTGAGTACAAGAATGTCTGTCTATAAATGTTACCTTTTCACGCTTAAACCACTGAACGGATTTCGATAAAATTTGGCAAGGAGATAAATTGCATCCTAGGGTCTTACCCTAGGATGCAATTTATCTCCTTGCCAAATTTTTGCTCCTTGTCATTTATACAAAAAGTAACCTATGTCTTAACATAGGTTACTTTTTGTATCAAAAATAATCCTAAAGGGGTGATAGGTTGGCAGGAAGGTAGGTTATAGTCAGTGGACGTCCGCTAAGAATGGATTTTGCGACAGGGCCAGATTAAGGAGGTTTAATGGCTCTCGCTAGTTTGTATGAAAGTCCGTAATTTTTTGTGCTACAAACTTTAAATTTGGCTGAGAGGTAATTAATAGTTAGTAGACGTTTGCTAAGATCGGATTTTGAAACAGGGCCGGATTATAGAGGTCTAAGCACTCTTGCAAGTTTGTATGAAGTTCAGATTTTTTTTTGTACTACCGACCTGACATTTGGCAAGTCTAGAGTTTATAGAGACTATATATAGATATATAGAGACTATAGCACCATACTTGTAGCTTTAATATTTAATTTGTATGTGGAACAAGGACTCTTCACGGATTTAATGAAATACAGTAAGGTTACTTTTTAAATCTGGGGTCAGTAAAGACACCAACAATTATAGACCAGTATCCGTGCTGGCCGGTATTCAGCAAAGTGTTCGAAAAGGTAAATAATTTTAACACCTATCAAATCTTAAACGATCAGCAATATGGTTTCAGCAAAGGACGTTGTACGACTGACGCCGGTGTCACCTTATTAAAACACATATTTACAGCGTGGGAGGAGGCTCAAGATAGGAATCTTTTGTGAACTCACCAAGGCATTTGACTGCGTAAATCATGAAACCTTACTCTTGAAACTTGAGCATTACGGACTAGGTAAACTTGAGCTCAGTTTAGTAAAATTTTATATAAATGATAGACAGCAGCAAGTTCAAATTAACAGTGTCAATTCACTCGGTCTAAAAGTAAAAATGGGTGTTCCACAAGGCTCGATATTGGGTCTTTTTCTCATTTTAGTATATTATATCAATGATCTACCCCATTTATTAAAAAAACTAACCACCAGAACATTGCGTATAATACATATATTTAAGTCTCTCAGAGTATCCGCCAACCTTAAAATTATTAAGATTTATTATTAATTATTATGCCAATCAGTGATTGTTTATTGCATAGTTGCGTGGGGCGGTGCCACAAAAACTTACTTTCTGAGGGTGGAGAGAGCACAGAGAGCTATACTTAAAGTCTTGACGAAAAAGCCCTATAGGTATCCAACAACAGAACTGTTCTCTGACTGTAAAGTACTTGCGGTTCGTACTTAAGGCACGCAGGCATTCCACAAATAAACGCACGTACCTTCCACCAAGTATCCAACACAAGACTTCCTTCGCTAAACATCAATATTATATACTAAGTACTCATAATTATAAAAACATAAACAAACACCTCAATATTATAAATCTAAACGCACATACACTAAAATCTAAAGTAACAGAGTGGCTGCTCCTTAAGGACTACTCTTGTACAGAGTCTTTACTTGCCTATATAGTGTAACTAGCTGTCGCCCGCGACTTCGTCCGCGTGGTTATGAAGATACTTATTTATTTATTTATAAAGGTACACCAACAGCTTCTGTATACAAAATATAAAATAACAGTTGTCAACAGTTATGTGCTTATACATTTGCCAATAACAGGTGAATCAACATTCTCAAATACAGTGATAACCTAAGGTAAAAACGAAAATAATATTTTTTTATAAAAATTTAGTGGTAACAAACTATGTAAACAGATATATAAAATTATATAGGTAAGTTAAAAGTTATAAAGATTGCTAGAAATACTTACATACTAATACAACGAATCTTTAGATTGTGCGGGTTGCGTGCTTTGCGACCTCAAGATTTGGGTTTTAAAGTTTTTTAGGGAGTCATGATATATGTCAACATATATTATGTAGTGGATTTTATATAAGAATTAATCTCTCGGCTGAGCCTATTGAGAGGTGAGTTAACTATAACCTATATTTGTGTTGGATGCTTTAGTGCAGAATAAATGGGTAATGGGATATCTGGGTAAATTATAGGGGACTTTTAGTCCAATTTGTTCAGTTAAATTATCAAGAAAACAATGTCAGTTTCGTCACACAATAAAAAATAAAATAAAATAAGACTCGGAAACAAAAAGTAAGTGAACAGTGACTATCATAATAATAATTGTCAATCAAAGTAACAGCATGTCAATCAGTTAGTGAATCATCATTAAGAAAATCGTCAATCGTATAATAAGTTTTCATAATTAAAATTTCGTTTAGTGCCCTTTTAAATTTTAATGTAAGAATTCATATTTTTTATAACATTAGGTAATCTATTACATAAAAGTAACAGAAAACACTAAGGTATTCTGGTCCCAAACAACAATAAAAATCCTGCCATAACCTTTCAGTGGATTCAATATTCCATCCAATCAACTTTATCCAATCATTTAGATAACACCAAAAATATAACACGTACGAAAATATTTCCCCATACTATCTGATGCTTGTGCCTACAAAACTCATTGACGAGGTTGATAAGAACATAACATTCAAAACACACAAATAAACCGACCTTAAACAGGGGATAAAGGTGAAAATTTCTTGTCTAATGGTACCCTGGCCAGTTATCGTTTTGAATTTCGACCTCATTATAACCTCTTTAATAAATAACCTGCTTTTGTCCATCAAGTTGTATAAAACTATTGCTAACCAATTTGAAAAAGAATATGAGATCTTGTACCAGTCGGCGGTCGGGCAGAGTAATCATTTTGTAACATTGAGTACGTTGTTATTAAGATATCAAGATTAATGATTGTTAATTCTAACTATTTTTATATTTCATGCAACAGAAAATGCCTATCACACTAAGCAACGTTTTTAAAGGCATCAATTATTAAAAAAATAGGGTCATCAATAAATGTTTGTTGAACACATAAGGTTGCAAAAGCGATTACCTATATTCCGTTAAACCGGCCCTGTCGTAAAATCTGTTCCTACCGACATGTCCTAAATATATTTTATCTCTCTACCAATTTTCAGGTACATAAAGACAGGCTGTCACAAAATTCTTTCTTAGCTACTGTCTCCTACTCATAAACTCTAGACTTGCCAAATGTCAGGTCGGTAGTACAAAAAAAAATCTGAACTTCATACAAACTTGCAAGAGTGCTTAGACCTCTATAATCCGGCCCTGTTTCAAAATCCGTTCTTAGCAAACGTCTACATAGGTTACTTTTTTTGCATTTGCATTGCATCCTAGGGTCTTACCCTAGGATGCAATTTATCTCCTTGCCAAATTTTTGCTCCTTGTCATTTATACAAAAAGTAACCTATGTCTTAACATAGGTTACTTTTTGTATCAAAAATAATCCTAAAGGGGTGATAGGTTGGCAGAAAGGTAGGTTATAGTTAGTGGACGTCCGCTAATAAAGGATTTTGCGACAGGGCCAGATTAAGGAGGTTTAATGGCTCTCGCTAGTTTGTATGAAAGTCCGTAATTTTTTGTGCTACAAACTTTAAATTTGGCTGAGAGGTAATTAATAGTTAGTAGACGTTTGCTAAGAACGGATTTTGAAACAGGGCCGGATTATAGAGGTCTAAGCACTCTTGCAAGTTTGTATGAAGTTCAGATTTTTTTTTGTACTACCGACCTGACATTTGGCAAGTCTAGAGTTTATGAGTAGGAGACAGTAGCTAAGAAAGAATTTTGTGACAGCCTGTCTTTATGTACCTGAAAATTGGTAGAGAGATAAAATATATTTAGGACATGTCGGTAGGAACAGATTTTACGACAGGGCCGGTTTAACGGAATATAGGTAATCGCTTTTGCAACCTTATGTGTTCAACAAACATTTATTGATGACTCTATTTTTTTAATAATTGATGCCTTTAAAAACGTTGCTTAGTGTGATAGGCATTTTCTGTTGCATGAAATATAAAAATAGTTAGAATTAACAATCATTAATCTTGATATCTTAATAACAACGTACTCAATGTTACAAAATGATTACTCTGCCCGACCGCCGACTGGTACAAGATCTCATATTCTTTTTCAAATTGGTTAGCAATAGTTTTATACAACTTGATGGACAAAAGCAGGTTATTTATTAAAGAGGTTATAATGAGGTCGAAATTCAAAACGATAACTGGCCAGGGTACCATTAGACAAGAAATTTTCACCTTTATCCCCTGTTTAAGGTCGGTTTATTTGTGTGTTTTGAATGTTATGTTCTTATCAACCTCGTCAATGAGTTTTGTAGGCACAAGCATCAGATAGTATGGGGAAATATTTTCGTACGTGTTATATTTTTGGTGTTATCTAAATGATTGGATAAAGTTGATTGGATGGAATATTGAATCCACTGAAAGGTTATAGCAGGATTTTTATTGTTGTTTGGGACCAGAATACCTTAGTGTTTTCTGTTACTTTTATGTAATAGATTACCTAATGTTATAAAAAATATGAATTCTTACATTAAAATTTAAAAGGGCACTAAACGAAATTTTAATTATGAAAACTTATTATACGATTGACGATTTTCTTAATGATGATTCACTAACTGATTGACATGCTGTTACTTTGATTGACAATTATTATTATGATAGTCACTGTTCACTTACTTTTTGTTTCCGAGTCTTATTTTATTTTATTTTTTATTGTGTGACGAAACTGACATTGTTTTCTTGATAATTTAACTGAACAAATTGGACTAAAAGTCCCCTATAATTTACCCAGATATCCCATTACCCATTTATTCTGCACTAAAGCATCCAACACAAATATAGGTTATAGTTAACTCACCTCTCAATAGGCTCAGCCGAGAGATTAATTCTTATATAAAATCCACTACATAATATATGTTGACATATATCATGACTCCCTAAAAAACTTTAAAACCCAAATCTTGAGGTCGCAAAGCACGCAACCCGCACAATCTAAAGATTCGTTGTATTAGTATGTAAGTATTTCTAGCAATCTTTATAACTTTTAACTTACCTATATAATTTTATATATCTGTTTACATAGTTTGTTACCACTAAATTTTTATAAAACAATATTATTTTCGTTTTTACCTTAGGTTATCACTGTATTTGAGAATGTTGATTCACCTGTTATTGGCAAATGTATAAGCACATAACTGTTGACAACTGTTATTTTATATTTTGTATACAGAAGCTGTTGGTGTACCTTTATAAATAAATAAATAAGTATCTTCATAACCACGCGGACGAAGTCGCGGGCGACAGCTAGTTACACTATATAGGCAAGTAAAGACTCTGTACAAGAGTAGTCCTTAAGGAGCAGCCACTCTGTTACTTTAGATTTTAGTGTATGTGCGTTTAGATTTATAATATTGAGGTGTTTGTTTATGTTTTTATAATTATGAGTACTTAGTATATAATATTGATGTTTAGCGAAGGAAGTCTTGTGTTGGATACTTGGTGGAAGGTACGTGCGTTTATTTGTGGAATGCCTGCGTGCCTTAAGTACGAACCGCAAGTACTTTACAGTCAGAGAACAGTTCTGTTGTTGGATACCTATAGGGCTTTTTCGTCAAGACTTTAAGTATAGCTCTCTGTGCTCTCTCCACCCTCAGAAAGTAAGTTTTTGTGGCACCGCCCCACGCAACTATGCAATAAACAATCACTGATTGGCATAATAATTAATAATAAATCTTAATAATTTTAAGGTTGGCGGATACTCTGAGAGACTTAAATATATGTATTATACGCAATGTTCTGGTGGTTAGTTTTTTAATAAATGGGGTAGATCATTGATATAATATACTAAAATGAGAAAAAGACCCAATATCGAGCCTTGTGGAACACCCATTTTTACTTTTAGACCGAGTGAATTGACACTGTTAATTTGAACTTGCTGCTGTCTATCATTTATATAAAATTTTACTAAACTGAGCTCAAGTTTACCTAGTCCGTAATGCTCAAGTTTCAAGAGTAAGGTTTCATGATTTACGCAGTCAAATGCCTTGGTGAGTTCACAAAAGATTCCTATCTTGAGCCTCCTCCCACGCTGGAAATATGTGTTTTAATAAGGTGACACCGGCGTCAGTCGTACAACGTCCTTTGCTGAAACCATATTGCTGATCGTTTAAGATTTGATAGGTGTTAAAATTATTTACCTTTTCGAACACTTTGCTGAATACCGGCCAGCACGGATACTGGTCTATAATTGTTGGTGTCTTTACTGACCCCAGATTTAAAAAGTAACCTTACTGTATTTCATTAAATCCGTGAAGAGTCCTTGATCCACATACAAATTAAATATTAAAGCTACAAGTATGGTGCTATAGTCTCTATTATGGATGCACAAACTTTTTTCCATGAAAGATAGCTTGAAGTTTTAGCGTTCAAAAATATCTTATGCTACCAAAGACATTAAATTATTGTATGCTACTAACGCTTTCTATGATTTGACGGCGAAGACCACAGGCGAAGACCTACTTTTTTCCTATCAAAAAACATGACATCGTTCAATACGTCAAATTGAATTTTAAAAACCGGCCAATTGCGTGGACCACGCACAATGAAGGGTTCCGTAGTTAGGATGAATTTATCCCAAGAACAAACTTTAACATTGTAGTTGAAAAACATGTTTTCCCATAAATTCCAACTGCAAATGTAAGTTGGTCGATTATTACTCGTTAACTTGTAAAGCATACTTATCTGTGATAGTTTTCCTTTTAACTTCGTTATATACCTATTCTACTGCCGTGTTTTTTTTTCACATATCCAAAAACAACCAACCCCCTCCGGGTTGACTCTAACAAAAAATTACATTTTAAAGCAAAAACTTTGAAAACAAGCATGACGAAAAATTATATGAAAATTTTCACAGCCATTTTGGATTTTCATTTTGATTTAATTCACACTTTCTAATTCAAATTCAAAATATTTTATCCCACATAAATTTGAATTGATTGAATTGATTTAATTCACACTTTCTAATTCAAATTCAAAACATTTTATTCCACATAAATTTGAATTTTTGAATTTAAATTCTCTTTCGAGTTAAATTCAAATTCAAATCTTTATTGCTTAACACATGTGTTTACAAGGTCTTAATAAAGTCGATAGCACCTAGTATGAACGATTTTTCGCGTGATGATTTCTGCCAGTGGAGTGCACTGGCGGAAATCATCACGCGAAAAATCGTTCCCGCAAGCTGCGTTAAAATAATTATTATATTTTAAATACTTTCCCAATTATAATTATTATTATAATTGGGAAAGTAATTGAAAGAAGTATCTCCATGTTTTTTTAATGAATATTTAATTACAAATGTTACAAATCAGCTTCAGGTAAGAAAACCAAGCTACCATCAGCGTGCCTGTACGACGGCCGGTGGCACAGCGACGGCTCCGCGGTGAGCACGCACGAGGATTGCCTGCGCTGCTTGTGCGCAGGCGGCGCGCTATCGTGCCGCCGCCGCGCCTGCGCACCCCTGCCCGACCCGCTGCCACCGCGCTGCCACGTGCGACATCGCCGGGGCATCTGCTGCCCTGAACTTCACTGTCCAGGTGAATGCCAGAACCTCGTAAAGCTAAAAAATAAAACTTGGAGTTATTTGTTGTGTAGAAAATCTCATAATGCATACTTAGAACAAACGTGCACAGCACTGACATGCTTCTAATACATTCTATTGATGATAATGAACCTCGGAGAACGTCAACAACGGCTATTTGTCATAGAGATTTTATATTTACCTACTCTGTAAAAAAACGTTTATTGCAATTACGAGATTCTCACTGCACGACGACGTTAACTTATTTACGACTAGCTTCTGCCCACGACCACTGCCTATAACCATCCTCAAGAATTGAACTATCCAAAGCTTGAAGAAGCTTGTCGAATGACTGAATTCTATTAGAAGTGTTAATAAGAGCGTTAATTCTGAAAGTGGGCTAGTGGCAAATGAAAATGTGACTAACTAGCGAACTAGAATATTAATAATTAATTGTAATTATAACACTGAATTTGATGCTGTAACCGTTTGAGGCGTAAATAGTCACTTGGAAAGTTTCCAAATACTTTTTTTTTACAACTAAAACTAAATATTCGATGGTAAGGTTTGCATTTCATAATCACACTTCATATTTCCATACAGTAATATTGCAAAATCAATCAAAACAGGTAAATATTTGATAGCTATTTGCGACGTTGCCAACTTTTAGGATAGGTAAGCGCTCTTAATATTATCATAATGAGCCAGGGAAAGAAATTGTATGGGTCTTCTCTTGTTGCAGTTCGATTGTATTGTAACTCTCGGCTCTTAGGTTCAAATGAAAACTTAGTGGTTTGTAGGAATAAGTTAGCAAGACCAAATGTAAGGAATGACTTTTCGAGATACAGCAATAAAATAGTTATTTGTTATACAAGAGTGCAAAGTTGCTTTTTAACCGCGTGTTCAATTTTGATGACCGAGCAAGCGAAGGATTCTAAAATTGAATCACGAGCGCAGCGAGTGATTCAAAATTAGAATCCTGAGCGTTAGCGAGGGAATCAAAAGAGCACGAGGTGAAAAATCTTTGCACTCGAGTGCAACACGTAACTTTTCATTCCACCTCAGCGAGGAATGAAAAAATGCCGCGTAAAGAACCGCGTACAAAGCAAATTGAAAAAAGAACACCAAGAAGGTTCCGAGTCTGAGTTTTTAACAAATTAAAAAAAAGTTGTATGATATATTCGGCACCATAGAGGTAGCAGTAAATAGGTTTAATGTTTTTTTTAATTCACAAACTTAGTGCACACGATGTTCTAAATTCAATTTACTTTATCCTCTAGAGAATAAAAACGGCTTTTCCACTCAGATACTGAAGATTAAAAATACTCTTTCCGAGATGGTGGGATGAAAAAAGTTTTAAAACGAGTAATAACTGCATCAAACATTTGACATTAGTACATTACAAATCATTATATTATTTTTATCAAGAACTTCTAGATGTAATTTGGTACAAGTCTCATCTAGAATGTTGAACTTTTCAGACAGGGTGCAGCTCATGGAGCACGGAGCGTCAGCACGACTCGAGAGTATGGGCTTGTTCACTGAGGCAGAGGTCCCGACAGCGACGCCGGCTACTGCCAAAAATGGTAAGTTGCATTCCTGATATAATAATAAAAATATTTATTTGTGCAACAAGAGATGAAAGTTGTTTTTTGCTGCGAGTGTTTTTTGTTTACCTAGTTATTTTCTCATAGAGGGTGATAAAAAGTAAAGTGTTCACTTTGGGAGGGACACTATTTTATGTTCGAGTGACGTACTTTGAATCCCTCGCTGCGTTCAGGATTCTACTTTAGAATCCCTCGCTACGTTCGAGATTCTACTCTAGAATCCTTTGCTCCAAATTCAAAGAAACACTGTCGCCTTAAAAATAGTAGGTAGTTTGCTCCCTAGGCAAACAATCTACTTTTGTGATCATTAATAAATTGGCGCTATGAATAAAGTTGTACGTACACAAATTGTTCCAATTTTAATGTGCATTTTAATTAATTAACCTTCTTTTATCCTTCATTAATGTCTATTCTCGCTTAAATCTTTCTTTTTCTCGTAGTCATGATATAACGCTTAAATCTTTCTTTTTCTCGTAGTCATGATATAACGCTTAAATCTTTCTTTTTCTCGTAGTCATGATATAACGCTTAAATCTTTCTTTTTCTCGTAGTATAAAGTACAGTATGCAACTCTTGAATAAAACGGATTTATACCGAGGACCATGAATCACTCGCATTGCTCAGGATTCTAACACTCCCTACATACTAATACCTCCCTACATACTACAACTAAATGAAACGAAATTTAAATCTTGTATAAAACGCACACTATACCTACTGCCAAACATATTATAAGCTGGGGGATTATATCGCTGACAAAAATGCTTGGCTCAACGCTGGTCCAGCTCCACAAGGGCGCATAAACTAATTGATTAGCATTCGAAAATATTATTGGAGCTGCTGAACATTGCAAAAAAATATCTTTGAATTGTATAACTTCAATCTCTTAAATATTGTATAATTGCATAGCATATGTGTGAACACTGTGACCATGTACCTTCTATAAAGCTACCATTATTGCGGTATTTGCGTGTGTGTTGGATCGTTAAGTTCCCTTCAAAATGGTTGAGTTAAACGGTGCTGATCCATGCGTCATGTTCGTGAACGGGCGCCATCAGTAGGGACCTGGTCATCTCTTATCTGCCACGGCTTATTTTAATTTTTGAATTGTTTTTATATTTTTACTACGGACGCTTTTTACGTGCACGTCTTTCTACATTGTTCTCAGTGTTCTCACATGTATAATTTCAACATGAATGATGTAACCAATATTTTGTAAGAATATTATGATTTAAAAGAGTGTCCGTGGAGTTTCTTGCCCGTTCTTCTTCATAGGAACCTACGTTTTGGAATGAGCAACTAGCTTCATATTTCTGACTGACTGACCCCTTGACAATTCAAAAGTGCCTGTAAATGGTTTAATTGAAATAAATGCTTTGAGTTTGAGTTTGAAACACTTGAATCACAGCGCAGTCATCATGAATTACTCCCTACGGTCGTGATTCGTTCGTCAGAATCCTTCACTTGCTCGTGATTCATCTATGGTCCTCGCTTTAAATCCGTCCTTTATTCACTAATTGCATAATATACTATTGTCTCACGCTCGCAGCAAAATCGAATTTTGTTCACTGTCAGCAAAACCTGCTTGTTTGAGTTGGTGAAGTGAAAAGAAAATTATTTACGAAGGAAATATGTCGAATTGTACTTATAGTGTGGTATTGCAAAGTTCGTCTATAATATCTGATTAACAATTTTGATCAATTAAATAATGTTCTTAGATAATTATGTCAACCTATCTGACGGTTGGTAACTAACCCGTCGCGCGCGCAATTAGCGACACAATAGAATTGTATTTTTAATTGCACACATGGGGTGCAATCGACAATTTAAGAGTTAAAGGTTGGTGTCGGTAAAGTGTTCCGCTTTAAACTTGGTTATTATGTAATTTTGCTATATTATGCTAGATGGCGTCACTGAGACATGGGATCTTAGTTTTTCTATGATACGTTTTCTGGTAGCGTCTCTATTTTATCTTAAATCTCTTTGTTTGGTGGCGTTACTGACGTCTGATGATACTGGAGTGTTCCCAGCGTGCGTGGAGGGCGGCAGCGTGTTCGCGGCGGGGTCTGCGCTGGCGTCCCGCGTGGCGTGCGAGCAGTGCTTCTGCCTGCGCGGCGCGCGCCACTGCGTGCAACCCACTTGCCTGCCCCCGCCCCCGCACTGCGCGCCGCGCCCCTCACCTGGCGCCTGCTGCCCGCAGCGCTACTATTGTGACACCACGACCGACAGGCCCAACCAGCACCGCAACCGATATGGTGAGGAGTATTTCTTTCACGTCATGGCTAGGAAGGTTTATAATAGGTTCTTGCTTTCGCCAGATAAGATTAAGCGATAAAGGGCGATCCTAATGCCACAAACCGGGGACAAATCCAGACTCCGTGCTGCTACTAAGTCATTCCAGATGGAAAATTGAATAACATTTTGCATAAATTGAGGAAAGAATAATAAATATAATAGAGTATAATTGAGGGCCTTTCTTGCAGCCACTTGACTAACGAGGTAGTATTTTGAAAGCAAGTACAGTAACTGTTCAAACTACAGTAACTGATGAGCGTGTGGCGTGTCCGTAGACTGTCAAGTGGAAGGCGCACTCGTGAAGGAGGGCTCGCCGGTGGAGTCACGCGGCAACTGCTCGGCGTGCTTCTGCTTGCGCGGCGAGGTGCGCTGCCAGGCCCTCGGCTGCGCGCCCGCGCTGGCTGGCTGCCGCCCGCTGCTCGCGCGTGGAGACTGCTGCGCGCACCAATACGTCTGCGACCACGAAGAGCCAGGTGGAAACCACGACGGGTCAGGTACACACAAGCACACTTAGGGTGATTTTCACCAATGAAACTGAACAAATTCAGCACATCTAAATCTGGTTCAAGAGCTGCCAGTGTCAAAAAAAATGTGGAATATTGACACTGGCAGCTCTTGAATGCGGTTTAGAAGTGCTGATTGTGGTCAGTTTCATTTGTATAATTGGCAGTCAGTCAGCTTTAAATTGCCCCTGCTGCTCTTTGTGAGAGGGCCGTCACCATGACCACTCGGTTAGCTCCGCTAAAGTCCTACCGACTTCTAAGACCGCGGTAGGGAATGGGAAAGTCGAAAATGTATGCGTATGATATCGCTGGAAAAGTTCTAGTTACTCATAAAATATATACCTGTAGTTAGTTATCCTCGATGCTGTGCTTCCCTTGTATTGTTCTGATACTCTTACTCATACTTCTATTCCTACTCAGTCGCAACAGAGACAGACCTCGTGTTAGACGCGCAAGATGAACAAATATTAAACACGACCGAAGGACAGAGCAAAGATGTCGTGAAAAAAGAAGCGCTATTTCGAAGATTTAGGTAGCAGTATCGAAATCTATCGAAACTAGATTTGTTTCTATATTGGAATACTAACACTTCACTGCATTCGTGTGTTTGTAGTTCTATCACTGAGAAAGATTAGAATAGTGGAGATGTTGTACTCGTAGACCTACATAATGACTGTAGCCACCGTAGCACTGAACACAAGTATTTGATAATAAAATAAATAAGAGCATTTCTCTTTTTTTTGCCATTACACATTTGTGGAATGTCCCATGATATTGTAGATTTTGGTGTAATATATAAATTACTGATACTGTTTTGCTTAGGAGCATATTTGAAAAGTGAAGTGCGAGTGTGAGTTTTTGTGAAGTTCTACTAACATTTATTAACACAAGTTTTTGTTAATATTAAAATATATATAGGGTCGGTGTCGCCTGAAATAAATGGTATTATTATTTTTTTTTTGTTATTAAAATTTACTGAACATATTTTACCAAATCATAAATACACAGTATTTAAATAATAAAAAAAAAACTAAATATAAACTGACGAAAAAATTGCAATGTATGAAAATTCGTACGTCCCAGTCGACCATTCGCAATTTCAAACTCATTTATTTTGATAAGGTTCAAAGAAACTGTACTGAGATTTTGCTTTTAAATCAAAGTCAAAGTCAAATAATTTATTTCATTTAGGCACAAAAAAGGCACTTATGAACGTCAACATTTACAAAAAAAAAAAGATATAATAATTGATTCTAGTCGCCCATTCCAAAAGGTAGTTTTCGTATGGAGAAGAATGGGCAAGAAACTCCACCGTTACTCTTTTAAAATATTTTCACAATATTCTGTATACATTAATTATATAATTATATATGAAGACGATGCACCTAGAATAAGATTACTATACCACGATAGGTAAAAAGAATGAAAAATGAAGGAATGACATAAATTAATTATGTGATAGATGCATGGTGCTCACATATTTACAAACATTGTAAAATTATACGATATTCTTAACATTTTAACAAGTACTACTAATATTAAGTCAGTGTGTGAGTTCAAGTAATCACAGAATATAAAATTAATGTTTAAAAAAATAATATTATACAATTAAATTGGCAACCAGTTTGATTTTGTCTAGATTCTAAATTGTCCTATGGAGCAGGACCAGCATGTTTCCAAGCATTTTTATCTTGGATATAATCCTCTAATTTGTAATATGCTTGTTTACAAAGTGTACTTTTTATATGAGTTTTAAATTTTCTTTCATTTAATTCTAATATATCACAAGGTATTCTGTTGTAACATTTAACACAGTACCTCATAAAAGATGTATTTACTTTAGATAGTCTGAAAAATGGTTGATCTATTTTATCTTTATTTCTAGTATTAAAATTATGTCTATCACTTATTTTATTAAAAAGATGTAGATTTTTTCTCACATACATAATATTTTCATAAATGAATTGGCAAGGTACCGTCATAATATTAATCTTTTTAAATAGTTCCCTGAGAGATTCGCGACGACTTAGATTATAAATGGCTCTGACAGCTCTCTTTTGTAAAATAAAAATGGATTCAATGTCAGCAGCCCGACCCCATAGTAAAATGCCATACGACATAATACTGTGGAAGTAACTAAAATAGACCAAACGCGCGGTTTCTACATCTGTTAACTGTTAATCGTTTTTCAAGGTACCTAATAAGGTTCACGTTTATGATTAAGCACTACTCCGTCTTTTTATTTATTTATCTTTTATTTGTTTATGAGGCATTATGGACCCAGCCTAATGTTTTTTTTATTATTTTGTTACCTATTACTTCTTTTTTGTTACTGTCCCATAAATCTACCGTATTTAAACTCACTTTTATGTATTTATTTATTATAAATCAATATAACTAGTAGATAAATTAAATTTTGCTCAATATTTTTATAAGAAGTAAGCAAAATCTTTCAATTTTGTTTATTTTTTATATAATTAAAACTTTAAACTGACTTTAGAAAAAAATATATGAAAGCACTTAAATTGGAAATAATTTTCTACTTTTCATAATATTTCTTTTGATTTTATTAAATTTATCATGAAGTTTAAGAAACATAATTTTAGTCTCAGAATTCGCGACTTTTTTAACAATTAAGGAGTAACAAAATAAGAACGAGTCAAGGAATGGATAAACGGTCTTAATAAAAAAATCGATTTATTTAATAAAAGAACCGAATTACAGTGTTTACAGCGCGAAGTCTGAGAACAGAATTGTTTGTAAAATAAAATATTACTTCTAAAGTTAGTGGAAACAAAGGGCGTCATATAACATAATGCGCAGGAAGTAAGTTAGTGCATCAGCATAATTTATTCTAGAACATTCGATTGTATTTTGCAATATTTTATACACGTGTAAAGTAAATGCTGAGTCAGATCCCTTCAACTTGTTGCTATGCTCTATTTGGGCTGACGAAGCATATATCTACAGGATGAGCATCCTTAACTCCTCCCCCCTTTTTTTTTTTTTTTTTTTTTTTTTGGGTGGGAAATCATCAAATGACGTCTCCCGCTCTGGGTGGAGCGGGAGGGCGTGTCAGACTCTTACTGACTAAAACCCACCCGTGTTCCTTCTGTTGCCTGTGCAATGCCAGGGGGCCACGGTATCCCTTTCGGACTAATCCCGCAACCCCGGCAGGCAATGGTCTCATCGGACCCCTTCACTTGCTGACATCTCTTTGAGGCGCGCGTGGAACACAACGCGCCGTCGACCCGGGCCTGGTCCTTACCGGACGGCGAGCTACCCATTGCTCACCGTCCGCAAGCCCGCGCCTACGGTGGCCGGGAATCGGCAATCGATTCCCGACGCCCAGGGTGTCTCCTCCTGCGGCGGCTAGGGGCGTGAGGGCGCGAAATTTGCCTCTCCCTCACGCGTTCCGCCTCCTCCTTTGCGAGCATTACTGCTTCGCAGAAGGAGGTGACGGCCTCCCATGCCCTCTCGCTCCGTACCATGGCCTGGACCAGGGCCGGACGCGAGAGATCCCCGCCACCGATCGCCTCCACGAGGACACGGCGGTGCTCTGCCCAAGCCGGGCATACCTCCACCGTATGCTCCACCGTGTCCTCCGGGCGATCCACGCAGTGATGACACCCGGGCGTTTCCTCCCGCCTTATCCGAAACAGGTACCTCCCGAAACAGCCGTGTCCGGTGAGGACCTGTGTCAGGCGGAAGGTGAGGACGCCGTGGCGCCTCTCCAGCCACTCCTCAAAGAGGGGACTTATCGCCGCAATAGTGGCGTGCCCAGCACTGGGTTGCAACAATCGTACTCTCCATGCCGCCATGAGATCCCGTCGGAGCTCTGTCCGCTGTGCCGCGATTTCTCGCGGCATCGGAGTCAAGCCCCGGCGTTTCGCCTCCCCGCGCCACTCCCAAATATGCGCGAGGACTTTTGCCTCCAGATCCCATGGCGGCAATCCGGCAAGGAGGCTCGCCGCCTCACCGGAGACCGTGCGGTATCCCCGGACCAGCCGGGTGGCCATGACCCTCTGGGACGCGTTCAACCGGCGGGCAGGCCGCCGCCTCAACGAATGCGCCCACACCGGTGCCCCGTACAGGGCCATGGACCGCACGATCCCCGCGTATAGCCTCCGGCAGGAGGCGTTTGGACCCCCTAGATTGGGCAGGAGCCGCTTCAAGGCAGCCCCGGCCCGGTCCAGTCTGGGAGCCAAACGTCGGAAATGCTCCACGAAGTTCCACCGACTGTCGAGGACGAGTCCCAAGTACTTCATCGTCGACTCGACGCCGATGTGAACCCCTCCTACCGTTATTTGGGAACCCGACGGTGGCGCATTCCGAGGACCATGAAAACACATGGCCTCGGACTTGTGCAAGGCCACCTCGAGTCCCAACTGCCGGATTCTGGCTACGATTGTCGCAACCCCGTGTGTCGCTAGTTCGACCGCCGCCTGGTGCGACCTCCCCTGCGCCAGGACCAACGTGTCGTCAGCGTAACAAACGACGCTGACGCCATTGGGGAGGTCGGCGCGCAGCACCCAGTCGTATCCGATGTCCCACAGATGCGGCCCCAGGACCGATCCCTGTGGGACACCGCACGACATCTCTCGCCGGTTCCACTCTCCCTGGTGACCGGGGTAGATGATGGCCCTGTCCGTCAAATAGGCCTCGACCACACGACAGAGGTAGGTCGGCATCCGGTGATACCGGAGTGCCTCCCTGATGCAACTCCAGGGCAGGGTATTGAAGGCGTTGGCGATGTCTAGAGACACCGCCAAGACGACCCCACCCCGAGCCACCGCATCCCCCGTCGTGAGGGCTCGCACGCGCATGATGGCGTCCACCGTGGAGCGCCCCCTGCGGAAACCAAACTGGCTCTCCGCCAAATCCGGCCCCACCCGCACCAGCCGCCCGACGAGGCGGTCTGCAATGACTCTTTCAAAGAGCTTGCCCACCTCGTCAAGCAGCACTATGGGCCGGTAAGCGGACGGAGAGTCCGCAGGGCGCCCCGGCTTCTTGATGAGGACCAGTTTCCCCGTCTTCCAACGAAGCGGGAACTGGCCCCTCTCCATGCATGCGCTTAGGAGCCCCCTTAGTCGAGGCCCGAGAGCCTCTGAGGCCAGGACCCAGGCTTTCCCAGGTAAGCCGTCGGGTCCTGGGGCGGTATTTCTGGCATTCAGCCTACGTACCGCCGCCCTCATCTCTACCTCGGTCACCTCCAGAGCATCGTCGTCGTCGTCGGCGGTGTGGTCCGCATCGGGCACCGCAGTAGGCGGAGCCATGGGCGGGGAGGCGTGTTCCCCTCTCGAAGGGAACAGAGCGCTCACCACGTCCCCCACAAGCTGTGGCCGGAGACTCTGCGTCAGCGGGGGAGCCCATGGGCGGAGTTTCTCCCGCACCATCTTGTATGGGCGTCCCCACGGGTCTCTGTTCAGAGTCTCCAGCGACTCCTCGCGGGCCAGTGCCCTGGCCAGCAGGATCTCCGCTTGGAGGGCGGTCTTCGCCGCTCTGTACCCCTCGTATAGCTCCGCCTGAATGGCTTCCGTATCCGGAGGTCGGATACGGAGCCTGCGGTGCCTGGTGTACCGGCGTCGCGCAGCAACGCACGCATTGCGCAGTGTCGTTAGCTGTCGCGACCACCAGTACACCTGGCGCGAAGCACGTCCGGGCTGGACCCGGGGCATTGCCACGTCACATATCTCGGACATGGCCTCCCGGAACCACTCCGCCTCGTCATCGATGTCGGCAGGCCTGTCCGGTGATGACACCCAGGCCTGCACGATCGAGGCTTCCAGGAGGAGCTCCCGGTCCAGCTGCTTCAGCGCCCACCGCGGACCACTCGGGGCCTGTCGGACCGACGCGCTCGAGGTCTGGGCGGAGACGTCAAACCGGATGTACCGGTGATCGGAATACGTCTCCACCCCCTCCATGACGCGCCAGTCAATGACACGTGGCAACAGAGCGGGGCTGGCGAACGAGATGTCCACCACCGATTCACCCCGCATCCGTACACACGTGGGGACAGAACCCCGGTTAAGGACGACCAGGCCTGTCTCCAGCGCCCAGTCCTCCACCATCCTGCCCCGTGTGTCCGTATACCGGGAACCCCAAGCCACATTCTTGGCATTGAAGTCCCCGAGGACGAGCACGGGGAGGGAACAGAACCCGACGACGACGACTCTCAACTCCGCAAGGGAGTTGTGGAACTCGGCGAGAGTTCGGTTCGGGGAGAAGTATGCCCCTACCACGACAATTTCCCCGAACCGTGCTGCAACGCAACCCCGTCCTCTCTTAACAGCCTCGAGGGACGGGGTACCGGCGGCGGCCGACGAAATTAGGGCCACTGAGCCGCTCAGGTCCTCCACCCAGTCATCCCTGGGCGGGACAAAGTACGGCTCAGCGACCACGGCGATGTTGATCGACCACTGCGCCATGCTCTGGAGCAATAGATGCTGAGCTGCGGCGCAGTGGTTGATGTTCGCCTGGAGGAGGCGAAATGGGGCCATTATTGGCACTCCATTGCAGCTCCCTCCTGGGCCCTCTGTGAGGGCCTTGCCGCAGCGGCGGCGGCGGCGATGACGGCTGTGGAGGCGGCAACGGCGGCGGTGGCGGAGGTTGCGGCTATGACGGCGGTGGCAGAGGGCTTGCCTCTGACCTTGGTGGGTGGGGCGCAGGCCTTGCTCCCAATCCGGTGGCCGGCTGGCTTGCCAGCCGCCGCACACACGACGCAGTGCGGCGTGGCTTCGCACGAGCCGGCCTTGTGACCGGGCTGACCACAGCGGTAACAATGACCGCTGCGGTCCACCTCCGAGGTGCATTTAGCTCCCACGTGGTTGCCCACATGGCAGCGGAAGCACCTCAGAGGTCTGGGTTCCAGCAGTTTGACCTGCGCCGAAACCCAGCCCACCAAAAGCCTTTGGCCCTCCCCGGCTATTTTCTTGGCCGCTGACACGGGGCAGCTCACCGTAATGGCTCGCAACCCCGTGAAGTCAGGACGGAGGGCGCTAGCCCTAACCTGCTCGGCAGAGCACCCTCCAGCCCTAACAACAGCGGCCACCACCTGTCCCTCCGTCACTGAGTCATCCAGGCCCAGAATACGCATGTCTGCGCATTTGGTGGGCCTGGACACTCGGGCCTCGTCCGCATCTAGGGACGCCCTAAGCCTTTCGGCCAGAGCGTCAGCGGCCGGGCCGCTTGCCGCACCGGGGACCTCCAGCATCCGGGCCCCAAACTCCTCCCCCCTTAGAGAGAAATCAGCTGGAGGCAAATCTTTTGGGTCCAGATGATTTCGTCGTAACACAAGCATTTTCCTAAAGACTTTGAATTTAACAACCAAAAATGCTAGTGTAAATACAGACATTATTACTATAATACTTATTGTCCATACACTTATGTCCTGAGTTACCAAAATTTCACTTTTATTAACACTTTCACTGTTATATTTTATCATTATTAGGTTTTAAACCTTCACTGGTTATAGTGTGGCCTAAATAAAGTACTTCCTTCCTTAAGAATTGGGATTTATCTAACTGCACCTTTAAATTAGTTTCACGAAATCTTTCAAAAACTGCCCTAAGTTTTTCATTATGTTCCTGAATACTTCTCGCAAAAATTATGACGTCATCAAGGTATACGAGGCAATGGATACCTTGTAAGCCTCTTAAGACGTTGTCCATTGCGCGCTGGAATGTTGCCGGTGCCGTTTTTAGGCCAAACGGCATCCGATTAAATTCATAATGTCCAAAAGGTGTACTAAAACCTGTCTTTGCTCTGTCTTCCTTTTCTACTTCTATTTGATGGTACCCACTTGCTAAATCTAGGGTAGTAAAGTACATACTCTTGCCTAACATATCAAAAAGATCATTGATATTAGGTAAGGGGTATTTATCATCTATTGTGATTTCATTGAGGCGTCTATAATCGATGACCATCCTCCATTTTTGTTTACCAGAATTATCTAATTTTTTAGGTACCAAATGAACCGGTGCACTCCAAGGTGAAAACGATTTTTGGATAACATTATCTTTGAGCATTTTCTCTATCTGATTCCTAATTTCTGCCGTTTGTGTAGGTGGTAACCTATGAGCTTTAATATGTACTGGGTCTTCGTTTTTAGTTCTAATGTTATGCTTTACCTCGTTTGTGAACGAAAGAGGTACGTCCTCGCAATAAAAGATATCTTTAAACTCTTTGCAAATATTAATTACAGATTGTTTCTCCTCCTCATTCATATGATCGACTCTTAACTTAGAGAGATTATCCGTTAGCAGCTGATCTAACCTATGACTATCCTTATCAGTAAAATTCAAGTTAACCCTATCATGTACTAAAGTATTTCCTAAGTATGGTTCGACCTTAAACGGGCTAGTCACTAACAATTCCATCTGTTCGGATCTAGAATTCTGAATGACTGTTGTCGCATAGCCATGTACACAGTTAACTAAAGCCGTCGGCATTCTAACTCCATCCGTAAATTAGGTAAAGTTTATTATGGCCTCACCGTGTAACAAATTAACTGGAAGTTTGACCCTTAATTCGCTACGCGGGGGTAACACATAAAATTCACGTATTGGCGGGTTATAATTAATCGGTATGCAAGTATCCTTAGTAAATAACTTTCTATTTTTCATATCAATATTCGCATGAAGTTGCATTAATAAATCACTTCCAATTAAGCCATCATATTTGTCGTCCACACAATAAATGTAGAATTTGTGCCACTCATAACTTCTAAATGTCCTAGGTAAAGGTATGTACACAACCTCATTATGTTTACTACTAGCGTGGGTGCTAACTACTTCAAAGTTTTCGTTATGCTTAAAGTCGCAAAAATATTGATTCGCTAACTTTGGGTTTAAAAATGAACGTTGACTTCCGGTATCGATCATAAAAATTGCATTAAGTTCTGGTATACGTATATGCGGAAGATTTAAAATACTACAATTTAATTTAATTCGCTCTGGTGTATAGAGGCCTTTATGTAAAAATTTCCTACTTGTTCATTCTCATTATAAGTACTAGGTAACACATTATTTTCATTGTCATCATAATCAGTGTAATTAACACGTCTTGAACTGGCCGTTCGCATGGTCACGTCGGTGTCGCAACCTGATCCGGACGCTGTCGCCGGCTGCACCTGTTGCGAGTCATGCTGTGCGTTGTCAACAGTTTGCTGACCTGGGAACTGCGGCCTCGCTTGTTCCAATGAATTATAATTATTATAGAACGGATTATTTTGGTATCTGTTATTGTTTCTAGATGGGAATGAACTATTTGAAAAATTGTTATTACGAACGTTATTTCTATTTTGCATCTGCGCTACGTTATTCGATGAATTACGACTGGTAGTAATATTGTTAGAACGTTGCATATTTGGTGCACTAGTGCTTGCACTTGGCGACGCTTGTGAATTAAAATTATTATTATAACTGTTTCGTCCCTGTAAGTTTTGATTAAACTTAGGGTTCCGCGACTGTTTCTGGTCGTAAGCTTCTTGGAAATATTGTTCTTCTAAAACGGCTTTTAATGCATCTTCCAGTGTCGAAACATTTTTTAGTCGCACCAACCTAACTAAATATTTCGGTAAATTAAACAAGAAAACATTCATAGAAAGATTTGTGTAAATATTTTGCTTAGATAACCTCACAGCTGCATCTTCAACAGACTCATTGATTTTTGCAATTAAAATACTTCTTAATTGTTGTATTCGGTGACAAAAATCTAAATAACTTTCGCCTCTATTTATTTTTAAGCTCTCTAACTCAAGGACTAGACAGTCTTCTGTCCTTGGATCCCCGAAATGATCCTCTAAAACCTGTTTTAATTCTGCCCAAGAGTGTATCGAATCTCGTTCCCCAATTAAATTTGCAGCTTCCCCACTTAATCTACTAGTTATCACATTAAAAAGATATTCGTTTTGTACTTCGTTCCCCCGATATAAATTAATAATATATTCAGTTTTGCGGATAAATAACGATAGGAGCCTTGTCTCGCCACTGAATACAGGGATTATTTTCAGAACTCCCGGAGGTATGACTACTATTCCTTCCATTTTTTTAAATAAAACACAACTAAAATGTTTACTAAGCTAACGTGAAATTTTTATCACTTTATCTACTACTATAATGTGCTACGTGCCAGATGGGCGTTTTCTAATCCCTATAGGTACACAAGACACATATAAAGATCACCAGGAAAATTTAAAGGAAAGTTTAGAGGACAGTGAACAGATTTACTCACATGACCCGCAGCTTTTCCGCTCTCCTTCTGTGATCGGTGAATTCGCTCGACTTGCTCTGCACCGTGGCTTCTCTTGACGAATTTATTTGGTTCGTTGACCCGTTGAATCGTTGAAACGAACGTTGGAGTCTTCTCGGCGCCTGAAAATTCGATTCGCGATGGCACAGAGGACCCAAACGACAAGGTCACTTACCGGCTGCGCCAGTCAAGGAATGGATAAACGGTCTTAATAAAAAAAATGATTTATTTAATAAAAGAACCGAATTACAGTAAACACTGTAATTCGGTTCTTTTATTAAATAAATCAATTTTTCTACATCTGTTAACTGTTAATCGTTTTTCAAGGTACCTAATAAGGTTCACGTTTATGATTAAGCACTACTCTGTCTTTTTATTTATTTATCTTTTATTTGTTTATGAGGCATTATGGACCCAGCCTTATGTTTTTTTTATTATTTTGTTACCTATTACTTCTTTTTTGTTACTGTCCCATAAATCTGCCGTACTTAAACTCACTTTTATGTATTTATTTATTATAAATCAATATAACTAGTAGATAAATTAAATTTTGCTCAATATTTTTATAAGAAGTAAAATCTTTCAATTTTGTTTATTTTTTATATAATTAAAACTTTAAACTGACTTTAGAAAAAAATATATGAAAGCACTTAAATTGGAAATAATTGTCTACTTTTCATAATATTTCTTTTGATTTTATTAAATTTATCATGAAGTTTAAGAAACATAATTTTAGTCTCAGAATTTGCGACTTTTTTAACAATTAAGGAGTAACAAAATAAGAACGAGTCAAGGAATGGATAAACGGTCTTAATAAAAAAATCGATTTATTTAATAAAAGAACCGAATTACAGTGTTTACAGCGCGAAGTCTGAGAACAGAATTGTTTGTAAAATAAAATATTACTTCTAAAGTTAGTGGAAACAAAGGGCGTCATATAACATAATGCGCAGGAAGTAAGTTAGTGCATCAGCATAATTTATTCTAGAACATTCGATTGTATTTTGCAATATTTTATACACGTGTAAAGTAAATGCTGAGTCCGATCCCTTCAACTTGTTGCTATGCTCTATTTGGGCTGACAAAGTCAAAGTCAAAGTCAAATAATTTATTTCATTTAGGCACAAAAAAGGCACTTATGAACGTCAACATTTACAAAAAAAAGATATAATAATTGATTCTAGTCGCCCATTCCAAAAGGTCGTTTTCGTATGGAGAAGAATGGGCAAGAAACTCCACCGTTACTCTTTTAAAATATTTTCACAATATTCTGTATACATTAATTATATAATTATATGTGAAGACGATGCACCTAGAATAAGATTACTATACCACGTTAGTTAAAAAGAATGAAAAATGAAGGAATGACATAAATTAATTATGTGATAGATGCATGGTGCTCACATATTTACAAACATTGTAAAATTATACGATATTCTTAACATTTTAACAAGTACTACTAATAATAAGTCAGTGTGTGAGTTCAAGTAATCACAGAATATAAAATTAATGTTTAAAAAAATAATATTATACAATTAAATTGGCAACCAGTTTGATTTTGTCTAGATTCTAAATTGTCCTATGGAGCAGGACCAGCATGTTTCCAAGCATTTTTATCTTGGATATAATCCTCTAATTTGTAATATGCTTGTTTACAAAGTGTACTTTTTATATGAGTTTTAAATTTTCTTTCATTTAATTCTAATATATCACAAGGTATTCTGTTGTAACATTTAACACAGTACCCCATAAAAGATGTATTTACTTTAGATAGTCTGAAAAATGGTTGATCTATTTTATCTTTATTTCTAGTATTAAAATTATGTCTATCACTTATTTTACTAAAAAGATGTAGATTTTTTCTCACATACATAATATTTTCATAAATGAATTGGCAAGGTACCGTCATAATATTAATCTTTTTAAATAGTTCCCTGAGAGATTCGCGACGACTTAGATTATAAATGGCTCTGACAGCTCTCTTTTGTAAAATAAAAATGGATTCAATGTCAGCAGCCCGACCCCATAGTAAAATGCCATACGACATAATACTGTGGAAGTAACTAAAATAGACCAAACGCGCGGTTTCTACATCTGTTAACTGTCTTATCTTTCTAACAGCATAAGCGGCCGAGCTTAGCCGCCCCGCGAGAGATGTTATATGGGGTCCCCATTGTAATTTCTCGTCTAGCGTGATTCCTAGGAAAACTGTTTGATTAATAAATTCCAGTTTTTCTCCATTCAATATGATGTCACATTCGCTGCTTCTAACATTTGGTAATTTAAATCTAATGACGAAGCATATATCTACAGGATGAGCATCCTTAACTAACGCCTACCATCATTTAGATATTTATAATATTTTTACAAAAATCCTAAATTAAATCTAATTCCTTGTGAAACCAAATCCAAATACCTATTCTTGAAATAAACTATCTGATTTCAAGACAAAAAAAAGCGATTTATGGTTTTTTTTATTTTTGGCGACTGAACATATAGCAAAAAGAAAGAGAAACGCTCATCAACGACTAATTTCTTTAATAATAATTATGTTTGTCATTTACCTGGCACTGCTAATACCGAATTTACAATATTGTAGGCGGAAACAATACTGATGTATATTTCTATAATTTCCAGAAACTCAGCCAAACGTCATCGCGGCTCCAACGTATACAAGGCATGATGAAAGGACGATCCATTCATCGAAGTCCGGAAAGCTAGAGAGTACGACCAAGAAGATCTTAACTAGCTTGTACACTTTAAAACACACGTCCTTCGCGTCAGCCACAAAAAACCACCTCATCACCACTACTAAGGTTAAAAGGAAAACAGACGAACCGCCTCTAAACGCCAGCATGAAACCAGAACAAAATACTAATACCACATTTAATAACATCACAACAACTCAAAAGCCAATGAGTGCTGTCAAACTGATAGCTGTGCCTGAATTTTCTGATTTGTTTGAAGATTCACCAGAAAAAACTACAGAACAACCTGAAGGATCAGTCAAAATTGTGATCAATGGAACTATAAACTGCACAGCTGAACTATCTTCAACATCCTTGCCTCTGAGCATTGCTGTCAACGACACAGACAAGCAATTGGAAGTGTTACCAAGAGTACCGATCGTAAACGTGGAAGCTCAGACGTATTCACCCAACGACATAATTACTGATAGGAATGTGAACGGAGGCTTTGACGAGGACGATACGTTCACAATAAATGTGACCAGCTCTCTGATGACCAACACCAGTTACTCGACCTCGAAGCCGGTGATAACCGGTCCAAAGATACCGATACCTGCAGACCTCGCGGAAGCACTCAACAGTTCTAAGAAGAAGAAGGGAGAATATGATTATGACTACACTGAGCCGACATTACCGCCATCATTGCCGAACTTAAAGTAAGTATCAGTTGACCACTTAGCCGCATTGTGCTGTATAGTCTAGACTAGATTACACATAGGGATGTAGTGCTCTATACTTCATTCTTCAAATAAGTGATATCCATAATTTATGTTGGAAACTTCCGAACACAGTCACGATGATTACATGTAGCAGAATGAAGCTTCAATGCTGTGGCTGTAATAAAACTCAAGCAATCATTCAAATGTTCGTTTCTTCTGTTTTCAGGATCATCCCCTTCGTAGCGGCCGATGCGGTGGTTGACGACGAGCCAACTAAGGAAACACTCACTTACCCCATCCTTGAAAGAGAAGATAAATTCCCGGTGTACTACCCCAGTACCGCCACCAAGGACACCAAGTTCCCTGTCAGACGAGAAGACACGTACCAACCTACCCAGTACCCAGTCTTTGTGCTGGGTAAAGTGGAGCCCTCGTACCCTCGCATCAGTCATGAAGTAGATGTGCCCAAAGAAAGGTATCCTGAGCGTAATGATCCAGGAGTTCGTGAGTACACCGTGTCAGCTTCGTTGGGCAGTCAGGGGTCTGACGTGAAGACTGTCACGCAGGTCCCTCTGACTAGCACCACGTTTGCAGTGGAGACGCCCGCTGTCAACCTGTTCTCTCCACCAGTGGAAACTGAAGGTAACAAAAAAACGTACTATGTTCAATATGACACCTGCTTTTCAGTTCGGATATTAAAATTATCGTGTCGAGGTCGGTGCTCGCTATGTTGCACTCATATGTACGGTCTCAAGCGCTGGGCTCGCGTGGTGGATTACTTCTTCTTCATTTCGTGTGGTTAGTGACTAACCTGCTCGCGTATCATGAAAACCATAGAAACGGGTTTTCTATGGGTTCTGTCGACGGAAGAATAGACAAAATGACAGATTGTGTTTGTTTACCTGTCATTTTGTCTATTCTTCCGTCGACAAAACCCATTTCTATTGTGGTCATGCTAAGCGCGCTGGTGTCAGAGTTCTAAAGCCGCTCAAGGGCCTCTGACTAGGCTTCACATGCTGTCAAGAAATATCTCTGAGGCATGCGACGATGTTTTCCGTTTTTGAAGCAAGTGATAATTATACAATACGCACATGAATCCGAAAAGTAAGAGGTACACAATATACGAGTACTCGTATAATGGCACCTGTTGGGAATCGTACTTAACATATACGCAGCCAGCGCGCGCAGGCGGCGTGACCGACCTACGCGTCATCACCGTCGGCGAGTGAGCGGAGTGCGGCGTGGGGAGCCGGCCGGATGCCGGCGGACACTCGCTTCCTCGGAGGCCATCGCGGCGGAAGAAACCCCAAACGTCATAACATTCTATGTTTATCCGGCTCGAAGGACCAATGTTCGACTTGCTCGTTTGGGATTAAAAATAAAAGTGGACTGTATAGATATAGGTTTGCTGTATTGCCGATTAAATTACAACTGTCCCGGATTGGACAGGTGCGTAGTAATCGCAACCGGCGTGCGTGTATGACCAGATGTACGAACGTAAACGAGGCAAAAGAGTATGTAAGGATCGTAGCAGGTGGCATTCTGTAGTCTCTGCGTACCCTCATGGGAAGAAGGCGTGAGTTTATGTATGTTTGTATGTATGTATTACAATATTTAACGAAGAATTAACGGTAATCGTTCAAAATTAACAGGATCAAAATAATAGATAAACGAGTATTGGGAATATTTGAATCATTTTGCAATTCCCTTTGATAAAAATTTTGGAAGGTTTGATTTAAGGCCATTGATAATCATTTTCCAGTTACTAGTTGCAAGAATTTGATCAATCGGAATTTTTTCTAACAGATTGAGAGAAGCTACTGCAGATCTTATATACTGATCCTACAGTTGCATCAATAATAAATAAATAAAATCATTTTAATTCGGACAACTAAGAGATCCATAAATTGTTAGTAACAGGATTGCACTTAAAACATTATTGTTAGTAACTTAAACTAAAGACGAATTAATGAGAAGACCACCCACCAACTAGACAACGAGAAATGGAAACTAGGGTATTAGTCTTCTCACAAATTGCCTTATTATGGGCGAGGAAGTATCTGCCGCCACAGCCTTCAGGATGCTATTGTGACTGCCTTTATTCTGCTCAGAAGTGAGGCCGTTTTTTTGCTGATGATGGCATGAAATCCATTGATATGGTTTTTTACCGCGAACATTTCTGAGGCACTGCAATAATGAAGCAGTCGCAATAACATCCTAAAAACATTGTTATATTGGAGGCATAGAGCATCCAGTGACCTTTTCGAGTAGTTGACCCAAATATTCCCGGTTTTGTAGCTCTGACAATAAGATTTAAAAAGCGTAATCTTAACTTGGTCAGTACACCGAGCAAATCTTCGTGTCATCATAAAACCCCTGGTCGCCAGAGCTATACGCTCCCTCTCCATGTCACTATGGTCCTTGAGGTCGTTGGAGTAGACTGAAAATAGTAGTAAATTAAGTTTTTTCAATCAGTATTAATCCTATGTGAATATTGTTTCAGGTGGGTTCGTCCCGAAGGGTTCAGGCGTCATTGACGAGTATTTCGGGGTGTACCCGAGCACCCCGTCGGGCCCAGCGGTGCCTCATCTCACCACCTCCATGCAGCTTGATGTCATCAAAGACTTACAGGGTGAGATAAAGAACTTCACGGTGGAAACAACAGACATTATATAGACAATTGACTGTTTAAGGAGTCATGAGTGTCATTTAAGGAAAATCTAAGACTACCTGACTCTCTGACAGAGGTTCCTTACTTTTGTTGTGATAAAGACAAGAGCTAAGCAGAAATGTGTTTCGACGCAACACACACAAAAGGGGTTGCATTCATTCCTCAATCACCGGCAAAATATGAAATATTATGGTACGAGACACGTGGAGAAAATGTAATAAATACTAAAATCTCGACATATTCAAAACATTTGAAAAGCCTTTTTTGATCGTGTGGAAGATTAGAGGTCTGCGTGTAGGTCGACTGTGATTATGTGAGAGAGTCTTCTAAAATAAATGGATAGTGCACATAATCTTATTCCAATAAAGACTAAGTGCTATTTTAATGTGCGTGTGTTTTATAAATCATCACGACACACACGCACATTATACATAAATAAATAAAATTATTTTTTGAATTTGAATTCAAAATTCATTTCATCATCCTCATCTTCCTGCCCTTGTCCCGTGTCACGTGGGGTCGGCGCAACACGTTTTCTTTTTCCACTCTCCCCTGTCAACCGTCACGCTATAATTCGCTCCTTCCTCTTTCACATCACTTCAAATATAAAATTCATTTCACAGATTTAAATAATGAAATTTAGTGGAGGGGGGCCAGCAATTTTAATTTAAACGGAGTCTCGCTTATTTATTGCAGGTGAGTGTTTAATAGACGGGCAGCACGTGCCTGGTGGGCAGAGCATCGTGGTGGGCTGCCAGCTGTGCACGTGCTCGTGGGTGGAGCTGACCTGCGAGCGCAGGCCTTGCGCGCCCATCACGCTCCCCTGCCGCCGCCTGCCTGTCTCCAACCACTCGCGCGACCCCTGCTGCGGCGACGTCGACTGCAAACCAGGTAAAGTACCACATAAATATCATGCCTTATGGAATTGTGGATCCATTTACAAATCCATGTAACTCAAGTAAGAATATAATATTATGCCACGTAGAGGTATACCTACCAGTTATCAGCAACAGTAACTTTTCAACTTCTTCAGGTCAGCGCTAAGTCTAGTACGTTGGGACTGCATACCACTATTATACGCTATACTAAATAGTTTTTGAATTCTAGAGCGACCTGTAGTACTGAACTATGTGTATATTCCTTTACAGAAACTACTTCCACCGAAACATCTTTTGCAAAAGTCACTGTGGAAAAAGAAAACAAAGACAGTGACTCCACAGTGGAAGTGCCCCATACAACATCTGAGCCTTTAGCAGGTGACCTCCTTTCTAATCAGACAGACATAGCTAACACTAAAGCATATACTACTGAAAAAGTGGCAATAAAGGATGTCACTACTCCAGCACAAGGAAATACTGAGTCTGTTCAGAAAAGCACTACTACAGCTGTTCCTACTACCAGTTCCACGAAACCGACTCCCAAACTGACGACTATTGCCACCACGCCTGCTCCGGTCAGGCAGGTTGACAATACTTCTTCTGAAGAAGATGAAGATGATGACGGCGAGTTTTCGTTCGGCAGCGTACTGAAGCTTCTTCTCAGTGATTATGAAACAACGATCACTCCGAGTAAGAAGCCCTCTACCAGAGCTCCCACCAGGCCGCCCCCCACCGCTCCGCCTGTCCGCAGCCCCTCTACCAGCACACCCTACACCAGCAGACCTGCAGAAGAAACATTCTTCAAACCTCTCCCACCACGTCCGTACGTCACCTCTCTAATACAACCAAACACAGTCAACAGGATAGACCATCTAGTACTCGGCGAGGCCACTGCCATAAAGCGCACCACTCACCGACCCATCACGAACAACACCACTATACGTCCGATACACCAGTCGTATGAACGTTCGACACCACAAACGTATGACACGACAGAGAGAAGACCAGTGATGCAGGAGGACTCAGTCCCGTTCACGCCTGTGGTGACTGGAGTACCCCGGCCTCCAAGCCTGGGAAGTCTACCAGGCGCAGGTTCAGGTCTTCTGAAGTTGGCTGGCTGTAACATCTACGGACGGATGTACAGGGTCGGGAGGATCATCACGGAGCTGTCCACGCCGTGCACGGAGTGCTGGTGCACGGAGCTGGGTGTTCAGTGCAAGCCGCTGGACTGCTGAGAATCGGAGAAGATGCATTTAGTGTACAACATGTGATTGAGTGGTTGGTTATATAACTCCAGGAATACGCACTCACTACTGGTCGTGTTTTGGACCTTGGAACCTTGTGTATTTCTAGGTGTAATATTTATGCGGTTCAAAAGACGATAACATAGTGTGATCTTGTCCAGCTTAAGATTGATATTATGATAATGATGCGACTGTGAAGTAATTTTAACGTAATAATAATTTGTACATTATATAGTAATTGTGAAACGTAAAATGAAATGACTGTTTTTGAAACCTGCGTGCACCGTTGCGTACTACATGAAAATGAATACCTGTAACGTCTCGCGCACTAGACGGCCACTATGTCGACTAGTGGTCGCAGCGACCAGCTAAACTATAGAATCCGATACGAATCCTGCACTTGATCGCAACGACCAACTAGCCGCAGATCATACAATACCTCTAGACGACTACGACTGGCCGGAGTCGTGGTCCTCTAGTGCGTGAGATGCCTTAATGTAAGTCATCTCACGCACTAGAGGACCACGACTCCGGCAAGTCGTGTCGTCGAAAAAATTCAGTGTCCGTATCTATCCATATTCTTTCAGGAGCTTTAGTTAAAATATTTATTAAAATAAAATGGCCGGTAATGATCTCATACGACATACACTATCATAGACTTGAATATTTCGTACACCGAGTGGTAAACAGATGGAGTGCCTGTGTGTAGTAGCTGAGCAAAGTGTGTTGCCACAGTAATTGCTAAAGTTTCACCTAGATTGCAGTTGATCGATGACATGAAACCCAATGGACCCTAAGCCCTTTCCGATTGCTTCCATGTACGGCAGCTGGGTAACGTTAATCAATCACAATCTAGTTCCACGCAGTGCAGTGGGACACTTCATGTGACAGATGCGCACTCCATTTCTTGATACTGCGTGTCATTTACCTCCGGCGTTACATTTGACTGAACGCGTCACAAATTGTAGTGCCAACGTTACATAATAGCCTCAATGTATTTTAGATTCGTACTGTAGATTATAATATAACAGTTAAATAATGTCTAGTGTTAATTGAGCAAATAAATCGAATTAAACAGTTATTGAGTTTGTTTTATGGGTATTTTTTGTATTTCGTGATAATTAGTCAACATCATCTTCATTCTCCCGCCCTCATCCCAATGTATCAGCGGTCGGCGCAACATGTCCCTTTCTCCCATACAGTCGTCATCTCGGTGGTCACCCCCTTTCCAGCCATATCATCTTCAACACAGTCTAGCCATCGTTTCTCTGGTCTTCCCCTACTATATAGCCATCGACATTCATACTCAAAACTTAACGAAGCAATACGTACGCAATACGAAGCAATTAATATAAGGTAATTAATGAAACGACATTATAATAATTATGCATATTGAAATTTTATAAGATTACAATAATCGCGATATAGGTGTAAGACACTGGACGATACTATCGCACTATACAAAATAACATCAATGTTGCAACATTTTCAGTAGATAAAATGATATGTATTTTTTGGGCAGTTGAGAATGTTGAGATCATAGTCCGAGAGTTCAGCATTATCAAACTAAGTAATGGCTTGTGCAGGTGACTTACATGCTCGTTATCATTAGACGTGTTATCATCTGAAACTACGTGGGTTAAAGAAGTATTCGAGATAAAAAATAATGTCATATTCAGGGACTTCACCTTTGCATTTAATATTGTTTTTTATCTTTGGTCTAAATCTTAGACCGCCATTGTACCTACAGCAGCAGCGTTCTGCCTACTGCTTTGGTTCCTTCAGGCGTACGGAATGAAGTGAAATGCCTCTAGTCATGAAATACTCTGACTCATCAATGTCAAATCGAATCGACAATTTGTGAAGATGATGAATAAGCTCACAGAGTAGACTGTGAGCTTATTCTTAGCTCATCCAACTCCAGATGCGATGAGGACTTTTATGTATCATTTATGATATTGCGAACAATTGTGGTTTCATATTTTGGCACAATCGGCAACAAAAGTCGATGAGCACTCAGTTTTCGAAATACATTTTATTAATCGCCCAATCGGCCTAGCCTTTTCTCAACTATGTTAGGATCGGCTTCAAGTCGAATCGCATGCAGCTGAATACCAGTACCTACTTAACATGCAGCGACTGCCTATCTGACCTCCACAACCCAGATGCTGGGTAACACGACACCCCTTGGTAGGACTGTTTCACAGAATTGGCTTCTGACGACTCGTAGCTTAACCTTCCATAAATTAAATTAAAATAGATAGATATAATTTGAAGTAAAATTTGAATAATATTTACGTTTAGCTATTATATGAAATGCAAAAATGCAGATTATCGATCCATTTTGTGTCAATTCAGATTATGTGTATAAGTTGCAATGTTATCGACTTTTCTTGCTGACTGTACCTACATTAGGCAAGTTAGGTTTCAGTAGCCAAGAATGTTCTTCTGCTCAGAAGAGTAAAGCAGAGGTGTACCTATAGTACACCCACATTTCGCCGGTTATGTTTAGGTCCCATGTAAATTATGTATAAATAATTACGTTTTTAAATAATAACAAAAGCACAAGTTCAATTAAGTCATGTATTATAAGTGAAGTCAGTGTTGACTAGAATATACAATTATCTCTTTGGTTGCAGTCATTTACATGGTAGGTATTTTTTTAACAAATGTAAAAACGGATATTTACTTCTTACTTAAGGTGGAAAATTATGTTAGATATAACTGAAAAACAATTTTTCAAAACTCAGGCAATTACATAACTTTTTGCTCAATGGTGTGATTTGAAATACTTAAAATTATTTTAACATTTTTATTTTTGTGACCTCAGGATCATCAGTCCGTCTATCAATGTTTTTACTGTTTACAGATAAAACAGAAGTTAATAGCTGGTCATGTGTGTTTTAGTGAACAGTGACAGTTACTTTGATAAGATGATAGGTCGTTGCTTCATTATCTACTTTAGTGCCAATTAAAGATCCGCTAATGAGAAATATTAACACAAAATTCGCTATAATATAAAATATTTGTGGAAAAACGACAATTAAACAACGATACGTGAGATTACATGTCATGATAAATGTTTATGAAAGAGTTTTTGAATATATTTTATTACAATTGCACTTGATCGCTACTAACTATAGAATAATCATAGAACCATTGCATAAGTACAAAGCTTACAATCTATCACTAGCCGTTTATCTAACGTTTTGATGCAAAACAATCGAAAGGGTGATTTCACAGAAATCAATAACATTAATAACTCCGCCATTACCACATAAATTCTAGAGAAATACCAAAATTTAACAATCCTGAATTATAAGGCATGCACCACATTTGGCTGTTTTAAATATATACACAATACCTAAATAGGTACACGCGATCAAACGCTACCTACAGTTGTTGTTCGAGTGAAGCTAGGCGGAGTCGCAATTTAGAATTTACGACTTATTTTACATTTTCCTTAAAATAATAATTCCAAAGAACATTGAACATAACGCTTACTCCTAGAACGTGAAAAAGATCCATAAATCGTATTATACGGCGAAGTCTGCCGACTATCTTTGTAATGTATAGAATACAAAGGTGTAAAATTCCCATCAAAAGCTATTCTAAGCCACGAAACCACGAGTAGCGGACGGATGAGTACAAATTGCACTTTTCATTGAAACGCAAATGTTCCGCGGCCAGGGTTCAGGTCTGGTCGGCGTAGTCGGTGTACCACCCGTAGTACATGGTGGCGACCACCGCGCCGGCCACCAGCAGCGCCCCTGAGATCACGCGACATGCTATCACGTACGCCTTCTTGTTATTTTCACCTGTAACCGAAGAAAACAATAATACATATAAACGTGAATCAATTTTGAAGGAGAGAAAAGAAATAAAATGTTTATTTGACACAGTATATGCAAGGCGTATACTGCAGCATAAAAATATAGGATTATGTGTGCCTCAAGGCCGTTCATTTCAACCATGATGTCAGACGATGCTGTCTGACGATGATTTTCAAATTAATCTTTACGGACGAGAGAGAAAAATATTCATAAAATGTTAAAAGCCTAACATATTAAAATAAATGAACATAAAACCAAAACTCACCAGTGAACACAATGAAGGCGAGCGGTATCCCGACACCCGCGCCGAGGATGTGCGCGGCCCAGGCGACGTACTCGTAGGAGGCATGCGCGTGCGCAGCGGCCGGCGCGCCCAGTGGAGCCGGCGCGCGGACCAGTGCCCAGCACATCTCTGACGTGCCCAATACCACCACGCTCAGTGGACGGAACCACCACAGGGGGATATGGCCGAACCTGTGAGGGAAAATTGGTTAGATATCGACAGGGTACTTTTAAGAAGAAAATTATAGTATCTATAGTGGCTATAGTGGTATCATCATTTAAAGAGATCGTGCAAATACTAGGAGTAAGAAAACAAATTGCGCATTATTGATTTTATCCATACTAGTAAGGTACAAAACTGTATCGATCGGCATTTAGGTACCTAATGTTACAGTTCAAGGAAAAACAACAACTACATTACAAATCACAAAAATATCATATCCAAATTTAAATATTTTTTTGGGAAAAGAAACTCACCTAAGGCACACATTAGCAATATGTGCAGTCAGTAACGCATAGACAGCCGCAGACGCACCGACGACACGCACCCGGGGCTGCAGGGCGCCTGCTCCGAGTGCGCCAGCCGCCACGCCACCAGCCCACAGCACCACCACGCGCCACGGACCCTGCTCACGCTCTAGAGGCCAGCCCACCTGAGGAACAAAGGAGAGGTTAATACACTGAACCCTTTTCGAGACGGAAAATCATCCATCATCCATCAAATTGTTAAGACCGAATGTAGGTGTTCAATATGGCTTATATGGCACTCAGCACTTAATATTGACTGGACTCACCAAAAATTTTTCCAGTGAAAAGAATGATGGAATTATTAAAGACATGCCTGGCAATTAAAGCCATAGATAGACAGAAGATTAAAGAATACTTACAGCCAGCGCAACGAGCGCATTCAGAGCCAGGTGCGCATGACTACCGTGCACGAAGCCGTAGGTGAAGAGCCGCCAGGGCTCGCGCCACCACTCGTTCGGAGACCACTCCAACGTCGCGCGCATGTCGTCGGACAACGATATGTGGATGAGTACCTAGAATCAACAAGAAGTCTAACGTTAACATCCAGCTGGACTGACTCAACTAGCAGGAAGAGATTCAAGAAGGGTTTATTGATGAATATTCGTATAAAAAAATAAAATGAAGTAAAGTGTGTGTGTAAAATGAAGGATCAGGACAGAAGATGGTTGTGATAAATATACTTACAATGAAAATTATCATAGAGACTATAAAGTACGGTGGTTTCAATAAAGCTATGAGTTTGTCTTTTCTTTTCTCAAACTTGGTCTTCGCGAATGCTTTCTGAGACTTCGTAATTTGAGGGTATTGGTTGTGTACTCCGAGCGTGAGGCCGGCCTGAAGCCGTGACTTGGGGAGCAGGCGCCTGTTCTCTCCAGGGCTGTTGGTGTTGTCTCCAGGGCGCTCTTCCTCGTTCTCGGTCCAGGCGCTGGCTGGTTGCTGGCCATTTGGCAAGATCCTCCTGCCATGATGCACAGGCACTTGCTCCACATTCAGTCGCACTGTCTCGCAGTCTTCGGCATCTGGCGCCATGGTCACTGCTCCGCATGTTCTTTTGTCAGCACGACATTACAGCTCCGCTCCGCACTGCTCTCGGTCGCCTGTGTCGACCAAATGTAATCAATCAGTAACGCGCTCGCGCATTTATACAAAATGAGAAGGAAAATCTGTTTCAGTTAACTAATTAGGAATTCCATATTAATTGTGTTGGGATGAGACCACATTCTTCTGTCAAGCACAACGTTATATCTAGAATATCTACCTACTTTAGATAATGTATTTTTTACAAATTAAGTGGGGAATTGTGTTTTATTTGAAACACATTAAATTAATTGAGCGAAAGCATATCAAGCAGGGAAAACCTTTTAACTGTAGTATTGAGGTGATGATATAAGGAAAAACGGTATTAAAATGTGTCCTGATTAAATCACACACACATGACACATGTAAATTAAAAATAACTATCCAACCATTATAATGATAATCATAATCATTTAAAAATAACATCAATGAACGAGATCAAATAACTCCTGGTAAAATGGGGCTAATATTAGATAAATACAGTAACATCTGCATAGTGTGGTGCTACCTTTACATCAAGTTTGTGGCTAGGTTCATGGTATAATAACATACTTTATGTTATTATATCATGGTTAGGTTCACGTAGGATTTCCATTTCTTTTTATTGGAAGTTTGCGTCACGATAGATTCAGACGTCAGTTTTATAAAGGTAACGTAAAAATAACTAAGATATTAACCCTCAAACTGAAATGGAATTAACAACCTATACCTATAGAGTTAATTTCAGGTAGGACTATCGTATCAGTCAATAAATCAGAGGTATTCCAATCAAAATTTATTTATTTATTTTATTAAGGTCTACCAACAATTGTTTACACCAGTACATTAGCAGCATATTATTTATAATAGGATACAATTGCGTGTGCAACAATTAATTATAGGTTAACACCGCTAGCACAAAAAACAGTGGTAAAACAATTAATCATTAAATTACGACAGATTCATAAAAAAAATGTGAAAATTAAATTAATAAATTATATCATAAACGAGTAAAAAAGATATAAATTGAATAATAATTGATATAAAATTAGATTATAAATTAGACTAGAATAAAATAAATTATATTGACCATTTAAGAACAAATTAAATTAATTAAATTAAAACAACAACAATCCTGACTGTGGTAAGGTAAAAAATATAAAAAAATATCCAATTCCATAACAAACACAAGAAAAATCATTAAGACATAATCGTTAATAATAAAAATAAACAACCGAATAATCTTCAAGATCGTTAGTTCAATGTATTGATTAATCATCAAAGGCAAAGAGTTCACTAACATTGTGATAGAGCCAGCACCCTAATTGCGTAACACATTTTCAATCACAATCTGAATGATTATGAAGGACATTGCTAAACCATCGCTTCATATGTTCGAAAAATATGTCTGCTCAACAACGTAAATAACGTAATGAATGTTGTTGAACTGTCAAAATAAAAGCCATTGCTACTGATAGTGTGTTACGCATACCCGCTGGATATAGATAGATTGAATACTGAGTTTATCTTAGCATTGACTTAGTCATTATACGAGTAGTTTATATTTAGTTGGCCTCGTTGGTCTAGTGGTCGCAAGCGCTACTGCTGAGCATGAGGTCCTGCCCAACCAGCAATTTTGCCCTATAACCAAATCATATATCTGAAAAAAGCTGAATAAACGATGTTTAAAGGTTTTGGAGGTGATTGATTGTTGTCTATAAGCGTTTGACAATACATTTTGGCTCTATAAGTTTATACATCAAAAACGACCTATTAGGAATTGATGTAAAGGTTTACTTCGCGACATGGTATAGCTGATACAGTCAGGCGTTATAGCAACCACCAATGTGACTCGTATACAACGATAGAACTATAACAGTGTTTACTGTCGCCCTTATGGGCCTAATTTACGCAATAAAGGTTCTTAACGAACTATGATGGGTCTTTTGTTATACGAGTAGTACAGATGAAAACTCAAGAATAGGGCGATATTGTGATATTGTGGGGTTTTGGATCGTCGTTACAGTACATAGTACTATAGTAGGCACAGAAAGTCTACAACAGAGTGATTTGGTGATGTATCTGATTTTCATATTAAATTTATGTAGCTTAAGTTGTCATATAAAGGTTTGTTAACGGTCGTTATAGTCGTAGTGATAAAACTTATCACAAAGACACTTTTTTAGAACAGGATTGTTTTCTTATAGCTGTTATACTCCCTCTATTACACAATATAAGTATAACGGAGATCATTTCTCTTTTAATACATAATTACTGTATATAAAGTTAGGATAGCAATGCTTTTAAATGATAATTCAGTTTTGTAAAAGCATTTTTATAGCTCTTCTACAACAATTGCCACAATTAATATTTTTATAAATTACGAACAATGGATTTAGAAGCTTGGAAAAGATTCAAACGCAGAGGGACTTATAGACGAGAAGTGAAAAGACAATATGAGGAAACAGCAACGTCGTCAAGAAGCATTCAAATCACTAATGATAGTCAAAACCAAGTTGAAGACCCAATTATAGAAAATGGTTCCGTACAAAATACATTTTACGTTAATGAAGAAATACAGTATTTCAGATTGTTTAAGAGTCCTATTACATTTTTGACGCAAATTCATGATTTATGACGTTGTAATTTTCAGCAGCAGTAAGATATTTGAATTATTTGATTATGAATAACGATAGTGCCATTCTCTTTATTGTAAGTCGGGGTTGCACATTTTAACTTTTCTTGTTGTGTAATTTACTATGAATATTTTACGAACTCAGTTTACAAGGAAAAACGTCGGCAATGGAACTTTGACGCTCAAATTCACATTGTTTCATTCAGTTCTAATAAAAGCGAAAGTTACTAAACGATAACTTGAATGTTTTACTTGTTTATTGGAGTTCTAGAATTTCTTTAAATTCCTTGAGTTTTCAGGGAAAAGTCGTAAAGAAAACCAATAAATGTCTTGATTTTCATGTCCATTATATTCCAAATAAACACAATTAAATCAAATAAACTAATATGATATAAAACTTCGATCTACAGTGAATACGTTTCATTAGTTTTTGTTTCTCAATATAATAAGACAAAATTACAATAAATTAAATTAAAGTACTATATATTCCGCGTCAATTCAGCAAATTACACGAAAATAATGTGTAACTCCAACTTACAAGAAAGAGAATGGCACTATAGTTATTATAATCAAATAATTAAAATATCTTACTGCTGCTGAAAATTACATGGTCAAAAATCATGAATTTCCGTAAAAAAATGTAATAGGACTCTTAAGTTGTTATTCAACAGAAGAAACTACCTACGAGATGGTGCGAAGAATTGCTGTTAAGAAGAGCTGTTCATTATAATATTTCGCATGAAGCAATACAAAGTTTGATTGTATGAACAAACGATCGAATACCGAATACATTGCCTGTAGATCCACGCACGCTTTTTAATACAGATAAATCTGTCACTACTAAAAACATTGAAATGCTACTCGTATCTACAAATAAGGTGTAAACTTCAAATCAACGTAATTAATGATAAATTATTTTCATTTTTCTATATTTTATAGTAAAATAATTGTTTTGTAGTAGGATTTACTTTTAGCTAATAGGTAGAATAGGATGGGATAGCAGTGATGTAGTGGTCATAAACAGATATAATACCGCAGTCTTGACACAGATAAAAACATGAAACTTAATAAAGATACTTATCATATATTTTTTTCGCATGATGAAGTGCCTTGGTAAAGATAAATATGTAGGTATGTAAACCACAGTTAATACAGTATGTACCTAGTTAACAGAAAATGTCTAATTTCATGTAATGGTGGTTGTAATCTATCATAACGAGTGCTATAGTAGAGTTCAGGAAGCTGGAAGTATGACTTAAAATTCGTAATCGTTTTAGTAAAAACCCAATAATTCGAGAGGGGGGGGGGGGGGGGGGCATTCAAATATTGTCGTAAACCGTATTGTGTAGTTTATCAGTAAAATTACAGTCGCACGTTATTTTCCCCGTAAGAGACGAATAATTTAATTACAGAATAATATCTTGCTCGGATCACCACGAATCTCTTTTTTTATTTAATTTATTCACAGAAACGTTCAACTATATGATATAAAATACATATTTATGCATTTCTACAGTTAAACTCATGTTTTGAAGATTTTTTGGTAGGTATAGACTGAGGGACCCAGTCAAACCGCCATAAATCTGTAACTTCATATTCTAGCGAGTTATATATTTC
The DNA here is from genome assembly GCA_963853775.1 of Xanthia togata. Classification (NCBI taxonomy): domain Eukaryota; kingdom Metazoa; phylum Arthropoda; class Insecta; order Lepidoptera; family Noctuidae; genus Xanthia; species Xanthia togata. The sequence goes on along the minus strand of OY970802.1, from coordinate 960,555 downwards.
TTGAAAGGCTTAAGAAAATCTAACTAATTTCTTAAAAATTTTGCATGCCCGTAATGAGGGTGAAATATGTCCTGCGCTATAATATAATTTAACATCTTGTGTACCCACCATATTTCAGGCAAATAAATGATTTTTTACTTTAAATAAAAATTGTTAACCCACAGATTTATGCTATGCCACTTTATGCATGCGTCCTGGACTGAGAGCCCAAGTCATTTGTTCATAAAAGTTTTAATTAATGTTTAAGAAATGTATGAACCTTTGCTTAAGAAATTTCCTTAAAAGTCTCAATTTGACTGGCATGAAAAAAAAATGGGCCCTCAGTCCAGATGCACATTTACATGGACTTAAACATAATGTGGGTGTACTATAGAACCACCTGTGCCCAACCCGTCGGTGATGGCAGGCGTGATGTTCTGTTTATCTTTAATAACATGCAATTTTTAAACATGCGTAGATGATAAAGCAAATAATTACTATATTTCGAGAGCTTAATGCAGTGTTATGAGTCACCAAAACTGCCGATCTTCTTTCATCCAAATTAGTTCAGCCGCTAAGGCATGAAAAGGTAACAGACAGACAGACTTTCGCATTTATAATATTAGAATGGATGTTATAGACTTCAAACTTATGACTTATGAGACATACGAGTAGGTACGTATAAAATATGGGGAATGAATCGTTTCAACCACAATAAACCTTAACAGGATGAATAAATAATAAAATGATATAATAGACACACTAATAAAAGATAATATTTATATAGTATCATTATACATACGCACACAGGTTTTCCCGTTAGGATTAATAATTGTTAATCCCGATTTTTATTAGTTCACCATTATCACAATAAAATTAACCGGAAATTACAATTATGCAATTGTGTTGCAATAGGCGCGCGCGCAGTGTTCTCGTGTGCATAAGGTACCTATCTCGCTTGTTTATACCTAGGTATTGCAAGATTACATAAACATAATATTATATAAACATAAACATAATATTACATCATTACATCACGCCTGTGTTTCCCTTAGGTAAGCGCAGAGGTGTTTAGAAAACTCATATTTCGCCAGTTATTGTAATACCCTAGGGCCTAGGTGGCGGCCTATTGCCATCAACTGGATACGAATCCATACTCCGGACTGCTACTGAGATTTTTTTTTACCTAATAACACTGCCCGAGAACGAAGCCAGAACCCACAAGTACATAGGTAAACCCCAATTACATTATCTTCCTTTAATTATTTTTATTATTTAATCCAAGATTAGCCCAAATATGTATGTGGTATATTTATGTGATTGACTACAATTAGATAGTTTTAGAAGACAGGTTAGAAAATGACTACTGCTTACTTGCGCATAGTCTTTATTATGAATATTTGATATAAACAACCCATTTAGATAATAGCCATTTTAGAAAGTAGCCACATGTTGATGCTGTGAACTTGGGTCAAGTACCTATTTTAACATTATTATTAACTTATTGCCGAACGTCGTAGCAATAGTTATTTGTGCAACAAGAGAGCAAAGTCGTTTTTTGCTGCGAGTGTTGATTTTGAATCCCGAGTAAGCGAAGGATTCAAAATCAACACTCGCAGCAAAAAACGACTTTGCTGAATCACGAGCGAATGAATTTATAATTTAATCACGAGCGTAGCGAGTGATTCTAGGTTAGAATCCTGAGCGCTGCGAGGGATTCAAAGAATGCAAATAACTTTGCTCTCGTGTAACACATACAACTTTTCACCTCAGCAGCGAGAACCTACAACATGTAAAAAACCCTGTCCGATCCGTGAGGGTGTTCTTAGGTATCGTACTGTTAGCATATTTATGTGGAAATTTTCAGGAAAACAGAAAAAATAATCCCTACAGTTTTTTTCAATGCTGAATTTGACCGAATTTTACATTTGGTGCGGGCGGCGGCCGTCGTTTAGCGGGTGTCTAAAAGTCATAAGTTATAAGTTTTGCAATTTTTTATGGATTTGGGGTAATTTTGGAACTAAAAATGTGAATTTTAAATACCAATAACTTTTTTATTATCAATAATAATCAAAAAATACTGATTTGTAATGTTACTGCAGTACCATATGCCCATTTTCCCCAGATTTTCGGATTGGACAAGGTTTTTTTTTTTTTACATAATCTTCATCATCTCGTATTTTGCAGCCACCATCTTGGATTTATATTTTGATCTCACTATCGACTTTAGCACCCTCGAAAACTATGAAAACGACACCCATGACGAAAAATGTGAAAATATTCGCAGCCGCCATCTTGGATTTTTATTTTTACTTCACTATCGGCTTTAGCAACCTTGAAAACCATAGAAACGTTACCCATGAAGAAAAATTTAAAAAATTTGGCAGCCGCCATCTTGGATTTACATTTTGACCTCACGGTCGGCTTTGGCACCCTTGAAAACTATGAAAACGACACCCATTATGAAAAATGTGAAAATTTTTGCAACCGCCATCTTGGATTTTCATTTCGACCAAATTCACACTTACTATCTCTCTCCGTCTTTCTTTCTCTTTGAATTAGAAGAAGATAGTCACAAGCACCTTTTCGCGTGACGTTATCTGCCACTGCACTCTTACCGCAAGCTGCTTAAGAACGTCGTTCCAAAAATTTAATAAAACTGAATTTAAATAAAACCTTAACAGATGATTTGCTTGTTTCTTTTTGGTATGGAGTTTTGAAATCGAACTTCGAATCGATTTGTTTCTATCTCTCGCTTTTTTCGTATCGAAGTGAAAGTGACAAAACTAATTGAAGTTCAAATCTTTAGAATTTTGTGAGTAGACCCAACACTGCTCTCGGCATTTAAAAAAATAAATTAAAAAGTTACTTTGTCTCACGCTCGCAGCAAAATCGAATTTTGCTCACTGTTTTTTGACAGCAAAACCTGCTTGTTTGAGGTGCTGAGGTGAAATAGTTATTTGTTATACAAGAGTGCAAAGTTGCTTTTTAACCGCGTGTTCAATTTTGATGACCGAGCAAGCGAAGGATTCTAAAATTGAATCACGAGCGCAGCGAGTGATTCAAAATTAGAATCCTGAGCGTTAGCGAGGGAATCAAAAGAGCACGAGGTGAAAAATCTTTGCACTCGAGTGCAACACGTAACTTTTCATTCCACCTCAGCGAGGAAATGACTAAATGCAAAAAAAAAAACGTTTACAATCACAAGATAGGTACACTTTTATTTCAGTTTAGGTATTAATTACTACATTATGACAGGTAAGTATTACAGAATAATCTTTAAATTATAACAAAATAATACTAAGGTATAATTAAGAAAATTTTAAAGTAACGTTGCTACAGTTATTTAAATTGAGTGTAATATTTTTGTTTGGTACTGTAATATTGGTGTTAGTCACTTGTGTACTGTTTTTCGGTAAACTATCTGTCATACTTAATAGTTGTACCGATTCATCGGATTCCCTTGGCGTGAATGTTGGAGAGAGAGGGAGATGGTTAGGTGTTTCATAACGGCTTATTTTTGATGTAGAAGGGCCAGTACAAGGATCCGATTGAGGCTCTTTCAGTGTAATGGCTCCTACGATGCCTTCACATATTTTAGACTTATTTTGGATGGAATCCTCTATGTATCCCTCTACAACTGCATTGGACTTCCAGCCTCCGTGGCGCTTAAGGGACAGCAGATCAGCTCCGGAATCAGCCAAAAGTGTGGCTGAAGTTCGTCGGAAACAATGACCCGTGTACAACAGGGGTTCTGGAAGTTCAAGAAATGTTGCTATTTCTCGTGGGATACTGCCAATTTTATTAGTACCCATAGGCTGTCTAACACACTTTCCATTGCGATACTGTAGAAAAAATCGATTGATTGGAGTGTTAGGCGGGCGTAAGGCTTGATATTTCTCAACAATCGTTACGTATTCCTTGCGAATGACGAAGTTGCGGTCTCTTTTTGTCTTTGTATTAGGTAAATTAATTAATAGTAAGTCATCTGAATGTTTCTCAATGTTTTTGACATTAAGTTGTGTTAGTTCATTAGTTCGACATGCTCCGTTTATTCCAATAATAAGAACAACCTGTAACGTAAAGAGTATTGTAGTAGATAAATGAATAAAATTGATATGAACGCATAATTATGCCTATCAACATCTACTAAGTATACTATTTAATTGAGATTAATATACTTAAGTAGATACTGAATGTGCAACTGACTTACTTTTGCCGCCAAATATACGGAATCGGGTGCTTCGTTAAGAAACTTTTCAATATCAGATACTGTGAAAACCTTCGATTTTTTTGGTTGATGACCAGATGAGGCTCTTTTTAAAAATGCCACTAATTTAGGATAGGTATCGATATGTTTGTCTTTTTTCATCTTTATTGTTGCTTTTAGCATCGAATACGTACTCCATAGAGTGCTTGCTTTCTTGTTCTCGGATAATTCTATAAAATATGCCAGCAAAACGTTTTCTGAGAAAGTTTTGGCTCCTTTTGCTAGTCGCCACGTGTTGAACATATCGTACTGTTTTAAATACTTCTCGCGTGATTGTTGAGGGAGAAAGCTCATTTGCGCATTATTAACAGTTTCAGTCAATTCTGTTGGCGTCAAGCAAACTTCCTCGTCGCTAGAATCACTCATTTTAGTTTTTTCACTTGTTTTCAAGTTTCTTGTTTTTAATATACCTAAGGTTTAACAATGACGTGAAAAAATGCCGCGTAAAGAACCGCGTACAAAGCAAATTGAAAAAAGAACACCAAGAAGGTTCCGAGTCTGAGTTTTTAACAAATTAAAAAAAAGTTGTATGATATATTCGGCACCATAGAGGTAGCAGTAAATAGGTTTAATGTTTTTTTTTAATTCACAAACTTAGTGCACACGATGTTCTAAATTCAATTTACTTTATCCTCTAGAGAATAAAAACGGCTTTTCCACTCAGATACTGAAGATTAAAAATACTCTTTCCGAGATGGTGGGATGAAAAATTAATTGTTTCATTATTTTCAACAAAAAAAAAAATATGGGTAGTGTAAACGAAGATTATTTTATTGTCTGCATCATTACAATGTGCATTTCCTTTATAGTAGGAAATACTTTCTTAATATTTTGTAAATGTATATACTTACATATAAGTATTATGTATTATTTATTGTATTGTGTTTTATGTATTGTATTTGTTGTATTGTTGTGTATTGTATTGTTATTGTTTTGTAACAGGTAGCATGTTAGTTCGCGTCATTTTATTTTATACGTTATTCTGGCTGGTACCAGGCAAATTCGAGAAAAGTTCAAGCTCAAGCTCCTCACAGCTCCAAGGAAACCGAGCACAACAAGAGAGGACGGGTTGAACGCAGACAAGTGCACGATAGTCACTTTGAAAACTATCCTTGGCTGGTTTTCTCCCAAGTTAAAAAGGGACTTCTTTGCATTAACTGTATTTTTTTTTGGAATACGAGTAATAAAATAGTTGGAGGAAAGAAATCCAATATCGCCAAGAAACTTAAACCTGAACCGCTAAAAAAGTTTGCCAAACTTACTGGTAAAGATGGTGACCTTGAGACCCATTCTCAGCTCATGTACCACGTTGAAGCGTCAACAAAAGCGAAATTATTTTTAGCGACACGAGACAACCGCGAACTTGTAGTCATAAATCAATTATATCAAGACAGATGGTATAATGGAAAAAATTAGAGAAAACAGAGCCCGCGTTGAACCAATAAAAAAAAACAGTAATTTTTCATGGTAGACAAAATTTTCAGAAATTTTACTGTTAGAGAAAATTTTGTCTTAGAAAACGAAAATGATGTGAAAATATAGTGAGTAACTAGGGAAACTTAAGAGCTCCTTTAAGATTTTAAATCGACGGCGACGCTGGAGACTTACAACTAAAACAGCACCTCGAGACCACTAAAGCGACGCTACTTACGTAAGTAAAACAACGTGACGAACTTATTAAAAATGCTGTGAAACAGTGGTGTTATCAAGAATACTGGAAGAAATTAAAGTATTTCGTTATCACAGCAACATCTTCGATGAGACCACGGACATAGCGCACATCGCCCGACTGAGTTTAGCTGCAAGATATATCGATGGTGACGGTAAATTACATGTTTTTTTTTAAATTTCGTTGGATATCGACAGTGATTGTAGTAGAAACATTGACGATGGACCTGAAGAGCGCAGCATTACTGGTGAGCTATTGGGTACTACTATTCTAAGGATAACGGAAAGCCTTTATCTGTCACTGGATAACTGTGTGGGTATAAGCTGTGATGGTTGCTCGGTTAATATGTCAGAATTTAAAGAAACTGTAAATACAATAAAAAAGAAAGCTATCAACGTGCAAGTAGCACTCTCTTGTAGCAGTCTCTTGCAGTTGCAGAGTTACAAGTGTGAGAAACGCACTTGGTACTATTGCAGAAGTAGTAGCGTTCTTTACAGCGTCTAGCAAGCGATTCGCAACATTGAAGAGTCACCTAAAACACTCGCTGCAGTCATATTGTCATACGAGATGGGTTGAGCGACATGATGCTGTTATTCAATTCGCAGCTGTTCTCCGAACAGTTTGTAAAGTTCTCAAAGAAATACATTGTTGAAGAGACAGAACAACAGCTGCTATAGCTAATATTCTCCTTCGAGCTCTCTCTAATTGCGAGTTTATTATCAATGCTGTTTTGCACTGCGGTTTCGCTGCTATGGTTTCGCGGCGGAGGTGTTCAACCGGCGTTATCGCGGCGGCCGCGGCGTTCTCAGCGTTGCGGCCAACTATTCCTACAATTCTCCGTTCACGGTAAAAACGTAGTGAAACCCGCGGCGGGACCCGCGTCGTCGCACGCGCCAATACGCTAGGAGACGCGAGCCGCTGCACGCGCCGCCTGTCTCTTAACTGAAAAAAACGTCAGACGCACCGTGATTCGCCACGCCGCGGCGTGGCGAATCACGGTGCGTCTGACGTTTTTTATCCACCGGGTCACGAACGGCGGCGCGGTGGCGCGGCGCGCCGCGCCACCGCGCCGCCGTTCGTGACCCGCGACACCCCGCGTCTCCGTAAACGAGACCTTACTTATCAAACGACTAACAATCCCCAGTAACATAATGAATGTAGTTTGCACAGAGCAAAAAAAAACTTGAAGATTATACAGAGTTTGGTAGGTATATCAGAATCATTGCGGTTTTACCGTACATAACGCATGTTTAGCTCCGTAGCAACAATTTATGCAAAATTCACGCAAATGCTAATAATATCCTTGATATTACGTAGGAACATAATGTAATACGTATTTTATTTAATAATAATATATTCCTCAAAATAACATGTTGATAACGTCGCCTGCTTATCACTTTTAGCACAATTATTTAAGGAAAATGTACCTGTCTCGTGCGACAATCCGGCTTCTGAAATACTAACTGACGTATGCACAGACTACATAGGGATACTACGTATGACGTATGCTCCATTATGATTGACGTATGTAATCACAGTAACATAATATTGGTCGTCTGTAACAGGTAAATTATAATTGTAACTTGACCCGAAAAGAATGTATAGCGTAAATTAAAGTATAGAGTTTCTATTTAGTACAAAAATAACATGTTGGAAGATTAAACCAATATTATATGCAGAATAAAGTGAAATCATTTCCTATTCACTTCATAAACCACAAATAGAACCCAGATATTTAGAAAACTAGAATATCTAAGAGGTGTTTGGTCCTGTGCTAACACGGTAAGGTCAACATGCTATAAGCTTATAGATACTGATAGGAAGCACATTGCACCATTGCAACCATGATCGCAATGAGTGTGGTTTCCAGTTTCCAAGTGAGGTGGAACATAGGTAGAACATATATCTTATATCTATAGGTGAGACCCTACGTTATATTTTATTAGAAGCAAAGACAGTATCTGTATGAGTACATACAGCAGCCCAATACCTGTATGACTACATACAACAGTCCAATATTTTTTCAGGTTTATGTTGCAAAGCCGGAACAATTTAAGTCGGAGTATTTTGCAGTACTAAGTACCCTTCTTAAACAAAGCTAAAAGAGGTTACTATTTCATCTTCAGTTTTACCTATCATGCAGTGTAAGCGTGTTACTTATCGAGTCACTACCTACTCTATATTCCTGTGACCATTGCAAGCAACCAGTTCCAGCAGTACTTCCACGAACATAACTAATGTCAGTATTGTCCTGCCAGCGGTGCTCAAAAGCTACATACATGGCAATATAGGTACACAATATAGGTACCTATGGTATGGACCATAAATATAGACAATAATATTAAAATGTAATGTTACTTTTATTCTAATTATTATTGATCCCATTACCAAAGTAGGCTAACCATATTCAGGCCATATTGTTCAAAATTACCTCTTTCCTTAAATCTGAACAATGAATGCAATTCGTAATAACAACAACAAAAGGCGAGGTAAATCATTTGAATATGTAAAATCTACGAAACTTACTAAACCAAGCTATTGTTTAGTTTCCAAACAGCAGTCTGAGCTATTATTTTTCCTCGCCTGACTTACTAAGGTCCGCCGATAAAAAAAACAGAGCTACATATTTCTACTCAATAATTTGAATGTAATTTTCACCTCAGTGTGACTAGGAATCGAGCACTTTGCCGACAGCTAGGTCCTAAACTATACTGTTATTATCATGTAATAGTAATTTATTACAATAGTAACGGTACAATTGGCAGGTTGGCCCGATGGCTCCACACACGCACTTGCCAAATTCTGCCGCGAATAACAAATATTGCTAGCTACATATTGTTCTAGACAGGCCAATTTATTGGCGGATAGATTTAGTTCGTGGCTTTGTTTGATTAGAAATTGTGTACTTAATACTAGTTACATATATTACATATTATAAATGATATATAACTATTAGACATTATTTATTGTTAAAATCTAGATTGCCTTGTGATCTACGAGCGCGGCGATTGAGCGCAAATTCCCGGTTTAGCTGAGTTTTTTCAGGTATTTATCACAACCAAAAATGTTCCCATATACAAAGAAGTACTTATCATAAAATGCGTTTTCTTTATAATATTTTGTCGTGTCGAGAAGAAAGGAACAGTAAATGCTATATGTATGTATAATGCCGTTTTTGTACATGTCTGAAAGACGTTTTTCAGCGTAAAGTAGGTACCTACGTCCGTTCAAGTAACTCGTTATATAATGAAGGACGAAACGATGTCGAACATTTGTTTTAAATGGATGTCCATTATTCACAGCCGCACACTTAACACTACTACTAACAGCTGCATTGAAATGAAACGTCATCTGTAAGAACAATGTTCTTAAGTATCTTTCAAGGCTGAACTGAAACTGTCGGTACTCAAGTTTGACTTAAATATACTCCTGCTCCCTGCTGGTAATATTTTATACTATACAACCATCATATTGTCAAAATAATAATATGAGAGGAAAGACTTGTACCCCGCGCCGGGCCAGGTGATAACAACAATAAAAAAAGTCTTTGAAAAAAAAGCCTACCTGATTTTAAGATACAAATAATAGACTGCGAGGGAGGGACCAACACCTGTTGCGTACAACTTGAAGCAGCACCTACTATTACTTCCTAAGCTCATACCAGGCATCCATTATGGACTAAACGGTGTCGTAAAAGTGTTCAGGACAATACCTTCACCACGGATGAGTGACAGGATATTAAGCTAATGATGGCTTTAAACCCGCCATCAATATTCATTGCAGGTTGCCACGGACTTGTACGTAAATGTCTATCACGAAATCGGAAATACGTAAAGGGTAAGGCTGCGTATGATTCGCAGTACCTATGGCATTGAGCGACGAGCTTGCAAGTGCGTATGTTTACGATATACCTACTGAAGGTCTGCGCGTAATGACGTACAAATTTGAAATCAATCGAGATAACACCTTGCAATACAAATTCGATAAAATGTTAATGATTTCTCATTTTCCCTATCGCTACTGATGATAAGTGACTTACCTAAGTAGAGCAGCATATAACTATAGTAGATAGGTATGTACAGTAAGTGTAGTCCTCTATCGCATTGTGACTTCATTTAAGAAGGTGATAATTTTTCTGCACTTTCTAATTTACAGGTGCAGTGTCAAATTTAGTTTTATTTAAAGCCAAAAAGCTGGTAGTGACCCGCCAAATTCCTTATTTCGGCAAAAGGAGATCAAAAGTTCGTACCTATAACGGAACAGGCAGTAAATTGATCACATAGTAGGTAGGTACTAACTACTTAAGACAAATTCCAATAAAGCAAAAATCATAAACTCTCAGACTGATAATAGCAGGAGGTAGGTCAATTTCAACAATTATTGCGATTAACTAAAATCATTCCTTTGTCTGAGTTTTCACATTTACCGACCTATACTAATCGTTTCCGCCTGTCTGCTCGTCTGTCTCACGTCCCATCTTTTTCATATTTCAATAGTATCTGCGAGGCTATCTGTCTGATTGTCACGGCCATGTAAGGTGCATGTCACCAAGTGTGGGTGTTCAATGACAGATAAGGTACAGGTACCTACAAGATGTAATCTTACGGTTATAGGGAGTTATGATCGACGGATGATGGAATATTGACAGATTCGTGTTGACGACTTTATAAGGTAGTGGGTGGTGCAGTCAATTGCATCTGAATAAGTAGGTGTATTTATTAAATCTTGACTGTAGTTAGTTTATTTAAAAATAAACATACGTAAAATACTGTCGTTGTTATACTGAAATATTATACAGTTGAATGTTAAAGTAAAGAACAGAACTTAGTAATAAGTACCTAAATGATAATAAAAGGCTCCATGGGGTTTATTGCCCGAGCGTGCAAAGATTTCCAATTTAAAAATATACCTATTACTTATTAGGACATTAATAACAATCGTCAAACTAAGCAAAAAATACTCACAGATAAAAAAATGCGCATTAAATTGCACCGACAGTGTGCACTAACAAAAACAGCTGATCTATGTAAACAACACGACGCACGCGACGTACTAATGACTATCTAACATCATCATAAATGTTGTTGTCACTCGTGCGCCAACCAACGACCACAGACACTGCACATATCCGCACGACTGAACGAAAATGTCACTAAAGTTATGACTCAAAAACATTTAATATTATAAACGGATGAGCTCGAAAGCTGAGTGGAGAATGAGTGGGCACCTGCGCGTACGCCGACCTGCAGTCCCAAAACACACACACAGACACATTTCTTTTGTGTAAAGACACACCTTTAGTATCTGTGTGAACATTGATAAGATTCGGGCAGACTTTCAGTGCACTGCAGATTATTTTGTATTTTTAGAACGAATCTGCTTTATATCCACGCGAATGAAACAAAAAGCTCTGAAATAAATCTCGCGTGAAATGATAAGCAGTTTTTCAGATGAATTTTGCATATTTTTGAAATATTATCTCAATTGGTGGTTCGCGTTCGCGTGGTTTTTATGATAAAAATTTATTAATACCACAATTATTTTGCATATCGTAAATAATGGACGGAGTGAAGTGATTGGATTTAGGCGGCTAAAGATGGTGAATTTCACAAGTTTTCTCGAAATAACCCCGGTGATAATTATGATAACCGATAACACAATTAATACCATTACTTTTACTCTCAAAATGCGCTTGCCACATACGAGAGCTCTATTTAACCGACTGCGGTGAAGCCAAAAAAGGAGGGTTATGTGTTTGACCTATATGTTTGAAGAATGATATATTTCGTTAGATTCGTCTTAATTCTGCGAGTCAATGGGTTTATTAAAATTAAAATTGATTTGCGGCGCCAAAACTATAAAAAAAAAGAAAACCTTTCAAACCTATCGAGTTCGTTTTCGAAATCACCTTTTAAAATCCTTCATTTTGATACCCCAATCAAAATGAAGGGTTTTAAAAGGTGATTACAAAAATATACAAGTACAAATTTGTTCAAATGTATTTTGGAATGAAAATTGATAAAAACTAAAAAGAAAAAAAATGTTATTAAAAAAAAAAAACAAAAAAACACGGCTGGAAAACACATAACTAAAAAGAGAAAAAAAAGCAATAAAATCTATAAAATGTTGGTATTGCAGGCGGACAAAAGTTACACCATATTTCAGGTTATTGGCTTGTCTCCAACTTCTGGAAGAAAGGCAGTCAGGCTTTTTTTCCATAAGAATGAATATTCATTTAATTAAATAGCACATGGTAAGAATGATGTTACATTATTATGTTTCCACATCACGGTGCAGGACTGGTTCACGTTCAAGCTGTGCCCGCATTGGACAGGTGCTGTTGCTGCAAAAAAAGGCACAAGACGCACCATCTGCTCCCAGCATTCCGGAATAAGATTATACAGAGATGCACGCTCCTAATTATGCGCTGCTGGAGTGAAAATATAATTGTGTTATTTTGAGTAATGCCAGCTGGTGTTCGTAGTTTATTTGTTCCTCATCTTTATGAGCTGATGGACCTTAATCATGCCTTTAAATATTATCTGAGGAAACTAGGTTTATCATTGTCGTTCCTAGCCTACATTCAGGAACAGTATTTTTGATTAAGTTCAAGTTTGAGTCCCAAACCGTCTTCTTGAAATCTTTGAACTGCGCGCAGTGGTCAGTATAGTATAAAGTACTCCGTGGCGGTGGTAGTGGTAGAATGCGCTCTTTAAGCCTCGTTCAGACTAGCGCGACGCGACGCCGTGACGCGACTCAAACAATAAAATTTCAATCATCAAATAAATTTTATGCGGTCACGTGAAACGAAATTGACGCAAACGTATACAAGCGGTAGAGAATGCAAAAATCCTTGTGTTGGTCGGAACTCAACTGCCTACTTTAAGTTTTAATCTAAGCAACGCTTTTGCCTGAACGTTACGTCGTTTTAGTATCGTCAATACAGCATAAAAAGAGAAGAATAATCATCTTTCCAGGAAATAAAATTACGTCGGTCGCCATTCAAAAGTTTTTCTTTACCACATGTTCATTAATTAAATCATTTATTTCTATTACACATTGCATTATTCAGTGGATAATTTCTCGAACGTCACGCGCGAGTCATTGGACATCTTGTGGTTAACCTGACCTAAGTCAACTTATGAAGATGATGACTTACTCGTAATACCTACATACAATGCATTCATAATAAATAACACTAGTAATAACAATAGTAAGGGATCACTAGTACTCAATGTAAAATTTCAACTGATGGGTTTTCAAGGGTCTAAAAAGGATCTTTTCTTTTCAAATTTATTGTCATAATAAACATGTACTTGAAAAAGATTTGTTTATCGGAATGTTTTTTGACATACATCCAAGAATCCTATTGGCGTTTTTGGAAATCGTAACAGAGTGGTATTTTTCGTTGAAAGTCGGGATCAGATGCGAATTTATATAGGTAATCTTTAAGACAATAAAAAAATAAGTTCGATCTGCACTGCAGTTCAGTCCACCTACCTGAGTAACTACACTCGAGAGCAATGAATCCGGGTCACTTAAAGAATCCTAAAAATCTCGGAAACTAAAAATGCTAGGTTAATGCAATAAATTGTATTTAATAGAAAATGTAATACTCCTTAAATGAAGGTATTAAAACTTCTTAGTTATTGTAAAGTTATATCATAAAAAAATCAAATTTGAAAAAGGGCCACTTTCGAAGATGGAACTACGAAATTACAGCATTTGGTTTTGCTTTTGTTTGTAATCTGTCATTTATGTGGGTACATAAACCATGTTGATAGTGCTCTATATTCATTATTCAAGCTGAAATTATGTCGCTTACGCCTGAAGAATGCACCAGAATACTTACAATGCTGGAAACCGGCCGGAGTCAGCGCGATACAGCCAGGACTGTCGGTGTGTCGCTGTCAACAGTACAAAGAGTTCTCCGACGTTACGAAGAAACTGGTTCTAACCTACGCAGACCAAGAACGGGCAGAACCAGGTGTACCACAGCACGAGAAGACCGATACTTGGTGAACACCATGCTTCGAAATCGCTTTCTTACAGGAACTGAACTCACAAATCAGTTTCGACGCCTCGGAGGAAGTAACCCAAGTGCATGGACAGTAAGACGTCGGCTTGCTGAATCTAACTTAAAACCCCTTAGACCTGCAAACGGCCCTAAACTGGAGCGTGGGCATCGTATTTCAAGACTAAGATATGCCCAGAGCCACGTAAATTGGAGTATTGAAGATTGGTCAAAAGTTATGTTCTCCGACGAATCAAAATTTATGCTCTACAAGCACGATGGAAGACACAGAGTGTATCGAAGACCAGGGGAAAGATTCAAGCAAGCATGCATCGAAGAAAAAGTAGCCTACGGTGGTGGGTCTGTACTTGTGTGGGCCGGAATTTCTTCTGAAAGTCGCACAGAGCTGGTGATCATAGAAAACGGCTCTTTAACTAGCGAAAGATATGTGGAAGAAATCCTCAATGATCACGTTGGTCCATTTATGGTCAATTTAGGTGAGGATGCTATATTTATGCATGACAATGCCCGACCTCATACAGGCAGGATTGTGAATGACTACCTTCAAGAGATGAACATTACTCGTATGGAGTGGCCAGCGCGCAGCCCGGATATCAACCCGATCGAGCATGCTTGGGACGAGCTAGGCAGATGCGTAAAACAACGAAACCCTCCCCCAATCACGCTTCGTGAGCTCAAAATTGCTCTCACAGAGGAATGGGAGAATATTCCCCAAAATCGTATAAGGAACTTGGTGTACAGCATGCCAAACCGCGTAAACGCAGTAATGGAAGCACGAGGAGGCAATACGAAGTATTAAAATTCAAGAAAATCGTAATAAAGTTCAAAAATTTCATGTTTCCTATTTTTGTTTTAAGGAGAGATCAGCAGTTTTTTTCTTTATGTAATTTTGTGTTAATAAAATGTATGGTGACTCATATTTTTTTTACTTTCATTTAAGGAGTATTACATTGTCTATTAAATACAATTTATTGCATTAACCTATCATTTTTAGTTTCCGAGATTTTTAACATTCTTTAAGTGACCCGGATTCATTGCTCTCGAGTGTAGTTTGTTTTAAAATTGTATTGTTTTAACGCTAAGCTGAGGATAGCAGATGATTCCTATTGTTTTAAGGAACAACGTCACTTCGAAGCAATCCTGTGAATTTTATATAGGTACTGCTGCCTGCATAATAATAGGTTTAAAGTAAAAATATTCTTTATGACCGTTTTCTATGGATATCATTTTCAAATAAATCAGTATGTAGCTGAAAATATACCACGCTTAATATAAAGAATTTACCGTAACTAGATTTACTATAGGTACCTACCTAAGCAACACTATTATATTAAAGCTTTTTTTAATGATTACCTGTACTAGGGATTCGACGCTTTTATTTATCCTTAAAACAATTTCATTTTGTCTTTTTACATAAAAAAGTAGCACTCAGCAACAAGTGCTCTATATTCTCAAAAATAGATGCCAAGCATCGGCAGGCGGGATCGCAGTAACTAGTAGCCTCGTGTAACAGGTAATCCACACGTTTCCTAGTAACCCACAAAAGTATTACCAGGAATAGTGAATATACTAGGAATAATGACAATACATTGAAGTGTTAAATATATAATACTACACATAATATATCGATGAGGAAAACTGAGGTAACGGGAATTCACAGTATGGATGATATTGTAGTACCCATTGTTATTTTGGTGCCAATTAGTCCAAGGAGAGGTACCTATCCTATAATCCTTAGATTTTGAAGTAAACAAGGTTTTGTTCTCATCCATGTGCACACGGAACAAATAATCATCACAATAATAAATAACATGCTTTGATGCGCATTATGCAGCATTACTCAATACTGCGAACATTGCAGTAAAGTAAAGTAAACGTTATTTTTACGGGCAAGATAATGAAAAAGAAAATAAACGTGATTTGTTTAGGGAAGTTCACGTAAAATCAGCTCTCTCTAGGTATTGGTGCCGATTCTCTTGTCACAAATGCGTCTAAACTAGACTAAAAATCACAAAAATTTAGTTTACTCCTGTCAAATGATGATTTCCCATTCTGAAATAGACTAAAGTGGCACAACTTAACTATATTTTAGTATGACAGCACTAAGATTGTACTGAGATTTTAATTTACTTTTTTATTTTACTTTATTTGCTATTCTGAATTTGACGTTTTTCACCTAAAATTTTAATTTTCTAACTAATTTTGACCATTTTTAATCGCCACTGAAAATGGTGTGGAATATTATTAGTTGTCATGAACTAAAATTCACACGAACATCTCGACTTCGGGTGCAAACACAGTACGGTACTGGTTTTTTTTCTTTTCTTTTGCTTATATCTCGAAAATGGTGTGTCCTATCGCAAAAATAATGAAAATTTCGACCCCCTATATGAAACCCTTATACCCCTAATACTCGACACGTAGGTAATATTTTTTTTTAATTTCCCTACAAAAAGTGAAAAATTCCATATAAAACACGACGAGGCGCGCAGTGGGGGCACACTGCGAGCCACACCGCGCCTCCGGCTCTAAAAAAATTCACGGGGTAGAGCAAATAAGGTATACAGTACAACATGGAGTCGCAATTGTCAAATTCGATTTAGTTGTGTCGAAATATTTTTTAAATTTAGACTTTTTATTACAGAATAGCTTTATGATTCTCATAGCCAAAAGTAAGGAATTTTAGTGATAGTTTAGTTAGTTTAGTCCGGTGTACAAGAGAATCGGCACCATTATGAGTGTAAATTAAACTAGGAAGGACTGGCCTACCTGAAACACGGCTAAAGTATAGCAACAAGGTCATAAACTCAAACTCAAACTCAAACTCAAACTCAAAGCATTTATTTCAATTAAACCATTTACAGGCACTTTTGAATTGTCAAGGAGTCAGTCAGTCAGAAATATGAAGCTAGTTGCCCATTCCAAAGCGTAGGTTCCTATGGAGAAGAACGGGCAAGAAACTCCACGGACACTCTTTTAAAAAAATTATATTCTTACAAAATATTGTTTACATCATTCATGTTGAAATTATACATGTGAGAACACTAAAGTGTCGTTGTAGTACCTGTTATCAAACCCAGCTGTCGTCGCGACGCCCGCAGGCTAGAGGGTGCGACGATCTTCGCAAATAAAATAAAATCAAATTAATTAATTTGCCATAAGTATTGGTACAATTTAGGTCTTAAGATCAATAATACAGGTCCATAAGACTTAGTCATAGTAATGTAACATGCAAACATTTGGGTTTATCATTAGCTACTATTATAGCCATCATCCAATTAAAATTGAGTAGCAATGTTTTTATATTAAAATACTACTGATGTCAGAGGGTAAATGATAATGATTATCATTTTTCAATCTCTTATTAAATATCTCACTTACTGAGTAGAAATTCTTTTCCCTTAACCATACTTTAAGACACCTTGTAAATTTATTATCTGGTAAGATTTTAACACTGTCAGGTATTATAGCATTGCATACTATTCTTCTTATGTAATGCTGTCCTAGGAATTATGGCAAAACTATTCTATTGACTATTTTAAGTATGGCAACGCTATTTAGGATTTGGCAACACAGTGTGATCGGTAGTACAAATTCGAATGTATCCTGTCGACGATTTACGAATGCAATGTAAACAAATCGTTCGAGTCACTATTTTATTAAGTTACGTGGTCGTTATTATTTAACTTACACGTTTGGGTATTGTCACAAACACGTGCTTATAATATTGGTTTCGTGGTTTGTTAATGCATTTTTATATTGTTTCGTTCACTGTTAAGCAGCTGAAAGAGGGTAGCCGACTCGTAGATCGTGTTGAATAGCGTGCTATTGGAGAGGCCATGTCCAGCGAGGATTGCTATATCAATCAATCAATTTCTTTATTTGTATAGACTTATGATAATGATGACGAATAGTAAAATGCTCAATTTCGCTAAATGATGTGCATCCAACTATTTACCTTAACATGAGGCAATAACACAACAGCGGCAATACACAAGCAGTCTAGTTTAATGATTACCACAATAAAACATTATTGTACTGGGAACTCCAACAGATACACGTAGTTAAGGAATATTAGACGAGTAATTGCGAAGCCGATTAAAATTGAATAATTAATTAGACCCGGAAACCAGGAAACTTAGTGTGGGAACTGTGGGATGCCCCCAGACAGATAGATAGACAGGAAAGGGGGGGGGGGGTTGACTGTTGCAGATAGGAATTAGTAACCATGTGATTAGTTAACTTTTGTTTTAATAATAATAATAACCCCACCGCCGTATCTCTACGTTGACGTCGTGGTGGGGCTTGCGCGCTCCAAATTCTAGGTCTGTGCTGGTAGACTGACGAGGAACAGAGCACCCACCTCATTCTTGCCTTAATTGGCCAGCTTGAGTGGAGCAAGAGTAAATGTGCTCGGAGAAAGGAAATATTCTATTAAGTGCTCGTAGAGATCTTGACCATCTTCCGAGCACTGGGATTGTTCTGAAAGCCGTGGAATACCTATCCACTCCTCGAGCACCTCAGGACATGTTGCCCCTTGTCATTGCGTCACTGTGTTAGCGTCAGTTTTCAGGGGCCCATTATTGAGTGTGCAAGTCACCCCCTGCCATTTAATCCATGTATATCATAACATTGATCAGGCAGGGGACATAGGCCTTCCATGTTTCTAGGTTGCCAATCCACTATAGCCACCCAATCCCATAGCCCAATATTTTTTGATTCCATGTTCTGCAATAGTCCTGCACCAGGCGGGGGTTGTCCATGGCTACACTTGCATAGTGCATACAAGGATAATCGTCGGTTGGTGTCCCATTCCATTTAAAATTGTCTAAGGGGCCTCTGCGAGTTGGCTTCGGCCCCTATAATATATCGCAATAATTGCTTTATTTTCCATAGACAAAATACACCATATAATCTTATTATGATAAACTAATGCATAATAATTAAAAAAAACATCACTACAAAATCTAGTTACAACGTTGGGTCGGTGACGTATTGCGCCGAGTCGTGGTGTCATGTAGCCTTCCGCGAAAACGCCGATACACGACACCCGACGGCCAAAATTCCTCCTTCATGAAAGTCTCCAGGTATTGAGTCGGAACCTGCACCACAAAATATTTGAAGTTAATCTTATGGCGCGACTCTAACTTCTCGACTCTCAAGGTTAACTTGGTCTTCATCCTGATGTACTCCACGATCTCCTGTGTGATGTAGATGTGACACGTACAGCTGCGTCGTTGGAATAGCGGGACGCAGGAACTTCTCGGGACCAGACAATGCGGTACCGCACTGATTGCGAAAAGCAGGCTTCTTCTTCTAGTTCTTCTTCTCCACGCGAATAAAGCCATCTTCATCGGCCTGTCCTTGGCTTGTTACCGGCGGCAACGAGCTTCAAACTGCTTCGGAAGGCTGCTGGGCAGCCCTCGTATTATTATGTTGCCACTGATGATTTGCGGGAGCTTTCATAACGGCAGCCGAGTAAGCACGTTCCGGTGTTGACGTGCTTAATATTGGTTGGCGTACCAACGATGGGAGACGCGGGGAGGGCCGGGCGTTTTTGCACATCGCTTGCAGTGACGGCGGCCGGCGACGAGTAAAATTTTGCTGACTCGAAACTCAGCCGCGATGCATTTAATGCGCCGTGACGTGTGTTGACGCTGGTAGCTGGCTCGTGTGACCTACATACCGTCTTACGTAAATCTGCTACCTCAGTACGTAGATCACTGATGGTGGATTGGGATGCTTCCAACTTCAACTACATCTCGACCAGGCTTTGTGATGTCTGGTGACGTCAACGTGGTCAAAGGTGACTGGGGGAAGCTTGCGTAATTAAGTCCCAGGTACTAGAAGTGCTTTATAGTAGAGCACAAAGTATGGTATTAGTAGGCACGAGAAGAAAATAATCAGGCACCCGAAACGTTTCAAATAATTATGTGCCGGGCGCCAACCTCACGTATATACTAGCTTTAGTCCGCGGCGTCACCCACGTGGATGTCGGAAAATATCCCACTGGAACGTGCTACCGGGATTCAGAGTATCGTATGTCCTAACTCAGTACATAGCCTATCCGTATAACTTTCATCTAAATACGTTCAGCTGTTACGGCATGAAAAGGTAATAGGCAGTAATCAAATCTGTTTTAGGGGTCCGTATCTCAAAATAAAAAAAAGAAACTCTTAAAGGATGACTTCGTTGTCTGTCCTTTTTTCTTAGGAACATGTGGAGGCATCAAGTTGAAATAGATATCAAAAACTTAGCTCTACGGTCTTTTGGAGCTGTAACGAAAATCAAACTTCCAAGTCAACGCAATAAAAAATACGGCCATATAAGCCGCATATTTTGACACTCGCCAATAATCCAGTTTGTTTGGTATTTTCCATTGGCCCTGCAGCAGCATGAAGTTTGGCGAGAAGTAAAATCGAGTAAAGAGGAAAATCCAAAAATTGGTAATTTATAGTTATATGAACTGCAAAGTTTGTTTTTAAATCTGGAATCAAATAACATAGGCCGTGTCTTGAAATAACATTTAGTCTGTATTTCATTACTCTATTAAAAGTTATTTTTCAATTGAAAAGTTAAATTTGTCCTTCAATCAGGATTGGAAATTTGGGCAGCCGAGTAAGCACAGCTTTGAGACGGAACCCTTAGGGTGCAAGTCCTACTCATGCTCACTTCGGTTTTTTTTAAATAAATAAAACAAGTGTATATGATTCTACATGCGGGTAATTAAAAAAAACTAATGATTCATTTAAATATCATTATCACCATTAATGTGTAAGCTCGTGGCTAAGTAAAACCAGCCGCACGGGTCGATCCATCAGGTTAAGCTACGCTTGCCGGGGTTGGTCCGTGGATGGGTGACCATCTTTATATGCTGAGATTCCTCCATGCCTCGGAAAGCACGTTAAGCCGTTCCCGGCTGTCATTCGACGATATTTGATGGTCGTTACGGGTCGTCAGAAAGTCTGACAACCAGTTTTACCAAGGGGTATCGTATTACCCAGTTACTGGGTTGTGGAGCAGTCAATCTATGTAAAAAAATGGAAATTTGCTGCATCCAGTTAGACTGGAAGCCGACCCCAACATAGTTGAGAAAAGGCTAGACAGATTGAATGTGCTACTACTACAACCAGTCTAGTGCCGCCATTGAACACATAATGCCCACATGTTAGAAATGCATGTTATAACTTTTGATCGAGTGCAAGTGGAGCGAGATGAAATAATGACTAAATGTTAATTCAAGATATGGACTATGGCTATATTTCCATCCCCAAAATCTCTTGAAAAAAAGACACAAAAAAAACAATATTAATCGTGAATTTTAAAATCATCCCCGATTTTACCCCATTTGGGGATAATTTTACAAAAACACTGAAATGCGTAATTCTTTATTTCTTACCAAAAACATAAATTTGAATTTTCATATCCCTAACTTAAGAAATTATGGATTTCCTATACACAAACTCAAACTCAAAGCATTTATTTCAATTAAACCATTTACAGGCACTTTTGAATTGTCAAGGGGTCAGTCAGTCAGAAATATGAAGCTAGTTGCCCATTCCAAAGCATAGGTTCCTATGGAGAAGAACGGGCAAAAAACTCCACGGACACTCTAAATCATAATATTGTTACAAAATATTGGTTAAATCATTCATGTTGAAATTATACAAGTGAGAACAATGTAGGATGATGTGCACGCAAAAAGCGTCCGTATTAAAAAGATAAAAACAATTGAAAATTTAAAATAAATTAAAATAAGCCGAGGCAGATAAGAGATGACCAGTCCCTACTGACGGCGCCCGTTCACGAACATGACGCATGGATCAGCACCGTTTAGCTCAACCATTTTGAAGGGAATTTAACTATCCAACACACACGCCACCACCAGCGAGACATTTGAGTGAGCATGACATACTCTCAGCCGCCAGGGCACATCAAGTCAATGAAAGATGTACCCAGTAAATGGTAGGTTGTACCCAGTAGAAGGTACATGGTCACAGTGCTCACACATGTGCTATGCAATTATACAATACTAAGAGATTGAAGTTATACAATTTCAATCTTCAGCAGGTCCAACAATATTTTCGAACACTAATGAATCAATTAGTTTATGCGCCCTTGTGGAGCTGGACCAGCGTTGAGCCTTTTTGTCAGCGATATCATCCCCCAGCTTATAATATGCTTGGCAGTATAATGTGCGTTTTATACAAGATTTAAATTTCGTTTCATTTAGTTGTAGTATGTGGGGAGGTATTTTATTGTAACATTTTAAACAGTACCCCATGAAGAATGAGTCTACTTTAGCCAGTCTGAAACCCGGTTGAACTAATTGGTCTCTATTTCTAGTTCTATAATTGTGTCTTTCACCTCTTTTACTGAAAAGATTAAGATTTTTCCTGACGTATATGATGTTTTCATAGATATATTGACAAGGTCCACCACGTGAAGTCTCCAATGTGTAATCAGCGTTTTGTTTTTTATTTCTTTATTTATAACTTTCCAAACTGTTTTAATTTTATTTTCTGCTGATTTGATCTTATTGCTAATGTACAGGGCTTTAGCTATCTTGCAGGTATTTCTAAAAATTTTGGAATATGTAGCAACATACTTGTTGAAAGTTTCAGTGTTAATGTAAGGTTTAAGGCCATACAGCTTGAAAAGCCTTTCCCTACTTATCCTAATACCTCTAGTTGCCCAGTCACTAAATATTAAATTAGGGCAAGTATTTTGGTTTTCTTTTCAAAAGTTTTATTGAATTCAGTGTGAACTCCTCATAAAATTTATTTGCATCGTCCATATTATGGCCCAGAACATTTAACTAGGTATTTAGGATACTATTGAATCTATTTAATTTGCCATTTGTTATTGGTCTAAATTGTATTTGCACCACTTGCAAAGGTGTTTTAAACTTAAAAGTTACCGTTTGTCCACTATGATCAGACTGAAAATAATTTACAATGGCTTTAGCTAAATAATCACAATCGCATGGAAGACATTATCGATTCAAGTAGCAGAAGTTGAAGTTACTCTAGTCAGTTCTGTAAAAATATTAGATAAATTGAACGATTTAAAAAGGCTGCTTTTAAGTATATTCCAGAATATTAATATTAAAATCACCACAAATAATTGCGCTTTTGTTACTGGATGCAAGTTTCGCTAGGAAATCTTCCATTATTGACTCAAATAAAGAAAAGTTCTGATAATTAGGGGGTCTGTACACGTACACTACAACATGCTTATCCAGCTCAACACAGGACAGTTCGATGCAATGTTCAACTGATAAACCAACTATGTCATTACGTTCCTTAGTTTTTAAACAATTTTTAATCAAGATTAGAGAACCCCCACGTAGCATAGATTTATGGTTAAAACAACTGCCCATGTTCTCATAATTAATTAGCATTTGGTAATCCTTTAACCAATGTTAAGTGAAATAACCAATGTCAAACTTTGTTTTTTCTAAAAACATACAAACTTTCATCCCCTATATCACCCCCTTTAGGATGATTTTTGAGACAAAAAGTACCCTATGTCCTTCTCCAGGATGCCATTTATCTCCTTGTCATAGTTTATCGAAATTCGTAAAGTGGTTTAGTTGTGAAAAGGTAACATACAGACAGACACATTGCTGGGCAAATCGTCAACGCTCATCGTTGAACGATATGGCGGATGTTAGATGGTCAAATCATGAAATAGCGGCGTATCGTGAAGAGTTGCTTTCGAATTTATAATACCTATTGTTATGTGGAGACGTTCTCGGCGGCAGGGATCTCCTATGTGATGATATGATAACAATTACTGTCACGTCGTTGATTGCAAAAAATACTGTTTTAGTAAAGAAAGGTTCTTTCGTCAACTAAAAAGAACATGCAGTCATCATCAACTCGCTCGACAAGCGTGGTGATTCATATGATTATCCCAATACTTTAAATGCACTGTTAACTGTATCTATTGAATAATACAAATCACAAATTAATTACATAGGTACCTAACCTACCTAATTTATCCTCAACTGTGATTGAGTTTTACCTTGCATAATAATAATATATCATTATGTTATAATATATGTATTATCTTAACGCTACGCTATTTAACTCTATAGCTTGTGGTCAGGAGGTTCCGATCACAGCGAACTATCCTGTCAGCAGGCTATAAGTTAGTTACTCACGAACTGTATCACTTTAAAGGCTACTATTTATATGTATGTACTTACGAACGTAAGTTCCTCGAGCTAAAAATAGCATTCTATATAAAGAAACAAATACATATTATGCTATAGTTATAAGGTATCTAAGACATAGGTAGGTACCCATGTCCGTTGCATTTCCTGTGCAATTGAATCATTATTTTCATGGTAACATTGTACGAGTATTAATTTTAGCTCAACTTTATTTCCCGAGAATTTCCTCTAGGTTTATGCAGTACAATAGGCATTATATTTATAACATATTTATTTTATTTTAATTAATTCTTCGTATTTTTCTGTTACCTACCTACACCTACTATACGGGAACGTGTGCCTGGAACTGTCAATTAACACATGGTCAATTTATCATCTGCAAATGTTATAAGATAGGTAGGCCATAGTCCATATTTACTAATTCCTTCGTGAAATTTTGGCAAAGTACATACATACATTCGACGAGTTCGAGCTATATGGACAAGTATTTTGAGGCTTTTCCGGGTGATTTCCGGTTCGTGAATCAGCAATTTATTAGAGATTAAACGAACTTACCTGTGAGTGAAGTTCGATCCTAATTATATGAAGGCTTCGTCCGAACAGATTAGCATTTTTACACATGTAGTAACGCGTAGTACACACCATTCCACACTATTTTGAGAATATTTTAATTATCATTTTTTTTTTTTTTTGTGGGTACTTTAGTCCACTTGATTCCTGCGCCCGCAATCCATGTCATATAGTTTAGAGTTTAGCCCAATCACTTCATATTTTACGATTGATAAGGGTAGAGACTGAACGAGTGGGTGGGAGGGTTGCTAATCTCTTCGGACGAAGCCTTCATATAATTAGGATCGAACTTCACTCACAGGTAAGTTCGTTTAATCTCTAATTATACTTCAGGCTTCGTCCTCGAGATTAGCATTTTTACACATGTAGACTTTTAGAGATATTATGAATCGTAAAATATAATTAAATGAAATACATGAGCTACAGGTTGCAAAGTATTTTATATTGTTATAACGAAAAAACAAAATCACTTCTTCTTGTAACTTAGTTGGTAACTAAAAGGTTTACTTGCTAATTGAATCATTCATAATAGCCATACCCAAACAATCATTAGACACATTATTAACAAGTCTACTATAAAATTTAGCAAATGTTTGGGAGCTAGGGCTCCAACCAGCAGCTTTCCTAATTGTATCAATATTAACACCTATTCTTTGCGCAGCAGATGTGGCAGCATGCCGAGTGCTATGCGCAGTGAACGTGGAAGATCAATTCCGCTTAAACTTAGGGTAGGTATGTTTTATCCACCTAGATAAAGTTTGTGCACCTACTGACTTATGAGGCCTTTTGAAACTGATAAATAAAGTATCCGTATTGATACGAAGTTCTTCAGTCATTTCGAGATAATTGAGTATGGCTTTTGCTGGACAAATCTCTGGTTTTTTATCAAAAAACGGAATAACGAGCATGGGTTGAGATGCCCCAATTCTAGATGTTTTTACAAGGTCGGGAATCTGAATTTTGATTTCTTTTGGAAACTTTTCAATATTACATATTTTAATTTTTGATAACGTTTGCACCCTATGTGCGGTGACGAGAGCTAACAGAGTAATTAATTTTTTCGAAATTTTTTCAAGGCTTAGGTTTCTATTAGGTTACCATTTTTCCAGATAATTTAATACCAAAGATGTGTCCCAGGTTTCATTATACTTTGGCAGAGGAGGTCTAGAACGAAATACTCCTCTAAAGAATCTTTTAATATCTTCATTACCGGAAATGTTTTCTTTTGTAATTAAACTTAAAGCGGACCGGTATGAATTTAATGTACCGTATTGTGCACCACCATTATACGCAATTGTTAGGAAGTTCATAATATTTGGAATTGATACCTCATACAATCATGTTCAATTTATTCTCATTACAATAAATGAACCACTTTTTATAGCACCCTTCGTATTGTTTATAAGAGTTCTCCGAGAGAGAGTTAAGTACTATATCCATAGATGAAAGTGGGATACCTCTTCTTATCATTGCCTCGCGGATAAGATCCCTGCCACCAGAGTAATACTGTTGCGCATGTGGAGGCGACTGAAATCAGTAGATAAAATTAAATTATCATTAGCCCTGAATATTAACATTTCTGACACTAAAAGACTTTTAAATAACGGGTACCACGGCTGTGTTGGCCAGTATGGGCCATGATACCCTTGGCGTTATCAGACTGAATTTTTCGTAACGACTTTAATATCATAGTAAACGGAGGAAACGCATAAAAATAAAATTCTGACCATGATATTGTAAAAGCATTTACTGCATACGCATCCGGATCTCTGTGCCAGGAGACGTAACTTGGGCATTTATTATTTAATCGACTGGCGAATAAATCTCTGCTTGGGGTACCAAATTTTGTAATAATTTTACGATAGGCATAGTCTGCAAGTTGCCACTCAATATCTGGATGCGTACGTCTTGACTCCTGATCTGCTTCAAAGTTCTCTGAAGAGCTAATATTATGAAGCGAAGACATATAAATTTCTATGTTCGCACCATTGCCAAAGTTGTTTCGTAACCTCTGTCAAATGGGGGAACTGGATGCCTCCCATCCTGTTGACGTAGGAAATAGCGGTGGTATTGTCAATTCGAAGAAGAATCTGGGAGTTTGATAAATCTTTAGCAAATATTTTAAGGCCAATATAAGCAGCCATAATTTCGAGATAGTTAATATGCTGGTTGAGTTCAACGTCTCCCCACAGACCACTAGCCCTCTGATCACCACACGCAATTCCCCACCCCGTTGTTGAGGCATCAGAGAAAATTTCAAGGTCATAGTCATCTAAATATATAGTAGATAAGTATCCACGTGTTCGCAATAATTTCATCACTGGTTTCATAACCTTTGTAAATACAAACGGAGCAGTATTCAAGCCGAAAGGTAAGATATTAAATTCATAAATAGAATGCTCAAACTGGAACCTGAGATATTTTCGATCATATTTATCAATGTTAATTAAATAATATGCGTCTTTTAAGTCGATAGTGCATAAATAGCAATCTCGTGATATCAGTTTTAGTACAGTTCTCAAGTCTTCCAGTTTGCAGTGATTAGTATCGATAAATTTATTTAAAGATTTTAAGTTTAAGATAAAACGCATCTTTCCGTTTGGCTTGGGTATTAAAAAGACATTTGACTAATATTGGTCGGTCCGAGCTTCACATTCTGAAATAGCTCCTAATGATAATAAATTATCGATGGCTTCAATGAAGTATGCCCTTTCTGACTCAGAATATTTCCGAATGCTAGGGGGTACTGATTGACTTGGTAACCGAGAAAAGGGAATTTTATAACCTATTATATAATGAAGGGATCATTGGATCATGAGTGATCATTGACCATTCTTTATAAAATAAAGACAATCGACCAGCTGGTTTTACCGTGTTTAGCGACGTCTGGAGTTCTGTCGCTGCTGCGGATGCTGAAACTGCTTGGATGAGCTGGCTGGCCGATTGGGCGTCGAGGTCGTCGCAGGCTCCTTCATCCTTTGAGGACCCGTCGGCCTGCGAGTCGGGCGCGGATTCCTCCAGTTTAAATTTCTTGAAGGATTAGCTGTGCTCTGTGTAAACTTCTTATTTGCAGGTTTAGGTGCCGGTGGTTTAAGGTCTGTACCAGATTTATTGATGGCTTTCGCAGTTTTTATGGTTTCGGCTAAGTTCTCACCGAAAAGAAGCTTATCAATTTTTGTATTCTGTAGTTGCTCTCTAACTTCTTTCTTTACAGCATTCAATAGGAAGTTTCTCCTCGTCACAGAGTCAGCATGTTGACAGTCACAGATGATACGAGTAGAATCCATCAGAAGTTTGAGTAAATCAGTGTTTTTCTCCTTAGCAGATAATATAAGCGTGATGGCTTCTCCTAAGGAAGTAATGGCTAAGGTAAGTTGTTTTTGTTTACTTTCAATAGCTTTATCGCGTTTAGCTATAATATCGGAGACAGCTGCTTTTATTTCTGCATTCAATTCTGGAGGATCAATCAACTTGGCATTT
Organism: Xanthia togata; assembly: GCA_963853775.1. Lineage (NCBI taxonomy): Eukaryota > Metazoa > Arthropoda > Insecta > Lepidoptera > Noctuidae > Xanthia > Xanthia togata. The sequence goes on along the minus strand of OY970802.1, from coordinate 932,372 downwards.
TCAGGAGTTAAATAATTTTCTTTGAGATCCTTACGCAGCTCTTTTGTTATCCCCGCCGTAGTCCAATGTTGAAATCTAATGGATAAATCCTTTTGTATATTTTTTATCTGTTGTAGGATCCGTGCCTAATATATCCAACAGTTCATTATCAAGTCCCGAGTCTTCTGTTGCAGGTACCGTTGCGTCTGCAAACGGAACAGGCTCTGGCACTACGGGTGGTGAAGGGTACGCAGGATCTGGCGCAAGTATCACGACAGACTGAATCTGGACAGAGTTTTCATCGCGTGATGTGCTAGGGAGTGGATCTGGTTCCAGCTCCATCTCGGGCTGCGTTAGGTCTATATCTGTTTGTAACTGGGGAGAAGGCTGATCTAAGTCTGATATGATCGCTTCATTGTTAAGCAACCCCATATATTCTCCGTCTGAAAAGGAGACGTAAACTCCCATGTAGCCTGGCAATGCGAGTCAATATTATATTGTAAGTGACAGTCCCAAGTTATGATAACACGTACTGTCCACAAACAAATTTATCTAGCACCATGAGACAGTCCCATTGTACTGCTCGGTGAGCCGAGATCATGACTGCATTATTATCGTAACAATAAAATAGAACAAGTTGTTAAATGTCTTAAAACCTTTAATGTTTTTAATGTAAAACACTAGTTAGTTACTAAACGACTCAATGATTAGAAATTAACAGTAAGAAACAGTCCCAATGCAAGCAAGTACTGTCCGCAAACTATTATTTCCTAAAGAATAATTAGATATTATTTTGTCAGACTCGTATTAGTGAAAAAACAGTCCCACTGTACTGTTCGTAACACTAATTTCTCGAGTAGAAAAAACTATGAAGTACGTACCTACATTGTTGTTGATAGGTATATACAATTTTAAACAAAGTAAACAAGTCGTAATCTTGTATACTTTCATTTTAATAACAGATGAAGATCGTTATGGAATCAAATTGAAGAAAAATAATTATGTAGGTCAAACTGCACTGATTAATTATTATAGTACGAAAATAAACCATACCTTGATCATGATCATCTAACGCAGAACGGCGGCACACACTTGTTGTTGGCGATAACTGTGAGTCATCCGAGTAATATGAATCACGCGATCGACGCCGTTTGCGTCTTAATTTTCTTTGTAATCTTCTAATTTTATGTTTTATACGATCACAATCATCACCTTTTCTTTTAGGAATTATTATAATAATTATAACACCAACACTAGATATTAACTTTTTAAATAAGTAACTAATCGCGAGCGAGTGTGGAACGGCGCCGCACTAAAAAGCGAATGACATGGATTGCGGGCGCAGGAATCAAGTGGACTAAAGTACCCACAAAAAAAAAAAAAAAATGATAATTAAAATATTCTCAAAATAGTGTGGAATGGTGTGTACTACGCGTTACTACATGTGTAAAAATGCTAATCTCGAGGACGAAGCCTGAAGTATAATTCACGATTAGCTGCAACCCGCGGTTTCTCCCGCATAAGTCTTGATCCCGCGGGAATGCCGGGATAAAAAGTATCCTGTCCTAATCCCGGTCATGTGCCAAATTTCATCCAAATCTGATAATATACAATAATCTGGGAATAAACATTCTCACTTTCACATTTATAATATTACTAGCTGCGACCCGCGGTTTCACCCACATATTTCTCGATTCCGTAAGAATGTCGGGATAAAAAGAATTCTATGACCTGTGTCAAATTTCATCCAAATCCTTTCAGCCGCTTTGGCGTGAAAGCGTAACAAACAAACAAATACACAAATAATTAAATCTTTTCTCTAATAATATTATTATATAGGTTCAGATTAATTAGGATTAGTTTAGAAAAGACTTTTAACAGCGAGGTATTTCAATACGTTCGAGTTAGCAACTCGTTACTTTTAACGCATATATTATCGTGGCTATGTTTGTTGGCACAAGCCGAGCATTCTATTTGCCACTGTCGGCACTGAAATAAAAATATTTTTATAATATCACTACAACGTTTTTACAGCAAGATTGTGTAAGCGATGATAGATGATGTTGTAATACTTAGTGAATTTCGCAAAGTAAACGTAAAATTATCTTAGTAAGAAGAATTCGTAGACAGCAAGGTCCGCCCGCGACCTTGCTGTCTACAAATTCTTCTTACTAAGCTACATTGATAAATAGCACATAATATATTCTTAAGTTACATAAGACTTTGGAGTTTATACGAATCTGGGGTGTTCACAAAAATAATAAAAGATGCATGTACTACGAAACTTCGAACATAATTATATCAGATTTATAATGCACTCTCTCTCTGTGAAGACTTGCACTTTAGTTAAGAGTTTCTTATCCACCGAATAAAGGCCGAGTTGATTCATTCTGTTGATTGATTGATGATAAAAGAGCAAGAAATGAAACTGAAGAGACTAAAAGACATAAATATAAATAAAATCCCCAAGAAAAATCAAATAACAGATTAGATTTTAAAATAAGAGCTTTGAATCCTGCGCCTGAAAGACAAGCCTTTTTGACTATACAAAATATACTAATGGTGTTGAAATAATTCTTTCTGAATTGGTGGTACGAGTATTTCATGGTGTGTACTATTATCACTTCAGGGTCAGGTAGCAATATTTAGATTGAAAGTAATTCATCGTTTACGATCCACTCACTCGATGTAACCACCTCACGAACTGAAATGTTTATTGCGGGGCCGTTACAGCTAATAATGATCATGGCTGTGGTTGTAGCCAACTAGCCATCTGGCCATATGGCCGAGTGGCTCGATACTCGTTATCTATTGGATGCATTACTCAGTCGGCGGATAGTTTCGCTGTTTTTCAGCTGTGAGATATTATGTGTTGAGCGAGATTTTGTGGGTGTGACTAAAACGAATGTTACCGGGCACAGTTACAGGATTTTTGGAAACTATAGACTCGACTAAGCATAAGTTCAGCAGTGGAAATGTTTCGGCTCAAATAATGGTTATGGCCACTGAGCATAGACACCGCAGTCCACTGTTGCGTTGTGTTGCTTTCCCTTAGTTGATACTGCTCCCGGTCTTTCGTATCCATTCCTGCCTAACTGTTATCTTCTTCTTCACAATCTTTTAAAGACATGCCAGTCAACTGATAGCAAGTCAACAAAAAGAGTGTTCGGAAACAATCGTAACTGCGAAACATGCCAATTCGATCCAATTAAAATTAATCCGTTAATCCATGCAGATGTGAAATTGCGAGATTGCTTTTAATCAAAATTGCAAGAAGTCGAGACCTTCATAAAAAAGAACTTTGTTTTTTTTTCTAGTTTCCGCCTATTCATGTACTTATGCAAAATCCAGGAAGGAAATGTCTCATCTATATTACAACGTACAAATGTGGTTTTTTTAAATTCAATTTTGGCTTATCGGTTAAAGGAAGGGGATTTTTATGCGGAAAACCTGATGGATATACCTAATATTTTACATTAATGTAATATTTGGAAAATATAAATAAACTGTTTGTATAACAGTGTTGGTATTCCAGGTGTCGTTAATAAACAAACTCACGCATACACAAGTGACCCAAATACAGGCCAATATTCTGTTATCTTAATCACACGAACTCGTAATGTAATCGAGGTGGCGATCGTAAGCGAGCTGGACTAATTAATGACGTTTTTACGAGAATGGTTCCATTGTGCTGGCGACTATGGAAACCGCCCTTACTAGTGCGAAATAAAGGCGCTGACAAACTGTTACTATGGTGTGTGGTTGACTGTATCACCTACCCACAGTCGTCGGGGGTGTTGACCTGTCGTGTGTCGTGTGATACTTACGGAGTTATGAACAATCACCTTTTATTGCTGTTCGTACTGATAGGGGTGCTACATGGATAACATTCATTTACTTAACTTTGAGCTGCTGATAAAATAGGGACGGCGCTAGTAGTCCTTGCTAGCGCCGTCCCTATTTTCTTCACCTTCATATCATCCATTCTTCACCTTCATACCATCGCCACCTTCACATGACCGACCACCTCTAGCTTCTTTGTTTAGGAACCTATCATTCGCGAATAATAACAACGCAGTCAGTATAGACAGTTCAACTCATCTGTGCGCGCGGCGCCATGTGTGCGTGCGCTGTAATTATACGCTTGTAATTACACAGCTTTAGTTTGTGTTACGTTCAGACGACGACTGCCGCGTCACTGCCACACAAATTAAAGCTGTATAATTACAGCGCACGCACACATGGCGCCGCGCGCACAGATGAGTTGAACTATCTGTAATTTAGTATTATATATTACTAATTAATGAAATCTTAATCCAAGGATTCTAGTGCTTGTGTTAGGATAAATGGGGCATACACGAACTGGTTCTGCATCTTGAAAGGTGTTAGACAGGGTTGTGTAGCGTCACCGTGGCTCTTCAACTTGTACATGGATAGTTGTCTGATAGATTTGAAAGAGGATGAGTGCGGATTGTGGATGAATGAGTTGCCTGACAAATGCCTTCTCTACGCAGATGATCAAATTCTGCTTGCATCACCAGCAGAACAGTTGCAAGACATGGTGACTGAGATGGATGAAGCATACGAGATAAAGGATAAATATAAATGTGAATAAGACAAATTTGAAAGAAGAGAGGGTGTATCGGTGTGTGATATGAAAATAATATAGGTATGATAAGAGTGTGGAGCAAGTAAGTGAGTTTGTATACTTGGATAGTCTGTTAAAAAGAGATGGGAAGATTGATAAAGATGTGGAAAGGAGAGTCAATGCGGGAAATAAAGTGAATGGTGCTATACGTGCGATTGTGACCAACCAGTCGATGTCCAAAAAGGCTCGACTGGCTGTTCACTATGGTGTGCTGGTTCCCACGCTTATGTATGGAAGTGAATGCTGGGTGTGGCAAAAGAAGCATGAAAGTAGGATAAATGCTGTGGAAAGCGTTCCTTGCGACGCATGTGTGGTCTAACTTTAAATGATAGGCTGCGGAATGATGTGATAAGACAACGGTGTCAGTTAAAAGAAGATGTAGTGACAAAAATTTAAAAGGGTTTGCTGAGATGGTTTGGTCATGTTGAGAGGCTGAATGAAAGGCGACTAAAAAAAATGTATTTACGTGGCAGATGTGAGTGAAAACATCGGTCCCCCCAACCCTTGCTCGACGACGCGCCAGCCCGCGTCGATGCTGAGCCTGTAGCTTTAAATTCCCCGATTGTTAATAATAATATATCTTTGATCCAGCCTATCCCATATTGCTGTCCACCCCCAGCGACGCCCTAAGCCAAGGTTCGTACACACCACAGGGGGTGACCTTAGCGAGCGTTCGGCAACCACAGGAAAGTCCGGTTAAGCAGCTACGACCCTTCCTCTGAGGTTAACTGCGAAATGTACTAGTAAAAAAAAAAATGCAACGTCGGGAGGGGACGCCCTAGGAGGACTATATGGACTATACTGACCTTATTGGTGATGTTCTTCAGAAAGGACAGGTGCGTAGTACTCGCAACCGGCGGGCGTGTATGACCAGATGTATGAACGTAAACGAGGCAAAAGGAGTATGTAAGGATCGTAGCAGGTGGCGTTCTGTAGTTCCTGCCTACCCCCATGGGAAGAAGGCGTGCGTTTATGTATGTGTACTATTTATTTTATTTTTTAAACTACGCCTGTTACGATACGTGATCTGATCACATGTGTCTATGGCATCCAGATCAGCTAAGAAGTAAACTAGACTAACTAAATCTTCTAAAAATCTGGTTTCTATGTCATTTACATTACCTACTCGTTTAGATTTACGCAATAGGTGTAACACAATCGGCAAAAAAAAGTAAAATAACATGACAGGAATTCCTGAGGAACCTGGAACTGAATATACACGTTTTAGGAGTTAAGATGGTGATTGAAGACTCTACTTCCTGAGCAGTTGCCATCGCATCGCATCTCGGTCATTGTAGATACTACTGGTCAATAGACTCCGTTTTGATGCCATTCCATCAAGAAAAACGGTGTTTTGTAAATGGATGGGCGCGTCAAACACGTAGCACAAGTAAGAGGCCACTGCAGATCCTGTTTCTCCTTATGTGCTAAGGACGGTGACCAGGTGGGCATCGGGTGGGATTCACATTTCACAGGGGGAGGTTTGGATAATCCATAAAAAAATATTCCATAAAGTTAGTCTGTACTCTTTACACTTCGTTATGAAGCAATTCCGCGGAGTTGTAGCCCTATTCAAACAAGGGGCGAGTAGTTGACCCGATGACCCGATCGTGCGTCACTCGCGAGTGTTTGCTTCACCCTTGAGGTGACCACGCCGTGAGGTCGAGGTGGGACTACAGGAGTGTCTGTTGACACGAGGTTGGTGCCATATGGACGAGGATTGAGTGGGTTGGGGGAGCTTGGGGCCGTGGGAATAGAAGAGAAATAAGTTAAAGGAGTTAAAAATAGACTGATTTGCATAGATATCCGTGCTGATTTGTAACATGACAGTATGACAGGTTGACAGTTGTAACTATAAGAATAGCTGCATGCATGAACTAATCTTTTCGGTGTTATTTAATTGGAAAAACATAATTCAAGATTAAATTTCAAGGCTCAAAATAAGTCTTAAAAATTGAAACTACCAAAAATATATTAATGAGACCCACTTCGGTTGTATAACGATTAACAAACGCTTCTTAAGATTAAGTTGTCGTTAGGAACTTATGCTAAGTGTCATCTTATCGCCTAATTACTACGTAGAAACGGTTGTTGCCGCCATAGCTCGCTACGGAACTACTACATAGTAGAAAATATGCAGGACGTTTAAGGTAGTTGATCAATCGGATAACAATAGCACCAATATTTAGTAGAAATTTGTACTAAATATTGGCGTAATCCAACATCATGTAAAGATTACGCATAAGATACTACTAAATCCTACCAAACTTTCAAAAATATTAGTCAGCTAGTTTTCAAGTTCTGGCGTGTCAAGAGTGGCGCCTCAATTAGACGTCTGAATTGAGGAGCCACCTTAAACGTCCTGTAATTTTTTGAGAGTGTTACTACAGGATCGGGCCAAAAAAATCGACTCATTAACTACTAAATATTGGTAGTACCCGCGTTTAAATATGAGACAGGGCTCCCTAATCCATACGGACACTATAATATAGGAAAGACAAAAGCGATATCGCCAATACTGATGATACAGTTCTATCAGTGCCCATGTTATACGGAAAGCGGAACCAACGTATGTGATTGATAATCATCTACTAAAAAGAGTAAGTGTGTAAAAACAAATTCAATTTTTTTTACAAAATTAATTTATTTTTGGGACAAAGGGCCAGGTTTATTTATATAATTTAACTACATCATAATAAAAAAATACTAAGCAACTGCACTACCGCTGGTCATTGACCTCAGTTCCACGAAAGCAGCTGCTGCAAAAACTTTCGATAAAACAGTATTTATTTTTCCTGCTGCGAGTGCGTGGTCACGACAGTCTTATCAATAAACGCCTAATTACCTGCTTTAATTCGAGGTCACGTTTCGTTTTTGTTTATTAGGTGGTGTCGCAGTGGGTAGGGTCACCGTGTGGGCCAACAACACTTGGTCGATCTTTGTGTCCCTCAGTGGGTCAGTAGGGCTCGGTGACGTCGCGGGGCACAGGGTCTAAGCTTATCTAGAACATTGAACTTGGTTACAAAGTGCGTGGTTTTCATAAGGATGTCTGATAATGATTAAATGTGTTGTTGGAATAACAATTTATAAAAAAATGTTTTATCGAGCTGTGATGACGTTCTCTTTAGGACACGAGTGTCTGTCACTAACCAATGAGCACCAATGTCGACATTAGACAATATTTTCATAGTCCTTTATCCACGTTTCCATCTCATTGAGAGCATTAAAGGTCAATGTCAATTTACTCTATAGTAAAACTGATAACGTTATCGATCCTTATCGTTACTACACCATTTCCGAACTAGCAAATTTATGGATTCCACCTAGTTAGCTCTATATACGATGTACTCGTAAGACAGAAAAGTTTTAAATTCTCACGTGTCCTTAATTATACTATGAACCAGGATGCTTTGGAACCAGCGCCCTAATTGCGTAACACACGATCAATCATAATCAGTCATTTAGAAGAATATTGCTAATACATTGCTGAACACGTGATGTTCCAAAAATTTGTCAGCTCAACAACGTAAATTACGCAATGAATGTTGTTGAACTGTCAAAATTAAACAGTTTGTGATTAATTGTGTATTGCGCAATTAAGTTGCAGTACACAGCAATCTGTTTGAAAGCAGATCCTAACCTTCACGTATTAATTTGTCGTCGTAGCGTAGTTCTGCAACGAAGTTTCCAAAGGATCTTTTGAGCAGCTGTGCAATGTCATATGATTTAACTATCCGTTAGAAATTCGCAGATTTTATCGATTTATGATCAATTTTCTACCCAGAATAGACCGACCGATCATCACTTTAAAAGGAAACATATACTGTCATTAGTTTAGTTCTTATAATATCTTAGTAGGTATTGTGGCCAACAATCGTCGGACTGTGTTATCGAGAAATAGCTTTGGTAAGTGTATTATATTATTCATTAACGTTACGGTCAGCCCCCCCTAGTGGGCAAAACTTGCCCTAATGGGTGTTCTTTATACCCCAAAGTTGTACACGCACATGGCTTTTTTAAGTACCTACTGCCTTTTATAAGGCACCAGTATGGTTGATAAAAACCAATTTACAAAACTAATAGTTAAAAAACTTACAATTATTTCTCAGTAGAGCAAATGTATCTTCTCGTATAGCACGAGTAATGATAATTTAATGTTGTATGTCATGTTGTGTGTGTGTTGTATGTCTTCATGGATTAGATAGATAGTATGCCTGTCATGGTGACTCTAAAATATAAATATAGCTGGTGCCAATAACAATAATAAATGACGTATATATAATATTATTATTGTTCTGCGTTGTTCGGCTGGCGTGGGGTTGAGGTCGACTCTCAACTGTGTGATACGCGCTATCGGTGTTATCAGTACTGCGGTAGGTGAGATGATCGCCAGTGCAAAACGTTCAGTGTCCACGGGATATGTCACCAGACAGGGACATATTTGGATGCTGGGATAGTTGACTGATGGCAGTATGAGTAAAAACCGATGCGTTTCTATTAGAAACCACTAACATTTTTACGACGATGCGGTGGATAGGAAAACTTACGTAAGTTCGACTACCGTAAAACAGCTGACATTGTGATGGACATTTATTCATAATTTTTATGTTAGGTAGGTATTTCTTGATCATTTTAATTAATTATGAAATCCAACACACATTCACGAAACACATAGTAGCACAATACCTATAATACTATCTTGTTCTGCTATAAGTGGATAAGCGGTTACTTCTTACATACATAATATATGATGTACTGTCACTGGAACAGATTGGCAAGCTCTATTCTTATGCGTACCAACGAAACAAATTCTCTGGCATTGATTGTGTCACGCAATTAGATCTGCCTCATTTGGTAGCGCCTGGAATTTCAGTCAGTGCGGCGAACCCAGAACATATCAAGATAAGTTCTTAAATCTTAGCATCTGTATCGCTTTGTGGTGGAACAAAGGCCTTATCTTGTGTTATCATATCCGTTCGTTTATTTATCCAAATTACAAATCTGGTTGATTCCACATTTAATTGCTTTGTTATCTGAAGCAACGATTCATGCACATGTATGTAAGAAATAAAACAATAAAAATGTTAATTAAAGTTTTCTCAAACTACAATGAAGAATTGCAAACATTGTGGGTTATAAATGTGTACTCGTATTTTCCGCTCTTTTATAAATACTGATAAGATAAGCCCGTGGATACTGTTTGTAATTTTTTTAGGCAAATGTTACCTGCTTCAATGTTTCTAAATCACTTGTACCTACTTGAATCCTTCCAGGATAAACTATTATCAGCTGTTAGACTTTATTAGTGAGGGAAAAACCAATGGGAACAAACCCATGCTTTATAGACAATTTAACAATATAATAGTCTATTATTATATACACACAATATAAATCAAATAAGAATTAAATTTTACCTCAATAATGTGGGTATGTTATCCTATATTCCTCGAGGTCTGTGGTTTTTCTACAAATAGAAGTGAGGACACTTAAACCTTTTAGCAATTTGGTATAAAAATGTGCACTAAACTAAATCGCGTTAACTTGTAATATCGCGCTAATACTCGCGATAACGCGCGTAGATACGTCTCGTCGACGCGATAACGAACAGCTGACTGGCGCGCGGCGTGCCATCGCTGTTGTGATAGCTAACTTATGTTTATCAGAGTAGATAATAAGCAAGGGATTGTTTACAATCTGAACTAAAGCTGACTACTTGTTAGTAGCAGTTGTGCGGTACCTATTGTTACATTACTCTAAGTAAATACAGTCAAGGTGTCTTTTTAAGCGAAATCAAAAAAATTGGTAGGTAAATTATTATGTTGTTGAAATTCAGGTAAAGTTTAGGTTTGAGAGCTCTCATAGAAATAGTAATAATTGTCAAAGTGACAATAATTTTTCAGAGCTCTGAAATTACATAAACCCTATTTATCTTGAGTAGATTCTCAAAAAGGACCGTTCGAACATCATTTGAATAAAAAAAAGTTGCTGCTATGTATTTAAAATAATTGTAATTAGATACCTACGAGTAGTAGGATTGGTTGATAAAGCAGTGAACGATTTGTTCACTGGATAAAGTACGATTCAATCTACGTTTTATTTTCTTATAATAAGTTAGAGCTTTTCAGATTAATTCTACACATTTTGATACATATATTTAAAGATAGTGAATTAATTTAATTTATTATGAGGATTTATGTACCTACTTCCCGTTATTTAATTTAGTTATAATAGTCTTACTTATAATAGTTTTGTGGTGTGTACTCGTATTTAAACTAGTTAAATAGATTTACAAAAACATGGATCACTGTTTGTCTGAATTTATTAAATACAAAAACATTTTTTATAAATAATAATATTTATAACAAATGTAGATCGACTGCGCAACCAGTATTACTTGCTTGACCATACCTACTCACGAGTCGTTGATCGTATTCGTAGCAATTGTAGCACTCATAGACTTAGCTTCGAAGGGTAGGTAACTTGCTGCAGTCTCCCCAGAGATGTGCCCTAACAGGCGCTGCACAGGGGGGGTTCCGGATTGGTCTTTTGAGAGATAACGGTGCCCCTTCTATGTACAGATGGTGACCACCAGGGTGGTTTTAGTGAGGTAGGAATCCCACACTCCCCGGTCTTAAAAACAAGGTAACTTGCCTATGCTACCCATCACTACTTTCTTGGTGTAAGACGACCAACTAAACTGCAAATAAGTCAACTAAACATTAACTGTTTGAAGGAAAAATGTTTCGCCATCACTAGGAAACCTATGATTATTCTATCCTTACGATTTGGACGAGCATCCAATCAAGAAATCTCTCTATACCGTACAACGTTCATATCTTCATAACTATCCCATTTGCCGGACTATCGCCACTAAGTGAGCCATCAGAGGGTATTGCCACCTGCACCCTGCACGTGTGAGCTTATAATCTAGACTTAGGTTACTGTAGGTTATCATACAGAGATAACTGCGACGACTGGATTACAGCGCTTATCGGATGAACTCAAAGGAGAGGACGGCGAGACCTCGCTTTTACAATGTTTCCATGTGGTTATTAAATGCAGCGGCGCTTGCAGATAAATTTTATAAACCTGAGATAGCACTACTAATTACAAAAATAATGAAAACATGGAGATATTTACTTCTGAATTAACTTTTTATTGCACTTTTAAGTTTACGATTAGTACAGTGATAAACTTCTATTGATCGAAGGTGATAAAGAAGTTACTATCTACTTATCTGTAGAACGCAGATAAGTAGATACTAAATAATTATAGATATATGTAGAACAGAAATAAGTATAAGTAATACAGGTGCTGGGTGCAATAAGTTGGGGTCTGAAAGTACCCCTTGCAGGATCACAGCAAACGTCAGTGACTTCTTTGTTACCAAATCAGTGGAAATTGTACATGTAGTAATAAATCTTGAGAGCTTTTCCTATCGGAGGGAGGGGGGGGGGGGGGGTAACATGATAAATGCGGGCATCACTAACAGCAGCCAGTGAAGGATCTTCACAGATACAGGGCAGGCAGGGGCCACGGTAGATTGGCTGGATGCCGCTTGCATTATGCATGAGTACGTGTGTCTTTGTGTACGGTACCTTTTGCACGGCCTGTCTACGCTGTGAAAAGAGTCTGTGGAATATTTTGCATAAAATATAAAGTAGCGTACCTATTTGAGAATAAATAAATATTCAAACAATATTCAAAAGAAGGAAACGCACTGCGGATAAATACAGTTTTATTGAAATGTAACATAAATGTAACATAATACTAAATGGATTACTAACTAACCGTGCCTTCCTTTTATTTTAACGTAAAGTTAGGGTGTTGACACAACTAAAATCAAAACAAATAAAGTGATTAAAGAGAGTCAATGCAAATAAGTTGTTTATTACTGTCGACAACCGTTACCCTTTAATCTCCTGACCATTATTATTCCGTCTTCTCTTTGTGAGCTCTAAATACAAACTGCTTTGACAACATTAAAGTTAATGGACAATAAACATCAAACGTCAATGTGTTTTAACGAAGGCGGGGGTTCAAAACAAGAGTTAACTTGACAGTTAACTCTAGTTTAACCACCAACCCTTTCTATTCGCTACAGAGCTAGCGACGTTGTGGTACTATGTAGGGCATGGTACACAATAAGTGACAGTTTCTTACATTTCCGTCTGAACTGGGATAACTCATTGTAATAAAACGTCAACTTAATATTAAAACATGTGGAATTTGCAGACGAAACAGTTTTCGTGTTTGATACCACCTGGCACAGTAGGCACGCTAGCTTTTAAAACTATAGAGTTTTTCTAACTAATTTAATTCTGTGATAAATATAATTCAATGTGCGTGCAGCTAACGTCTACTATGCCTAGCAGTTATTTTTAAATAAGGCTGATGTAACATGGCCTGGGTTTTGGCAATTTGATAAATATTATTCTGCGGAATTGCCTGTTTTTATTTAATTAGGATAAACCAAGTTCAGCAAGCTTACGCATTCACTAAAAACGTTTAAAAGGAAAATAATTGTATATAAGTAGGTACTAGAATGTCATAACGGGATAATTATAGTATCCCGTTATGACAATCGTCACTTACATGGAAACAATATCATACTAATATTATAAACGCTAAAGGTTGTGAGGATGGATGGATGGATGTCTGTTACTTTTTCACGCAAAAACTACTGAACGGATTTGGATGAAATTAGGTTCACAGATAGTTAATAATCTGGATTAATAATATATAGAATAGGTACTTTTTATCTCGATATTCCCGAGATTGATACGTATGCGGGTGAAACCGCGGCGCGCTGCTAGTTATAAAATATTAGTAATAATATTACCCCAGTGCCGGCCTGCGGGGAATATTTTAGTGGTAAGCTAGTGAAAAAATAATGAAACCTATTGCGGCCAGTGCTTTCACAATTACCTAGGTAGGTGTGGCGAGTCCAGACGGGCGCAGCACTCCGTGACGGCCGGTCAGACACGACCAGACTGATCAATTTACACCCTTGATATTCATTATATCACGGGTTTAATTTATGCCGTGAGCCATGCTGACGGGCGCGTCCGACTATTGATATGGACTGATATTTTCGTGAATATCGGCGCTGTCTCATTTTAGGCACTTTTAAAGCTTTGATGACAGACTAGGCACTAAATCATATGGAATAACAATTTTTGTTGTAAACATTAATTAGTAGATGCTACTTATTATTATTATTGACCCCAAGCAGACGAATATTTGACATTATTCTCGAAAATAATTAGGAACATTGTATTCTTATCAAAAATGTCGCTTACACCGTGTATGATAAAGCGAACCATCAAATATTATAGCATGCGTACCAATAGCATGTTTAATAAACAGTATTTTTCTTTCAAGGGCTCGTGTAGTTTGCACACCATCACCCCATACAACCATGCTATACCATGCCACACCATGCTGTGGCGGAATTAACTTAATATTTATGTTGCTAAGCGGGTGCGGGCGATTTATGAGAACGAAATGAAACTATTTTAAGCCACCCATGAAGAATATGAAATATTTTTATGGTAGGTACTTTTAAAAGCGGTTAAAGTAACACATACGCAAGTAATAAAAAAAATAATAACATACTTGTCATTATGTTATTAACAGCAACCCTAAATTTAACGAAGTAAAACATATCTATAAACGAACGACATAAAAGGAAACTGAATCAATTACTTACGGACACCGTCACATCATAACCAATGAGCATCAGTGACTTGGCGCTGCGGGTCGCCGCCCTGCGTCACCTCAATTAGGAGCGCACTCATAAACCCACAGTCCCCCAACACTTCACCATAACACTCGTTATCGATAAGGAATAGTTAGACAATACAATTGTTTGTAAATAAGGCCGGGGCGGGCGGCGCGCGCTGGGCGGGCGGCGCGAGTGACGCGGGTCAACGACCGCGCTGTTGGCGCGCGTCGCCATGGCAACGCTGCAGTCATCCTAGATCAGTTCCGGTAGATGCGAGGGAAGGTAAAGATGACAGGTGTTGCAGTAGGTACCTGATCATATAATTATGTCAATGTTAGGAGCATGATACTCAATTGGTCGCTTAAGTACCTTCTGATCGAGAAATCTAGGACTGTGTGTTTAATACACTTTTATTCGAGAATCCAAAGATAATTATAAACAGCTGCACTCTGCTTTTTAAAGCTAGACGATAATAAACAAGTCGATATTATTGAGAGCTGTAAGGAGCACATGCGCCGCATCTGAAGACAGACCTGTGGCCTTCAGACGCCGCGGAATGTTCGTATTTTGTATATTTATTTAGGTTCTGTCTAACCGCGATTTACTGAAATTAATGATGAACTCAGAAAGAAGAATATGTACACAGTGTTGTGATTAGGTAGGTAATGAAACTATTTCTAATTTCAAGCCTGTAAACCAAATGCAAGACGTTTCAGATATCACCATCAGGTGGTTGCGAATAAATAGTTGTGAATAAAAAATTCTAGACTCCAAATCATGGGCCATTCAAATATAAGGAACAGATTGAACTGAAGAATGTTGGAGGCTAACGTATTCTGAAAAGTGAATACAACTTGTTACTAAAAGACAACAACTGAAAATGATTTGAATGAGTATTTCGTTATTACCTACGTACTGCTTCTCAGAGTCCTTGTTATACTAGGCATGAGCCAGTTCCACTAGAATATTGTTTAGTCTGTG
This sequence comes from Xanthia togata, assembly GCA_963853775.1. Lineage (NCBI taxonomy): Eukaryota > Metazoa > Arthropoda > Insecta > Lepidoptera > Noctuidae > Xanthia > Xanthia togata. The sequence continues at coordinate 917,037 of OY970802.1, read as the reverse complement.
CGCTGCATTACGTGAGCACTGCACTCGGTCAAGGCTGAGAGGCGCTTGCTCCTTGTTGCTACGTCGCATTGTCTGCGACTTGTTATGTAACGCCTCGGCTTGTGAATGGTGCTTGGGATTGGCAGAATAAAATTATGAGTCTTTAAATTGTGTGTTGTGTTTGCGAAACGTGTAGGTGCTGGTACGACTTCGACGTACTAGCTAAAAATAACGTTTATTTTTTCTTCTTTATTTTATACAGTTTTTATAAATAAAATCAATGGTCTTATTAATACTTTTTTTAATTGACATACTGAAAAAAAATCTAAGAGGTCAAGAAACAATTTAATTGGGCGGGCGTCAAATAAGTTATTGTTTAGGCATAGATCATGAAGTCATCGCGTTCTATAGCTTCTATGCCCTGTCTCTATGGGAAAGAGAACGGTGCTATGTTATTAGTTTCGTAAAGTGGATTTTTTGTGTTAGCTATTTTAAAACGGCCGAATTAACTTTTTTAAGTTTTCAACTCTCAATCAATCTGCCTAGCCTTTTCCCAACAATGTTAGGGTTGACTTCTAGTCTAACCGGATGCAGCTGAATACCAGTATTTTACATGAAGCGACTGCCTATCTGACCTCCACAACCCAGTAACTGAGTAATACGATACCCCTTGGTAAGACTGGTTGTCAGACTTTCGGGCTTCTGAAGCCCCGTAACACTTTCAAAGATCCACGAATGACGGCTGGTCACCCATCCACGGACCAACCCCGGCAAGCGTAGCTTAACTTAACCTGATCGATCGACCCGTGCGGCTGTTATTACTTAGCCATTGTGCTCAAAATATTGAAAAAAAAACTCGTGATCAATGAGTAGGTTCTAGCACTTTCGGTCTAGTAGTAACTTCTTGGTGATCATTAAAATCATAATTAATTCGCGGCCGCTTCGACTGGGGTTATGCCCCCATCTTTTGGAGGTAAAAGCCATTTCAATAAGTTTGATTGAAATGATGCACTTTCCTCTTACATAAAGTCAAAGTCAGTCAACACGTTTATTGCGAATTAAGTGTACAATGTTGGTGTTATGTACTTATGACTTAGCAGCCTTTTACAAGCATTGCAGTTATCATTCGCCTGCCCATATCATCCTAAATTAACATGCATTAAACATTATTAAGTATTACTTAATTATTTTATTTTATATTAGTACAATTAAATTGAGAAATTATAATTATGTCGGGCCATATCAGAATACCAGCGCTGCGGCATTTATTAATAAATGTCCCTCACTGGACTCGCACAGGACCTTCTGCTATATTTTAAGTTTACTTTGTTTTTATTTGTACTGTTAATTTTTATTTCGAATGAGTGTGTTAGCTTAATTGATATGATCTCCTGTGCTTGTCCCATTAAATACTTTTTCTTTCTTTCTTTATGTCAATAATAATTAATTTAATACAATTATTGAGCAATATTAATGTAGTGTATAAGTGTAGTGTAGTGTAGTACCAATTATAATTATAATTTTTTAAGAAGTAAATAGGATAGACTAAATCTTTTTGTTTTTATAGGACAGATCATCACTTTTTCTGTTATAAAATTAGTCTATGATAATTAGATATCTTTTTTATTCTTTTATTCTTTCTTTATATCGAGATGATATTGAATTATTTATTATTGAACTAAAAATTCAAAAACCAGTGAAATATTAGTTTTTTTTTTGCATGTCAGTGATTTACTACTGCTGTCTAGTTTCACGGGTAATAACTAAAACAACCGTGGACAAATCTTGGTAGTTCCACTTAGTTTTACTGGGAGGCGCTGGTGTGCACAGAACATGGTTGGTTAGCACTGCCATCTATCCACATTCGCGCGAACAGTGTTTAAAACACTAGAGGGATAATGTAAAAATTTGCTACGAGAGGACGCTACTATACACATCGTTTTGGTTATTTTAGGCCCAATTTTATTCGGGGAACTGAAAGTCATGGATAAGGTGCTGCGTAGCGTTAGTGGAACACCGTCATTTGACACTTTTTATTCTTCTACATCACTCGCTGTTGATTTAAAAGAGTGTCCGTGGAGTTTCTAGCCCGTTCTTCTCCATAGGTAGCTACCCAATACGCTTTGGAATGGGCAACTAGCTTCATATTTATGTCTGACCGACTCAAAAGTGCCTGTAAATGGTTTAATTGAAATAAATGCTTTGAGTTTGTCGATAAAATATTTAGTTATATTGTGAGGAACCTGAACTTTGCGCCAAAAGGAGTTTATGAGTAATGTTTTGATATCCACCCGCTTTCCCATCCTGTTTAAAAAAAAAAAACAACAATAACTGCAGTATTTTATGCAGTTTTCATACGTCTTATTGTAATGTTAATTTCATGACTCATATCGATAACGGTTACTTTTAACTACGTTATTATTCTACCCCACGGACCGTAAAGTTTACTCCGATTAAAACTCAATTTCGACACTTTTATTAACGTTCGCCAGAAATTAATTATTTTTGTGACAGAAGTTGTTACCTGACGCTGGCGGCCAATTAGTTGCCATTTCCGTCACAAGCACACAAATTGATTGGCAAATTATACAATAACACTAATGTTAGAAATTAATTAAAACCAATTGAATATGTAGGTTCTGTAGGTAGGTATGTAGCGCTTGTGTACAATTTACAATGTAATAGTGAAACAATATGGCTCTAATACAATCGTCTCTTGATTAATTATAATTAACTATTGATTGCTAATGACTTGAAACTATAGGGATTAATTAATTAAAATGCCTCTTGATTAAATATAATAAGTATGGTATCTATTATTGGAATACCTACTTGACACCACTTTACAATACCCACTAATATCTAAATTATTGTAATAATATTGAGCCCGGCTAAATACCTAAAGATTAACTTGCTATAGAAATCAATTATTATATAACGACCTCAAGGTACCTAATCATTATTAACATTCTTGGTAAACCGATTGGTGATCGGTGGCAATATTGGTAGGTAGGTACTATTTATAAAAAAAATCAAGTTAAAATATTGAACTTATTATTTATCTGTATTTTATTAATAGCATACCTACTTACTGATTGATACTGTGTATGTACCACCAGGCAGCCAAAGTTTCTTTTAAATTCAATCAAATTAGAATACCTACGGAATTTGATTCCTCCGGTGACACCCACCTGATTCCTCAAAGGAGTTATTTCAAAGCCAATCAAGAACAAAGCTCGCTCCCTTCATTATTATATAATACAATTAAGAAGCCATTAAATTAAAATAACTTCTGTTTTATGAAGCTCGACGAATAATGGTGACACTGAAGTCTAATGAGACAGGAGAAACGAGTTACATAAATAATGGAGTGTCAAATTAGATATAGTTTCTCTTGCAAAACGCCGTGAAATAGTTTTAATTAGCACCTAATTGTAAGTAAAAGTAGTGTTCCGTTATCTTTAATCAGAAGTATTTTTATATAGATTTCACTTTCACGCTGATCAGGCAGGCTGTCTGGTTTCTGTTTCTCGTCGATAGGATAATAGAGTTTTGATAGTCAGCTGAAGGAAGGAAGCAGTTTATTCTTTCTAAAAGGTGTTGTAGGACTTACCTACTGAAAGTTTGCTTGAGTGATTTTTATTGTGATCATTGACGTCAGTATCAAGACCCTTTTTAACAGCAGACCGAGCCTATAATTGCCAACTCGGCATGAACCTAGCTGCAGGCTGACTCAAATAATCGAATCGGAACCTCACAGTATCCGAGCAACAAGTCTACAAGCACGGGACTGGCACAGACACGTGACCATATCAAACCAATTGACACGTAACCATGACAACCGCTTCAGTTCACAGTAACACGGTTCCCACGTCCGGATATGAGTCGAGAAGATACTATTATTAATAGCTACCATCTCGTGTCACCTTCATCCCGGCACTCAATTGGCTGCTAATTGTGCCATTTGTGCCGTCTGTGCCGTAGCCGTACGACATATTCACCGGCTGATGTATTCAGGGCTTGAGTAATATATATAATACCTACGATTACAAACCTGAAATATGATTTTGAATTAGGAACGTGCTATACTGATCAAAGTCGTTTTTAGCTCAGGGATTCTGGGTCCTGTGATCCTGTTGTAAGACTGAGAATCCAGTAGGTATGCGATCTTTAATTTTTTTCTTTCATGAATTAATTATAAGAGTTGCCTTAAAATACTTATCTTATGTCAAGGTTACTTTAAGATACGTCGATAAACATGTGCTATGATAAATATGTCAAGAAACTGCATCCCAGGTAACCTATATTGGTTTAACAAGAATGTAGATTACCTACGGTGAAACAATCGTAAATAAATACTATGTATTATCGTAGGTACGCAAAACAGTAAACTATGATAACAAGTGGAAGGTCAGACGCATTAATCATTTCGATTGAATTGTTTCCATGTTATGTCAACTGTAATGGACAAGAGGCCGAAGATGCGTGTTGTAAGTGAATTGAATTGATTCCAGGAAGGGATTCCCGGAGCCCGGGATCCCGGGACCCTCACAATCAGGCCTCGGGCAAGAGCGTGTTTCTAATTTGAACAGATAATAAGCGCCCCAAACGAATGTCAAAATGTCACTGACAAGAATCAGTTGTTTGCTGGGTCTGACATTTGCCTGCAAGCGACAAAAAGTTGATTTGCAATAATGAAGTCGGTTTGCAGATGCTAGGCACCTCCCCACTGTCAGTACTATTTGCCTGGGTATCGATTCCTACAAGTCGGAAATAGAAGAAATGAAAAATAAATAACGTTAGCACAGACAGACAGGTTCATTCCCAATACTATAAGTAAGAGGTGAGCGCAGCAACTAAGAGTTTGTCATCTAGAGTTACTTGGTATACTCACATATTTTTTATTTTCTTCGGTTCTTCATCATTTACCTACTTTCCTTATTGGTCCATTAATTTTGGCCTTTACAAGATACGTATTGTATAGAAGTCAAATGTTCTTCTTTGTGAGTACATTTTCAAGATGATTGCCTCATTTAAAAGTACAGTGAGAGCATCCAAACATTAAAAAAAACATCTCTACGTTTGTGGTAGGCACACAAAAAAATCTGATCGATAAAAACAATTTGCAGTGCCACAGACATTGCCCATTCGCCGTGAGTACGCTCATACTGGTCCAGTCATTAGGCCTGTATCGGCATACCGCGGCCAATTTCGCAGCCGCCACGGTCGGGCCGCTGAGCACAATACCCCGCAGCGCCCACATGGCCACATCGCCCGCTGATCGTTTGTTTCCATTCTATACCACTATTGTTGCTTCCTTTTACAGAAATAATTGCCCTTTCAGCTGACTCGGATGCTTATGTAATGTGGATTCACTTTTGTTTATTGTGCTCGTAAAATTGATAGTGAATTGTGGGAGGCATCTGGGGTTTTATGCGGTTTAGCCAATGTTAAAGGTTACGCTTTACTCCCACAGCGGCTCTTTGGCAGTAAAACAATGTCGGTAATTATCCGTCATGTATGTTATATAGGTAATACCAATGTATGTGTGTGGATACATTCGTATGCGACAGACGCATTTCGGCGATTGTGGTAACTTGGGAGAGCCCCATGAGGTGACATTGACATGATCCCATGGGGACATACGACATGTCCATCTATGGTCTGCGGTAGACTAACTTGATTGATGGATGCGGATATTGTGTGCCTGTCCTCAATTTAAAGATACTTAACTAATTTATTCTTCATTACGACGAGTACATCGAATGATTGCCTACTTAAGATCCACTTTCACATTGTTTGATTATGATTCATCAATCTGTTCGTTTGACAAATCAAATATCTTAAATTAGATACAAGATTACTGTTGATTTATTCAATTACATGAAGCAAACACTCAGAGTACTTAATTAAATGACACAATAATATGATCTACTGCGTGAACATATTTTCAGGAATATTTTCCTGATTGCTGAAGCTTCTCAGTTTACTTGACGTGTTCACAAAGAAATGTGGGAATAAAGATAAAGATGGCGGAATACATTCCAGTGTGTGAAGTTATCGTTATGACTCGGTTTGACAGACATGTTTATTGAACGCAGATGGAAATATTGTCTGGAATATACCGCCGGCTGAGTAACTCATGCGTGCAGTAGTGTTATTTCTTCATAAGTTTGAAAAAAAACATTTCTTTCGTGAAAAATGATTCTAGCATAAAAATGTACTCTGTGGTCCACAATACAATTTTTGTTTATATACCCACCTCGCTTGAACCCCTCAGTAATGGCGTTAATTACCACAATGACCAAAATGTGTTAAGGCTTAGGTATAGGTAGTATGGTAGAACGATATGTAGGTACTTGGTAAATCACCAAAAACAATATCTGTAGCATCAGGAATCAGCTTGGCTATCAACATTAAGTATAGTCTGAGCGCAAGTGCTAGTCACCTGAGTAGACCTGAGGTATGTGAGCGGTGAGACGGGCGAGGGCGCCTTTGACAAAATTGGCAGACTGAGTTAGCTTGGCCTTTGTCTGCCTTCCCCGTCTCACCGCTCACATACCTCAGGCGGTGACTAGCACTTGCGCTCAGACTATAGTAAGAGTTTTGACTTTACCTCACCCCTACATAAGTCAACATTATCCTTCATCCAGCTTTTAACTAAAATCCTTTATGTTTCACGACTAAGAAGTTCCGAGTTTCTGCGTATTTGCGTTACTGCTTGCATTTAGTTAAATTAAAATCTATTTTTAGAGTCGCTTTGTGAGAAATGACTGGTTTTACTCGGTGCTGCATTTGTCAATAAAATAGGAAGTTAGGCTGCCTGTCCATTGATGCGGAACGAGGCAGCGGAGCGGAGCGAGGGAGTACCTAATGTGGAGCGGAATTGCGGACTGTGTCCATCCATTGATGCGGAGCGAGGTAGTGCGGAGCGGAGCTGCGGACTGTGAGGAGCTAGACCAAGTTCACGCGACGAGTAATTTTAGTGGGCTGCAGTACCAAGCGACCGGATTTTTGCCGGTTCCCCGCTCCGTTTCCCGGTTTTGTATATTTTTTTAAACTAAGTAGTTCGCAAATGCATGTCTACTGAAGCGGAGAAGAGAGCTGTGCCAATATTAACCAATAGAATGTAAACTTTGGAGCAGAGTTTAGACTTTATTGGTAAATATCAGCATAGCTCTGCTCGTCTCCTGTTTTCTCTGCTCCAGTGGACAGGCAGCCTTAATGCCCGTTCGCTTTGCGAGAGATTGCAAGAACTGGAAAATAGGTAACGAAAAAGTTTCATAATTTTATTTCGGTATTTTTTTGTAGTCGTTGAAATTTATGCTTGGTAGAACTCCAATGAGTTCATGTCTGTATCATCATCATCGTAAGTGTAAGTACAGAATAAATAAATAAAATAAATGAGTCTATACATTAATAAAATCGTAGAGACATCGAAACTTTACATTGAATATTTTTGAAAAAAGGTAATGGCTACGAGGTCTGGGAACGATTTTGTCTGTTGCCTGAATGTATGTTCCAACATCACGCAAATATTACCGGATACATTCTGCTCAAATGTTGCACAGATATTCGCTGTAGGTCCGTACCCTAATTGCGTAATATACGATCAATCAGAATCTTATCGTTTTGAAACAAATTGCTAATAAATTGATTTCCCCATCATTTTGCGCTTCGATAATTTAGTACAATCATTAAAACGCTTTAAAAATATTGCCCTGATTGGCGATATGAACATCGACAATAAACCAGACAACCACGATCGCCATTCAAGTAATTATCTCACCCTGTGTGCTTCCCTAGGTCTTTTGCCTGCTCATGTGCTCCCCACAAGATCAGGCAATTGCCTAGATCACGTACTTTTAAAATTTAAAGGCCCTGCCACAGTAATAGTCCTTGAAAGGCATACTACCGACCACTTACCAGTCATTCTTTGTTTAGGAAAGATGAAAAAATCCGCAGCAAAACAATCAGCTAACGTGCTCCGCTATGACTTTTCAGACATCAAAGAAGCACTAGAAAACACTGACTTTAGTAATGTGCTAAATGAACAAAACTGTAATCTGGCCGCAGATCTACTTATATCTACCATTCAAGGTGTTATTACAAAACACAGCTATACCTTTCGAGTCCCTAGGAAATGCAGAATTCTCAAGCCGTGGATGACCCCAGGTTTAGTTCGCTGCATTAGAAACCGAGACAGGCTTCACAAAAAATCTAAATCATCCCCCGATAACGATATTCATAAAACTACTTATACCCTATAACGAAATTTTCTCGATAGACTTCTAAAAAAACTGAAAAGATCATACGACGAAAATGAATTATTTAAAGCTAAAAATAACTCCAAGGCCACATGGAATTTATTAAGGGTATAACAGGGTTCCCTCTATCTGGCATAATCTTGATGCTCCGAAATTTATATGGCATAGCACACTTGGCATAATCTTCATAAACGAATATTTTAAAGGCATAAAAAATATTTAATATAATGATTGGTTGGCCGAATGTTTATATGTACGAATTTACAATGGCATACTTTTATGATGGCAGAATTTTATTTGGAATAATTTTATTAGGCCTATTGCCATTTCTATAAAATATCATTTTAAATCTTAAATTAAACTAAAAAATTGTCTTAAAAAGTCAATATGTTGTGCTACATAAGTTAGTGACAGAAACGAATCGCTGTAAAATCGACTCCATGTAGTCTTGTCTGCCCTACCCCTAGAGTGTAATTTTATAGTCGCAGATGTATTTAACGCCCGCCACCGCCACTTTGGGTTGCTGGCCGGCTACCGCCGGCCAGCCTCAGCCGTGGCGGCGACCGTTATATCCACCTGCTCCTCAGCTCGCGGGCCGCCTCTCCCCTCCGCGCCTACGCGATTTTTTCAACTAACTGTGTATTGCTGTAGTACGTCCTGACATTGTTACTCGGGGTGAGGTCCTGGTGTCCAATAACACAGGTTATTAGCCTAGCTTAGGCACCAGTCTCCCACAATATTGTAATATTGTGGTCAGAAAAATAAAAAAATGAAATGATTATTAGGTTCGAAAAAAAAAACTGCTAAACAACGTAAATAACGCAATGAATATTGTTGAACTGTCAAAATGAAACAGATTAGTCGTAATCGTTTACGAAAATTATGTTACTTAATTAGATAGCTGGTCAGTCTGTAGGCCATACCTAAAATAATCACGCTATTTGCTATGGGGGAGAAGAAATACTGCATTAGGTTCATATTCTTCTATAGTTTACAGCAAGTTGTAAAAAGAGGAGCCAAAATGTAAGGAAGGAATATTGCAGATAGTTACAGATTTAATCAGTTAAATAATTATCATCACGCTATATCTTTATGAAGCTAAGCAGTCAATCAAGACATCACCTACATGGTGGATTTTAGAGATGGAACAGTAAGGGTAGATTTCGAAACACCAGTCGGGACTCTGTATATTTTGGCTGCTCACACAATCGCTCGCTGTCATTTTAATATCAATACATATATTAAAATATATGTATTGATATTATAATGATATATAATAGTGTCTTACGACTTCCACGCGAACGAAGTCGCGGACAGAAGCTAGTAATAAATAATAATACCTGTACATATATATAAGTGAAAATGTATACTAATATAATAAAGCTGAATCTATCTTTACTATCCTTACATCCTTACATATTATAAAACATAGTCCCTCGTCGCGTCTGTCTGTCTGAACGCGATAAACTCAAAAAATTCCGAACGGATTTTCAAACGGTTTTCACCAATGGACGGAGAGACTAAGGTTTTGGAGGATAATTAATTAATAAATTGGCTTAAATATGACGATTATTGTAGAAGAAGTCTAATAAAATTCAACAGGATTGTTCATCTTAAAAAGATATTAATAGGGATCAATATATTATATTTAATAACTCGAGGGTCATTTCGTGAGCTCACTGTGTTGAGGGCTCATTGGTCCTTTGAGTAAAGAAATAAATGATGGTAGATAGTCACAGTCAAAGTCAATAATTTATTTAAAATAGACACTTATAAGGCACTCTTGAATGTCTAAATTTACAACAGCAAAAAAATTGGTTCTAGTAGAAAGGGTAGTTTTTGTATGGTAATCACCTTTTGGAAGGGGCGACTTTGATTTTAGTCGCTCCCTGTAAAATACTGGTAGGTATTCAGTATCTGGTTAGACTGGAAGCCGACCCGCAGTTGGCACGATGCTCGGCAGATGATAAAAACATACTTTGACCTATTTTCTACGAGGGACCTACCAGTTATTACTCTTGTACTCCTGCCTGCCTAAAGTATAGTTTCCCAAGTGATGTCAAGCTGGCCTCCCCGCGGCACTATCCATTAGCTATAATAAGTTTAACATTCCAAAAATATTGCCCACGGCAGTACCTACCTACGTAGCTCGTACAGAACTAAAAATAACTACTCATTATTGATACACATAATACAGCATTACAAGGTCGTGAACATACAAACATGTATTATAAATTGTGTCTTTGATTGACGCGTGAAAGTTCTTATGTAATGCAAATTCATTTAATAGGGACTTTCTAAAACGGTTGCCATCAATTTATACAACACAATACAAATGAAATTGCATACATTAGATAGATGTTGTTGCATTGGGACATAGAGGATTAGAAACGATTGATATTGGCTTGTGAATGTTAACAAAATTGTAATAAGGACAATTCATTGATTGGTTTATGTAATCGCAGCTAGAAGTAATTTAGGGAAAAGTAATTCTGAGATCAAAAAATTATGTTGATTCTGGTTACAAACATTTTGTGTTTCTCCCTTTTTAAAATGTGTTTGGCTGTGTCCAGTACAAGGCGCATTGATCGCGTTCGCTGTTTATCTCCTAGCACTTATACAGATGCTGAAAGGAGTTCAGATTTTAAATAGAAATAAACCTCTCTTAGACTATTACTTCTGCGCACAGGTCGCGTAACAGGTGCTTTACTTGCAGTAACTTTTATATCTCAAATGGCACGGTTTAATACCTTATTGTCAGAGTGGTAGGAGTTAGCAGAAATCGTATTTCCTACAGAAAACCTATAACAGACATCCCGTAATGATTAGGAACTTGTAAAACTCACTGTACTTTTTATAGTAAACATAATTATTGTTTAGTCTTTCATAAATTACTTTTGGTAACATTTTCAAACATCGTCTGCGTGAAGCTGTGATAGCCTTTTTACACGACTATGGCGAATCCCAAAAGGAGAGTAATGCTTTTAACCTGTAAGTCAGTTTATAACTCAGTTAACAATTATATAGTGCTGCTTTTCATTTTCAGTGTTCTTCGCAGTTACTATTGTGTGGCTACATAATAGGTAGTAGGTAATTCATCAAAATACCGGACAGTGAAACCGGACTGCAACGCCCTATAGTGCTGTTAAACGATCAGTTTAATGTTCCACGTGCTCCAGCACTAACATTATGTCAGTGTTACTACTTCACATGAGCGTTATAAAGAAGAGACGAGCTACGGAACCAGCCACGGTATCCCGGTCACGGTATTTGGCATGCTAAGACAGACCCCCGAGATCTAATTGTGTGCTTTGTTTAAGTGTAAGGAACTTGTAATGTGTAAAATAAAATAAAATCCTGGAGTGAACGGCTACACCTAGTCCGACTGATAACCTACCTGAAACAAATCTTGGGTCTGTCATATAATTCTGTCTGTCTCATAATTTAAAAAAGAAAGTATGTGGTCGGACCCCCGCGCCCCGTCAGGAACGAAAACAAAATTTTCGCAGCTGCCATTGTGGACTTACATTTTGACCTCACTTTCGACCTTGTCACCCTCGAAAACTATGAAAACGACATCAATGACGAAAAATTTGAAAATTTTCTGTCTCCCGTCTTCTCTTAGTGTACTCGAGCCGGTGTGTACAATTCAATTCAATTACTTAATTCGGAAAACATCCATAATTATTATATTAGTATTAGAACTTAGTAAATTATGTTAGTAGCATTACAATCACAACCAATATACGATCAAAAACAGAAATTAAATTAAAATCAGAATTAAATTAGAATTAAGTACATCAAAATTAAATTAAATTATATTAAAAACTAAATTTTATCAAAATTAATTCAATAATATCCCACGCCACTGTAATCACTTTATTATTTTCTTTTGTTTTTTTCTGCCTTTGCGGCGTTCTCTCTCTCTCTTTTTCTTTCTCTTTGTATTAGAAAAAAACAGTCGCGAGTATTAACGATTTTTAGCTTTTTAGTTAAAGAACTTCATTCAAAAAAAAAACTATCGCCTTATCACCTGAATGCAGAAAAATCGTGGGTTAACAAAAGCAAACAAAAACTTCAGTTAGATTATACAGCATGGTCAAAAATAACACAGCTTTCCTGTTACGAAATGAAAAATACCGCTCGTACTCCATCGAATGACAGTTTACGTTAGTTTAGTTTACTATCAAATATTGAAAGCTTGTTGACTTACCGCGGGCACATACGCAATGCGATCTGTTCATAGAAGAGGCTACCCATGACCCAGTATCAACACCATTGATCGCATGAAACCAGTACACCATGAGAGCTATCATCTGGTTTCAGTAGAAACCACTTCAATCGATTCAAGAATAGTTACGTCGTTTATTTTTTGCTTAGCCAATAACGTAAACAGAGCTGAATCAAATACGTTATCTGAATGTTTCTCAAGAGACTTTAATAAGAGACAGATGTTGTATTGGCTGTCCTTGGAGTCCTTACAATGTGTTTTTCTTATTTGATTCGTTTCGTTTCAGTACACACCTACACTGCGAAATGGGTGTCTGATTTAAGTAATTTACATGTGGATGGCTTTACGAGCAGAGGAATACCAAAGAAACGATGGAAGGACTGAGTGAAAGATGATATGGATAGAACTACCGAAGGGAATACCGAGATGACGACTGATAGAGAAGTGTGGGAGAAAGGGACATGTTCCGACCGCTGATACATTAAAATAAGGGCAGGAAAATGATGACATCCAAAAAAAATTAATAAAACTTAGCGCAGTGTGGGCTTGAAACACATTTATTTGAGTGCATCAACACACAAACTTTATATTTTAAAAAAATGACGAGAGTTGTAATAATTTCATAAAACTTTATAACGGTTGACGCACATTACCAGCGTACCAGCGGAGGCTTTTATTCGATAGCTGTAGTCAAACCCGACGGACAATGAGTAGTTTGCCTGCATCACCGCAGAGCTGTGGCGCTGTTTTCACTCGCGCCTTTGTGTCGACGCAAATAAATGACTAGTTATAGTCATATTTGAATAGTTTTCTTACGTTTTCTTTTCTTGTAGTATATACAACGTGATCTTGATAACATTCTTATCCCATATGTGTAAAGAGGAACTGACTCTTATGTTCTTTACTGCCTATTAAACCTTCTTTGGTGACGCCATATTGAGTATAAAGACCGCAGCGATGTAGTGGAATCAGATAAGGATATCGAGTAGCCAGTCACAGTCGGTATTAATGGTAGTCATTTAAGAAATCTGTTTGCTATAAAACCCCTTCCCTTCTCCTTTAGCGACCCTAAACGTGCTTGTAATGATAAGCAGGAAGGGGTACAGTTTCATTTATTGTTATCATTTTATGGAAATTGAAAGCCCCGTTACGTGACTAATTACCTACGAACTAACTAAAATTCTGGAGTTTTGTTGCGATAGGCACAGCTGTAACAAAGTAACGATTATGCTATCGTAAAACCTGTCCTGAATGAAATTTTGTTACCCATCGAGTATGAAATAAATCTTTATTACTCGTTCAATATTTTACACAACTTTTGGCACAAAAGACTCCTCAACGCTCTAGTAATCATGCCTATAATCGTTTGAGGGAAATTAAACCAGTTCTAATATTTTCTGAGAAAAAGCTCCACATATTTGTATTTTCATGGCAATGTTTGATTTACGAGGGTCGGCGCGTGTTTTCACAGATTCGTGGAAAATATCCCACGGTTTATAATGTTGACCGAACGTAAACATTAGTTCCCGTTTTAAGTATTGACCAGAGATGAGGAAAGATTTTCAATTTAAATGAATATAATTATTTTTTTGAATGAAAAAAGTATTTGAAATGAAAAAAGTCATATCAGTTTCATTTTAACTTCTTCCTTAGCTGCCGTTTACGACATTCAAAATAATTTATTTTTTAGGTGTAACTGCGATCTCGTAGCAAACATTTTATAGTACAAGTTTTTATAGTGAATGATAAAATGCAAAAGTTAGAAGTCCTGAGTTGGTAATAATTTTCTTCATCACGATTTTATGGCTCTCATGGTGGCACACAGTGATTGGACACTCATTATAGTTTAAAAAACTCGCTTAATATGAATTCACTGCCCTCGGTTTGCTAATAAAGTCCAGCACAAACCAAGCGTGCCTCACAAGCCGGAAAGCAGCAGATTCCGCTCATTAACTTAATAAGACCTCACGTATTGGATCAATGACCACACCAGATTAACTGTATCCTCATCAGTTCTAATGTAATTGTTCAGGAAGCGCTATTTAACCTGCCACTGCCCACGGATGCCCACACGTGGGAAGCGTAGTTGATGTGTTCACAGAACTCTCCTTCATAGAAATAGGAAATGACAGACGTTGCGAAGGAGAATGACATAGACAGCAGTTAGCAATACTTGCTAACCTAAGCTGAATATTTGCCTACGGGGGGCACGGCAGTACCTCCGCCAAGATGAGCAAAACTAACGCAAAGACACAGCCGTACCATCTTGTCTCGAAGCCAGTCCGGATAGTTTCGAACCTTTTTAACTTCGTTGTGGATAAAGATAAAATAATTTTAAGCTAAAAAAAAATTGTGACCAAGACGGCTTAGTCAATCAATCAATCAATCATTTTATTTCAGATAAATACAATCCAATTTTTTTTTAGTAAAGACAAAAACAACTTACAAACTAGTATTAGTACATACACCATTGTCACAAAATAAATAAAATCAAATCAAATTCAAAACACATGTCAGAAACAATCATAATAATAATAATTAACAACACACAATAATCAATAAAAAACGACACACACTACTTCTGGGCACGGTTTGAAGGCAACACTTGCGTCCTCGTCCAGTGTTTTAATATTACGCCATCAGCCCTATCCGCCACAGTCATCAAGAGACTGTTGGCGCTGCCCCGCACCCGTAACATCAGGGAAGCGACACGCTTCCGTATGACTGCATAGAAGTCATCTATACGTGCCTCAGCGAACATCCCTGATGCGCTGCAGTGTCGCGGCAGCCTCAACAGTGCCCTGTATGCGTTGTTGTACTGGACTCTTAAGGCGCTGTAAGCCCTCTGCGTGTAGTCGACCCAGTAGTTATTAGTATTTATAGTTATTAGTATAACTAAGTATATTCCCAAATTACATTCAATTTGAACCTGTACTTTGAGAACTATTGCAGGTCAAAGTTCCTAGATTTTGTCACTGACATACTCACTCACTCAGTCACCGATCATCATTGATTCATTCAAAGTACTTCTAGCAGACACACAGCTTCAAATTTTGAACACGATAAGTGTTTTGCCTATAGCAAGGAAAAATTAAAATATTGTGTATTTTCAATCCCGTTTTATAGATAAATTAACTGCACAAGTAAATTTTTAATCGCATATTATTTATTTAGGATTCCAAATTTACTTATGCAGTTCGTTTATCTAGAAAACTAGACTGAAATTGCGGTATATTTATATTTTTACTTGCTTATTTTATACTTAATTTTGTAGTTCATGCAATTTTGCATCACTTACACTACCTACCGAAATAGATAGGTAGGTAAATTTGAATTACATACATAAACAAACACTTTGTAAAATTATTCATCACCTGCGCTATCTATACCTATTTACATAGATAGGGACCTATCTATCTAATGGCATATAAAGGTAGACACAATCAGTCTCTTAGGTTTAATGAATTTATTTGTCATAAGAACTAACAGTTCTCTTCAATCAATCAAACAAGGAAGGAAGGTTCAATCAGTCTCTTCGAAGGTTACTTGTAAAATGGGCAACAAATGAAATCAGTTGTCAATAAAACTGCATTAAAATTGAATAAAGAAGCAATACTCGTAATAATTAGGTATAATTAAGTTGGTTTTAGGTTTAATAAATATAATGACTTGGCAATTGCACACGACAATAGAACATTCTACATGCAAAAAATGTACCTACTATTAGCGCTGCGCTTAATTTAATTAGGACTATTTAAAATTTTATTATGTTGCTGTGCGATAGCCAAGTAGAAATAAAGATGACAAGTAGATAGGTACTGAATAAAATTTACAGCCTTGGTTTTAGATTAGATCTCACATCTTATTACTTTAGTTCAGAAGAACTGCGTTGCGAGACTTGTGTTGTTTTTGATGGGATTTTCTACGAAAATGTACCTTACCACACGGTGTACCTGTTTATGCAGGACAGAGCATTATCCAGTTGTCTTCCTTCAGATTCAGTGGAAAACCAGCCTCACAGACACCCAGTTTTATAGTATGAGTTCCTATTCTCACTAGTAGGTACAGTTATTTTCATTCTTTCAAATTGTAGTCGTTTAGTAACATTAATTACATAATTATGCATATTTAGGTAGGTACTACTAGGTCAGTTGTGGTGACCACTCTCCTAGTTTCCTCGCTCTGTGGTGTCTAATAACATGGTTAGCACTAATTGACACCGGTCGCAGCGCTTGCACCGAAACATCCGCATGTAATCTGGAATTACGAAACGGAAGATAATTAAATTATCGTGTGCAGCAATACAGCTCAGCGGTATTTATGGCCGCCTGGTACTTTTAGATTCATTTTCAGAGCAATAAACTTTGTTTGTATAATTATTTCTAATGTTAGACAGACCCACACTGAGTATGATATGAGTCTAGTAAGCTATGAGTTCGCGATAGAAATCAATAATTTTACATTGGGATTGTTTGGACTAATAATATACTAATTATAAATTATTCACAAAGTCATTAAAACAATCATTTTATATTAACAAAGCAAGCTATCGTAAGTTAACGTAATTCAATATATGCAATTGTGGTCACCAATTTCTAAGAATTACATTTATATAAATGCGATCCGTGCATGAGTAACGAGTTGACCACAGAGGTATCAGTGCGTAAGTCAGGTGTTAGTAAACACCTCCGTTCCTGACAATGACAATGACTTGTGGGAACAAAATGATTACTTACAAGGCGAACAGCTCGCGTTTCACGTTTCTGACTAGCGCACACGCACGAAGTATGATTACGGAATTAATTAATGATACCTGCGGGCTGCGTGTATCTCTCAGGACAAAGTCACTATTTGACTTCCACGGCGTGAGTGAACCCTATCCTAGTCCCAAAGAAAAACATAGCGGTTTGGCTACATAAGTTTTCTTTTGTTTTTGGTGAAAAACGTCAAATTCTGAATAGCAAAATTGCCATTTTCACTAAATTAATTACTCAGTGCCATCTTAGTGCCGTCAAACTAAAATATAGTTAAGTTGTGTCACTTTAGTCTATTTCAGAATGGGAATATACACAATTTTGGTGATTTTTAGTCTGGGTTTGGAGATTTGAGAAGAGAATCGGCACCAATGTCAACCCAAAATAACGTCCAAACCTGTCAGTCTCTAGAACGCTGGATATTATGGAAAATAGATGGCATGTCTTGTAACCGAAAGAATTTCAGCTACTCCCAAGAAGCATTGAAATTCACTAACAACTGTTCCAGTGGGTGTTGGCACCTTGACCTGCCAGAAAACGAGAACAATTGTGTTTTGATACCAGTTCCGGTACTTTAACAATCATCAAAGGTGAGGAGACGTCATTACCCCGTTTTTATTGTTCCGCTCGACCTGCGTTGATGGTTCCGCGAAAGCAGTCATGTCCTGTACACTATGTGGGTTTTACTGGTTACACTTGATGACTGTACCATTTTTGCTACAATTCGGATCTAACACAATCAGAAAGTAAAATATTCATATTAATTAAATATAATTTATCTTTAATTGTTTTACTCAATAAACTCTACTATACCTAGTAATTTTTTTATTCAGTTTCCATTATAATCCTAACTTATATTATAAATGCGAAAGTGAGTTTTTTTGTTTGATACGCTTTCGTGGTTTCACGCTACAATGGCTGAACGGATTTGGATAAAATTTGGCACATGAGTAGCAGACTTAAAATAATAATTATAATATACAGGGTCGCGGGGACATCGACGCAATAAATGACATGGATTCAGTACATGATTCTGAACCCCTCTGCGTTGAAATTTTTCGTCGGTTATTAAAGAAAAAATCAGCTGTTCCATACATTTTGACTGCAATTTTCTATGAAACCGCTGATTATTTTTAATAACCGACCGAAAATATTTCTTTAGGAACTATGTAAAATTAAATAATGAGTACAAAAGATCCAACAAGTTATTTGTTTGGCACATTTTAACAACATTTTAGTGACTTTTGAGGACCATCACAGAAATTCTGACTTCTAATCGTTTTGTAACTCAATTAAACTTTTGAATTGAAGTCGATTTATACCTATTCTATTTGATTCAATTTCCCTATATTTATACCAGGTACTATATAATAGGGCTTAAAGTATGAAATTGCCGTTTTATTGTAATAGGTACTTCGAATTGACGAACCTTCATGCTTTGAAATTTTTGAGTGAAACTTTTTTCACATGCTACATATGAAGATCTTCTTTTAAAAAATGTGCAACATTCGATTATCGACTTTCAGTGGTTTTTTTTATTCAGCTTAGACAAAAAAGATGGAAACTTCGAAAATTCGAGTTATTTTTTAATACGAGTTCCGACGCGGAACTAACGCGGTAGAAACCGCTCGCAATATCAATCTTGATGGAAACTTTCGTGATGGAAACTTTGATTTGAAGAGCGCCCACACAGGTGAATAACAATGAATTGAAAGAGATGGTGAAGGCCGATCCGAGCCAAACTACCCAGGAATTAGCGGCATGGTTTAACGTTACCTTACCTTATATTGACTCATTGGCGTCAAATCCGTTCGTCACCCTCCGTATTCGCCAGACTTTGTTCCAACGGACTAGGTACCATTTTTTTCGTGATTTGGACAATTTTCTACGTGATAAAAAGTTTTCTTCTCAGAAGGCAGTACAAAATGCTTTCACACAGTTTGTCGAATCTAGATCACGAGAGTTCTATCGCAAAGGCATATGACCTTCCTATTAGATAGCTGCAATGTATAGATAATAATGGTAATTATTTTGATATAAATATGTAAGGTTAAAAAAAAATGCATTTCAATTTTTCAGTACAAATCGGCAATTTCATACTTTAACCCCTATAAATTCTATTTTCCTATATTTTCCTCTCTTTTTTATAATTGTTTACACGGTTGTTCTACCAAATGACTATTTTGATTATTTTTGAGGGTACTTGCTAGTTTAACATGGCTTTAAGTGTATAATAGGTAGCTATGATTTATTTATAAAAATAAATAAACTAAAAAACTATTTGAATGTCAATGAAGCGGGAAGTAACAGACCATAACACGGTACGAATTTATTTTTAACGACAAAAAAAAATGGAAGAGGTTCTCAAGTCGATGAGTATATTAAATATACATATATATATTTTATGTGTGACCACGCATCAATTTTTAATGCCTAGTCCAATTTGAACGATTTTTGTTCTATTGGGGTGGGTATACTTCGAAGTTGTTCTAAACTTTAAGGGTAAAAAAATTGGGGTTGATTGATTTTTCACCTACTGAATTTTCAATTGCGAACCGATTCTGTTGTAATTTAACAATGTTCTTTTATTATTCCGTTTTTATAACGTCGGTTTAATCTTTAGTAAAAAAGTTTTTTTTTTCTTGAGTGTACCTACTTTGTTCATCCCAAACAATTCTAGCTGGCAGGCGAGCAGAGCTAGTACGTAGGAGTACTACTAGTACATACAAGCCGAGTCGCTCGCTACCTCTTTATAACCTGTAAGATAAAGACTTCCGGCCATCTTCCGACTGACTGATCATGACTTATTTTGTAAACCAGGTTACAATAAACTCAGGCTTTTCAGGGAAACCCGTTATTTACATTTACATCAACATTATTTAAACTACTAAGAGTGACTTAGACTGATTGAATGTGTGGTTCATTTTTAATTTAATTAGATGGAAGTTTGACGGTACGGAAGTTAGTTGTTACTGAACATGTTTATTTTGTCCTTTTCGAGAAAAATTTTAAAAATGTATGATGAATACTACGAACGTTTACTAAAATATAATAATAAACCAATTTAATGAACTTACCAAATTGATATCGTTGGTAAACTCAATAATTTAAACTGTAATAGGTAGACAGTCCGACGGAAGGCAAAAATAAATAGTTCGCTTGTGGCGGCATCTACATCGCCACATACGAACTATGCATCAACCTGACGTCACGTAGGAGTGCAGGATTTCTGCATCGCGCAAGCAGGGTACACCGCGTGATCAGCATATATATAACTTCCCGACATCAATCGGGCAGTTGCTCACTAGACACAATAACCGTCTGGTCGGAGGATCCTCCCTTTACGAGTACTATAGAGGATGAGTGAACTTTACACCCAACAACAACTTTTTGTTCCTCATACCTCTATACACTATCCAAATAGTTGTTCTCAATAATTGTTACACGACTGGTAACAATGAAACCTCACCTGATAACTGTTCGTACATTACAAAGTGTTATTAAAACTTTTGCAGCTTCACTTTTTTGCAGAAATTTAATTTGGTTTTCAATCAAGTCGACTGTTTAGTGAAAACAACGAATTTAAAGGACAGTAGATATATAGGCGGGAAAGTATTGGTGGGTGTGGTGTTTCTTAGTTTAACCGAGAAAGTATACCTAGCAACATACTGCGGCTCATCTATTGACAAACTTAGAATGAAAATATTATTTTTGGATCAACAATTTGCGAAATATTAATACGAGTAGGGTAGGTATTATATTATAATATTTTGCCCCGTCTGGGCGCTCCTGGCGTGACTCCACATCGCTGCCAGTGCGGTGAAGGTGTCGACTGCATCGAACATCATGACCTATTCTGCAGTAAGAGCGCAGGCCGGATGGTACGGCACGGCAGCATCATTGACATCATCTGCCATGCTTTTATCACCACCAGGGTGCCAACATGTGTCTGGTCCTGGTGCCAAAGAATCAGCAGTGCCATACAATATGGCAATGCTGCCAGTCTTTTGAGCAATTTTCCTATTAACAGCGATGCGGACGAATTTTTGATGCCCGGCGGTGTAGATGCCGCCACAATTACATTACGTATGTGATGCCGTCTACACCATACATCCACAGGACCTCGTGTTCAATAGAATTAGGTTCATAATATTTTACAAGTAAACAACATTAATTTCAGTAGATGTGTACTCACTGTGTGTAAATATTTTTAGAAGTGGTTTCCTGCGACCGCTGCCTGTAGCACATGCGCTGGTGTTTTGAGTGTATACCCACAAACAAGGATGTAATACTATAAACACAAATACATACATGACGTACCTATGCAATCAAATATACCTGAAAATCAAACCTTGGTTAGCCTCATATTGCATAAAGGTGTCTACATACCAAAGCCCAAAAAGGTTCCGGGCGGGGGGTTAGCCCGCGGCGGCTTCAGAACGTTGCAAGTCGGAACACTTTTGTTTAAAATGTGCCCGAAGGCGCCGATAGACACCCTAATATTACCTAGCGGCAGTATAGATATCGTTTACCTAGCTAATCTTGTTGCAGTTTAAAATGAGCAGCATTCGAGCTAATTGGTCTGAACTATTTTGCAGCACAAGAGACAATTTACATTACCATACATAATCATTATATATTAACAAACACACATAACTGTGATACCTGCATACATTTCACTATGTTTATTTTACCCACACTCTACGTAAATAGTGTGGGTAAAATAAACATAAGGTACCTACCTACTTGCGCCGGCGCAGGGTTAGTGAAAGCTACATTAAACCTGTTCAGTGGTTCATAATGGCGGTGACATGGCGGTGACAGTACAGAGGAATTGTTTATGGTCTTTACACATCTTGATAAGGTTCACAGTTAGTTGATCATAACTGTCTGTAGTAGAAAGCACACCCGAGGAACCATGGATGCAGGCAATAACCTTAAATAAGAAATGTATAAGCATTTAAAATTCAAATTATTTATTGCATTCATGTGTACATTTAGTTGTTACAATATAAGTAAGCTCCAACATGAAACCCGGTTAGGGCACGGCACATTATAATAGTAATAATTTTAACGTCATAATAATTTTATTTTAGAGTATGTACTGTGCGTTTTATATGTATGTAATTATTTATCTAGCTATCATACTAAATATTTTGTTCTAGGTATTCTGCGACCGAGTAAAGCATCTTGCGCTTATATATTCTTTCTTTTTCTTTAATAGCATCTAGCGACCAGGTTGAGAAGCCCTTAGCAGATTTGCTGTGGGAGTTTATTGACAGGAGATAACTGTTCCTCCACTAAAGACGCTGTCTCTTATTAAATTAGGATTGGTTCAAACTCAAACTTACTCTACTTTTGAATTGGCAAGAATTCGGTCAGTCAGAAATATGAAGCAAGTTGCCCATTCCAAAGCGTAGTAGGTAGCTATGGAGATGAACGGGCAAGAAACTCCATGGACACTCTTTTAAATAAAAAAATTGATAAAAAATATTGGTTACATCATTCATTTTGAAATTATGCATGTGAGAAGAATGTAGATAGACGTGCACATTCGTAAAAACTTCCGTAATAAAAAGATAAAATAAAATAAAGAACCATTCAAAAACTTAAAATAAATTAAAATAAGCCATGGCAGCTAAGAGATGACCAGCCCCAACTGACGGCGCCCGTTCACGAACATGACGCATGGATCAGCACCATTCAGCTCAACCATTTTGAAGGGAGCTAAATGATCCAACACACGCGCCACCATCAGCGAGACATCTGAGTGAGCATGACATACTTACAGCCGCCAGGGCACATTGACTTGCTCAATGAAATACATAGTACTCACACGGTAAATGGTAGCTCTTTAGTATATAATACTCACACCTGTGCTATGCAATTATATAATACAAAGGAGATTGAGTTTATACAATACAAAGATGGTCTTACAATATTCAGCAGCTTCAACAGTATCTTCAAAATGTTAATCGATTAGTTGTGGTTGTGGAGCAGGACCAGCAATGAGCCAAGCATTTTTATCAGTGATGTAATCTCCCAACTTATAATATGCCTGCCTACATAGTGTGCGTTTTATACAAGTTTTGAATTGCGTCTCATTCAGTTGTAGTATGTGGGGATGAATTTTATTGTAACATTTTAAGCAGTACCCCATGAAAGATGAGTCTACCTTAGCCAGTCTGAAACCTGGTTGTACTAATAGGTCCCTATTTCGTGTACTATAATGATGTCTATCACCTCTTTTAGTAAAAAGATGTAATTTTTTGATGATGATGTTTTCACAGATATATTGACAAAGTACAGTCATGATGTTAATATCCTTAAACCGTTCCCATAGAGAGTCACACCTGCGGAGATAATAAATGGCTCTGATCGCTCTTTTCTGCAGAATAAAAATAGACTTGATGTCTGCAGCCCGTCCCCACAGTAAAATACCGTAAGACGTGATACTATGAAAATAACTGAAATAGACTAGCCTCGCGGTATCTACATCAGTAAATTGACGGATTTTTCTGACAGCATAAGCTGCTGAACTTAGCCGTCCAGCAAGAGATGTTAAATGAGGACCCCATTGTAGCCTTGAGTCGAGCGTGATCCCCAGGAAAACCGTTTTATCGACAAATTCTAGTTTCTCTTGATTCTTGATTTGACTTTGGTAAAGTAAATTTTATGCACTTAGTTTTTTTTTCCATTTAATACTAAATTGTTAGTGAACAAAGTCCCATATGTATTGTCTTCTAGTTAAGCCTTCTGTAATTTATAGGTTCACATAACGCTGTTGCTGGGTGTTAGCATGAGCTTTTTTACGGTCTCTGTGTTCGACTTCCTCCTTAACTGTTTTTATTTCCGTGTACTCGTGCAATTCACTTGTTCTGATAAATAGAGGTGCATTAGTTATCATTTTGAGTGCTTTATTCTGGAACTGTTGTAAAATTTCCACATTAAAGTTTTTTGCTGATCCATAACTCTATGCCATATGTCCAAACCAGCTTGATAATAGTTTTACATATGAGTATCTTATTTTCCATGGTGACAATCTTCTGCCTATTAGCCAGTTTAGGTGTCTGAGCCGTATATTTAGCTCGTCTCCATTTTTGGATATGAGGCTTCCATGTTTGCCTCCTATCAATATGCATGCCTAGGTGTTTTACTGAATCTTGAATGTCGTTTCTAAGTTTAATCGGGGTGCGTGAAAGGAGCCTCCTAGAGTGACGTATACGCACGGTACGTCCGGCGCACCCTGGGCAATCAGCGAGTTTCCACGCTGATTGGCTAATCCTTTCACCACGATGGCAATCTAAAATCCACTTACAAAACTGGCTCTGTGCGTAGTCTTGATTATCATCGAAGGGTTCTCACAAGACAAATCTGAAATCCTTTCTGATGTCTACCGTAAAACTCACGGCGAAATATGGTTTGACAATCCTTTATACACAAAGAAGTCTAGAAGATCTGGAGTTTTATTTGGATCTGTGGGCCAATACGAGGGTTCACTTGCACTCAGTACACACAGTTGGTTGTTGTCTATACTTCTTTTAAATTCTCGGCCGCTGGTTAGAGTTAGTCGTAATCCCCAGTGAACGTTTTCGGCGTTCCAGTCACCTCCACAAATGAATCTACGTCCAAGGGTTCTGAAGTAATTTGTAAACACTTCTTCCTTTAAGGTGTGCTTTGGTGGAAAGTATATATCTGATAATGTTATAAATCCTCGTTTATCTTGCACCATTATTGTAGTAGCTTGTGTTGGCTCTGTTTTATACTCCTGAAGAATCTCGTGCTTGATATGTTTTTTGATAATTACAGCTGTGCCTGCATGACCAGTTCCGTGCGGGTGGGATGTCGCATATATGCTGTAATTTTTTAACGTTGTGTTGTAATTTGGTGTTAAGTGTGCCTCAGATACAAGAAGTACGTCACTATTTTTATATTCCAATAAAGTTTGTACGTCATATTTATTTTTAACTAACCCGTTTATGTTGCTACTTTCAGAGCGGCCATTTCAATGGACAAGTTTGTTGATTACTGTTCTAATAATTTATTTAGCTTTACAGCTTGTTGTGTGAGTAGGATTTTTAAGTTATTATAATATGTTGTGGGTTGCGATTTTATAGCATCTGAAAAGAATTTTGTTTCTATGGTATTTTTGTTCGTATGTCTAGATTTCTTAAACAGTTGGTATTGTTGTTGGTGTGATGCTGTGGTAAGTTTTGGCTGTCGTTCATTATTTGATTTATTTTGTGTGGTAGTGATATTATACGGAGATACCTTTGTTGGTTTTTGTCTACCTGCTTTTCTAGATAGTATTTCTTTGTACACCTCCCACCCTTTGTAGGCAGCAGGGTGTGCACCTTCACATAGCGCGCAGGCGGCAGGGGGGTTCAGTCTTTTTTTAGGACAATAATTGGATGTTTTGTGATCTTATGCACACTTTACACATTAGAATGGCTTATAAAATATGGTATAATTTCACAGAATTTTCCGAACCCGGAACATAGTTAAACCCTGTTAACATTACGGCCGCGCTCTTTGGACACGAATTTGTTTTTGTACGTAAACTTATGATCCTGGTCGTACGAATTGAGTGCGCACACTGAATACGTTTTTCTCCGTCAAATATGTAGTTTTCCGGTGATATCGCATTGAACGCACGAAAAATCGCAACATGTTCGGATTTTTGTCGGACGTGGGAACTATACGTACGACTAACTCGCACTCAGTCTGTGCGCTTCCTTAGTAATTGGAAGGTCGGGATCGTTCGTGCGTGTTCGTATGTGTTCGCACGAAAAGGCGTCAAAGTGAGCACGGCCTTATTTTGTGTTCCTTTTATCCTCACAATGCCGTACCTTAATTCCGCCATTTTTAAACGAAAGTCTAAAACCAAAATTATATCTTACAATTTAATTGCACCATAAAAGTTAAAAGAGCGTTGATAGGTAATGTTAACTTCCCGGAAGAGGAAACACATAATTATTAATAACCTATCATTCGACAGATCGTAAATTGTGATGTAAACTACATCAAATAATCGGACCGTCTAATTTTACAACCGATATAACATGGGGAAAGCTTCCATGGTCTGTTGATCGCTTGTGGCCGGAATTAAACTAGGCTGCAGGAGTAAGAGTGATAAAAGTTTTAGCCCTGGTATTGAAAGTTGTCTACGGTAAACGAAGATACGACATACTGTTACCAAGATATTATTATTATGCATGTAAGACTCTATGTCTTCATGAAAAATAGGCACGAGTTTAAATAAAATTACGTGACTTTCAGTAAAACCCTACGAAAGCTTCCTTCTGCCTCATCCGTTCAGCGCTGTGTGAACCTCAGGTAACTTACTTAAGTTGCACTTTGTCTGCGAGCCCTGGAGGACTAGAAGGACTAACGGTACGGTGGGGGGGACCTAAGGGCTGAGGTTTTGTAACTACGCAGAGAAGATTGCATTTTATATTCAACTTAAGCCATAACCCGGCTGGCTACTCAATAAAATAAACCAAAATCGTGGAAATTCCAATCCGTATCATAATAGGTATATATTTTTATAAAATATAAATATAATTCCAACAATACAGGAAGAAGGTAATTTTGAATGTAAAATATGTTGGATTCACACATTTCATGTCACCTATGTATCGGCGCGTGCAACGTGGTGTACAGTGAAAGATAAATCGCGCACAGAGAATGAGCACGTCGTGTGAACGAGGTGAGGTGTGAAGACAGAGTAGAGAGACGGGTTAAGGTGCGTGCTCACCGGGCGACGATTAATACGCAACAATAGAGGGGAAGAGTGTAGGCACAACAGCCAATTTGCTTAGTAACTGTTTGAAAGACCATTGAATCCAATCAGTTAGTTAAACACAAAAAATCATGGAAAGTTATGTAGAAATACCTATAGAAACAATTAAGTTTCCAGTCGTTTGAAACGAAATACTACGATGTTTTTTTGTAACCCAAATAGTGAAAGTTGTTGTATTGCATACACAAATTCTCAGTTCAAAGAGTTAATGGGAACAATAACAAGTAAGGAACTAGGTATTAACAAAAACAATCGCCGAAATCTCGGGCAACATACTCGTATATGTCGCAACATTGGTCGTCTAGTGTAAACGCTTCACAACTGTACTTCGTGGACCGTAAGCGGCGGTCAACAGGAAGAGCTTTCATCGCGCCCATGCATAGTATTGCGCACGCGCACACCACTGCGGACACAGAACTAGGACGAACATAACGGTTATTTTGATGTTTACCGGCTAATGTGCGCTTGTGGGTGAGAGTGGTGGAGTTGGGTGATAATGGATAATGTGCTTTCTGCTGCTTGATTTAGTACTTTGATTGTTTTATTTTTGGGTTGAGCTTTAAAAATTGTTTTTATTATGCTCGTCAACACAGCAAGACAATAAGATACTGAATCGAAACACTTATTAAAACATCATGTAGAGAAAAATATACATTTTTTACCAAAGAGTGACAATGTTTTTCTTTTACATTGAATGTTATTTTTGCTAGAACTGGAATAAACGGAATGGTTAACATAACTGGTTCGATATTAATTATTTCGCTCTGAATTAAAATACCATTCTCTCAAACTATAACACGAGTTAGCGAAGCAATTCAAACATTTCTCAAACCGACTAATATTTATGGGAGTGATCGGCAAGAGTCAAAGAAAACGTTAGTTTGTTTTTCACGCCATCCATCAATCTCGGCTCTGCCGGCTATCTTATCCGAGTTAACCGCGTTATCCGCGTGTCGGATCAACCGCGGATAAAAGTAATCACCGGAATTGTGCGGCTTTGACCTAGTTCGGACAGAGTGGACAAGTATTGTAAGAGATGACTTTTTATTGGTCTCATAAAATTGTTGTCTTTTTATTGAATTTTGAACACTGTTTTAGGTAAGGAAAGGTACTCAGGTAAGGAATACTACAGGACTATTCTGTATTTTATTTCCGCAATAAAGTTTATGTTTGCCAAAATAAGCTTTGTTATCTATAATTTTCTAATTTTGAAGCTAGGTAGTAAAGCCCAGTTACGCTGCATCAAAAACGCATGCACTGATATTATTATGTTTTAGATCATTATTTAGAACGTCATTTGATACATAAGTGTGGCGTCTATTAATTTGAAACCTTTCAAGATTTTTTGAGAAACAGATACCTCATTCCCCTCTTTAAGAACGCACTAAAGACTATTAGCACACTATCGTAAACCCGCTCCCCACATCAAACGCTATAATAAATCAGAGCTACGTTTATATGCGTCGGCTTACATCTCACTTGGTCACACCCTAAGCAAATTAACTTCATTTATACGTCAGCGCCGGATGAAAGTGGACGGTGGGACGGACGGTAGGACGGCCGGTAGGACGGCCGGGCCGGGCGGCCGGACAGTTTTGACGGATCTCTTATTTACAAACGAATAAAACCATTTTTTATGTTGTCGTTGGTTTTGTGTCTCTTGTTTTATTTCAGTTTTTTTCAACTTCCAGTTTAATGAAGTTTTGTTTGATGAGGATATTTTATCATGCAGAAACACTGCATGATAAAATATCCTTTCACAAACCTCTTAATGATGCTGCAATAGGTACGGCACCTATGGCCTGTTTACCAAATCCGGAATTAGTGTCTAAAACATGTATTCCAAAGTTACTGACTACAAACAGTATTCAATCTAAATCCATTATGTTTCAATGCTTGGCTCATATAAAACCACACACTGGGTGAGCAGGTGGGCAAGTAGGATTTGCGAAAGTGCAACCGAATCTATTCGGAGGCATGTGTATGTGTCGCACCGGTCGCATCGCTTGCACGTGTTTTATCACCTGTGCGGAGAACTGGGGGCTAGATTTATATATCAGCTTAACGACACGTGACACCTACGGTTACAAGTGCTTTCAACCCTATTGTAGGTGGATAGGTACAGTTTATATTAATATAAAAAAATAAAAAAAAGAACTGTCTTCCAAAAAAACTCTACAAAGTGAAAAATAACTTTAATTTCGGAAGCGGTCTTTGTTTTTGTATTTTTGTTTTTTGCCACCGACTTCCGCCACGCGACTTTCGCGCCTTCACTAAGAAAAAGGGATAATATAATTAATAATAAGAACGGGCTCCGAAATAAAAATAATATTGATTGCTATCGAACATGTTCACATTTTGAGCGTTCTTCAGTTATTGCAATAGCCTGAACCATAACAAAACTAGATAAAACAACAGAAGTGTCACTCAAGCGTGCGATATCAAGCACTGGGCCATGTTACATGAAATATAATAATAATGAGTGAGTAAGTCACATGCATTTTGGTAAACATGCGCCACAAACCGTTGCAGTTCGTAGTGTAGGCAGGTATGTCAATTTTACAAAAAAAAACACAGAAAACTTGATCTGTATACGTTTGTGAATGATGCATTTATAGTAAAAATTAAAGTATGTAGTACACCAAAAAACATCTAACACCTCTCATTTATCAACTCTCGAATGGACAATATTCCCCAAATACTCCTTTCCCTTTGTTTGGCTTGGAGTGAACCTTTTGAATGTGGTTGTTGTGGCAATTCTATGAAGTTCAAGTATTTAATATCGGTTCCCCGAGCGACGCGGCCGCATTGCAACCATCTCGCCGATGCCCACGGGCCTCGCCAGGAATGCCACTTAATTGCAGATTATATTAAGTGCACTTCTTATTAGATTTTAATTGTAAAAGCTTTTCAGCTAAACTTTAAAAAATATTAACATCTTGGGTGGATTCTTCACGAGACCAGAGGGCTGGTCTATTCTTCGGCCAAAGAATCAGCATTGCCATACAACGTGGCAATGCTGCCAGCCTTTCGGGCACTTTTCCTGATGAAAGCTATGCGGACGAATTTTTTTATGCCTTGTGATTATTCCCTTTTATATATACTTGTACTAGCTGTCCGCCCCGGCTTCGCACGGGTAGCACTAAGTACTTATCTACGGCGCACCTACTCTACCTACCTGCCCTACCTACCCCACCTACCCTACTCACCCTACCTACCCTACCTACCCTACCTACCCTACCTACCCTACCTACCCTACCTACCCTACCTACCCTACCTACCCTACCTACCCTACCTA
This sequence comes from Xanthia togata, assembly GCA_963853775.1. NCBI lineage: Eukaryota > Metazoa > Arthropoda > Insecta > Lepidoptera > Noctuidae > Xanthia > Xanthia togata. The sequence continues at coordinate 886,706 of OY970802.1, read as the reverse complement.
CCCTACCTACCCTACCTACCCTACCTACCCTACCTACCCTACCTACCCTACCTACCCTACCTACCCTACCTACCCTACCTACCCTACCTACCCTACATACCCTACCTACCCTACCTACCCTACCTACCCTACCTACCCTACCTACCCTACCTACCCTACCTACCCTACCTACCCTACCTACCCTACCTACCCTACCTACCCTACCTACCCTACCTACCCTACCTACCCTACCTACCTACTTACTTACCCTACCTACCTACTTACTTACGCTACCTACTTACTTACCCTACATACTTGCTTACCCTACCTACATAATTACCCTACCTACATAACTATCCTAACGGGATAAAAAGTATCCTATGTCCGTCTCCTGGTTCTAAGCTACCTCCCCATCAAAATTTCAGCCGAATCGGTTCAGCCGTTCTTGAGTTATAAATAGTGTAACTAACACGACTTTCTTTTATATACGAGTATATATAGATATATATTATTATTTTAAGTCTGTTCGAGCAGTTACTTAGTCAATAATAATTATAAAATTGGTAGGTACCAAACAATTTTATAAGTTTCTTATTTGACTACTTATTTCTTCTGGCTTTACTTTGTGATGGCATAATATTTTCCCGCGTGTAAAACAACATGATCACAAGTAAAGCGGTCCACGTGAGTTCCGTTAGTTAATTCAATTATTTAATTTATTTCAGACGTGTCCATTTTGTTAGTAACAATGTTCTTATAGACTAGTGTTAATAATACACAGTGATACAAATTATCGAAAGAAATGTAAATACAACAATCACTGCTGCGCCATCCCATGACAAATGGCGCTGCAGTGACTGATGTAACTGCAGTCCAGCCGACTAGCGATCATGTTAAGGATGCTGTTGGCGCTGCCACGTACTCCACGCACCAGGGAAGCGCATCTTTTACGCATAGTAGCGTAAAAGCAGTCTACGTGATGTTCAGCAAACATCCCTGATGCACTACAGAATCGCCGCAGCCCCATCAGCACCCTGAACGCATTATTAAATTGGACTCGGAGAGCACTGAAAGACTTTTGAGTATAGTCGGCCCACAGGCTGCACGTGTAGAATGATGTACAGTAAGACCTGAAAAGTGTAATTTAGACTTCTATCGAACAACGTGCAAACCGGCGTAGGTTTGTGGTTTACCTAATGTAAACTACTCATAAATAAATTTACTAAAAATAAACTACCCATAGTGAATTATCTCACAGTAAGTACCTATATTTTTTGTGCTCATCATTCACAAACTCATCAGTAAGAAATCAAAGAAACTTGTATATTTTCTATTCCATCAATAATTCTCTAGCGTAATCACCTCACGGCAATTCTGAATTTGGTGTAAACACAAAATATCCCGGCGGATATATGAAGAGAATTAGTTTATCTTAAGTCTAGACTTGGTTTGTATCTCTTTAGTGCATACTCAGTTGAGATCTAGTATTATAGTATTTATACAAACACCGGCAAAGAGTTCGACCGTGTCGGTACAAGGACGGTTCATTCATTATTGTATGCCACATTTAATGTTAACACAGAAGGCCAGTCTATAGAGAGAGGTAAACAGTTTTATTGTTATAAAACTTATAAGCTTTTTAAATGTCGAAAGCTGCTGCTCTAACAAACTGACAACCGATTACCAACCTGACCAACCTGACCAACTCGATGACCAACCGCCAACCAGCTGGGAAAGCATAAATATGTCGATTTTGACATTATAGACTGGAAGTTGGTACTTTGGCTGGGCTGAAATTCGGACGTTGACTGAAATTCCATTGAAAACTACCTGTTCTTGTTCGGCGTCGCCTGGATGTATTACCGACTTTTCCGGTTCATACAAACTTTATCCAGAAAATTACGAAGACAACAAAAAAAAAACTGCCATATCGGTCGAGCCGTTCTTTAGCGATGATCTTTCATACATAGACAACAATAAACAGTATTAAGCCTTGGGAAATTTAATGCAATAGATCTATATATGTAGTTCAACATTTTAGAAAAAAGTTCACTTTTGTTTAACTGTGACTGTTAATATTAATGTATTTAAAGTGTAATATTCAAAAATAATTAATTCAATAATAATAATTGTACCTAAGATATTTGCACGCCATGAGATATGGCAGGCATGTCGTGAACCACTCTTATTTAAGATCTTGCATGCATGTATTATTTTAATTCTGTATGTATACACATTTTTGAGCAAAAAACATTTCTTTTTCTTATTCTTATCCTGCTCCTAGGAACCCTTAATTTTAGAAGACAGCTTTTCTCCTTTCTCGACACAAAAATCAAAAACTTCAACGAAATTTCTGACAAACTCTCCAAAATTAATTTACATTTGGCATTCACTCTAATTATATACTGTTTTTTTGGTCCAAATTTCAATTATTTTCTACGATCTCACCTCTATGGAACGTCAAAGTCAAAGTCAAATAATTTATTTCAATTAGACACAAAAAAGGCACTTTTGAACGTCAACATTTATGGAAGCAGTCACACCCAATCAATCTGCCTAGCCTTTTCCCAACTATATTGGGGTCGGCTTCCAGTCTAGCCGGATGCAGCTGAATACCAGTATTTCACATGAAGCGGCTGCCTACCTGACCTCCACAACCCAGTAGCTGGGTAATACGATACCCCTTGGTAAGACTGGTTGTCAGACTTTCGGGCTTCTGACGACCCGTAACGACTGTCAAAGATCCACGAATGACAGCCGGGACCAACGGCTTAACGTGCTTTCCGAGGCACGGAGGAGTCTCGGTATGTAAAGATGGTCACCCATCCACAGACCAACCCCGGTAAGCGTAGCTTAACCTGATGGATCGACCCGTGCGGCAGTTATTACTTAGCCACGAGCTCCTGGAAGCAGTCACACCCCTTGGAAAAAATTTACCAAATGATTCGCAGCACACTAACATCCATTTTAAAGTGGCCTGGGACGACCGAGCGTGGCTGCAAGCTACACTACCCATCCGTGGCCTCGGCGTCCGCAAAATTACCAGTATTAGCTTATCCGCGCTCCTGTCCTCTGTCCGCAGCACTGAAAAGTTGACCAGGAAAATGTTAGCCCCTGCCTGGTTGATTCTGAAGTGCCATGCTTGACCGATGCGGAGAACATCTCTATTTTTTTATGTGTTAATACGTCCACCATACAGCTGAGTGTGCCCTCCGCCACGTTTCAGGCACTATCGTCACCCAACATAGGCACCATTCTGGGTGACATCAGATTCCGGCTCGCTACTTGTCTGTGTCGGGGTGCCGCTTGCGTGGCTCCTGTCGCTGCCAATGCGGTGAAGGTGTCGACTGCATCGTACACCATGGCCTATCCTGCAGTAAGAGCGCAGACCGGATGGCACGGCACGCCAACATCAATGACATCATCCGTCGTGCTCTTGTCACCACTGTGCCAGCTATTTTAAAACCCAATTGCTTGGCACGCGAAGATCGGAAGATACCAGACGGATTGACCGCAATGCCTTGGAAGGTAGGTAGGCCTCTGGTGTGGGATGCATCGTGTGTCAACACCCGTAATAGTGAAACGGGAAGGTCTGGTAACGGAAATGTTGACTACAGCCTGTCTAATAATGACAACAGTCAGACTCAAGTCACAGCGGCCTTTGAAAATTTATTTTCAGATATTCCCATTCAACTAAATCCCTAAACTCATCACTACTGGTTGTTACTAAAACAGAACGTGATGATGTCTTTGCTAAGGGAAAATGTTGTACCATATTACCTGAGAAGAACATATTACCTTTAGAGACATTATTCACACTTTAAATGTAAAAATGACTGGGGTAATTCTGTAGAAGTCTATTATTGACATTGTAACACAGCATCTAGAAATTCTTCGAGATGGCACATACCTTCCGCCTGCCGCCTATCCCTTTTGTTTCTTTAAGAAGTCGGTTAATTTTTAATATACTAGGACGTGTCGGACATATTTTATTTTAATTAGGCTAGGACAGTATAGGGTTTGAAATAAGTCGCGATATTATAGAATATTCGAATTACCTACAATTCTACTCTTCGAGCCATATTAACCTGATGTGCGATCCAATTTTCGATTTGAATGCTAGAACGAGCGAAGCTAACGCGAAAATTTATGATTTTCTTTTGTGATTTAAGAATTTAAAAAGTTTTAAGAATTAGGAGTTATTAGGCTTCAAGAGCGAGCGTAGCAAGCTAGAAAATTTTGGCATATCAATAAAATTTTATTAATCGAAAATGTGCCAATCCAACAGGGGCGCCAAAATTGTAGTAAAAATTAAAAGAAATTGCCTTTGCACATACAGTCGTGCGGGTAACCCGCAATGCAAAATAAAACAAAAAAAATAGACCACAGAGGCGCTCATCGAGTTCCTGCTAGAATTCAACTGACTGTTAAAAGAACAATGACCAAAACGTCCCCACCCTTATAGCACTTTAAAACCTATGTTGATCGGAGGGCCTTAACCATCTTATCATTTTATTGTATGACAGCGACACTGAAATGTCCTTCCGAAAAAAGTTATATCGGTAAGAAGAATAGTGAATTAGTCAAAATTATGATGCCATTTAATGTTTTTTTTCGACATGATGAAGCCTAAAAACTACATTATAATATACATAGAATAATATTGTAATAGACACTGCAAACACAGAGTAATCTATCTATTTGTTTCTATAAAAGTAAAAGGTTTTAATTAGTAATTAAGAAGGTATTTTTATTAAAATCCAAGAAAATGTCGTTCGTTATTTCACGAAAACGATATTAAACAGAATTCTTCATTGAACTTTTTTCTATCTGCTCCGGGAGTTGTATAACGTGCGGGCCAGTCACCATTTTGATTCCAAAGAGTTGTTTGAAAACTCGGAGCGAAGGCCTACATAGAGGCCCTATTTTCCGAGGCCGGTTTTACTCGACATACTTTTGTTCGAATGATTTAGTCGATTATTCTATCCGTCAGGCCTATAAAGTAAAATTATTCACTATACTATTAATTATATATACTTATTAGATAAAAGAGATTTAAACAGCGTGTACCTGCGTGTCCGCAGGGTCACAGTCGTGCTCGAAGTATGTCGAGTTGCTGTGTCCTTAAGGTCACAGCCAGCCTCAACCGGTTTCATCTCACTAAGTTTTAAAAAAAAGTATGTGAAGTCAATACTGATATGGGGGTGCGGGCTGTGACATAGCTGGAACACAGATCTTCAATTATTTTCTTGTTTTTAATGTTCAAAGAACATTAAACGCCAATATAATTTGTGACTGATTCCGGGTTTTTCATGTCGATATAACTTTTTTCGGATGGACATTTCAGATGCACTGTCATACAATAAACTGATACGATGGATATAGCCCTTCGATTAACATAGGTTATAAAGTGCTACAAGGGTGGGGAGTGTGTCCATACATTTTTGAGCATTGTTTTTGACGACCTATAACTACGGCTAATCAGTGATTTCCTCAGTACACCACCCACGGAGAAAGATTATAAGTGCTGCGCGTCTCATTTGCACTGTGCTTGGTGGTGCACTTTTCTGCCACGCTTGAATTTGTTTGTTGTAAAAAGTTTTATTGATTCAAAAACAAGTGTAACAATATTTAGGTATGACACTGGATCCGCTAGTGCGGAGTCATATGAGACATATAAATATTGTAATATAAGAGACTGGATCCTGAGACACAGGGTATCCACTAGGATACCCTGTGTCGCAGGATCCAGTCTCTTTCGCCAGATAACACGAATTATAAAATATAGGTTAACAAATGCACCGGTTTCAGTATAATTAATCAAACTTAGGACTTAAAGGTGACCAAAATGTATGTGTACTCGTATGTGATTAGTGTAATTATGTGAGTGATGAGTGTGAGTGTGAATGTGATGAGTGAATGTATGTCTGTGATGAGTGTATGATATTATTATGATGAATACTTTAATATTTGGAAGATAAAAGATTTTCCGTTTCAGCATAATTAAGCCCAAGCAGCCAATCCTGAACCTGTTCCTTGCGAAGGGGAAGATTTTAGGCTTTTTGTTAACTTTTTCATACAGGTATGTATGGTCCCATACGATACAAAGACTTATTGCCAAATTTAAATTTGCAGCAAACTGTGTTCCACTTAGGATTTCTACGTGTGCGCTGATCTGCTACCACTGTGGCAGGTGATGTTTTATGAATTTTAAGTAGCACTGATAAAATGTAAAGTTGGCGCACCATAAGCACTCTCGTTTCTCGGTATAACATATCAGTGGGATATCGGATTCTGGGAGACCTTAAGGATAGTTATTTGTGCACGTTCCGCAGTAATTAGATAAGTCTTGCCAGCGAAACCCCAAGATATTATGCAGTAACCAAGCACAGATTGACATAAAGCCAGGTAAGTTATCTTGAGTGTGCTCGTATCTTTGTCTCTTTTGAATATGTACAAAAGCTTCCTTACGCGCAAAGTAACCGATTGTATTGGCTTACCCCATGTCAGGTGCTGCTATATGTAAATACCAAGATACTTGATACTGTTGTGCGTGTTATTGAAGGGTCAAGAAATGATATCAAGTTTTGAGATTTAATGAATGTAATTATAGTTTATTAAAAGGTTCACAATACTTGGTTACATTTATTTCCTTAATATATATAACGTGGCAAGGCGAAGGTATGTGAGCGACTGGCGTGCCCGGCGCTGGCGTTCCTTACGATACCAAAAATGCAATTCAGCAAAACGCAACGCCAGGGTCGCTACATCACACCCCCCCTTTCTTAAAAAAATAACATAATTCACAAAAAAAAAATTTTTACAAAAAATACACTGGGCTTACAATTACAATGTTGCGTGCAACACTACACAATAGGTACAGTACACCGGAAATGTTGCTTACTTCTACTTCCTCCTCCCTTGCGGTCTCTTCACATTGAAGAGCCGTCTTTAAAAAATATATATTAGGTTTAGATATGTTTAAGGGTAGCTGTCATAACGTCCGCTCTGCAATATTCAATAACACCACTAGGGCCGGCAGCTTTCGTTATGACAGCGCCAGTGCAATAAATACTTACAAATAATTATAACGATAATACAATCTTGACGGGATACCACAGCTAAATGTAACCGTACATAGTTCGCGTTAACACACAATATAAACCGGCAGATTCCTGCACAATTCACTTTTCGTACCTGTTTACACGTAATTTGCTGCGCTTGCCGGATTACCCATATTTCCGGCCGCTGTTCCAGCCAGTGTCGTCACCTCCTTTTTCAGCCAACCTCTCAGTTGGCCTATGCAGCCTCTTTTTATTGCGTAGCATAACAAAATTCCCAATATTACCGCAATAATGATAAGGATTATCCCAAAATAATTCAGTTTGTGTTCCAATTGTTGTCCAGCTGCTACCTGTGCTTGGGCTATTGAGATGAATTCTTTATTATGAAAATTACCCATGTCTATAAATCTGTGCTCTTTACTTGATTTCGGTAATGTAAATAGTGAATTGTACATGAATCTCTTACACTTGCGATATACTTAAGCTAATTTTGCTAGTCGAGCAAAAATCGCACCGGTTTCTTGATTACTCGGCCTGAGCGCGTGGTTTTATTGATAGGCTGTAGCGAGTTTGGCTCAACCTGCGGTTTTTGTGTTTCACTGTTATTATTGTTCCTTACGCTGTCTGGTATCGTATCCTCACTAATAATATATGCTGGTTTTAATCTATCAATGGACACGGTTGATTGACGATCGTCTTTTTGTATGTCAAACGTCTTATCGTTTCTGCTAATAACTTGGTATGGACCACTATACGACGGTGTCAATGGCTTCCTTACCATGTCATTTCTAATGAATACGTGTGTACAGGTATTTAAATCTTTATGAACGAATATTTTCCGCGAGCCGCTAACCGCTCGTGACTGTGGGCGCATGTCATTAATTATATTTCTCAATTTGCTTACAAATGTCGGTAAATGTCCTACTTGCGGTTTTTCTGTCTCGTGATAAAAATCGCCTGGTAAACGCAACGTGTGTCCTAAAACCATTTCTGCTGAACTTACATTCTGGTCACTTTTGCAAACTGCACGAAGTCCCAACAATACTGTAGGTAATTCGTCAACCCATGACCTATTTTCTAACAGTCTTGCCTTTAGTGCTGCCTTAAGGGAACGATGCATTCTTTCTACCATACCATTACCCTGTGGATGGTATGCTGTCGTACGGATTTTCTTTATGCCTAACATATTCATCAGACTGCTGAATATTTCGCTTTCGAACTGTCTGCCCTGATCGCTGGTTAACGTTTTAGGACAACCAAATCTACATACCCAACCTTCATAGATCGCCTTAGCGACTGTGTCAGCAGTAATGTCCGTAACTGGAATTGCCTCCGGCCAGCGAGTAAATCTATCTATGACGGTGACGCAATATCGATAACCTTCCTGTGCAGTCGGTAGAGGCCCTACTATGTCTACGTGTATGTGTTCAAATCGTTCTGTTATCGGGAATGTACCTAATTTTGAAACGGTGTGTCTATGTACCTTTACTCTCTGACATTGTATGCATGATCTCGCCCATTTAGCGATGTCTTTATTCATGTCCGGCCAAAAATAACGACTTGTGACCATTCTTCGTGTGGCCCTAATACCTGGATGGCTTATGCTATGAACTGAGTTAAAAACTGGCTTTCGGTACTGTAATGGAATGTATGGCCTTACTTGGTTTTTAGTAATATTACAATATATCTTTCTTTTACATAAAGGTGATTGAATTTGTTCTAATACAATGTTGCCTCGTGAACTTGCTAACATGTGTGACATTTGAGCGTCTGTTTCCTGCGCCTGCGCGATTTCGTCGTAATCTATGCTAGTGTTACAAACAATGGACTCTACCCGTGATAGCGCGTCAGCAACCGCATTCTCGTTGCCGGTGACGTATTGCATGTCGCTCGTGAATTCGCTGATGTACAATAACTGCCTTGCGCGCATTGGTGTTTCTCGATCCGTGCCTATTTTTGTAAATGCGTATGTTAACGGCCTATGATCGGTGAAAATGGTTAATTCGCGACCTTCTACCATGTTCCTGAAATGGACGATTGCCAAAAAAACTGCTGTCAGCTCGCGGTCGTATGTGCTGTATTTTTGTTGTGCTGCTGAAAGCCCCTTTGAAAAATATCCTAGCGGTTGCCATTTACCGTTTGTTTCTTGCTGTAAAACTGCGCCTACGCAAGTATTTGATGCGTCACACATTAGTGCTAGTTTGCCTGATTGTCCCGGGTGAGCTAGCGTAATGGCGTTTTTTAGGCTATCCTTGCACTTCTCAAAAGCCGCCAATGCTGTATCGTTCCACTCTATTTTAGACTTATCTTTCTTTTTGGCGCCGTGCAAATATTTATTTAACTCCGCCTGGCTTTCGACCGCGTGTTTTATATGGGACCTGTAAAAGTTTACCATACCTAGGAATCGACGCAATTGTTCGATTGTTTCCGGTCGCGGATAATTTTGTATGGCCTCGACCTTATTTTCTAGTGGCTTTATTCCGTTTCTATTTACGTTGTAGCCTAAAAATTCTATTTCCTTTTTCCCTAACTCGCATTTTGCTAAATTTATTGTTATGCCATCCATACTGATCGAATCTACTGAAAATTAGTTTTAAATGTTTTTTGAAAAGCTGGTCGTTGGTGCTGGCTATTACAAGGTCATCGATGTAACAGAATAAATACGAGCTTTCCTGGCCGTCCTTGAGATATTCTATATTTTGCAACACTGTGTTATTCATAAATCTTTGGAACGTTTGTGCTGCGTTTCGCAAACCAAACGACATCCGTGGAAACTCGAAAAGCCCGAAAGGAGTTATAATTGCTGTTTTTTCGATATCCTGTGGTGCTATACTAATGTTATGGTAGGCCCGGTTGATATCTATTTTTCCGAAAATTGTCTTACCTGCTAGTCCATACGTGAAATCCTGTATCCTCGGTATGGGGTACCTGTCTGGCTTCGTGATCGCGTTGAGTGCACGATAGTCACCACAGGGTCTGATCTGCCCATCCTTCTTCGGCACGACGTGTAGAGCGCTCGCCCAATACCAACAAACACACGCGCTTGGTCGCTACAATACTATTCACATGTGCAAAAACGGGGTAGCTGCTGCAGCCCCCTATACTGTAATTGCACTGGTGGGATTTGAGCGCAAGTTGTTTAGGGGCAGCTGTTTATATGCTTACAGAAAAATGAACTACCTTGGTTTTTTGAACATAAAGGGTGAGCAGATTGTGTTGCAGCCAACTGGTAACCTAGCCTCTGTGGCACTATAGGTTCGAGCGTACGCAGAAATTTTTGCGTTGTCCAAATTGAGTGAGCATAGACCATCAACGAACAGGAGAAACAAGGTGGGACCTTGGGACTTAAATTTCTAAATTTATGTCTGTAATTTGTATGGTGTACAATAAGGAGTATTCTTGGGGCACTCCAAAATCTAATTTCACAAACCTTTGCGAAAGTACATTTTTGAGTGCCCCAAGAATACTCTCTGGAAGTTACCCAGGCAAACCCTCTGCTTACGATCGTACAGATAGGATGTAAACCATTCCAATGCAATGCCCTTGATACCTAAGCGTTCCATCTTCTTGATCAGTATGGGCCTTGACACGGTATCAAAGACCTTGGCAAGATCAAGGAAGAATCGCACACTTTTTGCCTTTGTCAAGGTTATCACATGAACCTAATACCAACTTCGAGACTGCATCCTCCGTTGATCTGCCATTCCGAAAGCCATACTGGTTGGCCGATAGCAGTTGCTTCTTTTCCAAATACGCCAATAGTCTCTTGTTTACCAACTTCTCCAGAATTTTGGACAAAGACGTAAGAAAGGATATAGGCCTGTAATTAGATGGGACTGATGCGTCTCCACCTTTATAGATCGGGCAGATATTCGCTCTTTTCAACTGGACTGTTACCACTCTTGACGACATGCTCAGATTGCATATGTGTGAGATGGTACCAGCTAGACAATGTTGACCCAGTTTAAAAACACGATTCGGAAAACCATCCCAGCTAGGAGCAGAATCATTTTTAAGGTTGCCTATATGATAGAAATAACTTCTGCTTCGTCGGTTGGAGTCATGAAGAAGGAGTGTGACAGAGAAGGATCAGTATTATCCAGCGTAAGTGCTAAATTTGCTACTTCTATCTCTGTTTTGTTTAGTTGAGTGAAGGACTGACTGCTCGGCAAGTTGTTCTCCCGCTTCAGCAAAAAAAGTATTGGCCATATTCAGCGAGACTACCGGATCTGGATTTGCGTTGAGTAAAGTTAAACTGTTGGTTTGTTTTTTTTTTGTAAAGTTAGATATAGTTTTAATTGCTGCCCAGGTACTTTTGCTATCTGCTTTAGAACTGTCCAAGAGGCTTTTATCATAGACTGACTGTGTCCAACAAATCACGGCTATCGAAATATATAGGGTGCAACTAGTACACAATATAATAAGTTATATTATGGGGCGTTGCTGTGTATTAGGATGTATGAATCGCACAGAGTGCAAAAATGAAGAGATTTCCTTTCATCGGTAAGAGAGCTTGTTTTTTTGCAATGTTATTAAACTATCAAAATAGTTGTAGTAAATAGTATTATATAGAAATAGTTAATTAAACCTAAAAATCGTGATTTCTACCCGTTATTTTCTGACCCGGAGCGAGATAGAAGCCTTTTGTTATTATTTTCTCGTATTACCCGACTACATTAGACAGTACCAGTTGTCAATAGTGACCGCCATAGTTAAATGCATCTTCTTAAATTACTTGGCATACCACCGATCCAGTGCCCGGCAAGATTATATACATAAATAAACAGTCCTCACTACTATTACCTACCTACTAATAATATTAATCACTTCTGGACAGGACAACCCGGTTAAGCAGCCGTCAACCTCTTAGGATGACATGCTAGATGCCCTTCATAAAAAAAATGGTTCTTTGCTGAGTAATCAGATTGGAAATACCGACTAGATCTAGATTTAAACACAATTTATATTTGACTTGCAAGTGTTTTATTCAAATTTACAACAAAAAAAACATTTTAATATAATATGTATATTTTATTTATTTTCAAAATGTAATTTCTAACAGAAATAAACAATTTATTTAAACGAATTTTCATGAAGTCGTTTTGACTGCTTTTTCACCCATCAATATCGGTAAAAGAACAATGGCAGGTCTCCATACTAAGAATTGTCTGGGATCAAATTGAAGCGTCTCGTAATGAAAAATATGTTAAAAGATATGGCGTTAGCTGCAGAATCTATAAATGAGACTATTTTCATTTGGAAAAGCCGGAAAAATAAGGTTTCGGTGTTTGAATTTTTAGGTGATGGATGAACGTCAAACAACAATTATCTATAAAAAATCACAGATTGAAATTAAATCATAAAGAAATGTATAATGTGGTGTAGTCTAAGTGAGAATAAGAGTATTTACAGATAAAATGAGAAAAACCTCAATAAATTCTAACCTACTCAATTGTATGTTTACGAAAGATGGGCGCGTATTTAAAAAAAAATACACTTGCCCCGTAAACACTAAAACTGAGGGTTATAATATCTAATGTTAGGGCAAATAAAAAAAAAATTGTTAAACATATTTATTATATTCCTCATCCTCATCTCGTAAAACCAGGAAAACCTGCTGGTGCTGAGATATATGTTCTTGATGTCTCGCCCATCCTAGATACCACACTAAGATCATACCTAGTGTGTGCGCAGCAGCCTACAGTGCGCCGGCCAACTAAACAACTACAGATATATTCATCTATACCGGTTCTGCCAGGAATATTATTTTCGCAGTGTGTTCACGCATTTATTGCAGTTCACACATAAAATGCGCGTGCGACGATGACCGTAATCTGCCATTATGATTTTTCCGGATTTAAACAATAATCGAATTCACTGGGCACAATCGGAGCACAGAAAGATTAGCTTATGGTCACGCAAAAGCAATATCGGAGTCCTAAGGGCACGCACTAGTCACACAGGGCAGTATCAATAAGTCCATAAACAGTCCAGGTCGGGTAAAAATAAATAGAAAGCCAAATATAAACACAAAACACAACCGAGATGAAAAACGCGGAAGGATTCTGTAGCGTCTTGACAGACAACCACAGACAACATCAACATCACTGTCAAAGACAAAAATAGTGCTGCACGTTTCGATTCAGTTTTCTGTAAGAATCGATACAACACTGAAACGATCCTGTGATATTTTGATTAATTATTAATTAGATTTAAAGGTAGAATCATTTCTTCAAAGATATCAGTTGATTAAAGACGAAAGAATAGTGCATTTCAATAATTATGTTAAAAACAAAACCGACTACGTGGGTCCATCGATCGGTCGATTATATCGATCATTCGTTTAATTATTGATACAGGTATATTGCATTCTTACTATTTGCACTCACACCACTATTTTAATGGTAACATTTCGAATGTACCTAATTCGAACATCATTTGATAAGCTTTTAAAAACATAAAATAACTCCGGCCTTTACGAGAATGAGTGAATAATTGAAAAAATTGTTTTAGATAATTCAAAAGTAACTATAGTGACTGAATTTACGAAAAATTAAGTACCTAGCTAATGAAAATGGCTGGAAGGTAGGTTTAGTTTAGGTTAGAACTTTGACCAGGGTCCGTTTAGGCACAAGAGAATGTAATGTTTTGGAAATGTGGTGTTTTACAGCGAACTAACCTCAACAATCAAACTAAATAATAATTGACAGTGACTCAGAGACAGTGACAATGAAATAAAAAAATCAATCAATGTTTGTATAAGGTTCATATTCGGTTTGCGCAAATATGACCATGTTTCCGAATTTCGTGTGAAGCTCAAGTGGTTACCAATTCGCCTTCGCCGGAATGTTCATATTCTTTCCCTTTTGTATAATGTGCTTTTTTTCCCTTCCACCCCTCTCTATCTCAAGAAACGTTTCCAGTTTCTTTGCAACTCCCACACGAAATTTTAAGGTCATCAGATAACTTGAAGCTTAAAATGCCTATGCATTCCACAACTTTCCTCGACAAGTCTTTTACTGTCCAGGCCGCTCGTTTGTGGAATGCATTGCCAGTTCAAATTAAACGCGCGCAATCATTACCAATATTTAAGAGACTCGTGACAGACATTACCTGTCGTTGTGATCTTGTTCTCGTAACTGTAATTATCTATAGTCTTCATTTATTTTTGTTGTTTATATATTTAGAAAGTATGTAGGTATGTATTTATGTATCTATTAATTAGGATATGTATATATCTGTGTATCTATTCTAGTATATTGTATAGTTTTTATTTGCACCAACGACAGCCCCATTTTATGTCCAGGCAAATCACTGTCCATTCCAAGGTTGCCTGGAAGAGATCGCGGAAAGCGATAAGGCCGCCCATTGTATATTTTGTAGTGTTAATTTTGTTTTTTTTTGTTATGTTTTTTTGTGGTGTACAATAAAGTATATATAAATATAAATAAATAAATAAATGCAATGCTTACGGCACTTTAGCCGGGCCGAGGCAGCGCCACTATCATGCCGCTAGCGGCACTCTGTCCCTATAACAATAAAAGCAGTTGCAGATAGGAGGCAAAATGAATTTATCGATCGCAAAGCACTCTCTAATGCTTCGCATTATGAGTAAGGCAAAAAAATATATATAAAAAATCGAATTGATAACCTCCTCCTTTTAGAAGTCGGTTAAAAATCTAATTTTAATTAAACTAAACCTATATTTTGCTCCAAATCAATCTCTGTCTACCTTTAGTTCCGGAAATGTGCACGAACAAACAAACTGACAGATAGACGGAAAATAATTTTATAATCTTCTTTAGTTACACCCTTTCTATTTTAATTTTATTACTTTTCTTCAATGTACAGACACACCAGATTCTACTGGTATTGAGATGTAGATAGATAGATTGCTCGAATCGTATATAATATCGTTAGTTTCAGTCCAGGCCTGGATTGAAACTACGAAAGCTCATTCTCCATGAGCCGGACTTGTCTGGATTTTGACAAGATTTTGGCAAGATTTATACTGGAACCTGGAAGTTGCCTGGACTGTGACTGGAATTAGACTGAAAGTTCCCTGGACTTGAGTGGAATTTGACTGGGAATCTCCTTGACTTTGATTTAGCTTTCAGGTGAAAAATTTCCGATGATAATGGTCATGGAATCGACCTTCTGTACCTGCCCATATTACGACTTAAACAAGTGAATGAGACCAGTTTTTGTTCGCACGCCTATGAGGCGTAAAAAGTGAGAGTCGTTGTGACGTGCGGTGAGGCGCCGGACGTCGGCGGTCAGTGGGTTGAGAGTCCGGACTCGACGCACTCGCTGGTTTGAGGTTTCAGGGTTAATTACTGTTTATCCTCGTTGAATTTGAATCATTCCGATACAAGATGATGGTACTTAATGTTTGTCATTAAAATGTTGCTTCCTGGTTGTAGGCTGAATTTTATTTTGGCCCATCCTCCTTTTACTTTTAGCTGTTGGCTTTGGGCCGGGTTTGGATCCTACAATATCTGCATATTACAAACTAAACAAAATAATAAGCAGACCTCTGGGAAAAAAAACCCTCAATATTTTTTCAATGTACGATTATAGTGTCAGTGTACCGAATACTCTCAACATAAATTCCTCGCTTCATCATGATTTTCAATAAGGTTCGTTCCCTCAATAACCGATACGAGTTGGTGGACTTGCCTGCGAGCAACGTCGAAGGCCCCTGAGAGTCCGGACCTGTTTAGCATTGTTAGCAGTCGAGCGTTACCCCCGGGATCAGCTCGTAAAGCGCAAGGGACTCTATCGACTATAAAATTCTGCTCGGCCAGCGATGGAATACATTATCTCTCCGATTTCATAGTGCCCTAGTACCTGACAGGTTTATGAATGCAAGTTATTCTAGTTTTTAGCACTATTTTCTATACTTACTTACCCAGAGTGAGACAACCTAAACAATATATACCTACCTACGTGAGTACTATATGAAGGTATCGTTGGCTGTGTATTAAATATTCATGTTCTTATTGCTGGATGAGTTTCAGAATCACGTTCACAAATTCCCTCTGACTACTCGCAATTTGTTTATTTCGAACATGGATTTTCTGTATTTTCCATTAGCTTCTTGTTTGTTTTCTTTACATCATTATAAATAAACTATAATAATATCTCCGTGTGTACGCGTGGGTCAGTAATAAAATATGATATCCTCCTAATATATTAGGTATTAATGTGAAAGTTAGTATGTTTGTGTGTTTGCATGTTTGTTACTCAATCACGCAAACACGGCTGAAAGGATTTGGATGAAATTTGGCACACGGGTAGACCATGACCTGGATAAGGACAAAGGGTACTTTTCATCCCGATATTCCCACGGGATCGAGACTTACGCGGGTGAAACCGTGGGGCGCACCTAGTAAACTATAAATTTGATATCATTAGTTTAATTTCGATATACTAAATGTGCGGATTGACGTGAGCGGAGCGCTTGCCAAATCCATAAAAGTGTTGGTTACGGCTCGTCGTCGGTCGAAATCCGGCGCTTCCAGTAATGGCTGCAACCGTATCCGGCGCCGCAACCGAAGCCGACCCATTAGGCTCGTATGGCGGCTGAGCCGGGCTTCCGCGCCACTCCTGCGCATGACGTAAGGCACACAGTCGGAGCGGTTCACGCCAACAATATTTTAATATTAAAACATTATAAATCTGCAAAAGAACGGTAACCGAGTTGTCAGCAGCAGGTTGCGGTAAACAAAGCTAGGTAGATCGATTGAAAATGCGATTACGGATTTTATGGAAAACATATTTCAATTTATTCTCACACAAAATATCATAAACAAGCTGCTTCTAATGTGTTCGTAGATAATTGATTCATCTGTCGAATACGTTGTTTATTTAACGCATTGTTGTTGTTTGGTGAGAAATATTTATCTGTATTGTGAAAAACTGAATTTAATTTTTAACCACATAGATAATTTGTTTATCAATTTAATTCAGTTGTTTACACACATTGCAACTAATTATTTATTAACAGGGCGAGCCGCTCGCTTGCGTCTGTGTGCGGATTCGTGCGGATCTCGGCGACTGCATCTCCTGCATTGTTTACGAGCCGCTGCTCCGGCCGAGGCGGTAATCCGTGCGGATCAGGGTTGCCAACCGTACGAGGTTCCTCGTACAAATACGAGATTTGTGGTCTTCCGTACGAGGTACGAGGACACTATCAACCTCGTACATTTATGTACGAGATATTGATAATATAGCCATACGAATATTTTGCATCACCATTATATAATAGTAAAGAGTAGTGCCATCTATCAGAACTTGTTGAAACTTCTTACACCAAAAATTTAATTGCCGCATTTACGCGATGATTGTCCATGGTAGCTATCCCGTCAACCGGGGAAATCCCCGACTAGTAAAACATTTCGTTCTTCGCATTAGTCGTCTCTGGCACACATTGCGCAAATTTCTACTTCCTCTGTTCCCCATTCGTTGCATTGTCAGGTCATTAATTAATGTGTCGAATTCAGAATATATAATGAAGGTAGTTTACAATGGACGAAACAACGAAAATACTAGGTATTTAACAATAAAATTCTTCTTTTTTACAAAAACTTCAATTAGCTACACGTACTAACGTAGTACAACTAAACACGCGTGTTTAGTTGTACTACGTAACTTCCAGTCGTTTGCTGCAGTGGAGCCTCACAAAATACTGAAACCATCACAGACAAGATGGCTTTCCTTATTATCAGTGGTTGAAAAGATATTAGAGCAATGGGAGGCCCTACTTAGTAGAAAGATCATTGAGTAAAAAGTTCTAAATCCAGTAGTTATGTGTATGATCCAGTAGTTATGTGTATGATCCAGTATATATGCCCTAATTTTGGTTTTAGCACGTTTTAAATGCATAATAAATGTACGAGGTTTGAAAGTCAAAATACGAGATTTTTAGCTGCTTATGTACGAGGGAATTTGTTTTACGGTTGGCAACCCTGGTGCGGATCCAGCGGATCCGTTCGGATCAGAGTAACCGAGCGAACCGATTCGGACTGACGCGGATGAAACTGCGTATATTCGATTACGGACGTTATTTATCGCGGCTTTGAAAGCCGTGAGAGAATTTATAAGCGCAAATTATGTATAGCTTTGTGCGAAGCTTCTGAAGATACCTCCTCGTATTTATACGACTACAATAATAACTAGAACTGGTAAAATCACTTACACGTGTACAAATAATTTATTTCGACGAAAGTTATTCGCATTATTAGGTAGGTACTTTGTATGTATGAACTACTAAGAAATGGAGCGTTTATTGTTTGCCGGACGATGTTCTGCGAATCATTGCGATACACGGACACAATAACGTCGCAGGTGTACTTAAGTAATTCGACGCGTGCGATTAGTGTCTACTTGCTTACGATTGAGTACCTCTACTTAATTATTATAATTTTCTTCAAGTACGTAAAAATTAAAATACTACTTAGTTATTATTTAAATTTTTGTGAATGTGAAAAAATTATAAAAATATCCACATAGTCTTATGTGGATATTTTTTTTATTTTCTTTTCTTTCTCAGTTAATTTAAATGATGGTCTGGCAGTTTGAGTTGTTTATGCGGCCTACCCAAATGTCCTTTCTGTGGTATTGTTCGTCGAGTTGAGCTCCTTCAGTTCTGAGTTGAGCTTCACAATTACTGACAAATGCTTGCACTGACAGGACAGGTCCACTCAAATCAGTGTGGTTCTTTTCTCAAAAGACCATTTCAGACACTAATCTACATGGTCCTAATATGGCCTGACCAAGATTATGTCTGGACTTTAAAAGAGACTGTGGAACTGTGTGTGACTGTGAAAAAACTCAGAGGGAGTTTGTTTCGGCCTTTCTTCTCAGAGTAGTCAGATAAGAAACGCCGAACTCATCTAGCAATTTTTTTTTTTTTTTTTATTATATTGTGTGAAACTGATTCTAATATCCCATTTACAGAATATACAATTTCACTTTATTTCATTTCAATGTTACTTGCTTGAAATAATAATAAGTAGGTAATTAATTTATAAGTGATTGTAACTCAAGAATCTTTTATCTCGGCAAGGGCAGATTTTTTTTGCAACCATACTTGGTCATCGTGATGTATCATTGATCATGAAGAATCCTTCCCCGTATTTATTCAATTATTTAAGGTATACATTGCTTAGATAACAAATAAACTCACGACCGACCGCAATGTCTCAGTAGGTAACTAGGTGCGTCGTAAACCCATTCCCACAGAGATACAGATCTACATCTACACAGTTACCGAGCGGTGGCGGTACTCCTAACAGGCTGATTGATGGCGTGCCTGCGAGGCGTCGCTGTGAGGAACGAGGCGCTTCGCGTGGGCGTGAGCTCGAGACGCGAGGCACAAGGCCGAGGTCGATCAACATCGATCGCTTCGATAAGAATCTGCAAGTAACCTTAATATTGTTTAAAATTTGTCGCGTGCTTCCTGTTTTCTTATGGTTATGGGTAGATTTAAGAAAAACAGGAAGAATTTGTCGGTTTTCCTGTGTATTGTAAATATCACATAGGTACCATAGAAGAAGTTCATATTTATGCACCGTAAGGACTATTTCTGCTTGCAGCACTCGGCTCTATAGAACCGGGGCGGTGACAGATGTGGTCATCATGTTCACGGGATTTTGTTTTCAAACTGCTTTTATAGGTATATGAAATTCTTCGATAGTACATGCTTTGAATATTCACATAGTTGTTGATGAAGAGTGATCTTTAGTCAGGGGTGGCGGATTCCAAACTTGGCAAAAGTAAGTTTGGCGGAGGGGGGTGAACATGCACAGCTGACCCCTCAGCAAGAATGACAGATAAAGAGAATTACATTAAAAAATCAATAAATTATCTATATCTCTTCTTGTCGAATGGTCCAGATTAGGTCATCTCGAAGTTAGTGGCGTGAGTAATAAGTTTATTTCTATTTGCTCCATCGTAACTTGAATGATCTCAATCTATAATACTGCGCCATATAAATCTAGATTACTTAGAGCAAACACTAGCAGTAACGGTAACACAAACGCCTAACATTTTCTTAGTACAGTCGGCATATAAAATCAATTACTTGATGATTTGTTTAGTCCACACTGCGTGTTACCGACGACGGCTCGTACAAATAACTAACAATTAGCGACGGCTCGTAGTCCGGAAGTGCGACGTGGTCTATTAACTATGTGGGCGCCGGCGAGCTGGTGACCCGGCAACCAGCGGCGGATGGTCGCGGTCACGGCGAGTGACCGCGTGTCAAGATCAAAGGTAAGAGTTCGTAGCTACTGTGTAGACGAGTTGGTAAACAAAAGGTGAAAGTTGGCTTTTGTAGTGGTGACAAAGAGTTGGATTGATTTAGTTAATATTAAGATTGTTCTATTACACTGTCCAAATCTTGTTCAAATTCAATAAGACAGTACAAATATAATTATTTTCTATAACTGTAGAAATAGATAATTAGGTAGGTACTCTTAAATAGCTCTCTCTCTAAATCAATTTTTGATTCTTAGTCGATTTGTACTTTGATTTGTTCGTTCACTGTTTGTACCACCTTTATTCTGCGTACATAAATAACTAAAGCTATTATAATCTAAAAATAGACGTGTGTAACAAGCGAACACAGAGTTATTTGAAAATTGTCTTGAAAATTACAAAAGTGCCTGCAATACAAAATGTCACGATCACGAACAAATGTGTCAATGATTTAGTAGGTAGTTGATAGAAACGGACTCACGACGCGGCGCGGAATTTGATATAATGTTCGTATCTACGAAAGTTCACGAAGTGCCGTCGAAGCACTCACATAGGTACCTATAACTTCTTTACTGAAGGTGTATTTTTCTTAAAACGACAATGTGTAAGCACCCTTATACCACGATGGTTAGTAGGTACTTACAACCCAATGGCTTTAAGAACTTACGACCCGATGGTAAGTACATTGTTATCATAAAACTTAAACACACCACTTCCGATAAATACTTAATAATTTTGGCAAAATAAGGTTTATTTTCTGACGGGTTGCCTAAAAATCCAAGAATGTGAAATATTTGCTAAAAACTCATGACTTAAGTAAAGCCACCTTGAAACTAATTGAAATGTGCTGTTCGTAACGATTACCGGAACACGTAAACTGTAGACTAGATACAATAAATCTTAGTTTACACCGAGTTTGTACATTTGTGGTTTAGGAGTTAACCAAATTGCGACAAAATAAATTATGAACCGTAACGGATGTTAAGTTCTCATCGTTAGATTGTTAACAATGATAATAGAATAGAATAGAATAGAATTACTTTATTTCGGACACAATTATCCATATGGTGTTAGTAACATACACATAATGAAAATATGTAGTAGGTATACTTTAGTAAATAATATTTACTGCTGAAATTGCAAATAACTGTGACAACCAGTCTTTAATTTGAATGGTAACCATTCGACTCAACAAAAAGGTATTATAAAAGTTTATTTTTAACCGACTTCAATAAAGCAGGAGGTTCCCAGTTCATCGTTTTTTTTTTTTTTGTTATCTGTATTACATGTCCAGTCCGACTATAGGAGCAGAACTCGAAACATATCCTTCTGCAGCGAGGTGAGACACAGAGACGTTATCCCTACGAAATTCTTCACCGTTGCTGGGAGGATGTTTTCAAGGTTCTGGACTGGATAGGGCATGTCATCAACATCAATGTCGAGTACATCACTCACCTTCGGTTGGGCGACAATATAGTAGTCATGTCTGAGACTATCAATAGAAGACCTCAGTACAATGCTCGATTACCTCAGTCGAGCTTACGAAAGAGTGGGTCTTAAAATAACACCCTCTCTCATGAAGATCGGAGACGCTACACTCGAAGAAGACGTGTCGTGACGTGACGTGTCGAAGTGGACGAGTCTGTTCACCTAGGACAAACTGTCCACTTAAATAGGTCCAACTTCTTCTTCTTCTCGTACCACATACCGTAGTGTCTCAAGACAAAAGTCTTGACGTGATCAAATCAGAAATGAAGATGAGGAGAACCAAGGTAACCGACGCACAAAGGTAGATTTCGACGATTTAGGCGGCCAAAAGTCATTTTTTCAAAGTCAATTTAGCCGTAAAACTTTGATCGGTACCGTTAGAAGACACTTCCAGGAATCTATCCCCACTATCCCCACCCTTGGGCCATGTGCCATGAATTATTTACAGGTAGTCGAAACTTGACCTCCGTTCCCGGTGTACGTTACAGTTCTCGACGCTCTCTGTGCAACTTCTCTTACAAAGTCAATATTTTTTTTGTGAAGGTAATACCTTAGTGAAAATGATGGATTCGCATAATTCAGGTATGAATCTTTAAAACTTTAAATAATAATGCTGTTTTATTACAGATTGTCATATTTTTTTTTCACTTGTTAGGCAAGATGTTTTTTGTACAAATTTATCATTGATTTTCGATTTCTCAAGAGTTTTAACTATACTTCAGGGTCCGTCCCACCTGTTTTTTTCTCTTTTACGGTATAAACAGGGTCTTAGCATTAAAGTTTAAAAAAAAAAATCCGCGAGAAACCGCAAATCTCAGAAAAACCCTTAATCAAAGATTTTTTGTAAAAAAACAAGTTTTTTTTTTTTTTTTCTGTTGCTTTGTAAAATATAGTTTTCTTTGTTTTAGGGTCATCAAATACCTATGGCGTGAAGGTAGTGACGAAAAAATATTTACTTGACCTAATGTAGGGACAAAACTTACCTTCTTTTGATGAGAAATTGGATTATTTAGAGAATTACTTGCTGGTAAGCATAAATTTTCATACGTTAGATCGCAAATGAAACAAAGATGATTGAAAGCACATAAAAATAAAGAGTTTTTCGAAAAAAAAAATAGTTCTTGGTTAGGTGGAACCTTTGAGATTCCGATTGAAACGACTCATCGCCAGGGTCGTCCAAGTAAATCGTTTGCCGATTCGAGTGAGCGAAGCAAGGGAAGGAAAACAGAAGAAATACGTTCTTCTGTGGACCCTGAAGTAATAGGCCATGCTGTGCAAGTACTTTTACAATCAGATGGAAAAAGAAACGCGTCCAAAGTCCTGAAGGACATAACCAATTCGCCAACAAAAGCCAGTCAATACAAAAAGGCTTATTCTAAGGTTGATGAAGCTATCCCTCCGTCTCCGTTGACTCCCTTCGAAGCACTTAAGATGTTTGTTGAGGCTGATCTCACACGTAGACAATATGAAATAATAAGAGCAACAAACAAAAGACATTTCCCTTGTTATGACCTTTTGTTGAAAGCGAAGCAAGAGTGTTACCCGCCGAAATCGGCTTTACGGTCAGAAGAAGCAGCAGAGGCACGCAACAAACACTCTCGCACCTACAGGCTTGATTACGTGAGAAAGTTTTCGCGCGAAAAGTGCAACTTAGATATTTTTCATAGATTATTTTTATCATCAGATCCATTGTTAAGTAGTTTGAGGCCAATCAGGAAAACCTCACATAAATCTTTTTTAAGCGAAACTATTGCAATGTTGTTGCCTGCGGATCCAAATGAGACCGAAAATGAAATATAGGACTCCGACACATCTTTTTTTTTAAGATTAATAACTTTTATAAAATGTATTTTTATGATATACATTTGGAATAAAATTATTTTGTAAATATCAAATGTCTTTTATTTTTTTTCATATAAGTATACTTATTTAGATTTTTTTTACTTATATACGTAAATATATATATTTTTTTTTTTTTTTTTTTTTATACAGTTAAAAGTCTCAAAGGGCCTCTACATGTTGGACCCATGTCCCCATGCAAGCCTCTCAAAGGACCGGGCATCGTCCCGTGAATTAGTCCGCTGAGACAACATAATAATATAATTTTTTATTAAAATCTTAATATTTATATATATTTTTAGTAAATAATATATTTAAACATTTTTTTTTTTACTCAATACAGTGTTTCATTTTATAATAACCTCTTTTAATTACTAAAACCCCATTTAAAAGCTGTTAACACAGTAAAATGTTTTTGGCCGCCTAAATTCGCGAAATCTACCTATGTGCGACGTAGCCTGAAGGTGGCAGTGGGCAGCACATTGCTCGCAGAACAGATGGCCGATGGCGCCGAAAGGTTCTCGAGTGGTGACCGCGTACTGGAAGACGTAGCGATGGAAGGCTTCCCACAAGGTGCCGGTCGAAGTGACGGTACTTGGAGGAGACCTATGTCCAGCAGTAGACTTCTTTCGTCTGAAATGACAGACAGAGACTGTTAGTACTACAAAGCTGTAATTTGGCATGGGTATACATATTACTCACGCCGAAACAGTGGTAAAATAAAATCATGTTTTTTTATGTTATATACCTCCCATATCCCCTATACGTAAATTGGGAACGTTTTATATTGGATTCTGGGATACGTTTGCAAAATGTTAAGCTTTTAAAGTGCTAATTTTTGTTAGAGTCAAGTGTCCCCCGCATGCAGCTAAGGTTGCATGCAGCAGGTTGATTTAGATTACTCATGTGAAAATATTCATGGCAGTAGTATATGTATACAGGGTGGATTTTTAGGATGGGGCAGTAAGGGCAGGCTACCTGAACCGTTGTAGCTACAGGAAAACGGTCTTAGTAGACTGTCCTTAACTTTTTGAGACATTTTGATCTTTGTTCACAGATTTTGAAAAAAATTACCTGTAATCTCCGAAGGGTTAGGCAGAGGTGTAGGTGAAATTTAGAGACATATTTAGCTTTAGATGTAAAAAAAGTATTTGGAAACTTTCCAAAATGCCTAGGTATTTCACACCTAAAACGGCTAAAACATAAAAATAACAATTCGTTGTTATTTTTGTAGTTCGGCCACATTTCATAGGTATTTCCATACAGTAATATTGCCGAATAGTGGAGCAGTGGTGGCCCAGTGGCAGCGGACCCGACTTACGAGTTACACGACGTGGGTTCGAACCCAGGCAGGCACTTTACTTTGTGTAAATTATTTCATCACCACTGCTCTCAAAACGGTGAAGGAAAACATCGTGAGGAAACCGGCAACCGGAATTTTTGGTTCTAGGACATCTAGAACCAAAAATTCGAAGACATGACGTGTTTTCTACCCTACCAACCCGCACTGGGCCCGCGTGGTAGTTTACAGCCCACTCTCGCTCGAAGAGAGGAGGCCTGTGTCCCAGCAGTAGAAACAATATAGTCTAATTATGTTCTGTATATTGTTCTGTATATTGTTCTGTATATTGTTCTGTATATTGTTATGTATATTGTTCTGTATATTGTTCTGTATATTGTTATGTATATTGCCAAATTAATCGAACTATCGAAATATTTGACAGCTATTGGCGACGTCGACCAATTTCAGAATAAACGCTCATAATTTTACTGTATTTTGTTATTTGTTTTTAAGTATTCAGTATTTGGCCGAATAGTAGTAACCGAATATTCGTTGGAACTCTAATCGAGACCTGTCTATTCAACTCAGCATATAAAACTTTCAGAAACTTACACGATCTGAATCATTGTTTGTTTCATTACAAACGAACTTATTCAAAGAATTGCTCACACACCTAAAGCAAATGATTGATTTCATTGTAACATTCATTTACCGACTGGGATGGACCTGTTAATAAAATATGGCCAAATGAATGATGTTCCATTAGTGCCCATGTGCTAATAAGATTTCATTTGTATTACTTACTGGATTTACGTCTAACAGCTAATGATTAATGTCTAACGCCGTCTGAAGTTTGTTCAATAAATGTACGATAAAAATAATGGCAAAGATATTATATCATTAATCAATGTGTCTCCTGCCCCGTTCTTCCTACTAAATAAATTATATTACAGCAGACTAATATCTAAAAAAATATGCTGTGATATCCTTCAAGATGTAGCCGGACAGTTAATGTCATGGATTTATAACATTTTTATTTCGACACTTAAGCGCCAGCCCTAATAACTTAGAGAAAGTATTTTGACCCTTACTTCTTCTGTTTTAAAGACGGGTGTTGTTTGTTTGGTTTGCATGAGAAAGAAACGGATTGTGGCAGTAATCAAGGATCATTAATCGCGTTTACGTCGAAGGGACGCGCGTGCGACGATATGCGAGCGGTCGTTCACTTCTTTAACAAATGGCTGGGAGATTGATTCTGATGAATTGGCTCTGATTTTCCGAATAAAGGAACAATTATTATTCATGAACTTAATAAAATTCGAAATAATACAGGAGATGGTCTGTTTTTTCACCATACATTCAAAGTGTTCCTAATTTATTCTGAATTATATGCGTACAGGCACTTTGCTTTGGTTACAAAAGACGACCACAGAGAAATACCGTCTTTGATGAATAGTACTATTTTAACAAAATACATAATTCCAGTATCGGCAAGAATTTGTCGAAATATATTTCAGTATCGTCTGAAAGATGTGGAAATAATATGATATTTCATATTATTTCCACATCTTCAGACATAAATTACCCTTGCTACGCTTACATAAACTTGATCGAAATAATCAATGTATTGGCGTACTAAGTAATCAGTCGGTGCAGCAATGGTGTGCAACTCTGTTGTAATTCAATTACCTACTTATTATAATTATAAATTATATACTTGGCCAGGAATAACTTCCGTTTGTTTATTATTCGGCTGAGACTGTGCCAAGTAGTTACTTTAGCATAAATAACATCAGTAAATACAATTGTTTTATGGTCTGCACTAGTTTGGCTGAAAACTGTAACGGTGGGTAAATAAACTAACCCTTGGAACATAATTAGATTAGGTACTGAAAGTATTTTAGATCGAATTTTCTCTGGCGACTTTATCTCTGTAAACAAAAAGGCGGTAAGTTGTTTAGGCATAATTACTTTTTTATCGCACAAGATGAAACTATTTATAAAGTCAGTGCTTCTGATAGTCAGTCTGATTTAAGCTTTTGGATGGCCCTGAAGCTTTGTTGAGCCAGCCATACACGCTAGTTTATGCATATGACGGAAAGCCAATTCTCGTTATAAAAAAAACGTTCCACCTCAAGTCGCATTTCTCACCTCAGCGACAATCAATGTCAATAACTTGTGAACAATGCAGGTTAATTAGAGGTTTTCTTGACAGATTGAGACTGAGATCAAAACGCGAACGTTCTTAAAAATACGGAAATTGCCCCTAAGTGCACAGAGTAGGTGCGGGCAGTCCCTAGCGAGTATGGCCGCCCTAACACCCGGGTTCCTGTGTATTCCTCTGTCAGGACGCTGTTAGGGTCACGGATCTCAAATCATGTCACGAGTCACTAGAACAGTCAAGTTTAGTTAGTTGATAATATTGAGAGGCTCTCAGTTTTGTGCGCCGACGGATATTAGAGGTGAGGGGAGGGCTCCCTTTGATCGCTTTCATTGACGCAATAAGGACGCTTTCTGCCTAATCGAATCATTTTATTGTGCTCTTTGTACGAAAATAGCAATAAAAGGTTTGGAAAAAGTTTAAAAATATACCCGAGATAATTATGGTAATCGTAAAATCACTTGCACTTCTTTTAAATCACTGCGTGATCTTGTCCTTGTTTAGTTAAGTCGGTGAATTCGATTTATTACTTACTGTAATGGTATGGTCTAAGTCTAGATTGCAGTGGCACTAGTTCTGGCCGTAAGTTTAATTATTTACCGTATACCCGCAGCACCGCGCGCCGCGAGGGGCTCAGCCACGAAACTAGTTTAATTTCACGTGTTCATGTAAATATTACAAAGTCCATAGACACTGCTGTAACCGCTTCACTGCAGTTGAATAGATTGTTTTAGTTGTTTCATTCATGATGTAATAACCAATTTCACATCCACACTGTAATCCAATGTCAAAAGTAAAGGTGACAACTTACTACCGAGTTGACGTAGATATTGTAACTCTAGAATACTCGGGGCAAAAACCCCTTTCATTACCTCGCCCAAATCTTTACAAATTACTCGCGTGAAATGAATCAAAGGAATAGAAGGGATTATCTGACAGAAATAGTCGCAAAATAGATGTGTAGACGATGGTAATTCCCTATAATCTATAGTTCGCACGTAGTCAGCAGCGCGTGCGCAGTACTGCACAATGTGCCCTAACGGGACTGTGCACGCTTAGTGGCTCCTAACTTTTATTGTTTATAATTATTACAATTCAATTAATATTCATACTTCTATCTGCCAGCAACCACAGCTTTTGTATTTAGTTGTCTATTATTGCATTTTTTTATTGTCAGCAAAATACTTTTGTATTTGATGACAATAAAAAAATGCAAAACAGTTTTCGATTTTTATTATCATGACAAAGCTTTTTCTCAGGTCCTCGCTAAACGACGCCGCAGCTGAAATTACACTATGTAGGTAACTAAAATATTGCTCGAAAGCTAGGAGGTAGGTAAAGTAGGTACTCATTGTGCCAAATCGCTGTATTGACGGTAGCAAGGCACACAATCATTGTATTGACGGTAGCGCGGCACACAATCATTGTATTGACGGTAGCACGGCACACAATCATTGTATTGACGGTAGCACGGCACACAATCATTGTATTGACGGTAGCACGGCACACAATCATTGTATTGACGGTAGCACGGCACACAATCATTGTATTGACGGTAGCACGGCACACAATCATTGTTTTGACGGTAGCACGGCACACAGTCACTGTATTGATGGTAGCACGGCACACAATCATTGTGTTGACGGTAGAACGGCACACATTGATCACTCGTAGGGCGGATTTGTGGTCGGAAGAGATACCAATAGCTTAAAATAGCAAAACAACCTGTAAATTACACTTTTGTGTACTATCTGGAGTGAAATTCATACTTCATCGTCGAGGTTTAAATTTTAATATTTCAGAAAACACAATAACATTTTAAAACAAGGAAATAATTTAATATCCTCATTATTAAAGGTACATCAAATAATCGAGCAAGCCTACCCAACCTACACTCTCAGAGACACAATCTGACCATCACTAATTTATTCATTCTTCTTATCGTCCAAATCCTGGCAATCTGTTCCAAAATCGTCCCAGTAGACCTTCACGACCTTGGTGACCTTGGTGAGGAACCAGGCGATCATGATGAGCACAGCGATTACGTCGAGGTGAAACCGCTCCATTATGCTGAGCTGAAGGGCGGGGGAACGGAGGTGCGGGGCGCCGCCTGTGCTCATCACCAGCTCGATCCAGTACAGCAGCTCTTTGTTCACTGGCACCAGCGGGTTTTGCATGATGCGGGATGCTTCCATTGCGTTGCTTCGGTAGCTGTGAAGAGTAGAGCATTATTATCTAAATAATCTGAAGAGTAAGATGTTTACATCTTTCCAAATCAGGCTTCCTGGTTTACTGGTGGAAACAATAATGCTTTCTCCGAAAAGACAGAAAGGTAGAATGAGGATCGATCATTAATCAAGTTCAAGATTAAAGGTTTAAGATAATGGAAGGATTGGGGCTTCTTACTTTATTCAACACTTTGAATCAAGATTAATTGATTTTGCAAATCCAACGTCGGATTCCGATAATCTTAAGTTTCGGAGACTTGGTGCGTATACCTACGCTTTAAGCATATTTAATTTATTTTTCTTAGAAAATATATTAGCCTTAAAATGTTTCGAGTGACATAAATTGAGAATCAACAACTTTAAACAGACAGCTTTATTTTACGCCCGAGTGAATTTATTTAATTTCGTGCATAAAACGGAGAATGTATAAATCATGTTCATGACAGTACATTTACCTTACATCCTCTAAATGGCCCCCATAATCCGCGACAAGATTGATGGATAAGACAAAAAAATAAATTAAATATGCCGTTGGCGAATAGTAAGTAAACAAAGAAGTGTTGATTCAGTTATCAAAAATGTCGTCAGGGAAATAAACTGACGGAGTTGCATACAAATAAACTGACAGAGTTGCCATACAAATGAACTGACGGAGTTGCCATACAAATATCAGCTGCAAAATTAATTAAAGGAGAAAACTGAAACTGTAAACAAAGACCAGCTAATGGTATAGTCGACCGCACGTCGGTCGTTGGTAACTGGTAACACCGACCGATAGCTGGCGTAGTACGGTTCAAATAATAAGAGGCACGCTTTAATGGTTTTGTTAACACTGACGTGAGGCCTACTGTACTCACTCATATTCTATCGAATAAACAATAGTGCACACCTGTAATTCCCAAGTATTTCCATGATAGCGTCCTTGACCCTGTACCCGATCATGCTGGATAAGGGCACCCTGATGCCGCGCCCCCTGGTGGCTGCGACGTCCATGGTAAGCAGCTGATCGCTCTTCACCGGCATACCGATGACGGGCACGCCGTGGTACATCGCCTCCATGTACGACAGGTATCCGCCGTGCGTGATCATCATCACGGTGTTCGGGTGTTCTGGTGATTAAAAGAAATATTTCTTTCTCATTGTTGTGTTTAGCTTTGTTCTTTGCCACTACGGCTAGCTCCCGCTTTGTACGTAAGTTTGTTTCATTTT
The DNA here is from genome assembly GCA_963853775.1 of Xanthia togata. NCBI lineage: Eukaryota > Metazoa > Arthropoda > Insecta > Lepidoptera > Noctuidae > Xanthia > Xanthia togata. The sequence continues at coordinate 856,193 of OY970802.1, read as the reverse complement.
ATGCGAAATGGTAGTACAGCTAGCGGGTGCGCCAAAGTTCACCTAAATTTTCAACTCCGATAATTGGAAATCCGAAAATGTTCTTCCTAACATTTTTCATCCTAACAATCACAATTCCTAACTACTCTGTCTCTAATGTTCATAATTCCGAAGCATTCAACTTCATAATGTCAGTAGCAATAAACATCTATTATACTTTTATTTGTTTTCCTATATTTTCTCAACATAACCATCTTTTACACTATTATTCAAAGTCATATCTTTTTGTTTAGATTTCTTTTTATTCATAATAATCAGTATTATATACATTAATTTTGCGTAACTTTATTGTCACATAACATACAATAAGAATAATAGTACCATGGTACAAGTAGTTAAATACATGTTTTCATATACACTTTTCAATTAAATTATTTTAATATTAGCGGCTATAGCTTTCAAATAATCACTTTTATTGGTGTATTTTTGGAAGCCAGAGTCACGCTCCAGTCATTCAGTCAAGTTCCAGAAACGAATCCGTTTTATTCATAATTATTGATTTAGGTTAGGTTAGAACTGTGACCACAACGCACGAGCCGAGCGAGCGAAGCGAGCGTGCCGCGGTAGCGGCCGGCGAAGTGCCAGAACCGAATCAGTCCTATAGTAAATGTTTCTTTCTGAGTATGAGTGAAAATATTATGGTAATTATGTTTAGGGATAAAAGCGTTATGATAAAAAACAGTAGGAGTTTAAATATATTTACATTAATGATATTATTAATTACAATTTTCGGAAACATGAGTGTTATGAACATCGCCGGTAGCACTACAAATAGTATGAATGAAAACTTTAGGATGAAAAATTTTAGGAAGAGTGATCATTCGGATTACAAATCTTTAGGAAGAACAATTTCGGGTAAAGAACTTTAGTTGAGCCAATATGGACCCCAGCCACTGACCTCCATATATACAAGTACGCCCTCCATATATACAACTACGCTGGACCTATGATAAGCCGAGCCATAGTGGGGCGATTTGATTTTCGCCATTTTGGCGCTGTTCGCAGAAGTGGGTGGGAACGGAACTAATAATAGGGATGGGATAGTAAGATAAAATACATCGATAAAAGGCTTTTCCAACCATCAGGTATACTATTTCTCTGTTTCTGACAGATACAGATATTTCGGTCGGGTTGTTTATACTAATCTATACTAATATTATAAAGCTGAAGAGTTTGTTTGTTTGTTTGAACGCGCTAATCTCGGGAACTACTGGTTGCAATTGAAAAATTCTTTTTGTGTTAGATAGTCCATTTATCGAGGAAGGTTATAGAGGTCCAATAGGAGCGGAGCATAAATGAAAAATGTTACAAAAACGGGAAAAATTATTCCTTTTTGAGAGCTTCCGTTGCGTGCGCTGCGTAAATGGTTTAAGTTACGCAAATATCATGTATGACGGAATTGTTCCTCTTTAAAAGTTCTAAAAAAAAAGTCCGCGACGGTATATGTCTATCTTTTAAGATTGACTCACTATAACCTTTTTTATCGTAATCAAATTGGTTCGAAATTAATGCATTATTTGCGAGGGAGTTTTATCAACATAATATTAATCCATAGCCAAATAAATATGTTATTAATCACAAGTATTTAAATGTAAACAAAATTGTCCTTGACATCACTTGATTTCAATGAACATCTTAGGAGATATAATAATTTTAAAAGAACTCCGCAACAAAATAAGTGTGCGGGTTCGCGGCGGGTGAGGGGGAGGGACGCTGGCCGGCGGGTGAGGGGAAGGGGTGCTGGCCTGCCGACGCCCGGTAGCTCTGCGACTGCGAGTTGCATTAGTTTTGACTGGTCCAGCAGTTGGTCAAACAGTGCTAATACCTCGCATCCCAATGATACCCAATGATTTACCTTTTAATTTTTAAAAGAATTCAATTTCCCGTTAAGGTATCTTTTGTCGTAACAATTAATAAAGCACAGGGGCAAACATTTAAACACGTAGGAATCGATTTACGTTAAGACTGCTTTTCACATGGACAAACTATATGTCGCGTTATCAAGATCAGGGTGCGGAGAAAATCAGTATGTTCTTCTACCACAAGAAAATAAAACTAAAAATTTCATTTACTCTGAAGTACTTTAAAATACCTTAAAAAAAATACTACTAATTATATAATCGTTAATTTATTTACCCACATTTTATAAGACCCCCAGTACTTTTTTTTACCCAACGTTCCTTTATTATTCCTGTTCCCGTGCCATTATTTACTATAGTTCCATTTTTTTTTTGGATTTTTCATCAAAACGCTGGTACAGCTATGTCATAACAGTTTTTGAAGTAGCTCTGTCTGTCTGTCTCTCTGTAACGTTTTCACGGCTAAACTACTGAACCGATTTTGACGAAGATCGAAGGACATAGTAATATTATTTATCCAACCACGATAATGATATTTACGCGGACGAAGTCGTGGGCAACGCTATGACTATTATGATGATATAGGAGCGGCATATCAATGAAAAATGTTGCGAAAAAACTGGGAAAATTCATTACTTAAACCACTCTGTGACGCAGACGAAGTTGCGCGGGTCAGCTAGTAATATAATAAAGCTGATGAGTTTGTTTGGTTGAACGCGCAAATTTCAGCAACTGCTAGACCGATTTCATAAGTTCTTTCACCGGTGGATTGGTACGTTATCCCTGAGTGACATAGGCTTTGTGTGTACCACGGGAGAAGTTGGGGCAGACTGCTAGTCTTAGGATAATCCGAAGCCAGACTAAGGGGGTACTTAGTATGTGACTAAACTAAATCCAAAAATAAATAGGGAACGCTTTTTAAATAGAAATGAGGGTTTCTTGGGATGGAGTGGAATAGGTAAGGTATTTATAGAAAATAAAATGAGTTATGTTTAATAAAAAAGTCATCGGAGAAGTGCTTTGAACAGATGTAATCATATTTTTCCGGACGCCAACTAGGCTTTTCAATGTTTTTCAGCCATAATTCCAGTCTTCTTTTGTCAGTCGGAAACCTGTGAATTATTTTTAAATTATATGTATTTGATAATAAAAATCGGTCATCGGCGATTTCCGTTCTTGAAAGTAAATAGATATCGTTAGGAAAAATATCGATAACTTTTATCGACAGGTAACTTTTACAGCACTATACAATTTCGTTAAACCTCTAAAAACACGGGAAACAATTCAAACGAGACAACGGCCATTTGCAAGTTACGTCAGATTTAGTTCTCTTCCCACGCATTGGGGGCGCTTCAAATAGGCACAATAAAGAGCTGTCACTTCATAGGGTATCGTAAGTCCAGCGTACTTGTATATATGGAGGTCAGTGACCCCAGCTAACCGCATGTCCATACTAACATATTGTTTTTGACGGCGTTTTTATTTCGTAGCAGTAAGAGCGGTGCAAGTAGTTAATGCGTTAGGACTGACGTACGGTTGACCTTACATAAAATGAATCTGTTCATTATTGTTTACAGTTTTTACCCACATGTTTGTTTTGGGTTTGGCCCGTGGGTGTGGGTGGGTGTGAGGTTCGTCCGAACCGTTTCAGTCACGTTTGTTTGACTTATTCATTCATGATCACTCGCTCAACAATAATAAATACGAGCATGCCTCAACCTCATGAAAATTATAAATTAAAATATGAATCATCCATCAAACATCCTACATATTAGAAAAGATGATTTTGTCAACTTAATTCAACGGTGTAGGTTTTAACAAAGGGGCAATTCACGATCGCGTTCTAATCTCAGTCAAAACACTTCTAATTTCCCAATATTTTTGTCAAGTCTTTGACATTGATTGTCGCAGTGATGGTACTGCAACTAAATTTTGACCGTTCTTAAGGACGGGTATTGGCCTTCTGGTCTTCTCATGAAACATTTCAGCTTTTTGTCTGGGATGGCCCTTACGACGCTTCAGATTCGTATAGGCGGCGGTGTCCGCCAGCCACCGGGTGGGCCACGTGAGAATGTTCGCTGTGAACCCTAGTCAGAAGAAAATTAATATTTTCCCCAAGTCAGTGTAGAATTAGGTTTATGATAGTTTGTGATTCAGTTATTATGATGTCAGTAATATAACAATCTTACTGAGAACAGCCAGCTGTGGCGCTTTCTCCAGCAGATGCACGTTCCCGGGCACATAGTCCAGCTTGCCGCGGTACCTCCAGACCACGGTCTGCTCCACCTGCCTGAAGGCCCGCAGCAGCTCCTGCTTCTTCTCAACGGACAGGTCCTCGCTGACGGTGGAGCCCAGGTTGAAGTAGATCACGCCGTGCTTGGCCTTGTCCAGCAGGTCTTGCAAGTTCTGAACCAGAGAACACAATATCTAGATTTAACACAAATTGTTTGCAGATTTATTGCTGATCGTAGTGAACAAAAACATCTGTTCCCTAAATTTTGCCGAGTTATTTATGGAGAAGCTGATTTTCCCGCGATTTCAATTTTTGTCTCGTAGTAAATTGTTCATAATGATGAGTACAATGATGGCCCCTTTTCAGGTTCCAGAGACTTCAATTAAACCTTGTATAGGTGACTTTGTTCGATCAAAAATACTTTATTAATTAACAGAACCTTGCATGTCTGTTGGTGGTTACGTTACGGCTCTGACTAGCTGGTTTTTGCTGCAGCCAACGCAAAAAGAAATGAACAAATTTCTTAATGTACCTTTGTCTGATTAATTATGTACCGTATTGTTTTCAAGAACTGTACTAATCTACTAATGTTTAAACATTTTTTTTTATATTCGAACATCACGCGAAGGCAACCGCTGTAATTACTTATACAATATTATGTAAATAAAGTTATTATGAATATTCATAATTTCCGTTCAGGTACCTAACTCTTACATAAACAATGGCTTAATGAGGCGAATAGGTTTGTTTAAATTAACTGCTTCTTTGAATATTAAGATCCTGGGTTTTATTCTCAACACTCGAGTACATAATATTACCATAATGTGACTTTTATATGTATTTATAGAAATACAGAGAACTTAAAATTGCTCGATTTACGTAAAGTTATACCTACTTATTTGGTTTTGCTGATAGAAAGTATCCAGTAGCCTGAGTCAGGGATGTTGCGGATGCAATTTTTTTCACATCCGCGGATGCGCATGCGGATCTTAAGATATTTTTTCCAATTGTCACTTTGTGCTGGTGGTGGATTTGTAAATTCAGTTTTTAAATAATCTTTCAACTGAATCTCGCTTAACACAAAATGCTCACTGTATATTCATAATTTCACAATAACACTCGAAAACCGAAATGTTTATACAATTAGTCGTCTTAGGGCCGCAGTTGTAGGAGTTGGAGTATACGCCTAAACATGTTATGATATGACTGATTTACGAGAAACACATGATATAAAATACCTAAAAACGCGTCGGATATTGTCACCGAACGAAATCTTCGCTCCTATTCGTCAATGAGTCTATTTTCTTTTTTGTCGCGACCTGTGCTACATCCGCATTAATTATTGCGGATGCGGATGCTGATTCAGATATCCAAATCAATGCGGAAGCTCTGCAGTTGCGTATGCAGATGCGGATATCCGCAACATGCCTGGTCTTACTTTCTAAACTAATGCAAGTCAGGAACATAAGTATATCAGGAATTTTCGTACACTAAACTTCCAGATATACTTTTGTTCCTGCAAACAAATATAAATCTCTACCTACACCTTTATATAGACTCAAGCGTGATGAGACGTGTTTATAGGTTTAGTAGAAAATATTCCATAAACTCCACTTTAAAGTTTATCTTTTACGAGAACATTTCAATTGACTCTGTCTGAAATAGAAGTTAAATCGCGTCTGGTTTAAACGTCAGCAATATAAGTTTATGATGGAGTTACCGCACTAGCTCACTACTATAAAATGGATGAGTTCTGTAACGAAATGGGGTCACGGGCTATCTGATCTATTGAATTGATGTTATTTATTTCATTCAAGAAGCTGAACTAAGTACGGCCGTGGTTCAGGTGATCCAAATAAGGGGTTTTGCACGTTCTACGTTTTCGTTTTTCATCTTTCGTTCTAAACGCGACTAGTGATTTATAGGTACCTACATGATAATCCTCAGTAAAAAGCTCGATGTTTCCATCAATAAATGGGCATCACGCATCATCGCTCTTCTGCGACAAGTTCACACGATTAGCTGCTACTTATAGAGTGTATGGCATTCTATCGGTAACACTGTTTCGGCCGTCGAATATAAAAGAGTAAAAAGTGCAATAAATGAAGATACCGTCGGTATTCTATCGAACAGTGTGGCGAGGAATTCCAATCTGACATGTGGGTAGTATGTGTCCCTATTGTGTCGGCAATTCTTTATTATTGATTTTCACATTAATGCCAAAACACGATATTAAAAGAAGAAGAATGTAACAATCATAATTCATAACACTACGTTATTGGACTTACTTAGGTAGTAAGTTGTTATACCTATATAGGTTCAGCTTGACTTGTGAGCTCATGTGTTCATCCACCCGATGCCTTTCACCCGTTGACTTCCACTTGTTGCTTCAGATAGCCATCAGCTTACTACTACTACTGTTAGGTACTACTATTACTCAGTAACAAGTACATAAATGACGTAGGTACCTTCTTAATTTTGTACAGTATTTTTACATTTATGCCAACTTGGGCAAGATTTGAAAGAATATTTACAACATCAGAATCATTGCAGACAAGACTTCCAGAATAATTACAGACCTCACCTTTGGCAGTGTCGCATCAGATCCGTGTATATGATGTCCTCCGACGTACTTGGCATTGTGCGGCAGTGGCAGACCCTGGCCCAGCAGTGGCTGCGAGTTGATCAGTAGCATGGCGCCATGGTACACCAGCTCGTCGTAGAGTGGAGGCGAGCGCCCGCGCCGCTGGATGGCGAGCTGATAGATCTCGTAGTAGGCGGGGGATTCCACGTAGTAGGTTATGTAACTGTGAAGAAGATGGTCGTGTCTTCGTGGTGTTTTGATTTCAGATACTATTGAATACTACTTACTAAACTGTGGGCTATGGAAATAGAGACTTGTGACGACTGGGAATAGTGCAATATCAATATAGGTACCTAGTACATACTACCATAGAAAAGTGATAAAAGCAGATTTCTTTATCGAATTGTGTCGTGTAGTGTTCTCATTCGTCAATCATCACACATTGCTTGAAATGATATCAAAAAGGAAGACTGAAGTAGCTAGTAGGTACTGTAGGTAGGTACCTACTTCTGCTGACTGTCACTTAAGCAGACGTCACAATAAACGACTTTGCCACTCCCATTATGTGCAGTCTGCATATTTAATGGCAATTTAAAATTATTTAAACGTCACGTCTTCATGCACTTGACATCAATTACTCTTGTGGGTCAGTGCCCGATATAATATTTATGCACTTATTATTTTCCTGGTGAGATTCAATCACGTTTCATCAATTTCTTGGCACCAGACAATTGATATTTAATAATACTTATTAATGACGGATATTTAGTCTGAACGACCCAAACCGATGGCCCTCGGGCCATTCGACCGTAAACATAAATCGTCTACGTTCCAAAGGACCGGTAATAAAAATTTGGAGACAAATTCAATGATTTGTAAACATCAAATACATTCGGGTGCAAACTGAAAAGTTTTAATTTTTTTCTTAGATTTGTATTATCTTCTTAAGTTTTTTGTAAACATTTTATATTATTCTTGATTGTTGTTTTTGGTAATTAGATAATTATAAATAAAAATCAGTCTTATTATTGAAACAAATCTTTAAAATATTTCAATTGAACAATAAGATTTAGTAAAAAATCTCTTATTATAAAGAAACGAAATTAAGAAAAAAAAAACCATTAAACTATAAGATTTAATAAAAGTCTTATTTTAAAGAAACAAATCTACATAATATATAAATCGGTACCTATGTATTTTAAATCTTAATTATAAATAATTAACTTTTTAAACGATAATAAATCTTACAATACCTATAAATCAGTATTTTTTACAAATAAATCAACAAAATTCATATATTACGACTTTGCGACTATCATAAGGTGTGCGACAGTCCCTTTGAATTAATTTTGAAATCATTTTAAAATCGGTCGTTTCGATTTTTGTTTACGGTCGAATGGCCCGCGGTCCATTCGCTTTGGGCCGTTCAGACTAAAATAATGCCCTAATGCCGGACCCGTTGTTGTCCCACTACAGTACGGTTGCCAATCGTCCTGTTTTCCCAGGACATGTCGTGCTTTTTGGGATGGCGTGGATTGTTTTTAAGTATCGTTTAAAGCATCCTGGTAGTCCTGTTTTTTAATTTCGCGCTTTCGCCTTCAACCTTACGTATAACGGTCGGCCACGTTCAGGAAGGTCATAGAATAGTCCATAAGACCTTCAAACGCGGGGCGCGGGGTATTTATAAATAAAGTTGTAACGTGCACTTTGCTTGTTGTCTCTTTTCGACTTTCGACCTTTCGAGGTCTAGCAGTGAGACATGTCGCCAAAATTGAGTTTCGTTGAGCCTGTTTTAATTGCGTGTTGCTATTAACTACTACTCTTATACTGCGTCCTGTTTTGAATCCGAAATGTCCTGGTATTTTCACCTTCTAATTCTGGTTTTCAAAATTTGGGGATGGCAACCCTTAAGGCAAACGCCTTTTCATAAACAGAATTCAATAGTTTTGATCACTTATTCACCATGCTTATAGATACTGAACAAATTACGTACTTATTATTGGAAATGTTTCGTTACAAATTCTAAAATTACAAGGTACACACGACTACACATCAAGCTATACATTTCTAGTGTATGCTGATCTCGTATTGTACAGGATTTCCATACAATGCGAGGTCAGATTATACTGGAAATGTATAGCTTGATGTGTAGCCGTGTGTACAATAAATCTGTAAAGCGGCTATCGACAAACTTTACCATCGTTATTTAAACACGAGTCTATCGTATAGTTCTCTGTTTATTAACTGCAATTTCAGACTACGTTTTTTTCAAACAGCATTAAATAATTTAACTTTTATCTCCTTTGGGAATTAAATGTAGAGCATAAGCGATGGAGTTCACATACAGTGCCACATGAATAGCCAATCTACACCTACACTTAATGTTGTGGGTGACCTCATGTCGAGCGGTGGTGAGGAAACATTTCCAAGAACACTACATTTGACAGATGGATTGACAATATTACTTTTGCATAATATTTAATATTTTGTTATAACCTCTTGAATGAATGGCCAATGTTATACCTAGAACATTTATTATCACACATGAGACAATTTGGCCACAGAAAGCGAAGGTTTCGCCTATTCCTGGAATCACACACAACGACACAAGTATCACAATGACATTTCCTAATAAGTACCCACTACACCCAGGCGGAGAGGTAGGCCTGTCTCCCGATGCGGTAGACCCTGTCCCCCACGCTGGGCGGAAGGGCCGGCAAGGCAGCAGCCATGGGGTCTACGAAGAGTGTGGGGCTGCTGGACTCGTGCACAAGCTGCAGGCTCATCCAAGAGGCGTCCACGGAGCTGTACCACACTAGGGGACAGTCGAACACTGCTGCTAACCTGGAAACATTTTGCTATGTTATAGTTTTGGTGTAATATATAGCATATTCTATCTGGATAGATAACTGTAGTGTTTAGTTTATTGATTAATGTATGATAGATATCACGCATTGATTAATTCACTAAACGCTACAGTTGATAATTCATCAAGACGTGGGTTTATTATATTCAGTCGTTACGTTACGACCGCTATATTTTGCCGGTCTCGACGAACATTAAGATTCGGATTGGAAGCTATCGACAATATTATGACTGGGATAATTAGAATCCATTCTTCGATTATCCCATTCTGTTCTGTGTGCTTGGTTTCATTATCCTGTGATTAGAAAGAAAATTGTTCTTGTATGATTGCAGTTCATGTAGGTATACAGTTTATGTGGAACCCTACAGTTTTAACCATCAAAACGAAAGGTCACCTCTATTGACCCATAAATTAATCATTTTAAGTCATTTTTTTTTTCAATTTATTTTACATATAAATCTTATATACAATTACAATCTAATACTATCTAAAGTATGTGTATACTCGTACAACTAACTAAGTACAAACTTAAATATAGCGTCGACAAATTCATCCGCATCACTGTCGATGAATTTCCCAAGAGACTGGCCGCATAGCCACGTTGTATGGCAATACTTAGCCTCTGGCTAACATAAAAGCCAGCCCTTGGGTCACAGGAAGTGTCAACCAGTCGTTTGGAGATTTCATTTAACAAACTATGAGCACTCAGAATCCACTACTAAAAAGACAAACGGCTCGAAAATATAGTTAACTCAAACTCAAACTCAAAGCATTTATTACAATTAAACCATTTACAGGCACTTTTGAATTGTCAAGGGGTCGGTCAGTCAAAAATATGAAGCTAGTTGCCCATTCCAAAGCGTAGTAGGTACCTATGGAGAAGAACGGGCAAGAAACTCCACGGATACTCTTTTAAATAAAATAAAATATTGATACAAAATATTGGTTACATCATTCATTTTGAAATTATGCATGTGAGAACAATGTAATAAGACGTGCACGTTCGTAAAAGCGGCCGTAATAAAAATAAGAAAAAAAGATCATTCAAAAACTTAAAATAAATTAAAATAAGCCATGGCAGCTAAGAGATGACCAGTCCCAACTGACGGCGCCCGTTCACGAACATGACGCATGGATCAGCACCATTCAGCTCAACCATTTTGGCGTGTGTGTTGGATCATTTAGGGAGCTAAATGATCCAACACACACGCCACCATCAGCTATAAGGTTATTATAGTTTCGCTGCTTATATCATAACTATAAGGTTATTATAGTTTCGCTGCTTGAGGTTTTCTGCAGCCGCAGCGGCAGCGCCAGCACAGCATGCTGAGCCAGAAAGATGGGATGGCACAAGAGTATCGACACAAGTTGCGTCCCACACTAAAGTCCTACCCACCTTCCATGGAAGTAACGTCATGGTGTCCGGTCTCTTGCCATCGTCGCGTGCCAAGTCATTAGGTTCCAATACAGTAGGAACGGTGACAAAAGCTCGTCGAATGATGTAATTAATGTTCGCGTGCCGCGCTAAGCGACCCACACTTTGGCTGCAAGACAAGCCGTGGTGTCTGAGGCAGTTGACAACTTCGCCACAGTGACAGTGATGAGGAGAACAAAATCCTTTTAAGTTCACCGACACGCCCCTTTTTGTGCACAATATCGACAGTTAGAATTTTAGGGGAGAGAAGCCAAAGATCTTGGTAGTTTCGCCATTGACCACTTACGGAGCCAACAGTCCACTGTAGTACCACTCGGCGACCACGACGTCGAAGTTCTCAGCAGTGTCCTTGAGCAACGTCTGCACGTCAGCATGACGTAGCGCGCGTTCCGCTGTCTTAGTGCCGTCCAGCAGGAACTGGTGCGGTGGGAGGCGGGATGAGGCCAGCTCGGACAGGCGAGGGATGCTCCTGGGTTCTGGACGAAAATTGAATTCTGTATACACTTTTACAAGAAGACCGCCAAAGGTTATTTAGCGAAGTAATAATAGGTGACCTCGTAATATTTTTTTTTACAATTTTTGACAACAATAACCAGTAAATTGGCACTTCACTAAGGTTGAAACTGTCTAACCACAGAGACAAACCTTGTTATTTTAGCACTTGCAGATGAAATTCAACCTTAGGGTGATAAAGTTATTACGAGGGCAACTATACCTTCTAAAACCTGATATTAATTAATTTATTGTTATTTTGTATATGTACATGAATAAATAAACTAAATATCGTGCAGTACACACCTGTGTTATCGTCCGCAACTGAGCTGATGTCAATCACACGGCAGCGCTCAGTCGCCTTCACTCGCGTGAATGTCGTTATGTATGTCACCTGAAAAAAATATTTATACAGAAGAATAAAATGGATGCATCTATTTGAATTCCAGAAACTTTGAATTGTGCGCGATACACTGATATTGTAGAGCTGTAACACAAGTATTATGGCCAGTTAGAAGCGCGCAGAAGGTAAACTACTCGTACATATCTAATTCAGGATGCGGCGGCGGCGCGTGGCGGTCGGGTGGGCACTGCTCCGTAATATTCAACACCTATCATAGTTAGGGTGGCCGACAAACCCTACTTAAATTATTATCTAACATTAGTCTGGTTTTCACATCTAGTGACAATCCGAGCAATAATTATAAACATTTTCATATACTTTATTTGATTATCAAAGCATAATGGGTTATGTACTTAAAAATTAATATATTTATTCACTTACTGTCGATTACACAAAAAAAACTTAGTTTAAAAAAAAACTTAGGAACACGCGCTCGCGACCTTCACACTTACTGCTATAGTTTGACCGACACCGCTACCGCTGTACTGTACTGTGCCTTAGGTATGTGCGCGTCGAGACGGGGGGCAGTGCAATCCCCTGATTCGACAACGCTCATACAGCACGACGGCGCCAGCATGTCGGTGACGCGAATTCATAAGTTTATCCCCTACCAAAAATCGCTCAACGCGTCTAAAGAAATGTTCACTTCAAAAATAGTTTCAAAATATGGCTTGGAAAGATTTGGGACTTTGTCATGACATGACTCCTTAAAGGATGTGTAGCTGTAGATATTTGTGGAGTAGATACCGACCACCACGGCCATAGTTTTGAAATCAATTTTCCTGTTATTTTTATGTCGGACCATAAAGGGTTTCTTTTTACAAAACACTCTATAATTATGTTGTCAATCTGGCAGGACAAAGAAACACATACATTGTGTCCTCCATTGAGCAGGGTGTTGACTAGGTGGTCTCCGAGTAGGGTGTGACTGCGGCTGGCGACGGGGAACACCACCAGCGCCCTCTTACATGCACACACATGCACGGACACACACAACAACAACACATATTTACACCACTGCATTTCTCAATCGTTCGCCACTTTTTCAGAGGTTTTGTTGAGGTTAGTTAACTTTTCGTAAACTCACTAAAATATTAAATAGGTATTTTACATACACTGTTTTTTATATTAAATTCAAGGTATTCTTTAAAAAAATATAAATCTACTTATAGTTTCAGTGGTGTCCAGACTGATAACAGATAAGCACTGACAGATGACACCTTGCTTCATCGCAGGTACAACCATTGGCACTTCACTATGTAGGTAGGTATGTGTTATCTAATCAAGATAGTTTGTGTGTTGGTTTGTGCATCGATAATGTTTTTGTAAGTAGGGTTTGCCTTTGATTTAAGTAGATACAATCAAAGTCTCTCCCTTATATTTCTAGATTGTGAATTATTATCTTAGTACGTACAAAATTAATCCCGGAAAACCCAAGTGACCGACACAATATATGGGATGTCAAGTAATCTGTGACATGAGTAGGTATTATAACTTTAGTGTGAGAGTCGTTATCAGCGCTGATAAGCGAGATGACTGATCAGTCCAGGGAGTTCCTAGTGCTTATCAGTACCTGTCTGATTTCTGATAATATCGCTTCAAAAGTATTAAAACTAATAAATCTTAGCCGAAGATAACTGAATTCCTAGTTACTTTTGTTTCTCATTGGTCAGCTATTCAATTGTAACAAGGTAGACTGGAAATGCATTATCCTCCCAAGTAGTACTGTCATTATGTCTTAAAAAGGCACTGTAGATATCTTCGAAACAATAACTAAATTCTTGGCCAATGTCTTGGTTAAAACCATATCAAACCACAAGATATCCTGAGGATATCCACCAAGAAAGATTTAAGCAAAATTAGGGACAGGTTTACAGAATAAGTTAACACATTCGCAGCGGCCGCGCTTGAAGCTAACTTGCCTTCTGTGCGTTACTAGTAAAATAATTCCATATCAAGTATTCCAGCTATGCGTTACGACTTTTGTTTTCCCGTACCTGGTCTTGACTTCAAAGGTCCTTAATATAATGGAAACTCAGCGGATTCAGTAAATTTTTGAACTAAATGATGGGTACATAGTTGAGTATAAACTGCTGCGGGGTAGCACTGGGTTCTATTCTACGAGGGCTGCTGTTTATGTATCCGAAACTGGCCAGTTACAGAACAATATTAAAAAGTAATTATAACATTTAAAAATGCAACTCTTTGGCTGAAGAACACAATTTGTTTCATGTAGCTGTCATTTGTTTTTCTTTAGTGTTTTTTTTTTTAAATAAATTAAAATAAATCATGTCAGCCAAGAGATTACCAGTCCCAATTGACGGCGCCCGTACACGAACATGACGCATGGATCAGCACCATTCAGCTCAACCATTTTGAAGGAAGCTAAATGATGCAAAACACGCACCACCATCAGCGAGACATCTGAGTGAGCATGACATACACCAGCCGCCAGGGCACATTAAAGTCAATTAAATACATATTACCCGGTAACTGGTAGCTCTTAAGTACATAATACTCACACCGTGCTATGCAATTATATAATAGAAAGGAGATTGAGTGTATACAAGCGGAAACTCTAACTGAAAACGCGAAGAAGCTCTTTTATATGTGCAGACAATTTGCCAAAGAACACAAATAAACATTTTGCTGGATATCACATGGATGGATATTCCTACGTAAACAGAAACAAATTCTAGTTGATAGCGAATCGCAATCTTAGAGGGCAACACTCACTATCCGCCGTAGTTATCGAACTTGCCAAAACATGTTTTTAACCATTTTTAGTTATAACTTTTTTAATAATTTATTGTTAACCTTTTAAGTTCGCTTTTACAACATATACGCATGTTAACTTTTCATTGATTTTTGTCTGTATTTACACAAACTCCACTAAACAGATCACCACTCCTGAAGCCAGAACCGATTATATAAAAAAGGGATGCGGCCCAGATGTACTCATTAAAGTGGATAAAATCAAGCATAAAACGGAGCGAGATTACTCGTCGTTTAATGTGGGGATGCGGGACCAATGCTTCGATATATTGAATCAGGCAAGAAATCTGGTCCATGAACACGGAATTCTGTGAGTGGATTTGGTTTCGAAAGTCAACCAAAAATACAGTACAACTTGACTCGCTGAGCCTTAAGGACGTCAGAGACGCACTCGATCGCCTAAAACCGAAGCGTTCAGCGGGTCCGGATGGTATACCAGCATTTATTTTTAAAAATTGTAGTAGTGTGCTCGCGGAACCTCTACTTCATATTTTTAATATTTGTCTTCATTCGGCGACATTTCCAACCCAATGGAAGATCACTAGAGTCATTCCTGTACCCAAGGGAAAAGCAGGATCTAATGCCGGTTGCCGCGCTGTCGACGCCGGCTAAAGTGTTCGAGTCTGCCATCCAGCGCTGCATGCAGGAGCAGGTACGCGCACAGCTATCGGATGCACAGCATGGGTTCCGACCGGCGCGAAGCACTGCCACCAATCTCTCAACTTTATGGCGAAGATGATGCCAGCGGTAGATGTTGGAGTGCAGGTTGAGGTTGCGGATTTTGATTTTTAAAAAGCGTTTGATACCGTGGATGATG
Organism: Xanthia togata; assembly: GCA_963853775.1. Lineage (NCBI taxonomy): Eukaryota > Metazoa > Arthropoda > Insecta > Lepidoptera > Noctuidae > Xanthia > Xanthia togata. Next base: position 840,690 of record OY970802.1, on the reverse strand, counting down.
ATATTCTACTAAAGAAGCTTGCAGGCGTAGGATGTAGGTACACCGCATCTATTGCAGTTTTTTGCCAGCTATATGCAAGACAGATAACAGTACGTTGTCTGCAATGAATGTGAATCTGACCCACATTACACTTGGTCCGGTGTGAGTCAAGGCAGCAACTTGGGGCCTCTCGAATTCATAATAATGGTAAACGATTTCCCGGGAGTCGTAAGACATGGCTCTTGTTTACTATTTGCAGATGACCTTAAGTTGCTGCTCGAGATTAAGTGTGAGTCAGATGGCGATCGCTGGCAGGAGGATATAGATAGGATGGTGGAATAGAATCACGAGAACAAGCTCAACTTCAATGTATCGAAGAGCTCGGTCATGAGTTTTACCCGCGCACGTGTACCTACCTCTACTTCGCGAGTAGGTGGTGGATGCAGCGCCTATGCAATACAGACAAACATTCTTGTACTCAAACCTCAGTTGGTCCGATATAGTTGTTTGAGCCTAGTAATAAGAAATAGGATCGACTGGCATCAAAAAAGCTTTTGTGAAAATTGGCCATTTTATTGCTGACTGTAATTTTTTTACGGATTAGCAAGCTGAAGTGGCAATGGGCGGGGCACAAAGCGCGCAGAACTGATGCCCGATGGGGCAGAAAGGTTCTGGAATGGAGGCCACGTACCGGCAAGCGCAGCGTAGGACGTCCACCCACAAGGTGGACAGACGACCTAATAAAGGTCGCAGGAAGCCGCTGGATGCAAGTCGGTTCCAACCGGCCAATTTGGAAATCATTGGTGGAGGCCTATGTTCAGAAGTGTACGTCCTATGGCTGAAATGATGATGATGATGTTTTTTTTTCTTCAAAATCTATGAATGCAGATCAACATGTTTTGATCTGCATTCATAGATTTTGACTGTTTTCTTGTAGCGACAACGGTTAATGTACTTGCCCATATTCTATCTCAAAATCCACCCAACAACAACATTCTAACCTTTTGGCTAGCCTCTTTACAATTTGCGGCTATAGAAGAATACGAACATAATGCAATATTGCTCATCCCCCATAGCATATAGCGTGATAAAAAAAAAAAGTCTATTGTAACGTTTCTATTATTTGACTTATAGATTGTTTATACCAATTTTCAAGGTAATCAAGCCGCACAGTAAAATCCTCCGCTGTAAAAATGAATACCCCTTTTCACCCCGTTAGGGATAAATTTTCAAAAAACCCTGATGTACGTTTTTATTTATTTTCAGTTTTTTGTTTAAATACTGAGTTTCGAGGTAATCAGATCGCGCGTTAAAATTCTTCCAAACAAACTTTGACAACCCCCAATCCTCCTATAGGGGGTAGTTTAGATAAACTTAAAATGGCAAAGTTTATAATTTCCATTCGTGCCAAGTTTTCAAAGTCAAAGTCAAATTATTTATTTCAATTGGCACAAAAAAGGCACTTATGAACGTCAACATTTACAAAAAAAATATATAATAATTGATTCTAGTCGCCCATTCCAAAAGGTAGTTTTCGTATGGAGAAGAATGGGCAAGAAACTCTACCGTTACTCTTTTAAGTTTCAAGTTTATTAACTCAAGGAATAAGATTTTTCATACAAACAAAATCCCCCCTTTTCTCCCCTTAAAGGTCGAATTTCCAAAAATCCGTTTGTAGCGGACGTCTACTAACCATAAACTACCTCTCTGCCAAATTTCATCTTTATACTTCAAGAGGTTTTCGATATTTCGTGATGAATGAGTGAGTGAGTGACATTTCGCTTATATATAGTGTAATGTTCGTATTTTTTTACTTACGTTTTGGCTATTTTAATTAGATATTATATGTTCTCTCCAATTATCTGCATGGCCATTGTCTGTAGTTTAAGCATTCCTAGGCCTATATTTCGAGATATTTAGATTTTCTAGTGCTCTCCGAATGTTTGTTTACCTTTTGTAATGTCAGATACGTAGTATGTATCCCTATGTAGTCTGTGCGTAGTATCTCTAAGTAGTCTGTGTGTCAGATAATGAGAAGCCTAGGTTTTATTTTTAATTTATTGCTAGAGCTAGGTTAGGTTGTATACGTATTAGACCTTGTTATAAATTATTATTCTTCTTGTATGTTCTAGAATCACATTGCTATTTTGAAATGACAACCGATCCGAAAAGGAAAGGAACCGGGGCCAGCAGACCAGTTTTACTCTTGGGCTCGCCTTGGCAGGAGGTCCTGTTGGATATATCCACTCGCGCTCGGTGGGAGGACTGTACCCTCTGATAGTGTGGGCTGTGCTGGAAGATAAACTCAAACTCAAATCTACGCGTCTTTTTACACCAGACATCGTTCGTGGGATAACGTCGTTGTCTGCAAACCTGTGACGCCGACCGCTGATAGCTCTCAGCCCTCTGCCTGTCCTCTCTACCACGGCCTGCCCCTCCGAGGTCGGCGACGTGGAGGCCTGACTCGAGACCCTTTTCATCACAACCTGCGAGCCTCTTTAAACACTTGGATCTTCAATTTTTTTTCTACCCCGGTTTCCCTGGCCTTGTATTCACATACATTAAATTATTTTACCATTTACTTTTTTTACTTTTTCTTTTAAGCCGGGACTCCTCCAGTTCTGGTGACAGTTACCTCGTTGACCTTACATTTCCCCCCTCCCGGGAAAATGTAACTTTACAATAGATAGTTATATAGATTATACAATCCAATAATATTTTTTTAACTTTTTGTGTATCTTACTTACGTAGTTATTGCAATATACTTTGTGTTCTTCACCTGGATACTGCGTTTCATTATTTTACGTCGACGTTTCACTTAAATGTAGCAGAAATACATTTTTTTCTACAAAATGTATGTTCTACTCAACTATGTAAAAGTAGTCTTTCGCACCGCAATTTTTGTTTCCTTGGCAGTTATTTATACTCGTACAATAAAATTAACTCTACTGAAAAATATACCCTCTTATTAAAGCAAAGTCCAAGCAAGTTCTCATCACGTATTTACTGAACCTTGATTACGATAGCACTGAAGACCTCCTTATTTTTTTAATATAAATATGTTTTCAGCCTGGCCATCACACCACACTACTCTACACCGCACCACACCAACACACACACACCACACCTACTTTGAATCCTCTGCACCACACTACACCACACCACATGACACTACATACTACACTACACCATAGCACGACACACCACACCGCAGCCCACCACACCACATCACCACACTTCACTAGTACTCACACTCTACTACTCGAGGCTGGGAATCTGTGTTACCTATAAGTTTTCCTAGTGCAGATATCAGACTCCCATAAAAGATTTATCAGATATTGTAATCATAATATTTTTAAGGCGCCTTTTTTTTGTGGATTTTAAAATTATAATATGTAAACTTAAGCAGCACTGAAGACCGTATTTGGAAAAAACTAAACGTAAAACTATTTCGAATTCTAGCACGACTTGAATTTATAAATACACTATTTAGCAAAGCATCATTGAAAAATCAAAGTTAAGATATTCTATAGACATATTAGATGTAATCAAGATCTGTTTGGCTGCTTAAGCTTTTCCCCAACTTACATAAATGGACACAGTTTTGACCGTTTCGGTTATATCCTGCTATTATTTTTTATTGATATTACCTTTGACCGACATCCGAAAGTACATATTTTCGGATTTCGGTCTAAATAAACATGAAGTAATATTGGAGCTTATACATTATACATACTCGTAATTATCACAATATCCGCAAAAAGGCTTTGAATACAGTCCGAGATTTTAGACGGAAATAGGGTCAAGGTTCGACGTTAGAATGTTTTCTTACGACTTCCTATAATTAAGGAGTTCCTCTTGGTCGAATCTTCCAATGGGTGTTGTAACATTCTGCCCTGAGTGTAGCGGCATCCCATGGTTGCTAGTAAGAACTTATCACCTGTCTCTTCCTGTGGGTGTTGTAACATTCTACCCTGAGTGTAGCGGCATCCCACGGTTGCTAGTAAGAACTTATCACCTGTCTCTTCCTGTGGGTGTTGTAACATTCTGCCCTGAGTGTAGCGGCCTCCCACGGTTGCTAGTAAGAAATTATCACCTGTCTCTTCCTTTGGGTGTTGTAACATTCTACCCTGAGTGTAGTGGCGTCCCATGGATGCTAGTAAGAACTTATCACCTGTCTCTTCCTGTGGGTGTTGTAACATTCTGCCCTGAGTGTAGCGGCCTCCCAATGGTTGCTAGTAATAACTTATCACCTGTCTCTTCCTGTGGGTGTTGTAACATTCTGCCCTGAGTGTAGCGGCATCCCATGGTTGCTAGTAAGAACTTATCACCTGTCTCTTCCTATGGGTGTTGTAACATTCTACCCTGAGTGTGGCGGCCTCCCATGGTTGCTAGTAAGAACTTATCACCTGTCTCTTCCTGTCGGTGTTGTAACATTCTACCCTGAGTGTAGCGGCCTCCCATGGTTGCTAGTAAGAACTTATCACCTGTCTCTTCCTGTGAGTGTTTTAACATTCTACCCTGAGTGTAGCGGCCTCCCATGGTTGCTAGTAAGAACTTATCACCTGTCTCTTCCTGTGGGTGTTGTAACATTCTACCCTGAGTGTAGCGGCCTCCCATGGTTGCTAGTAAGAACTTATCACCTGTCTCTTCCTGTGAGTGTTTTAACATTCTACCCTGAGTGTAGCGGCCTCCCATGGTTGCTAGTAAGAACTTATCACCTGTCTCTTCCTGTGGGTGTTTTAACATTCTTACCTGAGTGTAGCGGCCTCCCATGGTTGCTAGTAAGAACTTATCACCTGTCTCTTCCTGTGAGTGTTTTAACATTCTACCCTGAGTGTAGCGGCCTCCCATGGTTGCTAGTAAGAACTTATCACCTGTCTCTTCCTGTGGGTGTTGTGACATTCTGCCCTGAGTGCAGCGGCATCCCATGGTTGCTAGTAAGAACTTATCACCTGTCTCTTCCTGTGGGTGTTTTAACATTCTTACCTGAGTGTAGCGGCCTCCCATGGTTGCTAGTAAGAACTTATCACCTGTCTCTTCCTGTGAGTGTTTTAACATTCTACCCTGAGTGTAGCGGCCTCCCATGGTTGCTAGTAAGAACTTATCACCTGTCTCTTCCTGTGGGTGTTGTGACATTCTGCCCTGAGTGTAGCGGCATCCCATGGTTACTAGCAAGAACTTATCACCTGTCTCTTCCTGTGGGTGTTGTAACATTCTGCCCTGAGTGAGGCGGCATCCCATGGTTGCTAGTATGAACTTATCACCTGTCTCTTCCTGTGGGTGTTGTAACATTCTGCCCTGAGTTTAGCGGCCTCCCACGGTTGCTAGTAAGAAATTATCACCTGTCTCTTCCTTTGGGTGTTGTAACATTCTACCCTGAGTGTAGTGGCGTCACATGGATGCTAGTAAGAACTTATCACCTGTCTCTTCCTGTGGGTGTTGTAACATTCTGCCCTGAGTGTAGCGGCCTCCCACGGTTGCTAGTAAGAACTTATCACCTGTCTCTTCCTGTGGGTGTTGTAACATTCTACCCTGAGTGTAGCGGCCTCCCATGGTTGCTAGTAAGAACTTATCACCTGTCTCTTCCTGTGGGTGTTTTAACATTCTTACCTGAGTGTAGCGGCCTCCCATGGTTGCTAGTAAGAACTTATCACCTGTCTCTTCCTGTGAGTGTTTTAACATTCTACCCTGAGTGTAGTGGCATCCCATGGATGCTAGTAAGAACTTATCACCTGTCTCTTCCTGTGGGTGTTGTAACATTCTGCCCTGAGTGTAGTGGCCTCCCACGGTTGCTAGTAAGAACTTATCACCTGTCTCTTCCTCTGGGTGTTGTAACATTCTACCCTGAGTGTAGCGGCATCCCATGGATGCTAGTAAGAACTTATCACCTGTCTCTTCCTGTGGGTGTTGTAACATTCTGCCCTGAGTGTAGCGGCATCCCATGGTTGCTAGTAAGAACTTATCACCTGTCTCTTCCTATGGGTGTTGTAACATTCTGCCCTGAGTGTAGCGGCATCCCATGGATGCTAGTAAGAACTTATCACCTGTCTCTTCCTGTGGGTGTTGTAACATTCTGCCCTGAGTGTAGCGGCATCCCATGGATGCTAGTAAGAACTTATCACCTGTCTCTTCCTGTGGGTGTTGTAACATTCTACCCTGAGTGTAGCGGTCTCCCATGGTTGCTAGTAAGAACTTATCACCTTTCTCTTCCTGTGGGTGTTGTAACATTCTGCCCTGAGTGTAGCGGCCTCCCATGGATGCTAGTAAGAACTTATCACCTGTCTCTTCCTGTGGGTGTTGTAACATTCTGCCCTGAGTGTAGCGGCATCCCATGGATGCTAGTAAGAACTTATCACCTGTCTCTTCCTGTGGGTGTTGTAACATTCTGCCCTGAGTGTAGCGGCATCCCATGGTTGCTAGTAATAACTTATCACCTGTCTCTTCCTGTGGGTGTTGTAACATTCTACCCTGAGTGTAGCGGCCTCCCATGGTTGCTAGTAAGAACTTATCGCTCAAGGACACTGAATGAGATACAATAGGAGTTTTACTGTTATTACGCGTGGGCGTTTAGTGTCCCTCAACGTGTTAAGTAAGTACCGTCAAATCATTTTCAGTACTGCAATATTGATGAGCTGCCTTAGTGGAGTTTTTCGAATTATAGGCGCAGTCATATCGAATCAAAGTATCCTGCTTTAAGTAAAACAGTAGGTCCAATCAGCAACAAAACTCGACTGACACTTATTTCTTATAATTCATCTGAATTATTAAGCAAAATATTTAGTTAAAATCAGAAAGGAAGAAAAATACTAACTGAAATGCTAAAAAACAGTTTATCAAATCATGCTGTGTGGATTTTGATGATATATGTAAAAGTGACAGTATTAATGGACATTTGTTGCTGACCGTACTATTCTAAAATAAACTGATACAAAAATAAAACCATAAAGCCTGACCAACCATTGCACCATAGTATCACAATTGATTTGTTAATTTTGTTATAACAACGTGTAATCATACACGTTGTTATAAATTATACAACACAGTAAGTATTCAGTTTCATTAATCAAGAAGGAACGTTAATGAGGGTCGAACCTTATTAAATAAAATTCTCTCATTAAATGAAAATACAGGGTGTCTGGTAAATAATGGATAACCTTGAAATAGCATATAATAGATCTCATGACCGTTCTAAAAAAAATACAAAAAACTAAAAATCCCTAGTAGTACCTAAGATTTTTAAATAACGTTTTTTACCTTATTTTACATTCTTCTTCACCACAACCACAAATGAATGAATTCCATCGGATATTTTGCTGTTGTAATATTTACATTGACTATGCCGACAGAGAAGCAGTAAATAATGTGACTAGAAATAGAACAATATTTTTTTCAAAAAAATCTTATCTTGGGTACTTACTTGAGATATTATTGTTTTTGTATTTTTTTTAGAACGGCCGTCAGATCTATTAGTTGCTATTTCAAGTTATCCATTATTTACCGGACACCCTGTATATCAAACCATACAGTGAGCGTTGTCGACGGCAAGAAATTATCTAGGTCTCTATTAATTCATATTATAAAGTGAAAAGATTTGTATTTTTGTTTGTAATGAATAAACTCAAAAAACACTGCACCGATTTTAAAATTTCTTTCACCAGTAGATGCTGTATTATCACTGAGTAACAAAGATATCATGCGGGCGAAGCCGCTGCTGGTAAAAACTTGAAAATATATGCGTTAAAAGCACTGCTGTGTTCCGAAATTTTAAAACATGTTATTAGTCGAAAGTGTGTGTGATTATGATAGCTTTAAAATGATTGCTACATAGGATCAATTTTCCTGCAAGAATTGGCTGCATTTGCCGCGTTCGCCTTGTATAAGGCCCGTTGTACACACACGTATTTTCCGTGAAAAACTAAGGCTGATTCGCCATGTCAGTGTTGTATGGATCACTATGGAAGTTTGTTGACAGACACGGCGGCACTACGGCACGGCGCCGGCGCCGTATGCACCGTATCTGTCAACCTAATCATGGAGAAGGATCGAGCAGCTGTGATATTCTTCAAGACCATTTCCTTTTACCATAAAACCATTACAGTTAATTTGCACAGGGCGTAATATTCCGACTCATAATAATAATTAACGAGTGCAATAACACTTCATCATCATTATGAGGCGGCTGCAAGGTCTTGCTGCGGTTATGTAGGATCCTGTGACCTTGGAGCAAGTGGGTCGGGGTCCTGGCTCTGACTGGGATTTGTCATGTATGTTGGAGTATGCTGCGTTACGTCTCGTTGAACACGAAAATGATATGAAATCAAACATAATTGGAACATCTGTTTTCAGAAATTAGATGGATAAATAATTTGGTGAACGCTTAGCTACGAGGAATGTGTGTTGATTGTTATAGGTTTCATCGAGCACCATGGCACTTGCGGTTACATATTCCAGAAAACGTAATATGAAGTGAGTCTGTTACGATACCACGAATTAACTTTATTACTGTCGATAAAGTCGTCTATTAATTTTATAGCTACTGAGAATAATAACAAAAACATAAAACGTCAAGTGTAATGTTCAATGAATAGACAAACGGAAACAAAATTCGCTACGCTATTAGGAAAGCGCCGCGTGGAGCTTACATAATTACCGCGACTATGAGAGCACCGCTACGTCAAATAGATCGTCTGTATCTGTGTGTCACAGTCCAAATATTCCATTTATAATAACTAGTTAATTTGGCAGTGTCACAGTCGCAGCACTCGCATTAAGAGTGGCTGTGTCACAGCTGAGATCCTGCCACGCTCTGCCTGCCTTGCGGTTTGGAGCGACTTTGATAACCAATACCGTTACTCTCGTGGTGGTTGTTTTAACCTTGCTCTTCATTGGTTAGTGCAAGCGTCTTCTTTGTGCTATTTGATTTGGTTATACGTTACATTTTTACATATAGGACATGAGCCTCCTTGCGGCTTCCATCAAGGCCTATTTCCTGCGACCATTCTCTTTGTCATCACATGCAAGATGCAAAGCCGCCAAATAATTGTAAGTATGTACGACTCATGGTGAGTTTACAAAAAATATTACATTAACGCACTTTAATGTAAAACTGCGTTATTGTAGTATTTTTCCCTATGAAATTTTCAGACTCGATTGGAAAACTAACAAGTTTTAAGAACAAAAACAGAGTTTTCTTTAAACTTGAACCAACTGAATGTTTTCTATCTATCTATCTATCTTTACAATCTTAAGTTTCCCATGTACCTACAACCTAGTAGAGATACAACCTAGAAGATATTCTATATATGATGTTCTGTATGCTTAAACAAAATAAAAACAAAATAATAATAACAAAAAAACCGTCCAAGTGCGTGTTGGTACACGCACTTTGAAGGGTTCGGTGTTGGGATGAATTTATCACAAGAACAAACTTAACATTGTTGTTGAAAAACATGTTCTCCCATACATTCCAACTACAAATGTAAGTTTGTACGCACGATATTGAGAGATTTACAAAGTTATTTTAAAACCATAGACTTCTTCTTATAAATTTTCCTGTAATCTTTATGTAAGTAAAGAACTATTTTCTATATTTTTTATCAAAAATTTTAGGGTCTGTAGTTTCGGAGATACGGGGCAAATTTTCATATATTTTCTTAATTAACTATGATTTATTTTAAAATTATTTTAAAAAAAAACTTTCAGTAAGCCATTTTATTTTATATGTAAAACGATACCCTACGCAAAACTTTTTTTTTAAATTTTCTTGTTTGCCTCCCAAAAATTACCCCCGTCTTCAAAATTCATTTATTTACGTTACAAGTCTCTGTTTGGGTCACAATCAACTAAACCGGTCGATTAGATTCGGAGAAAATTGGCTGTGACAGACGGACAGACAGACACACGAGTGATCCTATAAGGGTCCCGTTTTTTTCATTCGGACATACGGAACCTTAAAAAGCCACTTTATTGCAACCGTCATAATGATAATTGAACAATAGACAATCAATTAATTACAAAGGCGGTCATTAAATAATGCTGTACCGAGAAGACGTTAACAAAAAACTGTCGGTCAGTGCCGCGCCCGCGCCGGTCGGTGACCACACGACCATCACAGGTCACCACACCGAGCCCTTCAGACCGACACTTGATACTTAAATATGGCCTGAACAGCGGCCTTCTATGCGCAGGCCTCGAAGGAACCACTAACAAGTATTTGGATGGTCTGCCAATAACAGTTTTTCTTTAGTTTATTACGATGTTGTTTTGTAGTGAATGCTATGTATACCTATAATTTATAGGCATACATACCAGTATTTTATTATGTTATTGTTCTGTTTTAATTTTACCAAATAGGTATTTAAAAAAAAAACGACTGCAAAAACACGCCAAGCCAAACCCAAGCCAAGCCATGCCTATGGCATTAAGTCCGCCTCTGTACATGTCTATGCTTGTAGTATTAAATAAATAATAATAACTGAAAAGAGAAAATCAAGCATTATAATCTATAGAACTTTGGTATCACAGGCGCTAGGCGGGACCAACTCATAACCAAATGGTGTAACTTTTTTGTCCCGCCTGCGATTTCAAAATTTAAATGATTATAGTGCTTGCTTTTCTCTGATCAGTTATGTTATGTGTTATTTGCAGTTGGGTTTTTTAGTTTTATAATAACTTTTTTATGTTCAGGTTTTTAGTATTTTATCATTTCTCATTCCAAATCACATTTAAATATATAATGTTATATATTTTTCTAATCACCTTTTAAAACCCTTGTGATAGGTTTGGAAGTTTTTTTTTTAAAAGCATTTTACCGCTAAAAATTCGCCATATTTTTTTAATGTAGGTACCCATTGACACTCGCGCACTTAAGACAATATAATGACATATTATTCATCAAATTTGGTTCAGCCGTTTAGTAGTTACGAGGGAACATAGAGACGGACATACTTACATACACACACACACTCGTATGAGTGTCAAAAAAGGACCAAGCCCTCCTTTTTTGGCTTGGCCGCAGTCGGATAATAACCCTCCTCTTCCCCTCGGGTAAAAAGGTATTGTACTCGTATTGAAGGAAAAACTAGGTACTGTGAAAGTTATAGTTAAGGTACCCTTTAGTATGTAAACACAAACAAAATAATACCGAATACAATAAAACACTCGAGGGGACGAACGTTCGTCCTAACATTATTATCAGCACTACTACATTCATTGCTTTATCACAATTATCACAGCTGATAGATGAACTAGTTCACCTACCACGGTACACGCTGAATATGACTTAGGTACTTCATTACTTAATCATACAAATTTTTTGAGTAGCTCTTCAAGCACCGATTCACACAAGATAAAGATATATTTATTGCATAACTGTGTACATCAGTTCTTATTCTAAAAGTAAACATTTTAGGCTCAACAGTCTACCCATGGCGGATAAATGCAATAGGCAAGGCAAATAAATTTCAATTTAATTAATACATAGATTACAAATAAATTACTTAGGTACGAACATTATTTATTAAAAAAAAAACATGCAGATTATAAAATACATTATAATATTATACATTATATAAATAATTATATATAATAATATAGTTTTATTGGTACTACACGAAATGAATTTCGCATTAGAATTTTTCCTTGATTGTTTTATTACTCGCCTTAGGATTTTACAACAGCGAACATATTTTATATTATATTCCTGAGACCTACTATCCTTTAGTTGAAGGTAAATTTTTCGTTTATTTTTACTAGAGACTCTGATGCCTTTGGATTTCCATGACGTATCCTTATTATAATGCATTTTAATCTTGTAAATTGGTATACAAATATAGAAAATTAATTTAAATATGTTAATAAATTCTTCATAAGCTGTGTTTACATCCGTATGCTAATACATGTCGTGGAACTTTATTTGAGAAATGTATTTTAGAAATATGTCGATGTAATAGTTTATGTATAGGTAGTTTACCAGTATTTTTCATTGTAACTAAAACTACACGGTACCTTTATTACCGATTCCTTTAGTCCGATTTATCGAAATCCCATATTTCTACTTTGTATTTACGGTTATTTGTGATTATGTTATCTTTGATTATGTTGGTTGGTTTAGGGTCAGGTGCAGATTGTTTTTTTTTTTAAGTATTATTGAATATATTAATTTTGCTGTTATACGAAGGTGTGTTTATATAAAAGTCACCTAGGATAGATAAATATTTATTTTTATTTATGGATCTCAATCTAATGGTAAGTTTAAACAATTATAGCCCAGAGTCAAAGTCAAAGTCAAATAATTTATTTCAATTAGGCACAAAAAAGGCACTTTTGAACGTCAAATTTTACAAAAAATAATAATAACTGAGTCTAGTCGCCCATTCCAAAAGGTAGTTTTCATATGGAGAAGAATGGGCAAGAAATTCCACCGTTATTCTTTAAAAAAAAATCATTATATCTTGTGTACCTACACTAATTATATAATTATATGTAAAGACAATGCACCTAGAATAAGATTACTATACCACGATAGGTAAAAAGAATGAAAAATAAAGGAATGACATAAATTAATTATGTGATAGATGCATGGTGCTCACATACTTACAAACATTGTAAAATTATACTATATTTCTAACATTATAATAAGTAATACTAATAATAAGTCAGTGTGTGAGTTCAAGTAATCACAAAAAATAAAATAAATGTTAAAAAAAATATATATATTATACAATTAAATAAGCAACCAGTTCAATTTTGTCTAAAGATAAAGAGATAAAGATAATTTTATTTGTCAAACATGCGTTTACATAAACTGACTCATCAGACATGCAAGGTATTGAATTAATAGATGTTGTGTGCGTCCATGTTTTGCCAATAACGGCGTACAAATTTTGTAGGTATAGAAGATTACATTTAATTGCGTTTTACATAATTATAGTCATTCTAAATTTAATTACAAAATACAAAACAAATAAATAATAATTAATGTCAAGATATTATAGGTATATTATAGTCAAAATAGATTAAATTATGTCCAGAATCTATGTATATTAACTATGTATATTAGACGTCGGAATAGAAAAGTCCTTTTCATTTAAAAAATCTATGACATTGTAATACACTTTACTAACTAAAAAATTCCTCAGCTTATTTTTAAAAAGTGACAAGGGCAGTTCTCTCCAACTTTTAGGTAGCTTATTAAATATGCTAGGAGCCATACAGAAGACACTTTTGTGCATGAGGGTTGTTCTCGCAGTATGAGAGCATATCCTGCTATTGTCGCGCCTATTACGTAGGACTACCTACTTCATCTAATCGTTTAAAACGGTGTGGATTTGTTTTGACAAAAACAGCTACTCCTAAAATGTACAGACATGGAAAAGTAAGTATTTTATATTTTTTAAAGTAAGGTACGCAACTATCAGTAGGTTTCATTTTAAATATTGAGCGAACACATCTCTTTTGAGCCTTGAACACCGTGTCTTTTTCTGTTGAGTTGCCCCAAAAAATAATTCTAATAATTAGTTAATATATTAATTAGTCTAGATTCTAATTTCTCTAATTAGTCTAGATTCTAATTCCTAATAATTAGTCTAGATTCTGAATTGTCCTATGGACCAGCATGTTTCCAAGTTTTTCGATAAACAAATTAAAATCACTGTTAGGTGTTATACATACACAATATGTACCAATTTGTTTTTGGAATTATTATACCACAGCACTCAAAGTAATTTTCTACTGATAGTTCAGACAACCATTCAATTTTTAAGTCCCCATTTTATAATTTGGCAACTGTAGTATTTCTGCATTCTGGTTACGAAGAAAAGTTTCACTAAGACAAAGAACGTCAATGTTTTGTCAATGTTTTTTGACTCAACTAGCAATTCCAAATCACTCTGTTTTGATCTTATACCTTGTTTATTGTTGTGTAGTACAGTAAAATTATCAAGCTCTTTGCTAAGATATTTATTTGCTTGTCTTAACTACAGAAAAAACTCCGGTTAATTTTCTTGATTCCATCGCAGTTGTGTGGTAAATCGTTAAAGTAATAACTTAGGGCCAATTTCTCCGATCGGCTCCAAATCTGTGTTCAGTAAACTCAAACTCAAAGCATTTATTTCAATTAAACCATTTACAGGCACTTTTGAATTTTCAAGGAGTCAGTCAGTCAAAAATATGAAGCTAGTTGCCCATTCCAAAGCGTAGGTTCCTATGGAGAAGAACGGGCAAGAAACTCCACGGACACTCTTTTTAAAAAAAATATATTCTTACAAAATATTGTTTACATAATTCATGTTGAAATTATACATGTGAGAATGTATAATTTCAACGTAAATGTTGAATGTAGAAAGACGTGTACGAAAAAGCGTCCGTAATAAAAAATAAAACACAATTCAAAAATTAAAATAAGCCGTGGCAGATAGGAGATGACCAGTCCCTACTGATGGCGCCCGTTCACGAACATGACGCATGGATCAGCACCGTTTAGCTCAACCATTTTGAAGGGAACTCAACGATCCAACACACACGCCACCACCAGCGAGACATTTGAGTGAGCATGACATACTCTTAGCCGCCAGGGCATATCAAGTCAATGAAAGACGTACCCAGTAAATGGTAGCTTTATAGAAGGTACATGGCCACAGTGCTCACACATGTGCTATGCAATTATACAATAAAAAAAGAGATTGAAGTTTTACGATTCAAAGATAGTTTTTGCAATCTTCAGCAATTCCAACAATATTTTTGAATGCTAATCAATTAGTTTATGCGCCCTTGTGGAGCTGCATTTTTGTCAGCGATATAATCCCCAAGCTTATAATATGCCTGGCAGCATAGTGTGCGTTTTATACAAGATTTAAATTTCGTTTCATTTAGTTGTAGTATATGGGAAGGTATTTTATTGTAACATTTTAAACATGGGGTACCCCATGAAAGATGAGTCTACTTTAGCCAGTCTGAAACCCGGTGGAACTAATTGGTCCCTATTTCTAGTACAATAATTGTGTCTTTCACCTCTTTTACTGAAAAGATTAAGATAGCAGAATAAAACGCGTTTATACTAATTGCGTTTAGTAACAAGATTTGATCTCGTTTAACATCGATTGCATTTCACAGAGCAAAACGCCACGTTCGTTGATCGCGTTTACGAAAACCGAGTTAACGGCATGTTAGAACGGCAACATCGCGTTGCGTTATGTCCCTGCACCGAAACTGGACAAAACTATAGCAATAAAGTCAAAGTCAAAACGTTTATTGCGAACTAAGTGTGCAATGAACGACTCTTTGTTTTTTTTTTAAATATTTGTGTAAGTACTCTTTTTTTTTTAACAATACTTAGTAACGAAACGTGTTCCTCGTTAAAGTCAATTTGGTAATCTGAGGATAATTTTAGTATTGTTCGTTTTGCGTGGTTACTGTTTCCTGATGTGCAGTGCACGTTTTAATTTGTGGATTTTTGGTTTTTAAACTGGCGTTATCAGTATGTCTAAAAGAAAAAGAGATCCAAAATTTCCAATGGAGAAAATTATGTATCTCAAAATATTCGTAATATGCGATTCAAAACAAGTAGGTAATATCACAACAGCGTCACTTCTTCAACACAATATGGCGGAACCGCACGGTACGGTATGTCAAGCGCATAATCGCATTTAAGACGTTAAACGTTCAAAATTAGACGTTTAGTATAGTAACTGCGCTTAACAATATACTATACAGTTTAAAAATTGTTGGTGAAATGCCCAGACCTTAAACTTAGATTAAAACTAAAACGCCGTTTAAGTTTAGTTAATCGCGTTTTATTTGATCGGTGAAATTGGCCCTTAATGAGTTAGTTGTTGAGTTCTCATTTGTTGTCGTTTAATGAGGGTAAGTAAAGAGACGCCACATAAGTATTACTACACATACACATGAGTGTCTTTATGCTTTATACTATTGTATGTCTTTTGTTCTCTCTGTGTACTTAGTCGAAACAAGTTGTGTTCCACGTTTTAGTTTCAGGACCAGTTTCTTATAACAATAAGCAAGTGTGTCTTATGGCAGACAGAGATTCTATAATCACAAAATATAGAATCTCTGTCTGCCATAAGACACACTCTTATGGCAGACAGAGATTCTATATTTTGTGATTTCAGGGTATCTACAGGCCGTTCTGCCTTCATATCCATCTATTCTGGCCGAACTCCATATAGTTCTACAATACCCACATATAATGCACGCATGGTACGTGCATGCATTTGGTCGATCTCTCCATGTATGGTAGTTCGTAAACTTGCGAAGAATTTCGCGACATTCAGAGTAAACTGCAGGGCTTACTAACCAAACCCGCACTTCCGCATTCACAAATCAGTCGAGACGCGGTTTCTACTCGACTTGGATGAACATCAAACACATTGATGGAATGCGACCACAGTTCACTACATGTCAATAAGGATACGAGTAGTTTGTCGAACAGCATACGTACGTCATCACAGCGGTGACCGATTAATATGCCGTCCGAATATAGCCGAGCGTGACCGAACGGGTCCGAACTCCGAACGACGCGAATATGCGGGTATTTGTGGAGCAACTGATTTATGAGCGCAATGTGCACGGAACAGCTCGACACATGACAGCTTGTGGTGTAGACCAGACTGTTGACCACCAGAAATAAGGTTCGTTGTGTTATTTTAAGTGTGTCGTAAATTTTACAAAATCTGGGTTAGACTCTCCACTGACTTATTGGACTTTAATAGACCAAGGTCTGGGTGGGTGGTCATAGGTTTTGGTCTATGTTAGGTATATAGACCAAAACCTATGACCACCTTCTCCATTTCCTGGAGCCAATAAAGGATTACCATTTCGAAATTTGAAAAGTCCTGACAAAAAGCCTGATATTTTCAAAAAAGTCCGGAAATTTAACTATTTAATCTTAATTTTTCAGTAATTATTTATTTTTCTGAAAGAAAAACCCCTTAAATCGAAAAGTCCGGACAAATGAGAAGGCCGGAAATATCCGGACGGAGGGCCAAAAAGCCGGACATTTCCGGACACACCCAGACGGATGGTAACCCTACATACATAACACCCATCAAACCCTGGACAAAATAAATAACTCCATAACACAAACATTAAACTTTACCAGCAATAGAATATACAAGACCAATAGCATTACTACAAAACTACGTTCATTCATCAGTACGAGTAGGTATCACGATAACAATCACAATATATAAGTCAGTGTATCGTCGTCAAGGGCAGTGGTCGGCGCAGCCGCATTCACGCGATCCGTTCACGAATATCTGCGAGTCTGTGTGACAGTGACCGTCACGTCACCGTCCCGCCATGCGCCACCGCGCCCGCCGCCAACGTCAAGTCACCGTCCCGCCACCGCGCCCGCCGCCCACGTCACGTCACTTAGCGACATGCTACCTGCTATTTCATTCATGCACTACGATTACAGGGAATTACACAATTTCAGGCAACGATAAAGAGATTTACATTTAATATTTTATGAAGAGCGCATTCAAGCTTTTACGAATGCCGAATGAACTCAGTTACAGATTTAAAAATAAAAGTTATTAAACTAAAACCCAACTACGACAAAAGGTGTATACAATACAACATAACACAGACGGAGAAATTAAAACTCCGGAGTCACACGTGTTGGGCATAAATCAAAAGATAAGAAGGATTTTTAAGTTGTCTGTCTGTGATGTCTTGTTTATACCTTTTTAGTTGACCGACTACGGCGAAGCAAAAAGTAGGGTTGTGATTTTGACATACATACATACCTGTCAAAATCATAACCCTCCTTTTTGCTTCGCCGTAGTCGGGTAATTAGCTAGGTATTTTGAAAAATGTATGTATTTTTGTTTCGTCCATTTTCCCCGAAGCGGCGTAGAAAACCCATTTCTATGGTTGTCATGCTACACGTGCTGATCTTAGAATTGATCATTTCATGAAGTGTCAATTTTAGCTGACCATTTCATGGCCGGCGTGGACTTTTATTTTTTTCAATTAATTTAAGTGTTGTGATGCAGTTGACGCCGCTTGTGGCCCCCGACCAAATGGGCTAGGTTAGGTTAGAACTGTGACGAACCGCTACTTCCAAGTTGGTCGCTTTCCATAATAGCATATTTGAAAATCCAATAAAAGTCCATCGACGTTTTTTGCGTGGTTGACTTTGTTTGATTTGTTGTATGCCGCCGCCATGATACACAACAAAAATAAAGCGTCAGCGACACCTTTACCGGTGGATAATCTAAGTAACTATTTATGATATTTATGATCACTAATGGTTGGCCACATCATGAAGTAGTCGTGCGTTTAACTGTTTCTAATGATCGTCAAACGTTGAGTATTCAATGATCTGGCCAGACCACACCATGATGTGACCAGCGGTCGAGGTTAATGAATTATCAATTCTAAGATCTGGCCAGTGACCACAATCTGTTCAACAATGTTCATTTTATATCCAGAGTACAAATGAGAAAACTTGTGCTATTCAGCGTTGGCGTGCCGTACATCAAGCGTATCAATGCCCATTGCCCACTCGCTTAAATAAACCTAGCCACGTGAGAAATTACAGCTATCAATGTATGTCGAAATATTTTAATGGAATTTATCTTCGATACGTATACGGATGAACTTCAGGGTTCCCTTCGTGAGAGGTTATTGGCCGGCTAGGCGGCTGTGGCAAAACGCTGTCAGAAGTTTCACATTGGTACCTATAATACCAACAAACACAAATGGGTGTATGTAAGTAACAGACTATGACCACCGACGTAAAGGATTTTCAGGGCATTTTACGGTTTTTCTGAGAAAATATTTAAGAAATGTAGCCACGGAACCATCTCGGTACAAGTAATCTATGAATTTGTCTGAGGTTTTACGACCTTTTTGATGGCGGAGGTGAAGTGCTGATGTTTGAAGACATATTCACAAATAATTGTTTCAGCAGTGTATAAAGGTGAACTCCCGGGATTGCTCGGCTTTTTTGAAAAATGCCTGGTGTAACTAGAATGATTCATTTTCTAATTTTTTTTTAATGTTGCTTCTATAGTCTGGCGCAGTATTTTAGTAGAAAGTTTTTTATAATTTGGTTGTAGCAATATTTCACCAAGTTATCACATCGAAATGATATATAAATTTACGCTAATCTCAATGTAAATTAGAAAGTACTTCAGATGTTGTTCTGGTAGTTATGTGTCAATACCAAACATTTCTCACGTATTTGCCTACAGCCAATATTTGTATTGACAACTTAATCGCGGCTCTCGATACCCCCGGGGCCGCGGGGGGCGTTTAGCAAGTATTGGTGCTAATGTCGCACTACGAGGGGGTCGTTTACTTGTTTCGTTTCCTACGAACGTTTCCCGGTACAGGGTTTTGTTTATACCCTGGTGCTACTGTCATGATGACATATGATCTGTGTCAAAGTTGTCTTAGGTTTCTGGTTTCTGCATAATTTCCTGGTTTTGTTTGGATACAACAGCAGGATGTATGTACGAGTACGTTATGTGTTATGAAATAGCAGTTGGTTTCTTCCGTTAGTTATACAATATTACAGTTTAGTACTGTTTCTATTTTAATTGTAATCCTCCGAACCTCTTGATTTTCCCTAATGGCAACAACATTCAAAATATACCACTTATTTAGATGAGATATTGGCACAACAAACAAACTTATTCTGTTCTCTAATTGATAATAATGACCAAGATATACGACAATAGCGTTGATTCTCTGTCACTGCCGACACACGGAAGCTCATCAAATCTCTTCATTAGCGGCTTATTTCTAACAATGTAGGTAGGTAGGTACTTAACGAGTTACAAGCATGAATACTAACAACGTAGTAATGCTGCATTATAACCAATACGTAAACAAAAATTAATATCAGTAGTTCTACTGAATGCAACTAGGAACTATTTATACAGTATACCAAAAAATGCACTCTTTTATTTTTGTCGGTATCCCACACACTTACTCATGATGTCATGACGCATTGTCGCCAACTGAGGTAGGCTTTTGACCAACGACAAAATAGAATTGCTTGGCGATTAAGGCGATTAACACACGGCACCGCTCGACCGCGCGGTAGGAGCAGTTTGCGGTAGAAACGAGCACCGCTCGACCGCGCGGTCGGGCGGTGTACGTGTTTTTTATGCGATATGTCGCATGTCGCATTGGCCTCTAATAAATCCGTAGATGCCTAACACACGTACACCGCCCGACCGCGCGGTCGAGCGGTGCTCGTTTCTACCGCAAACTGCTCCTACCGCGCGGTCGAGCGGTGCCGTGTGTTAATCGCCTAAATGATTATTCAACTTGGTAGCTGAAACACAATAAAATTCCTGAGTTCTAACTGAAAGTAAATATATGAACGTCATTCAGCCAGTACAATCTAAAACGAGAAATTATTAATGAATATTCTTTATCAGCTGTTTAGTGGCGTGTGTGTGCGCTAGCTGTGGCTGCTGGCGATGGTCCAGGAGTTCAACAGGTGATTCAATAACTCTACAGTAGTTCCCCCGGGTACATTACTAACAGACACATCCACACTTGATGACAAAGTATCCAGTTCTGCATCTACTTCATCTTTATCTAGTTCAACAAGTGGCGTTGTTGCCACGGAGTAGTTCTCACTAGTTACATTACCGATACCGATACTACTGAACTTGTTGTCAACAATTCTGCTGCCATTCTCCTTTCGGAACTCTGTGGCAAATAACGAAAATACAAAACCAAAGATACCGACCACCGAAATTAAACCGACCGATTCGACATTTAGTATCTCTTTTTTATTGAGGAGTGTTACAGGATAAACCTTTAATTATTATTGATAACTCAGTTCTGTTCCATCAAATCTAAGACATTTTTGGAGAAGCAGACTACTGTCCCTTGAAACACAGGCGCTTTTATTTCTAAGCTTTGGAGCCAGTTCCTTGGTTTCGTATTTGCAACATGTTTTTTTATTAATAAATAGGTAGTGTATAGAGTGCCGCTAGCGGTAGTCTATCCCTATCGGATAAACTCGGCCCGGCTAAAGTGCCGTAAGCATTGCATTGTCATTGTGATTATCGCTGAGTCACTGTCACTTGTTATTTTGTTTTATTGTTGAGTTTAGTTCGCTGTAAAACACCACACTCCCAAAACATTACTTTCAGTTGTGCCTAAACGAACCCTGTTGTGTTGGTCACAGTTTTAACCTAAGCTAACCTACCTTTCAGCCATTTTCATTAGCTACTTCATTTTTTGTAAATTCATTCATTATAGTGACTTTTGATATAATTATCTAAAACAAATACGATCAATCAATACAAAGGGCGGCGAACTAACTTCAAAAATCAAACAAAATAACAAGTGACAGTGACAATGACAATGCAATGCTTACGACACTTTAGCCGGGCCGAGGCAGCGTCACAATTATGCCGCAAGTATATGTATTAGATCATTGTTGATGACAGTCAAATTACATAATCCACATAGTATACTTTTTTTTTTTTGAGAATTTAGCTTCCATGGCAATATTATTATCTATTGATGTCAGCTTCAAATCAGAAATGTCTTATTTATCATATTTTAATGTCACTGTTTTTCTTGACGAGTCGTTGTAAATAGTTATTTAATGTGGATTAGTTTATTTACCACTACTTTTATTTGTTTTGTGAAGTATAGAATGCGAATATTTTATGTAATCTAGGTATGCAGAGATGATCGAGTTTAATGCAATGACGTAGGTTACAGTTGATGCTAGTATGTGTGATGATGATGAGCATCGTATGGTGATGCCCACGACGAGCATGCCGACCACGCCGGCTACTCAGTTATTTAAAGAAGTTCTTCTAAGATTAGAATGTAATATTATAATAAAAATTCTTTATTCAATTAAATAAATGTTTTATTTTTGCTTAATGCATACTAGCTAGGAATAAGCCGACCAAGATAGTAAGACAACATGATGGGATGCACGATCTGAATACCTTCACAGGTCTTAAATTCTAAATTCGCCTTTGAACCTGGCATATAATAAGATATTAGGCAGGTATAGGCAAAAACATTTTTAGTAGTACCTAATATTGAAAATTTATTTGTAAATGTCATCACGACTGACAGTTGTCCTATTAAGCCCACTGACAATTATTGTCAGTGATAAAGCCACGTATTCATTGAACAAATGTCCCGCGGCACCAGTCGTTTGAAACGTCGGGCGATGTCGACCAACGTCTCTACATAATCTTGCATCACGACCGTTTTTCATCGTTTTCGATGTTGCCAGACATATTTAGGGATACGTGTCGAGGGAAGCTTTATGGGCCGGAGCCTGTTTGGCCGTGTACGGTGTACGATGCACGACACAAAGCGAAAACGCGTTGGTTTGCAGTTGCAGGGCAACAAACCGTCGTGCATAGTATTTTTTGGACGGATCCCTAGGTCGCATTTTGGTTTTCTTCATCCACTCCATTCAGTTTATCTATGTGCCATCCAAATCCGTTCAGGCGTTTTAGCGTGAAAGCGTAACAAACAAACAAACAAACGCAATTTCGCATTTAGAATATTAGTTAGGATTACGTTCACATTAGTAGTACCTAATAACAAAATACATTTTGTCAATCATAACGTAACTATGTCTGCTTGCTTTGCATAGAAGTGCACAGTGTACAAAAGGACATGACGCTCTTCTAGTGGTCCAGTGTGTAGAGGGCATAGTATACAAAATCAGCTACTAGAGCCACTTTTCCCTTCAGTAGTCATTATTGGAACTATTTATTTCCGCCATCTTTGAATGTCTTAGGGTGGCACATTTCGGTGGAGGTATGCCCGGCTTGGGCAGAGCACCGCCGTGTCCTCGTGGAGGCGATCGGTGGCGGGGATCTCTCGCGTCCGGCCCTGATCCAGGCCATGGTACGGAGCGAGAGGGCATGGGAGGCCGTCACCTCCTTCTGCGAAGCAGTAATGCTCGCGAAGGAGGAGGCGGAGCGCGTGAGGGAGAGGCAAATTTCGCGCCCTCACGCCCCTAGCCGCCGCAGGAGGAGACGCCCTGGGCATCGGGAATCGATCGCGGATTCCCGGCCACCGTAGGCGCGGGCTTGCGGACGGTGAGCAATGGGTAGCTCACCGTCCGGTAAGGACCAAGCCCGGGTCGACGGCGCGTTGTGTTCCACGCGCGCCTCAAAGAGTGTCAGCGAGTGAAGGGGTCCGATGAGACCATTGCCTGCCGGGGTTGCGGGAAAGTCCGAAAGGGATACCGTGGCCCCCTGGCATTGCACAGGCAACAGAAGGAACACGGGTGGGTTTTAGTCAGTAAGAGTCTGACACGCCCTCCCGCTCCACCCAGAGAAACAAACTAACACTATTTCTATATTGTATATACAGGGTGTTTGGCGCATGGACCGACACAATTTTTTCAAGGATTTGGGAGGTCATTTGCTAGGTTCTAGCTAAGTTCAAAATAGCTTTTAGTTTTTTTTATAATTAATTTAGAAGTTGTAAAATTTCATTCATTAAATACAAAAATTAACTTTGGAAGCTTGTAAGGAATTTTCTTGAAACCAGTTGTATAAAACAAAGATGTTTTTAGATTTAAAGGACTTTGGAGAATGCAACAAAATTTGTTTTGTGCCACTACACCCACAAACAAAAAAGTTATTTCAAATGAAAGGACACATTTTGGGATTTTTTTTCATTTTAAAAAAATAATCATATGTAACCAACCGTGACATTTGGGACAAAGGGTGTATGGGTAGAACCTAGCTAATGACCTCCCAAATCCCTGAAAAAATTGTGTCGGTCCATGCGCCAAACACCCTGTATATCGATTGTGTAGGTTTTAAGCAGTAAATGCTATTATAACATGATGTCTAAAATGAATAAAATGCATTGTTTTCATATCCTTTATTTTATTTTAGTAAGTTTTAGAAATGACCACGTTTGATTTTTTTTAGAACAAAAACAAGAAGTTAATTAGTCAGAAAGTTCAAACTAAATGCCATTCCAAAACGTAGATCTCTATGGAGAAGAACGGGCAAGAAACTCCTAGGACACTCTTTTAAATATAGATATTACAAAATCCTGGGTACATTATTCTTGTTGCTTCAAAAAAAATGTCCAAAAATAATCAAAAATAATTCAAAATATAAGATTAAAAATAAGCACTGGCTGACTGCGCCCGTTCACGAACATGACGCGTGGAGGAGCACCATCCAGCTCAACCATTTTGTAGGGAACCTAATGATCCAACACACTTGCCTCCATCAGCGAGACATTAACACTCCTCAGTGTGTCAACATACAAATGGAATGAAATGAAATGACATTGTTTATTCTGTAAATAGGATATTGGAATCACTTTAACACGTCATCTCTTAAAAATAAAAAAATAAAATTAGCTAGATGAGTTCGCCGTTTCCTATCTGACTACTCTGAGAAGAAAGGCTGAAACAAACTCAGAGGTCACAGTCACTTTTAAAGTCCAGACATAATCTTGGTCAGGCCATATGAAGACCATGTAGATTAGTCTGAAATGGTCTTTTGAGAAAAGATCCACACAGATTTGAGTGGACCTGTCCAGTCAGTGCAAGCATTTGTCAGTAATCGTGGAGCTCAACTCAGAACTGGAGCTCAACTCGACGAACAATACCAAAGAAAGGACATTTGGGTAGGCCGCATAAGCTACTCAAACTGCCAGACCATCATTAAAACTAACTGAGAAAGAAAAAAATAATAATAATAAAAATATCCACATAGTCATACACTCAACTGCCATACTCTTTCAAGTCGACATACATCTTAATTGGCGTCATGTCTTTCAATAGTTTCAATAGGTGCGATATACATAGGTACTGTTCTCCCATGGTGTAAGCTAGCAATACAATTGAATTGATAAGGATCACTTATCTCATAATGCTGGAAGTTTATTAAAGTGAAAATGTCTTCACAAAATATTTTGTTTTCAGAAAAGTTTTCAGCGTTTATATTATTATAGTAAACTCGTAATTTATTACCTAAATTCAAAACATTAGGTAGCTGTGTACTTACGACGCCAAAGGTGGGTGGAGTTTATAACTGACCACGTAGTAGATTTTTTCCAGATACACTTCAATAAAAGTCTCGCTTTTACTCGCAAAACGAATTAAGATGAAAGAGATACGTAACCGCGAGATGTTCTGTCGTCAGCTATTTCTTGAGAATGCTCGTATAAAAGCTTTGCATTGCCATGTATTCCTGGTACTGCTAAATTACATTTTCGTGCTAGTGGACTGAACATTGAACAATGTACGTTATTCCGTGGAATGGGAAGTGTTGCGCCGGCGCAGTGGCGGCCGACGATTGGTTTTTGGAGCCCATCTAGTGCTGTGTGGTATAAATAACATCCTGCGTGACCATACCGCTCGTACTTAGTAAGTATTACAATATAACCACCACAATGTAACGGAAGGAGAATAAATAAACATAACGATATACTTATGTTTTAGCACGTAACAGAACATTTTAAGTTTCGAATAATTTACAGACAACTTACGAGTTTATAGGCATATTTAACCTTGTTACAAAGAGTGCATAAGTGAAACATGCTGCCTTTCAAGCCGGTCTATGGAAACAACTTCATATGCTCGCATACCAACTGTAAGAATAAATAACAACAATAGAAGATCCCAGAAAAATCGCGGAAAATTCCTTCACGAAACTGAGATATCTGTACACACTATACTGTATCTGGTGCTTATTTTCTGCCAAAATACAAAGAAAAACAAACAAGTCGTTCACTAATAAACTAAGTCTCAGACATAAAACCGACAATTTAACAGTAACTAACCTTGCATCGTGTATTTAATCAAAATAATAATTTCAAAGTCAGCAATAGCTCAGCTAAATTTAATGCGTCATCGGCGCGCAGGGATGTAAAGGATCAAAACTCATTAATTCCAAACAGCACTTCAAGAACGTCCACAATACAAAAAAACAGCCCATGAAAAGCCCACTGTTCATCAAAAACAATGATGACAGCCTTTCTAAGACTTACTATTTTGTTAGCAGCATCAAGACTCGTGCAGACTAGCGCGACGCGACACCGGTAATTGTTCTACCGTAAAGTTTTCTTAGAAATTGTTTTGTTAAGAGTCGCGTCGCGCCAGTCTATACGAGGCTTCAGTTAGTAAGAAGGGACGCCAAACGGATTTCTTAAAAGTAACTTGTTTTATCTGTAAGCTCCGTTTTCGAAAACAATGAGGGCGGGATAATGATGTGAAGAGAAGACAAAATGCGCAATAGTCGTATAGGACAGGGTAATACCGGATAACTGGGTTGAACTTCCCTGAACTCGTTATTGCTCCAACTGGTCTATATCACGTTCCTGCGGGCATTAGGAAAATTCGTATTGAACAAAATATTTGTTTATTTGGGATCTTCAACAAAAGATAAGTACACACACACACAATATAAATTACAATCATAAAAACGGTTCTTTGACGTGTGCTCTTTCAAAAAATATTATCACGCTATATGTTATGGGGGATGATCAATATTGCATTATGTTCGTATTCTTCTATAGTTTACCGGGAATTGTAAAAAGGCTGGCCAAAAGGTTAGAATATTGTAGATAGTTACGGATTTAACCTTTTAAAAGATAATCATCACGCTATAGCTTTATGCATCTAAGCAGTCAATCATAACAATATGTCTAGAGTAGATTTTGAGATAGGGCAATAAGGGCACGTACATTAACCGTTGTCGCTACAAGAAAACAGTCTTAGGCAATGCAGATCAACATTGTTTCGAACTTTTTGAAACATGTTGATCTGCATTCACAGATTTTGAAAAAAAAAAACAGTCAGCAATAAAATGGTCAATTTTCACAAAAGCTTTTTTAATGCCAGTCGATCCTATTTCTTATTACTAGGGTCAAAAAACTATGTGTGTTACCTTTTCACGCCTAAACCACTGAACGGATTTCGATAAAATTTGGCAAGGAGATAAATCGCATCCTAGGGTAAGACATAGGTTAATTTTTGTCTCAAAAATAATCCTAAAGGGGTGATATATAGGTTGGCAGGAAGGTAGGATATAGTTAGTGGACGTCCGCTAAGAACGGATTTTGCGACAGGTCCGACCCTGTCGCAAAATCCGTTCCAGAGTAAGTTCACCTGATAGTTTATATATGCTGCAGCCTGAAAAAAAAAAATGTGGTGTACAGAGAGGTTTTACAAAAATAACAAAATCTATTTTTATTATAATTGGTGCCTTTAAAAAAGTTGCTTATATAAAAATAGTTAGCGTTAAACCTCATTAAACTTGATATCTTCATAACCACGCGGACGAAGTCGGGCAAAAGCTAGTAAGTTAATAAAGGAAACGTCATTGGACACTTTTCAGGTTTTATATGTATATGTCATAGTGAGGATTCCAAATATGGCTGCTATATTCGAGTATTGGCCGGACCAGTGAGTGTGATAAATAATTTTATTCTGGTAGACGCCTTTTTAAAATCTGTTGTTGCGTAAGATCCTTCGATGAGATATTTAAGATATGTTTGTCAAATTTAAGTTTGTTTGTCCAGTGCGACCTACCCAAGTCGCGTATTTACTCTACTTGTTGTAGTTTTTGTTGGCTAGTTGTGTAATTGTTAGATTTGACAATTTTGTTACCGCTAAATGGCATGTGTATTTTCAGTAGGTAAGTCTTCTGTTCTAATGAAAGCATTTTTGTTAGCTGCACAAGTTCACAGCTAATTATTATGTAGTGTTCTTGAAGTATTTTCTCTTTTTTTTCTGACTGACATCAAACCTGAATCAGAGAAAAGGTAAAAATTAAGTTAGGTATAATTATTGTAATAATCAGATACTAATCTAGACAGCTATTGAAATCTCCGAGACTCTAATGGCAAATTAGCGTTGCAAACCTTAATCCTCGTTATTAATATTTACGAGAAGGTGAACATGTTCCGTACATGTGCTCATCTCCTAAGAGGCTGTAAATATTAACGCCTAGGATGGCTGCGGTAATTACTTGGGAATCTTCGATGATAAAACGCTGTACCTGTTCGACATTTTAGGGCCAGCTGCAAAGGAGGAACGAAACAAACTTTTCACAGTGCTAATGGGAACAAATACAAAAAACTCATTACTCAACTACCGTTACCCATATGCAATTCTAATGAAGTTGTAAAAACAATTTTAGTCCCGATGGTTGCTGGGTGGCGAATAGTTTTAGAAAAACTGGTTCATCAAAGTAATCAGGAACTTGATCTCATCATATTTAGACAAGTATATGCTTCCCATTATTTCTACAGTCTACGAATACCATTGGACAATCCATCCTCTTAAATAGTGGCGCCCTTTCAAGAAGTTATTCAAAACATATTAACCTATTACAACATTTACAGCGAACTACATACCGTACATTATTATGTAAGCTATCCTCTCAGTCATCGTATATTACAGCTAATCGGCGCCGGCTGCGCCCGCGCCGCGCCGCTCCGCTCGTGAGAACAAGGCACGTTAACAAGCTCTCAGACTACCACAGTAACACAGCGCAGATGTAGAATATCGCTGCATGTTTCACTGCTCGCAACGGCACTCGAGGCATGCAGGTCAACGGGCTAAGATTTTAGCAATAGAAGAAGGCAGGCAGATATTGTAACTAGGAGCTCGGAAAGGTAGACACTTAAAATAAATTATGTAGATTTTTAGGTTTTTTTACACAGCTGATGCCATCACAATAGTTATTTGTGCAACAAGAGAGCAAAGTTGTTTTTGTAGCGAGTCAAAGACATGAGATGCAAATAACATAACATGATTGTTATAAATAAATAAATAAATAACTTTGCTCTCGTGTAACTCATACAACTTTTCACCTCAACAGCGAGAACATACAACATATAAAAAACCCTGTCCGATCCGTGAGGGTGTTGATAGGTATCGTACTGTGAGCATATTTATGTGGAAATTTTAATTTTGACCCCACGATCGGCTTTAGCACCCTTGAAAACTATTAAAACGCAATTTTGGATTTTCATGTTGACCAAATTCACACTTTCTATATCTCTCCTTCTTTTTTTCTCTTTGAATTAGAAGAAGGCAGTCGCTAGAGCCATTTCGCGTGACGATTTCTGCCAGTGCACTCTTACCGCAAGCAGCAGAATTTCAATAAAACCTTAACAGATCAATTGCAATTATATGGTTTTATGTGTATCCGAACGTTTTATTGTTTGTTTCTTTTTTGGGCCTAATAGGAATGGAATTTTGAAATCGAACTTCGAATCGACTTGTTTCTATCTCTCGCTTTTTTCGTATCTAAGTGAAAGTGACAAAACTAAGTGAAGTTCAAATCTTTAGAATTTTGTGAGTCAACCCAGCACTGTTCTTGGAATTAAAAAAAAAAAAAAAAGTTTCTTTGTCTCACCCTCGCAGCAAAATCGAATTTTGCTCACTGTCTTGAGACGGCAAAACCTGCTTGTTTGAGGTGCTGAGATGAAATAGTTATTTGTGCAACAAGAGAGCAAAGTTGTTTTTTGCTGCGAATGTTGATTTTGAATCCCGAGTAAGCGAAGGATTCTATAATTGAATCACGAGCGTAGCGAGTGATTCAAGGTTAGAATCCTGAGCGCTACGAGGGATTCAAAGACACGAGACGCAAATAACTTTGACTTTGGACACAATGTGTCAAAATTGGCTCATATGTCAGTGAAGATCACTTATTGTCATTTGGAGTTCCCCAAGGCTCAATTTTGGGACCTACCCTCTTCTTGATATATGTTAACAGCCTCTGTAACTTATCCATCCCATACTGTAGCATATACACTTACGCGGACGATACGGCTTTGCTCGTGCAGGGTCTGGACTGGAGAGAAGTCCGGAAGCGAGCGGAGTTTGCGCTGGGCATCGTGATGTCATGGTTGGGAGCTAATATTCTTACGTTAAACATCGATAAAACTAAATATATCCCATTTTCAATAAGATCTTGTACACAGCCAGAAGACTCATTTGTTGTCAGAGCCCACACTTGTAATGAACAATTAGACCAATGCCTCTGTCCAATCCTAGTTAGAACATCACAAGTGAGGTACCTCGGTATCATGATAGACAACCTGATGTCCTGGAAAGTGCAAATTGATGGAGCGGCCGGCAGAGTGAGGAAACTCATAGCGATTTTCAAGAGTCTGCGCCATAATGCAGACTTAGTTACACTTCGGATGGTCTACTTCTCACTCTGTCAGTCAGTACTCTCATTTGGGATATCGACTTGGGGAGGTGCTCCAAAAACTTGTTTCCTTAAACTGGAAATAGCGCAACGAGCTGTACTCAAGGTCATGACTTTTAAACATTTCCGGTATAGTACCATACAACTGTATAAAGACTGTAAAGTTATGACTGTTAAACAGCTCTTTGTGCTCAATACCATCCTGCGCAGGCACGGTTCTCTGAAATACAACACTGGTCGTATGGCAAATATGAGATCAAAATATGTCTGTCCTATAGAACGTTACAAAACTAAATTGGCTGTAAGACGCTTTCGAGTATTAGGTAGTCGAATTTATGATACAGTTAACAAACAATGCAATATTTATGCCTTAAATAAATTCGAATGTAAAAAGAAAGTGAGTCAATGGCTCACAACTCTTACCTACGAGGAGACTGAAAAGTTACTTGGAAAGCTTTTCTAAAAAGTTTCTGCTTTTTCAAACAACTCTAACATACTACAAGCGCATACATAACATACATACACGACACACACACACGACACATACACACGACACATACAGTTATACACTTACACCTTACATCACTAACCTCACCTAATTCACACTAGAGAGAGGATTTAATCTTTTCTACCGTTTGTTTCTTTTCTTTTTTATAACTTTGTTTGCTTTTTGTACTCAATCGATAGCCATTTACCTAATGTTACTCCGTACTAGTTTTTGTATA
Organism: Xanthia togata; assembly: GCA_963853775.1. Taxonomy (NCBI): domain Eukaryota; kingdom Metazoa; phylum Arthropoda; class Insecta; order Lepidoptera; family Noctuidae; genus Xanthia; species Xanthia togata. The sequence continues at coordinate 809,813 of OY970802.1, read as the reverse complement.
AATTGGGAAATGTATTAACAGAGAAAGCCATGGCACCCATAACACAAGTTAAATCTTAGCTTGGGTGCCATTGGAATAATCAGTGATTTATGCAATTTTAAAAGAATATTGTCATAGAATTAAGTTATTACCATAGGCAAATTGTAAAATTGGGAATAAAGTTATTATTTATACACTCGAGAGCAATGAATCCGGGTCACTTAAAGAATCCTAAAAATCTCGGAAACTAAAAATGCTGCAATAAATTGTATTTAATAGACAATGTAATACTCCTCAAATGAAGGTATTAAAACTTCTTAGTTATTGTAAAGTTATATCATAAAAAAAACAAATTTGAAAAAGGGCCACTTTCGAAGATGGAACTACGAAATTACAGCATTTGGTTTTGCTTTTGTTTGTAATCTGTCATTTATGTGGGTACATAAACCATGTTGATAGTGCTCTATATTCATTATTCAAGCTGAAATTATGTCGCTTACGCCTGAAGAATGCACCAGAATACTTACAATGCTGGAAACCGGCCGGAGTCAGCGCGATACAGCCAGGACTGTCGGTGTGTCGCTGTCAACAGTACAAAGAGTTCTCCGACGTTACGAAGAAACTGGTTCTAACCTACGCAGACCAGGAACGGGCAGAACCAGGTGTACCACAGCACGAGAAGACCGATACTTGGTGAACACCATGCTTCGAAATCGCTTTCTTACAGGAACTGAACTCACAAATCAGTTTCGACGCCTCGGAGGAAGTAACCCAAGTGCATGGACAGTAAGACGTCGGCTTGCTGAACCTAACTTAAAACCCCTTAGACCTGCAAACGGCCCTAAACTGGAGCGTGGGCATCGTATTTCAAGACTAAGATATGCCCAGAGCCACGTAAATTGGAGTATTGAAGATTGGTCAAAAGTTATGTTCTCCGACGAATCAAAATTTATGCTCTACAAGCACGATGGAAGACACAGAGTGTATCGAAGACCAGGGGAAAGATTCAAGCAAGCATGCATCGAAGAAAAAGTAGCCTACGGTGGTGGGTCTGTACTTGTGTGGGCCGGAATTTCTTCTGAAAGTCGCACAGAGCTGGTGATCATAGAAAACGGCTCTTTAACTAGCGAAAGATATGTGGAAGAAATCCTCAATGATCACGTTGGTCCATTTATGGTCAATTTAGGTGAGGATGCTATATTTATGCATGACAATGCCCGACCTCATACAGGTAGGATTGTGAATGACTACCTTCAAGAGATGAACATTACTCGTATGGAGTGGCCAGCGCGCAGCCCGGATATCAACCCGATCGAGCATGCTTGGGACGAGCTAGGCAGATGCGTAAAACAACGAAACCCTCCCCCAATCACGCTTCGTGAGCTCAAAATTGCTCTCACAGAGGAATGGGAGAATATTCCCCAAAATCGTATAAGGAACTTGGTGTACAGCATGCCAAACCGCGTAAACGCAGTAATGGAAGCACGAGGAGGCAATACGAAGTATTAAAATTCAAGAAAATCGTAATAAAGTTCAAAAATTTCATGTTTCCTATTTTTGTTTTAAGGAGAGATCAGCAGTTTTTTTCTTTATGTAATTTTGTGTTAATAAAATGTATGGTGACTCATATTTTTTTTACTTTCATTTAAGGAGTATTACATTGTCTATTAAATACAATTTATTGCATTAACCTATCATTTTTAGTTTCCGAGATTTTTAACATTCTTTAAGTGACCCGGATTCATTGCTCTCGAGTGTATTATATTTTATCGTACTGTAAGCATATTTATGTGGAAATTTTCAGGAAAAAAGAATCCCCACATTTTTTTCCAATGGTGAATTTTACCAAATTTTACGTTTGGTGCGTGCGGCGGTCGTCATAGTACGAGTTTTGCAATTTTATTATGGATTTGGGGTAGTTTTGGAACTAAAAATGTGAATTTTAAATACCAATAACTTTTTTACTATAAATAATAATAAAAAAATACTCTTTTGTAATTTTACTACAGTACCACATGCCTTTTTCGGATCGGACAAGGTTTTTTTTTTACATAATCTTCATCACCTCGTATTTTGCAGCCACCATCTTGGATTTACATGTTGACCACACTATCGACTTAAGCACTATCAAAACTATGAAAACGATACCCATGATTAAAACTTGAATATTTTCGCAGCCACCATCTTGGATTTATATTTTGACCTCACTATCGGCTTTAGTACCCTCTAAAACTATGAAAACGACACCCATGACGAAAATGTGAAATTTTTCGCAGCCGCCATCTTGGATTTTTATTTTGACTTCACTATCGGCTTACGCAACCCTGAAAACCATAGAAACGATACCCATGAAGAAAAATGTGAAAATTTTGGCAGCCGCCATCTTGGATTTACATTTTGACTTCACTATTGTCTTTAGCAACCTTGAAAACCATAGAAACGATACCCATGAAGAAAAATTTGAAATTTTTCGCAGCCGCCATCTTGGATTTACATTTTGACTTCACTATTGTCTTTAGCAACCTTGAAAACCATAGAAACGATACCCATGAAGAAAAATTTGAAATTTTTCGCAGCTGCCATCTTGGATTTACATTTTGACTTCACTATTGTCTTTAGCAACCTTGAAAACCATACAAACGATACCCATGAAGAAAAATTTGAAACTTTTCGCAGCCGCCATCTTGGATTTACATGTTGACTTCACTATTGTCTTTAGCAACCTTGAAAACCATAGAAACGATACCCATGAAGAAAAATTTGAAATTTTTCGCAGCCGCCATCTTGGATTTACATTTTGACTTCACTATTGGCTTTAGCAATCTTGAAAACCATAGAAGCGATACCCATGAAGAAAAATTTTAAATTTTTCGCAGCCACCATCTTGGATTTACATTTTCACCTCACGATCGGCTTTAGCACCCTTGAAAACTATGAAAACGACACCCAATAAGAAAAATGTGAAAATTTTCGGATCCGCCATCTTGGATTTGCATTTTGACCAAATTCACATTTACTATCTCACTCCGTCTTTCTTTCTCTTTGAATCAGAAGAAGACAGTCGCAAGCGCCTTTTGCCGTGACGATTTCTGCCAATGCACTCTTACCGCAAGCCGCCTATAGAACTTCGTTAAAAAAAAAAACTGAATTTAAATAAAACCTTATCCTTATGTGAATCCGAACGTTTTATTTTTTGTTTCATTTTTGGGCCTACTATAGGAATTTTGAAATCGAACTTCGAATCGACTTATCTCTCGCTTTTTTCGTATCGAAGTGAAAGTGACAAAACTAATTGAAGTTCAAATCTTTAGAATCTTGTGAGTAGACCCAAAACTGTTCACGGCATTTTAAAAAAATAATTAAAAAGTTACCTTTGTCTCACGCTCGCAGCAAAATCGAATTTTGCTCACTGTTTTTTGACAGCAAAACCTGCTTGTTTGAGGTGCTGAGGTGAAATAGTTATTTGTGCAACAAGAGAGCAAAGTCGTTTTTTGCTGCGAGTGTTGATTTTGAATCCCGAGTAAGCGAAGGATTCTATAATTGAATCACGAGCGTAGCGAGTGATTCTAGGTTAGAATCCTGAGCGCTGCGAGGGATTCAAAGACACGAGACGCAAATAACTTTGACTTTGGACACAATGTGTCAAAATTGGCTCATATGTCAGTGAAGATCACTTATTGTCATTTGGAGTTCCCCAAGGCTCAATTTTGGGACCTACCCTCTTCTTGATATATGTTATTATTCTAGGTTAGAATCCTGAGCGCTGCGAGGGATTCAAAGACACGAGATGCAAATAACTTTGCTCTCGTGTAACACATACAACTTTTCACCTCAGCAGCGAGAACATACAACATGTAAAAAAAAAACCTGTCCGATCCGTGGGGTGTTGTTAGGTATCGTACTGTTAGCATATTTATGTGGAAATTTTCAGGAAAAAAGAAAAAATAATCCCTAATTTTTTTTTCAATGGTGCATTTGACCGAATTTTACATTTGGTGCGGGCGGCGGCCGTCGTTTAGCGGGTGTCTAAAAGTCATAAGTTATCAATTTTGCAATTTTTTTATGGATTTGGGGTAATTTTGGAACTAAAAATGTGAATTTTAAATACCAATAACTTTTTTTACTATAAATAATAATCAAAAAAATACTGTTTTGTAATGTTACTGCAGTACCATAAGCCCATTTTCCCCAGATTTTCGTATCAGAAGAGGTTTTTTTTACACAATCTTCATCACCTCGTATTTTGCAGCCACCATCTTGGATTTATATTTTGACCTCACTATCGACTTTAGCACCCTCGAAAACTATGAAAATGACACCCATGACGAAAAATGTGAAAATTTTCGCAGCCGCCATCTTGGATTTTTATTTTGACTTCACTATCGGCTTAAGCAACCTTGAAAACCATAGAAACGATACCCATGAAGAAACATTTTAAAATTTTCGCAGAGGCCATCTTGGATTTACATTTTGACTTCACTATCGGTTTTAGCAACCTTGAAAACCATAGAAACGATACCCATGAAGAAAAATTTGAAAATATTCGCAGCCGCCATCTTGGATTTTTATTTTGACTTCACTATCGGATTAAGCAACCTTGAAAACCATAGAAACGATACCCATGAATAAAAATTTGAAAATTTTTGCAGCGGCCATCTTGGATTTACATTTTGACTTCACTATCGGCTTTAGCAACCTTGAAAACCATAGAAACGATACCCATGAAGAAAAAATTGGAAATTTTCGCAGCCGCCATCTTGGATTTACATTTTGACCTCACGTTCGGCTTTGGCACCCTTGAAAACTATGTAAACGACACCCATTATGAAAAGTGTGAAAATTTTCGCATCCGCCATCTTGGATTTTCATTTCGACCAAATTCACACTTACTATCTCTCTCTTTCTCTTTGAATTAGAAGAAGACAGTCGCAAGCGCCTTTTCGCGTGACGATATCGGCCACTGCACTCTTACCGCAAGCCGCTTAAGAACTTCGTTCCAAAAATTAAATAAAACAGAATTTAAATAAAACCTTATCAGATGATTTGCAATGTATATCCGAACGTTTTGTTTGTTTCTTTTTTGGGCCTAGTAGCTATTTTAATTCGAATCGATTTGTTTCTATCTCTCGCTTTTTTCGTATCGAAGTGAAAGTGACAAAACTAATTGAAGTTCAAATCTTTAGAATTTTGTGAGTAGACCCAACACTGCTCTCGGCATTTAAAAAAAATAATTAAAAAGTTACTTTGTCTCACGCTCGCAGCAAAATCGAATTTTGCTCACTGTTTTTTGACAGCAAAACCTGCTTGTTTGAGGTGCTGAGGTGAAATAGTTATTTGTTATACAAGAGTGCAAAGTTGCTTTTTAACCGCGTGTTCAATTTTGATGACCGAGCAAGCGAAGGATTCTAAAATTGAATCACGAGCGCAGCGAGTGATTCAAAATTAGAATCCTGAGCGTTAGCGAGGGAATCAAAAGAGCACGAGGTGAAAAATCTTTGCACTCGAGTGCAACACGTAACTTTTCATTCCACCTCAGCGAGGAAATGACTAAATGCAAAAAAAAAAACGTTGAAAAAAGAACACCAAGAAGGTTCCGAGTCTGAGTTTTTAACAAATTAAAAAAAAGTTGTATGATATATTCGGCACCATAGAGGTAGCAGTAAATAGGTTTAATGTTTTTTTTAATTCACAAACTTAGTGCACACGATGTTCTAAATTCAATTTACTTTATCCTCTAGAGAATAAAAACGGCTTTTCCACTCAGATACTGAAGATTAAAAATACTCTTTCCGAGATGGTGGGATGAAAACATATTTTCCTTCACATGCACAAAAACTAAGATTTAGAAGTTCAGCAGGTCATACAAATGTAAGTGTCATTCGGAAATCGATCCCGCTAACATGAACCGGTAGCTCAGCAACAGTGTGTTACCCATCGTTAGACCAGGTAACTGAGCTCAGTAATGGCACACACGGCTCAATAATGTCTAGACAGAACTATCTAGATAGAAATTTAGATTACGTTTGAGTCCTGTCTTGGCTTCCAAACTGAACTCCAAGGTCATTGTGAAATAATTTTTCATCTTAAGCGCTGACATACAGCGCCTTTTTTCATGTTGCACTAAATAAAACGTATTCAGACGCTTTTAAAAATTCGAAAACTTTGCTTCTTTTGACGTAGGTATCTTCCCGAAACTCGAACCTAGATGAAGTAAAAAATAATAATACGAGTATGCATACTGAAATGAGTACCTACCTAGTGGCAGTGTTGACACCGTTTTAATTCCTCTGACCGCAACAGGCACACTCCCTGTCTCCCTCCCCCAACCCCAAGCGACCACACTTCCGTCAGGTAACTCACTTGAGTCACTCATGTAACTCACGGTTGTTACTAAGGTGTCACACATAGTCCCTGCTACACACAGCATTCATAACATTAACGCTAATTAGAAATGAGTTACCGTACCGACGTGTTCCTAAAGAACATATCAATTACAGCTGGCTGGTCATCTCTTATTCAATTCCTATCTACCTCGAATAGGCTCTTTAACTCTTGAAGATCTCGTCTCCTTGACTTGGTGTACTCGCAGATCAGCGCACAGGTGAAAAAGAAGTGAGAATTAAAAATATGCCTCATTCAAACCTTTTTCTGATCCCCATAACTTATAAGTTCTATCACAAACATGCATTGCCTCAGATTCAACGTTATATAATTAAAGACAAGGAAGAAGAAACATTGCTAACATTTTATTTTGTTGGTAGTCAAACCGTGAAAATAAACATAACACCGTGAAAATAAACACAACACAAAGGTTAACGAGCTGTTTGCATTTAATTATTATTTAATTTATGAAGACAAATTGCTTAAGTTAAACTTTTCACCCTAGGTTCCCTTCACTTGATTATAAAGTATAAATAATAAATACCTAATATGCCTGCTTTGTACCTAAACTGTGATTGGTTTCGTTTTATCTCGGTTTAATATTTTGGAAGCCAGTTAGAATTCGTTTTGAGACACAAGGCGACTTCGCTGCGGGCTACTTTCGGACTTCTGTCTGATAAAATCAATGACAGCGATCTTGTCACATAGAAGTCGAAAAGTTACTACTACCAAAGGAGTCGCGTCTTCTTTCAAAGCTTGAAGCTTGCAAAGAACTCAAAGATGAAATGGATGATGCTGATGGCTTTAAGGCGACACTTTGTTTATCATTTTGGTGTCACCGATACGGATTCAGTCAGTTTGGAATCAATTATTATATTGAAGATGATTCACCTACTGTGGCAAAATAATTATCATTAGTTTGATAACTTATTCCGCTCGCCACAGAAGAATGATCTGTGTTTACATAAAGTGATAAATTATCATAATTACGAGAGAATAAATAAGTCCCGCTAATAGCGCATTAACATGACAAATGTGGCATGCGGCGCTTGCGTTGCGCGCATCACAACGAAGGCGGCGCGGACGCAGCATCACAACGCACTTTCTTACAACAACAAAATACGTAAACAAATGTTGAACATTGACGTTCATTGACTGGTAACAAACAACCTTGATCGATGGATTGTATGCAAACGAAGCGATGTAGGTATGTCAAGCGACATAGCGCGGTGTACTTCAGGCGTCTCATTACCCAATAGATACGCACGTGTTTGCACAAACACAGTCGGCAAGTATCCGCGACGTGACGATCCGGTTCCACGTCCGTCTCCACGAGGAGCGACCTTCATTATTTCGTAAATTTCAGAGATAACACTAATTTTGGAAGTAAATGACAAGAAAGTGGAGGCGGGAAGGATGTAAATGATTTAAGAAGACGACACCTATATACTTGGAGCTGACATAATTGAATCTAGAGCGTGAAATCTGCAAACATGATGTTGTTTACACATAAGTTTCGTCCCCTTTCTAAAGTCGCAGCGACTCACAAAGTACACGTTAGAAGAGTTCCACATGATAGTGTGTTGATGTTGGAGCTTTGTGCCCGAACTTGTCACAAACAAAAACAACTTAGGGAAACTGTGGACTGAATCAGTCTAGCCTACGTAAGACATCATTTTTATGATATATTAATCTGCAGTGTGTATTGCTGAACATGGGACCATTAAGGGATGTGGATGTTGCAAAAAGTTTTATAGTTCATGTCAAAATTCCAAGTAGGTGGGATAAAATATGATAGGGAGCAAGCCTATTCTGATAGTATTTTTAGAACAAATCTGAGCTACTGAGAAATTTCCGATGTACAAACCAAATTAACACTTTTTCGAGAACTACACGGTAAACACCGCTTTGTGCTATTTCAGTCGAGTATTGTAGTTATTTTCTCCATCGACTAGTTTTCCACGTATTTTGGCCGGTAAACAACAGACGTATTAACAGCAAGATTTTGATTGACTTTGACTAATATTAAGTTTTTTTTGTAACGTAAAGACGTACTTTGATGATTAAACATGCTTCTTCGAAAATCACACATCGTTCGATTTCTAGAGGTAAAAGTAACCAAAAGTCATAAATTCAGCACTATTCTGAAACAACAACTACATATTACTGAAAGCTGTATAAGCGGAACCCCCGATGATAAAAACTCTGACGTCAAAAGTATAACCGATCAATCATAAGTTCATAACATCATGGAATTAATGAGAAAAGTGTGTCAAACAGTTTTCATGCTATACTAACAACTCGTGACTGATTTGGCAATTTCTTTAATTAACTATAATGGACACATACAGTTGGTAGGAATAAATAAATAGAAACAATTATGGACCCTGTCCGGCACAGCAAAATTTTAAATAAGTAGGAGAGAGGAAGCTTACTAATAAATATTTAAATTATATCCTACTTTTTTTTTACAGTAGTAGTTATTATATTAATGTTCATATTCATATCTGTATTTGCATTCCTTATTGTAGGTATTAAGGTCTTACAATGGTGGTGGTGTTTATTATGTTATTTTGTTTATTTTTGTGCAAACATGGATGATGCATGATTTGCATATTTTAACATTATTAATATCAAACCAATATCGTTCAATGTAATGTAGATTAGGTGATGACACACACATGATTTTTTAGTTTTTAAATAAATATGCGAAGATGTAATCTAAATTACTAAGTCAACAATCATAAGTCGCGGTTCCACCCCTGATCTCTTCATTACCTAATCCTTCATCTTTTGATTTAACTCAGCCTTGTACAAAATGAAAGCTACCACGATAGTTACTGCATTACACCATTAATACGCCGATGCGTCGTCCGCTGCAATGTGTTTCTTCACTATCTAATGACTAAGGAAGTGTGTAAACATAGCTACTTTCCATCCTCCGATTCAATGTATACCTTGCTTTTAATACAGTAACCAGGAAATCAGTTCTCAATACCAGCAATAAGATATTCAGGATATAAAGAGCTTATTAACGGGCGGAAGCTGCCGTCGGATGGCTTTCATGCACCGTTATGCTATAAACTGGGGTAGGCAGAGTACCGGCCCGGCATAATTAGCTCGGAGCTGATGCGGGAGATGACGTGCTTACCAGCAGGTCAGCGCGTGCGAATAGCTTACAATTAACTAGCTCATGCCCACATGGCTTTGATTTGTGATAGTAATATATCTTGACCTATCATCGATGAAATCAAGAGTGGTACTTATACGAATTTCAGAGATGGCCTACGTATTTTCAAAAGTTCTCTGTATTATTACTTTTCCGCGAAATTTTACTTATATCAAATGGAAGAAAAAGATCACAAACCAGCTTTTCAGATAAACCTAGTAATATATTCGAGGAACAACTATATGTGTATTAACAACTACGACATTTTTATTTAAGATATTGGTATTCTCACGATGGCATCACAATTTATCTTCGCCAACATCTTATATAGGTACCTATTAGGCGAAATATACACTAAAAACAGTGATATTCACATCAGAAATAAGGACAAATTACGAGCACCATTTCACCGACTTCATAAGGTTTATAACTCATTTGTTGGGCTTGGTATAAACTTTTATAACAAGCTACCCTCTTCTTTGCTAGATTTACCTTTTAATGCGTTTAAAGCTCAAGTAAAATCTAACGTTTGTTCAAAGGCATACTATTAGTGATTAAACGAACTTACCTGTAAGCGAAGTTCTATCATAATTATACGAAGCGCTTCGTCCGAAGAGATTAGAATATAATACACATATGTAGTAACACACAAGTGACACCACTCAGACACTGCAGTGGAGATTTTTTATTTTTTTTATTGCGGGTATCTCTGTTTTCCTGATTACTTGACTTGGAATCTCTCGTCATTTAGTTTAGAGGAATACGCGTTGCTTAATATTTTCTGAAAGAGAAGTAAGGGCGTAGCGGAAGCCAAGTAGCAGTAAGAAATTTAGCACACAGTTAGTATCCCACGTTACATTATATTTCGGCCTAGGTGGTCGTAGGCGGTCGTCTTTTGGCATATTTGAGCCCAAAATCAGTGATAAAGCTGATCGATATGAATTTAAAGTTCCATATTGACTACCAATAGTAAACATTTGCGTAAGAAAATATATTACTGATGGAACCGAGGCCTCGTATTTATCGACACCTGATTCTTTGCAGAAGGTCCACCATTTTTTTAGACATACGTCATATTGTTTCATCGAGTTATTTGATAAAGAAGCTATCATGATATTTATTGATGAAGGCGGCAGGCATCGTCGTGAAAACGCCTCCCGGATATCACTCCGGCAACCAGGGTAAGTTTCGAGTGCACCTGACGGTTGCTGGAATGAGATATCAAAACGTTTTCATTAGGGGTGAATATAATTGGGTCTGATATAAGCATGGCAGAGACCTATATAAAGGATACCACGGTTGCATGGGCCATAAAGGAACAATAACAATTCCCTGAGCGTTATCGTTAACAATTTTCCTAAGACTTTTCAAAATAACTGAGAAGGGGGGAAAAGCATAGAAATAATATGAACCCCAATGGATTGTAAATGAATTAATAGCATAGGCGTCTGGATCTTTATGCCAGGAAACCATTTTGCACATTTTTTGTTGATTCGGCTGGCAAACAAATCTACATATATCGGGTTGCCCAAGCCTATATTTAAGAGTATTGAAGGCCCCGTCTGACAACTCCCATTCTATGTCTGGGTGATTACGACGCGACTCGGCGTCCGCGATGGTGTTATCATAAGATCGTATAATATGAGGCAAATATGTAAAGTTTGCGTTCTTCACACCACTTCCAGATCTCTCTTGACATACCAGTTAAGTGGGGAAATTGAACCCCGCCCATGCGATTGATGTATGTTATTGCAATCGAATTGTCTATACGAAGTAATACTTGAAAATCGTATATATCCTTAGCAAAAAGTTTTAGAGCGATGAAAGCGGCTAGTAGCTCTAAATAATTTATGTGCTTGTCGCGTTCGCTATTCGACCCCTGACTGCGCTGCACTGCTGCGCTGGAGCAGGAGCTCTTCGGTTTAAATACCTCTGGGGGATTGGGTTGTTTGGTCGTTTTGGTAGGTTTTTATTGACAGTATCGGGCTTCAATTCGGTACCCGATTTTGTTACGGCTTTAGCCGATTTTATCGCTTCTGACAGGTTGTCGCCGAATAAAAATTCATCAATCTTAGTGCAACTTAAAGCATCCTTCATGTCCCTTATTAAGGCAGATAAAATAAAATTTCTGCGGGTAACTGAGTCATAATGTTGAATATCGCAAAGGATTCGCGCAGCGTCCATTAGTTTGGGTAGCAACTCATTGTTTTTAGAAATGAGTTGATCAGTAATTATTTGGCCCAAGCAGGAGATAGCAGTCGCCATTTAATCCTGTTTGACGACTATGGCCTTATCACGCTTTGCTGCGGCTTCGGGTATCGCTGCTTTCAACTCCGCAACACCGGAAAAGCAATATATCGACAGTTAGATGGAACTAAATATTTAGTTATTAATGCTTTCCTAGAATCCCTGTCGAAACCCTCGGTAGCGATGTGCTGGAACCGTTTGGTAATTTCTTTGTGTAAATCAGGTCCGTACTTCACAGATATCGACGGGGCTTCCCCCAGGATGACCATCGTGTCCTGGTCTAGGTCCGCGTCGTTGATGTCACCTGACAGTTTTTGCGAGGTACTCGATTTATCCGGCAGATTTGCAGGATCGATTGATATCACGGGGTTCAGAGATACGACAGGATCAACCGAAATTTCAGGATCAGTTGGCTCATCAGGAACCGGGGTAGTCTCATCTAGTGGATTACTGATCTCCGGTGAGTCGTGTAGCCAATCTTCAGGCTCAATACCCGTGTATTCTATAAAGAAACACAAAGGGTAGTAGTACTTAATTGCAATTTAAGTTTTTTTTTTTTTTTTTAAGGGGCAAAGGTATAAATATTTTTAATTTACTCGTAGGTAGAAGGAAAGTAGACAAATATCTACTTGTTTGGGAAGTTTCCCGGATAGCAATAAAAGCCCATGATACACGTATAAAACTAACGTTTAACGAGTAGATAGACCGTAAAACATAATTGGGGGTTTTATAAAGTCTTTACGTCGGGTCAGCCCAAAGACAGCCCGGAGTGCAAGACTTATTTAAACGTAAATACGTTTAGCAATAGGACTGTTTTATTGAGTATTGGTAGTAAAGTTTGTGCGTCGGAAAACCCATAGGTAGCCCGGAGTGAAAAACTTAAATTTTAACGTAAAATACGTTACTTTACCAGTTCAGTTAGGTGTACCTCAAGGCTCAATACTGGGTCCATTCTTGTTTTTAGTGTATATCAATGACTTACCATTCTATTTAAAGGATATCTGTGAAGTTGTACTGTTTGCAGATGATACTTCTCTTATTTTTTAAGTAGACAGGAATAGACAAGATTTTGACGATGTAAACAGTGCACTGTCAATGGTTACGGATTGGTTTACGACAAATAACCTAATTCTCAATGCCAAGAAAACGAAATGTGCAAAGTTTGCCCTCGCAAATGTTAGAAATCTAGGACCCAACATCGTCTTAGATAAAGAGGTGCTTGAAACTGTAAACTCGGCAGTTTTTCTGGGCATAACAGTAGATGCTAAACTTCAGTGGGGCCAACATATATCGAGCCTAGCGGGAAGGCTCAGTTCGGCCGCCTACGCCGTCAGAAAAGTAAGACAATACACTGACGTTGATACAGCTCGGTTAGTCTATTTTAGTTATGTCCTACGGTATTCTGCTTTGGGGCAAAGCTGCAGTCATTCAAAATATATTTGTCCTCCAAAAACGAGCTATTCGAGCAATTTACCAGCTAGGTGCCAGAGTTTCTCTGAGAGATTTTTTCAAAGATATCGGTATCCTCACAGTGGCATCACAATACATCTTCGCCAACATCTTATATATTAGGCAGAATATACACTTATACATTAAAAACAGTGATATTCACAATGTTAACACTAGAAGTAAGGATAATCTACGTGCTCCCTTTCACCGGCTTCATAAGGTTCATAACTCATTTGTTGGGCTTGGTATAACCTTTTATAACAAGCTACCCTCTTCTTTGCTAGATTTGCCTTTTAATGCGTTTAAAACTAAAGTAAAGTCCAACCTTTGTTCAAAGGCATACTATTCTATCAACGACCACTTAAATGATAAGAATAGTTGGTCGCTGTGATTAACTCAAGACAATGTTTAAATGTTCTTTCTCCAGAATTAGTTTACCTACTGACAGGTTTTATGAGTTTATATAAAAGTTTATAATTTTACTTTTTATGTAAATTTATTTTATTTTTATTTATTGTTGACATAATCTACTCATTATTTTTTTATGAGTTGTATTGCAATATGTGGTTAGCTAGCGACCTCGACTTATTTATTTTACCTCGATGGTCCTAGTTTATCAATTATAACTTCTAGTTACAGCTCTATGTAAGCGGGCACGCCCTATAAGCCTTTTCTTTTTTTTTAGATATTGTTTACGTTTAGTTATTTTTATTTCTGCTTGAGTATAGTTCTCGATGTTTTTGGTTGGTATATTGGCGTGTGCTAGCTGTCATATGGCTATTAATTTATAATTTAAATTGTATTTTGCGTAATGTAAATTATCTTAAAAATTATTGTATAGAATCACTTTTTTTTCCTAACTGAACAGACAGCTGTGCTGCTGGGGAGTTTGTTGCGCCACTTTTTCTTCCCAGCAAAAGCACTAGGAAGTGGTGAAGGGTGGGCGTTTTGGGGGAATGTCTCATGTAATTTTGACGTTCGAAAAGTGCTGATTCTCAGCCTAGTTTGAATAAATGACTTTTGAATTTGAATTTGAATTTTAATACTCGGTAGAAACACGTACACACTGTTACTAACCTGTTTGTTCATACGAAGTACTCGCAATCGGGGGCGTTGAGTCTTGCGAAGGTGGATATAAACGCCGTAATCTGCGTTCATATTTTTGTAATTTCTTCGTAAGATGTTCGTAATCCACCACACTCTTTCTTTTAGACATGATATTTACAGTACAGTACAATAAAATGTTAAACGTGTTGAGCGACTGAACACTTAAATGTGAATGGCGAGAGATTCCAAGTCAAGTAATCAGGAAAACAGAGATACCTACCCGCAATAAAAATAAAAAATAAACTCTCAACTACAGTGTCTGAGTGGTGTCACTTGTGTGTTACTACATGTGTATTATATTCTAATCTCGAGGGCGAAGCGTTAGTATAATTCTATCAACGACTACTGAAATGAAATAAAATATAAAGTTGCCAAGGCGGGTGTCAAATGAAAGGGCTTAATTAGCACATCACAAAAATATATAACTATATATTATTACCCTAAAATAAAATATATAAAAATAAAAGTTATAAAAACTAAAACCCAACAATGACAAATGACAAAAAAGTTGTATGCAACATCACACGACATCAGTCTTGCATACAACTTTTTTGTCATAGTGTCTGTGATCACAGAAACGAATTAAAAATCCGGACACACACGTGATAAGGAATAATCGAATAGATTACGTGTCTCCAGATTTTTTATTCGTCTGTCTGTGATGTCTTGTTTATACCTTTTTAGTTGACTTTTTAGTCGAAGTTGGGTTTTAGTTTTTATTACTTTTATTTTCATTTAAATTATTTTGGGGTTATGATTTATGTATATATTTCTGAAATGTGCTAATGAAGCCCTTTCATACGTTATCCAACATGGTATCATTAAAACAATATTTTTTTAGTTCTTCTCTTTTTGTTCTCTAGAGCGCGCCATATTCAATTTAATGTGACATCACATTAAATGCCTATAACCAGCGGACGATCAAGACACTTCCAACAATACCTCATTTATCAAATTATGATGAGTAGTTTAGAAGTTATGAGGAAAGACGAAGCTATACATACATACCGATCAAAATCATAACCCTCTTTTTTGCGTCACCGTAGTCGGGTAAAAATAAGACTCAGCTTACCTCTTTTGGCAATACGGGTGTGAAAATTATATCGATAAACATAAACTTCAATGCATAAGATACTTAGTGTGAAAAAAAAAACCTAAACACTTCTTTCTACATATAAGAAAATGTATGTAAATCCAAGCCGGTTTGCTCATAAGTGTCCGTTCCAATCTATCGCCATTTATTACTTCAGGACCGGTCGGTGCAAGCTCCGGTCCGGTCCGGTGTGGTATCCGTTCCCACATCGTAACGGTGCCGGTCCATTTGCGTTCACATACGGAATATGTGACGACGTCCTACAGGGTTCCGTATGAGACCGAGATCAAATCGTCATCGTCACATCGTTCACTTTGACAATCCCACTTCAGGGAATGTTCAACTAAATAATTGCGATAGGCTGAGTTGATTCATTGTAATAATATCTATTCGGATTATTGGACTGCCGGAAGAATTAATTAAATAAACATCCCTTGGCGATTGTGCTCAAAACCCATTAACAAAATACCTAATTGCTATCACATAATGTTATTAAACAACAACACATAACTTTACATAATTTAATTATCCCTACAAACAAATATCAATAATTTTAGACCAAAACAATTATTACCCGCCACACCGCCATTTTGAAACAATTAACTGAACAATATATGAAGGTGTACAAGTTTATAATGTTAGGCGTACGTTCCTCAGAATATGTCGCTTTTTATATCATAGTAAAACGTAGTATGGGGGATTTAATGTCGTATTACGTTCTTCATTATATCTCGGCTTTATGGCCAGATAATCTTAGAATAACGTATCTCGAGAACAAAATGTAGGTACTTACATAATACTTAATGGTTCTGTCATTTGGTGAGCCATGTTTTTAAATTTTTTCTTTATGTAATTTGTCAGTAAAGTTTATATTATTATAGTGATTTTATTTTTTTACTTTTGCTACAAACATTTGTCAAAAATACTCAGTTTGTGATAAAAAAAAAAACAAACACTGTCCTTTTTTGTCGAAATTCATAACACTTTATACATACCTACTTGTACTTTCCCTCAAATATTCTCTTTCCTCGTGGTATTAAAACTCAGAAGATCATAACGTAAAATATACGGAACCTCACCACAACTAATATCTATCATCCTTGATTGTTTTTTTTTTTCAATCGTAGCATATTCTAAGAGGTGTTTGTTTTTTGCGTGAGCTATCGACTGGTCGCTGGTCGCTGGTGGCGGCCGTTTAACTAGTTTTTTGTGTCGTTTCCTGAAGGTCCGGGGTTCAATCCCCGGCCGGGAATGCTGTTCTTCGTTAGAGATAATGACTTGGCGATACGAGTTCCTAATGTAACGGTTTTTTACTTATGCTTGAGCCTATAAGTTCTACTAAGTAGTAACATGGCTTCACGTGTACCTTTACTTAATTTCTGTTACATTATTGCGGTATGTGGGGGTTAAATATAAAAGCTTTACGGTACAGGTTAAACTCACAGGCCTATTGTCTGTTAATTATACATAATAATATGCAAACTAAGACATTAGTATCAACCGTTAACTCAGGACAAATGCCTCTTTTGGTGAAGAAAGATAATGATAGATTTATACCAAAGAAAAAGAAAACATAACAATAGGTAATAACTTGTTGACCGTCTAAGCTTAACACGTGATAAATGATTAATTCGCAATCGAACTATTAGCGTATACAGATACTTTTAAATATGAAATATATATCAAGAGAAGTTAAGAGGGAACAGGGCTCGCGATTCTCCATACAAACGTATTCCCCGTTTTTCTTCCTGAATAATGCCTCTAGAGCTGTATTTTTTTTTTTTATAAAATCAGATTCTCTATAGGCATGTCCCTTTTTTTTTTTTTTTTGGGTGGGAAATCATCAAATGACTCCTCCCGCTCTGGGTGGAGCGAGGGCGTGTCAGACTCTTATTGACTAAAACCCACCCGTGTTCCTTCTCTTGCCTGTGCAATGCCAGGGGGCCACGGTATCCCTTTCGGACTTTCCCGCAACCCCGGCAGGCAATGGTCTCATTGGACCCCTTCACTCGCTGACACTCTTTGAGGCGCGCGTGGAACACAACGCGCCGTCGACCCGGATAGGCATGTCCCTGTCATTTCCTTTTTTTTTTCAGCAATTAATAAGTAAGGAAACTATAACCCCCCAAAAATGACAAAAATGACCCATTTTTACTGCCGTGATTAGAGGACTACCAGACTGATTCGGAAAAGTTTTAGCATAAAAGAAAATAATAGGAACCTAGATATACTCTTTCTTAAAATTTTAATGTAAAAAAATATTAAATCGGCTTAGTTTTCGAGGAGAAAAAAGGAGAATGCCAAACGTGGTTTTCGTCAAAAAAGTTGTGATATAATCGGTCTGAGCTGCGGTTGTCCCTATCGCACTTTACGGGGTTTAACTCGGTTTTTCGGGCGCAGCGCGACGGCAATAGTTTCTTCAAATACCTATTATTCAAATTCCTCGCAGCCCCTGTTCCCTCTTAAAAATCCACTAAAATATTATTATTTCTGTTTAAATATTGGATATAAAAACCGTACAATGTTTTCAAATTAAATCGTTACATAGATTTATTCGGATGGAAATCAAGCACCATTGGTAACAATTGTAACATTAAGTCCGAAGGGGAAGCTAAATGAAGTTCAGCACCAATCACGTCATCAACAGATAACTACTCAGGATATGCTGTACCTACGTGGATGAGTACGAGGTTGAGAGGTTGGAAGTGAAAAAAGGTTCAAGTAAAACTTTCAAATCCATTAACCCGAATCAAGTTACAGTCCATTTCGTAGAGTGCCGTCTAGCCGACCCCTTCGACCACTTACCAGACATAGTTCTGCCATGTTTCAGGCAGAGTCGCGGGCCGGGACTGTGTTACACAGAGTTGGCGGACGATCATTTGCCAAGTTGTGATTTACGTGGCTTCACTTCATTACCTTGATGAATAGATGGGCACGGTAAGGTGGCCTCCACCAATTACTTAGATTGTTTTTGGAGGAAACAACTGAAAAAAACAAAGACGAATACTTTTTAACCGACTTCAAAAAAAGGAGGAGGTTCTCAATTCGACGGTATGTTATTTTTTTTTTTTTTTTGTATGTTTGTTACGCGATTACTCCGCCAATTATGAATTGATTTTCATGATTCTATTTTTGTTTGGTAGGGCATACTACAGAAGTGGTCCCATATAAATTTGGTCAAGATCTGATGAAGGGTTTTTGAGTTAGCTTCAATAATACATATTTTTCCCACCTAGCATATTTGGATGATATTCTAATAGTTCCTGTCACTGTAATTTACTTGGTATTCAAATTTTTGTGAGGGTTTTGTGTAGGTACCACAACTAAAATACCACGAATTAGCCCGCGTATTTAAATCACGATAATAAATAAAATAACAACAGAATTATTATAAATAGTGGTACTATGGACTAAAGTGAATCTGATTTACAAGTGATATTGATTGTGACTATTTATGTTATGTGTGATAAGAATTCTAACTAGTTTTCTCAGAAATATATAAATCTGTGCTAAACCGATTATAAACAAGAAATCAGGGCCTCAAGTCTGCTATTACAATAGTGTCAGAATGGTCTATCATTGATTTCATAATTGTTGATTTTGACAAGTTTGGTAATCTACTACCATAATGGCGTCATTATGACTTTCCAATGGTCAGCCACTGACACTCCATTGAAAGAAATGGCATCTATTGGTAATCTCGTACATAATGAAAAATGAATGACTGACTTAGGCGGTCATCTGCTAAAATTTTGACAGTTCCTTTGATCAGTCATTTATCATGAGAACGTCATTGTGCAGTCATTTCTTTTAATTTGTTACGAGTATCGTGTTTGTGGAATACAATGATCAACCAATGATCGACCATTATGAATTTAGCAGATTTCAAACTTTTAGCAAAAATGACAATGGGATCGTGTTGTAATGACGAATTTATAAAAATAGCAGACTTGGGCCCCAGGGCTCGTAATAGCATTCGCAACGTTCTGCCACAAAATTACAGCCTAACAACAACCTCCTGCACAGTTCCCATTCAAGGTTAGTGAATTAATTTGAAGAAATCACAAAAACAAATACCGTTTGGGAAAAATATTCAAAATATGACCTTTGGACTCGGCATATTGTATGATAACTAGCGCTAGCAGGACTACGAGCGGTGAATAGACTAATTAAAAAATAGTGCTACTCGCCACCAGAGGGCGCGAATAGTGATACCACTGCAAAAAAAAAAAAAAAAATTGGTAGAAAATAATTATTTTTGGAGTCGAAATTAAAATAAAAATGGATGAAAACATAACATACCGTAAAAATAACCTATTCAGAACAACCTCTTTGCCTGATATTACTGCAGACAACTCAGATCTTTTTGATCAAACCATGGCAAGTTTACCAAATACATCATTAAATATGAGTCAAACAATACTAGATTTACAAGAAAAGGTTAAACAATTGTCCAACGACCTACAAAGCGCCCATCTAGAAATTGATAACTTAAATTCTGAAAACTTTAGACTGAAAACTGACGTCCAAAAACATATTAAAATGATAAATGTATACAAGAGTATAAATGATATTGACATAAATAATTTGACTCCGTGCTCAGAACGTAAACGAAAATCGAACCAAAACAGCAAAATAACGCCTATAAGACAAAAAAAAAAACAATCAACCACACCGTTACAAAATGGAAAATATGATGAATCAACTGACGTTGTTAGAATCACACCCACAAAATTGAGCCACCCCACAAATATACTGGAATCTAACCCGACACCAAGCACTGGTTTGAACTCAACCCCTATCCATAACATCATTCGGACTGACATTCCAGCTAAGGTTTCAGACAAAAATACCACAACAAATTTTGAAAATAATGGAAATATGATAGAATGTGACCCAAAAACCACCATAGAAATTAACCATACCTTACGCGTAGACAAAAACGACGTCCAATCTAATATCATTAAACAGAATACCGTAGCAAAATTAAGTGAACACACGATGAAACCGGAAGCAAGAAAAAAGAAAATATTGATCATAGCCGATCAACAGGGGCGCTATATCCAGAGAATTCTTCAAAAACTTTTAGGTGAAGACTTCTTAGTAAGATCTTTCTGGAAATCGGGAGCATGCCTACAAGAAATTTTAATGACAGAAAAAACAGAAATAAGTTTATTAAATAAAGATGATTTTGTAATTGTATTGTGAGGCGTAAATGATACCAATCCAGAGCTAATTCAGCTATGCCTTTATAACTTTTTAAATAATACAAGAAATACCAATGTTATGATCTCTGAAGTACTATTTAATACACATTTAAATGAAACAAAGTTAAATTATAAACTGAAATTTGTCTGTTCTCACTATATTCATTCAACTTATGTAGACATGAATTACTCAATGTACGTGCCTAAGTATCGCTTTTTACCATTACATAGATCTCAATTAATTCTGAAAGAAGTATTAAGAAACGTTTATAAAAAAAACTATGACAAATATGCAAAGGAAAAGCTTAACCCTAACATCGAAACTACTACCACTACGGATAAAGGTACTCAGACAGAACTAAATTATTTAAATTATTTAGACAATGAAAAATCTCCAGATAATGATTTTTTTCGTTTATAAACACGTAAATATACTTCACCAAAATATAAACGGCTTAATAAGTAAATTAGATGAACTAACAGTACACTTACACTCGTTAGGTAATAATAATAACTACAACCCGGTCGACATTCTATGTATAACTGAACATAACATGACAATTGATGATAGCAAACTATTCAAACTACCGAATTTCATATTAGGAGACATTTTCGCACGGAAAAATAGACATGGGGGATCCTGCATATTGTTAAAATCAAATCATAAATTTAAAACGATAGCTGAAGCCAAAAGCTTTAGTATCAATGGTATTTTTGAATGTAGTGGCATTGAATTAACTGACCACAAAATTATAAAATTATGTATTTATCGACCACCTAAGAATAAAAAGGACCATATTGACCTATTCTTTACTGCGTTAATAAATCTACTAAACAAAATATGTTACTCGAACAAAAAATTTATAATGTGTGGTGACTTTAATATTAATAGATTAGAAAGTAATAACGTATCCCATCAATTTGAACAGCTACTTGCAAGTTACAACTTAAATCTAACAATTAATCAACCGACCAGATTAAGCAGCATGACTTGTATAGACAACATAGCCCATAATATAAGAGGATCAAAATCTACTGTGCTGGAACTATCCCTTTCTGATCATACAGCGCAATTGCTACGATGCCCAGTAAAAAAGAGCTACCTTATTACACACTGGTTTAAAACTAAACGTGACTATTGCGAAGAGAATATTATAAAATTTATAAACTGTATTAAAAGTCTTAGTTTTACGGAATGCTACTTAAATAATGACCCTGAAACCGCCTATAATGAATTCCATGATATATTTAAGCTATTTTACGATTTGTGTTTTCCTAGCATCAAAATTAAAATACCTATTTCTAAGAGGCCTAAATGGTTAAGTAAAGGTATTAGGTCATGCTCTAAACGAAAACGTCAACTATTGTGGAAATATCGACTAAATTCAAATCCGAAAGACAAAATATACTTTAAGGAATATGCGAAGAGACTAAGAACAATTATCAAAAAAACTCAAAAATCACAAAACAATTACTTTATAAACTCAGCTACTAACAAAAGCAAAGCAATATGGAAAATTATTAATAATAATAAAACCGTAACACCTAAAGAGAATATTAGCCAAATAAAAGTAAATGATAAAGTAGTAGCAACGCCGAAGGAAATAGCTCAAGCATTTAACAATTATTTTATTGACGATATTAAGCCAACACAAAGGGACAATAACACTTTTCTAAACACACTGACATACAATAATTCCAATTCAATCTTTTTAAAACCGACAAATCCACATGATGTTAGCCAGATAATCAAAATGCTTAATAACACCAACAGTACAGGCTATGACAGCATAAATACAAATATAATTAAAAGAGTGTCTCATCTTATTGCTCCTATACTTAGCCATATTATAAATCTTTGCCTTGAACAGGGAGTGTTTCCTTCAAAGTTAAAAATCACAATTGTAAATCCCGTATTTAAAAAAGAAGATAAACAGGAGATGAGATTTTACAGACCAATTGCTTTAATACCAGTAATTGCCAAAATTTTCGAAAGGGTCATTTATAATAACTTTTATAACTACTTCGAGGTAAACAACATATTTGCCAATGAACTATTTGGATTCAGAAAAGGTAGATCTACATGTGACGCACTATTTAATTTCTTAAAGACAATAATGACAGGGCTGGATGTCAAACAACACTTAACCGCGATTTTTATGGACATGTCCAAAGCCTTTGACCATGTGGATCATCAGATACTAATGACTAAGCTAGGAAAATATGGAGTAAGGGGAAATGCACTAAAACTTATAAAATCATACCTAACAAATAGATTACAAATAACACAAATAACACGAATAAATGATAAAAAGTTTGAACAGATTTATATGTCAGATCCAAAAACAGTCCAGTATGGAGTGCCCCAAGGAAGCATCGTTGGACCTCTTTTGTTCATAATTTATATAAATGATCTCCCAAAAGTCATAAACCAGCAAATGATACTATTTGCGGATGATAGCACAGCCATTTTTACTGACCACGACGAAGTTGAATATGAGACAAATATAAATAGATCACTGGAAGCGATTATTAATTGGCTAACTCGTAATAACCTTAAAATCAATCTTGACAAAACAAATTACATGACATTTACAAATATAAACACAAAACCAAAAAAGCTAAAAATAAGCTATAATGGCGAAATAATAAAAAAAGTCGATAACACAAAATTCTTAGGTATACATATTGACCATGGACTGAATTGGAAGAAACATGTTAATAAGGTTTGTAAAAAATTAAACCAACAGTCCTATGCCCTTTACATGCTAAGGAAAGTTGTAAACGACAGTGCATTATTAAACGCTTACCATGCATATGTGGGCTCCACGCTAAAATATGGCATTCTGTTTTGGGGTAATTCTCCAGATAGAGAAAATGCTCTTAAAGCCCAAAAAAGATGTGTGAGAAGTATAACCGGACTTAAACAGACTGACTCATGCAAATAAATGTTTAGAAGGTTAAAAATTTTAACTCTGCCTTCATTATATATTTATGAAGCGGCAAGAATGATAAAAAGCGATATAAGAAAATATGAAACATTTCGAAGTGCACGACATAAAAATGAGCTATGCGGAATTAGGTGTAGAACAGTTAAATTTAAATCTAGTATATTTGGAATGGGAGTAAAAATTTATAACAAACTACCAAATTGTATTAAAGATATTTCAGCTATGAATATCTTTGAAATTAAGCTCAAGGAATTCTTG
The DNA here is from genome assembly GCA_963853775.1 of Xanthia togata. Classification (NCBI taxonomy): domain Eukaryota; kingdom Metazoa; phylum Arthropoda; class Insecta; order Lepidoptera; family Noctuidae; genus Xanthia; species Xanthia togata. Next base: position 785,972 of record OY970802.1, on the reverse strand, counting down.
ATAGGTAAAGCGTACTACACAATAAATGATTTTTTTAATGACAAAAACTTGGTTTAGTGTTTTCGTTTCATTGATTATGTATGACTATCGAATGTATGTTTTAATTTTAATGTGTAATTTGACTAATGTATAAATATTTTTAATGTATAATTTGACTAAAGCATACTAATTTTATTATATTTTTAAGGTATAATTTGATTAATGCAAAGAGTGACTAAACCAAAATTAAGAATGTTTACAAAATAATAACGTAATAGAATATTGTACACCTTATACGTATGTTACAGTGCTACTATTATAATTACTATAAGATCTTTTTCTACATGTAACAAACAATAAACATATTTGAATTTGAATTTGAATTTGAAAAAGTGAAAAATAAAAACATTTTTACAAAAAATAAAACCGACTTCCAAAAAAAAACACTACAAAGTGAAAAATAACTTTGATTTCGGAAGTCGGTGGCAAAAAAAACTAAAATTAAAAACCCAAGACACCGACTTCCGAAATCAAAGTTATTTTTCACTTTGTAGTGTTTTTTTTTGGAAGTCGGTTTTATTTTTTGTAAAAATGTTTTTTATCTAAACTTTTTCAAAGATCGATATCGTAGCAAAAGCCCGTGTTCGCTTAGTCAACATATTTGATTGGTGCTTAAACTTGTTTTCATAGGCTGATTTGCATTTGGCTGACAGTTGTGGCACGTCAAAAAAAATTCGAATGAGGGTAGGAAGCTGATTACAAGCTTGCTCTTTCCAAGCGCTAGTCACATACAACATTAACATCGTACAACACATTCGTTACATTTCATTAACAAATCTATTAGGAATTCTAAATTTGTGAAATTCTTGGTTTTCCTTTTTTTTCACACAAAAGTTCCCAGTTACACTTTGTTCTTCCCTGGACTTCAACCTGACCCGTCAGAATTCCAAACTCAAACTCAAAGCATTTATTTCAATTAACCATTTAAAGGCAATTTTGAACTGTCAAAGAGTCGGTCAGTTAGTCAGAAAGTTGAAGCTAGTTGCCCATTTCAAAACGTAAATCTCTATGGAGAAGAACGGGCAAAAAACGCAAACTCAAACTCAAAGCATTTATTTCAATTAAACCATTTACAGGCACTTTTGAACTGTCAAGGGGTCGGTCAGTCAAAAATATGAAGCTAGTGGCCCATTCCAAAGCGTAGTAGGTACATATGGAGAGGAACGGGTAAGAAACTCCACGGACACATTTTAAATAAAAAAATTGATACAAAACTTCAAGGACACTCTTTTAATTACGAGTATAGATATTACAAAATTCTGGGTACATTATTCTTGTTGCTTCTTTATGTGAGAACAATGTAAAAAAAAGAACGATTCAAAATATAAGATTAAAAATAAGCCCTGGCAGATAAGTGAGTACCAGTCTCAACTGACGGCGCCAGTTCACGAACATGACGCGTGAATCAGCACCATCCAGCTCAATTATTTTGTAGGGAACCGAATGATCCAACACATTTAAGTGAGCATGACATACTCTGAACTACCATGCTCTTTCAAGTCAACAAACAAACATATTATCATATTAAACGGCTCCATAGTATACCCAACTTTACAAAATTTTAAAAATGCTTCTAAATTATTCAAAACTATAGTTTGCAATGAATTTAAGAGATTAATATAATTTTACTACCAAAAAAAAGAAAATCATTACTATCTATTACAGTATTCAACAGTTAATACTTCATAAATAAAAATAATAAAAAAACATTAACTTCGTAATGTCGGAAAAATTAAAATACAAAAAGAGGAAGCAACAATTCCAAATATTTTTTTTTACTAGTGAGCCCAAGTGGCATGTGGTGTTACAAAATATAAGTTTCTCACTATAGTGATTAACTAATAAATGCATATGGCTATTAAGCATAATTATGAACTCGTATAATTATGAGTTTGCCTACTTGACAAGTGCTGAAAGTAAGGAAAAGCACACAATATTATTTTCTGACAATTAATCTTCAAGATTTCAGTGACACTGTCAGTGATGTCATCTTGTTTTACATTAGTAGGTACAATTGCCTACAAATACAGAATAATGGCTTTCGGATCATATTTATTCCCGGTTACTGATGACATTATCTCTTCGTAGGATTTCCCTGGCATACAATAATTAACAGCAGATTGACTCAGGTAAATTACCTAACCCTCTCCATAAACTATCTGAAAACATAATAGAACAATAACAATCTTTACTAGAACAAGGAAGAGAACAAGTATCTGTGTCTGTGCTACAAGAGATGAAGCTTGCACAACATGGTGGTGTATTTTGATCAGGGATACAGTCCTGAGCCTCTCCAGACTGGGACGGGTCCTCCGTTGCCTCAGGTTGAAGAACCTCCAGGTTGGACTCCATTTGACAAGAACATTGAGTGGTGCCAAGAGTCATCGGGACCACTCTGTCTGCCTCATCGTTAGACATTTCTACTAAGTTATTTGCAGCAAGGATAATATGTTCCTTTATTTGTTTTTGAGAGCTCACCCCTTCCCGTGTGAAGCTGGCGCCGCGCGCCACAAAAAAAAAAAGAATAATATAAAGTTATGTAGCTTAATATAAAGTTAATGTAGTGTCTCATTCCAGACTGTAATTGTTGGGTGTCAATTTGATAAATGTTTTTACTGTCTTCTAATTTAATTTGATAGTTTTAGGGTTCCGTACCCAAAGGGTGAAACGGGCAGGGACCATTTTGGTTACCCATTGAAAGGGTTTTCGATAGGGTTTTTCTAAGCCGTTAGTTAAAAACCCATACGATGTATGGGTAACCCTTTTGAATGGCTTAATGTAAGCCATTCAGAAGGGTTATACTTTCAACTCACTTAAAAATAACAGCGTAACATTCCGTCTCGGCGCAATGTAATATGATCTCTCGAATTCTCGATCTCTCGATTTCAAGTCGCGTCGCGCTAGTCTGCACGAGGCTTTAAGCGGCCGCGGCGGCGCCTTTGTGGCTACTTGCCAAGCGGCTTGTAAACAGGGATCTATGATGTAATATAGAGTTAATTTAAGCTTTGCTGGCCGGATATCGAAATTACATAATATTATGACTTTTTATGTTTGTACTTCTTTATACTTTATGGCAGGCATTTGCAGGGACCGTACAATTATCATTCTTGCAGTTTGTTTTTTTGAACCGGGACGTCTTTTGCGATATTATTAATCAATCCAAATTTGTGAATTATGAACATTCTATAAAATGCCAAAACCAAAACGAGATGCTGTACATCGCTATTATTTATATGTTTTCCCTTTGTCCTAGGGTTCACCAATAGGATGGACCCTACCCTAATCTTATTACAATCTAGCCTTATAAATATATATTATAATATTTTTAAAAAGCAGTGATAGCCTAGTGGTGTGACCGTCAGACTGACAAGTCGTAGATCTCGAGTTCGAACCCAAGGCACGCACCTCTGACTTTTCGGATTCATGTGCGTATTATATAATTATCACTTGCTCAAAAAACGGTGAAGGAAAACATCGTGAGGAAACCGGCTTGCCTGAGAGTTATTTCTCGACGGCATGTGAAGCCAAGTCAGAGGCCCATAGGCGGCTTTAAAACTCTGACACCAGGTTAGGCACTAACCACACGATAAGAAGAATATATATAATAATTTATTTTAGGAACATAAAGCTTCGTTCAGACAAGCGCGACGCGACATCGGTTATTGTTATACCGTGAAGTTTTCTTAGAAATTGTATTGATCGAGTCGCGTCGCGCTAGTCTGCACGATGCTTAAAGGTTTTGAAGTATACACCACCTTACTATGTACTATGTAGGCATATAAATCTGAAATGTAGGTAGCACGTGTAGACGATATCTACAAACCTACGATGTCTAGTTAAATAAAGGCAATGTACGCCAGCGATGGTGGATGGTGCGGATTGGTGCGTAGTGCTCGCTCCACCCCACCCATCACCTACTTAGCAAAATTTTATTGAATAACTTTAAGGTAACCCTAACAAAACCCTTATATTATATAGGTTATCATAATGAAGGGGTAACCCTTTCACTGGGTTTCATGAATATAACCCATTGAATGGGCTACCATGTAACCCTTTCACTGGGTTTCAAGTATAAAACCCATTCAATGGGTTATCCATATTGAAGAGATAACCCTTTTACTGGGTTTCAAGCATTCAAAGGGTTACATCATGTAAAGGTAACCTCATAAACGGCTTACCCCTTCGAAAAGCTTAACTCTTAACCGGGGTTGTACGGTCCCTGATTCACAATATCTCATTATAATCGTGAGAACAAAGTGCTGAAGAGTCGAGAAGCTTATGTGCTCATCTCATGCATATTCATTACATTCCGGCACATCTCTTCTGCAAACAAATGATTCTTATTCTATCTTTACTGAGGAAATGTACTGGATACTTTATATACTATCAGTTGTACATTTATTGTTTCGTGTTGTGAAAAGGAAATTATGCCTAAAATAAAACCGAAAGCTCTCCACATTGTAGTGTTTTACGTCAGGAACTCAGGAAGATAGTGCCATACACGAAGACGCGTCCACTCTTCTTCATTATCGCTTACAGTACAGTCATCGCGTTTAGGAAGAAGACTGGGGTGCGTCTATATGTATATCTACGAACGAACATTAACTATTCTAATTAATGTCTGAATTCCAGCCAGTAGAATACCGAATGAAATTAACTTTTGATAGAGATACGTTTAAATTCTAAGAAACTCCTAATACGAGTCATAATTATTGTCACACGTGTTAGGGCATGAATCGAACAGATTACGTAGGACTCTGAATGTCTAATTGATATGTCTGTGATGTCTTGTTTATACCTTTTTAGTTAACTTTTTGTCTTAATTGTGTTTTAGTTTTTATAACTTATACTTGTATTCAAATTATTTTGGGGTTATAATGTCTATATTGTTAAATGTGCTATTTAAGCCCTTTCATTTGATATCCCACATGGCATCATAAAAAAAAGAGGACGCAATATTCATGAAGTTATGATGGAACAGATGAACATACATACATACCGGTTAAAATCATAACCCTTCTTTTTGCTTCGCCGTAGTCGGGTAATTCTAATCTGGAAAAAATTTTGTATTTTTATTTGGTCCATTTTCCCCGAAGCGATTTTTTATTCATGGACTGCCGGCCCCGGATGTAATTCGGTGACAAAGGCCAGGGTTCGGTCCCGTGCCGAGCATTCCGGTCGCGCGCGGGTTCCGCTCAATTTGTCAGATACCCTCCTTAGTATTCAGCTCCAATCAGCCGAACCCTCTGTATCACCTGTTTATACACCATTTGCCTTATTACACACCAGATGGTACAAAATATATGGTAGCTTTTGCGCTTATTGCCAAATAACCACACGAAAAGAAGAAGAACAAACAAATTACTTTGTATACTTTATGATTTCCTTATTGTATCAAATTAAATGTCCAAAGAATGCGTCGGCTACTCGTTGCAAGTAGTTGCAATCAATTCAGTAGAACAGGTTCCGCGCAGCCAGCCGCCGCGCTCCGGGGCCGCCGGCCGCGGGGCTAGGAATTTGTCTCCATTTACGCACTGCAGGACATTAATAACCGCAATCACGCGCCCTGCGACTATCACACAGATTTAAGATGCCATACAATGTAGCAGCTTGTTAGAGGTCCGATGTTAACAAAGTTACTGTGCTTCGGCTTTCTCATTTACATACAAGGCAAACGACTTCGATTGAAACAGTTTTCGAGCTACTTACAACAACATCTCTTCACAATTTACGCGGAATAGTTTCTATTAGAATTATGATCGTTAAACTGTCGCAGTTCCAACAAACGAGCCGCCGACATTAATTAAATGGTACTTCGCATGATTTATGAACGATATAACTTACGGAATGCGACAAATATTCGGACAAGTCTGAAATTATATTAATAAAATAATTCGTAGTCAAAACGTACAATTGAGCGGACAGGTGTCGGCGGTACAACAGCGTGACAGATGCGCGGCACGGCGCGACAACGCGACTAATGGCCGCCGCACTAAAAGTGGACGCCACTGAAATTCGTGACAGTGTAATAGCCCTTCGATATATCAGTAACAAGGTCTATGTGGGCGCCGAACATCCATGGGGCTCTATACATTACTCTCTCTGGTGGGAGTACGTTTTGCAACACAAATAAGGATGAGTCACCGAAATTCGATATCATTGACCTCAATAGTGTTGCAAAACGGCTGCCGTATAAGAATAAACAAGCGTCGTATATGGATGTGCGCGGAATGCGTCGCGTCCGTCGCCCGAACTGCGGAGGCAATGTCTTACACTGCGACTTACACCATACTTGTATGTTATGCATCAACCATTTTACAAGCATTGAGGAAGTTTTCGGTGACGCATGAGTTGATTTCGTCTACTTTCTGTAAGTTTCCTACGTCGCGCGTCACTGTCGCATGCCATGGCGGAATTTCCACAAGTCGGTTGTGACATCTATGAATCAGCCGTTTGTTACCGTAATCCTATTGCGTCATCAAATCGAAATTGTTAAACATTATCTTTCTATTCATTTATTTCTATACCTACTCTAGTTATGATGGAGAAAACATATATTTTTATGACACACAGACAGAGTTATCGAATCTATGTAGGTATAATAAAAATATCCGGCGACTTGATATTGAAATTCTAAATTGACTCGACGGCCGATGTAAAAAACAAAAATAAAAATAAATATAGGTACCTATACAGTTAATATTATTGTTTCTTTTTTACCCGGAGGTCGGTTTTCTCGGTGTTAAAAGCAGTTTTGAATCACTTGTTTTCATCAAGACATCGACGATAGATATCGTAATATAGGTTAGTAATATAGGTTTGTGGGATTTAGGCATGTTTCCGAAACATGGCGTACTCGTATGTTCATGCGAACACACAGTCGTGCAGCGCATTTACAAGTGTAGCAGCTTGCTGCTGGTGTTGTTGGTACAACACTGTTTGTTTATTTGGAAACTAAATAAATAATACGCCTATAAAAGTTCAAAAAAAAAATCGTCCTATTATATTAGTCCGAGGCGATAAATATCCCAGGAGCGCCCATATTGTGTCAACGACGCGCCGTGCGTATGCGTTGGTGGATAACGCCAATCTGTCCGACACCGGCCGACACCGACGCCGACACCGACGCCGACACCGACGCCGACACCGACGCCGACTCGACGCCGATCCCAGGCGGATTACTCTGTCAATGCAGTACCTACCTTTATAGGAGTAAACAGTCAAAGAGATAACTTAAGTACCTATTACATTTTGAAACTATTAGCCAAACCCTAACAGCTGCAATGCAGGAGCACATGACTGTATAGATCATACTCGATTCGTCTCTATCAAAATAGGTAATTTTTTATTAAGTAATATAAAAAGTAGTCACTTAGACCCAGATGGAGCAAACACTCCGCCACGTTGAGGCTTAAGCCTCAACGTGGAGCCTACTGTAAGTAGGAAGTGGTTCCTACTTACAGTAGGCTAGTTATTTAGCAGACACTAATGATTCGCTACCACGACTGTGTTATTTCGTTGGTCACTGGAAAATACCCGACACGACAATCCGACAAGCACGAGCACCTGCGAGTTATCCGACCATCGCACTTGCATAAACATACGATTTGTTTTTATTTTGCCAAAAACGTAAACATGTCAATTAAAAAAAATAGGTACTGTGCGAACTCTTTCTTCATCGTGTTAGATTTATGTGTTTCACAAACACAAAAACTCGTCATTCCACTATTTATTTAAATTGATCGATTTACCTTCAATGTATTGAACAGAATCAAGACATTCCTACAGTGTTAAGTAACTAAATATAAAACGTTTGGAAAATACACTGGCCTGTAAAACTAAGTACCTACTACACTTTTTAAATTTCATTTTTTTCTAAATTAAAGAAGTTAAAGATTTAAAATAAAAAAACGTTATATCAATTTTTACCAATTTTCTTTGAAAGTAAGTTATACATTAGTAAAATTTTTAGGGTTCCGTAGTCAACAAGGAACCCTTATAGTTTCGCCATGTCCGTCTGTCTGTCTGTCTGTCCGCGGGTTAGCTCAAAAACTATTGGTACTAGAAAGTTGTAATTTGGCATGAGTATACAAGTTAATGACGCCGAAAAAGTGGTAAAATAAAATTTTGAAAAAAACAATTATTTAGGGTACCTCCCCTAAATGTAAAGTGGGGATGATATTTTTTCGTCCTTCCCATAGTGTGGGATATCGTTGGATAGGTCTTTCAAATATTAGGGGTTTTGCGAAGACTATTTTTTGATTAAGTAAACCGTTCGTGACTTACCAAGCTTTAAAGTACCAATTTTCGTTAGAGTCAAGTGTCCCCCCCCCTCTACCAACTGTTTGTAGAGGGGGGGACACAATTTGAATTTCTAACTACAACCGTTTGGTTGTAGTTAGAAATTCAAATGTTACGGCATTAGTACTTATATATAACAAAGTTTAAAGGAAAACTATCACACATATGTGGGCTTTACAAGTTTACGAGTAATAATTGACCAACTTAAATTTGCGGTTGCAAAAACATGTTCTCCCATATATTCCGTATGGGAGAACATGTTTTTCAATTACAAAGTTAAGTTTGTTCTTACGATAAATTCATTCCAACTACGGAACCCTTCATTGTGCGTGGTCCGACACGAACTTGGCCGGTTTTAAATCTAAAAAAAGATAAAACAATAAAAATAGGAATTTTTAGCTTAGTGTCATAAAACTCGAATACCATTTACAAGTATGTTTTACATGTTACATTTTTTAATAACTGGTATTGCTTCCTCGGGCTCTGCTTACAGCTTCGAGTCGATTTGGCATACTGAACACGAGGTTTCGGAGCCGATGTTGGGGAATATTCTCGCATTCTTCTATCAGGGCCTGTTTTAGTGCCCTGAGGGTGGTAGGTGGTGGTCTGCGGCTTCTGACTAGCCTCCCTAGCTCATCCCAGGCGTTCTCAATCGGGATGAGATCAGGACTTCTTGATGGCCTAGCCATCACGCTGATACCAACCTCCTGAATATACTCTTGCACAACCCGAGCCGTATCGTGTGTGGCCGGGCATTATCATACATCAGCATCGATCCATTACCCATATTTACTAAATACGGCCCTGCTTATTCATTGAAAATCTCCTGGGCATATTTTTCCCCAGTTATAGTGCCATTTTCTATGGCCACTAACTCTGTGCGACCTTCTGAAGATATGTTAGCCCATACATGTACACTGCCTTCACCGTACTGGACTCTTTCTGGGAAGCAGGCTTGAAGGTATGGCTCACCAGGTCACCTGTAGACACTTCGCCTTCCATAAGAAGTGTAAAGTGAGAATCGAGACTCATCTGTAAACAAAATTCTTGACCATTCTTCTTGATCCCACTGTATGTGTTCAGGGGCGTGTCGCAGTCTCGCTACTCGATGCTCTCTCTAGAGTTTGGGGCCACTCGCTGGTCTTCGGGTTTTAGGTTTGCTTCAGCTAGTCTTCTTCTCACTGTACCTACTGTCACTAATGTAGTCCCTTCGGGTCTGAAGAAGCTGTTGCTGGATTTCAACTACATTTAGGTTGATTGGTGGCAATTTCTCAACACAGTGGAAACAATATAACGATATTCACGGGCACTAGTACACCTGGGTCTGCCATTAGCAGGTCTCCTCTAATGGTTTCCAGTCTCTTCGTATCTTCGCTTCACCTTCTGGACCGTTCGTAACGTCACACGATGCTAGGCATCAATATGCGTCCATTTGTTTTCAGAAAAGTCGTGATCCTAGCACATTCTTCAGGTGAAAAAAGCATGATTAATAAGTTTATGTGCTGTTGTCTAACTAAGTTTTCGTAACAAGACTCATCGATCAAGAAAAAATTTGAAAACAAAAAATGAATGTTAAAATGTTATTTCGGAAAGGATTAAGGAGATATTTTTGATTTTAACGTTTTATCAGCCATTTCTTAAAATACGGTTACCGACTGAAGTTTTTATGTTCAAAATTAAACTCTCTTTCGAGTCCTTTTTGTTTCGAAAGTATCTTGTGTACCTACTTTAAAAGTTATTGCAATTTTAAAAGTGTATGAATATTTGATTAAGGAAAGTCCGGCATCGACTAAAGAATTTAAAGCAAATAGTTTGTAAATGTAGGTACGTGAGTCAATGATATCGACGATGAATTTCACATCGAATTTGAGACACACTTCCGTTTTCCTCAACATTGCAGAAACATAAATATGTACTATCAAGACTCGTGCAGCTGTAGCAAAACAGCCATCAGCGATCAAACAGCATTTTGTAAATTACATTCATTTGCATCCATACACCTATGAAAAGCACAGGTAGAATAAAAAGAAAGAGGAGGCAGGCCTACAAAATATTGTGTGATGCTCCTAAAGAAGAGACGGGAAAGGGCAAAGACAAAAGCTATCACATCCACATTATCTGCAAGATAGCTACTGGTGACTGTGGTGACCTGCACCAATCTAAGTCTGGCAGCCTTTCGATGATCACAGACGAATTAACCCGGTCTTCGGACCAATTTTCGTCAAAACGCTCTAGATTATTTAAAATGCATTTCTCACACAAAGTAGATAAACACGGTGCCTTTGATCTGTTAAAATTAATGGCATATAAAATTAATTATTCTCTCAAAAATAATTTTCAAAGAGCTGCTAAAAGTGTAGCATAAAGTAAACTATAAGAGAAGTTACAAGTACGTCGTAACTCATGCGCAGCTTCTCAACTAGTGCAAAGGCCTGAACTCCATTGCCGCAAATATACGGCAACTGTGTCAAAAGTATTTATAATATACATACTAGCAACCCGCCCCGGCTTCGCACGGCTAGCAGGGCATAATATATGCCTATTACATAGTTTTTTAAATATGTTGTCGTAGTATTGTATCAGCAGTTGTGGAGCTCGTGGCTAAGTAATAACTGCCGCACGGGTCGATCCATCAGGTTAAGCTACGCTTGCCGGGGTTGGTCTGTGGATGGGTGACCATCTTTACATACCGAGACTCCTCCGTGCCTCGGAAAGCACGTTAAGCCGTTGGTCCCGGCTGTCATTCGTGGATCTTTGACAGTCGTTACGGGTCGTCAGAAGCCCGAAAGTCTGACAACCAGTCTTACCAAGGGGTATCGTAATACCCAGTTACTGGGTTGTGGAGGTCAGATAGGCAGTCGCTTCATGTAAAATACTGATATTCAGCTGCATCCGGTTAGACTGGAAGCCGACCCCAATATAGTTGGGAAAAGGCTAGGCAGATTGAGTGTTGTATCAGCCTGTTGCGTCGTGCATGTGGGTTAGATGACAATGTAACTGATTTTCATCCTACTTGGAATATTTACATCATCATATTTCAGCCAATTTACACAAAACCATGAATCACTCCGTCCATTAGTGAAAATCGTATGAAAATCCGTTGGGTAGTTTTGATTTTATCGCGTTCAGACAGACAGACAGACAGACAGACGCTGCGAGCGGCGCGGCGGCGGGGCACTGTCTTATAATATGTAGTGATTTCAGTAAAACAGTGATGTAGTGTCGGATCGGCGGTAATGGGGTCAATACCCAATAAATACTCCAACCACACAGTGATGTTCACAATCGCGCTTCTTTCTGCGCGGGCGCCGTGCGGGAGGGGGGTTGCGGGGGATGTGGCGCCAACCCGTGACGCATGCGCACAAGTGCCACTACGCACTTCATAACTTGTGTTGTTATTTTTCAATCTAATTATTCAGAACGGACATACTCGTACTGACCATAAATCTAATACCGATTAAAATTGAATCATTCACACGTTGCCCCACTACATTTAGTTCTCAACTAGTTTGTACAAACAACACTGACGACTAGTTTTGTTATTTCCGTTCCGTTTCTATGTAAGTAAACTGTCGTTTATTTATAGTAATTACACCAATATAAATATCAACAAGCGGTGAAATCGTATAATTAGAAACGCTAACTCACTCTTCACATGTAGTCTCGCGGCCGACGTTTTGACACGATAATTAACGAACGTTTTGACGGATATTGTCTAAAAGAACAAAACTCTCCACTGATGAACGATGTGAAAGTTTTTATTTATTCAAAATGCTCTGTAATTTTACACGCCATAAATTCTCAGCGTCTTACCTTATTTTTATTTTAAAACGTCTTTACAACTTATTCTAAAGGCCCTGAGAGGCATCTCGCCGCACAAAGGAGCTGGCACAAAACCGCGGAAGTCGCGACACTCGTGTTGATCTGAAGGGCACTCTCCCTCAGCTGCATAGGTAATGCTGCGAGCCGCACCGGACATGAGGTCGCCGACCTTACGAGGTACTCTCGCGAGGCACACCGGTGCATTGATGCAATAGCCCTGTTCAGCGATCACAGATACCGTGTGTTTGATCGTGGAGATTAATGCGATGGCACACGGTACGAGCAGTGACCACGCGGTATGAAACAGACGGTTTTACAATAACCGCTCAATATGAGTTAAATGACTGCCCACCATCGTGCTCTTAAAAAAGTAGTACAAGTCGTTGAAGTAATTCGTGAGAAAGAAAGAAAGAAAGAAAGAAAATACGTTTATTTGCGGTACATATGACGCAAGCAAAGGAACAAACACTAAAAACAAATTTGAGGGAAAATAATTACAAACAAGCAAGTGAGCAAGTAATTACGAATTATTTCCGTAAGCCTCACAGCATCATCAGGTCTCACTTGAGAGTATGCGAATCGCACCGTAAACCGTCGGGTATTTTCCACACGATGGCTTGTTATCATAAAAGCCAACTTAGAAGATCACCAACCCTAAAGATAAGCGAGGTTATCACAGCAGCAGGCTCTTTTAAAAGTCAAAGTTGCAGTGTAAATAAACCCTACTGTCTCCGCTTGCTGTAATATTGTATCATTCCAGACTGCATGGCGTTGATCAGTAGACGGCCAGGCGCTAATTAATGATATAGACACCTGGTCCGCACACATGCACGTATATGAAAATGATCGAACAAAGGCCCGGAAGTAATGCCGCTCTGAGGAGAGCGCCGCCGCCACATCGGGTTGCATCGCAGAGGTAATGCGCTTACCATAACCGCTGTCCTCGCCCGCCTCCTCCCGCCGGCGACCGGTCAGCGACCTGCCGGAATCACATGGACTTGATACTTGAGGTTTAAGATGAAATGTAAACATACAACACCTTGTAAGGCCAGTATCAAATTAAAAAGATCAAATTCATGAGCTCGTCTGTCAATGCCCTTGTAGGTAACTAAAGTAAATCAACCATTTAGCCAACCGTTCATCTTTGTAACAAAAACTTCAAAAGCACTTCATCCACCAGGCCTTACGAGCGAACGAGTTTTTGTCTTGATGGTTCTGCTGACCTTATTTGTTTGACCACTTTATTTAGAAAACGAGAGGGTGCCAATTAAGAGGTTTAATTGGCACCCTCTCGTTTTCTAAATAAAGTGGTCAAACAAATAAGGTCAGCAGAACCATCAAGACAAAAACTCGTTGTTTTAAAACGATGCCAATAAAACGATATCACTTTTCTTTGGCTTACTTTCAAAGTAACGTCACAGCAGTTATGGTCTATTGTTCCTCGACTTATTGAATTCCTGACAGGTAGCGATAACAAAGCTGTCTGGCGGTAACAATGAGAGTGATTAAATGACTATTACCAGGTAATAACATAATATGTTAATTGAATAATGTTTGAAATAAACATCGATCATTGGTTCTTGCTAAATGGATGTTACTTATAGAACACGTTAGTGTTCGCGGGAGACACCGACATAACCATAGCAAATTGACAGGCAAATAAATTATCAATGTGATGTGCGCACCTTCCGGCCACATTCAGAGGTGGTATTCGTGACGTCACCCGAAGTCAAATGTAGGATAGATACATATTGATAGTATGAACTATCGGCTGTATCCCACATTTAGCTAAGATGATATTTTCAGAATTCGTAAAGTCCAGACATAACATCACGCCTGTATTCCCCGAAGGGTTAGGCGGGGATGCTAGTTGCTAGTGCACAAACAGACCAGGTCTATTTACGGCAATTAAGGCCAAAATGTTCTTATAAAGTGTTGATTTGTTCCTCGTTTTCTCGCTGTATTCTTTCTTTTTTTTACTTTTCCTTGTCCATGCCACCTGACCTTACCACTACAAACCTGGGACGTACGATACAGTTAATCAATCCAACCAATAATTTCTGGTTAATATTAATGTGGTTTAACTAATGGGCGTGCTTCTGCGCCGGTGGACCGGTCTGCGGAGCCGCGGCCCTGCGTGCACTTCGGGGTGCAACTGCAGGCACCATATATATCCAGGCACTATCCACGCAAATGCAGTCCATTGCACGTAATGATACGCATCACTGACTCGGCTGATTTCCTGCAAGCCTAATGCATAAGCAATTACGTAGATTTTTGTATGGTATTGTACTTTATTATCAAGAAATGCATTTATTCCACTTGAAGTTATTATGCTTGTAGACCAAGGACCCCGATGTATCAGACAGATGATAATAAAAGATTCTATGTAAAAGAAACACCTCGAACAAGACCCAAGGGAAGATGATATTTCGATCGATTTTGAATCAGACCTGAGACCAGAAATCAATTAAATCTAATAACGGGTTACAAGAGCATATCCTTTTCTTTTATCCTTTAAACTTTTCATATTCTAATAATTATGAGAAACCAAATATATAGGATTACAAATTATTGTCTATCAATAGACTTCTTTGTTTCCACATCTACTAGAAAATTAAGTCATTTAACAGTAATTAGCTCACATATTCGCCTGGGCATCGATAACTGTGTAACAGTGAAGTATTGTGCCAGTTCACACGTCTGAATCTGACTCATTAGACCACTTGCACTCGTACTTTGTGCTGAGACAAAGAATCGCACAAAATTACTTAATAGCTATTATAGCCGGCCTCCGAATGACCTCACATGTACCCTAGTATTAAAATAATGAACTGCTACTCAGCCACGCTGAGTATCTGACCTGAATATGTCAAAGACGCATATACCAATAGTGGATTGCAGACAACTATTAATTGAATCATGGTCACATGCATAACGCGTAAATATATCCTCAATATGGCTATCGCCTAGAATCGCCATAGCTAACGATCTTTCCGTAATTACACACTAATTAAACAACCAATCTACTCGACCTACCGCAGTCCTTTACTAGGAATAGGCTGTTTAAGCCATATCCCACCATACATTAGCCATCAGTCATAAATTCCATATCCCGTCTGTTCTTGCCGCCTTCTTCGCCTCCATCCGAAGTGTCGCCGAGATATCTAGCTGGGGGCTTTTCCCGGATCACTTTTACTGGTTTTGCAAGCGTAGTACTTAATTGTACAAGCAAGTCCTTTAAATCAACATCGATTAACGATTGATACTTTAGAGATCCCTAACCCAGAAAACAGTCCTTCCAGCATAACTCATTCCGATGTACGCAGTCAAGGATTCCAAAAATATTATTATACTTCAGGCTTCGTTCTCGATATAACATTTACAATGCAGCTTCGTCACGTAGTCGACAACCATACGCATATTTAGAGCTGAAAGCAAAAACTAAACGCACAAGTATAGCTACTACACTCTATATGTCATCTGTCATTCTTTACGTTTGCGCGGCAACCAATACGTTGTAATTCCCAAAGAATATTAATTATAGTGTTTAAAACTAGTTTAAAGTGTGTTTAAAGTTGGCATAAGTTATAATGCCGAAACGAAAACAAAAGGAAAAGAATATTATCTTCAAAAAATCCGAAGACTACATGAAACGACACCGGTACAACACCGCTTCATCAGTTTTTCTTCACAAGATAAAACAATGTAACACGCGGGTAATGTACGAGATGCATTGACGCGAACAAATAATTCGGGGCGTTTACGAGATAAACGGACGAGTTATATCATTGTCTTAAAAGTTTTATACAGTAAAAACGTAAGTATCTTACATGGCCTATAAACGATATTTATTGTACCTCGCGGGTAATGTACGAGATGCATTGACGCGAACAAATAATTCGGGGCGTTTACGAGATAAACGCACGAGTTTTATCATTGTCTTAAAAGTTTTATACAGTAAAACGTAAGTATCTTACATGGCTTGTATACGATATTTATTGTACCTCGCGGGTAATGTACGAGATGCATTGACGCGAACAAATAATTCGGGGCGTTTATGAGATAAACGCACGAGTTTTATCATTGTCTTAAAAGTTTTATACAATAAAACCTAAGTATCTTACATGGCTTATATACGATATTTATTGTACCTCGCGGGTAATGTACGAGATGCATTGACGAGAACAAATAATTCGGGGCATTTACGAGATAAACGCACGAGTTTTATCATTTACCTATTTTAATAGTGTAGTCCGAGAGGCTACGCTTAGGTATGTATATTATGGTACATTGTCGGGGTCAAATCTATCTTTTTGCAGATATCTAGGTACTTGATGACTGTGTCCAACCACCAGTTTTATTTGACACAAATCGGGATAACTCTAATACAGCTATGTCTGTAATTGACGCTCTACCTGAGCCTGACCGAGCACCTGTGCTAGACACTGCACCTACTAATGTTTTATCCCTGGATGTGCTGCAAGCATTATGGGATTTGATGCATTAATATGCATACAAATGAGCATTAAACAACGACTTAACCTGTATTTGAAATACAATTTTGAAGAAGGGACTCACCATTTTAGGTGTTGCTTTATCTATGTTAATCAACAACAATAATAATAATAGAGATCAACCTGCTCAGTGACGCTAGAAGGATGTTAACAGAATTACACTTCACTCAATCAAAACCGTGGAAAAAACCTTATTTTCCCCGTCCTGGCCAAAAAATGCTTAGATATCGTCAAATAATTAGAAACAGATAATCACCTTTATTGTAATCTTACCTTCATGGTAACAGCCTATTTCAAAAGATAAAAAGTCCTACAAGCTTACCAAAGAACAGGCCAATCTATAAACAAGCCAACTACTTTTACCACAACCCGTCAGGGAAACTTAAGTGGTTCACTTGGTTACACACATACAACCAACAGAGGACAAATTTGAGGCTGGGACACAAGAAACCACAGTTCTCATATCAAGCAAGGAAATATCAAAGAACAATACAACCAGTACCAGCCACCGCATGCTGTGACAAAGCCCAAAGCCCCACAGGACAAGACTCGTGCTCGATACTAGAGTTAGTCATGCTGGAAGATTAAATATTTTTTACCTTGTTGGCAAAGCATCTGATGATGTTTCAATATTGAAACATGTCAATCGATACTCAATACCTTTTATTGACACACCTTATAAGTCACAATCTCAACAGTCATTATAAAATGATATTATAAATGATCCTGATATGCATACCGCCATTAATAATCTGCTGGCATTAGGTGCAATTTCTCCTTGAACCTTATGTGTTTTGTTTCCAAAAACTGAAGTTAGCAAAAGATTTATTATAAACTTTAAGCCTGCTAACAAATTTGTAACTGCAGTAATAATAATGCTGTGTAATTTCTACAGGAGACTATTGATTTAAAAGAATGCTATCTAATGGTAAATAGTAATCCAGTTCACCGGAAGTATTGATGCTTTGAGCATGATAAATTATACAGATTTAATGCATCCCCATATGTCTTGTGTTCTGCACGTTATGTGTTCTCTAAGATTATGAGAACTGTGGTTAAACAATTTAAAAATCAGTACAAGACTTTGATGACCTCTTGTGCATTGATTCTGATTATAAAACATGTTTGGAAAAATGTTAACGAAACAATTGCAATTTCCAAAATTCCAGATTTGATATAAAAAAAAAAAAAAAAAAAAAAAAAAAAATAGTTAATTAGACCATATAGGTACTCAGTTAATAGGAACATTGACTGCCACATGCCTGATACCTGGCAAGTACATATGTTTGGCTTAACACAAAACTGTTAGACCACAAAACTATTACACCATAATAATCATAAATATCATGGTTTACTTTAAAGTAAAGGCTGATAAAAAGATTATCATTCACCCAGATATTAAACTAGATCTACAGCAGTGGGCTGATAATATCAATAGTTTACACATAAAAAGTATTGCATACTCAATATATGATTCGGAAATATTTACAGGTCAAGAAGTGGGTGGGGGGCCATTTGTAATGATAATATGGTTCATGGATTCTGGAAAGAGACTAAAAAATTATAAGTACTTATCACATAAATCATCTAGAACAACTTGTCATATTTTTACCTTAAAAATGAGTGTTAAAAATATACAATATTCACATATATTGTTACATGTTGATAATAAGTGCCATATTAACCAAATGGGAGGTATTCAGTACCTACATTTAAATAACTTTGCCAGAAGCCTATTTAGCAATGGTGTGAAGATAAACTTTGGCTATTTGCTTCCTAAATGAAGCAACTTGGCTATTTGCTTCTTAAATACAGCCAATACTGACATAAAGTAGAAAATAAATACCTCCACATTCCAGTTCAATTTGTGACTCATTTAATCAGTTTGGTCAACCTGATAGGTATTGACTTTTACTTCAAGAATTAATGCAAAAACGTCAATCTTACATATCTTACATATCCGGCCCTGATGCATCGACTGTAGTCTATGCTATTACCATGTCTTGGTCAAACTACATTTTTACTACGCGTTTTTGTGCCCATTTTGCCTATTATTAAGATATTAACAAAAAATTAAGAATGTAAAATTGACAGGCATTATGGTTATGGCATACTAGCCGTCATAAGCCTGACAGAATCACCCTCTACATCTCCACCGGGATATTATCCGGAAGGCAGGGCTAAGACTAGCTATCTAAGTTAATTTTTTTGTAGTTAATTTAAGTTCTCTTTCAAATAATACCATGGAACAATACAATTTTACCTATAAATGATGGTGGGCCATTTGTCAAAAACAAAGTACTTACCATTTACAACATCTATAGGTACCAATCTAAATCAAAATTATATATTTTTTTTTTTTTTAACCAAGCAATTCAAGATAAGGGCCTTGTATGGGGTCTTTAAATTAACTTAAGTCAGCTCTTGCTATCGCAGTAGACTCAAACATGGGGGTTATGACCGCATCAAGAGGCTACCTACTTAAAGGTTTCTATGGGGCCAAGTATGAAACTAGCTGGGACCCCAAGTTAAGTCTTAAATGTTTTAAAAATAAACTTTGACTTTTTAAAAATAATTATAAAAATACCTAACTGCACAGTAAATCATGCAGGTCTGGTCCTGGGTCCTGGTCACAGCCAACTGAACCTTTTTTATTACCTTTCTTTGAAAAGTCTGAAAGTCTAGCTAGTACATTATGTGATTACATTAACTATAGGTAGGTACTCAGGGCATTAGAAGGAAATAATACTCACTTAATACCTTCATTGTATAAGCCCCCACAAACCAGTTTCTGCCTCTACCATTCTCTCACCACCACCTCTATCATTTGGTTTCTATAATATAGGTAATATACCAACTCTCTGTTTGCATCATAGATATTAGTGTCTTTTCAGGACATAGTACTAGACATACCTCGACATCCACTACGAGTAGGTACTAACGCTAAGGGAGCGTCATTCGATGTAATAATGGCAAACGTCAGGCTAGACAAATAGCTCTTTCACCTTTCGGTAGACTTTAATAGAGCAATTGTCAATAATTCAAACGAATTTACTCATGCTGTGCTTAATACTGAACAAAATACTTGAGTATTATGAATGCGAATAATCATTATAACGTACCTTAAAAAGTATAAATCTAAATTAGACCAGAAGTTCAATATTAAGATGAATAATTTGATTGTTTATCTACTTATATTGGTATCTTATTAAAAAAGTATAAAACAAAATTTGACAAGTTCAATAATAGGATGAATAATTTGATTATTTATCTATAATGGTATATTGTTTATCTATAGATATTTGATTAAAACTTGTTTATAAGTTGGATAATAAGTCCGTTATTAAGATGAATGAGACTTTATCTATTATTTTTTATTATGTCATTTGTATCCAAAAAACTAAAAGATTTAATATGTTATTGAAATACGATTTATTTATAATTTCATATTGGAAATCTCAATTTTCCTCATAATCTCTTAACATCTGCATTGTAAATGTTATATCGAGAACGAAGCCTGAAGTATAATAAGTGATCAAACGAACTTACCTGTTGTGAAGTTCGATCATTATTATACGAAGGGCTTCGTTCGAAGATATAAGGAACCCTCCCTACCCTACCCCAGAAAAATTGAGATTCTCTTCTTACTCTAAAATAATGACAGATGACATATAGAGTGTAGTAGCTATACTTGTGCGTTTAGTTTTTGCTTTCAGCTCTAAATATGCGTATGGTTGTCGACTACGTGACGAAGCTGCATTGTAAATGTTATATCTTCGAACGAAGCCCTTCGTATAATAATGATCGAACTTCACAACAGGTAAGTTCGTTTGATCACTTAATATCTGTGGACTTGTTAATGTATATGATGGTGTCGGAAGTCTTGTTGTCACCCGCTCATAACTCGAGCGCGGTTCCTCATCCTCATCACGATTCGACCAAAGTATAAGCGGAAGAGCCACAGAGTAAATATTGTGGATCTGTCTGATTTATAGTTCGGCGAGGCGGAAGCCTGGTCGCGTCTCTGTTCGCAAGTGTGGGGACGCTAGGCGCGAAATTTATACACTGGTGAAGGAGATCTACTGTTGTAAAGATTATGTTGGAATGTAGGTATGTGTCTTGCTGTGTGTTTCAGATGCTATTAAAATTAAGATTAATAGCTTGTGATAGTTATTGTCTTCTCAAGCAGTATCAACAGGAGTTGACGTTGCTTACTGGCTGCAACGTCAGCTCCTGTTGATACTGCTTGAGAAGACAATATAGGTAATAGATATGAGAATACAGTAATATTATATTATTATCTGTGATTTTGATTTTGTGCTAATACTAAGAATTTGAGTCACAACAACCACTCCATGCATTTATTGTTATGATTGTGGTGAAAGACGGTCAAGTTACAACATTTTGGAGGTTCCAATGCAATCTGGAGAAACATAATTCCTCGAATCTGTATATTATGAGAATGTTTAGATCCGCGTTTAATTTACCTTATCGTCACATACGAACGTGACTTGTTCCGATTTGAATGTGTTCAATATTATCATAACATGAAAAATTTGAATCTGCCGTATCACACATCTTCCCCGATCTACACACATATTATATTCTTGTTATTTATCGGCGGATGCGTCCTAGTTTCTGTCGTAGGTACATGATGTACTAGGCTAGGCGATCGTTCATAATCGCTGCTGAGTCATGGGACATAAACGCCGGTTGGCTTACAAATCGGCCCAGTCTTATCCGAACGAGGGTACAGTGATGAATATACATGTTTTATGAACCCAAACGTTTAGCAGGCTGACCGATTTATTAGATTTATGAGCGCCAAAATAGTTTCCTAAAGATTATGATTTATTTTCTTATCTTTTAAGAGCAATCATAGCATATATATGTACAACGGGTTATTTATAGGATATATTGTACGTATTTCTCCTTGTAGAACATATAAGTCGTTGTTATAAACTCAACGTCTGGATTTATATTCTGTTTAAAGCAATAAAGAAAGAATACAAAGCATAAGAAAGCGTATAAACTTTTGAATTGCCTTTCCTTTGGTACACACAGTACTTAGTAGATAACTATAATACATATCTACAGTGTAGATTACGTTTTTAATTCTTGTAAACATAATATGTTAATATTATTTTCTATTGTTTTTCTTCTTTTCATAAATAACACAACACAATGGTGCTGACAGTGTTTTAAAAATAAATACGTATAATAATACTACAGCCTGTCCCTACCTAAGATCTTGGAAAATGGCGAGGATAAATAAACTCGAGAAGATAGAGCTCTTATTTACATATCAAGATGGACATAGCGACATCAGGCCCGGGGCACTGCCCTCGATGACCACTACTTATAAAATAAACATATTTTCGTGAACAAAGACAAAGAAAGGTTTACGATCTTACTCAATATTCCCTTTTTTACGTCCGCCTGCGATATCGTAAGGTTTATTACTGTTTTCATCTACATATAATACAAACTAGCAAACAGCCCAATCTACACTAACCTTATGAATAGCTGATATAAATAAATAAAAACCGGCCAAGTGCGTTTTGGACCACGCTCAATGAAGGGTTCCGTATAGCATAATCAGCATATAACATTCCCACTGCTGAGACACCCTGTATGCAGCCCTGTGAGAAACAAGAAAACTGATTAGGTTGGATTCAGATAATACACCGAGACAAACAAAAAAAAGCACACCTACCAGGTCAGGTTACAAAAATATTTCCAAGGAAATAAGGAGTAAGTAAGGTCTTGGAAAAAAAGAGGCAAAGGAGAGTTTGGCATACCAATCGTCATGCTTCTAACAGACGAGATTTTAATAGAGCGGCCGCAGATCTGAAGCAATATCTAAAGGACATCGAAAGGAGACCTTAAAAACCAGAATGGAAAATCCACAGCTAAAAGCGAATACTCGCTTTGAAACTCCGTAAAACATAGCAAAAATGCGCCACAAACTGCTCAGCATCCTTTAAAGATACGAAATAATACATGGGCAAGAAAAGGCGACGAACTTGCCGAGGCTGTTAATTATTTCTTGGCTGATGTATTACATTTACTCCCAATTCCGGCGACACAGCAAGCGATAAGAGATCCAGAACTATTTGGAGACAGATCTACAACTCAGTTTACCATTATAGTACTGCTCGAGAATTGGCGAGATCTGGAGAATTATAAAGGGTCTCGACCTAAATAAAGCTCCTGGATACTGACTTATATCTGCTGAAACTCTACGTCAACTGCCAAGAAATGCCATCGTCTTCATAACACAGCCCTTTAATGAAATTTTGATGACTGAATATTTTCCGAAAATTTTGAAAGTGTCGGAAAATATCATGATCCTAAAGCCTGGAAAACCACCGCACCTTATGTCATCATACAGGTCAATAATCCTACTACCTGTTATGTCTAAACTATTTGAGAAAGTCGCTGCACGTAGGCTAAATATTAAAGAAGGCAACATCATCCCACAATCCCAGTTCGGATTCAGAATAGGGCACTCAACCATGGAGCAGGTACACATTATAGAGTGGTGAATAATTGAAAGGGGCTGGAACGAAAGGAGTACTGCTCGGCTGTATTCCTGGACGTACCAGCATTCCACCAGGGCTTGATATTTAAGATAAAAACTACTGCCACATAACCTGTATGTCCTATTGATATCTTACTTAGAAGACCGATTTTTCCGGGAAAAAGTTAATGACTCGTATTCAAAATTCAACAAGACACAGGCCCCGGAACCCCAGGGCGTACCTTCTTATTAGGTCCAACCCTATACCTTATTTACACAGCAGAGTTACTAACGTCAGAAGTCTTTTTCTGATCTCTCTGCCACCTTCACTGATGATACGGCTGCTTTGTGCAATAACAAAAACCCTTATATGGCCTCACTAATGCTCCAAAATAATTTTGACAAAGTCGATAAGTGGATGAGAGAATGGAAAATAAAAGCTAGCGCCAACAAGTCAACGCATGTGACAATTACTCTCAGAGACTGCCCACCTGTTATACTCGGAGATGACACACTTCCACACGAAGCAACTGCTTAGTACCTCGGCGTACTCTCGACAGGAAACAAACGTGGAGATACCACATAGAGAAAAAACGAGACGACCTTAATAACACCCTGCTCCGAAAATTGAATTGGCTCTTAGGAAGAACATCACACGTATCCCTAGAAAACAAAGTAATCATCTACAAAGCAGTATTAAAGCCTACCTGGACATACAGAATCGAAGAATTCAAATGTGGAAATTCTCCAGCGATTTCAAAATATAACTCAGAATAATATGAAATGCTCCTTTGAAATCCGGTTAATGAAGACCTCAGAATTACATGAGTATCTACAAATCAGAACTGTAAAACAGGAAATAGAACACAGGATACATTCTTACAAACATCGAATAACGTCACACATAACAACACCTTAGCCATAGCCCTGAGTGAACCAATAACCATGAAAAGGCTCAAACGCCACCACATAACGGACTTTACTGAATAAAGCTTAATGGACGTCAGCAGCCAATATCTGCACAAAAATCTGCTAGAGGTTTACAATCGATTGCAAGTTATACATGAAAAAAAAAGAAAAGGAAATTGTCATTTCATTCCATTTACAAACCAAAAAAAAACAAGAAATACGGCCGCTTTCACACAATACTAATTGGGTATCTTATTTTATAAACAGGCAAGTTTAGAATAAACACTTTCTCTGAAATAATATTATTAGGTACGTATACATATATTAAAACATTAGTCATTACGTGACTACTTTGATTATACACATAAATGTATGAATTTGTCAGGCACTTCATCAGTACCTATGACAGCAGCCCCCAGATCAGTAGGTATTTCACTGTCTGAACAATATTTGATCGGAATTGTAATACTTAGTCAGAATAATTTATAGTGATTGACAAGCAGTTCATCAATACCCTACATAACCTATCAATCAGCGACCGACTAAGATATCAATCACATCGTTGTTGCGATGCTACAACGATGCGATGCACAGTGATTACAGTCACGGAACTGCGTGCACGCTGACACGTACTAGTAATGACCACTAGTACTATTGCCACGACTAATGACCCTTTGTACTAGCTCCACTCGCCCGGTATGGAAGCCTGGACTCGTCGCACTCGAGGCGAGTACTGGTGTCATTGACACGAAGGCTTATTGTCGATGGTATAATGGCGCGAATAGTATTGCATCGTCATGAGTGGCAATGAGAAGTTAATGTGCTAATATTGTGTATAGTCGTCGTTACAAGCTGAGAAATTATTGTGTTAAACTGTTTAGGAGTCATTGAACTCTTTAGTGCTCCCTGGTATCGGCACGACCCTGTAGGTCAAGCCGTGGCAAAAATATTATACACTAGGCAGCGAAGTGTTAGCGGGTCGGACTGTTCAGGATGTGACGCACAGGCCTACTTACATTTAAACGTCGCTACTCTTGAAGGCTACTGAAATGTTTTGTTTTGTGTATAAGCTCCTTTATTCCTAAAAGTTTCATGGTATACAGGTGCCACTTATAATATCCTTCTTTTCTCAATATTTTTTGGGTCGGCTTTATAGCTGACGAGATACGGAATAATATTCGCGTAGAGAAGTGATGCCCTCAGCTCAGCTTAGTGAGGCTCTCTGACAAATTTTGTATTACGAAGATGTGTTTTATTTATTGTATTTTTATCAATATATTTCCCTATGACGAAAAACCAAAAAGTTACTAATATTTACGCTCAAATGCCCATACTATTGCAAAAAATTATTTATTCAGGTCAGTTGGTCGTCCCTTTTCGGCAATTATCCGAATTCCCGCTTTCTCGTCCCTTAAATAACCCTCTTATCTTAAGTATTTATAGAGACCACAACAAAAACACAACACAAATGTGTTCCGCATCGATCTGATATTCCAGGCAGCCGGTAATCCATCATGGCAATGTTGGGCCTGTCTAGGAAATCATCATAAACATAATAAGGAACTTGCACGCTCGCATGTGGTATGCTAAGCGTGTGCCGACTCCTGGGAACGAGTCGTCGCATCTAGCACATACATTACCTACAAATGTTCGTACGTAGAGACGTCCAAGTGTCGAGTGTTCAGTCACAGTAATATTATCATACAGTATTCCAACTTGACAGTTTGTATGATAGGATTTCGTTTTTAGTTCATTCATTTATTTAAAATCGGTTCAGGAAGCATGAAGAAAACTAACTTAAATAACAACAATTACTTAGCAGTAAGCTTTTAAGCTTATGACTCTACATCATATTTTCTTTAAACAACTCCGGAGCGAGTGTATCGATACTGAAAAGTCGGGGAATGTAAAAAAATCTTTTTTTTATCTCAACGAAAATGATTTTTACTACTGTACCTTTACCAATATTTAGTTATTTCCCCTGTAGCTATAAAACCATAGGTGACTTTGCCATAGAATCTTAGAACAAACACACAGCACAGCACCTAAACAGTCGAACAGGTTTAAAATTCAATCAAGTCGAAGTCAAAGGCTCTCCGTCATTGTGACTGATATTTCTGGTACCGAAGCCACCGCACCATGAAACCAACATGACTGTGCCCACAGGGTAGATGGCCGTCCGTGCACCACCTCACCCTGCCTGCTCTGTGAGCTGCGACGTCTTGTGAAGCTCATTGACTATTCAATGGTATTCAATCAACCATCTAATACGTATGAGTACGCGACGTGGAAGGACGTGCAGAAGGTCAACTGTTAACAATGTGTGAATGTAAATACATAACTATCAATATTGTAAAAGCCATAAGTGAACAATATGCAATTATGCACAGTTGTGAAGGATTTTAGTCATAAATCACCATTCACATTCTTGGCAGACACATAGTTATCTTCAAACAGTCCCAAAACAAACCGAACTTTAAGAAAGAGAGTTTAATGGATAGATTTTGATAAGTAAGATGCTTTAAGAGTCGTGCACACAAGCGCGACGCGACTCGTAACAAAAAAAAACTAAGAATCTTCATGGTAGAACAACGGTGTCGCGTCGCAGGACGTCGTGCTAGTCTGCACGAGCCTTTATTGTAACGATAACCTTCTGCAGCTATCTCTTGTACGGCACGCCATCGCCAGTCACACGACGCGCGTGCTGTGTGCGTCCGTCACCACTATCTCGTGGCCGGCGCCGCTAACCGATAACTGCATAATGTTCTGTTTCCCTGGTACCCCCAGTAGAGATGCAGCCGCGAGGATCTATTGTCGATAGAATAGAATAAACATTAAAATATACATTTTGAACGAAACAACCACTGACAAGCAACGTAATTTTAATACTTACATCATTTGTGGCAATCCGCTCACGACTTTGAGTTTGTTATGGGTATTAATTTATCTTCATCATGATTAGGTATCAATACTGTGTAAACATGATCAGTAAAATAGTTAAAAGCTTGCTCTAGCAAGTGTATTCATAAAATATAGCTGCCTACATACAAACGTATCTAAGAACAATCTGTGTATTATTCAGCCTAAAAATACATTTTTCTTCGTTTTAAAATCTGTTTGAAAACTTATCAATCAGTTTACAAAGGTGAGTAAATACCGTTACACGCGAGTCCAATAAAACAAACGTGATTAAATTCGAAACTTTTTCTAATAGCGATTGATAAACGATTTCTGTGTGTTGTATGGACTGATCGGTTATTCATGAGCTGCTAGAGTGGCGCTTATCGGTACATCTCTAGCAGTTAGTATGCACATTGCACATCACTAGTGCGTGTCTGCGAGACACTCACTGCTCGTCTTTGTCCGGACACAAATGCACAACTTTATGCTTTAAGCACTGCTTAATGAGAGAAATCTGTTATTCATATCAGTCCTTCAGAGTGCACTCAGACATAAAATCACATAAAACATAACAAACGACGCTCTTCTACATTCAATACTGTTTGTGTGGAGATAGGTACCACTTTAGATAATAAGGCGTCAGTTCGTGGCGAGTTGAACAGTAATCTGACTAGTCAGTAGACAGTCCCCGTCAGTAACAAGGCTTGGGCACTCTAGGTAACTATGTTATTCGTTAACTAGATTTTGTGTAATAAACTTTTAGGGACAATAGAAAGTGTTTCATTAACTTACGCCGCCGAGTGCGCCGAACTAATTTGCTTTAGGGGCGTGAGTAAAGTTGATTGCGTACTGGGTTAGGTTTCGAAAGCTTATTTATATTACACATAGAACGTACGTACCCACATAGGAGTTGCGTTGCGTGTAATACCTACTATGGCGAATCGAAATATAACATAACATAACATCACGCCTTGTTTCCCCGAAGGGTTGGGCAGAGGTGTACCAGTAGCAGGTACACTTTTCGATCGAAATATAAGAAAGCACAAATTTATGAAATGTTTAGGTTTATTTTGGTCTAATGAATTTCCAAGAAAATAAACAAGCTGTGACTACTTGTGACCAGGTAAGCAAGGGGATCCACGTGTGTATCATTATTACACACAAACAGTTTTAAAGGTTAGCGAGAGTACCTATACTGGAGAATATTCCATTTCAGACTTGTGGATACTTTCCTAGCACACGTGTAGTTACGTAAGAGCTATTATTATAATTTTTATAACATCTATTCAAAAAGAGCTAGTTTATCTATACTTACTAATATTATAAAGAGGAAAGATTTGATTGTTTGTTTGTATTGAATAGGCTCCGAAACCACTGGACCAATTTGAAAAATTATTTTAC
The DNA here is from genome assembly GCA_963853775.1 of Xanthia togata. NCBI lineage: Eukaryota > Metazoa > Arthropoda > Insecta > Lepidoptera > Noctuidae > Xanthia > Xanthia togata. The sequence continues at coordinate 757,559 of OY970802.1, read as the reverse complement.
CATTAGAAAGCTTAGTTTTCAGGGAGTAACATGGGCTACTTTTTATCCCCGGAAAAATAACAAGTCCCGCGGGAAACACCACGGGAGCGAAGCAGCGGGCAAAGTGCTAGTTTTTCATAAACAGGGGCCAAAATAGCTCTTTAATCCCTAGGGACCATAAGTGATTTGTATTTGGAATGTGGATATAGTTAGTAAAAGTTCCAATAACCAAAGAGTTCAATCACGAACGTCGTATGAAGAAGTAGGTAATAGGCTGAATGACAAAGTATAAAAGCGCGAGTCAAAGTAAAAAAAAAGTGGTAAAAATTTAAAACGTGGGAAATATAATATACTGCCTTCGTTAATAATTGTTTACGCAAAATCGGATTTTAAATTTTATAAAAAAATAATGTGTCTTCCTCAAGTAGAGAATGAAATAAATAAACGTATATTATACTAATTATTTCATAAGTAGCACTTACTTATTTTCTCATAGAGGGTGATAAAAAGTAGTGTCCACCTCGGGAGCAACATTATTTTACGCTCGAGGGTCGTACTTTTTGAATTCTTCGCTTAGCTCTGGATTCAAAGAAACACTCTCGCCTTTAAAATAGTTGTTTGCTCCCTAGGCAAACAATCTACTATTTCGCACCACCTGCTCGAAAATGTCAAATTACGTCATGCAAACCTAATCTAAAGCAAGTCATTAAAGCCGCTCTAGCTGGGCAATAATATTTCACTGATTTTCATTATGATGACCCACTGATGCATTATGTGATTTTCTGAATAAATTGTTTTCTATGAAATTACAGCTCAGCCAAAGAGTTCTCACTTCATAGGTTTTAGTTGTCAAATATTTCGCTGTTTTGATTAATTTGGCAATGTATTACTACTTTAAGGAAATATGAATGTGGCTAACTAGCGAATCTTATTAAAAATTAATTTCAATTATAACACTGAATTTTATGTTGTAACCGTTTTAGGTGTAAAAAAGGCATTTGGAAAGTTTCCAAATACTATTTTTTACATCTATCCGGTGTTACGATATTAATTATTTCATAGCCAAATTCCTGAGCAGCCCTAAAATTCTTAGTTGCGCTGGGGATTTAATATAGCGCGCGTGACCTATGACACTGCTTGATCCCCTTAGAAAATAATCTCTTATTACGTGCATTAACAATAACTAGCGCGATGGAACCTAACAATATTTATACTTACCTACTACATTTCATTTACAGCTTTATCGGTAAATGAATTGAGAGAAATTCCGACATTCTGTTATTGGGTATCAGATGCAATAAATAAGTACCAATACGTAAGTACAGCTAAACATTGACAAACAATCTGTGAGTAACACGAGCTCCGATGTGAGTCGTATACAATCGATAAGATAGCGTATTGCTATCAGCCGACATCCCTAGTGGCTTTCATCGCTAAAGCTACTTACGACTTTCCGAACTTTCTTTCGACGAATTCCCACCAATAATAATTCCAATCAATTAATGCTGAGAATTAAACTACTTATTAAAATCTCCTTACTTTACTACAGATTATGTCTAAGCCGATACTTATCGATTATTGTAGCGATCGAGCTTATTTCCTATTACTGGAAGCTAGATTTGATGGAAACTAACTGTCAAATCTCTTATTAGCTGCTAAATTGACGAGTATAGCAGCAGACAATAATAGCAAGTTGGAGATTTACTAAGCCAATCATAAAAAGTTGGAGCTTTACTTACTGTGTGTTTGCATTGGCGAAAAATTTACAAAAAAGCATGTTGAAATCTATATTTTATGTCAATGTTCGATACATTTTTTTACAGGAAATAAAGAATTCAAGATGTTTCTATGTGAATGTTTCGCCAATGCAAACGCACAGTAAGCCAATCATAACAAGTTGGAGATTTACAAAGCCAAACATAACAAGTTGGAAACTTACTAAGCCAAACATAACAAGTTGGAAACTTACTAAGCCAAACATAAGCAGTTGGAGATTTACTAAGCCAATCATAAGCAGTTGGAGATTTACTAAGCCAATCATAACAAGTTGGAGATTTACTAAGCCAAACATAACAAACTGGAGATTTACTAAGCCAAACATAACAAGTTGGAGATTTACCAAGCCAAACATAACAAGTTGGACTTCTGTTTGATAAATAGAGTTAGATAATCAAGACATTTTAAAACAAGTAAGTAACTAAAACGGAATTAAAACTAACTATAATGTTCAAATATTCTCTTATGTCCTACATTCAGGCCTACGTAGTTATAGCCCCGGGCTTGTCTCGTTCTAAATTATGATAGCGTACTAAAAAGAGCTCGTTCAATTAGCCCCTCGTATTTCTGGTACCTATCTGAAAAAAGCTAGGCTACCTAATGGAAGTATTTCAGGCAGGTTGGAGCTCTCAGTCAATTTCAAATAAAAATATCCTCCCTTTGTCCAACCGAAATGTCGGGCCGTTGGTAATAATAGATTTAATGGGTTATTTGGCTCCTGAAATTGCCTGAAAGCCTACATGTACATAAATGCATTTTACATATATTTTTTAGGTTTGTACAAATATGGATTATGGTGCACTCTTCTTAATTTTTAAATAATAAAATACCAGGTATAGTTATCACGCCGCGAGAAATCGCGGCACAGCGGACAGAGCTCCGACGGGATCTCATGGCGGCATGGAGAGTGCGATTGTCGCAACCCAGTGCTGGGCACGCCACTATTGCGGCGATAAGTCCCCTCTTTGAGGAGTGGCTGGAGAGGCGCCACGGCGTCCTCACCTTCCGCCTGACGCAGGTCCTCACCGGACACGGCTGTTTCGGGAGGTACCTGTTTCGGATAAGGCGGGAGGAAACGCCCGGGTGTCATCACTGCGTGGATCGCCCGGAGGACACGGTGGAGCATACGGTGGCTTGGGCAGAGCACCGCCGTGTCCTCGTGGAGGCGATCGGTGGCGGGGATCTCTCGCGTCCGGCCCTGGTCCAGGCCATGGTACGGAGCGAGAGGGCATGGGAGGCCGTCACCTCCTTCTGCGAAGCAGTAATGCTCGCAAAGGAGGAGGCGGAACGCGTGAGGGAGAGGCAAATTTCGCGCCCTCACGCCCCTAGCCGCCGCAGGAGGAGACGCCCTGGGCGTCGGGAATCTATTGCCGATTCCCGGCCACCGTAGGCGCGGGCTTGCGGACGGTGAGCAATGGGTAGCTCGCCGTCCGGTAAGGACTAGGCCCGGGTCGACGGCGCGTTGTGTTCCACTCGTGCCTCAAAGAGATGTCAGCAAGTGAAGGGGTCCGATGAGACCATTGCCTGCCGGGGTTGCGGGATTAGTCCGAAAGGGATACCGTGGCCCCCTGGCATTACACAGGCAACAGAAGGAACACGGGTGGGTTTTAGTCAGTAAGAGTCTGACACGCCCTCCCGCTCCACCCAGAGCGGGAGACGTCATTTGATGATTTCCCACCCAAAAAAAACAAAAAAAAGGTATAGTTATCACTTTTGCACTGTTACCTACCAAACAGGTAACAGGGCAAAACTGATAACTTTATCTGGTATTTTATTATTTTAATAATTTTTTACCCATTATTCAACTATAATATCACTATCATTCGTATCAGAAGCTGCTTGTTTATAAAAATTGTATGGATTAGTGTCAAGCAACCCACAAATTCATTAATCACAAAAACAAAGATAATATTGTACCTAGTTGAAAAGCATGTTCGCACAATATTGAGTTTTACGATATTATTTTAAGACCACAAACTTCTTATAGGTTTTTCTGTAATCTATGAGTAAAGAACCACGTGAATTTTTATTTCAAAATTTTTGGCTCAGTAGATTCGGAGCAAATTGGCTGTGACAGACTACTGAGCCTATTTTTGTTTTAAATACTTAGAATGGTACTCAAATTGCAGGAAATGAGGAAACCCTGTAAGAAGTCTATGGTCTTAAAATAACATGGTAAATCTCTGGGATAACATGTTTTTCAACTACAATGTTAAGTTTGTTCTTGGGATAAATTCCCAACTACGGAACTCATTGTGCGTGTCACAAATCTCGTCATTGTCGTCAAAACAAATCAGCGCAGGCCAGTGACTGGCTCGTTCATAGTCCCTACCCAAGTGCCCAGTAATAATGTATTCACATCAGCCCACTACCCCCGACCCGCTGGGATGGACCCTCGGGGCATGACCAAATATAACGATCGATACTTTATCGGCTTTTTAAACTGTTTACAACACAACTTTATGGAATTAAACTGTAAATTGCATTAACTAATGGGATAACGGATTGAAATGTTCCCAAAGTTACATTAATTTGGTTAACTATTTTGATTTTGTACAACAAACATGAGATAATATTTAAAAATTCTGCTAAACAAAAGTTACCGAGAGCTACGCTTAGCAACAGGCTAGTTCTCATCTCCAGTGACCACACAGTGACAGCTCCGCGGTCACACATTCCGAGGGCTCGCATTCCTGACGACATTAACTTTCGATAGTGATCTATAGGTAGGTAGTTCTTACTTCTTTAGTTTGAAACTTAAGCAGAATACTACTGTCAGGATTTAAGTGAGTCTATGGTGTCTATGGAGTGAGGAAATTTAAACATTAAGTTTAGATAAACTAATTAAATCTGGCAATTTGAACAGTGACCATGTTGATCGAGACGGCACTATAAACTTAGTAAACTACGAGTATATCAGTACCTATGTTTGTTTTCTTAAAACAAAACGCTTTAAGTAATTTATTGCTGTTAGGTTAATATATATTACTTAGCTAGATGGTAGTCGTCATTCACACAAGAGATATTCAAAATCAATCTAAATGATGTCGAGTAGCTACCATAATTTTATTGTCTAAATTTCGCAGAACATTGAGTGGGTATTATCTCTTTCAAGTTGTTCATATCATATGTTACAATTTCCGAGAAACTTCGTATAAATTATGTCGACCATGCCCTCTGAGCATGTAAAGATAATTTCGACAGACCCTTGTTATCTAACGAATGTTGTTAGTTAGATACTTTAACCATTACATTACCCAAATAATATTAAGCTCCAAAAGCGGCTATTTTAGGCACACATGTTCAGTGATACTTTATTTATCTATATGTCGTGGCCAGATCTTAAAATTGATCCTTTCATGAAATGAACATCGACCACTGGGCACATCATGATGTGGCCTGGCCAGATCATTGAATACTCAACGTTTAACGATTTGAACAGTTATACGCACGACTACTTCATGACGTGGTCAAACATTAGTGATCATATCGTAAAATAGTTAGGTTATCCACCGGTAGAGGCGTTGATGTCGCTCTGTTTTTGTTGTGCATCATGGCGGCGGCATACAACAAATCAAACAAAGTAGGGTGACGCAAAAAAGTCGATGGACTTTTATTGTGTTTCCAAATATGATATTATGGAAAGCGATCAATTTGGAGTAGCGCTCGCCGGCCGCTGCCGCGGCGTGAAATGCAACATAGCACTTAAAATTTGTTTTTCAAAATAAAAAAATACGCCGCTTAAGTGGCACCCCGACCAAATGGGTTAGGTTAGGACCAAACGTACTTCCAAGTTGGTTGCAGTCACTTGGCTATTTTTACTACAACTTACACCATGGATCACTTACATTAATGATATGGCCAAACGTCGACTGACATATCATTAAACGTTGACGTTTTTTTGACCATTTCATGAAATGGCCAGCTAACATTGCCAATGTTAGCTGGCCATTTCATGAAATGGTCAATTCTAAGATCTGGCCACGACATATACATATTCAATTATTACTTTACTTTATAATCAAGAATGATAATACGTGTAAGTACAGGTATTTATACACCTTTCAAGCTTTTTTATGCGACTTCCGAAATAAATATCGACGTCGAGTGTCTACGAACAGTACAAACAGTGCGAAAAGCTCGCGCCAGAAAAGAGAAAATGTTAACGATACAAACACCGCGAATGTTGCCTCATATCTACTGTAACCTCCCAGTGTAAACAAACAGCAGTCAATAGTCAACTAATTTTAACGTAAATACCGCCAGATAACACCGAACTACTTTTAGTGCACAACTTGAGAAACAGAATTAATATTCATGAGCTTTCATTATGGAATGTTTTGAACAACTTTGATGAATCGTCATTAACGAAACGACGACGGTCTAGCCTAAACTAGATTTTGTAAAAAAAACACGTCCATTTGAAGAGTTCACGTTCAGTGAAGCATTAATTTGACATTTTATTGGATTCATTTGAAAATGACGTCTTTAACAAAAACTAGTTTCTTTAATTTTTTTCATCTTTCATTCTTTGTGCCTGAATCATTGTTTATTTTTTATTTTCTCCTGATTAAGTATAAAAGCACTGACTTATAAACCTCTCCTACCTCAATGTATAAAAGTTTTTCAGCTGTCAGAAAAGCCGCCATGTTGACGTCGCCCGCCACTAACAGGGTAGGTAATACTGCCATCATTTAGGATTCCGTACCCAAACGGTGCCAAACGGAACCCTATTACTAAGCCTCCGCTGTCTGTCCATCCGTCCGTCTGTCTGTCAGTGGACTGTAGCTTATGAACCGTAATAGGTAGACAATTTAAATTTTCACAGATTATGTACCTATTTCTATTGCCGCTGTAACAACAAATAATAAAAATTAAATGATGTAAAAAATTAAAAGTTCATGTTTTTGACGAATGCAATTTTTAAAAGACGATGCGTGATTTGAGACGTGCCCGTCAGTTTTCACGATTCGTGATGCGTGTCTATGTCACGGGCATTTAAAAAACGTTGCCGCAGTAAAAAAAAATACGAATCTTGAAAAAAGACGACTCGTCAAAAAACACGAATCGTCCTCGTGTGAACGAGCCCTTGTTGTGTATAAATTAGGAGCATGGTCCATTGTATAAACGATAATTGAAATGTTTAATGAAGGCTTCATGATTCAGTTTTTATTCTAGTTTCACGAATTTCGTGTGTGAATCAGTGAAGTAAACAAACTATGAATGTTGCTAATTGTATCAACATTTCTAAACAAAATCTAGTGAAGAAGATAAAAACGTGTAACAAATTAACAAAGCTATCTAGACTGTATATTTGCTTTATTTACCGTTGGATATCTCCATCATGATAATGTTTTTAAGCGACTTCAAAAAAAGGAGGAGGCTTCTCAGTTCGTCGAAATCTTTATTTTTATTATAATAATTGTGGATTGATTTTTAAAACTTTTAATTTGGTAGAGGAAGCTTGCGCAGTGGTCCCATTATAATTTGATTAACTCTGCTTGGGTAGTTTTTGAGTTATCTTCCATGATAAATAATACTAAGTTTTCTCACTTAGTCTATGTGGATGATGTTTTAATAACTTCCTGTCTCTGTTGTTAACATAGCAGGTATTCGAATTTGTGTGGGTTTTTACTTTTTAGTTGTGATATCACAACTAAAAAGTAAAAATTAAACTCGGTGGCAAAAAATTAAAATGCAAAACCAAAGACACTCAGACTTCCAAAATTTAAGTTATTTTTTACTTTGTTTTTTTTTTTTAGAAGACGGTTGTTTTCTTTGTATAATAGTATTATTGTTTGTGGTGTGCCGATCAACCTCTGAGCGCTCTATGCCAGTCACATCCGTTTAGAAGTCAGTCAAGTCAGACCAGCGTCCTGTCAGTCCTGTAACATAATAGGCACTTTACGTTTTTTTTATGGAATGTCCATAACAAGAATTGAACGAAAGGCAAGGTTTTTGACTTTTGTGATGATTCTGAACCAGAAATTGTGACAGTTAGTTAACTGACAATAATTATGGCGCATTATATTTTTCAGCGAAATCTTTGTGTATAACGGGCGTTGTAAGTAAGTGAAGGCTTAATGCACAGTGTTGAGCACGTAATGCACAAAGCTGCGCTTGACAGCCCGACTGTTCTGCAGTCGCATTGCAGCGCGACAATCGCAGCAATCATCGCTTTGTCAGCGTGCGCGCACCCGAAGCGACGCGACCTGCCGTTACGTAGGCTAGCGGGACAGAGCCCGTCTGTGTACCACTGCACACGTCACAATACTACTACTGCACTAAGTAGTATTACCATTGCTGGGTTTTCCATAAACTGGGCAAAGATCTGCTAACATATCCAGCAATGAAAATTCATAAACCCGATAATTTGGGCCTTAGGTATCAAGGTTTAAGTAATTGCGTACAATATAAACATGATGCATACCCATTATAGGTACCATTAAAGTTCTCTACGTTGTACGGTATCGATAACGGTGTCGATCGAGAGCTATCATTACTGGAACTAACCATAAACGTAAGAATAAAAGAGATGTGATATTGTACATAATAATATGTGTTACAATAGTAATGATACGTTACGTACGACGTCCGTCATTTTACACTTTACGTACAGTTAGACGCGTCATTATTCTAAAATATAATGTGTACCATAACCGCCGAGGACCCCGCCCTGCGCCATTTCGAGGGCATACAATATTATTTATGTATTTTTAACTCGCTTCTGACGATGTTGCTTATCTAAGTGCACGGTGTACAAATACCATTCATAATAGTACCTACTTGTAGGTGACAGCTGTACGGACAATATAAGTGCATTCGTTTCGTGGTCCATAGGTACCTATCCATTATTCCTTTTGTCGAGACCTGTTTGAAGCGGCGCAGCGTCAAATTACCAACTGGCGAGCCACTCCCAGCAGAAATAGCAAGTAGCGAGCTACTTCCATCAGAAATAGCAACTAGCGAGCCACTCCCAGCAGAAATAGCAAGTAGCGAGCCATTTCCATCAGAAATAGTAAGTAGCGAGCCACTTCCACTAGAAATAGCAACTAGCGAGCCACTCACAGCAGAAATAGCAACTAGCGAGCCACTCCCAGCAGAAATAGCAACTAGCGAGCCACTTCCAGCAAAAAGAGCAACTAGGGAGCCACTCCTAGCAGAAATAGCAAGTAGCGAGCCACTCCCAGAACAAATAGCAACTAGCGAGCCACTCCCAGCAGAAATAGCAACTAGGGAGCCACTCCCAGAACAAATAGCAACTAGCGAGCCACTCCCAGCAGATATAGCAACTAGCGTGCCACTCCCAGCAGAAATAGCAACTAGCGAGCCACTTCTATCAGAAATAGCAAGTAGCGAGCCACTCCCAGCAGAAATAGCAACTAGCGAGCCACTTCCAGCAGAAATAGCATCTAGCGAGCCACTTCCAGCAGAAATACTTTCTTATTTGAATGCAAGTAATAATATCATGTCACACGATGTCGCTTGTCGCTAATTACTAGTTATAATAAATAACATACAGATGTATCACCATCTGATGATTGACAGACACCACATTAAGCACGTCATTATCTTTACTTAATAAGATTAATCATTTATACAATATACATAAGTATCTATTTAAATGGTCAAATAATCAAATACATAATAATCATTGAACAGGAACGTTCCCAAATGCTAAACTTTGTAACTGTAGAATACAATATTTACTTACATTTCACTCCGCACGTTCCACTTTTCCACAACACCAATAACTCGCATATTTATCTCATCTATCATCACCGTATGTCACTGCAGGGATTCAGCAGAATATCAGCGTTAGGTATATTTGCCTGGCACATGCTGAGCTGGACTCCTCTTTAATGCAACCTTGAGACGCACACCGCAATAGTTTCATCACAGTGTCGATTCTCTTGTCACAAATGCCTCTAAACTATACTAAAAATTACCAAAATTTACGTTTTTCACCTATTTTTTTTTATTGTCTAACTAAATCTGACCATTTTGAATCGCGATAAAAAAGGGTGTATTGCTGTGGAATACTTTATTAGTTGTCATGAACTAAAATTCACACGAACACCTCGACTTCAGGTACAAAAACAGTACTGTATATATTTTTCTTTTCTTTTGCTTGTATCTCGAAAATGGTGTGTCATATCTCAAAAATAATTAAAATTTCGACCCCCTTATAAAATCCTTATACCCCTAATACTCTTAATATTTTTATTTTTTTCTATTAGTATTGTTTTTTAATTTTATTTAGGTACAAAAAGTGAAAAATTCCATAGGTATAAAACACGTTGAGGCTGCCAACCCTGCGGCGTCTCCGGCTCTAAAAAAATCCACGGGGCAGGGCAAACAAGTAGGTATGTACCACATGGAGTCCCAATTGTCAAATTCGATTTTATTTATTTATTTATTTATCACATGTTTCCTTTGCCATTACAGATCATAAATCTAATGCGACAAAGTAACTTAAAATAAACTTAACTATACCTTACATGCTACACAGTATGTGGCCCTTGTGAACTCACTCAGTGGACAGGTGAATAGGTCTATGGCATCCGCCACCGTGTTGAGAGTGCGCAGCGCACGAGTTAGCGGTGCGCGCCCCAGCAGGTTAGTGCGCGCTCTCGGCACCACCAGCAGCTGCGGCTTTAGTTGCAGAATAGCTTTAAGATTCTCATAGCCAAAAGTAAGGAATTTTAGTGATAGTTTAGTTAGTTTAGTTCGGTGTACAAGAGAATCGGCACCAGTGTCTTGTTTTCTTCCTCTTTTATTTTCTTTTTTTGTATATTGGCACCTTGCAGCTATTTCCTAATAGCTAATTAGTCATTATTTAATCGTGTTTTTGTATGTTGTACTGTTTTTTGTGTGCACTAAATAAACGATTTATCTATATAACTATCTATCTACTTTAATTAAGAATCGATCACGGCCAGCTATTACCGATACAGGTATTATAATTGCTGGTTCAAAGCGGATATGATTGTATTAGGTACTAAAGATATTAAGTAGATCCTTTCATATTTCGTGGTAATCCCTCACTAACGATGACGTAAAAAAAAAATATTTCAATTTATTTTTTATTTGGGACTTTTATGACGGCAATGCGTATGCCAGTCCCATCGTACCCTAAACACATGCTACTACATCCGAGTTTAACAACATTCATTGCGTTATTTACGTTGTTGCGCAGAAAAAAAATCGTGCGGGAACCGAACCCGCGACCCGCAGCGCAAAAGTCAGTCGCGTAGTGTAAGGGGAACACGGCCTGCGAGGAATTTGAAAAATTGGTATTTGAAGAAACTATTGCCGGCGATATATTATCTTACCTCAAGTCTGGTGCGTAGAGTGCGGCTCAGACTAATATTACATCACAAAAAACAAAAACGGTATCGACGTTTTGTATTCCTCTTTTTTCTCCTCGAAAACTGAACCGACTAAATTATTTTATACATTAAAATTTTAAGAAAGAGTAGGTATGTCTGGTTTCTATCATTTTCTTTTATGTTAAAAACTTTCTCGAATTTGTCTGGTATTCTTCTAACCACGGCGGTAAAAATGCGGCATTCCTACTTGTAATTTTTGGAGGGTCATATTTTCTTTCCCGATAAGTAGCTGAAAAAAAGGAAATAACAGGGACGTGTCTACAGCAGAACTTGATTTTATGAAGAAAAAAAAAAAGATTACTTTAGAGGCATTATTCAGGAAGAAAAAAGGGGAATATATTTGTATGGAGAATCGCAGGCTGTTCCCTCTTAACTGCGCCAGCCATGTCACCAATTAGAGTACTGGTTGGTACACAGCAAAGTTGGTACCGATGCAGCAGCGCTTCCGCCTGTCTCGAACTCCGCCGAACTGCCGAGCTCTCCCGACTGGCGGCAATTCCGTTATTCAACACGACACTGAACAGTGTGTAATCTGTGTATCTGTATAGAAACTGTAGGTCTTTCTCTACGTGTATTCTACTGAAACCATATTTTCTGTAGCGAATAAAGTGCTTTGATCCTAGATAAAGTGTAACAAAAGTATGAGGTAAATCTCAAAACGGAAGAATGAGGTCGGTGACTCCGTGATATCACACGGTATATATTGTAGTGTAGATACTTTACTTTCTATGGACCACAATGCTGACATACCCATTGATATCTAACAAATACACTAAAATACCGTACATTCTTCAAATCCCTAAGAAGTTCTGTCAATATCCGTTTTCAAAGGAATTTATAGAATAGGAAAAGTTGCCAAAGGTTTCACTCACACGATGCAATGGGATGAAAGACGAACACATTTTGTTACTTAGCAAAGTATGCCTATTGATCGGAAGTAATCGGAACTGTTCGGAAACAAGCAACCCAATCCGAAAAAAACACCGATGATAACGCTAATAAAATTAATAGCGTTATTTTTGCGCAAGTCGAACTCATGTTACGTCCAGTATTCTTCAACTTTCTATCATCCAGTTTCGTAAAAAAACTCTACGTCTGTGGAAATACAGTGTGTTTTGCCATGCAGGTACCAAATTAAAAGTAAGCGCTGTACTTGTACCGGTTCGGTGATGGTCGTCTGTCTGGTGTACTGTGTGTCGGTATGTGACCGACCTTGACGGTCCGCACCACTCCCGGAACGACAGTTTCGGTGCGATTATAACAATGCGTTGGTACTTATACTCTGTTCCAAGAGTACTTAGTGAAAATGTATTCAGATGGATCAGGGAACGTCGCTGTAGATGCCGCTTTGTAGTGCCACTAACAAATTAGTGCTTTGATTTGTTAATTTAAATACTTCAGTCCGAAATTCTAGTGTAAAATAACCTCAAACATGTTTTTCATTTTGACAAATGAGTAATTATTTAAACTCAATTTTCGTCAATAAATTTTCAATTAATATTGGCGCTGCCCCGGCCCGGCTAAAGTGCCGTGTTTTCGACGACACGGTTGGCGCAGTGGTTAAGCGATTGACTGCTGCGCTGCGTGTCGCGGGTTCGATTCCCGCACGGAACAAATATTTGTATGACCTACAAGTAGTTGTTCCGGATCTGGCTGTTTGTGTATGTAAGCTTAATTGTTTGTAAACGCACCCACAATACAGGAGTAATTCATTGTGGGGTAACCAATTTAAAAAAAAAAACAGTTAATTGTTGGAAAAATTGGTTGAAACCTTCTTAAAACAGATGAATGTATTATTCCCTTTAGAGAGTGATTGCGCAAGTTCTTAGCCTGAACATGAACAGGGTTCATTTACACGATCGTCAGATACTTTTGGGACATACATTACTTATTGCGAAGTAAGGTCAAAAACCGGCCAAGTGCGTGTCGATTGTGCTCAATGAAGGGTTCCGTAGTTGGGATGAATTTATCCTCTGAACAAACATTGTAGTTAAAAAACAAGTTCTCTCATACATTCGAACTGCAAATGTAAGTTTGTACGTACAATATTGTCACATTATTTTTAGACGATTAACTTATGTATAAGTTTTCCTGTAATCTATAAGTTAAGAACCATTATCTGTATTTTTTTCAATATGTTAGGCTCAGCAGTTTCGGAGATTAGGGCGGGAATGGTCAATTTTACATAAATATCTTTAAAATTATTTATTCTAAAATTATTACTTAGAAATACTTGAGCTCTTCGCAACAAGCCCTTTTATTTGATATGTCACACGGTATAGTTTGCAAAACTTTTTTTTAAATTTTTCTTTTTCACTTTTTTCCCCAAAAGTTATCCCCATATTCAAAGTTCATTTATTTACGTTACACGTCCGTGTTTGGGTCACAGAAATACATAATTATATTGTGTACCAAATTTCTACTTTATGGGTTCATTAGATTCGAAGCAAATTGACTGTAACAGACGGACAGACAGACACACGAGTATTGTCCGTTCTTCTCCATAGAGATCTACGTTTTGGAATGGGCAACTAGCTTCAACTTTCTGACTAACTGACTGACTCTTTGTCAATTGAAAAGTGCCAAAGTAAACGGTTTAATTGAAATAAATGCTTTGAGTTGAGTTGAGTGATCCTATAAGGGTTCCGTTTTTCCTTTTGAGCTACGGAACCCTAAAAAAAGTTAACGTATACAAGAACGCAGTTATTTCTAAAAATAGCTCAGTTCTTCACAGGCACTCTCGTCGCTTTCTTTCGTCCCAGAATGTATTTTCATCCTCAATCATACTTTTATTCATACAAAGAGCTGCTCTCACTGAGTGAAAACTATTTGTGACAAGAAAATGTTCTCGGAAGGATTTCTAAAAGATTTTCCATTTCAAATGAGTTTCTTGGCGTCTGAGTCAAAGCCTTACCTAATGCGCTTCCTGAAAGCCTTCCTAGTTTTATTTATTGATGAAGAATTGAATAAAAGGTTTTGTACTGGCTTCATTTTGTGGCTCAATTGAGGATAGGCTAAGCCTGTCTAGCTTTAAAATCATAGTCTTAGAAATTACAGTTTAAAGAACACGTTTATCTGAGGATTAGACTGTCTGTATTTCAAAACTTCACAAATTATAGCCGAACATTAAAACTAACTAGATATACTTGATATCATACATTAATCTCTTGTAGGTAATGAACACAATATTAGGTAATCATACCCATTAATAAAATTGATGAGCTCTGCTAATGTTGTCTGTGTCAAATGTTTCAATTGTAATGTTTAACTAAAAGATTTGCTCGCACAAGTCGAAGCAGATTGTCATGTTTAGACTCAAAACGTGAATCATCATTTCAGCCATAGGACTTCCACTGCTGAACATAGGCCTCCCCCAATGATTTCCAAATTGGCCGGTTGGAAGCGACCTGCATCCAGCGGCTTCCTGCGACCTTTATTAGGTCGTCTGTCCACCTTGTGGGTGGACGTCCTACGCTGCACTTGCCGGTACGTGGCTTCCATTCCAGAACCTTTCTGCCCCATCGGCCGTCAGTTCTGCGCGCTATGTGCCCCGCTCACTGCCACTTCAGCTTGTAAATCCGTTGGGCTATGTCAGCGACTTTAGTTCGTTTGCGGATTTCCCCATTTCTGATTCGATCTCGCAAAGAAACACCGAGCGAGGAAAGGGCTATCCTTTCCATAGCGCGCTGAGTGACCTTGAGCTTTCTTAAGAGGCCCATCGTGAGAGGCCACGTTTCAGTTCCGTATGTTATCACTGGTAACACACACTGGTTGTAGACTTTCGTCTTTAGGCACTGAGGTATGTTGGACGAGAAGATGTTATGTAGATTCCCGAACGCTGCCCAGACGAGTCGGATTCGACGATTGACCTCCATCTCGAAACTGGACCTACCCAACTGGATCACTTGTACCTGGTAGACATAGTCAGTTTCGAGAGTAGTGTACCCAACCGATATTGGGTTGGGCGCAACATGGACGTTCGACATGACTTTCGTTTTGTCCATGTTCATCCGGAGCCCTACTTGTTGGGAGACTCTATTGTGCCAAGGTGTTCCAGCGATTCTGCCATGACCACAATATCGTCGGCAAACTGAAGGTGATTGATGTACTCGCCGTTAATGTTGATGCCAAGTCCTTCCCATTCCAGGAGCTTGAAAGCGTCTTCCAATGCAGCTGTGAACAGTTTCGGAGAGATAACATCTGCCTGTTTTACGCCTTGCTGCAGAGGAATCGCTCTCATGCTAGTCTGCTCTTGTACTTGGACCGACATAGTGGCGTTTTTGTAACAACAATTCAGCACATCGATGTACCGATAGTCAATATGGCACCGCTGGAGAGACTGTAGCACTGCCCAGGTCTCGATCGAATAAAAGGCCTTCTCATAGTCCACGAACGCCAAGCATAGTGGCAAGTTATACTCCTCGGTTTTCTGTATAACTTGCCGCTGCGTATGGATGTGGTCTATGGTACTAAAGCCTTTTCAGAAACCGGCTTCTTCGGGCGGCTGGAAGTCATCGAACCTACGTGCGAGACGATTCGTGATGACCCTCGAGAACAGCTTGTAGACAGGGCTCAGAAGCGAGATGTGTCTGTAATTCTTTAAGGAGGTATTATCCCCTTTGTTAAAGAAGAGTACCACTGCACTTCTGTTCCATGCCTCTGACGTTATTCCTTCGAGTAAGACGGAGTTGAAGAGCTTCTGAAGGACTTTCAGTACCGGTGTTCCACCCGCTTTCAGAAGCTCTGATGTGATTTCGTCTTCACCCGGCGCCTTTTTGTTACTAAGCTGTTTGAGGGCCATCCTAATCTCGTATAGCTGATTTCCGGGAGATCGTCGGTATAGTGTCGGGTCAGCTTAGCTCTAGGATCTTGGGGTGAGCTACCAACAGGTTTAGTGACCGACGTGTATAACTGTCCATAAAACTTCTCGAACTTCCCCAAAACTTCGGCTTTTGACGACGTTATACTGCCGTCCTCCGTTTTCAGCTTCGTCAGCTGGCTTTGCCCAATAGATATGTCTCTTGCGAACACTTTGGAGCCTTGGTTCCGCTCTATCGCCTCTTTAATACGGTTCGTATTAAAGTTGCGAATGTCATGTCGCAAGGACTTCCATATCCGTCTATTGAGCTGCCTATATGCCTTAGCGTCAACGGAGGTCTGCAGTGCCATTGAACGTCGTTCTGCCATGAGGTTGAGAGTTTGATCGGTAAGCTTTTGCGGCCTGTCTGTAAGACGGGGTCTAAAAAAATTCGACCAGACCGGACCGCTCGGACAGTTTCCACGAACCTGCAGTTAATCTCGTCCACTGACTCGCAGTTCTTCAGGCATTCAAAGCGATTTGACAAATCGAGCTGAAAGCTCTCGGGGCAGCAGATATGGGCATTTGAGGGTTGGAGCGTAGACTTAATCAAACGGGACCTTTCCAGCTTGACGTTGATATTCAATGTGCCTCAGACCATTCTGTGATCACTGCCGGTTTTAACCCTGTTGATCACAGAGACATCATTGAATATTCGTCGCTTTTTAGTCATGATGAAGTCTATCTCATTACTCGTGGAACCATCGGGACTCAGCGTTAGCACTTGAGTCTCCTCATAAAATTTTGAGGTGGAGAAAAGACGAGGTTTGGATAAGCTCACTTTTACTCCTCCCCATGTTGTTATGCAATAACTAGTGATTGATTGCACCAATGCTTCATACCATCCTTATCATCTGTTTCTCTGCTACATCACGAAGCTGTTTAGAATGTAAGTGAACTTACGTATTCTTTTAGAGTGTTCAAATTTTAAATTTGCATTAATTTCGATTCAAAGATATTTAAGACATTTGGTGGGGCTATTACTAGTACATTTACAGTTCGGAGCTGGAAGACAGTTACATTTATGTACAGAGATATTATAACTGGTAACGTTAGTCATTTTCATTGTATTTTAAATTGAGAATTCAATGTATTTAGTTTTGTGTTCATTTAAAGTCAGAGAATTTGATGATAGCCAGTGACACACCGTGCCAAAACCGTCTTGCACAAGATTAAAAAGTTCATTCATTCATTAAAAAATTCCTTTTTTTTGTTTTCTGATAAATAGCAATATAGGATTACCTCTTACCGAATATTATGAGAGGCAATGTCCCTATGACATTGAGCCGAAAATAGGATTTACGTATAGCACTCTGATAGTGAAACACTCAGATCAGATATGAATAATAAAAAAAGTTAATAAAGGAAACAAGTGAGAAGGATCATGTTATTTCTCGTGTGGCTTTTCACGGAATCTTTTGGAAAAATAAAATATAAATCCTCGGTGGAACGGATAAGATGAAAATCCGATAGAAATCCCCGCGAAAACGAACCTGCGGCTCACCGTCATGTACTTAAACAATGTTATTTCTAGTCTTGAGAAGTCGCGCAGGTAACGAGTGTTTTTATACAATTTTTTTTGGTAATATAAAATTATTATTATCATTATAGGCGGCTGTAACCTACCTGTTACCTACCTGTTTCTCTATGATATTAATTATTGTTTTGGAGGATCGTAAATTTAAGAAACACTGCAAGATTATTAATGCATTATTTAAGAACAATTCTGGTGTTACATCAATTTTATTATAGACAACCAATACCAATCAACCTGGCTAGCCTTTTCCCAACTTTGTTGGGGGCAGCTTCCAGTCTAACCGGATAGACAGACAAATTAAAAATCCGGAGTCACACGTAATCTGTTCGATTTACCTATGCCTACCTAATTACATGACGATTTTAATACCTTTTTAGTTGGCACTTTTGTCGCAGTTGGGTTTTTAACTTCAAATAATCTGACAGCTGGCTGTAGGTACGAGAATACTTACAATTAATTTGAATTGACTTTGTGGCTAAACGATTTAAATTGTCCGTTAAGGTAAGAGATCGCCATTATAGTTGTCAGAATTATTAAGTATTTATAACTTAAAAACTTGAAATTATGAAAATGTCAATTTGTTGGTCCAACTGTACCTCTACCATGAGTTGCCATCGAAAATTTACTCGCTAGCATTAGCGTATTAGGGGTTAAAGTATGAAATTGCCGATTTGTACAGAAAAATTTAAAATCGTTTCTTTTTTTAAATTATCATATTTTTAATCAAAATAATTACCATTATTATCTATACATTGCTGCCATCTAATAGGAAGGTCATTTATGCCTTTGCGATAGAACTCTCGTGATCTAGATTCGACAAACTGTGTGAAAGCATTTTGGACTGCCTCCTGAGAAGAAAACTTTTTATCATGTAGAAAATTGTCCAAATCACGAAAAAAATGTTAGTCCGTTGGAGCAAGGTCTGGCGAATACGGAGGGTGACGAATGGTTTCTAGTTGCAGTTTCTGTAGAGTTAAAACGGTTTCTCGTGTTGTATGAGGTCTCGCGTTATCATTGAGCAATAATGGCTTCACCATTCCATCGATTCATGAGTCGGGGCTGTTTCACTGCCAGTTTTGCTATCATTGTTCGGAATTCGGCACAGTAGACATCTGCCGTTATTGCTTGACCAGATTGGAGAAAGCTATAGTGAATAACACCATGCTGATACCACCAAACAGTTACCATTACCTTTTTATTGGTAAGCTTTGCTTTAGGTCACTGTTGCGGCGTTTGACCTTGGGTCAGCCATTGCATTTTTCGCTTACGGTTATCGTAAAGAATCCATTTTTCATCACATGTCACAATTCGATCCAATATTTCATTTCTGTATCGATTCAACAAGGTAATACAACTTACAACACGCGTTTCATTCTGCAGATCAGTCATGAGGCACCCATTTCTCATATTTTTTTATTTTATTGATTTGTCGCAAATGAGTCAATATTGTTGGTAAGGTAACGTTAAACCATGCTGATAATTTGGTAGTTTGGCTCGGATCGACTTCCACCATCTCTTTCAATTCACTGTTATTCACATGTGTGGGCGGTCTTCCACGTGGTTCGTTCTTCAAATCAAAGTTTCCATCACAAAAGCGTTTAAACCAAAATCGCACGGTGCGTTCATTATCAGTTCCCTCTCCAAACGCAACATTGATATTGCGAGCTGTTTCTGCCGCGTTAGTTTCGCGTTGGAACTCGTATTCAAAAATAACTCGAATTTTCGAAGTATCCATCTTTCTTGTCTAAGCTGAATTAAAAAAAAAACTACTGAAAGTCGATAATCGAATGTTGCACATTTTTTAAAAGAAAAACTTTATAGGTACCATTTGTAAAAAATTTCACTCAAATCATGAAGGTTCTATGTCAATTCGAAGTACCTATTACAATAAAACGGCAATTTCATACTTTAACCCCTATTATTAACACGTTCAGTGCCGGGAGCCCACCTGGTGGGTTCACCTAGTCGCATATGGAATGCCGGCAGCCCTCCCGGAGGGCTCATTTAAAATGTAGGTTTTTCCTAGCGAATACAGCTTTATAAACCGTAAAATTAAATTTGATGTATATTTTAACAAGATTTATTAGTATAAGCGTTGGTTTTAAAATCCAAGCATTTTTTTTTTATTTTTTATTTTTACGCCTACAAATATTCACTAACAATATAAAAGGTTGAAAACTACGTGTAGTGCCAAAACCCCCTGAAAACACAATTTTACTTCGTTTTACAGTGTTTAATAATACGGTTTTAAACCTATGCCGTTGACCGTACGCGATGGTTAACTTTAGCGCAAACGTAATGCCGGTGACCCTCCCGAGGGTTCACTTCCAAAATGTATGGCGGTACGGCGTCTATGAGCTCTATGAAAAGTGGGTGGAGTCGGAAGGGTTAACGTTGATCAAATAGATTTCGATAATGCTCGCACCAAGAGTTTTACGGAGTCTTACGCAGGCGCTAATAAGCTCGATAGATCGTGTCGTCTAGCTAATTTGACTCTTATGTTTTGTTTCTTTCTTTCTCCGTATTATGAAGAGAGAGCGGCTCATATGATCAAAACGTAGTAGTATCACTATGGTAACAAACAATGTTATAACAGTCAATATCAGGCAACAATCCCACTAAATAGAAAGGTTGGCGGTTAATGGACTACTTATGTAATGGTTTTTAAGGGTTGTTGAATTTTTATTCCATAAAATAATTATGTAGGTATGTAATTTGTAATTTTTTTGACGATTTGTGATTCAAGGCGTTTTTTATTTAAATTTAAAATGAATTAGTTATGTTTACAACTCAGACCAAATAAAAAACCAAGACAGCGCTGTCAGCCAATGCAATGATAGAAGTGAAGTCGGTTTAGTAAACATGTGTGCACTTTGTGTGGTGTAGTTTGATTGTAGTGTCATCGTAAATGTGTGCGTGTGAGCGTGTATGCACAGTGGCGGTGTATTTTTTATTTTGTAAAGGAACTTATTTTGATTTTTGCCTGAAATTTTTGTCGAAAGTTTCGTTAGTCGCCAACTTTAGCGGCAACTAACATATTGCATTCTAAATAAGCTCTTCCAGACAGTATTCTGACTTTAAAAGACGCAAAAATGTATAAATTTTAATGTAAACATGTTCACACCTCAAAATGCTAGTGAGCTACGTAACTACTATCGCAAGCGTATTTTTCGATAGCGTCTGTCGAATAAGTGACTCATGGTGCCGTTTTCTATGGTGACCGCTGAAAAACGTCAGTCACTATCCATTGACTATCGAATTGATTACGTTAGGTTTCTTACCTATCGAAATCTATAGTGCTCTTGGTACGAATTTCAATTCATTCTGTGACCGCAAGGGGCGCTGTACAATATATTTTCATATAAATCATATACGGAGACGCTAGCGAGTTTTGACATTATCGAAATCTATTCGATTCACGTTAATACGCTAGCGAGCTTATCGCTAGCAAATAAGTTGTCGATGGCATATCATGGTAGAGGTGTGGTCTGATGTGGTCTGTGACATTTGAAAACTTTAAGTTTTAAGAAAGAAAGAACAAATATTTCTTAGAAAAGTTATATTTGTTGCAAAGATAATAATAAAATTATAACAGTAAGTCAGACTTTTATCTCCAGTTCGGTATTACTTGTTGAAAACTTTTAATTCTAAGGATGAAAACTTCGGCAATAGCCCTCCTAAGTAAACGCAGTTTTCGACGTGGGAGTATCCATGTTCCCTTCCATCCTTAGTAGCATAATTTTCCTATAGTAATCGACCTATAAGACTAAACATCTTTTAGGAATCTAATGGACGCTTTGACTAATATTATTGATCTTATAACAGCATCTTATAAGACGATATTGCGCTTTTGATACTATAAATGCATTTAATATGATTGTTTACTCTTGTTAACTTCTTATTTCAATTTTTAAGACATGCACTTATATAAACATCTTAGATATAGCTGCTATAGATCAAGGATATTATAGGATTGATCTATCTTAGTCGTGACTTCTAACGGATTGCTAGCACCAAACTAGCATGCCCTCCGATTTTTATAGGTAAGATTCTACGTATACGTGTCCTACATTTGGTTTTACTGGAGTAATCGGCCTAGAACCCTAAAACTTAAATATGGCGAAGTAGGTACCTATGTCCTTTATTAGTCTTAACTTTCACTAAGTTGTACTATAAAAGTTTTCATAATTCAGTACTAGGGCATTTGATTGATTGATTTGATTTGTATTATGGAATAAACAAATAGTAAATATGTTTAGGTTTTAAGGGGCATGAAGATAATTGTGCATTATCAACGAACACTTTATCATTATCATTAATTTTGCAAGTTGAGTAGGCATTCTTTACACAACAGTTAATAAAACAAAAGTGACCTATGTTATTCTAGTAGATAATATCATATGGATTACTTTCCCTTTGAAGATAATATACACACATCAAAAAAGTCTAAACAACATGTATGTTTTTAACTTTTGAATGATTTTTACTATTGTAATATATTTATATTTGCTTTATAAATAAACCGTAACGTACGTAGTATTTATTGTTTGTTTAGTTTTTTTTTTTCAATTATTTGTTTATTTATTTATTTATTTTATTATTTATGTAGGGTCAGATGTCCAACAATGAAACAATGGTACACAATAAAACATTCGTAGATTAACGTGGAATATATCGTAATTTAATGTTTTTTTTTTTAGGTAAGTAAAATTAGTCAACAGTGAAACAGTTGCATAATGGACACAATGAAACACTGTTTCATTGGATCGGATGAATGCAGAGCTTTTTGTAAAAGTTATGGAGCATTTTATTAAACACGTCTGCGAGCCCAGAAAACCCTGCTTTATTAATAATCGATAACCACGAATCCCACCTCAGTATTGAAGCCTTAAATTTAGCCAAACAAGCAGGAGTAACAGTGCTTACACTACATCCACACACGACTGCAAAGATCTTGAAAATGAAATTAAGAATAAAACCTTTTTTGATTGAACTCAAGTATTTTTTGTCATTCACCTAAATCACCTACTCCTTAGGTTACACAAAATATGAGATAGCTATTATTTAATATTATGTTTCATAGTAGAATTTGTGGTGTTTCATTGTGTACGCGACAGTGGACACATTGAAACATTACCCATTTTTTAGTTTTTATTGTTGCTGATTGATTACACTTTAATTAAAAAAAAACTATAAACGACATCCGATAGCCAATAAAATTTCCTGTATACCTGCAAAAAATTCGAGTTAAATCTGTATAAACAACAGGTTTATGAGACTTTGAATTTTTAGTGTTTCATTGTTGGACACATGACCCTACACACATAAAAATAGATACAGATAAGACTCGAAGAAGCTCACGCAGGTAGGAAGGATAAGACGGGTTGTGTAAGACGTTAAAGAGGAGACATAAGATCCGTGTTTTCCTGCGAAGGCGGATTGGGAGCCACTTGAGTTCTTTGCGAAGATGGGAAACATGGTCATATTTTCTAAGTCCAAAAACAAAGCGAATGCACAAGTTTTGCAAGCGCTCAAGCTTGTTTAATAGCTCCTCAGTAGCATCCAGGTAGCAGGAGTCGGCATAATCTATGATCGGCTCCATATGTGTTTGTGCCAAAGAAATTTTAGTCTTCAGGGGCAGGAGACTTTGGAGGCCTTTCAACGAATGAAAGGAGAAATGTACCTTTCGACTGACCTCATTGACCTGAGCACGCCACGAAAGATTGGAATCAATAATGACCCCTAAATCTTTGGCGGTTTCAGTATAGTCAATGTGATCACCTCATCTGTTAGTAATGCAACATCAACCGCATTGCGAACGAATCTGCTGCCTATAATCATAGCCTGGGATTTACTTGGATCAATTTGCAAACCAAACGACTTAGCCCAAACGCTGATGGAAGCCAGGTCATGGTTCATAGCAGCAATAGTTGAACCCGCGTCAGCTACAGTGAAATGTCGGTAGAGCTGCAAGTCATCTGCGTAGAGATGATAACTAGAGGAGATTACTCTGGTAACAAAGTTGATGAAAATTGAAAAAAGTAGAGGAGAAAGAACGCTACCCTGAGGAACACCCTCAGTGAGGCTGCACCAATCAGAGAAGGACTCCTCCAGGCGAACACACTGAGAGCGTCCCCGAAGATAAGAACTGAACCAAGCTAAACCGGAAGAAGAGAAATTGATTGATTTGAGGTTGTTAATTCTTACACTTCTTTAAAACTTGTCGGCAACGATTTTTCATTAAATTTGTAAGATTGTTTATCTGATCCTGCGGCAATCGCTCGCAATAGAATTTTGACAAGTCTTTCAGTTGTTGGGTGGGCGAAACTCCGTCCAGGTTCTCTAGAACACGTCTCTGGAGCATGCTTGCTCGATGGGATTCGTCTGGCGATTGTGCAGGCCACGACAATACCTAAAAAAAAAAAAAAACAAACCAAATAATACCTAAATGCCTGTGGCATTAAGTCCGCCTCTGTACATTTTTGTGCTTGAAGTATAAATAAATAAATAAATACCTGGATGTTTTCCATTGCCAAGTACTCTCTGGTCCTCCGAGCTGTGTGAGCACGCGCATTGTCATGCATCAGCGTAAAATCTGAGCCAAGACTTTGTGCAAATGGTTGAACATAAGGCATTCAACATAACTTTCAGCGTTCATTTTGGCATCCACAAAAATGAGCTCAGTTCGTCTGTTATTCATAATAACCACCCATACTATCAAAAAACAAAATTCATCATCACTGTGGAGCCACTGTAAGGGTGCACTTCGCAGACATCTCAGCCGTTCAGCATTTCTTCTCGTATCAGGCCTATATCCAAACCGAGACTCGTCACAAAATAAAATTTTATCCCATTGCTCCTGAGTCCAGCTCAAGTATTCCCTACACCATTCGATTTGACGGGCGCGATTCCCATGGCGTATAGGCGGGCACCATATTGGGCGTCGTGCTCTTAGATCGTATTCGTGCAGTCTATTAAATAACTTCTCCCGCAGGAAATTATCAAATAACTTCTCCCGCTCTGGGTGTCAGACTTACTGACTAAAACCCACCCATGTTCCTTCAGTTGCCTGTACTTTGCCAGGGGCCACGGTATACCTTTCGGACTTTCCCGCAACCCCGGCAGGCATCGGTCCATCGGACCCCTTCACTTGCTGACATCTCTTTGAGGCGCGCGTGGAGCACAACGCGCCGTCGACCCGGCCCTGGTCCTTATCGGACGTCGAGCTATTTTAGTTATTTCCATAGTGTAAGGTCGTACGGAATTTTGTTGTGGGGAAATGCAGCCGACATTCAGGTTATATTTGTGCTGCAGAA
Organism: Xanthia togata; assembly: GCA_963853775.1. Taxonomy (NCBI): domain Eukaryota; kingdom Metazoa; phylum Arthropoda; class Insecta; order Lepidoptera; family Noctuidae; genus Xanthia; species Xanthia togata. Next base: position 732,701 of record OY970802.1, on the reverse strand, counting down.
ACGAAAAATTTTAGGAAGTAAACATAATGACAGTCGCATCTCAATATGTATTTGAGAACCTGATTTATATAAAAAAGAATATTAATCTATATTCTAAACACACCGACATTCATAGCATACTAGAACCAAAGATTTACTTATTGTGCCCAGGACTAGGCTCCAAAAAATTTGTAATTCTTTTAAGTGCCAAAGTATACGTTTTTACAGCAAACTCCCAAGCCATGTTAAAGAACTGAGCCTCAATAAATTTAAATCATTTATTAAACAAAAACTATGTCAAAAAGGTTTCTATAAACTTAAAGATTACTCAGACGACAAAAAGGCTTGGGACTAACTCCATACTAATTTAATTTATTTGACTGTATGCTTTCTTTTATTATTGACTTAATCGACTCATTCCACTGTTGTTAAGTTTTTTTTTAATGAGTTGTATTTTAAGATATGTTCAGCTAGCGACCTCGAAAATTGATCATATTATTCTTGCCTGAGCAACCGGCAGCAAGTTCGTCATGCTCCCTTAGATGTCACTGCTTGCGGTAGCGTCGGGGGTCGGGTTGCCTCCTTCCCTCAAATATGGCGAGGGGGGTGATGGCTGATCTTTGCGTTATGCTCGTGAACGGGTGCTGCTTGTGGTCTGGTCGTCTTGCTGACCAAGGTTTTTGTTGTTGTTATTAGTAATTAACTGTTTATTTATTTTTACTTCGATGGTCCTAGTTTATCATTTGTGATTTTCGAGTTACAGCTTTAATAGCTATATGTAAACGAGCACGCCCTTTATGCCTGGCATTCATTCGGGTATTTAGTCAGTTGCGACAATCGCACTCTCCGTAACGCCATAAGATACCGCCGGAGCTCTGTCCGCTGTGCCGCGATTTCTCGCGGGATAGTAATGGCATAACGCTGACATCCTGTTGGATCAATTACACCAGTAAAAACACCTAGTGAGATAATTATAAAATTGAACTGCACTTCACCGGACTGTAACAAAACGACTATACCAAATAGTCCTATAAACTGCTCCAAAATACGGTTTTTTAAACTTTTATAGGATTTCTATAGGACTAAAAAATGCATGCTCCTAGGATTCTTACAAGACCACATTTTGTACTTGCCATGTATCCATGCCGGATCTTAGAATTGATCATTTCATGAAGTTGTCGACCATTTCATGAAATGATTGCGCTCGTTCCTTCCATAAGCCCAACCCATCCAACGAATGTTCTAACCTAGCCCATTTCAACGCCCGAGATTCAAAAATGGATGTCAGTCATCGAACAGCACTTAAATGAAGTTTGCTCTATTGCCGGGGATGGCAAACTCAACTCGGAGCAGAAAAAGAAAATATCAACCCTATGCCGTGAAGTAGGATCTGGAACCTCACAAATGGCAGTCCTATATCAGTCGCTCAAGCAGAAAGCCATTCATGCGTATAACGCAGTTGATGCCCTTCAAGAAAAGCGAAACCTGACGGAACATATTTCGGAGCTCAAGCAGACGATTAAGGACTCTGGTTCTGGAAATGTTTTGTTTGCCGCTATGGTGAATAAGGGAGCAAATGATTTCATTCGACCGAACAATTTAAGGTCCGTAGTAATTTATCCCAACGATAAATTAAAGTCTAGTGACGAAACAAAAGACCTCGTGCAAAAAATCATTCGCCCTGATCAAATGCAGCTGCATTGTGCGTGGTGTCCGCAAGACCAAATGGAGGCATTATAATTAATACAGAGACGAAACATGACGCTGATAAACTCAAGCACGCAGTTCAGCTCTCTACAGGACTTACCGCCAACGAACCGAACAAACGCAAACCTCGGATTGTGGTTGTAGGCGTGCCGACTAGTCCAAACGCCTCCTGCCGGAGGCTATACGCGGGGATCGTGCGGTCCATGGCCCTGTACGGGGCACCGGTGTGGGCGCGTTCGTTGAGGCGGCGGCCTGCCCGCCGGTTGAACGCGTCCCAGAGGGTCATGGCCACCCGGCTGGTCCGGGGATACCGCACGGTCTCCGGTGAGGCGGCGAGCCTCCTTGCCGGATTGCCGCCATGGGATCTGGAGGCAAAAGTCCTCGCGCATATTTGGGAGTGGCGCGGGGAGGCGAAACGCCGGGGCTTGACTCCGATGCCGCGAGAAATCGCGGCACAGCGGACAGAGCTCCGACGGGATCTCATGGCGTCATGGAGAGTACGATTGTCGCAACCCAGTGCTGGGCACGCCACTATTGCGGCGATAAGTCCCCTCTTTGAGGAGTGGCTGGAGAGGCGCCACGGCGTCCTCACCTTCCGCCTGACGCAGGTCCTCACCGGACACGGCTGTTTCGGGAGGTACCTGTTTCGGATAAGGCGGGAGGAAACGCCCGGGTGTCATCACTGCGTGGATCGCCCGGAGGACACGGTGGAGCATACGGTGGAGGTATGCCCGGCTTGGGCAGAGCACCGCCGTGTCCTCGTGGAGGCGATCGGTGGCGGGGATCTCTCGCGTCCGGCCCTGGTCCAGGCCATGGTACGGAGCGAGAGGGCATGGGAGGCCGTCACCTCCTTCTGCGAAGCAGTAATGCTCGCGAAGGAGGAGGCGGAGCGCGTGAGGGAGAGGCAAATTTCGCGCCCTCACGCCCCTAGCCGCCGCAGGAGGAGACGCCCTGGGCGTCGGGAATCTATTGCCGATTCCCGGCCACCGTAGGCGCGGGCTTGCGGACGGTGAGCAATGGGTAGCTCGCCGTCCGGTAAGGACCAAGCCCGGGTCGACGGCGCGTTGTGTTCCACGCGCGCCTCAAAGAGTGTCAGCGAGTGAAGGGGTCTGATGAGACCATTGCCTGCCGGGGTTGCGGGAAAGTCCGAAAGGGATACCGTGGCCCCCTGGCATTGCACAGGCAACAGAAGGAACACGGGTGGGTTTTAGTCAGTAAGAGTCTGACACGCCCTCCCGCTCCACCCAGAGCGGGAGACGTCATTTGATGATTTCCCACCCAAAAAAAAAAAAAAAAAGGCGTGCCGACTACTTTGGCTGAAACTGAAGTCTTCAGATGCCTGTAACTACGTCATTGAAGGTACAGCGAATATACGTAAAGCCCTATTATCCCAAACAAGGCTTTTTATAAATTCGACGTCCTGCCCTATCAGGGACTTCACCCTGGTTACCAGATGCTACAAATGCCAACAATATGGTGAGGCATCAAAAACATGCAGAGAACTGAAATCTACGTGTGGTCACTGCGGAGAAGGACACTCGATGTCAGAGTGCGCGAAGAAAGCTGACACACCGAAATGTGCAACTTGCTCACGCTTTAAAAAGCCCAATAACCACAAAACGGGAGACGCAGATTGCCCTGCTAGGAAAATAGCGGAGTACAGGTACATCAATTCTATCGACTACGAGGGCGCCAAGAGCGTCATACTCAAGGCTAGACTTCCGTGTTTAATATCTGCTGCTGTCTCAATAAAACACTGCACTTGCCTACAAATCCTCGTTTTTCTTTATGTTTGAGCACATTAATCGCCCGCAATAAAATCGAATCTACACATAGCCTCGAACGTTATTCAATTTTGTGCAACATTGACTTTCCCACTTACAAATGCTGCTGACGCAAAATCATATATTGTGTATTAACTAGGTTATAAAGTGCAAGAAACTATTTTACGCAAACTAAATAAGAAATTACGTATTTAAGACTTCTTGTTATTTTTATCTTTAGGGTAAATAGTAATTAAGTAAACTAGGTATAAAAATAATGAATTAGGTAATTACATTTTGTCATTATAACAAGACTTCTAATGTTAAATATTTATAAGAATTGTATTGTCCTTCAATCACCATAAAGTGACAGCTCATGCCACCTGTGATACACGTTTATCCCAGTTTTTTTTTTGTCTAGGGCATCTCGTAGCTCACCTCTGAGGTGATGACTACTTAACCGGTCAATCCTGCGGCTGCCTTAAGCTACTAACTCAAAGCCTCCAGCCAGGGGCAAAACTATTCTAAATTAAAACTAGGCGAACGCTCGCTAAGGGCAACCCCTGTGGGGTACGAACCTCGGCTAAGGGCGTCGCTGGGGGGAGGACAGCAAGTTGGGACAGGCTGGATCAAAGATGATTCATTATTATTAATCGGGGAATTTAAGTCTACATTTCTCAGCAAAACGCGGGCTGGCGCTTCTGCGAGCAAGGGTCGGTGGGGGTTTATCCCAGTACAGGCATCTAATATTATATACCTTTGTAAATTATTTCAAGATTTTATGTTAATATTTTACGAATTTTAATACTGAATGAATATTTATTATATTATAATAAATATTTATTTATTATCATTATTATTTGGTCGGCGTAAAATGCAACAAAACACTTAAAATTGTTTAAAAATTAAGCGAAGCGAGCGGTGCCGCGGAAGCTGCCTGCGAGCACTACTTCCAAGTCGGTCGCTTTCCATAATATCATATTTCGGAAATATAATAAAAGTTCATCGATCTTTTTTTGCGTGGTCTACTTTGTTTGATTGGTTGTATCCCGCCGCCATGGTGCACAACAAAAACAATGTGACATCAACGCCTCTACCGCTGGATAATCTAACTATTTTGCGATTTAAGATCAGATCACTAATTTTGGAAAACCACACCATGGATTAGTCGTGCGTTTAACTGTTCGTCGTGTGTTCATGCGTTAAACGTCAAACGTTGAGTATTCAATGATCAGGCCAGACCACATCATGATGTGACCAGCGGTCGATGTTCTATTTCATGAAATGATCAATTCTAAGATCTCTAGTCACGACATCCACAAGGACGTGTACAATTACGTACATTTACAATTGATTCCTGGCGCATACACAAACTTACTAGGAATTCTGAGCCCCGTTTTACAAATTTTTCATGTGCTCTTAATATCAATAAACCACTAATTAACCTTCATAAGACTTACGATAGCTTGAAAATAATAATGCATAATTGTGTCGGGGCCGCTCGGGAAAGCTCAAAGAGGATTGGAATAGGATCACTTGAAAAGATGCCTCTCATGCCTTGACGAAAGCATAAACAATCCTTAGTATCCTAAAAATAATATTTTTATATAAAAAAGGGAGTAGACTCGCGCCTTCTATTGTTTTATAGTATTGAACTTATTTTTTTAATTTTATAAGACTGTAATGAACAAGTGCCTGATATCGCACGAGTAGATTCGTTTTTGTTATAATATATGCCAATATTTGAGCTGTTATCTCTTCTCCTTACATTATATAACGTGAATGATGTTAAAATAAACAAGTGCGTGGGTTGGAGTCTCGGACGTGGTTTATTGTGCCATAAACTAACGTAAACTGTCGTGATTGTGCACTTTATGACACGCCACTAAAGATGGCGGCTTTGCACTATGAGATAACGTGAAGTCGACCCGTCAGGACTCGGGCGCCCGCAGCCCGCGGCCCACACACGTCACGTAGGATGTCTCTTAGGCGGGTACAGACTGCTGCAACGCAACATGCAATGCAACACGAAACGAGCATTGCATCAGTGTAGACGCGGGGCGCGCACAACGTGCGCACGAACCGCGCATGTACCTACTCACATCTGTTTCCGAGATGCGCGCGAACGGATCGCTCAGTCTGCAAAAGAACACGCAAAGGAATGGATCGTGACGACCAATTGCGGGCTCTGATGATAGTCAGTGCTTCATTATTAATAGTGAATCATGTGATAAAACGCAGAAGACATCGACGTTGGTGGCGTACAGAGTTGTATAGTCAGAGAGCTGGTGCAAAACTAATGGCCGATATGAGATTAACTGGACAATTTCAAAATTTCTTAAGGATGAGTCCAACGACATTTGAAGATCTACTCAGATTAGTTGGACCAAGAATTTTTCGGAATCGCACACAGTTAAGGGCTCCAATTTCAATCCAAGACAGACTGGCAATAACACTTCGTTTTTTAGCTAGTGGTGACTCTTACACAAGTTTACAGTATACCTTCAGAGTATCAAAACAAGCCATAAGTGGCATTATTACAGAAGTATGCTCCGCCATAATTGAGGAATTAAAAGATTATATCAAGGTAAGTTTTATTCTTAATAAGTCAATTAAAGAACAGTATTATCACATCAAATCATTAAAGTCGTCATAGGATTGGTTAGATTCTAGTGACGTTACAGACGATGGCTGTTGGTTCATATATTCTTCGTTCCTTGCCGTGGTATAGCCATAGCGTCCGGCTTGATTTGTATCTGGAGTTTGCGCGGAAGGCGAGGGACGATTAAATTCGGAAGTTCCAGGACGATTAACATATCCGGTCAGATCCACATAATCTTGTCCTTTCTTCTGTGATGCATAATAGGATTCTTGGTATGAACTGGGGTAGTTATCCTGCTGTCGATATGATGATTCATAATAACCTCTGTCAGCCTTCATCAAAATTTCAAAAATTCCATGTTCGACCGAATTCCTGGTTTGAAGGGAATAAGTATTCATTTTAGCTGATACATAAGAAGCGAAAGTTGTAGTTAAATCTGGAGCGCCTGAATTTCCCAACTTATTGGCAGTAGTTTGTAATATGCCCACTACATCGGTCAGTACACTGCTGCTTTCATCTTTTTTTGCTTGTTTAGCTCGCGTAGGTTCATACCGTGTACGTGGAGTAGCAAATTCGTTCTGCAGATTTTCTTCATTAATCGGTTGTTGAACCGCCTCCTGAAAAACATAAAAATAATTTATAACTGTAGGTCCCATCTCTTGATATAAACTACTAGATAGTAGATATAACTCTCCAGGAAGGTAGGTATCGTGGCACCGATGGACAAATGTCGAAACGACTAAATATTTAGTTCGTTTTTTAGTCTAGTTCAATATAGCTAGCAATAAAATCAAGAGATGCTCACTATAATGGCACCTCAAAAATTGTCACCAGCGAGTGTTGGGCTACTAAGTACAATGACTGTCTCGTAGCCATAAATTAAATAAAAGTTTTTTGTTTTAGCTTCCAACGACAGAAGAAACTTGGTTGAACATAAGCAAACAGTTTGAAGAGAAGTGGAATTTTCCACACTGTTTAGGGGCACTGGACGGAAAACATGTTGTGCTTGAGGCACCTATCAAAAGTGGAACTGAATTCTACAACTATAAAAACTTCTTTAGCATCGTTCTTTTTGCTTTGGTTGACGCCGATTATAATTTTCTATTTGTAGATGTGGGATGCCAAGGAAGGATTTCAGATGGTGGCATCTTTAAAGATACAAAACTCTGTGAAATGATAGAAGATCGTACAATAAACCTTCCATCACCTGATTCACTCCCACGGAGACATATTCCAATACCATATTTCTTTGTGGGTGATAGTGCCTTTGCTTTAAGTGAAAATCTGATGAAACCATATGCTGGGGCACATCCAAAAGGCACTTCAAAGAGAGTATTCAACTACAGGCTAAGCAGAGCCAGAAGAACTGTTGAAAATGCATTTGGTATCATATCGTCTGTCTTTAGAGTTCTCAGAAAACCAATGCTTTTACAGCCTGATAAAGCTGAGCTAGTGGTTATGGCAATTGTCCTTTTACATAATTATTTGAGACGTCACTCTAGAAATACATATATGAATGACACTGAAGATGAAGTTACGAATGAAGACACACGTAGGCAAAATAATGAAGATATGAGATCACTACTACCTATGAGAAATATTCCTCGACGATCGCCTGCACATTTGAATGCGTTAAGAGATGAGCTCTCCGATTATTTTATGAAAGAAGGGAAGGTTCATTGGCAAGACAGATGTTCGTAAAAGAATCAATCCAGTTTTACTTACCGTGTTCGTTCTCTTTCTCGGTTTGTTACGGTTGTCCAAGAACTTCAAAGAATCAAAGGCAAACCATCGACTTTTGTATGTCTCCGAGGCACCTGAAAAAATAAAATAATAATCATGAAAAAAATTAAATAAAAAACATAATTCAGTCAGTTTTAAACATAGTTGTTTTTAAGTAAACTTGACTAATAATAATTAATAACATTTAATAATTAATTTGTGATTTCAATCCATTAAAATATTGTAGTTGTTGTCAAAGTTGTCATTTTGTAGAGAAAAAAGCCAATTTCAATATTAGTCGGCTATGCCAATTTACATTTCAATACACAAACATTTTTGCGGTTTCCAACCTACGATTGTACTAAGAATAAAGTATATGAATAAATAATAAATAGTAAATTATTATTATTTATTTACCTTTTCCTGTTCCTTTCGATTTCTTTTCCTTCGCTTTTTCACGACGGTAGGATGATAAAATACTAATCATTTTACTGTAACATTTTTCTTGTGTTGTTTCCATCAAATTAGCAATTTCCATCCATGCATCCTCTTTAAAATGTTTTTTATAAAAATTCTCATGTTGTGGATTCCACAAAATTTCCTTTGATCTGTACACTTCAATTAATTGAAGCACTTTTTCTTCACTCCACGTAAATGTAACCGCCTCCTCCGCCGCAGTAGCGTCGTCTTGTTCCATGTTCGCGCGCGTCTAGCCGTACACACCACACAACCTGTCCACACTGACGCTCCGCGCATACTGCGCGCCTCTTTGTGTTCGGGGAAAAAACCGACAAATTTCGGGTCGCTACGCGCAAGAGTTGCAACAATCTGTTCGTGCGCGTAGTAGACGCGGTTCGTGCGCGCAAGGCGTCTACACTATGGGAATTCTGTTACTTTACATGATACATTGCAGCAATGTGGACGTCAAATTCTTGCATTGCATGTTGCATTACATGTTACATTGCACCAATGTGTACCCGGCTCTAAGCTTACGGAGTTAGGACTAGTAATACCAATCGCATGTACCTGCTGTATACCTAAATATAATTATTCAGACTCACATTCAAGAAACTTGTTCGCAGATAGCCGCAACTCACTAGGCTCAGTTCTATTTTTAGAGACAAAATAATAGTGATTATTATTTATATAATTTAGCTACTGGTGAGTAGATCTGTAGGTAACAATACGATAGCCGTCGGTGTCAGCCCTAGGTGTGCGGATAATCCAATAGGGAAGATGACTAAAAAAATGTTTTTTGTCCGTAATGTAGATTATGAAAAAATAACGTACACGTATTTTTTCTTTTTTTACGTTATCAAAAGATTACGGCGATACATTTAGTTATAATGTGCCATGACGTCACTTGTATGTAGATTTTATACATACTTGTGACGTATCAACCCCCACTCCCCAACTTTAATGCGTTGTATCTGAGTCATTTTTTATTAATATGAAAAAGCAAAAAATACGTGTCTAATATTTTTTTATTATCTGACTGACGGACTAAATAGAAATACTTTTTATTGACCCAGGCATCATCCCTATTGTTATCATTATCTCGCAGCGCGTGTCGCCTGATACTGTCTGTATGTCTGTCACACTATCGCTACACAAACATGGTGACGACACTTGCCACCTTGCCACCTTGCCACCCAGGAGCGCAATAAACGCTGCTATAGGCTATTATAAAACAAAATATATAAAGACGTGCATAGAAAGACGCCGCAAGACGAAAGTAACGAAATATGCCACTTTATAAATTGTATACTACCTAACTAAAGAAGCTATAAAGTAGAAGTTTCGTAACTTCTTCGTCTGCGATCATAAACCAAAATAATATGTTGGAGTGAACGTAAGCAAGCAGTAAACAATCAGCAACATGAAGCATGTCACCAATTTAGGGGTATGAGGAACAGTGTATAAAGTTCACTCAACAGCCATAGCAAAGGGAGGACCCTCCGACCAGACGGGTGTTGTGTCTGGCAGGCCGACTGCCCGACTGTTGATGTCGGATAGTCTTATACATGTCGTTCGCACGGTAAACTCTAATTGCGCGATGCAGGATTTGTGTGACGTCATGTCTTTCATGCGTAGTTCGTATGTGGCGGTGTAACCGCTACAATTCGAACTGTTATGTCATATTCCAGTTAGAAACGATCGGACAGCACCTAATGTGAGTAATATTTAGTGAGCTATTAAACGACATCTAAGTTAGGGGTAACTTAGATGTCGTTTAATAGCGCGCACCTGATTACGTTATTTGACACCCTATGTTTGTCAAAACCGACCATGACGTTTTGTAACTGAACAGACAGCTGTGCTGCTGGGAGTTTGTGGTGTCACTTCTTCTTCCCAGCGAAAGCACTAGGAAGTGGTGAAGGGTGGGCGTTTTGTGGGACTGTCTTATGTAACTTTGACGTTCGAAAAGTGCTGATTCTCAGCCTAGTTTGAATAAATGACTTTTGAATTTTGTAAATAAAATCTACTTTTTACTTGTTTTGCTCTGTTCTTAGTGCCATTCGATAGCGCGGACCTAATTATGCTATTAAAATTGGCGCCCTTAATTTTGTGTCTCTGTGATGTTTTTCGATAGCGCGCACCTAATAACGTTATTTGGCACTTTTGTTTTTTGACAAAAGCGGTCATGAAGTTTTGAAAATGTGACCCACCGGTTAGCTTATTGTGCCCCATCATCGTGAGCCCACCATCTGGCGCGCGCGCCACTCTTACATACAGTTGTTAGTATCAGGTTACGTGTTCAAAATGTGTGTTAAATAAACCTCGATTGAACTCGTTTATGGCGCGTTCCGAAGCGAAGAAATCATAATTCGGTATGAAGCTATTAGTTTTGATTGTTCGGGGTAGCTGTTTTATTGTTTACGTTGACATCAATGTTTGGAGGAGAGACATCAACATGAACATGAGCATGAGCCTGATTTGTATACGTTTTATGAACGTTTCACGAGCGAACTGTCAAGGCATTCATAATTATGAATGTTGGATGTTGGAACGCACTGGCGTTCGTGTGGGGATCTACACGCAAAGCTCAGCGCAGATGTCGCCAGCGGCGGGATGGCCGCTGTCGAATAATTTTCGCTTTGTTTCAACACAAAAAATTGCAAAAAACACAGATTATGTACCTACTGCGTTTTTTGCAATTTTTTGTGTTTGAGTCCGATCCACCATCTTTATTGCTAACATATTGTATTGTTCCTGGAAACTTAAAGAATTGAAAGATGAACTAAACAAACGAGGAGCAAGGATTACTGGAAATAAATCAGATCTTATTAAGAGGTTGAATTCTATCTACCAAAATATTTTTCATCAGTGTATTAGTTTTTTTTTTTTTGTAACGTGTTAATTCTTACTTGACTCATGGTAGGAAAATTTACGAAAATTGAGAGAACATTGCTTTTATTATAAATGGTAGGTATTTTTTAATTTTTTAGGTTATCTATGGCTGAAATTTAAATTTCGGTAATCAAAGCCCTCAGGTTTCTGAAAGCTAAGCAATTGAAGTTCCTGCTGTAGAACTTTACCAAGACGTTAATAGCTCCACCATATTACCGAAGATTACCAATCAACATAATTCAAAATTACTTTTAGTTTTACTCTTTTAGTTTCCCACTTTTTTTTAGCGTAGTATCTTTGGTAAATAAATGAATATCGGCGTTAGTAATTTAGTACATCTTGGTACAGCACACGTAAGCATATTACGAGAAAAAAATAATTTACTGAATGGTAGGTTACAAAATGTATGGAATTGACAACTTTCAATGCCCATGTCGACGATGCGCCACCTATCGTGATAAATTATAAATAAATAATAATAGTAAAATTATGTTTATTGATCTCCAGAAACTACATTGTTATACACACGTAATAAGTTGAGTTATTTTGACAATATTTTGTAATTTGTGGGAGATCTGAAATCTCAACTAAGCCTAGGCCTGTATTTAAGAACTCCAGGTTGTAACACATAGTAGTTTCCAACATGATACAATTGCGAGTGGTTGATGGTGTGTCTGAGTGCATTTTTGTTTGAGTATATGTGCGTGTGTGTGTGTGTTTGTGCGTGTGTGTATGTGTGGGTCTCTGTGAGTATTTGTTTGTGAGTGGCTATGAGCGCGTTCGTGTGTGCGTATGTGTACCTACATGCCATTTTTTTTGTACATTAACCCCCTTATTTATAAACGCTGCTTAAAGTTAAGTAATGTTAGCGCCTGTTTAACCAAACATTTTTAACGTTTAAACGTTTCTTAACTTTAAACAACGCTTTTCGTACGCAAAATACGTGCTTTGACGTGGAGTTGCGGAAACCAGTCCGTTTTAACTATTACCTTAAACAACGTTTAAGAGGGACAATGTTTCATAAATATTCTATAATATAATTAATTATGTACATGTGCATAGAAAGTTAAATATAAATATTACACTTGTAGAATATAAATATAAAGAATTTAAAAATAATATATGTATATTAACAGTTTGTCACTTGATTATCTCAAGGACTCGTTCCGTTTCAGCGTAGCTTCGATCTAGTAATCATTTGATTATTTTGCTTTTAAATTCTATTTTACGACAGTTAGCTTAGCAGCAGTTAGTTAGTTAGCAGTTAGTTTATAATGCTTAAAAAATATATAACGGCAGTACAGATCCTCATTCTTTTAATATCTATAGTGCGTCATGCTTTAATATAGTTTTAAACCGAGCGGTAATTTTCAGCTTACAGCCAGAAAAGCAAATAGAGGCAAACAGCATCCATCTTCACATCACGCGGGAACTATTCGACTGATACAAACAAATGTATTTAATTGTTTATTGATGTACACTGCTCGGTCTATGCTCTTGCTCAAACCTAACAAATTTTTCTCAACCACCTCCGCAACAGTAATGCATTCATGAGCAGTTTGTTTATAAATAAGGTTGCGGACCTACGTATACGTACACTATCAGTTATACAACATGGACGATTTTATTTAATCCGCTCATATTCGCAGACAGCCTTTACAAGATATCTCTGTTCTCAGTTGAATGCTCTCATAGTTGCAGCGTCTCGAGTTTATTTTATTTTCCAGCTAACTGTCGAGTTGCGAGTACCAGGCGACCAGGGTTTGTAAAGAGATCTCATTTTTGTTTACGTTTCGTTGCGCTTTTGCCTCTGCCTGTATCCTTTTTGAGTTTGCCTTTTGAAGTATCAGTAAAACACATGGTCTGTTTCTGTCATAGCGTTGTTTGTAAAATTCGCAGAGTTCTTTGTAACCTCAACGTGCGATGTTTAGCACTGCGGCTAACTGCTCGAGACCTGTGGTCTGGACCAGACGAACTTTTGTATAAACACAGAACATTTTATGTGCGCCGAGTCTTGAGGTTAAACAGAGAAACATTTCTAAACAAATATGTAAGAAATATTTATATGATTCCAACAAAACCGCTCTCATGTTCTGTAATTTTGACATTTTGTGGAAATTCTCCAAAAGTCTGAAGATGTTTACCTAACTTTTCAATTAGTTTTAGAACAACTTGTGCTATTTTTTTTGTAATAATTATTGTTTTTTCATGAAAACTATTTTAAACTAATTTTAAAATACACGACCTCTAGGCGCTGTTTCAGTAAATATCATAGTTGAGTAAGTCCTCCCACACAACTCAGTAGGTATTCATAGCTGATCTGCGCACACTATTTGACGAGTCACACAGATAGAGAAACTATGATGTAACCCGGCCGTCTGCCACCGCCGCGGTATTCAAACACCGTAACCTTTAAACCCCATTAAAGACTAGGACATCATAGAACCAAAAGAGAAGGTCTGCTGCTAACAACATGCTATAAGAAAGCGACTCATAAACAATCAGTGCAAACAAATAAAGACAATGTAATGTTGTAAATAGTATGCTGATCTCTTTTAGAAAGTACTTACACGTACATCCCACTAAATTGATGGCATGAGATGATGCCCCTCATGGGGAAGCTCAACGCTAAGAACTAAGTTCTATTTTATTACCGTGACCGTGACACTATCAACCTTCTGCGTGTGTCTGTGTGCTGGCAACACGGATACAACAGTAACGGATCTGTCAATACCGTTCCGAGTTCCACTTATCTGCCTTAACTCAAGAAAACGTGAGCGATGTTCCGAGGAAGTTGAGTAACCAGTGGCTTTCTGTTTCGTAATGTCGGCTAAAATACAATAGACGACGTTTATTTAGTAACTTAATCCGCTTTACTGTTCTTAAAGAGTCATAAAGAACCCTGTAAGAAATCAACACGGTTTCACCTCTCAACGAGGCATCCTCAGGATGACGATTGACTTGTTGCGAACCCGGACACGACGTGTTGCCACGCCAAGCGCCGAACGCAGTGTGAGGCATACATTCTTTTTTTTTTTTTTTCAACTAGGGCATCTCGCAGTTGACTTCCGAAGAGGGTCGAAGCTGCTTGACCGGACTTTCCTGTGGCTGCCTTAAGCTTCTACACTCAAAGCCAGGGACAGTGAGCCACACCACCCGCAACCCCACTTATATTGGATAACTGCTCGGTCCACCTCGGCTGGGATCGTTATCAGTGCGAAAACGGGCGAACAATCGCAGCAAAGGTGACCTTGGAATACTCGTATTTAATTTTTTCAACAGTGTAACGTTTCCTGCATTATTTTTTGAACTTGAATTTCTCAACTCTAGTATTGACATTCTGAAACATTTATCACATGTGTGTAACATTTTCAAAGTGTCATTATTATTTAACGAATGACCTGAATCTATTAAGTGTTGAGTAAAATAGGTTTCGCTCGCTCTACCATCCTCAGTTCGTTTGAATCTCTAGCTTTTCTGTTGTCGACAAAGTATCTCCTATTTCTGTATCAAATCAAAAGAAAACCTAACCTTTTCGAGGCAGCGTGCTAAATATTTAGACATTTATTCGTGGGCGGGGCGACCCCATTTAGTTTTGCCACCCCGGTCAGACTCAGTCCGCCACTGCAACCATCCACAAGTTCAGAGAAGCATAGATTAAATTGACAAGGCATTCCTTGTTCTCCAAATCATGGCGAATGCTCTCATTTACAAAGTCAAGCTCATATTTACACAAAGTTCTTATTTAGTGATTGGGTGACTCCAGGTATTCGTAAAAGCAGGGAAATCCTTTTTGAACTTTATGGCCTAAAGCAACATATGAATAATACAAGCTTTCATCAGTATGTTGCAAAATATTCTAAAACTTTTAAAAGTGTGTGCAAAATGGCTAAAGCTCTTCACATTAGCAATAAAATAAAATCAGCTGATGATAAAATAAAAACTACCTGGCAAATAATAAATAATGAAACCGGTAGGAAAAAACAGCATAGTACCTACTGAATTTAATTTAGAGACTGCACTTTGTCCCATCAACTCAGATGTTGAAATGGCTCAGGAATTTGAAAACTTTTTTGCTAATATTCCCCTTATAACTACTGAAGCTTTAAATTCCTCACCAGCGCTTTCTGCTGCCTTAGTTAGAACGAATGTAAAGGCATGCCCTTTGGAGTTTAGGTTTCAGCATACAAACCCCCAGGCTGTTATAAAAGCTTGTAAAGATCTTAAAATTAAATCAACAGAAGATCTATGGGGAATGTCTGTAAAAGTATGTAGATCTGTCATCGAAACCATTGTGCCTTATTTAACTTTCATATTTAACAGAAGACTTAAATTAGTCTTTCCGGATCTGATAAAACACAGTAAAGTAGTTCCTTTGTTCAAATCCGGTGATAGTAAGGAACCCAACAATTATAGGCCTGTGCCAATTCTGCCAGTTCTCAGTAAGGTGTTTGAAAAGTTGATACTAAATCAAATGTTACGTCACTTAAATAAAAATTCCATCTTTCATGACCAACAGTACGGTTTCACCAAAGCAACGCCCTTTGGTGAAACCGTACTGTTTTACTGATTTACCACTGACGCCGATGTCACCCTAATAAAGAACATGTTTAACGCTTGGGATGAAGCACAAGATGCCATTGGAATCTTCTGCGAACATTTATTTTATATTTTGTGATTACTTGAACTCACACACTGACTTATTATTAGTATTACTTGTTATAATGTTAGGAATATCGTATAATTTTACAATGTTTGTAAGTACATAAGTGAGCACCATGCATCTATCACTCTTTCATTTTTCATTCTTTTTACCTATCGTGGTATAGTAATCTTATTCTAGATGCATTGTCTTCACATATAATTATATAATTCTTCGGTGCTATTATTGATCGAAGATATAATTAGTGTATACAAGATACAATGAAAACATTTTAAAATAGTAACGGTGGAGTTTCTTGACCATTCTTCTCCATACGAAAACTACCTTTTGGAATGGGCGACTAGAATCTGTTATTATTATTTTTTGTAAATATTGACGTTTAAAAGTGCCTTTTTTGTGCCTAATTGAAATAAACTACCTATTTGACTTTTTTTGACTTTGGACATAACGCAAGGCAAGCGCAACAAGATGTTATCACAGTAAACAATGCACTAGTGCCGCCAGTGGAACATATAAACAGCGACCGACAAGGAGCAGATATCGTCTAAATATACAGCAGTCAGTAAGGACTCGCCACGGACAGGCGCCGATAAGCGCCGTACAGCGGCCGCACTCATTGTCACCGGCCACCGCCCGCCATCAGGACTTGTATCTCTAGCGAACACTTTGAAGTGCCGCCGTGCATTGCTAATGGTGTGGATAGCTTGTACAATAATTTTGCAAATGAAGTCACAGCTGTGGCTTGTGATCATTAACAATGAGCAACAACTGCAACAAGTGTCTTCATTAGTTAGGGCTTAGAAGACAGAGAGCGCACATCTCAAATAATTTGCAGTCCTAAATTGGACAACATACTATTGTACATTACACATTCTTCTCAGGTTATCAATTGCTAGCCAGGCCGTCCAATTCCAAAATCCTTCTGTACGGCTACCGCCCAGTGAAATAGTGTTTATACGAGTAATAAGGAGATCCAAAAATATCAATTATTGTTTGATAAAATTAATATGACTCGTTGGTATAGTGGTCGCAAACTCTACTGTTGAGCATGAGGTCCTGGGTTCGGTTCCCGGGTCGGGCAAAGTGTTATTGGGTTTTTCCATCTGGAATTTCTTAGTAGCAGCCTGGAGTCTGGATTTGTGCCCGGTTGATGGCAATAGGCTCGCCCCCTATTACATGGACATGGACTCAAAAGTGGGTGTACTATTGGTACACCTCTGCCTAACCCTTCGGGGAATACAGTTTGTTATGTTATGTTATGTTTGATACCGTCAAGTGCCACTCTATCAGTATAGAGCTTTGCAGTTTCTTTATGTGTTTAAGCAATAAAAACGACTCAAAACTGAGCCGAGCTCCTAAGCCGCCGTTTGATCGTGTAGGTTGCACGCGGCGCGCGGCGGGTGCCACGTCACGCCGCGCCGCTGACACAGGCCGCGCGCAGTGACGGGTCACGGGGTGACGAGTTCATGGGAAGCATCAATTACTTCCCCGTCACAACACGCCGCTATTGTCTGACACGCATTGTTCACGGACCGCCTCGCGCCAGTATGAGCAGGACATTACTATAATAACCACTCCGCTATGTTTCCCGCTTTATTAATATGTATAATTTCAATGACATTAGTATTGGATAGCATGTAGACTGTGCAGTATTAAATAGCACAGGACCGCGTGTCTCCAACGGTCATTGGTTCATTAACAACAAAGCAAGTCTACACAGAAAGTTCAAATGACTAAAAGATCGAAGCATGGATGTTAAAATTATCCGTGTAAACTTTCTCTACCAAACTCACTAGGCCATATTTACGTAAACATACACATTGTAAACGATTGCTCATGTCGTTAGTACTCCTCATAATTTGTGCTAAAACTAAACAGAACTGTGCTAAAAGTCCGACTGTCTGCCAGATGTCTATATCACATACTGACTGACACGTCAGACGGACAGATAGACGACCGGACAGATCGGGGTGATGCTGGGCTTGTATCTGATTTCACAGAAAATACGCCAATAATAGAACAATTTCTTACTTCTTTAATATCTCTTGTCTTGACAAACACATAAAGTATTCTTGACCAGTTGCAGGCGCTTATCAGGACGTCGTCGTATCACGTTTAACGTGTTTGTGCGCAAACACGTTATCTCCAGCTATATTAAGAACAGCGACTTGCTGATAAAACGACTCCTTTTATAGCTGCGAGTAGCCACGAGTAGCCACGAGTAG
This sequence comes from Xanthia togata, assembly GCA_963853775.1. Lineage (NCBI taxonomy): Eukaryota > Metazoa > Arthropoda > Insecta > Lepidoptera > Noctuidae > Xanthia > Xanthia togata. The sequence goes on along the minus strand of OY970802.1, from coordinate 714,689 downwards.
CCACGAGTAGCCACGAGTAGCCACGAGTAGCGGTCACCGACGCAAAGAGCTTATTATACTCACACACAATAACAATGCAAATTGCGCCTCACGACCGCCGCGCAGCCATTGAACAATCATCGCTAATGACAACTGTGATACAACACTACGTTACTGAATGCAGTTTCATTTATCAAACTGAATCATCATCATCATAATAATATAGATGTCCACTTAGAAACATGCCTCCTAACGCGACGGCTGCAATGAAGACCTACAACCAAAAATGCTAAAAACGGACATTATTAAAATTGACAGTTTTTAGCCTTTTAAAAAAGGGAAGTCGTAAACACCAGAATTCGTTCAAATGGTGATCTTACCGATGAATTCGTTAGAATGGTAAATGGGTGATCGTAGTACGCTGTAATCAGCGCAAAATATGCTAATCCGTCAACACTCCTGCCCATTCAGCCGCTGCAGCAATTCAAGACAGAATAAGTAACCTGGCAGATAACCTTAGCGCCTCGTTCCGTAATATTCACTTAGTATGCAGGGCCAGACCCCGGGCGCCCCAAGGCGCGGGGCCCCGCAGTCACGGATGGTTTATGTAACTGCCGCAAATCATACATAACACACAGGGCCATTTCCAAATTACAATACGTGCTAATGGCAGAAACATTCCTGATGCGCCACTTGTAGAAGTGTACCTGCCTACTAACAATATAATTGATAGCCGTACTAGTTCTATAGGGAAATGCGTATATTTCAGCAAACACATTTCGCAAAAACCAATTCAGGAATTAATATTTGACCAAAAACATTAGCCCAACTACGTTTTCCGCTGCCATACGAATCAGACATTCTTGTACCTAATATTGTATAAAGTTTCAACTAATGCACTAATCTCTGTCAGCTGCATGATCGATTTATTTGGGACAGAACGATTAGAGTCATGGTATTTCGAAGCGCACTCATTACAACATGCCCGCGCCGGGATCTCCGATTAGCAGTAACGATGTTTACAAACGGATCGCCATAGTTTATGACAGTCGTGATCAACGCACGGATAGACTCCCAGGACAAACGCTCATATATTATAGTTTAATGCGTCCCAGAGATAGAGGCCGTCTCGTATTTTAGATAAACTCAAAGCATGCCGCCAAGATTGTGTGGTAGTCTACGAATAGTTTCAGTAAGTGGCTGTGTGCGACGGTTTTGTCAAGCATAACTTATATTTTGGATGTAGAAATTCTACAAGCGTGTAATAACAGTGGCGTGTATACTTGCCAGCGAGTATACTTTCACACATAAATGTACCTACATATTAAGTACACACGTCGGATGCTCTCTGTGGCATTTCGTGCCCAAATCAACATGAAAGTGGTTGTGAGGAGTTAATGGTGTAAATGGAACTAAATAGTATAATATTGGCACACTGCATGGTGTCGCTGCACATGGAGCATGTGGATGCGGCGCACTTTCACTCGCATTCCGCGCCGCTCACACCGCCGCCGCCGCGCCGCGCCGCGCCGACGACCTCCACATTAATACCAAAAATAAGTAGTTTATTTAACGACTTTTACGAAAAGCTGCGTCCATTAGCGAACTGGCTAGCTGCGTGACATGATTCACCAAAATAAAGGTAAATGCATTAACTACCTCCGACAGTCGAGTCGCACGTCGCCTGCCAACTGGGACGCCGACCTCGCGAACATGTTTCAACAAGTACTCGTATTTCCCGCGTCATCTGCTTTCCCAATTTGGAAAACAATCAAGAAGGTATCAATAAACCATCATCGAAATGTATTAGAGGATAAGTAATATAATGAATAGTATTAACAACAAGGATTCGTCGTCGGCTACAACAACAACGTTGTGTACTATTAACATTTCTGCGTTTAATCTTCGGGAAAGCTGTTCAAAGTGAAAGGTGTTCAGTGTCCGGGAGTCGGCCCTAGGGCTTATAAGAATAACTCTAAATACGCCGCGGGCCGCGGATAAATTGCGGCGAAAGCGGCCACTGAAGTAAACGCAGAGAAAGTCCCCATTCTCCGTACTGTTAGCAGTTCGCACTTACTTCGCACATAGGTACAGCGTGGAGTAATTATTGTGACACACTTGAAATCCGGCCAAACGAATTTATGAAACGGTCGATAAATGGTGGCATACTTACAAAACGTCTTACAAAAGAAATGTAGAAAATGGTCGGCTCATTTCACACTATTGTTTAAAAATACTACATTTGCATTTTAAGTGTGAAGCTCGTAGTATACGCTGGTACTACTGAAGGTTGAACACAACAATAAACGAGTACAGTTGATAACGCAAGTGACTTCGTGGATGAGGTCAAGTCCGTGACAGCTGTAGGTACGTGGTAGAGGGTACAGCGGCGGACAGCGGCCGGCCACTACTGGCTGTATTGCAGAGCAACATTGAAAGAAAAAGAAAAATGAATTGATTATTGGTAAAGCTGATAAATTTCATGTTGTTGATGAGACATTCGACGATTTTACATTTTGAAAAAAAAACGGTTCGGACATTAGCAACCTTAAAAGTAACAATATCGTTATTGTTAAATTACCGAAAACTTGTTAATGTAGCATTTCATGGAAAGCAACGTTGCGCAACAGTCCACCATCGCCGGCGACACGGCTGCCGCTGTCGACCGTACGCCATAAAAATAACAATTTAATTTAATTTCCTCGACAATAATAACTGCTTATTGATTGCTAACAGTCCAGCACTCGCTGTGACCTACAATCAAGTTATTATAATAACTAACTTTCCTATTCTAAAATTACATTCAATAAAGTCACGATGTCATGTGTCAACAAGGCTAGTTGAGCTGTTCACTACTGCACTCAATAAAAAGTTCTCATTCTGGAGCTCAGCTCGACTAATTAGTGCCAACTCAGTACAAAACATAGTACTGTCGTGCAAAACAAACATTGCTTCACATAATACGCGTGTTATGAGGGTTAACAGCAACTGCGTGCTTCTGGCGCAGGCGCGATCATAACGGAAAGAAATAAACTTGTTGTGTGGCGCGACCTTGCACGCGTCCCTGTCACGTCACGGTTCAAGGACACGCCGTGACGTCACCGTGCCCTCCAGCCTCGTTAGCATGCACCACTGCGCGCCGACCACACCACGGGAGAACACAGAAGGTCAACTGCTTTACCGCTATCAGGATACTCACGTACTTTAAATAATGGTGGAGACGTAACAATAGTTCAAAGTCATCATTCGCAAGACACGCCAGTTCTAGCGAGATCGTTTCCCTGATCAATGTGTGTTTCATTGCAGTCTGTTTAGCTTTATGCCTTCTGTAACTCTGTTTTGTGTGGAAGTCAAGTCGGAATGCCAGCTGCCAAGTGCCAAGAGCTGGCAATAAGTAAGGGAAACGACTCTTTGATAACTGGAGATTAAACAACATACTCGTATAGTAAGTTATCTCCTTAACGATGTGATGAGATGTGTGAGCGCACTCTCCTTCCCATGGCGAACGACACTATGCGAGAGTTCAGTCAAGTGCCCTTGAACCGTGTAATAGTTCACAGCTCAGGAATGATGTCAAGTGTCATCATCAAAGAAAGAAGTGCCACACTCTATGGCTAACGGTGTTCCTCAATCAAATCATATTGTGATCTTAAATCCTTTTCATTCATGAATCAACAAGGAAATGACTTCGCATATCCTCATTTTTCCTGTTTCTGAGTAAAGATTACCTAATTATTTCCGAGAAACTTACTAAACAGAAGTTTGCCACAATCAACAAATTCAAGATGAATAAAAAATATAATCCAATGAAAGTAATAATCCAAACCCGCGAATGATATTTTGACGTGAAAACGTATTTTCGCTCGGAGTAGGTATCTACTGATAGTAGTTCAATATTTCTGACCGGCAAAAACATGTAAGATTTCAATCGCTAATAACTACAAGACTTTTAATGCTAATAGTTGACGGTTAACGGTTTAGCACGCAGAAGACAGGTCACATTTATAACAATTTTGAGGCAGGATATAATTTGCATATGACGTCACATCGCGCGGGCAGGCGCATGTGCGCGACCCTATATTTTTCACTATGTCGAAATTCCAAAAACATGTTCAGCTAGAACGGTTAATCTGGTGTCGTCCCCAAGAGTTGACAAAGGACTACCAGGACCTAAAAAGATATAGCAAAAATAGTGGTAGAAATGCATTATGAAGTTGACAAAATAATTTCATATCGGCCGTAAAGGTTCGTGCAGACTGTGCGACACCGGTAATTGTACTACGGTGAAGTTTTCTTAGAAATTGTTTTGTTAGAATCGCGTTGCGCTGTGGCTTCGCGCCAGTCTGTACGAGGATTTAGGCTGCTCAGGATCATTAGGAAAGCAATGAACATGAATTTTTGTATTTCATTGTAAATATTAAATAACTTTGTTATTATTTTCACCACACGTTTTCACGAAACTGCGGCGCGGGCTCGAACTGCGCCTAAATGATTATTTGTTAACTTTGTTCGTAAGGCCGGCAACAACCATAATCCCGAGAATATTCAGCTGTCTCGATAGTCTTACCATAAAGATTGCTTGTTCGACTTCGACTTCGACTACTTACCTAAAATAAAATGGCGATACTTTCACTTACTTCAACATTCTTAAAAAAATGCTCACTTTTTTGACATTTGGCATTGACCTCAAAACAAAATAACTTGGGCAAGGACAGCTCCTTGCCTGGAACTGACAGATCAATAAGAACGTTTTACACATAAATTATTTACTGGAGGCGATTCATTCTGGCGCAAACAATAGGCTCGCCGCACACGAGTGTCCTCCACAAACCATGCGTCACGCTCTACTGATCATCTAACACACGTGTTTGTAGCCCGCGTAAATTTTGCCACTCATTTTGAAAAGAATGACTCATCTAATAATAAACCGGCCAAGTGCGAGTCGGACTCTCACACGAAGGGTTCCGTAATCGCCCATACGAATTCACCGCAAAACTGTTAAAATAGAATATATTTAATGTAATTATTTAGTGAATAAGTCGTTGGTGTGTCAATAAATAAATAAATAAATAAATATTTAAATAAAATACCTTATGAATCGGTGTTTTTAGTATTTGTTGATTATATACAGTATAGTACATAATATAAATGTACAAATGTTTCAAATTCCCAACTTGTTTAGTTGTTGCAATAGAGCTCGTACAAAAATAGTCTAAAACTGACAACTTTTACGGCCCCCTATTTCATTATTTTTGAAGATATTAAAAAAAATGTTCTCTCCTCAATGACACCCCACATGCCAGGTATAGTTTTTTTTTTCAAAATCAGTATCTTATAGAGCCCCCTTTAATTTTTAATTTTATTATTTTTGTTATAGCGGCAATAGAAATGCATAATCTCTGAAATTTTCAACTACCTACCTGTTACGGTTCATGAGATACAGCTCGCTGACAGACAGTCAAATGGACAGACGGGCAAACGGGCAGCGGAGGCTTAGTAATAAGGTTCCGTTTGACATCCCTCGGGTACGGAATCCTGAAAATGAGAGCTCTTTTGTTTTTGTTTATTAATATAAACTTGGTAGAATCTGCCATGAATGGGTAGATACTTAAGATACTTATATCAAAACAATAGATAAGTTCTTGTACAATATTGATTATTCAGATTCCTTGCATATATGTAAATGTTAATGTTTGTATTTGCATGTGTTTACGACACAGACGTCGCTTCCGCGGTTTACTGAGAAAATTCTGCATTCATACATTCATGGCTGCTGTAACACAACATGTCTAATAGGAAGCTTCTCGTCCGTTATATGCATGCACATTAATACACAACATAAGATTATTACCAACACTCAAACGTGCAAAAATAAAAATCCTCGAAGACCTCCCATATTCATACAAACTCAGTTCACATCACATCACTATACACCCTAGATGCCTGCCTGCTACTCTAGCTGGAGGCTGTGTCTTTGACCTCATCTCCGTCATGAGATCTACGGCCGCATTCAGTCACGTTAGCGTTTGTTTGACAAACAGACTCGGTCTATACGCACACTGACCACTGGATCTTCAAAAGAAAATACTCGCTTGCCCAACTGACTCCAGCCGGCTTGTTGAAGGCGTGGCTTTCACGATGACCTACATTCAGTCTGAAGAATAATAACTGTCCAATGTTCACTCGATTGTGTTCACAAGTAAGACAATGTCGCTTTAGCACTAGCACAGATTCGCTCATGGCACAGGTCAGTGACCTGAGCTCCTCTCACCGAGGCGACCTTGCGCGTGCATTCCGAACATTTTATTCTAATGAGTAAACAGATCCAGTAAGCCTTATTTTTTTAAATATATCCGGTCAACGACAATAGATTACTAATTTTATAACTCAAGAACGGCTGAACCGATTGGAGAGGTAGCTTAGAACCAGGAGACGCAAATAGGATACTTTTTATCCCGGTAGGGTAGGTAGGTAGGTAGGGTAAGTAGGTAAGGTATGTAGGTAGGGTAGGTAGGTAGGGTAGGTAGGGTAGGTAGGGTAGGTAGGGTAGGTAGGGTAGGTAGGTAGGGTAGGTAGGTAGGGTAGGCAGGTAGGTAGGGTAGTAGGTAGGGTAGGTAGGTCCGCCGTAGATAACTACTTAGTGCTACCCGTGCGAAGCCGGGGCGGACAGCTAGTATAATATATATTTGTAATAATGTTCTGGGAAACGGCTGTAACGATTTAGATGAAAGTTGCAATATAGTGGTTCACAGAGGCGAAAAATCGATCTAGCTAGGTCTCATATCTGGGAAAAATCTTTTCTCTGTATTTTCAACCGAGCAGAGCTCGGGCACCCAAAGTCAAGTCTAGAACAAGATGGCTACCATACTGTGCGATAGCACTGGCGAAACATTCAAAACAAAACATTTTAAAATCTCTAGTTCCTGTCAAACATTGTATGGAACATTGACAGAAAATAGAGATTTCAACATGTTTTGTTTTGAATGTTTCGCCAGTGCAAACGCACGGTTAGAATAATGACACGGCAGTATGGAATTAGTAAGTACCTATTATCAGGGCAGCATGGCATTAGCATGTACTATACCTACATGGAACAGTCTCATCAAAACACTTAATGACAAAGGTTATTTCACCGTAGGCTACGCCGATGACATAACCATAATAATCAACGGGACCCACGAAAACACCCATTGCAACCTTATGCGTCAAGCTCTGAAAATGGTAGAGGAATGGTGCAACAAGCACCAACTCTCAGTGAACCCAACCAAAACCGAACTGATACTCTTCACAAAAAAGAGAAAACTGATGACACTACAATTACCACGGTTCCTTGTAACAACCCTAAGCCTCTCAACTGAAACCAAATTCCTGGGCATCTATTTGGACAAACAACTGAACTGGGCAAAACACACGAACGATATTATTACAAAAGCCAGCATATCCCAGTGGCAGTGCAAGCGACTGCTTGGCAGGAATTGGGGGATCAGCCCCAAAGTCACTTACTGGCTATACACCACAGTCATCCGACCAATTATCACATACGGCTCACTGATCTGATGGCCCAGGACAGACCTGAGCACAGCCCAGAGATCTCGAGAAACTGCAGCGGTTTGCTTGTGTCGCAATCACCAGCTGTATGAGAACTACACCGACCGCCGCCCTACAGGCAAAGCTAGGACTGCCACCGCTACCTAATCGTGCGGGAGGAAGCGGCCCTGGCCGCCTTTAGGCTCCATTTATCGGGAACCCTAAGTAATGACTCCAGAATTAAGCACACACGCATAAAGGAGGATGCGATCAAACTAAAGTCAATGATGGCATCACCCTGCGACAAAGCCTCGAAATAACCCATTTTCAAAGGCACTACAACATAATACTTACAGAAGAACAGTGGGACTGACAGTGAAAGGACAAAGCGGGTCGCTAGGTAACGACGCAGCTGACGAACTTGCTAGACGAGGATCCAGCACGGCAGTCTGTGGACCCGAGCCTATCGTACCCATCCTCTTCAACCAAATACGTAGGTGGTTACAGGATCTCACCCTCATACAAGCAGGGCAATGGTGGTCCTCGACACCGGGCAAACTCAAACTCAAAGCATTTATTTCAATTAAACCCTTTACAGGCACTTTTGAATTGTCAAAGAGTCAGTTAGTCAGAAAGTTGAAGCTAGTTGCCCATTCCAAAACGTAGATCTCTATGGAGAAGAACGGGCAAGAAACTCCAAGGACACTCTTTTAAATATAGAAATTACAAAATCCTGGGTACATTACTCTTGTTGATTCTATATGTGAGAACAATGTAAAAAAAAATATAAAAATCAAAAACGATTAAAAATAAGCCCTGGCAGATAAGAGATGACCAGTCTCAACCGACGGCGCCCGTTCACGAATATGACGCGTGGATCAGCACTATCCAGCTCAACCATTTTGTAGGGAACCGAATGATCCAACACACTCGCCACCATCAGCGAAACATTAATCAAAGGAAGCTATGCCATCCTTGGATAGCAGGCTGACCAAGCGTCTCTTACGCCTGGACAGGAACGGCCTGCGCCTGGTGACAGGGACCATCACGGGACACTGCTCGCTAAACAAACACTTCCACACAATAGGCATAACGGACAGTCCTCTGTGCAGGGCGTGCATGGAGGCTGAGGAGACCGTTGCGCACATGCTCTTTGCACGGGCGTCACCCATATCAGAACAGACACCCTCGAGTTAACCAGATCATACACAGATGTTCTAAACAAACCAGGAGACCTAATTACCTTCTGGAGGGAGGTGAGCTGGTTGGAATAACCACCAAACGACCGCTATGGCCCACGCACAATGGTCCACCTGACGGGCTGAGTGCGGAAACCAATCCCCATAATATAGAACACAGAACCTACATGGAGTTAGTTGGAACTATCCTTTATGCTGCATTCTCTATTTTCACCAGAGCAGGGCGCGGTCGCCCAGGTACTATTATGCTAACAATGCAAGTTTTGACATTACGAACTCTGCGAAATGTGTCATTAAACCTTTCATGAAAGATTCCTTATTTCCGAGATGATTAATGGAATAGTGATCGTACGTGTGGTACGTGCCGTCAGCTTTTCCATTAGTAAAACGAGTTCGATTCATCAAGATCAGACATTTTAATAACTCTTCCAAAATCTCCAGTGTTCTGTAATCTGCCGAAATAAATAGGTAGGTACAGACGCCAACCAGGTTAACCTACCCGAAACTGTCAAATTTTCCCAGTCAACTTTGAACCTTATAGTTTAGTGATAAAGTTGAAAATCAATTAAAGGAATTTGACAGATTGTAGTAGGTTGATTTGCTGGCGCCTGTACATACATTCGATATTTGGCGTTTAAATGGTTAGTAACCACAATGTTATTTTTAGTTATCTTAACTAACTGATATATTTATTTATTACTACCAATCATTAATATTGGTAACCACAATATCTTGTTTACACATTAGGTGCCATTCGAAAGTGCGATACGGAATGTTTTGATTGCTATGGCACACAAATGAATCTCTTCATCTTGAGTGAAGTCCTTCATATAATGGGTGGTGTGCGAAGGCTACTTTCGGCTGAGCGACGGATTGGGCGAAACTATTGACGAAAACCAAAGCTAAGGTGTAATCCGGAACAGTTAACTACCCTTCTACGAAACATAAACCATACCGAAGAAGTAGGAACGTACTCGTACATCTACGAAATAATAAAATTAAACTATTTTATCATCTCTCATTTTCACTACGGACTTCCCTCATAAAAAAATATTATAACCGGACATCACTCCACGCTACCGCTGTCGGCGAAGGTCACAGCCGCCGAACATTTGGCATGCGTTCTGCGATCCTGCACTAGCAATGATATTCAGGTGTTTGCATAGACAGTGCTGTCTTCTCAGGGAATTAGCTTGACACCTCCTCGGCCGCAGCCGCCGTGTTTATGCTAGAACTTACTCGGGCGGGGCAACACCAGATAACCTTCAAAATGCTTTAGTTGGTAGCATTACGAGAAACCAATTATATTTAGAGTCGAAATAAAATGGCGTGGCGACACGTTTGGCGCAATAGCTAAGCGATTGACTGCTGCGCTGCGTGTCGCAGGTTCGATTCTCGCACGGAACAAATATTTGCATGACCAGTTGTTCCGGGTCTGGCTGTTTGTGTATGTGAGTTTAAATGTTTGTAAACGCACCCACAATACAGGAGAAATTCCTAGTGAAGGGCAACGTTTAAAAAAAAATCGTCACCGCTAAACTTGACTGTAGCTACTCTTCGAATAAATTGCCATTCCGTCAATAAGAACTGGACGTGCGTGACGGTTTCTTATGTTGTACTGAGGCTTAGAGATCCACAATGGATACAGGAGGAAGGAATCTCTTGCGAATAGAGTCGTAGGTAATTCAATATCTCACTACATGTGAAGATGTAGGAAATGGTAGCTGCCGTGTCCTTGGCAAGATTTACAGACTGCCTGCAAACTAGATAGTGGATACGTCTCCGTGACATTGCTATACACAGCGCAGTGTCATACACGTTCTGCGTGTTACGACATTGAATTACAGTACACTCTACTCGTAACACGACGTCCACGGTCATTGCTCACTGGAATGTTCGGCAGTTTCATTGGGAGAGAATTTGTTATCACACTACTTTTAAATATACACTTCATTAATTTCAACCGCTTCAACTAGGCTTTATTCAATTAATTGCAATCAATTGTTGAAAGATTATACTTCGAAAATCGCAAATTCCGTATCAAATGAAAGTAAAAAGTTAAGAGCCGCACATTACTGCTGCCTTATAGCTTACATTACTTTCTCTTATAAGGCAGTAGCCGTAGGTTTTATGCAGTACCAGATTACACTATACAGTTACCTATGAGTTGGATTGATATGCAATATGGTACACACGTGAGCTCTTCCGAGGTTTTATACCGATGAACTGACATTCTAAAGCACGGCAGATAGTACACCCAACTCATTGGAAAAATACTACACGCTAAATGATCAGGAGCACGCGACTCGATATCCGTGCGCGACTCACAGGGAACATTCCACGCAATCACAACTCACTGTTATCACATATTATATCGCACATCTGGATCGCGGCGCTAATAGCTATAATATTATTATTTAGGTACTTACTTCATAAAACAGGGATGTATACGGAAACTACTCGTTATTTAAAACACAAATAGTATGTAGCCACAGCCAGGTTATTTGTTAATGACTGCACGTGCTGCCAGTTGCTATCCTACGTAGAGCGATACAAGTCTATGAAAACAACCTGAACCTTCAGCTCCATTCCGCGGTTTCATAATAGAATTCTTGGGACAAAGGATTTTATTAAAATTGCGACATAGTTGCAAATGCTCACAATATCCTATAGTACGCTAAGGAATTTGTGGCTCACTATTGTACGTGCCTGCATGCGGTATAAAACACAATACTTAGTTTTTAATATCCAGTCCCTGAAATGTACTTTAATGTACACCTGTAGGTACTAAAGTGTACCTGTACTATTGTGTAAGGTACACACTACAGATAGTCCAACATAACGCCTTGCGGTTACCAGTAAACTAATTGCATTTAAAGATTCATTATTCCTTCCATTGCTAATTAACGGTGCACCGAGCTCTTTAACATGCGGAGACAGGGGAAATAAAATCAAATGAAATTGTTTATTCTGTATATAGGATATTGGATTCACTTTTACACGACATCTTAAAAAAAATATTAAAAGTTAGCTAGATGAGTTTGGCGTTTCCTATCTGACTACTCTGAGAAGAAAGGCCGAAACAAACTCAGAGGTCACAGTCTCTTTTAAAGTCCAGACATAATCTTGGTCAGGCCATATGAGGACCATGTAGATTAGTCTGAAATGGTCTTTTGAGAAAAGAACCACACACATTTGAGTGGACCGGTCCTGTCAGTGCAAGCATTTGTCAGTAATCGTGGAGCAAATAAACTACTCAAACTGCCAGACCATCATTAAAACTAAATGAGTAGGAAAAAATAAAATAAAAAAATATCCACATAGTCCTCACATTCACAAAAATTAAAATAATATAATACTTTACAAAGTAATCATGTCATTTTGTATAATATGATCATCAATGTCAATGTTTATATAATACTAGTAAATTTTGATGATTTTACTGAATAATTAGGTATAATGTAATTTTTTATGATTTTATCACAAGGCTTAGCTGAGCGAGCAGCTCAATCCCAAGTTTTTTTATCTTCTAAATAATCTGAAATAATCTGATTTTTTTTTCGTTTAAGGGTAAGTTTCGAATGTCGATGGTAAGTTAGTTGTAAAAGCGTAAACATTGACCCATGAACGATACAATATATATATCGAGTGCGATGTACAGCGAGGTTGTGTTGATTCCTGGTATTTAAACTATGAATATCGGAAATCTTCTTAAAATTTGATATATTTTTGTGTACATACAATGTCAGAATATCTATATTTCTATCCCTCTATATTTTCTCGAAGGGAATCTTCGGACCTAGGTTGTTGTAATGTCTAAAATATTCTGTAATGTCTTTAGCAGTAGCAATTGTAAATTCAAAAAGTTTGTTACATTCTGGTACACATTCTTTTACTATCGAGTATTGGGAAGGCCTGCCGGCTCTGGCTAAGCGGGGAAGGCCTGGCGGCTCTGGCTAAGCGGGGAAGGCCTGCCGGCTCTGGCTAAGCGGGGAAGGCCTGCCGGCTCTGGCTAAGCGGGGAAGGCCTGGCGGCTCTGGCTAAGCGGGGAAGGCCTGGCGGCTCTGGCTAAGCGGGGAAGGCCTGCCGGCTCTGGCTAAGCGGGGAAGGCCTGCCGGCTCTGGCTAAGCGGGGAAGGCCTGGCGGCTCTGGCTAAGCGGGGAAGGCCTGCCGGCTCTGGCTAAGCGGGGAAGGCCTGGCGGCTCTGGCTAAGCGGGGAAGGCCTGCCGGCTCTGGCTAAGCGGGGAGGCCTGGCGGCTCTGGCTAAGCGGGGAAGGCCTGGCGGCTCTGGCTAAGCGGGGAAGGCCTGCCGGCTCTGGCTAAGCGGGGAAGGCCTGCCGGCTCTGGCTAAGCGGGGAAGGCCTGCCGGCTCTGGCTAAGCGGGGAAGGCCTGGCGGCTGTGGCTAAGCGGGGAAGCCCTGGCGGCTCTGACTAAGCGGGGAAGGCCTGGCGGCTTGGCTAAGCGGGGAAGGCCTGCCGGCTCTGGCTAAGCGGGGAAGGCCTGGCGGCTCTGGCTAAGCGGGGAAGGCCTGGCGGCTCTGGCTAAGCGGGGAAGGCCTGCCGGCTCTGGCTAAGCGGGGAAGGCCTGCCGGCTCTGGCTAAGCGGGGAAGGCCTGCCGGCTCTGGCTAAGCGGGGAAGGCCTGCCGGCTCTGGCTAAGCGGGGAAGGCCTGGCAGCTCTGGCTAAGAATGGGCAGTTCGCGCGCAAATTTAATTAGGTAATTATTTCCTTCGTATTATTAAAACAAATAGGTACACATTTTCTAAATTTAGTTTTGTTATTATTAAAAAACATATATTTTCTTAGCCTGTGCCTTCTCTCTAAGTGCTTTGAATATTTACGAGATGAGTGCGAGATCCCTCCTGACCCTCAGTTCGTTATATCCGACCATACCCAAAATAAACAAAGTTGGATACATAAGCGCATAAAATTGGTGTACACCATACAAGCGCAAGCACATGTTAAAATGGGGGGGTGGGGGGCACGTGGAGAAGGGCATCAAAAAATTCGTCCGCATCGCTGTCAACAGGAAATGTGCCCAAAAGGCTGGCAGCGTTGCCACGTTGTATGGCAATGCTGATTCTTTGGCCAACGAATAGGCCAGCCCTCTGGTCACGTGAAGAGCCAACTAACCGCTTGGCGTGGTCTTGAAAAATTAAGTTGGTACTCGGACCCCATGGCCCTAGTGTTTCAACCCCAAACGGCTCAAACATAAGTCCCAATAAGATTGGAGTATTTGCACCGTTTGAGGTTTTCCGCACCTGCAGCAGCAGCCCCAGCGCAGCCCGCCGTGCTAGGAAGATGGGATAGCGCAAGGGTGTCTACACACGTTGCATCCAACACCAAAGGCCTACATACCTTCCAAGGCATTAATATGGTCATTCCGTTTGGTCTCTTCCCATCGTCGCGTGCCAAGCCATTGGGTTCTAAAACAGCTGATCGGTGACAAGAGCCTGACGGTTGATGTCATTGATGCTGGTGTGCCGTGCTATCCGGCCTGTGCTCTTACTGCAGGATAGGCCATGGTGTCCGAGACAGTCGACACCTTCACCGCATTGGCAGCGATGCGGAGCCACACAAGAAGCGCCCAGACGCAAACAGGTAGCGAGCCGGCAGGTAGTATCATCCAGCATAGTACCTATGTTGGGTGACGGTAGCGCCTGAAGCCAGAGACCCGACTCCCACTCATCCACAGCCAGCAGGCGGGCACGCTCAGCAGTATTGGTGGACGTATTAAAAAGATTATTATGTACCAACCTGCAGAGCGGCTCATCCCACTGCCTCTGAGAAGATGGGTTTACGGGCCTATCTGTATTCGGGCAAGCCGCTTTCCAGACGTTCTCCGCATCGGTCAAGCACGGCACTTCAGAGTCAACCAGGCAGGGGGCTAACATTTTCTCGGTCAACTTTTCAGTGCTGTGGATAGAGGACAGGAACGCGGGTAAGCTAATACTGGTAATTTTGCCGACGCCGAGGCCACCAAAACGGATGGGTAGTGTGGCTTGCAACCACGCTCGGTCATCCAAGGCCACATTTAAAATGGATGTTAAGGTGCTGTGAATAATTTGATAAATTTTGACCAAGAGGTGTGACTGCTTCCATAAAGGGGAAGAGCGTAGAAAATATATAATATTTGAACCAAAACAACTGTATCTAGTCAGGGTGAATGCCGAATGTAAATTAATTGTGTTTTAAAAAACTGATGACCTTCCATGAAATATTTACGCCGTACTGAGGGTTTATTTTGTTTTTTTTCTATTGAGGAAAGTACAAGTAATCGTGTTTCTAAAGTGTATGATGTCTAGAGTGAATCCTTAAATATCTTACATATTAATTGCAAAACTAAAGGTTAAGTAATAACGATGCAGCAAGGGATCAAACGAACGCAATTATTTCGCAAAATCTCTTAACATAGTTGCCCCATGTAGCGGACACCAGCTGACTGTGAGAGTACCGCTCCCTCCAGCGACATAACTTCATTTTGACATTAATGTGCATTTTTGTGAGAAACCTACATTCAGCGGATCTCCGCAACAACCCTACTTGAAGTAGTGCAAGTGTATAACTGTTCATTAAGGTTCTCGCAGATCACTTCACATCAGTTCCGAACAATTCCGAAGCAGTTGATTGCCTAGTACGCGCGCGTTCGACTACTAATCACTATTACATGGTAGTTACTAGGTATACGTGTAACCTACTAGGTAACCTGCGAAGTAGTAAATTATTCGTGAATTCATTTGGATAAATTACATTTTGAACGAAGTTACGGACCGTTGTGTACTGAATGGTTTAGTTTGTCAATTGTTTTTTCTTTTGTAATTATATTTTTCACACACAAAACGATGTTCATAGTGCAATTTATTAAAGGTGGACAATGGTGTCGATTCCCTTGTTCACAAACTAAACTAAATTTAAGTTCAGTGCATCTTTTTCTTTCTATTTTATTAAGAAATTAATCAGCCCCTGACACTAATCCATACAAGTTTTGACATGATTAAAAACTTGCCCACTAAATTACGTCAATTTACGTCAGGCACTGATTAATTTGACAGGACTAAACTAAAATGTATCTTCTGTCCTTTTCTTAATGAAATAGAAAGAAAAAGATGCACTGAACTTAAATTTAGTTTAGTTTGTGAACAACAGAATGGGCACCAATACATAATCATTTCAATTTACCATAAATAATTATGCTTATTATTATTAAAATAAATGTAACCTAAGTTACTCCCTATTACATCAGCTAGCTGCACGTGAAAGTCCCTTCAAAATCGGTTTGCCAATTTCAGAGATTAGCCGGAACAAACAGACAGCCAGACAGAAAATTAAAAAAAAAAAACATAATTTTGCATTAAGAAACAGTATTTTATAAATGAAACGTGAAGTATCTGTTTGTACGTTACAAACAGACACTTCACATTTTATTTATTTGTATATATAATGTATAATATTATGTATATGGATGTTCGCATGTCTGCATAAAATGAACATTTAGCTTACTACTATTCATCATACTAATGTCAAATTTATAAATGCATTACGTGCAGACGAACCTTAACGCCTCAAGTGACACAGCTTGTGTTGTCTAATGACACAATTATGCGCGAGCTCAACATACCTACTATACTGTATCTATCTAATTATAATATTAATAACTAATGATTATGATCAAATCTACGTAATAACATCGTTATTTTAATCTTCCACTCATGATTTGTATCTTCCGCAAATCATTATAATTTTGTTTCATTGATCGCACTTTCTATAGACTGAACTGTCAGATTGTTCTATGAGAAAATAAACTGCTTTACAGCAGAACTCGAATAAGATATCGTTATCCTCATTGTGAAGTGAATAATCTCACTTATTGCCGACCAGCAGGGCTAACATGACAAGCATGAGAACGCTCTTTTTCTCGTTTTGTCGAAATTTGTCTACGATTATGACGTCATTCTAATCCCTAACATGACCCTTAAACGACGAGTACCTAAACTCGAAAAATGCACTTTGACACTTCTATATCTCGCGACGAGAGACCGCTGTCGCAATTTTATAAAAACACATTATTTTTATCATAGCAACATCGGTTTGAGATTCCGTTTCATTCATTCAATGGTTCTCTTGTCACAAAGCCTCTAAACTAGACTGAAAATCACCAAAATTTTGATTATTCCTTTCATACGACGATTTCCCATTCTGAAATAGACTAAAGTGACACAACTTAACTATATTTTAGTTTTACGGCACTAAGATGGCACGAGTTATTAATTTAGTGAAAATGGCAATTTTGCTATTCAGAATTTTACGTTTTTCACCTAAAACTTTGATTGTCTAAGTATTTAATCGCGATTAAAAAGGTGTGGAAATTAATTGTCATGAACTAAATCCATACCAACTGCAACACCTCGACGACGGTACAAAAACAGTACCTACCGCATCTTTTTTTCTTTTCTTCATAATCTCGAAAATAGTGTGTCCTATCGCAAAAATAATGATAATTTCGAATATGAAGCCCATAAACCCCTAATACTCAACACGTAGGTAATAATTTTGTATATTTTCCATAAGTACCTACCTAAATAAATTAAAAATTCCATATAAAACACATCGTTCCAACATAAATAGTAGGTACCTAGTTTAAAACTAAGTATTTTCATTAATAAATATTGTAAAATAAAATGATGACTAAGTACAATATGAAACTGCCATGTGGTGGTGTAGTACTGCTACGCTACGCAGTAGCTACACCGCCGCCGCCGCGTTACGCCACCGCTATTCTACCGCCCTCCCACCGCTACGCTAGCGCTACGTCGAGTCAGTATCTGATGGAGCTTGTAGACCTACACGACAATGTTTTATGTTAACAGATTATTGTTGGCAATTTGTTGTTATATTATAAACTGTTCCGACAAAGAGAAAAAGTCATTGTTGTTTTACGTTATTGTGGTCGATCCAAATAACCACAATAATATCTGCCGCCCGCACTATACCGCGGATCGCGCATCATTCGCAGATCCGCTCGCTGTTTACTGCAGAAATAATTAATTAACATGCGTTTGTTTGTTTCACAGAACTTCTTACGCAGAATACCGCACTGGGGCCCTATTATGAACTCTTATTTCCAGGCAGTTTACGGCGTAAACAGAACTGCCTTGCAATTTCGTATTATGAACTCGTCAAACAAGCCAGTCAGTGGTCACGTGACACCCTGGCCGGCTTCTGCCCGACTATTGGCTGGAAATACCGTATTATGAACGTTCGTTTGACATTTCTTGACATATTAAAACTGATAATAAGTAACCTCACAATCCAGTCAATCTCCGCTACTTCATAGGAGCTTTTATTGAATGGTTTTGGATATTTTTGGCGAAATTATTCAGAGAAAATATCACGTGTGACGAATATGTACCGTTCGAGTTTCTGGAAACTCCGGAAAGTGGCACTTCTGATCAAAATACCAAAATAACGGTAAAATTGAAAAACTCCTACAATGTTTCAAACTAAACATAAGTTAGGCTCCGCCGAGGGCGATAACTCTCATCCATTGAACTATAATAATTTCAACAGCCTAATAAATGGTGCACCATGATAATTACAAAATATTTCCATGATAGAAAGAAAGAAAGAAAATACATTTATTTGGCACAGACTAAAAGGCACACAAGTAGAAAGAGAAAAAAAAAAAAAGATAAAAGGAAAGAATACAAAATAAAAAGTGTAAAACTGCGTTGCATGATACCAGCAGGAATGTGTGTCTCGCGGCTACGGTTATAGGTAAATATAACATGTTGAAAACTGGATATTTAGTAAAAACACTCAAAAACACCACACCACCATATCCATTCATTATCCATATTTTTGTTTATACTCTGAAACTAGTAGGTACTTACTTGCGAAGGGACATAATACATTCTGTGTAAAAAGTACTGGGAATTGTTCAATAAAACCATTAAGTAATTTATTCGTCAAAATTTATTTTGTCGGCTCCAAAGTAGGCCCTTTCGCTTGCAATACAGCTACGCCAGCGCTTGACCCAGTCCTCCATACATTTTTGGTAAGCTGATTGAGGTATGGTCTAAAACTCCTTCAGCGAATTTTCTTTTATAGCTTCAATCGACTCGAAACGTCTTCCTCAAAGAGGTAATTTTAGCCTCGGGAACAGGAAAAAGTCAGACGGAGCCATATCATGTGAATACGGCGCTTGGTCGATGACATTTGCTGAATTTTTGGCTAAGAACTCTTGCACAATGATGGCTTTGTGTGATGGTGCATCAGCATGGTGCAAAATCTATGAATTGTCGTTCCACAAATCTGGGCCGTTTTCAGCGGATATTCTCTCGCAAAGGCCTCATAATGCCTAAATAATACTCTATAATCACTGTTTATCCCTCTGGAAAAAAATCGTTGTGCACTACACCGCGGTATTCTAAGAAAACTATCAGCATAACTTTCGTGGTACTTTTTATAGAGAGTATTATACAAACAATACGATAGTATTATTTTATTAATTGCAACAATAAACATTGTCCAAGAATGAAGTTGTCAAATTCCCCGTTGAACATCAAGTGGAATACGTTCGGAAAAGTTATTGTTAATTAAGAGAATCTCGCGTTACAATTTACAAACACGGAAAAATTAAATAAAAATTAATTGTGTAGCACAATAAACATTGCGTTCATATTTTCACCTACTTTTAGTAACTATATTAAGCTATATTTATTATTTTTATCATAAAATACGTGATCTAAATAAAACCGTAACTTACCGATAAATATTTATTTGTGTTTCTGAACGTTACGGCAGAGAATTTCAAGTCAGCCACAGACAAACTAGCCAGCGTGAAGTCGGTCAGAATTACCGATGTCATAATACGAAATATATCCAGCCAGTGAAATGAATTGCCTGGAACTTGCCTGGTTTTTTAAAAGTTCGTAATAGGCCCCCTGTTCGGATAACTAATTCTGAACTATTCACTTCGCGTAAACTTTATACTGGCAGTCTCTACATGTCAGCCTACAGCATTTCAGATAAATCTCGGCCTGAACGCTTTAACAATATTCATTCTGGCTAACTGGATAAATTTTCTACACGATAAATACCTACTAGCCATAAGTTCCTCACGGTTCATCAGCACAGATACAGACAAAATACCTCCTTGACTACTGACGAGGCGTAGTTCGTAGCTGCGTGTAGGCAACCGAGCGGCAGAGATAACGAACGGCCTCGCATTCCATGACCGTCGGCACTATGTGTAGATCGAGTGCTCTACAGCTCCGTACAGGCCGCGCTGTTTTTCTTTCTTATAAATCTAATAGATATAACGCCGTGCAAGATCACTATCTAATCTACACACAATACGATATGTTTCAAATACCTACCTAGTTATGCATACTAGGCATTAGTTAGGTTTAAATTTTAAATCATTTATTCTCATAAAAAACAAAAAAGCCACTTACATGAGAACAGACAAGAAACATTAACCTAAACTTATTTTAGGTAACCGTCACCAAAGTTTACGTATAGTATTATATAAAATGATTCTATACTCATTCAACAGTTCAATTCTCAACCATTAAAGTACATTAGAGGACGCTAGTCAAGGCAGTTTTCAATTATGTGTTTGGAGCCGAGACTTAAACTGCTGAGAGAGCTAACATTTTTTAAATATGTGGGTAGATTATTAAACAGTTGAGTTCCCATAGTAATGAATCACTCGACACTCTAAGCTGTTTCTAACCTCTTGTATTAATTATTAAGTTAATAGCCATGTCACCGATCGCAGTTATTTATTATACATCTCTTTCGACACGACACCTTTTTTTACGTGAGTGAACATTTATCTGAAGTGGCCTGGTGGTCCATTCCAGAAATATTGTTTTTTTAGATTTACCTTTTCTTATAAAATATGTACCTACCAATAGTTCGTAAGTCATTCCGTCTATATCGCTCTTACCGAGCACACCCAATTACTGTAAATATCGTAATTAAAGTTTATTTTAAACTAAATCACTGCCGTACATAGGTATTGGACTACCTAGCATAAAAGCTTGCCAAAATATTAGCCGGGACATTATCGTACCAATAATGTTATGAAACAGAATATTTATAACGTGAGGTTAATTATACAGTTTTAAGCCACATATTTTATTTTGAAATAAAATACTCTATTTGAATCAAAAATTGTTCGTTAAAATAATTATATGTACAGACGCCAGCACATCAACCTACTATCTCAGACCAATATTGGTCTGAGCCTACTATAATATCCATATGTTTAGCTACTACACGCGTATACGGCGCGGCGGCGCACACAGGGCCGGTTTTACAATTTACGATGCCAAAAATATAATTTTGCAATGTCTAGAAACTTAACAAAATTGCTTTGTGTAGCTTCTTCAATAAACGAACAATAGGATCAAAAAACAAAAAAAATACTAAAGTAACACAAAAGCCTGTGTGAGCGCGTTCTGTGGCGCTTTTTCTAGCATGGCAAACGTGAGTCAGTTCCGCCCGAAAGCTTGACGGAGTAAACACGTTTTTTTTGTGCCGCAGCGTTTAAAAATTGAGATTTTTTAAGATGGAGATTGAAGCGTCAGGTGTGTACTCTTATTACTATTGTTTAGTTGTCGTTTTTTTTCATAAGTCTTTAGGTTTATGAGGAACAGGATGTAAAGTTCACTCATCCACCATAGAAAAGGGAGGATCCTCCAACCAGACGGGTGTTGTGTCTGGCGGGCCGACTGCCCGACTGTTGATGTCGGATAGTCTTATATATGTTGTTCGCTCGGTAAATTCTAATTGCGCTATGCAGGATTTGTGTGACGTCATGTCTTTGATCCGTAGTTCGTATGTGGCGGTGTAACCGCTACATCACTCCCCTCCGGAGACCGGATGTCGATAGTGGGCTGAATCTTGTATCTTGCGATGCTTCACAGTACCAGTGGAGGTTCCAATGAGTCGGAACCGGGTGTCGCATAGTTCGCGGTGAGTCGGAACTGTCTGCGGTGATTCCCCAGTGAGTCGGGGTGGCGCTGCGTCACGATCCAGTGAGTCGGATGTGGTATAGCGCCGGGTTGTGGCTGACTGCTAGCGTCGACCAGGAGAGGGTAGAAAGAGCTCTGCTTGTGAGACCGGCCGAAAGTGCAGGTTCTGTGCCAAGGTTGCTGATGAGGCTGAGGGTGATGACCAGGAATGCGCGTTCGCTGCATGCTGGTGGTCAGGATACCCGTTGAAGCCGTGGGTGCTGGCTGTCTGTGTGACTCGCCTCACGAAAGCTTGCGGGAGTGATGATGACGATGACGTCACGCTGAAGTAGTTGCACGAAGGCTGCGTTGACGTTCATACTCGGGGTCACCAATTTAGGTGTATGAGGAACAGGATGTAAAGTTCACTCATCCACCATAGAAAAGGGAGGATCCTCCAACCAGACGGGTGTTGTGTCTGGCGGGCCGACTGCCCGACTGTTGATGTCGGATAGTCTTATATATGTTGTTCGCTCGGTAAACTCTAATTGCGCAATGCAGGATTTGTGTGACGTCATGTCTTTGATCCGTAGTTCGTATGTGGCGGTGTAACCGCTACAAGTCGAGAAGTAATATAACTTTACGTGGAACACTAATTTTATACATAAATCTTTAAGATTCACTTGAGTTTATAGAGTTAAAAAAAAGGTTCCGCATAGTTCCGTTATATTTTATAATTCCTTAGAAACTACAGCTCGTGAGGATTCAAAATAAGCAAACAACGTGTCCCCATATCGCCCCCTTTGATAAATGGAGCCTTTTATTTCCAGGTAGTCGCGTTGATGCCGTTTCATAACAGAGGAGGTTGTATAGAAATAAACTGTTTTTATTGTTAAGAGATAAACGTTTTTTTAGTTTTTCGTCATCCAATTGTAATGAATGATTATTAAAATACATAATGAACCCGTTAAGCATAGTGGACCCGTCTAAGATTTTGATAAAATAGTTAAAGATGTCGTTAAAGTGTTTGTGGCTAAGCTTTTAGCTAAATGGCGTGAATGTAAATATATGTTCGACCATTTTAAAGTTAAGCATGTCAATTGGCTCAGTGAAGAATTTAAGCTCCCGGAGATACAATCAACCACTTCAGAATAGCTTACTTCTTCTTTCGGAGAAAAAGCGAGGCAGCGAAGAGGTTGAAAACAGTGATAATGAAGATTCCGATAATTATGTAGATGACGATGAGCAGTAGGTAGCATAGAATCTAATTTAAGGACCTTTTTGCATAATTAATACTTTAAATTAAAAAGTTTTTTTTTTCATAGTACCGTCCCAAAATTTTATTACTGCCATGAAACACTTATAATATATAATTACCAAGTCGAAAAGTAAATAAAAACCTACACTTTATTTTTGTCATGGTAAAACCGGCCCTGTGTGCGGCGTAAGGACATATTACGTACAGCAGCCAGTAAAACTCATCGAATGCATGAGAGCATCTTTTGTGCAGCTTCTCGCATCTTTAATAATATACCGGGGCCTATTAGAACAATTATGAAAAAGGAAAATTTTAAAAGGTCTCTCCATGATCTGTTAGTAAACAAAAGTTACTACTCTGTAAAAGAATTTCTGTCCGACAAGCCTTTACTTAAATATAGTCCCACCCAGTCATGATGTGTTCGATGACTTAAACTCAAACTCAAAACTCAAACTCAAAAGCATTTATTTCAATTAAACCATTTACAGGCACTTTTGAATTGTCAAGAAGTCAGTCAGTCAGAAATATGAAGCTAGTTGCTCATTCCAAAGCGTAGGTTCCTATGGAGAAGAACGGGCAAGAAACTCCACGGACACTCTTTTAAAAAAAAATATATTCTTACAAAATATTGTTTACATCATTCATGTTGAAATTATACAATGTGAGAACAATGTAGAAAGACGTGTACGTAAAAAGCGTCCGTAATAAAAAATAAAAAAAAAACAATTCAAAAATTAAAATAAGCCGTGGCAGATAAGAGATGACCAGTCCCTACTGATGGCGCCCGTTCACGAACATGACGCATGGATCAGCACCGTTTAGCTCAACCATTTTGAAGGGAACTCAACGATCCAACACACACGCCACCACCAGCGAGACATTTGAGTGAGCATGACATACTCTCAGCCGCCAGGGCACATCAAGTCAATGAAAGACGTACCCAGTAAATGGTAGCTTTATAGAAGGTACATGGTCACAGTGCTCACACATAATAATATGTGCTATGCAATTATACAATAAAAAAAGAGATTGAAGTTATACAATTCAAAGATAGTTTTTGCAATCTTCAGCAGTTCCAACAATATTTTCGAAAGCTAATCAATTAGTTTATGCGCCCTTGTGGAGCTGGACCAGCGTTAAGCCAAGCATTTTTGTCAGCGATATAATCCCCCAGCTTATAATATGCTTGGCAGCATAGTGTGCGTTTTATACAAGATTTAAATTTCGAGGCAGAGGCCTTACAGACAAATTTAATTCATTTTATTCTTCTGGTATTATCGATTTATTTAATTTTATGTATGATTTTTAAAGTTGACATTTCAATTTATTATGGTTAATTTTATCTTTTTTTGAATTGTATGTGTATAATTTGACATGTAGGTACCTACCTATCTTAATTTGTTATGTTTGACTGTATCTTTTTATTTTTATTTTTTTATTTGTATTATTGTTACTTAGCTTTATTGAATAGCTAATTTATATGTAATTATTATATGCCCTATGGGCGGGACATAGCTGATCAAAATCTAGAACTGTATTGTACCTACCTATGTAGGATCCACAATAAAATATTGAATTGAATTGAACAATCTGTCTTTTTTAAATAGATTATCAAGTTTATCACTAAAGCATAAGGTTCAAGGTTGATTGGGAAAATTTGACAGTTTCGGGTAGGTTGACGTGCTGGCGTCTGTTCTTATGACTCCATCTTGTTCCCGGCTCTGACATAGACTAGCAGTCGTTCGGTCGTTCGTTCAGCTATCATCGTGCTCGGGCGCCGAAGAGAGACGCAAGGGGGTAAACTTTGCTGAAGTTTGGCGAAAATTGACAACATATTTGCGAAGTGACGTAGGTACGTACTTACAACGACATCCCATTCCGCTGCTAAGTGGATGCTACAGTTATCGCGGTCTACTGTGCGAAAGCTATCATCACAATATCAATAATTGGGAATAATAAGTTTCATAGTTTCCGTTTAATATTGATTGTCGTTTTGGTCCAGATTGTGTAGGTAATAAGAAGGAGGCATCAGGTCGCACTGGCGCAGCAACAGCCGGGATTAATACACGTCGCGACGAGATTGATCACCAAAGGTGTCCAAACTCAGTGAGATTAATAGTCTCTCTTCATCAGTTTTGTCTATTTGCAAACGTATAATTCCTGCAACCGAATGTCTCAACCTACCTACGTTAATGATTAGTTTTTCCATAAGGAGGGACGTTGCCAAGACGTTGACTTAAGACATTTATTCCTCAAAACGAATACTATTCACTCATCATGAGAAAAATACAAGTTTTAATCTTAATACTAAATGCACGAACTTATTATTAGAAAATCTAGTAAGTAGTAGTTACTCAAATATATTTTACAATGCTGTGAGTAAGGTGTCCCATACGCTACGACCGCCAGATTACAAAACTTTGTTTATTACAACCTGGAAGATTAATGAATCAACGAAAGGTCGGGTCAAAGATTCACTAAAGACTGGCGGACATGTTTGTACTCGTAGTACAGTCCGAACAGTCAGACTGAGTTACGGCAACCCTTGTCTAAAAGCTTTCTTGTATTTTAGGATGCTCTTATATGTATTTTTTATACACCTAAATATTATTTTATTATAAGGGCAATACAGATTTATTTAGTTTTATAATACAAATAATAAATCTACTCTCTTTTACTTAAAAGGAGGTCCCTATGTAAGTATTACTGTAAAAGTTGTACAAGTTTCTGCAATAAACTTTAATTTTCATTCTTAAATGTAGTCTAACAGGCTTATTCATAAAAAAATGTTAATCAACGTCTTAAAATGCGTAGGCGCCGTTCTTGGACACGGATTTTTCGAATTATCTCAGTACTTAAAATGAGAAAGTATCTTTTTGTGCAGTAAATAAAGTTATATTTTGTATCACTATCTTAAAAAGTGCGCGTACGACGCGTCGCGTCACGTCTCGGTGTGAACTTTGTTAACCTTAGAAATGAGTGACAGAGTCACAGACTCAAACAGCAGTTAGAAGTAAGGATTTCGTCCGTTCGTCCGCCATTTTGTTCTTTAATCGCTAACAAGGTCCGAGGGCTGTTTAATTTGACAGCTACTTAAAAGACTGTTTAAACCATCTTCTTCCTTCTTGTATCATGGTAATAATCCGTGTACATTCTTCAGGTGTTCACGACATGATATTGCAATTAATACTCTGATCAATCCAAGGAATCATTTATAATGACAGCTTGCTATGAAACAAAAGCGGAAAAAATATTATTTTCCTAATTTTAAATATTTTCGAAGAGCAGATTTTTTAATTTATTTGTTACTTGTACAAATGAAACCTCTTTAGAGATTTAGGACAAGCATTAGTAACCTGCTTACTATATATTATTTATTCTAGCGATCTAGATATGTAATTGAAGGAGATATCACGGTTTTTATTAGCGACCCGGAATTTTTGCGATCCAGTGTAAATGCTTGAGTTTGTGTAGGTATCCGTCTATCACAGCCAATTTTCTTCGAATCTCATGGACCAATTAAGTTGAAATTTAAATTGTTACACATAATGTATTTTGTAACCCAAAGTCGTACGTGTGTATAGTAAATGAGTTTTGAATATGGGGGTCACTTTTGGGGGGAAAATAAGAAAATTTAAAAAAAAGTTTTGATAACTGTACCGTGTGACATATCAAATGAAAGGGTTTTTTTTATATCTTTAAAATAAATACTTATACAGATAAGTAATTAAGAAAGTTGATGACCGAAACCGAGCCTAAAATTCTGAAAAAAAGACAGAATGGTTCTTTATTCATAGATTACAGGAAAACCTATAAGATGTCTATGGTCTTAACATGGTAAATCTCTCAATATTGTGCGTACAAACTTACATTAGCAGTTGAAATTTAAGGCAGAACTTGTTTTTCAACTACAATGTTAAGTTTGTTCTTGGTATAAATAAATCCCAACTACGGAACCCTGCATTGTGCATGGTCAGACACGCATTTAGCCGGTTTTATTTAGTGAAAACTATTAAAAAAAAATCACAGATCTCATGCACCACATGACCTTCAAGTAGCATTGGAAATGAAATTCAGTAATAAAAAAATAAAACAAATATGTAGGAATATTTATTTATATTTTTCAAAACATTTTATTTTAATTGTTATAGAAAACAGACGATACTGCTTTGTTGTTGGAATATGTTTAGTTAAATTTTTTC
Source organism: Xanthia togata (assembly GCA_963853775.1). Lineage (NCBI taxonomy): Eukaryota > Metazoa > Arthropoda > Insecta > Lepidoptera > Noctuidae > Xanthia > Xanthia togata. Next base: position 687,562 of record OY970802.1, on the reverse strand, counting down.
AAGCATTTATTTTAATTTATTATAGAAATACAGCGGTTTTAATACTACTTCTATACCTACTATACACGCTAACAAATTTGCCGATTTTGATGAATCTTTTTTATTTGATAGAGTATGTTAGCCCGTGGACAGTGTTGTGGGTACATTATTAGCAGATTGCAAATATTGTTTACTAGTTTATGTTTTCATAATGTAACTGTTTGCTGTTCCTCTTAATATTTTTTTTGTTTTCTGATTTTGTTTTTTGTTGTTAAAAATGTATGGACGTATGTCTGAAATAAAGATATATTATATATTAATAAAAATAGGTAAAATAAAATAAATGTTTCCAAATTGGTCCCATATTAAATTGTAGGTATATAAAGCAGTTTCAACGTATTTAGCGTTCTGATTGTTCAAAGATTTTTCAGTTTTTCGGAAGTCGATGGCAAAACCAGGGCAACAGATTGTTAAGCGTGTTCGCCGACCGGTGGGACTCACCACTGCTGCGCCACTGGATACGTTTGCACCCTGCACAGCAGCAGTGGTCAGTTCCTCCCGGTCCTATTGTGTGTAACTGTGTCCTTAACCGTTTTTATTTTATGAGATGTTACATTTTATTTTATTTTGATTTGAATTAGTTTTTAAATGTTAATGGTGGATTAGTAGTATGCAATGGATTTTAATCTGAAATAAAAATGATTATTATTATTATTGAAAAACGAAACTAAGAAGGACACCGACCAAAAACACCGACTTCCGAAATTAAAGTTATTTTGCACATTTTAGTGCTTTTTTTTAAGCCCGTTCTATTTTTTTGTAAAAGTTTAGATTTTTCACTTTTTAGTTGTGGTGTAGGTACCACAATTAAAAAGTATACCACACTATATAATGAAATCTTTTTTTTTTTTTTTGTTACATTGTATACCTCGTCAATACGGACATTTTGATACCTCATTAACTAAATTAACTTAGAAATAATGGAAATATCGGTGGCATGTCGCACTTTTGTTGAAAAAGGGGATACCAGAGCGAGAGAAAAAACATTTCCAATGTTAAAACGCAAATATCGGAGAGAAACTACAAACGAATTTGAAGTCTGAACCAATCTGCGCGAGGCATGTCTTAAGTACAATATCTGGAAGGCACTTTGCATAGCGTTACAACGCACCAGCGGCGCTATGCAAACGAGGGCTAAGCGTTCAAGACTCGCGTGCTAATGGTGCGCAATCTCCTCGTCAGGGCTGGCAGCCAACTGGAATGTAAAGCATTTCAACCGGTATGCCAGACCCGCCGGCAACATGTGCCGAGAAATAACCCGCCGTAACGTAGAGTTAAGGTGGCTCCACACCTTCGCAAGCGCACGAAAATTGCGGTTCACGTGCATCTTTAGAAGATAGTATGGACACCTTTGGACATGTTCGCGAGCCGTTAGCGAATGGTTCGCGTGCAAGAGACAGTCAAAACGCTCGTTCGCGAACACAACACGTGCATGCGGTGTACCTTTGCTACCTCGGATATGCTCAGTAGAGAGACCGTGTGAGGCACTTAGTGTGAGCGTGAGCTTCAATGCGCAGGTAGTGCACGCGAACCGTGCGCAACTTGCGCGCGCGCTAGGTTGTGACGCGTCTGTAGCCATTTTAGGCGCCTAGCCTGCATGGTTCATGCGCGTGCACTGGTGTCCGCGACTCATCTTTACATGCTGGCATTTTGTTTATCGTTAATTTAGTACCTTGGTAAAATTCCATAATTAGAGTTTCAAAAAAGTGATCATTAAGTTAACATTGGTGCACCGGACACGTTTGTCGTTATTCGCGAGGCATCCTTGCCAGTAGGCGCGGTTCGCGGCTGACTGAGCGCCACATTGAGAGGCGACGCCATTAGCCGGGTTATTGAATCGAGTGCGACACTGCACGAGGATTATCAGAAGACTTACTCTGGAATTGTCTGATTTTTAAAATATAAAACGAAATGAACGGACACGTACCTGTCGCTACGGAAACTACACTTTATTACTATTGCAACTTAATAATTGCTTCAGTTAGCATCGGCAGTCATAAAGTAGGTCACTTTATTTAGATAAGTTATAGATAGTCTAAGCTCTTGGTTAAGATGGGGTTTGCTTCTCCCAGATAGTCCCGATGGTCTATAGTTTTCATTGTTGTCCCTATCAGCATGTTGGACCTGCTCTTCTGCCCTGTTTGTGCAGTGGTAACATCGTCAGTGTGCCTTCATCTGCAACGGGACTGTTCTATTGACTGCGCTAACAACTGCTCGCGGACGCTCGCGGCGCGGGCGCCGGGCGGCTCGAGTCGCAGATAAGCCCATTCGTGCGCCATTTTCACCGCGACGTGACACTGTTAGTGCACCGTATTGTTTGTGCAACCGGCCGGCTCTGGCTGCGAGTGTTCTGCGGGTGAGCTGAGTGGAAGCTTTGTTAGTCCTCATTAACGCAAGCTTCAATGATGAATTGCTTGTTTGAAAGCGAATTTTTGCTAGGTAAACTAAATACACTAATTGTTTCATTGAAATCTTAAACTTTGGGTCACGTATTTGACCCAATCTGTGAGAGAAGTTTCTGTTACACCACTACAATAGTAATGGAATACCTACGTGGACGTCAGACGATGTATCTCTGCGAGTAAGCCAGCCGGCGCAGCGTGTCGGGTAGCACGTGTTGTCTGCAGATTAAACTAATCTTCCGCGCCAGCCGCCATCGCGCCGCGTCGTCGTCGCCGCCGGGGCACCGCGCTGCCACTACATAGATAGGTAAAGGACAGAAGGCCGGCTCCACACAACGAGCGAAAAAGACGCAATCAATGCACAAAGACGCGTGTGTACGGCGATTTGAAGCGAATGGCGGTCGCGTGTGCGGTTCCACTCGCTGTATGTTTGTATACTTTATGTAGACTCGTGGCGTGCATAAGGGTGCGTGCATTTTTGCTCGTTGTGTTGTAAGTCCACGTTCGCACGGACGTAAACATATCGCGGCTGGATTTTCAACCCTCGGTGTTAAGCCGACCGTAACAAAGCGAATCCAAAGCGCGTCCCAGCGCGTTGAAAAAACACACTGTTGGATTTTCAACTCTCGACGCTAAGCAGAGCGTTGAAAATACAATGAATGAAAAATAATGGCCGCGGGAATAAATCGCCTGTGCGTCCGGCCCGTCGAACATGGCACGGCTTCTTTACGGTACGGCGTAGCGCTCTAGCCGCACCGCAGACTAATCGTGTGAGCTCGTTTGTGACATGGCAAACCACCGGCGACGACGACGGTGCCGAAGTGTTATTCGGGTGACCACTGAAAATCAGCGCTGAGCTGTGGTGGGCTGTGGTGGTGGTGCACAGCATTATGCTGAGAGGAACCCTTCTTGTCTCAGTCATGACGTGCAGCTGCCGATTATTCTGTTATGTTTATATAAATATTTATATTATTGATCTATTTTGTTTTCTGCTCACCTACTCTTGTCTTTTTGTATGCACGTGTTTCTGTGACAAATGAACCTATTTTTCTTTCTTTTTAGCGTTACCGTGTCGTCAACAAACTTCCATAGTGATCCATAAAACACTGAGGACCGTGCCTACCCACGGCGAATCAACCGTAGTTATTCAAAAAAACACGTGTGTACAACGGGCCTAAGGAGCCGACTTTCTGACCTTTTCTCTATTTTGTTTTGGTGCCGCGTCCGTGTCGCGCCGCCCAACGACAAACGGTTGCACATCGCTTGATAGAAGTTGCTGTACTCCGCTTACGACTTTCAATTAATTTGTTTAATTTTACTTTTATGTCATGGATGAACCGGTTTGCTGTGCGGATGTATGTGTACCAAAAGCTTTAAAATTGTCAAACTCCGAAAACATCAACCGCAATACAATACAAGACATCTTGCCGTCATCATAATTATCATCTTGGCAGAAAGATCATAAACATGAGAAGGGCAGCCGGCTCGTGCCTGCAGTCGGTTTGCGGAGAAAGGCCTGTGTTCTGTAATGGTGCACATAAATGTTGGTGCGCATTTATCGAGGACTGCTATTACAATACTTTCACTGCGCTGTCTACAGCTGCGGTAAGAGTGCCGTACATCAGCTGTCGTCATAACGCAAACGAGTTGTTCGCTAGTTTATCGATATAATCTTATGAGAGCCCACCGACGACCGACCGTTTGTACATTGCATTGTTTAGAAAGTTCCGAAAGCTTCATAAGATTACGTTTCAATAAATCGAATTCCAACATATTTAACTTGGTAGGTTTCTTTCCAGTCGCAAAGTAAATTGAAATTTCGAGAATGCAGTGGAATTTCTCGTTAATTTAAAGTGAATGGGAGAACACTTGCAGCTTTACTCAGAACGCCCGGTGTGGTACATTCCTTTCCGGGGTCGTTGCGCTTTGGAACACCAGGAACAAACGCGCCAAATCTGCATATAAAATGGACTGGAATGAATTTGTGAGTCGACCCTCAGCTTGCCTCGACCTTCCCCCTGCCTCCCCCGTCTCGCCCTGCGTCTGCACACGTATCGAATTATAATAGGGTAATATTAATTGAGGGTCTCTCAAACTGCGCCGCGGTATTGTACGACAACCCTTAACTTATTAATTCTTTTCACACAAGAGACTGCCAACTTGCCGATATGGCAGGGGTTGGCGGGCCGTGCGACGGGCCCCGTGGGACTTACGGGATAGTGTAAGCCGTAAGTCCCACGGGGACTTACGGCTTAAACTATCGAGAATTTATTATATTGTTCATGTCAAGGTACAATTTTATGCAATACACAAAATCACACAAAAAGATTTTTATGCGTAATAAAATGTTTTATGGTTACGAGAAACATGTGAAACATTGATATGGAGAAAAAACTATTATTATTCAAGGGTTTGAAGTGAATACACAAAACAGCCGTCTGCAACACTTATGATCAAATATTTTAAGTAAGTAAGTATATTATTCCTCTTATTGGTATTGCTATTTCTTAGATATATAATGCAAGATGAAATTTTGTCTATAATACTATCCAATAAACTGAGTAATTGATTAATTCTAATAGCATGTGGCACAGGTCAGAGTGCGGCTGAGCAGCGCGCAGCGCTCCGGTTCCACTCAATCTCTTCAGTGACGAGACGCCGACGAACACCGCCGGGGGACGCCACCGACCACTACGCCACTGACTCCACTTTATTTATTTTCCCTAGGGAATGCAATTTATAAACGTAGATCCGATACAAAGACAAATTGAAGAAATCATTCAACCGTTTTAACAGTAGGTGTGCTTTTTGTAACTTTTCTTTGTAGACTAAATAGTACAGACGCCAGCACATCAACCTATTACAATCTGTCTAATTTCATTAATTGATTTTCAACTTTAACACTTAATTATAAGGTTCAAAGTTGATTGGGTAAATTTGTCAGTATCGGGTAGGTTGACCTGCTGGCGTCTGTACATTACATCTTAGATTTTCGTTTAATATTTTTTTATAATTGTGCTATTTGGTTTTTACTGTAAATTGATTGGAACATACTTTATAGTCCTCGCCTCATCAATGTTTATTATACTACTGAGGTATAATAAACATTGATGAGGCGAGGACTCGACGAGATAATTGCGCTTACTTGGATTGATTACCGTACCGCACATGCACACCTCTGCAACCATCGAAACATGATAACGGACGTGACGCGCGGGCAGCGGCGATAACGTGCCAACGCGCGTCTGTACGGCGGACGACGAGACGCGACGCGTGACCTCGTGTCACGTCAGGACACTCAATCATAAAGGAAATGTTAATTTTACAAGATAACTCATCGGCGTCGCCGCGAATAAAGGCAAATTAATAATATTAAAATGTGTTTGTACACCATTCGCTTCCGAATTATTTAGTAATGTCGAAGGGAGCGAACAATAATTACTTAGGGAACGCACGCAAGTGTTACATACTGTGTAATATAATAATAATATTGACATTTTAAGTGTTATGAAAAGAATGCAGTGTTTTCTTCCTTATTAACATTCAGTACCTAAATTGTATCTTACGCTGCAATAAACTGATTTCTACTGCATCAGGTAATTTAGAGTAGATGTCAATGGTGGCCACAGTACGTAGTGGTGGCCACGGCGCGTAGTTGTGGCCACAGCGCGCAGTGGTGGCCACAGCTCGTAGTAGGCACTTTTGTGCAGTAATTGGGTGAGAGCGAGCCTGAACACAGCGCAGTGACGACGTCAACGAAATTGCCTACAAAGGTACCAGCTTAGAACATAGAGGAAAAGACAGTAAACCCACTCAGAACTGGCGCATAATAAATGAGATACTTTTAACTGGAATGTTGCTGGAATAGGGTAAACAGAGGGTGCAACTGTATAAGGGAGGAACATTAGGGTTTGCGTTAGCATTAGGCGAGATACGATGCGTCACAGAGGTGACCAACCCTCTTCTGACTTTCTGACTTTCACATCGGGTCAGGCATATCATCAGCAGCAACATACCAACATTTAAAGATAAGTAGTAGAACTTATAACCCTGCGCGAGCCAACTTACGTGAACCTGCAAGTGCACCGCTATAGCCTGTGGGGTTTCTGAATTTGTCTACATAGTGGTTTAAAGCTAATCGAGTTATGGCTCACGAGCCCTGACTTTCTCATACCGCTTTGTGGAAAGTTCGTGCGAAGTGGTGCGGTGCAGTGCGGTGCGGTGCAGTGCGGCGCGGTGCAGTGCGGCGCGGTGCGGTGCGGTGTGTCCTTTGGCGGACGAGTGAGCACTCAGATAAAATACACTATCATAATTTGTTCCTGACCAGTAGAACGAATTTGGTTTTCATTGGCCTCAGGCTTTAGCATGGAAATGGCAATAACATTGGATTTCTATGTTAATTACTATAAGTTAAGTTAATTACTATAGTAGTTTGGTACTGAACCACTTAAAAGCTTTAGTTTTTTCCTGAGCGCTTGCAAGTGAGGCCAAACGTGATTGGACTTTTCAACTGTATGATCTCTGAAGCAGAGGCATATTATACAAAAACATTAAAGTCAGGTTAGGTTAGACTTGAGTCAGGCGTCGCGGGGGGAGTCAAACACCTCACTCCCCCCTCGAAACGAGCAGAGGCCCGCCCGCGCCGTGGCGGGCCGGCACCAGTCGAGGGTTGCGGAAGTATCTACGTTCCCGCGAACCCCGGCGTAGGTGTGAGACGGAACACCGGGGTGGTTTTTAGTCAATAGGAGTCTGACAGACCCGTTTCGTTATGCGAACGCGACATTTTTCCCAATAGTTCCACCCCTCGTCCCGCATCTATTTTAAGAGTTAGACAGGTTAAGGAAGAAGTACTTTAATTAGGTACCTACGACTTAAATACACAAAATAAACAAGGAATACATAGAAATGCATCTTTTCTCGCTTCGCTTTTGTATCGTATTACAATACAAATATAATTAATATTCGATTTTACGATGAACGAAATCACTATTAATTTGGTGCCTCAAGTCTTAATTCAAGCACTTTCAAGAACCGTTATACTTTTTATTTATTTTTACTTTTCTTTATCCTGACTCCTGAACTATACGTGAGACGAAGGTATTAACTATTGGGAAAAAATATGTCGCGTTCGTCAACACTATTAACCAGTAGAACGCATCATTCCCAGTAGTTTTTGACTCAAATAATGACCTAGAATCTAAATTTGATATGTTTTCAGATAGATCAGGGAAACTAAATAAATCTGGAATAAATTTCATATTTAAAAATATTATGGAGAGGATCAAAATTGACTTAAGGTTACTTCCTTACGTAGATACTAACGAAAATAAGCAAAACTCACAGTTTTTTCTTCTATAATAATATACACATTTTAAACCAGAACATTGCTGGTCTGCTAACCAAAGCTGACAGTCTCACAGTACATTTAGAAGAATTGGAACTAAAGAATATACCCATCGATGTAATATGTATAACTGAACATTTTATGACACCAGAACAAGAGGCTACAATTAATCTACCCAAATTTCGCTTGGCAGCAAGTTTTTCAAGAGACGTAAATAGGGGAGGTGCCTGTATATTGACCAGATTAGGACACCCATACGCTGTGCTTAATAATACATTTTCAAGTAAAGGTATCATAGAATATAGTGCACTAGACCTAACTGAACATAAGTTGATAATAGTTTGTGTGTACAGAGTACCCAACTCATGTATGTCTACATTTTTTAATAATTTAGAAAAGTTACTGCACCAAATATGTGATAACACTAGTAAGAAAGTTGTTGTATGCGGAGATTTCAATATCAATACATTTAAAAGAAACCGACAAACTTTAGATTTTGAACAAATTCTAGAAAGTCATAACTTAAAAATAGAAATTAAAGTTCCCACTAGACTCATCAGTGGCACTTGCATTGACAACTTTGCTCACAACATTCATAAATGCAAAAGCCAAATAATTGAATTAGTATTATCAGATCATACTGCCCAATTATTGCATTTTCCAGTCAAAAAATCCTGTGTATTAAAATCATGGCGTATTAAAGTACGCGATTATAGTGAGGAAAATTTGACAAAATTTAAAACTTGTATGAATAACTTGACATTCTCTGACATTTACCTGACAAATGATTCAAACGAAGCCTACAATCGTTTCTTGGAGCTTTTCCTATGTTTCTATAACTTGTGCTTTCCTTATAAATTAATAACAAAATCGTTATCAGCTCAAAATAAATCGAAAGCCACTTGGTCACTTATAAATACCTCTAAATTTAAATTCCCCAGGGAGCCAATTAGTGAAATATTAAAAGATAATGTAAGCATTACAGATCCAACGTCGATTGCGAATAATTTTAATGACTATTTTATTGACCAAGCTGCAAAACCGATGCGTACAAACAATTATAATAATAAAGCACCTTCGAATCAAAGCATGTACACTAACCTAAACTCAATTTTCCTTACCCCCACAACCCCAATAGAAGTAGACAGAGAAATTAAGCAACTTAAAAATACATCGAGTGAGGGTTACGATGGCATCTGTACTAAAGTAATAAAACAAGTGTCGCAATCAATTGCAGCTCATCTAAGTTATATAATAAATTTATGCTTTTTTACTGGAACTTACCCAGAAAAACTTAAAACATCGGTTGTTATTCCACTCCACAAAAAAGATAACAAAAGCAATATGGGAAATTATAGACCTATAGCTTTGATACCCATCTTCTCAAAGATATTCGAAAAAACTATTCATAGTCGTCTTTACAATTTTTTGGAAAAATATAATATCTTGGCTAGCGAACAAAAAGGATTTCGCAAGGGTAAGTCCATTAACGCTGCGATATATGAACTTACTAACATTGTTTTGACTAATATGGACAAAAGAAATCCAATATGTGCTATTTACATGGATATGAGTAAAGCCTTTGACAGTGTTAACCATAACATATTGCTTCGGAGGTTAGATTCATATGGCATAAGAGGAAAGGCGCAAGACCTCATTCACTCATATCTATGTGATAGAAAGCAGTTTACAAAAATAACTAGAACATGCCTAAAAACGCGGGATGAGAAGACATATAGATCCCAAACTAGAACCATAAAACTAGGAGTTCCACAAGGTAGTGTATTGGGTCCCTTGCTTTTTCTAATTTACATTAATGATCTCCCTAGACACATAAAACATCCCATGGTACTTTTTGCAGATGACAGCACTGTAGTAATAAAATGTGACAGTCAAAATGACTATGAAAATGAAATTAATGAAACATTAAGAACTATAATTAAATGGTTAGTTGATAACAATCTGAAAATAAATTTAGAAAAAACAAATATAATGCACTTTCGCCAAAGAACTCAACCGAAAAGTATTAATGTAAATTATAACGGGCAGACAGTAGAATCTGTAACAAATACAAAATTTCTAGGAATAAATATTGATTACAGACTTTCATGGACAACCCATATAGATAATCTCTGCAAAAGAATCAACAAATCCTCATTCGCTCTTTACAAGCTCTCCAAAATAGTTAACAAAGAAGCGATTTTAACGGCCTATCACGGACTGGTGGCACCATTACTGCGATACGGTATTATATTTTGGGGTAATTCGGTGGACAAGGAATTTATATTTAAAGCTCAAAAGAAGTGCATTAGAGCAATGTGCCAAATAAATAGTACAATTAGCTGTCAACCTTACTTTAAAAATCAAAAAATTCTCACATTGCCTTCCCTATACATTTACGAATCAAATATCTTTGTGAAATCAAATCTAAGCTATTATAAGACTGCTGAAAAAAGCTGTTATCGAAAATTAAGGGATAAGAAAAGGTTAGAGGTACAAATACCTTATGGAAAAACGGCACTATTAAATAAAAGTTTGTTATGCATGACATCATTAATCTATAATAAATTGCCTGATGACATTAAACAATTACCAATCCTCCAGTTTAAAAAGAAACTACATTCATTATTAATAGACAAATGTTATTATGATGTCAAAGATTACTTGTGTGACAAAAATGTTGTATTCCAATGACAAGAAATTAAAAACAAGTATCATTTTCTCCCACATATGTTGTTGTTGTTGTTTAATATTTATGTAAGAATATAATTTGCAATGTTGTAATAGTGAATTATGACTAATATGAATTGGAATTGAATTTGTATGTATTTATAATTTGGAATATTTTAATAATTTATCGAGACTAATATGACTAATTGTGTTTTAACTTCTGATTTGTATTTTATTATTGTATGCCTCAACGGCGGGACATAGCTGAACTTATTTTAATTATTTAAGACCTGTATTTATGATGTATACCTATAGTCCACAATAAAGATGATTATGATTATGATTAGTTAATAGTGTTAAACACGAAGTATTAGGGGGGGAAGTACCCGAACAAGCTTATGGAAAAATTATTGCCACATCTGGCAGTTCACACCGTGGCCTCGTCTCCCGTGCTAAGCTGGGAAGCTAACAAAAACTGATTTATAATAACATTTATTTACAAACAGCGCCAGAGCTTTCGAAGCCAATAACCGCGCCAATACCTACGCTTTGTGACCATACTTAAACGAAACTTTACTAGTAGGTGTAGTTAAAGTTTTGTTTTAACTTGTAATTCAAGTTATAACAATACACACTACATTAACCAGGGATCCAAACCCGCAGAGAGCTGATGAAACACACATTACATTTAGGCTACTAGTAGTACGACGTGACGGTTGCGACGTTTAGTGGCGCCCATCGCGGGATCGATGTGGCGCCCAACGTGGGACCAGCATGTAAACAGATGCTTTACTGTTGACACCCCACCAACTTAACATATACATTGTTTTTCCTCTCATCCTCTACATTATTTTCATGCATAATTACTTAAATAGGAAGGATATAAATGAATGAAAACTGTACCTATTACAGGTACCGAGCTAAGATACACTAAACAGTTCTAGTTTATACTGTATGTTACTGTTGTAAATTCAAAGCGCATGATTAGTGCAAATATCTTGTAGCTCTGTGATGTATCGTTTAGGACGTGTGGGTAACAGAATGTTTGCGCAGGAGTGTTCTCCTACGCAATCAGCGAGTGCACGTGGGAGATACACGGTATTAAAGGCACTGAAACCTGTACATAATTTGCATACCTAAGTAGATGTAAGTTGGAATTCATACAAAATTCTACAAAATATTCATAATTTAAATTAGATACGTACATGTGCAACGGTTAGAACATGTAGATCCAGTTTTAAAACACGATCCAACATAACATACCAATGTCAGTTAACAGCGTCCCGGCGTGTTAAGTATTCTGTGGATTCTGTCGTCACCAACCCATGAAATCGTTGCAGCACTACTATTTACCTCATTATATCATATGTCATAACTCTCATACACAAAAGTAGTACCTACTTATCACTCATCCACTACTGAAAAGGGAGGATCGTCCGACCAGACGGGTGTCGTCTGGCGGGCAACTGCCCAACGATTAGTGTCGGATAGTCATATATTTATGTCGTTCGCGCGGTAATCTCTAATTGCGCGATGCAGAATTTGTGTGACGTCAGGTCTTTGATGCGCAGTTCGCATGTGGCGATGTAGATAACCACAACCCTAAACACATAAAGTAAGACTAGTTGCATAAAATAAATCTTCGTGCAACTAATAACTTAGGTCATATTTGTATAATTAAAGCCGGCGTGGCTCGTAACTCCTATCCAGCACAAACATTTCTCTGCTACTACGACTAGCTAGTTATGTAACACGAGTCGGATATACTGCAGAACTAAACTAGTTCAGTGATACTCAAACTTCACGCCAACGCACTGTACGTACAAGTTATAGAAAGTGAAGCCTGCTGTGAATATCAGGCAAACTGTTCATCTCTACGAGTTCCGTACGTGTCCTGAAAAATGTATATCAATAGTACGCGCAGCAACATCTAGTGAGGTAGCGTGATCTAGGTATACAGTATGATAAAATGGCAATTGGATTGCTCTCGAATGAAAGTTTGAGCACCGCCGCTCCACCCAGATACGTAGCAGACGTTGTCTCGTTAGCGTCCGGCCCCGTCTATTGCCGGCCGTGGCCGCACTGCACCGCGCTGCTCATTACACTGAACAGGTGGCTAAACATTCTGTGTAACCATAACATGTCCATCGTCGGCGGCGCGCGAACCGTGTGGCGCGGGCCGTTCGACCTGACCGGCGCGGCGCAGCGGTGCGGCGGCGGCGGTGGCGTAGAGCGAACCGATGATATCATATCATCATCAACAAAATCATTTCCAACTATAAGATCTGATTATTTCAGAGAGTATACGAAACAGCAACCAGTGATGTTTTTCATTGACAGGACAATCAGTGTCACAATTTGAAATACATAATTTGAATGGAAATCAACGTCCGAAGTAGATATAACCAATTTCCTTGAAGTGTGTGAAAGTGAAAGTGAAAGTTGAGTACGTCTTTCATTGACTTGAATGTGCCCTGGCGGCTGAGAGTATGTCATGCTCAGTCAAATGTCTCGCTGGTGGTGGCGTGTGTGTTGGATCATTAAGTTCCCTTCAAAATGGTTGAGCTAAATGATGCTGATCCATGCGTCATGTTCGTGAACGGGCGCCGTCAGTGGGGACTGGTCATCTCATAGCTGCCATGGCTTATTTTAATTATTTTTGATTTTATATTTTTATTATGGTCGCGTTTAACGTGCACGTTTTACTACATTGTTCTCACATGTATAATTTCAACATGAATGATGTAACCAATGTTTTGTAACAATATTCTGATTTAAAAGAGTGTCCATGGAGTTTTTTGCCCGTTATTCTCCATAGGAACCTACTACGCTTTGGAATGGGCAACTAGCTTCATCTTTCTGACTGACCGACCCCTTGACAATTCAAAAGTACCTGTAATTGGTTTATTTGGAATAAATGGTTTGAGTTTGAGTTCCTAGAAAGTTACTTTCAACATAGCGAAGCTCTTGTTACATATTACATCATATGCGGTACGTAAAAACTACGCCTTTTTAATGAACAGAAAACACATTACAGATCTCTTTTCAAGGAAGAACGCACTGTAGCCCTAATCTATCGCATATTGAATTTTCACGAATACAATATTAGCTACATTTGGGAAGAAAACCGAGCAAAGGGACAATTAATTTATAATGAGGATGATACTCGCATGCTTTTCGTATGAGAGAAAATAATAATTGTATTTTAAGCTTGACACTGTGTTTTAGTCGGCAATTTCTCAAACACGGCAAAAACAAAACTTAAAAAAAAAGAGAGAATACCAAACCGAGTGTGAGTTGCAGCTTGCAGTATCCTCGAATTTCTCGTCTCTCGTGACTGCTCGTGAGAGATGTCGGGTGACAGCCACTCAGACAATAACGTGTGAGCAATACCCAGTTGAGAATAGTAGTTCACCTCTTACGAAGGTAGGTAAGAGTTCAGACTCACGTCTTACCTAAATAGACTGGCGCATCATTGAACGAACAGTGTGCATCAGTTGTTTATTATTAGATACTAATTTAATACTAACATTAGGTCAAGTTATACTACTACTAACACTATATGGATTTTTGTATCCGAAATAAAATATTAGAATTTATATTTGGGTTAGTAGTCGATTCGCACGAAAATTATTCGCACGATCGTGCGAATCGTCCCCTTTCAATAAAAATATTTTTTTAGTAGGCGATTCGCACGGAAGTATTTAAATTGCGTGCGAATCGACCCCTTCAAGAATTAGTAGTATGCGATTCGCACACTTAACAAAATGTGCGAATAATAAATCTAAGTACAGTCATGTACAATATTCTAGAATATTAATATTAAAATTCAATAATTCTCTATTCGCATCGCAGTCAGGCACAAAATACTAGTTAAGAGGTAAGATGAAAAGTTTTGTCAGTATTTAATATGAAAACTTATAATATGAACACCATAAATGAGAGATTTAATAAATTGCCGGTGTATTTTTATACAAATAATACTAACTGTTAAAGATAACAAAGAAACTAATAACAAGAAACGCCCTTAAGTACTCACAATAGCAGATCCCAAAAATAATGAAGAAATATTTTTTATTAGCTCCAGGGGATTAATTTTTATTGCGGCTTGCCGAGTAGCCCTTTGTTTTGTATTTTACTTACCACAAATATTGCCGGTACATGGCGCTTGAGCACTTGCACAAAGAAGTAGTTAAGCAATAAATCAGTAGTGGTAGGATTTGCCAAAAATATATTTTATCTTTCTGCGTATTTTAATCCTTTTAGAGTAGATAATAAATAAACCCAAGTCAAAACAATAGTACCTATATTTAATCCTACCCCGTAAAAAGCACCGGCATTTGCCTTATACCGAATCTACAGATAACCATAATACTTACGTACAGATGCCCCATCCCATACAAAGAAACGGGACCATCGTTTATTAATCAGGTATAATATAAACAGGGTATTCGCAATTATTTATTATTTAAATGTTCTATAGTTCAAATGTGTTACGATAACTTTGATACAGTGTATAAGATCTAGACGCTTTTGACTTACCTTTTCTAAACAACATTATTTTTAACAAGACTCAGGGGTTCATAAAAAGTTGATTTCGGTAAAAACTCTAATAAGTAGTAATTTGTGATGATTTAAGGTAAATGCAAGTGTACGGAAAAAGAGTACTTACTTGTAAAAATGCAAAACCAAATATTTGATTATAAATCGTACCTACTAACTGTGATTTTATTTGTAATCTTGGTTATAATTATGGTTTTAAGTTATTTAAACTGTGAATGATGTAAAATCACTTTCTGATAGATACAAAGTAAAATATAAAAACTTGATTTCCTTAAAAATCGTTTTATTTGTGTCCTGTATTAAAAGAAAGCATTTTGTACGTGATAGTACTTTTTTCTTGAAACTTTTCGATAAAGTATAGGTGTGTGCGAATCGCATACTACTAATTCTTGAAGGGGTCGATTCGCACGCAATTTAAATACTTCCGTGCGAATCGCCTACTAAAAAAATATTTTTATTGAAAGGGGACGATTCGCACGATCGTTCGAATAATTTTCGTGCGAATCGACTACTAACCCTTATATTTGATTAATAAGTTCTAATATAGTACTCTATAGTCGCGTTTCAATATACCGGGGAGACGACTCCACCAGTCAAGTACACTACTGTTCCGTCTTCTACCCTCGGTACCGACAGATTTACTGCCGCCGAGCAGTACCGCGGCACTGTTCGTAAAACAACTCAATACGCGAAGAAACATCAATTAGTGTACACAAACTGTTCAGTTTATTGTCTCTAGCTTTCCACGAATTCTTCATTAAACAATGTTTAACGACGACGTATTAATCAACGCTGTGTATTTGTTTGCGCGCTCAATTATCGTAAATCGGCGTCGGATCAAACAGAAGCGGGTCGAGGCGGACACGGGCCGCGAGAACCACGGGTGCGGGACGTGTGTGGGACGGGTGCGGGACGGGTGCGGGACGAGCGCGGCACGGCTCTGAATTACGGGCACTCGTCTTTATACCGCCCGTTAAAGTTCTACGACGACTCTGGCCGCCGCCCGCACCCCGCGGCCGCGTCAGTCTCGCTCGCATCAGGGTCATCGATCAACAGGACTCACTTGTGCACCCTCCCGGCCGAGATGTAATCCTTAGGTCCAGACTTTGTTCAATATATTATTTCCTACCTGCAGTTAATAATGCTTTCTGGCCGGCTTCATAGCAAGGTAATTGAATCTGGCTGTGAGGTGAGTGACCGACCTTTAGGGCCGTTCCGCGCACGAGGCCGCCATGGGTGCGCTGCAGGTAACTGTCCACATGGCCACACTATTTACAACACAAGCTTTTTAATGCACGTTCTTATTTTACCGAGTTAGAGAAATAAGTGAATATGTACCTATATGAGCCTTAAAACGTCAGGAATTATTGAGACCTCATCATGAAATCATTCCCAAGTTTTCTCGTGAATAGCGAAAGTACACCGACATACCAGTTACGTCGATCTATCAGAGGTACTGACCGCGAGCGCGCGCTGACCGCACAACTCACAAGGCCGCACATTGTCGCAGCTTATTTATTAAATAGTCGTCCATTGTCCTGTGCCACTGCGCTCACTGCATTTACTGCATTGTCCTTTTTCCGCATTAAACTTCAAAAATAGCCGCATTGCGAACGCTGAGGTGACCATGGCTGGAATGGACAGGAAACTTTGTGGGTATTGAAAGGAGATTCTCAAAATATATGAGGCGGTTTTGTTCAGGAAACTAAAACTTTGATTACGGAAGGAAGATATAATCTATAATTATTAAATAGTAACGAAGTCAAAACTATAGAAATGTTTAAAAAGAAACATATAATTTCGCCATGTCTCTTGACTCTTAGTATTAGAAAGCTGTAATCTGGCATGGGTATACATATTAATCAAGTCGATAAAGTGATAAAATGAAATCATGAAAAAACTACCTTTATGCCATGGTTTATACTTGTTTATACCATGGTGTTGGAAAGGAAGTTAAAAAACTAACACAGCCAAGTAGGCTCTATAAGTTAACGAGTAATAATAATCAACCCACTTACATTTGCTATTGAAATGTATGGGAGAACATGTTTTTCAACTACAATGTTAAGTTTGTTCTTGGGATAAATTCATCCCAACTACGGAACCCTTCTTTGTACGTGGTCCGACATGTACTTGCCCGTTTTTTTTGTAATTTTTGTCCGTTTGTCTGGATGTATGTTCCGAATTGGCGCAAAAACTACTGAACTGATTTGGATGAAATTTGGCAGACAGATAGTTTACCTATAATCTAGATTAACACATAGGGCGCTTTCAATATCGATAGTACCTACGTTCCCGTGGGATATTTTCCGACATCCACGCGGTCTAAGCTGCGGGAAAAAGTATAAATAAATATCCCTTTACAATAAACTGGTGAGTTTAATTCTCAATTTTCAATATTATATTCTATTTTACACCTTATTTTATTCTGTGCATAATTTAGCGGCCCTAAGTGCTCCTACTGCCAGTTCACCTTAATAATTGAACAGGAAAAGGAAATAGTTACTAATGGA
Source organism: Xanthia togata (assembly GCA_963853775.1). Classification (NCBI taxonomy): domain Eukaryota; kingdom Metazoa; phylum Arthropoda; class Insecta; order Lepidoptera; family Noctuidae; genus Xanthia; species Xanthia togata. Next base: position 670,031 of record OY970802.1, on the reverse strand, counting down.
TTACATAATTATACTTTCTAAGTAGGTGATAAAAACGATTACGTAAATTACAAGGCCATTAAATAAATTATTTTCATGAACAATCTTAACGTAGGTAGGTACAATGCAATAAAGATTATAAAGTAGCGGAAAGTATTTCTGCTCTCGGCTAAAGTTGAGAGGCTTTCACGGTACCTCGCTAAGTGTATTTGACATTATTTTCTTCACTCAACAAGCTCAAAAACGTTTTCTATTTATGAACGCCAAAGTTATTAGTTCAAATGTCATTTTCTATCCGTTTGACAAGTAAAAGTGAAGAAGTTACAACAACCTAAACATTTGTTCATACATACATAATATTGGGTAACGCCAATTTCATAGGTGGGACCCCATTGTAATTTCTCATCTAACGTGATTCCTAGGAAAACCGTTTGATTAATAAATTCCAGATTTCTCCATTCAATATTATTTCACATTTGCCATACTTCTAACTAGGTAATTTAAATGTCATGCATTTGCTTTTTTTGTTTATTTAGTACTAAATTATTTACCATAAACCAATCTTGGACCTGAAGAATAGAGATTAAATTATTATCACGTCGTCAAGATTTTGTGAACGTCGGTTGACTTTGTAATAATGTAAACTAAAAAGAGGAATGGACCCAATATCGAACCTTGAGGAACGCCCATTGCCATTTCAGACCCTAATGAGTTTAAGCCATTTACTTAAATTTTAACCTTTCTATCTTTCAGGTATGATCTTAGTAAATCATCATCTGCCTAGCCTTTTCCCAACTACGTTGGGGTCAGCTTCCAGTCTAACCGGATGCAGCTGAATACCATGGTATGATCTTAGTAAATCAAGACCTGAATTCCTAATCTCATAGTGCTCCAGTTTCAGCAGAAGTTTCTCATTGTCTACGCAATCGAATGCCTTCGAGAGGTCGCAAAAGATTCCAAGGGCATGTTATGCTCCTTCCCAGGCATTAAAAATGTTCTTTATTAGGGTGACACCAGCGTCAGTGGTACAACGCCCTTTTGTGAAACCGTACTGTTATTCACGAAATATGGATTTTTTATTAAAGTGACGTAACATTTGATTGAGCATCAACTTTTTCAAACACCTTACTGAGAACTGGTAGAATTGACAGAGGCCTATAATTGTTAGGTTCTTTACTATCACCGGATTTGAACAATGGAACTACTTTACTGCGTTTCATCAGATCCGGAAAGACTCCTTGGTCTACACTGGTGTTAAATATGAAAGCTTAAAAGCGCAATGGTTTTGATGACAGATCTACAGACTTTTACAGACATTCCCCAGCGATCTTCTGTTGATTTCATTTTAAGATCTTTAATAGAATCATATCTCAGTGACAGAAAACAGATGGTAGAGTTAAAAAGAGTCTCAGAAACCACGGTCTCTTCAGTTCTGGTAGTTAAAGCTACCAGAACTGAAGAAACCGTTGTTTCTAAGGTTAGAAATATCCTTTCCGGTGTCCAGGGCAGTATTCTAGGCCCACCATTTTTTCTAATTTATATTTGTGTCATATGACCTTATTTGCTGATGATAGTACTATATTGTTTACCGGTAATGACAGATCTGATTTAATACTTGACTTATATAGCACCCTAACTATAATTATAAAATGGCTTGATGAAAATGACTTAAAAATAAACTTAGAAATAACAAAAATAATGGATTTTAAGCAGCGAGTTCAACCTGATGCTAATTTAAATATATGCTCAAACCAGCATAGAACAAATCGATGTATCCAAATTTCTGGGTCTCTATATTGATAGCTAAGTATATTTGAAGTCACATATTGAGCAAGTCTGCAAAAGACTTTAGTCAGGGCTCATAAGCTATTTACAGATTAAGGAACACTGTCAGTCAGTCGGCACTACTAACTGCATATCATGGATATGTTGCTCCAATCATACGCTACGGCATCACATTCTGGGGCAACTGTAGAAAAAGAGCTGCTTGCTTTTAGAGGCCAAAAAAGGTGTTTCAGATCGATGTGCAATATACACAAAGTAGATTCATGTAGACCATCATCATCTGCCTAGCCTTTTCCCAACTACGTTGGGGTCAGCTTCCAGTCTAACCGGATGCAGCTGAATACCAGTATTTTATATGGAGTGACTGCCTATCTGACCTCCACAACCCAGTAATTGAGTGATACGATACCCCTTGGTAAGACTGGTTGTCAGACTTTCAGGCTTCTGACGACCCGTAACGACTGTCAAAGATCCACGAATGACAGCCGGGACCAACGGCTTAACGTGCTTTCCGAGGCACGGAGGAGTCTCGGTACGTAAAGATGGTCACCCATCCACAGACCAAGCCCGGCAGGCGTAGCTTAACCTGACGGATCGACCCGTGCGGCAGTTATTACTTAGCCACGAGCTCCTCTAGATTCATGTAGACCACATTTCACAAATATAAAAATATTTACTCTCCCTTGTATAAACATATATGAAACTGTAATGTTCATAAAATCAAACCCAAACTTGTTTGAATTTTGCACTAGGGCCAGACACAAAGACAAGCTGCGCACCGTAGCCAATAAAACAAAGCTTTTGCACCAATGCGTTTTTTGTATGGGCCCACGTATCTTTAATAATCTTCCACCTTTTCTCAGAACTATGAGCGATATAAAACCAAAAAAAAAATACACGAATTATCGATAAGTAAACTCTATATGAGAATTCCTATATGAATATTGATACATTTAAGCGAATCCATTGAATGAATAATTTGTAATTTGACATAAATATTTAACTATTTCAATAATTTAATTTAATGTATTGCATGACAATTAGATGTATTATTTATTTTAACTGCATATTTACCGAACTTGTGTCATGAATTCTGTATGCCTTAATGGCGGGACATAGCAGACTTACCTTTATTTAGCAAAAAATCTTATAAATCTATGATCCACAATAAAATAATTTGATTTTGAATTTGAAAAGCTTTTATAAAAACCTGGGGGTTTGTATGCTGAAACCTAAAATCCAAAGGGCATGCCTTCACATTCTGTCTAAGTAAGGAGCTGAAAGCGCTGGTGAGGAATTTAAAGCATCAGTCGTTTTATGGGGAATATTAGCAAAAAAGTTTTCAAATTCCTGAGCTTCATCTGAGTTGATAGAACCCGATGCATGCAGTCTCTAAATTAAATTCAGTTTTTCGTTGTTTTTCCTACCTGTTTCATTATTTATTATTTGCCAAGTAGTTTTTATTTTATCATCAGTTGATTTTATTTTATTGCTAATACTCGTATAAGGAGCTTTAGCTATTTTGCACACACTTCAAAGTTTTTGAATATTTTGCAACATACTTATGAAAGTTTGTATTATAATGTTGCTTTAGGCCATAAAGTTCAAATAGAATTTCCCTGCTTTTACGAATACTTGGTTAGTCGCCCAATCACTGAATAAGAACTTTGTGTAAATACTTTTAATCTTTAGTGGAAAAGTGTCATTCAATTTCGTGTTTAATAGTGAAAAGAACTCGGCGTAGAACTCATTTGGGTCACCAATATTATTAAAACTGAACAAATAATTTACTTGCCAAATAATTATTTAACTTCTCTAATTTTTTACACGTCATTGGCCTAAACCTTATTTGTTTTTTTTGTAAAGGTATGTAGGTAGGAGGAAAATGTTATTGTTTGGCAACTTTGTTTGTGTAAGTAATCGGAACGAATGTGTAAGTAAATAAAGTGGAACAAACATGGAGTATTTTTGGATACCCCTGCGTATGGGGAATCATTTTTTTTTTTTATGAAAACACTATTTGAACCTCCTTGTATACCGTGAATTCCTGATATCGTAAGTAAGAATGGTATCCGTAGTGTTGGGCCTGTAAGTTGGAAGCCACACTTCCTCGCACTCGCGACGTCCTCTGTGCGCACAATGCGCTAGTCAGGCGGTTGTGGGGCGGCTGAGGCGTGAGTACAAGGGGAGGGGGCTACTGGAGATCCTTGCAGTGCAGGGGAGGGGGGTGGGAGGGGCAGGGGCACACAATAACCAGGTACAAATGATTCAGTACTTTCAAAGACCGATAGGTCCAACTCCACAATGCGCGTGCAATCTGCGACTGTTTCATATCTCGTGTTGTCATGTGAGCCTTCTGTACTTGTGCACTATGTGTTGTGCGCAGCTTGCCGGCTGTCGACAGGCTCCACTTGGCCCGCAACGCGACTATTTTCCACATTAACTGCTAACGGCTTTGTGTTTCTCTGAATACACTCGCACTATTTTCAAATAATAAGCTCTACACTTCATGTTTCATAGCTATTTTGAAGCAATTCAATTTATGTAAGTACCTACTCAAAACCTGTTGCATATAATTATTTACGAGTACCTACCTACTTTATCTATCATCTATGTGTGGGTCTATGTGTGGTCTAAAAACGACGGATAGCTGTATTCCGTATTTCAAAAAACTAAAGATATTGACACTGCCAGCAATGTATATAATGGAAACTGCATTGTTTGTAAAAAAAACCCGCATTTATTTGTCAGCTTATCGGCAGTCAGAAGAAATCCATTGCGTACTCAATATTGTAACAAACTATGTACCTAATGTTAAATGTAAAACAGCCTTAATGCGTAAAAGCCTTTTCGAAAACTCTCCAAAAATGTATAATAAAATACCGGATGCCATTAAAAATATGCCATTCATAAAATTCAAAAAGGCACTTAATAGCTTGCTTAGTGACAAATGTTACTACACACTGGATGATTTTTTAGATGATAGCTCAATATAATGCTTTGTTATTATATTATATGAAAAAAATAAAATGATGAATTAATTTGAGGTAGAAATGTATTATTAATATTGACATTTACAAATTTTTTGACACTTTCTATTATTCGACTTGTTTTTGACATTGTTAACTAAATAATTCTTCATTTAAATCTGACATCGTTAAATTTTTAAATAATATTATATAATTAATATGATTTATTTTGAACTTTTAATTATGCATGATTTTCAAACATATTTAAAAAAAAATAAAAAAATAGATAGATGCACACCATATTTGTACGCCTCCTGGCATAACATAGCGTTCTGTTCATCAAACTCAAGATCTGTATTTCTTTACCAGTGTTAACAAATAAAAGTGATTTGATTTGATTTATATGTTGTAATGTATCAATTGAAGTACCCATTCAGATAGTACATTAGCTTTAAGTAACGCTTTAACAATAGAATAGCAAGTCGCGTAGATGTGCTGGCCACGTGCGCTGCGTGTTCTGGGTGTAGCGGTCCGCCATGGAATGGTGTCACTTGAGCTTCACATCACACGCATGGCATTCGATGGCGTTCGGAGTTCGGGCGTCATGAAACATTCATGGTGTGATTATACGACAGAGACGTAATAATATCGCCTCCATGGAATTATGAACAGCCAACCATGATAAGAATGAAAACGATCTTTATGGATAATTCAGATCGGAATCAATTATTTCGAGTCTTATTGGTGATTCGCATGAATTTTCTGGAGTTCACCTACAAATAAATTAACTTCATGCGAAGCGCCTCAAGATAAAATTGTACTATTTAAAAGTATCGAATCGCCCGGTTCGGGTGATTAAATTCGTGCAAATCACCAATAAACCGGCAGTTCGGGGAGCAACACCTGCAAATTATAATGGCATTTAGTTTTAATTGACAGAAGAAAAGATACCCTACATGGATAACTTGTGGTATATCTTTTGTTGGAGAACCAAAATTAATAAATTAAAAAGTAACATCAAACCGATACACTACCATCTACCGTATCAGATGTAACCAACTGATCTCGATAACGTTATGTCTTGCGGCGCGTGGGCCACTCGTCTGAAATAAGGATCGTTTACACTCCGAGCTGCCAGCCGCGCGCTTCATGTAAACGGGGGGCACTAGCGACGATACGGAATGCATTCCCCTGACAGTCTGATATGTCGCTAACGACACTAATGCATCGCATGACAACTCGTTAACAACATATTACGAGCAGCTTATGTTGCGACTTGCGACATATTTCAAAAAGTATGAAGCAAGAAAATATTTCAGACAGAAATCAAGACATTGGTACAAAATGATCCGGGTAAAGCTGTCGTCGCATGCCATTACGAGTATAATTGTGTTGGTGTACATGTACAGGCATGCCACGGCTTTACCCGGACCAGTTTTGTACCAATGTCTTGATTTCTGTCTGAAATATTTTCTTGTTTCATACTTTTCAGAGCGTGATTTTTCAGTAAGCCGGTTTTAAATTCTGAACTTATTTTTAATTAAATAATTTTGGGGTTATAATTTCGTGGCAAAGTATTTGCCTTTTTCCAGCCGAGCCGTACGTAGCAGTCTCACTTTTGCTTGTTTGTAACAATTTAAACATATTTATTTACTTAGACAACATGATATCCTATACATATTTGTAATGTGCTCGGCTAGACCTCTCACTAGATTTTTTTTCATGATTTTATGTACTCTACAGGGCGCCTTATTCAATTTAATGTGTCATCACAACATGTGTGTCGGCGTATGCTCTCTACAATCTGTCCAAGAAACTTAATATTGATACATTAATGGTTGCATATCACGGTTTGGTGGTCTCTGTTCTAAGGTTTGGTGTATTATTCTGGGGTATTTGTTTCGAAAGGGAGTTTATATTTAAAGCCCAAAAACGGTGCATAAGATCCATTTCAATTTGAAGGTTACACATTAGTATGCACTACAGATGCACTAAGTCTAAATTACCATACAATCAATTATTGATACGTTATAAACTTCAAAGCTTGGAGTCAAGACGCAGCCTATTGATGGTCATGATGCTTCATGGTCTCTGTAATAACAGGTTTGATTGTCCAGATATCACCAATAACTTATGTTACGTTGTACCAAGAACTGTGATGCGTCGAGAGGCGCGCGTGCCTCGGCTGTTTCACACCGCAAGGTGCAGAACTCACGCTGGTGCACGGGCGCCTCTCCGACGCATTGTAGATACGTATAACACCCACTTCATCGACTTAGATATTTTCGCGCTTACACACTTTAAGTTTAAAAGGATGGCTATTGCATCTTTGAAATAGCCATCATAAACCTATAGGTATTTATTCTAAAATACCTACGAGACAGTACGAGTACTTTTTAATTTTCTGTAAAATCGACGCACGTATTAAAGTAACTATAATATACCATTATTTCGCGGACATTGGTGTGGGTTACACGTTTACCTAGTTTTTTAATTTATTCTGTCACTCGTTTACTGTAATGTGTAACTGTTTTATGCCCCAATAAAGTAAAATAAAAAAATAAAATAAAAATAGTTGCGTTCATTTTTTCAAGAAACACAAAATACTAACTTTTCCTAGTAGGTATATACATTCTCGAAGTAGCTATATTCGCTAAAACTAACGAGCATCTATTTCCTGCATTAAAAGATACGAGGATGCGAACTACTGCCATGAGATCAAAATATCAGTCTATTGTGTACTGGTAGATATAACACTGCTTTGCTTAAAAAAAAACATAATATGATATGGCACCTATTATGTATATTTAAAAAAAAATGCCAAATTGTATTAAGGATCAGCCCTAGTAAAATTCAAGAAACTCCTGTCGTCGTTGCTGACAGAGAAATGTTATTACTCTGTTACCGATTTTGTAAATGATGAATTGTAATATTTGTTTCAATTTACCTCAATTATTATGTAAATTATTTTAGACTTAGCTGATCCATGATCTCATTTTGAAATAATGTACAATCAGCCTAACTTCCGCATGCTCACCTTAAAGGTGATAATCGCATAGCACGACTCACGACTCGATCGCACAATGAACGAGTTTTGACCAATAGGATGCACAAAGCGTATTTTAGTGGTGTTCGTATTAGTATAATCATGTATAGAATGTGTGACACTCACACTAGGAGCGTACTATGCTCACTTGTTTCTGATAAGAGACGAGTTTTTAATGGGCACGGCCAGCGCGGCGTAAGCTCTTTGTTATTGAATTGAATGTTATTTTATTATTGACAAGAATTAATTTTAGTACTCATATCTTCTGTTTGTTTGGTTTACAAAATGTATTATTGGTATTGCAGTATTTACAAAAATAATTTGTAATACCTAACTAATAACAAATATGTCAAACTACAATTTATATGTATTAATCCATTTTAATATTTTCCTCTCTCTATCGGGTCTATAGATATAGGTTATTTATGAACACTTTCACTGCCTCTCCAATTTTCACCATATCCTATGTGATGCCGCATGCCGCAGCGACCGCACCATATTCCATTCACAATAAGATGAGACATTGAAACGAACTGTTTTACTACAGTCCGATCCACCGATTTTGACTTCTATTCCGTAGGCTTATGGATGGCATTAAAGGCAAAAAAGTGGTTACAATACCAACTGTTTACTGCAGCTGCCATTTGTCATGCCACCAAGGCAATAGCATTCAAAATCGATTGAACGGACATTTATGGTTTGTTTACTTTTTATCTCACGGCTCCCTGAATACGGTAGGTATAGGTGCGTTGACCGGCACTGCATGAAGGTATCAAATGTTTATATTGATTTTTTTTGTGTATAATCGACTTTATTAAAAGTAAATAACTATCTAAATTTCTATGTGTTTGTTTATACTTGGGCAATTTGGGAATACTTGGAAATTACAGTAATATTTGAACCAATACTCTGCGCAGTTCATACAATGCTATCAGAGCTTTTTGTTTATAGCTGCCGCAAGGCCGCAAGCCGCACAACTCTTGCAACTGCAATAAAAATAAGTTCATTATCTAAGTCCCATTGTTATTTAGTGGGAATGAGAGGACGGCCCATACGTTTTTTTATTACCTTAGGATTATCTCAAATGTTTTGCAGTTGTTCCTTGTATTTGGTTTAATACTTATAACTTTATGTTACTCGTTCATTACTCACACAAATGCATATTGTCTCTAATTGGGGGAAACTAGGAAGGGGTGTGGTTTGTCACTAGCTGCGCTCTCGCAGGAATATTTTCTTAAGTGAGTATGCTTATCTTTGTTTAATAGTACCTAGTTTCTAAATTATCTTTATGTTAACCACTATATTTTTGTATGCCAACAGGCAGAATGTACTGGGAATATATCTGAAACTAACACCATTATTGTAACACCATATAATTTTCTATACAAATAAAGAAATTGATTGATTGATTGATGGTCACATAACCTATAACCAGCGATGACCAGCGACAATCAAGACGCTTCCAACGATACCTCATTTATCAAATTATGATGAGTAGTTTAGAAGATTTGAGGGAACAGATGAACATACATACCCACCCACATACATACCAGACAAAATCATAACCCTCCGCCGTGGTCGGGTAAAAAGGATGATGTTCCTTTAAAATCTGTTCCACAGCCAGACTTCCAGAGACAAAGTTTTTAAAGATTGGGTACGTCACGGTTGGCGCAGTGGTGAAGCGTACGTCACAAATATTAGTATGACCTAAAGTAGTTGTTCCGGCTGTGGTGTGGTGTGTAAGTGAGTTTAAATGTTTGTAAACGCACCACCCACAATACAGGAGAATTTCCTAGTGGGGGGCAAAACAAGCGTGGCGTTTAAAAAAAAGACCTTTTTTTTAAAGTAAAGCTGTTCCAAACTGGAAGGTGACGATCCAATACCGCAAATGTTTGAGCTAAATACATGGTAAAGGTTATGCTCCTAACCTACTGAAAAGTTCAGCGTGGTTTAAGAATCTATAATGTACGTTATTCCAGATGGACATAGGCGTATTATCGTACATCTATAAAAAATAAGTAGTAAGCTTAACACTTTTGACTCCACCCTCTTTCCATAGAACTCATACGCCATGCCGCCATACATATTGAAAATGAACCCTCCGGGAGGGTTGCCGACATTACGTTTGCGCTAAAGTTAACCATTGCGAACGGTCGACGGCATTACGTTTAAAACCGTGTTTTAAAACACTGTTTAACGAAGTGAAATAGTGTGCTCATGGGGTCTTGTCGCTATACGAAGTTTCCAACCTTTTTAATTTTTTTTTGAATATTTGTAGCCGTGAAAAAATGTTTTTTAAATAAAAATGCTTCAATTTTAAAACCAACGCTTAAACTAATAAATCTTGTTAAATATACATCAGATTTTATTTCCACGGTTTATAATGCGGTTTTCGCTAAGAAAAACCTACATTTAAAATGAGCCTTCCGCGAGCTCCGCCGCATCCCATATACGTCTAGGTGAACCCTCCAGGAGGGCTCCCGACACTGAACGTGTTAATAATACTAATGAAATACTATCTTGAATTCTTGCAAGCCTTTTTGTTAGGCTACTGCTCAGAACTTGTACACAACGTGTCGTGAACAGAACGCCGTCTTCACTCGCGCGCCCCCGCGCGAAGCCGCGGCGGGTCGCTGCTACAAAATAAACTGAACAATCCAATCCTGAAACCTAGTTTCAGTCTGTCAACTGTCAATTAGAGGACAATGTAGGAATCCGTGCAAGTCGCCAGCGCCTACTAGCTCTGAGTGCGTTGACCACGTGAGCGGCACTGACTATCTCAACACGGTTACTTCAATCTAAATGATATCATTTAGCAACATGGTGCATCAGTGCGTCGTGTGTGTCCGCCCTAACACAAGGACGCATTCATTTAAATTGTTGTGGTGCAAAGGATCACTGCACATTCATTAAAATAAATGCTCAGAGTATATTTGTTAGTATTGCAGCTTGCAGCCCGTCCGACTGCCGGAGTACGACGGGTGTAATTTTGATATATTGACATAACATAGGTTGAATATTTAAGACAGTGTCGCTTATTATTGTAAAGTTTTTTTTTTTTTTTTATAAACTATGTGAGCCACTCGCTAGCTGTAAGCGATTCATTTAGATACCTATTTATTTGAACGTTATAGCAATAAACTGAAATAGAATCGTTCAAAGGAAACTGAATCTTATCGCAAGTCGTACCTAATCATAACTTTTAGGTACATCGAAATAGTTTATCTGGTAAAGCAATTATGTGTGTAATTCGTAAATAAATACTAACCCTAAGTTGTTATGTTAGTTGTACTAACCAGTGGATCAATGTTGTAAAATTAAATAAATATATTAATAATAATAAATGTGGGAAATTAGTTTCTCAAAATATCAGAATAATACTTACTTCAAACGAAAATAATCCTGGACGCGAACAACGCCAATAGCCGTTAAAAATACGGTTCACGAAAAAAATATGATGTCTGTGTAAATTGAAAAACGTCAGGGAAAGTTGTGGTTTGGTGTAATAGCCACACTCACTCACATAGGTATATTGCCGAATTGCACATGCCAACACGTGGCGATTACCTAGTCATCTTTACAATAACGGCTATACAGGTTGGAAGGTTCCTGTACAAGTAACAAAGGCTGCACGTGATAGTTCAGATGTTTCCTCGGAAGTACTCGTCCACTTGTGAGGAGCCAACGCGTGACGTCACGCACGCCTTCACCTGGGTGCGCGTGACAAGTTATTAATTACTTGATGTGACACGCACAACGTACGTTCTTAAGGTTTTGATGGAATTCTACACTATTGTCACAGTTTTACAATAACTTCAAAAGTGAACTTCAAAGTAATAGGCTAAAAATTAAAATTATGTATTGTGTTTGAAAATTCGTCATGTCTAAATGAAGTCTTTCAAATATCTTTTTTTTATTTTTAGTTTTTTTCATACTGCTAGCTGAACAAGAAGAACGAGAAGTAATGTTGTAGTACAAAATAATAAACGGCATTGTCCGTTTAATTGTGTAGTTCGGATCGGCCATAATTCCGGCATTGCATTGCCTCAACTTCGCGCAGGCGCATTGCGAATACTTGATGGTGCAATATACCTAGCCCAACACACACCCCGACGAGCGGTCATAGTATATGCGATTGTTAGAACATCATCAAAGTGCATTCCAGCGGACACAGGGCCGCCGGCCGCCTCGTGCGCGGGGCGGGGTCGCATGTGAACTGTATTAGTATTCTCTAGTATGATACACGTTGCACCTCGTTTACTAGCCAATAATATTAATTTGTTGTTATTATTTATTAATTTTAATAATAAGTTCTCGATTGCGTATCTCTCGTTCTCTCGTTCTCGTTCTCTGCGTATTGTAACGATGTATTAGTATTCTCACGATGCTTCATTATATTTAATTTCCGTCAGTTGTATACTTAAGTGACGGATATGTGACCGTTTCCTACGCTAATGTCAGTAAGCTGCACGTCGCGCGCCGTGACAAGACTGATCACCACTTTATTACGAATACAGCACACTGTCTCGATTTACGAGGGAATTATCTTGTAATATAAATTCTTTTTATTTGTGGATGTTTTCTTGCACGGGCGCTGGTATTAATCATAATTATTGTGGAGCAGTGTATGGCGGGGCGGGAAATAAATAGAGTGTTCGTGAGAGAATGCGCGCAGCGAGGAGGAAGTTAACGAGACGGAGCACGTACCAGCGACCGACGAGCGACGAGCGGCGGTAGCGGGGACTGCTACAGCGCAGTGAACACGAAGCGGCGGCAATTAGGGACACCGGCCATTACTAGGTGTAGACACGGGTCATTGGCAGACGCCATGGCGGCGGTGGTCTTAACAGAGCACAACAGTCTTAAACTATCAAGCCAAACTGATACACTCAAAATTGGGCAATTCATGATTACGTACAGCAGTAATGTATTTCTTCAAATACGATACAGTATTAAGATAACAGGAGGACCGGTGTAAAAGCTATAACTCTGAGAATGATTTGATTCCGTCAGACAGCTCGCGGCGGCTTTATTCAATCCCTCGATCTTCGGCTTTATTCAATCCCTCGATCCTCGAGTCTTGTAATTGAGCAGTTTCAAGAGTAAGATGTAGGACGTGTCACAGACTGTGCCGTTCACACGGCGCCTTCTTCTTTATCAAACTGATTCAATATTTTTCTGTTTATTTTTACGCTACGTATTCCATGAGTTAGCGGCAGAGAACTTGTCGTCAAAGGTCGCGTGATCTAAAATAGATGCGTCTGTATAAATAAATAATTCTTCAAAGTGTAAGTCAAGGGCGACGCAGCGCGTGCGCAGACGCGGGTCGTTGCGGATGATAAAGCTGAATACGTCTACCTACATTTTACGTTTCATTTAATGTTTTATTCGTTTATAGGATGATAGTAAATAATTTGCGATACAATGCATGATGGGTGACAATAAAGGAGCGTATAAAGGAGCTGCTGCTCATCAGCATGTGAAACGTTCATGTCGTGTATTGTAGTAGCGAAATATTACTACGCACGCATGTATTAGGTAGGTAGCTACGAATGTGCAGTACGCATCAGTTTTGACTAGTTGGAGACTTTCATTTTACCGATTTGCAATCAATTCGCCTTAATGGAGCCAACTACCACCTGGGCGGACAGCCCAATAACTAGAACAACGGCGTTCCAAGCATCGATCGGTTATCAGACTAACTTCGTATGTCGAGGGACCAAAGACACCGATGTGAGCCACCTTTCGGCCCTCTGCTGCTGGATGTCGCAGTGGAGGTCAACGCGGTAGTGCCGAGTGCGGGAAGCACACAAATAGCCGCGCGGCGATAAATAACGCGCCGCATTCCGCACGCGCGTGTGTCGCGGTGTCGCGCGCTCAAGTTTTATTTTATGAAACTTTTCTAACAACTCGTGAGCCGCGTATACAGCCGTAAAACTACTCTAGCATTTTGTTAATTATTTTCAATAATTTTCTCAAAACTTAAAATCTAAAATATTTTTCCCTTTATTCTCAAAAATATTTTTTCTTTTTGTCGTAGCACTTTCTCTCTCACCTATAATACGCAGAAAGAAAATTCACACTTGTAAGTAAATATGTATCGTAGGTATTCAGTGTAACTAAGTGTAGGTAAAACTTAATACTCATCTGTAAACTGAGACAGCTGGCTGCGCAGGTCGTATCGTGCTACGCCATTTCGTAGACATTCGGTAATCCAACACAAAAGTACCTAATTTTTGTTTCATAGGTCAACTTAGAACAAGTATGCGTGTAGTTACCATCCGACTGGCTCGTCGCCATTATTCTAGTACTGAAGAGCGAGTGTAACCCGACACGACGCGCTGGCGACGGCTACCTGTCCCGTGACGTCACCGCGCCTACCGCAACCATCACTGAACCGAATATATAGGCGTCGATAATACTTACAGTTTTATTTATTTTTATCGCCCATACAAATAGGTACCTACTCTGGCAAAATAATATCAGAGAAATAAAAACAACTTATGAAATGAATAGTTAACCAGCTCACTTCAGTTTTTTCGGATTTGGGAATGAAAGAAAACACAGTTATCAGACGGAAATGACTCCGTTACGTAACGCCTGCGTCCTTGGTGATTCGGGGTACAGCGCGCACCGTTTGAATATTTAAGCTCCGGAATGTGTTGTGCCGTGCTGCCTGTGCTCTCCGCCTGTTGGGACCATCCTGACGTCACGCCTACTACTATTAGCATTACACGCAATAGCCACATTTGGATCTTTCTTTATTCTTTTCAAACTAATAAACAGGAGTTGACAATCATGAACATCTTCATAATGCGAGAAGTAGGTATAATTATTGACAGTGAACATGCTAAACCACTAGTAACGCAAAGCCTGGGAAATTGTTGCCTACTGTTAAAAGAAAAAGACAAATAAATAAAATAAAATAAACTTAAAGGTCGCGTAATTTATGAGTAAAAAAAATGAGATCCAGGTTTTATCGTGCACTAACGTACAGGTACAACATTTTTGAGCATTCTTCTTTATGGCAAGTCCTAAAATGATAGCAGAGCAATTTTTTTTTTTTTTTTTTTGTAGTTCAACCTAATCCCAATAATGTTCAGACGAATTATAATATTAATACATTAGGATCACTTAAATCTATATTTATAGAACCAACCATACCGAATGACATTATTAATATAATAAACAATCTTACAATAATATATATAATTACAATAATAGTACTATTCACAGGCTGACATGTTGTCATAGTGACAAATTATTGTTTTTTGACACTAACAAGTTTGTTAGTGGTTTTAAGTTAACTCAGAGAACTTTATCTCTGTCTTGGGAATGTAGACATATGATTGCTATGTTAATAGCATATAATATTAACGAGGTTATAGCTAATATAACAAATTGTAGTATTAGTGACGAGTCTGTGTTGTCTAGTTATACTAACAACATAGTGATTAATAATTATGAGTCATCATGTTGTACGAAGGAGAATCCACCTATAATACCAACATCTTTGGAGGCCACCAGCAGCCAGATAGGGTATTCTCTTCCTGGTGGAATTCATACAGACTTTCTAGACTCTTCTGTTGTAGTTGTGGAGGTCACTCCGCATAACTTTTTAAACTAGTTAGTAAGACAACAGAAGTTACCCCTTCAAATAACCAATTATTATTAGAGAATAATAAAAAGGTATCTTCTGGCAATATAACACATAATAATAATAAAAAACCAAAGGGGGGGCAACATACTTTAAAATTATTCAATCAAAATATCCAAGGTTGCTCTTCCAAATTACTGGAAATAGAATTATTTTTAGAAAATACTAAGTTTGATGTTGTTTATATAACAGAACATTGGTTAAAAGATCATCAAGTAATGTCAATTAACTATGAAAATTATTGTGTAGTTAGCCATTTCAGCCGAAAACGTATGATACATGGAGGATCATTAATATTAGTAAAAAATTCTATTAAATCGAAAGAACGAAAAGACATAATCGGACTGTCTGTTGAACACACCATTGAATTGTCCTGTGTTGAGCTTGATAAGCATGTTATAGTATGTGTATACAGACCTCCAAGTTACCAGAATCTTTCTATGTTTGATTCTGTAATGGAAGATGTGCTAAAGAAACTAAATGCTAGTAGTAAATCAATAATCATATGTGGTGATTTTAATATTAATCTAATAGAAAATAACTCTAATACTGTCAGACTATTAAGTCTTTTCAGGTCATTTGACTTGTCAAATGTTTTTATTGAACCAACCCGAGTGACAGCTTCTTCTGGCACTTGTATAGATAATATTTTTTGTAACTGTGATTACTTACATAAACAAATTAAGTTGTCATCTGATCACAGTGGACAAACAGTTACATTTTGCTCCTACCTACCTTTACAAAAAATTCAAATAAGGTTTAGGTCAATTACATGTAAAAATCTAGATAAATTAAATAATGCTTTGGCAAGTAAATTATGTATTCAGAGTTTTAATAATATATGTGACCCAAATGAGTTCTACGCCGAGTTCTTTTCACTATTAAACAAACAATTTACTGACACTTTTCCACTAAAGACCAAAACAATTTACACAAAGTTCTTATTTAGTGATTGGGCGACTCCAGGTATTCGCAAAAGTAGGGAAAAACTTTTTGAACTTTATGGCCTAAAGCAACACATGAATAATACAAGCTTTCATCAGTATGTTGCAAAATATTCTAAAACTTTTAAAAGTGTGTGCAAAATAGCTAAAGCTCTTCACATTAGCAATAAAATAAAATCAGCTGATGATAAAATAAAAACTACCTGGCAAATAATAAATAATGAAACCGGTAGGAAAAAACAGCGTAATACTGAATTTAATTTAGAGACTGCTCATGGTCCCATCAACTCAGATGTAGAAATAGCTCAGGAATTTGAAAACTTTTTTGTTAATATTCCCCACAAAACCACTGAAGCTTTAAATTCCTCACCCGCGCTTTCTGCTGCCTTACTTAGAAATAATGTAAAGGCATGCGCCCTTTGGAGTTTAGGTTTCAGCATACAAACCCCCAGGCTGTTATAAAAGCTTTTAAAGATCTTAAAATTAAATCAACAGAAGATCTGTGGGGAATGTCTGTAAAAGTCTGTTGATCTGTCATCGAAACCATTGCGCCTTATTTAGCTTCATATTTAACACTAGTGTAGACCAAGGCGTCTTTCCGGATCTCATGAAACATAGTAAAGTAGTTCCTTTGTTCAAATCCGGTGATAGTAAGGAACCCAACAATTATAGGCCTGTGTCAATTCTGCCAGTTCTCAGTAAGGTGTTTGAAAAGTTGATTCTCAATCAAATGTTACGGCACTTTAATAAAAATTCCATCTTTCATGATCAACAGTACGGTTTCACCAAAGGGCGTTGTACCACTGACGCCGGTGTCGCCCTAATAAAGAACATTTTTAACGCCTGGGAAGAAGCACAAGATGCCATTGGAATTTTTTGCGACCTCTCGAAGGCTTTCGATTGCGTAGACCATGAGACACTTCTGCTGAAACTGGAGCACTATGGGATTAGGAATACAGCTCTTGATTTACTAAGATCATACCTGAAAGATAGAAAGGTTAAAGTTCAAGTCAACGGCACAAACTCATTAGGGTCTGAAATGGTAATGGGCGTTCCTCAAGGTTCGATATTGGGTCCATTCCTCTTTTTAGCTTATATAAATGATTTACCCCAATTATTTCAAAATCAACCAAAGATGGTGTTATTTGCAGATGACACATCATTGATATTTAAAATAAACCGACGGTCACAAAATCTTGACGACGTGAATAGCTGTATTGTTCAGGTCCAAGATTGGTTTACGGTAAATAATTTGGTACTAAATAATAAAAAAACAAAATGCATTAGATTTAAATTACCAAATGTTAGAAGCAGCGAATGTGACATCATATTGAATGGAGAAAAACTGGAATTTATTAATCAAACAGTTTTCCTAGGAATCACGCTAGACGAGAAATTACAATGGGGACCCCATATAACACCTCTCGCGGGGCGGCTAAGCTCGGCCGCTTATGCTGTTAGAAAGATAAGACAGTTAACAGATGTAGAAACCGCGCGTTTGGTCTATTTTAGTTACTTCCACAGTATTATGTCGTATGGCATTTTACTATGGGGTCGGGCTGCTGACATTGAATCCATTTTTATTTTACAAAAGAGAGCTGTCAGAGCCATTTATAATCTAAGTCGTCGCGAATCTCTCAGGGAACTATTTAAAAAGATTAATATTATAACGGTACCTTGCCAATTCATTTATGAAAATATTATGTATGTGAGAAAAAATCGACATCTTTTTAATAAAATAAGTGATAGACATAATTTTAATACTAGAAATAAAGATAAAATAGATCAACCATTTTTCAGACTATCTAAAGTAAATACATCTTTTATGGGGTACGGTGTTAAATGTTACAACAGAATACCTTGTGATATATTAGAATTAAATGAAAGAAAATTTAAAACTCAATTAAAAAGTACACTTTGTAAACAAGCATATTACAAATTAGAGGATCCAAGATAAAAATGCTTGGAAACATGCTGGTCCTGCTCCATAGGACAATTTAGAATCTAGACAAAATCAAACTGGTTGCCAATTTAATTGTACCTATAATATTATTTTTTTAAACATTAATTTTATATTCTGTGATTACTTGAACTCACACACTGACTTATTATTAGTAGTACTTGTTAAAATGTTAAGAATATCGTATAATTTTACAATGTTTGTAAATATGTGAGCACCATGCATCTATCATATAATTAATTTATGTCATTCCTTCATTTTTCATTCTTTTTACCTATCGTGGTATAGTAATCTTATTCTAGGTGCATCGTCTTCACATATAATTATATAATTAATGTATACAGAATATTGTGAAAATATTTTAAAAGAGTAACGGTGGAGTTTCTTGCCCATTCTTCTCCATACGAAAACGACCTTTTGGAATGGGCGACTAGAATCAATTATTATTATATCTTTTTTTTGTAAATGTTGACGTCCATAAGTGCCTTTTTTGTGCCTAAATGAAATAAATTATTTGACTTTGACTTTGACTTTACAAGCACCAATCAAATCAAACACAGGTTTGAATTACCTAGATCGGGCCGGTCGCTACCTAACATTGTAATTCCATACCATGATTACTTGCACCTGTTCTTAACATATTTTAGTTTTAGTTTATTTTTAAGCACTATAATTATTGTTTGGGAAATCATACTATTGACTAAGTGTACACTTTTTTGTAAACGTTTTATTCAATAAATATTATATTATTATTATTAATCGCACAGGCATATGGATATGATGATATTGACACAAGAGTAGTATCAGAATAAGAGGAACCCCTCGTATAGCACCTATATTAACATTATAAATAACTGTATTCAAGATGGTGTTTTTCCGCAAAAATTAATGGTTTTCATTATCAAGCCACTAAAACCAAATTTCAGCGTAATTGTGACATGTACAGACGCCAGCTGTTCAAACTACCCGAAACTGTCAAATTTTCCCAATCAACTTTGAACCTTATCAGTTTAGTAATAAAGTTGAAAATCTATTAAAGAAATTTGACAGATTGTAGCAGGTTGATGTGCTGGCGTCTGTACTTGACTTATATTTTTATTTTGTTAAATGCGACATTTTGATTACCTCAACAAGTTTGTATGCTTCTGGCGGGACGAAGTATGGACCAATATTTCTTTGTAAAACATCTGTATAATTGTTACCCTATGTTAACAAAATTTATAAATGAATTGAAAATGAAAAACTTTTTTATTTTATTTTACAATTTGCCCCCGTAAAGTGACCGCCATATTCAAAATTCATTTATTTACGTTACACGTCCGTGTTCAGGTCACAGAAGTTCATATGTTTACCAAATATCAACTAAATTGGTCCAGATTCGGAGCGAATTGGCTGTGATAGACGGACAGAAAGACAGACAGCCAGCCAAACAGACACACGGTTGATCCTATAAGGGTTCCGTTTTTTTTTCCTTTTGAGCTACGGAACCCTAAAAAGAAGGAGCATAGCCACCAGTTTGTAGTTTGTTCTACTTACTCACAACTTGTTCGGAAAACTTCATAGCAGTTCACAACGTTGTCGTCGGCAGACGTCACTGGTCCACACATCCCCGCGCGCCTGCGCCCCTGACCGCCTGGTTCCCTCGCGCGGCGGCTTCTCTTTAATATTTGGCTCAAACTTCCAACAAGTACCGGAAACTTTCGAGCCTTAAAACTTGGTTTAAAGATAAGCTTTCCAACTTACACTCTTGTGAAAAGCAATTCAGCCGTTTTATTGGCACGGACAAGAAGATACGTTAACTTTCAAGTCTTTTCGCAAATATTAGTGTGTAAACTTATCATGTGAAAGTACATGGGCGGGGAAGGGGCCGCATACAAGAACGGATTTAATCAGACATACCCGGCATAGTTTCCGCTCAATCGGCCTCTGTTTCAGCGGAACACAACGCTGTGTGTGGGACGACTGGACTATGTGACGTTCTGCTGAATTGCAGAAATTAAACTCTTGCATATCTTGGAAATATTGCAGAACTTGGTTATTGATGCGGAGGAGCTCGTGGCTAAGTAATAACTGCCGCACGGATCGATCCATCAGGTTAAGTTACGCTTGCCGGGGTTGGTCTGTGGATGGGTGACCATCTATACATACCGAGACTCCTCCATGCCTCGGAAAAGCCGTTGGTCCCGGCTGCCATTCGTGGATCTTTGATAGTCATTAAAATCTGACAACCAGTCTTACCAAGGGGTATCGTATTACCCAGTTACTGGGTTGTGGAGGTCAGATAGGCAGTCGCTCCATGTAAAATACTGGTATTCAGCTGCATCCGGTTAGACTGGAAGCCGACCCCAATATAGTTGGGAAAAGGCTAGGCAGATTGATTGGTTAATGATGCGGTGACTGAAATAGAAAACTGGGGGCCTATTACGAACTTTTAAAAAACCAGGCAAGTTCCAGGCAATTCATTTTACTGGCTGGATATATTTCGTATTATGACATCGGTAATTCTGACCGACTTCACGCTGGCTAGTTTGTCTGTGGCTGGCTTGAAATTCTCTGCCGTAACGTTCAGAAACACAAATAAATATTTACCGGTAAGTTACGGTTTTATTTAGATCACGTATTTTATGATAAAAATAATAAATATATCTTAATATAGTTACTAAAAGTAGATGAAAATATGAACGCAATGTTTATTATGCTATACAATTAATTTTTATTTAATTTTTCCGTGTTTGTAAATTGTAACGCGAGATAACTTTTCCGAACGTATTCCACTTGATGTTCAACGGGGAATTTGACAACTTCATTCTTGGACAATGTTTATTGTTGCAATTAATAAAATAATACTATTTTAGGGGCATGAGGAACAGGGTGTAAAGTTCACTCATCCACCATAGAAAAGGGAGGATCCTCCAACCAGACGGGTGTTATGTCTGGCGGGCCGACTGCCCGACTGTTGATTTCGGATAGTCTTATCTATGTCGTTCGCGCGGTAAACTCTAATTGCGCGATGCAGGATTTGTGTGACGTCATGTCTTTGATGCGTAGTTAGTATGTGGCGGTGTAACCGCTACATCACTCCCCTCCAGAGACCGGAGGTCGATAGTGGGCTGAGTCTTGTATCTTGCGATGCTTCACAGTGCCAGCTAAGGTTCCAGTGAGTCGGAACCGGGTGCCGCACAGTTCGCGGTGAGTCGGAACTGTCTGCGGTGATTGCGGCGGTTGTGGTGATTGAGGTGATTGCGGTGATTGAGGTGATAGCGGTGATTGCGCTGATTGAGATGATTGCTGTGATTCCCCAGTGAGTCGGGGTGATGAGGCTGAGGGTGATGACTAGGAATGCGCGTTCGCTGCATGCTGGTGGTCAGGATACCCGTTGAAGCCGAGGGTGCTGGCTGTCTGTGTGACTCGCCTCACGAAAGCTTGCGGGAGTGATGATGATGATGACGTCACGCTGAAGTAGTTGCACGAAGGCTGCGTTGACGTTCATACTCGGGGTCACCAATTTAGAGGCACAGGGTGTAAAGTTCACTCATCCACCATAGAAAAGGGAGGATCCTCCAACCAGACGGGTGTTGTGTCTGGCGGGCCGACTGCCCGACTGTTGATTTCGGATAGTCTTATCTATGTCGTTCGCGCGGTAAACTCTAATTGCGCGATGCAGGATTTGTGTGACGTCATGTCTTTGATGCGTAGTTAGTATGTGGCGGTGTAACCGCTACACTATCGTATTGTTTGTATAATACTCTCTATAAAAAGTACCACGAAAGTTATGCTGATAGTTTTCTTAGATTACCGCGGTGTAGTGCACAACGATTTTTTTCCAGAGGGATAAACAGTGATCATAGAGTATTATTTAGGCATTATGAGGCGTTTGCGAGAGAATATCCGCTGAAAACGGCCCAGATTTGTGGAACGACAATTCCTAGATTTTGCACCATGCTGATGCACCATCACACAAAGCCATCATTGTGCAAGAGTTCTTAGCCAAAAATTCAGCAAATGTCATCGACCAAGCGCCGTATTCACATGATATGGCTCCGTCTGACTTTTTCCTTTTCCCGAGGCTAAAATTACCTCTTCGAGGAAGACGTTTCGAGTCAATTGAAGCTATAAAAGAAAATTCGCTGAAGGAGTTTTAGACCATACCTCAATCAGCTTACCAAAAATGTATGGAGGACTGGGTCAAGCGCTGGCGTAGCTGTATTGCAAGCGAAAGTACTTAATGGTTTTATTGAACAATTCCCAGTACTTTTTACACAGAATGTATTATGTCCCTTCGCAAGTAAGTAGGTACCTACTAGTTTCAGAGTATAATCAAAAATATGGATAATTAATGGATATGGTGGTGTGGTGTTTTTGAGTGTTTTTACTAAATATCCAGTTTTCAACATGTTATATTTACCTATAACCGTAGCCGCGAGGCACACATTCCTGCTGGTATCATTCAACGCAGTTTTACACTTTTTATTTTGTATTCTTTCCTTTTATCTTATTATTTTTTTTCTCTTTCTACTTGTGTGCCTTTTAGTCTGTGCCAAATAAATGTATTTTCTTTCTTTCTTTCTATCATGGTAATATTTTGTAATTATCATGGTGCACCATTTATTAGGCTGTTGAAATTATTATAGTTCAATGAATGAGAGTTATCGCCCTCGGCGGAGCCTAACTTATGTTTAGTTTGAAACATTGTAGTTTTTCAATTTTACCGTTATTTTGGTATTTTGATCAGAAGTGCCACTTTCCGGAGTTTCCAGAAACTCGAACGGTACATATTCGTCAGACGTGATATTTTCTCTGAATAATTTCGCCAAAAATATCCAAAACCATTCAATAAAAGCTCCTATGAAGTAACGGAGATTGACTGGATTGTGAGGTTACTTATTATCAGTTTTAATATGTCAAGAAATGTCAAACGAACGTTCATAATACGGTATTTCCAGCCAATAGTCGGGCAGAAGCCGGCCAGGGTGTCACGTGACCACTGACTGGCTTGTTTGACGAGTTCATAATACGAAATTGCAAGGCAGTTCTGTTTACGCCGTAAACTGCCCCTATTATGAACTCTTATTTCCAATAAGAGTTCATAATAGGGCCCCTGTACCTGAAGAAGAGATGTATGAGAGCTTTTCTGATCACTTTACAGAACACTTATACAAGTAGTAAATATTTGATGTAAGTATTGAGCTATCAGTTCAAAGTGTTCAGTTATAGATATGCTTTCACTGGTATTATGTTTTCAGTTTGTGAGTGTGGTAGAAAGGTGAGGCATTGTACCAGCCCGCGAGGGTCTGCGGTCAGACTATCGACTTTCTCGCGCCCACGGGCTGCCGATGCAGATAATGCTCTCATAATACGATTTAAATACAATTAGGGATCTTATTTCTTCCATTTTAAGATCCAAACCCACTATCAGGGAAAGTGTTAAACTCAAAAATATCATAGTCGTGAATATAAGCATAGCATTTTACAGTCTTTCGGTTTAACTATCTATCGCTTCTAATCACAATGCCAAATTTCCTGGTTTTTATCAACATCAGCTCACAAATACAACGTTTTCATTAAATAGCTATGGTTACGATACAAATTTCTGGATCGCTCAAGGTACCGTTTTGAACAGTTGCAGGAATGCACTACGTGCGTGCATGCGTTAGCATTTCACTTTCATAATTGTGTGAAACTTTAAATAAATCTGCTGTTAACCAGACAACGCTAAGTTGCATAAGTAAAATTACACAATTGCAGCTGACTCTATTTCCGTCGCCTGCGCACTTCGTTTACAAAAACAAGCAGTGGGTGTAATAGTGAACTAATGAGTGGCACTAATTGCAAGCGGCGCGCGACCGTTCAGCAGCTGCGCCAGCGCAGCGTCGCGCAAACATTCATATGCCTTCTCGACCTAAAGTATTTATGTAGCTCCTAAAATCTCTTAAGGTGAATCCGCAGTTGTAGCCGTAGTTGTAGCCGCAGTTGTAGCCGCAGTTGTAGCAGCAGTTGTAGCTGCAGTTGTAGCTGCAGTTGTAGCTGCAGTTGTAGCAGCAGTTGTAGCTGCAGTTGTAGCTGCAGTTGTAGCAGCAGTTGTAGCTGCAGTTGTAGCTGCAGTTGTAGCTGCAGTTGTAGCTGCAGTTGTAGCTGCAGTTGTAGCTGCAGTTGTAGCCGCAGTTGTAGCAGCAGTTGTAGCTGCAGTTGTAGCTGCAGTTGTAGCTGCAGTTGTAGCAGCAGTTGTAGCTGCAGTTGTAGCTGCAGTTGTAGCTGCAGTTGTAGCTGCAGTTGTAGCTGCAGTTGTAGCAGCAGTTGTAGCTGCAGTTGTAGCAGCAGTTGTAGCTGCAGTTGTAGCTGCAGTTGTAGCCGCAGTTGTAGCCGCAGTTGTAGCAGCAGTTGTAGCCGCAGTTGTAGCTGCAGTTGTAGCAGCAGTTGTAGCTGCAGTTGTAGCTGCAGTTGTAGCAGCAGTTGTAGCTGCAGTTGTAGCAGCAGTTGTAGCAGCAGTTGTAGCTGCAGTTGTAGCTGCAGTTGTAGCCGCAGTTGTAGCCGCAGTTGTAGCAGCAGTTGTAGCCGCAGTTGTAGCCGCGAAATTAAAATTTTCTTATGTTTTTTGCAATTTTCAAGTCAGTGTCAGGTTGTATCTTTTCCATAAGTTTGTTCTTATGGAACAAATCTAACTTAGAGAGATGTATTATGATTCCAATGATTATAATTCTGTAAATACATATTGGTTACGGTCGCGAATCATATTTTGATCAAGACACAACCTGATACTGACCTAAAAATGGCAAAAAACGAAAGAAAATTTGAATTTTGCAAGCTACAACTGTGGAACTGGCGGCTCTGAACATGAGGCGAGTCGCTGCGCAGTACCGAATTCATGGGTCAGCAGGGGCGAGGGGTACTGCCCAGCGAGTAGCGCACTTCCGAGCCGCCATTAAGTTTGAATCGAACTGTAGATAGATAGAATATTCTTTATTGTACACCATAAAAATACCTAGTAGTGAAGTGATTACGGTATTAAGTAATCATTACGGCGATCGCTTTCTACCTTCCGGCAAGTTATTAGCGTCGTGAAATGTATCGGGTGACGTCACCGCGCATCCTTGCATCATTAGACGCGACATCATGAACGATCCCTCGCTCGTTAGGCACTGACTCACTCTCTGGTATCGTAACGACTCGTGTACGTGTGGCCACTGTGTGTGTATATGTCAACACTCAACATGTTCTTATTGCACTGCTGAGGAGCTGCTAGCACAGTCGCGTGTCTGTCGACAGCGAGTACTCGTACCACTGAAATAGTTTCGCTATTCGTTTGTTTAATGCTTTTCTTTTCCATCGTCCCGGAAGCAACATTGTACACATAAATATTAGTATAGCTGCCTACCCTCTTCTGAGACTCCCGTTTATATTTATGATAATGATGATGATGTGATGTTTTCCGATGTTTGAGATTAATTTCCATTTCTAGCTTCTACAACACAGACCGGTGTGAATCTCGCACAGTTCACTCAGCACGTTGCAATATAAACCACTTAAGTCGCCTACAAACAAGCAGCGCCTGTGACGGCAAGCTCGCTCGCTGAGACTTCATAAGTGTTGGAGAGCAGACAATCACGTGGCAAATAAAGGCGAGCGTCTAATGAGAGCCGCTGGTGCAGTGTGCAGGCTGCACGACTAACTACGGAAACGGATATTGCGGCGAAGAGTGCAAGAGGGGGCGCGACGTGATTGGGGGTGGCTCTTATTATACCGTGATGCAGGCAGCACTACATATACCTACCCGGAGTTCAGCCGTGCATAGGTCCAGTAAGCCAGAATTAGTGAATAATTTACTTATTGCTACCGATGCAGATATATAATATGAAATTCTGTTGCCCTCGACTTCGTCCGCGTGGTCGTGGTGGTATTTCAGTCAACAGAAAATGCCTATCACACTAAGCATATTTTTTAAAGACACCAATTGAAAAAAAAAAGATTTTGTTATTTTTGTAAAACCTCTCTGTACACCACATTTTTTGTTTTATTTTCAGGGTGCAGTATATACGAGTATAAACTATCAGGTGAACTTACTCTAGAACAGGCCACTACAACTGACCGTGAGAGAAGCAATCGTTTCTTAGATCTATCGATGATGAATGTGGGATAAATGTATAAAGTATAGTCTGGAATTTGGTATTTAATATGGTGATATGTGAATACCAGGTTCACCGTACTATAAGATACTTTTTACAACGGAAAAGCGTGACGGAGGTAACCGGGGAAAAAAAAGAACTATAATTTGATTAAACTACTTACCTACATTATTGTAAAAAAAAAATATAAAAACCTATCTTCGTTTTTAATTTAGTAGTATTTTCAGTTTGTTGTATTATAAATTTATAAGTCATCAATAAATGTTTGTTGAACACATAGGGTTGCGAAAGCGATTATATTCCCTTAACATACCTATGTCTAACCCTAGGATGCGATTTGATCCTCCTTGCCAAATTTAATCGAAATCCGTTCAGTGGTTTAGGCGTGAAAAGGGAACATACCTACAAATATTCTTATACTCAAACCTCAGTTGGCCCGATATAGTTTTTTGACCCTAGGAAATAGGATCGACTGGCATCAAAAAGCTTTTGTGAAAATTGACCATTTTATTGCTGACTGTATTTTTTTTTTCAAAATCTGTGAATGCAGATCAACATGTTTCAAAAGTTAAGGACAGTCTCCTAAGACTGTTTTCTTGGAGCGACAACGGTTAATGTACGTGCCCTTACTGCCCTATCTCAAAATCCACCCTGAACATGTTGTGATTGACTGCTTAGATCCATAAAGCTATAGCTTGATGATTATCTTTTAAAAGGTTAAATCCGTAACCATCTACAATATTCTAACCTTTTGGCTAGCCTCTTTACAATTTGCGGTAAACTATAGAAGAATACGAACATAATACAATATTGCCCATCTCCCATAGCATATAGCGAAATAATATTTTTTGAAAAGTCTATTGTAATGTTTCTATTATTTGACTTATAGGTTATTTATACCAATTTTCAAGGTAATCAAGCCGCATACTAAAATCTTCCGCTGTAAAAATACCCCTTGTCACCCCGTTAGGGGTAAATTTTCAAAAAACCTTGACATTAGTTTTTATTTATTTTCAGTTTTTAGTATAAATACTGAGTTTCCAGTTAAACAGACCGCGCGTTAAAATTCTTCCATACAAACGTTGACACCCCTCCATCCTCCTTTAGGGGTTAGTTTAGAAAAACTAAAAATTACAAAGTTTAAAATTTCCATACATAAGTATTCGTACCAAGTTTCAAGTTTATTAACTCAAGGAATAAGATTTTTCATACAAATAAAATCCCCCCTTTTCTCCCCCTTAAAGGTCGAGTTTCCAAAAATCCGTTCTTAGCGGACGTCTACTAACTATAATATCTTTATACGTCAAGCGGTTTTCGATATTTCGTGATGAATGAGTGAGTGAGTTTTTTTTTTTTTTATAACTATGGCATCTCGCAGGTATACCACTAAGGTATTTACTGCTCAACCGAACAATCCTGTGGCTGCCTTAAGCACTACACTCAAAGCCTCCAGCCAGGAGCAAAACTATTCTAAATTAAAATTAGGCGAACGCTCGCTAAGGGTACCCCCTGTGGGGTACGAACCTCGGCTTAGAGCGTCGCTGAGGGGAGGACAGCAAGATGGGACAGGCTGGATCAAGGATGTATCATTATTATTATACGGGGAAATTAAAGCTACGCGCTCAGCTGCGGCGCGGGCTGGCGCTTCATCGGACAAGAGTGAGTGAGTGACCTTTCGCTTTTATATATACAGGGTGGAAGGGACATCGACGTGAAAACTGATACCATGGATTCAGTACATGATTCTGAACCCCCCTGCGTAAAAATATTTCGTCAGTTATTTAAAAAAAAAACAGCTGTTTCATAGAAAAGTTCAATACCTACGCGGTCAAAATGTATGGAACAGCTGATTTTTTTTAAAATAACCGACGAAAAATTTACGCTTAAAGGTACGGCGATGCCGCTTGTTTTTGCTCGACTTGGCGGGGGCACTGCCGTGCCCCTAGATGATCAATCGTTGAATTTGTTAGCTAACCACATATTGCAATACAACTCATAAAAAAACATTGTAATGTGTAGTACCTACTTAGATTATGTCAATAAGTACGAGTAGATTATGTCAACCTTCGATCAATAATAGAAGATGTCAACATACCTCATATAACCTGTCAGTACGAGTAGGTAAGCTAATTGTGGAGATAGAACATAATCATTGTCTTGAGTTAATCACAGCGAACAACTATTCTTATCGTTTAAGTAGTCGTTGATAGAATAGTATGCCTTTTTGAACAAAGGTTGGATTTTACTTTAGCTTTAAATGCATTTAAAGGCAAATCTAGCAAAGAAAAGGGTAGCTTGTTATAAAGGGTTATACCAAGCCCAACAAATGAGTTATAAACCTTATGAAGCCGGTGAAATGGAGCACGTAATTTGTCCTTATTTCTGGTGTTCATATTTGTGAATATCATTGTTTACTTTTTAGTAAGTATAGGAAGTGTATTTTTTATGTTTTTTTTTTTTTTAATAAGTCTTTTTAGTTTTATCGTGGAGCAGTCTTATAACATAAGAACAAAGGTTTAAGCGTGGGAGATTCCCTAAAAAAAATTGGTCATGAACCGAATCGCGCTTGAATAAACAACTTTCCTTTGGTAAAGAAGTTTTCTTAAAGGGCGTTCCCTTCATTCATTCGGGCATTCGGTTCATGACTCGCGAGCCCCGCGACCTCCTCAACACAAGCACTAATACGGTACGAGTCGATGAATTATTGACCACAACTTTTTACTACATGCACTAGTTCACCTTATCTATCATAAGTAGGTTGAAAGGTTGAACAGCCTTGCATGGTCTCACATTGCTCACCGTATTAGTGACGAGTGTGTTGTCTAGTTGTACTAACAACATAGTGATAAATGATTTATGAATCATCATGTTGTACGAAGAAGGATCCACCTATAATACCAACATCCTTGGACGCCAATACCAGTCAGATAGGATATTCTCTTCCTGTTAGAACTTATACGGGCATTCTAGACTATGCAGTTGTAGCTATGGAGGTCACTCCGGATAATTCTTTAACTAGTTCAAAATAATATAGTAAAATAACAGAAGTTAGCCCTTCACATAAACAAATTATGATTAGAGAATAATGAAAAGGTATCTCTGGTAAGGTATTCTGGCAATAGTACACACATTATAATAAAACACCAAAGAGAGTGCAACATACTTTAAAAATATTCAATCAAAATATCCAAGGTTGCTCTTCCATAACATGCTAGACCACATGTTGTCACATTTGAATTCAAATGGGATTTAACATACTCACCAGTTTGGTTTCACGAAAGGTAGGTCGACGACTGACGCAGGAGTAAAACTCATCAGTCAGATTTTGGAATCCTGGGAGAAGTCCCAGGATGCAATTGGCATTTTCTGTGACCTCTCAAAAGCGTTTGACTGCGTTGTCCATAAAGCGCTGATCTGTAAATTACACCACTACGGAATTCGTGGTCAAGCTGCTGATCTTGTCCTTTGCTATCTATCAAACAGGCAGCAAAAATTAAACGTCCTCGGGGTCTCTAATTAATTTGAGCGTAACACAAGGATCAGTTCTTGGCCCTTTCCTATTTCTAGTTTATATTAATGACCTTCCTTATATGGTGGCTAACTTATCAGATAGAATACTTTAAGCTGATGACACTTCTCTTATTTTTAAAATAGATAGAAAAGATACGGATGTCATACATGTCAACAATTGTCTAGCAGTTCTTTCGAAATGTTTCGCAGCAATAATCTTTTACATAATGCGAACAAAACTAAATGTCTTAAGTTCGAATTACCAAATGTACCTTAGGCAGATCTAAATGTAAAACTTGATGGCAAGAAACGATGGCGAAAAAGAAGAATTACGGAAACTGTATATCTAGGAATTACTTTAGATTTCAGATTGCAATGGGGCGCCCACATTAGAGCTCTTTCAGGTAGATTAAGTTCAGCTGCAAATGAGTAAGAAAAAAAAGGCAGTTGACTGATGTAGTCACATACTTTGTTTATTTCCACAGTGTGTAGTATGTCTTATGGCGTTCTGTTGTGGGGATCGGCAGCTGTCGTAGATTCAATTTTCATTTTACAAAAGAGGGCAATTTGCGCGATCTATAAAATGGGTCCTCGTGATTCCTTAGAAATAAACTCAAAGAAATTGATATATATTACTAACTAGGCTAAGTTAGTATATCAATTTCTTTGAATTTATTTATCTTTATATCTTAGAAAGTATTTTTTATGTTCGCAAAAACTTATGACTTTTCGAATAAAGAAGCGATTTCCATAATAAACGTATTAAACATGAAACACTAAAACTAGTAAGTCATTTCTTACGTATAAACAGTATTCGCATTTATAACAAGTTGCCAAAGTCGGTTACAGAAGCGATGGAAAGTTTAAAATCCACATCAAACGTATCCTTATACTAGGAAGTTTGGCAATAATTCCTTCTGCACATGAGGCTTTCCTGGTACCTCATTAACGGCATAATTATGTAAATTTCTATTTAACTGCTCCCAAATTAAGGTGATAATTTTATTTTTCTTTTTTTTCTTTTACATACTTCCATAACATAATCGTTTCATTATTTGACATTATATACTATATTTTTTATAAATTAGATTTGTTACAGCTGTAGTGGCAATCATGTCATTTGGTTTAAAAAGGTCTTTATTTTTATTATATTATTTATCTTATAAATATTCTTTTCTTTTAGATTTTCTGAACGTGAGAACATTGTAGGCTTAACAAACTGTAGATCTGTTGACCATTTTCTATCTTGCTAAGTACCTGGTACTTGTTGATAGGTCTACACTGTCCTCTCATACCTATTAACACTTTAATTTGAAAACATTGTTAAAACCATTTACTTTTAAAAGAGTAAACGTGCAGTTTCGCCTCTTCTTCATAGGAAACGACCGATTGGAACCGTGCATCTAGTTTCTGACATATCGTAAATGCCCTTGTAGGTTTATGTGAAATAAAATAATTTGAATTGACCATAAAAACAGTTTTTTTTAAATTGAATAATATATTTTAACATAACATAACATCACGCCTTGTTTCCCTGAAGGGTTGGGCAGAGGTGTACCTATAGTACAGCCACATTTCGCCAGTTATGTTTAAGTCGGGGCGAGCCTATTGCCATCAACCGGGCACAAATCCAGACTCAGGGCTGCTACTGAGAAATTCCTGATGAAAAAACCCAATAACACTTTGCCCAACCTGGGAATCGAACCTAGGACCTCAAGTTTAGCAGTAGCGCTTGCGACCACTAGACCAACGAGGCAGATAAAAATATTTTTATTTATTGAAAATCACAAATGCCTCATTTTAATATAATGTTCAATGAACATTTTACCCTCCCGTAAAGGAGATTGTCAGTTTTACAAAAGGTGCTAGTCCAAGTGTGTTGCAGATATGAATTGTACCTTAAATTACAGGTCTCAACCAGTACAACATTCTATTATTACGGAACAAAAAAAAAATATCCCGGATGCATTGACATTTTTATACGTGTATTAATTTTTTTTTAATGGTTAAACCTCTCGTGATAATTTCGAGTTCTGTTCGTACTGCAGAAGAGAGACCAGCTATTGCCATATGTGACGGCATAACGGCACCTTTACGTGCAAAAGACCTCCAATTTTTTATTTCAGAATAAGTCATACAGCCTTCATAAGTTCCGCAATCTCCTCACGCCCTTTATAATGGTTGCTTGCGACGGACATATTTTATTGCGACGTAACTGGGCCGCATGCTGCCACAAAGTCAGATGCTACGAAAGTCAACGAAATAACCAGCAATCAAAAACAGTTTGGTTGCTGGTTCGAGAAGTGGTGATGTGTTTGTATTGGACTGAGTTTTCAGAGATAGCGTATCTGGTTTGGAATCACTGGGATATGTGACTGCTATGGCAGAGTGCAGGCAAAGGGGAGCTAAACAATTAACGACGCGCGACGCTCCAAGCTAATTAAACAAGAATGGTGACGATTTGTAGGTAGCCTGTTGAAGTAGTGAAAGTTATTCAGTCAGGAGTATTTTAATGTTGCAATGTCACACATGTTCGTGGATTTTAAAAATGCAGCCGCCTTGATAAATACTTCTCACGCGGTGCTGGTTGATGACCGGTATGCAGCAGCTGTTGCCGATATAATTACCTAATAGTCACGTTAATACCCCTAATAACTGAGCAGATCATGATCATCATCACCATCAGCCTACAGCAGCCCACGGCTGCACATGCACGCCATTCAGCTCGATTCTCGGCAACTCGCATCCAGCTGCTACCAGCCACCTTGCGAAGATGGCCATTCCACCTAGCCTGAGGACGTCCTACCTTACGTTTGCCGATTCACTGTCTCCACTCAAGAAAACGTCTACCCCAACAGTCATTGGTTCTTCGGCTAATATGGCCGGCCCATTGCCACTTCAGCTTGCTTATTCTGTGAGCAATGTCGACAACTTTGGCTCTCTGCTGAATTACCTCATTCCGGATTCTATCCCTCAGAGATATCCCAAGCATAGCTCGTTCCATAGCTCGCTGAGTGACCTTGAATTTATGAACCAGTCGTACCGTGAGTGTCCACGTTTCGGCTCCGTAAGTCATAGCAGGCAGGTCGCACTGATTGAAGACTTTAGGCTTTAGGTTC
Source organism: Xanthia togata (assembly GCA_963853775.1). Taxonomy (NCBI): domain Eukaryota; kingdom Metazoa; phylum Arthropoda; class Insecta; order Lepidoptera; family Noctuidae; genus Xanthia; species Xanthia togata. The sequence continues at coordinate 636,942 of OY970802.1, read as the reverse complement.
TGCGGTATACGCGATGATAAGACACAATTTATTTTTCACCAATTCCCAAAATAAATTATCGTACGTTAGACAGATAATGATTTATCGTACATCGTACCATTGGCCACCCCAATTATTGTATGATGAGTAACTTTGTAAACTATACCTAACTACTTCCAAGTAGCTCGCAGCTAGGCAGGCTACTTAGTATTAGCGCAAGGTGCGTTACGTCACAAGCAAGTTTGATACCAGTTCACAATGTGTCGGTTTCTCATGGATACATTATAAACTCCCGCGAAATAATGCGTTATATTGTCGATGGTTAGCTGCAGTTCACAATTTTTCGACAGTTTATAATCTAACGGAATTAATTCCGATAGATTATAAACAAACGAAGTTCATAATATTATTCGGTGACATTTACAAAAGATCGTGGATAAGATTGATCACTACGAATTATTTTTAAGAAAGGTTTTTTGCCATTTGAGATACTTCTAATACTCTAACCTCAGCTAGTCTCCTAGTTTTTTAATAATTATTAGAAACAGGATCGCATGGCATACAAAAAGTTTTAGTGTAAATGGCCAATTTTCTTGCTGACTGTATTTTTTTTTTACAAAATCTGTAATTGCGGGTCAAAATGTTTAAAAAAGTAAAGGAGAGTCTTTGAATGCTTTCCTCTCGCTAGAACGGTTAGGGTGCCTGCCCTTACGACTCGTCTGAATATCCAGCCTGTATATTATTATTTCTCATACTTGCCGGTCAGATTTTGATGCTTTTGCACAAGGGTTAAGATAAGGTATCCCTACACAAACATCAAAACCATATCGCTGTTGGTCCATAGACTACTTATGAACAGTCTCCTTCAAAAAGCTGTCGCCCTTCTATTCTTTTATTAATTTTATAAGTTCCATCTTTTTATTATTTTTTTCGCTCAAATCCATCTGATTCTTATTCCCATCCGCATAAACAGACCTCAAAATTACGAGAATTTATCTGTGTTGAATTCTGTAATGGAAGATGTGATAAAGAAACTTAGTTCTAGTAGTAAGTCAATAATCATATGTGGCGAGTTATAAACTTATTAGAAAATAACACGAAATCACATCAGATTATTAAGTCTTTTTAGATCATTAGATTTGTCTTTCTAATTGAACCAACCCGCGTGACTGATTCTTTTGCCACTTGTATAGAACTGTATGGCCTAAAGCAACATAAAGCGTTCATCAGTATGATGCAAAATATTCTAAAACTTTTAAAAGTGTGTGCAAAATAACTAAAGCTCTTTATATAAGACTAGCTGTTGCCCGCGACTTCGTCCGCGTGGTTATATAGTGGTAATAGTAAAGATTTTAAATGGGGGTTTTCGAAAATGTAATCTATAGTTTTACAGAAAACGATGGTGAATGTGGGATAAACAAACATGTAGGTATAAAATATAGTTTGGAATTTGGTATTTAATATGGTGATATGTGAATACCAGGTTCACTGTACTATAACATACCTTTTACCACGGAAAAGCGTGACGGAGGTAACCAGGGAAAAAACAAAAAAAACATCGAGCTATAATTTGATGAAACTACTTACCTACGTTAAGCGAAAGCGATTATATTCCCGTTATACCGTTCCTGTCGTAAAATCTGTTCCTAACTGACATGTCTTAACTATATTCTCTCTACCAATTTTCAGGTACAAAAAGACAAAGATTTCATAAGAGCCCTTAGTCCAGGCTGTCACAAAATTCTTTTTTAGCTACTGTCTCCTACTCATAAACTCTAGACTTGCTAAATTTCAGGTCGGCAGTATAAATAAAAAATCAGAATCATACAAACTTGCGAGAGTGCTTAGATCTCTTTAGTTTGTAGCACAAAAATTAAGGACTTTCATACAAACTTGCGAGAGCCATTAAACCTCATTTTGCACTGACAGGATAGGTCTACTCAAATCTGTGTGGTTCTTTTCTCAAAAGACCATTTCAGACTCAAACTCAAAGCATTTATTTCAATTAAACCATTTACAGGCACTTTTGAATTGTCAAGGGGTCGGTCAGTCAAAAATATGAAGCTAGTTGCCAATTCCAAAGCGTAGTAGGTACCAATGGAGAAGAACGGGAAAGAAACTCCACGGACACTCTTTTAAATAAAAAAATTGATACAAAATATTGGTTACATCATTCATTTTACATCATTCAAAGACGTGCACGTTCGTAAAAGCGTCCGTAATAAAAAGAAAAAATAAAGAATCATTAAAAAACTTAAAATAAATTAAAATAAGCCATGGCAGCTAAGAGATGACCAGTCCCAACTGACGGCGCCCGTTCACGAATATGACGCATGGATCAGCACCATTCAGCTCAACCATTTTGAAGGGAGCTAAATGATCCAACACACGCGCCACCCTCAGCGAGACATTTGAGTGAGCATGACATACTCACAGCCGCCAGGGCACATTCAAGTCAATGAAATACTACATAAATTACCCGGTAAATGGTAGCTCTTTAGTACATAGTACTCACACCTGTGCTATGCAATAATACAGGGTGTCCAGTAAATAGCACGACATACTGCAGGGGGTGATAGCTAGGGTCACTACCTATCAATACAACACAATATATGTTCAGCAAAATCTTACGGATTTACAGTTTTACAAAATTTTCCGAAATACCGAAAAATCTCTACCTTGAAACAGATTTTTAAGCATCTCGTAATGAAAAAATCCTTTTATAGTACTTTTTTTTACATCAAATTATTCGTGAATAGTTACTTTAATTTGATGTAAAAAAAGTTCTAGAAAAAGTTTTTTTCAGTACCGTTTATTTGAACTTGCTGTTGTCTATCATTTAAATTAGATTTTACTAAATTGAGTGCATGTTTTCCAAGTCCGTAATGCTCAAGTTTCAAAAGTAAGGTTTCGTGATCGACGCAATCAAACGCCTTAGAGAGGTCACAAAAAATTTCCCCAAGGCATGTTGAAACGTTCGCCCTTAATAAATCAAAAGAGAGCGAGGGTGAGGAATTTAAGATTTCAGTAGTTTTAAGAAACTGGTAAAGAAATTTACAAATTCTTGAGCAACTTCTTTGCCATCGCAAATGAGACCACCACAGACGTCTTCAGGATGTACTCCGAATTATGCTTTTTGTTTCTGTTCGTTTCATTATTGATAATTTTCCAAACCGTCTGTATTTTATTGTCTGCTGATTTAACCTTGTTGCTAATGTATACGGCTTTAGCTGCCTTACAAGTGTTCTTAAAAGTTCTAGAGTAAGTAGCAACATATTTATTAAAAGTTTCCGTGTTATTATAAGGCTTAAGGTCATACAGCTCGAAAAGTCTATCCCTACTTTTCCTGAGACCTTTAGTCGCCCAGTCACTAAATAAAAACTTAGGGCTGATAATCTTATTGAACTCGGTTTGGACTAACGAAAAGAATTCTTTATACAAAATATTAACATTGTTCATTGTAAGGTCCTGATTACTTAACTTACAAACTAAAGTGCTATTAAATTTATTTAAATTAACAGATGTTATTGGTCTGTATTGTATCTGCACTTTTTGCATTGGAATGTTGGACTCAAAAGTTATGGTTTGACCACTGTGATCAGAAGGGAGATAATTAACTATAGCTTTATCTAAATATTCGCAGCAACAAAACACATTATCAATACATGTAGCAGTAGTCGTAGTTATTCGGGTTGGTTCTACAAACACAATTGACAAATTGAATGATTTGAACAAATTTAGAAAGCTTGTGGTATTTGAATTATTTTCTAAAATATTAATGTTAAAGTCACCACAGATAATTACTGATTTATTACCAGTTGCAAGTTTTGCCAAAACATCTTCCATTACTGACTCAAATATAGAGTAGTTTTGATAATTAGGGAGTTGTAAACGCACACTATGACATGCTTATCTAGCTCAACACAAGACAGTTCAATGCTATGTTCAACCGATAGTTCAACTATGTCACTAATCTACATGGCCCTCATATGGCCAGACCAAGATTATGTCTTGACTTTAAAAGAGACTGTGACCTCTGAGTTTGTTTCGGCCTTTCTTCTCAGAGTAGTCAGATATGAAACGCCGAACTCATCTAGGTAATTTTTAATATGTTTTTTAAGATTACGTGTAGAAGTGATTCCAATATCCTATTTACAGAATAAACAATTTCATTTCATTTCTCCTTAATCTGGCCCTGTCGCAAAATCCGTTCTTAGCGGACGTCCACTAACTACCTGCCTTAACCTACTTTCCTGCCAACCTATATATACACCCTCTTTAGGATTATTTTTGAGAAAAAGTAACCTATGCCTTACCTTAGGATGCAATTTATCTCCTTGCCAAATTTTATCGAAATCCGTTCAGTGGTTTAGGCGTGAAAAGGTAACATACAGACAGACATTCTTGTACTCAAACCTCAGTTGGCCCGATATAGTTTTTTGACCCTAGTAATAACAAAAAAGGATCGACTGGCTTCAAAAAAGCTTTTGTGAAAATTAGCCATTTTATTGCTGACTGTAATATTTTTTTCAAAATCTGTGAATGCAAATCAACATGTTTCAAAAAGTTAAGGACAGTCTCGTAAGACTGTTTTCTTTTAGTGGCGGACGGTTAATGTACGTGCCCTTATTGCCCTATCTCAAAATCAACCTTTTTTTTGTTTTTTTTGTTTGGGAATTCATCAAATGACTTCTCCCGCTGCGTGTCAGACTCTTACTGACTAAAACCCACCCGTGATCCTTCAGTTGCCTGTACGTTGCCAGGGGCCACGGTATCCCTTTCGGACTTTCCCGCAACCCCGGCAGGCATCGTTCCCATCAGACCCCTTCAATTGCTGACATCTCGCGGCGCGCGAGGTACACAACGCGCCGTCGACCCTGGACATGTTATTATTGACTGCTTAGATCCATAAAGCTATAGCGTGATTTTTCAAAAAACCTTGATATACGTTTTTATTTATTTTCAGTTTTTATTATAAATATTAAGTTTCGAGTTAATCAGACCGCGCGTTAAAATTCGTTCATACAAACTTTGACACCCCCCGATCCTCCTTTAGGGGGTAGCTTAGAAAAACTAAAAATGGCAAAGTTTACAATTTCCATACATAAGTATTCGTGCCAAGTTTCAAGTTTATTAACTCAAGGAATAAGATTTTTCATACAAATAAAATCCCCCTTTTCCCCCCCTTAAAGATCGAATTTCCGTCTACTAACTATAAACAACCTCCCTGCCAAATTTCATCTTTATACGTCAAGCGGTTTTCGATATTTCGTGATGAATGATTGAGTGAGTGAGTGAGTGAGTGACCTTTCGCTTTTATATATGTAGATAAAATATAATCAACTGATTATAAAATAAAAACTACTTGGCAAATAATAAATAACAAAAGGTAGGAAAAAACGTAAAACTGAATTGATCCAAGATTTTCTAAGTACTACGATCTGTCACCACACACCTCATTGTTATTTTGTAAGATTAGCGTAATAAGTGATACTGCAAGTTTATACTGCATGTTGACATCATTATTGTATACTTATTAGGCAGGACATAATGAACTGTAATTTACCTAACACCTGTGTGTGTCCACAATGTAGATGAATCACAAGTGGGAAGGCTGATCAGCACCTTCAGTTCTGGTTCTACCACTGGCTACGACACCATATCAGCTGAAATACTAAAACAATTGAGTTCCATTCTATCATTACCCATCACGCATATCTTCAATCGTGCTAATGATAGAGACTGGAATCTTGAGCTTTACGTGGGAGCTTTTGTAAAACTTCTCCTGTAAGTAAGTCGATACCAGGGGATTATCTCCGATTAAAATTACACTTAATTTCTCTACATTTATGTACTTCTTTTGGGGTAAACAACTTAATATCTGAACTATTTTGAACAATCTGAATTAATATCCTCGCATTGTGAGTCTGGGATTTATTTGGTTGGAAAATTCGTTCTAAACGGTCAGCGAACTTGGAAGTTTGGATGCTGATTAGCTTCACTACGAGTCAATTCATACTCATATTCTGGTTTGTTCTTCCAATTATACTGCGACTTAGGGCGGATTTCACCAATGAAAATGAACGGGATCAGCACAGTATCTACCTACACCGCGTTCAAGAGCTGTCAGTGTTATAATTTATTGTAGTGAAACATTGACACTGCACAGCTGCGCTGGTCGTGTTCAGTGTCTGTGGTGAAAGCCTGAAGCCTTATGCAAACACTGCAGAAAGACGCACCGCGGTGCGGTACGCTGAGGTGCGGTGCGGCTGCCGCACCCTCGCGACTTGCTAGCTAGTGCAATGCTAACAAACGTGGAATGTTTACTAAATGCAAACTTGTATACCTACTTACATCAATAATTTCCACTGCCCCCGTGTTGTGCCAGCTTTATTTAAATGACACAAGTCAATGGCCTTGTTCAATGTCACTCTCAAACCAGCATAGAAGAAATCGATGTAACCAAATCATGGATATGTTGCTCCAATTATACGCTACGGCATCATATTCTGGGGCAACTCTGTAGAAAAAGAGCGTGCTTTTATAGCCCAAAAACGGTGTATCAGATCGATGTGCAATATACACAAAGTAGATTCATGCAGACCACATTTCACAAATTTAAAAATATTTACTATCCCTTGTGTATACATATATGAAACTGTAATGTTCATAAAATCAAACCCAAACTTGTTTGAATTTTGCACTAGGGCCAGACACAAAGACAAGCTGCGCACCGTAGCCAGTAAAACAAAGCTTTTGCACCAATGCGTTTTTTGTATTAATCTTCCACCTTTTCTCAGAAATATGAGCGATATAAATACCTTTTTAAAAAGATTACACGAATTATCTATAAGTAAATATTATTACTCTTTAACTCTTTAAGAGAATTTCTAGATGACAATACATTGAAGCGAATCCATTGCATTAATAATTTGTAATTTGACATAAATATTTAACTATTTCAATAATATAATCATAATGTATTGCATGACAATTAGATGTATTATATTTTAACTGCATATTTACTTGTGTCATGAATTTTGTATGCCTTAATGGCGGGACATAGCAGACTTACCTGTATTTAGCACAACATCTTATGAACCTATGATCCACAAAAAAAATAATTGAATATGAATTTGAATACAATAAATTCAAAAATTCGGACTTGCGCGACCATCTGCAGCAGGACGCCACATGGGACTATATGCACCAAGTGTGTGAGCACCTTTTCTGCAGCATATTGACACTGAATATGAGTTTTTCAGTCATCATTAATACGATATTACGTAGGTAATGTTGGTATAAACAAAGCAATACATTAGAGATTAACATAAAGGTATTTTTAATAAACCCAATAATTAACAGCATCCGAGAACATGAGTAATGTAATATTCATGTTACTCTCACAAAGCTGATAAAATCGTAGGTGTCACCAAATTTTTGCTTGTTCTCAGATAATGGCCGATACATCGTGGGAGGCAGAAATGAGCTAATTTTATAACTTAGTGCGTACATGTGAATATACATAACGTGTTTATGTAATACATAATATAACATATACTTACATTACACATGGTCTGAGGAATATTGTTATGTTATTTTCCAGAGTTTTCCTCACTTAGCACACTGTCCCATAAATGTCCCATGAGCGAGAGCCGGCGGCGGCAGGCGCAGAGGCAATTACCTCTGAAATGTGTCAATATACATTACATTCGGTACTAGGACATATATTGCCTATTAACTTACTGAGTGGAGAGCACTGTAATAAAAGGTCGATGGTGTGGTACACCATAGATATATTGCCAGATCAGTAACACTATTTAGTGGTATAGTACAATCTCTACTTCAGTAACTGTTACCATTATTAGCTTTTCGTAGGTAGAGGGCGGTAAGCAAGGCCTGCGCCAGCTTGTATTCACCTATTATCTAGATTACTGTAATGACATCGTCGGCGACACGTCGCGAGTTGGAGATTATCCGGGTGGGTCCCGCCGCGGGTGGCCGTGGCCCGGTGGTCGCCACCACCGACCGACGCCCGCAGGCCGGTGGCAGCAGTGGTGGGCCGGTCCTAGTGTCCGTGGTGCTCGGGCAGGCGTAGGCGGCCGGATTAGAACAAAGAAACGGTGAGAACAAATATGACAGACAGATAATTTAATAAAGGTGGAAATGTGGTGGAGAGGAGAAATGAGGTAGGCTACTGGATTGGCTTAAAGAGCTATTCTATATATATATTTATCAAAGCTATATTATCAAATTGAGTATAAAGTTATGATACTTTTATTGCCTTTTGTGAATTTACTTTTCCATAAGTGGGTAGGTTGCCTAAATTTAAAGTTAATATTTGATATTAAAGTATAACGACAATGCAAAAATAACGATCATGAACGATTTCAAAGTCGTATATTATATTAAAGATCAGATTGAGATTAATAGAATCTACGCTAAGTTACGTTTTCTACTATATTAACAATGCGATTCAGACCGAATGCAGTGCTAAATTAGCGAACTATTTATGTCAAGACTTAACGAGGACGTGTAACATAGATAAAGTGACGATTGTGTGCTATTATAAAGTAAAAAGTAAAGCAATACTCCCCGTTTAAATCCGTAGTTCGATCGTCAGCTGTTGATTTTAAGTTACCGGTGTGTAACCAAACACCGAGTTTTACTTCATATATTTACAGGAAAACAACAATCCTGAGTATTTATGCAATTATATTACGTTAACACATAATATTACACCTTAATTTTACTTAATTACTAATTTAAAATAAATTAAAATACGGAACAAAATTTGACATGTCACTCGGGCAGTGTTGCCAGTTATCATCAGCGGGTCTCATGTGTAATAAAATCCGTAGTACTCTAAATGATGATGCCCTTGATGCACTTGTATCCTTACGGTCATTCTATCAAAGTAAAAAAATACTAATTTGGTTTAGCTGTGTAACTTTTAATTTTTAATCTATGTCTATACGAATGACTGATTTATTTTATTTTGTTAAATTAAGAATAAGACGTCTATTTTATGCGTTAATTAAATAATTATTTTGATCGCATTTTACGTACTGTTGATTTTGCCTGTTTATATTTTAAGACGTTAAATTGTAGTTTAATATTCTGTGATTTTAGATTTTGTGTACCTATGAAATGTTCCTAATTTTGTATGTTAGGTAGCTTAAGTTTTGAAGAATATGTTATTTTCCTAAATAATAAGTTATACGTTATGTATAAAAGGAACTTTTTGTATTGTTACTTAGTAGTTGTAGCTTATTTCAGTCCAAAAAAATGCTCATAATTATAATAATAAGCACACATATTTCTAATTTCTATAATAAAAATTGAGAAAAAAACTGAAAAACCCGATTTAACCGGTTTTGTAAACAAAAAACCCGAAAATGACGGTTTTTATAAACAACCCGGTTTTTGCATGCCCTAATACCTACCGTCGTTCGGCAGCCGTGTGAGAACTGAGAAGCAGCTCGTCCCGTGGTCGACACCCGCAGCCTCTATTGCTTGCAATGTTTTTCGTTTTTTGTGAATTAATGAACGACTGTTTTCTTGCATATACTCGTACTACTTAATGGCACAACACTTATTCCTAACGAACTACTTTCACTAAAATAATATAAATATACAGTAGATTGTAAACACACGGGATTTCTCACTAAGGGTTACCTAACCATAGATATTTTTTATTATAACCATAGACGACAGAATAGGCCTAAACTTCACGATTATCTGTGTACGTTCTACGAACTATCATTTATTAGTAAATACATATATCAAAACGTAATAAAATGGTCAAGTGCGAGTCAGATTCCCAAACGAAGGGTCCCATACCACTCTATATATTTATTTGTTTAAAGACTGGAAGACTTACAGCTAAATACAATGGTGATAAATAACAGTATGATAATCTGACAGCCAATACAAACAAAAAAAAATATAATAAATAAAATTTGCAGGCATCACCTCAAATATGTAAAAACTAATATAATTGCGACAGGTTACAACTAAATACATGAGAATCATGATGTTAAAAATTAATTTTAAAAAATAAAATGAAAACAAAGTCTAAAGAATTTAAGCTGTAAAGAAATTCATAGCTAAACACTTTTTTGCCGAGTTCACACTTGTTTTAAAGAGATCAAAGTCGAATTCTTAGCCCACCTTATTAAAATACTTACTCAGATGCAAAACGTACAAATTTTGTCTGTAGTTAGTAGTTGCAAATGGCACCCGTAATGGTGGATTGAACCGTTTGGATTTGCTTGGAACGTTAAAATAAAAAGTTGACAAAATATGAGAACAATTTATGTCACTTCGAACCGTCTTCAACAAAAATATCCAGTCAGGAATCTCACAACGATTAATCAATGGTGAGAGATGATATTTTTTACAGAGACTAGACTACTTTTTTTGCCTACTTTTTTAGAGACTGAGATAGTTATCGGACTGATCGTGGTATCCTCTGATGAAAGCATATAAATTTTATAAATCTTCTTTGTACGCGCTCAATACGGTCATTATACACACATCAACACGGTCTAGGGATATTTTTAAAAAAGCGAATTACTATCAATGTGTTAATTATTTATATGACATGTATATATTTAAAAGATACGTTATTTAATATTCTACCATTTTTTAATAATGGTTAAGGTACTTAGATTAAAATTTCAGGATTTTATGGAAAAAAAATGAAGCATAGACGGAAACCGTATATGAATTAACTTTTAATTTGTGAGTAAAAACTGAAAAAAATAGAAAAATCATTTAATTTGTGTTTATAAACTTGAATTTAGTAGTCTGAGAAAGCGCCCATGATGTTCATAACACATCGGCAACGATTCGGCATGCTCAGAACAAGGTTGTCAATGTCTTGCTGCGGAATATTGTCCCATGTCCTTCTGAGGTGCGCAAAAAGTTGATCTTCTGTAGCCAGATTTTCAGGAACTTCCTTCAGAGCTCTTCTTTGCAGCATATCCCACGCATGCTCAATGGGATTTAGATCTGGCGATTGAGCAGGCCAGTCTAAGGCCCTAACATTATGTGTATGTAACCAAGCTGCTACCGTTCTCGCCGTGTGTGCCCGGGCATTGTCGTGCATGAGCAGGAAATCTTGCCCCATTTGTGTTCTGTGGGGCAAGATTACGGGCCCCAGCACCTGTTGGACGTATCGTTCTGCCGTCATATTGCCCCGCACCCAAACGAGATCCGTCCGTCCTCCAAGACGAATTCCTGCCCAAACCATAATTGTTCCTCCTTGGTATGGGTGAACTTCCTGAGGGTTCTGGAGACGGCTCCATCGTCCAGGAACTCGCCAAACACGCGTCCTTCGTGAATCTGGATGGAAGCCGAACCTGGATTCATCCGTGAACAGCACATTGGACCATTGCTCACGGCCCCAGTCCACGTGGTTCCGAACCCATTCTAATCGTCGTCCACGATTGCCTCTCCGTAAAAGTGGGACCCGGAGTGGTCTACGAGAGCGTAGATTGCTTTCATGCAGTCGCCTTCTTACAGTTTGGTCACTCACAAGCACTTGGTGTTCCACTCGCAGCCTTTGGACCAATTGAGTCGCCGTTGCATTTGGTTGAGCTCGCGCAGTAATTTGCAAAAATCGGTCTTGTCTCGGGGTAGTGATGCGACTTGGCCCCGGTGCCTCTCCGCTACTTCACCTGTGGCACGATAGCGTGTCCACAATCTTGAAATTACATTTTGATGGGTCCCTATGGCCTCAGCAACATTACGCTGAACAGATCCAGCTTCCAGCATTCCCACAGCTCGTAACATCTCCGCCCTCGTCAAATGTCGGCGTTGCATGGCTACAATACCTCAATTTTAACTTTATCTTTCGTTTAAAAATGAAAAAAAACTGTAACTAAACGTAATTCGTATTGTTTTCTAAATTTCGCACAAATGAAAATTCCCTCTCCTATACATCAAGACATTTTAATGCCACCGAAACAAAAGAATTTTCAAAAATTTTAATTTGGAATTATCCTGAGATAAATTACAAACAAATCGGTGTAGGTATAAAAGATTCCAATGCGGCCAGTACTTTTCGAGTTATTTAATTGAGTATGAAATATCCCTAGACCGTGTTGATGTGTGTACTTTTGATAGCATGGACTCCTTATTTCAGATGCATATTCCAAGTAGCTTCTAACAAATGTGTAGTTTTTAGCTTGCGTGAAGCACTTAGATAACCGCATTATGAATGCAAGGGATTTTGAGGCTTTAGCGACAGTGGCATCAACATGCTTATCAAATATAAGTTTGGAATCATGATGAACCCTCAGATCACGAATAGGTATAATACATGTAGGTAATAAATGACCACCAAGAGTATATGTTGTGGCTAGGACATGGACTGACCGTCCACAGGAATACGTTACAACTGAGCATTTTTTTGGGATTGAGATGAAGCTTACTTTTTTGGCAGTATACTTCAATACACTGTATGTCAGTTTGAAAAGCAGTCATGTCCGCAGTCGATGATATGGTAGCATACATTTTCATATCGTCAGCGAAACACAATAATTTGGATGAGGTCAGACAGGAATCTACGTCGATTACATAAATGATAAATACGATGATGATGACGACCGAGTAACGAACCTTGGGGGACTCCGCTGGGGGCTAAAACCCAGCTGGATACAGATGTGCAATCCACGACAACGCGCCCCACTCCGCGATTACTGTACTGTAAGCTGTACTTTAGTACGGAGCGGAGCGGAGTGGGGCGCGTCGTCGTGGATTGCTCTATTTATATATAATTATTAAGTACCACAGCTTGCGAACTGTTTTCTATGTAAGAGGAAAACCATCTGAGTAAGTCCCCGCGCATACCGGCGCCCTCTAACTTCCGTAATAGGATGACGTGGTCGCTTCGGTCGAAACACTTACTATAGTCTGTGTAGACAACGCCGACTTGTTTACCTTGGTCCAGTGCGTCGGTGATGTAGTTATTAAGCAAAATAAGATTGGTGACAGTGGATCTACCCTTAAGAAAGCCGTGCTGGAACTAAACGATTGTTCCAGAGCAGAATAGACCTGGTTATAAATAATCCTTTCGAAAACCTTGGCAATGATATACAATTTGGATATCGGTCTTTAATTAGCAATGTCTGTTTTGACTCCTTTCTTATGTACCGGGTTATGAATGCCGATTTCCAAAGTTTGGGGACAATACAAGCATCTAAAGATTTTTTAAATAGAATTTAAATAGGAAGTGCAATAGAAGCAGCGCAACGAGAAGCTTGGATGAGTTATTATCCGGGCTGGCTTTCGATGTATCAAATTTATGAATCAAGTTGGCTATGTCTTCAATGTTCACCGTGACTGATATCAGACGACAGGTTTGAGGATTCAGTAAAAGACGAGGAGCTACCTCCATGAATAAGGTTGGGATCTAAAAGTGTGGAGTGAAAATAAGTGTTAAAAATGCCTCAGATATTGATTGCCCGGTACGCAGTGTTTCGTTGTTAAAATTGAACGTGCTTGGGATTGCATTTACCTATACTTTGATGTTTTTAACAAAAGTCCAAAATTGTTTCGGGTTATTTTGAAAACAAGCTTCGGTAAGTTTCAAATAATTTGCGTAGCACTGACTTTCTAATATTTTTACCCTATCACGAAGAAGTTTTAATGATAGTTCGTCAACTTTATTGCCGTGGGTTTTAAATTTTATGAAGTATTTCTATTTCACTTTAATTGCCTTTATCAATGAGGAACTGTACCAGGTCGGATATAAGTTATTACGCCAAAGTCTCTGAGTAATATAATACGTCTTTACCTATGTAATTGGAGATTCTATAACCAGCATTTTCAGATTTAATTATCTGTGGATTGGCGCGCAATTCGAAATTCAAATGAATTTTATTCGAAAGACGTGTTAATTTAATTTCAAATTCAGTCATTTATTTTTAGACAGTTTTTGTTTTTGTGACATTGTGGTAGTTTTTGGCGCCATGGACAAACTGAAAATTCGTACAATTTTCGAATATGAGTTCCTACGTGGAAGTACCGCTGCGCAAAGAAGATGAAACATTAACGACGTGTACGGGCCTAACACTGATTGCATAAACACGGTCCAATATTGGTTCAATCGTTAAAAATCTGGAAATTTTGAGTTGAAGAGGGAGCCTCACGGTCGGCGGGTAACCATTGTCGACAACGACAAATTGACGGCGATAGTGGAAGCGGATCCAACTCAATCTACGGCTGAGCTTGCTGCGGACCTTGGACTTACGTCAAATCGGAAAGATAAAAAAACTAGATAAGTGGGTGACACACAAACTAAGCGACCAACAGCGAGATTTAGTCGTCGAAGCATGCATAGCACTACTGAATCGGCATAGAAACGAGGGAATTCTTTATCGAATTGTTATCTACGATGAAAAGTGGATCCTGTACGACAACCGAAAGCGTTCGTCTCAGTGGGTGAACCCGGGTACAGCACCTTATCAGTGTTCCTATGAGTAAAGATTACTCATAGGAAGATGATGGTGACTGTCTGGTGGACCACCAGGACCAGACCAGACTTGTACATCACAGCTTCTTACCGAATGGCACAACAGTGACGGCGGATGGCTATTGCCAAGAATTGCAAACAATGATGGAGAAGCTCGTAATTCAACAACCAAGACTAGTCAATCGCTCTTCCCCATTGCTTCTCCAAGACAACGCGCGAGCTCACACTTCACGACAGACCATCGCAAAGCTACAAGAGTTACAGCTGGAAGCTCTCCGTCACCCACCGTACTCACCGGACCTTGCCCACACTGCCCCAACAGAATTCTACTTTTTTCAAAATTTAGACAATTTTTTAAGTGGGAAAAAATTCAACACCCGAGTAAAGTTACAGTAAAGGGATAAACAAACTGCCATCAAAATGGCAAAATTGTATAGATAATTTGGGCCAGTACTTTGATTAGCTGAAAAAAAAAAAAAAAAAATTAAAATTATCATACAAATCTCCAATTTCAAAATGAAATGAAATTGTTTATTCTGTAAATAGGATATTGGAATCACTTTGACACGTCAACTTAAAAAAAAAAAAATTGCTAGATGAGTTCGGCGTTTCCTATCTGACTACTCTGAGAAGAAAGGCCGAAACAAACTCAGAGGTCACAGTCTCTTTTAAAGTCCAGACATAATCTTGATCAGGCCATATGATGAGGACCATGTAGATTAGTCTGAAATGATCTTTTGAGAAAAGAACCACACAGATTTGAGTGGTACTGTCCTGTCATAGGTAAAGACCTAATATTTTCAATGAAAATGACAGATAATGTTACTGACAAAAACCTACAGAATCGACAGCTGAACTAACTGAGAACTCATTTTCCCAGTCAGTCTTACAAATGTCACGGTTAATGGATTCATAATCACCCTTATCATATAAATATTGTATACGTGACGTGTGCGTCACGTATACAATATTTACATCTTGCACTTTCACCTCCCCTGGACACTCCAGGGGAGGTGTTTCAACAAGATCCATTGTAATTAACAATGCTGGGTGATAATCATCGATTGGCACTAGTGGTTTTAAACCTTCAGTCACGTTTACTGCCTGGTTCGAGAGGACTATTTACCGTATCTGTTAGTCACGCCCTTATATTGACCAAAGTCTAGAGTACATAACTCATCCCCAAGTAGTAATTCATCACTACTGTTAAGATTCAATGTGACGAACGATATACCTAGTCTTGCCATACATATTGTCAAGAAGAAAAAAAAAATATTGCAAATAATATTTATTACTTTTACAGTGTGTTAGTTTAATACATAAATATAAAACAATTTAAAATATAAAAATCTAATTCGAAGTGGTCTCCATTGGCTGCAATACAGTCCTTTAAACGGATCAATAGAAGCATCTTTCCATGGGAAAATTCTTCACTGCCAATCGTATGGATTGTTTTAGGGACTCCAAATTAGCATGGCCTTTAGAGCAAGCCCATACTCTGTAAAACTGACCATAAATCATAATCCAGCGGATTAAGATCGGGACTAGACGACGGCCAGTCTTCAGCGCTGATGAAGTCCGAAACGTTCACTTCCAACCAAGACTGCGTGGACCGAGCTTTATGACCC
Organism: Xanthia togata; assembly: GCA_963853775.1. NCBI lineage: Eukaryota > Metazoa > Arthropoda > Insecta > Lepidoptera > Noctuidae > Xanthia > Xanthia togata. The sequence goes on along the minus strand of OY970802.1, from coordinate 620,853 downwards.
GGCGCCAAATCTTGTTGGAAGGACCACACTTGGTTATTGAATATGGTGTTGTTAAGGGGCTTAACTACCTTCTCAAGAATGGTATCTTGATACACTTGTGCCGATGTTTTGATACCTTTTTCACAAAAATATGGCTCTGTCACTCCTTCATAGCTAACACCCCACCAAACCATCACTGAAGTCGGATAATGCCCACTCACGTTGCACTCTGTCGACTAATTGGAAAGCTTCCTTAGAGCTTTGAGCATAAATACGGTCATTTTGTTTGTTAAAATGTTTTTTTTTTTTTTTTTTTAATAGTTTTACCAACAATTGTATACACAATCTCAATATAAAACACATGCTTAACAATAAAATTACAGTGTAACAATCACTTATAGGTAAACACCACATGCTTAAATTAATATAAGATCAGAAGTCAAGCTAACTTACTCAGTAATAAGCACATACTTTGATGATCAAAATACAATTAATGAGATTTGACATTGATAACTAACATTGGCAAAAAATAATATAATATAATCGATTGATATAACATTATAGTAAAAGTGATATGAAAACAATCGGTATAAGAGATTCAAATTCGATTAAAAAAAAATAAAAATATAATTAATTGATTCAACTAAAATTAAATTAAATTTAAATACATAACATCCTATTAAATTTATATTTAAATTTATATTAAATTTATATAAATGTATAAAAAAGTAGAAAAAAATTAGTAGTTAATTACAAAAATTACATGACAATGATTAAACACAATTAGAGGTCACTTGGTAAACGATTGAGAGTGGTTTTCAGTTTAGCAAGAGAGTCAAAGTGTAGATCAACAACATCACTATAGCCATTCACTACATTACACATTCTTGCATAAGGTGAGCTGGATCCCAAAACAGTTCTTATATAAGGTGGACAAAGTGGCGTGATGGCACTACGTGGGATTCTAGAGGGAGCACGGAAACTAAAAAGGGCAAGTAGGCAGGGACTATCTATTTTGTATTTAATAATCTTATAGGCAAACATAGCATCCAGTATTTGTCTACGTTTGTCTAGAGAGGTCATGTTAAAATTTGCCAGTCTTTTTTTATATGAGCGTATTCTTTTGGCGATACCATTAGAGAAAGCAAGATGCCATGCGAAACGTTTCTGGACACGTTCAAGGCGCAAGGAGTGGCAGGCAAAGTGAGGACGCCAGACCGTACTATTATATTCTAAAATACTTCGAACAAGGCTGTAATACAGAATAATTTTTGTTTTATTGTACCGAAAGTTTTTACTATTTCTTAGAATAAACCCTAACATTTTTGAGGCTCGTCTAATAATATTGTCCAGATGTGGCGTAAAAGTTAATTTTTTGTCAAATAGTACACCAAGGTCTTTTATTGTCTCAACCTCTTCAACTTTGTCACCGAGGATATGGTAATTGCTACGTATAGGGATGTTTTTTCTTGAGAATTTAACGTGGTAACATTTTTTTGGGTTCAGTTCCATTTTGTTATATTTACACCATTGAATAAGACGATCGAGGTCACTTTGTAGATATAATGGATCTTCCTCAGACTTGACAACTCTCAAAAACTTTAGATCGTCCGCGTACATAAAAAAATCTGAGTGAAGAAAGCACTTAGGAATGTCGTTTACAAAATAAATAAACAAAATAGGCCCCAAATGTGAGCCCTGAGGAACACCAGAATAAACGCAACGTTGGGTCGGTTTATAGCCATTAACTACCACAAAGAAAAATCTATCCGCCAAATAAGAGTTCAGCCACTCCAGCAAGGCTCCAGATATACCGTAGGTGCTCAATTTAGTCATAAGGAGCTTGTGGGATACTTTGTCAAAAGCCTTGCTAAAATCCGTATATATCACGTATGCCTGGTAGCCTGCATCAATAGCCTTTACAAGAGTCTCAGTAAAGGGTACCAAATTTGTACCAGAAGAACGGGTCCCAACAAAGCCATGCTGATGATCACTTAAATACAGTTTTAAATGATATGCTCTACCTATTGTAATGATGCTGATGTTGCTCAATTGTAAAGATTTTCTCATCCGTAAACAATTTTTTTCTGTGACCTCCCTTTGCGTACCGCTTCAGTAGTTGTTTCGATTTTACCACCCTATTCTTTTTTTTAAATTATCAGTAAAAAAATATCCAGTGCGTCTCTTATAGGCTGCAAGTTCTAAGTCACCTTTTAAAATACGCGACATGGTTCTGGGTGCTATCTTCATCTCCCGAGATAAAATCTTTTGCTTTCGGACAGGATTTCTTCGAATTCTTTCCCTTACTGCTTTGACCACCTTTTTCGTACGAACACTACATGGACGGCCAGATCTTGTTCTGTCACAATCAGAAGAGGTCTCATTGTACCTATTAATAGCCCGGTACACAAAAAATTGACTAATACCAAGCGTATGGAGAGTTTTAAAAATTGCATTTGGCTCCATACCAACTTTGTGTAATGCAATCACAGCGATTCGGTTCTCTTTATCACCCCACTCCATTTTAATATCGCAAAATATTGTACAATGTATTGGCGCCAAAATTAGAAAACTCAATGAACAATCGTATAAAAATGACCGATTCCAAATTCAAATGTAATATCTTTCTTATTTTTAATTGTAACAGTATTTGTGGCCAGACTAAGTATTGTCGGACGGGACCTAACTTATTCCGCTCATATTTAAATCACCTATAATAAGAAATCTATCAGAACCATTACCAATCACATATCGATTTAACGTCGAAAGAAAGTTAATCAACTGTGAAGAAAAGGAAAGACCCAGATTGTGTTTACATAAATAAGTCTCACAGAGATGTAAGTTAAAATAGTTAAGCATATTCTAATTTTTCAAAAGTATTATCCAGAGATCTTCAGCTGTAAAATTAAAATTTTGTTGATATGTTACTGATAGTTCTCGACGAGCAGCTATTAGAACTCCTCCACCACGTGATTGTCCAGGCATAGCGGAATCCCGATCCCGACGCCATACAATATACCTTTCATCAAAATATTCCGAGTTCAAAATAATTAAAATAAATAATAAAAATTCAATCAATCACCATAATTAGCTCATATTCATTCATTAATGAGGTGGCTACCATTTGACGGTAGACAATATCGGTTTAGAACTTTCTGGTAAAATATGTTTAAACCAGGTAAATTTAACGTTAGTTGCCATCACACAAAAAATCAACAACAGAAAGTGAATGTTGGCGATCGCCCCGCTCTCTTTATAAAGTTAAGAGTATTTCAATATGTGGTTAGCTAGCGACCTCGATAATTATTTGTTTTACCTCGATGGTCCTAGTTTAGATACGTAAGCGGCACGCCCTTTATGCCTGGAGGTTTTTTTTTAAGATATTGTTTATGCTTCATCAATATTCATCATCATCATTTTAGCCATAGGACGTCCACTGCTGAACATAGTCCTCCCTCAATGATTTCCAAATTGGCCGTTTGTAAGTGACCTGCATCCAGCGGCTACCTGCGACCTTTATTAGGTCGTCTGTCCACCTTGTGGGTGGACGTCCTACGCTGCGCTTGCCGGTACCCGGTAACCTTTCTTCCCGATCGGCCGTCAGTTCTGCGCGCTATGTGCCCCGCCCACTGCCGCTTCAGCTTGCTAATCCGTTGGGCTATGTCAGCGACTTTAGTTCGTTTGCGGATCTCCTCATTTCTAGTTAAGTTTAGGTTTGTTTGTTTGTTATTTGTTTGTTATTTCTAATTCGATCTCGCAAAGAAATACCGAGCATAGCCCTTTCCATACCGCGCTTAGTGACCTTGAGCTTTCCTATAAGGTGAGAGGCCACGTTTCAGTTCCATATGTAATCACTGGTAACACATACTGGTTGTAGACTTTCGTCTTTAGGCACTGAGGTATGTTGGACGAGAAGATGTTGTGTAGATTTCCGAACGCTGCCCAGCCGAGTCGGATTCGACGATTGACCTCCATCTCGAAACTGGACCTACCCAACTGGATCACTTGTCCCAGGTAGACATATTTGTCACAGTTTCGAGAGTAGAGCACCCAACCGATATTGGGTAGGGCGCAACATGGACGTTCGACATGACTTTCGTTTTGTCCATGTTCATCCGGAGCCCTACTTGTTGGGAGACTCTATTGAGGCCTTCGAGCATTGTGCCATGGTGTAGTGGTGGTGGTGGTAGTGTGTGTGTTTACGTTTAGTTATTTTTATTTCATCTTGAGTATAGTTCTCGATGTTTTTGGTTGGTATATTGGCGTGTGCTTGCTGTCATATGGCTATTAATTTAAATTATGTTTTGAGTAATGTAAATTATCTTGCATACTATTGTAAAGAATCATTTTTTTCTAACTGAACAGACAGTGCTGCTGGGGAGTTTGTTGGGTCACTTTTTCTTCCCAGCTAAAGCACTAGGTGAAAGGTGGGCGTTTTCGGTGACTGTCTTATGTAACTTTGACGTTCGAAAAGTGCTGATTTTCAGCCTAGTTTGAATAAATGACTTTCGAATTTTGAATTTTGAAAAAGTACATCACCGGAGCGGCATGGTGACCCACGGCGAGACGAGGTGCGTGCGTTGCTGTATCCCGAGCCGAACGTAAACATCGATAAGATAGTGTCAAAATAGTTCAGCATGGGAACATTAACAAGAGCAGCGTTGTGACCATTGTTATATTAAGATTAAGACTATATATATGGGGACTTGTTCTAATACCTTTGTAAGAGGCAGTCGTTTCATGTACTTTGTGGTTTGAAGTTAATATATTGTTTTATTATACTTAGTATAAAGTTGTGTCAGTTCATAGTTAGTGATCTATGCAATTATAGAGTTAACATCAGAAGTGGAACGCGATACCCAGGCAGCTATGGGTAACAAAGTAAGCGTAGTAAACGACTAAAACTGAAAAAAACGCACACGTTCAAGCTCAAGTTCTAGCAGCAGTAGTAGTGCCAGGACTCCGTTAGCTCCGCCGAAACGCAGGAAACAGGTATCACGTAAGGTTGACTTTAACTGTGAGTACAAATAACATTATACCCGAGTTCGATCCGCTGAGAGACGATGTGAACGCTTGGCTTAGTATTATCGGATCCTACACTCAAACTTTTACATGGACTGTCATAATGACCCGTTATCAAGCTCTCAACAAAATAAAGGGCTCCGCAAAAGTGTGGTATGACTCACTGTTACGATCGGATAGGCATTGGCCTACGTGGAAATGGAAGGACTTGACACGTAAGTTGGCTTCCAGTTTTCAAATCCGCTGGAATATGTACGATCTTTTAAAATATATTATTAATAAAACGCCGTTAGAAAATCTCTCTTTACGAGTTTTACTTTGAACAAAAATGTAATACACATAGATCGTTTATCTTTGTAATTTTCGGAACAAGATATTATTTCTATTATTTTCGGAAATATATAAGACAGTATAAAGGCGTATCGATTGAAGCGAATAAGTTTGTGACATGCGACAGTTTAGTTAGTTTCCTACATGGTCGAACGTATACATCAAAAAGCGCGAAACATATACTCAATACTCAAACTTTATTTGTATAGGCGCAAACACACGCAATGGCCAGACGAAACTGATCAGTCAGAATCAGATGTCGGCGACCACGACATCAGCGACTGTGCCCTCAGTGAACGTAGTAGGTCAATCCGCTTCTGCTAGCTTTATTCAAGACGTGGCCCAGGCACAGGGTCGGAAGCAGATCAAGTGTTATCTGTGCGGCGGCGGTAACCATAAACCAAGTAAGTGTGATGCAATTATATGTGATTACTTATTGTGGCAAGTGAGGTCATTTAGAATCGACCATAAAAAGAACGCGGTTAAACCAGATAAACAAGAAACAAAATGTATTTCAACCCCTAATAATTTCTGAAAATTCTGCATCAAGAATAATTCGTTGATATGGGAAGCAGTTTTTAATGGATTTCTAAATCGTTTGTTAACAGATAGGTATTCAATGGAAAACATTGCGCTGTCCGTTCCAGTTGTGGTGCAAGGTTTTTCAAAAGAAAGTTCAAAATTTGTAACTCCCAAAATCACCAACCAACCACAATATAATTATCTGAAAATCGATTCGGTGTGTCTAACTCAGGTTGATTTTTACAACGTGGCAGATCGTGAAATATTGATGGATGAGCTTCTGTAGAGCCCCGCGTTACTTCGTACTTGTCATTATTTTATATTATTATTTTGTATTCTTTCCTTTTATCTTTTTTTTTTTTTCTCTTTCTACTTGTGTGCCTTTGCTTGTTGTGCCAAATAAATGTATTTTCTTTCTTTCTTTCTTTTTTTCTATTAAGAAGAATTGAAAAAAAAAACTGCTGTTTCATAGAAAAGTTCAATACCTACGTGGTCAAAATGTATGGAACAGCTGATTTGTTTTTAATAACCGACGAAAAATTTCAACGGAAGGGGGTTCTGAATCATGTTCTGAATCCATGGTATCAGTTTTCACGTCGATGTCCCTTCCACCCTGTATATTAAAAACTGCAAAAATGCAAATTTAAGAATTATGGCGGTTCGAACAACGATATCTTCTTGTGTCATTCCGTCAAAGGAGATTTGGTACTTATTAAAATACAAGTTAGACAAATGACAGACAAAGTCGGAAAGTTGTCACCTGTTTACAAAGGCCCCTTTCGAGTGTAGAAGGTATTGGGGAAAAAGGCAGTGTAAGGAGAACTAAGAACTATAGGGGCGTAACCGCTGCTGAGAACATGAAAATATCGATGATAACTGGCGTAATGTGGGTTTACTATGGGTCCACTTCTGCCTAGCCCTTCGGGGATGATGTTATGTATGTATAAATATGATGTATGAGTATGAAATGAATTAAACATACGATTTAACTTAAACCATTTCTACGTGTTGGCGATTAAGGTAATTTGAAATGTGTCGTAGGCGTATGTGCGAGGAGGTCTGCCCGGCTTGGGCAGGCCACTGTAGGCGCTTGCTTGCGGACGGAGAGCAATGGGTAGCTCGCCACCCGGTAAGGACCAGACAAGGGTCGACGGCGCGTTGTGTTCCAGGCGCGCCTCAAAGAGATGTCAGCGATTGAAGGGGTCTGATGGGACCGATGCCCTTGATCCCTTTCGGGGGCGGGAAAGTTCGTAGTATAGTATCTACATAAGCTATATGTAAGCGGGCACGCCCTTTATGACTGACTGGAGGCTTTTATTTAGATATTGTTTACGTTTAGTCTTTATTTTTTTTATTTCTGCCTGAGAACAGTTCTCGATATTTTTGTTTGGTATATTGGCATGTGCTAGCTGACATATGGCTATTAATTTATAATTTAAATTATGTTTAGTGTTGCGTACTGTAAATAATTTTGCATAAGTACTATTATACAGAATCATTTTTTTTTTCTAATTGAACAGACTGGTGCTGGGGAGTTTGTTGCGCCACTTCTTCTTCCCAGCGAAACCACTAGGAAGTGGTGAAGGGTGGGCGTTTTGTGGGACTGTCTTATGTAACTTTGACGTTCGAGAAGTGCTGATTCTCAGCCTAGTTTGAATGAATGACTTTTGAATTTTGAATTTGAATTATGAATTTTGAAAAGTGGTTCTGGGACGAACTTGGTACGCTTAAGTGTGGCTAAAGGCCCTTTGAGTGCAAGTGGTTCTGCGATGAAATTGGTACGCTTAAGTGAGGCTAAAGACCCTTTGAGTGCAAGTGGTTCTGGGACGAACTTAAGTGAGGCTATGGCTCTTTGAGTGCAAGTGACAATAAGACAAACTTGGTACGCTTAAGTGAGGCTACAGGCCCTTTGAGTACAAGTGGTCAAATTCGATTTTGCGCACATGATTTATTATTATTGAAGCCTACCGTAGGATACATAACATAACAACATCACGTCTTGTTTCTCTGAAGGGTTGGGCAGAGGTGTACCTGTAGTACACCAACATTTCGCCAGTTATGTTTAAGTCCCATGTAATACTGTATGTATACTGTATATACTGTACAATAATGTATGGGGGGGGGGGCTATTGCCATCAATCGGGCACAAATCCAGCCTCCGGGCTGCTACTGAGAAATTCCAGAAAGAAAAACCCAGTGACAAACTCAAACTCAAAACTCTCCAACTCAAAGCATTTATTTCAATTTAAAGCTTTACAGGCACTTTTGAATTGTCAAAGAGTCAGTTAGTCAGAAAGTTGAAGCTAGTTGCCCATTCCAAAACGTAGATCTCTATGGAGAAGAACGGGCAAGAAACTCCAAGGACACTCTTTTAAATATAGAAATTACAAAATCCTGGGTACATTACTCTTGTTGATTCTATATGTGAGAACAATGTAAAAATAATATAAAAATCAAAAACGATTAAAAATAAGCCCTGGCAGATAAGAGATGACCAGTCTCAACTGACGGCGCCCGTTCACGAACATGACGCGTGGATCAGCACCATCCAGCTCAACCATTTTGTAGAGAAACCGAATGATCCAACACACTCGCCACCATCAGCGAGACATTTAAGTGAGCATGACATTCTCTCAACTATCCTGCTCTTTCAAGTCAAAATACAACACAGTAAACGACTCCATGGTACTCACATTTACAAAAATTGAAAATAAAAATGCGTCTAAGATAAACAAAACTATAGTTTGCAATGTATTCGTAACCTTTAAAGAATTTTACCACCAAAAGAAATAAAATCGATATTATCTATTGGAGTATTCAATAATTAAAATATGGCTAAATAAAAAATAAACATTATGTTCGTAGTCAGGAAAATAAAAAAAAATAAAAAGTGGAAGCAACTCTACCATTTTTTTTTTTTTTAACTAGTGAGCCCAAGTGGCTTTGGAGCAGGACCAGCACTTTTCACAATTTGCCCGATCTAGGAATCGAACCCAGGACCTCATGTTCAGCAGTAACGCTTGCGACCACTAGACCAACGAGGCAGTCCTAGGATACACTGATGAAATAATGTGTAATGAAAGATGACAGTTATAATCCAGAACATTCGATACACAACCAATGTATTCTCCAGGTATTCGCAAAAGCAGTGAATTTTTTTTTGAACTTTATGGCCTAAAGCAACACATGAATAATACAAGCTTTCATCAGTATGTTGCAAAATATTCTAAAACTTTTAAGTGTGTGCAAAATAGCTTTACATTAGTAATAAAATAAAATCAGCTGATGATAAAATAAAAACTACCTGGCAAATAATAAATAATGAAACCGGTACCTGAATTTAATTTAGAGACTGCACATGGCCCCATCAACTCAGATGTGGAAATACTCGTAGCTCAGAAATTTGAAAACTTATTTGCCAATATTCCCCATAAAACCACTGAAGCTTTAAATTCCTCACCCGCACTTTCCGCTGCCTTACTCAGAAATAATGTAAAGGCATGCCCTTTGGAGTTTAGGTTTCAGCATACAAACCCCCAGGCTGTTATAAAAGCTTTAAAAAATCTTAAAATTAAATCAACAGAAGATCTATGGGGAATGTCTGTAAAAGTCATCTGAATCTGGATCGTGGATCTGTCATCGAAACCATTGTGCCTTATTTAGCTTATATATCTAACACTAGTCTAGACCAAAGAGTCTTTCCGGATCTCATGAAACACAGTAAAGTAGTTCCTTTGTTCAAATCCGGTAATAGTAAGGAACCCAACAATTATAGGCCTGTATCAATTTTGTCAGTTCTCAGTAAGGTGTTTGAAAAGTTGATTCTCAATCAAATGTTACGGCACTTTAATAAAAATTCCATCTTTCATGATCAACAGTACGGTTCGGGCGTTGTACCACTGACGCCGGTGTCACCCTAATAAAGAACATTTTTAACGCTTGGGAAGAAGCACAAGATGCCATTAGAATTGGAATCTTTTGCGACCTCTCGAAGGCGTTCGATTACGTTGACCATGAGACACTTCTGCTGAAATTGGAGCACTATGGGATTAAAATACAGCTCTTGATTTGCTAAGATCATACCTGAAAGATAGAAAGATTAAAGTTCAAATCAACAGCACAAACTCATTAGGATCTGAAATGGTAATGGGCGTTCCTCAAGGTTCGATATTGGGTCCATTCCTCTTTTTAGCTTATATTAATGATTTACCCCAATTATTTCAAAATCAACCAAAGATGGTGTTATTTGCAGATGACACATCATTGATCTTTAAAATAAACCGACGGTCACAAAATCTTGACGACGTGAATTGTTGTACTGTTCAGGTCCAATGTTGGTTTACGGTAAATAATTTGTTACTAAATACAAAAAAAAACAAATGCAATTGATTTAAATTACCAAATGTTAGAAGAAGCGAATGTGACATCATATTGAATGGAGAAAAACTGGAATTTATTAATCAAACAGTTTTCCTAGGAATCTCGCTAGACGAGTAATTACAATGTGGGTCCCCATTGTAATTTCTCGTCTCCATATAACATCTCTCGCGGGGCGGATAAGCTCGGCCGCTTATGCTGTTAGAAAGATAAGACAGTTAACAGGTTAGAAACCGCGCGTTTGGTCTATTTTAGTTACATCCACAATATTTTGTCGTATGGTATTTTACTGTGGGGTCGGGCTGCTGACATTGAATCCATCTTTATTTTACAAAAGAGAGCCATGTATAATCTAAGTCGTCGCGAACCTCTCAGGGAACTATTTAAAAAGATTAATATTATGACGGTACCTTGCCAATTCATTTATGAAAATATTATGTATGTGAGAAAAAAATTACATCTTTTTAATAAAATAATTAACAGACATAATTTTAATACTAGAAATAAAGATAAAATAGATCAACCATTTTTCAGACTGTCTAAAGTAAGTACATCTTTTATGGGGAACTGTGTTAAAGTTTACAACAGAATACCTTGTGATGTAATAGAATTAAATGAAAGAAAATTTAAAACTCATATAAAGTACACTTTGTAAACAAGCACATTACAAATTAGAGGATTATATCCAAGATAAAAATGCTTGGAAACATTCTGGTCCTGCTCCATAGGACAATTTAGAATCTATACAAAATTTAACTGGTTGCCAATTTAATTGTATAATATTATTTTTTATATTATTGATTTTATATTCTGTGACTACTTGAACTCACACACTGACTTATTATTATTACTTGTTAAAATGTTAGGAGTATCGTATAATTTTACAATGTTTGTAAATATGTGAGCACCATGCATCTATCACATAATTAATTTATCTGTCATTCATTTTTCATTCTTTTTAATTATCGTGGTAATTAGGTATAGTATTCTTATTCTACGTGCATCGTCTTCACATATAATTATATAATTAATGTATACAAGAACTTGTGAAAACATTTTAAAAGAGTAACGGTGGAGTTTCTTGCACATTCTTCTGCATACGAAAACTACCTTTCGGAAGGGGCGACTAGTTTTTTTTTTTTTTCAATAGTGCCTTTTTTGTGCCTAATTGAAATAAATTATTTGATTTTGACTTTGAATGCATGTGCTGCTGGAAAACTGTTACACGATTAATAATTTTGTATTTCAGCACTTTATCTGAACTCGTGAGGTACCTGATGGGACAGGCACCTGGTAGGATGGCCGTGTTGGCGATAGCCCCGCTCTCTTTATAAAGTTAAGAGTGACATCACCAGAGCGGCATGGTTACCCACGACGAGACGAGGTGCGTGCGTTGCAGTATCCCGAGCCGAACGTAAACATCGATAAGATGGTGACAATTCAGCATGGGAACATTAACAAGAACAGGCAGCGTTGTGACCCTTGTTATATTAAGACTATATGGGGACTTGTTCGAAGACCTTTGTATTGTAAGAGTCAGTCGTTTCATGTACTTTGTTGTTTGAAATTAATATATTGATGTATTATACTTAATTTACAGTTGTTTCAGTTCGTAGTTAGTGATCTATGATTGCATAGAGTTAACATGAAATAGACCACAATAACACATATCATAAAAATATTAATTAAATTAGGGTGGTTGGAAAATAAATATACTTGAAGTAAGCAAACGGCGACTATTATTATTGGAGTGCAAGAATTATTTGACAATTGAGCGGTAAACAACTGTGTGAGCAGGCAAGCAGTAATTTGTAGTACGTGCAAGCGCGAGCGAGCCAGGCATATTATTTTGTACTAACACTTCAAAATGAACAGCTCGATAAGAAACACAAAGGATTTTTTAAACCGAACAAAAGTTAGGTGACGGGCATATTAGTGCGACAGAGGTGCTAAGTAATTTATAACATCTGAGTAAAACAACATGAAATATAATAAAACGATAAAGCAGATAAGACTACACGGCATAGGTTGCATATTCGGCGATTTTGTTTAAATCAGATTCCTTTCGCACTATGAGAACTTTGGAGTTGGTGTTTTTGTTGAGTACGTCAATTTTTCCATTTTTCACCCAAATGAGCTCGTAGTCGCTCCTTGGCGATGGCTTTAGACTTACTTAGCAGGTTCTTGTATTCTACACTAAGGTGGTGCAAACACACGCTGGGAAGTGTCTTTGAACCCGCTATCAGAGGTGGATAAATTCTTTTCTGCTCGCGCCGCCGCTGTATAATCTTCTTTGTCTTATCTGTTCATGAAACTCACTATTATAAGTTTATCGTTGGAGTTGAAAATGGGCACCCTCGAAACAGTTGATCAGTGTTTTGGGGCAGCTATAGTTTACTTTACGACCAATGGCTTCAATAATCGTGAATAAATTCTCATCCTTTCTAATAGGAACTCCCTTAATTTCCACATTATTTGAACGAGACCGCGATTTGATGAGAGGTCGAACTTATATATCGTCATATAACATCGCAATATTGCATTATGTTCGTACTCTTTTATAGTTTACCGCACGTTGTAAAAAGACGAAGCCAAAGGTAAGAATATTGCAGATAATACAGATCTACACGTTCAAATTATTATCATCACGCCATATTACCTTTATGGAGCTAAGTAGTCAATCATAACATTTTTACTTTGTATAGGTAATAAATTGAAATTATACTCCTTTTCAGTGCGAACATTTCTGTATTTATATTCTTGCACACATACAAACTTGATATAAATAAATATTTAACAAACTATTTAATTAGGTACTTACTCAATATTATAACATTATGGGCTTTAGACTCCTTGAAGACAATCTTTAGGTTTCGAGACTCAAACAGAACTAACTTAGAAACTAGGAGACGCTCCAAACATCATGTTTCCATTCCGTTCCGTTAAAACAACCAGTACTTTTACGGTAACTGTCAAATGAAATACTTATAAACTTCATAATTACTCTGATCATTTGAGGCAAATCACATACCTACCTACTTTCAATTATTTAAATCACTAAAAATCTTATTAATATTTGGAAATCATGACAAAATTAAAGAGAAAGAAAACTAATCACGTTACTGTATGCGCTCCAAAGCTCACAGTCATTGATGTCAGACGACGCGATATCACAGATGTATTACAACACGCATAAATGAGTGTCAGGCGCCGGACGCGATCTTAAGTGCAGCCGTCGCACCGCACTGGGTGACTGACCTGCCTCAACACGACACTTGCAGATAAACGCGATGGATGCGGGGCAACCCTCGCGACCCGTGACGTCATGCACCGCATGTGGTTCACAGGACCTCAGCTCTCGTATAGTTGCACGGCTGCCACGCCGGCAGTACCTACTGACCGTCCTACCCACTGCTGCACACGCCTCTCGTATCACCAGCCGCCCTCGCACAAGTGCTGCATCTGCACTCATTACTAAGTACAAATTGAATAAACATGTACATGTGAGTGGGTTGTACACCCGTGTCATGTGGGTGGTACATGTACAAATTGAATAAACATGTACATGTGAGTGGGTATCCACTCACATGTACATGTTTATTCAACTAAGCAATTTTAATCTAACTTTTGCAATTCCGTACATATAACTGACCTTAGAACGTTTGCGCACTGCATCCGGTCCGAATCGCTTACCCCAAAAACAATAACCACGGCTGCCTATGCATCCATTTCTTTGTGGTCGAAATAATAAAAATAATGAGCCAAACCATTTTACTTTTGGTGCGTGGAATGTGTTACGCACTCTGTTGGACTGACCATCTAATCTATGCGCAGAGCGTAAACCTGCTATTATCGCTCGACAGCTCCGCTGCTACAATGTGGACATAGCGGCCCTAACCGAGACACATTACGTGGTGTTATCATCAGTGGTGGTTATACCTTTTACTGGAAGGCGAGCGAACCCGGGCGGTCTGGAGTAGAGTTCGCTATTAGGACCATTATAGCTTGAATGCTGAATGAGTACCCGGTTTATGTACCTGACAGGGTTATTTATAGGTATATTATGTCTTGCGTAATGTATATATATTATGTCTTGCGTAATATATAAATAGCATAATTACGTTATATTACGTCTTCATCTAGTTATGGTTATTTTCCTCAAACTCTGGATAAGGCCGATGAAATTAAGGCTAGATTTTATGAAAAGGTTACTCCAGCGCTAATATAGGTACCATCTCGGGAGCTCGGGTACTTCAATGGGCGAGTTGGCCAAGATCATGAAGCGTGGCCTAAACTGCTCGTCAGGCGGGATCGGGAACGTTAAAAGCAATGGTCAGCTGCTGCTTAGGCTCTGCGCTCAATTTCAACTGAGCATAACAAATACCATGTTTCGTTACCAAGTATAAAACCAGCTGATGCATCCGTGGTCTAAACATCAGCATCTTATCAACTACACAATAGTTTGATAGTCTGATCTAGGTCGGATTCATGTGACTCGAGTGCAGCGTGGAGCTAATGTCTGGACTGACCATAGACTTGTCATCACAAACTTAGCACTGAGACTGCATAGACTCCGTTGATCTAATAAACCTAAGTCTCTTCATCTTGACTTGCCAAAATTGCAGAATAGGGAGGCACGTGAATTATATGAACGAGCCACTAGTGACTTCGCGTCTAAACTCGACGTTGGAGATGAACTATACCTACAATGGCGATAGATATCTTCTCGGGTATTGTCTTGTTCTCCATAAAATAGTTTGTTCTATTATTGTCTTCCATAATCGTCCTCCTCATAATATTTACTTGCACAATTATCAATTTATACTAATGACGCTTGTCATATCAACTTATTAGTCATAACTTTTATTTGCACTAAAACAGGTTTCCATAATCGTTAGTTTCTATAAGTAACACATTACAAAATCGATACTTTATTACTTTAATCAACATTTAATATAATTAAGAAACTATTGTTTTGTACAAAAAATAATGTAATTAAGGCATTTGGTCTGTAATCAAAATGATTTATTACAGCAAACAATCTTTAGACAATAATCCTCTTTTGCAAAGCAAGCATGCATGGTAGATTAGGTTAATTTTACGGTTTCCTTGTGAACAATAAAATCTGTATCGTATAATCATATATTAATCAAACTTAGTCTGGCCATAATAAATACTGTTACAATTAAAAATAAGAAAGATTTGAATTTGGAATCTGTCATTTTTATACGATTGTTCATTGCGTTTTCTAATTTTGGCGCCAATACGGGTCATAAAGCTCGGTCCACGCAGTCTTGGTTGGAAGCGAACGTTTCGGACTTCATCAGAGCTGAAGACTGGCCGTCGTCTAGTCCCGATCTTAATCCGCTGGATTATGATTTATAGTCAGTTTTAGAGAGTACGGCTTGCTCTAAACGTCATGATAATTTGGAGTCCCTAAAAAAATCCATACGATTGACAGTGAAGAATTTTCTCATGGAAAGAATGCGTGTTTCTACTCGTATTGATAAATGGCCTCAACGTTTTAAGGACTGTATTGCAGCCAATGGAGACCACTTCGAATAAGATTTTTATATTTGAAATTGTTTTATATTTATGTATTAAACTAACACACTTTAAAAGTTAGTAATAAATATTATTAGCAATAAAAAAAATTAAAAAAATTCTTCTTGACAATATTTATGGCAAGACTAGGTATAATTCAAGTAATATAGGTAACAATATTATTTTCATGAAAAACAATATTATTTTAAATTTATTGGATGTTTGGCATCCAATTTAAATTTAAAATAATATTGTTTTTTGCTCTCAAAAATTCTTCTTCAAAATTATTCATTTTAAAATGATCATAACATCAAAATTGCAGGTGCTTGTACAGACGCCAGCACATCAACCTATGACGTGCTGGCGTCTGTACTGAACTAACATTGTCGTGCTAGTATGGATAAATGAATATTATGGTAAATAAATGATATAGAAAACGACATTATTGAAAATGAAAAATATTGCAAATAAATTTATAGATTAAAATTATTTTGACACTTCACGATTATGGCAACTGAAGCGTTATTTTTAGTGAAATTATGGCAAATACAAGTATGGTATATAAAATCATCTTCTCAGGTAACCAAACCGAAAACCGAAATGCAATAAAGATTGGTATGACGAGAATGATACGCTACTTACTACCGCTATAGCTAAACATCGACATCTTTTGTGCCTTAGTGACTCATCACCATCACACCATCAACACATCACAATGACGCGACTAAAAATAGCTCCATAGAATTACGAAATGTTCAAAGGCAGAGGCAGTCATGCCGACTGCATTACCTGCAGAGGCACTCTCTCCTTCGCAAGAATCCTTCTGAATACGTTAGTAAAATTGTCCGAAAAAACACTACCTAACACCCAATTTGGGTTCGTTCAAACAGAGGTACCTGCGAGGGAATCTCAGGGAGGGAATCTCTCTATTCGGCAACTTCAAGTAAAGTACAGAGAACAATTGCAACCGCTGGTCCTCTGCTTCGTGGACTTATAAAAGTCTTCGACAGCGTGCCTCGCGAAAAGCTTTGGATATTGGATTTGATACGTCTCCTACACGACAACTTGCGTTGTTGTGTCGCAGTTAAAAGAGAACAATCGGAACTCTTCGGTGTCACCTGTGGGATAAAGCAAGGATGTGTTTTAGCACCTAACCTCTTTGCCCAAAATTTTGCGGTTGTTGTGGGAGAGGCTTTAAAGAACAATGCGAGGGGCATTCGAATCCGTTTGAACTGAGGGCAAACCTTTTAACCTAGCTCGATTAAAAGCTAACACTTAGGTATCATACGACCTCTTCACCGAGGTCATGTACGCTGATGATCTATGTTTTGTGGCAGAATCCCCAGAATACCTGCAAGAGTTGATGGAAAAACTTGTAAAACTTGAAATTATTTAAATCACCTGATGTTCACATCAGGTGAACCAATCTTGGACCTGAAGAATAGAGCTATTAACGACATCAAGATTTTGTGACCGTCAGTTTATTTAAGAAATCAATCTGAAAATAACATCGAGAGATCGTAAAAGATCTCAATGGCATCTTGTGCTTCTTTCCAAGCATTAATAATATTCTTTATTAGGGTGTCAGTGGTACAACGCCCTTTAGGGAAACCGTACTGCTGTTCATGAAAGATGGATTTTTACCTAATCGTGTAACAGCAAAATAGCCTAGAAATAAAAACCAAAGTAGTGTTATGTGGTAGTGGTGGTAGTAAGTTAATGGTTTATTTAAATAATAATAATGTTGTTACTCTGATTTTCAGTTTCAATTTAATAAATGATATGATAGCTGGCAAAATAATTGTGTCTCAGCCAACATTTATACATAGGCACTAATTAAAATAAATCTGTTTTAAACGTAACAAAAAGATAAATGTAAGGGATAATAAGCCGGTCGAAAGAATACCGAAACTTAGAATAAATAGCGTAGATATAACTGACCCAAAGAGTATCTCCCAAACTTTTAATGACTATTTTATTGACGTAATTGAATTATTAACGGAAATCTACGTTCATCTCACAATCGTCTTCTTCAGTCCCACTTACCGCACATCAATCAATCAATCAAACTTTATTTGTGAACATAGGTACATAAAAGGTCTTGGAAAAATACATTTTAGCGTGATCTCTATGTTCTACCAATGCAATTGGTATACAAATAATTTGTTATATAATTTAATAAGTACTTATAATCATTCGAAAACATGCATTAATAATAAAGATAATTTAATAAGCTTAAATAAATAATTTAAAAAATCAGTCAGTTCCTAAGAATACTCGTAATATAATACTGTGATGTTGTCAAAACAAAAAATATAAAATGTCAATAGCCGTTATTATTAAAAATGTCAATGTCATAAATTATCATTTAAAAAATCTTCTATGGAGTAATAGGTATTCTCTACTAGAAATAAGAACAGTTTACTTTTAAATTGGCCAACATTTTCTATGCTTCTGATGCATTTTGGTAGTTTGTTATACATTTTTGGAGCCATTACAAAAATGCTTTTCTTAAATAATGCGGTTCTAGATCCAACAAAATTTAACTGGTCACATCGTCGCTGTCTTGATACTCGAGAAAATCTATACATATTATTTTTAACAAACATAGCTGCTTCGTATATAATGTATAAGGAGGGCATAGTAAGGATTTTCATATTTTTAAAATAAGACTTGCAGCTGTCAGGGGTTCGCAGATTACAAATAGCTCTTATACACCTTTTTTGGCACTTAAATACCATATCTTTGCCTGTGGCATTGCCCCAAAATATAATACCGTACCTCAATGTTGAGGCAACTAGACCATGATATGCTGTTAAGACTGTTGTAACCACCCTATTGTAAATACCTACATTCTGAGCAAATAAATGAATATGAGTATGAGTATATGAGTTGTTCTATTTGCCATTTTGCTTAACATATGCAACGCATAGGAATATTGATTAAGTTTACAACATACTTACACATACTTCATTCACTCTTCTTTCTTCATTCAGTCTATCTCTCTGTGGAATGCGCTCCCCCAGGAAATAAGGATGGCGACCAAGCGATTAGGTATCTTTTAAAATTAAAATTCGCGAGAATATTCGCAAGAAGCTGGCCGTGTCATCACAACGGTAATGTTTTCCCATTGTTTGTCTTATTTATGCGTAAATTTATATATAATTAGGTGTATTTAGTATATTTATAGTTTTTAATAGATATATATGTATATCTTTATATTTAAATATTTTTTTTCTCAATTCTTGCTATTGCACCTACCACTGTTTGTCTCTGGATCACCCAAAGGTTGACTGGTAGAAAATGCCTGTGGCATTAAGTCCGCCTCTGTACATTTATGTGCTTGAAGTATTAATAAATAAATAAATAATTGACATTAATATTTATATCAAAATTTGAAATTTGACATGCATCGTGACTCAATATTCTTAATACCTACAGTTCCCCCTGACATTATATTTTTGTAGTATGTATGTATGTTTAGTTATTATGTACATAATTACTTATAACTAATTAATTAGGTAATTAAATAATACTAATAGCTCTGGTTATGATGACGTTACAACAAATTTTATTAATAATATAATAATGATTATATATAATTGTTTTATTTAAATTTTTCTTTTCTTTTTTGCATATATAATAAATATGTACCTACTGTTATAAAACCACTACATAAGAAAGGTAGCAAAATCCAGCCAACTACCAGAGTATTGCCTTACTATTTTAGAGAATATGTGTATATTCTCTAAAATTCTTGCTATTGCACCTACCACTGTTTGTCTCTGGATCACCCAAAGGTTGACTGGTAGAAAATGCCTGTGGCATTAAGTCCGCCTCTGTACATTTATGTGCTTGAAGTATTAATAAATAAATAAATAATTGACATTAATATTTATATCAAAATTTGAAATTTGACATGCATCGTGACTCAATATTCTTAATACCTACAGTTCCCCCTGACATTATATTTTTGTAGTATGTATGTATGTTTAGTTATTATGTACATAATTACTTATAACTAATTAATTAGGTAATTAAATAATACTAATAGCTCTGGTTATGATGACGTTACAACAAATTTTATTAATAATATAATAATGATTATATATAATTGTTTTATTTAAATTTTTCTTTTCTTTTTTGCATATATAATAAATATGTACCTACTGTTATAAAACCACTACATAAGAAAGGTAGCAAAATCCAGCCAACTACCAGAGTATTGCCTTACTATTTTAGAGAATATGTGTATATTCTCTAAAATAGTAGAAAAAGTGAAATATACATATATTTGAACGTTGCAATCTATCTTTTTTCTGATGATCGGTTTTAGAAGAAAAAATATATAAATATGGCATTGATAACAGAAGTCCGGTAGCTGCTTTATTCATGGACATGAGCAAGGCATTTAATTTTGTGAATAGAACAATACTATAGAAGTAACTGGAAAGTTTTGGAGTTAGGGGCAATATATAATAATAATAATAAGCTCCCTAAACAACCACACGTCCTGATTGACCATCTAATCACGTGGGGGGCGGACACACGAATGAGAAATTACTGGCGTGGCTAACGTGGCTCTGGGAACCCGTTTAACATGGAGACTAGATCGAAGAAAATACGTATAGGACCGCTTTCCGAGGGCAATCGTCGGGTGCACCTGGAGCCGATGCTGGGTGTCTCAGTATACGACCCATCGGCGGTGGGGGACTGAGCAGGCGGATTCTCCCCGATAAAAATACTACAGCTGAACTGTCAGACAGACTAGACAACAGTGATTACAGTAGAGCAGTTACATCTGCCATGGCTGTTTCACAGGCGGCGTCAGCTACTCAGCCTGTGACCACTATAGCGGGAAATCCCAGAGTGCGCATTAAATGGTCTGAAGATATGAACATATTCATTATGCGCACATACTACCATATTACGAAACTTGAAGAGGACAGAACAATGTTACTGCTCACAATTATTCGAACATTTTAAATTACAATACCCAGACATAAATGTAACTGAACAGAGAATAGCAGACCAAAGACGGGTTATTATTAGAAACAAGCTCTTAACAGACGATACTTTAAATAGAATTAAATTTGAAATAGCAAAACAACTTAAAAAAGAAGAAGAAGAAAATATTAATTTTACACAACAAATAAACACCTTAAAGATAACACAATCACTCACACGCTATAATCCCTCCTTACAACACGACACGAGTCCAGTGACGGACTATTTTAATACTGAAATAACCGTAAACACACCACACAGCATTCAATCAACTGCAGATGATTCCGCTTTCCTACACATACAAACTGTATTTGACCCTTCTTTAGTAGAGACATTAAATAACGAATTAGAAACAAATATACTAAAATACAATGGAATGGATCCTACGTGAGACCATTACTGAGCACCATGCATCTATCACATAATTAATTTATGTAATTCCTTCATTTTTCATTCTTTTTACCTATCGTGGTATAGTAATCTTATTCTAGGTGCATTGTTTTCACATATAATTATATATTTAGTGTATATATGATTTTTTTTAAAGAGTAACGGTGGAGTTTCTTGCCCATTCTTCTCCATACGAAAACTACATTTTGGAATGGGCGACTAGAATCAGATATTTTTTGTAAATTTTGACGTCCAAAAGTGCCTTTTTGTGCCTAATTGAAATAAATTATTTGACTTTGACTTAACTGCCGAAAATGAGACCAACTCGTAAATAATCGGATATCATTAGCATATTTAACCAAAAAATTATTCCGCTTAAACTTTCTGCTCCAGAAAACTTATCCGACACACATTCATTAATTTATTGCATAGCTCTTACAGTTGCTAAAGACTTTAAATTAAAAATTAATATTGATGGTAACGAACGAACCACCATGGCAAAAAAGATTAGAACGGACATAGACCTACTAAGAAAAGACATAAATAGATTAACATAATATAAAAGCGGTAATACATCTAGAAAACTTGAAAAAAAAAGTCAAACTATGTATGTATAAAATGTACAAACTTGTGACGTCATGGCAAATTTTAACTCAATGTATCACCGTTATCTTAAGATTACGTAAAATAAGGAAAAAAATACGCGTCCAATATTTTTTAACAACCTACTCGTACCAGACGGACAAAAACAAAATGTTTAGTCATCATCCCTATTCAACTAAGCTGTTCTATGGTACTTTGTGTGAACTTTATGGCTGTGTATGTCTGAAACTCTGAACAGGAGCGACGTGCGCGCCCAATTACAAACGTGATATATGTACGTGAAATACGTCATACGGGTGCGATATCAAAGCACGCCGCACTGCGCCCGCGCACGTCGCTAGTAGTCGTCGTAGTGAAACAATAATGGCGACGATAACTTCGTTGTATTTCATAAAAGAGTCACATGAACATCATTCGGGACTCAGTGGCCCGAATGCTCTTTCAAACAAATTTAATAATAAACAAATGATAATTGATTTGTTTGTTTTTTAATTGATTAGAATGTTATTATGTTATAAATATTTTGTCATTTGTTACGTTAGGCAACGGCATTCAGGCAAAGAACGGGCCACAATATATCCCTCGCCGAGAGACGTCTATTACAACAAAATAAAAACAGTAATATTTGCATTAAATTCGAAGTGAATCATGAATAAGGGAATTAACCCCACATCTTTATATTTTACGAGACGTTCACATAGTTCAGAGTGCCTGACAAAAAGAGATACCGCTCAGCTAGATATCTCGCAGCGCGCTTTTTCAACTAAAATAATGTTCACCAACTTCAAGACGTCCGATTAACTTGAGAGCACGTGTCAATGACCGATGACAGTACAACAGGTTCCAATTTACAGTAACTTTTACCTGATATCCTCACTAGGATTATGCTTCTAGATTAGTTTCACTTGTAACTAACTAAATCAATTTTAATCTATATACAGACCCCAGCACATCAACCTAACCGAAACTGACAAATGTTCTCAATAAACTTTGAACCTTATGTTCTAGTATTAAAGTTGGAAATCTATTAAAGAAAGACAGGTTGTAGTAGGTTGACGTGCTGGCGTCTGTATTCTAATTGTCGTATCGAAATGAAACTTTGTATATTATGTATGTAGTTCTGATCACAATACGTTAATTTGGTATCTTGGAGCTGATCTGATGATGGAGCCAGGAGGTGGATAGTGGAACTCTTTAGTGACTATTAGTCAACCGGATATCCTAGAAAAAAAAGTACAAAAAAATGTACCTAAAAAAAAAGTCTTATATTGATTAGCAATAAACTTAATCAGTATCTGTAAATTAACTCAGGTATTTATTTTAACAATGGACGTATTTACATGATTTAAAAACAGACTTAAAATAATAATAAAAATATGTACAAGTATATATAAAAATATCGGAGGGGGGGGGCATAATTAAAGGGCATCAAAAAATTCATCCGCATCGCTGTCAACAGGAAAAGTGCCCAAAAGGCTGGCAGCATTGCCACGTTGAATGGCGACACTGATTCCTTGGCCAAAGAATAGGCCAGCCCTCTGGTCACGTGAAGAGTCGACCAGCCGCTTGGCGATGTCTTGAAAAACTAAATGGGCACCCCGACCCCATGGCCCTAGTGTTTCAACCCCAAACGGCCCAAACATAAGTCCCACTAAGATTGGAGTATTTGCGCCGTTTGAGGTTTTCCGCACCTGCAGCAGCAGCCCCAGCAAAGCCCAGCGTGCTTGGAAGATGGGATGGCGCAAGGGTGTCGACGCACGTTGCATCCCATACCAACGGCCTACCTACCAATCTTCCTAGGCATTATGGTCATTCCGTCTGGGCCTCAAGTCTGCTATTACAATAGTGTCAGAATGGTCTATCATTGATTTCATAATTGTTGATTTTGACAAGTTTGGTAATCTACTAACATATTGGCGTCATTATGACTTTCCAATGGTCAGCCACTGACACTCCATTGAAAGAAATTGCATCTGTTTGTAATCTCGTACATAATAAAAAATGAATGACTGACTTAGGCAGTAATCTGCTAAAATTTTGACAGTTCCTTTAATCAGTGACCTACCATGAGAACGTCATTGTGCAGTCATTTCTTTTAATTCGTTACGAGTAGGTATCGTGTTTGTGGAATACAATGATCAACCAATGATCGACCATTATGAATTTAGCAGATTACGAACTTTTAGCAAAATGACAATGGGATCGTGTTGGAATGACGAATTTATAAAAATAGCAGACTTGGGCCCCTGGTCTCTTCCCATCGTCGCGCGCCAAGCCATTGGGTTCTAAAACAGCTGGCGGCCGGCGGTGACAAGAGCACGACGGATGATGTCATTGATGCTGGCGTGCCGTGCTATCCGGCCTGCGCTCTTACTGCAGGATAGGCCATGGTGTCCGAGACAGTCGACACCCTCACCGCATTGGCAGCGATGCGGAGCCACACAAGGAGCGCCCAGACGCAGACAGGTAGCGAGCCGGAAGGTGGTATCACCCAGCATAGTGCCTATGTTGGGTGACGGTAGCGCCTGAAGCCAGAGGCCCGACTCCCACTCACTCACAGCCAGCAGGCGGGCACGCTCAGCAGTATTGGTGGACGTATTAATAAGATTATTCCGTACCAACCTGCAGAGCGGCTCATCCCACTGCCTCTGGGAAGATGGGTTCACGGGCCGATCTGTATTCGGGCAAGCGGTTTTCCTGGCGTTCTCCGCGTCGATCAAGCAAGGCACTTCAGAGTAAACCAGGCAGGGGGCTAAAATTTTCCCGGTCAACTTTTCAGTGCTGCGGACAGAGGATAGGAACGCTGGTAAACTTATATAGTGGTAATTTACTTAAAAAATGTACTTAGTTAAAAAAAAAACACGCTTTTATGACTTTTAAGCTGTGTGTACTTTAAATGAATTTAAACAAAGGGCTCCACGCTTTTTGATTTAATCATTACATTTAAAGAAGCGCATAATAAATAAATAATCGCAGTTCTGCGGAGACCGCTGCGAGCAATGGCCGTCAGAGTCATCAGGGGGTATCGCACGATCTCCTACGAGGCGGCTTGCGCACTGGCCGGATCCCCGCCCTGGGACCTGGAGGCGAAGGTACTCGCATCACTGTATCGGTGGCGCGAGGACTCGAGGGCGCGAGGCGAGCGGCTGACGCAGCGACATTTGGAGCTGCGTCGGTCGCAGCTTCGCGAGGTCCTGGTGGCGGAATGGCGGGACAGGCTCTCACGCCCTACCGCCGGACCGCCTCAACATCATTGAGGCGGTCCGGCCGGTGCTCGACACTTGGCTCGGGAGGAGGCACGGCTCCCTGTCGTTTCGCGTGACGCAGGGCATGGTTGCTTCAGGAAGTACCTGTGTCGCATAAACAGGGAGCCGGACGCCCGGTTTCACCACTGCGTCGACTGTCGGGAGGACACGGCACGGCATACGCTGGCAGAGTGTGCCGCTTGGGAGGAGCCGCGCCGTGCCCTCGTCTCTGGAGTAGGCAGTGACCGTTCGCTGCCGGCCGTCGTGAATTCCATGGCCGGCAGCGAAGAGTCCAGGGACGCGGTGGTTTCCTTCTGCGAGACAGTCATCACGCAGAAGGAGGCTGCGGAAAGGGTGAGGGAGATCACATCCTCTCACCCTGCCCGCAGCAGGCGCACTGGGCGCCGGAGGAGGGCGGACAACGCTCTCTTCCGGCCCCCCTAAATGGGTCCAGGGGCGACGGACTCGGGGACGTCCGCCGCCCCCCATACATCGGACCCGAGGTGGTGGCGCTGAGTGTTCTACGCGCGCCCCTCTAAGACGTCGCGGGGGGAGTCAAACACCTCACTCCCCCCCTCGACACGAGGAGAGGCCCGCCGTGTCAGGCCGGCACTAGTCGAGGGTTGCGGAAGTATTTACGCTCCCGCGACCCCCGGCTTAGGTGTGAGATGGAACACCGGGGTGGTTTTTAGTCAGTACGAGTCTGACAGACCCCTCCGCCCACCCCAGGGCGGAGGACATCCATGAGGATTTTCCACCCCGAGAAAAAAAAGAAGGTTAGAACTGTGACCAACTAAGTGCTAGCCGAGCGAGCGAAGCGAGCGGTGTCGCGGCAGCGGCCGGCGAGCGCTACCTCAAAATTGGTCGCGAAATTTTTCTAAGTATTTTTTTCATAGTGGTATATTACGGTAATTATGTTTAGGGATAAAATCGTTATGATAGAAAACAGTAGGAGTTTAAATATATTTAATTATTAATGATATTATTAATTACAATTACAATTTTCGGAAACATGAGTGTTATGAACATCGCCGGTAGCACTACAAATAGTATGAATGAAAACTTTAGGATGAAAATTTTTTGGAAGAGTGATCATTCGGATTACAAATCATTAGGAAGAACAATTTCGGGTAAAGATCTTTCGGTGAGCCAATATGGACCCTCTTAAAATAACATGGTAAATCAGTCAATATTGCGCGTACAAACTTACATTTACATTTGGAATGTATAGGAAAAAATGTTTTTGACAACAAAGTTAAATTTGTTCTTGGGATAAATTCACCCCAACTACGGAACCCTTCAATGTGTGTTGTCCGACACGCCTTTGGTCGGTTTTTTATTTTATTTTTAGTGCGCAATAAAATTGTTTGTTTTTTTTTTACTACATATTATGACTTTCTCAGTAACAAAAGCGTCTCCTGTGACCGAGGCGTGAAAGATTTGCAACGATTTCGCACGAACAAACTTCTGATATCTATGAATTTTAAAGATATCCCCAAATCGCGCTCCAGTACGTGGCGGGCGGGCTGTGGCTATTTGAGTCACCACCACACTACACCACAGCACACGACGGTACCACGTCGTTAGCGACGCAGCCTGAATAATCCAGTAGCTGCACAGACAGCCCTCCCCTCCCCTGCACCCCGCGGGAACACACATCGCCCTTCATTGCACATACACTTATTATGCAGAAGGACCACTCGTAATTTGTGAGACTCACGACGCTCACAAGGGCGTCTCAATATCATTTGCATGCATGCGGATGTGCAGGGCAGGCCAACAGGTTACAATCATCATTTCAGCCAAAACACGTCCACTGCTGGACATAGGCACAGAACCAGGCATAAGCATAGCACAGAACCAGTCGAATTGTCGGTGCTTGGCTCCCCCAAGCACCGCCAATTCGAATGGTTCTGTGCTTCTTGCATCAAGCAGATTCTAGCGGCCTTCACCAGGTCATCGATCCACCTTGTGGGGGGCCTTCCAACGCTACGTTATCTGGAACGCGGTCGCCACTCCAGAACGTTTCCATCTGCCATCTGTTCTGCGAGCAATGTGCCCTGCCCGTTGCCACTTAAGTTTGGCAATTTCGGGCCATGTCGGTTACCTTGGTACCTCGGTACCTCTTCATTTCTGATTCGATCACGTAGGGAAACTTCAAGCATAGCCCTCTCCAATACCCTTTGGGTGACTTTTGGCCTTCTAATGAGACACATTGAGAGCGACCACGTTTCAGTATCATAGGTCATCACTGGAAACAAGCACTAGTCGTCTTGAGACACTGTGGATGAGAAGATAGTACGCAGTTTCCCGAACGCCGCCCAGCCGAATTGGATTCGACGATTGACCTCTTTCTCGAAGTTGGACCTATCCATAACTGAACAGTTTGTCCTAGGTAAACATAATCGTCCACAACTTCGAGTGTGGAGTCTCTGATTTTCATTAGGGTGCGTTTTCATGGGCATTCAACATTACCTTCGTTTTTCCCATGTAAATTTTAAGACCCACTGTTTCGGAAGCTCTGAGGTCATCGAGCATTGTACTGAGGTCGTCCATAGCCTCAGTCATGACTACTATATCGTCGGCAAACCGAAGGTGAGTGATGTACTGGCCATTGATGTTGATGCCAACCCCTTTCTAGTCTAGAACCTTGAAGGCATCCTCCAGATCAGCGGTGAACAGTTTCGGAGAGATGACGTGTCCCTGTCTCACCCCGCGCTGCAGCTGTCTCACCCTTTGCTGCAGCTGTCTCACCCCTCGCTGCAGCTGTCTCACCCCTCGCTGCAGCTGTCTCACCCCTCTTTGCAGCTGTCTCACACCTCGCTGCAGCTATCTCACCCCTCGCTGCAGCAGTCTCACCCCTCGCTGCAGCTGTCTCACCCGCGCTGCAGACCTCGAAACGATAAGAAAAGGATAGGTTTGGACAGAGGATGTCTTCAAGGTTATGGACTGGAGTCGGACTGACATAGTAGCGTTTTCATACAAATACTTCAGCACCTCGATGTACCGATAGTCAATCTGGCACTGTTGGAGAGACTGCAGCACAGCCCAAGTCTCGATCGAAGGCTTTCTCGTAGTCCACAAACACTAAGCAGAGAGGCAGGTTATACTCTTTGGTCATGTGTATAACCAGCTGCAGCGTATGTCTACGGTGTTAAAGCCTTTACCTTAATAATAATAATAAATCGTTTATTTATAAAAAGCGGCACATTCACAATAAGTAACTTGATAATTAAAATAGAGCACATTTGCTTAATTGCCTGAACTAGGTTGAACCTGTGCTTCAGGCTAGGAACTGCATAAATACTTTATGTAATAAATTAACAATGAGTATATACTTATAGTATAAACTAAATTAAAATTAGGTCAATCAAAATAAAATAGCATGTTAGTGATTCTATTTGCAGACAACAGTAGATCTTCTGTCTGTGCATAATCTATGGTTAGTAAATATTCAAGTATAATTTTTTTACAGCTAAAGTTATTTAATTTATAAATACCTACTAAGTTTTCTATTCAATCTATTGTACAGAAATGGGCCTAAGAATAAAAAAAAATCTTTCTACAAAGACATGTTTTGAGGTTGCATTTGATGTGCATACTATATCATTCCGTCTCTTCTTAGAATTGTCAGCAGTGTAGGTAAGCATGGTGTGCTGTTTTAATACTAAGTGCATAATGAAAAGTTGGCGAACAGTCAGCACGTTGCAGGATTTTTATAGCAGATATGTGGGAAAGAAAAAGGAATGGAAGTTTGCTACCTTTAAAATTGATCTCTGAGCTCTTTCAAGAGGAAGTAGATTGGTTTTTGGTGCACCACCCCATGAAGTGATGCAGTATTGAATTATAGATTGACATAGGGCCAAATAAACTTGTGTGATTAATTTTGAATCTGCAAATGTTCGCAAATTTTTAAAACATATTAATTTGCGCACTGTATTAACTAGACTTTTACTATGTTTTCTGAAAGACAGTGTGTCGTCCATTATTACCCCAAGGTATTTTATGCTGTTCGTTTTGAGGATAAAAGGTCAATTACACTTGTTGACTGAACGATTTCCACATTGATGGGCATATAGATGAGGGTTAGTAATGTAAAGTTGAGGCTTCCGCATGGAGAAGTGAATGTATTTTGTCTTGTCAGCATTTAATGTTAGTTAATTGCTTTGAAGCCAATTAGTCACACTATTAAAACCTAGCTGAGCAATTTCGAACAGTCCGCTACTGGTTTTAGCGGTTAATATTAACGCCGTGTCGTCGGCATAGGATATTATTTTGCCTTGTGTAATCTGAATATTGAATAGCGTAAGGCCCACAATACTTCCCTGGGGAACACCAAAACCAGTACTTTTCTGCTCATCGCTCGTAATATTGTCTATTCTAACACATTGGTATCGTAACAACTAAGTAGTCCGTAAATAGTTTCAGCGGCGTTTCCCTTATTCCTATGGCCTCTAATTTGTTTAGAAGAACGGAAACAGACACCATGTCGAAGGCTTTGGCTAAAACAAGGAAGACTTCCCGGGTCTGGTTACTCAATATCTTTATTGCTTTACCATAACGTGTACTTAGGTGGTAACTATACAGAGTGGAAGGTACATCGACGCGAAAACTGATACCATGGATTCAGTAGGTACATGATTCTGAACCCCGCTTCGTTAAAATATTTATTCGATTTATTAAAAAAAAAACAGCAGTTCATAGAAAAGTTCAATACCTACGCGGTCAAAATGTATGGAACACAACATCCAGTTCTGAACCATCGGAGTGGACACAACTTCAACTTTCTCATCTTGGTCCTGTCTTAGTTGTTGGGGCGAAGTCAGTGCTGGTGTCGGTACCGGGGTCGGTGGAGGGCTGCGTCGCATCATCGCACTCCGATTAAAGGGGCTGTCTGCCATGTATCAATTTATAAATAAATTATATTATTCAGTTCATTATTTTAACTTATCACTATATTGTTTATATAACACGCTAATACACTGAAACTAGGTCACTATTTATGCAAGCGTTAATATATTTTATTGATATTATGCATTGATGAGCACGTCTGCATGCGTTGATGTTACATTAATATAGCATAATCGCGTGACACTACAATTTTTGTTTAATCTTTCTATTCCTACAGGTATGAATGGAAGGTTCCGTTTCTGACAAATCAAATCAATCGCATGGAGTTAATAAAGGCTGGACCTTCTGAACCATTACCTTTGCTGTACTTCCTCTGTACGGGTCTTTGTTGTCAGCGACGATTTTCGTACGAACGGATTCAGTCGATAAATTATTATTTATTCATTTGGTATTCAAATAAGCAAATAACTATCCTTTTATATGTATATATTTGCGAGGAAATTGTCTCAAATTGTAGATTTTAAAATTGAATCAGACGAACGGCTCAAAAAATTATGTTCACGCACGCTCAAACTCATAGCGAGTGAGATGGACCTATTCTGTTCACGCACGCTCAACCTCATAGCGAGTGAGACAGACCTATTCTGTTCACGCACGCTCAACCTCATAGAGAGTGAGACGGACCTATTCTGTTCACGCACGCTCAACGTCATAGCGAGTGAGACGGACCTATTCTGTTCACGCACGCTCAACGTCATAGCGAGTGAGACGGACCTATTCTGTTCACGCACGCTCAACCTCATAGCGAGTCAGACAGACCTATTCTGTTCACGCACGCTCAACGTCATAGCGAGTGAGACGGACCTATTCTGTTGTTCTCTGGGTGAATTCACAAGGAACGCTTTGTTTGTAATTAGTTATAGGTATTAGATAAGTAACAATTAAGTTAAGTATTAATTAAGGCGCATTTAACGCATTGGTTAGCTGTAATGGTAGAATGGTACCTGTAATGGTGGTTGTTGTTAAATAAATAAATGTTTAAGACCGAGACTGTTGAGTAGCGCCTTATTATTGCAAAAATTCTACCAGAAAAAATCTTTGGTCACATAAGCATGTACTGAACTGTCGTCCAGTTCAACTAACCAACGCGGAAAAGTAAGCTTGTTTTAAGTAGGTATTGGTGCCGATTCTCTTGTACACTGAACTAAACTATCACTAAAATTCCTTACTTTTGGCTATAAGAATCTTAAAACTATTCAGCAATAAAAAATCTCTAAATTTAAAAATTATTTTGACACAACTAAAACCGAATTTGACAATCGCGACTCCACGTGGTACATACTTATTTGCCCTACCCCGTGATTTTTTTTAGAGCCGGAGGCGCGCAGGGGTCCAATTTCGACGAGTTTTATATGGAATTTTTCACTTTTTGTATGGAAAATATAAAAAATTATTACCTACGTGTTGAGTATTAGGGGTATAAGAGCTATATAAATGGGGTCAAAATTTGCGATAGGACACACCATTTTCGAGATATAAGCAAAATAAAAGAAAAAAATATACTGTTTTTGCGCCTGAAGTCGAGGTGTTCGTGTGAATTTTAGTTCATGACAACTAATAAAGTATTCCAAACAAATACACCATTTTTATCGCGATTCTAAATGGTCAGATTTTAGTGTAGTGTAGTTAGACAATTAAAATTTTAGGTGAAAAACGTCAAATTCAGAATAGCAAAATTGACATTTTCCCTAAATTAAAATCTTAGTACCATCTTACGCCAAACTAAAATATAAAATTCAAAATTACATAAGACAGTCCCACAAAACGCCCACCCTTCACCACTTCCTAGTACTTTTGCTAGGAAAGAGAAGTGGCGCAACAATCTCCTCAGCAGCACAGCTGTCTGTTCAGTTAGAAAAAAAATGATTCTATATAATAGTATGCAAGATAATTTATAATTTAAATTATGTTTTTCGTACAGTAAATCATTACGCAAAACATAATTTAAATTATAAATTAATAGCCATATGACAGCTAGCACACGCCAATATACCAAACAAAAACATCGAGAACTATACTCAAGCAGAAATAAAAATAACTAAACGTAAACAATATCTAAAAAAGTAAAAAAAACCTCCAAGCATAAAGGGCGTTAAGGGCGTTTTAAGGCTAGTTTATCAATTATAACTTCTAGTTACATATAGCTGTAACTAGAAGTTATAATTGATAAACTAGGACCATCGAGGTAAAATAAATAATTGTCGAGGTCGCTAGCTAACCACATATTGCAATACAACTAAAAAAAAACATTGTAATGAGTAGATTATGTCAAAAATAAATTAAAATAAACTGACTTACCTATAAAGTAAAATTATAAACAATTACATAAACTCATATAACCTGTCAGTAGGTAAGCTAATCTGGAGAAAGAACATTTAAACACTGTCTTGAGTTAATCATAGCGACCAACCATACTTATCATTTACATAAGTAGTCGTTGATAGAATAGTATGCCTTTGAACAAAGGTTAGATTTTACTTTAGTTTTAAACGCATTAAAAGGCAAATCTAGCAAAGAAGAGGGTAGCTTGTTATAAAAGGTTATACCAAGCCCAACAAATGAGTTATGAACCTTATGAAGCCGGTGAAAGGGAGCTCGTAGTTTATCCTTATTTCTAGAGTTAACATTGTGAATATCACTGTTTTTAGTGTATAAGTGTATATTTTGCCTAAGATGTTGGCGAAGATGAATAAAATTTGTGATGCCACTGTGAGGATACCGATATCTTTGAAAAAATCTCTCAGAGAAACTCTGGCACCTTGCTGGTAAATTGCTCGAACAGCTCGTTTTGGAGGACAAATATATTTTGAATATCAGCAGCTTTGCCCCACAGCAGAATACCGTAGGACATAACGCTATAAAAAAAACTAAAATAGACTAACCGAGCTGTATCAACGTCAGTGTATTGTCTTACTTTCCTGACGGCGTAGGCAGCCGAACTGAGCCTTCTCGCTAGGCTCGATATATGTTGGCCCCACTGAAGTTTGGCATCTACTGATATGCCCAGAAAAACTGCCGAGTTTACAGTTTGAAGCACGTCTTTATCTAAGACGATGTTGGGTCCTAGATTTCTAACATTTGTAAGGGCAAACTTTACTCATTTCGTTTTCTTGGCATTGAGAACTAGGTTATTCGTCGTAAACCAATCCGTAACCATTGACAGTGCACTAATTACATCGTCAAAATCTTGTCTATTCCTGTCTACTTTAAAAATAAGAGAAGTATCATCTGCAAACAGTACAACTTCACAGATACCCTTTAAATATAATGGTAAGTCATTGATATACACTAAGAACAAGAATGGACCCAGTATTGAGCCTTGAGGTACACCTAACTTAACTAGTTGACAGGTAGATTTTACACCATCAACATCTACACATTGCGACCTATTGAATAAATACGAATTTAAAACGTTGAGAGCTTCGTTCAGCACACCGTAATGTCGCAGTTTACGCAAAAGCATGTGATGGTGCACGCAATCAAAGGCTTTGGAGAGATCACAGAAAACTCCAATAGCATTTTGAGAGCTCTCCCATGTGTTAAATATGTGTTTCAGCAGAGCAACACCCGCATCTGTAGTCGAACGACCCTTTGTAAAGCCATATTGTTCATTATGAAGGAGGCTATTTAAATTAAAATGTCTTAGCAACTGCTTGAGTATTAACTTTTCAAATATTTTGCTGATTGCTGGTAAAATAGAAATAGGCCTGAAATTGCCAACGTCAAATTTAGGGTTCCGTAGCCAAATGGCAAAAAAGGAACCCTTATGGATTTGTCATGTCTGTCTGTAAGTCTGTCGGTCCATCCGTATGTCACAGCCACTTTTTTCCAAAACTATAAGTACTATACTGTTGAGACTTGGTAAGTAGATGTATTCTGTGAATCGCATTAAAATTTTCACACATAAAAAAGGAAAAAAAAACATTACATTTTGGGGGTTCCCCCTTAGAACTGAAACTCAAATATATTCTTACCTATGGATAGGTCTTTAAAAATGATATTGAGGTTTCTTACATCATTTCTTTCTAAACTGAATAGTTTGCGCGACAGACACTTCCAAAGTGGTTAAATGTCCCCCCCCCCCCTGTAACTTCTAAATAAGAGGATGATCAAACTATTATTATTCCATATTATAGTAAATATGAGATTGCAATTGAGAAAGTTCAGCGTAAGTTCCTCAGTACATTACAGTACAAATGTCGCACCGTACACTTACCATATAATAACGCGTTGAGTAAGTTTAACCTATTAACATTACGCTCTAGGCGCTTGTTGCTTCAAGGAATGATGCTCCATGGACTTGTACATAATAGGTTTGATTGCTCTGACTTAATTAGTAAAATTTGCTATATCGTACCTAGAACAGTAATGAGACGTGAGACACGCTCTTATCCA
Organism: Xanthia togata; assembly: GCA_963853775.1. Classification (NCBI taxonomy): domain Eukaryota; kingdom Metazoa; phylum Arthropoda; class Insecta; order Lepidoptera; family Noctuidae; genus Xanthia; species Xanthia togata. Next base: position 586,528 of record OY970802.1, on the reverse strand, counting down.
CTGTTTGCTACAACTCCCTGTCGTACAAATGCGGGGGAGAGAGCGCCGCTCCAGAAATTGGTTCAGGCTTATAATAATAATTTTAATGATATCGATGTGTTTGCCCTATCGAAACTTAAATTCAAAAAACTACTTATTAAGCGCCTTGCTCAATTTTTTTAATTATTTAAGCATTATTTAAGTATCCACCATCTATTTGGTTTTTATATTTATATTAAGTTTACGAAATGATTGTATTGCTGCCAAATATTTATTTTAAGTAATTTTACCATATCTGTATTATTATTACTATTAAGCTAGTAACATGTGGAAACGTAGTGGATTGTACATTTAAATATAGCATACTGTAGATCTAAATGTATTATACAATGTACGATTGTCTGTTTTCCCAAATAAAATAAAATAAAATAAAAACTAAAAAAAATATATGATGTACATTATCAGGTAAACTTCCACCAAAAATTGGTTTAAACGAGATCTAGTAAGTAGTTTTTTTCTAATACGTCATAAATCGTAAACTATAATTAAAACATCGATCAAAGTTACAACGAACTACAAGAACTTTTATATTATGTTACTTCCTGCTACGGAACCCTTGATGGGCGAGTCCGACTCGCACTTGGCCGGTTGTTTTATTACCTGATTTAAATAATGATTTATGAGTTTACTACTCTTCATGAGGTCAGGAAAAGTTCCTAAATCAACACATTTATTAAAAGTAACAGCTAGATAGGGGGCTACGATGTCTATTATATTACTTAAAAGTTTAATGGAGATTCCCCAATAATCAGTGTTCTTAGACTTGAATAGTTAAGTTGTGCCTCTTTAGTCCCAGACAGAAGAGTCGACTGAGCCAAGCTGGGAAACTCGTGTTCCTAGCCTCTCGGTGTGAAAGTATAACCCGTTATAACTGTGCGCCTGTCAGTGTCAAAATGTTATGAATCTGGCCCATTCTAGATATTGTTCCAAGGACCAATGTTTATCTTAATAATATACTTGCAGTCATTGTATTTTGGTAAGCATTTCATTTTATTAACTCCGGTAGGCATTGATTGCTCTATTCTTATGTTTCCATCTAAGTCGGCACGACAGAGTTATTTAAAAAATAAGTAAGACTTCTTATGTTCAGATGTAAGTAAGTTGGCTATGAAGATGTTCAGCTACAAACATGTGGAGTTTACGTTGTAAGGGTACCTTTTTTTTTTTTTTTTTTTTGGTTGGGAAATCTTCAAATGACGTCTCCCGCTCTGGGTGGAGCGGGAGGGCGTGTCAGACTCTTACTGACTAAAACCCACCCGTGTTCCTTCTGTTGCCTGTGCAATGCCAGGGGGCCACGGTATCCCTTTCGGACTTTCCCGCAACCCCGGCAGGCAATGGTCTCATCGGACCCCTTCACTCGCTGACACTCTTTGAGGCGCGCGTGGAACACAACGCGCCGTCGACCCGGGCCTGGTCCTTACCGGACGGCGAGCTACCCATTGCTCACCGTCCGCAAGCCCGCGCCTACGGTGGCCGGGAATCAGCGATTGATTCCCGACGCCCAGGGCGTCTCCTCCTGCGGCGGCTAGGGGCGTGAGGGCGCGAAATTTGCCTCTCCCTCACGCGTTCCGCCTCCTCCTTTGCGAGCATTACTGCTTCGCAGAAGGAGGTGACGGCCTCCCATGCCCTCTCGCTCCGTACCATGGCCTGGACCAGGGCCGGACGCGAGAGATCCCCGCCACCGATCGCCTCCACGAGGACACGGCGGTGCTCTGCCCAAGCCGGGCATACCTCCACCGTATGCTCCACCGTGTCCTCCGGGCGATCCACGCAGTGATGACACCCGGGCGTTTCTTCCCGCCTTATCCGAAACAGGTACCTCCCGAAACAGCCGTGTCCGGTGAGGACCTGCGTCAGGCGGAAGGTGAGGACGCCGTGGCGCCTCTCCAGCCACTCCTCAAAGAGGGGACTTATCGCCGCAATAGTGGCGTGCCCAGCACTGGGTTGCGACAATCGCACTCTCCATGACGCCATGAGATCCCGTCGGAGCTCTGTCCGCTGTGCCGCGATTTCTCGCGGCATCGGAGTCAAGCCCCGGCGTTTCGCCTCCTCGCGCCACTCCCAAATATGCGCGAGGACTTTTGCCTCCAGATCCCATGGCGGCAATCCAGCAAGGAGGCTCGCCGCCTCACCGGAGACCGTGCGGTATCCCCGGACCAGCCGGGTGGCCATGACCCTCTGGGACGCGTTCAACCGGCGGGCAGGCCGCTGCCTCAGCGAACGCGCCCACACCGGTGCCCCGTACAGGGCCATGGACCGCACGATCCCCGCGTATAGCCTCCGGCAGGAGGCGTTTGGACCCCCTAGATTGGGCAGGAGCCGCTTCAATGCAGCCCCGGTTGTAAGGGTACCTAGGAACATGATAAGTACTCGTTCATAGCACTGAGACAGCAGTTTACATGCACCGGCCGCAGCGCACAAATAGGTTCGCTCACGGCAGCGCAGCACGACGTCGCGCGAGCTACGGTTACGGCACGCAATTCACAGACGTTTTAATTAATAGTTTTAATGTGGTTAGTGTTAATTAAATAAGGGTAACGAACTATCAAAATTAAAATAAATTGAAGAAAATCAAATTATTCTAAATAATGTTATAGTGTGTGTGTGTGTGTTAGTGTGTGAGTTTTTTGTGAGTGACTTGCTTGTATATTTTGGTGCTAATGCCGAACAGGACCCTAATTGCGTAATACGCAATGAATGTTGTTGAACTGTCAAAATGAAATAGATTAGTCTTAATCGTTTACGAAAATGTGTTACGTAATTAACAGGTCACAGTAACAAAGCTAGGCCGGCGAGCGGTACTATCAAGTGAAGAGAGGGGTGTCGCGGCACCCAGCGGCGGCCGGCGAGCGGTACTATCAAGTGAAGAGAGGGGTGTCGCGGCACCCAGCAGCAGCCGGCGAGCGGTACTACTAAATTAGCGGCAGTTACTTGGCTATTGAGTATTTTTAGGACTGGCTTTCATAAAACACTGATAACTTTATAATAAACTTGTCCTTAAAATCACAGTAAGGCCCCGTTCCCACTATATCGTGACGACAGATTATCGTGTCATTTAAAGCGTCGTGGCTTGTGTATTTAAGTGGAAGTGTTCACATAAGGACGACACGGGTAACTGTCGTCCACGACTTTTTTTGGGATATGCTGGATGGGATAGACTAGCACGATAGTCGTAAAACGATAAAAAGACCGGCCAAGTGCGAGTCGGACTCGCCTTTTAGTTTAAAATTATTAAAAAGATTTTTATTATAATATGATGTAACTAAAAAACGGTTTTCGCAATTTTTCCTTTATCTGTGCTATTTCAAGATTCTGAGTTCGCGGGCTTAGAAGTTTGATTTTTTCACAGCTTCAAGGGACAGTAGACCTGAATATGATGATATAAATTCCAGCTTGATACCTCCACGTGTTCGCGCGGACAACAAAATGATCCCTATAAGGGTTCCGTTTTTTCCTTTCGAGGTACCGAACCCTAAAAAACGTCACGAATTATCGTGACAGCAAATCGTATGTCGTTATTGCGAATATCGGTCGTTTACATGTGTTTTCTTCTCAAAAAATGTCGTCACAATCCAATGGGAACAACAGCTAGAGACGACAGTCGTCCAACGATAAAATATTTGACGACACAGTGACGATAAACAGTCGATATAATGGGAACAGCTAGAGACGACAGTCGCCCAATGATAAATTAATTGTCATGACATAGTGGCGCCCTTGGGGTCATTTTCACTCATATTACATGTTTTATTTGTTTCTGTTTCGGACGCCATTATTGTTGTTATTGATAAACACACGAAGCCACGGGCGAAGCTTAGACCTAAAATCAATCACAATCTCATGTTTCATTTCACACTGTTTTATATAACCTCTAATTGCTGACTAACGTTATAAAACGATATTTGCAAAACGTTTATGCAATTCTGCGTGTTCAGTAATCATGGAAAGTCGCTAAACGTCGTTCAGCTGTACATAACGGAGCTGTTTTGTAAAACAGCTAGTTATGTAAAACAACGGATTCGTCCATCCATCCGCGACACACACATACACTGGACGTTTGTCCAGAGCAGAAACTGCATAAATGATTGTGTAGAAGTTGTGTAAAGTTTCTGTAGCGACTGCGTATAGGATGCGTAGAAGCTGTCATAGTTTCAGTTTCTTTGAAAGAGGTCAACGAAATGCAACTGATTTTTATTTACCTATAACATTATCATCCTACGTTTGCACATAAATATATAAATATTGTTATATCGTGAGAAATATAATAGGTACCTACATAAATATAAAATAATCTAAATGAATGTGGTGAACATTTCTTTTTTTCCGTGAAAAACATCTACTAGCGAGAGACAACATTTCATAACGTTTCAGTTTCCGCGAATCACTGAAACGGGAATCTTCCTGTTTACACCAAACAAATTAATAGTCTATCTTTAGAGACTGAATTAATAAAAATGTTTTATGATATATTTCGCCTACGCTAAGTGGTCATTACATGTTCTGGGGACATAATTATATGTATAATAATGCTGTGGAGATAATAAGGGACACTCAATAAACTGTAATGAGCCACTAATTGACGTCCACAGACTAAGTAGTTGCCAGCCCACGACGCGGGATGTGCGGCTGCGCGAGCGCGACGAACGGCGCGAGGTACATCGTGTGCTCCACGTTACGTGACATCGAACGCCGCCGCTCGTCAGCTGAACATCTCGTGCGAAGGATTTTTCTTTTCATTCTTCCTTCAGATTCACAGCGCGGCTGTGGTTCCATGTTCCATCCAAGGCGAAGCTCTATGTCAAGGGCGCGTGAAGTAGATGCATCCCTCGCAGCCATAGATCGTTCATAATGCGATCAGACAAGCCCTCCGTGTTGACGAGCCACGCGCCCGACGTGCCAGCATTCGGGGCAACACCACGTTAGACTTACCTACATTCATTTAAATCCCTTGATTTATCATCGCATCCGATAATTGATTTACTTGAAATCTTTTTGTAACTTTTAGGAAGCTTTTACCTGGCCATTGTCAGAAAGGAATATACGTCCCAGTGCACAGTGGGGCGAAAAGTTTTTCCATTAGGTTCCGTTGCCACGTGAAATACTTTTTGTGGTCTGCTCTTTGGCAGAAGCCGCGCGCTAACACACGGGAATAACTTCCCGCGTGGCGGTTGACTGTCCCACAAACTGAAATAAAATTAAACTCGGCTTTATGGCTAGCCGATGCGCAGAATAATGTTGTATTGTACTGTAATGTGGTGTTGATAACGTATTTATGCTAGTGAAGTGGCTGTAAAATATCATGGTTTGGCACAAAACCTCCGCGAGTTTATTAGAAGCAAATAGTAATAATACTAGACAAGCACAGACTTGGATTGAGAAGCTTAGACAGTCGGCCCCCCAGATGACGAGCGCATGTCATGATAATGTAAAATATAATAACATAAAAACTAAAAGATTCTGAATAAGTATTCGAGTCACAAACTTGTGTTTTATTTATCCTGGCACTTTCAGCTACGTCTGATCGGAAGTACCGCGGTTCTCGAATGCAATTATATATCTACCTGATCGCCGCTGAAACAAAAGGCTCGTCTCGGGGGACTGTAATCAATGTATCAGTAATTGTGGCGTATCAATATAGCTCACATGCTCGGTGCAAGGAGGAAGGAAATTGAAATTCTTGTGTGAGTGCCATTATCTTGAGACCACCTGTACACAGAATAACAAAGTGCACATACTTACTACACGAAAATAAAGATAAAGAAGTAGTAGTGCAGTATTTATTGCCGACGCAGACGCCACGTACTCCATCCTGAACATCCACAGTGTACAAGTACATACTACTTATTAGTGTTTGTGGTGTTTCTAGTTCGTTGGCCGCTAGTCCGTCACATGCTTGAATATCCAGTGCGTTGTGGACCTTCTGTGACCTGTTGTTGTATGTTGCTACGAACGTGAATTCAGTGAAGTGCAACACAGCGCGGTAAGATACGGCGCGGGCGCGGACGCAGCCGAACGGCAACATTCACTGCGTCCGGAATCCGGTGAGCCACTACCTTCACTTACTTCACTTAAGCGACTCATTCACGATCCATCCCAATTCCCACCTGTACGTCCGCTCACGGCCGCGGTGCTGGACGGAGCAAATACGCTGTCGTGCGCGTACCCAGCGTGCTAGATGTAATGTTGTCCACCTGTTTTATTTATTTAAATGCCACCAGTTTTATTAAAACGTCAATAAATTACATTTCTTCTGATGTTGACAGCAGCAGCAGAAGAGAAGGAAAAAGTAGGAAGAGACTTGATGAAAAATTATCCTAAACGTGCAGTGTATACCTCATACTCAAGTGAATAATATCATGATAGATTTGAATGTGTCATTTTGGCGTGCAGTCAACTTGCGACACAAGATCTAAATGCTGAATCTACTGTACAGCATGTTTATACTTTATACACGATCAAGCACGCTCGATGCACGATTGCTCTGACGTTGTCCGCGTTATTCACTGTCTATCTGCACTGACGATCTACGTTGTTCGCGGTGGTATGCTTGCTTTATGCAAAATTAGGTCAAGCAAATAATAATAATCTCTGTAATCATGATTATTTGCTTCATGGATTTGTGCAACGAAACTATTACTATTATTATTCACTGCCGTTTTTTGTGGTGCTCCTTTCGTGACCTTGGCGGGCCGTACTGCCAGATGGACCGTGAATAAGGCGCTTTACTTCAACCAGTAAGCGCAACTGAACTGCATAATGTACACAATGTATTGCGAAATTGTTTGCCTACTCATGACTAGTTTACATCGCACTGCTTGAACCGAACGATCTCCTCTTCGAGTTGTGGGGTAAATCGTAAATGCTGGTTCTCCAAACTCGGCAGGCGAGCGACGTCGCGCGGCGCTCGTGTGCTGTGGTTCAAACAGACTGTGATTCATGGTGCGAGACATTCAGCGACGCTACCGAAACGCCGGACATTGGTTGAACTTATAATCAGAATGTGACCAACTTCAAACAGCAACATTTTAAAGTGTAAAAGCTTTCCCTTGTAGGAGTGCATCAAGCGTATTCCGGTCCGGACAGGCCCCAGCCCCCGCACGCCGCGCCGTCGGTCTAGCGCACGTCGCATTACGTTTAGTGCGTCACTCTTCATTAATTACCTCCACTATCAAGAAATACTTTAGACGATCACTAAGTGTCCAGCTTACCTCGCACGTAGACATACACATTGAATAGTGCGCTGTATGAATAGACTGCGAATGCGATGCAATAAGAAATACACTGGATCGCAAAAATTCCGGGTCGCTAATAAAAACCGTGATATCTCCATAAATTACATACCTAGATCGCTAGAATAAATGATATGTAGTAAGCAGGTTACTAATGCTTGTTCTAAATCTCTAAAGAGGTTTCATTTGGACAAGAAACAGATTAAAAAAAATGTCTGCACTTTGAATTTTTTGTAAATTTAAAATTAGGTAAATAAATATTTTTTCTGCTTTTGTTTCAAAGCGAGCTGTCATTATAAATGATTCCTTGGATTGATCAGAATATTTAGTGTAATATCATGTCGTTAACACCTGAAGAATGTTCACGGATTATTACCATGGTACAAGAAGGTAGAAGTCAGCGTAGCACTGCTAGAACAGTAGGAGTATCTTTACCAACGGTCCAAAGAGTACTCCAGCGATTTCAACAGACCGGCATGATCATCAGGAGACCAGAAATGAAGACCACAACTAAACGAGAAGACCGATTCATCGTGAGCACTATGTTAAGAAATCGACATCTCAAGGCTTTTCAGGTCCGAAACAGTCTTCAAGAAATTCACCACAATAATGTGAGCTCTGATACGATTCTGCGACGTCTTCGTGAAGCTGATATAAAGTAAATAGACCAGCAAACGGCCCCAAACTGCTCAGAGAACATCGAGTTGCCAGGTTACGGTTTGCTCGAGAACGCATTCGATGGACAGATGAGTTTGATTTGATGATGAGCCAGATTTTGTTTATTTACGCACGACGGGAGACGAAGAGTATTTAGACGACCAGGAGAACGGTATCATCAAGCATGCCATTCGGCGGAGGATCAATAATGGTTTGGGCTAGGATATCTTCAGAGGATCGCACGGAGTTAGTGCTCATAGAAAACGGTTATCTGGTGACTGCTGTCAGATACGTAGACCTCTTCTACGTATCTAACAGCAATCAGAGAACCGCTTAAATGAGCATGCTGGTCCTTTCTTAGTGAATATGGGTGCAAATTCCATTTTTATGCACGATAATGCGCGACCACATACTGCTCGTTTGGTCAATATGTATATTCAAGACGTCAGTATTACCTGCATGGAGTGGTCAGCTCGCAGCCCAGACTTAAATCCCATAGAACATGCATGGGACGAGCTCGGGAGATGCGTGAGACAACGCTCTCCTGCTCCCTTACCTTACACGAGTTAAGGAATGCGCTAGTGGAAGAATGGGCAAACATAGACACAAATCGTATTAAAAATTTGGTTTACAGCATGCCACATCATCTTTTTGTTGTCATAAATTTCATCTATTTTTGTTGTCATAAGTTAGAATCGAAATTTTCATAATTTTTTATATTCGTGAACAAAACGTGTTACACATTTTTTTTATATATATTAATCAGTCATCTACAATATACTATAGTTTCGCAAATTAGTCTTATGTATTTAAGAAACTATCACGCCATTTATTAGCGACCCGGAATTTTTGTGATCCAGTGTATAATAATTATGGGTTGATGACGAAAATCCCTGTAACCTGCAAATTCGTAAATGCATGAGACTAACTTTATATTACAGAGAATTTTAACATTGGATGCAATAAAACCTTTTATTAAATGATCTACAACATAATTTAAAAAACCCCGAATTTGGAAATAAATTAAATTCGCGGTTATTTTATTTTTACTTGTCTTCTCAATTTTGTTTTCCATCTTTCAAATTAAAATGATAAAAGGCGGTCATTGTCGTCTTTCACCATCATTATTGAATTACTATCATGTCGCTAACACCAGAAGAGTGTACATGTATCGTCACTATGTTACAAGAAGGCAGAAGTCAGCGAAGTTTAGCAAGAACAATAGGCGTATCACTTACAGTGCAGCGAGTTGTCCAACGTTTCCGAGAACCTAGGCAGAACATAACAAGACCAAGAACCGGCAGACCGAGATGTACTACGGCTCGAGAGGATCGATTTATTGTTACAACCCTGCTCCGATGTCGGCACCTCACGGCAGCTTAAGTAACAAATCAACTTCGGGAGTCCCGTAGAGACAACGTAAGCGAGCGGCCTGTGAGGCGGCGGATGCTTGAAGCTAATTTGACCCCACATAGACCAGCAAAATGGTCCAAAACTTGAAAGGGAACATCGGGTAGCAAGATTAAGTTACGAAGGAGACGAAGAATGGACAAGAGTAATGTTTTCTGACGCATCCAGATTTATGCTTTATGCATATGATGGGCGGCGAAGAGTCTACCGTCGGCCAAGAGAACGTTTTACTCCAGCTTGTTTTGAGGAAAAAGTGCTGTTCGGCGGTGGATCTGTTATGGTTTGGGCTGGAATCTCTTCAGAGTCGCACGGAATAAGTGCAGATCAAAAATGGTACGCAGTGCAAGACATGTGGGAGACATTAATGACGGCCCATATTTAATTAAAATGGGTGAATATTCAATATTTATGCATGACAACGCCAGGCCACATACAGCTCAAATTGTTAATGGGTATATTCAGGACGTTGGCATCAATCGCATGGACCGGCCCGCGATAAGGAACACGCTTAGGAGGAGCTTGGGAGGTGTGAAAGAAATCGAAACCCCGCCCCAGCTACACTTGAAACAAGCGTTAGTGGGAGATTGAACCAATATTCCGCAACATCGCATAAGAAACCTAATAAACAGCATGCTCAATCGCCTAGCAGCTGTGAGAAGAGCCCGTGGAGGCAATATAAAGACCCATTTATTTTGTTTTGGAGTGCGTTTTTGAGTTGTATGTGAGAGTAAACCATTATTTTTTCAGTGTAAAAGTTTATGATATTTTGTTTTTTTATGTAATTTTGTCAATTAAACTAATCATGTTTCCAACATTTGGTGTTTTTTTAGTAACTGGTAGATTATCTACAATATACAGGTTCATGCCGCTAGCTCTATTATTTTAAGAGTAATCTCAGTTTGTCGTACTGACGCGTATTCTTTGTCTGCGAGTGCACTTATCTGAGATACCCAAAGAACAATGCCCGGCTTGTTGACTTCACTTAAAACTCATTCAATAATTAGTTATCAACAAACTGACCGCACGTCTATTAGCATAGTTCGGTAATGTCCGTCTCCTTATCTGTGCTTTGTTTACGCGCAAACAAGCGAACGTTCGCTGCTGCGCGTATCGCTACTGATGACAGTGCGCCTGCGCCGCGCGCCCTGTTAGTGCTCCTACATGATTGATAAAAGTCCGCGCTCTGACATTACTACCCCGACTGGCTGAGCACGATATTAATTTGAACTCATTTCATACAACCCTCCAAGACTTGCTGATAAAGAACCCTACAAGGTTGTATGTGTATCGACTGTCCGTATAGCCCATCACGAGGTACTATGTAAACACGGATACTAGTTTTCCGCCCGAACCCCAACTAAGACTGAGGTTTCCTATAAAACTAAGTATCCGTAACGTTTGGCGTCAGCGTAGTCGCCACGCAGAGTACTTGAAGCTGCAGCGAGGGTTCCAGAGAGACAGTACATTCTTAAACAGTCATGTTGACGCGGTGCGTCGTCGGTTAGACCGGTACTAGAGGTGGCTGAAATTATCGCCAGCGTGTGCCACGCCCTTATGTTTTTTTTTTTTGTTTTTGCGTGGGAAATTATCAAATAACTTCTCCCGGTCTGGGCGAAGCGGGAGAGCGTGTCAGACTCTTACTGACTAAAACCCACCCGTGTTCCTTCAGTTGCCTGTACGTTGCGGTACCCCTTTCGGACTTTCCCGCGAACCCGGCAGGCATCGGCCCTAGCGGACCCCGTCGTGGTGCTGACTTCTCATTGAGGCGTGTGTGGAACACAACGCGCCGTCGACCCGGGCCTGGTCCTTATCGGACGGCGAGCCACCCATTGCTCACCGTCCGCAGGCCCGCGCCTACGGTGGCCGGGAATCAGGTTGGGATTCCCGACGCCCAGATCGTCTCCTGCGGCGGCTAGGGGCGTGAGGGCGTGAAATTTGCATCTCCCTCACGCGTTCCGCCACCTCCTTCGCGAACATTACTGCTTCGCAAAAGGAGGTAACGACTTCCCATGCCCTCTCGCTCCGTATCATGACCTGGACCAGGGCCGGACGTTAGAGATCACCGCCGGTCACCGACCACTGACGATAAAGACGTCTACGGTACTGAAGCCAATTCGAAACCCGCATTTCTGGTCAGCTGTCACAAATCTCCTGGCGAGACGGTTCGTGACGACTCTCGAGAACAGTTGCAGATACACTTGGCTCTGAAGTAAAATGAGTCTATAGTTCTTCAGCAAGATTTTATTATATTTTTTGAAGAACAGAACCTTTGCACTGTGAGCTTCCTCTTGGCCGCTGTACTTTCTAGAACTCTGTGGTAATTCGGTTATCATCAAGAGGTGGTATTTTCACCATCCACGCCAATTACGAATACGACGCCGCCGCCGACGAATTATGCGCCACCGATAAGAAAATCACCGGCGCACGCCGTACGTACCGTATACAAACACGACTGCAGTTCATTATCGATGAGTTTCTAGATATCTCTATAGTAAAGTCCATACGACCATACCTACATAACTAGAAATTGGGCAATCGTCAAAGACAGCTTTACAAACTCTTGGTAGATGGCTCATCGCTAGTTGCATTTGATATAAATTCCCGTGCAGGCTCGCGTGCGATGTGTGTAGTAGACTCGGGTGCGTGTCGTGTGGGCTGCGCGCGCCGCCCACCGCCGCCGGTCACCGCCGCCGCTGTTCTAGCAGGACAATTTAATTTCCTGGCACGCGCCGCGCACGCTCGGCATCACAAAAATAATCGTTTCACTTCGCCGCGCCAAACATTTCGATTTAATTGAAACGTCATCCACCGCGTCGCTCAGTGTGTGCCTCTGTGCCTGCGCTCTGTGAATTCTGCCGCAAGTACAGAGTGCTGCAGACGTGATCACGTGACGCCGGCAGCACCGCGGAACATACGCGATAAGTACCTGCTATTTTCAAACTGAGGCAGCAGTAGAGCCCTCAAGATCAGATACAGATCGCGGCACGTACCTAAGTTCAACCAAAATGGCGGTCACCCGCGCATTTTGGTTCAAGTTACGTGCCGCGATCAGTCTGGGTTGTGATATCGAGTTTTATTTGTCACCGAAAGGCCAACGCAGGCAATGCCGGTAGTTGTTGCCACCACACGATGCCTACGCGTTGCTCTCGCGTAACGCATAGCCATCGTAAGGTTGAACTGTCTAATGCCTTACTTAACACTTTGCGGGACACTAAACGCCTATAAACGTGATAACAATAAAACTTTTATTGTGTCTCGTTCAGTGTCCCGGAAAGTGTTAATATACTATTTACGATCATGATGAAATCCCAAAATCTCCTCTAGGCTAATCGCCATCAATTAGCCATCAACGTCGGCCACCCGTCGTGATAATCATTGCTCCTAAACTCGCGGGCCGCCTCGCCCCTCCGCGCCTACGCGATTTTAAATTACACTCTAGGGGTAGAGCAGACAAGACTGCGTGGAGTCGGATTTACAGCGATTCGTTTCTGTCACTAAAACCTAATTTTTTAAATATTATAAATGAACATTCGGAATAATACACATTATTTAACACAATACTTAGGACATAAGACTTTAGGTCATGTAAAATTAGGAGATACAATTATTAAAGTACTCGATATGCTTTTATAACTAAAGATCAAACAAAAAAACAAAATTTCGGGATTTTGAATATTATGGTTACTGAAGTTTATAAGCAAACGTGTTATGGATAATAATTTCCGGACAAACAATTTTAGGAGAAGAAAGGGAGTACCGAACCAAAGTAATTGGTCTATCATTATTTGCCTCAGATCTAGGTCCTTTTTTGTGAAGGGGTTTTAGAACAGAACATATTAAATTGTTGGGGAACATACCCTTTTCCAAAGATAAATTAATTATGTAAGTCAAGGGTTTTGTTAAAGTTAAGACGTTTTGTTTGATCATATTAGCACTAATGTTATCATATCCGACTGAGTTTGTATTTCATAATTTCATAGCTGTCATAAATATTTCCATACAAGTAGTTGGTTCTAGATAAATTGAGTTCACAACCGTTTTATTGCAAGCATCTTTATTTTTTGGATTTTGGGCGTTTCCCTTTTTACTAATGTTGATAAAGTAATTGTTAAAGTATGTTGCTACATCGTCACCTTCTTTTAGTAGGTTTTCCCCATCCAACATTTCTTTAATTTCATTACTAGCATTATTCTGTTTAAGTTTATCATTTATTATTTTCCATGTAGCTTTACATTTATGTTGCTTTCTCTATGTATTTTTTATGATTATCCCTTTATTATTATTAAACATTGCCTTAGTCTTTTGCTATATTTTCTAAATTTTTGTTTATTGTGTGTAGTCTTATTTTTATTAGATACCTTGTAGTTTTCTTTTTATTTTAAATGACTTTTTAGTTCTTTAGTTACCCATTTCGGGTTAAGAGAGTTAGAGTTAATCTTAATTTTAATCAATGGGAAACACAGTTCATAGAATAGACAAAGTTCATCGTGCAATAATGAAAAGGCTTTATTTACGTCTGTTTGCAGATATACTTCTGAAAATTATAGCTTACTAATATAGTAATTAAATGTTTCTACATTTTCTTTACTCAGGTCCCTTTTGTATGCAAACCATTGCTTTCGAAATATATTAATTTCTGTTTTTAATTTGATTGATAATGTTTGACCGGTATTGTGATCTGATAGTCCTAATTCATGTGTTTCACCTGTTGCTTCTTTGATGTCACTTTATTATAAGTGACATCAAAGAAGCAACAGGAAGTTGTCAATGCAAGAATTTTGACGAGTGGGTTTACTTATGTGTATTTTTAAGTCATAATTGTATAGAGTATCGATAAATGTATTCTAATATTTACTATCGCTTAGAATATCTATTAAAATCGCCACATAGAATACTTTTATATTTGTCTTTGTTACATGTTTTATCTAATAATATTTGTAATTTTCTAAAGAATATATTTATATCAGAATCTGGTGTTCTATAAAGACAAAATAAGTTCAGGTTATATTGTTTTATCTTAATACCGCATATTTGAAAATGCTTTTCCATCGCAATACTATTCAACCACTATGTTTTCAAATTCAACATCTTAAATCATTCTACAAATTAAATCTAACATTCCATTCAATTTTATCTCATTGGAGCAGATGTTTGTATTCACACCCAATACAATTACAGGACAAGGCACAGATTTCAAAAACAAACATAATTCTGTTGTCATTTTTAAGGTACGAGTATTGTCATCGTTTTGTTCAATAGATATTATCAATTTATCGGCAGTATTGATATCAAATAGTTTTGCGCTTGCTAAAATGTCCTGTGTGGAGGCATTCGTTTTAACTATAGAGTTAAACTGATAAGTAATAAAGGGATTACTAAACCTAGATTTTTTCACTTGTGATGATAGTCCACTGCACTGACTGCCTCCAATTATAAATGCTCTTTTGTTTACCCAGCTGATTATATTATCAGTGAGGTTATGATAGCAACTGTAAACTGAAGATTGGCTAGTAGTCAATTTCTTATTCAATTGAGAGACCCGAAAACTGTCTGTAAGTCGACGTCGTACACTTTTCTTAGTGCTGCTCGACATATTTTGGTTAAAAGTCGTCAGTGGGGCTCTACATAATTATCTGTTTGAGAATGCCCAGTTCTTGATTCATGTTTGCAATAGTTGTTTAAGTTCTAAATTTTCTAAAATTATATTTTCCATCTCACTCTGTGTACTTTCTAAATTTGATTTTAATTGTTTAATTTCTTCTTTCATTTCCGCCATATAAGTTGAGCATAAGTTGGTGGATAAATCAAGGCTTCTACCCAACAATTCATCACAGGACATTGGGCTAGTATTGCTTTGATTAAGGAAGTCCATAGACCTTGATTTAATAGTTTGGTGTCTCCGTAACGTAACGTTGTTTATTTCTTCCATGTCAGTAATTTATTTTTGCTTTTGATTGAATTTTATACAATCGAATGTTTAAAACGAATGGGTCTATTTCGATGTTAGAAATGTTGGTAAAACATCCACAAAAAGTCATCACTGTTCCACTGAAATTCGAACCGGCATTTATTGTAGCTCAAGTTGAATATGTGGACATTGCCGCCAAGTGAACATTAGAAAATTAGTTGAAATAAGTTATGACAAATGCTTAACATCGGGTGAGAAATTTGCTGGTCATTTATTCCAGAGGTCCAAAGGTCAGTTTTGAATCAAGGAAAATGTATCCGTGTTTTATTTTGTTCAACGGATATTTGTGGAGTAATATTTAAAAATACACTCACTTGTTCATGTTATTTCCTTGGCCTTTTTTGCTGATTTCTTCATTAGAGTATTTATTATGGTGTGGTGTAATAAATTGAAAACTTCACTATTTCAGCTGTTAGATTTCACTTGATATTTTTAGTCCTTTCTGGTATTAAAAATATAAATTTTTGATCACAAACATTATATTATAATGGGAGTTACGCAACACTGAATCATATTCTTCACATAGACTTGATAAAAAATGAGTTTTAATATTTTAAAATTATTTATTTTATAACATATTTATATTACAAAGTCAGAGTGAATTACATGTCAACCGTCAATTCGCTGATAGGTAATGTCTGTGTTCGCCACCAAAAATAGAGCAGAGCTACACGCAGCTCTGTACATAGAGTCGTTTATTGACAGTGACGCTGCGTCTGCGTCCTAACGGAAAATAAATCGGAATGTATTTTTTGTGTCGGAGCAACAACGGGCGAGGTGCGAGGTTCGAGATGGAGCCGGTGTCAAGGGGTTCGTGACCGTTACCGCGCACGAAGCCGCCTGACTCTCACCGGCAGCGTCGTCAGCCACTGAGCCGACACCCGCGAGTACTGGGGGAGCAGCAACAGCTTGGGACGTTACAATTTAAATCACGTTCGTTTTGCATGGAGCCTGGTTATTTCATGCGCTACAATATCACTAAGATCAGTCGAAGTAGTGTGCCGAGAACATTGGCAGCCGCCAGCCGCACCGATCAACTACATATGTAGATATTGCTCCGTGCCGTACACTCGCGTCACGTCACACCGCAACCGCAGTCCTGCCGCCCGCGCGGAAATGGAAAAATCTAATATTTTCAAATATCCTAGGATTATTGCAAAGGACCGGATTATCGGAAGGTTTTTGTAATCAGATTATCAAGACAACGACGTGAACGTTAGGCACTGACGGATATGCTGATTGGTTAAACGCTATGGTTCTGACTTACCAGAATAAAGATGTTACAAATTGACTCTCAGATCATTCTATATTGATGATCTCTTTATTTTACACCAGATTATACATAATTAAAAACTAACAGACTTAAAATAATAATATGTACAAGTATATATTACATAAAAAGTGGGGGGGGGGATAATTATAGGGCATCAAAAAATTCTTCCGCATCGCTGTCAACAGGAAAAGTGCCCAAAAGGCTGGCTGCATTGCCACGTTGAATGGCAATGCTGATTCTTTGGCCAAAGAATAGGCCAGCCCTCTGGTCACGTGAAGAGTCGACCAGCCGCTTGGCGATGTCTTGAAAAACTAAGTGGGCACTCGGACCCCATGGCCCTAGTGTTTCAACCCCAAACGGCTCAAACATATAAGTCCCAATAAGATTGGAGTATTTGCGCCGTTTGAGGTTTTCCGCACCTGCAGCAGCAGCCCCAGCACAGCCCGCCGTGCTGCAGCAGCAGCCCCAGCACAGCCCGCCGTGCTAGGAAGATGGGATGGCGCAAGGGTGTCGGGCCTACCTACCTTCCAAGGCATTATGGTCATTCCGTCTGGTCTCTTCCCATCGTCGCGTGCCAAACCATTGGGTTCTAAAAGCCAGAGGCCCGACTCCCACTCACCCACAGCCAGCAGGCGGGCACGCTCAGCAGTATTGGTGGACGTATTAATAAGATTATTCCGTACCAACCTGCAGAGCGGCTCATCCCACTGTCTCTGGGAAGATGGGTTCACGGGCCGATCTGTATTCGGGCAAGCCGCTTTCCAGGCGTTCTCCGCATCGGTCAAGAAAGGCACTTCAGAGTAAACCAGGCAGGGGGCTAAAATTTTGTCGGTCAACTCTTCAGTGCTGCGGACAGAGGACAGGAACGCGGGTAAGCTAATACTGGTAATTTTGCGGACGCCGAGGCCACCAAAACGGATGGGTAGTGTGGCTTGTAGCCACGCTCGGTCGTCCAAGGCCACATTTAAAATGTATGATAGTGTGCTGCGAATAATTTGGTTAATTTTGTCCAAGAGGTGTGACTGCTTCCATAAAGGGGAAGAGCGTAAAAAATATATAAAATTTGGACCAAAACAACAGTATCTGATCAGGGTGAATGCCGAATGTAAATTAATTTTGGAGAGTCTGTCCGAAATGTCGTTGAAGTTTTTGATTTTTTCGTCGATGAAAGAAGGAAAGCTGTCTTCTAAAATTGGGGAACCTAGGAGCTGAAGTGAACTTTTTTCTAAAATATTTCGCCTGAGGAATTAAAACACCATGTCCGCGGTCTAAGGAAAATTAGAAACGGAGGCGTCATTATTAGGACGGATAACAAAGGCGATATTGATAAACTAAAAAGTTCCCAGAAGCTAGTTTCCTCGGGCCTTACAGTGGAAGAACCATCCAAACGACGTCCTAGGATTGCTGTTATTGGTGTCCCCGTAGCCATTACTGAAAAAGAGGTATTTGATTGCATATATGTCCAAAACTTTGCAGACAATTTACCGATTATTACTCATGAGTCTTTCTTAGAAACTATAAAATTGAGCCATAAGTCAGGAAAGAAAGATCGTCCTACTTGCAATTATATATTGGAAGTCCCTGCTAATATCAGGAAAATTATTATGGACCAAGGCCGAATTTTCATAAATTGGACATCTTGTCCAGTGAGAGATTTCACTATTGTGACCAGGTGCTTCAACTGCCAGCAGTTCGTACACGCAGCCAAATTTTGCAGAGAAACTAGCCCGATTTGCAACCTCTGTAGCGAAACAGGACATTCTTATAAGGAATGCATTAATAAATGTGCTCTGCCTCAATGTGCGATCTGCAAGCGATTCAAGAGGAAAAATGATCATCCAACAGGTGATGTAAATTGCCCAGCACGTAAATACGCCGAAGACAATTATATTAATTCAATTGACTATGAAGGCGCCTAGGAGCGCCGTCGACTACTTTGTTATTTAAGCACATAGATAGTAGGTTAGTTTCTACATATATATTATTTGGTTTATGGCCAATCAGCTAATCTGTGATCTAGATAGTTTTTCCGTGTCTGAAGCTAAAATCTGTAATGTTGAGAAATGCAAAAATATAGTCTATACTGGGAATAATACATTGACTTTACTTACACAAAATATACGCAGCGTAACTCGAAATTTTAACGGGTTCAAATTTCTGTTACAAAGTCTTGACATAAGCTGCGAAATAATGGTCCTAACAGAATGTTGGTTATCCAAACAAACGGACAATATACCATCTCTCGATGGCTTTACTCTTCACAAAAGCGATAGAACGTTCAACCAGAATGATGGCATAGAAGTTTATATAAGAAATAATTTAAGAACATTAGTAGATGAACCCCACTTCCTACACTGCAACTGCTTGGTAATTAAAATTATCCCCGATACAGTAATTATTGCTATTTATAGGCCTCCATCCCAAAGTATTGATGGGTTTTTAGATTCCCTTAACACTAATTTAGAAAAATTATCATCGTTTAAAAATATCATACTGGTAGGTGATATCAACATAAACATTGCTGCCGAAAAAATTGATACTCATGCACATAATTACCTGAATATTGGCTCATTTCATGGACTTTTACCCGCTCATTATCACCCAACCCATCAGAGCGGCTCTTGTCTAGACCATAATATCCTTATAAAATCAAAAAGTCCATCCAAAACATTGGTTACTAATTCGTCACTCACCGATCATCAAGCTGTTGTACTAACATTGCAAATATCTTCACCTAGAAAAAACTGCATGCGCACCTATACTAAACTCAATATGACGAGTCTTGAAACTGACTTACGCAGTATTAATTTTGACCCCATTTACAATTCACATGATCCAAATGTTTCTCTACAATATTTTGTTGATTTGTTACAATCTACTATAAGGAAAAATACATTTACTAAAGTAATACCAAGAATGTATAGTAACATTAAACCTTGGATTACGCCCGGAATTGTTCGCTGTATCAGGCATAGAGATAAACTTCACAAAAAATCAAAATGTGCACCGGATAATGAAATACTTTCAATTACTTACAAACGATACAGAAATTTTTGTAATATACTGTTGAAAAAGATAAAAAACCAATATGATAAAAGTCAACTACAGAAAGCAAGAAAAAACAGTAAACTTATATGGAAATTCATAAAAACTAATACGATTGGATCAAAAAATCATGAACATGCGCTTGATCTTTTATCTTCTGAGCTAAACCCAATCGAAGCAGCAAATAAAGCCAATAACTTCTTCGTTAACGTAGGGAAAAACTTAGCAGAAAAAACCATATTATCTAATAAATCTTTTTCCATTCAAAGCCAAACTAAGAGTTATGCAACACGAAATTCTTTTGTCTTATTAGATACTGATGTTAATGAGGTAGTAAGTATAATAGACGGATTAAAGGAAATTTGTGCCGTAGGATGTGATAAGATACCTAATAGCATACTCAAAAGATTTAAATACGTCTTGCCCCTCCCTTGACTCACATTTTTCAGTTATGTTTAACAAAAGGAATATTTCCCAAATTGCTTAAAAAAGCCGTAGTCACTCCTGTATTTAAAGCTGGAGACAAAAACTGCATTAATAACTACAGGCCAATTTCAATTTTAACGGGCCTCTCAAAATCTTGGAACAAATTGTAAACAGTACTCGTAGATTAGTAAAATATCTGAAAGTAAAAAAATACTCTCTGATCATTAATTTGGTTTTAAGCCTAAAAGATCAACAAGCCAACCTGTTCACCAGCTGACTAATTTTATAAGTACAAACCTAGATAACGGCATGCACACCATAGACCTAGCCAAGGCTTTTGACACAATTTCTTGTACTTTGCTTTTGAACAAGCTGGAAATGTTGGGAATACGGGGAGTTCAACTGCAACTATTATCTGATTACCTTAGTGACCGCCATCAGTGTGTAAAAATAGGTCAGTACATGAGTTCGGAACTTAAGAATAGCTGCTATGGAATCCTACAGGGCATTATTTTGGGCCCTACCTATTTTTTAATGTATATTAATGACCTGTGCAATTTGAAACTCCAAAAGGGTGTAATTATATCATATGCGGCTGACACAGCTCTACTGTTTGCTGCAAAATCAATGGCGGAGCTCTACGAGGTAGCACAGAATGGCTTTAATACTGTGTCTAATTGGCTCCATAAAAATCTCCTAACATTAAATACAGATAAAACCAAGTACCTAATATTTACAATGAGAAACACTAATCCAACGCTTACTAACCTAAATATCCAAGCGCATAACAATTGTAATTTACATTCTGCTGACATTGCATGCACTTGTCCCACTTTAGTTAAAACCGACCATATCAAATATCTGGGCGTCACGATTGATACAAACCTGAATTTTCGCAAACATATCTATTTATTATGCACCAGAGTGCGTAAACTAATATATATTTTTAAGAATTTACGTAACATAGCCGACTTCAAATTAATTAGACAGGTTTATTTAGCTTTGTGTCAATCTATTATTACCTACTGCATAACTTCCTGGGGAGGTGCCGCTAAATCAATTTTACTACACCTAGATCGCGCCCAAAGAGCAGTATTAAAGGTCGCTACTTTTCGTCCATTCAGATTTCCTACACACCAGCTTTACATGGCATGCAAGGTGCTAACATTACGTCAATTATTTGTTTTGAATGTAGTTTTATTTCAACACACTGAACTTTTAAACCCAGTACCTACAGATAAGAGAAGAAAAGATTTGGTTTGTGCTAACTCTCAGACTAAACATGCTTTCACTAGACGATTTTATTTATTCTTAGGTGATGAGGAATGTGATAATGCTAATGCTAATGATAAGATAGCTGATGTTATAATAGGTGTAATTTACTAGTACAAGAATATTTGGCAAAACACAATTATACAAACACGGAAAAACTACTAGAAATATTAAAATAAACTTAATATTATTCTCTACCTTATTTACTTTAATATTATTCGTTAATTTATTTAAACTTAATATAATATAATTTAGTTTTAAAATTATACTTACCAAATTAATTACTCTTACAATCATTGAAAATATTGTATCTTCTTTTTTAAATGTTAATTTGTGAAATGCTGGCCTGAAACAGGTTTTCATAAAATATAATTAATTTTTCCTCAATTGCAATTAATGTAAATCATTATCTTACCTTATTTTTTTTTATTTTTTTTTTTATAATATTATAGTTCAACAACATTCAGCAGATTTTATTTTCGAAATGATGCAGCAATGGATTACCAATCTGTTTCAAAACGATTCACATCTGATTGATCGTGTATTACGCAATTAGGGTACAATCGCGGAAGGGCGATATGGTACGGATATGGTTACCCTCAAAAAACCAGTTCGACACATGATTCTCATAACAAGCGCAGAGTCAGTCCTGTTTTAATATATTTAGTGATGATTAAGAATAGAATAACATATTTACAAACTAGGTTTTTATAATTTACTTTTTAAATGGTTAAATTAAATATTACACTATAACAGTTTTCTTCATCACTGCCCGCAAATATGATTTCGTGAATAGTGAAACTTTTTAGTAAGTATTTTACGAGTCGAGCATAGCGGGACTAGAGCATACCGGGACTATTTATCTAATCTGTGGACTAGAGCATAGGGGGACTAGGGGGGTTTTTGAGGGTTCCGTAGTGAACAAGGAACCCTTATAGTTTCGCCATGTCCATCTGTCTATCCGGATCTTAGCTCAGAGGCTCTTAGTACTAGAAAGCTATAATTTGGCATAGGTACCTTACCTATATATATTAACCATGCCGATAGAGTGGTAATATAAAATCATGAAAAAAATATTTTAGGGTACTTCCCCTACACGTAAAGTGTATATGTTTTTCTTTTTCTCATCTTTCCCATGGTGTGGGGTGTCGTTGGAAAGGTCAACACGCACTTGGCCGGTTTTTTATTACGTGATTTCAGGTTTGATCTCATACTAAAAATTGTTATAATGATTGTCCAACTTTTCACCTGATTGTAAACAAAATAATAAAAGATTTACACACGAGTGAGTGATACAAAAATCCCATAGAAGAAAAGGACGTTCAGTTTTCCCGAATTTGATAATTTTCCTGGTTTTTTTTTCCAATTTTGTTTTCATAAAAATCTGATTCGGATCATTACGATTACAACATTTTAAAACAAAAAATAGCCAGATCGGTAGACTCTACCGATTAGAACGGCTTCTAATCGGTAGTGTATGCACGAGCCTTGATGCGACCTCGTCACGCGATGCAACATTAGCACTGCGCGACTGGTGGCCGACGTGCAGATACAAGAAACGAACGAGCAAGCTGGCAAATATCATGTTAAGTGCTGCAAGCTTCAGAAGACAAGAGTTGCCGATAGGTGCTCAGAGCCGATGAAACGTTCAAACCAACTACTTAACTTCCTCTCGTCAAAAGCTTCTTCAATAAAGTGAAAAATGCATCAAAATCCATTGCGCAGTTTAGGAGATACCTAACTTAGACAAAGCCATTGCTTCAGATACTTAATGACTATCACAGAATTCACAGAACCTTAGGGAATAAATACTACGCGTTACGGCGGCGCGGCTGCGACGACTCATCTATGGCCTGCGAGGCGACTGCGATGCGTCTACGCGGCATCTACGAACGACGCTTTCAGCAAAGTAGAGACTTTTCTTCTACGCATACGTAGCTATAAGCTAAACCAACGCCCAACGCGATTATACTGTAATAGTCTAAAGACTACGCATTTTGACGTTCAAAAGTGCCTTTTTTGTGCCTAATTGAAATAAATTATTTGACTTTGACTTTGACAGACATTTCGCTTTCGAATTGTGTGCGGTAACGTGAGGTCGAAGTGAACTTTGCGCAGATCAGAAACTAGCTGCTGACTAGCTACTTCAGCAAATCAACATTCAATCAAATATTTTACTTAGGTAGATACTTTATGTTAAAATATTTTGTGCATTTTATGTCGGTTTTGTGATGTAACACAAAAAATACAGGTCAATATAATGCTGTGCATGTTTAATGTTGATTACTTCTGATGGCAGAGTTTTTATTAGGCAATCACATTAAAAGCAAGCCGAGCCGAGTGTCAGCAGTCCAGCACAAATACATGTGCACTGAGCGCGATCACTAATACATGTGCACTGACCGTGATCACTAATTCGTTTTTGATTACGCAGATTATTGAACTACGAGTAGGTACCTACGGGCACACTTACAACGCCGCCGGTACTCGACGCGCTGCGACAAAACATTCCTGTGAGATATGAGATAACAGGTCAAAGTTGAATATTGTCTGTACACAATACTCAGTGTCACTGTGACAAGGAGCGGGCGTCGGCACGTCGTGGACTCAGGCGCAGCATTGTGCGCCAATCAATGCGCCTCTCATGCGGTGCGGCGACATCCTGTGCCACGGTCGTCCGACCAGTCGTCTACCCACTTAATAAGTACCTACAAAAGTGTCACATAAAATTCAACACAACAGCAGTAAATAGTTTTTCATAATATTACGGTTATATGGTCGTGATAAAGCGAACCACAGTTCGTACGCTCTCTGTGTACAGCGAGACGTAGAGCGGTGTGCGAGAGAGCGCGCCTTGTTCGCCTTATCACGACAATGTGACCGCAGCATATCAAATCCCTTTACATAATTACACCATTTTGTTTTAGTAGCTTTCAATGGAAGGTACTCTTAGCTGTGCGGAAAACCTTAAATAATTCAATAAAAATAAATCATAATACCTGGTCTTGCCATAAATATTGTCATGAAGAAAAAAATTTTTTTTTATTGCATATAATATTTATTACTTTTACAGTGTGTTACTTTAATACATAAATATAAAACAATTTAAAATATAAAAAGCTTATTCGAAGTGGTCTCCATTGGCTGCAATACAGTCCTTTAAACGTTGAGGCCAGTTATCAATAGAAGCACGCACTCTTTCCATGGGAAAATTCTTCACTGCCAATCGTATGGATTGTTTTAGGGACTCCAAATTATCATGGCGTTTAGAGCAAGCCGTACTCTCTAAAACTGACCATAAATCATAATCCAGCGGATTAAGATCGGGACTAGACGACGGCCAGTCGTCAGCTCTGATGAAGTCCGAAACGTTCACTTCCAACCAAGACTGCGTGGACCGAGCTTTATGACCCGGCGCCGAGTCTTGTTGGAAGGACCATACTTGGTTATTGAATATGGTGATGTTAAGGGGCTTAACTACCTTCTCAAGAATGGTATCTTGATACACTTGTGCCTATGTTTTTAACCGACTTCAAAAAAAGGAGGAGGTTCTCAATTCGACGGTATGTTTTTTTTTTTTTTTTGTATGTTTGTTACGCGATTACTCCGCCAATTATGAATTGATTTTGATGATTCTTTTTTTGTTTGGTAGTGCATACTTCAGAAGTGGTCCCATATAAATTTGGTCAAGATCTGATGAAGGGTTTTTGAGTTAGCTTCAATAATACATATTTTTCCCACCTAGCATATGTGGATGATATTCTAATAGTTCCTGTCACTGTAATTTACTTGGTATTCAAATTTTTGTGGGGGTTTTGGGTAGGTACCACAACTAAAAAGTGAATAATAAAAACTTTTTCACAAAAAATAAAACCGACTTCCAATAAAAAACACTACAAAGTGAAAAATAACTTTGATTTCGGAAGTCGGTGGCAAAAAAAACTAAAATAAAAAACCCAAGACACCGACTTCCGAAATCAAAGTTATTTTTCACTTTGTAGTGTTTTTTATTGGAAGTCGGTTTTATTTTTTGTGAAAAAGTTTTTATGTTTTAAAAATTGCATTTGGCTTCATACCACTTTGTGTAATGCAATCACAGGGATTCGGTTCTCTTTATCACCCCACTCCATTTTAATATCGCAAAATATTGTACAATGTATTGGCGCCAAAATTAGAAAACTCAATGAACAATCGTATAAAAATGACAGATTCCAAATTCAAATGTAATATCTTTCTTATTTTTAATTGTAACAGTATTTATGGCCAGACTAAGTATAATAATTCATAAACTCGATCACTGGTACGCTGACACGCGTCACGCAAGGCCTCGAGATCAAGTAATATCTAGACACTTCACCACGTTATCGTTTACCTATCATTCATATTTTTTGTACGTGGATTGTTTAGAAACCACTCTTGTTTTGTCGTTTTAGTTTTTACTGTAATACTCGTACATTTCGATACAATTAAACAATTGCTAGTGAAAGAAAGAAATAAATAATAATAACGACTCGACTTAGCAAACGAGGTTGTTGGCATGTGGAATGTGAGCTCAGCTGTCATTATGCCGATTATCGTAAAGGCTAATGGCCGAAAGCCTCGATTAACATCTCGTTAGGCGGTTTCAGAAGACAGTATTCGTCAGCTCGGCTCGCATCGCATCGCCTATCCACCGGTAGCTTGAATTGAACCCGCAGTTGTAGCGAATTTCAAATTTTCCTACCTTTGTTTTCAATTTGCAGGTCAGTGTATGACTTATAGTCATTTTTAGGTTTAAGCTCTTTTGTAGATGCGACAGAATTTCCGTGGCCCCGAACATCATGTTCCACAAGTGAATATACTTGCGAAATTCAACGGCTTTAAGCGTCCCGCAATGCCACGAACAGAATTATATAGCTTAGGTTTATGTTTCCGTACCTCAACCCACTCGTCATTGGCAGCGCGCTCATTCTTTTTTGGTGCTGGAACTGCGAAAGGCTTGTCTAGTTGTACAGTCTCCTGAGCAGGTTCAATTGGCTGCGAGAAAATTATGAATTGCAAAGGCGCATCCAGCAAAACGCTTACTACTAGTACAGCAACGGTAGTTTGGATTCAGTCTCCGGTTTGGTATGTATGCCTTCAAAATGATGGCGGCGGCTGCATTCTGGTGCTTGCTCTAATTTAATCAGCGCGCGTTATGATACTGTGCAATAGTAGTGAATATTTATTGTTTCGCGTAGTTGCTGCATTTCTAAACCAGGAAAGAGCAAGTATTCCGGACACAGCGGGGGCGGATGGCTTTTATTCAGAGTGGATACGATTTTCAGTGTAATTGGCGTGCTTATTGCGATTGGCAGCTCGATCATAACTACGGTCACTTTTTCGTCGTTATTCGTCATTGACTATGGAATTTATAATGAATTTACTTAGTTTGAATTTCCGCTCATTATTTGAGAAAAGTACCTACTATACTCATAATTTATGGACTCACTGAAGCACGCAACATGGCAACTGTCATAACCATAACATACTTTCTCGTCAAGTGCGGGATTCATGCACAATCCATGTCTCGATCGACGACCTGGTGGCTGTGCAGCCACGCGTTGACGCAACCGGTTCCACTACGACTGCTACGACACCAGCACTCAGCAGTCAGCTCAAGAAACCGGACATGTAGCCGGTAGCTATTGAATTCTTACAAAAAACGAATTCCCACTGAATCGTCCACACGGCTGCGCGTACCGTCGTGTTAGCGGATTGTACTGTAGGGCTCCCAAGTTCCAACCATTTCTATTGTTCGTATATTATTCTCTTCTCACAAGAGAACCCTAACCAAGTCGGGCGAATCGCATTAACTAAATCATGATACATATTGTTCATTCGAATAGAATAACGCAGTCAGCGCAGTTTGCTATAATATTGTTCAGAGACAAACATAATCTAGTAATGACGCCCAGTATTCTCTGAGCCCCTGGGCGTCACTGTATGTGTGTGGCTGTGGGCCAGTCGGTTTGCGTGTGGCCACACGTGCTACTCCAACTGTTTGTTTATTATTTTTATTACACAAGTTATGACATTCCTTAGATTCCACATTTACATTTGATTAATGAGTAATGCTAATGACACATTATTTTTATTAATTGTGGATATTTTTCCTTTCTGATAGTAATAATAACTGGAAGCGTATTGTATTGTGCCTACAATAAGCTATCAATTGTGCCGCTAACGGGCCGCATTCTTTAACGCAACTCAATTTTAAAAGAAGTTTACTCTCGAGTTGTTCTCAACGGTAGAACTTGAGTTGAGAAAGTCTAAAAAAATAAGAGTAGGTAGGTACCTAGGATTAGTAATAGCAGAGCTGTAATTAGTTGGAAATCTTTAAAAATAAATAGGATAGTTTTCGAATCGGGGTTTAAGTACATACCTACCTACCTTTATTTTGATTGACATTTTTCCACTTACACGGACCAGACAGTTCATAGTTTTTCACTAAGCAGGCTAAGTGAGTAGGTGAGCGGGTCTGTCCATCCGTCTGTCATTACGCGGCGTGTGTGGAACGCCGCGCCGCCGCCGCCGCCGCGGCGCGCCGCCGCGCCGCTTCCGCTCGGTGGCGCGCCGTTGACGTCATTAGCGCGATAGGCGATAGTTCGCTGCCGCCGAGATGGGCGCACGCAGCGCCTTGTACACATTGCGTCACAGGCTAGGCCATGCAGTTTGTAATACGAGGGTGACACTGATAGTTCTTAGAAAATCAAAAACTAAACATTACTAGTTATATTATATCTTTTCAAAATAGTGTCCGTTTACATCAATACATTGCTGTATCCGATGGAACCACTGAGACAAGCACTTTGCCCACTCGTCCTTAGGGGTCTCTTCGACGGCATTTTGAAACGTAGCCACTGCTTCCTCGGCGTCCATAAAACTTTTTCCTCGAAATTTTTCTTTTACACTGCATCGCAAAAATTCCGGTCGCTAATAAAAACCGTGATATCTCCATAAATTACATATCTACATCGCTAGAATAAATAATATGTAGTAGGTACCTAAGCAGGTTACTAATGCTTGTTCTAAATCTCTAAAGAGGATTCATTTATACAACAGATTTAAAAAAAAAAACTGCGCTTTGTTTTTTTTTTTTTAATTTAAAATTTAGTAAATAATATTTTTTCTACTTTTGTTTCAAAGCGAGCTGTCATTATAAATGATTCCTTGGATTGATCAGAGTATTTAGTGCAATATCATGAAATGAAATGAAATGAAATTTATTTGCAAGAATTGCAGTACATTACAGTTGGTCGGGTTATTTATCAGTTTCTAAAACAATTCGCTACAACTAGCATGCAAACATTACATGAATTAAATGAAGCCAATAAAATTGGAAAATACATCTTAGACGAAGAAGTCAGCGTAGCACTGCTAGAACAGTGGGATTATCTTTATCACCGGTTCCTCAGAGTACTCCAGCGATTTCAAGAGACCGGCATGAATATCAGGAGACCAGGAAATGAAGACCACAACTAAACGAGAAGACCGATTCTTCGTGATCACTATGTTAAGAAATCGACATCTCACGGCTTTTCAGGTCCGCAACAGTATTCATGAAATTCACCACAACAATGTGAGCTCTGATACGATTCTGCGACGTCTTCGTGAAGCTGATATAAAGCCGTATAGACCAGCAAACGGCCCCAAACCGCTCAGAGAACATCGTGTTGCCAGGTTACGGTTTGCTCGAGAACACATTCGATGGACAGATGAGTTTGATTTGATGATGAGCCAGATTTTGTTTATTTACGCACGACGGGAGACGAAGAGTAATTAGACGACCAGGAGAACGGTATCATCAAGCGTGCCATTCGGCGGAGGCTCAATAATGGTTTGGGCTGGGATATCTTCAGAGGATCGCACGGAGTTAGTGCTCATAGAAAACGGTCCTCTGACTGCTGTCAGATACGTAGACCTCTTCTACGTATCTGACAGCAGTCAGAGAAGCGTTTAAATGAGCATGCTGGTCCTTTCTTAGTGAATATGGGTGCACATTCCATTTTTATGCACGATAATTTGCGAGCACATGCTGCTCGTTTGGTCAATATGTACCTACATTCAACACGTCGGTATTACCTGCATGGAGTGGCCAGCTCGCAGCCCAGACTTAAATACCATAGATAGAACATGCATGGGACGAGTACCTACCTTACACGAGTTAAGGTTCGTGCAGACCAGCGCGACGCGATGGCGCGACGCGACTCGAACAATACAATTTCTAAGAAAACTTCACGGCATAACAATAAGCAGTGTCGCGTCGCACTGTCGTGTTGCGCTGGTCTGCACAAAGCTTTAAGGAATGCGCTAGTGGAAGAATGGGCAAACATAGACAAAAATCGTATTAAAAATTTAGTTTACAGCATGCCACTTCGTCTTGATGAAGTGATACGGGCTTGTGGAGGAAATACAAAAAATTTAATTGACAGACAATCTGTTATTTTTTAAGATTTAGTAGGTACTGCGTAGTGTTTTTTTGTTGTCATAAATTAGAAGCGAAGTTTTCTTATTTTTTTAGTATTTCATTAAAGTTATATAGTGCACAAAACGTGTTAAACATTTTGTTATTATATTAATCAGTCATCTACAATATACTATAGTTTCGCAAATTAGTCTTATGTATTTAAGAAACTATCACGCCATTTATTAGTGCCTTCGTTACCCGTAGGTATGTCGAACACAGCATTTGAGTCACCTCCGTTAAATTTTTGAGCCATTTCACGACACCAATCAACACGACGGAGTTTTTGAGCCTCTGTCAAATTATGAGATATCCACGGGGCACAAAGCTTCCTGATGTTCATGGAGGATTTTGTGCACTTGACTCATACCGATTCCTAAGCTTGTCCGAATCTGCTGATAAGTCACTCTTTTGTCAGTTTCTATCATACGCCGCACAACACTGATGTTATCTTCAGTCGTCGCCGAAGAAGGCCGTCCCTCACGCAGATCATCGGTGAGATTAGTGCGACCACATTTAAACTCATTAAATCAGTTGTAAACAGTGGCACGAGATGGGGCTTCGTCGTGAAAGGCCAATCGAAGTCTATCATAACTTTCTTGTTGACTTAAATGACATCGAAAGTCATAAAAAAACATTTTACGAAAAATTTCTCGTGTTAAATTCATGCTGACGTGACACAGACAATTTTCAATTTGCCGCCAAATCGTAAACAAATGATGACAAAAGAATAAAATAATATTGGCAAAGAGTTCCATTTTCAAAATGTTAATATCGTTTACAAGTGACCAGTTCTAAAAACTTTCAGTGTCGCCTTCGTACACACATCAAAAAAAGTTTGTGATTACTAGCAAAAGCTGATTAACCGGTCAAGGACGCGTCACCGATGTACCGTCCTATTTAAAAAAAAAAACTTTATCAAGAAAATGTTTACGTTATATCTTTTTAAAAATAGAAATACACTGTTTGAAATTAAAAAATAAAACTGTTATCTTTTATTTTTTTATAAGTAATAAAAATTGAGTATCCTAATGTAATTGTAACAGAAATTTGATGGAAAGAAAAATATCGTTTAACCAAATTTATGCAACAATTTATTAATAGAAGGTTTTTATTTAATAAAATATAACTCCTCCCCTGGCTCGCACACATGCGGAGATCCTCCTGGGCATGCTGAGGACCAAGTTATCCAGCATTTCATCCATCATTTGGTAGCGGTTTCCCTGATCTCTGGCACTGTCTGGGGAAGTGGGGAGGTGACTAACGGTTCCAAACAGCTCGCTTAAGAGCATCCCACGCGAGCTCTATTGGGTTTAAGTCAGGCGAGCCGGCAGGCGAGTCTAACCTTGTGATGTCGTATTCTCGGAGAGCAGCATTGTCTCGTTGAGCTTGATATGCGGGCGCATTATCATCGACCAGTACGAATTGGTGCCCATGGTTTACTCGGAAGGTCTGACAATTCTATCAATAGCGACTGTTTTGTGCCTCATGGAGCCTCGATATGGGATCAATGGAGTTCTAGCTCCAATCATAATTCCACCCCAAAAGGACACCGATTTCCCGCCTTGCTGAACGGTTCCAATTTCAGCTATTTGCCTTTCAGAGTCTCCAGGGACTCTAGGTCTTCTCCAGACACGGACACGTCGGTTATCTGGATAGTACTAATTCGCGATTCGTCAACGAAGAGACAGTTTTACCAAATGTTTTCCTTCTCATCTTCTTCATTTTGCCGGAGCCTAACCATCGCTGACTTTGCCGTGAATTCAGAGGTGCTCGCCCAGACCTCCGTGCTCGTAGTCCAGCCTGGTGTAAGCAATTCCGAATGGTCTGAGTGCTAACTTCAAGTCTAGAGGCGGCCCGCACTTCTGCTTTTATTGTAGTGGCGTTGATTGTTGGGTCACGGGCTGCCAGCAATCTGATATAGCGCTTCTGAGCAGCAGTCAGAACAGTTGGGCGACCACTGCGGGGTCGGTCAGCTAAATTATCCATGCCGTGGTACCTCTGCAACGTGACCACGACAAAGTATTGGGATACAGCAACTCTGCGTGCTATTTCGCTCGTGGAATATCCTTCTTCCCTCACAGTTACAATTCTTGCTCGTAAAACTTCTGATAATCCTCTTGGCATTTTATAAATAACAACTTTCCTCGAAATAATATTATAAATCCGTTAAAATTGACTAAGTCAGATTTCTGAATGAGCGTAAGCTTGGATAGAATTTCTTTTTTTATGGAATAAACAATAGTTTTTTTTTTTTGTTTTATATTCAAATTCTAAATTCATAAGTAAATAATCTAAAAAGAAGAAGAAATTATAATATAGTCTACCGTAACAAATAAAAAACGATTTTTCGAACTGTTCGCAAACTTTTTTGGATGTGTGTAGATAATTACACTCGAGAGCAATGAATCCGGGTCACTTAAAGAATGTTAAAAATCTCGGAAACTAAAAATGATAGGTTAATGCAATAAATTGTATTTAATAGACAATGTAATACTCCTTAAATGAAAGTAAAAAAAATATGAGTCACCATACATTTTATTAACACAAAATTACATAAAGAAAAAAACTGCTGATCTCTCCTTAAAACAAAAATAGGAAACATGAAATGTTTGAACTTTATTACGATTTTCTTGAATTTTAATACTTCGTATTGCCTCCTCGTGCTTCCATTACTGCGTTTACGCGGTTTGGCATGCTGTACACCAAGTTCCTTATACGATTTTGGGGAATATTCTCCCATTCCTCTGTGAGAGCAATTTTGAGCTCACGAAGCGTGATTGGGGGAGGGTTTCGTTGTTTTACGCATCTGCCTAGCTCGTCCCAAGCATGCTCGATCGGGTTGATATCCGGGCTGCGCGCTGGCCACTCCATACGAGTAATGTTCATCTCTTGAAGGTAGTCATTCACAATCCTACCTGTATGAGGTCGGGCATTGTCATGCATAAATATAGCATCCTCACCTAAATTGACCATAAATGGACCAACGTGATCATTGAGGATTTCTTCCACATATCTTTCGCTAGTTAAAGAGCCGTTTTCTATGATCACCAGCTCTGTGCGACTTTCAGGAGAAATTCCGGCCCACACAAGTACAGACCCACCACCGTAGGCTACTTTTTCTTCGATGCATGCTTGCTTGAATCTTTCCCCTGGTCTTCGATACACTCTGTGTCTTCCATCGTGCTTGTAGAGCATAAATTTTGATTCGTCGGAGAACATAACTTTTGACCAATCTTCAATACTCCAATTTACGTGGCTCTGGGCATATCTTAGTCTTGAAATACGATGCCCACGCTCCAGTTTAGGGCCGTTTGCAGGTCTAAGGGGTTTTAAGTTAGATTCAGCAAGCCGACGTCTTACTGTCCATGCACTTGGGTTACTTCCTCCGAGGCGTCGAAACTGATTTGTGAGTTCAGTTCCTGTAAGAAAGCGATTTCGAAGCATGGTGTTCACCAAGTATCGGTCTTCTCGTGCTGTGGTACACCTGGTTCTGCCCGTTCCTGGTCTGCGTAGGTTAGAACCAGTTTCTTCGTAACGTCGGAGAACTCTTTATACTGTTGACAGCGACACACCGACAGTCCTGGCTGTATCGCGCTGACTCCGGCCGGTTTCCAGCATTGTAAGTATTCTGGTGCATTCTTCAGGCGTAAGCGACATAATTTCAGCTTGAATAATGAATATAGAGCACTATCAACATGGTTTATGTACCCACATAAATGACAGATTACAAACAAAAGCAAAACCAAATGCTGTAATTTCGTAGTTCCATCTTCGAAAGTGGCCCTTTTTCAAATTTGATTTTTTTATGATATAACTTTACAATAACTAAGAAGTTTTAATACCTTCATTTAAGGAGTATTACATTGTCTATTAAATACAATTTATTGCATTAACCTAGCATTTTTAGTTTCCGAGATTTTTAGGATTCTTTAAGTGACCCGGATTCATTGCTCTCGAGTGTAGTTGGTATTTTACGATTAACTAGCTGCTGCCTACGGCTTCGCTCGCGTGGACCCTAATTATTTTTCTAAAATAAAAGAAAGTAGCCTAAATTACTCCTTATAACATCAGCTATCTGCGAGTGAAAGTCCAGTAAAAATCGGTCCAGCCGTTTCAGAGATTAGCCCGAACAAACAGAAGGAACGGAGACAGACAGCAAGACAAAAAAAAAAAATTGAAACTAAGTACCATAAATAATTATATAATTTCATATTAAAAAAAGCTGTTATTTTGGCATTACGAGTACAAACAGACACTTAAATTTTATTTATTTGTATAGGTGAGTAGGTACAATAGAAAATCTGTAAGTTCATCGCAAGCAATCATCCCGAGCGCCACCAATTCTAAATCAGGCCGACCCCTGCCGCCCTGACGCCCTAGCCACACCAACACCCACCTAGCCCTATTGCGCATTAGCTACACTTTGGGCGACCCACGCAAACCAAACGGCAAATACACGCAAACTCAACAACTTGTAGATATGACTTCGGAATCAGAGAGAGATATTGCGAAGAAATGTATGACTATTTTTGACAGTCTCAGAATTGATTTTCATCAAGTATTCAAAGGTGAGGATTGTTCGGTGAAGGACACGCAAAAAGCCCCGTATGCGTTGGCCGAGTGCGCTCGGTCACGTGGTCAACGGGCTCGCCCAACGTGTACTGGTTTTACAAATATTCCAGTGTAGCGCGTGATTTTGTAGCTTGGTTCGACAAATTGCTAGGTATTGCTATTATGAAACAGTATTTAGATTTCATCATAAAATCCTAAGCTCAATATTCTCGTCAATTTATCTCCTCACTATGTATTTACTATAAAGGCCTCGACCTCCGTCAATGTTGGACCTGCAGTAGGGAGTTATTTACGTCGTCAAAATTTTAGCAAATTGTTATTTGCTGACGATACTTCCTTAATTTCACCCTACTGCAGGTCCAAAATTGGTTCACTGCTAATAATTTAGTATTAAATGGAAAAAAAACTAAGTGCATAAAATTTTCTTTACCAAATGTCAAAAGTAGATTTTGAGATAGTATTGAATCAAGAGAAACTAGAATTTGTCGATAAAACTGTTTTCCTGGGGATCACCATTTGTGGTTGATTTTTAAATAAATGGAGTAGATCATTAATATACACTAAAAAGAGGAATGGACCCAATATCGAGCCTTGTGGCACACCCATTTTTACTTTTAAACCTAGTGAATTGATGCCGTTTATTTGAACTTGCTGTTGTCTATCATTTAAATAATATTTTACTAAATTGAGTGCAAGTTTTCCAAGTCCGTAATGCTCAAGTTTCAAAAGTAAGGTTTCGTGATCGACGCAATCAAACGCGTTAGAGAGGTCACAAAAATATCCTATTGCGTCTTGGGCCTCTTCCCACGTGTTAAAAATGTGTCTTAATAAGTTAACACCGGCGTCAGTGGTACAACGTCCTCTGGTGAAACCATACTGTTGATCGTGGAGGATTTCATTTTTGTTAAAATGATTGAGCATTTGATTAAGCATTACCTTTTCAAACACTTTGCTAAAAACCGGCAACACGGATACGGGTCTATAATTATTGGTGTCTTTACTGTCCCCGGATTTGAAAAGTGGTATTACCTTGCTGTATTTCATTAAATCCGGGAAGACTCCTTGATCCACACACAAATTAAATATTAAGGCTAGGTAAGGCACTATGGTCTCAATTAACGACATTCATTACGTTCAACGACATTCATTGCGTCATTTATGAATGAAGCAATGAATATATCCTTCAACACGATTCAGATTATGATTGATCGTCTGTTACGCAATTAGGGCGCTGAAAGGAGAAACAACATTATTTTAAAGCTAATAATATATCTTAAATCCTTTGACTTCTTATATTTATTTGATGTAAAACTTTCATTTCTCTCAGTTATTCCGTACCTACATTATACCTACCACAGAGTAGTCATCGCGTCATTCGTCAAAAGTACGAGTAAAGCAAGCCACATGCAAAATTGAATTAAGTGTATTACTTCGTTTAGTACATGTATTATAATATGTTACGAGTATGTGGGGACGTAGCGGCCGCGGACTTCGGGACCGGGCTATCCCGCTCCCGAAGTCCGCGGCCGCTACGGCCGTTACGTCTCCGAGTATTGGGTGACAGGCAATAGCCCTCCGTGGAATATTCAGACTAACAGCCAACCTTACCGGAATGCGATAACATAAGAAACGATAACAAGCAGGAAGGAAGAATATAATTATGTCTGTGACTCGGACGTCGAACTAATCTCCTTGTTGCGCCAGAGTCAAATGCCATGCCGGTGATGCCGGAGAGAGGCAGCCGTCGGCGGTGTAGTGTGGGGAAGTAAGTAAATATTTCGATAAAACTGTTTTCCTGGGGATCACACTCGACTCAAGGCTGCAATGGGTCCACATTTAACATCTGTTGCACTGTTATTAGAAGTTGAACGGTATCTTGTCAATATATCTATGAAAACATCATGTACGTAAGGAGTAATCTAAATATTTTCAGTAAAAGAAGTGAAATAACTAATACTTATAAACCGAAAAGTTAAGTCTTGTTCAACCTGGGATCAAACATTAATAGGCCGTGTCTTGAAGTAACATTTAGTCTGTATTTAATTACTCTATTATAAGTACTTTTTCAACTGAAAAGCTAAGTTTGAGTTTATGTTTTTCTTCACTCTAGATTTGGAAGTTCGGGCATCCGAGCAAGCACAGCTTTGAGTGGACGGAACCCTCAAGTCCTACTCACACTTGTCTGGTTTTTTTAAGTAAATAAATTGATTCTAAATGCCTTACTTTTAACATAATAATTATTCATTTTCATATTATTATCCTTAGACCAAATTATTACCATTAATTTGTAATACCTACTCTTGTGCCGCCATTGAACACAGTCATAATACCTACATGTTAGAAAGGTTAGTTTATGGCTTTAAATTGTAATATCTTTTGACAGTGGGACGATTTTAATGAAATAAAGACTAAATATTAATTCAAGATATGGACTATGACCCAATCCCTTAAATCTCTTGAAAAGAATACATATCGGCTTAGGGCTGGATCAAACAAGGATAGGTATTACGAATATTTCTGGGGAATTT
The DNA here is from genome assembly GCA_963853775.1 of Xanthia togata. Classification (NCBI taxonomy): domain Eukaryota; kingdom Metazoa; phylum Arthropoda; class Insecta; order Lepidoptera; family Noctuidae; genus Xanthia; species Xanthia togata. The sequence continues at coordinate 549,621 of OY970802.1, read as the reverse complement.
AAAGCTCAGCATCGACGCGGGCTGGCGCGTCGTCGAGCAAGGGTTGGGGGGATAGAAATAGTATGGATATGTACCAATATAATATAAGATAGGAATTAGGATTACGGGCGTTTTTGACGTTCACGTCTTTCTAATAATAATAATAATAATTTGTTTATTGAAATAATTGATTTACATAAATATTTACAAAATTGGGCCTTCAACTAGAGGTAGGTATAAAATTAATGGATTCTACCTGAACTAGGAATAAACCTGTATCTTAGGTATCACATTCAAGTGCTTACAAGTATTAAGTATCTAAGATACCATAAACAAATAGTAAATTATTTATCTACCTTTATTTTTTAGATGGTTTTATTCAAATTAAGATACATAGTATGCTACTTTTTTTACGTAGGTATATGATTTTTGCAATGCGACATTTTTAATAAGGTCGCGTTTAACTTACTTTGCTATACAGAAAAAAATTGCATTGTCAACAAAATATAAAGAATTGCATGTTTATTATAATACGAATTGTAAAAAGGAAAACTATTTTTATGTGTTATAGTTATATCTAGTAAAGGACAATATTAAAATAAGTAATAACATAATTAAAAAAGACTTATAAATAAACGATGGCGGTCTTACGCGACCTCATTATAATCTATAGAATTAATGTATCTTGTCTCAGCTATTTTCTATGCAGGGCATTCATGATCGCCTGTTTTATGGTTGCTCGGCTTTTTAAATCGCAAACATGTTGCACAATGTGACTGTTCAGCATGTTTAGTGCACTCATTCGCCTGATGACCTTGTTCTCCACAATGTCCACACGTATAGCTAGCCTCTCGACAAGTCTTTGCAGCATGTCCATACTGTTGACATTTAAAGCATCTGGTCACAAGTGTGAAGTCTCGCACTGGGCAGGATGACCAGTTAATGAACACTCGCCTTTGGTTTATAAGCGCCTTTCTTATGTTAGCAGTTACTTCAATAATAAAGTTGCACGTAGGTCCCTCTTTTTTACCTGACTTGTGACTTAAATTTATAGAGGCCAAAAAAGAGTCACGGGACAAACTAGGCAGTTTTTCGGCCACATTCTGCTCATAGATGCAATCATAAACTTCTTGATCACTTAAAACGGTCGGTACTCCTATAACTACAATTCTTGGTCTTCTCTTATGGGGCTCTTCCACTTTTAGGCCGGAACTACTTAGCTGAGATGATTTCCCTAAGTTTTTCAATGTCGTCTTTGGCCTCCGTGCTTATTATAACGCCTCCGTTTTTAGTTTTGCGCAATCCTCTAACGTGCAATTTCATTTGTTCAGGGATATAATTTTTTGGACAAGAAATTTAGTGTCATCACTAGATTTTAATTCAAATAATTTTTTTTTTTCTACTTCGTTCACACTTGTATAATTTCAACATGAATGATGTAGGTAATATTTTGTAACAATACCTATGACTGGCGGTGCCGCGCGCTCGTATCAATCTTGTAAGTGGGTGTGCGCTCCGCATTCTCACCCTATTCTGTTGTTCTCAAAGTCAAAGTCAAAGTCAAATAATTTATTTCAATTAGGCACAAAAAAGGCACTTTTGAACGTCAAACTTTACAAAAAATAATAAATAAAACTGATTCTAGTCGCCCATTCCAAAAGGTAGTTTTCGTATGGAGAAGAATGGGCAAGAAACTCCACCGTTACTCTTTTAAAAAAATCATTATATCTTGTATACACTTATTATATAATTATATGTGAAGACAATGCACCTAGAATAAGATTACTATACCACGATAGGTAAAAAGAATGAAAAATGAAGGAATGACATAATTTTATTATGTGATAGATGCATGGTGCTCACATACTTACAAACATTGTAAAATTATACTATATTTCTAACATTATAATAAGTAATACTAATAATAATAAGTCAGTGTGTGAGTTCAAGTAATCACAAAAAATAATATAAAATAAATGTAAAAAAAAAAAAAAAAAAAAAAAAAAAAAATTATACAATTAAATTAGCAACCAGTTCGATTTTGTCTAGATTCTGAATTGTCCTATGGAGCAGGACCAGCATGTTTCCAAGCATTTTTATCTTGGATATAATCCTCTAATTTGTAATATGCTTGTTTACAAAGTGTACTTTTTATATGATTTTTAAATTTTCTTTCATTTAATTCTAATATATCACAAGGTATTCTGTTGTAACATTTAACACAGTACCCCATAAAAGATGTATTTACTTTAGATAGTCTGAAAAATGGTTGATCTATTTTATCTTTATTTCTAGTATTAAAATTATGTCTATCACTTATTTTATTAAAAAGATGTAGGTTTTTTCTCATATACATCTCTCTCATCTCTGAGAGAGTTCATAAAGAGAGAGAGAGTTATGCATTATTTGTAATAAATTACAAAAGGAGATGTTTGATTTTGAGCTACCACTGTGTAAATAAATAGGAAAAAAATAGGGATTATCATAAAAATACAAACAAATTAATTATTTTGAGCAATTTACCAGCTGGGTGCCAGAGTTTCGCTGAGAGATTTTTTCAAAGATATTGGTATCCTCACAGTTGCATCACATTCATCTTCGCCAACATCCTAATTAAATATATTAGACAAAATATACACTTATACACTAAAAACCATAGATATAATAAAGTATTTCTGTGCTAAAAACAGTGTTATTGAGAATGTTAATAGGTACTAGAAACAAGGACAAACTACGAGCTCCCTTTCACTGACTTCATAAGGTTCATAACTCATTTGTTGGGCTTGGTATAAACTTTAACAACAAGCTACCCTCTTCTTTGCAAGATTTGCATTTTATTGCGTTTAAAACTAAAGTAAAGTCCAACCTTTGTTCAAAGGCATACTATACTATCAACGACTACTTAAATGATAAGAATAGTCCAAACTATTCTTATCATATAAGTAGTCGTTGATTAAAGCCTCGTTCAGACCAGCGCGACGCGACTCGAACAATACAAATTCCACGAAAACTTCACGGTACAACAATAGCCGGTGTCGCGTCGCGCTAGTCTGCACGAAGCTTAATGAGTCGTCGCTGTGATTAACTCAAGACAATGTTTATGTTCTTTCTCCAGAATTAGCTTACCTATTGACAGGTTATATAATTGTTTATTTTTATTTGACCCTCGCGCGACTGTTCATGACTTATAAGGAGACGCGAGTACCGGCGGGCTAAGATTCTTATAGCCAAAATTTTTGTGATAGTTTAGTTAGGTGTACCTACAAGAGAATCGCCACCAGTGTCAACAAAAACCAATATTGTCTTAAACAGGCTCGACTTTGGAAAAAACAAACTGTATTTTTAATAGTATGTAGGTATGCTATAAACATAAACCTTCTGGAACAAATTATTTCAATGATAGTGAAAACCGCATCAGAATTAGTTGTTTCGCTGTGAAGAATACACACACATTGTCACGCAGTCGCGCAGGTATAGCAACCTTGTTTCATACTACTCGTATTTATAGAATATCCTACCTTCCCGTAGGCCTGCAGGTAAAACTGTGAAAGCGAGCAAATCATAATCAGCAAATTGGGTTAGTAGTCGATTCGCACGAAAATTATCCGCACGATCGTGCGAATCGTCCCCTTTCAATAAAAATATTTTTTTAGTAGGCGATTCGCACGGAAGTATTTAAATTGCGTGCGAATCGACCCCTTCAAGAATTAGTAGTATGCGATTCGCACACACCTATACTTTATCGAAAAGTTTCAAGAAAAAAGTACTATCACGTACAAAATGCTTTCTTTTAATACAGGACACAAATAAAACGATTTTTAAGGAAATCAAGTTTTTATATTTTACTTTGTATCTATCAGAAAGTGATTTTACATCATTCACAGTTTAAATAACTTAAAACCATAATTATAACCAAGATTACAAATAAAATCACAGTTAGTAGGTACGATTTATAATCAAATATTTGGTTTTGCATTTTTACAAGTAAGTACTCTTTTTCCGTACACTTGCATTTACCTTAAATCATCACAAATTACTACTTATTAGAGTTTTTACCGAAATCAACTTTTTATGAACCCCTGAGTCTTGTTAAAAATAATGTTGTTTAGAAAAGGTAAGTCAAAATTAAATAATTAACGTTATAATGGTCTAAAAGCTAATTTTAAAAACAACGAAAAATATAACGAAACTATAAATATATAAATCTTTTTAAATATTCGTAATAACAATATAAAAATCGTTTTAATTAGCTAAGGTATGGTTTTAAATGTGGCAATTAAATAAACAAAAACAAAATATTTTTTCTCTATTAAGTATTAACTAGTACAATTTTGGAGTATTATAGTAAATGTAATAAAATAACAGTCACAAAATCACAGTTACTATAACAACAATATTTTGCTCTAATAGGTAAGTTTCTTTGTTATCTTTAACAGTTAGTATTATTTGTATAAAAATACACCGGCAATTTATTAAATCTCTCATTTATGGTGTTCATATTATAAGTTTTCATATTAAATACTGACAAAACTTTTCATCTTACCTCTTAACTAGTATTTTGTGCCTGACTGCGATGCGAATAGAGAATTATTGAATTTTAATATTAATATTCTAGAATATTGTACATGACTGTACTTAGATTTATTATTCGCACATTTTGTTAAGTGTGCGAATCGCATACTACTAATTCTTGAAGGGGTCGATTCGCACGCAATTTAAATACTTCCGTGCGAATCGCCTACTAAAAAAATATTTTTATTGAAAGGGGACGATTCGCACGATCGTGCGGATAATTTTCGTGCGAATCGACTACTAACCCAGCAAATTCATCACATAGCGGCGCGGATTAGCGGTGATTGTTATGTTCTGGGTACTCGGGCTTGGCGGCAGCAGCACACCCGGCAAGCGACACTTCTGCGAAACTTTCTCAAAACAATGAAGCAAGGAATGTTAGACATAAATGTAGGTAGGTAGGTACTGGTCGCACAGAATAAATAATCACCAGTGTATCTCAGTTACTCACGGCCGCTCGGTACATAACCTTCCGCGTCCGTGCACATAAACTGGCGCGCAGTTGGTACTGTTGCGTACTGATATACACTGAGATTTCGAAGCGAGTCGTTTCGGCCGTTTTCTATGAAGATAGAATACTGTACTTTATACTGTTCTGCTTCTGGTACACCCACTGCTGTGAGGCGAAGTCATATCGGCAGTGCAATGTGGCGCATTCTCGGAATAGCGCTCGCAGCCACCACAGCGGCCGCGCCACATGACGAGTCATGTGCCCAGTGCCCGGCTGCCCGCTGCGCTCACCCACAGCGAGCGAGAGAAAGCGGTGCCGCTCTCCCCCTCCTCGCCCCGCTGGCGCCGGCTCCACGTGTCGCACTCGCACTAAACTTTCGATTCAGCTTATCTAATTTGGATGCGGAATACATACATACGAGTAGGTACCTATAGTATTGGTATGCGTGTACTGAACATACAAGAATACATACAATCGAGTAGGTATAGTATAGGTATGCGTGTGCTGAACATCACAAGGTATAGTATAGGTATGCGTGTGCCGAACATACAAGAATACATACAATCGAGTAGGTATAGTATAGGTATGCGTGTGCCGAACATACAAGAATACAAACAATCGAGTAGGTATAGTATAGGTATGCGTGTGCTGAACATCACAAGGTATAGTATAGGTATGCGTGTGCCGAACATACAAGAATACATACAATCGAGTAGGTATAGTATAGGTATGCGTGTGCTGAACATACAAGAATACATACAATCGAGTAGGTATAGTATAGGTATACGTGTGCTGAACATACAAGAATACATACAATCGAGTAGGTATAGTATAGGTATGCGTGTGCCGAACATACAAGAATACATACAATCGAGTAGGTATAGTATAGGTATGCGTTTGCCGAACATACAAGAATACATACAATCGAGTAGGTATAGTATAGGTATGCGTGTGCCGAACATACAAGAATAGGTACATACAATCAAGTAGGTATAGTATAGGTATGCGTGTGCTGAACATACAAGAATACATACAATCGAGTAGGTATAGTATAGGTATGCGTGTGCTGAACATCACAAGGTATAGTATAGGTAGGTATGCGTGTACTGAACATCACAAGAATAGTTTTCAAGATAATGTAAACTTTTGAGGCTATACATACCCCATACACACTTAATGATTTTATTGGCAACACTGAGTCAGAAGTTCCGGCTTGGTAGTGGGGATTAGTCTACGCCCAGACACAAACAATTCCTTTCTAAGATCATTCTTGTTCTTGACCTCATGGCGAGCAATCACTCCTAGGAAGTCGACACGTTGTTATTTGCTAGAAGATATTCCTACACTTAAATAAGCAAAAATGATAACTAATAGGTATGGTTATTCTGTAAAACTCAAAGGATTGTCAAGTCCTAAATAAAACGCTTATTTAACGATCCTGCTGTCAAACTTTGACAAACCCTAACATGGCACCCTATTTGTCTCGATTTATGACAATTCAACTTTTTTACTCGTCCTCGATTTTGACGACGAGAAGAGAAGACAAAATTAAGATACAAAAAAAAACTCCAAAATAACATGGCAGTTTCATAATTGTACTTATTTTAGTCATCATTTTATTTTCAATAATTATATCAATAATGAAAATACTTAGTTTTAAACTACTATTTATATTAGAACGACGTGTTTTATGGAATTTTTCATTTTTTGTATGGGGAATATGAAAAATTATTACCTACATGTTGAGTAGGTAGGTATTAGGGGTTTACGGCTTTCATAAAGGGGGTCGAAATTTTCATTATTTTTGCGATAGGACAACCATTTTCGAGATATAAGCAAGAGAAAAGAAAAAAAGACAGTATTGTTTTTGCACCGTCGTGGTGTTGGTGTGCATTTTAATTCATGAAAATTAATTTCCACACATTTTTTATCGCAATTAAATACATAGACAATTAAAATTTTAAGTGAAAAACGTCAAATTCAGAATAGCAATATTGCCGTTTTCACTAAATTAATAGGTAACTCAGTGCCATCTTAGTGCTGTCAAACTAAAATAGGTATAGTTAAGTTGTGTCACTTTAGTCTATTTCAGGATGGGGAATCGTCGTTTGACAGGAATAATCTAAATTTTGGTGATTTTAAGTCAAGTTGAAGCATTAATGACAAGGGAATCGGCACCGTTTAATGAATGAAACGGAATCTCAAGCCGATGTAACTATCATAAAAATAATTTATTTTTAATAACTTGCAACATCGGTCTCTCGTCGCGAGACATGAAGTGTCAAAGTCTACTCGTCGTTTACGGTCATGTTCGGGATTAGAATGACGTCAGAATCGTAGACAAATTTCAACAAAACTAGAAAAAGTGCGTTCTCACGCTTGTCATGTTAGCCCTGCTGGCCGCTGCATATCTCGGCGACGTGTGCGCGCGAGCAGGCTGGGCTGAAGGTCGGGTGCGGTAAGTTATTCTTATATTCCGTGATGACTGATGGAGTGATGTAGGGTCATGTGTCCAACAATGAAACACTAAAAATTCAGTCTCATAAACCTGTTGTTTATACAGATTTAACTCAAATTTTTTGCAGGTATACAGGAAATTTTATTGGCTATCGGATGTCGTTTATAGTTTTTTAAAAATTAAAGTGTAATCAATCAGCAACAATAAAAACTAAAAAATGGGTAATGTTTCAATGTGTCCACTGTCGCGTACCTACACAATGAAACACCACAAATTCTACAATGAAACATAATATTAAATATCTCATATTTTGTGTAACCTAAGGAGTAGGTGATTTAGGTGAATGACAAAAAATACTGGAGTTCAATCAAAAAAGGTTTTATTCTTAATTGCATTTTCAAGATCTTTGCAGTCGTGTGTGGATGTAGTGTAAGCACTGTTACTCCTGCTTGTTTGGCTAAATTTAAGGCTTCAATACTGAGGTGGGATTCGTGGTTATCGATTATTAATAAAGCAGGGTTTTCTGGGCTCGCAGACGTGTTTAATAAAATGCTCCATAACTTTTACAAAAAGCTCTGCATTCATCCGATCCAATGAAACAGTGTTTCATTGTGTCCATTTTGCAACTGTTTCACTGTTGACTACCTAGGTTTATTTTACTTACCAAAAAAAATAAACATTAAATTGTAAAACTTTAAATTACGATATATTCCACGTTAATCTACGAAATATATGTAATGCTAGATAATCATGAAAAATATGAAGTTTCCAACCATAATTTAATGAAAAATCTATAAAGAATGTTGAAAATACTTACTTTTTTGTCGAATATTTAATAAATTCGCCGCAGACACGTCTTCTCCCACGCGGCGCCGGTGCAAACCGGGGTAGGGCGGGGGGTTCACGTAAGTGTCCTAACGCGACATAATATGCACGATTTGGAAACGCAGTATTTTAGAAATATTACAATGTTTTATTGTGTACCATTGTTTCATTGTTGGACATCTGACTATTAAATATTGTATAATACATTTCAAGCCATTTTTCCCGCCGGGTGTGTCCAAACACGGCGTGCAAGGTGCGCGGCAGCTACGCGCGGCATTCGCGGGACACAAATTTGCCGCGCGCCTAGTTTAAACCTTCTGCGCGGCAGTGCTGCGCGGCATGTCCGAGACACGCCGCGCTCTTTATTTCGTATTCAAACTACAATGAAAGCGGCCGCGTGTGTTGTTGCTGTGCTTATTATTCGTAAATTACGTAGAAGAAGGAATAAAAGAAAGTGTATTAAAAAAAGGCAGTGTTGGATGCGACCACTCTTTCAACAAAGGACAAAGAATCTGGAAGGGATCTATTACGAAATCAACTACCGAACGCCACAGTTTTTAAGATTATCTTTAGAAGAATTCGAACACATACATACATTGGTAGAACCATTTATTAAAAAAATGGATACTCACTGGCGAACGGCAATAACGTCGAAGGAGAGACTTGCAATAACGTTACGTTATTTGGCTACAGGAGACTCCTATTCCAGCCTACAATACACGTTTCACGTATCAAAGCAAACAATATCAACAATAATTCCAGAAGTGTGCGATGCCATAGTGAGAGGTCTTAAGGACATGGTACAGGTAAATTATTATGAACTTTATTACTTATATTATTTTTATTATTTGGTGAAATATTTTAAACTACAGATTTTTAATTTATATTTTTTATTTATTTATTTTCATAATTAAGTAGTAATTAAATACAACACAATCATCATACGTCAATCACAGTTGTTCTCAACTAATTCACAATATTAATCTACATCCGTGTCTAAATCGTGAATCAATTGCGTAAGGCCAGTACCCATGTTACTAGAAGATGATGAGTCAAGATCGGTAAACTGTGAAGTGAAATATCCTCGTCTGTTTTCAGCGTTATATTCTTGTGTTGATGATTGATTGAGGAGCTCCATATCAGCTTCGTATAGTATAGTACTTATTGAATGTTTGACTCTCGTAAACATAGTGGCATCATATTTTCTTAGTTCGGCTGCTATGTGCATGCCAAAAGCAACGTAAGGATCATTACTACTGTCATTTTGTTTTCGCATTACTTCTAATGCTTCTTCTATCATTTGATTTTCAGCATCATACTCTGACTCTTGATATGTCCTCTTGTTAGCGGGCATTTCTTTTCTTGGCTTCTTGGTATTTGTATCTTGGTCTCGAGTGCCTTGTTCCGAAGTTCCTGGTTCCGAAGTTCCTGGTTCTGAAGTGCCTTGTTCTGAAATGCCTTGTTCCGGAATAGCTTGTTCTGTATTACCCGGCTCTGAGGGTGAGCCACAATCCTGAAACAAAATAAATAAAACGTTATTAATTTTTTTTTCAGCTACCAGTGTCAGAGCAAGATTGGAAAGCAGTATCTAAAGACTTCGAGGAAAAATGGAATTTTCCGCACACTATTGGGGCGTTAGATGGAAAACACATAACTATTCAAGCTCCTTTTCGTAGCGGCACTGAATATTTTAATTATAAAAAGTTCTTTAGTATCGTGCTATTAGCATTAGTAGACGCAAACTACAATTTTATGTATGTTAACATAGGAAGCCAAGGTCGAATTTCAGATGGAGGAGTTTATAAACATTCCGAATTGTATCGAAAGGTAGAAAATAATCAACTTAATGTACCAGCGCCAGAAATTTTACAAATACCCTACATAACTAAAATACCATATGTAATATTAGGAGATCAAGCTTTTGCATTAAGCACACATTTGATGACACCATTTGCAGGAATTCATCCAAAAGGGTCAAAAGAAAGGATTTTCAACTATAGACTATCAAGAGCACGCCGAGTAGTAGAAAATGCTTTTGGAATCATGTCGGCAAAATTTAGAGTATTGAGAAGTACAATGATTTTAAGCCCAAAATCAGCCAAAACCATAGTTCTAGCTACTGTTCACTTGCATAACTTTCTTCGCAGAGACTCTTTATTAAAAAAAACAAATGATTCGACGATTGAAACAGCTACCTTTACTCCAAATCAATTTATTACCACTCCTTCTGATATTCGTATTTTTTTGTCAAGATATTTTATGACAAACGGATCAATTGATTGGCAAGAAAGATATTAAATAATTGCATAACCTTAGGTTAAAAATGGCCAAAATTAATAAACAGCCCCTTAGCATTATTTGATCTCATAGATTTTGCAGTATGCGGGCTGTATGTATAATATGGCCGTTACATCTAAAGTAATATTAAAAAGAGGAAAGATTTTTTTGTTTGTTACGATTTAACTCAAAAACTACTGGACCGATTTTGATTTTTTTTTTACTATTACAAAGCTACATCTTCACTGAGTAACATTAGGTTATAATTTATAAAAAACAACCAGACCACGCGGGCGAAGCCGCTGGCGGAAAGCTATAGTCTAATAAAAATATAAAAGAAATAGGTACTTACCACTGCATCAATAGGGTTATTCCTGTCATGTAAAAAACTAAATGCTTCATAAGCAAACCATTTAGATTTATAGGCCTTGTTTCTACCTGCAACAGAAAAAAGAACATTAAAATAACTAAAACATAAGCTGATTTTGTGTCTTATTAAAGAATTGAATTACGCATTTCATACATGTTGGATAATCGCGAGGGTAACTTGAAAATTAGATTTTTTGTTTGTTGAGATATCTTAACGATTACGGTGTCAAATAAAAGGTCTAGGTCTAAAACCATTTTATCAGTTTGAATCATGTAACTCGGTCCACGCGTTTAGAGATAATTAAGAATTAGTATAGTGAAAATGTAAACAGCCAGAGATTTATTAATAAGTACCTACTGTTATAAAATGTAATAAGATTAAACTTACCACAACCGGTGACATTACTTGTTTTTTCTCTGTTTCTCTCCCTTCTATAAGAACTCAAAAGACTTTTCATTTTCAATTTTAAAGCTGCTTTTGGTTGTACGAACGTTTTTGCTATTTCATCCCATAGATCTTCTCTCACATTATTATTGTGATATTCTTTACGTCTAGTGTCCCATAATGGACTATGGGAGCCATAAATTTCAATAAGACGAATTGCTGTTTCATTATCCATTTTATTTGATAAAATACGTCCGTCCACACACAACCACTGGCGAACCAACACTAACACCGTTCGCGGCGATCGTCGCGCGCGGCAGGTAGCTCGCGGCTGCCGCGCGCGGCAATCGTCCAATCATAGCGCGGCAAGCCGCGCGCGGCAGCCGCGCTCGAATGCCGCTTTATGTTTGGACACACCCTAAGATTCAATAGTGACTTCACGTGGCTAAAGTAGACTCATTCTTCATGGGGTACTGTTTAAAATGTTACAATAAAATACCTCCCCACATACTACAACTAAATGAAACGAAATTTAAATCTTGTATAAAACGCACACTATGCTGCCAAGCATATTATAAGCTGGGGGATTATATCGCTGACAAAAATGCTTGGCTTAACGCTGGTCCAGCTCCACAAGGGCATATAAACTAATTGATTAGCATTCGAAAATATTGTTGGAGCTGCTGAAGATTGCAAATCATCACGCATGCACGCACGATGCATCTTTGAATTGTGTAACTTATTGCATAATTGCAAAGCATATGTGTGAGCACTGTGACCATTTACCTTCTATAAAGCTACTATTTACTGGGTAGGTACGTCTTTCATTGACTTGATGTGCCCTGGCGGCTGAGAGTATGTCATGTTCACTCAAATGTCTCGCTGGTGGTGGCGTGTGTGTTGGATCGTTAAGTTCTCTTCAAAATAGTTGAGCTAAGCGTTGCCGATCCATGCGTTATGTTCGTGAACGGGCGCCATCAGTAGAGAATGGTCATCTCTTATATCGAGGGTATAGTGTTCAAACCCAATAAGTGCCAAACAATCAAAAATTGTTTTATTAATCCATCTTAATGCATTTTTGATTCGCTTGCCAGTGGTCTAATCCAATAAGCGAAATTCTCAGTAGAAACAAAGTTACTTGAGGTAATAACCCAATAAAGTGACCAGGTTTAGCCAAAACTTAAAAACTAAAACACTATAAAGTGTGTTATCTTCATAAATAATATTTTTATTTAACGCTAAAACCACATAAAGATATTTATTTGTGTTGAGTGTTCAACGATTTAAACTAAAATTACCGAACAGTATATAGGCAAATAACCACTATTTGTATTTATTGGGTTTTAGCTTTACATGCGTAGATAAGAAGACAAACAAAACCAAGAGCTAAAACAAACCAAATGTGTTTGTCGGGATTTATTGTTCGATTATATTTCAAAAGTAACAAGTTATGTTTGTCTCTGCATCACCCAAAGGTTGACTGGTAGAAAATGCCTGTGGCATTAAGTCCGCCTCTGTACATTTATGTGCTTGAAGTGTTAATAAATAAATAAATAAATGTTTAGTTTTAGGGTATTTGCTCACTTCGTCAACTAACTTTCTTCATACGTTGATTCGGAGAAGAACCCAATAAATCAAATTTCACCTATCAACTTCTAGCGTTATTGTTGTCAATATGCGACTATTCGCACATCGTCGTCCGCGAGTACTCGTACCTATTGTTTTCAAAATTATTCTACTGTTTAGCGCCAATAAATTGTTTTTGTTTGTTACGTACGATGGGTGATCGAAGAACAACATTTGTGCAACTAGCTTGCATTAAGGTTGACCAAAAGGTAAATGTTGGTTTGCTATGATGGTATCATGGAAGTGGTGGTATTCTCGAAAATCCTACAAGAAACAAACCGATTTCCAAAAAAACACTGGTTTTATGTACTTTTGTTTTTTGACACTGACTTCCGACTTTTTGTTTTTATTTTTCTTTTTGGTCCACAATTGGCGAAAATATCGAAAAACATTTAAAAAAATATACATACATACGAACATAGAACCTCCTCCTTTTTTGAAGCCGGTTAAAAAGATCTCATGTAAATGTGCGAAAATCTCATCATACCCGAGGAAATCCATGGATACGTGGTATGAAGACTTACACCAAACCCCAACCAACGCCTTCGAAAGTGATGAGTAATTTATCCTGTTTTTTTTTGTTATTCATCATTTCAGCCGAAAGACGTCCACTGCTGGCCTCCACCAAGCAGCACCACTTCGGCTTGTTCTGTGCTTCTCGCATCAAGCGGATTCCTGCGGCCTTCACTAGGTCATTGATCCACCTTGTGGAGGGCCTACATTTATTTAATTATTATTAAGAAAAAAAATACAATTTTATCAGTTTTAATTTTTATTTGTCAATTATTATTATCTTATTATGGTCTGAATGAAAATAAAAATCGCATCAATCTCCGTTTCGTAGTTTAGAAGAACAGCGCAGTCGCTCGATTTTGCCTTGGAGGTACTTTCTATTTAAGTATAAATGATAGATTTATTATTTTTAAATGTAGTAAATACACAGATATTGAGTATTTAGTTTGGCTGCACATTAATCACAACACAACGCACACACACATGTATGTCACAACATTTTATTTGTTTTTGTATGGGTTTATTTTATTTATTTTTTATTTTATTACCTTTAAAATTTATTTATTATAGCGGACAGACACTTTCTTATATTTATAATTCTAGCGTATGGCACTCGTGGGTTGCAGCTGAAAATCAGCGTCAGGTGGTACACTTTGTGTTGTCATCTGACATTATGCTGAGCTGAGGCCCTTTTGGCATTATAATAATTTGTTTTCTGTTTTATAGTTTTAAGGTGTATTTTTTTTTTTTGTAATGCCAATAAACGCATTTTTCTTTCTTTCTTTCTTCCACAAGTCGGTGCCCTTTGTAAATTATATATTTTTTATAATAAAATGGACCACTCCAGAAACTTAAAAAATACTTTTAACACTAATTGAATGTATACCTACACTTTTACCACAAATACTTATTATAACGATATTATTCGAATAACATAGGTATTTTTGTCCATGTTGAATATCTCGAAACATACAATTTCGTAGTTATTGGGTTTGATCACTATAACCTCGATATATATACGGCTTATTTTAATTTTTGAATTATTTTTATGACGGACGCTTTTATGTGCACGTCTTTCTACATTGTTCTCACGTGTATTATTTCAACATGAATGATGTAACCAATATTTTGTAAGAATATTATGATTTAAAAGAGTGTCCGTGGAGTTTCTTGCCCGTTCTCCTCCATAGGAACCTACGCTTTGGAATGGGCCACTAGCTTCATATTTCTGACTGACTGACCCCTTGACAATTCAAGTGTCTGTAAATTGTTGAATTGAAATAAATGCTTTGAGTTTGAGTATAATTATAACGTTGCATAAGCTTTCGTTGCATTCGTTTTCGGTGCTGAGATACCAAATAAGGCAAAGGGAGTCCGTTTCACTGCATGCGAGGTGTCGAGCATTATTAAAGACTAGCTGACCCGCGCAACTTCGTCTGCGTCACAGAGTGGTTTAAGTAATGAATTTTCCAAGTTTTTTCGCAACATTTTTCATTGATGTGCCGCTCCTATATCATCATAATAGTCATAGCGTTGCCCACGACTTCGTCCGCGTAAATATCATTATCGTGGTTGGATAAATAATATTACTATGTCCTTCGATCTTCGTCAAAATCGGTTCAGTAGTTTAGCCGTGAAAACGTTACAGAGAGACAGACAGACAGAGTTACTTCAAAAACTGTTATGACATAGCTGTACCAGCGTTTTGATGAAAAATCCTAAAAAAAATGGAACTATAGTAAAAAATGGCACGGGAACAGGAATAATAAAGGAACGTTGGGTAAAAAAAAGTACTGGGGGTCTTATAAAAATGTGTGTAAATAAATTAACGATTATATAATTAGTAGTATTTTTTTAAGGTATTTTAAAGTACTTCACAGTAAATGATATTTTTTAGTTTTATTTTCTTGTGGTAGAACATACTGATTTTCTCCGCAACCTGATCTTGATAACGCGACATAATTATAGTTTGTCCATGTGAAAAGCAGTCTTAACGTAAATCGATTCCTACGTGTTTAAATGTTTGCCCCTGTGCTTTATTAATTGTTACGACAAAAGATACCTTAACGGGAAATTGAATTCTTTTAAAAATTAAAAGGTAAATCATTGGGAATCATTGGGATGCGAGGTATTAGCACTGTTTGACCAACTGCTGGACCAGTCAAAACTAATGCAACTCGCAGAACTACCGGCGGCAGGCCAGCGCCCCTTCCCCTCACCCGCCGGCCAGCGTCCCTCCCCCTCATCCGCCGCGTCTTGCGCGTCATGCGCACGTGAACCCGCACATATCTATTTATTTTGTTGCGGAGTTCTTTTAAAATTATTATATTTCCTAAGATGTTCATTGAAATCAAGTGATGTCAAGGACAATTTTGTTTACATTTAAATACTTGTGATTAATAACATATTTATTTGGCTATGGATTAATATTATGTTGATATAACTCCTTCGCAAATAATGCATTAATTTCGAACAAATTTGATTACGATAAAAAAGGTTATAGTGAGTCAATCTTAAAAGATAGACATATACCGTCGGACTTTTTTTTAGAACTTTTAAAGAGGAACAATTCCGTCATACATGATATTTGCGTAACTTAAACCGTTTACGCAGCGCACGCAACGGAAGCTCTCAAAAAGGAATATTTTTTCCCGTTTTTGTAACATTTTTCATTTATGCTCCGCTCCTATTGGTCGTAGCGTGATGTTATATAGCCTATAACCTTCCTCGATAAATGGACTATCTAACACAAAAAGAATTTTTCAATTGCAACCAGTAGTTCCCGAGATTAGCGCGTTCAAACAAACAAACAAACTCTTCAGCTTAGATAGTATAGATATGACTAAAGGCAAATCTCCTGGCCATGATGGTCTCAGCATCGAGCACCTGCAGCACGCGGGGCCTCGTATATCTAGGGTACTGGCAATGTTCTATTCGCTGTGCGTGAGCCACTCTTACCTGCCATACGATTTAATGAGGACTGTGGTAGTGCCTGTATTGAAAAATAAAACCGGCGACCTTGCAGATAAAAGGAACTATAGGCCTATTTCACTAGCCACAATCGTAGCTAAAGTTTTTGACGGTCTGCTTAATACACAGTTAAATAAGTTCGTAGCGCTGCATGATAATCAGTTTGGGTTTTGACCCCGCGATACTGTGTCTTAAGCATACCGTCAGATACTACGTGGATCGTAAAACTCCCGTGTATGCGTGTTTCCTCGACCTGTCCAAGGCTTTCGACCTGGTCGCGTATGATGTTTTATGGAAAAAACTGGAGGACATTAATTTACCACACGAACTTGTAGGAATCTTTAAATATTGGTATACGCACCAGGTCAACAGCGTAAGATGGGCGGGGGCTATTTCGGAGCCATATAAGTTGGAGTGCGGCGTGAGGCAAGGCGGATTGACCTCCCCAACCCTTTTCAACCTTTACATGGACGCACTGATCGTTGCGCTCAGCGGTGCCCGTGTCGGCTGCCATGTTGATGATGTGTGCGTCAATAACCTTAGTTATGCTGACGACATGGTGCTGCTCAGCGCGTCGGTCTGTGGCTTGCAGATCTGTGAGGAGTACGCGAGTGGGCACGGCCTTAAATATAATGTGACCAAAAGCCAGTGCATGGTCTTTGAGACGAGTAGTGCTAAATGCCCGCAAAGTATACCACCAGTTTTTCTCAATGGTGTTTCTCTAGACTGGGTGAAACAATTTAAATACTTAGGGTATTTGGTCACGGCTGACCTCAGGGATCATGCTGACATCGAACGGGAGCGAAGGGCCTTGTCAAAAAGAGCGAATATGTTGGCACGCAGGTTTGCACGCTGCTCTGATCAAGTTAAGATCACACTTTTTAAAGCATACTGCACTTCTTTGTACACGTGTAGCCTGTGGGCTAGCTATACACGGGCGAGTTACAGTGCCCTCCGCGTCCAGTACAACAACGCGTTCAGGGCGGTATTGGGGCTGCCCCGCTTCTGCAGTGCCAGTGGCTTGTTTGCGGAAGCGCGCACAGACTGTTTTCACACCACAATGCGCAAGCGGTGCGCGTCCTTGGTGCGCAGTGTGCGGGTCAGCTCCAATGCTGTCCTAGTGATGATTGCTGGGCGATTGGACTGCCCTTATATTAGGAAGTGTTGCAGTAGGCATATAGCAAGGGCATGTTAACGAGCGATTTGCTGTTTTATTAATTTATATTATTATTTTTATCCAAAATGTGTGCCCTAAACTTTTATTTGTATTTGTATTTATAGAATATTATTATTAAAATCCGATTAATTTTTATTTTTATTTGACATTGTTATAATTTGATGACATTGTATTTATTTTTATATTGTGTTTTGTATTTATCTCGTGTGTTGTAACTTGTGATTTTTTGAATATGGGAGAACCCGAAATAAATGGATTTTATTTTTATTTATTTATTTATAAATACGTTTGTGCGATAACGATAGTTAAACCTGTGTCGTTGTGTATGGAGCGCGGTAGCGATCGCGCCTGCGCGGGACCGAGCGCGCCTGCGCGGGACCGAGCGCCATCGGCCGAACAAAAGATATCAACGCGCGACGCACCGCCGCGCCGTGCGTCGATCAAGTCAAACAACATGCTATGGTTTTAACATTTATTTTTGTTCAACAGCCAATCCAACAGGGCAAGATTTTACCAAAGCTATTAGGAGCTTTCATCGTTCGATTCAGTACACGGATCATACAATATGTATGCCGTAATCATATTATAAACACGTATACAATACACATCAGGCACAGTTCGGTCCGTCATCAGCGGTCAATCATACGACGACACCGATCGTAATCGTTACGGGAATACAAAATAATACTGAAGAATAAATATTCACTATGACTAAGTACGTTACAGTACATTAAAGCTCGAGCCTCAGTGGGCAAAGTTTTCACGTCACATCACTCGGCGCATCGGCCGCGACAGTTCGACACTGACACAGCGTCCTTGCAGCGCACGCGCCTCAGCACACGGTCTCCATGGGGACGCGCGGCGCGGGCGCGGGCGCGGGCGCGGGCGGCGCCGGCGTGGTGTGCGTGAGCGACTCGCCGCAGGACGGCAGGTGCGTGGAGGAGTGCGTGTTGCGCGCTCCCCCGCCGCCGCCCGCGCCGCCTCGCGCGCAGCACGCCGCGGCCGCGCGCTTGAGTGCCGCCCACGCGTGCGGCTGGCAGCCCACCACCAGGAAGATAAACACGCCCTGCAGCGCGTTGAGCAGGTCGGTGGCGTACCATACGTAGTCCGGCCCGCCCGCCGCCCACGACACCACGTCCGCGCCCCAGGTCACGCCCATCACCACCACCAGTTTGGCACAAACGCGGCCCAAAGCTGCCCTGCAAGCATCACCACTGTCAATATAGTTTCGGTACCTCACAAGAGATATTTAGCACTTAGCAAACCAGTGACGTCACGTGACTTACCGTTCGGAAGTGGACTTGACCTCGTCGCGCCGCCAGAGGCCGCAGGTGAGTTGGCGGGTGGTGGACATGAAGAGCGCCAGGTTAACGAGCAGCAGCACTCCCACCGGCCCGAAGAAGTACACGAGGATCTCCATGTCGCCGTAGAACCAGCAGCGCTGCACAGCGAAGCGCGGGCGCAGGAAGGGCGCGGCGGCGTCGGGCGGCAGCGCGTCCAGCGCCGCGGCCGCGCCCGCCAGCAGCAGCGGCCCCCCCCACGCGTACACCATGTACACGCGCAGGCGCCACAACTCCTGCCCGCGCTCCAGCGACGTCGGCCGGAAGTCCCTGAGGGACACGCGCGACACGTCAGCATACTGTACTTGAGTATAGGCCACAACACATTCATTTTCAACTTGCTAATTATGACTAAGTTGCAACAAATCAGAGAAGAGAATACTTTGGCTGACTAGTGTTACGATGGTACGCTTTACAGGAGAATGGGCAATTTTGTATCGAGCGTGAGCGGTTCACGGCCAAGAATGATTATGTTATTTATTGATGTGGTTTAGTCCTACAATTACTGTGTAGAAGTTTAATCATTGTGGTGTACTTCTAAAACGGATAAAAAACACTTTTGTTTCAAACACCATCAGACAATGATTGGCGTTACACACACAGGGTGATCACGTTGGAGAAACTCCAATGGGCCATCCGGAGCTTCCATCCTTTTAAGGCAGCTGGTCTAGACGGTGTATTCCCCGCCTTATTATAGTGGGGGGGAGCTGCTGTAGCAACGAGACTGGTGCCCTTAATGAAAGCGTGCCTGGCCTTTAGATACGTTCCCAAAGGATGGAGGGAAGTGAAAGTCATAATCATCCCAAAGCCAGGTAAGGGTGACTACACAAACGGCAAATCCCACCGGCCAATCAGCCTGACCTCCTTTCTACTAAAGACTCTGGGAAGGCTTTGCGATAGGGAACTGAGGGATGGCGCTCTGATAACAATACCGCTGCATAGTAATCAGCACGCATACAGCTCAGGTAAGTCGACCGAATCTGCTCTTCATCTAGTGGTCAGCCAGATAGAGGAAGCGATTAATCAAAAAGGGCACCTGCTTGGGCACTTTTATAGACATCGAAGGTGCCTTTGACAAAACCAACTTCTCCAGCATCAGCAGTGCCCTCTCCAGACATGGAGTAGAACAGGTACTAACGGACTGGATTACGAATATGCTAAGCAAGCGAGTGGTTCGCCTTGAGGACGAGTAGCAGCTGGCCATGATAGCCAGAGGCTGCCCCCAGGGAGGGGTGCTGTCCCCCCTTCTATGGAATCTGGTGATTAATGACCTCATGACCAAACTCAACGCCAACCGGTAATACACAAAAGGGTATGCAGACGACCTCGCAATCCTGGTCACGGGGAAGGTGACGGGAACGATCTGCAACCTCACTCGGCAGGCACTACGTATCGTAGAAAATTGGTGCAGAGAATTTGATCTATCGGTTATCCCCACTAAAACCGAACTAGTCATGTTTACCCAGAAACGAGCTATGGGCCCTTTCCGCCTGCCCAAACTGTTCGATACAGAGCTCCAGTTAGCCAACGAAGTCAAGTACCTCAGGGTCACTTTAGACAGTAAGTTAAACTGGAGGAGACAATAAGCTAAACAGGGCCTGCATCACCTTCTGGCAGTGCAGAAAAATGATAGGTATGAATTGGGGCCTATCCCCCAAAATAATACTATGGCTGTACACAGCAGTGATCCGCCCCATGATAACCTACGCGGCCGTGGTCTGGTGGCCCCGCGCCGAGCTGGTTACAGCCTCCAACAAACTTCAACGCATGCAAAGGCTGGCCTGCATGGCGACCACAGGCTGCATGAGGACTACTCCGACTGCTGCAACGGAAGCCTTGCTGGGACTACCACCGCTAAACCTGTTCATATAGCAGGAAGCGACGATGGCGGCAGTGTGCGTAAATGCAGCAAATCTCTGGGGTAAAAGAGATACACAACACACCGCGCTGCTTGAGGGACTCTACAAGGAGTTCCCCATTGCGAAAGCCATAAATGACCGGGTACCCAAACAATTTTATCTTTGATAAAAAAATACAGAATCCAACTTCACGAGGATAGCCGATGTGAGGGCTTGCGCCCTACAGAGCTGCGCATCTTCACGGATGAATCCAAAACAGGTAGTGGTCAGGTGCTGGAGTGTTCTCGGAGGACTTCAACATCCACATAGCTACACCATTGGGAGTCCATAACAGAACACTGTGTTATGGACTCTCAATGGTGTAGCTGGCCGAATGCATGGGTATTTCTCTTGCCGCTTCAGCTATTCTGGCTAGGGAAGTTAAGGACCACTCGATACGTATACTCTCAGACAGCATGGCTGTTTTGCAAGCGCTAAACAGTCACACTGTGGACTCTGGGCTGATATACGAGTGTCATCAGCGCCTTAACCAGGTGGGTGACCTCAATAAAATTACCATTCAATGGATCAAAGGACACAGCGGTTCGCTAGGGAACGATGCTGCCGACGAACTTGCCAGAAGGGGATCGAGCATGACACCAGTGGGGCCCGAACCCATCGTGCCACTCCCATTCGGTTACCTACGCATTCTGGTAAGTAACCAAGGCGAGTGCAGGCAGGCTAAGGAGGCACTCCCTTCAATCGATGGCCGTCTCACGAGAAGGGTTCTTCGACTAACTAAACAACAGCTGCGTACGGTAACAGCAGCTATAACTGGCCATGGGTCATTTAATAAGCACCTCTTTGTCATAGGAGTCCCTTTTTGTCGCCACTTACAGGGCAAAGTACTTCGGTAACCCAGGTACCCTACGCGAGATTGCCAGTAACACCAAACAGCTGGAGTGGATCGAATAACCGATTTTTCCCACCCGTACGCAAAATACGCGCTTTGACGTGGTTTGACTGGTTTGATATGTTGACAAAATCTACTCATTACAATTTTTTTTATGAGTTGTATTGCAATATGTGGTTAGCTAGCGACCTCGACAATTATTTATTTTACCTCGATGGTCCTAGTTTATCAATTATAACTTCTAGTTACAGCTACGAGTATATGTAAGCGGTAACTCCCTTTATGCAGATATTGTTTACGTTTAGTCATTTTTATTTCTGCCCGAGTATAATTCTGAGTACCCGAGTTAGATCTTTAGTCGGGCATACTCGTATGGCTATTAATTTATAATTTAAATTATGTTTTGTGTTGCGTAGTGTAAATTATTTTTCATACAAAAAAGAAAAAAACAGTTAGAAAAAATTGATTCTATATAATATACCTATTATAAATTAATAATTTATAATCATTTTTTTCTAACTGAACAGACAGCTGTGCTGCTGGGGAGTTTGTTGCGCCACTTCTTCTTCCCAGCTAAACCACTAGGAAGTGGTGAAGGGTGGACTTTTGGGGAACTGTCCTATGTAATGTTGACGTTCTAAAAGTGCTGATTCTCAGCCTAGTTTGAATAAATGACTTTTGAATTTCCGTTGGGCACTAATAATGTGTACCAAATTTCAACTTAATCGGTCCATTAGATTCAGAGAAAATTGGCTGTGACAGACGGACAGACAGACACAAGTGATCCTATAAGGGTTCCGTTTTTTTTTGAGGTACGGAACCCTAAAACTAATTCTCAGAAGAATCAATGTTTTTTTGAATCTGAACTGAATCCATGATATGACGGACCGAAGTAGCCGTAGTCCAGAGCTCAGAGCTCAACAACGCTCACTCGCTGAACTCACCGTGCTCGGCGGGCAATAACGCGATGGTTGATCGAACAAGCCCATTATCAAACATGAGGTAGTTATAATATAAAAATTGCTACCTTCTCCAGAAATTCACAGAATCCCAACCTCATGCAATACACCATGGCACTCACTAAGTAAACATGCTCATTGCAATATTTGTTTTTTTATTGTCTCTCCTCCAGCCAGTAAATATTTGATTATACTAGGGCGGATTGAGGATCACTTGCGAAAATAATGTCGTCGATTTAGATTTCCAATAAAGCCCGTCACAGACGTAGCTATAATTACTTTGCTATTGCTTTTTTGCATATCTTTTGGTGCGTACTAGAAATATTATATATTATAGTTTCGTCTGAGGTCACTCGAAGTATGGAAAATATATCGTAACATGTCCTTCTATAATATATATTATAGCTACGTCTGTGGTGGGCTTAAAATGGCTATCTCGCTTTCGTCAATTAAGAAAATGTGGGCTGCATATTGAAGAATCTGCAGTTTAGACTGATTAGGTACACTACTTAACAATGACCTCAAAGAAATTTGAATTTCCTAAAATTGACGAAATTAGTCTCGAATTCCTCAGTTCTCTACTCCAAAATCCAAACCTGAACCAATTTTATGTATATTTTTTCCAAGAATGGTATCAAATCAATTTTGGCTACACGTATGTGTTTTTAGGGTTCCGTAATAAACAACCCTTAACCGCCTTATCGCCATGTCCTCGCCTGTCTGTCCGCAGCTTAACTCAGAGACACTGTACTAGAAAGAAAGCTGTAATTTAGCGTGGGTATACATAGGTATTTATCACGCAGGCAGTGTTAAAATAATATCTTTTTTTTTAAATAGGATGCACGTAAAGTAGGGATGTTTTTAACATCCCTACTTTACGTGCAACCCACAACCTCTACCTATTGTCCGATCTTCTATCAGTAAGAAAGCTTTATTTGCTTCAACTTATACTTAAAAAACATACAACCCTTCCGTATGATCCCTCCAAGCCTTTAAGCAGAAGGAGCTACTTAGTTGCTCCAACTGTCAAGGTTAGATCTGTTTTCGCTGAAAGGCAATACCCAAGACAATCATCTCACCTATACAATCTGCTGAATTAAGAAATACGTATGCATTCCATGAAGTACCGGGACTGTAAAAAAGCTGTAACCGATTGGCTTAAAACTAAATCTTATGACGATATTGAGTTAATTGTATCTACTTTACAATAACCAAAGTGCACTCGGGTTTTTTCGTGAATGTTTAGTGAAAGAAGACTTGATTCGCTTCTTTCGATCCCAAGACATTGTCGTAGGGCTAACTAATAACTAATAACTAACTTAATAACATCCAACCACCGACAACCTACAATTTAGCGTACGCTTATCCTACCTATACTAGCATCGCCTTCCGATTTCACCTGCTTAATGCTAAGCAGGCACACTTTTGTACTTAGTGCTAGACAGGATATGCGGTTAATCTTAATTTTTCCGCTTTTATTTTTATTTTTAGTCTTACATGTTTACTTTGTCTACATTTCAATTGCATAGTAATTGCTGATAAGTGGAAGTGCGGAGACTCCTAATACAAGCAATTCCTTGCTTACAATATCTGTGGCAAAATGTCAAATTTATCAAGATACGGTTGAATTTATTGAAACTAGGATTTTTCTGAAAAACCTGACGTTTGCGCAGTGTGAAATTTTGCGAAAGCGTTTTACTGAAGACATCTGTATTCAAACAAAAAAATTAAGCATCACACGCGCGGGTGTTAAAGTACAATGGAGCCACTTTATAATCAAATATTTAAGTACTCAC
Source organism: Xanthia togata (assembly GCA_963853775.1). Taxonomy (NCBI): domain Eukaryota; kingdom Metazoa; phylum Arthropoda; class Insecta; order Lepidoptera; family Noctuidae; genus Xanthia; species Xanthia togata. The sequence goes on along the minus strand of OY970802.1, from coordinate 525,173 downwards.
CGAAATGTCCACCAGATATTGAAACACATCGTGTTGAGCCAAAAGAATGCCGACAGGAACAGGAAATGCATACACACCGCTGCACGGCACATGAAACAAACGAGGCACGTCAGCAACCAGCGCACATCACATCACTAGCATCCATCACATAGCAGCAGCCTCGCTCACCGAGCGCGCGACATAGCGCGGGCGGCACCACGTCGGCCGCGAGCTGCGTGGCAGCCAGCAGCACGTCGCCCAGCATGAGCGCCGCCACGTAGTGCGTCTGGCAGCGCCAGTGCAGCGCGTGGTGCGCCGCCGGCAGCGCGAAGCCGGCCGCCAGCGTGGCCGCCAGGAAGGCCGCGCCCACCGCCAGCCCGGCGCCGTACAGCAGTTGGCGCGAAGACTGGGCGCCCCGCGAGCGCGCCGCCGCCTCGCACGCCAGCACGCGCGCGCCCGCCTCGCCCAGCACCGACTCCGCGCACCACGCGCCGCCCGCCAGCGCCTCGCCGCCGCCGCCCGCCGCACTCAGCACCAGCCCGCCGCGCGCGGCTAGCCGCGCCCCCGCCAGCGTACCGGCCACGGCGTAGCGCGAGTCCAGGGGACACGCCGGCCAGCCGTGCCCGACCGTGCTGGCGCTGCCGGCCGCGCTACTGTTGATCAGTGCTTTCAGCTCGTGTAACGCCTCCTGCGCGCGCTCGCTTTGCTCCACACACTGCTTGCCGTCGAAGGCGTCTCCTTCCGCGCAGCACTTGGCCGGCTCCCACATCACGTCGTCGGCACACACGAGCGCGGCCTTCATATCCGTGCAGTACCGGGTGGGTGGCAGGTGGAACTTCGGAGCACCGCGCACCATCATCACCCCATCCTTACCACGCAAAGCGTAAGGCGCCGCGTGTTCCGGTAATGGGCGCAGCGACTTGCAATTAGGTACCCCCGTTTCATTTTTCCAGTGGGGGGGCACTTCGGTAGTGATTGATTTCTTCAGGAACGAGTAAATTCGCGTAGCCCGGGTGGCATTCCCGACGACGGGGCCGCATGCCGTGGCGACGGCCTCCGGCGACAACACGGCAGACCGCAGAGCGTCGTCGGCGAGCGCTTGGTCGGGCGGGCAGCAATGCAGGACTGTCACCGGACTCATCGCCGCCACCGCCGCCATCCAGAGCACGCTCCATGCTGCCAAGGTACTACCGAGGGATGACATCTCGCTACGGGTTCACCGATCGAACGGCCGCTGGGACTGCATCGCAGCCCTACTCACTTGTTTGTAATTATCAGAATAAACACTACGAAATTTTAGATCCCGCGTACTTAATTTTCAAAAGTTACAAAAAAAACTGATGAATTTACGAACACGATAACAAACACGTGTAAAAAGGTCCAGGCCGTAGCGAACGCGAGCTTCCACCTCGAGAGCTGGCGCGGTACTGCCGGGGTCGGCCATCTGACAAGCCGACGTCGCCCCCCCGTCCCTACGTCTGCGAGCGTGCGCGAGCCGCCCGCGGGCCGCCGCACATGCACACTTCCAGCTGCCACACTACTGGCAATACTGGTATGGCAGTCTGTTGCTTTGCTAAACAGTACACAGACACACTGCACACGGTGCGCGCCGCCCGCGCCCGTGTGTGCAAGACAAAGACAACAATACAATTGAAACTTATGCAAATTAAGCGCCGCCCGTGAAGAGCGGGCGGCGCGGCGGGCGCGACTAACAAAACAATAATTATCTAAGAAGAAAGAAAACTTCACGGTACAACAATACCGGTGACGCGCTAATCTGCACGAGCCTTTATGTCACTTTATTACGCGACTACCACTATATTAGTGTCAATTTGATGGTAATCTAGGTTTGTAAATGGTTAGGTATTTATAATATATTTTATTAGACATAGTCTACATTTCTCTTAAATAATTTTAATTTTCGACGAGTACCCTTAGATAGGTTTTGATTTATTTGCGAGTATCTTAATATATCGCATAAATGGCCGTATTTTATTGCGTTGACTTTTATGGTTAATTTTCTTGGACCAAGGACCTAGACCTACGTATTTTATACTAATTTCAACTTGATACCTCCACGCGTTTCTAAGAAAAAGGGCTCTGACAGACTGACAGACTGACAGACTGACAGACTGACAGACAAACGGACAACGAAGTGATCTTACAAGGGTTTCGTTTTGAGGTACATTACCCCAAAAAACCGGCCAAGTGCGTGTCGGACCACGCACAATAAAGTGTTCTTTTTTTTTTTTTTTTTTTTTTTTTGATATGGCATCTCGCAGTTGACTCTCAGATTGAGGTCGCAGCTGCTTAACCGGACTATCCTGTGGATGCCTTAAGCTACTAACTTAAAGCCTCCAGCCAGGGGCATAAACTATTCTATATTATACTAAGCGAACGCTCGCTAAGGGCACCCCCTGTGGGGTACGAACCTCGGCTTAGGGCGTCGCTGGCGGGGGGACAGCAAGGTGGGACAGGCTGGATCAAATTTTCATTATTATAAGTGTTCCGTAGTTGGGATGAATTTATCCCAAGAACAAAGTTAACATTGTAGTTGAAAAACAAGTTCTCCCGTGCATTCCAACTGCAAATGTAAGTTTGTACGGACAGTATTGTGAGATTTACCATGCTATTTTAAGATCATAGACTTCTTATAGGCTTTCCTGTAATCTATGAGTAAAGAACCAGTCTCCGTATTAAAAAAAAATAGGCTTAGTAGTTTCGAAGATAGGGGGAGGCGAATGGTAATTTTGTAAATATTTTCCTAAATATCCTTAAAAATGATTTATTTTAGAATTATTTTAAAAAAGTGTTTTGATCCTACCAACAACCCCTTTCATTTGATATATGACACGGTACAGTTTGCAAAACTTTTTTTGTCTTGTTATCCCTCCAAAAGTGGCCTTCATATTCAAAATACATTTTTTTTTGTTACGCGTACGTGTTTGGGTCACAGAAGTATAATATTATACCTATATGTGTACCAAATTTCAACTTAATCGGTCCATTACATTTGGATTGGCTGTGACACACAGATAAACAGACAAACTGACAGAGGAGTGATCCTGGGTTCTGTTTTGTCCTTTTGAAGTACGGAACCCTAAAAACACTAGACATCATAAACTTTTTAATTAGGGGATCCAGTGATACCCCACACGCTTATGTGTATTTTTTGTTGCGCAACGGGACTGCTCTTGACCTCGAACTCGATCTGGATGCATTGAACTTTTTATTTCATCCCTCGGTTACATATTTGGGGAGAGCCACCCTTAATTGCTTTTTCGTAATTTCACTACATCATTGTTCAGTAGAATATCCTTCTTTCCAATTTTAATCGATGTCTCAGAGGCACAGACGGGAGTCGGGACAGACAGACAAACTGACTGTGGCTGACAGACTTCCCGTCTGTCAGCCACAGTCAGTTTGTCTGTCTGTGTGACGAAATTATCCGAGTTCCATTTTTGCCATTTGGCTACGGAACTCTATGATCGCAAACTCATGACGACGACGGCGAGCGACGATCGTTTGTATAGGACAGCGGGTTTAATATATCAAAACTGGCTAAGTGCGTGTCGGACCACGCACAATGAAGGGTTTCGTAGAGTTGGGATGAATTAATTTTATCCCAAGAACAAACTTAACATTGTAGTTGAAAAACATGTTCTCCCATATGGAATGTATGGGAGAACATGTTTTTCCACAGCAAAATTAAGTTAGTCGATTATACTCGTTAACCGGTTAAGCCTACAATAGCTATGATAGTTTTCCTTTTAATTTCGTTATTATATGTGCTGTGATTTTTTCACAGATCCAAGTATAACCATTTAGCTTTGACATGACTATCAAAAATTAGCACATTAAAGCTCAATATTTCGCACACGGATCCCTGAATTGAAAAATAGTTTTCGCACACCCACAATATTTTTGAAGGACCTTTCTAATAACGCCCCACACCGCGAGATAGACGAGAACATCCCCACTTTACGTGTAGGTGAGGTACCCTAAAAAATAAAATTATAATTCCTTGATTGTATTTTATCACTTTGTCGGCGTGATTAATAACAAGAATCATCAGACAATAGACAGACAGACAGACGGGCATTGCAAAACTATAAGGGATCCTTGTTTACTACTTATGGAACCTTGTATGACACCAGTAGCGCCATCAAACGGATCATTGGTGTATGAGAGGTGAGAGCATCAGAGCAGTACCGCATGCTACTGCGACGCGCTGTCCATACTACCTACTGATCGGTCCCGGCGGCGAGTGCTAGATGGCGCGGTCGACGCCGACGGTCCCGCCATCTACCGGCTCACTGGGTGACGACTAGCTCCCCTTTCTCCGTCACACAGCCCCCGTCACTGTAAGTGAGTGTACCAAGAGAGTACAATACTAATTACATGGAGTGCACACATCATTATTATTATACTAGCTTTCGCTCGCGTGAAGGTCGGAAATTTATCATCAACGGGAACGTACGTCCTAATCCAGTTCATGGTCTACCCATGTGCCAAATTACATCCAAATTCGTTCAGCCGTTTTAGCGTTAAAGCGTAACAAACAAACATGCTCACTTTCGCATTATTATATCTCTATTACATATTATATTATAAATTAAAGTCGGTTTTCGTGTCTGTACCTATGTCCGCGTTGTTCGTCTAAACCACGCAACAGATCTTGATAAGGTTTTCACCATCGCTTAGAGAATTTGTTCCGGAAGGTTTATGTGTAGATATAATATAATACACGTAAAAGTAAGAAATCTCGGACTTTTGTTAGTCGTAAGAACCGGGGGTGGGTCGCTAGTATATAGTAGGATTTATCTTACTCAATAAATGCTAGCTATATGGAATCCGAGGCAAGGCACTCGATTGGATTAAAAAATAAACCAATTTAATAATCAACTCGTGTGTAACCCATTCAGATCTACTTTTAAAATAAAACAAGGAAATGTACTAGGCCCTCTTCTCTTCCTTATTTATATAAATGATATTCCTCAAGTAACACCACATCAGTGCATTTTATTTGCGTACGATATTTTGGTTACAGTACCAGAAACCTCAGAAAGCAAATACGAATACCTATCTATTAAACAACACTGTAGAATCAACAATGAACTGGTTAATTAAAGGACAACAATCTAACTCTATATTTCTAAAACTAAAATTTTACAATTCTCTAATTATAGGAATTCTCAATTATAACCTTTATTTATATTGTATACTTTATTGTACACCACAAAAATACATAACAAAAAAATAATTAAACACTAGAAAATATACAATGGGCGGCCATATCGCTTTCCGCGATCTCTTCCAGGCAACCTTGGAATGGACAGTGATTTGCGTGGACAACAAATGGGGCTGTCGTTGGTACAAAAAAAAAGTAAACAATATACTTGAATAGATATACAGATATATACACTTACTTTAGACTTTATAAAAACACTAAAATTACAGAAGTACTTGATACATAATTTTTAGGTATTATCTTAGATAGACATTGCAACTGGAAAACACACAACTCGCTTAAGCTCTAATCTAAACTGTCTCTACTCTGAAAAAGAAGGAAAAAACTGCTATGGCTGCGTACCATGGCTACGTCGCTCGAGTCAGTTCTTAATACGGTCTTCTTATATTATGGGGTAATTCTTCTGAGGCTAAAAATGTCTTTATCACACAAAAAAAATGTGTCAGAGCAATCTGGGTCGCACCGTTACAATCTTGTAGACCTTTATTTAAGAAATTAGGATTACTAACTCTACCTAGTCTGCCTGTATATATTACAATTAGGATTATTTGTTAAAAAGCACTGAGCGATATAATAAAGCCAGAGTAAATAAAAATATCCTTTCAAGAGATCCAACCCGACTGGCTGTCACAAGATCTAGAAGCACGCTAGTTCCAGAACAATTGTTACAATATATCTGTCAAAATCTATAACCAAATACCCAAACTTATCAGAGAGCTGCCAGTAAACTAGGTACTTTAAGAAGAAACTTAAGAAATGGCTCTTTATTAATGCGTTCTATACAATAAGTGAGTTCTTGAATTATAAGCAAAGTTCGAAATATGATCTCACTACACTAGTAAGTAGGTACTTAGTAATATAATTAAATAACGTAATTGTAAGGATTTTTATTTCTTACTTTCTACCTCATGATCTCAATAGTAACAATTCAAATTTCATATTAATTTAATTGTTAAAAAATCTTGTACATTAACAGATTGGACGGTGACCCCCAAACTAGACATAGGTAATATGCCTGTATCTTGGGCGTCGGGATTGCGACATTTTCAGAGTTAAGGGTAGTACAGTCTGTTGTCAACATTATCTGACCCACCCTAAAAACAAACGAATGTGGACCCTGTGCTTGTAACATTAAGGTTTATTCAATTTATATGAGCATATCAGACTAGTTAGTCGATGAACAAATAAAATAATAATACAGACACGCAAATTTGATCTTTAACACGTAACGTTAAGGTAAACCCACCCAACATTGTCGGAGCCACCGGCATTATGTATCATTTTGTTATGCTATTTTAATCATTATCTCGTTGACATTAAAGTTGAAAAGCTTTTAAGTCACACTACATAATTACAACCCAATCTTTAATTTCGCACGTTTCTAACAAGTGCTTGTGGCTTAGCGGTTTGATGCTGGATTGGCGACGAACAACATGTCGGTTCAAAAACACAGTCCACCTATTATCAGTTCCTTTTTTAATAAATAATAACACACATGATAATAAAAAAACTACATAAAACAGAAAATAAAAAAATCTAAAGAGACGTTGTTTTTGAAATATAGTAAGACAAGGTAAAATATGTTTGCGCGTAGTCACTGCATACCCTTAGGTTTTATAATGAATACGAATATTTATTTTTCAACTACCCACTTATTACAAATTATGCGAAAATATTACCATTTTAGAAAGTTTATAATTATTTGAAGGTTATCCGTCTATAGTTCTTTACAATAAACAAGAAATGGTTTTGTAATAAATTCTAAATTAAAAGCAAAACAATTATTTTGTCGCAGGATTTGATCTCGCAACTTGTTTTTCCCAGTCTTATATTCAGACCACGAGACCAGAATTACTTGAAGATAGTTATTAAAATAAGTTATTACACTAATTATATTATAACAAGTAGTTATAACATATAACCTAACGCTAACGTTTTAAAGATCAAATTTGCGTGTCTGTATTATTATTGTATTTGTTCATCAAGCCGTCGCGTCGCTTGTCTGTTAAGCTCATTTAAATTGAATAAACCTTATTGTTAATGTCAGAGGGTCCAAATTCGTTTGTTTTTAGGGTGGGTCAGATAATATTGACAACAGACTGTACTTACATGATTATTGCATTAGTTGTTGTAGTTGTTATGTTAGTTGATTATAAACTAAATTAGAACTAAACTAAAATCAGTAAAATAAAAATAATAAATAAAAATGTAACACTTAAGTATAGGTACATTGCACAATAAAATCATCAGTGTGAGATCAATAAAATAAAATAAGTAATAAATAATTAAGTAATAATATTGAATAATAAGTAATAATCAATAATTAGTTAAAAATTATAGTCTAATATCAATTATCGTGAAATCAAACAAAAAGTTAAGTGTAAGTATGAGAATGTGTGTTAGAGAGTGTTGGCGTGTTTGGGTTTGTGTGTGTGATGTGAAAGTGAGCTTAGGAGTACACTTAGTCTTTATGATGTTGCTTATAATATTAATACCTATCTATAAATAATATTTTCTGTTTCATCGTAGGAGAGTGTAAAAAGCCATTTCTGTACTACCTTTTTGCACAGAGATATTTTGAGGTCCTTTATGTTGCAGCACTTTAAGACTTTGTTGTAAATGTGTGGAAATAAGTAGTCCGGGGAACGTCTAGCCATAAGAGAGTTTACTTGGGGAATGGGAATCCTGATTGTGCGCTTTGACGTTATTTCTAGGTAATCTGTTCTGAATTTTAATTTTCTATGCATGTGAAGTGTTACGTTGAGGATAAAAAGCTGACGGACACGGAGGACCGGGAAGTCACTGTAGAGTTTGTTGGTTGAGTACAAGAAAGGCTTCTTGAGCATTACTTTAATGACGGCTCTTTGTGCTTTTTCGAATTGGATAATTGCAGTTTTACCAGCACCGCCCCAGACAGAGATTCCATATTCGAGGACAGACTGGCAAAGACCAAGATAAACAGTGCGGAGTATGGGGGTGGGTGTACAGTCACGTAGTTTTTTCATTATATGAATAAGTTTACTTACTCGGCCGGAGAGTGCTTGTATGTGTTCTTTAAAAGATTAATTTTCGTCTAAGGTGATTCCTAAATATCTCATGGAGGGGATACGGTCGATTACGGTACACGAACAGTTTGCGGGTTGGGGGTTAAGGCCATTGTAGCAAGTGTGAAAAGTGAGACTTAGTTGTTGGGGGGGGTCTGGATGCCTTGGATTTGAAGAATGTTATTATCTTTGTTTTTTTAACGTTTAAGGTCAGTAAGTTTTTGTCGAGAGTCTTAGCCACTATCCGTAGTCCTTCCTCCGCACATTTGTAGACTTGTTCCCAAGATTCACCATGAAATAAGATCGCCGTATCATCAGCGTAAGCTATTAATTCAGCATTGGTGAGAGAAAGATTTAAGATGTCGTTTATGTACAGTAAGAAAAGAGTTGGACCGAGTGTACTGCCCTGAGGGATACCGAAACCGATGGAGAGGAGGCTGCTAGAATAATCACAGAGTTTGATAAATTGCCTTCTATTAGACAGGTAGCTTCTGAACCAAGCCAGGGGAGCGCCACATATGCCTGCGGCTTCCAGTTTCTTTAGAAGGAGTTCTATCGAAATTGTGTCGAAGGCTTTTGCCAAGTCCAAGAAAACCCCAATGGAATGTTCACCTTTATCTACAGTTGACGATGCAGAGTTTGTTAATAACCTGGCTGCGTCTTCGGTTGACCTGCCCCTCCTAAAGCCAAACTGCCCGTCAGAAATTAAGTTATGTTTTTCAAGGAAGTCTCTTATTTACAATCTTTTCTAGTAGCTTTGATACTAAAGGCAGTAGGGCAATTGGTCTATAATTATCGGGAATGTTTGTTGCTCCACTTTTGTGAATTGGGTTGACAGCTGCGACTTTCCATCGGTCCGGAAAAGTTCCAGTCTCCAAGCTTAGGTTGAATATATGGGTTAGAGGTGCGATGATAGTGGTTTTTTTTTTTTTTTTTTTTTTTTTTTTTTTTAATTGAAGTGGTTTTGTATATAAGGTATTTTTTGCATGCTGCATTATGTAAGTAAGTAATATATGTGGAACTTCTTATATTTAAGACCTTTATGCACTATATTATATGCAAAACTTCGATCAATAATAAACTCAAAACTCAAACTCAAACCATTTATTTCAATTAAACCCTTTACAGGCACTTTTGAATTGTCAAAGAGTCAGTTAGTCAGAAAGTTGAAGCTAGTTGCCCATTCCAAAACGTAGATCTCTATGGAGAAGAACGGGCAAGAAACTCCAAGGACACTCTTTTAAATATAGAAATTACAAAATCCTGGGTACATTACTCTTGTTGATTCTATATGTGAGAACAATGTAACAAAAAAATAAAAAAAAATATAAATCAAAAACGATTAAAAACAAGCCCTGGCAGATAAGAGATGACCAGTCTCAACTGACGGCGCCCGTTCACGAACATGACGCGTGGATCAGCACCATCCAGCTCAACCATTTTGTAGGGAACCGAATGATCCAACACACTCGCCACCATCAGCGAGACATTTAAGTGAGCATGACATACTCTCAACTACCCTGCTCTTTCAAGTCAAAATCAACATAATAACATAGTAAAACGACTCCATGGTACTCACATTTACAAAAATTGAAAATAAAAATGCGTCTAAGTTATACAAAACTATAGTTTGCAAGAATTTTACCACCAAAAGAAAGAAAATCAATATTATCTATTGGAGTATTCAATAATTAAAACTTAGTTAATAAAAAAAAACAAAATAAACAAAAAGTTCGTAGTCAGAAAAAATAAAAAAGGGGAAGCAACTCTACCAATTTTTTTCATTTTTAACTAGTGAGCCCAAGTGGCTGTGGAGCAGGACCAGCATTTAGCCAAGCATTTTTATCTACGATATAATCATCCAGCTTATAGTATGCTTGTCTACATAGTGTGCGTTTAATGCAAGTTTTAAATTTCTTCTCATTTAGTTGAAGAATATCGAGTGGTATTTTATTATAACATTTTACACAGTACCCCATAAAAGAAGTGTGTACTTTAGACAATCTGAAACGTGGTTGATCTAATTTGTTCCTATTTCTTGTGTTAAAATTATGCCTGTCACTTATCTTACTATAGAGATGTAGATTTTTTCGAACATACATAATGTTTTCATATATATACTGACAAGGTACCGTCATGATATTAATTTTCTTAAACAGTTCCCTAAGAGATTCGCGTCTGCGGAGGTTGTAGATGGCTCTAACAGCCCTCTTTTGCAGAATAAATATAGAGTCAATATCTGCGGCCCGTCACCACAGCAAAATACCGTAAGACATGATGCTATGAAAGTAACTAAAATAGACCAGTCTCGCGGTATCCACGTCTGTTAGTTGGCGGATTTTCCAAACAGCGTAAGCGGCTGAACTTAGCCGCCCTGCAAGTGATGTTAAGTGAGGACCCCACTGTAGTTTTGAGTCAAGCGTGATTCCCAGGAAAACCGTTTTTTCGACGAATTCTAGTGTCTCCTTATTCAGTACAACGTGACATTCACTACTTCTAACATTCGGTAACGCGAATCTTATGCATTTAGTTTTCTTCTCATTTAATACTAAATTATTTACAGTAAACCAATTATGGACCTTTAGCATAGCGTTATTTACGTCGTCAAGCTCCTGTGCGTGTCTGTTTACCTTAAAAATAAGTGATGTGTCATCAGCAAATAACACCATTTGTGGTCGGTTTTTCAGTAAATGAGGTAAATCATTTATGTATACTAAAAAGAGGAATGGGCCCAATATCGAGCCCTGTGGTACACCCATTTTGACTTTTAAACCCAATGAATTTACACCGTTTATTTGAACTTGCTGCAGTCTATCATTCAAATATGATTTTACTAAGTTAAGCGCAAGTTTTGCCAGCCCGTAATGCTGAAGTTTCAAGAGCAGTGTTTCGTGATTAACGCAATCAAATGCTTTGGATAGGTCGCAGAAGATACCTATTGCATCCTGTGCCTCTTCCCACGCGTTAAATATGTGTTTTAATAAAGTGACACCGGCGTCAGTTGTGCAACGTCCCTTGGTAAAACCATACTGTTGATCGTGTAAGATGTTATTACGATTAAAATGATTGAGCATTTGATTTAACATTACTTTTTCAAACACCTTGCTGAAAACCGGCAAAACCGATACAGGTCTATAATTATTAGTATCCTTGCTGTCCCCGGATTTGAAAAGTGGAATAACTTTACTGTACTTCATTAAATCCGGGAAGACCCCTTGATCTATAGCACTAGATACAGGATCAGGAACAAAAATACGTCGCTAAAGTGGCCACGTTTACACACACATAAACATTTACATTTCTTACTACGAATTATAGAAAAAAGTTTTATAATAATTAACAACTTCAGTTCATTATTCACCTTAACACTCAAGCAAAAAGTTTAATTACGATTACAAAATATTTATATTTAAGTCCTTCTGTCATCGGAGAAAGGTAAAAACAAAAAATTTAAAATATGTCGCTTGAAAATAAAAAGTCATTTTTATACTAAGTACAAAAATATTTATTCTAAAATGAAACTTAAAACCTAAGCAATAAGGTTTAAAACATTTTATTGACAATTTCGTGCTACCTCTATTTTGGAACTAGACTTAGTTCTTGGTATTACATTTCAATGCTCGGAACACAGTAAGAATTGAAAGACGTAGAGTTGCAGAATAATAATATATTTTTTAGGCGAGCGTTCGTTTTATATGGTAGCAAATATTTTTGGCCGATTTAAAAAAGTAGTAGGACTAAATTAGTACAACAGTTATTTTAAACACACATGACAATGCTATTAATTGTCTGCGGGTTGGCTCATTGTAGTCAACACGTATACAAAAATGAGTGCGTCTACTTATGTACGCGATTTAGAAGTTATCACACTAATATTATAAAGGCGAAAGTTTGCGAGGGTGTGTGTCTGTGTGTGTTTGTTTAACTGCTGTTTTAACCAATCGACGTCGGTTAGTATTTCCGGATATATCCGATTTATCAAAGTGATCCGAACATATAACCGAATTCCTCTCAAATAGAGCACCTGCCATCTAATCTCTTCACCACCCTTGGTTGACTGGTAGAGAATGCCTAAGGCATTAAGTCCGCCTTTGTACTTTTAATTAGTGTGAAAAGTTTAAATAAATAAATAAATTCCTAGCTGGCTTATAAAAGTCATCTCTTCTGTCTCTGGTGACAATCGAGATCCATTCTGCACACGTAAATGGATTGCTAGGAAAGCTAAAATAAAAAAGGAAAGCTAAGTATCCAACGAGAGTCCAACAAACAGACACAAAAGTAGCATTAACCAATTTTGAAGTTCTGGTAACAAATTTTTATAAAATTATTACAATATAAATCTACTCCATGCATCTACTGTTCTGTTGAACAAAAGTTTGTGTGTATATTGGCGAGCCTTGGCCAAACATTTGTAGCGGTGGTTTAAAATCGGTAATTTTGTTAAAAAATTTATTATTTGTTAGTTTAAAGCTTAAAATATAACTTATTCTTCATGTCCTTACTGAAAGTAAGATAGGTACTCCGGCCGCTATATTAGTTTTTCGGGGATTATTTTTACAACTTTTAAATACCCACTGCGGCATTGTGAGGCGTGTTTGTATTACATCTTATTGATCGAAGATGCAAAATAAAGAAATTATAATTCTAATTCTATCTATTCATTCAAAACATTAACATTACTATAGGTACTCCATTTGAAATAAGATTAGACATTTAATAAACCTTTTTTACAGTCCGTTCAACCGATTTTGAGTTCTATTGTGTTGGTGGCATGACAAATGGCAGCTGAAGTAAACAGTTGGTATTGTAACCACTTTTTTTTTTTTCTTTTAATGCCATCCATGTAAAAATGTTTATTTAATCTTTTAATTTTATTTCGAATGGAGTATAGGTAAGCCTACTATTTTAAGAGTCCGTGCACAAAATTCACTCGCTAGAGTTTAGGAAAATTCATTGCGGTGCTATGTTTGTGTGCACCGTTCACGCAACATGCAGCTCGAGCGGGAGTGATGTGAAGATTCGAATGACGTTGTATCGACGCACGCTATTTCGAATAAAAATTGCTAGTGGTGCGCTAGTTCGAAAACACATTTAAATTTAATCGAAAACCTCTTTAACGAATGACGATATCGCGAACACGCTGATGTGAAATACTATTTGAATGGATCCGAAATCCACTGTTGCGTTAATTTGTCTAGGAATCGAACTCACGACCCCGATGAGACACAGCAAGCCTCGTCTTTGGATTGGGTTTGGGAAACAATAGCAGTGAGAAGTGATTGATTGATTGAAGAGATTTTGAGTGAACTATATAGTCAACAAATCAAAATTGTAGATAAGTAAAGTAAAATAAGTAATAAAGTAAAAAACAATGTCATAATTTAATTTTAATGTTATGAAACAAATTGTAGAACGGCCGAAAGCACGATCACAAATAATGGCACGTGGACGTGGAACCGCCAAAACTCACACTATTGGTGCTCAGTAAACAAACGGGCTTCCAGGCACGGTGGAAACATGATGGGCGGCATTGTGAGAAACCAGATCCTGAGCCTCGTTTTCTTGCCACCCAGAATAAACGAACCTGTCTACCTCGACCTGATTAATGGTTACCTGACCGACACGTTGGAAGTCATGTCATTGATCCAGCGGTGAGATATGTGATACCAGCACGACGGCGCACCGCCACACATCGGGAGACCGGTTCGTGAGCAGCTGACGCAGATATTCGTGTGCGTTACTCCAGCGGAATGTTGTCGCTTTTCAGGATTTCGGCTCGACAGATAATTAGTACCCCATCTCGTGTAAATGTGCCCGAAATTTAGAATTTGTGCGTCCAGCCGATCCACAGATATTCACGAAAAACAGATTCCGCTGGAGTAACGTTACCCCAGCGGCATGTTTTTTAACCGGTGGTCGTAGACTCGTAGCTGAGTACAAACTAGCTACTTATATAGATCATATTATTTTGTGCCTAATTGTGCCCAAAAAATAAAATTTGTGCGTCTTGAGGTTTCAGAGTTATTCAAGATGCCGCTGGGGTAACGTTTAGCAAATTGCTGTACCTCTCAAACGGCATGACATACAACTACGATTTTTTTTACTACGGTGGGTCTTAATTGGTGCGTATGCTGTGCAATTTTATTTTTTTTATAATCGACACCGTTGGAAATTAAAAAAATGATTTTCAAAAACCCTAAAATCGATCCTTGCGCTTCAATGGTAAACCCTAGAAACTTACCAATTATGGTGATTTGTACCTTTTATGAACTCAAAGCATCATGCGAAATTAGATGTTTCTATTCCAATTCCTCAGAGAGCTATTCCATTTTAATTAAAATATGGCTATGCTAAAATATAACACTCCATTATGAGTTATTATTAAGTGACGGTAATTATGATTCGGTAAATAATTAGTACCTTTTTTCAATTGCTTATCCCTAAAGTTTCAGCTGAAAAATCTTTGTAACTACACAAGATATAAGAAGAAAACCACAGGAAAAGAAATATCACGATTAACCGAACAAATTCGAATGACTGTATAAAAGCGGCCGCGCAGTACATTGTGCCAACCTTCTTAAATTTGTAGTATTATAATAAAATTTTGATGGGTACAGGGTGCGTACAAATGTTTAAAATAACTATTTACTTCCTTTTACATAAATATGTAACGTAGAGAGTTATCAGAAAGTAGGGACTCTATTGACGAGTTTATTACAAACAAAATGTTAATAAAATTTGATTGTTGATTTTGAACATAACTCCCATACTTACCGATATTATGGTTCTCATGGCCTTGGTCCATGGTCACATATATTATTATGTATGATTAGTATGACGGCACTTTTACCACTTACTGTTGTTTTTAATTACAAGGTAGCCGTAATTTCATAGGTATAAGTCATTAGGAACAGACTATTGGGTGATTTGGAAACAATATTATCATTTGGAACGGCGATATGACATCGCCACGGCGCCGGCGGTGGCACCTTTCTCTAGTACCTAATATTAATCTTCAACATGAACTACTAGCTCTGGCGATTCCCCCCACGTAATGTTTTACTATCGGAATAGGATAGTTATGAATGTATGAGTGTGTTATTTCCGATTGACAAATGACGAATGGGCTGATATAGACAATATAGACATCCACTTGCCTCAATTTGATTAATTTGTGAATATTTTTAGTAAATAATAATACAACATTTCACATAGTATGAAATGCTATTGTATTTCCATTGAAAACAAAATCTATAAACAGTATTTTTATTTTATTGTTATGTCTTATTGATCTTTTTTAGCAATAAAAAATACCATTTATCGTCAAATTTATGTACATAGTATAGTCTTTATTAAATTGCTGTAGGTACCTATTATGTTCTAACATTTGACTGAAAGTTAAAGATTTGCAAATACTCAATATATTATGGCTTACAAACTGTGCGTATGTACCTACGTACGTGTTTTAAAAACCAATAAATAATTTTATGTAACACTTTTATGAGAGACTGTTTCAAAAAACGAAATCTTGTACTACAAATTTAAGAAGGTTCGTGAAATTTCTTTTCCTATGGTTTTCTTCTTATATCTGTGTAGTTAAAAGGGATTTTTCAGCTAAAACTTTAAGGATAAGCAATTGAATAAATGTACTAATTATTTGCCGAATCATAATTACCGTCACTTAATAATAACTCATAATAATGGAGTGTTACATTTTAGCATAGCCAGATTTTAATTAAAATGGAATAGCTCTCTGAGGAGTTGGAATAGAAACATCTAATTTCGCATGATACTTTGAGTTAATAAAAGGTACAAATCACCATAATTCGTAGGTTTCTAGGGTTTCTCATTGAAGCGCAAGGATCGATTTTAGGGTTTTTGAAAATTTTTTTTTTATTTTCCAACGGTGTCGATTATAGAAAAAATCTAATTGCACAGCATACGCACAAATTAAGACCAACCGTAGTAAAAAAAATCGTAGTTGTATATCATGCCGTTTGAGAGGTACAGCAATTTGCTAAACGTTACCCCAGCGGCATCTTGAATAACTCTGAAACCTCAAGACGCACAAATTTTATTTTTTGGACACAATGAGGCACAAATATGATCTATAGTTAGTAGCTAGTTTGTACTCAGCTACGGTTAAAAAACATGCCGCTGGGGTAACGTTACTCCAGCGGAATCTGTTTTTCGTGAATATCTTTGGATCGGCTGGACGCACAAATTCTAAATTTCGGGCACATTTACACGAGATGGGGTACTAATTATCTGTCGAGTCGAAATCCTGAAGAGCGACAACATCCCGCTGGAGTAACGCACACCAGATATTAGGCGACCATTGACTGCACGATCGCCAGATTTATTTATTTATTTATAAGAGAACCAACAGTAATAACAAATGGATAACAGTTGATTAAGAAACATAAAGCCAATTACAGGTTCTCACGGGTAAATACAGAAAAAATATTAGAAATCTTAGGATCACTAACACTAACAAGCACGATAAAAAAGATTAAGAATATATAAAAGTTGTGTGGCTATGTGTGTACGAATATATAATAAATTACCAAATGTATTCAAAATATTAAATTGCAGATTATTCAAAATTAAATTATATAAATGGCTGAATGAAAATAATTTCTATAATGTTAAGGATTTTTTTGAATATAATAATGTTAATATAATAATTTAATAATATAATGTAAATAATGTTTGTAAATTCATTTTTTTTTTATTCGTTAAGTTTGCATGCTTAAATTTTTAAGCAAAACATGAATGATCTCATAAGCTTTAATAACACCAATGTATACCATGTTTTTCGCAATAAATTATCTTATCTTATCTTATATATTATATATAAGGTACAATAAGTATTATGCACTATGCACTTGTAAAAAAGTCAGCGTGTAGCCGAGCGCGAGCAGAATAGGTTTTGGTGGTAAATGGGTCAAATGCGAACTCTTTACAAAGAATACTAAAGTCTTTACTCGCTCGCACCATGTATGAGTTTTGCCTGTAGTTAGAAGAGGAAAAAGGAATGGAGATAGGTGGATTGAATCTAACTGATCTCTGAGGAACATTGAAACGTAGTTTATGAAGGAGAGGACAGTCAATCTCGTTGGATATAATTTTTAAGAGGAAAGTGCAATCTGCTAGTCGAAGGCGATTTATGAGTGGCTGTAAATGAAATTTCTTGCAAAGATTTATGTAATTATCAGAATGGTATGGTATACGCAGCCGAAAACATAGAAAACGAATAAATCTTTTTTGTATATTCTCTATACGATCAATGTACCTACTTGCCATAACACGGGTTCCAGATTTGTGACGCATATTCAAGATGACTTCTCACAAAAGAGCAATAAAGAATCTTAAGGGTCTTGACTTTCTTGAAACACCCTGCGAGTCTCATAACAAAACCCAGTGACCTCGAAGCTTTGGCCACTATTTGCTCAATGTGCACGTTAAATAAAAGTTTGGAATCATGAAAAACGCCCAGGTCGCGTACACCATCGCGTCTATGTAATAGCTGCCCTTTAAGTTTATAAGTTGTAGGGAGAGGGACGCGTTTTCTGCTAAAGGAGATTACTGAACATTTAACAGGGTTCAAATCTAGCTTATTAATCAAGCAATAATCATCCAATCGCGCCAGATCAGATTGGAGAGCATCCATGTCATCATCTGATGCTACTGATGAAAATATCTTCATGTCATCAGCAAAACAAAGTAAATTTGAGTTGTGAAAACACGAGTTGATGTCGCTTACATAAATGATAAAAAGTAACGGACCCATCAAGGAACCTTGAGGAACACCACTAGGAGCGGAAACCCAGCTTGACATGTAGTTACTGATAACGACAGCTTGAGATCTGTTTTCAAGGTATGAAGTAAACCAAGGAAGTAGTTCTCCTCTGATACCATTATTAAAAAGCTTTGTTTTAAGGATATTGTGGTCAATTCTATCGAAAGCCTTACTGTAATCCGTGTAAATTACATCGACCTGTGCCCCATTATCCATTCTGACTAACCCCTCTGGATTTCTTTTTGTGGGGCTACGTCAAGGATAGGGTGTTTGATTAAAATATGCTGGCTAGGGCGCGCGTCTGTCTCCGCGCGGTCTGCAGTTTGAGCCCAATGAGCACTGTGGAATTTATAAGAGCTGTAGAATTAAATACTCATCTTGATATATTGACTTTTTCCAATGTTTCTCTAGTACTAGTAACTCGCATATTAAAGCATCTACCATTTTTTTCTTAACAATAATAATTATGACATTGTTTTTTACTTTTGGTGGTACTCACCACCTACGATTTAGATTTGTTGATTAAATAGTTAACTCAAAATAATACTTCTCACTGCTCTTGTTTCCCAAACCCAATCCAAAGACGTTGCTGTGTCTCATCGGGGCCGCGGGGTCGTGAGTTCGATTCCTAGACAAATTAACGCAACAGTGGATTTCGGATCCATTCAATAAGTGTTTCGCATCAGCGTGTTCGCAATATCGTCATTCGATATAGCGGTTTTTGATTCAATGTGTTTCGAACTGGCGTACCACTAGCATTTTTTTTCGAAATAGCGTGCGTCGAAACCACGTCATTCGAATCTTCACATCACTCCCAGATCGAGCGAGGCGACACTTGCGACTTTTAATGATTTTATACTGAAGATCACGTCTGAACGAGTAGTGTTAATGATTTGGAAAAAATATGACGAAAAACATATGCCATTATACATAGGTGCGATAGAGAAACTAAACTAAAACATTTATAATGTAATACTTCTGTACAATTCTAATAGGAGAGGAAGACTAAAACTGCGAACGACTACCTACAACTGACAAGTCACTCCACATCAGAACAACCTTCAACTGACTGTCCAAATCACAACAACCTTACAAAAAGTAATCCATACGAACATAATTGTCTGCATGCCGATACCTACTTCAATAATTTACTGTATCTTGTTACAATGTCTCATCAATATGCGTATCTCTTGGACTCGAACAAGAATCTGGCAAATGATTAGGTAGGTACTAACTAGGTATACCTACAATGTTTACCAAACAAACGACTACTAAACAATTTTTGGCATACAGACAACCTTTAAAGATATTGAAGATTTTGTCGGTGGTGTTAAAAAAAAGACATATATTGACAATACGAGTAGACATCGATCACCTAATGACGGACAATTGGACACCCAGTTTTTCCTATGATAATCATAATAAATCATTGCAGGATTGCTAAATAAATTGACACACTTTCTGTACTCCTAGAACTCATGGTGAAACATTGACGTAATTTGCATAACTGAGCATTTCATGGTAGCTGGTTATGAACAGTATTCTGTCAATCTCTAACTACGATCTAGATACATGTTTCAGTAGAAGATACATTAAAAGAGGTGGAGCATTAAAAAGGACACCTTTGGAAGGAAACTCCGGAATTTAGGAACTTAGCAATAAGTAGCACATTTGAATGTTGTGCTATTGAAATAATCCATACTGACACCATTGTAATCTGCATTTATAGAGTCCCAAATGCAAATAATTTAACCACCTTTTTTGAGCGATTATTTAAATTATGCCAGTTTACCTATAACAAAGAAAAATAAACGAAATATTGTTATATGCGGTATCTTTAACATTGATACTTTGAAGCGTAATAACACTAGATCTAGAATGTCGTTTGCTCAACTTCAATTTTAAATGAGTAATTAAGCAGCCAACTAGAATATCCAGCAAAACTTGCAGACAATTTTTGCGCATAATCTAGGTAGATTATGCGCAAAATTGTGACGTATTCTATTTTGCTATAACTGATTACTCATGTCAAATTCTCAGGTACCTACCCCCTGAAAAGGATATGATTAAACGCTGCGATTACAATCAAGACAATATAAATAAGTTCAGGGAATATTTACAAAATGTTTCTTTATCGGAAATATAAACTTGACAATCCGAATACAGCCTATGATCTCTTTCTGGAGACATTTACCCTAATGTATAATTTATGTGTTCAATTAAAACGTATCAAATTAAGCACTACCTACACAAGAGACCACATTGGATGTCGCGGGGAACTGAAACGTGCAGTAAACATGAAATAACACTTATGTGACGTTACCGACTGGAACGCAATGAACAAAACAAACAAGAAATTAAAAAATATACGGAATTATATTTAAAAAAAATAACACAACGTGCTTAGAAGAACTATAAAATCTAATCATCATCTAACAAGTCAAAAGCGACATGGGAAATCATTAAACGAACAAAGAGGACAAAAACTCAATTGGAAATATAAAAGTAACACACTCGTACGAGATAGCGAATGCCTATAACAACTTTTTGTCGACAAGATAAAACCAATTAGTATTAGAGGCGTACAGGTGAGTCACCTGTACGCCGAAATTTTGATGTCCTGACGTGACATCAAAATTTCAAAATCAAGTAATTCGATGTTTATGGCACCAAGTAACGAAAATGACATTAAAGCCATAATTCGGTCTTTAAAAAATACTGGTAGTGTAGGTAATGACGGAATTTCTACCAAAGTAATTAAGTAGGTACTGTTTAAAATGTTACAATAAAATTCCTCCCCACATACTTCAACTTAATGAGACGAAATTCAAATCTTTTATAAAATGCACACTATGTAGGCAGGCATATTATAAGTTGGGGGATTACATCACTGATAAAAATGCTTGGCTCATTGCTGGTCCTGCTCCACAACTAATTGACATACACACTGATTAACATTTTGAAAATACTGTTGGTGCTTCTGAAGATTGTAAGACCATTTTTGTATTGTATAAACTCAATTTCCTTTGTATTATATAATTGCATAGCACAGGTGTGAGTACTATGTACTAAAGAGCTACCATTTACCGGGTAATATGTAGTATTTCATTCTCTTGAATGTGCCCTGGCGGCTGTGAGTATGTCATGCTCACTCAAATGTCTCGCTGATGGTCGCGTGTGTGTTGGATCATTTAGCTCCCTTCAAAATGGTTGAGCTGAATGGTGCTGATCCATGCGTCATGATCGTGAACGGGCGCCGTCAGTTGGGACTGGTCATCTCTTAGCTGCCATGGCTCATTTTAATTTATTTTAAGTTTTTGAATGTTTTTTTTTTCTTCTTTTTAATACGGACGCTTTTACGAACGTGCACGTCTTATTACATTGTTCTCACATGCATAATTTCAAAATGAATGATGTAACCAATATTTTGTATCAATTTTTTGATTTAAAAGAGTGTTCGTGAAGTTTCTTGCCCGTTCTTCTCCATAGGTACCTACTACGCTTTGGAATGGGCAACTAGCTTCATATTTTTGACTGACCGAGCCCTTGACAATTCAAAAGTGCATGTAAATGGTTTAATTGAAATAAATGCTTTGAGTTTGAGTTTGTTGTATGGGCTAATAGCCACTGTGTCAGATTCATAAAAATGTAGATTTGACAGCCCGCCTTCTGGGACGTCAGTGTGTGTGAATCTGAGGCATGAGAAAAAATGTTTAAGCAATTCCGTCATTTTAATAAACTGTGAAGTACAAAATTACTGAGACTTTGATTTAAAAAACATGGTGGCAGCGTAAAAATGGAAGACACTTCAATAATGAACGTAATTCAGCAACAAACTATGCTCTTGAAGTCTATGCAGGAGGAGATCGCAAGACTATCTCAGAATTCACTCCCTCAAAACATCAATGTGCCCTGGCCAGCACCTATAAACACAGATGCGGACCCGCAAGACGCATTTAAATCGTTCTTATCTGCATGGAACAATTATTGTTCCGCAACCCAAATGAACGAGTGGTCAGCAGAACAGGAACCGAGAAAAGTGAGCGTCTTGTTCAGCGCCATAGGTGGCGAAGCACTTGTAGCGACCCTGGCGTTGCGTTTTGCTGAATTGCATTTTTGGTATCGTAAGGAACGCCAGCGCCGGGCACGCCAGTCGCTCACATACCTTCGCCTTGCCACGTCATATATATTAAGGAAATAAACGTAATCAAGTATTGTGAACCTTTTAATAAACAATAATTACATTCAGTAAATCTCAAAACTTGATATCATTTCTTGACCCTTCAAATAACACGCACAACAAGTGGTGACCCCGAACGTTTAAATCAATAGTTTTGTGTTTTAATTTTTGCGCCGTAAGCGACTCAGTGGCGACGTGGCAAGGGCGCGTTAAAAAAACCGCGTGGGTGCAAGTAACAGAGAATAGTCTCGAAACTAGTGAAACAACTACTACGATGACTCCACCACCAACAGTTGGAGTAGCCGCGGCTGCACAGGCAGCAGCCACCGGAGTAGCAGCGGTATCGGTGCAGACAAGGATACCAGATTTTTGGACAGATCTGCCCAAATCATGGTTCTGTCAGTTCGAGGCTATTATGGCACCACAAAAGCTGGCTGATGCGCAGCTGTTCGACATAGCAATCGCCAGATTGACCCAGGACACAGTGCGGCAAGTTACAGATATAATCGAAGCCCCGCCAGAGTCAGGCAAGTACGCAGCATTGAAAAAGCGTTTATTGGCGATTTATGAAGAGAGCGCGGACAAGCAATTCCAGAGGCTAATGGGAGAGATGGACCTGGGAACACAGAAACCATCGCAGCTGTATAGGGCGATGGCGGCCCTAGCAAAGAATTGCAATGTAACGGACGAGCCACTAAAAAGGTTGTGGATGAATCGTTTACCCCCGGGCGTGCGGGCGGTCCTGGCAGTGACCGGAGACACGAAACTTGAGAGTCTCGCCGAGACGGCAGACAGAGTGATGGAAAACATGGGTACCGGTGAGGTCGCGTCAATAGCACCGAGCACATCGGAATTGACATGCGACACGAAAACGGATTTGGTCAAGCATCTCAGCGCATTATCGGTGGAAATGAAGGAATTGCGCGGGGAAATAAATGACATCAGGAAGCGAGACGGGAACTCGGGACAAGACCGGAGAGAGCGGCGTTGGCAGCAGGGGCGCTACAGGCCCAGGAGCCAGTCAAGGCCACGTCGCACACCTAGTTCCTCGGATTGGCTATGCAGACACCATTTTCGTTACCGGGAAAACGCGCGGGCGTGCGAGTCGCCGTGCAATTGGTCCAAGAAGCAGCAGGGTGCGGAAAACTAGAGGCGGTGCAGTCATCATCGGTGGGTGAGTGTACCGCGGGAAACCACCGGCTCTGCGTGCGAGACTATAGAAGTGGAATTGTGTATCTAGTGGACACAGGAGCTAACGTATCAGTGATACCAGTGGGTAAAGTGAGAGGCAGCAAAGTAAAACGTGAGTGTTCGTATAAGCTGTTCGCGGCGAATAACACAGAGATTAAAACGTATGGCGTAACTAACATAGAGCTAAATTTAGGTTTAAGGAGGAGTTTTAAATGGTCATTTATTATTTGCGATGTTAAACAGCCCATATTAGGAGCAGATTTTTTAGAGGCACACCAATTAATAGTAGATTTGCATAAAAAGCGGTTGATTGACGGTCACACACAAATAAGTAGGGAAGCATCCGTCGTAAAGTGCACGGAACCATCTGTTTCAAGCATACAATTAGACAACCCGTACAGAGAATTATTACAGCAATTTCCGAGTATAACTAAGCCCGTTTCATACAAAGAACCATCAAGTCACAACGTGTACCATCATATAGAGACTACAGGCCCACCGGTATTTACGCGCGCCAGGCAATTACCACCTCATAGGTATAAATTGGTACAGGAGGAATTTAAGCTAATGCAAGAGTTAGGGATTTGCAGGCCATCCAGCAGTCCTTGGGCGAGCGCTCTACACGTCGTGCCGAAGAAGGATGGGCAGATCAGACCCTGTGGTGACTATCGTGCACTCAACGCGATCACGAAGCCAGACAGGTACCCCATACCGAGGATACAGGATTTCACGTATGGACTAGCAGGTAAGACAATTTTCGGAAAAATAGATATCAACCGGGCCTACCATAACATTAGTATAGCACCACAGGATATCGAAAAAACAGCAATTATAACTCCTTTCGGGCTTTTCGAGTTTCCACGGATGTCGTTTGGTTTGCGAAACGCAGCACAAACGTTCCAAAGATTTATGAATAACACAGTGTTGCAAAATATAGAATATCTCAAGGACGGCCAGGAAAGCTCGTATTTATTCTGTTACATCGATGACCTTGTAATAGCCAGCACCAACGACCAGCTTTTCAAAAAACATTTAAAACTAATTTTCAGTAGATTCGATCAGTATGGCATAACAATAAATTTAGCAAAATGCGAGTTAGGGAAAAAGGAAATAGAATTTTTAGGCTACAACGTAAATAGAAACGGAATAAAGCCACTAGAAAATAAGGTCGAGGCCATACAAAATTATCCGCGACCGGAAACAATCGAACAATTGCGTCGATTTCTAGGTATGGTAAACTTTTACAGGTCCCATATAAAACACGCGGTCGAAAGCCAGGCGGAGTTAAATAAATATTTGCACGGCGCCAAAAAGAAAGATAAGTCTAAAATAGAGTGGAACGATACAGCATTGGCGGCTTTTGAGAAGTGCAAGGATAGCCTAAAAAACGCCATTACGCTAGCTCACCCGGGACAATCAGGCAAACTAGCACTAATGTGTGACGCATCAAATACTTGCGTAGGCGCAGTTTTACAGCAAGAAACAAACGGTAAATGGCAACCGCTAGGATATTTTTCAAAGGGGCTTTCAGCAGCACAACAAAAATACAGCACATACGACCGCGAGCTGACAGCAGTTTTTTTGGCAATCGTCCATTTCAGGAACATGGTAGAAGGTCGCGAATTAACCATTTTCACCGATCATAGGCCGTTAACATACGCATTTACAAAAATAGGCACGGATCGAGAAACACCAATGCGCGCAAGGCAGTTATTGTACATCAGCGAATTCACGAGCGACATACAATACGTCACCGGCAACGAGAATGCGGTTGCTGACGCGCTATCACGGGTAGAGTCCATTGTTTGTAACACTAGCATAGATTACGACGAAATCGCGCAGGCGCAGGAAACAGACGCTCAAATGTCACACATGTTAGCAAATTCACGAGGCAACATTGTATTAGAACAAATTCAATCACCTTTATGTAAAAGAAAGATA
Organism: Xanthia togata; assembly: GCA_963853775.1. Taxonomy (NCBI): domain Eukaryota; kingdom Metazoa; phylum Arthropoda; class Insecta; order Lepidoptera; family Noctuidae; genus Xanthia; species Xanthia togata. The sequence continues at coordinate 499,785 of OY970802.1, read as the reverse complement.
TATTGTAATATTACTAAAAACCAAGTAAGGCCATACATCCCATTACAGTACCGAAAGCCAGTTTTTAACTCAGTTCATAGCATAAGCCATCCAGGTATTAGGGCCACACGAAGAATGGTCACAAGTCGTTATTTTTGGCCGGACATGAATAAAGACATCGCTAAATGGGCGAGATCATGCATACAATGTCAGAGAGTAAAGGTACATAGACACACCGTTTCAAAATTAGGTACATTCCCGATAACAGAACGATTTGAACACATACACGTAGACATAGTAGGGCCTCTACCGACTGCACAGGAAGGTTATCGATATTGCGTCACCGTCATAGATAGATTTACTCGCTGGCCGGAGGCAATTCCAGTTACGGACATTACTGCTGACACAGTCGCTAAGGCGATCTATGAAGGTTGGGTATGTAGATTTGGTTGCCCTAAAACGTTAACCAGCGATCAGGGCAGACAGTTCGAAAGCGAAATATTCAGCAGTCTGATGAATATGTTAGGCATAAAGAAAATCCGTACGACAGCATACCATCCACAGGGTAATGGTATGGTAGAAAGAATGCATCGTTCCCTTAAGGCAGCAATAAAGGCAAGACTGTTAGAAAATAGGTCATGGGTTGACGAATTACCTACAGTATTGTTGGGACTTCGTGCAGTTTGCAAAAGTGACCAGAATGTAAGTTCAGCAGAAATGGTTTTAGGACACACGTTGCGTTTACCAGGCGATTTTTATCACGAGACAGAAAAACCGCAAGTAGGACATTTACCGACATTTGTAAGCAAATTGAGAAATATAATTAATGACATGCGCCCACAGTCACGAGCGGTTAGCGGCTCGCGGAAAATATTCGTTCATAAAGATTTAAATACCTGTACACACGTATTCATTAGAAATGACATGGTAAGGAAGCCATTGACACCGTCGTATAGTGGTCCATACCAAGTTATTAGCAGAAACGATAAGACGTTTGACATACAAAAAGACGATCGTCAATCAACCGTGTCCATTGATAGATTAAAACCAGCATATATTATTAGTGAGGATACGATACCAGACAGCGTAAGGAACAATAATAACAGTGAAACACAAAAACCGCAGGTTGAGCCAAACTCGCTACCGCCTATCAATAAAACCACGCGCTCAGGCCGAGTAATCAAGAAACCGGTGCGATTTTTGCTCGACTAGCAAAATTAGCTTAAGTATATCGCAAGTGTAAGAGATTCATGTACAATTCACTATTTACATTACCGAAATCAAGTAAAGAGCACAGATTTATAGACATGGGTAATTTTCATAATAAAGAATTCATCTCAATAGCCCAAGCACAGGTAGCAGCTGGACAACAATTGGAACACAAACTGAATTATTTTGGGATAATCCTTATCATTATTGCGGTAATATTGGGAATTTTGTTATGCTACGCAATAAAAAGAGGCTGCATAGGCCAACTGAGAGGTTGGCTGAAAAAGGAGGTGACGACACTGGCTGGAACAGCGGCCGGAAATATGGGTAATCCGGCAAGCGCAGCAAATTACGTGTAAACAGGTACGAAAAGTGAATTGTGCAGGAATCTGCCGGTTTATATTATGTGTTAACGCGAACTATGTACGGTTACATTTAGCTGTGGTATCCCGTCAAGATTGTATTATCGTTATAATTATTTGTAAGTATTTATTGCACTGGCGCTGTCATAACGGAAGCTGCCGGGCCTAGTGGTGATATTGAATATTGCAGAGCGGACGTTATGACAGCTACCCTTAAACATATCTAAACCTAATATATATTTTTTAAAGACGGCTCTTCAATGTGAAGAGACCGCAAGGGAGGAGGAAGTAGAAGTAAGCAACATTTCCGGTGTACTGTACCTATTGTGTAGTGTTGCACGCAACATTGTAATTATAAGCCCAGTGTTTTTTTTTTTGTAAAAAATTTTTTTTGTGAATTATGTTATTTTTTTAAGAAAGGGGGGGTGTGATGTAGCGACCCTGGCGTTGCGTTTTGCTGAATTGCATTTTTGGTATCGTAAGGAACGCCAGCGCCGGGCACGCCAGTCGCTCACATACCTTCGCCTTGCCACGTCATATATATTAAGGAAATAAACGTAACCAAGTATTGTGAACCTTTTAATAAACAATAATTACATTCAGTAAATCTCAAAACTTGATATCATTTCTTGACCCTTCAAATAACACGCACAACACACTAAAAAAATATGGGAATTTCGGCCTTACAGACACAGAAAAAGCTTATAAAACATGCAAGGAGATATTACAGATAATATCTACCAAAATGCTCCCTAAAAAAAACATCATCTATAATAGGTTCGTCTTCTTAAGTAGAATGCAACAAAAATACGAAATGTTTGATGTTTTCTATGCAGACCTAACAAGACTGATTGAAGACTGTGATTATGCTACGTTCAAAGATGAAATGTTACGAGACAAAATTGTCTTAGGAATAATAGACATGAAAACAAAGAAAGAGTTCATAAAAAAAGATAACCTGACTTTGTCAGATGCAGTCAATTTGTGCCGCGCCGCAGAGGCCACTGAAAGACACATGAAGGATTTATCAGGATCAACGATATCAGAAATAAAGAAAATAGATGAAAAAAATGTCATTAAAAAAAGAAAATGCAAGTTTTGTGCAAATTATCATGTGTTCAAGAAAGAAGTATGTCCAGCCTGGGGCAAAGAATGTGAAAACTGCAAGGGTAAAAACCATTTAGAGAAAGTATGTAAGAAAAAGAAACAAGTAAAAGTGGTGAAAGAAGAACAAAATGACAGCCTTGTCTCAGACTCAGACACGGAATATGTTATCAACAAGATCATAAACAACAAAAATAAGAACTTAGCAGAATGCACACTGGAATACTTTGCTAAAAACAAATGGAAAACCACAAAATGTTTACTTGATACAGCAGCTGATGAGTGTCTAATTGGTCTCCAAAATGTTAAGGAGATGTTTGGTGAAAGTTATGTACAAGAAAAAATGCGACCTTCAAAGAAAACTCTGTTTGGTTTTGGAGGAAATCATATTATAGTACATGGGGAAATAGATTTAACTTTAAGAACCAATATTTCAGGTCATAAAAACAATCACATTGTTACATTTCAAATAGTACACAACAAACACATTCCACTCTTATCATGCCAAGCTTGTACTAATATGGGTCTTGTGAAATTCTGCAAGGAAGTGCGATGCAATTTTACTCAGGAAACACAAAAAAATATAAATAAATATAGTTCAGTTTTTGAAGGCAAAGGAAGTTTTTCAGGTGAGGTGGATCTTGAAATTGATGAGACGGTTTCACCAGTCATCCAAAAAGCTCGTCGTGTCCCGGTAGCTCTACGACCAATGCTGAAAGAAGAACTAAAGAGATTAGAAGAAGAAGGGATAATCTGCAAAGAAGATAATCACACAGACTGGGTAAGCAATGTACTTATTATAAAAAAGAATGAAAACTTCAGAATATGCCTAGATCCCATTCCGTTAAACAAAGCTATTAAAAGGCCTAATTACCAATTTACCACAGTTGAAGAAATCCTACCAGAGCTAGGTAAAGCTAAAGTATTCTCTACATTTGAGGTTAAAAAAGGATTTTGGCATTTGAAGCTATCTGAAAAAAGCAGTAAATTAACAACATTTTGGACACCATTTGGTAAATACCAATGGAATGTCCTCCCCTTTGGCATCTCTTCAGCACCAGATCACTTTCAGATAAAAATGAGTGAAATGATTCAAGGGTTAAATGGTATTGAGGCATTGGTCGACGATTTGCTTGTTTATGGAGTTGGAGATACAATGACAGAAGCTATTATAGATCATAACAAAAACCTTGAGAATTTACTAAACATACTACAAAAATACAATTGTAAATTAAATAAAACTAAACTACTACAAACTTCAGTAAAATATTATGGACATGTGTTTTCCAACAAAGGTCTCCAACCAGATCCATCAAAAATAGAGTCTATTTCAAATATTCCAATCCCAAGAAACAAAAAAGAAGTTCAGAGATTTCTGGGTGTAGTGACATATCTCAGTAGGTTTATTCCTAACTTGAGTGCTAACTCAGTACATCTAAGACACCTTACACATGATAAAACGGAATGGTTGTGGGATAAAAAAGCTCAAAAAGAGTTTGATACACTAAAATCTATGATCTGTGACACAAAAACATTGAAATATTATGATAAAAATGAGCCACTTATTGTAGAATGTGATTCCAGCGAAGGAGCCCTGGGGGTGGCACTGTTTCAACAGAACCAACCAGTTGCATATGCATCACGATGCCTCACTCCGGCTGAAAAGAAATATGCCCAAATAGAGAAGGAACTTCTGGCAGTTCTTTTCGCCTACAAAAGGTTTGATCAGCTCATTATTGGTAACACGAAAACAATTATCAAAACAGATCACAAACCATTATTAAATATATTTAAAAAACCTCTTCTTCAGGCTCCAAAAAGGCTACAATCCATGCTTCTAAGGCTACAAAGATACAGTCTTGAGCTACAATTTGTATCTGGGAAAGAAAATATTATGGCAGATGCTTTATCTCGATTTTATTTAGAATTTAAAGACTTTGATAGATCAAAAGACTTGAAAATATTTAAAATTATAGAAAGAATTAATCCTTTGTTAAACTTACCTATATCTGATAGCTGCATACAGGAAATAGAGGATGCAACATCAAGAGATTACAATGTTCTGGCTTTAAAAAACTTTATTCTACATGGATGGCCAAAATATTTGAGAGATGTGCCAGATGCCATTAAACAATACCATAACTATAAAAGTGAGTTAACAACTTATAATGGTCTTGTACTTAAGAATCAAGCTATACTAATACCAGAAAACTTAAGAAAAGAAATCTTGAGTAAGTTACATAAAGCACATTCAGGAATTGAAAACACATTAAAATTAGCAAGAGATGCTATATTCTGGCCATCAATGTCTAATGATATAAGAGAAATGATTAAAAATTGCTCTACTTGTAGTAAATATCAGCCAAGACAGCAGAAATTTACCATGCAAACTCACAAAATACCCGAATATCCATTCCAAATAATATCTATGGATGTATTTTTTTTCAACCACAATGGTAAACAAATTAAATATTTGTTAACAGTTGACCATTACTCAGATTTCTTTGAGATGGATGTACTAAAAGACTTGTCCTCCAAACAAGTAATAGAAATTTGCAAGAAAAACTTTTCACGACATGGAATCCCAGAAATTGTTGTCACAGATGGTGGCACTAATTTTGTCAGTCAAGAGTTTTCAGACTTTGCTTGTAAATGGAGCTTCACACAAGTCACATCATCTCCGCATCATCCCCAAGGCAATGGCAAGGCTGAAGCCACAGTCAAGATAGCCAAAAAACTATTAACAAAAGCTACTGAAGATAAATAAGATATCTGGTTGAGTCTGCTCTGCCTGAGAAATACCCCTAACAAATTAGATTCAAGCCCAGTGCAAAGGTTATTTTCACGTAGAACAAGAGGATTCCTACCAACTATTAAAACTTTACTGAAACCAAATGTGGTTGAAAATGTTTCTGAAAGCATCAAGACTAAAAAAGAGAGGGTAAAACACTCGCATGACAAAAGGGCCAAAAGAGCAACCACATTAGAAATAGGACAGCCTGTATCAGTTCAGGTTCACCCAGCGTCTAACAAAACTTGGACACCTGGAGTAATTGCAGACGTTCTTTCAGATCGTTCCTACTTAGTGGATGTGAATGATTCAACATATAGAAGAGACCTTATACACATTCGTCCACTCTCACCACATTCAACAGAAGTATCTGAAACTCAAAATACCACGAATATCACACCACAACTTCCTGTTGTTAAGAAACAAGAGAATGTAACTTCATCTAACACACAACAAGATAATGACAAAGTTGTATCACTTCCTTGTGCATCTTCAATTAATTTAGATATTAACCTCCTAGAGGAACCAGAAACCCAAAAGTGTTTGGTAGCTACCAATCCAAGTTCTCAATCTACTACTAAGACTCCTTTAGTCACTATGTCGCCCAGTCCAATAATTAATAGACCTAGAAGAGAAAAAAAAACTCCAGCTTTTCTGAGAGACTATGTATTAAATTAAATAGTTAAGTTAGATAAGACGATTTGTATTAGTTTTTATGAAAAGACAGCGTGTTGTATGGGCTAATAGCCATTGTGTCAGATTCATAAAAATGTAGATTTGACAGCCCGCCTTCTGGGACGTCAGTGTGTGTGAATCTGAGGCATGAGAAAAAATGTTTAAGCAATTCCGTCATTTTAATAAACTGTGAAGTACAAAATTACTGAGACTTTGATTTATAAAACAGAGTTTGAGTACCTACGTCTCAGACTACATTTGAGGACATTTGGGCTATACCTATTCTCAATCTGTGCATAACTCACAGTACATATTCAACTAATCTAAAAGCAACTGTGGTTAAACCATTATTTAAAAAATAACAAAGAATGCATGGAGTCATTGGCGAGGAATAGATGTACTCAACAAATATGTATATGAATCACCTGGAAAACATCATGTTCAACAGGTCAAATATCACAATTGGACGTGGACCGATTACAGTTACGTCATGAGTACGACGAACTCGAACACTACGAGTACAACAGCATTTTAATAGGTCAGCGAATGCACCGGTTGCGCCGACGTAGAGGCCTTATCAACGGGTAGGCTACGTTGCACGTAGTTTATTCCGAATATTGGACGAAGATTTTGCCGAAAACTATAATATCGACCTTATCAAGAAGAATCACAAACATCTTGCTCGTTGAAGCAGAACTGAATGTTATCAAACGAGTAGAAACCGCCTTGGAAAAACAACATAAATTCAATCATCAACACGTAATCTACCAACCAGTCAAAAGAGCAGATTAAAAAGACAGACAGCAGAAGTGACTACTTTATCAGCCTTGATGGCAAACAATATGCTGTCAAACCTGAAAAATATTGTGCATACCTACATGTATTTTGTGCATGTATGTGTTTTCTATGAAAAATTCAACTTTCACTCCTTAATATCAACACAGCAGAGAGATGAACTCAATACTATAACAGGACAACTATCAATGGAGCTGACCATACCCATAAATAATATTCAACCGGATCTGGCTAATATATCACTAGCTGTCGCCCGCGACTGCGTCCGCGTGGTTGTAAAGATATCAAGTTTAATGATGTTTAACGAAACTTGCGAGAGTGCTTAGACCTCTTTAATCCGACCCTGTCGCAAGATCCGTTCTTAGCAAACGTCTACTAACTATTCATTACCTCCCAGCCAAATTTAAAGTTTGTAGCACAAAAAATTAAGGACTTTCATACGAACTTGCGAGAACCATTAAACCTCCTTAATCTAGCCCTGTCGCAAAATCCGTTTTTAGCGGACGTCCGCTAACTATAACCTACCTTCCTGCCAACCTATATATCACCTCCTTTAGGATTATTTTTGAGACAAAAAGTAACCTATGTACCCTAGGATGCGATTGATCTCCTTGCCAAATTTGATCGATATCCGATCAGTGGTTTAGGCGTGAAAAGGTAACATACAGACAGGCATTCTTGTACCTACTCAAACCTTAGTTGGCCCGACATAGTTTTTTGACCCTAGTAATAAGAAATAGGATCGAGTGGCATCAAAAAAGCTTTTGTGAAAATTGGCCATTTTATTGCTGACAATATTTTTTTTACGGATGAGCAAGCTGAAGTGGCAGTGGGCGGGGCACATAGCGCGCAGAACTGTCGGCCGATGGGGCAGAAAGGTTCTGGAATGGAGGCCACGTACCGGCAAGCGCAGCGTAGGACGTCCGCCCACAAGGTGGACAGACGACCTAATAAAGGTCGCAGGAACCCGCTGGATGCAGGTCGCTTCCACTCGGCCAATTTGGAAATCATTGGGGGAGGCCTATGTTCAGCAGTGGATGTGCTATGGCTGAAATGATGATGATGATGAATTGATGATGATGTTTTTTTTTTCAAAATCTGTTTATGCTGATCAACATGTTTCAAAAAGATAAGGACAGTCTCCTAAGACTGTTTTCTTTTATCGACAACGGTTTACGTGCCCTTATTGCCCTATCTCAAAATCCACCCTGGACATATTGTTATGATTGACTGCTTAGATCCATAAAGCTATAGCGTGATGATTATCTTTTAAAAGGTTAAATCCGTAACTATCTGCAATATTCTAACCTTTTGGCTAGCCTTTTTACAATTTGCGGTAAACTATTATGTAGAAGACTACATAATAGTTTACCGCAAATTGTAAAAAGCAATACGAATATAATGCAATATTGCTCATCCCCCATAGCATATAGCGTGATAATATTTTTGAAAAGTCTATTGTTACGTTTCTATTATTTGCTTATAGATTATTTATACCAATTTTCAATGTAATCAAGCCGCACAGTAAAATCCTCCGTTGTAAAAATGAATACTCCTTTTCACCCCGAAAGGTGTAAATTTTCAAAAAACCCTGATATTCGTTTTTATTTATTTTCAGTTTTTAGTACTGAGTTTCGAGTTATTCAGACCGCGCGTTAAAATTCTTCCATACAAACTTTGAAAACCCCCAATCCTCCTTTAGGGGGTAGTTTAGAAAAACTAAAAAATTAAAAAATGCAAAGTTTATAATTTCCGTACATAAGTATTCGTGCCAAGTTTCAAGTTTATTAACTCAAGGAATAAGATTTTTCATACAAATAAAATCCCCCTTTTCTCCCCCTTAAAGGTCGAATTTCCAAAAATCCGTTCTTAGCGGACATCTACTAAGTTAAAACTATCTCCCTGCCAAATTTCTCAATTCATCTTTATACGTCAAGCTGTTTTCGATATTTCGTGATGAATGAGTGAGTGAGTGAGTGAGTGACCTTTCGCTTTTATATATATAGATTTTATTACTGAAAGTAAAAGCAAGACCAACCAAACAATTGATTTTTGAAATCAAGATTCCTCTTGTGACTAGAGAAGACTATGAGCTTTACAACCTCATACCAATCCCGCTGCAAGTAGCATGGTCACCATCACACATATCGCGCATCACTTAGCGATAAACATCCACAAAGACTCGTACATACCGATGTCGGAAGTCGATTGAGGAAAATGTACGCCTTACGACCATGACGACTTCATTTGTCCTCTGAAAAGGCCTATTTATCAAATGACCTCAGACAACTATCTGTGTGTAAAGGATCAAGTTGCAAATCAATGCCAAACCGAAACCAAAGTCATATGTGAGGATCGTATTAGCATTATCAGTGATCTCGTCTACGAGTGGTGACAGCTGCGAGCGCACAGGGACACGGTTCAACTACACGGTTAAACTTTCATTTTCGCGGGGTGTTTTGTGACTAGCGTGGCCTCCATTTTTTTTAACCTCGATTATCTCTGTAAGTACTTATATAGCTCTCTGAGGTGCCTTTTTTTTATAAAAAAAAATATTACTTTTACGTATATTTCAAGATTCTGATATCAATTTTAAAAAAAATGAATTTGAAAATTGCCACGAAAATTACCAAAGAATGCCTTACTCGAAGAAGCACCCATTTAGTACACGAATAGCATTCATATCGCATTCTGCTCTGCAGCCTAATTGCGCAACACATTTTATATATTCATTTTATATATATTTTCCATTTCGAAGATTCTGGAGAAGATACTGAACAACCGTTTGCTTAATTACATAAATGCTCATAAACTTCTATCCGAAAACCAATATGGCTTCAGAGCCGGAATTGCAACCGAGGATGCAGTCATTGCACTCTCTGAAAAAGTGACTCACCTCATGGATAAGAATCAGCGGTGTATTGGTTTATTTCTAGATATCTCGAAAGCTTTTGACACTGTCTCTGCGCCCATACTTCTGTCGAAACTGGAACGCATGGGAATTCGAGGTCCTGCACTTGACATTTTTTCAAGTTATCTGGAGAATCGTTTCCAACATGTTCAATTGGAGGAGGCAATAAGCGATAAAGCTAGAATAGAATACGGCGTCCCACAAGGCAGCATTCTAGGTCCAACCTTGTTCCTCATTTACATTAATGATCTGTGTTCACTTCCATTAACTAACTGCTTCATATTTACCTATGCTGATGATACAGCCCTACTTGTTCATGGGAATGATTGGAGTGAAACAGAAAAATATGCTCAGATGGTGTTGGACATTGTCATGAACTGGTTTAACAATAATTTGTTGACCCTGAATGCAGAAAAAACGAAGCTTGTTTCTTTTTCTTTAAGTAATAAGTCTCAACCCATCATAACGCCTATTGTTAAGGTACATAGTTGTTCTCAAGACTCCTGCTGTACCTGTCCCACTCTGGCAACCACATCTTGTATAAAATACTTGGGCGTGCAAATTGACAAACACGTGAACTGGTATAGTCATATTGATAATCTAGTCATCCGAACGCGTAAACTCATTTCCATCTTTAAGAAACTCCGTTGTTCGGCTGACTCGGAAACGCTTATGATGGTCTATTTTTCACTCTGTCAGTCTCTTCTCCTATATTGTTTGCCGGCTTGGGGTGGCGCTTGCAAAACATACTTTCTGAAATTAGAGAGAGCTCAGAGAGCAGTTCTGAAAGTTATGTTCTGCAAGCCCTATAGATACCCTACTTTGGAGCTTTTTAGGGAAAGCAGGGTTCTGACAGTGAGAGGCTTATATGTGCTACAATGTGTATTAAGGAAACATCGGCTGCCGTTCACAGCAAGTACTAAACGTCGCGCCGACATTACCCTACCACCAGTTAGACACAAAACCACCTTCGCACAACACCAATTCACCTACCTCAGCCATATTTTATACAATAAAATCAATAAATTTCTCCATATCCACAGTTTAAATTATCACCAATGCAAAAGAGCAGTTAAAGAATGGCTAATTGAGAAATCATATGAAGAAAATATGACCATGTTTCCCATCTTCGCAAGGAACTCAAGTGGCTCCCAATCCGCCTTCGCAGGAACACTCGGATCTTATGTCTCCTCTTTAACGTCTTACACAACCCGTCTTATCCTTCCTACCTGCGTGAGCGTTTTTCTTATGCTAGGGCTAGCGACGCACCGTGTCGATCTCACCTTAGATCCCTCCTTAAATCTCATCCTCATAAAACAAGCTACTATTCCTATTCTTTCTCTGTCCATGCAGTAAGGTTGTGGAACTCACTACCGCCTAGCATTCGTGACTTAAAAACTGTTTCACATTTCAAATATCGAGTAAAAGAGCATTACCTTTCCTCTCAACCGTGAGTATTTATATACCTATAGTATGTATGTTTATATATTTAAGCTCTATGTATTTATTTAAGTATATGTTAATTTATTACGTTATACGTGTAGGTTTATTTCAATATTTTAGTTTAAGACTTCACATATTTATAATTTTTTTCTCTTCTTGTTCTCACACACTATTGTCTACATTTCTTTCTCATTTCTCCTGTCGCAGGTCTGCTGGAAGAAATTTCTTAAGAAATAAGCAGTACCTTGTTACTCATAATTATGATTATGTCTTATCTGTATCTATTTTTATGTGTGTACATAAATAATAAAATAAATAAATAAATAAATGAAGAGACCGAAAAACTTCTCTTCCCAAATGCTTAAGACAGATCTCCCTTTATTCAAGTATTTTCACACACAAACACTCCTATACTCCCCCCACTTTCACACTTACTCATACATCCACCACTACTGCACCTACTTGGACACATTCACACCTTACATAAACCGCACTTCCACATTACCTACACATACACAACATACCTACTGCACCTACCACGACCAACTCACCCTAACTCAAACACTCACAAACAGTTTTATTATTAATTATTTTTACTTTTTATTTTTTCTATACTCTTAAATAATAATTATATTGTTATGTCAACCATGTTACTGGTGAAAACAGTTCTACTAAATCATTTTGATCATCTACCCTTATGGAATCACTGGTCCCCAAGTCACAGGCTATAAACCTAGTTTGGGTGCCAGGAGATAATACTCAATGCACTTTATGTTGTACCATATTACTGTACTTGTAACCTTTGTAAGCATTTTACTGGAAATAAAGATTATGATTATAATTATGATATCGCAGTCATCTGGTTGAATCTGCTATTTGATTGAATGACTACATCCAATTAAATAGCTGAAAGACAACTAGCCAAGTCATTGAGCACAACGTTTAACCAGATGGCTGAATGTCGTGTAGTCATTTAGTTAAACTGGGTGAAATAGGTTAGGTTAGAACTATGACGGGATGCGTGCAGAAAACCTCCTCGTGTGCCTGAGTGCTGCTCGTTCCTTTCGAATACGATCGGGAGAGAGAGCAGTCTTCGGGCCGGTGCATCCTGGGCCGGCCAATAGTCTCTCCATGTCGGAGAGGGTATTGACTGTGGCGAATTTCTGCGGGGGGGGGGGAGCTATATGCTCCTGGTCGTCCACTCACCCCCTCTGCTTACAGAGGGTGGGTTGAGTGGACGTAGGGCGTTTCCCCACATGTCTGTCTGCTTCAAACATAGAACATGGTGGAGAAACATGGGCGGCGCTCGTTGTGCACTCACCCTGCCAACGAGCTGCAGTGGGATCTGAATCTCTCAACTGCAACCCTCCAACCTTCCTATGGCCCTTCCAACGTACGTTATACGGGCCGAATCGTGGGGCGGCTGCGGACATAGCACCCTTGGCAATCTTTTCAGTCCGCAGGCGCTTCTTGATCCCTTACAAATTGTTGCCATGTGTGTCCCTAATGCAATTCTCCCAAACTGGGTATGCACGAAACACAACAGCGCCGTCGGTGCGCCTGTGAATAATGGTGATTAATGATATATACATAAATATAGATAATTGCGTCTTTCTTTTCGCATTCTTATTGTGATTGTTTTTGTTTTACACCCTTTTTAGTTATTTTATTTAGTGGCGCCATTCTTTTCGCCTTATGTACAATAGGTCTTTTAGTACAGGTGGCGTCGTTTTTTTTGCCTGTTCCCTGCGGGCAACGTTCTTTTCGCCCTTTAACAACATTTATATTATGCACAATACGATGTGGATCAACATAAATTTACTACGAATCAGCTTGCACTCCGGGTTTGTGTCGCCATCTCCTCATGCTCCATCTTACTCCAGGCGGCATGCCAGGTGTGCGCGTACTCTCTTAGCCGGTCAATGTTCGCCGGTGAACTTATGAGATCGCCGTAATAGATTGGGCCGACCTCCGCTGCTGCTGCTGATCCCATCCATCATCTTGCACCTAGCTTCCTCATACAGGGGGCAGACCCACAACATATGGAGCAGGTCTTCCACATCCATACCACAGTAGCATACACTCTTCTCGCATAGCGTCGTATCGCGCAGTCGTTTCCTGAAACACCCATGTCCCGTGAGAATCTGGGACAGCTGGTGATCTGGCACGATCCAGTGCGACCTGATTCGTGCCGCCACGTCCGGGAAGAAGCGGAACAGCTCCCATCCTTTCTCCTCACTCATCCATCTCTTTTGCCACTTACTCATCATTTCATCCCAAATCTCTTTCTTTACGTCGTGCCAGCTACCGTCTCCGCAAGCCCAGCTCGACCTGTGTTTCGGTCACGCTCTGGCGCTCCTCATCAAACCGCCCTGAACGGATTACCTCCAGGTCCGCCCGGAGAACGCCAGCCAATACTGCCAGCGCAGCCGTACTGGTACGCCTTCGTCAGCAGTATCAGGCTCGTTCTCTGGCACCTAAGCAGCGCGCTGCGAACAACGTGGAGTGTCGCTCTATGGTACCAACAAGCAGCAGCATACGTGATCGTGGCGACGAAAGTGCCCCTGTAGAGGACGTGCAGTCCGGGATATCGAATGCCCCAGGACGATGCCGACACTCTTGACATCTTCCCGAAGCATTTGGTCGCGCGCTCCCCTATCGATACCGCATGCTGCGCAAACGACTGATTTACGCCGAGCACCACGCCCAACCCAACACCGTCGCCGAGGCGACACTCCTGACCGAGTCCCCGGCCAGCTTGAATGTGGGGGGCCGCTGGAATTTTCCCCTGATCGTCATCATAGAGGACTTCACAGGGGAGAAGCCCAGCCTGTTCCTAGCCCCCCAAGCCGCGACCAAGTCCAAGCTGGTCTTGGCCGCCGCCTCGATCCCAGAGCGGGATTGAGACTCGATCAGGATGGTCACGTCACGTCGTCCGCGTATGCGACCATATGGACGTCGCTAGGCAGTGGCAGCCGAAGCAGATCGTCCAGGAGCAGGTTCCATAGAGCTAGACCTAGGACAGACGCCTGGGGGCAGCCCATGGTGGACACCTTCCACTCCACCCGGTCCCCGTTGAACAGCCCGACTCGTCGGCGGACAAAGTAGTCCGCCCAGCATCTCAAAGATGTTGGGCGGACACCCTCCCCGCTTGACTTTCGTCAGGATCATCGGCCACCAGGCGTTGTCGAAGGCGCCCGCGATGTCCAGAAATATGGCCTGTACGTAAATGCCCGAGCCCTCCCTCGTGGGTCCTGGACAGTCCTGGTTGCATCCACCTGGAAGGTAATAAGCCGGTGGTCGCTGCTACTGGCCCCATCATGCACTTCCCACTGCACAAGGGTGACATTCCTCGTGCAGAGGGAGACGTCGATGTTGGACTCACCGTTAGGGCCGCTGAAAGTGAAAGGTTGGCCCTCCAAGTTATTAGCCCTTTATGCCTGGAGGCTTTATTTTCGTTTTTAGATATTGTTTACGTTTAGTTATTTTTATTTCTGCTTGAGTATAGTTCTCGATGTTTTTGGTTACGTGTGCTAGCTTTCATATTATGGCTATTAATTTATAATTTAAATTTTGTTTTTCGTAATGTAAATTATCTTGTTTACTATTGTATAGATTATTTTTTTTCTAACTGAACTGACAGCTGTGCTGCTGGGGAGTTTGTTGCGCGACTTCTTCTTCCCAGCAAAAGCACTAGGAAGTGGTGAAGGGTGGGCGTTTTGGAGGACTGTGTTATGTAATTTTGACGTTTGAAAAGTGCTGATTCTCAGCCTAGTTTGAATAAATTACTTTTGAATTTGAATTTGAATTAACGGTGAGTCCGTGTGTTGCTATAAAATCTTCCAAAGCCACCTGCTGGTACTCCGCAGTGTGGCCACGGCCAGTGTAGTGGTGAGGCGCACTATGCCACATCGGCGAGTGGGTGTTCACATCAGCGCAGATAACAATTCTCTTCACCCGTAGCGCGTCCATTACCCTCGAGGTGGTGCATAAAGTGGTCGACCGGCTCACTGAATTGAAAATACGACGAGACCACGTGCAGGTCACACTCCTCCAGGTGGACCACGAGGCAGTGGTCGGTGGAGCGGTGGTGCAGCACCGTGCAGGCCATGCCGCTCCTATGGATGTAGATGCCCGCCTTTGCGGACGGGCTATGCTGCAAGATGTTGTTGTTGTTGGCCTGCGCGTACTGCTCCTAGAGAAGAACGAGATCAATCTTGAGCTGGCGGCACACCGCAGGGAGCTCCCCTCGTAGCGAGCGCCGACCCAGCGAGGTTGAGCTGACTAATAGTGGTCGCGGGCCTATCCATAATGGGTCATGGCCACGCTCCTCTGTTCCGCGTGCAGCCTCGCTGGGCAATCCCTGGAGGCGGTCCTGTGTGTGTGTCTCAACTGCAACCGTCGATGATGGGGCCAGTAGCAGCGACCACCGGCTTATTACCTTCCAGGTGGATGCAACCAGGACTGTTCAGGACCCGCGAGGGAGGGCTCGGGCATGTACGTACAGGCCATATTTCTGGACAACGCCTGGTAGCCGATGATCCTGACGAAAGTCAAACGGAGAGGGTGTCCGCCCAACATCTTTGAGATGCTGGCGGACTACTTTGTCCGCCGACGAGTCGGGCTGTTCATCGGGGACCGGGTGGAGTGGAAGGTGTCCACCATGGGCTGCCTCCAGGGTCTGTCCTAGGTCCAGCTCTATGAAACCTGCTCCTGGACGATCTGCTTCGGCTGCCACTGCCTAGCGGCGTCCGTATGGTCGCATACGCGGACGACGTGACCATCCTCATCGAGTCCCAATCCCGCTCTGGGATTGAGGCGGCGGCCAAGACCACCTTGGACTTGGTCGCGGCTTGGGGGGCTAGGAACAGGCTGGGCTTCTCCCCTGCGAAGTCCTCTATGATGACGATCAGGGGAAAATTTCAGCAGCCCCCCACGGTCAAGCTGGCCGGGGACTCGGTCAGGAGTGTCGCCTCGGCGACGGTGTTGGGTTGGGCGTGGTGCTCGGCGCAAATCAGTCATTTGCGCAGCATGCGGTATCGATAGGGGAGCACGTGACCAAATGCTTCGGGAAGATGACAAGAGTGTCGGCATCGTCCTGGGGCATTCGATATCCCGGACTGCACGTCCTCTACAGGGGCACTTTCGTCGCCACGATCACGTATGCTGCTGCTTGCTGGTACCATAGAGCGACACTCCACGTTGTTCGCAGCGCGCTGCTTAGGTGCCAGAGAACGAGCCTGATACTGCTGACGAAGGCGTACCAGTACGGCTGCGCGCGGAGGTTGGCCCAATCTATTACGGCGATCTCATAAGTTCACCGGCGAACTTTGACCGGCTAAGAGAGTACGCGCACACCTGGCATGCCGCCTGGAGTAAGATGGAGCATGAGGAGATGGCGACACAAACCCGGAGTGCAAGCTGATTCGTAGTAAATTTATGTTGATCCACATCGTATTGTGCATAATATAAATGTTGTTAAAGGGCGAAAAGAACGTCGCCCACAGGGAACAGGCGAAAAAAACGACGCCACCTGTACTAAAAGACCTATTGTACATAAGGCGAAAAGAATGGCGCCACTAAATAAAATAACTAAAAAGGGTATAAAACAAAAACAATCACAATAAGAATGCGAAAAGAAAGACGCAAATTACGAAGGCTGTAGCCGGAGGATTTAAAAAAATGCAAACTTTATTTAACTTAAATTTAATAATTAAAAATTACAATGTTAATTATGAATATAAAATTAGAATAGTCGACAGTAGACCGATGCTGTGTCCAAAGTGACGATTTTACGAAGGCCGCGATGTCCGGTGTCGGGCTGCATCACGTTGTGCTGCGTCGGCGCCTCGTGTCCGCGGCTGATGCAATTCGCGCTAACTAGGTAAATGCTTTTCAGCGGTTCAGGTGCTATGCGAATGTGTAACACCTCCCCCCGAAGATAAGCAACTATTTCGGAATCTTTTGTGGGAGAGATGATGAAATGTTGCTGTGATCGATTTTTACTTGGCTGGGTTCTGTTTTATCTGGTTCCTGGATTTCAGCATGATTTTCCATAGATGTATCGTCATCCATTCCGGTTGATTGTCTTTTATGAAGACGGTTTGCTCGTTGTCGTCGATACATCAGTGCAATAATGAGTGCACTTGCACCGGATAATATTGAGTAAATTGGAATCGTGGTATGGTAGAGACTGGTGTCGATTGCTTCTTCAAGTTTTGTTGGAGTCTGTAGCATAATCTTGGTGTTGAGCGAATGCAGGCCTTCTAGGTCGACTGAGTTTAAGACGATTGGTGTCTCGCTTGCTTGTATATCTTCGGAGTAACTGGGCACTTGCATGATTTCCAGAGCGAATCCCTTGATGTGGTTATTAGAATTCGCTATGGTAATTTCGGGCGTCTTGATATGGCAATTGTATGGGATGATAGCTAGGTAACTTCCTTCAAGGGTCTTATATGTTTCCTGTCTGCATGATATTTTCACCTTAGTTGGGTATGGGAAGCTTATGGTGTAGTGTTTCTCGTCGAGTTGTTCTACAGCTTCTTTCTTCAATGCAACTGATGATGACTTGCAAGATGGTAAGAGTTCTTGTTTGGAGATCAGATGCTGGATACAATCTGTGTCGTCTTGAGTCTTGTATTTTAATTTTGCATCGCAGAGGTACAGGGTGTATACCTTCGGGCATTCAGCCTCCATGTACATAGAATCATTTCCGGAAATAGCGATATAAGGTGAGGAAGTTAGTAGGATCTTGTTATGCTTATTGGGAACAAGGGACAGTTTATAGAGGTTGTATAGATGAGGGAAGACAATCGGCACTTTGAATACTAAAACTATTTGATTTTCTATATAAAAGTATCCTAGCTTAATTATGTCGTAATAGTTTCTTAATTCTATATTAAGGATTTCATCACTTGGATATAAAACCTTTAATTTATCTAACATATCTCTAATTTCTTTTAAACTAAATACCGTATGCGGTGTGCTTAGTGCACGTATAAAAGCTAAAGTGTACTCTAACTTATGAATTTCTTCGGATAAGTTGTCTATGTTATCACTTAGGATAATTAAGTGCTGGGCCATATGGGCGTAATGAATGAAATCGAGATCTACTGTACTATTAATATTCGATTGAGCACATCAGTCATTCTTTCTTGGTTTTTGGTTATGTTGGTTAATAAGTTGGCATTATGTGAAACCCACGTTTGGGATAAACTGACGTGTTGATTGATTTGAGACTCTATTCTGTGTTCATTTTGCTGAAGAACTTTAATGGCATTATTATATTTAACTGCATCAGTTTGATCTAGGTTTCCCGATATACTTTTAATAATGGAACCGAGTCCATCGATTAGTCCTCTTTTATGGCGTGTGTGCTCAAGTGATTCTAGCTGGGTAGTTATTTTAGTTAGTTTAATTTTAGATAATTCATATGCGGTTCGAATAGTAAAGATGTCTTATTATTTAGTTTAGGTCTAAAGTCAGACAGTTGCTTATTAACTATATCTACTTGCGACTGTATACTATCGAGATTGATATAACTGAGGAAGGAATGATGATGGGAAACGATACGTGTCATTCCCAAGTTAAACGGAAGTACACCAGGGCCATCTCCTAGGGAATCAATCATTACTTCTTGTCCTTGAGTCAGTTGGAGTAGTAGTAGTAGTAGTAGCATCCTGTAACAACGCAGAGTCTTTATGGCATCGCTTCAATCTGGACTTTGCAACAGGACCACGTTTCTTTCTGGTATAAATATGTATGGGCAGGTCGGCTAAACACTATGTCTATGTTAACTACTATGTCTTGGGTAAATCGCGGAGCTAATTTTTGTCTGGTTGCAAGAGGATTCCGGACAAATACCTGTTGGTCAGGGCTATAGACAAGAAGTAAGGATAAACTACGTGCTCCCTTTCACCGGCTTCATAAGGTTCATAACTAATTTGTTGGGCTTGGTATAACCTTTTATAACAAGCTACCCTCTTCTTTGCTAGATTTGCCTTTTAATGCGTTTAAAACTAAATTAAAGTCCAACCTTTGTTCAAAGGCATACTATTCTATCAACGACTACTTAAATGATAAGAATAGATGGTCGCTGTGATTAACTCAAGACAATGTTTAAATGTTCTTTCTCCAGAATTAGTTTACCTACTGACAGGTTATATGAGTTTATATAATTGTTTATCATTTTACTTTATAAGTCAATTTTTTTTTTTTTTTTTTTTTTTTTTTTTTTTTTAATTTAGTGCTGACATAATCTACTCATTACAATGTTTTTTTTTATGAGTTGTATTGCGACCTCGACAATTATTTATTTTACCTCGATGGTCCTAGTTTATCAATTGTAACTTCTAGTTACAGCTATATGTAAGCGGGCACGCCCTTTATGCCTGGAGGCTTTTTTTTTTTTTTTTTAGATATTGTTTACTTTTAGTTATTTTTATTTCTGCTTGAGTATAGTTCTCGATGCTTTTGGTTGGTATATTGGCGTGTGCTAGCTGTCATATGGCTATTAATTATAGCTATTTAATTTAAATTATTTTTTGCATATTGTAAATTGTCTTGCATACTGTTGTATAGAATCATTTTTTATTTTTTTTCTAACTGAACAGACAGCTGTGCTGCTGGGGAGTTTGTTGCGCCACTTCTTCTTCCCAGCAAAAGCACTAGGAAGTGGTGAAGGGTGGGCGTTTTGGGGGACTGTCTTATGTAATTTTGACGTTCGAAAAGTGCTGATTCTCAGCCTAGTTTGAATAAATGACTTTTGAATTTTGAATTTTGAATTTATATTCTTTTTCAGGTTCGCGATCTTTGTTTCTGTTCTCGGTTAGTTCAGTCCTATGGTGAAGTGAGGTTTCATTAATTATTTCGTAGACTTGAGTTAGTCGTTTTTTATGATCTTGTAAATATTGCTGCAATAAATGCTCGGATAAATTTACGTCTAAGAAATCACGAGGATCGAAGTGTCCTGTTATCAAATCTATTGGTCTGCACTTAGTGAAGCTGTGTATGGAGCTGTTATAGCCTAAAACTGCGTATGGCATGAGATTTATGGCAGGTTCATTTTGTTTTTCTAATTTCAGGATTCTGAGATGTTCGAGAATGGTAGAATGGAAACGCTCTACTATACCGTTATCGTTAGGAGTATGTGCGAGTATCTTATGATGATGTATTTTATGGAGACGGGTGAATTCCGAAAATAGTGCGTTAGTGAACTCGGGTCCTTGATCTGTTACTATAGTATAGGGAACGCCATGATGGGTACAAAACGTTAGCAGAGCCTGTACGACACTTAGCGCGGTACCATCTCTGAGATGATATGCCTGTGCATATTTCGAGAAGGCGTCAACTAAGGTAAGAAACTTTTCATTCTGAGCTGTGAATAGGTCGAGATGCACGGTTTCGAAGGGTTTGGTTGGAGGTGGAATTATGGAGAATCTTTGCTTAATTGGATTTCGATCGTATTTTGCTTGTCCGCATGTGCTACATTCATTAATAATATACTTTGATATGCTTTCTTTCATTTTAGGCCAGTAGTAGCGATATGATATAGCAAGGTAACATTCAGTTATACCACGGTGATTGGTTTTTCCCTCGTGGTAATTACGAATGATTTCTTGCTGTCTCAAGTAGTCCTTAACGTTTTCTATTTCCTTTTTTGTTAAAATCAAATTCAAGGCAGAACTTTTAAATTTATCTTGGATTATTGGTACTATTTGATACATGGCTAATGGAGGATGAATAATAATTCCTGTTTTTACTTTGGGATTTACATATTCCTTTATAGCATTGATTACATCCTCTTCAAGATTGGATTCTGATAGTTGTACCTATATTTGTTTTAGTATGGGTTTCGAATGGTTTACACACGGTGGGGCGTTTTTTTATGTCTCCTACGACTACAAAAGATATTTGGCGGTGAAATTTATTCAAGGGGTCATCAGATATGGGCACTTCTAGTATAGGGCTTTCAGCACTAGTGTGAGCTGTTGCTGTTGTGGACCCTGTCGCTGAAGGGGGCCTTTCGGATACGTTAACTGCTAGGGAGATTGCATCTTCATTATTAATTTCAATACGTGATAAGGCATCTGCATTGGCGTTCATTTTACCCGGCTTATAGATCGTGTTGAAATTATACTCGCTTAATTTTAATTTCCACCGGGTTAGGCGTGAATTGGGCTCTTTTAGGTTCATAACCCATTGTAAAGGTCGGTGGTCCGTTACAATTTTGGATTTCCTGCCAAATAGATAAGGGCGGAAATATTTCGTTGCCCACACGATAGCCAACAGTTCTTTTTCAATTGTGCTATAATTGATTTCACTAGTGTTTAACGTGCGAGATGCATATGCTATAGGTTTATCACTGCCTATCTGTCCTTGTGAAAGAACAGCACCGATGGCAAGATTAGATGCATCAGTTGTCAGTATGAAATCTTTAGCGAAGTCTGGGTATTGCAGAATTGGGTCATTGATTAAAAGTGTTTTGCACTTCTCAAAACAGCTGATATAATTTGGATCGGTTATTAAAATTTTTGAGCCTTTCTTAAGACATTGCGTCATGGGTTTTGTTATACGGGTGAAATCGGGAATGAATTTCCTATAGTACCCTAACAAGCCTAGGAAACGTTTAATTTCAGTTGTTGTTTTTGGCAATGGGAATTTCTGGACGGCCATGATTTTATCCGGATTTGGTTTAATGCCGTCTTTGCTTATAATGTGTCCTAGGTATGCGGTTTCTAACTTTAAAAACTCTGATTTGTTCATCTGTATTTTAAAATTTGAATCTCTGAGTCTCTGGAACACCTTTTCCAGAGTTAGCATGTGCTCCTGAAGGGAAACGGAAAAAACAATGATATCATCCAAATATACTAAACACACAACATTTTGGAGGCCCCGTAAGACATTGTCCATCACCCGTTGAAAGGTTGAAGGAGAATTCTTCAAACCCATCGGCATGCGAAGAAATTCAAAATGTCCATGTTCCACGGTGAACGCGGTTTTATGGATATCGTTGGGGTTCATCTGTATTTGGTGAAAACCACTAGCAAGATCAAGGGTGGTGAAGTAATGACAGTTACCTAACTTATCAAGGACGTCTGTAATGTTGGGTATAGGGTAACGGTCATCAATAGTCTTCTCATTTAATTTCCTGAAATCTATAACTAAACGCCATTTGGTTTCACCGCTAGCATCGGTTTTTTTGAGAACTACCCAGATGGGGGAGCTCCACGCGGACTGTGAGGGACGTATAATATTTTGTTCCAACATTTTAGAGATTTGATCTTGAACTTCCTGCTTATGTATAAATGGGTAGCGATAACTTTTTGTGTAAATTGGTATATCGTCTGTGGTTCGAATGGAGTGTTTCACTTGGTTTGAGAAAGATAATGGTTCACCTTCTATACACGGTGACATTTGAATCACAGTTTTGTTAGAACAAACGTTGTTCAGACCATGGTCTACTACCATTCCATAGCATCCAATAAAAAAAAAAACGTCATTGGTTTTTGGAAAAACACAAAAAAGACAAAGTTAAAAATGTCGGGATTATCGTTACTACCTACAACATAGACACTGCGGCGCGGCGCTCGCGTCTCAAAGTAGATGCGTGTGATGTTTGTGTACAGAGAGGTGAACACTTCGAGCAAAAGTAAAAGTACACGTAGGTAAGTAGGTACCAACAAGTTTATTTTAAACGTTGCTCTAAGCTAGGTTTTAAACTCAAATCACACACACAAAAACAGCAGACCCACAAAAATTATTTATCCGAATGTTAATAAACAACATTTAATAAGTAGGTACGATAAAAGAGTTAAACTAACTACTTGATATTACTATTAATTCAATAAAATATTTTATTGTGCCAGTTACGATTTAAAATGAATGTGAATAAAATTTAAAACTAGCAAATAATTTATTTTAACATGAAACTGCTATGTGAATTCAATTCAGTCCTCCCAATCAGCTGTTTCGCCAAAGTTCACGCGCGGCCATCGCAGTTTAGGTACTTTACTAAACATCTGAGCGCACGTGCCGGCCGTGGCGGCGGGCTGCGGCGGCGAACTCAAAGAAACCGATGAACCGGTGTCATATTATGTCGCCCCGTGCTCCGCCATCGTGTGGTTACTACGACAGAAAGCGTATCAGCAGTCAGCCAGCAGGACATGATACAAGGATACAGCAGACGCGTCATTCATTAGGCATTTTAAAAGTCAGTTTTGCTAGAAAATACAATTGAGATTATTATTAGCGATATTTTTTCCACACTTTAACCGACTTTAGTGCACATAACTGACAAAATAAAATGTGTCTACTGAAAAAATAAGTATGTTTGAATGATATTACAATCATCACATGTACCTAATTTGAAACTTTTTTTAACTTCTTTTTTTATGAACTTTTGTTTCGAACAATTCACCAAAGATTATCCACTTTCTTCGTCATTCTTTTTTAAAACGTTCCCCACACTAGTACTTAATTACTTTTGTAGCTAATGTGGATGCGTTTACAAATTCAAATCTCACCTGCATTTTTCTGTGGGGGAATCGAATTCGCGACACGTAACGCAGCAGCCTATCGCTCAGAAACTGCGCCATCGGCATCGGTACGGACAATAATTATTAGGAAGTACAGAACTTATTATTGCGTGACTTTAGCTACCTCCTATTTCATTAATTTATGCGCCGAAGAGTTTTTAACTTACTTTCTTATGGGTTATTATTCTTAGTTATTTTCGGAACTTCTTAGTGTGTGTCGACATCGAGTGCTGCGTAATAATGCATCGCGATCACAGAACATTATTACTTAAGAGCCAGTACCGCCGCGTGCGGCTCGCTCCCGCACGGGACAGCATTGTCTACAGGGAAATGGTACCTTCATAAACGAAATTTAGTTAGCACTTATTTTTGTACGTCTTACTAGAAAATACCAAAGTTAAAAATTAACTTCGGTAGGTATTTTATCACTGATCATTGGCTACTTTAAAACAGATTTATTATTAGGTATTATTTACTAATTGGGATATTACAGGAACAAGACAAAAACAAAACTTATACCACAAATCCGAGTCAGCTCCGTGTGCACCAAGACAACATTTATTTCAATTTTCCACTTTCCAATAGTTAAAACACATTTTCACAAAAAAACGCGCGATTTACGCCTGTGACGTAAGTACATCGGATGCACATGCAACGCCCGCTTGAGAGATTTCGGTAGACTGGACTAGCCGCCCGGGTGGCGCGGGCGTCCCGCGGCACTGGCAGTCAACAAAAGAAATGGGCGGAACGATACTTCGCGCGTTTGCATGTCATTGGCTAATGATTTATTTGTATTTCGGCCCGCATTGGCCGGACATCCTTGTAGTCCACGTGGACTCCTCATAACTCTTTTGAAGGCCATATTGCTACCGCGATGAGTACTTTGATGTTACGGTTAATGTTTGAACACGTTTGAGCAACATAAGACTTTTTTGAGAACGCCTAGTTTAGTTTGTTTTAATTACATGTTTGATGCAATAGAATGGTAGTAGACCATGGTCTGAACAACGTTTGTTCTAGCAAAACTGTGATTCAAATGTCACCGTGTATAGAACACATCCGCATATCGTGCGCAAAGGGTTTCTAAATTAGCTTTTTCTTCAGGATTCAAATGCTCTGTTCGTAGGCGGGATAGAACCTCTTTCGCGCGATCGGACCGTTGTTCAGTGCGCGTGCACTGAATATTGAACAATTCTGTACTAACAGGGCGATCCATGGAAAAAACTACGTCATGGCATGACATATTCATTATTTCTATTATACCCCTACTATTACTAACAGTCGTAATACACTCACCTATTAAACAATTTGAAAGGCACTGTTCAGGAATAAAAACGTCACCGTCCTTAGAGTTTATGGGGACTTTAATCAGTTTAGATGAATTGGCCGGTATTATGTCTTCATATAGGTTATTGTTACGGGAGTCGTACATTAATAAAGGATTGCTGGAATTACGGGTGATTAATAATCTATTTTTCAGGTCTATTTTAGACTCTAACCTTTCTAGTAGGTCATAGCCGATCAAACCGTCAAAGAAGTCATGGAAAGTATACACGTAAAGAGTTATTTCTCCTGGTTCATTAAATTCCTGAAAGCACGGTAAAGTGATGGAGTAATCACTTCTAGTTCTGGCGTGAATATTCGTTACTTCGAATGGATCGTAATTACATGGAATATGTGATAAAAACCTTTGGACAACTGCGGGGCTAATAAAAGACATATTTGCGCCTGTATCAAATAGTAACTTAAGTGGAGGGTTTGAAATCTGAATATAGGGTAGTTGCCGTTGCGTTTGTAAATTAATTTCTATTTTGACTTGTCTGATTTGGGGTCCTTCTGAAAATCCTCTTTCTCAACCGAAAGAACATTTTTTACTTCCTCTATAACGTATGAATCTGTATGCTGCGGTTGCTCATTCATATTATACATGCATTCAATCGGATAAAGATAGTTATTGTACTCGACATATCCTTGTGGGTCAAACTCATTTATATTAAAATATTCACTATAATAATCATACTGTAGTTGGTCATTGAAATCATTAAAGTTAAATTCCCGTGTTCTAAAATAGTTTGAGGGTGGTGGATTACCAGCCCTAGCCCATTCATGAGGTGCCCGTGGTGCGAATGGTTTTGCCACGTAGTGACTTACGCCACTCATAGGTTACGGTGCGCTACTAGTGGTTGGTTTGGGATCAGGCATTTTGAAAACTTGACCCTGGGATCTGCTATCAGTTGGTGGTGCGCTAAACATTTGTTGCGTACGTGTGGGAAAGCGATATTGAGGTGACTGATTCCTCCAATTCAGGCCAGGCTGCTGTGCCTGAGAAGTGAACGGTCGCACGGGTCCTGGCATAAAAAATACGCGCGGTGCAGTTGGTGCCATTTGGACGGGTGACCTAAAGCTATATACATTTTTAGGACTAACCTGGGGCTGAGGCGGAAGTTGTGTCTTCCTATCAGGACCATGATCGTTACGCTGTTGCAAATACAATGTATTCATCTCCTCGTGCACGAACTCTAAAGCTTTTTCGATTGTATCAGGCCGCATGCACCGAATGCGAGAACCCAATGGGTCACGTAAGCCACGTAAGTATGACTGTAAAGTGAGTTTCTTGTACAAGGTGCGTTTGGATTCGATGGTACTCGCAATCGTTTCATGTAGACTGATGTAAGTCATAATAGTGCTAAATAAATTTTGACACCTCTCATAGAAGATTGTGGGGTTGCAGACCCTTGTGTTAAAAGCGCCAAGTCATTATACAATGAAGTCTCATCGCGATGGTCGGCAAAATTATTGACTAAAACACTCCTAATTCCCTCCCAAGTTTCTGGAATGCCATTAGAGTTAATCGTACGCGATGCAGGTCCAACTATTTTATTCAAAATACCATTTAACAATGCCAAATTACTTAACCGAAATTCCGGCCTAGGTCTAACACACGTTTCAACTAGTTGATCACACAGTTTTATGAATCGAGTTAATACGTTCGAGTTACCATCGAACTCAGGAAGCAAGCGTAGGGCCTTGTAAACCTGATCTACTGAGTCAGCCATATCGGATATAATTAATGTACTACTAATATCTTCCTGTTCCGTCTCTAAATTTCTGTTGTCGTCTACGGTACTATTTCTACTATTAATACTATCTAATCTAAGTAACCGAGATTGCCGTGGATGGAAAATCTTGGATGATTTATAGGAAAACTAGGTAATAGAAAGGAAGCGACTCTAGAGCGATTCTAAAGTACTTACTTGAGTTGTCTTGCACCTCTACGTATCGATGTCTGGATACTCCTCCTCTGGCTGCAGCTCTTGTAGGTTCCGGATACTCGTTAGGTGCCCGAAAGTCACCCGGGTGACCCGCGATTCTATGATTCTAATCTCGCGAACCGGCCCGCGAGTATCCTACCGACTGCGCCAATTACGAAGGCTGTAGCCGGAGGATTTAAAAAAATGCAAACTTTATTTAACTTAAATTTAATAATTAAAAATTACAATGTTAATTATGAATATAAAATTAGAATAGTCGACAGTAGACCGATGCTGTGTCCAAAGTGACGATTTTACGAAGGCCGCGATGTCCGGTGTCGGGCTGCATCACGTTGTGCTGCGTCGGCTGATGCAATTCGCGCTAACTAGGTAAATGCTTTTCAGCGGTTCAGGTGCTATGCGAATGTGTAACACGCAATTATCTACACTGGACAGCAAATAAACCGAGCCACCCGCTACCTAGGCACTCTAATTCGATTTTCTCAAAAACTAAAATACCTACAATTATCAAAGTTGTACCTACAGAAAGTGCGTTTCATGGTGATTAAAATGAAAGGAAACTCATTGGGTTTAATCAATATTTCTGTGTTTAAGGATTTTACAAAGAAGAGTCGTTTTCCAGTCGTGACAATCGTTAGTAATGATAAAGTAAAAAAAAAAATTAAAGCCAAAAACAAAGATAAAATAAAAAAAAAGTTTTTGATCAATATTCCGTATTCCCTCCCCTTGCTCGGATAACTGCCAGCATCCTTGTATTCATCGACCTTACGAGCCTGACGATAAAATCTTGAGGAATTGTATTCCACTCCTCTTCAATTGCGATTCGCAGCACTGGAAGCCTTGTTGGAGCAGGTACCCGGGCTCGAACCCGACGTTTCAGCTCATCCCATAAGTGTTCTATCGGATTCAAGTCCGGGCTTCGAGCTGGCCAGTCCATCGTACGAATGCTGACGTCGCGTAGATACTGGGTCACCACATGAGCAACATGAGGCCGTGCATTATCATGCATCAATTGCATATCCTGTCCGATATATCCTGCGTAAGGTACCACATGGTCTGCGAGGATTTCAGTAGTGTAGCGATGATAAGTCAGTCCACGTGTACGGCCCGTCGGTTCGATGAAAACTAACGCTGTATGTGCTGTTAACGAGATGCCGCCCCAGACCATTACAGATCCTCCTCCATAAGCAACAGTTTCCTCGATGCAACACTGAGAATAACGTTCTCCAGGGCGACGATATACTCTCTGACGTCGATCACTTCCATGTAGACTCACCCTGGTCTCATCAGTGAAGAGTACATTACTCCACTGCTCTAATGTCCAATCCCTATGCTCTCGAGCAAATTCAAGTCGTGCTCGACGGTGTGCTACCGGTGTGGGCCTGTTGCAGCTCTTTTTGGGGTCAGGTTCCGTTCAGCAAGTCTCCTTCTGACGGTATCTGAACTTATGACCACTTGGCGTTCGTCACGCAGACTTTGTTGGACTTGAACTGCGTTGAGGTGGCGATTTCGCAGAACAGTAAGGTGGATATAACGATCATCTGCTGCTGATGTAGCCCTAGGTCTGCCCGTACCTGGACGGCGATCGAATGCTCCAGTCTCTAGGTATCGTCTGTAAACTCGTTGCACCGAAGATCTGCTGATTCGAAGCCTTCGAGCGACTTCACGTTGCGCAATGCCTGCTTGAAGTAATGCTACAGCTTGAGCTGCTTCCTGAGGTGTTGTATCCATTATTAATCGAAAAAAGTAGCAAAAACACACGCGTCTGAGCAAACGATGGACAAAAACTAAAGAAATGATAAGAAATATCCGACTACCCTCATTGTAGAGAAAAAGAACGCTAATTTCAAACTCTGGTGAAAACAGAGCAAATCGTTAGCATTGTGTTTGTTGCTTGATTACAATGTGAGTTGACGGTACTTTCGAATTAATTTGTAGTCATTTTAATCACCATGAAACGCACTTTTTGTAGGTATAACTTTGATAGTTGTAAGTTTTATACTTTTTGAGAAAATCGAATCAGAGTTCCTAGGTAGCGGGTGGCTCGGTTTATTTGCTGACCAGTGTATATTTATATATCATTAATCACCATTGTTCACAGCCGCACCGACGGCGCTGTTGTGTTTCGTGCATACCCAGTTGGGAGAATTGCATTAGGGACACACATGGCAACAACTTGTAAGGGATCAAGAAGCGCCTGCGGACTGAAAAGATTGCCAAGGGTGCTATGTCCGCAGCCGCCCCACTGTACCCCACATACGTTGGAAGGGCCGTGGGAAGGTTGGAGGGTTGCAGTTGAGAGATTCAGATCCCGCTGCAGCTCGTTGGTAGGGTGAGTGCACAACGAGCGCCGCCCATGTTTCTCCACCATGTCCTATGTTTGAAACAGACAGACATGTGGGGAAACGTCCTAAGTCCACTCAACCCACCCTCTGTAAGCAGAGGGGGTGAGTGGACGACCAGGAGTATATAGCTCCCTCCCCCCCCTACCAATGTCAATACCCTCTCCGACATGGAGAGACTATTGGCCGGCCCAGGATGCAGAAGCCCGAAGACTGCCCTCTCTCCCGAACGTATTCGAAAGGAACGAGCAGCACTCAGGCACACGAGGAGGTTTTCTGCACGCATCCCGTCATAGTTCTAACCTAACCTATTCCACCCATTTAAACATAAACTATGATGGCCAAAATATTGAACAAGTATCCATAGCAAAATTTTTAGGAATAACTTTGGATAGTCAATTAACGTGGAAGGCACAAGCTGAGGATACATGTAAGAAACTTAGTGCATCTGCGTATGCTCTTTATAATTTAGCTAAAAAAGTTAATACTAAGACAGTTCTAGTTGCATATCACGGTTTAGTTGTGTCGAAATTAAGATTTGGAATTATATTCTGGGGCAATTGTAGTCTGAGAGAAAGCATCTTTAAGGCGCAAAAGCGCTGTATAAGGTCCATGTTCAATATTAAAGTCACAGATAGCTGTGTTCCTGCTTTCAAAACACATAAATTATTAACATTTCCTTGTTTGTATATTTTAGAGTTAGCCATGTTCGTAAAAGGTAATCTTCATCTTTTTAAGATGTATTGTGAAATTCGACACCGCACTACTTCTATGAGACCTCAGTACCAAAACTTATTATACACAGGCGGCTACAAAACAGCTCTGTTAAAAAAGAGTGTTTTTGGCATGGCACCTCAAATTTATAATAAGATACCTTGTTCTGTATCGTATCCCATGATTGGACGAATTTGATAGTGAATGTCTGTGTGCGCTCGCCAAGTCGGCATGCGATTGGCTGTTCCCTACCAACGAGCTGCTGCATAGAGTCACGTGAAGGTGACTAGAGCGCCACCTGCAAGAAGCTTCGCGAGGGCGCGGGGCAGATGAATCTATCGTCCGCCATTGACCCATGAACTATCTAATATTTAGCTCCGTGAGTGAAAATTATTAAAACAAGGACAAATTGTGCATTACCGTGTGGTGTCACTCGTGCCAGTCTCCGTGGTCAACAGTCCACTCAAAAGACCGTTCAGATCTAGTGGGAGTCAGCCGCAGCCGGAGAAAAGGTGAGTCGTACTCAGTCATTTCTCTGTTGAATTTGTTCCGTGATTGGGGAGAACGGCGAACTCCGTTCGTACAGAACTACCTAGTTTTCTTTCTACAACCAGCATAATATTACAGTCCACTCCTCTATTCCACATTCTGGTCCATTCGAGCCCTATTTCTTAAATCATTTAGCTAAAACCACGCTTCCAAAATGGCGGAAGTTTTAGAAATGAAACGTAAAATCTTATTAGTTAGAAAGGAATATTTATTTACGAAGATACAAAAGCTTTATGACTATTCCAAAAAGTTGGGAACTGATCCAGATACATTGCAATTGTTTACGGTATCATTGTCGGAAATGGAAAGTGTTCGTGCGAAGTTTGAATCCGCCATATTTGATTTGTACGAAATAGAAGTGCAAATAAAACCTACTGCAAAAATGTCGATTAGTGAACTTGAAGCATTTGACGAATTGTATAATGCATGTCGGTTAATCGCTAGAACATTCTAAATCAGAGTCCGATGTCTGTACTTCGTTAGATAAAAATGATTTCGTAGTACCCGCGTTACCAAAGATAACATTATTTCAATTTGATGGAGAAGTTGAAAACTGGATAACATTTTATGACACATTCACATCGTTAGTTCATAATAGAAATTTCTCAGATATAGATAAATTCCATTATTTACTCTCATGCGTTAAAGGTCCTGCTTTAAATATCGTTAAAAATCTACCTATCACTGCCGCTAATTACTCATTAGTTTGGCAAAGTTTAGTGGATAAATATCACGACCACAGAACACTAGCATGTAGGTATTTCGATAAAATGTTCAACTTTTCTCCGTTAACTGAAGATACGACGTCGAACTTAACTTCATTTGTAGAAACTTTTGATCATTCACTTAAAGCGATTCAAGCATTGAAAATTAAAAACTTAGAAGATTTCTTATTGTGTCATTTGGCATTACAACGACTCGATCCTCATACGCGAAAGTTATTCGAAGAATGCCGTGATCAAAAGTTGATACCTACGTTTGCGGAACTAATAGCTTTTGTCAACAAACAAATTAAAGTTCTGGAACACACTTTTATACACGGCTCTTCAAATAATACGTCGAAATCTAGTAATAATAAGACACAAAATAAAAACCAAATTAAATCTTCGTCTAAGTCAGTTCTTAATACGGCACAAGCTCCGCACAATAATAACAACCGTAATAATAAATTAAATTTAACTTGTGTGATTTGTAAACAAAATCATATGATTTATCGATGTGATCAATTTCGTAAATTGTCTGTCGATGAAAGAATGAGCCGTGTTCATTCACTAAAACTTTGTCATAATTGTCTTAAATCTGATCATCAGTCTAATGCTTGTAAAAGTACAATGACTTGCGGGGTATGCGCATCATCGCATCATTATTTATTACATAAAGATAACGCGAAGGCGGAAAGCGCGGGAATATCGTCCGTGGCGAACTCCCTGACAGCGCAGCCGCAGCAAGCGCTAGTGTCGTCTCACTTCGTAAGTGACACAACACACACACCCATACAGCAAGCATTAATTAGTAATAACTGCGATTACGGAGTAGTGTTAGGCACTGCACTTGCGCATGTTATTGACTGTGTTGGTCAATATCAAGACTGCCGTGCAGTCATCGATTCTGGCGCTCAGAGCTCTTTTATAACTACTGAATGTGCTCAGAAACTAGGATTACAACGTAAAAAATGTCCTTTTACCATTCACGGCATAGGTGGGGCCTTAGTTAAAAATCAAGGCATGGTTACTTGTACATTAAAACCAAGACATGCGAAGGGTCCAACATTTAATGTTAATTTAGTAGTTATTCCGAGGGTGTCCGCTGATA
The DNA here is from genome assembly GCA_963853775.1 of Xanthia togata. Lineage (NCBI taxonomy): Eukaryota > Metazoa > Arthropoda > Insecta > Lepidoptera > Noctuidae > Xanthia > Xanthia togata. The sequence goes on along the minus strand of OY970802.1, from coordinate 467,291 downwards.
TGCCTAATATCTCTTTCACAGATAATGTCATTAACGAATATGACACTTATAAGTTAGCGGATCCACTGTTTTTTAAGCGTTCGCGAATAGATATTTTGTTAGGTAACGACATAGTGCCAGATATCATTAGAGATAAACCATTAGTAATTAAGAATGGTATTCCGAGTGTTATCAAAACAATTTTTGGTTATGTTATTAGCGGAAAATTATATCCACTTAATAGTAATAGTTCGCAAAATCTTAATTTATCGGTTTCATATGACGAAGAACAGTCGATTGAAAAAACTTTACGCAGTTTTTGGGAAATTGAGGAAGTGCCGTGCACACCGTCAATAAATCCAATGGATAAGTTAGCCGAGGAGATATTCACTAATGAACATACTCGGGAGTCGAACGGGCAATACGTAGTTCCGCTGCTGTTTGCACCCGAACACTCGCCGCTAGGGGCAACGCGCGCTGTGGCTGAGCGCCGGTTATTGTACACGGAACGAAATCTAGCGCGTACTACTGATTTAAATAACAAGTATAAGGAATTTATGCGAGAATATGAAGATCTCGGTCATATGGAACTTTATCAGGGTGACAAACCTAGCAAATACATTATTCCACATCACAGTATTTTGCGACCGGCTAGTACCTCCACTCCGTTACGTGTAGTGTTCGACGCGTCAGCGAAGAGTAGCAATAACGTGTCTTTAAATGATATTCTATTAGTCGGCCCTAAGCTGTATCCGGATATTGCGGCAATCATTTTGAAATTTCGACTATTTGAATATTGCCTAGTAGGTGATGTTTGTAAAATGTATCGTGCTATCTCTTTAAGAAAAGAAGATCGATTATATCAACACATTTTATATCGGGAATCGCCTAACGATCCAATAAAATTATACGAATTAAAAACCGTGACGTACGGACTTAGTTGTTCACCGTTCTTAGCAATTCGGACGCTACTTCAGCTAGCTAACGATGAAGGAAAACGTTTTTCATTCGCTGCTCAGGTCCTCCGTGAGGGAGTCTACATGGATGACGTCCTATATTCATGTAATACTTTTGAGCAAGCTTGCTTAGTGCAGGATCAATTAATTGGTATTTTTGAAAGTGCCAACTTTACCTTAAAAAAGTGGATGAGTAACAGTGAGCAGTTACTACAACGCGTGCCCTCCGCAAATAGGGAAAATTCCGTAACATTCGTTAAAGATGAAAACGGTAGTACTATTAAAGTCTTAGGTCTTCAATGGATTCCAAAATCCGATAATTTTCTTTTTTCAGTTAATTTAACAGACAACGAGTCAACCAAACGATTAGTACTAAAATTGCTAGCGTCAATTTACGATCCCGTGGGTTTTATCGCACCATGCACTTTTGTGGCGAAGCTGATCATGCAAGAACTGTGGAAGCTAGGCATTGGTTGGGACGAAAAGTTGCCAGATAATATAAAAAAATCGTGGCAAAATTTTATTTTGCAGCTTCCTCTGTTAAAGGAGTTGCGTATCGAACGTCACATGCTATTACCAGGGGAAACGGAATGCGACTTAGTTGGATTTTGTGATGCTTCGTTGAGTGGCTATGCAGCATGCGTGTATGTTATTAGTCGCGATCAAAAGGGTATCGTAAAGGTTCGTCTAGTGACCGCGAAATCTAAAGTTGCACCAATAAAACCCGTCACGATTCCTCGGTTGGAGTTAATGGGTGCTGTGTTGTTGAGCAAATTAATAAAGTTCGTAGTTGACACATTTACACGCGTTAAAATTAATAAAATAACAGCAGCTTCAGACTCGACAGTCGTACTGTCGTGGCTTCAAACAGAACCTTATAAACTGAAGACCTTTGTCAGTCATCGGGTTACAAAAATTATCGAAGTTTTACCCCCTCATTTTTGGCGGCATGTGTGTAGCGAAAATAATTTAGCCGATATTTGTTCTCGCGGAGCGTCTCCGGAACAACTTGTCAGTTGTAATCAACGTTGGTTACAGGGCACTGATTGGATGTATAAAAATTATATCGATTGGCCACTGACGGTGTTTGTTAACGAGAATAATAATAAAGTACCGGAATTAAAAGCGTCTCTTAATTTCTTGGTCGAAAATAAAACAAATGATCATTTTAATGAATCTAAAACAGAATTTTGTGAAAGAATTTTTCAAAAGTTTTCATCATTTTCCAAATTGCAAAGAACGTTTGCTTGGATTTTAAGATTTAGACGAAAAGGGGGTGACATGAACACTTCTTACAAATCGGGAGTATTATCAACTTTCGAATTAAACGAAGCTCGCGATAAGTTGATAAAATTAGTTCAAAATGCTTATTTTGAAGCGGAATTAAAATTGATTAAAGATAAGAAACACGTTTCTTCATTACGAAAATTATCTCCATTTATTGATTCCGACGACTTCCTCAGGGTAGGGGGTCGCATCGGTCATTCCGAACTCCCGTATAACTCTAAACATCCGCGTCTTCTTCCGAAAAATAGTTTATTTACCAAACTATTGATTAATTATTTTCATAAAAAATATTTACATGTAGGACCGCGAACCTTACAAAGTATAATCAATGAAAATTTTTGGATATTGTCTGCTCGTAGCGTCATTAGATCCGTTTTATCTAAGTGTAAAACGTGTTTTAAATGTAAACCGTCTTTACTACAACCCGAAATGGCACCTTTGCCACCAACTCGGTTGATACCTAATAAGGTATTTTCTAACGTCGGAGTTGACCTCGGAGGTCCATTTTTAATTAAAGAAAGCTTACGTCGGAATGCTAAAGTGACAAAGGCGTATTTAGCACTGTTTGTCTGCTTTTCAACAAAAGCAGTACATCTGGAGGTGTTATCTTCTCTCTCCGCCGACTGTTTCCTTGCGTGCTTAGACAGATTCATAGCTCGTAGAGGTCTATGTGCTGTTCTCTATTCTGACTGCGGTACTAATTTTATTGGTGCAAGTAAACATCTGACTGAAATCCAGAGGTTCCTGCGTGAGAGTCAAGATGACATTTCGGATGGCTGCTCTAAAAGGCAGGTTGATTGGAAATTTAATGTCCCCAGTGCCCCACATATGGGAGGCCTCTGGGAAGCGGGCATTAAGTCTGCAAAATATCACTTAGTGCGAAGTGTAGGGGAAAAGTCCTTAACGTTTGAGGAACTTTCCACAATATTTTGTAAGGCAGAAGCCATTTTAAATTCGCGTCCCTTGTGTCCACTACCTGCTAGCGATAATCCCAACGAATTTAATGTCTTAACCGCCGGACACTTTCTCATTGGTCGAAGTTTGACCTCTATACCCGAGTATAACGTTCAAGACGTTAACATTAACAGATTGTCACGTTGGCAGTATATTCAGAGGTGTTCCCAACTTTTCTGGAAACGTTGGAGTCACGAATATTTAAACACTCTTCAGCAGAGAGCTAAGTGGTTTACGTCTTCCTCTAACCCAAAGGTTGGAGATTTAGTAATAATAAAAACTGAAAATGTTCCCTCCTGCAAATGGCCTCTCGGCAAAATAGAAAAATTACATCCAGGTTCCGACGGAATAGTTCGGTGTGTGACGCTGCGCACCGAAAAAAGTGTCTTACAAAGACCAACCAATAAACTCTGCCTATTACCTTATACCAATTAGATTCAAACAAAACGTTTTTGTTAGATATAGGTACCTAGCTTAGTGTTTATTTTAGGGCTCTTTTATAATGATGTAGGTAATAAGGTAATCTTAGTTAGCTAGAAACCATCACTATGGTTTCGGTAGGGGGTATGTTCTGTATCGTATCCCATGATTGGACGAATTTGATAGTGAATGTCTGTGTGCGCTCGCCAAGTCGGCATGCGATTGGCTGTTCCCTACCAACGAGCTGCTGCATAGAGTCACGTGAAGGTGACTAGAGCGCCACCTGCAAGAAGCTTCGCGAGGGCGCGGGGCAGATGAATCTATCGTCCGCCATTGACCCATGAACTATCTAATATTTAGCTCCGTGAGTGAAAATTATTAAAACAAGGACAAATTGTGCATTACCGTGTGGTGTCACTCGTGCCAGTCTCCGTGGTCAACAGTCCACTCAAAAGACCGTTCAGATCTAGTGGGAGTCAGCCGCAGCCGGAGAAAAGGTGAGTCGTACTCAGTCATTTCTCTGTTGAATTTGTTCCGTGATTGGGGAGAACGGCGAACTCCGTTCGTACAGAACTACCTAGTTTTCTTTCTACAACCAGCATAATATTACAGTCCACTCCTCTATTCCACATACCTGACTGTATAAAAGCACAGCCAATAAGAATTTTCAAAAAGAAGCTCTTTGCTCTACTTGTGGAAAAGTGTTATTATTCCACCAATGATTTCCTGAATGATCCATCAATAATAAATAATAGAGTACTATAAAATTTAACTTGTGTAGCGATAGCTTAATTTATATCTTCTATACCTAGTTTAGCTTAAGTAAATTATCGGATGTTTAATTTTAAAGTCTAGATTAAGTCAATTAAATTTAAAATTTGCATGCCTAATAGGCAGAATGTACAAGGCCCTGTAAATAATATTCTAACACCAAATTGTAAATACCTGCATTCAAAGCAAATAAATTTATTTCATTTCATTTCATTTCCAGTTTAACTAAATGACTACACGACATTCAGCCATCTGGTTAAACGTTGTGCTCAATGACTTGGCTAGTTGTCTTTCAGCTATTTAATTGGATGTAGTCATTCAATCAAATAGCAGATTCAACCAGATGACTGCGATATATAAAATGTGTTGCGCAATTAGGCTGCAGAGCAGAATGCGATATGAATACTATTCGTGTACTAAATGGGTGCTTCTTCGAGTAAGGCATTCTTTGGTGATTTTCGTGGCAATTTTCAAATTCATTTTTTTTTTTAATTTGATATCAGAATCTTGAAATATACGAAAAAGTAATATTTTTTATAAAAAAGGCACCTCAGAGAGCTTTAAAAGTACTTACAGAGTAGTAATGTCAATTATTGCGATTTCGCAATAATTTCATTAGCATGTGAATTCTTGAGTCTTAGCATGCTAGTTGCTATTGCTATGCTATTTGCTAATATGACGATAATTTATATTAATGAAGTATGCGAATTTTGTTAATACTTCTACTATTACCTCCTATTATTTATAGGTAGATATTAAGTTCACACTATTATCTATTTAAGTACATTAATAAGCACAAGACGAAATAATTTAATTACTGTATAACGAAATTAACGAATACGTAAACTAAACTCTCACTATCACTTGCCAAAACGTACTGAACTTTGGCACAAAACGACGCGCGCCAAGCGCGTGTCACACCAAATATTATTAAATAATCACGAATTCATTCAATCAATACACGACCTTAAGTACGAACAAATCAAAGACGATAAGGTAATAATTGCTAAACAGCAATCTTCGCACCACCCTGCTAAATCTGCTAATTCTAATAATTTAAATTTATTAATACAATCACAAGCATTCATTCAATATACAACCCTAAGTACGCGCAAATCAAAGTTATTAATATAACAATTGCTTAACCCATTCTTTGCAAATTCGCAGAATCTGCTAATAAATTTCACTTGCGAATTCACGAGAAACGGTCAAGTGAAACTGATAGATTTAGTATTCCCGACTTCCCGTGGGTGCGACGGAGAGCGCACGCTACCGCTGCGTGCGTCGACGCTCTGACGTATGATAGCATGATAGTATGATATAATTCATTTAGCATTTCACAGAATTTCGCAACTACATTTCATTTGCTAAATGAGCAATCGCATGCTAACAATGAATGCGAATGCTAATTAATCCATCACTATTACAGAGATAATCGAGGTTAAAAAAAATGGAGGCCACGCTAGTCACAAAACAACCCGCGAAAATGAAAGTTTAACCGTGTCGCACGATCTCCTACGAGGCGGCTTGTGTACTGGCCGGATCCCCGCCCTGGGACCTCGAGGCGAAGGTACTCGCGTCACTGTATCGGTGGCGCGCGGACTCGAGGGCGCGAGGCGAGTGGCTGACGCAGCGACATTTGGAGCTGCGTCGGTCACAGCTTCGCGCAGCCCTGGTGGCGGAATGGCGGGACAAGCTTTCACGCCCAACCGTCACCATCGGGGCGGTCCGGCCAGTACTCGAGCGCTGGCTCGGGAGGAGGCACGGCTCCCTGTCGTTTCGGGTGACGCAGGTGCTCTTGGGGCATGACTGCTTCTTGACGGGAAGTACCTGCTACTGCAGGTACTTCCCGTACCTGTGTCGCATAAACAGGGAGCCGGACGCTCGGTGTCACCACTGCGTCGACTGTCGGGAGGAGGCACGGCTCCCTGTCGTTTCGGGTGACGCAGGTGCTCTTGGGGCATGACTGCTTCTTGACGGGAAGTACCTGCTACTGCAGGTACTTCCCGTACCTGTGTCGCATAAACAGGGAGCCGGACGCTCGGTGTCACCACTGCGTCGACTGTCGGGAGGACACGGCTCGGCACACGCTGGCAGTGTGTTGCATGGGAGGAGTCATGCCGTGCCCTCATCTCAGGTGTCGGCAGTGACCTGTCGCTGCCGGCCGTTGTCGAATCGATGGTCGGCAGCGAGGACGCGGTGGTATCCGCGAAACAGTCATTTCGCAGAAGGAGGCTTCGGAAAGGGAGCGGGAGATTGCTTCCGCTAACCCGATTTGCAGCAGACGCACCGGGCGTCGGTGGAGGACGGATAACGCCCTCTTCCAGCCCCCTAAATGGGTCCAGGGGCGACGGATCTGGGGAAATCCGTCGCCCCCTACTCCTTAGGACCCGAGATGGTGGAGTGTAGTGTTCCACGCGCGCCTCTCTATGATGTAAGGGGCGAGTTTAATACCTCACTCCCCCCTAACTCGAGGTGGGCCGCAGAGCCGGCACCAGCCGGGGATCGCGGAAATCGCATTAGATCCCTCGTGATTCCCGGTGCAAGAGTGAGACCGAACACCGGGGTGGTTTTAGTCAGTAAGAGTCTGACAGACCTCTCCGCCCTCCCCAGGGCAGGACACCCATGAGGATTTCCACCCGTAATCAAAAGAAAAAAACCAAAAAAAAAGAGAACTATGACCCACCGCGACCAACCTTTGGAGGAGTGTCGTAGGTTGATAGAATAATACTCAGACTCCTGAGATAAGATAAGATAAGTCTTTATTTGCCTTAAACATGGTAGAAATAATGGTCTTACAGTCTAATTTAAATACAATGTCCACATGTTTAGCTATACAGAATATGTATCAATTGCATGCAAAAACAATTATGATGTCAAAATAACAGTGAGTAGTAATTATATAATTCAAATTAATAGATAATATATTATAAATGTATGTCAAAGAAATCCTTAATGTCATAGAAATTATGTCCATTCAGCCATTTATACAGCTTGTTTTTAAATGAATTAGCATTGTTTATACATTTTAGTTCTTTAGGGATTTTGTTGTATATGCGTACACACATAACGAGGCAGCTTTTCGCATACTTGGCTGATTTAGGATTATCCTTTGTTACAAGTCTGTGTGGATCCCTTGTTGGACGAGTGATTACTTCATATGCTTTTTTGAACAATCCCTTATTACTGTAGACAAAGTTACAGATTGCGTATATGTAAAGCGCAGGAAGTGGTAACAAACCTAACTTCTTAAAAAATGGCTGGCAAGATTCGTCAGGACGAAGTCCGCAAATGGCCCTGACGCACTTCTTTTGTGCAATGAATGCTCTGTCTTTATCCGTACTGTTCCCCCATATAATAAGTCCGTAACTTAAAATTGATTCAATACAGGATTACTGGTAATTCGACGTATATCCGTCAGGGGCTGATAAAGGGGGCCAAATGCAACAAATTGAACCCCCCATATGTATGGCCGAAATTCAATAGTATTCGAGATATTTGAATTTTAAGGGTTTTTCGATATTTACCCAAAATTTGACATTTAATTCCAAATAAAAAAAAAACTACACATTTGAATAGGTACCATTAAAAATCATGTTGTAGCTAGCACTTCAATTAAGCTATGGACATAGTTAAAACTACTTAATTTAACAAAATAATTAAAATAATTAACGATATAAGAACAATATCTTACCAATATTTTTATTTTACGCTTCAAAAATGTTGCCTCCTCACAAAAATTTCTATGACATTAATCGTAAAAATAACTAAAAAAACTTGCCTATTCTGTAAGCTTTCCAAAAAGGTATAAAAGTCAATTTTAAAATACATAATTCGTGGCATGGCGTGTGTTTGAAACGGCGCGGGGAGAGAATTTGTATTTGTATGAAATAAAATGCATTCAAAAATGTACGTCAAATTTTATTAAAAATTTTACACATCTTGTTCAAAATGAGCCCCTCTATTACGAATGCAAGTTCGAATTCTTTTCCTAACTTCGGTTTTCGTCACTCTTGATGAAAACGTTGTTCTCATCTGTTGCGCCGCGTTTATTATTCGCTGTCGAAGTTCTTCGACTGAATTTATTGGGGTCACATAAACTAATTCCTTCATATGACCCCAGACGTAAAAATCAAGTGGTGTGATATCAGGGCTTCGTGCTGGCCACGGAATTGGCCCTCCCCTCCCAATCCATCGGTTTGGAAATCTCTCATCTAGCCACTGTCGGACAGTAATCCGGTAATGTGCTGGGCACCCATCATGTTGAAACATGAGGTTGTTTTTTATTTCTTCGGGAACATCCGCCAACAAATCGTCTAGGTTGTTTCTCAAAAACTCCTCGTAATTTTCGCCGTTCAAATTTTGGGGCAAGAAATGAGGGCCCACCAAATAATTATCAACGACACCCATCCATACGTTCAGGGAAAATCTCATTTGCGACGCAGTTTCTTTTAGTTTTTTTGGATTCCTGCCTGCTTTAGGTGCCCAAAAATGTAAGTTATGGTAATTCGTTATACCATCCCGGTCAAACTTTGACTCGTCAGTCCACAAAATATTTCTTAGGAAATGTTCCTGGTCAGCGTCAGCGTTTAACATAAACCGAGAAAATTCGAGTCGCCTGGCAGGATCTCCCTCGTGCAATGTTTGGACAGGTTGATAATGGTACGGGTGTCTACCTCATAGATGTACTACCGACCACACTTTCCACTGGGACATACCGAGCTGTCTTGCAACAATGTTCGTTGAGATGTTTGGGTCATCAATAAAACACTGAAGAATGGTGTCCTCTTCGTCAGCCGTATACCGTCGAGGTCTGCCAGCGTTGAATTGTGCTCTCTGAACACTGCCAGTTTCAGACAATCGTCGATAGGTGCTCCCGAAAACAGTAACGTGGGGAAGTCGACGATCGGGAAAGCGGCGTTGGTATTCTCGCCGAGCCGCAGCCGCGTTTCCATCGGCAAAACCATAACAAAACATAATGTCTGCGTATTCGTTATTAGCATACGAAGCCATGGTATCCGAAATAACAATGATAACAAAAATAATAACAAGAGAAACAAGAATTAACAATAATGATCGATAACAAATTAACGCGATGAGAGATTGGTTAATAGCAAGATAACAACACACGTGCTTGCGCGGCGTAGAGTCGAAACTTACTAAGGAAGGCGACGCGAGCACAGCAGACGCCGTGTGCTCCCCCACCCTCACACCCCGCCCCATCACGAAGAATTCCGCCAGTAAAATCGGTTGTTTTAGCAAGGATCATAAACTAAAACACACATTATTTCTCTCCCCGCGCCGGTTCAAACACATGCCATGCCACGAATTATGTATTTTAAAGTTGATTTTTATACCTTTTTGGAAAGTTTACAGAATAGGCAAGTTTTTCTAGTTATTTTTACGATTAATGTCATAGAAATTTTTGTGAGGAGGCAACATTTTTGAAGCGTAAAATAAAAATATTGGTAAGATGTTATTCTTATATCGTTCATTATTTTAATTATTTTGTTAAATTAAGTAGTTTTAACTATGTCCATAGCTTAATTGAAGTGCTAGCTACAACATGATTTTTAATGGTACCCATTCAAATGTGTAGTTTTTTTTTATTTGGAATTAAATGTCAAATTTTGGGTAAATATCGAAAAACCCTTAAAATTCAAATATCTCGAATACTATTAAATTTCGGCCATACATATGGGGGGTTCAATTTGTTGCATTTGGCCCCCTTTATCAGCCCCTGACGGATATACGTCGAATTACCAGTAATCCTGTATATGCATGGTATGTAGTAATTGCCGTTTTTACTTGTCTGAGGGCGTAAGTAAATTTATTAATTCTATTGCATAAATCATCCAGATGTACTTTCCAATTTAAGTCTTGATCTATGAGTACACCCAAGAATTTGGTTTGCGTTACTTCTTTTAGTCTGTCAATATTAAGTTTAAAATTGTATTTGGCATGTTTTGATTTATTAAATTGTATGTAATTTGATTTATCTAAATTAATTTTTAACTTATTAATTAATTTCAATTTCATGATCAGATATTGATTTATTATCAGATGTCACGATAATTGAAATGTCATCTGCGAATAATATAAAAGTATGATTAGTCACCAGTGGTATGTCATTTACATATAATAAAAATAATATGGGACCTAGTACACTTCCTTGAGGGACGCCACATTTATTTACCCTAGAGTTTGAACAGTAGGAAGTAAGTAAGTTTTCATTTACTTTGTCTATAACGACGTATTGTTTACGATCACTTATATAAGACGAAATCCACTGCAATGCAACTCCTCTTATTCCTAGGATTTCCAACTTTCTCAATAATACGTCATGCGCTACAAAGTCAAAAGCTTGTGACAGGTCGAAAAATAGACCTGTTGTTAGTTTATTATTGTTTAGGTTACTCAGGATTTTGCTCACAAGAGTAAATATTGCTTGTGTGGTTGACTTGTGCTTTTGGAATCCAAACTGTTCATCTGATATAATATTAAAAGAGATGTTTCAAAATGTATGGAGCCCTGGCCACGTCTATGTACACCATACAAAAAAATGGGGAAACACAATTAAAACAGTTTTCAAACATCCAATTACTTTAAGTTGGCTTTGTTTGGTAGTAAAACACAAGAGTGTACACTTGAAATTGCAACACACAACAAAAACCCGTCATGGCGGTAAGCTGTCATGTTGTTTGATTAATGACATTTGACATGTTATTTGTCTTAATTGTCAAATCACTGCGTTTCGTTCAGTCTTTTGTAGACTCGAGAAATTAAAACAAAACGAACATCAAACCGCGAACGACAACGAAAGCGACTGAAGTGACAGTAGACAGTTCATGATCTTATGATCAATGGCCGATCTATGGTTTATTGTCATTGTTTTTAACCACAGAGTACCTAAATTGGCGAGACGCTATGTTGAAACTCAATAAAAATAATTGATAAATATCAAATGATTACAAGAAAAGTATGCATTTAAGCAATTTATCTGTATTTTTCCCGAATTCCGTAGATTTTTCTCAATTTTTCGAGGTACTGTACACATTCTGGGCCAGATTTGGAACATCTCCTTTGCTACAAAAGTCGACAAGTCTCTTGAGCATACATTTCTCGAAAACCTTTGACAGTATGGGAATAAGTGTAATCGGGCGATAGTTTTTGACGTCATTTTTATCGTGTTTTTTGTACAGTGGCTTCACGACTGATAATTTTAGGGCATCAGGAAAAATACCTGACGAAAACGAGAGGTTAATTAAATATGTCAAAATAGGAATCAATTTTGTACTGCATGCTTTAACTGTGTTTGTGTTTATTCCATCATAACCTTCAGAGTTAGTGTTGTTTAACGCCATTACTTCCTTTTTAACTTCATCTTCAGTCATGGAGCTAAGAAACATGGAGTTAGAAATTGACATATAATTAGTGGCATTATAATAGTGTTGATTTTTGGTTGTCAAGGTATTAGTTGAGTCAATAAAATAATTATTGAAAGCATTCGCTATGTCAGTGGGATTTGTCAGTAATTGCTTATCTAATTGTATTTCAGAAATATTATTAATACATGAACTCGCATTCCCAAATTCATGATTAACAACCGACCACGTGGCTCTGCATTTGTTTTTACTATTTTTAATAAAATTTATGTTAGAATTCATTTTTGATTTAAAAATACACTTTTTCAATATGTTTGAATATTGTTTATATCTTATTTTGTATGATAATGTTTTATTCTTGTAATAGTGATATCTCAAAAATCGTTTAGTTTTGCAACTATTTCTAAGACCCTTACTTATCCATTTTTGCTTAAATGCATTCGAGTTTTTAATCTTTATTTTTATTTTTGGGAAGCATAAATTATATATTAAACATAAAAAATCATGGAATAGATTGAAGGCGTTATTTGGGTCAGTTTCTAAGTGGACATCTGACCATGATATATTTGTGAGACATTCTTTGATATTTTTTATATTTTCATAGCAGTAATCTTTCCTATAAATGAAGTATGATTTACACTTTGAACTTTGCTCTTTTACCGGAAATTCTAACAGTTGTGCTGTGTCATGGTCAGATAAGTGAAGAGGCAAGACGTTAGAAGATGTAGTCTTGATGTGTAGTCCTGATTGTAACGAATTGAATCTTTATTTTAAAATGTCCCTGCTTAATCAAAACCGTGTTGGCAAGGTATTTATGACTGTTTTATTTAGCTATCTACGTTATTAAAAGTGAATAATCACAATCCCTATTAAAGTTCTGAATCAGACATTAAATTAATATTTGTCTCATTTAATAACGAGTCATTTATTTATTCATAACGAGTCCAGATAGGATACCACCTACAAAATGTGTTACAGTCATTGTTGTATTGCACTTTAGAAAGGCAAGGTAAAAGGTCAACTTGGGATGCTTGAGTGAGTGAAAGGTTCTTCAAGTGCTGATCTTCTGACTGCGCTATTTAAACCTGGTCTCCTAAGTGTGGCATAGCCCCTTTAGGTGCAGGATGAGGCTTAGCAAGGCATGTATGTGTTGTAGAAAGTGTGCAATACTTCTGTGAGTGTGCCTATTCAGGGATGCTTTATTTATCTGTGTCATAACATTTTGTTCTTTCTAATTTAAGTATTTTATCCAGACTTGTGAGGTGCCTGGGGCAGGCACCGTGCAGCATGGCCGTGTTGGCAACCCTGCGCTCAACGCGGCGAATAAGCGAAGGGACCGAGAACTGTGATCGATGCGACTGACGAAAATGGCGGGCGCGAAGAAGTTATAATAAGCCTGTGCACACGCGGAGCATCCTTTTTCGGCATTTAGACTTCGGATACGAATGTATGGGAATAGGATACTATGTAAGCACTTTGCTGTAATTATTATTTATTGTTTTAATGATTATTAGTTGTTGTTCATATTGTTGATAAGTAGAATAAGAACTTTAACTTGGTTGCCTTGATTTTATTCAGAGTAGAATATTACAATTTCTCACACATTGCAGAAACTTTCTCACGAGTCTGCATCTGTTTAGTATCACTGCCTTCTGCAGCAGATGGTAGGTATTTGGAGGTAAATTAAGAGAATTAAAGGGGCTGGTGAAGTTGTTTTGGTATTACTCCTGTTGTAGACCATACTATTCGTACTATTGTAACTTTTTGCAGATGCCAAAGTCGGGCTACTTCATCTTTTAGTTCAGTGTATTTGCTTAGTTTTTCTGCTATTGTTGTCTGCAAGATAAGTGTATTTGGTACAGCAATATCTATTAAATATCCAGTTTTGTTAATTTTGTTTATTAGTGTAATATCTGGCCTATTGAAATGGATTGTTCGATCGGTAAGAATGGCGCGGTCAAAATATAGTTTTGTTGAGGGATTCTCTAATACAGTTTCTGGATTGTATTTGTAGTATGGTGTAACGAAATCTATAAGTTTGTGCTGTTGTGCTAATTTTTGGTGAATGATGTTGGCTACTTGATCGTGTCTATGTTTGTAATCTGTTTGGGCTATTGACTTGCAAGCGCCTGTGATATGCTGAATCGTTACTGGAGAACTATTGCATTTCCTGCATGTGTCATTATTTAAATTCTTTATGATAAACTTTCTGTAATTTTTGGTTTCAATTACCAGTAACCTAATTACGTAATGCAAAATCAATCCGAATCTGAATCGTTTTGAAACAGATTGCTAATCCATTGCTCCGTAAGTTCGAAAAAAAACTGCAGAGCAACGTAAATAACGCAATGAATGTTGTTGAACTGTCAAAATGAAACAGATTTGTCTTTATCGTTTACTAAAATATGTTGCGTAATTAGAAAGCTGGTCCTGTATAGCAAGCATGAACCCTTCAGACTCCGGGAAGAGTTCGCCTCGATTTAGCCATGCGTTCGACGCTTCTTTGTCGACATTTATGTGGCATAAGCATAAGTCTTGGCGAAGTTTTCCGTGTAGAATTTTGGGTCCAATCTAAAAGCTTAATTTTGTCGTCGATTACTTTCTCATTTCTCTGTTCAGATGTATCTTTTCAATTTAGGGGTGTAAACAGTTGTTCGTTGTGCATTATAATTTTGTGAAGAATAGAAGTTTCGGTTTTTGTAAAAAGAATTGTCTAAGTACTCTAAGTGCTTTTATCTGTCTATTGTGTAGGTTCAGAAAGTACATTAGTCCTCTACCTCCTTCTTTCCGCGGCAGTCTTAATCTCTGCAGACTTGATCGTGGGTGGTGTTTGCGGAATTTGGTCATTGTGGTATTAATTTGGTCATTTGGTAATTTCTGTATTTCAGTCAGTTTTGGAAGTCTACAAATAAACTTAAGACAAAGGTGAGTCTCACAGCCAGTGTGGAGTGGATTAGTGATCCCCGTGATGTGGCTAACCTATTTAAGAACCACTTTCGAGTGGAACCTCTTTTGAAACCGGAAGATGGCGAAATTATGCTCAATGCTGGGAAGCGCGGTATCGGTGACCCTCCAGTTAAAATAACTTATGTGGAGGTTGAAAAGGTTGTTAAGCAAATGACCAAAGGGAAGTCACCGGGCCACGATGGTCTCAGCATCGAGCATCCGGGGTGTTCACTTGCCTAGCGTCCTATCCATGTTGTTTACTTTCTGTCTTCGTCATAACTACCTACCAGACGATCTCATAAAGACCATAGTAGTACATATAATTAAAAATAAGACTGGTGACGCATCATAAAAGAGTAATTATAGACTTATATCTCTGGCCACGATCCTGGGTAAGGTGCTGGATGTGTGCTTAACAGGCATTTAAGCCAACATGTCTCTGCATGACGCTCAGTTCGGATTCCGACCTGGAATGTCCACAGAATCTGCAGTACTGTGTCTTAAGCATACTGTACGGTACTATACTGACAGAAGAATACCCGTATACGCCTGCTTCCTGGACCTGTCAAAAGCATTTGACATGGTGTCAATTTATTTAGATATTGGTATGATAATCAAAGCAATTTCGTCAGGTGGATGGGCGAATGCTCGGATGAATATAGGATGGAGTGTGGAGTAAGGCAAGGGTTAACCTCACCTACTCTATTTAATTTATATGTAAAAGAACTGATTGGGGGAGCTCAGCAGTGCTGATGACGGTTGTTCAGTGGATGGTGTTTTTACGAATAACATTAGTTATGCTGATGACATGGTGCTGCTGGGCCCCTCAGTCAGTTCCGTGAGGTCACTATTGAACATAATGTGACCGGTATGCCCATGTAATGACCCATGGGCTCAAGTACAATGTGCAGAAGAGCGAGCTGCTACTTTTTAAGGCGGGGACTAAAGCCTACCCTGTTCCTCCGATCACACTTAATGGAACCCTACAGCAAGTGTCCAAATTCAAGTACTTGGGTCACTGGGTCAATGAGAAATTGAATAATGATATGGACATGTATAGGGAGCGCTGGGCATTGTCGGTAAGGGGTAATATGCTTTCTCGCAGGTTTGCGTGATGCTCACGTGACGTTAAAGTCACACTATTCAAAAGCTATTGCCAAACGACGGCACGGTTGGCGCAGTGGTTAAGCGATTGACTGCTGCGCTGCGTGTCGCGGGTTCAATTCCCGCACGGAAAAAATATTTGTATGACCTACAATTAGTTGTTCCGCGTCTGGCTGTTTGTGTATGTGAGTTTAAATGTATGTAAACGCACCCACGATACAGGAGAAAATCCTAGTGTGGGGCAGTTAAAAAGTTATACACGTGCAACCTGTGGAGCAATTACGCAAAAAAAGCCGGCAGTGCTCTGCGCGTCCAATATAACAACGCGTTCAGCGGTTTGTTGGGACTCCCATGGCGCTGCAGTGCCTCCAGCATGTTCGCAGACCACAGCACGGACGGCTTCCATTCAGTGCTTCGGAAAAGAACGGCGTCCCTGTGGTCTCGGGTAGCACCAACACGCTTCTGAGAGTGGTGGCGGACAGAGTGGACAGCCAAATCCTGAGGCATTAGTCGCTCATGCATGTCCAAAATAATTATTATTTTCAATTTTATTAACATACATAAAAGTATTTATCTACTAACATAATATGGACTCGTAGGTACCATTTACTGTGTGCTTGGTCTGAAATAAATATTTTCATATTCAATTAATTTTTCGTTAAAGGTTTTTCAGGTCGGTTTTGGTCCAATTGATTATCCCAAAAGAATATATGAGAACCGGTATACCGAAGGTGTTAATCGCTTTGATAGTATTTCGAGAATAATAATAATAATAATGGCATAATAGCCAAGAGCCTCGACCAACACCTGAGGAGGCTCTCGTTAGGCAGCTGGATCAAGGGCTTGATCCAGAAAGCGGTACTCCTGGACACGGCGCGTATAGTTAGGAGATTCCTCTCTCAGGGGCCCTGACCACCGGTAGCTTGGACCCTGTTCCCGATACCGGTGGGCTACTATTTTTTATAGTTTTAAATGTTTTTTTTTTTTTCTGGTTTTATAAAAATATTTAAAAATGTAAATTATATGTATATATATTAAATAAAGGAAATAATAATAATATATTTATTCAAAAAATTACAAGGCATAAAAATTAATACAGTTTTGCTTAAAAGTAAATTATATTCCTAAGACTTACGTGCCTGAACTAGGTAATCCTGTGTTTCAGGCGGGAAGAGCTTAAATATACTTATAAAATAAATAAATAATCAAAAGGTTGACAATAGATCACTAATTATAAGTTGAGTAGTATAACTCTTAGTTTCTGATAAATACTTAACGTAGGTGAAATTTGTACATAATTAAGTATATTCATTGTAGCACAGTTAGTAAATTCTCTGTATCTTCGTATAAGACATACTTTGGAGAGCATCCTTGAGAATTCTCTTACAATTTGTGTAGTTCAGGGAATAAATGTTTGCTTTCGAGTTTAGTCTATTATAGAGAAGAGGGCCGAGGTATAGGTAAAATTTGGATACAAAAGCATGTTTTGTTGTATTTTGTGGACAAACTATACCTTTACGTCTTTTATTAGTATATGCAGTGCTGTAGGGTAGAGCTGTGTGTTGTTTTAATACAATAACCATTATAAATAGCTGTCTAACTGTTAATAATTCACAAGATTTGTATAGGAGGATAATAGGAAAAAGGAAAGGGCGGAAAGTAGACACTTTGAGGATCGCCCTTTGAGTTCTCTCGATGGTTAGTAACATTGTTTTACCCGCTCCACCCCATGAGGTAATACAGTAAGTTAATATTGGTTGACACAGCGCAAAGTAAACTTGTCTAATTAATTTTGGATCAGCAATATAGCGTAACTTTTTAAAAACAAATATCAACTTGCGAATTCTATTATTTAATGCTTGTATATGTTGTTTGAACGAAAGTGTTTCATCTATTATAACACGAAGGTATTTTGTTGTACTTGCCATTTTAATTTTGGGACAAACACATTGGTTTTCTGTAGGAATTGTGCAATGATGAGCATATAATGTCGAGATAGTGCTTGTTGGTGTTTGCTTGCGCATCGAAAACTTAATGTAATTTGTCTTGTCTGCATTTACTGTTAGTGAATTATGTTAAAGCCATTTATTAACAATATTGAACCCATTTTGCGCAAGCTCGTAGACATTTTTTTCTGAGTCAGCCGAAAATAGAAGGGCAGTGTCATCAGCATAAGAAACAATTTGGCCGTGATCTAGATTTAGGTTACAAAGATCGTTTATGTATATTAAAAATAGTGTAGGCCCTAAAATACTTCCTTGGGGAACTCCGAAGGAAGTGTTTTTTTTATCATCGCTGAGAACATTACCAATCCGTACACATTGGGTACGGTCTTCTAGATAGCTCTTAAATAGTTTCAGCTGGGTGCCTCTGATACCTATGGCTTCAAGCTTGCGCAACAGAATTTGAATAGAAACCGAATCAAAAGCTTTGGCGAGGTCCAGAAAGATTCCTACTGTGTGGTTACCATTATCAAGTTCTTGTGCTAGATAGTCAGTCAGATGGTGCACGGCATCGTCTGTTGATATTTTAGGCCTAAATCTAAACTGCCGTTTAGATAAAATTGATTTATCCTCCAAGTATTTGTAAAGCCTTTTATTCATATTTTTTTCTAATATTTTAGAAATAGTAGGCAGTAAGGAAATAGGTCTATAATTTGTCACTTGATCTTTACTGCCTGATTTGTAAACGGGGACAACAACAGCTTTTTTTAGGCACTCGGGAAAAACACCTGTCGAAAAACATTTTTTGGAAAATATAAGTAAGTGGCGGTCCCAAAATGTGCCTGAACTGTTTAATAACTTTATTTGATATGTTATCCCAGCCAACTGCACAGTCGTCCTTTAAACTCATAATTATCGCTTCTACCTCAGTCTCGTCAGTGTCTTGCAACACAAAGGATGATAAAATAGTGCTACATGTAAATGGTGTGCTTGTTAGATATTGTGATTGGCCCTGAACATTTTCAGCCAGACATTTACCAACATTAACAAAGAAATTGTTCGCAATGTTGGCAGATGCTAACTGTGATGAGTGTGCTTGTAATAAACCTGAAGATGACTGATTTTCTTTCGAGGTATACGATACATTTTTAATAGAATAGAATAGAAACTTTTTATTTCAGACCGGAGTCCATAGGGTTAGTAACAATTTTACTTAAGTTCTAGTGTTAGTAGGTTACAGACATGAAAATATACAATTAAAATTCAGCATGGAGCCGCATCCACCTCCGCAACATCGGGGAGTCCCACCGATCTGCGAATACGCTGAGAATACTGTTGGTGCTGCCGCGAACACGAGCCATCAGGGATGCACATCTATTTCTAATAATGGCTGCAAAAACATCAATATTATTATCTGCAAACATCCCTGACGCACTACTACGCCACGGCAGCCGCAGCAGCACTCTCAGTGCATTATTGTATTGAACGCGTAGGTCACTGTATGTCCGCTGAGTAAAGTTGACCCACAGGCCGCACGTGTAGAAGGACTGACAGTAAGCTTTGAAAAGCGTTATTTTAACTGGCTTCGTACAACGTGCAAACCTGCGAGCCAGCATGTTACAACGGACAGCCAGCGACCTACGTTCCCTTTCAATGTCACAATTATCCTTAAGATCTTCAGTGACCCAATGACCCAGATACTTGAACTTGTCCACCCTTCGCAGCGGTTCTCCACAAATAGCGACAGTTGGAATACATGAATATGTCACATTGCCTGCTTTAAAAACCATTAGTTCGCTCTTTGTGACGTTATATTTGAGCCCATGATTCACTGCATAGCATTCGCAAATAGCGATCAGTTGCCTCAAAGCACCAATCGATGGGCTCAGCAACACCATGTCGTCAGCATAACTAATATTGTTAATGCACACCCCGTCAATATGACATCCGACACTGGTGCTGCCGAGCTCAAGGAGCAGCCGGTTCATATATAGGTTGAAGAGCCTGGGAGAGCTGAGTCCCCCTTGCCTCACTCCGCACTCCAACCGATACACGTCCGAGTGCGAACCATTCCACTTCACGCTATTGCTTTGACTACTATACCAGTACTTAAATATCGACACTATTTCAGATGGTAAGGTAGTTTCACATTCGAGTTTACGCCACAAAACTTCGTAACATACAAGATCAAACGCCCGTGACAGATCCAGAAAACACGCAAAAATAGGAGTCTTCCTGTCTGTGTAGTATTGGACAGTCTGCTTGAGGCACAAGATTGCACTCTCAGTTGACAGCCCAGGCTTGAAACCGAACTGGGCGTCATGTAGTTCGAGGTGTTTAGCCAAGTGCTTGTCAAGCAGACTGTCCAATACTTTTGCTATGACAGTGGCCAGAGAAATGGGCCTGTAATTAGATATGTCAGAGACATCACCCGTTTTATTTTTCACAATAGGCACTACCATTGTATACATTACGTCATCAGGTAAGTAACTGTGGCTAATGCACAGGTTAAAAAACAAAGCCAGCACACGCGGCAAGTGTCCCCCCGCATACTTCAGGTGCTCGATGCTGAGGCTATCATGACCCGGGGATTTACCCCTCTCCATTTTCTTTATGATGGCTGATATTTCTTGTGCCGTAAAAACTATAGAAATGTCCTCAGACTTGCCTCCAGCATCAAACACCTGCACAGGTCTAGTAAGAGGTGACTCAATCTGGAAATGACGCCGAAATGCATTGGCTACATCCGCCGGCTCGTGTACGCCCGCCACGCTCACAGGGGGACTCAACTTCGGATTCAAACTATTTGTTGATTTCCAAAATGATCCAAATTTCTTTTTAGTGTGATGTTTAGCTAAAATATCCATTTTTATCTGCTGTTGGTTATCTTGACAATATTTCACATTGGTCTTAAATGTTTTTCTAGATTGATACATTTTATTGTAAACATAACCACTAGCAGGTTTACCATAAAACAACCATGTTTGATAACACAGTCGAGCCTCTCTGTGAGCGTCACGAGCATATTTGTTCCAACCAGGAATGTATCTCTTGCTATTATGTCGCATCTGTTTACACAAATAAGTACGTTCGGCACCTTCCTTTAAAATGCTAACCAAACTGCGATACATTGTATCTAACACTTCCACATGATTAGCATTAGAACACATTTTATGCGCACAATACCGAAAATCATCTGGAAAATCTATTAATTTTAATTTAGAATTACAAAATTTTGAATATTCATTAATTTGATTGATATCTCTTTCACCCCATATAACCTTATTGCAAGTATAGATTGGGTTAATACAATTCCATAGTTTTTTACTGTTTGTACCAGCTTTTTCTAGTGCAATTTTATCGTAGTTGCTTTTTACTTTTTTTAGAAGATTATTACAGAAGTTACGATATCGCTTATACGACAGTTGCAAAATTAAATTATCTGGATTAGATTTAGCTTTCATATGCAGTTTATCTCTATTTTTCATACAGCGAATGAGTCCTGTCGTGATCCATGGTTTTATATTGTAGTTTTTGTTATTTCGCCGAGATATGACCGTGTTCTTCTGAATTGCATGTTGTACATTTTTGATTAGGTACAACATACAAAACTGCGGGTCAGCGGAATCGTAGACTGGGTCAAAGTCGATATTGCGTAAGTCTTCTTCAAGTTTATTTACAATTAATCTAGAAATTGTGCGAGTGACTACTTTAGGTAATTTATAATTTAAACTGAGTAGGGTAGCATTGTGATTGGTTACTGTTGAATTAATTACAAGGGTAAGTGCAGGGAAGTTTGACTTGATCATAATATGGTCCAAACAGGAGCCACTTTGATGTGTAGGAAGCGTGTGAGCGGGAAGCAAACCATGGAAGGCGCATACGTTAAGGTATTCCTCAGCGGATGCGTCAGCACTTTCTGGAAGAATATTGATATTAATATCTCCAACTAAAACAGTATTTTTGAAAGACGACAGGTTCTGCAAGGTGTTGTTTAGAGAGTCAGTGAAATTGTTTATATTTCTAAAAGAGGGGGGTCGATATAAGGCAAGTATAGCTAATTCAGACCCGATTGTAATTAAAAATCTGTTACAGTCGTGCATATTTGGTTCCTCGACTGACACATTGAGATGATTTCTTGCATAAACTATCACCCCATCGTCCTGATTGTAGTTTATGTTACTTTTATACATATTATATCCCGGTATTAGTGGTATGTTATACTGTTTGGATAGCCAACATTCGGTTAGTATAATAACGTCACAGTTTATATCTTAGACGTCGTAGAAAAATGCTAAAATTTTCGAAATTTTTAAAAATGCTGCGAATATTTTGGTTTAGTAGATATGATTAGGGGACTAGTGTGGGAGGAGAGATATTGTTTACAGTGTTCAACGTCACAAACGTGGGATTCAGATACAGAGAAATTATCTATGTCCTAAATTATTAATCATAATTATAAAAACAATACCAAGGGCTTAAAAAATACGTAATTAACGGCGCTCTTAGCCGCCTCCATAATCAACAGAATTGATGTACCTTTTTTCAGCCATTATTTTCGCAGGGCAGTCAGAAGCACTTGTCTTGTGATTGCTCGGTTTTTTGAAGTGCAAGCAAGTAGCACATTTTGGTTCCTCAGCCTTCTTTGTGCATTCTTTAATGGAGTGACCCTGATCACCACAGTGGCCACAAGTAATGGTGGTTTCACGACATGACTTGGCCGTTGTCCGTACTGCTGGCACTTATAGCAACGTGTGACTAGAGTAGTCTCTCACAGGGCAAGACGACCAATTTACAAACACTCTATCTTTTGATATCAGGGCTTTCCGTATGTCTGCAGATACTTCTATTATATAATTACAGGTCTCAGCGTCCTTCTTACCTGACTTATGGCTTAACTTAATGGTGGTTAAAAAGGTCTCGAGGCTGCAATCCTGAAGAGTCTCTGCTAGATTCTGGTGGAATATACAAGTAAAAACTTCCTTCTCTTGCATGGATGACGGCACTCCGATAACTACTATTCTAGGCTTCCTTTTTGGGGATTCGTCTACTGTAAGGCCTGAATTTGAAAGCTGCATCGATTTTTTCACCTTCTCAATATCGTCCTTTGTTTCAGTGCTGATAATGACACCGCCATTTCTCGTCTTACGTAGTTCTCTTACCTGCAGTTTCATTTGCTCGGGGCATATAATTTTTTGGACAAGTGTTTTTGTCTCCTCACTCGACTTCAGTTTGTCGTTGGGGTATATAGCCACTGAGCTTAAATTTATCTGCTGTATAAAATTGTTGGTACCTTTTTTAACCATCTCAGCAAAGGAAGTTCCCGTTACCGGCTTCATTGAAGCTCCGATTGACAGCTTAAGGTCTTGCAGTTGCTGCGACAAATCAATTTGGTCTTCGAGTGTTTGGACGGTGGAGTGGGCCCGGACGGCTCTCATCTTAAGGGACTGGTACTGAACGGCCATCTGCGATGAGCCGTAACTTTTCGGCATAGGGCACTTAACGCAGTTTTTGCTCCATGTTTAATTTGCCTTTTGTTACAATAGAGCACACTTCATTTAGGCACTGCTCAATCGACGACATCCAGTTCTGGATTTCCGGCGTAGGTATCACTTCCATCATGACATCTTCTCTTTGGCTGGGTGGCTGAGGGTGAGATGTGGGTGAGGGCTCGGGTACAGGTGCAGGTGCTGGTGCGGGCGCAGGTGTAGGGGGTGGGCTCCGAGCACATCTGCCACCCCTGCTGAAGGGACTTGTTGCCATTGCGATACAAGTTATTTACTTGTTAAATCACATAAACACATTTTCACAGAAACGATTTACACATGTTATGCTTACGTATGACACAGTTTGCTTTACTACCGGCTATTTGGTAAAACCAGGTCACAATTCAGCAAGTAATTATTTATTTATTTTAATAAATGTTCAACACGTCTGTTCACAACAAAGATTGGTAACAATATATATATATATGAAGGCACAGGATCAGATATATTGTTAAATAAAAGAGGTTCTTTAAATAATAAGAATTAAGATTTTCTTATAAATTATTTAATCAATTAATTTTACACGAAACTACACTTAATCAGTTTCAAGACACAAATAGCTATGACACCCAGTAATAGCTTAGTTTACACAAAATAGTAACAATGTACAGAGAGGCAGAGTAACAATAATTGAAAGCAATACAACCTGTGCACCGGGCAACGCCTGAAGGTAGAATGCCATTTCGCCGCCGTGCGGACTCTTTTATACGGTAGTATTGTAGGTGGGGCAACGACGTAGCGCGCTACGACGTAGCGATCACTAACTCCGCCCAGCAGCGAGGAGGTGGGAGAATGTCGTAGCGCGCTACGGCGCCATAGTGCGCCATAGCCCGATGCACGTGTTGTTTACAATGTGACGCCGACACGGCCATGCTGACGAGCGGACGTCCTCGTACGCTTAGCCCACAATGCCACATCTAGAACATGAAAAACTGATTAAGTACCGTTTGGTCATCCTGCTATTGTTTCTGGTCCGGTCTACCCTTCAGATATTTAACCACTTGGTCCAGCCCGCTATGACTCTACAAGGCTTGGTCCGGTCAATTTCTGACCCTCCAGATATTTGACCACTTGGTCCAGTCAGCTATGACTCTACAAGGCTTGGTCCGGTCAACTTCTGACCCTACAAGATCAGTCCCCTGGTCCGGCAATAGTTTTGCCCTTCAGGTGTATCCCTTCAGTTAAACTGGACCGGATCTAGCTAGGCCGAACAAGTATTGTTCCTTTAGCTTAATTCACAAATAGCTCAATACTTTGGCTGATGTACAAGTGCTTTTGTTACAATGTTAATTGATTCAGGGCCAATAGATTCTACTGAAACAGCACGTAAACCAGGGTTTCTACAATTTGCATTATTATGAGAACTGGTAGATATAGTGTCACTTTTAGCAGACATGGTATCACTATTGGCAGACATGGTATTATTATTGGTAGAGATAGTATCACTATTAGTAGACTGAATATCATCATAAGTAGGGTATAATTGGGGGTTCTGCATCACTTGCTCTCGCGTGCGCTCGAACTGCGCGATGCAGAAGCCCCCCAATTATACCCTACTAGTGCAGGTCATCAAGTGCAGGTCATCAAGTGCAGGTCATCAAGTGCATATCATAATCAATCACAAAAAAGCTGTGAACATGCTCTGACCATGACACATCCTGATAGGGCCAGTCCATGAGTCCACTACCGCAGAAGTAACAAGCTGCTACATCACATAAAGTGGACAAGACTCGGAACCGGTTTAAAAATTACCGGTTGATACCGGTTTATTTCGGGTTTCCTCCGAACTTTTCTTAAGAACGCGAACGTTTTAAGAACCTTAGATTAACCTAAATAAACCGGTTTATTCAACGAGCGGCATGTCGGTAAACGCGTTGCAACTTGTGACTACTTGTAAGGATGCCACGCATAGCGGCGCGCTACGTAGATGTACTAACCGGTTTTTATTGCTCTAAACCGTTTAATCAAAATAAACCTTTTTGTAAATGCTCTTTCAAATACCGGCTAGAAAAAAAAAACATGCGATACATATATAATAACGGTTTGAAAATTTAACCGGTATCTGAGCCTTGATAGCGGACCCGCCTACCACCCCAACCTTGGATACGGATACATTTTATTTAGCTTATTTCATTAACAGCGATGGCATAAGTACATACAACTTCCTTTTTAGAATTTCATCTCAGGTATCCGCGACGGTGTGGCGCCATTGACCAAATTGGGATGGGAAGGAATTTGATTCCACGTGTAAGCCGCAATAAATCAATTTGAACTCTATGTACCGAGTACATAGAATTTATTTGATAGCAAGCTTTTCTTGTTTCTATAAGGAATAAAATTGAACTTTAATGACATGCTGCTAGTTCATATATAAGAGTGAAATTAATATAAAAATACATTTAATTTGAAACAATTCGTGAGAGCATTTCTGTAAGATAAATCTAAATAAAATGTCGGTGAGTATATTTTTCTTTTAAATATTTATAATCATTCTGTTATCGTAAAATATTTTCTTATGTTTTTTTTTGTTTCAGGACTCTGAAGATCTTTTTAATTTTATTGCAATTCCCCAAAAAGAGCCAATTGCAAGCGAGTCAGCTAAGCTCAATTTAAAAAGAAAAGGGGAAATCTCATCACCCCCGCAAAAGCGCAAGCGGATCCAAGCATACTCATATACCAAAACGAGGGCTCAAAATACATTTTCTACGCGGTCAAGGACGATCAAAATTGAAATTTATGAGGCTGACAATCACCCTGATAAACCTTGCGAGTGCAACGCAAATAAATGTGTGCAATATGTAATAGACAATATGACAAGTAGTGATATTTACTTAGATTTAGAAAATATAATTGGAAAAATTCACGAAAACATATAGATAAAAAAATATGTATGATTTCATAAACTTTTACAATTGTATGGAAAAGTATTTTTTTTAATGTTATTATCTGATTTTATAGGTTTGTAGCATAAGATTGTATCTGTATAATTATACTGTACCTACACATAGATAAGTAATAATATTATAAGCTTAATAATATATTATAAGTTCTTGCATTAAAATATAACTAAATCCAAAATATTCAATAATAAAATACTAAAAGTAATGGTTTCAAACAACTTATAATTATTCTTATAAATGTTAAAAATATACATAGGTAATATTATGCGAACTTTGCAAAAATAATTAATATTTGTTTTAATAGTGCTTTAATAAAATGCCTTGTTTGTTTGTATTACAAATAATTTGGTTTTATTCATAATCCTCTATTGCTGTCGGTTCGTTGTCCATAAATTTGTGAGGTCTCATTGAACTGGTTTAATAAATGTTTATTGTTGATAACCGGAGTCAGTTGCCCCCTCATTCCATTAAGGGCCTGGTAAATGCTGGTGACCTTGGCCATATAAATGCGTAACGAAAATATGAATATTTGAAAAAATCGCAGATAAAATTATGGATAATAAAATAGTCTGTTCATACAAAAAATATCATGAATATATCTTAACTAGTTTGAAAGTAATATCACTTTTAATCCTTTGGGCAGACATTACTTCCGGAATTTATTTCATAAAGTATTTACTACAATACTAAAAAACACACAAATACATAGAATTTATGTTTATTTTAAACACATATTTTTTGCATAACTTACTTGCATTATTTGAAGGTGTAATAACAGAGTTAATAGTCCCTAAAATCATATATCTGCGCCTTAACGATTTTCGTCTCGAATTGCTTGTTGCAGCGCTATTATGGATAAAATGATGAGTAAACATAATTCCTAATATGTATCATCCGGGAGTGTTCATACATGAGATTAGTAAGAGAAATTAGTATAAATAAAAGTATGCTTTGAGAGCATTTGTCATAGGGACCAAATTGCATGAGCAATATTTATCATATATATTTTTTACAGTAACTTCTTACATCGAATTTGCATAATGAACACGGCTTAACTTTAAAGGTGTATAAATGTAGGTCTCCCACGACTGTGCTATTACTTTTAACGTTACGCTTGAGAGCACATAGTTAATTGCTTTCGCATTTTGTCGTTATTGTGACAAAAACTACATTGTGATATTCTGTGCTAGAATCCTGCAGTAGCAAAGTATGTAAGTACCTATTAATATATATATATAATTTTTTTAAAGTTACAATTTCACATCTGAGTTCTACATTCTCCACCGCCTAATTATTAGTACTTAACTTATCATCATATTAAGTAGTCTGAAAAAAAAGTAGTGTGTTATTTTATTTTATAAAAAAGCATTGATGCAAGCCAAGCATATTATTATTATTATTTGACATACTTACATTGTTATCAGTTTATTATATTTTTAATTATTAGTGCTCGCCACTCATACACATTGGTCTACCGATCGCAAGCTCGGTTGCTGAGAGTAAGGTTCTGGCTTTGAACTCCAGATCGTATAGTTATTGGGTTTAGTTAGGAAATTTCCAGTAGCAGCCTGAAGTTTGGATTGTATCCGGTTTATGGCAATAGGCAAAATGTGGGTGTGTGGGTGTGCGCTATGTTATAATTAGTGGTTACAACCACCAAACAGAGGCTCTGTGGTCAATTTCTAGTGTTATAGATGAAGTTAGAATTTTTTTAGTAGCCTTTAGTTTGGAATCATGCCTAATCATTTAATCACGAGGGTTAAGTACACGTGTGCTTTATCCTTTAGTTACAAGTGTGACATTATATTGATATTATTATAATTATTTTTCAGGGCTAACAATCCGTTTTGGTCGCATGAAGAGGACTTGGAGCAACCTTCGACAGCAGGTAACAGCGGTGGTTCTAAGAAGAAAGCTGTACCGGCGAAACGGGCTAAAAAGGTTCTGAAGAAAAAAGATCTGCCGGTGAAAAATCCATTTGCAGAGCAATCAGATTCCGACAGCGACGCGAAGTCTACTACCGCACCAGCTGTCAAACGAAAGAAAATTGCTGTGCTTCCTGACTCTGAGGTAAGTTTTTGCTATTCCTAGTTTAAAGTTGGTTAGCTTCAATTTCCAAAAATCTATCAATTAACTCAGCTTATCACAGTCCTGGACATAGGCCTCTCCCATAAAAGTACAATTAAATAAGAAATTGTCAGAAAGTCTTTGTTTATAATAAATTATTTTTACTTTGATATGTAAGAGTGGTGAATACACATCCTACATACACAGCCTTGAACTTGGGTGGTACTTAGACTCGACATGCGCTATTACACACTAGATGATACATTGTAATTTAATTATATTCCAGGATGAATTACCGCAACAGCCAATTCGAGCTGCGACTCTGAGAAGTGCATTCTCTCAGCGCGTAGCTTCGGGATACTCATACCAGTCTGACCCGGTGAAAACAGGACAATACTACTTCGAATTGCGAGTGTACAACACTCGTGAAGTTGAGCGACTACAATACAACGAGCGCTGGAAACAAGCACTCATAACTTTGAAGCTTGCTACTGACCAGAACACAGGTGTTTGGGCTGCATTAACTGGTCTAGTCAATGCTGGTCGGGATGAAATGAGGGAAATTCGCCCGGTACTGTATACTAATCCGCAATAAATTGTGTGTTGACTGCAACTTTTTTCGTACAGAATTATATAACTTTTTATATTTTAATATTAGGTATAATTTAATCACGTTTTTTCATAAGTTGGTTATCATTTAGTTTTATAAATTCAAAAGATAACTAGCAAATATGTTATCTCTTAATATTCGTTATTTGTCATAGGTACAGCTCTCATATTATTTTTTATCATTTGATTTAAAAATATAAGTCTTCTAATCTTATTAATGTGTCTTGTCCTACAGCCATTTTACACAAGAGAAATGAAAACTGAATAAATTACAAATGAGATAATAAACTGATTAAAATTACACATGAGAAATTAAAGCAGAATAATTTTGTTTTAATCTTATTAACGTGTCTTGTCCGACAGGCATTTTACACAAGAGAAATGAAAACTGAATAAATTAGAAATGAGATAATAAACTGATTAACGTTACACATGAGAAATTAAAGCAGAATAATTTAGTTTTAATCTTATTAACGTGTCTTGTCCGACAGGCATTTTACACAAGAGAAATGAAAACTGAATAAATTACAAATGAGATAACAAATTGATTAAAATTACACATGAGAAAATAAGCAGAATAATTTTGTTTTAATCTTATTAACGTGTCTTGTCCGACAGGCATTTTACACAAGAGAAATGAAAACTGAATAAATTACAAATGAGATAATAAATTGATTAAAATTACACATGAGAAATTAAAGCAGAATAATTTTGTTTTAATCTTATTAACGTGTCTTGTCCGACAGGCATTTTACACAAGAGAAATGAAAACTGAATAAATTACAAATGAGATAATAAATTGATTAAAATTACACATGAGAAATTAAAGCAGAATAATTTTGTTTTAATCTTATTAACGTGTCTTGTCCGACAGGCATTTTACACAAGAGAAATGAAAACTGAATAAATAACAAATGATATAATAAACTGATTAAAATTACACATGAGAAATTAAAGCAGAATAAATTTGTTTAATGAAAAATTAGAGTTTTGTTAAATAATATTTTTATTTAAAAATTGAATTGAATATATTTTAGAAATGTTTTTTTGTAAAGACTGTAATATTTATGTTTCAAAGTTGGCATCGCATAATAGAACGAATATTCATAAATCAAATCGCTTGGCGAGTTCTGAGTTTGACCATGTTCAAGTCATTGCTTCTGCATTTAAAAACAGGATTATAAGTTATAAAATAAATTCGATTGTTTTCACTATTACTCCTGAGACGTTTTTAAGGCAAATTACGAGAACTGTGTATGATATCATAGAAAATGCTATTACAAAACATAAAGCAATCAAAGTAAATTTTGAATTGTTTGTTTCATACATTTTGCCCAAAAATAATGAAATATCTATGAAATCTTTTAACACAAAATTTAATATTTTAGTGCAGAGCACTGACATTGCTGATATTTACTTAAAATGTTCTGAAAAACTAATATCTAAATGTTCAGAGTTTGAACTTTCAGAATCAGGTTGGACGATTAATTTTATAAGTCATTTGGAAATAAATATAAATAAGTACAATCCTCTAAGAGCTGGAACTTACTTACAATTACCTGCAGTCATAAGAAATACAAAGTCATGTTTAAACATACATAACAATGATAATCACTGTTTTTTGTGGTGTATTGCAGCCCATATGTATCCGACTACACAGAATCCTAATCGTATAAAATCATATCCGCACTATACGACGCTCTTTAATATAAATAATTTAACATTTCCTCCGAGTTTTAACGACATTAAAATATTTGAAATAAATAATCAATTTATTAGCGTGAATGTTTATGGCCTTGAAGCTAATAATCAAGTAACTGGTCCTTTATATGTGACAAGTAAACGAAAGCTTATCCATGCTAACCTATTATACATTTATAAAAACGGAAAAGCGCATTTTTGTTTAATAAAAGACTTTAGCCGCCTTCTGCATCGTCAATTAACTAAACACAAGTCCAAAGTATTTTTATGCGATGAATGTTTTTTATATTACAACCATATAGATAAACTGATGAATCACGGGTGCGGTAAAACACAAACGGTTTTACCTGAAGAAAATAGCAAATTACATTTTATGAATTTTCAAAGAACTCAAAAAATACCTATTGTGATATATGGCGATTTTGAAAGTTTACTTTGTGTATACTCAGACAAAAATAAATCTCTTTTTACTGAAAATGTTCAAGCTCATAAAGCATCCTCGTTTGCCTATTACATTTGCTGCAAATCTAACCCCGAACTGAATGATTTTGTTAGTTATAGAGGTCCAAATTGTGCGCAAAGATTTGTTGAAACAATAAAAAGTGATATAAAAAGGCTTTATAAAATTTTACTAGATGATAAGCCAATGTTACCACTTACCCCCGAGGAGTTAACTGTCCATAATGAAGCTACAACCTGTCATATATGTAAAACTGAGTTTGTTATGAATGATATAATAGTTAAAGACCATGACCATTTTACGGGTAAATATAGAGGTCCTGCCCATAATACTTGTAATTTAAATTTGAAAAAATGTCAGTTTATACCAATAATTTTTCATAATTTATCTGGTTACGATTGTCATTTATTTATTAAAGAATTATCTGGTATACTTGGTAGAATTAATTTGATTCCAAAATCAAAAGAAAAATATATATCGTTTACAAAGTTCATACCGATTGATAAAATGAATACAGCACAGTTAAAATTTATAGATTCATTTAATTTTTTGAGTACTAGTTTAGATAAATTGGCTAACACTTTACATTCGAACGATTTTCATAACATGCGATTGTATTTTCCAAATGAGGAACTTTTTAAATTGGTTCGTAGAAAAGGTGTATACTGTTATGACTATATAGATACATGGGAAAAATATAATGAAACTCAACTACCTGAGCAATCAAAATTTTTTAACAAACTTACCGGAGAAAATATTTCTACAGATGATTATCAACATGCTGTAACAGTGTGGAACGCATTTAAAATAAAAAATTTGGGAGAGTATACGGATCTTTATTTGAAATGTGACGTTCTTTTACTATGTGACATTTTTGAAAAATTTCGAGACATGAGTTTAGTTTATTATAGTTTGGATCCATGTTTTTATGTTTCATCCCCATCCTTAAGTTGGGATGCTATGCTTTTATACACTAAAGTTGAACTTGATTTAATTTCGGATGTGGACATGTATCAAATGTTAGAAGAAGGAATTCGTGGAGGCCTCGCTCAATGCTCAATGAGATATGCTAAAGCTAATAATAAATATTTATCAACTTACAACAATGAAAAACCTAGCACCTATCTAATTTATCTAGACTGCGTTAATTTATATGGATTTGCTATGATGCAAAAACTGCCTATGCGAAATTTTAAATTTCTGAATGAAAATGAAATAATCGATTTCAATATCAAGAATGTATGTAAAATGAGTGATCAAGGGTACATTCTTGACGTAGACTTATGTTACCCAACCAACATTCATAATGCTCATTCAGACTTACCTTTTGCAGCTGAAAAGTTTTCCCCTTTACAAAATCAATGTAAAAAATTAATAGCAAATCTGTATAACAAACATCGCTTTGTAATCCATTATGTGCATTTACAAGAATGTTTGAAAAATGGTTTAATTTTACTTAAAATACATAGAATACTATCATTCCATCAAGATAACTTTTTAGAGCCATATATTTCTTTAAATACTTATCTAAGACAAAAGGCTAAATCAGATTTCGAAAGAGACTTTTTCAAAAAGCAAAACAACTCTATTTTTGGGAAAACGATTGAAAACAAACGTAAACAAGTTGATGTTCGACTTGTACAATTATGGAAAGATGCGTTAAATACAACTAACAGATTATGTGGGGCAGAAAAATATATAAGTGCTCCAAACTTTAAAGACTTAGCAATTTTCTCGGAAAATCTAGTTGCTATTCAGTTAAATAAGACAAAAGTTATTTTAGATCGTCCCATTTACATTGGTTTTTCTATTCTTGAGATTTCCAAAACACATTTATATAATTTTCATTATTCTGTTATGAAAAATATTTATAAAGATAATATAAAATTATGTTATACGGATACCGATAGTCTTCTTTACCATATAAAAACTGGTGATTTTTACGCTGATATGAAAAAAAATATTAAGTATTTTGATACAAACAATTTTGGGGAAAATAATAAGTATGGTATACCAAAAGCTAACGGGCAAATACCAGGTTATTTTAAAGATGAAATGGGAGGAGAAGTAATTTCAGAATTTGTTGGTTTACGTGCTAAGTTGTATTGTATAAATTCTGAGAAAAATACTATTAAAAAAGCAAAAGGAGTTACAAAGCCAATAACAAAAAAACTGGACATTGAAAAATATAAAAGAGCTTTAAATTATAAAGAAAACCTAAGAGATGACATGTATGTTATACGATCGAAAAATCATCAGATTTTTACTCAAAAATTAAATAAGCTGATACTTAACAGAGATGATGATAAAAGACAACTGATAAAAAATAGTTTTGAGACTGTACCATGGGGGCACTATAGCACCATACTTTAATTAAGTTTTATAATTATGTTCTATTGTGTTAATGTAACAAAAAAAAAGATTATTTTTACAACTAATAAATACCTATGTAAAATTTTTGTTTGTTTGTTTTTAATTATAAATTACCCTATCCTAACTTTATTATGAACTGAAAGGTAAATAAAAGTAGATATGATATGTAATAATATATTTTTATTCAACTAATAGAACACAGAATTATATAAAATTGAACATTGTCTTAGAAATAAGATTCACAATTGATTAGCTACACTTATTTTTTTTACTATTTTACTAATCAAATATTCAGTTTCATCCATAATATAATCACAAGTGTCCCTGACTAGGTACTGAACACAAGTACTATCATTTTCACTGCCACTCGTTCCGATTAGATTGTTGCTACTTAGATCATTAATAGATATATTTATCACATGATGTGCTTTTCCTGGTTCATTCCGGATAACATAAGATGAAGAGGATGTAGCAAATGGTTTTGGTATCATATTTTTTAAAGAAAGCTGAGATTTTTTCCTTTTTTTAATATTCATATTT
Organism: Xanthia togata; assembly: GCA_963853775.1. Taxonomy (NCBI): domain Eukaryota; kingdom Metazoa; phylum Arthropoda; class Insecta; order Lepidoptera; family Noctuidae; genus Xanthia; species Xanthia togata. The sequence goes on along the minus strand of OY970802.1, from coordinate 433,350 downwards.
TTCTTTTCCTTCTTATTATTTTTTTCCGGGTCACGTTTCTGAGGCGCAGTTTCAACCGCATTGGATTTATTCATATCTTGTGAAAAATATAATGATTTAACAATATCACCATTATCTTCCACAAGATAAGGATTGTTCATTTTCTGTAAATATAAAGAATTACATTAAATTAACTATACCTAATGGATTAACCGTAAGCATTTTTTTTTTTAATTTCACAAAAAATAATACATACCTCACAAAAAAAATACGGGCTTATTACCGGATCGCCATCATTGAGATTTGCAGAGTCCCCCTGTAAAAATAAATAAATAGTAAATAAAAGAAAAAATCAAATCAGCTATAAATACATACAATTACTTATAGTTAAATACTACATACCTCACGTAATCGGAATTGTTCGTGTTCTTCAGAAATCACGTTATCATTGCTCAAAATGTGGGGGCTATAGCATGGCGAAAGAGACATAATTCTGAAAAAATAAAATTGTATATAAAGTCAGAAGTACTTACCGAAATTATTTTTAATTTGGTTAATTTAATACTAAAACTTACCTTCACTATAAAAAAAAATATTATTACAACTTGAAATAAGTAAGTGACTGCTTTTGCTAGCTGCAACAATTATATAAACTGTTTAATTACTCTGACGTGCTGATTGTCTCAACAGGTTGTTTAGAAACTATATTTGCGTTCCAATATATGCATTATACTTATATTTAAATATATATATATATATATATATATATATATATATATATAGAAGGATAGTGGTTTTTGCAAGTAGTAGGCAAGATGAAGTTGATCAAACAACCCATATCCCTGAATGTGAAAAATATAAATTTTAATGACTCTAGTTGTCAGATCAGACACAGCGCTTTATTGCCTAATACAATTCGTTGCATAATATGTGGACCCTCAAACTGTGGTAAAACAAACGCTATGATCAGTTTACTGCTGCATGAAAATGGGCTTAAATTTAAAAATCTTTATCTTTACTCGAAAACTACTTTCCAACCAAAATATCGTTTTTTAAGTGAAGTATTAAGAAGAGTACCTCAGATAAAGTTCAATGAGTTCAATGACGACAAAGATGTTATAGCTCCATATGAAGCTTTAACGAATTCAGTTTTTATTTTTGATGATGTTGTGTGTGAAAAGCAAATAAACATTCGTAATTACTTCTCTATGGGAAGACATAAGCAAATTGACTGCTTTTACTTATCGCAAACCTACTCGAAAATTCCGAAACAGTTGCTACGTGATAATTCAAATTTTCTTATAATATTTAAACAAGATGATGTGAACTTAAAGCATATCTATGATGAACATGTGAATTCTGATCTACCGTGGAATCAGTTTAAAGACATTTGTAAGACTGTTTGGAGTAACACTTATAATTTTCTACTTATTAACAAAGAGTCACCATTAAACAATGGAAGGTACAGACAGAATTTTGATATTTTTTTAAACTTTGAATGAAGGCTCATTCTTATAAATGAATTACATACATAAATGTTGTTAGTATTATTCCTTTCTTACCTGAATACAGTTGTTATTTATTGTAAGATGGAAAAAAATATTAAAATGGAATTAGTGAAGTCTGTCGACTCCATAAAGAATAAAATTAAACAAATGAAAAATCAGGAGCATTCAATGAACTTGTCACTTGATAAAATACTAAAACCTGTCACAGATCCTCTAAAAACTCTAGTTGATTCTAATAGATATGCAGAAAAATATAATAACATTGAAAATACAACTCTGAATAATTCTGAAGGAATGGAGTCCCATGAAAATAATACTAGCTCATCTTCAAAGATCAATGACTATTACGATCCAAAACCTAATTCTACACAATTCGTCGAACAAAATGCTAAAAAGGAATCGATGGATAATTTAGAAATGTCATTAGAGGGTGATGATATCTTTGGTATTTATGATGGTATTAGTATACCGTTTGGAATTAGAAGTGAAAATAAAACTTTATTAATGGGTAACTCAGCAGTATCTTTTTCTAAAATTGATAGTGTGAATAACGATAGTACCATTTTAATTAAAATCGGCGACAAGGCTTACAATTTAACGGCTGGTCTAAAAGAACTTTTACTCCGAAGAAAACCTGATTTAAAGTTAATATCGGGCGAAGATAAACTTGTCTATAAGGATATATTACATTATACAAATGCCCATAAAAGAGATTTTAATCCTAAAGGTCAAATAAGAGGTGACAAAGGCATAAAATATTGTAAAATAATCAAACCCCTATTTTCCGAATCGTCAAACCATGATAAACTTGCGCACGCTAAACTTGGAGGAAACTTACCAACGCTAAAAAAATACAAAAACAACACCGACTTGGTATATTGGGATGATCCTAACGAATTAGTCGAGAGATTGAAACTATTAGTAGCTTCAAGAGATGCTGGCAACACAAACCATGAAAATGAAATTTTATCGATAGTTGAAGAACTGAAAGAAGCTGGGATAATTAAAGAATAAATAGTCATAATAATATGCTTTGCATTCAGTATTATACATAAATTCAAGACAGTTGTACTGAATTCTGAACATGAGCAAAGCCGACGTGGTAAACGAAATTCATAAAAATGCAAGAGTAAACTTTCCACGAAGACATGTTATTATGAAAGATATAGACGACCTGTGGCAAGCAGATTTAATTGATATGCAATCAATTTCAAAAGAAAATAAAAATTACAGATTTATTCTTGCTGTTATTGATACTTTTTCGAAATATGCTTGGGCCTTTCCTCTGAAAAGTAAAACCAAAGATGATGTATGTAACTGTTTCAAAATTTTCCTAGCTATAGGACGTGTTCCTAAAAATCTGCAAACGGATAATGGAGCAGAATTTTATAATAATAAATTCCAAAAGCTTATGAAATCTTATCAAATTAACCACTATTCAACCTTCTCAACAAAAAAGGCTTCGATAGTTGAACGATTTATCAGAACTTTGAAATCTAAACTTTATAAGGGATTTAGTTTAAAAGGCAACTATAATTGGGTAGCTAATACCCTTAATGACGTTATTTATAAATATAATCACACTTACCATCGGACAATTGATGAAATCCCCGCTAACGTGGATAACATTAATAAAAAACGAATATTAGAAAGATACTTAAGGTTGGTAAAAAATGATAGTACAAGAAGCAAAATTAAAGTAGGTGATTATGTGCGTATCAGTAAGTACAAAGGAACATTTGAAAAAGGATATACCCCCAACTGGTCATCGGAAATATTTAAAATTCGTAAAATACAAAATACAACTCCTATCACCTACTTAATTGAAGATACAATCAGAGGTCAACCTATTTTAGGAGCATTTTATGGGCAAGAGCTTCAAAAGACAAAACATCATAATGTATATCTAGTCGAGAAAGTTCTGAGAAGAAAAGGAAACAGGGTTTTAGTAAAATGGTTAGGTTTGTCTTCTACTGAAAACAGTTGGATTGATAAATCGAATATATTAATTTAAATAAAAATAACATAACAAATAACTCAACAACAAAGTCGATGATGAAGCGTGTAAGTATTTATTATAGTGCTCGATTCAGATTCATTAGTCTTATGATGTGTATTGGAGAGAGTAGTCTTCTCAATTGGCTTATAAACAATTTACCATTTGAATTACACTTACCAGGATACAATTATTGTGGGCCTGGTACAAAATTAATTAAAAGGCTTACACATGGAGATAAAGGCATTAATCAATTAGACGAATATTGCAAAGAACACGATATTGCTTATCACAAATCATCAAACTTAAAGGATCGTCACAAAGCTGACTTAATTTTGTTAAAAAGGGCAAAAGAGCGAGCAGTTGCTTCGGATGCGAGTGTATGCGAAAAAATCATGGCACGTTTAGTAAGCAAGGCAATGTCTACAAAAATTAAAACCGGCTCTGGCCTAAAAAAAAACCACAAAGAGTGTTCTCGGAAAGTTACATCGGGAAAAGGGTTTAAAAATAAATTTAAAAATGTTATTAATAAAACTAAAAGACATATGAAAAAATTAAAACCAAAATGCAAAAAAGTGGCAATAGAATTAGCTATGGCCGCAGCTAGAGAATTAGCTGATGATTCATCCATTAAACTTCCTAGGGTTATTCCTATACCAAAAACTGGTGGGGTATTACCTTTGATTCCTATTTTTGCTGGATTATCAGCGGCGGGAGCGTTAGCAGGCGGTGCAGCTGGTATTGCCAAAACCATAAATGAATTCAAGTTAGCTAAAAAGCTCTTGGCTGAATCGAAGAGACACAATGAAAAAATGGAAGCTCTTTGCATTGGAAAAGGATTACACCTTAAACCGCATAAAAATGGGCTTGGAATTTTTGTATCAAATAAAAAAAACTAAGATATCGGCTACCCAAACGAGCCTTAACTAACTTTGACATTTTGAAGTATGGAAATAATATTCCTTATTTTCGAGGTGTATTTATGAGAGATGAGCTCCCTAAACAATCTTTTAAAAAAGAGTGTGGAGTGGTTAATTTAGATAGTTCAAAAAATCCAGGTTCTCATTGGGTAGCCTATGCTAAAAATAATGATTATATTGAATATTTTGATAGTTATGGAAATCTTAAACCTCCAAAGGAATTTATAAAATACTTAGGTGCTAAAGTAATAATAATTATAATAATAATATAATATAATTATGATAATATACAACGCGACCACCCTTATAATTGCGGACACCTATGTTTACATTTTTTAAATAATTTTTGGTGTAGTCAAGGAATAAAATAACAGGATCTTCTAAATGTATTCAGTCTGCAAGCATGTCTATAGCGGTAACCATCTCTGGAAATAAATCAGAATTGGATACGTTCTTTCAACCACCTTTGGATTTATCTGGTCAATATGAGTGTGGTTTGTTATACTTTTCAGTATTAAATTCAATACCAAATGCGCGTATTAATAACGACATTTTTCCTATGATCAGAATCGAATGTGATCTTGTACACGGTTCATATTCTAACGGGCTACCAACTCATATTATTCATGAATTTGTATCTAATACTGCTACAGGTCACCGAATCATAGAAATACCGCAAAACGTTATTTACTTTCCACTGAACAAAAATACTATTACATCAATATCTATTAAGATAGTTGATCAATTTGGTTTCTGTATTAAATTTAGAGAAGAACATAAAAATATTGAACTACGCCTACATTTAAGAAAAACAAAATGATATTATATTATAAAAACCCTGTAGTTAACAAAAAGCGCCCTATTTCTTGTACAACCACTAAGGTGCAAAGACGTAAGAAAAAAGTTATAAAGTTAACAAAAGCAAATAAAGATTTTCTTAAATCCCTAGGTTTTAAAGTATGAATATACTACAGATTACTGAATTACCGCACTTCGATACTTCGATTGAAAGTTATGAAGTCCATTCGTACAATCCCTACAACAACAGCTTTAGAGAAAACGATGAAATCAGAATTCCCATACACCAGCAAGACATATATGTGTTACCGTCAGCCAGCTCAATTTACGTCGAAGGACAAGCTAAGTTCTTGGGTAAAGATGGTAATCCTATTAAGAAAACTATTACGTTCAGTAACAACCCTGTTATGTTTTTGTTTCAAGATATCAGATACGAAATAAATGGTATAGAAATAGATCGCATTAAAAATTCTGGAATAACATCGACAATAAAGTCATACGTTTCACTGAATGAAGGAGAAAATAAAGTTGCTGCCTTGTGGGGTTGGAACATAGATGGATTTAAAAGCGATGGTAATTTTAGTGCTATTGTACCTCTTAATAAGATTTTAGGATTTGCAGAGGATTACAATAAAATTGTGATAAATTGTAAACATGAACTTATTCTGAATAGAAGTAACTCCAACTTAAACAGTCTTATAGTAACTGACGATGTTGCACATTTTCAAATAGATATACAAAAAGTGCAATGGCGGGTGCCGCATATAAAAGTATCAGATCGCGAACGACTGATACTTCTTAAACATTTAGAAAGAGACAAATCTATTCAGATAGCCTTTAGAAATTGGGATTTATACGAGTATCCTTTGCTTCCTAAAACTACAAAACATTGTTGGTCTGTTAAGACTGCTTCGCAATTAGAGAAACCTCGTTATGTCATTTTTTGCTTGCAAACCAATAGAAAAAATAATAAAATCAAAGACAGTTCTCTGTTCGATCACTGCGCGGTTACTAACTTAACTTTGTTTTTGAATTCACAATATTATCCTTACGAGCCTCTAAGCTTAAATTTTACCGAGAACAAATACAATATATTATATGAAATGTATGTGAAATTTCGTCAGTCGTATTACAACTGTCCTGCAGACCCGTTGCTTGACTTTATCGGTTTCAAGGAGAAGGCTCCTCTGTTTATCATAGACTGTTCAAGGCAAAACGATAGTTTGAAAACAGGTCCCGTAGATGTGCGATTGGAGATTGAATGTTCAGCACCAATACCAGATAACACAACTGGATATTGTTTAATTATTAACGACCGACTTGTGGAATATAAACCTTTGAGTAACATTGTGCGCAGGTTATCATGAATGCCATTGTAGATGTTCAAGGTTTTAAAACAGAAGCAAATGAATTCATAGTGAAAGAAATTGCAATATTGTGCGATAATAAAATACAGGTGCTTTTGATTAAACCACCTTTTCCATATCACGAATTGACAAAACAAGAAAGGAGGCAAGTAAATTGGATTGAGCGTAATAGAAAGATATATTGGAGTGAAGGATTTGTGACTTACTCAAATCATCAGAATTTGATTGTAGATATTTTAAGAGATAAAAGTGTTTACACCAAAGGTTTAGAAAAAGTGTTGTGGTTAAAAAATATTTCGAATAATAATAATATAAATAATTTAGAAGACAAAGGCTGCCCTAGTTTGTTAAATCTTTATGATCAATATTTATATTCTCAAGATTTGTATAATTGTATATATCATGAAAAAGTATGTGCTTTAAAAAATGTTCTGTGTTTAAAAAAATGGTGTTATGAGAATAAATGTTTTAAATAAAATGTTTTATTTTTTTTTGCTTCAAATCATTATGTCACTATAGTTACCATACTTACTCCCCCCCTCCCCTCCTAGAACATCTAATGAATGTATATATAATGCTAGCAACATAATACGATTTCATTATATTTTTATTAATATTTGTTTGAAGTACTTATTGCATGACGAAAATGTTAAAAGAAAACTACAATCCTCGTTATGACATGTATCATACGCAAAAAATGCGTTTACATTCATTTAATTATTATTGGGCAACAACTGACTCTCAGAAAAGGTTAGTGATGGAAATGGCTGACGCGGGATTATTTTATTGCGGTAATGGAATTAATGATAGAACTGTATGTTTCTCATGTGGAGGTGTTATTGAAGAATGGGAGATTTACGACGATCCTTGGATGCAACATGCTATAAACTTTCCTCATTGTTTTTATTTGACCGCTGTGAAAGGAAGGGATTATATCAATAAGTGCCAGAACCAGAAATATTAGCTACAATGCAAGATTCAATTAAATATACTTCTGAAGGCTTAATATTAGCCACAGTGCAAGATTCAGTGAAATTTACTTCTGAATGTAAAAAAGATGTAAAATATGATATTATGTACTTGATGACCTACATCAGACACCCACTCGGACCGGTAAAAATAATTGAAAATCCTGTATCAAGCGCTCCACTGTGAATAAAACACACAATACGAAAAAATGAAATGAAATGAAGTATTATGAACTATATCGCAGATCTGTGAATAAAACACACAATACGAAAAAATGAAATGAAATGAAGTATTATGAACTATATCGCAGATCTGTGAAAAAAACACACAATACGAAAAAATCAAATGAAATGAAGTATTATGAACTATATCGCAGATCACGATAGGTATAATTGGGGCTTCTGCATCGCACAGCTCGAGCGCACGCGAGAGCAAGTGATGCAGAACCCCCAATTATACCCTACTATCATAGTTTATCTGTTGCCTAATCTCGTGAACAAAAACCTCTGTGTTGTTATTATCCGCCGACACGTCATCCTCATCAAAATTTTCTGCGATTTCCAAAAACAATGACTGACCACGGGGTACTTGGTAGACTCTATTGTTTCCATTAATGTGTTTTAATACGTACCCATCATTTTCCAAAATAGCGGTTATTTTAAAGGGGCCTTTGTATTTACGGTCTAGTTTCGTTTGGTGTCTTTCTTCGCATTTATCAAAGACAGAGTCACCTACTGAAAAAGGTTTAACTTTGCCCTTGTTAAATCGACCTGTGTCATATTGAGCCAGCTTTTTATACTAGCAGAAGTATCGGATCGTATGGTTTCTAGGTTTAACCTATCTTTATTAGGATTATTAGTAGATCTCTTGATATCCGTAATGAACTGCCCTTAATACCAAACATTAATTCCAAGGGCGTGAACCCTGTTACTCTACAACGAGTACTATTGAGAGTTAATTGGATGTCGCCTACATGATCTTGCCATAAGCTGTCCGAATATGTTTCAACTATAGTGAGCATACGCTGGGCCTGACCATTTGCCCTACTGGAACCAGTGGATTATGATATGATTATCTTTACAAAAATTCTTAAATTCAGCATTGTCGTATATTAACTATTCTTTTAGGAGCGCCAAACAAGTTCATTGCATTTTAAGTGATTTAATAGCATCAGATGCATTTGGATTAAGGTATGCTCTAACCAGACGAATTTTGTAAAACCATCAATAATCACGGAACAATACTCCTTACGCTCGCTTTTTCGGCTGAGTTTGCCAGTTAAATCCAAATGAATTGTATGCCATGGAATGGGCAATTTAGGGATTGGATATAGATGGTCCTGCTGGGCACCCGACGGACCTTTGGAAACCTTACAAACGACGCACGAATCTACCTTTTTTTTTAAGTTTGAACATTTTTTGGAACCAATAAGGATCGTATAATTTATTGAGCGGTTTTTTTTCATAACCTTGGTGTTTTATTTAGCTGTGTCCATGATTAATCATTGATCAGGTTAAAGAGTGTGGCAATATTGGTAACCATTTAGTGGTTTTATTACGTTAGATTTTACGATAAAGTATGCCCTGTCTAATATCGTATGTGTGTGATATTTCAGACGCGCAAGTAATTCGAACGGAATTTGGAAATAATGTCTGATATTTCAGAATCACGTTGTTCTATTAGATAACCAACACCTCTCCAGTTCAGCCAAATTTACAATTTTAGCTGGTTTATGAGTAAAAGATGAGTCAGCATGATTACGTGAAAGAAAGACTGCATGTGCTATATTTTTTCCCTCTTTATAAATTATATCAAAGTCATACGACTGCAAAATTGCCCACCACCTGTGTACTCTAGGTATAATGTTCTTTTTGGAATGGGAGGCCTTTAAGGCGTTACAGTCCGTAAAAACCGTAAATTTATGCCTATACAGGTAATGTCGAAAATGTTCCACAGATTTAACTATGGCTAATGTTTCCAATTCATACGAATGATAACGACTTTCAGCACTTGTGGTTTTCTGACTAAAATAAGCGACAACATGGGGTAGACTTTTTTTTTTTTTTTAAGTTTAGCCCCATATCCTTCACTTTTTGCATCAGTGTGGAGTTCGATGGGTAAAGGGTCTAATTTTTTTTTTTTTATTGTCAGAAATGACATATTTTACTATTTTCTGATGTACGTCATTATGTTCACAGGTCCAATTAATAGTAACCTTTTTGACCGCGGTTAGAGGATACAAAGGTTTCATCAATTTTGAGAATATGTGGCCAGGCCTGTAAATTTATGAACCTGAGTAGCAGTGCTTGGAGGAGGGATATTTTTTAGGGCTTCAACCTTATGAGGACCTGATCCAACCTCTCCAGAGGATATTACGATACCCAGATATTAAATTTTCGTCTTCATAAATGAACATTTTTTAAAGTTACCCTTCTTGAACGGTCTCTGATTCAGGAGGTTTAAGGCCGTATTTATAGCCCTTCGAAAAACCTGTGGAGCGTTTCGTAACACAAACGGCATTGGTTAGGTACTCAAATTGACCCGAAGGTATAATAAAAGCAGTTTTCTATAGACTCCTTATGGACGCAAATTAGTGAAATTCAGTGGCCATATCCAAATTAGAGAAGAAACAGGCCCCATGTAACTTATCGATTTGATCACTAATTAGTGGTAAACGATAGCTGTCTGGTCGAGTATTGCTATTCAGTTCCCAGTAATCAACACACATACGATCGCTACCGTCCCCTTTTTTTAAATTAATTTTATGGGGCTTGCGAAAGGCGAAGAACTTTCTCAAATTATGTTAGCATCTAGTAATTCTTGAACCTTGTTATTAACGATTCCTAACTTGGTGTAAACTTGTGTTGTCTTGTGTTCTTAAATAGCCTGTAAAGTCGCCTATGTATAGTTTTATTTGGGTTTATGAGACCAATTTTTAGCTCCCCGGTTTCAATACTCGTAGTGAGAACATTTTGTATAAAATATGAGGAATATTTATTTGGAGTGAGCAATTAACGTTATTAGAACCGATCGAATTGCAATTTCTCCGAAATGGTGTTGACGGACGGGGCATTTTCGTGTACGATTCAGACGTACCTGGTTCTTCAATTCTTCTCTTTAATGAGAAGCTGTGCAGTATGCGGAAGAGTTGATTCTTATCGTTTATAACGACAGAATTGAGTTTAGGCCAAATTTTGTCATCGCACTGTGACAGGATAGATATGCCAAAACCGGTTAATACATTTTCCGGTAAATTCGCATTCCTGCCTCGACTTATTAAGAACCTTATTAATTTGAATTTTGATAATTAAATCAAAATAATCCTTCATTGTCATGGATTTGTAAAATTTAAAGATCAGCATTTCCTTAACAACAACCCATGAAATATTATCTGGCTTGATTTTAACGCACACCATTGATCATGTCGGTTTCAGGTGCATCAAGATCGAAAGGAACCAGCATTGACTGCGTACTGGGTGTCATGTAGCTAGGTGTCATACTATCTGCTATTTTTTTTTTTTTTTAATAATTAATAATTGAAAATTACATTTGTTCCTGTATTAAATTACTGGCAGTCCCAGATAAAGGTGGGAGTGGGTCTGATCCCGCTTCTGATGAAGGCACAGGATCAGATATATTGTTAAATAAAAGAGGTTCTTTAAATAATAAGAATTAAGATTTTCTTATAAATTATTTAATCAATTAATTTTACACGAAACTACACTTAATCAGTTTCAAGACACAAATAGCTATGACACCCAGTAATAGCTTAGTTTACACAAAATAGTAACAATGTACAGAGAGGCAGAGTAACAATAATTGAAAGCAATACAACCTGTGCACCGGGCAACGCCTGAAGGTAGAATGCCATTTCAATTGGTCGTCGCGACGCCCCCGCAAGGGGGCGTGGCGAGCGGGCGTTGTGGCTGTCTGTGTTTAGTTACGCGACGTGCCTATATTAACCTAGAACACGCCGCGCAACAGATGTATGTGTACATCTGTAGAGTCTTATTATTTCGAGTGAGCTGCGTGTTACCTGGGTGCGGCTCACTCGAGGCGTCAATCCGGTGGATGGGGTCAGTCGTCCGCTACCAGGTCGCGGGGCAGGGGTCTCGCGTCAGGTGGGCGCGCGTGCAATGGCGCTATCTGCCTGACATGGGGCCAGGCAGAGGCGTCGGCACGCGCGAACATCACCGTCGCGAGTCGCCTCACAAACTCATCCAGGCTCTCGATCCCGAGATCCCGATGTAGGACATCGTTCCTCACGAAACGAGGAGCGGCTACGATGGTCCGCAACGCATGGTTTTGTTGCGTGCGGAGCTGCTTCTTGCTCGACTCGCTCGTGAGGGCGAACCAAGCGGGCGCGGCGTACGTCAAGACTGGGCGTATGTACATCTTGTACACGCTCAGCTTGACGCGCGCCGGGATTCGGGATTGGAGCACTGGTCTGAGCAGGTGACGGGCGACCCCGCCCTGCGCGGCGACCTTGCGGACGTGTGGCCCCATCGTGAGGCGGCGGTCGATGGTCACACCCAAGTACTTGACCTGGGGCGACCAATCGACGGCGGCTCCTTGTAGCTTCAAGGGTGGTGGGAGGGGCGCATACCCAGTGAGCAGCGCCTGCGTCTTACCCACGTTAACCGAGAGCCGCCATTTTGACAGCCACTCGGGGAGCAGGTCGAGGGCGCGCTGCATTTTGACCGCCGCGTACTTCGCATTTAGCGAGGTAGTAATGTACGCGGCGTCGTCGGCATACAGCGCGAGCGTCGCCTCGGGAGTGGTGGGGATGTCGTCGGTGTAACGTGAGTAACACGCCGGCGAGATGCAGCTGCCCTGAGGCACGCCAGCCATCACCGGGCGGGCGCTGGATAGCGCCCCTTCGACCACCACCTTGAAGGTCCTGTGGGACAGAAAAGAGGAGACCACCTTTACAACGCGACGGGGCGCGTCGGACGTGGCCAACTTGTGTATGAGGCCCTCGTGCCATACACGGTCGAAGGCCTTCTCCATGTCAAGGAATACTGCCACCGAGTACTCCTTCTTCTCTAGCGCAGAAGTCAGTAGGTGCAGTACCCTTGACAACTGAAGCGTCGTGCTATGCTCCGCCCTGAACCCGAATTGCTCTGGGCGCGGCGCGATGTGAGGTTGGAGGTGTCGCAGCAGGAGTGCTTCAAACACCTTGGAGACTGTCGGCAGCAGCGTTATAGGCCGATAGCTCTCCGGCTTCGCTGTATTCTTCCCCGCCTTGGGCAGCATTATGACGCGCCCCTCCTTCCACGGGGTGGGAAAGACCCCCGTGCGCAGTATCGCCGTGTACAGGCGCGCCAGTGCCGCTACCGTACGGAACGGCAAGTGGCGCAGCGCTGCGTTGGTGATACCGTCAGCACCGGGGGCCTTCCTGGGCTTCGTCCTTAGGATGGCGCGTCTAACTGCGCCCGGCGAGAAGAATACAGGGTCCTCCTCGGGAGCTATCGGCGATGCGAAGTAGTCTCCTAGGTGTTTCTCGACTGCTGCGACATGCTCGATGTCGGCGGTCGGGTTAGGGCGGAACTGACGCTCCAGGTGCTCGGCGAAGACCTCCGCCCGGTCCTCCGCTACATACTTGAGCGCCCCGTCGCTGTTGAGCAGAGGGCGCACCGGGGCTGGGGTCTTCGATAGCTGGCGGCACAGTTTGTGTACAGACGGCCAACTATCAATAGTGGCGTCTATTCTCTCCTCCCAGCCCGCGGCGGTATGGGCCGTAAGCTCGGCCTTTACCTTCTCCGCGAGACGGTTCAATTTGGCCCTCAGGGTGGGGCATCTATGTTGTTGCCACTGCTTGCGAAGACGCCTCTTCGCGGCGATGAGTGCTGTCAGACGCGCCGGCAAGGGGGGCAATGGTCCTCCCCCCTGCGGCAGCGTCGTCGTCGCCGCTTCCAAGGCGCTCTGTATGCAAGCAGTGACGTCATCCGCCGCTTGCTCTACGTCCGCGGAGGAAACAATAGGCCGAGCTGGCGTGGTGGTCTCCATCTTCTCTGTGAAGGCATCCCAGTCAATACGTCGACGTGGCGCTAAAGGTTTCAGTCGGGTCGGCATGCCCGATAGGACGACGAGTACAGGTTGGTGGTCCGACTGTAACTCGTCGTCGATCACTTGCTGAGTGATCTGGCAGTGTAGCCCTCTGTGTACTGCGATGTCCAGCACATCAGGCATGTACCTCACTACGTCTGGGTAGTGGGTAGGCGTCTCGGGGCCGGACACCGAGTACCCGAAGGCTTCCGCGTCCGCGAAGAGCCGTCTCCCCTCGGTGTTCGCCCGCATAGAGTTCCACGCCGGGTGCTTGCAATTAAGGTCGCCGGCAAGGATGACTGCGTTGTCGCTATGCGTGCCAATTAGCGCCCGCATCTCAGCCATAACAAGGCGGGACGCGGGCGGCTTGTAGCACGCATAGATGCTGATGTCCTCGCCGGCAACGTGTAGTTGCACACCCAGCGCGTAAAAACTGCTGAGCGACGGCAAGGGGAGCTCCTGGTGGACGACTCTCCGCCTCACAAGTACCGCCAGACCACGGTATCGGGCATCCAGAGCCGACCTCTCATCCTTCCGGTAGACATGGTAACCCGGGAACCTGGCCCTGTCTTCGGCTCCCAGGTGCGTCTCGCTGATTAGCGCCACGTCGATGTCTTGATCCCGAAGGAGATGGCGGAGGGGGGCGACCTTATCCCTAAGGCCGCGGGCATTCCAGTGTACGATCCTTAACGGTCTAGCCATCACAAAGTGACAGCAATGTGGCCAGACCGTCAAGGATGACCGCCTCTATGTCTCGGCCCTGCCTTATGGCTCTGATGAGATCCATCAAGAGCTTTATCGCGCAGGTTGTGAACTCACGGTTATGTTGCGCGCTATTTGGCGCGATAGGGGCGACGCCATGCGTCACCGCTGGGAAGTTTTCCCTCGCGGCAATGCCATTTCGCCGCCGTGCGGACTCTTTTATACGGTAGTATTGTAGGTGGGGCAACGACGTAGCGCGCTACGACGTAGCGATCACTAACTCCGCCCAGCAGCGAGGAGGTGGGAGAATGTCGTAGCGCGCTACGGCGCCATAGTGCGCCATAGCCCGATGCACGTGTTGTTTACAATGTGACGCCGACATATATATTGGTAGAATATAGCTGCGTTTTCAGAATTGTATTTAATCTGTGTTGAAATTGTTGTGTTAATTTTTGTTTAGTTAGTGTATCTGTCGTGATTGTGTGTAGCCTAAGAATTTATAACTATCTTGTTCCTATAAGGGTTCTATATGTTCCCCCGTTCCTAGTGTATTGGTGTTGGTAATTCTGTCCTGCTCTAATTGAATTTATTTTACATTTATCTATACCGAATTCCACTTTAATATTGTGGCGTCACGTATTGTGAAATTTGTGAACGCACATTAGTATACGTGGCGTCGCCTGTATTATGTTTAGTTAATTATAAGTAGTCAGGAACGCACCCTTGTAAGTGGCAACACAAAGCCACGATGCGGGGCGTTACCGATGTAACGTAGCGTCCCTGACCAGTTGGCTTGTAAACCCTCGCGGGACAGACTAGATATTATGTCATTAGTTTATTTTGTCCATTCTAGTTTAGTTATAAGTACTAATAGTGTACCTAACATATGACTAATACGTGTGATGATTATTATTATTTTTATTATTTACTAGAAGTTGAAGTTTCTCTTCTGCTCTCTAACTACGCTTCACCTCCAATATCGTAAAAGGAGACAGGTGAAATACCTTACACCTTTGTCCCTAAAGTGGTGACCCCGACGTGATCTACGATTGCGCCAACCTGAGGTGAACAGCAGCAAGCTACGAGTTGAACTCGTACCGCGTCTGAGCTGGCCATACAATGAAGAGGAACCCGACCACGCCCTGGATACTCTGCTGCTAATAACTCATCGGAACCTGCGGACTGCGATACTTCGGCTCATCGTATTCGCACAGTTCCTGTTTTTCGTCCGTTTACCAGTGGTATAGTGTTCTAAAATTGTTTTTAAGTTCAAGTGCTACAAACATTTAGTGATCACATCAAAACCAAGTTTTATTTTTGTGCGTATTCTATTTTTAGACATTTCGAGAGGTCGACCCGACTCAGGTAGTCAGACGTGCCACTGCAAAATTCGTTGAAATTCGTGTCGAGCACGTTGCACGCCCTCTGTCGCTATCCGGTGACAACATTTGACACTCCTCGAACGATAGCTGTCACTACTGACAATGTCAACTGTCATCTGTCATAAACGTTCCAGTTCACGCAAGTATTGCTCATGTTAATATCTTGAACATTTCTCTGTTTCGCGTTTACATTGTTGTTCGTCGAACATTTGGCGTTTACTTTTGTTTACTTATTAAGTAGTTTTTCTTTACTCGTCTAATATATTTGTGTTACAAACTTTAATCTATTCTATTTTTAGAATGTTTTTTTGATTATCTTGTCAATTAATAACAATATTTTTAGCTTATTGTTTTTGTTTATGATTGTGTGATTGTATTTTTTGTGTATTGTGTTGTAATATAAATTTAAAAAAAATGTAAACCATGTTTGTTTCGCTGTCCACCCACGGTTAAGGATAACGGCTGCACATTTTGGTTCGGTGTTCTGCGTATTCGTTTATTCCTCATTCTTTTAACCAATCTACGTCCCAAAAGCTGATTGACATGGCTGACGAACTTCAAGCACGCTTAGCAGCGCTTGAAGCTGAAGCCGTAGCTCTACGCGCCTTGCAAGTGCAGCCTAAGCCTCATTTCACCACTGCTGGGGCAGTTTCTGTCAAGCTGCCAACCTTATGGACTGATAGGATAGCGGTTTGGTTTGCTCAAGCTGAAGCACAATTTCTTCTGGCTGGCATTTCAGCGGATGCCACCAAATATAGTCATATTCTTAGTCAAATCGATCACAAACCAGCCGGTGAAATTGAGGACATTGTCACCAACCCATCTGCTGAAGGCAAGTACCAGAAATTGAAAGAAACTCTATTTAAACGCTTTTCAATATCTGCAGAGCAGCGAGTTAAACGATTTCTTGGCGACGAAGAACTTGGAGACAGAAAACCGTCACAGTTCCTCCGTCACTTACGGTCACTCGCAGGCAATACACTGACTGATGATAACATCTTGCGTCAGTTATGGCTTCGCCGCTTGCCACAGCACGCGCAAAGCATCCTTGCGGCCCAGGTTGATCTTGACCTTGACAGGATAGCGGACATCGCCGACAAAATTGCCGAGATTCAACCAGGACCTGCAAACATCTACGAATCAGCAGCTACACCTTCGTCCTCCCTATTGGTAGAACGAATTGAGGAGCTGAGCCGAAAAATGGAATTTTTAACGTCCGAACGATCCCGGTCTCGTAATAACTCCAGATCACGAAGCACAAGCAGACGCAGAACCAATGATGGCCTGGCTGATAAATACTGCTGGTACCACAAACTGTACGGCTCCAAGGCTAAAAAGTGCATTTCTCCTTGTAACTGGAAGTCGGAAAACCCGACAAGCAATCAGTAGTGGCGGCAACTGATTGCGACAGCTCACAGTACGCTCCCAGCCGCCGTCTTTTCATAACTGATCAGGACACCAAACGTCAATTTTTTATTGACACCGGATCGGACTTATGTTGCTATCCTCGCTATTCGCTGGCTTACTGATCGAAGGAAGCCCTCTGACTATGAACTCTGCGGCGCTAACGGTAGTAGAATTAAAACATACGGGACGGTGACCTTGACGCTCAACTTCCGACTCCGTCGCCAATTCGTATGGACTTTCGTCGTTGCGGATGTCAACAGCGCAATCATTGGTGCGGATTTTCTGGCACACTACCATTTGCTGCCAGACTGCCGTACCAAGCGTTTGATTGACAACATTACGAGCCTATCAACCGTTGGCTCCACCGCCACATCAGACCAACCGAGTGTCAAGGCCGTTGCCCCGGCGAATTCTGCTTCTGCACAAGTGCTCGCAGAGTTCCCAGAAATCACTCGTCCTCCTGGCTTACCCAGAATAATAAAACATGACACCGTACATTTTATTAAAACAACGGATGGGCCTCCTATTTCTTGCCATCCTCGCCGTCTGGCCCCTCAAAAATTGACATCTGCCAAAAAGGAATTTGAGGACATGGTCCATTCTGGCCCAGCACGACCTTCCAAGAGCGCCTGGTCGTCTCCCTTGCACATGGCCTCGAAAAAGGACAACACTTGGCGTCCCTGCGGTGACTACCGCGCACTTAACGCCCGAACTGTACCGGATAGATACCCTGTCCGGCACATCAACGATTTCGCCCACAACCTTACTGGTTCTAGGATTTTTAGCACCATCGACCTTGTAAAAGCATATCATCAAAATAATACCTGTATCTGAAGAGGACGTCCCTGAGACAGCCATCGTTACACCGTTTGGCCCCTTCGAATTTCCTTTCATGACCTTCGGTCTCCGCAATTCTGGGTAAACATTCCAGCGGTTTATCGACGAGGTCACACGAGGTCTCGAGTTCTGCTTTGCGTACGTGGATGACATTCTTGTCTATTCAGCTGATGAGGCTCTTCACTGCGAGCATCTACGTATTCTCTTCAGACGCCTGCGAGACTATGGAGTCGTAAGTAACCCCTCCAACTCCAAGTGCGTCCTTGGTGCACAAGAAGTGACATTTTTAGGCTACCACATCAGCCCCGAGGGAACTTATCCTCCTAGAGATCGTGTCCAAACCATCTTAGACTTTCCCCCTCCTAAAACAGTCCATGCGTCAAGGCGTGCGTCGTTTTCTCGGCATGCTAAACTATTATCGCCAATTCGTGCCCCGCGCTGCATTGTTCCAGGCTCCACTTATAAAATCTGTGGTTGAAACCAAAGGCAAGGGTGCCAAACCATTTATATGGACACCTTTACTTTTGGAACAATTCGGTATGTAAGGTAAAAATTAACCTATGCTGATTCCAAAACCATTTCGAGATTTTAGGTTTGTAAGCCTTATTTTTCTATTTTTAGGTCTCAAAATTTTAAGATCGTAATTTATTTTTACAATAATTCTTAATATCACTTGACTTTTACTTGACCTCTAAATGACATCATAAATTACCCTGTATAGGAAACTTTCAGTGCTGTTTACTTTCGTTGAGCGTACCGTGCCTTGATTTTTTGAGTAGTTACCTAATTCTTTTCCCGATAACCCTTGTTTTCCCTTCGGACTTCGATACTTACTGCTACATTGACCATTTGCTTGTTCAAAATTCAAAATTCAAAATTCAAAAGTCATTTATTCAAATTAGGCTGAGAATCAGCACTTTTCGAACGTCAAAGTTACATAAGACAGTCCCACAAAACGCCCACCCTTCACCACTTCCTAGTGCTTTCGCTGGGAAGAAGAAGTGGCGCAACAAACTCCCCAGCAGCACAGCTGTCTGTTCAATTAGGAAAAATAAAATGATTCTATACAATAGTACTTATGCAAAATAATTTACATAACACAACACAAAACATTAAATTATAAATTATCAGCCATATGACAGCTAGCACACGCCAATATACCAACCAAAAACATCGAGATCTATACTCAAGCAGAAATAAAAATAACTAAACGTAAAGAATATCTAAAAAGAAAATAAAGCCTCCAGGCATAAAGGGCGTGCCCGCTTACATATAGCTGTAACTAGAAGTTATAATTGATAAACTAGGACCATCGAGGTAAAATAAATAAACAGTTAATTACTAATAACAATAACAAAACCATGATCAGCAAGACGACCAGTCACCACAAGCAGCACCCGTTCTCGAGCTTAACGCAAAGATCAGCCATTACCCCCCTCGCCATATTTGAGGGAAGGAGGCAACCCGACCCCCGACGCTACCGCAAGCAGTGACATCTAAGGGAGCATGACGAACTTGCTGCCAGTTTTTCAGGAAAAAAAATAAAAAATATGATCAGTTTGTCGAGGTCGCTAGCTAACCACATATTGCGATACAACTCATGAAAATCATTCTACTGAGTAGTTAATGTCAACAAAAAATTAATAAAATTAAAATAAATTGACATATAAAGTCAAATAAAATGAACAATTTACCTAAGCTTATATAACCTGTCAGTAGGTAGGCTAATTCTGGAGAAAGAACATAAACATTGTCTTGAGCCAATCACAGCGACCAACTATTCTTATCATTTAAGTAGTCGTTGATAGAATAGTATGCCTTTGAACAAAGGTTGGATTTTACTTTAGTTTTAAACGCATTAAAAGGCAAATCTAGCAAAGAAGAGGGTAGCTTGTTGTAAAAGGTTATACCAAGCCCAACAAATGAGTTATGAACCTTATGTAGCCGGTGAAAGGGAGCTCGTAGTTTGTCCTTGTTTCTTGTGTTAACATTGTGAATGTCACTGTTTTTAGTGTACAAGTGTATATTTTGCCTAATATATAGAATGTTGGCGAAAATGAATTGTGATGCAACAGTGAGGATACCAATATCTTTAAAAAAATCTCTCAGAGAAGTTCTGGCACCCAGCTGGTAAATTGCTCGAACAGCTCGTTTTTGAAGGACAAATATATTTTGAATATCGGCAGCTTTGCCCCACAGCAGAATACCGTAGGACATAACGCTATGGAAATAACTAAAATAGACTAACCGAGCTGTATCAACGTCAGTGTATTGTCTTACTTTCCTGACGGCGTAGGCGGCCGAACTGAGCCTTCCCGCTAGGCTAGATATATGATGCCCCCACTGAAGTTTGGCATCTACTGTTATGCCCAGAAACACTGCCGAGTTTACGGTTTCAAGCACCTCTGTATCTAAGACGATGTTGGGTCCTAGATTTCTAACATTTGGAAGGGCAAACTTTACACATTTCGTTTTCTTGGCATTGAGAACTAGGTTATTTGTCGTAAACCAACCCGTAACCATTGAGAGTGCACTGTTTACATCGTCAAAATCTTGTCTGTTCCTGTCTACTTTAAAAATAAGAGAAGTATCATCTGCAAACAGTACAACTTCACAGATACCCTTTACATAGAATGGTAAGTCATTGATATACACTAAGAACAAGAATGGACCCAGTATTGAGCCTTGAGGTACACCTAACTGAACTGGTAGCCCGGACGATTTCACACCATCAACATCTACACATTGGGACCTATTATGTAAATAAGAATTTATAACGTTAAGAGCTTCGTTTTGCACACCGTAATGTCGCAGTTTACGCAAAAGCGTGTCATGGTGCACGCAGTCAAAGGCTTTGGAGAGATCACAGAAAACCCCAATAGCATTTTGCGAGTTCTCCCATGCGTTAAATATGTGTTTCAGCAAAGCAACACCCGCATCTGTAGTGGAGCGACCCTTTGTAAAGCCATATTGTTCATTATGAAGGAGGCTATTTAAATTAAAATGTCTTAGCAACTGCTTGAGTATTAACTTTTCAAATATTTTGCTAAATGCTGGTAATATAGAAATAGGCCTGAAATTGCCAACGTCATTTTTATTACCTGATTTAAATAATGGTATGACTTTACTATTCTTCATGAGGTCAGGAAAAGTTCCTAAATCAACACATTTATTAAAAGTAACAGCTAGATAGGGGGCTACGATGTCTATTATATTACTTAAAAGTTTAATGGAGATGCCCCAGTAATCACCAGTGTTTTTAGACTTGAGTGTGTTATAAGGAACTGCTTGCCTACCCTTTGGATTTGTTTTAAATATGGACCTCAGTACACAAACAATTTGTTTTGGCTATTTCTTGTGGTGTTTTTACATGACGGTATGAAGCATTTAGCACAAGTAGTCTTTGATCGATTAATAAGCTTTATCTTTACAATAAGGTACGGATACTGTAAAAATACACAACAATACAGTGGACTGCGCATTCACTTGACATCTAGAAATGAATAAAATGTACTGTGTTGAGCAATAAATACTTGAATTTGAATTTTGAATTTGAAATAAAAATCGCTCTGTTATGACAAATTAATATTAACTGTCCAATTTGACATTTTGACTTTACTGAATTTTCAAGTTTAGTTTTAATTATATGTATTAAACGTGGCAAAGATCATAAGCTATTCAGCCTACTTTATGACGTCAGCACGAACAAAACTTTTAAAAAATATAAAAAAATAACTACAGCTTGGAAAAACAAAAAGTTGAAATTATATATTTCAAATACTCATATCTATAAAATAAAAATATTAAAAATATACTTTACATAGTACCGAATTTAAAGCCTGCAAAGAGAGTCTAGCTAATGCCACTCTTCTGCAATATCCGGTCAGCGGCGCGCCTCTCGGTCTGCTTACTGACGCATCCAACGTCCACATTGGGTCCTGTCTCCAACAACTCGTTTACGACAAGTGGGTCCCTCTTGCCTTCTTTAGCAAGAAACTGACAGATCAGCAAACACAGTGGCCGGCTTATTATCGCGAGTTACTGGCGGTGTACGAAAGCGTACAACACTTTCGCCACATTCTCGAGGTCCAACACGTGACTATTTTCACGGATCATAAACCGCTTCTCTACGCCTTTATACAGCGCCGTGAAAAACTCCCCCCTGCTCAGTTAAACCAACTGTCTTTTATCAGTCAGTTCACAACTGACATAAAATACATTAGAGGAGAGGACAATGTCGTCGCCGACGCTATGTCACGTGTCGACGCTATCGCATTTGACCAGGACTACGAAGCCCTCGCCGAATCACAAAAGTCCGATTCAGAGCTATCTTTCCTGCGTACTCAAGGGTCAAGCCTGCAATTGACCAATGTTAATATTCCAGGAACTAACATCTCTACCACCTGTGACGTGTCCACGGACAAGCCTCGTCCCTATCTTACCCCTCCCTTTCGAAGTGAAGCTTTTAACAAGGTTCACAACCTCAGTCATCCTGGTGCACGAGCTAGCACCCGCTTAGTAACTGAACGCTACGTTTGACCTTCTGTCAACAGGGATTGCAAAGAGTGGGCACGAACTTGCGAGGCGTGACAACGCGCCAAAGTATCGCGTCATAATTTTTCCCCAATCGGTAATTTCGAACTACCATCTGGTCGATTCTAACATGTCCATATTGACATCATCGGCCCCCTGCCGATTTGCAGCGACTACCGATATTGTTTGACAGCTATTGATAGAACGACTAGGTGGCCTGAGGTCTGGCCAATGCGGACTATCACTGCGTTGGAACAGAAACCTTTAAACGAGAATGGGTTGCCCGTTTCGGTGTACCGTTAGTCATTACGACAGACCAAGGCACTCAGTTTGAGTCTGATCTGTTCCGCCGAATGACGATACACTTCGCCACTAAGCGAATTAGAACAACGGCATATTATCATCCCTGCGCCACCAGGCGCGGATCCAGCCCTCAAAAAAGGTTGTGGGCACAGCCACCCGAAAATCGGCCAAGTGCGAGTCTGAGTATGAACTCGCTCATGATCGATATATTGCATTACTACAAAAGCGATGCTTACAAAAAACTTTTTCACAAAAAATAAAACCGACTTCGAAAAAAAACACTACAAAGTGAAAAATAACTTTGATTTCGGAAGTCGGTGTCTTTGGGGTTTTATTTTCGTTTTTTTGCCACCGACTTCCGAAATCAAAGTTATTTTTCACTTTGTAGTGTTTTTTTTCGAAGTCGGTTTTATTTTTTGTGAAAAAGTTTTTATTTTTCACTTTTTAGTTGTGGTACCTACACAAAACCCCCACAAAATTTTTAATACCCATTACCTGCTATGTAAAATACAGTGACAGGAACTATTAGAATATCGTCCACATATACTAGATGGGAAAAATACGTATTATTGAAGCTAACTCAAAAACCCCTCATCAGATCTTGACCAAATTTATATGGGACCATTTCTAAAGTATGCCCTACCAAACAAAAAAAGAATCATCAAAATCAATTCATAATTGGCGGAGTAATCGCGTAACAAACATACAAAAAAAAAAAAACATACAACCGAATTGAGAACCTCCTCCTTTTTGAAGTCGGTTGAAAATATATGACGCCCTCACCAAGATTTTGTATAGTGTATAGTCCCACATGAGCAAAGGCGTGGGGGACACTAGTAAATTAATAGACCTGTAAAATATTAGTTTGTTCGCTCACGAAAATTACAAAAGTGTGTGCTTGACTGCTTGTTTGCACATCACAGTGTCACATTTAGACTCACTCACCATTTGTAAAAAATTGTAACAAAGATGTTCCACGATTTTCGCTAATGCGATGTCTGTTAAGTGTTAACCGTAATTCTTTTGTGCCGTCTGAGCTATCTCCTTCTTCACATTGCAGCATTTCCTAAGCGTCGCAAAAAGCGTAAGAAATCTTCCTTAATAACACCATCATTATAATATCTGAACGATAGACTTATCTGTTCGGTATGAGAAATATCTGTAGTCTCGTCAAAAAGAATAGCGAAAAACTTAGCTTTTGTCACGTTTTGTAAAATAGTTTCCTGGATCTTTTCTTTACAAATGTCTATAAGTTCGTTTTGTACAGTTTTGCTTATGTAAGTCGCTGTAGAACTTGTTGATGAGAAATAGCGTTCGAGAACTGAGTCACCTGTATCTATTCTAAATTTCAACAGAGCTCGGAAATTTCCTTCTGAAGAGGAGACGACACCGTCACTAGGATCGGTGTTAGTACTAAAAATCTGGCCATCGTCTCTGTGGCCGCGTAATGGAATATTTTGACGACCACACAATATTATAGTTTTTAAAATTGGTCGTAAACGATCTCTGTTTTCTGCCACTTGAGCCATTCTTTGAGTAGAAATCTGGTTAGCTATATCAACCTCAGGTTTATAATAATACCCCAAAAAGTTCTTCCCACTTTCAACAGCCATCTTA
The DNA here is from genome assembly GCA_963853775.1 of Xanthia togata. Classification (NCBI taxonomy): domain Eukaryota; kingdom Metazoa; phylum Arthropoda; class Insecta; order Lepidoptera; family Noctuidae; genus Xanthia; species Xanthia togata. The sequence continues at coordinate 408,984 of OY970802.1, read as the reverse complement.
TGGTAATGATTACGTTAATGTTGCAGTAATAACCCGCCTTCGCCTAGTAAGTTGTTAAAGGCTTTCAATTGTACTTTCACAAGACGTCCAGGGTTCAATCTAACGAAGTCAGTGGCAGATGGAGTGATAAAGAAGTCACAATATTTGTAATAAAGTCACTGATCTTTATGTGAAAGCACATAAGCCAATGAAAGATGTGATCTTTGGACATGTTTTTTGTAAGTTTTTCCGCGTTTTTGCAAAACTTGGTGCGGAAAATCATACACTCGAGAGCAATGAATCCGGATCACTTAAAGAATCCTAAAAATCTCGGAAACTAAAAATGCTAGGTTAATGCAATAAATTGTATTTAATAGACAATGTAATACTCCTTAAATGAAGGTATTAAAACTTCTTAGTTATTGTAAAGTTATATCATAAAAAAAACAAATTTGAAAAAGGGCTACTTTCGAAGATGGAACTACGAAATTACAGCATTTGGTTTTGCTTTTGTTTGTAATCTGTCATTTATGTGGGTACATAAACCATGTTGATAGTGCTCTATATTGATTATTCAAGCTGAAATTATGTCGCTTACGCCTGAAGAATGCACCAGAATACTTACAATGCTGGAAACCGGCCGGAGTCAGCGCGATACAGCCAGGACTGTCGGTGTGTCGCTGTCAACAGTACAAAGAGTTCTCCGACGTTACGAAGAAACTGGTTCTAACCTACGCAGACCAGGAACGGGCAGAACCAGGTGTACCACAGCACGAGAAGACCGATACTTGGTGAACACCATGCTTCGAAATCGCTTTCTTACAGGAACTGAACTCACAAATCAGTTTCGACGCCTCGGAGGAAGTAACCCAAGTGCATGGACAGTAAGACGTCGGCTTGCTGAATCTAACTTAAAACCCCTTAGACCTGCAAACGGCCCTAAACTGGAGCGTGGGCATCGTATTTCAAGACTAAGATATGCCCAGAGCCACGTAAATTGGAGTATTGAAGATTGGTCAAAAGTTATGTTCTCCGACGAATCAAAATTTATGCTCTACAAGCACGATGGAAGACACAGAGTGTATCGAAGACCAGGGGAAAGATTCAAGCAAGCATGCATCGAAGAAAAAGTAGCCTACGGTGGTGGGTCTGTACTTGTGTGGGCCGGAATTTCTTCTGAAAGTCGCACAGAGCTGGCGATCATAGAAAACGGCTCTTTAACTAGCGAAAGATATGTGGAAGAAATCCTCAATGATCACGTTGGTCCATTTATGGTCAATTTAGGTGAGGATGCTATATTTATGCATGACAATGCCCGACCTCATACAGGTAGGATTGTGAATGACTACCTTCAAGAGATGAACATTACTCGTATGGAGTGGCCAGCGCGCAGCCCGGATATCAACCCGATCGAGCATGCTTGGGACGAGCTAGGCAGATGCGTAAAACAACGAAACCCTCCCCCAATCACGCTTCGTGAGCTCAAAATTGCTCTCACAGAGGAATGGGAGAATATTCCCCAAAATCGTATAAGGAACTTGGTGTACAGCATGCCAAACCGCGTAAACGCAGTAATGGAAGCACGAGGAGGCAATACGAAGTATTAAAATTCAAGAAAATCGTAATATAGTTCATAAATGTCATGTTTCCTATTTTTGTTTTAAGGAGAGATCAGCAGTTTTTTTCTTTATGTAATTTTGTGTTAATAAAATGTATGGTGACTCATATTTTTTTTACTTTCATTTAAGGAGTATTACATTGTCTATTAAATACAATTTATTGCATTAACCTATCATTTTTAGTTTCCGAGATTTTTAACATTCTTTAAGTGACCCGGATTCATTGCTCTCGAGTGTAGTTAGGTGGAGGCGCCCAATGTTTTTCTAGCAATAGAGCTATAGTTGCATCAGATAAATCATGCATGTTTTTTTTACAGAAATATAGTTTCCGATATTTGAAGCAAATTCAGGGTTCTGGACAAACCACTAGTTCCAGCAGTAATATCTAAATCATCATCCAATTCAGCTGGAGGACTCTCAATTTCACTACCAGTACCTACTCAATGCCCCAGCCTCAACTTCAACTCTAGGTTTTTTTTTTAAACCTAGAGTTGCGCCGCGTCTATCGGACTTGAGTGGTGGCGCGGACTCGTAAGCACTTCGCTGCGTTCCGAATCACGCACGATTAAATTGTTTATTTTAATTTTATTAAGGCATTGGATATAATATCATTAGCCTATCGACCTCAATAGATCGCAGTTAACTGATGACTAGGCAGCATGGTCTCTAACCCTAGCTTGTTCCAGAAGGAACAAAAGGAAAAAAATAAAATGGAACGTAAAAGTGTGACGTCACAAGTCTATTAGGGTTGTGGGCATGCCCATCGTGCCCACAAGGGTGGATCCGCGCTTGGCGCCAACGGCATGATTGAGCGTGTTCATCGCCAACTTAAGGCTGCTCTCATGTGCCACCAAGATTCTTGGGTACGTTCACTGCCTTTCGTCCTTCTTGGCATGCGATCCGCTTTCAAAGAAGACCTGAAAGCTACAGCTGCTGAATTGGTTTACGGAGAAACACTTCGGTTGCCCGGCGAATTGATTGTTCCAGTTTCCGGAACTGATGCCACTAACGATCCCGCAGACTTTGTTGTACAACTTCGACGTAAAATGTCGGCTGTACGACCAATCCCTGCATCGCGTCATACTCAACCATCTACGTTTATCTTCAAAGATCTCTCGTCAGCAACTCACGTTTTTCTTCGTGACGATACAGTCAAACGCCCCTTACAAACACCCTACACAGGTCCATACCAAGTCATTGATCGCGCCAGCGATGGAAAAACAATGACTTTGGTCATTAAGGGTAAAAACGTCGCTGTAAGCATTGATCGCGTCAAGCCGGCTTACATGGAACACGCCAATCCTGCAGCCCTTGATCCTCCAACTCCAACACAACCCACTCATAAATCCACATCAAAAGCTAAACAACCCGATCCATCTCCAAACGCAGACGCCAATCCAATAACAACTACAAAACTACCATATATTACTCGTTCTGGCAGACGAGTCAAATTCAAGGATTTCTCCGATTCCTGTTAAATTGGTTCATCTTTCTCCGTGGGGGGGTGGTGTGGGGTCACGTGTTGTGAAATTTGTGAACGCACATTAGTATAAGTGGCGTCGCCTGTATTATGTTTAGTTAATTATAAGTAGTCAGGAACGCACTCTTGTAAGTGGCAACACAAAGCCACGATGCGGGGCGTTACCGATGTAACGTAGCGTCCCTGACCAGTTGGCTTGTAAACCCTCGCGGGACAGACTAGATATTATGTCATTAGTTTATTTTGTCCATTCTAGTCTAATTAGTTATAAGTACTAATAGTGTACCTAACTTTAGACTAATACGTGTGATGATTATATTATTTTTATTATTTACTAGAAGTTGAAGTTTCTCTTCTGCTCTCTAACTATGCTTCACCTCCAATATCGTAAAAGGAGACAAGTGAAATACCTTCCACCTTTGTCCCAAAAATATCATTTGAGAATTTTTCTGTCAAGTATTAATAGAGCCTCTTTATTTCCTATAACACCAAAATAATCCACATCAAAATAAAAATTATCTAGTTTGAGATTTTTTGCTGCAGTCGGATTTTATGTTTTGATTTCAACAATGCACTGATGTCGTACAGAAATGATCTTGTCTATCGGGACCCTGACCAACTATCCCATGTTTCCAATCCAATCCTGTACTATCTACCCCAAGTTCGACCGGCTCGCGGCCAATGAATGACTTAAAAAAACAAATATATCATAAGATTACTATTACATAAATGTGCATGCATAAAATTATTTATGCCATTTTTGTTTCTTGTTCAATGTAATGTTCGTGCATTCTTGTCGTTCTGGGATTAATAAAGATTATTATTTATTTATAACAAAATTATTACAGTTCATTTCATGATTATAAAGTTGCAATATCAAATAAATATAGTGTCTAAAGACGAAAGTCTACAACCAGTGTGTGTTACCAGTGATAACATACGGAACTGAAACGTGGCCTCTCACCATGGGCCTCATAAGAAAGCTCAACGTCACTCAGCGCGCTATGGAAAGGGCTATGCTCGGTGTTTCTTTGCGAGATCGAATCAGAAATGAGGAGATCCGCAAACGAACTAAAGTCGCTGACATAGCCCAACGGATTAGCAAGCTGAAGTGGCAGTGGGCAGAGCATATAGCGCGCAGAACTGACGGCCGATGGAGCAGAAAGGTTCTGGAATGGAGGCCACGTACCGGTAAGCGCAGCGTAGGACGTCCGCCCACAAGGTGGACAGACGACCTAATAAAGGTCGCAGGAAGCCGCTGGATGCAGGTCGCTTCCAACCGGCCGATTTGGAAATCATTGGGGGAGGCCTATGTTCAGCAGTGGACGTCTTAATTATGGCTGAAATGATGATGATGATGAATATCAAATAATTTATAAATTAATAAAATCATTTCTTTCCTCTTTATTATGGATTTCTAAAATATTAAATAAATTCAATTTTCAAAACAATTTACAATTCATTTATATTTCAATATGGACCCCTCAACGGGTAGAGGCCTACTCCATTTTGCTCCACGTTTGTCTGCCTTCCTTCTGTTTTATTGGTCCTTGCCAGGTAGTTACTCTCTGTGTCCATTTTTCCTTGTCCATACGTGCGATATGACCCGCCCATTTCCATTTTAGTTTTTGAGAATGTTCCAAACCATCTATTATTTTTGTTGTTTTTCTTATTTCTGTTTCTTTTTCTATGTTTCCTTTGTAGGTTTAGTATGCTCCTTTCCATGGCTCTCTGGCATACTTGTATTCTGTTTTTAGTATTGTTATTATATATTCATGTTTGGCAGCCATAGGTAGGACAGGGTAATAATAAGCATGAGTCTATTACCTTTTTCTTGAGACTTTAGGGAGTTTAGATTTTAGGGTTTCTTTATTGCTCCAGAATTTATTCCAGGTTATGTTAACTCGTCTTTTAACCTCATCTTCGTGTCTTGTCTTAGAGAAAGATATTTGTTGTCCTAGGTAAACATAGCTTTGAACGTATTCTAATGTAGGTATTGTTATTGGCCCGTATTGGTATAATATGATGGTTCGTCATGACTTTAGAGTCATGACGAACCATCATATCCTAGAACCAAATGCCCAATGGCCTAGAACTAAATGCTACCAAGACTAATCTTGGTAGCATTTAGTTCTAGGCCAATCTTGTTGCTTACATCATTTAGCTCATTAATCATTTCCTGTAATTGAGATGCTGTTTCAGAGAAGAGTATGATGTTGTCCGCAAATCGAAGATTATTGAGGAGTTTCCCATTTATATGAATTCCTTTCTTTTCCCAGTTCAGTTTTCATTGTGCTTTGAAGAACAGCTATAAAAATTCTAGATGATAGGGGGTCACCCTGTCTGACGTCTCTACAAATGTTTATTACAGGGCCTTGTCTCTCTAATTTTAGACGGCTTTTGCTTTTGTAATAGATGTCTTTTATAAGATCTATAGTCTCTGATGGTACTTCGCACTCATATAGAGCTTTCCACATGCTCTTATGTGATATAGAGTCGAAGGCTTTCGTGTAGTCGATAAATGCCAGCTAGAGTGATCTATTGTGCTCTGTATACTTCTCTGTAACCAAATTTACAGTGTGGATGTGATCTGTTGTTGAGAAGTTTGTCCTGAAACCTGCTTGTTCCAGCGGTTGAAACTTCTCTATGAACATTGCTAAACGATCTTCAAGACAAGAAGCAAATAATTTGTATATATGTGGTTGTAGGCTTATTGGTCGGTAGTTTTCAATATCGGCAGGGTCTCCTTTCTTGTATAGTAAGATTATGTCCGGTTGCGCCCATTCTTCCGGAATCGCTCTGTCATTTAGAATTTTATTAAATAATGTTATTATGTATGGTTCTAGTATCATTTTCCCCAATTTCAGTGCTTCATTTGGGATTCCATCTGGCCCGTTGCTTTTGCCGGATTTTAGAGATTCGATTTTTCTTTTTCACTTCATAAGTAGAGAATCTATCTAGAGTAGTAGAGTTCTGGTTGGTCGTTGCGATTTCCGGAGTAGTATCTTTTATTGAGTATTATTTTTATAAAATGTTGTTGCCTTTTCTATTATATCAGATCTTGATAATATTTTCTTGTCATTGGTATCATCCTTTATATAGGGTATCCATCTTTTAGTGTTATTAAGATTTTTAAGTCCTTTCTTTAAACTACCTGTTGATTCGAGGTGTGTTTTAATTTCTTTTATTCTGCGTTTTGTGCGTTCCCGTTTTATTAGTTTGTAGATGTTTTTAGTTTCTGTCGAATTGAATTTAAACGGGTGCTTATTGTCTTTTTAATTTTATTTATTTGTTTTAGTGTGAAAATTTAAAAAAAAAAATTAAACATTTTTTAAACGAAGTACTGAGTATGGTTTTATAATTTTTGAAATTTGCTCTACTTTTCTTTATCGGTGTAAACCGTAGTGTGCTTCTCAAGAGTCGATGGTCACTGGGAAACCTTAAGTTTGATATGATCTCTAAGTTTGAGATGTTCTCCTTTCTATTGGTTAGTATACAGGGTGGAAGGGACATCGACGCGAAAACTGATACCATGGATTCAGTACCTACATGATTCAGTACATGATTCTCAACTCCAGGCAAATTGTAGGTATGTAGAAATTTTGTAGTGGAGGTCAAGGGTTGTAGTCGTTATCACCCGCGGTGACAAGCCGTATTGGGAGATGTAGAGGGGCTTCCTTTACTCGTTTTTTGGCGGTGAGTATATCTCAGTCGAGCTTGACTCAGACCCTTCTTTCGGTGGTGCATTGTACATATAGGAATAAATATTTTTTTCATCCCACCATCTCGGAAAGAGTATTTTTAATCTTCAGTATCTGAGTGGAAAAGCCGTTTTTATTCTCTAGAGGATTAAGTAAATTGAATTTAGAACATCGTGTGCACTAAGTTTGTGAATTAAAAAAAACATTAAACCTATTTACTGCTACCTCTATGGTGCCGAATATATCATACAACTTTTTTTTAATTTGTTAAAAACTCAGACTCGGAACCTTCTTGGTGTTCTTTTTTCAATTTGCTTTGTACGCGGTTCTTTACGCGGCATTTTTTCACGTCATTGTTAAACCTTAGGTATATTAAAAACAAGAAACTTGAAAACAAGTGAAAAAACTAAAATGAGTGATTCTAGCGACGAGGAAGTTTGCTTGACGCCAACAGAATTGACTGAAACTGTATTTAGTCATTTCCTCGCTGAGGTGGAATGAAAAGTTACGTGTTGCACTCGAGTGCAAAGATTTTTCACCTCGTGCTCTTTTGATTCCCTCGCTAACGCTCAGGATTCTAATTTTGAATCACTCGCTGCGCTCGTGATTCAATTTTAGAATCCTTCGCTTGCTCGGTCATCAAAATTGAACACGCGGTTAAAAAGCAACTTTGCACTCTTGTATAACAAATAACTATTTATTTATTTTTCTTTGGTATCTGTTTGACCATGCCTTCGCTGACTATAAGTCGTCATTTATTCATTTGTTTAACATAGGTGTACAATAATAATGGTATATAAAGATAATAATGAGTTCGCTACGTTATGCCAGAGGGCGTACAAATGTTTGTAATTTAGTAAAAATGGAACTAAATAAGCCTGAACAATAAAAAAAACAATTATAAAAAATCACACATTTCATAATACAAATTAATTAATAATAAATAGCAACAGAAATCCAACAAAAATGACAATAAAAAAAATAAAAATATATAAATGTCAATACAGTGCATGACAAATGACAACACACAAACTGAAAACAAATAATACTACGAGTACTATGGTAGATTGGTGGTCAGGGGATTCTGACAGATTTCGTTTTTGGTTCCGTGTGTACATAGTTCTAATTTTTGGGGGTACCTGGTAATGTTACTATTACTATTTTGTCGTAGCGTAGTACAACATTTTTCCCGAGTTTACGTTCTTTTTCCACTTCTTCTTGTAGTCCCTTTCGCTTCAACAGAACTTCTTTTGTGAAGTATTCTTTAATGCTAATGAGTGAGCCTTCAATGTTCCTTTGTTTTTTAGAATTTCAATTTTCCGTCCCATTGTTGTAAATGTTATTAATGGGTCTTGCTTTATTCCCTTTTTTGCCAAGTCTTCTCACAAGTTCTATTTCAAATTTCTCGATGTGAATCTTCATGTTGTTTTTTATGTAACGCAATAATATATTTTGTAATTCTTCGTATCCTTGCTCGGTCTCTTCTACTCCATAGAATATTAGAATTTTATTTCTAGCCTGTCTTTCCAAATAATCTATTTTTCTTCTCTTTTCGTTCTATTCTCCATAATTGTAAATTTTTGATTCTTGGTATTAGTCAAATGTTTGTGTACTCGTACCGGGCTATTAACAACCGGGCTATTATAGGTACAAGTTATTTTTTTTTTCTGTATCGAGGGTGCGTTTACAAACATTTAAACTCACATACACAAACAGCCAGACCCGGAACAACTACTTTTAGGTCATACAAATATTTGTTCCGTGTGGGAATCGAACCCGCAACACGCAATGCAGCAGTCAATCGCTTAACCACTGCGCCAACTGATATTGTCATTGTAATTGATATTGTCGTTTATTATAGCTTTGGTAATATTTTCTTGCATGCTTTTCATTTCCTGTTTTGGATTGTTTAGATCGCCTTGAATTTCTTTCAGAACTATTATAACCTTTTCCATGTTTTGGTACTTGTGGCGTCCTCTAGCGGTGAATAGTGGTAAGTACTGAAATCTAAGTGCAGACGTTTCCTAGCGCTGTCAAGCTGATGCGCATACGCAGCTTGTTGTACGTCTAGTTAGTTCGATCAGCAGTCGCTAGATGGCGTGAACATCAATAAATATGTGTGTGATGATTTGCACTTTAATTCGTAGGTTATAATAATTTCTTTGTCCATTTTTTACAAGTTTCTTCCTTCTTTGCACTAATATTTCACGGGGTGGCCTTCTGAGATGTCGATAGTTTGATTTCCACTTTAATCTTATTTGTACTAGCACAATACAAACGGTTCTTGTTTATATGTTTTGTATGCCGCCGATATTTTGTATATTTATTGCACTGTTCTTTGGAATTGTATAATGTTCACGGTTGTTTAAGTTTGTTGCACTGAATTTAGCACTTAAATTGTGTATTTGTTCACTTTATATATTTTTAACTTGAAAAATAATACGGAGCCGAAGTAAACACGGGCACAGCAGCGCCACCTCTCCCCATCCATGGAAGCCCTGGGTTACCGTACCAATATCCTTCAAAATGATTCAGATTGATCGTGTGTTACGCAATTAGGGTGCTGGTTAGTAGGACGCATTAGTTGAACTACAAAGGAAATAAAAAATTGGTAGGTATCAAAAAAATATCAATTAAAAGTAACTGGAATATGTTTAGGCTAATGCATTATATATATTTTTTTCTTTTTACAATATAAAAGTGTCGATATTCCCGCACAAAGGTGGAGGAGTGCGCTCGGCGAGCTCGGAATAAAATACTATGTGTTGGTGTTATCATTTATTGCGTGTGGAGCGTGTGCGGCGACTAGAGCGGCTAAGGCGGACGGCGCTCCGTGACGGCGTCGGCCGTGGCGTCGTACCGCGGCGGGTTGGCCCAGGGGTCGTAGCCCAGCACCGACAGCATGGGCGCTAGCTCCGCCATGTCAGCCCGCACGTCGGTCGGGATCTGCCCCACCCACTTGTCCAGCGCGTCCAGGTTCACCGGCCGCACCACTTGGTCCGACGACCGCTCCACACTGTTGGGAGAGGGAGATATTGCAATGTTCGTGTATTCGTATAAATATTTTTCCATAGCGGTACTGCTTCGCATGAGGCTCCTTGCTTCGATTCCCGTGTCGGGTAAAGTGTTATTGGGTTTTTCCATTAGAAATTTCTCAGTAGCAGCCTCAGACAAACAATAAAAAATCCGGCCAAGTGCTTGTCGAACCTCGCACATTGAAGGGTTCCGTAGTTGGCATGAAATTATGCCAATAACAAACTTAACATTGTATTTGATAAATACGTTCTCCCATACGGAATGTATGGCTGATCGTGTATTTTTTTTAACCTGTCTATCCATATGTGCAAAATAAAATTATCTGTCTTATCATAACTAATGTATGGAGAGAACATGTTTTTCAAACTGCAAATTTAAGTTGGTCGATTATTACTCGTTAACATGTAAAGCCTACTTAGCAATGATGGTTTTCCTTTCGTTATGTATCCTACTACTGCTGTGTTTTTTTTTCACAAATCCAAGTACAACCATCTAGCTGGCGGTGGGGGGGACACTTGACTCTACAAAAACTAGCACTTTAAAACTTAATATTTCGCAAACGGATCCCTGAATTGAAAAATGGTTTTCACGCACCCACAATGTTTTTGAACGACCTTTCCAACGACACCCCACTCCATGGGATAGACGACAAAAAGAACATCCCCACTTTACGTGTTGGGGAGGTACCCTAAAAAAATGTTATTTTATTACTTTGTCGGCGTGATTTATGTATACCCATCCCAAATTACAGCTTTCTAGCTCTGAGTTAAGCCGCGGACAGACAGACAGACATGGCGAAACTATAAGCGTTCCTTCTTTACTACGGAACCCTAAAAAACCAAGACTGTCCACGGCTGCGTGTCAACAGTGTCGTGAGGCCGGTTTCGTAAACGTGTGCACTTAGTGAGGTGTAGTTTGATTGTAAATGGTTGTATAACCACCTTTTCTTATTGAATTATAAATGAGCTGGACTCTGATCACTGTGGCTAGTTAGTCACTTTCCCTCAGAAAACAGTCAGAGCTCAAAGAAAACTAATGAGTTTTGTTTCTGTAAATAAAAGTCGCCTAGGACAATTTAAAAATAATTTAATGGAAAAGCCACCGGGTTTGCCATGCCTTATCATAACGACCGGGAACAAGCTTATGCTTCACTATTTAACCTCATCAATTGTGAGTTTAGGAAGGTTTTCACCTCAAAAACATTGTATATTTAGTGATTGGGCAACACCAGGTATTTATAAAAGTAGTGTTTATATTGGCGGTATTACGATAGGTAGCTCTCTTCAAGTTATGTTTTAGGTAAATTTAAATACCTCTGCCTACTTTTATAAAGACCTGGTGTTGCCCAATCACTAAATACACTCGTACAATGTTTTTGAGGTGAAAACCTTCCTAAACTCAAAATTGATGAGGTTAAATAGTGAAGCATAAGCTTGTTCCCGATCGTTATGATAAGGCATGGCAAACCCAGTAGCTATTCCATTAAATTATTTTTGAAAAAAGTTTTTTTACAAAAAATTAAACCGACTTCCAAAAAAAAACACTACAAAGTGAAAAAAAGTTTTTATTTTCACTTTTTAGTTGTGGTACCTACACAAACCCTCCACAAAAAAAATAATAAAGGAACTATTAGAACATCGTCCACACTAGGTGGGAAAAATACGTATTATTGAAGCTAACTCAAAAACTCCTCATCAGATCTTGACCAAACTTATATGGGACCACTTCTGAACTATGCCCTACCAAAAACAAAAATAATCATCAAAATCAATTCATAATTGCCGGAGTAATCGCGTAACAAACATACAAAAAAAAAAAAAAAAACATACAACCGAATTGAGAACCTCCTCCTTTTTGAAGTCGGTTGAAAAACATAACCATGATGAAACTTTTAAAGAATTTGTTAAGTAATATTCAAAAACTTATCTTTATAACCGTTACGCTGATGATTACCTATTAGATAATATTCTTCTTTCGAAGTACACATGATACAAGGATTTATAGGGAAAGTTCAATCAGGAGGAGGCTCAGGTGGTTTGAAGAGAATGAGTGGGTGAGGAAGCTCATCGGAGATAGTGATTATCCATTGTGTTTTCCCATGTGCCCCTCATCTTATGGCACCAGCTCTAAGGCTCAGAACTAAAGAAAAGCCACTTGTAACAGTTACACATAAATAACAAGAAACATTTTATAGAAAACAATTTATTTTGATATACAGGGTGTCCAAGAACCTGGCGTCCAACTGGATTCCCACGATGCCCCAAGTTCTAACAGTACTCAGAAAAATATTTTAAAAAATCCACCCCATGTACTTACAGAATTATACTGATTTCAAAAAAAAAGGGGAAATGAGCACCCTGTGACATACTTTTGAATGCTGTGACTGCTAATGCTGATAATTTCGTTATTTCTTGGAGGTTTTGTAATCTAGGGTATTGCTGTGTCTAAATAGAATGTAAAAATAAAGTACTTATTGTACCATTTTAAAATAAAATATTATTTTAACTAAAGGTGATATGGAAAACTATTGAATTTCGCAACTTTGACCGACTGTAGTGTAAAAAAAATGTACCAAAATAGTATGGCAAGTGACGTCAAATTTTGACGCGTTTATTCCTCTTTTTAAAAAGGTATAATACTTACACATTAATTTGAAAAAAAAAAATTTGATAATATTTTTACTCAACAACCCAATTTTTACGAAGTGCCTACCTACTAACGGTAACTGTCGGACCCTTTCTTATCTTAGAAACTGTTATGTTACTACTATTATTTACTTCGGTTCCAAGAGTGAGCAAGAAGGAAATACACACAGGTAGATGGGTTCCCAGTAGAATAAAAGCAAAGAATGTTAGTTTAAAGATATTTTATTACAATAAATGTTCAAAATGTTGACCACCCGCGGCAATACAAGCTCTCACTCTCCTTAAAAAGGACCGCTTTATGTTTCGCGAGTAACTTTTTTGACGTATCACCTGCACTGCTTGTGTTATCTTCTCACGAAGGTCAGCGATGTCATTAATGGGCTTCGCATAAACGAGCTCCTTCATAGTTCCCCAGAAAAAAAAATCCAGCGGATTTAAGTCAGGTGAGCGGGCTGGCCACGGGATTGTTCCTGATCGCCCAATCCACCTGTTCGGGTATTGCTCGTCCAAAAACTCTCTAACGGATACGCGAAAATGTGCTGGACAGCCGTCGTGTTGGAACCACATATCTGGTGGGGTCTCTTCTAGTAAGTTTGGCAAATCATTTTGAAGAAAATTTAAATATGATTCGCCAGTCAAATTCTCGGGCATCTCAAATGGACCAATAATATTCCCACAGAGAATACCGGTCCACATGTTCACTTTGAACCGGTACTGGGATCTATCTTCTCGCATCAAGTGCGGATTTTCCACATGCCACTCGTGCAAGTTGTGTAGGTTCATGTAGCCATCCTTCTTAAATGTTGATTCATCTGACCACAAAATTTTGTCGATAAAGTTTTCGTCTTCTCGATGTTTTTGCAGGATTGTTTCACAAAACGCGACTCGGCTCGGATAGTCTCGAGGTAAAAGACTTTGCACTCGCTGTACGTGGTACGGATGATATTCTTCTTTTTGGAGAATACTGTGTGCTGTGCTCTTCGGTATCCCCGTATCAGCTTCTGTTCCTCGCACAGAGATGCTTGGATTTGCCGACACCGCCTCTAAAACTTCATCGCGTATGAAGTCATTTACGGGTCGTCCTTCACCAGCTACTTGATTGGGGAACCGCCCGTCACATAGTGATCTGTGCACATTAATGAAAACTCGATGGTCGGGATATCGCGTAGCCCTCGGATACCTTTCTCTGTAAAGTCTCGCTGCAGCTCGTCCATTACCTCTACATTCTCCATAAATGTAGTGCATATTTGCGTATTCTTGCGGAGTGTAGGTCGCCATGGTAGCACACACAAAACACAAACTGTCCAAACACAGGCAAAGGTCGTCGTAAAGAGTTCGTTTCAAAGTCCAGAGCACAAAGAGTAATCGAGTCCAATAAACAAAGCTTTAAATCGTAGTACGTGATCAATGGTAACAATAAGAGAGAGGTGCGTAGTAACGGCAGGAGGCAGTGACGCGTACTGACCGTACTGTTATCCTAAATAGCACGATCCCAGATAGCGTCACTATCTATCTCACTCGCACCTCTAACCTTTTTCTCCCTCACTCTTACCTGAATAATGGGGTACCATAAAGAAAAACCAGCAAATCGCAAAGATAGTTTCTGTCTTGCTCCCTCCTGTTGTAATAACGAATCACTATGGTGAGATGCATGCACATACCGTCCCTTACGGTCTAACCTGTTTTTTGAGAGGCCTGTTGTTATTTTTATGAGCATACAATAGTAATTCTTTAGAGGTTAGATTCAATTCGTCGTAAATTTTTCTTTCTAAGAATTCTGTAAGACATCGTAAAAATTGGGTTGTTGAGTAAAAATATTATCAAAAATTTTTTTTTTCAAATTAATGTGTAAGTATTATACCTTTTTAAAAAGAGGAATAAACGCGTCAAAATTTGACGTCACTTGCCATACTATTTTGGTACATTTTTTTTACACTACAGTCGGTCAAAGTTGCGAAATTCAATAGTTTTCCATATCACCTTTAGTTAAAATAATATTTTATTTTAAAATGGTACAATAAGTACATTATTTTTACATTCTATTTAGACACAGCAATACCCTAGATTACAAAACCTCCAAGAAATATCGAAATTATCAGCATTAGCAGTCACAGCATTCAAAAGTATGTCACAGGGTGCTCATTTCCCCTTTTTTTTTGAAATCAGTATAATTCTGTAAGTACATGGGGTGGATTTTTTAAAATATTTTTCTGAGTACTGTTAGAACTTGGGGCATCGTGGGAATCCAGTTGGACGCCAGGTTCTTGGACACCCTGTATAATGAAGCGACATTTATGTCATACGAGGGCTGCACTAAAAGTATCGGGAATGGAATATTGCCACTGTTCCTGTCATATTAAAATCTGTTTAATTGAAAACTCCTTGGTTTTAAAAATCGAATATGTTCCATTTATTTATTTAAAAAAAGATACTCGGTCTTGTCACAAGGTTTTGTCAAACTTGTTTAGTCGTTGAGAAAATGGAATTGACTCGAGAAAATTCAAGAGCGATCTTCTTCTTTTCGTGTGGTTAGTAAACTAACCTGGTGTCAGAGTTTTAAAGCCGCCCACGGGCCTCTGACTTGGCTTCACATGCCGTCGAGAAATATCTCTCAGGCATACCGAGCAAGTGATAATCATATAATACGCACATGAATCCGAAAAGTCAGAGGTGCGTGCCTTGGGTTCGAACTCGAGACCTACGACTTGTCAGTCTGACGGTCACACCACTAGGCTATCACTGCTCAAGAGCGATGATTTATTATGACTTTCGAAGTGGTTTAACACACAAACAGTGTGTTGACCGGATGATTTCTGCATTTGGTGATGAAGCCCCAACCACAATTTATCGCTGGTTTGCTGAATTTCAACGTGGACGTGTCAAGCTCAGTGATGATGCCCGTCAAGGTCGTCCAAAAACTGCAGTCACCCAAGAAAACGTTGATGCTGTGCGTAAGCTGATTGAGGAAGATGGACATGTGTCATACCGCGAAATTCAGGCAACTTTAGACATTGGCATGAGTCAAATACAAATAATCTTGCATGAACAATTAGGTGTAAAAAAGTTGTTTTCCCGATGGATACCGCATTCGCTCTGTAAAGAGCAAAAAGCGGCTCGCGTTACTTGGTGCGTCAGAACTCTCGAACGATTCCACGCAGGATCCTCAAATGCTGTATACAACATCGTATCAGGCGACGAATCCTGGATATACGCGTACGAACCCGAAACAAAAAACCAGTCACGAGTTTGGGTGTTCGAAAATGAGTTAAAGCCAACAAAAATTGTTCGTTCACGGAGTGTTGCAAAAAAAATGGTGGCCACGTTTGTCTCCAAAACCAGCCATGTTACGACTATTCCTCTTGAGGGACAAAGAACGGTTAATGCAAAATGGTATGCTAGCAATTGCTTGCCACAGGTCGTTTCTGAACTCCGTACCTAAAGAGAACTGCAACCGCCGCATCATCCTCCATCACGACAATGCGAGTTCTCACACCGCGCACAGAACAAAAGAGTTTTTAGAGCAGGAAAACATAGAATTATTAGACCATCCACCGTACAGCCCCGACCTAAGCCTTAATGATTTCTATACTTTCCCTAAAATAAAGAATAAATTGCATGGACAGAGATTTTCATCACCTGAAGAAGCTGTGGAAGCCTACAAAACGGTCATTTTGGAGACCCCAACTTCCGAATGGAATGGTTGCTTCAATGATTGGTTCCATCGTATGGAAAAATGTGTCAAATTTCGCGGAGAATACTTCGAAAAGCAATAAATACATTTTTAAATAGTAATGTTCCCGAAATTATTGATTCCCGAAATTTTCAGTGCCGCCCTCGTAAATTCATTATTTTTGATTTCCAATATTTTTCCTTCAAAGTCATGGTGCCATTATTTTCTCATGGCACTCGCATTCCTCATAGTTTTCACGTAGCATGGTCTCCTCCATCATCTTTGCGAGGTTGAATAATATTTGTGCTAGGTGCTAGTGGCTCATAGCAGCAGTCAAACTTGCTGTAAACAAGTATAGTGATTGAAAACAATTAAAAGATACTGAAACCCTGGTGCAAAAGCAATAGGAAGTAATAAAACATTCAACAATACATAAAACATACATTCTAAAATAGTATATTCAGTTTAAGAAGCTTAAAGGACATGAAAATACATAGCTATTAACGGCTACTGCTTTATCATTCACTTGGTCAGTTTGTTATGGTTTACATTAGAAAGTAGATATATAAATACCTTTTCCTGTTTACTCCAATTATTGGAGCTTATTATTTTTATTGCTACCATCGCAAAAACAATGAAATAAACTTATATTCATTATAAATTTACCCGATGAAATTAAGAGATAGAAGGTTATTTTGCAGCCACCTCATGACTGTTTGTAGGGATTGTTCTGCATAATACTTCACGTCAGTCCATTTATCTCCACAAACCACGATCGCAGTATCATCAGCATATGTGAAAATCTTGGTGTTGGGGAGCGTCAATGTGCAAAGGTCATTTATATATATTACGAAGAGCGTAGGCCCCATCACACTGCCTTGTGGAACTCCGTATGTGACAATTTCTTCATCACTAGAGTATGAATCAATCTTGACACGGAGTTTCCTGTTTTGGAGGTAGCTCTTGAAAAGGTCATGCGCTGTTCCCCGAATGCCTATGGCTTCCAACTTCGACAGAAGAGTAGGAACAGAGACTGTGTCAAAGGCTTTCTGTAGGTCCAAGAATATCGAAAGGTATCATCTAAATTCTTAGCAACAGTTTCCGTTAAGTCGGTAATTGCATCCTCGGTAGAAACACCTTTTTTAAAGCCATATTGATTTCGCGCAATGACATGATGTTTGTATAGAAAGTTCAGTAGACGACCATTTATCAACCTTTCCATAACCTTCGACATTGCCGAAAGAACCGAGATCGGTCTGTAATTATTCACACAGTCCCTGCCCCCTCCCTTAAATACTGGATGGACCAAGGCCCTCTTAAAGGGTTCCGGGTAAATTCCTTTGGCTATTGATATATTAATTATATGTGTGATAACTGGTACAGTCACGAGCTTTAATTTGGGACCCACCTAAGGTTGAATATCGTGTAGCAAACTTTCGCCATTTAGAGCTATTATGTTAACGCTGTCACTGCACAAACAATAAACGTCATAATGTTTACCATCGACAACTTTACGTTTCTAGGGGCTAACGTCAACTGGAGCGAGGGCAAACGATCATTACCGATTTCCGAGTAATAATTACTTTTTGGTCCTGTGGTCCCATAAGAAAAAAGAAACAAATAAAAAAGAACAAAATTATATTGTCAATATATGATAGCTAGTCAACTAACCCGCTTATTCTTCAAACCTATATTAGTTAAAAAGTTTTGTCTCTTTCTCAAACATAAATATCAAAGTGACGGACCAAAACAACATATTTAAAATAAAATAGGTTTAAAGGCCGTTTATGATTATGGGGGCTTAGAAGATTTCAGCTAAAATATTCATTAATAAAATCTTTAGAAAAACAAAGTTATTTATTCTTTATATTTATTAAGACATTTATGACACAAACCTCAATCTTAACACAATTATGTAGAAAGCATGGTTAGCGGTGCACAAAATAAACACTTATCACCGAAGGCTACGACTAAATTAATTTAAATCTCTCCAGTAATTTTTTTATCATAAATATTCAAAACCGCGTATATCCACCTTCATTGTCAATCACAGCCTGGAGCCGGTTACGCATGGATCCAATCAATTTGTCACATTTATGTCAGTACCCCTTAAACTTTCCCAGACTGTGAGGCAGTGATCCATAAGTGCTTCTCTAGTTCTTTCGTTTCTATTTGACCATTTTTGAACCATTAAGCCCCATAAATTTTCTATAGGATTTAAATCGGCACACTTTGCAGGCCACGGAATACGATTTAAATTTGCTCTATTATTGTCGAACCAAGTTCTAACGATTCTTGCCGTATGAATTGTTGCGTTATCTTGAACAAAGTTTATTGGAGCAACATCTTCTTGTGGATAATATAGTTGCAATGTTGGAAGGACACTCTCGTCTAATAAATCGACATAATCTTGAGCAGTGGCCCTGGGTGGTAAATTTATTAGTTCTCCAATGCCGGCTGAACTAATCCAGCCAGACATGTTAACTGTAATGCGACCAGACGCGTTGTTAGCTATGACGTGGTCTTCCGTGTATCGCGTCCTGTCAATTCGCCACAAATGTAGTCTGCCCGTTTGGGAAGATTGAAAAGTCTTTTCATCGATGAAAGCCGTCGTCGTCCAATCAAAATTTAGATACTGACGTGCGAAAATAAGTCGAGCAGCTTTATGGGCATCCGTCAACGCAATTTTTTTTTGCAGGCCGCCTGTGATGCAGTCCCATAGCTTTAAGATGCCTTCTAACTGTTGAAGGGTGGACTTCAAACGCTTCCGCAAAATGCCTCGTTGGCGTAAATCCATTCATCAGGTATTGCCTTTGCATCAAGCGGCTCTGCTCTTGTGTTATAACTTGCGGGTGATGGTTGTTTCGTCGTAAGTCAATAATATTTTCCTCGTTCCCGTGGCGTCGAACCCAGCGGCGAACTGTGTTTCTTGTCACATTTATTCGTCGCGATATCTCGTGAATGCCTACTCCTTGTTCGTGCAAATCAATAATTTGGAGCCTTATTTGGTCACGTTTAGCCGCAAGCATTTTATTAATTGGTAAATTATATTTTGTGAAAATATCACATTAAACTATTTTCTTAAATGACACTGACACGACACATGTTCGTAATTAGAAAATCGTAATGATAGCTTTTTGCAACGAGGTTATCATTTCATAGGTCGATTAGATAAGACATTTTATGTCTTAACTTGACATTCAACATTTCAACCTTAAAGCAAAGTTTCAAAGTTTCGACTTTATTGCATTATGATTGTTCTAACAACATTTAACGGAAATGGGTCCCAAATTAAAGCTCGTGACTGTACAAGAGGTTTGCGACACATTTTTAGGAGAATAGAAGATATTCCGTCCCATCCAGTGGCACAATCATGTCTCAAATTCATGATGGTAGACTCAACCTCAGCATAGTCAACGTCAAGGATGACAAAAGAGTTAGGGGAGGAAGTTTTTGATGGAGAAAATGTCTGTGAAGGGGTTGCAATTTTAGAGGCTAGGTCTGAACCTATGCTGGCAAAGAACTTAGCAACTTGATTGGCTGCACTACATGGGTCCGTACATGTTTTTAAAAGCTCTAAAGGAGGGTCACATCGTTTCTTGGTATGTGTTATCTCTTTTATTTTGTTCCAGAGTGTTCTAGGGTTACGTTTAGCTTTTTCTAATTCTGATATTTCATATGGAGTTTTAAGCTTCTTGAGAAGATTATTACAATAATTCCGGTATCGTTTATACGAGATTTGGACGATATCACTATTGGGTGACTTACGGGCTTTTTTATGGAGTTTATCACGATGTCGAATGTAGCGTAATAAACCCGGAGTAATCCAAGGCTTTAGGTTTCTTGCTTTTTTAGGAACATTGATTATGCGAGTGTGTTGTTTCAGAATTGATTGAACTATGTTTACCAGACAAGAGGCAGCCTTATCAGGGTCATCCGAGTTAGTGACTTGAGTGAAATCCTGACTTTCCATATCTTCTACAACATTAGAATAATCTATTTTTGGGGTCTTATAAGCAGGAGTCGACTGTTTCACTGAACCTGGTCCATCCATACATATTAGTAACGGAAGGTGATCCGTGATGTGGGATTCCAAGACAAGAATACTAGTAGATTTATCGAATTTTAGGAGAACGTGGTCAATACAATTCTTAATTCTAGTGGGGAGGTAATGTCCAGGTAAAAGACCATGGATGGCGATGAGGGTTAGGTAATTTGCACTTCGGTCATCTGTATTAGACGGTTTAATATCGATGTTAGCATCACCGATGAGGTATGTACTATTACACTTATTAAGTGTTCAAGTCAAGTCAAGTCAAATAATTTATTTCAATTAGGCACAAAAAAGGCACTTTTGAACGTCAAACTTTACAAAAAATAATAAAACTGATTCTAGTCGCCCATTCCAAAAGGTAGTTTTCGTATGGAGAAGAATGGGCAAGAAACTCCACCGTTACTCTTTTAAAAAAATCATTATATCTTGTATACACTTATTATATAATTATATGTGAATACAATGCACCTAGAATAAGATTACTATACCACGATAGGTAAAAATAATGAAAAATGAAGGAATGACATAATTATGTGATAGATGCATGGTGCTCACATACTTACAAACATTGTAAAATTTTACTATATTTCCAAAATTATAATAAGTAATACTAATAATAATAAGTCAGTGTGTGAGTTCAATAATCACAAAAAATAAAATAAAATAAATGTTTAAAAAATATAAAATAATAACTAAACAATTAAATTAGCAACCAGTTCAATTTTGTCTAGATTCTGAATTGTCCTATGGAGCAGGACCAGCATGTTTCCAAGCATTTTTATCTTGGATATAATCCTCTAATTTGTAATATGCTTGTTTACAAAGTGTACTTTTTATATGATTTTTAAATTTTCTTTCTTTTAATTCTAATATATCACAAGGTATTCTGTTGTAACATTTAACACAGTACCCCATAAAAGATGTACTTACTTTAGATAGTCTGAAAAATGGTTGATCTATTTTATCTTTATTTCTAGTATTAAAATTATGTCTATCACTTATTTTATTAAAAAGATGTAGATTTTTTCTCACATACATAATATTTGAATAAATGAATTGGCAAGGTACCGTCATAACATTAATCTTTTTAAATAGTTCCCTGAGAGGTTCGCGACGACGTAGATTATAAATGGCTCTGACAGCTCTTTTTTGTAAAACAAAGATGGATTCAATGTCAGCAGCCCGACCCCACAGTAAAATACCATACGACATAATACCGTGGAAGTAGCTAAAATAGACCAAACGCGCGGTTTCTATCTGTTAACTGTCTTATTTTTCTAACAGCGCTAAAAGCAGCCGAGCTTAGCCGCCCCGCAAGAGATGTTATATGGGGTCCCCATTGTAATTTCTCGTCTAGCGTGATTCCAAGGAAAACTGTTTGATTAATAAATTCCAGTTTTTCTTCATTCAATATGATGTCACATTCGTTACTTCTAACATTTGGTAATTTAAATCTAATGCATTTGGTTTTTTTATTATTTAGTACCAAATTATTTACCGTAAACCAATCTTGGACCTGAACAATAGAGCTATTCACGTCGTCAAGATTTGGTGACCGTCGGTTTATTTTAAAGATCAATGATGTGTCATCTGCAAATAACACCATCTTTGGTTGATTTAGAAATATTTGGGGTAAATCATTAATATAAACTAAAAAGAGGAATGGACCCAATATCGAACCTTGAGGAACGCCCATTACCATTTCAGACCCTAATGAGTTTGTGCCTTTGACTTGAACTTTATTTATTTATTTATTTATTAAAACTTTATGCACAGGTAAAAAAAATACTGTACAAAGGCGGACTTAATGCCTGAGGCATTTTCTACCAGTCAACCTTAGGGTGGTGCAGAGACAAAACATGGCAGGTGCAAAATAAGTGCTAGCAAATTTGAAAATTAATGCCTATTATTACATAGATACATACATATAAACCGAATAAACTTTGTCAGGAGAAATAACGATTGGTAGAGGAGAAAACAAATCCAGCAAATCAGCGCTGCAAAGATTCTGCCAACTTTTCACGAATATGTTCACGTGCCTTCAACTTGAAGGATAACCGACTGGTTGCCATCCTGATGTTCAGAGGAAGCGCATTCCAAAGAAATACCGCCTGGACAAAGAAAGAAGAGTGAATAAAACCAGAGCGGTGAGAAGGACATCGTAGAAGACGATTGTTTGTAGAACGAAGATTTTTGCTATGGGCAGAGCATAGGTATTGAACATGGGAAGTCAGGTAAGAAGGAGAAGTGGGTTTGTCGAGTATAGAATACAACATTGACAGAGCCCTCAACTCTCTGCGCTGACGTATGGGTAACCATTTTAAAAGCAATCGATGCGCAGACACATGGTCATACTTACGAAGATTGAAAACAAATCGAATGCAGTTATTTAGAAGGCGGTCAAGTTTATTGAGGAGATCTGCATTCAGGTCATAATAACACACATCACCATAGTCTTAACTTTAACCTTTCTATCTTTCAGGTATGATCTTAACAAATCATGAGCTGTATTCCTAATCCCATAGTGGTCCAGTTTCAGCAGAAGTGTCTCATGGTGTACGCAATCGAACGCCTTCGAGAGATCGCAGAAGATTCCAATGGCATCTTGTGCTTCTTCCCAAGCGTTAAAAATGTTTTTTATTAGGGTGACACCGGCGTCAGTGGTACAGCGCCCTTTGGTGAAACCGTACTGTTGGTCATGAAAGATGGAATTTTTATTAAAGTGACGTAACATTTGATTGAGTATCAACTTTTCAAACACCTTACTGAGAACTGGCAGAATTGACACAGGCCTATAATTGTTGGGTTCCTTACTATCACCGGATTTGAACAAAGGAACTACTTTACTGTGTTTCATGAGATCCGGAAAGACGCCTTGGTCTACACTAGTGTTAAATATGAAAGCTAAATAAGGCGCAATGGTTTCGATGACTGATCTACATACTTTTACAGACATTCCCCACAGATCTTCTGTTGATTTAATTTTAAGATCTTTAAAAGCTTTTATAACAGCCTGGGGGTCTGTATGCTGAAACCTAAACTCCAAAGGGCATGCGTTTACATTATTTCTAAGTAAGGCAGCAGAAAGCGCGGGTGAGGAATTTAAAGCTTCAGTGGTTTTATAGGGAATATTAGCAAAAAAAAAATTCAAATTCCTGAGCTATTTCTACATCTGAGTTGATGGGACCATGTGCAGTCTCTAAATTAAATTCAGTATTACGCTGTTTTTTCCTACCGGTTTCATTATTAATTATTTGCCAGGTAGTTTTTACTTTATCATCAGCTGATTTTATTTTATTGCTAATGTGAAGAGCTTTAGCCATTTTGCACACACTTTTAAAAGTTTTAGAATATTTTGCAACATACTGATGAAAGCTTGTATTATTCATATGTTGCTTTAGGCCATAAAGTTCAAAAAGTTTTCCCCTGCTTTTACGAATACCTGGAGTCGCCCAATCACTAAATTAGAATTTTGTGTAAATAGTTTTAGTCTTTAGTGGAAAAGTGTCAATGAATTGTTTGTTTAATAGTGAAAAGAACTCTGCGTAGAACTCATTTGGGTCACATATATTATCAAAACTCTGAATACATAATTTACTTGCCAAAAAATTATTTAATTTCTCTAGATTTCTACATGTAATTGTCCTAAACCTTATTTGAATTTTTTGTAAAGGCATGTAGGAGCAAAATGTTATAGTTTGTCCACTGTGATCAGATGGCAACTTATTTACAATTTGTTTATGTAAGTAATCACAATTACAGAAAATATTATCTATACAAGTGGCGGAAGAAGCTGTCACTCGGGTTGGTTCATTAAAAACATTTGACAAGTCAAATGACCTGAAAAGACTTAATAGTTTGACAGTATTAACGTTATTTTCTAATATATTAATATTAAAATCACCACATATGATTATTGACTTACTACTACCATTTAGTTTATTTAACACATCTTCCATTACAGAATCAAACATAGATAGATTCTGGTAACTTGGTTCTGGTTCTAAGAACACGGTCCAAACTGTCTAGGAAATTATCAAAATCTTCTTTAGTGTTAAAAAAGGGCGAACGATAAACGGCAATGATTGCTAACTCGTTATTGATTTGACAAGTAAGACAGTTACCACTAGTGAAAACAGGCTCCTGAACGGTACACTGAATATGGCTTTTTATGTACATTACTACTCCTTCATTCTGATTCTTATTGTTGGATGTAAAGTGGGAGTGCCATCTAACCCAGGAACTTTACTCAACCAACACTCAGTCAGTATAAGAATATCACAATCAACTTTAATCAAGGATAGCAATGCTAAGAGTTGGTCAAAGTTCTTTTTTATGCTGCGAATGTTAATATGTAAAATCGTAGTGGAGGTATTTGATGTCTTCACAAATTTTGTACATTCTTCCGGAGAACAGTAATCAATAATCTATTCACATCATTTCAAACAGTCCGTAACCGTTTGCTCCCGAAAAATAATTCTGAAAATATGGTTTAAAGTGTTGTTTTGACTCAGATTTTGAGCAAAAACTAAATAATTAACGTTTATTAACTCAGTGTCAAAATAACAAGCCATTACACCCAGTGTTTATCAGTGATATTTGGATTTTAACAAAAAGTTTGCAACATAAACAAAGTGTTTGAGTGACCGTTGTCCCGCAACGACCGAAACGCGTAAGCGACGCGCATTCCACGGCGCTTACGACCTTCTTGCCAAGAACATCATTCGCAGTTTGTATGAAGCTTAATACTCTAAACAGCGCTACTATTTTTATTCACTATTAGACGCATCCCGTTTTAATCGCTGTAAGCGCTTTATATTGCCAAATTTGAAAATTATTTCAACGTACCCACGCACGCATTAAGAATGTCAACAATAAATTGCGCTGGATGTATAAAAGACTTTAAGGCTGGGAAAGGTTTGCGATGCTTTCTTTGCAATCACTGGTATGATTTGCTGTGCGCTAATATATCAGAGAAGAGGTTTAAATCAATGCATGCCGATACTAAAAATGCTTGGAAATGTCCTGGGTGTCTAAATAAACAGCCCAAACTTGATAACACCAACACTCCTGTTAGACCCGCCCGGCAATCTAGTCCAGTGACTCAACCATCCCCTGTTGACGGTACGAATGTTACTCTACGCAACAAACCACCTATATGCCACTCACCTGACCGTCTTAATGACACGCTACTGGCAGATATTACAACAGGTTCTCTTAGAGAGATGATAAGGCATGAAATTAACCAAGCATTACATGATACAATCGCAGGATTAATCCATAAACAATTTAGCGTAATTAACAACATGATCTCGGAATTCAAGCAGTCCTTGTCGTTTTTTAATGAGAAATACGAAGAAATTAAGGTAACATTAGAAGATAAGACCGCTAAAATACACATGCTCGAGAAGGAAAATTGTGTTCTTCAAAATTCTCTCAGGGACGTAACAAAACGAATGAACCTATTGGAACAACACGCTCGTTCGAGTAACATCGAACTGCAATGTGTACCGGAATACAGATCAGAGAATTTGACTAGCACTATTTCTCAGTTAGGTAAAGTAATTAAATGCGATATTAAGGATACAGATATTCAACTATGTACAAGGGTCGCCAAAAAAGACACGCGCAGCGCAAGACCGAGGTCTATTCTTGTCAAGTTCAATAGCCCGCGACTAAGAGATTCGTTCCTAGCAGCATCAATTCAATTCAACAAAGCAAATTCGAAAAATAAACTTAATTCAAGTCACCTTGGCATAGCTAACGAAAAGCCGGTGCCGATATTCGTCGTTGAACACCTATCTCCTGAGAACAAGGCTCTTCATGCGGCGACAAGAGTTCGTGCCAAGGAGCTAGGATACAGATTCGTATGGGTTCGCAATGGGAGAGTTCTATTGAAGAAGGATGAAACTGCGCAAAGTGTGGTTGTGGAAGACTTTGAAAAGCTAAAGTCATTAACATAGATCTTATAGTACTGTATTATTGTTTTTTTTTTTTTTTTGTGTCATTATTATTTACTTTTTAATTTTGTTTCTAAGAATGTTTAATAGCCTAAACTTTATAAAATTCAATTCCCTAAAATGTTACTATCAAAATACCAGAGGTCTTCGTAGCAATTTATCTGAGGTTCGTCAACACATACACGACAGTGATTATGATGTATTCGTCTTAACCGAGACTTGGCTTTGCGAAAGTATCTTTGATTCTGAACTTTTTAATGATTCTTATTCTGTATACAGAAGAGACCGAGAATCGTCAAGCTTGAATAATCACAAAAAAACAGGCGGTGGAGTTCTCGTAGCGGTAACTAATAAATTAATTTCATGTCGCATGACAGACTGGGAAAGTAACTGTGAAGATTTATGGATTATGATTAAAACCAACTCCAATACATCCCAATCCTTAAAGATGTGTGCTGTGTACTTGCCACCACCTGTAAATCTTGAAGTTTTTGAATACTTTATTGATAATTGCAATTCGGTCATTACAACTAATAGCGACTCCTCAACATCAATTATCGGCGATTTTAATATGAGTTGTATTGATTGGATACATGAGGCTACTACTGAATCTTGCATACCATCAACTTCTAGCACGGGAAGCCTTAAAAATTTACTGCTCGACTTCTTAGCGCTTAATGATTTAAAACAGCTAAACTGGATTAAAAATTTTCAAAATAAGAC
Source organism: Xanthia togata (assembly GCA_963853775.1). Lineage (NCBI taxonomy): Eukaryota > Metazoa > Arthropoda > Insecta > Lepidoptera > Noctuidae > Xanthia > Xanthia togata. Next base: position 382,117 of record OY970802.1, on the reverse strand, counting down.
GTTAGACTTAGTGCTCTCAGATGTTGAACAAACTGAAATAAGTGGCTGCCTTGACCCTATAAGGGAACTAGATAAGTACCACCCGGCTTTTGATTTGACAATAACTTTTCAAACGTTTACTAAAACTTACTTAAAACCTGCGAGTAAACCCAACTTTCATAAAGCAGACTACGGAGCTATAAATAAATCTCTGAAACATGTCGATTGGACCAAAGAATTCAGTGAATGTGATGGCGTCAATGATAAATTGGAGAAATTTTATGATATAATCAACGAAACCATAAATATACATGTGCCAGTAACACAATTTACACGAGGCAAATATCCACCATGGTATTCCCATCAATTAAAAAAGCTACTTAAAGTGAAACTGAAACTTCATATCAAGATAAAAAAGTACAACAATCCAATGGACATATTAGAATTTAATTACATAAGAAAAGACTGCCAAATTCTTACCCAAAAATGTTATGACAACTACATAAATGAAATTGAAAATAAAATTAAGTATCACCCTAAAATCTTCTGGTCACATATTAAAAACCTCCGAAAAAGCAATTCTTCTTACCCTCCAGAAATGACTCTCGGCAATGTCAAAGCCTACGGTAGTAAAGCCGTTTCAAATTTATTTGCAGAACAGTTCTCCTCCGTATATGATCCACCTTACGATAATCGCAATAATTTCCTTATTAACTTGCCTTCCGTCTCGGTTCCGGTTTTACCCATCGACGACCTTTCAATCCTTCCTGAAGCTGTATTTAATAAACTCTCTGGACTCGACATATTTAAAGGTGCTGGACCTGACAATGTGCCCCCAATATTCTGGTTAAGATGTGCAGAGTATTTGTCTTCTCCACTGGCAAATATTTATAATACCTCGCTAAAAACTGGGGTTTTTCCAAATAAATGGAAAAAAGCTAGAATAGTACCTATTCACAAAAATGGGAAACGGGAGGTGATATCTAATTATCGACCCATCTCCATTCTATGTACTTTGTCTAAGGTCTTTGAATCACTGGTGTACCCAGTATTGCACGACCACGTTAAACAATTAATATCCACTAATCAGCATGGTTTCATGGTTAAAAAATCTACAAACACAAATCTTGTTAATTATGTCACTGAACTAACATCCGCAGTAGATAAAGGTCTTCAAATTGATGCAGTGTACACAGACTTTTCGAAGGCCTTCGACAAAGTAAATCATGAATTGCTGCTAAATAAGCTCCAGTCGTTGGGTATAACCGGTATCACACTGAGCTGGTGTAGAACTTACCTCGAAAATAGGACTTCTTCAGTGGTTGTAGATTGTAATGAGTCAGATCCCTACATTGCAACATCCGGTGTACCCCAGGGGTCCAATCTAGGGCCGTTGTTTTTTAATGTGTTTATTAACGACATATCAGACATATTTAAATACTCCACACCATACCTTTTTGCTGATGACTTAAAACTGACCCGTGTAATTTTGAATAATGTCGATACACAGCTATTACAAATTGATTTAGATAGTCTGTGTCAATGGTGTACCAACAATAAAATGTACTTGAATTGTACTAAATGTTTTCATATAAAATTTACTAGAAAACACAATAAAGTCGAATCTGTTTACAATATTCAGGGAAACACACTAACAGAAGTAACAGTTATTCGTGACTTAGGAGTATACTTGGATGGTAAACTTAATTTTATAAATCATATAGACCAAATGCTTAATTCAGCTTACCGAGCTCTTGGCTTTATTTTGAGATCTTCAAAAGAATTTAAAAAACCTTCCACTACATTACTTTTATTCAATAGTTACGTACGAAGCCAACTTGAATATTGCAGCACGGTGTGGAATCCTTCGTACCAAGTCCACATAAGTCGCATTGAAAGGGTTCAAAAGAGACTTGTCCGTCATCTAGCGTTTAGGTTTAAAGTAGGAAATTGTAGATCTTACGAACATAGACTAAATCACTTCAAACTCAAAGATTTAAAATCTCGCCGCACTATCTCCGACATGTCGTTCCTGTATAAATTATTCAATAATGGCATTGACTGTCCAGATCTTCTTAGCAAATTACGCATTAACGTCCCTTCCCGTATTCCTCGCTATCCCGGCCCTTTACTGAAAGCCCCTCAACACAGAACAAATCTAGGTAAACACTCGCCGATTGTTAGGATGACCAATCAATACAACTCACTGTCATGTTCTTCCGACGATATAGACATTTTCTCCAACAGCCTAAGTAAATTTAAGTTGCTGTTACACGCAAAACTTAATATTGAGTAAGTGTTGACCTTCCTCCCTACTGTTCAACTCAATATGTACCTATAGTTTTTTTTTATAATTTTAATTCTTGTTTTTTTTTTATTTAAATTGTATACTTTTGGTGTAATAATAGAGATAATTCAGTAATAACTTTATTTCCATATTAATAATTGATTGTTTGATATCTTAATGCAAGCTGTGGTCTCCTATAATTGAAGATGCACAAGGATTTGTATCTTTTTATGTTTTGTTTTTAGCATGTAAGGTGTAATCTTTGTTGGAGATCCAACTAAATAAATAAATAAATAAATAAACAGTAATGAGAATTTGCAACTGAAATATCGTCCAAATCAGATACTATATTATCTACTAAATTGGCCATTTGAGTAAATGAGAACACGAATACAATGGAACCCCACAAGGATAAAGAGAGACTTTAATATATACGGGAAGGTGTACAGTAAATACGGCACTACAAAAATTAGTTACTGTACTAATTGTATAATAATATGTAACTTTTTGTATTCTGTTAGAAGTATGATGTATACTCGTAAGTGTAAGTGTGTTTATTTGTGTTATTAGAATAAGAATTTGTAAGAGTGTTGATTGAGGATGTGTTTACAAGGCAAATTAAGAAAAGTATAAAATGTAATACTAATAAAACTAAAAATTAACAATTTAGGATTCAAGCACAATAATTGAAGTAAATTACGTGACTTCCGGCGGGAATAATGACTAAGTAATGCGGATCTCGAGGTATTGAGTAGTCATTTCTTCTCTTCTAGCTCGAAAAGGGTAGCCTCGGATTTGACGAGTACCTGCTGGAGTCCTGGTTGCTTGCGCAAAAAGATATTACCGTTTGCGGCCCAACAAAATTTGAATTCGTGCTTTTTTGCGCATTCTCTCGCTAAATAAAAGAATCTTTTTGTGGAATTAGTCAAGTGTTCGTCAATATACACCGCACGTTTTTGGCCAGTTATACCCAACAGCTCTGTATTCAGTTTATTGTCCTTATTTGGTTGCTTATTGTTGTAGCCTCGAACATGTGATATGAGATCAGACTTAAAATGTACACTTGTAAACTCAGCGACGATCGGTTTGGAGGCTGAGGACCCTGGGATGCGATATATGTCTCGGATGTTGTTCGGTGCAACCGGCAGGTCCACTGTATTCCCAATAGCAGTCATAATCTTCATAAGGTCGGCACTTGACTCTTTATCTTGACTGGGGGGGACATTACGGATCTCAATACTTGATGACCGAGACTTATATTGTAGGTCCCTTACCGTTTTTTCCAGTGACTCCGCCAGTTTCCTATATTCACTGCACTCATCCTGGCTAACTAATTGCTTAGCTAAACAGTGGTTAATCAGTGATTAGCGAGGTTTTTATAAATAAGGCTGTTATTGTTTTAATCACATACTAACCCTTATGTGCATTTTCTAGAATAATCATGAATGTTTAGGTTTTATTGATTTTTCGCCTGTGTGCTGAGCAAGAAAAAGGGCAGTTTTCACAATAGTAGATTGTTTGCCTAGGGAGCAAACAACTATTTTTAAGGCGAGAGTGTAGGCGAGTGTTTTTTTGAATCCAGAGCGGAGCGAAGGATTCTAGGGTAGAATCCCGAGCGCAGCGAGGAATTCTAAAGTAGAATCCTGAACGCAGCGAGGGATTCAAAGTACGTCACTCGAGCTTAAAATAGTGTTGCTCCCGAGGTGAACATTACTTTTCATCACCCTATATGAGAAAAAAAAAACGTGTGCGGTCCTACCCTCATCTCTCACGTATGATTTAAAACCAAAACAAAATTATCGCAACCACCATCTTGGATTTGCATTTTGACCTCAATATCGGCTTTAGCACCCTCAAACACTATGAAAACGACACCCACGGCGAAAAATTTGAAAATTTTCGTAGCCGCCATCTTGGATTTACGTTTTGATCTCACTATCGACTTTAGAACGTCAGTACCTTTTATTATGGCAAGTACTTATTTGTGTACTTAATTGTTTTTTTTCCTGAATTAAATTAATAAATATCTTTTCTTTTCTTTTGTATCGGTGTTAATATGTACCTAATTGAATTTGCTATTTTGTAAAGGGTCACACTGACACCGTCACCGCTCCATAATTAAGTACAGCTTACAGTACAGTAACCGCGGTGTAACCCATAGTTAAAAAATAATTACATGTTCTCCATACGGAATGTATGGGAGAACATGTTTTTGCATCTGCAAATGTAAGTTGGTCGGTTATTACTCGTTAACTTGTAGAGCCTACTTAGCTGCGATCGTTTTCCTTTTAATTTCGTTATACGACTGCCTTTTAAGTTGTGTCGTTTGAAATAAGTATGGATAATCAAATAGATTATTACCATTGATTGTTTTTCAAAGAATTCTCCGCGATATTTAATACGCTTTTGCATGCGTTCGAACCAGTTTTTAAAACATTTATTCCACTCCGAAGTGGGGGTAGTCAAAATGGCCGATTTGTATGCGTCAACAGCTTCTTCGGGTGAGCTGAAACGTTGACCAAGAAGACTTTGCTTAATTTTGGGAAACGTAAAAAAATCGTTAGAGCTCAAGACAGGGCTGTAAGGCGGGTGATCTAAAATTTCGACATTTTGGGTGCTCAAAAACATCTTTAATCGCGGGCGGTGTGCGAACTTGCATTGTCATGGTGCAGTATCATACGACGTCTTGAGTTGTTTTTTCGAAACTGTGATGACTTCTGGCAAACAAACAGTGGTATACCCATAGAAATATTAAAAACAGGGGCAATTGTGGCTTCATCGGTTTTCTATACATTTTGAACTCCACGCCATATCTCCTTCTTTATTATATCTATCTATGGGTATCCGTCAGCGTTAACCGTCTTGCGATCTTTTATTACAATAGTGGCGACGACGTGACCACCCTTTGCCACAAACGAGGGAACCATTTTTTTATAAGTGCTCCGTGAGCGTATGACTTTGGTCGGTTTTGGCTCATCTTGGAAGACCCAGACAGTTGACTGCTACAACGCGTATCATTCGTAAGCATCAAGTTTAACTTTATATTGAAAAAATGCACTCAAAAACACGAATTAATCGCTGATTAATATTCCGACAGGACGTTACTACAATGTCATGTCTTTGGGTTGGTTGCCGTAGTGTTTGACCGATAAAAGCCGTTTATTGACCGAATAAAATAGATTTTCTGAAAAATCGCTTACAAACATTACATTTAAAAAAAGATATACATGTGTAATTACTGTATTATTTAATATTTAAACATAAAAACAAAATCTGATCGTGATCACATTATATTTTTAGCTTTATTTTGATATTTAATATGAATATTTTGATATTATACGAAATGATTTGGTTAAAAAGCCCGGAGTCCACCCCATGATACTGAAAAAAAAAAATATCCTCCGTTTTCTGTCGTCATTGATTCGTCAATGCTCCGCGTATTCTCACGCCATCTTTGAAGTTCTTGTGTTATTGTTATATTTATAGAAAGAAAGAAAAAAAAGATAGAAAATAAATTTATTTGACTCAGGTTAAGGCACACAATATTCACACAAAAAATAAAAAAAAAACAAATAAAAAATAACTTAAAATAGTATTGTGTGTTAGACTCGGCTATTACTTTTGGATTGTTTCTGTAATAATATATTTGTTGACCTTGGCCTGCTAATTCCGGACTTCGATTACGCATTACGTTGTTGGTACGTTGTTTTACGTCGTTGGTGTTATTTTGTGAACTCGTTAACATGTCTAAAAGAGGACGTAGTCTTAACAGCCAGGCTCGTGACTTGGTTGTGAAGCTGCACGAATACTTTGAACGAGAATCAGCAAATAGAGGGCCTCTTCTAGAAGTTACCAAAGTACAAGAAAGAGTCGCACAAGCGCTTGGGATTGCCACAAAAACAGTGGGAAAAAATATAAAAGAAAAGCACGGGCCCTCTGGTTGTGAAGACAATTTGCTTCACACACCCAAAAAGCGAAAAAAAAGTTAAGACAAGAGTACCCCACCGTGAGTAAATTACTTGTGTCCCTTAAATCTGCAAACTTATACGATGGCAGTGCAAAATCTTTAAGAACAATTTTAAAGAATATTGGGTTTATATACAAAAAAACCGACACACGGAAAATAATGATAGAAAGATATGACATAACATAATACTACAAAGAGTATAATTTTTTAGAGAAATTAATAAAAATAAGCAACTGGGACAAAGGGATATTTATTGATGAGACATGGTTAAATGCCAATTCATACTGTACCTACCACAGTCTTGGACGGATGATACGCAAGCATCCAGCTCAAAAGTCCCGATAGGAAGGAGTGGACGCCTATTATTTGTCATGCTGGATCTGCCGGGGAATTGCTTGTTGGCATTTGAATTAAAAAGTACAAAAGAGTACCACGAAGAAATGAATGCCGAAAAATTTAAAGAGTGGTTCATGACCCTTATGCAAAATCTTCCAGAAGAGTGTACAATAACTATGGACCACAATCACCTATGACTCAATCCAAATAGATAAACCTCCCACACAAGCTAACAAAAAGGTGGATCTAGCGGCATGGCTACAAAGTCATGGTGTGTACGCCGGACATGAGTTTACTGAAAGCGGAACTGTTACAATTAGTAAAACAAAATAAACCTGTGAGGCCAAGATACGCCATCGATGAGTTGGCACAGGAACATGGCCACAAAATTATAAGGACCCCGCTATACCACTGCCAATACAATGGCTATAGAGATGATTGGGGCTCAAGTTGAAAGTTAGTATAAAATGTGAGTTTAAATATTTTATTAAACAAAATTAAAAAGGAACCATTAAACAGGAAAAAGGATATTTAAACAGGAAAAAAATTAGGACCATAATAATATACGTTGATATTTTTCATCTACTTTTGCGTATGAGTGCTGTCGTATTGTCATAGTTAATTTAGTGGCATATTTTTTAAACCAAGGTAGCCATTTGACTGTTTAACGAAATAAATAATGTAGTCATTATAACTTTACCTCTTTTACAGGCTATGCTGCACGTCAAAATACAAAACCTCCATTCACCACATGCTTGGTCTGCTTAAAGAAGCGTGTGTACATGTCACAAATGACGATTGGATTAACGTAGTAGAAAGAACTAAGAAAATTATAATGGAAGACTTCAGAAGAGATACATTTTGATAGTATAATAAATTAGGACAGACAGTTCAAGTAATGATATGTTTTCTGGATCAAGTGACAAAAGTGAATAAAAATGTTAAAATGTTTGTGAATTCATTTATTTACCTGACCCACAATTATTTATTCTAATTTTATTCTTGACTAGCGAGCACCCGCCCGGGCTTCACACGGGTACATGGTGTCAGTGGCTTGCCCTAATCTTGCATCTAGGTACGCCACGCGCCACTGATGCATACCATACGAGTACAATGTATTATTATTTAATATACATAAACCTTCCGGAAGAAAATCAGTATGTCGGCTTTTAGTTTATGTCTTGGTTCGGCATTGAATCTCGCCCGAATTTAAACTTCGTTGGAGTTTATGTAATAACTGTTAAATATTAGAAACTCGTGCGTGTAATAAAACTGTCGATTACAAACTCTTAATTATTTTAAATCGATATGTCTCAAGAATCGGTTTTTAAAGCATCCGTTTTTGTTTCCCCTCTTTTTTTAAAATTAAAGCTTTCTGGTACTAAGAGTCTCTGAGCTAAGCCGCGGACAAACGGACGGGCGGACGGACGGACATGGCGAAACTATAAGGGTTCCTTGTTGAGTACGGAACCCTAAAAACACGATGGTCATTAGCTTATCAAGTGCTAGGTAGGTGGAACCGTGGAGATCATGACTGTGTTATGTTACGTAGGTGTAATGTAATGTCATCGTGAGATCGTAGAGGAACCTCGCGCGGGCTCTAACGTGTTGACGTAACTAGAGCTAAGAGCTACTCGCAACTTTGACTGACGCAGTCATTCTGTTATACGTGCAGGATACTAAGCCGCTGCGCTGGTTGTGGTTAATTTCATGACCATTTTCCTTAATACGTGCTATATTTATCTACATTTTACGGAATACTTCCCGAACCCCAGTAGTAATTTTATTATGATTTTGTCGATGCGCTGTTTTAAATTCAAAAAAATCCGGAGACACGTAACCTGTTCGATTTATGCTAAAAGTGACTTGGAATATTATTAATTCAGAAACGGGTAGAACGACAGTGCGGAATCGTGGATTCCATCTAAAAATCAATGTTGTAGGATATTAAGGCGACATTTTCCGGGCCTGTGGGCCTTTGAAACGCTACCTCCGCCTCCCCCTAAGGGGGAATGACGTATTTATTTACGATTCACTGCCGATCATTTCGCGAAAAATACATGCCACAGCATAAAATATTTGCAGTTGACCAACTGAACTAGTTTTTCTTAGGTTCGATTTTTTTCAATAAGTTTACATTTTATGGGACTAAGGTACGGTGTAGTGAACTAAAATGATTACTTAAAATGTCCTGTGTACCTAATGGGCGTTTTCACATTAATAGATAACGACACCAGCCCAATACCGATATGTCGGCAGCTATTATACCGACATCGATACAATTATTATCGGCCCAATGATATTGGGCACATTGTTTGGTGCGTCGCGATGGTTACCTACTAAGTATCGACGTCTTGAAGTCGGCAGTGCGAAAAAGTGTGTTCAAGTGACAAAATCCCGCTACTCTCACCGCACTGTGTCTTCGCCGATAGATATCGTACCTATATCGGTGTCGGTCGCTGTCTGCGACGATATAGGTGACAATAGCAAGACAATGTAAAAGCGTTTGGTAGGCACTAAACGTATCCGATCATCTGACCTCCGATATAGTGTCGATGTCGGGTCGGTGTCGTTATCGGCTAATGTGCTGTGTTGTGACAGTCAATTCATTTTATAAATAAAGAAACAACATTTTTACCTTTTGATATAGTGTTATGGGATAGTTCGTAGAACGTACACAGAAAAACATGAAGTTTAGGCCTCTTCTGTCATCTATGGTTTTAATAAAAATCAATATATATGGTTAGGTGACTGTTAATGAGAAATCCCATGTACAAACTGCACACGGGATTTTTTTAGTGATAGTTAGGTAGTCATGAATAATCTGTAAGAATCCATAAGTGTATCAGTGTTGTGACATTAGGTATTATATGAAGGAACGCAGGCGTTTAATAATTCACTTAAAATGAAAAACTTGCAAGCAATGGGAAATTTCTACTGAAGGCTGCGCGTTTAGACCTCTGCAGGGCTAACATGACAAGCGCGAGAAAGCTCTTTTTCTCGTTTTGTCGAAATTTGTCTACGATTCTGACGTCATTCTAATCCCTAACATGACCGTAAACGACGAGATTTCTCGAAAAAGGCACTTTGACACTTCTAAATGTCGCGACGAGAAACCGATATTGCAAGTTATTAAAAACAAATTATTTTTATGATAGCAACATCGGCTTGAAATTCAGTTTCATTCATTCAATGGTGCCGATTCTCTTGTCACAAATGCCTCTAAACTAGACTAAAAATCACCAAAATTTAGATTATTCTTGTCAACCGACAATTTTCCATTCTGAAATAGACAACTTAACTATATTTTAGCTTGACGGCACTGAGCTATTAATTTAGTGAAAATGGCAATTTTGCTGTTCAGAATTTTACGTTCTTCACCTAAAGTTTAGATTGTCTAAGTATTTAATCGCGATTAAAAAATGAACTAAAATTCACACCAACACCTCGACGGCGCAAAAACAATGTCTTTTTTTCTTTTCTCTTGCTTATATCTCGAAAATGGTGTGTCCTATCACAAAAATAATGAAAAATTCGACCCCCTTTATGAAACCCATAAACCCCTAACACTCAACATGTAGGTAATATTTTTTCATATTTTCCATACAAAAAACGAAAAATTCCATATAAAACACGTCGTTCCAATATAAACAAACTTTCATCTTTATTTCTTCAGGATTTTAATTAAGTTGAATGGGCTAAAAATGGTCGTACTGTTTCGCTTATACTGTGACCATATTTTTTTGTTTTGGATGTTTCCCACCACTCATGAAGATTCGTAAATATTGACAGCTATACATGAAGTAACAATTGCAGTACTTTATTGCCAAGTGACGTACCTACTGCTACAGCTATAATTTATCGAATCTATTATTTTAGGACATCGACATTTTAGAACGACTTTTTATCGTATACAGAAGTGTCGTATACGATATCGTAACCAGTGACTTTTTGTATTCAAAACTGAAAATTGTTCATACTGAGCCAATACGATACAATCACGGATTCAAGAAAAAAATGTGTTGCTGGCTCAGCTATTCGAAAAATATAATTACGATTTTTATCGTGTTCTATACATTTGGTCATTTTAGTATAGCACTTTTGTTCGAAACAGCATTTTTTTTCTAATTTTAATTGTTCTTGACAGACTGAAAATTGTTTTAAATATTTTTTATACAACCGACAACCGGACCAATTGTATATTTATTAATATAGAATATGATATTAGCAGACAGTTCGGTGGAGAGTAAATATTGTAACATGGATGAATCTGATAAAAAAATCTTTAAAAAAACTTCTTCTTAAACGACTATAAAAAATTATATAAGACTCGCACTTGACTATAATTTTATCGATAATAATTTGTAATGTGTCTAACACTATTGTAAGATGACAATTAAACGTCATCATATCGCATAGAAATAATCACACTTTCGAAAACAATATTATGAATTAAAACTATATTAAAATTACGAAATATTTTTTCTGAGTTGTCGCAATTTCATATCTAATGTGTTCTTCATTGATTTTTTTTTAACAACCGCAGAGAGAGCGTATTTTTAAAAATGTTGACACAGGTCCACCCTCGATGACGTCCCGCAGGACTCTGAGCGCGAGCCGATTTAGCCCGATTTACTATATTTGGGTTTATTTTAAGATTCTATTTGCTGTTACATAAAAATAATTCCATAATCCCCTAAAGTCTTTTATGGTGAACGTATAGACGAAATTTTATTGAAATTGCTTTAATTACAATCGAATAAAACCATTTTTTCTCATAAAAACTCTACATTTTTTGGAAACTGCGATTTTTTTGTATCGAGCCAAATTATGTCAATCGTGTTTTGGCCCTCATAATTCACTAAAACATATCTTCAATTTTAATAATCATGAAAAAAAATAAGGCAAATTAGTAGTTTTTGAGGACAAAAATTGATTTTGCGTGCAGCCGAAATGCGTCAAAACCTCTTCTTTGGGACCCATTTCGCCTTAAGGCAGAAGTGGAGGTGGCAACTGAGTTTGATCATTTCTTCAGTAATATTAAATTTTAACAACCAAAACTCTGTCATCGTCGTCCTCCACTTCTGCTTACTCAATACTTAAAGAATGTGTACCAGAATTTGACAACCTTTTTGAATTTACAATTATTATGCTGATGACATTATAGAATCTTTTTTTATTATTAATATTCAAGTATGTATCTATTTTAATTACCTACGTCCGTGTGTCACTGCGGGGTGCCAACTGAAAACCAGCGCTGGGTGTCTGACGCCCAGCAAATGCTGAGATGGTAACCCTTTCGGTATGGGCACGCTCAGCAAAATTTTTCTGCAATTTTATTGTTATGTTTTTTTAATGTGTTTGTTGCTGTTGTGTTGTGTCTGTGTCGAATAAATGTTTTGTATTGTATTGTATTGTAAAAATCTTGATGTAAAGAAACTGCTGACCTTTGGGGATTATCCAGGGGGTACATACCATGTCTTCAATAATTGATGTTATTTAACCATTTTTATCAATTGTTTTTAACTCTTATATTGCATCTGGTGTATTTCCTGATCTGATGAAACTTAGCAGTGATTCCACTGTTCAAATCTGGCAGCACAACAGGTCCCACAAATTTTCGGCCTATTTCGATTTTACCAACTTTGAAAAAATAACTTTAAAACAAATGTTAGGACATTTCAATGCACATAATTTACTTCATCTGAAACAGTTTGGTTTTACAAAGGGTCGTTCAACTACAGACGCGGGCTTGGAATTACTGAAGAGCATATTCGAAGCCTGGGAGGAGTCGCAAGATGCTCTTGATCTTTTCTGGGACTTGTCCAAGGCCTTCGATTGAGTACTAGTCAAGGCGCCAGCGCTATTTTGCTCGGGAAAAATGGAAGTGTTTTCCAACGGAGCGAATTTGGACATGAAATTACAACAAAAGTACAAAGAACAACATCCTAGTCTTGATATTGAGCGAGGTCGGGAAAGTTGTTTTTTATTGTAAAATATATTTTTTTTGGATTTTTTTTCTGGTTTTGTTAGGTATAACGAAAAGTATTGTTCCTACAGAAAAATGTTTCGAGTAAAAGTTGTGCAGGTGATGATTTTGCATGAGGATTATTAAGTACCGTAAACCGGGGTTACTTTGATCAATATTGAACTTTGAAGGTTCATATAGCTATTAAATTTGTGGGTGTAAAAAAATACAAAAAAACATCTAGTAATCGGTTTTTATTACTCTTGATTCCTGTAATGGATTAATAAGTGAAAAAAATTGACTTTATTTTGAGAAAAAAAAATTAAACTGCTACACCCCCTAAAATAGGACCCAATTATAATGGCATTACAATTTCAATATAATTACCTAATTAGAATGCCAATACAATTTAAAAAATAAAAATCTATCGACTAGAAAAATAAATATGGTCGCATGGGGTAACTTTGGTCTAGTAAAATTAGCTATAAATAGAGAATAACATTATATTTACCTTTTTCAATTAAAATAATTGGTGGATTCTCCGCGTGTCCAGTGTTCACAGTTCAATAGTGTTCAACAGTTGTTCAGTGTACGTAACTTAGAAAAAAAACTACCAATTTGCGTTTCGTTTTACGTAATTCGCGATTTCATATGAAATGGAAGTTTTTATCAAAGTCATCCCGCGAATCAAAATACCGGTTTACCGGTATTTAAAAAAAATCGTTTTGATTGTTTAAGCAAGCCTATTGCAAAATTGTTAAGTTGATATTTTCGATTGTCTGTACAGGTGGTCCATCGAAACGAATCGCAACCTGTTTTACTGGAATCGGTAGGTACTAACAATGTATTTGATCTCTCAAAAATTCAGATTTATAAATAAACAAATAAAAGTTATTTATAAAAAAAACCCTTAACTAAGGACCGTATTTTCGCCAATCGTAAACTAAAAGATTTGCAATAAAGTGCATTAAATTGCGCTGATATTTTCATGAATTAAAACAAAAGTTTATTGTAGGACTAATAGAAGCTGAGATACAAAAAAACTGGGTACACAATAAAGCTCGATATTTGGGTACCTCACGAGCTCACTGAAAGAAACCTAATGTATTTGTGATTCTTTATTACGACGTAATGAAACCGAACCATTTTTGAAGAAGCTGATAACTGGTGATGAAAAGTGGATCACGTACGATAAGAACGTGCGAAAAAGGTCGTGGTCAAAGGCCGGTCAGGCTTCACAGATTGTGGCGAAACCCAGGTTAACTCGCAACAAGGTGATGCTGTGTGTGTGGTGGGATTGGAAGGGCATTATTAATTATAAGCTGTTACCACCAGGCAGGACCATCGATTCTGAACTCTACTGCGAACAACTAATGAGATTAAAGCAAAAAATTAAGTATCACAAAATATAGGTCAGTCATAGATCATAAAATTAATAGTAAGAAGCACTGACTGCACCATGGTCTTGGTCAAAATATTGTTTTAAACTTTTAAAGGGACAGACCTATATTTTGTGATACTTAATTTTTTGTTGTAATGTTAGATTGTAAGTTTGTAACTTTAGGTAGGTCATATCTAGTTAATTTAATTTTTTCTTTAATTGCATAGTTTTTTTTTTTCTTTGTTAATTTATTAAAATAATAATGTTAATTTCTTGTATAATAATTAATGACACAATGTTAATAATTTAAATAATTTGTATTGTATGCCCAAAAGGCGGGACATAGCTGATCAACATTACTGTAATTCTTAACACCTGTATCTATTTCTGTACCTATGATCCACAATAAACATGATTGATGGATTGATTGAAAAAGTTGAGAGAAAGCGACCGGAATTAAACAACAGAAGGGGTGTGGTTTTTCATCATGATAACGCTAGACCTCACACATCTTTAGCCACTCAGCAAAAATTAAAAGAGTTTGGCTGGGAGGTGTTAATGCATCCGCCGTATAGTCCTGACCTTGCACCTTCAGATTTCCACCTGTTCTGCTCTTCAGAATTCCTTAGGCAGTGTCAGGTTAAGGCTCGTACATACCAGCGCGACTTGTCGCGCGACGTGTCGCGTGGCGATTCTGCGATATTATCGCCACGCAACACCTTTCACAGTACCGCGATATCGCGCGCGATATCGCGCGCGATTCGCAGCGCGACACCGACAAAGGAATGACCCTTTGTTGATGCCGCCGCTCTGCGAGTATAAATGGCGGTCCATTCTCTCCGATCCAGATGATCCAACCACTCTCCTCCAGGAGAGCAATAGGGCCACCAGTACAGTGCACAAACACACCCGACACCCGTCGTACCGACCTCGCCGCCGAGGTCCTCCGCGATCGCGACCCTCTCGAGTAAATAATACTCCCCCCCGACCCTTGTCCGATGAAGCGCCAGCCCGCGCCGCAGCTGAGCGCGTAGTTTTAAATTCCCCTTATAATAATAATATATCCTTGATCCAGCCTGTCCCAGCTTCCTGTCCTCCCCTCAGCGACGCCCTAAGCCGAGATTCGTACCCCACAGGGGGTGCCCTTAGCGAGCGTTCGCCTAATTTTAATTTAGAATAGTTGCTCCTGGCTGGAGGCTTTGAGTGTAGTGCTTAAGGCAGCCACAGGATTGTTCGGTTGAGCAGTAAATACCTTAGTGGTATACCTGCGAGATGCCATAGTTAAAAAAAAAAAAAAAAGAGCTAAGTTCAGTAGCAGACGATCTTCGTCAGAGGATGAAGGCAGGTCTGTGCGCGTTTGCTGAGCGTGGGGTGCTAGGTTCGATTCCCCGGTCGGTCAACATAACCCACCCAAACCTAAGTAGGTACCTAAGCTTGACCACACAAGCACGAATGATGAAACTTCCGAATTCAGCGTAATTGTGACATGTACAGACGCCAGCAGGTCAACATACCCGGAACTGTAAAATTTTCCCAATCAACTTTGAACCTTATGATTTAGTGATAAAGTTGAAAATCTATTAAAGAAATGTTACAGATTGCAGCAGGTTGATGTGCAGGCGTCTGTACATCGTTGTTTTCTCTGTATTATTTTATCATAATAAATATGTACAACCCCATGAAAGTCCTACAATTTTTTTTTCCCCTAGCTGCCCTCCCCGGCTTCACACGGGTAGCACTAAGTACTTATCTACGGCGCACCTACCTACCCTACTTACCCTACCTACCTTATCTACCCTACCAACCCTACATACTCTACCTTTCCTACCAACCCTACCTACCCTAAGAAACCTTCGTGGGCTCATGCACAACACTTTGCTGAAGATCATCACATGAATGCATAGTTTACGATTCTATAAAGGACATACAAACAAACATTCATTTTTATATAGGTATATCTATATAGATAGATAGATAGATCACGTATTCAGTAAGTTGGTTGTGCTGCCAAATACAAAAAAAAAAAAAAATGTCAGTGCGCTAAAAACTGTGTTTTTCACGAATTGTGTACGAAACATGCAGTTTTCTGTACCTTAGAAAGGAAATACGGTAAAATAAAGGGCACCATCGTGAAGCTGAGAAAAAATTACATAGGACTGGATGTAACCGCACACTCGTAGGTGTTAATGAGTAACTAATTAATTAACTAAGGTTCTGGCAGAAGCATCGACAAACACTGTGAGGCCACAGAATCGGTGACTGCACTTGCGCGGCGCGCTGCACAGTGGATCGAAAATCGGCTGTAGAAGACATAGGATCTCAATTTCTTAAATGTTATTTTTTTTGCTGGAAATGACTTCTGCTGATCAATACTGTTCTATAAAATGTCATATGAAGTAATTGTGTACACAAATGGAAGAGTTATAATTTTTATAAGAAAAAAATGTATGGAGCTGACATGAAAAATGAGGATATCTCTGGAATCACAAGGTTGGCCGTTATATCCTTGCACACTGTTATAGTACTATTTATTTGTGAATTTTTGACATACTTAATAGCGCGGCATCACTTGCGATTTTTGTTTAAAAAATCATCAAAATTAAAAAAAAAAAAAATTGTGGACCATTGATGACATGTAGTAACAATCGTACAGTTCCACGTATTTTTCAGCGGTTGTTCTAGCGTATTCTTTAAATTTCGGCACGTCTACAATCTCTCCAGATGTGATAGCTTGCAGAATCACAGCAAATCTGCGTATTAGGTCTTCATCTAATCCAGTGATCGCTGCAGTTTTATCAGGAAATTCAAAAAACCGCCATGCTGTGTTCCCGTCGTTAGTTGTGCCTGATCCTTGCTTAACGATGTCAATCAAAAGGTTGAGATCATCTTTGAATCGATCTTGAATGAGTTTTTTCGTGAATGCAATAACTCTTGATGACCTTCTCCTCTAGAAGACATTCCATCACATTAATGCGTGCATGAAGTGATGATAATCCGAACTCATACACACCAGAAGAAATGGTTTTTGACGCAATGACATCTAACTTATTCATTTCTGTAGGCTTAGCCAAACACAGGTAGCAGGCCGCATTTGACTTAGCTTCAGACAGATATGTACAAATTTTGCCGTCAATCATCGTCATCATTAATTTGTGACTAATTTCATGTCCTTGACATTTTGAGGGAACGAGAGCTTCAATTTCGTTACTTATCCATTGCAGTTTTTTCATTTATGACAACGTCTTTGGTTTCTTTCACAAAACTAAACTGGACTGGACGGCAATACCTAGGTGAGCAGGGTTTTGGATTCACCCATACGGTATCACCGTCAGCTGTCAACTTTAATGGAACCAAAGAGGTCATAAATATGCTGGAATCATCTTGACCACTCTCTATGTTTTGCTTATATCTACTTTGGTTAGATGCACCGTCAAATACCCACTTTGATATTAATATCAATTGTTTATCTTGTATCGCATCAGGACTACGAATAGTTTCAAAAATTCTGTTCACTGTTAAATCTAGTAACGCTTGTAGTGCAATCTTAGCAGATGAATCCGTTACAGTCACAAATGTCTTCGGAGGGTAGCACTGTAGCTTAGCTTTTTGCACTTTATAGTAAGACGGATATATCTCCTTTGAACCTTCTCGAATAGTCGTTTCCCTTAATGTGATATATTGCCATTTCGATAGTTTTAATGAAAGTAGCAAACCCAGTGCTTTTTCTGGTGAATATATTGTTGAAGGAGCTGGTTTGTTCAACATTTCCAAAAATTCACAAATAAATAGTACTATAACATTGTACAAGGATTTAACGGCCAACCTTGTGATTCCAGAGATATCCTCATTTTTCATGTCAGCTCCATACATTTTTTTCTTATAAAAATTATAACTCTTCCATTTGTGCACACAATAACTTCATATGACATTTTATAGAACAGTATTGATCAGCAGAAGTCATTTCCAGCAAAAAAAATAACATTTAAGAAATCGAGATCCTATGTCTTCTACAGCCGATTTTCGATCCACCGTGCGCTGCTGGCTACATACACTTCTATAACTCGCGACGAGACCGATGTTGCAAATTATTAAAAACAAATCATTTTTATGATAGCAACATCGGCTTGAAATTCCGGTTCATTCATTCAATGGTGCCGATTCTCTTGTCACAAAGCCATGTAACTACTAACGTAACGATTTGTACAACTAGACTAAAAATCACCAAAATTTAGTTTATTCCTGTCAAACTACGATTTCCCATTCTAAAATAAAAATAGACTAAAGTGACACAACCTAACTATATTTTAGTTTGACAACACTAAGATACCACTGAATTATTAATTTAGTGAAAATGGCAATTTTGCTGCAAGTTTTGATTGTCTAACTAAATCTGTCTATTAAATCGTGATTAAAAAGGTGTGGAATAAAATTAGTTGTCATGAACTAAATTCACATTGACTTCAGGTGCAAAAAGAGAAAAAAAAGACACAGTAACTGTTTTTGCAACGGTTACTGTATCTTTTTTTCTTTTCTCTCGCTTATATCACGAAAATGCAAAAATAATGATCTCTTTATAAAACCTATAAACCTCTAAAACTCAACATGTAGGTAATAATTTTTCATACCTTATGTTCCATACAAAAAGTGAAAAAATCCATTCAAACACGTCGTTCGAATTTCATTTTCTAAGTATTTTCATGATTAATATAATATAGTAAAATAAAATGATGACTAAAATGAGTAGAATTATGAAACTTTTTGTCTACTGTCGTCGTCAAAATCGAGGACGAGTAAATACGACTAAATGACAGAAGAATCGGAGATTATCTCGTGTTGAATTGTCAAAAATCGAACGTAACTAAGGTGCCATGCTAGGGTTTGTAGAAAAATCATCAAGTTTGACAGAACGAGGCGACTATTCTGTATCAGCGCTGTCAAGAAACGAGAAAAGTGTCAGAAATAGACGACAATAAACTCACGCGAGTGAGTAATTGTCGCGTGTGTCATGTTAGGCCTGCTGAACGACCACAACGCGGGACGCGGGAGTGAAGCGGGTCGTCAACAACGCGAAACTATCGTGGGAATTACCGTGCGACACCTAAATTGTTGTGTCTGTCAGTCTCATATTTAACATCAGAGTTTGACTCATTTATTTCATGCTCTTGTGTATGCGTGCATGTTTTATCCTTTTTATGTAGATTCTTATATCCTGGATTTTTCAGATCGTACAAAATAGGATGTTCTCTCATTCTTTCTATAAACATCTCCGTCATGTCAAACTCACTGGTTAAAATAATGAGAGATTATTCGTATACACGTCTGACCACAAGACGCGTGCGTCCCGCTTTGCCGATGCGGTGTTCCCGCGTGTTTGTGTGGTGCGGCTACTCACTTGGAGAGCGCGACGCCGTTGGGCTGGTTGATGTAGCGCTCGTGGTGCAGCACGGCGTCGTGCCACGGCAGCTGCAGGAAGTCCAGCACGCGGCGCATGGTGGCGTGCGGCCGCAGCACCAGCGCCTCGTAGCGCACCACCAGGCACTTGTCGGCGCCCATCGTCTTGCACTGCTGGTACATCAGCTCCACGGCGTGGTTCCACTTGGTCAGGCACTGCCGGTAGCTCGTCAGGTCGAACCCCGTGATCGTCACCTGCGAATCGATTCGACTTCACACCAAGGGCTCCAAGTAA
Source organism: Xanthia togata (assembly GCA_963853775.1). Taxonomy (NCBI): domain Eukaryota; kingdom Metazoa; phylum Arthropoda; class Insecta; order Lepidoptera; family Noctuidae; genus Xanthia; species Xanthia togata. Next base: position 362,513 of record OY970802.1, on the reverse strand, counting down.
CTCACGTAGTCACGTCACAGGCGGGTAAATCGAGGCAAAGAATCATCGATTAACAAACAGTGATCGGAATAACATGAGCTGTTTTAGGAGTACCTGTATTTTCTACTAAAAACGTGTTAAGAGGTTCTTTTATTATTATTTTATTAGCATTCACTTTAGCAAATGAAAGAAAACTTTTCATATATGAAATATTTTCAAGTTTAAAAAAAAAATCTTTCATTTTTTTTAATACTAACGAATTGATAACGTCCTCCTTTTTGGGAAGTCTGTTAAAAATATAGTTTGATTACACTACATAATGTCCCAAAAAATGGCAATCATGCGTCCATCCAATCCACAAAAATATGAATCCTATGTTAACGCTATTTGCACAAACAAGTTTTCTTTCATTTTTTTATTAATACTAGCGAATTGTTAACGTCCTCCTTTTTGGGAAGTCGGGTAAAAATACAGTTTGATTACACCAAATAATGTCCCAAAAAATGGCAATCATCCAATCCACAAAAATATGAATCCTATGTTAACGCTATTAATTTGAACCCTAGTTGCGTAACACACGGTCAGTCACAATCTGTTTCATTGTAACAGTTCAACAACATTCATTGCGTTAAGTAGGAATTTATGTTGGTGAGCAGACAAATTATCAATAATCAATATGAGGCAATGGTTTAGCAATATCCTTCATAATGATTCAGATTGTGATTGATCGCGTGTATGCAATTAGGGTGCTGGTTCTTGTGGTAGTCATCAAACAATGCCCGGCCATCACCTACTACTGAACAGAGACTGTAGTAATACTAGAGCGCCATTTAAAAAAAAAAACCTTATTCAGTTTGCAATTTTGGAAAAAGGGAATGGAAGTTTGGACGGTAATTCGTTTTTTTGTGTTATTTAGCCTAAGATTAGTTTATTATGATGGAGCGGGCATAAACTGTGTTCCAAAGCCGCGGCAAACTTTAACTTGATCGACCGACCCGTGCGGCCATTACTAAGGCCCCTATTACACTATCATAATATGTATCATGCAAATATGATTTAATATCTGTCAAATTCTATGATCATACTTAAATGATGCTGTTCTTCATTTTTACATAGCACACATAAATAATCATATAAACGTCATACTTAATCTAGGTGCATAACGATTTAGTCGTGTTTGATTTAGACATTTTTGAGGCTAGAGGGATTATAGTACGGTAGTTATTATACCGCCATAGGTTCTTCATACAAAAATGACTCATACATCTCTGATCATATTTCTATGATAGTCTAATATGGCTCTTAGCCAAGAGCCCCTCTTGAAATCTCACGACACACACATTTCTGACATTTATTCACTGATCATGTTAATCCGTATTATCTTTGCGCTAGCGAATATCTACGTCCGTTTGTGTTTTAAGAGTTGAGATTAATTAATTATTGTATTGTGTGTTGAGAAGTAGAACTTGTTTGTATTTTTTAAACTTATTTCTGTGTATTTCATTGTGCAAATATGTCGAGTCCTACTTGCCTGGTTTTGAGGTTATTTTAGATTTTATAAAATTACTCCGAAATACGGGTTTTGTTTACAAAAAGAACTTTTGTAGGAGTTATTATGATAAGTTTAGACTATAAAAAACAAAGTTTGATTTTGATGCAGCATGGTACGGGATTCCATACTTCAATGAGCATTGTCCTTTAGTTTATTCCTGTCAAACGATGATTTACCATTCTGAAATAGACTAAAGCGACACAACTTAACTATATTTTAGTTTGACAGTACTAAGATGACACTGAGATTTAATTTAATGAAAATGACAATTTTGCTATTCTGAATTCGACGTTTTTCACCCAAAATTTTATTTGTCTAACTAAATCTGACCATTTTTAATCGCGACAAAAAAATGGTGTGGAACATTATTAGTTTTCATGAACTAAAAAAAATCACACAAACACCTCTCGACTTCAGGTGCAATACAGTACTGTATTTTTTTTTCTTTTATTTTGCTTATAAGTATCTCGAAAATGGTGTGACCTATCGCAAAAATAATGAAAATTTTGACCCCCTTTATAGAACCCATATGCAATAAAGATTTGAATTTGAGTATGTATTAAAAAAAGAAAAAAAAAAGTGTACACAATTGTCAAATTCGATTTTAGTTGTGTCAAAATATTTTTTAAATTTAGATAGTTTTATTGCAGAATAGCTTTAAGATTATCATAGCCAAAAGTAAGCCATTTTAGTGATAGTTTAGTTAGTTTAGTTCGGTGTACAAGAGAATCGGCACCAATAATTTTAACCAAATAACGGTCCGTAAATTATACCCATGAACGAGTAAAAAAGTCGGACGGATTCTCGCTAACAAGAAACTGTGTCGCTACGTATACGTAGGTATGGGTAAATTGTTATGTGTGAGTGTAGACGTTTGCGTGACTATTGGCTGACTAACTAATGTGCGACTTGAGTGACACAGTTTCTTGTTAGCGATAATCCGACTTTTTTTGTTCATCCATGATTATACCATCAGTCGACAGTCGATCAGACGCGGACTGTTAGCTCATTTGCTCATTTTTTTAATAGCTCTTATGAAAATACAGTAAACTCACATGATTAGTGGTATCCACTTTACACGCAGCGACATGCATGTGATTTCGTCAAAACAACCGAAAAAGTACTAAGTACTACCGTTTTGTTTTTATTAAGACTTTACGTAACAATAGGCAAAATTAAACAATGCAGTTCCTTGCGATAATGTGTCAAAGTATTTTCTTTAACTCACTGACAATAAAGTTGGATTTACAGTGACGTATGTCGTATGATAAGTTTGCATTGACGTATTGTGCCGGAGAGCTATTAATGGACTAGCGAAGCGAGCCGAATGAACCGTTCGGTCGATGACTTCGGTTTCTCGCTCAGTGAAACGTCTGTCGAGACCTGAGGCTGCGTGCGTCCGCAATATCGCGCACCGTGGGAAGAGCCTTGGTGCGCGGTGCGTGGTTTTCGGCCGTACGGGCTGGTGCGCGTGCTTCCGCAATATTGCGCACCGTGGGAAGAGCCTTGGTGAACGGTGGGTGTGGTCGTCGGCCGTACGGGCCCGTGCGTGTGCTTCCGCAATATCGAACACCGTGGGAAGCTGCCTTAATGAGAGAGAGTACGTGGCAATCGCTCGGCCCACTCCGACTCCGCGCGAGTGAATTGGAAGCAGACACAAGAGCGCCACGCGCCGCGACGGAACACGTGACGTCACTAGCAGCCTGCTAACACTGCTAATAGGTTACGCGGGGCGCGACTACGTAATAAAGTGCCATATTCACCATCCATCTTTCTGCACGTCGCGCCAAGGCCACGCACGTAGCACACCAAAAAACGACAGTTCAAGACTATTCGTCTTGATGTACGTCATTTACAATTCTCGGGACCCTAGGGTCTCGGACCTTTGGAAGGCGTACGAGGGGCCGAAGCCAACTCGCAGAGGCCCGTTAGACGTGTCTAATCACGACGTGTCAACGACTACTTAAATGATAAGAATAGATGGTCGCTGTGATTAACTCAAGACAATGTTTAAGGCCCGTATTACAGAACCTCACTCAAGACTCAAGCATTACTTAAAACTAGTTTCAACCAATCAAAAGGCTTTAAACGAGTTTTAAGTAATGCTTGAGTTTTAAGTGAGGTTCTGTAATACGGGCCTTAATGTTCTTTCTCCAGAATTAGTTTACCTACTGACAGGTTATATGAGTTTATATAATTATTTATAATTTTACTTTATAAGTCAATTTATTTTAATTTTATTTTAATTTAGTGCTGACATAATCTACTCATTAAAATGTTTTTTTTTATGAGTTGTATTGCAATATGTGGTTAGCTAGCGACCTCGACAATTATTTATTTTACCTCGATGGTCCTAGTTTATCAATTGTAACTTCTAGTTACAGCCATATGTAAGCGGGCACGCCCTTTATGCCTGGAGGCTTTTTCTTTTTTTTTAGATATTGTTTACTTTTAGTTATTTTTATTTCTGCTTGAGTATAGTTCTCGATGCTTTTGGTTGGTATATTGGCGTGTGCTAGCTGTCATATGGCTATTAATTATAGCTATTTAATTTAAATTATTTTATGCATATTGTAAATTGTCTTGCATACTGTTGTATAGAATCATTTTTTATTTATTTTCTAACTGAACAGACAGCTGTGCTGCTGGGGAGTTTGTTGCGCCACTTCTTCTTCCCAGCAAAAGCACTAGGAAGTGGTGAAGGGTGGGCGTTTTGGGGGACTGTCTTATGTAATTTTGACGTTCGAAAAGTGCTGATTCTCAGCCTAGTTTGAATAAATGACTTTTGAATTTTGAATTAATGAAACGAGGCACTAACCGACGATTATCCCTGTACGCACTAATCTAGTGCACCCAAGGACCACCCTCAGTTAGTGCAGGACTATTGCAAGGTATGGAAACAATGATATTGGATTATGGGTTTGGATGGCTAAGTGAACTGGTTATCTAGAACTATGGAAAGACTATGGCCCCTGCCTGAACAATATCTATAGGTATATATCAAAGCGAAAGGTCACTCACTCACTCACTCACTCAATCACTCAATCATTCATCACGAAATATCGAAAACCGCTTGACGTATAAAGATGAAATTTGGCAGGGAGGAAGTTTATAGTTAGTAGACGTCCGCTAAGAAAGGGTTTTGGAAATTCGACCTTTAAGGGGGAGAAAAGGGGTGATTTTATTTGTGTGAAAAATCTTATTCCTTGAGTTAATAAACTTGAAACTTAGTACGAATACTTCTGTATGGAAATTATAAACTTTATTATTTTTAGTTTTTCTAAACTACCCCCTAAAGGAGGATTGGGGGGTGTCGAAGTTTGTATGGAAAAATTTTAACGCACGGTCTGATTACCTCGAAACTTAGTATTTATACTAAAAACTGAAAATAAATAAAAACGTATAGCAAGGTTTTTTGAAAATTTACCCCTAACGGAGTGAAAAGGGGTATTCATTTTTACAGCGGAGGATTTTACTGTGCGGCTTGATTACCTTGAAAATTGGTATAAATAATAGAAAGGTTTCAATAGACTTCAACAAATATTATCACGCTATATGCTATGGGGGATGAGTAATATTGCATTATGTTCGTATTCTTCTATAGTTTACCGCAAATTGTAAAAAGGCTAGCCAAAAAGTTAGAATATTGTAGATAGTTACGGATTTCACCTTTTAAAAGATAATTATCACGCTATAGCTTTATGGATCTAAGCAGTCAATCATAACATGGGTCCAGGGTCGACGGCGCGATGTGTTCCACGCGCGCCTCAAAGAGATGTCAGCAATTGAAGGGGTCTGATGGAACCGATGCCTGCCGGGGTTACGAGAAAGTCCGAAAGGGATACCGTGGTCCCTGGCAATGCACAGGCAACTGAAGGAACACGGGTGGGTTTTAGTCAGTAAGTCTTTTTTTTTTGGGTGTGAAATCATCAGTAGACTTCTCCCGCTCTGGGTGGAGCAGAAGGGCGTGTCAGACTCTTACTGACTAAAACCCACCCGTGTTCCTTCTGTTGCCTGTGCAATGCCAGGGGGACACGGTATCCCTTTCGGACTTTCCCGCAACCCCGGCAGGCAATGGTCCCATCGGAGATCGGACCCCTTCACTTGCTGACATCTTTTTAAGGCGCGCGTGGAACACAACGCGCCGTCGACCCGGGCCTAGTCCTTACCGGACGGCGAGCTACCCATTGCTCACCGTCCGCAAGCCCGCGCCTACGGTGGCCGGGAATCGGCAATCGATTCCCGACGCCCAGGGCATCTCCTCCAGCGGCGGCTAGGGACGTGAGGGCGCAAAATTTGCCTCTCCCTCACGCGTTCCGCCTCCTCTTTCGTGAGTATTACTGCTTCGCAGAAGGAGGTGACGGCCTCCCATGCCCTCTCGCTCCGTACCATGGCCTGGACCAGGGCCGGACGCGACAGATCTCCGCCACCGATCGCCTCCACGAGGACTCAGGAGGCAGTGCTCTGCCCAAGTTGGGCAGACCTCCACCGTGTCCTCCGGGCGATCCACGCAGTGATGACACCCGGGCGTTTCCTCCCGCCTGATACCGAACAGGAACCTCCCGAAACAGCCGTGTCCGGTGAGGACCTGCGTCAGGTGGAAGGTGAGGACGCCGTGGCGCCTCTCTAGCCTCTCCTCAAAGATGGGACTTATCGCCGCAATAGTGGCGTGCACATTCAGTAAGAGTCTGACACGCCCTCCCGGTCACCCAGAGCGGGAGAAGTAATTTGATGATTTCTCACCCAAAAAAAAAAGCGTGGATTTTGAGATAGGGCAATAAGGGCACGTACATTAACCGTTGTCGCTACAAGAAAACAGTCTTGGGAGACTGTCCTTAACTTTTTGAAACATGTTGATCTGCATTCACAGATTTTGAAAAAAAAAATAGTCAGCAATAAAATGGCCAATTTTCACAAAAGCTTTTTTGATGCCAGTCGAGGGTCAATAAACTATATCGGGCCAACTGAGATTTGAGTACAAGAATATCTGTCTGTATGTTACCTTTTCACGCCTAAACCACTGAACGGATTTCAATAAAATTTGGCAAGGAGATATATCGCATCCTAGGGTAAGACATAGGTTACTTTTTGTCTCAAAAATAATCCTAAAGGGGGTGTATATATAGGTTGGCAGGAAGGTAGGTTAAGGCAGGTAGTTAGTGGACGTCCGCTAAGAACGGATTTTGCGACAGGGCCAGATTAAGGAGAAATGAAATGAATTGTTTTATTCTGTAAATAGGATATTGGAATTTGGAATCACTTTTACACGTCATCTTAAAAAAATTATTAAAAATTACCTAGATGAGTTCGGCGTTTCCTATCTGACTACTCTGAGAAGAAAGGCCGAAACAAACTAAGAGGTCACAGTCTATAGCTTTCAAATAATAACATTTTTTGGTGTATTTTGCTTTAAAATTGAATATATATTTAATTCTATCATGTTGGTCACAGTTTTAACCTAACCTATAGAAGGGATCCATAGGTTAGGTTAGAACTGTGACCGACTACGCTACCTCGAAATTAGTCGCGAAATTTTTTTAAGTATTTTTTTCATAGTGCCCCCGAGACGACACTCTGACCTTGACCTTGGTAAATGTTTCTTTCTGAGTAGTGAAAATATTATGGTAATTATATTTAGGGATAAAAGCGTTATGATACAAAACAGTAGGAGTTTAAATATATTTAATTATATTAATGATATTATTAATTACAATTACAATTTTCGGAAACATGAGTGTTATGAACATCGCCGGTAGCACTACAAATAGTATGAATGAAAACTTTAGGATAAAAATTTTTAGGAAGAGAAGATCATTCGGATTACAAATCATTAGGAAGAACAATTTCGGGTAAAGAACTTAAGGTAATTAAAGTTTTAAAACTGATATTGATTAAAAATAATGCAAATATTCACGAAATTGTTTTATTTGATTTTCCGAATAATCACCTTTTTGTGAGACGCACATAATGTAGTCCATAACTTTGTATTAACTTTCATACCTTTTTGGATAGCTGATAAGACAAGGATATTTTCCTAGTAATTTGTACATAAGGCGTAGTTTTTTTTTTTCACTAAACAACATTTTATATGAAGTAACAGCAAAAATCACAAAAAAATAAATGTTTGCTTGGTGATATTTGCCAAGGTATGGCATTTTTGAACTTTTAACTATGAAAAAAGATTAGCTACGGCACCAACTATGATATTAACTTAAATTTCAGTACAGTCGCAATGTAAATCATTTTTAAATTGGCTCCAAATGATTTAATCTGGGATTTTTCATAAAAGAACTGAAAATGTAACTAGCTCAAAAACTACTGAACTTCGGTAGAACATTTGATGGCTTAATTTGTTGCATTTTAACCCTACTATGACGTCCTGCAAGGAATACGTCGAGTTACCAGTAACCCTGTAGATTAAATTTTCGAATACCCCCATTCAAAATCTTTAGTATTACCACTATATAACCACGCGGACGAAGTCGCGGGCAACAGCTAGTCTTATATAAAATACACAGGTAAAATGGCAGGGGGTGACTTGCACACTCAATAATGGGCCCCGAGAACGGTCGCTAGCAAAAAGAGTCGAAGCGACAAGAGGGCAACATGTCCTGAGGTGCTTATAAGGAGTGGAGCGGTATTCCACGGCTATCAGGACCATCCCAGAAGTACGGTCAAGATCCCTACCAGCATCTTACTGGAATACTTCCTTCCTCCGAGCACATTTGCTCTTGCGAATCTCCACTCAAGCCGGCCAATAAAGACAAGAAAGAGGTGGGAGCTCTATTCCTCGTCAGTGTTCACTCTAGTCAGCCAATAAAGGCAAGCCAGAGATGAGGAACAAGATTTCTCTCGGGAGATAGGGTCCGTGGGGTCGCTACTGCCGAGTACTGCCCAACAGCTCGCCACATGCTGCCCTGCGGGTTTCTGTATCTCTCTTGGTCTGGCTCCTTATCCCAGACATTCATTTCATTTTATTATTAACTAGCTGCGCCTCACGGTTTCACCCGCATAAGTCTCGATCCCGTGGGAATGTCGGAATAAAACGTATCCTATGACCTTATCAGGTCATGGTCTACATGTGCAAATTTTCATCCAAATCTGTTCAGCCGTTTTAGCGTGAAAGCGTAACAAACAAACTTACTTTGGCATTTATCACATTATTAGTTAGGAAGTTAGGATTGCTTGTTGGAGAGTACGGAGCTAAACTCTCGGCGCTATTTCGAATACGTGGATAAAATTCAGTGGCAAAGCTCGGTAACGGTATATTATTAGATAGATTAAGGTTCAACATCGTGAGCGCGAATCTGCAGTTGCGTAGCGTCTGGCGAAATTGGAAGGTTTGATGCTACGCGCAGAATCAACTTTTATTTGTAAGCTACATCTATAAGATTATAATTGTGCATAGTAAAAGGAAAATGGTAAGATAAAATAACATACTGTATGATTCTAACGAAAATAACAGTGTCGCTTGTGATTTCGTAACATCTTGCATGCTAAACAATTTGACAATTTTGTTAGCCTTACAAAACAGTCGCGTCAGAGGCAACCCTTTTTTGTGTTTTTGTCGAACAATTTACCAGAGTTTTTGTGACGAAAGGCACATGAGCGGTTAAGCTTAAGTCCATTCAGCAAAAAAAAAAACTTCACAGCGAGATACATTTCTACAGAAAAACAAAGAGTAAACTAATAAATTTCAGTCAACGCACTACCCTGTCAAAATTCTGTATCTGTCTCGAAACTAAATCGGCACCATCGTGGGGTTCTGACTCCCAAACAATAGTTTTACAATGGTAACAATAGCAGCCATGCAACAGGACGGCAATTGTCTGTTTAGCGCGATTGCCCACCAAATAAATAATGTAATGGGCCGCAGTGTCGCCAGAATTTGCCTAGCACTAAGGAATAACATTCAAGACTATATTCCTAACAGCAAGCTTTCTCAGGAACAAATGATAACAAAATACATAACCGCGCAGTTTAACGAGACGTTTTGGGGAGGAGAAGACATCCTAACCGAATTTTATCTCGTAAATGTGCATGTGCACATAAATCACGGGAACACACTGATGTATTCACCTGCCGGCGAATCAGTACCTGGAAATATACATATCATTTACAAAGATCATCACTATGATAGCTGGGTCATGAGCGCCGCCGAACAGTACAACAATAATCTGCATAGACTAACGCTAGAACCAACCGAAAAAAGTACACCACAACATACAGAAACGGTAGGTAACAAATACAACAAAAGGAACGAACAAGGACAGTCTACACACCCCGCTTCCTGAACAGCCCCCAATTAGATAGCTCATTAACACCGTATGAAAAATTAACATCAACATTAGGTACACCGTTATCGGTTGAAGTCGCGGATGACACGGGGTACACAATACTTTGTAAAACAATGTTTGATATTATTTGTATAACTGAACACTGGTTGAAAGATTATGAAATGCTAATTAATTTTGAGAATTATAGTGTGGGCAGTTGTTTTAACCGAAAATCCATGCTACGTGGAGGTTCACTAATTTTAATTAAAAATTGTATACCTAAATTCTAAGACTCGTAAAGACATAGTTGAACTATCGGTGGAACATAGCATTGAACTATCGGTGGAACATAGCATTGAACTGTCCTGTGTTGAGCTAGATAGGCATTTTATTGTGTGCGTTTACAGACCTCCAAATTATCAAAACTACTATATATTTGAGTCAGTAATGGAAGATGTTTTGGCAAAACTTGCAACTGGTAATAAATCAGTAATTATTTGTGGTGACTTTAATATTAATAATTTAGAAAATAATTCAAATAGCAGTACCTAGATTATTAACCCTCTTTAAATCATTTAATCTATCAAATGTGTTTTTAGAACCAACGCGAATAACATCGACTACTGCTACATGTATTGATGTCTTTTGTTGCTGCGACTATTTAGATAAAGCCATTGTAAATTATCTCCCTTCCGATCACAGCGGTCAAACCGTTATTTTTCAGTCCAACACACCAATACAAAAAGTGCAGTTTCAAATTAGACCAATAACATCGGGTAATTTAAATAAATTTAATAGCTTCTTAATTAGCAAGCTATGTGGTCTGGTCCTAAATATGTCCAATGTAATTTTTTTGTATGAACATTTTTTTTCATTAGTGCAAACAGAGTTCAATAAATCTTTTAAGAAAAAAACTAAAACTATTTGCCCTAAGTTTTTATTCAGTGACTGGGCAACTAAAGGCATCAGGAAAAGTAGGGAAAGATTATTTGAACTGTATGGCCTTAAGCCTTATATCACGGAAACTTTTAATAAGTATGTTGCTACTTACTCTAAAACTTTCAAAACTATCTGCAAAGCAGCTAAAGCGTCTTTCATTAGCAACAAGGTTAAATCAGCAGAAAATAAAAGGGTGCTAATTAAGGCAGCTTCTTTAAAATGTCATTCTCGTCTGCAAATATATTTAGTTGTCTAATGAATTAATAGGTCAGCGACGAACTTTTAGCGTAATAAATGGTTTATAAGCGACCATATATTGTAAAACAAGCTACTGTTAATATGACGCAACATGGTGATAATTCTTAAGTGTATCAACTTCATCTATAAAATAATATCAACGTACTCTAATTTCATAGAGTCACCTTTATTTTTATACTTTAGCATAAGTAATTGATGAGTGAATCTACTATATTTGAACATAAAATTTCCTTATTATTGTCATCAAATAATGGTCAATGAAAGCTCTAATTTCATGTATTCGCCTATCTATTTATAATTTTACCATAAGTAATTGACTATTATACCTACCCAAATGAACATACAAAAAATATTGTTATCATAAACAAACATCTGCAACTCTGTGTTTGTTTGTGTTTGTACACACCTTAGGAAAAACCATAAGTGCCGAGAAAAAAATTGCCAAAGTTTCAAAAAAATGGCCAAAAGTCGCCGGAGTATTAAGGGCGGGGAAGATCACGTGGCGGGTCTAAATTAGTTTCCAAGCAAAACTAAGGTCAAACACATCGTCAAGGTCAAGGTCAGCACCCAAAAGTCAAGGTCATACACATCAAAAGTCAAGGTCAAACCAAAATATGTTCAAATCTTGGAATATTACCTTGTAACAATCAAGGTTATTTTTAGTAAAGCGTTGTCGACGGAGCCCCGCTTCGCGGGGCTCCTATTTCTGGGTGGTTTAAAAAAAATACCGTGTCGAGGTGCCCCAAGTCCCGAGCTCGCTTCACTGACATTGGATTACGTTTCGTTACAGACAATCTTTTAATAGTACAAATAAAACAATACTTTAATTTACTATATTATTTACTTTATAATTAAGTTAATTGCGGTAGCAACTATTTAAAAGTGAACGAAAGTTAAAAACTTACAATATTTATACAAAAAACCATAAGAGTCCGCTGTCACTTTGTCTGACGACTCTGAACGTAAAATGGAACAACCTAGGAGTGAAACTCGTACATTATCTGTGGTAAAATGACAATTAATTTACGTAAATTGGTTAAAATTTCAGAAACTAGGATTTTTTTTTCTCAAAAACTAAGCTCAGTGTGAAATTTGGGAAAACGTTTTAATTGAAGACATCTACACACTATAAAATTTTGAAGCTCCGCACGATTGGGGAGAGAAACGAAGTGGAGCCAAGGTTTTTAAACAAAAATCTAAATAGGTTTGTATTAGACATAACACTAAAAAATATATCTATTTGCTGCACGCACTGAATAGAGCTCGCTCATTGGTGCAAATGGCCGGTCGCGCCCCTCTGATTCCCAACGAGCGTCAGGTACACTCCCGCGCTTGTGTTGCAAACTTTCACAAAAAAAGAATATGATTTATTAATTTAGTTGTTGAATGAAATACTTTGATTGCTAATTTTGAGGCTGGAATTTGATTTTATTAGCAGACATGATGTTGAATCTCTAAAATATATAAAGTAGCTCACTTACAACATTAGTCGCTGAGTTATCAAATCAGAAGTCAATATATTTATCGGTAGCTCGGAGTCATATTAATTTACGCTCGTAAATTGACGCTGGTTTTTTGATATTCTGTTGGAATAGTAAAGATGATGAATTAATATAATTGAAGCTGTTCTATTAACTCGTCGCCTACATATAAAAAAAGACGTTAGGTTGCTGGTGCTAAAGAAATCTTTTGTTGCCGCACATATAATTTCCCAAAATAAAATAAAGACAGTTTGGAAAATTATTAACAATGAAACTAACAAGAACAAAAGTCATAATACTGATTACACATTGGACACATCCCGCGGTCTCATTAGCGATAAGATCGAAGTTGCTCAGGAATTTGCAACTTTCTTTACCAATATTCCAATTAAAACTACAGAAACTTTAAATTCCTCCCCCTTACTTGCTATTGATTTATTAAAAGCGAATGTTTCAGCCTGTCCTTTAGAATTTAAATTTAATCATATAAACCCTGTGGTCGTTGTTAAGGCTTTTAAGCAACTTAAGGCGAAATGGGTCCCAAAGAAGAGGTTTTGACGCATTTCGGCTGCACGCAAAATCAATTTTTGTCCTCAAAAACTACTAATTTGCCTTATTTTTTTTCATGATTATTAAAATTGAAGATATTTTTTAGTGAATTATGAGGGCCAAAACACGATTGACATAATTTGGCTCGATACAAAAAAATCGCAAAGTTTCCTCAAAATGTAGATTTTTTATGAGAAAAAATGGTTTTATTCGATTATAATTAAAGCAATTTCAATCAAATTTCGTCTATACGTTCACCATAAAAGACTTTAGGGGATTATGGATTTATTTTAATGTAAGCAAATAAAATCTTTAAAAAAACCCAAATATAGTAAATCGGGCTAAATCGGCTCGCGCTCAGAGTCCTGCGGGACGTCATCGAGGGTGGACCTGTGTCAAAATTTTTAAAAATACGCTCTCTCTGCTGTTGTTAAAAAAAAATCAAATAAATGAAGAACACATTAGATATGAAATTGCAACAACTCAGAAAAAATATTTCGTAATTTTAATATAGTTTTAATTCATAATATTGTTTTCGAAATTGTGATTATTTCTATGCGATATGATGACGTTTAATTGTCATCTTACAATAGTGTTAGACACATTACAAATTATTATCGATAAAATTATAGTCAAGTGCGAGTCTTATAAAAAAATTTATAGTCGTTTAAGAAGAAGTTTTTTTAAAGATTTTTTTATCAGATTCATCCATGTTACAATATTTACTCTCCACCGAACTGTCTTTGCTAATATCATATTCTATATTAATAAATATACAATTGGTCCGGTTGTCGGTTGTATAAAAAATATTTAAAACAATTTTCACTCTGTCAAGAACAATTAAAATTAGAAAAAAAATGCTGTTTCTAACAAAAGTGCTAACATGACCAAATGTATAGAACACGATAAAAATCGTAATTATATTTTTCGAATAGCTGAGCCAGCAACACAATTTTTTCTTGAATCCGTGATTGTATCGTATTGGCTCAGTATGAACAATTTTCAGTTTTGAATACAAAAAGTCACTGGTATAATTTATCGAATCTATTATTTATATACGATATATTATTTATATTGTATACGATATTACGATATCGTATACGACACTTCTGTATACGATAAAAAGTCGTTCTAAAATGTCGATGTCCTAAAATAATAGATTCGATAAATTATAGCTGTAGCAGTAGGTACGTCACTTGGCAATAAAGTACGGCAATTGTTACTTCATGTATAGCTGTCAATATTTACGAATCTTCATGAGTGGTGGGAAACATCCAAAACAAAAAAATATGGTCACAGTATAAGCGAAACAGTACGACCATTTTTAGCCAATTCAACTTAATTAAAATCCTGAAGAAATAAAGATGAAAGTTTGTTTATATTGGAACGACGTGTTTTATATGGAATTTTTCGTTTTTTGTATGGAAAATATGAAAAAATATTACCTACATGTTGAGTGTTAGGGGTTTATGGGTTTCATAAAGGGGATCGAATTTTTCATTATTTTTGCGATAGGACACACCATTTTCGAGATATAAGCAAGAGAAAAGAAAAAAAGACATTATTGTTTTTGCGCCGTCGAGGTGTTGGTGTGAATTTTAGTTCATATTTTAATCGCGATTAAATACTTAGACAATCTAAACTTTAGGTGAAGAACGTAAAATTCTGAACAGCAAAATTGCCATTTTCACTAAATTAATAGCTCAGTGCCGTCAAACTAAAATATAGTTAAGTTGTGTCACTTAGTCTATTTCAGAATGGAAAATTGTCGGTTGACAAGAATAATCTAAATTTTAGTTGAGAGGCATTTGTGACAAGAGAATCGGCACCATTGAATGAATGAAACGGAATCTCAAGCCGATGTTGCTATCATAAAAATAATTTGTTTTTAATAACTTGCAATATCGGTTTCTCGTCGCGACATATAGAAGTGTCAAAGTGCCTTTTTCGAGAAATCTCGTCGTTTACGGTCATGTTAGGGATTAGAATGACGTCAGAATCGTAGACAAACTTCGACAAAACGAGAAAAAGAGCTTTCTCGCGCTTGTCATGTTAGCCCTGCAGAGGTCTAAACGCGCAGCCTTCAGTAGAAATTTCCCATTGCTTGCAAGTTTTTCATTTTAAGTGAATTATTAAACGCCTGCGTTCCTTCATATAATACCTAATGTCACAACACTGATACACTTATGGATTCTTACAGATTATTCATGACTACCTAACTATCACTAAAAAAAATCCCGTGTGCAGTTTGTACATGGGATTTCTCATTAACAGTCACCTAACCATAGATATTGATTTTTATTAAAACCATAGATGACAGAAGAGGCCTAAACTTCATGTTTTTCTGTGTACGTTCTACGAACTATCCCATAACACTTTATCAAAAGGTAAAAATGTTGTTTCTTTAATTAATAAAATGAATGACTGTCACAACACAGCACATTAGCCGATAACGACACCGACCCGACATCGACACTATATCGGAGGTCAGATGATCGGATACGTTTAGTGCCTACCAAACGCTTTTACATTGTCTTGCTATTGTCACCTATATCGTCGCAGACAGCGACCGACACCGATATAGGTACGATATCTATCGGCGAAGACACAGTGCGGTGAGAGTAGCGGCATTTTGTCACTTGAACACACTTTTTCGCACTGCCGACTTCAAGACGTCGATACTTAGCAATATCATTGGGCCGATAATAATTGTATCGATGTCGGTATAATAGCTGCCGACATATCGGTATCGGGCTGGTGTCGTTATCTATTAATGTAAAAACGCCCATTAGGTACACAGGACATTTTAAGTAATCATTTTAGTTCACTACACCGTACCTTAGTCCCATAAAATGTAAACTTATTGAAAAAAATCGAACCTAAGAAAAACTAGTTCAGTTGGTCAACTGCAAATATTTTATGCTGTGGCATGTATTTTTCGCGAAATGATCGGCAGTGAATCGTAAATAAATACGTCATTCCCCCTTAGGGGGAGGCGGAGGTAGCGTTTCAAAGGCCCACAGGCCCGGAAAATGGCGCCTTAAGATCAAAATTACCGAAGATCTGTGGGGCATGTCTACTAAAGTTTGTCAATCAATTATTGAGACAATTGCACCCTATTTAGCATTAATATCTAATTTGTGTGTAGATCAAGGGGTATTCCCGGATTTAATGAAGTACAGTAAAGTTATTCCACTTTTCAAATCCGGGGACAGCAAAAACACTAATAATTATAGACCCGGTTTTGCCGGTTTTCAGCACGGTGTTTGAAAAAGTAATGTTAAATCAAATGCTCAATCATTTTAATCGTAATAACATCTTACACGATCAACAGTATGGTTTTACCAAAGGACGTTGCACATCTGACGCCGGTGTCACTTTATTAAACACATCTATAATAAACACATCAAGAAATGTCAGCGGGTGAAATGGTCCGATGGGACCATTGCCTGCCGGGGTTGCGGGAAAGTCCGAAAGGGATACCGTGTCCCCCTGGCATTGCACAGGCAACAGAAGGAACACGGGTGGGTTTTAGTCAGTAAGAGTCTGACACGCCCTTCTGCTCCACCCAGAGCGGGAGAAGTCTACCGATGATTTCCCACCCAAAAAAAAAAAGACTTACTGACTAAAACCCACCCGTGTTCCTTCAGTTGCCTGTGCATTGCCAGGGACCACGGTATCCCTTTCGGACTTTCTCGTAACCCCGGCAGGCATCGGTTCCATCAGACCCCTTCAATTGCTGACATCTCTTTGAGGCGCGCGTGGAACACATCGCGCCGTCGACCCTGGACCCATGTTATGATTGACTGCTTAGATCCATAAAGCTATAGCGTGATGATTATCTTTTAAAAGGTGAAATCCGTAACTATCTACAATATTCTAACCTTTTGGCTAGCCTTTTTACAATTTGCGGTAAACTATAGAAGAATACGAACATAATGCAATATTACTCATCCCCCATAGCATATAGCGTGATAATATTTTTTGAAGTCTATTGACCGATGCCTGCCGGGGTTGCAGGAAAGTCCGAAAGGGATACCGTGGCCCCTGGCATTGCACAGGCAACTGAAGGAACACGGGTGGGTTTTAGTCCGTAAGAGTCTGACACGCCCTGCCGCTTCGCCCAGAGCGGGAGAAGTAATTTAATGATTGCCCACACAAAAAAAAAAGGCTGGTAGGCAGGTATCAATAACAATGTCGATTGTCGCATGAATTTATATTACTACTAGCTGCGCCCCGCGGTTTCACCCGCATTTTCGATACCGGGGGAATATCGGGATAAAAAGTATCTTGTGATTTTATCCAAATCCGTTCAGTAGTTTTAGCGTGAAGAAGAGACAAAGATACACACTCACAAACTATCGCCTTTATAATATTAGTGTGATAAAGTTTATACAAACCACAATGCCCACTTCCCATACATTTAAAAACCTGATAATGAACGTTTATGTATAGTTATGAGGTATAGTAGAAAGTTTACCTGTAAGTTTAGAAAATAAGGTCTTATAGTCATTTTTACGGCTTAAACGCTACGAAGGCCAAAAAATATGAATGTTACTTTTTAGGTTATGATTTGCCGTTACTTACTAAATATAGAGAAATAAATGTGCTAGACCTAATTATTAACACTCTAAGTATAGTCTCAAATAGGAATACTTAACTGGCTATGTATATGCATCACGCAGACGTTGGAGTTTATGCAAATTATGCGTCGACTTTTTGCTGACGGCAGCATTGTCAAGAGGACGGATTTACAACGGTATGGTAAGCAAAGGTCATCAGATGAGGAAGATATTGAGGTCCAGGTGCAGTAAATAGGGTCGTAAAAAGAAGTAACACACACAAAATGGCACAGTACACAACGAGACGCAACCGCAACAACAAAGGACTGCACCGATGACCGATGCCAATCACAGAACTGTCGTATGGCCAAAAAAATCCGTTTCACTCTTGCGAACTCAATTACATACTGCGTGATTAATTAATTTTTTTTTTTTTTTTTTTTTTTTTATTAATCTGTATTAGGAAAAGACTAATAAGTATATATATTGGCTACGGAACCCTAAAAAGGCTTTTGCACAACAATTAGCGATCGATGTTTTCGTGTGAGTTGTACGGTGCATGGTAAATGCACGCAATTTGATGGGATAAAGTTTATAATTGATTGTGTAGTACGTTCTGATAAAATTGGGTCCGCGACTTCGTATCTATTGGGTTTACTTATCTGCAATTCTGCACGTGTAGTTGTGGCCAGGTGGTGGGGACAAACTGGAGACATTGTGTTTCGATACATTTTCAACTACCGGGCATCAGAAGGAGATAATGATGCCGATTCTTTTGTCACAAATGGCTCTACTAGACTAAAAATCACCAAAATATAGTTTACTCCTGTTAAACGATGATTTCCCATTCTGAAATAGACTTAAGTGGCACAACTTAACTATTTTTTAGTTTGACAGCACTAAGATGGTACTGAAATTTTAATTTAGTGAAAATTACAATTTTGCTATTCTGAATTTGACGTTTTTCACCTAAAATGGTACTGAAATTTTAATTTAGTGAAAATTACAATATTGCTATTCTGAATTTGACGTTTTTCACCTAAAATTTTAATTGTCTAACTAAATCTGACCATTTTTAATCGCGATTAAAAATGGTGTATTGCTGTGGAATACTTTATTATTTGTCATGAACTAAAATTCACATGAACACCTCGACTTCAGGCGCAAAAACAGTACTGTATATATTTTTCTTTTCTTTTGCTTATCTCGAAAATGGTGTCTCCTATCGCAAAAATAATGAAAATTTCGACCCCCTTTATAGAACCCTTATACCCCTGTGCGGACTAGCGCGACGCGACACCGGTTACTGTTGTACCGTAAAGTTTTCTTAGAAATTGTACTGTTCAAGTCGCGTCGCGCTAGTCTGCACGAGGCTTAATACTCAACACGTAGGTCATATTTTTTTATATTTACTATACAAAAATTGAAAAATTCCATATAAAACACGTCAAGGATGCACTATGCGCGCCTCCGGCTCTTAAAAAAATCACGGGATAGGGCAAACAAGTATGTACCACGTGGAGTCGCAATTTTCAAATTCGATTTTAGTTGTGTCAAAATATTTTTTAAATTTAAGAGACTTTTTATTGCAGAATAGCTATAAGATTCTCATAGCCAAAAGTAAGGAATTTTAGTGATAGTTTAGTTCGGTGTACCTACAAGATAATCGGCACCATTATCTCCTGTTTTATAACTGTCCGCAGGCAGGCTAAGGAGGCACTCCCTTCAATCGATGGCCGCCTCACGAGAAGGGTATCTACTAAACAACAGCTGCTTACGGTTACAGCAGCTACCTATAACTGCCCATGGGTCATTTAATAAACACCTCTTTGTCATAGGAGTCACAGACAGTCCGCTCTGCAGGGCCTGCATGGAGGACGACGAGACAGCAGCTCATGTGCTGTTAAACTGCCCGGTGGTCGCCACTTACAGGGCAAAGTACTTCGGTAACCCAGGTACCCTACGCGAGATTGCCAGTAACACCAAGGCGTTACTGGCCTTCTTTGAGGAGCTGGGGTGGATCGAATAACCGATTTTTCCCACCCGTACGCAAAATACGCGCTTTGACGTAGAGTTACGGAAACCAGCCCGTATTACCTATTACCTATTAACTCTCCGGAACGTAGCGCCACCGGATTTGTAATGAAGTACCTACCTCCCAATTATACTACCTACCTATTTATCAATTAAACTGAACATACGCAATACGAGTGGCAAATCAAATCCTTTGATACGCTTACTTGTTTGTTCAATTAAGCGTAAAGTTAGACGACTCCATCCCTCACAATGCTAAAACATTCAAGTAATGTGAACAAAAGTAAGTATACCTACCTACATACCTACTGCTGCCGTTATCATCGCTAGGCAACGATAATAGTGAATTATTATTACAACGGTAAACCTGCTCTGAATACAATTTGTGCCGACCGACCTACCTACGTAGTTATAGGTAGCCAAAACAGACGAATTGGTAAATCAAATAATATTTGTACGCCAATTGGCAAAACATAGAGCGCATTATAACCATGTAACACCTCTCTGTAAAAACCTATGTTAACAAATAAACAATCTGAATCTGAATCTTTATTTATACAATCTCACACTATCGTTACCGATCCAGTTAAGGTCACCCTTTTCAAGGCATATTGCACCTCACTGTACACGTGCAGCCTGTGGGCTCGCTACACACAAACGTGCTACAGCGCCCTCCGCGTCCAGTATAACTGTTATACTATAACAACGCGTTCAGGGCAGTGTTGAGGCTTCCCCGCTTCTGCAGCGCCTCGGGCATGTTTGCGGAAGCGCGCACCGACTGTTTTCACGCCACCATGCGCAAGCGGTGCGTGTCCTTAGTGCGCAGGGTACGGGCCAGCTCCAATACTGTCCTGAAAACGATCGCTGAGCGATTTGACTGCCCCTACATACGAAAATGCTGTAACAGACATGTATAGCCGGGGCACTTAATCTGATTGACACTGGACCTATATTTTTTATAATGACTTGTTTGAGAAATTATTTTATTTTTATTTTTTATTTTATATTAATTCTGTGACCCGTAAATTTGACATATCATTTTAATTTCGATTCTGTGACCCGTATAATTTGTATTACTCATTCGTTTATTTTAATTGCATTTGACATTTTATTTTAATTTGAATTCTGTGACTTTTATAATTAGTACCCATTTTAATTGCATTCATATTTTATTCTATTTTGATTTATTCTGTTGCAGTATATTGTAAATTTTATTTTATGTAATATGGGTTTTTCCTGAAATGAATTTTATTTAATTTTTATTACAGTATCATTTATGTTGGATAACTAAATCTGAATCTGTATACTTAGGGTTCATAGGAGCTCTACATTTGGGTGGAAGCGCCGGGTAAGAGACAATACTGAATGTTAGCTATTTAATAGCTAGCATTCACTTACGCGCCGAGATCGGATATTCGGATGCATTTTTACCTAAAGTTAATTTTTGGCTAAGAAATTATGGAAGTGGCTTCTTAATTTATTTTTTCTTAACTTAAATTCCGGAAATCAATAAAATCCAGGAATACAAAACAAGCGTGCCACAGTCGTGGCTGGTTCAAGTACTCAGTATAATATATAAAATTAATCCATTACTAATCAATTTTCTTAAGAATACCATGGAATGGAAATATAAGTGAATAGGTAATAGGATATAAAATAATTATACCTTAATAACAATTAAAATTAATAAAGCGATCTTCCTCTCTCTCCTTATTTAAAAATTTGCTGTGCCCGACAGGGTCCATAATTGTTTCTATTGTTATATCTTTTATTTACCACCTGTAATTGTACATTATGGATTGCAATAAACGATTTCAGATTTGATTTGAGATACGACTTCTGTCACCGCTCTTGTGGATAGGGCACACAACAGACTTTTTTAGGCTGTCAGGGAAAACACCATGCTGAAGACATGAGTTAAATATGAATGTGAATGGAGGGACCAGAAAGATTTATACGTTTGTAAAAAGGAGCTGCTCATTGAGTCATATCACAATCTGTTTTAAGGTTGGCGATTAGACGTTCTACCTCTTCTTCAGTGGTACTTTCCAAGACAAACTAATTTAACTGTGTTCGAATTTGAGAGCTGCGACTCGACTTTGTTACTTGCCTTCTCTTGCTCTACTTTATCAGCTAGCGTCTTACCCACGCTTACAAAGTACCTATTGAATTCATTTAGTGATGACTGAGGTGCCGTTGATAGAGACAGTAGTTCATTGGGGTGGTTTGTGTTTTTCGAAGTATTTGTGTTATTGCTTTCTATAATCTCTTGTTATCGCTTTGCGCCGCCCACACCTTTTCTTTTTGATAGGCTCTTTTAATTTTTTTAGTAGGCTATTGCAAAAGTTTCTGTAGTGCGTATAGGTAATTTTTAGGTTTAAATTGTTTGGCGAGTGTTTATATTTTCGGTGCAACTTATCTCTATTTCTTATACAGCGTAAAAGGCCTTGCGTTATCCACGGCTTTATTATCTTCTTCCGTCTCGATAGAGTTACTACTTTGGTGTTATTAACTATGGCTTGTTTATACTATGGCTTGTATATTTCTTGTATAATAATAAATGACACAATGTTAATAATTTTAATAATTTGTATTGTATGCCCAAAAGGCGGGTCATAGCTGACCAACATTACTGTAATTCTTAACACCTGTATCTATTTCTGTACCTATGATCCACAATAAACATGATTGATTGATTGATTGATTGAAAGACTTTTTGTCAAATAATGCATAGAAATATTTGGATTAGGTGAATCATAAATAGGATTTAAGTTAATAATTTTAGGATATCCTGTTCTAGGCTTTTCGTATCAACTTTTTTAATTGATATAAGAAAGAATTGAGTAGTTTTCTTGAAGTTTAGGTTTAGTAAGACGTGGATCTGTCAAAGTGAAATCAGGAACGATGGTCACTTAACAACAGTAGCTAGCATTTTTATAGTTTAAAAGTACAAAATTTATCAATTCCGGAATCGCGAGATTTTTGCGATCGATACAAAAGTGCATTTCATAATAGCCAACACCTGAACGTAAGTAAATTATACATTCAATTCTATAATCAGAACTCTACATCTGTCGATCCGGGAATCCCGGGAGTTTTTCGATACAAAAGTGCTTTCCATAATAGCCAACTCCTCAACTTTAGGTAAATATGCATCCGATTATCCGATATCTACAGGGTGTCCAGTAAATAGCACGACATACTGCAGGGGGTGATAGCTAGGGTCACTACCTATCAATACAACACAATATATGTTCAGCAAAATCTTACTTTTTTTTTTTTCACCACTGTAGGTTAAACTTAAGTGATAAGAAATTAGTTCTGTGAAAATTTAAACAAAAAATAGTATTTCTTGAAAACATTCTTGTCTTTGTGTGCTATTTACTGGACACCCTGTATACATAAAACACAAAAAATATTTATACACATTTAAGTCCGTTATTATAATTCTGAACAGACAGATTTGTTACGGTCGCGGACCATATTATTTTGATCAACATACAAACTGACACTGACCTGAAAATTGCAAAAAAACGAAAGAAAATTGTAATTTCGCGGGCTACACTGGCGCTTTCGTCTTAAGCGAGCCCTCCACCGCGAGCTAAACTCAAGCCTGACTTCACCAAAAAAATGACGCGTTCATTTTCATTGGTGAAGTCAGGCCTTAGTTCAGCAGCATTTCTAAAACGCGTTCAAGAGCTGTCAGTGTCAAAATTGTTATGGAATATTGTACACTGACAGCTCTTGAACGCGTTTAGATGTGTTGAACGCGTTCAATTTCATTGGTGAAATTCAAAGCGCCCAAGCGTTGCCATGGTAACAGCAACTCTTTGATTCATTTTTATTTTGTGTTCTTTTTTTTGCGTCATGTTTACCGCAAATAAATGTATTTTCTTTATTTTTTTTCTTGTCTTTAAAACACGGCACTATATAGAATTACGCGATACGTACGAGGGTGCGTTTTTAAGTTCGCGGAATGGGAGGGAGGGGATAACAATAGGTCATTATCGGGATGGTCACAACTTCAGCCACTCAATATTAGTATAAATACACGGTTTTATCTTAATTGGATCATCCCCCCCGACCTTGTCCGATGAAGCGCCAGCCCGCGCCGCAGCTGAGCGCGTAGCTTTAAATTCCCCGGCTAATAATAATACATCCGTGATCCAGCCTGTCCCATCTTGCTGTCCCCCCCTCAGCGACGCCCTAAGCCGAGGTTCGTACCCCACAGGGGGTGCCCTTAGCGAGCGTTCGCCTAATTTTAATTTAGAATAGTTGCTCCTGGCTGGAGGCTTTGAGTGTAGTGCTTAAGGCAGCCACAGGATTGTTCGGTTGAGCAGTAAATACCTTAGTGGTATAACTGCGAGATGCCATAGTTAAAAAAAATAAAAAATAAATAATTGGATCATTAGTCGTTGAACTATCGTCAAGCAAACAACTCAATCGGGAAGAAAGTGTGAATTATGGAAAAAATCGAGTACCGTACCGTAATAAAATTCCTTACCAAGCAAGGAAAGTCAGTTCAAAATATACTGGAAGAGATGGAATCCGTTTACGGGGACTCTTGCCCGGGTAAAACCATGGTTTACAAGTGGCACAGTCTCTTTAAACAAGGCAGGACCTCACTTGAAGACGACCCACGGCCCGGACGGTCGATCGAGGTGACTACTCCGGAAATCATTAAAAAAGTCGAAAAAATAATATTGGAAGATGCCAGACTAAACAAGAAACAGCTTGCAGAAATGATTGGAGTATCGGATACGACAATTTTCAAAAATTCTACACGATCATCTTGGCATGACAAAGGTCAGTGCAAGATGGGTGCCAAGAATGCTCACGCCGCCTCAAAAACAACACCGCGTGGAGTGTTCTCGCACGTTTTTGGACCTCTGTAACGAAGATAAGGATGGACTATTAAGTCGAATTGTTACTGGATTATTACTCCCAGTGATTATTACCTCTTCCCAAAACTGAAAAAAGAACTTCGTGGGAAGAAATTTTTAACAGATGAAGAAGTCAAGGACGCGGTTTCAGCTTATTTTTCGGACAAAGACAAAACATTATTTTATGAAGGTATACATAAGCTAATTGAAAGATCGGAAAAATGTATAAGGGTAGCAGGTGAATATATTGAAAAAGAAAAATAATTTAGTATTTTTATTTTGACTTCTCACCCTCCATTCCGCGAACTTAAAAACGCCCCCTCGTACTTTCTCGCTTCTGATCGCATGACCACCCGCGCGGTCGTACGTCTATCCCGTTGCGAATGTCGTCTTGTCTTCGTAGGCGTAATAGCATAGCATAGCTTGGTGTCGAATTGTCACCGTAAGGCGCTGCAGTAGTCGAAGCTGCAGAATGGAGTGAGCCTGAGAGGCAGCATGCGCGAGTGTGACTTACCTTGCGAGTGATGATCGAGTGCACGGTGGCTCGGCCGTCGCGCACCATGAACAAGAATTTGGCGTTGGGAAACAGCTCCAACACGTAGGTGCCCATCTTGAGCACGAGCGGATCCTTGTTGCAGAGCCGCGGCGCCGTGTCGCCGTGTCGCACGATCACCTCCAGGCAGAAGGCGGCGATGGCGTTGTCCAACACCGCCTTCGACACGCCCGCCTGCTCCAGCCGCACGCTCTCCTTTTGCGAGCGCATCCAATGCTGGCGCATCTGCAGGATGCGCGGCACTACGCGTGTCTCCTGTCCACAGCGCACGTCGGGGTGCGCGTCCAGCATGGCGCGCATGAGTGTGGTGCCGGAGCGCGGCACGCCGCCGATGAAGATGAGCGGCAACTCGCGGCCCTCCACCGGCGCGTCCAGCTCGCGGCGCCGCTGAGCGCCGGCGGTGCGCGCGCTGCCGCGCCACAGCCACACCAGCAGCGCGCCCGCCAGCAGCGCCGCCGCCACGCGCCACCGCGCGCCGCGCCCCATCACTAACCGCTTCCTAAGCCTGCACATCACACACATACCCACGTACACACACCGGCAGCGCGCCCGCCAGCAGCGCCGCCGCCACGCGGCACCGCGCGCCGCGCCCCATCACTACCCGCTTCCTAAGCCTGCACATCACAATACCCACGTACACACACCGGCAGCGCGCCCGCCAGCAGCGCCGCCGCCACGCACCATCACGCGCCGCGCCCCATCACTACCCGCTTCCTAAGCCTGCACATCACACACATACCCACGTACACACACCGGCAGCGCGCCCGCCAGCAGCGCCGCCGCCACGCACCATCACGCGCCGCGCCCCATCACTACCCGCTTCCTAAGCCTGCACATCACACACATACCCACGTACACACACCGGCAGCGCGCCCGCCAGCAGCGCCGCCGCCACGCGCCATCACGCGCCGCGCCCCATCACTACCCGCTTCCTAAGCCTGCATATCACACACGTACTCACGTACACACACCGGCAGCGCGCCCGCCAGCAGCGCCGCCTCCGCGCGCACGCCCCGTCACTACCCGCTTCCTAAGGCTTAGCGCGCACTGCGGTGCGTTTTGCTACCGCAAAATCTGTGAATTATGAAACACGGTGGAAGCGCGCGCACTGCGGTAAAAAAAACGCATACGAAATCTAAAGCAGAATTTTATTCGTTGCGGCGAAAAAAACACATCGCAAGTCACCGCACCGCAGTGCGCGCTAGGCCTAAGCCTGCACATCACATACATACCCACGTACAAAGCATTATTACCTCGTGCATACACATACATAGCCATACGCTTGCCAGCAGCATACATTTGCATATCACAATGCATTTCACAAAATGTACCAAGGTCGGAAAAACATTCATCACACAAAATTAACCATCCTGATGGCTGACCATTCTTTAAGCTTTCGTTTGGGTACTGCCTATCTGCCTTGGTTTGGACTTGGGGACTAGTTGGGAGTGTTGGGACCCAAAATTTACCCTTCAAATCATAATAAGCAGATCACATAGAGACTAGTTTGACTACAATAAAATTCTTTTGTTTTGGATTAAAAGGACATTTGATTTGATTTCCCAGACTCATGCCCATTCTGTTACACACTTTTTAAGGTTCTGTAGCCAAATGGTAAAAAAGGAATCCTTATAAATTCGTCGTGTCTGTCTGTCCATATATACAGATGACACAGTCATCTCACGCAGACACTATTGGCACCATATCAATGAAAACTGGAAAGAATGTAAGCATATTCTGTGCACTGCTAAACAATAGTGGAGTGAAATTACGAAAAAAAATGCATGTAACGGAGGCATGAAAAAAATAACCAACTCACTTAAGTGTGTGGGTATTGTCGGATCCAATAATTAAAAATCTGATACTGTTTCTAGGTGAATTTTTAATTTAATCAATAGTTTGTGAGATACAGGAAGTTTTCAGTTACAACTGCAGAAATAACTTTATTTTCAGTCCCTTTAACAATTACTACGAAAAACAAACTTACTGTTGAAACCTAAAATTAATGTTGTGCATGTGTTAATATTCATCCCGACTACGGAACCCTGCACTGTGCACGGTCTGACACTCACTCGGCCGGTTTTATTACTAATTTGTATTTGCAGTTTAATAGCTAAATGTCAAATCAATAATCTGGTAAGTTCTGAAGACACTAGGTACTGCAAACTGAAACTAGTATCTTTGGATGAAAAGCACACAGAAAAATGGGTTAAATTAGCTATAAATTGTTATGATATGGACATGCAAGTGTCCCTTGAGACATTCAACTCTACTGCATGGGTTTCTTCCTTTAATATAAAAAGTCTTTAAAATAATTAATTGAAACCTTTTATATATTATTTTTCTTCATAAAATCATTCTCAAACCAATCATTCAAATAGACAAACTGAGATGTCCTTGGTGATAGTCAAGTTTTACGATCATTGATGTTTCAATATTTGACAATTGTTAGACACTAACATCAGATCAAGGAGAACAGCTAAGGAAAATATTAAGTTATACCTAAAAAGAACTAATGTTCCAGGCAATGGTCACAAAGAGAGAGGGTGGGAGTGTTGTGCCTCAAGTAATTAACTATAAATTTACAAGGTTGACTTACGATTATTTTTAGCAGTTCCTGTTATGATTTTTAACCAGACCCTGGAACAATTTATAGGTAACTTCGTTTTTGAGTATAAAACCAGGTTACTTGTGGCATGTGAGCCACATACATTATGTCCATGGCCTTATGTGCATATTAACTATGAATGCACAGATTGATGGAACAACATGTTTTGTTGAGGAAAAACTACTATGATGATGCCAACCATAAAATACTACACAATCGTAAAATGGCCTTATCAAAAGGAGTTTATCGCATGTACAAGTACAAAACAATTTGAGACATTTACGGCTTATTCCAAACATGTAGCAAGTTTCAAGAATAGTTGATAATGTTATGTGAAAAGTTGCAATTTGGGACTTGCAGGAAAATTAACATTATAATTTATAAATCGTCTAGATAACTAGATGGCACTGGAATTAGGCAGAACTTTTAAAATTAATAGGGCTATGGTATACATCTGGTTCAAATAAAAGAATCGTATGTTTATACTTACTTGAGTTGTTACTAGCAATGTGTTAGTGGCATTTTTACACTTACCTACATCAATATGACTGTGATTCAAAGAGAGGTTTATAAACTTCTTTCGTGCCAACTCATCTGTTTACACAAAATATCAATAGTTAAATTACTAACTGCCCGACGATAGGCAAGCACTACTTTAAGGCGTTATGAACGAAAATTAATTGTACGAATTATAACAAGATCACTTTACGTAATACTTCTGAATTGTTTTCTAAGAACAGAACTAAGAAATTTTATGTCATCAAAAATTAATTCTGTCTGTAGATGTAAATTTTTACATTCGTTTCATAAATTTGCGAATGAATTCCGAGTTCCCGATTTCTGAACTTCTTGGTATTACTTTTGACGTTATCCTTTAAACGTCAAATTAATAGGATAAAAAGTGACGTAAAATTTTGATTTAGGAGTCACTTGGATAGGAGCCTTTTAAGATTTTATCTTTCGCAGACAGACAAAAAAAATCAAAAAAATTGCAAAGTGCTATTTACACTAATGCACCGTAGCGACTTTCCAATATAGACAAGGAAAAATGCAGCCATAGTAAACTCGCGTATACATTGTAATAATGCTGCTTTTTATTTTGGTAATTTATAAAAAACTATGCCAATTATACATTTTCAAACTTATTTATTTTTAAAAAAATCTGGATGTATGTACAAGAACAAATTAGAAAGGAAGTATGTTTTTACTTTTCGTATTACATTAACTTTCATGAACTCAAATAATATTCCATAAAGTCACGCTTTGAGCCTTTTAGGCGCATTAGCAGTTTTCGCAATAGACGGCCACGGCATGAAGGGCAGGACAACCGTACGGTATCCGCGGGGAAACATATTTGTATTTTACTACATAGGCTAAGACGACCACTTCTTAGCCTATGTAGTAAAATACAAATGTCTCTCTTTTTTGAACATCCGGTAGAGGCCCCTGTGCTACCGCAGTCACGACACGATATACTTTTTGTTCGAATGATTTACAGCCTTACTAATAAAAATAAGTTAAACATTTGTTTAACAATTGTATTGTTTTTATATAATTTATTTAATGAAAAATCATTGGCTTCTGATGAAGCTGTTCATAATTACGTAAGAAACTATTCAAAGATATTTAAAAGATTCTGCACCCAAGGTAAATCAAAATTATTAAAGTAACAAAATTAGTATTTCTAACAATAAAATAAAAGCTGTGTGGCAGGTAATTAAAAAAGAATCTGGAAACACGAAACAGCGAGAACAGAATGAAGTGTCTTTAAAAATTGAAAATGATATTATTTCAGATAAGTTAAAAGTTGCTGAGACACTAGACAATTTCGTTACAAACATCCCACTAGAAGTTATGAAATCTCTCTCCTCATCATCTATACTACGAGTAGCTGAATCTCTTCTAAAAGAAAACTTCAGTAAGGACATTCCAAGATTTGTATTCAAGCCCATTTCTAGTGCCACAATTCAAAAAGCATTCAAAAGTCTTAACATAAAAAACAGTGAAGACTTATGGGGGATTTCCGCTAAGGTTCTTGGAGATATCATTGACACAATTGCCCTGTTCTAACAGGCATATTTAATCAATGTTTAGATAGCGGTACGTTTCCTGATTTAATGAAACATAGTAAAGTAGTACCAATTTCAAATGGGACTTTACATAGTCACCAGTTGGGTTTCACGAAAGGTAGGTCGATGACTGACGCTGGAGTAAAACTCATCAGTCACATTTTGGAACCCTGGGAGAATTCCCAAAAAAAAAGTAAACGTTAATGGGGTGACGTCCTCGGGTCTCTAGTTAAAATGGGCGTGCCTCAAGGTTCAATTCTTGGCCCTTTTTTATTTCTAGTCTATATAAATGACCTTCCTTATATGATGGCTAACTTATCGGATATAATTCTATTTGCTGAAGACACTTCTCTAATTTTTAAAATAGATAGAAAAGATACAGATATCCTGTCTTACATGTCAACGATAGTCTAGCTGTTCTTGCGAAACGGTTCGCAGATAATAATCTTTTACTTAATGCGAACAAAACTAAATGTATTAATTAGGTTCTCATTACCAAATGTACCTCAAGTGGGTCTAAATCTAAAACTTGATGGCAAACAACTAGATGCAATAACGGAAACTATATTTTAGGAATTACTTTAGATTCAAAATTGCAATGGGGCGCCCACATTAAAACTCTTTCAGGTAGATTAAGTTCAGCTGCATAAGCTGTAAGAAAAATAAGGCAGTTGACTGATATACCCAGAGCTAGGTTAGTATACTTTGCTTATTTCCACAGTAATAAGTCTTATGCCATTCTGCGGTGGGGATCAGTAGCTGACGTAGATTCAATTTTCATCTTACAAAAGAGAGCAACCGCGCTATCTATAAAATGGGTACTCGCGAATCCCTTCGAAACAAATTCAAAGAAATTGATATACTGACTCTGCCTTCTCTTTATAAAGTATTTTGTATGTTCGCAAAAACTTAGGACTTTTCAAAATAAGAAGCGATTTCCATTATATGAATACACGTAGTAGACATGAAATTGTGATACCCAAATTTAGATTAACTAAAACATGCAAGTCATTTCTTATAAACAGTATCCGATTTTTTAGCAAGTTGCCTAAGTCGGTTACAGAACTAGCTAGAAGTAGCGATGGGAAGTTCAAAACCCACATTAAACGCGTTTTTATCAAGAATACATACTATACAATTAAAAACTACGTTGAGAACAAGGAAGTTTGGCACTGATTCCTTCTGCACATGTGGCTTCCCTGGTATCTCATTAACGGCAAATTACGTAAGTCTGCTCCCAAATTACTTCTTTTTTTACGTTTTTATTTTTACATCCTTGAAATAATCACGCTATTATTTGACATTATTTATCAACAATTTAACTTCAACTCTTTATTAGTGGTTTTTGTGAACATGATAATTATTCAGATTTGTTACAGCTGTAATAGCAATCACGTCATTTCGTATAAAATACGTTTTTTTTTTTTTTAATAATTTATTGATTTATTTAAATCTCCCTTACAGCTATCATTACAGGTGTCCCTAATACGATAGTGCGGTCTTAAAATTATCATATAGCTACTTACAATTTAAAACTATGAAAAAAAAAAAATATATATATATAGAGAAAAACAACAACATTTAGCCTACTCAAATCTACACTACATAAAACATAAAATAAACAACAGTATTTTTGCGAATTCACTCAAATGGCATGTTAATACATCGATCTTCACGTGAAGATCGTTAATAACCCGAATTGCGCGGGTTAATGGAGTTTTCGCGAGAAGGTTGGTCCTGGCAATCGGCACGGCCAGCAGCGGCGGGCGGCGCCTCCTCCACACGTAGCGGTCCGGTACACACACACTCAGGCGCTGCAGTACTCCTGGGTTATGCTCAATGCCCCGAAGCAGCCTAACCAGGTACGCGTGAATTCCCGTCGTACCCTCAGTTGATTGTACCCGACCATACCGAGCACAAACAGAGTGGAATACATCAACGGGACGGTTATTCCATAACTAACAACACTGTTGAAAATAATGAAAATATTGTAAAAGCCAATTATTTTTAAAAGAGTAACCGTGGAGTTTCTTGCCGGCTCTTCTCCATAAGAAACGACCGTGCACCTAGCTTCTGACGTTTCATAAGTGCCCAAGTGAAATAAAATATTTTGATTTTTTTTAATGTTGAATGAAATATTTTATAAGCTGTGAATAGGCAACATTAGAAGGCGCGCTATAAAACTGTTGTTCTATCATCTCAGACCAAATAAAAAAGGTAGACGGAGCGCGGCGCTCTCAGAGTGAAGCAGGGTAAAGGAAGCCAAATTTGAAATAGGAAGCCGACCGTGTTCCAGAGCGACGCGCGACACCGAACGCACTAGACGTCATAACATTGAAATCGCAAATTGTTGTAAAATGCCTTCCTGTGTCGTAAAAGCTTGTAAAAACAATTCAGTAATAAATAAAAAAAACATCTGGGATTACATTTCACAAGTAAGTGTTTCATTAGATTTAATTTGATATAAAAATACAAAAATATTTCATAAAGCGTTTTTGGAACACAAAACCTTGCATAGTGTCGTCGGTGTGACCAGTATATCCGCATACAAATTTCCCGAAACGCGGGAAATGTTTGGGATTATTAATTTTAATATTACTTTTCGTAATGGTTAAATGCTTTTAACTATTACGAAAATATATCTATTTTGAATATCAAACATTGGTATCCCAAAATAAATAACTCGGGTTTAAATATGTTATAGTATAACGTGAATACAATTTGATACGATAGCATTAAATAGCGCGTGATTATTATTATTATTTCTATAAACAAATACTTACAACATTACAGTTTTAATATGTAAAAGACATTTTTGGATTCATTTATTTCTCAACTTCGACTGAAAACAAACTGTTTTAATTTTAGATTCCCAAGAGACCTTAATTGGAAACAAAAATGGATTGAGGTTATTAGGTTAAGCAGAAATCAAGAAAATTGGTTGCCATCAAAATTTAGTGTTGTGTGTTCCACACATTTTGCGAGATACAAAAAGACAGTACTACCGGAAACTAACGCAACACAAAGGTGTTTAAAATTTGTCTCTTTTATTTTTTATTAAAGGTACCTAACAATAAAAAAGTGTTTTATTTATAAGAATTTATTTTTCATGAATAATCATAATTATTCAATCAGAATTGGGATAAAAAGTTTTTAGTGGCAACATTTTTTTGGTTCCCTATCCATTTGCATAAAATTTTAAGACCTAATATAACTTAGCATAATTTTGTTTGGCATAATTATATTTTCGCATAATATAATTACGCATAACAACTTACGCATATTTTTTTAAGCATAATTTCTCTAACCATAATAATGATTAAGCATAATATTCTAAAGCATAAATGTATTAAGCATAAAGTACTAAAGCATAACTTTTTTAAGCATAATATCCTAAAGCTAAAATTTATTTACACATAATGATATTAAAACATATTTTTATTGAACAATTTTGTGGGTTTTTTTTTCGCTGTAGGAAGCATGAAGCAAGCAAGCATCAGCATGCAAGCAAGCATGCAAGCAAGCATGCAAGCAAGCATGCAGCAAACAAGCAAGCATGCAGCATGCAAGCAAGCATGCAGCATGCTGCATTCAAGCGAGCATACATCATGCAGCAGGCAGGGTTTCTGTCACGGCTCCGGCGCTGCGGGCCTCCGGCGTCCCCACGCGTGCTAATCGTCGCAGACGGATTTCGCTCACCACCGGAGCTTCGGCTTGTTGGCCGGCTTCGCCGGCCAGCCTCAGCCGCGGCGGCTCGCTCACAGCCGCCTGCTCCACAGCCCGCGGGCCGCCTCGCCCCTACGCGCCTACGCGATTTTAAATTACACTCTAGGGGTAGGACAAACAAGACTACGTGGAGTCAGTTTTGCAGCAATTCGGTTCTGTCACTAACTTTTGTTGCACAGCATATTAAATTTTTAACCAATAATATTATTTAATTGTTACAGAAAATATAGCAAATTGGTTTGATCAGAATTATGTATGGGGCACTACAAGTTCACCACCACCATTTCCACCCAGTCTGGAGTACATATCTACTAGAAAAGGAAAATATATATATTATTATTATGCTAATAGTCATTAGGCCTACTAACGTTATGCGAATCAAATTTATGCCAAAACAAATTAGTCTTTAAGATGATTATGCCAACATAAAATGTATGCCTAAAAAAATTATGCCGAAGTATTATTATGCCAAAACAAATTGTGCCAAAATCGTTATGCCGAAGTATATTAGGACAAAGAACATTATGCGAAAAGGAGGGATCCCCATTTTTTTCTTAGCACACAGACGCATGGCAAGTGTTGCGACACGAGATCACGCACACAACTCTGTA
This sequence comes from Xanthia togata, assembly GCA_963853775.1. Taxonomy (NCBI): domain Eukaryota; kingdom Metazoa; phylum Arthropoda; class Insecta; order Lepidoptera; family Noctuidae; genus Xanthia; species Xanthia togata. Next base: position 328,433 of record OY970802.1, on the reverse strand, counting down.
CACGACGCTTCACTTATTTGAATGCTATTGTTGGCGCACGCTCCGTCTACCTTTTTTATTTGGTCTGAGATTATCATTGACATTTTATCATTTGGGAAAACGTTCCTAACTTTATACATAAAAGTAAAAAAAAAAAAAAAAAAAATTACGTGAGTCCAATAAAATTCCAAAACTACTGATAATGCGTTCTTTTACGGATTAAAAAAATCAATTATTGTTAATTCACTAGTGATGCATGCATTAGGTTATAGAAAGCAACCGTAAAAGCTGTTCTATTCAATCTTGAGTCTCAAAGCGAAATCAGTAGGTACGATTTAAATATTATTTTTTATGAAGATTTTTTTTTAAATGGCTGAAACTAATGTCATTTTACTAAATAAGTAAACATTTTTTCTTGCATATGTTTGCTGAACCTTTAGTTCAATCGAAACTCATTTTCATGCAAACAGAAAGGATCATAACGATTTTTATAACATTTTCTTTTGCGATTGTCAATTTCATCTAAAATATCATAAATAATCCATGGTTTTCAAACTCAATACGACAAAAGCAACTAGTTATTACCTATAGGTTATACGTTTGCTAAACAAGGTCCGAGGGCTGAATAACGGTTGTACAAATTCTCTTTGTTTAGAGACATCTGTTACACCCATTGACTTACTATGCGTTTGCACCAGAAAACATTAAACATGTACATGTTTCGAGACTTGTCACATGAAACAAATCTCATTACTTGTTTTGTTGGACTTGCGTTTGCACTGCACGAAACATGAGCAAGTCTTATGACAGATGTCAGGATTTGTTGTTAACTGCGTTCGCACCACTGACTTTAGTTCTCCTACCTCAATGGTTCGCACTGTATAGAAATATATGTATATATAATATTATTATTTTTTTACTAGGGCATCTCGTAGCTCACCTCTGAGGTGATGACTACTTATCCGGACAATCCTGCGGCTGCCTTAAGCTACTAAACTCAAAGCCTCCAGCCAGGGGAAAAACTATTCTAATTAAAACTAGGCGAGCGCTCGCTAAGGGCACCCCCTGTGGGGTACGGACCTCGGCTTAGGGCGTCGCTGGGGGGAGGACAGCAAGTTGGGACAGGCTGGATCAATGATAATTCATTAATTATTAATCGGGGAATTTAAAGCTACTGGCTCAGCATCGACGTGGGCTGGTTGTTTGACGTTTAGTGTTATCCGAGTATGGCGGTAAACATCTCGTGTTTATATCAAAACATGGACTGGTCCAAATTAGACACGATTAAATTTAAAGAGCTTTGGCTTTCCATGTTTGTGGTGTGTGGACTATAAAAACCGAATAAATCGTCAAGATTCTTTATTACAACTAGCTGAACAAATGGGCTTGGATAGTGTTATTCCGATCGACAAAAAAATTAAATCTTTGAAAACTCAATTCAGCAGAGATTTAAATATACGACTCCACTTTACGGCTGTACTTTAGGGACCGCGCGTGCGAAGAAGCATTTTGCGTATAGATGTCTTCATAGATAACACTTTTACAAAATGACAGCTAGAAAACGCCTAGTTTCCGAGAATAAAATCCTAGTTTCGAAAATTCAACGTAATTACGTAATAAAATTGACATTTTGTCATAGATAATGTAGGAATTCCATTCCTATACTGTTTGCGGTGTAGCATAGTGCAGGTGACAGAAAGGATAAAACATAATATAATTTACTTGTTTTTACCGATTCTGTATTTTACGACTGATCCGAACCTACATACAGATTGTGTACATAACACGGACTCAGTAATAACTGTAGTAAATTAAATAAAGTTACCCTTTCTGTCACCTGTCACCCGCACCATGCTACACCGCAAACATTATAGGTTGTTCTATGTTCAGACAAAATGACAGCGGATTTTTAATGGTCTTTAGTATAATAGTATGGATGAGAACTTAGGATGCAAGAGCGATGGATGAACTTAGGAGGCAAGGGGATGGCGTGGTTATTTTTTTTTAAACCACACAGAAGTACTCCGTTGACAACGCCATAGTTCACATTGACCTTGAAAATGTCCATGACCTGAGAGCTTGTTACAAGGTATTATTCAGTTTTTTTTTGTTTGACCTTGACTTTTGGGGTAGACTTGCCCTTGAAGATGTCATTGACCTCATTTTTGCTTGGAACCTAATTTAGACTAGCCACGTAAACTTCCCCACCCTTAATACTCCCATAAATCCTGAAATAAACTTTTGGCGATTTTTTCTCAGCCCCTACCTACACCGCCGGTCCCTAAAGTACAGTGCTTCCATCCTGAATAAGCAACTCATTCCTTAAATACTGCAGGCACCATGTGTTTCTCTCTTTTTTAGACAGTCGCGCATCCAGTACCAAGATTTCTTCCTAGATTTTTGCCGTTCCAGATATGCAATACTGACAGCTACAACAATAAATCATCTTCATCGCTTAAATTCATTTTATTACCTACTTTTGTTATTACCCAGTTAATAAACGTTGCACTATTTTTGGCTTTGTTTAATAAATAAAGTAATTTTGATTTCGCTATGATTTGGTCTCAAATAAATCACTGTCACTATCAGTATGATTCACAAAAAAAAATCAAAATTCAAATTCAAAAGTCATTTATTCAAACTATGCTGAGAATCAGCACTTTTCGAACGTCAAAATTACATAAGACAGTCCCCCAAAACGCCCACCCTTCACCACTTCCTAGTGCTTTTGCTGGGAAGAAGAAGTGGCGCAACAAACTCCCCAGCAGCACAGCTGTCTGTTCAGTTAGGAAAAAAAAAGATTCTATACAATAATTTATAAGATACTTTACATTACGCAAAATACAATTTAAAATTATAAATTAATAGCCATATGACAGCTAGCACACGCCAATCTACCAACCAAAAACATCGAGAACCAATATACGTAAACAATATCTAAAAAAAGAACATAAAGCCTCCAGGCATAAAGGGCGTGCCCGCTTACATAGAGCTGTAACTAAGTTATAATTGATAAACTAGGACCATCGAGGTAAAATAAATAATTGTCGAGGTCGCTAGCTAACCACATATTGCAATACAATTCATAAAAAAAAAACATTGTAATGAGTAGATTATGTCAACAATAAATAAAAATAAAATAAATTTACATACAAAGTAAAATTATAACCTGTCAGTAGGTAAACTAATTCTGGAGAAAGAACATATACACATTGTCTTGAGTTAATCACAGCGACCAACACATTCCCCACATTAGAATGATTCTTATCATTCTCATCATTCATTCGAATCATTCTAATGTGGGGAATGAATAATAAAGTGGCAGCACAAGATATTGACGGATGTTAGCAGATGGGTATGACAACCCTGTGCGAGAGACAAGATGGACGACGGTTAAGATTGAAATACGGTGTGCGGTCAAAAAGAGAATAAATATAATAAATAGTAGAAGTTCAGTTTTGCTTTTTATTTACATCGATCCCTACATTTTTAAGGGACTACTTGTTAAAGATATTATTCCCTCGATAATATGAAACGTATTTAAAAATAATATTATGACGGTATGTACACACGGCTACACATCAAGCATAAACTGGAAATGTGTAGCCGTGTGTACCTTGCCAATTCATTTATGAAAATAATTATTATATAGGTAAGTAAAATTCTACATCTTCTTATTAAAATAAGTGATGGACCTAATTTTAATACTAGAAATAAAGATAAAATAGATCAACCATATTTTAGATTATGTAGGTATTTATGTTTGTGAGGGTTTGTAGAACTTTGGCAATTGTTTGGATTTACCGTAACTATACGTTTGCACTGGCGAAACATTCACAACAAAACATGTTGAAATCTTTAGTTTCTGTCAAAGTTCCATACAATATTTGACAGGAACTAGCGATTTCAACATGTTTTGTTGTGATGTTTCGCCAGTGCAAACGCAGAGTAATACTTCATGAAACACAAAATGCAAAGTTGCAAACATCAAAGTAAAATAATATGAAAAAAGGAAGAAAATATCAAAATAATACGAACATAGACTAACGTGCTACGGTGCTCTACTAACAAACGATCGCTGGGTATACTGGCAACACTGGTGACAAAAATTTGCCGATAACTAATTGAAATAAAAATATATCTTTTACGTAATTGTTTCACGAATACTGAATCAAGAAATATGTTCATCATGATATGATGTTATTTCAGTGTAGTAATAATTAGGGATTACTTTTTGCCTTATGTACAGGACGCGTTAGGTACGGATTGATTTTATCCAATATGGCGGCTTCATTATATTTTTCAAAATGTTTACTAGGGTGTTATCGGCTGTAATGTTAATAAACATTTATAGACTCGCAAATATCCAAAATAATTTAGTGTTCATTTTAAGAGATTATGTCGAGTGCGTTTTGTGAATCGTCAAATGAAAAGGAACCTTACATTTCAGAAAATTACACTCGTTTATTTGAAGTGTTTTCGGTCGGTGTCGCAGACAGTGGGATTGAGTGCACTTCTCGTTATATGTTTTATTGTGAAGACATTACGCCAGTAACAAACTCGCCCGCGATGTCACAATATGAGTGGTCGCGATGAGTCCGCCGCGCCACCCGCCCTCGGCATCGCGCTGCAACTCATGGTAAGAGCACATATTTACACCGCTAATTTGAGGACTTCGATGCTCATTACAGAGTACTCACCAGTAGGTACCTAGTTTTGAGCATGATTCATTTTAGTACCTACCTATGTTTATGTAAGACCTTTGGTATATAATAGCTTAAAACTAGACTAGACAGACTAGTAGATCTAGGTGGGTGTAATCTTATTATCCTTTTCTACTATGGTAGTTGATTCATAGGCTATAAATATTATGTCTGTCCTCATATTCTATGATTCTCTTATAAATAGGCTTTCTAAAAGTTATTAAACTTAGAAACAAAACTATTTAACATATGCAATCCACACTCAATAATGTGGAAAAAAATAATTATTGATAACAAACCATGTATCTGTAAACATAATATTGATTATTAGTTAAATAATAGGTAACATTTTAAACCAGTCATCAGATTATGAAGTGCAATTTAGGGTCAACGACCTCTTACAATATCATTAGTTTGGATAATCTCATGGAAATATTGGTATCCGGGGATTTTGAAGGAATATTCTGTTAATAGTGGTTATAAAAGCGTTTTATTTAATAAAGCTCTGCCACGCAGTTTCACCCACTTAGGTCTCAATCCTTTTTTTTTTTTAATCTTAAGTCTCAATTCTGTTTTTTTTTTTACTTATTGGTTGAGAGATCATGTTTTCCCAAATCCCAACCAGTCCAAGAGACCCAAGGGGAGGCGCGGATGATTGAAAAATAAGCTGCATATTTATTTTAAAAAAATCTTAAATATTAGAAATCAAATATTGACGACATAACTAACGCCATACTGCTGGTCCTAAAATTGGTTCACGGCATTTTAAATTAAATGGAAAAAAAAAACTAAAGATTTGCTTTATCGCATGTTAGAAGTAGTGATAGTGGCATAGTACTCTATTGAATAAAAAGAAACTAGAAATTTTTAATGAAAACTGTTTTCCTGGGGATCACCCTCAACTCAGTTCCGCAGCATATGCTGCTAGAAAATTCTGTCAATTTACTGTAGATACAGTGAGGCTTGTCTATTTCAGTTATTTTCATACTATCATGTTTTATGGTATTTTACTATGGGGACCGGTTGCAAATATCGAGTCTATTTTTATTCTGCAGAAGAGAGCCATCAAAGCAATATATGGCCGCCGCAGAAGTGATTCTCTGTTTAAAGATATTAATATCATGACACTGACCAATTTCCGAATTCTACTTCCTTTTCCGAATATCATATTATCTCTATTTTGCCTTTCCTCTCCAAAGTCCTAGATCACCTTGTCCACAATCAGCTTAGTGCTTTTCTTTGTAAGAATAGTCTGCTGAATCCTTTCCAATCCGGTTTTCGTTCTGGTCACTGCACCTCTACAGCCTTAGTTAACGTCACTGATGACATACGGTTAGGCATGGAAGGAGGAAATCTGACGGTTCTTTGCTTACTGGATTTTAGTAATACATAAATTTAATACTGTCAATTTCGATATCCTGCTTGGCGTGCTTCGCTCGCTTAACATATTATCTCCAACAGCGATTGACTAGTTTCGTAGTTACCTGTATGGCCGCCGGTAACGTATATGCATAGAAGAGTATTTCTCTTCTTGGTGTTATTCTTCTGCCGCTGTACCTCAGGGTGGCGTTTTATTTCCTTTACTGTTCGTAATATTTATTAACTCATTTAAAAAAAAACTTCGTGTCCTACTACCGTTATGCAGATGATTTACAAATATATAAAAAAGCTGCCCTTTCGGATTTGGCTGACGCAAATAATAGCATAAATATGGATTTGGATTCAATTTTTGAGTGGAGTGAGGCACATGGGTTACAGTTCAATCCATCGAAGACTCAGATCATTGTTGTTGGCAGCTCAATGATGATAAGCAAAAAAGTTAAGAACCTTGGAGTATGGATCGACAAACATCTTTCTTGGGGTCCCCAGTTACAGGACATAAATGTTTGCAGGGCTGAATAATTGCGGGCGATGCAAAATGATTGCAGGGCTTTCATCCAACTGCCACTAAGACTGCGCTTGCACAATCCCTTTTACTTCTTATCCTTGACTACGCTGATGTCAGTTATCTCGATCTCACTGAGGCACAACTTGATAAACTTGAGTGACTTCAAAACTTTTGTAAAGATCCCTCCTGATCAGAAGGTCTAAGTTCCTAAATGTCCAACAGCGCGAAAAGTCTAATGAGCAGTAAGTCTAATTAGCAAAAAGTCATTTATAAAATGTGTACACTCATGATAGAAAGTTAAAGTAATTTGTAAATTACATTAAATTTATTTGTTAAAAACAAATATCTGGGTTAAAATAAAATAATATTAGGCGCACAAATACCCCTGCATTTATTCACCTGATATCCTTTTGATATGGCCAATCCTTATCAAAAATTCAAAGGTTCTAACTTTTTGGCCCTCAAGCTTTTGCAGATCTCTTTTGTGGCATTAAACATAATATCAATCTTTCTTCTCTTATTTCCTTCAATTATTATTCTTGTATTTGCGATCTTGCCAAAGCGCTTCTTTTCTAAGAGCTTTGAGAAATAGTAGCAGGGTTGGCTTTGATTTTTATTCGTGTTTAGCCACCTGTGCCAACCTTCGAGTGCATTGTTTGTGCGACAGTTTATTATATCTGCCAGAGATTGTAGCCGTTGTCTTAAAATAATTTAAAAAAGCCACCATTTCTTCGCTTTTCGTGGCCTTTTCAATAATGCTAGTCCAACGTTCCGTAACGTATGGAGAAGGTAGCAAAGGTAAATTGAAACATACTCTGACAATGTTTCTGCACTCTCTGTTTTCAGGAAGACCCAAAGTTGACGCTTTTTTCCAAACGGCCTTATTAAGATGATAATAACAGCCCGTTATTTGAGTGTTTGGAAAAGCTTCTTTAATTCCATTGATAAGCGCCATCTCATAATCGCATTTAATGGCCATCATATCTATTTCAAAAAGCTGCTTGATGAGGCCAAATAAGCGTTCGTAGGTTTCTTGTTTCTTGTCAGGTAGTAAACACATAACTCCCATAACACAAGTTATGTAATCACACTGATGAATTATCTTGTTTCGTCTTTATTGATTGTAACAGATGCACAAAACTCAAAAGAATGTCTGGACCGTTTTCAGAGTAATAAGGCCGATTTTTTACGTCGATTTGTAACAACAGATGAAACATGGGTTCATCATTACTCGCCAGAATCAAAAATTCATTCAAAACAGTGGACTCAATCGGGATGCTCGGCTCCAAAAAAAGCCATGGCTGTAAAGTCGGCTGGAAAAGTGATGGCTTCCGTCTTTTGGGATGCAGATGGGATCTTGATGATTACCTTCCTAAAGGAGCAAACAATTAATGGAGAATACTACGCTAATCTTCTAGATAAGCTTCATCAATATACATTGAAGTTCATCAAAAACGACCAGGTTTAGCGAAAAAAAAAAACATCTTCCACCAAGTCACCAAGACAACGCTAGGGTTCACACATGTGTTAAAGCAATGGCAAAAATAAACTAATTGAAGTATGATTTGCTGCCCCACCCACCTTATTCGCCTGATCTAGCGCCATCAGACTTCCACTTATTCCCTAAGCTCAAAACTTTTTTGGGCGGACAGAAATTTGCCACAAATGATGAAGTCATAGCCGCTGTAGATGAGTATTTTGCAGGCCTCGAAAGAAATCATTTTATGGAAGGCATTACTGCTTTAGAACGAAGATAAAATAAGTGCGTACAGCTTCACGGAGACTATGTCGAAAAATAAAATAAAATGATGATGTCTTGGAATGTTTCCCACACCACTTCACCGCGCATGAAGGCATTTTTATGCGTTATAAATTGCATAAAAAATTATAACAATTTGTAATTATTTAGCGTGCACACAGGTCTAAAACTTGGTCACAACTAAAATGGTTACTAGAATAGTACCTTATCCTATACATAGGCGACAAAGTACTAATACTTTTCGAGCGTTGTGGAACTGTATGCGCAGTCAAGTGGTTTTATACTTTGTAATGGATGGGTTTTACATGAGTGTCACATGTGTTGGGAGCTTGCCCCATTTAATAAAAATGTGTAAAGTTGGTGTGTTCTCCTATAAAAAAATACAAATTAAACAATAAAATAATTTCGGGCGCCTTGGAGATGCACACAATATGTTTTAAATAAACCAAACTTGCCAGATAGAACACTTCGGAAAGTCAGACTTTTAATCTGCCGGTAGGTAGCTAATTAAATGAATAAAAGAATGGAATTTCCTTTGCTAATACCTTGTTTAATGTTTGCCAGTAGCTTCAGAGTAATAAAATTATGAAATTAAATACAAAAAGAAGGTTATAATTACTTACATTATTATCATTGAATTTACAATATTATTATTATGGAATTTACATTACTATTGCATCGTTGTTGATAAAAAAAAAAGGTAGGTAGTAAAAAGAAAGATGGTTAAATAAAACCTCTAGGATCGTGGCGTTGAAGGCTGGGATTAAAATATCCCTTGTAGAAATACCGTAGTTGTATTCTGCAGAAATATATCCAGTAAAGACGAAAAGAAAAGAAATCGAAAAGAAAAGAAAAGGGAAAAAAAAGACGTCGGGACCAGGGTCGGTCACAATCCGGCTGAAACAAAATTTACAGAGAATTAATAAATTGTTCAGGATTCCCAAACGTTGGGAAGCGTGGCGTTCCACGAATAATAATAACTTACCGTCTTTTCCAACAAATGGCAAATTCAAGTGCGCCACAAAATTCAGGCGGGCGACAAATCACTTAGAAGCCTGGAACAATAATTTAGTATGATATCGAGCACTCGTCACGCTATCCAATTTATCAATCCGAAAGAATTCAATCTTACCAAAGAAATGAAGGATTATTCCTACGTCACCACGTCCTGAGGGAAAGTTTTAGAAGTTTACGGCATCAATAGGCCGCCAATACCCAGGATTTATCCCGATTATTTTTTTTAATTAAAGTTCAATACTACATCAGGAATGTTCGTCGTCAAAGTGCGAACGTCAAAGTTGACAGCTTCCACCAAACACAATCGATGACAGCAAAAAAAACGTTCCGAAATCGACTAACTGACGAGAAGCATGTAACGATATTTTAAACTCGTTACATTACATCCCTCCCCGAAAAAATAAAAGAAAGCAATTTCTTTTATGCTAAAAAATAAACAAGGCAAAAGAAAAAAGATTACAAAAAAAAAAAATAGGAAATATAAATTCCAAAAACAACAAAACAAAAAAAAAAAATACCCTATATAAGGATAGGATTATAAGACCGCAAGGAAGATATCCGCTAAGTCTAATAACAATTAAACAAAAAATAGTTTCTAAGACTATTTCTTAAAACAACACGCATATAAAAACAAATAAGTCAAGCGAAATAGTCGCTGATCAATATTGTATAAGAGCACAACAAGAGTATACTGAATTGAGTACGGTTAGGCACCATAGCCACCGACTAACATACAGTATAACTCTAGAAACAACAACAAAAAAATACCAATTTGAGTTCGGTTAGGCACCATAGCCACCGACTAACAAGTATATAACACGATAAAAATATTAATTTGAGTACAGTTAGGCGCAATTGCCGCTGTCTAACGAGAATAATCCAAAAAATATGTCTATATGAGTGCAGTTAGGCACCATCGCCACTGACTAGCAAGAACAAATTATAACTGTGAGACACAGTTTAAAATCTCCACATCTCTACAGATACAAAAAAAATAAAGAAGAATGTTGTGATCGGCACAACTCCACCAATATTCCGAGCACAAACACCTTCGTAAATAAATGCATATTGTGATCGGCTCAACACCACCAATATCCCGAGCACAATAGCAGAACAAGAGATGCATATTGTGATCGGCTCAACTCCACCAATTTCCCGAGCACAATAGCAGAACAAGAAATGCATCCTGTGATCGGCACAACACTACCAACCTTCCGAGCACAGAAGCAAAAAAAAAACAACGAAATCAAGGAAAAAATATACCGAGATCCGTAAAAAAGTAGGTTAACCTCTGCAAGTGAAAACAAAGTGTTCACAAGCAGTGGGTAACAACTAAGAAATTTTATACAAGAATGTATACATAAAAATCGTAATACAAGACTTGTATAAAAGAATAATAATAATAAGATATGTATAAAAATATTAATAAAATACATATACAAAATATTAATAATAAGAATAAGATCCTTTGATATGAGAAACGTATTAGTGTGGGTAGGAAAAGTTATTAAAAGGTCCTAAGTTGTATTTTAGAAGGTTAAGAAATCAAATTCAATAAATTTATAAGAAGTTAACTAACATACATTCTCATTCAAACCGCTGATAACCTATCATTCATCCCATCATACATCACACTATCATAAGCGGCCTTCAAACAAAATTATCAAAATCAAGACTTACACTTGGCAACCAAATTAAAATTTAATTATATCCTTAACATGATAACGACCAGCGGTACCCTTATTAAGGTCTTTCAGATTATAAACATTATCAGAGATCTTTTCAATAATTTTACATTTAATAAACTTAGGAGCAAGTTTTGCTGAAAAATAAGTAGGTGCATGAGATTGAACAAAACTCCTTCTCCACACGACATCACCCAAATCAAAAGAAATGACTTTGCGACCTTTATTATAATAGCGAGCATTACGCTGATAAGCTTTTAATAAATGAGTTTGAACTTTAACAAAAATTTCACTAAGTGAATTAAGAGAATCAGCATAGTGAGTTCTATGGGAAACTTCCAGTTCATCTAAATTATCTATAGAGTCACTTAAACGATGTAAAGAAGCATCAAAAATAAGTTCCCTTCCAAACGTCAAAAAATTAGGTGTGAAATCTGTGGCTAGATTCACACTATTATTCAAAGCTAGTTGAACATGAGGTAAATATTTAGACCAAGTTCTATGATCATCTTTAACAAAACAAGATATGCAAGTTTCAACAGTTTTATTATATCTCTCAACTGTATTGTTTTGAGGCGTGTATAAAGTATTATAAAATATTTTTGTGATATTATAACCTTTCAAAAATTCTACGAAATGTTTAGAAGTAAATTGTGTACCATTATCACAAACAATTATTTTAGGACAACCAAATTTAAGAAATATTTCTTTTTCAAAAAGTTTATTTATTACTCTAGTAGTAGCATTTATCATAGGAAAAATCCAGCAGTATTTAGTAAACACATCAACAACAGAGAGAATATATTTATGTCCAGAATAAGCTTTAGGTAATATACCTATAATATCCACTGAAAGCATTAACATAGGTCGATCAACTTTTTTTGGGTTAACCATAATACCAAAAGGAGGTTGTGTGGTGTGTTTATAAGCTTTACAAGTATCACAAGCTAGAATATATTTTTGAACATCATTAAACATCCCTTTCAAAAAATAGTGTTGTTTTAATTTATTTAAAGTCTTATGGATACCAAGATGACCAAAATTAATGTCATCATGATTAGAACGAATTGTATCTAAAATATGTTCTTTAGGAATAACTATTTTCCAATTAAGATTACTATTAGGATCAAACTTACTTTTACAAAATTTATATAAGGTTTTATTTTCTACTCTAAAGTTCTTATATCTGCAAGGAGACTTTTGACAATTAATAAATACATTTTTATACCAAGGATCATAAATATCATCATCCGGCAAAACTAAATTATCCTGAGAGATTTCTATAGCGGCTACTTCAATACGAGATAAAGCATCTGGAACTAAATGTAAAGATCCTTTTTTATGAACTATATCAAAAGTAAATTGAGAAATTCTAGCAGCCCAACGTGCTAAGCGTCCACTAGGATTGCTAAGACCTAAAAGCCATTTTAAACTAGCATGATCAGTTATTACAGTAAACTTCATTCCTTCAATATAAGGTCTGAAATGTTCTATTGAAGCTAAAATAGCAAGTAATTCACGTTCTGTGGTACTATAATTGCGTTCACATTTATTGAGTGATCTAGAATAGAACGCAATAGGATGTTGATCTCTATTATCATCCTCTTGACTCAAAACACTACCAATGCCAACAGAACTAGCATCACAATGTAAAAAGAAAGGTTTTTCAAAATTAGGGCATTGCAAGACAGGAGCTGTAATTAAAGTTTGTTTCAACTCATCAAATGCATTCTCAGCTTCATCGTTCCAACAAAGTGATTTTTTAGAATTCTTACTTCCCGCTGTTAATTTAGTTAAAGGAGAAGCAATATCAGCAAATTTACTAATGAATCTACGATAATATGAGCATAAACCAAGAAAACTACGAAGTTGTTTAACAGATTCAGGACGTGGGAAACTTTTAATGGTATCCAATTTAGAAGGATCGGTATGCAAACCATTACTGTCAACTATATAACCAAGATAGCGGAGTCTATCTTTACAAAAATTACACTTTTTCAAATTAACCGTTAAACCAGCCTCTTTCAGTATATTGTAAATTTTGTGTAAATACTCTATATGTAAATTAAAATCTGAATTTACACAAATTAAATCGTCTAAATAACAAAACACAGTATTATCGAATTCAGGACCAAAAAGTTTATCTACAAGTCTCTGCAACTCAGCTGGTGCATTGGTGAGACCGAATGGCATACGAACAAATTCGAAAAGTCCTTTTCCCGGAACTACAAAAGCAGTCTTTTCTCGAGAAGATTCTTCCAAAGCAATTTGCAAAAATGCTTTAGAAAGGTCAATTGTACTAATATATTTGGCTCCCCCAAGGTTATCTAATATTCTAGAGGTATAAGGAAGAGGGTATGAATCTTTAATAGTTACTGAATTTAAACGTCTTGAATCTAAACATAATCTAGTACTACCATCCTTCTTTTCTACAGCTAAGACAGGTGAACACCAAGGTGATTTAGAAGGTTGAATGATTCCTTCTTTTAATAAGACTTCCACTTCATCAAAAAGTTCCTTTTGCTTTGCAGGACTTAAAGGCCAATATCTTTGTTTAAAAGGTTCGCTAGTAACATTAATTTTATGTTGAACGAAATGAGTAAGACCTAAGCCTCTCTTTTCATAAGAAATATCTTCAAAGAGTGAAACAGTATCACTTAATTTTTGTTTCTCAGAAGGAGAAAGTTCACTGGCAGAGGTGACTGTACAAACTTGAACTGTATTGCTTTTAACATAAGTTATATTTTTCCATAAATCTTTAGCCAAATCAAACTTTAACCAAAAATCAAAACCTAAAATGAAATCAGGCTGAAAAGAAGATATAATTAGAAAATTAATATTTTTAGTTAAATTATCACAAGTAACAGGTAATTCAATGGTACCAATAATTCTCTGTGAAGAACCATCAGCTGTATAAGCGGCACTAGAAACAGAATAATAATTTATTTTATAACCTAAAAGTGGAAATTGTTCATGACTATTTGAACCCAAAATACAACCATTGGAACCACTATCCAATAAGCCAGAAAAAGTATGGTTACCTACGGAAAATTGTAAATACGGTCTAGTATCATTATCTTTAACAAATAAAACAGGAGCTGATCTATAAATTTGGAAGAATGTTTTTAAATAGTCTAACCAATTTGCAAAGTCTTTGTTACGAGTAGCATCATCAGGTTTGTGACATTTAGCAAAATTTTCTTTCATCGAGACACTCGCGGTTATATCAATAACAACAGGGGCTCGATGCGACCTAATTAGTTTTTTGACTCGCTAGAGCTCTTTTTCTCTAAATTACAAACATCACAATTCTTAGATGTGACTCCAACCTTTTGACATTTGAAACAAATAACGCCAGGTATGGATGTACAATGTTTAAAATGATGTCCAGGCTTTTTGCACTTTAAGCAAATTAAAACTGCATTAGACGTTACGGTAGGTTTTTCAGTTTTAAATGATTTATGGCTGACGAAAACTTCAAGTTCCTTTGCAAGAACAAGAAATTGTTCTACAGAATCAATATGCTTACCAAATATAAAAGGTGTGTAAATAGGTAACATGTTATGTTTAATAATAGTAACCAAAACCACATCAAACAATGGCGAAGAAAGACGACTAGCCATGTCCATTATTTCAGTAATGAAATCTGGAAGAGATTCAGATGTCTTCTGTTTCCTCGTACGAAGGTCATGTTCCAGCAAATAGTCAAAATCCGGCCTGTCAAAACGTTTTAGAAGAGCAAGTTTAAGTTCGTGCCAGGATGGAATACGAAAGCGAACTGTGCGAAACCATTTCAATGCAATACCATCAAGCAAGTCCGTAAATGAACCAACCAACAAAATTTCGTCAAAGTTTTTGTATAAAAAATATTCCTCAACTTCCATAATAAATTCTCTAACACAAGATTTCCCGTCGAATATGTTCATTAACTAAAACATTCATGGAATTAAACGAAGGCAAAGCGTGCGTCGCAAAAGCTGAAGAAGAGTGTGCAATTCTGTCATTATGATCAAAAGAAAGTGGTACTTCTGTCAAATTAATCATGTCAGGAGCAACAGGTGCAACATTAGGAACTGTGCATGCACCATCAGATTCCATGGTATCCTTTGCAAGAGGCAGAGGAGATTGATCTTCTTTATCCATTATGAATAAACAATATGATAAGAAAAGCAGGGCAAAATATCACAAGTTGTAAAATATTTGAGGTTAAAGTGAAAAAATATTTTTTAAGTTACCTACAAGTTGATTTTTATGAAATATTTCAAAGTGAAAAGATGCAGTAATAATTTACAGGATAAGCTTATATCACTTAAACTATGATTAGGTATTACTTAAGTTAAACCAAAGTTTGTTTAAAATCTAATATGAAACACCGCACTTAGTTTTACGCCGTTGAGTCACTTATACAAAACAAAACTGTCTTACCATACAATATGTTGATTTTGCAAGAGTATAATGATATTGCTGTAACCATAAAAGTTAAACACACAATAGTACAATAAAGTTGTTAGTAAATATTGTTTACTTACTAGGAAACATCAAGAAAACTTAGTTGTAAATTACAACATTCCAAAAAAAGTGTATTACAGAAACTATGTAATTTGTTCTGTAAACAATACTACAAAATATAAGATGCAATAATAATTTATAAGATACAAGGAAGCTACTTCAAGTCCCTGTTCGCAGAGCGACAAATGTAATGGATGGGTTTTACATGAGTGTCACATGTGTTGGGAGCTTGCCCCATTTAATAAAAATGTGTAAAGTTGGTGTGTTCTCCTATAAAAAAATACAAATTAAACAATAAAATAATTTCGGGCGCCTTGGAGATGCACACAATATGTTTTAAATAAACCAAACTTGCCAGATAGAACACTTCGGAGAGTCAGACTTTTAATCTGCCGGTAGGTAGCTAATTAAATGAATAAAAGAAAGGAATTTCCTTTGCTAATACCTTGTTTAATGTTTGCCAGTAGCTTCAGAGTAATAAAATTATGAAATTAAATACAAAAAGAAGGTTATAATTACTTACATTATTATCATTGAATTTACAATATTATTATTATGGAATTTACATTACTATTGCATCGTTGTTGATAAAAAAAAAGGTAGGTAGTAAAAAGAAAGATGGTTAAATAAAACCTCTAGGATCGTGGCGTTGAAGGCTGGGATTAAAATATCCCTTGTAGAAATACCGTAGTTGTATCCTGCAGAAATATATCCAGTAAAGACGAAAAGAAAAGAAATCGAAAAGAAAAGAAAAGGGAAAAAAAAGACGTCGGGACCAGGGTCGGTCACAATCCGGCTGAAACAAAATTTACAGAGAATTAATAAATTGTTCAGGATTCCCAAACGTTGGGAAGCGTGGCGTTCCACGAATAATAATAACTTACCGTCTTTTCCAACAAATGGCAAATTCAAGTGCGCCACAAAATTCAGGCGGGCGACAAATCACTTAGAAGCCTGGAACAATAATTTAGTATGATATCGAGCACTCGTCACGCTATCCAATTTATCAATCCGAAAGAATTCAATCTTACCAAAGAAATGAAGGATTATTCCTACGTCACCACGTCCTGAGGGAAAGTTTTAGAAGTTTACGGCATCAATAGGCCGCCAATACCCAGGATTTATCCCGATTAATTTTTTTTATTAAAGTTCAATACTACATCAGGGATGTTCGTCGTCAAAGTGCGAACGTCAAAGTTGACAGCTTCCACCAAACACAATCGATGACAGCAAAAAAAACGTTCCGAAATCGACTAACTGACGAGAAGCATGTAACGATATTTTAAACTCGTTACAACTTTATCAAAAAGCAGTAGAAAAAGTTCGAATAACTGTGAACAAACTTTGTGACTGACCACAAAAGTGGAATATCAAACTGAATGAGTCATAATCAATTTACATTGACTTTACTAACAAACACTCCGATTACCACCCGATCTATATAAACGGCATGCAAGTGTCTTATGCTAATAAAGACCAAATACCTTGGCATAACTCTTGACGCCAAGCTGCGATGGAAATCTCACGTCAAAAAGAAAAGACAGGATCTCGACAACCCTTACAAAAGTATGTATTGGTTACTTGGAAGGAAATTCTGTTTATCAATACAAAATAAGATGACATTATATAAGCATATTCTTATGCCAATTTGGACGTACGGTATCAAACTTTGGGGCTGTACTAAACGATAATACAACTATTAGTAAAGTACTCAGGGATGCTGTAAATGCACCATGGTACATTAGAAATGACAACCTCCACCGAGATCTTAAAAAGGAACTTGTCACCACCATCATAAAAAAATTGGCTGATGCCCACGAACACAGACTTCACCGACATGTGAATGTCGAGGCAAAAGCTGTTAGACAACACGGACATAGTGCGTAGGCTAAAGAGAACTAAACCATTTGATTTATGATGACACTGAGGCTGCTGGAAAATTTACATTGATAAGGTAAAACACACATATAAATATACACATGCATATAAATATACATATAAATATAAGTCTATATCTAACCATAAACGGATGTGTACTGGTTACACCCCTCTCTTTCTCACTACACACACCCTACACCTACACACCACATACGCACTCACACACATCCTACACTTACTCACTACACACACTTGGACCCTACATTTATTCACACAGTTAAACGTTTTTCATTTTCTGTTTTCTTTTACACCATTTGCTTATTGTTGTAACGTCCCGTTTTATTATACTGTAGCTTTGTCTTGTTTGCTACGGAGAATCACTGACTCCTAAGACACAGGCACATACACCTAGTTTAGGAGTCAGGGAGTTAAAATTATTGTGACATAGTTATAAGCCTTATATGCTCTTCGTTTTTAGTTCTTGTACTGTGATGGCTTTTGGTGAAATAAAGAATTTATTTATTTATTATTTATTTTATTTAGTTAATGTAGTGTATAAATAATAGTAGCAATGTTGTGTTATACATGTGCACATGATCAAAATGTTTTAATCTACTATCAGACTATAAGAAAGTGCTACGAAATTGTGTAATAGTGCAAATTGACACTATTCTTAGTTATAAATAACATAATCTAAATTTGAAATTGGAACAGGAAATTAATGAAGCAATCAAAGACAATAACTGGGCTTAATAACAAAAATCTAAAAATCATTATAAATAAAACAAAAATAATTCAATTCCAAACTTATAAATCAAAGTTTCAGACTCTTTGTATAAAATATAAGTAATGACAAAATTCTTGGGGATATCGCTGTTTTCATCACTTAATTTATGTAAGCGTTTGTATAGGTTTGTGGCAAGTGGCAAACGTGTGGAGCCAGCATAATAGAAATGTATCATCAGCCGAAAGACGTCTACTGCTGGACATAGGCCGGGCCGGCCTATGTCCAGTACCGCCACTTCGACCGATTCTGTGCTTCCCGCATCCAGCGGTTACCTAACCTTTTTTAAGAATAATATATTTATTTAGTTACTGGTCTATTTCATGAGTAACAGCTAAAAGGTTAATTAATGATGGTTTGATTGAATGTTGTTTGTTTTTATTTGGAAGCATCAATCGGTGACTACAACTTACTGAGGTCAAAGTGATAATTGTGTAGAGTAAAAACTGATTGTTATTTTAATTACAGGGTGTGGAGCGCGTCGGCGCTTCGGGCGGCGGAGCGAGCGCGCTCAATGGAGGCACGCCGCCCGCATGCGGCGCGCCGCCCGAGCGCCTCGACGAGCGCCGCGACGAGCGCCGCGATGAGCGCCGCGATGAGCGCCGCGATGAGCGCCGCGACGAGCCGCCGCGCAAGCGTGCCAAGCTGCCCGCGGACGAGCCCGCCGCGCTGCGCCGCCGCATCCTCGAGGGCGAGCTGCAGCGCCTGAGGAGCCTGCGCGAGCGCTTCACGGAGCAACTGAGCGAGCTGTACTTCCTGCAGGCGGGCGGCAACATGATGGACTACGCGGTGTGGCGCAAGCGGCCGCCGGCGCCGCAGCTGGTGGCCTTCCTGGAGGCCCGGCGGCCGCCGCCCGTGGCCGCGCCGCCCTCGCCGCCGCCCGCGCCCGCCGCGTCGCCGGCCGACGAGATGGTGGAGAAGGCCAAGCAGGAGGCCTACGTGGCGGGCCGCGTGGCCGAGCTGGCGCGCGCGGGGCTGTGGGCGGAGCGGCGCCTGCCGCGCGTGCTGGAGCCGCCGCGCAGCAAGTCGCACTGGGACTACCTGCTGGAGGAGATGGCGTGGCTGGCGCAGGACTTCGC
Organism: Xanthia togata; assembly: GCA_963853775.1. Classification (NCBI taxonomy): domain Eukaryota; kingdom Metazoa; phylum Arthropoda; class Insecta; order Lepidoptera; family Noctuidae; genus Xanthia; species Xanthia togata. The sequence goes on along the minus strand of OY970802.1, from coordinate 309,152 downwards.
GCACGAGCGCAAGTGGAAGAAACAGGCCGCTAAGAAGGTACGTAAGCACCCATATCCTGCTAGCTTTAAGAAACTGGCCGATTGTGTGTTGATAGTCTCCGACTAAAATGGCCGTGGGACATACGGCTGCATGGACAGACCTTACGCTAAGCTGATTACTGTTACAGTGTGCTCGGGCGGTCCAAAAATATTTTCAAGATAAAGCTCTAGCAGCACAAAAGGCAGAGAAAGCTCAAGAATTACAATTGAAAAAAATTGCCGCTTTTGCAGCAAAAGAAATACGAACATTCTGGTCCAACGTGGAAAAGGTAAAATCTTTCAATTCACTAAATATATTTTATTTGCTTTAATTGTGTCCAATTTTGTAGATTCAAGAAAGACAACTGGAGAAGTAGATTTAAGCAGTGTATCATCAAATGTTGACAAGTTAACATGAGATAATGTACACTTGATTGATTATTACTCCTCGGTCCTAAACTTTCAACTGTCTTACGGTTCATGAGATACAGCCCTCCAACATCCAATCGGACGTACGAACATCGGAGGCTTGGTAATAAATAGGGTCCCGTTTGGCACCCTTCGGGTACGGAACCCTAAAATGAAATGTATCGCGGTCGGTAATGTTTGTTACGCGTGTTTACAAATGCTTCCTCAAGCCACTTGTATGGGGTTTTGCTCAAACTCAAAGCATTTATTTCAATTAAACCATTTTCAGCCACTTTTGAATTGTCACGGGGTCAGTCAGTCAAAAATATGAAGCTAGTTGCCCATTCCAAAGCGTAGTAGGTAGGTATGAAGTCGGCTTATATAACTCCTATTCACAAAAAGGGACCGAGAAACTGCGTTGAAAACTATAGACCCATATCCAAATTATGCGTGTTTGCTAAAATATTAGAAAAAATTGTGTACAGGCAAGTTTACTCTGCTCTCAGGCTCAGTTTCAGCGAACACCTGCATGGATTTTTGGGTGGTCGGTCAACAACTACAAACCTCGTTCTCTGTAGTGACTTCCTATCAGAGGCTATGTCTAATCGGTCTCAAGTAGACGTCATATATTATACAGACTACGCCAAATGTTTCGACAGAATTGATCACGTCGTTCTCATGCGTAAACTTCTATCGATCGGTATCAGGGGTAAACTCTTCCGTTGGTTTAAGTCGTATGTGGAGTACAGGTGTCAGACTGTTGTGCTGAATGGGTACTCATCAAGATCAATGCGTATCCCATCTGGAGTTCCTCAGAGATCTTTATTAGGGCCGCTCTTATTCAATTTATTCGTCAATGATATCGAATCTTGCTTCCTTCACTCTAGAATTCTTCTATACGCGGATGACATGAAAATTATGTAACAGATATCCTCCTTATCAGATGCTTTATCGTTGCAGGAGGATCTAGATAGGTTCCAGTACTACTGCAACACTAATAAGCTCGCTTTAAACGTCTCGAAGTGTTACGTGTGCTCCTTCACTAGGAAGCCCGTATCTATCACATTTGACTATAAACTTTTAGGCAGATCCCTAGCTAGAGTTAACACAGTCAAAGACTTGGGAGTTGTATTTGATTCAAAATTGTTATTTGATCAGCACATAGATAATATAATTAACAAAACATCAAAATCACTGGGGTTCATTTTGAGAGTATCGTCTGAGTTCAGGAGCATCAAACCATTAAAATTCTCTACTGTACTTTTGTTCGCAGTTATCTTGAGTATGCCTCTCAAGTTTGGAATCCTAATTACAACATATACATCAATCGATTGAAGGCATACAAAGAAAATTTTTGAGGTATATTCAGTTCCGGTCTAAAACTTACTCTCCCACTTATCTGTAAAAGATTTCATCTACTTCCTCTTTCTGAGCGTAGAAGTATTGCGGATTTGGCGTTTTTATTTAGAATTGCTAACGGTTCAACCGAGCTTCCTGAATTTCTGAACAAAATCAGACTGCGGGTTCCTTCTGCTTTTCTGCGCAATCCTTATCTTTTGCATACTTCTACGGTAGGAACAAATTACAGACGGAATTCATACTTAGTCAGAGCGAGTCATACGTATAATGCGGTCTGCCGGGACGTCGACATCGACGTTTTCAATACTGGTATCTCTAAATTAAGGCGACGTTTTCCTGGCCTGTGGGCCTTTGAAACGCTACCTCCGCCTCCCCCAAATGCAGAAAGACGTATTTATTTACGATTCACTGCCGATCATTTCGCGAAAAATCCATGCCACAGCATAAAATATTTGCAGTTGACCAACTGAACTAGTTTTTCTTAGGTTCGATTTTTTTCAATAAGTTTACATTTTATGGGACTTAGGTACGGTGTAGTGAACTAAAATGATTAATTAAAATGTCCTGTGTACCTAATGGGCGTTTTCACATTAACAGATAACGACACCAGCCCGATACCGATAATATGTCGGCAGCTATTACACCGACATCGATAATTATAATTATCATCGGCCCAATGATATTGGTAACCATCGCGACGCACCAAACAATGTGGTTGTTTGGTGCATCGCGATGGTTACCTACTAAGTAACGCCGTCTTGAAGTCGGCAGTGCGAAAAAATGTGGTCAAGTGATAAAATGCCGCTACTCTCACCGCACTGTGTTTTCGCCGATAGATATCGTACCTATATCGGTGTCGGTCGCTGTCTGCGACGATATAGTTGACAATAGCAAGACAATGTAAAAGCCGATAACGACACCGACCCGACATCGACACGATATCGGAGGTCTGATGATCGGATACGTTTAGTGCCTACCAAAAGGCACTAAACGTATCCGATCATCAGACCTCCGATATCGTGTCGATGTCGGGTCGGTGTCGTTATCGGCTAATGTGCTGTGTTGTGACAGTCAATTCCTTTTATTAATTAAAGAAACAACATTTTTACCTTTTGATATAGTGTTATGGGATAGTTCGTAGAACGCACACAGAAAAACATGAAGTTTAGGCCTCTTCTGTCATCTATGGTTTTAATAAAAATCAATATTTATGGTTAGGTGACTGTTAATGAGAAATCCCGTGTACAAACTGCACACGGCATTTTTTTAGTGATAGTTAGGTAGTCATGAATAATCTGTAAGAATCCATTAGTGTATCAGTGTTGTGCCATTAGGTATTATATGAAGGAACGCAGGCGTTTAATAATTCACTTAAAATGAAAAACTTCGCAAGGAATGGGAAATTTCTACTGAAGGCTGCGCGTTTAGACCTCAGGAGGAGCTGCTTCTCACACGGACAACTCTGTCGCTTTCTCGCTAGTCCAGCCAGCCAGCCAGTCGCGTCACCAGTCCTAACTCTCTGTGTATTTTGGTGGGCGAGACCAAAACTACAAACCTATTGTACTTACAGTGAAGATTTATAAAATATGCCTGTTATTTTAATATATTGTGGTATCTTACGACTGCCACGTGAATGAAGACGACGCGGACAGAAACTAGTTTCAGATAAACATGGTTTTGCGGTAGTAAGGTGAAAGTTTAAAATTGCAATGGTTCTACTGCGTATCTCAACGGTCCCGCAAAATGTAATTTTGATAGAAAATATCAAAGTCGTAATTTCGTTCGTTATAAAAGGAAATCATCTGCAAAATTGCACGCTTCTATACCCAGCGTGGTTTAGGTTGTGTATTGTATGTCAGTGAATTTAAGAAAAAAAAAAACCATACAAACTTTCATCTTTATTTCTTCAGGATTTTTATTAAGTTGAATGGGCTAAAAATGGTCTTACTGTTTCGCTTATACTGTGACCATATTTTTTTGTTTTGGATGTTTCCCACCACTCATGAAGATTCGTAAATATTGACAGCTCTATATGAAGTAACAATTGCCGTACTTTATTGCCAAGTGACGTACCTACTGCTACTGCTATAAATTATCGAATCTATTATTTTAGGACATCGACATTTTAGAACGACATTTTATCTTATACAGAAGTGTCGTATTCGATATCGTAACCAGTGACTTTATGTATTCAAAACTGAAAATGATTCATACTGAGTCAATACGATACAATCACGGATTCAAGAAAAAACTGTGTTGCTGGCTCAGCTATTCGAAAAATATAATTACTATTTTTATCGTGTTCTATACATTTGGTCATGTTAGTATAGCACTTTTGTTCGAAACAGCATTTTTTTTCTAATTTTAATTGTTCTTGCCAGAGTGAAAGTTGTTTTAAATATTTTTATACAACCGACAACTAGACTAATTGTATATTATATGTTTATTAATGTAGAATATGATATTAGCAAAGACAGTTCGATGGAGAGTAAATATAGTAACATGGATGAATCAGATTTTTTTGTTTTTTTTAAACTTCTTCATTTAAGACGATAAAAAATTATATAAGACTCGCACTTGACTATAATTTTATCGATAATAATTTGTAGTGTGTCTAACACTATTTTAAGATGACAATTAAACGTCATCATATCGCATATAAATAATCACACTTTCGAAAACAATATTATGAATTAAAACTATAATAAAATTACGAAATATTTTTCTGAGTTGTCGCAATTTTATATCTAATGTGTTCTTCTTTTATTTGTTTTTTTTTTTTAACAACTGCAGAGAGAGCGTATTTTTAAAAAAATTGACACAGGTCCACCTTCGATGACGTCCCGCAGGACTCTGAGCGCGAGCCGATTTAGCCCGATTTACTATATTTGGGTTTATTTTAAGATTCTATTTGCTGTTACATTAAAATAAATCCATAATCCCCTAAAGTCTTTTATGGTGAAGGTATAGACGAAATTTTATTGAAATTGCTTTAATTACAATCGAATAAAACCATTTTTTCTCATAAAAACTCTACATTTTTTGGAAACTTTGCGATTTTTTTGTATCGAGCCAAATTATGTTAATCGTGTTTTGGCCCTCATAATTCACTAAAAAATATCTTCAATTTTAATAATCATGAAAAAAAATAAGGCAAATTTGTAGTTTTTGAGGACAAAAATTGATTTTGCGTGCAGCCGAAATGCGTCAAAACCTCGTCTTTGGGACCCATTTCGCCTTAATAAGGCGAAATGGTGGCGAATGGAGGTTTTGACGCATTTCGGCTGCACGCAAAATCAATTTTTGTCCTCAAAAACTACAAATTTGCCTTATTTTTTTTTCATGGTTATTAAAGTTGAAGATATTTTTTAGTGAATTATGAGGGCCAAAACACGATTGACATGATTTGGCTCGATACAAAAAAATCGCAGTTTCCAAAAAATGTAGAGTTTTTATGAGAAAAAATGGTTTTATTCGATTGTAATTAAAGCAATTTCAATAAAATTTCGTCTATACCTTCACCATAAAAGACTTTAGGGGATTATGGATTTATTTTAATGTAACAGCAAATAGAATCTTAAAATAAACCCAAATATAGTAAATCGGGCTAAATCGGCTCGCGCTCAGAGTCCTGCGGGACGTCATCGAAGGTGGACCTGTGTCAATTTTTTTAAAAATACGCTCTCTCTGCAGTTGTTAAAAAAAAAAAACAAATAAAAGAAGAACACATTAGATATGAAATTGCGACAACTCAGAAAAAATATTTCGTAATTTTAATATAGTTTTAATTCATAATATTGTTTTCGAAAGTGTGATTATTTCTATGCGATATGATGACGTTTAATAATTGTCATCTTACAATAGTGTTAGACACATTACAAATTATTATCGATAAAATTATAGTCAAGTGCGACTCTTATATAATTTTTTATCGTCGTAGGTATATGAAGACGTTTTTTTAGATTTTTTAATCAGGTTCATCCATGTTACTATATTTACTCTCCACCGAACTGTCTTTGCTAATATCATATTCTATATTAATAAACATATAATATAAATTGTTCCGGTTGTCGGTTGTATAAAAAACATTTAAAACAACTTTCACTCTGGCAAGAACAATTAAAATTAGAAAAAAGATGCTGTTTCGAACAAAAGTGCTATACTAACATGACCAAATGTATAGAACACGATAAAAATCGTAATTATATTTTTCGAATAGCTGAGCCAGCAACACATTTTTTTCTTGAATCCGTGATTGTATCGTATTGGCTCAGTATGAACCATTTTCAGTTTTGAACACAAAAAGTCACTGGTTATCGTATACGACACTACTGTGTACGATAAAATGTCGTTCCAAAATGTCGATGACCTAAAATAATAGATTCGATAAATTATAGCTGTAGCAGTAGGTACGTCACTTGACAATAAAGTACGGCAATTGTTACTTCATTTATAGCTGTCAATATTTACGAATCTTCAGGAACGGTGGGAAACATAAAAAAAAAAAATGGTCACAGTATAAGCGAAACAGTAAGACCATTTTTAGCCAATTCAACTTAATAAAAATCCTGAAGAAATAAAGATGAAAGTTTGTATGGTTTTTTTTTTTCTTAAATTCACTGACATACAATACACAACCTAAACCACGCTGGGTATAGAAGCGTGCAATTTTGCAGATGATTTCCTTTTATAACGAACGAAATTACGACTTTGATATTTTCTATCAAAATTACATTTTGCGGGACCGTTGAGATACGCAGTAGAACCATTGCAATTTTAAACTTTCACCTTACTCTCACCGCACTGTGTCTTCGCCGATAGATATCGTACCTATATCGGTGTCGGTCGCTGTCTGCGACGATATAGTTGACAATAGCAAGACAATGTAAAAGCCGATAACGACACCGACCCGACATCGACTCGATATCGGAGGTCTGATGATCGGATACGTTTAGTGCCTACCAAAAGGCACTAAACGTATCCGATCATCAGACCTCCGATATCGTGTCGATGTCGGGTCGGTGTCGTTATCGGCTAATGTGCTGTGTTGTGACAGTCAATTCCTTTTATTAATTAAAGAAACAACATTTTTACCTTTTGATATAGTGTTATGGGATAGTTCGTAGAACGCACACAGAAAAACATGAAGTTTAGGCCTCTTCTGTCATCTATGGTTTTAATAAAAATCAATATTTATGGTTAGGTGACTGTTAATGAGAAATCCCGTGTACAAACTGCACACGGCATTTTTTTAGTGATAGTTAGGTAGTCATGAATAATCTGTAAGAATCCATTAGTGTATCAGTGTTGTGCCATTAGGTATTACATGAAGGAACGCAGGCGTTTAATAATTCACTTAAAATGAAAAACTTCGCAAGGAATGGGAAATTTCTACTGAAGGCTGCGCGTTTAGACCTCAGGAGGAGCTGCTTCTCACACTGACAACTCTGTCGCTTTCTCGCTAGTCCAGCCAGCCAGCCAGTCGCGTCACCAGTCCTAACTCTCTGTATATTTTGGTGGGTGAGACCAAAACTACAAACCTATTGTACTTACAGTGAAGATTTATAAAATATGCCTGTTATTTTAATATATTGTGGTATCTTACGACTGCCACGTGAATGAAGACGACGCGGACAGAAACTAGTTTCAGATAAACATGGTTTTGCGGTAGTAAGGTGAAAGTTTAAAATTGCAATGGTTCTACTGCGTATCTCAACGGTCCCGCAAAATGTAATTTTGATAGAAAATATCAAAGTCGTAATTTCGTTCGTTATAAAAGGAAATCATCTGCAAAATTGCACGCTTCTATACCCAGCGTGGTTTAGGTTGTGTATTGTATGTCAGTGAATTTAAGAAAAAAAAAAACCATACAAACTTTCATCTTTATTTCTTCAGGATTTTTATTAAGTTGAATGGGCTAAAAATGGTCTTACTGTTTCGCTTATACTGTGACCATATTTTTTTGTTTTGGATGTTTCCCACCACTCATGAAGATTCGTAAATATTGACAGCTCTATATGAAGTAACAATTGCCGTACTTTATTGCCAAGTGACGTACCTACTGCTACTGCTATAAATTATCGAATCTATTATTTTAGGACATCGACATTTTAGAACGACATTTTATCTTATACAGAAGTGTCGTATTCGATATCGTAACCAGTGACTTTATGTATTCAAAACTGAAAATGATTCATACTGAGTCAATACGATACAATCACGGATTCAAGAAAAAACTGTGTTGCTGGCTCAGCTATTCGAAAAATATAATTACGATTTTTATCGTGTTCTATACATTTGGTCATGTTAGTATAGCACTTTTGTTCGAAACAGCATTTTTTTTCTAATTTTAATTGTTCTTGCCAGAGTGAAAGTTGTTTTAAATATTTTTATACAACCGACAACTAGACTAATTGTATATTATATGTTTATTAATGTAGAATATGATATTAGCAAAGACAGTTCGATGGAGAGTAAATATAGTAACATGGATGAATCAGATTTTTTTTGTTTTTTTTAAACTTCTTCATCTAAGACGATAAAAAATTATATAAGACTCGCACTTGACTATAATTTTATCGATAATAATTTGTAGTGTGTCTAACACTATTTTAAGATGACAATTAAACGTCATCATATCGCATATAAATAATCACACTTTCGAAAACAATATTATGAATTAAAACTATAATAAAATTACGAAATATTTTTCTGAGTTGTCGCAATTTTATATCTAATGTGTTCTTCTTTTATTTGTTTTTTTTTTTTAACAACTGCAGAGAGAGCGTATTTTTAAAAAAATTGACACAGGTCCACCTTCGATAACGTCCCGCAGGACTCTGAGCGCGAGCCGATTTAGCCCGATTTACTATATTTGGTTTGATTTAACACATTTTTTTCTTGAATCCGTGATTGTATCGTATTGGCTCAGTATGAACCATTTTCAGTTTTGAATACAAAAAGTCACTGGTTATCGTATACGACACTACTGTGTACGATAAAATGTCGTTCCAAAATGTCGATGTCCTAAAATAATAGATTCGATAAATTATAGCTGTAGCAGTAGGTACGTCACTTGACAATAAAGTACGGCAATTGTTACTTCATTTATAGCTGTCAATATTTACGAATCTTCATGAACGGTGGGAAACATAAAAAAAAAAAAATGGTCACAGTATAAGCGAAACAGTAAGACCATTTTTAGCCAATTCAACTTAATAAAAATCCTGAAGAAATAAACATGAAAGTTTGTATGTTTTTTTTTCAACCGACTTCAAAAAGGAGGAGGTTCTCAATTCGGTTGTATTTTTTTTGTATATTTGTTACGCGATTACTCCGCCAATTATGATTTGATTTTGATGATTCTTTTTTTGTTTGGTAGGGCATACTTCAGAAGTGGTCCCATATAAATTTGGTCATGATCTGATGAGGGGTTTTTGAGTTAGCTTCAATAATACGTATTTTTTCCATCTAGTATATGTGGGTGATATTCTAATAGTTCCTATCACTGTAATTTACATAGCAGGTAATGGGTATTCAAATTTTTGTGAGGGTTTTGTGTAGGTACCACAACTAAAAAAAGTCGGTGGCAAAAAAACGAAAATAAAAAAACCAAAGACACCGACTTCCGAAATCAAAGTTATTTTTCACTTTGTAGTGTTTTTTTTTGGAAGTCGGTTTTATTTTTTGTGAAAAAGTTTTTATTTTTTTCTTAAATTCGTACTTGATAAAATTGTAAACCACGCTGGGTATAGAAGCAAGCAATTTTGCAGAAGATTTGCTTTTATAACGAACGAAATTACGACTTTGATATTTTCTATCAACATTACATTTTGCGAGACCGTTGAGATACGCAGTAGAACCATTGCAATTTTAAACTTTCACCTTACTACCGCAAAGCCATGTTTATCTGAAACTAGTTTCTGTCCGCGACTTCATTCACGTGACAGTCGTAAGATACCACAATATATGTATTAAAATAACAGGCATATTTTATAAATCTTCACTGTAAGTACACTATGTTTGTAGTTTTGGTCTCGCCGACCAAAATATACAGAGAGTTAGGACTGGTGACGCGACTGACTGGCTGGCTGCACTAGCGAGAAAGCAACAGAGTTATCCGTGTGAGAAGCAGCTCCTCCTGAGGTCTAAACGCGCAGCCTTCAGTAGAAATTTCCCATTGCTTGCGAAGTTTTTCATTTTAAGTAAATTATTAAACGCCTGCGTTCCTTCATAAAATACCTAATGGCACAACACTGATACACTAACTAATTCTTACAGATTATTCATGACTACCTAACTCTCACTAAAAAAATCCCGTGTGCAGTTTGTACACGGGATTTCTTATTAACAGTCACCTAACCTTAGATATTGATTTTTATTAAAACCAAAGATGACAGAAGAGGCCTAAACTTCATGTTTTTCTGTGAAAGTTCTACGAACTATCCCATAACACTATATCAAAAGGTAAAAATTTTGTTTCTTTAATTAATAAAATGAATTGATTGTCACAACACAGCACATTAGCCGATAACGACACCGACCCGACATCGACACGATATCGGAGGTGAGATGATCGGATGCGTTTAGTGCCTACCAAACGCTTTTACATTGTCTTGCTATTGTCACCTATATTGTCGCAGACAGCGACCGAACCGATATAGGTACGATATCTATCGGCGAAGACAGTGCGTTGAGAGTAGCGGAATTTTTTCACTTGAACACACTTTTTCGCACTGCCGACTTCAAGACGTCGATGCTTAGTAGGTACTGTGGTTGTTTGGTGCGTCGCGATGGTCACCAATATCATTGGGCCGATAATAATTATATCGATGTCGGATAATAGCTGCCGACATATCGGTATCGGGCTGGTGTCGTTATCTGTTAATGTGAAAACGCCCATTAGGTACACAGGACATTTTAAGTAATCAGTTTAGTTCACTACACCGTAAGTCCCATAAAATGTAAACTTATTGAAAAAAATCGAACCTAAGAAAAACTAGTTCAGTTCGTCAACTGCAAATATTTTATTCTTTGGCATAAATACGTCACTCTGCAATTGGGGGAGGCGGAGGTAGTGTTTCAAAGGCCCACAGGCCCGGAAAACGTCGTCTTAAAAAAGATTATATGTAATTTATTTTTTGATCACGTAAAGTAATTGCTAACAGTTAACAGTAACAGCGCTGTTTGAAACTTATAAGATACTGTCTTTACTCAACTGTCTACCTTCTCAAATACTTTTTGTTTATGTTCTCTCATAACCGTGAAAACTTTTAATTGACCTTATTTTGTTACTCTCAATCGTGCAAAAGTGTTTTTTATTATTCAAATTATCTTATTTCCAATAGTAGGCGAGTTAGGTCACAAAGTATCATTGATGATCTTTTATTTTATGAAAATGATTTATAAGTATATTACTTATAGATTTTTCTGATTACTGTCCGATTGCCTGTTGTTAGGATATTGAACACTTTTATAACTATGTATTTTAAATACTAAAGTTGAAAATGAATTCTCCTCTTGTAGCTGGTGGAGTGGAAACGCGTCCGACGAGTGGAGCGCGCGCGCAAGGAGGCGCTGGACGAGCAGCTCAGCTACATCGTGGACAAGACCGAGCGCTACTCGCGCCAGCTCGCCGCCAACCTGCACGCGCCGCCCGCCGACGACGACGCCGAGTTCACGCCGCGCGGCTGCTCCGACGACGACGAGGAGACCATCGCCGCCGCCGAGCGCGACGAGCCGCGCCGCGACCATCGCGACGAGCTGGAGGCGCTGCGCCGCGACCTGCACGCGCCGCTGGGCGACCTGCTGCCGCCCGGCTACCTGCCCGCGCACTCGCCGCCGCCCTCCGACTACGGGCCCGAGGAGGACTCGGCCGACGACGAGCGCACCATCGCCGAGCAGGAGCGCGCCGAGCCCACGGACGCCGCCGCCGAGCTGGCCGCGCTGCAGCGCGACGCCGGCCTCGGCCTGGACGAGCTGCGCCGCCGGTACGCCGGCCCGCCCGACCCGGAGCGCGACGACTCCTCCGACTCGTCGGACTCGGCCGCGAGCAGCTCCTCGGCGGCGTCGGAGGCGCTGGAGGCGCTGGTGGACGGGCCGGGCGCGGAGGGCGCGGCGGGCGCGGAGGGCGCGGACGCGGGCGGCTCGGAGCGGCGCGTGGAGCGCGCGGCCGTGCTGGCGGCGTCGCTGCAGCCCACGGGCACCACGCTGTCGGACACGCAGGTGGGCACGCCGGTGCCGCGCCTGCTGCGCCACGTGCTGCGCGAGTACCAGCACGTGGGCCTGCACTGGCTGGCCACGATGTACGCGCGCGGCCTCAACGGCATCCTGGCGGACGAGATGGGGCTGGGCAAGACGGTGCAGACCATCGCGCTGCTGGCGCACCTGGCGCTGGAGCGGCGCGACTGGGGCCCGCACCTGGTGGTGGCGCCCACGTCCGTGGTGCTCAACTGGGAGATGGAGTTCAAGAAGTGGTGCCCCGCCTTTAAGATTCTCACCTACTACGGCACCATCAAGGAGCGCAAAATGAAACGTGTCGGGTGGACTAAAGCTAACTCTTTCCATGTGTGTATAACCTCGTATAAACTCGTAGTGCAAGACCATCAAAGTTTCCGAAGAAAACGTTGGAAATATCTTATCCTCGACGAGGCACAGAACATTAAAAACTTCAAATCTCAAAGGTGGCAGATGTTATTAAATTTCCAAACGGAAAGGTGAGTGATTTTTATCAGTTTTATATGATAAGCATTTTAACTTAGAACTTAATTGTGACGTATACGCGTCCGACTGATGCAGTAGAGCATTGCGCGTGTTGCAGCACGAACTCGATCTATATGTACAACATACATAATTCGATCAACATCTGAATTGGCATAAACACCTGTACTCACTGGCGAGTAGAACTCGCAAACTAATATACGTCTTTAAAAAATTACGCAATTCCGCCGATATGGACACCCTTAAAGTCGTATATTACGCATTGTGCCAATCCATTTTAGTGTACTGTATTCCAGCCTGGGGTGGAGCCAGTGAAAACTCAAACTCAACTCAAACTCAAACTCAAATCATTTATTACAAATAAACCAATTACAGGTACTTTTGAATTGTCAAGGGGTCGGTCAGTCAGAAAGATGAAGCTAGTTGCCCATTCCAAAGCGTAGTAGGTACCTATGGAGAAGAACGGGCAAGAAACTCCATGGACACTCTTTTAAATTAGAATATTGTTACAAAACATTGGTTACATCATTTATGTTGAAATTATACATGTGAGAACAATGTAGTAAATCGTGCACGTTAAAAGCGACCATAATAAAAATATAAAAACAAAAATAATTAAAATAAGCCATGGCAGCTAAGAGATGAGCAGTCCCCACTGACGGCGCCCGTTCACGAACATGACGCATGGATCAGCATCATTCAGCTCAACCATTTTGAAGGGAACTTAATGATCCAACACACACGCCACCACCAGCGAGACATTTGAGTGAGCATGACATACTCTCAGCCGCCAGGGTACATTCAAGTCAATGAAAGACGTACTCAGTAAATGGTAGATTTAAAGTAGGTAAATAGTGCTCACACATATGCAATGCAATTATATAATACTAAGAGATTGAATTTATACAATGTAAATATAGTTTTTCAATCTTCAGCAGCTCCAATAATATTTTCCAATGCTAATCAATTAGTTTATGCGCCCTTGTGGAGCTGGACCAGCGTTGAGCCAAGCATTTTTGTCAGCGATGTAATCCCCCAACTTATAATATGCTTGGCAGCATAGTGTGCGTTTTATGCAAGATTTAAATTTAGTTTCATTGAATTGGAGTATGTGGGGAGGTATTTTATTGTAACATTTTACACAGTACCCCATGAAAGATGAGTCTACTTTAGCCAGTCTGAAACCCGGTTGAACTAATTGGTCCCTATTTCTAGTCCCATAATTGTGTCTATCACCTATTTTACTGAAAATATTTAGATTTTTCCTTACGTACATGATGTTCTCATAGATATATTGACAAGGTACCGTCATAATGTTAATATCTTTAAATAGTTCCCTTAGGGAATCGCGTCTGCGGAGGCCATATATTGCTCTGATGGCTCTTTTCTGCAGAATAAAAATCGATTCGATATCAGCAGCCCGTCCCCAAAGTAAAATACCGTAAGACATGATACTATGAAAGTAACTGAAATAGACTAGCCTCGCGGTATCTACATCAGTAAATTGACGGATTTTTCTCACAGCATATGCTGCTGAACTTAGCCGTCCTGCAAGAGATGTTAAATGAGGACCCCATTGCAGCCTTGAGTCGAGCGTGATCCCCAAGAAAACAGTTTTATCGACAAATTCTAGTTTCTCCCTATTCAATACGATTTCACAAACACTACTTTTAACATTCGGCAAAGCAAATCTTATGCATTTAGTTTTTTTCCCATTTAATACTAAATTGTTAGCAGTGAACCAATTTTGGACCTGCAGTAGGGCGTTATTTACGTCGTCAAGATTTGATTCACGTCTATTTATCTTAAAAATTAGAGAAGTATTGTCAGCAAATAACACCATTTGTGGTTTGTTTTTTAATAAATGGGGTAGATCATTAATATATACTAAAAAGAGGAAAGGACCCAATATTGAGCCTTGTGGAACACCCATTTTTACTTTTAGACCGAGTGAATTGACACCGTTAATTTGAACTTGCTGTTGTCTGTCATTTAAATAAGAGTTTACCAAACTGAGCGCAAGCTTACCTAGTCCGTAATGCTCAAGTTTCAAGAGCAAGGTTTCGTGATTTACGCAGTCAAATGCCTTGAAAAGGTCACAAAAGATTCCTATGGCATCTTGGGCCGCCTCCCATGCTGTAAATATGTGTTTTAATAAGGCGACACCGGCGTCAGTCGTACAACGTCCTTTGGTGAACCCATATTGTTGTTCGTTTAAGATTTAGTTGGTGTTAAAATGATTAAGCATTTGATTGAGCATTACCTTTTCGAACACCTTGCTGAATACCGGCAGCACGGATACTGGTCTATAATTGTTGGTGTCTTTACTGTCCCCAGATTTAAAAAGTGGTATAACCTTACTGTATTTCATTAAATCCGGGAAAACTCCTTGATCCACGCACAAATTAAATATTAAAGCTAAATATGGTGCTATAGTCTCGATTATGGATGTACAAACTTTGATAGATAATCCCCATAGATCTACAGTCAATTTGATTTTGATTTGCCGAAAAGCTTTTACAACTATCATAGGGTTTATATGTTTAAATTGAAATTCAACCGGGCAGCCTGTAACGTTCGCTTTTAATAAATCAATTGAGACATCGGGTGAGGAATTTAAAGCTTCCGTCGTTTTTGATGGTATATTAGTAAAGAAATTTACAAATTCTTGAGCTACTTCTAAGTTAGAGCTTATGGGACCACGTTCAGTCTCCAATGTGTACTCAGTGTTTCGTATTTTTTCCCTGTTAGTTTCATTATTTATTACTTTCCAAACCGTTTTTATTTTATTTTCAGCTGATTTGATCTTGTTGCTAATATACAGAGCTTTAGCTGTCTTGCAGGTATTTCTAAATATTTTCGAATATGTAGCAACATACTTGTTGAAAGTTTCTGTGTTAATGTAAGGCTTAAGGCCATACAGCTCGAACAGTCTTTCCCTACTTATCCTAATACCTCTAGTTGCCCAGTCACTAAAAATAAAATTAGGGCAAATATTTTTTGTTTTCTTTTCAAAAGTTTGATTGAATTCAGTGTGCACTATTGAAAAGAAATCCTCATACAATTTATTTGCATCGTCCATATTATGGCCCAGAGCATTTAACTTATTATGTAGGGTACTATTGAATCTATTTAATTTGCCAGTTGTTATTGGTCTAAATTGTATTTGCACTTTTTGCTTAACTGTTTTAAACTTAAAAGTTACCGTTTGTCCACTATGATCAGACGGCAAATAATTTACGATGGATTTATCTAAATAATCGCAATCGCAGAAGACATTATCGATACAAGTAGCAGAAGTTGGGGTTACTCTAGTTGGTTCTGTAAAAACATTAGACAAATTGAACGATTTAAAAAGGCTTAATATTCTACTGCTATTTGAATTATTTTCTAGAATATTTATATTAAAATCACCACAAATAATTGTGGCTTTGTTACTTGATGCAAGTTTCGCTAGGACATCTTCCATTACTGACTCAAATAAAGAAAAGTTCAGATAATTAGGGGGTCTGTACACGCACACTACAACATGCTTATCCAGCTCAACACAGGACAGTTCGATGCAACGTTCAACTGATAAACCAACTATGTCAAAAAAACCATTTTGTACGACTGGAACGAGCTCAAAGAGCCGTGCTGAAGGTCTTACTCACTCGGCCTTTGAGATACTCTACAGTACAGTTATATGCAGAATCTAAAGTGTTGTCAGTCAGGCAACTGTATATCCTTCAGTCCATGCTCCGGAAGCACTCAAGTCGTCCGTTATTAGAACCAAAGGGTAGGGTCAAACATACGGTCTTCCCGTTGGAGTCGTATAAAACTTCCTTCGCTAAAAGGCATTATTACATCAACAGTACGAAACTTTACAACCATTTAAATAAATTATTAAAAATTTTCCCTAAAACTAAATTCCAGTGTAAATCTGAGTTACGACAATATCTGCAAAAGCTTACTTACCGTATGACCGAGGATCTTCTGATTGGAAACTATTCCAACCTCAACAGAATTTTATAGCTAAAAATTAAATACATCCATAAGTTGAATTTTAAATACTTACATACATCTCGCTCACACCCACTTTTACAAACACATACACACATACACTTACTCACAAATACTCTCATTCACACAATTTCAAACACACACTTCACCAATTAGTTATAAAAATCAGTTTTATTTTTCTCTCTTTTATTAAGTTCCTGCTTTTTATTATATTTCCCTTTAAAGCATAATTTTGCATTGTATCTTTCATTTTTGTTTTATACTCTTTTATTTTGTATTATATCATTGTGTCCTATCGAGGTATAAATTATAGGGCTTATTATATCCATGCATAGTTTAGAAGGTACACTGACTTCTAAGATACAGGTTTTTTACCTAGTTTAGAGGTCAGGGTCTTTTTTACTGTGTTCACTTAGATTAAGCCATTTTTTTTGTTTCTTGTTCAATGTAATGTTCGTGCATTTCTGGGATCAATAAAGATTAATAATAATTCACAGTGTTCAATGTTATGTTAACTGATGTGATTAGACTCGAGCACTGTGCGGGGTCGCTAACGTGTGGCTTGTCGCAGGCGCCTGTTGCTGACGGGCACGCCGCTGCAGAACAGTCTGCTGGAGCTGTGGTCGCTCATGCACTTCCTCATGCCCGACGTGTTCGCGTCGCACTCGGAGTTCCGCGAGTGGTTCAGCGAGGTGGCCGGCATCGCCGACGGCTCGTCGCGCTACAACGAGGCGCTGGTGCGGCGCCTGCACGAGGTGCTGCGGCCCTTCCTGCTGCGGCGCCTCAAGGCCGACGTGGAGCGCCAGATGCCGCGCAAGTACGAGCACGTGCTGCTGTGCCGCCTGGCCAAGCGCCAGCGCTTCCTCTACGACGACTTCATGTCGCGCGCCAAGTGAGTACACGCACACGCACACGCACGCACACGCCTGCACGAGGTGCTGCGGCCCTTCCTGCTGCGGCGCCTCAAGGCCGACGTGGAGCGCCAGATGCCGCGCAAGTACGAGCACGTGCTGCTGTGCCGCCTGGCCAAGCGCCAGCGCTTCCTCTACGACGACTTCATGTCGCGCGCCAAGTGAGTACACGCACACGCACACGCACGCACACGCCTGCACGAGGTGCTGCGGCCCTTCCTGCTGCGGCGCCTCAAGGCCGACGTGGAGCGCCAGATGCCGCGCAAGTACGAGCACGTGCTGCTGTGCCGCCTGGCCAAGCGCCAGCGCTTCCTCTACGACGACTTCATGTCGCGCGCCAAGTGAGTACACGCACACGCACACGCACGCACACGCCTGCACGAGGTGCTGCGGCCCTTCCTGCTGCGGCGCCTCAAGGCCGACGTGGAGCGCCAGATGCCGCGCAAGTACGAGCACGTGCTGCTGTGCCGCCTGGCCAAGCGCCAGCGCTTCCTCTACGACGACTTCATGTCGCGCGCCAAGTGAGTACACGCACACGCACACGCACGCACACGCCTGCACGAGGTGCTGCGGCCCTTCCTGCTGCGGCGCCTCAAGGCCGACGTGGAGCGCCAGATGCCGCGCAAGTACGAGCACGTGCTGCTGTGCCGCCTGGCCAAGCGCCAGCGCTTCCTCTACGACGACTTCATGTCGCGCGCCAAGTGAGTACACGCACACGCACACGCACGCACACGCCTGCACGAGGTGCTGCGGCCCTTCCTGCTGCGGCGCCTCAAGGCCGACGTGGAGCGCCAGATGCCGCGCAAGTACGAGCACGTGCTGCTGTGCCGCCTGGCCAAGCGCCAGCGCTTCCTCTACGACGACTTCATGTCGCGCGCCAAGTGAGTACACGCACACGCACACGCACGCACACGCCTGCACGAGGTGCTGCGGCCCTTCCTGCTGCGGCGCCTCAAGGCCGACGTGGAGCGCCAGATGCCGCGCAAGTACGAGCACGTGCTGCTGTGCAAATTACGCGCGAAATTTGAAAATGCAAAATTTAAATGAATTGTTAACGATGAAATAAAAATTTTGTGTTTTTTTTTGTGGTTCGTTAGCACTATAAAATCTAATTGAGACACTTCAAAAATGGGTGTAATACCCTATTGTAAAGCATAATTTTAGTTTTATAACACCTAAACTGTTTGGAATTTCTAATAACAAATCCAAGCATCTTAGAGGACTTTTTTTGTTATATTATCTATCTGTGGGATGAAAATTAACTTCCGATCGAACATGATTACATGACAAGGTCTCTTATTGTATGAAGTTCAGCAATCTTTACTCCTTCGATATAATAGTCTTGGTCTATCTGATAATGTTTTCGCGAGAATTTAACATGGTAGTTATATTTTATTTTTTGTTGACAGATTAAATGAAACACCTGTGCTATCGATAATCACAATATCACAGCATTAAAGCTCTGTTTTGATTAATTTAAAATAATCAACAAGTTATTTTACATAGACATAAAGTGGCAAAATGTTTTTTTTTTTAATTTCGCCTTTCTAAAATAAGTAAATTAAAAGTCTGTGGGCAATGAATTTAAAAATAAAGGTTTTGGTAAACGTTTTGATAGTATTCGGATCCTGTACCCTAGTGTTGCGGGCGTTGCGGGTGAAAAAAATCGACGGTGAAAAAGAAATCGATTTTCTCAGATCTTCGATCGTTTTTTTATTAATTGATTTTTTTAAATATGAAAATCGATTATTATTTAAAAAAAAAGATTTTTTATCGATTATTTCTATAATCGATTATTTTTTCACATCCCTAACGTACGCCCAACCGCACGCCCCGTACCGCTCGCCTCACCCTCGCCTCGCTGTCGCAGGACCAAGGAGAGCCTGGCGTCCGGCCACCTGCTCAGCGTCATCAACGTGCTCATGCAGCTGCGCAAGGTGTGCAATCACCCCGACCTGTTCGAGCCGCGCCCCGTGTCCTCGCCGCTGCAGCTGCCGGGCCTGCGCCTCGCCGTGCCCGCGCTGGCGCTGGCCGTCGGCCTGGCGGAGCGCGCCTCGCTGGCCGCGCGCCTCGGCGGCGACCTCGCCACGCTGGAGGTCGGCGGCGCCGGCGCCTTCGCCGCGCACCGCGCGCGCCATCTGGCGCCGCCGCGCCGCCTCGTGGAGGAGCTGGCGGCGCCCGCGCGGCCCGCGCCGCCGCGCCCGCCGCCCGCCGGCCTGCGCCTGCACCTGCGCCTCGTGCCGCGCGCCGCGCCGCCCGACGCCGCGCCCGCGCTGGCGGGCCCCGCGGCGCCGGCGCCCCGCGCGCGCGCCGCCCCCGCGCCGCCGGCCCCGGGCGCGCGCGCGCGGCTGGCGGCGCGGCGGCGCGCGTGCCTGCGGCGCCTGGCGGCGTGCAACGAGCGGCGCTGCTGGCGGCTGCCGCTGTTCGGCGCCGACCTGCGCGCCGCCGTGCACGCGGGCGGCCCGGCGCTGGCGCCGCGCGACGTGCGCGACGTGCTGGCCGACCTGCGCCCTATCATCGACAGGTGAGAGGCACGCCCGCTCTCGGAAGTGCGAGACTATTACTAAAAAAGAAAACCGTCTGACTTGCACGATTAAGGTTCCGAACTAAAGTATTATAGATAGTTCAACTCATCTGTGCGTGCGGCGCCATGTGTGCGTGAGCTTGTAATTATACAGGTTTAATTTGTGTGGCAGTGACGCGGCAGTCGTCGTCCGAGCGACACGTTTCCTTATCGCATTTTGCACAGGTACAGTCGTTACAAAAAATGTCTAGTTCTTCACGTAGAAAATGTTTAAGGAGTTATATTATTTTTTTAATTAATTTATAATTTGGATATAATTAACATTTATGATTAAATAATGCAGATATCCTAAAAAAAAAAAAAATTAAGTTATTATTATTGTTTTAGACTCGTGAAACCATTGCCAAGGTATACGAATTTCTGAAAAAAGATGTGACAGAATATTGCAACTAGTAAGTGATCCAGTTTGCAGTACAGGTCCAATTTTAATAACGAAATTGAGTGAACATTTAAACATTCAACAAAAAGCTTACGAAAAAACAGCAATGGCAGTGGGGGTATCAGAGAGAACAATTCAAACTCACTCAAAGTATTTATTTCAATTAAATCATCTACAGGCACTTTTGAATTGTCAAGTCAAGTGGATCAGTCAGTCAGAAGTTAGTCAGAAGTTGCCCATTCCAAAGCGTATGTTCCTATGGAGAAGAACGGGCAAGAAACTCCACGTACACTCTTTTAAATCATAATATTGTTACAAAATATTGGTTACATGATTCATATTGAAATTATACATGTGAGAACAATGTAGAAAGACGTGCACGTTCACGAACATGACGCATGGATCAGCACCGTTTAGCTCAACCATTTTGATGGGAACTTAACGATCCGACACACACGCCACCACCAGCGAGACATTTGAGTGAGCATGACATACTTTCAGCCGCCAGGGCACATCATGTCAATGAAAGACGTACCCAGTAAATGGTAGCTATATATAAGGTACATGGTCACAGTGCTCACACATGTGCTATGCAATTATCCAATACTAAGAGGTTGAAGTTATACAATTCAAAGATAGTTTTTACAATCTTCCGCAGCTCCAATAATATTTTCGAATGCTAATTAATTTATGCGCCCTGTGGAGCTGGACCAGCGTTGAGCCAAGCATTTTTGTCAGCGATATAATCCCCCAGCTTATAATATGCTTGGCAGCATAGTGTGCGTTTTATATACAAGATTTAAATTTTGTTTCATTTAGTTGTATTATGTGGGGAGGTATTTTATTGTAACATTTTAAACAGTACCCCATGAAGGATGAGTCTCCTTTAGCCAGTCTGAAACCCGCTGAACTAATTGGTGAATAACTAATATACTGGGTGAAGGAAAATCAACTGACACTAAATTTAAATCTCCATATAAAGACTGTAAAAAACGTGCAAAGAAGTTTGAATTGGACAATAGGGACGATGCCTGGGTCAAAAAAAAGAAATTCTATTTAGTCCGTCAGCCAGATAATAAAAAAATATTAGACACGTATTTTTTGCTTTATCATATTAATAAAAAATGACTTAGATACAACGCATTAAAGTTGGAGAGTGGGGGTTGATACGTCACAAGTATGGATAAAATCTACATACAAGTCAAGTGACGTCATGGCACATTATAACTCAATGTATCGCCGTAATCTTTTGATAACGTAAAAAAAGAAAAAATACGTGTACGTTATTTTTTTACAATTTGCTATTACTGACAAAAAACATTTTTTTAGTCATCATCCCTATTTTAATATTGATGTTATATGTTCAAATATTCAAAATCATCATTTAGAACATCATGAGTTGACATGGAGTCAGAATTAATTAACCTTGCTGAGAGCTGCAAATCCAAAAATTCATCATTTGGTTTTTCTAGTAGCGATACAGAAAAATATGTTCAATAAATATGCATTTTCCAAATAAGTTCCTTTTTTAAGAACCCGTATATTATCAAACACAGCAGGTTACAATAACCTTAAAAATAAAATAATTTAAACTAATTTACAATAGTTACTACTCGTCACCATGTTATTTTTTATTTCAGTTTAAATAACTGAATTACTATTTTGTACTCGTCTGTACCTCTCGTCACGCACACAGTCACCGTACCTATATATACAAGGTTTACCCACACATAGCGCCGCGTGCACCGATGAGTCGAACTATCTAAACTATATAATAAAATCTACGCTGGTTCATAAACTACGCATCTAAATGGCTAGCGTCGACGGTAACAACCAGGCTGTACCCGCAGGTTCTGCGTGTGCTGCACGTGCGCGCGCGCGCCGGCGCCGCGCCTGGCGCTGGGCGGCGGCGCGGCGGCGCGCGCGTGGCGCCGGCGGGACGCGCAGCTGGAGCGCGCCGCGCCCGCCGCGCGCCGCCTGCTGCGCCTGCTGCACGCGCCCGCGCTGCGCCAGGCCGTGGCCTTCCCGCACCCCGAGCTGCTGCAGTACGACTGCGGTGAGTTCGACCACAATTTTAGATTACAAATTCATTATAGATTATTACGATATTTAATACTTACCCCATAATTTTCACGTTTCAAAACATATTAAATTATGTTAAATGTATTCGATATAAATGGACTGCCTCGGGCGACCCCCGAGCGTGACGCTGACGCCGTGTGTGTGCGCAGGCAAGCTGCAGACGCTGGACGGGCTGCTGCGGCGCCTGAAGGCGGGCGGGCATCGCGTGCTCATCTTCACTCAGATGACGCGCGTGCTGGACGTGCTGGAGGCCTTCCTGTCCATGCACGGTCACGTCTACCTGCGCCTGGACGGCGCCACGCGCGTGGATCGGCGCCAGACGCTCGTGGACCGCTTCAACGCCGACCCGCGCGTGTTCGCCTTCATCCTGTCCACGCGCAGCGGCGGCGTCGGCCTCAACCTCACCGGCGCCGACTCCGTCGTGTTCTACGACTCCGACTGGAACCCCACCATGGACGCGCAGGCGCAGGACCGCTGCCACCGCATCGGCCAGACGCGCGACGTGCACGTGTACCGCCTCGTCACCGCCGCCACCGTCGAGGAGAACATCCTGCGCAAGGCCGAGCAGAAGCGCGCGCTCGGCCACCTGGCCATCGAGGACGGCCACTTCACCACCTCCTACCTGCGCGGGGTCAGTGCCGTCTCACCCTACCGCTCTTTTCTCGTTCATGTGTATCGGCAAATAACCCATCAATTTTACTGGTGCAGGCTAACATTAAGGAGTTATTCGGCTCGGAGGCTGAAAACGACGAGGCCGGAGCCGGGGAGGCCGAACCCGCCGTCGGCGGAGAGCTCGAGTCCGCGCTCGCCGCCGCCGAGGACGAGGCCGACGCCGCCGCCGCCACCGCCGCGCGCGCCGAGGCGCAGGGCGACCTCGCCGAGTTCGACGAGACGCTCCCGCTCGACGACGAGCCGCGCGCCGCCGCGCCGCGCGCCGAGCCCGACGACCTCGCCACGCTCATGAGCCAGGTGAGGCCCGCGCCGCCCGCCGCTCGCCCCGCGCTCAGCCCGCGCTCACCCGCCGCTCTGTCCGCAGCTCACGCCCATAGAGAAGTACGCCATGCGGCTGGTGGAGAGCAGCGAGGCGGCCACGTCGGCCGAGCGCGCCGCGCTGGGCGAGATGCGGCGCCAGCTGCGCGAGTGGGAGGAGGCGCGTCGCCAGCTGCGCAGCGAGAGCGTCGAGCGCCCGCGCACGCCGGGCGACGTGGAGCTCACGTACAGCCGCGCCGACGCGCGCGCCAAGGTGCGTTCTCGCCGGCGCCGGGCCGCGCCCCCGCCGCCGCCGTCGCCGCCGCCGTCGCCGCCCGCGCGCTCGCCGCCCGCACGCACGCGCTCGCGCGGCACGGTGCACATCAACCTGTGGACGCTGGACGAGGCGCGCGCGGCGGGCGGCGCGGGCGCGCGGCGCCGGCCGCTGCGCAACGGGACGCTGGACGCGTGGCTCGCCAACGCGGCCGACCGCGACAGCAAAGATGACGATAATAAATGATTTTGACATACTGCTCGTGCGTTTTATATTTCTGACGTTCGACGATTCGGTGCCGCTCGATGTTCGTCCGTAAATGCTTGAACTGTCCCCGAGACGGCGGTGTTTCCTCGTGATCGGCGAAACTGCGGCACCGATCTGAACGTCAGGGATGTACGGCGTACAAGCATTTACGGGCGAACCGAGTCGGCCCGGTTCGAGAACCGATTCCCTTGCGAGGCGTCGGGGCCGTCTCGGTCACGACCCTCCGTCCCTATCACTGTTTGTAGACCGCACCGTGAACGGGACGTCAACGAGAAATGAGATTACGCGCCCATAGTAAATGTACTGTCACTACTTCCGGCGTCGTCGTATCGTTCACGTAGACGTAGTTCACGGTGCGGTGGACAAACGGCCTATGACAGCATTCATACATTGAAAGCCGCTATTACATTAATAAAAATAACCCAATATTATGTCGCCATAGAAAAAGTGCTAATCCATAAGTCATAAAGACGCTATCAGTAAAATGCATTAATTGCACTACCTAAACTTAATTAAATATCTATGAGTATGAATGACAAAATGTAATAGCGGGCTATCAGCCATGTGCGTGTGGATTGAGTAAGTTAATTATATTTTAACAAAATCAAGGAAAAATTTCGCTTACCTATAATGTATTACGTTACGTGACCTCGTATTAACTTAAAATGTAATATAATTATTGGACATTTGGTGATCGGCACGGAAATATGCTTGGGACAGTTAGGTGTTAAGAATTTATTTAGCCAAAGTTGGAGAACATTCCTTCTGCACCAGATTGAGTTCTCAATAAACCTTTATAAAATCCAAATTTACTGTTGAAATCAATTGTGAAAAGTTTTCACAAATTCAATACAATTATTCCACATAAAAATGTTAATCATAAATATCTAATATATTTTGAGACACGAGTTCAGTATTTTCTCAGGTTAGCAGATTGACCCCCGAATACTGAAACGTCACTCAATATTTAAGTGCTGTTTAACATTTGAGCAGCTCCTAAACCTTAGATTTCGTATTGTCAAACGTCACTTTTGAGTATCTTGTTAAATATAAGTGCTACTTAAATTTTGAGTGACGTTTCAGTATTCGGGGGTAAGTGTTCTAGTTAATTGACCACAACTTTCTCATAATTGATTTCGCAATTTTTTATCTTCACCATGAAGTTTTCACAAATATTTCCTAAATTCTTCCTTGATTTCATAAAAATATAATTAACTTAAGGAGCACTCAATCCACGCAAATCTAACAGTCTAGTTAAATTAGGAGCTCTAACACACGACAGAAGTAATACCCGGAGTAGCTTTTCCTAAGTCAAAGTCAAAGTCAAATAATTTATTTCATTTAGGCACAAAAAAGGCACTTATGAACGTCAACATTTACAAAAAAAAGATATAATAATTGATTCTAGTCGCCCATTCCAAAAGGTAGTTTTCGTATGGAGAAGAATGGGCAAGAAACTCCACCGTTACTCTTTTAAAATATTTTCACAATATTCTGTATATCCTATATGACTAACCCAGAAGGAATGACTAAACAAACTGAAGGGTCGAGGTCTCTGGGTCTCCTAAGGCCAGTCTGCTCTGAAGACCAGACTGGCCTTAGGAATTTACCAACAGGTACGAATGCATCAGCTATCGTGACCTAGACGCCATCTTGGGGAGTTCGGACGAAGCACATAACATTTTCACAAGTGGGAGCATACAAATAGGAATTGGGTACCTACCTAAACCATCACACAGCCATAAAACAAAAGTATCAAATCTGCATAGACGACCAACAACCGGTGCGACAAAAGTCTGTGATGAAAGAATGAAAACGCTCCCAGAGCTAAAATCAAAGAGTTGAAGCAGGTGAATTAATCCTTGGGTTGATAAACTTGAACAATAGCAGGCCTACTTCTACTTACGTTTAAAACTATTCATTGACGTTTTGAGCGTTCGCTTTTGGTTTTATATAAAATCAATCCCTAGCATTACCAAAATAAACAAAAATGTGTTGATCTGAGAAAAGATAAATTTTATCCAAATAAAATTTAATATACTTACAATAGACCGGACTAAGCGAACAACATCAAACCCTACTTGCCTACAGGGGGCCAATTCTCGATTTTCGCCATTTATCTCGAGTTCGAGATCGTAAGTCTATCTCTATGTCTATTAAAAATATCTCTATCTCTACCAAAAAATGTCGAATTGAGCAGAATTCCGTATTCTCAGTCAAAATAGAAATAAATGTCACGAAAATGTCGAGTCGAGTGAAGATAATGTTACCATTATGAAGAACCGCACGTTCCGTTTTAGGTAGCTATGAGTTAATGAATGATTTTGTTTTAAAACGCTTACTAAACCTAATTATTTAAGTATAAAACGAAACGTTTAGTGTAAAAATAATAAGTTTGACAAATTGACAGTTGACTGTCTGTCAGTATCAGAATTTGCGCCTTTTTGCGGTTCCTTCAAAACTTTTGTTATGTTTACATGTACTCTGTGTTACATCATTATTGGGTGCTGTTTTACATTTCACAATTTTTACATAAGTAATTTAGGTATTTTAGGGTGTGCAATTAGTATTTTTGGTGGGTAAGGTTAGTTTAGTGAACAGTTATACATGACTAATAAAATTATGAAGCAGACGATTATTTACCTTCGTTTTCAGGTCTATTTTCGTGGTATCCTGAATTACAGGAGTCAATAGATCTATTAGAACCCTTATTAAATCTTTATCTAATCTGAAGTTTTTAATGACTTCTGTTTCGCTCAAGTCGTAAATATCGACGGTGGGATAAGTGCGCTGTTGTCGCCGTGTATTGACCAGTTGCTCGCCACTTTCCAACAACTCCGAGATAAAAATGCTAATAAACTCGTCCATCTTTCAGTGGTTTCAAGTCCAATCGTGGGTACACAAATTACAGAGTCTGTTATTTGCGCGAAGGTCGTCGTTTCAAGAAAACACAATGCACAAATCAAAGAGTATGAATCGAATTTCCAGTAGGTGTGAGATGCCAATCCGTATTTTATTTAAAAATTAAAGAAAAGAAAACACAGTGTACAATCCAAAACTCAACGAATTCACTCAGAAATGACGTATCTCTACAATCGACATGACATCTCTACTGCTCAGAAGCACTCGACATGAACTCTAACGTTAGCCTTCGACAAATGTCGAATTCGACATCCCCAGAATAGCAACTTTTAAAATTTGTCGAAAAAATGACGTCATTAGAAATTTTTGTCGAGTTCGACACCATCTCTAAAATCGAGAATTGGCCCCCAGGTCGCATTCTGTGCAAAAGAAAATTATTTGTCAAAAAAGTCTGGCAACCAGTTTTACCAAGGGTTATCGTGTTACCCAGTAACTGGGCTGTGGACATCAGACAGGCAGTTGCTTCATTTAAAGTACTGGTATTCAGCTGCATCCGGTTGGACTGGAAGCCGATGTCGACATGGTTGGGAAAAGGCTAGGCAGATTGGTTATCAGTGTTTAGAGGTATGAGGAACATGGTGTAGAGTTCACTCATTCTCTTTAGAAAAGGGTGGATCCTCCGACCAGACGGGTGTCGTGTCTGGCGGGCAACTGCCCAATGATTGATGTCTGTTATATATATTATGTCGATCGTGCGGTAAACTCTGTTAGCGCGATGCAGGATTTGTGTGACGTCAGATCTTTGATGCGTAGTTCGCATGTGGCGATGTAGATGCCGCCACAAGTGCTAAGACTACAATATTAGCTAAAAACTAAAATTCTTAAGCTTAAAAATACTTCAATTCACTGACAGACAACGCACTGCTGAGTCTAGAACCACAGAGTTTAGCACAACAGTTCCATGAATAACGAAAGTGAGCACTAAGGAAGGGTTTTTGATAATTAATTCCCTTAAGGTTGAACTAGTCGGGGGCTCGAACTTACTGGTGGACGTGGCGAAAAAGGATGTTGTCTCACTTGGCATCGTGTCAGTATCTGTAATGAGCAGCTAGACGCTAGTCTACACACAACACAACATTTATGTAGGCATTTCTAGTAACATTCTGCAAAAATTGTATAATGAAAACAAAAAAAAAACAAGTGTATCGTGCGTAACTGTAGTGAGCTCGTGTTTTTTTTTTTTTTTTTTTCTATTTTTCAGTGTGAGTGTAATTGTCTGGTAAGAACTGTTGCTTCTGTGAGAAAACTGTCTTTTATTTTAAATTTAATTCTGGCTTTGTTTGGGAACAAAGTCTCTTATGTGTTGCCTTTTGAGTCTTCTGTGACATAGCGGTTCACATTACGCAGTTGCTAGGGTATTTGTGTGTTTTTATTCGGATTTGGTATGCTAATGCTCCCTTTTCCACTTCTTCTTTGACTGTTTCATTTCTGTGTACTCATGCAATTCACTGATTTTTATAAACAGAGGTGCATTAGTTATCATTTTGAGGGCTTTATTCTGGAACCGTTGTAAGATTTCCACGTTGCTATGTTTTGCTGATCCCCATAACTCAATTCCATAAGTCCAGATGGGTTTAATTATAGTTTTATAGATGAGTATCTTATTTTCCATGGTGACGTTTGATCTTCTGCCTATTAGCCAGTTGAGGTTTCTCAGCCTTATATTTAGCTCGTCACGTTTTTTTTTGTATATGGGTTTCCATGTTTGTTTCTTGTCAAGATGCATGCCTAAGTACTTTGCTGAATTTTGCTGGGTAAGAACATCGTTTCCCAGTTTGATTGGGGGGCCTTAAGAGTCCTATTACATTTTTGACGCAAATTCATGATTTTTGACGTTGTAATTTTCAGCAGCAGTAAGATATTTGAATTATTTGATTATGAATAACGATAGTGCCATTCTCTTTATTGTAAGTTGGAGTTACACATTTTAACTTTTCTTGTCGTGTAATTTACTATGAATATTTTACGAACTCTGTTTACAAGGAAAAACGTTGGCAATGGAACTTTGACGCTCAAATTCACATTGTTTCATTCAGTTCGAATAAAAGCGAAAGTTACTAAACGATAACTTTAATGTTTTACTTGTTTATTGGAGTTCTAGAATTTCTTTAAATTCCTTGAGTTTTCAGGGAAAATTCGTAAAGAAAACCAATAAATGTCTTGATTTTCATGTCCATTATATTCCAAATAAACACAATTAAATCAAATAAACTAATATGATATAAAACTTCGATCTACAGTGAATACTTTTCCTTAGTTTTTGTTTCTCAATATAATAAGACAAAATTACAATAAATTAAATTAAAGTACTATATATTCCGCGTCAATTCAGCAAATTACACGAAAATAATGTGTAACTCCAACTTACAAGAAAAAGAATGGCACTATAGTTATTATAATCAAATTATTAAAATATCTTACTGCTGCTGAAAATTACATGGTCAAAAATCATGAATTTCCGTAAAAAAATGTAATAGGACTCTTAAGGTAAAAGTGACATGCACTGACTTGCTTGAGCTGACCTTGATACGCCACTTTTCCATACATTTGCTGATTTTGTTGAGGTGACTTTGTAGAGTTAAGGACGCTACATTGGGATTTTCATGGTTGCTAAGTGCAGCGGTGTCATCTGCGAAAGTAGCAGATAGAACATTATCCGTTGTAGGTATATCTGCAGAGTACAAAAGATACAGAGTAGGGCCCAAAATGGAACCTTGTGGCACGCCGGCTCTTATGTCTTGAAAGGCAGAGTAGGCGTCATTGATTTTAACTCGAAATATTCGATCTTCCAAGTATGACTTAAGGAGCAGGTAGAAGTTGTATGGGAGTTGGTTCTTAATTTTGAAAAGCAGTGCCAAGTGCCAAACTTTATCGAATGCTTGTTGTACGTCGAGAAAAACAGCAGAGCAGTACTGCTTTTTCTCGAGAGCTTCTCTTATTTTATTGGCGACACGGTGAACTTGTTCTATAGTGAAATGGCCAATTCTGAAACCAAGCTGATGTTGAGGGATGAGATCATTTTCGGTAAGTATTCGTGTTAGCCTTCGTGTTAGCAGTACATATAATTTATTTTTATCTACACTTATTTTCCATTTCTCGGCCTCTAGGTAGAGTTAGACGGGATCTCCAGCAAACGTTTTTGGCGTTCCAGTCGCCTCCACATATGAATCTGTGTCCAAGGGTTTTAAAGTAATTTGTGAATTCTTCTTCCTTAATGGTGTGCCTTGGAGGGCAATATACTGAAAGAAAGAAGAAAAAGAAAGAAAATACGTTTATTTGCGGTAAAATATGACGCAAGCAAGGAAAAAAAAAACAAATAAAACACGAAAATAACAAATTGGAGGAAAATATGCGTCACATCCACGCAAAACGGCCATCGCTCAACATAATGCTGGGACCCTATGCGAGACAAACCAAACTGCTGATAATTTTATAGATCCTTGTTTGTCTTGCACCAATACTGTGGTAGCTTGTATTGGCTCTGTTTTATATTCCTGAAGAATCTCGTGCTTGATGTGTTTTTTGATAATTACAGCTGTACCTGCATGCGCAGTTCCGTCCGGGTGGAATGTCGGATATATGTTGTAATTTCTTACTGTTGTGTTATGATTTGGTGTTAAGTGTGCCTCCGATACAAGAAGTACGTCAATATTTTCATGTTCTAATAAGGTTTGTATATCATATTTGTGTTTAATCAGCCCATTTGTGTTCCATGTTACTACTTTCAGAGTAGCTATTTCAATGGACAAGTTTGCTGATTACTGTTGTGAGAAGGCTCATCATTGTTGACATTTGATCTAGTAGTTTGTCCAGCTTTACAGCTTGTTGTGTGAGTAGCATTTTCTAAGTTACTATTGTTTGTTGTAGGTTGCGTCTTCGTAGCCTCAACATAGGATTTTGTTCTGATTTATCATAAATTTGGTATTGTTTGGCTGGTTCTGTAGCGGTATTTGATTGTTCTAAGTTATTTGGTTTATTTTGTGTTGTGCTGTGCTTTGTAGGGACCTTTGTTGGCTTTTGTTTACCCATTTTTCTAGATAATATTTCTCTGTACACCGCACACCCTTTGTAATTAGCGGGGTGTTCTCCTTCACACAGCGCACAGGTGGCGTGGGTTTCTGTTCTTTTGTTAAGGGGACTGTGTTGGTAGCTTCAAGCTGTGGTTTATTTCCAAGGGATTGACTTCTTGGTCTATTCATAAACAAACTAGGGTGGAAAGCTTGTTGAACAAATCGTTTTCCAGTAACATTCACTGACAGACGCCTGGTTACCTACATCCACGTAGTCTTCGCTAGCCAATTTCAGACTGGCCCGGGTACCAGAGAGCGCCGGGGGTTAGTCGGATCGCATGACATATCGCATTCATCATTATTAGACATTTTCATATTTTTAAAAAGGGGGTTTGGGAGATTTTACAGCAGCACTTTCCCACGGCACTGCCGTCGCTCTTTTTTTGGGGTTATTTAGTCCTCCAAGGTCTGCGAAGGCCTGACGACAGGTTATTTACCGCCGCCTGTTGCTCGGCGTTGGGCATAGCTGGTTGAATCCTGTTACTCGTTTGGCACCACCCGGGGGGCACGTGTAGGGTGGGTCTAGGAAAAGATGGTAAGTCCTACGGACGCGAGTAACTCCACCCCCCAGCCGAGAGCCCCAGAGTTCGAAAATTTGAAAAAAAAATATGCGAGGACTATGGTGAAGGTAGAACTTCACCATAGTCCTCGCAACCGGCAGGATTGTTTTTTTTCAGAGGTGCATTTTCATCTCAATAGGCTATACGTAAAATATAGCCTATTGAGATGAAAATGCAAGAAGGATGTGGAGGCGAGCAAAGCGAGCTCGATATTTATTGCACCTCGATTCGGAATTCTCGGTTAGGTTTCTATTGAGCATTCTTACGAAAATAGGAGGTGCTTAATCGAATTAAAGAAAAGTTTGAGGGTCAGAAGAATATAGATTGAAAGAGCGAGCTAAGCGAGCTCGAAAATTATAGCACACCGCCTTGTGTAGGTAAGGTTTTTTTTTAAAGTCATACAGAAATAGAAGTTCTTTTGTGGACTTATGCAGACATTTTGAGAATGTAGATCAAAAATTTTAGCACCCTACATTAATATTCTCCAACTTTAAATTGCTTCTTAATCTTCTTCTTCTTCTTAGCGTGTCGATAGCAATCTAAATATACTCGGCCCAGAATTCGGCGACTTGTTTGGCGCCATCACCAACGTCCATTAGTTCCTGTAACGTGCAGCTGACAGGCTTGCTTCTTAATGAATATATGGGATATCCGCGCCGGATACTAAATGTTACAACGACAAAAAATCAATGGGCAACATAGTCCTAGTGTCAAAGTGTACAAATTGCCTAGTGCCAAAATATCATTTTGCCCAAATGCCGCTATGATAGAATACATTATAGCTGTAATTGTACAATTGATATAATATAAAAATGTCATATGTACAGTTACGTGCATAAATATATGTATTTTTGGAACTTATATATAAGAAATATTTTCTACTTTTACAATGAATGATTGGAATTAAACGAAATAATTTCCATCGCTAGATTACTTTCATTCGAAACAATGTCATATTCTATTCCAGACAATTACCATTCAACTTAATGCTTTTTTTTCAGATATGGGTGAGCAGCAGCGCTGGAACTGTGGAAAGAATGCCCGTGAGTATAGTTCCACGACCCTCGGCCTGTCCGCGCTCGCTGACGTACCTCCCGGTATGGTAGCCATAAGGGCAGGCACAGCGCTCGGCGCCAGGTGTGCGTGCGCTGTAATGATATAGCTTTGATTTGTGTAGCTCGGACGACTGCCGCGTCACTGCCACACAAATTAAAGCTGCATAATTACAGCGCACGCACAGATGAGTTGAACTATCTATACATTAACCGTTGTAGCTACGGGAAAACGGTCTCAGGAGAGCGTCCTTCTTTTTTTGAGAAAACTTGAGCCGCGCGTGTGGTCAGTACGAGCGAGCCTCACAGTAGTCGCATGAGATGTGTAACGTCTGACACCTCACCTTATGATAAGCAATCTTAACAATATATCCTGAACAAAAAGAATTCAGTGTATTATTTGAAACTAGCTGCGCCCCGCGGTTTCACCCGCATAAGTTTCGATCCCGTGGGAATATCGGGATAAAAAGATATCCTATGTGTTAATCCAGGCTATAAACTATCTGTGTGCCAAATTTTATCCAAATCCGTTCAGTAGTTTTAGCGTGAAGAAGAGACAAACATACACACTCACAAACTTTTTCCTTTATAATATTAGTGTGATGTGATGATTTTTCGTAACGATCAATAATTTTTATAGTAAATTTTATTTTATTTAATTAACAGAAAGAGTAATGCAATTTTTTATTGAAGATAGTTATTTTTTTTTCAATTTGCGGGCTCGTCCCCGACAATACACAAGAGTCTCACGGAGTTAATAGTCTTATGATAACTAAAATATGAGACTTGGGATTTCAAAGTATTTAAAAACCGTTGAAAAAATGGGTGAAAATAACAAATCTTATGATAACCAATAGGAAATATTATACTAATTATGAAACAGATACCAGTTTTATGTGGGGTTCATAGTAAAATAGAGAGAAATCTTGATTAAACGCAAGTGGTCCGAAGAGGGGCGGGGTCGACGTCGTTTCTGACGGTCAATTTCAATTTATCTTCATTGCAATCCATAATGTACACATACAGGTGGTAGGAATAAAGAAATAGAAACAATTATGGACCCTGTCCGGCACAGCAAAATTTTAAATAAGTAGGAGAGAGGAAGCTTATTACTAAATATTTAAATTATATCCTATCAGTCTATTTTTTTTTTAGCAACATTTTAGTTGTTTTTATATGTTATACTCATTTATTTATTCTCTGAATATAATATGTGTAGGTTGATCTATTTATTTATTTTTGTATTAAATTATATTATTATTGATTATTTAATTATTAGCTTGAATATATTGTATTGTTATTAGTGAAGAGCGCGTTATGAAACATTTGCAGTGTCCTTATAGGGTGCATGTCTTAATACTGTGTTATGACATTTTAATCCATGCCTAACATGTTTTACATGTTAGCAAATAAATACACATCAAAAACAGAAAATACGTAAAGAACTGTATGGTGTATAGACTGGTTCAACTTTTTAAAATTGTTCTCTTAATTTATAATAAGCAGCAGTTTTTAAATCTCAGTTGTGTTAGTCTTTATTTTTTATTTGCCAAATACATGGTTCACTTCTGTAAACATTTACAAATTCCTCCAAATTTACAGGCGGTTACATACTACTGAAACTTGAACGTGATATGCTACTCACACGTTCATGTAAAGTTGCGCAGCCGCAAATTTTATTGTATACTTGCGCAAGTAAATCGTGACGCGTACGCCTACCATTACAGATGTGGTGCCCGCCCACGCCGCCCTCCGGCGACGGCGACGTGTACTGCGACAGCTGGGCGCGCGCGCTCTACCGCGCCGGGCCCGCGCCCGACGCCGCGCTGCCGCCCGTGCCGCGCCGCGAGCCGCGCGCGCGCAACGAGCCGCGCCGCGCCCGCGCCGCGCCGCGCCCCAGCCACGCGCCGCTGTCGCTGTTCGAGCGCGCCGGCCCGCGCCCGCGCCCGCGCCCGCGCGCCGCGCCGCACGCGCCGCCGCACGCGCTCGCGCCGCAGCCCGACTGGGCGCCCAGCGAGGACGCCGCGCTGCGCCGCGCGCTGCGGCTGCAGCGCCTGCCCGCCGAGCCGCCCGCCGCGCTGGCGCCCAACTGGGAGTGGGCCGCCGAGCTGGTGGGCGGCGCCGCGCGCGCCTACCGCTCGCCGCGCGCCTGCCGCGAGCGCCACGACGCGCTGGCCGACCCCGAGCGCGCGCGCCGGCGCCACCGCCGCCCGCCCGCCGCGCGCCGGCGCCTGGACGACGACGCGCCGCGCCCGCCCCTGGCGCGCCTGGACGCCATGCGCGACGCCGCCGAGCGCCGCCGCGCGCAGCCCAAGCGGCGCCACGACGAGCAGGCGCCCGGCAACCCCAAGCACGCGGCGCTGCTGCACGAGCACGGCGTGGAGCTGGACGCGCCGCCCTCGCCCATGGAGGTGGCCTCGCGCCGCGCCGAGCGCATCGCCAAGGAGAAGCTCAAGGCCGGCGCCGCGCCGCCCGCGCCCGCCGCGCCCGCCGCGCCCGCGCCGCCGCAGCGCGTCGTGGTGGCGGCGCCGGCCGGCAAGGCCGAGGCGGCGCGCCGCGTGCGGCCTTCGGGCGACGCGGCCCACGCGGCCCACGCGGCCCACGCGACGCACGCGACCCACGCGACGCACGCGACCCACGCGAGCCACGTGGCGCGCACGCCGGCCGCGCCCGCCACGCCCGCCGCCGGCGCGGCGCAGCTGCTCTACCGACAGCAGACTTTCCCAGCGAGACATCTGAAGATCCTTCACCAAACGGCCGCGACCCACGCTCAGGTGAGTTTTGCTCATTATAAAAGTGCCTCAAAACCAAAGGAGAATAATGAATTTAACAGGCTGTATGTATGTTCATCGGTTCTCGCATATACATTTTTTTGAGACGTGAAAGTCATTATGATGAATAGCTGTACCTATTATAACTAAGATCAACCAGTAAAACTACCGAACGGTAACTATGACGATTATTGTTGAATGAAAAATGTTTTTTTTATTTAATTTTTTTATTTAATGAAAAATGTTTTATTTATTTTACAAGTAAATTTAACGACTAGTGATTGGAGCCTCCTTTTAAGCAAAAGCCTGTGTTAGGAGACTCCGCTCTTCCAAAACTTAAAATATTAACATAAAATTACTTGTTTTAAGTGTTATAAAAACAGGCGATTTAAAATAAAAGAGAAAATTAAAACTAGACGAAGCATGCAAATGTGTGAGTGAGAGTAAGGGTGTGTGAATGTGAGTATGACTATGAAGGTGTGTAAATGTGAAAATGGGGGTGTGTGAGTGTTAATACTAAGAAGTGTTACTGTGAGTATAAAGGTGTGTAAATGTGAATTTGAATGTTGAATGTGAGCATCTGTGTGTATGAAAGTTAAGTGATAGTGTGAGTGTTTGTTAAATTTAATGTAAAATACTGAGTGAGTGTAAAGTGGCAATGAATGAAATCAGACTGTATACGACAAGTACGAAAGATAACGAGCATTAAGTGTAAGGTTTTATTTTATTCCAGTAGCTTCTCCGTGTCATCATAAGTAAGTGGTTGATGTGAAGTGGGTGTTGAAGATGTCGGAAAAAATCATGCCGACTGGGACTGGACGTGTGCCACGTAATCGTAAAAATTATGTTCCACAGAATGGTTCATCTTAAAAAATCTTTGGATGACACGCAATAACCATTTTTATCTTTGAGAATTGAATTTTTATTTCAGAAGCTATTTTGACCGTTATTATATTAATCCTTATCCAATAAAATATGTTATTTAAATTGGGCATTTAATTTTAAGACATCCATGGCAAAAGCTAGTATAGGGTTAATAATAGAATGTACGTTTAGCAGAGCGGCGCCGGGGGCAGCGAGCCCGCGCCCGCCGTGCGCAAGCTGCAGCTGCAGCAGGTGGCCGTGCGGCGCGCCGGGCCCGCGCCGGGGGCCGCGCCGGGGCCCGCGCCGGGGCCCGCGCCGCGCCTGCTGACGCGCCCGCACTCGCACGTGGTGGTGGCGCACCTGGCCGCACCGCACCCGGCCGCGCCGCACCTGGCCGCGCCGCAGCCGCGCCCGCCCGACCCCAGACAATAATAAATGCTACCACCGAAACACACGACTGTTATTTTATCACTACTAAATCTACGACTGACCAGAATTCCCACCCCACAGTACGCACACTATCTAGATTATTAAATATAATGCACTATTTTCGATGATCTTTTTCGTGTGGTTAGTGACTAACCTGGTTTCAGAGTTTTAAAGCCGCCCATGGACCGCTGACTTGGCTTCACATGCCGTCGAGAAATATCTTTCAGGCATTTTTGTTTCCTCACTATGCTTTTCTTCACCGTTTTTTAAGCAATTGATAATATACAATACGCACATGAATCCGAAAAGTCAACATCCTGATATTTTACTATTTAACGAGCTTGCACTTAGGTGAAAGTTCATTTGCGTTTTGAAATTCGTTGGAGAGAGATGCGTGCCTTGGGTTCGAAATCGAGACCTATGACTTGAACTACACACTTATTGGGACTATATTAAATGTTTTTAGGGTTCTTTTACTATCCTTACAATCTTTTCCACACCTGCCATTTTCCCGCTAGATAGCGCTGAAGTCAATATGATTACATTATTTTCTTTAGTGTAATAAAAAATAAAACAGAATAGTACTGTGTGCCTCACGGCTGCGCCAAATAGGCATTAATACTCAATCTTTTATTGCTTTACCATAATGTGTATTTATGTATATAATTGGTGGTAACTATGTATATAATTTAGATCATTAGCAAAAGGGTAGGAGAGAGGAATTCCACTACACACACACGCTTGAACTTGGTTATATCTTTGGCCTTAAATCCTTAATCCACCCAATTCGACAAAATATAATCCTAAAATAACACATCTGCTACAGATAGTGCAATCCACGACGACGCGCCCCACTCCGCGATTACTGTACTGTACTTTAGTACGGAGCAGAGCGAAGTGGGGCGCGTCGTCGTGGATTGCACTATCTACACTCAGGGGCACATTTAACCGTCCACTCATTCGAAATTCCATATCGTTTGTTTATGTTAACTTGGGCTTCGACTACTAGGCGTAACTTTATAAGTGGGTATATCTGACATAAAGAAAACACATATAGCCGCGTTTTTTTTTACTTTTGTGGTTTTTATTCAACAATAATCAGTTCAGTAGAAATTTGACAGTCTCGCCTCTCGTTTTGTGTGAAGGATAAATTTGTTTTACAACGTTGTCTTACCATTGTTTCGAACAAAACCGAGGTATTGAAGTACTGTGACCTTATTTACACTAAAATAATGCCACTAGACGTAGCTGGAGCAGCTAGGGCTGTGGCACTTGCAGACGCTGGGTTCAGCCAGCGTCGGATTGGACGAATGCTTGGATACCCACGAAGCACTATCCAAGATGCTATCCGGCGTTTCAGAGAGACCGGTTCCTACACAAGGAGACCAGGACAAGGTCGTAGACGGTGTACGTCAGAGAGAGATGACCGTTACATCGTCTCGAACGTTCTTCGAAATCGGTTCACAACGGCTTCTGAGGCTCGTAACCGCTTATTTGAGGTACGAGATGTAAGTGTGAGCCTAAGAACAATAAGAAGAAGGTTAGCAGAGAGGGATCTGGGATCATTTCGACCGGCTCGAGTACCACAGCTAACGACAACTCACAGAAGAGCGAGACTTGTTTTTGCTCGAGAACATTTAAATTGGACGTCAGAGCAATGGAAAGCAGTTCTCTTCTCTGATGAATCAAGAATCGCTTTACGAGGTCCTGATGGACGTCAGCGGGTGTATAGACGCCGTGGTGAAAGGTTTGCTGAATGTGCTGTGGTTGAAACAGTGGGCTACGAAGGAGGCTCGATTATGGTGTGGGGTGGCATTTGTTACGAGGCCCGTACAGAGTTGGTGGTCTTCGATAGAGGCAGCGTAAATGCTCATAGGTACGTGACAGAAGTCCTAGAACCACATGTGATGCCATTTGCTCCATTCATTGGCGATAATTTTGTTTTAATGCACGACAACGCTCGTGCACACACCGCGAGAATTGTCACAGAGTACTTGGACGCCATCAATATTCAGAGATTACCATGGCCAGCTCGGAGTCCTGACCTGAACCCGATAGAGCATGTATGGGACAACCTAAAAAGACGAATTCGGAGTCGAACACCAGCTCCAGGACCATCAGTGAGCTGAAAACTGCAGCTGTTGAGGAGTGGAGGAACATTCCACAAAGCGACATCCAAGACATAATGGACGGGCTTACAAATCGATTACAAGAGGTGATTAGGGCCAGAGGAGGAAATACACATTATTAGTGCGATAATTAAGAGCATACTTTTTTTAAATTAAAATTTTGCTAAATGTCGTTTTTGGTCAGAAGACTGCATATTCGCATTTTGAAATTTTTTGTCTTGATTAAACCATTTCACAACTTACACATGTTTTATTTGTGTTCTCAAAGATTCACCCAAAGTAATTTTATAACAAAATTAGTTAAAATCCGATACAATTTTGAAATAATCGACAAAATGTAGGTGGCCGGTTAAATGTGCCCCTGAGTGTATATTGAAATACGAGGGCTGCCTTTTAAGTCGTGTCCCGCAATTATTAAAAAAATAAAAAACATGGCTATTTCAACTTTTTGAATTTAGAATTCGAAAACAAAATAATGTTTTTTGATCTGTCGAATAGTTTTATTGTAGATCCCTATGTAGTCTGTGTATTGTAGCGTCTATTCAAAGCTGACAAGGCGGTTGTAAAACTGGAAATATAAAAGGAAAATATACGTGCGATAATTTTCTACAACTTTCAAAGGGGATTAACGACACTATAGTGCTTTGAGATCACTTCTGTGTTTAGTGATGCAGCACCATGTTTTAAGACTGTAGAACGCTGGTATTTAGAATTTCAACGTAGGCACTCTAGCTTCAGTGACAAGCCACGTGAAGGTTGTCCAAAAACCGCCATGACGCAGGTGAATATCAATGCCGTGCGGCAGCTAATCGTCGAAGATCGTCATGTGACATACCGTGAACTAGAGGCAGCCGTGGGCATTTCAGGTACTACTATCCAAAAAATCCTGCACGAAGAATTCGGCGTAAGAAAGTAGATCTCTCGTTGGATACCATATTTGCTTAGCGACGACCAAAAAGCAGCCCGTGTTATATGAGTGGAACCACGGAATAGAAAAAACTCAAACTCAAAGCATTTATTTCAATTAAACCCTTTAATTGCTTCGGAAACTATCTTTGAATTGTATAACTTCAATCTCTTTTTTATTGTATAATTGCATAGCACATTTGTGAGCACTGTGACCATGTACCTGCTATAAAGCTACAAACTCAAACTCAAAGCATTTATTTCAATTAAACCCTTTACAGGCACTTTTGAATTGTCAGAGTCAGTTAGTCAGAAAGTTGAAGCTAGTTGCCCATTCCAAAACGTAGATCTCTATGGAGAAGAACGGGTAAGAAACTCCAAGGACACTCTTTTAAATATAGAAATTACAAAATCCTGGGTACATTACTCTTGTTGATTCTATATGTGAGAACAATGTAAAAAAAATAATATATAAATCAAAAACGATTAAAAATAATCCCTGGCAAATAAGAGATGACCAGTCTCAACTGACGGCACCCGTTCACGAACATGACGCGTGGATCAGCACCATCCAGCTCAACCATTTTGTAGGGAACCGAATGATCCAACACACTCGCCACCATCAGCGAGACATTTAAGTGAGCATGACATACTCTCAACTACCCTGCTCTTTCAAGTCAAAATCAACATAATAACATAGTAAACGACTCCATGGTACTCACATTTACAAAAATTGAAAATAAAAATGCGTCTAAGTTATACAAAACTATAGTTTGCAAGAATTTTACCACCAAAAGAAAGAAAATCAATATTATCTATTGGAGTATTCAATAATTAAAACTTAGTTTAATAAAAAAAACAAAATAAACAATAAGTTCGTAGTCAGAAAAAATAAAAAAGGGGAAGCAACTCTACCAATTTTTTCATTTTTAACTAGTGAGCCCAAGTGGCTGTGGAGCAGGACCAGCATTTAGCCAAGCATTTTTATCTACGATATAATCATCCAGCTTATAGTATACTTGTCTACATAGTGTGCGTTTAATGCAAGTTTTAAATTTCTTCTCATTTAGTTGAAGAATATCGAGTGGTATTTTATTATAACATTTTACACAGTACCCCATAAAAGAAGTGTGTACTTTAGACAATCTCAAACGTGGTTGATCTAATTTGTTCCTATTTCTTGTGTTAAAATTATGCCTGTCACTTATCTTACTATAGAGATGTAGATTTTTTCGAACATACATAATGTTTTCATATGTATACTGACAAGGAACCGTCATGATATTAATTTTCTTAAACAGTTCCCTAAGAGATTCGCGTCTGCGGAGGTTGTAGATGGCTCTAACAGCCCTCTTTTGCAGAATAAATATAGAGTCAATATCTGCGGCCCGTCCCCACAGCAAAATACCCTAAGTCATGATGCTATGAAAGTAACTAAAATAGACCAGTCTCACGGTATCCACGTCTGTTAGTTTGCGGATTTTCCAAACAGCGTAAGCGGCTGAACTTAGCCGCCCTGCAAGTGATGTTAATTAAGTGAGGACCCCACTGTAGTTTTGAGTCAAGCGTGATTCCCAGGAAAACCGTTTTGTCGACGAATTCTAGTGTCTCCTTATTCAGTACAACGTGACATTCACTACTACTAACATTCTGTTCGAGTTTTAATCGAACACTCAGCGAAAATGCATAATTGCATCGAACGCAAGTATGCACATTCGCTCGTTCACCAAAATGTGGGCCAGTTCGCGTTCAGATCTCATTAGAGACACCACGTTCTCATAACCATTACCATTACCATTTTACCATATATTTTACCAATAAGTTAGTTATTTAGTTTACCTACCATTTATTTTACCATTTTTTACCATTTCTTGTAAACTCAGTGTTAATACAGTGATTTCCCCTGTAACTCGAGACTTTAACTTCTACCATATAATAGTTATTTGTTATACAAGAGTGCAAAGTTGCTTTTTAACCGCGTGTTCAATTTTGATGACCGAGCAAGCGAAGGATTCTAAAATTGAATCACGAGCGCAGCGAGTG
Organism: Xanthia togata; assembly: GCA_963853775.1. Classification (NCBI taxonomy): domain Eukaryota; kingdom Metazoa; phylum Arthropoda; class Insecta; order Lepidoptera; family Noctuidae; genus Xanthia; species Xanthia togata. The sequence goes on along the minus strand of OY970802.1, from coordinate 267,434 downwards.
ATTCAAAATTAGAATCCTGAGCGTTAGCGAGGGAATCAAAAGAGCACGAGGTGAAAAATCTTTGCACTCGAGTGCAACACGTAACTTTTCATTCCACCTCAGCGAGGAAATGACTAAATGCAAAAAAAAAAACGTTTACAATCACAAGATAGGTACACTTTTATTTCAGTTTAGGTATTAATTACTACATTATGACAGGTAAGTATTACAGAATAATCTTTAAATTATAACAAAATAATACTAAGGTATAATTAAGAAAATTTTAAAGTAACGTTGCTACAGTTATTTAAATTGAGTGTAATATTTTTGTTTGGTACTGTAATATTGGTGTTAGTCACTTGTGTACCTACTGTTTTTCGGTAAACTATCTGTCATACTTAATAGTTGTACCGATTCATCGGATTCCCTTGGCGTGAATGTTGGAGAGAGAGGGAGATGGTTAGGTGTTTCATAACGGCTTATTTTTGATGTAGAAGGGCCAGTACAAGGATCCGATTGAGGCTCTTTCAGTGTAATGGCTCCTACGATGCCTTCACATATTTTAGACTTATTTTGGATGGAATCCTCTATGTATCCCTCTACAACTGCATTGGACTTCCAGCCTCCGTGGCGCTTAAGGGACAGCAGATCAGCTCCGGAATCAGCCAAAAGTGTGGCTGAAGTTCGTCGGAAACAATGACCCGTGTACAACAGGGGTTCTGGAAGTTCAAGAAATGTTGCTATTTCTCGTGGGATACTGCCAATTTTATTAGTACCCATAGGCTGTCTAACACACTTTCCATTGCGATACTGTAGAAAAAATCGATTGATTGGAGTGTTAGGCGGGCGTAAGGCTTGATATTTCTCAACAATCGTTACGTATTCCTTGCGAATGACGAAGTTGCGGTCTCTTTTTGTCTTTGTATTAGGTAAATTAATTAATAGTAAGTCATCTGAATGTTTCTCAATGTTTTTGACATTAAGTTGTGTTAGTTCATTAGTTCGACATGCTCCGTTTATTCCAATAATAAGAACAACCTGTAACGTAAAGAGTATTGTAGTAGATAAATGAATAAAATTGATATGAACGCATAATTATGCCTATCAACATCTACTAAGTATACTATTTAATTGAGATTAATATACTTAAGTAGATACTGAATGTGCAACTGACTTACTTTTGCCGCCAAATATACGGAATCGGGTGCTTCGTTAAGAAACTTTTCAATATCAGATACTGTGAAAACCTTCGATTTTTTTGGTTGATGACCAGATGAGGCTCTTTTTAAAAATGCCACTAATTTAGGATAGGTATCGATATGTTTGTCTTTTTTCATCTTTATTGTTGCTTTTAGCATCGAATACGTACTCCATAGAGTGCTTGCTTTCTTGTTCTCGGATAATTCTATAAAATATGCCAGCAAAACGTTTTCTGAGAAAGTTTTGGCTCCTTTTGCTAGTCGCCACGTGTTGAACATATCGTACTGTTTTAAATACTTCTCGCGTGATTGTTGAGGGAGAAAGCTCATTTGCGCATTATTAACAGTTTCAGTCAATTCTGTTGGCGTCAAGCAAACTTCCTCGTCGCTAGAATCACTCATTTTAGTTTTTTCACTTGTTTTCAAGTTTCTTGTTTTTAATATACCTAAGGTTTAACAATGACGTGAAAAAATGCCGCGTAAAGAACCGCGTACAAAGCAAATTGAAAAAAGAACACCAAGAAGGTTCCGAGTCTGAGTTTTTAACAAATTAAAAAAAAGTTGTATGATATATTCGGCACCATAGAGGTAGCAGTAAATAGGTTTAATGTTTTTTTTTAATTCACAAACTTAGTGCACACGATGTTCTAAATTCAATTTACTTTATCCTCTAGAGAATAAAAACGGCTTTTCCACTCAGATACTGAAGATTAAAAATACTCTTTCCGAGATGGTGGGATGAAAACCATATTATCCTATCAATACGAGAAAGGAGTGTTAGGTCACCATAGCGCCGAGCACAGCTTTCTACATGGTCCTTCGAGCATTTAATTACCAGTAATACCACGTGAAACAGTGCCACGCGAACCGGAAGATCGCTGCAATTTGCAGTACCTTTGATTGCAGAGACAGTCGGTTGGAGCATATAAGGTCAGATCAAACCATTTATTTATACTAACCATTACCAAATATTTTCAAATCAACTTCCATTATGGATTCCGATTCTCTGTTCATCAACCAAACGGAGCTCTATGAAATCCTGAATAAGTTTTTAACCAACATAAAGAAGGATGGATCCGAGAGGAAGACCATCGATAATTACAAGCGCAAGGCTAATATGTTGGAAGCATACTGGCACGATTACCAAGAAAACCATAAGAAAATGTGTCAGTTTGCGAATTTTGACCACATTTACTTCAAAAAGGGTTGTTTCGATACAGTCCAGGAATTATATTTGAAAATAAAGGAGATTATTGATAAAACCATGGGGCAGTTAGGCACAACGCAGCTGCCGGAAGAAAGCCCCCGTAGAACCAAAGCGGAAGAGGTACAACCATTACCAGGTTTCAGGGCAAGGCAACAGCTAAGCACTGACCATCGACGGCCGGCGGATGAGGCGGCGCAGCCACAACCAGGTATGTCGTCTCACTATGAGGATAAAGGGTCTAGTAAGCTGAACGGGTTGACAAGGAAGCAGAGCATCAATTTCAAAGCGTTCATGAGAACCGTGAGTCATATCCAAGTGGATAAGTTCGAGAATCAATGGCAATTCGAGAACGCTCTAAAATCACTGGACAGCCGATGGGGTGAGATCGACAAACTTCATTGGGAAATTGAAGGTGAGGATGGAGGTGACGATATTACGTACCAAATGGAATTCTGCAAGCACGAGGAACAGTACAGTGAGTTGACAAACGACATCAACAAAAAGATGTGGGCAGTGAAGCACCGTGAGAAGTCAGCTCCTAAGATGGACATCCCCGTGTTCAATGGAACTTACAACCAGTGGGTTCCGTTCAAAGACTTGTTTAGCGAAGCGATCGATAAAAACCCGTCGATGTCTAATGCGCAAAAAATGCAGTTTCTAAAGAGTAAGGTGAATGGAGAAGCAGAGCGTCTGATTCACCATTTACAGATTAGCTCTGACAATTATCAGGCGTGTTGGGAGATTTTAAACCACAGGTATGGGAACAAGAAATTGATTTTCACGTCCCATATTAACATTTTGCTTGGACTTCCCAACATACAACAGCAATCACTGGCCACTATAAAGAAGCTGCATGACGTAACCAAGGAGACGTTACACGCTATTCAGAATCTGGGAGTGGATATATCAACTTGGGATCCACTTTTAGTACACCTATTAACGCAAAAACTGGATAACGAGACCTTCGCAGAATACATAGAATCGGTCAAGAATCCTAGAGAGCTACCCGATCTGCAGGAGTTCCTGGAGTTCTTGGAGACGAAATTTACAGCACTTGAAGCGTCTCGTCGCAAGCAAGAACCAGCCAACCAAAACCAGAAGAAAAGTTTTCACCGAAATAATCATCAATCAGGCAACAAAGATAGTCAGAAGTCTATGAATGCATTACATGTGTCGCGGTCGATAACCTGTGCATTGTGCAATTCTGAACACGGATTGTGGCGTTGCCCTAATTTTTTGCAAATGACGCACGAGCAAAAAGTTAATAAAATTGAGCAATTAAATTACTGCCAAAACTGTCTATGCAGTCATAACAATAAACCGTGTCAATCGAACAAACGATGTCGGAAATGCTTAGCTACACATAACACTTTGCTTCATGAAGCATTGGCAAAACAAAGTCCAACTGCGTCAGCAGAAGAAAGTACCAGTAGTGTTGCAACCAAAAAGAGCACATCTAGGTCATCTCACGTGTCTTGGGATGACATGTCTGAAATACTTTTAGCCACCGCTATCATAAAAGTACAGGGAGCTGATGGAACTCAACACAAAATGAGAGCTTTAGTTGATCAGGGTTCTCAACTGTCGTTAATCAACGAAAACGCAGCCCAGATCTTGGGATTAAAGAGGGCTCATTTCAAAGGTCATATTTTCGGCGTCGGTGAAAAAGAAAACAATGCGAAGGGAATGATACAGGTAACACTCCAGTCAGCAAATAGTGAATTTATGTGTGTCACGAACGTTATTGTTATGAATAATTTGATCAAGCGACTGCCAAACAACACGTTTACCAAACCAACAACGTGGAACCATATCCAAGGGATACAATTGGCCGATCCGGAGTTTAACATAAGCAGACCCGTTGACATGCTTCTAGGTGCAGATGTTTATAGCAAAATAATGTTAGGAGGAATCTTGAGAGGAGACCAGGACAATCAACCAATCGCTCAACAGACGCAACTAGGATGGCTACTTTGTGGATCCATGAAACCACACTACCAATGCAACGTAGTTCTCAACAACACAGAAGACCTACTGAAATATTGGGAGAACGAAGACATAAACCAGAAAATAGAGATGTCCAACGATGACCATGAGTGTTTACAGTATTTTATTCAAACCACCATGCGGCTTGAGGACGGAAGGTACGAAGTCCGACTACCACTTAAGCCTGAACACAAAGATAAGTTGGGTGCAACCAAACCACAAGCATTAGCTCAGTTTAGAAATTTGGAGAAAAAATTTGAGAGGAATAGCGAATTGAGAACAGATTACAAAAAATTCATGGACGAATATTTTGTATTACACCACATGATACCATGCAACATTAAACAGGCGCCCGAATGCTACTTACCACACCATGCAGTCATCCGGGCTGAATCTACTACTACTAAACTGAGAGTAGTTTTTAACGCCTCAGCAAAGTCATCATCAGGGTACAGTCTAAATGACGTCATGTACAGAGGTCCAAATATACAAAAGGATCTTCAAGAGCTTATCCTGAAATGGAGACAATTTGAATTTGTATATACTTCCGACATTGAAAAGATGTACAGAATGATTCGAGTGCACCAAGAAGATCAAGCTTACCAAAAAGTACTATGGCGAGAATCAAATAACCAACCTATACAAGCATTTCAACTCGTCACACTTACGTACGGAACCAAACCAGCAGGATTCTTAGCGACGATGTGCTTGAAAAAATTGGCGTCTGATGAAAGGCAAAAATTTCCCGACGCAGCAAAAGAATTGGAAGATAGCTTCTATATGGATGATTTTTGCGGAGGGCGTCATTCAATTGAAGCAGCAAACAAACTGAAATCGGATCTCATAAAATTATGCCAATTGGGAGGATTTAATCTTAGAAAATGGACCTCGAACAAAACAGAGCTAAGTATTAACTGATTTAGAGAAAGAGCAATGTGACCAGTCAACATACGAGTTTAAGCAAAATGATTCTACTAAAACATTGGGTCTCTGTTGGAACCCACAGAAAGATAATTTTACCTTCAACTCAAAAATAGAACCCGAATCACCAGCGATTATTACCAAAAGAGCTCTACTTTCGGACATTTCCAAGCTGTTCGATCCTTTGGGGTGGTTATCCCCCCTGAGCACTACCATGAAACTACTGTTTCAAAACGTTTGGCTGTCTAATTTAAAATGGGATGACCGCCTACCAGAAGTAATGAACTCCGAATGGACTAAACTGAAACAAGAATTTACGGACATAAACAGTATGGAAGTCAACAGATGGCTAGGAATGGGGGAAAACCAAAAGATAGAATTGTACGGATTCTGCGATGCCTCAAACAAAGCATACGCATGTGTGATCTACTGCAAGGTAGTCAAGAAAAAAGAGACAACCATTACATTAGTTGCGGGGAAGGCCAGGTTGGCACCCATAAGCAAAGTCTTATCTATACCGAGACTAGAGTTAATGGGCGCTCATCTCTTAGCTCAGCTAATGCAAAAAGTTCAGGGTTGCTTATCAGATTACCCTACGGATGTCTACTGTTGGACTGATTCAACTGCAGTGCTAGGATGGATACAAGGAGATCCAGCCCGATGGAAACCATTCGTAGCAAATCGGGTAATAACAACCACCAAAATCATACCATCAAAACATTGGCAATATGTGAAGACGACAGATAATCCAGCCGACTGTGCAAGTCGTGGTTTGACTGTCAGGCAACTCAAAGACCACAAGTTATGGTGGCAAGGGCCGTCATGGCTGCCATCATACACAAACCAAGAAAACTACCAAACCATTTATGAAACGAATTTAGAAGTAAAGCCGTCTATTTTAAAACAAAGCAATGCGGTAGTCAGTGGACAACCAAGAGAATCGCTGACTACCGGAATTATTAAACATTTGCTAAATAAATATAGCTCCATTACAAAAATAATACGTATTTTTGCGTGGATACTGCGATTACCTACTATGAAGCAACAAGTTCGCCGACCCTACCTCGAATTGCATGAGCTTCGCCGCGCTAAACAGCTGATAATCAAAAACGTACAGCAAGCAGAATTTGCTAACGACCTAGATTCAATAAACAAGCACGGCAGAGTACACTCTAAAAGCAAGATTTTGAGACTGGGCATAACAGTAGATGCAAAACTTCAGTGGGGCCAACATATATCGAGCCTAGCGGGAAGGCTCAGTTCGGCCGCCTACGCTGTCAGAAAAGTAAGACAATACACTGACGTTGATACAGCTCGGTTAGTCTATTTTAGTTATTTTCATAGCGTTATGTCCTACGGTATTCTGCTTTGGGGCAAAGCAGCAGATATTCAAAATATATTTGTCCTCCAAAAACGAGCTGTTCGAGCAATTTACCAGCTAGGTGCCAGAGTTTCTCTGAGAGATTTTTTCAAAGATATCGGTATCCTCACAGTGGCATCACAATACATCTTCGCCAACATCTTATATATTAGGCAGAATATACACTTATACACTAAAAACAGTGATATTCACAATGTTAACACTAGAAGTAAGGATAAACTACGTGCTCCCTTTCACCGGCTTCTTATGGTTCATAACTCATTTGTTGGGCTTGGTATAACCTTTTATAACAAGCTACGCTCTTGTTTGCTAGATTTGCCTTTTAATGCGTTTAAAACTAAAGTAAAGTCCAACCTTTGTTCAAAGGCATACTATTCTATCAACGACTACTTAAATGATAAGAATAGTTGGTCGCTGTGATTAACTCAAGACAATGTTTAAATGTTCTTTCTCCAGAATTAGTTTACCTACTGACAGGTTTTATGAGTTTATATAAGTCTATAATTTTACTTTTTATGTACATTTATTTTATTTTTATTTATTGTTGACACAATCTACTCATTACAATGTTTTTTTTTAATGAGTTGTATTACAATATGTGGTTAGCTAGCGACCTCGACAATTATTTATTTTACCTCGATGGTCCTAGTTTATCAATATTATTATAACTTCTAGTTACAGCTCTATTTAAGCGGGCACGCCCTTTATGCCTGGAGGCTTTATTTTCTTTTTTTTTTTTAGATATTGTTTACGTTTAGTTATTTTTATTTCTGCTTGAGTATAGTTCTCGATGTTTTTGGTTGGTATATTGGCGTGTGCTAGCTGTCATATGGCTATTAATTTATAATTTAAATTTTATTTTGCGTAATGTAAATTATCTTATAAATTATTGTATAGAATCATTTTTTTTTCCTAACTGAATAGACAGCTGTGCTGCTGGGGAGTTTGTTGCGCCACTTCTTCTTCCCAGCAAAAGCACTAGGAAGTGGTGAAGGGTGGGCGTTTTGGGGGACTGTCTTATGTAATTTTGACGTTCGAAAAGTGCTGATTCTCAGCCTAATTTGAATAAATGACTTTTGATTTTGATTTCTAAAAGCAAGATTTTGAGATTGAATCCAACCATAGATGAGCGCGGAATTTTACGTGTGGGTGGGAGATTGGAAAACGCCCACATGAGTCTTGAGATGAAACATCCCATCATATTACCTCACGATCATCTGCTTACTACATTACTCATCGATCAAGCTCATAAATTGACTTTCCATGGTGGAGCGCGTCTAACGTTAGCAAACCTTCGGCAACAGGTTTGGATTATCGGCGGATATATGGCAATTAAAAAGTTTATAAGAAAATGTATCATATGCAGGAAACAGAGTCCCGTGCGGCAGTACCAGCTCATGGGAGATTTACCAGAAGCAAGAGTGAATCCAGAACACACTTTTTATCACTGCGGCATAGATTACACAGGTTTCGTAGAGGTCAAAGCTAATAAAGGACGGGGAATCAAAACTACAAAGGGGTACATAGCAGTATTTGTATGTATGGTCACGAAAGCGGTTCACCTAGAACTCGTGTCAGACCTGAGCAGCTCCGCCTTTTTGGCAGCTTTAACCAGAATGGCAGCCAGAAAAGGAGCACCGTGACATATGTACAGTGACAATGGCACTAACTTTGTAGGAGCAAACAGGATGATACAGGAAGAATTTAACCAGCTTCACGATGTATTCAGTGAAAGTTTTATAACCGAGATAACGGAGATGGGTATAGAATGGCACTTTAACGTACTTTGCTGGCCTAATGCCGGAGGTCTATGGGAGCGAGCAGTACGCAGTCTGAAACATCATCTCAAGAGGGTCATCGGTCAACAAAGACTAACTTTTGAGGAGTACACCACATTGTTAGCTAGACTAGAAGCGTGCCTCAATTCTCGACCTCTTTGCGCGATATCCGAGGATCCGGATGATGTAAACTTCCTTACACCAGCTCATTTCTTATCAGGAAGACCAGGAACAACAATAATAGAAACAGAGCAAGATGCTAGAACCAGATGGCATCTAACCAACAAATTATTCCAAGATCTTTGGAAACGATGGAAGACTGAATACTTGGTACAACTTTCATCTAGAAGTAAATGGATGGAACCACAGAAAAACATTGGAATTGGAGATCTAGTGGTAATCCATGATGAGAACCTACCTCCAGGAAAATGGGCTCTTGGACGTGTGATCGATACACATCCAGGAAACGATGGTCTAACCAGAGCGGTTTCACTAAAAACAAAAAATGGAGTCTTGAAACGCCCTATTGTGAAACTCATTTTTGCCCGTCAACCAGAATAACACAACAATATCAAAACCAGATATAAAACCAACAACCAAATTAATAGAAAGGAAAAGAGAACCGAGATCAAAAATCGCAACTGTAGCAACTGTTTTACTGAGTTTTTTCATGCTGATTTTTCCATCTTACGGTATAGACGACGTCAAACCATTTCCAAGCAACCAGACACTTTATTTTGACCCTATCTTAAAAGTTCAATTAATCAGGGATAAATGGACATTAGTCATGTACTACGACATGGGACCCTATTGGACAGGCATAAATACTTATAATAAAATAGCAAATTATCAAGAACAATTGTGCACCACCATTGAAACACAAAGCCATTGTAATACGATCGTGCAGCAAGCCCGGCACGATTACCAAGAACTCGAATACTACAATGAACTTTTGCTAACACAGCATTTTGATGTCCACGCTAGACGGCGACGCGCCACAGGGAAGACGGGTCGGCGCCGCCGACGAGGCCTAATCAACGGTATCGGATATCTAGCGAATGACTTATTCGGAGTGTTGGACTCACGCATGCAGACCAGTATGAAAAGGACATTGAAACCATACAACGCAATGAGAAACACCTTTCTAATTAATGGAAAAACCAAACTTCTATAATTGAAGCAGAGTTCAACCTTATGAAGAGAATGGAGATCACTGTAAACAAACAACATAAGTTAATAAACAGGAAGCTCGTGGATTTGCAAGAAAACGCGAGCACTCTTCAACGCGAAATCAAAAATATTTCAAACGTCAATGACTTCACATTGTCAGCGATGTCTGGAAACAGCTTGCTGCAAGGATTAAGACGACTTCAAGACACGTTGCTCGATGCATTAACAGACATCTACCACGGTCAAATTAGCATACATTTACTGCCACCAACGCAACTGAAGCGTGAGCTCCAGACCATATATGGCCAGATGCCAAGCGAACTCACACTACCAATCACTAATTTAGACACTGATCTTCAGTATCTTTACAAACTTCTGAAGGTCAAGGCCAGAGCAACGCAAAAATTTGTTATAATTGAAGTTACTTTTCCGCTAGTATCCAGGGAAAGTTTCAAACTATACAAGATAATACCTGTACCGCACCAAACAAACACCATTATGACCACAATAATACCAATCTCCGAATATGTGGCAGTCAACCTAAAGAAAGATTCCTTCTTTAGCATGTCCACACAAGAACTAACGGCATGCCTACACCATGGACCAATTTACATGTGTCAGCTGCTAAAACCAATTAGAGACCTGCAAAATGACGAAAGTTTTTGTGACAAGAACTCGGCAACCAAAAACTGTAACGTAGAAAAAACCAACTGCACCAACGTATGGCATGAATTACATTTGACTTCTTAGCACTTTTACTTTTGTTGTGACACCTACACAATAAAAATAATATGTGGCGATCATGTAACAGTTCGTCAGCTGAGCCAAGCCGGGGTCATTGGCATAGGTCAAGAGTGCGTCATCAAAGGAAAGGACTTCTCATTATATTCAATACGTCATCAGAACAACCAAATGAACATTTCACCAACCATTTACATGCCAGAATTCGATCAGATTAATCACTTGATTAAAATTAAAATCCCTGACGAAAGAAATACTGATGACGGAAACCTAACCATTTCTATGACCAGTCTGGGGGAGGCGATAGAAAAACTGAAGAAAAGCGATTCGCAAATAGAGTATATATCACCCCATAATATTCACCAATACGTAATTTGTTACGTATTGATGTCCATCGCTCTTTGCGTGGCAGTAGTCTGGATGTGGCGGACAGGACGATGTCGCCTGTGCCGGAAGGCTACCGCTGGGCACCGTGGCGAGGGATCCCGCCGGCAGCAGTCCGCAGTGACCCCGCCGCCTCCGAGACCTCGACGCCGAAGCGGGAGCCACTGTCAACAGGAGTTAGCAGCGGCTCCGCTGACACCGAAACCAACCAGACGTCACGAATCATATAATGAAGTGCTCAGTGCCAGGGATCTAAATAATGAAAGTGAAATCGGTTTTCGTTTACACAATTATGCCAAACGCTGGCATAGCGCGAACTATACTGCGATTAAACGGGACAAAAATACGGACACAGGCAATCAAAATATTGCTTTTACTGTGGAAGACTCAAAAGTGTAACGTTAAATCGCCGTTAATGTTTTTAATAATTATAATTATTTAAGTAAACAAATATGCTTTCTTGTTTTGCTTAAATTTTACCATGCATTATCAATATTTTTATATTTACTAGTTCGTTTACCTTTTTTACCAAGTAGTTTAATGTTTTTGTATACACCATCATGTAGTTTTAGCTATCATCCCGCATTTCTTCTCGCTCTCGGGAATATGTTCGAGTTTTAATCGAACACTCAGCGAAAATGCATAATTGCATCGAACGCAAGTATGCACATTCGCTCGTTCACCAAAATGTGGGCCAGTTCGCGTTCAGATCTCATTAGAGACACCACGTTCTCATAACCATTACCATTACCATTTTACCATATATTTTACCAATAAGTTAGTTATTTAGTTTACCATTTATTTTACCATTTTTTACCATTTCTTGTAAACTCAGTGTTAATACAGTGATTTCCCCTGTAACTCGAGACTTTAACTTCTACCATATTAACCATATTATCCTATCAATACGAGAAAGGAGTGTTAGGTCACCATAGCGCCGAGCACAACTTTCTACACATTCGGTAACGCGAATCTTATGCATTTAGTTTTCTTCTCATTTAATACTAAATTATTTACAGTAAACCAATTATGGACCTTTAGCCTAGCGTTATTTACGTCGTCAAGCTCCTGTGCGTGTCTGTTTACCTTAAAAATAAGTGATGTGTCATCAGCAAATAACACCATTTGTGGTCGGTTTTTCAGTAAATGAGGTAAATCATTTATGTATACTAAAAAGAGGAATGGGCCCAATATCGAGCCCTGTGGTACACCCATTTTGACTTTTAAACCCAATGAATTTACACCGTTTATTTGAACTTGCTGCAGTCTATCATTCAAATATATTATGATTTTACTAAGTTAAGCGCAAGTTTTGCCAGTCCGTAATGCTGAAGTTTCAAGAGCAGTGTTTCGTGATTAACGCAATCAAATGCTTTGGATAGGTCGCAGAAGATACCTATTGCATCCTGTGCCTCTTCCCACGCGTTAAATATGTGTTTTAATAAAGTGACACCGGCGTCAGTTGTGCAACGTCCCTTGGTAAAACCATGCTGTTGATCGTGTAAGATGTTATTACGATTAAAATGATTGAGCATTTGATTTAACATTACTTTTTCAAACACCTTGCTGAAAACCGGCAAAACCGATACGGGTCTATAATTATTAGTATCCTTGTTGTCCCAAGACCAAGGCGTCTTTGACCTTGTAGACCAAGGCGTCTTTCCGGATCTCATGAAACACAGTAAAGTAGTTCCTTTGTTCAAATCCGGTGATAGTACGGAACCCAACAATTATAGGCCTGTGTCAATTCTGCCAGTTCTCAGTAAGGTGTTTGAAAAGTTGATACTCAATCAAATGTTACGTCACTTTAATAAAAATTCCATCTTTCATGACCAACAGTACGGTTTCACCAAAGGGCGCTGTACCACTGATGCCGGTGTCACCCTAATAAAGAACATTTTTAACGCTTGGGAAGAAGCACAAGATGCCATTGGAATCTTCTGCGACCTCTCGAAGGCGTTCGATTGCGTACACCATGAGACACTTCTGCTGAAACTTGACCACTATGGGATTAGGAATACAGCTCATGATTTGTTAAGATCATACCTGAAAGATAGAAAGGTTAAAGTTCAAGTCAACGGCACAAACTCATTAGGGTCTGAAATGGTAATGGGCGTTCCTCAAGGTTCGATATTGGGTCCATTCCTCTTTTTAGTTTATATTAATGATTTACCTCAAATATTTCTAAATCAGCCAAAGATGGTGTTATTTGCAGATGACACATCATCTTTAAAATAAACCGACGGTCACCAAATCTTGACGACGTGAATAGCTCTATTGTTCAGGTCCAAGATTGGTTTACGGTAAATAATTTGGTACTAAATAATAAAAAAACCAAATGCATTAGATTTAAATTACCAAATGTTAGAAGTAGCGAATGTGACATCATATTGAATGGAGAAAAACTGGAATTTATTAATCAAACAGTTTTCCTTGGAATCACGCTAGACGAGAAATTACAATGGGGACCCCATATAACATCTCTCGCGGGGCGGCTAAGCTCGGCCGCTTATGCTGTTAGAAAGATAAGACAGTTAACAGATGTAGAAACCGCGCGTTTGGTTTATTTTAGCTACTTCCACAGTATTATGTCGTATGGCATTTTACTGTGGGGTCGGGCTGCTGACATTGAATCCATCTTTGTTTTACAAAAAAGAGCTGTCAGAGCCATTTATAATCTACGTCGTCGCGAATCTCTCAGGGAACTATTTAAAAAGATTAATATTATGACGGTACCTTGCCAATTCATTTATTCAAATATTATGTATATGAGAAAAAATCTACATCTTTTTAATAAAATAAGTGATAGACATAATTTTAATACTAGAAATAAAGATAAAATAGATCAACCATTTTTCAGACTATCTAAAGTAAATACATCTTTTATGGGGTACTGTGTTAAATGTTACAACAGAATACCTTGTGATATATTAGAATTAAATGAAAGAAAATTTAAAAATCATATAAAAAGTACACTTTGTAAACAAGCATATTACAAATTAGAGGATTATATCCAAGATAAAAATGCTTGGAAACATGCTGGTCCTGCTCCATAGGACAATTCAGAATCTAGACAAAATCGAACTGGTTGCTAATTTAATTGTATAATTTTTTTAATTATTTTTTTAAACATTTATTTTATTTTATTTTTTGTGATTACTTGAACTCACACACTGACTTATTATTATTAGTATTACTTATTATAATGTTAGAAATATAGTATATTTTTACAATGTTTGTAAGTATGTGAGCACCATGCATCTATCACATAATTATGTCATTCCTTCATTTTTCATTCTTTTTACCTATCGTGGTATAGTAATCTTATTCTAGGTGCATTGTCTTCACATATAATTATATAATAAGTGTATACAAGATATAATGATTTTTTTAAAAGAGTAACGGTGGAGTTTCTTGCCCATTCTTCTCCATACGAAAACTACCTTTTGGAATGGGCGACTAGAATCAGTTTTATTTATTATTTTTTGTAAAGTTTGACGTTCAAAAGTGCCTTTTTTGTGCCTAATTGAAATAAATTATTTGACTTTGACTTTGACTTTGACCCGGATTTGAAAAGTGGAATAACTTTACTGTACTTAATTAAATCCGGGAAGACCCCTTGATCTACACACAAATTAAATATTAAAGCTAAATAGGGTGCAATTGTCTCAATAATAGATTGACAAACTTTAGTAGACATGCCCCACAGATCTTCGGTAATTTTGATCTTAAGTTGCTTAAAAGCCTTAACAATGACCACAGGGTTTATATGATTAAATTTAAATTCTAAAGGACAGGCTGAAACATTCGCTCTTAATAAATCAATAGGGGGAAGTAAGGGGGAGGAATTTAAAGTTTCTGTAGTTTTAATAGGAATATTGGTAAAGAAAGTTGCAAATTCCTGAGCAACTTCGATCTTATCGCTAATGAGACCGCGGGATGTGTCCAATGTGTAATCAGTATTGTTAATCAATTATCAGTATTGTAATAACTTTTGTTCTTGTTCGTTTCATTGTTAATCATTTTTTATGAAATAAACTAGATAACTAGGATATGGAAGTAAAAACGTTGTTTGATCAGAGAATATTTTATTGCAAGTGAATGACACAAGTCATTAACAAAAACACATGTTCGAATATCAATTTGAAATGTTGTTGTCAACTAAAAAGTTTCACGCTTCCCCTCAAACAACATCCGTCATCACATATCCTCACATCACACCACACCAGACACACTCAAACTCAGATCGCGTACACATTTATTAAATGACACACGACCTAATGGTTTTGTCAGCACATCTACTGGGTTATCTTCCGTACACACGTAGTCAAGACGTACAAAGTTCGTAGCAATGCAATCTCTGACATAATGCACCCTTATGTCTATATGTTTCGTCCCTCTATGCGCTACAGGATTGTACGCAAGTTTAATAGCACTCTGATTATCTACGAAAATGCAAATAGACCCAAGATATTCACCTCTTATAAATGCATTCAGTCGCCGCAAGTGAACTGCCTCCTTGGTTGCCTCTGAGAGTGCAATATACTCGGCTTCCGTTGACGACAGTGCTACACAAGTTTGTTTCCGGCATTCCCAGTTAATCAACGAGTTTCCGCATCTAAAAATAAACCCAGAATAAGATTTCCTATCTTTGATGTTCCCTCCCCAGTCAGCATCTACGAATCCCGTGATGTCCTGCACCGGCGACATGGGAAATATCAAACATAGATCCCTTGTACCCTTAAGGTATCTCAAGATATGTTTAGCAGCTTTCCAATGGCGTTCATCACAACATGAGTTATACTGTGCCAAAAAATTGACCGCAGCCGCAATATCCGGGCGTTTGTTGCAGGCCAAATAGTTCAGCGACCCTATGAGCGCTTATCTCCTTCCCCTTCCGCCAAGGCTTTATGGAAATCCATTTCCGTCGGAGTTTTCACTGGTATGCAGTCGGACATACCATTTTCATCCAATATTTTCGAAATAAGCCTCTCTTGATTCAATATATTCTGGTATCCGTCTTATACAAAAGCATACCCAAAACTTGTCTCGCTTCCCCTAAATCCTTTACCTTGAAATGTTTACAAAGATTGTCCAATAAAACTGTCTTCTGCTGTTTGCCTTTGTAAAATAATAAAAAATCGTCAACATAAAGAGCGATATAAAAAATATTGTTTTTGTAAAGACAGCTATCAAAGTCACAGCGCTTGAAGTTCAAAGACAGTAACACTTCATTTACTTTTTAATTCCAAGACCGTGAAGCTTGTTTGAGGCCATACATCGCTTTTTCTAGTAATCAAACTTTTTCCTTCGAGTTTTCGTCTATGCAACCCTCCGGCTGTCGCATATAAACTCTTTCATGCAAATCACCGTTCAGAAAGGCGGTGTTCACATCAAAGTGACTGATGAACAAATCCTTTTCAACAGCCAACGATAGCAGCAATCTAACCGTCGATCTTCTCACGACCGGTGAATAAGTTTCGAAGTAGTCGACCCCGTAGGACTGAGTGAAGCCCTTCGCCACAAGTCGAGCTTTACAGGTCTTGTTACCATCTGCATCAAACTTGTACTTGAAGATCCACTTGTTTCCCACAACTTTAGCCCCAGGTGGCTTGTTAACGAGTTTCCAAACCTTGTTCTCGTACATCGAATCCATCTCTTTCTTCATGGCTTCCTTCCAGTTATCCTTATCTTCCCGACTTAAGGCTTCCTTAACTGTCAAAGGCTCCTGCTCTTCTGTACAGCATGCAAGTCCATGAAGATTTTTCCCTCATAACGACATTCACCTTCGTTTGGCTCTCCTCTATTAACAGTCTCTTCAACTTCAAAATTTTCCACCACGACATTTTGTGCTCCGCTAGCACTCGTTTCTCCCACCTCCATTTACGCGTCTTCATATACTTCAGCTCCATCTGAGGAACTCGGTCCTTGAGAAGCTTCTGCACTACCAGGTGACGAACCTGATTGGCTTTCTACCTTTGCAAGTTCCCAGATTACTTCAGCACCTTTGTCACCGCTACCTACGAGCTGACTTAAATCCTCTGAAACTGTAGCTGTAGAGTCCTCCAAGAACACTTCATCCCTTGCTCTAATAATGACGCGAGGATTACTGGGATTTATGAAACGATTTCCCTCGGTTTCTTCACAGTAACCAACAAAGATATGTTCTACCGCTTTAGGGCTCCATTTCTTCCGAGTTTCCTTGGGCACGTGCACAAACGCCTTCGTTCCAAAAACTCTGAAATGATAAAACGACTGAGCCTTCCCTGTCCACAACTCCTCAGGAATCTTACCATTATTGCCACTGTGAGGCAGCCTGTTTTTCGTATAAACAGCCGTATTACATGCCTCTGCCCACAGTCTCACACTCAGACCCTTTTCCGCCAACATAGCACGAGCCATCTCCACAATAGTGCGGTTAGCTCGCTCCACTACGCCATTCTGCTCTGGAGTGTAGGGAACAGTCAACTGATGTTTTATACCCCTTTTACGTAGAAACCCATCAAACCTGTTCACAAATTCTGTTCCATTGTCCGTGCGTATGCACTTTACCTTCAACCCAGTTTCAACCTCAACACTAGCTAGAAAAACTTTAAAATGATCGAAAACCTGATCTTTTGATTTAAGGAAAAATACAAAAGATTTACGTGTAAAATCATCTAAAATAACTAGCATATACCGAGATCCACCGTATGTGGGTTCAGACATTGGACCACAGATATCTGATATCTCTCGACTGCCCTGTCAGCCTCACCAACTGGAAAAGATAAACGATGTGCCTTCCCCTTAATACAGGCGACACAAGGCTCCATTACGCTTTTTTTCAAAATCCATACCCGGAAGCTTACGTAAATCTCGCTCATTTACGTGTCCGAGCCGCCGGTGCCACAACATCAAAGGATTACCTGCTTTCCCTGACGCCAACGCAGTCCCATCTACAACCGCCTGACAACCTTCAAGCTTGTAGATTCCTGAGACTTTATTTGCGGTAGCCAGAAGCATTCCCTTGAAATGGCCTGGAACCAAATGGTGAATTAGCTTGCACCCATCTCTGTCAAAACTCACCTTCCATCCTTTCTCTACTAATTTAGATACTGTTAACAGATTAACACGCAAACCAGGTACATACATGACATCCCTCACAGCAAGTATTCGTCCTTTCAAACCTACCATGATATCACCTATACCCTTGCATTCAATCTTATCATTATTCGCACAAGTCACATTACTCATACCAACATTCATAACTAAATCTTTAAACCAATGTTTCTGGAAAGACATTATGTGACGATGCCCCACTGTCGATGTACCACTCCGTCGGATTGAAGGAGTCCCCGGCACCGAATGAAGACAGGCTCACGACCGCGATGTCACTCTGTTTGGAGATCGAACCCACCTTTCTTCCTTCAGGACAGTCCGGCTTCTTATGTCCACTCTTTCCACATTTAAAGCATTTAACTTTGGTCACATTCATATCTTTGTTCCCATTCCGTTTCTTACTCTTACTGACAGCCAATGCCGAGTCCGCTGAAGACAATGTACTACAACCTTGACGTGAATCCTCCTGTAGTAACTTCTGCCGTACGTTCTCTGAAGTCAACTTCATCCCAGAGTGTTCCAGAGCCATTCGCATAGGCCTGTACTCTTCAGGTAGTCCTCTCAGTAACACGACAGCTACAAGATCATCGTCAAATCCGGTGGCAATATCCTTTAACTTTTGAGAAAGAGACATAATTGCAGCAACATATATTATTCATGCATCGACGAGTGTCTCTCTAGCTTCTCATCCAACAACGCGTTCATGAGGGTGATCCTGCGATTTACGCCTTTGTCCTCAAACGCTTTCGCTAAGCTATCCCAAGCATCTTGGGCATGTTTTGAATCTTGTACATACGCATAAAGTCCAGGTTCCACATGTAAACAAATCAAAGCAAGTGCGTCTTGGTCCTTCTCGATGGCAGTAGAGTCTTTGGAATCCGGGTACATTGACGTATATGTGAACAATTTTTCTCGTATGAGAATCATTTTTATTACGAATTTCCATGTAGAGTAGTCATCTATACCGCAGAGGTTCTTGATGGCAAATTTAGTGACTGAGCCCATAACCTTTTGATGAAATAAACTAGATAACTAGGATATGGAAGTAAAAACGTTGTTTGATCAGAGAATATTTTATTGCAAGTGAATGACACAAGTCATTAACAAAAACACATGTTCGAATATCAATTTGAAATGTTGTTGTCAACTAAAAAGTTTCACAATAATTTTCCAAACTGTCTTTATTTTATTTTCTGCTGATTTAACCTTGTTGCTAATGAAAGACGCTTTAGCTGCTTTGCAGATAGTTTTAAAAGTTTTAGAGTAAGTAGCAACATACTTACCATTTACTGGGTACGTCTTTCATTGATTTGATATGTCCTGGCGGCTAAGAGTATATCATGCTCACTCAAATGTCTCGCTGGTGGTGGCGTGTGTGTTGGATCGTTGAGTTCCCTTCAAAATGGTTGAGCTAAACGGTGCTGATCCATGCGTCCTATTCGTGAACGGGCGCCATCAGTAGGGACTGGTCACCTCTTATCTGCCACGGCTTATTTTAATTTTTGTTTTAATATTTTTATTACGGACGCTTTTTACGTGCACGTCTTTCTACATTGTTCTCACATGTATAATTTCAACATGAGTAATGTAAACAATATTTTGTAAGAATATTATTTTTTAAACAGTGTCCGTGGAGTTTCTTGCCCGTTCTTCTCCATAGGAACCTACGCTTTGGAATGGGCAACTAGCTTCATATTTCTGACTGACTGACCCTTTGACAGTTCAAAAGTGCCTGTAAATGGTTTAATTGAAATAAATGCTTTGAGTTTTTTGAGTTTTGAGTACCTACCACCTACCCACCGATCATTATGAATTAATGACTAATTAGACTTAAGTCAGTGTTCAATGCTTATGATGAAACTGTCTTTGATTTATAATTTAGTAAAATCATACCCACCTATGTAATTTTTAATCATTTCTATCATGAAGTAGGTTGGTACCTATTCATTTTCAGTAAAAATATCCTAATACAATGATAGCGATAAATTCATAGGTACCTAATTATCGATATCCTATTTAGAAAATTAAGTAGGTACCTAGGTAGATAAAGGTACCCACTAATTAAATGTGATTATTTTTAGGCATCACGTTTGACAACCCTAGCATTTTTTTCTATTCACCCCTCTGGCGTCTCTATTCACCCATTACCCGGGTGAATAGACATATAGAGGTAACTTTACATTTTGCCAATTTATTTCGCACGAAATACAATTATTATAAAATCATAAAATAAACAATAACTCCTTTGAAAATGATGTAAGCGTTTATTTATGCATAAAAATAAATAAAGATAATCAAATCAAATCCAAAATTTCGAATCGTGCCTGCAATTACTTATATGTTTTACTTCTAATATCATTGCGTGCCTGTCCACCCCGTTTTACCAGTACCTAATAATAGGGATGATGCCTGGGTCAAAAAAAAGAAATTCTATTTAGTCCGTCAGTCAGATAATAATAAAATATTAGACACGTATTTTTTGCTTTAACATATTAATGAAAAATGACTTAGATACAACGCATTAAAGTTCGGGAGTGGGGGTTGATACGTCACAAGTATGGATAAAATCTACATACAAGTGACGTCATGGCACATTATAACTCAATATATCGCCGTAATCTTTTGATAACGTAAAAAAAGAAAAAATATGTGTGCGTTATTTTTTCATAATCTACATTACGGACAAAAAACATTTTTTTAGTCATCATCCCTATTGTTTTAAATATGTTTTTAGATATAGGCAAACTTGTATAATTTACACACACTCACTCTTATGCACCTTGTACGTATATCCCTTACGCAACTCATATCTACACAATCACCCCATATTTTTATTACTTATATCTAAGCAATGTTCATACAATTTTGATCTCATTCATATAATAGCCCCATTCAAAATTCACTCAACTATGTCACGATTTGTAATTTCCACAGAAATATTAAAAACAGGAGAAGTGGCAAGGGGGCGTGTCGGCGACCACGTGATGCTGAGCGCCTCGCTCAGCTATTGTAAAAATGGCCGTCACCGCGAGTTAGTGTGTAGTCACCCGCGATCGTAAAAAAACGATTATGCCGTCTTGTGCAGTACTTCCGTGCAAAAATAGAAGCCAAAACAAAAATTTTAGAAGTCATGGCATCAGTTACCACAGGTAAGTACAAGTATTTTACAATATTTGTCTTAAAAATCACGAAAAACAACAAGCCGTAAAATATATCTGACTTGTACTACTTTATTTTTGTTTTCCTATAATACTCAGACTGTATTAATTTTGCATTAAATACATTGCTCTTTTATAACCATCCCAGTCTGTCACTGAGTGACTGAACAAGCAATGTAAAACTGACATAAAGAAACCTCATTAAGCCGTAATGTCGCATGGTGCGTCCGCTGCTCCGGTCCGCTGTTTTTGAGCGCGAGCTAGTGATGTGCTCGTGGAGGTCTGACAAAGTCTATCGACAAGAAAGTCGACTGTGAATTGTTATATTACTATTTCAGATTTTTCTTAAATTTGTTAACTCTTGTAATCCGGTTGGAAAGCCGATGTGGTTCTATGCATTTTTACTCATTTTTATTATTTTACAGCGTAGTAGACGTAACCAAAGATCGTGAAGTAAGTTCATTAATGTTTAGTTTAGTAATCTATGGAATGTCCTTGGGTTTGAATGAGATGGGATTATGAGATGTAATGCCTTAGCTTCAAGCTATTTCGTCACTTGTTATGGTTATGGTATTTTACTGAAGTCTTCATAGATGCACCATTAGCTTCTTATGCATTATAATAATCAGCACGATATAGTCATAATTATGTACTATGCCGCAGAATTTCTAAAGAGGGTTTGAAGACGCCATATTGTGACGTCATACACGCTTTTTTAACACTTGCACGTTCTAAAATAAACAATTATATTAAGAAAATTACTTTAATAAGGTTATTATTAAAAAAATGGCAATGGGTCAACATTCATGCTATTTATTTCTTATGCATGCATGTGTGTTTTTGTCACATAAACCACTAGTTACTAAAGAAAGAAGAATTTAATTTCTTAAAAATACTGTTTAGGGGTTTTTTAAGAGCCTGCTTAACTTACAAGTTTTTAACTTATTAGCTTCGTATATATTATTCAGTAAGTCACTAATAAATTGTAATTGTACCGTTTCAGTTTCCCAAAAGAAGCAAATTTAAAAAATAAATGGATTGATGCCACAGGAAGGCCACCTAACTGGTTCCCTACAAAAACGAGCACCATATGCTCAGTTCATTTTGCAGAAGAAATGTTTCAGCCGCTTACGAAAAATCGCAGGCTTTTTGAATGGGCAATCCCAAAATTAAAACTGCGTTTGGTTTTTGCAGAAGTGGGTTCAGTTTCTTATCATAACTTTGTTATTCTTATATTTAAAGCATTCATATAATTAGTAAGTAAGTAAGTAAGTAAGTATATTTATTTGTTTAAACATGGTATACATACATTGCATGCAAGATATTACAGTAGAAAAGAAAGTTCAAACATGTTCAGCCGCGTGACGTGGCGTACAAATTGTTGAGTGGCGTACAGTTGCTGGGTTTTAAACCGGGACTACACTTATTAAATTCAAAATGATAAAATTACTATAACAATCGTACTACATTATCAATACAATTCAATTATCAATTCTATTCAATGTCAGTTCAATTATCAATTCAATTCAATGTCAAGTTAATTATTAATTCAATTATGTCAAGTTAATTATTAATTCAATTCAATGTCAATTCAATTTAATTATCAATACATTATACAATAAAATAAATTAAAATACATAATCATCAAGAAAAATTATCCTCTTTCATAAATTCCGAAATACTATAATAAGATCTCTCTATTAATAATTTTCTCAATTTCAATTTAAGGCCAGATACATCCAATAATCTCCATGACTTGGGCAATTTATTAAATATGGTCGGAGCCATGTAATAAATGCTCTTATGCAAAAGAGCAGTTTTACCGCCGCGAACACAGAGTAGAGTATTGTCACGTCTATTCCTTGGCACAGCATCAGACAAACGTTGGAATAAGTTAGGATGACTTACAGTGAACATTACCGTTTCCAAAATGTATAATGAGGGTAATGTCAATATTCTATGCTCTTTAAAATAGGGTTTGCAGCTGTCTGTTGTTTGAAGTCGAAACATCGATCTGATGCATCTTTTCTGGGCCCGAAACGCTACTTCATTGTCCGTACTATTTCCCCAGAAAATAACTCCGTATCTAAGAATGGATTCAGCCAATCCATAGTACGCAGTAATTAATGCATCTTTATTGAGAACCGCTGCTAGTTGTTTCAAAGCGTAGGCTGCACTACTTATTTTCTTACTCAGAGCTTCTATTTGGGGCTTCCAACACAACTTATCATCAATTATAAGTCCCAGAAATTTTGTTGTGTCAGTTGCATTTATATTAATATTATTATACTGGACATTATTATTGTTAGCTGTATGTGTACGTTGTCCGAAATGAATTACATTAGTCTTTTTTAAATTAATGATTAAATTATTATTATTAAGCCAATTTATGATAGATATAAGCGAATTATTAATGTCATGTTCATACGTACTTTTGTCATTACAAGCTATAGTCACAGTGCAATCGTCAGCAAAAAGTGTCATTGGGTGGTCAACAGCTTTAGGCAAGTCATTTATATATAAATTAGTCATTCTAATATTCAGGATGTTTATAAGTTAAATATTAATCTTATCCTTTATTTAAATAAAAAGTTAGAACCAATTACACTGTGCATTTTGCTTAGGTACCGCAAGAATTGAATGTCTCGAAGTTGCCTGACCGCTTAAAATCGCCTGACGAGCAATCTGATGAGCCATCTCTGAAACGCTTATGCCGTAATGTTCCTCAAGAGGAAGAAGAAAATAAAAATATCCAGAACCAAGACTTGGTAAGCAGTTTGATTAATTTAAGTTATACTTTATAGTTAACTATGTGGACATTATAATTTATTCTCATTTATTTTTTCAGAAACTTGCAAATGTGTCTGATAATTCACAAATAACAGAAACGCCACGAAAACGGAAAATGCGCATCGAAATTGCTCAGAAAGAAAACATGATAAGGAAACAAAAATTCCAAATTAAACGACTACAACAGAAAGCACGTCGAGATCGCAAAAAAATTGCAAATTTTAAAGACATTTTATCAGATATTCTTAAACAAAAATTTGTGAATTCAGAACAGTCCGAACATTTAGAGAACCTTGGCGTAAATGATTTAATAAATCGTTACCAACGCACTACACAAAGTAATGACAACATCAAAACTAAGTATTCTCCAGCTCTTAGAACGTTTGCGTGTACTCTTCATTTTTACTCGCCCAAGGCATATGAATATGTACGAAAAAAAATCCAGACTTGCTTACCTCATTCACGCACTATAAAAAAATGGTACGAATCAGTTGATGCTCAGCCAGGTTTCACACAGGAATCTTTTAAAGCATTAAAGTACAAAGCTCATAATACTGACTATACATTGTTATGTAACCGGTCAAAAAATGCATGGATATGTTGATGTATGTAATAATAAGGGATCATCAGGCGATTACTTGGCTGAAGCTAAAGAGGTGCTTGTATTTTTAGTGACAGCTATTAACGGAGCATTTAAAATACCAGTAGGGTATTTTCTTGTCGCTGGCGTTACAGGAGAACAGCGATCTAGCTTAGTAAGACAGTGTTTGGAGTTGCTAGAAGAAACAGGCATTGAAGTAACTTCGCTGACCTTTGACGGTTGTCCAGCGAACATTTCTATGGCAAGGGAACTCGGATGCTCACTTAACACAGAAAATATCAAAACTTATTTTTATCACCCAGTAACAAATAGACCAATATTTATATTTCCTGATCCGTGTCATATGCTAAAATTATTAAGAAATGCGTTTGAAGCATATGGCATTTTTGACGATGATCTTGGCAGACATATCAAATGGTGTCATTTAAAACAGCTTAACGAAATTCAAGAGAAAGAGAAATTGCACTTAGCAAATAAATTAAGGAGAGGACATATTATATTTAAAAAAAATCAAATAATGAAAGTTAGATTAGCATCCCAACTATTTAGTGAGAGTGGTGCCGATGCCCTTATGTTTTGTGCTGAACGTAAAATGCCTAAATTTCACTGCGTTGATGGAACAGTTAACTTTTAAAAAATTATAAATAACCTATTTGATATTTTAAATTCCAGAAATATGCAGCAAATTAAATTAAAAAAACCACTTTTTTCAGGCAATAAATCCCAAACTTTTGAATTTCTCAATAGTACTGAAATTTATATAAATTCCTTACAGTTACCAGATGGGACAAAATTAGTGGAATCTAATAGAAAAACTGGGTTTGTAGGTTTTTTGGTATGCATAAAAAGTTTAAAAGATATGTATGTCAGACTGATTGAACATGAACAGAGACTGCGCTACTTACCTGCCTATAAAATAAGCCAGGATCATATTGAACTAATGTTTGGTCACATTCGCGCTCATGGTGGATGTAATACTAATCCCACAGCCCGACAATTTCAAGCTATTTATAAAAAAATTGTTGGTGAAATCCGAATTGAGAGATGTAGACAAGGGCAATTGTACGTCCCTTGAGGAAATATCTTTTTTAACGTGTTCATCCGCCGTGCAACATATAAATTTAACTATTGAGCCACGATATTCCGATGAAGTTGATGATGATGTAGATAAACTCTACGAGCAAGCGGTTTTTGACGAAGAAGTTAGCATTCTTGTTCAAGATTTATCAGACGTTGGCTCACAGGCGATAGCGTACATTGCGGGTTTTGTAGTACACAGCTTAATAAAAACGATTAATTGTGACACATGCACTGGTGCGCTGCTTGCCGATAAACATGAAGAAAAACATCTTTTTATAAAACGTAAGCATAAAGGTGGACTCATGTATCCATCTCATGATGTCGTCATTATTTGTAAGAGAATCGAAATTATAATAAAAACAGCTTGTCTCTCCGATAGTGAATTAAAAATAAAATCAAAAAAATTTAAACAAGAACTCACGGCAAAAGCTTTGCCGCATTTTGTAGGGTTAAATCTATTTGAAAATATAAAATATCACCAGTTTGAGCAGTCCCCAATGAATAACCACATAATATTATTAATAAAAGCAGTCATGGAAAAATATATTAAATTAAGACTCCATTATATAACCAAGAATGCAACTCCCATCTTATCTAAACGTCAAGTGCTCCACAAATACCTCCACTTCACCGGTCAGTAACTAAATTCATAGATCTTTTTTTTGGAACATTTTATGTGTCGTTTGATTTGTAATTGTTTTCAAAATATTTTTATTAATTAAATAATGTTTTGTTGGATTCATATCGTTTTTATTTACTTTATTTCCAAAACCTTTATCATAAAGGAGAATGACCAACAATGTATGAAGCTTGGTCCAAATGTCCACCACTAACGAGACCTATGTAATAAAATAGTCTACTAAATACTGAGTCATTATTACCAGACCGTAACCAAAATTATGCTGTCTGAAAAAAGTTATGACTGAGTGAAAAGTCATGTTTTTTTACCTATTTATGCGAAACATATCGTTAATACCATTCTGTCCATATCACATTTTGGACTAATCTACTTAAACTCAAACTCAAAGCATTTATTTCAATTAAACCCTTTACAGGCACTTTTGAATTGTCAAAGAGTCAGTCAATTATCCAGAAAGTTGAAGCTAGTTGCCCATTCCAAAACGTAGATCTCTATGGAGATGAACGGGCAAGAAACTCCAAGGACACTTTTTTAAATATAGAAATTACAAAATCCTGGGTACATTACTCTTGTTGATTCTATAAGTGAGACGATGTAAAAAAATATAAAAATTGGGGTGGGGTTGGGCGGGTGGTTATCCAGAAACTGTTCAAGTAACTGATAATTCCTTCTTCGTAACAATGAATGATTGCAACAAACACAGTTTCTTCTTTCTACTTGCATTATCACAAAAAATCAACCAGCAAAAACAGAAAGCGAAAGGGATAAAAAATAGTGACATCTCCAACTTGCACGGGGTTATCGATGAATTATCATTAGAGGCGCAGAAAGAGTTGATTTGATTTAAGTAAATAAATTGTGAATTAAAACAAAATTAAACTATTATTATTTTTCATATAGTCGTAACTTTTTACTGACAGCTTATTTTTTTTTTGTCTCATACCGAAAGTTACTCTCTGTTTAGTGGACTATAAGTGAACATAAGTCTCGTTAGTGGTGGATATTTGGACCACTTTTGTTCATTCTTCTTTATCGTTATATTTATCGATAACTCTTCGATTTAATCAAGCACTATGTCGTATCCGCCCCCAAGTCCCGACAACACACAATGATAATTGTTTTAGTGTGAGTAAATTATACGGAAAAAGTACGCTGTGGTTTAAAGAATAAGGTTTTTATTTAAATGACTGAGTTATCGATTGCGCGTGTGTGCACTTGTTCGTAGTATTGTTTTGACAGAACTGTGTGTGCAATATTAGCGATAAGGAGGGGCAATAGTGGCTTCACCGGTTTTCTATACATTTTGAACTCCATGCCATATCTCCTTCTTTATTATATCTATGGTAATTTCTGTTTTGTTCAAATGGCTATCATAAATAATATTAATAGCGAACTAGACTCGCTAAACATAGGTAACTCTTTTATCTGTAGTCCAAAGGACTGCTTAAAGTTTGTTAACAATACCGATAGGAACTTAAATTTTATACAATTAAATATACGTAGTATAAACAAAAATTTTGATCAACTGCAAGTTCTGCTTCAGTTAACAAAAATCTCATTTGATGTCATAATCTTGACCGAATGCTGGCTCAGTAAGGTTAGTAATTTGCCTGTTTTGCAGGGTTTTCAATCTTATTTCAAGGAAACAAATTTCAACCAGAATGATGGAATAGTCATGTAGTCAGTCAGGAACCTAGCTTTTTGTGTGGCAATTGTCTGGTTTGTCAAATAGATAAAAAAATAGCCATTTTTGTTGTTTATCGCTCTCCATCATATAAGAGCTTCGGCTCTCCGATTGTACAGCAGTTTGTGCGGAGGTTGATTGTTACTAACACTAGGCAATAAGTTATTTTTTGTATGTTACTAACACCATATGGATAATTGTGTCCGAAATAAAGCGATTCTATATAACTCTAAGGACAGTTTTGATAAGTTTTTAGAAAGTTTAAATATGTTTACAGCAAACTTTCCTCGTGGCAGAACATCGCCCTCATTGGCGACTTAAATATAGATATAAAACAGAATAGTAGTAATGACCGAAGTGTTGACTATATGATACTTAACGCATCTCAAGGGCCCACCCAACCCATTTATTTCCTACGAGGCTTGAAAATTTTATTGATCATGCTTTCGTGAAAACTAACTTACCGATCACCACATTAGTTCTGGATTCTCATATAACGGATCATAAACCCCTCCTGCTTAGTATTGCTAACACTAATCCCAAACGTGAAACTGGTCACATTTCTACTTCCTTGAATTACGCTGCTGTTAATGGTGATGCGCGCGCTGGCACCAATATGAGTCACAAGTCCCGAGCGTCGCGCGCGGTAACCGACTCAAATATGAGTCGCCAGTATTATACCGGTAAGCTAGAGCTAGAAAACTTGGACTTTACAGGTGTTTATGTTATTGACGATCCTAACACCTCTATGATACTCATAACAATTATAACGTCTGTTATTGCAATCCATACGATGCAAACCATAATCCCGAGGAAAATAATAACTATTAAACCCTGGATTACCTCTGGACATTTGAAGTGTATTTTAAATCGAGACAAGTTGCACGCGAGATCCAACAAAGATCCTAATAATCTTATACTCAAAACCATGTATACGCGCAATCGTAATTTTTGTAATGCCCTACTACGGAAGCTTAAGATTGCCTACGAAAAAAAATAACTTGAAAAAGCTAAAAAAAATGCTAAAGCCCTTTGGAAAACAATTAAAGAAATTACTAACACAAGTAAAATTAAAACTAGTCCTGTTGAGCTTTTAAAAATATCTGACAACCCTAAATCATCCGTAAATGAAGTTTGCAAATTCTTCACTAATGTAGGAGAAAATATGGCCGCTAACATCATGTCTCAGTGCCGAATCTCCTCTTATCAGCCTAGCGGTGAAGTTCCAAATATCAGCGTCAACATCTCGCTCTCCCCTGGCAATTCCCTAGCGCTAATGGAGGTTGATGAAACTGAAGTGTAATCCTTAATTCTACAATTACGCAATAACTGTGCATTGGATTGGGATGGTGTATCGCCCTTAATATTGAAAATGTGCCGTTAGACACTTACACAACCTTTGACGCATATCTTCAATGGCTGTCTACAAAAGGGTGTCTTTCCTGATGCACTTAAAAGATCTATAATACATCCAATTCATAAGACGGGGAACAGAGGCTGTGTCAACAACTACAAACCCCTCTTGGTTCTGACAGCTCTTTCCAAGATACTTCGCCACCGTCGAAGGATTCTTAGCCACCGTCTGAATAATTTCTTGGACAAGTACCAGTTCATAGCCAATAATCAATATGGTTTTCGTGCTGGAGTCTCTACCGAAGTTGCAGTTGATTTGACGCAGTTGGTTGCTGGGAACCTGGATAATAAACTAAATGTCTTGGAATATTCCTAGACCTTTCAAAGGCATTCGACACAGTGTCTGTTCCCTTACTTTTCGCAAAATTGGAACAGCTTGGTATAAGAGGCATAGCTCTTCAAATCTTTAAGGATTATCTGACCAATCGAACCCAAATGACTAAAATAGGTAACCTCCTTAGTGATGAGGAACTCATCTCTCACGGAGTGCCACAGGGAAGCATCCTGGGTCCCATTTTATTCCAAATCTACGTAAATGGCTTGTGCAGAATGACCCTACCTATTACCAAAATCTTTACATATGCTGATGACACCGTTATTCTAGTTGATGGGTCAACGTAGGATAGCGTTAAAAATAGCGCAGAATCAGCACTTACTGTAGTAATGAAATGGCTCAACGCAAAATTATTATTATTGTTTTATATGGAATTTTACACTTTTTGTATGGAAAATATGAAAAATTATTACCTACGTGTTGAGTATAAGGGGTATAAGGGTTGCATAGAGGGGGTTGACCTTTTCATTACTTTTGTGATAGGACACCATTTTCGAGATATAAGCAAAAGAAAAAAAAAATACGGTACTGTTTTTGCGCCTGAAGTCGAGGTGTTGGTGTGAATTTTAGTTCATGACAACTAATAGTATTCCACACCATTTTTAATCGCGATTAATAATAGTCAGATTTAGTTAGACAATCAAAATTTAGGTGAAAAACATCAAATTCAGAATAGCAAAATTGTTGTGTGTTTCACTAAATTAAAATCTCAGACTCTCAGTGCCATCTTAGTGCTGTCAAACAAAATTTCTCCCAACCTGTCTTTTCACAAGGCTCTGCTGATAATTAGGCCAATCAAATTAGAACCAAAAAAGCGTTTTGAGGAATTAATTCCCAGGCAAGCTGGAAATCGTTTTAAAACCATAATTTGGTTCTAAATGCGTGTAATGGAGTTTGTCCAATCCCAGGAGGTGTGCATAACTTTTGGAAAATGTATTCCATTCAATATTAAAGATGGTCAAATTCTGCGTCGAATAAATAAATAAAATAAAATAAATAATTTTTTTATTCAATACCTTCCCATGTTGAGCCGTCGCGAGGAGACATGTCAAAAAAACGTCCCCATGTTAAGCCGTCTCCTCGCGACATAAATTCCCGCCATAATTTCGGCGGTGATTTTGTTTACAAAAAGTGTTTCTATCTTGACCAAACTTGCACAGAGTCTACAAGACGAAAAAAGAAAGCTATATTGTCCTTGTCAAGTACATTGAATGAATGACGACTCGTAATAGTGGCTATTTGTTCGGCCGCTCAGTCGACGCTGCGCGCGCACCACGCGAACATCGAAAGTCCGCCAAAAATTACATAAATAAAGTGAAAGTGCAGTGAAAGTGGGTGTAACCGTGTATAATATCATGCTTGGGTAGTTAATAAACAGTTTTAACTACCTATAAAGTGTAATTTATAAAGATGTCAACAGAAAATAGTGATTTTTGTGAAAATAGTGACCCGTTGCGGCGGCAAAGTGACATCCCGCGCCGGCCGGAACTTATTTCGAGATAATACTATTAGTAAATATGTGAATGATAGAAACTATCGCTATAACATATATTTATATGTATCGTATTATTGATATTAGGCATTTAATTTAAATATTATCGTATTATGCTTGCATAAAATTGAAATGAAAAATACCTACTCGGGCCGCCAAATTCGGTTGCTGTTAGGGCTCCTCGTTGGGCGTTTTTGTCAGTGATTCCCATAATGTTTTTGTAAGGCAGCATGCATTTTTATTGTACTTATCGATTTTTAAATATCTTCAAAATATAGAATGTTAATTTGTATTTTAAAAAAAGGATCCGAATGTAAACTGAGACCCTAAATTCAAGAGGTAGTTTTTTTACGGCCAAATTAAGGCATTTTTCAAGTGGTTGGGTTGGGTATACGATACATTCTAAATAAATATTTGTAGCAGCCGAAACTCCGTCTGTGATATGCATGTTAAAACCAAACAATAGATTAAAATAGTAACCCAAGCCACTAGGCGTTCAGTTACAAAGGAATTGAACAATGAATAGACCCTTACCCTTTGTTATCGCTCGGCGCGCACGGGCAAACAAATAAGTCACGATAATGTAAACATGTGTGATAAGAAAAAAATGTTTATGAAGGTGTGTTCTTTTTATTTATTAATGTGAAATGATATTATATTTATGAAGATAAAACAAATACTTTTTGAAATAATGGTTCTATTTTGTAATTAAACGACTTTAGTAAAAAAAAAACTAGATTCTAACTAGAATTGATATCTTATTAGAAAACAAAAGTGGACCTAATCTATACATAATCTGTTAGCTAATATAATAAAGATACCTAAAACATAACTTGAAGAGAGCTACCTATCGTAATTTTAGAGATATCGTCGTTTTAATCACCCGGGTCCCGTCGGGCCCGGGACCACCCACGTCGCGTTACAGACAGTCAAAATTTTGCAAAATGGCCGCCACAGTAGAAGGGGTATAAAGTAAGATAATGATTTTAAACGAACCAACGTTGATTGATTTTTTTGAACGTTTAACGTTAACGAAAAGAAAAGAAAGAAAAGAAAAAAGAAAAAAAAGAATTTACATTAATTGCAATTGAGGAAAAATTAATTCTAGATGTAAAGTAGACTTGCCTGAGCTAGGTTTATGAAAACCTGTGTATCAGGCCAGCATTTCACAAATTAACATTTAAAAAGAAGATACAATAATATTTTCAATGATTGTAAGAGTAATTAATTTGGTAAGTATGTTATTTTAAAACTAAATTATACATATTATATTAAGTTTAAATAAATAAACGAATAATATTAAAGTAAATGTAGCCATACTCTAAGTGTGTTCCACGGAACCCTAGGGTTCCGCGATACCTCTGTAGGAGTTCCTCAAGAATTTAGAAAAAAAAACAAAACACCTCTCTCTGGTCGAACGTTTTGACTCCGCGGCCGCGCGTAGGTATATTTATTTATTTATTTGTATTTGTATAAACATGTGTTACAATAGCTGATACAATATCTCATAAGTTTGGTATCAACATGTATACTTGTATACTTTTGAGCGCGCAGTCCCTTTGATAAAAGCCGCCTCTGAATTAGACGCTATAGTTGTCAACAAGCGACTTGCGACTCTTAACTTAAAAAAATAAAGTCGAGATCGTTTACAACGCAATTTTTATATTTCTCTTTTTATTTATGCTTTTTGTTTATCAAAGGCGCCGACTCGAGTATTTTCGAGAATATTCGAGATCGAGTCTAGGACTAAGTATAAAAGCGGCGATGGAGCGTCGCGCCTCGTCAGTCAGTTGACGATTAGCGTTCGGAGCGATAAGTTCCTACCTACCTACTTACAAGCTCGCTAGCGAGAAACTAGTGTTCATTGTTCTACTGCCTGCTGTATTCTGTTGTCTCAGTTTTATACATTTCTTCATTGTACTAAACTTAGTCTCTTATACGCAGTAACGATTGTGCATTATTTAGATCCCACCATCCTGACGTGTAACATTATAAATAAAGAAGAATGGAACGCTTAAAGGTGTTAAACGTGTTGCAACAACATCTTCTAATGACGCTGAATGTTCAAAAGCAGTACGCGCGTAGAATATAGCAATCACCGATCCAGACGATGATGCCACGACGTCAAGTTCGACGGTTTCAAAGACGAAAAAAAGGAAGTATGATGAATCATATATCAGTTTCGGATTTGTTGATTCCAACGGCTCACCTCTCTGCATGCTATGTAGTAAACTGCTTCCTAATAGTTCCATGGCACCTGACAAATTGCACCGACATTTAGAAACTATACACCCCGAGTCTAAAGACAAGAATAAAGAATTTTTTGTTCGTAAAAAGATCAGTTATTGGAAAGTCAAAATATGATGCATGTAACACAAACTATCAACGAAAAGGCCACGGAGGCATCATATTTAGTTAGCTTTCGCATTGCACAAGCAGGTGAAGCGCACACTATCGCTGAGAATTTAATAAAGCCATGTGTATTAGACATGACAAAATGTATGCTCGATGAAAAATCTGTAAAGCACTGTGCCGCTATCAAACGATACTGTTTTACGGCGAATCCATGATCTGGCAAGCTACGTCAAACAAGAACTAGTTACACGTCTACAAAAAACACAATTCGCCTTGCAAATGGACGAGTCAACTGATGTCGCTGGTTTGGCTATCTTGCTGGTTATCGTGAGATATCCATATGAAAGTTCTTTTGAAGAAGACATGCTTATGTGTTCACCGCTGCTCACAAGCACTACCGGGGAAGAAATTTTTAATAAAATAAATATATTTTTTGAAGAAAATAATCTCAGTTGGAACAATTGCATTGACATTTGTACAGATGAGGCCAAGGCGATGACAGGTAAAACAGCAGGAGCAGTGTCATGTAAAAAATAAAGCGCCTAATTGTATTCCAGCCATTGTATTCTGCATAGACAAGCACTTGCGATGAAGCAAATGCCGTTAAATCTAAAATTAGTTATGGATGAAGCGGTAAAAATAATTAATTTTATAAATCACGACCACTACAATCCCGATAGTTCTCAAGGAAGATTATGGCAGCAAACATAAAACACTGCTGCTCCATACAGAAGTGCGATGGCTGTCTCGGGGTAAAACTTTAACAAGGCTATTTGAACTTAGAGCCGAGTTACAAATGTTTCTTTCAGCATATACTTTTTTTTAATTTGAAGGACATCTTTATAATACGGACATCTTACAAAAACTGAACGAATTGAATTTATCATTGCAAGGTAAACAGACAATAGTGTTTCAGACCATATAACAAAATAACTGCCTTCAAAAGAAAATTAGATTTTTGGATTATTTGCGTTGGTAAGAAAGAAATAGAAAGCTTTACGTCACTCAGTGAGTTTGTTAGCGATAACGACTCAGAAATGTTTCAAGATGATGTGTTTGAAGAATTGGTCCAATATATCTCAGTTCGATGCGCGCATCTTTTGAAAAGTATTTTCCCGAAGAACAGAATACAAAAATGAAACTGAATTCATGGATTCATAATCCTTTTTTACCCAACTTGGAAAAGCCCGAAAGTATGTCAAACGAGATATATGAATCTCTTTTAGAAATGTCATCAGACACAAGTATGGAGTCACTCACTGTTCAAAACGACGCCTCTCAACGATTTTTGGTGCAGAATCCGTGATAAATATCCAATGCTTGGCAAAATGGCTCTGAATATTCTTCTCCCATTCCCAACAACATATTTGTGCAAAACAGGATTCTCAACCTATGCAGTCACGAAAACAAAATATCGCAATAGACTGGACGCCGAACCTGATATGAGACTTCAACTGTCTTCTATCAAACCTGATATCAACCAATTTATGAAAAATAAAAAACAGTTTCATACCTCCCATTAGTTAGATTTTTTCTTTTTTAATATCTTCTATTATTGTACTTGCCATGTGGTAAAGTAAGTAATAATTAGTAACTGTTACATTGTACTTTTATTATGCTTAATAATAAAGAATACACTTTTAAAAACTATTGTTTTATTGTAGGGTTCCATCAAGTATTTTGCTTCCCAAAAGGGTTCCGTCACCAAAAAAGTTTGAGAACCACTGAGGTAGAGAATAATATTATTAAGTTTATTTTAATATTTCTTCTTGTCCGTATAATTGAGTTTTGCCAAATATTCTTGTACTAGTAAATTACACCTATTAAAACATAAGCTATAAATCTTTAGCAGTCTATTGAACTGGTTATACAAGTAGGGTCCTAAGAATAAATAAAATCGTCTAGTGAAAGCATGTTTAGTCTGAGAGTTAGCACAAACCAAATATTTTCTTCTCTTATCTGTAGGTACTGGGTTAAAAAATACAGTGTGTTGAAATAAAACTACATTCAAAACAAATAATTGACGTACTGTTAGCACCTTGCATGCCATGTAAAGCTGGTTTGTAGGAAAACTGAATGGACGAAAAGTTTAATACTGCTCTTTGGGCGCGTTCTAGGTGCAGTAAAATTTATTTAGCGGCACCTCCCCAGGAAGTTATGCAGTAGGTAATAATAGATTGACAAAGCTAAATAAACCTGTCTAATTAATTTGAAGTCGGCTATGTTACGTAAATTCTTAAAAATATATATTAGTTTACGCACTCTGGTGCATGATAAATTCATAATATGTTTTTTTAGAACCAACCCGAATAACTACGACTACTGCTACATGTATTGATAATGTGTTTTGTTGCTGCGAATATTTAGATAAAGCTATAGTTAATTATCTCCCTTCTGATCACAGTGGTCAAACCATAACTTTTGAGTCCAACATTCCAATGCAAAAAGTGCAGATACAATACAGACCAATAACATCTGTTAAATTAAATAAATTTAATAGCACTTTAGTTTGTAAGTTAAGTAATCAGGACCTTACAATGAACAATGTTAATATTTTGTATAAAGAATTCTTTTCGTTAGTCCAAACCGAGTTCGATAATTCTTTTAAGAAGAACACTAAGATTATCAGCCCTAAGTTTTTATTTAGTGACTGGGCAACTAAAGGACTCAGGAAAAGTAGGGATAGACTTTTCGAGCTGTATGGCCTTAAGCCTTATAATAACACGGAAACTTTTAATAAATATGTTGCTACTTACTCTAGAACTTTTAAGAACACTTGTAAGGCAGCTAAAGCCTTATGCATTAGCAACAAGGTTAAATCAGCAGACAATAGAATACAGACTGTTTGGAAAATTATCAATCACAGAAATATTAAAAACAGGAGAAGTGGCAAGGGGGCGTGTCGCCGACCACGTGGAGTTGAGCTTTTCGCTCAGGTATTGAAAAAATGGCCGTCACCGCGAGTTAGTGTGTTGTCAACCGCGATCGTAAAAATAACGATTATGCCGTCTTGTTAAGTGGGTTCGTGCAAAAAGAGAAGCCAAAACAAAATGTTTAGAAGTCATGGCATCAGTTACCACAGGTAAATACAAGTATTTTACAATATTTGTCTTAAAAATCACGAAAAACAACAAGCCGTAAAATATATCTGAGTTGTACTACTTTATTTTTGTTTTCCTATATTATCCCGACAGTATTATTTTTGCATTAAATACATTGCTCTTTTACAACCACCTCAGTCTGTCACTGAGTGACTGAACAAGCAATGTAAATCTGACATAACGAAACCTCAATAAGCCGTAATGTCGCATGGTGCGTCCGCTGCTCCGGTTCGCCGTATTTGAGCGCGAGCTAGTGATGTGCTCGTGGAGGTCTGACAAAGTCTATCGACAAGAAAGTCGACTGCGAATTGTTATATTACAATTTCATTTAATTGATTTTTCTTCAATTTGTTAACTCTTGTAATTCGGTTGGAAGGCCGATGTGGTTCTATGCATTTTTACCCATTTATATTATTTTACAGCGTAATAGACAAATGCGTAACCAAATATCGTGAAGTAAGTTCAATAATGTTTAGTTTAGTAATCTATGGAATGTCCTTGGGTTTGAATTATGAGATGTAATGCCTTAGCCTCAAGTTACTTCGTCATTTGTTATGGTTATGGTATTTTACTGAAGTCTTCATAAATGCACCATTAGCTTCGTATGCATTATAATAATCAGCATCATTTAGTCATAATTATGTATTATGCCGCAGAATTTCTAAAGAGGGTTTGAAGCCATATTGATATAGCCATATTGAGCCATATTGTCATGCATGCTCTAAAATAAACAATTATTATAATATGAAAATTACTTTAAGGTTATTATTAAAGATTTGGCAATGGGTCAACATTCATGCTATTTATTTCTTATGCATGCGTGTGTGTTATTGTCACATAAACCCCTAGTTACTAAAGAAAGAAGGATTTAATTTCTTAAAAATACGGGTTTTTTAAGAGCCTGCAAACTTACAAGTTTATGATTAGCTTCGTATACCTATATAATTCAGTAAGTCACTAACAAATTGTAATTGTACCGTTTCAGTTTCCCAAAAGAAGCAAGTAAAAAATCAATGGATTGATGCCATAGGAAGGTCAGCTAACTGGTTCTCTACAAAAACGAGAATCTCTTTTTTGAACATTTTATGGCATCATAATCATATATAACTACGTGTCGTTTGATTTGTAATTGTTTTTAAAATATTTTTATTAATTAATTAAATAATGTTTTGTTGGTTTCATATCGTTTTTGTTTACTTTATTTCCAAAACCTTTGTAAATTTATCGATATATTTATCGATAACTCTTCGATTTAGTCAAGCACTCCCCCGAGTCCCGACAACACACAATGATAATTGTTTTAGTGTGAGGAATAATACGGAAAAAGTACGCTGTGTTTTAAATAATAAGGTTTATATTTAAATGACTGAGTTATCGATGGCGCGTGTGTGCACTTGTTCGTAGTATTGTTTTGACAGAACTGTGTGTGCAATATTAGCGTTATGGTGGGGCAATTGTGGCTTCATCGGTTTTCTATACATTTTGAACTCCACGCCATATCTCCTTCTTTATTAAATCTATGTTATCAATAATGAAACGAACAGGAACAAAAAGCATAATTCGGAGTACATCCTGAAGACGTCATGTGGTGGTCTCATTTGCGATACCAAAGAAGTTGCTCAAGAATTTGTAAATTTCTTTACCAGTATCCCACTTAAAACAACTGAAACCTTAAATTCCTCGCCCTCGCTCTCTTTTGATTTATTAAGGGCAAACGTTTCAACATACCCGATTGAATTTAACTTTAAGCATATTAACCCCTTAACAGTAATAAAAGCTTTTAAACAAATCAAGATCAAATTGACCGAAGATCTTTGGGGAATGTCCATTAAAATCTGTACCTCCATAATTGAGACCATAGCGCCTTACCTAGCCTTAATATTTAATTTGTGTGTGGATCAAGGAGTCTTCCCGGATTTAATGAAATACAGCAAGGTAATACCACTTCTCAAATCCGGGGACAGTAAAGACACCAATAATTATAGACCCGTATCCGTGTTGCCGGTTTTTAGCAAAGTGTTTGAAAAGGTAATGCTTAATCAAATGCTCAATCATTTTAACAAAAATGAAATCCTCCACGATCAACAGTATGGTTTCGCCAGAGGACGTTGTACCACTGACAAAGTGTTACCTTATTAAGACACATTTTTAACACGTGGGAAGAGGCCCAAGATGCAATAGGAATTTTTTGTGACCTCTCTAAGGCGTTTGATTGCGTCGATCACGAAACCTTACTTTTGAAACTTGAGCATTACGGACTTGGAAAACTTGCACTCAATTTAGTAAAATCTTATTTAAATGATAGACAACAGCAAGTTCAAATAAACGGTATCAATTCACTAGGTTTAAAAGTAAAAATGGATGTGCCACAAGGCTCGATATTGGGTCCATTCCTCTTTTTAGTGTATATTAATGATCTACTACATTTATTTAAAAATCAAACACAAATGGTGTTATTTGCTGACGATACTTCCTTAATTTTTAAGGTAGATAGACGTGCTACAAATTTTGACGACGTAAATAACGCCCTACTGCAGGTCCAAAATTGGTTCACTGCTAATAATTTAGTATTCAATGGAAAAAAAACTAAGTGCATAAAAGTTTCTTTACCAAATGTCAAAAGTAGTGATTTTGAGATAGTATTGAATCAAGAGAAACTAGAATTTGTCGATAAAACTGTTTTCCTGGGGATCACGCTCGACTCAAGGCTACAATGTGGTCCTCATTTAACATCTCTTGCAGGACGGCTAAGTTCAGCAGCATATGCTGTCAGAAAAATCCGTCAATTTACTGATGTAGATACCGCGAGGCTAGTCTATTTCAGTTATTTTCATAGTATCATGTCTTACGGTATTTTACTTTGGGGACGGGCTGCAGACATCGAGTCTATTTTTATTCTGCAGAAAAGAGCGATCAGAGCCATTTATTATTTCCGCAGGCGCGACTCTCTTAGGGAACTGTTTAAGGATATTAACATCATGACGGTACCTTGTCAATATATCTATGAAAACATCATGTACGTTAGAAAAAAATTACATCTTTTTAGTAAAAGAGGTGCTAGACATAATTATAGTACAAGAAATAGGGACCTATTAGTACAACCAGGTTTCAGACTGGCTAAGGTAGACTCATCTTTCATGGGGTACTGTTTAAAATGTTACAATAAAATTCCTCCCCACATACTTCAACTTAATGAGACGAAATTCAAATCTTGTATAAAACGCACACTATGTAGGCAGGCATATTATAAGTTGGGGGATTACATCTCTGATAAAAATGCTTGGCTCATTGCTGGTCCTGCTCCACAACTAATTGACATACACACTCATTAACATTTTGAAAATACTGTTGGAGCTGCTGAAGATTGTAAGACCTTGTATTGTATAAACTCAATTTCCTTTGTATTATATAATTGCATAGCACAGGTGTGAGTACTATGTACTAAAGAGTTCCTCCCGCCTTATCCGAAACAGGTACCTCCCGAAATAGCCGTGTCCGGTGAGGACCTGCGTCAGGCGGAAGGTGAGGACGCCGTGGCGCCTCTCCAGCCACTCCTCAAAGAGGGGACTTATCGCCGCAATAGTGGCGTGCCCAGCACTGGGTTGCGACAATCGCACTCTCCATGCCGCCATGAGATCCCGTCGGAGCTCTGTCCGCTGTGCCGCGATTTCTCGCGGCATCGGAGTCAAGCCCCGGCGTTTCGCCTCCTCGCGCCACTCCCAAATATGCGCGAGGACTTTTGCCTCCAGATCCCATGGCGGCAATCCGGCAAGGAGGCTCGCCGCCTCACCGGAGACCGTGCGGTATCCCCGGACCAGCCGGGTGGCCATGACCCTCTGGGACGCGTTCAACCTGCGGGCAGGCCGCCGCCTCAACGAACGCGCCCACATGTTATCACATCCTACTGCACAAATTTCCTTTAATCCGTCTATTATACTTACTACCTCATTAACATCAGTATCTAATAAGACAAAAGAATTTCGTGTTGCATAACTCTTAGTTTGGCTTTGCTATCGAGCCTAGCGGGAAGGCTCAGTTCGGCCGCCTACGCCGTCAGAAAAGTAAGACAATACACTGACGTTGATACAGCTCGGTTAGTCTATTTTAGTTATTTTCATAGAGTTATGTCCTACGGTATTCTGCTTTGGGGCAAAGCTGCAGATATTCAAACTATATTTGTCCTCCAAAAACGAGCTATCCGAGCAATTTACCAGCTAGGTGCCAGAGTTTCTCTGAGAGATTTTTTCAAAGATATTGGTATCCTCACAGTGGCATCACAATACATCTTCGCCAACATCTTATACAACGTGTAACGGAAAGGGTATATACATACCAAGGACACGGCTTCTTTGGATGATAACAAACGATATTGGAAGGGTTTTTAAAATCTATCTCTACATGTTCGGAAGTTATGATTTTTTTTAATACATTGATACCAGAAACCGAACTTTTCAAATTGAAATAAACACATCACTAGCACTAAGTCAGCTGATCGGTGTCAGCGAACTATTTGTAAGTAAAAATCAACCTCTTACTCCTGGTATTTCTGAATAAACGGTTCCGCATGTTTCTTTTTTTTACAAAATATTATTAGGTTACTGACTTTTCCTAAACTGAATAAGTTTGCGAACTAGCTACAATACAATTAATTTTATTGGTCTAGGTATCAAAATTTAACGAAATAATATTTGGATACATTACACACATGTTGTTTTTTTACGTAGTTGTCCTTTTGTTGAAGATTACTTTGTAGATCATTATTATCGACATAGTAATCTTCCACCCACCACCCACCTTACCATCGTACCTACAACACAGTAAATATCTAATTCAAAAACAATATTCCTGTAAATTTCCTAACTTTATTCCTAACCTTCCTTCCTTCCTTTATTCCTTTTATTTTAACAAAACCCCACTGCGACCAATTGGAATTGTGAGATATTACAATTACAGTCGCGGCTAAAATCACTTTTTTTACTACTAAAATAATGGCTATTTTCATCTGTGGGCTGTTTCAACCTATGGCTTTAATTTATAAAACACAGCTATGTCATTCGAAATGAGAACTTCTCTCAAACCGTCATGTTTCAATCTTCGCTTAGTGCTAACATAAACAATGCGGACAAGTTAAAAAGTATGTATTTGATCTTGTTTGAAATAGATAAACCTACCTATTCGCTGTTTACTCGTATGATTGTCAGCACAATACTTTAGGCAAATATGAACTTGAACTATTATGACTATGAGCCCTTATCATAATAATTTTTACACATACGATCCAGGAAATTCGATTCACCTTATTGAATCGATTTGCTTGAAGATTTAGTAACAATTTTTGTCCAACTGAACCCAAAAAATCATTTCTATTCATTTTTTCGCAACTTATGCTTCTCCTAGTACAAATAAAATCACAGAGGGTTCCGTTCATAATTTTTAAAATAAGTAAATTATAATTACGACGAAAATTATTATCAACAAGTTAATAGTTTTTTTTTTATTACAAAATAATAGCACGCAACGCATATTTTTTGTCTGTAGGACTAATCGAAAGAATTATCGGAAGTTTCACGGTCGGTGCTGTTTGAGTGTTACCTACATTGGTTTTATTGGTTTAAGCCAGTGAACGAAAATAAACTTCGTTCACTAGTTTGAGCACGTGTAGGTAGTTTTTAAACGAAGTCAATAAAAAATGTCGCAAAACGTACCTATCTAACTGTAGAAAGAAAGTAATAAAAGTACTAGGACCGCAAGAAAAACAGGAATTGTTATTGCCGAATTGAAAATCGTTTGCTCACAGAACCCTGATTACGTCGTTATGCACACACTAAGCATCATA
The DNA here is from genome assembly GCA_963853775.1 of Xanthia togata. NCBI lineage: Eukaryota > Metazoa > Arthropoda > Insecta > Lepidoptera > Noctuidae > Xanthia > Xanthia togata. The sequence goes on along the minus strand of OY970802.1, from coordinate 225,106 downwards.
ATGTGTGTAAACCTAATGGGTTAGGGTTTTAGGGTACGTGAACCAATTGCAGTCCGTGTAGTTTAAATTACTCCTGGTAAATAAAACTTTTAATTCAGACTTCTAACGAGATATCGCGGCCCCATAAAATTATTATGATCTTTAATGGATCGAAATGAATATTTTTCCGGAGTTGCAGGAATTTCCGGGGTTGCGGGAATGTTCTAACGAGATAACACGGCCCCAGAATGCAAGGGCAACTGAAGGAACAGGATGGTTTTTAGTCAGTAAGAGTCTAACACTTCCTTCCGCCTCAACCAGGGTGGGAGCTGAATCAAAAAAAAAATGCATTACGTAATTAGTCTGCTCTGGTGTGTTAGATTTACTTAAAAGTTTGACGGAGTTTAGTTGAAATTATTATTAGGATGTAAAATAATCTTGAATTCTTGATCAATATTTTTGAATAGTAGTGAACACTAATAGGACAGCTACCCCATAGGTATCTAAATTTAACGAAATAATATTTAGGTACCAGAATAGCAGGGAATAGGAGCTTTATTTAGCAAATTTTGGTAATGCTTTGCTCGTCAGTCGACGTCTTTTCCGCCGCGTCTCCGTCTGGTGCACTCGTTTCTATCCCTGTGACCGGTCGTAAATTATTAAAACTTCCTGAGGAATGAATTAGACGATGTCCTCACAGTGCTACCAGTGTTGAGTTATGTTAATCTTGTGATGGATAATAATTTAATTTTTCAAAACGACGCGACGCGACGGTGCCCCGGCACACTGCTCGAGATGTGATTTGCGCCATTATTTAGATGCGCGCTTTTCCCAGTGGGTTGAGCGTGGTAGTAGAAGCGTGGCTTGGCCTCCGCGAACCCCAGACCTAACCCCGTTAGACTTTTTTTTGTGGGGGTACAAGTGTACGTAGTGCAGTGTGATACAATGGACCTAATGAAAGTGCGGATTGAGGCCGCTTTCACGACCATAACACCAGACATGCTACGCAATGTTCAGGTGTCCATGAACAAGCGAGCGGCCTTGTGCAATACAATACCAAGGTCACCACATCTTTAAAAATGTAAGTCAATTTACTAAATTAAGCAAAGCTTTAAGATTTTACTGTTTACTCGGTAATAAGTAATAATAAGAGATGAAACTATGTAGTTAACCTACCTAAACTTTGTTTCGATTTTTTACGTAAGTTTTGTTACCTGTTTTTACGTGCACCCAATTTCTGGCTTGATATTAACGAGTAAACTGTAAATCAATAATTACGCGTTAATTTTTACATCACGGTAAAGTAGGTATGGTTTATTGCGCGCGCGCGCCATTTTCTTGGAAGCGCGGCGGCGACATGTTTTATTTTGTCAGTTCACGCCGACAAAGAACACCGCCTGCGGTAGGCTACTACGGTACTAGGCGCGCAGAATTACGGAAGAGATTTATCCTGATATTGGCAAGTAACGTGGAAAGTTATTGACCTACGTAGTGCGGTGACACGTTTGTTATGATTTGAATTTAAAAAACATATGAAACCGAAAATTTGGTATCAATTCTTAGAGTACATTATTTTGAGTTGAAACTATGTATAGTGATTCTATACCAGCTGTTATCTTTAGTGCTTAAGGATAGCTATAGGGTTTCTGTTACACCCTGTATATTTGGCAGAATATACACTTATACACTAATATTCACAATGTTAACACTAGAAGTAAGGATAAACTACGTGCTCCCTTTCACCGGCTTCATAAGGTTCATAACCACAGAAATATTAAAAACAGGAGAAGTGGCAAGGGGGCGTGTCGCCGACCACGTGGAGTTGACCTTTTCGCTCAGCTATTGAAAAAATGGCCGTCACCGCGAGTTAGTGTGTTGTCAACCGTGATCGTAAAAAAAACGATTATGCCGTCTTGTTAAGTGGGTTCGTGCAAAAATAGAAGCCAAAACAAAATTTTTAGAAGTCATGGCATCAGTTACCACAGGTAAATACAAGTATTTTACAATATTTGTCTTAAAAATCACGAAAAACAACAAGCCGTAAAATATATCTGAGTTGTACTACTTTATTTTTGTTTTCCTATATTATCCCGACAGTATTATTTTTGCATTAAATACATTGCTCTTTTACAACCACCTCAGTCTGTCACTGAGTGACTGAACAAGCAATGTAAATCTGACATAACGAAACCTCATTAAGCCGTAATGTCGCATGGTGCGTCCGCTGCTCCGGTCCGCCGTATTTGAGCGCGAGCTAGTGATGTGCTCGTGGAGGTCTGACAAAGTCTATCGACAAGAAAGTCGACTGCGAATTATTGTTATATTACAATTTCATTTGACATGACAAAATGTATGCTCGATGAAAAATCTGCAAAGCATCTTTCTACTGTGCCGCTATCAAACGATACTGTTTCACGGCGAATCCATGATCTGGCAAGCTACGTCAAACAAGAACTAGTTACACGTCTACAAAAAACACGATTCGCCTTGCAAATGGACGAGTCAACTGATGTCGCTGGTTTGGCTATCTTGCTGGTTATCGTGAGATATCCATATGAAAGTTCTTTTGAAGAAGACATGCTTATGTGTTCACCGCTGCTCACAAACACTACCGGGGAAGAAATTTTTAATAAAATAAATATATTTTTTGAAGAAAATAATCTCAGTTGGAACAATTGCATTGACATTTGTACAGATGGGGCCAAGGCGATGACAGGTAAAACAGCAGGAGCAGTGTCACGTAAAAAATAAAGCGCCTAATTGTAGTTCCAGCCATTGTATTCTGCATAGACAAGCACTTGCGATGAAGCAAATGCCGTTAAATCTAAAATTAGTTATGGATGAAGCGGTAAAAATAATTAATTTTATCAAATCACTATTACTATTAAAGGCATACATACTATTATATCAACGACTACTTAAATGATAAGAATAGTTGGTCGCTGTGATTAACTCAAGACAATGTTTAAATGTTCTTTCTCCAGAATTAGTTTACCTACTGACAGGTTATATGAGTTTGTATTAAAGTTTATAATTTTACTTTTTATGTCAATTTATTTTAATTTAATTTTTATTTATTGTTGACATAATCTACTCATTACAATGTTTTTTTTTAATGAGTTGTATTGCAATATGTGGTTAACTAGCGACCTCGACAATTATTTATTTTACCTCTATGGTCCTAGTTTATCAATTATAACTTCTAGTTACAGCTCTATGTAAGCGGGCACGCCCTTTAAGCCTGGAGGCTTTATTTTCTTTTTTTAGATATTGTTTACGTTTAGTTATTTTTATTTCTGCTTGAGTATAGTTCTCGATGTTTTTGGTTGGTATATTGGCGTGTGCTAGCTGGCATATGGCTATTAATTTATAATTGAAATTGTGTTTTGCGTAATGTAATTATCATATAAATTATTGTATAGAATCATTTTTTTTTCCTAACTGAACAGACAGCTGTGCTGCTGGGGAGTTTGTTTCGTCACTTCTTCTTCCCAGCAAAAGCACTAGGAAGTGGTGAAGGGTGGGCGTTTTGGGGGACTGTCTTATGTAATTTTGACGTTCGAAAAGTGCTAATTCTCAGCCTAGTTTGAATAAATGACAAAAACATCTATTAGATAATATGGTTTTTCCTGCTAAGTTTTTCCCTACGTTAATGAAGAAGTTGTTGGCTTTATTTGCTGCTTCGATTGGGTTTAGCTCAGAAAATAAAAGATAAAGCGCAGGTTCAGGATTTTTTGATCCAATCGTATTAGTTTTTATGAATTTCCATATAAGTTTACTGTTTTTTCCTGCTTTCTGTAGTTGACTTTTATCATATTGGTTTTTTAGCTTTTTCAACAGATTATTACAATAGTTTCAGTATCGTTTGTAAGTAATTGAAAGTATTTCATTATCCGGTGCACATTTTGATTTTTGGTGAAGTTTATCTCTATGCCTGATACAGCGAACAATTCCGGGCGTAACCCAAGGTTTAATGTTACTATACCTTCTTGGTATTACTTTAGTAATAGTACATTACTGTCGCGGTCTATAATGACTACTTTGCTGGTCGCGCTGATGATGGCCGACAGCGCAGCGTAGCGCAGCTCCAGGCCGACACAGCGTGGTCAGCGTGCAGCACTTGATGACGAGCTGAGATAAAGGCCGAGGCCGTAGGTCGAGACCTTTACAGCGAGGACAGCAAGGGCTGCAATGATGGCCAAGCTGGAAGGCCTAGAGCGTAGCTAGGCTAGCTCGAGGCAATCATAGCGTGACCAGCGAAGCAGTCATAGTGGGCCAAGGCTTGTATAGTGCTTTACTCAAAAATGTAAGTACCTAATCTAAATAAAACCAGCAAGTAATTTCAATAAAATATATATTAATTAACTAGAAATTTAATTAAAATGACAATTATGAAAAGTACAGTTACCTACTAAAATTCAACACCGACTTTCTTGTACCTATTTTTTTTTTTTTTGTACTGCTTTGTTTTTTTTTTGACAATGGTAGTTGGAACTATACAGCCAAATATGGAATAAAATATTTTTGTACCTATCTATATAAATACAAACAGCTGTGTTTTAAATAAAATCTTTTTGCATTTCATTTTTTAAAACGTCGAAACGTCAAAATAGCGGCAATGTTTTGCCGGCCTGTTAGAGCGACCAGCAAAACTTTGCCGGCCGCTCCTTGAAACAGAACGGCAAGGTCGACTTTGCTCAAATAAGGTTGTCAAAATAATGACCACATTACATGCATTATATAATTGCATTGCATCTAAGGTGAGCACTGTTTACCCTTTAAATCTACCATTTACTGAGTACGTCTTTCATTGACTTGAATGTGCCCTGGCGGCTGTGAGTATATCATGCTCACTCAAATGTCTCGCTGGTGGTGGCGTGTGTGTTGGATCATTAAGTTCATTTATGAGTAAATGTATTTTTCACCTCAGCACCAAGCAAACAAGCAGGTTTTGCTGTCAAAGTCAAAGTCAAATAATTTATTTCAATTAGGCACAAAAAAGGCACATACACTCGAGAGCAATGAATCCGGGTCACTTAAAGAATGTTAAAAATCTCGGAAACTAAAAATGATAGGTTAATGCAATAAATTGTATTTAATGGACAATGTAATACTCCTTAAATGAAAGTAAAAAAAATATGAGTCACCATACATTTTATTAACACAAAATTACATAAAGAAAAAAACTGCTGATCTCTCCTTAAAACAAAAATAGGAAACATGAAATTTTTGAACTTTATTACGATTTTCTTGAATTTTAATACTTCGTATTGCCTCCTCGTGCTTCCATTACTGCGTTTACGCGGTTTGGCATGCTGTACACCAAGTTCCTTATACGATTTTGGGGAATATTCTCCCATTCCTCTGTGAGAGCAATTTTGAGCTCACGAAGCGTGATTGGGGGAGGGAACCCCGAAAATTTCGTAGTTTTACGCATCTGCCTAGCTCGTCCCAAGCATGCTCGATCGGGTTGATATCCGGGCTGCGCGCTGGCCACTCCATACGAGTAATGTTCATCTCTTGAAGGTAGTCATTCACAATCCTACCTGTATGAGGTCGGGCATTGTCATGCATAAATATAGCATCCTCACCTAAATTGACCATAAATGGACCAACGTGATCATTGAGGATTTCTTCCACATATCTTTCGCTAGTTAAAGAGCCGTTTTCTATGATCACCAGCTCTGTGCGACTTTCAGAAGAAATTCCGGCCCACACAAGTACAGACCCACCACCGTAGGCTACTTTTTCTTCGATGCATGCTTGCTTGAATCTTTCCCCTGGTCTTCGATACACTCTGTGTCTTCCATCGTGCTTGTAGAGCATAAATTTTGATTCGTCGGAGAACATAACTTTTGACCAATCTTCAATACTCCAATTTACGTGGCTCTGGGCATATCTTAGTCTTGAAATACGATGCCCACGCTCCAGTTTAGGGCCGTTTGCAGGTCTAAGGGGTTTTAAGTTAGATTCAGCAAGCCGACGTCTTAATGTCCATGCACTTGGGTTACTTCCTCCGAGGCGTCGAAACTGATTTGTGAGTTCAGTTCCTGTAAGAAAGCGATTTCGAAGCATGGTTTTCACCAAGTATCGGTCTTCTCGTGCTGTGGTACACCTGGTTCTGCCCGTTCCTGCTCTGCGTAGGTTAGAACCAGTTTCTTCGTAACGTCGGAGAACTCTTTGTACTGTTGACAGCGACACACCGACAGTCCTGGCTGTATCGCGCTGACTCCGGCCGGTTTCCAGCATTGTAAGTATTCTGGTGCATTCTTCAGGCGTAAGCGACATAATTTCAGCTTGAATAATGAATATAGAGCACTATCAACATGGTTTATGTACCCACATAAATGACAGATTACAAACAAAAGCAAAACCAAATGCTGTAATTTCGTAGTTCCATCTTCGAAAGTGGCCCTTTTTCAAATTTGATTTTTTTATGATATAACTTTAAAATAACTAAGAAGTTTTAATACCTTCATTTAAGGAGTATTACATGTCATTGTCTATTAAATACAATTTATTGCATTAACCTAGCATTTTTAGTTTCCGAGATTTTTAGGATTCTTTAAGTGACCCGGATTCATTGCTCTCGAGTGTATGAACGTCAACATTTACAAAAAAAAAAAAATATAATAATTGATTCTAGTCGCCCATTCCAAAAGGTCGTTTTCGTATGGAGAAGAATGGGCAAGAAACTCCACCGTTACTCTTTTCGGTCAAAAAACAGTGAGCAAAATTCGATTTTACTGCGAGCGTGAAACAAAGTAACTTTTTAATTATTTTTTTTAAATGCCGAGATCAGTGTTGGGTCTACTCACAAAATTCTAAAGATTTGAATTTCAATTAGTTTTGTCACTTTCACTTCGATACGAAAAAAGGAAGAGAGAAATAAGTCGATTCGAAGTTCGATTTCAAAATTCCATACCTACCTACTAGGCCCAAAAAAGAAACAAACAATAAAACGTTCGGATATAGGTTCAAACTCAAACTCAAACTCAACTTAAAATTGCAAATCATCTGTTAAGGTTTTATTTAAATTCCATTTTATTAAATTTTTGGAACGAAGTTTTTAAGCGGCTTGCGGTAAGAGTGCAGTAGCAGAAATCGTCACGCGAAAAGGCGCTTGCGACTGTCTTCTTCTAATTCAAAAAGAAAGAAAGACGGAGAGAGTCCTCATTTAACATCTCTTGCAGGACGGCTAAGTTCAGCAGCATATGCTGTCAGAAAAATCCGTCAATTTACTGATGTAGATACCGCGAGGCTAGTCTATTTCAGTTATTTTCATAGTATCATGTCTTACGGTATTTTACTTTGGGGACGGGCTGCAGACATCGAGTCTATTTTTATTCTGCAGAAATGAGCGATCAGAGCCATTTATTATCTCCGCAGGCGCGACTCTCTTAGGGAACTGTTTAAGGATATTAACATCATGACGGTATCTTGTCAATATATCTATGAAAACATCATGTACGTAAGAAAAATTATACAGCTTTTTAGTAAAAGAGGTGATAGACATAATTATAGTACAAGAAATAGGGACCTATTAGTTCAACCAGATTTCAGACTGGCTAAGGTAGACTCATCTTTCATGGGGCACTGTTTAAAATGTTACAATAAAATTCCTCCCCACATTATTTCAACATAATGAGACGAAATTCAAATCTTGTATCAAAAGGCACACTATGTAGGCAGGCATATTATAAGTTGGGGGATTACATCACTGATAAAAATGCTTGGCTCATTGCTGGTCCTGCTCCAAAACTAATTGACATACACACTGATTAACATTTTGAAAATACTGTTGGAGCTGCTGAAGATTGTAAGACCATCTTTGTATTGTATAAACTCAATTTCCTTTGTATTATATAATTGCATAGCACAGGTGTGAGTACTATGTACTAAAGAGCTACCATTTACCGGGTAATATGTAGTATTTCATTGACTTGAATGTGCCCTGGCGGCTGTGAGTATGTCATGCTCACTCAAATGTCTCGCTGATGGTGGCGCGTGTGTTGGATCATTTAGCTCCCTTCAAAATGGTTGAGCTGAATGGTGCTGATCCATGCGTCATGTTCGTGAACGGGCGCCGTCAGTTGGGACTGGTCATCTCTTACCTGCCATGGCTCATTTTAATTTATTTTAAGTTTTTGAATGATTCTTTATTTTTTCTTTTTATTACGGACGCTTTTACGAACGTGCACGTCTTTCTACATTGTTCTCACATGCATAATTTCAAAATGAATGATGTAACCAATATTTTGTATCAATTTTTTTTATTTAAAAGAGTGTCCGTGGAGTTTCTTGCCCGTTCTTCTCCATAGGTACCTACTACACTTTGGAATGGGCAACTAGCTTCATATTTTTTTGACTGACCGACCCCTTGACAATTTAAAAGTGCATGTAATTGGTTTAATTGAAATAAATGCTTTGAGTTGAGTTTGAGTTTGAGAGATAGTAAGTGTGAATTTGGTCGAAATGAAAATCTAAGATGGCGGTTGCGAAAATTTTCAAATTTTTCATAATGGGTGTCGTTTTCATAGTTTTCAAGGGTGCCAAAGCCGATCGTGAGGTCAAAATGTAAATCCAAGATGGCGGCTGCGAAAATTTTCAAATTTTTCTTCATGGGTATCGTTTCTATGGTTTTCAAGGTTGCTAAAGCCGATAGTGAAGTCAAAATGTAAATCCAAGATGGCTGCTGCGAAAATTTTCAAATTTTTCTTCATGGGTATCGTTTCTATGGTTTTCAAGGTTGCTAAAGCCGATAGTGAAATCAAAATGTAAATCCAAGATGGCGGCTGCGAAAATTTTCACATTTTTCGTCATGGGTGTCGTTTTCATAGTTTTCGAGGGTGATAAAGTCGATAGTGAGGTCAAAATATAAATCCAAGATGGTGGCAGCAAAATACGAGGTGATGAAGATTATGTAAAAAAAAACCTTGTCCGATCCGAAAATGGGCATATGGTACTGCAACATATAGTAAAAAAGTTATTGGTATTTTAAATTCACATTTTTAGTTCCAAAATTACCCCAAATCCATAAAAAAATTGCAAAACTCATAACTTATGACTTTTAGACACCCGACGGCCGCCACCCGCACCAAATGTAAAATTCGGTCAAATTCACCATTGAACCGGACTCCTTTAAAGATTTACCTTTGACCATGTTTAAAAAAAAGGTAACGCAATGGTTAAAAGAAAAATGCTTTTACAATCTCAATGAATACATGTCTGATTGAGGAGAAGGAAACTGAAGTAAATATTGGTGTAAACCTGTAATTAATTAATGTTAAAATTTCAGTTTAATTATAATAGTTATGATTTACAATATTATTTATTTAATCTTATTCTGACATTACTTACATAATTATAAACGTTATCTCTTGAACTGACATACATATTATGTGTAACTTTGACATCAATTAATCTATGAAAATTTTAATGCATGCATCTTGTTTGTAGTTGCTGTATTAGAAAAAAAAATTAATACTGTGTAGGACACAATTAAATATTTGCACACCATAAGTAATGGTAGAATGTAAAAGGGCCATTATAGTTTTAAGATCATACAGTGTAAACCTACATTCTCGCAAATAAATTTGATTTGATTTGATTTTGAAAAAAAATGTGGGGATTTTTTTTTTCCTGAAAATTTCCACATAAATATGCTAACAGTACGATACCTTACAACACCCTCACGGATCGGATACGTTTTTTTTTTACATGTTGTATGTTCTCGCTGCTGAGGTGAAAAGTTGTATGTGTTACACGAGAGCAAAGTTATTTGCATCTCGTGTCTTTGAATCCCTCGCAGCAAAAAACGACTTTGCTCTCTTGTTGCACAAATAACTATTTCCTTATAGTAGATTGTAACAAATCAACAAAATATTGTTGAGAAACATTTGGATCATGTGAATTGTAAACGGGGTCAAAATTAATACTGCGTAAGTCAGTTTCAAGACTCGTCATATTGAGTTTAGTATAGGTGCGCATGCATTTTTTTCTAGGTGAAGATATTTGCAATGTTAGTACAACAGCTTGATGATCGGTGAGTGACGAATTAGTAACCAATGTTTTGTATGGACTTTTTGATTTTATAAGGATATGGTCTAGATAAGAGCCGCTCTGATGGGTTGGGTGATAATGGGCGGGTAAAAGTCCATGAAATGAGCCAATATTCAGGTAATTATGTGCATGAGTATCGATTTTTTCGGCAGCAATGTTTATGTTGATATCACCTACCAGTATGATATTTTTAAACGATGATAATATTTATAAATTACTGTTAAGGGAATCTAAAAACCCATCAATACTTTGGGATGGAGGCCTATAAACAGCAATAGTTACTGTATCGGGGATAATTTTAATTACCAAGCAGTTGCAGTGTAGGAAGTGGGGTTCATCTACTAATGTTCTTAAATTATTTTTAATATACATAAACTACTATGCCATCATTCTGGTTGAACGTTCTATAGCTTTTGTGAAGAGTAAAGCCATCGAGAGATGGTATATTTTCCGTTTGTTTGGATAACCAACATTCTGTTAAGACGATTATGTCGCAGCTTATGTCAAGACTTTGTAACAGAACTTTGAACCCGTTAAAATTTCGGGTTACGCTGCGTATATTTTGTGTAAGTAAAGTCAATGTATTATTGTTGAGGAATGTATTATTACTACTCTATGGTTGTGTTGCTTAGCAATACTTTACTGTTGATAGAAATGTATTATTCTTATTCAATATATTTTCATATCTCATATTAACTTATTAACTGTTTTCTTATATCCTGACCTCTTAACTTTAACATGGTAGCAGAGCGTGGTTGCGTTGAAAATTGCGCAGAGATTTAAAGTTGAGAGGGTAGCTACAAAAGTTTTTTTTAGTTTTTTCTTAGTAGGAAAGAATAAGTAAGAAAATAAAATTATTCTAGCAGAAAGTGTACCTAGACAAATCCATCGAAAATGGATAAGGCTATAGCTGAAGCCTCAAAGGTACAAATAGTGCACCTAAACGGAAAAAACTACAAGCATTGGAGATATAGGATTGAAACGGTGTGCAGAGCCATTCCCGGAGCTCAACAAATTTTAGAAGGAAAAATAATGAAGCCCGGAGAATTAACAAAGACTGCTGATGCTGCTGCTAAAGGAAAATATGTGAGCGATTTACAACAATTTATAAAGATTGATTGTATAGTATTGACTCTGATGACAACGAATATGACAGACGAGTTACTGGAGCACAAAAGCGCAAAAGAGGTATGGGAGGAACTAGAACGCCTATACAGTGGGAGTAGCGATGACAAAAGTTATGATCTCTGTCTGAAATTCTTTGATTATAAAAAAGATCCTGAACATGACATAAGGAAGCACATATCTGCGTTGAAAAATATTTGGCACGAGCTGAATAGCCAAATCGAAGCAAATCTGCCTGAGATTTGTAAGATACTTGGAACTTTACCACAAGATTATTTTGCTTTTAAGTCAAGTTGGCTTTTAATAACAAAAAAGGATCGGACAGTGGAGAATCTGACGTCGCAACTGAGCGCTTATGAAAAAGCATTGACTACTAGAGTAGAAACGGATAATACCGAGGAAGTATTAGCCGTGAAGACACAAAAGAAGAAGAAGAATACAGTTTTCAAATGTAATTATTGTGGAGAAACTGGGCATGTTATGCGAAAATGCCAAAATTGGATAAAAGATGGTAGACCGCCAAAGCCGTCAAACGCTAGACAAAACCCGAATGTGGCTGTAAACATGACTGTGTTAGCTATAGAGGATGGATTGCCAATAAATAAAGTCAACTGGTACGTTGATAACGGATCAACAAGCCATGTTACTAACAGAGGTGACTTCTTCGAGAGCTTCAAGCATTTCAAAGGAACACAAACGGTGACTGCGGCGAACGGAGAAACGATTGAAGCCATTGGAATAGGCAACATTAGAGCTGAAGCCATCGTTAATGGAAAAGTTGAGCAAATACTTTTGAAAGACGTTTGGTATGTCCCAAAGATTAAAAGAAATTTATTCTCAGTGCTGTCTGTGCATGATAACTTGATCACAAGTACGTTCGAGTCTAAACCTAAGCAATGTGTGGTTAAAGTAAATGGAGAAGCAAAAGTAATTGGAACTAGAACGATTAAAGGGGGATTATTCAAGCTGGAGCTGAAATGTATCGCGCCCAAAAATCAGAAAGTCAATCAACTACTGACAAACCCTTTACAAGTATACCATGAAAGGCTAGTACATCAGAACAAAAGACATGTTCGTCAGGTGATCGAAAAAGAACTAGGATTAAAAATGGAGAACAACCAATCCGACATTTGTGAAGGTTGTGTCTATGGAAAGGCGCACAGGCATTCATTTGGAACAAGGGTTAGAGCCACTAAACCTGGAGAACTAATCCATACAGATTTATGCGGACCATTTCCATATTCGATTTCGAATTTTCGATATTACATTCTGTTCAAGGACGACTTCACACGATATCATCACATCTACTTTCTTCGACAAAAGTCTGAAGCAGCTTCAAAGCTAAAGATCTTCTTAAATGAAGCTAAAGCAGCAGGACACGTAATTAAAGAAATGTTAAGTGACAACGGAGAAGAATTTGTTAGCGCAGAATTCAAAAATATCCTAACTGAAAACAGAATTAAGCAAAGATTCACAATGCCCTACACCCCAGAGCAAGCAGGCTGCGTAGAGTGTGAAAATCGGACGGTGGTGGAAGCCGCACGTGCCATCATGCATGCACATGATAAAATTCCTGATGACTTGTGGGCAGAGATAGTAAATGCGACAGTCTACGTGTTGAACGTGCCTATTAAGTCTCCACATGAGCTGTGGTACGGACAGAAGCCAGCGATCAAAAATCTTAGAATTCTAGGTTGCACCTGCTATGCCCATGTTCCTAAAGCTAATCGGAAGAAGCTGCAAAGGAAAGCTAAAAAGGGGATACTTATTGGTTATGAAGGAGATGAAGGCTATAGGATCTGGGACAAAGAAGCATTCAAATTAATTAGATCCAGAGACGTGACTTTCAAAGAGATACCATTACTGAGAAAATCAAAAGAGGATGTACCTAAACCGAAAGAGCTGACTCATGTTCTTCAGAGGAACTTCAATCATAATTTCTCAAGTCTCGAGAGTGAACATGAAATGAATGTTAATAGAGAGGTTGGAGAACGAAAGGCTTCAGATGATGAAATTGAAATAATTTCAAGACCTTCTTCATCAAGGGCACATTACGAAATGAGTGAAAAAATGGAAGATGATACGAATGAATCAGATTTCGAGTCCTTGCCTTCTGAAGAAGAAAACGAAAACCTAGCTGAAGGAAATGAAAGCGACAATTCTGACGAAAACGCAGAAAGAGAAGTAAATCGCATGGTTCTCAGAGATAGAGCAAACCTAAAGCCTACTTTAAGGTTTAATGATCATATTATGGCTCTGGAAGTCAACAATTTATACGAGCCCCAAACCTATAAGCAGGCAATATCATGTAAAGACAAAGAAAAGTGGACAAAGGCTATCGAAAGCGAAATAAACTCGTTAAGAGATAACGAAACATGAGAACTAGTCGAACTACCAAAAGGCCGAAAAGCCATCCCATGCAAGTGGATTTTCAAAATAAAGACCAACCCGGATGGCTCTATTGATAGATACAAGGCTCGGCTAGTGATAAAAGGATATTCGCAGAAGAAAGACATTGATTTCCATGAAAATTTTAGTCCAGTTGCCAGGAGCAGCACAATAAGGGCCGTCTTGAGCGTAGCTGCAAGAGAGAAACTGAAGCTATCACAGTTCGATGTGTCTACAGCCTTCCTTTATGGCACGTTAGACGAGGTTATGCTGACGAGAGGTATGTCTTCAAATTAAAGAAGAGTTTGTATGGTTTAAAACAAGCCCCACTTTGTTGGAACAGATGCATTACAGACTACATCGTAAAGGCAGGATTCAAGCAGAGTAATTCTGATCCATGTTTGTTTGTAAGAAGACAAGGAATGGATAAAATTATTCTGGCCCTGTATGTTGACGACGGTCTATTGGCATATACCAGCGAGATAATGGCTGATTGTTTCTTGAATGAATTGAAAGCACATTTCAAGGTAACAGTAAAACCCGCAAGCTACTTTCTAGGAATGGAGATAAAAAGGTACTCTAATGGTTCCATTTTGCTGCATCAGAAAGCTTATGTCACTCACTTGTTGGAGAGATTTGGCATGGACGAATGCAAACCAGTGACAACACCAATTTTAAAGGTAAACAATGCTCAGGTTGAGGAAGCAACTACGAAGACATTCCCCTACCGTGAAGCCGTTGGTGCTTTGTCCTATTTGATGACAAGCACAAGGCCAGATATTGCTTTTGCAATAAGCGTTGCGTCGCGAAATTTGGAAAAACCAACAAAAGAGAATATCCTGAACTTAAAAAGAATTATGCGATACCTAAAAGGAACTATGGACGAAGGTATACGTTACACGACAGATAATGTTCATAGTTTGGAATGTTATAGCGATGCAGATCACGGTGGTGATATGGATACTGCGCGATCTACATCAGGTATTCTCTGTTTTATACGCTGGAGGTGCTGTTTCCTGGTAGAGCAAACGGCAGAGCACCGTTGCAATATCCTCGACAGAGGCGGAAATTGTAGCAGCGAGTGAAACCACCAGAGAGACTATATGGCTACAAAAGATATTAAAAGATCTTACAGGTGCTAATTGCCCTGCGACCTTAGGTGTTGACAATGAAAGCGCAATAAAGCTGGCGAAAAAACCTGCAGAATTTCACCAGAAGACAAAACATATCAGGATAAGATCTTTCTTCGTCAGAGAATGCATACAAGATGGAAGCATGACAATCTGCCATGTTCCAGCAACCAGACAGATAGCTGACATGCTTACAAAACCATTATATGGGCCCAGACTTGAAATGCTAAAGAAGATGGCTGGCATTATCATCAACAGGGGGTGGATGTTGAGGAATGCATTATTACTACTCTATGGTTGTGTTGCTTAGCAATACTTTACTGTTGATAGAAATGTCATTCAGATTATTCTTATTCAATATATTTTCGTATCTCTTATTAACTGTTTTCTTATATCCTGACCTCTTAACTTTAACAATTATCCCCAGTATAGACTATATTTTTGCATTGCTCAACATTACAGATTTTAGCTTCAGACACGGAAAAACTATCTAGATCACAGATTAGTTGATTGGCCATAAACCAAATATATGTAGAAACTAACCTACTATCTATGTGCTTAAATAACAAAGTAGTCGACGGCGCGCGGCGCTCCTAGGCGCCTTCATAGTCAATTGAATTAATATAATTGTCTTCGGCGTATTTACGTGCTGGGCAATTTACATCACCTGTTGGATGATCATTTTTCCTCTTGAATCGCTTGCAGATCGCACATTGAGGCGGAGCACATTTATTAATGCATTCCTTGTAAGAATGTCATGTTTCGCCACAGAGGTTGCAAGTCAGGCTAGTTTCTCTGCAAAATTTGCCTGCGTGTCGGAACTGCTGCCAGTTGAAGCACCAGGTCACAATAGTGAAATCTCTCACTGGACAAGATGTCAAATTTATGAAAATATTTTATTCCAGTAGCTTCTCCGTGTCTTCATAAGTAAGTGGTTTTATCCAATTAGTTACTATTTTTTTACTGTCAGTTAATCGTTTATTGTATATATAGATATCTTTGTTTACTCGATTGTAAAGCTTAGCTGAGCGTTTGTCGTATTGAATACGGGCGAGCTTGGTTTTAGTTTTAGGAACTTCAACTATTACATCCTTTCTTCTTTTCAAGGTTAAGCTGGGATCAAAATTAAGAGTTTTATGTTATTTATTTGTTTGTTTGTTTTTTGTTTGTTTTGTTGTTTTATGTTTGTAAGAAGGACTCATGAGTAATATTCTGTAAATTGTCTGCAAAGTTTTGGACGTAGATGCAATCAAATACCTCTTTTTCAGTAAGGGAACGCCAATAATAGCAATCCTAGGACGTCGTTTGGATGGTTCTTCCACTTTAAGGCCCGAGGAAACTAGCTTCTGGAAACTTTTTAGTTTATCAATATCGCCTTTGTTATCCATCCTAATAATGACGCCTCCGTTTCTAATTTTCCTTAGACCGCAGACATGGAGTTTTAATTCCTCAGGCGAAATATTTATTTGTACCAACGACTTGGTGTCGTCACTGCTTGTCGTTTCTACGACTTCTTTGAACTGGCAAAGGGATTCCGCAACATTCTGGTGTACTTGAAGGTGCTGGATAGTAGTGTGCGCCTGGATGGACTTCTGCTTCAGGGATTAGTACAGCTCGGCCATCTGAGACGTCCCATGTGAGACTTTTCGACATACTCGTAGATTGGTGACACGGAATTTTTGTTCGCAATTCATTTTTCCATCCGCCACAATCGAGCAAACTTCGCTCAAAATTTTGTCAATGGATCCGAGCCATTTCTGAATCTTCAACGTAGAGACGACTTCAGTCGGTATTTCACTCTCCGTGGCTGCTGGCGGCGCTGGTGCTCTTGTCTGGTTTGGATCGGCAGGCGATGGCGTCGGTGGGGGACTTCGTCGTACCAATTGGCTGCGGCCAAAGGGGCTATCTCCTGGATTAGACATAATACTAACAGAAAACGCTGATTGTCCATAACACTATTTAGTTCATATTTCACAACGATGTTAGACACACTCAACACTTAATAAATCTGACTTCGCAAATTATTGCAATAACGTTATTCGTAATTATTGAAAACAATTTCGTTATAATCCACACAAAAAACACGTCTGCTTAGTCTCGCGAATATAACGCTTCCAATATGAATTGAATTGAATGAATATCTAAAACTTCAAATTCGGTGGTATAGTCGAAATCAAAGGTTAGAAACTGGGAACATTTCTCATTTAGGTGCAAACTTACTTTTTGCGACTTTTCAAGACCTGTACTGACCACATATCCTTCTAAGTTGCACATTTTCCATAAATATGGTGTGAGGCCTACATTTAACATATATAATCGTTACGGCTAAAAATATTTCAGTGTAAATTACTATCATCATCATGATCAGATTTGTTCCCTTTCACCGGCTTCATAAGGTTCATAACTCATTTGTTGGGCTTGGTATAACCTTTTATAACAAGCTACCCTCTTCTTTGCTAGATTTGCCTTTTAATGCGTTTAAAACTAAAGTAAAGTCTTGACTATTCTATCAATTTGTTGGACTATTCTATCAACGACTACTTAAATGATAAGAATGGTTGGTCGCTATGATTAACTCAAGACAATGTGTTCGAGTTTAAATCGAACACTCAGCGAAAATGCATAATTGCATCGAACGCAAGTATGCACATTCGCTCGTTCACCAAAATGTGGGCCAGTTCGCGTTCAGACCTCATTAGAGACACCACGTTCTCATAACCATTACCATTACCATTTTACCATATATTTTACCAATAAGTTAGTTATTTAGTTTACCTACCATTTATTTTACCATTTTTTACCATTTCTTGTAAACTCAGTGTTAATACAGTGATTTCCCCTGTAACTCGAGACTTTAACTTCTACAATATAAACCATATTATCCTATCAATACGAGAAAGGAGTGTTAGGTCACCATAGCGCCGAGCACAGCTTTCTACATGGTCCTTCGAGCATTTAATTACCAGTAATACCACGTGAAACAGTGCCACGCGAACCGGAAGATCGCTGCAATTTGCAGTACCTTTGATTGCAGAGACGGTCGGTTGGAGCATATAAGGTCAGATCAAACCATTTATTTATACTAACCATTACCAAATATTTTCAAATCAACTTCCATTATGGATTCCGATTCTCTGTTCATCAACCAAACGGAGCTCTATGAAATCCTGAATAAGTTTTTAATCAACATAAAGAAGGATGGATCCGAGAGGTAGACCATCGATAATAAATGGATAAGTTCGAGAATCAATGGCAATTCGAGAACGCTCTAAAATCACTGGACAGCCGATGGGGTGAGATCGACAAACTTCATTGGGAAATTGAAGGTGAGGATGGAGGTGACGATATTACGTACCAAATGGAATTCTGCAAGCACGAGGAACAGTACAGTGAGTTGACAAACGACATCAACAAAAAGATGTGGGCAGTGAAGCACCGTCAGAAGTCAGCTCCTAAGATGGACATCCCCGTGTTCAATGGAACTTACAACCAGTGGGTTCCGTTCAAAGACTTGTTTAGCGAAGCGATCGATAAAAACCCGTCGATGTCAAATGCGCAAAAAATGTAGTTTCTGAAGAGTAAGGTGAATGGAGAAGCAGAGCGTCTGATTCACCATTTACAGATTAGCTCTGACAATTATCAGGCATGTTGGGAGATTTTAAACCACAGGTATGGGAACAAGAAATTGATTTTCACGTCCCATATTAACATTTTGCTTGGACTTCCCAACATACAACAGCAATCACTGGCCACTATCAAGAAGCTGCATGACGTAACCAAGGAGACGTTACACGCTATTCAGAATCTGGGAGTGGATATATCAACTTGGGATCCACTTTTAGTACACCTATTAACGCAAAAACTGGATAGCGAGACCTTCGCAGAATACATAGAATCGGTCAAGAATCCTAGAGAGCTACCCGATCTGCAGGAGTTCCTGGAGTTCTTGGAGACGAAATTTACAGCACTTGAAGCGTCTCGTCGCAAGCAAGAACCAGCCAACCAAAACCAGAAGAAAAGTTTTCACCGAAATAATCATCAATCAGGCAACAAAGATAGTCAGAAGTCTATGAATGCATTACATGTGTCGCGGTCGATAACCTGTGCATTGTGCAATTCTGAACACGGATTGTGGCGTTGCCCTAATTTTTTGCAAATAACGCACGAGCAAAAAGTTAATAAAATTGAGCAATTAAATTACTGCCAAAACTGTCTATGCAGTCATAACAATAAACCGTGTCAATCGAACAAACGATGTCGGAAATGCTTAGCTACACATAACACTTTGCTTCATGAAGCATTGGCAAAACAAAGTCCAACTGCGTCAGCAGAAGAAAGTACCAGTAGTGTTGCAACCAAAAAGAGCACATCTAGGTCATCTCACTTGTCTTGGGATGACATGTCTGAAATACTTTTAGCCACCGCTATCATAAAATTACAGGGAGCTGATGGAATTCAACACAAAATGAGAGCTTTAGTTGACCAGGGTTCTCAACTGTCGTTAATCAATGAAAAAGCAGCCCAGATCTTGGGATTAAAGAAGGCTCATTTCAAAGGTCATATTTTCGGTGTCGGTGAAAAAGAAAACAATGCGAAGGGAATGGTACAGGTAACACTCCAGTCTGCAAATAGTGAATTTACTTGTGTCACGAACGTTATTGTTATGAATAATTTGATTAAGCGACTGCCAAACAACACGTTTACCAAACCAACAACGTGGAACCATATCTAAGGGATACAATTGGCCGATCCGGAGTTTAACATAAGCAGACCCGTTGACATGCTTCTAGGTGCAGATGTTTATAGCAAAATAATGTTAGGAGGAATCTTGAGAGGAGACCAGGACAATCAACCAATCGCTCAACAGACGCAACTAGGATGGCTACTTTGTGGATCCATGAAACCACACTACCAATGCAACGTAGTTCTCAACAACACAGAAGACCTACTGAAATATTGGGAGAACGAAGACATAAACCAGAAAATAGAGATGTCCAACGATGACCATGAGTGTTTACAGTATTTTGTTAAAACCACTAAGCGGCTTGAGGACGGAAGGTACGAAGTCCGACTACCACTTAAGCCTGAACACAAAGATAAGTTGGGTGCAACCAAACCACAAGCATTAGCTCAGTTTAGAAATTTGGAGAAATAATTTGAGAGGAATAGCGAATTGAGAACAGATTACGAAAAAATCATGGACGAATATTTTGTATTACACGACATGATACCATGCAACATTAAACAGACGCCCGAATGCTACTTACCACACCATGCAGTCATCCGGGCTGAATCTACCACTACTAAACTGAGAGTAGTTTTCAACAGATGGCATCTAACCAACAAATTATTCCAAGATCTTTGGAAACGATGGAAGACTGAATACTTATTGGTACAACTTTCATCTAGAAGTAATTGGATGGAACCACAGAAAAACATTGGAATTGGAGATCTAGTGGTGATCCATGATGAGAACCTACCTCCAGGAAAATGGGCTCTTGGACGTGTGATCGATACACATCCAGGAAACGATGGTCTAACCAGAGCGGTTTCACTAAAAACAAAAAATGGAGTCTTGAAACGCCCTCTTGTGAAACTCTCATTTTTGCCCGTCAACCAGAATAACACAACAATATCAAAACAGATATAAAACCAACAACCAAATTAATAGAAAGGAAAAGAGAACCGAGATCAAAAATCGCAACTGTAGCAACTGTTGTACTGAGTTTTTTCATGCTGATTTTTCCATCTTACGGTTTAGACGACGTCAAACCATTTCCAAGCAACCAGAAACTTTATTTTGACCCTATCTCAAAAGTACAATTAATCATGGATAAATGGACATTAGTCATGTACTACGGCATGGGACCCTATTGGGCAGGCATAAATACTTATAATAAAATAGCAAATTATCAAGAACAATTGTGCACCACCATTGAAACTCAAAACCATTGTAATACGATCGTGCAGCAAGCCCGGCACGATTACCAAGAACTCGAATACTACAATGAACTTTTGCTAACACAGCATTTTGATGTCCACGCTAGACGGCGACGCGCCACAGGGAAGACGGGTCGGCGCCGACGAGGCCTAATCAACGGTATCGGATATCTAGCGAATGACTTATTCGGAGTGTTGGACTCACGTTTCGCAGACCAGTATGAAAAGGACATTGAAACCATACAACGCAATGAGAAACACCTTTCTAATTTATGGGAAAACCAAACTTCCATAATTGAAGCAGAGTTCAACCTTATGAAGAGAATGGAGATCACTGTAAACAAACAACATATAAGTTAATAAACAGGAAGCTCATGGATTTGCAAGAAAACGCGAGCACTCTCCAACGTGAAATCACAAATATTTCAAACGTCAATGACTTCATATTGTCAGCGATGTCTGGAAACAGCTTGCTGCAAGGATTAAGACGACTTCAAGACACGTTGCTCGATGCATTAACAGACATCTACCACGGTCAAATTAGCATACATTTACAGCCACCATCGCAACTTAAGCGTGAGCTCCAGACCATCTATGGCCAGATTCCAAGCGAACTCACACTACCAATCACTAATTTAGACACTGATCTTCAGTATCTTTACAAACTTCTGAAGGTCAAGGCCAGAGCAACGCAAAAAATTGTTATAATTGAAGTTACTTTTCCGCTAGTATCCAGGGAAAGTTTCAAACTATACAAGATAATACCTGTACCGCACCAAACAAACACCATTATGACCACAATAATACCAATCTCCGAATATGTGGCAGTCAATCTAAAGAAAGATTCCTTCTTTAGCATGTCCACACAAGAACTAACGGCATGCCTACACCATGGACCAATTTACATGTGTCAGCTGCTAAAACCAATTAGAGACCTGCAAAATGACGAAAGTTTTTGTGACAAGAACTCGGCAACCAAAAACTGTAACGTAGAAAAAACTAACTGCACCAACGTATGCCATGAATTAAATTTGACTTCTCAGCACTTTTACTTTTGTTGTGACACCTACACAATAAAAATAATATGCGGCGATCATGTAACAGTTCGTCAGCTGAGCCAAGCCGGGGTCATTCGCATAGGTCAAGAGTGCGTCATCAAAGGAAAGGACTTCTCATTATATTCAATACGTCATCAGAACAACCAAATGAACATTTCACCAACCATTTACATGCCAGAATTCGATCAGATTAATCACTTGATTAACATAAAAATCCCTGACGAAAGAAATACTGATGACGGAAACCTAACCATTTCTATGACCAGTCTGGGGGAGGCGATAGAAAAACTGAAGAAAAGCGATTCGGAAATAGAGTATATATCACCCCATGATATTCACCAATACGTAATTTGTTACGTGTTGATGTCCATCGCTCTTTGTGTGGCAGTAGTCTGGATGTGGCAGACAGGACGATGTCGCCTGTGCCGGAAGGCTACCGCTGGGCACCGTGGCGAGGGATCCCGCCGGCAGCAGTCCGCAATGACCCCGCCGCCTCCGAGACCTCGACGCAAAAGCGGGAGCCACTGTCAACAGGAGTTAGCAGCGGCTCCGCTGACACCGAAACCAACCAGACGTCACGAATCATATAGTGAAGTGCTCAGTGCCAGGGATCTAAATAATGAAAGTGAAATCGGTTTTCGTTTACACAATTATGCCAAACGCTGGCCTAGCGCGAACTATATTGCAATTAAATGTGACAAAAATACGGACACAGGCAATCAAAATATTGCTTTTACTGTGGAAGACTCAATAGTGTAACCTTAAAACACCGTTAATGTTTTTAATAATTATAATTATTTAAGTAGACCAATATGCTTTCATGTTTTGCTTAAATTATACTATGCTTTAAAAATGTTTTTATATTTACTAGTTCGTTTACCTTTTTTACCAAGTAGTTTAATGTTTTTGTATACACCATCATGTAGTTTTAGCTATCATCCCGCATTTCTTCTCGCTCTCGGGAATATGTTCGAGTTTAAATCGAACACTCAGCGAAAATGCATAATTGCATCGAACGCAAGTATGCACATTCGCTCGTTCACCAAAATGTGGGCCAGTTCGCGTTCAGACCTCATTAGAGACACCACGTTCTCATAACCATTACCATTTTACCATATATTTTACCAATAAGTTAGTTACTTAGTTTACCATTTCTTTTACCATTTTTTACGATTTCTTGTAAACTCAGTGTTAATACAGTGATTTCCCCTGTAACTCGAGACTTTAACTTCTACCATATAAACCATTGTAGCTGCTACTGATAGATGATTGAGGCCGGTGAAATAACTTACAACCTTTTTGAGATTAACTGGTGTATTGCTAAAATTACAGTTTTGATACCCATTAATGTAGAACGAGCACGTTCTGTTACGACTCTTCAGTTCGTTGGTAAAAAAGTATTAAAAATCACTGTCCTGGCGTCTATACACAGTCCACGCACCACACACTAAAACACTTGTTGTCTTCTGATTGGTTGTCTAACCGTCGCGACATCGACGGCCAATCGCAGCGGTCGATTAGTGATTTCCGTTTAGTTTCTGGTAGACATCATATTGAATTTATAAGTAAAGTAGTGCGGCAACATGCTCCCGGCTTTGGAAGCGCTAGGTTCCAACTGGAAGTAGGAACGCCCGGCAGTTATCGTTTGTTTAGTTAATCAGTCAGAGGCAGCGGGCAAATTTTTGAGAACGCCCGTCTTGTTATGCCGTCTGCCTTTCTTATATCAGCTACACGCGATACGCCATCCCTTCCAGGGTAAGTTTTCAGGATTCTTCCTAAACTCCACTTTAATGGTGGCATATTGTCATCTTTGATCAGAACAAGCGTGTTTTCCTTGAGGTCATCTTTATGCTTATACCACTTGCTCCTGGTCTGCAGTTCTGACACGTACTCCTTAGCCCAGCGCCTCCAAAAGTGCTGTCGTATCTGCTCAACCCTCTGGTATCGTGTCAGTCGGTGCTCAGGAACATCGTGAATGTCAGCAGGTACAGGTGCAGTTAGTGGACGACCAACCAAAAAATGAGCTGGAGTAAGGGGAAGGAAGTCAAATGGATCCGTGGACATAGGGGTCAAGGGTCGGGAGTTGAGAACCGCTTCAACTTGCACTAAAATCGTAGAGTACTCTTCGAAAGTGAGATGAGCATTGCCCACTACACGCCGGAGGTGATGCTTACAGCTCTTTACCCCAGCTTCCCACAAACCCCCAAAATGGCTCGCATAAAATGGAATCATCTTAAATTTAATGTTTTGTGAAGTTGCATATTCTTTAATATCATCAGAGCAATCCTTCAAAAACTTTGAGAATTCATTCATCAGACCTACGAAGTTTTTTCCATTATCAGAAAATATCTCAATCGGTTTACCGCGTCGCGAAATAAAACGTTTGAGAGCTAAAAGATAAGCTTCTGATGAGAGATCGCTCACAAGTTCCAAATGGACTGCGCGAGTGACAAAACATACGAATAAACATAATGTATGATTTCTGTAATTTCGCTCCTCTACCTTTACGAGTCAATGTGAACACTGGCCCTGCATAGTCCACGCCACATCGTAGAAAAGGAAAGCCAGGATCCAGGCGTTCTTGCGGCAGATTGCCCATTATTGGATTAACAGTGGTCGCGCGCAGTCGTGCACACTTAACGCAGGCATGCACTACTCTTCTTGCAAGGTTTCGACCACCAACCGGCCACCAAGTCTCTCTTAACGTAAATAGAAGCAGCTGTGGCGCAGCATGCATTGTACGCTGGTGCTCGTAACGAAATAGCAAAACTGAAAACCAATGTTTAGCAGATATTAAAATTGGGTGTTTCTTATTGAAGCTAAAGTCTTGAGAATACTGTATGCGCCCGCCGACTCGTATTAAATTATTGGTATCAATAAATAAATTCAATTTAACTAAATGAGCGTTTTTTAAACCCTTTTTATTTTTAAGTAAACCATACACATCATCAAATGATTCTTGCTGACTCAATCTTGATAATGTTAATTCCGCATGTTCAAGCTCTTCTACTGTTAATGAACCCGTCCGCCGACTAATTTTATTGCGCGTATTGTATATGAATCGAAATACATAAGCGGCGGAACGCTTCAATCTTGAATACTGAGAAAACTTCGAAAATGGAAACAAATTAATATCACTTGAATGATTCAATACATGACAAAGAACCTTTGTTTTTAATTCCGGCAAGTCATCCTGTTTTACGTTATTATTATTCGCCAAATTAGGCAGTTCAAAATTAGCATTATGTAAAAATTGCGGGCCTCTCCACCACAAAGATGAAGAACTAAGTACGTCTAAATCTTGACCTCGCGAAACCATATCCGCTGGATTATCCTTACCAGAAACATGCCGCCAAGGATATCCCTTAGTTAGGTCATGAATTTCTGCAGTTCTATTCTGAACGTAAGTTTTGAGTAAGTTAGGTGGCATACCTAGCCAGCCTAAAACAATAGTAGAATCAGTCCAGAACACGACTTTGTTTACTGTAGAACGCAGAGATTCAATAACCTTTGTATATAGTCGCGCGCCCAATACAGCGCCGCACAACTCTAATCTAGGTATAGTTATGGGTTTTGTAGGTGCGACCTTGCCTTTGGAACATAACAAGCGCATCGTAACAGCTGATTCACTATTAATCGTGCGGATATATGCGCAAGCGCCATACGCTATTTGTGACGCATCGGTAAATATATGTAATTCAATGTAAGTAGGATCATAACACATAACATAGCGCGGTATTCGTAAATTACCAAGTGAGGATAAACTACTAACAAATCGGTTCCAGACTTGCGCGACGTCTGTAGGAACCGGTTCGTCCCACTCTAATTTTAATAACCAACATTTTTGTAACAATGTTTTAGCTATTGTTATTACTGGACTAATTAATCCCAACAGATCGTAGATCTGAGAGGCATTCGACAAAATAATACGTTTAGAAATTACACTAGTTTCAGTTTTAATTTGCGAATAATAGTTCAATTCGTCAGAGTTATTGTTCCATCCAATACCTAATGTTTTGTTTTGAATATTATCGCCTAATGCGAGTTGTTTTGTAATAACACGTGTATCGTTAGGGTTCGCGCGGTCAAAGTTAAAAACCCACTTACGTAAAACTAGGCACGCAGAACCTAAAACCTGCCTTGTACCTTCGCAAATTGCATTCAATTCTGATATACTATTTGCACCACAGATTAAATCGTCGACGTAGAAATTATTTTTAATAGTCTCTGTTATGTACGGAACCTCACATTCGTTTGCTAATTGTTTTAAACATCGGCAACTAAGAAATGGTGCAGAAGCCGTACCATACGTTACAGTATTTAACTGGTATACCTTCAATAAATCGGACGGGTTGTCGCGCCATAAGATTAGCTGTAGGTCGCGTTGATCTTTATCTATTAATACTTGGCGATACATCTTTTCTATATCAGCACAAGCTACGTATCTGTTTTCACGAAATTTAAGTAATATTGCAATCAAATCTCCTTGAATGGCCGGACCAACCATCTGCAGGTCATTCAGCGAAACACCCGAACTGGAAATCATTCCAGCATCAAAAACGACACGCAATTTAGTGGTTGTGGCGTTTTCGCGAAACACACCGTGGTGCGGTAGGAAATAATGCGGTGTACTGTAAGTGTGAATAAGACTCATATGACCTAGCTGAATATATTCGTGAATGAAATCGCTATACATTTGTTTATAACTAGGATTACGTTGTAGTTTTTTCTCCAGAGCATAAAATCGACGTTCTGCTTGGATACGAGTGTTACCTAACTCATTTGGTAAAAGCTTCAACGGGATTCGAACGCTGAACCGCCCGCTGGCAAGCCGTGTCGTTGTTTTATTGAAGTACTCTTCGCACGCGAGCTCTTCGTCGCTGCCGAGCTTATTATTATTACACACGGGTAACTCTTCGATCTCCCAAAACTTGCGTAACAGTTGATCGAGTGAACAGGTTTCGCCTTCAATTGCAGATTGTGTAAAATTACATGTAACATGTTTCATTGGTCTTTGCGTTAAATATTGAATTGAACCTGACACAATCCAACCTAATTTTGTGTTTTGAAGGTAAGGGCCATTTTTAAGACGCATCTTACCTTCACTAATTAACTCCCAAAACAAATCCGCGCCTATTAACATATCTATTTGTTGACTATCATTAAAACTCGGATCGGCGAGAGTAATATTATCGGGTATACAAAAATAACTGGTACAAAAAGTTGTCGTAGGTAACTTTGACGATCTTTGAGGTAGAATTAAGCACTGAATACGTGCAGTGAAGTTACCGTTACGCGATCTTAACTCAATATTACAGGATTGCGAACACTGTGTTATTGAGTTTCCTACACCGTGAATTTGTTGAGTGGACTGTATAATTTGCGTATTTAATTTTTCACTAAATGATTGCGTAATAAACGAACGTTCACTGCCGCTGTCGAGGATCACGCGCGCTTTATGATCAACACCCGACTGGCTACGTATATCTACAATGGCAGTTGACAACAACACATGTTGTACCGAAGATACATTATTATTTTTGTTAAAATTGTTTACATGTACATTATGTACCTGAAATGAATTACTATGAGTATTTTTAGAAGCTGTACTGTTACCACTGTCAATTCCAGTACTAGGAACAGCTGATTGCTCGCTAGTTGTGAGTGTAACTACACCTAAATGGTTATCTTTACTTTTATTAATTACTTCACAAATTAATGAATTATGTTTTTTATCACATTTCCGGCATGGACCAAAAACACAGGTACCCACAGAGTGACCAGAACGCATACAATTGATGCACAAATCTTTATCTTTGACAATCTTGAATCTGTCCTCAGCGCTTAAGTCTAAGAATGTTTGACAAGAATACAAAGGGTGTTTTTCATTACACATCAGACAAGATTTGTACATCCGTGAAGCTTTATTTTGTAATTTACTATTAGAAGGTTTATTATTAGTAACTACATTACAATGAACCTTAGGCGTTGATGCATTGTTGGTCTGTTTCTTATTTTCATTCCCACTGTAAATATTTGATTTACTGTGTGATACTATAAGGGTCTCCAAAATATCCGCTTTATTCCTAAGAAACTGCATCAAATCATCCAATTTAATTACTGACTTTAATTTACTAGAAGCCATAAAGAATGTTCCTCGATGCTGTTCCCAATCACGTTCTGTAACTGGGTCTAATTTTGAAACCACAATATATATGATTAATGTATCCCAATAGTCTGTTGGTTCTCCTAGTAATTGTAATGCACGTAGATTTTTTAGAATATTGTCAATAAGTCTGCGCAACAGCCCCGGGGACTCCTTCGTTAATGCTGGTGTTGTAAACATAGACTTCACATGATTATGAACCAATAACTTGGTATTATCAAACCGATTGGTTAACAACTCCCATGCTACATCATAATTATCTGCAGAGAATTCAAGAGAATCTATGACCGACTTTGCATTGCCTTTTAACGATGACTTTAAATAATGGAACTTCTGAATTTGCGTTATTGTTTTACAGTTGTGCACTAATGACATAAATGTGTCACGGAACTCCAACCAGTGTTCATATGAACCTTCAAAAGTGGGAATGGTAATTATGGGTAATTTGATTGAATTTGAACTATTTGTTGGTAACTCAGTGATGCTGGTCGACTTCTCATCAGTACTTGTCATGCATTCAACAAGTGCAAGGATTTTATAGTAGTCTTGTTCAAATTCTTCGCGGGATTCTAGTTGATTTTCAATCTCTGACTCTGTACTAATGTCTTCTATTTTACTTTGTACGTCATTGAAATCGTTTATTAACATTTGAGATCCCAACACGCGTAATTTTAATTCTGCTTGCTGTTGAGAAGATAAATCAAAATCCTCGTAAGAACTTACATACTTTTTGAAATTGGTTAGACGACATTTTATTGACGCACGCTTCCTTCTCAAATCTTTCATTATCAATTCTGTTTTAGCATCGCGATCGGATGATTCCATTTTAAATAGTTATTGAAATATAATACTCACAGTTTATTATAATCAGCGTACTTTAAATCGTAAAAGCAAACCTTTGCAAAATCTGTAGCGTGGCGAGCTAAAGCGTAAGCATCACCTCTCGACGTGCAAGTCGACATGCGAAGTTGCAAAGCACTGAAATTACGGAAAGGTATTATAAAAGTGAAGAAGAAAGGGTTTAGAGGTTTTAGCTGGCACGCCTCACCAAACACACTGTAATCCACCGTTATTCCTGGGTATCTTGATTTGTCTCAGATAGTTTTATTTTATGTTGAGTCCTTTATTCCTTTTGCAGGTTTGAAACAACACCATACTTTTTCATAATTTTTATTAAGCTTTTATTACATAATTACTCGTAGGCTTACAAATCGACTCTCCTTCACCACA
Source organism: Xanthia togata (assembly GCA_963853775.1). NCBI lineage: Eukaryota > Metazoa > Arthropoda > Insecta > Lepidoptera > Noctuidae > Xanthia > Xanthia togata. The sequence goes on along the minus strand of OY970802.1, from coordinate 196,028 downwards.
GCTACTACAAAATTACCACAGACTAAAAATATGGTCGGATACACAACATCTAACATCCTCCAGCGCCAAAAAGAACTAATAAAAACAGGATGTATCCGAAATGAACATTATCAATTTTAGTATTGCTACTTGCTACTAGAGGGCGTTTTACATAATAATATTTTGTGCCATCTAGCGTACACATCTGAAACAAGTATAATCTTCTACTCAACACTAGATGACCCATCTAGAAATTAGAATTACAAATAGTTAATATAATTACCGTTTTTAGGAATAGCATACACACATTAACACACATTATTATTTTTACAATGTTTAAGTCACATCACTTACTAAATATATCGACTTTCAAAGATAAATTATTGAACAAACATGTACCTATGTAATTAATTATTTTATGAAACAAAACAAAATTAAGTATAAATATCGTATTTACTAGGCAATTTTACCATTCTACCGGAACGAGTGGATTTCTGAGGTTTCTCAAGCAGTTCAGACGACGAATGTTCGTCATTTTTTTGTTGCTCTGAATTATTTTTCAAAGAACAAATTGGACTTTGACTTGCCTCATTTACCAATGAAACATCTTCACTAGTCTGACTAGAGACTTCCAGTTTAAACAACCTCTGGATTGGACGAACCTTGGTTCCAGTGGAAGTCCTTACTTGAGCTGTTCTTTCGATTCCGTCTTTTCCTGTAAACAAATCTAAAACAATGCCTAATGGCCATCTTATCCTCTTCTCATCTGTTTCTATCAAAACAATGTCGCCTATGTTTATAACATCTCTTGTTTCTTTTCCTTTTTGGACCAACAAAGTGAGATATTCATTTTGAAACGAAGTTTGAATTGTTCTCGAAGTTCTTGTAAATATTTGTGCCGTTTGTTCAAATTGTTAACATCTATGCAATCAAAATCAGTCATGTCAGTGTTATGTGCGGGCTGGATGAAATGTGCCGGGGTAAGTGGCTCTAGACAGTCACCCTTGTCTTCATTTATATATGTAAGGGGCCGGCCATTCATTATTGCTTCACATTCACATAATATGGTTTCAAGTTCCTCATATGACACTGACGCTTTACCTAAGATTCGCCGCAGAAGATCTTTCATAATCCGTATTAGTCGCTCCCAATAGCCGCCCCACCAAGCTGCAGTCGGTGCGTTCATCTTCCACGACATGCGTCGAATGGTGGAGTTACGCTGAACCTCCTCCCAATCTAGAGAAGAAATCAAATTTTTGGTACCACAGAAATTTGTGCCTTGATCAGACATAATTAAATCAGCACGGCCTCTGCGTGCTACGAATCGTCTCAATGTCATAATAAAGGCCTCCGTAGAGAGTGATCTCGTTAATTCTAAGTGCACTGCACGATACACTGCACAAGTGTATAGTACAATCCAGCACTTCTCGCCATTACGCAGAAATAACGGGCCCGCTAGATCGACACCAGTCGTTTGAAAAGGTGCGGAGCAGTTAGTGCGTTCTGGTGGTAGTGGCGCTGTCGGTGCCTGTGTAGCTTTAGCTCTATAACGTCTACAAATAACACATGCAGAGATTACTGACTTTACTAATCGACGTATACCGATGATCCAGAACCTCGCCCGTATATCTATGATGAGTTGATTAGCCCCTACATGCTGTAAATGTTCATGTCGCTGTCTCACCATAGCCGTAACCACTGGATTCTTAGCCCACAAAAGATAAGGTGCCTTGGTGGTCTCTGGAAAATCTGATATTGTAAGTTTCGTTTTGATTCTTAATAATCCCTCTTTATCTATGTACTGTGTTAAATGTTCACTCCTTTTTCCATAAATTTCAATGTTTTCCTTTTGTATCAATTTGATCACAGTTTTTTCTGCCTTACTGTACTCACTATAAGTTATTTCTCCTTCTCTTTTATTTTGTGAATGTCGTATATTATGTGTAAATCTTAACATCCATGCTACCATCCTAATGATTTTTGAATATTTAGAGAAATATTGTATTTTATTTAGCAGACTTTGATCACAACATACTTGTGCGTTGCAAACGGTTTTCTTAGTTTCCAGGTGTACTTGCAGCTCGTCCACTGTGAAGTCAGACTGCGGCCACTGTTCGGGTTCCAGACGCAGCCACGCCGGTCCCTCCCACCAGCGGGTCTCGAGTAGGGTTCTCGCGTTGCAGCCTCTGGACGCTAGGTCGGCCCAGTTGTGTTCACCAGAAACATGTCGCCAATCGTTTGTATTAGTATGTTGTCTAATTTCTTTTATTCTATTACCTACAAATGTGTTTAGAGGTAATTCCCGTTTAATCCAGCATAGAGTAACAGCAGAATCCGTCCAGCAGTATTCTGGACAATTTTCTAAATTAAGATTTTCTCTGGCCTGTCTGAGTAGTCTTGCCCCTATTAATGCAGCTAATAGTTCCAATCTGGGAATACTTATCTTTTTGGGTGGTGTGACACGTGATTTGGCTGAAACTAGTTGTAGGGTTACTTTATCTTTTCCAGCAGCCCGTAGTAACACACCTGCAGCATACCCATCCTTACTAGCATCACAAAATAAATGTAAACTTACCTCACAATCTTTCATAATATTTTCAGTTAATCTTCGTGGTATTTTACATTCTTTTAAACAATTAATGTGTTGATACCAATCATGGAATCTTTTCATCAGATCAGCATCAAGCTGAGTGTCCCATGACAGATCTTTTTTCCAAGCTTCTTGCAATATAAGTTTTGGTGTCAACATTATTGCTGAAGTATATCCAATCGGGTCAAAAATCTTTTGTGTAAGTGACAATAAATCTCTTTTTGTAAGATGTTGGACATCTTCCGGGGCAGGTAAGTTTCCCGTGCTACAGTACAGCTGGTCAGATGAAGTATCCCAATTGATACCTAGTACTGGTACTATATCCTTACCTGAATCATTAATTTTCAGCGGTGATGTCACCCACATGCGTAAATTGAATTTTGCCTCACTCATAATCCGCTTGGAGTCTTCTATAAATTTAGTGGTTTCTTTTACAGTGTTTAAACTTGTTAAACAATTATCTACATACCACGATTTTTTCAGAAGCTGTGCAGTCTGTTGATGTTCTCCCATTACATTGTTAAGGTAATGTATAAGTGTGGCAGACAATAAAAATGGACTACATGTCAATCCGAATACTACCCTACAGTGTCTGTATACCACCCAGCTGTTACAATCCTCGTTTTCCCACCATAAAAATTTTAAATAGTCTCTATCAGTTGTAGGAATGCTAATTTGAAGGAATGCCTTCTGTATATCTGCTGTAATACCAATTGCCCCCGTTCTAAAGCTGATAAGTAAGTTGGGAATAAGATCAATTAAATTGGTACCCTTTTCCAAGCAAGAATTCAGACACAGTCCATTTTTATCTTTGGCCGATGCATCAAATACGGGTCTGATTGAACTGGTCAGGCTTGACTCTTTAATAACAGCCCTATGTGGTAGGTAATGACCTGTATCATGATCTACTTGTGATGGTGGCACCTTTTCTATAATACCTTCCTGATGCCACTCCTGAAAAACTTCATGATACTCTTTGAATTTACCTCCTGATATTAGCTTTGGAGTAGTTGAATCAAGCCTTTGTTTTGCTCTCTCATAGTTAGATAATAAATCTTCATATCCTACTTTAAAGGGAAGTTGAACTTCATACCTGTTTTCTTCATTAATCCTCACTGTTTCTTTGAATGCTGCAAACACCTCCTCTGCGACTGTGGCCTTTGATTTTGTCTCTGCTGGATCCTGGATACCCAATGTCTCTAAATCCCAATAACCTGTCAATTCAGAACAAAACATAGAGATTGTCATATTACTTAAAGTACCTACTTCTCTGCCCTGTAGTGTCCAACCCAGCTTTGTTTTTATGGCTACAAGTCCATTTTGTAACTGAATTATTGTGCCAGTCATCAGAAGACCTGAGAAATCTGCACCAATTAATAACCCAATATCAGTACTATCACCTTTGTCAGTCAGAGATATTTGGTGTGACTTTAACAAATTACAAATAACAGTGTCATTAGAATTGAATCTAGGAACATTGGTACAAACACATGAGCGCCCTAGCGCTTCCAGATTAATTTTGAAACTATTATCTAAGCTTCTTATTTCTAGATTATATACTTTATGAAGCTGTGAATTTGTCTGCACTCCGCCAAACAGGTTGTGGGTAAGTACTTCTTCTTTTATTGCTGGTACTTGGAGTTTCTCAATTATGTCCTGTTTAATGTAAGTCTTCTGTGAACCACTGTCAAAAAGTGCGCGAACACGTAGCTTTTTTCCCTTGTATTGTATCTCAACTATTAGAGTCTGAAGAAGTGTGGTTCCTTGTATAGTAGATGATGCTGCCATTGTTTTCTTTTCTGCTACCGGTGACTCATTGCTGTTATTGTTTGGTGTTGGTTTATTTGTCATACACATCACTGTTGAATGCCTTTTATTACAGATCAGACACTTTATTGAAGCTTTGCAATTTTTCCAGAAATGTCCTTTCCTCAAACAGATTGTGCAAGCTTTTTTCTTCATTACTATCTCTTTGCGCTGATCTACCGATAACTTTTGTAATTTGTAGCACTCAATACTGCTATGACTTTCTTTGTCACACCATAAACAAATATTTTTTGGTTGTTCTTTCACCATTGCAGCTAGGCAATTCGCCGTTGGCGTTTCTTTCTTATTGATTGTTGCATGGTTTTCCGAAAATGTGTTAGCAATTTTTATCCTTTGTTCATTTTCAACCTCTTTTTGTATAAACATCAATAGATTGTTTAATTCTTCGTCTATATTGACGTTAACCTTGGTTCTTTGCCATGTCTTTAATATTTCTTGGGGAAGCGACGACTCTACTAGTGGTAATAGGAAAGCAGCATGGTTTTTAGTGACTCCAAGTGTCTCCAATGCTCTTAAATGTGCACTTAGTTTGTCATATAATATGGCCAATTCAATTCCATCACCACTTACTTTTTGTAGTACCAGTGCCAACAGCTCCCTCACATAAACTTGAATTTGTAAATCTTCTCGCCCATATCTAGACTTCAGGTGCTCTATACACTTTGGATAATTTTCAGCAGTAATAGGGTAACTTTCTACTAGTGATTTAGCCTCCGAATCGATGGCCATTGCTTGCACCAAGTACACAAACTTGTCACCCGTAGCTATATTCCCTTCATGAATTTTTCTGAATTGGCTCCAAAATGGCATCCAGCTTTTTAATTGCCCGTCGAATTTTGGAATGTCTATTTTAGGTAATTTAATTTGTGTGCTTCCTTTATTTTCTGAGCCCGTTAGTGACACCATTTCGCGTTTTATTTTCAGCCATTTTAGCGTGTATTTTTCGCATTCGTCTAAATCCGTCAAAATCATGGATTCTTCGTAATCATCTTTTTCCAAAATTGCTGACTGAACTTGCTTTACTTTATTTTACTTTTACTTTACTTACTCCAATTTTTTTTTTCTTCCTCCAATTTACTTCCTCCAATTTTCCATAAATCTTTCCAAGGTTCTCCATTAAGATTTGTTTATTTTCCCCTTGGTCCATTTGGTCATTTTGCTCGCTCAATTTATTCGCGTTCTTTGTGAACTGCGTTCGGAGCGCCGCACGTAATCTTTTGTGTTGTTCCATTTTTTGTTTCTCGATCACGGTCGCCATATATCTTGATTTGTCTCAGATAGTTTTATTTTATGTTGAGTCCTTTATTCCTTTTGCAGGTTTGAAACAACACCATACTTTTTCATAATTTTTATTAAGCTTTTATTACATAATTACTCGTAGGCTTACAAATCGACTCTCCTTCACCACAGCTACTACAAAATTACCACAGACTAAAAATATGGTCGGATACACAACATCTAACACTGGGTTTGGGTTATGCACCGTGATGCGTCTCTCAATCGTCCGGTTTCTTTTCGCGTAGAATTCCGGTTCGAAGGTCCAAATTATGTAGCTGCTACTGATAGATGATTGAGGCCGGTGAAATAACTTACAACCTTTTTGAGATTAACTGGTGTATTGCTAAAATTACAGTTTTGATACCCATTAATGTAGAACGAGCACGTTCTGTTACGACTCTTCAGTTCGTTGGTAAAAAAGTATTAAAAATCACTGTCCTGGCGTCTATACACAGTCCACGCCACAGAGTACTTTTTTTATATACGCAATAGAGGTCTATCTCAGCCACTAAAATGAGAAACGTTAAATGTGGCCCTCTGGACGCGGGTTTTGTAACTAATGCTAACACAATCTTACTTACGTACGGCAGCCAGCTTAAATATTTTTAGGGTATTTTAAAATGTGAATTACATATTCGCTTACAGTTATGTAGCTATGCGAAAAGTAATTCACATTATTAAACAATAAAACAGTAATCTTCGATTTCATTATTTATTTATTTTGAAACATTTCCTATTTAGAACTTTATAAGAATCCGTATCATCATCACACTCTCTCTTATCTATTAATATATTATTGATTTCTTTACAATAGTTATAAATAAAAATATCTCAGCAGAAAAAATTAGAGCAGAGAGCAGCTAAAATCTGCAGGACAATTTGGCGCTTTTTATGAAATACCACTTACGTACTGTAGGCCCCCAATTATTACGCGTTGGTCATTTTTTTCTTCAAGGGGTGTGAATGTTTTATCGGAAATATTACCAAGTTCGCAATTTGTTTGATCATTACTGCGCCCGCTTGTGATAAGTACTTCATGTAAAGTTTCACAGTTGGCTCCAGGAGCGTGGACACTAGAGAGGCTGTTTACTAATAACGTCGTGAATGCTGCTTCGAATCGTTCTGGTGTAGGGTTTACGTTGCGGCACCCGTGGCTCCTTATGGACCCAAAAAAGTTTTCTATCGGGTCTTGATTAAGATGCCGCAACCAAACTGATGTTACACCATATTTTGTTTGCATTTTTTTTAATAATAATTCAATTCCTTCTAGTGTCCATACCCAATCGTTCAATGTGGGAGAACATATTCAATGTTTGATGTTCTAGGATTAATAAATTTCATATTTTTCATCATAACTTTACATTCACTCCATGTTTTGTGATGGATAGAAGTAGGCGTTGCAGGTCCTAGAAGAGGTTTCCCATATTTCTTTTTTTTGCCAAAACTTCCGTTTAGGGAATCAAAAACCTTGTCAAAGAATAACAGGATGTCTGTAGTCTCTTTGGCTTCTTCAGGAAGTATTCCCTTATCTGTAAAAAAATACAGTTTGTTAAATAATGATTCATGTCTGATCTGCGTCATATAACACTACAGTAAGTATTTAATATTTTTATGTCATTGCAATTATCAGAAAAGAACTAGTGATAAACGAATGTAAAGACGTTTAGGTACTGATGACATTTACCTGCTAGATAGCCCATATTCGATGCAACAGTTTGACTAAAAAGTTGTGTAGCGTTTTTGACCTTCATCCGAGGAATTTTGCTCGGGTCACAGTGGGCATCTGTCAATTTGGGCACCAATCGGATTCCTTTGTAACCTGGGTTTTCTCGGAGTAAGGCCATGATATGAGACCATTTTGCCATTTTTACTTCCCCGTCTTTTATGTATTTCAAATGTTTCGTAATCAAATTGTTGCGTATGCATTTTATCAGATGGGGTGGGTCATAATATAATGGTAAAATGTCTTGGTTGTTTATCATGAAACTGTTGTCTCTGGGCTCTTCTCCCTTTCTCAACACCCGTTTCTTGCAAAAGATATTATACACAATTCACATTATTTGTACCTTGGTCGCAAACAGTTGCTACCACAATAAGACCGGTATTTTGTAGCTCGGTAATTACAAGTTTTAACTGCTTCGCAAGTTCAGGCCCCTTGGTTGCAGCTTGTGAAAAAGTGTATGCAACAGGTTGCTTATAGTTTTTTATTAAACCTCTTACCATAAACACCTGTGCATGATCTGCATAATCAGGCTGTGTCTCTAGGCCATTTGTGACAAACCTACGAACTTTGTCCTTTCGCTCATTGTATGTTACATTGGGTTTGAGTAACATTTCATCAAACAGAACAATACATATTTTATGTTCTAACTTCATTTTCTCAGTAGCTTTCTTTATTTGCTGAATCATATTTTTGTTGATTCCTGGATTTATATCTGACATATTAAGCAATTTCAGGAGAGTTTGGCGTGATGGCAAGATAAATATTTTCCTAAGAAATCTGTACCCTTTTGGGCTCTGTTTGAGGAAGGACAAAGCAATAAGTTTTTCCTTCAAAGTGAAACGACGGCCTTTGTTACCTTTCTTAAGCTCTGAATTGTAATAATGTCAAAATTTTTGATGTGCTCGATAATTCTACGAGTGTTTTCATAAACTGGTGGATTCGCCGTAATATTTTGCAGTGCCTTGATCTTTTTTGCCTGATATTTGACCTTGTTGTGGCTCTTACTTAAATTTACTCCAAGTAGCACAAGTTTTCTATAAAGAGCATGCTCAGATTGAGTTACAGCAACGCGTTTCACCCGCCTTCTAGTTCTGATAGTTCGTTGTTGCTTTTTGCGATGCTCTGTAAGTAAATAAAACGATTATTTGGTACATAATTAAGCACTTTACTATGTTGTTTTGATGACCGAATGAGTTTTTTTACTATAAAAAATTGGGCGTAATAGTAATAAATGCATTACTTGTATTCTACTACATTTACCTATTGCAGAACAATTAGGTAAGTTTTATAAAAAAAAAGACAATATCCTGTATGTTCTATGAAGAATAGCGAAAAGTACTCAAAGGAATCTAGACGTGCAGTGGAGTAGACTTTTCGCTATTCCTATTATTTTCGCTAGAACAATTAAGTTTGAAAAAATCACCCTTTATATTTTATCCAAAAACTAAGTGTGTATTGAAATTGTACATAGTAAATATATATATGTTGTTATAATAAATAGTTTCGATCCCGTGGGAATATCGGGGTAAAAAGTATCCTATGTGTTAATCCAGGTTATAAACTATCTGTGTGCAAATTTTATCCAAACCCGTTCAGTAGTTTTAGCATGAAGAAGAGACAAACATACACACTCACAAACTTTCGCCTTTATAATATTAGTGTGATTAATCTTTTGGCACCCATGATTATCAGTAATAATAGACTGACTATTCTAAATATGTATTCTTTATGTTTATTAGATATTTTACTATAACTAACCTGGCATGTTTGTTGTTGGTACAGCTTCTTTGCTGAGTCGATTATTCCGGCACCAATATTTTTGTTCGAAGTGAACACGGCATACACGGCGGTATTTGAAAATATATTCATTTTCAAGTTGTAATATATATGTCACCACCAACCGAATAGACCCATGTAACAACTCCTTATCCTTAGCTGGGTAAGGGAACTTATGCAAATTCGCATTGGAATCTGAAATAATTGAGTAAAAAAGTCAGTGGAGTTGAAAGTCTAAACCTGAAATTGAAGGGTGGCGTACTCTGACCATTATGGCTTTGTCGTATGGGTGCTGAACTGCTTACATAGTTTTAGCCCAGCGGCCTTTTATGAAAAAAAAACACTTACCTAAGCTATTTAATCATCCCGGGACGCAACACTTTCTGTTAGACATGATATGAGATGAGATAAAAATATCACAAACACAAAAGTAGTACTAATCGGGTAGTGTAGTCACATACTCAGAGTCCTGTCTCAATACGTAGATTTTAACAATCAACACAAGCACAAAATCAGCACGGCCAGAGGAGCAGAGGCTCTACTCAACGGATTAAGGTGGAAAAAGCACTTTTAGACGATTAAAATCTAGAAAAATAGATAAAAGCTAGCAAGACGCGGAAAATGCAGTCAAACAATCCGGCGGCCAAGTTTGTTTTGTTTTAAATTTGTTGTAGTGTTGCATACAGAAATAAATTCTTGAAATTATTTTTCTGATTTTTTTATTTCGTTTGATACTATTATTATTAGTCGCTAGATGGCGCTGCGTCTAGCCTAAAGTAAAAACAAACGCTCTGTTATTAAAAAAATGTTAAAAATACTATTAGTGCTCATAAGTGAAGTAAACTTAAGTGAACCAATAAAATATCACCTAATTCATAAGTGACAGTGTTATCCACGGATTACATACATAAACTGTGAAGTGAATACCCAATATACTTTAAACTATAAAATCTGGCTTACAATAAGAAACATGAAGAAAGTATAACAAATATCAATCTAAATAAACAAGAGATCGCAATCTTCATAATAATTGTTACCCAAATTCATCAAAACAAGTGCGGAAAAAAACCAATTATAACAAAGACAAAGTGCAAAAGTGATTTAAATCTCAACCGTCAGGCATCGTAATAACAGACTTACCTACTTAAAGGAAAAATATTTGCTGCAACTGGTCAACAAATTGAATAAGTAATAATATAATTGGTTGGCTTCGTGGCTAACAATTCCGCTTTTGCAACTTAACTAGCCGCACACGAGTGGTTATGAGTTCAAACCCAAGTAACAACATCACTTTTCGTAGATTCCAAAATTCATATTAGGAATTTATAAAGCAATAAGAACAAATAAGTCCGTTACATTGAACGAAGTGAGTGAGTGCGCTTGAATATGATAAAGTTTCGGTAACCCGATAACTGGAATAGCGACATCTGTTGACGAGTAGCAGAACACAGTTGACACTGGACACAAGATTGCGCATGTAGAAAATTAATTCTACTAATCTGGAACATAGCACTTTGGCACGTCAAAGAAATTAACAGTTGATAGTGTTACATTGTCATAAAATCTGTACAGTGTGCCCAGTATATCCTGTTCCTCTATTACGACAAAAATCTATCCAATTAAGGGAAAAACCTATTATGTCGGCCAAAAGCACTTCAAAAAGTGGCTGCAAGATGCCAGAGAAAACTACTTGTTTTAAATGCAAGAAATCCGTTGATATTAAAAAAACCGCATTATGTTCAACTTGTAACAAGCGGTATGAACCAGACTGCATTGGCTATCCGGAGCAAACTTACCGTCTGTTAGACCAAGAATCAAAGAGAAAATGGAGATGTACTATGTGTATCAAAAGTAAAAAGGTCTTAAATGATAGCAAAACTTCTAACATTACCACAAGGAAAAAAACACAAGTAAACCGTTCTTCTCCAGAACAGATACACCAATATGTCCCGGAAAGTTCACAACTTCAAGCAGCAAATTCGGGATCCCCAAATAGCTTCAAAATCTTAGATTCCCATATACTATCGGAATGCGAAACATCGGATGAATCGTATATCACTCCTAACAAGCTGTCTAAAAGCGTGGACGGTACCATATCGGAAACCTTGACTATTCTAGAAATGAAAGACACAATAACGGAGCTCACGCATAAGCTCGATAGTACAGAAAATGAACTGGAAAATACGATTCTTGAAAATAACAATCTTCGCCAACAATTGAGCAAGTTAACTACAGAAATTAAAATGTTAAAATCACTCTGCCATTCTCCACTTGAAAATAAACCAGATGTCAATATTAAAGGAAAGAGACTATCCTTACTACACCAGACCTTCTCTACACCTTCTACTCCTCTCACAAGCAAAACAAATACAGATAGTAAAAGCATCAAAATTATGCATCTACAACAGAAGATCACCAATCTACAACAAGAATTAGTAAACGCACAACAACAGATTGAAACCTTTAAGAAGAAAATAGACTCATTAAGACACTACGATCACAAAAAGCCTATACAACCCCAGGTGCAAAAGTTCTGCCCTCAAACGTCTGCGGGTACTGAAGACCAAAAATGGAAACCGCCAAATAGAATTCTCATCTTTGGCTCTCAACAATGCGTCGGCCTAGCAGCAGCGATCATAGATTCAAGGCAGAATACACAATATGAAAAATATAGTATTATCTCAGAAACCAAACCAAATGCTTTAAGTAGCCAAATAATAATTAACTGTCTTCATGCTAAGCTAAATTTTAATGACAAACTGGTAATTTGTTTGGGAGAAAATGACCACAGCTTAAGGTATGTTGTATCAAATCTTCAAACTGTGCTAGAGACATTTTATAACAACACGATTATAGTGTTAAATGTGTTTAAAAGTGAGTACTTAGACATAAATAAGCTTAACTATCGCATAAAAAACGTATGTAAAAACTATAAAAAGTGTGAATTTCTTGAAAGTAAAACTTCAAAGATGTCCGAATTGTGTAATAGGATCAATTACCTTATAGACTGTAATGATTACAATAACAATTATTTAAATCCAAGGGAACTTATTAAGAAAATAGCGAGTAACAAACCAAGCCTCAAATTGAGTACTAAAGTAATTGAACCCAAAAAAGGAACAATTCCATTCTATTTTCGGAGTATGAGTTCTAACTTACAAACACAGGATAATCTTATAGATTCGATAGGGAAAAGTCACAGAGGAACCATTCCGTATTATTTTCCGATCATAAAACGGAATACTACATTTTTTCGAGACCAAACGTCCTGTAACTAATAACCTTACAATTTTCCATCAGAATATTGCCAGTATTTTATGTAAAAGAGAAATTTTTGAACTAACTTTACAAGAACTACGTGAAGCGCGTAATGACCCTGATGTAATATGTCTCTCAGAAACCTTTATAAAAAAAGGATACGAAAGCTACATTAAAATTCATGGATACGAAATGGCAGCCAACTACTGCAGAGTTAAGCAAAGAGGTGGCACTTGCATCTTATTAAAAGAAAATATTTTCTTCAAAGATCTGCCATTTGTAAAAACCTACGCCACGCAAAATACGTTCGAGGTTTGTGGGATTTTACTTACACAACATAAATTAATTATTATTTGTATTTATAGAACACCTCAATCGGATCCTACCCAATTCTTAAGTAAATTAAATAGCCTCCTGCACAATCTAATGCAACAGTATAAATCTAAAATGAATGTAGTTTTAGCAGGTGACTTTAATATCAACACCTTAAAAAAAGGTCATATTACTAGTCAATTACAGGATTTGGCATATAATTACAACCTGAAATTTCACATCAATGAGCCAACACGTAAGTTATCATGTATTGATCACATTCTTAGTAACATTTCTGACGCTATTGCTATTGTAATGCCACTTCACTTATCGGATCATGACACTGCGCAAATGTTGACCATTCCACTAAAATGCAAAACACAAAAACTACCAACATATTATACATATAAAAGAGATTTCAGCATGGATAATATTCGAAAGTTTAAGGAATGCTTACGTAATTTATCTTGGTGTGACATATATGCAGCTAATGACGCAAACGTAGCATTTAATCACTTCCATGAAATGTTTTGCTTACTCTATAATCTTTGCTTCCCTAAATTAAGAGTAAAAGTTAATTTAAATAACAAAAAGAAACAAACTTGGATAAGTAAGGGCTTAAAAAAAAGTTGCAAGATAAAACGGTCTCTACGCCATCGATTCTATAAAAATAAAACAGCAATTAATAAGATCAAATATATTAACTACTCTAAACTTCTTAAAAAATGCATCTTCAGCTCTAAAAAGAATGCAAACATCAATTTTATTGCTAAAAACGATAACAAATGTAAAGCCACCTGGAAGGTTATAAAAGATGAGCTTAATAATACAAACCCTAAAAGTAATATTGAGAATGTCAAAATTAACAACACAGTAATTTCCAACCCAGTTGAAATAGCATCCGCTTTTAATAACCACTACATCAATTCAACTAATAAATTAATAGATACAAACGTTAAAAGTAACTCTGGGAAAAATATAACTGTCAATTCAATGTTCCTTAAGCCCATGACACTAAATGAAGTCAGACAAGAAATTAGGCTTTTAAATAATACCAGTTCCGAAGGCTACGATGAAATTAGCACAAAAATCATTAAAGAATGTGCTAACGAAATCATTGACGTATTAACATAATTATTTAATTAATTTGTCATTTGACTGTGGAATTTTTCCAGAAGCGCTGAAGTTTTCCATTATAAAGCCTCTGTACAAAAAAGGAGAAAGACATGACATGAATAATTATCGCCCTATTACATTAATACCCATTTTATCTAAAATATATGAAAAATGCATGTACAAAAGACTCGTGCATTATTGTAATAAATTTAATATAATAGAAAATGAACAGTATGGGTTCCAAAAAGATAAATCTACAACATTAGCCATCTATGCCCTCATGAAAGCTGTATTACCTAGTATCAATGATAATAATCTAACCACAGGTCTATTTTTTGATTTATCAAAAGCTTTCGATCTAGTTTCCCACGATTTACTAGTACAAAAACTAGAATTACTTGGAATCAGAGGGCCACCCTTACAGTGGATAAAGTCATACCTTCATAACAGGCAACAATGTGTCACTATACCAAATATTAATGATGATAAGGACCTAACACTATACGCATCTGAATATATTTGTAACAGATTCGGTGTTCCTCAAGGAAGCATACTGGGGCCAATCTTATTCTTATTGTACATAAATGACATCACTACAATAACTAACCATAAATGCATCTTATTTGCTGATGACATTTCTATTATTGTGACATCTAATAAAAAATATAATACAATTTATGACCATGAAGTTGACATTAACAACACAATTGACATCTTAATTAATTGGCTTCATACTCAAAATTTGAAGATAAATCTTGACAAATCAGTATACATACAATTTAATAAATGTAATAACAATAAATCTAATTTCAGTCTTAATATACTCAAACTCAAATCTGTAACCCAGACTAATTTTCTGGGTGTGACGATTGATGAACATTTAAATTGGAAAATTCATGTAGACAGTGTCTCTAGTAAAATAAATAGATTTGTGTATGCGCTGAGACAAGTAAGAAAAGTTACTAATTTAAAAACAGCCGTATTAGTTTACCACGCATACGTAGAATCTGTACTGCGCTATGGACTTATAATGTGGGGCAACAGTACCGACCAACATAGATCATTTGTTGCACAAAAAAAGTGCATTAGAGCTCTATATGGACTCCAACCTGACGAATCATGCAAACCAGTATTTAAAAAACTTGGTTTGTTACCGCTACCTTGTCTATACATCTACGAAATATGCATGTTTGTATGGAAACATAAAAAGTTATTTAAAACAGCGAACGATATATGTCCTCGAAACAGACGAGACCCATACAGGCTCGTAGTAAGCAATGTTCCTAGGCTTGCAAAATATAGCAAAAGCTGCTTAGCTATGTGTGTACGGATTTATAATAAATTACCTGGTGATTTTAAATTGTTAAATACGAGATACTGTTTTAAGCGGAAATTGAGTGCATGGCTTAGCCAAAATAACTTTTATAGTCTGAAACAGTTTTTTGACACAAAATGTTAGTTAAGTACTTACTTTTTATTCTCGATTTTGCATGCCGAGTCTAAACCCGGCAAAACATGTTTGTACTATTTTAAACTGTAAGACCTGTTATACCATGTTTTGAGCAAATAAATATATTATCATATTATCATATTATCATATTATCATATCATTATCATATTGAGCTTTGATCTAGGAAATATTTTCTCGTTGTATTGTTTTTATTACCTAAGTATGTATTTCATCGGTTAATAAGTTGCTCATGGAAATTGAGCGAGGGTTGGTCACACTGTTGTCATGCCATCTTGCGTGCCGTAGTAGAACTACCTAGTCACAAAATTATGAAAACTACCATCTCTTAAAGAGTTAGAGAGAAGTACCACGTTATAATGACACCAAATTAACACGTCAGTTTCATGTTAAAGTGTGCAATACTTTTCGTGTCCAACCATATTTTGTATACTTATACGAGAGCGATTACCCGTTTGCTACTACTAAGATTGTCAACCCTGGTCCACGCACCACACACTAAAACACTTGTTGTCTTGATGTCTTCTGATTGGTTGTCTAACCGTCGCGACATCGACGGCCAATCGCAGCGGTCGATTAGTGATTTCCGTTTAGTTTCTGGTAGACATCATATTGAATTTATAAGTAAAGTAGTGCGGCAACAACCATATTATCCTATCAATACGAGAAAGGAGTGTTAGATCACCATAGCGCCGAGCACAACTTTCTACACAATGTTTAAATGTTCTTTCTCCAGAATTAGCCTTCCTACTGACAGGTTATATGAGTTTATATAATTATGTATAATTTTACTTTTTATGTCAATTTATTTTAATTTATTGTTGACATAATCTACTCATTACAATGTTTTTTTTATGAGTTGTATTGCAATATGTGGTTAGCTAGCGACCACGATAATTATTTATTTTACCTCGATGATCCATTATAACTTCTAGGTAAAGCTATATGTAAGCGGGCACGCCCTTTATGCCTGGAGGCTTTTTTTTCATAATAATTGATATAGAATCATTTTTTTCTAACTGAACAGACAGCTGTGCTGCTGGGGAGTTTGTTGCGCCACTTCTTCTTCCCAGCAAAAGCACTAGGAAGTGGTGAAGAGTGGGCAATTTGGGGGACTGTCTTATGGAATTTTGACGTTCGAAAAGTGCTGATTCACAGCCTAGATTGAACAAATGACTTTTGAATTTACCCAATCAGAACTAGTTAAGTATAATATAATTAATCACACCCTGAGTAGAGATTCCAAGTAGTAAGAATGATAAATATTCTAATTAAGTATAACAAAGTTGTATATTGCCTGCCACTAAGATAAAATATGAATAAAAACATGTTATAAAAATCAATGCAGAAAATAAGGCAGCCTTCATGCTCGCATTTTCTTAAATGTTGATGGTCCCTCATCTACGAAGCCCTCAAGATCATCTTCAAAGGGATTATCCTCACTTATTTCTGCTTCTACTTCTTACATCTGAAGGACACTGTTAAGGTTTTCAGCTGGAGCTGGATCCTTGGTGGTCATGGTGGGGAGCAGGCCAAGGTCCGTCCTCTTCCAACCCCAACTGAGAGGATCCTTAGGTCTATCTTGGATTTGGAGGTAGACCCGCAGAATATGTTGGGCAGTGCCTGCATGTGTTGGGGGCAGAGGGGCCAGATTGAAAGTGGACTTTATGAGGGATTTTGAGAACATTTCGTCGTGGATTTTGTCCAAGGAGGTCTCATTGGCCTTAGGTAGATAGGGCTGCCAGGAATAGTTTAACTGCTGAAATGAGGTGTCGTGCTTGTGTTTTGAAAAGTCGCAAAATGTAAGTTTGCACCTTAATGAGAAATTTTCCCAGTTTCTAACCTTTTATTTCGACTATACCATTGAACCGAATTTGAAATTTTAGATATCCATTTGACGCAGAATTTGACCTTATTTAATATTGAATGGAATACATTTTCCGACGTACCGTTTTTGTGCTACATGCAAAAAAACTGAAAAAAGAGCAAACATTTCGCGGTTATTTGGCTCCCAAAAGTTATGCACACCTCCAGGGATTGGGCTAGCTCGGATAACACGCATGACGCATTTAGGACCAAATTAAGGTAACGATTTCACGATTTAAGGTAGCTTGCTGGGAATTATTTATTCGAAAAATTCTAATTTGCTTGGCCTAAATGTGATAATTCTGCTTTTATTTAGTTTTTTCTCAGACCAAATAAAAAAGGTAGACGGAGCGCAGCGCTCTCAGAGTGAAGCAGGGTAAAGGACGCCAAATTTGAAATAGGAAGCCGACCGTGTTCCAGAGCGACGCGCGACACCGAACGCACTAGACGTCATAACATTGAAATTGCAAATTGTTGTAAAATGCCTTCCTGTGTCGTAAAAGCTTGTAAAAACAATTCCGTAATAAAAAAAAACCATCTGGGATTACATTTCACAAGTAAGTGTTTCATTTGATTTAATTTGATATAGAAATACAAAAATATTTCTTAAAGTGTTTTTGGAACACAAAACCTCGCATAGTGTCGTCGGTGTGACCAGTATATCCGCATACAAATTCCCCGAAACGCGGGCAATGTTTGGGAGTGTTTGGGATTATTAATTTTAATATAACTTTTCGTAATGGTTAAATGCTTTTAATTATTACGAAAATATATTTATTTTGAATATTAAACATAGGTATCCCTAAATA
Organism: Xanthia togata; assembly: GCA_963853775.1. Classification (NCBI taxonomy): domain Eukaryota; kingdom Metazoa; phylum Arthropoda; class Insecta; order Lepidoptera; family Noctuidae; genus Xanthia; species Xanthia togata. Next base: position 178,026 of record OY970802.1, on the reverse strand, counting down.
AATAACTCGGGTTTAAATATGTTATAGTGTAAAGTGAATACAATATGATACGATAGCATTAAAATAGCGCGTGATTATTATTATTATTTCTATAAACAAGTACCTACAACATTACAGTTTTATGTAAAAGACATTTTTGGATTCATTTATTTCTCAACTTCGACTGAAAACAAACTGTTTTAATTTTAGATTCCCAAGAGACCTTAATTGGAAACAAAAGTGGACTGAGGTTATTAGGATAAGCAGAAATCAAGAAAATTGGTTGCCATCAAAATTTAGTGTTGTGTGTTCCACACATTTTGCAGATAACGATTTGTATGTTACCAAATGTGGGCTGCGTCGTGTGATGAAAAATGCAATACCAACAAAAGTACGAATTCATGGTGCTATTTTATTAATGTGATGTAAAATTTGTACATTCATGAACCTACTAACATTCGATCAATATCCTTTTTAGGATATTATTGACCAACCTGGCAATGATATTGATATTGGCGTTACTGAAAACGTTGATTACTCTGTTCCAAGTTCATCATATACTGAGTCACAAAACGTACGTTTATATGTATCTGTATTATTTATCACCTACATATTTAAAATAATATTTTATATAAAATCCAAACATTGAAATGGCTTATTTTATTTACAGCTAACTTGTGACGGTAATTTTGATGTGAATGCAAGTACCAGTACATTCACATCCCCGTCTGGCGAAAATGTAAATATACAAATTAGCAATATAATACTTGATGATGCAGAAATAGAATCCATATTTGAAACGCCAAGGAAAAGTAAACTAAAAAAGCAACTAAAGAAACAAATAAAAATGGTAGATAATCATAAAAAGAAGATTACATTTTTGAACCAAAAAGTCCGACGACTGAAAAAGTCTAACGAAACATTCAAAAATATTATAAAAGAACTTAAAGAAAAGAACTGCTGATGAAGAACAATGTAGTCAGTGTGTTCTTCATCAGTGATGTATAATAAACTTACCGAAAATGTTGTAGCGGCTGATATTTTTAATAATATACATAGAAAGAAGAAATCTAACAGAAAGTTGAAGTACATCGTAGCTATAAAGAAATTCTGTTTGACTCTAAATTTTTATTCACCGAAAGCCTACGATTTTGTACGAAGCACCTTTAAGACATGCCTCCCACATCCTAAAACTATATCAAAATGGTACAGTCATATAAATGGAGAACCGGGATTTACAGATGAGGCATTTTCAGCAATAAAACAAAAAGCGCAGGCTAGCGAACATCGCCTACTATGCGCTTTAATTTTTGATGAGATGGCCATACGTCAACAAAAAATATGGGATGGGAAAAAATACCAAGGCTTAATCGACATGAGTACTGGCACCTCTGATTCTGATGCTTTGGCTTTTCAACTTACAAATCAAGATCAAATTGACTGAAGATCTTTGGGGAATGTCCATTAAAATCTGTACCTCCATAATTGAGACCATAGCGCCTTACCTAGCCTTAATATTTAATTTGTGTGTGGATCAAGGAGTCTTCCCAGATTTAATGAAATACAGCAAGGTAATACCACTTTTCAAATCCGGGGACAGTAAAGACACCAATAATTATAGACCCGTATCCGTGTTGCCGGTTTTCAGCAAAGTGTTTGAAAAGGTAATGCTTAATCAAATGCTCAATCATTTTAACAAAAATGAAATCCTCCACGATCAACAGTATGGTTTCACCAGAGGACGTTGTACCACTGACGCTGGTGTTACCTTATTAAGACACATTTTTAACACGTGGGAAGAGGCCCAAGACGCAATAGGAATTTTTTGTGACCTCTCTAAGGCATTTGATTGCGTCGATCACGAAACCTTACTTTTGAAACTTGAGCATTACGGACTTGGAAAACTTGCACTCAATTTAGTAAAATCTTATTTAAATGATAGACAACAGCAAGTTCAAATAAATGGTATCAATTCACTAGGTTTAAAAGTAAAAATGGGTGTGCCACAAGGCTCGATATTGGGTCCATTCCTCTTTTTAGTGTATATTAATGATCTACTCCATTTATTTAAAAATCAACCACAAATGGTGTTATTTGCTGACGATACTTCCTTAATTTTTAAGGTAGATAGACGTGCTACAAATTTTGACGACGTAAATAACGCCCTACTGCAGGTCCAAAATTGGTTCACTGCTAATAATTTAGTATTAAATGGAAAAAAAACTAAGTGCATAAAATTTTCTTTACCAAATGTAAAAAGTAGTAATTGTGAGATAGTATTGAATCAAGAGAAACTAGAATTTGTCGATAAAACTGTTTTCCTGGGGATCACGCTCGACTCAAGGCTACAATGGGGTCCTCATTTAACATCTCTTGCAGGACGGCTAAGTTCAGCAGCATAATAATATGCTGTCAGAAAAATCCGTCAATTTACTGATGTAGATACCGCGAGGCTAGTCTATTTCAGTTATTTTCATAGTATCATGTCTTACGGTATTTTACTTTGGGGACGGGCTGCAGACATCGAGTCTATTTTTATTCTGCAGAAAAGAGCGATCAGAGCCATTTATTATCTCCGCAGGCGCGACTCTCTTAGGGAACTGTTTAAGGATATTAACATCATGACAGTACCTTGTCAATATATCTATGAAAACATCATGTACGTAAGAAAAAAATTACATCTTTTTAGTAAAAGAGGTGATAGACATAATTATAGTACAAGAAATAGGGACCTATTAGTACAACCAAGTTTCAGACTGGCTAAGGTAGACTCACTTTTCATGGGGTACTGTTTAAAAATGTTATAATAAAATTCCTCCCCACATACTTCAACTTAATGAGACGAAATTCAAATCTTGTATAAAACGCACACTATGTAGGCAGGCATATTATTCAAATTCAAATTCAAATTCAAATATTTTATTTCAGATAATCATCCATATATGTGTTAGTAGTGGTAGAACTTAGCCTAATGTTAGTATTAAAATTAAATTTATAACAATACACACAGTTCAATGGCTCATTAGTTGATTACTAATGAACCATTGAACTGTTCGTTATGTACACCAGTTTATATGGTTAAGTGTGTCTGTACACTTACCCACCTTCGTAAGAGGGGAGAGTCCCACCGGTCTGTAAACACATTCAGGATGCCATTGGAGGAGGAGCGCAAGCGCGCCATCATGGAAGCGCATCGCTTCCGTATGATCGCGGCGAACCCATCGACGCACGCTTCCGCGAACATCCCTGACGCGCTACATCGCCACGGCAACCCCAAAAGCACCCTGAATGCGTTATTGTACTGCACGCGCAGGTCGCTGTATGCCCACTGGGTATACTTGGTCCACAGGGTGCACGTGTAAAACGACTGGCAGAAGGCCTTAAAAAGCGTTATCTTGACTGAATCAGTACAACGCGCAAACCTGCGGGCCAGCATGTTGCAACGGACAGCCAGCGACCTGCGCTCCCTATCTATGTCAACATTGTCTTTTAAGTCATCAGTGACCCAGTGGCCCAAATACTTGAACTTCGAAACCCGACCTAAAGGAGACCCAGAGAGTGAGAGTCCTGGCAACTGTTCGTAGGTTGAAGTACCTGATTTAAAAACCAACCATTCACTCTTATCGGTATTGTATTTGAGCCCATGAGCCACTGCATAACTTTCACAAATTTTAAGTAACCTTCTCATTGCTCCTATAGATGGACTCAGCAGCACCATATCATCAGCGTAGCTGATATTGTTCACACAAACACCGTCCACGTGGCCGATTTTAGTGCTGCTGAGCCCACCTATCAGCTTGTTAATGTATAGGTTAAAAAGACGGGGGGAGCTCAGACCCCCCTGCCTCACCCCACAATCCAGCCCATACATATCAGAATATGAGCCTGCCCACTTAACTGTGTTCTTTTGACTACTGTACCAATATCTAAACAGGGATATCACATCAGCTGGGACAGTAGTGGCGTGAGTGAGCTTATGCCAGAGCAGGTCATAATTGACCAGGTCGAACGCCCTCGATAAATCCAGGAAACATGCCATTACAGGGGTCTTTCTGTCTGTATAATATTGGACAGTCTGCTTAAGGCATAAAATTGCACTATCCGTTGACAAGTTCGGTCTAAAACCAAACTGTCCATCCTCTAGAACGATATGCTTAGCTAGAATTTTATCAAGCAGACTATCTAAAACCTTGGCACAGACAGTGGGAAGCGATATCGGCCTATAGTTGGAGATATCGGAGGCGTTACCAGTCTTATTCTTTATTACTGGCACAACGATCGTATTACTAAGTTCCACAGGTAAGTAACTATGACTTAGACAAAGGTTAAAAATCAAAGCGAGCGCTCGCGGCAAGTGTAACCCGGCGTATTTAAGATGTTCGACGCTGAGGCCGTCGTGACCGGGGGACTTACCCCTCACCATATTCTGTATACATCTCGCGACTTCTTTAGCGGAGAACCTGACAGGGGGAGCCCCGGTCACGGCCGCCCCCGCGCCGCTACTTGACGGTTCGCTATAGCCACACAAACGCGAGTTTACATTAAAATGTTTTTGAAAAGCATTGGCTATTTCAGTAGGATCGCTCACGCCCCCGACGCTCACCGGAACCCCCGACCTATGATTTAATTTGTTCGTTAATTTCCAAAATTTATTAAATTGTTTACTTTTATGACAAGATGCTAGCATATCCATTTTAATTTTGTCTTGATTGTTTTGACAATATTTTAACTTATTTTTAAAGACATTTCGCGATGTACACATATTTTCGTAGATAAATCCAGAAGTAGGTTTGTTGTATAACAGCCACATTTGATAACACAGTCGGGCATCACGGTGAGCCTCGCGAACGTGTTTGTTCCACCCAACTACATAATTTCCTTTATGGCGCTTTTTAACAGAACCCGCATGAGAGAGTTCGGCTCCTTTTTTCAGAATACAAATTAATTCATTATACAATCTATCTATAACCAACCGATGCTCAGGTTTGTGACACATATTATCAGCACATTCACAAAATTCGGAAGGAAAATCTATTTCTTTTAAGTTGTTATTACAGTAATCAAAATACTTATTTATCAGTTCTGAATCCCTCTCACCCCACATTATAAGTTGGGGGATTACATCACTGATAAAAATGCTTGGCTCAGTGCCGGTCCTGCTCCACAACTAATTGACATACTGATGTAACCAATATTTTGTATCAATTTTATATTTTATTTAAAAGAGTGTCCGTGGAGTTTCTTGCCCGTTCTTCTCCATAGGTACCTACTACGCTTGGAATGGGCAACTAGCTTCATATTTTTGACTGACCGACCCCTTGACAGTTCAAAAGTGCCTGTAAATGGTTTAATTGAAATAAATGCTTTGAGTTTGAGTTTGAGTTCAAGCATTCGTCTTTTTACTCGTAGCAGTAAGCCAGCGGTGGAAAATTCCGTTAGGTTACTTTTTTGCAATAGTATAAGTGGTGACCAAAAGGCTTATTTAATCAAAATGTGTTTAATAAAATGTTTTGAAGCCAATGTTGACGTAATTTCGCTGACATTTGATGGTCATAGCACAAATTTTACTGCTATGGAAGTACTTGGCTGCAATATAAGAGACATCAAGTCAATCAAAAGCACTTTTAAACATCCATCTTGTGACAAGGAAGTAGCTTGCATTTTAGATCCCAGTCACGTGATTAAATTACTAAGGAATCAATTAGAGTCCAAAAGAGAATTTTTAGACTTTAATGAGGAACTTGTGCAATGGAATTATTTAGTCCAACTTAACGAACTACAGAGTAATGAAGGACTACATCATGCAAATAAACTAACAACTAGGCATATTGCTTTCAAAAATCAAATAATGAAAGTGAAATTGGCAACTCAGTTGCTAAGCAGAAGCGTAGCCTCGGCGTTAAAAATTTGCAGGGAAGACCTTAAACTGCCAATCTTTGAAAAATCTAAACTCACTGAAAATTTTGTAAATATGGTAAATAACTTCTTTGACATATTCAATACCCGAGGGATGAATCAATTTGGATTCAAAAAACCAATTTTCCAAGGAAACAAAGACCTGATATATGAATTTTTCGATGAGATAAAAAAAATATAACTAAATTAAAACTCAAAACACAAACTAAGAGGAAAATAATGAAACATGGTAGACAAACTTTCGTCATCACGCAATATTACAAACCAGTTGTCGAAGCAAAGTGTAAATGGGGATTTCTAGGCGTTCTTATAAACAGAAAGTTTAAAGTATTTATACGACAACATAGTGCAAAATGAACATCAACTGGTATATTTACCAACATATAAATTTAGCCAAGACCATATCGAGATATTGTTTGGTTCAATTAGAATGCACGGGGGACATAATGATAATCCAAATGTCAAACAATTTAAAAGCATTTATAAGAAAATACTAACGCATCTGGATTTGAAATGTTTGGCTTCTGGTAATTGCATACCTCTGGAAAATATTGCGATTTTAAACTGCTCATCAGCAATGCAAGTTATTAATACGACTTCAAGTTCGTATCGCCATGATGAAGATAGTGAAGAATTATCTGCTTTTGATTTTATGGAACCACTTCAAGCTGATATAGAAGAAATGGTCAGACGTTTAGACGTCCCCGACATTAACAATTTAAGGCAGTACATAATTGGGTATATTTCTGGTGCTGTCGTGCATTATTTATCAAAAAAGTTAAAATGTGAAGCTAGTCTCTCGAGACTTTTATCCACTGAGAGACATGATTTTGATAAATTAATTACGCTCAGGAACACAAGTGGCTTACAATTTCCATCAAAAGATACTTTTACTATTTGCTGCGCTTGTGAAATAATAATAAAAAAAATCATTAAAGAAGACATAATAATAAAGTCGGAAAGACAACATCTATATGTCGTTTCTCAAATTTTAAAAACCTTTATAGGTACGGAAAATATATTTTTTGATTTGCAAAACGAACATAATTTCTCCGGCATGGATCACAAAATAAATTTAATTCGTACTGTAGTTGAAAAGTATCTAAAATATAAGATTCCATCATAATATTTCAAAACTAGATACTATATCCAGAAGTCGGGATACAAAAAGACTACTACCGGAAACTAACGCAACACAAAGGTGTTTAAAATTTGTCTCTTTTATTTTTAATTAAAGGTACTTAACAGTAAAAAAGTGTTTTATTTATAAGAATTTATTTTTCATTAATAATCATAATTATTCAATCAGAATTGGGATAAAAAGTTTTTAGTGGCAACATTTTTTTCTTAGCACACAGACGCATGGCAAGTGTTGCGACACGAGGTCACGCACACAACTCTGTACACGACGCTTCACTTATTTGAATGCTATTTGTTGGCGTACGCTCCGTCTACCTTTTTAATTTGGTCTGAGAGTTTTTTTTTGTTACTACTGGACTATGATTAGTCACCAATATCCCATTGGTGACTAATCATAGCCCGAAGAATATAGGTACGAAAATTCACAAATTACGTCATTCACGACTATTTTACAAAAATGATTGTCTTTCTTTTAGTAACAGATCATTATTTTAGTTTTTTTTATTTGGTTAACAAACAGCATTACTCTTTCGGAAAAGTATAAGGACGTAATATACGTGGTAACTATAGAGCTCACCACGGCGCACCTTAGTCAGTTTAAATTTTTTATTTTTGGATAAAAATGATCTGCTAGCGGAAGTTAGAAGAGCATATTTTCATTCAACTTTTTCTGATAAAAAAGCCAGAACTATTTTTTATAAGTAGGTATAAGGAACTAGAACTCGCCCGCATGCCAATAGAACTCACATTTATTTATTCTCTAGGTACTGGGAAATTATCTGCCAAGTTCACCGACATAAAATTTCAACTGTCTAGTTATTACAAATGGTGGTAAATGTACCTACATACAATTGAACTAGAAATAAAGATAGAAGATTTATTTATTATTACGGTTCATGAGATACAGCCCGCTGACAGACAGACAGACAGCGGATGCTTAGTAGAAGGCTCAGTTTGGTTTGACAACCTTCGGGTACGGAACCCTAATCCCTAATTACTTCCATTGAAAGACTTCTAAGCATTGTATATTATTTAATAAAAGCTATAGGACTAAAGTGCGCTTTGCACAGGCAAATGAGAACTACCTACTGGGAAAAATTTGCTTACTTGCTTTTTTTACACATGTGTATAGTACACATACTATATTTCACTATATTTCTATCACTATATTTCACATACTGTTTTTTACACATACTATATTTCAACGTGTAACGTTAAATGCGCAAAACCTGAAAATCAGAATAACGAGCAGAATCAATTGAACCACTTTTTAATATAGTCACATAAAAAAAACAACATTAAAAACGTTTATTGTTACACGTTGTATACCTATTAGAAGCATATTATTATGAGGTGAGTGTAGCCCATAAAGTCGTGCACTTATTGACGTATGGTGTCAGCTACACGTGCGCGGCGTGGTGGCACGCCACGTGCACGTCCACCAGACGCACGGCGCCCAGCAGGCGCGCGGCCGGCTCCAGCGCGTCCTGCAGCGCGCCCGCCAGCGGCCGCAGCGCCGCACGCACGCCGCGCGCCACGTTGCCGCAGAACACCAGCAGCGGCTGCAGCAACGCGTTAAACGTCAGCGCCAGTGCCGGCTTCAGCGCGTAGTCCGACGTCGTCTGCACCAACCCCGACGCGGCGCCGCGCAGCGCCAGCAACACTGTGCGCTGCACGTGCAGCAGCAGTGCCACGGGAAGCGCCAGCAGCAGCTGCGGCGCCGCCAGCAGCTCGGCCAGCAGCGCGCCCGCCGCCCGGCCGCCGCGCCGCGCCGCGCGCTCCACGCGCGTCGGCCGCGCACCTCCGCACGCTGACAGGAAGTCGCCCGAGCCGTGCTCGAAGTAGTACAGCTCCACGCGGTCCGGCTCTACTGGGGAGGTCCGACTGCGCGTCAACTATCTACGTACGGCTTTGAGTCACGACTGCACCAACCCGTGGCGTAGCCGGACCGACTATACCTACATCAAAAATTTAATTTTGCTTTGGTATACGAGTACCTACCCAATAAGCAGGCGGAATTAATTCTAAAATGGGTAACAAAAATTGTTGATTTGTTTGTGAATACTGGATAATATAATATCACAATATTGTACTGGGAATCGGAACATACCACTGAACACTATTATCCTAGCGGAACAGACCTTTACGTCGGAATAGAGTATCATCGAGAAATCCAGTACGTACAATCCTACATAATGTATTATATTATACAGGGTGGATGTTCTAATTCTAGCCGAATGCACTGAATGATCAATTATACTTAGTCTGGCCATAAATACTGTTACAATTAAAAATAAGAAAGTTATTACATTTGAATTTGGAATCTGTCATTTTTATACGATTGTTCATTGAGTTTTCTAATTTTGGTGCCAATACATTGTACAATATTTTGCGATATTAAAATGGAGTGGGGTGATAAAAACAACCGAATCGCTCGTGATTGCATTACACAAAGTTGGTATGGAGCCAAATTAATGTAATTTTTAAAACTCCATACGCTTGGTATTAGTAAAATGTTTGTGTACCGGGCTATTAATAGGTACAATGAGACCTCCTCTGTTTGTGACAGAAAAAGATCTGGCCGTCCACGTAGTGTTCGTACGAAAAAGGTGGTCAAAGCAGTAAGGGAAAGAATTTTATCTCGGGAGATGAAGATAGCACCCAGAACCATGTCGCGTATTTTAAAAGATGACTTAAGACTTGCAGCCTATAAGAGACGCACTGGTCATTTTTTAACTGATAATTTAAAAAATAATTGGGTGGTAAAATCGAAACAACTACTGAAGCGGTACGCAAAAGGAGGTCACAGAATTTTTTTGTTAACGGATGAGAAAATCTTTACAATAGCAACATTTTAACAAACAAAATGACCGTATTTATGCTCAAAGCTCTAAGGAAGTTTCCCAATTAGTCGACAGAGTGCAACGTAGGCATTACCCGACTTCAGTGATGGTTTGGTGGGGTGTTAGCTATGAAGGAGTGACAGAGCCATATTTTTGTGAAAAAGGTATCAAACCATCGGCACAAGTGTATCAAGATACCATTCTTGAGAAGGTAGCTAAGCCCCTTAACAACACCATATTCAATAACCAAGTATGGTCCTTCCAAGAAGACTCGGCGCCGGGTCATAAAGCTCGGTCCACGCAGTCTTGGTTGGAAGTGAACGTTTCGGACTTCATCAGAGCTGAAGACTGCCGTCGCATCATCTAGTCCCGATCTTAATCCGCTGGATTATGATTTATGATCAGTTTTAGAGAGTACGGCTTGCTCTAAACGCTATGATAATTTGGAGTCCCTAAAACAATCCATACGATTGGCAGTAAAGAATTTTCCCTTGGAAAGAGTGCGTGCTTCTATTGATAACTGGCCTCAACGTTCAAAGGACTGTATTGAGAACGACAAGAGACTACTTCGAATAAGCTTTTTATATTTTAAATTGTTTTATATTGATGTATTAAACTAACACACTGTAAAAGTAATAACTATTATTTGCAATAAAAAAAAAAAAAAAACTTCGTGACAATATTTATGGCAAGACTAGGTATTAACGGGCTTACCACTGTCGCACAGTTTGTCCGAGCCGATGTCTCGAAATAACTTCCAGGCTTTATTTTTTTTCTGTAAAATAATAAATGGAAAGGTTCATACCATGGGGCGGGGTGTGGGCCGTATGGGGCAGGTGTGGGCAGGCTCGTACGTACCGGGAGGGGCGGCAGGTGTGGCGCGGGCGCGGTCCCGGCGCACTCGGGCGGCGCGGGGCTGCGCGCGCCCGTGCCCGCGTCTACCAGCGCGCGCCGCCTGCACATCGCACAGCTTAGGGCCTATGCACACCACGTTTTTTAAACGCGCCGTCGACGCGCGTTTGTAGCGATACAGACGCGATACGCACGCAAGTCAACAAATATACAAACGACAACAAACTGCTCTGCAGGATAAAAACGCGCCGGCGACGCGCGTTCCCTAAACGCGCGTTGACGGCGCGTTTAAAAAACGTGGTGTGCATAGGCCCTTAGTGCTCAGAGCGAAGACAAGACGCCATCCTCGCCGCACCGCCACCGCTCCGCCGCTGCTCCTCTAAGCTGTTGCTGTTGCCACGTTGCTAGCCCCACGTCGCCGCGGATTGTAGTGTTACGGTAAAATCAAGTGGAGACGGGGCCCGCCACGGAATAGATTTATATTCCGTGGGCGCGGCGATAGCGTTCATTCTACAATTCTACCTACATGTTTACGCGAAGCGGTGTCGGTGCGGCTGCGGTGGAGTCCAAACGAACCTTTTTTGTGGTGTTCATAATTTGTTTTCTGGCGATTAGTGTACCGTTGTTTTTTTACCTATACTCCATTGATCCATTGATTTTTAGGTAGGTAATTTAGTTACCCAGGGTGAAGTCATCTTGGCGGTGTCTCGGGAATACTTATCGCCAACGCCTTTAACGCCTTGTCCTGGTACCTGGCACCAGCAGGCCTAACATGACACACGCGACAATTACTCACTCTCGCGTGAGTAATATTTGTCTATTTCGGTCACTTTCTCGTTTCTCGACAGCGCTTCCATACAAAATAGTCGACTCCTTCTGTCAAAATTGATGTTTTGTTTGATTGTTTGTTTGAAAACAAGCAAAAAAAAAAAAAGCAAAAATCGAGTTAATTAAGGTGTTAGTTATCTCGATTTTTGACATTTCAACACGAGATAATCTCCGATTTTTCTATCATTTAGTCGTATTTACTCGTCGTCGATTTTGACGATGCACAGGCTGGTAAAACGACTCAAAACCTTGCCTTTAATCAAATTTATCGAAATGGTCTACTAGACTTCAAACTAAATCCCATAAAAGGTAGATAATCCATGCGTCACTAGGTAAAATCTCTACCTGCTTTCGACTCCCAGTCCGCTACACGGGCAGTCGGAACTTAGCGCTTGCTGACAAGACTCGTCTCTGTTCGCGGCAACTCTGAAAAACCAGTATTTCTCCGTAGGTACCATAGTTTATGCGCAAAGTGATTCAAGATACAAAAAGTGCTATGGATTCTATCAATCAAGGTATGTACTACATTCTATGATCCGTTTTATTTATTATGAGAGCTTATTCATGACTTACTTTGCAGTATATTAACATGCCTAAAAATATTGAATTTTTCCTTAAATTTTTGATAAATTCGTGTTTTTAAATATGTGCAAACAAATTTTAATAATGTCTTCATTAACTAGGAAGGAATATGATTCAAATGCCATTATTACAGTTCATAAAGGTAATAGTTTTAAAGTTAAAAAAGATGACATTACTGATAGTGTCACCAATCTATTGAAGTAAAATTGTAAGAAAGTAATTTTGTGTGCTTTTCCATATTTTGAGCACTTCTCAAACAGGCAAAACAACTACATTCACATGTTAAATAATTACATGCATTTCTTAGTTAGTCACCATAGTGACAAGTTTATATTTTTTGATACCAACATTTTTGATGATAAGCCAAGGTCGACTAGGGATACTGTGTATCTGCCAATTAGTTTTAGACGTCAAATAGCTAGGCTATTAGCTTTTAATATTAACCCAGACATAAGTAGTATGTCGAAGTCATCTATAATTAGCACCACAATTAGTAATAATACTAATGTTAAGGTGGTTAACTCAAATAGTTTAAACTAGTTTATAAGACAACAGAAAGTACCACTAACAGTATAGTTACACATAATAACAAAAAGGTATTTTCTAGCACTGTAGTTAACTGTACAAAAGGGGCTAAGCAGAAATCCTTGAAATTATTTCATCAAAATATTCAAGGTTTTTCTTCCAAACAATTGGAAATTGAATTGTTTTTAGAAAAAACAATGTTTGACATTATTTTCTTATCTGAGCATTGGTTAAAAGATTATCAAATGTTAATGATTAACTATTAAAATTATAGTGTGGCCAGTTGCTTTAACCGAAAATCAATGCGGCATGGTGGGTTCACTAATCTTAATTAAAAGTTGTATTAAATCAAAAACCCGTAATGACATAGTTGAACTATCGGTTGAACATAGCATTGAACTGTCTTGTGTTGAGCTAAATAAGCATGTCGTAGTGTGCGTTTACAGACCCCCTAATTATCAAAACTACTCTATATTTGAGTCAGTAATGGAAGATGTTTTGGCAAAACTTGCAACTGGTAATAAATCAGTAATTATCTGTGGTGACTTTAACATTAATATTTTAGAAAATAATTCAAATACCACTAGATTGCTAAATTTGTTCAAATCATTCAATTTGTCAAATGTGTTTGTAGAACCAACCCGAATAACTACGACTACTGCTACATGTATTGATAATGTGTTTTGTTGCTGCGAATATTTAGATAAAGCTATAGTTAATTATCTACCTTCTGATCATAGTGGTCAAACCATAACTTTTGAGTCCAACATTCCAATGCAAAAAGTGCAGATACAATACAGACCAATAACATCTGCTAAATTAAATAAATTTAATAGCACTTTAGATTGTAAGTTAAGTAATCAGGACCTTACAATGAACAATGTTAATATTTTGTATAAAGAATTCTTTTAGTCCAAACCAAGTTCGATAATTCTTTTAAGAAGAACACTAAGATTATCAGCCCTAAGTTTTTATTTAGTGGCTGGGCAACTAAAGCACTCAGGAAAAGTAAGGATAGACTTTTCGAGCGGTATGGCCTTAAGCCTTATAATAACACGGAAACTTTTAATAAATATGTTGCTACTTACTCTAGAACTTTTAAGAACACTTGTAAGGCAGCTAAAGCCTTATACATTAGCAACAAAGTTAAATCAGCAGACAATAAAAAACCGACGGTTTGGAAAATTATCAATAATGAAACGAACAGAAACAAAAAGCATAATTCGGAGTACATCCTGAAGACGTCATGTGGTGGTCTCATTTACGATAGCAAAGAAGTTGCTCAAGAATTTGTAAATTTCTTTACCAGTATCCCACTTAAAACTACTGAAACCTTAAATTCCTCGCACTCGCTCTCTTTTGATTTATTAAGGGCGAACGTTTCAACATGCCCGATTGAATTTAATTTTAAGCATATTAACCCCATAACAGTAATAAAAGCTTTTAAACAAATCAAGATCAAATTGACCGAAGATCTTTGGGGAATGTCCATTAAAATCTGTACCTCCATAATTGAGACCATAGCGCCTTACCTAGCCTTAATATTTAATTTGTGTGTGGATCCCTTGATCCACACACAAATTAAATATTAAGGCTAGGTAAGTGGTAAGTGGTATTACCTTGCTGTATTTCATTAAATCCGGGAAGACTCCTTAGTCTTCCCGGATTTAATGAAATACAGCAAGGTAATACCACTTTTCAAATCCGGGGACAGTAAAGACACCAATAATTATAGACCCGTATCCGTGTTTTTATTTTTATTTTATTTGTTAGGGACAAAAACAGTTACATGCCAAGCTTAACTAGAGACTCTTAAATTAGCACAATGGTAAGAAATACATTTATACAATCTATTCCATATTTATGTTACTACACATGTCACCCACAATATTGTCCACGAATTCACAACAACAAAAAAAAAAACAGTTAAAAGAAAACAGACGAACAGTGTACCTCGTAAAATACTAGTAAGAAGAAAGGGGAAAAAAAATATATATATACAGGGTTACAGGGAAAGTCGTACTGAATATTAAAGGAGGTTATTATTCAGGTAATTTCTGATGATTTTGATTCTGAAATAAAATGTCCGAAACTTAACCGTTATGGAGATATTAAATTTTAAAGATTATTTTTAAAAATCCTTTATTTTTTGGTTTTTAGTCGTTTTCTTTGGGATTAGAGCTCCTAGAGTCGGTTTTTTTGATGTATCTAGTTAGAAGACATGTCCATTAATAAAAATGATCAATAGAAACTGAACCTACTACTAACAGCTTAAAAAACTGCTCGACAACGGTTAGCATTATGAATTTTCTAATAGAGAGTGTTCTTAACTTTGATGGGCTTTAAAAAAAAAAATGTATGGAACTTATTCTGCGAATAACTTTACAAAGTTCTACGTCTCTTTAGCTATTCAAAAAGGTATATCATCTACTAGGTCTGTTCATAAAATCTTAAAATAATGTTATTAGAATAGGCCCATCTGGTAGTACAACATAACAGAATTTCGATACAAAAGAATCCGGCTTACTACCTGGCACTTTTAAACAATGAAAAAAGGTTTGGGTAGACATTGTTTGTGCCTGGGAGACGTGCGGTGACAGGTATTGATGTCATTTTAAATGTCTGAATTGTCAAATCGTGGATTGTGGTGTTTGTTTAGTCTGCTCATGCGATTATTCCATGGTAGATGTGTTAACCGTGCCCTCCGATTTTTTTTTGGAAAAACGCGACATGGCTTGGATTTTTGGACTGTTTCATCTTCTAACTGTGTGACGTGGCTTGTAACTGGACTTTGATTTGTGTTGTGAACATGGCAACATTTACCAACGAGGAATATGCTGACATCCTAATGTGTTATGGATTTAGCGAAGGAGTGTCGTTGCGTGCACGCAATGAATATGTCGGCGTCACATTGTAAACAACACGTGCATCGGGCTACGCTGTAGCACTATTGCGCCGTAGCGCGCTACGACATTGTCCCACCTCTTCGCTGCTGGGCGGAGTTAGTGACCGCTACGTCGTAGCGCGCTACGTCTTTGCCCCACCTACAATACTACCGTATAAAAGAGTCCGCACGGCGGCGAAATGGCATTCTACCTTCAGGCGTTGCCCGGTGCACAGGTTGTATTGCTTTCAATTATTGTTACTCTGCCTCTCTGTACATTGTTACTATTTTGTGTAAACTAAGTTATTACTGGGTGTCATGGCTATTTGTGTCTTGAAACTGATTAAGTGTAGTTTCGTGTAAAATTAATTGATTAAATAATTTATAAGAAAATCTAAATTCTTATTATTTAAAGAACCTCTTTTATTTTACAATATATCTGATCCTGTGCCTTCAAATACATGCTAAGGTATCCTACTCGCCGAGTACCTGATATTGGCGTATTTGACAGAGTTTATCGAAGACTACGAGAAACTGGTTCTGTGCTAGTACGTCGGACTGACATGGGACGACCTCGTGTTCTTGATGACGACGACGAAGATAGTGAAATACGACGTCTCTTTGAAGCCGACCCAACCACGTCAACAAACGTTGTCGCTCGACGGCTTGGTATTTCCCAGTGGAAAGTCTGGTTCGTAATGCACAGTTCTGGGCAATACCCTTACCATTACACGCCAGTGCAAGTAATTGAAGAAGGGGATCCATTGAGACGACTAGACTTCTGCAGATTTATGCTCAATGCCGATAATGAAGATCCGGATTTTTTAAAGAAAATCATGTGGACAGATGAGTCGATATTTGACAAAGACGGCCTCACAAACTATCATAACACCCATTATTGGGCTCCCAAAGCGCAAGGTAACCCCAAGAAAAAAAGACCAAAAGGGTCACAAAGGAGATTCAGTCTTAATGTGTGGATGGGTATAATATCAAATAACTTGATAGGGCCATACTTCCTGCCCGATAACTTGAATGGCGAGACATATGAAAACTTTTTGAGGGAGGAGTTACCCTCTTTAATGCAAGAATTGCCTATTGCATTGAGACGAGACATGTTCTTTCAACATGATGGCTGCCCAGCGCACTACAGAAGAAGTGTTCGAGCATGGTTGGACGAGAATTACCCAAACCAATGGATTGGAAGAGGCGGACCCATAGCATGGCCGGGGAGGAGCCCCGATTTAACGCCGATGGATTTTTATGTGTGAGGTCATATGAAAAGCCTAGTATACGACCAAATGACACCGATCGCAAATGTCGATATTCTAAGACAAAAAATTATTGATGCGGCTGAGGAAATGAGGCGGAACCTACGAACTTCTGTCGTGAAAAGTAATTTAAGAAAAAGAATGAGACTTTGTGTAAGAAATAGCGGCGGCCATGTAGAACATGAATTATAAAAATATTGCTAAAATTTTTGTCTTTTTTTACGTATTTTAGCTACTTATACCTCAAACTAAAAATGTACCCTCTCCTAACTTAACTGTTATTTGGGCAATGTTTTGCCTATTTAATAGCAAGTGTTATACCTTTTTGAATAGCTAAAGAGACGTAGAACTTTATAAAATTATTTGCAGAATAAGTTCCATTCCATACATTTTTTTTTATTAAAAGCCTGTTAAAGTTAAGAACACTCTATTAGAAAATTCATAATGCTAACCGTTGTCGAGCAGTTTTTTAAGCTGTTAGTAGTAGGTTCAGTTTCTGTTGATCATTTTTATTAATGGACATGTCCTCTAACTATATACATAAAAAAAACCGACTCTAGGAGCTCTAATCCCAAAGAAAACTACTAAAAGCCAAAAAATAAAGGACCTTTAAAAATAATCTTTAAAATTTAATATCTCCATAACGGTTAAGTTTCGGACATTTTATTTCAGAATGAAATTCATCGGAAATGACCTGAATAATAAAATCCTTTAATATTCAGTACGACTTTCCCTGTAACCCTGTATATATACCCACTTATGAATTAAATAACTCTATTGCTTTTGCCTTAAATCGATCTTTGGAAAGAGAAAATATGTCAAGCTCTATAAAGTGAGCGTTGTACGCATCAACGAGGTGACGAAGAGGCACGCGCACCCCAGCATTAGTCCTGCATGAATTTGTGTGAAATAGTCGAGGCACGCGTACCCCACGAAGCATGACAGCTCTAGGTACTATATAATGTAATGTATTTGACAACGGAATGCAGTCGAATCTATTATTGCATATACCATGCAGCACCCAGAAGTAGTCGTCTAGATTCCAAACTAAGAACATTACAACGTTTCAGTAATTGTTCATAGGAGACTTTAGGACTAAAACACTTATAATTCATAGTACGTAAATACTTTTTCTGCACAATTTCGAGCCTATCCTTGTACTTATCATATAGAGGATCCCAAATTTGGACGGCGTATTCCAACTGCGACCGAATCAAGGTTTTATATAATATTAGGAATGTAGAGGGTCGTACAAAGCTACTTGAAAATCTCATCACCAGTCCATACATCTGAAAGGCTTTTTTTACAATATTATCAATATGAGTATCAAAATGTAGACACCCAAGTCACGGACAGATTGTACCTCATAAAGTCCTATATTATTTATTGAATAATTAAATTTGATTCGAATTTTATTTTTAGTAAAAGAAATTGTGTAATATTTGGGAAGGCTAAGACAGAGTTTATTTTTGAGGCAGTATTCAAAAAGTCTATCAAGGTCCTGTTGTAAATAATAGCAGTCACTAATATTTTTACAGGTGTTATAAATTTTCATATCGTCTGCATACATCAAGAAATGCGAGTTGACAAAACATTGTTTAATGTCATTAATAAACAATACAAATAGAAAAGGACCCAATACTGATCCCTGAGGAACCCCGGATTCAACAACTATAGAGTCTGATTCATGCCCATTAATGACGATCTTTTGAGTCCTATTGAAAATATATGAAGCAAACCATCTGAGTAAGTTGCCGCGTATACCATTAAAGGCAATTTTTTCCATAAGCAGGGTGTGATCCACCTTGTCAAAGGCCTTCTGAAAATCCGTGTAAACAGCGTCAACTTGTAACCGGCGGTCCATATTTTCAAAGAGATAGTTCACAAAGGTCATGAGGTTAGTGGTGGTAGAGCGACGTTTGACAAAACCATGTTGTTCGGGTATGATAAGATGACGAATATGAGGATATAGCGCACTGTGCACCAGTCGTTCAAAAACCTTTGACAAAGTGGAAAGAATGGAAATGGGCCGGTAATTTTCTACATTATTTTTAGCGCCACTCATGTACACTAGGGTGATAGAGGCTCGTTTCCAAACTGTAGGAAAGACCGGGGTCCTTCAAAAATTTATTAAAAATTATATGTAAGGCGGAAGACAAGTGGTCAGCAGTACTTATGAAGAAGGAAGGTGGTATGCCATCGGGTCCAGCTCCTTTAAAAGAATCCAGTGACTTCAATGCTGTACGTATTGATTCATTTGGCAAGTAGATTTCAGAGATACATGGCGAATTGTCTTCATAGCAATTAGACGGTTGCCATATGTCTGGGTCAAAGGTAGAGGGTTCATATAACGAACAAAAGAAAGTTGAAAACAAACTGCATATTTCCTTGGGGTCATCGGAAGAAACATTTTTGTAAAACATATTAGCAGGGTACTTAGATTTGCCTTTCTTGGAAGAGACATACGACCAAAAATACTTAATAGATTTGGGAATACTGTCTTTAACTGATGTCATATATCTCTTATAACATTTAGCGGTCTCACTATGAAACAATTTGCGATAATTTGAGAAATGCACATAATCTGAGTGATTACCATATTTATTCCACTTAATCCAAGCATGTTCTTCTATTTTTAAATGTTTTTATTAGAGCAGGTGAAAACCAGATCGGAAAGTTTGAGTTTTTAGTATGAGTTAATGGAATATGTGACCTGATAACTCTATATTATAGTTTCATTAAAAAAATCAACAGTTCTGCTGAGATGGCTGTTGATTTTTTTAACACGACGTTTGTAACACGACTTAGGCAGTATGGATTGGGAAGAGTCACTCTCTAGTGACTCTTCCTAATCCATATTGCCTAAGTCGTGTTTAATGCAATCATAGTTTGCTTTATAATTGTGTTGCCGGTTTTTAGCAAAGTGTTTGAAAAGGTAATGCTTAATCAAATGCTCAATCATTTTAACAAAAATGAAATCCTTCACGATCAACAGTATGGTTTTACCAGAGGACGTTGTACCACTGACTTCGGTGTTACCTTATTAAGACACATTTTTAACACGTGGGAAGAGGCCCAAGACGCAATAGTAATTTTTTGTGACCATTTGATTGCGTCGATCACGAAACCTTACTTTTGAAACTTGAGCATTACGTACTTGAAAAACTTGCACTCATTTTTAGTAAAATCTTATTTAAATGATAGACAACAGCAAGTTCAAATAAACGGTATCAATTCACTAGGTTTAAAAGTAAAAATGGGTGTGCCACAAGGCTCGATATTGGGTCCATTCCTCTTTTTAGTGTATATTAATGATCTACTCCATTTATTTAAAAATCAACCACAAATGGTGTTATTTGCTGACGATACTTCTTAATTTTTAAGGTAGATAGACGTGCTATAAATTTTGACGACGTAAATAACGCCCTACTGCAGGTCCAAAATTGGTTCACTGCTAATAATTTAGTATTAAATGGAAAAAAAACGAAGTGCATAAAATTTTCTTTACCAAATGTCAAAAGTAGTATTTGTGAGATAGTATTGAATCAAGAGAAACTAGAATTTGTCGATAAAACTGTTTTCCTGGGGATCACTCTCGACTCAAGGCTACAATGTGGTCCTCATTTAACATCTCTTGCAGGACGGCTAAGTTCAGCAGCATAATTATGCTGTCAGAAAAATCCGTCAATTTACTGATGTAGATACCGCGAGGCTAGTCTATTTCAGTTATTTTCATAGTATCATGTCTTACGGTATATTACTTTGGGGACGGGCTGCAGACATCGAGTCTATTTTTATTCTGCAGAAATGAGCGATCAGAGCCATTTATTATCTCCGCAGGTGCGACTCTCTTAGGGAACTGTTTAAGGATATTATCATCATGACAGTACCTTGTCAATATATCTATGAAAACATCATGTACGTAAGAAAATTTATACAGCTTTTTAGTAAAAGAGGTGATAGACATAATTATAGTACAAGAAATAGGGACCTATTAGTTCAACCAGGTTTCAGACTGGCTAAGGTAGACTCATTTTTCATGGGGCACTGTTTAAAATGTTACAATAAAATTCCTCTCCACATTATTTCAACTTAATGAGACGAAATTCAAATCTTGTATAAAATGCACACTATGTAGGCAGGCATATTATAAGTTGGGGGATTACATCACTGATAAAAATGCTTGGCTCATTGCTGGTCCTGCTCCAAAACTAATTGACATACACACTGATTAACATTTTGAAAAAACTGTTGGAGCTGCTGAAGATTGTAAGATCATCTTTGTATTGTATAAACTCAATTTCCTTTGTATTATATAATTGCATAGCACAGGTGTGAGTACTATGTACTAAAGAGCTACCATTTACCGGGTACCTAATATGTATTATTTCATTAACTTGAATGTGCCCTGGCGGCTGTGAGTATGTCATGCTCACTCAAATGTCTCGCTGATGGTGGCGCGTGAGTTGGATCATTTAGCTCCCTTCAAAATGGTAGAGCTAAATGGTGCTGATCCATGCGTCATGTCCGTGAACGGGCGCCGTCAGTTGGGACTGGTCATCTCTTAGCTGCCATGGCTTATTTTAATTTATTTTAAGTTTTTGAATGATTCTTTTTTTTTTTTCTTTTTATTGCGGACGCTTTTACGAACGTCACATGCATAATTTCAAAATGAATGATGAAAACAATATTTTGTATCAAGTTTTTTTATTTAAAAGAGTGTCCGTGGAGTTTCTTGCCCGTTCTTCTCCATAGGTACTTAATACGCTTTGGAATGGGCAACTAGCTTCATATTTTTGACTGACCGACCCCTTGACAATTCAAATGCCTGTGCCTGTAAATGGTTTAATTGAAATAAATGCTTTGAGTTTGAGTGCAACTCATCGCAACTGCATCATAGTAATATTTCAATAAACTAGAGGATATGTGCAATTATACTAGGTAGCAAAAACATTCACATATATTCACATAAAAGATAATTTTAACTCTGAAAACTGTCTCTTTACCCTATTATTTGTATTAAACAATTATTTTGATTGTTTCAGACTCTCTACATTGTGTCATAATCTATGACTAGGCTAATTGTCAGAAAAGGCTGCGGAGGCCCGCAACAAGCACTTCCGACTATATAGGGAAAGCTTCTCTAGGAAGTTTTCTAGAAAAGCCTGCAATGAAGATGTGCTGAACAGGCTTCTTCTGATATATTGTCGGCAACTTATGAAAGGGTCAGCCTTTCATAAGTTGCCGACAATGTGAGAAAAAGAGGAATAAAAATAAACAGGCTTTCACTAAAGAAGCAGCAGCTTTTTTTTTACCTGAAGATGTGACAATAAGTGATGATGAATGATGATTTTTTGAACCTAAATTTTTAGGTTTATTTACATTTTTTTTTAATTGTTTATTTTTGTAAATCTAGAATTGAAGAAGTCATAGTTTCACTGTATTTCAACGTATATTTTATTCTTTGTTACTACAATAAAAAAAAACCCTATTTAATTATATTTTTTATTTTTCTCGTCAATAATCTTAAAAAATTATATTTTTTTATGAAAAATATAATTTTTCGTCATGGGCCACCTATCTGATAAAGAAAGAGAAACAAAATATTTTTGGCCAAGTTTTTGGTCTACCAGTCTGTGCGACGAGAAGAGTAGACAAAATTATGATACAAAAAAAACTCCAAAATAACATGGCAGTTTCATAATTGTACATATTTTAGTCATCATTTTATTTTACAATAATTATACTAATAATGAAAATACTTAGTTTTAAACTACTATTTGTATTGGTACGACGTGTTTTATATATGGAATTTTTCGTTTTTTGTATGGAAAATATGAAAAAATATTACCTACATGTTGAGTGTTAGGGGTTTGAGGAGCTCGTGGCTAAGTAATAACTGCCGTACGGGTCGATCCATCAGGTTAAGCTACGCTTGCCGGGGTTGGTCTGTGGATGGGTGACCATCTTTACATACCGAGACTCCTCCGTGCCTCGGAAAGCACGTTAATTAAGCCGTTGGTCCCGGCTGTCATTCGTGGATCTTTGACAGTTGTTACGGGTCGTCAGAAGCCCGAAAGTCTGACAACCAGACTTACCAAGGGGTATCGTATTACCCAGTTACTGGGTTGTGAAGGTCAGATAGGCAGTCGCTTCATGTAAAATACTGGTATTCAGCTGCATCCGGTTAGACTGGAAGCCGACCCCAATATACACACATCAACACGGTCTAGGGATATTTTTAAAAAAGCGAATTACTATCAATGTGTTAATTATTTATATGACATGTATATATTTAAAAGATACGTTATTTAATATTCTACCATTTTTTTAATAATGGTTAAGGTACTTAGATTAAAATTTCAGGATTTTATGGAAAAAAAATGAAGCATAGACGGAAACCGTATATGAATTAACTTTTAATTTGTGAGTAAAAACTGAACAAAATAGAAAAATCATTTAATTTGTGTTTATAAACTTGAATTTAGTAGTCTGAGAAAGCGCCCATGATGTTCATAACACATCGGCAACGATTCGGCATGCTCAGAACAAGGTTGTCAATGTCTTGCTGCGGAATATTGTCCCATGTCCTTCTGAGGTGCGCAAAAAGTTGATCTTCTGTAGCCAGATTTTCAGGAACTTCCTTCAGAGCTCTTCTTTGCAGTATATCCCACGCATGCTCAATGGGATTTAGATCTGGCGATTGAGCAGGCCAGTCTAAGGCCCTAACATTATGTGTATGTAACCAAGCTGCTACCGTTCTCGCCGTGTGTGCCCGGGCATTGTCGTGCATGAGCAGGAAATCTTGCCCCATTTGTGTTCTGTGGGGCAAGATTACGGGCCCCAGCACCTGTTGGACGTATCGTTCTGCCGTTATATTGCCCCGCACCCAAACGAGATCCGTCCGTCCTCCAAGACGAATTCCTGCCCAAACCATAATTGTTCCTCCTTGGTATGGGTGAACTTCCTGAGGGTTCTGGAGACGGCTCCATCGTCCAGGAACTCGCCAAACACGCGTCCTTCGTGAATCTGGATGGAAGCCGAACCTGGATTCATCCGTGAACAGCACATTGGACCATTGCTCACGGCCCCAGTCCACGTGGTTCCGAACCCATTCTAATCGTCGTCCACGATTGCCTCACCGTAAAGGTGGGACCCGGAGTGGTCTACGAGAGCGTAGATTGCTTTCATGCAGTCGCCTTCTTACAGTTTGGTCACTCACAAGCACTTGGTGTTCCACTCGCAGCCTTTGGACCAATTGAGTCGCCGTTGCATTTGGTTGAGCTCGCGCAGTAATTTGCAAAAATCGGTCTTGTCTGGGGGTAGTGATGCGACTTGGCCCCCGGAGCCTCTCCGCTACTTCACCTGTGGCACTATAGCGTGTCCACAATCTTGAAATTACATTTTGATGGGTCCCTATGGCCTCAGCAACATTACGCTGAACAGATCCAACTTCCAGCATTCCCACAGCTCGTAACATCTCCGCCCTCGTCAAATGTCGGCGTTGCATGGCTACAATACCTCAATTTTAACTTTATCTTTCGTTTAAAAATAAAAAAAAACTGTAACTAAACGTAATTCGTATTGTTTTCTAAATTTCGCACAAATGAAAATTCCCTCTCCTGTACATCAAGACATTTTTATGCCACCGAAACAAAAGAATTTGCAAAAATTTTAATTTGGATATAGTCTGAGATAAATTACAAACAAATCGGTGTATAAAAGATTCCAATGCGGCCAGTACTTTTCGAGTTATTTAATTGAGTATGAAATATCCCTAGACCGTGTTGATGTGTGTAGTTGGGAAAAGGCTAGGCAGATTGATTGTTGAGTGTTAGGGGTTTAAGGGCTTCATAAAGGGGGTGGAAATTTTCATAATTTTTGCGATAGGACACACTATTTTCGAGATCATTTTAAGCAAGAGAAAAGAAAAAAAGACAGTACCTATTGTTTTTGCACCGTCGAGGTGTTGGTGTGAATTTTAGTTCATTTTTTAATCCGATTAAATACTTAGACAATCAAAATTTTAGGTGAAGAACGTAAAATTCTGAATAGCAAAATTGCCATTTAAACTAAATTAATAGCTCAGTGCCGTCAAACTAAAATATAATTAAGTTGTGTCACTTTAGTCTATTTCAGAATGGAAAATCGTCGGTTGAATAATCTTAATTTTTGTGATTTTTAGTCTAGTTTAGAAGCATTTGTGACAAGAGAATCGGCACCATTGAATGAATGAAACGGAATCTCAAGCCGATATTGCTATCATAAAAATAATTTGTTTTTAATAACTTGCAACATCGGTTTCTCGTCACGAGATAGAAGTGTCACAGTGCCTTTTTTTTCGAGATATCTCGTCGTTAACGGTCATGTTAGGGATTAGAATGACGTCAGAATCGTAGACAAATTTCGACAAAACGAGAAAAAGAGCTTTCTCGCGCTTGTCATGTTAGCCCTGCAGGCACCTTGCATTGCGATAGAGAGAGGCACTCGTGTATCATCGTGTGCCTGCATACCTCCGTCGCAATATCGGGGACTATTTGGCGGAGAGAGCCGATAACTAACCGGAAGGGTGGAGACGGCGTGAGAACAAAAATTTGCTCTTTAAAGCTTAATCCAAAAATCCCTGAATCCCAAAATGGTTTTCACAAACTCACAATATTTTTAAATGACCTTTCCAGCAACACCCCACACCATGGGCTAGATGAGATTTATTTAAAAAAAACAGACGTATTTTAGTTAAAAAAAATATATTTTTCATGATTTTATTTTACCACTGTCGGCGAGATTAATATGTAGGTATACCCATGCCACATCATATATTACAGCTTTCGATAACTGCTTGGTGCGATATTATTTGCAATACCAGGATTTCCTTACAAAGTACCTATACATGTCAAAGTCAAAGTCAAATAATTTATTTCAATTAGGCACAAAAAAGGCACTTTTGAACGTCAAACTTTACAAAAAATAATAAAACTGATTCTAGTCGCCCATTCCAAAAGGTAGTTTTCGTATGGAGAAGAATGGGCAAGAAACTCCACCGTTACTCTTTTAAAAATATCATTATATCTTGTATACACTTATTATATAATTATATGTGAAGACAATGCACCTAGAATAAGATTACTATACCACGATAGGTAAAAAGAATGAAAAATGAAGGAATGACATAATTATGTGATAGATGCATGGTGCTCACATACTTACAAACATTGTAAAATTATACTATATTTCTAACATTATAATAAGTAATACTAATAATAATAAGTCAGTGTGTGAGTTCAAGTAATCACAAAAAATAAAATAAATGTTTAAAAAAATAATTTAAAAATTTATTATACAATTAAATTAGCAACCAGTTCGATTTTGTCTAGATTCTGAATTGTCCTATGGAGCAGGACCAGCATGTTTCCAAGCATTTTTATCTTGGATATAATCCTCTAATTTGTAATATGCTTGTTTACAAAGTGTACCTTTTATATGATTTTTAAATTTTCTTTCATTTAATTCTAATATATCACAAGGTATTCTGTTGTAACATTTAACACAGTACCCCATAAAATATGTATTTACTTTAGATAGTCTGAAAAATGGTTGATCTATTTTATCTTTATTTCTAGTATTAAAATTATGTCTATCACTTATTTTATTAAAAAGATGTAGATTTTTTCTCACATACATAATATTTGAATAAATGAATTGGCAAGGTACCGTCATAATATTAATCTTTTTAAATAGTTCCCTGAGAGATTCGCGACGACGTAGATTATAAATGGCTCTGACAGCTCTTTTTTGTAAAACAAAGATGGATTCAATGTCAGCAGCCCGACCCCACAGTAAAATGCCATACAACATAATACTGTGGAAGTAGCTAAAATAGACCAAACGCGCGGTTTCTACATCTGTTAACTGCCTTATCTTTCTAACAGCATAAGCGGGTGAGCTTAGCCGCCCTGCGAGAGATGTTATATGGGGTCCCCATTGTAATTTCTCGTCTAGCGTGATTCCAAGGAAAACTGTATGATTAATAAATTCCAGTTTTTCTCCATTCAATATGATGTCACATACGCTACTTCTAACATTTGGTAATTTAAATCTAATGCATTTGGTTTTTTTATTATTTAGTACCAATTTATTTACCGTAAACCAATCTTGGACCTGAACAATAGAGCTATTCACGTCGTCAAGATTTGGTGACCGTCGGTTTATTTTAAAGAACAATGATGTGTCATCTGCAAATAACACCATCTTTGGCTGATTTAGAAATATTTGGGGTAAATCATTAATATAAACTAAAAAGAGGAATGGACCCAATATCGAACCTTGAGCTCACAACATTTGAAAACAGTCGTAAGTTCTTAGAAGCCACGATTCTTTAAAATCTACGAATAAAAAAGTAAGGCAGCTGGCAGCGTAATTGTGAACAAAATCAACGAAAAATTTTACTCCAAACATCACTACCTACATTGACAAAATTATCTCGAGTATTCGAACGAAAGAACACACATGCAAATAAGCCAATGAGCCGCGCTTGCGTAACACGTTGCATTCCGGCAATCGCGGTGGTTGGTTCTCGGCAGGACAGATAAATGTAATTGGTTCGCGCGTCTGCTACAGTGCGAGATGCGTGAACGAACGATGTTATGCATTAGGTAATTATGTGTGAGAGGAGAAGTCATAATCAAAATTATTATATTTTTGCACTATCTATAATAGTTGGATCAATTAGTTGTAATTTAACTGAACCATTCTTGAATACACTATTTAAAAGTTTGAGACTAGTGTTTTTGAATTTAAAAAAAATACAAAAATGGTCAAGGTAAAGCGGTAGTCGCATGCCTGTACACCTACAAAATTATGGCATACGACGACGGCTTTATCTTGACCATTTTTGTACCTACATATACGTCTTGCCTACGGATATCTATGGTCTTGCCCATATCCGTGGTCTTGCCCGATATTCATAGTTTATCTAAATATCAGGAATAAACAGAACCTTGCTGTACATCGCACTCATCTTCACAGAGTAGGCAACTCGTTCATGGGTCAATTTATACGCTTTTACTCGTACCTACAACAAACTTCTGAATGACATTCGAAACTTACCCATTAAACGATTATAGGTACATTCGACGCAAATACGTGACGCGAAGATTCGAAATATAAAATAATCGGAGCCTCAGCGGTCACAAGCTGTATTAAAACCAAACTTAACTTTGTAAAAAAGGGTAGGTACCTACTATAAAATTTCAGATTATTTTAGAAGATAAAAAAGCGAGGGATTGTGCTGCTCGCTCTGCTATTTTAAGACTTGTGATAAAACCATACAATTTGACATTTTAATTATTACCTATGTAAAATCATTAAAATATACCAGTTTTATATAAATATTGACATTGTTGAAAATTATATACAATATGACATGATTACTTTGTAAAGTAGGTATTATATTGTTTTAGTTATTGTGAATGTGAGGACTATGAGGATATTTTATAAAAAAAAAATCTTTCTCAGTTAGTTTAATGATGGTTTGGCAGTTTGAGAAGTTTATGCGGCCTGCCCAAATGTCCTTTCTTTGGTATTGTTCGTCGAGTTGAGCTCCTTAACTTCTGAGTTGAGCTTCACTATTACTGACAAATGCTTGCACTGACTGGACAGGTCCACTCAAATCTGTGTGGTTCTTTCCTCAAAAGAAGTCCGGCCATATGAGGACCATGTATGTAAATTATTGTCTGAATTGGTTCAGAACAATACAGCTATTCACTTCGTCAAGATTTTGTGACCGTCGGTTTATTTTAAAGATCAATGATGTATCTGCAAATAACACCAACTTTGGTTCATTTAGAAATAATTGGGGTAAATCATTAATATATTAAGCTAAAAAGAGGAATTGACCCAATATCGAACCTTGAGGAACGCCCATTACCATTTCAGACCCTAATGAGTTTGTGCCGTTGACTTAAACTTTAACCTTTCTATCTTTCAGGTATGATTTTAGCAAATCAAGAGCTGTATTCCTAATCCCATAGTGCTCCAGTTTCAGCAGAAGTGTCTCATGGTCTACGCAATCGAACGCCTTCGAGAGGTCGCAAAAGAATCCAATGGCTTCTTGAGTGACACCGGAGTCAGTGGCACAACGCCCTTTGGTGAAACCGTACTGTTGATCATGAAAGATGGAATTTTTATTAAAGTGGCGTAACATTTGATTGAGTATCAACTTTTCAAACAACTTACTGAGAACTGGCAGAATTGACATAGGCCTATAATTGTTGGGTTCCTTACTATCACCGGATTTGAACAAAGGAACTACTTTACTGTGTTTTTTGAGATCCGGAAAGACTGCTTGGTCTACACTAGTGTTAAATATGAAAGCTAAATAGAAACCATTGCGCGTCTAGTTACCAGTAACCCTGTATAGATCTGTATCTATACAGGGTTACTGGTAACTAGACGTATTCCTTGCAGCCACCAAATGTTGTACCGAAGTTCAGTATTTTTTGAGCTAGTTACATTTTCAGTTTTTTTATGAAAAATCCCAGATTAAATCATTTGGAGCCAATATAAAAATGATTTACAGCGCTACTGTACTGAAACTTAAGTTAATATCATAGTTGATGCCGTAGTAGATCTTGGTTCATAATTAAAAGTTCAAAAATGCCAGAAACCTTGGCAAATATCACTAAACAAAAAATTTTTTTTTGTGTTTTTTGCTGTTACTTCATACAAAATGTTGTCTAGTGAAAAAAAAAACCTGATGTACAAATTACTAGGAAAATATCCTTGTCTTATCAGCTATTTAGAAAGGATTGTCAATATAATAAAACTCTTCCCTTCCCTGTCACACATAAAAATACTTTTGCATGTGTGACAGGGAAGGGAAGAGTTTTATGGCGAGCAGGTAAATTATGAGACGGTCAACCTATTGTTTCGTACTCCTATTATTCGTAGTTTTTACCTGCGCTTGAACTCCAAACACTCGGCAAGCTTTGTGATTGCTCTCGGCATGACGCGGGGTGCGACTTTACAAAATCTGGTCGTCAGCGGTAGTTAGTTTCAACTCTACGTCGCGCAAGCTCGTGTTTTGTTATCTAGCTATTTCCCTAACTCTTGCTCTTGTGCTGTGCTGTGCCTTCGTAAGTGCTGACTATGGCTGCATATTCTAACCCTCAATACGCTGACATAATGTACTGTTACGGACTTAGTGACGGTAACGCTGCTCAGCGTGGAGAGAATATCAACTTCGCTTTCCCAACCGCCGACTCCCACACGTTAGTGTTTTTGGATCGACTTATCGGCGATTATCTAAAACAGCTTCCAAAGAAGCAGGCAAATTGACACTGGTCGTTCTCGGAGATACACGGCTGAGGACGAGGCGCTGATTCTTCAACGTTTTATTGACGACCCCAACATATCGACAAACATCGTAGCGCGTGAGCTTGGTATGTCACAGTGGAAAGTCTGGTCTGTAGTTCATTTATCAGGCCGACATCCATACCACTATCAACCTGTCCAGTCATTAGAAGAGGGAGATCCGCCGAGACGGCTTGAATTTTGTCGTTTTATGTTAAGTGCCGACGCCGAAGGCGAAAACTTTTTAAAAAACATTCTGTGGACCGATGAGTCATGTTTTGACCGTGATGGTATCACAAATTACCACAACTTACATTACTGGGCACCGAAAGCAGAAGCAAATCCTAAGAAACTGAAACCAACCGCATCCCATCGTAGGTTCTCGCTTAATGTTTGGAAGGGTATTATCGACGACTAATTAATTGGCCCACATTTTTTACCCCGAACACTAAATGGGGAACTTTATGAAGATTTCCTAAGAAATCATTTAACACCACTGTTCACGGATGTATCGGAAGACAGAAGAGCAAACATGATCTATCAACATGACGGATGTCCAGCCCACTTCCGAATCACAATTCGACAATTGCTGGATGAAACCTATCCAAACCGATGGATAGGGCGCGGTGGGCCGATTCCGTGGCACGAAGCCCTGATCTTACGCCGCTAGACTTTTACGTCTGGGGTCATATGAAAGACCTAGTTTATGTGACCCCAGTAAATTCAATTGAAGGGAGAGAATAACAGATGCGGCGGACCAGATGAGGGCAACAATCACATCAAGAATCACAAAAACCGAAATTAGGAAGCGAATAAGAACATGTATTCGAAACCGAGGGCAGCACTTCAAACAAGACGTGTGAAAGTGTAATTAAAGTTTTTAAACTGATTGTAAACAACGGGGACTGTATAAAATGAAATGAAATGCGAAATAAGAAGAAAATGTGCAAGGGTGCGGAAGCAGTGTGCGTACGTGCAAGCGGCGCTGTTGCTAAGCCGAACTGTTTGCTGCCGCCGGACGGTCGGCGGCGCTCGCATCTCCGCAAGTCTCTCCTCCTTGCCATTTATTAAATTATAAAATACAGTTTTACAAAATAAACATGCGCATCGTTTACACACCTCACCCCGATGCGTCAGCACTCATCCCCAACAGGTAGCCGTGCGATGCGCGCTACAGACCGCCGCAGTAGGCCTGAGCTCGTTTTGATCACAACTACTCTGACTCGGCCATCCCGTCCGAGCATCACTCTTTCCACTCTTCCTCGTAGCCAGACATTTCTGAGAGAAGCGGGATCTACCTTCAATACTAGGTCACCCACTTGTATGGGCCTTTGTTCCTGCTGCCACTTTTTCCGGGGTCGCATGCCCGGCAGCACTTCCTTCACCCATCTTTGCCAAAATAGATCCGACAACCGCTGCGAAGTACGCCACTGTTTGCGTAGGTGTATATCTGACTCGTCGAAGTTGCCCAGGACTGGTAGATTAGAAGAGGAGCCCAGTAAAAAGTGATTTGGCGTCAAAGTCTCCTCACTATCAGGTTCAACACTTACGTGTGTAAGAGGGCGGCTGTTCACCATGAGCTCCACCTCTGCCATTAATGTGCTCAGCACCACCTCACGCGGCGCTCGCTCCTTCAGGACAACCTTCAAGGCATTTTTAACGCATCGTATGAGCCTCTCCCATGCCCCACTCCAATGGGGGCTAACGGGAGGGGAGAATGTCCACGTGGTCGTCGATCCGTAGGTAAGTGCGTCACGAGCCAGCTGTTCTTCATCTATTTAAGAGGCACATTGCCTCAGTTCTTTGTCAGCGCCTCTCAAATTACTGATTACTCTGATACTTTATCAGTTTATGAAAATAATTATATTTATAAGTTGAATAGTACTATTCACAGGCTGACAGGTTGTCATAGTGACAAAATTGTTTTTTGACACTAACAAGTTTGTTAGTGGTTTTAAGTTAACTCAGAGAACTTTATCTCTGTCTTGGGAATGTAGACATATGATTGCTATGTTAATAGCATATAATATTAACGAGGTTATAGCTAATATAACAAATTGTAGTATTAGTGACGAGTCTGTGTTGTCTAGCTATACTAACAACATAGTGATTAATTATGAGTCATCATGTACGAAGGAGAATCTACCTATAATACCAACATCTTTGGAGGCCACTACCAGTCAGATAGGGTATTCTCTTCCTGCTGGAATTCATACAGACATTCTAGACTCTTCTATTGTAGGTGTGGAGGTCACTCCGGATAACTTTTTAAACTAGTTAGTAAGAGGACAACAGAAGTTACCCCTTCAAATAACCAATTATTATTAGAGAATAATAAAAAGGATCTTCTGACACACATAAGAAAAAACCAAAAGGGGGGCAACATACTTTAAAATTATTCAATCAAAATATCCAAGGTTGCTCTTCCAAATTACTGGAAATAGAATTGTTTTTAGAAAATACTAAGTTTGATGTTGTTTGTATAACAGAACATTGGTTAAAAGATCATCAAGTAATATCAATTAACTATGAAAATTATTGTGTAGTTAGCCATTTCAGCCGAAAACATATGATAAATGGCGGATCATTAATATTAGTAAAAAATTCTATTCAATCGAAAGAACGAAAAGACATAATCGGGCTGTCTGTTGAACACACCATTGAATTGTCCTGTGTTGAGCTAGATAAGCATGTTATAGTATGTGTATACAGACCTCCAAGTTACCAGAATCTATCTATGTTTGATTCTGTAATGGAAGATGTGTTAAATAAACTAAATGGTAGTAGTAAGTCAATAATCATAATGTGGTGATTTTAATATTAATATATTAGATAATAACGTTAATACTGTCAGACTATTAAGTCTTTTCAGGTCATTTGACTTGTCAAATGTTTTTAATGAACCAACCCGAGTGACAGCTTCTTCTGCCACTTGTATAGATAATATTTTCTGTAATTGTGATTACTTACATAAACAAATTGTAAATAAGTTGCCATCTGATCACAGTGGACAAACAATAACATTTTGCTCCTACATGCCTTTACAAAAAATTCAAATAATGTTTAGGTCAAATACATGTAGAAATCTAGAGAAATTAAATAATGTTTTGGCAAGTAAATTATGTATTCAGAGTTTTGATAATATAATTATGTGACCCTAATATGAGTTCTACGCAGAGTTCTTTTCACTATTAAACGAACAATTCATTGACACTTTTCCACTAAAGACTAAAACTATTTACACAAAATTCTTATTTAGTGATTGGGCGACTCCAGATATTCGTAAAAGCAGGGAAAAACTTTTTGAACTTTATGGCCTAAAGCAACATATGAATAATACAAGCTTTCATCAGTATGTTGCAAAATATTCTAAAACTTTTAAAAGTGTGTGCAAAATGGCTAAAGCTCTTCACATAAGCAAAAAAATAAAATCAGCTGATGATAAAATAAAAACTACCTGGCAAATAATTAATAATGAAACCGGTGGGAAAAAACAGCGTAATACTGAATTTAATTTAGAGACTGCACATGGTCCCATCAACTCAGATGTAGAAATAGCTCAGGAATTTGAAAACTTTTTTGCTAATATTCCCCATAAAACCACTGAAGCTTTAAATTCCTCACCCGCGCTTTCTGCTGCCTTACTTAGAAAGAATGTAAAGGCATGCCCTTTGGAGTTTAGGTTTCAGCATACAGACCCCCAGGCTGTTATAAAAGCTTTTAAAGATCTTAAAATTAAATCAACAGAAGATCTGTGGGGAATGTCTGTAAAAGTATGTAGATCAGTCATCGAAACCATTGCGCCTTATTTAGCTTTCATATTTAACACTAGTGTAGACCAAGGCGTCTTTCCGGATCTCATGAAACACAGTAAAGTAGTTCCTTCGTTCAAATCCGGTGATAGTAAGGAACCCAACAATTATAGGCCTGTGTCAATTCTGCCAGTTCTCAGTAAGGTGTTTGAAAAGTTGATACTCAATCAAATGTTACGCCACTTTAATAAAAATTCCATCTTTCATGACCAACAGTACGGTTTCACCAAAGGGCGCTGTACCACTGACGCCGGTGTCACCCTAATAAAGAACATTTTTAACGCTTGGGAAGAAGCACAAGATGCCATTGGAATCTTCTGCGACCTCTCGAAGGCGTTCGATTGCGTACACCATGAGACACTTCTGCTGAAACTAGACCACTATGGAATTAGGAATACAGCTCATGATTTGTTAAGATCATACCTGAAAGATAGAAAGGTTAAAGTTCAAGTCAACGGCACAAACTCATTAGGGTCTGAAATGGTAATGGGCGTTCCTGAAAGTTCGATATTGGGTCCATTCCTCTTTTTAGTTTATATTTTAGGAGCATGAGGAACAGGGTGTAAAGTTCACTCATCCACCATAGAAAAGGGAGGATCCTCCAACCAGACGGGTGTTGTGTCTGGCGGGCCGACTGCCCGACTGTTGATGTCGGATAGTCTTATATATGTCGTTCGCGCGGTAAACTCTAATTGCGCGATGCAGGATTTGTGTGACGTCATGTCTTTGATGCGTAGTTCGTATGTGGCGGTGTAACCGCTACATCACTCCCCTCCGGAGACCGGAGGTCGATAGTGGGCTGAGTCTTGTATCTTGCGATGCTTCACAGTACCAGTGGAGGTTCCAGTGAGTTGGAACCGGGTGCCGCATAGTTCGCGGTGAGTCGGAACTGTCTGCGGTGATTCCCCAGTGAGTCGGGGTGGCGCTGCGTCACGATCCAGTGAGTCGGATGTGGTAAAGCGCTGGTTTGTGGCTGACTGCTAGCGTCGACCAAGAGAGGGTAGAAAGAGCTCTGCTTGTGAGACCGGCCGAAAGTGCAGGTGCTGTGCCAAGGTTGCTGATGAGGCTGAGGGTTATGATGACCAGGAATGCGCGTTCGCTGCATGCTGGTGGTCAGGATACCCGTTGAAGCCGTGGATGCTGGCTGGCTGTGTGACTCGCCTCACGAAAGCTTGCGGGAGTGATGATGATGATGACGTCACGCTGAAGTAGTTGCACGAAGGCTGCGTTGACGTTCATACTCGGGGTCACCAATTTAGGGGCATGAGGAACGGGGTGTAAAGTTCGGAGGATCCTCCAACCAGACGGGTGTTGTGTCTGGCGAGCCGACTGCCCGACTGTTGATGTCGGATAGTCTTATATATGTCGTTCGCGCGGTAAACTCTAATTGCGCGATGCAGGATTTGTGTGACGTCATGTCTTTGATGCGTAGTTCGTATGTGGCGGTGTAACCGCTACAATATTAATGATTTACCCCAATTATTTCTAAATTAACCGAAGATGGTGTTATTTGCAGATGACACATCATTGATCTTTAAAATAAACCGACGGTCACCAAATCTTGACGACGTGAATAGCTATATTGTTCAGGTCCAAGATTGGTTTACGGTAAATAATTTAGCACTAAATAATAAAAAAAACCAAATGCATTCGATTTAAATTACCAAATGTTAGAAGTAGCGAATGTGACATCATATTGAATGGAGAAAAACTGGAATTTATTAATCAAACAGTTTTCCTTGGAATCACGCTAGACGAGAAATTACAATGGGGACCCCATATAACATCTCTCGCGGGGCGGCTAAGCTCACCCGCTTATGCTGTTAGAAAGATAAGACAGTTAACAGATGTAGAAACCGCGCGTTTGGTCTATTTTAGCTACTTCCACAGTATTATGTCATATGGCATTTTACTGTGGGGTCGGGCTGCTGACATTGAATCCATCTTTGTTTTACAAAAAAGAGCTGTCAGAGCCATTTATAATCTACGTCGTCGCGAATCTCTCAGGGAACTATTTAAAAAGATTAATATTATGACGGTACCTTGCCAATTCATTTATTCAAATATTATGTATGTGAGAAAAAATCTACATCTTTATAAAATAAGTGATAGACATAATTTTAATACTAGAAATAAAGTTAAAATAGATCAACCATTTTTCAGACTATCTAAAGTAAATACATCTTTTATGGGGTACTGTGTTAAATGTTACAACAGAATACCTTGTGATATATTAGAATTAAATGAAAGAAAATTTAAAAATCATATAAAAAGTACACTTTGTAAACAAGCATATTACAAATTAGAGGATTATATCCAAGATAAAAATGCTTGGAAACATGGCTGCTCCATAGGACAATTCAGAATCTAGACAAAATCGAACTGGTTGCTAATTTAATTGTATAATAAATTTTTTAATTATTTTTTTAAACATTTATTTTATTTTTTGTGATTACTTGAACTCACACACTGACTTATTATTATTAGTATTACTTATTATAATGTTAGAAATATAGTATAATTTTACAATGTTTGTAAGTATTGAGCACCATGCATCTATCACATAATAAAATTAATTTATGTCATTCCTTCATTTTTCATTCTTTTTACCTATCGTGGTATAGTAATCTTATTCTAGGTGCATTGTCTTCACATATAATTATATAATTAGTGTATACAAGATATAATGTTTTTTTTTAAAAGAGTAACGTTGGAGTTTCTTGCCCATTCTTCTCCATACGAAAACTACCTTTTGGAATGGGCGACTAGAATCAGTTTTATTATTTATTGTAAAGTTTGACGTTCAAAAGTGCCTTTTTTGTGCCTAATTGAAATAAATTATTTGACTTTGACTGCCCTTGTCTGTATACAGGTGTTAAGGCCATCCACGTCTAGCCGCCATCCTTCGGAGTGACATTATCACGTCATCAGCAGTAAGACTACTAACAATCTCTATATGAATAGCCCTTACTGTTAGGCAGGTGAAGAACACGCCATATCTCTTTTCTGAAATTGAACATATGTATGCATGTCCACCAAAGCAATCCACATAGAGCTAGTTGGAGACCTCACTTCAGAGGCATTTATAGCAGCCTTTCAACGTTTTGTTGCCAGAAGGGGTAAATGTGGCCACCATTTTTTATTTTTTTTTGGGTGGGAAGTCGTCAAATGACTGCTCCCGTTCTGGGTGGAGCGGGAGGGCGTGTCAGACTCTTACTGACTAAAACCCTCCCGTATTCCTTCTGTTGCCTGTGCAATGCCA
Organism: Xanthia togata; assembly: GCA_963853775.1. Taxonomy (NCBI): domain Eukaryota; kingdom Metazoa; phylum Arthropoda; class Insecta; order Lepidoptera; family Noctuidae; genus Xanthia; species Xanthia togata. The sequence continues at coordinate 140,785 of OY970802.1, read as the reverse complement.
GGGGGCCACGGTATCCCTTTCGGACTTTCCCGCAACCCCGGCAGGCAATGGTCTCATCGGACCCCTTCACTTGCTGACATCTCTTTGAGGCGCGCGTGGAACACAACGCGCCATCGACCCGGGCTTGGTCCTTACCGGACGGCGAGCTACCCATTGCTCACCGTCCGCAGGCCCGCGCCTACTTTGGCCGGGAATCGGCAATAGATTCCCGACGCCCAGGGCGTCTCCTCCTGCGGCGGCTAGGGGCGTGAGGGCGCGAAATTTTCCTCTCCCTCACGCGCTCCGCCTCCTCCTTCGCGAGCATTACTGCTTCTCAGAAGGAGGTGACGGCCTCCCATGCCCTATCGCTCCGTACCATGGCCTGGACCAGGGCCGGACGCGAGAGATCCCCGCCACCGATCGCCTCCAAAATGTGGCCACCTGTGGTGTGATAATGGTAAAAACTTCGTTGGTGCAAGCAGAGAACTTCATAAATTGTGGAGTGAAGCACAGATGATAGGCGAAATTACATCCACGCTAGCAACAGATGCCACACAATAATTTCACTTTATCCCAGCATACTCGTATAGTCCAAACTTTGGAGGATTGTGGGAAGCAGGCGTGAAGTCGATTAAGTACCACCTAAAACGTATTATTACAACTCGCCTGACATTCGAGGAAATGACCACAATATTATGCCAGATAGAAGCCTGTCTGAATTCACGCCCGTTGTGCCCAATAGATAAAACTGACATAGAAAACAGATCCATTAACTCCTGGCCATTTTCTAATTGGAGTTCCAGCGATTGTAGTACCCTCGCCTGATCTGCAAGCTGTGAAGTTTCATAATTTGTCACGCGGGCAACATACACAAAAGGTTTTTCAAGACTTTTGGCGACGCTGGCAAGAGGAATATTTGACCAAGCTTCAGCAGCGTCCTAAATGGATGAAGAAACAGAAGGAATTTGCAATAGGGGATATTGTATTGATCAAGATTGAAAATCAACAACCCAGCAAATGGTCCTTAGGACGAATTACAGATAAACATCCAGGCATGGATAGTAACACGAGGGTGTATAGTGTGAAAAGTGGGTTCTATAACAAAGATAACTGTTAATGTTATATGCATTGCCAGTTGATTCTACTTAGCCTCTCTTGAATTATTGAGATATTGTGAATTATTTTTGTAAGCTTATTTGGAATTTAATTAATAATTCATTTACGATTGTAATATTTCGGGCTTTAGACTGTCAATTTGGAATGGTACTTGATTGTTTAGATGATAATTTGTTAATACTTAATTGTGATTATAAAAGTACTTAATTCCTTTTGGTGGGCGGTATGTTATATTGAGAATTGTCTTTGTTGTTACGTAGGTCACATTATTATCCACATACGCCATGCACTTACCTCATACCGCCATTAAAAACCTTTACTTAATATAGAATTAAATCAGTCGCAAATATACTTGCATTCAGACACCACGTATTTTATTAATCCAAAATCAGAACAAGCAATAGTGAACCTTAATACAACCATCACCTAGAAACAATGACAGCTTCCAACTACTGAGTCCCAATAGAGAAAAAGAAACACTCAACTTCTGTAACTCACACTTTACCTCAGTAGGAACCCGTCTGGCAGGCAAGATACTAGAAAAACTTAATCTATCCCATTCATCTTTAATAAATACATACGAGTATACATCCGACATCTCAATCCCACACTCTCTCGTCCTTGAACCGACAGATGCGTACGAAATTATTAAAATTATATCTGACCTTAAAGTCAAAAGTGCCCCTGGCCCTGACAAAATTTCAGTTATCCTAATCAAAAGAGCTAAAGTCCTTACTAGTACCAATGATTCACATCTTTAACTTGAGCCCTGAGACCGGTACCTTCCCAGAATGTTGTAAAATTGCTGCGGATTCCCCTATTCACAAAAGCAATTCTAAACATGCACCAGATAACTACAGAACTATAGCATTACTTAGCTCTGTCTCTAAAATATTAGAGAAGATAGTTAACTCCCGTCTTATTTCTTTCATTGAGAAAAATCATCTTATCTCTGAATCATATCATATATTATCAATAGGTCGACCGAGAACGCTGCCACTCTTCTTGTCAATTCGGTCTCTTCTCATATTGAGAAAAATTAAAAATGCCTTGCCATCTTCCTTGATCTTGCATTTGACACAGTTTCAACTGACCTACTCCTTAAGAAACTAGAATTTATAGAAATAAGAGGAATTTGCCTTGAATGGTTTAAAAGCTACCTGACAAACCGGAAACAGTACTCGTACACAAAAGTAAACTCTTTCACCGGTGACCAACTCTCCATTAACTTCGGAGTTCCACAGGGCAGTGTGCTTGGCCCCACGCTTTTCATTGTCTATATTAACGAAATACTTAACCTCTCTGTGAATAATGCTCACACTATAACTTATGCAGATGATACAGCTGTCATATTTCACGGGAAAACGTGGGAACATTACACTGTCTAGCACAAGAGGGATTGACACTCATCGCAAATAACCTGGACAGAAACCTCCTCACGTTAAGTGGCAGTAAAACAAAGTATATGGTTTTCACCAAGACCACCGCTTCAAAACTTCCGGAACTCCTAAAACTCAAAATTCATCACTGCTCTTCTCGCATTTCTACTTCCTCTTGTGACTGTCCTCCTCTTGAACGTACCACTTCCATTAAATACCTTCCTCGGTATTATTATCGACGACCAGCTAACATTTAAGCAACATAATAATTATATCCAACCTCTCTGGCAGAATAAGAAAACTCATCCACACCGTGCGCAGACTTCGAGACTGTCAATACTATTTTAAGCTCGAGTGACGTACTTTGAATCCCTAGCTACGTTCAGGATTCTACTTTAGTCGCTACGCTCGGGATTCTACTCTAGAATCCTTCGCTCCGCTCTGGATTCAAAGAAACACTCTCGCCATAAAAATAGTTGTTTGCTCCCTAGGCAAACAATCTACTATTTTCTTTTATATTTTGTAGCAAAGTCTGTGAGATATAACAAAAACAGATAACAACAAATTTAATACAACGGATATTATGTAACAACATTATTTTCTTTGCTAGCCCTCCTTTTCAAGTCTGTTATAGTTGTATAACACACACTTTTTTTACATTTGTTGTTATAATAATAATTATAATATAGGAACCTAAATGGCAGCTTACGTAAAATAAGTGTGTGCTTGTAGCGCCGAGCACAGGGGTGAGCCGGTCGGACACGCCAGCAGTACCGGGTGAGGCAGCACGTACACGCCGCGCTCGCCTCCGCCCGCGTCGTCGCCGCGCCCTCCCTGCGCAGTGGACCACGGTCACAAGTGTGTCGTTGTACTCGATACAAGATAGTCTAGCTAGGTGTAGGTAGTGGGGGTGCGCGCGAATGTGCCAATATCTCCCGAGTCCCGACTCATGGTAGCATTAGCAACCGCGGGGTTTTAGTTGGTAGGAGTTCGACATAACTCTCCGGTATACCCGGACGTAGAGTAACTGCACAGGTCTAACTTTGCGCAATATTGACATTGCCTTGCCTGTTAGATCTATAGTATTTGATTGATGTGTAACATCTTTCCTCTCGCTTATAATGGGAGTGATTTCGTGAAAAGGGACGGAAGTGTATAACTAATCTGTGGCGGGAAGCCAGGGAAGCGCGCGCTATTTGATTTGACCAATGAGCGCACGCGGTGCCAGACTTGGATGATGATGACGATGACTATTGTGTATATCATAGGTACTGGCTGGGCAAAATTAATGTGAATGTGGCATAATTTTTGCAAATGGTGTCATAATGTCATTGTGCATTTGATACACTATGTTGTAGACAGATAGAGAATTAGTTGACAATGCAATGCAGCGATACACACAGTCACATAGCTTGGGCAACGATGGAGATTTTGAAACACCAATTTCGGGCTTTGTGGTCTCACGTTTTGGCGATTTGAACCGGCCGGCCAGATGGCCAGATCACCAGATATGACGGCGCCTGCAGACACTTTTTGAAATCTTTCGTTTCCACAACAAACCACAAACCTTGCAAGTCTTAAAAGCCAACATTGAAGAAAAAGTCACCAATTTAGAGATTTTTTTGCTAGAAATAATTCAAAATGCCGTACAACGAGCACAAATGTGCATCACCTCAGGAGGTGGTTATTTGACTGAAAAAAAATCTGACGTTCTCTCTCTGCTTTCAGTTCAGTCGCTAACGTACGCAGTCGTCGCACGCGTCGATATATCCCACTATAAATAAAAAATAAATAAAATTCGTTTATTTCAGGTCTTTAACCCATATAAAATTTAAAAAAAAGAATTCTACGATTGCCATGCTTGCACTATAAATGTTACATACTATTACAGATTACTACTATGCCAGTACCCGGTGATTTCGAGTCAATCGTCTTTTTCTTCTCTCTTCGGTACTGCGCCAAAATAATTTTTCATTCCCTCAATACCTCAGCGGAGTCACAATTGAAAGTTAGGCTCGACTGTTGAGTAGCGTCATGCTTTTTATTTATTATTATTCTTATAGTCAGGTTGACAAGAATCCCATATAGGTAGGTCCCAGGTAGGTATCGGATGTGTTTCGACCGCTTGTATAAATGCAACAATTTTATCATTCACTCCATAATGCAAAGCACTGCATCGGTGTGTTTGGATCTGCCATTTATTTTAGATTTTTGCCACCGACTACCGGGTCGTCAGAAACCTAAACGTCTGACAACCAGTTTCACCAAGGGGTATCGTATCGTATTACCCAGTAACTGGGTTGTGGTTGTGGAGGTCAGATAGGCAGTTGATCCATGTAAAATACTGGTATTCAGCTGCATCCGGTTTGACTGGAATCCGACCCCTACATAGTAGGGAAAAGGAAGCAGGTGATGAGATGAATATTATAACCAACCTCCTCCTTTTTTTAAGTCGGCTAAAAATGGCTTATTTAAGCAGCATATATGAAAAATTTCTAATGGAAAAACTCAATAACGCTTTACCCCATCTGAGTATCAAACCCAGGACCGCACAGGTAAGTACCTAAGCTACACATTGGTGTGTTACCTTACCAGTGAGCAGATTGCAATGAATAAGTCTTCTTTGCTGCATAGCGTGTCGATGGCCAACTGTACACGCTATACAGGAGAGACCAAGAAGACTGTGTGGTGGTGTGGGTGGTTGCTGTTGGACGGGTCGCACCTGGGCTTGCGCGAGCGGGCTGGAGGCGGCGGGCAGGCGCGGCGAGGTCTGCGCCGCGGCAGGCGCGCCGCGCGCCGGGGACCGCTTGCGCCGGTGCTTCTCCACCACCACCTATCCGACGAAGGATTATTCCATTTTGCGCGACCAATCTGTCGCACCATTTGGACAAAATGGGATATTCACAATTTTGTCGTCCACTGTGTCCCACTAATAGGTTTTGAAGGGGCAAATTACACTCGCATACTTACTTTGAATTCACTTTTTCCCACTAGGGCTGGGGAAATATTACATTTTTAATAAAAATATTGTGCTGAAAATAAAAACACTTTTACCTTTTACTTAAAAAACTAGTCACATAGAAACTACGAGATTAAGATGACTCTGAAGCAGCTTATAAAACGGCCTTATTTATTTCTATGTCAACGTTATGCATAGCTTTATTACGAATGAACTATTATTCTATGGTGATCCGGAGTGCCCGAAGTACCTACTTCAACATTTCAGCGGAAAGACGTCCACTGCTGGACATAGGCCTGCCCAAGCACCGCCACTTCAACCCGTTCTGTGCTTCCCGTATCCAGCGGAATCCTGCGGCCTTCACAAGTTAATCGGTCCACCTTGTGGGAACCTTCCAACGCTACGTCTTCCGGTACGCAGTCGCCGCTTCAGAAACTTTCGGCTCCAAGCGGCCTTCTCTTTTACAAGCAATGTGCCCTGCCCATTGCCACTTAAGTTTGGCAATTCTTCGGGCTATGTCGGTTACACTAGTTCTCCTATGGATCTCTTCTTTTCTGATTCGTTATCTTATCTTATCAAACATCTTGTAGAGGGCCTTCAGAACGCCGATTAGTTAGAACTGGTTAAAACATTTCGGTGTGCAAAAACTGCTCCGAGGATGTGGGAACCTGCAAGTAAGAGCCTGTGTCGTCGTTGGAAGCGAGGTGAGGTCCGGCGTCCGCCGCACGCCTGCCCGAACCCGCGCTGCTCTCCGCCGGGAAGTGCGTCGACACAGACATGTCCAGCTCTGTCAACCGACATTCAAAAACAATCCATTTAAACATTGATATAAACACCTATGCATATAATATTATTAAATATTTCATTATAATGAATAACGGAAGAGCAAGAATCTAGACATAGTGCGTAATGGAAATTACAGTGACAAGCTTTATGTTAATTTTACGTTACCTAAATTCGTGTTTGCCAAATCGATTTCTTTAGCTTCTACTCCTCTCTGTGCTGTGCGTGTTGTGTAATTTGACACGTATTTTTGTGGCAACAGGGTCATTGTACAATTTTATTCATTCGATAGGATAACATAATCACTTCACACGAGATTTGTAAACAAACATCGTATTCACCATGACAAATCAGGTGAAGCAACGTATATAATAGTAGTCTATGGAAGCAACCACAGACTACATAGGATAACTACGTTTGAAGCAACCCATAAATCCATATGATGACAAACGTCAAATCTAAAAGAGGTTATGAATGTCATGTATTCTACCTATTATAAATACGTCTTCGAAAACATAGCAATTCATATCGAAGAATTTATTGAGCACAGGTAGCTTCTTTTTTCTGGTACCTGAGGGCGCCCGCGGACTTTACCGCTAATTTAGCTGTCAAGCGTCATTGCATTCTTGTGATTCTTTCTAGTTAGAACGAAACTTTTATCTATTAATAAAAATGTATTTTAAAGTGCCATTGGTCTTTTATTTTACACCAGATTGTACATAATTAAAAACTAACAGACTTAAAATAATAATATTAATCATATGTACAAGTATATATTACATAAAAAGTGGGGGGGGGGGGATAATTATAGGGCATCAAAAAATTCTTCCGCATCGCTGTCAACAGGAAAAGTGCCCAAAAGGCTGGCTGCATTGCCACGTTGAATGGCAATGCTGATTCTTTGGCCAAAGAATAGGCCAGCCCTCTGGTCACGTGAAGAGTCGACCAGCCGCTTGGCGATGTCTTGAAAAACTAAGTGGGCACTCGGACCCCATGGCCCTAGTGTTTCAACCCCAAACGGCTCAAACATATAAGTCCCAATAAGATTGGAGTATTTGCGCCGTTTGAGGTTTTCCGCACCTGCAGCAGCAGCCCCAGCACAGCCCGCCGTGCTAGGAAGATGGGATGGCGCAAGGGTGTCGACGCACGTTGCATCCCACACCAAAGGCCTACCTACCTTCCAAGGCATTATGGTCATTCCGTCTGGTCAAAGTCAAAGTCAAAGTCAAAGTCAAAGATTTATTTGCATACTAAGTGTACATTTTGGTGTTGTTTACAAATGCAGGTACTTACAACTTAGCGGCCTTTTCCAGGCATCGCAAACTTGAGGGCTAACTAGCAAACATTTAAACTATAACGACACAATGAAATTCATAATTACCTTCTATCATTAAGTAGGATTAAATCTAATAATTTAAGTCATAACATTTTGACGCATGCACATTCTTATAATTAATTAACTCTAATTGTGTGTAATGTCTGTGAGCGAGGCTATGTGTGTCTGTATTAATTAGTTAATCATTCAAGTATGTCTGGTATTTAGGTATTTGTTTATTTAATTATTCACTATTCAATTATTTAAGTATGTCTGTATTATTTCATTATTTAGCTATTCAATTATTTCATCATTCAATTATTATTATTTTCAATTTTTAATTATGTACCTATTTACTTATGTTAGATAATTAAGATTGTATTCTATCACTTTTCCACAAGTATATTTAGTTGACTACATTTTGAATTTTGTTTTTTTTTTTTTTTTTATTGCATACAGTCTTAATACAAGTTCCTGTTTGTTTTGTACCATTAAACCAGAAATGGTTTGTATTGGTACTCACATTCGCCAAAAGAATTCTTAATCAGTTAAATATAACATGTATTTACTTATTATATATTATTCATTTATACTAACCATGTACGTACATTATTTACCTATATTATAAAAATAAGCAAACAATGTAGGTACATGAACAATAATTTGCACGTAACTATTTAAGCCGTAAACATCTATCAGTAAGTACGTGAGTCACACACATGTAACGTTTTGGATCTGAGCTGCTCGCTACTCGGCGGCTCATTAAGACCGGTTCTAGTCAACGTAAAAAATTCCTATTTTGGCATCTCGCAGGTATACCACTAAGGTATTTACTGCTCAACCGAACAATCCTGTGGCTGCCTTAAGCACTACACTCAAAGCCTCCAGCCAGGAGCAACTATTCTAAATTAAAATTAGGCGAACGCTCGCTAAGGGCACCCCCTGTGGGGTACGAACCTCGGCTTAGGGCGTCGCTGAGGGGGGGACAGCAAGATGGGACAGGCTGGATCACGGATATATTATTATTAGACGGGGAATTTAAAGCTACGCGCTCAGCTGCGGCGCGGGCTGGCGCTTCATCGGACAAGGGTCGGGGGGGAGTATTATTTACTCGTGAGGGTCGCGCGCGCGGAGGACCTCGGCGGCGAGGTCGGTACGACGGGTGTCGGGTGTGTTTGTGCACTGTACTGGTGGCCCTATTGCTCTCCTGGAGGAGAGTGGTTGGATCATCTGGATCGGAGAGGACATGCCTAGGACGGCGAAATCGACTAATACGGGAGGGGGTATAATTGGCCGCTTCAACAACCAGAGGGTTGCGGTGATTGGCGGCGGAATCAAAATGACGCTTTGAAATGCGTTTTAGGAACTGATGGATTGTGGGGATTTTGAGATCTAGGTGGAGGTTAATATTCCTGACATACCAGGTTATTGACAGCCCGTTGTAAGAGAAGGTGGATCTGAGTCTGCGACCGGCCCCTGCAATATATGGCCGTGTCATCTGCGAACAGAGCCAACTGCGCCGTATTGCTTAAAAAAAAAAAAAAAAAAAAAAAAAAAAAAAAAAAAAAAAAAAAATCCTATACATGTTGCTTCGCTTTTATTTATTAAAATAGTGTTTTAAATTTGAAAAATATTTTATGAAACCAAGTTAGATAAGTAGTTGTAATAGTATTTTTTGTATTTTTGCTTATAGTTTTTCGAGTTTATTTCGTTTTTTACAGATTTTGGTATTTCATTGTAAATTGTGGGTATTAAAAATTTTACAGTTCGCCTGCCATAATAATTTCTAGCCTGAGGTACTATTAATTTATTTCTGGTGATACTTCTTGTGATTATTTTATGGGATATCGGTATTTGAATGCTTTTGTTATTAAATTGCTCAATTGAGAGGGTCATGTTTAGTCTCGTCTGAAATGGCAAAATCTTACAATATTTAAATAGTTCAATGACGTTATCTTTATATTGGTGTTTCATTTTTCTGGGTACGATAAGTTTTAAGAGTCTAACTTGTAATTTGGAAATCCTTTCAGTATATGATTTAAATGTTCGCCCATAACTCGTGATTCCGTATGCTATAATTGATTCTGCTAAAGCAATGTACATGTTGAGTAAGATTTTGAACGGAACTTTAGGTTTCAAAATGTAAAACTTTGCCAGTATAGCTCGCAACTTGTCACAGACTAAGTCCACGTGAAAAGTCCAGCTAAAACGATTGTCTACAACTAATCCCAGGTAGGTGTGATGCGTTACTTGGTCAATTGCCTCACATCGACATGTACCTGACAGAGTGGAGTGTAGGCAACTGTGACTGTGTGCGATTATCTTAAAAGAAGTAATATGCTTTAGATGGCTAGAGTGGACATGAATGATTTTGGTCTTACTTGCGTTAAGAACCAGCCCAGCATCGTGTGCCCATTTGGAAACTTGAGTGAAATCTTCCTGTAACCATTGAGCTGCTACTTTTACGTCTCGGTGGGTAGCTACCAGACATGTGTCGTCTGCATATTGATAGACGGAACAGTGATTAACCACATGTTCCATGTCGTTGACATATGTCAGATAGTGTAAAGGTCCAAGTACTGAGCCTTGGGCTGTCCCTTCAGTGACTTTAATGGCGTCACTGGTTTCATTACATATCCTTACTTTATATTTACGGTTATTAAGGTAGTCCTTACACCATTTGAGTATTGGTCCTCGAACCCCAGAGTTATCTAATTTTGTCAGCAACGTGTCGTGTCTAAGGGTATCGAACGCCTTGCTGAAGTCAATAAATAGTAAGATTACGTTATTTTTATCATTAAGAGATTCATTGACCTCATCTGTGAATTTCGATAACAGTTGTGAGGTGGATTTGTTGGGTTGAAAACCATATTGTGTGCTGGACAACACGTCATTTTTTACATAAAAGTCTTGTATCTGATTACAAACATATTTTTCAACTATTTTGTCGATAACAGGTAATATAGTGATCGGTCTATAATTTCCATAGTCCGCAAAACTGCCTTTTTTTATGAATTGGGCGCACTACACCAGTTTTTAGTACTTCCGGGTATTTTCCTTGTTTAACACTAGAATTTATCAATTTAACAATAACGCCTGTCATCTTGTCACAAATGGATTTTATGTCAATACACTTAATGTTATCTACTCCAGGAGCTTTATTAGTACTAAGGTTTTTAATTAGTTTACTGACACTATTATTTGTAGCTTTCCTGAAGTACATTGATGTGTTATGTGGAAACATATATTCTTTTTCGTTCAATAGACGACGGTTACATTTGGGCAAGATCTTCTTAACACTATTTCTGAATTCTGTGGCAAAATTATCAGCTATGGTTTTTATTTCTACATTATTATTTTTAAAGGCTCTCAAGATGGCTTCATCAACCGACTTTTTGTTGCGGCCAGACAGATTATTTAATATTTGCCATAGCTTTCTCGGGTTCATTTTATTATTATTTATTTCTTCCAAATAATGTTTATTTCTAGATTTTTCGAGGATTTTATGAGTTCTGTTTCTTATTTTATTAAATTCTAATCGCAGTATTTTATTCGTTGAATCATTTTTCCATTTTATAAATAATCGGTCCTTTTTTTTACACATGGTATTAATTTTGTTATTTATCCATGGTTGTTTGTTTCTTTTACTGTTTTTATTAATTTTTCTGATATATTTTGATTCATCGTAACATCTATGAAAATGTTTTTTTATGTAGTCGTAAATTACGTTTGGACACTCTGTATCATCTATTTCGCACCATTTTATGTTGTTGAGTAAGGATTTAATTTTAACATTATCAATTTGTTGTATTATTTTTGTATCAACCTGTATTCGTGTTGTGTCAAGCCCTATGCACGACAGTATTAACATGCGGTGATCTGCCATTACAGTTCCGAGTGCGGCCGAGTACAGATCTAACGAGCGTGTTTTTATAAAAATGTGATCTATACAGCTCCGTGTAGTTTTATTTCCGCGTGTTTCAATTCTTGTGTAGTCAGTTATCGCGCTCGTTAGACCACACTCGGACATGCTACTTACGTAGTATTCTCGAATGTTGTCGTATGTCTTTAGGTCTATGTTTACGTCTCCTAGCAAATAAGTGTCGTATGATTTAATAGAAGAATTGGATAAGATACTGCTTATTTCCTTTACGAATAGATGCTTACTCTCGCTTGGTGGTCTATAAATTGCACAGATATATGCGTGGTAGTTGTGAGGTGTAGTGATTGGACCAATAATACATTCACAGTGTATTAATGTGTGATTCATTGGTGTGAATATGTAGCCATCTCTGGCATAAATTATTATTCCACCGCCTTTTCTGTTTTTACGCAACTTACTGTGCATTTCATAGCCATCGATGCTGTACATATGAACAGTGTTTTCATTTATATTAACTTCTGTTAAAATTAAGACATCTATAGTTACGTTGGATGAGCTAATTAATTGTGTTACATGACTAAAATTTTTAATTATGGATCTAACATTTACGTGAACAATATTCAGATTAATTTTATTAATGGAAGGTATACGCTTACTAAAAACATTAATGTTTGCACAGTCTAATAATTCTTGGTGATCGGGAGAAAGATCCGAGATAACTTATTTTAAAACTATTACCGATACAGCTGTTTTCGTCCTGCCTGCGTTGTGGTCGAAAGCCGATCGATGTCCATTTCGCTTCTAACGACTGTAGGCTTGTCTTTGTCTTCTTTACGTAGCAGCACCTTTCCATCCTGGAACCAGATATATTTATATGCTGGACGCAATTTTTGTTGGGCCAGCCACAGTAGCGATTTATTAGATTTAGTAAGGGCGCGACGCAGGATCACTTTTGACTTGGACATTTTAACAGGGTCTTCCAAAACAATTTGTTCTAGCAGAACTTCTTTCTTTCTGGATGCACGTACCCATGACTGTGCCTGTTCTGCTTGTTGCAACTCCAACTGGATGTTTCCTTCACGATCATTTCGGTCTTCCACACGTTTAATATTTAAAATCTGTGATCTATCTAAGTTGAGAGTTTCAGCCAGCTTGACAGATATCGAATCAAGGTCTTCATTTTGAGCTTTAGGGATTCCTATCACTTCTAGCACGTTATCTAGACGCTGTTGCTCTATATTACGCACATATTGTTTAAGTGAGGTGATTTCGAGCTCAAGATGAGTTTTTTCGTTGTTGAGGTGGGTGTACTTCTTCTCCAACTCCTGTATGTGCTTATTTTGGGCTTCAACAGTTTTTGCTAGTTCGTCCACTTTTGTGCTGCAGAGGCTTACTGATACTTCGATAGGCTGTAATTCCTTCTTTAAAACTTTTTTCAGTTCGGCTGTAATATCCTTCAGAAATTTTTCGCTATCTATGTTGCAGTTACCTGGATTTCTGCTAGAGGTCGCGACTTCCTCTTCTTTGTCTTCCTCGTCCGGAATAAAGAAGGATGATTTTCTATTAGGCGAATTGTGGTTGCATTCCTCACATATCCAGTCCAGGCTATCCGCATTACGAAGTGCAGATAGTTGTTTCGCGGTAAGACCAGAGCAGGTTTTATTAGCATGAACAGTCTTAGCATATGACCTGCATTCCAGTCCTGGCGATCTGCTGGTTATTCCTTAATTGCAGTTATCACATTTGGTCATTTTGGTTAGCGTAGGGGGTAGTTACCGCACAAATAAGTAAGACGTTGACACCGAACCGATACGTACGACGAACGATGATATTGTGTTAGAATCGTATTGGCTGAATGACGGCATTTCCTTTGCCTGCCACGTGACAACGATCGTTTGTAATTTTTGTCTGGGGATTCAACGCTCACTAAAGAGGTTGAGAACATCAGGGCTCTGGGGAATTCGAACATGGACCACCGAGAGCACAAGTCGTATAGTACCTATCAAAAGAAGGACCTACTGTAAGTCAGTCTGATTTAATAACTATTCTTTAAATATCATGCTTACTGTGGCCGTTATTTTGTTTTAAATGTTGGATTTTATTGTGTAACTATTACTAGTAGTGGAATTTATGTAGCAAGTATAAACAATGTTTTATATTTAAAAAATACGAAGTATTACGTGTAAAACACGTGTAAAGGTTATGAGAAATCATGATATAATAATAAATAATTACCTATGTGATTTGTAGCCTACCTACAATACGTTTTATTTACTTTGTTCCCTCAGACTTTATAGTACATAATCTAAATAGATAAATACAATAAATATCTAGTTGAAGCCTAACTTCTGATTTGTCTAATAAATCAGAAGTGGGATTATTCAGCGCCCATATTTAATATGAATATAATTTTAGGGTTAAATAATTTTCAACTTGCTATTTGAATAAAATAACGGTCACACATTGGGTATAGTAAATTAAGAATGAAATACATGTTTCACTGTGTGCTTTATTCATGTTCAATATCATTATGGGAATGTAGGCATGGATTGTGAAAGCATTGTGTATCTTGCCGGGGCTACTCTCCGGGATACACATGTTTTCCGGAGCGGTATAATGATGTTCCAACGTGCATGCATGCGTCTTGCCATGGCTACTCTATGGAGACGTAGGCATGGATTGTGAGGGCCTTGCGTGTATCTTGCCGGGGCTACACTCCGGGATACACGCGGGTTTTCTGGAATAGTATTATGGTGTTCCACCATGCATGCATCTTTCTTTGTTCACTCTACGGAGATGCAGATGTGGGTCATTGAACAAATACATATTTTTCATTGCGGGCTGTTCCTGCAAATACTTTGCCGTGGCTACTCTATGGAGGTACTAGATGTCCACTCTCACCTTGCCAGGGCTATACTCCGGGATGGGTGTGGATATTTTCTTTGGTTAAATGTATATTTGTTTCGGTGTTTTCCGACAAAGATTATACCATACTGGGCATGGGTTCTCTGCTATAACTTGCTGTTTGCACCTATGCACAGCACAGAGTGAAACGTGAAGATATCCCTATAAACAGTAAGGGAATTTAATACAATAGTAATGATTACTCGAATGATATTTAATCTAAATAACTGTTTATCGCTTTGCTGAAAATGTTATTTCTGTGATTTTTGTAATAATACGATATTCTCTAGTCCTTAGATAATTTGTCATAAATATTCACATGTACATACCAAGGCAAATAAGAATACTATTCTAATCATATCAATATTTCCCTACTATCCTGATTCAGATTTGACCTTGACTTGACAATAATAATAAAATATTGTGACAATGTCGGATAGGACGTCTGCTAGAGAGGCCTTTACATCCCCACGTGTAGTCGAGCGTAGGAGTAGATCTAAGGGGAGGGACACGTGGGTTCGATCTTGCGGAGTTAAACGTCCCCGAACACGCTCGTAATCAACCACACGTAGGGACAACTCTAGGAGCTCATCCTTGGCCTCTTCCGACGCTAAATATTCAAAGAATAGATCGTTGAAGCGAAAGTACCGTACCAGACTTTCTCGTTCTATTAGGCAGTCGCATAGCACAGATTCACAAAGACGTTCGCGGCTCACGTCTGCATAAAAACAAAAAAAACGTTCGTGCCGTGAACACACATTTACAAAAGAGACTACATTCTAGCAGAAGTTCGGTAACGAGTACTACAATAAAATCGACTTCTTCTGAATCGAATAGTAGCAGGCATAGACGGTCCTCAGCGAAATCAAAGCGCATTAAACGCCGAAAGCAAAGCATTATTTCTAAATCAAAATAAAGTAGTGTAAGTAGTGGAGAAGTTAATAGATGCGCTAAATAAACGTAATGGAAGTAGTTTCATAGGCGCCAAAGATGTTATTCTAAACTTTGATCAAGAGTCAAAAAAAAAATCAAACTATGACGTTATGGTTAAAGAAAGCTAATGAAACTGCTCAAATATATTATTGGAATGATAAGGAAATTATTTATAACGCATTACCTAAGCTCGCCGGTCTTTCACGCAGATGGTATGAAGGCCTACCGTCGGTTAAGCTTAACTGGAAGGAATGGCAGGCCAAGTTATTAAAAAGTTTTCCAGACGATCAAAATAATGCGGAAAAACTCATCGAAATGTTAGATAGGAAGAGTAAGAGAGATGCAACTCTAGAAGAGTACTTTTATGATAAAGCAAACATTGTGGATCGAGGGGAAAATTGCAGTAGACTGTATAGTCATATATGATAATAATATCCGTCTGAATGCGTTGGGCTCTGATTTTAGGCTACCAAGTAGGTTGCTCAAGTATTTACGCAATATTTCTAGCAAAAGTAAAAAAAAAAAAAAACATAAAGAAAAATCACCTCATGCAACCTAAGGAAAGCATACGGAACAATAAACATCCTTCGTTTAGACTACGTTGTTACAATTGTTTGGAGCAAGGACATACTGTTCCGAAATGTCCAAAGCCTCTCCAAAATGTCCAAAATGCAACAGAATGGGCCATTTAGATAAGGTATAGTTGATCGAAGCCAGTAAAACTACTCACAATATTTATACAAAAAAATATAACTGTAAACGGCATACCTAAAACTGCTTTTGTCGATTTCGGTAGCGAGTGCACGCTTATCAAACAGAGCACGGCGGACGAATTAAAATTAGATACCTCAATAGAGGGATTGCCTGTATTAAAAGGATTTGCAACTGGTGTAGTATTACCGTTAGGTAAGGTATCCGTCGAAATTGTACCTACATAATGAGTTCCTTAACACAGATGTACTTGTTGGTCAGACTCTAACTTAATTATCTGAGGTTAGAGTTTACAAAACAAATAGTAGTTTAGTAATGTACTCAGCAGTGGCCGAAGCGGAGAAATCGGAAGTTTACATTACATCTGATATAGAGATTAATGGACTAGTCGATGTAGATATATATGTAGGAAGTAATCACACAGGGCTAATATACTTACCAGGAAAAACTTGTTTTAAGACAGGCGAAGCAATTATAATTCCGCAAGGTTTATATGTAGTTAAAAATGGCTTACTTAAAATATTAGTTATAAAGTTATCTGAGGATAAACATGTGTTGCATAAGGAAAAGCTTATTGCAAGGGCTAACTTATTACCGATCTCGCTTAGCATTTATAGTGATTTCCAAAAGACTGACAAATTAGGGGTCTACAAACTGACAGTTGATAAACTTATCGACAGCAATCCTGATCCCCTGACAATGAACATGCTAAAAATAGGTTCCGAGACTAATGACGTAGACGAAGGTATTAAAAAAAAAATAAGGAAAATCTTTAATTGCCTTCGGAAAGCCAGATTGACTTTAAATATTGAAAAAAGTTTCTTCTTTGAAACGAAGCTAGATTACCTAGGATATGAAATCTCTAAAGATGGCCTGAGGCCCGGTAGTAGAAAAACCGAGGCAGTAGCTTTATTCCCTACACCAAGCAGCGTTCATCAGGTCCGTAAATTCGTTGGTTTCGCTAGTTTTTTTAGACGATTTGTTCCCAACTTTGCGAGTCTAGCTAAACCTTTGACTTCACTAACAAAAGCGAATATCCCTTGGGTTTGGAGTAGTCTCCAAGAAGAAGCATTTAATACAATTAAAACTAAGTTAATCGAACGTCCCATATTGGCTCTTTATGATACAACTTACATAACGGAAGTACATTGCGACGCCAGAAAATTAGGAGTAGGCGAAATTCTGCTTCAAAGTCCTGATGAAAAATCTCTCCCTAGGCCGGTGGCATACTTTAGCAAACAAACTACTAAAGATGAAGAATACCTACATTCCTATGAATTAGAGACTCTTGCGGTTGTCTTGTCACTGAAAAAGTTTCGTATATATATAGTTTGGTATACCGTTCAAAGTGTTCACGGACTGCAACGCATTGAGGACTACCCTGACAAAGCGTGATTTGATGCCGCGAATAGCACGGTGGTAGTTATTATTACAAGAATACGATTTAAGCATTGAATACAGGCCAGGCGATGGCATGAAACATGTTGACGCGTTAAGCCGATATCCTATTGCATATCGATACTCGCAGGAACTGTTAGATGTTAGGGAGTATCATATCATGAATATCAGTACCACCGATTGTCTTCAAACTGTTCAAATGACTGACCCTAAATTACAACACATCAAATTAATCTTACAAAGTAATAAAAAGGAGGTTAAAGATATTCACACCAACTTCCTCCTCCAGGATGAGAAAATCTACAGAATATTGGGGGATCAAAAAAAAAATGGGTTGTACCTAATGGGGCACGATTGCACGATGGCAATGGAGCTTAAATAACATAATCAATAAAACCACGGGCAAATCTCCATCTTAAATAGTATTCGGACGTCGCATACGGGCCCGGCCCCGGCCCCGGCCCCGGCCCCGGGGGGGTCCTATTTTAAACGAGCTAGCCGATTTAATAGATACCTCTGAATCGGGTCCGTCTAGAGATGCAATACGGTTGGCAGCTCTTGAGAACACCGAAAAATTTCAACAATATATGAAAAATAAATTCGATAGCCGTAGGGCTCCAACAAAATTCTTTCAAATAGATGATTTAGTAATGCTTCCCAATCATCACAATCCAGCAGATGGAAAAAGTAAAAAGTTATGTCCAAAATATATAGGGCCCCTTCAAAATAACTGCTGTTTTAGAAAACGATCGGTATGAAGTCTCTAGTATTAAAGGACACTCAAAACGTAAATATAAAAGTATTTATCCAGCAGACCAGTTAAAACGTTGGATAGCTTTCGCACCTAGTAATGACACTGACGGCGAAAACAATGACATTATAAGTAAAGAGGTTATTGACAGAGTTAATTCCTGTTCCGATTCAAATTAAGATAAACAATATTTAACGCTATGACTATACTTCCTTACCTACTCAAACTCTCTGCTAGACTCATGACAAATGCTGACTTTCCTTCCCAAATCCTTCCCAGTTACATAATTACAGAATATATAACGGGCTGCATCTGGCTACTCTAGAGCTGCTTGCCTGTAAGTAGTGGACCGAGGCCGAAGTACAAGCGGTAGTCGGTGACAATGACGGATGCCGAAGTACAAGCGGTGTTCACGCCCCCTAGAAAGTGGACCGAGGCCGAAGTACAAGCGGTAGTCAGTAACAATGACGGATGCCGAAGTACAAGCGGTGTTCACGCCCCCCTAAAAAGTGGACCGAGGCCGAAGTACAAGCGGTAGTCAGTAACAATGACGGATGCCGAAGTACAAGCGGTGTTCACGCCCCCCTAAAAAGTGGACCGAGGCCGAAGTACAAGCGGTAGTCAGTAACAATGACGGATGCCGAAGTACAAGCGGTGTTCACGCCCCCCTAAAAAGTGGACCGAGGCCGAAGTACAAGCGGTAGTCAGTAACAATGACGGATGCCGAAGTACAAGCGGTGTTCACGCCCCCCTAAAAAGTGGACCGAGGCCGAAGTACAAGCGGTAGTCAGTAACAATGATGGATGCCGAAGTACAAGAGGTGTTCACCTCCTCTATATAAAAAAAAAAAATATATATATATATTTTACATCTTCCAATCTTTTCTTTATTTAGTTTATTTTTTAACAGTAATTAATTGAAAGATAAATCATTGTTTTGCATTAATCCCGATAGAACTCTTCTAATATATTTTTGTTTTCCAGGTTTCTACACTACCTACATAATCTCGTTAGGGCTCATTGCACACATGTACGCGTCGCCCAGCTTAAGCACGTTGTTGCGGTCACGTCGCCGCCGCGCCGTCGCGATTTCTGGTGACGCTGAGATCCGTTCCGGTTACGCGCTGCTACGATTGATTGACGCCTGGTTGACAAGGAGCAGATGAGGCGCGGCGATGATGACCCGATGCTTGGCTGATGTGTGCGATGACCTTAACGGGATTACCCTTATTTATGTATCGTTTACTTTAAGAATTATACAGTTTATTAAGAGTTGATTGTACAATGTTTTAGTTACGTTACCAAAATGTTCATGATATCTGTTACTAAGTTAGAAGTTATTGTACGAGTATTAGTTGGTCTTTTTTTTGTGTAAATTTAACGGGATCACCCTGATTTATTTACTTCAAGAATAATGTGTATTAGGAATTGATTGTAAAATGTATTAGTTATGTTATTATATTTTCACCATCTTTGTCAATAAGTTAGCAAGTTATTGTATTAGCTGATGTACCTATGTACGAGTACCTATTACTAAAAAAAATTAACTTATTTGGAATTGATTGTACAATGTATTAGTTCAATTATTATATTTTTCTGACCTTAGTTATTAAGTTTAGAAGTTATTGTATAAGTTGTTTCTTTTTTTTATTTATTCTTTTCTTGTTTTTATTTGTAATTCCGTACTAGTTATTAAACTGTTTTGTATAGAGACACACAAATATACTCGAATGGCCGGAAAGCAATGGGGTCATTCCTTTCTCAGGACGGCCGTCTGTTAGATAATTAAGATTGTATTCTATCACTTTTCCACAAGTATATTTAGTTGACTACATTTTGAATTTTGTTAGAATCGTATTGGCTGAATGACGACATTTCCTTTGCCTGCCACGTGACAACGATCGTTTGTAATTTTTGTCTGGGGATTCAACGCTCACTAAAGAGGTTGAGAACATCAGGGCTCTGGGGAATTCGAACATGGACCACCGAGAGCACAAGTCGTATAGTACCTATCAAAAGAAGGACCTACTGTAAGTCAGTCTGATTTAATAACTATTCTTTAAATATCATGCTTACTGTGGCCGTTATTTTGTTTTAAATGTTGGATTTTATTGTGTAACTATTACTAGTAGTGGAATTTATGTAGCAAGTATAAACAATGTTTTATATTTAAAAAATACGAAGTATTACGTGTAAAACACGTGTAAAGGTTATGAGAAATCATGATATAATAATAAATAATTACCTATGTGATTTGTAGCCTACCTACAATACGTTTTATTTACTTTGTTCCCTCAGACTTTATAGTACATAATCTAAATAGATAAATACAATAAATATCTAGTTGAAGCCTAACTTCTGATTTGTCTAATACTTATTTCTGATTCAAAAATTCTTCAGTTGAGTAGTAGCAGTTTTTCAAAAGAAATGCTTTCAATTTATTGTTAAACGGAGTGAGTCTAGTTTCATTTTTTATCTCCTGAGGCAGCTTGTTGTATATTCTTATTGCCATGTGATGTGGGCTCTGATGTAGTACTTTAAGTCTTGATGGTGGTTGGTATAAGTTATGTTTGTGTCGGGTGTTATAAGTGTGTATGTCCTTTACTTTAGTGAATGTGTGTATGTTTTTGAATACGTAGATACATAATATATCGTGTAAATATATACATGGAAGCTCGAGTAATTTATATTTAAGGAAATAGGGTTTACAGCTTTGTCTATTGTTTATTTGGGCTAAGATTCTAACACATTTCTTTTGTAAAATAAATAGCTTCTTTATGTTTACGCTGTTTCCCCACAACATAATACCATAGCTTAGCCACGAATAGGCATAAGCGTAGTATGCTGATAGTGCGGTTTTTGTGTTCGTGCTATGTTTTAATTGGAATAGTGCGTAGGTGAATTTTGATAATTTAGTTGCTAGTTCTTCTATGTGACATTTCCAATTTAGGTGTGTATCTATATTTATGCCTAGTAATTTAAAAGTAGGTATCTACCGTGTCTATAGGTGTATTTTGAAATGTGATATCAATTTGGATGGGACATTTTTTATATGACCTAAACTGCATAATTTTTGTTTTATTTAAGTTGATTTCTAGGTTGTGGTCTTGAAGCCAATGTGTTACTATTTTTAAAGTGTCGTCCATGATGTGTTGGGGATTTTCAGAATTTTCGCACTTTATAAGTAGTGATATGTCGTCTGCAAATAGTACGGGTAGAATCTGGTTTGTGTTTAGGGATTTTGGTAGGTCATTTATATAGATTAAGAATAATATGCATCCTACTACACTTCCCTGGGGGATTGAGCAGGTTAGGGGTCTCAGTCTAGATCTTATTGTTTCTACGTGATGGTTAGTGGTATTGTAATAGTCTATTTGTACTAATTATTTACGGTTTTGTAGGTAAGATTTGAACCACTGGTAGGCAGTTCCTCGTATTCCCGAGCCGTATAGTTTTGTCAGAAGGATATCGTAGGAAACTTTATCATAGGCTTTCGTCATGTCTAATAGTACTCCTAAAGCTAGTTTTTTATCGTTGATATGCTGTAGGGCCATTTTAGTGTACTTATAGACTGCAGTTGTAGTGGATCTTGATTTTCTAAAACCGTTTTGTGAATCGTCTAATATATTATATTTTTCTAAGAAATTGTATAACCGATTGCACATCGCCTTCTCAAAAACTTTGGAAAAGGTTGGTAGAAGGGCAATGGGTCTGTAGTTGTTTGGGGTGGTAGTTTCATCTTTTTTGTGAATGGGTTTAACTAGTGACGTTTTGAGTGAGTCTGGGAATTGGCCATCTTCAAAGCTCTGGTTAATCAAGATTGTAAGTGGTTTTGAGAGTTCTTCTACGCATTGTTTTAGTAGGATGGGTGGGATATCGTCCATTCCATAGATATGTTTATTTTTCATAATGTTTATTATTCCAATGATCTCTTTTTGATTTACTGGGCGTAGTTACATAGAGTATGTGGGGGGATTTACTACTGGCCGTCCAAGTTTGTTTGTCGGTGTATTGCTTGAGTTTCGCCTACTGTTGCAAAGTATTCGTTGAATGTATTGCTAATGGTTACTGGGCATTTTGTTACGTTATCATTTATTTTTAGTTCTATATTTTTACGTTGTTTAGGCTTGGTTCTGCCTGTTTTTGTGTTTATGATTTTCCACATTGTTTTCGTTTTGTTATCGGATTTCTGCATTTGTCGTATAAATTCTCGTTTTTTTGATACTTTTACAATGCGTTTTAATATTTGGTCAAACAAATGGTAATATTTTCCTATTATTGCATTGTTATTAGTTTCGTTTAATAATATTTTTAGCGATCTTTTAAGTTTACATGAATTTCTTAGACCAGTTGTCAGCCATCCTTTAACAGGTGTGTTTTTGATTTTTATATTTTGTATGGGTATGTGTTTATTTAATGATTCTTTAATTAGTGAAATAAATGCATCGTAATTTTTATTTATATTATTATTGGGCTTTATTATAGTTTCCCATTTAATATCCTTTAGTGATTTTTTAAAGTTGGATTTTTTGCTATCTGTAAATACTCTTTTTTTTGTACGCCATAATTTATTATCTGTTGATAGGGTTTCTGATTGGGGTAGTTTTATATTTATTGATTTGTGATCGGAGAGACCGTAATTGTGTACATAAGTTTTAATTATCATTTTTCTGTTGTTTGTGAATATAAGATCAATACAAGTTGATGTTGATTTTGTTACACGTGTAAGTTTTAGGACTAATTGGCATAGGTTATGTGAATGCATAAAGTTCAACAATTCGCGGCACCGGGCGCTTTCAGAAAGTATATTTATATTGAAGTCACCTCCTATAATTATATGTTTAGTCTTAGTTTTCAATTTATTTAAGATTTTTTCCATTTGTTCATAGAAAGTATGTTTAAGACGATCTGCTCTATATAATCCTATAACAATACAATTTAACCTAGGTATTTCTATTGCACTTAGCTCAATTACAAATTCCTTAGAACACACATCGCCTTCCTTCATTTGTAGTTAACAATATCTTTCCTCTCAATATATTCCAAATTATTTTCAACTAGCAAACAAACTCCTCCTTCGCGAGTAGTACGACAGAAAGAAGACGCTATTTTGTATCCAGGTAGGTGTAGCGAGTCACAATAATAATAGGTTTTCCATACCTCTGATAATGATAGAATTGTAATATTGGAATCTGATAATAATTGTTCGAGCATGTTTATTTTATTCCCTATACTTGGAATATTTTGAAATGTTATGGTAACGTCAGTATCGAAATGTTCCATTATGATTTTGGTTCCGGTTTTCGCTTGTTTTTATCGGACTATTTGACCTCTGGGTCATCGCTACGTTTGCTGGTTGCGATATGTTCCCGTGTGCTGTGTGTTCGCTTCCATGCGCTATGTAGCTGGCATTTAGGCCTGGTGTTTTGCCGGTTACAGGTTCTAAGCAATCATCGCATTCCTTTCCGTTTATATATAGTTTGTTGTTTTTTATAATGGCTCTATGGCCGTTTTTCCTGGCTATATGTAGTCTATTTCTGAGCTCATTTCGAAGATGTAGTGTTTCCCTGTCCATGAAGATTCCAACTGACAATCCTGTATTCTGGAATGCTCTTCCATTTTCTACTATATATTTTGTCATTCTTTTATTTATTAGGTCAATAGCTAATGGTCATTTTTCTCCACGTTTACCGATGCGCTTTATTTCCTGTATGTACGGGTCTATATCTATGTTCATTATTTCGTAAAAAGCTCTTGAAACACGCTCGCAGAGGTCGTTCTCAGTTTCACGGTATTCTTCGTGTAGTCCATAAATCACTATTTTGTTAAGTACTGTTTTCCAATGTGTGTAATTGTTGTTCGATATTTCCAATTTTTTCGTTTAGTGAGCTGATCTTTTCTTTAAGTATGTTTTGTTCTGATGATAAGGTATTTGTACTTTGTGTTAGATCATTTTGAAGCTTCCTAATTGCATTGCTGAACTCATTTTGGATGGTGTTTTTGACATCTTGTATAATAGAAGTCTTCATGATTTCCAGTTTAGTATCTAGTAATTGGCTGAATTTATCTAACGATATAGAATCGTTTTTTGCATTTGTGATGTTGTTATTGTTATAAGGGCTAATTGCTTGGCTAAGTAATGTGTCTCCCACTATGTCATCAGGCGTTAGGTCGATGTCGATTGTATCAGGCGTGAGCACATTTCTGTTTGGTTTTCTCCTTAGGGTTACATTCATACTTTCGGGGGTAATTCGTCCTATTTCTGAAGGGTTTTGTCTGATTGGGGTATTGTTATTGTTTCGCTTTGGCATGTTGCATAAACAAGCTTGACATTTCCATTCGTTTAAACTTTTAGTCGTCATATTGTTGAATTGACTTTTAGTAATGTTTGTACATTCTAGGTCATAGTACTTCATACATAAATGGCATTTAAGACTTCCTTCTTCCAGAATGTCCTGGTTGCAGCCTGCACATCTCTCCATTTTAGATGCGTAACTGTAGTCTGTTGCTGTTAGTTGTAGTGTTGTAATAAGTAGGAGGCTGGTAGTGACCTCTAGTTATTAATTGATGTACTATTACCGTTAGTTTGTATGGATCGAAGTGTCAAGTCGATGTGACTCTTTGATTAATACGTTTAAGAGATGGTTCTTACTCTATTTCACAGATGGCGCTATTCTAAGCGTGTAGAAGGTACGTGGATAGGTGGCGCTATTCTACGTTAGAGCTTGTATGGTAGATGATTAAGCAAATTTGAAACTAATAACGGCTGATTCACATTGTTCTTATTTTTACATTTTGCACTTTTTGTTCATTTTGTTGTCACAGTTGTCATAATTATCACATTAGTCAAGCATATAGATCTTCACTTTGCTAAATTTTGTTTGGTTTTTCGGTTAGATAAGTTTATATGTCCGTCACAGTAAGTTTTCGATAAAAACACTTTAGCACAAGGTTTTTAGATTGTGTCTTTTTCCACTATTACAGTTTGCTTATATATTTAAAGCGTACTATGTTTCACTTTCATTTAATCACTATAGACATTTAAAACTTTATTTATTCACGAGCAGTAAACAGATCCGTGTTTACACAGTCAGCGCCCTCTTGCGTCTATCTCTTCCCATCGTCGCGTGCCAAACCATTGGGTTCTAAAACAGCTGGCACTCCGGCGGTGACAAGAGCACGACGGATGATGTCATTGATGCTGGCGTGCCGTGCTATCCGGCCTGCGCTCTTACTGCAGGATAGGCCATGGTGTCCGAGACAGTCGACACCTTCACCGCATCGGCAGCGATGCGGAGCCACACAAGGAGCGCCCAGACGCACACAGGTAGCGAGCCGGAAGGTGGTATCACCCAGCATAGTGCCTATGTTGGGTGATGGTAGCGCCTGAAGCCAGAGGCCCGACTCCCACTCACCCACAGCCAGCAGGCGGGCACGCTCAGCAGTATTGGTGGACGTATTAATAAGATTATTCCGTACCAACCTGCAGAGCGGCTCATCCCACTGTCTCTAGGAAGATGGGTTCACGGGTCGATCTGTATTCGGGCAAGCCGCTTTCCAGGCGTTCTCCGCATCGGTCAAGCAAGGCACTTCAGAGTAAACCAGGCAGGGGGCTAAAATTTTTTTCAACTTTTCAGTGCTGCGGACAGAGGACAGGAACGCGGGTAAGCTAATACTGGTAATTTTGCGGACGCCGAGGCCACCAAAACGGATGGGTAGTGTGGCTTGTAGCCACGCTCGATCGTCCAAGGCCACATTTAAAATGGATGATAGTGTGCTGCGAATAATTTGGTCAATTTTGTCCAAGAGGTGTGACTGCTTCCATAAAGGGGAAGAACGTAAAAAATATATAAAATTTGGACCAAAACAACAGTATCTGATCAGGGTGAATGCCGAATGTAAATTAATTTTGGAGAGTCTATCAGAAATGTCGTTGAAGTTTTTGATTTTTTGGTCGATGAAAGAAGGAATGCTGTCTTCTAAAATTGGGGAACCTAGGAGCTGAAGTGAACTTTTTTCTAAAATTTTGATTTGTGGGGCTATTGCATTAAATTTCTCCAGGGTCAATTGTCTGTCGGTAATGTCAGAAAGGAAAATTTCGCATTTTGATGGGTTAAGATCCAAGCCAATGGATTTAAATTGTTGCTTTATGAGTTGTAGGTCTTTCAAAATGGTGTCTACATCACCTCCTAGCGTTCCATCATCCAAATACCACACGTTAAATTTTGAATTTAGTTTCTGTATAATTGGATGGATAGCCAGGCTGAAAATGACTGGCCCGAGAGGGTCACCTTGTTGGCATCCTACTGCAGATTCCAAAACATTGTCCTTTTTTAGTAATTTAGAGGGGTACCTGTAACATTGCCACATAAAACCATAAATTTCGGGTAGTTCCTTTTTGGCTTGGCCAACAAAGTGTCCCTATTGACAGAGTTAAAGGCATTCTTAACGTCAACCTTGAGGATAGCCTCATATTTGTTGGAGTTTAAAAAGATGGAAAGGGCATGCACGGCAGCCTCACAGCCCCCTCTCGAGCCGAAACCAAGCTGTAGAGGCTGAAACTTAGCTGTAAGGGATTCGCTGTATAGCTTACAGCATATTTTGGCTGCCATACGCCTGTAGGTGCACCCAACGGCGATGGGACGAATGCCGCCGTCCTTCTTACGCAGGGCACATAGGTTGGCCCCATATAAGACATCGACCATGGCCTCGTTCACACCGCCGGTGAGCATGAGTTTGATCAGAGCCGCAAGCTCCTTCAGAAGCGACTCACCAGCGTCCCCGGCACCTGAACTCAATAGATCCTTTAGATGTTGTGGAGTCAGGCCGTCGAGGCCGCCGGTGGAACCACTCCGGAAGGAGCTCACGGCTGCAATCAACTGGGGCGCCGAAATGTTTAGAAAGGTTGAATTTAGGAGGGTTGGGTCGGGGGATCGGAAAAGGTGAGACTATCCGCAGGCGCTGGGTGTTTACTCTCTAGAGCTGTTAGCGTTTCTGGAGAGTAAGGCGCCACCACATCGCTCGCTGCTGAACAGTATCCTGGCCGCTCCCCTGATGTCACCTTCACTTAATTTGGATTCCACATGTGAACATAAGCCTTTTTGTAATTGATTATTGAATGCAGGTAATTTTGGATCTAAATTTAGAGTCGAATTGTTACAATTTTCTTTAATTTGGTACGTTAAGGATTTTTTACTTGCCAAAAATTTTTGGACATGCAGAATCCTATATGGGAATGAAAGTAATTGCTCCCAGGCACTTTGTGAGTTCTCCTGGGTCGCAAGACGGATACATTGCGCCAAATTCAGGGCGACAGACTCGCGCCCCGGGGAACTCTCTTTAATACTGGGGTGGAATTTTAGAATTTCGCAATCGTTTTCCACAAGGTTTTTTCTAAAGGTGTTTTTGTTGGGGATGTGGCTGGGGGGCATAATGGTACACTATGTGATTTGTGGATCTTGCCATAGTGTACCTTCAGACCCCGTTCGCCTTTAAAAAAACGTGCCTGTGGGCAATGTGGACATCTCACCAGCTGGACATCAAGCGATGTGGCAGGTTGACTGGCACAGGTCCCGGCGTCGCTACAGACGGCATTGAACATAAATAATATAAAAACACTAAAACTTACCTAAAATATAATAATAAACTATATATAAACGCACATATAACTAAAACACACTTCCTATATTTACAGAATGTCATTTCAAATATTGTCATTATATATTTTTTGACTTCTGCGGCGCAGTCTCGTTCTAGGCCTGGGGCGCTGCGCATGCACGGCGCAGCCTTGGCACCCGTTGCCTTAGCTGCAGCTGCCGCGTCTTCGTCGTTGTCAATAATCAAATTATTTAATTATCATAATTCATATTATGAAGCTAAGTGTTAAGAAGAGGTTTGCAAGCGTTACTCAGACTGGCTGGTATGGGAGATGACGGATGTTTTGAATATGTTTGTTAGGAACATGATGTGTGACTTTACTCTGTTATTTCTGTGTTGTCAAGAAAAACCAAATTAAAATTTCTATGTGCTTTATCTGCTTTGTTTTCACTATTCTACTGATAGGAAAGACCCACCAGGTTATGGGCCCAGGATACGTAGTAGAGAGTAGGTAATATGGAAACGAAAGATGTTGTAAACACGACTATGGGCGGCGCACTAGAGAGATCGCAGCCGGTACGAGATACGGGTATGAGTTTAATGCCGATAGAGAAACTTGATGGAAACTCGAATTATAGTACATGGATGTTTATGGTAGAGTTGTATTTAATCCATGATGATCTGTGGGAGTATACTCAGAAGACACCAGAGAGTACAGATGTATTTGGCTTAAAGAGAGACCAAAAAGCGAGAGCCAGGATATGTATGATGATACAACCGCATTGCCTGATTCACGTGAGACATGTGAAAACGGCAAAGGAGGCGTGGGAGTCTTTGAGGTCAGCTTTTGAGGATAAAGGACTACATAACCGATGCAGACTTTTATCAAAGCTAGTAAGCCTAAAACTTGAGCAGTTCACATCTATGAGAGACTATGTGACTGCGCTAATGTCAGTAGCACAGCAGCTGAGGGATATCGGAAAAGAAGTTGACGATGAGCTGTTAGCGGCGCTGATGTTGCAAGGACTACCGGAGGAGTATAATCCGATGAGATTGGCGTTGGAGAACACTAATGTAGAACTGACAACAGACTATGTTAAAACTAAACTGTTGCAATTGAACCAAGGCACATCTTGCGCAAGTTCCAGTAATTCGACGAGTGCTGCACTTACAGCGAAGATGAAGAATCAGAATCAGAAAAAGTTTGTTCAGAGGAATAAAGACAAACAAAAGAAAATGAGATGTTTCATTTGCGATGGATCGCATAAAGCTCGTGACTGTCCGGATAATCCGAAGAGGAAAGCGAAGGCGGTTAATATGGTAACTGCAACACCGACTGCGACGGCGACGGAGACAGCAACGGCGACGACGGTAGCGCTTGACACGAGGAGTCAAGAGAAGCAAGCAGATTATTCATGGGTTATTGATTCAGGAGCGTCGATGCATATGAGTACCAGAAAAGACTGGATGAGTAAATTTGCGGAGGCAAGTCGTAAGGTTGAAGTGTTTTGTGCAAATGGAGGTAAGATGTATGGAAAGGGATATGGTAATGTAACAGATGAGCATCTGAACATTGAGAATGTGTTGTACGTACCAGGACTGACATCGAACCTACTGAGTGTTAGTAGTATTGTTAAAAAAGGTAATGTCGTTGTTTTTACCAACAGAGGTTGTGAGATATTCAATGAGTGTGAGTATACGTCGAGAGGACAACCATGTGTGACAGGTTTGCTGGATAAGGGTGTGTATAAAATTAAATTTCCTTCTCAGCAGGTCTGTGCAATAGCGACTACAGCATCAATGGAGATATGGCATAAGAGAATGGCACACTTGGGTATACGGAATTTGACACTATTGAGAGATAAAATGGCAACTGGGGTAAAGTTTGAATATAACGAGAAATTAGACTGTGTAGCCTGTCTAATGGGTAAACAAACGCGGCAACCGTTTGAGAGGAATAAAGCCACGCGAGCCAAAAGTTTATTAGAATTGGTACATTCGGATATCAGTGGACCAATGAGTGAGAATTCTTTTGGAGGTTTTAGATATTATATTACTTTTATTGATGATTTTTCACGTAAAACTTTCGTATTCTTTATAAAGCAAAAGAGTGAAGCCTTTGAGAAGATGAAGGAGTTCAAGAGTTTTTCTGAGACACAAACAGGTAAGAAGCTGAAGGTTTTAAGAAGCGACAATGGGCGCGAATATTGCAATAAAAGGTTTGATGAGTTCTTGAGAGAACACGGTGTTAAACACCAGCTTACGATTGCTTACACACCTCAACAGAATGGTGTGGCGGAGAGAGCCAATCGTACCATAGGGGAAAAAGCACGAACTATGCTTCAAGAAGCAGGTCTTCCCGTTAGATTTTGGGCTGAAGCTGTAAATACAGCGGTGTATTTGAAAAACAGGAGTCCCACCATCGCAGTGAAGAACAAGACACCCGAGGAGGTTTGGAGTGACCATAAAATAGATTTGTCTAATCTTCGTGTGTTTGGTTGCAGAGCCTTTATGCATATCCCAGATGAAAAGAGAACCAAATGGGATGCGAGGAGTAAAGAGCTAGTATTTGTAGGATACTGTGAAGAATCGAAAGGTTACAGATTAGTCAACCCTATGAATGGAGAGCTGCATAGAGCGAGAGATGTGGCATTTTTCGAAAACCAGATGAACTATAAATTGACTAATACTGAAGAGGAAAGAAATACTGCAACAATTCATCTAGAGAATGATGAAGAGAGACAAGTTGTCCATCAAGAAGAGACCGACCTTCAATGTGATAGAGATCACACAGATGATGTTAGAGACGCTGAATTCATGGAAGAGGAAGATGAACAGTGGACATCATTTGAAGAGAGGCCGGAGGAAGAGCAACCTGTTGAAACAATACTGTAGTAGAAGAGAGAAGATACCCACTCAGGAACAGAAAGCCTGTGGAGTTTAAGGATCATATCACCTATGAGGCGATAGTGGAAGAAAGAGATCCACTAACAGTTAAAGAGGCACTGACGAGAAGAGATGCAAAACAGTGGAAACTTGCTATTCAGGAGGAGCTGGATGCATTAAAGAAAAATCAAACCTGGGTGTTGGTAGAGCCAAACCAAGCGAGTAACATTATTGATTCGAAATGGCTGTTCCGAATCAAAAAGGAGGCGGGAAATAAGACTCGGTATAAAGCTCGTTTGGTTGCAAGAGGCTTCAGACAGAGAAAAGGTATTGATTACGATGAGACGTTCTCCCCAGTTGTGCGTCATAGCTCTTTGAGGCTGTTAATAGCACTAGCAGTGCAGATGTATCTGCAAATGAATCACATGGACGTCAAGACAGCGTTTCTAAATGGCAATTTAAATAAAGAGGTTTACATGCGACAACCACCATATTTCGAAGAGAAAGGCAAGGAAGACCATGTATGCTTATTGAAGAGATCTCTTTATGGACTGAAACAGGCGCCACGTTCATGGAATTCTAAACTTCATTCAGAGCTAGAGAGTCTGAATTTCCACCGTTGCAAGAATGAACCATGTGTCTACACAAGGCGAATCGAAAATGATATGATAATACTTGCAGTTTATGTTGATGATATCCTAATCTTTTATAACAATGTAAGAGAAATGCATAAGGTCAAGAAAGAACTTATGTCCAAATTCGAGATGAAAGATTTAGGAAAACCTGAATTATTTTTAGGGATGCGGCTAAAGCAAGAGAATGGCCACATAAAGATTGACCAAGAAGAGTATGTAGAGAAGCTTCTACGCAGATTTGGCATGGAAGACTGCAAGACAGTTGCCACACCTGCAGTACCTGGTCAACATTTCAAGAAGCCAGAGGGCTCACACACACCGAGTGACAGAATACCTTACAGAGAATTGATAGGATCACTGATGTACTTGGCTGTGTGTACGCGACCAGACATAGCTCATGCTGTGAATATTATGAGTCAGTTCTGTAACTGCTATGAAGAGATCCATTGGAGTGCTGCCAAGAGGATTCTAAGGTACCTTAAAGGTACTAAGAACATGGGACTCGTGTACTCAAATGATGCCTGTAGTACAGAGATACAAGGTTTCTCTGATGCTGATCATGGAGGAAATATAATAGATAGAAAGTCTTATTCCGGAAATGTTTTCACATTGGCAGGAGGAGCAGTGTCATGGCAGTGCTAAGCAGAGAAGTATAGCTATTTCAACAGCAGAGGCTGAATATATCAGCTTATCGGAAGCTGCTAAAGATGCCATATTTTTGAGAAGGTTCTTGGGGGAACTGGTGGACACCCAAGAAAAAGCTATCACAGTTTACACGGATAGTCAGTCAGCAATGGCCATAGCACAAAACCCAGTGCACCATCAGCAGACTAAGCATATCGATTTACGATATCATTTTGTTAGAGAAGCCTTAGAGAAGGAGATTATTAAATTGAAATATCTCGCAACAAATGTGATGGTCGCTGACATTATGACAAAACCTGTGCCTAAGAGTAAGCATGAGTTTTGTCGTAAGGAGATGGGTGTGCAAGAGTGAGTCAGAGGGAAACGCTTGAGGAGGAGTGTTAAGAAGAGGTTTGCAAGCGTTACTCAGACTGGCTGGTATGGGAGATGACGGATGTTTTGAATATGTTTGTTAGGAACATGACGTGTGACTTTACTCTGTTATTTTCTGTGTTGTCAAGAAAAACCAAATTAAAATTTCTATGTGCTTTATCTGCTTTGTTTTCACTATTCTACTGATAGGAAAGACCCACCACTAAGTACTGCATAATATTCAATTTACTCGATCAGGTTTCCTGTTTCACGTGTTTCACAGTTTATCAATGCCTATGGAAACATTATTTAAAATATTTAAATAATTGCCAACTTACACATTTATGAAAGTAAAACAAATCGTGGATAATAATTTTAGATTTACGGATATTTCTTGTGTTCAACAAAAAAGTGCTGCCCTGCTAAAGCACTAGGAAGTGGCTAGGGGCGCATTTTGGGGGACTGTCTTATTTATTATTTATTTATTTATTTATATCACAATTCGATGTATCAGTATGTCACTGTTATACTCAATAGTCAAATTTATAAATTTTCAAGGTTTCCACCGTTGCGCGTTGTTCATTATGCACAAGCGACATCGATACCTAATTAACCATTGTAACCGAGTTATAATGAGTTTTAAAAGTGTGTTTTTAGTGCTTTATGGAAACACAGCTGGACAACGTAACCGTGGAGT
This sequence comes from Xanthia togata, assembly GCA_963853775.1. NCBI lineage: Eukaryota > Metazoa > Arthropoda > Insecta > Lepidoptera > Noctuidae > Xanthia > Xanthia togata. The sequence continues at coordinate 107,864 of OY970802.1, read as the reverse complement.
TTCTTGCCGGCTCTTCTCCATAGGAAACGACCAATTGGAACCGTGCACCTAGCTTCTGACGTTTCATAAGTGCCCATTTAGGTTTATGTGAAATAAAATATTTTGAATTTTAATTTAAATAAAAACCCGTTAGTGGTCGTCAGAGACGTAATGAGTTACGTTTCTGACGACGACTTATTGATGGCAATAGGATCCCAGAACGGACACCTCCTTCAAGGAGCTGAAATAAACGAGGGTGACATCCGGGTCATGTATAGGCGAAGGGCGAGGAATCCGCTGAAGTGCCACATGGTGCTGCGTGTGAAGCCAGTGATTTGGCAGCGACTGACCTCGGCGGGCCGAATCCATGTCGACCTGCAGAGAGTGGTTGTAAGAGACCAGAGCCCTTTGATCCAATGCACAAAGTGCCTTGGATACGGACACAGTAAAAAATACTGTAAAGAACCAGCAGTCCTTTGCAGCCACTGTGGCGAACCGCAAACTAGAGCGGAGTGTCCTGGTTTCACCCTCAACGAAGAACCTAAATGCAGAAATTGCAATCAGGCAAAAAAAGACGCAGCACATAATGCTTTTGATAGCGAGTGTCCCACACGGAAGAAGTGGGATGCTCTGGCCAGATCGTCAATAGCGTATTGCTAAGGTGGAGGTGGGGATAGGAGCTAAAAATGACCATATAAAGTATCATGTCGTACAGGCAAACCTCCAAAAGAAAAAACCAGCAACTGACGAACTCATACTCGAAGCTGGACGCAGGAAAATTAGGTATGCTTTGGTACAAGAACCCTATGTTGGGGCAAAGGGGGAAATGAAGACCTACCCTGGGACCAGAGTAATACAAAGAACAAAAACGGGCGACAAAGTCATCAAAGCCGCGATAGTCGTCTTCGACAGTGGGATGGACGTGGCTGCGTGCCCGACTGTGACGAACGAAAATATAGCAGTCGCGAGATTGACGGTGGAGGACACCACTGCTGTGGTAGCGTCCGTCTACTTTGAAGACTATCTCGACATTGAACCATACCTCGAGCTGAGGGAAATAGTGACAAAGACACAAGGGACGAAATTGCTGGTAGGAGGAGATGTGAACGCATGGAGTACATGGTGGGGAAGCGAGAGAGAAGACGAAAGGGGAAGACTCCTATCTGGAACCCTAGATGAACTCAACCTACACGTACTAAACTGCGGAAACACCCCAACATTCGATACCATTCGAGGGGGAAAACGGTACAAGAGCACGGTGGACATCACTGCCTGTTTAGGCGACATGCTTCGATACGTGGAAGAATGGAAAGTGGAAACGGAAATAACAAGCTCGGATCACAACGCGGTAGTACTTAGAATCACAACAAAAAAAGTAATTGGGTATAAAATTAAATACAGTAATACTAGGGTATATAACACAAAAAAAGCAGATTGGGGACGTTTTCGGGATGAACTGACAAAAACATTGCAGGAAAATAAAATTGATAAAACACACATAGATAATATTAATAGTTTAGAAGGATTAGAAAAATGTACAGATGAATTAACAAAATTTATATTAATTAATATGGGATTCAAGCAAGTAAGGCATAAACTGAAAGCTGGAAAAACTTTTGCGGAATGCAGGACAGGGAGAGTGTTCAGTTTGGGATGGCATATATAGGGTAATCCTAAAAACAAAAAAGAGGCACGAAGATCTGCCAATAGTTCAAAATGGCGAGGCACTAGACCCAAATGAATCCGCCAGGGTCCTGGCAGAAACCTTTTTCCCTGATGATGACGAAAAGGAAGACAACTTTGAACACGCAAAGATAAGAGAGGAGGCAGCGCGTTCAGAGGAAGGCACACCAGAGGACAAAATGGACCCACCCTTCACGATGGCTGAGCTTAGACATGCATCTAGGAGCTTCAACCTGACCTGCTTAGGGGTTCACTGCTGACATCTGCGAGGCTGCCATCAGCAACAATGAACAAGTCTTCTTAGCCATTACAAACAAATGTCTCGCGCTGTCCTGCTTCCCAGAAAAGTGGAAAGAAGCCGCGGTCGTAGTAATATGAAAACCAGGAAAGGACAACTATACCCACCCAAAATCGTACCGACCGATTGGACTTTTGCCTATCCTAGAAAAATTTTTGGAGAAGATGCTGGTGCGGAGATTGAGGTGGCATATGCTACTCCAAATGAACCCACGGCAATATGGATTTGTGCCGCAGCGAAACACAGAGGACACCCTGTACGACATGATGCAGCATATAGATTTAAGGTTGAAGGAGAAGAACATAGTGGTAGTTGTCTCACTAGACATTGAGGGGGCATTTGACAGTGCGTGGTGGCCAGCAATAAAAATTCGTCTGGTGGAGAAACACTGTCCACTTAACCTCCGAAAACTGGTGAGAAACTACCTCGAAAACAGAAGGGTTGCGGTGAGATACGCTGGAGCTGAATACAGGAAGAGGACCTCCAAAGGATGCGTGCAAGGAGCAATCGCAGGGCCCACATTCTGGAATCTCCTCCTTAACCCGCTGCTGGACGAACTAGAGGAGAGGAACAATTACTGCCAGGCATTTGCAGACCACGTGGTCCTTATATTCTCTGGAAAAACGGCTCTAAATCTGGAGGTTGAAGCCAATGCCTGCCTGGCACATGTGCAGCGGTGGGGTGCTCGAAACAAATTAAAGTTTGCACCGCATAAAACTCATGCAATGCTGCTAACAAAGAAGTTAAAATTCGACACACCACGGCTGCACATGGGCGGGGTTGATATTGCGCTTGTAGAGGAGATAAAGCTGCTAGGAGTTATAATTGACCGGAAGATGACTTTCAGGAGCCACGTCACATACGTCTGCAAAATCGGAGTGAATTCGCAAGAATTTTGTTGAATTTTGTTAGTTATATAATAGGTTAGGTTTATTATTTTAAATTTTTTATTGTGTGTACATAAATAGTAAAGTAAATAAAAAGGTATTATTAATATTTGTATTTTAGGTTAAGATGTAACACGCAAAAAAAAAAAAAAAGAGTTTATTTTATTAATACATTGTGTTTAGCTTTATATAGCTTTATATATTATTTTGAAAGTTTAGTTCGCAAACCATTATTGTATTGGGTCTTCCTGTAATGATAGTGTGTAAGATTAATAAATAAATAAATAAATAATAAATAAATAAATAAAAAAGCCATCAACATCTTCACGCAGCTGTCCGGCGCAGCAAGGGTGACCTGGGGACTAAATCCGGAAGTAATAAGGGTAATCTATACTGCGGTTGTGGAGCCGGTTATCCTTTACGCAGCTAGCGTATAGGCTGGAGCGGCAGACAAGTTTTATATACAAAATCAGCTAAATTCTGTTTTGAGGGGCTTTGCCCAGAAAATAAGCAAATCATACAGGACAGTTTCACTGAACTCAGCCTTAATCTTGACAGGATTGCTGCCACTTGACCAGAGAGTCAAGGAAGCAGCATCCCTCTACGAGGCGAAGAGAGGAAAGCCTCAGCCAATTCTTAGAGACAGATCTATCGAGGAAAAAGCTAGCTTCCTGGCAAGGCCTCACCCAGCGGATGAAGAAGTCCTGGACTTCCAATGCTTGGAGAGCGATGCGGCAGTGTGGCAGCGCATGAAAGAAGGTGCAGTACAAATCTTTACAGACGGGAGCAAAATTGAAGGTAAAGTTGGGGCTGCTCTATCCTGGTGGAATGGGACAGCCGAAACTAAAAACAAGAAATTTAAGCTCGAAGAGTACTGTACCGTCTTTCAGGCGGAGCTGTATGCAGTGCACAAGGCTATAGAGATGATAGCGCAAAGCGTGGAAAACGAGTTCACCATATTCAGCGACTCCAGGTCAACCTTGGAGCTACTAAGAGACGGCGACACCTGTAACCCACTCGCTCTACAGATAAAAAAGAACGTCAGAGAACTAGAGAACTCGGGGAAAAACGTTCAACTTTATTGGGTTAAAGCCCACGTCGGGATAGAAGGGAATGAGAGGGCAGATGAACTGGCGAAAACAGCGGCACAAAAAATCAAAAGAAGACCTGATTTTGACAAATGTCCTCTTTCATTTGTCAAACGAACCATTAGAAGCGGTTCGATTGACAAATGGGAAAAGAGATACATCAAGGAGACAAAAGCCAGTGTCACGAAAATATTCTTCCCCTCAGCTGCAGATGTCTACAGAATAACCAGAAACATTCCCCTCACATACTTACACACACAACTCCTCACAGGGCACGGGGGCTTCTCCCAATACCTAAATCGATTTAAGAGAAAGGACTCACCTTCATGTATTTGTGACCCGGGCGCGGAGGAATCGATCTTGCGCCTGATAATTGAGTGCCCAGTGTTTGGGCTTGCCAGATTCAACCTGGAAAACAATATAGACATAGAAATTAGTGAAGTAAATAAATATGTAAGATAATGACTAATATAGATATTCGTAAGAATTTTTTAGATTTTTGTTTAAGCATAATAAGAATAGTTATAGATAGGAACAAAACGTAGATTAAGAAATTAACACTGTAAATATAGTGAGCTATATTATATTAAGTGTTAAAGTAAGTAGCAAATATGAAGATAACAATCCAGAAAAAAAAAAAAAAAACCTAACCTAACCTAACAAAGCTACACCAGAAGCTGGATGAGGTCACGGCCCGGCCTGCCCAGTCTGCCCCAGGTGTGGTGGAAGGAGGCCCCTCCTCCCCTGCCAGCCTTGAGGCAATCATACGCGGGGTTGTCCTGGAGGAGAGGGCCTTCATAAGAGGCTGCCGGCCGTTGTCGACTCGATGGTCGGCAGCGAGGAGTCCTTGGACGTGGTAGTATCCTTCTGCGAAACAGTCATTTCGCGGAAAGGGAGCGGGAGATTGCTTCTGCTAACCCGATCCGCAGCAGACGCACCGGGCGTTGGCGGAGTGCGGATAACGCCCTCTTCCAGCCCTCCTAAATGGGTCCAGGGGCGACGGATCTGGGGAAATCCATCACCCCCTACTCCTTAGGACCCGAGATGGCAGCGCGTAGTGTTCCAAGCGCCTCTCTATAATGTAAGGGGGGAGTTTAACCCAAATCACTCCTCACAGGGTGATTCAAACGGCCCTTCTCAGGGCCAACCCGACGGCCCTTCTCAGGGCCACGCCGGTGGCGCTTTGGCGTTTGAGCTGACCGCGCACCAGCTGCGGTCATCATTTTCAGCAAGCCGGACGATTTGTCGGACTCCGACGACGGTTCCAATATGGACACGTCGGCGGCCGAGAGCGACGCGGCGACGAGCAAGTGGAAGAGGGCGGATCTGAGGCTCGGGTCCGGGGTCCTCGGAGTCGGTAGGAAAAAGGGCGAAGAAGAAGTCGAAGTCAAAAAAGGCTTCGACTTCTGCTTCGGACTCTGCTCACGATGTGGGCTTGGTGGACGCCGAGCGCCAGCTAAATCTGGCGAAGAGGGCGCAACTCCAGGTGGACCTGGAGGAGAGGGTTGCCGCCAAGGAGCGGCAGGCGCAAGCCGCCAGGTCGTTGGCAGGATCCGGCGGTTGGGTCTCCAGGTGGCATTGCATAAATCGGAAGCCATCTGTTTCCACGGGCCCCGAAAAGCGCCACCTTCGGGATCCAACATAATGGTAGGAGGTGTCCACATCGGTATCAAGTCGACGATGAAGTACCTGGGACTCGTCCTTGATAGCCGGTGGAACTTCGGGCCGCATTTTCAGCTGTTGGCTCCCCGATTAATGGGCACCGCATATGCTCTTTCACGTTTGCTGCCTAATCTGGGGGGGCCAAATACTTCCTGCCGGAGGCTCTATGTCGGAATCGTACGGTCCATGGCGCTCTATGCAGTGCCTGTATGGGCGGACAACCTGACGGTCCGCAACATTGCAATATTGAGAAGACAGATTATTGAGGAGACAGAGAGGTGATAAGAGGATACCGTACGGTATCTTTTGAGGCTGCGACCCTCTTGGCTGGATCACCGCCCTGGGATCTTGACGCCAAAATCCTAGCGTCACTATATCGGTGGCGCCGGGACGCGCTGGAGCGGAGTGAGCACCTGATGCCTCGTCATGGCGAGGTGTACAGACCAGACCCTAGTTGTGGAGTGGGAGCAGCGGCTTGCGAAATCCAGCGCAGGGCACGCCACTATAGCGGCGGTAAGACCCCTTGTGAGGGAGTGGCTGGAGAGACGGCATGGCGCCCTTACTTTCCGGCTGACACAGGTGCTGACCGGATATGGGTGTTTTGGAAAGTACCTGTGTCGCATAGGCCGGGAACCGACACCTGGTTGCCACCATTGCAGTTGCCTCGACGACACGGCGAAGCACACCCTTGAGGAATGCCCTGCTTGGGCAGTGCATTGCCGTGACCTTGTCACGGCTGTTGGTGCTGTGGATGCTCTTTCGCTTCCGGACATGGTCCAGTCCATGGTCGGAAGTGAGAGCGCGTGGGACGCCGTCGCCTCCTTCTGCGAGGAAGTGATGGTCGCGAAGGAGGCGGCGGAAAGGGAGAGAGAGGATACAACCTCCTTTCCAATCCGCAGCAGACGCACCGGGCGCCGGAGGGCGCGAAACGATCTGCGGCCGCCTTAGGGTGAGGCCTGCAGGCAACAGACTTGGGAAGTTTGTTGCCTGAACAGTCAAAGGCCCGAGACGGCGGTGCGTCGTGTTCCGCGCGCGCCTTTCTTTAGAGGAATTGCGACCTTATGTGGCCGCTGAGGGTGACGGCGTCCGCGTGAATTCATGCGGGTCAACACCTAGCCGGGGGAGCGTGATGAAATGCGCAAGCACTCCAGCACTCCGGCTAAAGGTAGCAGCAGGACACCGTGTGGTTTTAGTCAGTAGGAGTCTGACAGACCCCTCCACCCAACCCAGGGTGGAGGACATCCATAAGGATTTCCACACGATAAAAAAAAAAAAAAAAAAAAAAAAGAAAACCGCCAGGTCGAGGGCTGGCTATGTTACATCTAATTTACTATATGTTGACCACTCCCTGGCGGAATTGGAGCGCATGGCGCTGGAGGACAAAGAGGAGGTTCTGGAGGTCAGCTCAAAGTCCTCCAATTTGAAGGGGACCTTCCAGAAGGCCCTCTAATGCCGGGCTGCTAGCATGCATGGCATTTGCTGGAATTGGTCAAGCGGACGGCCACGAACGAGACGCGACAGCTGCAGGCGAGGGTTGATCGCCTGCAGGCGGAGGTCAGCCAGCTACACCAGAAGCTGGCTGAGGTCACGGCCCGAACTGCCCAGTCTGCCCCAGGTGTGGTGGAAGGAGGCTCCTCCCCTGCCAGCCTTGAGGCAATCATACGCGGGGTTGAAAAAAAAAAGGTTTAGTATGGAACAATTAACCATTTTTCTTGTGTATCTTTCACAGTTTACAGTTTTCCTTTTAACAGTAACCAATGTTTGGGAACCACAGTATTTTGCTCACCGAGCGAAACAACGCTATAGGTATGAGTAACACGACGATAGCGATGAAATGGCGAGCTGTCAGTATGACACTTGTCAATTCTATGTGTGGCCACTGCGTGTGATTGAATTACCCGAGCAAAATGCATTTGTCGGCGTCACTACGCTGTAGCACTATGGCGCCGTAGCGCACTACGACATTCTCCCACCTCCTCGCTGCTGGGCGGAGTAAGTGATCGCTACGTCGTTGCCCCACCTACAATACTACCGTATAAAAGAGTCCGCACGGCGGCGAAATGGCATTCTACCTTCAGGCGTTGCCCGGTGCACAGGTTGTATTGCTTTCAATTATTGTTACTCTGCCTCTCTGTACATTGTTACTGTTTTGTGTAAGCTAAGCTATTACTGGGTGTCATGGCTATTTGTGTCTTGAAACTGATTAAGTGTAGTTTCGTGTAAAATTAATTGATTAAATAATTTATAAGATAATCTAAATTCTTATTATTTAAAGAACCTCTTTTATTTTACAATATATCTGATCCTGTGCCTTCATCAGAAGCGGGATCAGACCCACTCCCACCTTTATCTGGGACTGCCAGTATTTTAATACAGGACCAAATGTATTTTTTTTCGGCTAGTATGGAATCAATTATTAAAAAAAATAAAAAAAAATAGCAGATAGTATGACACCTAGCTACATGACACCCAGTACGCAGTCAATGCTGGTTCCTTTCGATCCTAATACACCTGAAACCGACATGATCAACTGGTGTGCGTTAAAATCAAGCCAAATAATATTTCATGGGTTGTTAAGGAAATGCTGGTCTTTAAATTTCCAAATCCATGACAATGAAGGATCATTTTGATTTAATTATCAAAATTCAAATTGATAATAAAGTCGAGGCAGGAATGCGAATTTACCGGAAAATGTACTAACCGGTTTTGGCATATCTATCCTGTCACAGTGCGATGACAAAATTTGGCCTAAACTCAATTCTGTCGTTATAAACAATAAGAATCAACTCTTCCGCATACTGCGCAGCTTCTCATTAAAGAGAAGAATTGAAGAACCAGGTACGTCTGAATCGTACACAAAAATGCCCCGTCCGTCAACACCATTTCGGAGAAATTGCAATTCGATCGGTTCTAATAACGTTAATTGCTCAGTCCAAATAAAATTCCCAACCATGGTACAAAACTGTCTTCTCGATGTTACATATCATATCATGTCTTGCCTGACGAATTTCTCAATGAAAACGTATTATTAGGTCGCGTCATTTTGGGGCAAGGAATATCCGTTGTAGTTAGTAACGATGCCTTAACTTTTTCAAAAAAATAAAATTTCAAATCTTAGCTCTAAATTGGAAATGCCTCTTGACATTAATTCGATTGACACAGATCTTACCGGTAATGAAAAGGAACTTTTGATTGAAATAAATATTCCTCATATTTTATACAAAATCTTCCCATTACGCGTATTAATACCAAAGAGCTAAAATCGATCTCATAAATCCAAATAAAACTGTACATAGGCGAACTTACAGGCTATTTAGGAACACAAGACAACACAAGTTTACACCGAGTTAGGAATCGTTAATAAAAAGGTTCAAGAATTACTAGATGTTTACATAATTCGAGAAAATTCTTCGCCTTTCGCGAGTCCCATATGATTAATTTAAAAAAGGGACGATATCGATCGTATGTGTGTTGATTACCGGGAACTTAATAGCAATACTCGACCAGATAGCTATCCTTTACCACTAATTCTGCCGTCATAATGAAAAGAGGCACATCTAACATTTTATAAATATGGAGAAAATCGAGTTTAAATTTTTTATTGGATTTTGGCGAAAAATATCGACTATAATATTATTTTTCTAAAATAGATGAATTAAAATAAAATCATTTTCACGATTCCTATACGATTATTAAAATATAAGTTTTTATTTTATTGGCATGTATTAAATAATCAACATTTTCTCTTTCAACGTAACATAAAAAATTAAGTTAAATTATTAATATTACGAATAGAGGGCATAACTAACCAATTGTGACTTTTCATTCTGACATTTTGTGAAAAAATATGAAATAATAAAACAAAAAGGCATATTTATTAAAAATGTGCCTTTTCATTTGAATAATTATACAAAAACAGGTAAAAAAACAATTAGGGAATATTTATAAAACTTTTATTTTAAAAAGGTAACAAAAATATTTAGTTAAGTTACAGTTCTGCCTTCATAATGAAAAAAGGCACAATAACATTTTATAAATATGGAGAAAATCGTCTTTAAAGTTTTTATTGGTTATTGGCGAAAAATATTGACTTACACATTATTTTTCGAAAATAGATGAATTAAAATAAATTCATTATCACGATTCTTATACAATTAATGAAATGTAAGTTATTATTTTATTACTATTTATTAAATAATCAACATTTTCCCTTTCAAAGTAACAAAAAAAAATAACTAAAGTTATTAATATTACGAATAAAGGGCATAACTAACCAATTGCGACTTTTCATTCTGACATTTTGGGAAAAAATATGAAATATTACAATGAAAAGGCATATTTATTAAAATGTGCCTTTTCATTTTAATAATTATACAAAAAGAAACAGGTAATAAAACAATTAGGAAATAATTATAATTTTTTTATTTTAAAAAGGTAACTAAAATTATCGTCTCACAACTTTAAAAAATTTACATTAGTTAACTGAAATTACCAGTCTTCAAGAAACTTATTTGTTTTTTTTTAAATCACAGTCAGGTTATTAAATCAACTTCTAAAAGCCTTATAAGAATGTTAGTTAAATATGGCACTTTTAAGGTTATCACAATTACAATCATTCTGGCCATGCCCTACAAACAACATTAAAATTATCAAAATAGGAATAAACACAAACTAATTCAAAAATTAAAGGAAAAACCTTCATCAAGGAACTTAGGTATTAGTTTCTTTTTGTATAAAAAAAGGATATTTAATCAGCTACTAGTAGAAGTTTTATAATAATGTTTTAACATTTTTAAGGTAATCACCTTTTTGAACAATTCTAGCCATGTCCTTTGAACAACATTAATATTATCAAAATAAGAATAAACAAAAAAAAAACTATTCGAAAAATAAAAAACCTTAGGTACATTATTATGTTAAGTAATTAGGTAAGTTATCACAATCATCAAGGCACTTATAACTAGAACTTCAGTCAAAATGAGTAAATTAATAAAACAATCAGTCTTCATAAATATGAGATAAGTGGTCCAAGTTTAGTGAGTATAGCGGATTTCCTTTCACTCGTGATGCCCCTCGGAGTAAGTTTTTGGCGTGGTGCTGGAATACCTTGTTTAAGATCTTTTAACCTAAGGAAATCTAATTCAAAATACTCATCAGTGCCATGGCTATTTTTGTAAAATAATAAATGGAATCCCCTGCGAAAATTAGCCTCGGCAATACCATTCAAATAAGCTCGAGGGTTTGAATTTTTCAATTTTAATGTTGAGGAGCAGTCTTCAAAATCAAAAAAATCTTGAATAATCATCTTCTTTACTATTGTGCGAGAGCCAGTATCAGATACAGCTTTGCAGAAATCCTCAAAGTCGTATACACGTTTTTTTGTTTTAAGAGATCGTTCCACTCGGTGGTGGAATTCATCAGCAGCCATGAATGTATGACCAACTTCTAAATACCGCAAAGTAATACTTTCAAAACTAACTTCGGCAGAGTTTATCAGATATATCAAATAAGAATAAAGCGTCCAATTTTTATTTTGTGCTGCACAGTTATCAAGCCACAAAATTACGTGCTTTAGGTCTCGGTTTTCTATAAAAAAAGCCCTGAAGCAACTTACGATGTCCTCTTTTTTTCTGCCAGACGTTCCTTCGTGCCATAAAACGGCAAAAGTGTGACCAGCTTCGTGTATTTTTTTGTCTCCTAACGGCACAAAACTCTGGTTGAAAACAATAAGCCGCGGGCAGAACATCACGGTTTTGAATTCATCCATACGGGGTAACATAATAACTTTTTCCAGGTCTAAAGCAAAAATAACGGTATCAGCATTATTCTTTTTCTGAGTCTGGTTATCAGCATCTTCTTCATACTTCTTACGAGCTAAAATATACTTTTCGTGATGTTCTTCATAAGTTTTACATGCTTGACAACCCCTGTGCCTAATTTCTGAGTTAGGGCCTCTTCGTGGCCTAATTTGGCAAATGAGATATTAAGTTCCTTTACAAGTTTTCTGTAAAAACCGTACGATACTTTCGTTTCAGGAGCATTTTCACAGTAGTGGTCATACATGATTCGAATACTGAGATCAGAAGGCAAATACTTTTTGTTAGGGGCATGTTCTCGCCTGTAATGGGACACAGCAGGACGGAATGACATTATATGCTCAATGATTTTAGTATTATCTATTTTCCTTGGATTTGGGTTGTGTCCGCGGCCATCAATGAGGGATTCTGGGTACGATGTATTATAATTATTCTTATTATCAAGAACATTTCTTACAGCCTTACAATTATTTTGGTTATAGCCAAGGGTGGTTAAGAAAAATGATTTGCATACTGGAATTTTGTCACCATTTTCGTCAGCCAAAAAATATGATATGGTTTTAGATCGTATGTAATGTTTACTATTTTTGTCATTATTTTCTCTGTCCTTGGGCCTATCCGGTTTTCTTTGACTAGTATGACACAAAAATAAGTATTTTTGTTCCATCCATGACATTTGTCGAAAATTGTTATTCACTATCACCTGCATCTTATGGATATTTCTGGGGGATGTGTGTGCAAAGACGACACCCGCATAGGTCATGTTGGGGCGGATGCACGCTGTGTAGATGCGCAATTTGCACTTGAGTGACAATTTGCTGCGTGCATTGACGATGTAGTAAAGTCTACTGAGAGCGAAGGCGGCCCGCGAGCGAACCGACCTTATGTGCTCTGTAAAGTTGAGGTAATGATCGAGGATGACTCCCAAGTACTTGGCTCGCTTCTCCCAGGGGATAGGCTTGCCTAACAAGGTGAGTGGTCGGGGAATGTGAGGGGGTCTAGATCGCGGTTTTATGAATAAAACCGCCTGACTTTTGTCGGGGTTCACCTCAATTCTCCATTTCTTAAACCAGGCGCCAAGGTTATTGACAGCCCGTTGTAAGAGAAGGTGGATCTGAGTCTGCGACCGGCCCCTGCAATATATGGCCGTGTCATCTGCGAACAGAGCCAACTGCGCCGTATTGCTTTTGGGGATGTCGCTAGTGAAGAGCGAGAACATGAGCGGGGCGAGCACGGAGCCTTGAGGGACTCCGGCGCGGATTTGGCGGGGAGAGGATAGGGCTCCCTCGATGCGATAGCGGAAAGTGCGATTCGACAAGTAGTCCCGTAAGATGAGCACGAGACGATCAGGCACTCCGAGTTTGTAGAGCTTAAAGATTAAGCCGTTGTGCCAGACCTTGTCGAATGCTTTCGCTATGTCGAAGAAGACCGCACCTGTCGACATGCCACGGTAGAAGCCGCCGCCGATGAATTCGACGATACGGTGGACCTGATGCACGCTAGAGTGCTGGGCTCTAAAGCCGAACTGTTCGTTAGGGATGAGGCCTTTGGTTTCAGCGTAGTCCCTGAGACGCTTATAAATAAGCCTCTCATAGATTTTGCCTAATACCTTGAGCAGACTGATGGGGCGGTAGCTGGAGGGTTCGGTTTTGGGCTTGCCAGGCTTTGGGATACCTATCACTATGGCTTCTTTCCACGCTTGGGGGAAGATATTGTTGCTTAGAGCACCATTGAAGATGGTGGTCAGTAGCATAATAAGGTGGGCGGCGAAGAGTTGGAACACCCTGTTGGTGATTCCATCTGAGTCGGGGGCTTTACGGATGTGGAGACCTTTGATAATGTCATGCACTTCGTCTGGAGTGACGGGAGGCAGAGGACTTTCGGGGTCTTCGACGGGGGGCAGAGAAGCTTTACGTTCGACTTCAGCGTCTACCTCTGAGAGGTGAGCTTGGTCTACTGGTAGGGAGCTGGGAGAGCATTGAGCCTCGAGACTGTCGGCTAGGCATTCCGCTTTGTCGATGTCGTCGAAGGCTATGGTTTTGTCGGGGCGTACTAGGGGGGGCATGGCAGCTATCTGCTTGAATTTGAGTTTTCTCTGGAGTTCCCAGAAGGCCAGATGGCCGGGCTGTAACTCGCTCAACATCTTATCCCAGCTCGCGTCACGCAGCTCCGCCATGCGTGTCCTTACAGATCTTTGCAAGTAGCGCATGTGGGCTTTGTTGGCGGGACAGGGAAAGTTGCTGTATGCACGGGTGGCCGCGTTCTTCTCGGTCAACAGAGCACGCGCATCGTCCGGGAGTTTCAAGTAGCGGTTATCCGCTTCAGGAACCTCCCTTGAACAGTCGTTCAGGACGGTTTGCACATGGTCGGTGAGCGAGTCGATCGCAGCCGTCGTGTCCGCGATTGAGTCGAATACGTTGGGGATGGAGTCCAATTGGGGGGACGTGTTGGTTTTCAGCTTATCGCCTACTTGCCTCCAGTCCGTCACCCTTTTGGTGGCTGGGGGTTGGTTGGGGTCAGAGGGACCTATGCGGGGAGCCAGTCGTATGACTACTGATCGGTGGTCCGAGGTAAGCTCGTGGACCGTTTCTATTGAGTCTAATCTTAGGTTGACGTTCTTAAGGAGCGCCACGTCAAGAATGTCGGGGGCATGATTAACTTGGTGGGGATAGTGGGTTGGAGTCATCGGAGCGATGACGTCAAAGTTTTGAGCGAAGGAGAGATTGTACAATTGATGCCCTCTGGAGTTGGTAAGGGAGCTATTCCAGGAGGGATGTTTTGCGTTGAGATCGCCTGCTATGATAACAGAGTCACTCATGCCAAATAGGATTTTAAGGTCGTCCGCGATGGGTTGGAATCCCCCTGCGGGGTTGGGAGGGATGTAGGCCGATACTACGGTGACCGGCTGATGGCCAGTCATAGCTAGTCGGCAGATGGAGACTTCTAATTGTGCTAGCGGGGGAGGGTCAATAGGGATGCAGTACAGATAATTTTTATAATAGATTAGTGTGCCGCCCAAGTGGGCACGCGACCTATCGTTACGAATTACACGGTAATTAGCGATGGCTGGATTACGGAGACTAGGTTTTAGAAAGGTTTCCTGTATGAGGAATAAGTCAATTCGATGATCACGGAGGAACTCCGATATTTCATCTCGTTGACCTTGAATGCCGTTTGCGTTGAAGACGCCGAGGTTGAGGGATCTGGGTTTAAATCTACTTAAGGCCGTGTTATTCATGATGAGATAACAGAGAGGGCTTGGGTGATGTCCTGGTTCGCGACTAATACGGCCAGGAGAGATTGGATGTCGCCGCTTTGCTTAGCGGCGACGATATCGCTTGCCATTTGAGCCGCACGGGGCGTGCTGAATATGGCGAAGGCGCTGGCAATGATGTTAATATTTTGCGCAGCGATGTTATAGTTGATCGCGGGGTGCGGTGCTTGAGGAGCACGTACGGGTTTCGAGGCGGGCGCTATGGGTGCGGGGGGCGCGTAAGGCGTGGTAGGCGCGGAGGGCGCGGGGGGCGCGGCGGGCGCGGCGGGCGCGGCGGGCGCGGTGGGTGGGGTGGCCGCTGAGGGCGGAGGGATACGGTTACGCGGGTCCATGAGTGAGTACATGGGGGTTTGAGGGAGCGGGGGCCTCGCGGTGGCCATGGCTGGAAAAGCCTGCTGGTGGTGGAGTTGAGTCCAGGGGCTAGGTCTTTGAGGACTTAGCCGCTGGGGGATTTGGGAGGAGGGAATGAGGAAATCCCTCTGTTTAGTCTGCCGAGCGTCGAGTCGCTGGGTCAGTTTGCCTGGGTTCGATTTTGGTGCCTTGGGGCATCCGCGATAATTGGCAGTATGCCCTACATTCCCACATAGCACGCAGCTAGGTGGGCTATCGCAGAGGTTGCGATCCTTTGGCCGTGAGCAATCCGAAGTGCCGTGGTCACCCAGGCACTTGACGCACCTGGGTTTGGCATGGCAGTTCTTCTGCGCATGGCCGTACAGCTGGCAATTATGGCATTGCCCTATGGCGCTGTTTTTCCAGGGCTTCTCGATGGTGAAGCCCATAAGGTTACAGATCGTCTTGACATTAAAGATGGGGTGATGCCCCTCGGTCGGGGAGCATACGACTAAAATCATGTCGTATGCCTCTCTACCGCGCGAACGGTGCATGCGGTGCACTTCATCGACGGGTATCCTTTGCGACTGAAGGTCTGCTAGGATGTCGGATGGGGAGATTTCCTTGGGGATCTTCTTGATCACCACACGGATCTGTCTGTCTTCTGGGAGGGAGTAGGTGTGGAATGACACACCTCTCGCTTGCAGAAGGGTATTGAAGTCCCTATAGTCACGGGACGTCGCGAGTGTAACTTTTATACCCTGTTGGGTCGACCTGGCGTTGGTGTAGCTGATCCTCTGATCAACACACCATTTGGAGATGGCCGTCCACTTCTCCTTGTCTTGGATGAAGACAGGGGGAGGGGGCGCGACCTTCTTGGGACCGGGGGGGTTTTTGGCGGGGGCATCCTGCGCGGAGGATGGCGTACTCGCGATCGGGCGGGGGGTGGGGGGGGATAATTAGGTTAGGTTTTTTTTTTTTTTTTTTTTTTTTTTTTTTTTTTTTTTTTAATTTAGCAGGAGTGGGAAATCCTCATGGACGCCCAGACTGCCTCACTTGTGAACCAGTCTGGGCAGTGCCGGACTCTTACCGGCTGAAACCCACTCCTGCCTTTGCTCAGTGTCCCTCTGACATGATCAGAGCCCTTGTTTCTCAGTTGTCTGATTACAGTCGTTTTCTTTAAATTAATTTTATTTCAGTCCTGTTGTTAGGACGTGGAGATTTCCTGGAAGCAATCGCCTTATTCTAATTATATTATCTTATAGTTATCTATTACTGTATCTAATGGGTTTTTTAAAGCTAACATCATATATACCTAATAACTTACTAATTTATTTATCTATACTGTTTATCTTTTTTGTATTTTTGTTTTTGTGTCTACCTTTTTCTATCATCATATTATTCTATATCTTAATCTACATACTTTATTTATGTTATGGCTATCCTAATATATATACAATATATCATATAGACATATTTTCTTACTCTATATCTACGTTTGTTTCCTATCCTATATTTTTTTACTGCTAGTTTAAAGGAATGTTGTATTTGCCTACTTTTTATTGTTTCTGGCAGACTCAAGGCTGCAGTTTTTAACAATGTTTTTAATTTCCGTTCCAGGTGCTGCTCGTCGACCCGTACACTGCTGCGGTTTCTCAGCGTGGCATACTGCTTATTCTCAACATCAACTACGTTTGACCACAACGATACGGTAAGTTTTTCTTTAGTTAAGCATGAATTTAATTTTGTCTCTAGTTTTAATTGCGCCAATTTCTTACGAAATTGACTCCAATTATCTTGTATTCCAATTTCTATTATTTCTAAAAAAAAAAAATTTTGGAGTTTCTGGACATTAATATTGAGCACAGTATCGTTGTGGTTCTTGCTTACGGGAAACGCTGGATGGACCTCAGGAATACGCCACCGACAGGCGCGCCAACGCGTCCCATTTAAGGCGAATTGGGCACTCGCTGTCGAAAGCGTTGTGGTCACTCTTGTCCCCTTTTGCCAAAACGCAGTTGTGACATTTTGGTGCCTCTGCTGCCAGCCGTGACGGGCAGTCAGCTCGCAAGTGAGGGTCGCCACAGTGAGTGCAGAGGTCGGCGGGCTGCGTGCACAATTTACGGCTGTGGCCGTAGCGCAGACAGCGAGTGCACTGCACCAGTGGCGACTGATCCTGCACTCGCACTCGCTGTAGGTCGATGTGCACGCGACCCGCCATGGTCAGCCTCTGCCATACCGTAGGGGACACCTGCAGGATGACGTGGCACATGTGGGGGTTCCTCGTCTTTCGACGGTACTTCACCCCCAACCTCGCGTCCTCCGCAGGAATGTCCCCGATGAGGTGGGTGTTCTGCCGTTGCAGGGCCTGGGTAATCTCCACATCTGTGTGGCAGGAGAGGACGTCCTTAATTATCAGAAGAGGATCTTTATTTTTCACCTCTTCTACCACCAGATTACCGGCTTTCCTTATCCGTTCGGTTACTTGCGTCATCTCTGCCCTGTTCTTAAAACCGATCACCACTTTTTGGTCCCTCGCCTTGCGCAACCGTTCGACCCTGGTGCCCTCGTTTCTGGCATCGACCGCCGTCCTGAGCTTCTCAATAACCCCTTCACTGGTGTCCTGATCATTGATAGATGATACGACCACCGAGTGAAGGGGCTCTTGGATGTGCTGCTTCGGGCCGGCGGCGATTTCTGCGAAAGTCGGACTTTGGCCTGCGACGTAGCAAGGGGCCAGCTTCAGTTGCTCCGACAGAGCCCGGGTTTGTTGTTGGCACTCCTCCAATGCGTGCTTGTGCTCTTTGAGGTCTGCCACAAGACTCTTCATTAGGTCTGTCGGTTCACACTCGGTGGGCCTCAATGGCGCGGATATTTCTGTGCCTGCAGGTGTGACCGCAGATGCGGGTGCGACATGGACTTTATTGTGCTCCGACTCCTTGACCAACTCATAGAGCCTGTTTATGGCGTCGAGCACCGCCGTCTTTATCTCTGTCTTGAGGTTGCGAGAGTTGCCCAAATGAAGCTTAGCTTTATTTAGGCAAGCTCTCGCCTCCGCTGTGAGACTGGGGTACCCGGACTCAGTCCTCTTTGGTGGTCGGCGCGTCTCCAGAGTGCTGGTGGCAGATGGTATGGCGTCACGCTTTGGGTTGACCGGGGGTTTAGCCTGTGGCTCAGCTTTCCCGGCCTCCCATTCCCCGATACTACGCCTCACACAGGGAAGCGAGGGTCCAGCCTTCTCCATCGACCGCGGCGAGCCCCTGGAACCCGAAGAGTTTGCGTCTTTGGCCGGAGTACGGAGCATGTTAGTGGTTTGAGTGAAGGTGGTGGTCATATAGTTATAATCACTCAAAGGACACTGGCGCTAGTTATAGGTCCCTGTAAAGGGGGGACAAACACAGCATGTATAAAAGTAATTAAATAAAATGAACTTGTCCTACGGCCGCAAAACCGTAAGGTCAGTAATGGGTATAAAAAGAAAAAGAACCCCGTCAACTGGTGCTTATTTATATTTATTTATATAAAAAGACCGTCAATTCTCCTACAAACTGTTACCAAAATGTAATTATGTGGCTAGAAGAGCTGAAAACAAAATAAAATTTTTGGGCCAAAATCCTGGCCTACCTTCCCTATATAGAACAGGGTGGGAGGGTAGGCAAAATTTTTTCAACGAAGATATTCGCGTTTATGTTAAAAACGTGTCCCCTAAGGTGCTTTCTGGTTGTAGGCAGAATCTATAAAAAATCGAAAATTCAAAAAATAAAGATGTTCTTTTCGTGCTAGACGGGCGTGAGAGGTGTCCAAAAAACCGTCTCGGCGCGGGCCAGCGAACTACGAAATAAAACGGGGTAGGTGCCGAACAAAAATTTTGACTTTTGGTCAAAAAAACAGTTTTTGAAGCAAAAAATTTCGAATTTCGCCCCACCACCTGAAAACCGGCACACGGATCGCGGACCAGAGAACAGGGATGAAGGGTGAGTACTATTGCAACTATAAACTAACGCTACTTTTGCAAAAAATTTAGAACAAACACTAAATTTTAATGATTTTGTATGAAAATTTAAAAAATTTACAAGGGTTGTAGGGGAAACTTTTTATTTAGGGGTGGAAGTGGGTGCAACGTCGTCAGTACGTAGGCGGATGCCTAGTTATGTCTAAAATTGCTGAAAACAGCTTCAAAATCGCACTCCAAACAACGAAGATATTCGCGTTTATGTTAAAAACGTGTCCCCTAAGGTGCTTTCTGGTTGTAGGCAGAATCTATAAAAAATCGAAAATTCAAAAAATAAAGATGTTCTTTTCGTGCTAGACGGGCGTGAGAGGTGTCCAAAAAACCGTCTCGGTGCGGGCCAGCGAACTACGAAATAAAACGGGGTAGGTACCGAACAAAAATTTTGACTTTTGGTCAAAAAACCAGTTTTTGAAGCGAAAAATTTCGAATTTCGCCCCACCACCTGAAAACCGGCACACGGATCGCGGACCAGAGAACAGGGATGAAGGGTGAGTACTATTGCAACTATAAACTAACGCTACTTTTGCAAAAAATTTAGAACAAACACTAAATTTTAATGATTTTGTATGAAAATTTAAAAAATTTACAAGGGTTGTAGGGGAAACTTTTTATTTAGGGGTGGAAGTGGGTGCAACGTCGTCAGTACGTAGGCGGACGCCTAGTTATGTCTAAAATTGCTGAAAACAGCTTCAAAATCGCACTCCAAACAACGAAGATATTCGCGTTTATGTTAAAAACGTGTCCCCTAAGGTGCTTTTTGGCTGTAGGCAGAAACTATAAAAAATAGAAAAGTCAAAAAATAAAGACGTTTTATTTGGGCTAGACGGGCGTGAGAGGTGTCCAAAAAACCGTCTCGGCGCGGGCCAGCGAACTACGAAATAAAACGGGGTAGGTGCCGAACAAAAATTTTGAGTTTAGGTCAAAAAACCAGTTTTTGAAACAAAAAATTTCGAATTTCGCCCCACCACCTGAAAACCGGCACACGGATCGCGGACCAGAGAACAGGGATGAAGGGTAAGTACTATTGAAACTATAAACTAACGCTACTTTGGCAAAAAATTTAGAACAAACACTAAATTTTGATGATTTTGTATGAAAATTTTAAAAAATAACAAGGGTTGTAGGGGAAACTTTTTATATAAGGGTAGAAATGGGTGCAACGTGGTCAGTACGTAGGCGGACGCCTAGTTATGTCTAAATTAGCCGAAAACAGCTTCAAAATCGCACTCCAAACAACGAAGATATTCGCGTTTATGTTAAAAACGTGTCCCCTTTTTTTTTTTTTTTTTTTTTTTTTTTTTTTTTTTTTTTTTTTTTTTTTTTTTTTTTTTGGGTGGGAAATCATCAAATGACGTCTCCCGCTCTGGGTGGAGCGGGAGGGCGTGTCAGACTCTTACTGACTAAAACCCACCCGTGTTCCTTCTGTTGCCTGTGCAATGCCAGGGGGCCACGGTATCCCTTTCGGACTAATCCCGCAACCCCGGCAGGCAATGGTCTCATCGGACCCCTTCACTTGCTGACATCTCTTTGAGGCGCGCGTGGAACACAACGCGCCGTCGACCCGGGCCTGGTCCTTACCGGACGGCGAGCTACCCATTGCTCACCGTCCGCAAGCCCGCGCCTACGGTGGCCGGGAATCGGCAATCGATTCCCGACGCCCAGGGCGTCTCCTCCTGCGGCGGCTAGGGGCGTGAGGGCGCGAAATTTGCCTCTCCCTCACGCGTTCCGCCTCCTCCTTTGCGAGCATTACTGCTTCGCAGAAGGAGGTGACGGCCTCCCATGCCCTCTCGCTCCGTACCATGGCCTGGACCAGGGCCGGACGCGAGAGATCCCCGCCACCGATCGCCTCCACGAGGACACGGCGGTGCTCTGCCCAAGCCGGGCAAACCTCCACCGTATGCTCCACCGAAAAACGTGTCCCCTAAGGTGCTTTTTGGCTGTAGGCAGAAACTATAAAAAATAGAAAAGTCAAAAAATAAAGACGTTTTATTTGGGCTAGACGGGCGTGAGAGGTGTCCAAAAAACCGTCTCGGCGCGGGCCAGCGAACTACGAAATAAAACGGGGTAGGTGCCGAACAAAAATTTTGAGTTTAGGTCAAAAAACCAGTTTTTGAAACAAAAAATTTCGAATTTCGCCCCACCACCTGAAAACCGGCACACGGATCGCGGACCAGAGAACAGGGATGAAGGGTAAGTACTATTGAAACTATAAACTAACGCTACTTTGGCAAAAAATTTAGAACAAACACTAAATTTTGATGATTTTGTATGAAAATTTTAAAAAATAACAAGGGTTGTAGGGGAAACTTTTTATATAAGGGTAGAAATGGGTGCAACGTGGTCAGTACGTAGGCGGACGCCTAGTTATGTCTAAATTAGCCGAAAACAGCTTCAAAATCGCACTCCAAACAACGAAGATATTCGCGTTTATGTTAAAAACGTGTCCCCTAAGGTGCTTTTTGGCTGTAGGCAGAAACTATAAAAAATAGAAAAGTCAAAAAATGAAGACGTTTTATTTGGGCTAGACGGGCGTGAGAGGTGTCCAAAAAACCGTCTCGGCGCGGGCCAGCGAACTACGAAATAAAACGGGGTAGGTGCCGAACAAAAATTTTGAGTTTAGGTAAAAAAACCAGTTTTTGAAACAAAAAATTTCGAATTTCGCCCCACCACCTGAAAACCGGCACACGGATCGCGGACCAGAGAACAGGGATGAAGGGTAAGTACTATTGAAACTATAAACTAACGCTACTTTGGCAAAAAATTTAGAACAAACACTAAATTTTGATGATTTTGTATGAAAATTTTAAAAAATAACAAGGGTTGTAGGGGAAACTTTTTATATAAGGGTAGAAATGGGTGCAACGTGGTCAGTACGTAGGCGGACGTCTAGTTATGTCTAAATTAGCCGAAAACAGCTTCAAAATCGCACTCCAAACAACGAAGATATTCGCGTTTATGTTAAAAACGTGTCCCCTAAGGTGCTTTTTGGCTGTAGGCAGAAACTATAAAAAATAGAAAAGTCAAAAAATAAAGACGTTTTATTTGGGCTAGACGGGCGTGAGAGGTGTCCAAAAAACCGTCTCGGCGCGGGCCAGCGAACTACGAAATAAAACGGGGTAGGTGCCGAACAAAAATTTTGAGTTTAGGTCAAAAAACCAGTTTTTGAAACAAAAAATTTCGAATTTCGCCCCACCACCTGAAAACCGGCACACGGATCGCGGACCAGAGAACAGGGATGAAGGGTAAGTACTATTGAAACTATAAACTAACGCTACTTTGGCAAAAAATTTAGAACAAACACTAAATTTTGATGATTTTGTATGAAAATTTTAAAAAATAACAAGGGTTGTAGGGGAAACTTTTTATATAAGGGTAGAAATGGGTGCAACGTGGTCAGTACGTAGGCGGACGCCTAGTTATGTCTAAATTAGCCGAAAACAGCTTCAAAATCGCACTCCAAACAACGAAGATATTCGCGTTTATGTTAAAAACGTGTCCCCTTTTTTTTTTTTTTTTTTTTTTTTTTTTTGGGTGGGAAATCATCAAATGACGTCTCCCGCTCTGGGTGGAGCGGGAGGGCGTGTCAGACTCTTACTGACTAAAACCCACCCGTGTTCCTTCTGTTGCCTGTGCAATGCCAGGGGGCCACGGTATCCCTTTCGGACTTTCCCGCAACCCCGGCAGGCAATGGTCTGATCGGACCCCTTCATTCGCTGACATCTCTTTGAGGCGCGCGTGGAACACAACGCGCCGTCGACCCGGGCTTGGTCCTTACCGGACGGCGAGCTACCCATTGCTCACCGTCCGCAAGCCCGCGCCTACGGTGGCCGGGAATCGGCAACCGATTCCCAACGCCCAGGGCGTCTCCTCCTGCGGCGGCTAGGGGCGTGAGGGCGCGAAATTTGCCTCTCCCTCACGCGCTCCGCCTCCTCCTTCGCGAGCATTACTGCTTCGCAGAAGGAGGTGACGGCCTCCCATGCCCTCTCGCTCCGTACCATGGCCTGGACCAGGACCGGACGCGAGAGATCCCCGCCACCGATCGCCTCCACGAGGACACGGCGGTGCTCTGCCCAAGCCGGGCATACCTCCACCGTATGCTCCACCGTGTCCTCCGGGCGATCCACGCAGTGATGACACCCGGGCGTTTCCTCCCGCCTTATCCGAAACAGGTACCTCCCGAAACAGCCGTGTCCGGTGAGGACCTGCGTCAGGCGGAAGGTGAGGACGCCGTGGCGCCTCTCCAGCCACTCCTCAAAGAGGGGACTTATCGCCGCAATAAAAAACGTGTCCCCTAAGGTGCTTTTTGGCTGTAGGCAGAAACTATAAAAAATAGAAAAGTCAAAAAATAAAGACGTTTTATTTGGGCTAGACGGGCGTGAGAGGTGTCCAAAAAACCGTCTTGGCGCGGGCCAGCGAACTACGAAATAAAACGGGGTAGGTGCCGAACAAAAATTTTGAGTTTAGGTCAAAAAACCAGTTTTTGAAACAAAAAATTTCGAATTTTGCCCCACCACCTGAAAACCGGCACACGGATCGCGGACCAGAGAACAGGGATGAAGGGTAAGTACTATTGAAACTATAAACTAACGCTACTTTGGCAAAAAATTTAGAACAAACACTAAATTTTGATGATTTTGTATGAAAATTTTAAAAAATAACAAGGGTTGTAGGGGAAACTTTTTATATAAGGGTAGAAATGGGTGCAACGTGGTCAGTACGTAGGCGGACGCCTAGTTATGTCTAAATTAGCCGAAAACAGCTTCAAAATCGCACTCCAAACAACGAAGATATTCGCGTTTATGTTAAAAACGTGTCCCCTAAGGTGCTTTTTGGCTGTAGGCAGAAACTATAAAAAATAGAAAAGTCAAAAAATAAAGACGTTTTATTTGGGCTAGACGGGCGTGAGAGGTGTCCAAAAAACCGTCTCGGCGCGGGCCAGCGAACTACGAAATAAAACGGGGTAGGTGCCGAACAAAAATTTTGAGTTTAGGTCAAAAAACCAGTTTTTGAAACAAAAAATTTCGAATTTCGCCCCACCACCTGAAAACCGGCACACGGATCGCGGACCAGAGAACAGGGATGAAGGGTAAGTACTATTGAAACTATAAACTAACGCTACTTTGGCAAAAAATTTAGAACAAACACTAAATTTTGATGATTTTGTATGAAAATTTTAAAAAATAACAAGGGTTGTAGGGGAAACTTTTTATATAAGGGTAGAAATGGGTGCAACGTGGTCAGTACGTAGGCGGACGCCTAGTTATGTCTAAATTAGCCGAAAACAGCTTCAAAATCGCACTCCAAACAACGAAGATATTCGCGTTTATGTTAAAAACGTGTCCCCTAAGGTGCTTTTTGGCTGTAGGCAGAAACTATAAAAAATAGAAAAGTCAAAAAATAAAGACGTTTTATTTGGGCTAGACGGGCGTGAGAGGTGTCCAAAAAACCGTCTCGGCGCGGGCCAGCGAACTACGAAATAAAACGGGGTAGGTGCCGAACAAAAATTTTGAGTTTAGGTCAAAAAACCAGTTTTTGAAACAAAAAATTTCGAATTTCGCCCCACCACCTGAAAACCGGCACACGGATCGCGGACCAGAGAACAGGGATGAAGGGTAAGTACTATTGAAACTATAAACTAACGCTACTTTGGCAAAAAATTTAGAACAAACACTAAATTCAAATGCATCAACCATGCATGCTCGCATGCAGGGCATGGTTGATGGTTGTCAGCAAGAGCTGGAGGAGCGGGTGGCCGCCAAAGAGAAGCGGGCGCACGTCGCCCGGGCAAAGTCCGGGTATGGTGCGTCCCGCGTTCTTTATGCAGACCACTCTGTGGCAGAGCTTGAGAAAATGGCGGAGGAGGACGAGGAGGAGATTGTCGAGGTCGCCTCTAAGTCCTCCAACCTAAAGGGGACGTTTCAGAAGGCCCTCAAGAGCCGGGCCGCGAGCTTGCGTGGTGTCGTCGCGGAGCTGGTCCAGCGGAAGACCACCGACGAGACGCGGCAACTGCAGGCGAGGGTGGATCGCCTGCGGATAGAGGTCAGCCAGCTTCATCAGAGGCTGGCTGAAGCCACGGCTCAGCCACAACAAGCCGGGACGAGCCCTGCGGCAGAGGGCCCCGCCTCCAACCTTGAGGATATCATCCGCAAGGTCGTAATGGAGGAGAGGGCCTTCACAAGAGCCTGCTTTGCAGGAATCGAGGACCGGCTCTTGCCGGAGACACGGCTCCGACCGTTACTTGCGGCGGATAAGAGGCAGCGTGAGCCGGAGCCGTCCTCCTCCCAGGCGGAAGACGCCCTCCTGCCTTCAACCACCCCGTCCAACGAGTGGACAGAGGTGAAAAAGAAAGGGAAGGGAAAAGGGAAGAAGTCGGTGACGGCTGTCCCTGTCCCTGTCGTCCCCGCCACCACCGCTCCCAGCCGGTCGCAGACGACCGAAAAGGGTAAAGGGAAGGGGAAAGGGAGGGCGAAGGGGCGACTCGTCCCCCCAAAAACCGCGGCCGTCGTGGTGACGCTCACCACGGAGGCTGCGGGGCGAGGGGAGACTTACGCATCCCTTCTGGTGCGGGCGCGTGCCAATGCCGATCCCACCCAACTGGGGATCAGCGGGGTGTCTTGCCGACGCACCCAGGCCGGGGCTCGAATATTCGAGTTCCCGGGGGCAGAGGGGAGTGCCAATGCGGACCTCTTTGCAGCCAAGCTGCAAGAGGTCATCGCGGATTCGGCCAAGGTGGCCCGACCGGTCAAGTTGGCGGCCATAGAGGTGACGGACCTCGACGACTCCGTCACCAAGGAGGAGGTGGTGGCGGCGGTCGCAGCGATAGGGGGCTGTGGCGTCGCGGCGGTCCAAGGCCGGGACATAAGGCCCGGCCGCGGAGGCATGGGCACCATTCGCCTCGCGTGCCCAATTGCCGCTGCCAAAGCCGTCCTTGCCAAGGGACGGCTCACAGTCGGCTTCAGCTCGGGTGCAGTCCGGGCGCTCGAGGACCAGCCTCTGCGGTGCTTTAGGTGCCTCGGCATTGGCCACACCCGGCCCCTGTGTCCGTCCGCGGTAGACAGGACGGACACTTGCTACCGCTGCGGCAGGGAGGGCCACAAAGCCGCCACCTGCGAGGTCGCCACGCCGCACTGCGCGGTGTGTGCCGCCAGTGGCTGCCCGGCAGGCCACGTTATGAAGGGGAGGAACTGCAATCCTCCCCTCAAGCGGGGCAAAGCGCAGGCGCCGAGTGGGCCTGCTGCTGCGGCTAGCACCGTCGTTCCTGCTGCGGCGGCGGAGGAGGGGAGTGCGATGTCCGACTGATGGATAGGGTCGAACATCGCATCCTTCAGGCGAACGCGGTGGACGTGGTAGTGGTTGCCGAGCCGTACTCGTTGGCATTGTTGTCGCGGTCTTCCACGGACTCCCCTCCCCTCTCGCTCTTGGAGAGGGGACCGGGATACGTGGCCGCCGCGCGGGGAGAATTAGCCCTGGTGAGGGTGTATTTCTCCCCAAATCAGGTGGAGGCCAGCAGGCAATGGGTGCGGGGGCACCCTTGCCTGTATTGCACAAGCCTCCACCAGTGTCGGACGGGAATGGTCAGGTGTTTCCGGCCATTCCCGTAGCCCCCCCCAGCCCGGGGGGCATGCGGGGCCTGCCAGGTAGGCGGGCATGCGCCGGGAGGGTTGTGGATGTAAAGGCTACGCCAGTTTCCCATGACCCTCCCATCACGGCGAAGTGGAAACACCGCTGAGTTTTAGTGGGTATACTGTCCTTCTGACAGGAGTCCCACACACCCCGTCTCGTCCCCCACGAGCGGCAGTGCATAAAGCATTTCTCAGCGTCAAAAAAAAAAAAAAAAAAAAAAAAAGGTTAGGTTAGGTTGGGGGATCCCCCACAGTGCATACTTCCTCGCAGTATCCCCCGGGCAACGCCGTGTCTGACCACCGTAACGGAGTGGCAGACCGGCGGCTAAAGTGCACTGTGACTTTTAAATCGTGATTTTTAATTTTTAATTTTATGCGGACATTTGCGAGTATGACAGGAAAGCCGGCACGCGATGCGTCCGGCCGTTTTGTGCCGAGTCGCTCTCCCCAGGGCGACCCAAACGGCCCTTCTCAGGGCCACCCCAACGGCCCTTCTCAGGGCCACCCCAACGGCCCTTCTCAGGGCCACCCCAACGGCCCTTCTCAGGGCCCCACCAACGGCCCTTCTCAGGGCCACCCCAACGCTGGCGGCGTTTTGACGCCGAGAGGAGCAGACCGCCCACGATCCGCGGCCAGTTTGTTCCGCAGGCCGGACGAGTCTTCGGACTCGGACACAGAGTCCAACATGGACACGTCGGCTGCGGAAAGCGGCGACCGCTTCAAGCGGAAGCGGTCCGAGGGCTCCTCGGAGTCCACCGCAAGCCGCAGCCGCAGCAAGGCGAAGAAAAAGTCGAAGCCCAAAAAGGCTCCGACTTCTTCTCCGACGGCCTGTACCCATGACGTGGGCTTAGTGGACGCCGAGCGCCAACTTAATTTGGCGAAACGGGCGCAGCTCCAAGCGGACTTGGAGGAGAGGGTGAGCGCCAAGGAGCAGCAAGCTGCCAGGTCGAGGGATGGCTACGGTGCATCCCATGTGCTGTATGCCGACCACTCCCTGGCAGAGCTGGCGCGCATGGCGGAAGAGGACAGGCAGGAGGTCCTGGAGGTCGCCTCAAAATCCTCCAACCTGAAGGGGACCTTTCAGAAGGCCCTCAAATGCCGTGCCGCCAGCATGCACGGCATTGTCCTGGAGCTGGTCAAGCGGACGGCCACGGAGGAGACGCGGCAGCTGCAGGCGAAGGTGGATCGCCTGCAGGCGGAGGTCAGCCAGCTTCACCAGAAGCTGGCTGAAGCCACGGCCCTGCCTGCCCCGGCTCCGGTGACAGGGGGCCCCTCCTCCTCCTCCTCCTCCTCCCCCTCCCCCTCCACCCCTGCCAGCCTCGAGGCAGCCTTGAGGCAGGTAGTGATGGAGGAGAGGGCGTTCATTAGGGCCTGCTTCGCAGGCATCGAGGACCGGCTCCTGCCGGAAAAGCGGCTCCGCCCACCGCTAGCGGCGGACAAGAGTCGCCAACCGGGGGAGCCGGAACCTGCGCCTCAAGCAGGCCCTGTATTGGAAGGGCAGCCTGAGCAGGCTCGGGTCCGGGGGCTCCTCGGAGTCGGTTGGAAGTAGGGCGAAGAAGAAGTCGAAGGCAAAAAAGGCTTCGACTTCTGCTTCGGCTTCTTCTCACGATGTGGGATTGGTGGACGCCGAGCGCCAGCTAAACCTGGCGAAGAGGGAGCAAATCCAGGAGGACCTGGAGGAGAGGGTCGCTGCTAAGGAGCGGCAGGCGCAAGCCGCCAGGTCGAGGGCCGGATATGGTGCATCTAATGTACTGTATGCTGACCACTCCCTGGCGGACTTGGAGCGCATGGCTCTGGAGGACAAGGAGGAGGTTCTGGAGGTCGCCTCAAAGTCCTCCAATTTGAAGGGGACCTTCCAGAAGGCCCTCAAATGCCGGGCCGCCAGCATGCACGGCATCGTGCTTGAGCTGGTGAAGCGAACGGCCACGGACGAAACGCGGCAGCTGCAGGCGAAGGTGGATCGCCTGCAGGCGGAAGTCAGCCAGCTTCACCAGAAGCTTGCTGAGGTTACGGCCCGGCCTGCTCAGTCTGCCCCAGGTGCGGTGGAAGGAGGCTCCTCCTCCCCTGCCAGCCTTGAGGCATTAATCCGCGGGGTGGTGATGGAGGAGAGGGCCTTCATTAGGGCCTGCTTTGCAGGCATTGAGGACCGGCTCTTGCCAGAAAGGCGGCTCCGCCCGCCGCTAGCGGCGGATAAGAGGCCACCGCCAATTGAGCCGGAACCTGCGCCACTGGGAGGCCAAGCATCGGGGGGGCAGCCTGAAGCCCCAAAGCCCTCCAAGGGCAAAGGCAAGGGCAAGGGGACCACGGTGGCCCCTCAAACGCCCACCACGAGTGCGGAGGGAGCTACTGGGTCGTCCGCCACCCCAGCGGCCCCCCAGAACTCGCAGGGTGAAGACGCCCTTCTTCCCTCCACCACCCCGTCCAACGGGTCGTGGACGGAAGTGGTCAGGGGGGGGAAGGCGAAAAAGCCAACCCCCAAGCCCGCTGCGACTGCTCCTGCAGCCGAAAAGGGTCCAGCTGGCGGGAGGAAGCTGGTTCCTCCCAAAACCGCGGCCGTCG
Source organism: Xanthia togata (assembly GCA_963853775.1). Taxonomy (NCBI): domain Eukaryota; kingdom Metazoa; phylum Arthropoda; class Insecta; order Lepidoptera; family Noctuidae; genus Xanthia; species Xanthia togata. The sequence goes on along the minus strand of OY970802.1, from coordinate 78,654 downwards.
TGGTGACCATCACCCCGGAGGCCGCGGAGCGAGGCGAAACGTACGAGTCCGTCCTAAGACGGGCTCGTACCAACGCGGACCCCTCTCAGCTGGGGATCAGCGGCATCACGTGCCGCCGAACCCAAACCGGGGCTCGAATCTTTGAGTTCCCGGGGGAGCAGCGCGGCGCCAACGCGGACCTCTTCGCAAAGAAGTTGCGAGAGGTCATCGCGGATGTGGCAACGGTCGTCAGGCCTGTGAAGACCGCTTCCTTGGAGGTGGCCGATCTGGAGGATTCGGTCACTAAAGAGGACGTGGTGGCGGCCGTTGCGGCGGCTGGAGGCTGTGACGTTGGCGCAGTGAAGGCTGGAGCCATCAGGCTCGGACGCCGCGGCATGGGCACCATCCGCATCGAGTGCCCAGTCGCCGCAGCTGGGGCGGTACTGCGTACTGCGACCAAGGGACGGCTGCTTGTGGGGCTCGGCTCGGCTGTGATCCGGCCACTTGAAGACCAGCCAATGCGCTGCTTCAAGTGCTTCGCGCTTGGCCACACCCGAGCCACGTGTCCCTCCAAGTCCGACTGGGGAGACTGCTGCTTCAGATGCGGGCAGGAGGGACACAAGAGTGCCACTTGCCACGCCGCCACCCCACACTGTGCGGCGTGTGAGGGCACTGGCCGCCCCGCGGACCACAAGATGTCGGGCAGGAGCTGCAAGCCTCCCGCGAGGAAGGGCATAGTGCCGGCGCAGGTTCGCCGTGTTGCTACCACCGCCGCCGTCATCGCCGCTGCAGCTCCTGCGGCGGTAAATGAGGAGGGTGCGATGTCGGAATGATGTTTTCCGACTACCGCATCCTCCAAGCGAATGGCACTACGGCGCGGTCTCCCACAGACTCCCCTCCCCCCTCGCTATTAGAGAGGGGACCGGGATACGTGGCCGCCGCGTGGGGAGAAGTAGCCCTTAAGGGCATCTATTTCTCCCCAAACCAGGTGGAGGTCAGCAGGCAACGGGTGCGGGGGCACCCTTGCCTGTATTGCACAGGCCTCCACAAGTGTCGGACGGGAATGGCCAGGTGTTCCCGGCCATTCCCGTAGCCACCCCCCAACCCGGGGGGCATGCGGGGCCCGCCAGCTAGGCGGGCATACGCCGGGAGGGTTGTGGATGTAAAGGCTACGCCAGTTTCCCATGGCCCTCCCATCACGGCGAAGCGGGAACACCGCTGAGTTTTAGTGGGTATACTGTCGTTCCGACAGGAGTCCCACACACCCCGTCTCGTCCCCCACGAGCGGCAGTGCATAAAGCATTTCTCAGCGTCAAAAAAAAAAAAAAAAAAAAAAGGTTAGTTTGGGGGATCCCCCACAGTGCATACTTCCTCGCAGTATCCCCTGGGCAACGACCCGGTTCTGACCACCGTAACGGAGTGGCAGACCGGTGTTCGGCTAAAGTGCACTGTGCTGTCGTAGCGTATTTTAACCAATTTTATCGTATTTTATTTTATGTCGGAATCTACGGCACCTGCGGAGGCTATGCCAACACCTGCGCGGGACGCCTTAGGGCGATTTTTAAAACCAAAAGGCCCTTCTCAGGGCCACCCCAACGGCCCTTCTCAGGGCCACCCCAACGGCCCTTCTCAGGGCCCCACCAACGGCCCTTCTCAGGGCCACGCCGGCGGCGCCTTGGCGTCGGAAGCTGACCGCGCACCATCTGCGGTCAGTTTCTTTTGCAGGCCGGACGAGGTGTCGGACTCCGACGGATCCAACATGGACACGTCGGCGGCCGAAAGCGACCGCCCCAAGCGGAAGAGGGGCGATCTGAGGCTCGGGTCCGGGGGCTCCTCGGAGTCGGTTGGAAGTAGGGCGAAGAAGAAGTCGAAGACAAAAAAGGCTTCGACTTCTGCTTCGGCCTCTTCTCACGATGTGGGATTGGTGGACGCCGAGCGCCAGCTAAACCTGGCAAAGAGGGCGCAAATCCAGGAGGACCTGGAGGAGAGGGTCGCTGCTAAGGAGCGGCAGGCGCAAGCCGCCAGGCCGAGGGCCGGATATGGTGCTTCTAATGTACTGTATGCTGACCACTCCCTGGCGGACTTGGAGCGCATGGCTCTGGAGGACAAGGAGGAGGTTCTGGAGGTCGCCTCAAAGTCCTCCAATTTGAAGGGGACCTTCCAGAAGGCCCTCAAATGCCGGGCCGCCAGCATGCACGGCATTGTGCTTGAGCTGGTCAAGCGGACGGCCACGGAGGAGACGCGGCAGCTGCAGGCGAAGGTGGATCGCCTGCAGGCGGAGGTCAGCCAGCTTCACCAGAAGCTGGCTGAAGCCACGGCCCTGCCTGCCCCGGCTCCGGTGACAGGGGGCCCCTCCTCCTCCTCCTCCTCCTCCTCCTCCCCCTCCCCCTCCACCCCTGCCAGCCTCGAGGCAGCCTTGAGGCAGGTAGTGATGGAGGAGAGGGCGTTCATTAGGGCCTGCTTCGCAGGCATTGAGGACCGGCTCCTGCCGGAAAAGCGGCTCCGCCCACCGCTAGCGGCGGACAAGAGTCGCCAACCGGGGGAGCCGGAACCTGCGCCTCAAGCAGGCCCTGTATTGGAAGGGCAGCCCTCAAAGGGAAAGGGCAAGGGCAAGGGCAAGGGGACCACGGCGTCTCCTCAGACCCCCACCACGAGCGCGGTGCGAGCGTCAGGGTCCTCTGCCGCTCCAGCAGCCCCGGCCCCAGCCCAGATCCAGGAGGAAGACGCCCTTCTTCCCTCCACCACCCCGTCCAACCTGTCGTGGACGGAAGTGGGCAAGAGGGGGAAGAAGGCCAAGAAGCCGGACCCCAAGCCCGCTGCGGCTGCTCCTGCAGCCAAACGGGCTCCAGCTGGTGGGAGGAAGCTGGTTCCTCCCAAAACCGCGGCCGTCGTGGTGACCATCACCCCGGAGGCCGCGGAGCGGGGCGAGACGTACGAGTCCGTACTGAGACGGGCTCGTACGAATGCTGATCCCTCCCAGCTGGGGATCAGCAAAATCACGTGCCGCCGAACTCTCACGGGAGCTCGAATTTTCGAGTTTTCGGGAGAGCAGCGCGGCACGAACGCGGACCTCTTCGCAGCGAAGCTGCGGGAGGTCGTCGCGGATGTGGCCAAGGTCACCAGGCCAGAAAAGACCGCAGCCTTGGAGGTGGCCGATCTTGATGACTCGGTCGCCAAAGAGGATGTGGTCGCGGCCGTCGCAGCAGCTGGAGGCTGCGACGCCGGCGCGGTGAAGGCTGGAGTCGTCAGGCTCGGCCGCCGCGGCATGGGCATCATCCGCGTGGAGTGCCCGGTCGCCGCGGCCGGGGCCGTCCTTGCGGCGACCAAAGGACGGTTGCTGATCGGCTTCAGCTCGGCGGTGGTCCGGCCGCTTGAGGCACAGCCTGCGCGGTGCTTCAAGTGCTGCGCGTTCGGCCACACCCGAGCCACGTGTCCCTCCAAGTCCGATTGGAGGGATACGTGCTTCCAATGCGGGAAGGAGGGACACGGGTGGGCCGCGTGCACCGCCACCGCCACCGCGCCACACTGCGCGGCGTGTGCCGCCAGTGGCCGCCCCGCGGGCCACCGGATGACGGGCAGGAGCTGTAAGCCCCCCGTCAAGAAGGGCGTGGTGCCGGCGCAGGTTCGCCCTGTTGCCACCACCGCCGCCGCCGTCGTCGCCGCTGTAGCTCCAGCGGCGGCGGCGGCGGCGGCTGAGGAGGGTGCGATGTCGGAATAATAATTTCCGACCTCCGCATCCTCCAGACGAACGCCAACCACTGCAGAGCGGCCCAGGACCTGGTGGTGCAGGTCATGGCCGAGTGGTTGGTGAACGTAGCGGTGGTCGCCGAGCCCTACTTCGTCCCCGGCAGCTGGCTGGGTGACGAGGACGGCTTGGTGGCACTAGCGGCGCGGTCTTCCACAGACTCCCCTCCCCTCTCGCTATTAGAGAGGGGACCGGGATACGTGGCCGCCGCGTGGGGAGAACTCGCCCTTGTGGGCGTGTATTTCTCCCCAAACCGCCCTCTCCGGGACTTCGAGAACTATCTCGGAGTCCTGGCCGCCGTGGTCGGCAGGGCGGCGCCGCGTCAGGTCTCCGTGCTGGGAGACCTGAACGCCAAGTCGGTGACCTGGGGCAACCCGGCCACCGACGCCCGCGGGCGGGCAGTCGAGCTGTGGGCTGCCTCCTCTGGACTCTGCCTCTTGAACAGAGGCAGCGTCCAGACATGCGTGCGGCGGCAGGGTGGCTCAGTGGTGGACGTCACTTTCGCCACCCCTGCGTTAGCCGCGCGGGTGCTGAACTGGCGGGTGGACCTGGTGGAGACTATGTCGGACCATCGCTACGTGCGGTTCGACATCTCCACCAGTCGCCCCGGAGAGACGCGGACTCTGCCGGGGCGATCACCGTTCCCACGGTGGGCCCTCGCCCGCCTGGACAGGGAGGCAGCGCGGGAGGCGGCGTTCGTCCAGGACTGGCTTTCGCCGCCTTCCGCCAGCCGGCTGCCGGATGTGGACACCGTGGCGGGGCAGCTGAGGGAGTCTCTGACCGAGGTATGCAACTCGAGCATGCCTCGGTCTGGCCGACCACCACCCAAACGGGCCGTGTACTGGTGGTCGGCGGAGCTGGCGGGGCTTCGAGCAGCCTGTGTGGAGGCAAGGAGGGCTTACACGCGGAGTCGGCGGCGGCGTCGACGGGACCAGGCCGTCGGGGACCACCTCTACGAGGTGTACCTGGCGGCAAAACTGGTCCTCGATCGGGCCATCGCCGCCGCCAGAGACTCTGCGAGAGCAGAAATGCTGGAGGGTCTCGACGCGGACCCCTACGGGAGACCGTATAAGGCGGCGCGGAACAAGCTGCGCCGGAACATGCCCGCCAGCTAGGCGGGCATGCGCCGGGAGGGTCGTGGATGTAAAGGCTACGCCGGTTTCCCATGGCCCTCCCATCACGGCGATGCGGGAACACCGCTGAGTTTTAGTGGGTATACTGTCCTTCTGACAGGAGTCCCACACACCCCGTCTCGTCCCCCACGAGCGGCAGTGCATAAAGCATTTCTCAGCGTCAAAAAAAAAAAAAAAAAACAAAAAAAAAAAAAAAAAAAAAAAAAGGTTAGGTTAGGTTAGGTTAGGTTTTTTTTTTTTTTTTTTTTTTTTTTTTTTTTATTTGCTTTTCCCCGTTCATGGAAAAACAGGCTCTTATTACTCTAGTTTTCTCATTCATTCATTTTCCTTCATTTATTCCTCTCGCACTTTTATTCTTCATACTATATCTTTCTTTCATGCAATCTTTCATTCTGAGCCGGGTGGGACTCCCGCTATTCTGACTATTTAGGTTTTAATTTTCTTTATTTAGGGTAAATGAATCTTAAAAATTTTGTTTTAATATCGTTGTTGTGTGGACATTGTGGACATTATATATCTATTTCTCTATTTTATTACATGTTTCCTAATTTAATACATTTTTACTTTCGCTTATTTGGCTAATTTTCTTATTTCCTTACATTATTATCTCTTATTTCTATATTGTTTTTATTACTACAAAAGCTTCTCATTTTTATACGTTTACATTTTCTTACTTAAATATCTAAAATTTTCTTACTTACTAGTGAAACATTTCTATTGACTTATTCTACGTTTTACATTATACATTTATCTTATAAATTTAAACTGTGCTGATTTACTGTTTTAGGACATAGGGTTTAGGGTTTGGGTTGTAGTTTATTGTTAGGCCTATTTTGTACTCACAACTTATTTATTTCATTGAGTTTATTTCCTTGTGCTGTAATTAATAACAATAAAGTATATATACATTTTATATGTTTATATGTTTATTATTTTTCTTATTCTGATTTATTAATAGGTACTACATTATATGGGGGCTTATTTCTTTCTCCTTTTTATTTTTATTTATTTTGCTAAATTTCAGCAATAATACCTATATTTAAGCTAAGCTTAGTATAGTTATTGTCTTTTCTTTTCTTAACTTTTACTTTCTTATCCTTTTTTAGGGTCTGTTTGGGAGGGGTGTTATGTGGAGTGATATATATATATATACTTAGTATACACAGGGTATATCTAGGGAACGGTTTAGGCGTATGCCGTCGTCGTCCTCTCAAAGGCTCCCCCTTATAGATAATTGCAACACAGAGCTAGAGATTATCGACAAGCTAGTGGACACGGCTATCGTTCACACATCCGATATCTCCCATGAAGACGAAAATACAGAGAAATACACACCATTCCAACCATTGGATGCAACATCACACGCAGAGTTAAAAACAGCCCTTCGAAAATTCAAGAATCAGAAAACACCTGGCCCTGACGGGATAAGAGCGGACATCTTGAAAATGGGAGGCGATACAATGATAGCTATGTTCAAGCGAATAATGGACTACATTATCAACACGGGATACTTCCCAAAAAGATGGAAAGAAAGCACATGCATCTTTCTGCATAAACCAGGGAAAGACTACACACAACCAAAGTCATACAGACCCATTAGTTTACTCAATATCATGGGCAAATGGGCCGAACGCATTATTCTCTCGAGAATAAACACAGTCAGCAACGAACTTATCCCCGAACACCAACATGGATTTGTCCGCCAAAGAGGCACAGCAACACAAATACTAAGGACCGGCAAATACATCAGCGACGCCCTGGAGAAAGGGCACAGTGTGGCCATGATATCGACCGACCTCAGCAAGGCATTTGATTCTATAAATCATCAGGGCCTAATAAAGAAACTCTACGAAGCTGGAGCCCGAAATAACATCATAAAGATAATAGAAAATTATCTGTCGAACAGAACAACCAAAGGCAGATTCAGAACAACCACAGGAACAGAAAAAAAGGTACCACACGGTGTACCCCAAGGCTCGATCCTCGGACCAGTGCTTTTTAACTTGTACGTCGCTGACATACCAAAGCAAAAAATCGCAGGTCAGATGCTCTCTCAGTACGCATATGACCTGTGCATTCTCAATGCAGCGGAGAAACCAGATCATGCCACCAGGCGTGCAGAATGGGCAGCGGAGGAAATTATAGATTACTACAAGAGATGGGGCCTCCAATGCAACGTAGATAAAACGGAGTGTATCATGTTCTCCCACAAAAGACCTAGTCTGGGAAATACAAACGGATACAGAAATTACATCAAAATGAAAAATGAACGTATTGGATATAAGAACGAAGTAAAATACCTCGGTGTCATATTTGATAAGAGACTATCGATGAATAAACACACCAAAGAAACTGTAGAAAAATCAAAACGAGTAAGAGGTGCCCTAAACTCGATCATAGGGTACCGATCGAAAGTGAACGTCGAAACAAAACTACTCATCATACAGGCGTGCCTCTTGCCAGTACTCGACTATGGAGTGATCCAAGTCCTACCAAGATACAGCAAGAGCAATCTGAGAAAACTAGAAAGACAGTACAGAATGGCACTGAAAGCTGCAGGTGCCTTCCCACGTCGCACTGAAACAAAAACGCTCTGGGAAATGTTTGATCAAGACCCGTGGCATCTCAGAGCACACGATCTCCACCACGATATGATCGACAAACTCACTTCACTGACGATCAGCGGCCTCGACGATCCCGGTCCCGCGTATACGAGATATGGACAGTTCAATCCATCCCTTTTCTCAAACAGGATAGGCGAAATTGAATACATAAACAAATCGGAGAGAGGCAAACCGCTCCACAAGAGAACGGCCCCCCCCCGTCAGCATAGGCTTTGACTCGTAAAGTCACTCCTAGCTTATAAGTAATTTTAGGTCTAGACCTAATGGGATCCTAAATCCAAAATTTCTCGCACTTGTTCTGTATAAATCAATTATGTGAGAAAAGATCTCAACAATAGGTTGCAAAAGATCCCTCCCCGGACAAAATGCGCCAAAATAAAATGCATACCCCAATGCTCTTGTAAAATTACATTTTATAAGTGACATGTAACACAGTTTTCTCAACTAATGAAATAAACATCTATTCTATTCTATTCTATTCTATTCTATTCTATGCGGCAACGGTCGTCAGGCCCGTGAAGACCGCAGCCTTGGAGGTGGCCGATCTCGATGATTCGGTCACCAAAGAGGACGTGGTGGCGGCCGTTGCGGCGGCTGGAGGCTGCGAAGCTGGCGCGGTAAAGGGTGGAGCCATCAGGCTCGGCCGCCGCGGCATGGGCACCATCCGCATCGAGTGCCCAGTTGCCGTGGCTGGGGCCGTCCTTAATGCGACCAAAGGGCGGCTGCTTGTGGGGCTCAGCTCGGCTGTGGTCCGGGCACTTGAAGTACAGCCAATGCGCTGCTTCAAGTGCTTCGCCTTCGGCCACACCCGAGCCACGTGTCCCTCCAAGTCCGACTGGGGAAACTGTTGCTTCCGATGCGGGCAGGAGGGACACAGGAGTGCTACTTGCCACGCCGCCACACTACACTGCGCGGCGTGTGCCGGCAGTGGCCGCCCCGCGGACCACAAGATGACGGGCAGGAGCTGCAAGCCTCCTGCGAGGAAGGGCATGGTGCCAGCGCAGGTTCGCCGTGTTGCTACCACCGCCGCCGTCATCGCCGCTGCAGCTCCTGCGGCGGTAAATGAGGAGGGTGCGATGTCGGAATAATGTTTTCCGACTACCGCATCCTCCAAGTGAATGGCACTAACGGCGCGGTCTCCCACGGATTCCCCTCCCTTCTCGCTACTAGAGAAGGAACCGGGATACGTGGCCGCCGCGTGGGGAAAATAAGCCCTTGCGGGCATTATTTCTCCCCAAACCAGGTGGAAGCCAGCAGGCAACGGGTGCGGGGGCACCCTTGCCTGTATTGCACAGGCCTCCACCAGTGTCGGACGGGAATGGCCAGGTGTTCCCGGCCATTCCCGTTGCCCCCAATGTGGGGGCATGCGGGGCCCGCCGGCTAGGCGGGCATACGCCGGGAGGGTTGTGGATGTAAAGGCTACGCCGGTTTCCCATGGCCCTCCCATCACGGCGAAGTGGGAACACCGCTGAGTTTTAGTGGGTATACTGTCCTTCTGACAGGAGTCCCACACACCCCGTCTCGTCCCCCCACGAGCGGCAGTGCATAAAGCATTTCTCAGCGTCAAAAAAAAAAAAAAAAAAAAAAAAAAAAAAAAAAAAAAAAAAAAAAAAAAAAAAAAAAAAAAAAAAAAAAAGTTAGGTTGGGGTGCATGCAGAAAACCTCCTCGTGTGCCTGATACCTGCTGGTCCCTTATGGATACGTTCGAGGGGAAGAGCAGTTGTCGGGCCGGTGCACCCTGGGCATGAACAATAATCTTTTCTAGAAAAGATTATTGTTTATGGCAAATTTCTGCGGGGGGAGAGCCAGGTAGGCTACACCTTGTTCTTACACGTGTCCCTCTGTTTGCAGAGGGCACAGTGTAGGGACAAGGGAGATGGGTCGCTCCTGATTGATCGACGGTCGTCGATCGACAGAGGACGTGACCATGATGCCGCTGAGGTGCAGGCGCACTAAAGCGGCAAGGGTATCTCTCCTTGAGGAGTAGTCTTCGAGGAGAGAACTTCCGGCGGGTTCGCTGAGTCGGGTTGGCCGGACAGCGAACGGAGGCATGTTTAATGCCGCCGTCGGGGGCTTGGCTTAACCGCCCGGCCCAGAGGAAGGTCACCTCTAAGATAAAAAACCACCTAATCCTAAGCTTCGAAGCGTGGCGAGAGGATGAGTGGCTGGTGGGGGACCAGTCGCTAGCGCTTCCCCTGGAGATACCTGCCGAACTCTTCCAGTATTTAGGCTTACCTAGGGCAAGAGGCTCTGCCTAGGTGGACATTCATTCCTCATTACTCGTGGGAACAAAATGGAAAACGAAAAAAAAACAAAAGTTGATGACGTGCCAATTTTATTGGCGGAGGTACCGTATGCCGGCAACGGCAACAAGAGCCGAGGAGGCTCCATTCCCGAAAGGGACGTAATGTCCGATACGGACACACGCAGACGCGCCTCCAGATCTGTATCTGGGTCCAGGTCCAGATCCAGATCTCGGAAGCGCAGCCTCTCCTCCAGTGAGGAGACACAGGGGGCCGCAAAAAGAACTGCGGCACAGAGGGGAAAAGGTGGCACGGTGGCGCAGAAGACAGCGCGTGACCTTCGGGGTCGCTTCAAGCGCCCTGATACACCAGGAGGGAGTGCGGAGAGCGACCCCGGGCTCACCATGGCGGACTCGAGCGGGGGCTCTACTGTGTCCCTGCTGGGAAGTAACCGTGCGGAGGCCGCTGCTGCTAAACGGGCGCAGCAAAGGGCTGTCGTGGCTGACGAGGTCAGCGAGCTGGCCCAACAAGCGCGAGAGCGGCGCTCTGCTCGGATGGCCGGAGGAAGCCCAACGGCGGTGGCGCTCAGTCGCCAGGTGTTGGACGGCGTGGACGTGGTCCTGAAAGTGGCCACCAAATCGGGCAACTTGAAGGGCACGTTCACGCGCGCCCTGAAGGAGGCAGCTGAAGGTATCAGAGAGGCGGTTGAGGTCCTCGTTGGGCGGACTGGCACGGAGGAGACGGCGAAACTGTGGGAGGAGAACGGCCGTCTCCGATCCGAGCTGGAGGACCTCAAGCGGGAGCTTGCCGCGCAGAGGGCGGAATGGCAGCAGAGGCGTCCTGTGGCCACCAGTTCCGCCCCCGGCGTCGTTGCAGAGACACCGCCTGCCCCCGCACCTGCGGATGCGGAGATCGAGAAGATCGTCCGCATCTGCATGCTGCAGTGTGGGGGCATGATGAATGCCCGGCTGCAGGGTCTCGAGTCGAGGCTCCTCCCTGCTGAGACTCTCCGGCCGCCGCTCGCTGCCGACGGGCGGAGGAAGGCGGAGCCTGCTAAACCGGGTCCGGGGAGGAAGCCCGCGGAGGGCTCGTCAGCGTCCACGTCCCGGACGGCCGCGCCACCGGCGCCCGCTCCCTCGGCGACCGCACCCGGGTCCACCGCGGACTCCTGGACGACGGTGGTAAAGAGGGGCCGCCGTAAGAAGAAAAAGACGGCGCCAGCAGCGACAGCAGCACCAGCACCCGCTGGAGCACCGGCACCCCAGAAGGCTCAAGGGCCGCCAAAGATGAGAGCCCCACGCTCCGCGGCTGTAGTTATTACGCTGCAGCCCGGAGCCGTCGAAAGGGGCGTCTCTTACAAGGCGGTCCTCATGGAGGCAAAGGCGAAAGTCGCGTTCCCCGACTTAGGTGTACCGGCTGGCCTCAGAGTGAGGCAGGCGATCACGGGGGCGCGACTGCTTGAGGTGTCGGGTGCCTCTAGCGGCGAAAGGGCGGACGTCCTGGCCGCCAAGTTGAGGGAGGTCCTCAACCCGGATGACGTCCGGGTGTCCAGGCCAATGAAGACAGCTGAGTTGCGCGTCGATGGCCTGGACGACTCGACGACCGCGGCTGAGGTCGTGGCGGCCGTCGCCCGTACCGGTGGGTGTCCGCCCGCAGACGTACGCACGGGCGAGGTTCGCGTCGATGCCTCCGGGCTCGGCGCGATCTGGGTGCGGTGTCCGGTGGCGGCGGCTAAGAAAGTCGCCGACGCCGGGCGTCTCTTGGTGGGATGGGTGGCAGCGAGGGTGAAGCAGCTGCAGCCCAGGGCCTTGCGGTGCTACCGTTGCCTCGACATTGGGCATGTCAGGGCACGGTGCACCGCCGCTATTGACCGCAGCGAGCAGTGCTATCGCTGCGGTCAGGCCGGCCACAAGGCGGCCCAGTGTCTCGCGGCGCCAAACTGCAGCCTCTGTACAGCTGCAGGGAGGCCTGCGGGGCACAGAGCGGGCGGAAAGGCCTGTGGCGCGCCCACCAAGCAGACGCAGAAGAAGAAGAGAGGGGCTGCCATGGCTGCCGGGGGCTCTTTACCCCCCCCGCAGCCTGGCTGCCCTTCGGCCGACTCCCGGCCTAGGAATGGTGCGGTGGAGGGAATGGATGCCGCATAAATGGCGGTCTTCCATTACCTCCAGGGCAATATCAACCACTCTGCTAGAGCTCAGGATCTTTTGCTCCAGAGCATGGCAGAGTGGTCGATTCACGTGGCCGTGGTCGCCGAACCGTATTTCGTCCCCCCCAGGGATAACTGGGTGGGAGACTTGGACGGTTTGGTGGCCATCATTGGCGGGGCTCTTGTCAACCCGTCCCGAGGTCGCGGCTGGGTAGCTGCCCTCGCGGACGGCATTGGCACCGTTGGGGCGTATTTTTCGCCCAACAAGAGTCTCGCCGACTTCGAGAGGTTCCTTGTCGAGTTGGGTGCCGTCGTGGGCCGACTCCACCCTCGCCCTGTGCTGTTGCTGGGGGATCTCAACGCCAAGTCTGCGGCGTGGGGATCCCCTGTGACCGATGCTAGGGGCGAGGTGCTGGAGGAGTGGGCGGTTACGACTGGCTTGACCGTCCTAAATCGGGGCTCGGTACACACGTGCGTGCGGCAGCGGGGCGGGTCTATAGTGGATGTCTCGTTCGCTAGCCCCGCTGTCGCGAGCCGTGTCCACGACTGGCGTGTCGCCGTGGAGGTGGAGACGTTGTCGGATCACCGCTACATCCGATTCGACGTCTCCGCCCAGACCACCGGCGGCCGCGGTCGACCGACCCCGCGAACGGACGGTCCGCGTTGGGCGCGTAAGCGCATAGACAGGGAACTTCTCGAGGAGGCCGCTATTGTCCAGGCCTGGAGCCGGGAGTCGGCGACGAACGGACCCGTCGACGTCGAGCGGGAGGCGCTGTGGTTCCGCGGGGCGATGACGCAAATCAGCGACGCGTCCATGCCCCGGGTCCACGCACAGTCCGCAAGGCGCCAGGTGTACTGGTGGACCGCCGAGATCGCGCAGCTGCGCGTCGCGTGCGTGGCGGTCAGGCGCCAGTACACCCGATACCGGAGGAGACGTCGTCGGGTCCCTGACGAAGAGGCCGCGCTGTATGAGGTGTACCGCGCGGCCAAGCAGACTCTGTGGCTGGCCATCGGCGAGTCGAGGACGCGAGCCCGGGAGGAGATGTTGGAGACTCTAGACGGGGATCCGTGGGGGCGCCCTTATCGCGCGGTTCGAGGGAAACTTCGAGCCGCGGCGCCTCCGCTTACGGAGAGTCTCCAACCCGAGCTGCTGGAGGAGGTGGTTGCAGCCCTCTTCCCGGCCAGAGCGGAGCACACTCCGCCGCCGATGGCTATGCCCACGGCCGCAGAGTCTGCAGAAGAAGAGGAGGAGAACGCCATCAGCGTCCCAGGGGTGACACAGGCAGAGATGGGGGCAGCCGTGATGCGGCTCCGGGCCAAGAACGTGGCTCCGGGGCCCGACGGGATCCACGGCTGCGTGTTGGCCCTCGCTCTGAAGGAGCTCGAGCCCCAACTGAGAGGACTCTACACAGCGTGTCTTGAGCGGGGCCAGTTTCCCACTTTGTGGAAATCTGGTCGGCTGGTCCTGCTCAGGAAGGCGGGGCGCCCGGCGGACTCGTCGTCCGCGTACCGGCCCATAGTGCTGCTAGACGAGGTGGGCAAGCTGTTCGAGCGAGTAATCGCAGCCCGCCTCGTCGGCCACTTGTGCAGAGAGGGGCCGGACCTGGACGACAGTCAGTTTGGGTTTCGGCATGGGCGCTCCACGATACACGCTGTGTCGCGGGTTAGAGTCCTGGCGGAGGAAGCGGTGTCTCGGGGCGGGGTGATGTTGGCGGTGTCCTTGGACATATCCAACGCCTTCAACACTCTGCCCTGGAGTTGTATTCGGGAGGCACTGCGCTATCATGGTGTGCCTCCCTACCTCCGCCGCATCGTTGGGGCTTATCTGTCGGAGAGGTGTGTCACCTACGTGGGACGTGATGGCGGATTCCAGCGCCGCATGTCGTGCGGTGTTCCACAGGGCTCGGTCTTAGGGCCGCTCCTGTGGAACATCGGGTACGACTGGGTGCTGAGGGGCGAGCTCAGGCCGGGGGTAGACCTGACGTGTTATGCGGACGACACGCTGGTCACTGCCCGGGGGAGCTCGTACAGGGAAGCAGCGTTGCTGGCGACGGCTGCGGTCTCACAGGTGGTGAGCCGCATACGTCGCCTAGGCCTGGAGGTGGCCCTCAGCAAGTCGGAGGCTATGGTGTTCCATGGCCCCCGGCGGGCGCCGTCACCCGGCTCACATATCGTGGTCGGGGGGGCTCGGATCGCTGTCGAGGGTACCATGAAGTACCTAGGATTGGTCCTCGACAGCCGGTGGGACTTCGGGCCCCACTTCCGACGGCTGGCGCCCAAATTGCTGGGCGCTGCTGGAGCGCTCTCAACGCTGCTTCCCAATCTGGGGGGCCCGAGCGCCGCTTGTAGGCGGCTATACGTGGGGATCGTGCGATCGATGGCCCTTTACGGGGCCCCGATCTGGGCGGCTGACCTGACGGCCGGGAGCATCGCCGTCATGCGGAGACCGCAAAGGGCGATGGCCGTCAGAGTCATCCGGGGGTATCGCACGATCTCCTACGAGGCGGCTTGTGCACTGGCCGGATCCCCGCCCTGGGACCTGGAGGCGAAAGTACTCGCGTCATCGTATCGGTGGCGCGAGGAAGCGCGGGCGCGGGGCGAGCGACCGATGCAGCAACACGTGGAGCTGCATCGGTCTCAGCTTCGCGAGGTCCTGGTGGCGGAATGGCGGGACAGGCTTTCGCGCCCTACCGCCGGCCTCGACGTCGTCGAGGCGGTCCGGCCGGTGCTCGAGCGCTGGCTCGGGAGGAGGCACGGCTCCCTGTCGTTTCGGGTGACGCAGGTGCTCTCGGGGCATGGTTGCTTCGGGAAGTACCTGTGTCGCATAAACAGGGAGCCGGACGCCCGGTGTCACCACTGCGTCGACTGTCGGGAGGACACGGCGCGGCATACGCTGGCAGAGTGTGCCGCTTGGGAGGAGCCGCGCCGTGCCCTCGTCTCTGGAGTAGGCAGTGACCTTTCGCTGCCGGCCGTCGTGAATTCCATGGCCGGCAGCGAGGAGTCCTGGGACGCGGTGGTTTCCTTCTGCGAGACAGTCATCTCGCAGAAGGAGGCTGCGGAAAGGGAGCGGGAGATTGCTTCTGCTAACCCGATCCGCAGCAGACGCACCGGGCGTCGGCGGAGGGCGGACAACGCCCTCTTCCGGCCCCCCTAAATGGGTCCAGGGACGACGGACTCGGGGACGTCCGTCGCCCCCCACACATCAGGACCCGAGGTGGCGGCGCGTAGTGTTCCACGCGCGCCCCTCTGAGACGTCGCGGGGGGAGTCAAACACCTCACTCCCCCCCCTGACCCGAGACGAGGCCCGCAGTGGCGGGCCGGCACCAGCCGGGGGTTGCGGAAGATTCTGTCGTTCCCGCGACCCCCGGCGTAAGTGTGAGTCGGAACACCGGGGTGGTTTTTAGTCAGTAAGAGTCTGACAGACCCCTCTGCCCGCCCCAGGGCGGAGGACATCCATGAGGATTTTCCACCCCGAGACCAAAAAAAAAAAAAAAAAAAAAAAAAAGGTTAGGTTAGGTTAGGTTCAGCCTTGGAGGTGGCCGATCTTGACGACTCGGTCGCCAAAGAGGATGTGGTTGCGGCCGTCGCAGCAGCTGGAGGCTGCGACGCCGGCGCGGTGAAGGCTGGAGTCGTCAGGCTCGGCCGCCGCGGCATGGGCATCATCCGCGTGGAGTGCCCGGTCGCCGCGGCCGGGGCCGTCCTTGCGGCGACCAAAGGACGGTTGCTGATCGGCTTCAGCTCGGCGGTGGTCCGGCCACTTGAGGCACAGCCTGCGCGGTGCTTCAAGTGCTGCGCGTTCGGCCACACCCGAGCCACGTGTCCCTCCAAGTCCGATTGGAGGGATACGTGCTTCCAATGCGGGAAGGAGGGACACGGGTGGGCCGCGTGCACCGCCACCGCCACCGCGCCACACTGCGCGGCGTGTGCCGCCAGTGGCCGCCCCGCGGGCCACCGGATGACGGGCAGGAGCTGTAAGCCCCCCGTCAAGAAGGGCGTGGTGCCGGCGCAGGTTCGCCCTGTTGCCACCACCGCCGCCGCCGTCGTCGCCGCTGTAGCTCCAGCGGCGGCGGCGGCGGCTGAGGAGGGTGCGATGTCGGAATAATAATTTCCGACCTCCGCATCCTCCAGACGAACGCCAACCACTGCAGAGCGGCCCAGGACCTGGTGGTGCAGGTCATGGCCGAGTGGTTGGTGAACGTAGCGGTGGTCGCCGAGCCCTACTTCGTCCCCGGCAGCTGGCTGGGTGACGAGGACGGCTTGGTGGCACTAGCGGCGCGGTCTTCCACAGACTCCCCTCCCCTCTCGCTATTAGAGAGGGGACCGGGATACGTGGCCGCCGCGTGGGGAGAACTCGCCCTTGTGGGCGTGTATTTCTCCCCAAACCGCCCTCTCCGGGACTTCGAGAACTATCTCGGAGTCCTGGCCGCCGTGGTCGGCAGGGCGGCACCGCGTCAGGTCTCCGTGCTGGGAGACCTGAACGCCAAGTCGGTGACCTGGGGCAACCCGGCCACCGACGCCCGCGGGCGGGCAGTCGAGCTGTGGGCTGCCTCCTCTGGACTCTGCCTCTTGAACAGAGGCAGCGTCCAGACATGCGTGCGGCGGCAGGGTGGCTCAGTGGTGGACGTCACTTTCGCCACCCCTGCGTTAGCCGCGCGCGTGCTGAACTGGCGGGTGGACCTGGTGGAGACTATGTCGGACCATCGCTACTTGCGGTTCGACATCTCCACCAGTCGCCCCGGAGAGACGCGGACTCTGCCGGGGCAGAGAGAGAGAGAGAGTTTTTTTCTTCTTTTACAGCCATCTTATACATCTAGTTGCATATTTCTTAATACTACTTCTATTTTCTATTCCTTATTACTAGTATATTTGATTGCAATCATACAGACAACTTTTTATATTTTCCATATTACAACTTATTTATTACTATTACTTAAAATTTGGACACAAGTTTGTTCATGACGTTTCTTTAGTTTTTACCTACTGTTTTCAATGCTTGACCCTAATATTCTATACAATATTATCCAAGCATTTTTCCTTATACACTTTTTCTTTTCCTTTACTACTTCCTTTCGGGTTTTTGTGCTTGCTGTGAAATCGTCAGCTCCTGGCGCTTTTTTGGAGTTCAGAGACACGCACACTGCCATCAGCTCAGCTCTAGTGAATGGTGGATCACATAGTTTAGCTTGCCCTCCAGCATTCACGACTTCGGCCTTTTCCTTGTTAGGGCGACGGCAGGTGTTGTCAGTACCTGAGTGGTTTTCTCCGTGGATGGTTTTCGCCAGTAGTCGAATTGGGTCTTTTGGGTCCAAAATCGCCCTGTCCTTCTCTTGTGGTTGGTTCTTTCCTCTTTCCTTAATCTTTTCTGTCGCCCGGTAGATACCATCCCAAACCCCTGCTCTCTCCTTTCCTCTACAGATGTTCCTCCAACTTCCGATTTCATCTGTAGGATTTTTCTTCAGGAGGTTGGTTTTTTCGAGTCTGTAGGGGTTTGGGTTGCCTTGGGTGCCCTTAGCAGTATGCTACCGTCGATCTGGCTATGTCGTCCCATTTTCGGCGTGTCGGGCATTCTGAGCTGAAGGCGTTGTGGCTGACTTCTCCGTGCTTGGCTCTTGAGCAGTTTTGGCACTTAGGAGGAGCACCCGTTAAAAAGTCGGCGCATTCCGACCTCAGGTGCGGGCCGCCGCAGTGGCTGCACAGGTCGGCCGGTTCTTTACAGAACCGTCTGCCATGCCCGTAGCCCAAGCAGCGCGTACATTGTACCAGTGGGGTTTGGTCCTCCACCCTTACGCGCTGAAGGTCCACGTGCAGGCATCCCATGTCCATTGCACGTCTCCATATGGGTGGTGAAACACCGACCACAACGTGACAGGTGTGTGGGTTCCTGGTCCTCCTCCGGAACTTCACCACCACCCTGTCCTCCTCCTTGTCGAGGTTGCGAAAAATATCCCGGTTCTGGTTCCTCAATGCCTTGAGGACGTCCTCATCTGTATTAACCGAGAGGACGCTCCTGAGGATCAGCAGTGGGTCTCTATTTTTCACCTCCTCGACATGGAGGTCCTGGCTTTCCCTTATCAATTTCCCTTTTAATTTGTCCCTTTCCTCAATGGTTTGGAACCCCATGATGATCTTTCTGTCTTTTGCCTTCCGAACCTTTTCAACCTTTACCCAGCCTTCCTTCGCGTCTACTACTTTCCTTACCTTGTCCAGTACTTCATCCCCAGTCTCCATCTCGTCTTTGGAGGTAACCACGATTGAGTGAAGCGTACTCCGCATAGGGTTCGCATTTCCGCTTTGGGTCGCAGTTACCTTCGCGTATGTCGTACTCGTAGTAGTGGCTTTTGTAATGGACTCCTTGTGCTGCTCGATTACTGCCTTTAGGTCCTCCATACTCTTGGTATGGCTCTCCAGCAGCATCGAGTGGCTCTTTATCTGGGCCTCAAGCTTGTTGGTATCTTGGCTCGGGTCTTCTTGGCTCGTGTAGGTGAGGTCGGCGGCAGCAATTTTGGGCCGTGTATTCTCCTCGGTCCCCACTCCTTTTATTGTTGTTGATCTTTCTGACTCTTTAACCAGCTGAAATAAACGATCCAGCGCCTCGATTATGCCGGTTTTTATTTCTGTTTTTGTATTTCTCGAGGTGCTGAGTAAGATTTTTGCCTTTGTAAGACAGGCCTTCGCTTCTGCCGTTCGGTCCGCGTAACGGGGTTTCGGCGGCGAGTGCACCTGTACTAGGCTTGAGAGTGGGGCCTTTAATGTGGGTTTAGCAGGGCCAGCCTGCACCGTCTTAGTGGCTAATGGGGGCGTTTTGTTTGCGCTGGAGGGCCCCCCGGCCTCCCATTCTCCGATGCTGCGTCTTACAATCTGCGAGTTTTCGCCCTCAGCTGGCTTCGCCTTGGTTGGGGTTCTCGTAGGCTTCATGTCGGAGGTTGCGTCAATTTGTATATAGTCAAAAAGTAAAAGTGTATAATGAAATAAAATTAAAATATAATGAACTATATACTTAAGCTTTTATAATATCTTAAGCCGTCACAATCTCTATGTAGAGAAAGTCGCGGTCAGCTTTTCGCTCAAAAGAACGGGTCAAGCACTGAAGAACAGTCAAAAAACTGTCGAGGATTTCTCCCCGAGTCAAAAACCCCTAAATAAATGGCGATTTTTGGAGGGACTCTATGTAGAGCCGTTCCGTCAGGTTCAGTAGATTGCCCCCGCCGAGCCCTTTCAGACAAACCCAAACTCGGCGTGGCTAACCCAAAGGGTTTCGGAGATATCCCAACTTGAAAAATCTGGTTTTTTACAAAAATAAAAAACCGAAAATGGTTGCAAGGAGATATCTCCGGATCCACCAGGCCAAAAACACCGGTGCTTGGGCTTTCCTTACTTGCCCCAGCGAGACCAATCCACTGGACCAGTTTTCAGGCTGAAAAATGTTTACCTCCTGAAAACGCCTGAAACCTATCCTAACTTAAAATCTAAGCCCTGCCGGTAAGGCCAGCGAAAACCCCAGCCCTCTGCGACTCTCCGTTGGGGAGCTATGGTCAAGTGAAAAATTTCAAAATGGCCGCAGTCCTGTCAAAGTTGAACTTTGACAGAGGATAACTTCCCTCGGGAACGTCGCAGACAGCTCGAGTTTGGGTTCCCCCCACTCGGCCTGAGCTCCGCTGTCCGCTGAAACTACTTTCAGGACACCGAAAATTTTCAGCTCCAAACCGCCTGAAAACGAGAGGTATACAAGACAGCAAGTCGCTGACTCTAGGGCAAAAAACCGCAAGCTCCCACGACCACTGGTTCACGAGCTATGGCGGCTTGAAGTTGAACAAGATGGCCGCCGAGCTGTCAAAGTTCGTATTGAAGAGTCCGTATCTCCGGAACCCTACGTCTCAGAAGGACGGGGTTTTGGGTTTACAGCTCGGCGTCACTTCAGGTATATTCTGAAAGCAGTTTCAGCGTTATAAATTTAAAGGGCCTGAAACAGGCTGAAAACACACCACACCGAAGGATGGCTATAGTCCACAGGCCTAAGTGAAAAAATGAGTCAAATCGGACCAGCGGTTCTTGAGTACTCCTAATTTAAAAAATAAAACCTAAAAACCGGAATGCCCCGATTTTGTCAAAACTGCCAAAGTTTATGATATGTGGCCCGAGTTTGGGCTCAAATAGGTCACAATTGGTGTATTAGACACTACCCTGGTATTAAAATTTTAAAATTTTTATTTATTTTGGAATTAAGTCGAAAAAACAGTTAAAATTTAATAACTCGAGAACCACTCGTCGCAAAAATCTAGAAAAAATGTTATAATATTCTATGAAGATAGCGCTACAATTTACAAAAAACAAAAACTTTAAAAGTCGAGACAAACTGAAAAAATTTTGAAAAAAAGTAATTTTCTTATAAAATATCTTATAATTTAAAATCTATAATAAGTAAAAATCTAAAACTTAGTATGTCTATTCAGCCGGTGAGCGCGCCACGAACTGCAGTTGTAAAACTTCAGCGCGATGTCAGGTACCGGAGATATTTGGGGTCAAAGTTCGTAACTTTCAACTGTCATATAAAATGTGACAGATGTCAGAAAATTCTAAATGTTGTTGCACTCGCCTTTCCTTAACACGGTCCAGGTTGTATCAAATTTTTGTGCAGCTGGCTCCACTCCTTCAGCTTTTTCAGGCCACGTGGTTTTTGCGATTTCCTGAATATCTCGCAAAGGCGTGATTTCAGGAAGATTTTCTGTGTTCCAGATGGTCAGGAACCACGATGTCCACTGAATTCCGCAGGAAAAAATGTGGGTCGCCGATCTTGTTTGGGCAGCGCACGCGTATTTGTTTGTGACGGTTTTCACTTAACCTCTAAATTTGAGGTTTTTCGCGAATAACTTTTTGGGCACTATATCGCGGCACGAATTTATCACTGCACTTTAAGCGGCACCAGTTTCCGCATCCAACGACACTATACTCTTCACAATTGGACAACAAAAACCTATTTTTTCGTAATTTTTTATGCGGAACGCGTGGGGTTTTGCTGCTTACTGCTCGGGTGACCGAGTGCAACTGGTAAGGTTAGGTTAGGTTAGGTTAGGTTTTTTTTTTTTTTTTTTTTTTTTTTTTGGTTTGGCAGGAGTGGGAAATCCTCATGGACGCCCAGACTGCCTCACTGGTGAGCCAGTCTGGGCAGTGCCGGACTCTTACCGGCTAAAACCCACTCCTGCCTTTCTAAGTGTCCCCCTGACATAGTCAGAGACCTTTCATTACTTTGTTTTGATAATGAGTCGCTTTTGTTTATAATAATTTTGTATAATGATTTTGAAGAGAAGCTAAGTTTTTCGGAAATATGTTAAAAAGAAATATAAATTTACTGTAATACTTTGGTTAGGTTAGGTTAGGTTAGGTTATGAGGGCAGCCGTGATGCGGCTCCGGGCCAAGAACGTGGCTCCGGGGCCCGACGGGATCCACGGCTGTGTGTTGGCCCTCGCTCTGAAGGAGCTCGAGCCCCAACTGAGAGGACTCTACACAGCGTGTCTTGAGCGGGGCCAGTTTCCCACTTTGTGGAAATCTGGTCGTCTGGTCCTGCTCAGGAAGGCGGGGCGCCCGGCGGACTCGTCGTCCGCGTACCGGCCCATAGTGCTGCTAGACGAGGTGGGCAAGCTGTTCGAGCGAGTAATCGCAGCCCGCCTCGTCGGCCACTTGTGCAGAGAGGGGCCGGACCTGGACGACAGTCAGTTTGGGTTTCGGCATGGGCGCTCCACGATACACGCTGTGTCGCGGGTTAGAGTCCTGGCGGAGGAAGCGGTGTCTCGGGGCGGGGTGATGTTGGCGGTGTCCTTGGACATATCCAACGCCTTCAACACCCTGCCCTGGAGTTGTATTCGGGAGGCACTGCGCTATCATGGTGTGCCTCCCTACCTCCGCCGCATCGTTGGGGCTTATCTGTCGGAGAGGTGTGTCACCTACGCGGGACGTGATGGCGGATTCCAGCGCCGCATGTCGTGCGGTGTTCCACAGGGCTCGGTCTTAGGGCCGCTCCTGTGGAACATCGGGTACGACTGGGTGCTGAGGGGCGAGCTCAGGCCGGGGGTAGACCTGACGTGTTATGCGGACGACACGCTGGTCACTGCCCGGGGGAGCTCGTACAGGGAAGCAGCGTTGCTGGCGACGGCTGCGGTCTCACAGGTGGTGAGCCGCATACGTCGCCTAGGCCTGGAGGTGGCCCTCAGCAAGTCGGAGGCTATGGTGTTCCATGGCCCCCGGCGGGCGCCGTCACCCGGCTCACATATCGTGGTCGGGGGGGCTCGGATCGCTGTCGAGGGTACCATGAAGTACCTAGGATTGGTCCTCGACAGCCGGTGGGACTT
Source organism: Xanthia togata (assembly GCA_963853775.1). NCBI lineage: Eukaryota > Metazoa > Arthropoda > Insecta > Lepidoptera > Noctuidae > Xanthia > Xanthia togata. The sequence continues at coordinate 56,440 of OY970802.1, read as the reverse complement.
CGGGCCCCACTTCCGACGGCTGGCGCCCAAGTTGCTGGGCGCTGCTGGAGCGCTCTCAACGCTGCTTCCCAATCTGGGGGGCCCGAGCGCCGCTTGTAGGCGGCTATACGTGGGGATCGTGCGATCGATGGCCCTTTACGGGGCCCCGATCTGGGCGGCTGACCTGACGGCCGGGAGCATCGCCGTCATGCGGAGACCGCAAAGGGCGATGGCCGTCAGAGTCATCCGGGGGTATCGCACGATCTCCTACGAGGCGGCTTGTGCACTGGCCGGATCCCCGCCCTGGGACCTGGAGGCGAAAGTACTCGCGTCATCGTATCGGTGGCGCGAGGAAGCGCGGGCGCGGGGCGAGCGACCGATGCAGCGACATGTGGAACTGCATCGGTCTCAGCTTCGCGAGGTCCTGGTGGCGGAATGGCGGGACAGGCTTTCGCGCCCTACCGCCGGCCTCGACGTCGTCGAGGCGGTCCGGCCGGTGCTCGAGCGCTGGCTCGGGAGGAGGCACGGCTCCCTGTCGTTTCGGGTGACGCAGGTACTCTCGGGGCACGGTTGCTTCGGGAAGTACCTGTGTCGCATAAACAGGGAGCCGGACGCCCGGTGTCACCACTGCGTCGACTGCCGGGAGGACACGGCGCGGCACACGCTGGCAGAGTGTGCCGCTTGGGAGGGGCCGCGCCGTGCCCTCATCTCAGGAGTAGGCAGTGACTTGTCGCTGCCGGCCGTAGTGAACGCTATGGTCGGCGGCGCCGAGTCCTGGGACGCGGTGGTCGCCTTCTGCGAGACGGTCGTCTCACAGAAGGAGGCTGCGGAAAGGGAGAGGGAGATCTCGTCCACTCACCCGGCCCGCAGCAGGCGCACCGGGCGTCGGCGGAGGGCGGACAACGCCCTCTTCCGGCCCCCCTAAATGGGTCCAGGGACGACGGACTTGGGGACGTCCGTCGCCCCCCACACATCAGGACCCGAGGTGGCGGCGCGTAGTGTTCCACGCGCGCCCCTCTGAGACGTCGCGGGGGGAGTCAAACACCTCACTCCCCCCCTGACCCGAGACGAGGCCCGCGGTGGCGGGCCGGCACCAGCCGGGGGTTGCGGAAGATTTTGTCGTTCCCGCGACCCCCGGCGTAAGTGTGAGTCGGAACACCGGGGTGGTTTTTAGTCAGTAAGAGTCTGACAGACCCCTCCGCCCGCCCCAGGGCGGAGGACATCCATGAGGATTTTCCACCCCGAGACCAAAAAAAAAAAAAAAAGGTTAGGTTAGGTTAGGTTCAGCCCACCTGGCGCCCACATCTTCGTGGAGGGCGTCAGGATTGAGGTGAAGGCCCAGATGAAATATCTGGGCCTTGTACTCGACAGCAGGTGGCGCTTCGGCCCGCATTTCAGCGGGCTGTCGTCGCGCCTGCTGAAGACCGCGGGCGCTCTCTCGTGGCTCCTCCCGAACTTGGGGGGGCCCAGCGCTCGATGCCGGCAACTCTACGCCGGCATCTTGAGGAGCATGGCCCTCTACGGGGCCCCCATCTGGGAGGAGTCTCTCCACAGACGAGAGAACGCCGCGGCCTTGCGGGCACCTCAAAGGGCGATAGCCCAGCGGGTGGCGCGGGCTCACCGCACGGTGAGCTTCGCCGGGGCGTGCGCTCTGGCCGGCACCCCTCCTTGGGAACTCGAGGCGTGGGTGCTCGCCAGAGTGTACGAGTGGAAGGCGGGGCGGAGGGCGGCGGGTCAGCCCTTCGCCCCGGAACAGCGGGAGGCCGTCCGGCGGGAGGCGAGGGACGCCATCGTCGTCCACTGGACGACGGACCTCGCCGCCGCGGTCTTCGGCCGCCGAACCCTCGACGCGATCGGGCCGGTCCTGCGGGACTGGCTCGAGCGGCCGCACGGGTTCCTCTCGTTCCGCCTGGTGCGGGTGCTGTCCGGACACGGTTGTTTCGGATCGTACCTGCATCGGATCGGACGGGAGGAGACGCCGTCGTGCCACGACTGTGGCGCGGCGGAGGACACGGCGCAGCACACTCTCGAGGTGTGCCCGTCGTGGTCCGAGCCGCGCCGCAGTCTCGTCGCGGCGATCGGGCTGGACCTCTCGCTCCCCGGCGTGGTGGGCGCCATGCTGAGGGACGAGGGGTCCTGGGCGGCGGTCGCCTCCTTCTGCGAGCACGTCATGTCCCAGAAGGAGGCGGCGGAGCGCGTGCGGGAAGATGATCCCGACGCGGCACCGCTCCGAAGGCGGAGGAGGGGTCGAAGGAGACGTCAGTTCGACGCTCATCTCCGACTCCTCCTCCCAGGTGGAGGCCAGCAGGCAACGGGTGCGGGGGCACCCTCGCCTGCATCGCACAGGCCTCCACCAGTGCCGGACGGGAATGGCCAGGTGTTCCCGGCCATTCCCGTAGCCCCCCAGTCAGGGGGGCATGCGGGGCCCGCCAGCTAGGCGGGCATGCGCCGGGAGGGTCGTGGATGTAAAGGCTACGCCGGTTTCCCATGGCCCTCCCATCACGGCGATGCGGGAACACCGCTGAGTTTTAGTGGGTATACTGTCCTTCTGACAGGAGTCCCACACACCCCGTCTCGTCCCCCACGAGCGGCAGTGCATAAAGCATTTCTCAGCGTCAAAAAAAAAAAAAAAAAAAAAAAAAAAAAGGTTAGGTTCAGCCAGGGGTTGCGGAAGATTCTGTCGTTCCCGCGACCCCCGGCGTAAGTGTGAGTCGGAACACCGGGGTGGTTTTTAGTCAGTAAGAGTCTGACAGACCCCTCCGCCCGCCCCAGGGCGGAGGACATCCATGAGGATTTTCCACCCCGAGACCAAAAAAAAAAAAAAAAAAAAGGTTAGGTTAGGTTAGGTTAGGTTCGCAGGGAGGGGGGGATCCCCCACAGCGCATACTTCCTCGTAGTATCCCCTGGGCAACGCCGTGTCTGACCACCGTAACGGAGTGGCAGACCGGTGGCTAAAGTGCGCTGTGATTCGTAGATACCAACGCGATAGTCTGCGAATAATGTCTAAAAAGATACCAAGCCGTGACGCCTCTGGGCGTTTCTGTTTTAATTTTAACCCGGATCACTCCTCACAGAGTGATTCAAACGGCCCTTCTCAGGGCCAACCCAACGGCCCTTCTCAGGGCCAACCCAACGGCCCTTCTCAGGGCCAACCCAACGGCCCTTCTCAGGGCCCCCCCAACGGCCCTTCTCAGGGCCAACCCAACGGCCCTTCTCAGGGCCACGCCGGCGGCGCCTTGGCGTCGGAAGCTGACCGCGCACCATCTGCGGTCAGCTTCTTCTGCAGGCCGGACGAGGTGTCGGACTCCGACGGATCCAACATGGACACGTCGGCGGCCGAAAGCGACCGCCCCAAGCGGAAGAGGGGCGATCTGAGGCTCGGGTCCGGGGGCTCCTCGGAGTCGGTTGGAAGTAGGGCGAAGAAGAAGTCGAAGGCAAAAAAGGCTTCGACTTCCGCTTCGGCCTCTTCTCACGATGTGGGATTGGTGGACGCCGAGCGCCAGCTAAACCTGGCGAAGAGGGCGCAAATCCAGGAGGACCTGGAGGAGAGGGTCGCTGCTAAGGAGCGGCAGGCGCAAGCCGCCAGGTCGAGGGCCGGATATGGTGCATCTAATGTACTGTATGCCGACCACTCCCTGGCGGACTTGGAGCGCATGGCTCTGGAGGATAAGGAGGAGGTTCTGGAGGTCGCCTCAAAGTCCTCCAATTTGAAGGGGACCTTCCAGAAGGCCCTCAAATGCCGGGCCGCCAGCATGCACGGCATTGTGCTTGAGCTGGTGAAGCGGACGGCCACGGACGAAACGCGGCAGCTGCAGGCGAAGGTGGATCGCCTGCAGGCGGAGGTCAGCCAGCTTCACCAGAAGCTCGCTGAGGTCACGGCCCGGCCTGCTCAGTCTGCCCCAGGTGCGGAGGAAGGAGGCTCCTCCTCCCCTGCCAGCCTTGAGGCATTAATCCGCGGGGTGGTGATGGAGGAGAGGGCCTTCATCAGGGCCTGCTTTGCAGGCATTGAGGACCGGCTCTTGCCAGAAAGGCGGCTCCGCCCGCCGCTGGCGGCGGACAAGAGGCCACCGCCAATTGAGCCGGAACCTGCGCCACTGGGAGGCCAAGCATCGGGGGGCAAGCCTGAAGCCCCAAAGCCCTCCAAGGGCAAGGGCAAGGGCAAGGGGACCACGGTGGCCCCTCAAACGCCCACCACGAGCGCGGAGGGAGCTATCGGGTCGTCTGCCACCCAAGCGGCCCCCCAGAACTCGCAGGGCGAGGACGCCCTACTTCCCTCAACCACCCCGTCCAACTCGTGGACGGAAGTGGTCAGGGGGGGGAAGGCAAAAAAGCCCTCAACCCCTAAGCCCATTGCGACTGCTCCTGCAGCCGAAAAGGGTCCAGCCGGCGGGAGGAAGCTGGTTCCTCCCAAAACCGCGGCCGTCGTGGTGACCATCACCCCGGAGGCCGCGGAGCGAGGCGAGACGTACGAGTCCGTCCTAAGACGGGCTCGTACCAATGCGGACCCCTCTCGGCTGGGGATCGGCGGCATCACGTGCCGCCGTACCCTAACCGGGGCTCGAATATTCGAGTTCTCGGGGGAGCAGCGCGGCGCAAACGCGGACCTCTTTGCAAAGAAGTTGCAAGAGGTCATCGCGGATACGGCAACGGTCGTCAGGCCCGTGAAGACCGCAGCCTTGGAGGTGGCCGATCTCGATGATTCGGTCACCAAAGAGGACGTGGTGGCGGCCGTTGCGGCGGCTGGAGGCTGCGACTCTGGCGCAGTGAAGGGCGGAGCCATCCGGCTCGGCCGCCGCGGCATGGGCACCATCCGCGTCGAGTGCCCAGTCGCCGCGGCTGGGGCCCTCCTCACCGCGACCAAGGGAAGGCTGCTTGTGGGGTTCAGCTCGGCGGTGGTCCGGCCACTTGAAGTCCAGCCAATGCGCTGCTTCAAGTGCTTCTCCTTCGGCCACACGCGAGCCACGTGTCCCTCCAAGTCCGACTGGGGAGACTCGTGCTTCCGATGCGGACAGGAGGGACACAAGAGTGCCACCTGCCACGCCACCACGCCACACTGCGCGGCGTGTGCTGCTAGTGGCCGCCCCGCGGACCACAAAATGACGGGCAAGGGCTGCAAGCCTCCCGCGAGGAAGGGCATAGTGCCGGCGCAGGTTCGCCCTGTTGCCACCACCGCCGCCGCCGTCGTCGCCGCTGTAGCTCCAGCGGCGGTAGCTGAGGAGGGGGATGCGATGTTGGAATAATGGTTTCCAACTACCGCATCCTCCAGGCGAACGCCAACCACTGCAGAGCGGCCCAGGACCTGGTGGTGCAGGTCATGGCCGAGTGGTTGGTGAACGTAGCGGTGGTCGCCGAGCCCTACTCAATCCCCGGCAGCTGGCTGGGTGACGAGGACGGCTCGGTGGCACTAGCGGCGCGGTCTTCCACGGACTCCCCTCCCCTCTCGCTATTAGAGAAGGGACCGGGATACGTGGCCGCCGCGTGGGGAGAATTAGCCCTGGTGGGCGTCTATTTCTCCCCAAACCGCCCACTTCAGGACTTCGAGAACTATCTCGGAGTCCTGGCCGCTGTGGTCAGCAGGGCGGTGCCGCGTCAGGTCTCCGTACTGGGAGACCTGAATGCCAAGTCGGTGACCTGGGGCAACCGGGCCACCGACGCTCGCGGGCGGGCAGTGGAACTGTGGGCAGCCTCCTCTGGACTCTGCCTCTTGAACAGAGGTAGCGTCCAGACATGCGTGCGGCGGCAGGGTGGCTCAATAGTGGACGTCACTTTCGCCACCCCTGCGTTGGCCGCGCGCGTGTTGAACTGGCGGGTGGACCTGGTGGAGACTATGTCAGACCACCGCTACGTGCGGTTCGACATCTCCACCGGGGGCCCCGGAGAGACGCGGCCCACCTCGGTGCGATCACCGTTCCCGCGGTGGGCTCTCACCCGCCTGGACAGGGAGGCAGCGGGGGAGGCGGCGTTCGTCCAGGACTGGCTTTCGCCGCCTTTCGCCAGCCTGGATGTGGACACCGTAGCGGGGCACCTGCGGGAGTCTCTGACCGAGGTATGCAATTCTAGCATGCCTCGGTCTCGCCGACCACTACCCAAACGGGCCGTGTACTGGTGGTCGGCGGAGCTGGCGGGGCTTCGGGCAGCGTGTGTGGGTGCAAGGAGGGCCTACACGCGGAGCCGGCGGCGGCGTCGACGAGACCACGCCGACGAGGACCACCTCTACGAGGAATACGTGGAGGCTAAAATGGTCCTCGATAGGGCCATCGCCGCCGCCAGAGACTCGGCGAGAGCGGAGGTGCTGGAGGGTCTCGACAACGACCCCTACGGGAGACCATATAAGGCGGCGCGCAACAAGCTGCGCCCCTTTGGTCCCCCGGTTGCCGAGACCCTGGAGCCCTCATTTCTGGATGGGGTGGTTCAGTCCCTGTTCCCGTGCAGGGACAACTTCACCCCGCCAGTGATGGGCCCTCCGCCGAGGATAGCTCCGCCAGCTGAGGAGGAAGAGGAGGCCCCTCCCGTCACGGAGTCGGAACTTGGCGCGGCTATTCTCCATATCCGCGCCAAGAAGACAGCTCCGGGCCCCGACGGTGTTCCGGCAAGAGTGGTGGCGATCGCTGCCACTCAAATGGAGGAGAGGTTTCGGGACCTCTTCAGCGCATGTCTTGCGTCTGGGAGGTTCCCGAAACCGTGGAAGGAGGGGCAGTTGTGCCTCCTTCGCAAGGAGGGCCGCCCAGCAGACTCCCCCTCGGCATACCGGCCCATCGTTCTGCTCGATGAGGTCGGAAAAATGTTCGAGGGGATAGTCGCTGCCCGCCTAAAGACCCATTTACGGAGTATCGGGCCGGACTTGTCGGACGCTCAGTTCGGTTTTCGGGCTGAGCGTTCCACGGTGGACGCGCTGGCCCGCCTTAAGGGCCAGGTGAAGGAGGCGATGGAGGCGGGGGACGGGTTGTTGGCTGTGTCATTCGACATTGCCAATGCCTTCAACTCCGTTCCCCACTCCACCATCCTAGAGGCGCTCCGATTCCACGGAGTGCCTCGATACATGCGCAGTCTGCTGGCCAGCTACCTGGAGGATCGGGCGATCGTCCTCGTGAACAGGGCTGGCCAAGTCCGGCGGTACTCCGTTGGGGCCGGCGTTCCGCAGGGGTCAGTCATAGGACCTCTCCTTTGGAACATTGCCTATGATTGGCTCTTGCGGGGAACTCTCCTCCGGGGCACGAGTGTCGTCTGCTATGCGGATGACACTCTCCTCACCGCCCGGGGGGGGAGTTTCAGGGAGGCGGCCAACTTGGCCTCGGCGGGCGGATCCTTGGTCGCGGGGAGGATCCGCCGCCTAGGTTTAACGGTGGCGCTGCACAAGACCGAGGCCGTGTTCTTCCACGGACCTCGGCAGCGCCCCCCGCCTGACGCCCACATCTTCGTGGAGGGCGTCAGAATTGAGGTGAAGGCCCAGATGAAATATCTGGGCCTTATACTCGACAGCAGGTGGCGCTTCGGCCCGCACTTTAGCGGGCTGACGTCGCGCCTGCTGAAGGCCGCAGGGGCGCTCTCGTGGCTGCTCCCCAACTCGGGGAGGCCCAGCGCGAGATGCCGGCAACTTTACGCCGGCATCTTGAGGAGTATGGCCCTTTACGGGGCTCCTATCTGGGAGGACTCCCTCCGAAGGAGGGAGAACGCCACCGCCTTGCGGGCACCGCAAAGGGCCATAGCCCAGCGGGTGTCGCGGGCCTACCGCACAGTGGGCTTCGCGGCAGCATGTGCTCTGGCCAGCACCCCTCCTTGGGAACTCGAGGCGTGGGTGCTCGCCAGAGTATATGAATGGACGGCAGGGCGGAGAGCGAGAGGAGAACGCTCAGCCCCGGAAGAGCGGGAGGCCGTCCGGCGGGAGGCGAGGGACGCCATCGTCGTCCATTGGACGGGGGACCTCGCCACCGCAGCCTTCGGCCGCCGAACCCTCGACGCGCTTGGGCCAGTCCTGCGAGACTGGCTCGAGCGGTCGCATGGGTTCCTCTCCTTCCGTCTGGTGCAGGTGCTGTCCGGACACGGTTGCTTCGGATCGTACCTGTACCGAATCGGAAGGGAGGAGACGCCATCGTGCCACGACTGTGGCGCGGTGGAGGACACGGCGCAGCACACACTCGAGGTGTGCCCGTCGTGGTCCGAGCCGCGCCGCAGTCTCATGGCGGCGATCGGACCGGACCTCTCACTCCCCGGCCTGGTTAACGCCATGCTGGGGGATGAGAGGTCCTGGGCGGCAGTCGCCTCCTTCTGCGAACACGTCATGTCCCAGAAGGAGGCGGCGGAGCGCGCGCGGGAGGACGATCCTCACGCGGCGCCGCTCCGAAGGCGGAGGAGGGGTCGAAGAAGACGTCAGTTTGATAGTCATCTCCGACTCCTCCCAGGTGGAGGCCAGCAGGCAACGGGTGCGGGGGCACCCTTGCCTGTATTGCACAGACCTCCACCAGTGTCGGACGGGAATGACCAGGTGTTCCCGGCCATTCCCGTAGCCCCCCAGTCAGGGGGGCATGCGGGGCCCGCCAGCTAGGCGGGCATGCGCCGGGAGGGTCGTGGATGTAAAGGCTACGCCGGTTTCCCATGGCCCTCCCATCACGGCGATGTGGGAACACCGCTGAGTTTTAGTGGGTATACTGTCCTTCTGACAGGAGTCCCACACACCCCGTCTCGTCCCCCACGAGCGGCAGTGCATAAAGCATTTCTCAGCGTCAAAAAAAAAAAAAAAAAAAAAAGGTTCGCAGGGAGGATCCGCCGCCTAGGGTTGACGGTGGCGCTGCAGAAGACCGAGGCCGTCTTCTTCCACGGTCCCCGGCAGCGCCCCCCGCCACCTGGCGCCCACATCTTCGTGGAGGGCGTCAGGATTGAGGTGAAGGCCCAGATGAAATATCTGGGCCTTGTACTCGACAGCAGGTGGCGCTTCGGCCCGCATTTCAGCGGGCTGTCGTCGCGCCTGCTGAAGACCGCGGGCGCTCTCTCGTGGCTCCTCCCGAACTTGGGGGGGCCCAGCGCTCGATGCCGGCAACTCTACGCCGGCATCTTGAGGAGCATGGCCCTCTACGGGGCCCCCATCTGGGAGGAGTCTCTCCACAGACGAGAGAACGCCGCGGCCTTGCGGGCACCTCAAAGGGCGATAGCCCAGCGGGTGGCGCGGGCTCACCGCACGGTGAGCTTCGCCGGGGCGTGCGCTCTGGCCGGCACCCCTCCTTGGGAACTCGAGGCGTGGGTGCTCGCCAGAGTGTACGAGTGGAAGGCGGGGCGGAGGGCGGCGGGTCAGCCCTTCGCCCCGGAACAGCGGGAGGCCGTCCGGCGGGAGGCGAGGGACGCCATCGTCGTCCACTGGACGACGGACCTCGCCGCCGCGGTCTTCGGCCGCCGAACCCTCGACGCGATCGGGCCGGTCCTGCGGGACTGGCTCGAGCGGCCGCACGGGTTCCTCTCGTTCCGCCTGGTGCAGGTGCTGTCCGGACACGGTTGTTTCGGATCGTACCTGCATCGGATCGGACGGGAGGAGACACCGTCGTGCCACGACTGTGGCGCGGCGGAGGACACGGCGCAGCACACTCTCGAGGTGTGCCCGTCGTGGTCCGAGCCGCGCCGCAGTCTCGTCGCGGCGATCGGGCTGGACCTCTCGCTCCCCGGCGTGGTGGGCGCCATGCTGAGGGACGAGGGGTCCTGGGCGGCGGTCGCCTCCTTCTGCGAGCACGTCATGTCCCAGAAGGAGGCGGCGGAGCGCGTGCGGGAAGACGATCCCGACGCGGCACCGCTCCGAAGGCGGAGGAGGGGTCGAAGGAGACGTCAGTTCGACGCTCATCTCCGACTCCTCCTCCCAGGTGGAGGCCAGCAGGCAACGGGTGCGGGGGCACCCTCGCCTGCATCGCACAGGCCTCCACCAGTGCCGGACGGGAATGGCCAGGTGTTCCCGGCCATTCCCGTAGCCCCCCAGTCAGGGGGGCATGCGGGGCCCGCCAGCTAGGCGGGCATGCGCCGGGAGGGTCGTGGATGTAAAGGCTACGCCGGTTTCCCATGGCCCTCCCATCACGGCGATGCGGGAACACCGCTGAGTTTTAGTGGGTATACTGTCCTTCTGACAGGAGTCCCACACACCCCGTCTCGTCCCCCACGAGCGGCAGTGCATAAAGCATTTCTCAGCGTCAAAAAAAAAAAAAAAAAAAAAAAAAAAAAAGGTTAGGTTAGGTTAGGTTAGGTTAGGTTAGGTTTAGGGTAGGTGGATGTCTCGTTCGCTAGCCCCGCTGTCGCGAGCCGTGTCCACGACTGGCGTGTCGCCGTGGAGGTGGAGACGTTGTCGGATCACCGCTACATCCGATTCGACGTCTCCGCCCAGACCACCGGCGGCCGCGGTCGACCGACCCCGCGAACGGACGGTCCGCGTTGGGCGCGTAAGCGCATAGACAGGGAACTTCTCGAGGAGGCCGCTATTGTCCAGGCCTGGAGCCGGGAGTCGGCGACGAACGGACCCGTCGACGTCGAGCGGGAGGCGCTGTGGTTCCGCGGGGCGATGACGCAAATCAGCGACGCGTCCATGCCCCGGGTCCACGCACAGTCCGCAAGGCGCCAGGTGTACTGGTGGACCGCCGAGATCGCGCAGCTGCGCGTCGCGTGCGTGGCGGTCAGGCGCCAGTACACCCGATACCGGAGGAGACGTCGTCGGGTCCCTGACGAAGAGGCCGCGCTGTATGAGGTGTACCGCGCGGCCAAGCAGACTCTGTGGCTGGCCATCGGCGAGTCGAGGACGCGAGCCAGGGAGGAGATGTTGGAGACTCTGGACGGGGATCCGTGGGGGCGCCCTTATCGCGCGGTTCGAGGGAAACTTCGAGCCGCGGCGCCTCCGCTTACGGAGAGTCTCCAACCCGAGCTGCTGGAGGAGGTGGTTGCAGCCCTCTTCCCGGCCAGAGCGGAGCACACTCCGCCGCCGATGGCTATGCCCACGGCCGCAGAGTCTGCAGAAGAAGAGGAGGAGAACGCCATTAGCGTCCCAGGGGTGACACAGGCAGAGATGGGGGCAGCCGTGATGCGGCTCCGGGCCAAGAACGTGGCTCCGGGGCCCGACGGGATCCACGGCTGCGTGTTGGCCCTCGCTCTGAAGGAGCTCGAGCCCCAACTGAGAGGACTCTACACAGCGTGTCTTGAGCGGGGCCAGTTTCCCACTTTGTGGAAATCTGGTCGTCTGGTCCTGCTCAGGAAGGCGGGGCGCCCGGCGGACTCGTCGTCCGCGTACCGGCCCATAGTGCTGCTAGACGAGGTGGGCAAGCTGTTCGAGCGAGTAATCGCAGCCCGCCTCGTCGGCCACTTGTGCAGAGAGGGGCCGGACCTGGACGACAGTCAGTTTGGGTTTCGGCATGGGCGCTCCACGATACACGCTGTGTCGCGGGTTAGAGTCCTGGCGGAGGAAGCGGTGTCTCGGGGCGGGGTGATGTTGGCGGTGTCCTTGGACATATCCAACGCCTTCAACACCCTGCCCTGGAGTTGTATTCGGGAGGCACTGCGCTATCATGGTGTGCCTCCCTACCTCCGCCGCATCGTTGGGGCTTATCTGTCGGAGAGGTGTGTCACCTACGTGGGACGTGATGGCGGAAACCAGCGCCGCATGTCGTGCGGTGTTCCGCAGGGCTCGGTCTTAGGGCCGCTCCTGTGGAACATCGGGTACGACTGGGTGCTGAGGGGCGAGCTCAGGCCGGGGGTAGACCTGACGTGTTATGCGGACGACACGCTGGTCACTGCCCGGGGGAGCTCGCACAGGGAAGCAGCGTTGCTGGCGACGGCTGCGGTCTCACAGGTGGTGAGCCGCATACGTCGCCTAGGCCTGGAGGTGGCCCTCAGCAAGTCGGAGGCTATGGTGTTCCATGGCCCCCGGCGGGCGCCGTCACCCGGCTCACATATCGTGGTCGGGGGGGCTCGGATCGCTGTCGAGGGTACCATGAAGTACCTAGGATTGGTCCTCGACAGCCGGTGGGACTTCGGGCCCCACTTCCGACGGCTGGCGCCCAAGTTGCTGGGCGCTGCTGGAGCGCTCTCAACGCTGCTTCCCAATCTGGGGGGCCCGAGCGCCGCTTGTAGGCGGCTATACGTGGGGATCGTGCGATCGATGGCCCTTTACGGGGCCCCGATCTGGGCGGCTGACCTGACGGCCGGGAGCATCGCCGTCATGCGGAGACCGCAAAGGGCGATGGCCGTCAGAGTCATCCGGGGGTATCGCACGATCTCCTACGAGGCGGCTTGTGCACTGGCCGGATCCCCGCCCTGGGACCTGGAGGCGAAAGTACTCGCGTCATCGTATCGGTGGCGCGAGGAAGCGCGGGCGCGGGGCGAGCGACCGATGCAGCGACATGTGGAGCTGCATCGGTCTCAGCTTCGCGAGGTCCTGGTGGCGGAATGGCGGGACAGGCTTTCGCGCCCTACCGCCCTGCCGGCCTCGACGTCGTCGAGGCGGTCCGGCCGGTGCTCGAGCGCTGGCTCGGGAGGAGGCACGGCTCCCTGTCGTTTCGGGTGACGCAGGTGCTCTCGGGGCATGGTTGCTTCGGGAAGTACCTGTGTCGCATAAACAGGGAGCCGGACGCCCGGTGTCACCACTGCGTCGACTGCCGGGAGGACACGGCGCGGCACACGCTGGCAGAGTGTGCCGCTTGGGAGGGGCCGCGCCGTGCCCTCATCTCAGGAGTAGGCAGTGACTTGTCGCTGCCGGCCGTAGTGAACGCTATGGTCGGCGGCGCCGAGTCCTGGGACGCGGTGGTCGCCTTTTGCGAGACGGTCGTCTCGCAGAAGGAGGCTGCGGAAAGGGAGAGGGAGATCTCGTCCACTCACCCGGCCCGCAGCAGGCGCACCGGGCGTCGGCGGAGGGCGGACAACGCCCTCTTCCAGCCCCCCTAAATGGGTCCAGGGACGACGGACTCGGGGACGTCCGTCGCCCCCCACACATCAGGACCCGAGGTGGCGGCGCGTAGTGTTCCACGCGCGCCCCTCTGAGACGTCGCGGGGGGAGTCAAACACCTCACTCCCCCTCCTGACCCGAGACGAGGCCCGCGGTGGCGGGCCGGCACCAGCCGGGGGTTGCGGAAGATTCTGTCGTTCCCGCGACCCCCGGCGTAAGTGTGAGTCGGAACACCGGGGTGGTTTTTAGTCAGTAAGAGTCTGACAGACCCCTCCGCCCGCCCCAGGGCGGAGGACATCCATGAGGATTTTCCACCCCGAGACCAAAAAAAAAAAAAAAAAGGTTAGGTTGGGGGCCTGGGTTGGTCACGGCGTGCCATGTGTTCTGGTGCGCCGGTGATGAAGGAGGAGGGGCCCGCTGCGGCGGGCTGGCACCATTCGGGGGTTGCGGAGGATTTTTTCGTTCCCGCGACCCCCGGCGTAGGTGTGAGACGGAACACCGGGGTGGTTTTTAGTCAGTAAGAGTCTGACAGACCCCTCCGCTCGCCCCAGGCGGAGGACATCCATGAGGATTTTCCACCCCGAGACCAAAAAAAAAAAAAAAAGGTTAGGTTGGGGGACCACCCCACAGTGCTTGCGTCCACGTCGCGTCCCCTGGAAACGACCCAGTTCTGACCACCGTAACGGAGTGGCAGACTGGGTTGGCCAAAGTGCACTGTGCTCTCGTAGCGAATTTTAATCTTGCGTTGTCGTCTACGAACCTGCGGAGGCTATGCCAACACCTGCGCGGGACGCCTTCGGGCGATTTTTAAAACCAAAAGGCCCTTCTCAGGGCCAACCCAAAGGCCCTTCTCAGGGCCAACCAAAAGGCCCTTCTCAGGGCCAACCAAAAGGCCCTTCTCAGGGCCACTCCGGCGCTTCGGCGTCAGAGACTGGCCGCGCGCGGTCTGCGACCAGTTTCTTTGGAGGGGCGGACGAGTCGTCCGACAACGACTCACTCATTAAAATGTCGGATGCGGATGACTCTCGGTCGGGGAAGCGGGTCGCTTCGCCCGGGGGCTCCCCGGAGACTAAGAGGCCGACGGTGGCCGCGGATAGCCATGACGTTGGGCTCGCGGATGCCCAGCGCCAGTTGGCCCTGGCTCGGCGGACGCAGCTCCAGCAAGAGCTGGAGGAGCGGGTGGCGGCCAAAGAAAAGCGGGCGCACGTCGCCCGGGCCAAGTCCGGGTACGGTGCGTCCCGCGTTCTGTACGCGGACCACTCTCTGGCGGAGCTGGAGAGGATGGCGGAGGAGGACGAGGAGGAGATTGTCGAGGTCGCCTCTAAGTCCTCCAACCTAAAGGGGACCTTTCAAAAGGCCCTCAAGAGCCGGGCCGCGAGCTTGCGCGGTGTCGTCGCGGAGCTGGTCCAGCGGACGACCACCGACGAGACGCGGCAACTGCAGGCGAAGGTGGATTGCCTGCGGATGGAGGTCACCCGGCTTCATCAGAGGCTGGCTGAAGCCACGGCCCGGCCACAACAAGCCGGGACGAGCCCTGCGGCAGAGACTGGCCGCGCGCGGTCTGCGACCAGTTTCTTTGGAGGGGCGGACGAGTCGTCCGACAACGACTCACTCATTAAAATGTCGGATGCGGATGACTCTCGGTCGGGGAAGCGGGTCGCTTCGCCCGGGGGCTCCCCGGAGACTAAGAGGCCGACGGTGGCCGCGGATAGCCATGACGTTGGGCTCACGGATGCCCAGCGCCAGTTGGCCCTGGCTCGGCGGACGCAGCTCCAGCAAGAGCTGGAGGAGCGGGTGGCGGCCAAAGAAAAGCGGGCGCACGTCGCCCGGGCCAAGTCCGGGTACGGTGCGTCCCGCGTTCTGTACGCGGACCACTCTCTGGCGGAGCTGGAGAGGATGGCGGAGGAGGACGAGGAGGAGATTGTCGAGGTCGCCTCTAAGTCCTCCAACCTAAAGGGGACCTTTCAAAAGGCCCTCAAGAGCCGGGCCGCGAGCTTGCGCGGTGTCGTCGCGGAGCTGGTCCAGCGGACGACCACCGACGAGACGCGGCAACTGCAGGCGAAGGTGGATTGCCTGCGGATGGAGGTCACCCGGCTTCATCAGAGGCTGGCTGAAGCCACGGCCCGGCCACAACAAGCCGGGACGAGCCCTGCGGCAGAGGGCCCCACCTCCAACCTTGAGGATATCATCCGCAAGGTCGTAATGGAGGAGAGGGCCTTCACAAGAGCCTGCCTAGCAGGAATTGAGGACCGGCTCTTGCCGGAGACACGGCTCCGACCGCCGCTTGCGGCGGATAAGGGGCAGCGTGAGCCGGAGCCGTCCTCCTCCCAGGTGGAAGACGCCCTCCTGCCTGCGACCACCCCGTCCAACGAGTGGACGGAGGTGAAAAAGAAAGGGAAGGGAAAAGGGAAAAAGTCGGTGACGGCTGTCCCTGTCATCCCTGCCACCACCGCTCCCAGCCGGTCGCAGACGACCGAAAAGGGTACGGGGAAGGGGAAAGGGAGGGTGAAGGGGCGACTCGTCCCCCCAAAAACAGCGGCCGTCGTGGTGACGCTCACCGCGGAGGCTGCGGGGCGAGGGGAGACGTACGCGTCCCTTTTCGTGCGGGCGCGTGCCAATGCCGATCCCACACAACTGGGGATCAGCGGGGTGTCTTGCCGACGCACCCAGGCCGGGGCTCGAATATTCGAGTTCCCGGGGGCAGAGGGGAGTGCCAATGCGGACCTCTTTGCAGCCAAGCTGCAAGAGGTCATCGCGGATTCGGCCAAGGTGGCCCGACCGGTCAAGTTGGCGGCCATAGAGGTGATGGACCTCGACGACTCCGTCACCAAGGAGGAGGTGGTGGCGGCGGTCGCAGCGATAGGGGGCTGTGGCGTCGCGGCGGTCCAAGGCCGGGACATAAGGCCCGGCCGCGGAGGTATGGGCACCATTCGCCTCACGTGCCCAATTGCCGCTGCCAAAGCCGTCCTTGCCAAGGGACGGCTCACAGTCGGCTTCAGCTCGGGTGCAGTCCGGGCGCTCGAGGACCAGCCTCTGCGGTGCTATAGGTGCCTCGGCATTGGCCACACCCGGCCCCTGTGTCCGTCCACGGTAGACAGGACGGACACTTGCTACCGCTGCGGCAGGGAGGGCCACAAAGCCGCCTCCTGCGAGGTCGCCACGCCGCACTGCGCGGTGTGTGCCGCCAGTGGCTGCCCGGCAGGCCACGTTATGAAGGGGAGGAACTGCAATCCTCCCCTCAAGCGGGGCAAAGTGCAGGCGCCGAGTGGGCCTGCTGCTGCGGCTAGCACCGTCGTTCCTGCAGCGGCGGCGGAGGAGGGGGGTGCGATGTCCGACTGATGGATAGGGTCGAACATCGCATCCTTCAGGCGAACACGCCTCGTTGGCATCGATGTCGCGGTCTTCCACGGACTCCCCTCCCCTCTCGCTTTAGAGAGGGGACCGGGATACGTGGCCGCCGCGTAGGGAGAAGTAGCCCTGGTGGGGGTGTGTTTCTCCCCAAACCAGGTGGAGGCCAGCAGGTAACGGGTGCGGGGGCACCCTTGCCTGTATTGCACAGACCTCCACCAGTGTCGGACGGGAATGGCCAGGTGTTCCCGGCCATTCCCGTAGCCCCCCCAACCTAGGGGGCATGCGGGGCCCGCCAGCTAGGCGGGCATGCGCCGGGAGGGTCGTGGATGTAAAGGCTACGCCAGTTTCCCATGGCCCTCCCATCATGGCGAAGCGGGAACACCGCTGAGTTTTAGTGGGTATACTGTCCTTCTGACAGGAGTCCCACACACCCCGTCTCGTCCCCCACGAGCGGCAGTGCATAAAGCATTTCTCAGCGTCAAAAAAAAAAAAAAAAAAAAAGGTTAGGTTAGGTTCCCCCCCGAAGGGTTCCCGCATTGTCGTTGCGGGGGGGCTCAGTAGCCGTGGGTTGGGCACCCACGGTGAAGCTAAGAGGAACCCGAGGAGGGGCCGCTCGCCAGGGCTTTTTGATAAAAGCCCATGACGTAGCGGCCAGCGAGTAGGTTGCGGTGGCGACATCGCAACTGAGGCGGGCCGCGATGTCGTGTATCGGAGACATCGCGGCTGCGGTTTCGGGGCCGCGGCTGGAGAGGTGTATTGCGGTACAGCGCTCTCCCTCCCTGCCGCGGCCTTGACGGGGTCGCCACCGTCCGATGGCGAACGCGGTGGGGCCGCAGGGGAAGAGGAGTGTCGGTATAGCGTAGGCCGCTCTCCCTATCCTCTGCGGCCGAAAATTGGTAGACGGCGGGGCCAATGTCCTGACCCGCCGAAGAGGGGCCAAGGGCGCCTAGACAAGGGGCTGTCTGGCGCTCATGTGCTGGTTTGGTCCCTGGGTTGGTCACGGCGTGCCATGTGTTCTGGTGCGCCGGTGATGAAGGAGGAGGGGCCCGCTGCGGCGGGCTGGCACCAGTCGGGGGTTGCGGAGGATTTTTTCGTTCCCGCGACCCCCGGCGTAGGTGTGAGACGGAACACCGGGGTGGTTTTTAGTCAGTAAAAGTCTGACAGACCCCTCCGCTCGCCCCAGGCGGAGGACATCCATGAGGATTTTCCACCCCGGAAAAAAAAAAAAAAAAAAAAAAAAAGGTTAGGTTAGGTTAGGTTAGGTTTTTTTTTTTTTTTTTTTTTTTTTTTTGTTTGGCAGGAGTGGGAAATCCTCATGGACGCCCAGACTGCCTCACTTGTGAACCAGTCTGGGCAGTGCCGGACTCTTACCGGCTAAAACCCACTCCTGCCTTGCCAGTTACCTCTGACATGATCAGAGCCTTTTGTAGTACGTTACACTTTTTAGGATTGCATTTTTTATTTTGTTAAAAAAATTTAATCTGTTAATTGTATAATTCTTGTTCTTAAATTAATGCTTAAATATGTGGTTTTAGAATTTGTCTTTTTATGTCTTTTTTATGTGTATTTTCTATGTGATGTACTAACTGCTTATACTAATAGCTTGCACTTTTATCACGCTTTTATATAATAACTTAATTAAATAGATGGTTTTTGGAGTTTTCATTTTGTTTTTATTCGTATTTCCTAAATTGTTTATTCTACTTACCTACTTGTATTATCAGTATCTATACTAATTTTATCTTTACTATACTATTTTATGGCTATCCTAATATATAACAATATATTACATAGTCATATTTTCTAATCTACTTTTGTTTATTTACTATCCTAACAATATTATCTACTTTATTTATAAATACTTTAATAACTATAATACAATTTGTGATACGCTTCAGGTATGACTGCTTAGCGACCCTCGCTCTCTGGACTGGCACAGCACAGCGTAATGTCCACCTCGGCAAATGTTGCTGCTTTAATTGGGCCAGTTTCTTATGAAACTGGCACCAATTTGCTTTGATCACGCTGGGTGAGCACGCTGTAGCATCGATGCAGTTGGCGTGGCACCGTTGCCGTCTTACAGCGATTCGGGAAGTCGCTGGTCCATCCTTAGCAGTACGCTATTGAGGCTCGGGCCAATGCGTCCCACTTCTTACGTACCGGGCATTCACTGCTAAACGCATTGTGCACGTTGTTCCCCGTCTTGGCTCTGGTACAGTTGATGCACACCGCTGCTTCACCTAGCCGTTGGTCTGGGCAGTCTGCCCTGAGGTGCAGGCCGCCGCAGTGGCTACATAGGTCAGCTGGCTCTTTGCAAAAGCGTTTCCCGTGGCCGTATCCTAGGCAGCGGGTACACTGTACCAGTGGCGTCTGGTCTTCGACGCGCACTCTCTGGAGGTCTACTCTGAGCCTCCCTCCTTCAATAGCCCTCCTCCAGATCGTGGGGGATACACTTAAAACAATGTGGCTCACGTGCGGGTTTCTAGTTTTCCTTCTGTATCTAATTTTTATTCTTCCTTCTTCGCCTCCGAGGTCGTAAAAGATTTCCCGATTCTGATTTCTGAGGGCTTTGAGGACTTCCTCGTCACTATGTACCAGCAACACGTCCCTCAGAATCAGAAGCGGGTCCCTGTTCGTCACTTCCTCGACGACGAGGTTCTCTCCAACTGCTTCCAGTCTTTCTTTTACTTTTCTCCTCTCCTCCTTTGTAGTGCAACCCATTATTATCTTCCTGTCCTTCGCTTTCCTCACTCTTTCCACTTGCACCCATCCTTCTTTCGCATCTACTGCCTTCCTAATTCTTTCCAACACTTCCTCTCCCGTGTCGAATTCCTGCGTTGAGGTAACCACCACAGAGTGCAGCGTCGCTCGCTCCGGGGCCTGTACCCCGGTCTGGCTCTCACGCGCTGCTGCTACACCAGCATAGGTCCTTTCGTCAACGCTTTCCCGATGTGCCAAAGCTTCCCGAAGTTTTTCCATTCGCTCGGTATTTTCCTTTATCAGAGAGCTATGCTCTTGCATGGTTTTCATGAGCTCAATCTGATAAGTACTACTCTCGATGCGAATGGACTGGGTACTTTCATCGGCAGTTGGCGTAGCTGCAGGTGCAACTGCCGGTGTGGCAGCAGGCGTCACAGGGGATTTCTTCTGCTCCGACTCTTTCACCAACTCATACAGCCTGTTTATGGCATCGAGTACCGCCGTCTTGATTTCGGTCTTGAGGTTGCGAGAGTTGCCCAAATGAAGCTTAGCTTTATTTAGGCAAGCTCTCGCCTCCGCTGTGAGACTGGGGTACCCGGACTCAGTCCTCTTTGTTGGTCGGCGCGTCTCCAGAGTGCTGGTGGCAGTTGGTGTGGCGTCACGCTTTGGGTTGGCCGGGGACTTGGCCTTGGGCTCAGCTTTCCCGGCCTCCCATTCCCCGATGCTACGCCTCACAGATGGAAGCGAAGGTCCAGCCTTCTCTGTGGAACCCGACGAGCTCGCGTCCTTGGTCGGTGTACGCAACATGCTGGAGGTCTGTGTGAAGGTGGTGTTCATCCACAACCACTCAGAGGACACTGGCGCTAACTTTTAGGTCCCTGTAAAAGGGGGACAAAAGCAGCAAGTATAAAATAAAATTAAAATTTAATTAAAATAAAAGGAACTTGTCCTACGGCCGCAAGACCGTAAGGTCAATAATGGGTATAAAAATAAAAGATTCCCGTCAAATGATGCCTAAAAACACCGTCAATTCAACCTAATGTTAGCGAAAGGTAATAATGAAGCTGGAAGAGCTAAATACAAAATAAACTTTTTGGCCAAAAATCCCAGTCTACCTTCCCTATATAGAACAGGGTGCGGAGAAATTTTTTCGTGCTAGACGGGCGTGAGAGGTGTCCAAAAAACCGTCTCGGCGCGGGCCAGCGAACTACGAAATAAAACGGGGTATGTGCCGAACAAAAATTTTGAGTTTTGGTCAAAAAACCAGTTTTTGAAACAAAAAAAATTGGAATTTCGCCCCACAACCTGAAAACCAGCACACGGATCGCGGACCAGAGAACAGGGATGAAGGGTGAGTACTATTGAAACTATAAACTAACGCTACTTTGGCAAAAAATTTTGAAGAAACACTAAATTTTTATGATTTTGAAAAAATGAAAATTTTAAAAAATTACAAGGGTTGTAGGGGAAACTTTTTATTTAGGGGTAGAAATGGGTGCAACGTCGTCAGTACGTAGGCGGACGCCTAGTTATGTCTAAATTAGCCGAAACAGCTTCAAAATCGCACTCCAAACAAAAAAGATATTCGGTTAGGTTAGGTTAGGTTAGGTTAGGTTCCCCCCCGAAGGGTTCCCGCATTGTCGTTGCGGGGGGGCTCATTAGCCGTGGGTGCCCAACCACGGTGAAGCCAAGAGGAACCCAAGGAGGGGCCGCTCGTCAGGGCTTTTTGACCCAAGCCCATGACGTAGCGGCCAACGTGTAGGTTGCGGTGGCGACATCGCAACTGAGGCGGGCCGCGATGTCGTGTATCTGGGGCATCGCGGCTGCGGTTTCGGGGCCGCGGCTAGGGAGGTGTATTGCGGTACAGCGCTCTCCCTCCCTGCCGCGGCCTTGACGGGGTCGCCACCGTCCGATGGCGAACGCGGTGGGGCCGCAGGGGAGGAGGAGTGTCGGTAGGTCGTAGGCCGCTCTCCCTATCCTCTGCGGCCGAAAATTGGTAGACGGCGGGGCCAATTACCTGACCCGTCGAAGAGGGGCCAAGGGCGCCTAGACAAGGGGCTGTCTGGCGCCCATGTGCTGGTTTGGTCCCTGGGTTGGTCACGGCGTGCCATGTGTTCTGGTGCGCCGGTGATGAAGGAGGAGGGGCCCGCTGCGGCGGGCTGGCACCAGTCGGGGGTTGCGGAAGATTCTTTCGTTCCCGCGACCCCCGGCGTAGGTGTGAGTCGGAACACCGGGGTGGTTTTTAGTCAGTAAGAGTCTGACAGACCCCTCCGCTCGCCCCAGGCGGAGGACATCCGTGAGGATTTTCCACCACGAGACCAAAAAAAAAAAAAAAAAAAAAAAAAAAAAAAAAAAAAAAAAAAAAAAAAAAAAAAAAAAGGTTAGGTTAGGTTAGGTTAGGTTAGGTTTCAGCGGGCTGTCGTCGCGCCTGCTGAAGACCGCGGGCGCTCTCTCGTGGCTCCTCCCGAACTTGGGGGGGCCCAGCGCTCGATGCCGGCAACTCTACGCCGGCATCTTGAGGAGCATGGCCCTCTACGGGGCCCCCATCTGGGAGGAGTCTCTCCACAGACGAGAGAACGCCGCGGCCTTGCGGGCACCTCAAAGGGCGATAGCCCAGCGGGTGGCGCGGGCTCACCGCACGGTGAGCTTCGCCGGGGCGTGCGCTCTGGCCGGCACCCCTCCTTGGGAACTCGAGGCGTGGGTGCTCGCCAGAGTGTACGAGTGGAAGGCGGGGCGGAGGGCGGCGGGTCAGCCCTTCGCCCCGGAACAGCGGGAGGCCGTCCGGCGGGAGGCGAGGGACGCCATCGTCGTCCACTGGACGACGGACCTCGCCGCCGCGGTCTTCGGCCGCCGAACCCTCGACGCGATCGGGCCGGTCCTGCGGGACTGGCTCGAGCGGCCGCACGGGTTCCTCTCGTTCCGCCTGGTGCAGGTGCTGTCCGGACACGGTTGTTTCGGATCGTACCTGCATCGGATCGGACGGGAGGAGACGCCGTCGTGCCACGACTGTGGCGCGGCGGAGGACACGGCGCAGCACACTCTCGAGGTGTGCCCGTCGTGGTCCGAGCCGCGCCGCAGTCTAGTCGCGGCGATCGGGCTGGACCTCTCGCTCCCCGGCGTGGTGGGCGCCATGCTGAGGGACGAGGGGTCCTGGGCGGCGGTCGCCTCCTTCTGCGAGCACGTCATGTCCCAGAAGGAGGCGGCGGAGCGCGTGCGGGAAGATGATCCCGACGCGGCACCGCTCCGAAGGCGGAGGAGGGGTCGAAGGAGACGTCAGTTCGACGCTCATCTCCGACTCCTCCTCCCAGGTGGAGGCCAGCAGGCAACGGGTGCGGGGGCACCCTCGCCTGCATCGCACAGGCCTCCACCAGTGCCGGACGGGAATGGCCAGGTGTTCCCGGCCATTCCCGTAGCCCCCCAGTCAGGGGGGCATGCGGGGCCCGCCAGCTAGGCGGGCATGCGCCGGGAGGGTCGTGGATGTAAAGGCTACGCCGGTTTCCCATGGCCCTCCCATCACGGCGATGCGGGAACACCGCTGAGTTTTAGTGGGTATACTGTCCTTCTGACAGGAGTCCCACACACCCCGTCTCGTCCCCCACGAGCGGCAGTGCATAAAGCATTTCTCAGCGTCAAAAAAAAAAAAAAAAAAAAAAAAAAAAAAAAAAAAAAAAAAAAAAAAAAAAAAAAAAAGGTTAGGTTAGGTTAGGTTAGGTTAGGTTAGGTTAGGTTAGGTTCCCCCCCGAAGGGTTCCCGCATTGTCGTTGCGGGGGGGCTCATTAGCCGTGGGTGCCCAACCACGGTGAAGCCAAGAGGAACCCGAGGAGGGGCCGCTCGTCAGGGCTTTTTGACCCAAGCCCATGACGTAGCGGCCAACGTGTAGGTTGCGGTGGCGACATCGCAACTGAGGCGGGCCGCGATGTCTTGTATCGGGGGCATCGCGGCTGTGGTTTCGGGGCCGCGGCTGGAGAGGTGTATTGCGGTACAGCGATCTCCCTCCCTGCCGCGGCCTTGACGGGGTCGCCACCGTCCGATGGCGAACGCGGTGGGGCCGCAGGGGAAGAGGAGTGTCGGTAGGTCGTAGGCCGCTCTCCCTATCCTCTGCGGCCGAAAATTGGTAGACGGCGGGGCCAATTACCTGACCCGTCGAAGAGGGGCCAAGGGCGCCTAGACAAGGGGCTGTCTGGCGCCCATGTGCTGGTTTGGTCCCTGGGTTGGTCACGGCGTGCCATGTGTTCTGGTGCGCCGGTGATGAAGGAGGAGGGGCCCGCTGCGGCGGGCTGGCACCAGTCGGGGGTTGCGGAAGATTCTTTCGTTCCCGCGACCCCCGGCGTAGGTGTGAGTCGGAACACCGGGGTGGTTTTTAGTCAGTAAGAGTCTGACAGACCCCTCCGCCCGCCCCAGGGCGGAGGACATCCATGAGGATTTTCCACCCCGAGACCAAAAAAAAAAAAAAAAAAAAGGTTAGGTTAGGTTAGGTTAGGTTAGGTTAGGTTAGGTTAGGTTAGGTTAGGTTAGGTTAGGTTAGGTTAGGTTAGGTTAGGTTTTTTTTTTTTTTTTTTTTTTTTTTTTTTTTTTTTTTTTGTTTTAGCAGGAGTGGGAAATCCTCATGGACGCCCAGACTGCCTCACTGGTGAGCCAGTCTGGGCAGTGCCGGACTCTTACCGGCTAAAACCCACTCCTGCCTTTGCTCAGTGTCCCTCTGACATAATCAGAGCCCTTGTTTCTCGGTTGTCTGATTGTATTCGTTTTGTTTTAATCACTTTTATTTCAGTCCTGTTTTTAGGACGTGGAGAGTTCCTGGAAGCAGTTGTCTTATTTTAATTATAGTATCTTATAGTTATCTATTACTGTATCTAATGGGTTTTTTACATCTAACATCTTATTATAACTAATGACGTATTAACTTATTTCTCTATACTATTTTTAGTTGTTTTTTTTTTTTTTTTTTTTTTTTTTTTATATAAATTTTTTGAGTCTAACTTTGCCTAATATTCTATTTTTCTTTATCTTAATCTATATACTTTATTTATGGTATGGCTATCCTAATATATATTCAATATATTATATAGTCATATTTTCTTATTCTATACCTACGTTTATTTCCTATCCTATACATTTTTATTACTAATTTAATAAAATGCTGTCTTTGTTTATTTTCTATTAATCCTGGCAGGCTCAGAGCTGCTGTTTTTAACATAGTAATTTCAAATTTGTCATGTTTTATAAGGCATTTTCGGCTCTTAACCTGTGCTTCTTTCTGTTTCAGGTGCTGCTCGACAACCCGTGCACTCCGTGTTAGTGCAGCGCTTTGGATGCGGCTTCTCAAAGTGGCGTCCTGCTTCTTCACAACATCACATACGTTTGACCACAACGATAAGGTGAGTTTTTCTCTAATTTTGCATGACTTTAATTTAGTGTCTACTTTTAATTGGGCCAATTTCTCACGAAATTGACTCCAATTAGCTTGTATTTTATTAATTATAATTTCTATGATTTTTAAAATAATGGAATTTTGCAGTTTCTGGACATTAATTTTGAACACCTTACCGTTGTGGTTCCTACTGACGGGAAACGCTGGATGGACTTCAGCAATATGCGACCGACAAGCGCGCCAACGCGTCCCATTTAAGGCGTATTGGGCACTCGCTGTGGAACGCGTTGTGGTCGCTCTTGTCCCCTTTGGCCATAACGCAGTTGTGACATTTTGGTGCCTCTGCTGCCAGCCGGGACGGGCAGTCAGCTCGCAAGTGAGGGTCGCCACAGTGAGTGCAGAGGTCGGCGGGCTGCGTGCACAGTTTACGGCTATGGCCGTAGCGCAGACAGCGAGTGCACTGCACCAGTGGCGACTGATCCTGCACTCGCACTCGCTGTAGGTCAATGTGCAGGTTAGGTTAGGTTAGGTTAGGTTAGGTTAGGTTAGGTTAGGTTAGGTTAGGTTGGGGTGCATGCAGAAAACCTCCTCGTGTGCCTGATACCTGCTGGTCCCTTATGGATACGTTCGAGGGGAAGAGCAGTTGTCGGGCCGGTGCACCCTGGGCATGGACAATAATCTTTTCTAGAAAAGATTATTGTTTATGGCAAATTTCTGCGGGGGGAGAGTCAGTAGGCTCCACGTTGTTCTTACACGTGTCCCTCTGTCTGCAGAGGGCACAGTGTAGGAACAAGGGAGATGGGTCGCTCCTGATTGATCGACGGTCGTCGATCGACAGAGGACGTGACCTTGAGCCGCTGAGGTGCAGGCGCACTAAAGCGGCGAAGGTATCTCTCCTTGAAGTCTTCGAGGAGAGAACTTTCGGCGGGTTCGCTGAGTCGGGTTGGCCGGACAGCGAACGGAGGCATGTCTAATGCCGCCGCCGGGGGCTTGGCTTAACCGCCTGGCCCAGAGGAAGGTCACCTCTAAGATAAAAAACCACCCAATCCTAAGTTTTGAAGCGCGGCGAGAGGATGAATGGCTGGAGGGTGTCCAGTTATTAGCGCTTCCCCTGTGGGGCACCTGCCGCACCCTACAGTATATAGGCTTACCTAGGTAAAAGGCTCTGCCTAGGTGGACGAATAATTCCTTACTACTCGTGGGAACAAAATGGAAAAGAACAATTTAAAACCAAAAAAAGTGGATGACGTGCCAATTTCATTGGCGGAGGTACCATTTGTCGGCGACGGCAACAAGAGCCGAGGAGGCTCCATTCCCGAAAGGGACGTAATGTCCGATACGGACACACGCAGACGCGCCTCCAGATCTGTATCTGGGTCCAGGTCCAGATCCAGATCTCGGAAGCGCAGCCTCTCCTCCAGTGAGGAGACACAGGGAGCCGCGAAAATAACGACGGCACAGAGGGAAAAAGGTCGCACGGTGGCGCAGAAGACAGCGCGTGACCTTCGGGGCCGCTTCAAGCGCCCTGATACACCAGGAGTGAGTGCGGAGAGCGACCCTGGGCTCACCATGGCGGACTCAAGTGGGGGCTCCACTGTGTCCCTGCTGGGAAGTAACCGTGCGGAGGCCGCTGCTGCTAAACGGGCGCAGCAAAGGGCTGTCGTGGCTGACGAGGTCAGCGAGCTGGCCCAACAAGCGCGAGAGCGGCGCTCTGCTCGGATGGCCGGAGGAAGCCCAACGGCGGTGGCGCTCAGTCGCCAGGTGTTGGACGGCGTGGACGTGGTCCTGAAAGTGGCCACCAAATCGGGCAACTTGAAGGGCACGTTCACGCGCGCCCTGAAGGAGGCAGCTGAAGGTATCAGAGAGGCGGTTGAGGTCCTCGTTGGGCGGACTGGCACGGAGGAGACGGCGAAACTGTGGGAGGAGAACGGCCGTCTCCGATCCGAGCTGGAGGACCTCAAGCGGGAGCTTGCCGCGCAGAGGGCGGAATGGCAGCAGAGGCGTCCTGTGGCCACCAGTTCCGCCCCCGGCGTCGTTGCCAAGACACCACCGGCCCCCCCGTCGTCCGTACCTGCCCCCGCACCTGCGGATGCGGAGATCGAGAAGATCGTCCGCATCTGCATGTTGCAGTGTGGGGGCATGATGAATGCCCGGCTACAGGGTCTTGAGTCGAGGCTCCTCCCTGCTGAGACTCTCCGGCCGCCGCTCGCTGCCGACGGGCGGAGGAAGGCGGAGCCTGCTAAGTCGGGTCCAGGGAGGAAGCCCGCGGAGGGCTCGTCAGCGTCCACGTCCCGGACGGCCGCGCCACCGGCGCCCGCTCCCTCGGCGACCGCACCCGGGTCCACCGCGGACTCCTGGACGACGGTGGTAAAGAGGGGCCGCCGTAAGAAGAAAAAGACGGCGCCAGCAGCGACAGCAGCACCAGCACCCGCTGGAGCACCGGCACCCCAGAAGGCTCAAGGGCCGCCAAAGATGAGAGCCCCACGCTCCGCGGCTGTAGTTATTACGCTGCAGCCCGGAGCCGTCGAAAGGGGCGTCTCTTACAAGGCGGTCCTCATGGAGGCAAAGGCGAAAGTCGCGTTCCCCGACTTAGGTGTACCGGCCGGCCTCAGAGTGAGGCAGGCGATCACGGGGGCGCGACTGCTTGAGGTGTCGGGTGCCTCTAGCGGCGAAAGGGCGGACGTCCTGGCCGCCAAGTTGAGGGAGGTCCTCAACCCGGATGACGTCCGGGTGTCCAGGCCAATGAAGACAGCTGAGTTGCGCGTCGATGGCCTGGACGACTCGACGACTGCGGCTGAGGTCGTGGCGGCCGTCGCCCGTACCGGTGGGTGTCCGCCCGCAGACGTACGCACGGGAGAGGTTCACGTCGATGCCTCCGGGCTCGGCGCAATCTGGGTGCGGTGTCCGGTGGCGGCGGCTAAGAAAGTCGCCGACGCCGGGCGTCTCTTGGTGGGATGGGTGGCAGCGAGGGTGAAGCAGCTGCAGCCCAGGGCCTTGCGGTGCTACCGTTGCCTCGACATTGGGCATGTCAGGGCACGGTGCACCGCCGCTGTTGACCGCAGCGAGCAGTGCTATCGCTGCGGTCAGGCCGGCCACAAGGCGGCCCAGTGTCTCGCGGCGCCAAACTGCAGCCTCTGTACAGCTGCAGGGAGGCCTGCGGGGCACAGAGCGGGTGGAAAGGCCTGTGGCGCGCCCACCAAGCAGACGCAGAAGAAGAAGAGAGGGGCTGCCATGGCTGCCGGGGGCTCTTTACCCCCCCCGCAGCCTGGCTGCCCTTCGGCCGACTCCCGGCCTAGGAATGGTGCGGTGGAGGGAATGGAGGCCGCATAAATGGCGGTCTTCCATTACCTCCAGGGCAATATCAACCACTCTGCTAGAGCTCAGGATCTTTTGCTCCAGAGCATGGCAGAGTGGTCGATTCACGTGGCCGTGGTCGCCGAACCGTATTTCGTCCCCCCCAGGGATAACTGGGTGGGAGACTTGGACGGTTTGGTGGCCATCATTGGCGGGGCTCTTGTCAACCCGTCCCGAGGTCGCGGCTGGGTAGCTGCCCTCGCGGACGGCATTGGCACCGTTGGGGCGTATTTTTCGCCCAACAAGAGTCTCGCCGACTTCGAGAGGTTCCTTGTCGAGTTGGGTGCCGTCGTGGGCCGACTCCACCCTCGCCCTGTGCTGTTGCTGGGGGATCTCAACGCCAAGTCTGCGGCGTGGGGATCCCCTGTGACCGATGCTAGGGGCGAGGTGCTGGAGGAGTGGGCGGTTACGACTGGCTTGACCGTCCTAAATCGGGGCTCGGTACACACGTGCGTGCGGCAGCGGGGCGGGTCTATAGTGGATGTCTCGTTCGCTAGCCCCGCTGTCGCGAGCCGTGTCCACGACTGGCGTGTCGCCGTGGAGGTGGAGACGTTGTCGGATCACCGCTACATCCGATTCGACGTCTCCGCCCAGACCACCGGCGGCCGCGGTCGACCGACCCCGCGAACGGACGGTCCGCGTTGGGCGCGTAAGCGCATAGATAGGGAACTTCTCGAGGAGGCCGCAATTGTCCAGGCCTGGAGCCGGGAGTCGGTGACGAACGGACCCGTCGACGTCGAGCGGGAGGCGCTGTGGTTCCGCGGGGCGATGACGCAAATCAGCGACGCGTCCATGCCCCGGGTCCACGCACAGTCCGCAAGGCGCCAGGTGTACTGGTGGACCGCCGAGATCGCGCAGCTGCGCGTCGCGTGCGTGGCGGTCAGACGCCAGTACACCCGATACCGGAGGAGACGTCGTCGGGTCCCTGACGAAGAGGCCGCGCTGTATGAGGTGTACCGCGCGGCCAAGCAGACTCTGTGGCTGGCCATCGGCGAGTCGAGGACGCGAGCCAGGGAGGAGATGTTGGAGACTCTAGACGGGGATCCGTGGGGGCGCCCTTATCGCGCGGTTCGAGGGAAACTTCGAGCCGCGGCGCCTCCGCTTACGGAGAGTCTCCAACCCGAGCTGCTGGAGGAGGTGGTTGCAGCCCTCTTCCCGGCCAGAGCGGAGCACACTCCACCGCCGATGGCTTTGCCCACGGCCGCAGAGTCTGCAGAAGAAGAGGAGGAGAACGCCATCAGCGTCCCAGGGGTGACACAGGCAGAGATGGGGGCAGCCGTGATGCGGCTCCGGGCCAAGAACGTGGCTCCGGGGCCCGACGGGATCCACGGCTGCGTGTTGGCCCTCGCTCTGAAGGAGCTCGAGCCCCAACTGAGAGGACTCTACACAGCGTGTCTTGAGCGGGGCCAGTTTCCCACTTTGTGGAAATCTGGTCGTCTGGTCCTGCTCAGGAAGGCGGGGCGCCCGGCGGACTCGTCGTCCGCGTACCGGCCCATAGTGCTGCTAGACGAGGTGGGCAAGCTGTTCGAGCGAGTAATCGCAGCCCGCCTCGTCGGCCACTTGTGCAGAGAGGGGCCGGACCTGGACGACAGTCAGTTTGGGTTTCGGCATGGGCGCTCCACGATACACGCTGTGTCGCGGGTTAGAGTCCTGGCGGAGGAAGCGGTGTCTCGGGGCGGGGTGATGTTGGCGGTGTCCTTGGACATATCCAACGCCTTCAACACCCTGCCCTGGAGTTGTATTCGGGAGGCACTGCGCTATCATGGTGTGCCTCCCTACCTCCGCCGCATCGTTGGGGCTTATCTGTCGGAGAGGTGTGTCACCTACGTGGGACGTGATGGCGGATTCCAGCGCCGCATGTCGTGCGGTGTTCCACAGGGCTCGGTCTTAGGGCCGCTCCTGTGGAACATCGGGTACGACTGGGTGCTGAGGGGCGAGCTCAGGCCGGGGGTAGACCTGACGTGTTATGCGGACGACACGCTGGTCACTGCCCGGGGGAGCTCGTACAGGGAAGCAGCGTTGCTGGCGACGGCTGCGGTCTCACAGGTGGTGAGCCGCATACGTCGCCTAGGCCTGGAGGTGGCCCTCAGCAAGTCGGAGGCTATGGTGTTCCATGGCCCCCGGCGGGCGCCGTCACCCGGCTCACATATCGTGGTCGGGGGGGCTCGGATCGCTGTCGAGGGTACCATGAAGTACCTAGGATTGGTCCTCGACAGCCGGTGGGACTTCGGGCCCCACTTCCGACGGCTGGCGCCCAAGTTGCTGGGCGCTGCTGGAGCGCTCTCAACGCTGCTTCCCAATCTGGGGGGCCCGAGCGCCGCTTGTAGGCGGCTATACGTGGGGATCGTGCGATCGATGGCCCTTTACGGGGCCCCGATCTGGGCGGCTGACCTGACGGCCGGGAGCATCGCCGTCATGCGGAGACCGCAAAGGGCGATGGCCGTCAGAGTCATCCGGGGGTATCGCACGATCTCCTACGAGGCGGCTTGTGCACTGGCCGGATCCCCGCCCTGGGACCTGGAGGCGAAAGTACTCGCGTCATCGTATCGGTGGCGCGAGGAAGCGCGGGCGCGGGGCGAGCGACCGATGCAGCGACATGTGGAGCTGCATCGGTCTCAGCTTCGCGAGGTCCTGGTGGCGGAATGGCGGGACAGGCTTTCGCGCCCTACCGCCGGCCTCGACGTCGTCGAGGCGGTCCGGCCGGTGCTCGAGCGCTGGCTCGGGAGGAGGCACGGCTCCCTGTCGTTTCGGGTGACGCAGGTACTCTCGGGGCACGGTTGCTTCGGGAAGTACCTGTGTCGCATAAACAGGGAGCCGGACGCCCGGTGTCACCACTGCGTCGACTGTCGGGAGGACACGGCGCGGCATACGCTGGCAGAGTGTGCCGCTTGGGAGGAGCCGCGCCGTGCCCTCGTCTCTGGAGTAGGCAGTGACCTTTCGCTGCCGGCCGTCGTGAATTCCATGGCCGGCAGCGAGGAGTCCTGGGACGCGGTGGTTTCCTTCTGCGAGACAGTCATCTCGCAGAAGGAGGCTGCGGAAAGGGAGCGGGAGATTGCTTCTGCTAACCCGATCCGCAGCAGGCGCACCGGGCGTCGGCGGAGGGCGGACAACGCCCTCTTCCGGCCCCCCTAAATGGGTCCAGGGACGACGGACTCGGGGACGTCCGTCGCCCCCCACACATCAGGACCCGAGGTGGCGGCGCGTAGTGTTCCACGCGCGCCCCTCTGAGACGTCGTGGGGGGAGTCAAACACCTCACTCCCCCCCCTAACCCGAGAGGAGGCCCGCGGTGGCGGGCCGGCACCAGCCGGGGGTTGCGGAAGATTCTTTCGTTCCCGCGACCCCCGGCGTAAGTGTGAGTCGGAACACCGGGGTGGTTTTTAGTCAGTAAGAGTCTGACAGACCCCTCCGCCCGCCCCAGGGCGGAGGACATCCATGAGGATTTTCCACCCCGAGACCAAAAAAAAAAAAAAAAAAAAGGTTAGGTTAGGTTAGGTTAGGTTAGGTTAGGTTAGGTTAGGTTAGGTTAGGTTAGGTTAGGTTAGGTTAGGTTAGGTTAGGTTAGGTTAGGTTGGCCAGCAGGCAACGGGTGCGGGGGCACCCTCGCCTGCATCGCACAGGCCTCCACCAGTGCCGGACGGGAATGGCCAGGTGTTCCCGGCCATTCCCGTAGCCCCCCAGTCAGGGGGGCATGCGGGGCCCGCCAGCTAGGCGGGCATGCGCCGGGAGGGTCGTGGATGTAAAGGCTACGCCGGTTTCCCATGGCCCTCCCATCACGGCGATGCGGGAACACCGCTGAGTTTTAGTGGGTATACTGTCCTTCTGACAGGAGTCCCACACACCCCGTCTCGTCCCCCACGAGCGGCAGTGCATAAAGCATTTCTCAGCGTCAAAAAAAAAAAAAAAACAAAAAAAAAAAAAAAAAAACAAAAAAAAAAAAAAAAAAAAAAAAAAAAAAAAAAGGTTAGGTTAGGTTAGGTTAGGTTAGGTTAGGTCTCGCCAAAGAGGATGTGGTCGCGGCCGTCGCAGCAGCTGGAGGCTGCGACGCCGGCGCGGTGAAGGCTGGAGTCGTCAGGCTCGGCCGCCGCGGCATGGGCATCATCCGCGTGGAGTGCCCGGTCGCCGCGGCCGGGGCCGTCCTTGCGGCGACCAAAGGACGGTTGCTGATCGGCTTCAGCTCGGCGGTGGTCCGGCCGCTTGAGGCACAGCCTGCGCGGTGCTTCAAGTGCTGCGCGTTCGGCCACACCCGAGCCACGTGTCCCTCCAAGTCCGATTGGAGGGATACGTGCTTCCAATGCGGGAAGGAGGGACACGGGTGGGCCGCGTGCACCGCCACCGCCACCGCGCCACACTGCGCGGCGTGTGCCGCCAGTGGCCGCCCCGCGGGCCACCGGATGACGGGCAGGAGCTGTAAGCCCCCCGTCAAGAAGGGCGTGGTGCCGGCGCAGGTTCGCCCTGTTGCCACCACCGCCGCCGCCGTCGTCGCCGCTGTAGCTCCAGCGGCGGCGGCGGCGGCTGAGGAGGGTGCGATGTCGGAATAATAATTTCCGACCTCCGCATCCTCCAGACGAACGCCAACCACTGCAGAGCGGCCCAGGACCTGGTGGTGCAGGTCATGGCCGAGTGGTTGGTGAACGTAGCGGTGGTCGCCGAGCCCTACTTCGTCCCCGGCAGCTGGCTGGGTGACGAGGACGGCTTGGTGGCACTAGCGGCGCGGTCTTCCACAGACTCCCCTCCCCTCTCGCTATTAGAGAGGGGACCGGGATACGTGGCCGCCGCGTGGGGAGAACTCGCCCTTGTGGGCGTGTATTTCTCCCCAAACCGCCCTCTCCAGGACTTCGAGAACTATCTCGGAGTCCTGGCCGCCGTGGTCGGCAGGGCGGCGCCGCGTCAGGTCTCCGTGCTGGGAGACCTGAACGCCAAGTCGGTGACCTGGGGCAACCCGGCCACCGACGCCCGCGGGCGGGCAGTCGAGCTGTGGGCTGCCTCCTCTGGACTCTGCCTCTTGAACAGAGGCAGCGTCCAGACATGCGTGCGGGGACGTCACTTTCGCCACCCCTGCGTTAGCCGCGCGCGTGCTGAACTGGCGGGTGGACCTGGTGGAGACTATGTCGGACCATCGCTACGTGCGGTTCGACATCTCCACCGGTCGCCCCGGAGAGACGCGGACTCTGCCGGGGCGATCACCGTTCCCACGGTGGGCCCTCGCCCGCCTGGACAGGGAGGCGGCGCGGGAGGCGGCGTTCGTCCAGGACTGGCTTTCGCCGCCTTCCGCCAGCCGGCTGCCGGATGTGGACACCGTGGCGGGGCAGCTGAGGGAGTCTCTGACCGAGGTATGCAACTCGAGCATGCCTCGGTCTGGCCGACCACCACCCAAACGGGCCGTGTACTGGTGGTCGGCGGAGCTGGCGGGGCTTCGAGCAGCCTGTGTGGAGGCAAGGAGGGCTTACACGCGGAGTCGGCGGCGGCGTCGACGGGACCGGGCCGTCGGGGACCACCTCTACGAGGTGTACCTGGCGGCAAAACTGGTCCTCGATCGGGCCATCGCCGCCGCCAGAGACTCTGCGAGAGCAGAAATGCTGGAGGGTCTCGACGCGGACCCCTACGGGAGACCGTATAAGGCGGCGCGGAACAAGCTGCGCCCCTTTGGTCCCCCGGTGGCCGAGACCCTGGAGCCCTCCTTTCTGGATGGGGTGGTTCAGTCCCTGTTCCCGTGCAGGGACGACTTCACCCCACCAGCGATGGCCCCACCAGCCCCGCCAGCTGATGATGAAGAGGAGACCCCTCCCGTCACGGAGTCGGAACTTGGCGCGGCTATTCTCCATATCCGCGCCAAGAAGACGGCTCCGGGCCCCGACGGTGTCCCGGCGAGAGTGGTGGCGATCGCCGCCACCCAAATGGAGGAGCGGTTTCGGGACCTCTTCAGCGCATGCTTTGCGTCTGGAAGGTTCCCGAAACCATGGAAGGAGGGACAACTGTGCCTCCTTCGCAAGGAGGGCCGCCCGGCAGACTCCCCCTCGGCATACCGGCCCATCGTTCTGCTCGATGAGGTCGGTAAGATGTTCGAGGGGATAATCGCTGCCCGCCTGAAGAGCCATCTGCGGTGCATCGGGCCGGACTTGTCGGACGCTCAGTACGGCTTTCGGGCTGAGCGTTCGACGGTGGACGCGCTGGCCTGCCTCAAGGGGCAGGTGAAGGATGCGATGGAGGCGGGGGACGGGTTGTTGGCAGTGTCGTTCGACATCGCCAACGCCTTCAACTCCGTTCCCCACTCCACCATCCTAGAGGCGCTCCGATTCCACGGAGTGCCTCGCTACATGCGCGTGCTGCTGGCCAGCTACCTGGAGGATCGGGCGATCGTCCTGGTGAACAGGGCTGGCCGAGTCCGGCGGTACGCCGCGGAAGCCGGCGTTCCACAGGGGTCAGTCTTAGGACCTCTCCTCTGGAGCGTCGGCTACGATTGGCTCTTGCGGGGAACTCTCCTCCGAGGCACGAGTGTCGTCTGCTACGCGGATGACACTCTCCTCACCGCCCGGGGGGAGAGTTTCAGGGAGGCGGCCTCCTTGGCCTCGGCGGGCGGATCCTTGGTCGCAGGGAGGATCCGCCGCCTAGGGTTGACGGTGGCGCTGCAGAAGACCGAGGCCGTCTTCTTCCACGGTACCCGGCAGCGCCCCCCGCCACCTGGCGCCCACATCTTCGTGGAGGGCGTCAGGATTGAGGTGAAGGCCCAGATGAAATATCTGGGCCTTGTACTCGACAGCAGGTGGCGCTTCGGCCCGCATTTCAGCGGGCTGTCGTCGCGCCTGCTGAAGACCGCGGGCGCTCTCTCGTGGCTCCTCCCGAACTTGGGGGGGCCCAGCGCTCGATGCCGGCAACTCTACGCCGGCATCTTGAGGAGCATGGCCCTCTACGGGGCCCCCATCTGGGAGGAGTCTCTCCACAGACGAGAGAACGCCGCGGCCTTGCGGGCACCTCAAAGGGCGATAGCCCAGCGGGTGGCGCGGGCTCACCGCACGGTGAGCTTCGCCGGGGCGTGCGCTCTGGCCGGCACCCCTCCTTGGGAACTCGAGGCGTGGGTGCTCGCCAGAGTGTACGAGTGGAAGGCGGGGCGGAGGGCGGCGGGTCAGCCCTTCGCCCCGGAACAGCGGGAGGCCGTCCGGCGGGAGGCGAGGGACGCCATCGTCGTCCACTGGACGACGGACCTCGCCGCCGCGGTCTTCGGCCGCCGAACCCTCGACGCGATCGGGCCGGTCCTGCGGGACTGGCTCGAGCGGCCGCACGGGTTCCTCTCGTTCCGCCTGGTGCGGGTGCTGTCCGGACACGGTTGTTTCGGATCGTACCTGCATCGGATCGGACGGGAGGAGACGCCGTCGTGCCACGACTGTGGCGCGGCGGAGGACACGGCGCAGCACACTCTCGAGGTGTGCCCGTCGTGGTCCGGGCCGCGCCGCAGTCTCGTCGCGGCGATCGGGCTGGACCTCTCGCTCCCCGGCGTGGTGGGCGCCATGCTGAGGGACGAGGGGTCCTGGGCGGCGGTCGCCTCCTTCTGCGAGCACGTCATGTCCCAGAAGGAGGCGGCGGAGCGCGTGCGGGAAGATGATCCCGACGCGGCACCGCTCCGAAGGCGGAGGAGGGGTCGAAGGAGACGTCAGTTCGACGCTCATCTCCGACTCCTCCTCCCAGGTGGAGGCCAGCAGGCAACGGGTGCGGGGGCACCCTCGCCTGCATCGCACAGGCCTCCACCAGTGCCGGACGGGAATGGCCAGGTGTTCCCGGCCATTCCCGTAGCCCCCCAGTCAGGGGGGCATGCGGGGCCCGCCAGCTAGGCGGGCATGCGCCGGGAGGGTCGTGGATGTAAAGGCTACGCCGGTTTCCCATGGCCC
The DNA here is from genome assembly GCA_963853775.1 of Xanthia togata. NCBI lineage: Eukaryota > Metazoa > Arthropoda > Insecta > Lepidoptera > Noctuidae > Xanthia > Xanthia togata. Next base: position 20,906 of record OY970802.1, on the reverse strand, counting down.
TCCCATCACGGCGATGCGGGAACACCGCTGAGTTTTAGTGGGTATACTGTCCTTCTGACAGGAGTCCCACACACCCCGTCTCGTCCCCCACGAGCGGCAGTGCATAAAGCATTTCTCAGCGTCAAAAAAAAAAAAAAAAAAGGTTAGGTTAGGTTAGGTTAGGTTAGGTTAGGTTAGGTTGGGGGATCCCCCACAGTGCATACTTCCTCGCAGTATCCCCTGGGCAACGACCCGGTTCTGACCACCGTAACGGAGTGGCAGACCGGTGTTCGGCTAAAGTGCACTGTGCTGTCGTAGCGTATTTTAACCAATTTTATCGTATTTTATTCTATGTCGGAATCTACGGCACCTGCGGAGGCTATGCCAACACCTGCGCGGGACGCCTTAGGGCGATTTTTAAAACCAAAAGGCCCTTCTCAGGGCCACCCCAACGGCCCTTCTCAGGGCCACCCCAACGGCCCTTCTCAGGGCCCCACCAACGGCCCTTCTCAGGGCCACGCCGGCGGCGCCTTGGCGTCGGAAGCTGACCGCGCACCATCTGCGGTCAGTTTCTTTTGCAGGCCGGACGAGGTGTCGGACTCCGACGGATCCAACATGGACACGTCGGCGGCCGAAAGCGACCGCCCCAAGCGGAAGAGGGGCGATCTGAGGCTCGGGTCCGGGGGCTCCTCGGAGTCGGTTGGAAGTAGGGCGAAGAAGAAGTCGAAGACAAAAAAGGCTTCGACTTCTGCTTCGGCCTCTTCTCACGATGTGGGATTGGTGGACGCCGAGCGCCAGCTAAACCTGGCAAAGAGGGCGCAAATCCAGGAGGACCTGGAGGAGAGGGTCGCTGCTAAGGAGCGGCAGGCGCAAGCCGCCAGGTCGAGGGCCGGATATGGTGCATCTAATGTACTGTATGCTGACCACTCCCTGGCGGACTTGGAGCGCATGGCTCTGGAGGACAAGGAGGAGGTTCTGGAGGTCGCCTCAAAGTCCTCCAATTTGAAGGGGACCTTCCAGAAGGCCCTCAAATGCCGTGCCGCCAGCATGCACGGCATTGTCCTGGAGCTGGTCAAGCGGACGGCCACGGAGGAGACGCGGCAGCTGCAGGCGAAGGTGGATCGCCTGCAGGCGGAGGTCAGCCAGCTTCACCAGAAGCTGGCTGAAGCCACGGCCCTGCCTGCCCCGGCTCCGGTGACAGGGGGCCCCTCCTCCTCCTCCTCCTCCTCCCCCTCCCCCTCCACCCCTGCCAGCCTCGAGGCAGCCTTGAGGCAGGTAGTGATGGAGGAGAGGGCGTTCATTAGGGCCTGCTTCGCAGGCATCGAGGACCGGCTCCTGCCGGAAAAGCGGCTCCGCCCACCGCTAGCGGCGGACAAGAGTCGCCAACCGGGGGAGCCGGAACCTGCGCCTCAAGCAGGCCCTGTATTGGAAGGGCAGCCCTCAAAGGGAAAGGGCAAGGGCAAGGGCAAGGGGACCACGGCGTCTCCTCAGACCCCCACCACGAGCGCGGTGCGAGCGTCAGGGTCCTCTGCCGCTCCAGCAGCCCCGGCCCCAGCCCAGATCCAGGAGGAAGACGCCCTTCTTCCCTCCACCACCCCGTCCAACCTGTCGTGGACGGAAGTGGGCAAGAGGGGGAAGAAGGCCAAGAAGCCGGACCCCAAGCCCGCTGCGGCTGCTCCTGCAGCCAAACGGGCTCCAGCTGGTGGGAGGAAGCTGGTTCCTCCCAAAACCGCGGCCGTCGTGGTGACCATCACCCCGGAGGCCGCGGAGCGGGGCGAGACGTACGAGTCCGTACTGAGACGGGCTCGTACGAATGCTGATCCCTCCCAGCTGGGGATCAGCAAAATCACGTGCCGCCGGACTCTCACGGGAGCTCGAATTTTCGAGTTTTCGGGGGAGCAGCGCGGCACGAACGCGGACCTCTTCGCAGCGAAGCTGCGGGAGGTCGTCGCGGATGTGGCCAAGGTCGCCAGGCCAGAAAAGACCGCAGCCTTGGAGGTGGCCGATCTTGACGACTCGGTCGCCAAAGAGGATGTGGTCGCGGCCGTCGCAGCAGCTGGAGGCTGCGACGCCGGCGCGGTGAAGGCTGGAGTCGTCAGGCTCGGCCGCCGCGGCATGGGCATCATCCGCGTGGAGTGCCCGGTCGCCGCGGCCGGGGCCGTCCTTGCGGCGACCAAAGGACGGTTGCTGATCGGCTTCAGCTCGGCGGTGGTCCGGCCACTTGAGGCACAGCCTGCGCGGTGCTTCAAGTGCTGCGCGTTCGGCCACACCCGAGCCACGTGTCCCTCCAAGTCCGATTGGAGGGATACGTGCTTCCAATGCGGGAAGGAGGGACACGGGTGGGCCGCGTGCACCGCCACCGCCACCGCGCCACACTGCGCGGCGTGTGCCGCCAGTGGCCGCCCCGCGGGCCACCGGATGACGGGCAGGAGCTGTAAGCCCCCCGTCAAGAAGGGCGTGGTGCCGGCGCAGGTTCGCCCTGTTGCCACCACCGCCGCCGCCGTCGTCGCCGCTGTAGCTCCAGCGGCGGCGGCGGCGGCTGAGGAGGGTGCGATGTCGGAATAATAATTTCCGACCTCCGCATCCTCCAGACGAACGCCAACCACTGCAGAGCGGCCCAGGACCTGGTGGTGCAGGTCATGGCCGAGTGGTTGGTGAACGTAGCGGTGGTCGCCGAGCCCTACTTCGTCCCCGGCAGCTGGCTGGGTGACGAGGACGGCTTGGTGGCACTAGCGGCGCGGTCTTCCACAGACTCCCCTCCCCTCTCGCTATTAGAGAGGGGACCGGGATACGTGGCCGCCGCGTGGGGAGAACTCGCCCTTGTGGGCGTGTATTTCTCCCCAAACCGCCCTCTCCGGGACTTCGAGAACTATCTCGGAGTCCTGGCCGCCGTGGTCGGCAGGGCGGCGCCGCGTCAGGTCTCCGTGCTGGGAGACCTGAACGCCAAGTCGGTGACCTGGGGCAACCCGGCCACCGACGCCCGCGGGCGGGCAGTCGAGCTGTGGGCTGCCTCCTCTGGACTCTGCCTCTTGAACAGAGGCAGCGTCCAGACATGCGTGCGGCGGCAGGGTGGCTCAGTGGTGGACGTCACTTTCACCACCCCTGCGTTAGCCGCGCGCGTGCTGAACTGGCGGGTGGACCTGGTGGAGACTATGTCGGACCATCGCTACGTGCGGTTCGACATCTCCACCAGTCGCCCCGGAGAGACGCGGACTCTGCCGGGGCGATCACCGTTCCCACGGTGGGCCCTCGCCCGCCTGGACAGGGAGGCGGCGCGGGAGGCGGCGTTCGTCCAGGACTGGCTTTCGCCGCCTTCCGCCAGCCGGCTGCCGGATGTGGACACCGTGGCGGGGCAGCTGAGGGAGTCTCTGACCGAGGTATGCAACTCGAGCATGCCTCGGTCTGGCCGACCACCACCCAAACGGGCCGTGTACTGGTGGTCGGCGGAGCTGGCGGGGCTTCGAGCAGCCTGTGTGGAGGCAAGGAGGGCTTACACGCGGAGTCGGCGGCGGCGTCGACGGGACCAGGCCGTCGGGGACCACCTCTACGAGGTGTACCTGGCGGCAAAACTGGTCCTCGATCGGGCCATCGCCGCCGCCAGAGACTCTGCGAGAGCAGAAATGCTGGAGGGTCTCGACGCGGACCCCTACGGGAGACCGTATAAGGCGGCGCGGAACAAGCTGCGCCCCTTTGGTCCCCCGGTGGCCGAGACCCTGGAGCCCTCCTTTCTGGATGGGGTGGTTCAGTCCCTGTTCCCGTGCAGGGACGACTTCACCCCACCAGCGATGGCCCCACCAGCCCCGCCAGCTGATGATGAAGAGGAGACCCCTCCCGTCACGGAGTCGGAACTTGGCGCGGCTATTCTCCATATCCGCGCCAAGAAGACGGCTCCGGGCCCCGACGGTGTCCCGGCGAGAGTGGTGGCGATCGCCGCCACCCAAATGGAGGAGCGGTTTCGGGACCTCTTCAGTGCATGCTTTGCGTCTGGAAGGTTCCCGAAACCATGGAAGGAGGGACAACTGTGCCTCCTTCGCAAGGAGGGCCGCCCGGCAGACTCCCCCTCGGCATACCGGCCCATCGTTCTGCTCGATGAGGTCGGTAAGATGTTCGAGGGGATAATCGCTGCCCGCCTGAAGAGCCATCTGCGGTGCATCGGGCCGGACTTGTCGGACGCTCAGTACGGCTTTCGGGCTGAGCGTTCGACGGTGGACGCGCTGGCCTGCCTCAAGGGGCAGGTGAAGGATGCGATGGAGGCGGGGGACGGGTTGTTGGCAGTGTCGTTCGACATTGCCAACGCCTTCAACTCCGTTCCCCACTCCACCATCCTAGAGGCGCTCCGATTCCACGGAGTGCCTCGCTACATGCGCGTGCTGCTGGCCAGCTACCTGGAGGATCGGGCGATCGTCCTGGTGAACAGGGCTGGCCGAGTCCGGCGGTACGCCGCGGAAGCCGGCGTTCCACAGGGGTCAGTCTTAGGACCTCTCCTCTGGAACGTCGGCTACGATTGGCTCTTGCGGGGAACTCTCCTCCGAGGCACGAGTGTCGTCTGCTACGCGGATGACACTCTCCTCACCGCCCGGGGGGAGAGTTTCAGGGAGGCGGCCTCCTTGGCCTCGGCGGGCGGATCCTTGGTCGCAGGGAGGATCCGCCGCCTAGGGTTGACGGTGGCGCTGCAGAAGACCGAGGCCGTCTTCTTCCACGGTCCCCGGCAGCGCCCCCCGCCACCTGGCGCCCACATCTTCGTGGAGGGCGTCAGGATTGAGGTGAAGGCCCAGATGAAATATCTGGGCCTTGTACTCGACAGCAGGTGGCGCTTCGGCCCGCATTTCAGCGGGCTGTCGTCGCGCCTGCTGAAGACCGCGGGCGCTCTCTCGTGGCTCCTCCCGAACCTGGGGGGGCCCAGCGCTCGATGCCGGCAACTCTACGCCGGCATCTTGAGGAGCATGGCCCTCTACGGGGCCCCCATCTGGGAGGAGTCTCTCCACAGACGAGAGAACGCCGCGGCCTTGCGGGCACCTCAAAGGGCGATAGCCCAGCGGGTGGCGCGGGCTCACCGCACGGTGAGCTTCGCCGGGGCGTGCGCTCTGGCCAGCACCCCTCCTTGGGAACTCGAGGCGTGGGTGCTCGCCAGAGTGTACGAGTGGAAGGCGGGGCGGAGGGCGGCGGGTCAGCCCTTCGCCCCGGAACAGCGGGAGGCCGTCCGGCGGGAGGCGAGGGACGCCATCGTCGTCCACTGGACGACGGACCTCGCCGCCGCGGTCTTCGGCCGCCGAGCCCTCGACGCGATCGGGCCGGTCCTGCGGGACTGGCTCGAGCGGCCGCACGGGTTCCTCTCGTTCCGCCTGGTGCAGGTGCTGTCCGGACACGGTTGTTTCGGATCGTACCTGCATCGGATCGGACGGGAGGAGACGCCGTCGTGCCACGACTGTGGCGCGGCGGAGGACACGGCGCAGCACACTCTCGAGGTGTGCCCGTCGTGGTCCGAGCCGCGCCGCAGTCTCGTCGCGGCGATCGGGCTGGACCTCTCGCTCCCCGGCGTGGTGGGCGCCATGCTGAGGGACGAGGGGTCCTGGGCGGCGGTCGCCTCCTTCTGCGAGCACGTCATGTCCCAGAAGGAGGCGGCGGAGCGCGTGCGGGAAGATGATCCCGACGCGGCACCGCTCCGAAGGCGGAGGAGGGGTCGAAGGAGACGTCAGTTCGACGCTCATCTCCGACTCCTCCTCCCAGGTGGAGGCCAGCAGGCAACGGGTGCGGGGGCACCCTCGCCTGCATCGCACAGGCCTCCACCAGTGCCGGACGGGAATGGCCAGGTGTTCCCGGCCATTCCCGTAGCCCCCCAGTCAGGGGGGCATGCGGGGCCCGCCAGCTAGGTGGGCATGCGCCGGGAGGGTCGTGGATGTAAAGGCTACGCCGGTTTCCCATGGCCCTCCCATCACGGCGATGCGGGAACACCGCTGAGTTTTAGTGGGTATACTGTCCTTCTGACAGGAGTCCCACACACCCCGTCTCGTCCCCCACGAGCGGCAGTGCATAAAGCATTTCTCAGCGTTAAAAAAAAAAAAAAAAAAAAAAAAAAAAAAGGTTAGGTTAGGTTAGGTTTTTTTTTTTTTTTTTTTTTTTTTTTTTTTTTTTTTTTTTTTTTTTTTTTTTTTAATACTAATTCCTCTGACTCAGGTCAAAGCCTGTGTTTTCATTTTTTTTAGTTTAGCTCAAAGGGGAAAAATCCATCATGGACGCCTGGGAAGGGAGGACCCAGGCAGTGCCGGACTGTACCGGCTAAAAAACCGCCAATGGCTATTATTTTTATTTTTTTATTTTTTTTTATTTTTTTGGGCTGTGCCGCTTGGGCTTATGCTCTTTTTTCTATATCTTATATAACTATACAACCTTAAACATTTACCCAACACCTTAACAAACTACAATTTTAACCTACATTTAATATTATGTTTCTTATTCTTACTTATGTTTTAGATTACGTTTACACTTACTTGCTAATTATTCTAACTATTACAATTTTATTGGTTTATATAATATCTACGATATTCCACAATATCATATTATTATACTATTATCTAGGTCTTATTTCTATCTATTACTTTATATAACAATTTTAAACAATAATCTAAAAACTCCTGCCTGTATCTTCCTGTCATAATATCTTTTATGTTATCCACCGTTAAGCTTGTGTCTATTTTGTGCTCTATATTATGCCTATCCCTACAAAACATTGGACATTCCAGTATTATATGGGGGACGGTCTCACTGACGTTTGGATCACATATGCACGCTGGACTAGCTTTGCATTTAAAACGATGCAGATACTCCGAAATTCCTCCGTGGCCAGTCAATAATTGTGTACTTTGACAGCTTGGCTCAAACTTTCTAACGACTTTATAGGCTGTGGCTACGTTTGGAAGAAACATTTTCGTTATCTTTGCCACTTCGCCTGACTCATACCTTTCGCCCCATTCCCGAAGCGACTCCATCCTAAGGGTCCGCTTCGCGAAGGAGACGGGGCACAGGTCGTAGTCGGGCTTTCTTTTGGTTGAAGCAATGGCGGCTTCTTTGGCCAGGTGGTCGGCCCTCTCGTTGCCCTCCAATCCTACATGAGCCTTGATCCAGAACAAGGATACAACTTTGTTCTGCTGAGAAAGATTTGTTATGTTCTCACGCGTTTCTGTGGCTAAGGGGTGGAGGGCGCCGAGGTTAGTGACTGTTTGTAGGGCCGCCATCGAGTCGCTGTAGATACCAAATGTAGTTGAAGCATGTTTCCTAATTTGCCTCGTGGCCACACATATGGCGAGTAGTTCTGCTTGGTATACTGTGCAGTACGACGGCAAGCAAAGTTTGACGGTCTTTGTTTCCCCATCGCGTTCCCACATAGAGAGCGCTGCGCCAACCTTCCCGTCAATTTTGCTGCCGTCCGTAAAAATCCTGACTGCACAGTTACTATTCTCGTCTACGTCGTCCTGGTCTCTAAGGCAGATCAATTCCAGTTGTGAGGTTTGCGCTGGGTGCGGAGCTTCCATTGCTGGAGTCGGTCGTTCGATCTCCCTGTCACCCAGCCCTGGCACGGCCGCTCCCTTTTTGATCCTGTACAGCGAGGCCGCCTCGCGTACTCGAAGGTCGAGTGGGAGCACTCCCGCCAAAACCAGAGCCGAATTCAAGGATACCGTACGATATGCTCTACATATTTTCTGCGCAAAACCTCTCTGCATCGTGCTCAGTTGTTTTCGCACACTTATCTTTTCTGCGGCGGGACCCCAGACACTCGCCGCATACAGCACTATGGGCTCAACTACAGCCACGTATATGGTGCGCACCACCTCTGGGTGAAGACCCCAACTTGCTTTGGCAGCTCTTGCGAGTTGTTTATATATGCCAATTGCCTTTCTGCATATATTGGCCACGTGGGTGTTGTACGTGAGTTTTTCGTCTATTGTGACTCCCAGAAGTTTAACTTCCTTAGACATGCCAATGTCGACCCCGCCCATGTGCAAGAGTGGAGTGTCAAATTTTAGCTTGCGTGTTATAACCATAGCGCTGGTTTTATGTGGCGCGAATTTGAGCTTATTTTCAACACCCCACTCCCGAACAAGTTCGAGGGCTAGGTTAGGTTAGGTTAGGTTAGGTTAGGTTAGGTTAGGTTAGGTTAGGTTAGGTTAGGTTAGGTTAGGTTAGGTTAGGTTAGGTTAGGTTAGGTTAGGTTAGGTTAGGTTAGGTTAGGTTAGGTTAGGTTAGGTTAGGTTAGGTTAGGTTAGGTTAGGTTAGGTTAGGTTAGGTTAGGTTAGGTTAGGTTAGGTTAGGTTAGGTTAGGTTAGGTTAGGTTAGGTTAGGTTAGGTTAGGTTAGGTTAGGTTAGGTTAGGTTAGGTTAGGTTAGGTTAGGTTAGGTTAGGTTAGGTTAGGTTAGGTTAGGTTAGGTTAGGTTAGGTTAGGTTAGGTTAGGTTAGGTTAGGTTAGGTTAGGTTTTTTTTTTTTTTTTTTTTTTTTTTTTTTTTTTTTTTGTTTGGCAGGAGTGGGAAATCCTCATGGACGCCCAGACTGCCTCACTGGTGAGCCAGTCTGGGCAGTGCCGGACTCTTACCGGCTAAAACCCACTCCTGCCTTGCCAGTTTCCTCTGACATGATCAGAGCCTTTTGTAGTACGTTACACTTTAAAGGATAGCATTTTTTTTATTTTGTTTGAATTCTTTGATCTGTCGATTCTATACATCTTGTTTTTAAATTAATGCCTAAATATATAGTTTAAGAATTTGTCTTTTTATGTTTTTTATTTGTATTTTTTATGTGATATAATAACAGCTTATACTAATGGCTTGCACTTTTACACGCTCTTATATAAATAACTTAATTAAATAGATGGTTTTTTTTTTTTTTTTTTGGAATTTTATTTTTGTTTTTATTTGTATTTTCTATATTGTTTATTCTACTTACTTGTATTATCAGTATCTATACTATTTTTATCTTTACTATACTATTCTATGGCTATCCTAATATATAACAATATATTACATAGTCATATTTTCTAATCTACTTTTGTTTGTTTACTATCTATCCTAACAATATTTTCTACATTAATTGTAACTACTTTAATAACTATAATAAAATTCATGACCCGCTTCAAGTATGACCGCTCAACGACCCTCGCTCTCTGGACTAGCACAGTACAGCGTAATGTCCACCACGGCATATGTTGCTGCTTTAATTGGGCCAGTTTCTCATGAAACTGGCACCAATTTGCTTTAATCACGCTAAGTGAGCACGCCGTAGCATCGATGCAGTTAGTGTGGCACCGTTGCCGTCTTATAGTGATCCGGGAAGTCGCTGGGCCATCCTTAGCAGTACGCTATTGAGGCTCGGGCCAATGCGTCCCACTTCTTACGCACCGGGCAATCACTGCTAAACGCATTGTGTACGTTGTTCCCCGTCTTGGCTCTGGTACAGTTAATGCAAACCGCTGCTTCACCTAGCTGTTGGTCTGGGCAGTCTGCCCTGAGGTGCAGGCCACCACAGTGGCTACATAGGTCGGCTGGCTCTTTGCAGAAGCGTTTCCCGTGGCCGTATCCTAGGCAGCGGGTACACTGTACCAGTGGCGTCTGGTCTTCGACGCGCACTCTCTGGAGGTCTACTCTGAGCCTCCCTCCTTCAATAGCCCTCCTCCAGATCGTGGGGGATACACTTAAAACAATGTGGCTCACGTGCGGGTTTCTAGTTTTCCTTCTGTATCTAATTTTCATTCTTCCTTCTTCGCCTCCAAGGTCGTAAAAGATTTCCCGATTCTGATTCCTGAGGGCTTTGAGGACTTCCTCGTCGCTGTGTACCAGCAACACGTCCCTCAGAATCAGAAGCGGGTCCCTGTTCGTCACTTCCTCGACGACGAGGTTCTCCCCGACTGCTTCAAGTCTCTCTTTTACTTTTCTTCTCTCCTCCTTTGTTGTGCAACCCATTATAATCTTCCTGTCCTTCGCTTTCCTCACTCTTTCCACCTGCACCCATCCTTCTTTCGCATCTACTGCCTTTCTAATTCTTTCCAAAACTTCCTCTCCCGTGTCGAATTCCTGCGTTGAGGTGACCACCACAGAGTGCAGCGTCGCTCGCTCCAGGGCCTGTACCCCGGTCTGGCACTCGCGCGCTGCCGCTACACCGGCATAGGTCCTCTCGTCAACGCTTCCTCGATGCGCCAAAGCATCCCGAAGTTTTTCCATTCGCTCGGTGTTTTCCTTTATCAGAGAGCTATGCTCTTGCATGGTTTTCATGAGCTCGATCTGATAAGTACTACTCTCGATGCGAATGGATTGGGTACTTTCATCGGCAGTTGGCGTAGCTGCAGGTGCAACTGCCGGTGTGGCAGCAGGCGTCACAGGAGATTTGTTCTGCTCCGACTCTTTCACCAGCTCATACAGCCTGTTTATGGCATCGAGCACCGCCGTCTTGATTTCGGTCTTGAGGTTGCGAGAGTTGCCCAAATGAAGCTTAGCTTTATTTAGGCAAGCTCTCGCCTCCGCTGTGAGACTGGGGTACCCGGACTCTGTCCTCTTTGTTGGTCGGCGCGTCTCCAGAGTGCTGGTGGCAGTTGTGGTGGCGTCACGCTTTGGGTTGGCCGGGGACTTGGCCTTGGGCTCAGCTTTCCCGGCCTCCCATTCCCCGATGCTACGCCTCACAGATGGAAGCGAAGGTCCTGCCTTCTCTGTGGAACCCGACGAGCTCGCGTCCTTGGTCGGTGTACGCAACATGCTGGAGGTCTGTGTGAAGGTGGTGTTCATCCACAACCACTCAGAGGACACTGGCGCTAACTTTTAGGTCCCTGTAAAAGGGGGACAAAAGCAGGAAGTATAAAATAAAATAAAAATAAAAATTTAATTAAAATAAAAAGAACTTGTCCTACGGCCGCAAGACCGTAAGGTCAATAAAAGATATAAGGTCAATAATAAAATAAAGAAACCCGTAAAATGATGCCTAAAGATGAGAAAACACGTTGGTTTTGGCCTGAACTTAGTTTTAAAAGAGTTGATATAGATTATTTTATTAATTTAGTAAATTTAGAATATTTTGGCAAAATCAAAGGTTACCTGGCCAGTGACAAAAGGGTGGGTGGGAGGGCAATTTTTTGACGTTTTATTCGTGCTAGACGGGCGTGAGAGGTGTCCAAAAAACCGTCTCGGCGCGGGCCAGCGAACTACGAAATAAAACGGGGTAGGTGCCGAACAAAAATTTTGAGTTTAGGTCAAAAAACCAGTTTTTGAAGCAAAAAGTTTGGAATTTCGCCCCACCACCTGAAAACCGGCACACGGATCGCGGACCAGAGAACAGGGATGAAGGGTAAGTACTATTGAAACTATAAACTAACGCTACTTTGGCAAAAAATTTAGAACAAACACTAAATTTTGATGATTTTGTATGAAAATTTTAAAAATAACAAGGGTTGTAGGGGAAACTTTTTATATAAGGGTAGAAATGGGTGCAACGTGGTCAGTACGTAGGCGGACGCCTAGTTATGTCTAAATTAGCCGAAAACAGCTTCAAAATCGCACTCCAAACAACGAAGATATTCGCGTTTATGTTAAAAACGTGTCCCCTAAGGTGCTTTTTGGCTGTAGGCAGAAACTATAAAAAATATTAAAGTCAAAAAAAATAAAGACGTTTTATTCGTGCTAGACGGGCGTGAGAGGTGTCCAAAAAACCGTCTCGGCGCGGGCCAGCGAACTACGAAATAAAACGGGGTAGGTGCCGAACAAAAATTTTGAGTTTAGGTCAAAAAACCAGTTTTTGAAGCAAAAAGTTTGGAATTTCGCCCCACCACCTGAAAACCGGCACACGGATCGCGGACCAGAGAACAGGGATGAAGGGTAAGTACTATTGAAACTATAAACTAACGCTACTTTGGCAAAAAATTTAGAACAAACACTAAATTTTGATGATTTTGTATGAAAATTTTAAAAATAACAAGGGTTGTAGGGGAAACTTTTTATATAAGGGTAGAAATGGGTGCAACGTGGTCAGTACGTAGGCGGACGCCTAGTTATGTCTAAATTAGCCGAAAACAGCTTCAAAATCGCACTCCAAACAACGAAGATATTCGCGTTTATGTTAAAAACGTGTCCCCTAAGGTGCTTTTTGGCTGTAGGCAGAAACTATAAAAAATATTAAAGTCAAAAAAAATAAAGACGTTTTATTCGTGCTAGACGGGCGTGAGAGGTGTCCAAAAAACCGTCTCGGCGCGGGCCAGCGAACTACGAAATAAAACGGGGTAGGTGCCGAACAAAAATTTTGAGTTTAGGTCAAAAAACCAGTTTTTGAAGCAAAAAGTTTGGAATTTCGCCCCACCACCTGAAAACCGGCACACGGATCGCGGACCAGAGAACAGGGATGAAGGGTAAGTACTATTGAAACTATAAACTAACGCTACTTTGGCAAAAAATTTAGAACAAACACTAAATTTTGATGATTTTGTATGAAAATTTTAAAAATAACAAGGGTTGTAGGGGAAACTTTTTATATAAGGGTAGAAATGGGTGCAACGTGGTCAGTACGTAGGCGGACGCCTAGTTATGTCTAAATTAGCCGAAAACAGCTTCAAAATCGCACTCCAAACAACGAAGATATTCGCGGGTTAGGTTAGGTTAGGTTAGGTTAGGTTAGGTTAGGTTAGGTTAGGTTAGGTTTTTTTTTTTTTTTTTTTTTTTTTTTTTTTTTTTTTTTCCTGTCCGGGCGCAAGGCCCGGCCCGCGAGCTACCTCTAACATAATTAGAGTCCTTTCTTGTCTAATTGGATAGGATGTATCTACAGGTTTTCTTTATTCATATTTAACTTTTATTTATTATTACACACAAATCTTATATATATACCTTACACGAAGACATTATTCATATATTTTATAAACTACATTATGCTACTCAGGATACACTATTGCAGATGGGGTTACAATGGGATCAACTATTTCTTATTGTTCTACACTTATTTTCATATACTTATTCATATGCCTTAGTTTCTAACAGTTTATTTTATACTTTTTTATTAGGTTAATGCTAGTCTATATATTCTATACTAATATATATTTCTAACATTGGTTTTATTGTACTATTTCATATTTTACTATTTCTTACACATTTATTTTTAACTACTTATATATATATCTTATTTCTAACATTTTTTATTTTTATACTTTTATTACTTATATACTAGTCTATGTATTTTACACCAATATACATATCTAGCATTCGTTTATTGTTCTATTTGTTTCTTTCTATAGCAATTTTTGCAATGTCGATAAGATACTTTACAAATATTTCCCTATATTTCTTACGTGACATTAGGACTGGGAAGTTTTTGACTGCTATTTCGGCCTCCAATTCGCTCTCGGCCTCGAGTCTTTTCAGGGCATAAACCGGGCAATCTGTTGAGATATGTTCTACCGTTTCGGGTGTACCAGGTTGACAGATGCACGATGAGTTCTCTTTGCACTTGAAACGGTTCAGGTACTCAGAGAAACGACCGTGCCCCGTCAATACCTGGGTGATAACGCTTGTTGGGGTCAATTGTCGCACTATTTTGTAGGATGTGGTTACCTCGGGGAAGAAGAGTTTTGTGACTCTTGCTCGGGCACTTTGTGTATATCTTCGGTTCCATTCATCAATCGACCCATTTCGGATTTGTCGTTTGATGAATGAAACCGGGCAGAGGTCATACACAGGCTTGGTCTTGGTGTTTAGGGCCGCTTCCTTTGCCAATTCATCCGCCCTCTCGTTTCCCGCAAGTCCCGCATGTGCCTTGATCCAGAACAAATACACAGTTTTGTTCTGGTGTTCAATAGCCTTCAGGTTCTTGCGGGTTTCCACTGCCAGGGGATGCGTTGTGCTGAGATTAGTTATGGTCTCCAGGGCTGATCTGGAATCACTATAGATTCCATAACTATCCTCAGCCCTCAGCTTGATCACCTCAGTGGCTTTACACACCGCGAGGAGCTCAGCCTGGTAAACTGTACAGTACGGGGCCAGCTTAAGTTTGAGGGTTTTCACCTCTCTTGCACTATCCCATAGGGTAAGTGCTGCACCTACTTTACCCTCGATCCGGCTGCCGTCTGTAAATATACGAAGAGCTTGGTTGTTGTGGCTGTTCAGTTGTTCTTGGTCTACCAGACTCACGAACCCTATCGCGGTGTGTTCTGCCGGGTGAGGTGTGTCGGAGAAGTTTACTCTCCGCTCGACCTCTCTATCTACTAGCTCTGGTCGGGACACCCCTCTCCTCGCCTCGTACAGAGCGGCTGCCTCCTGTATACGAAGGTCGAGTGGCAGTATCCCAGCCAGTACCAGCGCTGAGTGAAGAGAGGTCGTGCGATACGCTCCGCACAGTTTCTGGGCAAAACCCCTCTGGACCGCATTTAAATGGCGTTGAACCCCCAACTTGTGTGATGCTGAGGACCAGGCTGCGGCCGCGTATGTGACTATGGGCTCTACCGTAGCGTTATAAATGATACGGATTATTTCCGGGTGGAGGCCCCAACTGACCCTGGCGGCCCTTGATAGCTGATTGTAGACCCCAAGTGCCTTCTTACAGACATTAGCCGTATGGCTATTGAAGGTCAGCTTGGAGTCAATGGTGAGTCCTAACATCTTAATTTCCGAAGACATTCCAATGTCGATCCCTCCCATAGTCAGGTGTGGCGTGTCATATTTGAGCTTTCTGGTGATTACCATAGCGCAAGTTTTGTGCGGCGCGAACTTTAGCTTATTTATGACACCCCACCCCCGAACATGTTCGAGAGCGGCATTGGCCTGTCTCTGGATATCCAGGGCAGTCTCTCCCGAAAATACGAGCACCACGTCGTCCGCAAAGGCCTGACAATAATTCCCTTCCTGTGTGAGACTCTCCAATAATGGGTTCAGAAGTAGGTTCCATAGGATGGGGCCTCCTATGGATCCCTGGACACACCCTTTGTGTGTGCTTTTTGCAAACTCATGGCCAGCGTACCTTACCCGGACCTTGCGGTCGCTTAGGTAGCTGGCTATCATTCTCCTGAGATTTGCTGGACACTTTTCTTCCGCCAGTCTGACCTTAATGGCCGGCCACCACGCACTGTCGAAGGCTCCCTCTATATCAAGGGAGACCATCGTGATAAGTTTTCTCTCTCTGAGTTTGCCTCTCACGTGGGCTATCAGGTCATAGAGGGAGTCTTCCGTGCTTCGCTGTGGCATGAAGCCATACTGACGGGGACTTATTCGGGGCGCCAGGTGCCAAACCAGTCTCCTTACCATCATCTTCTCGAGAATTTTTCCCATCACAGGTAGCAGTCCAATCGGCCTATAGGACTTGGGGCTGATGTAATTGTCTTTTCCCGGTTTCCTCAGCACCACAACGGTGGCCTCTTTCCACGCTGTGGGGAAGTGCGTCAGCTGCCAGCACTTGTTTGATATTGCTAGGTGCAGCTCCATGTCCCGAAATATCACCCGCTGGCAGATGTCGGCTGTGAAGCCATCCATTCCGGGTGCTTTTTTGGGGTTGAAGCTCCCTGTCGCGAACCTGAGCTCCTCCGTAGTAAACGCCGGGTCATGGATCTCATTATGGCTCCAGTCGTTTACTCGGTCAGCAAGGGCTCTGATCTGACGATGGTCTGAGCTATCCTCCTCCTCTGTATCCTCTGGGTAGAACACTTCCGCAAGTATTCTAGCAGATCCTTCCTGACCCGCTTCCCGCCCCTTCCAAACCAGTGGTACATCCTCCTGCCTTCTTTCCGTGTTTTTTATGACCCTGTATATACCCTCCCAGACCCCTTCCCTATTTTGCTTCTGGCAGAAATCCTTCCAACTTTCTGTGGAGCGTTTTTTCACTTCCATTTCATATTTCTCTTTCTCTTTCAGGTACAATTCAACGACACCCTCCCTGCGCGATGGCGCGGCGCATCGGATTCTTCTCTTCCTGGTGGCGACTTCGTGCTTCATGTCTTCGAGTTCTTCGGACCACCACGGCACAGTAAGTATCTGGTTTTCTTTTTTCTTAGGTATTGCTTGGTTACAAGCCTCTGTTATTATGTTTGTGTATTTTCCAATTATGTCGTCTAAATGTTCCTTATTATTTATATTTTGTATTTGTGCTGTGTTAATTCTATTTTCAGTTTTTAATTGGTCGATTTTTTCATCAAAAATTTTCCAATCAGCTTTTTTGGAGTTATATATTCTTGTTGTTCTTTTGATATTGACTCCCTTCCCTTTTTTTAATTTAATTTTTACTATTATGCCGTTGTGGTCCGAACTCGTAAGGTCTTCAGCAACCATCCATTCCTCCACTAGGTCGAGAAGGTCCTCTGTACAGAGCGTTACGTCGACATAGCTGGTCAGTCTACGTCCCCCCCTGATGGTGTCGAAGGTGGGTTTGTTGCCACAGTTGAGTACCTGAAGATTCAGTTCCCCAATCATTCCTGCCATCTCGTCACCTCTATCGTCAATGATGGTGCTTCCCCACCACGCACTTTTGGCGTTGGCGTCCCCTCCAATGATGGCTTTGCTGGGCTTTAGATGTTTCAGCATGGCTGTTAGGTGGTCCAGGTATGGCCCAATGGGTTGATCGGGCTCAAAGTAGTACGAGACGGCAAGCATCTCCCACGCGTTCGTCCGCAGCTTCACCACCACGATGTTGTTGGTGGTGAATCTAGGGCACTGTATGACGTCGATGTCGTGATTAAACACGACTATCGCCGCCTTAACAGTGCCCCCGCTGCCGTCCGAATTCTGGTAGACCCTAGCCCCCCCGTACGACTTCATTGCCTTTGAGCTACCCACATAGGGCTCCTGGACCAGTGCGATAGCCATTTTCCGCTTTTTAGATTCGAGCATAAGCTCGTTTGTCGCCAGCTGCTTACGTTGGAGGTTGGCCTGTGCCACGATGAAATCTTGTGTATCTGCTGTTCTTGTGGTCCCCGGGGCCACCTTAGCAATATGCTATAGCTGATCGCGCCAGTGCATCCCACTTCTTACGCACCGGGCAATCCTGGCTATAGACAGTGTGCTCTGTGTTGTCATGTTTTGCCTTCACGCAATTCCTACATGACGGCTTGTCGCCCACTGCCAGCCCGGGGCATTCAGCCTTGAGGTGAGGCCCTCCACAGTAGTTGCATAGCGCAGCTGGTTCCGTGCAAAGTTTTCGGCCGTGCCCGTATGCCAAGCACCTTGTGCACTGCACCAAAGGTGTTTGGTCCTGTATTCTGGCGCTCTGCAGGTCTATGAAAACTCTTCCGGCCGCGGTAAGCTTCTGCCACAACTTCGGTGTCACCTCTAGGACGACATGGTTCTCTAGGGAGTTCCGTGCCCTCCTCCGGTATTTCACGGTGGCAGTCGCCTCCTCGGCCGTCAGACCCTCCATCAGGCGGGCGTTCTGGGTCTTCAGTGCAGTCAGGATATCCTCGTCGCTGTTGTAGGACAAGAGGTCCCTGATGATCACAAGTGGGTTCCTGTTTCTAGCCTCTTCCACTTTCAAGTTCTTGTCGTTTTTGAGCTGGGCTGTCGTCTTTGCCATCTCTTCTTTGCTGTTGAAGCTCAGTATTACCCTCTTGTCCCTTACTTTTCTGACCCTCTCTATCTGCAAACCACTGTTTTTTGCGTCTAGTACCTGCTGCACTCTCCCCACCACCTCTGCGCTGGTGTCCATCGTGACATCAGACGACACAATGACCGAGTGCTTCGGTTTCTGAGTCCAGGTGTTTTGGGGTGCTATCAGGGTCTCCGCATAGGTAGGAGCTCTTTCCCTAATAGCGTGGACCATTTTTCCCATTTCTTGGGTGGTCTCCTCGAGAGCCCGAATCTCCCTCAGGATATCTCCGTCATTGTGTTGCCCTCTGTCGCGCGCCTCCTGTGCCTCTCTCTGCTCGTGTATTGAGGCCTGCAACTGCTTGATCATCTGGTTGCCCTCCTTAACTATCAGAGTTTGCTCCTCTAGTGCGGAGCGCAACCAAGCAATGCTTTCAATGTCTTCCCCTTTTTTCTCAGCTTTTTGACCTACTGTTATTTTGTGTTGGTCCTGCCCACTTTTCCCTTTATCCGCCTCCTTTACCAGCTGATATAGTCGATCTATTGCCGCTGTGACCTCCTTCTTTATCTCCGCCTTTAGATTTCGCGAGTTGTTGAGGTGGAGCTTTGCCTTGTTCAGGCAGGCTCTCGCCTCCGCGGTTATGTTGGGGTAGCCAGGCTCGGATCTTCCCGTTGTTGTGATTGCTGTTGACACGGGGACTCGACGCATTTCCAGCGTGCTGGTACCTTGCTGTGAAGTACCCGGTGTGGCGGCGCGGTTTGGGTTTGGGTTTGGGTTTGACGGGGACTTGGTCTGGGGAACGGCTTTCCCGGCCTCCCATTCTCCAATGCTTCGCCTCACGCAGGGAAGTGAGGGTTCAGCCTTCTCCGATGATTTTGGCGAGTTTCTGGGGCTCGGTGAGCTTGCGTGTGCCTTTGGCGGTGTTCGGAGCATTTTGTTGCTCTGGGTAAAGGTTTTATTCAAAGGTAGGGACATTTATTCAATCCCTGTAAAGGGGGGATAGGAACAAAATCACTGGAATAGCACCAAACAAAAGTGTCTTAATTAGAAAAATATAAAAACGACCACCAGAAAAGACTCGAGCTCGCGGTATGTTAAAGCAGAATGCAAGTGTTCTAGTCAAAAGCTACGGTCTCAACGAATTACGTCAGACTAGACACACCTGCCCTATACTAAATTTTTGAGCTCAATAAAGCTAAGTTATTATACTAGGTCTCAGACCTTTGTCAAACAAAAGAAAAAAAAATTTTTAGCGGGTCCAGCCTCTAATTAGAGTGAGTCCTGTCGCCTTCACTCATATGAGTGGGTCACACAGTGACGTAGTCAGTAACGAAGATCTAAGAAAAATAAGAAAATCGGCAAAAATGAAAATGTAGAGTCAATTTTTCAAAGATTCTCTACGTAGAGTCGCTCTACTATGTCCAGTGGATAGCTCTCGTCCAGCCCTTTCAAATGACCCCAAACTCGGTACAGTTACGCCAAGGGGTAGCGGAGATATCCTAACTTGAAAATTCCGGTTTTTTACCAAAATGAAAAACCCAAAGTGGTTACAAGAGGATATCTCCGGAACCAACGGTCCAAAAACACCGGTGTTTGGGCTTTCCGAGTCTGGCTCGGCGAGACCGATCCACCGGCACAACTTTCAGGCTGAGGAATTTTTATTTCCTGAAACCGCCTGAAAAATATCCTCGCCTATTCTTTGTATCCTGCCGATACGCCCAGCGAAAACCCCAGACTTCTGAGACTCTCCGTTGGGGAGCTATGGCCGTCTAAAGATATTCCAAGATGGCCGCGGTGCTGTCAAAGTAGAACTTTGACCTCGGATATCTCCCTTCGGGAAAGCCGCAGACCCCCCGAGTTTGGGTTTACCCAGCTCGGCCTGAGCTTCGCTGTCCACTGAAACCACTTTCAGGATCCTGAAAATTTTTTGCCCCAAACCGCCTGAAAACGCGGGGTTAGCGGGACTATATGTCCCTGGAGATTAAACCGAAAACTGCGATCTCCTACGACCTCTGGTTCAGGAGTTGTGGCGGTTTGAAGCTAAACAAGATGGCCGCCGAACTGTCAAATGTCTTGTTAAAACGTCCGTATCTTAGGAACCCTTCGTCACAGAAGGACGGGGTTTTGGACCTACAGCTCAGCGTCACTTCAGGTATCTCCTGAAAGCAATTTCAGCGACAAAAAATTTTGTGGCCTGAAACAGCCTGAAAACCGACCACTCCGAAAGGTGGTGGTTTGCTCCCAGCCGGAGTGAAAATCCGAGAATAATCGGCCCAGCGGTTTCCGAGATATAGTAGTTCAAAAATTAAAACCTAAAAACCCAAATGGTGCAAGAAAGTCAAAATTCCCAATTTGGGAGATATACAGCCCGTGTTTGGGCTTATATGGGTCACAATATACGTGTTGCACCCTGTCCAAGTGTCAAAATCACCTATTTGCTATTTAATTTTGAATTAAAGCCAAAAAACATTAAAAAATCAATATCTCAGGCGTCGCTGGTCCGAAAATTCCAGAAAAAATATTAAAATAAAGATAAATTAAAGCGCTACAATAACAAATAACAAAAATTTTGAAAATCCTAAAACAGGGCATAAATTTTATAAAAAATATGTATTTCCTGAAATTTTTACAATATCTTAAAAACTATTTGAACTAAAAATCTAAAAGTTAAGGTCTCTAGAGAATTGATGAGCGCGCAACAGGCTGCAGTTGAAAATCTTGAAAATCTTGATAAATAGCGGAGATATAAGCGTCAGAAGTTTGAAAATTTAAATAGTTATATAAATTCTCCCAAGTGCTTTAAAATTCTAAAAGTTTGTGAACTCGCCTTGTCTTGTGTAGGTCCAGGTTATAGCAAAGTTTGAAGTCGCTGCCTCCACTCCTTCGACTTTTTCAGGCCACGTGGATTTTTGAAAAACCTGAATATCTCACGTTGGCACTATGTCGGAGTGATTTGGAGTGTCCCAGATGGTAGGGGACCACGATGCCCAACGGATTCCAGTATAAAAACAGGGGGTCGCCGCTCTTGTTTCTGCAGCGTTCGCGTTTGAAGCTTTTGCAGTGTTCACTTAACCTCAAAAAATGAGGTATTTCAGCTTTTTCACAACACTGCACTGCGATCTGGTTGCGGTTTTCAGGTAAAAATAAGGAGGCAACTTTTCTCCACACAACAATACTAAATTTGTTAAAATCGGAGCACTTTTTCCCACTTTAAAGAATTTTTTAGCGCGGAGCGACTATAAAAATGATCCGACCGCCAGGAGAGCTGGGGGGGTACTGGTTAGGTTAGGTTAGGTTAGGTTAGGTTAGGTTAGGTTAGGTTAGGTTAGGTTAGGTTAGGTTAGGTTAGGTTAGGTTAGGTTAGGTTAGGTTAGGTTAGGTTAGGTTAGGTTAGGTTAGGTTAGGTTAG